>OY776119.1:73855311-83855311 GCA_963675135.1 Galeopsis tetrahit
CCAATTCTGATTCTGATATGTGTTTAAGAGAAATTCTGAACTCTCTTAAGAAAAATGCTGAGCATTTTGCTGCTGCAAAGGAAGCTGCACCAGAACCTGAAGATGATGGCAGTGGTGATAGCTCTTCCAGTGTAGAAAGCAGCTCGAAGGAAAGCTCTGCTAAAGACTCCACATCAAGCTCCAATGACCTTGCTTCTGAAGAGGAAGGTAATTCTGATTCTCTTGAGACTCTAGAGAATAGGTTGGCTATTTATTCTAAGAGGAAACTACTGATAGAGAAGAGGATTAATATCCCTGATTTTGAAAGTAAAGGCATGGTTAGTTTCTTAGAGGAAAGGAATTTGATGCATGCTGTGAATTTTGGTGAATCTTTCTTGACAAATTGGGCTTATGAATTTTATGCTTGCATGAAAAAGAGTACTGGTAGGAGATCATCTAAGTGGTATGGGACTGTAAACTTTAGGGGGAGGGATGTACCTTTTACTCCTGAGTTGATAAATGAGTTTCTGCATATTCCCAATGTTGAGGTGGATGAAGAACCTGACATGGATGTGGTTATTGCTGCTATAACTGGTGGTAGGGTAGTTAAGTGGACTAGACAGATGCTAGCCAAGGACCTCACTTCCCTACATTCTGTGTTATACAAACTCATTATCTACAACTGGATTCCCACTACAAATACCACTAAGATCACAAAAGACCAAGCTGTTCTTATGTATAGGATCTCTGTGCTTAAGAAGTTCAATTTAGGCCTCACAATTTTTCACCACATGATGAGATTTACTGGAAAAGTTTCTGAAAAAGGCAACCTACCCTATCCTGTTCTGATTTCAAATTACTTGAGGCATCATGACTTTGTTGCCAAGAACACTGATGTGTTGAGGGGGAGAGTACCATTACTGGCCATAGCTCCTGCCTTACTCACTGGGGATAGAGTAATTGATCTGCCTTTGACTGCTCCTGGTACTGATCATCAGCACAGGCCTTCAACTACTGAACATCAGCAAAGACCCTCAACTTCTGATCATCCAGAATCATCCAGATCAAGACAGAGAAATGCACCCCCAAATGTTGAGAACATCCATATCAACATTTCTGGTAATGTGTATCTTTCACAGGAATTCATCAAATTGCAGCTCAAGCACTTACAGGAAACAATAGATGAACTCCAGTTCCTGAAGGACAGGTGGACCAACCTCCTTTCACCTACAACAGGGGGAGTACCACCACCATCCAACTCCAATGTGGTCATTGAGGAGATAAATGAAGATGGAGTTCCAGCTGCTGCTGATGCTGGTGCTGTACCTGATGCTGGAGGAGATGCTGCTATAACTGATGTAGTTGCACATCTTGCATCTATTTACTTTGTGGATGAAGCTGATGAACAGGAACATTGATGAACAGGGACAAGCTACAAGACAGGGGGAGATCTGAAACCCACAATGGCTATGGTGCAGGAAGTTGATGCTGCAGCTGTTACCACAGCAATATAAGCCATTTATTCAGTTCTACCTTTGTAATTAATGTTTAAGTATTCTGAAATTCTGATACACTTGTTATTTATTTTCTTAGATAATAGGATGTTTATTTCTGCAACTTGCTTAATGGTTCCACTTGATATTTTGTTTACTGCCTTGCTTAAATTGTTTGCAGATTATCATGTGTCTAATATTGCAGGTTGTGTAAAGTATTAGTGTCTGTTTTTTGTTTTACATTATGTTTTGCTCTGTTTTTTGTTTTGTTAGTGTCATACTTAGATTCTAAGTGAATTTCTTCCAGTTCAACTTATTGTCTTAGTATAGTTACTTATGTTGTGAGTAAGTGTATAGTTTATACTTATTCTATTTTGGATAAAATAGTTTTGATCTTTTGGCACAGATCATTATGAAATTATCCTTGATCTTCAGTTGATTTGATCCAACGATTACAACAGGTATTGTCTTGACTAGTGCTTAGCAATGATGTCAACCTCAACTAAGTACATAAAACTGAGTATGTATAGAAATATATGTGCATCAGGTGTGTTGTAGTCGAAAGGTCAAATTGGGGGAGATTGTAGATGTTGTTAATTCTTAAATGTCTTAACATTATCAACAACATCTAAATTTGACCTTCCGAGATTTTTTCTAAGTCTTTTCTGAAATGCTACATTAAATGTTGATCTAAATGTTGTCGCATTTCTGGCAGGATCTAGAAGCTTCTACAAGGATCTGGAACCTGGAAGATTCCAGAACATTGGAGAACATGCTAGAACAGCCTAGATACATTTGGAACGACCTGGAGCATGCTAGAAGGATCTAGAAAGATCATGGAAGTTGTGGAAGTTGAGTTTCCTAAAAAATAGGACCTCAATGTGGAAGCCTCTAGAATTTCGTATCGCACACTATAAATACTCATTGAAGACTTCATAATTCAGTGTGCTCTATTCGATCAATATCCTAGACCGAGCGTTCATCCCTGTTAGGAAATTGTGGCCAATAGTTCTACATTTTAGTTCATACGTTGTATACCACCCGTATGATTGTGTGTCTTCTTATCTATTGAGAGTGTAATCATTAGATAGACTAGGCATTTAGACAGTGTATAATTTATACACTTAGTTCGTTTTCTAGACTTGGCACCTGCCTCGTTTATAGTTTCGTTGTGAAAGTTATTGTTGTAACATTTCACACAACATTTGTACTTGAAGATAAGTATTGATTTTACGCCATAAGGCAGACATAGATTTTTATTTATAAAATCTATGTTAAAAGTATTTTCATTGTGTCTCGTTTGTTTTTAGTGTTTCAAGTCTTCCGCTGTGTATCTTAATTTCTGATATTCTGTTAGAGTCAGTGTTGCACTATTTCTCTCAACATTCTGTGCAACATTTATCTACTTATACTTAAACACTTCTATACACACCCCACATACCGCACACTTTCATTTGTCAATTCCTCTCTCTCTCCCCGTCAAAACCAAGGCCAGATCACTTCGATCTCGTGCCAAACCTGCACCCAAAACCTCATCAGTGTTGGCAGTGCAACCACTAAGAGCCAACATAACCCCACACACTACTATATTCGATACAGTTGATACTTCTACAACTGTCGAACCAAACCTAGCCACATCAAAGCCCTCAGAAACCACCACCCAAATTCCTTTTACCTCAACAGAAAATGTTGAACCTCTCAACCCGTCTATTTCAGAAACCCCACTAGTTGCCACTGCAACAACTGAGACAGGGACCTTACCTGCTCAGACCCCTTCTGAAATTAGATTCGAATCCCTCGTCTATTACCCGATGTGTCTAAGAGAGAAGAGGATTCGTTCGAGAGTAAGCAACAATCTAAGGAAGAAGCTCTCGTCTATTGAGATAGACACTGCTTCTGAGCAATTTGAGAAACTTCTAAGGATATGCACGTGGGTTGCATTGAAGAAAGCCCCGACTGAAGATCTGTTTGAAGTCATCGTAGGAATGGGTGGAATCTCCAATGTTCAAGATTGGGAGATGGAACAAAAGGAGAACAGTGGAGTTCAAGACCACTCTAAATTATTTCCAGACCATGTCCTAACAGCTCTTGTGAAGAAGATGTTGAATATTTCAGATGACGTTCTGTCTTCTCAACACTTGTTTGATATTGGTATTCAAACTGATCTACTGGAAGAAGAGTTGAAAGTTGAAACTATTGAAGCTGGTATTCAAACTTCAGATCAATCGGAAGATGATGCTGAAAGTATTGAAGAAGAAGACAACAACTTGATCGAAATTGGTGAAGAAGATGATGAGTTTGTTGAAGCCATCATGTTTAATGAAGATGAGTTAACGGAGAGAGATCAAGAAGATGTTGTTTCTGAGACTCAATCTACTACTCATGTATTTCCAGAAGGCTTTATAGATGAGTTGAAGACGGACTTGAAGGAAGTAGTGAAGTCGTCTATCGAAGTGTTCTTGGAATCAAAGCTGAAAGGAGTCTTGGTGGAACAAAATCAGTCACTAGTTGACAGCTCCATAGAGTTGATAGTTGGAGAAGTCAATAAAATAGATTCTACTTTTCGACAAGAAATGTATACTCAAATTGAAGATTTCTTGAAGAGACAAGTTGATTATTTGGAGAACAGGCCAGTCAACTTTGCTAGATCATTATCTGAAGAGTCCAGCAAAATGGAGAGGCTCTACATAGTTAAAATTGAGATAGCAGATGAGCAAAGGCGTGAAGCACAAGATCAGTTGATGCAAACCAGGAAGCTTCTAAGAGATATGTCTGAGGAAAACAGAATGCTTAGGTTGACTGCTACTCATTTCAAGACTGAATTGAATCTGTCTACTCAAAAGCTAGAGCTAGTTGCTACTAAACTAGACAAGATGAGTCAGGACAAGACACATCAAAGACAGATTGAGCTAGCTTCAGAAGCAATGATGGAAGATATGAAAGAAGAAATGACTCGATTTACTAGTCTATTCACTCTTAAGGCAAGTGATGAAGCCAAAAAGGGGGAAGAGACGAGTAGAGTTATTATTGCTGCTGAAAAGTCAAGTGCTGAACCTGAAGTCAAGGCTGCTGCGTCTGCGATAGAAGAGTTAAGGAGGCCCAAGAGAGGAAGGCTGGTCAAGACAGCTGATTTTGAGCAAGCTAAGGCTGATGAAGCAAGGCAGTTGAAAGGCAAAGGTATTTCTTCCCCTGAGGATCAGACCAGACAAGTTAAGAGAAAGCTTGTTCTAGAGAAAAAGAAGGAAGAATTAGGTGACATCCTAGCTGATATTGGTGATGAAGAGGTTGAAGCTCTTCATAAGAAGCAAAAGTTGGAGGATGTTCATTATGCTAACAAGAAATTGTTAGGAAAGCATATCAAGATGTTGCTGAAGTTGAAAGCTGATCCTGATCTAATAGAAGATGCCTATATAGATAATTTCATTGATAGTGAACATAGAGATGCATGGTTCAAAGTCAAGATGAAGTGGGAGCTGGATCATTGGATTATTCGCAAGTTCGGAGATCCAGATAGCAGAGAAGAATTATATGCAATATTTGATAAGTTCATGGAAATGCAAGATCAGAATTTATGGAACTTAATCATGAGGATTGCAACTGCTGTAAGTTTTAATATTCTTGTTTCTATTTTTCCAAAATGGATCAATCCGATGTTAGGTTCTGGAAAGAGGATCGACTTCAACAAGATTAAGAAGTTTGAAGAAGACCTACTGGAGAAAGAGAAAATCGAGACTGAAGAGCATATGACAGTAATTCACAAAAGGCTACTCGATGCTTTTGGTGTTCCAAATCCTTAAGAAGGTACTTTATCTGATTAGAATGTTACTTAAGTTTTTTTTTTAAGTATGTGTAATATCTACTGATCTTATTTGAATGAATGAAAAGATAACAATTTTTGGTGTTTAAGACAAGATAACTACTTAACTAGTCTACTGTTGAGAAAAGATTCAAGTAGTTTTGGCTTCATCAAAAAGGGGGAAATTGATGGGATATGAATCCTAAAGACAAGTCCTAAATGTTGAAAAGATAAGATAAGTTTTGACAAGCCAAAAGTAGACTTGAATATTTTCTAAGTGTTGACTGATCTAGTCTAGTTATGAAGTCATCTTGAGCAGATCAGTAAAGTTCACAAGACAAGTACTAGTTCACAAGACAGGTACTAGTTCTTAAGTAAAGTTTCAAATGATAAGTATGAAAGAAAAGCATAAGTACTTGGTATTATAGTATGTTGATACTTTATATAATTGTTAGGTTTTATACTGAGCTATTTAAAGATGTATAGAAGCTCATGTTTTACGATTTATATTTGATGTATAGATTCTTAAGTTGACTAAGCTATGTTATAAAGCTTAATGTAATGTAATAGTTTTGTTAGGATTAGATAATAGGACTAGATTAGTTCTATGATGAAATCTGAAGAAGAAGTCTACTGCACAAGACAAGTAGAAGATGAAGCCTACTACTGGAGAACAAGACGGGTGCGCGAGACTACAAGACAAGATGTGAAGAACTAATGAGTTAGTTACAAAAGCGCGTATGAAGATAAAGACTAAAGAGTTAGTTAAGGAATAACTAATTAACTGGAGAAACGCGTGGATGGATAAGACGAATTAGTTATAAGTTAGTTTTCAAGAAAAGTTGGTTACACAACTGAAAGTTCTTAAATTGGAAGCTTATAAATACCGCAAGGTATTCATTCATTAGAGACGACTGGAAAAACTACTGAAGCATTGATATTCTACATTCAAGTAAAGCAAATACTCTCAGAGGTTGAAATTCAGAAAGAAGCCAGAAGACAAGTGAAGAACAAGGAGGCTACTACTGAAGACAGAGAAGTTTACTTTTATATTTTTGTTTTCAAGCTGCTAGTTACTTGTAAAATAGCTAGTTAGATCGAAGAGGCACTTGGTAGTGTTTTCGAGAAGATCTAAGTCTTATTTCTTGGGACTTAAAGCCACAAGAACATATTACTCCATTGGACGAGTTAATAAGAATATCACAACTGGGTTTGTGAGAATGGATGTAGACAAGTTGTCGAACCACTATAAATCGTTGTGTGTTTGATTTACTTTACTGTTTGTTTACGTGTTTAATTGATTAATTGCTTATCTAAACAAGACAAGTAGAGTGTTCATACAGAAGTTCGAATTTCGAATATAAGTTGAGTATAAACTTGATCGGGCTCAGTGTTACTTTGATAAATTTCGCATTACGTATTCTGATATATTGAAAGATTTTTAAAAGTCTATTCACCCCTCCCCTCTAGACTTTTACTAGCTTACTCAATATTATTAACTCAACTTGGGACCAACATTACACTTTGTTGGGAATAAAATGATTTTGATCTAAGATACCAAAACCCCTGATTGATGATGTACAAGTTAGTTGAGATATGCTCAAGTCATTGTTCAGGCAAGTTGTCCCAGAACACTTAATGTATAGTATGCTTAAGTTAAAATCTCAGAAATGTTATGAGATATTAGTAATCAGGATAGTTGTCCAAAGCTGAAATGTTAGGCAGCTTGATAGGTCTATAGGACAAAGTTGCTGATCTTTTCAAGACAAACTGATCAAATGGACAACCTGGCTGAAGAGTTCAAGAACACTGAAGCTGTGCTCATAAATGCAAATGATCAAGACAGTTGAAGTACAAATAATCAAGTGGATTAAGTGTCAAAAGCTTACAGAAGACATATTCAATGAAGCATTTATTGCCAATCATGCCTGAACCAAGCATTAAAGACTTAGAGCATTAAAGAGTGAGGCATTGAATGAGTGTTGGAACATTCTAAACTGCAGCAGGAATGTTCAGGGAGCTTGTCCCATCTGACCGTTGGTTGTGTGTAAAGTTTGCCACAAATCAACCTAGGACATTGTGCAAAATTGGAAACTGACACAAGTCTTCCCAGCCGCCTTTGTCAGAAGTCAACACATTCATTCAAGCAACCATTGAAGACCTCTTTTACACAGTGGATAAAAGGATGTCAAGCTTCATAGCCGTTTTAATGGTGCTGCAAATAGACATATTTGAATTGCTAATCCCTCCAACGGTTAGTTGTTCAAATTGCCTATAAATACAGAAGTGATCAAAGGATTTCAGAATCCAACTACAAGCTATCAAACTATCATCAAGCTTTCAAAAGGAAACCAAGCTGTTCACTAGAATTCCAAGTTTCCTGAATCACTTCAAGTCAGCTAAGCCAATCTTTGTAAACATCCTAGCTTAGCATTGAGATATCCTAAGCCTTTACACTGTTCTTACTGTAAAGGATATCTCTATTAGTTGGAACCAAACCTCAAACCTTATCTCATTTAGTGAAGAGAGTGTTTGTTGTAGAAGTGAGAAGTTAAGGACTGTTAGTAACACAGTCTTAACTCAGAGAGATTGAGCACTAGGACTCAAGTTATCCTAGGGATCAAAACTCTAAGAGAGTGTTGTTGATCAGTGCACCTTGGCACTATAAAACAAGCTAATTCCATTGAGAAGGAATTATCCTGTTCAATCAGGGAAAGTGGATGTAGGAGCTTGAGTCTCTGAACCACTATAAATTTGTGTCTCATTTACTTACTGCATTCTTAACTTCACTCCATTCAATCATATTTCAAAGATTCATAACTTAGTAAGTAAGAAAATCTGTTTTGGACAAAGTCCCTGATAACTTGTATTTTTCAGAAATCAACTTGGAGTATTTCTTTGAGTAAAGGCCAACCACATTCCGCACTTAGAAACTCTTTTAGATATTTAGCCAACTGATCACTTAATAGTAATCAGTAGGACAAGTATCTATCAAAGTTCACACTCAGGCCAGTTGTGAGACAACTTGCCTGATAGGACCAGTTTATCAAAAAGAAAAGAATTTGCATACACAAGTGCATTCCCCCCCCCCCCATACACTTGTGTTATACTCCACCAAGGACCAACAAACACCCCTTCACCTACTTTCGTAAAAGATTGTGATTGATTCAAAGTGATTAGAATTGATTTTTACAATAAAATTGAAGGTGGACAGTGTTTTAAAATTAAGCACATTTAATCAATTTTGTATATATTATGGTGTTTGCAAAACAAATCACTTTTTTTTATAACTTTACAAAAAACACTCTTATTACATTTGGATAAGTAATGAATAAAGATGAAATATTATTTAAATTGTAAGGGCAAAATTGTAAAATTGATTATTGCAATGATGAGAAACACATAAAGGTAGGTGAAGGGGTGCTTCACCAAAATCACTTTTAACAAATTGACTTAATCACTTGATTGTGTTTACAAACACTCCAAAAGTGATTGTATTTAAAAAAGAAAGCTTTTAAGTACATATTAGAGCATCTCCAATGGGAGGAAGGAGACAAAGTGGGATAGCTCAAGTGGTTAGAGCACCACTACCTAGGCCTTAGGTCCTGGGTTCGAGTCATGGGGATGGGAAAAAAAGGGATGGGTATTTAACTTCCATCAAAAAAAAAAAAAAAAATGGGAGGAAGGAATCTCATGTGGAGTGCTTCCCCTACCCAATAAATGAGGAAGGAGTGATTGTGAGTTGTATGATGTGGCATAGGAATAAAAAAATAGAAAGGCGTGTTGCTTCCTGGGAAGGAGAAAAAAATGAGGATGAAAGTGAGAGTAAAAGTTTTGGGTGTGAGTTTCAAACACAAGAAAAATACAAAGAAGAGGGGAGAGTGAACTTAACTGTGCGCGTGGAGGAGGGATTTAATCACTGCCATCATGACAGTTGTGGGTCCCCCAAAATACCCGTTGCCAAATTTTCCCATTTATCTCTTTCTTTTTTTTCTTTATTGTTACTTATTTAAAATTTTGCCATTTTAATTAATTTACTTTTTTTTCTCTTTTTAATAACAATGCAGTAAGTAAATTTTGTAATAAAAAAAAATGTCAGATTTGTTGTATCAAAATAACATTTTCTAACGGTAAAAAAAAACAAGCATTCATTTTTAACTCTTTTATAAATAGAAGTTGTAATTTTAATTATTTCTATCTTCATCTATATTTCTCAATTCATCTCTCAAAATGGATCACAATGCTTGGATAAATTTTTATAATTCTAGTAGTTTTGGAGGAAATGCATCTTTTCAAAACTCCAATATTCATACACAAAATTCCGACAATCGTCCTCAAGGTTCTAATATTCGTCCTGAAAATTTCATCTCCTCAAATTTTCCAAATTCCCCAAATTATCCAAATTCTCCAAATGTTCCCTTTAACTTAAATTTTCATATGAGTTCTTCTGGGGCTCCATTTTATCACTATCATCCCATGCCTCCCCTTCCTCCATACGTAATATCCCCTTCAAACTCATCGAGAAGGACTAGCACTGACAGAACGAGCACCGACGGAGAAGGCGGAACTCCATCTTCTGTGAGATCATTTCAATTTCAAGCACAGTTTTCTCCTTCGGAAGTAGGTGGCATTAATATCGACGGTGTGTCAAAATCTGATGAGACGTTGTCGACAACATACACTGATGAAGAGAATGAATTGCTAACAGAGTGTTGGATCAATATTAGCACAAATTCAGTGATTGGAAATGATCAGAAGTTAGAGCAAATGTGGCTGAGGATTGCTATTGAGTATAACAAAAGTCGTCCCGCAAATAAACCTGAGAGGTCGGCAACAGTGCTGAAAACAAAATTTTATGCCATTCAGAAGCAAGTAAAATGGTTTTGTGCAAGTTACAATCAACTGTTGGACGTGTGGCCGAGCGGGAGCAGTGATGCAGATATCTACGAAAAGGCACAAAAAGTTTTCAAGAATGAGCACCTTAAGCACGGTTTTAAACTTCGTGGTTGTTGGCTACAGTTGAAGAGATGTCCTAAATTCGAAAAGTGTGATAAAGATATTCGTCCATCAAAGAAGATGAAGACCAATGAGTTCGGCGGATACTCCTCTTCCAATGTAGGTACGAGTGAAAACGAGGATGTTAGTGCTCAGCGTACTCGTCCAATTGGGCAAAAAGAAGCAAAGAAAAAAGTTAGGGGAAAAGTTAAGGAAAAAGCTAATCCAGAAACGTCCGAAGAATGGAATAAGAGGATGTGTGAAGTAGAAGACACAACAATGAATAAAGTTACTAAAAACACGGAGGCATTGGAACGAATAGCGCAAAAGGGTGAGTGAAAAATTCTCATGGCAAATACCACAAATATGACACCCGATCAACTTCAATTACACAACTTATATTTTGACAAAATTAGGAAGAAGTGGACCACTGAGTAATTGTCTAGGTTTATTTTTACTTATGTATTGTTTGTATTGGTTATCAAGTAAGTAGGATAATTTGTGTTTTCTCTACTGATTATGTGTACTAAATACTTTTGTTAGTGTGGTAGTCCCAGCCTCTTGTTTTCTCACTTAAATTCTGTACAAGCGTTTTTGCTACATTTATTAGCATGTGCGTTATAAATTACTATAAATCAAGAATCCTTCATATATACAGAATGAGTAAGTAGGATAATGAGTATCAACTATTCTAATTACGTACACACTGGAATGGATATCTCTAAATAATTTAAATCTATAAAAATATTAATGACCCTGGAATTTAATTGACATGCATATTTCCAAAATTCACTAAATAATTATACACTGGAATTTAATTGACATGCATATTTGCAAAATTCATATCAATTACTCGTATTTAATTTAAAAGTTCAACCTGTTGGTCCTTGATGGAGTATGACACAAGTGTATGGGGGGAATGCACTTGTGTATTCAAATTCTTCTTTTTCTTCTTAAAAACAGTAGTTTGGTATGATCAGGAAGGTTGTCTGATAACTAGCCTGAGTGATCTTCTAAAGATATCTGTCCTACTGAAAACTAGACAGTGATCAGTTGGATAAATATCTAAGTGATTTGCTAAGTGCGGAATGTGGTTGGCCTTTTCTTTGAAGAAATACTTCAAGTTAATTTCTGAAACAGTTAATCAGGGACTTTGTCCAAAACAGTTTTTCTTATCTTACTGAATTTCTGAAGCATTTATTGCCAATCATGCCTGAACCAAGCATTAAAGACTTAGAGCATTAAAGAGTGAGGCATTGAATGAGTGTTGGAACATTCTAAACTGCAGCAGGAATGTTCAGGGAGCTTGTCCCATCTGACCGTTGGTTGTGTGTAAAGTTTGCCACAAATCAACCTAGGACATTGTGCAAAATTGGAAACTGACACAAGTCTTCCCAGCCGCCTTTGTCAGAAGTCAACACATTCATTCAAGCAACCATTGAAGACCTCTTTTACACAGTGGATAAAAGGATGTCAAGCTTCATAGCCGTTTTAATGGTGCTGCAAATAGACATATTTGAATTGCTAATCCCTCCAACGGTTAGTTGTTCAAATTGCCTATAAATACAGAAGTGATCAAAGGATTTCAGTATCCAACTACAAGCTATCAAACTATCATCAAGCTTTCAAAAGGAAACCAAGCTGTTCACTAGAATTCCAAGTTTCCTGAATCACTTCAAGTCAGCTAAGCCAATCTTTGTAAACATCCTAGCTTAGCATTGAGATATCCTAAACCTTTACACTGTTCTTACTGTAAAGGATATCTCTATTAGTTGGAACCAAACCTCAAACCTTATCTCATTTAGTGAAGAGAGTGTTTGTTGTAGAAGTGAGAAGTTAAGGACTGTTAGTAACACAGTCTTAACTCAGAGAGATTGAGCACTAGGACTCAAGTTATCCTAGGGATCAAAACACTAAGAGAGTGTTGTTGATCAGTGCACCTTGGCACTATAAAACAAGCTAATTCCATTGAGAAGGAATTATCCTGTTCAATCAGGGAAAGTGGATGTAGGAGCTTGAGTCTCTGAACCACTATAAATTTGTGTCTCATTTACTTACTGCATTCTTAACTTCACTCCATTCAATCATATTTCAAAGATTCATAACTTAGTAAGTAAGAAAATCTGTTTTGGACAAAGTCCCTGATAACTTGTATTTTTCAGAAATCAACTTGGAGTATTTCTTTGAGTAAAGGCCAACCACATTCCGCACTTAGAAACTCTTTTAGATATTTCGCCAACTGATCACTTAATAGTAATCAGTAGGACAAGTATCTATCAAAGTTCACACTCAGGCCAGTTGTGAGACAACTTGCCTGATAGGACCAGTTTATTAAAAAGAAAAGAATTTGCATACACAAGTGCATTCCCCCCCCCCATACACTTGTGTTATACTCCACCAAGGACCAACAAGTGGTATCAGAGCAGGGGTTCAAAGACCACTGCTTCTGAAAATTCAACTGATTTTCAAATCACATTTTCTGAGGTCACTGAACTGATCCAAATTTCTGAAAAACTTATCTGTGTTCATCTTACATTACATTTGTTGAAATGGCTAACAATGCAGTTCCAGGAGATGCTGTCAACACCATCAACAATATGGGTCCAAACCAAGTCAATCATATTTCTCATCACAAACTGCCAATGTTCTCAATTGAGAACTATGATTTCTGGAAGATCAGGATGAGAGCACATCTTGCTTGCCAGCATGATGAGATGCTTAAAGTCATCACTAGAGGGCCATTCACATTCACTAAAGCAAATCCCAAGCTCACTGATGCTCAAAAATCTGATCCAAGGGAGTTGCTGCCAAAAGATGAAGATGACCTTACAGCTGAAGAAAGAAAAAGGCACAACCTGAACTACATTGCAATGAACACATTGTACCAGACAATTCCAGATGCAGTGATGGGGAGAGTGTACCACTGCACATCAGCTAAAGAGATTTGGGATACCTTAGCACTTATGTGTGAAGGTACCCAAAAGATCAAGGAGAACAAGCTTCAAGTGGCTATCCAAAAATATGAACAATTCTCTATGGAGGCCAATGAAACTATTGATCATCTTGATGGCAGGTTCACTGACATCATGAATGAAATAAACTCTCTTGGCAAGTTCTATGCCAAAAGAGAGGTTGCTCTGAAGATCTTGAGAAGTCTCACATCCAAGTGGGACATATACTCTGTCATGATGCAAAATACCAGCAATCTTGACAACATGCCAATGCAGCAAGTATTCTCTGAACTCAAAGCATATGAGTTTGATCTCAATAGAAAGAAGGTGCATGAAGAGCCATCCTCTTCAAACAAAGGTGTTGCCTTCAAAGCTGCTGAAACAGAAAAGAAGATTACTCAAAGATCCTCTCAGTCTGTTTCAAAATCTGAAATAAAGGAGGAGCTGGCACTCATGGCTAGAAGATTTGAGAAGCTCAACTCCAGATTTGGTAGATACAAGAAGTTCTACCAAGATAACAGAACCAGAAAGAGATTCAGTTCTCCTGAACATAAATCAGAGGACAAAGTCTCTGATGAAAAGAAAGAAGACAGATATGCTGATAGGAAGAAATTCAGCAAAGGTGAACCATCATCATCAAGGAGGAAGGAGTCCTCAAGCAAGAAGGATGATGATGAAGATGTGTGTTACAACTGCCAGAAGAAGGGTCATTTTCAGTATGACTGTCCTGACCTCAGTGCAAAAGAAAGGAAGGAAAGGCAAAACAAAAGAGATAAAAGGCTGAACAACAGGAAGGCTATGGTAGCTGGAGATTCAGCAAGTGAGGAGAGTGTCTACTCTTCTGATGATGGGCTGTTCTCCAACAGTGACAGTGATGAGGACTGTCAAATGGCACTTGAAGATGAAGAGGTATGTTCAACTTCCAACTTGTCAATTAACACACATGAATCTAGTGAAATCCATCTTGACTTTGAAAAGTTGTTGGAAGATTTCACCAGAATGCAAGAAGTATGCAATATGGCTCTGAGAGAAAATGAACAGTTGAGGTCTAAAGTCAAAATGTCCAATCTTCCTGAATCTGAAGTTGACATTAAATCAACTGAGTTGTATCAACAGATTGTGAGAGAACATGAAGAAATGTCTCTCAAAGTCTCTGAACAACAAAAGCTGATTGATGAACAAAATCAGGCTCTAAAGAAAAAGGATTTTGACTCTAGAACTCTACAAGCTAAATTTGACAATCTCTCAAGAGAATTTGATACTCTAAAATTAAGTGAGGGGAGCTTGAAAATGAAAATGTCTGCCTTGAACAAATCTGCTAAGGCAATAGAGGAAATTCAAGGGTTTCAAAGACCATTTGCTCAAAGGGATGGATTAGGCTATAATCCATTTGAACCCTCACCTGGTCTTAGTATTGCTTCTTCAAGCAATTCTAAGATGACTTTTGTAAGATCAGTGGCACAACAAAATGAAATTGAAGTGAATCAACCACTGATCAAGGATAAGGGAAAAGGAATTTTTATACCAACTCAGGTAAACAATGTACCTAAACCCACACCTTTGGAAAAGGTTAAAGGCATTGCTTACAGGAGGAATGAGGTTCAGAAAGGTAGAACCAATGGAAGGCCAACCTATCTGAATCATCATCAGAGGAGTTGTCCAAAACATGTTCAGAAGAGGCCAACTCAAATGAGGCAACCTCAACTGAATGGATTAAGGGCAATACCCTCTGATAGGTATAAAACATTCAGGAAGCCTGGACCTTACTTGCCAAATGGAAAAGGCCATCCAAAAGCTTATCCTCAAAAGTCTTACCCAGCTGCACCTAAGCTTAGTAACTTCAGGAGAAATGTCCCAAAGAAATTTACCAACTCTCCTGAACTCTACAAAGCTAACACTTATACACAAAAATCACCCAAGGCATTTAAGGGTCAAACTGTGTATGTAGATGTAAATGGAGACCAAGTCAGTCACTTTGAATCAATCAGAGTTATCAGGCAGATTTGGGTTCCAAAAGGTACAGCTAACCCTCTAGGACCCAACACTCAAAGGGTACCTAAATTTTGACTTTGCAGGACTGCAAGGACCCCAAAAGGAAGAGAAGCATCAACAAGAAAACCGCATGGTACCTGGACAGTGGATGTTCAAGGCACATGACTGGAAACAAGGAGCTTCTCTCAGACTTCATAGAGAAAGATGGTCCTTCAGTAACCTTTGGAGACAGCTCTCAAGGCATCACAAGAGGCTATGGTACATTAAACATTGGTAGTGTTAAAATTACTGATGTCTCATATGTTCTAGGCCTAAAATATAACTTGTTGTCTATAAGTCAAATTTGTGACAAAGGATATTGTGTTGAATTTGCACCAAATGAATGTACTATCAAAAACAAATCAACACAACAGGTGCTACTAACAGGGGTGAGAAAGGGAAATGTTTATTTTGCATATTGGAGCAAAACCCCTGAAGCAGTCTGTCTTGTTGCCAAAAGCACAAATGAGCAAAGCTGGCTATGGCACAAGAGACTGAATCACCTGAACTTCAAAACCATCAACAAGATTGCAAGAAACTCTCTAGTTAAAGGGCTGCCAAATCAAGTGTTCACCAAAGAACATATATGCCAGCCATGTCAGGAAGGAAAGCAGATCAAAGCCTCATTCAAAGGAAAACCTGTCATCTCAACTGAGAGAGTCCTTCAACTATTGCATATGGATTTATTTGGGCCAATAATCCCAGTAAGTTTAAATGGAAGAAAATATGCTTTAGTTGTTGTTGATGATTTTTCCAGGTACACTTGGGTAGTATTCTTGCTGAACAAAAAGGAGACCCAAGTCAAACTACCTGAATTGATGATGAGATTGAGCAATGAAAAGGGCCTAAGTATTGTCAAGATCAGATCTGACAAAGGCACTGAGTTCATAAACTCATACATCAATGAGTACTGTAGCAAGAATGGCATCACACATGAAACTTCAGCAGCAAGAACACCTCAACAAAATGGGGTTGCTGAAAGAAGGAACAGGACCTTGAAGGAGGCAGCTAGAACCTTGATTGCTGAATCCAAACTACCTAAAAGGTTCTGGGCTGAAGCCATTAACACTGCATGTCACACTCAAAACAGGTCCTTAATCACCAAAGGACAAGGTAAGACTCCATATCAAATATGGAAAGGTAGATTGCCCACTGTTGCTTATTTTCACATATTTGGTTGTAAGTGTTTCATCCATAATAATGGGAAAGAACAATTGAAAGCCTTTGATAGCAAAGCTGATGAAGGAATATTTGTTGGATATTCACAAATCAGCAAGGCTTACAGAGTCTACAATTGCAAAACTCTTATTGTGGAAGAAACACCTCATGTTGTGTTTGATGAATCTATTAATGAGTTCAGGGATAGAAACCTGAATATTGATGAGATGACACAAAGAACAACCAGATTAAGGCTTCAAAGCAAGGAAACAGTGTTTGTGGATGTTGCCCAGCCTGAACTTCATGAAAATCAAAAACTGGACAACCTACCTGATAACAATCAACCAGTAGACAACCATCCTGAAGGAGAAATTGAACTGACTGATCCCATCCCAGTTCAAAACTAGGTAACAACTACCAATGAAGAAGCAGGCAATGCTGAGGTAGTTAATGGATCCACTATTCAAGGGGGAACCAATGAAAATGTCAACTTATCTGACAATGAGGACAACACCCCTGAATATGATCCTGAACTTGATCCTTCAATTAACTTTCCTGAATTTAATGAATCTAGTGATCCAACTTCAGATGAGGACAATTCCCCTGAAAGGATCAGGACTAGAAGGACTTGGTTGCATGACCACCCATCTAGCCTGATACTTGGTAATCCAAGTGAAGGGATCAAAACTAGAAGATTTCATGGAGAAAGTGCTCTGTTTTGTTGTTTTCTTTCAGAACAGGAACCTAAAGATATTGAGGAAGCACTACAAGACACCAACTGGATCATAGCCATGCAAGAAGAGCTGAATCAGTTTACCAGAAATGAAGTTTGGGAGCTGGTAGACAGGCCAACTCATCAAGATGTCATTGGAACTAAATGGGTGTTAAAAAACAAGAAAAATGAAAATGACATCATTGTAAGAAACAAAGCAAGACTGGTGGCCAAAGGATATTGTCAATCTGAATGGATTGATTATGATGAGACCTTTGCTCCAGTGGCCAGACTTGAGGCAATCAGACTCTTCCTAGCATATGCAGCTCACATGAGATTCAAGGTGTATCAAATGGATGTGAAGAGTGCATTTCTCAATGGGGTACTCAAAGAAGAAGTATATGTGGAACAGCCCCCAGGCTTTGAAGAAGGAGACAAGGTGTACAGATTAAAGAAAGCCCTCTATGGCTTAAAGCAAGCTCCAAGAGCTTGGTATGACACCTTATCACAGTTTCTTCTAGATCATGGTTTTGTCAAAGGCACTGTTGACAGAACCTTGTTCAGAATCTGTGAAGGAGATGATATTTTGTTAGTCCAAATCTATGTGGATGACATTATATTTGGATCTCCAAATGAAAAGTTATGTGAGAAGTTCTCTAAACTCATGCAAAGCAAATTTGAGATGTCCATGATGGGATTGATGAATTTCTTCTTAGGACTTCAAGTCACTCAATCAAAGAAGGGAATATTCATCAATCAGGCCAAGTATACAAGGGACATGATCAAGAAATTTGGATGTGCTACAAGCAAACCAGTCAGAATTCCTATGAATACTAACTGGAAGATGGATCCTGATGAAGGTGGAGAGTCAACAAACTCCACTAACTACAGAGGAATCATAGGATCACTGTTATATCTCACTGCAAGCAGGCCTGATATCACATTTGCAGTTGGAGTGTGTGCAAGATTTCAAGCCAATCCAAAGAAGAGCCATCTTGATGCTGCCAAGAGGATTCTAAGATATCTCAAGGGATCTGAGAATCTTGGATTATGGTATCCAGCTGATGATAACATTGAGCTTACTGGATATTCAGATGCAGACTATGGAGGATGTAGAATTGACAGAAAATCCACCTCAGGAACTTGTCAATTCTTGGGCAGCAAGCTTATCTCATGGTTCTCCAAGAAGCAAAATACAGTTGCAACTTCAACAACTGAAGCTGAGTATGTAGCTGCTGGAAGTTGTTGTGCTCAGATACTTTGGCTCAGGCAACAATTGAGAGATTACAAAGTAATCACAAATGAAGTGCCAATATTCTGTGACAACAATAGTGCAATTGCCATCTCACAGAATCCAGTGCTCCACACCAGATGCAAGCATGTGGACATCAAGCATCATTTCATAAGGGATCATGTGGAGAAGAAAGATATCAAGCTTGTCAAAATCCACACTGATAAGCAAAAAGCTGATATTTTGACCAAGCCTCTAGCTGAAGCAAGGTTCTTGGAGTTGTCAGCTGAATTAGGATTACTTGATCCAGGCAAGATGGACAAATGAGGAAAGTAAAGCTCATATGAAGGGGGAAGTTCATCACAACTGAACTTCAGCAAAGTTGACCAACCTCACTGAAGCTGTCAGCCAAAGAGGGAAACTCAGCAAGGTTGTCCCTGTAGTTCTCAGCAATGTTGGTCAGGGAATTTGTCCAAGTGGGACCCAGTCAGCAACCTTGGAATCCACTCAGGCAAAGCATTCAGGCAATTTGGTCCACACAGAAACCAAAGCCCATCTCAGGATGCTTGTCCTAGTTAATTGGATAATTATTGCTATTATTAGCATTGATTAGACATTTAAGAGGTTTCTTGGTCTAAGAGTAGGCCATTTTAGGATGGAGTGTGCTATAAAGATTTTTAACCCCCCAAAAGGCAAATCAGCATTTAATGCAGAAATCTTAATAAGATTGCATGAATTCTTGAGCCTTCATCCAAATCATTAAATTACATTCAAAACTCCATCGAACCATTGAGAGTCCACTACCCCACCATATTCAAACGGTTTTCCCAATTACCCACTGTTACATTCCATTAACCAACGGTTAATAAATCTCTTCCATATATAAACTCCTAAATTTTCACTACCATCCTTACGCACTCATATTTCCAAAATTCCTTGAAGTCTCAAAACCTCTATACCTGCAACTTTTCTTCAAAACTCTCTTACTCTCAAAATCTATCCATGGCTCCAAAACTCAAGAGAGAAGAACTCGTAGATTTCAATGATTCCTCTCTGGACATTGATTTATCTTATCTTAGCAACCCAAATTCCCTTTGGTTTGAAAAGCTGGTAGCCTTTGATAGCCCAGATTCAGATGTTCAACAAGTCCTCCAATGACTAAGGGAGGCAGGGCTAGAAAAATTTCTAGGCACCAAGCCTGATTCCTGCCTGAATCCATTTATGGCAGAATTCTTTGCCTATCTCAGGTGGAAGGGCAAGAAGGGGGATGTGTGCACAAAGCTCACATATGCAGAAGAAGATGAAGAAGAAGAAAGGCAACACACAGTCATCTTCACTGCAGAGGATTTAGAAGCCAGTTTTGGGCTACCTTCTGAAGGGATAAATCCAGAAGTATACAAGGAAGAGGAAGATCAGGAATTCTATTTCTCCTGGATGATTGAACCAAAGAAACTTGTGAGTGCTCAAAACAAAAACACTTTAAAGCCAGTGTTTAGGCATTTGTTTGATTGTGTTGTAAAGAGCCTGTTGAGCCACTCAGGGAGTGTTGAACAAATCAGTATGCCTAAATTGAGAGTGATGGCTGCTGTGATTGACTCTGCTGAGAAAAGAGTCAAGTTCAACTGGAAGAAATTCATTCTTGACAAAATGATGAATGAAAAATTCAAGTTTAAGGAGGTGAAACACCACAAGGTGGTGGTTGAAGGAAAACTCCAGTTCTGCACAAGAGCAAGCCTACTCTTGGAAAGATTTGCACATTACACCCACCTCCAAGCTAAGCCAAAGCCTTTTCCAGCTCAAAAGGTGATGTTTAGGAAGCTGTCTTCTAAGACAGAGAAAAGGAAGCAGGATGCAGCCTCTAAGAAAGCCATCACAGTTGTTCCAGCAACCAGAGCCTCTCCAAGAAAGAGGAAAGCCCAGCCACCAAAAGTTCAACCAAAGATGAAGAAGATGAAGAAGATTTTGCATGAATCTTCACCAGAAAGTCAGTCAAGAAGTGGAGGAGCCACTTCTGAGGAAATAGAGAAGGTTGCTGAGGAAGGAGTCAACCCTCCTGAAGAGGGTGAAGTATTCAGAGAAATTGTCCCCCTACAGCCTGAGAGTATAACTGAATTCAGAGACCTTGACCAGCCAACAAGGTATGAAAGAAAAAGAAGGATCATCAAGACCTCTGAGAAGCAAAGGTTGATGGAGGAAGAAAAGCAAAAGAAAGAGTTCTTCAAGGAGATTAGACAGGCCAGCAAGTCTAAATCCAAGTCCAAACCCAACAGCCCTGAAGCCAACTCTCCTGATATTCAATCTCAAAGAATATCTCCAAGGCAAGAAGAAGAGGAGTGCAAGACTCCTGAAGATGCACCAATCATTGCCAAAAAGGTGTACTCCCCTGAAGGTGCACCTGATAGATCAGGCATTGATGTACTGGCTGATTTGGTCAATCTTGAAGATAGACCATTTTCCCCACTTGATCCAAGACTTCTCTCATATACCAAACTTCTTGAAACTGCTCTTCAAGAAGGTGATCAAGTTGTTCTCCCACCCATTCCAGCCATTCCAATTACCTCTTCAGGCACAATGCTCTCCAAAGCACCTGAATCCCAACTTGTTTTGACCTCTCCTGACCCCAACCCTTCTGAATCCAACCTACCTGAATCCCAGCCAAGCTTACTTGAATCCCATTCCAACCCTCCTGAATCCAACTCTTCTGGAGATGATAGTGGAGAAGACTATACTTATGAGGGGATGTTGAGACAGATTGCAAGAGCCAATGTGGATGAATTATATCCAGGTTTGAAGGATTATCCCAGGCTGCAACAACAGTTCTATGATCTCAGAGCTCTTGTTGAGATCAAAGATAGAACCATTGTGGAAATAGCTCAGGCTATTCAGGATAAGGGTGCCAATTGGTGGCAGGTTGAGGAAAATAGGCTATTGCATTTTGCAAATGTAAAGAAGACCAGTGTTTTAACCACTGAGGCCCTATTTTGCACCATTGTTCATGAAAAGGTGCTTGCTGAAAGAGAGAGGATAGCACAAGGAATCAAGCATCCTGACAGTCCATCTGATGATGATGATGATCACACCAATCCCAATCCCCCTGGTATCAATTCAGCTCAGGTACATTACTTGACTTTTCATTCTGTACAGGACTCTGATCATTCAGAGGAGTTGACCAAAGATGGTGACTCGGTCCAAGATGCATTGGCCAAGGATGGTTCCTTTGAACCTGAGGCACAGGTTGACAATGCTGAGACTTCCATAGGAGAAGCTGGTTTGACTAAAGACTCATCAATGTCAGGCAAGTTGGACATTGACCAGCCTTTAGTCATTCAGGATGACTCAGTGGACTTGGGATGCCCAGGCACTGTGATCTCCCAACAACTGCCCTCTATGGATCCTGTTGAGGATATAGAGGTGTCAGGTTTAAACATTGAAGGAGTTGAAAAGGCTGTGAGTGCTGAAAAATCAGAGGGAGGTGATGGTGAGGAGTGTGTGATCACTGGTTCCTTGAGTGCACCACAAATAGAGGGTGAGGAAGTAGAAATATTGGGTGCAGCCCAATATGAGAGTCAGGCTATTCTTCAAGTCAAATCTGAACTTGATGAATCCCTTGGTGAAAGGAGGCCTGATTCTCCAGTGCATGTGAGTCTATCTTTTGAACATGAAGAAGAAAAGAATAAAGTTGAAAATGAGAGAGAAGGTGCTGATGTATCAGACCTTATGGGAGGAAAAGAAATAGAGGGTGCTGAGGGAGTTTTTACTAACACTGTTAGTTTTGCAGATTCAGTTGCTGTTACTCTTGAACAGATTTTTGCAGATGCCTCCCTGACAGATATACCAGTTGAAGCTGACACTGATCTTCAAGCAGTATCAGCAAATGTGTCCACACTTAACCAGATCTACTTTGAACAAGCCAACACCTCTGAGGCTCACTTTCAGATGGCTACTCAGACTGCATCCATCATTGAAGAGCAGTCAGGGAAGTTGGACACACTGGTCAGGGAAGTTGAGAAGGCTCATGCAACCACTGCTGATACCCTAGATGGCCAAGGGAAGACTCTAGCCTCTGTGGAGATGAGGCTCACAGGGTCTGAAGAAGTGATCTTACCTACTATTGATGCAAGACTTTGTGGAGTTGAAACTGGACTGCAAACAGTTTCAACTGAAGTGACAAAAGCCAAAGATGCTATGGGTATATTCACTAGATCTGTGAAGAAAGAGCAGCAGGGTCTCAAAACTTTGTACAAGCACAATGTAAAGGCATTGAGAAAGACAATCAAGGATGCTTTAAGGCAGAGGACAGCAGCCCAGAGAAAGAAGGCAGAAGAGTTGAAAGCTGCTATGGTGAAGGAAGCTGCTGAAAAGTTCACTGTTGAACTCATGGCCAAAGTATCTGATCAAGTTGTGGCCAATCTCACTGAACAACTTCAGGCCAAACTTGATCAATCACTGAAAGCCACATTGGATGCCATAGTTTCCCAAAAGATGAAGCCTGTTCACACCTTTTTGAGCATGGCAGATGATAAAATGCAAAACATTCATGATGAGAATGTTTATCTACTGCAGGAATTGAAGTCCCTCACCCATTCCCACTCACATCTCTCTGTCACTATGAGTGAATTGAAGCCCCAGTGTTTTGATAATGCCAAAAAGGGGGAAAGACAGAGAGCAAGGGCAAAGGGAACCTTGGTGATTGGTGAACCCAAGGGCAAGGAGAAAGTCCCTGAAGTTGAGGAGGAAGCAGTAGAAGACATTGGGAAAGGCAAAGGCCCAATGAATGTTGAAGATTTAACTGAGGAAGAGCAGATTCAAATAGCTGTCAAGGAATCCATGGTATCAGCTATGGAAAGTCAGGCAAGAAAGCTTCAAAGGCCAGGTGGAGAGTCTACAGGACTTGAACCTCAAGAGAAGGTTGCTGAAGTGAGGGGGAAGGTGACAAGGTCATCTGAAAGAAAGAGGAAGGAACTTCAAGCCTTCAATGAATTCCCAACCAGCCTGACTTTGCCATCAGAATTTCAATCTGAAGAATCTACTCCAGCAAGGAAATCAAAGAGAATGAAGAAAGCAGTCATGATGCCTGCTATTGAAGAAGTTGAAGAGGAAGTACAGGACAGAGAGCCTGAAGAAGTAGTGCCCAAGCTTGCTGATGATCCTTCCAAATTGTTTGAAGAAGGATTTGGGAAAGATCCAGAAACTCAGGAAAAGCTAGCTCTCTTGAGAGCTAAAGAAAAAATGGATCAGTTGGTTGAGGCCAACAAAGCAAGAGATGGGAGAAGGGCAAACTTCAAAGCTCCAAGAAGGAGGGCTTCATACAGAAGGCTCAAACCTCAAATGCTGCAAAGATGGGACACTCAGTACCCTCACCATGATAAGTGGGTTCCAATCTCACTGAATGATGCATGGGAGGAGGCCAAGAGAAGCTTTGTATATGACTTCTATGTCATAGGGAAGTGGCTTGGAGAAGATGTAGATGAAGTCTTTGTCCAGTTCATGTTTGAGAATCATAGGGACCTCTACCAAAAGTTGTTTGCAGCAGCTGATATTGCTAGAGTGGAGTTCAAGGCCCCTTGTCCAATTCTGTACATGCCTCCTAAGTTCAATGGGAACTTGATTGATGAAGGGAAGATTCTGGAGGAGTTCATCAACATCATGAAGATGGAGAAGATGAAGATAGGCCCTAGAGGCTCCAACAAGGATGTTTGGGAGCTGAAGAAGCGGGTCTGGGCTCAGTATGGCATTGCTCCTCAAGATGATGGAACTCTATGAAGGATAAGTTCATTCCTTTCCCTAATTTGCTATTATGAATTCTGTTGTTATCCTTTTTCCTTCTATTCTAGACTAGTGAATCCTTGTGATTTTCAGCCCTGTAATGGTTTATCACATCTATAAAAGGATCACAGTGTTTCTATCAAAGAGATAACAACTCATTATCTCAACTAACCTATCCTGACATATATTACTTGATTTATTGTGCTAACAGTTTCTTTCAGGCAAGTTGACCAGTTCACTCTCCCTGAAGGTAATATTTAGTTTAAGTCAAGGTCCCTTTGTAATAGGTTTTGGCATCATCAAAAAGGGGGAAATTGTTGGGAATAAAATGATTTTGATCTAAGATACCAAAACCCCTGATTGATGATGTACAAGTTAGTTGAGATATGCTCAAGTCATTGTTCAGGCAAGTTGTCCCAAAACACTTAATGTATAGTATGCTTAAGTTAAAATCTTAGAAATGTTATGAGATATTAGTAATCAGGATAGTTGTCCAAAGCTGAAATGTTAGGCAGCTTGATAGGTCTATAGGACAAAGTTGCTGATCTTTTCAAGACAAACTGATCAAATGGACAACCTGGCTGAAGAGTTCAAGAACACTGAAGCTGTGCTCATAAATGCAAATGATCAAGACAGTTGAAGTACAAATAATCAAGTGGATTAAGTGTCAAAAGCTTACAGAAGACATATTCAATGAAGCATTTATTGCCAATCATGCCTGAACCAAGCATTAAAGACTTAGAGCATTAAAGAGTGAGGCATTGAATGAGTGTTGGAACATTCTAAACTGCAGCAGGAATGTTCAGGGAGCTTGTCCCATCTGACCGTTGGTTGTGTGTAAAGTTTGCCACAAATCAACCTAGGACATTGTGCAAAATTGGAAACTGACACAAGTCTTCCCAGCCGCCTTTGTCAGAAGTCAACACATTCATTCAAACAACCATTGAAGACCTCTTTTACACAGTGGATAAAAGGATGTCAAGCTTCATAGCCGTTTTAATGGTGCTGCAAATAGACATATTTGAATTGCTAATCCCTCCAACGGTTAGTTGTTCAAATTGCCTATAAATACAGAAGTGATCAAAGGATTTCAGTATCCAACTACAAGCTATCAAACTATCATCAAGCTTTCAAAAGGAAACCAAGTTGTTCACTAGAATTCCAAGTTTCCTGAATCACTTCAAGTCAGCTAAGCCAATCTTTGTAAACATCCTAGCTTAGCATTGAGATATCCTAAGCCTTTACACTGTTCTTACTGTAAAGGATATCTCTATTAGTTGGAACCAAACCTCAAACCTTATCTCATTTAGTGAAGAGAGTGTTTGTTGTAGAAGTGAGAAGTTAAGGACTGTTAGTAACACAGTCTTAACTCAGAGAGATTGAGCACTAGGACTCAAGTTATCCTAGGGATCAAAACACTAAGAGAGTGTTGTTGATCAGTGCACCTTGGCACTATAAAACAAGCTAATTCCATTGAGAAGGAATTATCCTGTTCAATCAGGGAAAGTGGATGTAGGAGCTTGAGTCTCTGAACCACTATAAATTTGTGTCTCATTTACTTACTGCATTCTTAACTTCACTCCATTCAATCATATTTCAAAGATTCATAACTTAGTAAGTAAGAAAATCTGTTTTGGACAAAGTCCCTGATAACTTGTATTTTTCAGAAATCAACTTGGAGTATTTCTTTGAGTAAAGGCCAACCACATTCCGCACTTAGAAACTCTTTTAGATATTTAGCCAACTGATCACTTAATAGTAATCAGTAGGACAAGTATCTATCAAAGTTCACACTCAGGCCAGTTGTGAGACAACTTGCCTGATAGGACCAGTTTATTAAAAAGAAAAGAATTTGCATACACAAGTGCATTCCCCCCCCCCCATACACTTGTGTTATACTCCACCAAGGACCAACACACTTTGTAAGTTATAATTAAATTTGAGGTACTAAAATTAAATTGAAATTGAGATTGATTCATTTCTTGAATTTAACTTTTTTTTTTCAATTCTTCTCTACTTAAATTCATTATCAGGAGAAAAATTTAAAAGAAGATTCTATTTGTTCAAATATTTAACCTCTATGTTCAAATATTTGTCTTAGATTTAAGGTTTATATTTAGTACCTTGTATACCATTTAAATTTAGTAACTTATATTATATTCAATTATGTAATATAACTCAATTAAGGTTTAAGATTTATATTTGTACCTTGTATAACATATAAGTTTAGTAACTTATATAATATATTTAAATTCAATTTAAGTTTTAGTAACTTGGTAATATTAAAACTCAATTTAGAGTTAAAAGTTTATGTTTAGTACCTTATATACAATTTAAGTTTAACAACTTATATAATATTTCAATTTCAATTTAAGTTTTGGTAAGTCATGGACATTCAATTTATATATGTAAATTTAATGAATGAATGAATCAATTTCAATTTAAGTTTAAGTTTAGTATCTTATATAATATTTAAATTTACTAAAACCTTTTAAGACTCAGAGTTTAGTACTTTATATGTATTAAAATTTAAGTTTAGTAACTTATTAATATCCAAAATCAATTTAAGTTTAAGGTTTATGACATTATGTTTAGTACCTTATATACAATTTAAGTTTAGCAACTTATGTGATATTCTAATTCAATTTAAGGTTTAATATCTTATGTTTATAGAATAATAAGAGATGTAACAAGAAAATTAAACTTGCTGAGATGATTGAGAAATATTTTCTCTTATTTAAAATGGATAGTGATTTTATGTGACATGTTGAGAATGTGCAATTATTCAATCTCAATTTCAATTTCAATTTTAGTAACTTATGTAACATTCAAACTCAATTTAAATTTATGGTTTAATACTTTATATACCATTTAAGTTTAGTAACTTATGTAATATTCAAATTAAACTTATATTCAATTTATATAGTAATTGACTTGTTCCTATCTATAACGGCTATCTATTTATGATTGTCGTGTTGTATTTCTATTACATTGTGTTCTCGATGTCAATCTTGAGATTGAAATTGGAGTACAGTTAATAGGAAATAGTAAGAATCAAATTTCTTCTGTTGATTGCGTTGAATATTTCTCCAATTGTTAGATTTAACCAATACACCTAAATATATTAGTAAAATAAAACAAATTAACTTTTTTTTCAATTCTTTTATACTTAAATCCATTATCAGGAGAAAAATTCAAAAAAATACTCTCTTTGTTCAAATATTCACCTTCTTTATTCAAATATTTATCTTAAGTTTAAGGTTTATGTTTAGTACCTTATATACCATTTAAGTTAATTTATGTTATATTCAAATTCAATTATGTAAAATATTCAAACTCAATTAAGTTTAATGTTTATATTTGGTTACTTGTATAGCATATTAGCATATAAGTTTAGCAACTTATTTAATATTTCAATTCAATTTAGGTTTAAAGTTTATGTTCGATACCTTATATAACATATATGTTTAATAACTTATGTAATATTATTCAAATTTAATTTCAATTTAACTTTTAGTAACTTTTTAAGTTTAAGGTTTATGACATTATGTTCAGTACCTTATTTACAACTTAAAAAATTGAATTAAAATATTATATAAGTTACTAAACTTAAATTGTATATAAGGTACTAGGCATAAATTTTAAATTTGAATTAAGTTTGAATATTACATAAGTTAAAAAATTTAAATGGTACTTTCGTCCCTGAAAAGTTTGCATATCCACTCTTACAATATACACATATTTACCCTTCATCTAATATTTTTTGGGCACATCATACACTCAATCAAACTACGTTATTTACTTTATATAAAAGGTTTATAAAATTACCTCTAAGACTTTAAGGTCCCTCGGAAGGAACAAAGTAAAAGATTACCTCTAGCTTTGTTCACTGAATTTACAAATACCTTCTAATCCACCTAAAACTTACTATTCATATAGCCCAAAAGTGAAAGATGAAAATGCCTAATTTTGAGTCCAAAACTTCAAACTCAAATGTATTTTTATGGTTACATGTGAGACCTTATACAATATAATTCTTATTGAACGATGGTGATATAATTAATCCTAAGAACATCAACGAAATTTTAGAATCAAACATAATGTACTAAAATAAAATAATTTATTTATTAAATTAAAATATATAAAATGAATTAAAATATTATATAAGTTTCTAAACTAATTGTATATAGCCTAAATTGAGTTTGAATATTATATAAATTATTAAACTTATAGTAATGCATATAAGATACCAAACATAAACCTTAAATCTAAATTGAGTTTGAATATTAGATAAGTTACATAAATCTTAAATCTAAATCTAAATTGAGTTTTTTTTTTTATATTTCTTAAGTTTCTAAAACATAAATTGAAAATTGAATATTAAATATTAAATAAGTTACTAAAACTTAAATTAAAATTGAATGTGAATATTATATAGGGTCAATATTTGAACATTCTTATATTGCATAACGTACTAAAATAAAATAATTTATTTATTAAATTTAAATATATAAAATGACTAGACATAAATCTTAAACATAAATTGAGTTTGAATATTACATAAGTTACTTGGTATATAACCAACCATAAACCTTAAACCTAAATTGCGTTTGAATATTACATAAGTTACTAAAACTTAAATAGAAAATTGAATATTACATAAGTTATTAAAATTTAAATTGAAATTGACTTTAAATATTAGCGAATATTTGAACACAAAAGATGAATATTTGAACAAATAATGTATTTTTTTGAATTTTTCTCCTAATAATGAATTTTTTTTAATTTAAATATTAAATAACATACCAAATCCTAAATTAAATTTAAATATTGTACTAAACTTAAATCAATTCACATTAAATTTATATAAATTAAATATTACATAATATTATGTATTATTGGGCTTATCTAAATATAAGGCCCAAATGCCCAATAATTGACCTAAAAGCAGGCATCCCCATTTTACAGATCCAATTCTTCTTCTTTCTCCATAAAAGCAGCGTTTTCTTCTCCCATAGCAGCGAGGCGGTACGAGACTACAACGGCGAACGGGCGGCAGTTGCACCCGGCGACGAGATTTCTATTTTTTTTAATTGCTCGCAACTCGTTGGCGGCCGGCGACGGAGGGTAAAGACAACTAAAAAAATTATATTCCTTTCTTATCTATTGACGAACCTTTTCGAAGATATATAGTCGGTCATCGGATTTCTTCCCTACCTTTTCGAAAATATATCGCCGTTCATCGGATTTCTCCTCCGGGACTGGAAAGATTTCGAAGAAACCATCAAAAATAAAAAAAATCTCAAGGAGAGGGTCATCGGATTTACTCGCTAGGAGGTCCGGTTGCAAAAATCTTCCTATGCCGGAATTATTTTGGGGAAGAAGGTGGAATATTTTTGGGAAGACAAAAAGCTAAAAGTAAAAAGTAAGAAAGGGATTTTTTTTTTTTAAAATCTAAATTTGCTTCAGGGTACTTGCTTCAGTTGTCATCTTCAATCCAAGCCAAGCCAACTCAAATCAGAAATCAAGTCCAGTAATTGCAGACGTGAACTAATCGCCGATCACTGATTTCATCGCCCGGACAACATTGTGAAGAAAGTGAAATTGTTTTTGGGGAAGTGAGTGGAAAAGTCTCATCATTGGGAAGATAAAAAAGTGAAAAGCAAAAAGCAAGTAAATGGATTCTTTAATTTTAAAACATATATCACCTCAGAGTTAATATAGTATTTTTCCTCACAAATTGGGAGCTCAATTCCGCGTTGATTTTGTGTGGGAGTGGATTGCTGTAGGTCATCCCTTATGACCCACAAGGGACCTAACAGTGATCCCCTTTAAAAAATCATCAAACTCTTCAAAATTAACTAAATTAATTATATATATTTTGGTTGATTAATTTAATTAAAATAATTAAAGCTAAAAAAATAATAAATCTAATAATTTTTTTAATTTAGTTTATTTTTTAAAATATTTTTAAATTGTATTTAGCTTTATTTATTATTTTAATTTAATATTTATTTAAGATTGAGTTGATTTTTTTTTTTTATTTTTAGTTTTATTTTGTTTTTATAAATTTTGAATCCTTAATTGATTTTTTTTATTTATTTAATATTTTTCAAACTTGATTAAAGTTTTTTCAATTTAATTATTTAGAAAATTTAGTTGAGTTTTTAATTGATTTTTCCATTAATTTTTTTTTAATGTTTAGTTGATTTTTAAAAAATATTTTTAATTTTTATTTAGATTTTTCGTATTATTGAATATTATTTAATTAATTAATTTTTTAAATTTTTGCACGATTTAGTTTTAATATTTTTTAGTATATACGATTTAGTTTAATATTTTTTAGTATTTATTCAGTTTATATTTGTTTTGAAGGATGAAAGGTAAATAGGATAGAATTTGAGTGTTATTAATAATAAAAATTGATGTTTAAATTTTAGTGGGATGTGTATAACATTTTATGGTGTCTTGTAGTCTCACTCCTACAGAAAATGAGGAAATAAAGAATTAAATATAAGATGTCAAGAATATAATAATTCTTCAAATTGAAACGTAATCGATGTCAAGTATATATGAATCTAGGTTTGAGCGAAATTAAATATCTGAAAACTTGAAGCTATTTGAAAGAATGTCAAGTATATATGGAAATTAAATATCTGAAAACTTGAAGCTATTTGAAAGAATGTTAAGTATATATGAATCTAGGTTTGAGCGAAATTAAATATCTGAAAACTAAAGTCCGAACTTGACTCGTGGGTTGGATTAAAGTTTGCTCTGATACCATGAAAAAATTCCGTCTCATTTAAAAGTTCGAACTTATAAGAAGGGTGAGAATTAATTATTGTATATTAATTCCTAACACTATTAACCTAAGCTTATGAACTTTGAAGACCATTAATTTGGTTTAAATCTAAAACTTAGCCGTGTATACACTTTCCTAATTGTGCAACCCAAAGTAGTAACAGTACAAACCTTCAAAGGAGGCTAATGATATGGCACACTGCTGTAACATATCGAATTCAATGGCTCTCTATGTCATGTTCGAACAAAGCGCAAAACTCTAGCTTTAAATGGGATCGCCGCAAGTGGACGGTGGAATTGATCCCACAGAATTAGTCGGCCCTTAGACAGAATACCCGAGACTTCAAAAAAAATTACACGAGTAGAACGTTGGGCAGACAAAATGAAGCGACTGCTCAATTGCAATGTGCATTCACGCCTTCACGAAAAGCAAACATAACCCAGGCATTCAAAGAAAATTTTCATATAACTCTTAGTTTTCTAGTTTCTACTCTAGATCGAACTACTTGTCTAAATTTAGGATATGAGTATGTTGAGATATGCATATCAATCAGAATTAAATGTCGATGGCTGTTGTCAATATTCTCATTTGTAATTTTCATAGATGAAAATTATGTATAGGTCTAGAATTAAATCTCTAGATTAGTGGATCTTGATTCTCTGCAGTGTTGTATATAATGGGGCTTTCCCATCATTCTGAATGTGCACAACACTTTAGCAAGTACGTTGTTTTTCCCATATCAAATTCTTCAGAGAAAAAATACTGGTCAGCTGATAATGATATCATGCACGGATCAACATGAAAGAATCGCCAACTCGAACTATCCTCTGCATCATCAAAATGATTAAGAGTACGATTTATCAGAAAAAATAATAATATTTACACGTATGAAAATGAAGTAGCAGAATATGTAAGAAAATTAATCAGCAAAATGAACTCTGACCTTCTTCAGGACTAGTTCCTCCGCGCCTTTGCTCTGTGGGTCTTCCACTGCTTTAACAAATGGGCTATGCCCTCCTTTAGAAAAGCCCTCCTGTTCTCGCGCGTATTCCACAACTCAGGTACTGGGTACCTGCCGCTGGGGTTGTACTCATTTAGCTCACTTAGAGCCTTCGTCACTGCCTCAAAGACTTCGTCACCTAAATCACTTTTCAATTCTTTGAGCTTTTCATCATTTTCATCAAGTACTTCCTAGGAATTGCACAAAAGTTAGTTTCACAAAATGATAAGTAATAAACCTGTCACTGTAAATAATGATAAGAAAGAACATAACAACGCATTCTGGTAAGTGGATGCATATTTTAAGTGCCCTGGAATATTATGAGTACAGAACGCAGATGAAGGGAAGACTTATATATGTATGTATGTATGCATATTTATATACATTGGTACAACATATAAACACATATACATGTGATGTGTATGAAGTGTATGATATGTACTCCCTCCTATTCAAAATGTATGAAACCTTTGACTTATGTACACATATTAAGAAAATTAATGACTTCTTACTATTCTCTTAATTTGTTGCTCTAGAATTCTACACTATACATTAAAAATTATTACTATCTAAGTTATTATTAATTAGTTTGAGGGTAATTTAGGAAAAAGTGTAAATAATTTGCAATGAAAAGTGTAAAACGTCATATATTATGAATAGGTGGGAGTACATATTAGGTTTGACTTCAGAATCAGTCAAAACCAAATTACAAAACCCAAGTATATTCTTTAAAAGCATGAATGAGTGATGCATGCATACCTTTGCCGTTTCTCCTTCCATGACTACCTTATATGGATGCCAATTTGAATCCATGATGTGATCTTCCCATAAGGAACACAGCTCCGCTGCTTTTTCCATCGCGTCTTCATCACTATACTTTTTCTTTACAGCACGCAAAAATGGCTTTCCATCAACCTCTCCCATTCTCTTGACGCGAATGTAGGCCCGGCTATCCTTATAAGCCTATGCATGTAAACATCAAAATAAAGATGAAGTCTGGACATATAAGTCATAGCAATCAGTAATTAGAACCATTAAAACTTTGTTTCTCTATTGCATTTTCTATTAAGTTTCAGTAACCACACATGACTTTATTATTACAAGTAAAACAAAATGGCAACCATAAAGCTAGAACATGTGGCCGACAAGGAGAATGGAGACATTTTCGCAAAGTAATTCTTCTACCTTTTTCCAAGCATTTATTCTTTGTGTTCGGAAGAAAGAAAGAAAGAAAAGGGAGTGCAAAAAGCCGTCAGAATGATAAAACCATGAGACTCATATTAAAATAATTTAACTGCAACAATTAATAAGATTTGATCATGATGAGATTGTTTACACAATTGACATGCAATTCCCAAATTCTGAACTGTGAGAGGCTGATATAAGTTTTGTGCTCACTATGGGCATGATTTAGTTAAACACTACTCTTAGATCGGGGGCTTGTTTGTTATGTGGGCTGGGATGTGGTGGGTTTGTCTACACTTGGATGTGTAAACCTTGGTATGCGTATCCATCTTTTGTTTGCTTGCACCATTCTGAATTGGATTAACACACCAAATATTCATTTGCTATGTAGGTACAACACCGGAGATAACATATGATTTACATTATTTTCCAAATCTGCCCCCATGGACAGAGTATTTCTTCAAATAATGTAGAAAATTGAGGTTATGGAAGATATGAGACCGCTTCAAGTTCTGATTTTAAACAGTTCATCAGGCAAAAGTTACTACCTTTTGGGGTTAAAATTGGATTTTTTTTTTTTTTTTAAACTTCCAGATGGTTTTATGAATAATATCTGTATTGGTTGGATACAATAGCACATGAATGAAGTGAGTTAGTGTATCTATCAGCCACTAATTCTTCTTAAAACTCCCCACATATTCTAGCCACTCCTAAATCTTATCAGTAGGTGAGGCTCTTGTGTCAGGGAAATGAATACCAAATTTCCAGTAAACTCAACAAGTCAACAGAGAGCCTCTCAAACAGCAAAGTAAGAAATTTCTTAGGGCATGGTACCACTAACAGGAGTTCCAAGTCCATTCCATCATCTAACACAATCGGTCTCACTTATTTCCTAACATAAAAAATTGCTATTAGAGCTTTCCATTTAGTTGGATGATTTGAAATTGAGATTAATAAATAAAAGACATCTGTAGGTACATGTACCAGGGAACACAATTACAGAACCACAATATTCTGTGGTTAATCAGCTACGCAAATTTTAAATTAGTAAAACAAGGAACACTTGGGGCAAGAAAAAGAAGAAAAAAGAACTCACAATATGCAGCTGCTTACGAGCTTCTTGCACCTCGTCATTGGTCATTCTCTCCTTGATGATAAGGTTTTGATTTAGAGATTCCAGGTCATCAAGTTCTTCTTCTTTATCCTTAAGCTCCTCTTCAATTGACTCCAGCTTCTTCTTCTCTTCTATATCTCCTTCCTCTGTCACGCGTTTCATCACCTCCACTGCACCCCTCATGCGCTCAATCTCCAACTCCAACGCTTGCTTCTGATCAAGTTTCGCCTCAAGTTCTATTATCTTTTTGTGTAGGAGTTCCTTTTGGCTCTGTCATCAAAAGCCAATGAAAATCCATCAAAGACATTAAGCGCAAGGAACTTATGCAAATATTAAAAGAATATAAATGAATATTGGACCTTATGTTCATCTGCAAGTTTCAGCATGTCTTTATCTGCCTTATCCTGTTCCAAGATTGCCATCTCATTCTGCAGAAAGTCACTGGGTCATTATAACTTTTTACAGTTTTTTCTTTTTTCAGATAAGGAACATAGAGAAAACATCAGTAATAACAAAAACGATCTTCCTGTAACAACCCATGATCCAAAAATCCATTTTCCTAATCATTTATGCAGAGAGTTTGCTAAAATTCTAACTCATTAACAAAAAAAGAATACCATTGCTTTAAGGTTATCAAGGTTCTTCTTTTCACTCTCATTCAGAGCTTCAATTCGATCCAATTCTTTCTCCTTTAACCTTAGCTCTCTTCTGCGAGCATCCAGTTCTGCCTTACTTCTCTCATGCTCCTCAGAAATTTTCCGGAGCTGATAAGATGCAATGTCCTGCATTTTCTTCATCTCTTTCAAAACAAACATAAAAAAACCAGGGATTAGTTGTTTTATTGCATTATTCCTAAAACAGATTACATGTAGTAGCTGTAATTATCATTTCAGTAAGTGTTGGGGTTTATATAGTACCTTCATTGTAGTTTTGATTCATCACTTCATTTTGCGCCATAACATTCTTTGTTATCATTTCAGTCTTGCTGATGTTCACTGTTATCTCTTCACATTTCCTCTTCTTTGACTCCAGTTCATTAGTCAGAGTACACACTAGGGAGAAATTTTTCCTTTCGGCCGAGTTTTGTATTTCAGACACGGTTGTAAGATCTCCATTCTTCTGAAGGTGCTTGCCAATAAGACCCCTTCCATAGTAATCTTCTTCACGGGCAAGCCAGGCGTACGGCTTATCTCCCTTATACCTGTTTGCATACCAAGCTCTCTTTCCATGGTGATCTACTTCAAATGCCTTCTCAAAATCCAGAGCATTCGTGAATCCCTCCCAGTCTTTGTTGAATGTAACAATTGCAAACCCCGAGTGACCACGAAAGTCCCACAATGGATGAACCTTCATAGGATTATATCCTTGTTTAGCCCACTCCTCTTTCAGTTTTTTCCCACCATCACCCACATACTTCCCATCCTTTTTCTCAACTGGAATATTAGCAATTATAGCCATCCATGGCCAAACTATACGCTCGTCGTCACCTTTACGAGCAGACTTCCCTACAGCTTCCTGAGGATGTGATTGCAAGTCATGTTCAATTTTTCCCCCACCAGACTTCAGTGATGCGCCTTTGACTTCTAGTGAATCGGTGACAATTTGTCCAGGCTCAATGTCTAAATCATCCGCTCTAGCTGTATTATGTCCTTCACTTGCTGACACCAATTCCTTAGGAATTCTCTCAATTGATCGTGATGCTTCTTCTTTCCTCTGGCCATAACGATCCAAGTACCTAAGCAGCCCGTGATGTCTAGCTTTGTCTCTGGAGCTCGCACTTTTTGATTCCCTTGCAATTCGAGATGCATGTCTTTCTAGCTCCGAGAAACTATACTCAGCTCTCCTGCGATCCTCGCAATAAGGGCATCGGAGGTACTTCCCAGCACCACTGATTTTGACTTTTCCATCCCTCAACTCTTTATAGCACCTATACTCTAAATCTTCTAACTCAGAGTACCTGGTGCCTCTTCTTCCAGACATCTTCAACTCTTTAATTCCTTATTAATGAAGAAAAGGAAAAGACAAAATAATAAGTCGAAAGGGATTTGGAAAAAAAATACTACATGTAACACTAAATAGGTTCAAATAAGCTGCATTTTAGTTTGTTTACAATTGAAAATAAACAGAGAATGCTGAACTCTTGCTTTAAACTAACATGTAACTTCATCAGATTTAAACCACATTAATTGACTTCTGCTTGTTTAGTTGTTCATGCCTTTCCATGAGCTATTTTGTCTCTTCGTTACTTGATTGATTAAACATCTATTTAGCTAAGTTAAGTTTATATAGTTTTCAAATTAACATCCTCAAAACATGAGATTTTGAATTTCTTTGATTTTAGCTTCTGTAGAACTTTTATTTCGTCAACAGCATCTTGAAACGGTAATTTATTTGCACGGATAAGGAGAGAAATCAAGCCATCATTACATATACAAATAAGTAGAAATTAAACAAAGCCGCTAGAATAAATATGCCATCAACTTTTACCATACATAAATGTACAATCAACACTTTTCATAACTATCGTAGGTGAAGAATTAAATGATCGTACCTCAAAACCAAAGATTCCTCGTGATCTGAGAATTTTTGAGGGTTTAGAACTTCAAAATTCCTTTTTCTTAGTAGAAATGATATCTGTATGGGTAATGATCGAAATCACAGTAAATAAGGCGTAAAATCTCAATCTCAAGCTCTGAATGGAAGATTCCAGAGAGCAAATGCTTCAAGCCGCCGGTTTCTGGAGTGAGGCAAAAAAACGGCAGAAGAAGGAAGCTGAATTTGCCAAATACAGAAAGTGAGGCGAGGGTTTTGGCAAAATGAGAAATCCAGAAAACTCGTGAGTTTTGTATTTATGGAAACCAGGAACGCGGCAATGCACGTACGATACAAAAGCAAAAAAAATTCATTTTGTACCACTTAATTATAGAGAATTTACTCTTTCCACCCCGAAGCTTACCCTCAAATTATAGCCTACAAGTAATATGTATGTATATTGGGGGGTGAGGTGAAAATAATCAAAAATATAAACTTCATCCATTAGGGATTAGGGGTGTGTTTGGTTTGGGATTGTCCATTTGAATTTGGATGGAATACTCATTCACCTCCGTAGTATATCTATAAATCTATTTTTATATAATCACATCACCTTTTCTTTCTTTTTCTTTTAATCGCTTATTCTTTTTTCTATTTTTCTATTTTTGCTTATTCTTTTTTTTATTTTTCTTCCACGACATTTATTATCTCTCCTACTTTCTTTCACACATTTATTCTCTTTTCTACTTTCTTCCACACATTTATTATCTTGCTTTTCTTTCTTCCACTAATTTCTCCACTAACTAACAATAATAAAATAATACCCACTCCCTCCACGAAATGTAGTCCAATTTGTCTTATATTCCCCGTAAACAAAATGTAGTTTCATACACTTTATTTCAACCATCAATTTATCATCACCCTTCAATCATCATTTAATTACTTAAATTGTCATCAACCTTATTCACTAACAATAATTTTATTCACAATGAACCTCACAAAACCCTACAATACTCTTATTTTATCTACTTTATCTACAATTTTCTTAAAACATGTGCCACTTTCAATGGGACTACTTATTGTGGACGAAGGGAATACAACACCACTATTGATTTGACATAAAGTTCTCCATTAACATCTATTTTTCAATCTCTATCCAAAACACAATGAGAATTTTTATAAGAAAGACCATTCATAGCATCACCTTCTTAATAAAAGACCTAAAATATAATCTTTTTAAAAAAGGACAAAAACCCATGTTAATAACCTTTTATGCCCTTATATATAATTATGGTAATTAATTTATTAAATAAAGAACAAGTCTTCGTATTCCTACTTTATCGCCATATAATCAACCACATTCTTTCACAATAAATTTTCTTCCGTTTAATTAGGTAGCTGTGGAATTCTCAAATCATAATATGACTTTCCTTATTCATATGCAATCTGCAAGATTGATTGTAAAATTGAATATGATCTGATTTCCTTCCGTTTAACAAGGTAGCTGTGTAATTTATCGCCATCGCTCACCGGCACGATCTGATTTTCTCCGAGTCGACATCGCGGATCCGGGTTAATCGGACGGTGGAGACGAGGGGGTGATTTCTGAGAGGCGGGAGAGAGAGTAGGTAGCGGCGGGGATGTGACGGCGAAGGATGGCGGAGAGGATGATTGTATCCGTGAGTGTTCGGTGTGTGCAGACGAAGAGGACGCCGGAGGTGGTGGAGGAGGCGGAGGTGGGCCTTTGACGACGATTTTGTCGCCTAGGAGTGGGGCGACGCAGCGTATGGTCCACATGGGAACCATTAATCCGGCGAGATGAAGAGTCTTGCCAAGGGTATGATATTTAATTCCACACGTACACACATAATTTGATGAGAATTTAGAATTTTTCAATGAGATGATTTTGAGATGATTTTAATTTAGGTTCAATTTTGCTCTGTTTTCGTGTAATTGTGATGATTTACGTGCGTGTTGCTGGAATGTAGTTCATGATTATTTGTTATTGGTTTGGTCAAGGGATAATGCAGATCTTATTTTGCATATGTATACGTATTTTTGCATAACCACATTCTAATATGAAGACACAATACCATTTTTTCTGCATTATTCATTTTATTATGCCGTTTTAGATTTCATTGTTCTGCATGTACGTATTGCATCCACATTTCATATTAATTTTCCAACAATGATCAAGGGAGCAAAAATGTTATTCATTATTAATGAATATAAGTGACAATGGGTATGTAGGTCATTAAGTTTGAATTTCAGAGTTTTGAGGAAAATTTTTAAATTTGGAAGGTAAGTAATCAACGATTTTAATTTTGGGAAGACTTAGTAATTAGCGGATTTAATGTGGTGAGAGATTTGCATTCAAAATTTAAAATTAGTTGACTTTCTCTAGATTAATTCGAAAATTAAATAGTAAGGGCATGATTGTACATTTATGTTACATTTTGATCTTAATTTGAAACTATTTTAAACCATGTCCTTATTTAAAAAATCACTTAGTGGAAAGACCTAATATGTGAAATCCCCCAACACAATTATTATTCAATTACTATTCATGGATTATCTCATCCATATTTTTGCAATCCACATCTCCATCCCATCCACCATAATCTCTAACCAAACAGGCCCTAAGTGTGTTTGGTTTAGGATTGACCCATCCGGATTTGGATGGGCCATCCCCCATCCCATCCCTCTCCATCTCTCTCCATCCAAATACCCATTCAAATACCCATCCACCCCTATAATACATCTACATACATATTTTTATACAATCACATCACTCTTTTTTTCTTTTAATCACTTATTCTCCCTCCTACTTTTCTTCCACACATTTATTCTCTCTCCTACTTTTCTTTTACACATTTATTCTCTCTCCTACTTTCTTCCCCACATTTATTCTCTCTCCTACTTGATTTGACATAAAGTTCTCCATCCACACCTATTTTTCAATCTCAATCCAAACACAATTTTTATTCAATTACTATTCATGGATTACCCCCATCCATATTTTTTCAATCTCCATCCCCATCCCATCCACCACCATCCCTAACCAAACAACACCTAAAAGTATGCTCATACTCTTGGATACAAATTTTAGAAAAAAATAGACAAAATAAGGAGATGTAGTTGTGTGGTCCAATAAAATGATTTTTGTGAGTAAAGTTAATGACAATTTGAGTAATTAAGTAGTGGTTGGAGGCAGTATCGAATCCAGGATTTAAAATTTGTGGGTACGAAAGATATTAAGTAAAATACTACTTCCTCCTTTTCGACGAAAGCTACTCATTATCTTTGGTCACGGAGGTTAAGAAATATGATAAAATAATTAAATGTATTAGAAGTAATGTGATTGAAAGAGAAAATAATATACTGAAATGTGAGACATAGTTTTTTGAAAAGGGGAATGAGTAGCTTTTATTGGGACAAACGAAAAAAAAAAATTGATTAGCTTTTACTAAAACGGATGAAGTATTTAATAATAAAAGTAATATAATTTGATGTAACTTAAATAATATTTTTTTACATAAAAATCATTTAGTAGGATTAAGGAGTAATGTTTGTTGACTTTTAAGACTATGAGGGCATGATTGGTATGATGAAATGAAATTGTGGCTGAGTGAAATGAACTCATGAATGGTACGAAGGTTTAAAAGGAACGACATAAGAATCACTATTCCTATGATTGGTATAACAGAGGAATGAAATGTGGTATTATATAAATTTATTTAAAATTATTATTTAATGATAATTACAATGTTAATAATATTTATTATTTTTATTACTAATATTTATTTATTTTATTTTTATAGTTAAATAATAAAATATTTTTATTAAATAATTTTAATTTTTTACAATTATTTAAAATAATAATATTATGTTATTATAAATTATCATTATTATTTTTCTATGTTGAGAATTGTTATATTTTTATTTATATTATTAAAAAAATATTACTCCACATTATTTTTATTGTATTGATATTATTATTATATTATTATTATTTTTTGTAGGTCCCTAAGTTGAGTTTAATAACGAGTAAGCTAGTGAAAATGTCTAGAGGGGGGTGAATAGACTTTTCAAAAATCTTTCGATATATCAAAGTACGATGCGGAAATCAGAATATAACAATGAGCCAAATTCTAGTTTATACTCAACTTATTTCGAGAACTCTGTTTTATGTATACTCAACTAGTCTTGTTTAGATAAGTAACTCAATCAATCAAACAATTAATCAATTAAACAACAAACAAAACAGTAAAGTAAATCAAACACGAGATTTTATAGTGGTTCGACAACTTGTCTACATCCACTCTCACAAACCCAGTTGTGATATTCTTATTAACTCGTCCAATGGAGTAATATGTTCTTGTAGCTTTAAGTCCCAAGAAATAAGACTTAGATCTTCTCGACAACACTATCAAGTGCTTCTTCGATCTTACTAGCTATTTTACAAGTAACTAGCAACTTGAAACAGTAAAACAAAAAATAAAACTTCTCTTCGTTCTGTAGTCACTACAAAATTTGGCTCAGATCGCAAGGGAAATTATCGAGGGAAATAAATCCCTTACAAATGGCGAGAGATTTGCCTAGGGATTGAATGGGCAAGAGAAAATACCTAGGGAAGAAAAAATTCTTGCTAAATGTCAAGGGAAACTAAATCCCTTGCCATTCCCGAGAATATTGGCAAGGGAATTTAAATTTGAAAATTTCTGAGGGAGTGGGCCCTTGCAAAGTTTGATACGTCAATTAAAATTCTGGAGGGTTAGTGGGCCCTCGGTAAAACCCTCGGAGAATGTAATATATAATTGAGTGAATGAAATATATAATTAATATTTAATATTTTAAAGTATACGAAATAAGATAAAATATTTATAATATATGTATTGAAAAAATATAAAATGTATGTTTGTTACCAATTATCAAATAAGTAATCAAGTGTAAATTAAATAAATTAAAGAAGAAAAAATTGGAAATATAACACATATATACATTAATTGCATTCAAAACATAATTATAGATAAAAAGATATTTTATAATATTTGTATTGAAAAAAATTAAAATGTATGTGTGTTATCAATTATCAAATAAGAAATCAAATTTAAATTAAATAAATTAAAGAAGAAAAAACTGGAAATATAACACTTATATTAATTGCATTTAAAATATAATGAAAATAGCTCCTAGCCCAACGGCAAAAGGAGAACTCATAAACACCGAAATTGTGGAGGTCGCGAGTTCAATTCCTATCCTATGCATGCAGCCATATATTCAGTGGTTGAGGGGCTGGGGGTAATTAAATTGAGGGATGACCGAAATTGTGATATTTTTTTAATTATTTTTTTATTCACTAATTTCCCTTGCTATTTCTAAGGGATTTATCCCTTGCTATTTCCAAGGGAAATTTTCTCTTGCTATTGTCTAGGGAAATATACCCTTGCTATTTCCAAGGGATTTTCATATTCCCTTGCTACTAAATTACCGAGGAACATTTTATCGAGGGAAGTGGGCCCTTGCTAATTCCCTTGCTAAATGTATTGACAAGCGTTTTTCCCTCTTTAAATCCCTTGCTATTGGGAGTGAATTTTGTAGTGAGTAGCCTTCTTCGATCTTCACTCGTCTTGCGTAGCTTCACTTTCTGAACTTCAATCTCTGAGAGTATTTTCTTCAATAATGTTTTTGTATGTAGCTTCAGTATATGTGTTTTCAGTAGTCCTCGAATGATAAACACCTTGAGGTATTTATAGACTCTAGAAATCAAGAATTCAGTTAGTTGTAACCAACTTTTCTTGAAAACTAACTTCTAACTGAATCTTCTTATCCTTCCACGCGTTTCTTGTTTAAGTAGTTATTTCTAACTAACTTTGCAATCATATCTTCATACGCGCTTCTCCTTTAAGTATCTCCAAGTTGACTTCTAAATAACTTGTCTTGTGTAGTCATGTAAGCACTTGTCTTGTAGTCCACCTGTCTTGTGTAGTAGTAGTAGACTTCTTCTTCTACTTGTCTTGTGCAGTAGACTTCTTCAGATTACAATATAGAACTAATCTAGTCCTATCATCTAATCCTAACAAGATTATTACATTACATTACATTAAGCTCTTGTTACAAAGCTTAGTCATCTTAGAAAACTATACATCAATATATTTTTACATAAAACAATCATGAGCTTCTATATAGTAATTAAATCATAGCTCAATAACAAACTAATCAGTTAATATACACAAATATGAAGTAATTATAATTCGTACTTATCTTTCAATAATACTTGTCTTTTAAAACTAGTACTTGTCTTGTGAACTCTACTGATCTGTTCAAGATGACTTCTCTTAACTAGACTAGATCAGTCACCACTTAGAAAATATTCAAGTCTTCTTTTGACTTATCAAAACTTCATCTTTTATCTTTTATCAAACTTATTCTAGGATTCATATCCCAACATTTTTATTATTAGAATTAAATTTATTATTAATTTTTTGAATAATTAATGTTATTATTATTTTGACAATTATAATTATTGTTGTTATTTTTTTTAGTATAAAATAATATTGTTAATATTAAAAAATAAGTTATGACATTTTTGTAAAATAATTAAAAAAAAAAACTATTCCTCAAAGTATGGGAATAGATAAAATTATGGGGAGTGGGATGAATCACCATTCCTTAACTTTGGGGAATTGTGATTCCATTTGGAATTACCATTCTTATCAAAAAAAAAATATATCAATCATGACATTGTGAATAAAATAAGGAATGATCGTTTCATTCCAACTCCATTCCCACGTACCAATCACGCCGTGAAAGAATTGAAGCAATTTAAAAAAAATGTATTTGAGTCGATCTTTCATTTTGTTGGTGGGGTTTTTTTTATTTATTTGGATTTGAGAATGAAATGGGGATGCAGCTAAAAAAATTTGGACCACAATTTGTTTACCTAAAAAATAAAAAATTTTGGGGTACAACGCTGTCATTGGTTGAAGGATGGATGAAGAGAAAATATTATTTCAATAAAAATAAATGTGCATACTTTTAATCGACGGACAAATAAGACAAATAAACATTCTTTTAATGGGTGTAATAGTTTAAGGACTTCATTATACATTAGAAACATGAACAAAATTTCTTGAGTAGTTCGATTCAAATAAAATCAAACAGTCCAATGTTTTAGGTGTTATTTGGATATAGTTCGATTATATGTTTATATCCTACTTATCTTCCTACTATTACCAAAAGGTTCAAAAAATAAAGTTGAAATAAACTATAATTATGCGGTACAAAAATAATATGTTAATATCCTTAATACACCTTAGGGTTGGTTCAGTACGTTATATCGATTATATTGAACCATACCGACACCAATTATATTATACTAAAAGTTTCGATATTGAAAAAATTTATACTGATACTGTATCAAAATTTTTGGAATACCGTAATTTTAGTATATCAATTTTTTTTCATACTGATATTGTACCGTAATTTCGGTATACCGAATCTTCGATGGGGTATACCGATTCGTACCGAAAATATTGAGCCATCATTTCATACCGAAATACCGGTATATCAATTCATACCAAAAAATAATGAAGCATCTTTTTATTCCAGAATTAATTTAGGGTAAGTTTTAGATTGTGTTTGGATGAGTAGATTTAATTTGAGGGGCATTTTAAATGAAAGAATTTGAAAACATATGGTCAATAAAAATGTATGAAATATAAAAGAAAAGAAAACTTAAAACCATAAGCTAACAAGTCGAGCCAGAGGCTGGAGTGCCGTTAAAACCTTTTTTGGGAAAACCCTCCTTAGGGATAAAATCCGAGGTTAAGGGAAAAGGTACACCTCTCTAAAAACAAAGTTTAAAGTAGAATAGTGAAAGTAAGACAAATACAAGTGTTCTGTGAAACACCCTCAATCCTTGTCATCCAACATATCCGACCAATGCTTATGATGGGACACCTGCATGAACTTTGAAGTGCTAGAGTCGGCTGAATCGTCCGGCGGCTGTTGAGGCGGACCCTTCCCAGACCAACGCCTAGTGTGTTGGACAACACCCCTGAGCTCAGTCAAACTAGAGCCTTCTACCATAAATGACGCATTGGTTGTATACCTAATAGAGTCATACTCTGGAGCACTTCGTCCTCTGTTCAACTCATCAAAGTGGCAACCGTAGAAGCATATGTGGAGTCATGATTGGCTCGTTCTCGGATGTGGGCGAGAGGCTCACAAGTTTTCTTAATAGTACACTTCAGCTGGAAAAACACCTTAGTGGTGGTGGAACCCTTCGCGCTAGCGGCGATCTTCCGAGCTGCCACGACCAAAGGTGGAGCCTTCTGTGTGAAAGGCTAATACGTGGACTTCAAATGACATGGTTTTAGTTAGTATTTAAAATTCTCTCAATTTATTTTAACTAAAATTCTCCTCTCGTGTAAGGAGTTAGGGTTCAGTGCGCCGTCACGTGTCTCAGTCAGAGTCTAGGGCTCTTTTGTCGCCGTCGTTCGACTCGGAGTTTCCCCCGGTTTTTTTTCAGCGTCTACATCTTCTCTCTTGACCCCCCCTTCTTTTGATTCCGGTCTTCTCTTCTCCCCTTAACCGTGTTTCACAGTGACAATTTAGCTCTCTTTTCTCTTGTTTCTCTGTGTGTTTGCAGGTTTTCACAGTACAGATCGCATACCAATCATCTCTTCTCCTACCGGGCCCATGTCGCATTCCGAGGACACTGATGATGAAGCTCTAGATCTAGGGGTTATTGAAGGATCGAATCGCAACCTGAGGAAGCCGATCTGCCTGGTGGGTCGTTTGTGTACAGATAAGCCATATAACACATTTGCCCTAATGGATGTTATGCTTAGAGCCTTCAGATCTCGCACTAAAGTCACGGCCAGAGAATGGGGTAAAAAACTTCTCATTTTCTCCTTTGCTGACACCAAAGACAGGGATTGGGTTATCCAAAATCAGCCATGGCATTTCGAGGGACCCCTCTTTGCAATACTGGCCCTTCAGGGAACTGAACAACCCTCCTCTGTTTCTATCACCAAAGCCTCCTTCTGGGTCCGAATATATGACATACCACTAGCTTTCCACACGGAAGAAACGCTGATCTATGTGGCAAAGAAAATAGGCACTCTGGAAACGTATGAAGTACCCAATGACCAGAACATGGGGAGCTTTCTACGCCTCAAGGCTGAATTCGACATCACAAAGCCACTCCGAACAGGGCTGAAAGTTCGCATAGGAGGGGAAAAACTCTGGCTCCCAATAAAATACGAATCCCTCCCGATATACTGTTTCTGTTGTGGACTCATTGGGCATAACTTCAGGATGTGTGATGAATATGACAGAAATAAGTGTCCGACCCCAAGTGATATGGAATATGGCCCCGCCATCAAAGCATCACCAATGAAAAGGATCAGAGGGGCAAAAGTTGAATACAAAACTGCTACCAGGGCCGAAACACTCCCATCCTGCTCAAACACTTACACTACCGACAGTACAGATACCCCCACACGAACCACTGCCCGAGCACTCCAATTCCAGAACCCTGAGATTACCCCACCAACTCACCCTAACCAAGCCTCCACTGATCAAACATCCCAGCAACAATTCACATCCAATAACATCAACCCCACCCACACCATTGTGCTTACCCACAAGATCTTTTCCAACATACAGACCGCCCTCAAAGAGCGACCTTCAATCCAAAACCCGTCGACCGAGCCCTCGGTCGATGCCCTAACAACCACCTTTGATGAATCCATCACGATGATCAACACCCATCAAACACCTGCACCTAAAGAGCCTACTGACTCCCTGAAACCTAAAGAGCCTACTAACTCCCTGAAACCTAAGTTAACCAACCAAACACTTACCCAACCACAAACCCGTACACCACCTACCTTTGACCTAAACCCTGACCCTCAAACACCACAACTTACCACTACTACACAAACCCAATCCAACCTAAAAAAAACCACATGGAAGCGTGATGCTAGAAACAAAGGAATGGAACCCACTGAAAGCAACAAAGAAGCGAACAACCCAATGGGAAAACGACTATCAGAGGATCCAATTGATAAGGTGGAGATTGATGAAAGTCAACCTGCCCTAAAGAGGTCCAGGAATGGGGTCGAGCGAATCACTGAAAATGCAGAGATAGTATCAACCAATCCACAAACGGCGGTGGGTGCTTCGGAGCACCACTGACGAGCCCAATGAGTTGCATAGGATGGAATTTCCGAGGGCTTGGGAACCCTCGGAAAGTTCCGGTGCTGAAGCGAGACATCAAGTTAAAGCGGCCCACTTTTATTTTCTTGTCGGAAACCAAGTTACTTACTAGAGAGGTTAACCAGATTAGGATGAAGCTAGGCTTTGACTCATGTTTTAGTGTTGATTGTTCTCGAGAGGGTGGAGGCAGACGAGGTGGCCTTGCTATCATGTGGAATAAGGAGGAGGGGCTTGAAGTGATGTCATATTCACAGAACCACATTGATGTTGTGGTAAGAGAGAATGGTGAGGGTGCACAGTGGAGATTCATAGGGATATATGGATGGCCTGAGGAGAACTCTAAGTGGAAGACATGGGATCTGATCGATCGCCTAGCAGAGGGAACAGAGCTACCATGACTGTGTTTAGGCGACTTTAATGAGATCATGTTCAATTATGAAAAGAGAGGGGGCACAACTAGAAGAGAAGCAAAGATGGTGGGTTTTAGAAACTGCTTGGAAAGAAATGGGCTAACAGATCTTAGGTACCAAGGAAATACTTTCACGTGGTCCAATCAGTAAATGGCCTCGACAATATTCAAGAAAGGTTGGATAGGGGAGTGGCAAACTCGAGATGGATGTCAATGTTTTGTGACTACGAGGTGACTAATTTGCCTAGAGTCCTTTTTGATCATTCTCCGATACACATCCGATGGGAACCAAAGCTGACTGGAACCGATGGACGGAGAAAAGAAAAATTGTTTAGATTTGAAGAAAAATGGCTCCAAGAGGAGGGCTGTGTTGATGTAGTTCACCATGCTTGGACATCGGGACGGGAGTCGTCTATGGAAGGAGTTATGGAAAAAATCAATTCATGCAGTCTATCCCTTACAGCTTGGGACTCCATTATGTTTGATGAGATACCTAAAGAAATTGAGAAAAAAACCAAAGAACTAGCAAGACTACAATCTGCTATCCCTACTCCAGCCAATTTGGAGAAAGCTAGAAGCCTGGAAAATTGCTTGCAGCTCTGTTACAGAAGGAAGAACTATTTTGGCATCAAAGGTCCCGAATCAACTGGATGAGAGATGGGGATAGAAACACGAAATATTTCCACCGAACGGCCACAGGAAGGAAAAAAAGGAATACGATTAAATAGGTGACGGACAGTGATGGGCGGGCTTGGACCGAAGAAAAGGATATTGAGAGGGTGTTCAGAGAATACTTCATGGGCTTATTCACGGGCAACGAGACGATTGATATGCGTGAAGCTGTGGAAGCTTGGATCGTAAGGTGACAATCGAGATGGAGGCGACTCTATCACGGGCATTCACAAGGGAAGAGATTACAACGGTACTTTTTCAAATGTTCCCCACTAAATCTCCGGGGCCCGATGGTATGTGTGCACTCTTTTATCAAAAATTTTGGAACATTGTTGGTCAAGATATTATCAATTGCTCTTTACAGGTGCTGAATGAAGGCTTGTATCTAGCAGGCCTTAACCATACCTTTCTAGCTTTGATACCAAAAAAGAAAACCCCATTGGACTTCCGTCCGATCAGCCTTTGCAACGTTACCTTGAAAATCATTACAAAAGCTCTAGCAAACCGGATAAAGCCCCTCCTTCCTGATATCATTGACCCCAGCCAATCAGCCTTCGTCCTAGGGAGACTCATCACAGATAATGCCATCCTTGCCTATGAAATTTTCCACTACATGAAATCCAACACAGCTGCAAAAGGCTCCTTTGCCTTTAAGCTTTGCATGAGCAAAGCCTACGATAGGGTAGAATGAGATTTTCTAGAGTGTGTCATGCTTAAGATTGGCTTCCCACACAACATTGTTAGTGTGATTATGCGCTGTGTGAGAACTGTATCTTTTGCTTGCCTCAATAATGGTGTACCGTCTGATACATTCTACCCGTCTCGAGGGCTCCGCCAAGGAGACCCTCTCTCACCATTTTTGTTTCTACTGTGCTCTGAAGCCCTTTCAGGTCTACTTCGGAAAGCTGTCACTCATGGAGGCTTCCATGGCATACGGATTTGCAGGGCCGCTCCCCCCATCTCACACCTACTCTTCGCTGACGATAGCCTTATTTTTGGTCGTGCAAAAAGGGTGGAAATTGAAGCAATGAAATGAGCTTTGGATGTTTATGAGAGAGCTTCGGGTCAATGCATTAACCTCACAAAATCTGATATAAGCTTCAGTAAAGGCGTCCCAGAAGATCACGGATTAACCCTTGCTGGAATTCTTGGGGTTAATAGGGTTGCCCAGCATGACATATATTTGGGCATCCCAACCAGCCTTGGGTGAGCTTAGAGTGATGTGTTCGGTTTTTTGGTGAACAGAATAGAGAAGAAGCTCAAGGACTGGAAGAGCAAAATGATGTCACAAGCAGGAAAGCTCATCCTCCTCAAGTCGGTGGCACAATCGATCCCGGCATACTTGATGGGTGTCTTCAAACTTCCCCAAGGAATCATTGACCAGATTGAAAAGGCTATGAGCAGGTTTTGGTAGGGAAAAAAACACGACGAACGGAGAATCCACTGGATAAGCTGGAGGAAACTATGCACCCCGAAAAAGATGGGCGGCATGGGATTCCGAGACATTAGCGCTTTTAACAAAGCAATGCTCGCCAAACAAGGGTGGAGAATCCTCAACCACCCTAACAGCCTGCTAGCACGAACACTCAAAGCAAGATACTACAGAAGGGGAACTTTCCTATCAGCTCGGGACGGTTACAACCCTAGTTATACATGGAGGAGTATTATGTAGGGAAGACAGGTGCTCAAACTGGGTTTGTTGTGGAGAGTTGGTGATGGACAGAGCATTCAAATTGGGAATGACCCATGGATCAGTGACGGTGGTAACCCATGGGCCTTGTCTATGGGGGCGAACCAAGAGCTTGAAACTCGGGTTCGGGACCTGCTGAACTCTGACTGTAACGCATGGGATGATTCAACCATTATGGAGATGTTTGAGCCGGCAGAGGCTATGCGCATCACTAATCTACCCCTACGGCGGCCAGGTCTCCCAGATGTACTAATGTGGAAGTTCTCACCCAATGGAAAATATTCTGTAAAAGCTAGATATCACCAATGGACAACTAGGGAAGTTGGGGAACCCCCTGATTATGGTGGCACCTCCACAAACTAGAATTGGATATGGAACCTGGATGTCATGCCCAAAATAAAACTTTTCATGTGGAGATGCCTAAAGGGTGTATTACCAGCGAGCACCAATTTGATTGGAAGGTTTGTGGACGTCGACCCGTTTTGCAAAAGGTGCGGGCCCGAGATCGAAACAACCGAACACGCGCTAAGGGACTGCAAAGAAGCCTCATTAATTTGGAGCCTTTCGACCCTCGGTCAAAAAATGGATTTGATATGCCGGACTCTAGACCCCTAGATGCTTGGATCAAAGAAACAACGACTACATTGGACAATGAGGAGACCCAAACCCTTGTCACAACTCTCTGGAAAATATGGTATGTTAGAAATCAATTTTACTTTGAAAACAAGCAGGTGGAATCGCACTTCCTTTGCGAATCAGTGAAAAACACACTAGCCGATTACAAGAGGGCAAAACGGCGCGCAAGTCCTGGGCAACGGACAAACACCGGACACAACGGAACATGGGAGCGCCCAAACCCAGGCTGGATCAAAGTTAACACGGGCGGTGCCTTCACTGCGGGTATCTTAGCAGGGATTGGGGGTGTCTCTAGAGATGCCGAAGGTCAGGCCCTTTGGTGTTTTGCAGAAAGGGCAGGTAGAGCCATGAACGCTGAAGAAGCAGAAGCCATGGCAATTCTCAAAGGTACTCAAATCGCTGTACAATAAGGTTATGCCCGAGTTGTGTTCGAAACTGACTCCCAAATCTGTTTTAACTCACTCCGCAACCCCAAAGAAAACTTGCAATGTTTGGGAGACCTCATTGATAACACTCTGGCTACTACCAGATCACTCTTGGAAGTTGCTTTCTCCTGGAGAAAGCGAGAAGGAAACACAGTGGCAAACGCACTCGCCACTCATGCACTTGTTATTCCTGAACCCCTTTTCTCGTTTACATTACCAGATTTCTGTAAACATTTATTGGATGCCGATTTGGCAATTTAATATATTTATATTCCCTGTCAAAAAAAAAAAATACTTTTTTAATCCAAACAAGTGGAGTGGATTTGGATTTGAATTTGAATTGTGGATTTAAAATTCATAAACCTAAATCCTTTGGATGCTTAAAGTTTTAAGTTATTTTAATTTAAAAAATAATATAAAATTATAAAATATATTATAAAATTATTATTTTATTAATGTTTTGATATTTCGATATACCAATATACCGTTTTCTACCGAATACCAAAATAATGTGGATCATTTTTCATACCGTTATCGTACCGAAAATTTTGATATTTTTTCGGTACGAAAATTTCGATATATTTTCCCACCCCTATGCACCACTATACTACAACAAAGTTTACTTGGGACTTTTTTTGTAGTTTTATAAAATCAATTTTTGAAATTTGATAAATAGTTTCATAGATATACGGACATACATATTAAAAAAATGTAATAATGATGAGTGTTTGTAGGGGTAATTTTGTAAACCTTATGTATAAAGTAAAAAAATAAGTTGACTTGTTTGTATGAGTGGTCCAAAAATATTGATATTTTGTATAAATTTGAGGATATTGACAGGATGAAGTTTATAAAGGGTTTTTCATTTTAAGGGTGTGAAAGTTATTGTTGGACGTTTAGAAAAGAAAAATGTGAAAGTTATTGTGAGACCAGTGACGGAGCCAGAAATTTAGGGTTGGGTGACCTGATTAACATTACTATTAAAACGTAAGAAAAAAAAGTTTCAAACTCACACAAGCCATAAGTGTTACTCAAAGTAATAATATTATACTTATTAAATAATTTCATTATGTTCGAATGAACATTTAATCGTTTCAGTTTAGAAGAGAGGAAATAGTGTCAAAATTGCTAAAATATAATTATCATAAAACCAAAAAATAAATTAATAATATTTTTTTAAAGCAAATTGTGATCTTAATTGAATTTTTAATCCACATATTAAAATCAGATCAAATTAATATGATTTTTTTTTCATATGCTCTTAATTACATGTGCAATTGAATGCAATTAAGCCACAGTGTTTACTTGTTTTCAATTTAATTTATCAAAAAATAATTTGACAATTAAGAATATATCCAAATCAATAAAATTCAATTGCTTATATATACTCCTACTAAAAACAAATTTAATAAGGAAAACAAAACAATTTTTTGGGTTATACTCCTAGGTAAAATATTAAAAACAATTTTGAAAAGGAAAAGGGAAAAACAATTAATCCACAGTGTTTACTTGTTTTCAATTGAATTTATCAAAAACTAATTTGACAATTAAGAATATATTCAAATCAATAAAATCCGATTGCTTATATATATAAGCATACTAAAAACAAATTTAATAAGGAAAACAAAACAATTTTTTGGGTTATATACTAGGTAAAATATTAAAAACAATTTTGAAAAGGAAAAGGAAAAAAAAAAAAAAAAAGAATCAATGCAATTAGGAGCAATCGAACTATGGTTTTTTTTTTTTAGCAGAATTGAAACTCTTCTGAACGAGACAACACTATTTAAAAAATATAATGCAATATATATAGTAAATACTTTAAAAAATTAGTGGGGGCCCAATGACTCCCCTGGGCCCAACGTCCCTCCATCGTTACGTGGGACAGAAGGAGCAATATGCATGTTTTTATGAACTTTTTTTTTAATAAAAGTGAATTTAACTTTATGTTAAATTAATGTATAAGATTGAATAAAATAATATTACTCCATTTGTCTTAGACCAGTTTTCACACTAATATGAACACGAAAAATAAAAATAAAAAAATAATACAGTAATTGTATCAACTATTACAGTAAACACAAGTCCATTCATTTTTTATTTTATTTTTTTGCTTTGTACAATTTTTTTTTTGTAAAAAAGTGCATTGAAGTTACTCAAATATAAAATTAATTTAAAAATTACAAAATAAGTCTAAAAATTATTTAAATGAATTAAAATTTAATTATCTTACTATTATTAGCTTACAAATTTATTAATTTATGAATCTATAAACTATTTTTATGTTGTGTGTTGATAACTTTTTGAAATTAATAATTTACATTTTTATCAATGTAATTTCTAAATAATTTAATTAAAGAGTAAATTTTATCTCCAAATAGTTTATTTATTTAAATGACTTATAAATTATATATATATTATCCTTACTTTCCTAAAAAAAAAAAAATTCTCCTCTAATTATTTTATATAATTTGTTGAATTAGGATAAGATGCAATCTTTTAATGTAATATTCATTGGGTTGGTCTAATATGCACTCAAGTGCATGTTGTGCACCCTAGACCCTAGTCCATGTTACACTTTTCAGTTTTACTAACTTACACTTTTTGATAAATGGTATTGCACTTTTCAATTATTAAACTGTATAATAATATTTTTAGTCATAGTGACTTACACTTTTTAGTAATATTGTGTTGTACTTTTCAGTTTAATAACATACACTAGACTACGGTGCACAACATGAACTCGAGTGCATACTAGACTTTACTTAAATAAATGACATGTGTACTCAAATTATTCTAAAAATGAACCTTAAGCAAAATTTTATTATGAATTTAACATATCATCAAGAATAACTTATTAGTCGTATAACAGGGGACAAGGGATTATATTGTAAAAGGAAGACAAAAGGCAAAAGTGAATAGAAAAAAAATAATATCTGCAACACTAAATAGGTTCAATTGTTCAAATAAGCTGCATTGTAGTTAGTTTACAACTACAAATCAGGAACTGATGCAAGTATTGAACAATAAACAGGGAATGTTGAACTCTTGGTTTAAGCTCATATGAAACTCCATCAGATTTAAACCAAATTAATTGTTCATGCCTTTCCATGAGCTATTTTGTCTCTTAATTCGTTACTTGATTGATTAAATGTCTCTTTAGCTAAGTTAAGTTTCATAGTTTTCAACAAGCATCCTCAGAACATGAGATTTTGAATTTCTTTGATTTTAGCTTCTGTTGTACAACTTTTATTTCGTTACCAGCATCCTTGAAACAGTCAAAATGTATACGAGTAGAACGTTGGGCAGACAAAATGAAGCCACTGCTCAATAGCAATGTGCATTCACGCCTTCACGAAAAGCAAACATAACTCAGGCATTCAAAGAAAATCTTCACATAACTCTTAACGTTTTCTACCCTAGATTGTCTAAACAAGAAGAAAGTTTCATGAACATGGGAAATACTGGTCCAGATGATAATGATATCATGCAGGAAGACCAAAAGTGAATCCAAGAATCACCAACTCCAACTATCCTGCATCATCAATGATTTATCAGAACACGTATGAAAACGAAGTGGCAGAATATGTAAGAAAATTAATCAGCAAAATGAACACTGACCTTCTTCAGGACTAGTTCCTCCGCGCCTTTGCTCTGTGGGTCTTCCACTGCTTTAACAAATGGGCTATGCCCTCCTTTAGCAATGCCCTCCTGTTCTCGCGCGTATTCCACAACTCAGGTACTGGGTACCTGCCACTGGGGTTGTACTCATTTAGCTCACTTAGAGCCTTCGTCACTGCCTCAAACACTTCCTCGCCCAATTCACTTTTCAATTCTTTCATCAAGTACTAGCTACGAATTGCACAAAAGTTACTTCCAAGTGCATGTATTCTTTAAAAGCATGAATGAGTGATGCATGCATACCTTTGCCGTTTCTCCTTCCATGACCACCTTATATGGATGCCAATTTGAATCCATGATGTGATCTTCCCATAAGGAACACAGCTCCGCTGCTTTTACCATCGCGTCTTCATCACTATACTTTTTCTTTACAGCACGCAAAAATGGCTTTGCATCAACCTCTCCCATTCTCTTGATGCAAATGTAGGCCCGGCTATCCTTATAAGCCTATGCATGTAAACATCAAAATAAAGATGAAGTCTGGACATATAATTCATCCCAATCAGTAAATAGAACCATTTAAAACTTTGTTTCTCTATTGCACTTTCTACTAAACCTTGGTATGCATTTTCCATCTTTTGTTTGCTTGCACCATTCTGAATTGGATTAACACACCAAACATTCATTTGCTATGTAGGTACAACACCGGAGATAACATATGATTTACATTATTTTCCAAATCTGCCCCCATGGATGGAGTATTTCTTCAAATAATGTAGAAAATTGAGGCTATGGAAGTCATGAGGCCGCTTTGAGATCTGATTGTGAACGGTTCATCAGGCAAAAGTTAGTGCCGGATGGTTTTATGAATAATATATGTTAAGGTTGGATACAATAGCACATGAATGAAGTGGGTTAGTGTATGATATCATCCACTAATTCTTCCTAAAACTGCCCAAGTAATCTAATAAAAGACATCAGCAGGTATATGTGCCAGGGAACACAATTAGAGAACCACAATATTCTGTGGTTAATCAGCAAGACAAATATAAAATTAGTAAAACAAGGAACACTTGGGGCAAGAAAATGGAGAAAAAAGAACTCACAATATGCAGCTGCTTTCGAGCTTCTTGCTCCTCGTCACGGGTCATTCTCTCCTTGATAATAAGGTTTCGATTTAGAGATTCCAGGTCTTCAAGTTGTTCTTCTTTATCTTTAAGTTCCTCTTCAATTGACTCCAACTTCTTATTTTCTATGTTTCTTTCATACATGCGTTTCATCATTTCCAACTCCAACTCCATTGCTTTCTTCTGATCAAGTTTTGCCTCAAGTTCTATTACCTTTTTTACTACAACTTCCTTTTCCCTCTGTCAAAAAATTAAGTCCATGAAAATCTATGAATGCCACCAAATTATGCAACTATATATCAAAAGATTAATTAATAGAAATGAATATTGGACCTTTTCTTCTTCTAAAAGTTTTACCAACTTTTCATCCGCCTTCCCCTGTTCCAAGATTTCCCTCTCATTCTGCACAAATTCATTTTAACCCTTTTTTTCCAGATAAAGATAGAGAAAACATCAGTAATTTACATAAAATTAAAATATAACCCGACTTCAACATCTTCCCGTTACTATCAAAATTCAAAACCCTAGGATCCAAAATTCCAGTTCAAAGTATCAAATCATCTGAAGAAGTTAAGCAACGCTTTAACGAAAAATCATACCAATTTTCTCAGGTTATCGAGATTCTTCTTCTTTTCAATCTCGTTCAGATATTGAAGTCGCTTCAGCTTTTTCTCCCTTAAGTTTAGCTTCTTTCTGCGACCGTCTAGTACTGCTTCACTTCTCTCATTCTGCTCAAAAAATTTCCAATATCCTTCATTTTCTTCTGAATAAAAATTCAGGTTACTTCTTTGTAGAATATGGAGTATTACATACAGTAACTGAAATGCTTGTTCCTGCTAATGTTCTTCGTTGTCTCCTCGCATTCCGTCTTTCTTTTAAAAATAAAATTGTTATTGTAACACTATAGTTCACGGTGACACGTTTTGAGTTTTTTTAGACTACTAGTAATTCACCCGTGCGTTGCACGAACAACGAACAATATTTATGATATATTTTTGGGTACTGCTACTAACACTCAAAAACATGTTATACACACCCCATTTTTTTTAAAATAAAAATAGATAATTGTAAAATGATTAAGTAACCCTTATACAAATTAAAAAATCAATTAAAAAAATAAATTCGTAATTTTTTTAATAAATCGTAAAATATAATTAATTAAAAAATCATTTAAAATTAAGAATTCCAATAATGATAAAAAAAATCTAAAAAGTTAAAAATCACCTAAATCTTAAGAATTAATTAAATTAATTATAAATATTAAAAATATAATTGATTTAATTATTATTTAAATTTTAGTTGAAATTTTTATATTTTATTTAGCTTTATTTTATTTTTATAAATTTTATTTTTTAATTTAATATTGAGTTAATTTTTCTTTATTTTTTTATTTATTTTTTTAAAAAGAATAATCGTTCATCCTTAATTTATTATTTTCATTTTTTTATTTTCTTAATTTTTTAATTGATTGTTCAATTTTTAAATGATTTTTAAAATTTATCTTATTTTTTATATATTTTCAATGTTTACTCGTAATTTTATTGTATTATTAATTTTTTTTTTGTTTATTAAATTTTATATATTTTTAAAGATTTAGTTAATTTTTATTAGTTATGAGTGTTGAAGGGTAAATAGGAAATAATTGGGGTGTGTATAGTAATAAAAATTAAATTTTAAATTTTAATGGGGTGTGTTTAACATTTTGGGTGTGTATAACATTTTATGGGGTGTTATTAGCGCCACCCATTTTTTATTTAGGAAATTTTATTAAAAATAATAATCCATCCGTTTTAGAGAAAGCTACCGAACTTTCCTTTTTCGTCCGTCCCAGAGAAAGCTCTCCATCCTTTTTTTTTTTTTTTTAACTATTCCCCCTCATATTTCATTATATTTTTCTCTCTCTCAATCACATCACCTCTAATAACATCTACTTATTATATTAATATTCCTTAACCTCCGTGCCAGAAGCTCATGGGGAGCTTTCCATGGGACGGAAGGAGTATTTAAAAAATTAAAGAATAATTTTAAAATTAATTAGACAATTATATTTTATCAATTTCATATTTTTTTAGTTTACCCATAAAAGTTATTCATAAACTTTAGGCATGAGATTAAAGAATATGATAAAATAAGTAAATGAATTAAAGATGATGCGATGAAGAGAAAAAATAATATAATGAATTTTGAGAAAATAAATTGATAAAAAGAGAATGCGTAACTTTTATTAGGACGATCTAAAAAGGAAAGTTTAGTAACATTTATTGGAACGGAGAAAGTATATTAATATTAATTATAAAATAAATTGTTAGCATTTTTTTTAAAAGCACATTTAATTCAATATGCAAAGCATAGCCCCGATTGACAAAATTATTGTAATTTAATAATATAAGAATATAGTATGTTGATGTATACAAAATATATATTTAGTATGATTCTGAGTAAAAACACATATATCCTTTTGATATAAATAAGTCATAATGAAGTTATGGTATGCATTTAAGGACATCAAAAGCTAAAAAAATAAGTCATAATGAAGTTATGATATGCATAAAGGATAAACAAATGAAATTAAGGACATCAAAAACTAAAAAAAAATAAAAAATCATAATGAAGTTATGGTATGCATAAAGGATAAACAAATGAAATAATATTTCCCAATGATTTGGTACATACAACATTTGTTCTCACAACAATTTTTTTTTTAGTCAGGCAACAACAAAAATTTATTAAGAAAGAGTTTATCATAAGAAATGACCACAAAAGTGCTTACAGATGAAGTACAATCCTAATATCAGAATAGAAAGAGAAGAATTAATACCAACAGCCTAAAATTCAATAGTCTAGGCCCCAAGAACTCTCCTTGGTGCATTATTCCAACCCGTTATAGAGAAATCAGTGCCTACAGCTCCCTTGCCAACCACCCAACTCCATAATCTCGCGATAATGTCATTTATCAATTTGCTCCCCGTCGTCTCCTCATTCTTAAATATCTTTGCACTTCTTCTTTTCCATAACGCCCATGATATACATTCCCAAATGCTCACAGCTACCATAGTTCCTTTTTTCCCTTTTAACAATCTACTAAAATGGAGTAAATTGATTAGAGGGTCAAGAGACATTACCGATTGGACTCCAAGCCAATTGAAGATCCACATCCCCACTTGGTAAGAAGCTGGGCATTCAAAGATAATATGTTTGCCCGTCTCCAGGTTGCAAGAGCAGATTTCGCAGCTCTCACTCAGGTTTTGTGGAAGAGCTCCCCTTCGGCGCATATTTGACCTTGTAGGCAGCCTCCCCAAAATATTTATCCACGCATGAATGCTAACTTTTGTTGGAGTGATCTTGTTCCAAATCAGATTGAAGCCTTCTTTCTCCTCCTCGGTTAGTGAGGTCTCTTCTTCCTCCTTGGTGAGCCACTCGTAAGTCGTCTTGGTGTTGTATGTGCCGTTCGGATCTCGTTTCCATCTCCACGTATCCTCTGACCCTTCATTAATTGCGTACCTGTTGATCACAGATAATAAATCATTAAGCGTGGTAACCTCTCTATCTCTCAAAGCCCTCCTCCACTTCCACTCCCACTCCCACTGCCCTTCTCTCCACGAACCCATGTTCCCAATAAGGTTGTCCTTATCCAAACTTAATTTATGCAGCCTCCCCTCCCCTGCCCACTCCCCTCCCCCCTCCCAAAAGCGTGTGTTCAGCCCATTCCCATATGTTCTCACAACAATAACTTTATTGATTACATAGTAGTGTCCAATAAAGAGTAAAATTAAAATAAAGGAAGTAATGAAATGGATCTCTCCTTTCAGAGCAATATTAAATCTGTAAAATAAAACTAAAGATTCATGATTCATAAAGATAGAAGAAAACGATGAAAATCATAGACGAAACATAGTTGGAAATAACGAAATTGGAAACACTAAACCATTATTTGAAAGAATGACAAAAAAACATTATAAGAATGTATACCAATATGATAATGAAATTGACCTCACTGCACCAAAAAATCAAAATGAATGGTTAGAACTAAATACATCGAAGAGAACAGTAAACATGTTAAAATGGAAGATTGAAATATGCATGTACCAACAAAACTAAAGGAAACCAAATACCTAGAATAAAAAAAATGAATATTCATGGAATGACACAACATGAAAATAAAATGAATTTGAATTAGTAAAAAATAAAACTCACATTGAACATGAAGATTTGAGAGATGAATTCCAGTAGTAGTTAATGACCACATAAAATCAGACAAACAACTTCACTTGCACATTTTTTCGTTCCTCAATAGTTTCAGATGCTTTGACCGGCATCTTGTGCTGCATCCATTTCAATATTCATTAATAACAAAACAATAATTTTTTGATGATGACACCCAATATCAAATGTTTCATGTGAAGTATTAATCCCCCAATTAATGAAAATTATATAATACACATGTTTATGAAAATCAATTCTTAATCACAAGAAATGGGATATACTTACAACTTACTGATAAAGTCGATTCGATTGAAAATCGACTTACCTATAATGTATAAGCATGATTCACTGGGGCAGAGCATACTTAAAACCGAGATTTAGCCAGCGATGCCATCGGATAATGGAAAATTGGAAAGTGAAAAGTGGTTGCGGCGGAACCCTACATCTTGTTTGGATGTCCTTTATACTCAACATAATCACCTAAAATAAACAGAAAATAAATAAAAGGAAATTCTCAAATGAGTGAATGAAACTCTTTGATTGCATATTGAAAAGCCATCGGAGGTCGAATTTGGTTGATTTATAAGATGAACAAACGGAACAAAAGGTCGAATTTGGTTAATTTATAGCAGAAATGAAAAAATAAAATCAACTTGAAACTGAAATATAAATAGATTTAGTGAAAATTGAACACACAACAGAAGAAAGAAGCGAAAGAGGATTTATCAGGAGGCGGAGACATGAATGGAATCTTGGAGAAATGGGCTTGATTTTTCTATTTTGAGCAAAATAAAAAATGAGCAGCTATCAGCTCCAATACATGAGCATCCGGTTCCCAAAAACGATGATAAAGTCTCTCACTGGAAGGCATAGGCCATAGAGGGCGTGGAGGAAGGAGAAGCAAAAGCAAAATGGCCAAAGACCACTGAAACATGGATTTCTGGGAACTCTAAGTTACTCAGTCAAAAGAGTTTTCGCTATTGGACTTAGAACACACATCCTTACTCGTAGCTACACATTTAAGCTTTTCATTTTCCGCCCAAAAATTTCAGCGAAATTTCAAAAATCAAAACAAACCAGAGGATAATTGTTTACCTCTGTCGAAGAAGAAGCCGGATTCGAAGGAATTATTGAACCAATTCGAAGATCCATAACCGACTTCGGTTGAAAAACTCTACAAAATGCAAAATAGAGGTAACCAATTTAGAGAAGATGAAAATAAACTATAAAAGTAAAGCAACCATAAAAAAAAAAAAGTATCGCCACCCACTGAGGCATTTTATCAAACACATAGTATGCAAAAGGTGAAATGAGAGGCATTTTATCACATACATAGTATGCAAAAGGTGAAATGACTACTCAGAAGCCAAATGAGCAAATATATCAATATATATTTAAATGGCTAAGGTTTCTCGTCTTCGACGGATTCCGGGGAGCCATTGGCATCGGAAATAGTTCCGGTGACACGTGGGGTTTCCAGAGGAGCGTTAAGGAACTTGTCCATGTCCTGATTCTTATCTTCGCAACCTCAATTTGTAGGCTTCATGCTATATTTTGTGTCATTGTTTGGAGAAATCTTACCTGCTCGGTTCCATTTTGAGTTGGGCAACTATGAAAAGATATACTCCCTCCGTCCCATATTAATTTTCATAGGTAGATGGACACAAATATTAAGAAAGTGTAGTAATGATTGGAGTCTTGAGGGTAATTTTGTAAACCTTTGTGTATAAAGTAAAAAATGAGTTGACTTTTGTGTATGTGTGTAGAAAAAGTAATGACATTTGTGTAAAATTGAGGATATTGTGAGTGTGGAGTTTATAAAGGGTTTTCCATTTTAAAAGTGTGAAAGTTATTATGGGACGTCCCAAAAAGGAAAGTGTGAAAGTTATTGTGGGACGGAGGGAGAATTGAATAAGAAATGAAATTTGTAAAATTATTTGTTAACCTTTCCAAACAAATGCTCTCTCTCTCTCAGAAAAATGGCAAGCTACTGCTAAATGAGAGTAGAAATTGGAGTAATTAATTTTTGAAATTTGTAAAATTCTTTGTTAACCTTTCCAAACAAATGCTCTCTCTCTCAGAAAAATGGCAAGCTACTGTTAAATGAGAGTAGAAACTGGAGTAATTAATTTTTATATCGTGCATTGAACCGTCACAAAAAATTAAAATTAAATAAAATTTAAAATCAACAAATATGTAATTATTACACTCTGTACTGTACAGAGCACTGTTAACAAATAAAATTAAAAAACAATTTCACATATAAGTGTGCGTAAACACTAAACAGTGGAGTACAAAATATTGAGATAGTAGGAATGCCTCTTCAAATCCCAAGTTATACTTAATTTGTATACTCCTACAATTTACAGGTCTACTCAATACCCACACCTTTGATTATTTCTTTTGCATCTGCAGATATCATATTCTGATGACTCGATTCTTCAAAGCGCGTTGTTTCTTCTTTAATTCACCTGAAGATTTAATTTCAGTAATTAGAATTAATACACAGAAGGATAAAATTTATGAGTAGATATATATAAATATAAACTAAAATAAGATAGAACTGCTGCAAGTTGAAAACAATGAAAGATGAAAAAAATTGTTGAGTTATGAAAAAAAAGAAATTAGTGTCTTGATAGGTCTGATCAATTAAGTATAGCGTTGTCTTGGGACTGACAATAAAAGTGATTTTTACTTTTTAGCTGCCTTTGTGTTTTGTGCAGCTTTTTTTGGAAGACAAAAAATGAAAATTAAAATACTCCATGCCATTGCAATTCACAGTCCCCAAAGCTGAAATTACACGCACAAAGTTTCTGTATTTGGAAAGCACAAATGGGCGGGAAAATGTATATGCTATATTTCGCAGACTATTGTGTTATTATATATATATATATATAGATATTTATCCACAACCTTTTGAATTTTTTAGATTATATTTATCCACAACCTTTTTACAACCCAACCTTCTAATAAATAAATAATTTCTCTTTCCTCCACATACACACTCTCTTACTTTTCTTTTTTCCATACTTTATCAACAACCCACCACAACCTTCAAATATATTACTCCCTCCTCCGTCCAATTTCATTATTCCCACTTTCCTTTTTTGGTTATTCAATTTTATTATGTCCATTTCCCTTTTGGAAATAATATTATTCACACTACTTTATCTACACCCTCCAACCATCACTTATTTACTCAAATTGCCACTAGTTTTATTCATAAACAATCATTTTACCTATAAATGGATCCCACAACGTCCCATCATACCCCCAACTTATTTACTTTATACATAAACTAATCAAGATTCATTAAAACCCGTGTCCGAAGAAATGGACATAATAAAATTGGACGGAGGGAGTATTTTTTAATTATATATTATATATAATTAATTCTTATTATATTTAAAAGATGTAAGAAATCTATTAAATATTTTTGAATTAATAATTTATAAATTGTAATAAAAAGACATTTTATCATACAATTAAAATAAACTACAATCTCAATAATAAAATTAAATTACAAGAGTTGAAAATTTAAAATACAATATAGTAAATAAACAAATTAAGCTACAAATAGATGCATAAAATTCAACAATGCAAAAAATGAAAATTACATGTTTAATTATCAGTGCCGAATTTTTGCCATATGTGCTCAATCAAGTCATTTTTAAGAGCTATATGAGCTTCTCTATTGCGAAATTGTTCTCTATTAGTCATATAAGTGGATAGGCTTGCAATGCGCTCAGTAGAGTATTGAAAACGTTGACCATCACCTGTGGGATCATCCATACACTACTAAAATATCCCCCCTATAGAGACGCTCACTTAGTGACGCTCATAAATAAGCATCTCCAGATATGCATACAAAGACGCTCCGTAATTTAATTAATTTTAGTGACGCCTAATACTAATTAAATGCCTTAGTTATCATGATTTCTTATATTCCCTCCTCTTCCCCAATACTCCGCGTCTTTCACCTTTCGCCCTAATGATTCAGAGTAAGATTCTTGTAAAAAAAAATCGCAAATGCTTCATCCCTTCATCACGACGCACGAATTCAGAGCCCTAATAATCAAATCCTTCATCCCTTCATCACGACACATGAATTGGGAGCCTTAATAATTTAGATCTTTGTTGATCTTCAACCAGGTGAGAACCCTAGTTTATTGTTTTCTTGTTCTTTGATGAAGAATAACTTTGTTAATCCATTCTACCTTATCTCATCCCACAGTCCCAAAATCAATTCTTCTCTTCACCGCGCGCCGGCGCCGCAACTTCTATGCGCAACACTGGCGCTGCCTCTCCCTCTCTCTTCAATGAAGAAATTGAAACTGCAGTCTCAAAAGTGGCGTTGAGATGGCATCAGTTTCGATTTTAATTACTGGTTATTCGGTGTGTTTTCAGTTTTAACTAATTGAATTGTTTTATTGATTCACCTCCCCTGATCCATTCTCAGTTTCAACTAATTAGATTTTTAACGATATGATTGATGCGCACTGCAATAGGTGCGACTCAAATTTATACTTCCTCTGTTTATTGTTATATGTTTGTGGGTTTTTTTTCAATGGTTTCTAGGTTACATAGTGTACAGATTATATAGGTGCGACTTCTTCCTCTGCTCCTCATGTATCATCCCGGCATGAGAACTCTAATTTATCCGTATATAATATCTGGTAAGTTTTCTTTATTTTCTCTATTCATATTTCCAATATGCTAATACGCTGTTCAAATAGCAGCGCAAATCCAATATTGGTGACAATTCTAAGCAATATTTTATTGGACAACATTATTGAGAAATAACTTAATCACTTTTCTGTAAATTGAAACTAAGGCTATGTCATTTTCTTTTGAAATATTGTGGTTTGTGTAGAGTTCTAGTATTGTTTTTTAGTTTTTCAGTCTGTTGGTTCTGTATGTCTTGGTCCTTAATAACGCGAATTCACGATTTTCTCCAGCAGCGCTTGACTCTTTTTTAGTTAGTTAGATTCCACTGGTGTTAGATATTATTTTCTTGATTCTCTTTGAAATTGGGGACAATTTCATAACAGTTCACTGCAGTTGCACCACTGATTGTATATTGTTCTTTTTTATTTCTTATATCTTAGTATATTTCTCTTTTAGATCAATAAGTTAGTTTCAGGTATATATGTACCCCATACCCCCTCCATGTTTCTCATGCTGAAATATGTTTCAACTATAATTCAGAACCTTACCCTAATTAAGTAGTTTCTCCCTTTTCTCTGTTGACTAGTAAAAAAAATATGCCTTTATTTAGCAGATAGATAATATTATGCACATTGACTTCAAATTACTAGATCAAGTAATCTTATTTGTGAGAAATAAGTATTTTGTTAAAATGTGTTCTGCTTATATGTATTGGTTGTTTGTAAAACTCAGACTTCTCTGTAACTGATGGTTGAAGATTACCATTACTAAAGTTTTCTAAGTTTCAGATTAGTTTTTTAAAACAGAAATTATGCAGTTTGCCTTACATTACTCATGGTCTACTGAGGCACGTGCTAGGCGAGCCTTGGCCAAAGTATCAACTTTATTTTGCTCAGGGGCATCTCCATTGGAATAATGCCAGATGCCAATGTCATAGTCAAAAGGCTTAGAGAAGGTTCATTTTCTGTCCAAGTTTGTTAACATTTCAGCATGCTTCACCAAAAGTTAACTGACAAGATTCCATGGGGTAACTTAGTTTCTTGTTTATTTTATTAACGGTTCGCTTGAATCGTTGAATTAGCTAAGCTGACAAGATGCCATGGGGTTCAGGGTGTTGAACAACGATCAATTTATTTGTAATAGTAGTCGCCTAGTGGCATCCATACAAGATACTTAAATTAGGTACACCAAATTATCAAAATATTTTTTTTGTACTCTTAACACCTTTAGTAGCCATGAAGTTTATTCACAGTGACCATCACTAGTATGACCACTAAGAGGGCATTGAACTTATCAAGGAGAATTTTCTACAATGTGAAGTTAATTCCTTGTATTTGAAGTCTTTTAGTGATCTGAACTAATGTTGTTGTTTTTTTTTTCCGTTGTACAGTAATAAGATTGTTTCTTACACAGATTAGTCCATTTATATATACTTTAGTCAAAGTTTCACAGATCAATGTTACTTGTAAATCCTATTGTGGTCAAAACTTCACATTGTAGTTTTTGATGTTAGCATTGGACTAGTAAATTTATTAATATGTTATGTTGTAATTGGATCATATTGTGCCCAGCATAATTTCCAAATATTCAGGAGCTGATTTTTGTTAACGGCATAATAAATCCAATTAGTTTGTGACTTTGTGTAGACTGAAAGCAATGCATGCTTTGAGGAATGGTCAGAAGGAAGTCCTTTATATACCTAAGCAAAATGTTCAACAGGAGCCGACACGCATTTTCATCAGACTTAGAAAGGTAAGCTTTTCTTTGCATAATATACCTTCTCTTAAATATAATTTACGGTGCCTTTTGTTACACAAAAGGCTCTTTGTTTGAATCTTCAATAAATGCCACAGGGTCCAGATATGATTTTTTGTTTCCATTCATGAATTTTCATTTTCCTCTTTTTAATTATTCTGATTGATGATTGCAGAATATGAGATTTTTGAGCTGTGTGTAGAGCAATTTATTGTATATCAATATACGTTTGATCACCTGCACTCTTTCTGGTTGATTCTGTTTTGCGTTGCTTCAATATAATATGGTATTTCAATTCCCCACTTTGGTCTTTTCAAAATAGACTTTTTAACTAATTTATTTTTCATTTCCACCATCAGCTCTCATATCTTGTTCAATTTCAGTGGTTCTGTGATCTGCAGTAACTCCAGTTTACATATCTCTTGACGAGTCCTACCTCCTCTCATGGTAGTCTGAGGTGAAAGTTTTTTTGCCCCCTTCTTCGTATGTGACCAAGGTGTAATAATACCAATAACTTCTTCACTGACTATAGTTTTGCTAAGGCCCAGACTCTAAACATGGTGCTTTTTTTTTTTTGCAATTTTTTTGCTCCTTTTTTTTTTTTTAAATTCATTTGTTATATATATATATATATTTTTAAAACTAACTAGATACACAAAGTGAAGTTTCTGCTTATATGGGAAATGGATTCTAGATATTAATATGAATAATTAGGCTTAGACAGTAAGTGATATTGGAGAGTGAGGATAAAAAAAATGACGGTAGTTATAATCTTTTAACCAAAACCAGTATTGTGCCTATTTTCTACTTCTTTCGTCTGGTGAAAACTATCCATGAGTTTTATGCACGGAGGTTAAGAAATATAATAGAATAAATAGATGTATTAGAGGTGATGTGATTGATAAAGAGAAGAATATAATTAAATGTAAGAGAGAGTACTTTGTCAAAAATAAAATAGATAGCTTTCATTGGGACGAAGGTTAGGTAATTTTCATTGGGACGGAGGGAGTATTAGACTCTAGCCAGATAGGTAGTTGAAATTTAACTGATTCCATGTCATTCCTTTTGTGTAGCAACAGAGTGCAATAAAAATATGATATTATAAAAGGCCATTTTCGGGTTTCAGATCCAGCTTTGTGAGAGGGTAGCAATATAAGTCTACTTACAAAATAATTTGCTATTTGATGCAGATTTTAAATAAACACCATTACAGTGGTATTCATAATTTTCCTTTTTGTTATTACAGGTTCAAGTGAAAGATGCAAGACAAAGAGAGTAAACTAGATTTTGCCACACATAGTTTAGGTGCAATTTATCTTTGAATTGAAAATTTTGATTTTTCTAAATACAAAATATTGAACTTGATAGTTATGTGGTTGATACCAGCTGGTTCGAGTTGAGATTTTTTAAACTTTCATTGTTTCTGTTTTACAAGTGTGATGACATTAATTTATCGTTGGTTTATATTTTAGAAGTGCAATGATATTTTATTGTCATGATATAAATGAATGAAAGTATAAAATTATATATCTTTGAGCAGTTTAGGGGTATATATATGAATAGCCTATATTGTTACCAATTGACAATAAAGGGGTTAATAAGTTTGGTAGTTAAATTAGTTATAAGAACGTTGTAATGCGAGAAATCGTCACCAAAGTATACCATTGTGACGATGGTTAGTGTCACTAAACGTGATAGTTAAGTTAGTTATAAATATTTTAGTGACGTGAGAAAGCGTCTCTAAAGTACGTCGTTGTGATGCCGATTAGCGTCACCAAATAATATTACTATGACACATAAAGCATCATTAAACCATGTACTTAGAAGTGTTAGAACTTTTTCGTGACGCAAGAAAACACCACTGAAGTACACTGTCGTGACGTTGCTTAGCGTCACCAAATGGTGTTACTATGACGCATAAAAATGTCACAATGACCATCTGCTGTGATGGTTTCAAGCGTCACAATAACAAGCTATAAAAATGCCAAATCAGGTGACGCTTGACTAAGGCGTCACTATAGTAAAAGCGTCACTAAAGACTACTTTTAGTGACACATTTGAGCATCTCTAAAGCCTGTTTTTGTTGTAGTGATAAAAAATTCAGTGGGATCATAATAAGTTTGGTACATGTCTCGTAGACTCGTTCATCCTCTATTATCATATTATGCATGATGATACAAGTCATCATAATTTTCCCATCAAAACTTTATCCCAGACAAGATATGGGCATCGAAGAAATGCGAAACGAGCTTGTAGAACTCCAAATGCTCGTTCGACATCTTTTCGCGCAGCCTCTTGGTGTTGAGCAAACAACTTGTGCTTTCGGATGTGTGGAGAAGTAATTGACTTAACAAATGCAGCCCATGAAGGATATATGCCATCAGTTAGGTAATATGCCCTATCATTTTCCCAACCATTCACAACATAACTAATCTTTGGTGCTCGATCTTCTAATACATCACTAAAAATTGGAGATCGATGGAGTACATTAATATCATTGCACGTACCTGGGGTTCCAAAGAAAGCATGCCATATCCATAAGTCATATGAAGCAACAGCTTCCAAAATGATTAATGGTTTTCCACTTCTCCCTGCATATTGCCCAACCCATGCAGTCGGACAATTTTTCCACTCCCAATGCATGCAATCAATACTGCCTATCATGCCAGGGAATCCACGTTGTTCCCCTACATGAAGTAATCTTACCAAATCCTGTTCATTAGGCCGTCTGAGGTACTCGTCACCGAAGCAGGAAATGATACCTTCTACGAAATTCATGAGAGATTGTCTTGTCACAGCAGAACTCATTCTCAAGTATTCATCAATGACATCATATAATGTACCATATGCTAACACCCTCATAGCTCCAGTTAGGGGTGGCAATTTTCGACACGACGCGATAGCACGATACGAATCCGACACGAAAATTACGGGTTAGTGTTTGGCCTTATCGAGTTCGTGTCGTTATCGGGTCGACCTGATAACGACACGCAAATTTTGTGTCGTGTTTGTGTCGGGTTCGTGTCAACCCGTTAAGCACGATAAAATTAACAGGTAACCCATTAACCTGTTAACAACCCGTTAACCTATTATTTACCTGATATGACACGACACGATAATGACACGTATCTGATAATAACACGATAATTTCTTATATTTATATAAATATATTATTTTTTATATATTTAATACAATTTTAAATTAATTTATTTTCTTATCGTGTCGTTATCGTGTTGTTATCGTGTTACGTGTCATTATCGTGTCGTGTCACGTCGACACAAAAATTATCGTGTTGTTATCGTGGCGTGTCGTGTCGACACGAAAATTATCATGTTCGTGTCGTGTCGACACAGATCCTTATCGTGGCGTGTTCGTGTTTGGCCTTATCGTGTCGTGGCACTATCGTGTCGACACGAAACACGACACGATAACACGATTTGCCAGCCCTAGCTCCAGTACATTTTTGTAATGGTGAAAGACCTTGTCTACCTGTGGCATCAGGTGTTTGTTGAAAGTATTCGTCATTGGCAGTAACGGCCTCCACTATACGAAGGAATACAGTTTTTCGCATGCGAAATCTACGTCGGAAAACCTCAGGAGTATACGTCGGATTGTCAACCAAATAGTCGTTCATCAAGCGTTCCTCACCAAGCTCGCGCTTCCTTTCACAATACCTTCTTCTAGCACGAGTAGTGGAATCTCCTTCGTTCAAGTTAAGACTGTTAAAGAGCAAATCATCAATAATTAGATCTACTTTTTTATTCTGCAAAACAATCTTTTCTTCCCATTTATCAAAAAAATCAAAAGAATCAGAACTTTCTTCATTGAGAGACATTTGGGAAGATAAAAATTGAGTGTATGACTATTAGGTAAAGATAAAGATTAATTGAGTGTATGACAATGTAGTTTCCAAGATGATATATAGAGTGGAGAGTAGACAAGAGCATGTGAATGAGTAGAGTGGACAAGAGCATGTGAAAGATTAGAGTGGACAAGAGCATGTGAAAATGAGTGGAGTGGACAAGAGCATGTGAAAGATTAGAGTGGACAAGAGCATGTGAAAATGAGTGGAGTGGACAAGAGCTATGAATGAGTAGACAAAAAATAGTGGACAAGAGCATGTGACTCATAAATAATGGATCTTGAGTGACAAGAGCATGTGAAAGATTAGAGTGGATAAGAGCATGTGACTCTTAAATAATGGATCATGAATGACTAGTGACTATTTTACAGGTGAATAAAGTGAACATTATTGAGCATTATTGAGTGTATGACGAAAAATGTATGACTATTATGAGGATTGGGTGGAGAGTGGACAAGAGCATGTTAAAGATTAGAGTGGACGAGAGCATGTGACTCTTAAATAATGGATCATGAATGACTAGTGACTATTTTACAGGTGAATAAAGTGAACATTATTGAGTGTATAACGAAAAGTGTATGACTATTATGAGGATTGAGTGGAGAGTGGACAAGAGCATGTGAAATATTAGAGTGGACAAGAGCATGTGACTCTTAAATAATGGATCATGAATGACTAATGACTATTTTGCCGGTGAATAAAGATAGTGGAAATTAGTAAGTGTATAATGGGCATTATTGAGTATAGTGGACATTATTGAGTGTATAGTGGGCATTATTGAGCATAGTGGACATTATTGAGTGTATAGTGGACATTATTGAGCATAGTGGGCATTATTGGACATAGTGGGCAAGAGCATGTGAATGATTAGACCAAAGATAGTGGACAAAAGCTTGTGATTAACTAGAACATATAATGGACATTATTGAGTGTATAGTGGACATTATTAAGTGTATAGTGGGCATTATTGAGCATAGTGGACATTATTGAGTGTATAGTGGGCATTATTGAGTGTATAGTGGGCATTATTGAGCATAGTGGACATTATTGAGTGTATAGTGGACATTATTGAGTGTATAGTGGGCATTATTGAGCATAGTGGGCATTATTGAGCATAATGGACATTATTGAGTGTATAGTGGACATTATTGAGCATAGTGGGCATTATTGGACATAGTGGGCAAGAGCATGTGAATGATTAGACCAAAGATAGTGGACAACAGCTTGTGATTAACTAGAACATATAATTAAAAAGCTTATAATACAAGACAATAACTATAAAAAAAATACAAGAGAATAACTAGCACACAAATTAAAAAGCTTACAAGAAAATAAGATTACATGAGATTAACTAGCACACAAAATAAACACCAATCACTATGTAAACAATTTCCATAGTTTTTGTTTCACCTCCTCATCTGCAGGGGATAAGTGATCTTTCGCCAACAATGTTTGCAAAAGAGAGTGCTTCATCTTGAGAGCCTCAATTCCAAATTTCTCCTTAACAACCTCAATTTCTTTCTCTCTAGTGATTCTCATTGCACGAATTTCTGCGATAGCTTCAGCAGTACTAGAACATTGTGTTGCCTTACCTTTTTCCTTATTTTTTTTCGCCTTATCTCTACCCGTAGGACGTGAAATAGTCGAACCACCGCTGCCTGGAGTTTCTGGATTAGTGTGGATGGAATACGACCCATCTTCACTAGTCCTTGGTCTCTTTAAGCTACCACCACTTTCTTCATTATCGACATTATCTTCAGCACGAAAACGTGTGGAATCACGATCTAAATTTATTTCCCACTTCGGATGTTTACTCATAACTTCATTAAATACACGCATGTCTTGAAACTTGGAGCCACTCGCTGCATAAATTGTATGAGCTTCGTTCTCAACATCTTGTTGGCTCATTCCACTTCTTTTTCAACCATATGCTTCCTTGTAAGCAGCAACCCACTTGTTGACATTTGTAGTTCGTTTAAAACGACATTTCATCATCTCTATATTTCTTTTTTTTTTATCTCTCCCGGATTATCGATTCGAGCTTCTTCATACAATTTATGCACCCTCGTCCACAAGGAGCCACCCCTTTGATTTCTGTCACATGTTTTATCTTCACTAACGAAAATCCAAGCTGACATTAAGGCTACATCTTCGTTCACACACCAAGCATTTTTTTCGCACCTTTAGTTTGTATTTCGAAACAAAGTGCGGATGATATTTTGTGATGGTTGAACTTGTTCATGTGTAGGAATTTGGTTCATATTTGGAGAAAACTGAGAATTTTCATAATCTTGGGAGTTTGGATAATCTTCCGTATTCAGGAAAGATTGAAAATTAGGATAATTTTGGGAGTTTGGATAATTTAAAGAGTTTGAAAAATAATTTGGATGACTTGGATCCATGATAGAAAATGATAGAGTAAAAATTTGGAGAAAGGAAATTGGAAGAGAATATGAAATTGTGATCCAAAACTTATATATTTTATGAATTTTATAGACAAAATTATTTAATGAATTTTGATATAATATATATATATATATTTTATTAATAATATTATCAAATTAAAATTATAAAATTTATCCAAAATAATTTTAAATAACCAATGAAATATTGACACATGGCATTAATTAGTTGGATGATTTACAGCACGGCTTGAGGCTTGGAATGACCAGGTCACAAAAAATAATTTCATTTTGATATTTTTTTAATTTTTTTTGGTTTGTCTTCTAGTTGGCAGAGGGGCGTACAACCTGCCGATAAAGATAGTCTGAGAACACCTGTAGCCTCAAAGCTCTTGTTTTCTATCTATGTTTGAAAATTCAAGGTAGAATCACTTTTTTTTTTTTTTTTTTTAAGTTGTTCTCTCACAATTTTAGATGTTTTTGTACATCATTGTGATTGATTCAAAGTGATTAAAATTGATTTTTACAATAAAATTGAAGGTGAATAGTGTTTTAAAACTAAGCACTTTTAATCAATTTTGTATATATTATGGTGTTTGCAAAACAAATCTTTTTTTTTATAACTTTACAAAAAACACTCTTATCACATTTGGATAAGTAATGAATAAAGATGAAATATTATTTAAATTGTAAGGGCAAAATTGTAAAATTGATTATTGCAATTAGGAGAATCACATAAAGTGAGTGTTTGCAAACTATAAGAGCATCTCCAATGATAGGAATGAATTTGGAGGTTTGGATTTGCCACCTATATGCCACGTGTGTGCCACCTCAAAAGTTTCATACCCCTTCCTTTAAAATACTCCTTCCTCCCCAATGCTTCCTTCCCCAAAAATAACTATTCATGGTCCCGCCATCAAATTATATTTATTTTCATCATCTTTATTTATTATTTATTTGATTTATAGTTTTACTTATTTAATTAAATATTATATTTAAATATTAAATATAATATTTAAATTATGCAAGAACTTGGAACTTTTTTTTGCAAGAACTTTTTTTTTTATTGAAAATATAATAAGGAGTACAAAATAAAATAATACAAGAACTTGGAACATAAATTAAAATAATAATTTTTTTTTTTAATTTTCTTCGTATCGTGCCCATATGTGCTCAATTAGGTCCATTTGGAGTTGTTGATGTTTACGTTTATCACGAAGTTCAGATCTTGCATTGAGGTAGTGGTTGAATGCTTCGGTAGATCCTTAAATTATAGATGAATTGTTGACGTTGTTGATGTTGTTTGTGTTGGTTTCATCCGACCAATCTATTGTTGCGTCGCCTTCATGCTCGACTATCATGTTATGTAAAACAATACAAGCAATCATGATTTCTTTCAAATTACTCTTGTACCAAAAACGGCCTGGACCCCTGATCATTGCCCAACGAGCTTGAAGCACCCCAAATGCCCGTTCAACATCCTTCCTAGCAGCTTCTTGCATTTCCTTAAACTTTTTTTTCTTAGGATCGTGAGGACATTGAAAGCTCTTAACAAAAGTTGGCCATTCCGGATATATCCCATCAGTTAGGTAATATCCTTGTATATATTGCCGACCGTTTACAATAAAATCCATATTCGGCGCACGCCCTAGCACAACCTCGTTAAACAAAGGGGATTGGTTAAGCACATTGATATCATTATTTGACCCTGCGACACCAAAGTAAGCGTGCCATATCCACAAGTCTTGTGACGCAACCGCCTCAAGCATAATTGTTGGGACTCCATGATCACCTCGAGTGTATTGACCTTTCCAAGCAACCAGACAATTTTTCCATTCCCAATGCATACAATCAAGACTCCCCAACATACCGGGGAAGCCGTGCCTCTGCTCATGCATTTGATACAAACGTTGGACGTCAGCGACAGTAGGCGTCCTCAGGTAGTGTGGGCCAAACACGTCAATCACGCATCGACAAAATTTAAACAAGCAATCAATGGTCGTTGATTCAGCAACTCGTAGGTATTCATCATAATGGTCGGCTGGACCTCCATATGCCAATTGACGAATTGCTACTGCACACTTCTGTAGTGGTGAGAAACCTTTTTTTCCCACTACATCAACTCTCCACTGAAAATATGGATCATGAGATTCCAAAGCTCCAACAATACGAAGAAATAGATCTTTACCCATTCGAAAACGTCTTCGAAAGATATTACTTCCATATGTTGGATTTTCAGTGAAGTAATCATTCACAAGACGAGTGTGTGCACCCTCACGGTCACGATTGATGTACTTTCTCCTCTTAGGAGTGATAGGAGAAGTATTCATCATCTCATTAAGAACCCGTCTGCGCTCTTGTACCTCGCGCACCAATTGTTTCACCGAGTTTTGATTAATCAACTCATTCAACTCATCATCTTCACTTTCGCTTGTATCTGAGTAATTATAAGATGAAGTCATGATTAGTATGATTGAAAATATTTATGAGGATTATGAAACTTATGTAGTGAAGAAAATGAGAAGTCTAACTTCTAAAATATATAATGATATTTCCAACGGCTAGTTTTGCAACGGCTAGTTTTACGACGGCTAGTTTTGCAACGGCTAGTTTTACAACGGCTAGTTTTACAACAACTAGTTTTGCAACGGCTATTTTTACAACGGCTAGTTTTGCAACGACTACTTTTACAACGGCTAGTTTTGCAACGATTAATTTTTTTAAAATATTATTTAGTACAAGTTGAGAATAAATAAATAATAATTTATATATCAAAAGGATCATTTATCCTTTTTTTTCCTACACGGTTGTGTTGGGAAATAAAATGATTTTGATTAAGATTCCAAAACCCCTGATTGATGATGATCAGATTAGTTGAGATACAGTCCTGAAAAGCATCAGTCTAGTTGTTCAGGATAGTTGAGACAGTAAAAATGCTTAAGTCTAAATCTCAGAAATGTTGTGAGATTCATAGTTCAGGGTAGTTGTCCAAAGCTGAAATGTTAGGCAGCTTGTTAAGTTTTTGTATGACAGGACAAGTTTGCTGAGTATACAAGACAAGCTGACTGAAGTGGACAACATGGCTGAATGATCAAGAATGATAAGGCAAAGCTTCATGCATTGATAAGAAGAGTATCAAATCAATTGAAGTGCTAATGATCAAGAGCATTGAATGCTATACCCACAGAAGACATATTTAATGAAGCATTTATTACCATCAAGCCTGAACTTTGCATTGAAGACTTAGAAGCATTAAAGACTGAAGTATTGAATGAATGTTGGAACATTCTAATTTGCAGCAGGAATGTTCAGGGGAGTTGTCCCATCTGACCGTTGGTTAAGTGTAGAGTCTGCCCCAAATTAACCTTGGGAAATGTGCAAATTTGGAAACTGACACAAGTCATCTCAGCCGCATTTTTCAGAAGTCAACACATTCATTCAAGCAACCATTGAAGAAGCTATTACACAGTGGATAATAGGATGTCAAGCTTCACAACTGTTTCAATGGTGCTGCAAATAAACAAGTTTGAAATGCTATCTCTCCAACGGATTGTTGAACAAATTTGCCTATAAATTCAGAAGTGATCAAAGGATTCAAGCATCCAACTACTTGCTATCAAACTATCATCAAACAATCAAAGGAAACCAAAGCTGTTCTTAAGAATCCCAAGTTTCCTGATCACTTCAATTAGCTAAGCCAATCCTTGCAATATCTCAAGCTTAGCATTAAGATATCCTAAGCCTTTACACTGTTCTTATTGTAAAGGATATCTCTACTAGTTGGAACCAAACCTCAAACCCTTACCTCATTTAGTGAAGGAGTGTCTGTTGTAGAAGTGAGAAGTTAAGGACTGTTATTGTGAAACACAGTCTTAACTCAGAGAGATTGAGCACTAGGACTCAGATTATCCTAGGGATCAAAGCACTAAGAGAGTGTTGTTGATCAGTGCACCTTGGCACTATAAAACAAGCTAATTCCATTGTTAAGGAATTATCCTGTTCAATCAGGGAAAGTGGATGTAGGAGTATTGAGACTCTGAACCACTATAAATTGCTGTGCCATTTACTTACTGCTTTTATTCTATTACTTGCATTGGTTTTCTCTCAATCATTCATTTTCAAAGAAATCAATTCAGTAAGATAAGAAAAACTGTTTTGGACAAAGTCCCTGATTAACTGTTTCAGAAATTAACTTGAAGTATTTCTTCAAAGAAAAGGCCAACCACATTCCGCACTTAGCAAATCACTTAGATATTTATCCAACTGATCACTGTCTAGTTTTCAGTAGGACAGATATCTTTAGAAGATCACTCAGGCTAGTTATCAGACAACCTTCCTGATCATACCAAACTACTGTTTTTAAGAAGAAAAAGAAGAATTTGAATACACAAGTGCATTCCCCCCATACACTTGTGTCATACTCCATCAAGGACCAACAGGTTGAACTTTTAAATTAAATACGAGTAATTGATATGAATTTTGCAAATATGCATGTCAATTAAATTCCAGTGTATAATTATTTAGTGAATTTTGGAAATATGCATGTCAATTAAATTCCAGGGTCATTAATATTTTTATAGATTTAAATTATTTAGAGATATCCATTCCAGTGTGTACGTAATTAGAATAGTTGATACTCATTATCCTACTTACTCATTCTGTATATATGAAGGATTCTTGATTTATAGTAATTTATAACGCACATGCTAATAAATGTAGCAAAAACGCTTGTACAGAATTTAAGCGAGAAAACAAGAGGCTGGGACTACCACACTAACAAAAGTATTTAGTACACATAATCAGTAGAGAAAACACAAATTATCCTACTTACTTGATAACCAATACAAACAATACATAAGTAAAAATAAACCTAGACAATTACTCAGTGGTCCACTTCTTCCTAATTTTGTCAAAATATAAGTTGTGTAATTGAAGTTGATCGGGTGTCATATTTGTGGTATTTGCCATGAGAATTTTTCACTCACCCTTTTGCGCTATTCGTTCCAATGCCTCCGTGTTTTTAGTAACTTTATTCATTGTTGTGTCTTCTACTTCACACATCCTCTTATTCCATTCTTCGGACGTTTCTGGGTTAGCTTTTTCCTTAACTTTTCCCCTAACTTTTTTCTTTGCTTCTTTTTGCCCAATTGGACGAGTACGCTGAGCACTAACATCCTCGTTTTCACTCGTACTTACATTGGAAGAGGAGTATCCGCCGAACTCATTGGTCTTCATCTTCTTTGATGGACGAATATCTTTATCACACTTTTCGAATTTAGGACATCTCTTCAACTGTAGCCAACAACCACGAAGTTTAAAACCGTGCTTAAGGTGCTCATTCTTGAAAACTTTTTGTGCCTTTTCGTAGATATCTGCATCACTGCTCCCGCTCGGCCACACGTCCAACAGTTGATTGTAACTTGCACAAAACCATTTTACTTGCTTCTGAATGGCATAAAATTTTGTTTTCAGCACTGTTGCCGACCTCTCAGGTTTATTTGCGGGACGACTTTTGTTATACTCAATAGCAATCCTCAGCCACATTTGCTCTAACTTCTGATCATTTCCAATCACTGAATTTGTGCTAATATTGATCCAACACTCTGTTAGCAATTCATTCTCTTCATCAGTGTATGTTGTCGACAACGTCTCATCAGATTTTGACACACCGTCGATATTAATGCCACCTACTTCCGAAGGAGAAAACTGTGCTTGAAATTGAAATGATCTCACAGAAGATGGAGTTCCGCCTTCTCCGTCGGTGCTCGTTCTGTCAGTGCTAGTCCTTCTCGATGAGTTTGAAGGGGATATTACGTATGGAGGAAGGGGAGGCATGGGATGATAGTGATAAAATGGAGCCCCAGAAGAACTCATATGAAAATTTAAGTTAAAGGGAACATTTGGAGAATTTGGATAATTTGGGGAATTTGGAAAATTTGAGGAGATGAAATTTTCAGGACGAATATTAGAACCTTGAGGACGATTGTCGGAATTTTGTGTATGAATATTGGAGTTTTGAAAAGATGCATTTCCTCCAAAACTACTAGAATTATAAAAATTTATCCAAGCATTGTGATCCATTTTGAGAGATGAATTGAGAAATATAGATGAAGATAGAAATAATTAAAATTACAACTTCTATTTATAAAAGAGTTAAAAATGAATGCTTGTTTTTTTTTACCGTTAGAAAATGTTATTTTGATACAACAAATCTGACATTTTTTTTTATTACAAAATTTACTTACTGCATTGTTATTAAAAAGAGAAAAAAAAGTAAATTAATTAAAATGGCAAAATTTTAAATAAGTAACAATAAAGAAAAAAAAGAAAGAGATAAATGGGAAAATTTGGCAACGGGTATTTTGGGGGACCCACAACTGTCATGATGGCAGTGATTAAATCCCTCCTCCACGCGCACAGTTAAGTTCACTCTCCCCTCTTCTTTGTATTTTTCTTGTGTTTGAAACTCACACCCAAAACTTTTACTCTCACTTTCATCCTCATTTTTTTCTCCTTCCCAGGAAGCAACACGCCTTTCTATTTTTTTATTCCTATGCCACATCATACAACTCACAATCACTCCTTCCTCATTTATTGGGTAGGGGAAGCACTCCACATGAGATTCCTTCCTCCCATTTTTTTTTTTTTTTTGATGGAAGTTAAATACCCATCCCTTTTTTTCCCATCCCCATGACTCGAACCCAGGACCTAAGGCCTAGGTAGTGGTGCTCTAACCACTTGAGCTATCCCACTTTGTCTCCTTCCTCCCATTGGAGATGCTCTAATATGTACTTAAAAGCTTTCTTTTTTAAATACAATCACTTTTGGAGTGTTTGTAAACACAATCAAGTGATTAAGTCAATTTGTTAAAAGTGATTTTGGTGAAGCACCCCTTCACCTACCTTTATGTGTTTCTCATCATTGCAATAATCAATTTTACAATTTTGCCCTTACAATTTAAATAATATTTCATCTTTATTCATTACTTATCCAAATGTAATAAGAGTGTTTTTTGTAAAGTTATAAAAAAAAGTGATTTGTTTTGCAAACACCATAATATATACAAAATTGATTAAATGTGCTTAATTTTAAAACACTGTCCACCTTCAATTTTATTGTAAAAATCAATTCTAATCACTTTGAATCAATCACAATCTTTTACGAAAGTAGGTGAAGGGGTGTTTGTTGGTCCTTGGTGGAGTATAACACAAGTGTATGGGGGGGGGGGGGGGGGGGAATGCACTTGTGTATGCAAATTCTTTTCTTTTTGATAAACTGGTCCTATCAGGCAAGTTGTCTCACAACTGGCCTGAGTGTGAACTTTGATAGATACTTGTCCTACTGATTACTATTAAGTGATCAGTTGGCTAAATATCTAAAAGAGTTTCTAAGTGCGGAATGTGGTTGGCCTTTACTCAAAGAAATACTCCAAGTTGATTTCTGAAAAATACAAGTTATCAGGGACTTTGTCCAAAACAGATTTTCTTACTTACTAAGTTATGAATCTTTGAAATATGATTGAATGGAGTGAAGTTAAGAATGCAGTAAGTAAATGAGACACAAATTTATAGTGGTTCAGAGACTCAAGCTCCTACATCCACTTTCCCTGATTGAACAGGATAATTCCTTCTCAATGGAATTAGCTTGTTTTATAGTGCCAAGGTGCACTGATCAACAACACTCTCTTAGTGTTTTGATCCCTAGGATAACTTGAGTCCTAGTGCTCAATCTCTCTGAGTTAAGACTGTGTTACTAACAGTCCTTAACTTCTCACTTCTACAACAAACACTCTCTTCACTAAATGAGATAAGGTTTGAGGTTTGGTTCCAACTAATAGAGATATCCTTTACAGTAAGAACAGTGTAAAGGCTTAGGATATCTCAATGCTAAGCTAGGATGTTTACAAAGATTGGCTTAGCTGACTTGAAGTGATTCAGGAAACTTGGAATTCTAGTGAACAGCTTGGTTTCCTTTTGAAAGCTTGATGATAGTTTGATAGCTTGTAGTTGGATTCTGAAATCCTTTGATCACTTCTGTATTTATAGGCAATTTGAACAACTAACCGTTGGAGGGATTAGCAATTCAAATATGTCTATTTGCAGCACCATTAAAACGGCTATGAAGCTTGACATCCTTTTATCCACTGTGTAAAAGAGGTCTTCAATGGTTGCTTGAATGAATGTGTTGACTTCTGACAAAGGCGGCTGGGAAGACTTGTGTCAGTTTCCAATTTTGCACAATGTCCTAGGTTGATTTGTGGCAAACTTTACACACAACCAACGGTCAGATGGGACAAGCTCCCTGAACATTCCTGCTGCAGTTTAGAATGTTCCAACACTCATTCAATGCCTCACTCTTTAATGCTCTAAGTCTTTAATGCTTGGTTCAGGCATGATTGGCAATAAATGCTTCATTGAATATGTCTTCTGTAAGCTTTTGACACTTAATCCACTTGATTATTTGTACTTCAACTGTCTTGATCATTTGCATTTATGAGCACAGCTTCAGTATTCTTGAACTCTTCAGCCAGGTTGTCCATTTGATCAGTTTGTCTTGAAAAGATCAGCAACTTTGTCCTATAGACCTATCAAGCTGCCTAACATTTCAGCTTTGGACAACTATCCTGATTACTAATATCTCATAACATTTCTGAGATTTTAACTTAAGCATACTATACATTAAGTGTTCTGGGACAACTTGCCTGAACAATGACTTGAGCATATCTCAACTAACTTGTACATCATCAATCAGGGGTTTTGGTATCTTAGATCAAAATCATTTTATTCCCAACAATTTCCCCCTTTTTGATGATGCCAAAACCTATTACAAAGGGACCTTGACTTAAACTAAATATTACCTTCAGGGAGAGTGAACTGGTCAACTTGCCTGAAAGAAACTGTTAGCACAATAAATCAAGTAATATATGTCAGGATAGGTTAGTTGAGATAATGAGTTGTTATCTCTTTGATAGAAACACTGTGATCCTTTTATAGATGTGATAAACCATTACAGGGCTGAAAATCACAAGGATTCACTAGTCTAGAATAGCAAGAAAAAGGATAACAACAGAATTCATAATAGCAAATTAGGGAAAGGAATGAACTTATCCTTCATAGAGTTCCATCATCTTGAGGAGCAATGCCATACTGAGCCCAGACCCTCTTCTTCAGCTCCCAAACATCCTTGTTGGAGCCTCTAGGGCCTATCTTCATCTTCTCCATCTTCATGATGTTGATGAACTCCTCCAGAATCTTCCCTTCATCAATCAAGTTCCCATTGAACTTAGGAGGCATGTACAGAATTGGACCAGGGGCCTTGAACTCCACTCTAGCAATATCAGCTGCTGCAAACAGCTTTTGGTAGAGGTCCCTATGATTCTCAAACATGAACTGGACAAAGACTTCATCTACATCTTCTCCAAGCCACTTCCCTATGACATAGAAGTCATATACAAAGCTTCTCTTGGCCTCCTCCCATGCATCATTCAGTGAGATTGGAACCCACTTATCATGGTGAGGGTACTGAGTGTCCCATCTTTGCAGCATTTGAGGTTTGAGCCTTCTGTATGAAGCCCTCCTTCTTGGAGCTTTGAAGTTTGCCCTTCTCCCATCTCTTGCTTTGTTGGCCTCAACCAACTGATCCATTTTTTCTTTAGCTCTCAAGAGAGCTAGCTTTTCCTGAGTTTCTGGATCTTTCCCAAATCCTTCTTCAAACAATTTGGAAGGATCATCAGCAAGCTTGGGCACTACTTCTTCAGGCTCTCTGTCCTGTACTTCCTCTTCAACTTCTTCAATAGCAGGCATCAGGACTGCTTTCTTCATTCTCTTTGATTTCCTTGCTGGAGTAGATTCTTCAGATTGAAATTCTGATGGCAAAGTCAGGCTGGTTGGGAATTCATTGAAGGCTTGCAGTTCCTTCCTCTTTCTTTCAGATGACCTTGTCACCTTCCCCCTCACTTCAGCAACCTTCTCTTGAGGTTCAAGTCCTGTAGACTCTCCACCTGGCCTTTGAAGCTTTCTTGCCTGACTTTCCATAGCTGATACCATGGATTCCTTGACAGCTATTTGAATCTGCTCTTCCTCAGTTAAATCTTCAACATTCATTGGGCCTTTGCCTTTCCCAATGTCTTCTACTGCTTCCTCCTCAACTTCAGGGACTTTCTCCTTGCCCTTGGGTTCACCAATCACCAAGGTTCCCTTTGCCCTTGCTCTCTGTCTTTCCCCCTTTTTGGCATTATCAAAACACTGGGGTTTCAATTCACTCATAGTGACAGAGAGATGTGAGTGGGAATGGGTGAGGGACTTCAATTCCTGCAGTAGATAAACATTCTCATCATGAATGTTTTGCATTTTATCATCTGCCATGCTCAAAAAGGTGTGAACAGGCTTCATCTTTTGGGAAACTATGGCATCCAATGTGGCTTTCAGTGATTGATCAAGTTTGGCCTGAAGTTGTTCAGTGAGATTGGCCACAACTTGATCAGATACTTTGGCCATGAGTTCAACAGTGAACTTTTCAGCAGCTTCCTTCACCATAGCAGCTTTCAACTCTTCTGCCTTCTTTCTCTGGGCTGCTGTCCTCTGCCTTAAAGCATCCTTGATTGTCTTTCTCAATGCCTTTACATTGTGCTTGTACAAAGTTTTGAGACCCTGCTGCTCTTTCTTCACAGATCTAGTGAATATACCCATAGCATCTTTGGCTTTTGTCACTTCAGTTGAAACTGTTTGCAGTCCAGTTTCAACTCCACAAAGTCTTGCATCAATAGTAGGTAAGATCACTTCTTCAGACCCTGTGAGCCTCATCTCCACAGAGGCTAGAGTCTTCCCTTGGCCATCTAGGGTATCAGCAGTGGTTGCATGAGCCTTCTCAACTTCCCTGACCAGTGTGTCCAACTTCCCTGACTGCTCTTCAATGATGGATGCAGTCTGAGTAGCCATCTGAAAGTGAGCCTCAGAGGTGTTGGCTTGTTCAAAGTAGATCTGGTTAAGTGTGGACACATTTGCTGATACTGCTTGAAGATCAGTGTCAGCTTCAACTGGTATATCTGTCAGGGAGGCATCTGCAAAAATCTGTTCAAGAGTAACAGCAACTGAATCTGCAAAACTAACAGTGTTAGTAAAAACTCCCTCAGCACCCTCTATTTCTTTTCCTCCCATAAGGTCTGATACATCAGCACCTTCTCTCTCATTTTCAACTTTATTCTTTTCTTCTTCATGTTCAAAAGATAGACTCACATGCACTGGAGAATCAGGCCTCCTTTCACCAAGGGATTCATCAAGTTCAGATTTGACTTGAAGAATACCCTGACTCTCATATTGGGCTGCACCCAATATTTCTACTTCCTCACCCTCTATTTGTGGTGCACTCAAGGAACCAGTGATCACACACTCCTCACCATCACCTCCCTCTGATTTTTCAGCACTCACAGCCTTTTCAACTCCTTCAATGTTTAAACCTGACACCTCTATATCCTCAACAGGATCCACAGAGGGCAGTTGTTGGGAGATCACAGTGCTTGGGCATCCCAAGTCCACTGAGTCATCCTGAATGACTAAAGGCTGGTCAATGTCCAACTTGCCTGACATTGATGAGGCTTTAGTCAAACCAGCTTCTCCTATGGAAGTCTCAGCATTGTCAAGCTGTGCCTCAGGTTCAAAGGAACCATCCTTGGCCAATGCATCTTGGACCGAGTCACCATCTTTGGTCAACTCCTCTGAATGATCAGAGTCCTGTACAGAATGAAAAGTCAAGTAATGTACCTGAGCTGAATTGATACCAGGGGGATTGGGATTGGTGTGATCATCATCATCATTATCATCATCAGATGGACTGTCAGGATGCTTGATTCCTTGTGCTATCCTCTCTCTTTCAGCAAGCACCTTTTCATGAACAATGGTGCAAAATAGGGCCTCAGTGGTTAAAACACTGGTCTTCTTTACATTTGCAAAATGCAATAGCCTATTTTCCTCAACCTGCCACCAATTGGCACCCTTATCCTGAATAGCCTGAGCTATTTCCACAATGGTTCTATCTTTGATCTCAACAAGAGCTCTGAGATCATAGAACTGTTGTTGCAGCCTGGGATAATCCTTCAAACCTGGATATAATTCATCCACATTGGCTCTTGCAATCTGTCTCAACATCCCCTCATAAGTATAGTCTTCTCCACTATCATCTCCAGAAGAGTTGGATTCAGGAGGGTTGGAATGGGATTCAAGTAAGCTTGGCTGGGATTCAGGTAGGTTGGATTCAGAAGGGTTGGGGTCAGGAGAGGTCAAAACAAGTTGGGATTCAGGTGCTTTGGAGAGCATTGTGCCTGAAGAGGTAATTGGAATGGCTGGAATGGGTGGGAGAACAACTTGATCACCTTCTTGAAGAGCAGTTTCAAGAAGTTTGGTATATGAGAGAAGTCTTGGATCAAGTGGGGAAAATGGTCTATCTTCAAGATTGACCAAATCAGCCAGTACATCAATGCCTGATCTATCAGGTGCACCTTCAGGGGAGTACACCTTTTTGGCAATGATTGGTGCATCTTCAGGAGTCTTGCACTCCTCTTCTTCTTGCCTTGGAGATATTCTTTGAGATTGAATATCAGGAGAGTTGGCTTCAGGGCTGTTGGGTTTGGACTTGGATTTAGACTTGCTGGCCTGTCTAATCTCCTTGAAGAACTCTTTCTTTTGCTTTTCTTCCTCCATCAACCTTTGCTTCTCAGAGGTCTTGATGATCCTTCTTTTTCTTTCATACCTTGTTGGCTGGTCAAGGTCTCTGAATTCAGTTATACTCTCAGGCTGTAGGGGGACAATTTCTCTGAATACTTCACCCTCTTCAGGAGGGTTGACTCCTTCCTCAGCAACCTTCTCTATTTCCTCAGAAGTGGCTCCTCCACTTCTTGACTGACTTTCTGGTGAAGATTCATGCAAAATCTTCTTCATCTTCTTCATCTTTGGTTGAACTTTTGGTGGCTGGGCTTTCCTCTTTCTTGGAGAGGCTCTGGTTGCTGGAACAACTGTGATGGCTTTCTTAGAGGCTGCATCCTGCTTTCTTTTCTCTGTCTTAGAAGACAGCTTCCTAAACATCACCTTTTGAGCTGGAAAAGGCTTTGGCTTAGCTTGGAGGTGGGTGTAATGTGCAAATCTTTCCAAGAGTAGGCTTGCTCTTGTGCAGAACTGGAGTTTTCCTTCAACCACCACCTTGTGGTGTTTCACCTCCTTAAACTTGAATTTTTCATTCATCATTTTGTCAAGAATGAATTTCTTCCAGTTGAACTTGACTCTTTTCTCAGCAGAGTCAATCACAGCAGCCATCACTCTCAATTTAGGCATACTGATTTGTTCAACACTCCCTGAGTGGCTCAACAGGCTCTTTACAACACAATCAAACAAATGCCTAAACACTGGCTTTAAAGTGTTTTTGTTTTGAGCACTCACAAGTTTCTTTGGTTCAATCATCCAGGAGAAATAGAATTCCTGATCTTCCTCTTCCTTGTATACTTCTGGATTTATCCCTTCAGAAGGTAGCCCAAAACTGGCTTCTAAATCCTCTGCAGTGAAGATGACTGTGTGTTGGCTTTCTTCTTCTTCATCTTCTTCTGCATATGTGAGCTTTGTGCACACATCCCCCTTCTTGCCCTTCCACCTGAGATAGGCAAAGAATTCTGCCATAAATGGATTCAGGCAGGAATCAGGCTTGGTGCCTAGAAATTTTTCTAGCCCTGCCTCCCTTAGCCATTGGAGGACTTGTTGAACATCTGAATCTGGGCTATCAAAGGCTACCAGCTTTTCAAACCAAAGGGAATTTGGGTTGCTAAGATAAGAGAAATCAATGTCCAGAGAGGAATCATTGAAATCTACGAGTTCTTCTCTCTTGAGTTTTGGAGCCATGGATAGATTTTGAGAGTAAGAGAGTTTTGAAGAAAAGTTGCAGGTATAGAGGTTTTGAGACTTCAAGGAATTTTGGAAATATGAGTGCGTAAGGATGGTAGTGAAAATTTAGGAGTTTATATATGGAAGAGATTTATTAACCGTTGGTTAATGGAATGTAACAGTGGGTAATTGGGAAAACCGTTTGAATATGGTGGGGTAGTGGACTCTCAATGGTTCGATGGAGTTTTGAATGTAATTTAATGATTTGGATGAAGGCTCAAGAATTCATGCAATCTTATTAAGATTTCTGCATTAAATGCTGATTTGCCTTTTGGGGGGTTAAAAATCTTTATAGCACACTCCATCCTAAAATGGCCTACTCTTAGACCAAGAAACCTCTTAAATGTCTAATCAATGCTAATAATAGCAATAATTATCCAATTAACTAGGACAAGCATCCTGAGATGGGCTTTGGTTTCTGTGTGGACCAAATTGCCTGAATGCTTTGCCTGAGTGGATTCCAAGGTTGCTGACTGGGTCCCACTTGGACAAATTCCCTGACCAACATTGCTGAGAACTACAGGGACAACCTTGCTGAGTTTCCCTCTTTGGCTGACAGCTTCAGTGAGGTTGGTCAACTTTGCTGAAGTTCAGTTGTGATGAACTTCCCCCTTCATATGAGCTTTACTTTCCTCATTTGTCCATCTTGCCTGGATCAAGTAATCCTAATTCAGCTGACAACTCCAAGAACCTTGCTTCAGCTAGAGGCTTGGTCAAAATATCAGCTTTTTGCTTATCAGTGTGGATTTTGACAAGCTTGATATCTTTCTTCTCCACATGATCCCTTATGAAATGATGCTTGATGTCCACATGCTTGCATCTGGTGTGGAGCACTGGATTCTGTGAGATGGCAATTGCACTATTGTTGTCACAGAATATTGGCACTTCATTTGTGATTACTTTGTAATCTCTCAATTGTTGCCTGAGCCAAAGTATCTGAGCACAGCAACTTCCAGCAGCTACATACTCAGCTTCAGTTGTTGAAGTTGCAACTGTATTTTGCTTCTTGGAGAACCATGAGATAAGCTTGCTGCCCAAGAATTGACAAGTTCCTGAGGTGGATTTTCTGTCAATTCTACATCCTCCATAGTCTGCATCTGAATATCCAGTAAGCTCAATGTTATCATCAGTTGGATACCATAATCCAAGATTCTCAGATCCCTTGAGATATCTTAGAATCCTCTTGGCAGCATCAAGATGGCTCTTCTTTGGATTGGCTTGAAATCTTGCACACACTCCAACTGCAAATGTGATATCAGGCCTGCTTGCAGTGAGATATAGCAGTGATCCTATGATTCCTCTGTAGTTAGTGGAGTTTGTTGACTCTCCACCTTCATCAGGATCCATCTTCCAGTTAGTATTCATAGGAATTCTGACTGGTTTGCTTGTAGCACATCCAAATTTCTTGATCATGTCCCTTGTATACTTGGCCTGATTGATGAATATTCCCTTCTTTGATTGAGTGACTTGAAGTCCTAAGAAGAAATTCATCAATCCCATCATGGACATCTCAAATTTGCTTTGCATGAGTTTAATGTACCATAGCCTCTTGTGATGCCTTGAGAGCTATCTCCAAAGGTTACTGAAGGACCATCTTTCTCTATGAAGTCTGAGAGAAGCTCCTTGTTTCCAGTCATGTGCCTTGAACATCCACTGTCCAGGTACCATGCGGTTTTCTTGTTGATGCTTCTCTTCCTTTTGGGGTCCTTGCAGTCCTGCAAAGTCAAAATTTAGGTACCCTTTGAGTGTTGGGTCCTAGAGGGTTAGCTGTACCTTTTGGAACCCAAATCTGCCTGATAACTCTGATTGATTCAAAGTGACTGACTTGGTCTCCATTTACATCTACATACACAGTTTGACCCTTAAATGCCTTGGGTGATTTTTGTGTATAAGTGTTAGCTTTGTAGAGTTCAGGAGAGTTGGTAAATTTCTTTGGGACATTTCTCCTGAAGTTACTAAGCTTAGGTGCAGCTGGGTAAGACTTTTGAGGATAAGCTTTTGGATGGCCTTTTCCATTTGGCAAGTAAGGTCCAGGCTTCCTGAATGTTTTATACCTATCAAAGGGTATTGCCCTTAATCCATTCAGTTGAGGTTGCCTCATTTGAGTTGGCCTCTTCTGAACATGTTTTGGACAACTCCTCTGATGATGATTCAGATAGGTTGGCCTTCCATTGGTTCTACCTTTCTGAACCTCATTCCTCCTGTAAGCAATGCCTTTAACCTTTTCCAAAGGTGTGGGTTTAGGTACATTGTTTACCTGAGTTGGTATAAAAATTCCTTTTCCCTTATCCTTGATCAGTGGTTGATTCACTTCAATTTCATTTTGTTGTGCCACTGATCTTACAAAAGTCATCTTAGAATTGCTTGAAGAAGCAATACTAAGACCAGGTGAGGGTTCAAATGGATTATAGCCTAATCCATCCCTTTGAGCAAATGGTCTTTGAAACCCTTGAATTTCCTCTATTGCCTTAGCAGATTTGTTCAGGGCAGACATTTTCATTTTCAAGCTCCCCTCACTTAATTTTAGAGTATCAAATTCTCTTGAGAGATTGTCAAATTTAGCTTGTAGAGTTCTAGAGTCAAAATCCTTTTTCTTTAGAGCCTGATTTTGTTCATCAATCATCTTTTGTTGTTCAGAGACTTTGAGAGACATTTCTTCATGTTCTCTCACAATCTGTTGATACAACTCAGTTGATTTAATGTCAACTTCAGATTCAGGAGGATTGGACATTTTGACTTTAGACCTCAACTGTTCATTTTCTCTCAGAGCCATATTGCATACTTCTTGCATTCTGGTGAAATCTTCCAACAACTTTTCAAAGTCAAGATGGATTTCACTAGATTCATGTGTGTTAATTGACAAGTTGGAAGTTGAACATACCTCTTCATCTTCAAGTGCCATTTGACAGTCCTCATCACTGTCACTGTTGGAGAACAGCCCATCATCAGAAGAGTAGACACTCTCCTCACTTGCTGAATCTCCAGCTACCATAGCCTTCCTGTTGTTCAGCCTTTTATCTCTTTTGTTTTGCCTTTCCTTCCTTTCTTTTGCACTGAGGTCAGGACAGTCATACTGAAAATGACCCTTCTTCTGGCAGTTGTAACACACATCTTCATCATCATCCTTCTTGCTTGAGGACTCCTTCCTCCTTGATGATGATGGTTCACCTTTGCTGAATTTCTTCCTATCAGCATATCTGTCTTCTTTCTTTTCATCAGAGACTTTGTCCTCTGATTTATGTTCAGGAGAACTGAATCTCCTTCTGGTTCTGTTATCTTGGTAGAACTTCTTGTATCTACCAAATCTGGAGTTGAGCTTCTCAAATCTTCTAGCCATGAGTGCCAGCTCCTCCTTTATTTCAGATTTTGAAACAGACTGAGAGGATCTTTGAGTAATCTTCTTTTCTGTTTCAGCAGCTTTGAAGGCAACACCTTTGTTTGAAGAGGATGGCTCTTCATGCACCTTCTTTCTATTGAGATCAAACTCATATGCTTTGAGTTCAGAGAATACTTGCTGCATTGGCATGTTGTCAAGATTGCTGGTATTTTGCATCATGACAGAGTATATGTCCCACTTGGATGTGAGACTTCTCAAGATCTTCAGAGCAACCTCTCTTTTGGCATAGAACTTGCCAAGAGAGTTTATTTCATTCATGATGTCAGTGAACCTGCCATCAAGATGATCAATAGTTTCATTGGCCTCCATAGAGAATTGTTCATATTTTTGGATAGCCACTTGAAGCTTGTTCTCCTTGATCTTTTGGGTACCTTCACACATAAGTGCTAAGGTATCCCAAATCTCTTTAGCTGATGTGCAGTGGTACACTCTCCCCATCACTGCATCTGGAATTGTCTGGTACAATGTGTTCATTGCAATGTAGTTCAGGTTGTGCCTTTTTCTTTCTTCAGCTGTAAGGTCATCTTCATCTTTTGGCAGCAACTCCCTTGGATCAGCTTTTTGAGCATCAGTGAGCTTGGGATTTGCTTTAGTGAATGTGAATGGCCCTCTAGTGATGACTTTAAGCATCTCATCATGCTGGCAAGCAAGATGTGCTCTCATCCTGATCTTCCAGAAATCATAGTTCTCAATTGAGAACATTGGCAGTTTGTGATGAGAAATATGATTGACTTGGTTTGGACCCATATTGTTGATGGTGTTGACAGCATCTCCTGGAACTGCATTGTTAGCCATTTCAACAAATGTAATGTAAGATGAACACAGATAAGTTTTTCAGAAATTTGGATCAGTTCAGTGACCACAGAAAATGTGATTTGAAAATCAGTTGAATTTTCAGAAGCAGTGGTCTTTGAACCCCTGCTTTGATACCACTTGTTGGTCCTTGGTGGAGTATAACACAAGTGTATGGGGGGGGGGGAATGCACTTGTGTATGCAAATTCTTTTCTTTTTGATAAACTGGTCCTATCAGGCAAGTTGTCTCACAACTGGCCTGAGTGTGAACTTTGATAGATACTTGTCCTACTGATTACTATTAAGTGATCAGTTGGCTAAATATCTAAAAGAGTTTCTAAGTGCGGAATGTGGTTGGCCTTTACTCAAAGAAATACTCCAAGTTGATTTCTGAAAAATACAAGTTATCAGGGACTTTGTCCAAAACAGATTTTCTTACTTACTAAGTTATGAATCTTTGAAATATGATTGAATGGAGTGAAGTTAAGAATGCAGTAAGTAAATGAGACACAAATTTATAGTGGTTCAGAGACTCAAGCTCCTACATCCACTTTCCCTGATTGAACAGGATAATTCCTTCTCAATGGAATTAGCTTGTTTTATAGTGCCAAGGTGCACTGATCAACAACACTCTCTTAGTGTTTTGATCCCTAGGATAACTTGAGTCCTAGTGCTCAATCTCTCTGAGTTAAGACTGTGTTACTAACAGTCCTTAACTTCTCACTTCTACAACAAACACTCTCTTCACTAAATGAGATAAGGTTTGAGGTTTGGTTCCAACTAATAGAGATATCCTTTACAGTAAGAACAGTGTAAAGGCTTAGGATATCTCAATGCTAAGCTAGGATGTTTACAAAGATTGGCTTAGATGACTTGAAGTGATTCAGGAAACTTGGAATTCTAGTGAACAGCTTGGTTTCCTTTTGAAAGCTTGATGATAGTTTGATAGCTTGTAGTTGGATTCTGAAATCCTTTGATCACTTCTGTATTTATAGGCAATTTGAACAACTAACCGTTGGAGGGATTAGCAATTCAAATATGTCTATTTGCAGCACCATTAAAACGGCTATGAAGCTTGACATCCTTTTATCCACTGTGTAAAAGAGGTCTTCAATGGTTGCTTGAATGAATGTGTTGACTTCTGACAAAGGCGGCTGGGAAGACTTGTGTCAGTTTCCAATTTTGCACAATGTCCTAGGTTGATTTGTGGCAAACTTTACACACAACCAACGGTCAGATGGGACAAGCTCCCTGAACATTCCTGCTGCAGTTTAGAATGTTCCAACACTCATTCAATGCCTCACTCTTTAATGCTCTAAGTCTTTAATGCTTGGTTCAGGCATGATTGGCAATAAATGCTTCATTGAATATGTCTTCTGTAAGCTTTTGACACTTAATCCACTTGATTATTTGTACTTCAACTGTCTTGATCATTTGCATTTATGAGCACAGCTTCAGTATTCTTGAACTCTTCAGCCAGGTTGTCCATTTGATCAGTTTGTCTTGAAAAGATCAGCAACTTTGTCCTATAGACCTATCAAGCTGCCTAACATTTCAGCTTTGGACAACTATCCTGATTACTAATATCTCATAACATTTCTGAGATTTTAACTTAAGCATACTATACATTAAGTGTTCTGGGACAACTTGCCTGAACAATGACTTGAGCATATCTCAACTAACTTGTACATCATCAATCAGGGGTTTTGGTATCTTAGATCAAAATCATTTTATTCCCAACAGTGTTTCACCAAAATCTCTTTTAACAAATTAACTTAATCACTTGGTTGTGTTTGCAAACACTTCAAAAAAGAAGTGTTTTTAATCACATAATATAGTTTGCAAACACTCACTTTAATTTTTGAGAAATATTTCTAAATTGTTAAAAAAAACCACTTAAAATTATTTTTATTAAAAATAGTTAATAACATAAAGTTAAAATTTAAACATTAATTTAACATAGAGTTAAATTATCCTCCAACTTAAAAAACTTTAAACAAACACATATTACTGTTCATTAGAATTTTAAAAACCCTCTAAACTCAAAGTAAGAATCCCTCTAAAAAGAAACACATATTGCTATTCATTTTAATTAATAATGTTTTACATCAATTTTACTTGAAATTCAAAATTTTTTTTTTAGAAAATCACACTACAACATCGATAAATATATTATCACAATTTTCAATACAATCAACCTTTTATAATATTCAATTGCATTTGAAACATACATGATACATGTGATATTACTAGTTTTTATCAAAATTATATTTTTATAAATTAATCTTAACATTCTCCTATTACCATGAACCCCAATTACTAATAATTCAAAATTCTCAGTCCATTCCCAATTTCCCATTAGTCGCCTCTCTGTTTCTCTCTCAATCACATTAACATTTCTTTCCATCCATCGGCGTCCACAGCTAGTCGGCCATAGGCAGTCACAGGCTCACGGCCCTCACACCGCGTCGTTGTTGGCCGACCACATAGATTATAGACACACACATGCAGACGGTTCGTTTCTTTCCGTCAAATATATTTTCTTTAGGCCTTGTTTGATAGGGAAGACACATTATCTCTGGTTAATTCAAGACTATCTATCTAAGCAAGATATCGTGGGGCGCGATTTTTAATAAGTTGTTTGATACACATTCCAATTTAGTCAGATTGACTTGATAAAGTTGGAAATACACACATAAGTTAGGTGGAGTAGATTTCTAAACATAATAGACCGATTTTAGAGAGAAGGGAGAGCTTCTCTCTCTAGAGAGTTGCTCCTCCCTTTCTCCACCGGTCTCCGTCGTCGGTCCGTCGTACATTCGTCGTTCACGTTGCTGTCTTCGTTTTGTCTCCTTTGCTACTCTGTCTTTGTTGTTCTTTCGTCTTAGACGTGTGTTGATTTTCCATTTCTCTCCGATCTTTTCTGGTATTTTGATTTTCGCTAGATCTGTGTTGTAGATCTGCATGATCGTTGTTGATCTGCAAGATCTGGGTTGTAGATCTGCAAGATCTGGATTGTTGATCTACAGATCTGAGTGGTAGATTTGTAGATCTGTTGTTGTTCTTTTGTGAGTCTCTTTTTTTGTGGGTGTGATCTCAGATCTGCACATTTGAGTTGTAGATCTGCAGATCTGTTGTAGTTTTTTGTGGGTCTCTTTTTGTGGTTGGGTTTCTTGAGATAGACTCGAGAGCCTTGGTTTCTAGTTCTTGGGATCGGGTACTTGGTGGAACTTTGCCTATTTTTTTGTTTCCTATTCTTGAAATGAAACACCTTAGTGTGGGGTTGTCTCGTTTAAAGATTGGAGACCTGGACATTTGTTAAGGTAAGGCAAAGGGAAACTCGTCTTTTCTCTTCTCACGATTGAAGTAAACGGTGATATCCGCATTGGTTTGAAGATCAAGATCTTAGTTCGTGATTTGTAATTCTATTTGATGATCTTGTAAACCCCTCCTAAAAAAACCTTGATAAAGTTGACATGTTTTTTGTTAAAAGACAACACTGTCCTCTTTAAAATTTAGAAATTTTCATATTAACCTTCATTAAAATATTTCAAATATCTTGAAGGTCTACTCTGGTACGATACCAGATTCTTCAAAAATCAAAACCAGAGCCTCAATCTCTTCTTCAAAATCAAGACCAACACGGATTGAGGCACCACAAATTCTCCTGCAACAAAGATCCCCAAATCTTGTATCAAGGCTCATGTGCCTGGATTTACTTTCAAAATGTTCCTCTCCATCTTCAAATCCCAAACCCTAAAACAAAATTCCATCTCTACCAAAAGAGATCAAACAAATTCTTTTTCGATGATGACATCTCAGTCGTTGCCGAAAACACCGAGAAGAGATCGGACGTCAATCATCACCACAGGCTCTCTCGGTAGATAAACAAGGGGAGAATAGACGAAAAATTTGTAGGAAAAAGATAATAAAAAAGAAATTAGTGTATTTATGTATTTTTTTTCAACTTAACTGTGTATTCATCTGGTGGGTGTCCTCAATAGGTTGGTGTGTGTATAACTGCGCCCTAAAAGAAGAGAATATATTAAAATTCAAGCTCATTTAGGTGGCCCAATTGAAGAAGGCAGCAACTCAAATTAATTTCTCAAAGGGTCTAACTATTTACACCTCCATTTCAAATAGATGCACTCCCCTAATCAGTTTATTAATAAAATAATAGAGTAAAAAACTAAAAATACATTTGACTAAAATACAGCATACTAGATGCACCCTCCCTACTGAACGCACCCCCTATTGTCATTCCTTTGATCTTTCCCATGTTGTGGTAGAGTATTTGGTGAATGGTTGAAGATATTGTGAATTGTTGAGGCCTAACAAAATTTTGTTGAGGAGAAAGAAATGGAATTAATGTGAAAACTCAAGAGAAATGAGATTTGAATGAAGAAATCGAGCGGGGATGAACGTGGAAATCCTTGGAGCTGGAAGAGACTAAATTCGGCTCGGTCGAACGAGTGCCCTACTTCGAATCGAGCTGAAAATCAGGTTAGCATTTGAAAATCGGGAATTTGGGTAAAAGCAAGTAACTCGGTCGAGTGCCCAGAATCGGCCGAGTCGAGGAGGGGACCAGAGAGTTGTGATTTTATTGATCACTCGGCCGAGTCATGTCAAAATCCGAAACTTTCTGAAAATAAAGAACCACTCGGCCGAGTGAGCCCAACTCGGTCGAGTCACTGTGCGACACTTCCCCCATATAAATGCAATTTTTCTCATTCTTTCCCTCATTCTCTCAAACCCTAACACCACAAAACCGCCTCCTACCTATTACTTACCCAAAAATCGACCAAAACCCTTCCTCCAAACACCAAAATCGGCTCTTAATCCCTCCATTCTCCACAAAAATTCCTCCATTCTCCATCATACACCAAAGGGGACGAATTCTTGCAAAGAGAAAAGGGGGACTGCTTGCTTTCTCACAACTTTGAGCTTTAATTTGTTGTGTTTCCTCACTCAAGGTATGTTTTCTATGTAAATTTATGCAAGGTGAAGCATTTAAGTTTGAGTTTTGGTGAAATGAAATTGTGTTGTGAAGAAAGTAGGAACTTGTATGAATTTTTGCTTGAATGTGAAATGTGTTTGATTATTTGAGATGGATTTTGGTGATATTGCATGTTTGAAGTAGCTAGAAATTCAAATTTGGTGTCAATTTTGCATGGGTAAGATGAATTTACCTTGAATTTTGTGAATTGAGCTACTACTTTCATGAAGGTATTTTCACAAAAAAAATTGTTGTGCACAAAAGTTTGAATTTTTGCTTGAATATGTTGTGAGCATGGTTAATTGTGATGGATTTTGGTGATTTTACATGATTAGAGTATCTAGGAACTCAAATTTGGTGTCAATTTTGCATGGGTAGGTTGAATTTGTCTTCAATTTTGTGAATTGAGCTACTACTTTAATTGAAGCATTTTCACAAACACTTGTGTTGGTCCTAGGTGGAGTATGACACAAGTGTATGGGGGGGGGGGGGGGGAATGCACTTGTGTATGCAAATTCTTTTCAAACAGTTTGGTCTTATCAGGAAGGTTGTCTCACAACAAGCCTGAGTGTGAACTTTGATAGATACTTGTCCTACTGATTACTATTAAGTAATCAGTTGGCTAAATATCTAATAGAGTTACTAAGTGCGGAATGTGGTTGGCCTTTTACTCAAAGAAATACTCCAAGTTGATTTCTGAAAAATACAGTGATCAAAGACTTTGTCCAAAACAGATTTTCTTAACTTACTGTGAATAGCTCTTTGAAATATGATTGAGTGCAAGTGCTATAATGAATGCAGTAAGTAAATGGCACACAATTTATAGTGGTTCAGAGACTCAAGCTCCTACATCCACTTTCCCTGATTGAACAGGATAATTCCTTAACAATGAAATTAGCTTGTTTTATAGTGCCAATGTGCACTGATCAACAACACTCTCTTAGTGTTTTGACCCCTAGGATAATCTGAGTCCTAGTGCTCAATCTTTCTGAGTTAAGACTGTGTTTCACAATAACAGTCCTTAACTCTCACTTCTACAACAAACACTACTTCACTCAATGAGGTAAGGGTTTGAGGTTTGGTTCCAACTAGTAGAGATATCATTTACAATAAGAACAGTGTAAAGGCTTAGGATATCTCAATGCTAAGCTTGGGATATTACAAGAATAGGCTTAGCTATTTGAAGTGATCAGGAAACTTGGGATTCTTAAGAACAACTTTGGTTTCCTTTGAATGCTTGATAATAGTTTGATAGCAAGTAGTTGGATGTTTGAATCCTTTGACCACTTCTGTATTTATAGGCAAATTTGAGCAACTAACCGTTGGAGGGATAACAATTCAAACTTGTCTATTTGCAGCACCATTGAAACGGTTATGAAGATTGGCATCCTTTTATCCACTGTGTAAAAGCTTCTTCAATGGTTGCTTGAATGAATGTGTTGACTTCTGAAAAATGCGGCTGAGATGACTTGTGTCAGGTTCCAAATATGCACATTTCCCAAGGTTGATTTGTGGCAGACTCTACACTCAACCAACGGTCAGATGGGACAACTCCCCTGAACATTCCTGCTGCAATTTAGAATGTTCCAACATTCATTAAATGCTTCAATCTTTAATGCTTCTAAGTCTTCAATGCTCAGTTCAGGCTTGATGGTAATAAATACTTCAATAAATGTGTCTTCTGTGATCCTAACATTCAATGCTCTTGATCATTTGTACTTCAATTGATCTGATCATTTGCATTTATGAGCATTGTCTTAACACTCTTGATCTTTTCAGCCATGTTGTCCACTCAGTCAGCTTGTCTTGAAAACTTCAGCAAGTTTGACCTAAGGTACTTAACACTTATCAAGCTGCCTAACATTCCAGCTTTGGACAATTATCCTGAACTCTAAATCTCACAACATTTCTGAGATTTTAAGACTTAAGCATTTCTACATACTCAAGTAACCTGAGACAACTTATCTGATCTATACTTGAGCATATCTCAACTAATCTGAACATCATCAATCAGGGGTTTTGGTATCTAAATCAAAATCATTTTATTCCCAACAACTTGTTGTGCACCAAAGTTTGAGTTCAAATTGATGAATTGTCTTGTGAATTCCACCATTCATTGTTAGAGCTTCATGTGCATTGATTACTTGTTGAGGTTATTGTCTTGAAAATGTGCAAAAAACATGTTTGGTAGGAAATTTTGTTGAAAATTGAAAGAATGCATAGATGTGAGAGTTTAATTGAAAATTTTGTTTTGTGTAGGAGCCTAAGTTCAAGATGTCCTCCGATGATGATGAGCACTACATCGCCAACAAGGTGAACACAAAGAAGAGAAAGGTCACCCCATTCTCAGTGGGGATTGATTTCACACAAGAGGAACTCAACCGGTTGAAACCACTGTTCCTAAGAATTGTTGATGAGGTGGGATGTACAAGATTCCCAAACGACAATTGCATGAATGCAATGGGAATAGGGGGTGATGTATATGGAATGTTTGAGAAAGTTGGGATGGGAGAGTTCCTTCTGAAAGAGCCAAAGACTTACTCCAGGCTAACTGCTGAGGTTTTGTGCACGATTAAAGTGGAGAAAGAGGAGATAACTCATTTTCCCACGAACATCACCTTCCGCTTGTTGAACGTAGCAAGAAACCTCCCTCTCGATGTGGTCAACTAGATTTTGGGGGCCCCAAGGGATGTAGAGAGGAAACTGATAAATCAGAAGAAGGGGTATAAGGAGAAAGAATTTTGGAAGTTGATAACGTCCTCAAACGATGTCTACTTCCCAACCCAATCAAAAGACACTCAAATCCGAAGTCCAGTTTTGAGGTACATAGAGAAGATACTCTCTAACACACTTTTTGCTAGGGCAGAAAGTGGGTCAGTGAACAAGGATCAACTGTATGTTATGTGGTGCTTAGTATACAGACACAAGTTCAATGTCGCGTACTACTTTGTGCATCAACTGGAGAGGAATAGGAAGAGTTGGGGAGCAAAATCAAAGATCATGATTGGAGGTATGATCACCCTACCTGCTGACCACTTTGGCATAAATACCCAAGGGATGAGAGAAGTAAAGGGAGATGATTTGAGCATAAATGTGATCAAGAGGATGCACATTCTGAAAGAGAAAGATGGGCAGTTGTTTTTTAAATGTGGAGATGGAACGAGCTTCCCTCTCCCTAACCTAAGTTTGACGACTCTCATTAGGGTCAAGAAGAAAATGCTTGAGAATCTTCACCTTAATACGGAGGCACACCGTCGAGCAATTCGAGAAGCATCAACCAATGATCAAGAAGAAGAAGAGGATGAGATGCTTGCAATTGAAGGTGGGGGTGCTCAAGAGAATGAAGATGATGAGGGTTAAGAGGACGATGTAAACGGTCCGTCCCGTTCACAATGGGAGACTTACTTGAAGAATCAAGAGGATTTTGCAAGAGCCCAAGAACAAAGGTGGACGGGGCAAGAAACTTTCTTCAATGACCAAAGGGCAAGGTGGGTGGTGGAAGACGGATATCGGAGGGATGATGAAGCAAGATGGTTAGCCGAAGAAGCCTTTCGAAAGAGTCAAGAGGATCGTTGGACCAATGTGAATGATGTAATCCAACGGATGGAGGCATGGAATATCAATCAAGGCCACTACCAATTTCCTCCACCATCCGATCTTTGAAGGGAGTTATTTCTTCACATTCTCATCCCTTACTCCTCATCTCTTAGTTTGAATTGTCAATTTCGATTTGGTTGTACTCAAGATTGTATACTCTTACTTTCATTTTGCTACTCTCTTGCTTATTTTTTATTATTGAATGGGATGATTTGATTGTGCTTGAATGTGGTTGATGGGTTGTATTGATTGTGAATTGATTTGAGTTTATGGATGAGTATTGATTGAATGTTTGATTTTATGAGTTTCTATGTGATTGAGAGTTTATTCATGAATGAACCTATCATTTGAATGTGTGTTGTGAGAAGAACTAGGCTTATGATAATGCTTGTATTCACGTCATTGAAAACCCGGTGAGAATTGATCCTTGAACCAATCATGATCCGGTTGTTTATTTGAGAGTGGATTGATCATTGTCAATAATTCTAGAACTTGCCATAAGTCTTGCTTGAAACCACAAGTGTGTGAAACAATGGGATATGATCTAGGCCATCTTTTGTTACTAATAATAGTCACTTAGCCAAATATTCCCATACCAAAAAGAAGTTTTCCGTAGTTAGCCAATTTGAGCCTTAAAACTTGATCTTTTGGCAACCTACAATATTTAACCTCTTGAACTTTATAAGACTTTTCCCTTACTAGTGGAGGACAAGTGAAAAGTGGAAAAACATGAGTTTTGAGTGAAATGTGTGTGGGGTGTTTGAGCAAAGAGAAGAAAATAAAGAAAAGATGAAAAACAAAAAATGAAAAGGATAAGAAAATGGGAGCCTCTAGAAAAGAAAGTGAAAAGAATGAAAAATAAAAAAATCAAAGAGGTGATCTCTCAAAAACATGTGCTTAGGAGCAAAAGTTGACTCTTTAAAGAAACAAAGGAAGAAAATTCTTGAGAATGAAAAGAAAAGTGAGGATGGTGGATAGTTTGGTTTGAATGAAATGAAAAAATGAAAAAAATTGTTCGTTGTCCTCCACTAGTCGAGTCACATTTTCCAAAATTCTTCCCACCGTTTCCAAAGAGCCAACGTTACGTCTGAATCAAAGTCCTTTTGATCCTATTGTCAAGCATAAAAAAGTGGTAGAAAGATGATATTTGTGGAAAGCTTATGGTGATTATGTGATGTGATTCAATTGATGAGTGAAAACATGGCCTCAATTTACTTGTGTGAATGAGAGAAACACTTCTTGTGAGGATTGTGAATCAAGTGCTTGATTTTGCTTTGTTTTAATCACAACTTGCATGAATATGGTAGGGGATTTCATGGTTAATACTTGTTCATTGGAAGCTCACTTGATCATATCATTTCTTTAGTTGAATCCATGGTTCAAATTCTTCACATTCACTCTCATGTGATTGTGGGTTAATTCTCGAAAATTTGATACACGAACATTCTTGTTTGATTTCTAGGTAAAACGAGGAGTTTCGAAGCAAACCACGAAAAATCCAGCCTTTGGATCAATCCAAAGATTCAACCACATGAAGGGCATCAAGGAGAGGGTCGAAACAAGACAAGAATCGAGCCGATCGGACGTCCGGAGTGCAAGTTATACCTTGAACAATGAAGAAGGGGTCTACTCGACCGAGTGTACAGACTTGGCCGAGTCAAGTGGAGGACCAAAGGCTATGAGATTTTACTGAGCACTCGGCCGAGTGGAATGACTCGACCGAGTCGAGCCCAAATTTCCAGAGTCTCTGGAATTGAAATACCACTCGGCCGAGTGACCAGACTCGGCCAGTCATGAGGACAACCTGAAACTTTGGATTTTACTGATCACTCGGCCGAGTCACCTGTGGATCAAAAGCGTGGTACGCTTTTTACTTACTCCACTCGACCGAGTCACTGCGATTTTTTTTGCCTTCTTCCAAATTTGACCTAGGGACACGTGCCAAGCTTAGCTGGAAGGGTATAAAAGGCCACAAATTCGTTTTTCACAAGGAGGCAGCCATTGGAAGAGTTCTCAAGCTCCCCAAATCCAAATTTCACCATAATTAGCTCATTTTACTTAGTTTTAGCCATAGAATTTAGTGGATTTCCATAGATAGTTTAAATTTGAAGTTGTAATTTCATTTCAAGCTAGAGATTGAAGATTGTGTTGATGCTTTTGAAGGTTTATTTCATATTTGCAAGACAAAAGGTGATATCTTAATTTAATTTGAGTATTTTGTTATTATTAAGCATGGGTATGTTTGTTATCTCTTTTTCTTTCCTTAATTTCATTAAATTAGCCATGGGCTAAACATATTGGTGTTTGGGTGTTGTAGAATTGTGATGAAATTAATGTATTTAGCTTGATTTTGAGTGTGGAATTCATTGGTAGGAATATTGGTTAAGTTTATGGGTTTTGATAGATCATTTGCTATAACTCAATTAATAGGTTATATGTGAAACTCAATTAATGCAACGAGAGTTGGTTAATCGGGATAGATAGTATAATCGAGGGTTGGGAGTCGAGTGAATGAGTAAATATTGGGTTATCGCAATGAGAGTTGGGTAATTTTCATTAGAACCCCATTTATCTACATTAATTTCTTGATTGAACATTTGAGTGATTAGTGAGGAGACCATAGGAGCTTGGTTGTGAGTATTCAAGTGGAAAAACATAATTAGAGATTAGTTTAGTTTAATTTAGGTAGAGTCGAACCCCCTAGTTGTGTGATTACTCGGGTAAGAAAACCTCTATTCATCCTCTCGATCCAAGGTGCTTTATTAGAAATATGCATTAGTGATTGCTTCTACTAAATTCTATCCAATGATTTACACATAGAAGTCGACTATTAACATCGATTCCACACAAGGACGAACACCCGAACACTACCTCTCATCACTTGATTTTTATCATTATCTCTTTAGTTATTGCTTATCATTAGTTGTTAATTGTGAGCTTCATTTACATTTCTTTGCACAAACCATGAATTTTCACTATATTCAAAGAACAATACATAGCACTAAGGCTACTTGACCAATCTAGTCTCGTGGATCGATAATTTAACCGGACATTGCTTTTATTACTACGATCCTCTTATACTTGAGAGGAGCGTGTTGGTAAAATCATGTGTCAAGTAACTCACCGCACGTCCAAGGTTACGTCCCAAGCCACCGCTGTCCGTGGCTACGTTCTAAGCTGTCTGTCCCTCTTTCGATTGTAAGTTAGAAAAATAGATTTGTTGCCTCCTTCTCGTTTCTGTCGCCCCTCCTTCGTCAATTTTCTTCTAGATCTCTCAATCTCAAAATTCAGATATGTAAGTTTTTTTTTTCCTTCTAGACCTCTCAATCTCAAAATCATTAATTTGTAGAAAAAATTAATGGGTGTCTACCTCAATCTTGTATGTGTGCATATAATCGTGGTCTTTCATTAGATTTGTGCGACCCATTAATTGTATGCACTGAAAAAAGTAAATTAGGCTCAAACTTTTAATGAGATTGAAGAGTGTATATACACGCGAGTGTATATAAGAATTTTCCTATATAGATTATGATTATTTGTATTACATTTTGTTTAAATTTATAGAATGACACTATAGTAATTTTAGGTGTAATTATTTTTAAAAAATAATTTGGGGTTGAAGTCAACAAAAGCGGATTGTGACCAATTGTTATAAATTATAATTGATTGTATTATATTTTGTGTAAATTTTTTAAAATAATAATTATTGGGGTTGAAGTCAACAAAAGTGGAGGTGTAAATAACCGTGGTCACTTGTTTATATATAAATTGTACTCCCTCATTTCCACAATAACTTTCACACTTTCTTTTTCAGGACGTCCCACAATAACTTTCACATCCTTTAAATGGAAAATCCTTTAAAAACTACATCCTCACAATATCATCAATTTTACACAAATGTCATTACTTTTTCTCCACATATATACAAAAGTCAACTCATTTTTTTACTTTATACATAAAATTTTACAAAATTATCTCTCAAAACTCCACACATTATTACACTTTATTAATATGCGTACCCATCTACCTATAAAAATTAATATGAGACGAAGGGAATAATTGATTGTATTATATTTTGTTTAAATTAATAGAAGGGCGTTATAGTAAGTTTAGGTATAATTTTTATAAAATACTCTCTCCTATTTTTTTTATACGTTGTTCTGGCCATTTGCACAAATTTTAATAAAAAAAAATTATACCTAAATTAACCTTATTAAATGATTATTATCATAATTTTAACCACGCAAATCTGATTAAGAAAGAGAAAAAATACTCATCGCGTTCCTCAACTTCTTTTGCTGTGAGATTTCATTTCAACCTCATTTTACTCTAACAAACCCCTTAATTTACTCTAACAAACCCCTCATGATAAAAATAAATCTCACCATAAAATAAAAAATAAAAAATAAAGTCATCATAACACAAAATGTAGATTTAATCGAGAAAATAATAAATTAGAGAAAATAATTATCAATTAAATTACTGGAGAAAACTCACAAATTTCAATTTTATTTGATCTCCAAGAATTTTTGGAGATGTTTGGAATTGATGGCGGTATAAAAATTAAAAAGGGGAGAGAAGAATGAGAGAATTAAAGAATTTGATTAGACATTGAAATTTACAAAAAATGTGAGTATAGGGGTATCTCTGGTGTTAAAGGGCAGGACGACAATTAAAATATAGAAAATTAAAAATATAGAATGATATATAAAAAGAATAGGAGAGCCTAATATTTAGGCGGTGAAGTTAATAAAAGTGGAGGTGTAAATAACTGTGTCAATTGTTTATATAATTTGTGGGGTGAAGTTAACAAAAGTGGGGTGTAGTCAATCATAAGATTGAAATTGAAATGAGGTGTGTAGTCAATTGCTCTTGCGGACATTTCGTGCTCAGCCATACAAAAAAAAAAAAAAAAAGAAGCAAAATGAGTTTTTAATTCCAAATACTTGGAAGAGGATTAGAGGAAATTTCTTGTTGAGCCACAACACCGAAAATAAATACTACTAGTAAATTAACAGCAACAGAATCTTATGATACAGGGTAAAAATCGTGTATTAGATGCTGGAATAGATTTGGAATAAACTAATTACCATATTATTAAATGTCCCAAAAACAAGCTCAGGATGTTCATTAAATAATGCTCAAGTTTATTATGAATCTAAATAAGAAGAAAGTTTCAGGAACAAGGAAAAATACTAATGATACCATGCAGGAAGACCAAGAATCACCAACTTGATTTATCAGAATATGTAAGAAAGTTATTCAGCTGACCTCCTTCAGTACCAGGCCCTCCGTGCCTTTGATCTGTGGGTCTTCCACTGCTTCAACAAATGGGCTATGCCCTCCTTTAGCAAAGCCCTCCTCTTCTCCCGCACATTCCACAACTCCGGTACTGGATACCTTCCGCTGGGGTTGTACTCGTTTACCTCATTTAGTGCCTTCGTCACTGCCTCAAACACTTGCTCCCCCAATTCACTTCTCAATTCTTTCAGCTTTTCATCATTTTCATCAAGTACTTCCTACCAATTGCACAAAACTTACTTCCAAAAAATGATAAAATAGCATGAATGAGTGATGCATGCATACCTTTGCTGTTTCTCCTTCCATGACCACCTTATATGGATGCCAACTTGAATCCGTGATGTGATTTTCCCATAAGGAACACAGTTCTGCTGCTTTTTCCATCGCGTCTTCATCACCATATTTATTCTTAGCAGCACTTATAAAGGGCTTTGCATCAACCTCTCCCATTCTCTTGACGCGAATGAAGGCCCGGCTATGGCTATCCTTATAAGCCTATGCATGTAAAAATAAAAATGAAGTCTGGATATATAATTCATCCCAATCAGTAAATAGAACCATTAAAACTTTGTTTCTCTTTTGCATTTTCTACTAAGCTTCTGTAACCACACATGACTTTATTATTCCAAGTATAACAAAATGGAGTAAAATAACTCACAATATGCAGCTGTTTACGAGCTTCTTGCACCTCGTCGTTGGTCATTCTCTCCTTGATAATAAGGTTTTGATTTAGAGATTCCAGCCCTTCAAGTTCTTCTTCTTTATCCTTAAGCTCCTCTTCAATTGACTCCAACTTCTTCTTCTCTTCTATATCTCCTTCCTCTGTCACGCGTTTCATCACCTCCACTGCACCCCTCATTCGCTCAATCTCCAACTCCAACGCTTGCTTCTGATCAAGTTTCGCCTCAAGTTCTATTATCTTTTTGTGTAGGAGTTCCTTTTGGCTCTGTCATCAAAAGCCAATGAAAAACCATCAAAGACATTAAGGGCAAGGAACTTATGCAAATATTAAAAGAATATAAATGAATACTGGACCTTATGCTCATCTGCCTTCTCCTGTTCCAAGATTGCCATCTCATTCTGCATAGAGAAATCATCAGTAACAACCCATGATCCAAAAATCCATTTTCCTAATCATGTATGCAGAGAGTTTGCTAAAAGTGTAACTCATTAACAAAAAAAGCATACCATTTCTCTAAGATTAGCAAGGTTCTTCATTTCACTCTCATTCAGAGCTTCAATTTGATCCAACTTTTTCTCCTTCAACCTTAGCTCTCTTCTGCGAGCGTCCAGTTCTGCCATACTTCTCTCATGCTCCTCAGAAATTTTCCGGAGCTGATAACATGCAATATCCTGCATTTTCTTCATCTCTTTCAAAACAAACATAAAAGGCAGGAGTTAGTTGTTTTGTTGCATTCTTCCTAAGACAGATTACATGTAGTACCTTCGTTGTAGTTACGAGTCATCTCCTCGTTTTGCGCCATAACATTTCGTGTTATCAGTTCAGCCTTGCTGATGATTTCCATCATCTCTTCACATTCCCTCTTCTTCAACTCCAGTTCATTAGTCAGATTACACACTAGGGATAAGTTTTTCCTTTTGGCTGAGTTTTGTATTTCAGACACAGTTGTAAGATCTCCATTCTTCTGAAGGTGCTTCCCAATAAGACCCTTTCCATAGTAATCTTCTTCGCGGGCAAGCCAGGCGTACGGCTTATCTCCTTTATACCTGTTTGCATACCAAGCTCTCTTTCCATGGTGATCTACTTCAAATGCCTTCTCGAAATCCAGAGCATTCGTGAATCCCTCCCAGTCTTTGTCGAATGCAACAATCGCAAACCCCGTGTGACCACGAAAGTCCCACAATGGATGAACCTTCATAGGATTATATCCTTGTTTAACCCACTCCTCTTTCAGTTTTTTCCCACCAGGACCCACATACTTCCCATCCTTTTTCTCAACTGGAATATTAGCAATTATAGCCATCCATGGCCAAACTATACGCTCCTCGTCACCTTTCCCTACAGCTTCCTGAGGTTCAATTATTTCTCCAGGCTCAATGTCCAAATCCTCTGTTGTAGCTGCATTATGTCCTTCACTTGCTGACACCAATTCCTTGGGAGTTGCTTCTTCTTCTTTCGTCTGGCCATAACGATCCAAGTACCTAAGCAGCCCGCGGTGTCTAGCTTTGTCTCTGAAGCTCGCACTTCTTGATTCCGTTGCAATTCGACATGCATGCCTTTGTAGCTCCGAGAAACTATAGTCAGTTCTCCTGCGATCCACGCAATAAGGGCATCGGAGGTACTTCCCAGCACCACTGATTCTGACTTGTCCATCCCTCAACTCTTTATAGCACCTATACTCCAAATCTTCCAACTCAGAGTACCTTGTGCCACCATTTCCCCAGCTTCTTCCATACATCTTCAACTCTTTAATTAATTCCTTAGAAGACAAAATAATAAGTCAAAACTGAATTGGAAAAATAATATATGTAACACTAAATAAGCTGCATTTTATTTTGTTTACATATAAAAATAAACAGACATAGCTTTTATTGTTTTCTCCAAACAACCTCAAAACATTAGATTTATCTTGAAACAGTAATTTATTAATTTGCATGAATAAGGAAAGAAATGAAGCCATCATTACAGATACAAAGAAAAGCAGCTAGAATAAACAGGCCATCAACTTTTACCATACATAAACACAAACAACATTTTCCATAACTTATCGTAGGTGAAGAATTTAAAGATCTTACCTCAAAACCTTAGATTCTTCGTGATCTGAGAATTTTCGAGGAATTGAAAGTTCAAACAAGCTTATTCCAAATTCGTTTTTCTTTGTAGAAATGATATCTGTATGGGGAATGGAAAAGCTCAATCTGAAGGTGTGAATGGAAGATTCCAGAGGATAAATTGCTTGAAGCCGCCGGCCGGTTTCTGGAGTTGGAGAAAAACGGCAGAAGCTAAGGGAGCTGAATTTGCTGCCAAATATAGAAAGTGAGGCGAGGGTTTTTGGTAAATGAGAATGTTACAAGACTCGTTAGACTTTTGTATTGGTGGAACGCGGCAATGCATGTAATAAAAGCAATAAATTTCATTTTGTGCCACCTAATTCTACTTAATTTCACTTACCTACACTCAAATTATATTGGGGGTGGTCAAAATTGGAAAAATTAAAGGATGCATGGAACATTTAGCTTAAACTTAAATTTGGAATAATGAACACTTTATAAGTTCTAAAAAGAGTAGTACAAGTTGAAATGAATTTAACTATATACGTATGTTAGATTGACTAATTTTTGTCGTTAAAATTATAAGGTAAGTTGCATTAATTAGTAGTTACTTTGTCGTTGTGAGCATGTGTTTCCGTTAAAATGCGGGCCCAAGGACACGTGTTTTTCGTTTTCAACAATCTTTCTTCGAGCTTTGGGTTCTTGACATTATTCTCGTTGGTAAAATATTTATTACTTAATTTTTTTTTTTCAGTTACATATTTTATTTGGTATTTTCATAACAAAAAAACTCTTTTGTGTTAGATGCTCAAGACATTGTCTTCTTAGACTACAAGAGTGCAAATAACAACCTAAATTTGTTATCACCCGGCCTCTTGTCTTCCCCTTCATTTTCATCCACCAAGGAGAGTGTTGTTATTCGACGGTCTTTTCAAGTCTTCATGGGGGTGTTCGCGCGGATGACTCATTTTCGTTTAATTTGGCGAAGAAATTTTTAGGAATTTTAGATTCAGTCATTGTGATGAATACCTCACCCTTGGCAACATGTGGCTTAACAACTCAGGTTTTGCAGTAATAGGCGTCATGTGTCATGCACCAATCTTACATGACATTAGCTCTCTCTTTTAGACTTTTAGTTATACTATTAAATATTGTTGGGTGGGTTCAACTTTGCTAAGTCTATATGCCTTATTTTTGTGTATCAATATTAGGTGATTCCAGCTCCTTACTTTGAACATGATATTATTATAGTAACGACCCGATTATTCCCCTAAAAATCAAACCATTATATATGCTTGGATGTATCCTTAATTCTGTGGTTGGTATATTTTGTTAAGAGATTTTTTTTTATTTATGTCTTGTAATTTTAATTTTTTTTAAACGTCTCAAAAAATCAAATATTTAATTTACATCTCATAATTTTGTAAATTGATTAATTTATGCCTAATATTTGTCGGAGAAACTAAAATGACGTCGTTTCACTCACGTTTTTATCGCGTGCATATAAAAATTATGGAAAGTCGACGGAAGTTATAATGTGTCAAGCTCAACTTATATAGCGTAAAAAAAAAATAATGGGCATGTGGATTTAAAAAGAAATACAAGTCATTGTTTATAACTTGTACTTTGTAGAATAAAGAAAAATGATGTAAATTAATCAATTTATGAAATTATGAATATAAATTTATTTAATTATTTTTTGGACATAAATTAATCAACTTACAAAATTATGTGATGTAAATTAGTATTTTATTTTTATTTTTTTAGAACACTTTTAAAAATATGAAAGTTACGGACATAATTTATTTATTTTCTCTATTTTATTAATTGGAATCATGATTCTAAAAAAATAAAGAATATTATTTATTTCAGCCCATGATTTTAGCTTTTCAATTCTTTGAGGAATTAAATTAATTTTTATTTTCTACGAATATGTGTTCACTTACTAAAACTTTTTAGTGCATTTTTTTTTTTATTTCCTTAACTTGTCCCAACTTTAATTTCAACCCCTTAACTTTTTGCACTTTGAAATTTATCCTCTAACTATACATTTTATTTGATTTTGGTCCCTCTTACTCGCTATCACATGGAATCTTCTTGTTACAACTGACGTTTTTTTTTACCCACGTGGTATTAAAATAAGTGATTAATATGAAAAACTTTTTAACATGAAATTTTAATATTGAAAATATGAATAACTTTTTAAAATCTAAGGAATTGTGGGTACGATTGATAAATAATCTACAAGTATTTGTAAATATACCAACCATTTTAAAATCTAAGGAATTGAGTTCAATGAATTGGTAAATATCAAAAATTAAATTGAGTAAATTGAATTGGTTTCAATGAATGTGATAATTCTTTTTGTATAGGTCATGAATTGGTAAATATCAAAAATTAAATCGAGTTAGGCTTTTTTTATTATAATTTAAAAGGCCGAGATAAAATTGACACTTTCGCCTAAAGGTCATGAATTAATATAGAATTAATATTAAACATTGTATCTTTTTGTATTTATAATTCTAACTCGGCTATTGTGATAATTTTAGTATCAATGAACAATTTCTCTACTTCAGTCCTAGTGAGCAGCTCAAGCCTCTCAAACTTCTACATAGATGAGTCTTTCGACAATACTCAAGAACAAACTGGTTGCTGCACTCCCGGAGTCGGCCAATAACTTCTCACTATTAGTGGCGGATCCAAGATATTGAAATTGTGGGTACGATTGATAAATAATCTACAAGTATTTGTAAATAATATTAAAATGCATAAAATCAAATTAAAGATGTAAATAAATAAGATGTTGCATAGATTTCAAATAAAAGTAAAATTAGAAGTTACAACTGAGTTTAGTGAGTTATCATTTTTTGAAATCGATCTATGACATTATTAATAGAAATTCGTAATTGATGATCTATTAAAAGAAGTTAAATTATCTAATTTTACATTATTTTTTTCAATATATTTAGAAAAAAAAATTGGAATGAAAATAAATCACTAACATTTACAACCTTTAAATAATTTATCCCATTCTAAATATATATTCATTATTTTGTCTATTATTTCTTAAAATAATAAATTTTATTTTTTTATTTATTTAAAATAAACACTTGCGGCTAATAGAGTTTATAAAATAATTATTAATACTTTTATCTAATTTAAAAAAATTCGACAATAGTTAATCGACCATATATACTCTTGTGGATAAATTGTTATCGACGAGAGTGTATATGATCGACCCTAGTGGATCTAAAATTGAAAAAAACATACCTATGTGTAGTGCAGCTGCTGTTTATTTTTTTAAGGTGGGGGATAAGGGGATGCTTTTTTATTTTTTTTTCTTCTGCTGTTACGGGAGGGGGAGAGGGCGGCGACAAAGGTCGGCGGGCAGGTGTGGCGGGTGAGAAATGAGAAAATGAGTGGGGAAGAAGAAATAGATGGGGAAGGAGAAAAGGAGATCGAGAGGGAGGGAGAAGATAAAATAGGGTTTTGGGGGAAGAGTATTTGGAACAATTTGAGAGGGGTACATCTATCTTGATAAATTGTTTTGGGAGTGAATCAATCGGGTGTGTTCTCAACGCAAATGGAGGTGCTTTCATGTAAATGGGCAGCCAGATTTGAAAAAATGGGTTGAATGGGCATGGGCCTCCTTTTTTGTCTCACGGCTTGAGTGTAAAAATGGGGTTTGACTATATGCACCTCCATTTCGGAGAGATGCACGCCCTCGATAGATGCACCCCTAAAATTTGTCTAAAAAAATGCACCCTTCCTTCGAATTGTCCAAAATACCCTTCTTTCATATAAATCATATTACTACCCACACGCCCCCAAACCTTAATTTCTCCTCGATCTTCTTCTTCTCACCCCAAACCACTCCACCATCTACAGTCGCCGTCGGCGGCACCCTCCCTCGCAGCCCCCGCCACCGCGTCCGCCCTCACCCCCACCCTTCGCCCCTATGCGTTTTTGCAAAAAAAAAAAAAATTTTGACGCCGGCAGCGGCAGCACCCTCGCTCGCGGCTGCCCTCGCAGCCACCGCCGCCTCGCTTCCCCAATTTTCCCCCACCCTCTCCCGCCACGTTTTGTGCAAAAAAAAAAAAAAAATTATGCTTCGAGCGGCCGCCCCCTACCTCTCTCTTCTCTCCCTCTCTTCACCTCCATTCCCTACCCCCCCACCCACCCACCCACCCTCTGCCATGGCGCCCCCGCCCCGATCTGTAAAAAAAAATAAAAAAATCTGCTTTCAGTGGCCACGGTGCTGCCCCCTACCTCACTCTTCTCTCCCTCTCTTCACCGGCGTTGGCCCACGCCGCTCCGTCCACGACGTTAGCCCACCCAGATTCGCCGGCGTTAAACACAAGGTTTTTTTTTATTTCGACACTGTAATGTCGACCATATATCCTCCCGTCGACAAAATGTTGTCGACGAGAGTGTATATGGTTGATATTACAGTGTCGATCGACTTTTGTTGGTCGACCATATATCCTCCCGTCGACGGGAGTTTTTCGACGGGAGGATATATTTTCGGCACTGGTTTGATGAAATTTAAAAAAAAATTGTCAATTTTTCTAAGTTTTTTTAGGCCTAAAAAAAGAGGTTTGATAACTAAACATTCCAACTTGCTTGTTAATGTGTTTGATAATGGTGTTTTATGGATGAATATGGTTGATTTGTTGAAATTTTTGAATTTATTTAATTTTTTGCTACCGGAAAAAATGGTGACGACTGCTGGATGTTTGGTTTATGAATAAGGTGAAAGAAATGATAGTAAGGGGGTGCGTTCAACAGGGGAAGTGCATCTAGTATGCTATATTTTAATGAAGGATATTTTTATTTTTTACCCTATTATTTTATTAATAAAATTAAAGGGGGAGTGTATCTCTCCGAAATGGAGGTGCATATAGTCAAACCCGTAAAAATGGGTTGAATGGGCATAGGACCCATTAATCAATATCAAAGATGGGCTGCCCATTAATTCAATATGGCCACATAAATATTAGCTTCCATCTTTTTCGTTTCAACTCTATTCTCGTCTCATCTTTTTAATTGACTTCATATAAATTTGAGACGTGATTTACTCTAAAATTTCTCCTTTTCCTAAAAAAAAATAAAATAGCAAATCTCATTTTTTTTCTCCAAATCAAGTGACATTAGTCAATTTAGTGTAAATAATGTATGAAATCCAATAAAATTATTCAAATTAAATACATGGATTTCAAGTAATTTTCACACTAATTATATCCCTCCTATACTAAAACTCGTGCAAATAGTAAATGTTCCATTAATAATAAACCAGAGAGAGTACCCCCATATCACCATACTCTCGCCCTGCTCACGACAATCAGATGTTTTGATTTTTGCTCTTGTAGTTATCTCGTCCATCCCCGACATGCCGCCCCACTCTATCTTGAAGAAATCCGGAGGACCTAGTTTGACTAAGACAAATGCATCGTAGCCTCAATTACCGAACAATATTATCGACGAGTTGAACACTACCGTCTCGCAGGCCTTCACAGTTGGTTCTTCGACACCATTTGCCAATTAAATACATTTTGTCGTCTTGTATAAGTGACAATGGTGTGATGTTTTTGATCCACCATAATATTTTGTGCCCTTAGGGAGACACAATTCAATGTGAAGTTACGATTTTCGATCAATTTAGGATTGATTTGTTATTTCGAGTTGTACTTATTTTTCGTTTAGTCTTGCGAACTTATAACTTAAAATTTTTCTTTTTTGTTTTACCCACAACATTATATGTGAATATTTAAAAAACTTATATGCAAAATAATAAAAATGGTAAAGTCTAGTATGCACTCGAGTGCATGCTGTGCACCCTAGTTCATGTGCACTTTTCAATTTACTGACTTACATTTTTTAGTAAATGGTATTGCATTTTTCAATTATTACTAAAAATATTATTATACAGTTTAATAATTGAAAAATGCAACACCATTTACCAAAATGTAAGTCAGTAAACTGAAAAGTGCAATATGGACTAGGGTGCACAACATGCACTCGAGTCCATACCAAACCAACCCAATAAAAATTGAAAAAAAAGGTAATCCAATAATAGGTGCCTGCCTTATCCCCGTCCCGGAACAAACGATAGATAAACCAAATACTATCTCTGACCGTTTCAAACAAAAAAAGGCGTGGTCTGCTGCACTGCGCTCTTTCTCGTGAGTAGTGTCCCCCCATCTGTCCTTACCCTCAGTCACGACACCAACCTTAACTACTCTTTTTCATCAATTCTCAATTATCTACATTCTAACTAATACTCCAATGCCCACCTAATCTCCTTCTACGATCCAATAGAATCAAGTCTTTGATTTTTAAAAAAAAAACAATGTTAGATTATACAATTGATTTTTTCAACAGTCAAATCTCCAAAGTGTTGTTTTCTTGATCTTCTCAAACAAACACAAAGAATCCAAATATGACTCTTCCTTTCCGCCCCCTCGTGTCACAACCCACTTGAACAAGAATATTAGTATGAGGAAAAAAGGATAATAACAAATTCAAAGTTTTGAAAATTAACAACAACAATAATGAAGTGTTTTCACTTCACCACCGGAGAAGACGACGACGACCAAGACGCCCCCGTTTCGCGAAAGCTCTCGTGGGCGCGTTCTCTCAGCGTCGCATCGACTAATTTGGACTCCAGGCGCTCCGAGTTCGACACTGAGTCGCGCCGCGACTGGGCCGACTCGTCCGATTTGTTCCAGGATTTCTTGACTCAGGGCCGAGCCAATGATCTCCGTGTTTTCAATTTTACCGAACTTAAATCGGCTACGCGAGGGTTCAGCCGCAGTCTCGTGATCGGAGAAGGCGGGTTCGGGTGCGTTTATCGGGGCCGGGTCAAAGAGGCCTATTTCGGGTCGGGCTTGGACTCCGAGATGGACGTTGCCATCAAACAGTTGAATCGCAATGGATTCCAGGCATGCCCTTTAGCATTCATAGTCTTAAGAAATTCTCATTTGTATATTTGAATTTAATTGATTTTCAGTTGAAAATGCAGTAATATCAATCAACCTTCTAGTTTTAATTTGAAATTTACTGGGCTTGCATTGTGTAAATACTGTGGCAATGTCAACTTCACTAACATTTTGAAGCTTTTATGTAGATTGTGTTGTGGATAATTTTGTGCTTTTTAACTTGGTTAATCCTCTCATAGAATAGCCCTTTCAATTTTGATTTCGTATGCTGCTAATCGAGTTTGTATACATCACTTGGCACCGTATATTTGAACTAATAGATATCTATTCAGAAATAGTGTTGAGAAGGAATGCATTTACGAGACTAGCTGACGGGTTTCAGTTTGTGCATTCTAGTTATCAGGGGCACAAGGAATGGATAAATGAAGTCAATTTTTTAGGTGTAGTGAAACACCCGAATCTTGTAAAGTTAGTTGGATATTGTGCTGATGATGATGAAAGGGGGATTCAGAGGCTGTTGGTATACGAACTTATGAGTAATAAGAGCTTGGAGGATCATTTGTTAACGCGATCAGCTTCTCCCCTCCCGTGGATTATGAGACTAAAAATTGCCCAAGATGCAGCCCGAGGGTTGGCATACCTTCACGAAGAAATGGAATTTCAGGTGATTTATCGTCTATGGACTCGTGTTTATTGTAAATGCATTAAATACCGTTTCTAACTCCTTTAAATGCAAACTATGGTTTGTTGGACCACAAAATGCTATCAAGAACACGACTATTAGTATGAGATTTAAAAAACTTGAATATTTTCTATGGTTACACAAGGGATTGAAATTTGGGTAGAACGGAACATGTTGAGCGGCCCATGGGCCATGGTTGAAATTTCTGCGTCTTATCGAATTCTGAGTCCATTGCTTTAGTATGAGCTTGTTTTAGGAAAACAGATGATACTCAATTGTGTTGTGTATACATTTTTGGAAATATGTTAATCATCTGATGCTCAAGTTCTCTACTTAGTTATATTGTTGAAATTTGGATGAAGTCGAGCTTTCTTTCCTATTTTATCTATATGATGGATGGCATGAATACGCACGTTATTATCCTCTGTTTCCTTGTAGGGGTTAAAACTAGTTCCTGCAAAGTCCACGTGGATTTAACACTATGCTGCTTACGTGGTTGAAACATATGTCATACACCAATCTCCTCGTTCTTTAATTCTTTGTATTATAGAAAGTCTGTTGATCTGTTCATATCAATAAATTATAGCATGAACTCTAGTCTTAAGGTAAAACAGAATTTGGTTGAGATTCTAACTTATTTAGACGAGCGTTACGCTAACTCCTATTTATTTCCTCCGTCTTGAAGAACTGTTTCTGTATCTGTATTTGATCTGTGGTTACTTTATTCAGTTAATATTTAGAGACTTCAAGACTTCAAACATCCTCTTAGACGAAGACTTCAACGCAAAATTATCAGACTTTGGACTGGCTAGGCAGGGCCCAGCTGCTGGATTAGGTCATGTATCTACATCAGTGAGTCCCGTTTATTGATTCAACTCAACTGTTTGCCTGTCCTGAAACTTTGCCTCGTAATTATATAGATGCTAAACATTGATCTCTCAGTTGCACCGTTCAACTGGTGTGCATTTTTAAATGGTATTAGTTGTTTTCATTGAAAAACATTAGTTGGTATATCAGTTGCACCACTGTGCAAGGTGCAACTGGTGCATCCATGTGTTACTCTATCTATTTTTTGTGTATTGATTTTTTTTTTCTGCAGGTTGTTGGTACAGTAGGTTATGCAGCCCCGGAGTACGTTCACACAGGGCGATTAACTGCTAAAAGTGATGTATGGAGTTTTGGGGTGGTTCTGTATGAACTCATCACAGGAAGACGAGTGCTGGAAAGAAATCTGCCACGTGGTGAGCAGAAGCTGTTGGAATGGGTAAGACCTTACGTCTCAGACCCAAAAAAGTTCCACTTGATTCTCGACCCCAGACTCCAAGGACATAAGTCCATGAAATCAGCACAGCGACTTGCATCTCTTGCCAACAAATGCCTCATGAAGAATCCCAGATCCCGTCCCAAAATGAGTGAGGTAATTGAGATGCTGGGAAGCATCATTGATGAAGTTACAGAAACAGATGATAATGTGAATGAAGAAACGCGAGAAGCAGATTCGGGAAAAACAGAGAGCACTACCAGGAAAAAGGGGTTCGATTTCAGAGAGATGGTGTTGAGGAATCGATCGATTGGGAAGATAGAGTGGAGAAACTGGACTCCAAGTCTATTGAGGACATGATTGATGAGGTTCAATAATTTATGTTCTTAGTGAATATAAAATGGGTCTGGATATCAACACCCTCGAAATTACTCTGTACACCCATTGATTGTACAAGTAGTTAAAAAATGTTGTACTTGTGGATGCGTAAAGTAATTTGGTGGGTGTTAGTAGTCGCGCCCTATAAATATTCGATCATGCAAACGAGATGTAAACAGAATGCACCTCTTCTTCCTTAGAAATATACTCTCCTTTTCATGTTATGAGCTTAAATACGAAAAAAGAATGTGAGACGATCTCACAGTATACGACAATGCGCGTCTTAGCTAGCCATGTTGTTCGTTTTTTCTCTTTCCTATGGTAAATTGATAATTCAATGAATTTAAATGTGTGGTGTGTTGTACGTGCAACATGCAAATTACTATGTGGATGAGTTTAGCCTCGTGCCAAAGCTGGAGCCATACATCGTGTAGATTATTTTTCATATTTTTGAAATAATAAAAATAAAAATGATTGAATGAAGATAAGACACTTGTGGTGAGCTTGTGCTTGAAACAAGTCATATATTGTCTCTCCCAAATACCCCCCATCAAAAAAGTGAAACAAGCAGAGAGAAATGGCTTCTTTAAACATGTTCGTTTCTCCCATTGTTACCCCTCAAAGAAGAGTGAGAACTGCAGCAACAGCAGCAAAGTCCTCTGGTGGAAGCAGTGAGGAGAAGGGGCTTTGGGACTTTGTACTTGGGAAGATTACAAAGCAAGACCAGTTCTATGAGACTGATCCAATCTTGCAGAAGGTGGAGGGGAAGAGCAGCGGCACCACCACGACCAGCGGCCGGAAGAACACGGCGGCACCGACACCAGTACCCAAGAAAAAAGAGGGTGGCTTCAACCTTGGAGGACTTGGGGGACTCTTTCCCAAGAAATAGTAACTGATTAGTAAGGTCTTATATAATTTTTCCTTTCTTGTCAGCACTATTTCTTCTGTAATTTGCTACCTAATTTAATTGCATATATTTACTTTATCCATAAATTCTTGTATGCAATTGGATGTATACATACAATTGAATTTTAAGTTATTGGATATAATTTCAATTGTCCAATTAAATTTAATCCACCTAATTAGATTCTGCTTTCACTTTTTTTTGTGTGTGTGTATGTGTGAGAGGGATAATGTTTGAATATGGTGGCATAATAGTTGAATTTAAATCCTTCTTTTTTTGTATAAATCTTTCTAATTCCATACAATTTCTTATGCCACGTTGTGAGGTGAGATTTGCTTTGACTAAATTTGATCTTTGTAATGCACATCAATAGAAATGAGAGAAATAAAAATCATCTATCTTTTTATTAATATCAAATTGACCACGGTTATTTGAACCTCAATATTTAGTTAGTACAATCACACGGACAAAACACTCCACCCCTAGAATTAGTACACACATAAAATTCTTAATATATTCTCCTTCTCCACGCTTTAGACATACACCCCCAAAATCTAATTTCCCTCTCTCTTTCTCATTTTTAACGTCTAATTCGTTTTAGAAAAGCGACGCTATCTATTTCCGCCATCCACAGCCACAACACCTCCCTCCGCAGTCCCATTTCTCAATTCTCTTTCGTTTTGTTTACTCTAACTAATCTAACTTGTTGCTTGACTTGTACTCCTCCTTCTGACCTATTAAATTTAAGTCCTAGGCCCATCACCAATCATACTCATACCCACCACCAACTAGGACGTCCATGTTATTATAGAGCCATCTCTACTTGATTAGTGAGGGTGTGACAAATCTACAAGATTTCCTTGAGAGGGCTAAAATGATAAGCAAATATATATTTAGGTACTAAAATTCAATATTATAATAAAAGGCATGCATAGTGTAAGGAGGCTTTGAAAAATAAATTTGGTGGGATTATGTTGGGGTGACAATTTGGATTAAAATATATAATAGTTGGTTATCAACTTTATCAAAAAAATAAATTATTTGTAATCACCTATAATTATTGACGTGGCGTGTCATATAATTGGTGGACATAAAAAACAGTGTCCATCAATGGACACTATATCATTCTCGTGTATACACGTAGACATATAAAAAGAGAGTAATGATATAGAATTTTTTATGGAGCTCATTTTTTATGGAGCTCAACATCTGCATAAACTATTTGTATTATGTTATAGTGTACAAATATTTTATGGGTTGTTGGTCTACCTAAGAAATTCACTATTCAACTTCTCATATAAAATTAAATATTTTAAGTACACAAGGCAGGGGTAAATATGAGATTAAACATCAAAATTAAATAGAGATATGTGTTGCATATAAATTGCCAATACATTATTAGAACGGAAGATCGATTTATGAATCATGCAACATGCATGAGTTGCCATATATTCTTAAAATTGCTTTCCAATTCCAACATTCACACATGCATAACAAACTATATATCATGCAATGCCACATCATTTAAATGAAAGGATGCATGTTTTGTGCAAGCAATTCCAACCTTGGACCACACATCATATATATGATGCATAATTCAATGCTCTATATTAACCCAAACATACACCACTAAATTAAATTAAAAAACGATCAATAGAAATGGCACGAGGAAGTAGTATAGTATTGGTTGTGGTGTTGGCGGCGTTGTTGCTGGTGGTGGAGGGGACGAAGGAGCAGGCGGAGGCCAACCCTCTCCGGAATTGCATGGTGAGGACTTGCCACCTGAAATTGCAGGACTGCTTGAAAGGTTGCAAAACGACAAGTTGCAGTCAAGATTGTGGAATTAAACAAGTAAAATGTTTGGCATTTTGCCTTGTCCGTCAAAATATGTATCGATCCACAATATATTAAGTGATGTAACATCTTTATATATACATGTAACTTAATTCATAAATAAAACTTAGCAGAATTCATCTTTCTGCATCTAGTTATATGTACATATACTCATATTGATTATGTTCAATAATCTTGCAATTGATCATATCACTCTTTAATCATGTTGCTACTCTAGCTACTGCTAAATTGGTCAAATTTAGTTTTAAATTAAGTAAAAGTGTCATTTAAAAAAAATTTTTTTTTAGTAAAAGTGTTTATAATTAATCTAATGGAAGGGTGGAAATTTAATAGGTCAGGCCAGGTTCTGCACCAAAAAGTCTGGGCATGTTAAGCAAAAAGTTAGACCTAAACTTGCCCTTTTGATTTTAATAAACCTTTTTTACTAGGTTCGGTGTGACATTTTCATAGATGGCAAGTTATATCTAGGTTTTTTAAAAGCATATATAAATTTAAAGTCACTATCAAATATTAAAATACATTATGCAATTTATTCGTATCACAACAAAATAAACCGGTTGCCGAAGAGAACTTTGGCGAGGGACAATGGCGAGGGCAAGGGCAAGGCGGGAGCTTTTAATTTATGTGGAGGCAAAAGAGGGGTGAGGGCGGCGGTGGCACGAGATTAAGAATAAAGAGATTTTGGTGTAAGATTACATCGTGATTTTTTTGGAAATTTTGGTGTAATTACGTCATGTCATAAAGATATGATTTGCAGTGGGATGGTGGGGCGGAGGTGCGACAACGACATGATGGTGAGGGTAAAAGTGCAACGAGTGCAAAATTAGTACAAAAAATGGAATTAATTCACATACTCGTTCAACCTGAAAAATGGGTCTCACATAACTTTCACGGGCAAAATTAAACCAAAATTTGGTTAGTTTAACTAATTGGACCTGAAATTGTATTGAAAAAAAACCATGACTTTCACGGGCGAAATTAATTCAAAATTGAGTAAGTTGGGCCTGGAATTGTATAGAAACAAAAGTTGCGATCTAATTTTATCAACATGTAAAAGTTATAGTCATCTTTTTACTACCCCAAAGACCAGCCCGAAGAATGAGTCTCACATGCAATGGAATTGAGTCAGTCCAGCTAATTGAACATAAAATTACAATAAATAAATAAATTACGGGTGTAATTTTGTTACACCATAAAACCTCTGTCTTGTTATTGCTACCCCAAAGTTAAAAGAAAATATTTTCCCCTTTGTTTTGCATAACAGAAAGGGTCAGGGTAAGCTTTGTTTTGTGCACTCGGCCCAAATGACTAGCACCTCACATATCTACACATTTATTTAATTCTATTATATAGAGAGTTTTTTTTTTTTTTTTTTGCTAACGTGTCGTCTTCTCCTTAAGTTTGTTGATGTGTCGTCTTCTCCTTAAATTTGTATGATGCAATAACATTAACAGATCTAAAACTGCAATAACATTAACAGATCTAAAACTGAAATGAAATTGAAAGTGGAAAAAAAAAATCAAATCGACGATCACGTCCCATTCCATTCCACTGCTGAGCTTTCTAAAGAAATAATAGCAAATGTTTGTAAATTAAGGGGATTGAGGGTTAAACAATGTCCTACATCGAAAAAGACATTGAGGATCACGAGGTATATATAATTACGAAAGTCGAGATTATAATAAAGTGAAAATAAAATTACTCAAATACATCAAAATGTATTAATTCTTTATTTTATTTTGAAACGTGTATTTAATTACCACATTTTTTTTATTATAATCACGAAAGTCGTGATTATAATAAAGTGAAAACAAGGATGAATAAAAAAGAGTCTTTTTATATGAGATACAAGATTCCAAGATTTATAGCAACTAGATACATTTGACTTTTTCTATTACAACTAAATACAAAATGAGATGTAAAATGACCACACTATCCTTTAAATTTAATTTTTTAAATTGTCAAAGTCTCATATAGACTCGACTACTTATATGCACCCTAGTTGACCGGTCAATGGTCAGTCGTGGACCGGTCAACATTTGTTTTTTTTTTTTTTTTGTAATTTTTTTTTCTAAAAAGTGTAGCTCACTATAACTAAAAAGTGTAACACAGTTTTTAATGAAAAGTGTAAGTTATTATAACAGAAAAGTGCAATACAATTTTTTACTGAAAACTGCAATACAATTTTTTACTGAAAAGTGCAACACAATGTTATTAAAAGGTGCATGTGAGTATCACAATTTTTTTATGAAAAGTGTAAGTGAGTATAACTGAAAAGTGAAACACAATATTAATGAAATATGTAAGTTATTATAAATGAAAAATGTAACACATTTTTTATTAAAAAGTGTAAGTTATTATAACTGAAAACTGCAACACTATTTTTTTACTGAAAAGTGCAACACAATATTTATTAAAAAGTGTAAGTTATTATAACCGAAAAGTGCAACACAATATTAATGAAAAATGTAAGTTCTTATAACTGAAAAGTGCAACACAATATTATTAAAAAGTGTAAGTTAGTATCACATTTTTAATGAAAAGTGTAAGTTATTATAACTGAAACGTGCAACACAATATTACTAAAAAGTGTAAGTCATTACAACTAAAAAGTGTAACAAAAAAAATAACGGTCAACGGTCAACTCAGATTTAATGTGTAGTCGAGTCCATAGGAGACCGACTCTTTTAAATTTGGCACATAATTTTGACATTCAGCCTTCAAATCAAGTTTCTCTCTCATTTTCATTTCACATCTCCTTCTCCTCTCTCTTCACTCCCCACGTCTCCCTCCCTTTCTCCCTACACTCCCCATCGTTTCTTTGTTCGCCGCTCTCATGGTCAGGAGTATCTTTTCTATCGACTTCCAAGATCTAATTAATTGATGTTACGATATGAACCAGTGAAGAAGACGAATCAGACAAAGTCGCGTTTAGCATTTAATTTATGTTTGTGCATTTTACGCTTTCCCTAAAAACGGTGATGTTTCTACATGGGCATTTTTCATAAATACTCAATGTAATTGAATATTTCATTTACGTTGGAAAATATATGAAAATTACTCTCCAAATTTCTCCCATTTCTCTCACCATAACAAACTAATATTCGCACAGAGTGCATGTACCTTTCGGTGGTATCAGAGCTACCGATCATTTCCTGCGCAACAATCAATCGTCAACAATGGTGAACAGTAATACTGAGAGAATTTCAACATTGGAAATGCAAGTTAGTGAGTTTAAGGACGAGTTATCTAAAAAAATCGATTCACTTACTGGTGCAATGGAGTTGGTGTGAAGGAACTGCACAACAACAGAGGTAAAGCTTCAATGGATGATTGTGAAGTTGCGGATAAATCGAGTGATGGATTGCTTGGAACACCACCTGGAGGCAAAATAGCTCATGAGGTAAGACCACCTGTTTGTATTAATGAATTTAAACTAGATACAAGAGCACCTAAAGTAGATTTTCCAAAGTTTAATGGAGAATGTTGTAGTTGATGCACTGTCAAGAAAAACACACTCTGAGGAGGGTCAATGTCATACTCTGATCATGATTAAGCCTGCGTGGATTGAGGAAATTCAAAACAGTTATGAAGGTGATCAATTGGTGCAACAAGTGATTACAAAATCACTGTCATTTCCATACAATTTAGCACTCTACACCTACAGTGCTGGGCTAGTAAGTCTTAAGGGTGTTTTGTGTGTGGGAGTTGGACATGGGTTGAGGTTGAAAATACTCACCTATATGCATGCATCAAGTGAATGGGGCATTTAGGAGTTCAAGTTACTTTTCAAAGGGCTAAAGCTATATTTTGGTGGCCTTCTATGAAAGCAGATATTCAATAATTATTGTCTCAGTGCCATGTTTGTCAAATCTACAAACATGAAACTGTCAAGACACCTGGGTTGCTCCAACCACTGCCTGTTCCAGATCAAGCTTGTAAGGACATTACCATGGATTTTATTGAGAAACTCCCTAAGTCTAATGGTAAGGATACTATTTGGGTGGTTGTTGATAGGATGACAAAATACAACCACTTTATTGCTTTGTCACACCCTATTTCAGCCTCACAATTAACATAATTATTCATGGATACTATATATAAGTTGCATGGTCTCCCAGCCACAATAATATCGGACAAAGATAGGCTCCTTACTAGCCCTTTCTGACAACATCTCTTCAAATTGTTGGGTGTGCAATAACTCTTGAGCACAGCCTACCATCCACATACGGATGGTCAGACTGAGAGTTAATCAGTGCCTAGAAGCCTACTTACGATGTATGTGCGGAAGCAGCCCAAAGAATTGGTGTCAGTGGCTACCCATGGCAGAGCACTGGTACAATACCAATTTCCACACATCACTCAACACTACCCCGTTTGAAGCTTTGTATGGGCATAAACCAATTGCTTAAGCATTTGGTCCATACTTGAAAAGTTCAGTCCAAGGTGTGGAGGAATCAATTCAAAAGAAGCAGAACATCATACAAAATCTAAAACTACTTTTACAGAAGGCAAGGGAACAAATGAGTGTCTATGCTAACAAACATCGTAGTGAAAGGGAATTCCAAGTTGGAGATTGGGTGTACCTTAAGTTGAAGCCATACTGCCAGAAGTCACTCAATGGTAACCACATCTAGAAACTTAGACCCGAAGTATGCTGGCCCAATTCGAATCCTTGAGCATGTGGGTATGGTCGCTTATACTCTAGACCTTCCACCTTCTACAAAGATTCATCACACATTTCATGTGTCTCTTTTGAAGAAACAGGTGGGGAAAGACGAAATTTTGACTCTAAACATACCTGAACTTGATGTTGAAGGGAAGGTTCTACTACACCCTGTCAAGATATTGGCTCGGGCGATCGTACGACGAGGTACCTCACCAGCTATGCAGGTCTTGGTCCGATGGGCTCATTTGCCGGACGAAGAAGCAACTTGGGAGGATTTCTTGGACATGCAAAGCAAGTACCCTTCACTTTTCGCTTGAGGACAAGCTGCCAGTGATGGGGGAGATGTTACGATATGAACTAGTGAAGAAGACGAATCAGACAAAGTCGCGTTTAACATTTAATTTCTGTTTGTGCATTTTACGCTTTCCCTAAAAATGGTGTCGTTTCTACATGGGCATTTATTATAGATGCCCTATGTAATTGAATATTTCATTTACGTTAGAAAATATATGAAAATTACTCTCCAAATTTCTCCCATTTCTCTCTCCATAACAAACTAATATTCGCACAAAGTGTGTGTACCTTTCAAAGGACGTCGCCGATCGAAGCCCAAATGCGTCGTCGATGGGGGCGCAGGCACTTCTCTGTCGAGTTGGGTGCGGGGCGCTGCTCCATCAGTGTTTGAAGCTGCAAACGGTGGCGTCAGGTGAGAGGAATATTCCTTTTTTTTTTCATAAAGATTTTCGATTTCATCTCACTTTTTTCTTTACCCTCCCCCTATTCTCTCTCTTTTTCTCTCTCTCTACCAGATTTTTTAATCTAGGTTGTTTTCATTAATTTCTCCCCCTTTTGATTTCTTGATGTGGTTGGGTACAGTGGAGGAAGAGCTGAATAAGTTGGGTCGATATGGGATCTCACATTTCAGACTAATAAGTTTTGATTTTTGTTCTTGGTAGTTCATTTCGGATCTCACATTTTTGTCTTGGTAGTTAATTGTATGGATGGGAGAAAATGAATTCCGTTACAAGGGTCAACTCTATATTACATAATGTACTAATTTTTTCCCTTTTTCGACAAACAATGTCTTTATTCAGGACAAGAGCAAATATTTTGGGGAAGTCTAACCACAAAATTGGGCGGATCCTCCCAAGTAAACAGGCTCTCAAAGTCACGAGATGCCTTAACAATAACGTGTGCATAAGTGTTAGCATCACGCATTACAAAAGAAATTGAACAATTATGTAAAGCACTCAATACACTTTTGCAACTTTCAACAAAGTCTCCAAATGATGAGTCATCCGGAGCATGTGACAAGATTGCGTTTGTAACTCGTTTAGCATCTCCTTCGATAGTTACGTTTTCAGGTTGTAAATCTTGAATCCACGATAAGGCCTCCAAGAAACCCATAGCTTCTCCAACCGCTACATCAACATATCCTTGAATTACTACCGAACGGGCAGCCAAGAACTCTCCCTCTTCACCTCTAAGCACCATGTCAATACTTGTCTCATTGCTGCAATTGAAAAATGCGTTATTGACGTTTAATTTCAGCTCATCCTGCGCAGGGTGGTGCCATCTAGAGCATCTCCTTGTGCCTCTGTTACGTGAGCGAGGACTTTGCAGTATCATCCATTCGTTGAGGACCTGTACGCTCTCCTCGACTGCTCGTGCAGGAGTCGCACACACCCCCGACCACAGCCGCCTGTTGCGTTAATTCCATATCTGCCACATAACGTAGGCAAAGCAGCCACTCAGATTGTTACCTCTACTGTGCAGGTATGTCAGAATCATAACTCTCACAGAATCCACTAGAGGCATTACACTCTCCACATCAGTCAAGAATCGAGCTTCCCTCCAACACTGTAGTTCAAATTCATAGTAGAAAAATTGATGTCACGTCGTTTCATCGTCTACTCTACATAGGACACGTCTTATCATTCATCATCCTCTGAGAGTGCAAGTTCACCCTATTGGCAACACTTCCCGACAGATCCTCCAAATGCACATAAGGTGCTAAATTAAAATTCTTCATTCATTAAATTTTAATATATAAATTGATTTTAAATATTACATAAGTTACTAAACTTAAATTATATATGAGGTACTAAACCCTAACCATATAGCACTAAACCATAAATCGAAAGTTTGAATATTACATGAGGTACTAAACTTAAATTGAAATTGAATAATTTATTCATTAAATTTTAATATATAAATTGAATATCATACTAAACCCTAAACCCAAAGATACTAACCTTCTAAATTTAATATTAATAGTACATAAGGTAAAAAACTTAAATTGAAATTGAATCATTCATTATATTTAAATATATATATATATATACATATATATATATTGAATACTCCCTCCGTCCCAAGATAATTTACACCCTTGGGACTGCATACATTTTAAGAAATGTGTAATGAGTGATGTCGCGGGGTAGTTTTGTAAATTTTTATAAATAAAATAAATAAAATGGTAGATTGAATGTGAAAAGGTAATGACATATAAGTAAATATGTGTATATTTTGAGGATGGAGGTTATGAGTGAAGTATAATGTGCCATAGTCACAATAATTGTCTCAATGTTCAATCTTTCAAGAATTAGTGTTCAAATTTGCAATACTTAGTGTTCAACTTTTATTGTTGGGTGAACGTGTAGTCATTATTTTTTTAAAAGAAGAATTTCATATTAAGACTCAATTTTTAGGTTGAGTCTCAATAAGTACTCATGTAATGTATATTTTTAGGTTGAGTCTCAATATATATAATGTATATATTTAAGAATCACAATTTCAATTTCAAATTCAATTTAGTAAGTTATGTAATATTCAAATCCAATTCAATTTAGAGTTTACATAAGCTACTAAACTCTAAACTCTAAAGTTTTAGTGTGTCCATTAACCTTATTGGTACATATTTAAACTTCGTTGTAATTTTAGTTGTTTGGTATGTATGATGTCTTTTAGTTTGTCTCTTTGTTTAAACATATTCCTTATTGTCCTCATCCGGAGCATGTGAGGAGATTGCGTTTGTAACTCGTTTAACATCTCCTTCGATAGATACGTTTTCAAGTTATAAATCACGAATCCACGATAAGGCCTCCAAGAAACCCATAGCTTCTCCAACTGCTACATCAACACATCCTAGAATTACTGCAGCCAAGAACTCTCCCTCTTCATCTCTAAGCACCATGCCAATACTTGTCTCATTACTGTCATTGAAAAACGTGGCATTGACGTTTAATTTCAGCTCACCCTACGCAGGCTTGTGCCATCCAGAGCATCTCCTCTGGTACGTAAGCGAGGACTTTGCAGCTACTTCCATTCGTTGGGGACGTGTACGCTCTCCTCGACTACTCGTGCACGAGTCACACACTCTCCCGACCACAACCGCCTATTGCGTTGCTTCCATATCTACCACATAACGTAGGCAAAGCAGCCGCTCAAATCGTTACCTATGTTGTGCAGGTATGTCAGAATCATATCTCTCATAGAATCCACTTGAGACATTACACTATCCACATCAGTCAACAATCGAGCTTCCCTCCAACATTGTAGTGCAAATTCACAGCAGAAAAATGGGTGCCACGTCGTTTCATCGTCTACTCCACATAGGACATGTCTTATCATTCATCATCCTCCGAGAGTGCAGGTTCACCCTATTTGGCAACGTCTTATCATTCATCATCCTCCAAATGCACATAAGGTACTAAATTGAAATTCTTCATTCATTAAATTTTAATATATAAATTGATTTTAAATATTTCATAAGTTACTAAACTTAAATGGTATATGAGTTACTAAACCCTAAACCATAAATCGGAAGTTTGAATATTACACGAGGTACTAAACTTAAATTGAAATTAAATAATTTATTCATTAAATTTAAATATATAAATTGAATATCATATTAAACCCTAAACCTAAAGATACTAACCCTCTAAATTTAATATTGATAGTACATAAGTACAAAACTTAAATTGAAATTGAATCATTCATTAAATTTAAATATATAAAATGGTAGATTGAATGTGAAAAAGTAATGACACATGCGTAAATATGTGTATATTTTGAGGATGGAGGTTATGAGTGAAGTATGTGCCATAGTCACTAATAGGAAATAAATATTTAAATTATTATTTACCATATCTTGTAAATATTTCATTTTATTTGTTTGTTATTATTTCATTGTAAATCTCTTGTATCTTGACTATATATATTAGATTTTCCCAATCACCTCATTAACGGTGATCTCATACCTATTCTCACATGGTATCAGTCAAACTCGCCTAAACCCTAGTCGTCTCTCTCATATCCTCACGCTAAATTTTCCTCTCCCTCCACCGTCGGTTTCTCTCCTTCTTCCGGCACCATGGCGGAATCCTCCTCCTCCTCCACCTCTCTCCCTCTCAACACTCTTGTCCATATGCTCACCGTCAAACTTTCGGCGTCCAAATATCTTGTTTGGCGTAATCAGATCGTCCCTGTCCTCACCAGTCACGATCTATTCTCCCATGTCGACGGTTCCTGCCCGGATCCACCGAAAATTGTCAAGTCCGATGACAAGGACGCTCAAAACCCGAATTATACTGCCTGGTTTGTGCTGGACCAGAAAATTATGAGTCTCATCCTTTCCTTTCTCTCTGAGGAGACTATGGCCGAAGTCATTGGCCTCACCTCATCTCGCTCCGTCTGGTTGGCCATCGAAGAAGCCTTCAGTCATTCCTCTGTTTCTCGCCTTAATCAACTACACAGTGAGTTGTTCAATCTTCATCGCGGCTCTTCTTCCGTTGACTTCTTTGTGATCAGTTGGCTTCCATCGGCCGTCATGTGGATACCGTCGATAAAAGTCATTGGTTTTTTAATAGGCTTGGTCCTCAGTTTATTGGTTTCTCCGACACTCGCATGTCCATGAACTCGATGCCCTCTTTTCACGATCTGGTTCATCAGGTTGTCAGTTTCGATCTTAGGTAGCGTTCGATGGATCCTCCTTCCGCTCCGTTCCTGCCTTTGCGTCTGATCGATACTCAGGTTCCTCGCAGCCCCGTTCTTCCTCGCATGCTCGTCCAACTAGCTCAGTTGGTCGTCCCTCCGTCGGCTCTAGTGGTCTCCCCTCTTCTGCCTAGTAAGGAAATCAGAATAAATGCTCTTTTGTTCCAACTTGCCAAATCTGTCGCCAATCGGGCCATTATGCTAGTCGCTGTCCCGAGAGGTATGCTCGCTCGTATCAACCGTCTGTCAACCTTGCTCAGGCCTTCGAGTCGCAGTTCTCGATTGATCCTTCTCCTAGTTCGGATTGGTTCCTTGACACTGGTGCCTCTGTCCATATGACTCCGGATTCTACCGCTATGGATGATCTCGTCCCCTATAATGGTAATAATCACGTTATTGTCGCGAATGGTACTTCTATTCCCATTACTCATACTGGTTCCTATCGTGCTCATGATAAATTTCGCTTATTGGATGTTCTGGTCGTCCCACATCTCACTAAAAAATTATTGTCCTTAGCAAGTTGACTTCTGATTATCCTATCGACGTTGTTTTCTCTGATCGTTCGTTTGTGGTTCAAAACCGAGAAACCAAGGAACCTCTGGCTCGCGTCAGGCCTAGTCGCGGTCTCTACATTCTGGAGCATGGTCGCCCAGCACTGGTCGTAGTTTTGCACACTGCTGCTCGGTGAGCTTCATTCGAGACCTGGCATCATAGATTAGGGCACACTTCTATTTCAGTTGTTAATTTGTTGAAGCGTTTGGGTCACTTGGATGTTACTTCATTTTTGCCCAAACCTTCTTTGTGTACTCCTTGTCATTTGTCATTTACTTTGAATAATAAGCGAGCATCTCGTGTTTTGGACCTTATTCACTGTGATTTATGGGGACCTGCCCCGGTTTGTTCTAATGATGGTTATTGTTATTATGTTATCTTTATTGATGATTATTCTCGTTTCACGTGGTTTTATCCTTTACGTGCTAAGTCCGACTTCTTCAGCGTTTTGGTTAACTTCCATACCTTTCTGTGCAATCAGTTCTTTGTTTCCATGAAAGCATTCCAGAGTGATGGTGGTACTGAATTTGTTAACGGTAGAGTTCGGGATTTCTTTTCCACCAAAGGTATACACCATAGATTATCATGTTCTTACACTCCTCAGTAGAATGGTCGTGTGGAGCGTAAACATAGACATATCGCTGAAACTTGATTGTCTCTCATGCTGCATTCCAGTGTTCCTTCTATTTTTTTGGGTTGATGCCTTTGCCACTGCAGCTTATATTATCAACCGCTTGCCTACTCATGTGCTTGATGATAAGTCTCCGTATGAATTGCTCTTTCATACGCCTCCTATTTATAGAAATTTCAGAACCTTTGGTTGTCGTGTCTTTCCGTACCTTCAGGATTATTCTTCTCACAAATTAGCTCCTCGCAGTGTTCCTTGCATTTTTTGGGTTACAGTTCTTCTCATAAAGGGTTTCGGTGTTACGATCCGGTCGCTTCCCGCTTCTACACTACTCGACATGCTCAGTTTGATGAGTCATCGTTCCCCTTTTCCGACAAGGGTTCCTCGGCAGATTCTCGATCTCTTGATTACAGCTCATTTCTGGTTCCGGAATATCCAGCCCCCGAGCCAGCCCCCTGCCATACACCTGTTTCTCGCCCTACTCCTGCTCTCATCGAGCCTTTCTCACTCTACCCGCATCCCTCTGAGGCTATTTCATTTGGTTCCTCGTCAAATGCCTCCTCGCCCACTCGAGGTCCCACCTATCGAGCAACCTCCTGCTCGTCCAGCTTTGCCCCCTACCGAGCACCAGCATGATGACCTGCCCTTCACTCCCCGATCCACCCATCCGATGGTTACTCGGGCTCGGTCTAGCATCTTCAAGCCTCGTTATGTAGTTGACATTGCCACCATAGGCTTGTTAACGTCTCTCTCTGTCTCCGATGAACCAAAGGGGTTCAAATATGCTTTCAAGCTTCCTCATTGGACGACGGCCATGTGTTCGGAACTTGATGCTCTCCACGCGAACCAAACTTGGGGTCTGGTTCCTCGACCGCCGAGCACGAACATTGTTGGTTCCAAATGGGTTTTCCGGAAAAAATTTCATAGTGATGGCTCGGTTGATCGCTACAAGGCTCGTCTGGTCGCCCAGGGTTTCTCTCAGATTCCTGGTTTCGATTTCTCTCACACCTTCAGCCCGGTCGTCAAGGCCGCCACAATTCGCATTGTGCTCTCACTCACTGTTCAAAATGGCTGGCCCCTACATCAATTGGATATCAACAATGCCTTCTTGCACGATGTTCTGACCAAACCCGTTTTCATGTCTCAACCTCCGGATTTTATTGATCCTCGTTTTCCGGATCATGTTTGTCGACTCAAGAAGGCTCTCTATGGGCTCCGTCAGGCGCCTCGGGCATGGTTTGTTCGGTTTAGTTCCTTATTTGCCTCTCTTGGCTTTCACTACAGCCGAGCTGATACCTCCCTGTTCTACTTCACTTGCAAGGGGGTCACTCTATATCTGCTTCTCTATGTCGATGACATCATTGTGACGAGCAATGACCCTGCCTTCCTTAAGCACTTCATTACTCGCGTTCATGTAGAGTTTCGGGTCAAAGATTTAGGCGAGCTTAATTACTTCCTCGGCCTTGAGGTATCTCATTCCTCGGACACTCTGTTTCTCGGTCTGGCCAAGTACGCCAATGACATCCTTGCTCGGGCCGACCTCCTGGAATCCAAGACAATCTCTACTCCTCTGGTCACTCGTTCCTCGCTTGTTAGCTTAGGTGCGCCCTTCAATGACCCCACACTATATCGATCTCTGATTGGCGCCCTGCAGTATCTCACCATCACTCGCCCGAATATTTCTATGTTGTCAGCCACGTTAGCCAGTTTCTTCACTCTCCCATGGTGAATCACTTCGCCGCTATGAAGCGTATTCTCCGCTATGTTAAAGGTACTATCAATTTCGGTCTCACTTTCACTCGTAGTTCTGATCCCTATCTTATTGGCTACTCGGATACTGATTGGGCTCAGTGTGTTGAGACATGCCGCTCTACATATGGGTATTCCATCTTCTTGGGTGGTAATTTAGTTTCTTGGAGTGCAAAGAAGCAGCCCACCGTCTCTCGGTCCAGTTTTGAATCTGAATATCGTGTCATGGCCAACACTGCACAAGAGATCATTTGGGTCACCCAACTTCTTCGCGAATTGGGTGCCTTGCCCCCTGGTCGCTCTCTTCTTCTCTGTGACAACAAGAGTGCTCTCTTTCTCTCAGAATCATGTTGCGCATAAGAGAGCAAAACACATTGATATTGATTGTCACTTTGTTCGGGAACTTGTCTCGTCTGATCACCTCGCTACTCAGTTCGTTCCCTCCGAGCTCCAGTTTGCTGACATCTTCACGAAGATTCTTTCTCGTCCCAGCTTTGAGTTACTTCGTTCCAAGCCTTGCGTGTCCATTCACCCACTGCATCACATGAGGGGGGATAATAGGAAATAAATATTTAAAATATTATTTACCATATCTTATAAATATTTCATTTTATCTGTTTGCTATTATTTCCTTGTATATCTCTTGTATCTTGATATATTGAATTTTCTCAATCACCTCATTAACGGTGATCTCATACCTATTCGAACAGTCACAATAATTATCTCAGTGTTCAATCTTTCAACAATTAGTGTTCAAATTTGCAATACTTAGTGTTCAACTTTTATTGTTGGGTGAAGGTGTAGTCATTTTTTTTTTTAAAGAAGAATTTCATATTAAGACTCAATTTTTAGGTTGAGTCTCAATATATATAATGTACTATATATATTTAAGAATTACAATTTTAATTTAAATTCAGTAAGTTATGTAATGTTTAAATTTAATATGAGTAGGGCTACTGTGGACTCGAGTGTACCATGTGCACTCGAGTCCAGAAAATCGTATATGTAATGGTAAAGACGGAGTTATTAAATAAATTAGGTTATGGCCTAATGGTAGTCATATACTTGTTTTATTACATTGTCGTGTTCGAGTCCTGTGTAACATTAATAATATGCAAGTATTAATTACAAAAGGTGTAACATTAATAATAATAAAAGTGCAAGTCGCATTTATTTTTATTTTCACAAATATTTTTCTCGGTTATAAAGGTGCAAGTAGTAACTACCATAAAGTGTAATATTAAAAGTAAAAAACGAGCAAGTAGTAAATAATAAAAGGTGTAAAATTAATTTTAAAAAATATATGATAATATATATTGTTCTTTTATAATAAACTTAGTTACATATTGCAGTTATACTATATTGCATTTTTCAGTAATATTGAGTTATACCTTTTAGTAATATTGTGTTGCACTTTTCAGTTATAATGACTTACACTTTTTATTAATATTGTGTTGCATTTTTCAGTTATACTCACTTGCACTTTTTAATAATATTGTGTTGCACTTTTCAGTTATAGACACTTACATTTTTCAGTTATAGTGACTTACATTTTTTAGTAATATTGTGTTACACTTTTCAGTTATAAATGACTTTCACTTTTCATTAATATTGTACGTGTTGCCTTTTTCAGTTATACTGACTTGCACTTTTTAATAATATTGTGTTGTACTTTTTAGTTATATTGACTTACACTTTTCATTAATATTGTGTTGCACTTTTTAGTTATATTGACTTACACTTTACATTAATATTGTGTTGCACTTTTCAATTTAATGACTTGCACATTATAGAAATATTATATTTCACTTTTTAGTTATACTGACTTATATTTTTAGTAAATATTGTGTTGCACTTTTATGTTATATCGACTTACATTTTTAGTAATATTGTGTTGCACTTTTTACTGAATAAAAAATTTCTCTTAAGCTAAAACCTAAATGGAGAATGAGTTTGTTAGTAGTCTAAATGTTGGATGTAAGAATTTTTTAAGGTCGAGGTACTTTAGAAAATGTAATATTTAAACTCAATTCAATTTAGAGTTTACATAAGTTACTAAACTCTAAACTCTAAAGTTTAGTGTGCCTATGAACCTTATTGGTACATATTTCAGCTTCGTTGTAATTTTTAGTTTATCTCTTTGTTTAAACATTGTTGGGATATGAATCCTAGAACAAGTCCTAAATGATGAACAAAAGATAAAAGATAAAGTTTTGATAAGCCAAAAAGAAGACTTGAATATTTTCTAAGTGTTGACTAATCTAGTCTAGTTGAGTTGAAGTCATCTTGTACAGATCAGTAGAATTCAAAAGACAAGTACAGTTTAAAAGAAAAGTATTCAAAAGATAAGTACGATTTATAAGTACTTCATATCTGTTCATATATGTTAGGTTGTTACTGAGCTATTTAAATGTTGTATAGAGCTCATGATTTCTATATGTAATAGATTAGATTCTTTGTATAGTTTATAAGCTGACTAAGCTTGTATTATAAAAGCTTAAAGTAATGTAATAGTCTTGTTAGGTTAGATGATAGGACTAGATTAGTTCTACATTGTAATCTGAAGAAGTCTACTACACAAGAAGAGAAGACCAGTCTACTACTCAAGACAGGTGGACTACAAGACAAGTACATATACAAGTCTACTCAAGACAGGTCAACGTGAAGATTAGTTACAAATACGCGTGAAGAGATAAAGGTATAGAAGTTAGTTATGGAATAACTAATTCATAACAGAAACGCGTGGATTAATAAGAAGATTCAGTTGAAGGTAGTTATCAAGAAAAGTTGGTTACAACTTACTAATCTCTTGGTATTTGAAGTCTATAAATACCCCAAGGTATTCATTGGTTAAAGACTACTGATTACTGAAGGTACTGAAGAATTACTACTTACAAACGATATTGAAGATTCAAACGAAGTTTACTCTCAGAGTTGATTGAAGTTCAGAAAGATAGCCAGAAGACAAGTGAAGAATCAAGAAGGCTGCTACTGAAGAACAGAGAAGTTTTTAAGTTTTTGTTTGTTATTTTTCAAGGTGCTAGATACTTGTAAAATTTCTAGTAAGATCGTAGACATATCTGGAGGTATAGTCTGATTGAAGATCTAAGTCTTCTTCTTGGGACTTTAAAGACAGGAATACACACTTGTACTCGATTGGAAGAGTTTAGTGGAAACATCACAACTGGGTTTGTGAGAGTGGATGTAGACAAGTTGTCGAACCACTATAAATTGTTTGTATTTGATTTACTTTACAGTTTTGATTGTTCAAATTGCTTAATTGGTTTAACTGTTTAACTGATCTAGACTAGTTGAGTATAGAACAGAGTTCGCGTATTGAGTTGAGTATAATTTTTAATTGGGCTCATTGATAAAATTTAGTATTCCGCACATTGTAATTCTGATATATCGAAAGATTTTAGAAAAGTCTATTCACCCCCCTCTAGACATTTTCTTTAGCTTCCCTCGATATTAAACTCAACTTGGGACCAACAAGTGGTATCAGAGCAGTAGTTTACGAACTGCTGTTTCTTGATAACCGACTCAAGACTTAGGGTGAAGTCTTGGTCCTTGACTGTTTTTGCATACGTGTTCTTGATCATATACTTGTATCATCTGTGTTTCGTGCTCCCTGTTCTTGACTTATCTGTTGTTCTTGATCATAACTCTACTTAGCACTTATTTCTTGAAATCATGTCTCTTGAGATCAGCGCTAACAAACTACCTAAGTTCCAGGTACAAGACTACGATTACTGGAAGCTAAGGATGGAAGCCATCTTCAGCTCCACTCACGACTTAATGATCTCCGTCGTTACTGAAGGTCCAATTGTGACCATGATCCCCAACACTGCTGCCCTTGATCCAAATCAACCAGTGGGTACACTCGTCAAGAAACCAAGGTCAGAACTTACCTCTGAAGAAATGAGACAGAATAATTTGGATAGCTTGGCCAAGAATTACATCTTACACACTCTTCCTAATGAGTATCTGGGAAAAGTGTTAAAATGTAAAACTGCCAAAGAAATGTGGGATCGCTTAGCTATCATTTGTGAAGGGACATCCCTAATCAAAGAAAGCAAGCTTTCCACTGCAGTCCAAAGATTCGAATCATTTCATATGAAAGCTGGTGAAACAATAGACCAGTTGGATACTCGTTTTACCAAAATCATGAATGACTTGGAAGTCCTTGGTAAAACTTATACTCCACGTGAAATCAATCTCAGGATTCTAAAAAGCCTTGATAGTCGATGGAAGATGGTAAAAATGCTTGTTAAGAATACCCAAGATATAGACGTATGGACAGCAGAGACTATGTTTCAAACTCTAAAGGCTCATGAGTTTGATCTAGACGAAGACGAACCCATAGTAAGTAGTGACAGAGAACATGCTGTATCTAAGAACGTTGCTTTTAAGGCTAGTTCGTCTAAGATAGACAGGTCTAAGACTAAGTCTAGGTCTGCTTCTGTTAAAGACGAGTTAGATACTGATCTTAGTCTGAAGGATCAGGTAAGCCTCATGGTTAGAAAGTTTGATAGGCTGAATAAACGTTTCGGAAGATATAAGAAGTTCTATAGAGAGCATAGAGGGTCTGCTTCTAAGAACTCGTCTGAGACCAGACGAGACCGAAACTCGTCCGAAAGGAGAGACGAAGTCTCGAAAGGTAACAGACAAGATAGAGAGTCTGATAGTAGGAAGATTACTCGTTCTGATAGACGTGATAAACGAAGGAACAACTCTCCTATTAAAAAGGCTACTAATGATCTCGTGTGCTATAACTGTGAGAAACCAGGTCACTACATATATGAATGTCCAGACCTGAGTACTGATGATCGAGAAGAACGCAAAGCACGAAGGGAAAGACGATACAACCGTGGTAAAAAGGCAATGATGGCCAATAATGACTCTGACTCTGACTCAGACGAGTTGCCATCATCCTCATCTAGCTACCCGTCTGAACCAGATCACGATGAAGCATTCATAGTTGATGATGGTCTATGCTTCATGGCTAAAATCGACCAAGAGGTATCATCTGTTACTTCATTTCAATCATGTGATGAATCAGATTCTGATGAAAGTGATACTGCCAGTAGCCAAGTAGGGAGTAGTCTTCAGCACTCTACTAGTGCAGTTGAAGACGACCTCCTACTTGCCAACAAGGCATTCATTGAAGTCAGTGACGAAAACATCACCTTAAGACAAGAAATCATTGATCTTAAGGAAGCACAGTCTAAAGTAGATCCTAATACAACAGTCCTAAATGAACGCTTGCAAGAAGAGTTGAGACAACTCAAAGACAAGTGTGCATTGACAGACAAGTTGTATCAAGACCTACTTAAGACACATGCGACTGAGAAACATGAATTCAATGTCTTACAAAGTAAGCTCAAAAAACTTGAAGAACGTAATAAGTTCTTAGAAACCGAGATTGTCACTCTAGATCTTAAACTTACTGACCTGGTTAACTCATCTAAGGTTAACCTTGAATTGTCAGATAGGTATAGGGCTCCAGCTGACAAGACAGGCATAGGTGCTGAGACATCAAGCTCGTCTACTCTAGTCCCTAAGAACCCTACTATTTTCATCTCAAGCTCTTTGACTAATGATAAAGGAAAAGAACCATTGATATACGATATTGACACTCCATCAAAAGGTACTGTACCAAGACAAGCTCGAGTTAACATTCCAATTACCAAGGGAGGTAAAAAGAATGGTAACAACAAGCCTGTTCAATCTAGAACTAATCTTCAAAGGACTAGGAATCGTGGACGACCAAATCAGGTCAGATACGAGGATTGGTATCCTGAGGAGACGAGTACTAGACAAGTACAGACTAGACGACAAGAGTCTAGACCTCCTTTCATAAGGCAGTCTCAACTCTACTCGTCTAGACCTAGACAGGAAGGTCTAAAATATCGTACACAACCTGTTCTATATCCTCCACCTTTGTCATATGATATCAAAGGAGAAGAAAGACCTAAACATGTCTATAAACCGTATGGACCTAATGCATATAAACCTTACTCTGACTATCATAGACAAGTGCCTGCTCAAGTAGAGATTAAGTCAAAAGGGTATCTCCAAAGAGTAGACCCGAACTCGACTGATAGGCCAGATAAGGACAACAAGGTCTTATTTTGCAACAAATATGGTCGAAAGCTTAGAAGGTCAAACTTGTTCAGGACTCCAATGTATATTTGGATTCCATTGAACTCGACTAACCCCCAAGGACCCCAATAAACAAGGAGGGTACCTAAATTATGTATTATCATCTATTGCAGGGTCGACTCGATCTATACAAGAAAGGTGGCTCAACTGGAGAAACTTGGTACATAGACAGTGGTTGTTCACACCACATGACTGGTACTAAGACTCTCTTATCAAGCTATCGTGAGCAAGAAGGACCAAAAGTGATTTTTGGTGATAGCTCCATTGCTGTTACTAAAGGATTTGGTTACATTCGGAATGGTGACATAGAAATTCAAGACGTTTCTTATGTTGAAGGCTTGAAATACAATTTACTCTCTGTTTCACAATTTTGTGATCGTGGATACAAGGTGCAGTTCAAGAGTCAGAAATGTGAAATCATCGACAAGAAAACACACACAGTCCTACTCATCGGCATCAGACAAGGAAGTGTGTACATAGTGAACTGGAACAGTTGTCCGAGGGACACCTGTCTACTTACTAAGAATCCTAAAGAACTTGGCTGGCTCTGGCATAGACGCCTTTGTCATCTAAACTTTAAAGTTCTTAATAAGATAGCCAGAGACTACCTTGTGGAAGGTATTCCCAATGAAGTCTACTATAAGTCACATGTATGCACCTCCTGTCAAAAAGTGCAGCTAGGACACCACAGCAAAATGGAGTAGCAGAACGAAGGAACAGAACTCTTAAGGAGGCCTGCAGGACCATGCTGACAGAGTATAATACGCCTCAGAAGTTTTGGGCAGAAGCTATTAACACTGCATGCCACTCACAAAATAGAAGTGCTATCAATAAAGCACTAGGTAAGACGCCCTATGAGGTATGGAAAGGTAGAAAACCCAGAGTTTCATATTTTCATATATTTGGATGCAAGTGTTTCATCCATAACAATGGGAAAAGCAAGTTGAATGCATTCGATGCTAAAGCAGACGAGGGGATATTCTTAGGATACTCCTCGACTAGCAAAGCATTTAGAGTATTCAACTACTCAACCCTTTGTGTGGAAGAAACACCACATGTGGTTTTCGAAGAATCTCAACAGGACCCGTCTACCAACAAGATCAGTGAGAAAGCTACTGAGCTAACTGTCGAAACTGACAAAGACTCAGAGGTATATGAATCCGTTCAAGCTTACAATCCATTTATAAAAGCTCTCGAGTCAGACGACCAGAAGAAGGTGAGTGCTCAAGGTAACTCTACTAGACCAGTTGACATGCTTAAACTAGTCGACTCGTCTACTCCTATTAAATCCTCTGATGATAATGATGTTGACATGCATGATGCTGCACATGATATAGATGATAGTATTATTGTTAAGAATAGAAATACATGGAAATCTGCGCATAATACTGAAAATATTATTGGTGACTCTACTGTTGGTGTTAAGACTAGACGACAACTCTTTGAGTCGCAAGAACAATCTAGTCCATCTCTGTTTTGCTGGTGTTGTTTCCTCTCATCTATCGAGCCTAAAACCATTAATGAGGCTTTGGCTGATAGTAATTGGATCATTGCTATGCAAGACGAGTTGAATCAGTTTGTTCGAAACGACGTCTGGGAACTTGTTGATAGACCAAAACATCATAATGTAGTTGGCACCAGATGGATTTTCAAGAATAAGAAAGATGAGAATGATGTAGTTGTTCGTAATAAGGCTAGACTAGTCGCCCAAGGCTATTCACAAGCTGAAGGCATAGACTGTGATGAAACATATGCTCCTGTTGCTAGACTAGAGGCCATTCGATTGTTCCTTGCATATGCTGCTTACATGAAATTTACTGTATATCAAATGCATGTTAAAAGTGCATTTCTTAACGGTATTCTTGTGGAAGAAGTATATGTTGAACAACCCCCAGGTTTCGAAGTCAAAGGTAATCAGGTATACAAATTAAAGAAGGCCTTATATGGACTAAAGCAAGCTCCAAGAGCCTGGTACGATACTCTTTCTCAATTTCTATTAGAAAATGGTTTTACTAAAGGCAAGGTAGACAGAACCTTGTTTAGAAGACAAGAAGGGAAAGACATTTTACTCGTCCAAATTTACGTAGATGACATCATTTTTGGTTCACCTAACAAAGAGCTGAGTGAAAGTTTTTCAACACTCATGCAAAGTAAATTTGAGATGTCTATGATGGGTGAAATGAATTACTTTCTTGGACTTCAAGTAAAACAGACCCCTGAAGGGATTTTCATAAATCAAGCAAAGTATACTAGAAATCTTCTAGACAAGTATGGTATTAAGACATGCAAGTCTGCTGGCGTACCTATGCTACCCACATACAGAATGGACCCAGACGAACAAGGTAAGTGTACTGATCAAACTCATTATCGTGGTCTAATTGGTTCATTACTGTACTTGACTGCTAGTAGACCTGATATTGCATTTTCTGTTGGTGTATGTGCTCGCTTTCAAGCTAATCCAAAAGAGAGTCATATGGAAACCACTAAAAGGATTCTGAAATATTTGAAAGGAACCGTCAATCGTGGTATATGGTATCCTTCAAATGATGATTTATCTCTAAGTGGCTACTCTGATTCTGATTTTGGTGGCTGTAGAATAGATAGGAAATCTACATCTGGTTCTTGTCAATTCTTAGGCACAAAACTCATTTCATGGTTTTCGAAAAAGCAGACAAGTGTTGCTACCTCTACTACTGAAGCCGAGTATATGGCTGCTGGTAGTTGTTGTAGTCAATTATTATGGCTTATTCAACAGCTTAGAGATTATAATATTTGTGAATCAAATGTCCCTATATTCTGTGATAGTAATAGTGCAATTGCCATTACACAAAATCCTGTTCTGCACACACGTTGTAAGCATGTTGATGTGAAACACCATTTCATACGTGATCATGTAGAAAAGAAGGATATTCGCATGGAAAAGATTCATACTGATTTTCAAAGAGCTGATATTTTTACAAAACCATTAGCTGAGGCACGATTTCGTGAATTATGCATTAGTTTAGGGCTGATTGATTTAGATCCTACTTGCCTATAGCTGTGTACTAACCAGACAGGTACATCAAACGAAGTATGGAGACAAGATCACTAGACTAGGGCACTCGTCTACTCACGCAACAGACAGGTAGACAAGGCTAGACAAGATGATCAGACTACCCGATGAGGAAGCTGGTAAAGCTGAGGGTAAAACTAAGGGAATAAACATTTAAGGGGGAATTTATGATTTCTTAAATATCCTTATGTTGACTCTTATGTGGGTCAATAGTCATCTTGTTCGAAACCTTGATCATTACTTTAGATTGATATTCATCCTACTTATTGTTATGCTACTTGTACCATCGATTACACATTGAATGTGATAAGATAGGTATATGAAGTCGTTCGATGTTCAGAATAGACATGCACAGACGAAGGGGGAACTCGTCTGGTGTACGTAAGCCAACTCGTCTGGTGGAGCTCATGTCTACTCGTCTGTTCTGGATGGACTCGAACAAGACAAGCTAAGTTTTTTTTTAATGCTAAGTGTTTTAATCAAAACGGATTAAGAATATTATAGTATTTAGGTATTGATAGAATTTGAAAACCCTTGAATTAGATTTATACACTCTCTTTTGATGTGGTGTATACATCCAATTCTCACTCATCTACACTAGGACAGATGAGTTCACTCCTCTGTTCTAACTAAGAAAGGGCGGATTTCAAATTTTACAATATCAAATTACTTAATACTCTCGGTTCCGTAACCGAATGCCAAAGGTCTTAACTGTCTTGATCAAAACCCAAATTATCACATGACTTAGTCACATTTGAGTTAATTCCTTGTTTTTCTCAAGAAGTTTTTTTTGCCTCTCTATTTTCAAGCAAACCAGTTACTGATTTTTTTTGAAGATGTCTATTCGATCTATCTTCGATCTTAGAACTAACATGCAGGTCACATTCGACCTAGGCCGGTACATCTCCGATAACAAAGTAAATGTAGAACCATCTGTGTTCTTCAAGGGCAATCACTCAGACGACGATGCTGAAATCCTGGCAAAATGCACTCGATGTGGGCTCAAACCGTATCTAGAATCATTTCCTCAAGTGGTCTTGGAGGAGGAGGTGCTAGAATTCTATGCCAACGTCATCAGACAGGGTGATGTTATTGAGTCGTTTACTGGTGAAGATCGTGTGCAAATCACTCCATAAACAATGTTCAACCATCTACAACTGCCCATCGGTTCAATTGACATTGATAATTATGCACTTGGACAAGAAATTCGATATTTGAGCATCTTCTGTGGCAAGAAGCTGAAACAGAAACCGGATGGCAAGTATGCTCCAGTCAAGAAGGGTGATCTTCTTAAAAAATATCGCACATTGTTGGATATTGCCAGCAAAATTTTGTTAAGTTCGACTGGTTCTCATGACTCTGTGACCTTTGTGAAGGCAAGGGTTATGGCTGTAATTTTTGACGGTATCACTGAATGCAATTGGTTCAAGCTGATTGCAGACCGCATTATGTATTTTGAGCGCAGTGTTCGAGTAGATGACAATACTCGAAATTGGGTGGTGTCTACTGCTGTTGGTTATGGTAATAAGCTAAGTATCTTACTTCCTCTCCTAATGCCAAACAAGACGAAATGGAGCAAAGGAAAGCCATTTCATCCTTTGAAGTTTTACTTGAAGAAAGGGGCAGTAAGGAAACAGGCTGCTGCTAGGCCATCTGCACCTAGACAAGCCAGAATTGACCCCATGGAGGCTTTGCCATATGCTGGTGAATCTGGATCTTCAGAAGATGAGTCGGTTGAAGACAAGCCAATGGAAGCTGCACAAGACTCATCTAGTGCAGAAGACTCAGAGCAGACTCAGTCAGAAGAAGAGTCGACTCAAGAGCAGGAGTCGAGTGGACAAGTACCTGAGATGTACACTTTGGTGAGAGTCGATTCGCCTACACGTCCAGCCGAGTCAAGTGTACAGGTTGGTTCTACTACTCAATCTGTTTCAATTCCTCTCTCTCTCCCATCCTCTTCTGTTCGAACCAAGGCAAGATCACATCGATCTAGGCCTAGACCTTTTCCCACAACTTCACAAGTGCTGCCAGCATATCCGCTGAGGGTCAGCCTACCTGAAAACACTCCCATAATAGATACAACTGATACTTCGACAGTTGTCATACCAAACCAAGACACATCAAAGCTTTTTGAAACCAGTCCTTTCACACCCTCTCCCTCAACAGAATATGTTGAACCCTTGATCCCATCTACTTCAGATCAGACGATAGTTGCCACTGCAACAACTGAGTTAGAGACCCCATCTACTCAGACCCCGACTGAAGCTAGATTCGAATCCTTGGTCTATTATCCCATGTGTCTAAGAGAGAAGCGAGTCCGTTCAAAGATGAGCAAGAATTTGAAGAAGCAGCTCTCATCTGTTGAAGTCGACTACTCCTCAGAACAGTTTGAGAAACTGGTTCGAATTTGTACTTGGGTGGCCTTGAAAAAGTCTGGTACAGATGATCTCTTCGAAGTCATCTTAGGAAAGGGTGGTATTTCAAACTTCATGGATTGGGAAATGGAGCAGAAGGAGAACAGTGGTGTTAGTGATCACTCAGAGCTTTTCCCAAATCATGCTATCACTGCTCTTGCGAAAAGACTGCTTGGGATTTCTGATGACTTGATGAGTTCCGAATTCAAGATTGATGTTGGTGTACAGGTTCCAGATCTTGATGATGTGCAAGACATTGTGGTGATTGAAGGTGATCAAGCTGCATTGATTCAGTCTACTGATCCAGTCTTAGATTTGGACAATGTCTCAGATCAGTTGAGAGGCATTGTGTTCAAATTTCAGATAGAACATGCTGATAGTCCAAGATCAGATTTTACTTTTATAAATCGTTATTCTAATGATTTACTGCCATTTGAACTTTGTGGATACATGACAAAGTTGCATGCCTTATTGAAGAAGGACATAGCTATTGCTGAAAAGAAGGCTCATGAAGCGAAGTTTGCTATTATCTCTTACTCTCCTCAACTTAATCTAAGAGCTATTGCTGGAAGTGTGCTTCCAGAGGTTGATCCAGTTGAAGACGAGGTCTTGACTACTGTTCCAGCAGATCAGTTGGTGAAAGTTTTATTTCCGGCAGATGAAGTCATGCTTGATGCTCCTCATGTTGAGATTGGACAGTCATCTCATGCTATCTCAGCCGCCTCCATAGATGAGTTGAAGGCGGATTTGAAAAAAGTTGTAAAATCGTCCATTGATGATTTTTTCAAGTCTGATATCAAGAAGATTCTTACTGAACAAAACAATGTCCTTGTGACAAGTTCAAAGGATTTGATAGTTGATGCAGTCAGTCAGGTAGATGAAGAATACAGACAGCATATGTTTGAGCAACTTGAGGGATTTCTTCAAGATCAAGTTGAATACTCAGAGAAGAGCTCAGTCGATTTTGCTCGCGTACTAGCTACTGAATCCAGGAAATTGGAACGAGTCTATAGAGCAAGAATCGAAGTTGCTGATGTTCAGAGGAAGGAAGCATATGATCAGCTAACTCAAGCACAACAACTTATCTCAGCTATGACTGATGAAAACAAGAAGTTACGTTTAACTGCTACACATTTTAAGAATGAGTTGAATTTGTCTACTCAGAAGCTAGAGTTGGTTGCGACCAAGCTGGACAAATTAAGTCAAAACAAGTCGCATGAGAAGCAAATTGAGAAAGCTACAGATCTTATGAAGCAGGCGATGATGGAAGAAATGACTCGGTTCACTTCTCTTTTCTCTCTCAAGGCATCTGATGAAGCCAAAAAGGGGGAAGAGGCAAGTCGAGTTGAATTTGCTGCTGAAGGAGTAAAAGAGGCAAGTGCTGAACCAGAAGCTAAAGATGCTGCTGAAGCCATGCAAGATCTTAAAAGGCCTAAGAAAGGCAGAGGCAGATTGGTTAAAACTGCAGAAGCTGAACAAGCTAAAATTGAAGCTGATGAATTGAAGAAGAAGGAGAAGGGCAAGTCTATTGCGTCTCCAGAAGCTGAAGTGCAGAAGAGAATGGTATCGAAAAGGAAGTCTATTATCATTGAAGAGCCTACTCCTGAAGCTGGTATTTTGAAGAAGCAAAAGATTGATGAGCCAAGTGATGAAGCTCATTATGCGAAGAAGAAGAAGATAGAAAAACACATTGAAAGTTTGTTGAAGCAGAAGCCTGATGAAGATCAAATAGAAGACAAGCTCATTGATCACTTTATTGACAAAGAACATCGTCAAGATTGGATGAAAGTGAAAAGGCAATGGGAACTTGATCACTGGATTATCAGGAAGTTTGGAGATTCTGATAACTCTGATGATCTTTATGCTATGTTTGATAAGTTCATGGAAGGACAGCATAAGATGCTATGGAACTTAATCATAAGGATATCTGCTGCTGCTAATTTTAATATTCTTGTTCCTGGTTTTCCGAAATGGAAGTGTCCTATGACGAGTTCAGGTAAAAGAGCAGATGTGAACCAGATCAAGAAGTATGAAGATGAGTTGCTAGACAATGAGAAGATTGAAGACGAAGAACATATCCAAGGAATCCATACTAGACTACTCAATGCTTTCTGTGTTCCAGATTCAGAAAGAGGTAATTTTCAAGTATAGTTTAGTTTGTTTTGATTTCATTTGAAGTATTTGTAATATCTACTGATCTATTTCTGAATGAATGAAAAGATAAAGTACTATTTTGATGTTTAAAGACAAGATAACTACTTAACTAGTCTACTTATAAGAAAAGATTCAAGTAGTTTTGGCTTCATCAAAAAGGGGGAAATTGTTGGGATATGAATCCTAGAACAAGTCCTAAATGATGAACAAAAGATAAAAGATAAAGTTTTGATAAGCCAAAAAGAAGACTTGAATATTTTCTAAGTGTTGACTAATCTAGTCTAGTTGAGTTGAAGTCATCTTGTACAGATCAGTAGAATTCAAAAGACAAGTACAGTTTAAAAGAAAAGTATTCAAAAGATAAGTACGATTTATAAGTACTTCATATCTGTTCATATATGTTAGGTTGTTACTGAGCTATTTAAATGTTGTATAGAGCTCATGATTTCTATATGTAATAGATTAGATTCTTTGTATAGTTTATAAGCTGACTAAGCTTGTATTATAAAAGCTTAAAGTAATGTAATAGTCTTGTTAGGTTAGATGATAGGACTAGATTAGTTCTATATTGTAATCTGAAGAAGTCTACTACACAAGAAGAGAAGACCAGTCTACTACTCAAGACAGGTGGACTACAAGACAAGTACATATACAAGTCTACTCAAGACAGGTCAACGTGAAGATTAGTTACAAATACGCGTGAAGAGATAAAGGTATAGAAGTTAGTTATGGAATAACTAATTCATAACAGAAACGCGTGGATTAATAAGAAGATTCAGTTGAAGGTAGTTATCAAGAAAAGTTGGTTACAACTTACTAATCTCTTGGTATTTGAAGTCTATAAATACCCCAAGGTATTCATTGGTTAAAGACTACTGATTACTGAAGGTACTGAAGAATTACTACTTACAAACGATATTGAAGATTCAAACGAAGTTTACTCTCAGAGTTGATTGAAGTTCAGAAAGATAGCCAGAAGACAAGTGAAGAATCAAGAAGGCTGCTACTGAAGAACAGAGAAGTTTTTAAGTTTTTGTTTGTTATTTTTCAAGGTGCTAGATACTTGTAAAATTTCTAGTAAGATCGTAGACATATCTGGAGGTATAGTCTGATTGAAGATCTAAGTCTTCTTCTTGGGACTTTAAAGACAGGAATACACACTTGTACTCGATTGGAAGAGTTTAGTGGAAACATCACAACTGGGTTTGTGAGAGTGGATGTAGACAAGTTGTCGAACCACTATAAATTGTTTGTGTTTGATTTACTTTACAGTTTTGATTGTTCAAATTGCTTAATTGGTTTAACTGTTTAACTGATCTAGACTAGTTGAGTATAGAACAGAGTTCGCGTATTGAGTTGAGTATAATTTTTAATTGGGCTCATTGATAAAATTTAGTATTCCGCACATTGTAATTCTGATATATCGAAAGATTTTAGAAAAGTCTATTCACCCCCCTCTAGACATTTTCTTTAGCTTCCCTCGATATTAAACTCAACTTGGGACCAACAAACATATTCCTTATTATCCTCATCCTAACATTTTATTATTGCTCATTTACATTCAAGAATTGTTGTTAAAAACTGATTATTGTTCATTTACATAATCAGATCACAGAAACATTTGAGACAAAGTGGGATAGCTCAAGTGGTTAGAGCACCACTACCTAGGCCTTAGGTCTTGGGTTCGAGTCATGGGGAGGGGGAAAAAGGGATGGGTATTTAACTTCCATAAAAATAAAAAAAAATCACAGAAACATTTGATTTGAACGAAAACTCATAATTTTGAATTATATATGACAATGTTGAACAATCTTTTCCTGGTTTTAACAAAGATTGATCTCATGGACAAGGGTACAAATGTTGTGGATGTAAGTTGAAAAGAAACAACATCTTGTTTTTTTATTTCTGAAACATATCATAAGATGAACATGAAAATCATTATGAACATGAAAATCATGATGAACATTTGTGGTTCTATTTCTGAAACAAGTAACTAAAGGGAATTCAAGCAGCAAGAATTTGCAATTAAACGGGGTGAATGTTTTGAACAAATACTAGGTAGTCGCAAAAACTTTTATGCAAATATCTTATGTTTAATTATGTGTAAAATGCCCATTTTAAATTTTTAGGGTTGGTGTAAAAACCCGTTTACCCGCTCCATTTTATTTTATTAGATCTGAATACATTAGAAGCCCAAATTCAATTCCTCATCGGTGTGTGGGGATACACCTACCCTAAACTATCGCTCGGAGGATAGATCGTCGTCGAAGAGAAGAGTTTCTTAGCGAATCACAGACAATGCAGCGTCGGACGGAGGCTTCGGCAGCGACGATCCTCTTCCAACAACAACAACAGAATGACGGCGACGATCATCTTCCAGCCTTACCCCCTGGTTAATCAAGTACTCTCTCTCACACGCACATATATGATTTAACTCTTTCGCAAAATTAAGAATGTTGATTAAAAAAGTAATAAAAACTTATTTTTTGGGAATCTGATTTCCAATTTTCAATTGGTTAGGCTATGATCATGTTAAATATGATACGATGAAGAATCACTGCTGATTTCATTATAACTTTTCTGTTTATTCCACTTAAATTGGTTGACTAGTTTGTTGAAATTTATGTGAATTTTTTGATGTTTGAAGGTGGATAAGTGTATGGCTCAATTGCAATAGCTCCAATACATAGTGACAGATGGAACAAACGAGATATTTTGAGTGAGTTGAGTCACTAGAGCAGTTGAAACTATTCACGGACAAGTCTCTGATGTAAACTCGAGTCATTAAGGTTCACTTCCCTACCTCAACTTAGCTGCACATATACATACAAATTTGGTTTAATTAAATTTTATACTTTATAGTATGTTTTATGTTTGTGCATTGTGTGAGTTTGAGCCCTTGTGGTAGTGCATAGTGGTAAAACTATTTATAGACACAAGTATACACACTACAAGAAATGGGGGGAATAGCGATGAAAATTTTGCGACAAATCTAAATTTCATCGCTAAAATCAATTTTTAGCAACGAAATATAAATTTTCGCTGCTAAATTGTTAGATTTAATATTTGCAACAAAATATATATATTTCATCGCTATATTAGCAACAAATTGTTTCATTTTGTTGTTAATAATCAAAACAACAATGAAAATTATATTTCGTCGCTAATATTTTGCAATGAAATAGAAATTTTCGTGGCTAATTTTTTTTAATTAATTTTTGCAACAAAATTTATATATTTCATCGCTATATTAGCAGCAAATTGCTTCATTTTGTTGTTAATAATCAGAACAAAAATGAAAATTATATTTCGTTGCTAATATTTCGCGATGAAATATAAATTTTTGTGGCTAATTTCTTGAAATTAATTTTTGCAACAAAATTTATATATTTCATCACTTTATTAGCAACAAACTGCATCATTTTGTTGTTAATAATCAGAACAACAATGACAATTATATTTTCTTGCTAATATTTTGCAATGAAATTGAAAATTTTGTGGCTAATTTCTTGAAATTAATTTTTGCAATAAAATTTATATATTTCATTGCTATATTAGCAACAAATTGCTTCATTTTTTTGTTAATAATCAGAACAACAATGAAAATTATATTTCGTCACTAATATTTTACGATGAAATAGAAATTTTTGTGGCTAATTTATTGAAATTAATTTTTGCGATGAAATTAAAATATTTCATCGCTATACTAGCAACGTATTGCTGCATTTTGTTGTTAATAATCAGAACAAGAATGGAAATTATATTTTGTCGCTAATATTTTACGATGAAATATAATTTTTTGTGGCTAATTTATTGAAATTACTTTTTGCGATGAAATAAAAATATTTCATCGCTAAACTAGCAACAAATTCTTTTATTTTGTTGTTAATAATTAGGACAACAATGAAAATTATATTTAGTCGCTATTATTTTGCGATGAAATATATTTTTTGTGGCTAATTTCTTGGAATTAATATTTGCAACAAAATTAAATTAATGTTTTATCGCTACACTTTTATCAAATTATTTTAGTTTGTTGTTAATAATAAGAACAACAATGATAATTATATTTCGTGGCTAATATATAAATCAACTATGCTTGTTAAATCAAGAAAATTGATCTATATAATTAAATGTTTAATAATTCTCCAAATTTTATGTCTTAAATCAGTATGAATGTTTATAAAAATATTTACAAGTTAAAAATTAATCAATTAATAAATGTGAAATAAATTATTAAATGAGTAAAAATAACTAAATTAGTAACAATTGAATACATATATAATTAATATTAAAATCTGAACCAAAGAGCTGTCTGCCCGAATGGTAGGCGCCCAGTTATGGGCGCCCATCCACCCGGGATCAATTCCCACTAAGACCAAATAAAATATTTATTTAAATAAAATGGGGGAGGGGGTATGTGGGTGCGGGTCGGGTTGGGTTGAGTTGAGTTGGGTCGGTTGGGGCGGGGCGGGTGTGGGTTGGGTACGGGTTGGGGCGGGGGCGGGTCGAGTGTTGGTGCGGGTTGAGTGCAGAAATGGGTTTAGAGAACGATTGAAGTGGTTCGGTTTGGGTGGGTCGGGTGTGGGTTGGGGCGGGGCGGGTGTGGGTGCGGGTTGGGTTGGTCGAGTACGGAAGTGGGTTTAGAGAATGATTCGTAAATCGGATATCATAGCCAAATATTAGCAACAAAAATTCTAATATTTTTGTCGCTAATGTGAGTTAGCGATGAAATAATTTTATCGCGGGATTTGTTGCTATACACCCGTCGCTAACGTGTTTACGACAAATGTTTGATTTTCCTCACAAACATTTTGTGATGAAACTCATATTTTCGTCGCTAACATTTTGCGATGAAACTTATATTTTCGTCGCTAATCTTTTGCGATGAAACTCAAATTTTCGTCGCTAATATTTTACGATGAAACTCAAATTTTCATCGCAAACATTTGCAACAAAATTATTTTTTTTTGTCGCAAACACGTTAGCGACGGGCGTATAGCAACAAATCCTGCAACAAAATTATTTCATCGCTAACTCACGTTAGCGACGAAAATATTAGAATTAGCGACAAAATTTTTCGCGGTTAAATTGCAGTTTTCTTGTAGTGACAATACAATTATCTTGAATGCAGAAATTGTACATGTTAGAACTGTGAATATGCAATGTTCATTTGGTTTTCAGGCTGTAGCTGATGTGGCAGCAACTATCAAAGTTAGATTTTATGATATTGGTACAACAGTTGTGTTATCATTAGAAATTGGTGCTGGGTTGGAGTCAATGACTGTTAATCCTATGGCTTTTGATGGATCAGTTAATCCAAGAGTAAAACTCATTTCTCTAATAGTGTCAAGCTTCTTTGGGAAATATTTCACTCTTAGTGTTGACACCAGAGAATACTTTTCAAGTGGAAACAATATACAAGCAAAAAATTGCCCTTTGTCAATGGGTATTACTTCAGAAAATGTTGGTAATCGTAAATTAAATATACAATTAGAATTAGAAGTAATTGTATTCTTGTTATATTGCGATTTGGTAGTTTAATTTCGTTTTTGTATAGAGTCTAGAATTCAAAATTAGACGTTTGAACGACATTATGTCCATTATTTTATGTGTGTTACTGTCTTGTTATTTTATATGATACTGACATACATTAATATGTGCTACTGTCTTAGTATTTTATATCACAACGACATGCATTAATGTATGTGTAATGTTTTTTTTTTTTTGGAGTTTTACTATATAATAAGGTAGATTAATGTGTGTTACTGTTGATATTTTGTGTAACATATTCACCTTAGCTAATGAGTTGCTATTGAGTTGTAATTGTGTAATACCGTCAAGTGTAATTGTGTAATACCGTCAAGTGTATTTGTGTAATACTATCCCATAAAAATTGTTATGTTGTTATATTGTGAAGTGTAATTTGCGTAATACTCTAAATGTAATTGTCTAACACTGTCAAGTGTAGTTGTGTAATTCTATCAAGTAATGTTGTTATACTTTATGTCTTTCAGGTGTGATGCTATTAAGAGAAGGTCACTCGCGATGAAAAAAAAAAGATAATAAATGTGTAAGAGGAATGAGAGGATGGTAAAGTAGTGGATAATGTGATTAGAGAAGAAGAAGAAGAAAATGATGATTTGGTGATAAAAATTAGGTTTCTCAATACGTAATACTATCAAGTGCAATAATGTAGTACTGTCAAGTGTAATGATGCACTACTATTTTACCTAAAAATTGTGATAATGTTACATTAATTTATAAAATAGTAACACACATTAAAATTGTGTGTAGTCTTTGTGTATTCTTTCTACTACTGATCTGGTATGGTTTAATGTGTGTTACTCTATTGATATTTTGTATGTTACTCTCTTGTGTTTTTTTTTTTTTTTTTGTGTGTGTGTGTTATTCTCTTGATGATTGTGTGCTACTGTGTTAATTTTTGTAAAAAAATTTTTAGTGATAATAGTGAATGATTAAGCATTTTGTTAGAATGGGTGTTCAGAAAGAGAAAAAATAATAGATTTCACTTTGTAATACTATTATTAAACATTTTGTTAGAATTGTTTTAAAAAAGAATTTAGTGATAATAGTGAATTATTAAGCATTGTGTTAGAAGGTATGTTAAGAAAGGGAAAAAAAATTAGAATGTGTGTTAAGAAAGAGGAAAAAAAATTAGAATGTGTGATAAGAAAGGGAAAAAAGAAAATAGTGAAATATTAAGGATGTGGGTTAAGAAAGATATAAAAATAAGATGGAACAGAATGGGGTCGAACCCCGTTGTTATGGGGTAAAACAGAAATAGACTTTCGCTTCCGCTGAACCAAATATGTTAATTTAGTATATAGCTGATGATAATATGTTTATATATTCGCTACGAGAGATCCACCTGAACAGGGTTGACCCGCAAATGTAATATAATTCATGTTTTATAAATGTTTTACACCTTATTTGTTTGATTTGCACATAATTACACATAAGTTATTTTCACATAAGTCATTCCCTGTGTAATTATCCCCATGCCATGGAACATGCATAATTGACCAGCAATTTTCCATCAACGTCTGCAATGCAAATACACAAATAAAAAAAAATAGAACTTTTAGAAATCATTTGATGAGTAAGGCTATAATCAAATATTACCAAATCAAAACAAGAGTAATATACAAAGAATAAACAAGTGCATTTACCTAAAAAAAGAAAATTAAGGGAAGAACGAGGTAATTTTAGCTAGGGTTCTTTGTCGGAGGCAGAATCGCTTCCTTCATCAATCGAAGATCAGTACAATCCAATTTAAAAAAACACTAATCGAACAAAAACTCCCAAAAAAAATATAATTTAATCTTATATAATAAAAGGAGGAAAGACTCTTCAGCCTTCCGCCACGTGTGATTTAAGACAAATTCTGGTTTCTACATGTGTCAAATTTAAGACAAAACTGCTCTGCCAAATGTCATTTTAATCCAGGTCACTTAAAACAAGGTAATTAGAAGGCCTTTGGATAACGAAGAGTTACATTTGATGATTCGGGAGTTACAACTATGATGAGTTGAGAGAAAATCTATAAAATCTGATGCACGATGTCGCTGTGTCAGGTTCTACTGCAACGTCTGGAGTCAACAGGCGTTTCTTATGCATTAATTCCTTGGAAGCAGCAACATTGTGAGCAGAGCCCTTTACAATGTTGATCTCCTCAAAGGGGAGAACCGAACTCCTGAGTATCTCAAATTGCAGGTTTTTATTCTTTTTTGTTTCTCCTAATTTTCTTATTTATTTTTCCTTTGAATTTTTGTGAATCTAGGTTTGTTGTACGAAATGTTACAATCCATTAAACAATCACTTTTGAATCGTGAATAATTGGAAAGGTTTATGAGTTTTAAAGGATTTTTTATTTTTTGATTATGTTGATAAATATTAGAAATCTAGGACTACTTATGAGTATGAGTAGAGTAATTATGGTGCTTTCTTCATATTAGGGAAGATCGTGAGATAGAAATAAAAGACTATTATGTTTATTAAGTAAAGAACAAAGAATATAAGGTAAGATTTAAGAGATATTATGGTATGAGAAGGAAAATTGGCAAAGGTGATTATGGTGGCGACGAGTACAGACATTAGAGGTTGTTTGTTATTTTCTTTCTTTGGTATTTTTTAGGTCCTTAATAACTTAGTGAAGGAGTTTGTAAGCGCAACGGAAGACTAGAACATAAGTGTATTCAAACGGTTTGAGGAGGGAGGAAGTTGGGAAGCTCTGCGAGGTTCTTACACAAATGCGTAATTGCATTTTTATCAATCATTGACAATGATGTTATTGTTTGATCTAGATTAATGTAACCCTATCAAGTAGTTTCATAATAACTTGCACAATTATCCTTCAACAATGGAAAGATCTATGTGAAAGCTGTCAAGAGCTGCTCAGACTAGGGTCCTGATTATGCCAAGAATGAACTTCTTAGGTTGGAACGCATGCTTTCAAAGGTAAACCATTTTCTCATAGGTGAGTTAACCAAGTCAAAAAGCTGATAAGGTTCACCATGTTATTCAATTTAATATGGATCAAGATTTTAAATCACTGCAAAAGTCTTCCAAATGGCAACATGGGGCTTTTAAATTTGACAATTTTATTTTGTATTAAGACATTTTTTATGATTATCTTTGGTACAGTCAATCAGCATATCAAAGGCTGGTGAGTTTACATTGAAGAGGAATATCCTATCAACAGCAACAGGGAGTTACCTTTTACTGTGCTAAAATGTTTTGGATATTGACTTATTTTTAAAATAAACAATATTCTATTTAGAGAAACTTATTTTTAATGTCATTTGTATTGTTACCTCTGGTATCCTGTTTAAAGTATTAAGATGATTATGTACTTGTGAGCTTATTCTCAAAGAAAGCATATGTCTCTATTCAAAAAGCTTATGATGATGGAATGGAGAGATTACAAGCTTTAGTGTCAAGAGTCCATGATATACAAACATAGGTGAATCATTTTCAGTTTTGAATATCTAAGTTTATGTATTCATTTCTTATTGTTATCATTTCATGATATATGAATGTGAGTGATTTGTTTTCAGCTTTGTGATCTATATTTATATTTTGGTTGTTACTTGAAGTTTGAGGCCTTCTGCTGGTTCAATAAAAATACACACTAGCCAATTTGGACTATCTTTGAACAAGTCCACCATGGCAAGTGAGGAATACCAGAAGGCAGTAGCTTTAAAAATTGTTAATCCAAGTCCGTATACGGCATATTTACAAGTATGTTTACTTTTCCTTCAAATTTATTTGTTCATAAAAGTGTATTTATTTTGCTTACAATCTGGAATGTACTGTTGGTGGTTATTAGGCAAGAGGTTGTATCCTGGTTGCTTCAAGTCCTGAACAGGGAATCGAAGGGAAAAGGCAAGGTAGATTCGAGATGGAGATATTTAGGTTTTAGCCGTAACTGTTGCCAACTAAACCAGGATTTGATTGCGGGAACTGAAACGTGAACTCTTGATTTTTCTCAACACATACTGTCTAATCAGACTCCATTTTGACCAAATTTCTATGTTATATCGTGCATTAAGGGTTTCTGGATTCTAACTTTAGGGCGGTGGATACGGTGGTTGACACTATGTTCCCGTCTGGTTTCGACAATGAATTAGTCATAAAACATGCTTACTGGGGTAGTATTGAATTTATTGTCTTTTTTGTTTTTTTTTTTTTTTTTAATTTGATATGGGTTTATTATGAGGGAGATGTTCTGATTCTTGTGATTTTCACTTTATTGGAGGTTTATGACTATAGAATGGCAATGCATAACGTTTCTAAAGTTGTTCACAAAAGCCAATCCTTACCCAACCGCCAAGATGTCCATCTTCTTCTCCTCTCTTTCTTTATTGACTGCTTTTTTTATTTACATTAATAGCAGTGGAATGCCCATCAGCAGCATGTGTTTTTTATGTTTAATTATTTGATGTTGGCATGTGAAATGTGATTTGGTCTGCAGACTTATACGCAGGAGTTAAAGAACAAGGACACCTGGAAGAGGAAATTAAAAGGCTCAAGAGACAAACAGGTTTGCTTCTTCATTTTTATACTTATAGTCTTGATATGACAAATATATTTGCGATTTGCTTCATGCGTGAGCATCTTGCAATTTGGAGCCATTTGTTTGGGTTTTCTTGGAGTATCTGTAGTTATTGCTGACTTTATAGGCTACTCATTTATTTTCTTTGGTTGAATTTCTCTGTTATTGAATGACAAAATGTGAGTGATGTTGAGCATCCACAAATTAGACTCATTTCAAATTTGTGTGTTTCATCGTATTCAACAATGATGTTTTGGGGGAAATAGTTTATTTATTACTTTGAATTGGTTGCATGATATTGTGTTCCTACACTAATTATAGTTTACGTCCTCAAGGCTTCTACTAACGGAGAATTTGAAAGAGCTTCTACTAACGGAGAATTTGAAAGAGAAACAAATCGAGAGCTCAATTGATGATCTAACTAAAGATAATTAAGTTGTGCTAATCTTATATATAATAAAAGGAGGATGCGGCTCTCCTGCTTTTGACACGTGTCTTCCCTAATTTCGCCATGTGTCATTTGAGGTTTGGCACATATTAATTTAAGGCCATGTGTCATGCCCACATATTAATTTAAGGCTATGTGTCATCCCTTTAAGATTAGTCTATTAGAAGTCTAAAAAGAATTATAATAGTGATGTATGCGTATACAGGAATTTGTAAAGGTTGCATTCATTCAATTATTTGGCCATGCACCCATTTCCACCTATGAGAATTAAAATGAATTGATGCAATGATTGTAACGATACGTTTTTTCATATTCTAACTTACCTCGCACCAAATACTAATGCTATATAAGTACGGTAGGTTAGTGGTATCCCTAGACAAAAGTATGATTGTTGATTGAGGAATACTAAAATCTTATGGTTTACTGTCTTTTTTTATAATAATTACATCTCTTTGTTGTATTTTTTTTTTTTTTTTACAAATACATGTTGAAGTTGTTTCCAAATACTCCACAAGTCATACGCTAAAGCAACAATATTTCTTTATTTCAGCAAAGCACAATTTTAATGTGTTCTCTATAACTAAACATATTGTATCAAGAAATTTGATCCATTGATTAAAGTAGAAAATGTTTATATTTAAATAATAGCAAATGTTTGATCCTTGAATTGAAATAAAAAATATTTTATGTTTTATGAATTTTGAGAAAGGTTGTGAAGTTAACTATTTTTTAATTTCCTTCAATTAACAATGAATATAATGTGATTTGAATTCGATCCACGAATGTGGTGAAATTTATGAGAGTCATGCATTATGCAATGAATATAATTGTTTAAAGTTTTATGGGTTTCACTCTTTACAGTGTAGTGTATAGCTCGAAAGGTTTTCTGCTTAATAGTGGTATAGTTGTTTTGTGGATCTTGAGAAAGCTAGGTTGTGATGTTATCTATATTTTGTTTTTTTAATTACCAATGAGTTTAGATTATGAACATATGATGCACAATTTACAAGTCTAGTTGTTTATAGTTTGATGAGATTCACCCTTAGTCCCATTGTTGTTTGTATAACAAATTCTTAAAATATGTGTGATGATTCTTTTGTTGAAGTAAGGAAATAGTTGAAGCCTCTTAAGAAGAAAGAGTAGAAACTTATCAGTTCCGGCTTATCTATGACTACTAAGCTGAAAAATATTGTAAATGTTTGAGGATTTTGTCGTTTTTTTATTGTTCTAAACCTTTATATATTTATATCTAATTGCTTTAAAAAAAAATTATTATTTCTTCCGAATCTTGAATCTTAATTGAGATTGAGTTTTTGAATGGTAAGAATGTAACACGGAAAAGAAAACACATAAACAAACTTTATTTGAATATTTGAATATTTGTAGTTCTAACACAGAGATCCAATCAAATCGTCGAGTTTTAGGCATTGAAAATTCTAAAGACCTCCACAATTTATTTTTAATTTCTTTTTTTTTTATTTGATTCATTGAACTTTACAACTGACCCGTAAAAAACTAGTAAGAAAAGAGGGATGGTAATCGTACCACAGTATTAACTATTTCAAAATTAAAATATCGAAAGGAAATTCCATGGAGATTTTGACTTAATTTAATTTAAGGGGTAGTTTAGTCATTTCAAGTTTTTTCTTTGTATCTAGTTGCAAAAAAACTCAAATACATCCAAATGTATTAATTCTTTAATTATTATTTTGGTTTTTATTTTATATGTATTTAATATTTATCTCACAAATTTACCTATGAATAAATTCGTATGAAAATTCTACACAATTTGTAAGATTTTTTATTATTAGAAAATGAATGTTTATTTACGAGAAATTCTACAACTTACCTCTCCTATTTATACAAATCACTCATTAAAGGAGGGTGAAGATTTGAGATTCAATACTAGAACTTTCTCTAAAATTCTCAATAATTTTCTATATATTTTTCTATTGCAAATCTTTAACAATTCTCTATATATAGTTTTTTTTTTTAATTGGAATGATAGAGTAAAAAATTGGAGAAATTTTTTTGAAAAAAATATAGAAAATATAAAATTGTAATACAAATCTATCAATATTGAATATTGATTTCTATATATAGTAAAAAAGAAATTATAAATTTTAATATATATATATATATATTATTAATAATAATATTATAAAACTAATATTATAAGATTTAAATACCTAATTACCAATTGACAAGTGTCATCTCTATGTACCATGTTACAACTTCACCCGTTGAAGACCTACAATTAATTTCAATTTTTTTTTAATTTCTTTTTATAATAGAGACAACTTATCCTTACATAACGGAGTGTAGGGATTAAAAGTTTCATTTTTATTCAATTTAAGTGATTTTTGCCATATAATTCTAGCCAAATAATCTAATTTATATTCTTTAAATTTAAATTAATAATTAAAATTTTCTAAATAACCCCTCAAAATTCTAAAAATCTCATAAAAAATATGAAAACTTAATAAAATTAAAAATGAATCTGTAAAAAAAATTAAAACTAAAAAAATTCATTAAAATTCCTAATTTCTAAAATGCGTAAAATAAAATTCTAAAATTTTGAAAATTCTAAAAATTAAAAATTCTACAATTTTAAAAATTGAAAAATGTGTATATTAACAATTAAGAAATTTTAAAATCTCATTGAATATTCTAAAAAATCTCACTAAAATTTCTAAAAATCTAATTTAAATTTTGTAAATGTGTAGATTAGAAATTAAAAATTATAAAAATCTTATAAGAATAATAAAAATTATTAATATTTCATTTAAAATCTCCCTTAATTCACACTTGTTTGCTAGTAAAGCATTACTTGAGATTCCAAAAATTTTGGGTCCCACGAGATTTTCTACTCACTACTGAGGTTAAATAGAATCTCAACAGTCAACTCCTTAATTGACACTGAAATAGGTACGTGATCACCGTTAATTAATGAGGTGATATGAATGATTCACTATTTATAAGAATATTTACAAGAAGATAATTAAGGTAAATACAACAACTATATCAAAGAGATATGGACTAAAATAAAATGATAGTATTCATATATTATTATTCCCTATTACCCCTGTCAAGCGATGATGTGGATAAATGTTCCATAAACCATTAACAAATTCAGTTCCACCATCACTCTGGAAGGCTTTGATTGAAGTGGAAAACTGATTGCAAACAAAGGTGTGAAACCGAATAAACACATCGTAGAAATCAGACTTGGCGTGTAGAGGATAAAGCTAAGTGAATCTAGAGAAATCATCCACAAATATAACGTAATATTTAAAACCATCATTCGAAGCAACAGGGGCAGGTCCCCACAGATCACAATGAACTAAATCCAAAACACGAGGTGCTCGCTCCTCATTTAATGCAAAGGATAAATGTTTATTCTTAGCCAATTAACACGGAATACATAAGCCCGGTTTGGGCAAAACAGAAGTAAGGGACAACAAACCCAATTTATTCAACAAATTAACGATAGAAATAGGAACATGGTCTAATCTACGATGTCAACACTCAAAAGAAGCCTTCCGCGACGAGCTCCGTAAAGCAGCGACCAAGGATGGAGTGCCCTGCTCCAGGGCATAGAGTCCTCGACTATGCCAACCCCTCGCCAAGGGTTGCTTGGTCGCCTGATTCTGAATGACAAACGAGCCATTAGTAAACAAAAACATCAACAGGAAAGTCTGAAGTAAGCTTACTAATGGATAACAATTTCTTAGTAAGATGTGGTACGACGAGCACATATAACAAACGAACATCCTTATTAATCGAACACGACCAAACATGAGTGATGAGAATAGTAGAGCCATTAGCAACAATAACATTGTCGTTACCAGAATACGGGTGAAGGTTATCCAAGTCAGTGGAGCGAGGAGTCATGTGAGCGGACGCACCACTGTCGAGGAACCAATCAGAGGTCGGAGGCTGTGAGATGTGACACTGAGAGTCAAGAGCATGGGCAAGGTTGGCCGCAGAGGGGGCAGGGTGAGCATAGCGTTCTGGGCAGCGGTTGGCATAATGGCCCTGTTGTCGGCATATCTAACAAGTCGGAGGTCGACGAGCAGGCGAGGATCTGGTGGTCGCCTGGCTACCAGGGTTCCGCGAAGAGGAGTTACGGGATTTGGCGCTAGGGCAAGAGCCTTGCTCGGACGAGGAGAAGCAGCGAAGGCCGGAACAGGCGAGGACGAGGAATCCATCGAGCGAGTGAACTGCTCGTAGTTTAGGGCTTGATGGATCAGGTCTCGCAAGCCAGGCATTGGGGTCATAGCCATGCGAGTGTCCGAGAAACCGGCAAACTAGGGGCCAAGGCCAGTGAGGAACCAGTGGGACCTGTAATCATCACCAATAGGCTTGCCAATAGAAGCAAGTTGATCGCAGAGGGCACGAAACTTCTTGTTGTAATCGTCGACAGAGGTGGAACCGCGGCGAAGGGAGGGTAACTAATTTCGCAACTTATTGATGCGAGGGGCCGAGGTATGGCTGTAGGCAGCCTTGAGAGCAACCCAGATGGAACGCGAGGTGTCACAACCGATGACCTCGACCATGGCTTCTTCAGAAAGAGAGGAAAGAAGAAGACTAAGGATCTTCTGATCCTTCTCAAACCAAGCAGTATACGCCGGGTTGGGAGTCGATTCACCAGATATGGTGATCGACTTGGCCGGAGTGGGAGTCATACCATGAACATGAGAGATTAGATCATGGCTTGACAGGACCGAGACTACCTAATTTCGCCAAAGAAGGTAGTTGGAGGATGATAGGTTAATGGTCAAAAGATGGCCCAAAACATTGAGAGGGGTGGCAGAGGGGGAAGGAGCCGCCGCCATGAGGGGGAAGTGAGAATGTAGCGTGAGGTTTTAGAGAGAAAATTAGGGTTTCGATGAGTTACCATGTGAGAATATGTATGTGATCACCGTTAATGAGGTGATAGGAATGATTCACTATTTATAAGAGTATTTACAAGGAGATAATTAAGGTAAATACAACAACCATATCAAAAAGATATATATAAAGATATAAACTAAAATAAAAAGATATTATTCCTATATTATTATTCCCTATTACTTATCTTCAAGATTTGATATATTTTCTTTCTCTTGGTCATTTATCTCTTATAAATAGGATAGGAAAAGTAGAATTCCAGTAATCAGATGGAATAAGTCACACCCGACTTCATCAACTCACTACTATTAAAGTGTAGGTCAAATCAAAATTCGGAACAAGTCACTGAGAACTCAGTATCACACATGTTTACCTTATTTTTTTCTCGCATATTACACAAGTTTACCTTATTTTTTTTCTCGCCTTTTATATACATATTTACAGGTCAAATAAAAATTCAGAACAAGTCACTGAAACCCCGATATCACACATGTTGACCTTATTTTTTTTCTCGCCTTTTATATGCATATTTGCAAGTGTTTGAAATTTATTGGTTAACATGTATATATGGAGAAAGGGCATCATTGTCAACGACACCCCTTCCCTTCTCTCTTCCTGCACTTGGCAAAAGTCAGACTTGTGCCTACTGTTTGAAGAAAGGACATTGTTGCCAACGACGCTCTTCTTTATTTTATTAAGAGTGATACTTAGGTCCAATTGGTTGTACTTATACTATTGGAATTGAACTTCAATTAATTTGATCAAAGATTAAATTGAGTAAATTGAACATTAAAATTCAAGTAAGTCTATACACTCAATTGCATAGAAGAATTAATTTATCTTTTATTAAACACTTCCCAAACATTTATATTATGTTATTTTACAAATATTAATATTCTATATAAAATCCCAGACATTAAGTTCTATACAAAATACTCGAATAAATAAATAAATGTGATTAATTAATTTGTCTTTTATTAAACACTTCTCAAACATTTATATTATGTTATTTTATAAATATTAATATTCTATATAAAATCCCAGACATTAAGTTCTATACAAAATACTCGAATAAATAAATAAATGTGATTAATTAGTGATAGGATATGCCTAACAAGAGATGAAGCATGCCCATATTACATAGAATGTAGGTCATTCTTAACATTGCGTGCCTTTTATAGAGAATATGAGAAATATTATTTCTTGATTCTTTTACAAATGAGTGTATAAGAGGTATTTATAAAATACAAGAGTTTAACCTAATCTTGACCTAGTTTTATTGGGCTAATAGATAAGGCCCATAAGTGACATGGGATGGGCCTTCATAAGAATATATAAACAATACTTTAAATATATTCCTAATATGCCCCCCAAGATGGAGTACCATAGGTTAGTCCAATCTTGGACATAAGAAGTTGGAGACGAGCACCAGAGAGAGGTTTGGTGAGGACATCTGCAAGCTGGTCGGCAGACGAGACGTGAGAGATACGGAGTCGAGCAGTTTTGACGAGATCTCGAACGAAGTGGAAGTCAATGGTGATGTGCTTCATGCGGGAGTGAAACACAGGATTCGAGCACAAGTAGGTGGCCCCAATGTTGTCGCAGTAGATAACTGGTACTTGGGGAATGGGAAAGTGGAGTTCTTTAAGCAGAGATGTCAGCCATTGTACTTCAGAGGCAGCTGAGGCAATTGCTCGGTATTCGGCCTCAGTTGATGAGCGAGCAACGGACTTCTGTTTCTTGGATGACCATGAGATAGGATTTGCTCCTAAAAAGACCACAAAGGCACTGGTGGAAGTACAATCATCATGGTTGCCTGCCCAGTCGGCATCTGTGAAGCAGTGGAGCGAGGAGGATGAGGAGGGGGTTATGTTGATTCCAACATCCCTGGTTCCATTGAGGTAGCGAAGAAGTCGCTTTGCGGCATTCCAGTGAGAGGTGGTAGGGGCATGCATGAACTGAGATAACTTATGAACGACAAAGGCAATATATGGTCTGGTGAGCTAAAGGTACTATAGGCTGCCGAGCACCTGGCGATACTGAGTGGAGTCGGTGGGAGAAGTACCATCAGAGAGTGTTAGGCGAGCAGAGGTGGATAGTGAGGTTTGTACGGGCTTGGAGTCAATCATGTTGTGGCGAGTAAGAAGGTCTACAGTATACTTGCGTTGCGAGAGAATGCATGATTTTCTGGAGCGAAGAACCTCAACACCAAGAAAGTAAGAGAGGGGGCCCAAGTCTTTCACAGAGAATTTTGAACTCAGCTCGGCAGCGACCTTAGAGAGGAAAGTCGAATTGCTCCATGTGAGAATAAGGTCGTCCACATAAACCAGAAAATAGGCGAGGACCCCAGATTTATTGTAGACAAATGGGGAGCCATCGGAGTGTGTAGGAGTGAAGCCAATTTCCCCAAGGAATGTGCGAAGAGCATAGTACCAGGTGCGAGGAGCCTGTTTGAGGCCATATATGGACTTACGTAATTTGCAGACATAAGTGGGAAAAGTCTTGTCTTTAAAGCCTGGAGGTTGGGCCATGAAGACCATGTCAGATAGCTCGTCATGAAGAAAAGCATTGTTGACATCAAATTGGCGAAGAGGCCAGTCATTGGTAACAGCAATGCTCAGCACAGTTCGCACAGTAGCGGGCTTGACCACAAGACTGAAGGTTTCAGTGAAATCAACACCCGGTCGCTGATGAAAGCCTTTGGCGACCAGGCGAGCCTTGTACTTGTCCAGAGTGCTATCTGGTTTTTGCTTGATATGAAACACCCATTTGGAACCAACAATGTTTTGAGTGGTCGCCGGGGGTACTAGATCCCATGTTCCATTTCGGAGAAGAGCATCAAACTGAGTGGACATGGCATCCTGCCAATGCTTGTCCTTGAGTGTCTGGAAGACACAGTTTGGTTCAATATCAGAGGAGAGTGTTGATGTGAGACCATACTTTGGGTTTGGTTTGAACACTTGGTTTTGAGAGCGAGTGACCATGCGAGAGGTCGCGGGGGAGCATTGGTCGGCACGAGGGCATTGGTCGCAGTGGTGGTCGGTTGTGAGTTAGTAGATGATGTGGTCGGTTGTGAGTTAGTAGATGATGTGGTCGGCTGTGGTGATTGAGGTTGATCTACCTCCTGGTGATCGACAGGGTTGGGAGTAGTCGGCACAGTGGCAGGGGCGAGGATAAGGGCTGGGATATGGGGAGCAGGATTGGTGGGTGTGGTCATGATAATGGTGGGTGAAGAGTTGATGCGGAAGGAGGAATATGTGATGTTTGTAGGGTCAGATGGTGATCGGTTGGGAGAAGGGGCGAGAAGAAGGGGAAAGGAATGTTCGACAAATTGGACATGTCGTGAGGAGTAGATTCGATTGGTGGAAAGGTCAAGGCAGAGATAGGCACTCCGTGTGAGTGAGTATCCGACGAACACACACAGAATGGAGCGAGGATCAAGTTTGTGAGTGGTGTAAGGGCGAAGCCATGGGTAGCAAAGGCAACCAAAAACACGGAGTTTGGATAGGTTAGGGGGCAAGCGAGGAGTTTTTGATAGGATGATAGCATGTTGAGATTGGTTTTGGGTAGTCGATTTATGATGTAGGCAGCCGAGCACACAACATATGGCTAGTATGTAAGTGGCATGGAGGCATGATGGAGAAGGGCTAGGGCTGTGTCGACCACATGGCGATGGCGACGTTCGGACATGTCATTGTGTTCAGGAGTGTGTGGTGGAGTGGTTAGGTGAGAGATGCCATGAGATTGGAGAAAGGAACGAAGAGTAATAAATTCTCCACCATTGTCAGAGTAGACGGTTTTGATTTTGTTTTGGTGATAGGTTTCAACAAGTGTTTTGAAGGTGATGAATGTTTGTAGGACATCAGATTTTCTTTTTAGAGGGTAGACCCATATGTATTTGCTGAAGTGATCAACAAATATAACATAGTACTTGAAGTTTTCAGTAGATAAAATAGGAGACGACCAGACGTCATAAAAGACAATATCAAGTGGCTTAGTAGAGATAATGCTAGAATCATAGAATGGTAGCTTGTGACTTTTGATACATGAACAAGAGTTACAATTGAAAATTTTGGAATGAGCGCTAGAGACGTTAAGCTTAGACAGGGTGTGGGCAAGGATTTTTGTTGATGGATGGCCAAGGCGAGCATGCCAGGTAGTTGTTGTGAGATGTTGGGTGGTGAAGGCTTGCGGAGAGGTGTGAGGATCCGTGCCGGCCAGACGTACATATTATTGATACGGCTCCCAACGAGGAGAATGCTCCCCGAATGACCATCCCGCACCTGAAAGGAAGATTGCCCAAAGACAATGTTAACATCATTATCACGACAAAGACTAGAAACCGAAATCAGGTTTTTCGAAATGAGCGGGACGACCAGGACATTCGAAAAACTGAGAGAGTCAAGATGAGTAAAGTGCATAGAACCAGTGTGAGATATGTGTAAACATTTACCATCACCAATTTCAACATTGTCGAGCCCATCAAAGGGAGAGTGGACAGATAGGTTAGCGAGGTCGCTGGTGATATGATGGGAGGCACCAGAATCAAGAATCCAGTGGTCGGCGGAGTGAGCCGAGTAGGCAGGGCTAGCATCTGTCCTGTGTGAACGGGAAGATGGTGAAGAGGAGGGACCTTGTACATGTGGTCGTCGATGACTTGTAGGTGGAGCAAAGGGTGAGGGTGTCGATGGAATATCAAGACAGGTGCGAGCAGTGTGGCCCGGTGCTCGACAGTATTGGCAAGTGCCAAGGTATGGCCTCTACGTGGATTGGCGAGGACGAGTGTCAAGGGGTCTAGATCTTGAGTCAGGTCGCAAGGAGCGATGGTGCGATTTACCAGCAGCTAGGGCGGTCGCAGGGATTAAGGCCGAGGACGGTCGTGAGGCAATTTGAACTTCGGCACTTAGGAGCTTATCGCATAGCTCGGCATAGGAGATGGGGTGTTCACGAGCCTGGATGGCATTGGCGATGTCGTTGTAGGATTCGTCGAGGCCTGTTAGGACCTAGAGAGTGACGTCCTTGGCGTCAGAGGTAACGCTGAGGAGAGCAAGTTCGTCGACCACAGAGCGAACTTCCATGAGGAAGTCAGAGATCGGGCGAGCACCCTTAGATAGAGAACGAAACTTAGTTTTGAGGGCAAGAATGCGGCCTCTTGAGGGTTTTCCATATATGCTCTCAAGCATCGACCAGGCTTCGCAGGAGGTTTTTTGTGATGCAACAAAGGGAATTAGTTTCGGGGACATGGATCCAACCAAGGTCGAGAAAATGAGATGGTCCTGACACACCCACAGTTCGTGTGCAGGATTGGAAATGGTGGTGGTTGTGGTGCCATCGACGGCTGGAATTGTGGGAGGTGGGCATGGATGCGTGCCCAAAACATAGCCAAAGAGGTTATGTCCTGTGAGGAGAAGACGGAGCTGGAAGGACCAAGCTCCATAGTTGGTAGAGGTGAGTTTTAAGGACATCTGTGCAAGTCCTTTAAAGGTGATGAGAGAGGGCGATTGAGATGGAGTGGCCATTGTAGGGAGTTGAGCAGCGGAGAGAAGGAAGAGCAGCAGTGAGTTGGGCGTCTGAGACGGGCGGCGGCGGCTAGGGTTTTTGTGACTGCGGCGGCTAGGGTTTGGATCAGGCGTGAGCCAAGTGACTCGATGATACCATATAGAGAATATGAGAAATATTATTTCTTGATTCCTTTACAGTGAGTGTACAAGAGATATTTATACAATATAAGAGTTTAACCTAATCTTGACCTAGTCTTATTGGACTAATAGATAAGGCCCATAAGTGACATGGAATGGACCTTCATAAGAATATATAAACAATACTTTAAATATATTCCTAATACCTTTACAACTAATCAACAAACTATCATGCAACAAGCATTTGAATGAAGGGAGCCGGTTTTGTGGAAGCAATTCCAACCTTAATTGACACTTATATATGATGACAATTCGATGTACAAATTACATACCAAAATAAGTACTAGAGAGAAATGGCACGAGTACTAGTCGTGTTGATGGTGGCGCTGGTGGTGCTGAGCGGGGCGACAGAGGGGACGAGGCAGCAGCGGCTGCCTCTCGGATCGTGCCTACTATCGTGCGGGAACAATATGGTGACTTGCGCAAATAAATGCGACTCAAAAACATCACCCGCAGTACTCCTTTGCTACCAAGATTGTGGAGCTCAAGAAATCACTTGTGTTGGCACTTGCCTTATCACTGGAAATGATACGCAGATTTCAAACAAAGGAGCTCGGCTTTGAGCATTATATATAGATTGTTTATCTATATCATAATTAAATAAAACTTGAAACAATTATATATTATTTTCTCTTTAATATAATTTTGTAACTTTATGTTTCTTTTTCATCTTCAATTTAAATAATTATTTCTCATATCAAATTAGCTGCAACGTACGTGCCAAATTAAAAGCAATTGAAATCATAAATATTGTTTTCGGTGTTGGTACTTAAGGACAAAAATGGGGGAAATCTAATTTGAATCAGTTTTTTTTTTTTTTACTTTTTTTGAGGAAGATAAATATTATTAGAAACCTCAACAAGAAGTAAAGAGAAAAATCTACTAACCGAAAAATCAAATTCAAATATTCAAACACCTGAGATTGGGGAAAAGAAATACGAGTATATAAATATTACTTAACCATTAATCCCAAAATTGCTATAAATTCATTTTTATAAACATATTTTTTTTACCATTCAACGTCATCATTTTTAATATATATATAGGTGTATTTTGTATATGTGTATATTGTTGGGAAATTAATTCTCCCATGGGAAGGAAAGACGAAAAATAAATAAGAAATAAAATGAAGAAATAACACAATCACCAACACAAGAATTTGTTTACCCAATTCGTCTTTCGACTACGTCTGAGGGCGATGCCAAGTCAGGTATTTCACTATACTTTTCGGATGCGCAATGATTACTGTTGGGATATGAATTCTAAAGACAAGTCCTAAATGATGATAAAAGATAAAAGATGAAGTTTTGATAAGCCAAAAGTAGACTTGAATATTTTCTAAGTGTTGACTGATCTAGTCTAGTTATGAAGTCGTCTTGTATGAGACAAGATCAGTAGAGTTCACAAGACAAGTACTAGTTTCAAAATACAAGTGTTATTAAAAGATAAGTACGAATTATAAGTACTTCATATTTGTTTATATTAACTGATTAGTTTGTTTTTGAGCTATGATTAATGATTGTATAAAGCTCATGATTGTTTTTATGTAAAAATATATTGATGTATAGTTTTCTAAGTTGACTAAGCTTTATAACAAGAGCTTAATATAATGTAATAGTCTTGTTAGGATTAGATAATAGGACTAGATTAGTTCTTGATGAAATCTGAAGAAGTCTACTGCACAAGACAAGTAGAAGACGGAGTCTACTACTACTGAACAAGACAGGTACGCGAGACTACAAGACAAGACGAGAAGAACTGAAGAGTTAGTTACAGAAACGCGTATTGAAGATAAAGATTAAAGAGTTAGTTAAGGAATAACTAATTAACTGAAGAAACGCGTGGATGGATAAGAAGAATCAGTTACAAGTTAGTTTTCAAGAAAAGTTGGTTACACAACTGAAAGTTCTTGAAGATGAAGCTTATAAATACCTCATAATATTCTACAGTTAAAGACTACTGTTATAAAGAGAATTGAAGCATTCAAAGAGATATTCAAGTGAAGATTCAAATACTCTCAGAGTTTGAAGTTCAGAAAGTAAAGTTGTACAAGACAAGTGAAGAACAAGAAGGCTACTACTGAACGAAGAGAAGTTTTATTTTTGTTTACTGTTTCAAGTTGCTAGATACTTGTAAATCACTAGTAAGATCGAAGAGGCACTTGGTAGTGTTTTCGAGAAGATCTAAGTCTTATTTCTTGGGACTTAAAATCACAAGACTACTCGATTGGAAGAGTAATAAATTTCACAATTGGGTTTGTGAGAGTGGATGTAGACAAGTTGTCGAACCACTATAAATCCTTGTGTTAATTTACTTTACTGTTTTGTGTGTGTTTGATTGATTAACTGCTTAATTGATTAATTGCCTATCTAAACAAGACAAGTAGAGTGTTCATCAAGAAGTTCGAATTTCGAATATAAGTTGAGTATAAATTTGATTGGGCTCATTGTTAATCTGATAATTCCGCATAGTGTACTTTGATATATTGAAAGATTTTTAAAAGTCTATTCACCCCTCCCCTCTAGACTTTTACTAGCTTACTCAATATTATTAACTCTACTTGGGACCAACAATTACAAAGAGAGAACATCTATTTATAATAGAAAACTTGTCCTAATTAACCCTAATTCTATTAGGAACAACAAACTTGCTCCCTACTCCAAGCCCATTAGGAACAAACTTGTCATAATTAACCCAAAGTCTATTAGGAACAAACTTGCTCCCCACTCCAAGCCCATAAGAAACAAACTTGCTCCCTACTCCAAGCCCATAAGGACCAAACTTACTCCCCACTCCTAACCCATTAGGTTAATTCATGCTCCACACTCCAACAATCTCCCACTTGGAGACTGAATCTCCATGTAATCATATCTTCTTGATTTTCCTCCTGTATTCGCCTGGCATCGTCAAACCTTAAACTCCTTTTATTTTAGCACAAGTCCAACAAACTCCACTTTGATAAAATAAAAGAAAATTCCATTGTCTTCACCGACAAACATGATTCTTAAACCAAAGAACCAACATTCTCAACATAGAGAATACCTACTCCACCAGATGAGTAGAACACTTAAAATCACCATTCTAAGAATTTCTTTCGACATTGTCTTCACCGACAAACATGATTTTTAAACCAAAGAACCAACATTCTCAACATAGAGAATACCTACTCCACCATATGAGTAGAACTCCATTGTCGTCACCGATAAACATGATTCTTAAACCAAAGAACCAACATTCTCAACATAGAGAATACATACTCCACCATATGAGTAAAACACTTAGAATCACCCATTCTAAGAATTTCCTTCGGCATTGTCTTCACCGACAAACATGATTCTTAAACCAAAGAACCAACATTCTCAACATAGAGAATACCTACTCCACCATATGAGTAGAACACTTAGAATCACCTATTCTAAAAATTTCCTTCGGCACATGTCGAAAAATATCTGCTGAAATTTATGGTGCAACTTCTAACTTTTGGCATTCCTAGAAGTCCTTCAGCCATCGACATCTTTCACCACACACCTTGCATCCTTGCCAAACCAATACACATGTGGTCCAACTAACGTCATCACATCCTCTTTCATGACAGTTGGACATGCCATAAGGATGTTCATTTCCTCAATCAGAGGTTCTATCCCAACGTTAGCAACTTGTTCGGAGCCATTTGCCGCCACCGCTCCACCTTGATTAACTTCACCTTGTGTATACCAGATTGTATCAGCACATCCTTAACTTGCACTTGCCACAAGTTAAAACTGATTCTTCCATCAAATTTCTCCATGTCATACTTCATTGCACTCAAAGTCTTTGACATGTCCTTTTCTCCGCCCTTAAACAACCGTCTCAAAAGAGACCCCCGAACCTCTCTAAAAAATCTTTTCTGATGTGGAAGATCAGACTACGCTGAAACCACAAAGCATGCTAAGAATAAATAGAGACTAAACCCGGGCTCTGATACCACTTGTTGAGAAATTAATTCCCCCAAGGGAAGACGAAAAATAAACAAGAAATAAAATGAAGAAATAACACAATCACCAACACAAGAATTTGTTTACCCAATTCGTCTTTCGACTACGTCTAGGGGCGATACCAAGCCAGGTATTTCACTATGTTTTTCGGATGCGCAATGATTACAAAGAGAGAACATCTATTTATAATAGAAAACTTGTCCTAATTAATCATAAGCCCATTAGGAACAAACTTGCTCCCTACTCCAAGCCCATTAGGAACAAACTTGACATAATTAACCCAAATCCTATTAGGAACAAACTTGCTCCCTACTCCAAGTCCATAAGGAACAAACTTGCTTCCAACTCCTAACCCATTAGGTTAATTCAAGCTCCACACTCCAACATATCTACCCTTATATACTAATTCTGAATCTTTTATTTTCTACGTGTCATCCCAATTCTCCTCCTTTTCCGTTTTCCTAATTTTATAGAATTTATGATTTTATTTTATTTTTCTATTTTATTTTGTTTAACCGTTTCTTTCTCACATCTTTCTCTCTCTTCTCCAACTATAATTTTTAAAATTATTTTTCTCTTCTCCGTTCTCTCTCTTCTTCACTTCTTTTTCTATTTAAGTTTTTTAATTATAATTATAATTTTTAATTATGCATTTTTTAAAGTATTTTTAATTTTTCTTTTCATCATTTTTTCATTTTATTTACTAAATATTATTTATTTTATCATCCCGCGAATTTCGAGGGTCTTGTACTAGTATATATATATTTCAGAAAATTTAGTCTGTTCAATTGCTACTATCAAGAAGAAAAGAAAAATGTTAGGACAAGTGTGAAACAACCCTAAAATAAGAGGTTCCTAAAGTGACTCCAAAGAACAAGTAGGATTTATCTCAAAAGAATAAGTAAAGAATTGGCTCAGCCAAGCACAAAAATAATTGAAAGAAAATAATCAAAATGAGCTGAACAACAGAATAAATTGGGCCATGGCTCATATAACAAAATCAAAACAGACGAAAATTAATTTGTTCACCACCACCAATTTTGACAAAAATAATTACATGTAATAAAATTACATTGCCCTTTTATAAATTTAAACAAATTTTTGTTTATACACCAACCCCACTACGGCCCATTCCGCCACCCCAAACACTAATTTTATTTTCCGCAAATTATCTAAATTTGGAAAAATTGCAAAAGAAGACCAATTTTTTAGAAAAAAATCGGTAAACAGATACGTTTTCTTAAAATAATAATAAATACGTTTTTTTTAATTCTTTCAAAAAATCAATTTGAATAAAAAGGGACAAATTCGTACTTTTCTTCTCGTGGGGGCTGAAGACATAATTCTGGGAAAGAATAAATCATCATCATCCGAATGGCAAAAACTTATATAAATATTGCATACATGCAATATTGACCAATTAAGTCAAAATTCGTGGGTCAAATGCAACGCGAGTTAATTAACCTTAATTATAATATGAGAATTTATTTTTACTCTAAAATATTATCTTACTACATGACTAAAACTATATTACTACATGATATAAATTTTGACACTACAAAACCAAAAGTGTATTACTACTGCAAGTCCAAAAATATTCTGGACACTTATTGTTTTTGAGCAAAATTACTAAAATAATTCTGACTTATTCGGCTACTATATGACTAAAACAATGTTAACACAAGACCAAAATTTTATCACTACACAATCAAAAGTGTATAACATGTCCAAAAATATTGTGGACAGTTAATATTTTTGGTGAATTTGCAGAATATTTTGACATATAGTATTAAATTTTTGCCCTTGTAGTGGTAATTTTTTGACCTTGTAGTAACATATTTTGGTCATGTAGTAAACCACCTGTTTGCGACTCGTGAATTTTCTGGGCAACCCGGATTCAAGCTTATGATCCACGTTTTTTTTAAATTATCTTAATTTGACTTTTGGACTAAATTGACTTAGAGTTTTAACTTCGTCAAATTAATATGAAATGCATGTATGAAATATTTCACGACTAACTTCATCCCCATAAGTGTAATGATGGCAGTTAAACGTCCAGGTTGTTGCACTAGTAAATAAATAAATAAAATTGTCGCGGCTCCGTGTAAAAGGAAGAGAGATAGAGGAGTTAAACGTCCAGGTTGTTGCACTAGTAAATACTCCCTCTGTTCACCAAAAGTGTGCTCACTTTTTTTTATATGTACTTTTAAAAAAATCATATTTTAATTATAAAGAATATATTTAATATAATAAGTAGAAAATATATTTGGTAGATACTCAATCTTGTTAGTAAAGTAGAAAAAATATTCAAAAGTTAACTATTTAAATAGAATAAACACGTTTTTGTGGACCTCAAAAAAAGAAATGAGCACACTTTTGGTGGACGGAGGGAGTAAATAAATAAAATTGTCGCGGCTCCGTGTAAAAGGAAGAGAGATAGAGGAGGGAAGCATAAATTTGTTTTAAAAATAAAATAAAAAAAACGTAATTAAATAACAAGAGATGAAGTGTGCTCATATAATAAGGAATATTATATAGAAATTATTTACTCTCAAATATAAATTCCAATGCTCAATTATTCTCTAATACAAATTCACTCAATACAATTTTAGTCTAAGATGATCTTTTTACCCTTATATTCTCATCTCCTCATTAAATTCAAACTAAAAAAACACTTCCTCTTTTCGTGTGGATTACTATTCCTCACTCAATTGAATATTTCCCCCCTTTCTCTCTCCTCACTTCCTCACAATTAATTTTATTTGATCTCTCACCCGTTAATTTTATTTGATCTCTCACCCGTTAGTTACATTTCTCTTTCCCTTTTAAATCAATTTCTCACAATCTTACCCCTCTCTCGGTTCATTTTTAAGTATTATCTTCTTTCTCACATTTTCAGATGAGGTATTATACAAAGAAGACGACCCGAGTGCACTCAGTCGGAGGTGGACGAGATCAACATTTCTCGACTCTGTGTCACGTAGCCCTAGAAGGAAGAGCAGAGCGACGCTGTAGGTGAGCAAGTTTATGTGTGTGGACCCGGTATTATACAAATAGGTCATTCTTAATTAATTTTGTACATGTTACATCTAATTAACAAGCTCTCACGTTAAAGGAAGTGGTTAGGTTTTTTTTACAATTAACCTTAATTAATTGGCACTTATATTATATGTGATGATAATCCAACGTTCAAATCACATACCAAAATCAATAGAAAATTGACCATCGTGCCCGAGTACAGCGCAATTGGAAGATTGTCCTTTGTGCTACAAGATTATAAAGATGGTGACCTCCTCAAGTTTTAAAAAACTTCAACCATATATATTGAAAGTCTCAAAGTCGTTAATACGTAAAATCATCAATTTTAATCTATACTTTTAATTTTTTATCAAATTTAACACATATTTTTCTTCTTAATTAAATTATACCTATATTTTTTTTATAAAATCTAGAATATAATTTTTCATTTAACCATATTATACACATACTTTATTTTTTTTATTATCAAATTAAATGTAACACATATTTTTTTTTATGTTTTACCAATTTTAGCACATGTTATTTATCAATTAATTTAAAATATCAAATTATAAAATAAAATTGAAAATTATCTAAAAATATTGAATTAAAAAGAGATTTTAAAAAATATATAAGAATTTTTTAATAATTGAAATAAATTGTAGTATAAGTATTTTTTTTAATGATATTTTGAGATTTTTTTTTTAATTTATAGAGTAGGGTATATTTAATTAATTAATTTGATTATATTTATAAAAAGTATGGGTATAAATTGAATAAGAGAAAAAAGTATATGCAATATGATAAAAAAAAAGTATGAATATAATTAGGCTAAGATCAAATCATTAACTTTAGCCTATACTTTTCATGAAATTTAGCACATACTCTTAATCAAATAATACACCTACTTTTCATATTCTTATCAAATTTAGAACATTTTTTTTCAATTATACCCATATTTTTCATTTCTTATCTATCTAGCACATATTTTTTTTGTTTTATAGCGCATGTTATTTATCAATTAATTTAAAACACCAAAAAATACAAAACTATATATTAAAAATGTAAAAATTATATAATAAAGAATGTCTTAAATATGTTTAAATTTAAAAAAAATCAAAATCTATAAATTATTTTTTAAAAATAATTGAGAATTTAAAAATTATCTAAAATTATTGAATTAAAAAGAAATTTACAAAATATATAAGAATTTTTTAATAACGGAAACAGGTACGAATTGTATAAAAAAAATTATTTTTTATATAATATTTTGAATATTTTTAAAAAAATTTAACGTTTTATATTTTTCAGAATAAAAAATATTATATAATTTTAATTTTTTTTATTTTATAGATAAGGTATATTTATTAATTAATTAATTTCATTATATTTATAAAAAAGGTATAGGTATAAATTGGATAAGAGAAAAAAAAAAGTAAATATGATAAAAAGTGAAAAAATTGATTATAATTTGGTTAAGAAAAAAATACGTGCAATTTGAGAAAAAAAGTGAAAATAAGAAGAAAAATATGCGGTGGATTTGATGATTTGGCCTTATGTTAAGAAAAAAATTGTGTACTAGATTTGATAGAAAATGAAAAGTATATGTATAGTTTAGGAATAATTCTGAATAAATACCTCCACCTTTAGTCTCATTATCAATTTAATTACGACTTTCACGATTATAATAAAAAATCCCAACCTTTTATTGTGTTGCAATTCGATACACATTTTTATTTTCCTACCACCAATCGATGATGTGACTTGCTGAAGCTCGCCACGTCAGGTTACGTATATTTTTATTATTTTCTACATCACATTATATGAATAACACTTTATAAAAAAAAAAAAAAAATCGTTTTTTCTCCCCCTGCTTCTTCTTCTCCACTCCTCAAATTTGAAAATTAAAATGCCTCAAACAAAGATTCAGGCATTAAAAAATATTAGTTGTGCACGGTCTAAATGGTGCGTCCAATTGTTACTGTTTGCTGGTTTCTTTAAAATGAATTGGCAGGTGATATAATTCCAAGTTTTTGACATTGATGAGTAGCCTTTATGGATTTTAGTTTTTTTTTTTTTTTTTGTCCATTTTATGGATTTTAGATTTGATGGATGTGAAGAGAGTTTATGGTTTCATTGTCTTCTGTATTCTGGGCCTGATTGGGACTACGAGTGCCCCTATCCAAATTGGGCTTCTCTCGGCTAATATCACCTCCTTTTTTTTTTTTTTTTTTTGAAAGGGTTTGACTATATGCATCCCCATTTCACATGGATGCACTCTCTCGATGCACCCCCTAATTGTCATAAATGCCCTTCTATCATAAAATTCTTATTACTATCCACACCCGCTCAAACCCTAATTTCTCCTTTACCTTCATCTTCTTCTTCTCTCCCCCAAACCACTCCACCAGCCCCTCAAACCCTATGCTTAAGAAGTTCCACAAATAGGGCAAGCCTCTAATTTTTTTATTTTCATTCCAAAACAAGACACAATCATACTTACAATTTTTTATTTTCATTCCAAAACAAGGCACAATCATACTTACACGCATGGATACGCTCCTAATCTCAAATCGCGTAAATAACTTTTAGTTTCGTAGCAAGTGTGTGGAAGTGTCTCACCATCGGAAAGAGCAGACTTCATCAGACTCAACATCATATTTACAACTCTATTACTCAACTTGTTATACACTTTTAAATGGAGTAATTGAATAATAAATGATGTCTTCGAAATTTTCTTACAACCATGATATAATTCTACTTGAGCATTTGCAATGAGTGCCCAAGATATGCAAGGAGACAATGAGTATTGTAATCATCGGTTGACATATTATCACTATTTACTTGAGAGTATTGTTCACCGAGGTCAAACAACATTTCATTAATACCATTAGAGTAGTGTTTCAGATGATGCTTCTAACCAATTGAAAAGGGAGTTACTTGAGACAAAAGAAAAGTTGGAAGCGTCTAAAAAGTCTGGAACTCGCGTAGGTGCACTTCAGGAAGAAGTGAGTGACATATACGACACAATGAACAAACTTATGGATTTCTTGATCGAGAGACGGATAAGTTTTTAAGATTTAGGAGAAACCTTCCTTATATTTATATTTATTCTTATGTTTGTTACTTTTGAGTTTTGACTTTTGAAACACTTAAGTTCATTATATTTACAATTTAAATGTATTTACCATCTTTAATTTAGTTATCAATCTAAATATTTATTTATTATAAATTATTAATTAAATTAGTTACGATAATACTTTTAGTAGATTATAAATATATTTAATTAATATAGATATATTCAATTCAATCAAAATCTCAATAAAAATAATTATTTTATGATAATTTATTAGTCACTGTAAAAATGCAATTAATGACAAAAAAATTTGTCACCTTACACTAATTAATTAATAACGAAAAATGTTGTCACTAAATGACAAATTGTGTTGTCATTATATATATATGCACATATTTTTTTATTTTTTTTATGGAAGTTAAATACACATCCCTTTTTTCCCCTCCCCATGACTCGAACCCAGGACCTAAGGCCTAGGTAGTGGTGCTCTAACCACTTGAGCTATCCCACTTTGTCTTATATATATGCACATATGATGACAATAAAAAAATCGTAACAATAGCGTAATTCTATTGTGATGAAATAATTAAATGAAGACGAAATATATGTTGTCATTATATCTAGAAATTTAGTGACAATTATCATATTCGTCGCTAAATAATATTTCTTATGATAAAAATGTTTCGTCACCATTTCTACGCTATTTAGTGATAAAAAAATATTTTGTCGCTGAATATTACCCTTTCATGACGCACTGTGTCATCATTATAAATACATATATATAACAACGATTAAAATTTTGTCACTAAAGTGTTATTCTTTGGTGACGAACTATATAAAAGGTGACGAAATTATTCATTTAATTGTGACAGTAATATTGTCACTAAAATTTGACAAACGCAGTAGAAAATGGAAAAAAATCGTCACTTAAAATTATTATTTTAGTGACAATAAATCAAATTGTCATGTAAAGTTGAACTATTTAGTGACGAACTATATAAATTACGACGAAATAATTAATTTATTTGTGACGAAAATTTCGTCATTACAATTTTAAAAGGTTGATATGAAATGGATAATCGTCGCTAAAAATTAATATTTTAGTGACAATAAATAAAAACGTCATTTAAAGTTGAACTTTTAGTGACGAAATATCATATTCAGCGATAAAATTTAGTGTCAAATGTGAGGTATTATTCGTCACCGTAGATGGAATAATATAGCGACGATGAACTTTAGTGTCACCAAAAGATGATTGTTGATGACGAATTCAAATAAAGTCACATTTACCTAATGTGACGCACCTACGGCGACCTTCTTTGCGACGGAGAAAAATCGTCGTCAAACACATTTCGTGACGGAAATTGATGCTTTTATGACGAATTGTTGTCGTCGCGATTTCTCAAATTTCCTATAGTGAACGTTATACAGCGAGGATGATCATGAAGGGCGCTCAGGGACTAGTATTATATATATTATGTTCGGTCAAAGAGTCAACAATTTATTTGTTGACCAGTCAAATATTCAACGGAGAATAGTCAAAGTCTTCAATTCTATTCAGCGATGGCGAGGACGAACATCCAATAAGGAACAAGGAAGAAAGTCTTCATAGAAGGGGTCAACAAGTCAATGAAATCCACATGGGAGCGAGGAAGAGAAATAATATTATATTGGCGAACAGGTGATCAATGGTCGCCTAATTAAAGAAGAATTAGAGATATTAATGAAGTAATTTGCATTATCCAAGTCAAGATGGTCGGCGATGATGAAGATGACGAGCAATGTCATAGCTATGAAGAAGAAACCTTGAAGACACCAAGAGTATAATTATTAAGGGAAGATCCTAAGTCCAGTTGCTCGCCGGAGGGCCAAGATAGGGCGAGGACGACCAGAAGCCAGCATATATAATCGAGCAACAATGAACAAGAAGCTATGGAATTCATCGTTGGAGCGTTGACAAGTCAAAGGCGGTGTAATAAAGGTGTTCGGAGACGAGCATCGTGTAGGATGGGACATATAATGGCTGGTTTCAGAGGCATTTAATGCAAAGTAGCTGCATTAAATGCATGGAATGATCATTTAAGGGCAACTGTATTATCAATTAATAGGTGTATTAATGTTGAGCTGCCAACAATTAATTGCATGCAATGTAATCCCCTATATAAAGCCCTTTGAAGGCTTAATACAATTCATTCCAAACTTTCCCTAAAAAATCCAACACTTTGCTTAGGTTCTCTCTCAAGCTTTCTTCAAATATTCCTTAAGAACAAACTCTAATTTCAAGAGTTCATCAAGAACTTTTTTGATCATCTTTCAATCCGTAAAAAACCACTCAAATATAAATGATATTGTTTGTTATCGATTGATCAATACACTCCGACAAAAATCGGTACAACATATTACTAACATTTGGACATCCCCCCGTCAAAAAAAAAAAAACATTTGGACATCCCACATGAGCAATAGTATCACTAACATTATTGTGATGGGTGAAGTTAGAAGCACAATTAAAATTGTACAAGTGAGATGTGGTTATAAATTTATAATGCCCACGAGAGATTCCTTGGCAATTAGCAAGTTGGAAAACGGACCATCAATCCAATTCCAATTCTGATCATATAATGAAAATGCCAAGCAGTACTGATCATCGTAATCCATTTGTGTGTCCATAATATTCTTGTCTTCACATACAGCATGGTGCACTTGCATGTAGCTAGATAATGAAAACGATACCCCACTTGCATATATATGTATCTTAATTGATGAATTCTTTATTTATTGCAAACGATGTTTCATCAATTATATCATCACCCTTGTCAATATACATATATTGTGATATTTGAATACTGAAAACAACATTTAAAATAATAAAAAAATATCTAGTTCCCAACATCATCTTCTTTTATTAATTTTCACTTGTGACGTCAGCGCTATTAACACCCACTCAATTATTTTATAAACTCATTTCATACAGTACTTGTGTTCTGAAGTACTTGTGTTCTGAAGTAGGGATATTGCAACGGAAAAATCATGCAAACTGTTTGAGTGATCATCAAAAAGTGTATAGCAAATTATATTTGCGATGAATTTTTTGAAATCCGTCACAATTTGCGTTCATTGCAAATTGGTCAAGACCCGTGACTATGGGTTAAAATTTTGTCGCTATTTAGTGACGGAAGTATAGCGGTCGTAAAATTACGATAAATTATTTTGTTGCAAATATTTTATTTATTTATTTAATCTTGTAAGTTTGTGACAAAAATTTATCACATGCAACTGTAAATTAGAACAATTTTCACCGTTGTAAATCTTAAATATATAAAAAAAAATGTACTCAAGTGGTTCAAACTCGCGTCAAACTACTGTCTTAGTTGGAATTGAACCACCGAACCAAATAGTGCATTAATGTTGGTGTTTGGAGAATTAGTTGGTTGGCAAATCAAATTGAATCTATCCGATCTTGCCGTATCTCTAAAATCAATGTCATTATTTGTGATGTGGGGCTTGGCATTTTCATGTTTAATTAATTAATAATGATGTCATGATTTGATGAATTTGTTGGTCATTTCTCCTTAATTGTTGGTATAATTTGACAAGGAAATGTCACCAACAAGTGTATTGGTATTTTGAATACTTGCTTTGTAAACACGATATGTTGATAATTTTCTGATAGTGTATGTAATGGAATTAAGTTGTTTACTGATTAAACAATCCTCGATAACTTATTTATTGATTGTTTCAACTAGTTTAGTTTTCAGTGTACCTTTAGTTATATTCTTTGAGGGTTTTTTTTTTTTTTTGGGTTGTCTATGGCTTAGTGGAGGAAAATATCCATATTTTTCAATTAAATACTAATTCCGTCTCACTATAAGTTTTCCCTTTCTTTTAGTTGTTTTGATTAAGGAATATGATAAAATAATAGATGTAATGGTGAGAGAGAAAATAATATAGGAGTATGAGTTCAAGTATGATAAAATAATAGATAAAAATATAAGTGATGTGATTGAGAGAGAAAAAATAATTTGCTAAAAATGGAATGGAAAATTTATAATAAGACATCCAAAAATAAATAGTGGGAAACTTATAGTGAAACGGAGGGAGTACGAGATTCTCATTACTTGTATTTTTATTTTTTTACTTGTATATTGTGGTCTATCCACTGTGATTAATCTCTTGTTCTTATATGGTATGTATGATCTTGTTCACCGGGAATCAAGTAACATATCTCACTCTATTTTGTGATGTAAAATCACTTTTCAGTTTTCATCTATATGGATCGTGTTGTGCAACTTGAGTATGTTAATTGTTCTATCATATTTTAAATTTCAATCTTAGAAGCTTGTTTTGAGCTGTTAAATTTGACTTGCCATTAGTATGTGATCTAATCAACCCATTTTTAACCCAAATGTCAACTAATCCATTTATTTAGCTATTCTTCTATATGTAAACCTTTTTGTAAAATGGTAGATTCATTAGCCTATGCAAATCCAACTTAGCTCTATCTTCATGCTATTCGGATCTTCATTTCAAGTGACAAATTTAGCTTCTTAGTTCTCATAATGTGTATTTATGAGTTATAACTTTTGTAATGATATGTTTATATCTAAAATGTTGGTGTATTTATTGTAGATGGTAAATAGGTGGAAAATAAAAAATGGTGATGTTTGGAGGGAAATTTACTTTTTGTCACATGACAAGTGTAATAGGATTAGAAGGGAAATCTGATGTAAAAATTCAACAATGAATATTTTTTACTCCCTCCATCCATGAAAAGTAGTCCCATTAGAGTGGGGCACATGTTTTAAGAAAAATGTAGATAAAGTAGATAAAGTAAGGGTATTGTGGGGTCCATTGTGAATAAAATGATTGTTTGTGAATAAAGTTATGGCAATTTGAGTAATTAAGTGATAGTTGAAGGGTGATAGTTTTCAAAAAAGGGTATGGGACTACATTTTGTGGACAAAGAAAATAGGACAAATGGGACTACTTTTCGTGGACGGAGGGAGTACTATTTATTAAATGATGAGATGTGTTGGTGGTCTTTTTCCCTTCAATGTCGGCAGATTTGATGTGGAGGGAAGAGGGACTACTTGAATTTTTTAAGTAGTCTCCCTAGGACTCTAGGAGTAAACGGTCTACTATACACTTTTGACTTTACACCATACTCAAAATATCTACTTTTTCCACTTTAATGTTAAATTTTTTTTTTTTAATTCGTGTTAAAAGCATATACTCCCTCCGTCCCGGAGGAACTTGCACCCTTTGACCGGCACACATTTTAAGAAATGTGTAAGAAAATGTGTAATAATTGATGTTTTGAGGGGTAGTTTTGTAAACTTTTATGAATAAAGTAAAGTAAAAAGTAGATTGAGTGTGAATAAGAAATGGCAAATGGGTAAATATGAGTATATTTCAAGGGTGAGGGTTGTGAAGATATTTTCTTTTATGGAGTGTGCAAATTGGTATGGGACATTCATATATGGAAAGTGTGCAAATTCCTGTGAGACGGAGGGAGTACATAATGGAGTATATCATTTCCATAATTATTTGTACATTTTTTTTATTGGAACTTTTCAAAATTATTTGTACACTCTTAATATGGAAATACCTATAAAATTAATACTCTACCAACATCATTTTATTTTTAAAATTGTCACTTTTTTTTTACATACATTTTACTTTACCACCTCATCAAATTCACTTTACATCTCATCAAATCACCTAAAATATTTTTATTTTATCTTACATCACCAACCACTAAATCAATTTTTTTTTAAAATTGCGCCGTGCAAATAATCTTGAGACGGAGGGAGTATTTATTATGGAAGGAGGGAGTAAAAATTTGTGGAAGGAATATAAAAAATGAAAAATAAGTTTTGAGTCATTCTTGTGTCCAATTCATGGTAAGCATAATCCGCAAAATTGAATTATAATTTTAATTTGATTCTAGTTTGGATGTTAAAAATTTAATTGAACTATCATTTAAAATTCAATTGTATATACATATAGTTGCATACAAGAATTTGCTTATTTTTTTTTTTTTATATCATCGTGGGTAGAATATCGGTTTTTAGGACTATAAAGTATTTTTATACAAAAATGGGTAGAAATATAATTTTTAAACTTGAGGTGGATAAAATAAATTTCGGGTTTATGAAAGTGGGTATTTTAAAATTTTCCAATTTGTTTTTTTTGTATATATGGATGTAAGTGTATTTGGCTGGTGTTAATTTTTTTTTTTTTAATTCTCGGTATTCAATTTTAGTACGCACTAATTTGGAGGATCAATCTCATCATTCACTAATGTGGACTCCGTTTAAAGTCAGAGCTAAGCTATGTATGAACTAACTCTTTAAAAATTATTTGCACCTTAAAAATTTAAGTCTAAATCTTAAAGATGAGTATACTCCTAAATCTCAAGTGCCAAGTGAAAACTTAAAAAAATTTAAAAATTCATTTGTCCCACTATAATTCTTTTACTGAATGTTCCAAATAAAATTTTCATTTTATTTTTAACATACTCCCTCCGTCCCGGGAAAGCTCCCCATGAGCTTTGGGCACGGAGATTAAGAAAACTAATATAATAAGTATATGTATTAGAGGTGATGTGATTGAGAAAGAAGAATATAATAAAATGTGATAGAAAATAGTTACAAAAAAAAAAAGAATTAGTAGCTTTTATTGAGACGGACAAAAAATGAAAGTTGGGTAGGACAGAGGAAGGACTATTTTATCTCCCTCTACCTCTATTATTTTATTATAATTTTTAATAAAGAAAAGAATATAATGGGAGAGTGGAAATTAGCAAGTAGGCTGCTGTCATCATCACAACTTGGGAAAGTGTACTGTGTACGTATGGTGCTCCAATTTGGTTGAGAAAGGGATAGCACAACTCAAAAGCAAGACAATTATGATCATTATGCCAAAAAAAAGATAAGGGAAAGGCCCTGACACTTGTATCCATACTCAAAAGAAAACTATATTAATCTTGTGAGCATATTAGTAAAAAAAAAAACTATACAGACAAGCCAGATCTTCGCATTCCTCAAACACTAGCTACACTATGGAGTGAGGTGGCTGAAGGCCTCGGATAAGCAGCACTTCGTCTCCGTTGCCTAGAGCCCGTTCGGGTTTTCTTGTGATTGGCATCTGCATTATACAAATCTTGTAGTTGCTCGAGTTCTTTTACTATTTCTCCCATTTTCGGCCTAAACTTTGGCTCTAGGGATATGCACCGTAAAGCAAGATTAGCCACTTTTTGAGCATCGTCCATCGAGTATTGACCCTCAAGACGGTTGTCCATAACACGAAAGACTTTACGCTTGTTGGCAAGGAAGGGTTTCGACCAATCTACCAGCTTGTGCTCGCCAGATGGTCTATTCTTGTCGATTGCTCTCCTTCCTGAGAGCATTTCTAGGAGCACGACCCCAAAGCTATATACGTCACTCTTTGCCGTCAAATGACCTAATTCAAAAGGATATCAAAAACTCGTGTGAGCAATTACATTATAGAGCTAGAAAATCAAAAGAATAACGAGTAACACTTGGGTGCACTAGTACAACTAATATTGAAAACAACTACTAATACCTTTTAGTATAATGTTACTTAATAATGTGCATAAGTTGCACGGTGCAACTCGTGTATAGAAGAAGTATGTGCCAAGAACAATTCAAGATTCAAGAATTACACCTGTAGCTACATACTCCGGCGCTGCATATCCGTAGGTTCCCATGATTCTTGTGGACACATAACTTTTATCGCCAGTCGGCCCATCCTTGGCCAATCCAAAATCGGAAAGTTTTGCATTGTAGTCCTTTAAAATCATAAAACACGAATTTTAAGTGCTTCACAAAGATTGTAGAGATGATGGATAGACATACATCGTCCATTATTTCGTAAAAGAGGAGTTACCGAGTCGAGCAATATATTGGAAGTTTTGAAGTCTCGATAAATAACTTTTGCTTCACTACTATGAAGAAAAGCCAGCCCCATTGCAGCTCCATGAGCAACCTTAAGGCGAAGACTCCAAGAAAGAGGCTGGAAATAAGACCCCCCTACAACAAAATACATCATTATAAGAAGTTGATTCAATTTAAACCTTAGCACAAACAAAGATAAAACGACTCACTTCGAAAGAGATGATTCTCTAAGCTCCCTCGAGCCATGAACTCGTAGACCAAAAGTCTATGCTCATCCTCCACGCAATAGCCGATTAGTTTCACAAGATTAGGATGAGAAAACTGGCCCAAATAGTTCACTTCTGCCTATAACCCCACAAATTCAACAAACTACATTAAAACTCACAAAAGGAACTAATCAAGATTTGATGATTCAAATAAGAAACTCACCAACCACTCCCTGTGGCCCTGAAAACTCTCTTGGTTAAGTTTCTTTACTGCAATAACCAAGCCAGATCCGGGTTTTGCAGCAGTGAAAGAATTCTCATCTATCCAACCTTTGAAAACGGACCCGAATCCACCCCCTCCGAGCACACTATCAGGTCGGAAGTTTCGGGTGGACATTTTCACATTGGAAAAAGTGAAGCTCATAAGGTTTGATGATTGCAAGATCTCACCCTCTGTTCGAGGTGTATGTGGAACTGATGTTGATTCAATCTTACTACTGATATCAATGCTTTCACTATTCTCATCAGAGCTAATGTATTCCCCTGGATTCATCAATTAATCAACAATGGAACTTAGACATGAATTGATCAGTTGAAGAAACACAGATATGATGAAAACTATTGAAGAAACGTAACAGAACAACAAGCATATCCAAAACTAAAAGCCCATTATTTTCCAGATACAAAACATACCCACAATTTTAGTTCAAAAATCATGATAAAAGACCAAAAAAAAAGGGTCATAATTACCAGCATGAGGCGGGGTTTCAGCTTTGATTCTAGCACTAAAACAAATTCCCATGGCAAGAAATTAAAGGCTATCAAGATGTAGGTCTCAGCGAATTCTGCAGAGAATTAAGGAAAAATATAAGAAACTGAAAATACAAATCAAATTGTTGAGATCCAATTTGGGTGTGAAAGCAAGCTGAAAGTAGTATATTCAATTTCTAAATTATGAAAGAAGCCAAAAAAATCCGCAAATTATTCACGCACCCAACAACTCCTTGGCAATAATCGATACACAGCACAGCAGCAAACCCACATAATACACGTGTTTACTATAAATACATAGAGAGCACCCACCTTAATTCTGGAGCACCCAAGAACAACTATCAGCCATAAACAGAAACAAAAGGTGGGCTTATTTGCTCGGGGTTACTCTGCCTCCATTTCTGTGAGTTAGAGAGAGAGAGAGAGAGAGAAAGAGAGGGGTAATGTGAACATTGGAATTAGGAAGCATTTGCGTTAAGAAGAGGAGGAAGGTTGAGAGAATAAGATATTAATGGTGGGCTGGTCCCCTCCCCCGTTGGCAACTTGAATAAGAATAATACATATACATAAATACTACTCCATATACGTAGAGACATGTGTCTGTGTCTCTTTGGCAGCCTGCATTGACTACTACTTCAGCTACATTTGACTCTTTTTATCGCCTTCATTCCACCGAATGAATCGTGGACTTGCTCCCCCAGGATAACATCTCCAACCTTTTACCAATAATTGGCTCTTTGCTTTAGATTTAGGGTACTGATTTTTGTTCTAATCTAGTACCTCCATTATTTTCATATCTACGTGGGACACGTGTATTAAAAAAGTGTAATACTCCCTCCATTCGTCTATAAGCTTCTCACTACATTTTGGCACAAAGATTAAGAAAAATGATTAAATAATAGATATAGTACAAGTGACGTGATTGGAAGAAGGAGAGAAATAGAGAGAAAAAGTAGAATATAAAGTGAAGTGTAAGAAAAAGTACTTACCAAAAAGGGTATGGGAAGCTTATAGGCGGACGGATTAAAATGGTAAAATGGGAAACTTATAGGCGGACGGAGGGAGTAATTAGTTATGTATTCTCTCCGTTCTATAGGAATTTGTATCCTTGAGACGGCACACAATTTAAGAAATGAGTGATGTTTTGAGAAATAGTTTTGTAAAGTTTTATGAATAAAGTAAATAAAAAGTAGATTGAGTGTGGAAAAGTAATGACATATGGATAAATAAGAGTATATTTTGAGGGTGGTGGTTATGAAGATATTTCCTTTTATAGAGTGTGCAAATTGTAATGGGACATCCACATATGGGGAAAGTGCAAATTTATGTGAGACGGAGGGAGCATAGGAGTAAAAAAAGAGTCCACTTTTGTGTATGTGTGAAAAAAAGTAATGACATTTATGTAAAATTGATATATTGTGAGGTGAGAATTATCGAATATGGCCGGTTGACCCGGTCAATTGTTAATTTTGGCCTTTGACCAATTTTTATATCCATTCAATTTATTAAATAAGAGAAAAAAAAATTAATAGAGTTGGGTTTTATAGTAAAATACCCAAACAACGTCTTCTTCTTCAACCCCTCATCTACGATTTGCTCGTCTCCTTCAAAATCAATAGAGAGAAATCTACAAAAAAAAAAAAATCTAACAACAAATTTTGAGAAAATCCCAAACATCTTCTTCTTCAACTCTTCTTCTACTTTCCAAAGTCTTCTTCAAAATCAGAAATCTGCAAAAAAAAAAAAAAAAAAAAACTATTGTTCTTCAAATTCAACATCAAAGTTGCATCTTTTTTAACAAAGAGGTCGAGACGGGGTCAAAAGAGGAGGAGAACTCGAGTCTTCCCTCACTAGGAAAAACAAGGACTTTCTCTTCTACAACACGACGGTGCTCTGCCCTAACTCAAAGAAGAAATTAAATCAAAAATTGCAAGTAGGTTTTCCAAAATTTGAATTTTTTTTTACCCAAAAAGCTTGTTTCTTCATGCTACTGCTCCAATTGTTTTCCTGATATATAGGGGTTAACTTACAACTTTCTGTTTGCACCATTTTAGAGTAACTATATACAAAAAGATATTATGTACCAAATATTTTCTTATGTGGAGGATCTTATGCAATGCTTACCTATATTACTGTTAATTTTGTGTAACATTTTTTATGGAGTATGTTATTCCTTGGTTTAATTCAAAAATAGGCGCAGCAGAATGAAAGGCTAGATGTTCTGATGTAGAACATCGAGAGTTGTTGAAAAAATCTTGCTTTGACAAATTATTTGAAATGAGAGAGATAAGTTTTTCGGGTAAGTTAATGCAGAGTCTATTGTTAAGAAAAGTAATATGTGAAAAGAATGACATTGAGTCGAGGAAGGATGATGCAGGGCCGGGTTATGGTTGGAAATTAGTGATAAACTTTTGAATTTCTCTTTGTTGAAGTTCACTATTATAGATTTTAAATACGGGTAATGAAGAAGACTTTGCAAATGAAATACCTAGTGAAAGAAGACTTTGCAAATGAAATACCTAGTGAAAATAGGTTGTTAAAGGAGTATTTCAATGATGGTGAATCAATTGTACCTTCAATATTAAAAAATGCATTTGAGATTGCAAAAAATGAAGAAGAGAAGATAAATACAAGTTAGAATTAGTGTATATCTATGAAAACGTGTTGAGAGCCAAAGAGCCTACTACTTCAATTGAGGTGATTAATTTGGCTATTGTTCATAATTTGGAACTCTTTGATAGATAGATATCCATGGGAAAAAAATCTTATAATTACATTCATGGATTTTAATATAACTTATTTATGAATAACTTATTTAATTTTTTTTATATTTGTTAGGTTTGGACATTTGAGTGTATTCCTCACATTAGTGAGTCCTTTGGTCATAAAAAACTCACCTTCCTATGAAGACGACGTGAGAAATGCTTTGAACAATTCAAAGGTTTGTAGATAAATTGCATATAATTAATTAAAGTTTGATTTATATTAGTAACATTCTTTATTTAGATTGAAATAATTTCATTAGAAGCCACCTTGAGGAAAGGGAAGAACATTATTTAAAATGTTTAAAATGATGAAAAGAATGAGACAGATAAAACATAAGTGGATTCAAAGGATAAAGATGTAAGTATACTTGTTATATTTTTTGAAAATGTAATCTTCAATACCTATTTAATCAATAGTAATTAATAGGTGTTTAATTGGTATTTTATGATATACTTTCTTCTGGTAGGATATGCATCACTCTTATACTACTATTACAACCAACTCAATTTAGTGTTTTGAGTCAAATTTTAGAAGTCATGCTTTCGATAAGATGATGCTCTCGACAAGAAGGTTGATGCTCTCGACAAGAAGATTGAGATGATAACAAAAAAAATAGATCAAGTGGAGAAAAAACATGTTGACGACCAGAAGATTGAGATGATAACAAAAATAGATCAAGTGGAGATTTATGCAGATTTGATTGTGGCATGTTCACTGTGAAAAGTTTATTGAGTTTTTGTTTGGTAAAACAGATGTCCCAACATTTTTGATCCATAGGTAATTTATTATTCCTTTTTCACCCTATAAATATGATAATTATCAATATATATATATATATATATATATATATATATTGGATGTGCAGATTAACACACAAGGGGATTGTGAGAAATTTTGAAGAACTGTATTTGTACGTAATATTTTAGATAGTAAGAAAACTTGAAGAATTATGTTTGTACGTAATATTTTAGATTGTAAGAAAATTTGAAGAATTCTACAAGTTTTAATGTTTTTTTTAGCATGCTCTACCGTGAGGGAAGGGTGAAAAGAACCCCCATAGGGGAGTGAAATAGAACATGAAACCATAAGCTCCCAAGCAGTGGGAGGAGCCAGGGCTCTGACCGCGTGCCTGTTGAAGAATGAGCCGGCAACTCATAGGCAGTGGCTTGGTTAAGGGAACCCACCGGAGCCGCAGCGAAAGCGAGTCTTCATAGGGCAATGGTCACTGCTTATGGACCCGAACCTGGGTGATCTATCCATGACCAGGATGAAGTTTGGGTGAAACTAAGTGGAGGTCCGAACCGACTAATGTTGAAGAATCAGCGGATGAGTTTTGTTTAGAGAAATTACGTTTGAAATATTTCAGCACGTTTTGTGAATTAAGGTGTTTAAATAATTCTAAGCAACTCTAAACGACACTGAACAACTCTACACAACACTGAACAACTCTACACAACTACATATAAAACAACTCTACACAACTCTAAACAACCTTACACAACTAGATATAAAATAAGACTACACAACCCTAAACAACCTTACACAACTAGATTTAAAAAAAGACTAAACAACTCTAAACAACCTTACACAACTAGATTTAAAAAATGACTAAACAACCTTACACAACTAGATTTAAAAAAAGACTAAACAACTCTAAACAACGTTAAACAACTCTAAGAAACCTTACACAATTAGATATAAAATAAGACTTTCTAAACAACTCTAAACAACCTTACACAACTAGATATAAAATAAGACTACACAACTCTAAACAACCTTACACAACTAGAAATAAAACAAAACTACACAACTCTAAACAACACTACACAATTTTTAACAACATTAAGCAATTCATATTAAACAACACTGTTGATCACATATAAGAAGACACAAAATGTGAATTACTTGTTTTTAGGTGAATAAACTCTAAATTTGACACTTTAATCTTCAAAATGGTACACATACCATCTTATTAATGACAAACATTGAGAATAACACATTTTGATCACATATCATCTTATTGTTTAACATGAGATTATTTAATAGTATTGGGCATTCAAAACTAAACAACACTATTTGATCACACATAAGATTAATAAATTTAAATTTTAACACTTTAATATTCAAAATGGTACAAATAACACATTTTTAATGATAAATATTGAGTTTGTTTAATATAGGATTATTTAAATAACGAATTTGTTTAGAGTTGTACAGGGTTGTTTAGAGTTGTTTAGAGTTGTACAAAGTTGTACATGGTTGTTTAGAGTTGTACAGGGTTGTTTAGAGTTGTACATGATTGTTTAGAGTTGTACAGAGTTGTTTAGAGTTGTTTACAGTTTGTACATGGTTGTTTAGAGTTGTTTACAGTTGTACATAGTTGTTTACAGTGGGATAAAAAAAAACTGTTGTTTACAATAGCAAAAAAAAAATTCATGTGAACTTCATATCAAAACAAAAAATCAAATACCAACACATACTTAATCGTTCACATCCGATGACTTCATTTTCTTGCACATCCGATGAAACTTTGTTCATCATCCCATTGACTTCATTTTCTTGCACATGCGATGTAACTTTGTTCATCAACCCATTGACTTCAATTTCTTGCCCATCTGATGCAACTTTGTTCACAAGGGTAACACAAATGGCACAATAGTGACCTTGTTTGTTGAGACCCACCAACCATTGCAAATGTCTATCTAAAGTGATTTGAACTGGAACTTGAAATTCTTTTTTTTTCAGTGAGAAGAAATCGCATTTCCACATCATGCATCGAAGAATCAACATTGCACAAACTTAGTACTTCGAAATGAAGCTCTTTATATGTTAGGTTTGAAGATATTGGAAGTCCTTCTACATTATTACCATGATCACTCTCGCTTATTTTCTATTCTCATTGACCATTTTCATTGATAAACTCGCCAAAATAAATTATGTTGACCCAAAATTGAGGAAATCCATATCTACAATTCAATAAGAAAATTATAATTGTTAATAGTAGAATATTTAATAAAAAAACAATCTAAACAACTTAAACAACCACCATAAACAACATTAAACAGCTCTAAACAACCACATTACACAACCCTAAACAACCACCATAAACAACATTAAACAGCTCTAAACAACCACATTACACAACCCTAAATAACCACCATAAATAACATTAAACAGCTCTAAACAACCATAAACAACCACATTACACAACCCTAAACAACCACCATAAACAACATTAAACAGCTCTAAACAACCCTAAACAACCACATTACACAACCTTAAACAACCACATTACACAACCCTACATAACCACATTACACAACCTTAAACAGCCCTAAACAACCACATTACACAACCTTAAACAACCCTAAACAACCACATTACACAACCCTAAACAATCACATTAAACAACTCAAAAGGGAATTTTGGATGTAAATCTAAAAAAAAATCACTTGAATTTACTATGATAAAAATATCAAACAACAAATTTAAACAAAATAAATATAATAGAAATATATTTTTTATCTTCAATCCAACTTTCAATTATATCATGAGAAAAAATGGAAGAATTTGAGTGTAAAAAATGAAAAAAAAAAATGGAAGAATGAGAGATGAAAGAAGAGAGAAGATGATTTTGTTTGGTTTTTTACGGTCCCAAGCCAGGCTTCAGCTCCCAACTTCCAGTTTCTGCCCCTTTCAGCTTTGTTTGTTGTATTTTATTTTCTTTTTTCTTTTTTTAATTAATTTAATTAAAAATAGGTTATTTTTTAATGTTTTGAATAAGTTGGGCTATTTTTGATAAAACCTACTTTGACTAGGCCATTTTTGTATTTCCCCCATATTGTGAGAGTGGAGTTTAATAATGATTTTTCATTTTATGGATGTGAAAGTTCGAAAGAAAAGTGTAATTGCGGAAATGAGGGAATATTTAGGGGCAGAAAATGACTACAGTATTATGTTCTCAATGATAATATATATATATATATATATATATATATATATGAAAATAAGTGGAGTAAAGTTTTTTTTTATTTACTACTCGTATTATCTTAAAATACAAAAAAAATATAAATCTGGTCATGTCATTAGTCAACACCATTTCATAACCACCTTTTATCCAAAAAAAGATGAAGATGAGAAAATGTGGACGTCTCGCTCATTAGGGAGCCATCATTCTCTCACGCCATTGTCGAAAAGCGTTGCACCATCACCGTAAAACCTAATATGATTGATTTGAGTATGGAGGGTGCACAACGCGCGTTCGAACGTGTTTTGGAACCACTGGTTGCATTGCCTCCACCATGGGCTTTTAGGCAGTGGTAGTCGATCTGGGTGTGGCGATGGTAATTGGAAGATTAAGCCTGCTAAATTTAATTGAAATTTTAGTACTTGCACACTTGAAGTTTTGGTGGATGGACTATTATACCATTAATGAATTGTGTGTGATTTTTTTGAAGAAATTCGTTTTATCCGGTCCAACCTAGTTATGATCCATGAGTTTTCAACTTTCCTTTAATACACTAATGTGGCACATTTAATATTTAATGAGAGAGTATCCCCTAAACGAATGCATAAAAGGGAAAAAAGAGAAGGTATTATGTAACTCTTATTTATCGTACAACATAACTTACGGATAGGGAAGGTATATTGTTTGAAGAACTAATGAATCTAATTGGCAAGTACAAAATCTATCAAACCAGGCAAGATACTTGGAGTCGGAACGACACCACGATGGAATATACACCACCAAGACGGCATATAAAAAAATGATGGAGGAGTCCGAGAGAGCAGTCTTAGGCGACGCGGAGAAGAAAACGTATAAAAGACTCTAAAGGAACCTTGTGCCAAGGAAAGCTAATATTACGGCATGAAAAACGATAAGGAAGAGGAGACTAGCCACAAAGGATAACCTAAGGAAACGAGGCATGAACTTAAGTATCGAACAAACGAGGTGTAAAATGTGCAACTTTTTTTTTTGGTCGGTAAATGTATTGCATTAATATAAAATGGGCACAAGTAATACCCATGAAAGCAAAGTACACAGTTTCAAGAACCACATTAATACATTAGCAGGAAAGAAAGGTAAATGTATGAGATAGCCTCCCTCTAACTCAACTATCTCTCGCCCATGCACCGAATTGGGTCTCCGAGCCATTCCTTGAAAAAGAAACTACTCCGAATGTGGTATTTAATCGTGAACCAGCTCCATAGTCTTACCTTGAATTCTTCGTTGAACTTCGGAATTAAGAGAGTGTCACTCCTAAATAATAATGTGTTTCTCCATTTTCAAATTAACCAAACAACACAAAGCCATATACAAGTTGTCTTTCTTTTACCGTTATTCCCTTTGAGGCCTCTGATTAGTGTGAAAATTGCTTGAAATTCATGTGTTTATTTTGCATAATTTTGAGGATTTTGTTGCATTATTCACACTAAATTGACTAATTGCACTTGAAATAAGAAAGGTATGTGTTTTGCTATTTTTTTTAGGTAAATTGAACTTATTTGGAAGCAAAATACGTGTCTGGGAATTCATGAAGTCAAGAAGATAACTGCACCATTGGATGCGTCTCGAAAAAATGAGTGGAATGAAAAAAAGAATCAAGTCAATTGGAGGTCGGGAGCTCAAGATATGATCGAAACAAGAAAGTGTGAAGCTAAAACAGATTCCACTCGGGCAGCCGAGTCAAAACACTCGGTTGACCGAGTCAAATCTTCTTCCAAGTCAGTTTCTGGACTTCCAACTCACTCGGTTGGCCGAGTCAAACCACCCGGTTGACCGAGTCAACCTGCTGATGCGCGAAAATTCGAGAATTTTAAAGGATTTCAAGGGCCTAAGTGCAAATCTCGTCTCAAGCATTCTTCCAAGCTATAAATAGCTCCCCATATCAGATTATTGAGAGGTTTGACCTCATTTCTACACACTCAAACCCTAGCTCATTTTTCTACAACATTTGATAAATAGAGGAGCAATTAGCTTAGGTTTGAGGAGCTTATCTCCTCAAACACACTCTTCATTTTTATGCTCTCTTAGTTTAGAATCATTTGAGTATTTTATTTTCATGTAAGAATGGAGGAATTACAAGACTCTCAAGGTGATATTTTTCTTTTATTTAAACTTTCTTTGGTAAATTTCATTTTTATGTCTTATTTTGTTGTTTTCGCCATGGGTGTTTCCTCAAACACCATGGACTAAGCTTTTTATGCTTTGGGTGTTTGAAACCATGTGAATATTTAGTGTTAAAATTGTTTATGCTTTGATTGTTATTGATATTTGAATTGTTGCTTCTCTTATTGGATTTTATTGGTGTTTTGTGTATTAACTTCTATTAATCCGTATTTTGAGGCATGTTTAGCGTAGACGAGAGTTACATGAACATGTTTAAATTTATGGTGTGAGTTGTTGGTATACAAATGCGTTTATTATACTTTTAATTCGTCGAGAGAGTTAACTGTATTAGAACCCCATTAAGAGACATTAATTACTTGAATGCTTATTTGGGTAGTTGGTGAGGATTAGGAAGAGGTCTTATTACCGGGTTTGGGAACACCTTAGACGTAAGGATATAGTACCTAAAGGGAAACGATTTTCATCCTAGCATTTTGGTGCTCTTAGTAAATCCAAATTGAAGCATAAACACGGTATAAACAATCCCACTCGATTTCACTAGGTAGAGAACACCCGAAGCATTCTCACACTTGCACTTCTTCGAATCCAGTTCGTAGTTGTTATTTGTTCTTACTTGTCATTTTCTTGTTTTGTTGATTTAGTTGTTGAATTACTTGTTAGCCTTTAGATTGTGTTTAGTTTAATGTGTTGTCTTTAGATTATTGTTTAGTTTTAAATTTGCATTCAACTCCCGAAACCGTAGCTACATTAGTTATGACGACGCACAACTCTAGGGACCCATTGCACTAGTCTACCTCCCTTGGTTCGATACTACTTGGTCGAAATACTTACGTGTATACTACTACGATCCCTTATGCTTGAGGGGAAGTAGTTAGTCAAAACATATTGCCTAAAATTCGTTCAAGTCAGCCTCCGCCAAAGCTTAGTAGATTTTATAGAGGGTCAGATTGTAATATTGAAGGGAGCTTAAGCCAGGCTAGACAACTCATCCAAAGCTGGTAGAATATTGAGCATTCAAAGAAAATATATCGCTCGGTTTCCTCTTGGATACCACAACAAACACACCTTATGTCGTCGCCCTATTTGAGGATGTTTCTTCTTCGTAGGTTGGATCTTGTTGGTAAGCGTCCCCACAATAATCATACGTGTGCCTTCACTTTCATCGGAGCAAAATTCGTCCAGGTCCGTTTGAAACCTTTGATATGTCCCTCCTGTAGCTGAACATTCTGATTCTCGTGGAGTAGCGTTGTATAGGTAGCTTTCGTGGAAAATCTCCCATTGGCTGATGCTTTCCATTTGCACATGTCGTCTACTCCATTTTTGAGTTGTACCCTGTCCAACACATATATAAGATTGTTAAAAGGTGTTAGTTCCCTCTCCATAAGTGGTCTTCTCCACCTCCATGTCCATCTCCAATTCTCCCCAACCCAGACACGTACCCATTTCCCCCATTTTCTTCCCCTTATCTAAATTCAGAATATAAAGTCTACTGAACCTTTCTTTGAGTACCCCTTCCCCAGACCAGTTTTCCTCCCAGAAGTAAGAGTTGTTTCCATCCCTAAGAGCCTTAATTAAGTTCACATGAAACCACCCACTATTGCCCTCCCCTGTGACTTTTAGAATATCCCTCCACCATAGTGGCACTCTCCCATTCTCCCCCGTACGTAGGTTCCCGAATCCATTTCCCCAGCTACCCCCATATCTAGATCTTATAACCTTGACCCACAAACTATTTTTTCTGTAAAAATCTCCATCCCCATTTCCCAAGTAAGGTTCTATTGAAAATATCGATATCCCTCACCCTAAGCCCTCCTAACTCTTTCGAATTGCATATTTTCTTCCACTCTATCCATGTCACTTTCCTATTATTACTCCCACCCACCCACCTACCCCCAAAAGAAAATTATGTTGTAAACACACAATTTCACTGATGTTTTTTTTTTTTTTGTATAGGGTAGAAGGATAGATAGTAGGTCGAAAGTGAAGAAATAACTGAGTTTAACAGTGTGATCCTGCCTCCCATTGAGATTTTTTTGTCGTCCCATCTTGCCAGTCGATTCTTGATTTTCTCCATTATGAATCTCCATCCAGTCGTTTTCCTATGATTGACTCCAACTCTCATTCCAAGGTATGTGAATGGAATAGAATCAGGTTTGCAGCCTAGTATTTCAACCATGCCCTTTAGGACACTTTCCTCCACATTGACTCCCATAACCGAGCACTTTCCGAAGTTTATTTTCAGCCCCGACATTAACTCCATGTTTCTCAAAATCCTTCGCATGACCTACGCATTATTCAAACTTCCTGCTCTCATTAGGATTGTATCGTCCGCGTACTGCAAATGCGAGATTCTGATTATGTCTTGTCCAATATCTGCTACTGTGAACAAATCAACTTCCGTTGCTTTTTCCATTAATATACTCAGTCCCTCGACTGCTATTGGGGAAAGGAAATGGAACAAGGGGTCCCCTTGCCTCAGCCCTTTTTCCAATTTGAATTCTCTAGACGGGCTTCCGTTAACTAGGACCGATGCTGAAGCCGAAGTCACACATTCCATCACCCACTGTCTCCACTTGGGGTGGAAATTGAATCGTGCCCAGTCAACCGAGTCATGTGCTTTTGCGAAGTCGATCTTGAAGAAGATTCGCTCTAGCATTTCCCGTTTTACTTCGTCCATGGCTTCGTTAAGGGTAATCACGCTGTCCATGATATTCCTGTTCCCGATAAATGCTCTTTGAGCAGTAGAAATAATGGATGGCAGAACAGGGCACAACCTTTTAACCAGAATTTTAGCAATGATTTTGTAGATCCCTCCCACCAAGGATATTGGCCTGAAATCATTCATCTCCGTGCTGGCCTCTTTCTTGGGAATGAGCACAATGAACGTGGGGTTGAAGCCTTTAACAAGACGACCATGGGTATGGAACTCCTCCATAAGCTGTGTAAAGTCCGGTTACAAAAGGTGCCAGAATTCCTTCAAGAAACCAAAGTTGAACTCGTTGGGCCCCGGGCTCTTCGAGGTGTCGCATTCGTTTACGGCTTCGTGTATTTCCTTCTTTGTGAACGAGGCTGTTATTCTATCATTCTTCTATGCTGATACATGTTTTCTAACAAAATCCTCTACTGGAATTGGTCTGATGATATCCAGTTTCTGGAAGTGGTTTTGGAAGTGTGTGAAAATGCCCCCTTGACTGTAGCAACTTATTCGCACCATTCTCCATTCATATTTATTCCGAGGATTTCATTTCTTTTCCTTCTTTTATTGATAAAGTTGTGAAAGAATCGGGAGTTGCAGTCCCCCTCTTTGACCCATTTGCATCTTGATTTTTTTATAGTTGATCGTGTTCTTCCTTTTTAGTTCTCTAATGAGTAGTGTAGTAGTCTTGTTTCTGCTGATGATTTCAGGTTCTTCAAGCCCAAAGACTTCATCAAATATGTCCAACCTCCTGATTTCTTCCCTGTGATTTTCTACGTTGTGATCAATCTGACCAAATACCTTGATATTACATTCCTTCATGTCAGATTTCAGCCTCTTCAGTTTTTCTTTCATCTTGTAACTCCCCCACCCCTGGACTGAATAACCTCTACATTTCTCTTCTACGAATCTTTTGAAGTCAGTATGAGTGTGCTAGGCCGTCAAGCTTCGAAAGGGTTTTGGTCCCCAGTCTTTAACTTTGATTCCCAACATGATCGGATAATGATCTGATACCGATTGTCTCAAGCCTTGTAGATGAGTATTCGACCATTGACTCGGCCAGTGATGATTCAGCAGAGCTCTATCAAGTTTACTTTTGTAGCTCTCATCTGCTTTGTACTAGGTAAATTTTCGTCCATGTAGCGGAAGGTCTACAAGGTTTGCAGATTTGATTAACTCGTCGAAAACCGTCATATCCCTGTGATTAGGTAGTAACCCTCGACCATCTCTTTCGGACACACACCGTGTTGCGTTGAAATCCCCAATGATGCACATACACACCGATAGATTTTGATTGACTATTGTCTTGAGTCGATCCCAAAGATCAATCTTTTCAGGTAGGGAGCACGAGGCATACACATTGATTATGCAACATTTTATCCTTTCCTGCCCCCAGCGGCCATTTAGATGACACCCTCGACATATGTTATTTTCTCACACATGTGAACACCTCTGGGGTTCCATAGAGATATGATAACCTCAGACCTTCCTGATGCCTCTCTCGCCGCCCATTCCATTCCATCTTGCCTTCACCCCAAATGGTTCGGCAAGTCGCTTCGTCTACCACTTCTAGTTTTGACTCTTGTATACAGCAAAGATCCACCCCCTAGATCTTGATGAGGTTACGTAATTCATCCTTTTTAATCATATTCCCCAAGCCTCGAATATTCATAGAAAGTATCTTCATTGATAACACTTTTCAGATCCTTCTTCCACTCGTGTTCTCATTGTGGTGGTTTACTTTTCTATATGGGCGAGATTGTTTATTACCTGGGCATCCGTGGTTCTGGTCTGCAGGCATAGACTTTTCCCCAATTTCCATGTATTTGATGATTCCCCCACCGCATCGATCTTCAGTGGTTCTGTAGGTTAGGGCACGTTTATGCCTTTGATTGTCTGTTCCTTGTTGGTTTCCAATTTCTGTTCCTCTGATTCTAAATCTTTTGTGAACTCACGCCATTTCACAGCCTTCATCTTTTGGCTTGTCTCTTGCTTACACCTTTCTTCTTTGTGGTTGTGTTGTGTCGTTGGGGAAAAGGTTTGACGGTTTGAGTAGAGGTTTGACCTGCAGGGGGTTTGGCTGTCCTGGGGTGGGGGCGAATCGGAGCTTGTGAGGGTGGGATATTTGGGGGGGTTAAACGGTAGGAGAGTTTCGTTATGTTGGGTTAATGCAGGGCTTTGGGTTTTTTGGGTTTGGGTTGGGCTAATATCGACTGGTTTGGGGCCCGATCAGCTTGATGGAAGAAACAACTATACACTTGTTGTTCGAATGCCCAACAGTAGTGTTTCTATGGGAGAAGATTAGTTCATGGGCTCAAGATAAAAATAGTTCCTCTGTCTGATCCAAGTACACATATGATCCATTTTTTGACATGGGGGGGGGGGGAGGGAAAGCATGAGGAAAATTACTGTAACAGTATGGGTAGGGATAATCTGGACTTTATGAAATCTAAAAAATAATGTGGAGTTTAATGGTGAAGTCTCAAATCTACATAGAACACTGTGAATTTTTAAGTGTAATATGAGATCAGGGCTTATGGAAAGGGTAGGAGCAGCAGATTGGTTTTCTGATCCAAGGAAGTCCTTAAAACCTTAGTGTGAGATTTTTGGTATGGGTGCTTGACCATGTATCAAATTTACAGTAATCTGTAAACTTCAAAGTAATATGTGAAAGCCTTGTAATATGTTTTAAATGTGTTGAATACCCTTGTACTCAATGAGATTGAAATAATGATCTTTTTTATCGGTAAAATAAAATAAAATCATACAACATTAATACTATGTTATAGTATTAATATTTACAAAATAATAGTATCAGTGGTGTATAACAAACTAGCACAAATCAGCGTATTAAGTGGATTTTAAAATATTATATTAAGTTTTAAATTTAAACGATTATAGTAAAATATTAAACATCAATAAATCTTATCAATGAAGAGAGAAATATTAATTGTTAATAAATTAAAATCCTACTGATTTAGAAAATTAGTAACATTACAAATTAAAATGATTTTTATTGATATTGCCTTAGTCAGAATTTTCATTTACATGGAGAATTCAATACTCCGCATAAGCTTGACACATGAACACAAGTTTACAATATATCGTCACATAGACAAAATTAACTAGAAGACGACACTTCAACAATCTCAACTCCCTATTAGTATAATAGGAGATAGGATATTCATACAATACTTTACTAAAAGGTTTAGTCTAGTATATATTAACGTGACAAATATTTTTAAAAACTCTCTCTCTAAGCAAAAACTCTCCCCCTTCTCTCTACATTAGCTTACAAAGTAAGCTGCCCTCCACCTCTAAAATCCCAAAACCATCACCGTCCACCTCTTCATACGCCGCTTGAAACTCCGCCGCCTGCCGTCGCGCCGTTTGAAACACCGCCGCCTGTCACTGCGCCACTTGCAACACCGCCGCCTGTAGCGCCGTTGCATCGCTTTTCTATTGGGCGAAGGGGTCTTTTTTAGGGGTTTAGTTGGGATCAATGGGTGAATCTCCCCGTCGGAGCCACGGTGACCGATCGGGTGAGTCATCCGTCTGATCCCATTTTATTTTCGTTTTTCCTTTATGCATGTTATTTTAGTTTGCTTCTTAGTTTAGATCTGGTGTTTTTAGGATCGTTTTTCTTCTTATGCCGTTATTTTCTACTTTCGGTATTTTCCCTTTACCCGTTGTCGGGTAATTTCCCTTTCCCCGCTGGTTTGATTTCCTCCCTGTTATGATGGGTTTTCTTCCCGTTTTCGGGTTTTCCCATGGTGGCACTTTGTTGTGCCTGTTGGAGCTGGTAGGCCTTGGGTCCGTATTTATGTGGTTTGGGAGGTTTGTAGCACGGCTGTTGCTATCTTCTTAGATCGCGGAGTTTCAAGGTATGCTCGTTGATCGTTGATCCTTCCACCCTCTCACGATTGAGTCTGGAAATTGTGATCTTTTGGTAGAATTTGCTGTTTGGATAGGTGAGGGCAAGTGATTTGTAATTCTACTCCTATCTGTAATTCTACTACCTTAAAAAAAAAAAAAAAAAAAAGGTTTAGTCTAGTATACACTCGAGTGTATGTTGTGCACTCTAGTCCATGTTGCACTTTTTAGTTGTATTGACTTACGCTTTTTCATGATTTACATTTTTTGGTAAAATGGTATTGCACTTTTCAATTATTAAACTATATAATAATATTTTTCAATTTTATCCCACAATCCAAACAACTTGATTATAAATTATCATATAAACTTTAAAATTTAATCCATCAATCCAAACATGAATTTTAAATCAATTTTTAAAATTGTCCCACTAAATCCTATCCTAATATATTTATCCTATCTAGCAAACTAAACAAGCCCTAAAAGTATAAGTTAGTATAACTAAAAGTGAAATACAATATTTGTGAAATGTGTATGTCGGTATTACTGAAAAGAAAAGAGCATCACAATATTAATGAAAAATGTAAGTCAATATAACTGAAAGTGTAAGAGTCTATAACTGAAAAGTGCAACAAATATTTTTACTGAAAAGTGCAACACAATATTATTAAAAAGTGCAAGTCAGTATCACAATTTTTAATGAAAAGTGTAAGTTATTAAACTGAAAAGTGCAACAGAATATTACTAAAAAGTGTAAGTCACTATAAATAAAAATATTATTATACAGTTTAATAATTCAAAAGTGCAACACCATTTTACTAAAAAGTGTAAGTTATGAAAAAGTGCAACTAGAGTGCATAATAGACCAACCCTTACTAAAATAAAAATAAGAAATCATAATATGGGAACTAGACCAGGCTTGACAATTGGGGTGAGAAGAATTAGTCTCTACAAGAATCCGTCCAGAACGGGGCGAGTAACCCCCAAATATTTTTCCCCGACACGGATTCAATCAATTATTACTAATATATTTATTTAATGCATGCTAAAAAAACTCTTCATCCATTTTGGGTATAAAACAAGATTATAAAAGTCGGAAATCGGTAGTAATGCAGATTCCAATCGCCTAACGCTGGCCGTCTATATATATATATATATTTTACTTTTTCAATGCAGTTTTCACCGCTTAAACGATGAAATTTGACCATACATTATGACATAGCCATGAATATTGCTCAAAGCCTCGTTTCTACTTAGAAAATTGTACACGATCGTCCAAAACGAACACCTACACGAAAAAAAATCAGGGTGCCTAGGCGCTTGTCTAGACCGATTTTTTCGTACAAACACCCATAAGTCGAAAATCGAGTCGGATAGGGGCTACTTTAGCTGTTTTGCATTAGAGGTATAAAGTAGTGATTGTTGTTACCAATTTTCTTTTCCAGTTTTTCAATGGGCTCGTCTTTTTTTTTTTTTTTTAAATATTTAGGAAGTCAATATGTTTTTACGAGACTAGGTATTATAGTCTCATTTTCATTCATATATCACAAAAATACTAAAAGTAAAAACATAAATGTAGAATCTCCACAGGAACGGGGGTGAATTTTTTTTCTCCGTTCACTTCGCAGAGAAGTGAGTGAGGATCATCCCCTGCACCGCTCAATTGACATCTCTAAATCAAGGTTGTAGAAATTGAAAATCGATAGTTGAGCGGATTGACGTTACCTAGTCGACCACCTATAATATTTTTTATTATTTTTTAAATATTCTATCTATAAAATTCTCAAGCAATAAATACAAACCATAATTTAACAAAAATAGAAAATTACAAAGAAGCCTTTGAAAAAATTAAAACTTGTAAAAATAATGTCGAAAAATAAAATCTGTAGTTTTCATCCAATTTTCATCCATTAAACGATATAATTTTATAAAAAAAAGGTTATATATTATAGCAAAGCCACATATTTTATTCAGAGGGTCGATTTCACTCGAAAAAGTACACTAGATTGAATTGAACTTCAACGTGAAAAAAAAAAAAAAAAATGCACGTATTAAAAAATCTCTAGATGCGGCCTTTTGTAGTGGGTGTTTGCAAACAAAACTATGTGCTTAAAAACACTTATTTTTTAAATAGAATCACTTTTGAAGTGTTTGTAAACACAAGTAAGTGATTAAATTAATTACTTAAAAACAATTTTAGTCAAGCACCCCTCCCCATGCTTCTAACAACTTCTAAGTGCTTCTAATCATTACACTCATTAATTTTACAATTTTGCCCTCACAATTTAAATAATATTTTATTTTTACCCATTATTTATTCAAATGTAATAAGGGTGTTTTTTTTAAATTATAAAAATGTGATTTATATGACATACACCACAACATTTAAAAAATTTATTAGAAGTGCTTATTTTTAAAACACTATCTACTTTCAATTTTAGTACAAAAATCAACTTTAATCACTTTTAATCAATTACAATTGTTTACAAACACACCCAGCTGTAAACCAGGCCCTAACGAGATATTACGAGTGGTTATTAACTTATTATGAAGAAATCTTGAAATTAAAAAAAGGCAGCGGGGAAAAATATAAAAAGGAAAATAAACTAGAAACTTCCCCGTGTTTATTTCCGCCGCTTATATACGGGCCACAATTCCACACAGCGTCAATTACCTTCAACGTCGAAAACCCCACAAACCCTAGCACCTCTTCTCGCGCAGATCTGCAATTGTCAAAGCCGGTTATGGGTTCCAAGCGATCCGATTTCGGTGATGGCGCTAGCCCTGGGTACGTTTCTCTCTCTTTCTTGGTGTATTTGGAACCTCGGTGCCTGTAATTTATGTACATAGTTGACGATTTTGCTGATGGGTTTTGAGTCTTTTTTTGTCTTAAACAGAAAGATTTTCATTGGGGGTTTGGCAAAAGATACAACTTTAGGTTCGATTTTCTTTGTAATTTCTTTTCCTATTGAAGTTTTGTGTACAGTTAACTTCTTCTAATGACCTGTTGTAATGTTTCTTTTTCCTCTCGTTGTTTAATGATCAAATTCAGACACTTTTGTGAAGTACTTTGGCAAGTATGGAGAGATAACAGACTCGGTGATCATGAAAGACCGCCACACTGGTCGACCTAGGGGTTTCGGTTTCATTACATATGCCGACCCTTCTGTTGTTGACGCTGTTATAGCTGAAACCCATATCATCAATGGAAAACAAGTGAGTTATTTATTTGTTGCTTACAATCTTTAATGGTTATTTGTGTATTAATACTTATTGATGTTGTTCTACACATAGATTCTTTTTTAATTCAAGAATGTGGTGTTCTAACTCTTTCCAATGAGTTTTGATGGAATGAATGTGCTGTGTTATAATTGGTCAAAACATATTGCATATAACGAAAGTTTCTTCTGCTGGTTTGCCCAAGAAATTTTCAGTGCACTACTTTCCTCATATTCCCAATTTTTCATTATTGTGTCGGGTATGGATAATAGGGTGTTGTGTTGGTGTCGTAACTAAACTTGTTTGTATTCTCACTTGTTCTTGTTTGTACTAAATGTAAATTTTCTGGTCAGGTTGAGATCAAGAGAACTATTCCAAAAGGAGCTGGTGACTCCAAGGATTTCAAAACAAAAAAGATTTTTGTTGGTGGTATCCCAACTGCTGTCACAGAAGGTGCACCCCTTTTTTCTAATTACATATGTTCCTTTTATTATGCTAACAATGTTTATAATTTTAATAAATGTGCTGTTTGGATTTTTTTTATGTAGATGAGTTCAAGAGTTTCTTCTCGAAGTTCGGAAAAGTGGTTGAGCATGAGATCATTCGAGATCATGTCTCCAAGAGGTCTCGTGGCTTTGGATTTATTGTGTTTGACAATGAACAAGTCGTTGATAACATCTTAACTGATGGAAACATGATTGATATGGCGGGTACCCAGGTAAGTTTGTTAAGATATCCATTGTGCTCGTACATTGCTGTGCTACTTGTAGAAAAGCTATATTGGTACACTTTCCTATTTCTTAGTAGACGAATAGACGTTAAAAGTGATATTTTAGTAACCCATCATATAATTGGGTGAGATTACCAACCTTTTGGGTAAATCTTGCTCCGCCTATGATAGAATCAGGCCATAGGATTCCTAATATGAGTTACTTTTTAGGTTAACTTGCTTCTTTGTTGTAGGTTGAGATCAAGAAGGCTGAACCAAAGAAACCCTCAAACCAAACACCTGCTCCCGCTTACGGTAGTGATTCTAGGGGACGTCCCTATGCCGATAGTTATGGTGGTTTCAACAGCTCATATAGCAGTTTTGGCAGTGGGGGTTTTGGCCCCCCATCTTATAGGTCAATGGGCTCAGGTTACGGTAGTAGGTTTGGTGACTATGGTGGATATGGTGGTGGAAGTGAATTTGGCGGTCGATATGGAGATTATCCTAGTAGCGAATTTGGTTATCGAGGAGAGGGCCCACTTGGTGGCTACTCGAGTCGATTTGGATCGTATGGTGGAGGATTTGGTGGGGGTTATGGCAGTGGGCTAGGTGCCTATGGCCGTGCTGGCGGAGGTTATGGGAGTTATGGTGGGCCTGGTTCAGGTGGTAGTGGTTATGAATCAGGCCCGGGTGCTGGTTATGGTGGAGCAGGAGGGGGAATGTATGGAGGAGGAGGTGGAGGTAGGGCAGGTTATAGTGGGAGTAGTCGATACCATCCTTACGCCAGGTAGATGTCCCTAGGCATCTTCTAGAAGTTCCTCTCTTGTTATTGCTTCTCGTGGCTCAAAGTTGACTAGATTTTCCAGGTACTAGCAAGTAGCAAGGAGACGATCTGTAGAAGGCTGAAGGAACCCTAGTAGTATATTTTGTTTTTATTTTAAGCTAAGATACTATTGTGCTTTACAAGCTAGACATCTTATCCTACTGTATGAATTAATTTTTTGTTCTATGTTTAGTGTAGACTGGCCTTTGAATTTTAAGTAAATATGCTTAAGTGTTTTGTGAGATAATGCCTCTCCAGATTTAGCACCTTTCTTTAGTTAGGTTTTCAAATTATGATCATGACCAAGCTTCCTAATTGGCTCTTAGAAGATGTAGTCAGATGTTTTCTAGACTCTCTGTAGTGCCCCAAATGCAGATAGTGTGTTTTATGTTTTATGCAGATTAGTGAACTAAAAAAACTAAGTTGATGTAGTAGTAATCTAACACATTCTGGGGCTTTAATCCAAGGGGCTGGGATGGTAAAAACTCATCTTGGACATCATGGGAATTCAGGATATCTGACGTGCTGTAATAGCGCACCATGACTCTAATGCTTACTACTCAAGACGTGAAACTCTTGGTTTTATAGATGCACATTTTCTTTAAATTGCAATGGATGTAAAAAGCATCTGAAAATGTAATGTCTTGTGTAAATTAGTAAATACTATTCAAGTCTCCTCGCCTTTCTTTCATGAAAATAAATTTTGTGCATAAGCATGTTGCAGTTTTGAACGAGAGATTTGTTCATATTAACTTGTTTGCATTGTGGTGGCCATGTCTCCTTGATAATGCACTAGTGTTTCTGCTTTAACTACTATTTACTGCATTCTATAGACTGAAGAGGTGTATTTTGCATTTTTCTACATCTCTGCCTTTTTAATTCCTGCAATGTACTTTTTTAATCTTCTGACGTGAAATTAATAGCCTTACAAATAGAAATTGTGTTCAATCCTCAGGGCCTTTGTTGTAATTTATTTTAAGGATTTTTTGTAGTTAAATTTTTGACATATGTAGCGTGTATTTTAAATTTTCAAGTGTTGATTTTAATTCAATGACCGTGTTCTGTTTCTCGTTCTCTTCGGTTTTTGCTCTTGGCCCTGTTTTGGTGTTTAAATTTCTGTTTTCAAATAGTAAAACTCGAAGCAATAACTTGTAGTATAAACTTATGTAAGAAACAATGTTGATTAAGCCAAATTCTTCATAAGTATGCATAACACTAAACCTCCGGCTTTAAGTCAATCTGTGTGGCACAAGTGTTGCTCTAATATCAATACTGTTTCAGTATCAAGTATTTAAGCTGTATCTGTGTCAAAAAAAAAAAAAAAAAGTATTTAAGCTGTATCAAATAATTTCGTACAGTATTGCAGTTCAAAATATAATTTAATACATTGATCAACAACCGCCCTGACCAGCACATGGATTATTGTTATTTGAGCTGAGCCAGCCTGAGTACTTGAAGTATGAGTTTGGCTTGAGCTTGCTCGATAACGTTATCGAGTTGGAATTAGGACTTGACTTTACTCATTTTTTTTTAGTTAAACTTGAGCTCGAGCTACACTCATTTAACAAATTGAGTCGAGCTCAAAATCCTCTAAAAACACACTCCAAAAAAAAAAGTCTCATGAAACTCTTTACCTCAAAATTTTCACTTATTTACCTTAGGTACCGTTACATTTTTTTATACAGTATTCCAACTTTATCAATTTAATAAAGTTGAATGGATTCCAATGTCTTTACTTATCACTTTTTCTTAGTTATCTTGAGAGTATTTAACTAAAATATTGAAACTCCTTTTAAAATATTATATCAATCTCAACCAGAGTACTTATCCATCATGGAAAATATTTACAAATAAAATATTGAATAACTCCAAATGATTCTTACTTCATTCAACAATTAAATATTGATTAGCATCTAATTGATCAATAAACAAAAGTACTTGATCATTTTCAATCTTGATGAAGAAGTTCTACTTCTTGATAAACAATATTAGGTGATTCAAATGATTCTTACTACAAAAAAAAAAAAATGTGAAAGTCATTATATATAAACTATAAATAAGACATACTCCTACGAAATTTACAAATAATTATAAATAATCAAAAGTAAAAGTATTAGAAGTTCATTTTACTTGGCGCCTAGTCTTTACACCCTAAAGATTGCAAATTCAATCATTACCATAAAGTAGCATTTGCACTGTCTCAACTGTCATAGAAGCTCATCAATCATCTACTACTTTACCACCAACTAGGGTTGTTATTCGAGCCGAGTCGAGTATTTGAGGTTCGAGCTCGACTCGATAACATTACCGAGTTAAAAATTGAGCTCGGCTCGACTCGTTAACGAGCCTATCGAGTCGAGCCGAGCCTAACGAGCCTAATGGAATTTTTTACAAAAATTTAGTTATCGAGCCTAACAAGTCGAGCTCGAGCCGGCTCGTTAGTAAATCGAGTATTTAACGAGCTCGAGCTCGGCTCGTTAAGCTAAACAAGTCGAGCCTTATCGAGCCTTAACGAGCCGAGCCGAGTCTCGTTAAGGCTCGGTTCGAATAACAACACTACCACCAACACTGCCATAAAGTAGCATTTGCATTGTCTCAACTGTCATAGAAGCTCATCAATCATCTACTACTTTACCACCAACACTAAAAGTAGATCTAGTGGGTTGCATTTGCACTCTCTCAATTGTCGTCTTAACTGTCATAGAAGCTTATCAATCATCTACTACTTTACCACCAACACTAAAAGTAGATCTAGTGGGCTGCATTTGCACTCTCTCAATTGTCATAGAAGCTCATTGATCATCTACTACTTTACTACCAACACTAAAAGTAGATTCGGGGGCTACAGTTGATTTTAGATTTCCACCTAGCCAAAACATCAAGATTTGCAAAACATTATCACAACATTATCACAACAATACCTATTTACACATTCAAATATAATTTTGTCAATGAAGCTTTATCAATTTCACTAACACGCATTAGAAACTTTTTCTAACAAATAAAAACATTAATTCCAAGTTTCTTAATGTCGGCTTGTTGCTTATCAAATCTCTATCTTGTTGATTTAGTTGCTTTTTTTAGGGCTTTGGATATGAGATAAAATATAAGCTCCAACATATTCATTTTAAAGCCCATAAATAAACATTTTGATTTCAAGAATTATAGGTACATCTTTTATCCCATCATAAACAGTCGTTAAAGCATGATCAATAAGTACAAGTTCAATTTTATACCTCGAATCAAGAATAATGACTATTGTCAATAACACATTAATTTCTCCCCAATATGTATCAAATTTAATCGACATGGCCACTGCAATTTCTTTGATATCAACAAAAGTATCAACAACTTTTTGTTTGAAAGCTCTTTAACCTTACAAAGATTCTTCAGAAAAATGTTGGAAGTTGGATAGTCTAATCCCTAAATCATGTTAGTTATTTCATAGAATATACCTAAGAATTTGCACACTTCCTCAACTTTGACCAATCTTCTTCATTTTGAACATAAGTAAACCCATAGTCAATATCATTATGCAATTTTTGCATATTGAATAAGGTGAAACTCTAAATTGTTCAAGTACTTGACCCCATCTCTAACAACATCAATCACACCATGATGATTTTTGAGACCATTTTACACTAAAGAATAAGTACATATGCAAAACACCTTACACGGAAAATCTTTCCACCAATACTTAGTTTCTTTTTAGAGAAAAATATGTGTTAAGTTTCCTAATACAAACATCAACATTGTCTACACTTATGCTATGACTCTTGTCCTCAATCTTCCTCTCACACTGGAATACTACAAATGTTCAATACTCGTTTTTGCAACACTCAATCAACATCAACAAAATTTCTCGCCCACAACCATATACTGAAGTTTTTGATTGTATTTTCATAAATAAGGAGTTATATTAAGCCCATAACACCGCTTATCATAGATTTCAATATATTCTTTTCTAGTTGATAGGTAGTATAACAATCTTCTTTGAATTGTTGACATATATCTTTTTGTAAAATGATGTTGTGGCTTTCATGAACTTATTAAAAACTACATAATATATCATATAAATCAGATACTCATGTACTAGAACCATATGAGAAGCAAGCTCTTGTACCTTATCATGATCATACGAAAAAATGGTAATGGAAGTGATACCTTTAGATTGTCACTTCCATGACCAACTTTTTGTATGATCATGCAAATTACAAGAGCTTGATTCTCATATGGTGGTAGTACATGGGGATGCGTTTTCTATGATGGACTATATATATATATATATATTTTAAAATAAGTTCATGAAAGTTGCTACACCATCTTACAAAAAGATGATCCGTCAACAAATTGGAGAAGGGTGTTATATTACCTATCAACTAGAAAAAAAGAAGAAGCTTAAATCAGTGTTGAAGGGTGTTAATAGGCTTAGTATATCTACTGAATTGTGAAAATTTGGTCTTGGTTGTGACTTGTGACATGTCATTTTGAATGTGATTGGGTGTTGCAAAAACACGTATTGAACTTTTGCAATGTTCCACCTTCACATACAAAAGTCAATAAGTGATCGAGAGATTGAGGACAAAATTTCTAGCATAATTGTAGATAATGTTACTTGTAATGATGATGCTTGTATTATGAGACTTAAAACAATTTTTGCTCAAAGAAAGAAACTAAGTTTTGGTGAAAATATTTTTTTATGTGAGTTGTTGTGCACATATACTTAATCTTTTAATGCAAGACAATTACAAAAACCTTTATAGTGTGATTGATGTTGATAGAGATGAGGTCAAATACTTGGATAATTCAAATGCTCGCATTGTTCAAATTGTATAAATTGCAAAACAATTGCAATTACCTTTTAGAAAATTGTTTCTAGATTGTCCAACTAGGTGGAATAACACATATTTCAAGTTGGCTTTAACTTTAGAATTCAAGATTGTTTTTTCAAGATATAATGGTATTGACCATGTGTTGAATTACGTTCCAAGTGAAGAAAATTGGTTGAAAGTGTGCAAATTTTTAGGTATATTCCAGAAATAACTAACATGATTTCTAGATTCGACTATCCAACTTCGAAAAAGAAAAGGTTGTTGACACTTCTGCTAATATCAATGGCAGTGGCATGACATATAAATTTGATAAATATTTGGAAGAAAGTAATGTGTTGTTGACAATAACTGCTATTCTTATTTCGATGTATAAAATAACACTTGTTAATCATATTTTTTCGATTATTTATTTATGATTAGGTAGAAGTTGTGGCTAAAATTCTTAAAATTAAAATGCTTATTTATGTGTTTTACAATGAATATGTTGAAGTTATATCTCAATTTAATGCCGAGTGCCCAAAAAAAAAACAACAACTACATGGACATGATATAAACTTGATAAGTAACATGCCCATCGTTAAAAAACTCACAATTAATGTTCTTATTAATAAGATAGAGTTTTTAACGTGTGTTAGTGAAGTCGTTAATAATCCATTAGAAAATATATATTTGAATATTTATTTAGAAGAAAACAAGTATTGTTGTAATGATGTCTCTGTAAATTTTGATGTTTTGCCTTGGTGTAAATCGGAAAGGTTGAGGTTTCCGATATTGTCAAGGATGACAAGTGATACTCTTAGTGTTGTTGGTAGAATGATTGTCGAGCTTCTATGGCAGTTATGACAGTGTAAATGCTACTTTGTGACAATGATTAGATTGGTGAAACAAACCTTCTAATACTTTTATCTTTAATCACCGGATGTTGCTGAATCATCTACACGACTACACCCACTTATCAAGAAGTTGTATGCACTTTTGAAGTACAAATTTACTTTGGTATTTTTAGTACTTTTTACATTTTGTTATTGAAATTGATACTCCCTGACCACCAAAACTATGTTCACTTTTCTTATTTTTATGTCCACCAAAGGTATGCACATTTCTTTTTATGAAAATAATTAATTTATCTTTACCCAACAATCCAGTGACGGGCCCAGTAAGGGCCTAAAAAGGGCTATGGGCCCCACTATTATATATATATATATATATTTTTTTTTTTCGTTTAGTAATTATTTATACCATTTTCTTATGTTTTAAGATTACTTTGTGCACTTCAAATATAAAAACAATTCACAACATAGATTCATTTACTATATCATTTTATTTTTAAACTTATTATTTATTTTAGATCCACATTTTCTCTTATTAATACACATCACTAAATTCTTTTTTAGACCTCAAAAAATATATTTTATACTTTATTAAATCACCCAAAATGATTCTCACTTATTGGTTCTCACATTCCACTAAATTTACATTTCTTAGAAAGTGAGTCAATCAGGAGTTGTATCTTAAATTTTACATTTCTCACTTATCAAGATATACAAATCATAACGGAACGGGGGAGTATATCTTAAGTTCTACATTTGACTAATAGTGGCTAATATCTCAGCGGATTGAAATTGTATCTTAAATTTTAACATTGGTTCACCTATTATAGGCTAGAACAATCAAATTTACTTTCTTTCAAAACATAACAACAGTTGTTAAATTTAAATTAATGAAATGAGATGTATTGAAAAATTTATAATAATTTTTTTTGTATATATAATACTCCAGAATTTTGTTTTTGTATTAATGTAAATTGGGCCCCCCAATCTATAATTTTTTGGTCCGCCACTGTGCACAACCACTTTACTTTATCTATTTTTTCTTAAAACATGTGCCAAAAGATTTGAGCATACTTTTTGTGGACGGAAGGAGTACAATATAATATTTTAGTTAAATATGTGTTTTTATAGAAATTTCAATATATTAGTTAAATATGTATTTTTAGAGGAAAAGTGGCTACACTAAAAAAACAAAAAGAAAAAGAAGATGAATTACATATTAGCATTAACATGCGATTGCATCAAATTAAACAACAAGTGATCGACAAAGTGGGCAAGTATCATTCTCCAATAATCATTCCTTTGATTATACAATTACCGTGAAACCTATGGTTGCATGTAACCTGACCCGATCCTAATATGAGGACAACGGGGACATCACAGGTCTAAAAGTATTTCAATTTTTTAGTGGTTCACATTTATATATATATATATATAGTAATGAAATGAAATCTGATACACTTTAACATGTATGTACATATATTTTATACAAGTGGTGGGTTTCATAAGAAACTCAACATCGATCTGGTTCCATATCAAAACCACATATATATTGCAATCAGTCAAAAGATGCATAAGTAAAAATTATAGATACGTTATGTTTTATGAGTTCGTATAGAATACAAAATGTAAAGGAATGTGGCCTTATCTTAAAGTTTGATTCAAACCCAAATATTTCTAGGATCGACCCTGCATGTAACGAGCACCGCACAATTCTCGCCGTTTTTAAATTCTTCCAAGCATATCGTGTAGCCTCCACCAGAGTTAAAAGCGGCAGTTTCGTGTCTCCAGCGTGCCCATTGAGCTTGGAGATGTTGGTCTACCCAGCGCACCAATATAAAGACGATAACGAACCCCATTGTTCCAACTTCAAGTGTATTGTAATTGGCCAACTCGGTTGCATCCATAGTTTTCCAAGATATGATCGATGATGATTTAGATTTTAGACTATGCATAATAAATATGAACTGGAATAAATGGAAAAATAGTTTATAAACTTATTGAAGTTTGAAAAGGAGAGGATACAATACATAATTTTCAGACTATGTCGAGAGTATATTAACTTGAACGAATTTTACGCAATATATTTTAACTAACTACTTCCCTTCAAGCATAAGAGTTCATAGTAGTAATGGGAGATTGAAAGTATTCGACCAAGTAATATTGAAACATAGGAGGTGGATTTGTGAAATAAGTCCCTAGAGTTGTATGTCGGCATAACTAATGTAACTACGACGCTTCATGTATTGAATTTTTTAAAATGAAGCTAAATTACTATCAAGTTGCCAGAAACTAAATCAAATTCCAATCTAGAAGCTAATAAGTGATTTAATCTGCTAAAACAAGAAAATAATCATCAAGAACAATCACCACAACTTTATAAGAAAAATTACTATTAACTCAAGAAATTGACAAACAAAACAAAGAACAACTACGAATTAAATTCGAAGAAGTGCAAGGGTGAGAGAATGCTTCGGGTGTTCTCTACTTACTGAAATCGAGTGAATTGTTTTACTTTGTTTATGCTTCAATTAGGATTTGCTAAGAGCATCTAAATGCTAGGATGACAATCATTTTCCTTCGGGTAATATAATCATAAGTCTAAGGTGTTCCCAAACCCGGCAATAATGTTTTCTTCCTGTTGATGTTGTACCTGTGATGCTTATTTTGATCCAACACTCTAGGCAACTCTGTTTGTCGAGTGTTGTACAAAATGTTCCATCACTTTGGTAAACATCATAATTTGTCCTTTCTCCTAACACTAACTCCGATTTTAGAGGTTGTTCTTAATGTCCTTGTATGCAGGATTGAAGACGTGGAAGTTACCAGGTCAAGCGGTTGCATAAATACAAGGAGTTAGAAGTTAAGAGCATGCATGGTGGTTCCTACTTTTAATGAGTTTGTGGAGGAGGTTATAGATCATGTAAAAACTAATCAATGAAGGTTGCATGCAGTTGAAAACGTGGTCAATTAATAGAGGACTAATGCAAAAATATGATAGATTGTTGTAGACCCAATCAACATATGTATCATACTTATTTCATCTAGGAGATTATATGTATAGACCTAAAAGGGAGGTAGTTTCATATAGTCAATTCGATTTTCCAAACCTTTCTAAAAGGTTGTTGTTGATGTTGTACCCGTGATGTGCATAATGTTCCATCACTTTGGTCAACATCGTAATTCGCTCTAACTCCGATTTTTCTATGTTGCTTTTAATATTCCTTTGACGCAGTTAGAAGATGTGGAAGTTGTCCAGGTCAAGCAGATTGCATAAGAAGTGAGGGAATTACAAGCATACTTGGGAGGTTAAGAAGTGACCTAAATTCTAGGAGTTGTGGGAGAAGTTATCTAGATTATGCGGTTATGATCTAGAGAAGTTGAAGGCTGAAAAATATTTATCTCCTATAAATAGAGGCAGCCTCAACGCAATTAAGTGAGGAGAAAAATGACACACTACATTACGAGACTATCGAAAGCGTGGCGCTTCTAGTCTTTTGGAAAATCTGTGTTTTCTTCTCCGTTGTAGATCATGTAAAAGCGCCAGTCTTTTGGAAATCTGTGTTTTCTTCTCCGTTGTAGATCATGTAAAAGACGATCTGCAACTCAAATATTTGAGAGAAGAAAAGCTATCTCATACTAAAGCTATCGAGTGCATTCGTGTATTTAGTTTTAGGAAAATTATTGTTTCCTCTCTCTGCATGTGATATATTAGTTGTAAACTCTATCAAGTAATCTAGCACATTAGTTTCGAATCTAGAAGATTATGTGTAGACCGAATTGAGGAGTTGTTCCATAAAAGACTATTCTTGGTAGATGCCAGCCAATTGATTTCTAATTGATTTCAAATTATCCCTTGATAATCTACTAGCCAATTGATTTCTAATTTATTTCCAAGATATTAGGATTGTTTTAATTTTTGTTTATAGCATAGTTTAGGAGAGCCACCCATAACAACAGTGTTTCGCCATATAGGATTTTGGTTTCTTCGCTTCCAATTCAATTGGTTTGTTATACATCACACCTTTTTCGTTTACATTTATCTACATATATGTATATCTGTGTTGTTTAATTTGAATATTTTTTTATTGTTGCAAGGGTGACTATTTTCGTTTTCAACCATGAACGAAAATGAGGATGATGGATTAAAATTAGATATGCAATCTCACCAATGCTTTGATGAGACAATAACATCATTTGAAAAGGCTCTTAAGGAGGAAAAGCATTCCTTGAAAGGGCCGAATCTGATGCTTTGAAAATTAGTGCTGCGGTAGAGTTATCTAAACAATACGTTTCTGATTCGGATGGTGAATTGAAGATGACATTAGCCGATCTTCTACACCTTCCATTTTTCGTCGTGCAAATAAAGTTCAAGAGAAGTCAAGAGATTACGTTAAGAATGATATGTTGAAGATTTTACTCCCAAAGCTTTTTGAGAAGAAATAAATGAATAAACCTTGATTATTTTTGACAATTTGGCTTGATAATTTTTTGAAATTTATCTTTTTTTAATTGTGTTAGATTTATGTGTTCAAACTTTATCATGATTTGATAATTTAATTGTGTTTTAATTGAGGGGTATTGGAATACATGTGTAAATGTTTCTTGTGCATTTTATTAGAAATAAATGCTCCATTATCTTGAATTGTGAAGCAAAAATAATACTCCATACTTTACTCTAAATTCAAAGTGTAATAAGTGTTGGATAAAAAAACTTAATGAAAAACAAAATGGATGCAAAAAAAATCATCATCACAATCACCCATGCTTCATATTTCTTCAAGTGTAGCTCCACTCGATCCAGTCCCTATAAATACAAGACAACATTATTAATTTAATAACAACATAAAAGTATTGCAAATGTTTAAAATTAACTTACCCATTCGTGTCGCTAACAAGTCTTTAGCCCTTTGTAATAATATTGGCTCATATGAAATTTGTATAGGAAGACGACCTAGCATTTGAAGTCGTTTTTTGTTTATGTGTGGAATTTTATATTGATTTCCTCCTCCCAATTTCATGGTTTCTTTCATACATAGTTGCAAAGTCAACCATACATAATTCAATTTGATAGGTGAATAATCTTCATAGGCTTTCTCAACTGAATGAACAAGTTCAGGGATAGTTCTCGCACGAATTTTCTGTTGCAACGATTGAATGGCCCTAAAAAATCCAAGGTCAAGTATATTAAGATCAGGAGAATTTGGGGGTTGACAAGTTAAACGAATGTCAAATCCATTTTGGGAAGCCGCGTCTAGAAAATCAGGGTCCGTTGAAAGAACATACGTTCTAGCGTTGTCTTGTTGAATGAAAATAGTTTCTCCGTAATCTAACCTTGGCCACTTCTCACGAATGGATGGAATAACTTTTTCAATTAAAAACTCTTTTATCGTCTCCCTCTTAACACATGTAATGGCTTTCATCTCCATAGTGCCAACTTGTCTATTTCTGATACTTCTTTGTGCTGGTTGTTCCGTGACAAATGGCCAACAACCAATTTTACCCGAAAAAACCACCCTTCCTTCGTCATCAAACCTGGGACGAGCCGTGGCAGCTAAGAGCATGACCTTCGCAATGAAATTTTTACTTTGACATGAGCGATCACTTTCATTAGTGAGTAAGTAGTATGTTTGGTCTTTCTTTCTCAAGTAAAACCATTTTTCATCGATATGCACATAGTTAAACATATTCTTAAACTTTGGATCATTCGACATTGTGCTTTCGTCAATCATCGACAAGCAAAACTCGATTAGAGATGTTTTATTTTCCTCTTTCAAATACGGTTTGATGGCACTTGAGTGACGACGAAGGACTCCTTGCTTAAAAAGATTATACAGTTTAGAGGCACTAACCCCTAAAGCTTTCGCAAAAGATGCTATTGTTGTTCGTTGATGCAAATCTATTTGTGGCACCCTACTTAAATCAACCTCAATTTGTTTACGACCACAATTATGTGTTTTCTTTGACGAAACGTCCACATCCGTGCCCGGAGGAGTACTCTTATGAATTTTCCATATTCTTTGAACTGTTCGTAAACTCTCGACATTGAACATATCTTTCACCTCTCTCGTCGTGTTCTTCTTCAATTTACCATTAAGACTCTTCTCTAATAAAACATGGTAAATTGCCTATTATTCATCGTTGCTTATGTTTCTTTTTCTTCTTCTCTCTCGAACATTACCTATTAACATCATATTCAATTATCTAAAAAAAATTACATTCATATGTATATTGATGTGTTATTTAACTCTAATAATTAAATGTCATTAAAATAAAATTTCACAAGCCAACGTGACTTTGAACCCACTATAAATTTTTGTTTGTAAATTTTGAGTAGATTGTAATCAAAAGTGGGGCATGTGTGTGTACACGAAATTAAAAATTCATTCCAAAAAATTAATTAAAATAGAATCAAATAAACAATGTTAAACATTAAATTAATACTTCGTATAGTACCTTGTTGGCCATCTTCATTTTCTCCTGTTTGCCCATTAGTATCCTCGGTTTGTTGGTCATCGTCATCTGAGGAATCTGACCACATTCCATCACCATCTTCATTTAACTGATTTAAGTTGAGCTCTATAACAGGATTTTGAATCTCATTCTCATTATTAAGTGTGATTATGACATTTTCGGATGAAGAAGGCATTACAAAGATTGAATTTTCTCCTTCGTTATGTAATTCATGGTTGACAACAGGGGCGGAGCCACACTGGGGCCAGGGGGCCCAGGGTCCCCACCATATTTTTTTATATATATATATACTCCATTTGTCCGGTAATTATTTGTACACTTTTTTTTATTGAGACGTCAAAGGATTATTTGCACACTCTTAATATGGAAACACCCAACAAAATTAATACCCTCCCAACATCATTTTATTTTCAAAATTGTCACTCATTTTATTTTACACCTCACCAAATCACCCAAAATATTCATATTTTAAAAATTGTGCCGATCAAATCGTGCAAATAATAGAATATTGGAACACATTAATGTATTAATTAAAAGACATTTACAATCGAAGAAATAAAATGTTTTTTGAATTTAATATTTTAGCAATTTTTAAATTGTTTTGCTTAATTTTGAATCGAACTATTAAATTAAAACTTCAAAACAAAATGAAAGTTAGCTTGTTCAATTTAATTTAATGATATGTATTAACAATTTTATCATGTAAAAATTTGATGAGTATAATAGGTACATATTATTTTATTTTTAAAGTAATGTAACTAATGCTAATCGGGCCCCCCTATCGAGATTTTCTAAATCCGTCTTGACAACAGGTTGGTTTAAATCGATATTCATGGTGGGGATGTGAAAAACTGTACGATTCAGTATAGATAAAAGAGCAAAAAATTTCAATATTTTGAAATTGAAAATTTTGGCTCCATTGTTGTGTAATTTTCATAAATTTTGAATTTGCCTCCAATGTTATTTTTATAGTTGACTTAAATTTTAAATCATCAAAATTTTGGCATAGTTGTCGTAAACAAATTGTTTCAACTTTCAAGGATAGGCATATCAACAATTTTGGCTCCAAGAAATACTCCATAATATTATAGCATAAATCATGAATAAAGCTTAATTATTGTATACATGAATATCATCTACAATAGTGGCCACATTCATTATTAAACATACATTTAATATTAAAATTAGTTATCATTAATTAAGGGTAAAATTGTCCATGATTATATATCTTAATTTGTTGAAAATAGTTAAAATGACACTTATTTAAAATGGGAGGGAGTATTTAGTACTCCGTAGTACTCCCTCCACTTTTAAATAAGTGTCATTTTAACAATTTTCAACATATTAAGATATATAATCATGGACCATTTTACCCTTCATTAATGATAACTAATTTTAATATTAAATTTATGTTTACTAATGAATGTGGTCAATATTGCAGATGATATTCATGTATACAATAATTAAGGTTTATGCATGATTTATGTTATAGTACTATATTCAAAAGGGAAAAAACTTAAATCAATGTAAATAAAATGGAGGGAGTACAATGTACAAGGGTAAAATTGTCAAACTTGAAGAAAAAAGTGTAGAATGACACTTATTTAAAAAATATTGAAAAAGGCAAAGTGACATTTAATAAAAAACGGAGGGAGTATTATATATGATAAAGTTGACTTTTAAGAGAGAAATTATGGATACTTTTACTTTATTGGAGAGTAAATCTTTTGTTTATGTGTAAAAAATAATAGCATGTGGTGTAAATAAGTAGATGTTTAAGAGGGATTTTTAAAATAGTAAGGAGTAGGTGGTAAATGCTTAAATAATAATGGGAAAAAGGTTTTTAAAAAAATGTTCAAATAATAATGGGACGGAGGGAATATAGTTTTTTTTAATAATATATATTTTTTTAATAAAAAAATTATTTTTAAAATACATATAAATTTGTAAATTTATTACGGAGTATTATATTAACAAATAAAAATATTTTAATAATATATATTAGATCATATATATATATATATAACACAATAATAGAATAGACAATTATAAATTTATTTTTTTTAAAATACAAAATTAAAGGAATATTAGTACAATTTTAAAGTATAATAATTGATGCAATAAATATTTGTGATTTGATCAAAATTTAATAAAAGAGGTATAAGTGTAATTTTAATTTTTTTTTTTGATTTGAACGTTGTGTAATTTTTATTTTATTTTAAGTTTCCTCGAACCGTATGACTTTTTTTTATTAAATAGTATTTTACTTAATATTTTCTGCACCCCCAATTTAAAAATCCTAGATCCGCTAGGAATCAAAACCCCTTGTCAATTTCAAATATTAATTTCTCATTTCGCAATTTTTCAGGGAAGGTTTTCACGATTTTTTGCTAATTTTGGGTGAGACAAATTCAGAGAATTCAGCAATTTGGTTTCGATGATTTTGGGTATAGTTCAAAGGGTTAAATGGGGGCAAGTTGGTGCGTAATTTTTCAGTGTAATGATTTATTGGTTGATGGATTCTTTGGTTTTGAATCGATTTTGGTGTGATTACTTTAACACCTCTGTTTGATTTTGGAGGAAAATTATTTTAGGTTGGGTTTGGATGGAAGGATTTAAGTATAAATTTTAAATTCATAATTTAAATTCACTATACTTGTGTGAATTAAAAAGTAAATGAATGGATTTAAAATATTTAGTATTTTTTTTTAGTTAAAATTGAGATAATTTTAAATCCTCACTAAAATAATGTCATTTGAAATACATATATTTTTAAATCATTTCATTTGAAATACCTCCTCACATCAAATCTTCTCATCCAAACACAGCCTTAGTGCTTTTGGTTTCTATGGTCGTAAATGTATATTTATCTCAGAGCTCTAGACATTTCCGACAAGGTAATAACAACTTACCTTTTGAAAAAGAGAAGAAAGAGGAATATATAAATATATTTTCAATATTAAAAATAAGAAATTGTAGAGATTTCAATATGGATAGTCTATATATATATATATATAGTTAAAAAAATATTCAGCTTTTTTAAAACAACATTTTAAGACAAAAAAAACGATAATAATGGAGTATGAACGAACGGAGTATTATAGTGTGAGATGATGGATGTTATATTTTTAAGGGAAATTCTCAAATGCACCATGTGCACCAAAACAGGTTTGGTGCACATGCTTTTGTCCTTATCCTCTAACCCTAACTTCTTATCCTTTTTTCTCTACTTATGCTTATAATTCCATTTTTTTTTCTATTTATTAATTAATTAATTTATAATTCATTACTTTATTAATTAATTTACAATTCTCATCACTTAATTAACTAATTTACAATTCTTATAAGCATAGAGCTGTTCAAATCTTTTCAAACTTTTTTTTTTCCGTTTTTTTTTTTTTTTTTCCGTTTTTTTTTTCTTTTTTTTTTTCCGTTTTTTTTCTTCTTTTTTTCCGTTTTTTTTTTTTTCGTTACTCACTTCCACTTTTCAATAATAATAGTCCCTACTTTTCATTAATAAAATTTCCACTTTTCACTAATAACAGTTACCACTATTCAGTAACAAAATTTCCACTTTTCACTAATAATAATTACCACTTTTCAGTAACAAAATTACCACTTTTCACTATTAATAGCTACCACTTTTCAGTAACAAAATTTCCACTTTTCAGTAATAATAGTTACCACTTTTCAGTAACAAAATTTCCACTTTTCAATAATAAGAATTACACTTTTCAGTTAAAATATCTACCACTTTCCAATAATAAAAATTATATTTTTCAGTTAAAATATCTACCACTTCAGTAACAAAATTTCCACTTTTCAATAATAAGAATTACACTTTTCAATTAAAATATCTACCCCTTTTCAATAATAAGAATTACACTTCAATAATAAGAATTACACTTTTCAGTTAAAATATCTACCCCTTTTCAATAATAAGAATTACACTTTTCAATAATAAAAATTACATTTTTAAGTTAAAATATCTACCACTTTTCAATAATAAGAATTACACTTTTCAGTTCAAATATCTACCACTTTTCAGTAACAAAATTTCCACTTTTCAATAATAAGAATTACACTTTTCAATTAAAATATCTACCACTTTTCAATAATAAGAATTACGCTTTTCAATTAAAATATCTATCACTTTTCAATAACAAAAATTACATTTTTAAGTTAAAATATCTACCACTCTTCAATAATAAGAATTACACTTTTCAGTTCAAATGTCTACCACTTTTCAATAATAAGAATTACACTTTTTAGTTAAAATATCTACTACTTTCAATAATAAAAACTACATTTTGCAGTTAAAATATCTACCACTTTTCAATAATAATAATTACATTTTTCAATAACAAAATTTACCACTTTTCAATAATAAGAATAACATTTTTTTCAATTTTAACAATAATTTTAACGGTACAATTTATAATTAAATATACCCGTTTTAATTAATTAAGTTAACAATGATAACCATAAGCAAAATAAAAATGAAAATGATAGATTAATTAATAATTGTAAATTAATTAATTAATTAATTTAGTGATGAGAATTGTAAGTTAATTAATAATTGTAAATATTGGTCGATAAAAATGAGAACTGTAATTAATTAATAATGGTAAATTAATTAATTAATTAAGTAATGAAAAGTGGTAGATTTTGTTATTGAAAAATGTAATTATTATTATTGAAAAGTGGTATATATTTTAAATGAAAAATGTAGTTTTTATTATTGAAAGTGGTAGATATTTTAACTTAAAAATGTAATTTTTATTATTGAAAAGTGGTAGATATTTTAACTGAAAAGTGTAATTCTTATTATTGAAAAGTGGAAATTTTATTACTAAAAAGTGGTAACTATTATTATTGAAAAGTGGAAATTTTGTTACTGAAAAGTGGTAGCTATTATTAGTGAAAAGTGGTAATTTTGTTACTGAAAAAGTGGTAATTTTTATTAGTGAAAAGTGGATATTTTATTAATGAAAAGTAGAAACGAAAAAAAAAATTATTAATGAAAAAATAGAAACGAAAAAAAAAATTGTTAGTGAAAAGTGGAAATTTTATTAATGAAAAATAGAAACGAAAAAAAAACGGAAAAAAAAATAATCTTAAAAAAAACGAAAAAAAAAATATTAATGAAAAGTAGAAACGAAAAAAAAAAAGGAAAAAAAAAGGTGAAAAAAAAGGAAAAAAAAAACAAAAAAGAAAAAAAAAACGGAAAAAAAAAACAATTAATGAAAAGTAGAAACGAAAAAAAAAAGGAAAAAAAAAGGTGAAAAAAAAAAGGAAAAAAAGGAAAAAAAAAGAAGTTTAAAAGGATTTGAACCTTTGACCTCAGGCTTATGAAGAGTATCTATAACCACTAGAACATTCATTACTTAGTTATATTTATTTGCCTTTATGAATAGATATAGGATTGACCTATGCATTAGTGTGCACGTGCACACTGTGCACAGGAGACCAACTCTATTTTTAATTGTCCAAAATTGCATGTGGTTGATCTGATAAACGAATTAAATTGAATTACTATAACCATTGAAAAATAAATTAAAATAAATACCATGATGCAGTAACTTAAGTATATTTTTAATTAATAGTGTTTTTATATTATACTAAATGGTATTAGTTGCGTGGTATAGTAGTTTCACACATTGTTTTAATGAAAGGATACAATTTTGTATTAGGCAACTAGTGTACATTGTTTAATGAAGGATACAACGTTGTATTTAAGCGGATGAATATGCATATCATACAACTGGATTTTAAGAGTTTTTTTTTATGTATTCTTAATTGAACAATTATAACTTAATTTTCAATTGTTCAATCAAGTGTATACTATTATTACAAATAAATTAAATCGCAATAGAAGAAGAATATAACAGCCCACATCGACCCTAGGTTGTGTTTGGATGGAGAGATTTGATTTGAGGAGGTATTTTAAATGAAAGGATTTAAAAATTGGTGGATTTCAAATCAAATGGTTTTAGTGAGGATTTAAAATCTCACTCAATTTTAACTAAAGAATTAAAGAGTGTGTGGACACAAATCTAAGTATTTGAGGTTGTGTTTGGATGAAGGGATTTAATTTGAGGAGACATTTCAAATGGAAGGACTTAAAAATACATGGATTTCAAATGACATGGTTTTAGTGAGGATTTGAAATCTCTCACAATTTTAACTAAAAAATGTGTAGACACAAATCTAAGTACTTGAAATCCATTCATAATACAAACATGTAGAATGAATTTGAGTTATGGATTTAAAATCCATAAGTCCAAATCCACCCAACCAAACGGAGCCTAAGATTCATTCATAATCAAACATGTTGAATGAATTTGACCTATAGATTTAAAATCCATATGCCCAAATCCACCCAACCAAGCGTAACCTTACATATTTTCCCTCGGTCACAATACAATAACATTATACATATCATCAATTTTGCAACGCACTTGCCTCATAAAATAATCGCCATCCTATACTGACCCAATTAAAGAATGGCGTTGCTTTAAGAATTTTCAATATGATCTCGTATAAAATTGGATAAATATGCAACATAGTTTTTTTTTTTAAAAGGAAAAAAAAGAATCAGAGTTTGGTCTAACAATTGACTAACTTGTAGATCAATCCCACCGTTTACTAATTGCCACACAATTAAAGTTAGAATAAATCTCAATTTGTATGGATTGATCTCGGAAATAGTTTGCACATGAAGGTTTAAACCTAATTTAATACCTAAAGAGGAACATATTTCTAACTCTCAAATCTACATCTACAAGACGACATGACCTCTGCAAATTGGACATGTGTCCTTCTTGTTAAGCCATGTCTTGAGACATAAAACATGAAATCTATGATTGCATGTAGTGATCCTTACCCGATTTTCACCGTGTTTATACTCCTCCAAGCAGATTACGCACCCTCCACCAACTTCTTCCTCTTCTCGAGCATGGTCGTATTTCTCGAGTGCAACTTTTCCGGGCATCAACTTTGATGGCTGTCCGGCGAAATAAGTAAGTAGCTTGATGATACATATCGCCACATTTGCAAACATAATTATATACTCGAAGATAAAAATTCCAACTACACGCTCAAATAGAATGGACGCTAAATTCTCTACCGCTAATAGTATCACTACCCACGCGATTACTTGTAAAACTAGTGAAATTGACATATCTAATTTTAGAGGAATGATAAATCCAAGAGAAACTATATATTCTTATATCTGATAAATGGAAAAAATTTTGATATAGAATTTTACCTAATATAATGAACTAACGATGGAATTATTTTTTGATATAGAATCTTACCTAATGCTAAATCGAGAAGATATCTTGTTCAGTATAGCGCGCATTCGAAAGGAAATAAAATTAAGAGTAGCAGTAGTATTTGATACTCCCCCTGTTCTACAATAAGTGTTATTTTAGTTTTTTTCTTTTGTACACAAATAAGTGAAGTTTTAGATTTTTTACACCATTTATTTCCATTATACCTTTCTTTTAACTTTAGAAAATCTACTAATTTCTAATTTCCAATAAATTTCATAAAAAAACACTTATTATAGAATGGACGGACACTAGAAACAAATCTATATCGATTCTTCATCTTAATATTCCTTAATTAACAAATTATATATATGGAATAAGAAGTATTGTATTGAAAATTTTCCCCTTAATTAATCATTTTACCATATTCTATAATTTTAGTTTACCATAATTTAATTTTTAATCCTTTTCATGTCTTTATAAATTAATAAAGATAATTTAGAAATTAATAAATATTTCTAAAATTAAAATGAGGTAAAATTGGGAGAAAGTGTGTCATTTAATTGTGTACAAATATGTGATACCTAAAAAGTCATTTATTTATGAAGGATGGAGTATTGATTTGTTAAAATCCTGTTTCAAGGTTTCAGTGAAATTATCTACGGAAATGTTTTATATTAAAATTCTTAATACGAAAAAATAGGGATTACCTTCTTTTATGAACACTAATATTATGGGATGGCAATTTCAGTTCAAACGTTTTGTAGGTGACAATTCTTTTTTATTGAAAGGAAAAATAAAAACAAAAAATTCATGACACTAACTTTTAAGTTCGGCAAATGCCAGGAGCCTCTCTGCATGTCACATTTGCGCAAAAAATAAACATATAGTACTTCTTTTGTCCATTTTTTTTTTTTGCCATTTTTATACTCACAATAACTTTTATACCTAAGTGTACACAAATATTAAAAAAAATATAATAACTATAAAAGTAATAAAATGTTAAAAATTTAGATTCTAATAACTATAAAAGTAATTAAATATTTATAGAACTATAAAGAAAAATTGAAATGTTAAAAGAATAGAGTAGTTGGAGGACAACTAAAATTCCTTCCATCATATTATCGATTTTAAGAAAAAAAATCAAACATAATACGGAGTATTTATTTTATGTTAATGGATTCATAAATAATTATTTAGTTAGTAAAAACAAGCAACTACTAGTAGGGTTGGGAATCGCCAGACCTAGGTAGGCTTTACAAAAAAAAAGTTTAGTCTGTTAAATATTTTTTTAGGCCCGATCTTGGCCCATGACCTTATATGCCTTTTTTTGAAGGTTTGGTATGACCTTTTTAATAAATAGGCTTGATCCGAAAGCTTTTTAAAGACATTTTTAAGCTTATTAGTGCATTTAAAAAAAATAATTTTATAACACTTGTATTTCATCATTTCATAAAAATCCATAATTATATTGCTTAATGCTTACTAGTTAAAAATTATACTCCCTCCGTCCCATTATTAATGGAACAATTAATGTTTGCACGGAGTTTAATATAAGAATTGTTTATTACTATTAAAGGTGATAACGTGGCTTTTTACGAGGGATATAATGAGTAATTCAATTTTATTGGAGAGAAAATCTTTAGTTTGTGGGTAAAAAGTAATGACATATGGTGTAAATAAAAGATGTCTGAGTGAGTTTTTTTAAAAGGGTAGGAAGTTGCTTTTTCCAAATAAGGAAATGTTCCATTAATAATGGGACGGATGTTTTTGGCAAATGTTCCATTAATAATGGGACAGAGGGAGCAGTATATATTAGATATTTTTATTTAAGATGTTTTCTATATTTAAGTATAATACCATATATATTAGATATTTATTATATTGTTATATTATATATATATATATATATATATATATATATATATATATATATATATATAGGTCGATTTGTTGGGCTTGAAAGGCCTGCAAAAAAGTTCAAGCCCGACCTATTTAATTAAATAGACTTTTAAAATAGTGTGAGCCCGAACTTATTTATTAAATGAGTCGAGTCAAGCCGAACTTTAATAGATTGAGTCGTAGGCCCCTGTCGGGTAGCCTGACCCATTCCCACCCTACGAGCAAGTAAACTTACCACCGTATGATATTACATACATAATGCGATTTTGATGAACTTAAAAATATATTAAAAAAAAAAACTATGTAATTGTGGAACGTTAATGTTCTTTGTAAATAACTTGCTTTTTATTTTATTTTTCTTTATTGAACATTAAAACCATGAAGTTTATAAACTATTTTTACAAGAATTAAAAAAATATTCCTGATAAAAAAAAAAGTAAAAGAAAAAAAAAGTTAAAATGATCTCATTAATATGATTTACACTGCATATATAAATTTGAATGAATTTGATTTACATCGTACAAATTTGAATAAATATGCAACATAGTACTAGACAATGTGACCTCTGTAAAGTGGGACAATATAGTACTAGACAATGTGACCTCTACAAAGTAGACATGTGTTCTGTTAGACAGTCATCCCTCCGGCAGATTCTTCGTCTTCTTGAGTATTATCACATTTCTCGAATAATATTTCTCCGGGGCACGACTCTACCGGAGTTGATGACTCTCCGGTAAAACATAATGCCGAAAAAATATATTACAAGATTAAATAGAAGCAGTATTACAAAGTAGCCTATAATTCCTGCAGCATCCATAATCAACTTAATTTAAACCCTACCACCCCGATTGCTTCTTTACCTTGTGAAATTCAGAGAAAAAAATTATTTACGTGCCGTAACTTTTACCTTTTTTGAAAAACGTCCCAAAATAGTTAAAATTTTAATTTACGTTCCATAACTTTTTCAATTGCTTAATTTACGTCCAATTTTCACAAGAAATCCCCAAATTTATGTAAATGGGACGTAAATTGAGCAATTAAAGAAGTTATGGGACGTAAATTAAAATTTTAATTAAAATGAGAAGTTTTGCGAAAAAGATAAAAATATTCAACAAATGTGTATAATTCACTATAAAATTAATGTAATTTATGTTATACAATCAAATTAAAAAATAATTCATAAATTAATTGTTATAAAAATCAATTAACTTACCTAATTCATTATTAGAAAAATTATTAACTTACCTAATTAGAAAAAAATTATAATTACAGTATAAGTATTATTAACTTCGAGGGGTGCATATTTCTGTTCTACACTTCGAAATGGGTTTAATCAATAAAAAATTAGGTTTAATCCGAATTCGATTTGGGAAGAAAAAATTAGGTGTCCTTGCTCGAAAGCTAGATGTCGAAATGATACTTATAGAGATTCTAATGAAGTGAAGTCTCATTTATATCGAAATGGGTTTATACGAAATTATTATAATTGGATTTATCACGGTGAAGAGAGTTGGGGTCCACGTCCATTTCAAAATACTAGTGAATTTGCATTAACTTCAAATGAAGTTGACCCTATGGGACCTAGCTCGTACCACACTATGATAGAAGAATTAATGGGTGACCCAAACATTGATTTTGGAATCAACGTGGAAGAGGAGGCACATAATGAAGAACCCCCTAACGAGAATGCGTCACAGTTCTACGACATGCTTCGTGCAGCGGACCAAGACTTGTATCCCGGTTGTGAATCTCATTCGCAGTTGTCGTTCAATTCCAGATTGTTGAATATTAAAACCGAAAACAGATTGTCTGAAAGGGGATACAATCAAGTCGTTGAGTTGATTCGTGAGATTTGTCCTTCAGAAAATAAGGTTCCCAAGAAATTTAACGACACTAAACACTTGATGAGTGGGATGGGTCTTCCGGTAGAAAGGATTCATTGTTGTGCACAGAACTGCATGTTATTTTGGGGTGCAGACAGTGAACTAGAGTTCTGTAAGATTTGTGGTGGATCACGGTATAAGCCGAGTAGGGTTGATGCAGATGGTCGGTTGAAAAAGAAACGCCCGGTTAAGGAGATGTTCTACTTTCCCATAATTCCTCGTTTGCAAAGATTGTACATGTCCAAGGCCACTGCGAAGGATATGACATGGCATGCCTCGTGCAGTTCTGATGACTCTGGTGTTATGCGTCACCCTGCAGACTCGTTGGCTTGGAAGCATTTGGATCGTTCGTATCCTGATTTTGCAGCTGAAATTAGGAATGTTAGGTTGGGCTTGAGCACAGACGGTTTTGCACCGTTTGGAATGACGGGGAAGCAATATTCGTCATGACCAGTTATTCTTACTCCGTACAATCTACCCCCGTGGTTATGCATGAAAGATCAATTCATGTTTCTTCCGATTCTTGTGCCCGGGCCAAAAAGTCCGAAGGACAAGCTTGATGTGTTTTTACAACCTCTCATAGTTGATTTGAATTTTTTATGGGAAAATGGGGTGCAAACGTACGACGTCTCTAGGAAGCAAATTTTTTTTATGAGAGCTGCACTGATTTGGACCATTAGCGACTTTCCAGCGTACTCAATGTTGTCTGGTTGGAGTACAGCTGTAAAGCTTGCTTGTCCGTATTGTGGGGAGTACACCGATGCATTCACTTTGAGGCTCAGTCGAAAGCAATCGTGGTTCGATAACCACCGAAAGTTCTTACCACCTAATCATACATGGCGAAAGAACAAGACGGCATTCAGGGCTGGAGTAGCAGTCAGAGATGATCCGCCGCCTATCCGAACAGGTGCGAGTCTCCTATACGAAATTGATCATTTGGGACTTAGAAAGGTTACAGAGGAAGGTGCTGAGGCACACAACAAAAAAATTGACGGAGGGTGGAAGAAAAAAAATATTTTTTGGGATTTGCCTTATTGGAGTACTTTGTTAGTTCGACACAATTTGGACGTGATGCACATTGAGAAAAATGTGTTCGATAACCTGTTCAACACAGTGATGAATGTGGAGGGGAAAACAAAGGACACATCAAAATCAAGAGATGAGTTGAATGAATATTGTCGTCGTCCCTCTCTCAAGAAATGTCCACGTACAAATAAGTATCCCAAGGCTTGTTATGCGATTGATAAGAATGAAAAAGATGTTATCTGTAAGTGGATAAGTGGGTTGAAGTTTCCCGATGATTATGTGTCTAACATGTCTCGATGTATTGACTGGACGAAGTTGAAATTGTATGGAATGAAGAGTCATGATTGTCACGTGTTTATCCAGAGACTACTACCGATTGCTTTTTGTAATATTCTGCCGACTGATGTGTGGAAAGCAATCACTGAGCTTAGTCTATTTTTTAAGGACTTAACTTCTACGACCATAACAGTTGACAACATGACTCGGTTGGAAACGGATATCCCAGTAATATTGTGCAAGTTGGAACGTATCTTTCCACCCAACTTCTTCAACTCCACGGAACATCTACCTATGCACTTTGCATATGAAGCAAAAGTTACTGGTCCAGTTCAATACAGATGGATGTATCCATTCGAGAGGTATTTTAAGGAATTTTAAGATATAATGATCATATTCAATTTTTTTATTATCTTAATCACGATCCTTGAATTCTAATTATAGGTATCTTCGCACCTTGAAACTGAGTGTGGGTAGGGGTGGAAGTAGGCCGGGCTACCCGACAGGGGCCTACGGCCTAGCCTATTAAGGGCCTTGTTAGGCCTAGCCTATTTATAATATGAGCCGGGCTAAGGCTTTTTAAAAAGCCTATTTAGTTAAGTAGGCTAGGCTTAGACTTTATATAAGGCCTTATAAGCCTAACATGCCGACCTATTTAAGATTATATATTATATTTATATATATTTTATAATAAGTCATTCTTAAAATTTAGTACTAACATTTATATTAAATTAAATTAAAGTAAGTTAAATTTATTTTAATACTTTTGAAATCTTTATAATGTTTATATTTAAACTCATCGTTGTAATGCATTTGTTTTGGTAGTGAATTTTATTTAGAACTTTGAATATTGAACTACGATTTATATTTAATAGGCTTCTAAAAGGCTCGTAGGCTTGGCCTATTTACTTAAAAGGCCAGGCTCAGGCTGTAAAAAAAGCCTATCATAGATAAGAGGCCAGGCTCAGGCTCAATATTTATAAACCAGGTCCAGGCTTTTTCATGTAAAGCCTAGCCTAGCCCAGCCTATTTCCACCCCTAAGTGTGGGTAACAAAACACGTGTTGAAGCTTCGATTGCAAATGCATATTTAACTAGAGAGGCGTCAATGTTTTGTTCTCATTACTTTGAGGATCATGTTATGACGAGGATACACAATTTACCTCGTAATTACGATGGTAGTGGAGATGTACAACAGTATGTGGATGGTACATTTTCCATATTTAAGGCGCCTGACAAGCGATTTGGGAAACCAAAGAAGAGATGGATTTTGGATGAGGAGAAAAAAGTTGCTCATACGTAAGTGTTGTTGAATTGTGATGAGGTGCAGCCGTATGTTCAGTAAGTGAATCTGGCCAGAGTATAAATATATATTCAAAACAAATACTTGGTTAGTTTTGAGATGTCTTATTAATCAAAATACGTATGTAGGCTACTCATGCATCAACTTCAAGTTGTTGAACCAAATCTCTCGGCTGCTGCATCGGACAATAGGCTACAAAATGAATTTGCTTCGTGGTTTGAAGAAATTGTAAGTCATATTTTATACAAATATATATATATTTAATAGCAATAACGTAAATCTCACATAGAGTCGACTTATATAGGTGAAGATAAATCCCGTGGAGAACATGTTTATTTGCGATCTTTCTACAGGTCCGTCTAGTCACGTTCTTACGTACTCAGGGTATTACGTGAACGGTTACAAATTTCACACTATGGCTTATGGTGCATCTAGAGCAACATCAAACAGTGGGGTTTGTATCAAGGGAAAAAAACTATGATGCAGATGAAGAGGATTTATACGGGAATCTCGAGGAAGTAGTCGAATTGGACTACCAGGGGTACCACGAGAAGAAAGTGGTTTTGTTCATGTTGGGAATAAAATGATATATGTTTTGATTAAATACCAAAACCCCCTGAGACATGCCTAAGTCAAGATGATTGTGTTCTAAGATTGTTAGAACACATAGCATAAGGCTAGATGAGAAGCTGATATGTTAGGCAGCTCTTAGATGACTAGATGCACAATGTGAGGGGGAACCTATGCTTTGAAAATGATCAAGATAAAGTCCCCTCAAGGCTCAAAATCTGGAACAAACACTAAGGACAAGCATACTCCATTGAAAACCACATGCCCTGATCAGGAGAGTTGTCCAGAAGAGTTAGTTCTATGCAAGAACAAGATTGCAAAGCTCAAAAGGACAAGATTAGTCAAATGCTCTGATCAGGAGAGTTGTCCAGAGAGGTTAACTCTGCAAAAACATCAACTCTGAAGCTAAAAGAACAAATATGCTAATCAGGAGAGTTGTCCCAGAAGAGTTGTCTCAGCAAGTTTAAACCAGAACAAAGATTCTAATGTTTGAAGGTCAACCATGCTGAAGAGCTAGAGACAACCATACCCTAAAGAATCTCATTGAAACATGCTAAGATCAACTTGAAGTGAAAGAAAGGGAAAGAGCCAAGTCATCTGAAGATGAGCAAGTCAACCTTGCTGATAAGCAAATCTGCTGATAGTGATAAGGAGAGTTGTCAATTTGATAAGGAATGTTGTCCTATCATTGGATCAATCTTCAGAAGCCATGTCCAAGTCCTAACAAGAAGTCAAACATTGGGAAAAGTGCTGCAGAAAGAAGACAAAGTCTTACAAGCCGTTTATTACCCAAATGAGGACATGTCACTATCAAGAATCTGTCTTCCAGTTTGAAGAACTCAAGGAAGACATTTATAGCAATTTGGGGCTGCCTCTCCAACGGGCAAATCCTCCATTTTGTCTATAAATACAGAAGTGTGAAGACCATTTGAAAGCATCCAACTACCAATCCAACTGAGCAAGTATTCTGAAGTTCATATAACTTACAAGCTTTCAAAAGACTATCTTAGTCTTCATACACTTCTTCTAAGCTGAACCTACTGTATATCCATACAAAGCTTAGAGAGATATCCTAATCCTTATACACTGATCTTCATTGTAAAGGATATCTCATTAGTTGGAACCTTACTTCAATCCTTACCCCTTTCAAGTGAGAAAGAGAGAAGGTTGTAGTAGTAGAAGTGGTAGGAGCTGACTGTTGAGAGAAGAACAGTTCAGTTCTGAGTTGAGAAGAGGGTACTAGGACTCTAGACATCCTAGGGATCAATTCACCAAGGAGTGGTGTTATTGATCAAGTGCACCTTGGCACTATAAAACAAGTTAATTCCAAGAGTGAAGGAATTATCCTGTTAAATCAGGGAAAGTGGATGTAGGAGCTTGAGTCTCTGAACCACTATAAACTCTTGTGTTGATTTGCCTTACAAAGTACTTACATTCATTCAACACTGCACACAAAACTGATCTTTCAAAAGATACATATTCAAAGACTGTGCAAAACTGATTTGGACAAGTTCCCTGAAACTAAACTGGACTGTATTGGTTTGACAAAGTGATTTCAGAAACTTAAGGAGTCTAAACTTAAAGGGCCATCCACTATTCCGCACCTATAACTCCCCTAGATAGTTATTCAACTAAGTACTCAATAGTACTTAGTAGTTTGATTATCTTAGTAGAGTTTATCATCTTTAGCAGAGTTGTCCAAGACAACCTTGCTGAGCTCTGGTTTGATCATTAGTTGAAAAGATTTGCATACAAGTGTATTTCCCCCCCCCTCATACACTTGTTATATACTCCTTTCAGGACCAACAAGTGGTATCAGAGCAGGGGTTCAAAGACCACTGCCTCTGAAAATCCATCTTGATTTTCAAAATTCACATATTTGTGTGGTCACTGAACTGATCTGTATCTGAAATCTATAATCTGTTGACTGACTGTATATTCTTGAAATATGGCCAACAACAATGCTGTTCCTCCACCTGTTGTTCAAGGATTGGATAACATGGCCACAAATCCAGTCAATCACATTTCACATCATAAATTGCCCATGTTCTCAATAGACAACTATGATTTTTGGAAAATTAGAATGAGGGCTCATCTTGCATCTCTTCATACTGACATGTTAAGAGTAATCACAAGAGGACCTTTTGTGTTTACCCAAAATAACCCTAGGGTAACAGATGAGCAAAGAACAGATGTAAGGGAACTGATTCCCAAAGATGAGGATGACTTCACAGCTGATGAAAAGAGGAAAGATAATCTAAATTATCTTGCCATGAACACCCTCTATCAAACAATTCCAGATGCAGTCATGGGAAGAGTCTACCACTGCACCACAGCCAAAGAAATTTGGGATACTCTTGCTGAGATGTGTGAAGGCACATAAAAGATCAAGGAGAACAAGCTCCAAGTTGCTGTGCAAAAGTTTGAACAATTCTCAATGGAAGCTGAAGAATCCATTGACAAATTTGCTGGTAGATTCACTGATGTGATGAATGAAATCAACTCATTGGGCAAGGTGTACTCCAGGAGAGAAGTTGGATTGAAGATCTTGAGAAGTCTCACTCAAAAGTGGGATGTCTATGCTGTGATGATGCAGAATACCAAAGATCTCTCCTCCATGCCCATGCAACAAATCTTCTCAGAACTCAAAGCCTATGAGTTTGACCTCAATAGAAGAAAGCCTGTTGAGGAACCTTCAAATCCTACTAAGGGAGTGGCATTCAAAGCCAAAGTTGCTGAACCTGAAATGCAACCCACTCCCAGATCATCAAAGTCAGTCTCAAAGACTGAAATGAAGGAAGAACTAGCCTTGATGGCTAGAAGGTTTGACAAGCTGAACACAAGGTTTGGTAGATACAAGAAATTCTACCAAGACAACAAATTCAGGAGAAGATACAACTCCCCTGAAGATCAGGCCAAGGACAAGAAGCCTGAAGAGAAAAGATCAGAGGACAAGTACTCTGATAGGAGAAGGTCCAGTAGAGCTGACCCTTCATCATCAAAAGGAAGAGATGAATCAAAGAAGGATGATGATGAAGACCTATGCTACAACTGCAAGAAGAAAGGGTACTTCCAGTATGACTGCCCTGAATTGAGCTCTAAAGAAAGAAGAGAAAGACAAGCTAAAAGAGACAGAAAGTTCACCAACAGAAAGGCCATGATGGTTGGTGAAGAATCTGATAGTGCTGAAAGCTTCAACTCTTCAGATGGACTGTTCTCAAACAGTGATGATGATGATGATGTGTGCAACATGGCTCTTGAGGATGATGAGGTATCCTCCACTTCTAGCTCACCATCATTTTTATCACAAAACACCAGTGAAGTTAACCTGAAACTTTCCTTTGGGAAGTTGATGGAAGATTTCACTAGACTACAAGAATTTCATGATAATTGTGTGAGAGAAAATGAAAGATTGGCTATTGAACTTACCAAAAACTCTGAGGCAACTGTTGATGTCAATTCTACTGAGTTGTATCAACAAGTCTTGAGAGAGCTTAAGGAAGCAAATCTCAGGATAGTTGACCAACAAAAGGAGATAGATGATCAACTACTCTCTCAGAAGAGAAAAGATTTTGAACTAAAAATTTTGAATGCCAAATTTGAAAACCTCTCACATGAATATGATATTCTTAAATCAAGTGAAGAGAGCCTGAAATTAAAAATGTCTGCTTTGAATAAATCCTCTAGGGCAATAGAGGAAATTCAGAGTTATCAAAGACCTATGGCTCAAAGAAGTGGATTAGGTTTTGATCCATTTGAATCTTCACCTTGTCTTAGTGTTGCCTCTACAAGTAACACTAAGAAAATCTTTGTTAAATCAGTGGCACAACAAGCTGAAAATGAAATAATTCAGCCACTGAACAAAGGAAAGGGCAAAATGAATTAAATGCCTACTCTAGTGCTTCAGGAGACTAGACCCAAACCTTTGGAAAAGGTCAAGGCTCCTGAACACAAGAGGAATGTTGGTCAGCAGAGTAGACCCAATGGAAGGGCAACTCTCCTGAACAATGTTCAGAGAAGTTATCCAAGGTATAATCAGCCTAGGCCAACTCATCTGAGAAAGCCTCAGCTGAATAGACCTAAGGACAACTATCCTCAAAGGCAGAATAAAATGAGACAACCAAAACCCTTCATGCCAAAGGGTAATGGTCATAAAAATACATTTCCTCAAAGATTCCATCAAGCTGCACAAAGAACTCATAAGTTCAGGAGAGTTGACAACTCCCCTGAAACTTACAGAGTTAACACATTCACACATACTTTCCCAAAGGCATTTAAGGGAAAGACAGTGTATGTTGATGGACAAGGAAAACAACTTAGCCACCTTGAATCAATCAGGGTGATTAGGCAAGTTTGGGTTCCTAAAGGTACATCTAACCTCTCAGGATCCAAAACTCAAAGGGTACCTAAACCTATCTAATTGCAGGTACCATTGGGCCACAAGAAGAGGAGTATGAACAAAAAGACAGCATGGTATCTTGACAGTGGATGCTCAAGGCACATGACTGGAAACAAGGAACTCCTCACTGATTTTATTGAAAAAGAAGGCCCAAATGTCACCTTTGGAGACATCTCACAAGCAACAACAAAAGGTTATGGTACTTTGATGATTGGTAACATCAAAGTAACCAATGTATCTTATGTAGCTGGTCTCAAATATAATCTCCTAAGTATCAGTCAATTCTGTGACAAAGATTTTAAAGTTGAGTTCTCAAGTGAAAAATGTTTAATTAAGGATAAAACTCAACAAACTCTATTGACTGGAACTAGGAAGGGAAATGTATATTTTGCAGACTGGGACAAGTCTACTGATGCTGCATGCTTCATTGCTAAGAGCACTAGTGAACAAAGCTGGTTATGGCATAAGAGGCTAAACCATCTGAACTTCAAATCAATGAACAAACTTGCTAGAAATGCATTAGTTAAAGGACTACCTAATGAGGTTTTCATAAAAGAACATGTGTGTAAGCCATGTCAAGAGGGAAAACAAATTAAAGCCTCATTCAAAGGTAAACCAGTCATTTCTACTGAAAGGGTTCTTGAACTTCTACATATGGATCTTTTTGGACCAATCACCCCTTCAAGTATAAATGGTAGAAAATACACATTGGTTGTAGTAGATGACTTCTCTAGGTTCACATGGGTAGTATTTATCCTTAATAAGAAGGAAACACAAGTCAAACTACCTGAACTCCTTAAGAGACTGTCAAATGAGAAAAGCCTTAGCATCATCAAGATAAGATCTGATAAAGGCACTGAGTTCATAAATTCATACATCAATGAGTATTGCACATCTAATGGAATAGCTCATGAAACCTCAGCAGCTAGAACTCCTCAGCAAAATGGAGTTGCAGAAAGAAGGAACAGAACTTTAAAAGAAGCTGCTAGAACCTTAATTGCTGACTCAAACTTACCTAAGAGGTTTTGGGCTGAAGCTATAAACACTGCATGCCATACTCAAAATAGATGTTTGATTACTAAGGGGCAAGGCAAAACCCCCTATGAACTCTAGAAAGGAAGAATGCCTAAAGTGTCATACTTTCATATATTTGGTTGTAAGTGTTTCATTCACAATAATGGGAAAGAACAGTTGAAATCCTTTGATAGCAAAGCTGATGAGGGAGTATTCCTTGGATACTCTCAAATCAGTACAGCTTTTAGAGTCTACAACAAGAAAACCCTTATAGTGGAAGAAACACCTCATGTTGTGTTTGATGAATCTATCCTTGAGATCAGGAATGATAGTTTGGAACCTGAAGAAATCACACAAAGGACAACCAGATTACGCCTAAAAGACAAAGACACTGAATTCATAGATGTTGTCCTAGCCAATCTACCTGAACATACTATATTGGACAACAATCCCGAAGGCAACCTTCCTGAGACAAACCCCACTGATGGAAATGGTGAACTGAATGAGCCAATCCCAGTTCACATCCAGGTAACAACTACCAATGAAGAAGCAGCTCCTGCTGAGGTAGTTAATGGGTCAAATAATCAAGGGGGAACTCAAAATGTTGAAAATCCCAATGTCCCTGACATTGAGGACAACACCCCTGATTATGATCCTGATTTAGATCCTGCACTAAATTATCCTGAATTTTATGATCAAAATGACTCAACCTCAGTAGAGGGCAACTCTACTGAAGGGATTAGAAAAAGAATGACTTGGTTGTATGACCATCCTACTGATCTGATACTTGGTGACCCAAGTATAGGAGTCAAAACCAGAAGGTTTCATGGTGAAAGTGCTATGTTCTGTTATTTCTTGTCAGAACAGGAACCAAAAGACATTGAGGAAGCACTTCAGGATGCCAATTGGATCACAGCAATGCAGGAAGAGCTCAACCAATTCACCAGAAATGAAGTATGGGAGCTGGTTGATAGACCTTCACATCAAGATGTTACTGGAACCAAGTGGGTGTTCAAGAACAAGAAGAATGAAAATGATGTGATTGTCAGAAACAAAGCAAGACTAGGCTAAAGGTTACTGCCAGCATGAAGGCATTGACTATGATGAGACATTTGCACCTGTGGCAAGGCTAGAAGCAATAAGGCTTTTTTTAGCCTATGCAGCCCACAAGAGGTTCAAAGTGTATCAAATGGATGTCAAGAGTGCCTTTCTGAATGGAGTCTTGAAAGAAGAAGTCTATGTAGAGCAACCGCCAGGTTTTGAGGTTGGAAACCAAGTATACAGACTGAAGAAAGCTCTATATGGACTCAAGCAAGCCCCTAGGGCTTGGTATGACACACTGTCACAATTCCTATTGGATCATGGATTCACCAAGGGAACTGTGGACAGAACTCTCCTCAGAATCTCTGAAGGAGAGGACATCTTGCTTGTCCAAATTTATGTAGATGCCATAATTTTTGGATCCCCTAATGAGAAGCTTTGTGAGAAGTTCTCCAAGCTTATGTAAAGCAAGTTTGAGATGTCCATGATGGGGTTGATGAACTTCTTCTTGGGTCTACAAGTCAAGCAATCAAAAGAAGGAATCTTCATCAATCAAGCTAAGTACACCAAAGAGATGATCAAGAAGTTTGGGTGTACAACAAGCAAGCCAGTAAGGATCCCAATGAACACAAACTGGAAGATGGATCCTGATGAGAGTGGTGTATCAACCAACTCCACTGAATATAGAGGAATCATTGGATCTCTCCTCTATCTCACTGCCAGCAGGCCTGACATCACCTTTGCAGTAGGTGTTTGTGCAAGGTTTCAAGCAAATCCTAAGAAAAGCCATCTTGAGGCTGCAAAGAGGATCTTGAGGTATCTCAAAGGCACTGAAAATCTAGGCCTTTGGGACCCTGCTGATGACAACATTGAGTTAACTGGCTATTCAGATGCTGATTATGGAGGATGCAGAATTGATAGAAAATCCACTTCAGGAACTTGTCAATTCTTGGGCAACAAACTTATATCTTGGTTTTCCAAGAAGCAAAACACAGTGGCTACCTCCACCACTGAAGCTGAATATGTTGCTGCTGGAAGTTGTTGTGCTCAAATTCTTTGGCTAAGACAACAACTCAAGGACTACAAAGTCAACTCTACTGAAGTGCCAATATTCTGTGACAATAACAGTGCCATTGCCATATCACAGAATCCTGTATTGCACACAAGATGCAAACATGTGGACATCAAGCATCACTTCATTAGAGATCATGTGGAGAAGAAGGATATTAAGTTGGTGAAGATCCACACAGATCATCAAAAAGCTGATATACTAACTAAACCACTTGCAGAGGCAAGGTTCCTGGAATTATCAGCAGAGTTGGGTCTTCTTGATCCAGGGAAGTTGGACAAATGAGCCCAAAGGAGTTCATTCATTAAGGGGGAACTAAGTTCAAACTTCAGCAGACTTGGTCAAGTCTACTGAAATTCAGAGAAGTTGACCTTACTTCTTCAGGACACTTGTCCTCAACTCTTCAGGACACTTGTCCATGTAGGGTCAGATAAGTTGTCTTGGCTATCAAACCAAATCTTGGTTTGATAAGCACCTATTTTAGGTGGTCATTGTCTATTTCGAAATCTGTCCCATTGAAAATACAGTTTTCACCTTTCTGGGATTTAATTTGTCTCCCACCCAAAAGGTCACTTTCCATGCATTAAATGCCAAGATTTAACTCTTGTTTGCATTAAACTTTTTGGGACATGATCTACCTGGAAAACTCCCCCAGCCTTAAACAAACATTAAAAACCACCCACGTTTTTGAACAAAACAGTTTTTTTCACTGTTGCATTGGTTTTTGACCATTGGATCAAAACTGGCCAACTCCTCTGAAATCAATCATAGCCGTTCATTTTGGATTTCCATTTTTGTTCACCTTTGAATTGCATCAAGACCTCACCAACTCATTGACAAACATTCTTTTTAGAATATTCACAAGTCTTAAGATCCCCCACAAACACTTCTTCCCCAAGAATTCGAAACCCTAACTCAAATTTTCTTCAAACTTTCTCAATCTTCCTCAAACCTTTCTCTGTAACTTTCAAATGGCTCCCAAGGTTAGACCAGAGATGATTATTGATTTCTCCAACAAGGCTCTAGACCTTGATTTTGGATACTTGAGCAACAAAAATAATCTTCATTTTGAGCCCATAGTATCCTTTGAGAGTGAAGACCCTGAGATTACACCAACTCTAAGATGGCTGAGAAGAGCTGGTTTGCAAAAGTTCATGGAGGAAAGACCAAGTTCATGCTTGGAAGGTTACATGGCTGAATTCTTTGCCTTTCTCAAGTGGAGAGGTGAACCTGCAGATGGTGAAGTTTCCACCAGATTGTCATATGTTGCAGAAGGAGAGGAAGAAGAGAAATTTCATAGAGTGAAACTCTCTTCAGAAGATCTTGAAGGAGCTTTTGGATTGCCTTATGAGGGAAGGAATCCAGAAGTTTATGGTACTAGACATGAAGATGAAATAGCTCAAGAATGGCTATTGGTTCCAGACCCCATCTCTTCAACACAAAACAAGAAGACTCTCAAGCCAGAATTTCTCAACCTTTTTGAGGTAGTTGCTAAGAGTCTCTTGAGCAACACTGGAAGCTTGGAGCAGGTCAGCCATCCAAGAATCAGAATCATGGCTGCTGTGATTGATGCTAGTGACAAAGGCTTCAAATTTGATTGGAGGACCTTCATTATGTCTGAGATGATGAAGGAAAAGGCTAAATTTAAAGTGAGAGCTCACAACAAGGTTGTGCTAGAAGGGAAACTCAAGTATTGCACCAGGGCAAGCTTGTTGATTGAGAGATTCTCCCATTACTCTCAGATGCAAAAATTTGCAAAGCCCCTCCCAGCCCAAAAGATCCTGTTTAGGAAGCTCAGCAAGAAAACTGAGCAAAGGAGAATGCTTCTGGCCAAACCTGCTGAAGAACAGGTTGAAGAAAAACCTAAGCTGAAGAAAAGAACCAAGGCCAGGGCTGTCAAAACAAAGAAAATGTCTCAATTGTCTTCAAGAGAAGCCTCAGGAGCATCAACAGAAGTTGATGAAGTGGCAGAAGAGGGAGTAAGTGTACCTTCTGACCACTCAGAGGAGTTGAGGCTGAAGTATAATGAGACAAGGCAAAAGAAGAAAGAAGATAAGAGGATCAGGGAAGTTGTCCCTGAGAAGGATGGTGAAGGAAGTGGGAGCAGTAGGGCCAGCAAGAGAAGGGTCAAACCTACTGAAAAGGTGTTAGAGCTGCAGGAAGAAAGGTCACTTCAATTGGCTCTAAGAGAGAGCAGAGCTGAAAGAAGGACCAAATCTAGGTCAAGGACCAACTCATCTGGTTCTGGAACTCCAGAATCCAAGGTCCCTGAAGGTCAATCTATAGAGGCCAACATCCCTGAGTTTCAGAATCCTGAGCTCAACTCCCCTGAAACCCATGTTACCCCTTCCAACCAACCCATTACCCCTGTAGATCTCACTAAGAGATACTCTCCAGAAGGGAGTGTGCAAAGAAGTGGCATTGATGTGCTTGCAGATTTAGCAGTAGATGAGACAAGACTCCTGTGTCCCCTTGACTCATCCATGCTCAATTATTCAAAGCTCTTAGAACATGCACTCAATGAGCCAACCCCCCTGAGTAAAGCCCCTTCAGATTCATTGCTCTCAAAAGCAACTGAAGCACCTTCTACTGCACCAAACCCTTCTGAAGCCAACATCCCTGAATTAAACCTCCCTGAAGCCACTTTAGGTGAACCCATAGCCAACTCCCCTATAACCCAAAGTCCCCATTCAAGTGGAGATGAGGAGGAGTATACTTATGAAAGTATGCTCAGAGGAGGAGCAAAGGCTACTGTGGACAGTCTGTACCCACAGCTTGCTGAATTTCCAAGAATTCAGAAGACATTTCATGATCTAAGGATGCTTGTTGATGTAAAAGACAAGTCTATGATGGAGATATCACAAGTCATCCAAGATAAGGGTGCAAACTGGTGGCAAATAGAGGAGAACAAGTTGCTGAACTTTGCTGGAGTTTCAAAGACAAGATTTCTCATTGATGAGGAAATTTTTGCAAAGCTGGTAGCTGATAAGATTAAGGAGGAGAAAGAAAGGAAGGCTAAGGGAATCAAACACCCTGACAGTAGCTCCAATGATGATGATTCCCCTGATGATCCCTCAAATCCTTCTAACCCCAACCCTCCTGAAACCCCTCAAGCCAACCTCCCTGAACCTTCTCAACCCAAGTCTTCTATAGCAGATAGACTTTCAAACCCTCCTAGAACCTATCATAGGAAAGGCTCTGTATCTTCAGAGGTGTTGACCAAGGGTGGTAACACAACCAAAGACACATCTGCCAATGAAGGTTCTTCTGAACCCAAGGCACAGCCTAAAGATGTTGAGGTTCCTATGCTAGAGGCTGGTTTGATTAAGGCCTATTCAGTGTCAGAAGAGTTGGACACTGATCAACCCTTAATCATTCAGGATGACTCAGTGGCTGTTGAAATAAGCACTGTGATCTCCCCACAACTGCCATCTTTGAATCTTGATGAAGGTGGAGATGTTGCAGGTTTAGGAGAAGGAGTTGAAAAGGAGAAGTTAGTGAAAAAATCAGAGGGAGTAGTAGATGAGAGAGATGTGGTGATCACTAGAATAGTGAGTGTACCACCAAATGAGGGTGATATAAGTGAGGAAGGGCAGGCTATTCTTGAAGTCAAATCTGAACTTCAGGAATCCCTTGATGAGAGGAGGCCTGTTTCTTTAAGTGAGGAAATTATTGAAGAAGGGAGAAAAGAAAGAGTTGAAAATGAGAAGAAGGCTGCTGATGTATCAGAGTCTTATATAAAAGAAATTGAGGGTGATGAGTGTCTATTTCCTAACCTGTTTGATCTGTCTAATGTTGCAGGTATTTCCCTTGACCAAATTTTTGATGAGTTCTTAACAGATGTACCTATCCAAGTAGATACAGGCTCAGCTCAAGCCTTACTTGGTATGCAATCAGAGAAATTGGACTCCTTGGCTCATCAAGTCCAATCTACTCATGCTGAAACTTCAGGAGCATTGAATGAGCAAGGAAGGACTCTAGCATCTGTAGAAATGAGGCTCACTGGCTCTGAAGATGTTGTGCTACCAACTCTGGAAGCAAGGATTAGTGGTGTGGAAACTGGCCTCCAAACCATTTCCACTGAAGTACAAAATGCCAAATCCACCATGGAAGCCATCTCAGAGGAGGTCAAGAAAGAGCAAAAGCTGCTGAGAGACAATCATAATGCCAATGTCAAAGCTCTCAGGCTAACTGTCAAGCAAGCTCTTGGTAAGAAGACTGCATTGCAAAAGAGAAGAGCAGAAGAGCAAAGGCTAGCTATGGTAAAAGCAGCTTCAGAAAATTTTTCCCAAGAGGTATTGGCCAACATTGCTGAAGGTGCAGTAGCCAAACTCACTGAGCTTCTTAAAGCCCAACTGGATGCATCCCTGAAAGCAACCTTGGAGGAGGTTGTTCAACAAAAGATGAAGCCTGTTCTAGCTTTTCTTAGCTTGAGCAGTGATAGGATGCAGAATATACATGATGAAAATGTATATTTGTTGGAGGAGATGAAGTCCCTAAACCAGGCCCAATCCCTAATGGCCACAACAATGAGTGAGCTAAAACCCCAGTGTTTTGATGCTGCCAAAAAGGGGGAAAGGGAAAGAGCTAGAGCAAAAGGTGCCTTGGTAATTGGAAGCCCAGTTCAAGGAAAAGACAAAGCTGCTGAAGGAAAAGAGCCTGCAGTGCTAAACTTGGAAGAATTGGATGAAGAAGAGCAACTAGCACTTGCATTGAAGAATTCTATGGCCTCAGCTCAAGAGGAAAGAGTGAGGTTACAACAAAGACCAGGTGGTGAGATGTCTGGTTTGGACAAAGGTGATGAAGGTGTCCAAACTAGAGGAAAGATCAAGAGGGCAAAAGGAAAGAAAAGGAAAGTTGAGACATTCACTGACTTTCCTAACAGCCTTGATCTTCCACCTGAGTTCAGAGTTGATGATGATGTGCCTACTTCAAAGAAGGCCAAAACTGCTGAGAAAGCCAAGACTGCTGAAAAAGAAAAGTCTTCTGAATCTGCCAAAGTTACTGAAGATTCCAAGTCCACTGAAGATATTGAAGAACTATTTGCTGAAGGATTTGGACCTGAACCTAAGAAGAAAACAATTGTCCTAGCTCATGATCCATCAAAACTGTTTCATGAAGGGTATGGCAAAGACCCTGAAACACAACAGAAACTGGCCATGATGAGGGCCCAAGAGAAAATGGACTTGTTAGATGAAGCACAAAGAGCAAGAGACAAGAGGAGAGCTAATTTTCAGAGACCAAGAAGAAGGAGAGCAACATACAGCAAGATGAAGCCTCAACTTCTAGTCCCAATGGACACCAAATATCCACACTTGGATAAATGGGTGCCAGTTCAACTGAATGATACATGGGAGGAAGCAAAAAGGGAGTTTGTCTATGACTATTATGTCATTGACAGATGGAATGGAGGAGATGCCAACTCTGCCTTTGCTGAGTTCATGATAGAATACTACAGAGAACTCTATCAACAATTGCTTGCAGCTGCTGACATTGCAAGAATTGAACTCACAGCTCCCAAGCCAATCATATACATGCCTCCAAAGCTTGAAGGATGGATTGACCAAGCAAGAATTCTGAGAGAATTCACTGAGATCCTTAAGCTAAACAAGATGGTTCTTGGACCTAAGGGAACCAACCAAGAAGTCATGGCATTGAAAAGAAGAGTATGGGCACAGTATGGAATGCTGCCACCCCCTGAGGATGATCTTTGAAATGGCTAAGTCTTCTGACCTTTCTTGATTGATCAACTATGCTGAAATATGGTCAAGATTGCTGATGTGGTGTGCTAATCTGTTTGCTCTGATTTGTTATGGATTGCTCTGATACAAGCTCTGTGCTCTGATGCTGAAAATCTTATTTATGTCTTGAATTGTTAGAATGAAATGCTCTGATGTATTTAAGTGTTATTGATTCATGCTCTGATATGTTAATTTCAACTATCAACATGCTTGTAATGATCTTTGAATGAATGATAGTTGAACTTATTTTGAATCAAGAAACACTCATCTCTCTATGCCTATCTATGAAACCTACTTACAACAAAAACAGTGAATACACTAACACATTGTCTTTTCAGGAATATTGACCTTAGTCATGTCTTCTGAAGATATATGTAATAGGTGTAGACAAGTCACTTTTGCTTAGAATGTGTAGGTTTTGGCATCATCAAAAAGGGGGAAATTGTTGGAAATAAAATGATATATGTTTTGATTAAATACCAAAACCCCCTGAGACATGCCTAAGTCAAGATGATTGTGTTCTAAGATTGTTAGAACACATAGCATAAGGCTAGATGAGAAGCTGATATGTTAGGCAGCTCTTAGATGACTAGATGCACAATGTGAGGGGGAACCTATGCTTTGAAAATGATCAAGATAAAGTCCCCTCAAGGCTCAAAATCTGGAACAAACACTAAGGACAAGCATACTCCATTGAAAACCACATGCCCTGATCAGGAGAGTTGTCCAGAAGAGTTAGTTCTATGCAAGAACAAGATTGCAAAGCTCAAAAGGACAAGATTAGTCAAATGCTCTGATCAGGAGAGTTGTCCAGAGAGGTTAACTCTGCAAAAACATCAACTCTGAAGCTAAAAGAACAAATATGCTAATCAGGAGAGTTGTCCCAGAAGAGTTGTCTCAGCAAGTTTAAACCAGAACAAAGATTCTAATGTTTGAAGGTCAACCATGCTGAAGAGCTAGAGACAACCATACCCTAAAGAATCTCATTGAAACATGCTAAGATCAACTTGAAGTGAAAGAAAGGGAAAGAGCCAAGTCATCTGAAGATGAGCAAGTCAACCTTGCTGATAAGCAAATCTGCTGATAGTGATAAGGAGAGTTGTCAATTTGATAAGGAATGTTGTCATATCATTGGATCAATCTTCAGAAGCCATGTCCAAGTCCTAACAAGAAGTCAAACATTGGGAAAAGTGCTGCAGAAAGAAGACAAAGTCTTACAAGCCGTTTATTACCCAAATGAGGACATGTCACTATCAAGAATCTGTCTTCCAGTTTGAAGAACTCAAGGAAGACATTTATAGCAATTTGGGGCTGCCTCTCCAACGGGCAAATCCTCCATTTTGTCTATAAATACAGAAGTGTGAAGACCATTTGAAAGCATCCAACTACCAATCTAACTGAGCAAGTATTCTGAAGTTCATAGAACTTACAAGCTTTCAAAAGACTATCTTAGTCTTCATACACTTCTTCTAAGCTGAACCTACTGTATATCCATACAAAGCTTAGAGAGATATCCTAATCCTTATACACTGATCTTCATTGTAAAGGATATCTCATTAGTTGGAACCTTACTTCAATCCTTACCCCTTTCAAGTGAGAAAGAGAGAAGGTTGTAGTAGTAGAAGTGGTAGGAGCTGACTGTTGAGAGAAGAACAGTTCAGTTCTGAGTTGAGAAGAGGGTACTAGGACTCTAGACATCCTAGGGATCAATTCACCAAGGAGTGGTGTTATTGAGCAAGTGCACCTTGGCACTATAAAACAAGTTAATTCCAAGAGTGAAGGAATTATCCTGTTAAATCAGGGAAAGTGGATGTATGAGCTTGAGTCTCTGAACCACTATAAACTCTTGTGTTGATTTGCTTTACAAAGTACTTACATTCATTCAACACTGCACACAAAACTGATCTTTCAAAAGATACATATTCAAAGACTGTGCAAAACTGATTTGGACAAGTTCCCTGAAACTAAACTGGACTGTATTGGTTTGACAAAGTGATTTCAGAAACTTAAGGAGTCTAAACTTAAAGGGCCAACCACTATTCCGCACCTATAACTCCCCTAGATAGTTATTCAACTAAGTACTCAATAGTACTTAGTAGTTTGATTATCTTAGTAGAGTTTATCATCTTCAGCAGAGTTGTCCAAGACAACCTTGCTGAGGTCTGGTTTGATCATTAGTTGAAAAGATTTGCATACAAGTGTATTCCCCCCCCATACACTTGTTATATACTCCTTTCAGGACCAACAGTTCAAGTGCCAGTGGTTTGATAACTCAGCCAGTGGTACAATAATTGATCCTAATTATAAGCTTGTGGATATTCATCAGAGGCGACGATACGGTCGGTACGATCCATTCGTACTAGCAAGTCAAGCCACCCAAGTCTACTATTGTTCGTACCCTGGACCCCGTACTGATTGGATAACTGTATGCAAAATCAAGCCGAGATCCTTCTTGGACGCACAACAGTCATCCACTACTGACGATGAAGCAGATGTTCCCGCGTTCCAAGAGGAAAGCATAGAACATCAAATGATTGTGCAAGTAGATGATGATCCTGTTATATTAATTGATAACACCGATACATTGATGGACGTAGCCGGAGACGAAGAACCAGAAGAAGAAGAAGAAGAAGATGATGAAGAAGAATATTACTAGAGTGTTCATGTATATGTTATATTATATAAAGAATGTTGATTATGACTCGGTTTCAGTGTTCTTAATGCATGTTTATGATTCAGTTTGAGTGTTCATAGATGTTATTATATCAAGAATGTTAATTTATTAATTGTTATATTTTAATATTCATTTTTACAGATGAGTGGATATGGGGGTCATGGACAGCGTTCTGGTGGACATGGTTCTGGTGGTCAGGGTTCTGGTGGTCTGGGTTCTGGTACTGGGCAGGATTCGGGTGGTAGAGGTAGAGGTAGAGGTCAAGGTGAAACGCCGCCTGTACCTATACCACATCATCCGGGTTTCTATTTGCCAGATATGACTGGGATTATCCAGATGCCCCAGATGCAGGGATCGACCCACTATCCGTACTACACACAGGTTCCCCAGATGCCCCACATGTATCCAGCGCAGCAGGATCCACCGATACCGGACCCAGACGGACGTGCGTCTGTCGAGACAGCGGCCAGCCAGGCGACAGACGCACCCGAGAGTCGTATTGTTCTTACGATATATCGTGGAGCGTAAGTATTACATATCTTATAATTTTCATTATAATGAATTACATAATTATTCATTTTCAAATTAATTATGTATAACAACAGGATGATGCCTTCGGGTCTAATCTCGACCACCATCAGACATATCATGTACCGGAATATGGAGGTTGGCGCACACACATTCGCCTTGGTATCCGCAGCTAGGCTTCAACGGTGGTGGGATACATTCCAGGTATAATTTAATGATGTGTAACATATCTATTCATTCACATTTTGTTATAATTAATCAATTTTTTTTGGCAGAATGAGGTTACGTGGGATCCAGAAAATGTTGACACTGCATTAGTGTACAGACTCTTTCTTGAGAGAGCAGCAAATCGATACAGTGACATGTTGAACCACTACAAGGGAATGTGGGAGGTCGAGAAGAAGAAGCCGAAGTGGGACAACGATGTCTGGGAGCACTTGATTCGCCACTGGAATCATTCAGACACAATTAAGAAGAGCGAGCAGTGTCGGAAGAACCGACTATCAAAGCCTGGAGGCCCGGGTACCGGTTTTGCTAGACATAAAGGGGGATCTCGTGGGGCAGCCGAGGTGGCCAGACGGATTGTAAGTATTCATGTTCAATTATAAGTAATTTGAGTTCATTTTAATTAATTTAATTTTATGTTCTTCAAAATATACGAGGAGAAGATGGGACGACCAGCTTACGACTGGGAGATTGTTGAATATTACCACCGTTACACTAACGGAACGTACACATACGGGCATATGGGTGATATTCTGGTAAGTGTATACATATATTATATTAAATATAATATTTAATTGTATTGACATGTATATTAACCAAATTTTACATATACACATATAGGATCAGGTGCAAGAGGAATTGTCACATCTCACCCAGCCGTCATCTGATCATGATCCTTCAGATTATGGTTCCATCCAGACCCCACCCATGCCGGAAATGTCTGAGTTGTTCGTGAAGAAAGTTGGAAGATGTCACGGTCGCGTGAAGGGTCTTGGGCAACTAGGAAAGAACAGACGTGTCACTTCTGGTCCTGGTGAGACATCTTCCGGTACGTCGTTTGGACGATTTAGCCAGGCCGACATTGACAATGCTCTTTTGGAAGAGCAGAGGGCTAATCAAGAGAGAGAGCGTCTCTTACGTGAAGAACTGCAACAATCAGTCACTCAGACGGAGGAGCGCTTACGTCAAGAGTTTGCGCAACAGATGGCATCAATGATGAGCAAGTTCAGAGAGGGGTCGGGTAACGGGAAGGGTGCTAGGAATGATGATGATGCAGACGACGTTGCTGATGGTCGATGATTGATACATTTTAAGTTATGTTGTCTTGTTTATTTTAAAAAATTGAAGTTGTTTGGGATTTTTTTTATGTTGTGTACTTGAATTGAAGTGAACGAGACAATGTTTTATTTTAATGATTTTAATTCATATTGCTTGTGTGTGATTAATTAAGTATTGATCTAATATATAAATTAATTGAGTTAATAGCATATAGTTGGTAATTTATTAAATAAATTGAGTTAATAACCTATAGTTGGTAATTGAGTTAATAAGTATTGAGCTAATATATAAATTAATTGAGTTAGTAATTTATTCAATTAATTGACTTAATTAATAATAAAAGAATAAAATTGAGTTAATACATACATAAGTATAAATTATTAAATTTAGTATTAATGAAGGGATTTGTTAAATAAATTGAGTTAATTAATACATATATAAGTATAAGTTATTAAATTTAGTAATGAGGGGCTTTGTTAAATTAATTAAGTATTGAGTTAATATAATTAATTGAGTTAATAACATATATATAGTTGGTAATTTATTAAATTAATTGAGTTAAAGAATAAAAACAGAAATTAAAAGGGATAAATATATAATGCATTTAAAACATCACGACTAAAGCTCTTAGCCTAATTGGCACAAGGGGGCGCATAAACTCTTCACATCCGGGAGGTTGCGAGTTCGACCCCTCATGCGCGCACAGGGGCTGAATAAAAAGACATTAATGGTGGCCTGGTGGTGAGGGGTAAGAGAAGTGGCCTTAGAGACCTGGGTTCGAAACCCAGGTCTGTTTTTTTTTTTTTTAAATACAACGTATTGGCGAGGGGCCTCGCTCTCGGGAAAAGGCGACGGTCTTTGCCCTCGGGAAAAGGCGAGGGTTTTGACTCTCGCTACTGGGCGACGGGACACACTCTCGCTAATGGGCGACGACACGCGCCCTCTTTAATTAGTGAGTGGGTATGCCCTCGCCAATACGCGAGTGTGTTTGGCCCTCGCCAATACGCGAGTGCAATTCTGCCCTCTGTAATAGGCGAGGGTGCCCTCGCCAATAAATTAGCGAGGAGCACTTTGGCGACGGTGACTGCCCCTCACCTCTGCTGTCGCCAAAACACTTAAAGAGGGCGATTCCCTCGCCTTTGCCCTCTTTATATTGGCCTTTTTTTGTAGTGTTTTATCTAATAAATGGGAACACTTTTAGTATAGAATTTTACGTAAGGAAAATGAACTACATTAATTATATTATGACTACAGGCCCATATATATATATAGTTATAAATCCGATCCGGAATATATCTTATTAATGTTCGGCAATCGGCATAGCAGAAAATTATAAATAAATCTATATCAAATCTTCCGTTATAAATAACTAGTATTTCAACCACTATATTATTAGTATAGAATTAATATTGTGATACTATTAATAAATCGTAATTCACAAATATGTATTTTAATATAAAATATGTTATAGATAAGAAGAGTTGGATTGAATAATGTGAACACTTATTTTTATAATATAAATTGAAAAAATAGGCTAAATTTAATTTGTACGTGGACTCACTTCAATGACGTTTTCTATAAAATTGTAAATATTGTGATAATAGAATTTGCGAAGAATTTACTATTTTAGAGTGGGTAAATGAATAAATACTCTCTCAAAAAAAATTATTAAGAAACATTCGAATAATAAAGTGTACAATTAATCACACGATGCAAGGAATATTAATATATCTTATTACTCCATATTCATAGTATTATGCAAAGCATAATATGCATATAAGGATCCAACGCACTACCAGAATTACAACGAAAAAATAAAAAAATTCTGAAAAATCATTAAATTATTATACATTTTCAATAACAAACATTCATGTATTAAATGTCAATACATATTCAACTTAATCTTAAAGCATCTGGAAAAAAAAATCATTTAATAGGAAAAGCATTGCTCAAAAAGTTTAATGAGTTCATGACAAAAATTGATTAACTGTTGGACCAACTTTCTGCATCAACTCCTATCTATTGTATTAGTTTAGAACTTACATAATTACTCTAGAAAAATTCACCAAAAGAAAATGCAGATATTTATTAAAACTTTAAGAATCTAGACTACAACAACTTCAATAACAATTCAAAAAATTAATTTGTCAATTGTTAGTACTTAAAATTAATTCGCTAAGCCAATATGCTTCTTTGTAAAGTCAGCTGTAAAATTCATTATTTGACAATATTTTCACATTCTCCACCCCCATCCCTAACCCAGCGTTGCGGGTGTAGTTGTGCTATCTCTCTCTCACTCACACACACACAACACTCAATTTACACTATCTGTGTATATAGATACACAATATATAGTTATATACGGTATAATCGTTGCCGGTACATTTGCCTCAGCTCCTACATTGTAGTTTAATTTCTTTTGTTAGAATTAGAAAGAAGTATGTGGACAAGTATATTCTTAATTAAAATAATTATTTTATCACATTCCATAATTTTAGTTTATCATAATTTATTTTATCTTTTTCACATTTTTTAACCTTTGGTAATTTATGAGTATTTCTAACGTTAAAAGGGAGTAAAATTGGAAGAAAGTGTGTTGCCTAAAGCACTGTTTAATTGATTAAATACAAATATGCACTACAAAAAAGACACGTTTTACCGACGAAAATAGCGACGGAAATCCTAAGATTTAAATTTGATAACCTGTTACCTTTTGTATAATGTGCGGTATGTATTCATCGTATGTGTCGTATGGTGTCATACATTTGTATTTTTATATTTAATTTAATTAATTAAAATATATAATTGTGAAATTACATTTTTATCCTCATACAATAAAATATTTTATTATATTTATTAATTTAATTAAAAAATGTAATATTAAAATTACTTATTTACCCTTATATTATTAATAAAATTAATAATAAAAAAAAAACAAATCAAAATCAAATTAAACCAATTTATTAAACAAAAAAACAAATCAAATGAAACCAAAAAAAAAATCGATTAAGTTAAACCTAACCTAAAACATAAAACTTCATCATTCCTACATTCTGCCCAGACAGCCCATCCGCCACCGCTTCGCTGCCTCTCCCTGTCAGTGTTATTAATTTGAAAGGCTTGTTAAACTGAGTAGGTGAATTGATATAATTGTGGAGTAAGTGAATTACAACTTAACGTTGTTTATGTATTTGTTTGTGTATTTTTTCATATTTCTTCCTACTTCTGTATTTTGTTATGAGTTGGTGAATTAATATTGTGGAATTGTTAAAATTGTGATTGAGATGTTGAGTAGTGATTATTTTTTAAATTGACTAAAATCAAATAGAAACTTGACTGCTCAACAAGTGTTCGACAAAATGCCTCAAAGAAAATTTGCAACTGAATTGAGCAAAGGAAGTGGCTATTGAATGCACATTCCTAACAATATTAGTTGTTTGAATGCTCTAACTAGAAGGACATAATGTAGAGTTAAATAATCATGTAGAGTTTTGATGTATTATTTATTCCTTCCAATTCGATATATTGTTTAAATTGAATTTTATGTTATAAGCACATGATATTCCTTGATTTTATGTTATGCACATTACATGCTATTAGTTGCCACAAATGGCAGTAAAATAGGATATTGGAATATATAATATGAAGATGTTGCATAACATGGGAAGATGACAGTAAAATTGGAAGATGTTGCATAACATGTCTTTTAATGAACGTCACACAATATCACACTTGATTCATTTTTTTGTGTTTCTCGTGCAGTTTGTATTTACAACGTTCCACAATGTCATCAGACGTTTGATTATGAAGATATCAAAGTGGACGATGAATCACACGAGGAGCACACGATTTCAGAAGATGTTTTAAGTGAGGATTTTGGGTATCCCAATTAAAAAAATGCTCGTATAGACGATAATACAATTTGGGGCATGACTTTCTCTTCGACGGAAGAAGCTAATGCATTTTATAAGATATAGGCAAGATGAAAGGGATTTATAAGCCGAAGATGCCACACAAATCGGAAAAATAACATTATTAAAAATATGGCGTGGGGACTGTTCCCGGTCTGAATTTCGTAAAGCTCCTATATGTGGACAGAAATAGATGAAGCATGTGAGATATTTCATTGTGAATGCAAGAAGATGGAGTCAATAGAATTTCCTTGTTGCCACTTATTTTGTGGATTCAAACAAATGGGTTTCACAATGATCCCTTCACCTTGCATTCGTGAACGCTGGACTATTGCAATTGAAAAACAACTTTCTGTCTATGTTCCAAACTTATTTTCATCCAGCGATCCCCAACGTCGTTTCATGCAATTGCACAAAGAGAGTGTTGGTTTGTGTCTAAATGCTTCTCATTCCGAATCGAGCACTAAAGAAATTTTGAAGCAAATAAGTTTGTTTAACACTCACTAACTTAATATTTTTTCTTTACCAAACATCTAGGACATAAAATTGGGCGATGTCCAAATAAGAAGAGCAATATTGATCGAGAGAATGATGAACACCCAGACTTCAATTTTTCGATGTACACGGGTGACTGAGTATAAACCGTGCAATCCTACACGACTCCTGGATCGTGCACAATACCACCTACAATACGTTTTTTAGTTTACACGGGTTACTAAGAATAGACCGTGCACAATTAAAATTTTTGAAATTATATTTATTTTTTCAAATAATTATATATTTAAATTATTTATAATATTTTATTGTTACATCATATCCTTATCAACAAAATTAAAACTTTCATCTTTAAAAATTTCTCTTTAATGGGGGATGCACCACCAAATATAAATTCTCATATCTTATAATACACCAAATCTATATTATAATCTATATTTTGTATAACCATTATAATTTGATCTTCACATTATATAAAGAACTATCATCATTACCCACAAATTAATCAGTGGTGTATTGTCCAATGAACATGGCAACCGAAACGCAAATAATCACTTCCTTTAAAATAATGGTCATGGAAGTTGATCGACACTTGTACACAACGTACTGTGTCATCGGTGACGATAACGACCTTCGTTCCATTAGAATGTCACAAGGGTCGTTCTCTCGTCTATCGGGGTATTCAACACACGTTATACGTCGATATCCATGTTCTGCACAACACTCGTATAAAATATCAGGTGGATCTAGGAGAATGGTCGGTACGGTGTCGTTACTGACGTTAACGACCTTCGTTCCGTTAGAATGTCACACGGGTCGTTATCTCGTTTTCGTGTGTCAAATATGAAACCTAAGTTCCCTTATGTCATCATTTTACAACTTAACATGTTCTTAGGGAGAGGACAACATGGTTTTACTAAATTTAACGTATTCAAAAAACGATGGATGGTTTGATTGATAAACACACATGACTTATATATATAACCTAGAATATAGCGATTGAGTGAAATGGTCAATTATTAATAAGTGGTGTACTTTCCAATGATCATGGCAACCGAAACGTGAATAATCACTCTACACTCTTTAAAATAATGGTCATGGAAGTTATTCGACACTTGTACAAAACGTATTGTGTCGTCAGTGACGATAACGATCTTCGTTCCGTTAAAATGTCACAGGGGTCGTTCTCTCGTTTATCAGGGTATTCAACACACGTTATACACTTATATGTCGATATCCATGTTCTTAACAATACTCGTATAAAATATCAGGTGGATCTAGAAGAATGGTCGGTACGGTGTTGTTAGTGACGTTAATGACCTTCGTTCCGTTAGAATGTCACAGGGGTCGTTCTCTCGTTCATCGGGATCAAATATAAAACCTAAGTTCCCCGATGTCATCCTTTTACAACTTAACCTGTTTTTAGGGAGAGGGACATGGTTTTACTAAATTTAACAAACATTTTTCCATCCTTTTTATCTAACTTTTAAAACATGTATTTTATGTTATTTTTAGGATGCAATATTTGAAATAGGTATTAGTACTCTTTTTCTCTAAATTTCAAGACGTGTATTTTATGTTGTTTTTAGTCCGAAATAATTTATATATGTATTATTAGTACTCTTGATGCAAAAAGAATAATATAAACATCCATTTTATCACTATATCTTGAGGTAGATAAGATCTATAATCAAATTTAACCTAAATAATATTTTACAATTAATATACATCAATTTTAAATGACTACATTATAGAATTTAATTAACACTTCAACAAAAAAAAAAACAACAAAGATGAAATTCTAAATATAAATTTAATATTAAAAAAAAGAGGGGCACTCATATTCTGTCCATGAACTTTGTGGACTACACTTCAATTACAAGAAGTCATAGATTAAAATGATGATCGAAAATGTCGAGTGCTAGTTTCTTCCTCAATTTTTGCATGTCATTAAATTGTACTAACATCTTCCTGGAGCGTCAAACACTCAATGTACTTTATCGTGAACATACCACAATCAAATCTGTATTAGAAGGACTTTTAGTATGACGAATATATACCAAAACAAACACTCAAAAAAATTATAACATTCTTACCCATTAACCTGTTGACCACATTGTATATACTCTTTAATTGAAAAACCTCCATGTCGTATTTCTCATCCACTTTAGATCGTATCAACTTAGAAATGATCTTTGCAAAGGTCTTCAACAAGCCATGTCTAAGACGGCTATTCATACTGTCATAAATTTCAATCACTCCGGGTTTCATATCAACTTTCAGTGCAATCCAATGCTCAAGATAATGAAAATGATATATAAGAATATAACAACCCTTCCAAGACTTATGAGTCCCCCACGACATATGGAAACAAATGTTTTACGCTCTTCTCTTCACAATAATCGTCAAAAAATGATTCCCTTATCAACAAATTATCCTTTTTACTTAAACTTAGTATTTCACACATAAACGAATTAACTGTATCCGCAAGTCGAACAAAATACGTGTTTAGGATACATGAATCCTGACAAGGAGATTTTACAATCCGCTACTACAAAAAAAGTCTGATTTTGATACCAACAATTTAGGGATGGATGTCCAATCTGTCTCTAATAGGTACGGTTAGAGACTGATTTTCATTTATTTTTTGTTTCAAATCTCAAATTTTAACAAATCTGTATCTAATTCGTACCTATTAGAGACAAATCGGATATACGTCTCTAAATTAGTGGTATCAAAATCAGTCTTTTTTTGTAGTGCGCTCTCGTATATGATACATGTCATATCTTGTAAAAATACAAAAATTTGATATTAGTTCAACAATTACAAAAAAAGATAATAATAAAGGCAGAGAAATTAACAAAATCAATCAGAAGTCACAACTAACAAAAATACTTAATCTTTGGTGGCCAAAATACATTAAATAAACCATTTAATATCAATCACAACTTTATAATCTGAAATTTTCTCCCATTTAATATAAATTTATATCCTCTTTAATTTAAGCATCAAAAGTTGGTTTGAAAGTCCTCTATTCTAACTAGAGTGTATATTCATCTAATTATATCATGGAAAATCTCAACATTTCTGAGGAAGATGAAATTTTTGAGGTTGATGAGAATCGGAGAGGCAACACAGATGAGAGAGTGGGATTAAGCCTGATTGGGAGATTCTTAACTGATCCCAATTTGACCTTTAATCTCACTAGAAACAGGTTGGCTACTCTCTGGAGACCGGCACGAGGTGTGAGTATCAGAGACATTGGAGAAGGAAGGTTCATGGCTCAATTCAACCATTTGATGGATCTCGAAAGAATTGTACATGGTGGCCCTTGGATGGTAGGAACCAATATGGTACTATTACACCAACTCTCAGTGGGGGAGAATCCGAACCAGGTGCCGTTATCAAATGTTCCTTTCTAGATTCAAATTTATGATATCCCGGTGGGCTTATTTGATGAAACGATGGGACAATCTTTGGGAAACTTCATTGGTCAATTCCTGGAGTATGATGCCTCAAACAAAGGAGCTATTTGGAAGCTATACATGCGTATAAGAGTGGAGATAGATGCATCCCGCCCCCTTCGCCGCTACATAATCCTTCGCCTTGGAAATGGAGCGGTAGCGACAGTCAACTTAAAGTGTGAGAGGTTAACTAAATTTTGTTTCTTCTGTGGTCGACTAGATCATACGATCAGTTTCTGTGTTCAGGCCTTTGAGTCCAAAGCAAGTAATGCACCGAATGGGTGGGGGCCCCAACTAGTTGCTCCAGACCGCCGGAGACCACCGCTCGCCGGAGAAAAATGGCTACGTCGAGAACAGGGCGAAGACGTTACTAGAAATGATGGCACTAATGAGGGAGTTAATGCAGGGGAGGAGGAGTTTGAATCCCAGGCAACTAATACGGGTAATGGAGTGAATCAAGGAGAGGAGTTGAATATCCCCCAACCGTTACAAACTTTCAATGCTGCCGCCAATCAAGGGATTAGTATAACAGAGAGGAGACCAATCACACCCATGCGGTCAAACCCAATCTTTGACACGTATGATAATTACACTGACGACGTGGAGGAGGAAGATGCCACAGTGGAACTCAAAAAAAGAAAAAGAATTGCCATACTACAGGGCAAGACACACATAACTGCACAATCTGAAGATTTGTCTTTTTTATCGGCTGGTCCCGGCTCGGAGACCAGCCGGGACTTATGAGGATACTAAGTTGGAACTGTAGAGGTTTGGGCCAACCGACTACAGTTCCCGCTTTATGCGAGCTTGTCCGGGCTCGTAGGCCAAATTTTGTCTTTCTTTCTGAAACTATGTCTTTTGGCGTTAGATTAGAAGTTGTGCGTGTTAAACTTAATTTTGATTCCTGTTTTACTGTAGATTGTGTGGGCCATAGTGGTGGGTTGGCCCTTTTCTGGAATAATAATACGCAGTGCTCGATTTTGAACTACTCTTCGAATCATATTAATATTACTGTCCATGATAATGAAGGGGATTGGCGTCTTACAGGCTTTTATGGGTTTCCAGAGAGGAGTCGTCGACACCTCTCATGGAATCTGTTAAGAACACTCTCGGCCCAGAATAATCCCATGGGTCTGCATTGGTGACTTTAATGATTTGTTATCATCCGCGGAAAAACGGGGGAGGGTGCCACACCCTCAATGGTTGTTCAGAGGATTCAGGGAAGCTGTAACTGATTGCAATCTATCGGATATAGCTCTGTTAGGTTATGCCTTTACTTGGTCCAGGGGTAGAGACCCAACTAATGCGGTTGAAGAAAAGTTGGATAGGGCAATGGGAAATCCAGCATGGCACACCCGTTTCCCGAATGTTGAGCTTCATAATCTTGTGGCTCCAGTCTCGGACCACAACCCTATTCTTTTGAATACGATGCCTGAGATAGCAAGAAACCGTAGATGTATCTTCAAATTTGAAAATAGGTGGTTATCGGAACCACACCTCGCCACAGTGACTCGCAAATGCTGGCAGGGTTTTCGGGATTTATCAGTCACCAATCGCCTAGCAGCAACCAGCGTAACTCTTGTTGTTTGGGGAAATAAGGCAGATGCTAAGTTTGAATTGGCAAAGAAAAAGCTGGAGAATAGTATTGCAAGGCTCCAGGATAATATGAGTATACAAGGGCGCCATGAGTATCGTATGGCTAGAAGTGAGTTGGGCAAGCTCCTGCAACAAGAAGAAATATATTGGCGTCAAAGAGCGAAACTATTCTGGTTGAAAGATGGAGACCTGAACACAAAATTCTTCCATCAGTCAGCCTCAATGCGTCGTAGGAGAGGTAAATTTACTAAATTGATGGATGATAATGGGGAGTGGATCACCAACCAGGAGGGTATTTGCGGCTTGATATGCGATTATTTCACTTCGTTATATTCTGAGATTCATGCGCGTGATGACGATATTGATTTCTTAGACCCTGTTGGTTCGATGGTGTCAGAAAATCAGAATGCCAAACTGTTGAAAGAATTCTCGAAACAGGAATTCGACGAGGCAATCAGACAAATGCACAAGGACAAATCTCTGGGGCCTGACGGATTTAACCCCGGTTTTTTTCAATTTAATTGGGAGACCCTTGGGTCAGATATTTATGCGGAAGGAGTGCAGTGGCTGGACAGGGGAGAGTTTCCGTTGGGACTCAATAACACTAATGTTGTTCTAATACCAAAAGTGAATTCTCCCCATACGGTTAAAGATTTTCGCCCTATTTCTTTATGCAATGTGCTTTATAAAATTGTGTCGAAAGTTCTTTGCAACAGATTGAAGGAGGTGCTCCCAGGTCTAATAAATAAAGCACAGTCTGCTTTCGTATCGGGTAGACTCATTCAAGACAATATTCTTATTGCCTTCGAGACACTACATGCTATGAAAAATAAGAGGAGTGGAAGGCATGGGGACGTTGCTCTTAAAATCGATATTAGTAAAGCGTATGACAGGGTAGATTGGACGTATCTGGAATCAATTCTCCAAAAATTGGGCTTTGCTGATAAATGGATCTGGTGGATGATGATGTGTGTTACTTCTGTGCGCTACTCTATTCGTGTGAATGATGACATGGTTGGGCCAATAGTTCCAAGACGAGGCCTAAGGCAAGGTGATCCTTTATCACCATATCTTTTTATCCTCTGCTCCGAGGGCCTCTCAGCTGCTATTAGTAGAGCTTGTGATTCGGGAACCTTGCATGGGAGTCGTGTTTGTCGTAGAGCTCCGGAGGTGTCTCACCTTCTGTTTGTCGATGATAGCCTACTCTTTTGCAGGGCTAACAGAGATGAGTGTCGAAGACTGAAAGCCATTTTGAGTGAATATGAAAGAGTTTCTGGTCAGGCTATCAATTATGGTAAATCTGGTGTTTTCTTCAGTAAAAATGTTGGAGAAGAGAACCGTAATTTTATTAAGCAGGCTTTGGGCGTCACTAATTCCATAAATACTGGTAAGTACTTAGGCCTTCCATCTCTTATTGGAAGAAACAAGAAGGATATTTTTAAGTACGTGAGAGATAGACTTTGGGAAAAATTACAAGCTTGGAGGACAAAAAAATTATCGAAAGTAGGCAAGGAAGTTCTGATTAAGGCAGCAGCTCAAGCGATCCCGACCTTCTGTATGTCAACCTTTCTCTTACCAAAAACATTATTGGATGAACTGCACGTAATGATTAATAAGTTTTGGTGGGGGAACTCAACGAATGCTTCAAAGGGTATCAATTGGCTGAAATGGGAGAAGCTTTGTATAAGGAAGGATGCCGGCGGTCGTGGGTTTAGAAACTTTCATATGTTTAATCTTGCGCTATTGGGAAAGATGGGATGGAGGCTTGTAACCAACCCGGAAGCGCTAATTAGCCGTATCCTACGAGCTTGTTATTATCCACACGGTGATTTTCTTACTGCTGAAAAAGGATGGTGTCCAAGTTACACTTGGTCTAGTATCTTGGCCAGCCAAGAGCTTGTTAGAGCAGGGGTGAGGTGGAAAATAGGCACCGGGACGTCTGTTCAAATCTGGAGTAGCCCATGGATTAAAGATGATGCTAATTTTGGAGTTATTTCAGAGAGTGTTAATGGATTGGAAGATTTGAAGGTGGCTGCATTATTCGACCCAGACTTGAGAGTTTAGGATGTGCCTCTTATCGAAGAGTTACTCCCTCTTGATGTGAATCGTATTGTCGGCATGGCCCTTCCACAAGAAGGGGCCTCAGATAGAATCATTTGGCATTATACGAGAAACGGGAAATATTCGGTTAAGTCTGCGTACGCATTGGCGACTTCTCAACCAAGTGATACAAACTATGAAGTGGATGGACAGTGGAGAACAATTTGGAATACTAGGGTACCGCCAAAAGTGAAGGATTTTATGTGGAGAGTGGCAAGGAATTGTATCCCTACTAAAGTCAATCTTGGTAGTAGAAGGATTGATGTTGATAATTCATGTGTGTTATGTGGCACGGAGGGTGAGGATAGCTGGCACTTGTTTGTTTCTTGTTCATTTGCTAGAAACTGTTGGAATGCAGCAGGTCTCCTATCCAAAATTGAGGCAACAGTGCAACATGTTGATGGTATTGCGAGCCTTATGTTTACCATGCTAAGCAGTCCAAGCCATACTATTGCTTCGAGTTTCGGCATGATTTTATGGCAAATATGGAAAGAGAGGAATTCAAAGGTTTGGAGTGGTGAGTCTCATTTACCATCTCAGGCGGTTCACAACTCAGCAACTTACTGGTTGGAGTGGATTAATGTGAACGAAGGAAAGAGAGATAAAGGAATTCATAGGGGCTGCAAGATTTCAGGATGTGCAGCGTGGCACAACCCACCTATGGGAATGCAAAAGTTAAATGTAGATGCCAACTTCTTTAATAATACACAGCAGATGGGCACAGTGGCGGATCCAGGATTTAGAATATGGGGGTACAAAAGTTATTAAATTTAGAATTGGGGGTACAATTTTGATTATCAAATTTTTTTTTGAGGCATTATTAAATTTTTTTTTACATAAGAAAAAATTAAAAAATAATCAATTTGGGGGTACAGGTGTACCCCCAAATTGTATGCTGGATCCGCCACTGGATGGGCATAGGAATGGTCTTGAGAAGTGATACAGGTGCTTTTGTAGCTGGGAAGACAATGTTAAAAATGGGGTGCTTTGAGGTTGATGTGGGAGAAGCGATGGGTTTCTTTGAAGCACTATCATGGATAAAAGAAGAAGGCATGGATAATGTTATAGTGGAGGGAGACGCGAAGATAGTGGTGGATGCAATTAATTCATCCGAGAGTTTCAATTCGACATTTGGTGATTTTATTTTAGCTTGTAGAGTTTTAAAATCTAGTTTAAATAATGTTTCAATTTTGTTTGTCAAAAGAAGCGCAAATTATATGGCGCATGAGTTTGCTAGGGCTTCTCGTGATCTTGAGAACTTGAGCTTTATGGTAGATCCTCCGAACTTTGTGGCTGGACTAACCAATCCTATTTGTTCTTGCAATAATAGAATCTAAACCTCTCTTGCTTCGAAAAAAAAAAGTTGGTTTGAAAGTGAACCATTTTGAAACAGGACCCTTGTTGTACCTTTCACCCAAACTTTGTATACATATTCTTTCCATTATTGAATAAATTAACTTGCCAAAATTTTGAACAAATGAAGCATCTTATTTTTGAATTAAAAATCGAAACAATCCAATTTCATATGCATTATTAACTCCATTAATTAAGTCTAATTATATACTTTTTTTAATAATCAATACAGGCTGAGTGTGTAATCTGGTCCATATGGAAGAGGAGAAATGCACTGTTATTCAAGAAGGGGGAGACCATGAGAGAAAAGCTTGTTGAAGAAATTATTAATAGACTGTGGGGTTGGATGGATTTAAAAGATCCCCAAAGCTCATCTGGTAATTTAGTAGCTCGGTTTCACAATCCTAGGAGTCTAAGAAAAGAGCTTTTTTTGTTTTGTTTTTTTGGTAAAGTCTAGTATGCACTCGAGTGCATGTTGTGCACCCTAGTCCATGTTGCACTTTTCAGTTTTACTGACTTACACTTTTTGGTAAATGGTGTTGCACTTTTCAATTATTACTAAAAATATTATTATACAGTTTAATAATTGAAAAGTGCAACACCATTTACCAAAAAGTGTAAGTCAGTAAATTGAAAAGTGCAACATGGACTAGGGTGCACAACATGCACTCGAGTCCATAGCAGACCAACCCTTTTTTTTTTTTTTTTTTGTCAAAGTCTGGGTTATATTCACACTTTAAATTCTAACTGTTTCTGGCTTTTGATGTGTACCTGTACAACTCTGTGTTGAGGCCATACCTTATGGCTTGAAACACCTCATTAATAAGAGCTAATATTTTCCTGATAAAAAAAAAATGCAGGCTGATAATTTGAGGCAACATGTACTACTTTTTTTTTTCGATCAGTCAATAGTTTTATTCCATCTTGGTTACAAGCAGTACCTAAAACATGTAAACCAAAAACCATTACAGCATTCTTGATTACTTATGATATACTACCAATATTTTCTTTGGATCCTCTTGCCAGTCAACATAAGATAACACATGCCTTCTATTCACCTTATAACAGACAGCAACCCCCATAATCTACCTTTGATTTCATCAACTATTTTATCCACTATGAAGCTAGAGTTGTTAAAGGTCCATTTGACTCCATGGCAATACAAACAAAGTGTGTGCAATGGGCTGGTAAGCCATTCTAAAATTTACTCATCAGTTATATCCCCAAGAGAACTTCGAATTGTCAAACAAGGATAGGGTAAAGCAGATGCAATAGCTCAAATTAAAATGAAAATGAAAAGCCAATCAAAAGTCCATTTGAATTTCTAGAAATATTTGTGTATTTTTGCTTGTGTTATTCTTATTTAGTTTATTCTATCTTGTTATCCTTCCATCACTTTCAGTGTCCAAACAAAGCCCAAACAACCAGCAGAAAAGCAACAAGAAACTAAAATCTAAATACATAATTTTTGCTTCGAAAAAAAATAAAAAAAATACATAATTTAAGGCTTACCTGGGCGGCGGAAGTAGGGATCGCAAGACTGTGCGCAGACATCTCACGATGCGAACCAGAAGTCTGAAAAAGAGGAAGCATGGCGGTCGAAAAGGGGAAGCCCTTCTTGCGATTTCCCTCAGCTCGCAAAGTCGCCGTTGAATTTGAAAGGGGAATTAGGGGAAGAACTACGAAGAAGACGACATTGTGTTACACTCAGAGTCAATGTCGCATTTCTTAGTTTTAAGAATCGCGTTTTTCATTTACTTGCTTTCCCTAAACGGTGTCGTTTTAACCTAGGTATTTCATACAAATACTCCATGTATCGCGAATTAGACTTTTATGCAAATTATTAAATCAATTCTCTGTCTCTTCTCTCTCAATTTCTCTCTCCTCTAATTGAATTGATCGCACACACTGTGCGCATCTAACAGTGGCCTCAGAGCCAAATCCTTTCTGCTGCTGCAACCTGCAAGTTGTTCAACAAGAGCAACACTGATAGGATTATTATCTTGGAAAATCAAGTGGGTGAAATCAAAGATGAAATATCAAAGAAATTTGATGCTATGACTGATACTTTCAAGTTACAAATGGAGATGCTAGCCAATGAGATTAAGAATAATCGTGGAAAAGCTCCAATGATGGAAGGAAACTCAGGAGAAGCTACTGTAATGGGCAAATCCGATGATGGTTTGCTAGGGACACTACCAGGAGCTAAGACATCACCTGAGGTAATTCACTTTACTAAAAACACTGATATCAGACCCCAGGGTAGAACTCTCAAGATGGATTTCCCTAAATTCAATGGAGATGATCCAAGAGCTTGGATCAGAAGGTGTAGGAAATATTTCATGTTTCATCCCATGAGTGACTATGAAAAAATTGTGCTATCAGCTATGAATATGGACGTATCTGCAGATTACTGGTATGTGGATCAGATGGAAGGTAGGGAGAACATGCTCTAGGAACAATTTGTGGTTCTTGTTATAAATAAATTTGCTAATATGGATGATGATAACTTAATAGGCAAGTTTAACAAGTTAACACAAAAAGGATCAGTTAAAGAGTATATCAAAGATTTTGAAATACTCAAAGCTTATATGGGAACTATTCTCAAACATCTTACTTAGGAATATTGGATCCAAAGCTTTATAAGTGGATTGAAGGAAAAGATTGGAAAATTTTTACATATTATGAAGCCATTGATGTTGGATGAAGCTGTGTAGTTAGCTGTTAAACAGGAGGACTTATTACTGGTGCAGAGTAAGAGTTACAAGCCTACTGTTAGGCCTAACTCCAATCTTAATTGGAAAGCTAACACTGATCCTAAAGAAAAGAACAATGGAACTGAGAAGGTACCCTTCCAAAAAAGGTTAACACCAGCTGAAATGGAAGCTAGGAGGAAGAAAAACTTATGTTATAATTGTGATGAAATTTATCATGTGGGGCATAAGTGCAAAAGACTTTTTACAATATCATTGGTGGTAGAGGATGAAGAAGAGGAGGATTGTAAGGAGCTGATTTTGCAAGAGTTAGGGGATACGGGGCAAGAGCCTATTGTATCTCTACATGCTTTGGCAGGCCATAATAGTCCAGATATTATCAGGATTAAAGGGAAGGTAGGGCCAAATGTGATCATGGTGTTATTAGACTCTAGGAGCACCCATAGTTTCATTGACCCCCATACAACAAAGAGATTGGGGTATGAAATTGAGGAAGCTAGTTCACTTATTGTCACAATAGCTGATGGCAGTAAGGTGGAATGCAACACTAGGTGTGCTCAAGTGGAATGGATAATGGGTGAATGCAAGTTCATTGCACCTATGAGGGTACTCACTTTGGGAGGCTGTGATATGGTGATGGGAGTAGATTTACTAAGTCAATTGGGACCAGTCACTTTTGATTTTCAGAAACACAATGTCCAATTTGAAAAAGATGGAAGAGTAATCAGCCTACAGGGGATCAGTAATAAAGTGCAAATGTCTATGATCACTGGAAAGCAACTTAACAAACTCATCAAGAAGAAGTCACAAGGGGATCTGTACTTCATGTGTTATGTTAAGGGAGATAGAGAGGTGGATAAATTCTTAGCTTCACCAGATTTGAAGATACTCTTAGAAGAGCATCAGGATATCTTTCAAATCCCCACCACATTACCACCACAAAGATCACATGACCATCAAATCAAGATTAAGGAGGGAGAGTGTCCTGTCAAACAACATGCCTATATATATCCATTTCTACAAAGGCAAGAAATAGAGAAATTGGTGCAGGAGATGTTGGAAAGTGGGATTATCGAGCCTAGCCAAAGCCCTTATTCTTCACCAGTGCTACTAGTGAAGAAGAAGGATGGGAGCTGGAGGTTCTGTGTTGACTACAGAAAGTTGAATGCAATCACAATCAAAGATAGCTATCCTATTCCTTTGATTGATGATTTGCTGGATGAATTGGGTCAAGCTAACTGTTTTTCTAAGATTGATTTGAGGGCAGGCTACCATCAAATCAGAGTACACCCTAGTGATATTAAAAAAAACTGTATTTGTAACAGTGTCTGGTTTGTATGAATTTGTAGTAATGCCCTTTGGGCTTACTAATGCTCCTGCTACATTTCAAGCAGTGATGAACTCAGTGTTCAATCCATACTTGAGGAAGTTTGTGCTAGTATTTTTTTATGATATACTAGTGTACAGCTTGGATATGGATCAGCATAAGATGCATTTGAGGCAAGTGTTTCAACTAATGGATCAGAAAGTTGAATGCAATCACAATCAGTTGATGGCTAAAGCATCTAAGTGTGTGTTTGGACACAAGGATGTGGAGTATCTTGGTCATATCATCACTGACCAAGGGGTGATGGCTGACCCAAAAAAAGTAAGGGTGATGCAAGATTGGCCTAAACCAACAACTGTAAAGTCATTGAGAGGTTTCTTAGGCCTCACACGCCATTACATAAAATTCATCATGCATTATGGGCAAATTGCCAAGGCACTCACTCAAATGACAAAAAAGGGAAAGTTTGAGTGGAGTAATGAAGTTGAAGAAGCTTTCTTAAATCTCAAGAAAGCAATGATGGGGGCACCTATCTTACAATTACCTGATTTTTCTAAGGAGTTTATTGTTGAAACTGATGCAAGCTATGGGGGGCTAGGAGCTGTTTTAGTGCAAGGAAACAAGCCTATTGCCTTCATCAGCAAGCCATTGGGTGTAAAGAACTTGGGCTTATCAATTTATGAAAAGGAATTCCTAGCCATTATCTTGGCTGTGGAAAAATGGAAGAGTTATTTGATTCATGCACCTTTCACTATCAGGACAGACCATCAAATTCTAAAGTACTTGCTTTAGCAAAAGATCTCTACTCCCCTACAACACAAGTACTTAACCCAATTATTGGGGTTTGATTACAAGATAGAATACAAAAGTGGAAAGGAAAATGTGGTGGCAGATGCATTGTCAAGGCAGGATTTTTCAAAAGAGGCTCAGTGTAAAGCATTGACTGTAATCTAACCAGCTTAGATTGAGGAAATCCAAGAAAGTTATGAGGGAGATGCTCTGGTGCAACAAGTCATTACTGAGGCTTTAACTTACCCTTACAATGTTTCTTACTTTACTTACAAAGCTGGGTTGGTAAGATACAAGGGTATATTGTATGTGGGAAGTGGACATGATTTCAGGTCAAAAAATATCCTATTCATACATGCATCTAGTGAAAGGGGACACTCTGGAGTTCAAGTGACTTATCATAGGATAAGATACACATTCTGGTGGCCTAATCTCAAGCAAGATGTGCAACATTAGGTATCTCAGTGTCAAATCTGCCAAATGTGCAAGCATGAAACAATTAAACAGCCTGGATTACTACGGCCACTACCAGTACCAGAACAAGCTTGGAGGGATATCACTATGGACTTCATTGAAAAGTTGCCTACATCTGAAGGGAAGGATACCATTTGGGTAGTGGTGGATAGGCTCACTAATTATAGTCATTTCATAGCCCTATCCCACCCACTTTCTGCCTCTAAATTAGCATCTATGTTCATGGATACTATCTACAAATTACATGGCTTGCCTGCCACTATCATTTCTGATAGAGACAAGATTTTCACCAGCCATTTTTGGCAACAACTGTTCAAGATACTGGGAGTTCAACAACTCTTGAGTACAACCTACCACCCTCAAACTGATAGGCAAACAGAGAGGGTGAACAAGTGTTTAGAGACATACCTAAGATGTATGTGTGGAGCTACACCTAAACACTGGGCACATTGGCTACCCCTAGCTGAACATTGGTACAACACCAATTTCCATACTACCCTAAACACAACTCCATTTGAAGCACTATATGGGCACAAACATATTCCTCTTACACTAAGCCCTTATTTACAAATCCCAGTTCAGGGAGTGACAGAGTCAATTCAAGCCAAACATGCAATCATTCAAAAGCTCAGAACACTATTACAGAAAGCCAGAGATAGAATGTGTCAGTTCGCCAACAAAAATAAAAGTGAAAGGGTTTTCCAAGTGGGAGAGTGGGTTTACCTTAAGCTCAAACCTTTTCTCCAGAAATCAATCCATGGGAAGCATATCTGGAAGCTCAGTCCGAAATACGCAGGGCCTTTCCAGATCGTGGAGAGGGTTGGAGAGGTCACCTACACTTTAGAGCTGCCGCCGACTGCTAAAATTCATTCAATATTTCATGTATCACTACTCAATCATCGAATCGGGGATAGTGAAGGGTTAGTTCGAGACATACCTGAGTTTGACGAAGAAGGCAAGACTCTGCTACAAGCTGTAGCAATTTTAGCTCGAAGATTGGTCAAGAGGGGAAGCTCGCCGGCGACGGAAGTTCTGGTTCGATGGGCCCACCTGCCGGACGACGAGGCTACTTGAGAAGATTTCTTGAAGATTCAGACCAAATTCCCTCACTTGTTTACTTGAGGACAAGTGCAGTGTGAAGGGGGGGGGGAGTTGTTACACTCAGAGTCAATGTCGCATTTCTTAGTTTTAAGAATCGCGTTTTTCATTTATTTGCTTTCCCTAAACGGTGTCGTTTTAACCTGGGTATTTCATATAAATACTCCATTTATCGCGAGTTAGACTTTTATGCAAATTATTAAATCAATTCTCTATCTCTTCTCTCTCAATTTCTCTCTCCTCTAACTGAATTGATCGCACACACTGTGCGCATATAACACATTGCAGGAGAACGAAGAGACGAGCTCGTGAGAATTTGTTAAAAAAATTCTCAAACACACGATCTAGTGGATGGAATTGGGGATTTGGGATAATATAACAAAGAACCCTAATTCCAAAATTTTAATTTAACTAATGTATTAAAATTGAATTTACTTTTGTTGGAATTGAATATATTTAATTTTTTAAAATAATAACTAATAAATTTTGTATTAAAAGGGTAGGATTGTAATTTTTTTTTTGATAAATTAAACAATTTTTTAATTTTTTTTATATTATAGAAGGTGTTGGTCCTTGATGGAGTATGACACAAGTGTATGGGGGGGGGGGGGAATGCACTTGTGTATGCAAATTCTTCCTTTTTCTTCTTAAAAACAGAGATTGGTTTGATCAGGAAGGTTGTCTGACAACTGGCCTGAGTGATCTTCAAAAGATACCTGTCCTACTGAAAACTAGACAGTGATCAGTTGGATAAATATCTAAGAGATTTTCTAAGTGCGAAATGTGGTTGGCCTTTTCTTTGAAGGAAATACTCCAAGTTAATTTCTGAAAAACAGCAGTTAATCAGGGACTTTGTCCAAAACAGTTTTTCTTATCTTACTGAATTGATTCCTTTAAAGATGAATGATTGTGAGTAGAGCAAGGCAAACAATATAATGAAAGCAGTAAGTAAATGGCACAGCACTTTATAGTGGTTCAGAGTCTCAATACTCCTACATCCACTTTCCCTAATTGAACAGGATAATTCCTTAACAATGGAATTAGCTTGTTTTATAGTGCCAAGGTGCACTGATCAACAACACCCTCTTAGTGCTTTGATCCCTAGGATAATCTGAGTCCTAGTGCTCAATCTCTCTGAGTTAAGACTGTGTTTCTCAATAACAGTCCTTAACTTTTCACTTCTACAACAAACACTCCTTCACTAAATGAGGTAAGGGTTTGAGGTTTGGTTCCAACTAGTAGAGATATCCTTTACAATAAAAACAGTGTAAAGACTTAGGATATCTCAATGCTAAGCTTGGGATATTACAAGAGTTGGCTTAGCTATTTGAAGTGATCAGGAAACTTGGGATTCTTAAGAACAACTTTGGTTTCCTTTGATTGCTTGATGATAGTTTGATAGCAAGTAGTTGGATGCTTGAATCCTTTGATCACCTCTGAATTTATAGGCAAATTTGATCAACTATCCGTTGGAGAGATAGCATTTCAAACTTGTCTATTTGCAGCACCATTGAAACGGTTGTGAAGCTTGACATCCTATTATCCACTGTGTAAAGGCTTCTTCAATGGTTGCTTGAATGAATGTGTTGACTTCTGAAAAATGTGGCTGAGATGACTTGTGTTAGTTTCCAAATTTGCACATTTCCCAAGGTTGATTTGTGGCAGATTCTATACTCAACCAACGATCAGATGGGACAACTCCCCTGAACATTCCTGCTGCAAACTAGAATGTTCCAACATTCATTCAATACTTCAGTCTTTAATGCTTCTAAGTCTTTAATGCCAAGTTCAGGCTTGATGGCAATAAATGCTTCATTAAATATGTCTTCTGTGAATATAGCATTCAATGCTCTTGATCATTAGCACTTCAATTGATTTGATACATTCCTTATTAATGCATGAAACTTTGTCTTATCATTCTTGATCATTCAGCCATGTTGTCCACTTCAGTCAGCTTGTCTTATACACTTCAACACACTTGACCTTAAGTACTAATACTTAGTGAGCTGCCTAACATTTCAGCTTTAGACAACTATCCTGAACTATAAATCTCACAACATTTCTGAGATTTTAGACTTAAGAAATTCTACTTACTCAAGTATCCTGAGACAACTAGCCTGATCTATACTTGAGCATATCTCAACTAATCTGATCATCATCAATTAGGGGTTTTGGTATCTATATCAAAATCATTTTATTCCCAACAGAAGGGTAATATAGTAAATACCAAAATACAATTTAAAATTTGATTTAATTAAAAGAAATTTGTATAACAAGTAGCAAGTTCACACGACGCCACGTGGCGCGATTCGACATGTTGACTACGATAGTCACTTTGGATAATTTTACTACATTAAGAATTCCATGATTCTTAATTAAAATAATTATTTTATCACATTCCATGATTTTAGCTTATCATAATTGATTTTATCTTTTTCACATTTTTTAACCTTTGGTAATTTATGAGTAATTCTAACGTTAAAAGGGAGTGATTCACGTGTTATGCAACACTAAAATAAACAACCGCAAGTGTACGACGTCTATCGTAGCGTGGTAAGCACGAGGTCGATCCCACAAGGAGGTTAAGCGTAAAAGTGTAGTTTGTTAACTAAGTTCTATTTAGACGCGATCGATAATTTGAATGGTGTGAATTACTCTAAGATTACCTACCAAAGTGTCACAAATAAGTAATAAAGAGTAATGGAAATCGATCTACTAGCATGCGAATCAATAAAAGAAAGTAAAAACAAATGAAAATCAATTAAGAGAAGGTGGGTTCCAAGGCAATTGTACCACCTAAATATCTGTTTATGAATGTTAACTCGTTTAAATGGTCATTAAGGTTATCTCATATAGGGTGATCACACAAGAAGAATTAATTAATCTCCCGATCTAATTAACCCAAAGGAAAACACAATATAAGTTCGTATCTCTACCTCACAAATATTGTATTACCTAAACTAGCCCCAAAGATCATTCGACTCCCTCTCCGATAATTAATCCTCTCTCGAGCTCATAATAATACCGGGTTGCATGCTTGCATACGATTAAATGGAATAAATCTCTCGATCTTAACGCACTTAACAATGAATTAAGCAAATCATCATGGCCAATAACAACATGCTTTACAATAGATAATTAAACATGCAAATAAGAGACAAACACCAATTAAAGCAAGAAAGTAATCATAAACTTCAATCCAAGTATCTACAATGCCTTAGAACCACAAAGTGTTTAGCTACTAACTAGCATAATGAAATTACAAAATGCAAATGAAATAACTAAATAAAAAGGAAAAGAAAGAGAACGCTTAGTCTAGAATGTGGTAGGGAATGGAATTTGGGAGCTATTGCATCCTTTCTTCCTTGATTTGATGAAGAATTGAGAGAGAAATGGCCAAAACACCTCCAAGTATGTGTAACTATGTGTGGATTGGGGAGAATATCTTGGATTTCAAGAAAGGGCGCTTATATAGTGTTTGGGTAGGGTTTGGATGGCATAATTGCAAGTTGATCCCTCAAAAATGGAGAAAATAAAAGTTTGGCACCGAAATTGGGGTGACTCGGCCGAGTTGGGGTCACTCGGCCGAGTGGAGCACTTAAAAAACGTGCCACGCCTTTGTCTAGCCGAGACTCGGCCGAGTTAGGGTCACTCGGCCGAGTGGTCTTGAAATTCCAGTGGCTACGGTTTTGGCTTGACTCGACCGAGTTGGCTCATTCGGCCGAGTGTGCAGAAATGTTGAAATTTGCAGATTCGGCCGAGTTGGGTCACTCGGCCGAGTGCGCAGTAAACCCAAAAATCTCAGATTCGGCCGAGTTGACTCACTCGGCCGAGTTGCCTTGTTCTTCGATTTCGGCCTTTTCTTGTTTCGTGCATATCTTCCACCTCGGGTGTCGGATTGACTCGATTCCTTTGGCTAATCCACTCCGTTTTTCGAGACGAATCCAACCGTGCACTCCTCTTCCTGATCCAGTAAAGTATGGTTGGTGTTTTGCTCCAAATTTCATCGTATTTCCTACAAAATCGACAAAACACAACCTTTCTCTCATTTCGGCTTAAACAATCATATTCAATGCATAATTCAATGAAATCCACATCAAAACACGCTTCACATGTGCCCCTAAAACGTGTAAATTCCACCCGAATCAGGGAGTAAAATTGGAATAAAGTGTGTTGCCTAAAGCACCGTTTAATTGATTAAATACAAATATGCACTACAAAAAAGACGTGTTTTATCGACGAAAATAGCGATGAAAATTCGATCTGACACAGTGTTTTCCAATGAAAATATCGATGAAAATATCGATGAAAACCACGTCGATAATTTTAATTCCTTCGACAATACCGACGAAAAAATGTTTTTTTTAATTACCAACGATTTTTTTTTTAATAAAATAAAGGGACGGTCTGGAGCCAAGCCCAAGCCAAAGAGCCTCGAAACCGCAAGGGGCCGGTATGTTATTAGAAATTTTGATTTATAAATATTATAAATTTAATTTTTTTAAATTTATATATTGTAAATATATATATATATATATATATTTGTTAATTAAAATTCTAAAATGTTCATATAATGTATACATTTTTTACTTTTTTTTTTTTTAAAACAAATCCTTTTAATAATTGAACATTCTTTTACTTATATTAATCAAGTAACTTATAAGTATTGTAAATTTAATTTTTTTAAATTATATATTGTAAATCTATTTCTTTTTTGCTTTGTTTAAAATTTTAAATTGTTCATATCATGTATACATTTTTTACTCTTTTTTTAAAACAAATCCATTTAATAATTGAACATTATTTCAATTATATTAATCACTAAATTTTTGACTTAGAACTATTGTAAACTCGATGAGCATATATATATATATATATAATTTAAAGAGTATAATTCATATTTTAATATATATATATATATATATATATATATTGTTTTTAGTTAAATGAATTTTTTCATTTATTTCTATAAAAATATAATACATTATTTTATTTGATCAAAATGAGTTAATGTGTGAATCTTATTTTCAAATAATATATGAATAATATATTAGTAATTTAATGCATGCATCATATTTTTATTCAAAAATTTTTTAAAAACAAATCCATTTAATAATTGACATTCTTTCACTTATATTAATCAAATCTGTTACTTATAATTATTGTGAAATTAACTTTTTAATTTATAAATTGTGAATGTAATTTTTTTTTTTTGATTAAAATTCTAAAATTCATATGTATAATTTTTTTTTTTAGACATTATTTCACTTATATTAATCATTAAATTTGTAAAATATAATCATTGTAATTTTTTTAATTCTTTTATTTGTTAATAATTCTTTTATTTGTTAATTCACACAACAAATACTTAATTATCATATAAACTAAATAGATATAAAAACTAAATAAATTATGTCCACATGCCTGAAGCCACTTTCGATGTCAATAATTTCCTAGCTAATTTAATCAACAATTTTCTAATTTAATCGACATGTTCCTAATTTAATCAACAAATTTTCTATTTTAATCAATTATAATTTCCTAGCTAACAATTTTTCTAATTTAATTAATAATTTAATTTTTGCACAATTTTTTTTTTTTTTTTAATTTTGTGATTACCGATGGAAATTTCAGCCACTAATCCTAAATCGGTTGACTTTGTTAATCCGTCAGTAATCCCGACGGATTTCAATCCTTCGATATTTCACAGTTTTTTTTGTAGTGATGTGATGCCTAAAACATCATTTATTTATATATGGATGAAGTATTGATTTGCTCAAATCTTGTTTGAAGGTTTTAGTAAGATGGGCAATTCTTACGGCAGTCACATTTTACGAATTGACTATATAGTCACTTTATCGAATCGCGCCACGTGGCGTCGTAAACGTCGTAACGACCTGCTACTTGTTATACAAGTTTAAGTTATTTATATCATTTTTTAAATTGTATTTTGTTATTTACTATATTACCTTTCTTTTATTTAAATTATTTTTAATATATATATATATATATATATATATATATATTAAGTAAAATTACTGTTCTACCATTTCTTTTTAAATTTTATTTATATTTTACCTACACCCACTAATTTAATGAGTGCTCCCCCTAATCATATTTTTACTACAATTATCTGCACCCGCTAATTTAATGAATTCACCCCCTAATCATGTTTTTACTACAGTTATCTGCACCCGCTCATTTAATGAGTTTACCCCCAAATCATTTCTTTTTTAAAATAGTTATCTACACCCGCTCATTCTATGAGTTCACCCCCAAATTATTTTTTACCACAATTATCTACCGCTCATTTTATGGGTTCACCCCCAAATTATTGTTTTACCACGGTTATCTGCACTCGCACATTTTATGAGTGCACCCCAAAATATTTTTTAAAAAATAATTACATTTAAAAGACTATAGTATCCTTTTATTAATATACACAAAATATAATAAAATAAACTCTAAAAAATCGATTCACCACCAAATCACCCATATTTAAAAAAAACCGTAAAAATATACTCCTCCCTCCGTCCAATTTCATTATTCCCACTTTCCTTTTTTGGTTGTCCAATTTTATTATACTCATTCCCTTTTTGGAAATAATATTATTCACACTACTTTATCTCCACCCTCCAACCATCACTTATTTACTCAAATTGTCACTAACTTTATTCATAAACAATCACTTTACCTATAAAAGGACCCCACAACATCCCATCATACCCCCAACTTATCTACTGTATACATAAACTAATCAATATTCATTAAAACCCGTGTCCGAAGAAGTAAGCATAATAAAATTGGACGGAGGGAGTAATTAATAAAAAACTATCGAAATTAGCCACAAATCTCGATTTTTTTCTTTTTAATTTTTCTTCCCCCTCCCCCTTTTCTTTTTCCTTCCCATTTTCAATTTTTTTCCAAATTTTTTATTTCCTTGTTTTTTCTTCTTTTTCTTTTCCTTTTTAAATTTTTCTGTCTTTCTTTACCATTTTTTGCATGTGTATTCTCCATTTTTAAATAAAAAGTTTGGAATAAAAATTGAAAATGGGAAGAAAAATTAAAAATAAAAAAATTCGGAATTTGTGCCTAATCTCGATAGTTTTTTTTAATTATGTTTTTACGATTTTTTTTCTAAAAATATGAGTGATTTGATGGTGAATCGACGGTAACCCTGCAATGACTCGGCTGTAGTAAATGTATAAATTAGGGTTGATTTTATTATATTTTGTGTTAATTAATAAAAAAATAATATAATCTTTTAAATGTAATTATTTTTTAAAAAAATATTTTGGGGTGAACTCATAAAATGAGCGGGTGCAGATAACTGTGGTATAAAAATAATTTGGGGGTGAACTCATAAAATGAGCGGGTGCAGAAAACTTTAGTAAAAAAATAATTTTGGGGGTGAACTCATAAAATGAGCGGGTGTAGACAACCGTTGTAAAAAAGAAATGATTTAGGGGTGAACTCATAAAATTAATGGGTGCAAATAACTATGGTAAAAAATGATTTGGGGTGAACTCATAAAATTAGCAGGTGTAGATAATTGTTGTAAAAAAATGATGTGGGGGTGAACTCATAAAACGAGTGTGTAGATAACTGCTGTAAAAATATAATTTGGGGGTGAACTCATTAAATTAATGGGTGCAGATAAAATATAAATAAATAATTAAAATTAAAATAAGGGGTACGGTACATGCGAGTGTACCCAAGTATCACCCTTTTTTCTTCCCCAATTCCAATTAGTCGGCACAATTCTTAAGATGTTTGAGAATGACTTATTTCTCCCCAAATTGATTTAATTTGAAGCTCTCAATCGCCATTAGGAGGTTTGAAGCAAAGGTTTGAAGCAAAAATGAGTTTTTCTCTCTGATTTGATAAGGGTAAATATGTAATTTTAACATTACATATTTTAATTACATTAACAAAAATATAATAAATTATTTTATTGTATAAGGATAAAAAGTTAAATTTACAATAATATATTTTAATTAATTTAATTTAATAGAAAATACAAATTTATCACACATTACGACAATACATATTGTAAAATTTACAAAAGGTAATCGGTCATCAAATCTAAATCTTTAGATTAGATTTTTAATGGCTTAGATTAACTGACTACGGTAGTCATTACGACACCCTGATTACATATAGAAGGTCCTTAGTAAGATTAACTACGGAAATGTTTTATATTCAAATTCTTAATACCAAAAAATAGGGGTTTTTTTTTTTAAAAAAAAAATGAACACTAGCTAATATTGTGGGATGACACCAGGGCAAACACTTTTTGATTGACAATTGTATGGTACTAACTTTTAGGTTCTGTTTGGTTGGAGGGATTTGATTTGAGGAGGTATTTCAAATGAAAGATTTTGAAAATATATGGATTTCAAATGACATGGTTTTAGGGATGATTTAAAATTCTCTCAATTTTAACTAAAAAAATATGCTTAGAATTTTAAATTCATTCATTTCATTTTTAATGCAAATAAGGGGAGTGGATTCAAATGATGGATTTAAAATCCAGATCAAATCCCTTCATCTAAACGGAGCCTTATGTTCTGCAAATGACTGAAGCCACTTTCGATGTCAAGCCTGCACAAAAAAATCCATACACTTCTTCAGTTCTTTGTACATTTTTATAATTTTTAAATTTTGTTTTCAAATTACGCGCTTTATCCTACAAGAATTACAAAGGAAAAAAAAGTCCATATGATCTCATTAATATGATTTACACTAAATAAATTTGGATGAATATGATTTAAGCGGTACAAGTAAATTTTCAACTACATGATATTACATATAAATATTATTTATTTTATGTTAAGGAATTTATAAATAATTATTTGGTATTACATATACACGGGAATGATATAATGCTCAGCAATAGGCACAAATTTTATGCCTACAGCTTATGTGGCAAAGCCACGTCATATATTCTTTATTCTATATTTCTAGATTATTCCTATTTTATATCACAAATCTTATCTCTTCCATATAAATAGGTTTAAAAAAAAAATCTCACAAGATCAATTAATGTTTAGTAAATAAAAAATGAGTTTTAGACATAAATACATGATTTTTAATATATGAAATATGTTTTTTTTATAGGTATGAAATAAATCATTTTATCATAATAAATTTATTTTGTTATGCGTAAAAAAGTTTATTTTATGAAAAAAAATGTTTAAATACTCCAATATATAATTTATTTACGGTAGAATTTTCAAAATAATTTATATTGTGTTTATACTTATTCATTTAAAGATTTTATATTCAAATCTAAAGTTTTTTTTTTTAAAAATAAATTTGTAAATATTTTTGGAATGGTTTTTTTTTAATCATCGAAATTATATCATTTTTTAAATATTTTTTAGTTTTTCAAAATAACTTTTAATTAAAAAAAATTATCCTATTTAATTATTATATATATATATTCAAAATAATTTTAAGATTATACATCGAATTTTTGGTATGGTTTTTAATTATCGAAAATATCATTTTTTTTAATGTTTTTTGGACTAGTCTTTTGTGAAATATTGCATATATATGCATTTCAGTCATGGGCGCGACTAAAGGCACCCGGATTTCCTATGAGTACACCCACACGATGAGTACACACACGAAATGGATGAGTACACCCACTTGAAAAATACAAAATTACCCTCCCCTCAATTAAAACCATTCTTTATCTTCTCTCCATTTCCATTCTTTCTCTTCTCTCCATTTCCATTTCAGTACACCCACCCACCACTCCAATGGCCGCCGCCCATCCACCTCCTCCCTCGCGCCGCCGCCTATGTTTCAAGAAGAAGGCGTCGACGACGGCACTCCTCCTCCCTCGCCACATCGGCGCCCCTGTTTCAAGAAGTCGCCACTGCCGTCCGGTGTTTGAAGAAGGAGCTGTCGTCCGTTCGCACCCCTCATCACCCAAGCCTCGCCACCGCCGCCGCGGTTTGAAGAAGAAGAAACTCTTTGGCACGCTGTTTGAAGATCTGGTAGGTTTCTATTGTTTTTTGGGAATTTTTGTTGTTTTTTCAAGTGATTTTTTTTGAAACATTTGGACAAAATTGTTTTACAGATCTGGTTCCCAACATTTTTGAAACATTACACAGATCTGGTAGGTTACCAATTTTTTTTTCTTGCTCTTCGATTTGCCCATTCAAAAAAAAAAATCGTTGTTTTTTTTGACAAATTATGTTCGGAATTTTTTATGCTTTCGGACATTTTAACTATGTCCACCTAAAATTTTCGAACATTTTAAAAAAAAATTAGGGTTTTTAGTAGTTGGAAATTATTTTCGAACATATTGAGTTTGTTTTGAATTTTTTTTCGAACATATTGTGTTTGTTTTGGAAAAAATTTCGAACAACTTGAGTTTGTTGTGGAAAAAAATTCAAACAAAATGTTCGATTTTATTTTTCGGACAAATTTAAGTTGTTTTGAAACTTTTTTCGAAAAAATTGAGTTTGTTTTGGTAAAATTTTCGGACATTTCAACTTTGTTTTGGTAAAATTTTTGAACATATTACGATTTTATTTTTGTTCTTGAAATTTTAAATTTTTTGGATTTTTGATGTGGGGGGGAGTGATGGTGGGGATCTGAATGATTCGGGTGTGAAATGATGAATCGGGTGTGAAATGGAATAGATGGGTGTACTCATCCTACGTTTTTTTTAAAGTACATGAGGGGTAAATACGTCATTTCGCAACACCTTTGGGACAAAAAAAATCCTGTGGGTGTACTCATAGGAAATCCGGGTGCATTTAGCCCACATTTTTTATAAATACATCTAGTGACAGTTCAGCCCACATTTTTTATAAATACACCCACTGACAGTTCAATTCACTAGCAGAAATATTTTTTATAAATACACCCACTAGCAGAAATATTTTTTATAAATACACCCACTAGCAGAAATTGTACTTAGTCGTCTTCTCCGAGCAGTTTTCGGCCACCCGAGGCCGCGGCCGAACGCTGCAATTTACGACGACCTTAATCTTTAAATATTTTATATTTCTTTAAATATTCTTTAATTATTATTATGGATCGAGGTTATTTTATATTACTACATGCAATAATATCTGTTACTATATGTTATAATGTGAGTTACTTAATCAATAAAAATTTTAGAAAAACATACTACATAAAAGAACCGATATTACTATATAAAAAATTATATGTTACTACATACTTCAGTTTGAATTACTACATTGAATATGCGTTTGTTACTACATGTAACTTTATCAAATGATTTGCATTACAACATGGTTATTGTATTTACTACATGCGATAGTATATGCTACTACATATTATAATATGAGTTACTACATTAACAAAAACACTAGAAAAAAACGGGTTACTAAATAAAAGAATTTGTATTATTATATAAAATAGTTTGTGTTATTACTACATAAAATAATGTGTGTTACTACATATTACGATTTCAAAAACTACATTTAATATCCGCGTTCGACAATAAAATAAAAGATAAAAAAATCACAGAAATTGACAAAATAAACGGGTTAAATTTTTTTGTCAAAATTAGAACACAAGCGGGCCAGTTGACAAATAAATTAAGAATTAACCCAAATGAATTAATGGTGGTCCAATAAAATATATTTTCAGCCCATTGACTTAATAAGTCAATATTTTCAGTCCAATTAACTTAATTATTCAATATTGCATATAAATTTTTGTGATTTTAGTTTTTCAAAACAACTTTCAATAAAAAAAAAAAAAATTTCATTTTTCGAGAGTTTTTTTTTTTTTTTTGTGAATCCTATTTATATGGAATAGATAAGATTTGTGATATAAAATAGGGATAATCTAGAAATATAGAATAAAGAATATATGACGTTGCATTGCCACATTGACTGTGGACATAAAATTTGTGCCCACCGATAGACATTATATCATTCCCGTACATATACATTAGTAAAAACGAACAAGTAAGCTTACCACTGCATGACAAAGACAAACTATGTATTTCTGAAAAAATAATCATTGTAAATAACTTGTTTTTTTACTCAATTGAGCATTAAAGTCATGAAGTTTACAAACAACAAAAAGAAATAGAGTAAAAGGATAAAAGAAAAGTTCAGATTGTCTCATAATATGATTTACACCTTATAAATTTGCATATGAATATGATTTGCACTATTCAAATTTGGATAAATATGCAACATAGTACTAGACGATGTGACCTCTACAAAGTGGGCATGTATCAAAACTATAAGTTAGTTTTAGAAGTTAGTTTGTTGCACAACTAACTCTCATAACATAGTTAGCCTCTCTTGTATATAACTATGACCTTTTGGTCACTCAGTGGTTAATGAAAATCATTCTTTGTGGTACATCTATTCTAACATGGTATCAGCCTAATCGCTGAAAAGCCTTTCTTCTCCCTTCTCTATTTCTTCCATGGCTGATCCACAAAAATAGCATAATAACGATAGCCACCGCACTGTTGCTGAATTTGGAATTATCTTCAAAACTCTTTGCGACCAACTTGCATCTATGGGTTGCATTCTTTATGACACGGATAAATCTCATTGGTTTCTTCATGGTCTTGGCCCTGAGTTTCACGGTTTCTCTGCCTCGCAAATCAATTTTTCTCCTCTACCGACCTTCTCTGATCTCCTCGCTATGGTCGAGTCGCATGATCTGTTCACAAGATCCCTCATTGATTCTTCAGTAACAACCCCCTCGGTCCCTTCCTTTTATGCTCAGACTGCTCGCCCTCCTCGTCGCGGTCGTGGATCTCCGAGTCGTGGTCCTCCTTTCCTTTCTGGCCGCTTTCAAGGTCGATCAAACAATCGTGGTCGTGGTCGCTTTTCCCCGAGGTGTCAAATATGCAAGTTCGATGGTCATATTGCTGACTCTTGTCCTCAACGCTATATGACTCCTCCTGCTCGTCAAACAAATTGTGTCGAGTCGCTACCAGCCCATTCGTCGATCACTCCGTCCAACATCTCTGATTGGTACATCGACACAGGAGCCTCTACTCACATGGTTTCCTCGCTCGCCGCCCTTGACTCCTGCTTGCCTTACTCAGGTTTGGATCGCATAGTGGTCGGCAATGGTACTTCTTTGCCGATCACCCACGTCGGTGTTAAAACTTTTCACCAATTTTTTCTCTCCTTAATGTCCTCGTTGTTCCTAAAATTACCAAAAATTTACTGTCCGTTAGCCAACTTACTCCTGACCTTCCTGTATCCTTTTTCTTTACTAATACATCTTTTGAAATTCAGAATCGGGCTACCCGAGCTCTGCTCGGCAAGGAACACCTTGAAAATGGCCTTTATATGTTAGACTGTTTGACTGATTCTGTATTTTCTGCTCTTCATACTAATACGACCAAGACATCCTATGAATTGTGGCATGATCGTCTTGGTCACACTCATTTTGGAAATGTAAAGTTGCTTGCTAAATTGGGTCTCATTTTTGTCACTTCTCTCCTGCCTGCTCCTGTATCTTGCTCGTCTTGTCAAATTGCCAAAAGTTCTCGCACCACTATTCATGAAAATTTTAATCGTGCTAGTTCTTTATTGGATCTTGTTCACTGTGATCTATGGGGTCCTTCTCCTACTACTTCTTGCGATGGTTATCGTTATTATGCTATTTTTGTGGATGATTATGCTCGATTCACATGGTTTTATCCTCTTAAACTAAAATATGACTTCTACTCTATATTCGTCCAATTTAAACAATTTGTGGAAACTCAACTCAACACTAAAATCAAAAGATTTCACTCTGATGGTGGTACTGAATTTACACATAATAAACTTCAAACATTGTTTTCCCAAGCTAGTATTCTTCACACTATGTCTTGTCCTTACACACCTGCTCAAAATGGCCGAGCAGAAAGAAAGCATCAACGCATCACTGAAACTGGTCTTTCTCTTCTCTTTCACTCCTCGGTTCCTTCCCAATATTGGGTTGAATCCTTTGGAACGGCTGTTTATCTCATAAATCGCCTTCATTCCTCTATTATAAACAATAAAACTCCTCATGAACTTGTCTTTGCTTCTCCTCCTCGCTATGATAACTTGCATATCTTTGGTTGTCGTGTTTTTCCCTATCTTCGTGATTATGCGCCTAATAAACTTTCTCCCCGTAGTATTCTTTGTGTTTTCATTGGCTACAGCTCTCGCCATCAAGGTTTTTGCTGTCTTGACCCTTCCTCGTCTCGCATCTTCGTCACTCACCATGCTCAATTTGATGAGCAACAATTTTCTTTTAAATTTACCACTACCTGCTCTTCTTCGCCCACTTCTGTCGATCTTACCACCTACATGGAACCCCTTAATGCTCGCACCTCCTCACCTTGCTCGGTTTGCATATCTGCAGACGATTCTCCTTCGCCTGCTCGGGCTCTCTCTCCTGCCCCTCCTCTCTTTCCCACTCCTCGACATCCTCCGTTTACTCCTGTCGTTCTCTCCCTCACCGACAAGACATTCCTCGCCTGAGTCATGCCATGCGCACTCGCTCAAAAAATGGTATCTTCAAACCTAAACATCCTATTAATGCCTCATTCCTCGCCACAAATGCCCTGCTCGCTTCCATTCACTCCACTAAAGAACCCAAGGTTTTCAAATATGCTTCCAAATTTCCTGAATGGGTCGCAGCCATGGATGCCGAGCTTCAAGCTCTTCATTCCAATAACACTTGAACTCTAGTTCCTCGTCCTCCCGATGAAAACATCATAGGCTTTAAATGGGTTTTTCGCACTAAACTTCTTTCTGACGGGACTATTGATCGCCACGAAGCTCACCTAGTTGCCCAAGGGTTTTCTCAGCTTCTTGGTTTTGATTACGACCATACTTTCAGCCCGGTCATTAAAGCTTCCAGTGTTCGCATTATTCTTTCTCTCGAAGTCATAAACAAGTGGTCGCTTCGTTAATTAGACATCAACAATGCCTTTCTTCATGGCCATCTCACTAAACCTGTGTACATGGAACAACATTCTGGCTACACTGATCCTGCTCGCCCAAGTTTTGTCTGCCACCTTAACAAAGCGATTTACGGTCTTAAACAAGCACCCAGGGCCTGGTTTCTTCATTTCAGTTCATTTCTCGTCTCTTTAGGCTTTATTGAAAATAAATCTGACACCTCTCTATTCATTTTTCATCAGGCGACCATAACTCTCTATCTCCTCGTCTATGTTGATGACATCATCATCACCGGCAATGATGACTCCTTCATTGCTCGCCTTATCACTCGAATTCAAAATGAATTCGCCATCAAAGATCTCGGTAAACTCTCCTACTTTCTTGGTTTAGAAATTACTTACACTTCATTTAGTCTTTTTCTGAGCCAATCAAAGTATGCTTGCGACATCCTTATTCGTGCCGACATGATGGACTCTAAACCTGTATCCACTCCTCTTTCCGCCACTGATCACCTTCGCATCCTCGGCACTCCCTACTCTGACAAAACCAAATACCGCTCTCAGGTCGACGCCTTGCAATACTTGTAACTTGACCATTACGCGACCAGACCTCTCCTTCGTTGTTAATACAGTAAGTCAGTTTCAGTCATCGCCAACAATTGACCATTTTCAGGCTGTCAAACGCATCTTACGCTATGTCAAAGGAACTCTCCATTATGGCCTTGGTTTCTCGCATGGACCTCCTCATCTCTTCGCTTACTCTGATGCCAACTGGGCTCGCTACCTAGACACTCGTCGGTCCACTTATGGCTACTCCATCTTCCTTGGTCCCAAACTAGTCTCATGGAGCGCGAAAAAGTAACCAACCATTTCCCGATCAAGTTGTGAATCTGAATACAGGGCTATGACTTACACAACCTCTGAGATCATCTGGGTCACTTCTCTTCTTCGCGAGCTTCAGTCCTCGTCCAACGAACCTCCTCGCCTGCTATGCGACAATAAAAGTGTCCTCTTCCTTAGTCACAATCCTGTCGCTCACAAAATGGCGAAACATATCGACATAGATTACCACTTTGTACGAGAACTGGTCGCTTAAAAACACAATTTGTGTTATCCAACCTTCAAATTGCAGACATTTTTACAAAAAAGTCTTCATCGGCCGCTCTTTGAATTCTTTCATAACAAGCTTAGAGTTTGTCCCCATCCGTCTAGCTTGAGGGGGTATCAAAACTATAAGTTAGTTTTAGAAGTTAGTTTGTTGCACAACAAACTCTCATAACTTCCCTTTGTAGTTAGCCACTCTTGTATATAACTATGACCTTTTGGTCACTTAGTGGTTAATGAAAATCATTCTTTGTTGTGCATCTATTCTAACAACATGTATCTTTGTTGTGCATCTATTCTAACAACATGTATCTTTGTTGTGCATCTATTCTAACAACATGTATCCTCGTTGGCCAGCCATATCTTGAGACATAAAACATGAAACCTATGCCGCATGTAGTGATCCTTACATGAATTTTTCCGTGTTTTCACGACGACTCTATCGAGGTTGATGACTGTTCGGTAAAACATAACGCCACAATTTCATGCAAAATATATTGCAATGTCAAAGAGATTACAAATACAAGTCGTATATATAATATATATGGGAGCATTATATAATTATAGTTAGACTTTCTAGATTAGGATATCAAATGATATCTTATTGGATATAGTGTTGGAAAAGGAAATAAAATAAAATTTTGATTCATTAATTACACTGGAGACGGAGACGTGTATATATATTCAAAGGAAAACTAAAAAAAATTGAGATTTAGAGACGAATTAGATACCATAAACATCGTTTCTAAACAGTTTAGAAATAGATTTTGGAACCATTTTCTATTCGTTGCTAATCACATGGTATCTAATGTCAGGAACGGTTTTCTAAATTCAGTTTCTAATAAGGGACGGGTTTGAGACCGTTTTTTCGGTTTCTAATGAGGGACAGAATTTGACACAGCATATTCCCGTATTTAAACGATGAACGAGCCGTTTTACATCCGGGTCAAGAATTCGTCATCTCTAAATCCGTATGTAAACGAGGAACGACCCGTTTTACATTTGGGTCAAGAGTACGTTTATATTTCTGTTCCTAATTAAAAACGATGTTTCGTCATCTCTAAATCCATATCTAAACGAGTCGTCCGGGTCAAAAAGTTTTTTCTCGAACCCAACACGAACCCCACCCGCAACCCAACCCGAAGCCTGAACCCAACCCAACCCGCAAACCGAAGCCCGAACCCAACCCAGCCCAACCCACAACCCTGAACCCAACCCAAACCCAGCCCGAACCCAACCCCTCCCCAACTATTTAAATGACCATTTATTTGGTCTATGTGAGAATCGAACCCTGGTGGGCGGGCGCCACTTGAACAAATAACTCTTTTGTTTTCTCTTTTAATATTAATTGTATATGTATATTCTTTTGATTATTTTTTTAATTCATTTAATTTATTTCTTTAACATATATTCAAATTGTAACTTTTTATAACTTTTAAACACTACAAGAAAATACCTAATCAGCTACGAAATTTTTTGTAGGCAATAATCATAATTTTGTAGGCATTTGGTTTTACCTACAGAATACCAACGAAAAAAAACTTAAAGCATGTTATGAAACATAAACAAACAATCGAGCTTATAACCAATAACAACAAATATTGTCATGATATAAAGAATCAACCTATCAAATTCATGATATACTCAATTTATCTTTTACCTGCTTATGAGCATTGTCGCAGCTGGCTTTCTAATGTTCCTATATAAATTAAAAAACTGGGGTGAGTAAAACGTAAGGAATCCAATTATACAGCGAATTATTAACTCTCTCATGTTTACACACTTATATAGAATAAATGCAATGTATATTTGTTTAGACATGTAGCCTCTGCCCCAATCCAAATAAATACTATGTTGTACAGTAAGTAATATAAACCTGTTAATATTCATACCATAAAGCAGTATACTGATACTTGCCCACAGAAATTTGCAAAGCACAACCAATAAAATATCTAATACACTAATACAGACACAAAACCAGATGAGTTATAGGATTTTTTTTTTTATTGGAGCAGGGTATGCATAGGAGAAAAACAGAACACTCACTACCTTAGAATGGAACATGTAAAATCACCAGTAAAATATACGAAATAAACTTATTCTAAATTATAGCGTGCTTTCCATTTATGGACAAAATTAAATTCTAAAGGCAGAAAGACAGACAAGTGAAAAAGTTTCTTACAATTTTATGAAACATCCCATTTAACAGGTAAATGACAGGACATACCATTTGATTTGAAAGTGATATTTAGAAGAGAGGCGTAGTTACCTATGTGTTTGTTTACCAAGCCCGAAATATGTTGCAAGAGATGCGATCTGGATAAGAATCTCATTCTCATTACTTAAGACATATCCCAAAAATGCTCGTAAAACCAATTGTAAATATATGATGTACATGGCTAAAAATATAATTGGGTAAATTATCATAAATAAAGCTGCACTATATATTTCAAAATTAGATTTGGCTGAAGTTCTAAAAAAGTTTAAAGTTCTTTTCTCTAATAGTGGTGGAAAGCTCTAACAATTGTATCTACCTTCATATCAGTTAACAAAGCCAATGAATCAATAGTTCCTTTAGGCTCTGGAGCTGGCCTGTTAATCTCAGCAAATGCCTCTCTTAATCTCAGCAACCTGCCCATATTCTTCTTGTGCATGCAGAATGTAAAAAGATTTAGTAATATATTAGTACTAAGAATGTGAAGCATCTATGCAATCTACTTTAAATCAAATCAAAATTATACTCTGTCTTGAGATTTTCAATATAAAAAATTATGTTGTCCAACCATGAAAAGTACACCAAATCACCAATATACCATTTCTTTCCCCAAATAAATCCCTTCATCATGGATAATGGATCCACCAATACTTACATCAAAGTGGAGAATAGGGGGAAGAAAAGATAAATAATAGTAAAAGTTGTGATTGCAATAGCTACAAAATTAAAGTCACCTGAGATAAAACTTCCGTTAATGATTAGAAGAGTAGCATATAATTTCTTATTTAGAAAATTCCTATAATTGGATAATGACTTTAGTCCTTAAAAATTATATCAGAAAGCTAAACCTTCAAACAAGGTAATGACTACAACCCAAATTTCAAAGAGGCGCCTCAGGGATAAGAATATGAATGGGGAACATAAGATAATATGAAGCCTATTAATACATATCAGTTCCTTAAAAAGAAACAAGGTAGTCCCTCTTCCACTCTATAGGCAAGATTAATACATATCAGTTACTCTGCTCCTCGCAATTACAAAGAATTAAATTCATAATAAAGCTGCAATAGACACATACATCTATACATGCCAAAATATTGAACCAAAAGTAACATAACTATTCTGAAAAAAATATCCTTCCATTTAAAAAATTAATATTAACTTACAGATATGGCTGTTTATTCATCTGAGGAAGCAGCAACAACTTGAATCTAAAGAAAGAAGTTGCAGGTAGTGGATTTTAGGGCGGCCAAACCAGCATTTGTTGCATGGAAACAAGAAATTTGAAGCATAAAAATATCTGAAGCATATAAGTTTACAATTCAAGAGAATATCTGAAGCATGATAGAAGGTCACACCAACTGTTGCAATCATATCAGGTTTCTGAGAGAGAGAAACAATCTTCAAGGCTGAAATATCTAGAATTTTGGTTTCTCAGCTATTCCCTGTGGCAATAGAAACAACATCACTCATTGGAACTGTGATTTCTATTAAGAAATTTGACAGACGTGTGATTTCCTAATAACGAAATATCTCCGATATACTTTATTAAACTATTAAAATTGTATATGTATGTTGTTCAACCAGGAAAGAAGTAATCATTCTCAACGGTAACTGGTAAGGAAGTGTGCTTCTAACCCTAAAACTTTTAAAAAGCCCCAAAATCTATTGTAAAGCAAAACATAATCAGGTAAATTGCAAAATCAACCCCCTAATCAATTACGGTACACAAGAAGTAGCATCACACAATCTAATTTGAGTTGCAATATCCACAATTAACTCCAATAATAATAAAAAGAGGGCAAGATTACTTACCCGAACTCAAGATCAAGGGATGGTGAAAGAGTTCCTGTAAATCCACTAGAAGCAAAGCTACTTCAATTTCATAATTAATAGAGAAACATATTGAATCAATTTAGAAAAGAGCGAGTCTCTGCAGTAACCATAAAATTGATCAGGAAGTTGAAAATTTGCAATTTTATTCTTTCGATTCTTTGTAGATTAAGGTGAAGTTGGCTCCAAAATCAAAATGAGAAATGGAATTCGGGAAACCTAGGGCACGATGATGCTGACAAGCAATGTCGAATGAGAGAGACGGAGGAGAGAGTAGCGAAAGTAGAGTGAGAAATCGTCATGGTTGAGGCTCATATATTCATGAAACAGACAGATTACTTGATGAATATTTGAAACAAAATTGAGCTTCTTCGTTTAGATGAACACCGCCGTCTTCGAGGCGGAGATTTCATCTATTGTGTGAAATTGACCGTCGGCGTTTCAATCAGAATAAGTGTAAGTCCTAAGGAGAGGTTGAATAGAGAGAGAGGAAAATAAATATAAAAGATTGATAAATAAAAAAATATAAAAAGAGTTTTCTAATTTCGTAGGCAAATTCATAGGTAAAAAAGTTACATCCATGCCTAGGAAAATTTCGGTAGGCAAATAATTTTTCTTTTGCCTACAACAGTTTTACCTACAAATTTTTTTTAGGTAAATTACCATCCATTTTTCTCTTACTAATTTTGTTGGTAAAAAGTTGTAAAATAAATTATAAAAATTTGTAGGGAAATCGTAGGCAATTCTTAATATTTAAGGACAAAATTATATTTGTAGGAAAATTCTGTAGACAATTCTTTATTTTCTTCTAGTGAAATTTGTAAATTAAATTTTTTGTTCTTAATTTCTAAATTGTATATGTATTCAATTTTGGCTCATTTAATAAATTAATTTCACATATATAATTAATTGATTAATTTGTCACTTTAAAAAATATAAAAAAATGTTGTTATTTTTTCAATTTCAATTGTAAAAGTCGATCTTACTTTATAAATTCAAATAAATAAATTAAATTACGTTTAATCTTCATCTTCATAATCATCTTCATCTTTTCCATCATCACGGTAAGTGAACGATTCATATATGAGTTGGTCTCTTGCACATAATGTGCACCGTGCACACTAATGCAAAGGTCAGTCAATATATAATATTTCAAACAGAATTATAAACATGGTAACTGTTGTTCTAGTGGTTAGTCTGCGTGTGAAATGAGTATAAGGTAATAGGTTTGAAATCTAGGGTTTCTTTTCCTTTACGCATTTCAAATGTCACCGCTCCTTTCATTTTGATTCCAATCTTCATTTTGAGTTTCCCCTTCTATTCTACGTTAACTTTTATAGAGCCTTTTACAATTAACAAGACTTCTTCTATTTGTAATAACTAATTTTCTAAATGGATGATAGAAATTATATTAATTTATACTAACTCATTTTCTAAACGAATGATAGAATTTTTTTAATCTAAAAAACTTTGAGAACTTTTTTAAAAATCTTATGCAAAATTCTTTAATTTTTTAAATGCATGGTAGAAATTCTATTTTTACCAACTCATTTTCTAAATGGATGATATAATTTTTTAATCTTAAAACTATGAGAACTTTTTAAAAAACCTTGTGCAAAATTCTTTTATAAATTATTCACATATTGTATATAATAAATTATTTTGGGACATCAATTTAAGAATTGCATGAACACTTTATTTTATTTTAAGTTTATTTTAGTTTGAACAATTTAATGGTTTTTATGGTTATTTTACTTTGAACAATTTAATGTTTTAAGTTTATGAACACTTTATTTATTTTTAAGTTTATACTTGTCCAATTTAATATTAATGTGGTTATGTTTATTAAAATGTAAAACTTAGGGTACAATATATAATTAATAAAATACGTATTTACTAACATGTGAGGTTATACATTTAAATATGTAATCATTAAGGAAAAGTCCTGTTGCGAATAAAATGAGTTTTGATTATGATACCAAAACCCCCCTTAGACATGCCAATTAGATAAGTCAGATTACATGAACATGTTTCAGGTTTGTTGGAACATGTAGCTTAAGACTAGTTGAGAAGCTGATATGTTAGGCAGCTCTTAGATCAATAGATGCACAAATTGAGGGGGAACACATGCTTAGAAGTTTATAAAGTCCAAGTCCCCTCAAGGCTCAGTTTGGATTGACCTTAAGTCTGCTGATGGACAACTGTGCTGATCAAGTCTGCTTAGTACAGAACAACCTATCTGAAGATCGACTGAGTGGAATAGATCATGAAGATCAAGTCTACTACAATAAATATCAAGTTGATCAGAAGAGTTGTCCAGCAAGATTGTCTCAGCACACTTGAACCAGAACAAGTTTTGAAAAACAAGCCCAACTGTGTTGATGAGGTCAAGACCACTTATCCAATGCCATGAATGCTCAAAGATCTACTCCAAGAAGTCATGGAAAGGGAAAGAGCCAAGTCATCTGAAGAGCTGAAGCCAAAACTGCTGATAAGCAGAATGTGTTGATCTTGATAAGCAGAGTTGACCAAGTGATAAGGAAATTTGTCCTTATCCAAGGATCAATCATCAGAAGTAATGTCCATGTTTGACCAAGTGAATCTTGAAGTCAGACATTGGGAAGAGTGCTGCAAGGTGAAGACAAAGTAGTTACAACTGTTTATTTCCCAATCAAATGACATTTCACTATCAAGAATCTGTCTTCCAGTTGCAGAGTTCAAGGAAGACATTTATAGATATTTGAGGCTGCCTCTCCAACGGGCAAATCCTCAATTTTGTCTATAAATACAGAAGTGTGGAAACCATTTGAAGGCATCCAACTACAATTCAACCATTCTACATTCTAGAGGAAACTACAAGCTAAAAGCCTTCAAGCTCTCTTAGAACATTCACAGTTTCCAGAAACACTTCATCTAAGCTACTCTTCATTGTATATCCATACAAAGCTTAGAGAAATATCCTATCCTTATACACTGAACCTCATTGTAAAGGATATCTCATCAGTTGGAACCAAACTTCAACCCTTATACCTTTCAAGACAGAAAGTTAGAAGGTTGTAGTAGAAGAAGTGTAAGGAGTTAACTGTTGAGAGAAGAACAGTTAATTCTGAGTTGAGAAAGGGTACTAGGACTCTTGACATCCTGGGGATCAAGGCACCAAGGAGTGGTGTGGTTGATCAAGTGCACATTGGCACTATAAAACAAGTTAATTCCAAGAGTGAAGGAATTATCCTGTTAAATCAGGGAAAGTGGATGTAGGAGATTGAGTCTCTGAACCACTATAAACTCTTGTGTTGATTTACTTTCAAGTACTTACATTCATTCAACACAGCACACAAATTGAACTTTCAAAGATATATACATAAGACTGTACAAAACAGATTTGGACAAGTTCCCTGAAACTGGATAAATTGTTAAAATGATTTCAGACTTAAAAGGAGTTTAAACTAAAGGGCCAACCACTAATTCCGCACTTATAACTCACTTAGATAGTCATTCAACTAAGTACTCAATAGTACTTAGTGGATTGGTTATCTTTAAGAAGTTATACATCTCAGCAGAGTTGTCCAGGACAACCTTGCTGAAGTCATATTTGGTTACGTTTGAAAAAGATTTGCATACAAGTGTATTCCCCCCCATACACTTGTTATATACTGCTTTCAGGACCAACAAGTGGTATCATAGCAGGGGTTCAAAGACCACTGCTTCTGAAAATCCATTTTGATTTTCAAAGACACATTTTTGTGTGGTCACTGAACTGATCTTTATCTGAAATCTATCATATCTGTAACTAACCCATCTTGCTTGAGATATGGCCAACAACAATGTTGTTCCACATGTTGCTGTTCAAGGAATCAACAACATGGCCACAGATCCAATCAACCCTATATCTCATCACAAACTGTCCATGTTCTCAATTGAGAACTATGACTTCTGGAAGATCAGAATGAGAGCTCATCTTGCATGTCTGCACAATGATATCCTGAGAGTAATCACAAGAGTACCTTTTGTGTTCACTCAAATCAATCCTAGGATGACTGAAGAACAAAGAACTGACATATGGGAAGAAATCCCCAAGGATGAAGATGATCTCACAACTGAGGAGAAAAGAAAAGATAATCTGAATTATCTTGCAATGAACACTCTTTACCAGACTATTCCAGATGCAGTAATGGGAAGAGTCTACCACTGCACAACAACTAAAGAAATTTGGGACACCCTTGCTGAAATGTGTGAGGGTACTGCCAAAATCAAGGAGAATAAGCTCCAAGTTGCTGTGCAGAAGTTTGAGCAATTCACAATGGTCATTCCATTGACAAGTTTGCTGGTAGATTCACAGATATCATGAATTAAATCAACTCATTGGGCAAGGTGTACTCCAAGAGAGAAGTTGCTCTTAAGATCCTGAGAAGCCTCACTCAAAAGTGGGATGTATACTCAGTAATGATGCAGAATACAAAGGATCTCTCCACCATGCCCATGCAACAAATCTTCTCAGAACTCAAAGCCTATGAGTTTGATCTCAACAGAAGAAAACCTGTTGAGGAACCTTCATTACCAACCAAAGAAGTGGCATTCAAAGCCAAAACTGCTGAACCAGAAATGCAGTCCACTCCTAGATCATCAAAGTCAGTCTCTAAGGCTGAAATGAAGGAAGAAATGGCCCTGATGGCCAGAAGATTTGACAAGCTGAACTCAACATTTGGTAAATACAAGAAATTCTACCAAGACAACAAATTCTGGAGAAGGTACAACTCTCCTGAAATCCAGGCTGAGGACAAAAATCCTGAAGAAAGAAGGTCAGAGGACAAGTACTCTGATAGGAGAAAGTCCAGCAGAGCTGAACCTTCATCATCTAGAAGGAGAGATGATCCAAAGAAAGATGATGATGAAGATTTGTGATATAACTACAAAAAGAAAGGGCATTTTCAGTATGACTACCCTGAACTCAGCTCAAAGGAGAGAAAAGAGAGGCAAGCAAAAAGAGACAGAAAATTCACCAATAGGAAAGCCATGTTGGCTGGTGATGAGTCTGACACTACTTAAAGCTTCAACTCTTTTGATGATGGACTGTTCTCCAACAATGATGATGATGATGTGTGCAACATGGCCATAGAGGATGATGAGGTATCCTCTACTTCTAGCTCACCATCATTTCTTTCACAAAACACTAGTGAAGTCAACCTGAAACTTTCTTTTGGAAAGTTAATGGAAGACTTTACTAGGCTACAAGAGTTTCATGACAACTGTGTGAGAGAAAATGAAAGGTTGTCAATAGAACTTGCAAAACCTTCTGAATCAGTAGTTGATGTCAAGTCTACTGAGTTGTATCAGCAAGTCTTGAGAGAGCTTGATGAGGCCACTCACAGGATAGTTGACCAACAAAAGCAGCTTGATGAACAACTACTTACTCAGAAGAGGAAAGATTTTGAACTTAAAATTCTCCAAGCAAAATTTGAAAATCTCTCACATGAGTATGATATTCTTAAATCAAGTGAAGAGAGCCTGAAATTAAAGATGCCTGCTTTGAACAAATCCTCTAGAGCAATAGAGGAAATTCAAAGTTACCAAAGACCTATGGCTCAAAGAAGTGGATTAGGATTTGATCCATTTGAATCTTCACCTTGTCTTAGTGTTGCTTCTACAAGTAACACTAAGAAAATCTTTGTTAAATCAGTGGCACAACAAGTTGAAAATGAAATAATTCAGCCACTGAACAAAGGAAAGGGCAAAATGCATGAGATGTCCACTCAAGTGATTCAGGAGACTAGGCCCAAACCTAAGGAAAAGGCCAAAGTCCCTGAACACAAGAGGAATGGTGTTGAGCAGAGTAGGCCCAATGGAAGGGTAACTCATCTTAACAACATTCAGAGAGGTTGCCCAAGGTATGTTCAGCCTAGGCCAACTCTCCTGAGGAAGCCTCAGCTGAACAGACCTGTGGACAACTATCCTCAAAGGCAGAATAAAATGAGACAACCAAAACCCTTCATGCCAAAGGGTAATGGTCATAAATATGCCTTTCCTCAAAGATTTCCTCAAGTAGCACAAAGAACTCATAAGTTCAGGAGATTTGACAACTCTCCTAAAACTTACAGAGTCAACACTTTCACACACACTTTCCCAAAGGCATTTAAGGGAAAGACAGTGTATGTTGATGTTAAAGGAAAACAAATTAGCCACCTTGAATCAATCAGGGTAATTAGGCAAGTTTGGGTTCCTAAAGGTACAACTATCCTCTCAGGACCCAAAATTCAAAGGGTACCTAAAGCTTGCTAATTGCAGGTACCCAAGGGCCACAAGAAGAGGAGAAGTATGAACAAAAGGTCAGCATGGTACCTTGACAATGGATGCTCAAGGCACATGACTGGAAATAAAGATCTCCTCACTGACTTCACTGAAAAAGAAGGCACAAATGTCACTTTTGTAGACAACTCACAAGCAACAACAAAAGGTTATGGTACCTTGATAATTGGTAATATCAAGGTATCCAATGTATCTTATGTGACTGGTCTCAAATATAATCTCCTAAGCATAAGTCAGTTTTGTGATAAAGGTTTTAATGTTGAGTTTTCAAGTAGAAAATGCTTAATCAAAGATGGAACTCAACAAACCCTAATGACTGGAACTAGAAAAGGACATGTGTATTTTGCTGACTGGGACAAGTCTACTGATGCTGCATGCTTCATTGCGAAAAGCTCAAATGAACAAAGTTGGTTATGGCATAAAAGGCTAAACCACCTGAACTTTAAATCAATGAACAAACTTGCTATAAATGCATTAGTAAAAGGACTACCTAATGAGGTTTTCATTAAAGAGCATGTTTGCAAACCATGCCAAGAAGAAAAACAGATTAAAGCCTCATTCAAGGGAAAACCAGTCATCTATACTAAAAGGGTACTTGAATTACTTCATATGGACTTATTTGGACCAATTACCCCTGCAAGCATAAATGGAAGAAAATACACATTGGTTGTAGTAGATGACTTCTCTAGGTTCACATGGGTAGTATTTCTCCTTAATAAGAAGGAAACACAGGTCAAACTCCCTGAACTGCTAAAGAGACTGTCAAATGAGAAAATCCTTAATATAGTCAAAATAAGATCTGACAAAGGCACTGAGTTCATAAATTCATACATCAATGAGTATTGCACATAAAATGGAATTTCCCATGAAACCTCAGTGGCTAGAACCCTTCAGCAGAATGGGGTTGCAGAGAGAAGAAATAGAATTGTTGGTCCCTGAACGAGTAGTGAATGGGATTAAAGTCTAGAGGGGAGGGGTGAATAGACTTTAAAACTTTTTCAATCAAAGAGTTCTCTTCTGATTTCTATGTCAGCTGGACTACAAGTCTGCTGGTCCAGATGACTATAGTGATCTGATGAAGAGGTTTATATGCGGAATGAGAAGGCCTGTTTATTTAGACTCGTTCTAGAGTTTCTTTTGAAATAACCAATTTGTTAACTTAGTGAAAGACTCAGCTAATGCTGGTTTTGAAAGATATGGGCTTAGTTAAAGATATTTAAAATCACAGTATGCACTATATAATAATATGAACAGATAATAAAATAAAGTGCAGTAAGTAAATAACACCGAATTTATAGTGGTTCGGATATACGTTCCTACGTCCACTCTCACGTCCTAACATGATGTTTAATCTCTTTAATTTACCAAAAATTACAAGGGCTTGTCCTTTATAGTCCCAAGGGTAGGACTTTGAGATCTGAGCAGTCCTAACTGCTGCGGTCTCCACAAGTGATTGGAAGCACTTGCACTTTACAGGGGTTCAAAAACTTAACCTTATGGTGGGGGTTTTGGGGTTTTTGGGGTTTTTGAATGGATCCAACTAATGGTTCAAGCTTATAAATTGCTTAACCACTATGCCTAAATCAAATGATTTACAATATGTGTAGGATTCAGGTTCTTTGGTTGGATGGGAAATAACTTAAGAGCTAGAAGGGTGTTCTAATGATTTCTGGGCTCTTTGAGAACTCTCAACAAAATATTGCTTTCTGCTTGCTTGCTTGTTTAGCTTTTGTGAATTCTCTCGTTGTATTTCCGTATTTTTGTTATTCCTCATCCTCTTGTATTTATAGGGAGGATTGCTGCAACTAGCCGTTGGAGTTGACTAGCCGTTGGGAAATCTTTCCATGTTTGGTTGATTCATTGATTCCAGCCGCTTGATTGCTTCAAATCTGGGATCATGACAATCTTCTAAGTATGGTAAGTGTTCGTTTGAATTGCAAGATGACTTTGGAATCAGCCGAGTCCTTGACGAGCTTCTAGTCTTCTGGTCTTCACTTCTAGTCTTCTGGTTAACTCGTCTGGCCATATGTCTTCTGATATCAGATGAGTGTTACTCTTCTGATCTGGAAAATACTTTAACTGACTTAGGCCATTTCTGACTTGGACTCCATCAGATAAGTAGGTATACAAGCACCTTACTTATCTGGTCTTCAAGGATCTTCTAGTCTTCATGTCTTCTTGAGGTTGTGCATGTAAGCATATACTGTGCTGATCAGCTGAGATCAATACAGCTGATCACACAAGACTAGTCTAAGTTGTTCTATACAAAGTCAGTTGATCCTATTACATTTATAAACTCTAAGTGTTTTGGCCATCAAAACTATACTATCATCACTAGGGGCTTAGGGTGAATTTACATCCCAACAATTTCCCCCTTTTTGATGAAGCCAAAACTAAACTTGATAAATGCTCTAAAAAATATGGTAAGAGTTTATAAAGCACTACATGTTATCTCTGATGAAGACAGTGAGAATTTGTCTTGTGAGCAAAAAGAACTATTACTTGTATAGAATGTTTGGAATTTTCATAGATTACAAGTGTTAGTGTCTTAGAGCTTCTTGAGTAGTCTTCATCAGGTCTTCAATTCTTTAGATGCGGTAGGCAAGGTACAGACGAGTGCGAATGTCTTGCATGTGTTGTACGTCTGTAACATTTTCTTTAATGTAGATTTCTTCCAGGATTCTTTTGACTTCTATCATATTTGTTCTTCCAGAATCCAGAGTAGGTGGCTTCCAGACAGGGTCTTCAGGAGTTAGGATTTCTTCCAGGCTCTTGATCTTCAATTTCCATGAACCGAGAGAATTGATAAAATTCTTCTTCATAGGTGGGAAGTGGGCCAAAGCATCTGACTATGTGGTGAGCTAGCTGCCATTTCTTCTTCAGAGCATACCATCTTGGTAACTCATCTTGTAATACTAGCAAATCCACATATGTGTTGTTAGTAACTTGAGCACTTTCTTCCTTTTCCTTTTCTTTGATTTCTTTTCTGATTTTGGCCAATTTTCTCTCAAACTTTGCATTAACTGCCTTCGCATCCTTGAGCTTCTTTTGCTTAAGCTCTTGAGCTTCAAGCATCTTTCTCTTCTTCAGTTCTTGAGCCTCTTTCTCTTCTGCAGTAGGCTCTGCTGGAACAGATGTTTTCTCATCTGTCTTTGTTTTCTTATCTGTCTTTGCTTTCTCATCTGCCTTTCTTTTCCTTGTCATTCTCTTTTCAGTAATTTGTTCTACTGGTGCAGTGAGTTGCAGATTCTTGACCGGGCCTTGGGTTTCTTCTTGAACAGCTTCTTTGCTTTGTTTGTTCTTGATTTTGTTTTTCAAGCCTCCCAAGGTTTCATTCAGGTCGTCTTGTGTTACTACCAGTTCAGCTTGCTGTGCAGTAGACTTCTCCAGAGCTTTTATCAATAAATCTTCCCCCCTTTTTGGCTTCAGCAAGTGCAGCCGCAAAAGGCTTCATGACATTCAGAATTTCCACATGTAGAGTCTGCTTAAGGGCTATGGCATTAACTTTGCTTACATGAGTCAGATGCAGCTTCCAGCTTAGCTGTTAGTGTTTCCAGTTTGTCTGCTGTCTCCTTCAGCTGAGTCTGTAGTTTCTCATTCTCCTCAGCAGCTGATTGAAGGAGAGCTTGACCTTGAGTGGCTCGTGCTTCAGCATCTTCAAGTCTAGTTTTGTAGGTGATCTCCATGCGGTTTATCTCATTTGCATAGAGATCAGCAAACATCTTTGATCTGTTAGCTGACTTCTTCATCTCAGTGTTAATGTACTCTTCTATCTGATGATGAAGTGCCTCACCAAATTTGTCCTCAACATCAATAATCTGGTTAGTGAGACGAGTCCTCTGCTCCTGAACAACTTTCTCAGCATATCTTGCTAGCTGTATGCCTAGTCCTTTTTCAAAGTGCAAGTCTATTGCTTATTTGACCTGAGAGCATATGTCTGCCTTAAAGTCAACAGGCGAAGTAGAGGTGGAGGCAGTACCTTGTGCTTGTGGTGGTGGAATATTGGAGTAGACCACCAATGCCTTGCCTCTCTCTTCAGTTGAAAGATAATCTTCATTGAGAAAACTTGTAGTGGCATCGACCAGATGTGTAAGTATTCTTCTTCTTTTGTGATCTGGTTGTTCGAAGAAGTGTGTGAGCTCATCCTTTGGCATAAAATGATCTGGGATAATCAACACTTCATTTTCCTTTTCTTCTGTCTCTGCGGCTTTGACTGAGTCATCTGCCAAGGCTTCGTCAGTCACCAGTAGATCTGCTGTGATTTCTGGTACATATGGGTTCTCAGAGGTGGGCTCAGAAGGGACTCCTAGTATCCTGTTGCATACCTTAGTTAGGGCCTCTGTGGGTAGCAGCTCAATGAAGGAGCTGACTTGCATACCGTAGTTAGGGCCTTTCTGTTCCATTTCCCAGTCGAGGAAGTTAGCTCTTCCTCCCATTCCTTCCATGACTTCAATTAGATCATCAACCTCATCCCTTCAGAGTTCAATCCAAGTACATATCCCCAGTACCTGCTCAAATTGGATTGATTCCTCATCAACTTCAGGTACAGTAGACCTGAGCAAGTTGGCTATCCTCATTCTCATGATCTTCTCCCTAGTGCACATTGGATAGTGCACCATGCTGTACTGAGATTGAGGTTAAGAAGGGTCTGCTGCTGCCAGGTCTTCTGGTGCAGAAGAGATAGTGAGGTGAGGTGATTGGGATTTTGGGACAGATTCCTCTGTTGTGTGAGTATCAGCTGGGATTTGGGAAGTGATATATGTGTGTTGAATAGGTGGCTGTGAATGTCCTTCTGTGGGTTCTGTATCAGTAGAGGTTTGAATTTTCTTGGCTGGTGAATCTGCTGTTTGGAGAGCAGAAGATGGTTGTGATCTCTGAGTTTGGTCCTTTGCTGGTTGGATATCAGCAGGGAGTTGAGTTTTCTGTATGACAGGATCAGATGATGTTTGGAGGCTGGGGGATTGAGTTTTCTTGGCTAGTCCCTCTGCTGTGTGAGTATCAGCAGGGGTTTGGGAGACAGTGTTTGAGGTTTCAGAAGGGTTGGCAGTATCAGTAGGGTCAAAGGATGATATTGGAGCTATGCTCATGGGAGTAGGGAGCCTGGACTTCTTTGACTTCTTGGTGAAAGAAGAAGTAGTTTTCTTTCTCTTCTGACCCTTAGACAATTTTGAAGGAGTAATTGTAAGGGAGAAAGTAGAGGTACCTGCCTTCTTTAAGGGAAAGGCTGATGGAGTGACATCTGAATCAAATGGGGAGATGAGCCCAAATCTGATCAGATATCTTCTTTGGGCTAAGGCCTGATTATCATCATCATCATCAACAGCCTTCTAAAGAGCCTCTTCCTTGGAGTGCTCCTCCTCCTCTTCAGTAGAGTCCTGCACAGACTCTCTTTTCTCTTCAACTGCATCTTTTGAGGATGCTTCAGCCAATTTCTTCTTGTCCTCCTTCAACCTTTCTGCCTCTGCAAGAGCTTCTTTCTTCAAGTAATACTTGGATGAGTGGAACTTCTTTGCTGGTCCCATCTTATACTTCTTCGGGAGAATCTCTGGGAGGATGATAATCAGCTTGTTGACAAAGCTGACTGTGGATGTCACTTTCCACTCCTTTGATTGCAAATCCAGAGAGACCTTTTTAGCTTCAAGAGCAATTCTATCCAAGAAGAGTTCTTGCCAATCTCCATCGATTTGATCCCAAATCGCAGCCATAACTCTAACTTTCAGAGTGGTTACTGCATCATGACTAAACGTATTACCTAGCAGCATCTTGCCTGCTATGTCCATCAAGGTTTGAAACTTGAGATCAAGTTGGGACTTCTTAATTCCAGAGGCATTAATAGCCTTGACTCTTCCACCAGTAAACATTTTTATATATTCATTTTCTCTTCCCATGATGTAGGTAGAGATGTTGATCTTCCCCCTAGGTAGATCAAATAGGTCTTTGAGAACTTCTCGAGTGATGCTGACCTTGTGTCTACCCATTGAGCTTTCAACATACGAACCTTTGGACACTGCATTCGTATAAAATGCCAACACATCTTACTCATAAACATTAGTAGGTGCTGCTTCCAGAAATTCACGAAGATTTAGGTTGAGACATCGAAGGAGAATCTCCTTGTTCTCAGCAGTGTGTTTGCCCTTGAAAAACAGAGCATTCTCAGTGAATATCTTTCCTTCCTTCGACCACTTTGCTGCATCGAGAGTGCCAGTGATCTTGGTCTTCTCATCATAAATTTCAATGATCCCCATTTTGAGTGTTGGTAGATAGGTTTAGAAAACTTGGTAGATATTTTCAGAACGAGAGTGATTGAGTGCGTATTTGAGTTTTGAGAGCGAAAGGGTTTGAGGAATGGTTTAGGGGTTGTATATATACTCAAGAAAATCTCGAATTGTGTATTGATCCAACGGTCAAAAATGATTTTATGAGGAGTAACTCTCAAGAATTCCCTTCTTCGTCTTCAGCCAATTCCTTTAATTTTGCCGGCTAAACGTGTCATGTGTCTATTGTTGATTCGTTGGCAAAATTGTAATTGAGTACTAATGACATCACTACCAAAAATAGCCGTTGAGACTAATTTCAGTAATATTGATCATTCAAGGCCGTTTTCTATAAGTAATATGGATTCCTTATATAGGTCGAATTCCTTAATTACATTCAGAAATAAATCTAGAATGAATTACATGATCAAACAAAATAATCATTAGATTTTTGTTGAATAATAGTGATCTGATCAGCAGAATAAGTCTTCTGATTTTCTTAGAAAAATTCTGCTGATTTTTCTTGGAAGTCTTCTGGTCAGCTGAGTTGGTCTTCTGATCAGCTGAGTAGGGATTTAGAGTTGCTGAGTAAATCTTCTGTGTTAGTTTATCCAACCTAGTTTGATGGATCTTTCAACAATTCCCCCTTAACCAAGTGGAACCATTGTAGCAATATGTAGCTGGTCAGCCTAGATGTTATTCCACTGGTTCAGGTTGCCCTTACCATCAGATGGAATGTAGCATCCAATGTGTCCTTGTTGAATTTCTTTGCCTCATCTTCCTCTCTTGTATGATTGGAAGGTGCTTGAATGAAGTGTGAAGAGAAAGGTAGAGATTGGTCTTCTTGATTTCCTTTGACAAAGTATCCTTTGGCAACAAGCTCTCCATGTAGAACTTCCCCCTGGAGAAGAAGCTCTGCTTGTTTGCTACTCTGTCCTTTGCATCTCTCCTTTCTTTTCTTTTCAACAAGAACTTCTCTCCTATCTTTTCTTTTCAGAGCATACATATGTTGAGTGAGCCAAGTATGCTTGTCTACATCATCTCCATCTGCTGGACAGATTTTCATCTCCTACACCCATGACTTTGGTTGAGGGATGATGTTTATGCCTTCTTTTCTTTCGATTTTCTCCATACCTGAAACAAAGATAAGAGTTGGTGATTTTGTGTGTTTCAGTAAGTCTCATGAATGCCTCCTTTTATAGAGGTAGAGATGAGATGGAGAAGAGAAAGATGACAAAAATAGTGAGTTGATAGGTCTGAATTTCTGAAAAAGGTTACTTCTTAAGATCAACAATGAGATTCTTGATCTAAGGGTTCACATTTAAAGATATTCAGGCTTTATCTTGTGGAATGCAGAAATTATAAATTTGAGCATGAGTTATTTGAAGTCTGTACTCAAACTGTATACTGTTGAGTCGGTGAGGATGGTGTATTAATCCAACCAAGTGTGGCTCAATTGTATACCGTATGTATGTATAGTAACAAAATATTTTATGAAGAATAGTTTATTATTATACATGTATAGACATTGTTTTGAGTACATTCTTCAACTAACTTTGTTCAACTTGTCTGGAGATATATATATATATATATATATATATATATATATATATATGAAATGCAGATGATAGAGTATTTTATCAAGGATTCTTAAGGTATCATGGATTCCCCCTTGATTGAATAACTCTATGTTTTCCCTCAGCTTTATTTGTCTTCATTGGGAAAATACTTACCTGAGGATGAGGGTGTCTATTCACCTCATCTGATTATTTCCTAGTCTGCTGTAGTTGTATCAGCTGAGGTCTTCTCAGCTGGCCTTCTATCTTCATAGACTTGGATCAAGAAGTCCTAGGCTGTAGCATAGGTTCTTGAATCTTTCTTTAGCTAGGGGCTTAGTCAAGATATCTGCTCTTTGGATATATGTGTGAATTTTCTCCATCTTGATATCCTTCTTTTCAAGATGATCTCTTATAAAGTGATGTCTAATGTCGACATGCTTGCATCTTGTGTGAAGGACTGGATTTTGAGTGATGGCAATGGCACTGCTGCTATCACATTAGATAGGAACTTCTCTTGCTTCTACATTGTAGTCTTTTAGTTGTTGAACCAGCCAGAGTAGCTGACTACAACAACTTCCAACTGCCATGTATTCTGCCTCAGTGGTGGATGTTGCAACAGAGGTTTGCTTCTTTGAGAACCATGAAATCAGCTTGTTGCCTAGAAATTGACAGGTTCCAGAAGTGGACTTCCTATCTATTCTACATCCACCATAGTCTGAGTCTGAGTATCCACTCAATTCTAGATTGTCATCAGCAGGGTACCATAGTCCTAAGTTGACTGTTCCTTTTACGTACTTGAGAATCTTCCTTGCTGCTTCTAGATGACTTTGCTTTGGGTTTGCTTGAAATCTAGCACATACTCCTACAGCAAAAGTTATGTCTGGTCTGCTGGCTGTAAGGTATAGGAGAGATCAAATAAGTGCTCTATATTCAGCTTGATCAACTGCTTTTCCAGACTCATCTGGTTCCATTTTGAATGAAGTCATCATTGGAATTCTTGCAGTCTTGGATTGTTGAGCATTGAATCTTTCTAATAGGCTCTTGGTATATTTGGATTGATTGATGAAAATCACTTCTGGACTTTGTTTGACTTGAAGTCCTAGGAAGTAGTTCATCTCACCCATCATACTCATTTCAAATTTTCCTTGCATTAGTTCAGAAAACTTCTTGCACATCTCTTGATTGGGTGATCCAAATATAATATCATCTACATATATTTGCACCATTAGAATATCATCTCCTTCTTATATTCTGAAAAGTGTTCGGTCAACCTTGCCTTTGGTATATCCATTGTCAAGAAGAAATTGAGACAATGTGTCATACCAAGCTCTAGGGGCTTGATTTAGACCATAGAGAGCCTTCTTCAGACGATATACTTGATCTCCTTTTTCAAAGCCTGGGGGCTGCTCTACATACACTTCTTCTACCAGAATACCATTTAGGAAGGCACTTTTGACATCCATTTGATATACCTTGAAACCCATATATGATGCATAAGCTATAAATAATCGAATAGCTTCTAGTCTGGCTACTGGAGCAAAGGTTTCATCGTAGTCAATTCCTTCAGATTGTGAGTAACCTTTTGCAACTAGCCTTGCTTTATTTCTAGTTATCACATCATTTTTGTCCTTCTTGTTCTTGAATACCCACTTTGTTCCTACTACATTGTGATTTTCAGGACGATCTACCAATTCCCACACTTCATTGCGTTCGAATTGGTTCAATTCTTCTTGCATAGCAGTGATCCAATTGCTATCTGTCATTGCTTCTTCTATGTCGGCTGGTTCAATGTTAGACAGGAAGGCACACCAGCAGAACATAGAGGACTGGGGGTTTTGATTCAGTTGACTTCTGGTCTTAACACCTGAGTCTGCTCCTCCTAAGATGAGGTTTGATGGATGGTTGTTTCTCCATGTATTCCTCACAGGTGTATTACCACTGGATGAGTTAGGATTCTCATCTGATCTAGTGGTATTAGGAGGGTTGACTTGATTTGGTCGATCATCATCTGTATCTTGTGTGTCAAAGAGATCATTCCCCCTTGCATTTGGAATTTGTGCACCTTGATTTTGATCGGCTTGTTCAGCTTGGGTTTGAGATCTAGTGACAGGTTTATGAGGTTTATCTTCCTCTGGATCTTCAGAGAAGGGTTCATTGACTTCAATAAACTCTTCTGATGTAGACTTGATCAGTAGCCTCCTCATCTTTTCTGCAGATGAGTTTGTGTCTACTGCATTCTTTTAACAAGATTCATCAAATACGACATGAGGTGTTTCTTCCACAAGAAGGGTTCGTTTGTTGAATACTCTAAATGCTTTGCTAGTAGAAGAATATCCCAAGAATATCCCTTCATCTGCTTTGGCATCGAAAGCATTCAACTTACTCTTCCCATTGTTGTGAATGAAACACTTACAACCAAATATATGAAAGTAAGATACCCTAGGTTTCCTACCTTTCCATAGTTCATATAGTGTTTTCTCATGAATTTTGTGAATACCTGACCTATTTTGGGTGTGGCAAGCAGTGTTGATGGCTTCTGCCCATAGTTTCTTAGGAGTTGAGAATTCAGCAAGGAGAGTTCTTGCAGCTTCTTTAAGTGTTCTAACTCTTCTTTCAGCTACACCAATTTGTTGTGGTGTTCTTGCTGCACTTGTTTCATGCTGAATACCATTGGAAGTACAATAGGCAATAATATAAGAATTAATGAATTCAGTGCCTTTGTCACTTCTGATTTTCACAATGGGTTCTCCTCTTTCTACTTGAATCCTCTTCAATAATTCAGGAAGCTTCTGTTGTGTTTCACTTTTCTTATATAGAAAAATAACCCAAGTAAACTTGGAGTAGTCATCTACTACAATAAGAGTGTACTTCCTTCCTGTTAGAGTTGTTGGAGTGATTGGTCCAAAGAGATCCATATGAAGTAATTCCAGAACTCTGCTGGTTGATGCTGTCTTCTTGGTTTTGAAGGAGACCTTTGTTTGATTTCCTTGTTGACATGCATCACATACCTGATCTTTACAGTAGAGTTCATTAGGCAGCCCATCAACTAAGGATTCCCTTGCTAGCTTGTTTAAAGTCTTAAAGTTCAAGTGGCTAAGTCGTTTGTGCCATAGCCAGCTGATATCTTTAGGGCTTTTTACAAGCAGACATGTATCCTTAGGACAGTTGTTCTAATTTGCAAGATACATACTACCTTTTCTAGATCCTGTTAGAAGGGTTTGTTTTGTTCGTTTATCACTTATGATACACTCATCTTTAGAAAACTTTACTGAATAGCCAGTATCACAAAAATGAAAAACTGATAATAAATTGAACTTCAAACCTTCTACATATGATACATCATGTACCTCAATGTCACCATTTTTCAGGGTGCCATATCCTTTTGTGTTACCGTGCGCGTTATCACCAAAGAAGACTTTTGGACCTTTCTTTTCTGTATAGTTGGTCAGCAGGGTTTTGGTTCCAGTCATATGAGTTGAGCATCCGCTATCTATATACCAAGTTTCTCCTGCTTGACCTCCTTTTCTGTATAGGTCCCTTCTTTCCTGCAAGAGAAAATTAAGTCTTAAGTACCCATTTTGTCTTGGGTCCTTGGGTGTTAGTAGTGCCCTTGGGAACCCACATATACATTGGTTGGTTGAATAACCTTGAACATTTGAGTTGTCTCCCTTGGGCATCACAGAACCAAATCTTGCCAGTTGACACCTTAGACTGGTTTGATTTGTAGATTGTGTCAGCTGGGTAACTGTTAGATGATTTCCTCTTATAGGAGTGAGTGTAGATTATCTTCTGACTAGTTACATTCGGCCTGGGTGCATTAGCTGAACGATGCACACGATTATATGGACCATACTCTTCTGTTCTCACAATATCATAAGAGATAGGGGGTGCAAAGAGAACAGATTTGTGTGAAGAAGACTTCTTCTTCTTGGCTGGAGCAGCATACAGCTGAGACTGTCTCAGACGAGATGGTCTAGGCTGTTTGTTGTTCCTCTGTATGTACTTGGGGTTAACTTATCTCTTGCCATTCTTGGTGCTACGATGGTTAACCTTAGCTGATATAGATGCCTTTTGATTCATTATAGGTTCATTGTGTTTAGAACACTCACCTTTTTCATGTGATCGAGTAGTACACTGGTTAGGTGTACTGCCCTCAGCTGGAGAAGATGTTGATGGATTAAATTCATAACCAAAACTCATCTTGTTGCCATTAGATCGATAATATTCAGAGATGTTTTCAATAGTAGCAGATGCTCTATTGAACTCTGATATCTTTTGATCAAGGCATTCCTTCTCCTTTTCTAAGAGCTCTTTTGCTTGGAAAAGATCATCGAACTTAGACTGGAGTGAACGAAATTCTTTGGTTTCTAAGGCTTGAGTTTTTAACATCACCTTATACAACTGAGTTATTGTGGTGTTTTCTTCTTTAAGAAGTTCCACTTCTTTAGTCAATCTTTCATTCATTTTTACCAACTCAGGGGTGTTATCAAACTTGGCCTTTTTCAACCTTGCAATTTCTTTCCTTAGGTACTTGTTCTCTTCTTCCACTTCTATGAAGGCTCTTGTAGCAATATCGAGATCACCTTTTACTTCTTCCAAGGATTGGTAATAGGTGTTCTCAAATTCGCCTACAGATGAGTTTACCTCATCTGTGTGTGAAGAAGCAGGTAAGTGAAAAGTTGATGTATAGGAGTTTACCTCGTTTTCACCTATGGCCATCATAGCTAAATCATCTGAATCATTTGAGAAGAGTTCACAGTCTGGTGATGAAGGAAGATCATCACTTTGATATTCAGATTCTTCAGTCACCATTGCTTGTCTATTTGAATTCCTCCTGTCTCTCCTTGGTTTTCTTTCTTCTTTGTCTCCTAGATTTAGGTATGGGCATTCATAGACATAATGTCCTGGTTTATTACAATTGAAGCATGATCCAGGTTTCTGATTTGGAGTGCTTCTTCTTGGACGGGTGACATCTCTTCTTCTATAACTTCTGCTGTCAGATGACTCCATATCCTTCCTAGGATACCTTTCTGGAGTTCTCTCTCTTGATTCTCTAGAGGATGAACCAGCTCTTTTATCTTTGTAATTCTTGTAGAATTTCCTATATTTGCTATTTAAGGTGTTCATATTTTCAAATCTCTTGATCATGAGAGCCATCTGCTCTTTTAGACTCATGTCTGATCCTTCTAAGTCATTTGTATTCAAGGTGGTCTTGCCAGATGAGGTGCTAGCAGCTTTTGTATTTGTTGCTGCCTTGAAAGCTACAATCTTGGAGGTAGAAGGAGTTGCAGTTGTCTCATCATTTTCTGAATTTTCTTCTCTTTCAAGATCATACTCGTGGGCTTTGAGATTTTGAAATAGGGTCTGAGCTGTCCACTTCTTGATGTCTTGAGTATCCTTGATGATGGTCTTCTTTAGTTTCCACTTCTTGGTTAGAGAGTCCAAGATTTTCCAGTTTTCTCTCTATTTGTATATTTCTTTCCTAGAGATTCAATCTCATTAATAATCTTGGTAAATCTATTGTCCAGCTGATCAATAGACTCTTCTGGTTGCATCTTGAAGTGTTCAAACTTCTTGACAGCTGTTGATAGTTTGCTCTCTTTAATCAGCTCCGTTCCTTCACAAAGAAGTGCCAAGGCATCCCACATGTCTTTAGTTGTCTCACAGTCGAGTACTTTTGCAATGTACTCATTAGGGAGAGTTTGCATGATGTAATCTTGAGCAATGCTATCAAGGTTAGACTGCTTCATCTCTTCGGGAGTGAGGTCTTTCAAGGGCTTGGGGGCAAGTTCTCCAACTGGGATTTCTGGATCGCCATTTGCAGTGTTGACCGCCATGATTGTGATTGGGCCTTCTGTGATCACTGACCACATCTTGTAGTGAACTGAGGTGAGATTCTTCCTCATTCTTATCTTCCAATAATCATAGTCTTCCACTGAAAACTTAGGCAATTTACGCATGTTAGCACTCATGCTGTATGAGTTTTCAAAAACACGTTTTCAAAAGATGGATCTATTCAAGAGGACTACAGACAGACTCCCTCAAGTCTTCTGATAATCTAGAGACAGTAGTCCGATAGAACCACTGCTCTGATACCACTTGTTGGTCCCTGAACGAGTAGTGAATGGGATTAAAGCCGAGAGGGGAGGGGTGAATAGACTTTAAAAACTTTTCAATCAAAGAGTTCTCTTTTGATTTCTATGTCAGCTGGACTACAAGTCAGCTGGTCCAGATGACTATAGTGATCTGATGAAGAGGTTTATATGCGGAAGGAGTAGGCCTGTTTATTTAGACTCGTTCTAGAGTTTCTTTTAAAATAACCAATTTGTTAACTTAGTGAAAGACTTAGCTGATGCTGGTTTTGAAAGATATGGCCTTAGTTAAAGATATTTAAAATCACAGTATGCACTATATAATAATATGAACAGATAATAAAATAAAGTGCAGTAAGTAAATAACACCAGATTTATAGTGGTTCGGATATACGTTCATACGTCCACTCTCACTTCCTAACGTGATGTTTAATCCCTTTAATTTACCAAAAACTACAAGGGCTTGTCCTTTATAGTCCCAAGGGTAGGACTTTGAGATCTGAGCAGTCCTAACTACTGCGGTCTCCACAAGTGATTGGAAGCACTTGCACTTTACAGGGGTTCAAAAACTTAACCTTATGGTGGGGGTTTTGGGGTTTTTGAATGGATCCAACTAATGGTTCAAGCTTATAAATTGCTTAAGCACTATGCCTAAATCAAATGATTTACAATATGTGTAGGATTCAGGTTCTTTGGTTAGATGGGAAATAACTTAAGAGCTAGAAGGGTGTTCTAATGATTTCTGGGCTCTTTGAGAACTCTCAACAAAATATTGCTTTCTGCTTGCTTGCTTGTTTAGCTTTTGTGAATTCTCTCGTTGTATTTCCGTATTTTTGTTATTCCTCATCCTTTTGTATTTATAGGGAGGATTGCTGCAACTAGCCGTTGGAGTTGACTAGCCGTTGGGAAATCTTTCCATGTTTGGTTGATTCCTTGATTCCAGCCGCTTGATTGCTTCAAATCTGGGATCATGACAATCTTCTAAGTATGGTAAGTGTTCGTTTGAATTGCAAGATGACTTTGGAATCAGCCGAGTCCTTGACGAGCTTCTAGTCTTCTGGTCTTCACTTCTAGTCTTCTGGTTAACTCGTCTAGCCATATGTCTTCTGTCTTCTGATATCAGATGAGTGTTACTCTTCTGATCTGGAAAATACTTTAACTGACTTAGGCCATTTCTGACTTGGACTCCATCAGATAAGTAGGTATACAAGCACCTTACTTATCTGGTCTTCAAGGATCTTCTAGTCTTCATGTCTTCTTGAGGTTGTGCATGTAAACATATACTGTGCTGATCAGCTGAGATCAATACAGCTGATCACACAAGACTAGTCTAAGTTGTTCTATACAAAGCCAGTTGATCCTATTACATTTATAAACTCTAAGTGTTTTGGCCATCAAAACTATACTATCATCCCTAGGGGCTTAGGGTGAATTTACATCCCAACAAGAACCTTAAAAGAAACTGCTAGAACCTTAATTGTTGATTCAAATTTACCTAAGAGCTTTTGGGCTGAAGCTATAAACACTGCATGCTATACTCAGAATAGATGTTTGATCACTAAGGGACAAGGCAAAACCCCTTATGAACTCTGGAAAGGAAGATTGTCCAAAGTGTCTTATATTCACATATTTGGTTGTAAGTGTTTCATTCACAATAATGGGAAAGAGAAGTTGAAAGCCTTTGATAACAAAGCTGATGAGGGGATATTTCTTGGATATTCCCAAATCAGTAGAGCTTTCAGGGTTTACAACTGTAAAACTCTTATTGTGGAAGAAACACCTCATGTTGTGTTTGATGAATCTACTTCTGAGATCTGGAATAAGAACCTGGACACTAAAGAAATCACACAAAGAACAACCAGATTGAGCCTAAAAGACAAGGACACTGAATTCATAGATGTTGTCCAAGCCAACCCTCCTGAAAATTTCACACTAGACAACAATCCTGAAGGCAATCTACCTGAGGCAAACTCCATTGAAGGAAATGGTGAACTGAATGACCCAATCTCAGTTCACATTCAGGTAACAACTACCAATGAAGAAGCAGGCCCTGCTGAGGTAGTTAATGGATCTAATATTCAAGGGGGGACTAGAAATGTTGATAATGCCAATGTCCTTGACATTGAGGACAACATCCCTGAATATGATCCTGAATTAGATCCTGCATTAAATTTCCCTGAATTTTATGATGCTAGTGACTCAACCTTAGTAGAGGACAACTCTACTGAAGGGATCAGAAAAAGAAGGACTTGGTTATCTGACCATCCTACTAATCTGATACTTGGTGATCCAAGTGTAGGAGTCAAAACTATAAGGTTTCATGGTGAAAGTGCTTTGTTTTGCTGTTTCCTATCAGAACAGGAACCAAGTGACATTGAGGAAGCACTTCAAGATGCAAATTGGATAACAGCAATGCAAGAAGAGTTGAACTAATTTACCAGAAATGATGTATGGGAGCTGGTGGATAGACCTTCACATCAAGATGTTATTGGAACCAAGTGGGTATTCAAGAACAAAAATAATGAGAATGATGTGATAGTCAGAAACAAGGCCAGATTGGTGGCCAAGGGCTATTGTCAATCAGAAGGCATTGACTATGATGAAACATTTGCACCTGTGGCAAGGCTAGAAGAAATAAGGCTCTTCCTAGCCTATGCCGCCCACAAGAGGTTCAAAGTGTACCAGATGGATGTCAAAAGTGTCTTCTTGAATGGAGTTTTGAAGGAAGAAGTTTATGTAGAGCAACCACCTGGTTTTTAGATTGGAAGCCAAGTCTACAAACTGAAGAAAGCTCTATATGGACTCAAGCAAGCCCCAAGAGCTTGGTATGATACACTGTCACAATTCCTCTTGGATCATGGATTTGTCAAAGGAACTGTGGACAAAACTCTCTTCAGAATCTCTGAAGGAGATGACATCTTGCTTGTCCAAATATATGTGGATGACATCATATTTGGATCCCCCAATGAGAAGCTGTGTGAGAAGTTCTCAAAGCTCATGCAAAGCAAGTATGAGATGTCAATGATGGGTATGATGAACTTCTTCTTGGGTCTACAAGTCAAGCAATCAAAAGAAGGAATCTTCATCAACCAAGCCAAGTACACCAGAGAAATGATCAAGAAATTTGGATGTGCAACAAGCAAGCCAGTAAGGATCCCTATGAACACCAATTGGAAGATGGATCCAGATGAGAGTGGTGTTCCAACCAACTCTACTGAATATAGAGGAATCATTGGTTCACTCCTCTATCTCACTGCCAGCAGACCTGACATCACCTTTGCAGTAGGTGTTTGTGTTAGGTTTCAAGTCAATCCTAAGAAGAGCCATCTTGAGGCGGCTAAAAGGATCTTGAAGTATCTCAAAGGCACTGAAAATCTAGGCCTTTGGTACCCTGCTGATGACAACATTGAGCTAACTGGCTACTCAAAAGCTGATTATGAAGGCTGCAGAATTGACAGAAAGTCCACTTCAGGGACATGTCAATTCTTGGGAAACAAACTCATATCTTGGTTCTCTAAAAAGCAGAACATAGTGGCTACTTCCACCACTGAAGCTGAATATGTTGCAGCTGGAAGTTGTTGTGCTCAAATCCTTTGGTTGAGACAACAACTAAGAGATTACAATGTCAACTCCACTGAAGTGTCAATATTCTGTGACAACAACAGTGCCATTTCAATATCACAGAATCCAGTCTTGCACTCAAGATGCAAGCATGTGGACATGAAGCATCACTTCATTAGAGATCATGTGGAGAAAAAGACATCAAATTGGTGAAAATCCACACAGATCATCAAAAAGCTGATATCTTGACAAAGCCACTTGCAGAGGCAAGACTCTTGGAACTATCAGCAGAATTGTGACTTCTTGATCCAGGGAAGTTGGACAAGTAAGCCTAAAGGAGTTAACTAATCAAAGGGGAACTGAAAGAGATGTTCAGCAGACTTGGTCAAGTCTACTGAGATTCAGAAAAGATGACCTCAATTGTAATTCAGGACACTTGTCCATGTCAATTAAGGACACTTGTCCATGTCATTTCAGGACACTTGTCCATGTGGGGTCATATAAGTTGTCTTGGCTATCAAACCAAATCTTGGTCTGATAAGCACCTATTTTGGGTAATCATTGCCTATTTCGATGGCTGTCTCATTCCTCTTCAAGCCATCACCTTTTCAAAGATTTAATTTGTCCCCTACCCAAAAAGCCGCTTTCAATGCATTAAATGCCAAGATTTAACTCTTGTTTGCATTAAACAATTCGAGACATAATCTACCTTGATAACCCCCCAGCCTTAAACAAATATTAAATTACTTCCCACGTTTGAATAAAAACAGTTTTCTACTGTTCCATTGGTTAATAACTGTTGGATCAAGTCTGGCCAACTCCCCTGAAATCAATCTTGGCCGTCCAAACTTGATTTCCTCATTTGTAAAGTGTTGAATTGCCCTAAGACTCACCTACTCATTGACATACATTCCTTTTGGAATATTCACAAGTCTTAAGAAGCCCACAAAGCTCATTTCTTCCCCACGCATTCAAAACATTCTTGAAACCCTAGCCTTCATCTTCTCAAACTCTCTCAAAAACCTTACTGTTTCTTCAATGGCTCCTAAAGCTAGACTAGAAATGATTTTTGATTTCACCAACAAGGATCCAGACCTTGATTTTGGTTACCTCAGCCACAAAAACAATCTCACATTCGAGCCAATCCTCTATTTTGAAAGTGAGGATCCTGAAATCACTCCAACCTTGAGGTGGTTGAGAAGGGCTGGCTTACAAAAGTTCATGCAAGAAAAGCCAGGTTCTTGCCTTGAAACCTATATGGCTGAGTTCTTTGCATTTCTCAAATGGAGAGGCAAACTTGAAGATGGTGAGGTGACAACAAGGTTGTCATACATAGCTGAAGGAGAAGAAGGGGAGAGATTCCACAGGGTGAAATTCTCTGAGGAGGATGTGGAAGCAGCTTTTGGATTGCCTTCTGAAGGGAGGAATCCAGAGTTCTATGGAAATGGTCATGAGCAAGAAATTGCTCAGGAATGGCTTCTTGTTCCAGGGCCAATCTCCTCTATTTAGCATAAGAGAACTCTCAAGCCAAAGTTCCTCAACCTGTTTGAGGTAATAACCAAGAGTTTGCTGAGTAACACTGGGAGTTTGGAGCAAGTGAGTGCTCTAAGGATAAGGATTATGGCTACAATGATTGATGCCAGTGACAAGGGTATCAAATTTAATTGGGGGGAGTTCATCCTGTCAGAAATAATGAAGGAAAAGGAAAAGTTTAAGGTGAGAGCTCACAACAAGGTTGTGTTGGAAGGAAAGTTGTGGTATTGCACAAGGGCAAGCATACTGATTGACAAGTTTGCACACTACATTGAGATGCAAACTTTTGCAAAACCTCTCCTAGCCCAGAAAGTGATGTTCAGAAAGTTGAGTAAGAAAACTGAACAAATGAGGATGCAATTGGCCAAACCCGCTGAAGAAGAGGTTGAAAAGAAGCCAAAGATGAAGAAGATGACAAAGGCCAGGGTTGTTAAGACAAAGAAGCTGTCTCAACTTTCCTCAGAAGAAACCTCAGGAGCTTCAACTGAGATTGAAGAAGTTGCTGAAGAGGGAGTACAAGTTCCCTCTGACCATTCAGAAGAGTTGAGACAGAAATATAATGAAACCAGGCAGAAGAAGAAGGGTGATAAGAGGCCCACGGTAGTTGTCCCTGAGGAGGAAGGAAGTGGAAGCAGTAGGGCTAGCAAGAGAAGGGCCAAGCCTACTGACAAATTACTGGAGCTTCAGGAGGAAAGAACTCTCCAAGTGGCTCTAAGGGAGAGTAGGGCAGAAAGTAGGACTAAATCAAAGTCCAGAAACAACTCTTCTGGTTCTGGAACCCCTGAGTCCAAACTCCCTGAAACCCAACCTCAAGACCCCAACTCCCCTAAAACCCATGTAACCCCCCAAGACCAACCCATTATCCCTATTGATCTTACCAAGAGATATTCTGCAGAAGGGAGTGCACAAAGAGGGCCAATGGATGTGCTGGCTGATATTGTTGTGGATGAATGAAGACTTCTTTCACCACTTGATTCATCAATGCTCAAATACTCAAAAGCCTTAGAACATGAACTTCTAGATCCAACCCCCCTGAGCAAAGCCTCTTCAGATCCATTGCTCTCAAAAGCAACTGAAGTACCCAACCCTTCTAAAGCCGACCCTTCTGAGCTCAACCTTTCTGAAGCCACTCTTCAAGTCAATTCCCCTGAACCTAGAGCTAACTCTCCCATAACTAGAGCTAACTCTTCAAGTCAAAGTCCTCAGTCTAGTGAGGATGAGGAGGAGTATACTTATGAAAGTATGCTCAAAGGAGGAGCCAAATCTACTGTGGACAGTTTGTACCCACAACTTGCTGAATTCCCAAGATTGCAGCAACAATTCCATGATTTAAGGACATTGGTGGATGTCAAAGACAAGACAATCATGGAGATTACACAAGTCATCCAAGACAAGGGTGCAAATTGGTGGCAGATAGAAGAGGGCAGACTACTTCACTTTGCTGGAGTGAACAAGACCAGATTCCTCACTGATGAGGAAGTATTTGCAAAGTTAGTAGCTGACAAGATAGCTGAAGAAAAGGAGAGACTGGCTAAGGGATCAAACACCCTGATAGCAGCTCAAATGATGATGGCAAAGATGACCCTTCAAACCCTCCTAAACCCTCTCATCCCAACCCTCCTGAAACCAAACTGCCTTCTACCCCTCTCCTGACCTATCATAGAAAAGGTTCTGTTTCTTCAGAAGTGTTGACTAGAGCTGGTGACACAGCCAAAGATGCATCTGCCAATGAAGGTTCTTCTGAACCCAAGGCACAACTTACAGATGTTGAGGCTCCTATCTTAGAAGCTGGTTTGATTAAGGCCTATTAAGTGTCAGGAGAGTTGGACACTGATCAGCCCTTAATCATTCAGGATGACTCAGTGGCTGCTGAAAGAAGCTCAGTAAGAAAATTGACAATCTAAAGCTTCAAACCAACAATGATGATGATGATGCAGAAATATATGAATCTGTACAAGCATATATTCCTTTCCTGAATTTTCTTCGATCATGATTCTGATAAAGAAAAGGTAAGAGACAAAGGTAAGTCATCTAAAACTTCTGATCTGCCAGAATTGAATGACTGCTCTCCTATGAACAAATCTGCTGATTTAACTCAAAGCTATGATACTGATGTGCATGATGATAGCATTTCTGTTAAGAATAGAAGGACATGGAAGTCTGCTCATTCTACTGATCTGATTCTACGTGATTCTAGTAAAGGTGTTAAAACTAGAAAACAACTGTTTGATTCCCAGGAAGAACCTAGTAAGTCTCTATTTTGCTGGTGTTGTTTTCTATCATCTATTGAGCCTAAAACTGTGATTGAAGCTTTAAGTGATAGTAACTGGATTATAGCCATGCAAGAAGAACTTAATCAGTTCACTAGAAATGAAGTTTGGGAACTTGTTGATAGACCTAGTGATCATAATGTTGTAGGCACTAAGTGGATTTTCAAGAACAAAAGGGATGAAAATGATATTGTAGTTAGAAATAAAGCTAGATTAGTTGCTCAGGGCTACTCTCAAGCTGAGGGTATTGATTATGATGAAACTTTTGCTCCTGTAGCTAGACTAGAAGCTATAAGATTGTTCCTTGCTTATGCTGCACATATGAAATTCACTGTGTATCAAATGGATGTGAAAAGTGCATTTTGAATGGTATACTTGCTGAAGAAGTTTATGTGGAACAACCACCTGGTTTTGAAGTGAATAGTCACCAAGTATACAGGTTAAAGAAAGCACTCTATGGATTGAAACAAGCCCCAAGAGCCTGGTATGATACACTTTCTCTATTCTTACTTGAAAATGGTTTTACAAAAGGCAAAGTTGATAGAACTTTGTTTAGAAGACAAGAAGGTAATGATATATTACTTGTTCAAATTTATGTGGATGATATTATTTTTGGATCACCCAACAAAACCTTGAGTGAAAGCTTTTCTACACTCATGCAAAGTAAATTTGAAATGTCTATGATGGGAGAAATGACATATTTTCTTGGTCTTCAAGTAAAACAAACTACAGAAGGTATCTTTATAAATCAAGCAAAATACACTAAGAATTTGCTAGATAAATTTGGTATTAAAACCTGTAAGACAGTTGGTGTGCCCATGCAACCTACATACAGAATGGATCCTGATGAAGGAGGTAAGTCTTCTGACCAACCTCACTATCGTGCTTTAATTGGCTCTCTACTCTATCTAACTGCCAGCAGACCTGATATTGCTTTTTCTGTTGGAGTATGTGCAATATTTCAAGCAAACCCCAAAGAAAGTCATCTGGAAGCTGCCAAAAGGATATTGAAATATCTAAAGGGGACCATTAATCGAGGATTATGGTATCCTGCAGATGATGATGTATCCTTAAGTGGTTATTCAGACTCGGACTTTGGAGGTTGCAAAATAGATAGAAAATCTACTTCAGGTTCATGTCAATTCTTAGGAACTAAGCTCATTTCATGGTTTTCAAAGAAACAAACAAGTGTGGCAACTTCTACTACTGAAGCAGAATATATGGCTGCAGGTAGTTGTTGTAGTCAGCTTCTTTGGCTAATACAACAACTCAGAGACTACAATATTGTAGAATCTAATGTACATATATATTGTGACAGTAATAGTGTCATTGCCATCACACAAAATCCTGTTCTACATACTAGATGCAAGCATGTTGACATTAGGCATCATTTTATTAGGGATCATGTGGAAAAGAAAAATATTAGGATGGAAAAGATTCATACTGATATTCAAAGAGCTGACATTTTTACAAAACCATTGGCTGAAGTGAGATTCAGAGAGTTATGCATTAGCTTAGGATTGATAGATATGGATTCTATATGTATATAGAACTGTACTAACATTTCAGGTACTGATCTTATACCAAGAGGAATATGAAGCAGAAACTAAGAGCAGTATATCAAAACTCAACATTCAGAAGAGACAACCCTATGTCAGATCACTACATTTAAAACAGGTAACAAGGTTACTAAAGTGACCTTAATCCCGATGAGGAAGCTGGTAAAGCTGAGGGACACTGAGAACACACATTAAGGGGGAATCTGTGATTTCTTAAAGATCCTTTTGTTGACTCAGAACACTAAGTCACTTTAGCATAAACCTTGATGTGATCATTAAATTAAACATATTTTTACTAATCTGTACTGTTTTACACTTATATATAATGTACTAACACTTCTACCAAGGTGAAACAGGCACAGAAGAGGAATTCTCCACTTAAGGGGGAACTGATCTGATTACAGATTTGAAAAGTCTACAAATCTGATCTAATTACAGGCTATATCAGTCTACAGATATATTCTGATTAATACATTGACTTGTCTACAGAACTGTACTGATTACAAAGCTTCTTTGTCTACAGTACTGATCTGATTACAATTCAATTATTCTACAGAACTAATCTGATTACTGACTAATCTGTCTACAGAAAGATTTGATTACTACTAATCTGTCTACAGAATAGCACTGATCTGTCACAGTACTGATCTGAGGATTACTGTGCTGATATTAAAAAGGTGAAATCAGGAAAATTGGGTACTGATCTGAACACTACTGTGCTGACCCATCTACTGATCTGAAAACTACTGTGCTGATTCATCTACTGATCTGATGTCCAAAAAGTTTACTCAGCTGATCACAGTACTCAGCTGATCCAGATAAGTGAAATTTTCGTTATATACAAGTAAGAAAATGAAGTGAAATAGTTTTGGAAACTACTGTGCTGATTTGCATCAGAACAGTCTTTTGGATTAGAATACTCTAAGTCAAAAACTGCTCAATTTTAGATTACTAATAGAGAAGATTAGTACACTCCTCTATTTCTAACCTAAAAACTGTGGTGTATTTATCAAACACAAATTGGCTCCAAAATTAAGAATGGTACTAGAATATGAACAGTTCTTGTTAAACACGAATTTCGAGACTTAATCTCAACCATTCTTTGTGATAATCAAATTCAATCCTAGCCCTAGATTGGTTTTGAATTTGAAAAACACGATCACTCTTCATCTTCTTCTTTCTTACGAGTTCATTTCTGGAAAGCTCATAACTCACAATTACTGCAAAATCTGAATAATCTATTTTCTACAAAATCCTACAATGGCAACTATCAATATTATTAGTGAATCTAACGAAGTTGCAGGAACTTTTGATTCGGATTTCTGGGTTCGTGAAAAGGGCATTTTTGTAGAAAATGTTGTATATTTCAATGGACGACACAATGCTGAAAATCAAGCAATTCTGACGATGTGCGAAGACTGCGGGCTGAGGAAGTTTCTTGAATCTTCTCCGATGAATGTATTCGAACCAGAGGCGATGGAATTTTATTTACAGCTTAAAGGTGATAGCAATGGTGTTCACTCCATGCTGTCAGGGCACAAGGTAGCAATTACAAGGGAAATCCTGGAAGTTATGCTGGATTTACCTCAAGGCCCTGTAATTATTTTGACCTACAAAGCAGGGAAGAGAAAGAATGTGTAGGCAGATGGACGGGTGAAGAACCTGAGTCACTAAGCCATCTCAAGAAAGATGTTCTTCCTACTGGTCTGCAGTTTCTGATGGACATAGCCGGAAAATGTTTGTTACGGCAACATCACAGTCAGGATGCTCTATCAAGTTCAAAAATCCGAATTATGGCAGCAATCATTGACAGAGTTCAAGGTGATTGGCAAGGATTTTTCTTAGAAAGACTGTTAAGTGAGAAAGAAAAAGTCTTGTTCGATGAAGATACAATGGAATTTTCGACTAAATTGAAATTAGGGTTCGAAAACAAACTGAGTATCTTGTTGCCTCAGTTGGTTGTCAAAAAGGCGTATTGGAGTAATCCCAAGAAATTCCATCATGGAAAATTCTTGATGAAGAAGGAGTCTGTTCGATTTGAACAAGAACACCCTTTGGAGCAATCTCAAGAACCTGAAGCACAAGAGTCTGGAGCTTCAATGTACCGATCTGATGATAATCAACCAGAGATTAGATCGAAGGCGAGGCATGATCCGAGCAGTATTAGACCAAGGAGAGGGAGGTCTGCTACAGCTGCCTCAGAGCCAACAGTCAGGTTTGTTGAGACTGTAGTGCAAGCAAGCTCTGAAGAGCAAGAGGTTAGTAATTCAAGTACTGTTGCTTTACATAAGAGAACCAAGAGGAGAAGTGCTAGGAGGAAACTTATTGATGTCTCTCCTACCCCTTCAAATTCTGATCCAAGCCCAGCTGAACCCCTTAACCCTCAACCTTCATGTTCTGGACAATCAGCTCACTACTTTTCTATGTCTCAGAACGCTCCCCATTCATCCCCTCAGAACACTACCTTTAATCCTACTCCTATTTCAAGTCCTCAACACCAACCTTCACCACATCATTCCCCAATACAAGTTCATGATCACTCTACTGAACATGAATTTGAGCCTTCTACTGTACCAATTGACATTTCATCATCCCCTGAACCTGAATTTATAGCCCCTAAACCTGCTGGTTTAATGGATTATACTATCTGTGATAAGGAAGATAGAATCAGGATAGATTTAAGATTGGCTTTGTTGAAGCAGTTTCCTGGATTGGATGAAAGCTCAGTTGAGTTTGAGAAACTCCTTAGGATAGGCACATGGGTGTATCTTAAGAGGAGTACTCTTAAAGAAAATTTAGTTGTTATGGAAGGTATGGGTGGTGCTTCAATCTTTGATGATTGGGAAGCAGAGCAAATGCATGCAGCTGGTGTTAACTCATTTCTTGAGCTAGTAACTCCAGAGTCAGTTGTACAACTTGTTGAAAGATTGACAAGATTTAAATATTCTGTGGAAAATGTTGCTACTACTACTGCTGATGAAAATGATGATGTTATTATGGTAAGTGAAGAGAAGGTTGCTGATGAAGCTGAGAATGCTGTTGAAGAAGATTTTATGGAAGTTGATGAAACTGTTGGCAACACAACAGAGGTGTTTGAGAACACTGTTGTGATTGAAGATACTGAAGTTATTGGAAATCAAGTTCTGGATGCTGAAGAGATGGAAAAATCTGAAGAAGAAGTGGCAGATTGCAAACTTTATTTTGAGGAAGTTTGGTGATCATTCAAGCAAAGAAGCTGAATTTGCTGATTTTGAAGAGTTCATGCTGAACATTGATAAAGATTTTTGGGAAGATATGGCACAAGTTGCTGCTCGTGCTGGAACAAAGATCTTATGTCCTGAAGAACCAAATTGGGAACCTCCAAGACTAGAGAATGGAGAACCAGATTACAAGGAGATTGGTAACATAATTGTTGAGATTATCAAAGAAGAAGGAATAACTGATCATCAACATATGATGGATATCAAAGCAAGGCTTTATGTTGCATTCAGAATCTGAAGATGCAGAATGAAGATGAAGGACTAAGCTCAAGATAACATTTCTAAACCTTAATCTTTATATTTTCTGTTTATCTCATATTTTGTTAGTATGTGTAATATGTGCATTATCTGATCTAAATATGATTATGAATATGAATCTGGAATTTTGAAATGATGAACTGTTATGATAGACTACATACTTAACTACTGATTTATTAACATTTAAGTAGTTTTGGCTTCATCAAAAAGGGGGAAATTGTTGGGATATGAATCCTTGAAACAATGTTCTAATTGATGATTGTATGTTTTGATGGCCAAAAGCAACTTAAAGTTAGTAATATATGTGGTTCTAAGTCATCTTAACTAAGTCATCTGAAAACAAGATTACTGATCTTAACTGAGTCATCTGAAATAAGTTTACTGATCTTATTAAGAAATATTGAAATAAGATTACTGATCTTAATGGAATCTGAGAATAAGAATATTGATTTTAATGAGATATTTGAAATCTGAGTTTACTGATCTTATTGTGTTTACTGATCTGATATATGAACTGTTATGTACTAAGCTGATGTTTTGTATTGTATAGACAGCTTATAGTATAGGACTTAATTATACTCATCTGTATATAGTTCAGTTGATGTATAGATAGGTTTTATATTTGTAAAGTTGTATTCTATTGTATTCAGCATTGTAATAGTTTAGAACAGTAGTTTAGAACACTAGATTAGAAGAAGATCAGAAGACTATGAAGACTCAGAAGACTACTTCAGAATAAGAAGACTTCAAAGAAGAGTGGAAGAGAAGCTTAGAAGAATTCTGGAGAAGTACAGAACAATTTTAAGTTACTGTGCTGACTGGCTCAGAAGAGTAAAAATCAGAACAGTAAGTTACTGTGCTGATTTGGTGAATTTGAAGAATAAGTTTGGAAAGCTTATTTAAAGAGTAACTGAAGATATATTTGAAGATATGCTGACTTGGAATAAGAAGGAAGTTACAAAGTCGGTTACAAGAAGAAGTTACAAAAACAGTTTTAGAGTTAGTTGAGAGTTAGTTCACAAAGTGCTAACTGTCATACTAAGTTCTATAAATACTGTGTGATCTCCTACTGCTAAGACTACTGAAAGACTGCTATTACTGAACAATTACTGATCTTAGAAGAATTCAAGAGCAAGTCTACAAGCAAGAACTCACAGAGTTAAGGAAATCAAACTAAGGAGAAGCCACTGAATTGAAGAGAAGAAATCAAAGGCTACTCAAAGAGAAGTTTTACTTTTCAGTTTTAAGTTTGTGTTTTTGTAAACAAGTGTGCTAGTTACTTGTAGAATTACTAGTAGATCGAATATACACTTGGAAGTGTAATCGATAAGATCACAGTCTTAGTCTTGGGACTTTAAGCCACAAGAAACTCAAGGAAGAGTAATAAAACATCACAACTGGGATTGTGAGAGTGGATGTAGACTTATTGGTCGAACCACTATAAAATTCTGTGTTCTTTATATTCTGTTTAATATTTGTTTGATATTTGTTTAAACAAGAACAGTAGAATTTATTAAGTAAAGATCTGATTAAAAGTTGAGTATAAAACTAAAACTGGAAGTACTGATCTAACTCAGTAAGAACAGTACTATTCAGAACACTATTCCGCATTATAAACTCTGATATTTTGAAAGATTTTTGAAAGTCTATTCACCCCTCCCCTCTAGACTTTCTTAGCTTACTCAATCTTAACTCAACTTGAGACCAACAGAGTGTACCACCAAATGAGGGTGGAATAAGTGAGGAAGGACAGGTTATTCTTGAAGTCAAATCTGAACTTCAAGAATCCCTTGAGGAGAGGAGGCTTGTTCCTTTGTGTGAGGAAATTAACAATGAAGGGAGAAAAGAATTAGTTGAAAATGAGGAGAAGGTTGCTGATGTATCAGAGTCTTATGCTAAAAATACTGAGAGTGATGAGTGTTTATTTTATAACCCCTTTGATTTCTCTGATATTGCAGGTATCTCTTTTGATCAAATATTTGCAGATGATCTTCTCACTGATACACACATTCAAGTGGATTCCAGTTCAGCCCAAGCTATTCTTGGTGAACAATCAGCAAAGTTGGACTCCTTGGCTCATCAAGTCCAAACTGCTCATGCTGAAACTTCAGGAGTCTTGGATGAGCAAGGTAGAACTTTAGCATCTGTTGAGATGAGGCTTACTGGTTCTAAAGATGTGGTGCTGCCCACAATAGAAGCAAGAATCAGTGGAGTGGAATCTGGGTTGCAAACCATCTCCACTGAAGTTCAGAAAGCCAAACTAAGCATGGAATCCATCTACAAGGAGGTCAAGAAAGAGCAGAAGCTGCTTAGAGATAATCACGACAACAATGTCAAAGCTCTGAGATTGACTGTCAAACAAGCACTTGGCAAGAAAACAGCTATTCAGAAGAAGAGAGCTGAAGAGATGAGACTAGCAATGGTGAAGGCTGTTGGGATATGAATCCTAGAACAAGTCCTAAATGATGAATAAAAGATAAAAGATAAAGTTTTGATAAGCCAAAAGAAGACTTGAATATTTTCTAAGTGTTGACTAATCTAATCTAGTTAAGTTGAAGTCATCTTGAACAGATCAGTAGAGTTCACATAAAAAGAAAAGTATTGTTTATATTTAAAAGATAAGTACGATGTATAAGTACTTCATATCTGTTCATAGTTGAATATGTTAAGATTGTTTTTGAGCTATAATTACTGTATAGAGCTCATGATATTTTTTATGTAATAGATTAGATTCATTGTATAGTTTATAAGTTGACTAAGCTTGTGTTATAAAAGCTTAATGTAATGTAATAGTCTTGTTAGGTTAGATGATAGGACTAGATTAGTTCTATTAGAAGTCTACTGCACAAGAAGAGAAGACCAGTCTACTACTCAAGACAGGTGGACTACAAGACAAGTGCATCTACTAGACTACACAAGACAAGTTAACTTGAAGTTAGTTACAGAAACGCGTATTGAAGATGAAATTGAAGAATTAGTTATGGAATAACTAATTAACTGAAGAAACGCGTGGAAGGATAAGAAGAATCAGTTAGAAGTTAGTTTTCAAGAAAGGTTGTTACACAACTGAAAGTTCTTGGATTTGAAGTCTATAAATACCTCAAGGTATTCGTTGGTTGAAGACTACTGAAATATTGAGAATTACTACTTACACACGTTATTGAAGATTCAAGTGAAGAAATTACTCTCAGAGTTGATTGAAGTTCAGATAGAAGCCAGAAGACAAGTGAAGAATCAAGAAGGCTACTACTGAAAATCAGAGAAGTTTTTAGTTTTTGTTTTGTTACTTTTCAAGGTGCTAGATACTTGTAAAATTTCTAGTAAGATCATAGACATATCTGGAGGTATAGTCTGTTGAAGATCTAAGTCTTCTTCTTGGGACTTTAAAGACAGGAACATACACTTGTACTCGATTGGAAGAGTTTAGTGGAAACATCACAACTGGGTTTGTGAGAGTGGATGTAGACAAGTTGTCGAACCACTATAAATCTTGTGTTTGATTTACTTTACAGTTTTGATTGTTTAAATTGCTTAAGTGTTTTAACTACTTAACTGAACTTGATTAGTTGAGTATAGAACAGAGTTCTCGAATCTAAGTTGAGTATAATCTTGAATTGGGCTCATTGTTAATTTCGTATTCCGCATATTGTACTTTGATATTTCGAAAGATTTTTGAAAAGTATATTCACCCCCCTCTAGACATTTTCACTAGCTTACTCGTTATTAACTCAACTTGGGACCAACAAGTGGTATCAGAGCAGTAGTTTACGAACTGCTGTTTCTTGATAGCCGACTCAAGACTTAGGGTGACGTCTTGGTCCTTGACTGTTCTTGTATACGTGTTCTTGATCATATTCTTGTATCATCTGTTTTTCGTGCTCCCTGTTCTTGACTTATCTGTTGTTCTTGATCATAACTCTACTTAGCACTTATTTCTTGAAATCATGTCTCTTGAGATCAGCGCCAACAAACTACCTAAGTTCCAGGTACAGGATTACGACTATTGGAAGCTAAGGATGGAAGCCATCTTCAGCTCCACTCACGACTTAATGATCTCCGTCGTCACTGAAGGTCCAATTGTGACCATGATCCCCAATACTGCTGCTCTTGATCCTAATCAACCAGTGGGTACTCTCGTCAAGAAACCAAGGTCAGAACTAACCTCTGAAGAAATGAGACAGAATAATTTGGATAGCTTGGCCAAGAATTACATCTTACACACTCTTCCTAACGAGTATCTGGGAAAAGTGTTAAAATGTAAAACTGCCAAAGAAATGTGGGATCGCTTAGCTATCATTTGTGAAGGGACATCCCTAATCAAAGAAAGCAAGCTTTCCACTGCAGTCCAAAGATTCGAATCATTTCATATGAAAGCTGGTGAAACAATAGACCAGTTGGATACTCGTTTTACTAAAATCATGAATGACTTGGAAGTCCTTGGTAAATCTTATACTCCACGAGAAATCAATCTTAGGATTCTCAAAAGCCTTGATAGTCGATGGAAGATGGTAAAAATGCTTGTTAAGAATACCCAAGATATAGACGTATGGACAGCAGAGACTATGTTTCAAACTCTAAAGGCTCATGAGTTTGATCTAGACGAAGATGAACCCATAGTAAGTAGTGACAGAGAACATGCTGTATCTAAGAACGTTGCTTTTAAGGCTAGTTCGTCTAAGATAGACAGGTCTAAGACTAAGACTAGGTCTGCTTCTATTAAAGATGAGATAGATACTGATCTTAGTCTGAAGGATCAGGTAAGCCTCATGGTTAGAAAGTTTGATAGGCTGAATAAACGATTTGGAAGATATAAGAAGTTCTATAGAGAGCATAGAGGGTCTGCTTCTAAGAACTCGTCTGAAACCAGACGAGACCGAAACTCGTCCGAAAGGAGAGACGAAGTCTCGAAAGGTAACAGACAAGATAGAGAGTCTGATGGTAGGAAGATTACTCGTTCTGATAGACGTGATAAACGAAGGAACAACTCTCCTATTAAAAAGGCTACTAATGATCTTGTGTGCTATAACTGTGAGAAACCAGGTCACTACATATATGAATGTCCGGACCTGAGTACTGATGATCGAGAAGAACGCAAAGCACGAAGAGAAAGAAGATACAACCGTGGTAAGAAGGCAATGATGGCCAATGATGACTCTGACTCAGACGAGTTGCCATCATCCTCATCTAGCTACCCGTCTGAACCAGATCACGATGAAGCATTCATAGTTGATGATGGTCTATGCTTCATGGCTAAAATTGACCAAGAGGTATCATCTGCTACATCCTTTCAATCTTGTGATGAATCGGAAACTGATGAAAGTGACACTGCCAGTAGACAAGGCATTCATTGAAGTCAGTGACGAAAACATCACCTTAAGACAAGAAATCATTGATCTTAAGGAAGCTCAGTCTAAAGTAGATCCTAATATAACAGTCCTAAATGAACGCTTGCAAGAAGAGTTGAGACAACTCAGAGAGAAGTGTGCATTGACAGACAAGTTGTATCAAGACCTACTTAAGACACACGCTACTGAGAAACATGAATTCAATGTTTTACAAAGTAAGCTCAAAAAGCTTGAAGAACGTAATAAGTTCTTAGAAACCGAGGTTGTCACATTAGACCTTAAACTTACTGACCTGGTTAACTCATCTAAGGTTAACCTTGAATTGTCAGATAGGTATAGGGCTCCTGCTGACAAGACAGGCATAGGTGCTGAGACACCCAGCTCGTCTACTCAAGTTCCTAAGAACCCTACTATTTTCATCTCAAGCTCTTTGACTAATGATAAAGGAAAAGAACCATTGATATACGATATTGACACTCCATCAAAAGGTACTGTACCAAAACAAGCTCAAGTTAATATTCCAATTACCAAAGGTGGTAAAAAGAAAGTTAACAACAAGCCTGTTCCGTTTAAGACAAGTCAACAAAGGACTAGGAATCGTGGACGACCAAATCAGGTCAGATACGAGGACTGGTATCCTGAGGAGACTAGTACTAGACAAGTACAGACTAGACGACAAAAGTCTAGACCTCCTTTCATAAGGCAGTCTCAACTCTACTCGTCTAGACCTAGACAGGAAGGTCCAAAATATCGTACACAAGCTGTTCTATATCCTCCACCTTTGTCATATGATATCAAAGGAGAAGAAAGACCTAAACATGTCTATAAACCGTATGGACCTAATGCATATAAACCTTACTCTGACTATCATAGACAAGTGCCTGCTCAAGTAGAGATTAAGTCAAAAGGCTATCTCCAAAGAGTAGACCCGAACTCGACTGATAGGCCAGATAAGGACAACAAGGTCTTATTTTGCAACAAATATGGTCGAAAGCTTAGAAGGTCAAACTTGTTCAGGACTCCAATGTACATTTGGATCCCATTGAACTCGACTAACCCCCAAGGACCCCACTAAACAAGGAGGGTACCTAAATTATGTATTGTCATCTATTGCAGGGTCGACTCGATCTATACAAGAAAGGTGGCTCAACAGGAGAAACTTGGTACATAGACAGTGGTTGTTCGCACCACATGACGGGTACCAAGACTCTCTTATCAAGCTACCATGAGCAAGAAGGACCAAAAGTGATATTTGGTGATAGCTCCATTGCTGTTACTAAAGGATTTGGTTACATTCGGAACGGTGACATAGAGATTCAAGATGTTTCGTATGTTGAAGGCTTGAAATACAATTTACTCTCTGTTTCACAATTTTGTGATCGTGGATACAAGGTGCAGTTCAAGAGTCAGAAATGTGAAATCATTGACAAAAGAACACACACAGTATTACTGGTCGGCATTAGACAAGGAAGTGTGTACATAGTAAACTGGAACAGTTGTCCGAGGGACACCTGTCTACTTACTAAGAATCCTAAAGAACTTGGCTGGCTCTGGCATAGACGCCTTTGTCATCTAAACTTTAAGGTTCTTAATAAGATAGCCAGAGACTACCTTGTGGAAGGTATTCCCAATGAAGTCTACTATAAGTCACATGTATGCACGTCCTGTCAAAAAGGTAAACAGGTAAAGGGTTCTTTTAAATCTATTCCATCCCTCTCAACCAGTAGAGTTCTTGAACTTCTACATATGGACTTACATGGCCCAATAACTCCTCCAACTTTGAACGGTAGAAGGTACACACTTGTTGTGGTAGACGACTATTCTAAATTCACTTGGGTAGTCTTCTTACACAAGAAGAGTGATACACAAACACTTTTGCCTGATCTGTTGAAGAAGTTACAGGTTGAGAAGAATCAGTCAATTGTCAAGATCCGTAGTGACAAGGGTACTGAATTCATTAACTGCTATATTAAAGAATTTTGTTCTAAGCGTGGCATCCAGCACCTTACTAGTGCAGCTAGGACACCACAGCAAAATGGAGTAGCAGAACGAAGGAACAGAACTCTTAAGGAGGCCTGCAGGACCATGCTGACAGAGTATAATACGCCTCAGAAATTTTGGGCAGAAGCCATCAATACTGCATGCCACTCACAAAATAGATGTGCTATCAATAAAGCACTAGGTAAGACGCCCTATGAGGTATGGAAAGGTAGAAAACCCAGAGTTTCATATTTTCATATATTTGGATGCAAGTGTTTCATCCATAACAATGGGAAAAGCAAGTTGAATGCATTCGATGCTAAAGCAGACGAGGGGATATTCTTAGGATACTCCTCGACTAGCAAAGCATTTAGAGTATTCAACTACTCAACCCTCTGTGTGGAAGAAACACCACATGTGGTTTTCGAAGAATCTCAACAGGACCCGTCTGCCAACAAGATCAGTGAGAAAGCTACTGAGCTAACTGTCGAATCTGACAAAGACTCAGAGGTATATGAATCCGTTCAAGCATATAATCCATTCATGAAAGCTCTCGAGTCAGACGACCAGAAGAAGGTGAGTGCTCAAGGTAACTCTACTAGACCAGTTGACATACCTAAACTAGTCGACTCGTCTACTCCCATTAAATCTTCTGATGATAATGATGTTGATATGCATGATGCTGTACATGATATAGATGATAGTGTTATTGTTAAGAATAGAAATACATGGAAATCAGCGCATAATACTGAAAATATTATTGGTGACTCTACTGTTGGTGTTAAGACTAGACGACAACTCTTTGAGTCGCAAGAACAATCTAGTCCATCTCTGTTTTGCTGGTGTTGTTTCCTCTCATCTATCGAGCCTAAAACCATTAATGAGGCATTGGCTGATAGTAATTGGATCATTGTTATGCAAGACGAGTTGAATCAGTTTGTTCGAAACGACGTCTGGGAACTTGTCGATAGACCGAAACATCATAATGTAGTTGGAACTCGATGGATTTTCAAGAATAAGAAAGATGAGAATGATGTAGTTGTTCGTAATAAGGCTAGACTAGTCGCCCAAGGCTATTCACAAGCTGAAGGCATAGATTATGATGAAACATATGCTCCTGTTGCTAGACTAGAAGCCATTCGATTGTTTCTTGCATATGCTGCTTACATGAAATTTACTGTATATCAAATGGATGTTAAAAGTGCATTTCTTAACGGTATTCTTGCGGAAGAAGTATATGTTGAACAACCCCTAGGTTTCGAAGTCAAAGGTAATCAGGTATACAAATTAAAGAAGGCCTTATATGGACTAAAGCAAGCTCCAAGAGCCTGGTACGATACTCTTTCTCAATTTCTATTAGAAAATGGTTTTACTAAAGGCAAGGTAGACAGAACCTTGTTTAGAAGACAAGAAGGGAAAGACATTTTACTCGTCCAAATTTACGTAGATGACATCATTTTTGGTTCACCTAACAAAGAGCTGAGTGAAAGTTTCTCAACACTCATGCAAAGTAAATTTGAGATGTCTATGATGGGTGAAATGAATTACTTTCTTGGACTTCAAGTCAAACAGACCCCTGAAGGGATTTTCATAAATCAAGCAAAGTATACTAGAAATCTTCTAGACAAGTATGGTATTAAGACATGCAAGTCTGCTGGCGTACCTATGCTACCTACATACAGAATGGACCCAGACGAACAAGGTAAGTGTACTAATCAAACTCATTACCAGGGTCTAATTGGTTCATTACTCTACTTAACTGCTGGTAGACCTGATATTGCATTTTCTGTTGGAGTATGTGCTCGTTTTCAAGCTAACCCAAAAGAGAGTCATATGGAAACCACTAAAAGGATTTTGAAATATTTGAAAGGAACCATCAATCGTGGTATATGGTATCCTTCGAATGATGATTTATCTTTAAGTGGCTATTCTGATTCTGATTTTGGTGGTTGTAGAATAGATAGGAAATCTACATCTGGCTCTTGTCAATTCTTAGGCACAAAACTTATTTCATGGTTTTCGAAAAAGCAGACAAGTGTTGCTACCTCTACTACTGAAGCCGAGTACATGGCTGCAGGTAGTTGTTGTAGTCAATTATTATGGCTCATTCAACAGCTTAGAGATTATAATATTTGTGAATCAAATGTTCCTATATTCTGTGATAGTAATAGTGCAATTGCCATTACACAAAATCCTGTTCTGCACACACGTTGTAAGCATGTTGATGTGAAACACCATTTCATACGTGATCATGTAGAAAAGAAGGATATTCGCATGGAAAAGATTCATACTGATTTTCAAAGAGCTGATATTTTCACAAAACCATTAGCTGAGGCCCGATTTCATGAATTATGCATTGGTCTAGGACTAATTGATCTTGATCCTACTAGTGTGTAGAAATGTACTAACCAGACAGGTACAGTCCTAAGAAGAAAGGAGAAATAGACAAGATACCACAAAAGAGCAGAGCACTAGTCTACTCATGCAACAGACGGGTATACAAGGCTAGACAAGATGACCAGACAACCCGATGAGGAAGCTGGTAAAGCTGAGGGTAATACTAAGGGAATAAACATTTAAGGGGGAATCTATGATTTCTTAAATATCCTTATGTTGACCCTTGTGCTAGTCAATAGTCATCTTGTTCGAACCTTTGATCATTGCTTTAGATTGATATTCATTTTATTTATTGTTACTTTACTTGTACCATCAATTACATGTTGAAAGTGAGAAGATAGGTACACGAAGTCGTTCGAGGATCAGAATAGACATGCACAGACGAAGGGGGAACTCGTCTTGTGTATTTAAGTCAACTCATCTGATGAAGCTTGAGTCAACTCGTCTGATGAAGCTTGAGTCTACTCGTCTGTTCTGGATGGACTCAAACAGACAAGCTAAGTTTGTTTTACTCTACAATGCTAAGTGTTTAATCAAAACGGATTAAGGATATTATAGTAATTAGGTATTGGTAGAATTTGAAAACCCTTGAATTAGATTTATACACTCTCATTTGATGTGGTGTATACATCCAGTTCTCACTCATCTACACTAGGATAGATAAGTTCACTTCTCTGTTCTAACTAAGAAGGGGCGGATTTCAAAGTTTACAATATCAAATTACATAATACTCTCGGTTCCGTAACCGAATGCCAAAGGTCTTAACCGTCTTGATCAAAACCCAAATTATCACATGACTTGGTCACATTTTTGTTAACTCCCTTTCTCTCAAGAAGATTTTTCTCTCCCTATTCTCAAGCAATCCAGTTACTGATTTTTTTTTGAGATGTCTATTCGATCTATCTTCGATCTTAGAACTAACATGCAGGTCACATTCGACCTAGGCCGGTACATCTCCGATAACAAAGTAAATGTTGAACCATCTGTGTTCTTCAAAGGCAATCACTCAGACGACGATGCTGAGATTCTGGCTAAATGCACTCGATGTGGGCTCAAACCTTATCTAGAATCATTTCCTCAAGTGGTCTTGGAGGAGGAGGTGCTAGAGTTCTATGCCAACGTCATCAGACAAGATCGAATTATGTATTTTGAACGCAGTGTTCGAGTAGATGATAATACTCGGAATTGGGTGGTGTCTACTGCCGTTGGATATGGTAATAAGCTAAGTATCCTACTTCCTCTCCTTATGCCAAACAAGACGAAATGGAGTAAAGGAAAGCCTTTCCATCCTTTGAAATTTTATTTGAAAAAGGGGGCAGTGAGGAAACAAGTTGTTGCTAGGCCATCTGCACCTAGGCAAGCCAGAATTGATCCCATGGAAGCTTTACCGTATGCTGGTGCGTCTGGTTCTTCAGAAGATGAGTCCGCTGAAGACAAGTCAATGGAAGCTGCACAAGACTCATCTAGTGCAGAAGACTCAGAGAAGACTCAGTCAGAAGAAGAGTCGACTCAAGAGCAGGAGTCGAGTGAACAAATACCTGAGATGTACACTCTCGTGAGGGTTGATTCGCCTACTCGTCCAGTCGAGTCGAGTTTACAGGTTGGTTCTTCTACTCAATCTGTTTCAATTCCTCTCTCTCTCCCATCTTCTTCAGTTCGAACCAAGGCTAGATCACACCGATCTAGGCCTAGACCTATTCCCTCAACCTCACAAGTGCTGCCAGCATATCCGCTGAGAGTCAGCCTACCCGAAAACACTTCCATATTAGATACAACTGATACTCCGACAGTTGTCACACCAAACCAAGACACATCAAAGCCCACAGTAACCACAGTCCAAAATCTCTCTTTATCCCCAACAGAATATGTTGAACCTCCTCACCCATCTGCTTCAGATAAGTCGCCAGTTGCCACTACAACGACTGAGATAGGGACCCCACCTACTCAGACCCCATCTGAAGTTAGATTTGAATCCTTGGTATATTACCCCATGAGCCTAAGAGAAGGGAGAATCCGTTCGAAGATGAGCAGAAACTTGAAAAAGAAGCTCTCGGCTATTGAAGTCGACTATGAATCAGAACAGTTTGAGAAACTTCTAAGAGTATGCACTTGGGTGGCATTGAAGAAGTCTGGCACGGATGATCTTTTCGAAGTTATCTTAGGAAAGGGAGGCATCTCGAACTTTATGGACTGGGAAATGGAACAGAAGGAGACCAGTGGTGTTCAAGATCACTCCGAGTTATTCCCAGCTCATGCCATCACTGATCTTGCTAAGAGATTGCTACACATTTCTGATGATTTGATGTGCTCAGAATCAAAATTTGATGTGGGCATTCAAGTTTCAGATTCCGATTTTGACAATGATATGGTTATGACTGAAGTCACGCAAGTTGAAGAATTCCAGTCTACTGATCCTATGGTGGACTTAGACAATGTCTCAAATCAGTTGAGAGGCATTGTATTCAGGTTTCAAGTTGATCATGCTAACTGTCCAAGGTCAGATTTTGCTTTTATAAATCGTTATTCTGATGATTTACTTCCATTTGAACTCTGTGGATACATGGCAAAGTTGCACGCTTTGTTAAGGAAGGACTTGGCTGAAGCTATAAGGAAGGCTGAGGAAGCTAAATTGGCTATAGTGCCTTACTGTCCGTTTCCGAGTTTGAAAGCCATAGCTGGAAGTATGTTTCAAGATTCAGAGGTAGTAGAAGATGAGGTCGTAACTACTGCTACAGAAGGTCAATTGATTGAGGTGATATCTATTGCTAATGATGTGATCATGGAAGAAAACATTCATGCTGAAGTTGGTCAGTCATCTCAAAGATTTTCCACTGCTTCCATAGATGAGTTTAAAGCTGATTTGAAAGGTGTTATAAAATCGTCCATTGATGACTTTCTAAAATCTGATGTCAAGAGGATTCTTATTGAACAAAACAATGTCCTTGTGACAAGTTCAAAAGATTTGATAGTAAATGCAGTCAGTCAGGTAGATGATGAATACAGACAGCATATGTTTGAACAACTTGAAGGATTTCTCCAGGATCAAGTTGAATACTCAGAGAAGAGCTCAGTCGATTTCGCTCGCGTACTAGCTACTGAATCCAGGAAGTTGGAAAGAGTCTATAGAGCAAGAATCGAGGTTGCTTATGTTCAACGGAAGGAAGCTTATGATCAGTTAACTCAAGCTCAACAACTTATCTCTGCTATGACTGATGAAAATAAGAAGTTACGTTTGACCGCAACACATTTCAAGAATGAGTTGAACTTGTCTACTCAAAAGCTGGAGTTGGTGGCGACCAAGCTGGACAAGTTGAGTCAAAACAATTCGCATGAGAAGCAAATTGAAAGAGCTACAAGTCAAATGAAACAAGCTATGTTTGAAGAGATGACTCGTTTCACTTCTCTTTTCTCTCTCCAGGCTACTGATGAAGCCAAAAAGGGAGAAGAGACAAAGAAGACAAAACAATCTGAAGCTGAGATTAGTGCTGAAGCTGAAATTGAAAAATCTAAATCCAGTGCTGAGCCAGAAGCAAAGGAAGCTGCGGAAGCTATGCAAGATCTCAAAAGGCCTAAGAGAGGCAGAGGCAGATTGGTTAAAACTGCAGAAGCTGAGCAAGCTAAAGTTGAAGCAGATGAGTTGAAGAAGAAGGAGAAGGGCAAGGCTATTGCATCTCCAGAAGCTGAAGTGCAGACAAGAATGGTATCGAAAAGGAAGTCTATTACCATTGAAGAACCTACTCCTGAGTCAACTATTTTGAAGAAGCAAAAGGTTGTTGATCCAAGTGATGAAGCTCATTATGCGAAGAAGAAGAAGATAGAAAAGCATATTGAAAGTTTGTTGAAGGAGAAGCCTGATGAAGATCAAATAGAAGACAAGCTCATTGATCACTTTATTGACAAAGAACATCGTCAAGAATGGATGAAAGTGAAAAGGCAGTGGGAACTAGATCACTGGATTATCAGGAAGTTTGGAGATTCTGATAACTCTGACGATCTTTATGCTATGTTTGACAAGTTCATGGAAGGACAGCATAAGATGCTATGGAATTTGATCATAAGAATATCTGCTGCTAATTTTAATATTCTTGTTCCTGGTTTTCCAAAATGGAAGTGTCCCATGACTAGTTCAGGTAAAAGGGCAGATGTGAACCAGATCAAGAAGTATGAAGATGAGCTGCTAGACAACGAGAAGATTGAAGACGAAGAACATATCAAAGGAATTCATACTAGACTACTCAATGCTTTCTGTGTTCCAGATTCAGAAAGAGGTAACTTTTCAGTATAGTTTAGTTTTATTCTGATTTTGTTAAGTATTTGTAATATCTACTGATCTTATTTCTGAATGAATGAAAAGATAAAGTACTATTTGATGTTTAAAGACAAGATAACTACTTAACTAGTTTACTAATAAGAAAAGATTCAAGTAGTTTTGGCTTCATCAAAAAGGGGGAAATTGTTGGGATATGAATCCTAGAACAAGTCCTAAATGATGAATAAAAGATAAAAGATAAAGTTTTGATAAGCCAAAAGAAGACTTGAATATTTTCTAAGTGTTGACTAATCTAATCTAGTTAAGTTGAAGTCATCTTGAACAGATCAGTAGAGTTCACATAAAAAGAAAAGTATTGTTTATATTTAAAAGATAAGTACGATGTATAAGTACTTCATATCTGTTCATAGTTGAATATGTTAAGATTGTTTTTGAGCTATAATTACTGTATAGAGCTCATGATATTTTTTATGTAATAGATTAGATTCATTGTATAGTTTATAAGTTGACTAAGCTTGTGTTATAAAAGCTTAATGTAATGTAATAGTCTTGTTAGGTTAGATGATAGGACTAGATTAGTTCTATTAGAAGTCTACTGCACAAGAAGAGAAGACCAGTCTACTACTCAAGACAGGTGGACTACAAGACAAGTGCATCTACTAGACTACACAAGACAAGTTAACTTGAAGTTAGTTACAGAAACGCGTATTGAAGATGAAATTGAAGAATTAGTTATGGAATAACTAATTAACTGGAGAAACGCGTGGAAGGATAAGAAGAATCAGTTAGAAGTTAGTTTTCAAGAAAGGTTGTTACACAACTGAAAGTTCTTGGATTTGAAGTCTATAAATACCTCAAGGTATTCGTTGGTTGAAGACTACTGAAATATTGAGAATTACTACTTACACACGTTATTGAAGATTCAAGTGAAGAAATTACTCTCAGAGTTGATTGAAGTTCAGATAGAAGCCAGAAGACAAGTGAAGAATCAAGAAGGCTACTACTGAAAATCAGAGAAGTTTTTAGTTTTTGTTTTGTTACTTTTCAAGGTGCTAGATACTTGTAAAATTTCTAGTAAGATCATAGACATATCTGGAGGTATAGTCTGTTGAAGATCTAAGTCTTCTTCTTGGGACTTTAAAGACAGGAACATACACTTGTACTCGATTGGAAGAGTTTAGTGGAAACATCACAACTGGGTTTGTGAGAGTGGATGTAGACAAGTTGTCGAACCACTATAAATCTTGTGTTTGATTTACTTTACAGTTTTGATTGTTTAAATTGCTTAAGTGTTTTAACTACTTAACTGAACTTGATTAGTTGAGTATAGAACAGAGTTCTCGAATCTAAGTTGAGTATAATCTTGAATTGGGCTCATTGTTAATTTCGTATTCCGCATATTGTACTTTGATATTTCGAAAGATTTTTGAAAAGTCTATTCACCCCCCTCTAGACATTTTCACTAGCTTACTCGTTATTAACTCAACTTGGGACCAACAAAGGCTGCTTCAGAGAAATTTTCCCAAGAAGTGATGGCCAGAATTGCTGAGAGTGCAGTGGCCAACCTTACTGATTCCTTGCAGGCAAGTCTTGATGCATCCCTCAAAACAACCATGGAAGAGGTTGTTGAGCAGAAGATGAAGCTTGTTCTAGCTTTCCTAAGCTTGAGCAGTGACAGAATGCAAAATATACATGATGAAAATGTATATTTGCTGGAGGAGATGAAGTCCTTAAACCAAGCCCAATCCCTCATGGCAACCACAATGAGTGAGCTGAAGCCCTAATGCTTTGATGCTGCCAATAAGGGGGAAAGAGAACGAGCCAGGGCCAAAGGTGCCTTGAAAATTGGAGGTTCAGACAAGGGCAAGGACAAGGTGCCTGAAGGCAAGGGAAAGGAATGAACAAGCAGTGCTGAATTTGGAAGAACTTGATGAAGAAGAACAACTGGCCATAACTATGAAAAACTCTATGGCATTAGCTCAAGAAGAAAGAGCAATGCTTCAGCAGAGGCCAGGAGGAGAAGCATCGGGACTGGACAAGTCTACTGAAGGAGTCCAGACAAGAGGCCAACTCAGAAAGGCTAAAGGAAGCAAGAGGAAAACTGAAACTTTCACAGACTTTCCTAACAGCCTTGATTTACCTCTTGAGTTCAGGATTGAAAAAGAAGAGCCTTCATCCAAAAAGGCTAAAACAGCTGAAAAGGACAAGCCTGCTGAACAGGTCAAAATCACTGAAGAAGCCAAGAATGCTGAAACTGACAAATCTTCTGAAACCAAATCTGCTGAAGGTCCCAAAGCTACTGAAAGCGTTGAAGTGCTATTTGAAGAAGGCTTTGGACCTGAACCAAAGAAGAAGACTACTGTGCTAGATCCATCCAAGCTGTTTGTTGAAGGATATGCCAAGGATCCTGAAACACAACAGAAGCTGGCTATGATAAGAGCCCAAGAGAAGATGGATCTGATTGAAGAAGCAAATAGAGCAAGAGATAAGAGAAGGACTGACTTTCAGAAGCCCAGAAGAAGAAGAGCAACCTACAACAAGATGAAGCCACAGTTGCTGATCCAAATGGACACTAAGTATCCTCACTTGGATAAATGGATCCCAATTCAGGTAAATGGTAACTGGTAAGGAAGTGTGCTTCTAACCCTAAAACTTTTAAAAAGCCCCAAAATCTATTGTAAAGCAAAACATAATCAGGTAAATTGCAAAATCAACCCCCTAATCAATTACGGTACACAAGAAGTAGCATCACACAATCTAATTTGAGTTGCAATATCCACAATTAACTCCAATAATAATAAAAAGAGGGCAAGATTACTTACCCGAACTCAAGATCAAGGGATGGTGAAAGAGTTCCTGTAAATCCACTAGAAGCAAAGCTACTTCAATTTCATAATTAATAGAGAAACATATTGAATCAATTTAGAAAAGAGCGAGTCTCTGCAGTAACCATAAAATTGATCAGGAAAGGAAGTTGAAAATTTGCAATTTTATTCTTTCGATTCTTTGTAGATTAAGGTGAAGTTCGCTCCAAAATCAAAATGAGAAATGGAATTCGGGAAACCTAGGGCACGATGATGCTGACAAGCAATGTCGAATGAGAGAGACGGAGGAGAGAGTAGCGAAAGTAGAGTGAGAAATTGTCATGGTTGAGGCTCATATATTCATGAAACAGACAGATTACTTGATGAATATTTGAAACAAAATTGAGCTTCTTCGTTTAGATGAACACCGCCATCTTCGAGGCGTAGATTTCATTTATTGTGTGAAATTGACCGTCGGCGTTTCAATCAGAATAAGTGTAAGTCCTAAGGAGAGGTTGAATAGAGAGAGAGAGGAAAATAAATATCAAGTTTTTTGCACCGTAAAGATTGATAAATAAAAAAATATAAAAAGAGTTTTCTAATTTCGTAGGCAAATTCATAGGTAAAAAAGTTACATCCATGCCTAGGAAAATTTCGGTAGGCAAATAATTTTTCTTTTGCCTACAACAGTTTTACCTACAAATTTTTTTAGGTAAATTACCATCCATTTTTCTCTTACTAATTTTGTTGGTAAAAAGTTGTAAAATAAATTATAAAAATTTGTAGGGAAATCGTAGGCAATTCTTAATATTTAAGGACAAAATTATATTTGTAGGAAAATTCTGTAGGCAATTCTTTATTTTCTTCTAGTGAAATTTGTAAATTAAATTTTTTGTTATTAATTTCTAAATTGTATATGTATTCAATTTTGGCTCATTTAATAAATTAATTTCACATATATAATTAATTGATTAATTTGTCACTTTAAAAAAATAAAAATAAAATGTTGTTATTTTTTCAATTTCAATTGTAAAAGTCGATCTTACTTTATAAATTCAAATAAATAAATTAAATTACGTTTAATCTTCATCTTCATAATCATCTTCATCTTTTCCATCATCACGGTAAGTGAACGATTCATATATGAGTTGGTCTCTAGCTTGCACATAATGTGCACCGTGCACACTAATGCACAGGTCAGTCAATATATAATATTTCAAACAGAATTATAAACATGGTAACTGTTGCTCTAGTGGTTAGTCTGCGTGTGAAATGAGTATAAGGTAATAGGTTCGAAATCTAGGGTTTCTTTTCCTTTACGCATTTCAAATGTCACCGCTCCTTTCATTTTGATTCCAATCTTCATTTTGAGTTTCCCCTTCTATTCTACGTTAACTTTTATAGAGTCTTTTACAATTAACAAGACTTCTTCTATTTGTAATAACTAATTTTCTAAATGGATGATAGAAATTATATTAATTTATACTAGCTAACTCATTTTCTAAACGAATTATAGAATTTTTTTAATCTAAAAAACTTTGAGAACTTTTTTAAAAATCTTATGCAAAATTCTTTAATTTTTTAAATGCATGGTAGAAATTCTATTTTTACCAACTCATTTTCTAAATGGATGATATAATTTTTTAATCTTAAAACTATGAGAACTTTTTAAAAAACCTTGTGCAAAATTCTTTACAATTCTTTTATAAATTATTCACATATTGTATATAATAAATTATTTTGGGACATCAATTTAAGAATTGCATGAACACTTTATTTTATTTTAAGTTTATTTTAGTTTGAATAATTTAATGGTTTTTATGGTTATTTTACTTTGAACAATTTAATATTTTAAGTTTATGAACACTTTATTTATTTTTAAGTTTATACTTGTCCAATTTAATATTAATGTGGTTATGTTTATTAAAATGTAAAACTTAGGGTACAATATATAATTAATAAAATACGTATTTACTAACATGTGAGGTTATACATTTAAATATGTAATCATTAAGGAAAAGTCTTGTTGCGAATAAAATGAGTTTTGATTATGATACCAAAACCCCCCTTAGACATGCCAATTAGATAAGTTAGATTACATGAACATGTTTCAGGATTGTTGGAACATGTAGCTTAAGACTAGTTGAGAAGCTGATATGTTAGGCAGCTCTTAGATCAATAGATGCACAAATTGAGGGGGAACACATGCTTAGAAGTTTATAAAGTCCAAGTCCCCTCAAGGCTCAGTTTGGATTGACCTTAAGTCTGCTGATGGACAACTGTGTTGATCAAGTCTGCTTAGTACAGAACAACCTATCTGAAGATCGACTGAGTGGAATAGATCATGATGATCAAGTCTACTACAATAAATATCGAGTTGATCAAAAGAGTTGTCCAGCAAGATTGTCTCAGCACACTTGAACCAGAACAAGTTTTGAAAAACAAGCCCAACTGTGCTGATGAGGTCAAGACCACTTATCCAATGCCATGAATGCTCAAAGATCTACTCCAAGAAGTCATGGAAAGGGAAAGAGCCAAGTCATTTGAAGAGCTGAAGCCAACACTGCTGATAAGCAGAATGTGTTGATCTTGATAAGCAGAGTTGACCAAGTGATAAGGAAAGTTGTCCTTATCCAAGGATCAATCATCAGAAGTAATGTCCATGTTTGACCAAGTGAATCTTGAAGTCAGACATTGGGAAGAGTGCTGTAAGGTGAAGACAAAGTAGTTACAGCCGTTTATTTTCCAATCAAATGACATTTCACTATCAAGAATCTGTCTTCCAGTTGCAGAGTTCAAGGAAGACATTTATAGATATTTGAGGCTGCCTCTCCAACGGGCAAATCCTCAATTTTGTCTATAAATACAGAAGTGTGGAAACCATTTGAAGGCGTCCAACTACAATTCAACCATTCTACATTCTAGAGGAAACTACAAGCTAAAAGCCTTCAAGCTCTCTTAGAACATTCACAGTTTCCAGAAACACTTCATCTAAGCTACTCTTCATTGTATATCCATACAAAGCTTAGAGAAATATCCTATCCTTATACACTGAACCTCATTGAAAAGGATATCTCATCAGTTGGAACCAAACTTCAACCCTTATACCTTTCAAGACAGAAAGTTAGAAGGTTGTAGTAGAAGAAGTGTAAGGAGTTAACTGTTGAGAGAAGAACAGTTAATTCTGAGTTGAGAAAGGGTACTAGAACTCTTGACATCCTGGGGATCAAGGCACCAAGGAGTGGTGTGGTTGATCAAGTGCACATTGGCACTATAAAACAAGTTAATTCCAAGAGTGAAGGAATTATCCTGTTAAATCAGGGAAAGTGGATGTAGGAGATTGAGTCTCTGAACCACTATAAACTCTTGTGTTGATTTACTTTCAAGTACTTACATTCATTCAACACAGCACACAAATTGAACTTTCAAAGATATATACATAAGACTGTACAAAACAGATTTGGACAAGTTCCCTGAAATTGGATAAATTGTTAAAATGATTTCAGACTTAAAAGGAGTTTAAACTAAAGGGTCAACCACTAATTTCGCACTTATAACTCACTTAGATAGTCATTCAACTAAGTACTCAATAGTACTTAGTGGATTGGTTATCTTTAAGAAGTTATACAACTCAGCAGAGTTGTCCAGGACAACCTTGCTGAAATCATATTTGGTTAAGTTTGAAAAAGATTTGCATACAAGTGTATTCCCCCTCCCCCATACACTTGTTATATACTCCTTTCAGGACCAACAAGTTCTATATTGCGCCATGCACACCACAAACATGTTTGGTGCACTCTATTTTGATCATATCCATTTGACCTACATATAAGATCGATCAGCTTCTTTCATCCAAAGCGATTTTCATCTATTTGATTTTTAATTTTGACAGCAACATCTAAACCGCATCAACAGCCAACACTACAAGAAAAGCTACTTTTAGTGACAAAAAAATTAGTTAGAAGGTGAATGACTCTCACTAAATATGTAATTGGTATAGTTTTAGTGAGGGTATACAAATACTTTCAATTAAATATCTTACTATTAGCATGTACTCTAACTAAATGTGTAATGTGTATAGCTTAATGACAGTCTTTATTTACGTACCTAATCATTTTAACCTTCGTTTATTAAAATTTCATACAGTAAAATTAGAATTTTCACTATTCTAGAATTCTGATAGAGCCATGAGCCTCAACCATGGCGATTTCTCACTTACTCAACCGATCGATCCTCTCTCGTGAGCCCTAACGATGATCCATGGCGATTTCTCACTCACTTCCGCTACTCTCTCCTCCGTCTATCTCGTAACATCTCTCTCGTTCGCCATTGCTTGCCAGCGTCGTCGTGCCCTAGGTTTTCCGAATTCAATTTCTCCTTTCAATTTGGAGCAATCTTCACCTCAATCTGCAAAGAAACACAAGAATTAGATTCACAAATTTTCAACTTCATTTTCTGATCAATTTTATGGTTACTGCAGAGACCTCTTTCGTTGGATTTCTTTCCTTCTCCATCGGTCTTGATTGTTTCGTAAGTTTCTTTAAATTGATTCTGATATGTTTCTTTCCTTTGAATCTTATGTTGTGATTTTTGGATACTATTCCATGGCGCACTTTTTCTGTGTTTCTCTTTTGCAATTTTTTATTGTTTTCCCTGTTATTGGATCACTGTGACTTTAGGTTTTATTTGATTCGTGTTTGTTCATTATCATAATTTTATGCTTTGATTTTTGCTCGTTTGCTGTTACTAAATCATGCGATTACATTCAGAAGATAAGAGTGGGTAGTATTTGCTTATCTGATTCGATTCTTAAATAAATATTCACTGAGATACTTGAGCAATTTTACTAAAAAAATTGAGGAGTATCGATATGTTTGATTGTACAAATGCTATTGGTTTGCTCTCACTAGGGCTACTGGTTCTGTATCTAGGGTTATTTGCATGCATATTCTTTTTGATCATGTGTTTTTTCCTGAAACTTTATTTGTGTAACATATGCTATGGTTTGATTCTTTATATTTAACAGGCTCATAAACTGAACCACAATAATAATTGATTAGTGTTTGAATCAGTTAACTTTTCACCTTGAAAATGTACTCTGCGTGAGTGAGGAAAATTACATCCATGATTTTTCTTTTGGGGGTGAGCAGAGGGGAAAGTTTTTTTTCTTACATAATGATCCACTACTGGTGCTTTATCTGATGCGGTGTCTTTTAGGAGCATCGAGTGGCATTGGAACAGAGACCAGTAGAGTCCTGGTGTTCATGTAATTATGGCAGTGCGTAATGTGGAACTCTCTAAAAATCGAGTCCTGGCACTATGTGGTGTTCATGTAATTATGGCAGTGCGTAATGTGGAACTCTGTAAAAAGGTTAAGGAAGAAATAATGAAAGAGATCCCTGAAGCTAAACTTGATATTATGGAACTCGATCTCTCTTCTTTGGCCTTTGTTAGAAAATTTGCATCAGAGTACAACTCCTTGGGACTTCCTTTAAACCTCCTCATGTGAGTTGCCTATGATTTAAGATTATTATAAAAGAAAATTCAGTTATGTTGTTGAACACCTATTGTTTCCTTTATGATTCTTGTGATTAAGCCTCGTAAACTCACATATTTTCTTAATTGATAGTAACAATGCAGGGGTTATGGCGCCTCCTTTCATGCTTTCGAAAGACAACATAGAGTTGCAATCTGCAACTAACCATTTAGGTATGCCTTGATATAGATAGTCTGAAATTGCAATTCTTTGATTCTGATGTGGGTTCTATGATGCTTTAAAATCTTTGAGATTGATTATTGCAAATATACTCTGCTCACATATGCATGACTGTGACTCAAAAACTGTGAGTCCGTATTCCCCTTTCTACTTTTTCTTTTTATTCTGTTTATGCTTTTGAATTATAGAATCATAGTTTTCATGATCCAAGGGCTTCCATTCAATGTAAACCTCCTAGCCCCAGGACATAATTCTTTGTAAATGTCGAATTTATTCAGTCATGTAGCAGTTTTGATTTACTTATCTTGATAACCTCAAAATACTAAATTATGTTTGTATAATGGAAGACCTTTGGTGTCTGCCTGGTTGGGTATGTTCTTTCAGTTCAAGATAACTTGTGTTTCTAAGATGTTACTGAATATAGTTTGATGCTTGATGAGGTACCTAAATGTCAGTTTTAAGTACCTCTTATTTTCATGCTTGATGGTTCCTGTTCTTTCTGAAGAGCATTTTTGTTAATCGTTCATCTTTTTTTTTTTAAATATTTAATTTACAGCATGTTGCTAATGTGAATGTCAACTACAACGCTCGAGAAGGAATTAGCACAGTTTGGAGGTGAGAACTTCTTATTCATGAGTAACAAGGGTTCTGGGGTGTTAGTTCTAGTTGTATATTGGTATTTATGGTTAGAAAGAATAATAGAAATTTGAGGATCAGGAGGAAAGCCATAGAGGAGGTGTGGGAGAGATCTTTTTCGTGGTGGCGTAGGTTTAGTCATAAGGAGTTTAATCTTTTTCTGTATCTGACTTGGTTAGAGATTGGAGTTGTGCACTGTAGTTTCATTGTATAACTTTTTTTTTTCTATTAAAATTTCTGGTTTCTTATAATAAATGTACAACAGTAGCCTCTTGTGTATTTGATTTTTCTGAATTAAAATTCAGATAAGAATATTAATGATGTATGTTGCAAGAATTTTTACTTTTGTTTTCTCTTTGAAGGTTTTACAGCTAGCTTCAATAAATAAAGATGTACATAGATGGGCTTTTGTGCACCTGAATCCCTGATGTATTCTCCCATCTTCAATAAAAATGCAATTGCAAGATTCCTCTAGTTCTTTATTGTGAAAAAGCCAGGTACAATCTTTTTCTGAATTTTTTTTGTTTTGTCATTTTTCTTTGGCTTTTGTGCTGTTTATTCAGCTGATATACGTCGGGTTATGAATCTACTTTCTGATGTTTTTTCTAGGAAGCTTTTAAGAACTATTCATGTGGTATGTGATATATTATGGTCATTAATTAATTTTTTTCTTCCCTCCTGAGATTAATTTTAGGATTTAAAGTATATGACTCTTGTAGTTCTGTTTTTTAGGATAATGACATTGCAATATTGATGTTCAATTGTTTGTAGTTCTTTTCTTAGGATAAAATTTTTGTTTCCCTGTTAGCTTATATTTCGTTTATCATTTTGTTTGACAGGTGACAGATGTGTCAGTGAAAAATAAGCATACCTAAAGAAACATCGATACTGATCTATTTCATTTAATTTTTTTTTTTCAATCAACATGGTTTTTTTTTTTTGGATGTTAATCTAGATATTTGTATGTCAAATGATTTTAAACATGCACATGTCTTTGGACTACACAATTTTTGATCATATACCTTTTGTCTTTATAATTAGCTTATAATAGTTTTATTGGATTTTTGTTTATTAACGAGTAAAAATTCTGTTAGAAATATCAATTGTTGATGATATGGTAAATTTGATTTTAATGAGAGGGTACCAATTAATTTTAGATTTAATGAGAGGTTCATAGTTTAGTGACGGGAGATTGAATTTTAATGAGGGGAATTTTTGTAATTTAATGTACTTTATAATGAGAGTAAGAGGATGTTTTAGTGACAGAAATGTCCATCATTAAAAATCTTTTAGTGAGAGTAAATTTACTCTAATTATATACGTATTAGTGAGGGGACTTATACCGTCACTATTGACTTTTAACTAGAGAAGCAGTAATTAGAGGTCATGAGAGTCAATTTCCCGTCACTAAAAGTCATTAGTGAGAGTATTTTAACTTTTAGCCACGGTTTTTACTCTCACTAAAAACAGTTTTTTTTGTAGTGCAATTTCTTATTCTCATGATCTACAATCAACTTTATTGCATTTGTTGAAGGTTGCGTCCATTGATCATGGATTTTTAGGATTTGCCTCTGACTGTAATCAACAACTACTACGTTTTCAAAACAAATATATTCTAGATGAGATCTATGAAGCGATGATTGTGAAATTGATAGAGAAGAATAAGGCACGTATCTTAGTAGGACAAACCTATGGTGACATTGCATCGGTTTTGCAACCGTAGCGGTGCTTCTCTCTCTCTTCGCTTGCTGGACTGCGCCTCACACATCATCAATTCATATTCATGGTCATGTTATTAATTTTATTCATGACTATTCAGCGATAAGTTGAATCTGCATGCAAGCATTCAACTATTTATTTAAATCTTAAATTATTGAATCCGCAAGCATTCAAAAGTGATAAATATTTTGAAAGTGTTATTCTTATTATTGAAAAGTGGAAGATTTTGTTATTGAAAAGTGTAATTCTTATTATTAAAAGGTAGTAGATATTTTAACTAAAAAGTGTAATTTTTATTATTGAATTGTTAAATTTGTAATGTTATAGGAGCAATTGTTAACTATTACTCCCTCCGTCCCAACTTAACTTTCATACTTACTATTCACCCATTTTTTTTAAAATATTATAATAAATAGAATTTTGAGATATAATTTTATAAAAAAATAAATAAGTGATCGACTTATGTGTTTGTATGTACCATAAAAATAATAACATTAAACATAATATTTTAGATATTGTATGGGTAGAATTTCTAAAGGACCGAAAAAGTAGGTATGAAAGTTAAGTTGGAACAGAGGGAGTATTAGTGAACTATCTTTAATACTAGAAAGTGATAATTTTTAATACTGAAAAGTGGTAACTATTATTAATGAAAAGTGGTAATCTTTAATACTGAAAAATATGGGTAACTATTATTAGTGAAAAATGGTAATCTTTAATAGTGAAAAAGTCGTAAAATTTGTAATGTTAAAATTATTATTTAAAAAATATTGAAAAATGGTAAAATTGTAATGTTAAAATTATTAACTATTATTAGTGAAAAGTGGCAAGTAATTTTTAATTACTAAAGTGGTATTTGTTTTTAATAAAAATTGGTAATTTTAATTACTGTGTAAAGTGGTTTTTTTTAATAAAATTTGAATTTAAAAATTGTAAAAAGTGGTAATCTTAATAGTGAAAAAGTCGTAAAATTTGTAATGTTAAAATTATTATTTAAATTTTTTTGAAAAGTGGTAAAATTGTAATGTTAAAATTATTAACTATTATTATTAGTGAAAAGAAGTGGGTTTTTTTTTTTAATAAAATTTGAATTTAAAAACGGTGAAAAGTGGTAAAATTGTAGTATATATATAAAAATACAATAGTGGCTTACTTGAGAAGTGCCCCTAAATAGCTTAAATCTACCTTATATATTAGTGGTTGTTGTATATTAATGTAGTTGAGTCTCTTAATTTTTTATTTATTTTTTGAGAATTATGCGTGTGATAAGAGTTATCGATTTCCATCTCATCAGTTGAGTAATGACCTTTACGAATTAGGTAGGCCCGAACAGTCGAAAGAGAAAACTCCTACAATGAGCTCAGTCTCCATGTCGTATACTGAAGTAGATATCAAAAAGTAAAATAAGGTTTGATTAACAATGCTCTTTCAACTATGGATTCATTTGGTGGTATAACTTCTCACTCAGATCAAATGAACTCTGTTAAGTGCGGTTTATTATTTGGTGGTGTTTTGTAGTTAGTTTCATTAAAGAATATATAATTTTTATTCTATGAACCGTTAAGTCCATTATTTTACTATTAATGTTCAGTAGGTATCATCAAAAGGTAAAACAAGGTTCGATTAACAATGCTCTTTCAACTATGGATTCATTTGGTGGTATAACTTCTCACTCACATCAAATGAACTCTGTTAACTGCGGTTTATTATTTGGTGGTGTTTTGTAGTTAGTTTCATTAAAGAATATATAATTTTTATTCTATGTGAAGGAAATGCTTTTCGTGTCTTTCTCATTACATAACCACTGTTATATATACACAAGTTCCTACCGTTACAAGACAAATCCTAAGGGATTTGAGTGCTAGAGTTTAGGATATAAAGTTCCTACCGTTACAAGTCAAATCATAAGGGATTTGAGTGCTAGAGTTTAGGATATAATTATTACAGAATATTCACACTTTATTATTAGCATATTACACTCTATTATACCCCCACAGTCGTAGCGGGAGGAGGACGGATGCTGAGACTGTCTCGAAAATCATCAAAAAGGATGCGCGGAAGTCCTTTCGTGAAGATGTCAGCAATTTGATAGCGAGATGGCACGTGAAGTACACGAACATGTCCCTTTTCAACCTTTTCACGGACAAATAATATATCCATCTCAATGTGTTTAGTACGTTGATGGTGGACAGGATTTTTGGAAATGTATATTGCACTAACGTTGTCACAGTACACCAAAGTTGCCTTCTTGATAGGTACTTGTAATTCTAAGAGCAGGTTTCGAATCCAACAAGATTCAGAGACAACATTCGCGACACCCCTATACTCAGCTTCAGTACTAGATTTAGATAAGGTGGGTTGACGTTTCGACGACCACGAAATCAAATTATCACCTAGAAATACACAGTAACCGGAAGTTGACCGACGAGTGTTCGGACACCCTCCCCAATCGGCATCTGTAAAGCTAGTAAGAGAAGAAGCTGAGGTTTTGAACAGGTGTAACCCAAAATCAATTGTACCTTGAATATATCTCAAAATTCTCTTAAGGGCAGCCATGTGCTCATTCTTTGGGTCGTGCATATGCAAGCATACCTGCTGAACTGAGTAAGAGATATCAAGTCTCGTAAATGTGAGATATTGCAATGCTCCAGCTAAGCTGCGATAATGTGAGGGGTCCTCATAAGGAGTATCACCTGAATTACTTAGTTTGCCTTTTGTATCCACAGGTGTGGGAGAAGATTTGCAAGAAGACATACCTGCCCGATCAATGATGTCTTCTGCATATTTTTGTTGACTAAGAAACAATCCTCCTTTATGATGAGTTACAGCAATCCCCAAAAAATAATTTAATAGACCCAAATCCTTCATAGCAAATTCAGATGCGAGAGTAGACATGATAAATTTTCGAAGTACATCTGATGAAGTGGTAATAATTATGTCATCAACATACAAAAGAAGGTATGCAATATCACTTCCTTTGCAGTAGATGAATAAAGAATTATCAGACTTGCTACGTTTGAAACCCATTGTAGAAACAAAAGTCGCAAACCTGTTATACCAAGCTAGGGGCGCCTGTTTGAGACCATAAAGAGATTTCTTGAGCAAACATACGTAATCTGGATGGTGGGGATCTCGAAAACCCATAGGTTGATGCATGTAAACATTTTCCTGTAAATTTCCATGTAAAAACGCATTTTTCACATCCATTTGATGTATAAACCAAGATTTTGATAAGGCCAAACTGAGCACCGTGCGGATTGTAGCCGGTTTCACCACTGGGCTAAAAGTTTCACCGCAATCAACGCCAACCTGTTGAGACCACCATCACCAACAAGACGGGCTTTGTGCCGCTCAAAAGAACCATCAGATTTCTTTTTATGACAAAAAATCCACATACACCGAATAATATTCACACTAGACGGACGGGGCACTAACTCCCACGTCTTATTTTTAATAAGAGCATCATATTCTTCCAACATGGCCGCTTTCCAATTCGGGTCGGACAGGGCAGCTTTTGGGTTAGAGGGCAGTGGTGATTGGCTAACTGAAGAAGATAAATTAAAAAGACGTTTAGGTTTAAAAATTCCATGCATGCTACGAGTTGCTATGGAACGGCTATTGGTTAGAACATGTACGGGTGGAGCAGGTGGTGGAATGGTTGGGGTAGGTTGGCGACAAGGCGGGCTGTTGGAGTTGGGTGGGGTAGGATAAGGGATTGACCTGTGTGTCGAGGAGGAGTGACTCGGGCCAGATGGTGGACGAGAGTGAGAAGAGGAATTGGGTTGATTAACCTGGTCCAGTGGGGACGTAGGGGGAAAATCAGGCTCGAGAGGTAACCCGGAGGAGGGAGTAGGAAGAAATGCTTGTTGGTGCAATAAGGGATAGATTCCATCATCAAGAAATTCATAGGCATGTGAGGGAGACACGTGAGCCTTAGCAAAAGGAAATTGAGTCTCATCAAATACCACATGTCGTGAAATGATTATTTTACGACTCGAGATATTATAACATTTGTATCCTCTATGGTTTTGCGGATAACCTAAAAATACACAAGGTGTAGAACGAGCTTGGAGCTTATTAATGGTGTGAGAAGGAAGGAGAGGAAAACATAAGCAACCAAATACTTGTAAATGTGTATAAGAGGGATCCCGAAAATAGAGAATTTTTGTTGGTGAATAATGTTGAAGAGTTTTATTTGGGAGAATGTTCAAGAGATACGTGGCCATTTGTAGCGCATGATGCCAAAACGTTGGTGGCATATAAGAGTGAGCTAAGAGAGTACGAATCAAATTATTAATGGTGAGGATTTTTCGTTCGGCTTTCCCATTTTGAGAAGATGTGTGTGGACAAGAAAATCGAAAAACCATCCCATTAGTTTGACAAAATTTATTGAATTGCTCATTATCAAATTCTCGCCCGTTATCACATTGAAAACATTTAATTTTCCTCTCAAATTGAGTCTGAATAAATGTACTAAAAGAAAGGAAAACAGAATAGACATGTGATTTCTTGCCAATTGGAAACGTCCACAGAAAATTCGAAAAATCATCAAGGAAGAGAATATAATACTTGTGTCCAGCGGAACTAATCACAGGAGAGGTCCACAAATCACTATGAATAATGTCAAATGGCATAGAAGTGCAAGAAGTAGAAGGATAAAATGGCAATTTAACATGTTTCCCAAAAACACAAGAATCACAAAGACTAGTAGAGGAATTCTGTTTACAATCAATCACTTTATTATTGCAAAGAGAACGAAAAATAGAAGCACCCGGATGGCCCAATCGATTATGCCATAAAGTGGGAGTAAGAGCAGAAAAAGTGGATGAACTTGTGACTTGTGGGCTGGTATTGACAGCTATGGGATATAAATCTCCCGTGCTATCACATCTCACTATGGGAATCCCCGTCTGAATATCCTTCACAGAAAATCCAAAAGGATCAAATTCAACAGAAACATGATTATCAGTTGTGAAACGACGAACAGAAACCAAGTTTTTAATTAAATTTGGGGCATGAAGGACGTTGGTCAATTTGAGGGGTGGAAGAGGTGGGGATAGAGATGTATGTCCAAAACCACGAATTGGAATAGTATGGCCACTTCCAACAATTATATTGTTATGAGAACTGCTCGAATTAAAATAAGACGAAAGAGTACCTTGCGACGCCGTCATATGCGAAGTAGCACCGGTGTCCATGTACCAATTGTCATCGGGAACGTTGAGTGACATCGTATGCATAGCTGCTTCAATATCTGTCGGCTTATATGAGGCAGAACTAGGGGCTTGAGCATTATAAGCCTGAGGAGGACGCTGACCAAGAATTCCCCGTGGATGTGCGGATGGAGGGCGAGTCCAGGGAGATGATGGATATGGACATGGAGGTGGTGTCCAACCTGGTGGAGCCCAGCCGGACGGGTATTGCCACCATGGAGCAGGGGGCTGCCATGGACCTGTTGATTTTTTAGATCCTCCATGATTTGAATTGTTTTGACTACCTTTGCCCCGACCACGCCCGTTTGTGTTTTTCCCAGATTTGGTCATCCGATTACCGTGACCATGATTAGTTATCTTCCCACGAGTTCCATGAGTGGTCTGAATTTGGCCAAAGTTGTTTCCGGAGCTTTTGCTAAATCCGTGATTTTCGTCGTTGCTAACATTAGTGGTAAGGGCTGCACTGGATGCATTTGTAGACCCCATTCCAGCTTGTTTGGCTTTGCGCGTCTCTTCCAGTATTAGACGCGATCTTGCCTCGTAAAACAGAGGGAGTGGGTCACTCTGTTGGATGAATGTCGCCACACTGTCATAGTTCTCATTTAACCCCGTAATCAGTTGAAGAACCAAGCGATGATTAGTCACTGGTGCCCCAACGTTGGACAACTGGTCCGCGAGCATTTTGAGTTCCTGACAATATGCCGAAATGTTAGAAAAATCATCCATGTGTACCTGGGTAAATTGATTTTCCAAGTACACTGCCCGAGAGTGTTTGTTGTCCTGAAAAATGCTTTGTAAACTTTCTCATGCTTGATGTGCGGTAGAATCAGGTGCCAAGATAGTGTGCAAGAGATCATTGGAGATTGTCCCATAAATCCATTGAAGCACGATGGCATCCAAACGGGACCATTGATCGTCATCACGAACAGATGTTGCGGTCTCCTTTTCCTTACCCTTATCAGACGATTTTACCGGAGTAGGAATTATATGATCCATCACCTGATATGCACGACAGTGTATCTTAAATAATTCTGCCCATGAAGAGTATTGGCCTTTCTCCATCTCAAGAATTATGGGGATAAAATTCTTGATGTTGTTCACAGCTAGAGCTGGGTGGAAGCGTGATTGTTCGGCCATGGAAGTTGGAATAGAGGGGTAGGGGAGAAGATTGAGAAATTTGGGCAGAGGTTTGAATAGAGGCAGAAGAGAAGATGTAAAAATTATAGTTCCTAGTCTCGTGATACCATGAAGGAAATGTTTTTCGTGTCTTTCTCATTACATAACCACTGTTATATATACACAAGTTCCTACCGTTACAAGACAAATCCTAAGGGATTTGAGTGCTAGAGTTTAGGATATAAAGTTCCTACCGTTACAAGTCAAATCATAAGGGATTTGAGTGCTAGAGTTTAGAATATAATTATTACAGAATATTCACACTTTATTATTAGCATATTACACTCTATTACTATGAACAGTTAAGTCCAATATTTTACTATTAATGTTCAGTAGGTATCATCAAAAGGTAAAACAAGGTTTGATTAACAATGCTCTTTCAACTATGGATTCATCTGGTGGTATAACTTCTCACTCAGATCAAATGAACTTTGTTAAGCGCGGCTTATTATTTGGTGGTGTTTTGTAGTTAGTTTCATTAAAGAATATATATTTTTTATTCTATGAATAGTTAAATACATTCTTTTACTATTAATGTTCAATAGGTATTTATTGATGTTGTATGAGCAATTTTTTGTTTCCTAGAAACTTGACCGAATTAATTCAAAATGGAAATGTTTGTTATTGAAAATAATACATAGAATAATTTAATGATTTTCCAGAACTTTCTTATATTTTCATTGTAATTTTGTAATTCTGGTTGTGCGTTGAATCTTTATCTGCACAATACACTACGCTCTGCATAATACTCCGAAGAGTTATGGAGTAATAAGTGGTTACCCGCCAGTTCAAGCTTCTTAGCAAAGAAATCTTAGACTTTTCAAGAGGTGAAATGGTTCAACAAAAGATTGAAGAGTTTAAACAATTTTTGAACTTGTAATCATACAGTGAAATTGCATTAATTTTTTATTTGTTTGGCTTTGTTTGCAGATCTCCTTTCAGATCTTCTTTCATTTGTGGCTGATGGATGCAGGGTAAAAATCAATATATAAACTTGCCATTAAGAGTCTATTAGTCTGGGATTATAATCTCATTTAAAACAGTAATACATCTTAACATTAGCTAGGTTTATGAATGTTGAATATCCATTTAATGACGAGTTCCTAATACATTAATGTTGAGTTTAAATGATATTTTTCATCAACATTTATATGCTAGATTTGAGATAGTTCAAGGTTACACATTGTTTGAGTTCCACTACTTGAAAATAGTATTTATAAAGGTAAAATTGGTATGTATCCATTGCAAGAACCAAAAATTGCATTTTTTTCTTCTTAGTCTTGAGTCTCTTCCAATTCAAATTTAGTGTGTATCCATTGTAAGAGTCAAAAGATTACATTGTTTTATACAGTAGTCTCTTTCAATTCAAATTAATTGGCAATAGCTATATATAGTTTTCTAGACACGGATAAGCATTTTCGTTATACATATATTTTCCAGCTTTCTAGACACGGATAAGCATTTTCGTTATACATATATTTTTCAGCTTGCAAGTGTTTCTTAGTAGTAAGTATTAAAATATTATTCACATAATAAAACATAATGCATATTTCTCTTTACAACAAATCGGTATGCTAATTTGATAAGTTTTTAAAGATAATTGGAAGTTTGCGCGCAGTTGTCTCTTACCCAAGGAGATTCCACAATAGATGGAGAAGACGGATCCAACTCCAGCATAAAATTGTGTATGGGGAGCATTTGGTAAGTTATTGGGCTTCTGACAATATTTTAATACTCACAATTTTTCCCTTTTATAAGTTTCTTCTCACTTTTTGAATGCGGGAGAAGAAAACGTGGTAGTTGAGATAGAGAGGGAGGTAGGAAGAAGAAAATATATAGAGAGGTATGAATGAAAAAAAAAAAATGTAAAGAGTAAAAGTGAATTTTATCATTTAAGTAAAATGAGAAACTTATAATCAGGCACGACTTAAAATAAGTAAAAAAGAAACTTATGACGGGAATGGAGTATATAGTTGGGTAATATTTCTTATCTCAATTCATATGAACTAAACTATGTAATTAACATTGAGGCTTATTTCAATTTTATTGTTTCTACAATATTTTTACCAAATAAATTTGTAATTGATATTTTTTTCTAAATGTGATTTATTCACGTTCTTCATTTTATCACAATAATATTATTTTTATAGTTCATACATACACACAACTCAGTTCACTTATTTATTTTTTTATAAAATTATATCTCAAAATTCTATTTATTATAATATTTTTTAAAAAGGGAAAGTAAGTATGAAAGTTAATTCGGAACGGAAAAGGGAGTATTATTTAAATAGAAAGATGAGTTTGTTTGTTTGGACATTAGATATATAGGTCAAAATAGATTCGTTTATTTTTTTATTAATATCACCACTATTGTATTAATAAATTAATTAATTAAACTTGTGTATAATACATTTATGAAAATATTTATAAAAAACAATTGTAATTATGCCACCTCTCTAATCAATAATCAATGGCTTTGCAGTATCCATCAATCAGGACAGGAGCATATGATACCTATTCATTCATGGTATTCCTTATCATTTGTATAATCCACATCAAAGATTTCTATAATCCGACTGCTCCAACAGAGGTTTCGAAACTTCTTCCAAATCCCGCGCATCACTAGTCTCAAAATCACTAAAATCAAAGGCATCTTCTTCATCATCAACGTTCCGTTCCCAAATTTCATATGGTACTCCGTTTAAAAAATTTTCCATATTTGATTCCTTCTCAAACCGAAATACTAATAACTAATAATAAATTAGTTTATATATAAAAACTTTTTTTTTTTAACAATTTGATACTCCCTCCTCCGTCCTATAATAACTTTCACACTTTCCTTTTTGAAACGTTCCACAATAACTTTCACACCCTTAAAATGGAAAACCCTTTACAAACTCCACCCTCACAATATCCTCAATTTTACACAAATGCCATTACTTTTTCTACACACATACACAAAAGTCAACTCATTCTTTACTTTATACATAAAGGACTCGTTTGGTTTGATAGACTGGATAGATATGTTTGGATTGGTTTAGGTGGGATTCTACTGTTCATAGTCCAGAATATTTGAATTATTTGTATGTTTGGTTTGTTTGACTGAATTTCACTATTGTCATGATAGTTTTATACCAAAGTAGTTTGGATTGTGGGATAAATTAAATTTTATTGTGATTTTCCTAAAATACCCTTTATAATAAAGAAACTAAATAAATATTACCTCCGTCTCACATAAATTTGCACACTTGTCGTATTTGGATGTCTCATACCAATTTGCACACTCCATACAAGAAAATATTTTCATAATCTCCACTCTCAAAATATACACATATTTACTCATATGTCATTATTTTTTTACACTTAATCTACATTTTTTTTTTACTTTATTCATAGATATTTACAATATTATCCCTCAAAACATCACTTATTACACTTTTTTTTTAAATGTGTATCATTTCGAGGGTGCAAATTCTCTTGAACGGAAGGAGCATACAATTTCCTTTATACAATTTTTTTTTTACCTATTAACTCTTTTCTGGAACTAAAATTCAACTATTAGTTATTATTTTAAAAAATACAATACCTGTTTATGGAGTATTATCTAAAGTTGGACCCAATTAAAAATAATAATAAATTAAAACACCCCTAACAATGAAAAAAGAAATCCACAAAACTAAGGCAATTGTGTAATTAACATGAAATGGCAGAAAGCTTTAGAAATTGAAGGGCAGAAATGTCTTTTTTCCCTTGAAGTGAAAAATGAGGAGTTGGTCAGGTAAATAAACTTAGCCCCCACCACTGGACTTAAAATCACGCATATGAGGGATTAAGTGTGAAAATTGACTCGGGCTTATCTTTTTTCTCGGGCTGTAGTCTTTCAAACCAAACATTCAAAAAGTTGAGATAAAAAAATCTAACCCACCTTTTCCTTCAAACCAAACATGCCCAAAGGTTTACAAAATTAGGGAAAATTTTAGTTTTAGTCCTATAAGTTTGATACATTCCAAAATAAATCCTTTAAGTTTCAACTTTATAAAATAAGTCCTTTATCTTTCAATTTAATCATTTTTTACATCAATTTTAATCCTTTATCTTTCTAATGAATTAAAGCTGCCTGAATATTCTCTTTTTTTATTTATGCGACGGTTAAATTATTTGGGATTCCGATGGAATGTGTTCACTTGGTACGACATTTATTTAAAAAATGTCATGTAATCTGCCACATCATCCTACCTTTAATTTTTTCTCATGTCTATTTAATTTTTTCTTTTGTTAATAATATGGCCACTGTCCGGAAATATATATAGTTTTGTTGTGATATATATTTTTTGATGTCTATTTAAATCAATTGACTAGAGGTATATTTTAAGAAGTTCTAAAAAGTTTTCAATATTTTAAAAAGTTCTCAATAAAATTTGTATATAATTTTATTTTAAGAATGTGTATAAATAATACTGTTCTAAGCAATATTCGAGTTTAATTACCATTTTTTTTTTTTTATTAACAAGAGTTTGGAAAGCATTATGAAGAGAATATTGGTTGATGGAGGAAATAATTTCATGACTTATCTCAACTAATATCACGAAGATAAACGAAAAAATTGTGAACTTTGGTTTTTGCCTTTTAAACATGGATGATTTTTGTCTTTTGTCGTATATTTTACTTGTTCAAGGTACTTTGGTTGTTTTGGTGGATAACTTTAGCTAGATGAACTTGGTGTTTTTTTTTTCAAAAATGGAAGTTGTATTCTCAATTTTTTAGGTGAAATGTTAGTTTTTGGAAAGATTGAAATACAACTTTATTATATTGTAAGCATCAATTGATATGAACAACTCCATATATTTTAAATTGTTATGTTTTAATTTAGTTGTTGTCAATTTTATTTTTAATTATCCTGTCAAAAAAAATAAAATTATTTTTAATTATAGAATTGTTTTATCAAGGGTGCATATTTCAATTTTGTTTTTAATTGAACTTGGGAGAATATTTCAATTTTGTTTTTAATTGAACTTGGGAGTTTACAGGAAAATTTGATAGATATTCAATTAATTACGTAGGTTTTTAAGTATATATAAATGAGTTATAATTATGTGGCAGATGAAATGACATTTTTTAAATAAATGTGGTAACAGCCCATTCCACCGAAATCAGGCAGCATTTAATTCATTAGAAAGATAAAGGATTAAAATTGATGTAAAAAAGGATTAAATTGAAAGTAAAGGACGTATTTCGTAAAGTTGAAACTTAAAGGATTTATTTTGAAATGTATCAAACTTATAGGACTAAAACTAAAATTTTCCCATAAAATTACCCCTCAAAATTTCACTCATTACTACACTTTCTTAATATTTGTGTCCATCTTTCACTCATTACTACACTTTCTTAATATTTGTGTCCATCTACCTATGAAAATTAATATGGAACGGAGGGAATAGTAAATTAATATGGAAGGGAGGGAGTAGTAAATATTATAAGGTGCATCTAATTGTTGACCTCAAAAAGTACACACTTGAGAAACACTTGCTTGTTGTAAAATTACGCAATTACTAATACATAAAGAATTTACTGTGCAACTCAATCATTAATATTTGTAAAATTAAATAAGTGATATTTAAAAATAAAACCATTTATTTTAGAGATATTTTTAAAATATTAATAAAATTAAATGAATTCTAGATGTATAAATTAGATTCAACTTAATTTGTCAGTCTTCCAAATTCAAAGCTTCATCTATTTATATTAACTCAATTTCTAAATGAATGATATATTTTTTTTAATCTAACAACTACAAAATCCTTATATATATTAGAGACGGTTAGATTTTGTATCGAATCCCAAATTCAAATTTCGTGTACCACCTTGTCTCATTTTATATTGGGGAGAAAATTTTGATTGATTAGAGACGGTGGTATCCTTATCTAATTCGTATCCAAAACTCTCAAAACTAAAAGTTGTATCTAATCTGTTTATAATGAGATACAATTTTATTTTTGTTTTAAATCTTGATTTTTTAACAAATCCGTATCTATTAGAGACAAATTAGATGTCCGTCTCTAAATATTGGTATCAAAATCAGACTCTTTTTTGTAGTGGAAATAAAATAGGCAAATTCTTTAATTTAAGTGTATAGATACACTTAGATTTTAATGTTCAATTTATCAACTTTAATGTGTGACCTCAACATTTAACTCAATTCATTGATATTCAATTTAATTTTATAGGTGCAATCATTGCATCATTAAGTATCACTCAATAATACCATAATCTTTTCATATATAAGGAAAGTTCGTATGTTTCATTAAAAAAGAAAAGTCTATGATATTACATAATGCGATTTGCTGAACTCAAAAATATCCCGAATACAAACTATGTAATTGTGGAACAATGATACGTTGTAAATACTCCCTCCACTTTTAAATAAGTGTCACTTTGCCATTTTAATTATTTTTATAATAAGTGTCATTCTATATTTTTTTCTTCAATTTTGACAATTTTACCCTTATAAAATAATTTGCCTTCAATTTCAATTAATGTAGTAGCATAAATCATGGAAAAATCATAAATATTGTACATATGAATACCACATACATTCTTGACCACATTCTTTAGTAAACAAAAATTTAATATCAAAATTATTTATCATTAATGAAGGGTAATATTGACCACAATTTAATATCTTAATTTGTTGAAAAATGTTAAAGTGACACTTATTCAAAAATGGAGGGAGTAACTGTTTTAATTATTTTTTTCTTTTCTTTTCTTTACTCAACCTAGCATTTAACTTCATGAAGTTTACAAACATATCTATATTCCTTAACACCACCAACTCAAATATCTGCAGACAAGTTTTACCAAATATTTTTACAAGAATTAAATCTTTCTAATAAAAAAAATAAGAAAAAAAAAAGTTTAGATTGTCATTTGTCTCATTAATATGATTTACACCATACAAATTTAGATAAATATGCAATATAGTACTAGACGATGTGACCTCTACAAAGTGGGCATGTATCCGCTTTGGCCAGTCATGTCTTGAGACATAAAATATGAAACCTATGACCACATGTAGTGATCCTTACCCGAGTTTCACTATGTTTGTACTCCTCTATGCAGATTACGCATTCTGCGCCAACTTCTTCCTCTTCTCGAGCTTCATCGCATTTCTCGAATACGATTTCTCCTAGCCACGACTCTGTTGTGGTAGATGGCTCTCCGGTGAAATATAACGCCGGCACAATATATTTCAATATCAAATAAATTGCAAATATAAGCAGTATTAGAAAGTAGCCTATAATCTGGCACATAGGGGCAAGGGGTCACTGGGCCCCCACCGAATTTGAAGTTTTGTACAATATATATTATAGAACGAAGTATAATTATAGTTGGCCTAGTGTTTTGCTGGTGATAACTTCCATTTCCCTAGCAACGAAGGTTCAATTCCCCTACAATCTGCAATTTCTTTATGTTTTTTTTTCTTTTCAAATTAATTCTTTATGTTTTTTTTTTCTTTTCAAATTAATTTTCTATATTTTATATAGAGTATTTTTTATACATTTTTATTTCATAAATATATATTAGTAATAATGGATTTTTTTTTTCTTGCAAACGAGTAGGAGTAGACAGTTAGGATATCAAATACTAATATAGTATCTTATTGGATATAGTGTTGGAATTGAAAAGGAAATAAAATAAAAACTTGATACATATTAATTACACTGGTGACCGCCTTATTGGACTTAACCTAGCTAAAAATTTATATGGAAATGGAAGGGACGTAACTCACTTATGGGGGAAATTCCAGTCTTCACCAAATTTGGTTGCACCAAGTCAATCACATTATTTTATTTCATAAAAAAAATAATTAAATATTGCAGATTTAGATTCTAATAACTATAAAATTAATTAAATATTTTCTTCTTTTCTTTTTCATGTGCCTTTTAACTTCTTTTTCATTGATTTTTTTTCTTTGCCTAAAATTCTCAAAAAAATAATATTAATTGATTATAATTTTTTATATATTAAATAGTACAATAATAATAATAATAATTTATTACTAATTTTTAACGCCTTTTTCATGATTTTTTTCTTTGCCTAAAATTCTCAAAAAAAAAATATTAATTGATTATATTATATATATATTAAATGGTACATTAATAATTGGGTTAATTGTAAAAAAAAAAATCACCACTTTTCGAATTTTTATCAATTACAATATATTTTTTTTCTTTGCAATTTGATACACCACCTATTTAAGTTTTTCAATTTAATACATTTGTCTATGAAAGTGTGTGTGGGATTGTATCTAGTGTTTAAGTAAAAAACAGAACAATTACACTGAATGTTGAGACAATTAGTGTAGTATTAACTCTAACAGAATACAGAAAGTAAACACAGTACACAGCGGAAGTCTAAAACACTAAAACATAATAAGAACACAATGCAATAATTTTTAACATAGATTTTATTAATAACAAAACATATGCTAAGCCTTACAGCGAAAACAATAACTTAGTTCCTAAGTTACGAAAATGTCGTGTGAAATGTCTTAGCAATTACTTCAACATTCCACAAACCGAAACTACAATCGAGGCAGGTGCCTGAATCCGCAAATAGACTTAAGTGTAAGAACACTGTCTTATTTACTTAGTTAGGAATATCTTTGTTTCTTCTTGTAGATCTTCATACTATTGTAAACCCGAATAGTAGTGTGTTAGATCATAGTCTTATTTACTAGGTTGTGTGATTAGATCTATGAGGGAGATAGTTTCATAGAACTTAGTAAATCATTATACACCTTCGTAGTGTTTTTATACACCTCAAAGAGGTTGTACTCGTTTCACATATTTTTAATATAGTGAACAGCATAGATTATTTTATAATCTATGCAAATTTTGAATACTTCTATTTTCAGTACGTGCATTTTAATTTCCGCTGCATAGTGTTGTCTGGACAGTGCCAACACGACAGACAACATCTCTGATTTCGCACGCACACACACTTTCAATACTTCACTTACTCAATTAATTAACAAAGCTTAGAAAATCACAAAATGGGAGTATTTATAGAGAGAGCTTAGTAGTTGGAATACTGTACGTGGGATTAAGGTTTGACTTAAAGAAAATTCTAGACTAAATCGATAATGCTCCACAAATTCAGCCACAAGTAAAATCATGGGTGAGTTAGTGGGGTAAAATACTAATTAATAAATTAATTAAATTAAGAATATTCTAGAATTAATTAAAAATAAAAATGCGTATAATCTGAAATAATAAAAGAACGTGGTTAGTATAATTATAAATAAATAAAATAAATTCCCACATTTAATTAAATAATTACAACTTATAAAAATATAATCGAATCATGTAATGTTGTGCTCAAGGATTTGACATACACCTCAACATTGGTTTTTCACAGGTTTTACCTATCCAATGTAGCCAATTTTTCAGCATTTTTCTTTTCATTTCATTTCTTCCTTTTGTGCTACATCATCTAATTCGTATTGATTCATTGTTCCTGTAGAGTACATCGTAGTAGAGAACTCCGTGTCCCATACTTACTTCATGGATTACGAACCTCTTGATGTTTTTACCCAAATTCACCTTTTGAAAAGAAGGCATCGTAGTAGCGAACTCCGTGCTCCATAGTTACTTAGTGAATTGGTACATCTTTTAGTATGCTGTAACATTCTCATTTTTTTCAAGCTTTTGAGAGGTGTAGTACATGCCTATTTTTGCACAAACAAATTTCAGATTCAAGAATATTTTACAAAGGAATTATTCAACGAAAATAAGAAATAAATCAAATTTATAATAACTATATCACCTTAGGTTGTTGTCCCAAATGCTACCGCATTTGTGACAACATCCTCTCAAGAATTATTCAGATATTACACATACCAAGAGATTTCCTCAAAAATGAGAATCTCTCAAGGTCAAGAGTCTTAGTAAAAATATCAGCATTTTAATTTTCAGTAGGCACATATTCCAACTTAACTATGTTCTTCTCCACTAAATCTCTCATAAAATGATGTCTAATGCTAATGTGCTTAGTGAGTGAGTGTTGTACTGGATTCTTAGATATGTTTATAGCACTTGTGTTATCACAGAAAATTGTGAGGATATTGTTTTCAATTCCATAGTCATGAAACATCTTACTTAACCACAATAGTTGTGTGCAACAACTCCCTACAGCTATGTATTCAGAAACACAATTTTGTTTCTTGCTATGCCAAGACACAAGATTTTTTCTCATGTAGAAACATCCTCCACTCGTACTCTTTCTGTCATCTATATCTCCAGCCCAATCCGCATCACTGTATCCAATCAATGTGTTGTTGGTGTCCTTAGTGTACCATATCCCTAGTTCACTTGTACCTGAAACATATTTGATAATTCTTTTCACTGCATGCATGTGAGATTCCTTTGGATTAGCTTGGTACCTAGCACAAACACACACACTATACATAATGTCAGGTCTACTAGAGGTTAGATAAAGTAAACTACTTATCATGGATCTATACAATATTGGATCAACATCCTTTCCACCATTGTCTTTGCAAAGTTTCAAAGTAGAACCCATAGGAGTTTTCATTACTTTTGAGCTTTCAAGACCAAACCGTTTGACCAAGTTTTTAGCATACTTACCTTGAGAGAAGAAAATACCATCCTTACATTGCTTGATTTGAAGACCTAAAAAATAATTCAAGTCTCCAACCATACTCATCTCAAATGTTGATGTCATTGCTTCAACAAATTTGTTCAGCATTTTATCACGGGTTGAACCAAACACAGTATCATCAACATATATTTGAGCAATAAGTAAATCTTCTCCAGTGTGCTTAATAAACAAAGTCCTATCTGCTTCTCTTCTAATAAATCCATACTCTAAAATAAAGTCTGTAAGCCTACCATACCATGCTGTAGGAGCTTGTTTTAGACCATACAATGCTTTCTTTAGTTTGTACACATGATCCGGGTATTGTGAATTTTCAAAACCTTTAGGCTGTTCTACATATGCTTCTTCATTCAATATGCCAGTTAGAAATGCAACTTTTACATCCATTTGATGAAGTTTAATGTCAGTAAAACATGCAATTGCTAACAATAATCTAATATATTCTATCCTAGCAACGGGTGCAAAAGTTTCATCAAAATCAACACCTTCAACTTGGGTGTAACCTTGTGCAACTAATCTAGCTTTGTTCCTAACAATGTTTCCAAACTCATCAGTTTTATTCTTATAAATCCACTTTGTTCCAATGACATTAGTATGACTAGGTCTTGGAACAAGTGTCCAAACTTCATTTCTTTCAAACTGATTAAGTTCCTCATGCATAACATTTATCCAATTTTCATCTGTTAATGCTTCATTCACACTTTTAAGTTCAATTTCAGAATAGTAACACTCTGCATTCACAACATTGCAAATAGAAGACATGCATATTGTTCTTACCACATCTACCTTATTCGATCTTATTCTTCCTCTTGTTTGCACTCCAACTGTAGCATCGCCTATGATCTGGTCAGAAGGATGACTTTTCCCTATTCTTGAAGAAGGATTCGTTTTGGGAACATAGTGATCACTCTGTGAGATTACAACTGACTGATCTGTAGATGTTGCTCCAGATGTGTTAGCATTTGGTGCAACATTTTCAGGTTTCAGTGTATTCTCAGAATTGTCAGTGACTTATGATACATCTTTTTCATCTTTGTCATCTGTAAGACATTTATCATCATCAAACACAACATTAACAAATTCTTCAACAGTGTTAATCCTAAGGTTATAAACTCTATAAGCTTTACTATAGCCTAAAAAGAAACATTTATCACTTTTAGAATCAAACTTGTGAAGTTGATCCCTATCATTCAAAATATAACACACACAACCAAATACATGAAAATATTTCACACTTGGTTTTCTAACATTCAGAATCTCATAAGGTGTTTGATTAGTGCCAAATCGAATATAAACTTTATTAATAATATGACATGTTGTATTCAATGCTTCAGCCCAAAATCTTTTAGAAAGACTTTTAGATTAAAGCATGACTCTCGCCATTTCTTGTAAAGTTTTATTTTTTCTTTCAACAATTCCATTTTGTTGTGAAGTTTTAGGAGATGAATATTCTTGCAAGATACCTTTCTTATCACATAAATCATTAAACATGTTATTCTTAAATTCCCTACCATGATCAGTTCTAATGCGGCCAACTTTCAAGTTATACACATTTTTGAACCTTTTATAGAGAACTTTAAAAGCAGCAAATGTTTCAGATTTATCTCTTAAAAATTTAATCCAAGTATATCTGGAAAAATCATCTACCACAACTAAGGAATATATTTTACCTCCAATGCTTTCAGTTTCCATAGGACCCATCAAATCCATGTGCAACAATTCAAAGCATCGACGTGTAGAACAATGTGACAACATTTTATGCGGCACTCTTACCTGCTTACCTTTTTGGCATGATCCACATACAGTGGTTTCCTGGAAATTCAGTCTTGGTAATCCTTTAGCTCCATCTGATTTGATTAGTTTCTTCGGTGCCCTGTAATTTGCATGCCCTAATCTTTGGTGCCATAAGACATTCTCATCATGTTTTGACAAATTACAAACATTAGTTCAAATAAGATAACAGTTATCTGCAGATCAAATACCAACCATTAAACAATCATCATCTTCGTTAAGAACATAGCAAGACTCTTTATCAAATTTTACATGCAAATTATCATCACAAAGTTGACTAATACTAATCAGATTAGCAAGTAAGCCATCAACATGCAAAACATTTTTAAGCTTAGAAAAACCTTCAACATTCAAAGTTCCTTTTCTTATTATCTTTCCTTTCGATCCACCACCATATGTAACATTACTACTATTCAAGGTCACATAATCAGATAAGTAGTCTATTTGTCCTGTCATATGTCTAGAACAACCACTATCAAAATACCATAGACCAGGTAAACATGCTTTCAAGGATGTGTGAACAACATTACAGGTAACTTTTGGTTTCCATCCAAATTTCATAGAATGTTTCCTAGGATGTGAAGACATTCTAGATAGCATAAACTCTGTTTTCATATCTTTAATCATTTGCAAGCAGAAGTGACGAATATGACCATATTTAAGACAATAATGACAAATATACTTCCTTTTAACCTTGTGAGGATCTGTTTGTGCAGATGTTACATCAGATGTTTTAACATTTGCCTTCACAAATTTCACAGGTTTTCTAAAATTTTCAGAAATAGAAGTAGTTTCACCATCATAACCTAAACCATAATTATTAGATTTACCTACAGCTATAGCATCATTCACATCAGAAGCACTCTTAGAAAATTTTCTGAAACTTAAAGTAGAGGTGTTCAATTTCTCCTTTAGTTTACAAACTTCAAGATCTCTTCTGGTAAGTAAGACTTCTAGCTTATTGATTGTGTCTTTCAGATCCTCATTCTCTTTATTCAAAGAATTCAGAGTGAGTTTCTGAGAGTTCCAATCATCTAACAATTTATGATATGTCTCATCATCAATCTTTTTTCCTGCATCATCAACAAAACCATTAAAACAGTTCAAATCTGGGTGACTCTGTTTTGATGTTACTGTAGATGTGAAGACATCTGGTGCAACATCAGAAACTGTATCATCCAAATCATCATCTGAGAAATCATTATAATCAATTCTGGTAAAATGAACACTTTCTTTTTCATTAAACTCATCAAGATCATCATTATCAGATTCATCACTCAAGGTAGCACTAAAATTCAGTTTTTGCTTCAGTCTGGTATTGGCACACTCATTTGCATAGTGTCCATATCCAGAACATGCATTGCATTGAACTAATTTTCTAAATTCAGGATCATACCTTGGTTTACCTTTACTCTTTGATGGTCTTGGTGTGAATTGACTCTTCCTCCTTTCTGGTTGTGGTGTTGATGTGTTGATTTGGATCTTAGGTTGAATGTTTCCTTTAGATTTATGCATAGACTTTTTATGAAATTTATTAAAATGCTTTGTAAGAAGGACAATGTTGTCAGATTGTTAAGGCATTCATCAATCAATTTTTCATCCGAATCAACCTCAGTAATGATATGTTGAATCTCAGATTTGTTTGATGTATCTCCTTTAAAAACAACAACTTTCTTATCATCTTTAGTTTCATCAATTTGATTTGTGTTTATTTCATAGGTTCTAAGAATACTCATCCTTTAAAAACAACAACTAATTCATTTTGACTCATCTTATTAGTGTCTTTTGCCTCTTCAATAGCACAAATCTTAGCATCAAATCTTTTAGGAACAGACCTTAATATCTTATGTACTACTCTAACATTAGAAATAGGGTCACCAAGAGAATGTGATTCATTAATAATATCACTTAACCTTTCGTTGTAGGATGAAATTGTTTAATCTTCCCTCATTCGGAGATTCTCAAACTTTGTCCCCAACATTCGAAGCTTTGTCCTTCGAACACTGTCTAAACCTTCACAATGCTCATGCAACCTGTCTCATGCATTCTTAGAAGTAGAACAGTTAGATATAATTTTAAACATAGAGGTATCAACAGAGGTAAAAATAGCATTTAAGGCCTTAGAATTGAATCCTGTTGTTGTTATCTCATCGGTTGTCCAATCAACCTCTTTCTTAAGTTGAATTTCACCATCGACATCTGTTGGATTCTTTGGTGCATCCCAACCTGTAAGAACAGTCCTCCAAGCATGTTCATCAATCGACTTGATGTACATACGCATCTTAGGCCTCCAATAAGCATAATTTGAACCATCTAAAACGGGTGGCCTAAGTGTAGTGGATATGTGATGTGTTTCCATTGCTAACATAAACTAAAACACACTTTTAAGCAAGGATCTAAACCTAGTGTCGTCAGGTGTTGGCTCTGATACCAACTGAAAATGTGTGTGGGGTTGTATCTAGTGTTTAAGTAAAAAATAGAACAATGTTACACTAAATGTTGAGACAATTAGTGTAGCATTAACTCTAACAGAATACAGAAAGTAAACACAGTACACAGCGGAAGTCTAAAACACTAAAACACAATAAGAACACAATGGAATAATTTTTAACATAAATTTTATTAATAACAAAACCTATGCTAAGCCTTACAGCGAAAACAATAACTTAGTTTCTAAGTTACGAAAATGTCGTGTGAAATGTCTCAGCAATTACTTCAACATTCCACAAACTGAAACTACAATCGAGGCAGGTGCCTGAATACGCAAATAGACTTAAGTGTAAGAACACTGTCTAAAGAACTAATCTGATCTATGATTCACTCTCAATCGATACAAAACTAGAACTAAATACACAGGAAGGTATGGTATCCCTCAGTGTACATTAAATGATACAACTACTGACCCTAACTCCTAACCAGGGATATACGCTCAGAATAGGTGTTACTCGAATAGTGCATGCTTTGAAATGAAAGACTCCAGCGGTATTTATAGAGCAATAACCGAGTTCTAGATCCTTCCATTATGAGATCCTATTTTTTAGGAACTCAACTTCCATGATCTCTCTAGATCCTTCTTCCATCTTCCAGGTCGTTCTAAACTGCTCCAGACTCTTCTATCACGTTCTCCAACATTCTGGAATCTTCCAGGTTCCAGACTCTTGTAGAAGTTTCTAGAATCGTACCTGAATGTGAGAGCATTTAGTCCAACATTTAATGTAACATTTCAGAAATGACTTAAAATAAATCAAGGAAGGTAAAATTAAGATGTTGTTGATAATGTTAAAGCATTTAAGAGTTAACAACATCTACAGTCTATTTTCTAACAAAAATTAAATAATTAATTTTTTGTTTTCTTCTTTTTCATTGAATTTTTTTCTTTGCCTAAAATTCTAAAAAAATAACATTAATTGATTACCTAAAAAAAACAGTAACAAATCAAACACAATGTTTTCCGTGAGCTGGAGATACACAAATCGAAACTTGATCGAATTATACAAACACCTCTTCTTCTTGTTCAATAAAAGTTTCCATTCGGTTTAATAAATGAATTAAAATTTTAAAATTCTCGTCGTTTTTTAATTCTTCCAACTTCCAAGCATATCTATCGTGTAGCCTCCACCAGAGTTTCCATATGGATATACGAGTTGAAGGCGAGGATTTCGTGTCTCCAGCGTGCCCATTGAGCTTGGAGATGTTGGTCTAGGCATAGACGAGAACGAACCCCGCTGTTCCAACTCCAAGGATATTGTAATTGACCAACTCGGTTGCATCCATAGTTTTCCAAGTTATGATCAATGATAATTATTTAGAATTTTTCGATGATGATCGATTTAGACTATGTATAATAAAATATGGGCCATGCCCTAATTAAGTACTCCCCCTGTTCATCAAAAGTGTGCTCACTTTTTTTTATATATGTTTTTAAAAAAATCATATTTTATTTATAAAGATTATATTTAGGATAACGAGTAAAGAATATATTTGGTAGATACTCAATCTTGTTAGTAAAGTAGAAAAAATATTTAAAAGTGAACTATTTAAATATAATAAGTGTATTTTTTGTAAACCCAAAAAAAGAAATGAACACACTTTTGGTGGACGGAGGGAATAAATGGAAAAATGGTTTATAAGCTTATTGAAGTTTGAAAAGGAGAGGATACAATACATAATTTCAGACTATGTCGAGAGTATATCAATAATGTATGGGAATAAGATATGAACTATTTTGATAAATTAGATTTGTTTTTAAGGACTTATAATGAAAGTTTTAATCAAATGGAACAATTTTTTTTTTTTAAATTAAGATTTTTATTATTTCTTATGATCAAGAGAGAGTCTCTCGTGAGACGTTTTCATATATGAGATAGAACCCCACTTATGCATTTACACCTTATTTTACTTTAAAATATGGTTCATGCATGGTCATAAGTTCACAAGTCATACAATATATATGTGATGAAAATTCGTCTCATGTACAAAATCGTCTCATACAAAAAAAATTCTAACTTTTGGTGTAATAATATATATACTTTGTCTAGTATATATTAGTAGTACGCGTATGATGTAAAAAAAAAAATCAAATATAATAAGGAAACCATTTTAAAGGGAATATATATAATATCGATTACAAAAGAGCTACAATTAAAAAGTAGACCCATCACCTATGCATAAAAAAATGAAATTGCATCAAACAACAAGGGATCGACAAAGTGGGCAAGTGTTGTATGTGTTCCAATAACCACGCTTTTATATAACCACCGTGAAACCTATGGTTGCACGTCACTACCACCGTCCACTTCTCGCCATCTTTATATTCTTTCAAGCAGATTACGCAGCCTCCTCTGCCGGATACGTTTCTCCACCGCCACCGTGGCCATGTTTTCGGCCGTTGAACTTGGCATATGTAGCTCAAGCATGACGTAAGCAACAAAAACACGAAAAGATACCCAACTAGCCCGACAAGTACATAGAATCGGGTCAAGTCGGGTGCATTCATGGGGCGGAGATAATTGGTGGAAAAAGAATAATGATATTATATATTCTGAATTTGTTTGGGTACATAATCCAAAATTAAATAGCTAGGGACAGTGACGTGACAGACAGGGGCGGATGTACATGTATGGGGAGGAGGGCCATGGCCCCCTCAAATTTTATCAATCAACTATAGTAAATATATGTATTAAGGGTATTTTTCATTCTCCATTTTATATTTGGCCTCCCCCAATTAATAAACTAATTTAATTCTATTAAAATAAACCGTAATGATACAATACTCCCCAATCCACTTACCAGGTTTGTAATTGCAATTTATATATTATTTGTTAATGTACTATTTTAATTATCCTCCAATTTTCCAAATATTTAATTTATAATTAACTTTTTAATTTAAAATTAATTCTTCAATTATTAATTGATGTATTTATAAAATTTATTTTCTAGATTAAAGATAAACAAAAATCAATATAACTAATTGTTGGGTAATAATTAGAATTTGAAATTTGATGTAGTCTTTTAATTAATTAATTTGTATTTGACTATTTCATAGATGAAAAAGCTATGAACAATAGATTTTTTTTTTGAAAGAAAAAATAAAAATACTCAAGCATCTCAGTTAAATTCATCTATAGATAATAATAAAAAAATCGTCAATATGAAAGTGTTAGAAGAGCATATATCCAAGATGGACCATGCCAAATAGTAATACTTTTAACGGGTTGTAAGTTTAATATTATATTCTGAAAATTTTATGATAATTAATACTCCATATATTATATATGAGCTTAATAATGTATATAATAAATTTTATTACTTTGAAATTTTACTATTGGCCCCCCTCAATTTTTCATCCTGGGTCCGCTCCTGGTGACAGACCCAAAATTTTTGGATTGGGGGGCCCGATTTGCATTAGTATAAATAAAATATATCCCGTATTTCGTGATGACTTGCATACCTTAACAAGTCCACTTTTTAAGAAATGTAAATTTTTAGTGATGTGTGAGGTCAAATAAATGAGGAGTATTTTGAGTAATTTAGTGATATTTAAAAGGAATTTAGTGAGGTGTGAGGTCAAATAAATGAGAAGTATTTTGGTTGATTTAGTGCGGTTTAAATGTGATCTAGTGAGAGGTATACGGAAGAATGTGGACCCAAAATGAGTGACAATTTTAAAAATAAAATAATGTAGGAGAGTATATTTTTGGGTAATTTATTGAGGTTTAAAAGACAATTTAGTAAGGTGTAGGGAAGAATGTGGACAAAAAATGAGTGACAATTTTAAAAATAAAATAATGTAGTAAAAGTATTAATTTTGTAGATTATTTACGTATTATAAATGTGCAAAAAACTTTAAAATATTTAAATAAAAAAATGTACAAATAATCACGAGACGAAAAATATATATATTTATATATATATATATATAAATAAAAAAATCAGTGGGGAGGCCATTGGCCTCTGGACCCTACCTGGGTCCGCCACCGGCTAGGGACATAAATAAATGGAAAATCTAATTAATTGATGATGTCCAAATACAAAGTTTTCAAACTGATCAAGGCCGTTGTGATCAATTAATATAAAAGTATAAAACCAAGGTGATTATAGTAGATCGAGGGTACGAATTAAGATCTTATACCGTACTAATTTAAATAAATTGTTATTATTGACCTATAATTTAGGTTAAATTTTTTTAAAAAAATATAACGTAAGTTTTTTTTTTTTTTTTTTTATAAAAGAAGGCAAGTTTAGATACATAAGGAAAATATTTCCTTACTAAAAACAATACTCCCTCAGTTATAATACCTTTCACACCTATTTTTTCGGTTCTTTAAAAATTCCTTATGTATAATATCTATAATATTATATTTAATGTCATTTTTTAAGGTCCACACATATACACAAGTCAATTCATTTATTAATTTTTTTATAAAATTATATCTCAAAATTCTATTAATTATAATATTTTTTAAAAAATGGGTGAATAGTAAGTATAAAAGGTATCAAAATTCTATTAATTATAATATTTTAAAAAAAAATGGATGAATAGTAAGTATAAAAGGTTTTCTGGGATAGAGGGAGTACTATTTAATAACAATTAATATAATTTTTTTAAGTGGATATGTATGTGAAGAAAATGAGAGAATTGTGGAAAATAATTAAAAAATCATGTCAAATACTTGTATGCACTCGCATGCATGGTGTATACCTCAATTTCAAATTATTTGCACTCATTCATTTAATTAGTTCACCTTTCAAATCATTTTTTACTATAATTATCTGCACTTGCACATTTAATGAGTTCACCCCCAAATCTTTTTTTACCACGTTATTTGTACTCGCTCATTTTATGAGTTCACCCCCAAATCATTTTTTACAACGTTATTTGTACTCGCTCATTTTATGAGTTCACCCCCAAATCATTTTTTACAACGGTTATCTGCACCCACCATTTTATGAGTTCACTCCCAAATTATTGTTTTATCACGATTATCTGCACCCGCTCATTTTATGAGTTCACCCAAAAATAATTTTTAAAAAACAATCACATTTAAAAAAATTATATTATCTTTTTATTAATTTACACAAAATATAATAAAATAAACTCTAATTTATATATTTACAATATGCAGACGAGTTATTGTTGAGTTACCGTCGATTCACCACCAAGTCATCTCGATTTTTTTATTTTTAAATTTTTTCCCATCATATTTTCCTTTTTTCTTCCCATTTTCATTTTTTTTATTTCTTCGTTTTTTTTTCTTTTATTTTTTTCCTGTCTTTCTTTTTCATTTTTTTCATGTATATTTTTTTAATCTTAATATAAAATAATATTATAGGTATGATTTTATTATAGTCGATCGGCGAGACACCTGAATTTCAATTTTAATTTGATGAGTAAAGGACCTGTCGAAAATCCATGTCGGTCGGTGGGTGACCCAACCACCACCATATCCGACCACCCCTTCCACGGCGACGGCGGCGCTTCCGTCCCGGACGCTGAAGCCCAAGACCCCTTCTCAAATCGCAAACGCGATTCTTCAATTCCATGACAATCGACATCATCTTCCATCTCAGCCACGATCCATGGCGGCCGAAAACCTCTACTCATTTCGACCACCGACGCGACTACTTCGATCAATCTATTTTGTGTTTGCGATCCAGGAGCTTCTCCGACATCAATGGCGCTCGCCTGCAACACTCAGGTCGATGTCGCTTCGCTCTCGTTGTTCATCTTTGTTCAAATCGAAGCTACATTGCTTCGTCTTCTTCACCATGCTCCTGCGCAGCTTCTTCCTCCGGTTGACGACGGTCCGACGAAGGACTGTGAGTATGTTGTCGATGGATCTCTGATCGGCCGGCACTCGGAGCCGGTGACCTTGTTGATGAAATCTCAGGCGTCGACTGCTGACCTAGGGTGCCCTTCTATTTGGCTATGGTTCTCTTCAATTGGGCTTGGTAATGTGCACTCCCTATTTTCTCCAGTACACCCCGATATGCACTTCCTCCACTTTTTATGATATTATTGTTATTGGTATTATTATTTATTGATTGTGGTATTACTATTAATACACTATTAAATTAATATTAAAGATTATTGATTACGATATTATTGATTATTAATTGTGGTATTATTGGTTATTGTTTGTGGTATTACTGATTGTGTGGAATTATTTTTTATTGCTTAAGACATTACTGATTATTATTATTATTATTTATGGTATTATATATTATTGTTTATGGTATTACTGATAATTATTTTTGGTATTAATGAATATAATTTGATTTGTGAAATTATTTGTTATTGTATAAGATATTAATGTTCATGGTATTACTAATTACTGTTCATGACTTAATGGTATTACTGATAATTATTTTTTGGTATTACTTTATATAATTAGATGTGTGAAATTATTTGTTGTTGTATAAAATTTTACTGATTAATATTAATGGTATTACCGATTACTGTTCGTGGTATTACTAATAATTGGTTTTGGTATTATTGAATATAATTAGATGTGTGCAATTATTTGTTATTGTATAAGATATTATTCATTATTGTTAATGGTATTACTGATTATTGTTTATCGTATTACTGGTTATTACTTATTGTATTAGCGACTATAATAAAATCATACATATAATATTATTTTATATTAAAATTTTGAAAAATATATACTAAAGAAAAAAAAAGCTGAAAAAAAATGAAGAAATAAAAAGTTTAGAATAAAAACTGAAAATGAAAAAAAAAATTAAAAAAAAAATTGAGATTTGAGACTAATTTCAATAGTTTTTTTAAATTATATTTTTAGGATTTTATTTTTAAAAACATGGGTGATTAGTGATTTAGTGGTGAATAGATGGTAACCCGGCTGCAAATTGTAAATGTATAAATTAGGGTTGATTTTATTATATTTTGTGTAAATTAATAAAAAGATAATATAGTTTTTTAAATGTAATTATTTTTTAAAAAAATATTTGGGGGTGAACTCATAAAATGAGTGGGTGCAGATAATTTGGGGTGGACTCATAAAGTGAGTGTGTGCAGATAAGTGTAGTATAAATATAATATGGGGGTGAACTCATAAAATGAGCGAGTGCAGATAATTATGGTAAAAAAATAATTTGGGGGTGAACTCATAAAATGAGCGGGTGTAGTTGTAAAAAAATGATTTGATGGGTGAATTCATAAAATGAGTGGGTGCAGATAACTGTAATAAAAATATGATTTAAGGGTGAACTTAATAATTAGTGGGTATAGGTAAAATATAAATAAAAAATTAAAATTAAAATTAGGGGTATGGTGCATACGGATGGACACAAGTGTTACCCAAAAATCATTTAAAAATTCATACCTGGTATTATAAATAAAATTATATTCCGTACTAATTAATTAGGAAATGTAAATCGATGTAGAAGTGAATAAGTGAGAGAATTGATAAGAATGAAAAAATAATTTTCAAAATTAAAGCTGGGGAAAAGAGAATTAACAAATATATTCTTAGAATTAAAAAAGGTTACGTATTACTAAAAAAGTGTACTTATTAACAAATATATTTTTAAATAATAAAGGAAATCTACATTAATTCTCTAATGCACATTTTTCAAGTGCACATTATATTTAAATATTTTTAAATTCTTTAACCAATTTCATCATCTTTTTCAAGTCTTTTCAATTTTATGTCTCAAATAATTGTTTTTATAAAATTAAAGGGAGGACATGATTAAAAACACGGTAAAAAATTTTAAATTACATCACTTAATTGTGTACAAGCGAAAAATTCTAAAATATCACTTATTAAAAATGGAGGGACTATAAAATTAAAAAAATTAGGGTTAATTCTAAATAAATACAACACATTTAGTCTCAATATCAATTTAATCATGATCTTTACGATTATTGTAAAAAACTCAACCTTTCATTGTGTTGCAATTAGATACATATTTTTTTTCTCTGATCAACAATTGATGACGTGGTTTGTTGGAGCTTGCCACGTCAGATTACACATATTCTTCTTTATTTTTCACATCAGATTACACTTTATAAAAATAAAATTAAAACTTTATAAAAATAAAAATAAAACTCCCTTCTTCTCTTCTGCGCCTCAAACTCAATCAAGTTCTTCTCTTCTAACCCTAAAAATCAAAATCATAAGGCATAAAATCCCAACACTAAAAATCGTAAAAAAATAATTTTTTTTGTCAAGAATCCTAAAAAGTTGGGTCGTTTGAAAGTAGAATGAAGTTTGTAAACTCTAAACCCTACAAAAACTCCAAGTGAGTGAAATGTTTTAAACTTTGTGTATTTGAGTGTTTTGCGTATGAGCACTTGAAATACATAATCTATATATTGGCAACATGGTGGAAAGTTTAACACTGTGAATGGTAATTTACTATACCAAGGGAATCTTTAGACCGTACCTCAACATTGCATAGATGCAATAGAGTTGGTTATTTTGATTTAGTTGATTAAGTAGAGAATATGAGATACAATAAATAATTTGTTTGAATTATTTTTATTTCTAAGGAAGTGGAGGAGAAGACGCAGAAGAAGCGCGGGAGTTTTATTTTTATTTTTTAGAAGAAGACGCAGAAGAAGCGTGTAATTTGATGTGCAAAAAAAAAAGAATATTTGTAATCTGACGTGGCAAGCTCCGACAAGTCACGTCATCAATTGTTGGCCTGAGAAAAAAAATGGGTATCTAATTACAACACAATGAAAGGTTGGAATTTTCTACAATAATCGCAAAGGTCGTGATTAAATTGATATTGAGACTAAATATAGTGTATTTATTTAGAATTAGCCCAAAAAATTAAAAAAATTGACACATTTGCCCTTTAATAGGATTTCTCTTTCCTTTTCCTTTCCTTCATTAAATTCTCATAATTTATTCTAAAATATATCAAGAAAAAGAAAAGATAATGAAAAAGTAATGACAACACTGGGACTGTTATAACTTCAGGTTATGAAGTAGAAAAATAGAGCCAGAGAATAATGAATCTAATGGTCCTCCCAAACTCAGAAGGTTATAGACCCTTTAATTAAGGAGACTTGTAAAAATTTCAAGCCATAGATGGATCCCATCCCCATTTCCCTATATTCGATGGAATAGTTCCACGAGAGCAAGCTTGCTTTAAAGTAAGGGGTTTATTTCACATCAAACTAGCTGCTGCCTTAGAGAGGAAAGAGAGATAATTTAATATTAAAAATAAGAAGATTTAAGTATGGATAGCTTATGTATATAAGTTGTAATAATAGTTAAAATGATAAAAAATTTAAAATAATATTTTAAAATCAAAAACAATAATTAGTGTTATAAGTGAATCCTAGCCTTCTCGAGGAAAGTTAAATGAAGTCGTTCGTCAAAACACAATGCAATATTGCATTCATGCCATGTTGATCAAATAAGATAAATTTAGATCAAAATTTGTGGGCCAAACGCAAGTTAATATTTATTAAAAAAAATTTTGTTCAAAAATGTATTACATACTATAAGTCCAAAAATATTCTGCTACTACATGACTAAAACTATGTTACTACAAGACCAAAATTTTATCACTTAAAAGTGTATTACTACATGTCCAAAAATATTTTGGACACTTAGTTTTTTTAATTAGGTGAATTTATCATAATAATTTTAGACATATAGTAGTAAAAATTAGGTGAATTTATCATAATAATTTATACATATAGTAGTAAACTTTTGACCTTATAGTAACAATATTTAGATTATGTAGTAAACCACATGTTTGTGACCCACAAATTTTATGGGCAACTCGGATTCGGGCTTATAAATTGCAATTTTTTTTATTACATTACTTTAATTAAATATATTTAATGTGTAAAATATTTTAAAGAAGTGTTTTCTTGACCAAAACCTGACCACAAACTAACAAGTAACCACTGACTTCAATTCCTAATTATCCAAATTAAAATTGCATGCAGGTTAATCTGATAAACGAATCAAATTACTAAAACCATTGAAAAATAAATACTTTTATGCATGATGCAGTAATTTAAGTATATTTTTAATTAATACTAGTATTTTTAATATTATACTAAATGGTATAGTAGTTCCACATATTGTTTTAACGAAGGACACAATTTTGTATAATGCAACTAGTGTACATTATTTTAATGTAGGATACAATTTTGTATTTAAACGGATGAATAAATTTATGTATGCGGTACATGATATATGCATATATATATATATATATATATATATATATATATATATATTTTAATGGAAAGTTAAATACCCATCCCTTTTTTTCCCCTTTCCATGATTCGAATTCAGACCTAATGTCTAGGCAGTGGTGCTCATATATATATATATATGAGTTAACTAAATTGTAAGTCATTTAATGTATTTTTAATTGTTCAATTAATCTTTTTATTTTTTTACATTAGATTTAAATTAAAAGTATAATTTAATTGCATCAATTGCACTATATATAATTGAAGGTATATGAGTATTACAAAAAATTAAATCGCAATAATTGAAGAATCTAAATGTCCACATCGTTCCTTACATATTTTTTCCCTCTTCACAATACATCATCAATTTTGCGGCGCACTTGCATCATAAACTAAAATAATTGCCATTATATCCTGATCCAATTAAATATTAAAAAAAAAACAAATATATATTATATATATATATATATATATATTTAAATCAGAGTTTGGTGAAATCTACACCTACTAGACCACATGAGTTCTGCAAAGTGGGCATGTGTCCGTCTCGGCCAGCCATGTTTTAAGACATAAAACATGAAACCTATGATTGCATGTAGTGATCCTTACTCGATTTTCACCGTGTTTGTACTCCTCCAAGCAAATTACGCACCCTCCACCTACTTCTTCCTCTTCTAGAGGAACATCGTATTTCTCGAATACAATTTTTCCGAGCATCGACTTCAATGGCTGTTCGGCAAAATAAGTAGCTATCTTGAAATATAGCGCCACAATTCCCAACAAAATATAGTTCAAGATAACAAAAAATCCAACTACAATCGCAAATAGAATGGACGCTAAAATCCCTACTGCCAATATTATAAACACTACCGCCGCGATTACTTCTAAAACTAGTAAAATTGACATATCAATAATATTAATTAGATGAATGATAAATCAAAAGATAAACTATTTTTGTATCTGATATGTGGGAAAACTTTTGATGTAAATTTTACCTAATGAACATAGTATATATATATATATCAGAGTTATTATATCTCTCTAATGCTAAATCTGGAAGATACCTTATTGGTTATACCATTGGAAAGGAAATATATAAAATTATGCGTACGTAGTAGTATTTGATATGTTAATGGACATTAGAAACAAATCTATATCAAATCTTTCATCTTAATATTCCTTAATTAATTAACAAAGTATATGGAATTAAGAAGTACGGAGTATGTGTTGATAGCTTACCATAATTTTTTAATCCTTTTCACGTCTTTATCAATTAATAAAGGTAATTTAGAAATTATGAGTATTTCTAAAATTAAAATGAAATCAAATTGGGAGAAAGTGTGTCATTTTTTTTTAAATCTTTTTCACGTCTTTATCAATTAATAAACGTAATTTAAAATTTATGAGTATTTCTAAAATTAAAATGACATCAAATTGGGAGAAAGTGTGTCATTTATTTATGAACTGGATGGAGTATGGTTTTGTTAAAATCCTGTTTTAAGGTTAATGTTTTATATTCAAATTTTTAATAAGGAAATATAGGGAGGGATTTATGCTATGAATTTTAAATTTATAATCAAAATTCACTCCACTTATTTGAATTAAAAATAAATGAATGGATTTTAAAAACATAGGTTTTAACCCATATTTTTTTTATTTAAAATTGTGAGAATTTTAAATTCTACCTAAAACTATATCATTTGAAATTCATGTATTTTTAACTCCTTTCATTTTAAATGCTTTCTCAAATCAAATTACCTACAAGATTTTTTATCCCAATATTGGTTGATTAATCATTTTATCTCGAAGCGGGCCACGGGTTTTTACTATACTATTATGATAGACCCAAACACAACCTAATATTATGGGATGGCAATTTTGGACAAACACTTTGTGGTTGACAATATTTTTTTTATTGAAAGGAAAAAAAAAAATTGCATGACACTAACTTTTAATTAAGTTCAGCAAATGCCAGGAGCCTCTTTGCATGTCGCGCAAAAATTAAACATATACAGAGTACTACTGTCCATTTTTTTAATTTTTACATTTTTAACATTATTAAAAAATGTAATAACTATTAAAAAAGGAATAAAATGTTAAAGATTTATATTTTAATAACTATAAGGGCATGATTGGTATGACCAAAGACGGAGCCACGTGGGGCCCAGGGGGTGCACTGGGCCCCCCACTGATTTTTTAATTTTTTTAATATATATATCTTTAATTCAATTTATTAATAAGCCTCTCCCTTTGCCTATTCATTCATCAGCGCGTTTTCAATTCCTATTAAATAGCACTTAGTGTACTTATGAATTTTAATTAAACAAAAAATATTTATTTTTCTTTCGGTCACTTTTTTATTTATTACTCCGTTAAGTCTTCCACTTTTTAATTAAACAAAAAATATTTTCTACTCTTTATATAAATAAAAAGATTGAGTTTGGGTATGAATAAAGTGAATCATAATTTTGAGTAAATAAGATAGTTTGGAGGATGAAGATACAAATGTTATTTTTATTTTAAAATATATGTATTAAATTTGGACGAATAAAAAAAAAGTACTTACATGCAAAGTTTGAATTGATTTTTTTTTAAGCCTCGGGTATCGATTTAAGGAACAACTAATCTCGGGGGATCAGAGTTTTGTGCTGCACCTTAGAGCACACTCCTAAATGTCAAGCCTTGTAACGTTTTACACATATACTCCGTATTATATATACGAGAATTTTCCATATCATAATTTTAAAATATAATAATAGAAGATAATTATATATAATTGATTATTGATTCAAATTATCATTTTAAGTTTGATAAGATATGAATATTTAGTAGTGAAAAATATTTCAGAGTTTTATTTTGAACCGTTCAACATTTAAACATAAAAATGCATCAACATATTATATAAAATATAATATTAATGAATTAGGATGTTTGAATAATACTATAATAAAAAATATGATTACTTTTAATATTCTTGCATTCTTATTTTAACGTTAATTGGGCCCCCCTACACTAAAATCCTGGCTCCGTCACTCGGTATGACTGAATGAAATTGTGACCGAATGAAATGAACTCATGAATGGAATGAATGTTTGAATGAATGTTTGAATGAATTTTTTATTGATTTTATTCTCATGATTGGTATAATAAAATGAAATACAAAATAATGCATAGAGTTTATCTAACTAAAATAGTGAAAAATACCCTTTAATATACTTTATTTTATAGAAATATATTAAATTAATCAATATGTTATTATTAATATAATAATAAAATTTTACATAAATAAATTTTCATTTTGAAAAAAATGGTGAACACATACAGCCCTTTCGCAATCAAGAAACGATTCTGGTGCATATATCGTTTTATATATATATATATATTATCCTTCCAAATTATGAAGAAATTCAATCAAACAACAATTATATCTAATTACTTCGCCGCAACAAGCGAACGAATGCTGAAATTGCTTCAGGAATGCTTTGGTGAGGGGTTGATTACGATCAACCAGATGACCAAGGGGTTTAACAGGATCAAAGATGCATGGGATGGATGATCTGGCGCTGGATATCCCAAATACTAAGGAGATCGAAGTTCAAATTTTATGAGGAGTATGCGGGGGAGCACGAGTGGCGTGTAAATTAGGGTTGAAGATTTTAATTAAAAATAATGTTAATGAATATTGCGTTTAATTATTAGAAAGGATAATTTTGTAAAAATAAAATATAAGAAAGTGATTATTTTATTTTAGAAAATAAAAAAATATTGATTTTACACGAAATGGAATGGGGAAAGACAGGGAGATGAAGAGGAATTACAATTCTTTATTTTTTGGAATCAGCATTCCTTATAACAATCATACCGATTGGTATGATGAAATGAAAATATGAATGAATGAATGTAATAGACTCATGAATGGAATGAAGGTTGAAGGTGGGAAGAGAATAAAATAGAAATGACAATTGTTATGATTGGTATGAACGGAGGAATGAATAAGGAATGAAAAATTTATGTTGAAAATTACCTAAATTATTATTATTGCTAATTTTTGTTGTTGTGATGGTTTGTTATTATTACTATTTATTATTAAAAAATTATTATTATTATTATTATTATTATCAAATATTATAGTATTATATATTATTATTAATATATAAAAATATTATTTTTGATGGTTTAAATTACTATTATTAAATAATAAATATTTTCTTAATTTAAATGTATTATTAATATTTTCATAACTATTACTATATATTAATGTATATTTAATTATTATTTAATTTTTAAATTTATTATTTTTATTATTGATTTTGAAATTTTTATTATGGATAATAAATTATTATTTATTTAATAGTCATAATATTAAATATTAAATTTTTAAATTTTTTTTTTTATAGAAGTTAAATACCCATCCCTTTTTTCCCCTCTCCATGAGTCCATGACTCGAACCCAGGACTAAGGCCCAGTAGTGGTGATTTAAATAATATGTGAAAATGAAAATAAATAATAGGAGTAATATTTTATAATAATACTAATAATAATAATAAAATTCATTTCTTACATCATGGAAAAAGAATAAAGAATGATTATTCCTTAATTTTTGATAATGATCATTCCATTTAAAAAGAGAATTCCTAGTAAATAAATATACCAATGGTATTTGGAATGTATTAAGGAATGATCATTCCATTTCTAATTCATTCCTACTTACCTAAGAACCTAAGAAATTGAAATGTTAAAAAGAATAGAAATGGTAAAAAGAATAGAGTACTGTAGTTGGAGGACAACTAAAAATTCATTCCATCATATTATCGATTATATAGTATTTATTTATGTTAATGGATTCATAAATAATTATTTTGTTTTACATTTTTTTGTTGACAGAATTTTGTTTTACATATACATTAGTAAAAACAAACAAGTAAACTTACCCACGCCATCATATTACATAGTGTGATTTGACGAACTCAAAAAATATTCCAAAAAGACAAACTATATAATTGTGGAACAGTGTTTGTTGTAAATAACTTTGCATTTTTTTTTTCGCCTTTACTCAACCGATCATTAATGCCATGAAATTTACAAATAACATATATATGTTTCACCAACTCAAATGTCTCCAAACATGTTTTACTAATAAAAAATGAGTAAAGAAAAAAAAAGAAAAAGTTCAAATTATCTCATTACACCGTATAAATTTGAATATGAATATGATTTGCATCATATAGGATAAATATGTAACATAGTATTAGACAATATGATCCCTACAAAAGTGGACATGTGTCTTTGTTGGCCAACCATGTTTTCTCGAGTTTCATCGTGTTTGTACTCTTTCAAGTAGATTACACACTCTCCACTAACTTCTTTCTCATCTCGAGCATCATCGTATTTCTCAAATACTATTTCTCTGTGTGAGAATAGGTATGTGATCACAGTTAATGATGTGATAAGAATGATTCACTATTTATTAGAGTATTTACAAGGAGATAATTATGGTAAATACAACAACCATATCAAAGAGATATATACAAAGATATGGACTAAAATAAAAATACAAAGATTTGAACCGAACATTAATCCGGTTTATTTCATTCTTGAGTGGATCAATTCATTGCTTGTTTTTCTAGAACTTGCCCAAGTTCTTGCTTGAGATCATAATTGTGTGATACTGTGAGAAATGATGTAGGCCATCTTTCGTACTACAAGTCACTTAGCCATATTTTTCCAAATAACCAAAGAAATTTTCCGTAGTTAGCCCGTTTGAGCTTGAGTTCCCATTTTCTTGGCAACCTACAATGTTTAACCATTTAGCTTTTTGAGCTTTCGATGCCCAATTCTAGTGGAGAACGAAAAGAAAGTGGTAAAACATATGCTTAAATGCCTTTAGTTTGAAGAGAAAAATTGGCAAGGGTGTGAAACGAAAGAAAAAGATGGAAGTGATGAGAAAATGAGAAAATAAAAAAAAATTGAGAAAGAAAAGAGGGACAATGAGCCCCAAGTGCTTGAGAAGAAAATAAATTGAAAGGTGAAGTGATTGGCTAAAAAAGAGGAGGAGATGATTGCATGTGAGAAATTTAAATGAAAAGTGAGAATGAAGGTGTGTAAACCTTATGAGCATAAGCTTGATGTGTTGAAAAACAACTTTCGTTCTCCACTAGACGAGTCACTTCCTCCATATTCATCATACCCCGTCCAAAGAGCCAACGTTACGTCCTTGGTTAAGACCTATTGATCTCATAGTTGAACATGTTTGTGGTGGAAAGATGGTAGAGCTTGGGCAAGCTTATGGCAATTGCAATGCGTGATTTGATTGATGAGTGTCTATTGTCCTTAATTTGTTTGAGTGTTTGAGAGAAACACTATATCTTGTGAGTTGAACTTGAGCATTTGGATATTGTCATCACCATCACTTGTTATTGTATGTTGAGCATGTGTGAGGTAATTAGTTTGATTTTCAATATTGAACTTGTGATCATTTTTGAGAATGTATCTTGAGGAAGAAGAATTCATTTCATGTCATTTGATACGTGGGATCTTTCATTGATCATCTAGTTGTAAATTTCCCCTCACATTGTAATTCTTTCGTTGCTCGAGGACGAGCAACACTTTAAGTTTGGGGGAGTTGATTCGGGTGGAATTTACACTATTTAGATGCATATTTGAAGCTCATTTGATGTTGATTTCATTGAATTATACATTGAATATGATTGTTTAAGCCGAAATGAGAGAAATGTTGTGTTTTGTCGATTTTGTAGGAAATACGATGGAATTTGGAGCAAAACACCAACCATACTTTACTGGATCAGGAAGAGGAGTGCACGGTTGGATTCGTCTCGAAAAATGGAGTGGAATGGAAAAAAGAATCGAGTCAATCGGAGGTCGGAAGCTCGAGATACGAAGAGACAAAAATACATGCCCGGGTAGAAACGACCCGGGCGGGTCACTTCGACCCGGGCAGAGCCAAAAATGAAGTAGTTTCGTATTTTGCCCGGGTGAAACCCACCCGGCCGGGTGGTTTCGACCCGGGCAAGGCCCAAAAGTGTGTTTGTTCGTGTTTTGGCCGGGTGGCATGCCCGGGTGGGAGCCACCCGGCCGGGTCACTTCATTTTCGGGGTTTTTGGCCCATTTTCTCCATATTTCAAGGGCCTAATTGCAAAATTAATTCAAGACTTCTACCCCAACTATAAATAGATCAAATTTGAGTTTGAGAAAGAGTCTCTTACTCCTTTTACAAGCAATTCACACACACATTCACATAGTTGTAGGTGTTCTTCATTTTTAGTTTAGATTCTTAATTAGATTAGATAGAATAGTGGTTTTTACTTCGAATCAAGCTACGATTATCATCGGGCATCGTCTATTACATCGGTTTGTAGCTAAATTCTCATGATCAAGGTGATATTATTCTATTTTGCAATTCAATTTAGTATTTTCTTAATTTCTTCAATCTTTTGTTATTCTACTATGAGTTTGATGTTATTAGTTGTTTTAACCATGGAATTCTCTTCTAGAACCATGGGCTAAGCTCTTATTGCCTTGGGTGTGAATGTTTTGATGGGTGTTTAGTGTAATTATAGATTAATTGCATGATTAGCTTAGGAATTGGGTGTATATGTTTCTAGTGTTGTAATTTTCATGATTCAATTGATTAATTCACCCTATTAGCTAGCATTGTTAGTCTTGTCGACTTCAACGACCGTATTGGGTTGCATGATTAAGAGTGTGTGTATGAGCTTGAATTAATCAATGAGAATTAACATAGTAATTAGCTACACCGACCGGGGGTTGATTGCTTAGATCGACGACACTAGACACTAGTCGATTAGAGGTCGTCTATTAGATTAGTGAGAGGGCGTCTCATAAACATTAGTAACCGTGTTGAACGTGTTTATGAGACACTATCTTAGGAGCTTATGGTATTGATTAGACTATATAATTGCTAATCGATGCACGTGTTCACCTAAGCCTCACAAGGGATTAGTCTACACACACGAGTGATAGCCTTTAGCTTAATCCAAAACCATAGTTTAATTCATGCAATTGGTTCGTTAACTCATTGAATTACCCACAAAACGGAAACACCCGAGGCAATACCCTTCCCTTGCACTTTCCAACGAAAGTTAGATAACTTGTTATTTTTGTCAATAGTTTTCATTACTCTAGTTAATCTAGTTTAATATTTTTGTTCTTATTTCCAAAAATCCAAACAAACACGTGTAGTTACTACAATAGCATGCATACTTGCAACTTTAGGGATTCACTAGCACTCAATTAGGTCCTTGGAACGAAATTTTACTTGGTATACTTATCGTACTACTAACGAACCCATACGCTTGTGGGGATCGTATAGTTGTTTAAAAAGTGCAAAAATACATAAAAGTCAATGGCGCCGCTGCCGGGGACTTAAGCGAGTGTTGTTAGTGAGACTTAGAGTTTGTTAAGTGTTATTGATAGTAGCATTTCTTTTTCGTTATTTTGTTTTTCGTTTCTTTTGTGGGCTTTGATACTTGTTTTTGTATAGGTGTGAACTTCATTGCCTTGATGGATGGATACAACCAATACCAATGGAATCAATGTTATGATCAAAATGGTATGGTTTATCCTCCACAACATGGAGATATGAGCTATGATGGTTGGAGGAACTTTGATTATAATTATCAAATGCAACAAGTTCCCTCCTATTATCGAGATTGGAAGAATGAAGAAGCACCACCTCCCCCTTCTCAAGGATATTATCCTTATCCTTACCCAACTCAACCACAAGCCTACTTCCCACCACCTCCACCACATCAATACCTTCCACCGCAACACCCTTATCTTCCATATCCATATCCTCCCCCACCACCGGAAGAGTTGTATCGTCCACCTCCTCCTCCACCTATGGAGGAACCTTGGTTTGACAATTATCAAATGCAACAAGTTCCTTCTCCTTATCAATCTCAAGAGTGGGAAAGCAATGCTCATTCGCCACCAAACAATGAAGAAAGTGATACTAAAAAAGTGCTTCTTGCACTATTGTTGAAAAAGTTGGATGCAAGTGAAAAAAGGTTGGAGGCAAGTGAGAAGAAATTCGAAGCAACCGACTCCATCCTTGCTCAACTTGTTAGTAATCAAAAATCGATGGAATTCCAACTTGGACAATTGGCCATTGCCGTGAAAAAAATGCAAGAAGAGGAGAACTCAAGTGAGGAGAGTGAAGATGCCAAGCTCATTGTCAAAGGAGATGAAGATAAATGTCCTTTAATGGATATGAGCAACAAGGAACATGAAAATCAAGAAGCGTCAAAAGACGAGTTGAAGAGCGAAATGAGCATTCCTAAACTTTTAAACTCTTCAATTTATTCTTCATTTGATATTAATGCTTCTATTGATTTCATTTTACCTCTTGATCATTTTGATTCAAAAAAAGAGCTTGAGAAGTGTTTGGTGGATATTCTTGGACAAAGAGGAAAGAGATGGAAAGAGGTGGAGTGGAAGGAGCAAGAAGAATATTCATTGTTGAAACCATGGAAGAAAAATGTGGATGATTGGTCTTCAATTCATAAGAGCCTCCTTGAATTTGAAGCTCAAATGTTGAAATACAATGGGAAGGAGGATCGATATCCATGGCCTTTCCGATGAGTTCTTTTATTTCCGTCGGGCATAGGACGTTAAACCTAGCGCTAAATGGGAGGCAACCCATTTTTACTTGCTTTATTTCATTTCTTGCTAATTTTATTTGCTTTGTTAGTTTAGTTTGATGTGTTTGCGAGTTTTGATGTAGTTGGAGAAGCTTGGATCGAATGGACAAGTGGATTGAAAGTGGAACTTTGTGCTAAGAAGAAGGTGTAGCTATAGCAATCGTAAGAGGTACGCCCACCCCAATTCTTAGGAATTGCATAGCAATTACTAAGTTTGGGGGGGGGGGGGGGGGTAGTGGAATTTATATTCTTGTTCATGACATTGATTGCTTAGCTACTCTTAGTGTTAATTGATGGGATAGTGGCCCATGTGTGTAGATTTGTATGGTTAGCACTTGGTGGCAATATCAATGCAACACTATTTTTCCAAACTTTTAATTGCTTTGCAATGAAAAAGTTTGGGGGGGTATGTTCGTTTTTACATTTTCTATTGACACCAATGTGTATTCTTGTGTATGTGTGTAATTTGAACTTAAATGATCATTGAGACACATTTGATGGTGATTGGTTGTGAATTTGATTCCTTGAATGTGTACATGATTGGAATGAATCATCTTGTTTGTGTTGTTGTCATCTCGTTGCTTATGGATGTTTTGCATGCACAATGAGTTATGTGTGATGATGATTGATGAATGATTGAATATTGAATGAACCGGTGAGAGTTGAGCTTTGAACCGAACATTAATCCGGTTTATTTCATTCTTGAGTGGATCAATTCATTGCTTGTTTTTCTAGAACTTGCCCAAGTTCTTGCTTGAGATCATAATTGTGTGATACTGTGAGAAATGATGTAGGCCATCTTTCGTACTACAAGTCACTTAGCCATATTTTTCCAAATAACCAAAGAAATTTTCCGTAGTTAGCCCGTTTGAGCTTGAGTTCCCATTTTCTTGGCAACCTACAATGTTTAACCATTTAGCTTTTTGAGCTTTCGATGCCCAATTCTAGTGGAGAACGAAAAGAAAGTGGTAAAACATATGCTTAAATGCCTTTAGTTTGAAGAGAAAAATTGGCAAGGGTGTGAAACGAAAGAAAAAGATGGAAGTGATGAGAAAATGAGAAAATAAAAAAAAATTGAGAAAGAAAAGAGGGACAATGAGCCCCAAGTGCTTGAGAAGAAAATAAATTGAAAGGTGAAGTGATTGGCTAAAAAAGAGGAGGAGATGATTGCATGTGAGAAATTTAAATGAAAAGTGAGAATGAAGGTGTGTAAACCTTATGAGCATAAGCTTGATGTGTTGAAAAACAACTTTCGTTCTCCACTAGACGAGTCACTTCCTCCATATTCATCATACCCCGTCCAAAGAGCCAACGTTACGTCCTTGGTTAAGACCTATTGATCTCATAGTTGAACATGTTTGTGGTGGAAAGATGGTAGAGCTTGGGCAAGCTTATGGCAATTGCAATGCGTGATTTGATTGATGAGTGTCTATTGTCCTTAATTTGTTTGAGTGTTTGAGAGAAACACTATATCTTGTGAGTTGAACTTGAGCATTTGGATATTGTCATCACCATCACTTGTTATTGTATGTTGAGCATGTGTGAGGTAATTAGTTTGATTTTCAATATTGAACTTGTGATCATTTTTGAGAATGTATCTTGAGGAAGAAGAATTCATTTCATGTCATTTGATACGTGGGATCTTTCATTGATCATCTAGTTGTAAATTTCCCCTCACATTGTAATTCTTTCGTTGCTCGAGGACGAGCAACACTTTAAGTTTGGGGGAGTTGATTCGGGTGGAATTTACACTATTTAGATGCATATTTGAAGCTCATTTGATGTTGATTTCATTGAATTATACATTGAATATGATTGTTTAAGCCGAAATGAGAGAAATGTTGTGTTTTGTCGATTTTGTAGGAAATACGATGGAATTTGGAGCAAAACACCAACCATACTTTACTGGATCAGGAAGAGGAGTGCACGGTTGGATTCGTCTCGAAAAATGGAGTGGAATGGAAAAAAGAATCGAGTCAATCGGAGGTCGGAAGCTCGAGATACGAAGAGACAAAAATACATGCCCGGGTAGAAACGACCCGGGCGGGTCACTTCGACCCGGGCAGAGCCAAAAATGAAGTAGTTTCGTATTTTGCCCGGGTGAAACCCACCCGGCCGGGTGGTTTCGACCCGGGCAAGGCCCAAAAGTGTGTTTGTTCGTGTTTTGGCCGGGTGGCATGCCCGGGTGGGAGCCACCCGGCCGGGTCACTTCATTTTCGGGGTTTTTGGCCCATTTTCTCCATATTTCAAGGGCCTAATTGCAAAATTAATTCAAGACTTCTACCCCAACTATAAATAGATCAAATTTGAGTTTGAGAAAGAGTCTCTTACTCCTTTTACAAGCAATTCACACACACATTCACATAGTTGTAGGTGTTCTTCATTTTTAGTTTAGATTCTTAATTAGATTAGATAGAATAGTGGTTTTTACTTCGAATCAAGCTACGATTATCATCGGGCATCGTCTATTACATCGGTTTGTAGCTAAATTCTCATGATCAAGGTGATATTATTCTATTTTGCAATTCAATTTAGTATTTTCTTAATTTCTTCAATCTTTTGTTATTCTACTATGAGTTTGATGTTATTAGTTGTTTTAACCATGGAATTCTCTTCTAGAACCATGGGCTAAGCTCTTATTGCCTTGGGTGTGAATGTTTTGATGGGTGTTTAGTGTAATTATAGATTAATTGCATGATTAGCTTAGGAATTGGGTGTATATGTTTCTAGTGTTGTAATTTTCATGATTCAATTGATTAATTCACCCTATTAGCTAGCATTGTTAGTCTTGTCGACTTCAACGACCGTATTGGGTTGCATGATTAAGAGTGTGTGTATGAGCTTGAATTAATCAATGAGAATTAACATAGTAATTAGCTACACCGACCGGGGGTTGATTGCTTAGATCGACGACACTAGACACTAGTCGATTAGAGGTCGTCTATTAGATTAGTGAGAGGGCGTCTCATAAACATTAGTAACCGTGTTGAACGTGTTTATGAGACACTATCTTAGGAGCTTATGGTATTGATTAGACTATATAATTGCTAATCGATGCACGTGTTCACCTAAGCCTCACAAGGGATTAGTCTACACACACGAGTGATAGCCTTTAGCTTAATCCAAAACCATAGTTTAATTCATGCAATTGGTTCGTTAACTCATTGAATTACCCACAAAACGGAAACACCCGAGGCAATACCCTTCCCTTGCACTTTCCAACGAAAGTTAGATAACTTGTTATTTTTGTCAATAGTTTTCATTACTCTAGTTAATCTAGTTTAATATTTTTGTTCTTATTTCCAAAAATCCAAACAAACACGTGTAGTTACTACAATAGCATGCATACTTGCAACTTTAGGGATTCACTAGCACTCAATTAGGTCCTTGGAACGAAATTTTACTTGGTATACTTATCGTACTACTAACGAACCCATACGCTTGTGGGGATCGTATAGTTGTTTAAAAAGTGCAAAAATACATAAAAGTCAAGAGCCATAAGCAACAATAACATTGTCGTTACCAGAATACGGGTGAAGGTTATCCAAGTCAGCGGAGCGAGGAGTCATGTGAGCGGACGCACCGCTAGGGCTGTCAAAATGGGCCCGGCCCACCCGGCCTATGGACTGGGCTGAAATTTCAGTGGCCCGAAAACAACCGGGCCGAATTGGCCCGGCTCACTTGAACAACCGGGCTGAATTGGTCCGGCACACTTGAACAACCGGGCTCAAGCCGGGCTAAGCCCGAATTTTCGGGCTGGCCCGGTTCTTTTTTTTTCTTTTTTTAATATTTATTTTAATTTTCTAAAACCTAATAAACTAATATTCTGTATACAATAACTTTTATACCTAATAAACTAACAAATGCGCCCCCAAATTCAGAAATTGAAAAACTAAAAAAACCCTACAAATGCCTGTCTCCTCTTTGAAAATATTCAGAAATTGAAAAACTAAAAGAACCCTACAAATGCCTGTCTGCTCTTTGAAAATGTCGGTCGAAGGAGGCCAACTCCAGTCAATAACAGCACCTCCGACACACGGCGTCGCACATGTAGTAGAATCGCGCACAAAGGCCGCACCTTCGCCTTCGGTCCTCCACGCGGACCACGCTGTCATCCACCAAATAAAAGAGAGAATATTTTTTGAGATCCGTAACAAGAAAGAGAGAGAGAGATTTTATCTAAGCAAATCTCTGTTTAGCAAAAGAGAGAAGTTTTTTTTACGGGAATAAGAGAGAGAAGGTGAGGAGGAGAGAGATACTTGGAAATTGGAATACGTAATTAATGTTTGGGTGGTTGGGTATTATACCTAAAACCTAATGGGCCAACATATATGGGTCTAATATATTGTTTTGACATTATTTTAATTTGTAAAACAAAAGGGTTATTTTGGCCCGACAGCCCGAGGCGGGCCAGGCTGGGCCTCACAGTACTAGGCCCAACACCAACCGGGCTGGGCTAACCCGGCCAAATAAAAACGTGAAGCCCGATGGGTCGGTACCGGGCTGACCCGACCCATTTGACAGTCCTACGCACCACTGTGGAGGAACCAATCAGAGGTCGGAGGTTACGAGATGTGACATTGAGAGTCAAGAGCATGGGCAAGGTTGGGCGTAGAGGGAACAGGGCGAGCATAGCGTTCCGGGCAGCGGTTGGCATAATGGCCCTAATGTCGGCATATCTAACAAGTCGGAGGTCGACGAGCAAGCGAGGATGTGATGGTCGCCTAGCTACTAGGGTTCCGCGAAGTGGGGTTACAGGATTTGGCGCTAGGGCGAGGAGCCTTGCTCGGACGAGGAGAAGCAGTGAAGGCCGGAACAAGAGAGGACGAGGAATCCATCGAGCGAGTGAATTGCTCGTAGTTCAGGGCTTGATGTATTAGAGACTCTATGGATTTTATAAATCCATGTACTTTTTAAAGTTAAAAAAAATCCAATAAAATCTCAATTGAATACACCCCTAGTCTAAACAATAATTATCTGAATCAAAATTTTAAATCTTAAAGGGTTAGTCTTATGTGAAATATTGCATACATGCATTTCATCCCAATTAGGCAAGTCAAAACCCTAAGTCCAAAAGTCAAATTAAGTCAATTTAAAAAAATTCGCGGGTCATAATCCTGGATCCGGGTTGCCCAGAAAATTCGCTGGTTGCAAACAAGTGGTTTACTACATGACCAAAATATTGTTACTACAAGACCAAAATATTACCACTACAAGGCCAAAAATTTAATACTACATGTCAAAACATTCTGAAAAATTCACCAAAAAATAAAGTCTCCAGAATATTTTTGAACATGTAGTAATACACTTTTGACCTTGTAGTGATAAAATTTTGGTCTTGTAGTAACATTGTTTTAGTCATGTAGTAGCCGAATAAGTCAAAATTATTTTAGTAATTTTACCCCCAAAAAATAAGTGTCCAGAATATTTTTGAACTTGTAGTAATACACTTTTGACCTTGTAGTAATAAAATTTAGTTCTTGTAGTAACATAGTTTTGGTCATGTAGTAAAATAATAGTATATTAGAGTGAAAATAAATATTTTAATTTAGGTTGACCCACTTTGACCTGTGTTGACCCGCGTTGACCCGTGTTGACCCACGAATTTTGACCTAATTTACCTTAATTAGTCATATTGCATGTATGCAATATTGCATATAAGTTTTTGCCAATCTTAAAATTTTAAATTACTAAATACTTTCTTTTAGTAACAATGATTATCTCAACTGAAATTTTACAAACACTTATCTTTAATTGATTAATTGATATCAATTAGATATTATTAATTAAATGTTAAAAATATATACACTTAAATTATAAATTCAATTATACATGTTAGATCAGATATAAAATATACACATAACTTTTCGAAAATTTGAAAAAAATTATAATCAATTTTAAAATAAAAATCGAAAATAATCAATTTTATATTATAAAAATTCGAAATAGATAATAACCCAGAATTCACATCGACATGTTTTTTTTTTTTGGATAAGATCATAATAGTTTACGGAAAGATCTAATTTTGATATATTTATGATTTTTTGTCTCATCTGTCCTACAAATTGCTACTTAACTGGAAATGAGGAATCTTGAGTTTTGTTTATAGGTTGGGATAGCATCCGTCGTCCATAGTGCTGTTATTCGAACCGAGCCTTAACGAGACTCGGCTCGGCTCGACTCGTTAAGGCTCGATAAGGCTCGACTCGTTTAGCTTAACGAGCCGAGCTCGAGTCGAGCTCGAACCTCAAATACTCAGCTCGACTCGGCTCGAATAACAGCCCTAGTCGTCCATCATCAATTGGATCACAACACTATTTGTATCCAAATAATGAAATTTAAATTGTGGACTAGTATATTTGTGTACGAAATATACTTAAAGATGAAAATTTATGCTAAAAAAAATTGTAATCTACACGAAGATGAGAATTTCTGTAAAAAAATATTGTAATCTGAAAAAAATTTGCAATTTGCAATTAAAACAAAAACAATAATATTGATTAGATAAAATTTCTGGAAAAAAATTGTAATCTGGGAAAATAAAATTTTGCAAAACAATTATTGATTAGAGTCCCATATCGCGAGGGAAATTACTGAGGGAAAAAATTCCTCTCAAATGGTGAGGGACTGAATGGGTGAGGGAAAATACTGAGGGAAGAGAGGGAAAATACTGAGGGAAGAAAAAACTCTAGTTAAATGCCTTGGGAAATCAAATCTCTCAGCATTTACGGATGGATTTAGCAAGGGATTTAAAATTTAAAAATTGCTGAGGGATGGGCCCTCAGTATTCGGCCACGCCATTTAAAATTTTGATTCACGTATTTTACAACTCTAAAATACACGACCGCAAGTATATAATGTATATTGTAGCGAAGTAAGTACGAGGTTGATCCCACATGAAAGGGTTAGTGTAAAAGTGATAGTTGTTGGCACGATTCTATCTAGACACGATTGATTTGCAAGGAATGTTTAAAAACTAAGACTAATTCTAATGCTATCTATAAATGTCACTAAGTAAGCAAAGTAAAACTAGTCCAAATCCAAATCAATAACAAGCTAATGAAAAGAAAATAACAAAAACAACCAAGGAAAAATGTGGTTTCAAGGCTTATGCAATACTTAGAAATCCATTTATGAATAATGATTCATTCAAATGACAATTAAGTTTATTCTTATAGGGTTGACCACTAAAGAGGAATTAATTAATTCAAAGGAAAACACAATATAAGTTCGTATATCTATCTCACAAATATTATATTACCTAAATGAGCACAAAAGATCATTCAATTCCCTCTCAATAATTAATCCTCTCTCGAGCTCATAATAATATTGGGTTGCATGCTTATGTATGATTAATGAACTAAATCTCTCGATCTTATCCCAATTAACAATAGATAATACACATTATCATGACCACTAATAACATGCTTTCAAATAATAATTAAGCACACAAATAAGAGACAAACACCATTTAAAGCAAAACACCAATTCATAAACTTCAATCCAAATATATATTTACAAACATTGGAACCCTAAAGTGTTTCACATAACCTCAAATACAATAAAAAGAGAAATAACTAAATAAAAAAAAAAAGGGATAGAGAAAGCTTAAGTAGTGTAGGTGATGGAGTGTGAAAATCCCAATTAATCCACCGTTTGAAGCTCCAATGGATGAAACACCTTTTACTAGATGTAAGTGTGTGCGCTTTTCGCAACTCCTTCATGCCCAATCTGCTGCCCTTACTTTCTGCGTGTTTTTTTGGCTCCCTATCCTAAAAAAAGGCTAATTGAAAATCAAAGAAAGTAGCGACTCTGGCTATCAGAACGTGGGCCCATTTTTTCATTTCTTTTAATTGCTGAAAGACTTGAAGGCCATATGGCATGGGCCTTTTTTATTTGTAAGAGTTGGGGCATTTCATTTTCTTCAATTGCAAAAGTTGGGCCTAATTCGAATTGGGCCATAGACAATTAATTAAATGGGCCAACAAATAATTTTCACCCACCAATATTACTCGTTTTGCTCTCGGTTTTGATATCTTCCTTCGATTGACTTCACTAAAAATTAAGTGAGTGTTTTTGCTTCTAAAATAACTATTTTTCCTATAAAATACACAAAACACCACCTTTCTCTCTATCAAGTGCAATTAGCCAAAATTAAGCAATAAAAGCATGAAATCCTAGGAAAATTTAGCTCAAAATGTGTCATAAAACTATGCAAATTCCACCCGAATCAAATTTAATGAGGATTAGTGGGCCCTTTGTATTGCCCTCGACTAATGAGATATATTATGTGGGCCTCACCTTATCCCTTAGCAAACCTGTGCGCGCGAATAAATTAGTATGATAAATAAAAAAAAAAATATTAAATCTTAATTAATATTAATGGAACTTAATATTATTTGACGGGGTATTATCATAGTGCTTTATGCATTAGGGTAGTTGTAAATTTTTTGTTTAAAACAATCACAGTTCAGAACTTAGAAAATTGCATCAATTCTCAATTTTTATTGAATTGATTACTCACCCATTCTATAAATGTTAATTAGAAATAGAATCAATGTTATACTAATTTAATTATGTTATTTTTTTTTGACAGAAATTTAATTATGTTATTAATTTGTGTTATATGTGTACAATTTAATTTATATATGCTAATTAGAAATTAATTAATATGATGATGTTGGAGTTGAGGGGATGAATTGTGGTTGATTGTGTGTTGTAGAATGTGTGTTACGACTTGATTATATTTTAATCAACCTGAAAATGGATGCACTAGGATTTTTTATTATTTTGAATTATAATGTTGAATTTCAATTATAATGTTGATGGTTAATACATTAAAAAGTTAATTAATTTATATATATATATGTGGAGGAGAAAAAATTAAACATAATTATTGATAATAAAATATTTTATAATATTTGTATTGAAAAAATATAAAATGTATGTGTGTTACCAATTATCAAATAAGTAATCAAATTTAAATTAAATAAATTAAAGAAGAAAAAACTGGAAATATAACATATATATATTAATTGCATTCAAAATTTAATGAAAATAGTTTCTAGCCCAACGGGCGAAGGGGGTGCACATATGCATCATTAGGACCCTCACGCACACAGCTGGGGAAATTAAAATGTTTGCAAATATATTATATTAAGATTAAGATATTAATAAATTATGAGTATTATTATGAGTATTTCTAAGGCCTGTTTGGTGTGTAAGATTGTGTAAGATTAGGCTCACATTGTGGCATAATCTATGTTAATGTAGTGGTTGGTTAGTAAGACATTGGCCCGCGAGAATAGCCTAGGCCCGCCACTAATTCCACGATTGTCAATCGACCCAAATTCACGCGATTGACAATCGGGGCCGAAAAAGCGGAGTGCCTCTTTTCGTGGTGGACTAAAATACCCTTTGGGTATTTAAAACCACATTTCACTGATTCCAATTATTTTCTCCTCATTTTTCTTCAAACATTTGGCTCTAACGAGATGGCGATTTGGGCTCTCGCGAAACGACGATCTTGTATGCTTCTTTGGGTTCCGTCCTCCCTCTCCCTCCAATCCTCCCTCGCCCCCTTCTCTCTCTCGCTCTCTCTCTCTCTCTCTCTCTCTCTCTCTCTCTCTCTCTCTCTCTCTCTCTCTCGCAAACGACCGTGTTCAATTTTCTCACGTTTTTCGTATTTTAGGGTTTTTGTGGATTTTGATTTTCACCGTGAACGGTGGTTCGGTACCTGAACGGATTTATCGAGGTTAGTCTATTTCCAAATTTACTAGTCATGTTTATCGAGGTTAGTATATTTCCGGTGAATGAGGTTAGTAGGTTGCAAGGATGAGAATATCGCGGATATATCGCAAATTTGGATATTGGGGTCTAATGTATTTTTTCCCGAGTATCGCGGATATATTGTAAAATATCGCAAAATATCAATGTCAATATCGATATCGTTCAACCACAATGTAAAATTAAACTGGAATCGGGAAATATCGCGGATATTGACTTGTATCATTTTTAACACTTTTTAAGTACGTCACAATACGATCCCCACAAGCGTATGGGTCTGATTGTAGTACATAAGTACGACCAAGTAGTTTGTTCGTTCAAGGATCTAGTTGAGTGCAAGTGAATCCCTAAAGTTAAGAGTTTTCATGCTATTGTAGTAACTACACTTGCTTGTTGGATTTTCGGGATTTAAAACACAAGTATGAAACTAGATTAACTAGGATAATAAGAAATAGACCAAAGAAATAACAAGCTATCTAACTTTCGAGAGAAAGTGCAAGAGAATGGGTATTGCCTCAGGTGTTTCCGTTTTGTGTGTAATTCAATGAGTTAACGAACCAATTGCATGAATTAAATTATGGTTTTCGATTAAGCTAAAGGCTATCAATCCTATGTGTAGACCCCCTCGAAAGGCATATGTGAACACGTGCATTGATTAGCAATTATAATATCTAATCAAATACCATAAACTCCTAAGATAGTGTCTCATAAGCACTTTCAACACAGTTAATAATCCTTATGAGACGCCCTCTCACCAATCTCCTAGACGACCTCTATTCGATTGATGTCTAAAGGTGTCGGTCTAGCAATTAACCCTCTCTCGGTTAAACTAATTACTACTTAAATTCTATTCAATTAACCAAAGCTCACACTTACACCCCCAATCATGCAACCCAACTTTCGTTGCAATTAACATAATCGAACATGCTCGCTAATAGGGTTGATTTACCAAATGAATCAATTACAACACAACTCTAGAAACATAAACACCCAAAACCTAAGCTAATCATGCAATAAATCCATAATTACACTAAACACCCATCAAAACATCCACACCAAGGCAATGAGAATTTAGCCCATGGTTCTAGAAGAGAATTTCATGGCTACAACAAAAACGAACATCAAACTCATAGCAAAATAGTAAGTAATTGGAGAATTTAAGAAATTACCAAATTGAAATGCAAACAAAGGTAATATCACCTTGATCATGGAATTGTAGCTACAAAACGAAGTAATAGACGTTGTTCGATGATAATCGTAGCTTGATTCTTAGTAAAAACCACTAATTTATCTAGTTCTATGAAGAATTAAAACAAAAAATGAAGAACACTACTAACTATGTGTTTGTGTGTGAGAAATTGCTTGTAAAAGGAGTAAGACCCTTTTCAAAACTCAAATTGGATCTATTTATAGTTGAAGTAGAAGTCTTGGGTGAATTTAGCAATTAGGCCCTTCAAAAATGGAGAAAATGAGCTAAAACCCCAGAGAAATGGAAGAGTAGGGTGACTCGGCCAAGTCTGTGCACTCGGCCGAGTGTTCAGCAAAATTAAAAGTTGTAGTTTTTCGGTCCCGACTCGATCGAGTGTGCAGCAAAAATTCGAAATTTCAGGTTCAGGCCTTGACTCGGCCGAGTAGACTCTGACCCCTGCTTCTTGTTTTGTGCATAACTCTCGATCCGGAACTCCTTTCGGATTGATTATTGTTTCATTACGACCCTCTCTTCGATACCTTTCACATGAACCACTCTTCAGATTGATCCAACGACCTGATTTTTTTTTTATTTACTTCGAAACATCACGTTTTACCTATAAACATCAACAACACACTACCTTTCTCACAATTAAACCAAATCATCCACAATTGACCAATATAATGTGAAAATACAAGAAATATAAGCTCTAAATATGCACTAAAGTCATGCAATTTACACCCGAATCAACCCCAAAAACTTAAAGTGTTGCTCGTCCTCGAGCAACGAAAGAATTAAAACATGAGGGTGGAAAGATTGCAAATAGACGATCAATGAAAGATCCCACATATCAAATGACATAAAATGAATTCTTCTTTCTCAAGATACATTCTCAAAATGATCACAAGTTCACTATTGAAAATCCAACTAATTACCCAAACATGCTCAACACACAACAACAAGTGACGGTGATGACAATATCAAAATGTTCAATTTCAACTCCCAAGATATAGTGTTTCTCTCAAACACTCAAATAAATTAAGGACAATAAACACTCATCAATCCATCATGCATTGCAATTGCCATAAGCTTGCTCAAGCTCTACCATCTTTCCACCAATAACATGTTCAACAATGAGATCAATAGGGCTTTCCCGAGGACGTAACATTGGCTCTTTGGACGGGGTAAGATGAATATGGAAAAAGTGACTCGTCTAGTGGAGAACGAAAGTTGTTATTCAACAATTTAAACTCGTGCTCTTAAGGTTTACAACCTTCATTCTCACTTTTAATATAAGTTCCTCAAATGCATTCATCTTCTTATCTTTTTAGTCAATTCCTTTTCTTTTAAAATCTTGAGGCTCATTGTCCCTCTTTTATTTCTCATCATTTTCCTTTTCCTTTTCACTTCCATCTTTTTCTCTTTTTCACAACTTTTGTCAATTTTTCTTATCAAACCAAAGACATTCAAGCACATATCTTACCCCTTTTCTTTTATTCTCCACTAGATTTTGATATCAAAGGCTCAAAAGGCTAAGTGGTTAAACATTGTAGGTTGCCAAGAAAACGGGAAATCAAGCTCAAATGGGCTAACTACGAAAAATTTCTTCGGTTATTGGGAAAAAATTGGCTAAGTGACCTATAGTACGAAAGATGGCCTACATCATATTTCAAAGTATCACACAATCATGATCTCAAGCAAGAACTTGGGCAAGTTCTAGAAAAAGCAAGCAATGAATTGATCCACTCAAAAAATGAAATAAACCGGATTAATGCTCGGTTCAAAGCTCAACTCTCACTGGTTCATTCAAGACTCAAACATTCATAAATCATCACCACACATAACTCATTGTGCATGCAAAACATCCATAGGCAACAAGACGACAACAACACAAACAAGATGATTCATTCCAATCATGTACACATTTAAGGAATCAAATTCACAACAAATCATTCTCAAATGTGTCTCAATGATCATTAAAGCTCAAATTGCACACATACACAAGAGTACACATCGGTGTCAATAGAAAATGCAAAAACAAACATACCCCTCCAAAACTTAGTGATATTGACACCAAATGTTATCCATACAAATCTACACACATGGGCCAGTATCCCAAAAAGTAAATTAAGAGTAGCTAAGCAATCAATGTCATGAACAAGAATTTAAATTCCATTAACCCCAAAACTTAGTAATTTCTATGCAATCCCTAAGTTTGGAGTGGACGTACCTCTTACGATTGCTATAGCTACACCTTCTTCGAAGCTCAAAGTTCCACTTTCGATCTCCAATCGTCCATTCAATCCAAGCTTCTCCAACTAACATCAAAACTCACAAACACATCAAACTAAACTAACAAAACATAAAAAAAATGAACAAGAATGAAAGAAATCAAGTAAAAATGGGTTGCCTCCCATTTAACGCTATGTTTAACGTCCTATGTCAGACGGAAATTAAAAAGTTCAAACTTCCCTTTCTTTGAATGGAGGATGATAGTGCTTCACATTGTGCTCATCGATGATGAACACTTCGTCCTCCTCACTTTGCAACACAATGCCTCCTTCATATGCCATTTTCTTCATAACCAACATGTTGTGTTCCTCGAGCTTCATCTGTCCAAGGATTTACATCACTCCCTTTCACCATACCACCGTATCTCAAATTTCAAATCATTTTTCAATTTTTTTTTGTCCTTTGAACTCTTCCTTCTCCCCTCTTCATCCTCACTACCTTCAAGGAACTCACCAAAACTCTTCTCCTTATCAAACCCCCCCCAAACTTGAGTTTTGCTCAAGTTTGCGTGTTTGCTTCATTTCTTGATCATTTCCCGAATCTTTCAGTGGGACTTTTGGTAAGTGCTCTTTCACACAAATGTTGAGTTCTTTGATGGAGTGAGATTCTTTCTTTCTTGGTGCACTTTCAATTGAACCATACTTGGAGAAAATCACATTCTCTCCATTCACTTCCAACGTCACATCCCCTTTTCTCAAGTTGATATTTGCACCCCCCGTGACAAGAAACGGCCTCCCAAGAATCAATGGGATATTTGCATCTTCTTTCATATATAGCACCACGAAGTCGGCTGGAATGATGAATTTGTCAATCTTCACCAATACATCCTCAATGATACCTTTAGGATGTGTGATTGAACGATCCGCTAATTAAAGAGTAATTGATGTGGGCATTACTTCTCCAAGTCCCAAACGCTTGAAGATTGAAACTGGCATCCAATTGATGCTAGCCCCGAAATCACAAAGAGCTTTCATCATAGGACCATCACCAATCTCACATGGGAGAGTGAAACTAGCCGGATCCTTGAGCTTTTCGGGAGGATTTCTTTGAAGGATAACACTACACTCCTCGGTCAAATTGATCTTCTTATCATGCACTAGCTTCTTCTTGTTTGCTATGGCATCCTTTAGAAACTTCATATAATGTGGCATTTGCTCTAAAGCATCCGAGAGTGGAAGACCAATGTGGATTTTCTTGAAAATCTCCAAAAATTTCCCAAACTTTTCATCCATCTTCTTTCTCATATATATATCTTCCCGGATATGGAAGTGGCTCATATGTAATGGGCACCCCCCCCATTTATCACAAAGTACCTCATGCTTCTTCATTTTCAAATCTTTGGCAATTCTCCACTTTGGAATTCTTGGAGCAATCTCTCCATTTCCAACTTTTTCTACCTCATTTTTCTCTTCCTCCCTTTCTTTTCCCTTCACCACTTCACTTGACATTGAAGAAACTCCATATTATTCACCACTTGAAATTGTAATAGCATTACAATGTTTACGTGGGTTTACCTCGGTATTGGAGGGCAACTTTCCCTTGTTCAACAATAGGTTCAAGGAACTAGCAATTTGCCCCTAATTTACATTCCAAATTCTTCACTTGAACCCCTTGTTGTTGTTGGGTGACCTTCAACTCCTCGAATGAATTCAACCTCTTTTCATGATCCTCAAACTTTTTCATCATTAGTGCAAGAAGTTCATCGGTTGAGGACTTTTCTTCTCCATTTGGTGGTTTTTCTCCGGGATCAAATTCGGGAGGATATGGCATAACACCCTTCGGGTTGGAGTAAGATAAATTATCGTTCCTCCGAAAATTTGGGTTTTGAGGAGTTTGGTATTGAGGGGAAGGACCCCCTTGGCCTTGTTGACCTTGAGAAGATGAAGATTGACCTTGATGAAAGGATGATGGTTGACCTTGATGTCCTTGAAATCAGTTTTGTGGATGAGCTTGGTAAGGGCCTTGATACGGTCGATCCCCTTGAGAATTCCCTCGATTTGGTGGTTGACCCATATAACTCACCTCTTCCATTTTCATCGTTTGCGGCTTTTCTTGAATGAATTGTAGTGTACTAACCTTTGCTTGAATTTGTTCTAGAGCATTGACCTTCTCAAGAAAGCTAGTGACCATCGTATTCATGTTGTCCACCTCATTCACACTTGCAATTCTATGCCTTGCTCCTCGATCGATTCTCATCTTGAAGGTATTGTGGGCTATTCCATCCATAATCTTCTCAATCTTTTCGGCGGATTTCAACCAAATAGAACCACCCGCACAAGCATTCAAATGATTTTGATCTTCTTCTCTAAATCCACAAAAGAACCAACACGTTGTTTGCTCGTGTCGAAAACCGTGTTGAGGACAAGTGATCAAAAAATTTGTAAACCTCTCCCAAGCTTCTTTTATATCTTCATGCACTCCTTGCTTAAATTGGGAGATATTTTGCTTTGCCTCCATGATCTTGGATGGTGGGTAATACTTCAATAGGAATCGCTTCTTCAAGTCTTCCCACGTCCTCACTTCTTCGGGTGGAATGCTAGATTGCAACCATGCCTTTGCTTTACCCGACAATTTGAACGGGAAGAGTCTCAACTTCTTAGCATCTTCCGACACACCATTTTGCTTTAGAGTGTCGGCTGAAAGTGTGCTGGTATTAAGTGTTTAAGTAAAAGTAGATTAATGCTGTACTAAATGTTGGGACAAATTGTACAACACTGACTTTAACAGAATATCAGAAATAAAGATACACAGCGGAAGACTTGAAACACTAAATACAAACGAGACACAATGGAAATATTTTTCACATAGATTTTATAAATAAAAATCTATGTGAGCCTTACGGCGAAATATCAATACTTATCTTCAAGTACAAATGTTGTGTGAAATGTTACAACAATAACCTTCACAACTAAAACTATAAACGAGGCAGGTGCCCAGTTTTGAAAACGAACTAAGTGTATAAAATTACACACTGTCGAAATGCTAGTCTATCTATGATTACACTCTCAATAGATAAGAAAAGCACACAACCATACGGGTGGGATACATCGTATGATCTAAAAGGTATAACTATTGGGGCCACAATTTCCTAATAGGATGAACGCTAGTCTAGGATATTGATCGAATAGAATACACTGAATTGTGGAGCCTTCCTTCGGTATTTATAGAAGTGGGGTGCGAATTCTAGAGGCTTCCAACATTGAGGTCCTATTTTTTAGGAGCTCAACTTCCATGATCTTTCTAGATCCTTCTTGCACGTTCCAGGTCATTCTAAACTGCTTCCAGCCTCTTCTAGCTCTTCTAGGACGTTCTGTAATATTCTGAAATCTTCCAGGTTCCAGATCCTTGTAGAAGCTTCTAGACTCTGCCAGAAATGCTGTGACATTTAGCTCAACATTTAATGAAACATTTCAGAAAGAACTTAGAAAAAATCCCGAAAGGTCAAATTAAGATGTTGTTGAGAATGTTGATACATTTAAGAATTCACAACATCTACAATCTCCCCCAATTTGACCTTTCGACTATAACACACCTGATGCACATATATTTCTATACATACTCAATATTATGTACTTAGTTGAGATTGACATCATTGCTAAGCACTAGTCAAGACAATACCTGTTGTAACCGTTGGATCAAATCAAATGAAGATCAAGGATAATCTTACAATGATCTGTGCCATAAGATCAAGATTATTTTACCCAAAACAGAATAAGTATAAACAATACACTTATTCACAACATAAGTAACATTACTGAAATCCTAAGTTAAGTTTTGGAAGAACTACTTAAGATTTAAGTAAGACACTAAAATAATATCAGAGCAAACAAACAAAATAGCTAAAACATCAGAGCAAAAATAAAACAACTATGGACAAAAACTAAGACTAAACAACCTGCAGTAAGCACATGACAACCTGTAAACAAATTAAGCAAAGGCAGTAAACAATATCATCAAGTGTAACCATAATTAAGCAAGTTGTAAAACAAACAACAACATATCATCTAGAAATAAATAACAAGTGTATCAGAATTTCAGAATTCAAACTTAAACATTAATTACAGAGATTGAAACTGAATAAATGGCATATATTGATGTGGTAACAGATGCAACATCATATTCCTGCACAGTAGCCATTATGAATTCAGATCTCCCCCTGTCATGCAGCTTCTTCAATGGAGATCACCATATAAGGTCTCCATGTCAGCATCATTGACTTGAACGAATTTTTAGTCATTATATGTTGACTAACTACTTCCCCTCAAGCATAAGGGATCGTAGTAGTAATGGAAGTATTCGACCAAGTAGTATCGACCTAGGAGGTGGGTTTATGCAATGGATCCCTAGAGTTTTGTGTTGTCATAACTAATGTAGCTACGGTTTCGGGTTATTGGATTTCGAGAATAAAGCTAAGTTACTACCAAACTTCAAGAAATTAAATCAAACACCAACCCGGAAACTAACAAGTAATTTAAACTACTAAATGTAAGCGAATGACTAATAAGATAAATTAACACAACTTGAGAAGGAAAATTACTTTCAAAGCAAGAAATTGACAATTAAAACAAAGAACAACTACGAATATAATTCGAAGAAGTGCAAGGGTGGGAGAATGCTTCGGGTGTTCTCTGCCTAGTGAAATTAAAATGAATTGTTTTTACTTTGTTAATGCTTCAATGAAGTTTTGCTAAGAGCACCTAAATGCTAGGATGAAAATCACTTCCCTTCGGGTACTATAGCCTTACGTCTAAGGTGTTCCCAAACTCGGTAATAAGACATCTTCCTAATCCTCATCAACTACCCAAATAACCATTCAAGTAATTAATGTCTCCTAATGGGGTTCTAATACGATTAACTCTCTCTCGACGAATTAAAAGTATAATAAACGCATATGTATACCAAAAACTCACACCATAAATTTAAATATGTTCATTTAACTCTCGTCTACGCTAAACATGCCTCAAAATATGGATTAATAGAAGCTAATTCACAAAGCACCAATAAAACCCAATAAGAGAAGTAATAGTCTAAATATAAAAAATAATCGAAGCATAAACAATTTAAACACTCAATATTCACATGGTTTCAAACACCCAAAGCGTAAAAAACTTAGCCCATGGTGTTTGAGAAAACATCCATGGCTAAAACAACAAAATAAAACATGAAAATGAAATTTACCAAACAAAACTTAAATAAAATAAAAATTTCACCTTGAGAGTCTTGAAATTCTTCCATTCTTACATGAAAATGAAATACCCAAATGATTCTAAACTAAAAAGCATAAAAACTATCTAATGGTGTTTGAGGAGAGAAGCTCCTTGTAGGTCCCAAGTTGAGTTTAATAACGAGTAAGCTAGTGAAAATGTCTAGAGGGGGGTGAATAGACTTTTCAAAAATCTTTCGATATATCAAAGTACAATATGCGGAATAACGAAATTAATCAATGAGCCCAAGTAGTTTATACTCAACTTGTTTCGAGAACTCTGTTTTAATGTTTACTCAACTAGTCTTGTTTAATTATGAAGATAAACAGTTAATCAATCAAACAACAAACAAAACAGTAAAGTAAATCAAACACGAGATTTATAGTGGTTCGACAACTTGTCTACATCCACTCTCACAAACCCAGTTGTGATATTCTTATTAACTCGTCCAATGGAGTAATGTGTTCTTGTAGCTTTAAGTCCCAAGAAATAAGACTCAGATCTTCTCGAAAACACTACCAAGTGCCTCTTCGATCTAACTAGCTATTTTACAAGTAACTAGCAGCTTGATAACAAAAATATAAAAGTAAACTTCTCTGTCTTCAGTAGTAGCCTTCTTGTTCTTCACTTGTCTTCTGGCTTCTTTCTGAACTTTAACTCTGAGAGCAATTTGCTTCTTTGAATCTTCAATAATACTTCAATATGCAGTAGTATCAGTAGTCTCTAATCGATCAATACCTTGCGATATTTATAGACTTTAATTTCAAGAACTTTCAGTTGTGTAATAACCTTTTCTTGAAAACTAACTTGTAACTTCCAAACTTATCCATCCACGCGTTTCTTCAGTTAATTAGTTATTCCTTAACTAACTCTTCAATCCTTATCTTCAACACGCATTTTTGTAACTAACTTCAAGTCGACCTGTCTTGTTGTCTTGCGCACTTGTCTTGTCTTTAAGTAGTAGACTTCATCTTCTACTTGTCTTGCGCAGTAGACTTCTTCAGATTTCAACATAGAACTAATCTAGTCCTATTATCTAATCCTAACAAGACTATTACATTACATTAAGCTCTTTTTATAAAGCTTAGTCAACTTAAGAATCTATACATCAAATATAAATCGTAAAACATGAGCTTCTATACAACTTTTAATATAGCTCAGTATAAATACTAACACTTATAAGTACCAACATATTATAAGTACTTGTCTTTTCTTTTATACTTGTCTTTTGAAACTTTCCTTAAGAATTAGTACTTGTCTTGTGAACTCTACTGATCTGCTCAAGATGACTTCATAACTAGACTAGTTCAGTCAACACTTAGAAAATATTCAAGTCTACTTTTTGGCTTATCAAAACTTATCTTATCTTTTCATCATTTAGGACTTGTCTTTAGGATTCATATCCCGACACTCCTCAAACCTAAGCTACCCCATGTTGTGTGTGTGAAAATATGAGTTAGGGTTTGAGTGTGTAAAAGTGAGGCAAAAACCTCATAAACAATCTGATTGAGGAGCTATTTATAGCTTGGAAGAGTGTGTGAGACGAAATTAGCATTTGGGTCCTTGAAGTTCTTCAAAATTCGCGAAATTCTCTAAAAATCGTAAGTTCAAACGGCCAATCGAGTGAGTTCACTCGACCGCCCGAGTGAAAATGGATTATAGTACAAAACTGGGTTCCAAATCCCAAACGGGTGCCAGTGTGGGCTCACTCGACCGCCAGTGTGAAATCATTTCACTCGGCCGCCAGTGTGGGAGTCACTCGGCCGCCAGTGTGGGATGAATTCCCTCGAAATCTTCTGTAACTCGACCTCACTCGGCCGCCAGTGTGGGCTCACTCGACCGCCCGTTTGGTTTCTGCTCCTTGGACTTTTTCTTCTATTTTTCTTGGCTTTCCTTGCTCGTCCTTCAACCGAACATCAATTTCCATGCGCCAATGCTCGTTTTCCTTCTAAAATGGAATATTTCACCTTGTTTCCTACACTTTGAACACATTTCTTGAAAACAAGGTTAGTAGCACCTTTTCTATCAATTACGACCAAAATCACATCAAAATGCTACAATAATATAGCAATAATGAGCACAAATACGAGCAATCTCACACCCAATCAATCATCATCATCTCCTTCACCAACAAAGTAAGTAGATGCAAGGTGTGCAACTACATCAGTCACTGCAGCAACTTCTCCAGCATCAATTCCTCCACCAGCAACAGCAGTTGTAACTCCTTCATCAGTCATTTCTTCAATTACCACATTGGAGTTAGATGGTGGTGGTACTCCCCCTGTTGTAGATGAAAACATATTGGTCCACCTGTCCTTCAGGAACTGGAGCTCATCAATTGTTTCCTGCAAGTGTTGGAGCTGAAGTTTGATAAATTCCTGTGAAACACAGACATTACCAGAAATGTTGATACGAATGTTCTCAACATTTGAGGGTGCATTTCTCTGTTGTGGTCTGGAAGAGCCTGGTTGTGCAGAAGTAGAGGGTCTGGAAGATCTCTGTGGACTCTCAGTACCAGGAGAAACTAGGGGCAAATCAATCACTCTGTCCCCAATCAATAAGGCAGGAGCAATAACAAGCAGTGACACTCTCCCCCTCAAAACATCAATCTTCTTAGTAGTGAAGCCATGGTGCTTCAAATAGTTTGAAATCAAGACTGGATAGGGCAGATTTCCTTTCCAAGAATTTTTCCCAGTAAACTTTCTCATGTGGTGAAAAATGGTGTGGCCTAGATTGAACTTCTTAAGTATAGAAATCCTATACATAAGAATGGCTTGATCTCTGGTAATTTTAGTGGTGTTGGTAGTGGGGATCCAATTGTAAATAATCAACTTATATATAATAAAATATAAGGAGGTTAAGTGTCTAGCTAGCATCTTCCTAGTCCACTTAGTCTTTCTACCCCTATGATTGCAGTAATCACAACATCCATATCCAGATCATCATCCTCATCAACATTAGGAGTGTGCAAGAACTCATTAATCAGTTCTAGAGTGAATGGCACATCCCTCCCCCTAAAATTAACAGTACCATAAGATCTAGAACTTCTCCTACCAGTGCTTTTCTTCACACAAGCATAGAACTAATAGGACCAATTAGTCAGAAAAGCTTCACCAAATGTAACAGCATTCAACAGATTTCTATTATCCTCTAAAAATTTAACCATTCCCTTACTATCAAAATCAGGCACATTAATTCTTTTCTCAATCAATAGCTTTCTCTTAGAGCAAATTTCTAACATTTTCTCAACATAATTAGAGTGATTAGAGATACCTTCACTTTCTTCCTCAGAAGGTAGTTCCTCATCAGGATCAGAATCTCCATCATGTTCAGAGGAGCTTTTGGAGCTCTTTGCCTCAGCAGATGAGCTCTTTGCCTCAGAAGATGAGTTGTCTCCACTTCCACCATCATCAGGTTCTGGTGTGGACTCCTTTGTAGCAGCAAATGACTCAACATTCTTCTTAAGAGATTCTTGCATATCTCTTAGGCAAACATTGAAATCAGAATTAGAGTCTGATTCAGCAGGTTCTTCTTCAGGGATCATCTTGGCCTTCCCTTTCCCTTTAGGTTCAGCAACAACCTTTTTCTTCTTCGCTTTCTCAACAACAACAGCAACAACAGATTCTGTTTCCTCTTCGGATTCAGTGAACACCTGAATAGGTTCAGTAGCATCGTGTCCAACTTTCTTATTCTTTCTCATGGATTCAGAGTAATCCACTCGGGTAAAGACACGGTTTGACCTCCTCCTTTGGACGGGGCTTCTTCTTCTTTTCCCTTTCTACACTGTTTTCTTAAGAGGAACAGGGCAGACTCATCAGAGGGTGAGAGAGAAGAATTAGTACCACTATCAGAAGCTTGGGCATCCTCCATCTCGACATCCTCAAAATCGGATGCATCAGCAGCTTCTCCTTTAACAACGGTGTCAACATTCCCTTCCGTTGCAACAGGTTTAGTAGGGTTCGGTGATTTGGGGGTTTTTGAAGCAGCCATTTGAGCAGTTTGTTCGGCCAAATAGCTTGAGATATCCACAGTGATATCTTCGAATGTCATCACGGGCAGATGACCAGTAGCACGAAGAGTATCAGACACCTCTTCGACAGCGCTAGTAAACTATTCGACAGTTGAGTCTTGTGGAATGTGGGTAGTTGGTGGAGTAGTTTGTGGAACATGAGTGGTTGTTGATGGGGTTGCAGAGACATTAGTGTCGACATTTGAGGAATTTGATTGTTGCGAGGCCATTGAAGCAAGAATTTCGAGAGAGTTTTGGACTGTTTGTTCGGAAGATTCAGAAGCAGAGTGTGAATGAGAGTGAGAGTGAGAGTGAGATTGACGGTGGTTTCCAGCCATTAAGAAGGACGGTTGGATTTTCAAGGCAAGGTGGGAGAGTGTATACAACAATTTGGGAAATACACGGCCAAAAGACAATTCTGCAAATACTTGACAAAACTCAATAAAATACTTAGCAGTTATTAATCACAATTAATTGAGTTAAATAGAGAGAATGTATGTAGTTGGAGGTTAATAAGATTAATTCCAGAAATAATTTGATAATGCTCCACATTTTTAGCCACAACCTTAATCATGGATAATTTGTGGGTAAAATCAATTTTATTAATTAATTAAGTAATTAAGAAGTTTTTAGAATTTTTACTTAGTCCAAGCATAATCTGAAAAAAAATAAAACGTGGGTCAGTATATAATTTAAATAAATAAAATAAATCTCAATAAATAATTACTACTTATAAAAATAAATTCGAATCAGGCAATGTTGCGCTCAAAACTGTTACAAACACCTCAACACGGTTTTTACATGAATTTGCTTCATTTGTGTTGCACCATATTTTTTCTTTTTGTGTTATAGCATCTATAATTTGTATTGATCCATTGTTCCTGTAGAGTACTTCGTAGTAGCGAACTCCGTGCCCCATACTTACTTAATGGATTACAAATATGTTGATGTTTTTACCAAATATCACCTTTTGAAAAGAAGGCATCGTAGTAGTGAACTCCGTGCTCCATAGTTACTAAGTGATTTTGTACATCTTTTAGTATGCTAATAACATTCTCATTTTTATGCATTTTAGAGGTGTTAGGCATGTTTATTTTTGCACTCCAAGGTTCTTAGATTCGTAGATATTTTACAAAGGAATTGTTTAACTAAGCTGTTGGTCCCTGAACGAGTAGTGAATGGGATTAAAGTCTAGAGGGGAGGGGTGAATAGACTTTAAAACTTTTTCAAGAGAGTTGGGAACCTCTTCTGATCTCTATGTCAGCTGGACTACAAGTCTGCTGGTCCCGATGACTATAGTGATCTGATTGCAGAGATTATATGCGGAATTATGGTAGGCCTTGATTTGAAGATTGTTTAAGTCACAGTATGCACTATATAAGATGTATGGAAATAACAATAAAGTAAAGTGCAGAAAGATAAATAACACCAGGTTTATAGTGGTTCGGATATACGATCCTACGTCCACTCTCACGTCCACACGTGATATTTAATCCCTTTAATTTACCAAAAATTACAAGGGCTTGTCCTTTATAGTCCCAATGGTAGGACTTTGAGATCTGAGCAGTCCTAACTGCTACGGTCTCCACAAGTGATTGTAAGCACTTGCACTTTGCAGGGGTTCAAAAACTTTAACCTTTTGGTGGGGGTTTGGGGTTTTTGAATGTTTCCAACTAATGGTTCAAGCTTATAATATGCTTAACCACTATGCCTAAATCAATGGATTTACAATATGAATAAGATTCAGGTTCTTGGGTTGGATAGAAATCACTTAAGAGCTAGGGATGTTCTTATGGGTTATGGCTCTTGGAGAACTCTTAAAACAATATGGTTTTTAGCTTGATTGCTTGCTTAGCTTGTTGAATTCTCTCGTCGTGATCTCGTACTTGTGATTTCTCATCCTCTTGTATTTATAATGGTGATTGCTTGCAACTAGCCGTTGGAGTTGACTAGCCGTTGGGGCAATCTTTCCATATTGGCTTGATTCCTTGATTCCAGCTGCTTGATTGCTCCAATCCTGGGATCATATCAATCTTCTAAATAAGGTAGGTCTTCATTTGAATTGCAAGATGACTTTGGGAATCAGCCGAGTCCTGGACGAGTACTTAGTCTTCTGATATGCACTACTAGTCTTCTGACTACTCGTCTGGCCTTGTGCTTCTGTCTTCTGATATCAGTCGAGTAGAACTCTTCTGATCTGGTAAATACTTGTGCTGCATTAGGGCCATCTTCAACTTGGACTCCATCAGATAAGTAGGTATACAAGCACCTTAACTTATCTGGCCTTCAAGGATCTTCTAGTCTTCATGTCTTCTACTCTTCTCATCTTGAGGGAGCGCATGTAAGTCGGGACTGTGCTAATCAGCTGATATCCATACAGTTGATCACACAAGACTAGTCTAAGCTGTTCTATACAAAGTCAGCTGATCCTATTACATTTATAAACTCTAAGTGTTTTGGCCATCAAAACTATTCTAACATCAAGTGGGGCTTAGGGTGAATTTACATCCCAACATAAGTAAAAAATAAATTCAACTTATAAAATTTATACAACCCATAATGTTGTCCCAAATGCTGACGCATTTGCGACAACATCCATCTGAATTTTTCAGATAGTGCTCATGCCAAGAGATTTCCTCAAGATTGAGAATCTCTCATGGTCTAATGCCTTAGTGAAAATGTCAGCATTTTGTTTTTCAGTATGTATATATCAAACTTTACAATATTCTTCTCTACTAAATCTCTCGTAAAGTGATGTCTTATGCTAATATGCTTAGTGAGTGAGTATTGTACATGATTCTTAGAAATGTTAATGTCACTAGTATTATCACAAAAGATTGTAAGTATACCATTCTCAATACCGTAATCATGGAACATCTTGCTCAGCCACAAGAGTTGTGTACAGCAGCTTCCAGCAGCTATGTACTCAGATTCTGCAGTAGATTGTGAAACACAATTCTGTTTCTTGCTGTGCCATGATACAAGATTGTTTCCCATGTAGACACATCCTCCACTCGTGTTGGGATATGAATATCCCTAGTTTAGTTTTGATAAACCAAATCAAACATGTAATAGGATAAGTTGTATTGTATAGACAACTTTATTATACATCTTGTAATAGATAGGACTCTGGTTAGAAGAGAAGACTTGTCAATGCTCAAGAAGAGAAGAGAAGACCAAGACCAGAAGTCTCCTGATAAGATGAGTTGAACTCATCTTATAGGATAAGAAGAGTAAGAGTAAGATGAGTAGAAGTCTTCTTACCAGCAGAGTAGAAGTCTTCTTACCAGCAGGGTAGAAGTCTTCTTACAAGCTGAGTAGAAGTCATCTTACAACCAGCTGAGTAAAGACAGCAGCTGAGAAGAAACAGCAGCTGAGTAAAGACAGCAGAGTAAAGACAGCAGCTGAGAAGAAACAGCAGCCGAGTAAAGACAGCACAGTAAAGACAGCATCTGAGAAGAGACAACAGCTGAGTAAAGACAGCACAGTAAAGACAGCAGCTGAGAAGAGACAACAGCTGAGTAAAGACAGCTGAGTAAAAACAGCTGAGTAAAGACAGCTGAGTAAAAGGCAGCTGAGTATAGACAGCAGTGGGGTAAAGACAGCAGCTGAATAAAAGACAGCAGAAGCTTAAAAGAAAGATCAGATGAGTACCCAATTAAAGGAAGGCCAATCAGAGTTGAAGTCAAGGATTGACAAGATACGCACAAGAAAGGAAAGTCAAAGATATGATTGAAATTACATGACAATGGTAATATTCAATCATATCATATCAAGAGATTGCCAATTCCTCAATTAGTGGAGTTTTGAATGCCATCATCCAACGGTAACATTCAAACTCAACACTATATAAATGAGTTCAGTTCTTACATCATTTGGAGAGAAGAGGTGTGAGATGCAGAGGTCGAGCAAAGTGCTTAAAGTCAAGAAATAAGAAGAGCTCAAGAAGATCGTTCATGAAGATTCAACAAGCATCACCTCATCCCCAGTGAGTGAACTCATACCATCTAAGCCAGTGCAACCACTCATATATATCCATAGCTTAGAGAGAATTTCCCAATCCTAGCATGAGGCTAAAACAGATTGTAAGGGAAATTCTCACCTAGTTCATATACACAAAACCCACCTTCTACCATAAAACCTTAGAAGTCAAGTTGAGTGTTTATCACTGTAAAGAGTCCAAGTGCTCTATAATCACTTGTGGAGTTCAAGTGCAAGTGCTTACAATCACTTGTGGGGGAAGTGCAAGTGCTTACAATCACTTGTGGAGACCGTAGCTGTTAGGACGGCTCAGATCTCAAAGTCCTACCCTTGGGACTATAAAGGTCAAGGCCCTTGTAATTTGCGGTAAATTAAAGGGATTAAACATCACGTTAGGACGTGAGAGTGGACGTAGGAACGTATATCCGAACCACTATAAATCAATGTGTTGTTTACATTTCTGCACTTTACATTTCAAGTCTTTACATACATATTTGTGCATAAAATGTTTTACACACTGTATTTAAAACAATAGACGAGTATAATATTTATGGGCACACTACAATTCCGCACCTAACTCCGATAAGTAATTAATCTGTCGACTAACTAGTCCTAGGCCCCTTGTGAAATCAACGGACTAGTTACTTTGAAGAGTTAGTTTATTTTCCACACAATCAGCAGACATCAAGTCAGCTGATCTTACACTCGTCTCAGGGACCAACAAGTGGTATCAGAGCCGTGTGTTCAAAAGACCATTGCTTTGATTTTTTTATTTTTGAAAATCTGCACTTTTTCTGTTGTTTTCAGAATTTAACGTGTGAGTACACTTTTTAAAGTGGAATTGATGTTTTTAATCGAACTCACTGCTTTGCAGTGATGTGTAATGCTTTTTGGCCAAATTCCATCGTTTGAGCCATAAAAAACACGTTTTACTATTTTCAATGGTCACTTGAATAGATCCGTTTTTGAAAAACTGTTTTGCATGCATTCTTTTTTCATAAAAATCATACTTGCATGTATTTGGATTATTGTGTGTTAAGAACAGGTCAACAACTAAGGGGGAACTTCAGCTCAGCTGAGTTCTAGCCCTATCTGGATTTACACGCGTATGAGCAAGAAGAGGAGATCAAGATGATCAAGTTGTTAGAAGACCTGAAGACAAGAAGAGCTTAATTGGAAGTCGTCTGATTTGCAACATATCAGCTGAAGAGTAGATAAGAAGACCTTTGTAATAGCTGATTAGGTGAGTCCGTGCTTGTAAAGTGCAATATTAATAAAACTCATCTTTTTAGCTTTTGGAGATAACATCTAGTTATCTCATTTGATGACAACTTCTCATTGTCCTCATAGAAAAGCCTTATGTTTTTACTCTTCTGCACTATTATATGGACTTTAGCACTGTCTGTTCTTTATTGCTTCAGTTAGTGTTAGATGATTTGGTTATATCAAAAAGGGGGAAATTGTTGGGATATGAATATCCCTAGTTTAGTTTTGATAAACCAAATCAAACATGTAATAGGATAAGTTGTATTGTATAGACAACTTTATTATACATCTTGTAATAGATAGGACTCTGGTTAGAAGAGAAGACTTGTCAATGCTCAAGAAGAGAAGAGAAGACCAAGACCAGAAGTCTCCTGATAAGATGAGTTGAACTCATCTTATAGGATAAGAAGAGTAAGAGTAAGATGAGTAGAAGTCTTCTTACCAGCAGAGTAGAAGTCTTCTTACCAGCAGGGTAGAAATCTTCTTACAAGCTGAGTAGAAGTCATCTTACAACCAGCTGAGTAAAGACAACAGCTGAGAAGAAACAGCAGCTGAGTAAAGACAGCAGAGTAAAGACAGCAGCTGAGAAGAAACAACAGCTGAGTAAAGACAGCACAGTAAAGACAGCATCTGAGAAGAGACAGCAGCTGAGTAAAGACAGCACAGTAAAGACAGCAGCTGAGAAGAGACAGCAGCTGAGTAAAGGCAGCTGAGTAAAAACAGCTGAGTAAAGACAGCTGAGTAAAAGGCAGCTGAGTATAGACAGCAGCGGGGTAAAGACAACAGCTGAATAAAAGACAGCAGAAGCTTAAAAGAAAGATCAGATGAGTACCCAATTAAAGGAAGGCCAATCAGAGTTGAAGTCAAGGATTGACAAGATACGCACAAGAAAGGAAAGTCAAAGATATGATTGAAATTACATGACAATGGTAATATTCAATCATATCATATCAAGAGATTGCCAATTCCTCAATTAGTGGAGTTTTGAATGCCATCATCCAACGGTAACATTCAAACTCAACACTATATAAATGAGTTCAGTTCTTACATCATTTGGAGAGAAGAGGTGTGAGATGCAGAGGTCGAGCAAAGTGCTTAAAGTCAAGAAATAAGAAGAGCTCAAGAAGATCGTTCATGAAGATTCAACAAGCATCACCTCATCCCCAGTGAGTGAACTCATACCATCTAAGCCAGTGCAACCACTCATATATATCCATAGCTTAGAGAGAATTTCCCAATCCTAGCATGAGGCTAAAACAGATTGTAAGGGAAATTCTCACCTAGTTCATATACACAAAACCCACCTTCTACCATAAAACCTTAGAAGTCAAGTTGAGTGTTTATCACTGTAAAGAGTCCAAGTGCTCTATAATCACTTGTGGAGTTCAAGTGCAAGTGCTTACAATCACTTGTGGGGGAAGTGCAAGTGCTTACAATCACTTGTGGAGACCGTAGCTGTTAGGACGGCTCAGATCTCAAAGTCCTACCCTTGGGACTATAAAGGTCAAGGCCCTTGTAATTTGCGGTAAATTAAAGGGATTAAACATCACGTTAGGACGTGAGAGTGGACGTAGGAATGTATATCCGAACCACTATAAATTAATGTGTTATTTACATTTCTGCACTTTACATTTCAAGTCTTTACATACATATTTGTGCATAAAATGTTTTACACACTGTATTTAAAACAATAGACGAGTATAATATTTATGGGCACACTACAATTCCGCACCTAACTCCTATAAGTAATTAATCAGTCGACTAACTAGTCCTAGGCCCCTAGTGAAATCAATGGACTAGTTACTTTGAAGAGTTAGTTTATTTTCCACACAATCAGCAGACATCAAGTCAGCTGATCTTACACTCGTCTCAGGGACCAACAAGTGGTATCAGAGCCGTGTGTTCAAAAGACCATTGCTTTGATTTTTTTATTTTTGAAAATCTGCACTTTTTCTGTTGTTTTCAGAATTTAACGTGTGAGTACACTTTTTAAAGTGGAATTGATGTTTTTAATCGAACTCACTGCTTTGTAGTGATGTGTAATGCTTTTTGGCCAAATTCCATCGTTTGAGCCATAAAAAACACGTTTTACTGTTTTCAATGGTCACTTGAATAGATCCGTTTTTGAAAAACTGTTTTGCATGCATTCTTTTTTCATAAAAATTATACTTGCATGTATTTGGATTATTGTGTGTTAAGAACAGGTCAACAACTAAGGGGGAACTTCAGCTCAGCTGAGTTCTAGCCCTATCTGGATATACACGCGTATGAGCAAGAAGAGGAGATCAAGATGATCAAGTTGTTAGAAGACCTGAAGACAAGAAGAGCTTAATTGGAAGTCGTCTGATTTGCAACATATCAGCTGAAGAGTAGATAAGAAGACCTTTGTAATAGCTGATTAGGTGAGTCCGTGCTTGTAAAGTGCAATATTAATAAAACTCATCTTTTTAGCTTTTGGAGATAACATCTAGTTATCTCATCTGATGACAACTTCTCATTGTCCTCATACAAAAGCCTTATGTTTTTACTCTTCAGCACTATTATATGGACTTTAGCACTGTCTGTTCTTTATTGCTTCAGTTAGTGTTAGATGATTTGGTTATATCAAAAAGGGGGAAATTGTTGGGATATGAATATCCCTAGTTTAGTTTTGATAAACCAAATCAAACATGTAATAGGATAAGTTGTATTGTATAGACAACTTTATTATACATCTTGTAATAGATAGGACTCTGGTTAGAGGAGAAGACTTGTCAATGCTCAAGAAGAGAAGAGAAGACCAAGACCAGAAGTCTCCTGATAAGATGAGTTGAACTCATCTTATAGGATAAGAAGAGTAAGAGTAAGATGAGTAGAAGTCTTCTTACCAGCAGAGTAGAAGTCTTCTTACCAGCAGGGTAGAAGTCTTCTTACAAGCTGAGTAGAAGTCATCTTACAACCAGCTGAGTAAAGACAGCAGCTGAGAAGAAACAGCAGCTGAGTAAAGACAGCAGAGTAAAGACAGCAGCTGAGAAGAAACAGCAGCCGAGTAAAGACAGCACAGTAAAGACAGCATCTGAGAAGAGACAACAGCTGAGTAAAGACAGCACAGTAAAGACAGCAGCTGAGAAGAGACAGCAGCTGAGTAAAGACAGCTGAGTAAAAACAGCTGAGTAAAGACAGCTGAGTAAAAGGCAGCTGAGTATAGACAGCAGTGGGGTAAAGACAGCAGCTGAATAAAAGACAGCAGAAGCTTAAAAGAAAGATCAGATGAGTACCCAATTAAAGGAAGGCCAATCAGAGTTGAAGTCAAGGATTGACAAGATACGCACAAGAAAGGAAAGTCAAAGATATGATTGAAATTACATGACAATGGTAATATTCAATCATATCATATCAAGAGATTGCCAATTCCTCAATTAGTGGAGTTTTGAATGCCATCATCCAACGGTAACATTCAAACTCAACACTATATAAATGAGTTCAGTTCTTACATCATTTGGAGAGAAGAGGTGTGAGATGCAGAGGTCGAGCAAAGTGCTTAAAGTCAAGAAATAAGAAGAGCTCAAGAAGATCGTTCATGAAGATTCAACAAGCATCACCTCATCCCCAGTGAGTGAACTCATACCATCTAAGCCAGTGCAACCACTCATATATATCCATAGCTTAGAGAGAATTTCCCAATCCTAGCATGAGGCTAAAACAGATTGTAAGGGAAATTCTCACCTAGTTCATATACACAAAACCCACCTTCTACCATAAAACCTTAGAAGTCAAGTTGAGTGTTTATCACTGTAAAGAGTCCAAGTGCTCTATAATCACTTGTGGAGTTCAAGTGCAAGTGCTTACAATCACTTGTGGGGGAAGTGCAAGTGCTTACAATCACTTGTGGAGACCGTAGCTGTTAGGACGGCTCAGATCTCAAAGTCCTACCCTTGGGACTATAAAGGTCAAGGCCCTTGTAATTTGCGGTAAATTAAAGGGATTAAACATCACGTTAGGACGTGAGAGTGGACGTAGGAACGTATATCCGAACCACTATAAATCAATGTGTTATTTACATTTCTGCACTTTACATTTCAAGTCTTTACATACATATTTGTGCATAAAATGTTTTACACACTGTATTTAAAACAATAGACGAGTATAATATTTATGGGCACACTACAATTCCGCACCTAACTCCGATAAGTAATTAATCAGTCGACTAACTAGTCCTAGGCCCCTAGTGAAATCAACGGACTAGTTACTTTGAAGAGTTAGTTTATTTTCCACACAATCAGCAGACATCAAGTCAGCTGATCTTACACTCTTTTTATCATCTATATCTCCAGCCCAATCAGCATCACTATAACCTATCAGAATGTGGTTGGTGTCCTTAGTATAACAGATTACAAGTTCACTTGTACTTGAAACATACTTGATAATCCTTTTCACAGCATTCAGGTGAGATTCCTTTGGATTAGCTTGGTACCTAGCACAAACACACACACTGTACATAATATCTGGTCTACTAGAGGTTAAGTACAGTAAACTACCTATCATGGATCTATAAAGTGTTGGATCAACATCTGTTCCAGCACTGTCTTTGCACATTTTCAAAGAGGATCCCATAGGAGTTTTCATTGGTTTTGAATTCTCAAGACCAAATCTTTTAACCAAGTTCTTAACATACTTACTATGGGAGAAGAAAATACCATTACTGCATTGTTTGATTTGAAGACCTAGAAAATAGTTCAAGTCTCCAACCATACTCATTTCAAATGTTACAGTCATTGCCTCAACAAATTTACTCAACAGTTTATCACAAGTAGAACCAAACACAATGTCATCAACATATATTTGAGCAGTAAGTAAGTCTCCTTCAGTGTGCTTAATGAACAAAGTTCTATCAGCCTCTCCTCTAATAAATCCATATTCCAAAAGAAAGTCAGTAAGCCTACCATACCATGCTATAAGAGCTTGTTTAAGACCATACAAAGCTTTATTAAGTTTATATACATGATCAGGATATTGTGGATCTTCAAATCCTATAGGTTGTTCAACATATGCTTCTTCATTCAGTATGCCATTTAGAAATGCAGCTTTTACATCCATTTGATGAAGTTTAATATCAATAAAACATGCAATTGCTAACAGTAATCTAATAGATTATATCCTAGCAACAGGTGCAAAAGTTTCATCAAAATCAACTCCTTCAACTTGGGTGTAACCTTGTGCTACTAACCTAGCCTTGTTCCTAACAATATTACCAGATTCACCAGTTTTAATTTATTCTTGAATATCCACTTTGTTCCAATGACATTAGTATGACTAGGTCTAGGAACAAGTGTCCACACTTCATTTCTTTCAAACTGACCAAGTTCTTCATGCATATCATTAATCCAGTTTTCATCAGTTAAGGCTTCTTTAGCACTCTTAGGTTCAATTTCAGATAAATATCATTCAGCATTTACAATATTACACATAGAAGACATGCATATTGTTCTTACCACATCTACCTTATTTGATCTTACTCTTCCTCTTGTTTGCACTCCAAATGTAGCATCGCCTATGATCTGTTCAGAAGGATGATTTTTATTCTTGAAGAAGGATTCGTTTTGGGAACATACTGGTCATTCTGTGAAGTTACAACTAACTGTTCTGTAGATGTTGACCCAGATGTGTTAACATTTGGTGCAACATTTTCAGACTTCAGTGTATTCTCAAAATTGTCAGTGACCTGTGATACATCTTCTTCATCTTTGTCATCTGTAAGACCTTTATCATCATCAAACACAACATTAACAGATTCTTGAACAATGTTATTTCTAAGGTTATAGACTCTATAAGCTTTACTATTTGTAGAATAGCCTAAAAAGAAACCCTTATCACTTTTAGAATCAAACTTGTGAAGTTGATCCCTATCATTCAGAATATAACACACACAACCAAATACATGAAAATATTTCACACTTGGTTTTCTATTGTTCAAAATCTCATAAGGTGTTTGATTTGTGCCAGAACGAATATAAACCCTATTAATAATATGGCATGCAGTATTCAATGCTTCTCCCCAAAATTTCTTAGCAAGACATTTGGATGTAAGCATGACTCTTGCCATTTCTTTTAAAGTTCTATTCTTTCTTTCAACAATTACATTTTGTTTTGGAGTTTTAGGAGATGAATATTCTTGTAAGATACCTTTTTTATCACAAAAATCATTAAACATGTTGTTTTCAAATTCCCTACCATGATCAGTTCTAATACGACCAACTTTTAAGTTAAACACATTTTTGAACCTCTTATAAAGAATTTTAAATGCAGCAAATGCTTCAGATTTGTCTCTCAAAGACTCTACCCCAGGTAAATCTAGAAAAATCATCTACCACAACTAAGGAATACCTCTTTCCTCCAATGCTTTCAGTTTCCATAGGACCCATCAAATCCATGTGCAGTAATTCAAAGCATCGATGTGTAGAACAATGTGACAGTATTTTATGCGGCATTCTTACCTGCTTACCTTTTTGGCATGGTCCACATACAGTGGTATTGTGAAACCTCAGTTTTGGAATTCCTTTTACTGCATCTGCTTTAATTAGCTTTTTCATTGCTCTGTAATTTGCATGTCCCAATATTTGATGCCATAAAATGTTTTCATCATGTTTTGACAAGTTACACATATTTGTTCCAATAAGATAGCAATTATCAGCTGGCCTAGTACCAGTCATGACACAAACTTCATCCTTATTAAGAACATAACATGAATCTTTATCAAATTTCACATGCAAATTATCATCACAAAGTTGACTAATGCTAATCAGATTTGCAAGTAAGCCATCAAAATGCAAGACATTTTTAAGCTTAGGAAAACCTTCAACATTCAAAGTTCCTTACCAACAATCTTTCCTTTAGAACCACCTCCATATGTAACACTACCACTATTCAAGGTCACATAATCAGATAAGCAAGCAATGGTGACTGAAGAATCTAAATATCAAAGTGATGAACTTCCTACATCACCAGACTGTCAAATCTTCTCAAATGATTCAGATGATCTAGCTATGATGGCCATAGGAGAAAATGAGGTAAATTCCTACACTACTACTTTCCATTCACCTATTTTCTCACAAACAGATGATATAAATTCATCTGAAGGCGAATCAGAAGACACCTATTATCAATCTTTAAGAAAGGTAAAAGGTGATCTGGATATTGCCACTAGAGCGTTTATAGAAGTGGAAGAGGAGAATAAGGATTTAAGGAAAGAAATTGCTAGGTTGAAAAAGGTTAAGTTTGATAACACCCCTGAGTTGGTCACAATGAATGAAAGATTGACCAAAGAAGTGGAACTTCTTAAGGAAGAAAATACCACAACAACTCAATTGTATGAGGGGATGTTAGAAACTCAAGCCTTAGAAACCAAGGAATTTCGTATACTACAATCTAAGTTCGATGATCTCTTCCAAGCACACAAGCTCTTAGAAAAGGAGAAGGAATGCCTAAATCAAAAGATATCAGAGTTCAATAAAGCATCTACTACTATTGAAAGTATCTCTGAATATTATAGATCAAATGGCAATAAGATGGGTCTTGGTTATGAACTTAATCCATCAACATCCTCTCCAGTTGGGGGTAGTACACCTAATCAGTGCACTACTCAAACACATGATAAGGGTGAGTGTTCTAAACACAATGAACCTAATATGAACCAAAAGGCATCTGTGCCAGCTAAGGTTAACTATCCCAACACCAAAAAGGAAAAAGGCAAGTTAACCCCAAGCGTGCATAGAGGAACAACAAACAGCCTAGACCATCTCGTCTGAGACAGTCTCAGCTGTATGCTGCTCCAGCCAAGAAGAAGAAATCTTCTTAACACAAATCTATTCTCTTTGCACCCCCTATCTCTTATGATATTGTGAGAACAGAGGAGTATGGTCCATATAATCGTGTGCATCGACCAGCTAATGCACCCAGGCCGAATATAACTAGTCAAAAGATAATGTATGTACACTTTTATAAGAGGAAACCATTTGACTACTACTTAGCTGACACAAATAACAAATCAGACCAGTCCAAGGTGTTAACTGGTAAGATTTGGTTCTGTGATGCCCGAGGGAAACAACTCAAGTGCTCAAGGTTGTTTAAACGACCAATGTATATGTGGGTTCCCAAGGGTAGTACTAACACCCAAGGACCCAAGACAAAATGGGTACCTAAGACTTAACCTTTCTTGCAGGAAAGGAGGGACCTATACAGAAAAAAGAAGGTCTAGCAGGAGAGATATGGTACATAGATAGTGGATGCTCAACCCATATGACTGGAACCAAAGACCTGCTGACCAACTACACAGAAAAGAAAGGTCCAAAAGTCTTCTTTGGTGATAACGCGCACGGTAACACAAAAGGATATGGCACCCTTAAAAATGGTGACATTGAGGTACATGATGTATCATATGTAGAAGGTTTAAAGTTTAATTTATTATATGTTTCTCATTTTTGTGACACGGGTTACTCAGTAAAATTCTCTAAAGATGAGTGTCTCATAAGTGATAAAAGAACAAAACAAAACCTTCTAACAGGAACTAGAAAAGGAAGTATGTATCTTGCAAATTGGAACAGCTGTCCTAAGGATACATGTCTGCTTGTGAAGAGCCCTAAAGATGTCAGCTGGCTATGGCACAAACGTCTTAGTCATCTGAACTTTAAGACTATGAACAAGTTAGCAAGGGAATCCTTAGTTGATGGTCTGCCTAATGAACTCTACTGTAAAGATCAGGTTTGTGATGCATGTCAACAAGGAAAGCAAACAAAGGTCTCTTTCCAGACCAAGAAGACAGCATCAACCAGCAGAGTTCTTGAATTGCTTCACATGGATCTCTTTGGACCAGTCACTCTAACTACACTTACAGGGAGAAAGTATACTCTCATTGTTGTAGATGACTACTCCAAGTTTACTTGGGTTGTATTCTTATACAAAAAGAGTGAAACTCAGCAAAAGCTCCCTGAACTATTAAAGAGGATCCAAGTAGAGAAAGGAGAACCTATTGTGAAAATTAGAAGTGACAAAGGCACTGAATTTATTAACTCTTATATTATTGCCTATTGTACGTCTAATGGTATTCAGCATGAGACAAGTGCAGCAAGAACACCACAACAGAATGGTGTAGCTGAAAGAAGAGTCAGAACACTTAAAGAAGCTGCAAGAACACTCCTTGCTGAATTCACAACTCCTAAGAAGCTATGGGCAGAAGCCATCAACACAGCTTGTCACACTCAAAATAGGTCAGGTATTCACAAAATTCATGAGAAAACCCCATATGAACTGTGGAAAGGCAGGAAACCTAGAGTATCTTACTTTCATATATTTGGTTGTAGGTGTTTCATTCACAACAATGGGAAAAGTAAGTTGAATGATTTTGATGCCAAAGCAGATGAGGGGATATTCTTGGGATACTCCTCAACTAGCAAAGCATTTAGAGTACTCAACAAACGAACCCTTCTTGTGGAAGAAACACCTCATGTTGTTTTTGATGAATCTTGTGAAAAGAGTGCAGTACAGACAGACTCAGCTGTAGATCAGATGAAGAAACTAGTGATCAAGTCCAGGTCTGATGAGTTTATTGAAGTCAATAAACCATTTCCTGAAGAACCAGAGGAGGATAAACCACACAGACCAGTCACTAGATCACAAACTCAAGCTGAGCAAGCTGTCCAAAATCAAGATGCAACAATCCCAAATGCAAGGGGGAATGATCTCTTTGACACTCAAGATACAGATGATGATCGACCTAATCAAGTCAACCCTCCTGATGGCACTAGAACAGATGAGAATCCAAGCTCATCTAATGTAGATACACCTGTGAGACATACATGGAGAAACAACCATCCATCAAACCTCATCTTAGGAGGAGCAGACTCAGGTGTCAAGACCAGAAGACAACTGAATCAGAACCCCCAATCATCTATGTTCTGCTGGTGTGCCTTCTTGTCCAACATTGAACCAGCTGACATAGAAGAAGCAATGTCAGATAGCAATTGGATCACTGCTATGCAAGAAGAATTAAACCAATTCGAAAGAAATGAAGTATGGGAATTGGTAGATCGTCCTAAAAACCACAATGTAGTAGGAACAAAGTGTGTATTCAAGAATAAAAAGGACGAAAATGATGTGATAACTAGAAATAAAGCAAGGCTAGTTGCAAAAGGATACTCACAATTTGAAGGAATTGACTATGATGAAACCTTTGCTCCAGTAGCCAGATTAGAAGCCATTCGACTGTTTCTAGCTTATGCATCATATATGGGCTTCAAGGTATATCAAATGGACGTCAAGAGTGCCTTTCTGAATGGTATTCTGGTAGAAGAAGTGTATGTAGAACAGCCTCCAGGATTCGAAAAAGGAGATCAAGTATATCGTCTGAAGAAGGCCCTCTATGGTCTGAAGCAAGCTCCCAGAGCCTGGTATGACACATTGTCACAATTCCTACTTGACAATGGTTACACAAAAGGCAAAGTTGACAGAACACTTTTCAGAATACAAGAAGGAGAAGACATTCTAATGGTGCAAATATATGTAGATGACATTATATTTGGATCACCCAATCAAGATATGTGCAAGAAGTTCTCTGAACTTATGCAAGGAAAATTCGAAATAAGTATGATGGGTGAGATGAATTACTTCCTAGGACTCCAAGTCAAACAGAGTTCAGAAGGGATCTTCATCAATCAGTCCAAGTACACCAAAAGCATATTAGAAAGATTCAAAGCTCTACAAAGCAAGACTACAAGAATTCCAATGATGACATCCTTTAAAATGGAACCAGATGAGTCTGGACAGGCAGTTGATCAAGCTGAATATAGAGCACTTATTGGTTCTCTACTATATCTTACAGCTAGTAGACCAGACATAACATTTGTTGTAGGAGTATGTGCTAGGTTTCAAGCAAACCCAAAGCAAAGTCATCTAGAAGCAGCAAGGAAGATTCTCAAGTACCTAAAAGGAACAGTCAACCTAGGACTATGGTACCCTGCTGATGACAACCTAGATTTGAGTGGTTACTCTGACTCAGATTATGGTGGATGCAGAATAGATAGGAAATCCAAATCTGGAACCTGTCAATTCCTAGGCAACAAGCTGATATCATGGTTCTCAAAGAAGCAAACGTCAGTTGCAACCTCCACCACTGAGGCAGGATATATGGCAGCTGGAAGTTGTTGTAGTCAGCTGCTCTGGCTAGTTCAACAACTTAAGGATTACAATGTAGAGGCAAGAGAAGTCCCTATCTACTGTGACAGCAGCAGTGCCATTGCCATCACTCAAAATCCAGTCCTACACACAAGGTGCAAACATGTCGACATTCGACACCATTTTATAAGAGACCACCTTGAAAATAAGGACATCAAGATGGAGAAAATTCACACAGATATCCAAAGAGCAGACATCTTGACTAAGCCCCTAGCTGAAGAAAGATTCAAGACCCTATGCTATAGCTTAGGACTCTTGGATCCAAGCACATGGAGAGCATAAGATCAGCTGAAGGCCTCAGCTGATACAATTGCAGCAGACTAGGAGGATCAGATGAGGTGAATAGACACCCTCATCTTCAGGTAAGTTATTCCCGATGAAGACAAATAAAGCTGAGGGAAAACATAGAGTTATTTAATCAAGGGGGAATCAATGATACCTTAAGAATCCTTGATAAAATACTCAATATTCTGCATTGCATAATATATATATATATACATACAGAAGACATGAACAAAGTTAATTGGTATCCATACTTAAGCAATGTATGCATATGTATAATAATAAACTATTCTTCATAAAATAATTTATCATTATACATACATACAGTATACTATTGAGTTATACTTGGTTGGATTAATACACCATTGGCTAGATTAATCCTCACCGACTCAACAGTATGCATGCACTGTACGGATTCCAAATAACTCTTGCTCAAAATTTATAATGTCTGCATTCCACTAGATAGAGTCTAAATCTCTTTAAATGTGAACCCTTAGATCAAGAATCTCATTGTTGATCTTAAGAAATAACTTTTCAGAAATTCAGACCTATCAACTCTATAGTTTTTGTCATCTTTTACTCCACCACCTCATTTCTACCGCTATAAAAAGGGAAAGTTATGGGAATACCTAAGAACACAAATTACTAACTACTATTCTTGTTTCAGGTATGGAGAGTATCGAAGGAAAAGATGGCATGAAGATCATCCTTCAACCAAAGTCTTGGGTGAAGGAGATGAAGATTTATCCTGAAGATGGAGATGATGCAGATCAGCATACTTGGCTTACCCCACATAAGTATGCCTATGAAAACTAAAGAAAGAAGAGACGTTCTTGTTGAAAACTAAAGAAAGAAGAGATGCAGAGGACAAAGTAGCAAACAAGCAGAGCTTCTTCTCCAGGGGAAGTTCTACATGGAGAGCTTGTTACCAAAGGCCACTTTGTCAAACCATATCAGGAAAACCCAGTTCCTGTCTCTCTTTTCAAACTCCATTGAAGCATCTTTCAATCTTCTCCTTCCTACAAGAGAAGCGAAAAAATTCAACAAGGACACATTAGATGCTACATCCCATCTGATGATGAGGAACATCCGATGGTGAGGAGCATTTGAGCCAGTGGGATTTCATCTAGACTAGTCCCACTTGGTTAAAAGAAGGAGCTGAAAGATCCATCAAACCAGGTTGGATCATTACAGCTGAAGGATCCATCCAACCCGGTTGGATCATTACACATAGAAGATTTACTCAACACACTTCAATCCTGTACTCAGCTGATTAGAAGGCCAACTCAGCTGACCAGAAGACTTTCAAGAAAATCAACAGACTTCTCGAAGAAATCAGAAGACTTCACTCTGCTGATCAAATCACTTTATCTTAGAGCATAATGACTATCTTTGATCATGTAATTCATTCTAGCTTTATTCCTGAATGTAATTAAGGAAATTGGCCTATATAAGGAATGAAATTCACTAATAGAAAACGGCCTTGATGATCAATTCTTGCTAAAATTCAGTCACAACGGCTAGTGTTGGTAATGATGTCATTAGCACTCAATTACTATTTTGCCAACAAATCACCGATTGACACGTGGCAAATTCAGCCGGCAAAATTAAAGGAATGAGGCGAAATCAAAGAAGGAAATCTTGGGCTCTACTCCAATCTTGAACCGAATCTGACCGTTGGATCATTCATCTCTCAAGTTCTTGCTGGAGTATATATACAAACCCTTAAACCTCTTCCAAACTCCTTTCGCTCACAATACTCAATTACTCTTAAATCACTCTCGTCCTGAATACTCTTTCCAAGCATTCCTACCCTCAAAACTCAACATCCAGAATGAGAATCATCAAAATTTACGATGAGAAGACCAAGAGTACCGGCACCTTAGATACTCAAAAGTGGTCTAAGGAAGGAAAAGTTTTCACTGAGAATGCTCTGTTTGTCAAGGGCAAACATACACCTGCGAACAAGGAGATCCTTCTTCGCTGCATCAATCTCAACCTTCGTGATTTTCTGGAAGCAGCACCAACAAATGTTTATGAACAAGATGTGATGACGTTCTACGCAAACGCAGTGATGACGGATTCTCATGTTGAAAGTATCATGGGTGGACACAGAGTTGAGATCTCAAGAGAAATCCTTCAAGAATTGTTCGGCTTATCAAGGGGAGAGATAGACATCTCTACCTACATTATGGGAAGAGAAAAGGAATATATGGAGATGTTTACTGGTGGAAGGGTCAAGGCTGAGGATGCCTCTGGGCTTAAGAAATCACAACTCGACCCCAAATTCCAAACCTTGATGGATATAGCAGGCAAGATGTTGCTTGGTAACACTTTTAGCCATGATGCTGTTACCACTTTAAAAGTTAGAGTTATGGCTGCAATCTGGGATCAGATTGATGGAGACTGGCAAGGGCTATTCTTGAATAGGATTGCTCTTGAGGCCAAGAAGGTTACATTGGACCTCCAATCAAGAGAATGGAAGGTAACATCGACTGTCAGCTTTGTCAACAAGCTGAGTGTTATCCTTCCAGAAGTACTCCCAAAGAAGTACAAGATGGGTCCTCATAAGACATTTCACACCTCCAAGTATTACTTGAGAAAGGAGGCCCTTGCTGAGGCAGCAAGGTTGAAGGAAGAAAAGAAGAAGAGGTTGGCAGAAGCATCCTCTAAGGATGTCGTTAAGGAGACAGAAGAGTCTGTTCATGACTCTGCTAAAGAAGAAGAGAGACCTTCCAAAGAAGAGGCTCAAAAGAAGGCTGCTGAGGACGATGATGATGATAAGCAGACCTTGGAACAACGAAGAATCCTGATCAGATCTGGGCTCATCTCCCCATCTGATTCAGATGCTACTCCCACTGCCTCTCCTTTGAAAAAGGCAGGTACTTCTAATCCTTCTATCTCACCTTCTAAATTGTCAAAGGGTCAGAAGAGAAAGAAGAATAATTCCTCTTTCACCAAAAAGACAAAGAAATCGAGGCTCCCTACTCCCATGAGCATAGCCCCTATTGCATCATTCAACCCTTCTGATGATTCCAACCTATCTAAACCTCCACACATTGATATCCAAATCCCTGCTGATACTCACACAGCAGAGGAACAAGACCAGTCTCAAACAACTCTTGAGTCACAATTGCCAAACCCTGCTGATACACAAATAGCAAATGACCAAGTTCAACAAACCCAACCATCTACTGATCTTCAAGAAGAACAGAAAACAGACCAGCAGACTCAAAACCCTGCTGATACTCAACCTACTGAAGGTCAATCTCTCTCTCACCCTGAACACATCACTTCCCAAATCCCTGCTGATACTCACACAGCAAAGGAAAATGTCCTTGCCACTCAATCCCCTATCCTCACTACCCCATCTGCACCAGAAGACTTGGCACCAGTAGACCTGGATCAAGCAGGCCCTCTTCAACCTCAATATAACATGGTGCACTATCCTATGTGCACAAGGGAGAAGATAATGAGGATGAAGATAGCCAACCTGCTCAAGTCTACTATTCCTGGTATTGATGAAGAATCAGCTCAGTTTGAACAAGTACTTGGATTGAGCTCCGAAGAGATGATGTGGATGACCTCATTGAAGTCATGGAGGGAATGGGAGGAAAGGCTAACTTCCTCGACTGGGAAATGGAGCAAAAAGAGGTTGCTCAAGTCAGTTCATTCACTGAGCTATTGCCCACAGAATCTCTGACCAGGGTATGCCAAAGGATTCTAGGAATCCCCTCTGAGGCCCCTTGTGTACCAGACTCAACTGCAGACGATACAGCTGAATCAGCTGAAATTGAAGCAAAGGAGAGAGAAGTGGTGTCTGTTCCCTCTCACTTCTTTCCTAAGCATGAGCTTGATCACTTCATCTATCAACCTCATCAAAGGAACGGTCGATTATTTGCTCGTCTGGTTGATGTTACAACAAACTTTCTTCAAGAAGGTTTTCTCACTGCTGAAGAAAAGGGAATGGCCCTAGTTGTCTACAATCCGCCTTCCATCCCTATTCTTCCCCAGGAAGCTCAGGGTATTGCCTCTCCCTCTACTTCATCTATAGATATTCGAGCAGATGTGTGTGCTCAGGTCAAGGAAGCAATCGACACACACTTCGCCAAAGGGCTAGGCATGCAGCTGGCCAGATTTGTAGAGAAGGCCATTCATGAGCAGAAGACTCGTCTCACCGAACAAATCCTTGACATAGATGACAAGTTCGGTGAGGCACTCCATAATCAGCTAGAGGAGTATCTCAACTTAGAAATGAAGAAATCAGCGGACAGAACAAAGAAGTTTACTGATCTCTATACAAATGAAATCAACCGCTTGGAGAGCTCCTATAAAAACAGACTTGATGATGCTGAAGCAAGAGCCACTGAAGGTAAAACCCTTCTTAAGTCAGCTGCAGAGGAGAATGAGAAACTGCAGACTCAGCTGAAGGAGACAGCAGCCAAATTGGAAGCAGTAACAGCTAAACTTGAAGCTGCCTCCTCCTCCAACTCTCATGCTCAGATCCTAGAACACAGCATCACTCATCTAACTCATATTGGTAAGGTCAATGCCATGGCCCTGCAACAGACTCTGAAGGTGGAAATTCTGAATGCTATGAAGCCTTTTGCGGCTGCACTTGCTAAAGCCAAAACGGGGGGAAATGTATTGATAAAAGCTCTAGAGAAGACTACTGCACAGCAAGCTGTAATGGTAGTATCTCAAGATGAGCTGAATGAAACCTTGGGTGGTTTAAAAAGCAAAATCAAGAGCAGGCAAGGCAAGGCAAAGGCAAAGGCAAAGAAATTGCTCAAGAAGACACCCAAGCTCCTGCCAAGAGTCTACAGATCACTGCCTCTGTAGAACAAGTTCCTGAGAAGAGGATGACAAGGAAACGAAAGGCAGATGAGCAAGCAGATGAGCAAGCTCAGTCAAGCAAGAAGTCAGCTCCAGCAGAGTCTACTGCAGAAGAGAAAGAGGCTTTAGAGCTGAAGAAAAGTGTTGGGATATAAATTCACCCTAAGCCCCACTTGATGTTAGAATAGTTTTGATGGCCAAAACACTTAGATTTTATAAATGTAATAGGATCAGCTGACTTTGTATAGAACAGCTTAGACTAGTCTTGTGTGATCAACTGTATAGATATCAGCTGATCAGCACAGTCCCGGCTTACATGCGCTCCCTCAAGATGAGAAGAGTAGAATACATGAAGACTAGGAGATCCTTGAAGACCAGTTAAGTAAGGTGCTTGTATACCTACTTGACTGATGGAGTCCCAGATTGAAGATGGCCTAAAGCAGGACAAAGAATTGCCAGATCAGAAGAGTTTTACTCTGCTGATATCAAAAGACAGAAGACGCAAGGCCAGAAGAGTAGTCAGAAGACTAGAAGTACAGATCAGAAGACTATGTGTTCTTCCAGGACTCGGCTGATTCCAAAGTCATCTTGCAGTTTAAACAAAGACCTACCTTATTTAGAAGATTGACATGATCCCAGGATTGAAGCAATCAAGAGACTGGAATCAAGGAATCAAGCCATTATGGAAAGATTGCCCCAACGGCTAGTCAACTCCAACGGCTAGTTGCAAGCAATCACCACTATAAATACAAGAGGATGAGAAATCACAAGTACGAAGTCACAACGAGAGAATTCAACAAGTCTAGCAAGCAATCAAGCTAAAGTCATATTGTCCCAAGAGTTCTCAAAGAGCCAGAATCCATTAGATTATCCATAGCTCTTAAGTGATTTCTATCCAACCCATAAGAACCTGAAACCTGTTCATATTGTATATCATTTGTTTTAGGCAAAGTGATTAAGCAAATTATAAGCTTGAATCATTAGTTGGATACACTTCAAAAACCCCAAACCCTCTCCGAAAGGTTAAATTTTTTGAAACCCTCAAAGTGCAAGTGCTTACAATCACTTGTGGAGACCGTAGCTGTTAGGACGGCTTAGATCTCAAAGTCCTATCCTTGGGACTATAAAGGTCAAGACCCTTGTAATTTGCGGTAAATTAAAGGGATTAAATATCACGTTAGGACGTGAGAGTGGACGTAGGATCGTATATCCGAACCACTATAAACCTGGTGTTATTTACTTATTGCACTTTACATTCTGTCATTTCATTAACTACTATATAGTGCATACTGTGATTTCAATATTCTTCAAAACAAGGCCACAGCTTTCAAACCAGCATCAGCTAGGTACTTTCATTAAAGAAAACAAGTTAAACACTTTCACAAGAAACAAAAGAACGAGTCTAAACAAGGCCTACCATAATTCCGCATATAACCTCCTCTATCAGATCACTATAGTCATCTGGACCAGCAGACTTGTAGTCCAGTTGACATAGCAATCAGAAGAGGTTCCCAACTCTCTTGAAAAAGTTTTAAAGTCTATTCACCCCTCCCCTCTAGAATTTAATCCCATTCACTACTCGTTCAGGGACCAACAAAAAGAAAAGAGCTTGAAGCTCAAGAGCTTAAGTAGAAGAAGCTAAAAGATGCGAAGGCAGTCAAAGCCAAATTTGAAAGGAAAATAGCCAAGCTCAGAAAAGCAATCAAGGACAAAGCAAAAGAAGACAATGTCAAAGACAATACCCTGGTGTTTGATAGCAACTATGTGGATTATTTAGCCCTTCAAGATGAGCTACCAAGGTGGTATCCTCTGAAGAAGAAGTGGCAAATTCAACACCACATTGTAAGAAAATTTGGCCCTCTCCCAACTTATGAAGATGAATTCTTCCAGTTCAATCAGTTCATGAACATTGAAGATCAAGAGTTCTGGAAAGAAGTAGTCAAGAAAGCCAAAGAACTTGACAACTGCAGAATCCTAACTCCAGAAGAACCTAAATGGGATCCTCCCACTCTGAGCTCCGGAAGGACAGACTGGATTGAAGTCAAAAGGATTCTAGAGAAGATCTATGAAGAGGAGAATGTTATAGACCTGCAACACATGGAAGAAGTTCGAGCTCGTCTGTACCTTGCTTTCCGCATCTGAAGATCAGAAGACCTGATGAAGACCACTTTCAAAGCTTTGAAGAAACTATCACTTGTAATCTGTAAAAGCTCTATATATAATCAAGTTTTAGTTCTCTTTGCTTTCAAGACAAACTCTCATTGTCTTCATTAGATACTTCAGTTTTTATGAAGTTTATAAACTCTTATCTTATTTATTAAGAGCATTTATCAAATATAGTTTTGGCTTCATCAAAAAGGGGGAAATTGTTGGGATGTAAATTCACCCTAAGCCCCACTTGATGTTAGAATAGTTTTGATGGCCAAAATACTTAGAGTTTATAAATGTAATAGGATCAGCTGACTTTGTATAGAACAACTTAGACTAGTCTTGTGTGATCAACTGTATAGATATCAGTTGATTAGCACAGTCTCGGCTTACATGCGCTCCCTCAAGATGAGAAGAGTAGAAGACATGAAGACTAGAAGATCCTTGAAGGCCAGATAAGTGAAGGTGCTTGTATACCTACTTATCTGATGGAGTCCAAGTTGAAGATGGCCCTAATGCAGCACAAGTATTTACCAGATCAGAAGAGTTCTACTCGACTGATATCAGAAGACAGAAGTACAAGGCCAGACGATTAGTCAGAAGACTAGCAGTACAGATTAGAAGACTAAGTACTCGTCCAGGACTCGACTGATTCCCAAAGTCATCTTGCAATTCAAATGAAGACCTACCTTATTTAGAAGATTGACATGATCCCAGGATTGGAGCAATCAAGCAGCTGGAATCAAGGAATCAAGCCAATATGGAAAGATTGCCACAACGACTAGTCAACTCCAACGGCTAGTTGCAAGCAATCACCATTATAAATACAAGAGGATGAGAAATCACAAGAATAAGATCACAACGAGAGAATTCAACAAGCTAAGCAAGCAATCAAGCAAAAAGCCATACTGTTCTAAGAGTTCTCCAAGAGCCAGAAAACCATCAGAATATTTGTAGCTCTTAAGTGATTTCTATCCAACCCATAAGAACCTGAAACCTGTTCATATTGTATATTCATTGTTTTAGGCATAGTGGTTAAGCAATTTATAAGCTTGAACCATTAGTTGGATACCCTTCAAAAACCCCAACCCTCACCGAAAGGTTAAAGTTTTTGAAACCTTCAAAGTGCAAGTGCTTACAATCACTTGTGGAGACCGTAGCTGTTAGGACGGCTCAGATCTCAAAGTCCTATCCTTGGGACTATAAAGGACAAGACCCTTGTAATTTTTGGTAAATTAAAGGGATTAAATATCACGTGTGGACGTGAGAGTGGACGTAGGATCGTATATCCGAACCACTATAACCCGGTGTTATTTACTTACTGCACTTAATATTTTTGTCATTTCATTTATCTTTATATAGTGCATACTGTATTTGCAACTGTCTTCAAAACAAGGCCATAACTTTCAAACCAGCATCAGCTGAGCATTTTCATTAAGCAAAACAAGTTAACACTTTCTTAAGAAACAAAAGGAACGAGTCTAAACAAGGCCTACCATAATTCCGCATATAATCTCTGCCATCAGATCACTATAGTCATCTGGACCAGCAGACTTGTAGTCCAGCTGACATAGAGATCAGAAGAGGTTCCCAACTCTCTTGAAAAAGTTTTAAAGTCTATTCACCCCTCCCCTCTAGACTTTAATCCCATTCACTACTCGTTCAGGGACCAACACTTTCCCTCAACATTCGAAGCAAAGAAACAATAATCTCATAGTTGTTTGCTTCCACTCTTGGCCTTGCCAATCCATCATAGTACTGTCTCGGTTGAGGCTCGAAATACTCCCTCATAGGCATTCCTTGGTAAGCATGACGAGGCTCCTCTAAATATGGAGGGGGAGGGATGTATTCATCTTGAATTTGGTGAGGTGGAGGAAATTTGTAGGGAGGGTAATGGTGTTGAGGTTTTTGGTATTAGTGTGGTGGTGGATAGTAGGCTTTTTGTGGAGGTGGGTAACGGTAAGGATAGTATCCTTGATATGGAAGGTGGTTTTGAGGTGGATATTGTGGATTGGGATTTTGGAGATTTGGTGGAGGGTTTTGAGTTGGATTACCTTCTTGTGGATTCTCTCTTTGAGGCACATCATCTCCAAGTGGTGGAGGGTTCAAATCTTCGTTGTTTTCCATCTCAAAATACTCCTCTACAACTCTTTGTTGGTTTCTACTTCGATTTCTTCTTCTTGCGTGAGCTTCGATCTTAAGATCCAATAGTTCTAAGTTTCCTCCACGTGATCTTGTGATCATACACTTACAAAAGACAAGTATCAAAGCCCACAAAGAGAAACGAAAAATAAGATAATGAAAAAGAAATGTTGTTATCAATAACACTCAACAAACTTTAAGTTTCACAAATAACACTCTCTTAGATCCCCGGCAGCGGTGCCATTGACTTGTATCGTTTTTTAACACTTTTTAAATACGTCACAATACGATCCCCACAAGCGTATGTGTCCGATTGTAGTACATAAGTACGACCAAGTAGTTTATTCGTCCAAGGATCTAGTTGAGTACAAGTGAATCCCTAAAGTTAAGAGTTTTCATGCTATTGTAGTAACTACACTTGTTTGTTGGATTTAAAGGATTTAAAACACAAGTATGAAACTAGATTAACTAAGATAATTAATAAGAAATAGACAAAAGAAATAACAAGCTATCTAACTTTCGAGAGAAAGTGCAAGAGAAAGGGTATTGCCTCGGGTGTTTCCGTTTTGTGGGTAATTCAATGAGTTAACGAACCAATTGTATGAATTAAACTATGGTTTTGGATTAAGCTAAAGGCTATCACTCCTGTGTGTAGACCCCCTCGAAAGGCATAGGTGAACATGTGCATGGATTAGCAATTATAGGATCTAATCAAATACAATAAGCTCCTAAGATAGTGTCTCATAAGCACTTTCAACACAGTTACTAATGCTTATGAGATGCCCTCTCACCAATCTCCTAGAAGACCTATATTCGATTGATGTCTAAAGTTGTTGTTGGTCCCAATTTGAGTTAATAATATTGAGTAAGCTAGTAAAAGTCTAGAGGGGAGGGGTGAATAGACTTTTAAAAATCTTTCAATATATCAGAATACGTAATGCGGAATTAATCAAAGTAACAATGAGCCCAATCAAGTTTATACTCAACTTATATTCGAAATTTGAACTTCTGTATGAACACTTTATTTGTCTTGTTTTAGATAAGCAATTAATCAATTAAGCAATTAAACAAACAGTAAAGTAAATCAACACACAATGATTTTATAGTGGTTTGACAACTTGTCTACATCCACTCTCACAACTCCAGTCGTGAAATTCTTATTACTCTTCCAATCGAGTAGTCTTGTGATTTTAAGTCCCAAGAAATAAGACTTCGATCTTATCGATAACACTTCCTAGTGCTTCTTCGATCTAAAAACTAGCTAAATACAAGTAACTAGCGACTAGAAACAAAAACGTAAAAAGTAAACTTCTCTAAGTCTAGTAGTAGCCTTCTTCGAATTCTTCACTTGTCTTCTGGCTTGAACTTTCTGAACTTCAACTCTGAGAGTGTATTTGTTTTGAATATCTCTTTGAATGCTTCAATTCTCTTGGTAACAGTAGTCTTCAAATGTAAAATACCATGGGGTATTTATAAGCTTCATCTTCAAGAACTTTCTGTTATGTAACTAACTTTTCTTGAAAACTAACTTCTAACTGTTTATTTTTATCCATCCACGCGTTTCTTCAGTTAATTAGTTATTCCTTAACTAACTCTTCAATCCTTATCTTCACACGCGTTTTTATAACTAATTCCTTCCTTCTTGTCTTGTCTTGTTGCGCACCTGTCTTGTCTCCAACTTGACTTGTCTTGCGCAGGTCTTCTTCTGTAGATTTCAGCATAGAACTAATCTAGTCCTATCATCTAATCCTAAAAAGACTATTACATTACTTTAAACTTTATAAAATAGCTTAGTCATCTTAGAAACTATACAATGAATATAAACGAAACATGAGCTTCTATACATTTCAAATAGCTCAGTATAAAACCTAACAATTATACAAAGTACTTATAACATGTACTCATCTTTAAAGCAGATATACTTTTCTTTTCAAACAATACTTGTATTGTGAACTAGTACTTGTCTTGTGAACTTTACTGATCTGTTCAGGACGACTTCATAACTAGACTAGATCAGTCAACACTTAGAAAATATTCAAGTCTACTATTTGGCTTATCAAAACTAATCTTATCTTTTCATCATTTAGGACTTGTCTTAGGATTCATATCCCAACAATTTCCCCATTTTTTATGAAGCCACAAACTACTTGAATCTTTTCTCAATAGTAAACTAGTTAAGTAGTTATCTTGTCTTTAAACATCAAAATAGTACTTATCTTTTCATTCATTCAGGTAAGATCAGTAGATTACACATACCAAAAAAAACAAAAAAAACTAAGTAAAGAAATTACACTTAGTCAGACATATTACCTCCTTCTGGATTTGGAACACAAAATGCATCAAGTAATATTCTGTGAATTACCGAAATATGTTCTTCAGTCTCTATCTTCTCTTTATCCAGCAATTCTTCTTCAAACTTCTTGATGTGATTGAAATCGATTCTCTTTCCAGAACTCAGCATCGGAGTAGTCCATTTTGGAAAGATAGGCACCAGAATATTAAAATTCACAACAGCAGCTATCCTCATAATCAAATTCCATAGCTTCTTGTCTTGAACTTCCATGAATTTGTCAAATATAGAACAAAGTTCTTCAGAGCTTTCTGGATCTCCAAACTTACGAACTATCCAGTGATCTATCTCCCATTGCAACTTGACTTTGAACCAATCTTCACGATGTTCATTGTCAATGAAGTTGTCAATGAATGTGTCTTCAACTAGATTTGGATTTGCCTTCAACTTCTGCAACCTTCTAATATGCTTTCCAACTTTCTTCTTACTAGCATAGTGAGATTCATCATCAATCTTCTCAACTATCTTTTGCTTTTTCACGATTGCAGTCGTCTCTTCTTCTGGTTGTTCAATTACCAGCTTTCTTTTAACTTGAGTTGACTGAACTTCTACTTCAGGCAGAGCAATACCTTTGCCCTTTACCTGTCTCTTCTGCTCTTCTACTTCTAAATCAGCTTTCTTGACAAGCCTTCCTCTCTTCGGCCTTCTCAATTCTTCTATAGCAGTAGCAGCAGCTTTTATTTCTGGTTCAGCACTCGACTTCTCTACGACTCTACTCGTCTCTTCCCCATTTTTGGCTTCATCACTTGCCTTAAGAGTGAAAATAGAAGTAAAGCGAGTCATCTCATCTTTGAGAGCATCCTTCATAGCTTCAGAAGCTAACTCAATTTGCCTCTGATGCGTCTTATCGCGACTCATCTTGTCAAGACGATCAGCAGTAGATTCCAATTTCTTTGAATTAATGATTAATTCATCCTTGAAATGAGTAGCAGTCTGTCTGAGCAGCCTGTTCTGGTCAGTCAATTCATTAAGAACAGTTCGAGAACGCACCAACTGGTCTTGTGCTTCACACCTCTAATCATCAGCTAACTCAATTTTAACTCTGTAGAGTCTTTCCATCTTACTCGACACTTCAGCTAGCGATCTTGCAAAGTTGATCGATCTCTTCTCTGAGTAGTCAACTTTCCTTTTCAAGAACTCTTCAATTTGATCATACATTTCTTGTCTAAATGTTGAGTCCATCTTGTTGACTTCACCAACTATTAACTCTCTTGAACTATCTACAAGGGATTGATTCTGTTCAACAAGAACTTCTTTCAACTTGGAATTTAAGAACTCATCTATCGAAGACTGAACAACATCTTTCAAGTCTGTCTTCAATCCATCTAGAAAACCTTCAGGAAAAACTTGTTGAGTAGACTGAGTCTCAACAATAACTTGATCTTTCACAAGTATTTCATCTTCATCAAAGATAAACGCTTCAACAAACTCATCATCTTCTTCACCGAATATAACTAAGTTGTCTTCTACTTCAGCACTTGCAGCAACTTCTTCAGGATGATCAGTCTGAACAACAACGTCAATTAACTCGGCTGTCAACTCTTCTTCCACAACATCAGTTTGAACACCAACATCAAACTTGACCTCCGAAGACAAGATATCATCAGATATATTCAGCATTTTCTTCACCAATGTTGTCAAGGCATGAGGTGGGAACAACTCCGAGTGGTCCTTGACTCCACTGTTCTCCTTCTGTTCCATCTCCCAATCTTGAAAATTGGAGATTCCACCCATTCCTTGAATTACTTCGAACAGATCTTCTGTCGGGGTTGTCTTCAATGCAAACCATGTGCATATCCTTAGAAGTTTCTCATAAGACTCTGAAGATGTGTCGATCTCAACTGATGATAGCATCTTCTTCATATTGTTTGACATCTTCGAACGCAATCTCTTCTCCCTTAAGCACATCGGATAATAAACCAGGGATTCGAATCTAATTTCGGAAGGGGTCTGAGTAAGTGATGTCCTTGTCTCAGTTGTTGCAGTGGCAACTAGTAGAGTTTCCGAAACAGATGGGTTGATGGGTTCAACATATTCTGTTGAGGTTGAGGGAATTTGGATTGTGGTTTCTGTGGGTTTTGATGTGGCTAGGTTTGGTTCGACAACTGTAGAAGTATCAGTTGTGTCAAATATAGTAGTGTCTTGGGTTATGTTGGCTCTCAGTGGTTGTACTGCCAACACAGAAGAGGATTTGGGTACAGGCTTGGCACGAGATCAGAGTGATCTTGCCTTGGTTTTAACAGGTAGAGAGAGAGGTATTGACAAAGTTCGAGAAGAAGTACCAACCTTTTCTTCAGTTGACTTGTCTGGTGAAGGACTCGACTCGACTCTCACCAGTCGATAAACTTGCAACTCTTCCTCTTTCTCCTTATACTCCTTGTCTGATTGAGTTTCTTCAGAATCCTTTGCAGCTTCAAACATGGCTTCTTCTGGCACATACTGAACTAGTCTTCCACTAGTTCCAGCTTCAGCCACTTCATAAGATTTTTTAGCATCTGACTCATCTTCCTCTGAACTAGACAAGGCAGCATCATACATAGCATCTTCAGGATTTATTTCAACTTGTCTGGGGGCAGCAGCTCTACCAGCAGCTTGCTTCGCAAGAGCCTCCTTTTTCAGATAATGTTTCAAAGGATGAAACGGCTTGCCCTTACTCCAGCTCGTCTTGTTTGGAAGTAAGATCGGTAGCAAAATGCTAAGTTTGTTTCCAAAACTTACTGCAGCAGATACAACCCAGTTGACTGTACTGGTGTCAACTTGTACGTTCTTCTTGAAATGCATCAACCTATCCAAGAAGAGCTTAGTCCAGTTCCCTTCAGTGATGCCATCATGAATTACGACCATCACTCTTGCCTTTTGAAGTGTCACAGAGTCAAAACTCCCAGTGACTCCGAGCAGCATCTTTGAGGAAATATCCAACAAAGTCTTGAATTTGTCAAGTAATTGATTCTTCTTGACAGCTGGGATCTTTCCATCACGATTCAATTTCAGCTTCTTTCCACAAAATATGCTTATATATTTTAACTCTTGTCCTTCAGCATATCTTTCGATATCAATCGATCCGGACGGTAGCTTCAAAGCTTCAGTTACGATTTCACGAGTAATTTCTACTCGCCTTCTACCAACAAAAGCTTCAATGGAGTCGCCTTGTCGAGTAGCTGTGGCGTAGAATTCAAGAGCTTCTTCTTCTAAAACCACCTCTGGAAATGCTTCCAAGTAAGGTCTTAAACCACATCTCCAACACTTCATGAGGATCTCTTTGTTGTCGTCAGTGTGGTTTCCTTTGAAAAACACAGATCCTTCACATGCACTTTACCTTCTGTGATATACTTCCCTAAATCGAATCTTGCCTGCATGTTAGTGCGAGCATCGAATATCGAAACGATTGACATAATGAAAGAGTTATGAAAATCGAGCAGTGTTAAGAGTGTTGAATGCTTGAGAAGTTATGAAAATCGAGAAGTTATGAACTTGTGAGAGGTTGAAGAATGAAACAGTTTGGGTTTTGTTAAACCTTGAGCTATTGAATCAATAGTTAAGATCAAGAGATTTGATCCAATGGACAGATATGAAAGTCCTTTGAAATTCAGTTCACGGAATCGAGACTATTACGTGATTTGATATCGTAAAATTTGAAATCCGCCTTTTCTATTGGTTAAGACAGAGGAGTGTACTCATCTGACCTAGCATAGTAAAATTTAAGCGCGAACTGGGTATGTACACCTCATTAAAGGGGAGTGTATAAATCCAGTCCTAGGTTTTTCAAAATTTCGCATTATCATATCACATTAATACTTTCAATTCGTATTGATTAAACACTTAGAGTATTTAAATTGTAAGAACACTTATCTTGTCTGTTCGAGTCTATCCAAAACAGACGAGTAGACTAATGCGCACCAGACGAGTTCCCCCTTCGACTGTGCTTGTCTGTTCTGAATGTCGAACGTCTTTTCGTAACTGTCTTATCTTGTGATATACATTTGATAAGATACAGATAGTAGAGTGGAATAATTAATTTGAATATCAGTCTAGTATAGTAATCAAGGTTTTCGAACAAGATGACTTTTAACAAACTTAAGAGTCAACATAAGGATATTTAAGAAATCACAGATTACCCCTTAAATGTTTATTCCCTTAGTATTACCCTCAACTTTACCAGCTTCCTCATCGGGTTGTTTGGTTATCATGTCTGACCTTGTTTACCTGTCTGTTAGGTGAATAGACGAGTGCTCTGCTTTTTGTGGTAACTTGTTTCTTGCTCCTTTCTTCTTAGGGATGTATCTGTCTAGTTAGTACATTGCTACATACTAGTAGGGTCTAGATCAATTAGTCCTAGACTAATGCATAATTCACGAAATCGAGCCTCAGGTAATGGTTTTTTAAAAATATCTGCTCTTTGAAAATCAGTGTGAATCTTTTCCATGCGAATATCCTTCTTTTCTACATGATCACGTATGAAATGATGTTTCACATCAACATGCTTACATCGTGTGTGCAAAACAGGATTTTGTGTAATGGCAATAGCACTATTACTGTCACAGAATATAGGTACATTTGATTCACAGATATTATAATCTCTAAGCTGTTGAATAAGCCACAATAATTGACTACAACAACTACCAGCAGCCATGTACTCGGCTTCTGTAGTAGAGGTAGCAACACTTGTCTGCTTTTTCGAAAACCATGAAATGAGTTTTTTGCCTAAGAATTGACAAGAACCAGATGTAGATTTCCTATCTATTCTACAACCACCAAAATCAGAATCAGAGTAGCCACTTAGGTATAAATCATCATTTGAAGGATACCATATACCACGATTGATGGTTCCTTTCAAATATTTCAAGATCCTTTTAGTGGTTTCCATATGACTCGCTTTTGGATTAGCTTGAAATCGAGCACATACGCCAACAGAAAATGCAATGTCTGGTCTACTAGTAGTTAAGTATAGTAATGAACCAATAAGACCAAGGTAATGAGTTTGATCAGCACACTTACCATTCTCGTCTGGATCCATCCTGTAGGTAGGTTGCATAGGTACTCTAGAAGATTTACAAGTCTTAATACCATACTTGTCTAGTAGATTACGAGTATATTTTGCTTGATTTATGAAAATCCCATCAGGGGTTTGTTTTACTTGAAGTCCAAGAAAATAAGTCTGTTAGTGTATACTGTAAAGCAAACTTTTAGTGGGCTTTTGTGACGTATATTTGATTTCCTTTTTATCTGAAATAAATGGTTTTTCACATTATCGCATTCTTTGTGATTACTTGTATGTCTTCTTATCTTGCATTGTAGACGATGTGGTGGGTTTGTAGTCACACAGAAGATCACATTGTCAGTTCCTTGTAAGATATAAAATGTATTCACAACTGAGATAGTTATGGACAAAACTATTGGTTTAAGTTGTAGTGTAAACTTGTTAGTGGTTTGTCTTGGCCATTAGTTTATACTAGTGCGCTGTGGCGTATTGAATGGATCACAGATAAGACATGTTCTTCTGTTCTGACTGTTATGAAGAACTAGAAGTCTTGGTGACTTTTATGATTCTTAACCCTAAGTGTGATATTTAGATGTGTGGGGTGCTTGTTCACTACTTTGATGTACCATAGGTGAGAATCTTGTTAGATTCTTCACGCTCCGTATTTTGGGTAGTGGCATCGCTCGCATGATGTCTACTTATTGGCATTAGGGCACCGTGTCCTGTACATCCAGGCTGATGACGTCCCCTTGAGGAAACTCATAAAGGATTGTCGTACTAAACCCTGCAGGTGGATTTAATCCGTACGACAACGAGGTTGAGTGGTACTACTCAAAGGAATTATAGAGATTAATTATTTAAAGAAGTCAGAAGCTTTAATAATTAATGGACGTGCGATATCTTTAACACGGGGAATTATAAAGTCTAATAGAAGCCCTGATTCGGTTTGGGATAGGACGGGAGTGCAACATTAATTCTCTAGTGGAATGAATTAATGTTCTCGGGCCAAATTATATGTTCTGGGCTGAACATAAGAGTATTTGGGCCTGTAAGAAGCCCAAGCCCTATACCTTCTAATGGATCCCTAGTCTGGCCCATGAAACTTATGGAAATTATAAATAGGAGCCTCAATTCAGTTTTGAAACCCTAGCACACACGAAATTAAGAAAAACGGCTAGGGTTTCAAGGAGACGAAACTGAGGCACCTTCTCCACGTTTGATAGCGCGCCGTCCACCCGGTGTTCGAGCGAGGTTGGGAGACGGGCTAGAAGATCCGTAGATTGGAATCAACGTCTCGATCTTCAAGGGTAACGAATCTAAATTCTGCTTTAGATGCATGTTTAGGTTTTAATTCGTTATTTATACATTTGGCATCCGACAACGATCCCGGTGATGGACCGCCTTCGCCGGCGCGTTCCAGCAATTGGTATCAGAGCCAGGTTTCGTAGATTGTTGGCTCTGCCTGAAACGTACTGTTGTATGATTCAATTTTTTTTGTTGTTTCATGTAGGGATTCGTTTCTGTCATTTATTATTTAAGGTTTTTATTCTATCGCAACCCTTGTGTGATTTTGTAATCGTTTTTCCCACCAGATAATAAGTGTGGGTAGTATAGGATTTTTTCATAGATCACTGTAGTAGGGTTTTGCTCGTTTATATTGTATTTTTTGATCGTGAGAATGGGCGGTGTCGATGGAAGATCTGAAAACAGTAATCTGAGTTTTTCGGGTTATGGCCTTGGACGGTGAAAACTGTTTTGGCCATAACTTTTGACTCGGGTGTCCGTTTTCAGCCCACAAGACCTTTTCGGAAACGTCTCGACGAGATCTACAGGAGTCACAGCAAGGCTGTAACGACGAGTGGCGAGGCCTAATTCAAAAGCCTTGATGAAGTTTTCTGCCAGTTTTTGTCGGTGGACGAGAATTCGAGTTTTTTTTGCATTGCGTGAGAGGCCGATGCGAGGCATCCGTCCGCGCCACTGTTTTTTTTTTATCATTGTAATAGCTTATAGTAGGCTGTTTTTGATAGGTTTTCAAGGGGTTGCGATAGATGTGCATTTATTTATTTTTGCCTATGTTTATCGCATCTTGTATTGTTATGGCATGCATGTGTTAATTTTTGTTAATTTGCTATGCCAATGAATAATCTTCATGTTAAAATGACTAAGTGGGATAATTGAATTTTAATTAATTTATAGGCCTCCACAATTGGTCTTTAAGTAAGGTGTATGTTGCTCGTGGGACCTTGGGAGTCTTCCCCTAACGGGTGCAACATTCACGAGCTTATTAGTTAAGACTTCTAATAAAACTGTTTTAATCTTTAGATGAAGTGTGTGATCTTCCCTAACGGATGTGTCATCCATGAGTTCATCAGTAAAGAATAATTCAAGATAACTGTTGTTAAATTGTGGTCATCAGTTAGATGTGAATTTTAATATAACCCCCCAACGGGGTCACTGTTCTAGTTCACATGGCCAGTTAAAGTTCGACTGTTAATTTCATTCGTCATAAGGATAAGTTGACGTGATATTGAAATTAAAGACTAAATGTCTGGTCGATGAATACATGTGTAAACGACCACCCTAACGTGGCTTGCATATATGTTTGTTGGGCTGTTGGAGGTTGTGTTGAATATTGGTTTTGAAGGTTTCCAATGTTTTATGCTTCAAACTTATGTGATTTATTGCTTGCATTTTATTTATTTCAGATACATTATGGTGACATTCAACCCACTTATGGTTATCTTAAATCAAAATAAGCTTATTGGTCAAAATTACTTGGATTGGAAAAGAAATTTGGACATTGTCCTAGTTGCTGATGAGTACAAGTTTGTGCTCGATACACCTGCTCCTGCCCCTTTGGGAGCCGAATCTACTGAAGAGCAAAGGGAGGCTCATAAGAAGTGGCACAAGGCTGATGATATGGCTCGTTGTTACATTTTGGCCTCGATGTCAAATGTTTTACAACAACAGCATCAAACTATGCCTAGTGCCACAACTATGATGTTGAGCCTCAAAGAGCTTTTTGGTGAGAAAGATAGGGCTGCCCGCTTTGAGGCTATAAGGAAGATCATGTCAACCTCTATGCCAGAGGGAGCGTCCGTGAGGGACCACGGTCTCAAGATGATGGAATATCTGAATGAGATTGAGGTCCTCGGAGGGTTAATCGATAATGACACCAAGATCGATATGATCCTACACTCGCTCCCAAAGTCTTTTGAGAACTTCCGTGTAAACGCAATCATGAGTAAGAAGGATTATACTTTAACCGAGCTTCTTACAGAATTGGTCGCGGTGGAGGGTCTCATGGGTAAACGACCACAGGCCAATGTTACTGTTCAGGCTGGACCTTCTTCGTCTAATGGCAAGAAGAAGAAAAAGCCTTTACAGAAAAAGAGTGGTGGTGAAAGCAGTGGGAGCAAGAAACTAGCGCCTTCTGGTGGCGTGAAAAAGCCGAAGGGCAAATGTTTCAAGTGCAACAAGACGGGACATTGGAAGTCTGATTGTCCTCTCCTGAAAAAGGACAACTCTGGTACGTCTCTCGCTTTAGTTGTTGAAACATGTTTTGCGGCTTGTTCTGCCTTTTCTTGGGTAGTAGATACAGGAGCCACTGACCATGTTTGTTACACCTTGCAGGGGTTTCTGCAGACAAGGGAACTGAGTGAGGGCGAGATTACTATTAGTTTGGGCAATGCTGCGATAGTATCAGTGGTTGCAGTGGGAGACGTGCACTTATGTTTTTCTAATTCTGTTTTAGTATTAAAGAACGTTTTATACGTGCCGAATTTTCGGAGAAATTTAATTTCTGTTTCGAAGTTGTTTTTGGATGGATGCTCAGTTGTTTTTAATTAAAATGTTGTTATTATGAGAAATGACTCTTTAATCTGTTCTGGCACGTTAGAAAACAATCTTTATACTATTACGTGTGCATATCATACTGTGACTGAAGCTCATTCATCATCATCATTAAATAAGAGAAAGGAACCTTCTAAGTTGAATCAAACATACCTTTGGCATCTAAGATTGGGTCATGTCAACCTAAGAAGGATTCAAAGACTAGTAAGTAGTGGGTTTTTGGAGTCTCTCCAAGTGGAACCATTCTCAGTCTGCGAATCCTGTTTGGAAGGCAAGATGACCTCGAGGCCTTTTAAGGCTAAGGGTAATAGGGCTAATGATGTGTTGGAATTGATTCACTCTGATTTGTGTGGGCCTATGACTGTTCAAGCTAGAGGAGGCTTTGAGTACTTCGTCACTTTCATTGACGATCACTCAAGATATGGATACATCTACCTGATGCGCCACAAGTCTGAATGCTTTGGCAAGTTCAAAGAATTTAAGGCAGAAGTGGAGAACCGTCATGGTAAGAGTATCAAGTCACTGCGTTCTGATCGTGGTGGCGAGTACCTTAGCAATGAATTTAGGCAATACTTATTAGATAACGGGATTAGATCCCAGCTCTCCGCGTCTGGTACTCCGCAACAGAATGGCGTGGCTGAGAGAAGGAATAGGACTCTATTAGATATGGTGAGATCGATGATGAGTTATGCTTCATTACCTACCTCTTTTTGGGGTTATGCCTTGGAAACAGCAGCGTACCTTCTAAATTATGTACCTTCTAAAGTGGTTCCAAAAACCCCGATTGAATTGTGGTCTGGGCGAAAGCCTAGTCTAAACCACATTCGGATTTGGGGTTGTCCAGCACATGTGCTGAACAAGGAAGCTGATAAGTTGGCACCTAGAACTGAAGTACGGTTGTTTGTAGGATACCCTAAGGGAACGAGAGGTGGTTATTTTTATAGTCCTAATGATCAGAGGGTGGTGGTGAGTACCAATGCCCGATTTTTAGAAGAAGACTATATGAATGAGCATAAGTCCAATACTGAGATCATTCTAAATGAGTTGAGAGGAGACAATGGCACACCGAGTGTGCAAGGGGAAATACCACAAGAGACTGCACAACGTGGCGACTCTAATGAACCTTTGTATACATTGCCTCGTCGTAGTGGGAGGGTTGTTCGCCAACCTGATCGTTTCATGTTTGTGGGAGAGTCTATGGACTTGATTCCAAGCGATGAACATGATGATAACGACCCCTGGACATACAAAGAGGCAATCAAAGACAAAGATGCAGAGTCTTGGCACAAGTCCATGGATTCAGAAATTGAATCTATGGATGCTATGGAAGTGTATGACCTAAGTGAACTTCCCCACGACAAGAAAGCCGTTGGGTGTAAGTGGGTCTACAGACGTAAGAGAGGGTCTGATGGGCAGATTACTGCTTTTAAGGCACGGTTGGTGGCAAAGGGTTTTACCCAGAAAGAAAGAATCGACTATGACGAGACCTTCTCACCAGTAGCCATGCTAAAATCGATCCGGATTCTCTTATCCATAGCTAATCACATGAACTATGAGATTTGGCAAATGGATGTCAAGACAACTTTCCTTAATGGAAATTTGGATAAGGATATCTATATGCAGCAACCCGAGGGTTATGTGAAGAAAGGCCAAGAGCATCTAGTCTGGAAGTTGAAAAAGTCTCTTTATGGGCTAAAACAAGCTTCCAGGTCTTGGAACATTCGTTTTGACGAGGTGATCAAATCTTTTGGATTTGAACAATGTCAAAATGAAAGTTGTGTGTACAAAAAGAGTGACGGAGACGTAGTGGTATTCTTAGTACTATACGTAGATGATATTCTTCTTATTGGCAACAATGTGAAAGTATTATCAGACGTAAAGGTGTGGCTTTCAGAACAGTTTCAAATGAAGGATATGGGAGAAGCATCGTACATTCTTGGTATTAAGGTCACTCGTGATCGAAAAAAGAGAATGTTGTGTTTATCTCAAGCGTCTTACATTGATACTGTGATTGCTCATTTTGGCATGCAGAATTCCAAAAAGGGTGTTCTACCTTTCAGACATGGAGTCCCTCTATCTAAAGATATGTGTCCTAAGACACAGAAGGAGATAGAGGAGATGGCTAAGGTTCCTTATGCTTCGGCTGTAGGAAGCCTTATGTATGCGATGCTGTGTACGAGGCCTGATATTTGCTATGCAGTCGGCATGGTAGCAAGATATCAGTCTAACCCTGGTCAAGGACACTGGACTGCTGTTAAGCATATTCTCAAGTACTTGAAAAAGACTCGAGATTATATGCTAGTATACCAGTCAAATAGTTTGATTCCTTTGGGTTATACCGATTCAGATTTCCAAGCTGATCGAGATGAACGGAAGTCAACCTCGGGTTATGTGTTTATGCTGGGAGGCGCAGCCATATCTTAGAGAAGTGTGAAGCAGAAATGCATCGCGGACTCCACTATGGAAGCCGAGTACGTAGCTGCCTCAGAGGCTGCAAAGGAGGCTGTCTGGCTGCGTAATTTCTTTCTGGAATTAGGGGTATCTCAGAGTATGCCGATGTGTATCACTGTTTATTGTGATAACGCGGGTGCAGTGGCAAACTCGAAAGAACCTAGAGCCCATAGAGCGAAAGTACCACATTATACGAGATATCGTAAATCGAGGAGACGTGGCTGTAGCTAAGATTGCGTCGTTGGATAACTTGGCTGATCCTTTCACAAAGACGCTGGCAATAAAAGTCTTTGAGAAACATGTAGAGGGTCTTGGTTTACGATGTATTACAAGCTAGACTTTGAGTATAAGTGGGAGAAATGTTGATGTCTTTATGTGTATACTAAAAGTTAAGCTTTAGTATAAGTGGGAGATTGTTAGTGTATACTGTAAAGCAAACTTTTAGTGGGCTTTTGTGACGTATATTTGATTTCCTTTTTATCTGAAATAAATGGTTTTTCACATTATCGCATTATTTGTGATTACTTGTATGTCTGCTTATCTTGCATTGTAGACGATGTGGTGGGTTTGTAGTCACACAGAAGATCACATTGTCAGTTCCTTGTAAGATATAAAATGTATTCACAACTGAGATAGTTATGGACAAAACTATTGGTTTAAGTTGTAGTGTAAACTTGTTAGTGGTTTGTCTTGGCCATTAGTTTATACTAGTGCGCTGTGGCGTATTGAATGGATCACAGATAAGACATGTTCTTCTGTTCTGACTGTTATGAAGAACTAGAAGTCTTGGTGACTTTTATGATTCTTAACCCTAAGTGTGATATTTAGATGTGTGGGGTGCTTGTTCACTACTTTGATGTACCATAGGTGAGAATCTTGTTAGATTCTTCACGCTCCGTATTTTGGGTAGTGGCATCGCTCGCATGATGTCTACTTATTGGCATTAGGGCACCGTGTCCTGTACATCCAGGCTGATGACGTCCCCTTGAGGAAACTCATAAAGGATTGTCGTACTAAACCCTGCAGGTGGATTTAATCCGTACGACAACGAGGTTGAGTGGTACTACTCAAAGGAATTATAGAGATTAATTATTTAAAGAAGTCAGAAGCTTTAATAATTAATGGACGTGCGATATCTTTAACACGGGGAATTATAAAGTCTAATAGAAGCCCTGATTCGGTTTGGGATAGGACGGGAGTGCAACATTAATTCTCTAGTGGAATGAATTAATGTTCTCGGGCCAAATTATATGTTCTGGGCTGAACATAAGAGTATTTGGGCCTGTAAGAAGCCCAAGCCCTATACCTTCTAATGGATCCCTAGTCTGGCCCATGAAACTTATGGAAATTATAAATAGGAGCCTCAATTCAGTTTTGAAACCCTAGCACACACGAAATTAAGAAAAACGGCTAGGGTTTCAAGGAGACGAAACTGAGGCACCTTCTCCACGTTTGATAGCGCGCCGTCCACCCGGTGTTCGAGCGAGGTTGGGAGACAGGCTAGAAGATCCGTAGATTGGAATCAACGTCTCGATCTTCAAGGGTAACGAATCTAAATTCTGCTTTAGATGCATGTTTAGGTTTTAATTCGTTATTTATACGTTTGGCATCCGACAACGATCCCGGTGATGAACCGCCTTCGCCGGCGCGTTCCAGCAAAGTCATCTCTCCCATCATGGACATTTCAAACTTACTTTGCATGAGTGTTGAAAAACTTTCACTCAGCTTTTTGTTGGGTGATCCGAAAATGATATCATCCACGTAAATTTGAACAAGTAGGATGTCCTTACCTTCCTGCCTTCTGAACAAGGTTCTATCGACCTTGTCCTTAGTAAAACCATTCTCTAATAGAAATTGAGAAAGAGTATCGTACCATGCTCTGGGAGCTTGCTTTAATCCGTATAAGGCTTTCTTCAACTTGTATACTTGGTTGCCTTTCACTTCGAAACCTGGAGGTTGTTCAACATACACTTCTTCCACAAGAATACCGTTAAGAAATGCACTTTTAACATCCATTTGATATACAGTAAACTTCATATAAGCAGCATATGCAAGAAACAATCTTATGGCTTCTAGTCTAGCAACAGGTGCATAAGTTCTCATCTTTCTTATTTTTGAAAATCCATCGTGTGCCAACTACATTATGGTGTTTAGGTCTATCGACAAGTTCCCAGACGTCGTTTCGAACAAACTGGTTCAACTCTTCTTGCATAGCGATGATCCAATTACTATCAGCCAATGCCTCATTAATGGTTTTAAGCTCGATAGATGAGAGGAAACAACACCAGCAAAACAAAGATGGACTAGGCTGTTCTTGCGACTCAAAGAGTTGTCGTCTAGTCTTTACACCAACAGTAGAGTGACCAATGATATTTTCAATATCATGAGCAGATTTCCATGTTTTTCTAGTCTTAGCATGCATACTATCATCATCTAGATCAATTATAGCATCATGCATTTCAACATCATTTGCATCAGATGATTTAATAGGAGTAGACGAATCGACTAGCTCAGGCATGTCAACTGGTCTAGTAGATTTACCTTGAGCACTTACCTTTTCCTTATCATCAGACTCGAGAGCTTTCATGAACGGGTTATAGGCTTGAACAGATTCATAAACTTCTGATTCTTGGTCAGTTTGGATCGATAGATCAGTTACCTTCTTACTGATTTGGTCGACTGACGAGTCCTGTAGAGATTCATTGAAAACCACATGTGGTGTTTCTTCCACACATAGGGTTGAGTAGTTGAATACTCTAAATGCTTTGCTAGTCGAGGAGTATCCTAAAAATATTCCCTTGTCTGCTTTAGCATCGAATGCATTCAACTTGCTTTTCCCATTGTTATGGATAAAACACTTACAGCCAAATATATGGAAATATGAAACTCTGGGTTTTCGACCTTTCCATACCTCATAGGGCGTCTTACCTAGTGCTTTATTGATAGCACTTCTGTTTTGGGAATGGCATGCAATATTGATTGCTTCTGCCCAAAAATTTTGAGGAGTGTTATATTCTGTCAGCATGGTCCTGCAGGCCTCCTTAAGGGTTTTGTTCCTCCGTTCTGCTACTCCATTTTGTTGTGGTGTCCTTGCTGCACTAGTAAGGTGCTGGATGCCACGCTTAGAAAAAATTCTTTAATATAACAGTTAATGAATTCAGTACCCTTGTCACTACGGATCTTGACAATAGACTGATTCTTCTCAACTTGTATCTTCTTCAACAGATCAGGTAGGAGTGTTTGTGTATCACTCTTCTTGTGTAAGAAGACTACCCAAGTGAACTTAGAATAGTCATCTACCACAACAAGTTTGTACCTTCTACCGTTCAAAGTTGGAGGAGTAATTGGGCCATGTAAGTCCATATGTAGAAGTTCAAGAACTCTACTTGTTGAGAGGGTTGGAATAGATTTAAAGGAACCCTTTACCTGTGTACCTTTCTGACAGGCATCGCATACATGTGATTTGAAATAGATTTCATTGGGTATACCTTCAACTAGGTAATCTCTTGCGATCTTATTAATCACCTTAAAGTTCATGTGGCAAAGGCGTCTATGCCAAAGCCAACTGATCTCTTTGGGTGTCTTAGTAAGAAGACAAGTGTCCCGTGGACAACTATTCCAATTCACAATGTACACACTGCCTTGTCTTATGCCGACGATCAGTACGGTATGAGTCCTCTTGTCTATGATTTCGCACTTTTGACTTTTGAACTGCACTTTGTAACCTCGATCACAAAACTGTGAAACAGATAATATATTATATTTCAAACCTTCTACGTATGATACGTCTTGTATCTCTACATCGCCATTTCGGATATAGCCAAAGCCTTTTGTGATGGCTGTAGAGCTATCACCGAATATAACCTTTGGTCCTTCTTGCTCATAGTAGCTTGATAGAAGTGCCTTAGTACCAGTCATGTGGTGCGAACAACCACTGTCTATGTACCAGGTTTCTCCTACTGAGCCACCCTTCTTGTATAGATCGAGTCGACCCTGCATTAGATGATATTCCATAATTTAGGTACCCTCATTGTCTATTGGGGTCCTGGGGGGTTAGTTGAGTTCAATGGAATCCAAATATACATTGGAGTCCTGAACAAGTTTGATCTTCTGAGCTTTCGACCATATTTGTTGCAAAATAAGACCCTGTTGTCCTTGTCTGGCCTATCAGCAGTTCTTGGGTCTATTCGTCTGAGGTAGCCTTTTGACTTAACCTCTACTTGAGTAGGCACAGGACTGTGATAGTCAGAGTAGGGCTTGTATGCATTGGGGCCATACGGTTTGTAGACATGTTTAGGTCTTTCTTCTCCTTCGATATCATACGATTCAGGCGGAGGATATAAGGCGGGTTGAATACGATGCTTGGGGCCCACATTCATAGGCCTAGACGAGTAGAGCTGAGACTGCCTTATGAAAGGAGGTCTAGGCTCTTTCCATCTAGTTTGTACTTGTCTAGTACTCGTCTCCTCAGGATACCAATCCTCATATCTGACCTGGTTTGGTCATCCACGATTAGAGGTCCTTTTTCGACTTGTCTTATACTGAACAGGTCTGTTGTTAACATTATTTTTATCACCTTTGGTAATCGGAGTGTTAGCACCAGTCTGCTTGAGTATAGTGTCTTGGAATGTTATTCCAGTATCGTATTCCATTGGTCTTTTGCCTTTATCATGTGCCAAAGAGCTTGAACCAACTTCAATAGGGTTCTCAATGACGTGAGTAGGCGAGTTAAGTGTTTCAGAACCCAACCCTGTCTTATCATTTGGAGCCATATACCTATATGACAGTTTTTGATTAGTCATTGAATATTTAATCAAGTCAATAAGTTTAAGGTCCAAATTTACGACCTCAGTCTCTAAGAACTTATTGCACTTGCTTTTTAAAACATTGAATTCATGTTCCTCAGTAGCATGTGTCTTAAGTAGGTGTTGATACAACTTGTCTGTCAATGCACACTTGTCTATGAGTTGTCTCAACTCTTCTTGCAAGCGTTCATTTAAGACTGTTATATTAGGATCTACTTTAGACTGAGCTTCCTTAAGATTAATGATTTTTTGTTTTAAAATGATGTTTTCGTCACTGACTTCCATGAATGCCTTATTAGCGAGTAGGAGGTCTTCTTCAGTCACACCAGTTGAGTGATGAAGACTACTCCCTACACCACTATCGGTTGTATCACTTTCATCAGAGTCTGATTCATCACATGATTGAAATGAAGTTGCAGATGATACCTCTTGCTCAATTTTAGCCATGCAGCAGAGTCCATCATCAACTATAAATGCTTCATCATGATCAGACGGGTAGCTGGATGAAGACGATGGTAACTCGTCTAAGTCCGTTTCAGAGTCATTATTAGCCATGATTGCCTTCTTACCCCTGTTGTATCTTCTTTCCCTTCTTGCCTTGCGTTCTTCACGATCATTAGTGCTCAGGTCTGGACATTCGTAAATGTAGTGACCTGGTTTCTCACAGTTATAGCATAAAGGATCGTTAGTAGACTTTTTATCAGGAGATTTATCCCTTCTCTTATCTCGTCTATCAGAACGCTTGATCTTCCTATCGTCAGACTCTCTATCTCGTCTGTTACTTTTTGAGACTTCGTCTCTCCTTTCGGACGAGTTTCGGTCTCGTCTGGTCTCAGACGAGTTCTTAGAAGTAGAACCTCTATAGTCTTTATAGAACTTCTTATATCTACCATAGCGCTTGTTTAGTCGGTCGAACTTCCTAACCATAAGGTTCATCTGATCTTTCAAACTTAGGTCAGACTTGTCTAACTCGTCTTTTATGCTAGCAGGCTTGGACCTGTCTACTCTAGAGCTCTTAGACGTAGTAGACTTAAAAGCAACATTCTTCGACACGGCTTTCTCCTTATCACTATTGGCAATTGGTTCTTCCTCATCTAGTTCGAACTCATGCGCCTTAAGGGTCTGGAACATGGTTTCTGAGGGCCATGAATCAATATCTTGTGTGGATTTAATGACCATCTTGACCATTTTCCATCTTTAATCCAAAGCCTTCAAGATTCTCAGGTTAATCTCTCTTTCGGTATAAGTCTTTCCTAGTACTTCAAGATCATTCATGATTTTAGTAAATCGAGTATCTAGTTCATCAATGGATTCACCTGGCTTCATCTTAAATGTTTCAAACCTTTGGACAACTGTGGACAGTTTGCTTTCTTTGATCAGCGTAGTGCCTTCACAAAGAACAGCTAATTTGTCCCACATTTGCTTGGCAGTCTAACATTTTAACACTTTACCAAGATACTCGTTTGGCAAGGTGTGTAAAATATAATTCTTAGCAAGACTATCCAAATTGTTTTGACGCATAATCTTCAGAAGTCAATTCTGACCTTGGTTTAACAATCAGCTCGCCAACGTCTTTAGTTGGATCCAGTGTAGCAGTGTTTTTGATCATGGTAACGATTGGTCCTTCTTTGATCACAGAGACCATCAGATCATGAGTTGAGCTGAAGATGGCTTCCATCCTCAACTTCCAGTAGTCGTAGTCCTGAACAGAGAACTTGGGTAGTTTGTTAGCACTTATTTCAAGAGACATGTTTTAGCAGCTTGATCAGATAGGGTAATAGCAAGAAATTAAGATACATATATATCCAGAAAGTGTGATATGAGTCAGAACAAAAACGAACCAAGACTTCACCCAAAGTCTTTAAATGTTATCAAGAAACAGCAGTTCGAAAACTACTGCTCTGATACCACTTGTTGGTCCCAAGTTGAGTTAATAATATTGAGTAAGCTAGTAAAAGTCTAGAGGGGAGGGGTGAATAAACTTTTAAAATCTTTCAATATATCAGAATACGTAATGCGGAATTAATCAAAGTAACAATGAGCCCAATAAAGTTTATACTCAACTTATATTCGAAATTCGAACTTCTGTATGAACACTTTACTTGTCTTGTTTTAGATAAGCAATTAATCAATTAAGCAATTAAACAAACAGTAAAGTAAATCAACACACAATGATTTTATAGTGGTTCGATAACTTGTCTACATCCACTCTCACAACTCCAGTCGTGAAATTCTTATTACTCTTCCAATCGAGTAGTCTTGTGATTTTAAGTCCCAAGAAATAAGACTTCGATCTTATCGATAACACTTCCAAGTGCTTCTTCGATCTAAAAACTAGCTAAATACAAGTAACTAGCGACTTGAAACAAAAACGTAAAAAGTAAACTTCTCTAAGTCCAGTAGTAGCCTTCTTCGAATTCTTCACTTGTCTTCTGGCTTGAACTTTCTGAACTTCAACTCTGAGAGTGTATTTGTTTTGAATATCTCTTTAAATGCTTCAATTCTCTTGGTAACAGTAGTCTTCAAATGTAAAATACCATGGGGTATTTATAAGCTTCATCTTCAAGAACTTTCTGTTATGTAACTAACTTTTCTTGAAAACTAACTTCTAACTGTTTATTTTTATCCATCCACGCGTTTCTTCAGTTAATTAGTTATTCCTTAACTAACTCTTCAATCCTTATCTTCACACGCGTTTTTATAACTAATTCATTCCTTCTTGTCTTGTCTTGTTGCGCACCTGTCTTGTCTCCAACTTGACTTGTCTTGCGCATATCTTCTTCTGTAGATTTCAGCATATAACTAATCTAGTCATATCATCTAATCCTAACAAGACTATTACATTACTTTAAACTTTATAAAATAGCTTAGTCATCTTAGAAACTATACAATGAATATAAACGAAACATGAGCTTCTATACATTTCAAATAGCTCAGTATAAAACCTAACAATTATACAAAGTACTTATAACATGTACTCATCTTTAAAGCATATATACTTTTCTTTTCAAACAATACTTGTCTTGTGAACTAGTACTTGTCTTGTGAACTCTACTGATCTGTTCAAGACGACTTCATAACTAGACTAGATCAGTCAACACTTAGAAAATATTCAAGTCTACTTTTTGGCTTATCAAAACTAATCTTATATTTTCATCATTTAGGACTTGTCTTAGGATTCATATCCCAACAGTTGTCGGTCTAGCAATTAACCCTCTCTCGGTTAAGTTAATTACTACTTAAATTCTATTCAATTAACCAAAGCTCACACTTACACCCCCAATCATGCAACCCAACACTCGTTGCAATTAACATAATCGAACATGCTCGTTAATAGGGTTGATTAACCAAATGAATCAATTACAACACAACTCTAGAAACATAAACACCCAAAACCTTAGCTAATTATGCAATAAATACATAATTACATTAAACACCCATCAAAACATCCACACCCAAGGCAATGAGAATTTAGCCCATGATTCTAGAAGAGAATCCCATGGCTACAACAAAAACAAACATCAAACTCATAGCAGAATAGTAAGTAATTGGAGAATTTAAGAAATTACCAAATTGAAATGCAAACAAAAGTAATATCACCTTGATCATGGAATTGTAGCTACAAAATGATGTAATAGACGATGTCTGATGATAATCGTAGCTTGATTCTATGTACAAACCACTAATCTATCTAGTTCTATGAAGAATTAAAACTAAAAATGAAGAATACTACTAATTGTGTGTTTATGTGTGATTATTGCTTGTAAAAGGAGTAAGACCCTTTTTAAAACTCAAATTAGATCTATTTATAGTTGGAGTAGAAGTCTTGGATGAATTTTGCAATTAGGCCCTTCAAAATTGGAGAAAATGAGTCAAAACCCCGAGAAATAAAAGAGCAGGGTGACTCGGCCGAGTCTGTGCACTCGGCCGAGTGTTCAGCAAAATCAAAAGTTGCAGTTTTTCGGTCCCGACTCAGCGGAGTCTGTGCACTCGGCCGAGTGTGCAACAAAAATTCGAAATTTCAGGTTCAGGCCTTGACTCGGCTGAGTCTGTGAACTCGGCCGAGTAGACTCTGACCCATACTTCTTGTTTTTTGCATAACTCTCGATCCGGAACCCCGATCGGATAGATTCTCGTTTCATTACGACCCTCTCTTCGATACCTTTCACATGAATCACTCTTTAGATTGATCCAATGGCCTGATTGTTTGTGATTTACTTCGAAACATCACATTTTACCTATAAACATCAACAACACACTACATTTCTCACAATTAAACCAAATTATCCACAATTGACCAATATAATGTGAAAATACAAGAAATATAAGCTCTAAATATGAATTAAAGCCAAGCAATTTACACCCGAATCAGATATATATCGCACGATATCGCACAATATCGTAAATTTTGAAAATATCGCAAACTTATTTAAAATTTTATTTTTATATGTAAAAAATTATACTTTTTATTTTATTATAATAGTACAAGAGAATATATTCACAATTCACCTCATATATTTAGTAATTTTTTTAAACATATGAATAACAAGTACATAACTATATCCTAAATTACTATAATGTAATGAGTTAGTACTTAGTAGAAATATTGTTTGGACAAAAATATCATTTCACCTACTATATTTGAACATCATAAGTCATCATTAAGATATTAATTGTATTTTATCACGTATATTTAATCATTTTGTATTGTATTATGTATTCAATTAGTTTTCGTCAGTCAGTTAATATTTAATTATATTTTATCAATGTTGTTTGGACAAAAATATTATTTCACCTACTATATTTGAACCCAAAAGGTCACCATTTTGATATTAATTGTATTTTGTCATGTATATTTAATCATTTAGTATTGTACTATGTTGTCAATTAATTTTCGTCAGCCAGTATTTATATAATTTACTCCCTCCGTCCTGCAATTACTTTCACACTTTCCTTTTCGGGACGTCCCACAATAACCTTCACACCCTTAAAATGGAAAACCCTTTATAAACTCCACCCTCACAATATCCTCAATTTTACACAAATACCATTACTTTTTCTCCACACTTACCCAAAAATCAACTCCTTTCTTTACTTTATACATAAAGGTTTACAAAATTACCTCTCAAAATCTCAATTAAATTTACTTTTCTTATTTTGTGTGTCACTTCACATGGGAAAGTAATCACAGGACGGAGGGAGTATTATATATATGTTTGTTTTAAACATATAATTTTATTGACCTTTAAATGGAATACATGCATAATAGCATGTTATAATAATCCCTAAAATTTAATGTTAAATTTTCAAGTTTTTCATAAGATTTTTCCGTCATTTTTTCAATTTTTTTACGGTATCAATATGCGATATTGATATATCTAGCGATATATCCGTAAAATTAAGGTTGCGATATTGATTGCGATAGTGATATCTTCATCATTGGTCGGTTGTTTTATTTTGTCCAGACAGTTTGCGCACTTTGCGTTTTTGTATGTATATGGCGCAACGACGGCGAACACCTTGTGCGCATGAATAGATGTTGGTTTTGAGGTCTGTCCATGAGTGGAGTTGTCGATTACTTCAATTTTATTCTATTAAACCCTATTTTATTTTCATATTTGTTATGTGTAGTTGTCTCATAGTTTTGTTGTCGACTGATATTGTGCACCTCGTATGTTTATGGTGATTCTTGTTTATTGTGATATAATGTCTTGTTGGTTGTTGTAATTTGTGTGAACAATCAGATGGGATAAGAGCACACAATGTTCATACTTTTCTGTGTAATATTTATTATGTTGTCTTTTTAAATATTTCCATAGCATTTTTTATGATTCCTTGTTCGTATGTCTACATTTGGAATTCGTTCTGGCTCATTTTCATGATATTCATTGTGATTGTGTATTTTTTAGATGAATATGGGTTGGTATTGATTACATCTTAGTTCTTCTTGTTGGTGGTTGTCTAGCATAGTAGCATGCCCTTATTAAATTACTCATATGACAGTGGTTAGATTTTAGGTATTTAACATTTTGCTCAGTACAGATAGTTATATTTAACTATTCAATTAATCAGAATTTGGTAACAAAACCAATATGGAACAAAATTATGTTTGGTGATTGATTGTCATATTATTGCGACCCTGTGATATATGGGCAAATATTCAGTGTGTTGTGTTCATTAACTTAATTATGATATATGTGTATATGAAGTTAGGTGCAAGGATTGTACGTTGTTGCTAGGTTTGTCTATGTTGTTTTTAAATGAGTTGATATGTTTGTTATTGGTCAGGGGAGATGAATGTACTTTAACGTTAATGTTACTTGTTGTTAGAAATATCGATGTCAAACCTCCCCCGAAGTGCATCACCACGACAACGACGATGAAACAACAAGCACCAATGATGGAAGATATTGATGGGAAACTCTAATGATGCAATAGCGCTATATGTGAATCGTTTGCTAGGAAGAAATAGTTCCTAAAAGATATCGCGTCATGAAACTCCCATTTTAGCATGATTGAATCACTCCTACTTTCTAAACTTCATGATGCTAATTTTTTGCTAATATTATTACTTATTTTTCTTAATCACTCCTTTTGGCAATGAGGGAGTTGGTAAATATATGAACAAAATCTTTTTAGATGTATATTAAATTTGGAAAATGTATGTATATAATGTAGATGATTGGTTTGTGGATAATATTTTTGAACTAGTATGTGTTACTGTGATCTCATGTATTAGTTTATGGGTATTATCGTATTTACAATAATGATCTCCTAGCTTGGTTAAGGCTTCAGGCAATGGAGTAGTAATTTATATTTATTTGCTATATGATTCACCATTTAGTCTTTCACAATCATGTGTTTAGGAGCTCTACAAATTAGCAATGTTATTTCTCATATTTTGAGATGTTGGTCACTGCAGTTTGAATATTTTTAAATTATTCCTGGTTAAGCACAAACTTTTTTTGAAGTGTTTGACAGTTTTCTTATGTCTTTCAATAAGTTACTAAATGATCATGTTGGTGGATCTGTTATACTAAAAAAGTATAGTATAATATTTTGTGATAAATAGTAGAATTCAGATTTACTAGACTCCTAATACAAACATCATTAAAAGCATCGTTATCTACACTTATGCTAGAAATTTTGTCATCAATCTCTCTATCACACTGGAACATTACAAATATTCAATACACGTTTTAGCAACAACACTCAATCAACATCCACAAAATGTCCCGCTACAACCATATACTGAAGTTTTTTATTAGATTTTCTCAAATAAGGAGTTATATTAAGCCCACTAACACCCCCATTTATCACAGATTCCAGCATGTTTTTTTCTAGTTGATAGGTAGTATAACAATCTTCTCTAAATAGTTGACGAATATCTTTTTGTAAAATGGTGTCGTGGCTTTCATGAACTTATTAAAAACTACATAATTCATCATATAAAACGGATACACGTGTATTAGAACCATATGAGAAGTAAGCTCTTGTACCTTAGCATGATCGTACAAAAAATTGGTAATGGAAGTGATACCTTCAGATTGTGATCCAGTTTGCATCTTGACGTGTTTCCTCAATGTCTTGAGGCTCTTGTTCTGATAAGAAGCAACAAAACAAAGCACTTTCACCATGAAACCTTCTAGTTTTGACTCCAATACTTGGATCTCCAAGTATCAGGTCAGTTGGATGGTCAGATAACCAATTCCTCATTTTCCTGATCCCTTCAGTAGAGTTGTCCTCTACTAAGGTTGAGTCACTAGGATCATAAAATTCAGGAAAGTTTAATGCAGGATCTAATTCAGGATCATATTCAGGGGAGTTGGCATCAATGTCAAGGACATTGGCATTTTCAAAATTGTTAGTTCCCCCTAGAATAGTGGATTCATTAACTACCTCAGCAGAGTCTGCTTCTTCATTGGTAGTTGTTACGTGATTATGAACTTGGATTGGGTCATTCAGTTCATCATTTCCTTCAGTAGGGTTTGTCTCAGGGAGATTGCCTTCAGGAGTGTTGTCCACTGAGATGATTTCAGGTGGGTTGGTTTGGACAACTTCAGTGAATAAAGTATCTTTGTCTTTTAGGCTCAGTCTGGTTGTTCTTTGTGTGATGTCATTCAAATCCAAGATTTTACCCCTGTTCTCAAAAGTAGCTTCATCAAACATAACATGAGGTGTTTCTTCCACAAGAAGGGATTTGCAATTGTAGACTCTGAAAGCTCTACTGATTTGAGAATATCCAAGAAATATTCCCTCATCATCTTTGCTATCAAAAGCTTTCAATTGCTCTTTCCCATTGTTGTGAATGAAACACCTACAACCAAATATGTGAAAATGTGATACTTTAGGCAATCTTCCTTTCCAGAGTTCATATGGGGTTTTGCCTTGACCCTTAGTGATCAAGCATCTATTCTGAGTATAGCATGCAGTATTTATAGCTTCAGCCCAAAATCTCTTAGGCAGATTAGAATCAACAATTAAGGTTCTAGCAGCCTCCTTAAGAGTTATATTCCTTCTTTTAGCTACCCCATTCTGCTGAGGGGTTCTAGCTGCTGAAGTTTCATGGGCAATTCCATTTTCAATGCAATACTCATTTATATATGAATTTATGAACTCATTGCCTTTATCAGATCTTATTATGATGATATTAAGGCTGTTCTCATTTGACAGTCTCTTCATTAGCTCAGGGAGTTTGACTTGAGTTTCCTTCTTATTAAGGAGAAATACTACCCAAGTAAATCTAGTGAAGTCATCTACTACAACCAATGTATATTTTCTTCCATTTATACTGGCAGGGGTAATTGGTCCAAATAAGTCCATATGTAAAAGTTCAAGTACCCTTTCAGTAAAGATGATTGGTTTGCCTTTAAATGAAGTTTTAATCTGTTTTCCTTCTTGACATGGTTTACAAACATGTTCTTTAATGAAAACTTCATTAGGAAGTCCTTTAACTAATGCATTTCTTGCTAGTTTGTTCATGGATTTAAAGTTCAGGTGGTTAAGTCTCTTATGCCATAACCAACTTTGTTCATTTGAGCTCTTGGCAATAAAGCATGTTGCATCAGTAGACATGTTCCAGTCAGCAAAATATACATTTCCCTTTCTTATGCCAGTCAGTAGAGTTTGTTGAGTTATCTTATCTTTGATTAGGCATTTATCACTTGAGAACTCAACATTGTATCCTTTATCACAAAACTAACTTATGCTTAAGAGGTTATACTTGAGACCAGCCACATATGATACATTAGTTCCCTTGATATTACCAATGTTCAAGGTACCATAATCTTTTGTAGTGGCTTGTGAGCTATCTCCAAATGTGACATTAGGACCTTCTTGTTCAATGAATTCAGTGAGGAGGGTTTTGTTTCCAGTCATGTGCCTTGAATATCCACTATCAAAGTACCATGCTGTCTTTTTGTTCAAGCTCCTCATCTTCTTGTGGTCCTTTGGTACCTGCAATTATCAGGCTTTAGGAACCCTTTGAATTTTGGGTCCTGAGAGGTTAGCTGTACCTTTAGGAACCCAAACTTGCCTAATAACCCTGATTGATTCAAGGTGGCTAAGTTGTTTTCCTCTTTCATCAACATACACAGTTTTTTCCTTAAATGTCTTTGGGAAAGAATGTGTGAAAGTGTTTACTCTGTAAGTATCAGGAGAGTTACATTTCTCCTGAACTTATGAGTCTTTTGTGCAGCTTGAGGAAAGGTTCTTAGATGACCATTACCCTTTGGCATGAAGGGTTTTGGTTGTCTCATTTTATTGTGCCTTTGAGGAGAGTTCGCCTTAAGTCTGTTCAGCTGAGGTTGCCTCAGAAGAGTTGGCCTAGGCTGAACATACTTTGGACAACCTCTTTGAATGTTGTTCAGATGAGTTGCCCTTCCATTGGGTCTACTCTGTTGAACACCATTCCTCTTGTATTCAGAGACTTTGGTCATTTCCTTATGTATGGGCCTTGTTCTCTGAAATACTTGAGTAGGCTCTTCATTCATTTTGTCATTCCTTTGTTCAGTGGTTAAGTTAATTCATTTTCAACTTGTTGTGCCACTGATTTAACAAAGATTCTCTTAGTGTTACTTGTTGAAACAACACTAAGACAAGGTGAAGATTCGAATGGATCGTATCCCAACCCACTATTTTGAGCCATAGGTTTTTGGAAGCTTTGAATTTCCTTTAGGTGGTGTTTGGTTTGGGATTGTTTTGAGCCATAGGTCTTTGGAAGCTTTGAATTTCCTTTAGGTGGTGTTTGGTTTGGGATTGTGGTGGATTGGATTGGGATTTGGGTAATCCATGAATAGTAATTGTGTGTAAGTTGTGTTTGGTTAAGAATTGAGAAGTAGGGGTAGATTTAACTTTATGACACATCAAGAATGATGTTATAATATTTTATTATTGTTAATAATGAAAGAAAAGTAAGAGAGAGAAGAAAGTAGGAGAGATAATGAGTGTGTGAAAGAAAAGTAAGAGAGAGAAGAAAGTAGGAAAGAGAATAAGTAATTTGATTGTATAAAAATAAGTGTATTATAGAGATGGATTGGTATTTGGATTTATATTTGAATCTAGATGGATTGAGAGAGATTGAAATGGGATTGGGCCAATCCAAATCCGCCTATCCCAAAACAAACACCGCCTTGAGAATTTACTTGATGTTAATTTCGACCATGAACTATAGAAGCAGACACTGTAATAAAAAAAAAACTATAGAAGCAGACACGCGTAATATGATAACCTTGATAAATAAATTCAGATATGATGGGTGATACGTGTAATATGATGATAACCTTTGTAAATAAATCCAGATATGTTATCGATATAGTCTACTCTTTTTTTACTTTAGTTTATTTATAAAACATTTATAACTCTGGTTTCTTTTCCGTCACCTTGCTCTGCCGATCTACCGGTACTCTTTCCCGCCGCCTTCCACCCGTGTACTCTTTTTTCGCCACTTCTTGCTCCGCAAAGTATATATCCAATGATATATTTTTTTTTTCTATCAAGTTCCTCGTATTACTTATTCATATTTGTTGAAATTTGATTTTAAGTTTTTTAAAAAATTAGCAAAAGGTGCTTCGTTGATTTTCGTAAGATCCTGATAGACAAATAGGTGTTTTTTAAAAAATTAGCAAAAGGTGATTCGTTGATTTTCGTAAGATCCTGACAGACAAATAGGTGCTTGAAAACTCTATTGTCTAAAACGAAAGGGACTATTTGATGAGTATTTTGTTTATACTTGCTAAGATTCAGTGAAATTGCTAAGTTCAATTTTACCTAATTATCATCTCCTTTATTTGAAATTTTATTCATAAAAATTGTGCCTAGGTTTTTTAATTCAGAATCTTCTGTATTTTAGATTTGTATAGAAAAGATTCAATCCTATTTGAGAATTCTTTTTTTCATTAATTAACATTTCTAATTAATTATTTATATTTTTTTATTGCAGTATTTTAATAGTGATTTCTAAGTTCAATTTTCGAGGTCAATTTGTTGGATACTCTTTTATCATATAAGCTATCAATTGAGATATATTGGGATTAGATGAAATGTCAATAGATTTGGTTTTTTTGAACAATATTCCATTTACTAATTTTCATATTGAATTTATATAATGATGGAGATAGAAACTTATTTTAAAGAAGTTATTTATTTGAATCCATTTTCCTATTTATAATTATTTGAGTATGATCATGTACTAACATTTGCAATGAAGATTAATAGTAAAGAATTCTCTAAAATTATCAATTCATATAAGAATATTTCATAAACTTAATTTCCTTCTTTCTTTTATATTGTAGATATTTTTCTATTAAAATCATTATTACACATTTTTCTTTATACACGTGTCACACGTGTCAATTCATCGTTTATACACGTGTAGTCTCCTTATAGGGCGACATATTTTGACCGCATCAATAAATATATTAGAAATGATGGCATTGAGTTGCTAGAGAAAAATATATAGTTGTTGCATTGTGTCATCTAGTATTGATAATTAAGAAAATGAATACTTAAATTATTGAACAATGAATACTTTATTATTTATTTATTTTTTTTAATTTGATGTAAAAAAATAATTAATCTATCAAGTTATAAATCAATATTGAATTCAACACGTAGATTAATTTGATAAACTTCGAATCATGTCCTTTTTTTTTAATTAAACTTCTATTGCTCAGTTATGTTAGGTGGTGTTTGATTTGGGATTGTGGTGGATTTGATTGAAATTGTGGTGGATTGGATTGTGATTTGGATAATCCATGAATAGTACGGAGTAATTGTGTGTAAATTGTGTTTGGTTAAGAATTGAGAAGTAGGAGTAGATTTAACTTTATGTCACATCATAATATTTTATTATTGTTAATAGTGAAAGAAAAGTAAGAGAGAGAAGAAAGTAGGAGAGAGAATAAGTGTGTGAAAGAAAAGTAAGAGAGAGAAGAAAGTAGGAGAGAGAATAAGTGTGTGAAAGAAAAGTAAGAGAGAGAAGAAAATAGGAAAGAGAATAAGTGATTTGATTGTATAAAAATAGATGTATATGTGTATTATAGAGGTGGATTGGTGATGCAGCCAAAATATGTCGTTCCCGGAGATAACAACACATGGAAATAGGATGAATTAAACTCGTCTTATTATCATAAGTGATAGTTTGGTGAGAGGGATTAATACAACTCTTAATACAAAGAGAGAAAGGGGCCTAGCTTTTGGCCCATATCTCTAGTGCATACTTTTGGCCCATATCTGTGGTCCGCATCTTTAGCCCAAGTATTCTAGGGTTAAGTGTTTTGAGCCCAAGAAAGGGAATTGAGGGATCCAGTCTTGATAGAGGAAGCCCGAAAGGAAGTAATCAAAAGGCACAAAATGAGTCCATCAAAAGACCGAGTCTTAAGGGGCGGTTGAGAAAGAAGAGGGAGAAGGATTCTCCCTCTCTCCCACGAAAAGAGGTCAGGTATAAAGAGAAGTTTGTTTTTATTTTGTTGACTACGTTTTACATTCAGAATACACATTATTGACATTCTTGATAAGAAATATATGAAATATACACTGAAAATACAGAAAACTCCGCGATACTTGCGAGAATTTCCCTTGAATTACAGGGAAATTCCTTTTTGATTCTCCTGAGAAAGATTCTGACTTGAGCGTCGGAGATTCCACGCCGGCATATTTTTGCAGGTCTTTAAAGAGCTTGAAGGAGGATTATTCGTGGATCAGCTTGCGTGAAAGTGACAATCCAAACCCACAACCGCTATAATCCAGATAGGGAGATTTGATATCCCTACTCGTTACTTTCTGACGCAACAGGATTGGTATTTGGATTGAGATGAATTGAGAGAGATTGAATTGGGATTGGGCCAATCCAAATCCGGATTGGCCAACCCCAAAACAAACACCGCCTTATTGCCTTAGAGGATTTATTCATTGCAGACATCTTATTTTTCAGGCTCTCTTCACTTGATTTAAGAACATCATATTCATGTGAGAGGTTTTCAAATTTTGCTTGAAGAATTTTAAGTTCAAAATCCTTTCTCTTCTGAATAAGTAGTTGTTCATCAAGCTGCTTTTGTTAGTCAACTATCTTGAGAGAAGCTTCCTTAAGTCTCTCAAGACTTGTTGATACAACTCAGTAGACTTGACATTCACTACACATTCAGCTTGAGAAAGCTTTGTAATTTCAGCATATAAAACCTAATTTTCTCTCTCACAGCTTTCATGAAGTTCTTGCAATCTAGTGAAGTCTTCCATCAACTTTCCAATGGATAGTTTCAAGTTGACATCACTAGGTTTCAGTGAGTGAATAGATGATGAACTAGATGAAGAAGATACCTCATCATCTTCAATGGCCATGTTGCACATATCATCATCATCACTGTTAGAGAACAGTCCATCATCAGAAGAGTTGAAGCTTTCATCACTTTGAGACTCATCATGGCTTTTCTGTTGTTGAGTCTTCTATCTCTTTTGGCTTGCCTCTCCTTTCTCTCCTTGGAGCTGAGCTCAGGGAAATCATACTGAAAGTGCCCCTTCTTTCGGCAGTTATAGCACAGGTCTTCATCATCATCTTTCTTTGAATCATCTCTTCTTCTAGATGATGAAGGTTCAGCTCTGTTGGACTTTCTCCGATCAGAGTACTCGTCCTCTGATTTTCTTTCTTCAGGCCTTTTGTCCTCAACCTTGACTTCATGAGAGTTGTACCTTCTCCTGACTTTGTTGTCTTGGTAGAACTTTTTGTATCTACCAAATCTAGAGTTGAGTTTTTCAAATCTTTAGTGTTCTGCGTCATTACTGAGTATTACTGAGTATACATCCCACTTTTGAGTGAGACTTCTTAGAATTTTGAGTGCAATTTCCCTCTTGGAGTAAACATTTCCCAGTGAGTTGATCTCATTCATTATATCAGTGAATCTACCAGCAAATTTGTCAATGGCCTCATTAGATTCCATTGTGAATTGTTCAAATTTTTGCACAGCAACTTGGAGCTTATTCTCCTTGATTTTGTCAGTACCCTCACACATTTCTACAAAGATATCCCATATTTCTTTGGCAGTTGTGCAGTGGTAGACTCTCCCCATTACAACATCTGAAATTGTTTGATAGAGAGTGTTCATTGCTAGATAGTTGAGGTTGTGTCTCCTTCTCTCTTCTGTGGTGAGGTCATCTTCATCTTTGGGGATCTCCTCCCTTGGGTCAGCTCTCTGAGCATCATTGACCTTGGGATTTGCTTGAGTGAATATGAAGGGTCCCCTTGTGATGACTCTAAGAATTTCATTATGAAGACATGCCAGATGAGCTCTCATCCTAATTTTCCAGAAGTCATAGTTCTCAATTGAGAACATAGGTAGCCTGTGGTGAGATATGTGATTGACTGGATCTGGAGCCATGTTGTTGATGGTCACCACAACATCACCAGGAACTGTAGTGTTGTTATTGTTGTTGTTGTTGTTGTTGTTGTTGTTGTTGTTGTTGTTGTTGTTGTTGTTGAGGTTGTTCCTAGCCATATCTCAGATATAAGAGGTTAAATCACAGAGTGTCAAGAATTTCAGAAAGATCAGTTCAGTAACCACACTAAATCTGGTTTTGAAAATCAAAATGGATTTTCAGAAGCAGTGGTCTTTGAACCCCTGCTCTGATACCACTTGTTGGTCCTGAAAGGAGTATGACACAAGTGTATGGGAGGGGGGAATGCACTTGTGTATGCAAATCTTTTTCAATTTAACAAAACAGCCTATCAGTAGAGTTGTCCTGGACAACTTCTCTGAGTATGTATAACTTTGTTTAGATAATCAAACCACTAAGTACTATTGAGTACTTAGTTGAATAACTATCTAGTTCAGTTATATGTGCGGAATTATGGTTGGCCCATTATATTTAAACTCCTTTTAAATCTGAAACTCTTCTTAACACTTAACAGCTTTTCAGAGGACTTGTCCCAAATCTATTTTGCACAGTTTGTGAATGTTTTCTTTTGAAGATTAGTTTGTGTGCAGTGTATGAATGTGTTACTTGTATGAAATGACTTGAAAATCAAATAACACAAGAGTTTATAGTGGTTCAGAGACTCAAGCTCCTACATCCACTTTCCCTGATTTAACAGGATAATTCCTTCACTTGGAATTAGCTTGTTTTATAGTGCCAAGGTGCACTGATCAACCACACTACTCCTTAGTGCCTTGATCCCTAGGAATTCTAAGTCTTAGTACTCACTCAACTCTTGAACTAAAATGTTCTTCACTTGACAGTTCTAGTTCTCACACTTCTACTACAACAACTCTTCTAACTTTCCTTGAAAGGTTTAAGGGTTGATGTTGGTTCCAACTATGGTGAGATATCCTTTACAATTAAGCAATGTGTAAGGGTAGGATATCTCTCTAAGCTCGAATGATAAACAATTGTTTGGCTTAGATGAAGTGTATGGAAACTAAGAATGAAGTATTCTTTTAGAAGGCTTGTATGCTATAGTTTCCTTGATTGCTGGATAGTTGGGTACTTCAAATGGTTTCCACACTCCAGTATTTATAGAGCAAAGTGAGGTTATGTCCGTTGGAGAGACAGCCTCAAAATGTCTATATTTGTCTTTCTTGAACTTTGCAACTGGAAGACAGATTCTTGAAAGTGACATGTCCTTGAATTGGGAAGTAAACGGCTGGAAGCTTCTTGTCTTGACTTTGATGCACTCTTCCCAATGTCTGACTCGAAGATTCAGTAGTTAAACCATGGACATTCCTTCTGATCATTGATTCCTTGATAAGGGTCAACTTTCCTTATCATCAGGACTGATATGCTTATCCCTTTCAGCTGATTTGTCCTATCAGCAGTGTTGGCTAGCTTCTTCAGTTAAGTTGGCTCTTTAACTTCACTGATCATTGTTTGATAGCTTCTAAGCATCCATGCTTCCATATCAGTGGACTTGACCCCATCAGCACAGTTGTCTCTTGCCTTAGACTGAATTTAGAACATTTCAGGTTTAGTGTGCTTGGTCAATTCTGCTGGACATCTCCTTTGATCTTGATTGCATGTACATAAGCAGACTTGGTCTCCTTAATGTGTTCTTCTGAATTAATCATCAGGGAGGTTGTGTCTTTACTGAGCTGATCTGACTATCATCACAATTGGGAATTTAGCTCTTTAGCAGTGTTGGGATCAACTTGATTCTGAGCCTTGAGGGACTTGATTCTTGTAATCTTCTAAGCTTGTGTTCCCCCTCAACTTATGCATCTAAAACATCTATAAGCTGTCTAACATGTCAGCTTCTTAACTAGCCTGAATTTAGAACATTTCAGTGGACTTGACCCCATCAGCACAGTTGTCTCTTGCCTTAGACTGAATTTAGAACATTTCAGGTTTAGTGTGCTTGGTCAATTCTGCTGGACATCTAATTTGATCTTGATTGCATGTACATAAGCAGACTTGGTCTCCTTGATGTGTTCTTCTGAATTAATCATCAGGGAGGTTGTGTCTTTACTGAGCTGATCTGACTATCAGCACAGTTGGGCATTTAGCTCTTTAGCAGTGTTGGGATCAACTTGATTCTGAGCCTTGAGGAACTTGATTCTTGTAATCTTCTAAGCTTGTGTTCCCCCTCAACTTATGCATCTAAAGCATCTATAAGCTGCCTAACATGTCAGCTTCTTAACTAGCTTGATCTATATGTTCCAACATCCTGAAACATATTCATTCAACTTTGACTTATCTATATGGCATGTCTTAAGGGGTTTTGGTATCTTAATCAAAATCTCATTTTATTCCCAACACAATGTTTTCCGTGAGCTGGTGATACACAAATCGAATTTTGAATTATACAAACATCTCTCTTCTTGTTCTTAAAAGTTTCCATTCAATTTAATAAATGAATTAAATCGATTACAATGAGAGAAAATTTAAAAGTGGTTACACTAAAAAAAAAAAGAAAGATGAATTACATATTAGCATTAACATGCCATTGCATCAAATTCCAATAGTCATTTCGTTTATACAATTACCGTGAAACCTATGGTTGCATGTAACTTGGACGGTCCTAATATGAGGCCAACAAGCCATCAATTTAAAAATATTTCAATTTTTTAGGGGTTCATTTTATATATATAGAGTAATTATATAAAATCTAATACATTTTAGCATGTACGTATAAATATTTTATTCTGGTGGGGGTTGTGGGTTCCATAGAAACCAATTTGGTATAAAATAAAAAATAAAAAGGAATGAAATCTTATTTTAAAGTTCGATTCCAACCCAAATATTTTTAGGACCGGCCCTTCATTTAAATAGCACCGCACAATTCTTGCCGTATTTAAATTCTTCCAAGCATATTGTGCAGCCTCCACCAGTGTTTCCATGGATATACAAGTTGAAAGCGACGATTTCGTGTCTACGCGGCGCACCAATATATAGACGAGAACGAACCCCATTGTTCCAACTCCAAGTATATTGTAAAGAAAAAAAAAAACTCCAAGTATATTGTAATTCGCCAACTCAGTTTAATCCATAGTTTTTCAAGTTATAATGGATGATAATTATTTAGAATTTTTCAATGATGATTTAGACTATGTATAATAAATATGGCCCAAAATAAATGTAAAAATAGTTTATACGCTTATTAAAGTCTGAAAAGGAGAGGATACAATACATAATTTTCACTATGTCGAGTATATCGATAATGTTGAGATTAATGCAATATTGGAATGTCATTTTGATTTTGGTAACAGAAGATCGTTGGTCTTGATTTATCATTTGTGAAGAATTGCTAAGTGGATACAATTCCATAACAGATAATTTATGGATTAAGATAAATCGTTGGTCAAAACCCGACTGTATACTAAAATTACACTATTGGTCTGGAAATTGAATTAAATCAAATTACTTAATTTTTTTTTCTTTCTATAACTGGTCTTTTTTTTTTTTTTTATTGAAAGTTAAATACCCATCCCTTTTTTTTCCCCTCCCCATGACTCGAATCGAACCCAGTTTTTTTTTTTATTGAAAGTTAAATACCCATCCCTTTTTTTTCCCCTCCCCATGACTCGAATCGAACCCAGGACCTAAGACCTAGGTAGTGGTGCTCTAACCACTTGAGCTATCCCACTTTGTCTTCTATAACTGGTCTACTATTTAATTTTGATCACCAAAAAGTCGACCTTTTCAATTTAGCCACAATATTAAAAAAGGGGGGGGGGGGGTCCGATTTGACCTCAAAATCGTTGGAAAATAAAAAACGACGTCGTTTATGTTACACAAATATTAAATTTGGACCCCATAACATTCCCACTGTTCAAATTTGGCCTCATAAAATGAAGCCATTTTCATAATTTGGAGCCAAAATTGAACAATTTAAATATTGAAAGTAAATTGAAACGATGACTTTATTTTAAAACTAAAATTGTACAAAAGACAAGTTATGAAATGTGAGAAGCAAGCAAGCTATGGCGTGGTGCTCCGTGTTCTAGCAAGGAAGGTCTTTGACATCATTTAACTGAGATTATCAAGTATGGTTAGTAGTTCAGTGTTTAAATGGTCAATTTGAAGTATCATCTATCTATCTATTCGCGTCGATTTGAGTTTGAAAATTTTATATATGACAAATTATTTCTTGTGATCAAGAGGGAGTCACATTCTCACATACGAAATAAATTTTCACTTATGCATTTACACCTTATTTTGCTTCGAAACATGGTTTAGATATAGTCATCATAAGCTCACGAGTCATACAATACACATGTGATGAAAATTTGTTTCATGTACGAAATTATAACATATAAGTTTTTTGCTAACTTTTGTGTAATAATATTAATTCTTAAAAATATCGATATTATCGATTTATCGGTACGGTGCATAAAATGTCCATAATACTTTGTCTAGTATCAGTAGTACGCGTATGATACGGAATGTAAACATAATACTTTGACTAAATCAAATATAATAAAGAAACCATTTTTATTGAAAAAATATATATAATATCGATTACAAGGAGGTACAATTAAAAAGTAGACTCATCACCTATGCATGAAAAAATGAAATTGCATCAAACAAGAGATCGGCAGAGTGGGCAAGTGTCGTGTTCCAATAACCACACTTTTATACAACCACCATGAAACCTATGGTTGCACGTCACTACCACCGCCCACTTCTCGCCGTCTTTATATTCTTCCAAGCAGATTACGCACCCTCCTCCGTCGGATTCGTTTCTCCACCGCCAGCGTGGCAGTGTTTCCGGCCGTTGAACTTGACGTATGTAGCGCAAGCATGACGTAAGCAACAAAAACACGAAAAGATATCCAACTACTCCGACAAGTACATAGAATCGGGTCAAGTCGGGTGCATTCATGGGGAGGAGATAATTGGTGGAAAAAGAATTATGATATTATTTATACATAAATAATCCTAATAAATTAAATAAACGGAAATCTAATTCCATTTCAAAGTAGAGGTCCAAATACAAAGTTTTCAAACTGGTCAAGGCAAGGCCGTTGTGATTAATTTGTGAAATAGGAAAAATTGTTTAACGTTTTGATGAATAAATTAAAATTGATGGATTTAATTAATGTGAAGAAGGAATTTCAGATATTCCTATAATGAAACTAGCTTAAAAATACTACTCTTCACCCCTTTAATGAAAAATGTTCATTTATTGATTTTAAAATTGGAGAAATACAAAATGTTAATTAATATAAAATCAAGGGGATTATCGAGGGTGCGAATTAAGATCTTATACCGTACTAATTTAAATAAATTTGTTATTATTGACCTATAATTTAGGTAATTTTTTTTAAATATATAAGGTGAGTTTTTTTTAGAAGGCAATTTTAGATAAATAAGGAAAATATTTCATTTCTTTTGTTTATTCGGGTGAAAAAGAATTAAATTCATTATTGTAATTCTTGGGGATTCTTAAAATGCCATTTATATCATCATGTCCATCTATATATTACTTACTCACCCTATTTCAAAATCATTTTAGTTTTTGTTGTTTTATATAAAATAAAATAAAAATTATTTTTGACACATTAAATAGTATTTCTCTTTTATTTTCTTTTCCTTCATTAAATTCTCATAATTTATACCAAAATATATCAAGACAAAAAAAGATAAAAAAAAACGTAACAGAAAGAGAGGAAAGAAGATACATAAATATGGGTAACACTTGCTTACCCCTAGGGTTGGCAACGGGGCGGGTATGGTCTATCCCAGGACCCGCCCCGCCAAAAAAAGTTATACCCGTTACCCGCCCCGTCTTAAAACCCGCCAAAACCCGCCCCGTCCCGTCCCGCGAACCCGACGGGTAAACCCGCCCCGCCCCGCATCACTTTTTTTTTAAATGTTATTTAAATAAAATAGCACATTTAAAATCTTCTCTTAAAATCACAATAAAATATCAATTCCAACATCAAATAGAACATAAAATCTTAAAAAACATACATATTGTTCAATGCAAAATTAACCTAATAAAATCAAATGCATAATACAATTAATATCTCAACTTCGCGTGCGTCTTCTTCCTCGAATTAGAAAGGTAGAAAGCAGATGTGTGTATTTTCTGTTACGGTGTAAACATTAAAATTAGAATTTAGAAAGTTTTTCTAATAAATATTTATTATATTAATATATATATATATATATATTTTTTAATTATTATATATGTAAATATATATATATATATATATGCGGGTCGGGTTCGGGTCGAATATCTACAATCCCATTATCCGTCCCATACCCGGCGGGTATTCGTTGACCGGGTATTTACCCGCCCCGTAACCCGGTTGACCGGGTATTTACCCGTCCCGTGCGGGCCGGTTTTATGCGGGTCCGGATTTTTACCCGTCCCATTGCCAACCCTACTTACCCCTCGTATGCACCGTACCCTCTGATTTTAATTTTAATTTTTTATTTATATTTTACGAACACATGTTAATTTAATGAGTTCACCCCCAAATCATATTTTTACTAGAGTTATTTGCATTCGCTCATTTTATGAGTTCACCCCAAATCATTTTTTACTACAGTTGTCTGCACCCGCTTATTTTATGAGTTCACCCCCAAATCATTTTTTACAACGTTTATCTACACCCGCTCAATTTATGAGTTCACCTTCAAATTATTTTTTTACTACAGTTATTTGCACCCGCTCATTTTATGAGTTCACCCCCAAATTATATTTATACTACAGTTATCTACACCCGCTCATTTTATGAGTTCACCCCCAAATTATTTATTTACCACAATTATCTGCACCCGCTCATTTTATAAGTTCACCCCCAAATTTTTTTTAAAATAATTACATTTAAAATACTATATTATCTTTTTATTAATTTACACAAAATATAATAATAAAATCAACCCTAATTTATACATTTACAATCTTGTAGTCGAGTCATTGCCAAGTTACCGTCGATTCATCACTAAATCACCCATATTTTTAGAAAAAAATCGTAAAAACATAATTAAAAAAAACTATCGAAATTAGGTACAGATCTCGATTTTTTTTCTTCTCATTTTTCAGTTTTTATTCCATACTTTTTATTTCTTCATTTTTTCATTAGTATTTTTTTTAATTTTAATACAAAATAATATTATATGTATGATTTTATTATAGTCAGTAATACAATAAGTAATAACCTAATATCATTAACAATAATTAGTAATATCTTTACAATAACAAATAATTACACACATCTAATTACAGTAAAATTTTATACAGTAACAAATAATTCCACACATCTAATTATATTCAATAATACCGAAAACAATTATCAATAATACCCTGAACAATAATTAGTAATACCATGAACATTGATCAATAATATCTTACACAATAACAAATAATTTCACAAATTTAATTATATTCAGTAATACAAAACATAATTATAAGTAATACCATGAACAATAATATGTAATACCATAAACAATAATAATAATCAGTAATGTCTTAAGCAATAATAAATAATTCCACATAATCAGTAATACCACAAACAATAACCAATAATACCATAATTAATAATCAATAATACTGTAATCAATAATCATTAATATTAATTCAATAGTGTATTAATAGTAATACCACAATCAATAACTAGTAATACCAGTACCACTAACAATAATACCATAAAAAAAGTGGAGGGAGTACAGATCGAGGTGTACTGAAGAAAATAGGGGGTGCACATTACCAAGCACAATTGAACGGAACCTTAGCTCAATGGGAGGGCACCCTAGGTCAGCAATCGCCGCCTGAGATTTCATCGGCAAGGTCACCGGCTCCGAGTGCCGATCGATCAAAGATCCATCAGCAACATGCTCACAGTCCTCCGTCGGGCCGTCGTCAGCTGGAGGAAGAGGCTGTGCAGGAGCAGGGTGAAGAAGAGGAAGCAATGTAGCTTCGATTTGGGCAGAGATGAACGACGAGAGCGAGGCGGCGTCGATCCGAGTGTTGTAGGCGAGCGCCATTGATACCGGAGAAGCTCCTGGATCGTGAACACAAGGGAGATTGATGGAAGCAGTCGCATCGGTGGTCGAAATGAGTAGAGGTTTTCGGCCGCCATGGATCGTGGCCGAGATGGAAGATGATGTCAATTGTCATGGAAGTGAAGAATCGTCATTGCGATTCGAGGAGGGGTCTCGGGCTTCAATGGTTGGGACGGAAGCGCCGCCGTCGCCGTCGAGGGGGTGGTCGGACATGGTGGTGGCTGGGTCACCCATCGAACGACATGGATTTCCGGCAGGTCCTTTACTCATCAAATTGAAATTGAAATTCAGGTGCACCGCTGATCGACTATAATAAAATCATACCTATAATATTATTTTGTATTAAAAATTAAAAAATACACATGAAAAAAATGGAAAAGAAAGGTAGGAAAATAAAAATTTTAAAAAATAAACTGAAAATGGGAAGAAATAAAGGAAAAGAGAAGGGGGAAGAAAAATTAAAGAGAAAAAAATCGAGATTTGTGGCTAATTTCGATACTTTTTTATTAATTATATTTTTACGATATTTTTTTTAAAAATATGGGTGAGTTGGTGGTGAATCGACAGTAACTTGACAATGACTCGGCTGCATATTGTAAATATATAAATTAGAGTTTATTTTATTATATTTTTTGTAAATTAAAAAAATGATAATATAGTTTTTTAAATATGATTATTTTTTTAAAAATATTTTGGGGTGAACTCATAAAATGAGCGGGTGCAGATAATCGTGGTAAAACAATAATTTGGGGGTGAACTCATAAAATAAACGGGTGTAGATAATCATGGTAAAAAATGATTTGGGGATGAACTCATAAAATGAGCGAGTGCAAATAACCGTAATAAAAAATAATTTTGTGGTGAACTCATTAAATGAGCGAGTGCAAATTATAATAGTAAAAATTAATTTGGGGGTGAACTCATTAAATGAATGGGTGCAGATAAAATATAAATTAAAATTGAAATTAGAACAGCAGTGTTTTCCACCATGATGACAATTGGTCCTTCAGTCACCACAGACACCATTAGATCATGGGTTGAGCTAAAGATGGCCTCCATCCTAAGCTTCCAGTAGTCATAATCTGCAATCTTGAACTTAGGCAGCTTGTTCACATTAGTGTCATCCATGTTTGATTAGACAAATAGGATCAGTAGTATAGCAGATAGATTTCAAGTATCCAGATAGTAACAAGTATCAAGAAATAACAGTAAGATCAGTAAAGAATCCCTCAAGATCTGTAAGGTTATCAAGAAACAGCAGTCCAATGAACTACTGCTCTGATACCACTTGTTGGTCCCAAAGTTGAGTTAATAATATTGAGTAAGCTAGTGAAAATGTCTAGAGGGGAGGGGTGAATAGACTTTTCAAAAATCTTTCAATATATCAGAATACACAATGCGGAATTAATCAGATTACTAATGAGCCCAATCAAATTTATACTCAACTTTTCTATATCTTTATCTTTGTTAATTCTTAATGTCCTTAGTTAAACAATATCAAACAAATATCAAACAGTAAAGTAAAGAACACAGAATTTTATAGTGGTTCGACAAATGTCTACATCCACTCTCACAACTCCAGTTGTGAAGTTTTATTACTCTTCTTGAGCTTCTTGTGGCTTAGAGTCCCAAGATTAAGACTTTGATCTTTTCGATTATACCTCCAGGTATATCTTCGATCTACTAGTAATTCTACAAGTAACTAGCACACTTGTTTTACACAATACAAACTTAAACTTTGAAAAGTAAAACTTCTCTATGAATAGCCTTTGATTCTTCTCTTCAATTCAGTGGCTTCTTCTTCTTCAATCTCCTTCAACTCTGTGAGTTCTTGCTTGTAGACTTGCTCTTGAATTCTCTAAGATCAGTAATTTCTCAGTAGTCTTCAGCAGTAGGAGATCATACAGTATTTATAGAACTTAGTATGACAGTTAGCAGTTTGTGAACTAATTTTCAACTAACTCTAAAACTGTTTTTGTAACTTCTTCTTGTAACCGACTTTGTAACTTCCTTCTTATTCCAAGTCAGCATATCTTCAAATATCTTCAGTTACACCTTAAATAAGCTTTCCAAACTTATTCTTTAAATTCACCAAATCAGCACAGTAACTTACTGTTCTGATTTTTACTCTTCGGATTTTACTCTGCTGATTTTTACTCTTCTGACTCAATCAGCACAGTAACCAAAAACTGTTCAAAACTTCTCCAGATTTCTTCTAAGCTCTTCTTCAACTCTTCTTGAAGTCTTCTTAATCTGAAGTAGTCCTCTGAGTCTTCTTTAGTCTTCTGATCTTCTTCTAATCTATTCCTAATCTAGTGTTCTGATTTTACTGTTCTGAGCTGTTACAATGCTGAATACAACAAAATACAACTTTACAAATATAAAACCTATCTATACAACAACTGAACTATATACAGATGAGTATAACTAAGTCCTATACTATAAGCTGTCTATACAATACAAAACATCAGCTTAGTTCCTAACAGTTCATATATCAGATCAGTAACTAATAAGATCAGTAACTCATAAGATCAGTAACTCATGTAAGTTCAATAACTTCCATATAAGATCAGTAAATATCTAAGATCAGTAAACATATAAGATCAGTAACTTACCTATCAGATCAGTAAGCATATCAGATCAGTAAGTACATCAGATCAGTAACTCAGATTTTCAAATATCTCATATAAGATCACTAAAATTATTCTCAGTTTCCATACTCAGATCAGTAATCTTATTTCACATGACTCAGTTAAGATCAGTAATTTTATTCTTAATATTACTACATAAGATCAGTAAACTTACTTCAGTTAGCATTAAGATCAGTAAACTCAATCTTAAGTTTCTCATCAGATTAGTAAGCTTATATTCAGATGACTTAGTTAAGATGACTTAGAACCACATATATCACTAACTTTAAGTTGCTTTTGGCCATCAAAACATACTTTCATCAATTAGAACATTGTTTATAGGATTCATATCCCAACAATACCGATTGAAGGCTTCATAATTCAGTGTGTTCTATTCGATCAATATCCTAGACCGAGCGTTCATCCCTGTTAGGAAATTGTGGCCAATAGTTCTACATTTTAGATCATACGTTGTATACCACCCGTATGGCTGTGTGTCTTCTTATCTATTGAGAGTGTAATCATTAGATAGACTAGGCATTTCGACAGTGTATAATTTATACACTTAGTTCATTTTCTAGACTTGGCACCTGCCTCGTTTATAGTTTCGTTGTGAAAGTTATTGTTGTAACATTTCACACAACATTTGTACTTGAAGATAAGTATTGATTTTACGCAATAAGGCAGACATAGATTTTTATTTATAAAATCAATGTTAAAAGTATTTCCATTGTGTCTCGTTTATTTTTAGTGTTTCAAGTCTTCCGCTGTGTATCTTAATTTCTGATATTATGTTAGAGTCAGTGTTGCACTATTTGTCTCAACATTCTGTGCAACATTTATCTACTTATACTTAAACACTTTTATACACCCCAGCACACTTTCAGTTGGTATCAGAGCTGATACCTGACGACACTAGGTTAGATCTTTGGTCAAGTGTGTTTTTAGTTTAGTTTAGCAATGGAAACACATCACATATCCACTGCACTTAGGCCACCCGTTTTAGATGGTTCAAATTATTCTTATTGGAAGCCTAAGATGCGTATGTACATCAAGTCAATTGATGAACGTGCTTGGAGGACTGTACTTACAGGTTGGGAAGCTCCAAAGAGACCAGTAGACGCAGATGGTGAAGTTCAACTCAAAAGAGAAGTTGATTGGACGGCTGATGAAATAACAACAGCAAGCTACAATTCTAAAGCTTTAAATGCTATTTTTACTTATGTTGATGTTTCAATGTTTAAAATTATATCTAAATGTTCTACTTCTAAAGATGCATGGGACAGGTTGCAAGAGCATTGTGAGGGTTCAGACAGTGTTCGAAGGACTAAGCTTCGAATGTTGGGGACAAAGTTTGAGAATCTCCGAATGAAGGAAGATGAAACCATTTCATCCTACAATGAAAGGTTAAGTGAGATAATCAATGAATCACATTCTCTTGGTGACCCTATTTCTAATGTTAGAGTAGTTCATAAGATATTAAGATCTGTTCCTAAAAGATTTGATGCTAAAATTTGTGCTATTGAAGAGGCAAAAAATACAGATACATTAAGTCAAAATGAGTTAGTGAGTATTCTTAGAACATATGAAATAAACACTAATCAAGTTGATGAAAATGATGCTGATAAGAAAGTTGTGGTTTTTAAAGGAGAAACATCAAACATTTCTGAGATTCAACCTATCATTACTGAAGTTGATTCTGATGAAGAATTGCTTGATAAATGTCTCAAGGATCCTAACAACATTGCCTTACTTACTAAGCACTTTAATAAGTTTCTTAAGAAATCTGTGAACAAATCTAGCAACATTCAGCCTAAGATTCAAATCAACACATCAACACCTCAACCAGAAAGGAGGAAAGGTCAATTCACACCAAGACTATCAAAGAGTGAAGGTAAACCAAGGTATGATCCTAAATTTCGAAAATCAGTTCAATGCAATGCTTGTTCTGGTTATGGCCATTATGCAAATGAATGTGCCAATACTAGACTTAAGCAAAAAATGAATTTTAGTGCTACCTTGAGTGATGATTCTGATGATGATCTTGATGAATTAAATCAGAATGAATATTCTAATTTTACCAGAATTGATTATAATGATTCCTCAGATGATGATCTGGATGAAACAAAGTCTGATGTTGTATCTGATGTTTCAACATCTACAGCAACATCAGAACAGAGTCACCCAGATTTGAACTATTTTAATGGTTTAGTTGATGATGCAGGAAAAAGGACTGATGACAATGAATACCAAAAGCTGTTAGATGATTGGAAGAATCAGAAACTCACCCTTGATTCTCTGAATAAAAGGAATGAGGATCTGACAGACACAATCACCAAGTTAGAAGTTATTCTTACCAAAAGAGATCTGGAAATCTGTAACTTAAAGGAGAAACTGATAAATTCTACTTTATGTTTCAAGAAATATTCCAAGAGTGCTTCTGAGGTAAATAATGCTATAGCTACTGGTAAGTCTAACAATCATGGTTTAGGTTATGATGGTACTACTGCTTCTATTTCTGATAAATTTAGAAAACCTGTGAAATTTGTTAAGGCAAATGTTGACACATCTGGTGCAACATCTGCAGAAACAGAGTCTCACAAGGTTAAAAGGAAGTATATCTGTCATTACTGTTTCAAAATTGGTCACATTCGTCCTTACTGTATAAAGTTGTTTGAATAACAGAAAAACTTGAAAATGCTGCATAAGAAACTGTCACATCCTGGTAAACAGTTTTTGAAATTTGCATGGAGACCAAAAGCTACCTGTAATGTTGTTCATACCTCCTTAAAAACATGTCTACCTGATTTATGGTACTTTGATAGTGGTTGTTCTAGACATATGCCAGGTCGTATTGACTTTTTATCTGATTATGTAACCTTGAATAGTGGTAGTGTTACATATGGTGGAGGTTCTAAAGGAAAGATTGTTGGTAAAGGAACTTTGAATGTTGAAGGTTTTCCTAAGCTTAAAAATGTATTACATGTTGATGGCTTACTTGCAAATCTGATTAGCATTAGTCAACTTTGTGATGATAATTTGCATGTGAAATTTGATAAAGATTCATGTTATGTTCTTAATAAAGATGAAGTTTGTGTCATGACTGGTACTAGGTCAGCTGATAATTGCTATCTTATTGGAACAAATATGTGTAACTTATCAAAACATGGTGAAAATGTTCTATGGCATCAAAGATTGGGTCATGCAAATTACAGAGCAATGAAAAAGCTAATCAAAGCAGATGCAGTAAAAGGAATTCCAGAACATAGGTTTCACAACACCACTGTATGTGGACCATGCCAAAAAGGTAAGCAGGTAAGAATGTCACACAAAATGCTGTCACATTGTACTACACATCGATGCTTTGAATTACTGCACATGGATTTGATGGGTCCTATGGAAACTGAAACCATTGGAGGAAAAAGGTATTCCTTAGTTGTGGTAGATGATTTTTCTAGATATACCTGGGTAGAGTCTTTGAGAGACAAATTTGAAGCATTTGCTGCATTTAAAATTCTTTATAAGAGATTCAAAAATGTGTTTAACTTGAAAGTTGGTCGTATTAGAACTGATCATGGTAGGGAATTTGAAAACAGCATGTTTAATGATTTTTGTGATAAAAAGGGTATCTTGCAAGAATATTCATCTCCTAAAACTCCACAACAAAATGGAATTGTTGAAAGAAAGAATAGAACTGTACAAGAAATGGCTAGAGTTATGCTCACATCCAAATGTCTTGCTAAGAAATTTTGGGGAGAAGCATTGAATACTGCATGCCACATTATTAATAGGGTTTTTATTCGTTCTGGCACTAATCAAACACCTTATGAGATTTTGAACAACAGAAAACCTAATGTGAAATATTTTCATGTATTTGGTTGTGTGTGTTATATTTTGAATGATAGGGATCAACTTCATAAGTTTGATTCTAAAAGTGATAAAGGTTTCTTTTTAGGCTATTCTAGAAATAGTAAAGCTTATAGAGTTTATAACCTTAGAACTAACACTGTTCAAGAATCTATTAATGTTGTGTTTGATGATGATAAAGGTCTTACAGATGACAAAGATGAAGAAGATGTATCACAGGTTACTGACACTTCTGAGAATACACTGAAGTCTGAAAATGTTGCACCAAATGTTAACACATCTGGGTCAACATCTACAGAACAGTCAGCTGTAAATTCACAGAATGATCAGTACATCCCCAAAACGAATCCTTCTTCAAGAATAGGCAAAAGTCATCCTTCTGACCAGATCATAGGCGATGCTACAGTTGGAGTGCAAACAAGAGGAAGAGTAAGATCAAACAAGGTAGATGTGGTAAGAACAATATGCATGTCTTCTATGTGTAATGTTGTAAATGCTGAATGCTATTTATCTGAAATTGAACCTAAGAGTGCTAAAGAAGCCTTAAATGATGAAAACTGGATTAATGATATGCATGAAGAACTTGGTCAGTTTGAAAGAAATGAAGTGTGGACACTTGTTCCTAGACCTAGTCATACTAATGTCATTGGAACAAAGTGGATATTCAAGAATAAAACTGATGAATCTGGTAATATTGTTAGGAACAAGGCTAGGTTAGTAGCACAAGGTTACACCCAAGTTGAAGGGGTTGATTTTGATGAAACTTTTGCACCTGTTGCTAGGATAGAATCTATTAGATTACTGCTAGCTATTGCATGTTTTATTGATATTAAACTTCATCAAATGGATGTAAAGGCTGCATTTCTAAATGGCATATTAAATGAAGAAGCATATGTTGAACAACCTATAGGATTTGAAGATCCACAGTATCCTGATCATGTATATAAACTTAAGAAAGCTTTGTATGGTCTTAAACAAGCTCCTAGAGCATGGTATGGTAGGCTTACTGACTTTCTTTTGGAATATGGATTTATTAGAGGAGAGGCAGATAGAACTTTGTTCATTAAGCACACTGAAAATGATATACTAATTGCTCAAATATATGTTGATGACATTGTGTTTGGTTCTACTTGTGATAAAATGTTGAGTAAATTTGTTGAGGCAATGACTGCAACATTTGAAATGAGTATGGTTGGAGACTTGAACTATTTTCTAGGTCTTCAAATCAAACAATGCAGTAATGGTATTTTCTTCTCCCAGAGTAAGTATGCTAAGAACTTGGTTAAAAGATTTGGTCTTGAGAATTCAAAACCAATGAAAACTCCTATGGGATCTTCTTTGAAACTTTGCAAAGACAGTGCTGTAACAGATGTTGATCCAACACTTTACAGATCTATGATAGGTAGTTTACTGTATTTAACCTTTAGTAGACCAGATATTATGTACAGTGTGTGTGTTTGTGCTAGGTACTAAGCTAATCCAAAGGAATCTCGCCTGAATGCTGTGAAAAGGATTATCAAGTATGTTGCAGGTACAAGTGACCTTGGAATCTGGTATACTAAGGACACCAACAACATTTTGATTGGCTACAGTGATGCTGATTGGGCTGGAGATATAGATGATAGAAAGAGTACGAGTGGAGGATGTTTCTACATGGGAAACAATCTTGTATCATGGCACAGCAAGAAGCAGAATTGTGTTTCACAATCTACTGCAGAATCTGAGTATATAGCTGCTGGAAGCTGCTGTACACAACTCTTGTGGTTGAGCAAGATGTTCCATGACTATGGTATTGAGAATGGTATACTTACAATCTTTTGTGATAATACTAGTGCCATTAACATTTCTAAGAATCCTGTACAACACTCACTCACAAAGCACATTAGCATAAGACATCATTTTATGAGGGATTTAGTAGAGAAGAATATTGTTAAGTTGGAGTATATACCTACTGAGAAACAAAATGCTGACATTTTTACTAAGGCATTAGACCATGAGAGATTCTCTATCTTGAGGAAATCTCTTGGCATGAGCACTATCTGAAAAATTCGGATGGATGTTGTCACAAATGCGTCAGCATTTGGGACAACATCATGGGTTGTAAAAATTTTATAAGCTGAATCTATCTCTTACTTTGTTAAATAATTCCTATGTAAAATATCTACGAATCTAAGAACCTTGTAGTGCAAAAATAAACATGACTTGCACCTCTCAAATGCATAAAAATGAGAATGTTATTAGCATACTAAAAGATGTACCAAATCACTGAGTAACTATGGAGCACGGAGTTCACTACTACGATGCCTTCTTTTCAAAAGGTGATTCTTTGGTAAAAACATCAATATATTTGTAATCCATTAAGTAAGTATGGGGCACGGAGTTCGCTACTACGATGTACTCTACAGGAACAATGGATCAATACAAATTAGATGCTACTCCCTCCGTCCGCCTATAAGCTTCCCATTTTACCATTTTGGTCTGTCCGCCTATAAGCTTCCCATACCCTTTTTGGTAAGTACTTTTTCTTACACATCACTTTATATTTTACTTTTTCTCTCAATCTCTCTCCTTCTTCCAATCACATCACTTGTACTATATCTATTATTTAATCACTTTTCTTAATCTCTGTGCCAAAAAGTAACGGGAAGCTTATAGGCGGACGGAGGGAGTATAACACAAAAAGAAAAAAATATGGTGCAACACAAATGAAGCAAATTCATGTAAAAACCGTGTTGAGGTGTTTGTAACAGTTTTGAGCACAACATTGCCTGATTCGAATTTATTTTTATTAGTTGTAATTATTTAATTATTAATTAGGATTTATTTCATTTTATTTAATTACTGACCCACATTTTTTATTTTTCAGATTATGCGATTTTAATTATTCTGGAAGCTTCTTAATTACCTAATTTAATTTAATTAAATTTCCCCACTAATTACCCATGATCTACATTGTGGCTAATTATGTGGAGCATGATCGAAAAACTTCTAGATTTACTCTCCAACTACATAGTTCTCTCTATAAATATTACTCATAAGATTAAATGTTAATGCTAATCGTGATTTTTGTTTTTGTTAAGTACTAAGTTTCTGCAGAATTGTTTATTGGACGTGTATCTCTCAAATTTTGTGAATACACTCCTCAAACCTATCTTGAAATTCCAACCGTCCCTTAAATGGCTGGAAACCGACCTCAATCCCACTCACAATCTCACTCTGATTCGAAGAACTCATCCCTTTCTCACACAAACCCTCTCGAAATCCTTGCTTCCATGGCTTCTCAGAAATCAATCTCGTCAAATGCTGACTCAAATGTCTCTGCAACACAATCAACAACCGCTCCTGTTTCAACAACTACCCTAATCCCACAAGATTCGACCGTTGAACAGTTTACGAAAGCTATCGAAGAGGTGTCTGCGACTCTTCGAACTACCGGACATCTACCCGTGATGCAATTCGGAGATATCACTGTGGATATCTCAAGTTATTTGGCCGATCAAACTGCTCAAATGACTGCTACAACAAAAAGCCCTAATCCTACTGTTCCAGTTTCAACGGAGGAACATGTCGAAACCGTTGTTGAAGGAGAAGCTACTGCTGCATCCGATTCTGAGGATGAAGAAATGGAGGACGCCCAAGCTTCTGATTCTGGTACAAACTCATCTCTCTCACTTTTTGATGAATCTGCTCCCATTCCTTTCAAGAAGAATGTGTAGAAAGGGAAAAGACAGAGAAGCCCTGTTCAAAGAAGGAGATCATACCGTGTGTTCACTCGTGTGGATTACTCTGAATCCATGAGGAAGAAGAAGAAAGCTGGAGCTGATGCAGGTGAACCCATTCAAGTGTTCACTAATTCTGATGAAGAAACTGAAGTTGCCACTGTTGTTGCAAAGAAACCAAAGAAAGTTGTTGTTGAGAAACCAATTGAGAAGAAAATTGTTGCTGATCCTAAAGGAAAAGGGAAGACCAAAATGATCCCTGAAGAAGAACCTGCTGAATCAGACTCTGATTCTGATTTCAATATTTGCCTAAGAGACATGCAAGAGTCTCTTAAGAAGAATGCTGAGTCATTTGCTGCTGCAAAAGAGTCCACACTAGAACCTGATGATGGTGGAAGTGGAGACAGCTCATCTTTTGAGGCAAAGAGCTCATCTGCTGAAGCAAAGAGCTCATCCAAAAGCTCCTCTGCACATGATGGAGACACTGATCCTGATGAGGAACTACCTTCTGAGGAAGAAAGCGAAGGTATCTCTGATCACTCTAATTATGTTGAGAAAAGGTTAGAAATTTACTCTAAGAGGAAGTTGTTAATTGAGAAAAGGATTAATGTGCCTGATTTTGATAGTAAGGGGATGATTAAGTTTTTAGAGGATAGAAATCTGTTGAATGCTGTTACATTTGGTGAAGCTTTTCTTACAAACTGGTCTTATGAATTCTATGCCTGTATGAAGAAAAGTTATGGAAAAAGAAGTTCTAGGTCCTATGGTACTGTTAATTTTAGGGGGAGGAATGTGTCATTCACTCCAGAACTTATTAATGAGTTCTTACACACTCCTAATGTTGATGAGGATGATGATCCAGATATGGATGTTGTGATTACTGCAATCACAGGGGGTAGAAAGACTAAGTGGACTAGGAAGATGCTAGCTAGACACTTAACCTCCTTACATTCTGTTTTGTATAAGCTGATCATATACAATTGGATTCCCACTACCAACACCACTAAGATCACAAGAGACCAAGCCATTCTTATGTATAGGATTTCTATACTTAAGAAGTTCAATCTGGGACATACTATCTTTCACCATATGAGGAAATTTACTGGGAAAACTACTGGGAAAGGAAATCTGCCCTATCCAGTCTTGATTTCAAACTATCTGAAGCACCATGGCTTCACTGCTAAGAAGACTGATGTTTTGAGGGGGAGAGTGCCACTACTTGCTATTGCTCCTGCCTTATTGATTGGGGACAGAATCATTGATCTGCCCATAGTTGCTCCTAGTACTGATAGTCCACAGAGATCTTCCAGACCCTCTACTTCTGCTCAACCAGGCCCTTCCAGAACACATCAGAGAAATGCACCCCCAAATGTTGAGAACATTCGTGTCAACATTTCTGGTAATGTGTATCTTTCACAGGAATTCATCAAACTACAGCTCAAACACTTGCAGGAAACTATTGATGAACTCCAGTTCCTGAAGGATAGGTGGACCAGTATGCTTTCACCTACAGCAGGGGGAGTACCACCACCATCAAATTCCAATGTGGTGATTGAAGAGTTGAATGATGATGGAGTTCCTACTGCTGCTGCTGGTGGTGAACCTGATGCTGCTGATGCTGGAGTAACTGATGTAGTTGCACATCTTGCATTTACTTATTTTGTGGATGAAGCTGATGATGATGATGTTGAGATGGAGACCTTGTATGGTGATCTCCAATAATGAACAAGGACAAGCAAGACAGGGGGAGATCTGATTTCATAATGGCTGCTGTTTATGCCATTTATTCAGTTCAATCTCTGTAACTAATGTTTAAGTATTCTGAAATTCTGATACACTTGTTATTTATTTCTTAGATGTTAGTTTGTTTATTTGTTGCAACTTGCTTAAATTATGGTTACATTTGATGATATTTGTTTACTGCCTTTGCTTAATATGTTTACAGATTATCATGTGTTTACTGCAGGTTGCTGAGTATTTGTTTTGTTTATTCTTTTTGCTCTGATATTTTATATTTTATTTTTGTTAGTGTCTTACTTAGATTCTAAGTTAATTCTTCCAGTTCAACTTATGATCTTAGTATAGTTATTTATGTTGTGAATAAGTGTACTGTTTATGCTTATTCTATTTTGGATAAAATAGTTTTGATCCTTTGGCACGGATCATTATGAAATTATCCTTGATCTTCATTTGATTTGATCCAACGGTTACAACAAGTATTGACTTGACTAGTACTTAGCAATGATGTCAACCTCAACTAAGTACATAAAACTGAGTATGTATAGAAATATATGTGCATCAGGTGTGTTGTAGTCGAAAGGTCAAATTGGGGGAGATTGTAGATGTTGTTAATTCTTAAATGCTTTAACATTATCAACAACATCTTAATTTGACCTTCCGAGATTTTTTCTAAGTCTTTTCTGAAATGCTACATTAAATGTTGATCTAAATGTTGTCGCATTTCTGGCAGGATCTAGAAGCTTCTACAAGGATCTGGAACCTGGAAGATTCCAGAACATTGGAGAACATGCTAGAGCAGCCTGGAACCATTTAGAACGACCTGGAGCATGCTAGAAGGATCTAGAAAGATCATGGAAGTTGTGGAAGTTGAGCTCCTAAAAAATAGGACCTCAATGTGGAAGCCTCTAGAATTCGCATACCACCTCTATAAATACCAATTGAAGGCTTCATAATTCAGTGTGTTCTATTCGATCAATATCCTAGACCGAGCGTTCATCCCTGTTAGGAAATTGTGGCCAATAGTTCTACATTTTAGATCATACGTTGTATACCACCCGTATGGTTGTGTGTCTTCTTATCTATTGAGAGTGTAATCATTAGATAGACTAGGCATTTCGACAGTGTATAATTTATACACTTAGTTCGTTTTCTAGACTTGGCACCTGCCTCGTTTATAGTTTCGTTGTGAAAGTTATTGTTGTAACATTTCACACAACATTTGTACTTGAAGATAAGTATTGATTTTACGCCATAAGGCAGACATAGATTTTTATTTATAAAATCTATGTTAAAAGTATTTCCATTGTGTCTCGTTTGTTTTTAGTGTTTCAAGTCTTCCGCTGTGTATCTTAATTTCTGATATTCTGTTAGAGTCAGTGTTGCACTATTTGTCTCAACATTCTTTGCAACATTTATCTACTTATACTTAAACACTTTTATACACCCCAGCACACTTTCACATACATATAGAAAGGAATGTATGAATGACAAAATATAAATATGACGACTAAAGTGCATGTAAACAATTTTGCATAAAAACATGCAAACTAAAGTGCATCTGAACATATATATATATTGTAGAAGCCACAAATCAACCAGATGGTGTAAAAATTGAAACAAAGGCAATAGAAACTCGAATTCGTCGCCTAATATAGAAAAGGCGAATAAAACTATTCTACTAAGTAGATGATACAAAATGAGCCAAGAACAACAATGAACTTGCCGTGATTCTCTGTCGTGTCGCCGCCGTGAAATTTCTAGTCCTGAAACCGATGAAGTTTATGCCAAAATTAGGATGATTCCAGTTGGGTAGAATGAACATAGTTTTGACGACAATGGAGTTGGGGGAACCGTTGGATCTGGATCTAATGATAAACCCACTTCCTTCGCGAAAACCCTCACGCAATCTAATGCCAACAATGGCGGGGGGTTCTCCGTTCCTCGGTACTGCGCCGAGACGATTTTCCCTCGATTGGATTACTCGGCTGACCCCCATGTGCAGAACGTAATCGCAAAAAAGTCCATGGCGAGACTTGAAAATTCAGGCATATCTACAGGGGGACACCGAAGAGGCACTTGTTGACTACTGGATGGAGCACGTTCGTAAATCAGAAGAAGCTCATGGCCAGAGATTCGATCGTGTTCTTGAGGGCCGAGAACGGGGATCTCTGTGTTGGGATTCGGAGGTCCAAGAGAAGCAGCAGTGGGAGTAAGTCTTCATCTGGGTGGAACTCCGGTGGTGCTCGAAATTTCAAGTTTTTGGAGGAAGATAATTGGTTGATTCATAGGGTTGGGAATGAGAATATGAGGAGAAAGACAAATAATTAAAGAGATTATTCCCTAAAATTATGGAATTGATGAACCACCGAAATTATGGAATTTAAAATTTAATTTAATTTTTAATTTTCGAAATTAAAGTAAGATATGTATATTAAGGGTAATAATTATTTTTTAACTCTAATTTGACCATATTAGAAAATTTTAAAAGTGGTAGTTTCTATTTGGATAGACTCTATTAGGGAATAATCTCTTTTTCAATAATATTTTCAGCTATATTAACATACACTTTTAAGTTATAATAATATACACTTTTCATTAATATATAACTTACATTTTTCATTAATAGAACATACATTTTTCAGTTACAATAAAATATATTTTTCATTAATAGATCATACATTTTTCAATTATAAAATTACATACACTTTCATTAATATATAACTTACACTTTTCAGTTGTAATGTCATACACTTTTCAATTATAATAACATACATTTTTCAGTTATAATAACATACATTTTTCAGTTATAAGAAACATACATTTTTCATTAATATAACATACACTTTTCAGTTATAATAACATACATTTTTCAGTTATAAGAACATATACTTTTCATTAAAAAATAAAGATACACTTTTCAATATACTAACATACACTTTTTCAAAAAAAAAAAATCGATTTTTTTAAAAATAAGTCAAAGTTTGGCCGTTGACCAGTCAAGGTCCACTCAAGTACACCGTGTACTTTAGTGCACATAAGACTTTGATTAAAATGTATTAATCACTATTACTAAAAACGTGTCACTCACTATATATAATTAAAACGTATATATAATTAAAACGTACAGTCTAATATTTTTAAATGTGTCACTCCCTATACTCTAAATTTCTAAATTGCAAAATATATATATATGAAATAGTTGATGATTTGAAAAAAAAAAAAAGATGGATTTCCTATTGCCTTGCGTAGTGTGCATATACGGAAAATGGACAGGGTTAATGAAATATATTGGGCAAAAACTTATGAGCAAGGTTCATGAGGTGGATCTACTGATCAAGACTACCTAACTACAGAGGCGGACCTACACTGAGAGAAGGGGGTACAACTGTACCCCAAAATTGAAAAAAATCATCTAATATATGTTAGTATACTGCATATCCTACACGCATAGGAGTGCTGATTCTTAAAAGCTGAAATTCTGAGTTGGACCAGTTAATTGGGCTTTAATAATGTATATTTTCCCTTCCTCTTTTATATACCTAATTACTATTTGTGTATGGTAAATATAAAAAAAATTAATTATAATTATTTAAATATAATCTCTTTAATTTCATTATTCTTATTTTTCTTTTAAAAATAATATTATTCACAATATTTATTTATAAACACACTTCGTTTATAAGTAGATTGCATAATACTCAATTATACTCTCAATATATTTATTTTATATATAAAATTAATTAATATTTATTAAAATTTGTGATCGAATAATTGACATAATGAATTTGAATTAAGAGGATATATTTTTCTTATAAAAAAATTTGTATGAGCCAAATATAATTTAAGTATATTTGTACTTAGTTATCTACTTATCTACTACAGAGTATTTTTTACTCAATTTTTTTGAACTATTTTTATGAATTTCTACATTCTCATGTTATCTTATAATATGTGTGTTATATTTTTATTTAATTTCACCTCTATGTTTGTATATCCCTTAAGTCGGATTTGCACTTATTTTCGAATAGCCAAAGCAACATAGGAAGTAAACGATCGATGTAAACCAATTAGTAAGGTTTTAAACATTAAATAAAATTTTAAAATTTTTTTATCGTACCCACAAATTAAAATTCCTGGGTCCGCCACTGCCTAACTAGATATAAGAATATGTTAAATACGAAAAAATGAACACCAGTGGTGCTCTAACCACTTGAGCTATCCCACTTTGTCAACTATTAAGTGTTCTACAATCCTTAAAAATCCAAGCAAAACGGCTCAACACTATTGTGGACTAATACAAAAAATAAAAGGATTGAAATTGATAATTGTTACCAAAATTAAAACATAACCAAAAATACTGCTAGAATCATAATTAAAACCATATCTTCTTTAATTATTTTATAGACTTGATTATTCTATCATGCACGTCCATGAACTTCGTTGCCCCATCAAATTTGGGGGCATGAGTGCATTGAGTGGACTCATGGTTGTTTGTAAGAAAATAAAATCGATACACATTAAAGATCATATTAGAAAAAGATAAACCTTTGAATGGATCAATTTATAAGTGATATGATATTAAAAATTGTAAATGAGCACAATTTTCAATGCAAAACATTGGTGGATTTTTTTACCACGACAGGGTTCATTGAAAATGTCTATCTACTCACCCACTTTACAGGACCATATTCATATATTAAAAGCTAATTCAATTACAATCAGTTTTTCTCAATTCTCTACTGTTAACCCGATTAGAAAACCCTTAACCTCTCATGACTTCGCCCATCTTTCTCTCCCCAAAAAAATGAAAATAATCACGTAGTCCATAAGTTATTGGTCATTTCTATGAACAACATCAAATAAAATAAATGAAATATGTATGCGCATATTAAAAATGAATGAACGATTTAAAAATAAATCATTTAAAATGATTTCTTCTAACATTTTGAGAAGTAAATTCATCAATGTCTAAAGTTACTACCTCGTGGTAAGTTATGACAATTTTCTCTTTTTTGGACCTTTCTCAATTAATATATCTCTTAATTGTTTTATCATCAAGACTATTCTAAATTGGAGGATCATAAATATCTAATTCCACCATTGGCCTATAATTTAGGTAAAAACAAATATTTTTTTAAAATATAACATTTCATTCCTTTTGTTTTTTTCTGGTGAAAAAAAATCTGAGAAAATTAAATGGAATGTGATAATTAAAAAATTAAAAAATCATAAAAAAATAATTAAAATAAAAAAAATCAAGAAAAAATAAGATTTAATTTTTTTAAAAAAAAATTAAATAAATATTTAGATGTGATCGATTTGATTTTTATTTGATTTAATTTAAAAAAAATCATTAATTGATATTTTTAATTTATTTATTTCATAAATTCTATTTGATTTATTTAATATTTTTCAGATTTTATTTAAATTTAATTGATTTTTCATTCAAATAATTTTTAATATTTAGTTGATTTTTTAAAATATTTTTAAATTTTATTTAGTTTTTTTCGTATTATTGAAAAAAAAAATTGAAATTTATATATACACGTTTGAAGATTTGGTTTTATAATTCTATTAAAAAATATATTTAGTTGATTTGAAGATTTGTCTAGATTCTTTTGAAGATTTGGTTGAAGATTTGTCTAGATTCCTATGAAGATAAATAGAACGGATTAAGGAGAGTAATATTTTTTGGGTGAATTACATGGTGTACTTGAGTAGACTTTGACTAGTCAATTGTTGATCGTTAATCGGTCAAATTTTGACTTTTTTTTTTTCGATTTTTTTATTACAGAAAATTTACATTTTTCAATGTTATTTTCAGCTATATTAACATACACTTTTTATAATACTATACACTTTTCAGTTATAATAACATACACTTTTCATTAATATATAACTTACACTTTTCATTAATAGAACATATACAACATACACTTTTCATTAATATATAATACACTTTTCAGTTATAATAACATACATTTTTCATTAATATAACATACACTTTTAAGTTATAATGACATACACTTTTCATTAAAAACAATTTTGCATTTTTCAATATAGTAACATACACTTTTCATTTAAAAAACAAAAATGCACTTTTCAATATACTAACATACACTTTTTCAAAATAAAAATCGAAAAAAAAATATCAAAAAAAAAAAAATTCGAAATTTTTTTTTAAAAAAAAAATCAAAGTTTGACGGTTGACCGGTCAACTAGGTCAACTATTGACTAGTCAAAGTCCACTCAAGTACATGATGTACTTGAGTATATACAAGACTTTGTCATATTTTTTTAGTTTTTATTCAATTTGTATTTGTTTTGAATGATAAAGAGTAAATAGAAAAGAATTGGGGTATGTTTAATAATAAATTTTAATTTTTGAATTTTAATGGGGTGTGTATAACATTTTGTGGTTGTTAATAGCCTCTCCCAGAAAAAATTTGACACATTAAATAGTATTTCTCTTTTCTTTTTTATTTTCCCTCATTAAATTCTCGTAATTTATTCTAAAATATATCAAGACAAAAAAGATAAAAAAAAAAGGTAATGATAATTTTGGAAAGAAGATACATAAATATATTTTTAATACACTCTCTCTCTTGTTAGACTGTGGTTCTAGGAATTTAATTTGAGATCAACCATGCACATACCAATCCCTAAAATACATCACATGTGCACTAGTACCAATCCCTAAAATACATCACATGTAATAGTGCACCGATGACAAAATGCAGAACTGTTCACTAACAAAGCTTGTTCATGTCAAATATTTTTTATTTGAAACAAACACGAATAATAAAGTGGAAAATACCCATACTTGAACAAACCATACAAACACTAACTGATCATCATAAATGTAATGCATGTTTCAAGACCCAAGAGCAAATAAGAAACTGAGCTGAAACAAAAAATATTGTAAAACACATAAATAAACCAAGTGAAGATGGACATACAACTCGCACAACTATTCCACTATTGATACACAGGATTTTGACAATATAGCAGACAAAATGCAGCCCAGAATTCGTCCTCAGTACTGGACATACAATTTCATCTTGCAAATTGTTATTGCGTGGCATTTAGAGAACAAAATAAACATTTGAATGTTACACAAAAACTAGCCGACTAGTTAGAATGTTGTTCATTTTTAAGGTTATTGCGAGCTGTGTCAAGTATTAAAATTTGCAGCATTAAGCATATACATACTCTCGGGAGCACAAATGAAATGGATTTATGGAATACTATACATTGTGGAAAGATGCATGACCGAATTAATGTCTTAGATGGTAGGGGTTGTAACCACAAAAAATATGCAGTAGCCAGAAAATATTTCAGCTAGAGAAAAAACGAGCACAGTTAAAATATTATTGCAATTATCTTTTTTTGGAAGTAAACTGATGTCTTAACACAAAATTAACAGAATGAGCTTTACATGAAAACTCTGTTGCAAACAATAACCCCAAAATGCCATTAGTGGCCGGATACTAAAAGCATATATCTATGATGACAAACAGGAAATCCATTACAAACCAATGGAAGAGTCAAAAGTCCTTGTGGACACAAATATAGAAGAAATACAACAAGAGCCAATATCTCAAAAGTACCAAGAAAGAAATGAATAGTATTAAAATATTATAGAGTAATGGAATAATGTTTAAGGCTTTAGAGTTGAAAATGTCCAAGTAAGTGAGCATGAGGTCTATATAATTTAAAATAATCAGAAAATATGCACCATCGTCGATCACAAAGCAGACATGTTCAAAAACATAAGATACTTTTTAACACATGCTGCAACAACTTATAGAAACAAATTAAAGAAGGTATTTGTTAGGCGTGTTTGATGAGACCAACATTCCGTATGTAGCATATACTGATTACATGAGAGTTGCAGGGGGTTCAACTTACTACTGAAGTTTTGATTATAAACATTCTCCAAATTGTAGCTTTCTTTGGGAGCTTTAGAGCCAACATTTACCTATTACATTATAACGAGAGCAGAAAAACAAATACCTTAACTGCGGTATATGAAAGCATATGGAAGCCATGACATTACAGTATCAAACAGATTTTTACCTCTAGTATATCCTCCATTGTTAGTTCATCATATTTAGGAGAGCTCAGAGGTCATTAGACTTTAAAGCTCGTCTCCACTCAGTATACACTTATCTCTTTAGATGTTCAAAATCTCATCATATTCAAATAATTGTTTAATAATGTCGGAAAAGTAGTTATCCAATTTTCTCTGAGCTTCATCTAGTGCTTTTGTTAGCATCTTAGATTCAACTGGTAAGTCTTCAACAGGGTTGTTACAAGGTTTCTCCTCTCTCTCTCTGTCTCCCCTTAGATTTACACCACAAAAGCCAAACAAATGAACACAAACATTTAATTTATATTTAGGTAGTGCATAAGGTCGAGGTTAAGAAGATACCTTGGCATCAACATCTTGCGTTGCTTTAATCTTGCCTTAGATTCTGCATTACCTCCAAGGATTATGAAGCATAAATAACGTATACTACTTACCTCATGAGGAATTCCAGCTTCACTGAGTTTTCCAAATAATGCATCACTCTGCTCAACACACAAACACATAAAACAATGAAAGCTTAGTAGTAAAAAATGACTAGTCCTCTTGGTGTGGCTCCTCTTGGTGAGGGATTGGGGGAGAATAGGTGGGAAATATTAAATCAGAAAAAAAGATTTAAGACTGGTTTTAACAATTTTGTGGGCGAGAGTTAGATTTTTTTTTCTCCTTTCTATAACCCTTGTTCAGACTCGAACTGGGGACTTCCGAGAATTAGGAGTCCAGCGTCACTAAATTCGATTAAGAAATGAAAGCATCATTTCATATATATTATTGTGACCCTTGATTAAAGGGGTCACTAACAAGGCATCTCTATAGGGGGTATTTTGTAGTAATGTTGCAGTAACTTAAATATATTTTTAATTAGTAGTACTTTATACTCTCTCCCTTCGTTAAATTTCATTATTTCCACTTTTCTTTTATGATTGTCTAATTTTATTATGCTCATACCATTTTTGAAAATAATACTATTCATACTATTTTATCTTCACCCTCCTATCATTACTTATTTATCCACTTTGTCATTCACTTTACTCATAAACAATTATTTACCCACTTTGTCATTCACTTTATTCATAAACAATCATTTATTTATAAATGGACCCCACAATACCCTCAACTTATCTATTTTATGAATAAACTAATCAATATTCATTAAAATCCGTGCCGGAGAAATAGGCATAATAAAATTGGACGGAGAGAGTATTATACTAAGTTGCATGGTATAGTAGTTTCACATTGTTTTGTTGGTGACTATACGCCTGATAGGGTGGGTATACTGCAATATCGAAGAAGAATATGATAACAAGTCGAGTCAAGGGAATCCCTTTTCCCGCAGAACAGAATACGTCCAGGTAGTGCTCGACTGGTAACGACGTTCTGTCCCCAAAGGTAAAACGACTTTTACTTTGTACACAGTAGCACCACTGTATACGAAGCCTCGGCGAACGTACTAAGTACGAACTAAACACACACACGGAAGAAATATTCCGACAACACACGGAACTAAATTCGGCAGAGAGAGGAGAGCAGAAGGGGGCGAAAATCAACGTAAATGATTATGAGGGAGAGCCTGGTATTTATAGGCAGGAAACCCTAGGTGGTTGCAAGATTCGTGGGTTGAGGTGCGAAAAAATCGCAAACGTGGAGAAAGTCTTGAAGACCAAGTTTGAGGAATTCCAGAGAATTCTGGAAGGTTCTTTGAAGCATTTCGAAATGGGCCAAACCCGTAATCGAATGGGTCGATCCGATCCAATTCCTGAGTTGGGCTTTCGGAGTTTTTGGGTCTGCAAAAAGATAGGCGGGCCCCAAAGACCAATTGTCAAATCCGAAGCCGTAGCCAGAGTCGGCCGTCTGGCCGAGCGCGCGTGTGACCCTTTGGGGAGTGTACCCCTTATACATAGTTGAAATTTATTCCTACTTCAATACCTTTAAAGCATTTAAATGTTTTGTAGGCTTTCTATGGGGGACATGTGACCCTTCACATTCCCATAGTACCTCAAATTCAAGTTGAACCATTCAACTTCATCAATTAATTTCTCACTCACCTTAACTCGGTTTTGAAATATTAAATATACCACGTTCATCTAATTAATTAATTTGATAAGGGTATAAAAACCCAATTAATCCCACATTAATTCCAACATGTTTTAATGAATGGACACAATTTTGTATTATGCAACTAGTGTACATTGTTTTAATAAATGAAGGATACAATTTTGGATACAATTTTGTATTCATCTTGATGAATAAATTTTGTATGCAGTTGAGTCAATGGTGCATATCATGCCATTAAATTTTAAGCGATTTTAATATATATTTTTAATTGTCTAATTAAATTTTTAATCTTTCAGCATCAACTGCCATGTAATAGAAGGATCTAATTAACTGTCCACATCGATCCTTATGACATATTTCCCCTCGCCACAATACATCATCAATTTTGCAACGCACTTGCTTCATAAAATAATCGTCATCCTATCCTGATCCAATTAAAGAATGGCGATACTTTAATAATTTTTAGCTGGTCTATTTTAATACTCCGATCTAGTACAAATTTGGATAAATTTTTTTAATAAATTAAAATTGAAGTTGGGTCTAAGAATCGACTAATCTAGAAATCAATTCTACTATTCATTAATGGGAGCCCCAATTAAAGTTAGAATAAAACTCAATTTGTATGAACCGGTCTCTGAAATGGTTTGCACCCTAAAGGTTTAAACCTCATACCTATAGAGGAGCGTATTTTTAACTCTCAAAACTACACCTACTAGACTACATAACCTTACAAAGTGGGCATGTGTCTTTCTGGAACAGCCATATCTTGTGACATAAAACACAAAACTTATGATTACATGTAGTTAAACTCATTTCATATTATCTAAAGTTAAACTCCATGATAACTTGTGCACAGTTTGATGTTGTGTGAAAGCTTGCAACTTATGCTTTAGTTTAGTTTTTGGGTTGGTCAGCTATGGACTCGAGTGCATGTTGTGCACTTTAGTCCATGTTGCACTTTTCATTTGTACTGATTTGCATTTTTTCATGACTTACACTTTTTGGTAAAATGGTATTGCATTTTTCAATTATTAAATTGTATAATAATTTTTTTATTTATAGTGACTTACACTTTTTATTTATATTGTGACACTTTTTCAGTTTAATAACTTACATTTTTCATTAAAAATTGTGATACTAACTTGCACTTTTTAATAATATTGTGTTGCACTTTTCAGTAAAAAAATTTGTTGCACTTTTTAGTTATAGACTCTAACACTTTTCAGTTATATTGACTTACACTTTTTATTAATATTGTGATGCTCTTTTCAGTAATACCGACTTGCACATTTCAGAAATATCGTATTTCACTTTTAGTTATACTAACTTATATTTTTAGTAATTTTGTGTTGCACTTTTTATTGAATAAAAATTTTCGTTAAAAATTTAATTTAAATGGAGAATGTGTATATTTTTAAGTAAAAATAATTTTTTAAAAAAGGGTAAAAAAATAAATAAAAATTAAATAAAAATAAACATAAAAAAGCAAAAAAAGAAATAAAATGAAGGGAAAAAAATGAAATAAAAAAAGCTATTTTATAGATCATGTAATTATTTTTATAATAATAATAAATAAATAAATAATTGGACTAGGGTGTACAACATGGACTTAAGTGTATACTAAGTAGATGCTTATTTCTGATTTGTAAAACATTTTCCCTTCCCTCAACATTCATCCTTAAGGGCATGTTTGTTTTGAGATTTTGAGGATTTTGAAATCCGGATTTCAAAATCTAGTGGATTTCAAAATCCTAATGCTTTTTGTGTTTCGTGTTTGTTTTGGAATTTATGTAGGGTAGGATTTAACTTTATAATATAGGATTATAGGTTTTATAGGTGGTTTGTAGGTATTTATAGGTGATTTGTAGGTATTTATAGGGTTGACTTTTATAGGGTTTATAGGTATTTATAGGGTGAGATTTTGAAATCCTGAATCAAAATCCCAAAGTGTAACGGGGGTGGATTTTCGAAATCCCAAATCCGAATTTCCCATCCAAAACAAACATGCCCTAAGTGATGATCAATTTCAAGGCTAGCAAAGACTTTGATACACAAAAAATATTCTCATATTTGCATATTTATTTCTGATATCCATTCTAATAACTAAAAGAGTTTCAAAATACAAAAGATATACCATATTCACTAAATTTCATTGAAATAAAAATGTTTAGATTCTAATAACTATAAAGAGAAAATCGAAATGTTAAATAATTAGATAGTTGGAGGACAAACTAATTAAAGATTCCTTTTATTACCGAATTTAAGAAGAAAAAAATCAGACGCATGTATATATTTAAGAAAAAGAAAAAAAAGAGATATTTATTTTATGTTAATGGATTCATAAATAATTATTTAGTTTTACTAGACAAATAAATTAACTTACCCATTGCATGATATTACATAATTAAAGCCATAAAATTTACAAACTACCATATTTATGTTCCACCAACTCAATGTTCTACCAAATATATATCGATCTTTACAAGAATTAAAATTTCGTGATAAGAGAAAGAGTAAAGGAAAAAAAAAAATGTATAATTTGAACTGTATAAATTTGGATAAATATGGTTAGCACGTATAAATTTAAATAAATATGCAACATAGTATTAACGATGTGATATCTACAAAGTGGACATGTGTCCTCTCGATCGACCATCCATGTTTTGAAACATAAAACATAAAATCTATGACTGTATGTACGTGTAATGATCCTTACCCGAGTTTCAACGTACTTTTTCAAACAGATTACGGGCGCACATATATATTATGACTACTCCGGAATATATCGGTATAGCATAATTTCATATATTAACAAACAAATCTATATGAAATCTTCATTTTAATACTCACTGCGTTATAAATGATATGTACATTCTAGTTTTCATTTGGTGGAATTAGAAAAACGTATGTCTTTCACAAATATACCCTTAACTAAAACAATTATTTCATCACATTCCATGATTTTAGCTTATTATAATTTATTTTGGCAAAAACTTATATGCAATATTGACTAATTAAGATAAATTAAGTTAAAATTTGTAGGTCAATGCGAGTCAAAGCGGATCAAAACGGATCAACCTTAATTAAAATATTTATTTTCACTCTAAAATATTATCTTACTACATGACCAAAAATATGTTACTACAAGACCAAAATTTTATCACTATAAGGCCAAAAGTGTATTACTGCAAGTCCAAAAATATTCTAGACACTTATTTTTTTTGGGAAAAATTATTAGAATAATTTTGACTTATTCTGCTACATGACTAAAACAATGTTACTACAAGACCAAAATTTTATCACTACAAGGTCAAAAGTGTATTACTACATGTTCAAAAATATTCTGAAGACTTAATTTTACACAAATGTCATTACTTTTTCTACCCACATACATAAAAGTTTACAAAATTATCCCTCAAAACTCCAATCATTATTACACGTTCTTAAGGGTTGGTCTGCTATGGACTCGAGTGCATGTTGTGCACCCTAGTTCATGTTGCACTTTTCAGTTTACTGACTTACACTTTTTGGTAAATGGTGTTGCACTTTTCAATTATTACTTATACAGTTTAATAATTGAAAAGTGCAACACCATCTATCAAAAAGTGTAAGTCAGTAAACTGAAAAATGCACATGGACTAGGGTGCACAACATGCACTCGAGTGCATACTAGACTTTACCTTTTCTTAATATATATGTGTCCATCTACCTGTGAAAATTATTATGAGACAGAGAGAGTATATACCCCCATCCCGAAAGTGTTTGCATCACAAAGTGAGCACACTTATTAAGAAAAAAGTGTAATGAGTGGAGTGTTGAGGGTTAATTAGATTTGCATTGCAAACAATTGTGAGACGGGGGAGTATCAAATATTGATCTATATCTTTAATATATGTGGGCCTCCACTCAAGAACTTGAGGTACCCATGTCTCCGGTCATATATTGTGACAATGTTGGAGCTACTTATGCTCAAATTCGGTATTTTACTTTCGCATGAACCACATTGCTATTTACTTCCACTTTGTTGGTGATCTCGTCAAAACGGCTCAACTTCGTACTTGTTTCTAATGTTTCGTCAACAAATTGGCTCAGCTTCGTACTTATTTCTAATGTTTCGTCAACAAATTAATTAGCTGATGCTCTCACGAAATCTCTTCCTCAATTTCGCCTTTTAACTTTTAATGAACAAGATTGGTCTCACCAGTACTCCATTTTAGATATATTATATATATCAAATATTGATATCTTTAATATATGCGGACCTCCACTCATTCTTTATGATCCATAAATATCAATGTACTCTTTCATTTAGTAAATGGAGTAAAAGTTTATTTCCTCAACAAATGGTAGTATATATGTTTTTCCTACTTGTTCTTTCACCCATTTCTTGGATCTCTACTTTCCACAAAAAATATCTTGCATTTTCTTGGGTGCTCTCAACTTCGATTTATTGCGTCTGTGAATTATTGAAGGATTTTCGATTTATGTTTCTTTATATGTTTGTTAATCCTTTAAAATTAACTCACAAAAAAAATCATTTCAATTTTATTTTTTCTTTGATAATTTCAATGTTGTTTTATGTTGGTTAATGTTTATTCTAATTTTGTTTACTTAAGGTAAAATCCATCTTTAAATAGAAAAGAAAAATAATATGAAACATTCAACTTGAACTATACAATATTAACAATTCATACTACTATTATATTTCCGTTCTCATTTTTTCTCACTAAGAACGAATCATGATCCCCCAAAAACCCGTCAAAAAAAAAAAAATTCCCCCAAAAAAGGGGCTAATGGGATACATGATCAAACAGATTCAAACTAAATGGAGTAAAATAAATTAAAATCATGCTCAATATTTGAACATATTTAATTATTACTAATATCCATTCTAATACATCACTATAAGAATTTCAAAATAAAAAACATATACAATATTCACTCAATTTCATTGAAAGATGATCATGAAATAAAAATGTTACAAATTTAATTAAATTCTAATAACTATAAAGAGAAATCGAAATGTTAATAGATAGGATAGTTGGAGGACAACTAAAGCTAGATTCCTTTCATTATCGAATTTAAGAAAAATAAAAATCAGACGTGGAGTAGTATTTATTTTATGTTTTTGGATTCATAAATAATTATTTAATTAGTTTTACATCATTAATAAAAAGGGCAAATAAACTTACCATTGCATGATATTTCATAATTATATAAAGCCATAAAATTTACAAACTACCATATTTATGTTCCACGCTTCCACCAACTCAATGTTCAACCAAATATCAATCTTTACAAGAATTACAATTTTCGTGATAAGAAAAGGTTTAAAGGAAAAAAGAAAAGTTCAAATTGTCTCATTAATATAATTTGCACTATATAAATTTGGATACATATGATTTGCACGTACAAATTTGGATAAATATGCAACATAGTATTAGACGACGTGACATCTACAAAGTGGGCATGTGTCCTCCTCGGCCATCCATGTTTTGAGACATAAAGCATGAAACCTATGACCGCATGTTGTGATCTTTACCCGAGTTTCACCGTGTTTATACTCTTCCAAACAGATTACACACCCTCCACCAACTTCTTCCTCTTCTCCAGCGTCATCATATTTCTCGAATGCTATTTCTCCGGGCCACGACTCTGATGGTTGTCCGGCGAAATAAGTATTTATCTTGAAACATAGCGTCACAATTCCCAACAAAATATATCTCAAGATAACGAAAATTCCAAGAAAAAGCACTAGAAACCCTAACGCAACTATTGGTTCTAGACCTTGTTTAATCGACATATCAAGAATATTAGATGAATGATGAATCGAAGAGAAACTATATATATTTTTGTATCTGATGGGAGCACTTTTGATGTGGAATTTGACTTAATAAAAATGAACTACAATGATATTATGACTACCATTATATATAGCTATAGTTTAATTTCTTAATTAGGATATATATCAGATTTATATCCATCTAATGCGATCTGTTTTTTTTTGGGTATAATTAACGTTCGAAAAAGGAAATAAAATTAAAGTTTTGATATATTAATTATATATTTGATACATTAACTGACTATGGAAACAAATCGAATCTTCATCTTAAGATTGATATGCTCACGTCCTACTTTTAAGGTTTCAGTAAGATTAGTTATACACAAATGTTTTATACTCTCTGACAAAGTGGGATAGCTCAAGTGGTTAGAGCACCCCTACTTAGGCCTTAGGTTCTGGAAGGGGAAAAGAGGGATGGGTATTTAACTTCCATAAAAAAAAAATATTTTATACTCTCCCATGCATAAATAAATAATTAACGGTTAAGTATATATAGAATTTCCCCTAACGAAAATGAACTACATTATATTATGACTACGGTCTAGCATAATTTGATATATTAACATACAATTATAGAAGCAACTCTATATCAAATCTCGTTCTAAAAAAAAATCTATATCAAATCTTTATCTTAATACTCTCTCCGTTATAAATGACATGTACATTTTAATTTTCTTTTATTGAAATTAAAAAAAAAAAAAAGTATGTCTTGACAAGTATATCCTTAATTAAAATAATTATTTAATTTTATTGCATTCCATGATTTTAGCTTATTATAATTTTATTCACATTTTTAACATTTGGTGATTTATAAATTATGAGTATTTCTAACGGGAGTAAAATTGGAAGAAATTGTGTAAATTAAAGCACTGTTTAATTGTTTAAATACAAATATATGATGCCTAAAACGTCATATTTATTTATAAATTGATCAAGTAATGATTTGCTCATATTTATTTATAAATTGTTGCTCAAATCTTGTTTGTTGGTTGGGACCTCTTACACAGGGGCGGAGCCACAATGGGGCCAGGAGGTCCAGTGGCCCCCCACCAATTTTTTTTTTTTTTTTATATATATACTTCTTTTGTTCCGTATTTATTTACACACTTTTTTTATTGGGACGTCAAAAGATTATTTGCACATTCTTAATATGGAAACACTCAATAAAATTAATATCCTCCCAACATCATTTTATTTTCAAAATTATCACTCATTTTTTAGTACATTTTATTTTACCCCTCACCAAATCACCCAAAATATTCATACTTTATTCACCAATCACTAAATCCACTTTTCTTAAAAATTGTGCCGATCAAACCGTGCAAATAATAGAGTATTGGAACACATTAATGTATTACTAATTAAAAGACATTTACAACCGAAGATGAAAGTTAGCTTGTTTTTTGAATAAAATGTTTAATTTTGAATCGTACTATCAAAACTTCGAAACAAAATGAAAGTTAACTTGTTAAATTTAATTTAATGAAATGTATTAACAATTTTATCATGTAAAATTTTGATAAGTATAATAAGTACATAGTATTATTTTATTTTTAAAGTAATGGTAATCGGGCCCCCCTAACGAAATTTCCTGACTCCGTCACTGCTCTTACATGTAGTCAAAGTATCGTATGGTGTCGTAATGACGGCATAGTTAATTAAATCTAAAATATTAAAATTAAAATTTAAAGACTTAAACTTGATGATCGATTACTTTTTGTATAATGCGTTGTATGTATCTATTGTATGATGTCGTACGTATGTTTGTATTTTTTTAATTAATTAAATTAATTAAAATATATAATTTTAAAATTACATTTTTATCCTTATGCAGTAAAATATTATATTATATTAATTTTAATTAATTAAAATATATAGTTTTAAAATTACAATTTTAGCCTTATATAAGTAAAATATTATATTTATTTAAATTTAAAATCAATAATCATATCATCGGAACTTTCTTTAGGCAAAAGCACCAGATTAATGTTTATTGCAGCTAGGGGTGGGAATGGGCCAGGCTTGGTAGGATTTAAGAAAAAAAGTCTGATCTGTTATATATTTTTTAGGCCCGAGCCTGGTCCATGGTCTGTCATAGGCTTTTTTTAAAGGTTCAAGCCTGGCTTTTTTAATAAATAGGTCTGCCCGAAAGCCTTTTAAAGGCCTCTTAATCTTATTAGCGTATTTTTTAAAAAAAAATCTATAACAGTATTATCATCAAATTATAAAAATTAATTCTTTAAATCTCAAAATAAAGAAATGAAAGTGATAGAATATTCCAAAAAAATTTTTAACTATTAAAAAGAAAAATATAGCGTTACTAAAATTTCTTATTTATTTATTTGAAAATCACACATTATATAAGTATATACTTCTAAAAAAGCTTGAGCCCGGCTTGTTTATTAAACGAGCCGAGCCGAGCTTTAATAGGCCGAGCCGTACTGTCGGGTAGCTTGGCCCATTCCCACCCCTAATTGCAGCAATATTTTCCCAAGTTCATCGTCATTCCTTGTCGCCAATTGCACGTGCCTCGGGATAATTCTGGACTTCTTGTTGTCCCTCGCAGCATTTCCAGCCAATTGAAGCACCTCCGCAGCGAGATACGGCAGCCAAGAAGACCCTGGCGTATCGACCCTTGTTCAGAAAACAGGCGACACAAACTTCTTCCTTGGTTATCGTCATACTCTCTCCCTCCATGTCCATATTTGTTTTGCTTTTCAAGTTTAAAATTATTAATTCAAGTTTTCATAAAACGATTTTTTTTTTCTTCCTATTCCTCTCATATCATTCTCTCAAATTCCCAACAAATTAAACAAAATAACGGTATTCTCTCTGCAACTCACTGTTTGGAACAAGAACAAGGGTTGCTGCCGCCTGGAAGAATGCACAGATTTGGGGAGATTTCTGAGCAGCGATTTGGGGAGAAAACATGAGATGAGGTCGTGATTTGGGGGAGAAGTTTTGTACTTTTCCGTAAATTTTAATTTTAATTTTAAAATAATTTATATAAAAGATGGGTAATATAGTAAATAATAAAAAATAATTTAATCAAATGATATCTTATTGGATATAGTGTTGAAAAAGGAAATAAAATAAATTTTTGATACATTAGTTACAGTGGAGATATATATATATATATATTCAATTATTCAAAGGAAATAAAATAGGCAACCTCAACATTTAATTCTAATCAATTTTATCTCACTAAGCTCCTATTTACATAACAATTTACTAATTTATCTAACCAAACCAATATTATATTATGAAGATTAAAAACAAACTTTTCGTAAATTTAAGATGTTTTGGGAACTTTTATAGTGTTTCAGTTTTTTAGTTTGTAAAATTTGAAAATCCTAGAGAACAATTTCTCTATTTTCACCGGATATAGATGACCGTTTCTTGTTTGTAAATAAAAGAAAAATGAGTTGAGTTTACCATTGATGTATTGCTAATTATATATACCATATTAATAAATTATGAGTATTTCTAATGTTAAAAGAGAGTAAAATTGGAAGAAAGTCTGGGGTAAAACACTATTTAATTGATTAAATACAAATATGTGATGCCTAAAACATCATTTATTTATAAATTGATGAAGTATTGATTTACTCAAATATGTCAAGACCGTTGCGATTATTAATTTGTGAAATAGGAAAAATTGTTTAACGTTCTGATGAATAAATTAAAATCGATGGATTTAATTAATGTGGAGGGAATTTCAGATACTCCTATAATGAAACTAGCTTAAAAACACTACTCTTCACCCCTTTATTGAAGAATATTTATAGATATTAAAATTGGAGAAATATAAAATGTCAATTAATATAAAATCAAGGGGATTATAGTAGATCGAGTGTGCGAATTAAGATCTTATACCGTGTATTAATTTAAATAAATTTGTTATTATTGACATATAATTGTGGAACAATGTATGTTGGTGTAAGAGTTACACTCCTATGTATCAATTACAAGTTACAGTAAAAGTGTATAATTGGATCCATTTAAAATATGGGTCTTATTCAAGGTGGATTAATATATAAATTGCGAAAACAAATACCATGTATTTTGTATGAGTAGGTCTTGTGTAGACTCAAGTCTAAACTTGGATTTACCAAGTTAATTTTTTATTTTATTTTTATATATTTTTATGGTATTGCACTTTTAAATTATAGTGATTTACATTTTTAATAATATTTTTAGTGTTATTTTTTAATTATATAAGAACTTGAGTTGACCAGGTCTTGTGTAGATTCGGTGTTGCACTTTTTCAGTTGTAGTGTCTTACACTTTTCATTAAAACTGGGTTGCACTTTTAAATTATAGTGACTTATATACTTTTCATTAAATATTGTGTTACACTTTTCATCAGTAATATTGGCTTGCACTTTTCAGTTATAATATCTTACACTTTTCATTAAATATTGTGTTGCATTTTTCAGTTATACTGACTTGCACTTTTTAATAATATTGTGTTGAACTTTTCAGTTATAATGACTTACATTTTTCACCAATATTGTGTTACATTTTTCAGTTATATATAGACACTTACACTTTTCGGTTATAGTTACACTTTATAGTAATATTGTGTTGCACTTTATATATAGACACTTACGGTTTGCCGAAAATTGTAACTGAAACCGAACCGGCAAACCGCCGGTTACGGTTTTGGAACCGCCAGTTTGCCGGTTAATCGCCAGCTACGGTTTTTTTTTCTCCATTTTTTACTCTTTTTTTTATTCGTTTTAACTCATTTTTTAGAAAATAAATTACTAGAATTTAATAAAAATTATATAACCTAAATTTATACATACAAAATAGAAGAATTGTGTACTAAAAAAATTAAAATAAAATAAAAAAACTGCCAAATCGGCAGTTAACCGCCAAAACCGACAGTTTGCGGTGTGTTAAAATATGAAACCAAAATCGGATCGCCATTTTTCGGTTGTGGGGTTTGGCCGATTTGACGGTTTTCCGGTTAAAAACCGCCCATGTCTACACGTATTGATATTTCCTTTTTCCGTTAAAAAAATAAATAAATAAAAAAACATGATTGGTATGTGAGAAAATAGTGTTTGATGAAATAAGTTACAAACGTCTTCATCAACTCCATACTACTAAATTGTAGGGGTCAAATCATTATACCAAATTGTGGTAAAAATTTGAAACAAGTCGTTGAGTCGACCTCGGTATCACAAACAAAGTTAATTATGTCTTTGGAGAGTGAAATCAAGAGATCAACGAATTGTAACTAGGGATAAAGGCAATAAGAGTGGGCAATGGGCCCCAACAATTTTTATTTTTTTATATATATATATATTTTTTGTCCCGTAATTATTTATACATTTATATTCCAAGATTACCTGCACACTCCTGATATAAAAATAATTCACTAAATAGATGCAGTTACTACATCTTTTTATTTTAAAAATTGTCACTTATATTACATCCACATTTTTCTTTACACCTCACTAAATTTTATTTTACACCTTACAAAATTTATTAAAAAGTGAGCCGATCAAAATATACAAGTCATTACACGGGAAGACTAATAGTGGCTAATGTACGGAGTTGTATCTTAAATTTTAACACTGTTTCACCTATTATGAGCAAGAATAATCAAAATTAATTTATTTCAAAATGTAATAAAATTCGTCAAATTTAAATTAATTGAATGGGATGTATTGAAAATTTTATAATGAATATATTTTATTTTTTTTAGATTTAATTTTATTTTGTCTTATATAAATATAAATCAGGCCCCGTTTTAGAATTTCTGGATCCGTCAATTGTTGCAACTCAAATTCTTAATAAAAATATGTTTACTTTTTTATGTTGTCTTTTATATGTATATTGAGTGAACTCGATAAGGTCGGTGGTGTTACTTGTGTAGCTTGGTGGTCACTAAGGACTCGATCAATGGGCTTAAGAACCCAATTAACCACGTTTAGAAAGCAATACTATAATTGTAATTTTGGGATAATCACGTTTTTAGATAAGTAAATATTGTAAAACTTTTGTTTGTTTGTTTTTATTTGGTTATAAATGATTGCGGCTGTAATTGTGACCTATCATGCGAATTATGTAGAAGTTTAGGCAATTTAAATTATGAGACTTCTTAAAAATTTTCCATATAATTTTTAAATTTCTCTAGATATTATCATGTAACTTTGTAGAAGTGTGCAAGAATATTTTGGGATAGATAATATTAAATGTTTATAGAAAAAGCTTAAATACTACTCCCTCCGTCCCAGGATTGTTTGCACCAAAAATGGGGCACGCAAACTAAGAAAAAGGTGTAATGAGTGGAGAGTTGAGGGGTAATTTTGTAAACTTTTATGAATAAAGTAAAGTGAATGATTGGATTGAGGGCAAAAGTAATGACATTTTGTGTAAATATGTGAATATTGTGAGGGTGAGGTTTATGAAAAAGTTTCCTTTTTGGGTAGTGCAAACAATTGTGGGACGGACGAATAAGGAAAGAGTGCAAACAATTGTGGGACAGAGGGAGTAGTAAATATCTTATTATTATTTTTTTTTTTTTTAGCAAAAAGTTAAAAATTTAATTGCTCAAAAATGCTCAACTCAAGAGAATTGACGCCATCTATACACCACACTCTTCTCTCATCTTCCCCAACCATTCAAGTTTCGGATTAAAAACCTCCCCTGACAAACCCTTTGGGATAAATCTAGTAGGAGGAAAACCGTGACCTGTCACTTGGCTGCGTACTCCTCCCGAAATATTTGTCCGATTACAACGTATACAAATCCAATACGTGCACATCCTATCACTATTATCCTTCATACAACAATTACACAAATGCACTATACGAAAAACCACTGCCCTAAACCCTATATATGCGTCACAACTCGTCCCGTCCTCACACCACTCTGTCTTGCTCTTTCGAACACTATCCTTGCCCATCCACACGTTCGTGCACTCCGTCCACACGTCCATGCACTCCAATGCTCCTACATTAAAACATAACACACAGCAGAACCTATTCCACACATATAACAATATACATATGCAACACATATCCCCCCACATCCTACACATCATGCCAATTAAACCCTTTAATTTGAGCCCCATGCATGCACATACTAATTTGAATGTTACGAATGATCCCATCAATGTGTGATCTCTTGCCTTCGAACATGTTTCTGTTTCTTGTCGTCCAAACGTGATACACGACCGAACACACACACAATCTAAGAACACACATCTTACTAGCCCTTATCCCTCTAGCTTTATGGATTTCCTCGAAAACCTCCTTCAAATTCCGAATCTTGCCTTTCCAGCCCAGCCACGTCCTCATCTTGTTCCAAATGTACTCCACAAATGGACATTCAAAGAACAAGTGTTGAATCGTCTCTATGCCATTAATGCACAACATGCACATTATGTCACCATCATTAACGAACCTCCTATCTTTCGTCATAACCCTTCCGCGCGCCACAAGCCAACATATAAACGAATACTTAGGAGGAATATATGCACTCCATAAGTCCTTAAATCTAAACTCAATATGACCATGCGCCAAATTCAACTCCCTATAAAGCATCCCAACCTTGATGCCCTTTATCGTACTCATCGCTTTAAGCCTATTAACCACATTATCAAAACCCTCATACTTCTCCACCAAACTGTCCTTAAACAACACAATCGTCCGTTGTAGCTTAGAGATTTTCCGGTCGCACCTCATGTCCCAAACCGAAGCCCCTTTCAACCAATAGTGTGTCACCCATCGCACCCACAAACTGTCCTTCTTTTTGTGGATATCCCACAACATCCAACTCACAAGCACCCTATTCCAACATTCCATCTTTTTTAACCCAAGCCCCCCCATCTCCTTATCCATGCATATATCATCCCAAGCAACAAGGGCAGGCCTCCCCCCCTCCCCACAAATATTGCCTACATAACTTCTCCACCTTGCAAATGATCCCCTTCGGCACCGACAACATACTAAACCAAAAGCCCAATATGTCGTGCACAACTGACCTAATCAATTCAAACTTACCCGCATATGAAAGAGTTAAAACCCCCATTTCACAATAAGGTCATGCATTTTCATCAACAACGGCTCATAGTACCTAATCTTCATCCTATTAGCAACAAGCGACACCCCCAAGTATTTAACCGGCAATTGGCTCTCCATAAACCCAATCATACCTAATATGTGGTTCTTCTCTCCCTCCGCAACCCCTGCCATAATAATGCTCGATTTAGCTGGACTTATCCCAAGCCCAGCCACTGCCTCAAACTCTCTCAATGTATCACGAAGGACAACAATAGAGTTAACATCACCATGCAAAAAAAGCAATAAATCATCCGCAAACATTAAATTGGTAATTTTCAATCTAGCACATAGGGATGGCAATTTCAACCCGCCCCGACCCGTGATATTTGGGTCGCCCCTGGCCCGTATTGAAATGGGGCGGATCCGGGTATCACCCTAGACCCGGACCCGTGACCTGTTTTTATATATATATTATACATATAAATATAATATATGCTCAATATTTTGATGTTTATTAATATATATAACAATAATTCACTTTCATAAATGTGAAAATAAATTTATAAACATGATTCTAACACTATTTTATTTATTTTTCAATACAAATCTAAAATTTATGTTATATGTTTTTAAAAAAGACTTATTTTTCAATTTAAAAAAAAAATTATAATGTGTCGCCCCGATTTGCCCCGCCCCGAATTGAAACGGGTCGGGTCCGGATATCTAGGTACCCGACCCGGCCCATTGCCATCCCTACTAGCACACTTAGGATGGAATTTAAAACTACCCCTACATGCATTCACACTTAAAGCTCTATTCAAATACTTTATACATATAACGAAAAGAAAGAGTGAGAGTGGGTCACCTTGCCAAAGCCCCTTTTTCCTTTGAGCTAGAATTCGTATGGCATTCCATTGACCAAGATCGAGTACGTGGGGGTCGTCACACACTCCATAATCCAGTTAATGAATATACTAGGGAAATTCAAGTATATCATCAACCTTCGAAGGAATGACCAAGACATCAAATCGTAAGCTTTCCGAATATCCACTTTTAACATAGCCCTTTTTAAAGCCGCGACCGTCACATACTTTCGAATTAATTTATAAGCTTTTCGATCGTTTTTGCAATAACTTTTATATACAACTGTACACATATATTAAGAAATTTAATAAATGTAATATCAATAAAAGTAATAAAATGTTAAAGATTTAGATTATAATAACTATAAAAGTAATTAAATATTTATATAACTATAAAGAGAAATTGAAATATTAAAAGAATAGAGTAGTTGGAGGACAACTAAAGCTTACTTCCACCATATTATCGTTTTTAAGAAAAAAATCAAACACGGTACGTATTTATTTTAGGCAAATACTTGTGTGTAACCGTTACATACATGTAACTGGATTTAAATTCTTAAATGGGTTAGAGGATACTTATAGGCTATGGACTATGGACTGAATTTTCAAATAAGTTGTAGTTATTAACCCCAATTTTTTATGAGTTCACCCCCAATTTTGTAAGTTTTCAAATAAGTTACAATTATTTACCCCCATTTTTTATGAGTTCATCCCCAATTTTTTAAAAATAAAAATTACTTGTGAAAAAATTATAGTACCCTTTTATTAATTAAATTAAAATACAACTCATTAAAATTTTAATTGTACACCCACTACCGAGTCACAAGTATTTTATTTTTTCTTTTCTTTGTTTGTTTCGAATTTGTTCAATGTAAATCGTTTTCCCACTCTCAAATCGCTCGATTTTCACCCCTAATTGCTCCATTATTCTTTTGGATTGTGCACAATTGCGGTTACTCAATTTTTTGTGTTCTGAAAATCAATTTTTTTGGATAAATTGAAAGGATGTTCATATAGAATTTATTTTAATGAAATTTTATTTGTATTATTTATATCGTACTCTAGATTTATGTCACTCCTCTGGGTATGATATATATATATATATATATATGTTATGTATATATATACTTGTTGTTGCCTTTTACGACACAAGTTATGTTTAAGAGTTAAGTCATAGGAAAAAAAAAAGGTAATAAATGATATCGAGTTAATTATATTAAGTGCACTTAGGCATCTTATTATTTTTATGGGGTTGAGTTGTTTATACCATAAATCTAATGTGTATTAGTAGCTAGTGTTTCTTATATATTTGGCATGACTTTTTTTTAATTAATAATACTTGGTATTATACTATACCAACAAGCTAACTAATAAATTATCATGAAGTGATCCATGCACTACTAGATTGGTCATTAAGTATTTGGTTTCTAGAGTCATCGATTATATATATAGTTTTAATTGATACATCTTGATTCGTTAATTTATAATGTTTACTTTTCGATATAAAGTAATGAGCTGATTTTTATTTTCTCTCTTTCTATATATTTTGCAGGAAGAAAATGTGGCCCGATTTTTTCGTGTGCACGACGTGTGAATATAGTTGTTCGTGTTAGTTCAAAAAAAAGTGTAGTATTAATTCATATGTTGTATAGTTTGACTTTGTCTAGCCCGTTCAAGTATATCAACAATTACTATTTATATTATTTTTGTATTAAGGCCCAACCATATATTTTTAGTTCATAATTAATATATTATTAGTTCATATACAATATAATATTCGTTCACAAATAAAATAAATAAATGATTGTTGTGTACAATTATGTCCTTACCGTGTCTGTGTTGTATACTTCAAAACTGAAAGACATTTACGTGTATGGAAACTAAACTGATCGAATACTATACTGAACTAGTACTATAGTGTATGGAAACTAATACTATATTGTATATAAACTAATATTATATCATATGTGAACCAATACTATACATATTTCAAGTTTAGAACATGTAAAAATACTATATTATACTTTAAAATTGGAAGATATTAAAGTTTATACATGTATATGAATGAATACTATACTTTATACGGACTAATACCATACTATATAAGAACTAATATCATACACATTTTCAACTAAGACTATACCATAACACTTTTAAACTAAAGTTAAAGTTAATAACAAAATGTAGAATAAGTCTAAATGATTAAAAAAAATTAAGAAAAATTGATTTCATGTAAAAAAAATTCACAAAAATAAAGATTGAAAAAATACAAGCAAGGAGAGCGAAAAAAAATTAAAATTTTTGTCCATAAATTTTAGTGTATGTTAAAAGAATGAACAAATGCAAATATAAATAAAAACGCCAGTGAATCAAAATTTATAAAAAAATGAAGTTCTATATGAAAAAATAATTAAATAAGATGGAATTGAGCAAAATTTTAAAAGGTGTAGTTGAAAAAAAAAATTAATCGAGATAAAATGAAGAAAATTTTAAGATATATAAATGAAAAATAATAATTAATTGATTTAAAATATTGTCATGTGATAGGGCCTAACTCTACACTTAAAACCAAGGTGTTAAGTGTCAAGGTGTTAAGTGGGAGGATTGCCCAGGCTTATAAGCCCACCCAAGACCATCTCTCTATCCGATGTGGGATACCTTAATACCCACCCTCACGTGAGATGGGGACAAGGTCGACACGTGGCTCAACAGGTGGATCCAGACATCGAAGTAGAGAGTCCGATGTGGGATACCTTAATACCCTCCCTCACGTGAGATGGGGACAAGGTCGACACGTGGCTCAACAGGTGGATCCAGACATCGAAGTAGAGAGTTGACTCTGATACATGTGATAGGGTCTAACTCTACACTTAAAACCAAGGTGTGTTAAGTGAGAGGCTCTATTAAATGACAATATTTATTTATGTAAAATGTGGATGTTTTTTAAAAAAATTAAGAAATTGAACCCACGCTATTCAAGACTTTTACGTAAAAGCACTGATTTTTTTTTTGCAAACAACTGGAATCGAACCCTAGAACTCAATAAAAATTGAAATAGGCTTGACCAATATACTAAAATCATTACATGTACTCCCTCCGTCCGCCTATAAGCTTTCCATTTTACCATTTTGGTCCGTCCGTCTATAAGCTTCTCATACCCTTTTTGGTAAGTACTTTTTCTTACACATCACTTTATATCTTACTTTTTCTCTCTATCTCTCTCCTTCTTCCAATCACATCACTTGTACTATATCTATTATTTAATCACTTTTCTTAATCTCTGTGCCAAAAAGTAGCGGAAAGCTTATAGGCGGACGGAGAGAGTATAACTTTTTGCAACTAGGTTATTAATACTTTGTAAATATCCATATTCTAAATGGATCCAGTTATATATGTAACTGATACACAAGAATGCAACTCTTTATTTTATGTTAATGGATTCATAAATAATTATTTTGTTTTACATATACATTAGTAAACGAACAAGTACACTTACACATGATGTTACATAATGCAATTTGATAAATTCAAAGATATTCTAAAGACAAACTATGTAATTGTGGAAGAATGTTCGTGGTAAATAACTTGTTTTTTTTTTCTTTCTTTGCTCAATTGATGAGCATGCCATTAAATTTACAAACAACATAAATTTGGATGATTTGATTTGCACTATACAAATTTGAATAAATATACAACATAGTACTATAAGATGTGACCTCTACAAAGTGGACATATATCCTCTACAAATTTGAATAAATATATCTAGGAGTGTTCAAAAAAAGATCGGACCGAAAAAAGATCGAAATCGAACCGAACCGACTAATTAGTTTTCGGTCCGGTCCTCGGTCCTTCAAATTTAATATTTCGGTTTTCCGGTCCGGTCTAAGACCAGAATTTTCTAGTCCGGACCGGTTTGGACCAAAATTTTTTTTATGTTTATTTTTTATATTTTTTTAGTAATGCACTGTCACTTATTTTTTCAAAATCAAGTAATTGGTGAGGATGTGGGGGTAAAATTGTTGAGATCTATTTCATTTTTTCAAATATATAATTTAACAAACATATTTAATTTAATTTGAGAGTCAAAAGATCATTAATAATAATGTAAATTAAATTCACATTAGCGTAGATTGATTTAAAATGAAGAGTCAACACTTTAATTTTCATACATAAATTCATCAATTTTGTTATTGCTTCCATAAATTTTAAAAAATACTTGAAAAAAAAATCGGTCCAAATCCGGACCGAAATTTACAGGTCCGGACCAGATAAATTACGGTCCAGTACTCTCTGATCCACACATTAGCATAGATTCCGATTCCGATCCAAACCGATCCCGATCCAGTTCGATTTTAAACCGGGGCACACCCCAAAATATACCACATCATGAAATAAAAATGTTAAAGATTTAATAAGATTCTAATAACTATAAAGAGAAATCGAAATGTTAAAGAATAGGATAGACGTTGGAGGACAAATACTAAAGATTCCTTTCATTATCGAATTTAAGAAAAAAAAAATCACACATTGTATTTACATACACATTAGTAAAAATGACAAATAAACTTACCATTGCATGATATTACAAAATTAAAGCCAAAAAATTTCAAACTACTATATTTATGTTCCACCAACTCAACGTTCTACCAAATATCAATCTTTACAAGAATTAAAATTTTCGTGATACCTCCATAATTAAAAAAAAAAAAAAAAATTCAAATGGTCTCATTAATATAATTTGCACGGTATAAATTTGGATAAACATGATTAATTTGCATGCATAAATTTGAATAAATATGCAACATAGTATTAGACTATGTGACATCTACAAAGTGGGCATGTGTCCTCCTCGGCCATCCATGTCTTGAGACATAAAACATGAAACCTATGGCCGCATGTAGTGATCCTTACGCGAGTTTCACCGAATTTATACTCTTCCAAGCTAGCAGATTACGCACCCTCCACCAACTTCTTCCTCTTCTTCAGAATCATCATATTTCTCGAATACTATTTCTCCAGACAACGACTCTGATGATTGTCCGACGAAATAAGTATTTATCTTGCAATATAGCGTCACAATTCCCAATAAAATATATCTTAAGATAACGAAAACTCCAAGAAAAATCACTAAAAATCCTAACGCAACTATTGGTTTTAAACCTTGTTTAATCAACATATCAAGAATTTTAGATGAATGATGAATCCAAAAGAAACTATTTTTGTATCTGAATAATCTGATATATGTGAACACTTTTATAGAATTTAATTTACCTAACGAAAATGAACTACATTATATTATGACTACCCATATATATAGTTATAAATTCGAAATATATCTTATTGTTGGGTATAGCGTAATTTGATATATTAACAGACAATTATAGAAAAAAATCTATATCAAATATTCATCTAAATACTCACTCCCGTTATAAATGACATCTACATTTTAGTTTTCTTTTGGTGGAATTACAAATAAGTACGTCTTGATAAGTATACACGGAATTAAAATAATTATTTTATTACATTCCATGATTTTAGCTTATCATATACTGAGTATAATTTATTTTATCTTTTTTACATTTTTAACCCTTGGTAATTTATAAATTGCAAGTATTTCTAATGTTATAAAGGGAGTAAAATTAGAAGAAATTGTGTCGAGTAAAGAACTGCTTAATCGATTAAATATGTGATGCCTAAAACATCATTTATTTATATATGGATGAAGTATTGATTTGCTCAAATCTTGTTTAAGATTTCAGTTTGATTAGCTACGGAACTGTTTTATATTCAAATTCTTAATACAAAAGAATATGTATTTTTTTTAATGAACACTAGCTAATATTGAGGGATGACAATTTCACGACAAATGCTTTTTAGTTAACTTTTTTTTTTAAAACAGACTATTACATGGAGAAAATAAAAAACATTAATATCAGATATCCGAATTCTCCTTTAAGTCTTGAATAAGTCCTTCTCCAACCTACTCTTGAGGATTAGAAGAAATAGCAACCTTCTGAGCCAAATTATGAGCCAAGGTATTTGAATCTCTGTAAACGTGTTGACAATCCCACACTAGGATTGATGGTAGAAGTGATTTAATTCGAAGAACAATACCTTTTTCAAAGCCATCCAAAGATTTCACCGAATTGATAGCATCTACGGCCGTTGCAGAATCTAATCGAATTCCCTTTATAATCTTTTTAGCCGCAATGCTCCTTTCCAAACCAACCTCTATAGCCCTCAACTCCCCTGCTACAACAGTGCCTGGATGAGGAATTCTTCTGAAGCCAGCAATTAAAAAATAATTTTCATCCTTCATAAGAATATAACCAACTCCAAAAGCATTTTTTTCCAAATTATAAGACACATCTGTGAATAAAATATGGCCCCATACTTTATTATTCATCTGAATACCCATCTTCTTACTGTGGAAGACATCAAAATTTCCCCCCTTTCTGCTCATCGAATACTCTTTCCAATAATCAATAGTCCATCGAGCATTAAAATCATGTGCAATCCAATCCTTCGATAATTGCTTTTGGTGGAGCATTTGGCATCTTTGCCTCCAAATCGCCCAGGATATCATCATAATTTCCTCCACCTTCTCCACTCCCTCTTCTCGGAATAAAACAAACAGAAGGTCCGAAACAGAGCCCGAAAGCAATCCTTTAAGAATACTCCAAAAACCATGTTTTTTCCAAATTAATTTGGCAAAAGGACATTTGAAAATGACATGAATGGAGTCAGCTCCAAAGTTGCCACAACATAAACAAACAGGCTCAATCGGGACATGATGACGGACCAAATTTCCTTCTGCTGCAAACATGTTATTAAGCAATTTCCAACCAAATATTTGTATCTTCGGAGGTACACACAAATTCCACATTTTATTAAGCATTCTACCAGCCTCCTTCCCATCCGAGGTTCCTGGACTGCTCACTTTCATTCGCAAAACCATATTTTTTATTGCGGCCGAATATCCAGACGCAACTGTATACTGTCCGGATGAATGGTGCGGCCAATAACGAACATCCTCCTTATCCTTTCCATACAGAGGGACTTTCACAATGGCAGCCACCTCATGTGGTAAAAAAGCACGTTGCAACAGCTGAATATCCCAACCATAATCTGGCAAAATAAAACGACTAACCTGTGAAGCGCTTGCAAACTTAGAAGACGGAACTCCATCCTGCAAATCCGTAACCCATTTATCTCGAAATATATGCACCTTATTGCCCTTACCAAATCTCCAACGCATACCTTTTTCAATAATATCTCGACTCCAAAGCAAAGAGCGCCACACAAAAGAAGGATTAGAGCCTAACCCAGCTTCCAGAATATCAATATGTTTAAAATACCTTGCTTTAAATAACTTGCTTATCAAAGAATCCGGGTTACACATAATACGCCACACTTGTTTAGCAAGAAGAGCTTTATTGAAAGCCACCATACTCCGAAAGCCAATCCCCCCATCCTCTTTCGTTCTGCACATTTCTGTCCATTTCATCCAATGCAGTTTCTTTTGATCAACTTTATCACCCCACCAAAACCCTGCAATCAACTTTTCCATATCTGCACAAATAGTTGTTGGAAACCTGAAACATGACATGGCATATGAGGGAATAGCTTGAAGCACTTATTTAATTAAGACTTCCTTGCCACCTTCCGAGAAAAAACGATGATCCCAAGCATTTATCTTTTGCCTAATTCTATCCACCAAATACCCAAACTGTAATCTTTTTGCCCTGATGGAAAAAGCTGGGAGGCCTAATTCATGGCTTTGAGATGATTTGATCCCCAAAATGTGCTTAACACAATCAATGTTCTCAGGCTTCGTATGTGGGCTGAAAGAGATGTTCGATTTTTCCAAATTAATCAACTGACCAGAAGCCCTTTCATACATGGTCAAACACTTTTTCAAACCAACCCCATTCTCCTTATCAGCTTGAAAGAAAATCAAACTATCATCAGCAAAAAATAAATGAGATAAAACTGGAGCTGACCTGGCAATCTTAATCCCCATCATTACTCGATCAGAGATGGCCTTAGAAATCAAAGATGAAAGACATTGTGCGCAGATGACAAATAAAAACGGAGAGAGGGGATCCCCTTGTCTAAGTCCTCGGGTGGGTGTGAAAAATTCAGTTTGTCTGCCATTGATATTAATGCTGTACTGGACTGATGAGATACACTTCATCACAAGGCCAATCCACCGTTGAGAGAAGCCAAGTCTTTCCATTGCCGCTCTGAGAAATGGCCATTCCACACGATCATACGCTTTGCTCATATCCAATTTAAGTGCTGCATAGCCCTTCTTGCTTTTAGAAGCTCTAACCCAGTGAAAACACTCAAATGCAGCTAGAATATTATCTGTGATAAGACGCCCCGGAATGAAGGCACTTTGAAATGGATCAATAATCTCATTCATCACCCCTTTAAGCCTATTAGTGATTGTACGCGCCAGAATTCTATAGCTAACGTTACATAAACTAATAGGCCTATATTGAGAAATTTTCTGAGGGCATTTTACCTTAGGAATGAGTGTGATAACTGTCTGATTCCAAGACACTAAATCACCATTATTATTGAGAGCTGCCAAAACATGTCCAGAGATATCATCACCAATTGTCGTCCAATTTATCTGATAAAACGAGGCTGGAAAACCATCAGGCCCCGGAGCTTTCCACAGATTAAGATCTCTAACTGCTCTTGTAACTTCCTCCTTCGTAAAAGGAGTATCAAGAAGGGATAAAACACTATTGTCCATCACATGATTCATAGGAAGTACTGCTGCTTGAATCTCTGCCAAGTCTGGTTGTGATGTAGAAAAAATGTTTTCAAAATATTGTAAAAAACAATGCCTAACATCACTTTCCTTCGAAAACCACTGCCCCTCCTCCGTTGATACACGTGTTATGCAACACTAAATAATCTTCCGTAGTTAGCCCCTTGAGCTTAATTCCTCATTTTCTTGGCAAACTACAATGTTAACCACTTAGCCTTTTTGAGCCTTTGATACCTACATCTAGTGGAGAATAAAAGACAAAGTGGAAAACATGTGCTTGAATGAATATCTTTGGTGAAAAGAAAAGTTGGAAGAGTTGAAAGAAGAAAAAGAGAAAGATGAAAAGAAAATCAAGGAAAAGAAAAGAGGGACAAAGGGCCCCAAAAGCTTGAAAAGAAAAATGGTTCAAAAGATAAGGTGATGAATGTTTGAAAAGAATGGAAAAAGAAAAGTGAGGATGAAGTTGTAAGCTTTGGAAGTGAAAGCACACATTGTAAAACAACAAGCTTTGTCCTCCACTAGAAGAGTCACAATTCCCAAATTCATCCTACCTTGTCCAAAGAGCCAATGTTACATCCTTGATTAAGTCCTATTGATCACATTGTTGAGCATTTGAGTGTTGTGAAAAGTAGAAGTTGGGCAAGCATATGGTGATTGCATAGCATAACTTGGTTGATGAGTGCATTAATATCCTCAATTTGTTTGTGTGTTTGAGAGAAACACTTCATCATGTGAGTAGAGGACTTGAGCATTTGGATTTTGTTTCCCATTCACAATGTGTTGTGTGTTTATGCATTCTTTGATCCATGAGTGTGAATTGCAATAGTGAGCCTATGACCTTCATTGAGAGATGCACTTTGAGAAAGAGATATCATTACATTCTACTTTGCATGTGTGAATTACATTGAATATTCCATTGTGATCATTCCACCCTCATTGCTTTAAGTGCTTAGTTGTTTGAGGACAAACAACATTTTAAGTTTGGGGGAGTTTGATTCGGGTGGAATTTACACGTTTTAGAGGCACATGTTAAGCGTATTTTGATGTGGATTTTATTGATTTATGCATTGAATATGATTGTTTAAGCCGAAATGAGAGAAAGGTTGTGTTTTGTCAATTTTGTAGGAAATACGATGGAATTTGGAGCAAAACATCAACCATACTTTACTGGATCAGGAAGAGGAGTGCACGGTTGGATTCGTCTCGAAAAACGGAGTGGATTAGCCGAAGGAATCGAGTCAATCCGACACCCGAGGCAAAAGTTATGCACGAAACGAGAAAGGAGCCGGAGTCGACCGAGCGAGCACGGCCGAGCACCATGCTCGAGCTGGCCGTGCTCGAAACAGTGATTTTGGGCCAAGAGAGGGCACGGCCGAGCACCCTGCTCGGCCGAGCTGCTGCCAAGACAAAAAATTCATGAGCACGGTCGCGCACGCCTCTCGGACAAGCCATCCTCGAGACCGAGATATTTAGGTCACAGCAAGGGCACGACCGAGATGCTTGCTCGGCCGAGCATTCCGTCGCCCTTGTTCCGCGCGCCACGACCGAGGCCGAGCCACGGCCGAGCACCCCCGATCCACCATCATCGCCCAGCACGGCCGAGCCGCCTGCTCGGCCGAGCACCTGTACGCCCATATGCTTATTTTGCACGGCCGTGCTCCGTGCACGGCCGTGCTACCCCCATTTTCGGTGCCATCTCCCTATTTTGGCCATTTTTTAAGGACCAACTTGCAATTTTGGCATTTAAACCCTACCCCAACACTATATAAGCCCCATTTCTTGAATTACAAGCAATTCTCCCCCAATCCACACATAGTTACACATACTTGGAGGTGTTTTGGCCATATCTTCATCAATTCTTCATCAAATCACTCAAGAAAGGATGCAATAGCTCCCAAATTCCATTCCCTACCACATTCTAGACTAAGCTTTCTCTTTCTTTTTCTTTTTATTTAGTTATTTCATTTGGATTTTGTAATTTGAACAACTTGTGGTTCTAAGGCATTGTAAGACTTAGATTGATGTTTATGAGTAATTTCTTGCTTTAATTGGTGTTTATCTCGTATTTGCATATTCAATTATTCATTGTAAAGCATGTTGTTAGTGGCCCTAATGATTTGCTTGATTTATTGTTAATTGGGGTAGTATCGGGAGATTTATTCCATTTAATCGTATGCGAATATGCAACCCGGTATTATTATGATCTCGGGAGAGGATTAATTATCGGAGAGGGAATCGAATGATCTTAGGAGCTATTTTAGATGGTGTAATGTTTGTGATGTAGACATACGAGCTTATATTACATTGCGTCTTTGGATTAATTTGTATCGGGAGATCGATTAGTTCTTTTTGTGTGATCACCTTATACGGGATAACCTTAATGGCCCTTTAAACGAGACAACATTCATAAACGGACGTCTAAGTACTACAATTGCCTTGGAACCCACCTTTCCTTCTTTGCGTTTTTATCTATTTTACCTTCGTTTTCTTGATTTGCATGTTATTTGATCGATTTCGTCATTACTCTTTCGTTGTTTATTTGTGACACATTGTTAGACAATCTTAGGAGTAATTCAACTTTCAAAATTTCGATCACGTCTACTTAGAACTCGACTAGCAAACTACCCTTTTACGCTTAACCTCCTCGTGGGATCGACCTCGTGCTTATCACGCTACGATAGACGCCGTATACTTGCGGTTGTTTATTTAGTGTTGCATAACACGTGTATCAAGTTTATGGCGCCGTTGCCGGGGAGGTTTTATAAGCTCTAGAGTGTAGGCTAGGAGAGTTTTAGTTTAGACAATTTATTTGTTTTCTTTATTTGCAAAAATCCAAAAATACTTGTGTTTGTTACTTTGAGCTTATTTGTATACCTCACTCTTGTTCGTTCTTTTGATAGACATGGTTTATGATCACACGATCTAGGAGGAACCACCAAGACGTGCTACCTTTAGATCCGGAGATTGAGGCCAATTGTCGAAGAAGGAACACCGAAAGGAGAAAACTAGAGTTGGAAAGAATGAACCGAAGAGAGAATCCGGTTGTAGAAGAGGTCGAGGAGGAAGTCGAGAATCAAGGGGTTGATGGATTTGAGGAACCGAATGGGAATGGGGGAAATCGACCACAAAGGGTACTAAGAGATCATTTCCGCCCAATTCCGAGGCCATATGGAGGAGCGGGTCGAGAACCCGTAGATGCTCACAATTTCGAACTCAAGCCGGCCTTGATCATGATGGTTCAAAACAACCAATTTGGAGGGTTGTCAAAGGAGGATCCTAACCTCCATTTATCTCAATTCCTAGAGATAAGTGGAACGGTTAAGATTAATCGTGTCCCTCAAGATTACATCCGTCTCCAATTGTTCCCATTCTCCCTCCGTGATCGTGCAAAGCAATGGTACATGTCCCTTGATCTAAGGACGATCGAAAATTGGGCCGATCTTGTAGACGCTTTCCTCATGAAGTACTTTCCTCCAAGCAAGACCATCAAGATAAGAGGAGAAATTTCTTCTTTCATGCAAGACGATGACGAGTCTTTAGCCGAGGCTTGGGAGCGTTTCAAGGATCTCATACGGAGTTGTCCTCAACATGGATTCTCAAGAGACCAATTGATTTGTTACTTCTACAATGGGATGGACCATCGAACGAGGGGGATGGTGGATGCCTCGGCCGGTGGAGGTTCTTTGCTAGGAAAGACGACGGATGAAGGCTATGTGCTTCTAGAGGAGATGGCAAAGAATGGACACCAATGGCCATCCGAAAGAAGGCAAGGCCGGAAAGTTGCTTCCACTAAGGAGTTGGATGATTTGGCTACTCTATCCAACAAGATGGATAAGTTGACTTCGATGATGGCGGCCAAGTCACTAATGGGACCTAGTGATGAACAATATGAAGAGGCCCATTATATGAACAATCAAAGGGACCGTCAATTTCGAGAAAGAGGTTGGAATGAGAGGCAACCTCCTAATCCAAATCAATATTATCCCGGATTGAGGCAACATGAGAATTTTTCCTATGCCAACACAAGGAATGCCATTGTCCCACCTCCAAATTTTAATGTTAGAGATGGAGCTATTGTGGAGTCTTCATCAAAGCCATCAATGGAGGATATGTTTGGTGCTTTTATGTGGGAAACCACGAAATTCATGAGAGAGACTAGAGAGAATGCAAACATAACTCGGCAAAGACTTGATGAGCATGGTGAGATGATCAAAGATGTGACCACTCACATGAAGGCTATAGAGAAGCAAATAGGTCAACTTGCTACCATCATTGGAAAGCAACACGTTCCGGGGCAATTCCCCTCTAACACGGAGCTAAATCCCAAGGAGCAATGCAAAGCCATAAGGTTAAGAAGTGGGACGAGCTACGAAGGGCCCAAGATGCCGTTAGAGGAGGAAGTGGTAATGGCACCCGAGGGTGTTGACAAAGATGATGGCTTAGTGAAAGAGAAAGAAGAGGAGAAGAAGAGTGGGGAGGCAATCCCTCCTTTGTTTAATAAAAATGTAATGCCCATTCCATATCCGCAAAGGGTGAAGAAGAAGAACTTGGATAGCAAGTTTGTCAAGTTCGCGGAGATGTTCAAGAAACTCCATATCAACATCCCTTTCGCCGAAGCTCTTGAACAAATACCGCACTACTTCAAATTCTTGAAGGAGATAATGTCACACAAGAGGGAAATTGAGGCGTATGAGACGGTGCACTTAGCCGAACATTGTAGCTCCGTAATTCAAGCTAAGTTACCTCCAAAGCTTAGGGATCCCGGATCCTTCACTTTATCATGCACTATTGGAGATGGAGGTACATTAAGAGCTCTATGTGATTCGGGAGCAAGCATCAACCTCATGCCATTGTCACTCTTCAAGTCACTTGGTTTAGGAGAGCTCACACCAACCACAATGAACCTCCAATTGGCGGATAGGTCTATGACATACCCTTTGGGTATAGCGGAGGATGCATTGGTCAAAATCGACAAATTTCTTTTTCCGGTAGACTTTGTGGTTTTGGATATGGAGGAAGACAAAAACATTCCATTGATATTGGGAAGGCCATTTTTGGCAACCGGAGGGGTTATTCTTGATATGAGGAATGGAGAGTTGGAGCTTCGAATGAATCAAGAGATAGTTACGATTGACATGTTTAGAGCTATCAAACTCCGAAATGATGGGAATGAAGAGTATGGGTATTCCAAGGAAGATCACTCTCCAATGCCCATGAAAGAGAAGATGGAAGAAGAGCCCAAGATCAAAATTGTGAAAGAGGACCCCCAAGTGGAAAAGAATGAGTTGAAGATGGGCAAGAAGGCCAAGTTTGGGGGAGTTTTCTTCAAAAACTCCCCCAAATCAAAAAAAGGCTACTTGTGCAAACTTGGGGATGAATGAGGCATCAACCTCCTATGACATGATTGAAGAGCCGGATGGGCTAGCTAGTGGATGTTTTGACGGATTTAAGAAGATTGCATGGGCAAGGAAGTGCAAGAGCAAGGAGGATGATGGGGTGACTTGATATTCCCCTCAAAGGAGAACCGTCCGGCATAGGACGTTAAAAATAGCGCTTCTTGGGAGGCAACCCAAGGTTTTATTGCTTTCTTGTTTTTATTGCTTTGATAGTGTTGATAGCTTGGTTTATTTTGTAGGTATGGATGAAGAATACTATGGATAGCAAGTCTTGGAGAATGAAGAAGAAGCAAAGCCAACTTTGGAGTGGAGAAAGCGAGTGTTGCAATGGTGATCTTTGAAGAGCTTTGGATGTGCAAGGAGGGAGGTAACAACTTGTAGCCCCAAACTTAGAATTTATACATAGTAAAATTCTAAGTTTGGGGGAGTTATTTTTTTTTTTTCATTTTTTTTTACTAGTTGTTACCCTTGCACCGGTTCGTCATTCTACTTGTGTCACATTTTGCACCGGCGCACACTTGGCTCTCACATGATTATAATTGTTTAAGTTGGTTTTGATCATATGTTGGGTAGTGAATTTTTAGTGAAATGTGAGCATGAATAGTCATTGGAATCCATTGTTGAGTATGTGTGGTGATGTCTATTTGCTTTGAATGTAAGCATGATTGATGTTGGATATAGTATCATGATTGTGTCCATAATTGTGATCTTTGATAGCATGGATGCATGATGTGTTGTTGCTTGGGAACATTTGATGAATGTGAGAGTCCTATTGAATAAACCGGTCAGAATTGAGCCTTAAATCGAGCATGTAATCCGGTTTAGTTCATTTGAGAGTGGACTATGTTATTGCTAGTAATCCTAGAACTTGCCTAAGTTCTTGTGTGAAAGCATGATTGTGTGAAACTTTGTGATGTGATATAGGCCATCTTGTTCTAAAAGAGTCATTTAGCCAAAATTTCCTAAAACCGAAGTAATCTTCCGTAGTTAGCCCCTTGAGCTTAATTCCTCATTTTCTTGGCAAACTACAATGTTAACCACTTAGCCTTTTTGAGCCTTTGATACCTACATCTAGTGGAGAATAAAAGACAAAGTGGAAAACATGTGCTTGAATGAATATCTTTGGTGAAAAGAAAAGTTGGAAGAGTTGAAAGAAGAAAAAGAGAAAGATGAAAAGAAAATCAAGGAAAAGAAAAGAGGGACAAAGGGCCCCAAAAGCTTGAAAAGAAAAATGGTTCAAAAGATAAGGTGATGAATGTTTGAAAAGAATGGAAAAAGAAAAGTGAGGATGAAGATGTAAGCTTTGGAAGTGAAAACACACATTGTAAAACAACAAGCTTTGTCCTCCACTAGAAGAGTCACAATTCCCAAATTCATCCTACCTTGTCCAAAGAGCCAATGTTACATCCTTGATTAAGTCCTATTGATCACATTGTTGAGCATTTGAGTGTTGTGAAAAGTAGAAGTTGGGCAAGCATATGGTGATTGCATAGCATAACTTGGTTGATGAGTGCATTAATATCCTCAATTTGTTTGTGTGTTTGAGAGAAACACTTCATCATGTGAGTAGAGGACTTGAGCATTTGGATTTTGTTTCCCATTCACAATGTGTTGTGTGTTTATGCATTCTTTGATCCATGAGTGTGAATTGCAATAGTGAACCTATGACCTTCATTGAGAGATGCACTTTGAGAAAGAGATATCATTACATTCTACTTTGCATGTGTGAATTACATTGAATATTCCATTGTGATCATTCCACCCTCATTGCTTTAAGTGCTTAGTTGTTTGAGGACAAACAACATTTTAAGTTTGGGAGAGTTTGATTCGGGTGGAATTTACACGTTTTAGAGGCACATGTTAAGCGTATTTTGATGTGTATTTCATTGATTTATGCATTGAATATGATTGTTTAAGCCGAAATGAGAGAAAGGTTGTGTTTTGTCAATTTTGTAGGAAATACGATGGAATTTGGAGCAAAACATCAACCATACTTTACTGGATCAGGAAGAGGAGTGCACGGTTGGATTCGTCTCGAAAAACGGAGTGGATTAGCCGAAGGAATCGAGTCAATCCGACACCCGAGGCAAAAGTTATGCACGAAACGAGAAAGGAGCCGGAGTCGACCGAGCGAGCACGGCCGAGCACCATGCTCGAGCTGGCCGTGCTCGAAACAGTGATTTTGGGCCAAGAGAGGGCACGGCCGAGCTGCTGCCAAGACAAAAAATCCATGAGCACGGTCGCGCACGCCTCTCGGACAAGCCATCCTCGAGACCGAGATATTTAGGTCACAGCAAGGGCACGGCCGAGATGCTTGCTCGGCCGAGCATTCCGTCGCCCCTGTTCCGCGCGCCACGGCCGAGGCCGAGCCACGGCCGAGCACCCCCGATCCACCATCATCGCCCAGCACGGCCGAGCCGCCTGCTCGGCCGAGCACCTGTACGCCCATATGCTTATTTTGCACGGCCGTGCTTATCACGCTACGATAGACACCGTATACTTGCGGTTGTTTATTTAGTGTTGCATAACACGTGTATCAAATTTCAAATGAAATAACTAAATAAAAAGGAAAAGAAAGAGAAAGCTTAGTCTAGAATGTGGTAGGGAATGAAATTTGGGAGCTATTGCATCATTTCTTGAGTGATTTGATGAAGAATTGATGAAGATATGGCCAAAACACCTCCAAGTATGTGTAATTATGTGTGGATTGGGGGAGAATTGCTTGTAATTCAAGAAATGGGGCTTATATAGTGTTGGGGTAGGGTTTAAATGCCAAAATTGCAAGTTGGTCCTTAAAAAATGGCCAAAATAGGGAGATGCCACCGAAAATGGGGGTAGCACGGCCGTGCAAAATAAGCATATGGGCGTACAGGTGCTCGGCCGAGCAGGCGGCTCGGCCGTGCTGGGCGATGATGGTGGATCGGGGGTGCTCGGCCGTGGCGCGCGGAACAGGGGCGACGGAATGCTCGGCCGAGCAAGCATCTCGGCCGTGCCCTTGCTGTGACCTAAATATCTCGGTCTCGAGGATGGCTTGTCCGAGAGGCGTGCGCGACCGTGCTCATGAATTTTTTGTCTTGGCAGCAGCTCGGCCGAGCAGGGTGCTCGGCCGTGCCCTCTCTTGGCCCAAAATCACTGTTTCGAGCACGGCCAACTCGAGCATGGTGCTCGGCCGTGCTCGCTCGGTCGACTCCGGCTCCTTTCTCGTTTCGTGCATAACTTTTGCCTCGGGTGTCGGATTGACTCGATTCCTTCGGCTAATCCACTCCGTTTTTGAGACGAATCCAACCGTGCACTCCTCTTCCTGATCCAGTAAAGTATGGTTGATGTTTTGCTCTAAATTCCATCGTATTTCCTACAAAATTGACAAAACACAACCTTTCTCTCATTTCGGCTTAAACAATCATATTCAATGCATAAATCAATGAAATCCACATCAAAATACGCTTAACATGTGCCTCTAAAACGTGTAAATTCCACCCGAATCATCCGTCATAATTCCAGTAATAGCATTACGCCTTCGTCTAGCACTGGCTCTAGCATGAAAAAACTTAGTATTTTGATCCCCTTCTTTCATCCATGAGACTCTTGATCTTTGCTTCCAATACCATTCTTCTTGAGAGTTAAGTTTTTCCAGCTCCACTTCCAAAATCCTGACCTTCTACATGTCTGAATGACACTCTTCATTATTGAGTTCTTCATTAATAAGATTCTGAACCACCGTAATTCGCTGTGGAATTGTCCCCTTCTTTGACTTATCCCATTTACTTAATGATCGGCTACAATAATTCAAAGTATCCTTGAGCAGGACACCCTCCTTCCTTTGTTTCCAAATTTGTTCGACTTGTGTAGTAAAATCTCGTTCTTTAACCCAATGATTTTCAAATCGAAACTTATCATTTATTCTTGGATGTCTCGGTCTCACTTTAGCTACACAATTAAGTAAAATAGGACGATGATCTGATCCCGAAAAATCCAAAGTACGAGCCTCATAATGTGAAAACCTACGAGTCCATTCAGAATTTGCAACAAACCTATCCAACCTTTCCTTGATAAGACTCTGTCCATGTCTTCTATTCATCCAAGTAAATTTAGGACCTACAGAATCCAAAGACTTAAGATTTGCAAAATCTAAAGTCTCCTGAAACCGAATCATTCTCGCCAAAGGCTTCTTATGACCCCCCCATTTTTCATGCAAGTACAAGGTCTCATTGAAATCCCCCCCTACCAACCAAGGCACACAATTATTCGATTGAGAAGAATAAAGTTTTTTGAGCAATTCCCACGAAAAAGATCGATGTGCTAGATTATAATTGCCATAAAATCCTGTAAATCTCCAACAAGACTGAAATTCATCAATCATACAATCAATATGACCTTGCGAATACGACAACACATTAACCACCCATTCATTCCAAAATAAGGCCAAACCGCCTGAAACACCACAAGCATCAACTGAAAAACAAGAACTAAAACCTAATTGCACCCTAATGTACTCCACTCGAGAGGCAGAGCACTTTGATTCGACTAGAAAAAGTAAAGAAGGACAACATTTAACAACTAAAGTACTAAGATTCCTGAACACACAATTACTACGAAGCCCTCGTGCGTTCCAACAGAGAATCTTCATTCATCACGGCGGGGCTGGGCACATCCAGCCTCCGCCATATCAAAAGCTTTAATCGGATCACCAAAAGCTTCACATAAATTTCGAGCTCTCTTAAACAGACCTGCACCATGCTCTGCTATCTCCATCTCCTCCCACACTCCTTCTTCAACATACCTGGCTTCACGATCCCCAAGATTGTGTTGCTTAAAAGGAAGTATGGCACTCTGAGCCGATGCAGCATCATCTGACTCTGCTCCATCATACCCACTATCATTGGTCGTGCCTCCCCCCTTCTGAGTTACCTCTTCATACACCGGAATGTATGGGTCTTCCCCCGCATGAATAATTTCCACATAAGTCTGATAATCAAAAGCACGAAAGTCACGACCCACTTGATGTGTCACACGATAATCCCTTCCATTATCCACCAATCCAAATGATTCTTTGAAAAAACGATGCTTATGATTTTTTGGAACCGAAAAAGATAAAGGCTGCGAATCCAGCCCCTTTCTACTACTCCAATAACCCGGATTTGCACCATGGATATCACCATCAGTACGATTCCCAATCTCCGTGTTATCTACCAAATCCTCAAACATGTTCACCTCGAGCCTTGATTTGGAACCCGTACCAAGGCACAAACCCTCACCCCCCTCCCTGTTAAAAACCCTCCTCCCTATCTCCACTCCTTTTGCTCCAATCTGAAGGCCAGATTCAACATGCACAACATCCTCCACCTGGGTCCTATCACCATCCTTCCTTGGGCCCCTACCCAAATACAGCATATTATCATCATCCTCCACCAATAACCCCTTTCCCTTGTCCAATCCATCAATCCTTTGTTTAGAAGAATCCCCAACCTGCACCCCTTCAACCATACCTGTTTCGATCATCTGAAGGAACTTTTGCATGTCCTCCTCTTTAAGGCATTTCTTTTTGTCAGCCCTCAACCACTCAGGAAATACCTTATGCTTTGACCTCCACTCCTCTGTTTGCCCTACCGCGATAACACAGTCCGCATCAACATGATCCAACCTGCCACAAAGATAACAATAGTTGGAGAGTCGTTCATACCTGAACATAGCCACCATTCTTTCCCCATCCACCGTAATGTAAAAGCAACGACACAACGGCACAGTAGTATCTACCATAACCCTGATTCTGAGGCATTCACCCCAAGCTGCCTCATCCTCTTTGGCCTCAACCTCCAAGACTCCCCCAAAGATACTCCCAATACGAGTTCCAACTTGTTTTGTCATTGCATGCAGCTGTAGTCCATGAATTTGAACCCAGAAGGGCACAAAATGGAAAGTGAGTGAAGAGGGCTTTTCCTTGCCGTACAGCCTCCTCATCACCATTAAAGATTTCCTAAGATTCCATGGTTGTTTGTGCATGGCTGCATTCATCTCTGCTTCAGAAGCAAAACCCAACAGAAAAAGACCTTCCCGCATAACAGACACCTTTAAAGAAGCTTTAAACCTCCAAACCTCCTTCAACAAGTTATGAAGTTCGACAGTACCAAAGGTTCTTGGGGCCACGAAACGAACTGCCACAGCGAACTTGGGGAAGGCCAGTTCACCATTTTCCACCAGGATGTTTGTGGTCTCTTGATCAGCAAGAGAGAAATTTGCAAAGCGATCATTGAGAACCTCCGCCATTGTATGAAAAAAGACTTTAAAGTAAAACAAAGAGATGGAGTGTGTGAGTATAAGCCATTTGAGCTCTGCCGAGTCTTTATATAGGCACTTCAAACCAGATACTAACCCATGGGTTTGGATAAACCACACCCAAGGAAAACCCTTCAGATGGTTTTTGTAAAACCAACAAAATCGAAAAATTCGCTGGGCAGACATGCAACCAATCCGCCAATTGCCAACAAAGAGAATGTTTCTGAATTTGAAAAGTTTTGTTGAATCACCCCCAATGAAATACTCCGTTATAGCCACGCGCCCCCAACCCTTCTCGTTTTACACCCCAAATGCAATGATTAAGAAAATCTACTTCCCCAAGAAAAGATATCCTCACTGCACACCCCAAGAACATCAGATGAAAAGGCAGTGGGGAATTCGAAACGCCACCAAGAAACAAGAAGCTTCGATTCAAAAAGCTCTTCGGAAGACCTCACAACAATTCCTACCGAAAAGAAATTAATTGGAGAAGATTTAGAGAGAGAAATTTTGTAGAAAGACACAATTAGAATAAACAGTTTTTAATGCTTTTTAGTTAACAATTGTATAAGTTTCGCCTTTCTTTTGAGTGTTTTAATTAAGAAATATGATAAAATAATAGATGTAATACAATTATATAAGTGATGTGATGAGGGAAGAGAAAATAATTGATGAGTGTGAGATAAAGTATAAGTAATGTGATTGGGAGAGAGAAAATAATATGCAAAAAATGGAATGGAAAACTTATAGTGAGACATCTCTAAAAGGAATGTGGGAAATTTGAGGGAATTTATAATTTTATAATTCTTATTTTAAAAGAAATATTATTCCTAACACATTACTTTATGAATTACATCTTTCTGATAAAAAAAAGAAAAGAAAAGTTCATGTGTTTCATTAATATAATTTACACTGATGAATACGGAGTATAATTTACAGTACACGTATATTTACAACTGCATGATATTATGATGAACTCAAAAATATCTCGAAGATAAACTATGCAATTGTGGAATAATGATTAATTATAAATAACTGCTTTTTTTTTTTCATTGAAGTTTACAAACAACATATCTATATTCCACACTCAAATTCATGCAAACAAGTTTTACCAGATATTTTTATAAGAATTAAATCTTCCTAATAAAATAAGAGTACAGGAAAAAAGAAAAGTTTAGATTGTCGATCTCATTAACATAATTTACACCATGTATAAATTTGGATGAATATGATTTGTACCATACAAATTTGAATAAATATGCAACATAGTACTAGACGATGTGAGCTATACAAAGTGGGCATGTATCCTCGTTGGCAAACCATGATACATAAAATATGAAACCTATGACCGCATGTAGTGATTCTTACCCCATTTTACCATGTTTGTACTCTAAATATACAATTTGATGTATTATTTTCTTAGTATAATTATTAATATTATTATGAATTGCATTATTATTATTATTACTAATTTAATAATAATATTAATAATCTAATTACGTTTACTGGATAGTGACCGAAATGTATTTTCATGACAATAATCAAGAATTATTTTAATAATATTTTTTTATTAATTAATATTCAGAACTGTGTAGTGAAAGCCATTTTAATAGTACGCGTCGTAATAGATTATGGATTTAGATTAGATGACATTTCTTAACATGCTGCTAAATGTATTAATTGGTAAGTTTTATTGACAATTATAAATGTCTACATAACCTTTCCTGTCGAGGTTGATGGCTGTTCGGTGAAACATAATGCCGGTAAAATATATTTCAAGGTCAAAATAGATTGTAAATAGAAATACACAGTAAAACCTCTCTATAGTCATATCTTGGGACCACAAAAAAATATTCCTAAATGAGGATTATTCCTAAATAGAGTTATAAGGTTTTTTTTTTTTTTTTTTTAAATGCATGTATATTATATAATGATATAATTAGTAGATACATGTACATGATATAATGTGTTGAACTTAATTGAACTAATTTACTCACGTAATATGAAAAGACAATACTCAAGAGTCACCCACCATAGATTCATGTACTTCTTTTTGATTGCTTTAATTTTTTCATCTATAAATACTATGTATAATACATTTTTTTTTTATCAATTACATCAACCTTGAACAAGTATTTTAAATTAACTTAAATCTATTGTAAAATTATATATATTATTATGATTTATTCCTAAATGAAGGTGTATTTCTTTATGTTGGGACTTGAAAAAATATGAATTATGACAATATGGATTTTATTCCAATTATTTCTAAAAAGAGTTTATTTTTTAATAGAGTATTCTTTTTTAGAGGTTTTACTGTTGTATCAGAAAGTAGTCTATAATCCCTACATCATTCATTACTTTAAACGTCCCTACCTTGAAATTGACGTACTGTATCAAGAATGAATATAATTATATGAATATATGATAAGTGAAATTGATGTATCAAGAAAAAATATAATTTTTATTTAAAAAACATAACTGTCGTAAATATTTGTAATAGGGAATATGGGGAAATACAAGATTTGATTTCATAAATAAAAATATTACAGATTTAGATTCTAATAACTATAAAAATAATAAAATATTTATAAAACTATAGAGAGAAATTGAAATTTAAAGAATATGATAGTTGGAGAACAACTAAAAATTCCTTTCATCACATTTTTTTTCTTACTCAGTTGAGCATTAAAGCTAATAAAACAACATATTTATGTTCCACCAACTCAAATTTCTGCATATATTACCAAATATCTTTAGAAGAATTAAATCTTCTTGATAAAAAAAATGTAAGGAAAAAAAAAAGTTCATATATATTGTCTCATTAATTATAAATTGACCTTATTATAATTTAAAATATTCAAAAAAAAAATCAAGCATACAAACATTACACTGACATCCGTGTGAATAATATTATTTCAAAAAAAATGAAATGAGAATAATGAAATTGGACAAAAGAAACAAATAAAAAAAATAAAATTGAACGAAGTATTATTTTTTAATTTGCCAAATTCTCTCGTAACCCCAGTGTACGGTCTCCCCTAATTTCAATATTTTTTTTTTTTTATATTTTACCTGTAACCGTTCATTTAATGAGTTCACCCCATATCATTTTTTACTACGATTATCTGCATTCGCTCATTTAATGAGTTTACCCCCAAATCATTTTTTACAATGGTTATCTGCACTCCCTCATTTTATGAGTTCGTATTTTATGATTTCTTTTTACCACTGTTTACATCCGCTCATTTTATGAATTCACCCCAAATTATTGTTTTACTACAGTTATCCACACCAACTAATTTTACGAGTTCACCCCAAAATATTTTTTAAAAAATAATCACATTTAAAAGACTATATTATTCTTTTATTAATTTACACAAAATATAATAAAATAAACTCTAATTTATATATTTACAATCTGCAGGCGAGTCATTGTCGAGTTACCGTCGATTCACCACCAAGTCACCCATATTTTTAAAAAAAAATCGTAAAAATATAATTAATAAAAAACTATCGAAATTAGCCACAAATCTCGATTTTTTTCTTTTTAATTTTTATTCCCATTTTATTTTTTTTTCCAAATTTTTTATTTCTTCGTTTTTTTTCCTTTTTCTGCCTTTCTTTTCCATTTTTTCATGTGTATTTTTTAAATTTTAATACAAAATAATATTATAGGTATGATTTTATTATAGTCGGTCGACGGTGCACATGAATTTCAATTTTAATTTGATGAGTAAAAGACTTGTCGGAAATCCATGTCGGTCGGCGGGTGACCCAGCCACCACCATGCCCGACCACCCCCTCGACGGCGACGACGGCGGTTCTGTCCCGGCCGCTGAAGCCTCGAGACCCCTCCTCGAATCTCAATCGCGATTCTTCACTTCCATAACAATCGACATCATCTTCCATCTCGGCCATGATCCATGGCGTCAGAAATTCTCTACTCATTTCGACCACCGACGTGACTGCTTCGATCAATCTCCCTTGCGTTCGCGATCCAGGAGCTTCTCCGGCATTAATGGCGCTAGCCTGCAACACTCGAATCGACGCCGTCTCGCTCTCGTCATTCATCTCTGTTCAAATCAAAGCTACATTGCTTCGTCTTCTTCACCCTGCTCCTGCGCAGCCTCTTCCTCCGATTGACGGCGGCTCAACGGAGGACTGTGAGTATGTTGCCGATGGATCTCTAATAGGCCGACACTCGGAGCCGGTGACCTTGCCGAATGAAATTCCAGGCGGCGACTGCTGGCCTAGGGTGCCCTCCCATTGGGTTAGGGTTCCCTTCAATTGGGCTTGGTAATGTGCACCCACTATTTTCTTCAGTACACTCCGATCTGCAGTCCCTCCACTTTTTTTATGGTATTATTTTTAATGCTATTATTGGTTATTGGTACTAGTATTACCAGTTATTGATTGTGTTATTACTATTAATACACTATTGAATTAATATTAATGATTATTGATTACGATATTGTTGATTATTAATTGTGGTATTACTGGTTATTGTTTGTGGTATTACTGATTATGTGAAATTATTTATTATTGCTTAAGTCATTATTGATTATTATTATTGTTTATGGTATTACATATTATTGTTTATGGTATTAGTGATAATTATTTTTGATATTACTTAATATAATTAGATTTGTGGAATTAATTATTTGTTATTGTATAAGATATTACTGATCAATGTTCAGGGTATTACTAATTATTGTTCATGATATTACTGATAATTGTTTTTGGTATTACTGAATATAATTAGATGTGTGATATTATTTGTTATTGTATGAAATGTTACTGATTAATATTAATGATATTATCGATTATTGTTCGTGGTATTACATATAATTGTTTTTGGTATTACATAATATAATTAGATGTGTGGAATTATTTGTTATTGTATAAGATATTATTAATTATTGTTTATGGTATTACTGGTTATTACTTATTGTATTACCGACTATAATAAAATCATACATGTAATATTATTTTGTATTAAAATTAAAAAAAAAATTGTTGGGATATGAATCCTTGAAACAATATTCTAGTTGATGAGATTAAGTTTTGATGGCCAAAAAGCAACTTAAAGTTAATGATATATGTGGTTGTAAGTCATCCTAACTAAGTCATCATAAAAAGACATATAATCTGAGTTTAACTGATCTTATGAGTTATTGATCTGATATGTGAATATATTATGAACTGTTAAGAACTAAGTTGATAATGTATTGTATAGACAGCTTATAGTATATGACTTAAATGTACTCTTATGTATGTAGTTCAGATGAAGTATAGATAGGTTTTATATTTGTAAGTTTGTATTCTGTTGTAATCAGCATTGTAAAGTTCAGAACAGTAGATGAGAGAAAGATGAGAAGACTACAAGTCAGAAGACTAAGGAAGACTCAGAAGAAGAAGAAGACTACACAGAGTAAGAAGAGTAATCTTAGAAGAGTTGAAAGGAAGCACAAAAGCATTCTGGAGATGTTCAGAACAGTTGTTGAGAACTGTGCTGATTGGACCAAAAATAGTAAAATAGAAGAAGAGTAATTTTACTGTGCTGGTGTAATAAGTTTGGAAAACTTATTAGTTGGAATGTAACTGAATATATTTGAAGATATGCTGACTTGGAATAAGAAGGAAGTTACAAAGTCGGTTACAAAAGGATAAGTTACAAAAACAGTTTTAGAGTTAGTTGAGAGTTAGTTTCACAAACTGCTAACTGTCATACTAAAGTCTATAAATATTGTATGATCTTCTACTGCAAAGACTACTTATCTAAGAGCATTCAAAAGCAATTAAAGGCTAAGAAGCATTCAAGAACTCGCACAGTTTGAAGGAGATCAACACCGAGAAGAAGCCATTGTATTGAAGAGAAGAATCAAAGGCTACTATTCAAAGAAGTTTACTTTACATTTTAGTTTGTGATTTCTGTAAAACAAGTTTGCTAGTATCTTGTAAAATTACTAGTCGATCGAAGATACACTTGGAAGTGTAATCGAAAAGATCAAAGTCTTAGTCTTGGGACTTTAAGCCACAAGAAACTCAAGGAAGAGTTAATAAAACTTCACAACTGTAGTTGTGAGAGTGGATGTAGACATTTGTCGAACCACTATAAATCTTGTGTGTTGATTTACTTTATGTTTTAATATTTGGTTAATATTCTTGATAATAAGAACAATAAGGTTTACACATATTAAAGTTCAAAATCAAAGTTGAGTATAAAACTTAAAGGTTCACATTTAACTAAGAAGTACTGAACTGATCTTGTATAAGAACAGTACTAATCAGAACACTATTCCGCATTGTAAACTCTGATATTTTGAAAGATTTTAAAAAGTCTATTCACCCCTCCCCTCTAGACTTTTTCTAGCTTAATCAATCTTAACTCAACTTGGGACCAACAAGTGGTATCAGAGCAATAGTTCTTCTGGACTGCTGTTTCTTGATTACCCAGAAGACTTTGAGGGAAGTCTTACTGTTCTAAGTCACTGATCATTGAACTTTATTACTGTAATCAATTTCTTGAGTATCTTGATCTACTTGCTATATTCCTGATCTTATCTGTCTAACCAACTATGGATGAAACTAATGCAAACAAGTTACCTAAGTTCAAGATTGCAGATTATGACTATTGGAAGCTCTGAATGGAAGCCATATTCAGTTCTACTCATGTTCTGATGGTGTCCGTTGTCAAGGAGGGACCAATCACAACAATGACACTCAACACTGCTACTATCGACTCTTCCAAAGTTATAGGTGCACTTGTGCCAAAACCCAGGCCAGATCTCACTTCAGAAGAAATGAAGCAAAATAATCTGGACAACTTAGCAAATAATTACATTTTACATACTCTGCCCAATGAGTATCTAGGCAAAGTATTGAAATGTAAGACTGCTAAAGAGATGTGGTATATACTTGCTGTCCTTTGTGAAGGAACTTCCCTGATCAAGGAAAGCAAGTTATCTACTGCTGTACAGAGATTTGAATCATTCAAAATGAAAGCTGGAGAAACTATTGACCTGCTAGATACTCGATTTACTCGTATTATGAATGATCTTGAAGTTCTGGGTAAGACCTATACTAATATGGAGATTAACTTGAGTATTCTTAAGTCTTTAGATGATAGATGGAAGATGGTCAAAATGATCATCAAGACCACTCAAGACATAGATACTTGGACTACTGAAACTATGTTTCAAACACTTAAGGCGCATGAATTCGAGTTAGATGAAGAAAATCCAGTAGCTAGCAGTGATAAGGAGAAGAAAATCTCTAAGAATGTTGCTTTCAAAGCATCTTCCTCTAAGATGTCTAAATCATCTAAGTCTAAGTCCTCAAGCATAAAAGATGAACTAGATAGTACTGATCTTACTCTTAAGGATCAGTTGAGCTTAATGATAAAGAGGTTTGACAAGTTGAACTGAAGATATGGTAGATATGAGAGATTCTATAAGGAGACTAAGAGTTCTAGTAACAGGTACTCTTCTAGGATCAAAAGAGATCGCACCTCTTCTGAAAGAAGGGATGAGGCTTCTAATGAGAACAGAAGAGATAGGAACTCGTCTGATAAGAGAGATAGAAACTCTATTGATAAGAAGGACAGGAACCGTAACCGTTCTCCTACTAAAAGGTCTACTAATAATCCTGTGTGCTATAACTGTGAAAAGGCAGGTCACTACGCATATGAGTGTCCTGATCTGAGTTCTAAAGATAGAGAAGAAAGGAAAGCAAGGCGTGATCGAAGATTTGCCAAGGGTAAGAAGGCAATGATGGCATACAGTGAATCTGAGTCGGATTCAGGGGAGTTGCCCTCGTCTTCATCTGAATACCCTTCAAGCAATGAGAAAGAGTCATTCATTGCAGATGATGGACTGGCTATGAAGGCCAAGATTGAACAAGAGGTATCTTCTGCTACTTCTTTCCGTTCTTGTCATAATTCTGATTCTGATTATGATGAAAGTGACACTGCTGATAGTGGTGTAGGAAGTAGTCTTCATCATTCTCATGGAGTGACTGAAGAAGACCTTCTACAGGCTAACAAAGCATTCATAGAAATCAGTGATGAGAACATTTCTTTAAAACAAGAAATCATCAGTCTACGTGAAGCTCAGCTAAAAGTAGATCCCAATATAATTTCTCTAAATGAGCGCTTATGGTTCCAAAGGTCCAGAGCCCTCTGGCTCAAAGAGGGAGACAGCAATACCTCGTTTTTTCATGCTAAAGCTTCCCAAAGGAGGCGAAGAAACACTATCAACCGAATTAAGGACAACAATGGAATCTGGGTTGAGGGGGAAGAGGAGGTGGGGAGGGTCATGAACCAGCTTTTTGTGGAGATGTTCACTCCAGTTAATACTTGTACTATGCACCGAGTTATAGAGTCTGTTGAGTCTCGAGTTACAGGGGAAATGAATGAGATCCTCCTACAACCTTACACCGTGGAAGAGATCAAGAAGGCACTGAAGCAGATGCACCTAGCAAAGGCCCCCGGGCCCGATGGTATGCCTCCTCTTTTCTTTCAAAATTTCTGGTCTACTATTAAAAACTCTTTCATTGAAACCTTTCTTCGTATTCTGAACCATGGAGATGATCCGAAACCCATTAATGATACTTTCATTGTGTTAATTCCTAAGAAAAAGAACCCTGAAAGCCCAAATGACTTTAGACCAATTAGCCTCTGTAATGTGATTATCCGTGTTATTACCAAGATCATTGCTAATAGGTTAAAGTACATCCTCCATGATGTGATCTGCCCCTCCCAGAGTGCCTTCATCCCTAATCGCCTTATTACTGATAATGCTATGATTGCTTTTGAGATTTTCCTCTGCTTGAAAATAAAGAAAAAAGTAAAGAAAGGTTTTGTTGCCCTTAAACTAGACATGAGTAAGGCCTATGACATAGTTGAGTGGAGTTTCCTTCGTGCTATGTGTTTAAAACTTGGTTTTGATGCCCGTTGGATTGACCTGATTATGCGTTGTGTTACTTCAGTGTCCTACTCTCTTCTTGTGAATGGCTTCCCCACGGATAAATTCACCCCGGGTAGAGGTCTCCGGCAAAGGGACCCCTTGTCTCCTTAACATTTCCTTATTTGTGCAAAAGTTTTCTCTTCTCTCCTGAGACACGCGGAGCAGAATGGTGACATCACGGGTTTCAAGGTGGCTCGGGTGGCTCCACCGATTTCACACCTCCTCTTCGCGGATGATAGCATTCTCTTCTTCAGAGCGAACCAACAGGAGGTGAATCGGATAAAAAATATCATTCAAACCTATGAGCATGCATCGGGACAACGGATAAACTTAGAGAAATCTCAATTGACCACCAGTGGGAACTTATGTGAAGATGCAGTGGCTGTCCTAGAAAGCCAACTTGGGGCCAGATTGGCACCACAACAATCGAAATACCTCGGGCTCCATTCGGTTATCGGAAGAGAGAAGAAGGCATTTTTTCAAGCGGTGTTCGATCGGGTGGTGAGTAGACTTAAGGGTTGGAAGGAAAAGGCTCTTACAAAGGCGGGAAGGGAAATCCTTATCAAAATTGTTGTCCAAGCCATTCCTAATTATACTATGAATTGCTTTCTATTCCCAAAATCCTTGTGTGAGGATATCGAGAGAGTCGTGGCCCGCTTCTATTGGGGATCAACGCCGGAGAAAAGAAAGATGCATTGGATGTGTTAGGAGAAGATATCTAGGTCAAAGGAGAATGGTGGTTTGGGTTTTCGGGGGATGTACTACTTCAATTTGGCCATGGTTGCAAAGCAATATTGGAGACTCTTGAATAATGGGGAGTCGTTGGTGGCTCGGATTCTTAAGGCCCGTTATTTTCCTAGAGGTGATATTGAGTCGGCAACCATCGGATACCAACCTAGTTTCCTTTGGAGGAGTATTCTTAAGACCCGTGGGCTCATTAGTGAGGGGACGGGGTGGCGAGTGGGAAATGGCACATCTATACGCTGCTTCCAAGACAAATGGCTAGGCGAGTCCCCCCCACCTGTGCCACTGAATGCAAATAGTGAGATTCTGAGTATGCGGGTCTCGGAGCTGCTGGACGGGGCTAATGGGGGCTGGAATAGAGCTAGACTTGGGGAAATTTTAGATCCTAATGCGGTAAAGCAGATTCTGGCTATCCCAATCAGTTTTCGAAAGCCGGCTGACAAGCGAATTTGGCTCCCTTGTACTCATGGGAAGTTCACGGTTAAATCGGCGCATTATTTGGCTATAAAAAAATTTCCCGTGTGTGGCCGTGACATCCCTACATCGAGCTCGAGACAGAAATTATGGAAGATACTCTGGAAATCTCAAGCTCCGCCTAAAATATTGCACTTTGTCTGGAGAGCCTGTAATGACTCGTTGGCGACCCGAAGCTCTCTTGCTGTCCGAGGGGTGGATATTGATTCGATCTGCCCAAGTTGTGGACTTGAGGACGAGTCTATGTCCCATGTCTTCCTCAAGTGCCCAATAGCTATTAATACATGGGGGAGAAGCCCCCTCTAGATGAACACTTACAGTGATACACCCCTGAATTTTAGAGTTGTTTTTTGGAATCTTTGTGAATCCCTTCCCAATTTGGGAATCACGGCTCTCTTGTTCTTTTTGTGGAACCTTTGGAAAGCACGGAATGCTAGAGTTTTCGATCAGCAGAAGCACGAGCCCAGCTTGATTGCCTCTCGAGCCATGAGCATGATTGAGGAGTTTTGTAAGATATCCAGCCCATCGGGCCGGCACCACGCCCCCAAAACAAATCTCATCTGGTCGCACTCCCCTCCGGGCGTATTTAAGCTTAACTCTGATGCGGCTGTGTTCTCGGACGGCTCGGCTGGATTTGGTTTTGCTATTCGAAACGAGCACGGTAAGATGGCTGCAGCTGGAGCAAAGAGAACTCTATCCACGGGAGACAGCACCCTGCTCAAAATTCTGGCATTGTGTCACGCGACGAGAACCGCCTTCTCCATGGGTTTTCGGGGTCTTATCCTTGAAACGGATTCACAGAGGCTTATCAAAGCTTTCCATGGATCCCTTACTATTGATCCCTACTCTGAGCTCATGATTGAAGACCTCTAAATTTTGGCACATAACATAAATTTTCAGGAATGTCGCTTCACTCGTAGAGAAGCTAATAGAGTTGCCCATGTTTTGGCACATTTTGGTTCGCATGTGGGTTTTGAACTCACATGGACTGATGATTTTCCTCAATGTTGTCTCGCTTTGGCTGAGAATGATGTAAGGCCTTTGGCCAACACTTTATGATTTAATATAAGTTCTACCTTCTTCCCGTCAAAAAAAAAAAAAAAAAAGAGCGCTTATCATAAGAGTTGTCACAACTCAAAGAAAAATACTCATCTCTTGATAAACTACATCAGGATGTACTTAAAACTCAAGCCATGCATACCAATGAGTTCAATGATTTAAAGAACAAATGTGAAAAACTAGAAGAGCGCAATAGATTCCTAGAAACTGAAGTACTAAGCTTAGATCTAAAACTTGCTGACTTGGTTAATTCCTAAAAAATTAATCAAACACTGTCAGAAAGGTATAGAGATCTAGCTGACAAAAGTGGGTTGGGTATTGAGGTACTTAGCTCATTTACTCCAGTAACTAAGAACACTAATGGAGTTAGTTCTAATTATTCACAACTAGATAAAGGAAAAGAACCAATGCAATATGATGAAGGTACAAAACCTAAGAACACTAATAAATTTCAGTCGAACTACATTTCTCATAATACCAAGCATGGTAAAAAAGAAAAACATACCTTAAATTTTCGCTCCACTCCAAAATTTTCCCTTAATTTTTCGCTCCACTCCAAAATTTTCACGTGTTTTGATGTTCTGGAGTGGGAGACATTTTTTTAACACAACATGCCGACGGAAATGCCATTCCGTCGGTATATCACGCGCCTTAATTCCGTCGGTATAGACATTGCCGACGGATAATTTCCGTTGGCAACACCCATTTCAAATGTATGTCAAATCAGTTAGATTCTGTTGGTGAAATTTCCGTCGGTATTGCCATTGCCGACGGATAATTTCCGTCGGCATTGAACATTTCTGTACCGACGGAATTACTTTCCGTCGGTAAAGGACGCGTATAAAAAAAAAAATTAATATACAAATTCTTAACACATAAAACATAAAACAAATAATTAATAATGCACGTATAAACTTAAACTACTTAACACAAAAAACAAAACATAACTAAAATTAAACAACTAATACTTAAACATAAAAAAGTAAATAGTTCAACAATAATGCAAATAAAAAAAATATAAAAGTAAATAGTTCTACGAAACATAAAAATAAAATTATTCAACAGAAAAAAAAAAAAAAAAGTTGTTCAAAGTCACTCATTCACCAAAGTTCCACATATCAAGGTCATGTTCGCCACCGAAGTGTTGACCTATGATGTCGTCATCACGCATGGTCGGGACATAGGCTGAGGGGGCAGAGGGGGCTGTGGGAACAGGCATATTCACGTTGGCCGTCGGTGGAGGAGCTTGCATGGTTCTCTGATAAACCTCCTCGATCTTCTCGTCCGACCACCCGAAATCTCGACCCATATTCAAATGCATCACATGGATGTAATGGTTGAAGTGTGCCATCACATCAGGAGTTGGGGTGGAAGATACGAAACCCTGCGATGCCAAATCTGGGACGGACCAGAGGACCTGACATCACTGCTCAGACGACCAAGGCCTAGAATTCGTCCTCGAGTGACCGGGGCAACTTCCAAATAAGTCTGGTTCACCTCCTCGACTGTAGGAGGGGCACTGCTGGTTCTGGCTTCAGTAGGGTTGACTGGAGTTTCGACCTCGGCCATCCTCCGGTTCATTTTCAACTACATAATTAATAATTGTAAATTAATAGAATAAATTATAAAAAAATGTATTTAATTAAACAATTTTATTACTTACGTGGAGGTTAGTCGTGCGCCCGTATGTGGATTGCTGTGTATTCTCTTCAAACGGATGAGCAATGTTCAACCGGTCCAAGTGAGTGGGTACACGCCCCGTCTCCCGTTCCTAATAATTAAATTTATGTATTATATATACTAAATAATTAAATTTATTGAAATTAATTTGAAAATTAATAAACACTTACAAGGGCAAGCGACTGCTCAAAGATGGACCGGGCTCCACACCGATGCCTTGACATCCCACCCCCAACGTCAGATCTGCGGCTGGCCTTAGCAATCTCACACTTCCTGATGTACTCCGGATCCAGCTATTCCCTCGTCAATGAATCCCACAACACAACATCATTAGCATCCTTACCCAAGCTCTGCGTCGTCCCATCCTTCCGCCATGCCATTCTCCATTCGTACATTAAATCCTTATACCGCTCTTGCGCCGATTTACTGAAATACTTGAACATAACCTCGTCCGAGTAGATATCCCGATCCCAAGTGGTATGTTTCTGCACATATAATAAATTGTTTATTATTGAACAAACAACAAACATTAATTAAGTAATTAATTACTACCTGAAATTCCTTGAAGTACGCCCACTTTTTTTATTTTGGGACCTTCTTCTAGGTAATTGCACCCGCACTGATCGGTAAAGTGGAAAAAGCAATCGTGCATGCCCTGGAGACCTCGTTACCAGGTAACAATCTATGACATTAATTAATAAATAAAACACATTATAAATTAAAACGAATGCAAAATTATTAATTATTAAACAATAAAAGTATTTAATTACTTACACTCCTTTGAGAACCCAAACGGGCTCCCGGCAATCCCGAGCAGGAACAGTAGGATGCTCCCGACCATCTACATGTGCAGACGACTGAGACGACGGCGGAGGTGACGACTGTGGAATGGGTGGCGGTAAAGGTTGTGGAATGGATGGCGGCAGCGACGACAATGGTGCCCGACGCAGTATAGGCGGCGCCTCGGGTCTAAGTGCGACTTGACTCTTCCTCGACGAGCTACGTGACCCGGAGGCCCCGCGAGATCCCGAGCCACCAGCACCATCTTGACTCATCTATTTAATTTAAACATTCAAATTAATAAATATATATATATATACATATATAATACTAATTAATTAATAATTAATTTCTTAATTTAATAAAAAAAAATCTAATTAATTAAAATTGAATCCCTAAATAATAACCTATTTTAATTAATAATAACATATTTTAATAAATAATTTCCTATTTAATTAACAATACCTAATTTAATCAATAATAACTTATTTTAATAAATAATTTCCTATTTTATTCAACAATAACTAATTTAATCAATAATTTCCTATTTTAATTAACAATTTTCTATTTTAATTAACAATCTATAGCCTAATAAATTTAGTAATAATTTTCTAACTTTAAAATAACAATTTCCTAATATAATTAACAAAGCCCCTAATTTAATCAATAATTTCATAATTAGTAAATCAACAACCTAGCTAATTATAAAAATATCATAATTTAATTATGTAATTAACTCCACACCAACGTAAACTAATAAACTTAAAATTAAACAATTTATATACAATTAACAAAAATGCAAAACAATATCGATCTTAACAAATCACATCAATTCATTATAAATAATTATATACATCAACTATAGGCAATTATCCACGTACAATATCAACTAATTAATTAGATATATCAACTACGTACATGCAAACTAATTAACTATATACATCAACTACAGACAATTTCATATTAATCTATATAACAAATTAAATTAACACATGCAATTTAATTCATAATGGACATTACAATATAACTTAAAAATTAATTATTAAAAAATTAAGAAAGTGTAGCGTATAGATTTTTTAATCGAGAGGGAGATGCTCAAAACACACGATCATAAATCACCTCGCCAGGATCTCTTCGCGATCGAAATTACGAGACGAAGACGAAAGAGGAAATTTTTTTCTTTCTTTCGAAAGAGTAATCTGTTTGCAGATTATATAAAAAAAAATACGCCTTTACCGACAGAAATTTCCGCCGGTAATGCCCCATATTAAATTCTAGGGGATTTCACATAAAAGGTCTTTCCACCTAGTGTTTTTTTAAATAAAGACCTGATTTAAAATAGTTTCAAATTAAGGACAAAATGGAACATAAATGTACCATCATGCCCTTAATATCTAATTTCGGAATTAATATGGAGAAAGTCTTTAAATGTTTGAAATTTAAAACCGTGTCTATCAGCTCATTAAATCCCCGAATTACGCAATTAATTAAAACTTTCCAAAAATTAAACTTCCTCAACAACACCGGTCAGAACTTCCTTAATTTTGGGGTTTTTCAATTTGTGAAGAAAGGAAACCGTGAAGTACTGAAGAAGACGAAGTGAGAAGTGAGAAGAACATTTTACTCCCTTGACCATGGTTGGAAAATTAATATAAAATCTAAAACTGCATAATAAAATGAATAATGCAGAACAATGAAATCTAAAAATGCATAATAAAATGAATAATGCAGAAAAAACAGTACGGTGTCTTCATATTAGAATGTGATTATGCAAAAATACGTATACATATGCAAAAAAAGATCTGCATTATCCCTTGACCAAACCAATAACAAATAATCAAGAACTACATTTCAGCAACGCGCACGTAAATCATCACAATTACACGAAAACAGAGCAAAATTGAACTTAAATTAAAATCATCTCAAAAAATCCTAAATTCTCAGCAAATTATGTGTGTACGTGTGGAATTAAAAATCATACCCTTGGCAAAAATCTTCATCTAACCGGATTAATGGTTCCCATGTGGACCATACGCTGCATCTCCCCACTCCTAGGCGATAAAATCGTCGTCAAAGGCCCACCTCCGGAATCTGGACCTTGATGGGGAAGACTACTGTATCTCTGGCGGCTTCGCGTCCGTCATCCATAATGAAGAAATCGGTGAAGTTTGAATCCCCTAGGAATATAAAGAAACGATCGCGTGGAAAGTCTCTTGATCATGTGCAGTCGAAAGAACAGATCGAGGAAACAATTATGGAAGAGCAAAGGAGACGAGACCTTATGGCCATGGCCGTCGCTGAAAGAGAGGAACAAGCCTCTAAGCATCACCCTGCCGATCGATCGTGAAGCCCTAATCTCGATTCCAATCCCAAATAGCAACAAGCAGCCGATCGAAGAATCTGAATGTGCAGGAAATCTAAACATTGATTTGGATTCTGAGAGTGCAATTAATTATCAAAAGAAAGGGTTCGTTGAGGCAATAGACGATTTCGTTGTGAAGAAGGCGATGCAATAAACTAATGTTACCTTACGCAGCAGAAACTTTGAGAATGATGATGATGAGCGCCTGGATCAGGTAACATTTGCCAATGTTGATAATCAAGTGAAGAGGTATGTGGTTGAATCTATGGCGAAAAGGAAGGAAGTTACGACTTCTTCCTTTAATTATTAAATTAATAAATTAATCTTCAAATTTAAATGTAAGGGCATAAATGGTTTTTAACATATGTTTTTATCCTTTTTTAAAAAGATCCTATGAGTTGTCCTTAATTAAGAAGGTAGGTGTATGAATGGCCTTTTTTATAAAAATTCTCTAAATTCTACGCGTCAATCAAGAGGCGGTTAGTTAAGGTGGATCGGTTACCGACGGATATGTTCCGTCGGTAAACATATTTTTAAATTATCACGCGCCCTTTTAGTGGTTCACGTGAGGGCCCAATAATATGGCGCGGTTACCGACGGAAAATATCCGTCGGCAAACCTAATTTACAATACCGACTGAAAAAATCGTCGGCATATGACCCAAAAACGACACCGTGTGGAGAGTTCTGTGTGTCCGTCGGAATTCCGTCGGTAAAGCCGACGGAAAATGAATTCCGTCGGCAGCGTCTATGGCCTTTCGAGTCCGTCGGTATAGCTGACGGAACGGGATCCGTCGGTATAATTCCATCGACAAAACTGCGCGTTTTTGTAGTGTACCACTTTTCGATAATAAGAATTACATTTTTCAATAGAAAAACAATATTTTTCATTTAAAATATTTACCACTTATCAATAATAAGAAAATCGTTTTTCAATAATAAGAAAAATACTTTTTAGTTAAATAATGTACCACTTTTCAATAATAAAAATTACACTTTTTTATAAAATCTACCACTTTTCAATAATAAGATTCAATAATAAGAACAACATTTTTCAATTAAAATATGTACCAATTTTCAATAACCGCTTCTCAATAAGAACAAAACCAAAACAAATTTCCAAACAACTGAACAAGAATCCAAAACATGTTGACCTCGTCCTTGAGCTCCTGACATCACCTTCTTTAAGATAGTTGATTCCCATCTTCCCCTTTCTCAAGATCCGAATCTTTTTCTGGTTCTAATTAAAACCAATTCATTCAAAATATAATAAAACCAATGAATCCCCACAAGGAATTCACAGAGTAACAAAAAAATTCACTCTAACCAAAGAAACCCCGACCAATACAAATTAAAAAGCAATGATAGCGAATTAAAATCAAGATCACATGCTTCTTCTATATATAAGTAAAGATATTCAAATCAAGATAACATATTACTAATTCGATCAGCAATCATTATCTATAAAAATAAACAAAATATGTTACCGGAGTAAAAACGGGATGATGATAGCGAGAGTCTTTCATTAATCGAAAACAGCCGAAAAATTAACAACTCATTGTTGCACCAACCACTATCCGCGCGCGCAGAAAACCGTGCAAAATAATCCGTCGTCAATAATCGAAGTTCCGTCCATAGCCATCGATGCAGTGGTTGGGATTGGAGGTTTACGGCGAAGAAGACTAGGGTTTATGCTCGTGTTCTCAGGAGGAACAGAAAGAAAGAAAGAAAGGAAGAAAACGGCGTGTGTATCAAATTAAAACCTTTGGTGTGTACAGTGTATTTAAGACTTTTCTAAATTTCAAAGCCTGTCCAATTTCAAGGCCAACAGAAAAAATAATATTCTCTATTTTATTTTTTCTCCTAGGAATAGCTCTCTTTATTTCAGTTTGTTTGTGGTGAATCTGATCATGGAACCGGAAATCAATAACTATAAGAATTACGATTAATCTATAACTTGCAAAATAAGTTTCGCTAAACCTAGCTAGATCTCAAAAACAGACCTAAATGGCCGGGCACATGATTATTAAAATTATATATGCTTCATATTTAAACATATTTAATTATTGCCAATATCCATTCTAATACATCAAATTTCAAAATACAAAAGATATACCATGAGAACACCATACGTACAGTTTACAAACAATCTATGTTTCACAAACTCAACCAAATATTTTTACGAGAATTGAATCTTTCTGATAAAAAAAAAAAAAAAAAAAGAGTAAAGGATTAAAGAAGAGTTCAGAATATTGTCTCATTAATATGATTTGCTTTGTATAAATTTGAATAAATACAACATAGTATTATACTATATGACCTCTACCGTTTACTACTAATGGCCTCAATTGAATTAAGTTAGAGTAAAACTCAATTTGTATGAACTGATATCAACGTATTTTTAACTCTCGAATCTACACTTACTAGACGACATGACTTCTGCAGAGTGGGCATGTGTCCTTCTCGGCCAGCCATGTCCTGAGACATAAAACATGAAACCTATGATTGCATGTAGTGATCCTTACCCGATTTTCACCGTGTTTGTACTCCTCCAAGCAGATTACGCATCCTCCACCGACTTCATCCTCTTCTCGAGTATCATCGTATTTCTCGAATACAATTTTTCCGAGCATTGAAGGCTGTCCGGTGAAATAAGTAACTATCTTAAAACATAGCTCCACAATTCCCAACAAAATATAGTTCAAGATAACAAAAAATCCAACTACAATCGCAAATAGAATGGACGCTAAAATCCCTACCGCCAATATTATGAACACTATCGCCGCGATTACTTCTAAAACTAGCAGTAAAATTGACATATCAATAATATTAATGAGATGAATGATAAATCAAAGATAAACGATTTTTGTATCTGATATGTGGGAAAACTTTTGATGTAAATTTTACCTAATGAACATAGTATATATATATATATCAGAGTTATTATATCTCTCTAATGCTAAATCTGGAAGATACCTTATTCGTCGGTATACCATTGAAAGGAAATATATAAAATTATGAGTACGTAGTAGTAGTATTTGATATGTTAATCGACATTAGAAGCAAATCTATATCAAATCTTTCATTATATATAATATTCCTTAATTAACGAAGTATATGGAATTAATTAAGAAGTATGTGTTGATAGCTTACCATAATTTTTTAATCCTTTTCACGTCTTTATCAATTAATAAAGGTAATTTAGAAATTATGATTATTTCTAAAATTAAAATGAGATCAAATTGGGAGAAATTAAGTAGGGGTGGAAATGGGTCAGGCTACCCGACAGGGGCCGTCGGGTAGCCTACGACTCGGCCTATTAAAGCTTGGCTCGGCTCGACTCGTTTAATAAACAAGTCGGGCTCAAGCTTTTTTAAAAGCCTATTTAATTAAATAGGCCGGGCTTGAACTTTTTCGTAGGCCTTTCAAGCCCAACAGGCCGGCCTATTTAATTTATATTTAATATATATACATATAAAAATATACTCAGTAATAAATATCTAATATATTAAATATAGAAAACATTAGTTTTAATTCTTAAATAGGAGTATCCAATATATATAATTTCTAATTAGAAAGTATTAAACAATATATATAATTCGTGAATTTTTTATGATTTGATGAAATAGTAGTATTTTAAAAAAAATGCATTTATAAGACTAAAAAAGCTTTAAAAGGCTTTTGGGCCATACCTATTTATTAAAAAGGTCAGGCAAAACCTTAAAAAAAGGGATTATGACAGGCCATCGGGCCTAAAAAATATTTAGTAGGCTTGACTTTTTTTATAAAGCCTACGCCTGACTCATTCCCATCTCTAGGAGAAAGTACTAGTGTGTCATTTTTTTTAAAAATCTTTTTCACGTCTTTATCAATTAGTAAATGTAATTTATAAATTATGAGTATTTCTAAAATTAAAATGACATCAAATTGGGAGAAAGTGTGCAGTTTATTTATGAACTGATGGAGTATGAATTTGTTAAAATCCTGTTTTAAGGTTTTAGTAAGATTAGCTACAGAAATGTTTTACATTCAAATTGAAATGTCATTTTAAGAATCCTCCTTATATATGTTTCAGTAAGATTAAATTAGCTACGGAAATGTTTCGGTAAGATTAGCTATATAAAACCATGTAATTTGAATTTCATGTATTTTTAACTTTTTTCTTCAAACACAATCTATTCCAGGACAAACACTTTGTGGTTGACAAATTTTTTTATTGAAAGGAAAAATAAAAATAAAAATTGCATGACACTAACTTTTAGCTAGGTTCGGCAAATGCCCGGAGACTCTTTGCATGTTGCGCAAAAAATAAACATATACGGAGTACTACTACCCATTTTTTTATAATTTTTAGGTGAATCCATATATATTAAGAAAGTGTAATAATTATTATAAAAAAAAATAAAATGTTAAAGATTTAGATTCTAATAACTATAAAAGTAATTAAATATTTATAGAACTATATATAAAGAGAAATGAATAGAGTAGTTGGAGGACAACTAAAGATTCATTCCATCATATTATCGATTTGAAAAAAAAAAACATATAGTATTCCAAAGACAAACTATATACATATACATTAGTAAAAACAAACCAGTAAACTTACCCACGCCATATATCATATTAAATAAAACTATATATATAATTGTTCCTTAATTAATTGTGGAACAATGTTTGTTGTAAATAACTTCTCAAATGTCTCCAAACATGTTTTACTAATAAAAAAAAGTCATCATACAAATTTGAATAAATATGCATGATTACCCCTTCAAAAATTGGTGCACCACTTATTTATGGGATGCGGTGGCCGGTTCTCACCGTCCACTTTGTTTTCCTTACTCATTAGTTTAAGGCCAAATTTGAATAAATATGCAACATAATACTAGGCAATATGACTTCTACAAAGTCGACATGTGTCCTCATTGGACAGCCATGTCTTAAGACATATAGCATGAAATCTATGATCGCATATAGTGATCCTTACTCTAATTTCATCGTGTTTGTACTCTTCCAAGCAAATTACACATCCTCCACCAACTTCTTCCTCATCTCATAGTATCATCGTATTTCTCGAATACTATTTCTCTGGGCCACGACAACTCTTTCGGGGTTGATGGTTGTTCGGTGAAACATGTCGGCAAAATATATTTCAAAGTCAAATAAATTGCAAATACAAACAGTATTAGAAAGTAGCCTATCATCCCCGCAGCATCCATGACTTTAAATCCTACCGCCCCGATTGATTCTTTTACCTTGTGAAATTGACGTATCAAAGAATGAATATTATTATGGGATTAAAGATTTTTTAGTCCACTAAGTTGGACTGATTTTGAATTTGGTCCAAATGAATTATACATTTTAATTTCGGTCCAATAAGTATGCTGAAATTTTGAAAATTGTCCTTTTACCCATAATAGCAGGTCACCAACAAGTCAACACACATGTGGATTTTAATTTTTGTTTTCTTTTTTAACATGTGAAATATTTTTTTCTTTTTATAACTTATTTATATTTATTAATTTAAAAAAACTATAAATATTAGTTAAAACACTAAATAATATTTTAAAATTATTGAAAACAAATTATGACTAGTATATAAAATATAAAATGATTTTTTTTAAATCTGAAATATAATAATATGAAAAAAAAAATTAAATAAATTATTTTCTAAATCAATTAATTCTTAGAAAACTCCATTAAAATGCCTAATTAGAAAAAATAGTACTATAAATTTATTTATTTTAAAATAATATAATAAATATATAAATTTATTCTTAAAATAATAAAACTTCCAAATGAAAAAAAAAATTAAAATTGCAAAAATTATTCACTAAAACCTTACTTATATATTAATATTTAAATATTTTAAATAAATTCACAATTCACCAAATATTTTAAATCCCAAATATTTTTTCAAAATAAATTAAAAAATCATTGAATTAATTCAATAAATAGAAGTATATTTATTTAAATAGAGTATTACAAAAAATAGGTCTTCATATTTTTTATGAGCTAATTTCAAATAAAAAAATATATAAAAAAAGAAAAATAATAAAATTGACATATAGTTAATATCAAATAATGTTTTTTACTATTCATCATCTTCTTTCTATTAAAGTGGGCGAGAGGGTGAAAATTTTGAATTTACTTGTATATATATATTTTTATTTGAGGATTTTTTATGATTTAAAATATTTGGGAATTTTTGGATTTATTTAAAATATTAAAATAAAAGTAAAGTTTTAATAAAAAAATTTGATAGTTTTAATAAATGATTTTTTTACTTGAGAGTTTTTTATTTTATTTCAAAGATAAATTTGTATATTTATTTAATTATTTTAAAATAATTAAATAAATTTCTAATATCTATTTGCAATTATATATTTTTCGAATTAGGTAAGTTAATTGGTTTTTCAAATAACATATTGATTTATGAATGAATTTATTTATTTTTTTAAATTTTATCAATCACTATTTGCATGGAAATGGAAGGGAGATACTTTTGCATATTTATGATATTCTTGGAAGTCAATCACTATTTGATTCTTAAATAAAAATGTTACAGATTTATATTCTAATAACTAAAAAATTAAGTAGTTAAATATTTATAAAACTATAAAGAGAAATTGAAATTTAAAGAATAGAGTGATTAGAGGACAACTAAAAATTCCTTCCATTATATTATCGAATTTAAGAAAAAAATATAGAGTATTAATTTGATTATTTTATGTTAACAGATTCATAAATAGTTATTGGGAAATTCTCAAATGCACCATGTGCATTAAAACAGGTTTTGGTGCACATGGTTTTGTCTTATCCTCCCATCTAATTTATTATTCATTTTTCTCTACTTACTGTTATAATTCCAATTTTTTTTATAATTAATAATTTATTTATTTATAATCCATTACTTTATTAATTAATTAATTAATTTACAATTATTAATTAATTACAATTCTCATTTTTATCGATGAATATTTACAACTATTAATTAATTTACAATTCTCATCACTTAATTAAGTAAATAATTTACAATTATTAATTATTCTATAATTTTCATTTTTATTTTACTTATGCTATCATTGCTAATTTAATTAATTAAAATTGGTATATTTAATTATAAATTGTACCGTTAAAATTATTATTAAAACTGAAAAAATGTTATTCTTATTATTGAAAAGTGGTAGATTTTGTTACTGAAAATTAAAATGTAATTATTATTATTGAAAGTGGTAGATATTTTAACTTAAAAGTGTAATTCTTATTATTGAAAAGTGGTAAATATTTGAACTAAAAAGTGTAATTCTTATTATTGCTGAAAAGTGTAATTCTCATTATTGAAAAGTGGTAGATTTTGTTACTGAAAAATGTAATTCTTATTATTGAAAAGTGGTAGATTTTGTTACTGACCAGTGTAATTCTCATTATTGAAAAGTGATAGATTTTGTTACTGAAAAGTGTAATTCTCATTATTGAAAAGTGATAACTATTATTATTGAAAACTGTTAATTTTGTTACTGAAAAGTGGTGACTATTATTAGAATTTTTTTATAAAAAAGGTCATTCATTGCCTTACCTTCTTAATAAAAGACCAAGAATAAAATCTTTTTAAATTAATAAATGACCAAGAATAAAATCTTTAAAAAAAAGGACAAAAACACATATTAATAACCCTTTATGCCCTTATATTTAAATATGAAAATTAATTTATTAGTTTATTAATTAAAGAACAAGTCTTCATCTTCCTTATTTATTACTCCCTCCGTTTTTTTTTTTGTAAGTTGTTTTAGACTTTTTGACTAGAATTAAGAAAATGTAAGAATGGACAAATATACCCTCGGATAATAAAGGAGATTTTTAATTACATTAATGTCATTCTATAACCCACAATAAATTTCAACTCTTTCCAAATTTTTTAATCAATTAACATTACATCCTTTTCAAATCTTTCTAATTTTATGCCTCAAATTATTTTCTAATTGGAGCCATAATATTTCAAGGTTTAAATAATTCAATTTTAGAGTCTTTTGCCTCAAAAAATTCCACCTTCGTCCAAGATTAATGTTTTACCTCCAAAAATTTTAATATGGAGCTCAATTTTGGAGCCAATGATAAGTCAAGCACTAAATTTTTTATGGAGCCTAAATTCAAAATTTACATTTTCTATGCTATATATACACAAACAAGTCATTCAATAAAATGAAACACATCCATGGCTTCTAGGGATGACGATCCAAATGGTCAAGATGCGTTTTTATTTGATTTGAATGTTGCTCCAGTTGACTTAGAAAGTACAAACAATGTTGAGATCGAGAATGCTATTCCAGTTATAATTACACAATCATTAGAAGGAACTTTATTACTTGATTTGAATGTTGATCCAAATCGTGAGTTTGAGTCTCCATTATTAGAATTAGATGTTGATCTTCTAAATGAAGAGGAAGAGGAAGACGACGATGACCAAGAAGAAGAAGAAACATTGAATGATCCAAATTCAGGTTATTAATTTAAATACTATTCCTACACCTTTGCATAACCATTTTGTATATGCTCCTTAAAGCATGTGTTTTTCTATTGGGAGTACGTAACTTGAGATAAGTTAAAAAATTGTCTTCTTTTTTATGTATTTTACAGAAAATTTTGAAGCATCTCAAATGAGGAGGAGGAAATTCTTGTTCAATAGAGAAAGATGGGCAATTTATAATGCTTTATTGGAGAGAAGTGTTAATGGAAAATTAAAACGAAATACGACAAATGAGGTCTCAACATTATTTTCTGTACCTTTGGTAACAGTGCAACGGATTTGGAAGAGGGCAAAAGAAACTTCAAATGGAGGAGTGGTTGATGTGTCCCATAGAAGGACTGGGAAATGTGGACGGAAGAGACATCATCTAAACTCAAACGTGATAAGAGGCATTCATTTACAGCAACGGACAACTTTGAGGTCACTTGCATTGAGGTTAGGAATTTCTCATTCAACATTATTCAATAAACTAAAAAATGGTCTCATTCGTCGGCACACAAACTCCATCAAATCACATCTAAAAGAAGAAAACAAAAGATCACGTTTACAATTTTGCATGTCTATGCTAGAACAAAAGAGCTTGTCTAATGAGCCAAAATTTATTAGTATGTACAATATGGTGCATATTGATGAAAAATGGTTTTATATGACAAAAAAATCTGAGAATTATTACTTATTGCCCAGTGAAGATGAACCTTTGCGTACTTGTCAAAGTAAGAATTTCATTGGCAAAGTAATGTTTTTAGTAGCTATGGCTCGTCCAAGATTTGATGAAACAGGGAATGAAGTTTTTTCTGGGAAAATCGGAGTCTTCCCTTTTGTCAATATGCAACCAGCACAGAGAAGAAGCAGAAACAGAGAAGCAGGCACTTTGGAAATTAAGCCGATCACCTCGATCAAGAAAGAGACAATAAAAGCATATTTGATCGAAATAGTTATTCCTAAAATTCAAGAAGTGTGGCCAAGAGAAGATAGAGGAAAAACAATCTTCATTCAACAAGATAATGCAAGGACTCATGTCAATCCAAATGATGCAGAGTTTCAAATTGCTGCTTCACAAAATGGTTTTGACATTAGACTTGTTTGTCAACCACCGAATTCACCCGATTTAAATATTTTGGATCTTGGATTTTTTAGGGCTATTCAATCATTGCAACATAAGACGTGTCCAAGGAACGTAGAAGATCTTGTTCATGCCGTGGAGAATTCTTTTGATGAATACCCTACGAGAAAAGTGAACCGTGTTTTTCTAACTCTACAACTATGTATGCGGGAGATCATGGTAATTGGAGGCTCGAATAGATACAAAATTCCACATGTAAATAAGGATGCATTAGAGAGGGAAGATCGTCTGCCTAAACATATCACATGTGACTTGGCTCTAGTGCAAAATGTAGTCAATACTATTAGCATGAATTAGGAGTATTGTTGTCAATGGAGTTATTCATGTTGCTCCTTTTAATAAAAAGAGTTCCACCTTTCACGTTAAAAAAAAGAGTGCATAATGTTTAATGCGTTCTAATATTTGAAAAATAAAAATAAAAATTGAAAGCGCCATTCATTCGTGTACAGGTCCCATAAATCTCCCTACCCATTACATCTACTACAACAGGCATAGATACAATTATAATCAAGGCTATTGAAAAAAAAAACAGTGCATAATATACTCCCTCATAAAATTCAAAGTAAATTGTCTAAAAGTAACAATATTAAAAACATAGGGTATGCAGTGTGCCATAACTAGAAGAAACATAAATTAATACTCCCTCATAAATTACTGAATAAATGTAAAAAGAAAAATGAACTAACCAAGAACTTCATAATTTAGCATCAATTTTCGGCATCTAATGGATCTAGAGGTATTGTGGTAGGTAGATTTTCAGCATTGCAACAATTGCTTTTTGAATTTCTGGATTCGGATGAAGCTGTCCCTCATCAATGTAGAATTTATTCAAATCGAATTCGTGTAGACTCGTACTCTCCAATTCTTTTTTTTTAGACATGTTCTCCATCATCAATGTAAACCTTATTCAAATCAAATCCATGAAGATTCATACTCTTCGATTCTTTCTTTTCGATAAGTTCTTCCTCAATGTATACCTTATTCAAATCAAATCCACCAAGATTCATACTCTCCCATTCTTTCTCTTCGACAAGTTCTCCCTCATCAATGTAAACTTTATTCAAATCAAATCCATGTAGATCCATACTCTTCAATTCTTTATCTTCAACCTTCATTAAATTTTTATCTTCACCATGTTTGGATTCCAAATCAAAGAAATGATCTTCAACTTTCATAGTGAAACTAAAATTCTTAACTAGAAGAAATGCGTTGATCCAAAAAAAAAAGATAGAAAAAAGTAAATATTTTACATACATGGCAAGTTAAAGGATTAGTAGTTAATTGGAGTAATTTAGAAATTATGATTGTTTCCAAAGTTAAGGTGAGGGCATAATTGGAATAAATCGAGTAAAAATTCTAAAACATCTTACATTTATGAACAAGGAAGAAAGTCTAAAACAACTTACAAAAAAAAAACGGAGGGAGTATTATTGAAAAGTGTTAATTTTGTTACTGAAAAGTGGTGATTATTATTAGAATTTTTTTATAAAAAAGGCCATTCATAGCCTTACCTTCTTAATAAAAGACCAAGAATAAAATCTTTTTAAATTAATAAAAGACCAAGAATAAAATCTTTTAAAAAAAGGACAAAAAAACATGTTAATAACCCTTTATGCCCTTATATTTAAATATGAAAATTAATTTATTAGTTTATTAATTAAAGAACAAGTCTTCATCTTCCTTATTTATCTGCCCTATATTCAACCGCCATTCATAGTCTTACCTTCTTCATCTTCCGTTTAATTTGACAGCTATGAAAATAATAATCTGGCCTTCCTTGTTCGTATGGGAATTGATTTAATTTGCTTGACTTTCCCTTTTAATCGTTTCTACATGTTTTTCTCATTTGATTTCACCTCTTCCAATGCGTCTAAACACGTTTCTTGATCCGTCACCACGGTGCTCAACCATGTTCTCACGTCGTTCAACATATTCTACTTCTCGCTCTGCAGTATCGATACGGCGTCGTCCAAGGACTCAAGGCCGTCGTTTAGCGCCTACGTATACACCTTTAAAGCCTCTTTGACCACCGTTACATTATTTATTAATTAATCTCTTGGCGTACTCATCTCGGAAATTAGTGGATAACAACTTCTATAGAGAATCCCTCGGTTTGTTGAGTTGGAGGCTTGCAGTCAGGTACTGACTCAATATTTTCTTCAACCATCTTCCATTGATTCAATATTTTTTTTTTTCAAATCACGCATCAAGATCGTGGCAATTATATTGAGTTTTTTTACTTTCTTTAATTCCACCCATTGATTCCAGTTTCAAAAGTATTTTATGTTCATATATTTGGTCAAACACAAAGATGCAGATTGATTGTTAGTAGTTCCAAGTTGGTTCGTGTCACTACAAAAAATTGGCCAAAAGGCAACGACGATTAGCAAGGGCAGGCTGTCGTTGCCAATTGGCAACGGCATTGGTAATGGGTAGAAAAAAGACGACGGGGGCGGGTGCCGTTGCCTTAAGGCAACGGATAATGCAACGGGAGTGGGCCCCGTTGCAAAAAGGTAACGGCTTATAACGCCCGTTGCGAAAAGGCGACGACAGTGGGCCCCGTTGCCATTTGGCAACGGGCCCCCCTCGCTAAATGGCAACGGCAGTGGGCCCGTTGCCTTCCCCGTTGCCATAGTGGGCCCTGTTGCCATTTGAAGTTATATGTATATATATAGTTTTAGTATATATATGTATATATATATGCATATATGTTGTATGTATATATAAAATTGTTAGAATTGTTAATTTTTATGCATGTGTTAATTGTTAGAATTTAATTGTTAATTATATTGTGTTATGCATGTATTTATATGTATGTTTAATTTAATTAAGTTATATGAATTTATTTGTTAATTAGGGTGTTAGAATTATATTGTGTTATGTTTATATATGAATTTATTTGTTAATTAGGGTGTTAGAATAATTATTAGAATATATTTAGAATTATATTAATTAATTTTAATAGAGTTGGAGGAATGAGACGATGGTTGTTTGTGTGTTGTAGACGTCGATTGACATGAATTATTCAAGTCGTAGTTGGATGTATAGTCCAAGATTAGTGAATGAGATTATGAACCCCGGATTTGTTAGTGAAAATAATTATATTTAATGTTGTGAATTGAAAATTAGAATGAATTTAAATGATGTGATTAAAATAAATTTACATGTATAAGCGAAAATAATTATACTCAATGTTGTATGCAATTATAATGTTGTGAATTGAAAATTAGAATGAATTTAAATGATGTGATTAGAATAAATTTAAATGTATAAGTGAAAATAATTATACTCAATGTTGTATGTAATTATAATGTTGTGAATTGAAAATTAGAATGAATTTAAATGATGTGATTAGAATAAATTTAAATGTATAAGTGAAAATAATTATACTCAATGTTGTATGTAATTATAATGTTGTGAATTGAAAATTAGAATGAATTTAAATGTTGTAAATTGAAGATTAGAATAAATTTAAATAGTGTGAATTGATACCATAATTAAATTATTTAATTTGAAACATATAATTTAGTTAATTCTCATTTAGAAATAAATATGATATGCTTTGATAATTTAATAAGCAACAATTAAAGTTAGAATGGATTAAATTAAAGAATTAAAAACTAAAATTAAATTGAATATATATTAATTGCATTCACAACATGTCGACTAAAGCTCCTAGCCTAAACGGCACACAGGGGGCGCCCAAAAGCCTTCGAGATCGAGAGGTCCCGAGTTCGAACCCCGCAAACAGCAAAATTCGCGAAAAAATCGCGAAAAATGGTGGCCCAGTGGTTGGGGGTGGGTGTTGGTGGCCTCGATACCTAGGTTCGAAACCCAGGTTCGCATTTTTTAAATGTTAATAAAAAGGCGACGGCCGTGGGCCCCGTTGCGAAAAGGCGACGGCCGTGGGCCCCGTTGCGAAAAGGCGACGGCAGTGGCCCCGTTGCCTTTGCCAAAAGGCAACAGTTTTCCCCAAATCCGTTGCCATTCAAATAGCAACGAGCATATTGGCAACGGCAGACATCTGGTGCCTTTGCCGTTGCCTTCATCATTAATGAGGGCAGATCCGTTGCCTTTCCCGTCGCCATTTCATCATTATTTTGTGGTGTGTTAATCAGTTTTCAACGTTTCTAGAAGTTTTGAATCAAGTCACTGGTATGTGGCCTACATTAATAGACGAATTTTATTAATGCAGATCTAATTTGCATAAAGTCATTTTCTGCATAATGATATTTGCATATGCACATAATTTACTTTACACTTCTGCATTATTCATATGATGATGCAACTTTAGTTTTTTTTTTTTTCTGCATTATAGTCAGCGATTTTTGACGATTTTTCTGCAGATCTTCAAGTCTGAAAATGAAATTGAATATCAGAGCTTTGAGGAAAATGCAATTGAATATCAGAAATTTGGGGAAGACTTGAATATCAAAGATTTGAGGAAGATTTGAATATCAAAGATTTGGGGAAGACTTGAATATTAGAGCTTTGGGAAAATTCCTAAAATTGGGCGATGATTTGGGGAAGATTTGAATATCAGAGATTTGGAAAAGTCCTAAAATTGGGGAACACTTAGTAATTAACGACGATTTGCATTAAAAATTTAAAATTAGTTGACTTAATATTATATTAAAACGTAATTTTAAATATTGAGGGTAAAATGGTACATTTAAGTTGGATTTTGACCTTAATTTGAAACTATTTTAAACCATGTCCTTATTTAAAAAATTATTAGGTGGAAAGACCTAATATGTGAAATCCCCATTATTATTATTGAAAAATGGTAATTTTGTTACTGAAAAGTGGTAAGTATTATTATTGGAAAGTTATATTTAAAAAAAAAATGGAAAAAAATTACAAAAAAAAAAGATTGTATTTTAAAACAGAATTATTATTTAAAAAATTGAATGGTCACGGTAAAAAAAAAAACAGAATTATTTTTTATGAATGGATAGAAGTCAAACCTATGACCTCCCACTTACATGAACGTGTTTGTAACCATTTGGACAACGATAATTTAGTTTTATATTTTTTCATTTATTAATATATAGATGATTGACATGTGCATTAGTGTACGTGTGCATAGGAGACTAACTCATAGTTATTTAGTTTTACATTAAACTTACCACTTACATGCAATTTGATGAACTCAGAAATATCCCAAAATAAGATAAATTATGTAATTGTGGAGCAATAATTGTTGTAGATAACTTGTTTTTTCTTTTTCTTTACTCAACTGAGCATTACAAATTTCTGCAAACATGTTTTACCAGATATATATCTTTAAAAGAATTAAATCTTCTTAAAAAATAAAAGTGATTTTTTTTATTCTTCTTAAAAAAATAAAAGTGGTTTTTTTATTGTCTCATTAATTATAAATCGATTTTATTATAATTTAAAATATTAAGAGAAAATCAGTCATACAAACATTACACTGGGGTTAAGGGTTTTTTAATCGGATTAGCAGAAGAGAATTGAGAAATTTTGATTCTAATTGAATTTACTTTTAACATATGAATCTGATCATATAAACATGGTCCGTTTTCCGTATGTGCACACTATGCAAAGCAATAGAAATAATAAATCCTATTTTATTTTTCAAATCATCAACTATTTCATATATATTTTTGCAATTTAGAAATTTAAGAGTATTCTAACAATGAAAACATAAACGAGATAGGGTTAGTCTTATGTGAAATATTGCATTAATGCATTTCATCCCAATTAGGCAAGTCAAAACCCTAAGTCCAAAAGTTAAATTAAGTCAATTTTAAAAAATTCGCGGGTCATAATCCTGGATCCGGGTTGCCCAGAAAATTCGCTGGTTGCAAACAGGTGGTTTACTACATGACCAAAATATTGTTACTACAAGACCAAAACATTACCACTACAAGGCCAAAAATTTAATACTACATGTCAAAACATTCTGAAAAATTCACCAAAAAATAAAGTCTCCAGAATATTTTTTGAACATGTAGTAATACACTTTTGACCTTGTAGTGATAAAATTTTGGTCTTGTAGTAACATTGTTTTAGTCATGTAGTAGCCGAATAAGTCAAAATTATTTTAGTAATTTTACCCCCAAAAAATAAGTGTTCAGAATATTTTTGAACTTGTAGTAATACACTTTTGACCTTGTAGTAACAAAATTTTAGTTCTTGTAGTAACATAGTTTTGGTCATGTAGTAAAATAATAGTATATTAGAGTGAAAATAAATATTTTAATTTAGGTTGACCCACTTTGACCCGTGTTGACCCGCGTTGACCCGTGTTGACCCACAAATTTTGACATAATTTACCTTAATTAGTCATATTGCATGTATGCAATATTTCATATAAGTTTTTGCCAACGAGATAAAAGTGTATACACTAAAATATAGGGAATGACACGTTTAGAAATATTAGACTATATGATCAATTATAGTGAGTGACACGTTTCAATTATAGTGTATGACACGTTTTAGTAATAGTGAGCAACATGTTTCATTATTAGTTGATCCAATATTGTTTAATAATATATACTAGACTACACATTTACAACATGATTGGTATGTGATACTCCCTCCCTCCTAGACCTGTCAAGACGGGCCGGCGGGGCGGGACGGGCCAAAACCGCAAAAGCCCGCCATTTGGCGGGGCGGGGCGGGCCAGACCGTTTGTTAAGCGGGCTGCAAAAACCTCAACCCAACCCAAAAATGGGCGGGCCGCGGGTTTAGGCGGGCCAACTTTTTTTTTTTTTTTTTACAAAAGTATTTATTAAATTTATTAAGAAACACAAAAATTACAGTATATATCAAGAATTATAGTGTTAATAATTAACAACAAAAAAACTAATTAGAAACATTGTCATTATTAATTGTACAATACACTATAAATTACAATAATATTATTTATATATATCAGAAAATGAAGAAAGAAGGAAAAAAAAATGGAGCTGCTTCTATAATCTGTCATTTACTAGAGTTTTTTCTTTTAGTTAGATTTATTGTATATTTTTTTAAAACAAAGTTGGATAGTTCAAATGGTTAGAGCATCATTACCTAGTCAGGTCTTGAGTTCAACCCCTATAAAAGGCATAAAATACATTTTTTTTATATTTTTTAAGTAAATATAATATTTAAAAAAAAAAGGCGGGCCAGCCCGCCAAAGCCCGCACCAACCCGCCAAAGACCGCGAACCAAACGGTCCGGCCCGCCTGGGCCCGCTTCCTGGCGGGCTTGGAAAAGCTTAGCCCAACCCACTATTTTAAGTGGCGGGGCGGGCTGACCCAACGGGCCCAGCCCGTTTTGACGGCTCTACAGTCCCTCCCATAGCTACATATTCATTTATTGGATGTCTCAAATTATAGTTACATTTCCTCTTTTATTTTAGTATAAATGTTTTATTGTCAATTTTACCCCTAATTAATAAGAGTAATTAAGATATAGCAGATTTTAGAGAATGTGATTCCAAGGGCAAAATTGACACATTATCTAAATTTAACTACATTTATTGGTTTTTCTTAATCTGTGTGTAAAGTCAAATATAGCTATTTTTATGGGACGGAGGGATTAATATCTTTTTCTTGTTCTCTAAGTCGTTAATCTCTTAGAAATAGGAGAGTGAAAATAGTATTTAAACAGTTTGATGAAGTAAGTTACAAACGACTTCATCAACTCTATACTACTAAATTGTAGAGGTCAAATCATCATCATCATCAATTCATCATTAGACAAAGTGGGATAGCTCAAGTGGTTAGAGCACCACTACCTAGGCCTTAGGTCCTGGGTTTGAGTCATGGGGAGGGGAAAAAAGGGATGGGTATTTAACTTCCATCAAAAAAAAAAAAAAAGAGGGTCAAATCATTATACCAAATTGTGGTAAAAATTCAAAATAAGTCGTTAAGACCTCGGTATCACAAACCAAGTTAATTATGTCTTGAGGGTGAAATCAAGAGATCAACGAGAGTTGTAATCAGGGAAAGAGACAAAAGAGCACAGCGGGGGCAATGGGCCCCCATCAATTTTTATTTTTTTTATATATATTTTTTCTGTTCCGTAGTTATATATACATGTTCCAAGATTATGATAAGAACCACGAAAATCTGATTCGAATTTGCATCGTTGCCCTAGCTCAGGCTAGAATGAAACGATGATTGCAAATAATTTTACAGAAAAGTTTTGAATTAATTCTTCATGCTCTATAAACAGACTTACAGGTCCTATTTAAAGAAAATAAGGCCCAACAACAATTACAAGTATTTAGCCCAATAAGCCCAAATTCTATTTACTACTGCTTGGCGTGCCTTGGCCCAGATCTTGGCCCAAATCCTTTTGGGCCTTCAGTTGTGCCCTCCTTACCCGATTATACGCATTCTTAAGTTCACGCCCCTCGCTCCCCTCATTTCCGTTCTCTCGAAGATCATCCTTGTCCTCAAGGATAAATTCTGGGAACCGACTCGTCATTTCTTCAATCGTCTCCCAAGTAGCCTCCTCTAACGGCAGATCCTCCCATTCCACCAACACCTCCCACCTGAAACACCCACTTCTCTTCACTTGTCGGTAGTCCAATGCTCGCCGTGGTCGAATTATTAATGTTCCTTCGTCATTTACCGCCGGTAACTAGCTCATCATTGTTTCTCCGTTACCTAAGCGCCTTCTAAGTTGTGATACATGGATGACCGGATGAATATGTGCATCATCCGACAGCTTTAATTTGTATGCTACTTCGCCAATTTTCGCCACTACCTGAAATGGCCCGTAATAACTACTGCCCAGTTTGTATAGTGCCTTTTGCGAGACCGATTGTTGTCTGTACGGTCGTAACTTCAAATAAACCCAATCTCCAACTTCAAACGTTTCATCGCGTCGACTCCTATCATGCTGCATCTTCATACGATACATAAACTTGTGTAGGTTGTCTTTCAATTCTCGTAGCAACAGGTCCCGTTCATATAATTCTCTGTCGACTTCCGCATTTCGTGACTCCCCCACTGTATAGCTCACAAGGTGTGAAGGGGCTCGTCCGTACAACAACTCAAAGGGAGAGTATTTAGTGGATGCGTGAAAAGTCGTATTGTACCAATACTCAACCCATGGTAAAAACGCTTCCCACCGCTTCGGATTTTGATGTACAAAACATCAAAGATACTGTTCTAGTGTCCTATTCGTTACTTCGGTTTGTCCGTCCGATTGTGGGTGATAGGCTGAACTCATCGCCAATCTTGTTCCCTGCAGTTTAAAAAATTCTTTCCAAAAATGACTTACAAAAATTTTATCTCGGTCCGTCACAATCGACCTCGGCACCCCGTGTAGCTTGACTATAAATTCAATGAATAACCTGGCTACTGTTTTGGCTGTGTACGGATGAACTAACGGAACAAAATGAGCATATTTCGTGAGACGATCAACGACTACTAATATCCCATTAAACCCATTCGATCTTGGTAAACCCTCAATAAAGTCCATTGATATATCTTCCCAGATTCTTTCTGGAACTGGAAGTGGTTGCAATAGCCCACTTGGCCGTCGCAAATTGCTCTTAACCCTCTGGCAGGTGTCGCATTTCTTGACATAATCTTTTACATCTGCCTTCATGTTGACCCAGTAAAAGGTTGATGCTATCCTCGACCATGTCCTAAATATACCTGAATGTCCCCCAATGCACGAATCATGGAAATGTTGTAAGAGCTGTTTTCGAATTTCCTGGTCGTCGAGTACCCAAACTCGCCCTTTATAAAGCAATAGTCCATCTCGCCACTCATAGTCATCCACACTTGCATCATTATTTTCTAATTTAAATCGTATGTCCGTAATCTCATCATTGTTGCTGGTTAAGGTTCGTAATTTGTCCCAGATCGGCCAAATTAGACCAGTTATGGCGGTCAGTTCAGCCGCGTCCTCCCGTCTAGATAGCGCATCCGTGACAAGATTATGTTTTCTGGGCCTATAGTGAATTTCGAAATCAAACCCCATTAGTTTGGCCACGAATTTCTGTTGTTCTGGCGTCATTATTCGTTGCTCGAGTAAGTGCTTAAGGGGTTGTTGATCAGTCACAATTCGAAAGTGGTTGCCTATTAGATAAGGTCGCCAAACTCTTACCGCCTCGACTACCGCCATCATCTCTTTGACGTAAGTGGACCACTCTACCTTCTTGACCCCTAAGGCTTTACTCAAATATGCCAAAGGTCGTCCTTCTTGAACTAGTACGGCTCCTATTCCGATGTCGCTGGCGTCGGTATGCACTTCAAACATAGACTCAAAATTGGGCATAGCGAGTACTGGGGTCTCCGTCATTGCTTTTTTTAATAATTCGAATGCTCGCTCCCCGGCCTCATTCCAACAGAAGGCCCCTTCCTTCGTCATCTCAGTAAACGGTCTTGCGATGGTACCATAATCATTCACAAATTTTCTATAATACCCTGTTAATCCTAAAAATCGGCGGAGGGCTTTCAATGTGTTTGGTTTTGGCCATGCTTTCATGGCAGCTATTTTTGCTTGGTCGACTTGCACCCCCTTCTTGGTAATTACGTGCCCAAGGTATTCGACTGTAGTTTGTCCAAAGGTGCATTTTGTCTGTTTGAGGTAGAACTCGTGGTCACGTAAGGTTGTTAAAACAGTTCGGATGTGTTTCAAGTGATCAACCCATGTCCTGGAATAAATAAGGATATCATCAAAAAAAACTATAACAAACTTACGTAGAAAAAATTCAAAAATTGAGTTCATGGCTCCCTGGAATGTTGATGGGGCATTTCATAGCCCGAATGGCATGACTAGGTACTCATAATGTCCATGGTGCATTCGAAACGCCATTTTATGTATGTCCTTGTCGGCGACGCGAATTTGGTGATAACCCGCTCTTAGATCCAGTTTGGTGAAGTATTCTGCTCCCCCCTAATTCGTCGAGCATGTCGTAGATAGTTGGTATAGGTGTTGGGATATGAATCCTAGAACAAGTCCTAAATGATGAATAAAAGATAAAAGATAAAGTTTTGATAAGCCAAAAGAAGACTTGAATATTTTCTAAGTGTTGACTGATCTAGTCTAGTTAAGTTGAAGTCATCTTGAGCAGATCAGTAGAATTCAAAAGACAAAAGATAAGTACGATTTATAAGTACTTCATATATTTATATTATGTGTATGTTAGATTGTTATTGAGCTATGAATAATTGTTGTATAGAGCTCATGATTTTAAATGTAATAGGTAGATTCTTTGTATAGTTTTATATGTTGACTAAGCTTTGTAACAAGAGCTTAATGTAATGTAATAGTCTTGTTAGGATTAGTTGATAAAACTAGATTAGTTCTATGTTGTAATCTGAAGAAGTCTACTGCACTAGATAAGTAGAAGATGCAGACTACTATACAAGACAGGTACGACTCAACAAGACAAGACAAGAAGACTAAAGTTAGTTACAGAAACGCGTATTGGAAACAAGACTGAAGAATTAGTTAAGGAATAACTAATTAACTGAAGAAACGTGTGAAAGGATATGAGGAATCAGTTACAAGTTAGTTTTCAAGAAAAGGTTGTTACACAACTGAATGTTCTTGAAATTGGAAGTCTATAAATACCTCAAGGTATTTAGCATTCAAGGACTACTGAAATATTGATACTGCAAGCATTATTGAAGATTCAAGTGAAGAAATTACTCTCAGAGATTGAAGTTCAGAAAGTGAAGCTACACAAGTCAAGTGAAGAAATCAGAAGGCTACTACTGAACGAAGAGAAGTTTTATTTTCGTTTATTGTTTCAAGTTGCTAGTTACTTGTAAAATAGCTAGTAAGATCGAAGATATATCTGGAGATATAATCGAGAAGATCTAAGTCTTATTTCTTGGGACTTAAAGCCACAAGAACATATTACTCGATTGGAAGAGTTAATAAGAATTTCACAACTGGGTTTGTGAGAGTGGATGTAGACAAGTTGTCGAACCACTATAAATCTCGTGTTTGATTTACTTTACTGTTTTGATTGTTTTAATTGATTAATTGTTTACTTGTTTAAACATACATAACTGAACTAGACTAGTTGAGTATACATAAAACAGAGTTCTCGAAATAAGTTGAGTATAATCTTTAATTGGGCTCATTGTTAATTTCGTATTCCGCACATTGTAATTCTGATATATCGAAAGATTTTAGAAAAGTCTATTCACCCCCCTCTAGACATTTTCTTTAGCTTCCCTCGATATTAACTCAACTTAGGGACCTACAAGTGGTATCAGAGCAGTAGTTTACGAACTGCTGTTTCTTGATAACCAACACAAGACTTAGGTGAAAGTCTTGGTCCAAGATCATATTTGCTTACGTGTTCTTGATCAATATTCTTGATATATTTGTTTCTTGTTCCCTGTTCTTGAACTGACTGCTTCTTGATCATAAACCTGCTTAATACATATCTTCTTGAATCATGTCACTTGAAATAAGTGCTAACAAGTTACCTAAGTTCCAGGTTCAAGATTATGACTATTGGAAGCTAAGGATGGAAGCCATCTTCAGTTCCACTCACGACTTAATGATCTCCGTCATCACTGAAGGTCCAATTGTGACCATGATTCCCAATACTGCTGCCCTTGACACTAATCAACCCGTGGGGACACTCGTCAAGAAACCAAGGTCAGAACTAACCTCAGAAGAAATGAGACAGAATAATTTGGATAGCTTGGCCAAGAATTACATCTTACACACTCTTCCTAACGAGTATCTGGGAAAAGTGTTAAAATGTAAAACTGCCAAAGAAATGTGGGACCGCTTAGCCATCATTTGTGAAGGGACATCCCTAATCAAAGAAAGCAAGCTTTCCACCGCAGTCCAAAGATTCGAATCATTTCATATGAAAGCTGGTGAAACAATAGACCAGTTGGATACTCGTTTTACCAAAATCATGAATGACTTGGAAGTCCTTGGTAAATCTTATACTCCACGTGAAATCAATCTTAGGATTCTCAAAAGCCTTGATAGTCGATGGAAAATGGTAAAAATGCTTGTTAAGAATACCCAAGATATAGACGTATGGACAGCAGAGACTATGTTTCAAACTCTAAAGGCTCATGAGTTTGATTTAGACGAAGATGAACCTATAGTAAGTAGCGACAGAGAACATGATGTATCTAAGAACGTTGCTTTTAAGGCTAGTTCGTCTAAGGTAGACAGGTCGAAGTCTAAAACTAGGTCTACTTCTGTGAAAGACGAGTTAGATACTGATCTCAGTCTGAAGGATCAGGTAAGCCTCATGGTTAGAAAGTTTGATAGGCTGAATAAACGTTTCGGAAGATATAAGAAGTTCTATAGAGAGCATAGAGGGTCTGCTTCTAAGAACTCGTCTGAGACCAGACGAGACCGAAACTCGTCCGAAAGGAGAGACGAAGTCTCGAAAGGTAACAGACAAGATAGAGAGTCTGATGGTAGGAAGATTGCTCGTTCTGATAGACGTGATAAACGAAGGAACAACTCTCCTATTAAAAAGGCTACTAATGATATCGTGTGCTATAACTGTGAGAAGCCAGGTCACTACATATATGAATGTCCAGACCTGAGTACCGATGATCGAGAAGAACGCAAAGTACGAAGGGAAAGAAGATACAACCGTGGTAAGAAGGCAATGATGGCCAATGATGACTCTGACTCTGACTCAGACGAGTTGCCATCATCCTCATCTAGCTACCCGTCTGAACAAGATCACGATGAAGCCTTCATAGTAGATGATGGTCTATGCTGCATGGCTAAAATCGACCAAGAGGTATCATCTGCTACATCTTTTCAATCTTGTGATGAATCAGAATCTGATGAAAGTGACACTGCCAGTAGCAAAGTAGGGAGCAGCCTTCAGCACTCTACTAGTGCAGTTGAAGACGACCTCCTACTTGCCAACAAGGCATTCATTGAAGTCAGTGACGAAAACATCATTTTAAGACAAGAAATCATTGATCTTAAGGAAGCCCAGTCTAAAGTAGATCCTAATATAACAGTCCTAAATGAACGCTTGCAAGAAGAGTTGAGTCAACTCAAAGACAAGTGTGCATTGACAGACAAGTTGTATCAAGACCTACTTAAGACACATGCTACTGAGAAACATGAACTCGATGTTTTAAAAAGTAAGTGCAAAAAGCTTGAAGAACGTAATAAGTTCTTAGAAACCGAGGTTGTCACTCTAGACCTTAAACTTACTGACCTGGTTAACTCATCTAAGGTTAACCTTGAACTGTCAGATAGGTATAGGGCTCCTGCTGACAAGACAGGCATAGGTGCTGAGACATCAAGCTCGTATACTCTAGTTCCTAAGAACCCTACTATTTTCATCTCAAGCTCTTTGACTAATGATAAAGGAAAAGAACCAATGATATACGATATTGATACTCCATCTAAAGGTACTGTACCAAAACAAGCTCAAGTTAACATTCCAATTACCAAGGGAGGTAAAAAGAAAGTTAACAACAAGCCTGTTCCGTTTAAGACAAGTCAACAAAGGACTAGGAATCGTGGACGACCAAATCAGGTCAGATACGAGGATTGGTATCCCGAGGAGACTAGTACTAGACAAGTACAGACTAGACGACAAGAGTCTAGACCTCCTTTTATAAGGCAGTCTCAACTCTACTCGTCTAGACCTAGACAGGAAGGTCCAAAATATCGTACACAAGCTGTTCTATATCCTCCACCTTTGTCATATGATATCGAAGGAGAAGAAAGACCTAAACATGTCTATAAACCGTATGGACCTAATGCATATAAACCCTACTCTGACTATCATAGACAAGTGCCTGCTCAAGTAGAGATCAAGTCGAAAGGCTATCTCCAAAGAGTAGACCCGAACTCGACTGATAGGCCAGATAAGGACAACAAGGTCTTATTTTGCAACAAATATGGTCGAAAGCTCAGAAGATCAAACTTGTTCAGGACTCCAATGTACATTTGGATTCCATTGAACTCGACTAACCCCCCAGGACCCCAATAAACAAGGAGGGTACCTAAATTATGTAATATCATCTGATGCAGGGTCGACTCGATCTATACAAGAAGGGTGGCTCAATAGGAGAAACTTGGTACATAGACAGTGGTTGTTCGCACCACATGACTGGTACCAAGACTCTCTTATCAAGCTACCATGAACAAGAAGGACCAAAAGTAATATTTGGTGATAGCTCCACTGCTGTTACCAAAGGATTTGGCTACATTCGGAATGGAGACATAGAGATCCAAGATGTCTCATATGTTGAAGGCTTGAAATACAATTTACTCTCTGTTTCACAATTTTGTGATCGTGGATACAAGGTGCAGTTCAAGAGTCGGAAATGTGAAATCATTGACAAGAGAACACACACAGTCTTACTGGTCGGCATAAGACAAGGAAGTGTGTACATAGTGAATTGGAACAGTTGTCCGAGGGACACCTGTCTACTTACTAAGAATCCTAAAGAACTTGGCTGGCTCTGGCATAGACGCCTGTGTCATCTAAACTTTAAGGTTCTTAATAAGATAGCCAGAGACTACCTTGTGGAAGGCATTCCCAATGAAGTCTACTACAAGTCACATGTATGCACGTCCTGTCAAAAAGGTAAACAGGTAAAGGGTTCTTTCAAATCTATTCCATCCCTCTCAACAAGTAGAGTTCTTGAACTTCTACATATGGACTTACATGGCCCAATAACTCCTCCAACTTTGAACGGTAGAAGGTACACACTTGTTGTGGTAGATGACTATTCTAAGTTCACTTGGGTAGTCTTCTTACATAAAAAGAGTGATACACAAACACTTTTGCTTGATCTGTTGAAGAAGTTACAGGTTGAGAAGAATCAGTCAATTGTCAAGATCCGTAGTGACAAGGGTACTGAATTCATTAACTGCTATATTAAAGAATTTTGTTCTAAGCGTGGCATCCAGCACCTTACTAGTGCAGCAAGGACACCACAACAAAATGGAGTAGCAGAACGAAGGAACAGAACTCTTAAGGAGGCCTGCAGGACCATGCTGACAGAGTATAATACGCCTCAGAAGTTTTGGGCAGAAGCCATCAATACTGCATGCCACTCACAAAATAGAAGTGTTATCAATAAAGCGCTAGGTAAGACGCCCTATGAGGTATGGAAAGGTAGAAAACCCAGAGTTTCATATTTTCATATATTTGGTTGTAAGTGTTTCATCCATAACAATGGGAAAAGGAAGTTGAATGCATTCGATGCTAAAGCAGACGAGGGGATATTCTTAGGATACTCCTCGACTAGCAAAGCATTTAGAGTATTCAACTACTCAACCCTCTGTGTGGAAGAAACACCACATGTGGTTTTTGAAGAATCTCAACAGGACTCGTCTGCCAACAAGATCAGTGAGAAAGTTACTGAGCTAACTATCGAATCTGACAAAGACTTAGAGGTATATGAATCCGTTCAAGCATACAATCCATTCATGAAAGCCCTCGAAACCGATGACAAGGAAAGGGTAAGTGCTCAAGGTAAGTCTACTAGACCAGTAGACATGCCTGCTCTAGTTGACTCATCTACTCCAGGTAAATCTGTTGATGATATAATTGATGTTGACATGCATGATGCTGTACATGATATAGATGATAGTGTTATTGTTAAAAATAGAAATACATGGAAATCTGCGCATAATACTGAAAATATCATTGGTGACTCTACTGTTGGTGTGAAGACTAGACGACAACTCTTTGAGTCACAAGAACAATCTAGTCCATCTTTGTTTTGCTGGTGTTGTTTCCTCTCATCTATCGAGCCTAAAACCATCAAAGAGGCTTTAGCTGATAGTAATTGGATCATTGCTATGCAAGACGAGTTGAATCAGTTTGTTCGAAATGACGTCTGGGAATTGTTGATAGACCTAGACATCATAATGTAGTTGGCACTCGATGGATTTTCAAGAATAAGAAAGATGAGAATGATGTAGTTGTTCGTAATAAGGCTAGACTAGTCGCCCAAGGCTACTCACAAGCTGAAGGCATAGATTATGATGAAACATATGCTCCTGTTGCTAGACTAGAAGCCATTCGATTGTTCCTTGCATATGCTGCTTACATGAAATTTACTGTATATCAAATGGATGTTAAGAGTGCATTTCTTAACGGTATTCTTGCGGAAGAAGTATATGTTGAACAACCCCCAGGTTTCGAAGTTAAAGGTAACCAGGTATACAGATTAAAGAAGGCCTTATATGGACTAAAGCAAGCTCCAAGAGCCTAGTACGATACTCTTTCTCAATTTCTATTAGAAAATGGTTTTACTAAGGGCAAGGTAGATAGAACCTTGTTCAGAAGACAAGAAGGGAAAGACATTTTACTCGTCCAAATTTACGTAGATGACATCATTTTTGGATCACCTAACAAAAAGCTGAGTGAAAGTTTTTCAACACTCATGCAAAGTAAATTTGAGATGTCTATGATGGGTGAAATGAATTACTTTCTTGGACTTCAAGTAAAACAGACCCCAGAAGGGATTTTCATAAATCAAGCAAAATATACTCGTAATCTACTAGACAAGTATGGTATTAAGTCATGTAAATCTTCTGGAGTACCTATGCAACCTACTTACAGGATGGATCCAGATGAGAATGGTAAGTGTGCTGATCAAACTCATTACCGTGGACTTATTGGTTCATTACTGTACTTGACTGCTAGTAGACCTGATATTGCATTTTCTGTTGGTGTATGTGCTCGCTTTCAAGCTAATCCAAAAGAGAGTCATATGGAAACCACTAAAAGGATATTGAAATATTTGAAAGGAACCATCAATCGTGGTATATGGTATCCTTCAAATGATGATTTATCTCTAAGTGGCTACTCTGATTCTGATTTTGGTGGCTGTAGAATAGATAGGAAATCTACTTCTGGTTCTTGTCAATTCTTAGGCACAAAACTCATTTCATGGTTTTCGAAAAAGCAGACAAGTGTTGCTACCTCTACTACTGAAGCCGAGTACATGGCTGCTGGTAGTTGTTGTAGTCAATTATTATGGCTTATTCAACAGCTTAGAGATTATAATATCTGTGAATCAAATGTTCCTATTTTCTGTGATAGTAATAGTGCAATTGCCATTACACAAAATCCTGTTCTGCACACACGATGTAAACATGTTGACGTGAAACATCCTTTTATACGTGATCATGTAGAAAAGAAGGATATTCGCATGGAAAATATTCATACTGATTTTCAAAGAGCTGATATTTTCACAAAACCATTAGCTGAGGCCCGATTTCGTGAATTATGCATTAGTCTAGGACTAATTGATCTTGATCCTACTAGTATGTAGAAATGTACTAACCAGATAGGTACAGTCCTAAGAAGAAAGAAGAAACAGATAAGTTACCACAAAAGGAGCAGAGCACTCATCTACTCATTCAATAGACAGGTATACAAGGTCAGACAAGTTGACCAAACAACCCGATGAGGAAGCTGGTAAAGCTGAGGGTAAAACTAAGGGAATAAACATTTAAGGGGGAATCCTTGATTTCTTAAAGATCCTTAGGTTGACTCTTTAGTTTGGTAACAGTCATCTTGTTTGAACCTTGATCATTGACTTAAATTAATATTCATTCGAATTATTCTACTCGACTATCTGTCGCACAAAATAAGACAGGTACATAAAGTTGTTCGACGTTCAGAATAGACACGCACAGTTGAAGGGGGAACTCGACTAGTACTCATAAGACTACTCGTCTTGTGAAATTAAGTCTACTCGCCTTATGAAGATTAGGCCTACTTATCTGTTCTGGATGGACTCGAACAGACAAGCTAAGTTTTCTTTGATTTAAATGGGTTAAGTGTTTGTGTTTATTCGAAACAAATTAAGGGTATTAAAGTAATTTGATAATGTTAAAACTTGAATATCCTAGAATTGGATTTATACACCCCCAGTTAATGAGGTGTACACATTCAATTCGCGCCAAAATACGAATATGTTAGGTCGGATGAGTACACTCCTCAATTCTGCCAATAAGAGAAGCGGATTTCAATTTTTTACAAAATCAAATCACATTTTCATCTCGGTTCCGTAACCGAATGCCAAGGGTCCCGACCGTTGGATCTAATCCTTCGATCTTAACCGTTGGATCTAAAATTCAGTTTTAAACAAAACCAAACACTTGCACACATTCTACCCACGTTTTCTTAACTCTACTACTTGCGCACACATTGATTTCTTACTTATTCGATTTCATTGTTCATAACAAATCATTCAATGTCGATTCGTTCCATTTTCGATGTCAGTTCCAACATGCAGGCACCATTCGATCTAGGGAGATACATAAATGACAACAAGGTGCATGTTGAACCATCTCTGTTCTTCAAAGGAAATCACAAGGAAGGAAATATGGAAATCTTGACCAAATGCATCAGATGCGGTCTAAAGCCCTACCTAGAGGCATTTCCTCAAGTTGTTTTGGAGGAAGAGGTTCTGGAATTTTATGCCAACGCCAATAGACAGGGAGATGTGATAGAATCCTTTATTGATGGAAATCGAGTGGAAATCACTCGGGAAGTTATGTTCGAAAGATTAAGGCTACCCATCGGAACGATTGATGTGGAGAAGTATGCTGAAGGACAGGAGATGAAGTATTTGAGCATCTTCTGTGGAAAGAAAATGAAGCTCAAGCCAGATGGTAAAGCTCCTACAGCCAAGAAGGGTGAACTATTGGAAAAATATCGCACTCTGCTGGACATAGCAAGCAAGATGCTTCTATGTGCCACTGGGTCTCATGACTCAGTTACCCAAGCCAAAACAAGAATAATGGCAGCTATCTATGATGGAATCACTGAGGGTAATTGGTTTAAGCTGATAGCTGACAGGATGATGTACTTCGAAAGAAGTGTTAGAGTGGATGTTGATACTCGAAATTGGGTAGTATCACAGGCTGTTGGATATGGAAACAAGCTGAGTATTTTACTTCCATTTTTGCTGCCCAACAAGAGTGATTGGAGCAAAGGAAAGCCATTTCATCCTCTTAAGTTTTACTTAAAAATTGAAGCGATGAGGAAGCAGGCTGCTGCAAGGCCAGCTGCCCCAAGGCAAGTTCAAATTGATGATTCAGAAGTGTTGCCGTATGCCAATTCATCCAGTTCTTCACAAGCCGAGTCTGAAGAGGCAGAGTCCAGTGCAGACGACTCAGAGAAGACTCAGTCAGATGAAGAGTCGACTCAAGAGAAGGAGTCGAGTGAACAAATTCCTGAACTCTAGTACGAGTTGAATCGCCTACTCGTCCAGTCGAGTCGAGTATACAGGTTGGTACTTCTACTCAATCTGTTTCAATTCCTCTCTCTCTCCCGTCTACTTCTATTCGAACCAAGGCTAGGTCACATCGATCTAGGCCTCGACCTGTACCCCCAACCTCACAAGCACTGGCAGCACGACCGCTGAGAGCCAGTCATCCCCTATACACTCCCATAAGTGATACAACTGATACTCCGACAGTTGTCACACCAAACCAAGCTACTTTAGAGCCCCCAGAAACCACAGTCCAAAATCTCTCCTTATCCTCAACAGAATATGTTGAACCTCCTCACCCATCTACTTCAGATAAGACGCCAGTTGCCACTGCAACAACTGAGATAGGGACCCCACCTACTCAGACCCCGTCTGAAGTTAGATTCGAATCCTTGGTATATTATCCCATGAGTCTAAGAGAAAAGAGAATCCGTTCGAAGATGAGCAGAAACTTGAAGAAGAAGCTCTCGGCTATTGAAGTCGACTATGCATCAGAACAGTTTGAAAAACTTCTAAGAGTATGCACTTGGGTGGCATTGAAGAAGTCTGGCAGAGATGATCTTTTCGAAGTCATCTTAGGGAAAGGTGGCATCTCAAACTTTATGGACTGGGAAATGGAACAGAAGGAGACCAGTGGTGTTCAAGACCACTCCGAGTTATTCCCAGCTCATGCCATCACTGCTCTTGCTAAGAGATTGCTAAGCATTCCTGATGATTTGATGTGCTCAGAATCGAAATTTGATGTGGGTATTCAAGTTTCAGATTCAGATTTTGACAATGATATGGTTATGACTGAAGCCACACAAGCTGAAGAACTCCAGTCTACTGATCCTATATTGGACTTAGACAATGTCTCAAATCAGTTGAGAGGCATTGTGTTCAGATTTCAAGTAGATCATGCTAACAGTCCAAGGTCAGATTTTGCTTTTATTAATCGGTATTCTGATGATTTACTTCCCATTGAACTCTGTGGATATATGGAGAAGTTGCACGCTTTGTTGAGAAAGGACTTAGCTGATGCTTTTAGGAAGGCTAAGGAAGCTGAGTTAGCTATAGTGCCTTATTGTCCGTTTCCAAGTCTGAAAGCCATAGCTGGAAGTGTGTTTCTAGAATCAGACGTAGTCGAAGACGAGGTCTTAACTACTGCTACAAAAGGTCAATTACTTGAAGTAATAGCTATTGTTGATGATGTGATCATGGAAGAAGCCATTCATGCTGAAGTTGGTCAGTCTTCTCAAGGATTTTCCACTGCTTCCTTAGATGAGTTGAAAGCAGATTTGAAAGGTGTTATAAAATCGTCCATTAATGATTTTCTCAAATCTGATGTGAAGAAGACTCTTATTGAACAAAACAATGTCCTTGTGACAAGTTCAAAAGATATGATCGTGAATGCAGTCAATCAGATAGATGATGAATTCAGACAACATATGTTTGAGCAGCTTGAAGGATTTCTCCAAGATCAGGTAGAATACTCAGAGAAGAGTTCAGTCGATTTTGCTCGTGTTCTAGCTACTGAATCCAGGAAGTTGGAAAGAGTCTATAGAGCAAGGATCGAGGTGGCTGATGTTCAGAGGAAGGAAGCTTATGATCAGCTAGCCCAAGCTAAACAGATTATTTCTGCAATGACTGATGAGAACAAGAAGTTACGTTTGACCGCAACACATTTTAAGAATGAGTTGAACTTGTCTACTCAAAAGCTGGAGTTGGTGGCAACCAAGCTGGACAAGTTGAGTCAAAACAGTTCGCATGAAAAGCAGATTGAAAGAGCTACGAGTCTAATGAAACAAGCTATGTATGAAGAGATGACTCGTTTCACTTCTCTTTTCTCTCTCCAGGCTACTGATGAAGCCAAAAAGGGGGAAGAGACAAAGAAGACAAAACCAATGGATATTAGTGCTGAGATTAGTGCTGAAATTGAAAAATCGAAATCCAGTGCTGAGCCAGAAGCAAAGGAAGCTGCTGAAGCTATGCAAGATCTCAGAAGGCCTAAGAGAGGCAGAGGCAGGCTAGTTAAAACTGCAGAATTGGAGCAAGCTAAGTCTGATGAACAGAAAAGATTGGAGAAGGGAAAAGGTGTTGCATCTCTAGAAGCTGAGGTTCAGACCAGACGAGTCAAGAGAAAACTAGCTATTGAAATTGAAGAACCAACTGCGATTGTTGAGAAGAAGCAGAAGGTTGTTGATCCAAGTGATGAATCTCACTATGCAAGCAAGAAGAAGATTGAAAAACATATTGAAAGATTGCAGAAATTGAAGGCTGATGAAGAAGAAGTGGAAGACCAGTTCATTGATTATTTCATTGACAAAGAGCATCGTCAAGAATGGCTCAAAGTAAAGAGGCAATGGGAACTGGATCACTGGATTATTCGAAAGTACGATGAGACTGAAAGTCCAGACGAGTTGTATGCCATGTTTGACAAATTCATGGAAGGTCAAAACAAATTGCTTTGGAATTTGATTATGAGAATATCAGCTGCTGCAAACTTCAACATCTTAGTACCGATCTTTCCGAAATGGAAGTCACCTATGACCAGTTCAGGAAGAAGAGTTGATATTAATCAAATCAAGAAATATGAAGAAGAATTGTTAGATAAAGAGAAGATTGAAGATGAAGATCATATAAGTGTTATTCACAGGAGACTCCTAGAAGCATTCTGTGTTCCAAATTCAGAAGAAGGTAATCTTTCAGATTAGTTTTTTTGCTCTGATTACTTAGTTTTATTTTGATTAAGTATTTGTAATCTCTACTGATCTTATTTCAAAATGAATGAAAAGATAAGTACTATTTTGATGTTTAAGACAAGATAACTACTTAACTAGTTTACTATTGTGAAAAGATTCAAGTAGTTTTGGCTTCATCAAAAAGGGGGAAATTGTTGGGATATGAATCCTAGAACAAGTCCTAAATGATGAATAAAAGATAAAATATAAAAGATAAAGTTTTGATAAGCCAAAAGAAGACTTGAATATTTTCTAAGTGTTGACTGATCTAGTCTAGTTAAGTTGAAGTCATCTTGAGCAGATCAGTAGAATTCAAAAGACAAAAGATAAGTACGATTTATAAGTACTTCATATATTTATATTATGTGTATGTTAGATTGTTATTGAGCTATGAATAATTGTTGTATAGAGCTCATGATTTTAAATGTAATAGGTAGATTCTTTGTATAGTTTTATATGTTGACTAAGCTTTGTAACAAGAGCTTAATGTAATGTAATAGTCTTGTTAGGATTAGTTGATAAAACTAGATTAGTTCTATGTTGTAATCTGAAGAAGTCTACTGCACTAGATAAGTAGAAGATGCAGACTACTATACAAGACAGGTACGACTCAACAAGACAAGACAAGAAGACTAAAGTTAGTTACAGAAACGCGTATTGGAAACAAGACTGAAGAATTAGTTAAGGAATAACTAATTAACTGAAGAAACGTGTGAAAGGATATGAGGAATCAGTTACAAGTTAGTTTTCAAGAAAAGGTTGTTACACAACTGAATGTTCTTGAAATTGGAAGTCTATAAATACCTCAAGGTATTTAGCATTCAAGGACTACTGAAATATTGATACTGCAAGCATTATTGAAGATTCAAGTGAAGAAATTACTCTCAGAGATTGAAGTTCAGAAAGTGACGCTACACAAGTCAAGTGAAGAAATCAGAAGGCTACTACTGAACGAAGAGAAGTTTTATTTTCGTTTATTGTTTCAAGTTGCTAGTTACTTGTAAAATAGCTAGTAAGATCGAAGATATATCTGGAGATATAATCGAGAAGATCTAAGTCTTATTTCTTGGGACTTAAAGCCACAAGAACATATTACTCGATTGGAAGAGTTAATAAGAATTTCACAACTGGGTTTGTGAGAGTGGATGTAGACAAGTTGTCGAACCACTATAAATCTCGTGTTTGATTTACTTTACTGTTTTGATTGTTTTAATTGATTAATTGTTTACTTGTTTAAACATACATAACTGAACTAGACTAGTTGAGTATACATAAAACAGAGTTCTCGAAATAAGTTGAGTATAATCTTTAATTGGGCTCATTGTTAATTTCGTATTCCGCACATTGTAATTCTGATATATCGAAAGATTTTAGAAAAGTCTATTCACCCCCCTCTAGACATTTTCTTTAGCTTCCCTCGATATTAACTCAACTTAGGGACCTACAATAGGGAAACGGTCCTTGACCGTGGCTGCATTGAGAGCTCTATAATCAGTACAAAATCGCCAAGTACCCTCATTCTTTTTTACCAGCAAAACAGGGGACGAAAAAGGATTGTTGCTTGGCCGTATTAAACCTTTATCTAGCATCTCGCGTACTTGTTGCTCAATCTCGTTTTTCTGAAACTGAGCATATCTATATGGATGCACGTTTACTGGTAGCAACTCATTTTTTAAATTGATGTGGTGGTCGAATACTCTTTTTGGCGGAAATCCTTGTGGCTCTTTGAATATTTCGGCAAATTCTTGTATTATGCCTTCAATTTCTTCCCTTTTTCTTGATGGGTGGGTATCACTGTTCGTTTGCCCCTCCGTGAAGTGGATAGCATAGCATTGAGACCCCCTTTTCCTTTGCATTCTTTCGATACTTTTGAGTCCAACTTCCTTAGGCTGTTCTTCCAATTCCGACTTTAGTGTTACTTCTCCATCTCCCCACTTGAATGTCATTGTCCCCTTACTGTAATTTGAAACAACCTGTCCCAAACCTTCCAACCATTGTACCCCCAAAACTACATCCAGCCCTACTAGTGGTAAGGCGAATAGGTCGACCGTCAGATTTACCCATTGTGTTCGAATGGATACCTCTTTATATTGTAGCTTACACGTCAACCCATCGCCATTAGCAACCTTCACCTTAAAGGGTTCAATAGTTGTTGTTGTTAAGTTGAGTTTCTCGGCTATTCGTTGGTTGATGAAGTTGTGCGAGGAGCCCGTATCTATTAGTACTATAATGTGTCGCTTCATGATCCAAGCTGAAAATTTCATGGTCCTAGGGTCGTGTACTCCTGTGATCGCGTGGACTGATATCTCGGCATTCACATTTTCTTGGTCGTTTTCAGAGGTTTGTTCATCTTCCTGCTCCGAGTGCTCGACTTCAATTAGAAATGCCTGTTTAATTTTGCACTTATGGCCTGGCATAAAATTTTCATCGCAATTAAAACAAAGTCCCTTCTCTCGACGTTTTTGCATCTCATCCCATTGTAAGCGTTTTACCCCTGGGGGTAATGCTCGCCCGGTTTGCCCTGTCGCCCCTAAGTTGTTATTCTGGCTTCCGATTCTTGTCTCCCCATTTCCCAGGTTTGCCTTCTTGGGGTCATTTCGCCAAACCCGTTTTGTCATGTTCTGTTGCTCGTCTCGTAGTCTTGCAATTTCGATGGCATCTGCATAGGTTCTTGGTTTATATATCATGACTTCTGATGCTAATTCTGTCTTGAGGCCTCTGACGAACGCCCCTACGAGAGCTCGTTCTGGCCAATCATTAACTCTGCTTGCTAACTTCTCAAATTCCTTTTGATACTCTCTCAAAGATCCGCTCTGTTTAATATGAGACAGGGCCTCGTCGAAATCTGTGTACTCTGTTGGTTCGAATCGGATCATTAGCTCCTTTTCAAAATCTTTCCACCGAATCTTCTTTTCTTTCTTTCGGTATACCTTACTCAACCATTGCCACCACATGTCCGCTTCCCCTTCTAAGTAATAGGCGGCGTATCGTACCTGATCCCCTTTCTCAATTTCATTTAGATCGAAATATTGGCTTACCCGACTTAACCACGACGTCGGATCAGTGTCGTCGAATGTTGGGCAGAATAGTTTGGGTTTATTTTTCCGGCGATTGTCACCTTCGCGGCTCCTTCTTCTGAATTTTCCCTTTCTTTCTGCTCGGTGAGTGGGATTGATTTCTTCTCCCGAACTTGAATGCGTTGAATCTTGTTCTTCTGATGAAGAACTGGTCGTGCTTCTCGATGAACTTCTTCGTTGTTTCTTGGTTAACAATCGTTCAATCTTGCTCATGGTGTGATCCATTTTTTCCATCCTACCGTCAATATTGGTCACGCTGATTTCCAATTGATCAAGTCTACCTTCGAGTAACTCAATCCTTTCCCGATGAGTTCCCGTCATCTCTTTCGTGGTTCTCTAAGGCTCTCAATGAAAGCACCAATGATAAGAACCACGAAAATCTGATTCGAATTTGCACCGTTGCCCTAGTTCAGGCCAGAAGGAAACGATGATTATTGCAAACAATTTTATAGAAAAGTTTTGAATTAATTCTTCATGCTTTGTAAACACACTTACAGGTCCTATTTAAAGAAAATAAGGCCCAACAACAATTACAAGTATTTAGCCCAATAAGCTCAAATTCTATTTACTACTGCTTGACGTGCCTTGGCCCAGATCTTGGCCCAAATCCTTTTAGGCCTTCAGTTGTGCCCTCCTTGCCCGATTATTTATACGCATTCTTAAGTTCACGCCCCTCGCTCCCATCAGATTACATGCACACCCCTAATATAAAAATAATTTACAAAATAGATGTAGTCGGTACTTCTTTATTTTAAAAATTGTCACTTATTTTAGATTCAAATTTTTCTTTACACCTCACTAAATTCTATTTTACACCTTACAAAATTTCATACTTCAATAAATCACCCAAATGATTCTCATTTATTTGATCTTACACTTCACTAAATTTACATTTCTTAAACTTGATTCGATTAAAATATACAGGTAAATCAAATTATGAGACTTGTTAAAACTTTTCAATGTAATTTCTAGATTTCCCTACATATTATGATGTAACTATGTAGAAGTGTGCAAGATAATATAAAATGTTTATAGGAGAAGCTTCGTAGTATAAATACACGTCAAAAACTTATTATCTTCATGGCGAAAAATGTATGAAATAATTATAGTCAATACATATGCAAATCAAAAAATTAATTATTAAACTTGCTAAATATTCACATATTTTCAACACCTAAATTAATTAAAATTAAACATAATTCCAACCCCTAAACCATGTATAGTGCTACAAGAAATATTCATGACTAAAATAATAAATAGAGAAAATTCATAAAAAATAAACTACAAAACATAAATTAAAATAAAATTAACCAATAAATATTGAAAACAATAAAAATATAGATAAAAAAACAATAAGAATAAGATTAAACAAAATTCTATTAAAAACAAAACAGAACATAACAAATTTCTATGGTAAATTAACTTGTTACGCAATGTAATACAATAACCGTAACAAAAGATAAAATTTTATGGAGTAAAATAGATAAAAGAAATTATCAAAAACGTGGTATGCATTACCTAAATGAAAGAATCTTGAAAAATATTGATGGATAGATTCAAAAACTCATTCAAAGAAATACAATACAAAGATGAGAAATTTGTATAAGTGCATGATGTAATTGTGTGTTCAGTAAAATAATGCGTTTCCAATTTCCATTATTCCATAAGAACTTTCCACTTTCCAATCCAATTTAACTCAAGAAACTCACGAGTTGACGAACAATCTCAAACGAATCACCGATAAGCTGAGCTCGAGTACCTTGTCTCAAATGGGTCATCCAATAAAATTGACTACTTTTGATGTAAAACATATTTTTCTTAATATAATTAATGATAAAATAGTAAATATTACAAGTTCGATTAGGCTGGCAAGCCTTTCGAGGCATTTAATGAACTCAAATTCGATAGCTATTCGAGTAGCTCAAAACTCGACTCAATTAAATTCGAGTGAATTTAAAAAAAAAAATTAAATCGAATATGAGTAGTTTATATCATTTACACCCCTACATGTATGCACAATTGCATAATGGAACTCAAGTGTTTTTTTAAATACTCATATTAATTGTTATAACTTATAACATAATATTAGCTTAATCCATTTGAATGGAAGGGTTTAGATCTATAAATTTTAAATTCACCATTCGAATTCACTCTACTTTTTTGGATTAAAAAGTAGAGTATCACTTGTGTAAAATATTTCACACATGAAATATGGAGTATCTAATATAGATAGTTTTTATATATTTGATACTAGTGTAAGATCCGCGTATTACGCGGGTTGAAAAAATAAATTTATAATATATTTTAATTTATTAATAAAAAAATATTTTAAAAACATATATAAATTTGTAAAAAAATTTAATATATTAAAAGTTAAAAAAGATATTGATAAAAAATATAAGTAATTATTAAGATAAAGTAAGTGAATATGTAAATTTATAGATAGTAATAAAAGATATTAAAGATATTACCTTTATTAAAAGATATTACCAAATATCAAAATAAAAAATTAGAATAAATATTAATGCCTTCTATACATGGACATGTCACGATTATTTCAATAATTTTTTAAAATTAATTAAAGTTATTACGAAGTATAAAAATTGAAAATTTGAATAGATATCAATAGCTTTTTAACTCTTCCCTATGTTCTAATTTTTCTATGAATTCTTTTGAAATTAATCTAATCAATTTATTAAATATATCTTACTAAATTTTCATATTTCCTATTATATAGGAATTAGTTATTGATTAGTCCTTTCTGATTTCTGATTTGAAAGACACGATATTTTTGGTTAAAAGTTATTTAATTTTAGTATTTTTAAATGAGAGATAATCAACTTATTTTTTTAATTATAATTTATTGATTAATTTTTTAGTTCATCTATCATTTTCTTATTAGTTTCAGATTTTTTTGTAATCCTATTTTGTTGTAAAGTACCATCGAAATATTATTTTTTTTCAATCCAAAGATTTGGTCAAAATAATTTTCTGGATTTTCATCATTATTTACAAATTAATTATATTCTTATTGCGTTTATTTTAATTCTCCATAATTTCCATCATTAAATAACATTAAAAAATTAAAATCAATTTATCGATATTCATAAAAGTTATTCTCCAACAAAATCAACTCAACCTCACCATAAAAAAAATTGAAGGTAAAATAGGTAATTCTTAAATTGTCTAAATCAAGATAATACAAAAAAACAGATAGGAAAAATTACAAATATTTACTTACATAACCCCCGAATTGGTAAAAATAGAATAAGATAATAAATATTTAAAGATGAACAAAATTACTCAAAATTAAAAGATGAATAAAAATTACGGTAAAAATTAATAGATAAAAAAAAAAAATTCTCTATCATCAAATAATATTAAAAATCAAAATTATTCTCAGTAATATAGAGATTTATTAGACGACAGAAATAGAAAGAAGCAAAAAAAAAAAAAAAAAATTAAAAGATAAACAAAAATTTAAAATGAAGAATGAATGCATCTTAAAAAAATGAACATTTTCTAATTAACAAAAGTAAAAGAAAAAAAAAATACTCCCTCCGTCCCGGTATAAGTTTCCCCTTTCTTTTGGATGTTTTGATTAAGGAATATGATAAAATAATAGATGTAGTACAAGTGATGTGATGGTGAGAGAAAAAATAATAGAGTAGTATGAGATGAAGTATAATAAAATAATAGATAAAATGTAAGTGATGTGATTGAGAGAGAGAAAATAATTTACCAAAAATGGAATGGGAAACTTATTGTGGAACATCCAAAAAAGGAAAGTGGAAAACTTATAGTGGGACGGAGGGAGTACTAAACAACAGGCTAGAGAAAAGGGGGAAAAAAATAGCAGCTAAAAAAAGAAAAAAATTATAATAAAAATCATTAAATAATATTAAAAATCAAAATTATTGTCATAATTATTCTCAATACTATTGAGATTTATTGGACGACAGAAATAGAAAGAAGCAAAAATTAAAAGATGAACAAAAATTTAAAATTAAGAATGAATGCTTCTTAAAAACATTTTCTAACAAAAGAAAAGAAAAAAAAATACTAAAAAACAAGCTAGAGAAAAGAAAAAAAAGCCGAAAAAAGAAAAAAAAAAAAGCAGCTAAAAAAAGGAAAAAAATTATAATAAAAACGTTACATCAACAAATTTATAAATTTACAATTAAAAAAAATGAATGATTTGATTGATTGAAAGTTTTAGATTAAAATTAGGAGAATGAATGAATTTTAAAAGAAACGGTTGAGATAAAAATGCTATCCATTTTTTAATTAATAAAAGAAAAGGTTAAAAAATACGTACTAAAAATAGGCAAGAAAAAAGGAAAAAGAAAAAAAAAGGCCTAAAAAGGGAAAAAAGAAAAAAAACAACGAAAATTTTAGGAAATGATTTTAAAATGACACGATTATTATAAACACAAAAATAATTTAAAGTTTTGGTTACCGTCCTAATTTCTGTAGCAAATGAAAGAAACATATTTTTTTTTCAGCAATATACAGATCTAAACTAAGGGGGTGTATTCAATTGAGATTATGTTGGATTTTTTTGGACTTTAAAAAGTCAGTGGATTTAGAAAATCCATAGACTCCATGCAGAGTTTGACTGACTTTTATAATGACTTTTATATTGATTTATATGGATTTTCATAGACTTGACAGGATTCTTTTTATATTGATTTATATGGATTTTCATAGACTTGACAGGATTCTGGAATACACATTTTTTATTGATTTACATGGATTTTCATAGACTAAAACGTATATCGAACACACTTGTATATAAAAAAAAGTTATCTAAATTATTTAGAAAAAAATACCAAAAATATATTAATTCAAAAAAAAAATTATTATTCTCTTCAGGGTCTTTATCTATATCAAAGTGTATCTTTATCTACCAAATATACATCAAATATTTACAAAATATTTAAGAAATAAGGATAAACATAATATATTATAAAGATGTATATAAATCATGTTAATATTATATTCCTAATAATCTTTGTACAATAATTAATGTTATAAATTAGGTGGCGATCGAGAATATATTATTGAGAACAGAATTTTGAAATACAGAAATGTAATCTTTTTCACTATAATAATAATGGCGGTGAAGCTCTCAATCTCCGCAATTTCTCCAATGGCATAATTGACATGAACTCTATCTATTTTTTTTTTTAAGAATGATGTTAATTTTTTTTAATGAAAATAAAGGTTAAAGTTGATGACGGTGAAAAATGCAGTAGGTTAGTAGTAGAACTTTTGTTAAAAGAACAACAAAGTTTTTTTTTTCTTCTCTTCAGAGTCTTTTGAGAGAATCCGTTGAAATCTCTACTTTTTAGAAGAGATTTTGGATAGTGTTGTAAAACTAATACTTCTATTCCTTTCATCGAGTGTACAAAATGGGGTGGCATACCACCCTTTTATAGGGAGCAAGAGAGGCTCCTAAAATTCTAACATAAAGATCATCATAAGTGATCATCAAGGGAGGCTCCTAGAATTCTAACATAAAGATCATCATAAGTGATCATCATAAGTGCTTATACTAGAATCATCTAAAAGTATTTGAAAGGACATCCATTTTATATATTATTTTATAACACTCCCCCTTGGATGTCCGTCATTACACAAAGAATATGCCTCGTTAAAAACCTTACTAGGGAAAAACCCAGTGGGACAAAAACCTAGCAAGGGAAAAAGAGTACATATTACTTAGTGTATTCAATCTCCCCCTGATCCAAGCATCATGCGGAATCCTTTAATCGACGCATTCCGATACGCTTCACCAGCTTCTCAAATGTTGCAGTAGGTAGTGCCTTGGTAAATAAATCTGCTAAATTGTCACTTGAGCGGATTTGTTGCACATCGATCTCACCATTCTTTTGCAACTCATGAGTAAAGAAGAATTTTGGTGAAATATGTTTAGTTCTATCTCCTTTAATGTATCCTCCTTTTAGTTGAGCTATACAAGCTGCATTATCTTCATATAATAGAGTTGGAGGATTTTTATTGTCATGAGACAATCCACAATTCTTTCGAATATAATTAATCATTGACCTTAACCAAACACATTCCCGACTGGCCTCATGAATTGCTATAATTTCAGCATGATTTGAAGAAGTGGCAGCAAGTGACTGTTTTGTAGATCGCCATGAAATGGCTGTACCACCACATGTGAATACATATCCAGTTTGAGACCTTGCTTTATGTGGGTCAGATAAATACCCAGCATCAGCATAACCAAGCAATTCAGGTCGAGATTTATTTGAATAAAATAGGCCAAGATCAACTGTTCCTTGGAGATAGCGAAAAATGTGTTTTATACCATTCCAATGTCGCCTTGTGGGAGATGAACTAAATCTTGCTAGTAAATTAACTGCAAATGATATATCTGGCCTTGTGCAGTTAGCAAGGTACATAAGTGCACCAATTGCACTGAGATATGGTACTTCAGGACCAAGTATCTCTTCATTTTCATCTCGCGGTCTGAAAGGGTCTTTATTAGGATCGAGTGACCGGACGACCATTGGGGTACTTAGTGGATGTGCCTTTTCCATATAGAACCTCTTTAAAACCTTTTGGGTGTAAGCAGTTTGGTGGACAAAAATTCCACCTTCGAGGTGTTCAATTTGCAAACCAAGGCAAAATTTTGTCTTTCCAAAATCCTTGATCTCAAATTCTTTCTTTAAATATGCAACTGCCTCTTCGAGCTCTTCAGGAGTCCCGATTAAATTGAGATCATCAACATACACTGCAATTATCACAAAACGTGATCCATTTTTCTTTATAAAAACGCATGGACATATTGGATCATTGGTATAACCTTCCTTGACTAGACATTCGGTAAGACGATTATACCACATACGTCCGGATTGTTTGAGCCCATACAAAGACCTTTGCAATTTAATAGAATAAATTTCTCTTGGATTTGATTTACATGCTTCAGGCATGTTGAATCCTTCAGGGACTTTCATGTAGATATCTTTTTCAAGATTACCGTATAAGTATGCAGTGACTACGTCCATTAGACGCATTTCAAGTTTTTCATGCACGGTAAAACTTACAAGATATCTAAATGTAATTGCATCCATCACAGGAGAGTATGTTTCATCATAGTCAAATCCAGGTCTTTGTGAAAAACCTTGGGCTACCAATCGTGCTTTATATCTCACAACTTCATTTTTCTCATTTCTTTTTTGCACGAATACCCATTTGTATCCCACTGGCTTTACACCTTCAGGTGTTTGGACTACAGGTCCAAATACTTTTCGTTTTGCCAGTGAATCCAACTCGGATTGAATTGCATCTTTCCATTTTGGCCAGTCATTTCTACGCCGACATTCATTAACCGATCTGGGTTCATGATCCTCAAATTCTTCCAAAAAATCAAGTGCTACATTATATGCAAAAACATTGTCAATGACTGTTTCTCTTCGGTTCCAACTTTTTCCCGTAGTGATATAATTTATTGAAGTTTCTACAACCTCATGCTCTTCAGGAGCAACATCTTCTGAGACAACTTCTTCAGGAAGCTGAATTTTCTCACTACGTGCGAGTTGTTCATCCTCATTTGACTCGTCAATCTTAATTATTCCTCTTTTCTTTCGAGGGTTTTTATCTTTGGAACCAAGAGGTCTACCACGCTTCAGGCGTGCTTTAGATTCATTAGCACTTGTTATTTGTCCTTCAGGGACATCAATCTTAACCGGAACATTTTCTGCAGGAATATGTGATTTAGTAACTCTTCTGGAGTCACTAAATGCATCCGGTAATTGATTTGCAATTTGTTGCAAATGTATGATCCTTTGAACTTCTAGTTCACATTCTTTTGTACGAGGATCAAGGAAATCTAATGCAATTTTCCAATTGATTTCTTTTTTCGGTTGATCCTTACCTCCCCCTAATGTCGGGAAATGAGATTCATCAAAATGACAATCTGCAAATCTAGCAGTAAATAAATCACCTGTTAATGGTTCAATATATTTAATTATAGAAGGTGATTCATACCCGACATATATTCCCAACCTTCGTTGGGGGCCCAATTTAGTTCGGTGAGGCGGTGCAATTGGAACATAAACCGCACACCCGAAAATTCTTAAATGGGAGATATTGGGCTCATAACCAAATGTTAATTGAAGGGGAGAAAGGTTATTATAACTTGTCGGCCGAATTCTCACAAGTGTTGCTGCATGTAGTATAGCATGTCCCCAACCAGATAAAGGGAGTTTTGATTTCATTAACAATGGTCTAGCAATTAACTGCAATCGTTTGATAAATGATTCGGCTAGACCATTTTGTGTGTGAACATGAGCTACAGGATGTTCAACACTTATTCCAATCGACATGCAATAATCATAAAAAGCATGTGATGAATATTCACCAGCATTATCTAAACGAATTTTCTTTATTGGGTGATCTGGAAATTGTGCTCGCAACTTTATTATTTGGGCAAGTAATCTTGCGAATGCCAAGTTGCGAGAGGATAAGAGACATACATGTGACCATCTCGTTGATGCATCAACTAGCACCATAAAATATCGAAATGGTCCACATGGTGGATCTACAGGCCCACAAATATCACCATGAATTCGTTCTAGAAATGCAGGGGATTCAATCCCCACTTTAGTTGGTGAAGGTCTAACAATTAACTTCCCTTGAGAGCATGCAACACATGAGAATTCATTAGAATTTAACACCTTTTTATTTTCTAATGAATGGCCATGTGAATGTTCAATTATGCGCCTCATCATGGTGGAACCAGGATGTCCAAGTCGATCATGCCAAACCATAAAATCATTGGGAGTAATAGACTTCTGGTCTATTAGGTGATATGTTTCAGCTGTATTTATATTCGTGTAATATAGGCCAGAAGAGAATGAATACAACTTTTCTAACACACGTTTCTTTCCAGAAACAACTTGTGTAATCAATAGACATTCACTATTTTTCTCATTTAGAGTCTCGATATGATACCCATTTTTGCGGATATCTTTAAAACTTAACAAATTTCTTTGAGACTTGGGAGACAGTAGTGCATTATTTATAACTAGTTTAGTTCCTTCAGGGAGAAATATTGTGGCTCTTCCGGAGCCATCAATCAAATTTGCACTACCACTTATAGTGTTAACATTTGTCTCCCCCTTTTGCAAATGAGAAAAATATTTTTCATTTTTAAGTATAGTGTGTGTAGTAGCACTATCAATTAGACAAATATCACCATCACTATTCATTCCCAAATGTTTGGCATCCATTGCTACTTCATAAAAAAAATAAAACATAAATTAGAAATTAATATTAATAAAAGATGCAAAATATATAAATATTTTATTCATCATGAAATACTTATAGGGTATTCATCATATGCTTAGTTAACATCGTTAAAGAAATCGGCTACATCAAGATGGGTCATAACCACATCATCACCATCAAGAGCAATATTGTTATCAATAAAATTTGTCTCAACATTTTTTGCCTTATTTTTCAAAGAAGCTTAATAAAGCTCAACAAGATGATCCGCTGTTCGACACACGCGGGACCAATGACCTTCCATTCCACACCGGTAACAATGTTCCTCATATTTCTTCTTTTCTCCATTCTTTTCTCCATTGTCTCTCTTCTGGGAGACAGCTTGTTTCTTGTCACGATCATGGTTGTTGTTATTATATGGAGTAAATCTACCACGACCGCGACCACGATTATTACCACGTCCTCGGCTACCACCACGTCCACGTCCACGTCCACGTCCACGACCACGACCAGAATTTTGAGATTGAGTCGCATTCGCTTCAGGGAATGGACTAGAACCGGTGGGTCGGGACTCATGATTTTTCAACAATAATTCATTATTTTGCTCGGCTAAGAGAAGGCATGCAATGAGTTCAGAATATTTCTTAAAACCTTTTTCTCGATATTGTTGCTGCAGGAGCATATTCGAGACATGAAAAGTAGAGAATGTCTTTTCAAGCATATCATCATCAGTTATGGTTTCACCACATAATTTTAATTGTGAAGTAATTCTGAACATAGCCGAATTATATTCATTGACAGTTTTGAAATCTTGCAAACGTAGATGAAGCCAATCATACCGGGCTTTTGGAAGGACGACCATCTTCAGGTGGTCGTATCTTTCTTTTAAATTTCTCCACAAAACTAGTGGATCTTTCACTGTTAAATATTCAGTTTTCAATCCTTCATCCAAATGATGACGAAGGAAAATCATTGTTTTGGCACGGTCTTGATTTGATGCACTATTATTTTCAACAATAGCATCACCAAGACCCATAGCCTCAAGATGAATTTCAACATCTAAAATCCATGACAAATAATTTTTTCCGGTGATATCAAGTGGTGCAAATTCAAGTTTTGTGAAAGTAGCCATAATGAAGAATGAAATGAGAAAGGAGAAAAAAAAAACACTACCTTAATCTACCTTGAAGAGGTTCAAGTATATAATACTTGAAAATATTATTTTGGCTCAACGTAGAGACTCGTGCTGATAATGTGTTGTAAAACTAATACTTCTATTCCTTTCATCGAGTGTACAAAATGGGGTGGCATACCACCCTTTTATAGGGAGCAAGAGAGGCTCCTAGAATTCTAACATAAAGATCATCATAAGTGATCATCAAGGGAGGCTCCTAGAATTCTAACATAAAGATCATCATAAGTGATCATCATAAGTGCTTATACTAGAATCATCTAAAAGTATTTGAAAGGACATCCATTTTATATATTATTTTATAACAGATAGTGTAATTTATTTATATTTTTGGAGGAGAATCCAACAAAATCCATAGAGTATTAAAGTCTATAGACTATTGAATACCTAAAGATTTTTTAAGACTTTTTAAAATCCTATTGAATATCTCAAAATTTTGAAAGACTTTTAAAAATCCAGATTGAATACCCCCAGATTTTAAAAGTCCAAAAAAATCCAACAGAATTTCAATTGAATACACTCCCTAAATAGTGATAAAAAAGGAAAAAAAATATTATAATTTAAGAAAATTGTAAAAGCAAAAAAAAAAAAATACAGTTGGACACCAATAAAAAAAAAAGAGAACTAAAAAAATTGAAGAAAAATAATCCAAAGAGAGAGAGAAATCAACAAAAGAAATCATACATATTGATATCAAATTAGAATGAAATAATAAGAAAGTAGAATGCTTAAAGGTTAAAGGAGGAGATGATCATTATATATATAGGAGATCGAGATTAAGAATATACGGAATTCTGTTTTAAATTTTAATATTCAAATATGCATTTAAAATATGAGATTAAAAAATGTACTATAAATAAAGATTAATGATTAAGATTAATTAAATTTAAAAAATTAATAAAAGGTGAAATTAATGAGAAAATAGAGATTTTAAAATGGAGTGATTTGAGAAGAAATAAATTGTGATAAACCATTTGTGACATGTGTCTGTTGAAATGTTTGCAAATATATGATAAATAGATTAAGATTAAGATTTTACATGTGAATTTTTTAACCATATTTTACCTTATTATCTATATTTCATGTATGAAATATTTTATATAAGTTTTTGTGAATAACGTGAATGAATAATTTGAACCCATATTTTTTAGTTAAACTTGAGAGAATTTTAAATAACTAAAAGTCTAAAACCATGTATTTTTAAATCTTTTCATTTGAAATGACTCATCAAATCAAATCCCCTTATCCAAACACAACTTAAACACAACTTAAGACTCCATTTGAATGGAGTAATTTTAGGTCTATGAATTTTAAATTAACAATTAAAATTCACTTAATTTGTTTGAATTAAAAAGTAATAAATAAATGAATTTTAGATATTAAATTTGAACCAGTCTTTTTTTTAAATTTAAATTAAGAGAATTTTCACTAAAATTAAACCATTATTTGAAATCCACATATTTTTTTAATTCTTATAGCCTCCTCAAATCAAACTAACCAAACAATAATATTAACTACTTTAATGAAGGGTAGATATTAGTTGACAAAGTGGGATAGCTCAAGTGGTTATAGCACCACTACCTAGGCCTTAGATCGTGGGTTCGAGTCAATGGAGAGGGGAGAAAAGAGATGGGTATTTAACTTTCTATAAAAAAAAAAAAAAAAATAGATATTAGTTGCTTTGTGCAACGGGCACAGAACCCAATCAAACTATCCCACAAGTGATACTAATATATTAAATCGCAATTAAGAAGAATCTAACTGTGCCCAATATCGATCCTTCCATATTTCCTCCACTACAATACATCATGAATTCTGCAACGCGCTTGCATGAGTTTCACCGTTTTTGTACTCCTCCAAACAGATTACGCACCCTTCATTAACTTCTTCCTGAAACTTTCTCGGCATCATCCTATTTCTCGAATACTATTTCTTCCGGTCACGTTATGTTGCACGGTCCTCCGTCGAGGCTGATTATCGTACTATTGCTTCCACAACCGCTAAACTCCAATGGACCAAATCTCTCCTTCAAACACTTGAGGTACCCATGTCTCCCGTTAAATATTGTGACAATGTTGAAGCTACTTACTTATGCTCAAATTCGATATTTCATTTTTGCATGAAGCACACTGTTATTGACTTATACTTTGTTCGTGATCTCATCAAAACGGCTCAACTTCGTGTTTCTAATGTTTCGTCAGCAAATTAATTAATCGATGCTCTCACAATACCTCTTCCCCGAAATCGCCTTCAACTTTTAATGGACAAGATTGGCCTCACCAGTGCTCCATCTTTGATATATTATACTCCCTCCGTCCCACAATAATTTTCACACTTTTCTTTTTAGAACGTCCCACAATAATTTTCACACCCTTAAAATGAAAAATCCTTTATCAACTTCACCCTCACAATATCCTCATTTTACACAAATGTCATTACTTTTTCTACACACACAAAAGTCAACTCATTTATTTTTTTTAGAACGTCCCACAATAATTTTCACACCCTTAAAATGAAAAATCCTTTATCAACTTCACCCTCATAATATCCTCATTTTACACAAATGTCATTACTTTTTCTACACACACAAAAGTCAACTCATTTATTTATTTTATGCATAAAGGTTTACAAAATTACCCCTCAAAACTCCAATCATTATTACACTTTCTTAATATATATGTGCCCATCTACCTATGAAAATTATTATGAGACAGAGAGAGTATATACTCCCTCCGTCCCGGAAGTGTTTGCACCACAAAGTGAGCACACTTATTAAGAAAAAAAATGTAATGGGTGGAGTGTTGAGGGGTAATTTTATACAATTATATGAATAAAGTAAAGAGAGTGGTTGAAATAAGTGTAAAAATAATGAGTTTTGTGTAAATAACGTGAATTTTGTGAGGGTGAGATTTATGAAGGAGTTTCATTTTTAAGGGTGCAAACAATTGTGAGACAAACAAATAAGGTCAGTGTGCAAACAATTGTGAGACGGGAGGAGTATCAAATATTGATCTATATCTTTAATATATGTGGGCCTCCACTCAAGAACTTGAGGTACCCATGTCTCCGGTCATATATTGTGACAATGTTGAAGCTACTTATGCTTAAATTCGATATTTTACTTTCGCATGAAGCACATTGCTATTTACTTCCACTTTATTGGTGATCTTAATTTGTTGATGCTCTCACGAAATCTCTTTCTCGATTTGGCCTTTAACTTTTAATGGATAAGATTGGCCTCACCAGTGCTCCATTTTAGATATATTATATATATCAAATATTGATCTATATCTTTAATATCATGCGGACCTCCACTCATTCTGTATGATCTATAAATATCAATGTACTCTTTCATTTAGTAAATGGAGTAAAAGTTTATTTCCTCAACAAATGGTTGCTTTTGAGGAAGCATATATGTTTTTCCGATTTGTTCTTTCACCCATTTCTTGGATCTCTACTTTCCACAAAAAATATCTTGCATTTTCTTGGGTGCTCTCAACTTCGATTTATTGCGTCTGTGAATTATTGCAGGATTTTCGATTTACGTTTCTTTATATATATGTTTGTTAATCCTTTAAAAATAACTCACAAAGAAATCATTTCAATTTTATTTTTTCTTTGATAATTTTTATGTTGGTTAATGTTTATTCTAATTTTGTTTACTTAAGGTAAAATTCATCTTTAAAAAGAAAAGAAAAATAATATGAAACATTCAACTTGAACTACACAATATGAACAATCCATACTACTATTATATTTCAGTTCTCATTTTTTCTATCACTATGAGAACGAATCTAGCTATAACTTGCAAATAAATTTCGCTGAAGCATGATCCCCAAAAGTAGGGGTAGAAGTAGGCCGACCTACGAACCTAACCTATTAATAACCTATTAAGGGTCTTGTTAGGCCTAGCCTATTTATAATATAAGTCGGGCTTAGGCTTTTTAAAAAGTCTATTTAGTTAAGTAGGCTAGGCTTTATATAAGACCTTATAAGCCTAACATGACGGCCTATTTAAGATTATATATTATATTTATATATATTTTATAATAAACAATTCTTAAAATTTAGTACTAACATTTATATTAAATTAAATTAAAGTAAGTTAAATTTATTTTAGTACTTGGAAAATCGTTATAATGTTTGTATTTAATCTCATCATTGTAATGCAATTTGTTCTGGTAATAAATTTTATTTGCAATTTTGAATATTGAATTACGATTCATATTTAATAAATTTAATAGGCTTCTAAAAGGCTCGTAGGCCTGGCCTATTTACCTAAAAGACCAGACCAAGGCTATAAAAAAGCCTATTATAGATAACAGGCCAGACTCAAACTCAATATTTATAAACCAGGCTCAAACTTTTTCATGTAAAGTCTAGCCTAGCCTAATTGGATACATGATCAAACTAAATGGAGTAAAATGAATTAAAATCATGCTCAATATTTGAAAATATTTAATTATTACTAATATCCATTCTAATACATCACGTACTATAAGAATTTCAAAAAAATAAATATATATATATATATATATATATATAATATTCACTCAATTTCATTGAAAGATGATCATGAAATAAAAATGTTGCAGATTTAATTAAATTCTAATAACTATAAAGAGAAATCCAAATGTTAATGGATAGGATAGTTGGAGGACAACTAAAGCAAGATTTCTTTCATTATCGAATTTAAGAAAAATAAAAATCAGCATGGAGTAGTATTTATTTTATGCTATTGGATTCATAAATAATTATTTAGTTTTACATCATTAGTAAAAAGGCAAATAAACTTACCATTGCATGATATTTCATAATTATATATGGGCTAATTTTGGGTGAGACCATCTCACAGAATGACTCATGAGACGGGTCTCCCTTTGATACGGAGTAGAATTTAAGTAAAAAGTGGAGTCACTTTTGTTAAAAATATTATCATTTTTTACTTAAATATTATCACTTTTTTTTACAAACCAAAATCTGGAAAAAAATATGAATTATTTTACCCAAAATCAAAATTTTAAAATATAGATTAAAAGGATCCGTCTTAAAAAAAAGATTTGTGAAATGTTCTCACAATAAAATTACAAACTACCATATTTATGTTCGACGCTTCCACCAACTCAATGTTCAACCAAATACTCATTAATATAATTTGCACCATATAAATTTGGATAAATATTGAACTATCAAATTATGCAACATAGTATCAGACGACGTGACATCTACAAAGTGGGCATGTGTCCTTCTCGGCCATCCATGTCTTGAGACATAAAGCATGAAATCTATGACCGCATGTAGTGATCCTTACCTGAGTTTTACCGTGCTTATACTCTTCCAGACAGATTACACACCCTCCACCAACTTCTTCCTCTTCTCCAGCATCATCATATTTCTCGAATACTATTTCTCCAGGCCACGACTCTGATTCTGATGGTTGTCCCACGAAATAAGTATTTATCTTGGAACATAGCGTCACAATTCCCAACAAAATATATCTCAAGATAACGAAAATTCCAAGAAAAAGCACTAGAAACCCTAACGCAACTATTGGTTCTATACCTTGTTTAATCGACATATCAAGATTATTAGATGAATGATGAATCGAAGAGAAACTATATATTTTTGTATCTGATATATGGGAGCACTTCTGATGTGGAATTTTACTTAATAAAAATGAACTACAATGATATTATGACTACCATTATATATAGTTATAGTTTAATTTGTTAATTAGGATATATATCAGATTTATATCCATCTAATGCGATCTCTTTTTGGGTACAACGTTCGAAAAAGGAAAAAAAAATAAAGTTCTGATATATTAATTACATATTTGATATATTAACTGATAATGGAAAAAAATCTATATCGAATCTTCATCTTAAGATTGATTTGCTCACGTCCTATTTTAAGGTTTCAGTTATACTCCCACATGCATGAATAAATAATTAACGGTTAAGTATATATAGAATTTCCCCTAATTAACGAAAATGAACTACATTATGATTATATTATGACTACGGTCTAGCATAATTTGATATATTAACAGACAATTAATTATAGAAGCAAATCTATATCAAATCTCGTTCTAAAAAAAATCTATATCAAATCTTTATCTTAATACTCTCTCCGTTATAAATGACTTGTACATTTTAATTTTCTTTTATTGAAATTAAAAAATATATATATGTCTTGATAAGTAAATCCTTAATTAAAATAATTATTTAATTTTATTGCATTCCATGATTTTAGCTTATTATAATTTATTTTATCTTACTCACATTTTTAACCTTTGATAATTTATAAATTATGAGTATTTCTAACGGGAGTAAAATTGGAAGAAAGTGTGTAGATTAATGGTGTCATAATGACCACGTAATCACAAAAAAAAAAATAAGGAGATCATTTTTTCTTTAACTTTTGAATATTACATTACTTATCTTCAGATTGCATGTTTCTGATAATGATAATCAGTGTTGTTGTGGCAAAATAAAATTTCCTGTACTATTTGAAGATGAGGATACTATCATTCATTTCAAAACATCTACAACAAACCAACGTCAAGATTAAGAAAAGTTTATTGAAAAAAGAAGTTAGATTAAATATATGTTTATGTATTTTTTTTTAAAAGTGCATGTTAAATATATGTTTATGCATTTTTTTTAAAGTGTTTCGTTTGAAAATGTATTTTTAAGATTTGGGGTTGGTCTGCTATGGACTCAAGTACATGTTGTGCACCCTAGTCCATGTTGCACTTTTCAATTTACTGACTTACACTTTTTGGTAAATGATGTTGCACTTTTCAATTATTAAACTGTATAATAATATTTTTAGTAATAATTGAAAAGTGCAACACCATTTACCAAAAAGTGTAAGTCAGTAAACTGAAAAGTGCACATGGACTAGGGTGCACAGCATGCACTCGAGTGCATACTAGACTTTACCTTAAGATTTTGAGCTATATTTTTTTATATTATTATGGATATTGATCGGTCTAATTAACATATATTTATAGTTCAATTATAATTATAAATGAGGTTTGTTTATGATTTCTTTAATGTTGATAATTTAAAAAAAGTATGACGGTTTCATTGTATTCTACTTCTATAGAGAGTTATGTGACGTTTAAGGACTGCAAAATATGAAACAAAACTTTCAAGATGCCATGACCCTATACAAATGATATTCATATCCATATCCGGATTCATCACATTTACTTGACATTACAAGATTCTTAAATGACATTGTACTCGATGGACATTTGTATTACTTGCAATTCAAAATGGCTAGAAATTACAAGATTCTTAAATGACATTGTACTCATGAAGATGGACATTTGTATGTTCGGGTAAAAGAATACATACCTGATGCATGGTCCATGTGAACCCTGTGAAAATTGTTGAAAGTGGGTTTCGAACCTGAATAAAATAACATCTTAAATGACATTGGACTCATGAAGATGGACATTTGTATGTTCGGGTAAAAGAATACATACTGATGAATGGTCCCTGTGAAAATGACATTGGATTCATGAAGATGGACATTTGTATGTTCGGGTAAAAGAATACATACCTGATGCATGGTCCCTGTGATTCAAAAATTTGATATTGTGGTAAAACAATCCAAGAGCAACCACTAGGCTACAATGACTTTTGTTAAGTATTAATTGTGTTATTTATCCTATATATACGTGATATTTTATATATGGCTGGACTCAAGTACACGAGTACACGGAAAACTTCTAGAATTACAAATTTCATCTCTAATGTTCATAATTGTATACTCAATAATATTTCATCACTAAAGGTAATTCTCTTAATTTCAATTTCACCTCATGCACAAGTATGCAAATATTATTAGACAATGACTCCTATACAATTGATATAATTTTGAATATAAGAGTCCAACGCTCTCATATTATCTATAAAACAATATTCATACAAACTAACATATTACAACCATACACAAATGACAAAACATTCTCTTATTAAATCTGAACTTATGCATACACAAATGACAACAAATTAGCTTATTCAATCTGAATTTATGCAAGAGTGTCTTTTGTTTGCTTATTCAATCTGAATTTAAGCAAGAGTGTCTTTTGTTATCGGTATTGTTGAGAATGACATGAATTATCAAATACATTAATTATCATCAAATATATTTTAAAATAATCAATTATATAAAATTTTATTAAATAATAATATAATTTTTTTTAAATTCCGTGAAATTGGCTGGTCTTACACTAGTAAGAGAAAGATATGTGATATGTAGAAATAAAAATTTAAAAATAATAATTAAGAGTAGATTAGATTTCTCTAAAACATCGGTGTTAGGGAATACAGTTGCCCTGAATTATCGCTCGGAGGGAGTTTCTTAGCAAATCACAGACGACGTAGCGTGGGATGGAGGCTTCGGCAGTGACCAGTGGACGAGGATCTGTTCGTCGAGGAAGGATGAGAATTTGATTCACGAATGAGCGTTGGCGGCGGCGATCCTCTCCCAGCAGCAATTGCAGAATGGCGGCGGAATCTCTTCCAGCAGCAACAGAAGAATGACGGTTGTTATACCTAGTCAAAGAAGTCAATCTTTGAAAATTCAATCCTAGTCACCAGCTTACGTGGCGAGGACCAGTCAACAAAGTCTTACGACGACCAGTCAACAAAGTCTTACGACGACCAGTCAACAAAGTCTTGCGACGACCAGTCAACAAGAAGAAAATGTAATATAAATATTGTATTTAATATAATAGAGTGCTCGCCCGAAGATGTCGGCGAGCACGTGTTAGTTAACTGCTCGCCCAAATATGTTGGCGAGCAGGCATATATCTAGCTAGAGAAATATTAGTATTGAAGCTTTGGGAGACAGCATGAGACATGGCGACCAGGTTCTCCGGCGACCACCGCGACGTCATCTCAGCGAGCAGGTTTTGTCGACGGGCAGGTCTTTCCGGACGAGTAGGTTTTCAAGCTCCTCGGCATCTCGCCGAGGACGACCACCAGAGGCGGTTTAGCATTAAATGCGCCATCCCATCACCTTTTCGGGCAGAGAGAAGGGTCCACTATCAGGGTGCCACGTGTAAAGGGCGGGCTGCCCCTAAAAACCACTATATAATGCCCAAATGGGCTCATTTGTAAACCTAAGTGATCCATTCCTAAAAACTCCCAATCTAAGCAATATACTCCCCAAAGCATCAAGCTTTTAGCTTCTTCAAGAAGCTACATCTTTGTGTTCTTATTGTTCTTCATATCTTCTTCATTTAATCATCATAACAATCCGTATAAACACGTAATAACCCCCGATAATCATATATGTTTGTATCGTACTAACAAATAGTCCACATCCGAATCACCCCGATCAAAGTTCATACAACATTTGGCGCTAGAAGGAGGGGCCTTTTACGTGTTCATCATCAAGGTTTCAACCGATCATCGAGCGATCGGCTAGCAGACTCTTGTTTTTCAGGTTTTAATCGGTAGATCTACCGTTTAAAGCATCATTTACGCTTTTTAGTGTTCTTCGTGTTCTTGAACTTTTTCGGTTTTCGAGACATATTTTGGAGTTTGATCTCTTTGTAATTGTGTTCTCAAGTTTCTGTTATTACTTTAACTAGATCAGTAGTTGTAATAGCTCGTTCTTCTGCGTAAGAACTTTCAATCTTTCGTTTTTTAGCTTCGGAGGCTTAGAACAGTCTCATACCTTTGTAATCTTTTAAAAGACACTCTTTAAACGATGTCTCAACGTTCAAATCTAGACGGAATCCCACCGCTCGGAGGGAACGAGCACCCTCCGGCGCCGGCGGCTCCGTCGCTAAATCCTTTTGGAAACTTGAATTTGGGGGACATCATGAAAGACCCCCAGCACCTGAAATAATTCTCCGATTTCCTCCTGGAGAAGAGGAGGTTACTCGAGGTGGAAGAGGCTGAGAAGGCCAAAGATCAGGACTTCGACAGAGCTCGCAAAGCCAAGGCGAAGGTCAATGACAATGACGAGGACAACCGTTCCTATCATTCATACTCTGTTCGTCCCCAGGACGGGGAGAGAAACAAAGCACCTGTTCGCTCCCACAACATCCATACGGGAGAGTCATACGGTCGGAACTCCGTGTTTAACCGAGTAGGCGACAAGGACCCACGAAACGCTCCTCGCCCGGTGCACTTTGATATCGGGCGACGACCAGCTAAAGACGACCACAAAGATCGTGGTGGAAGGAACGGAGACAGGGTCTCCGCCCTAGATCGAGTAGGGCCAGGTGGGCGAGCTCCGTCAAAGAGTTACCACAGCCATCGTTCAGAGAGGCGTTCTCCCAGGCGATCACATCAGGGTGATCACCCGGCCGCTTCTCGCGGGAGCCGACGCGACGAGGTCGTCGTCCCCCGGCCACAAACCGACGAGGAGGGGCAGTTCGCCCAGTTCCTCGAAACACAAAGATTAATGAAGTTGGAGATGGAAACTCTGCGAACAGAGGTGGTCGCAACCAAGCAAGGCACTGCCCCACCTGTCACTTTGCCAACTCCACCTTTAAGTGTTATGATTCTCACTGCCCCCATTCAAAGGAATATTCAAATGCCTTCTATGGCAGCGTACGACGGGGCGTCCGAACCAAGGGTGCATCTATCAAAGTATGCAAGCTATATGGCCTCAATCGGGGCAACGGACGCCACCCAATGCAGAAACTTCTCCTTGACCTTAGGAGATCGAGCTCATCGCTGGTACACCACCTTGGGTGCCGGATCTATCACCTCATTTCTAGAGCTGGGGCAACAATTCTTGACTCATTTTGGGTCTATTGCTGCTCGCCCAGCCTCAAAGCAACGTTTGGCAAACGTTCGCCAAACAACAACCGAATCGGGCAAGGACTTTATCGAACGTTTCGATAGGTTGGTGATCGACGGAGAAGTTGTTAATGACGAGACGAAGCTAATCTCGGCTATCTCCGGGCTAAGAATAGGTTCCAAGCTGTGGGAATCTATGCACACCTCTTTCCCCGTTTCCTATGCGGATTTCCGCAGTCGGGCGGGAAATTTCATACAAATGGAAGAGATAATGGACGCTGCCAAGGCTAACGAGCAGTCGGACGCGGCCAAAAGGGTATGGCCAAAGAAAAATTCTAACACTGGGGAGTCTTCCCAGCCTAAGAAGGCGACCACTCAGGGCGGCAGTGCTCGCCCATCAAACTTCAGGCCTTTCGAGGAGTCTCCTGAGATTCTCCAATTCAGGGAAGCCCTTACTGTTGACCCCAGGGGTATCTACGATGCAATCAGGGGAAAAAATCTGCTCCCCCAAGCTAAGCCAATGCATACAAGTGATGCTAATCTTGATGGTAGTTAATTCTGCAACTACCACAACTCAGTCGGCCACCACACCAATGGGTGCCGTGACTTGGTGAGAAATCTTTTTAAGTTGTACAATGAGGGCAAGCTCGCCCAGTTCATCAAGTCCGGAGGTGGAAATGGCGACAACAAGAGCAGGAAGTGTCGCGACGACAGCGACGACCTTCGCCAACAGATCAATCGCCAGAAACTGGCTCCCCCCATGCCGAACAATCCACCGGGCGACATCGATAATGTGGGTGGAGGTTGTTTAGTTTTGGAAGGCCCCTTGGGGGGAACTCAGTCCGAGAAAGCTCTGTCTGTTCGCCGACAACAGAGCGACATGCGAGCACTCAACAGCGTGCATCAAGTGTGCATCGCTCCTGCTGCCGAGCAGCCCCCATCCCACCAACTCGTTTTCACAAACGACGATCTGAACGGCGTGGTGCAACCAAACAATGATGCTTTGGTCATCACGGGGAAAATTATGGGAACCAACGTCCATCGCATGATGGTCGACACCGGGGCTTACACCAAAGTTCTCTTCAAGCATACTCTCGATGCCCTCGGTGGATATGCAGAATATGTTGAGCCTTGCGACGACATTATCGTAGGGTTCGGGGACACGCGCAACCTTCCGATAGGAAAGATCAAACTATTCCTGGAGTTGGCATCGTCAAAAGAGCTAGAAATGCACCATGCTCGGCAGCTCGACTTCCTGATCGTAGACATGCCATCTTCCTAGAATGTGTTCCTCGGCCAACCTTTCTTCAACGAATTCAAGGCGGCCGCTTCTACTTTTTTTTACTGTGTAAAATTTCTGACCTTGGCGGGAGTTATAACCGTCAAGGGCGACCAGACACGGGCGAGGGAGTGTCTCGTCCGTTTTGCTAAACGCCATTCTAAAGAAACTCCTATGATTGGCCAGTATATTGAGTGTCAAAAACAAATAGAACAAATGAACTACCTAGAAGGCCTTCCCAGAAAATATCAAAAAATCGAAGTTGGGGAGTGCAGTCGGCGTTTCGACGACCACCGAGTAGAGGCGAACGAGCACGCCTCCATGGAAGTGGACGACCACACCCAAATGGAGATCGACGAGTAGATAGATTCGGGCGACCAGGTTCCAGAAAACATTCCAGATCTGGAGCCTAGGTTAGGCTTTGAGCCAGAGTTCGGAATCGAGGACCCTCGTTGGAACGAGCCTAAAGAGCGGGCAACTTCAGCGGAGGACCTTGAAACTATTCACTTAGACGATGCTCGTCCAGAACGCGAGGTACTCATAGGTTCGAATTTACCAGCACATTTGCGGTCCGATATAATCGCGTTTTTGAAAGAAAATGTCGGAGCTTTCGCATGGTCGCATGAGGACATGGTAGGGATCAAAACAAGCCATGCCTGCCACAAGTTGAACATTGATCCAACAAGAAGACCCATCACCCAAAAATGAAGAAAATTTGGGCCAGATAAGTATGCGGTTATGGCAGTAGAAGTCAAGAAATTGATCGACAATAAATTAATCGAGAAAACTAGAGATTGTGGTGATTGTGTATAGACTTCACAGATCTAAGTGCTCGTAAAAAATCCTGAGTGGTTGGCGAATCCAGTGCTCGTAAAAAAGATGACCGGGTCGTGGAGATTGTGTATAGACTTCACAGATCTAAACGATGCCTGTCCCAAAGATCACTTTTCGATGCCCCACATCGATCATTTGGTAGACAATACAGCGGGGCACGAGATGTTAACTTTCATGGACGCTTTCGCGGGATACCATCAGATTGCTATGCATCCCGACGACCAGCGACACACTGCTTTCATGACCGCAATGGACATGTATAGTTGGAAAAGAATGCCTTTCGGTTTGAAAAATGCGGGGGCAACATACCAAAGACTGGTAAATAAGATGTTTGAAAAATACATCGGCGAGATGGTGGAGGTCTACATCGACGACATCGTTGTCAAAAGCCTACGAAAAGAAGATCACCTACACCACCTTGCCATGACATTCGATATCCTGAAAGAATACAACATGAAGTTAAATCCAAAGAAATGCAGTTTTGGAGTTAGCTTCGGGAAATTTCTGGGGCACTTGGTTAGCCAGCGGTGCATCGAGGCGAATCCGAGTAAAATTCAAGCAGTCATCGATATGCAAAGCCCAAGAAACGTAAAAGAAGTGCAGAGGTTGACTGGATGTCTTGCATCGCTGAACATATTCATTACACGAACAGGCGATCGTTGCAAACCTTTTTTCGATGCTTTGAAAAAATGGAGGTTCGAATGGACTGACGAGTGCGAAAAAGCTTTCGAAAAGCTGAAGGAATATTTATCGGATCCGAAGGTCCTATCTAAGCCAGTCCTCGGAGAAATCTTGTATCTCTACTTGGCGGCCACTGACTGTGCGATCAGTTCAGTGCTCGTCCGAGCAGAGGGGAGCACACATCTTCCAATCTACTACGTAAGTCAAACACTGAGAGATGCGGAGTTGAGATACACTCCAATGGAAAAATTGGCGTACGCATTGGTCATGAGCGTCATAAAACTAAGGCAATACCTATTCGACCACGAGGTGGTCGTCCTCACGACTTTTCCTCTTCGGCGAGCACTGCATCGTCCGGATACCACTGGAAGGCTTTTGAAATGGTCGGTGGAAATCGGGCAATTTGGGCTCACCTACTCGCCCAGAACGACAATCAAGGGACAAGTGCTGGCGGAATTCATTGTGGAACTCACTTTCCCAGAGAAATTGGACAAGGAAATCGATCTTCCTTGGTTACTGTTCGTGGATGGCTCTTCGACGAGCACCAAAGCAGGGGTAGGAGTCGTCCTCACCAGTCCAGCCGGACAGACTTTTGCTTCGGCGATCGAGTTCGAATATCGGGCGACGAACAACGAGGCAGAGTACGAGGCTCTGGTCGCGGGAATCAAGATGGCTATGGCCGTGGGCGCCAGAAAACTGAAATTTTTAACGATTCTCAGCTAGTGGTTTGTCAAATAACGGGCGAGTACGAGGCTCGTGGCGATCAAATGTTGAAATATCAAGACTTGGTGAAAGGATTGCTCGAGCAATTCGATCAGTTTCACATCGAGCAAATCCCTAGGGAGGAGAATACGCAAGCAGATGCCTTAGCTCAGCTGGCCACTTCAGAGGGGGAGGCAGTATTTTCAGAAGCAACCATCACTAAGATTTCTTCCCCATCAGTGAGCAGAGGGCAAATTTTGCAGATTGAAGCGACCAGCGACGAGGACTGGAGGACGCCGATCACCAAGTACATCAAGACCGGCGAGCTTCCGGACGACAAGGTGAAGGCGACCAGGTTGCAGCTCAGGTCCGCAAGGTACACTATTATTGGCGACCAGCTGTACAAACGGGGTTTTTCAATGCCTTTATTGAAATGCCTCGAAGAAGACGAAGCGAAGATCGTCATGTATGAAATCCACGACGGAGTGTGCGGAAATCATACAGGGGGGCAAGCACTCGCTTTAAAAATCATAAGGCAAGGCTACTTTTGGCCAACACTGAAGAAGGATGCAATCCACTACGCGCAGACGTGCAAGAGATGTCAAGCCTCCGCTCCCGCCATTCACTCACCACCAGACAAGCTCATCTCGGTGTATAGTTCTTGGCCTTTCGCGAAGTGGGGGATCGACATCATCGGACCTTTCCCACCAGCTGCTGGGGGAGTAATTTTCGTAGTCGTAGGAGTCGATTACTTCACCAAGTGGACAGAAGCAAAGGCATTGAAGACCATCGCAACGGGCCAGATGACAAGCTTCATTTGGAAGAATATAATTTGCAGGTTCGGCCTACCACGAGCAATAGTGAATGACAACGGACGTCAGTTCACGAGTCAAGACATGCTGGAATTCTGCTCAAAGTGGAACATCAAGAAAATTGTTTCAACACCCTATCATCCACAATCAAATGGTCAAGTAGAAGCAATCAACAAAATCATCAAACACACCTTGAAAGCTAAGCTAGATGGATTGAAGGGAAAATGGGCGGACGAGCTGCACATGGTTCTGTGGGCATATCGGACGACCACGAGAAATTCTACAGGTGAGACATCGTTCGCACTCGCGTTCGGAACCGAAGCTGTCATACCAGCAAAGGGGCAGGTCGCCACCTTTCGAGTAGCAAATTATGACGAGCAGTTGAATAACGATGCACACCTCTCCGACTTGGACTTCCTAGAAGAGCGAAGACTAACAGCGGACGAGAAGAATGTGGTCTACAAACAAAGGTCAGAGCGCTACTACAACACCAAAGTACGTGCTCGCCAATTCTCCATCGGCCAGCTCGTACTTCGACGGGCGACAGAGCAATCCATTGGCATACTTGGCCCGACTTGGGAGGGTCCATACCGAATAACGCGCACACTCCTGAACGGATCGTACGAGCTAGAAGATCTCGAGGGCAAGCCGAGCAAGTACCCATGGAATGCGGTCAAGTTGAAGAAGTTTTATTAGTAAGTTTTTAATTTCTTTATATTTGTATAGTTTGTATCTAGTCATTTTCAATCCATCAATCCATTTGTATAAGTTTTTATCAGAAAGTTTGTAAATTTCATCAAATGTTAGATAAGTTTTAGAAATTTTAGATAAGGCTCTGCGTAGCCAGCTGTGAAACAAAAGAGTTCAACCGACGAATGGTTAACTCTGAAAGACGAGCACTCTTTCTTAAAGATGCTCGCAAAGGAAAGACAAGCACTCTTCTTTCTTAAAGATGCTCGCAGGGTAGTGGCGACGACGATCACTACCTAAGAAACAAGAGTTCAACCGACGAATGGTTAACTCTAAAAGACGAGCACTCTTTCTTAAAGATGTTCGCAAAGGAAAGACCAAAGGAAAGACGAGCACTCTTTCTTAAAGATGCTCGCAAGATAACAACGACGAACACAAACCAATGAAAGACAAAAATAAAAAGAAGTATTTATTAAAAGATGTTTGCAAAAAATAATCATAACATAAATTGAAAAGCAGTAACAAGGACGATCACCCAAAGAAAAACAAACACGTCGTATGCAAAAGTTTCCATTCATTAAAAAAGCATTAGAAAGGCTGAAGTTACAAAAAGGCCTTAGTGGCCGAACAAGTCCTAAAAAAGCAGAGTAAAGTAAAAGAACTAAGTCTCAGGGGTATTCCCCTCGGCAGCAGCATCCTCCTCGCCCGCAGCCACCACCTCGGCAGGAGCATCCTGCTCACCTCCAACCTCCTCCTCGTCTTGTGGGGGGTCATCGAAGTACACCGGGACACCCAAGAGACGAGGGTACTGGAGTCCCATTTTCAGCAAAGGCAGCAGGGGTAGTCTTGATTCAGCCTTGGGATTTTCACCCATAAGGAGGTCGTCTATGAAGCCGCCGAGCAGAGTGACGTCCACATCTGGTTGAGTTTCCTTGAGTTTGTGAACGAGCTCGTGGGCAGTGATAGAATGGCTGCGCACTCGGCAACATCATTGCTTTCATCTCGTTCTTCGGAAACGGCGACCAGTTGTTGCCGAAGAGAGGCCAAGTTATCTTCACCAGTTGTAAAATTATTTTGAAGAATGCTCACCTCGACAGTTTTCATTTTTAGCTCGTTCTCGGCAGATGCGAGGCAAGCACGGAGGTCTTCGATCACTTGAAGATCCTCCTGATCCTTCTTCCGAACAACCTCAAGCTGGGCCTCAAAATCGGCCAGTTTGGTCTCAAGGTCGACCACTTTCTCCTCAAAGACGGCCAGCTGCCTTTCTACGCCCGCTTTAGCCTTTGCCAAGTGGGCGAGCTTCACGCTCCTCTCCTCGCTGATTTTGCGGTTTTCGTAGATTTGAATGCAGAGTTTCTCGGCAGCAAAAGCTGCGCGACTAGTCTCAATGGCGACCAGCCTCGCATTCTCCAAGGAGTTATGGTTGTCAACCTCGTCGACAAAGGTTGTAGATAGCGATCGAGGCACGTTCCTCATGGCCCTGACCACGGGCTGAGGGAGCACCTCCTCGTCCTGCGGATCCCTCGAACGGTAAAAGCCGAGGAGGCCTCATTGAAAGGTTCGATCACCGGGTGGTCGGTAAGCCTAAATAAAGGAGGGAAAATTAGAAAGAGTACTTATAAAATATTCAAAGGTTTTTCTTTTGGAAGAACTTACTTGGCAACTCGGTCGGCGTCCCAGCCGAGAAGAGTATTATCACCAGGGGCCCTTTGCCCGGCCGGCGAGCTCGCAGCGACCTCTCGAGTCCTTTTACTTCTGCGAGGAGGGGATGGCAACTTTGGGGATACGATCTGTGGGAGAGGCGAGTTACCCCTCGGCGGGGATATCCTCGGCGAGACCCTCTCCTCCACACTCTACCCAAGCCACTGCTCGGCAGCATTCGGGCGAGAAGAGCCCCCTAGGGCTGTTTTCGCAGCCGCCGCGGTCTCCGGTTTTTTCCTTTTGCCCGTGCCATCGACGATCTGTCGCTCGCGGAGAGCTCTCGCTGCTCGGATCATTCTGCCCGACATGATTCGATCGTAGTCGAGGTTTGGAGGAAGGTAAGTGATAACTTTGTCCGGAATCACTACTAAAAACGAAGAGTCAGGTTAGCGAAGAGAAGAATTTTTATACAAAAAGACTTGGAAATATTTCAAATACCTGGGGGAAACTCTCGAGTGATATGGTGAGGAGGTACTCTAAGACCTGCTCGCTCGCGCATACACTCCCTGTTCAGAAAGCGGCAGGACCTCTCCAAGTAGTGACGGTTAAGCACGCAGCAAATATGATATTGGAAGAGGGACGAGAGACGGTGCTCGGCGGTCTTCGTGCGAGCAGTTTCACCTACAAAAGCGAGGAGTTATTCAGTTTAGACAAGAACGAGCAGAAATAAAAAGACTTACCACGAATTCTCTGGTATTCGGTCGCGATGAGGATGCGATCAGGTGATCCATCCGGCCTCACCGCACTTTTCCAGTCCCCGGCTACCCACCACCAATTGGTCTTCCAATCGCGGATTTTGTTGGGGACCCCTTCGACCAGCTTGATGTAGTCGCGGCTTTTTACATAGTAGAAAACGTAACCCACCTTTTTGCCGGCCTCGGCCGCTTGAAGAAGGTAGTTGATCTCTTTCGGACTGAGCCAAGTGTTCCGACAACCGTTCTCGGCCGCGACCAGGCCGAACAGCGTGAGGAGCCCAATCAGATTCGACCAACCGTTCGACAATATTTGAGAAGGGGCCACCCCCAGAAATCATAAAAAATTTGTAACTCCGGGGTGCAGGGGGAACCTCAGCCCTGCCTCCATCATGCCGATGTTGACGGCGACCATCCCTTCTGGCGGCTGGTCGGCCCTCTCGTCGGCGCGAGGGACGAAGAAGCAGACGTCGGCCGGCAATTGATACTTCTTCCGAGAGTTCTCCAGTTGGGCCGAGAAGACGCTGCTCGCATACTTACAGGCCTCATACATCGATTCAGAAGCTGCTCGGTACGGGCGAGGAACCTCTCTAGGCAGGTAATCGCGGTAATACTCGTAAAATGTCTCCCTCGAGAGTTCATCGCCATTCAACTCTTCTCGACCACTCAAAACATCCTTTATGCTCGCCGCATAGCGAACAACCTCCTCATAGTCCTCGCGGAGGCTACTCGACAAAGTCTCCTCGACTCGAGCAGGGTCGATCTGTTCGCCCACCCCTCTATCCAAACTCTGGTCGCGCAGATCAGAGTCGGTCTCATCACCATCCTCCTCGGCACCATTGCCGGCATCTTCCCTATCAAATTCGTCGGTCTCCTCTAGATCGACGACCGCCGCCATTCCAACATTGCGAACTCCCACATTGATGGGTTCAGGAGAATGAATCCTAGAATCCGAAGAGGCTGTCCTCTCCATTAAAGCTAAGACCAGTCGATCAACCTCACCGGAATTTACGGCACCACCGTCCAACGGCGGCGGACCACCACCGGAGCCACCACTACCATCCATTTTTTCTTAAGAAATGGGGGAAAGAAGAGTTTTTTAAGAAAGAAATGAGTACTTTACCTTTTTTACGATAAAAAACCACCTAAATCTTGCCGGAAAAGCTTGAAGAACGTTGCTTGGAGAGAGCTCGGGAAGAAACTTGAAATTGCAAAGTGTGGAAAGTGTTTTCAAGAAGAATGAGTGAGGTATTTATAGGCAAAACATATTCAGGGACCTATGTGCAAAAAACGGGGTCAAATTTGCAATTTTCCCAAAAATCTGGGCCCTTTTCCGAAATCGAGGTAGGAAAGTGGGCTCACGCGCGACCGTTGAGGTCGGCACGCGCCCCACGCGCGCAATTCAAATTTTGGGCGCCAATTACGCGTCTGACACAAGTCACATCAGTCATCATTAAAGGCGCTTCGAAAAGCGTGCTCGGCGTAGGAAACGAGGCGACCGCCTCCAATTTACGTCATCAAGATTCCAAAATTGATTTGCTTGTCAAAGACAAATCTAAGAAAACGACCACACTGCTCGCCTTACCATTATACGAATGCGAAGAAAGGCGACCAGGGGGCAAATGTTATACCTAGTCAAAGAAGTCAATCTTTGACAATTCAATCCTAGTCACCAGCTTACGTGGCGAGGACCAGTCAACAAAGTCTTACGACGACCAGTCAACAAAGTCTTACGACGACCAGTCAACAAAGTCTTGCGACGACCAGTCAACAAGAAGAAAATGTAATATAAATATTGTATTTAATATAATAGAGTGCTCGCCGGAAGATGTCGGCGAGCACGTGTTAGTTAACTGCTCGCCCAAATATGTTGGCGAGTAGGCATATATCTATCTAGAGAAAGATTAGTATTGAAGCTTTGGGAGACAGCATGAGACATGGCGACCAGGTTCTCCGGCGACCACCGCGACGTCATCTCAGCGAGCAGGTTTTGTCGACGGGCAGGTCTTTCCGGACGAGCAAGTTTTCAAGCTCCTCGGCATCTCGCCGAGGACGACCACCAGAGGCGGTTTAGCATTAAATGCGCCATCCCATCACCTTTTCGGGCAAAGAGAAGGGTCCACTATGAGGGCGCCACGTGTAAAGGGCGGGCTGCCCCTAAAAACCACTATATAATGCCCAAATGTGCTCATTTGTAAACCTAAGTGATCCATTCCTAAAAACTCCCAATCTAAGCAATATACTCCCCAAAGCATCAAGCTTTTAGCTTCTCCAAGAAGCTACATCTTTGTGTTCTTATTGTTCTTCATATCTTCTTCATTTAATCATCATAGCAATCCGTATAAACACGTAATAACCCCCGATAATCATATATGTTTGTATCGTACTAACAAATAGTCCACATCCGAATCACCCCGATCAAAGTGCATACAACAGCGGCGACGATCATCTTCCAGCTCCAGCCTCACCACCTTGTTAATCAGGTACTCATATTCATATATATGATTTAACTTTTTCGCAAAATTAAGAATGTCGATTAGAAAAGAAATTAAAAGTTTAATTTCGGTTTTTTGGAATCTAATTTCCAATTTCCAATTTGCTAGGCTATGATCTTGATAAAGATGATAAGATGAAGAATCACTGCTGATTTCATTAGAAATTTTCTTTTTACTCCACTACTTTGTTAAATTGGTTGACTAGTTTGTTGAAATATATGTGAATCTTTTAATGTTTAAAGGTGGATAAGTGTATGGCTCAATTGCAAATCTCGAATACACAATGACGTGAGGAACAAAGAGGATATTCTGCGTGAGTATGCACATTCGATTTAATTAAATTTTATAATTGATAGTATGTTTTATGTTTGTGCATTGTGTGAGAGTTTGAGCCCTTGTGGTAGACTGGTAGTGCATAGTGGTAAAATTATTTATAAACACAAGTTTACAATACAATTTTCTTGAATACAGAAATTGTACATGTTAGAACGTATTGTGAATATGCAATGGTTTTCACGCTGTAGCTGATGTGGCAGCAGCTATCAAAGCCCACTACAAGAAAACTTTGATACTTTTAGTATCAGAAAATTGGTATCCGATACTTTTGTCGATACTAAATCTTATCATTTAGTATGAACAATAAAACTATTGATACTACTTGCATACTTGGTATAAAAAAATAAAATTTTGATACCATTAATTTTATTGCATCCGTTATTTTTTGATACTAAAGTTATTTTGGCATCAGATTTTTTTTTTTTATTGATACTACTTATTTTTTGCATCAAATAATTTTTCGACTACTTATCATTGGTATTGAAAATTTAATTTCTGATGCTATTAATTTTACTTATAGTATTAGTAATTGTTTTATTGATACAACTTAGTTTTTGTATCAAATATTTTTTTTTATACTACTTATCATTGGTATCGGAAATTTAATTTTCGATACTATTAATTTTATTTTTAGTATTAGTAATTATTTTATTGATACAATTAATTTTTGTATCTAATTTTTTTTTATACTACTTATCATTGATATCAGAAATTTAATTTTCGATACTATTACTTTTATTTTTATTTTTAGTATTAGTAATTGTTTTATTGATATCACCTATTTTTAGTATCAAATTTTTTTTTTTTTGATACTACTTTGTGTTGGAAATTAAATTTATGATACTATTAATTTTATTTTGAGTATTAGTATTTTGATACCACTTATTTTTTTTGTATAAAATATATTTTTTTGATATTGCTTATCATTGGTATTGAAAATTTAATTTTTAGTATTAGTAATTGTTTTATTGATATAATTTTTTTAATGAGCAATAAGTAATGATAGATTGGTATCGGATAATGAATTTCCGATACCAATTGCTCATACAGTATACAATCTCCCTGCCTCCTCTCTTCTTCAAAAATTAATTTGATTTGAAAAGAAACAGAAAAGCCTCACTGTGTGCGATTTTCACACAGTGAGGGTGTAACCGTAATACTTCAGCCGCCGCCACACAGTCCCTCCGGCCACTCCCTGCGCGCCGTAGCCACCGCTCAAACGGCCGCACTATAACGCGGCCTCCTTCTCTCGACCGCCGCTGCACCATAACCCTCCGACGACTACATCGGTGACGTCGGCCAGTGGCCTCGCGCCTAATGCCCCGACGCCGGCGACAGATACCAAGCTTGCCGCTGCTGCGCACTGGCCGGCGAGGCAGACACCTAGGGCCGCCATCCCACAGCCGCACGCAACCTCTTGTTGTAGAGCTTCGGCGTCCATCGATGTCCGAACCAACGACATCTACCGGCATCTCGCGCTTCCATCTGATTTCTCGGTACATACTTTATATATATATATATATATATTTAAGAAATTAATGACAGCATTCTAAAAATTATTTGAAATAGAGGTGTAGTTGGTAAAATATCTTTCATATTCTAGAAAATTATTTGAAGGAGAGATGCAATTGCAATTATAGATTTGTGGGATGATCTATGATGCGCCATCTACCACCCTTCTAATTTCTCAAGGGCATAACCTAACCATGTGTTGTATTCCGTGGTCATCCATGCACAATTTCATAAACTTAAAATATGCTTTGATAAATGAAGATTGCTCTGCTTTTATAGGCTCATAAAGCTCTATAATCATCAGCACCAGATTCGTGGATTTGAAGTCGGTGGAGTTCAGACATTTTAGACTAGAGCTCGTGATTTTGATTAATGTAATTTCTTCAGATCTGAATTGTTGCTTAAATACACTGTTTAATTCTTTGAATTGAATAAATGTTGCTATGTTGATACAGAGTACTTTTTTATTATGTTTTTGGATCTAATATATTTTAAACTCGAGTCTCGTTTCATGATAATGAGATTCTTATCCAAATGGCATCTTGTTGGTCCTGAAAGGAGTATATAACAAGTGTATGGGGGGAATACACTTGTATGCAAATCTTTTTCAAACTTGAGTAAAACTGGCTTCAGCAAGGTTGTCCTGGACAACTCTTCTGATATGATTAACTCTTAGAAGATAATCAATCTACTAAGTACTATTGAGCACTTAGTTGAATAACTATCTAAATGAGTTATATGTGCGGAATAGTGATTGACCCTTTAGTTTAAACTCATTTTTAGTTCTGAAATCCTCTTAACACTTAGTCTGTTTTCAGGGGACTTGTCCCAATACAATTTTGCACAGTCTTGAGTATATGTCTTTGAAAGGTCAATTTGTGTGCAGTGTTTGAATGTGTTGTTTAAGTGAAAGTACTTGAAAGTAAATCAAACAAGAGTTATAGTGGTTCAGAGACGTGATTGGGTGTGAGATTGCTCGTTTTTGTGCTCACTATTGCTATGTTATCGTAGCATTTTGATGTGATTTTGGTCATAATTGTTAGAAATGGTGCTACTAACCTTGTTGTCAAGAAATGTGTTGAAAGTGTAGGAAACGAGGTGAAATAGTCCATTTAAAGGGAAAACGAGCATTGGCGCATTGGAAGAGAAGTTCGGTGGAAGGACGAGCAAGGAAAGTCAAGAAAAATCGAAGAAAACGTCCAAGAGTGCAGGATCCAAACGGCCGGTCGAGTAGTCCCACACTGGCGGTCGAGTGAAGTCGAGTTACAGAAACTTTCAAAGTTTCTCATCTCACTCGACCGGCCGAGTGAGCCCAAACGGGCGGTCGAGTGAGTTCTGGTCGTGGGAGAGTTTCTGGAATTAATTTCCAAACGGGCGACCGTTTGAGCCCAAACGGGCGGTCGAGTGAGCTCATTTCACTCGACCGGTCGAGTGACCCCAAACGGGCGGTCGAGTGAGTTCTGGAACCACTTTTGGTTCTGGAACTTTTTCTCACTCGACCGACCGTTTCACCCCACACTGGCGGTCGAGTGAACTTACAGTTTCGGGGTTTTTCGCGAATTTTGAAGAACTTCAAGGACCAAAGTGCTAATTTCGTCTCACACACTTTTGGAAGCTTTAAATAGCTTCAAACTCAGTTTGTAAAGGACTTTTGTCCCTCATTTATTACAACTCTTAAACCCTAGTTCTTAACTCCATCTTCCACATTTATTGTCCATTTAATTCATAGTTTAGCTTCAAAGTAGGATACTTAGCATAGGTTTCTGAAGAACAAGGCTCCACACTTTTGTAATAGCTAGGTATTTTGAAGAAACAACAAGGTGACTTCAAACCATTCTCTCATTTTCTATATAATTCTATATTTAATGTTCATCTTGAGTTCTTTTGATGATTTAGCCATGGGTGTTTCTCAAAACACTATGGGCTAAGTTTATTTATGCTTTGGGTGTTCTAAAACCATGTGAATATCAAGTTTGGAATTGTTTGAGCTTTGTTATTGCTAATATTAGATTTATTGCTTCTTTTAATGGGTATTATGTGTACTTTGTATGTTAACTTCTATTAATCCATATTTAGATGCATGTGTAGCGTAGACGAGAGTTACATGGACATGTCTATATTTATGGTGTGAGTTGTTGGTATGCAAATGTGTTAGTTATACTTTTAATTCGTCGAGAGAGAGTTAATCGTATTAGGACCCCATTAAAGGACATTAATTACTTGAATGGTTGTTTGAGTAGTTGGTGAGGATTAGGAAGAAAACCTTATTACCGGGTTTGGGAACACCTTAGAATTAAGGCTATATTACCCGAAGGGAAATGGTTGTCATCCTAGCATTTAGGTGCTTTTAGCAAATATTGATTAAAGCATTAACAAAATAAAAGCAATTCCTCTCTATTTCACTAGGTAGAACACTCGAAGCATTCTCTCACCCTTGCACTTCTTCGAATCATATTCGTAGTTGTTCTTTGTTTTAATTGTTAAATTCTTGCTTAGTAGTAATTTTCTTTGTTAAGTTGTGGTAATTGCTCTTATTGAATATTTGCTTATTTTTAGTAGTTTAATTTACTTGTTAATTTCTAGGTTGGTGTTTGGTTTACTTTCTTGAAATTTAGTAGTAACTTAGCTTTATTTTAGAAATCCATAAACCCGAAACCGTAGTTACATTAGCTATTACAACACAAAACTCTAGGGATCCATTGCACAAACTCACCTCCTAGGTCGAAACTACTTGGTCGAATACTTCCATTACTACTACGAACCCTTATGCTTGAGGGGAAGTAGTTAGTCAAAATATATAGACTAAAATTCGTTCAAGTCAATGGCGCCGCTGCTGGGGAGGCGACGTAGTGCTATAAGTGGGACTTAGAGTTAGTTGAATACTAGTGATAGCTACAATTACTTGCTTTTATTTTGTTTTTATTTTTGTTTCAAGAGTTGATATTTGCAATTTTCCATAGGTGCATGATAACAAGAGCACGTGGTGGACAAATTGAACCTATCAATCTTGAGATTGAAGCAACCGCAAGAAGGAATCGAGCTATAAATCGAAGAATGGCGGAGATTAGACAAAATCAACCGCCGGGTGCCGTGGTAGATGATGAAAGTGAAGGAGTAAATACTCAAGAAAATCTCCAAGTGGAACATCAAGGAGATGTTCAATTGCAAGGAGGAGGAGGAAATGGCATGCAACACCCACCTAATATTCAAATAGGTGGTGAAAGCAAGGTGTCTTGATATTTTGAAATTCTTGTAAAAATTGGATAAACACCTTGTGAGCATGATAGTTGTTGAAGAATTGAGTAGTGAGAGGTAGAATGTGAATTTAAACATTTGGGATGCATATGAACTTAAACTCTTAGAACTCTAATGAATGGTGAATTTTAGTTGAGACTTTATGCACATTCTAATGAGTTTCTATTCTTTTGAGTTGTAGAAAATGGCGAATAACGACGGACCAAATGTACAAGAGATGAACCAATGGCTCGAGTGGAATTTGTATGAAGTGTGTGGCACTTACCCCTCTTATTTCGGAATTGATTTGGGAGAGAGAGGGGCGTCATTTGCCGACAACTTCGTAAACGTGAGCCGAATGAGTTTTTTCCCCACGAAATACATTGATGATGACTGCATGAGGCACATGGGGATCAAGGAAGACGTTGATCAACTCTTTGCAAACATAGGATGGACTGATTTTTTGCAAATCCAAAAGCCATCCTACAAAGAGTTGATGGTGGAGTTCTTGACCACAGTTGAACTGCAATGCGATCGACAGCGCGTGCCTCGGATGATCACATTCCGCTTGGGGAATGTGGACCGTAGTTTGACTGGGAGCGAGTTGAATGACATCTTTCGGGTGCCCAACATTGGTGATAACGAGGTCCATTTGGGTATCCAAGACTTTGATGATCAAGACTTTTGGGTGAAAATAGCCCGAAAGGATAGGAACGACATTCCAGTCTATAATCCGAGCACGTCGAAGTCATCTCTCATTCGTAGTCCAGTATTTCGATATGTCCAGAGGGTGTTAGCAAACTCAGTTTTTGCTAGATCCGAGATTGGAGCGGTGAGAAGAGAGGAGTTATATGTAATGAAGTGCATGGTCGATCGCAGACCGGTCAACATGGCCTCATATCTCATGGCACAATTGGTACGCCAAGCCCGAAAACCAGTTAGGAAATCGCAAATGGGGGGATTCATCACTCACATAGCGGAACACTTTGGGTGGGTGCCAAGAGAGGAGGATGAGCCACTAGCGGGGGACTCAAGGCTTGACGTTGGGGTATTGATCCAGATGAAAGTGCTCAAGATGGTCAGGGGAACTTATTGCCTGAGACTTGATGATGAGGAAGTTTTCCCCTTACCCAACAAGCCACTGACAAGGGTGAGCCGACGGAGATATGGAAGCTGGGATTTAACATCTGGTGCTCATCGCGCTTGGATAGATAACTTCGCAGCCGGAATGCCAGTCGATGAAGCGGTTCCCATGCCTCTAGACGAGCCCGAGCCTGAGCCTGTGCCTGAGGAGCATCAAGGGCCCCAAGAGCAAGGAAGAGGTAGTCCATGGCGGGCAGCTCCGGATCAAAGAGGGAATGCTACCCGTATTTACGAAAGAAGAGACAGGGAGCTTGAGTCACTTAGGGCTAGTATCGAGCAGTTGGGTCTAGCAAGTCGTGAAGATAGAGCGTGGCGAGAAAATGTGGACACTCGTCTAGCCAACGTGGACACTCGTCTAGCCAACATGGAAACTCACTACGCGAGCATTGATGCACAACTTCTCGAGATGAACAACATGTTCCGCCCCCATTTTGAGTGGCTCGCCCAACAAGGCTACTACAACCCACCTCAACCACCTCAATGATGCCTCAAAACCCCGAAGATGGTGTGGTATAAGTGTCCTAATTTTCTCTCATTTTCGGTGTTCATGTTTATGTCCGTAGCATTTTGTTATTTGTACCTTTGGATCTTTATTTTGGGTTCATGTATTTTGGATATTTTTGTGGATTTTTGTTGATGGGGATGTTTTTCTTTTGATATTTTGTTTGGATGGATGTTAGGGAATTTTATTTTATGTGATGGTGGATTTTTGGAGAATTTGTGGATGGATGCATAAGTTTACTATAATTGATCTTGTGATGTTTGTTGGTGATTGGGAAATTAATGCATGTATGACTCTATCAATTGATTGCATTTTGTGTGAAGGGTTAGGCTTATGAAAACACTTGAGTTTACCACATTAAGCCGGAGAGACTAGAGCCTTCTTGAATCGAAATATCATTTCGGTTCAATTCTTCTTGAGTGAGTCGTCCACGAATTATGCATTGCTAGAACTTGCTCTTTGACTTGTTTGAAACTTGATTTAGGAGGAAATTGTCTAAAATGATAGGAGGCATTTCTTTGAATTTGAGTCACTTGGCCAAATAAATCCCACCAAATGATACATTTTCGTAGTTAGCCCCGTTGAGCCGTAAAACCAATTTTATTTGGCAAGCTACAAAATGTCACCATGAAACCACATCTTTTGAGCCTAATTGCCCTTATCATTTGTAGAGCTTCAATGTTGGTTGACATGGTGAGGGAATTGAAGTGAGTGGATTTGTATTGATCAAAGTGAATTCAAAAGAAGGAAAAGGGTTGAAAAGAAAAAGAAAAAGAGGAGCCAATGAGCTTGTGCTTAATGTAAAAAATAAAAGGGAAACAAAAAGTCCCAAAAGCTCAAATCACAAAAGTGAAGAGAAATGGCTCCAAAATGTTGGGAAAAGAAGGAAAAAGGGGGTGAAGTTCATTTTGAGTGAAAAGAAAAGAAAGAAAGCAAGTGTTGTGTGAGAGTTGAATGAAAAATGAGAGAAATACAACATTTGTTGCTCTACAAGTTGAATGAGTCACTAATTCTAAATTCATCCCACCCCTTCCAAAAAGCCTACATTACAACCCTTGAAAGACCTCTTTGATTGACAATCGATGCCTAAATATTTGGTAGAGAATTGAGTTGAAAAGCAAGCTTATGGTCTTTGAGTTTTTCGTGGATTGACAGTTGAGAGCTTACATGCCCAATATACACTTGTGTGTTGAGAGAAACACTTCTTGAGAGAGTGGTGAATCAAGTGTGTTGAATTTGTCTTAGCTTGGATCACATTTTGTCTTGAAAATGGTAGAGAAATTGCATGTGTTGATGAACCATTCATTGGAGATATTGTTTGATCATGCCTACTATGCATTGTATCCATTCGCAAATCTTTCACAATCTCCCTCCTTTTGTTTTTCTTTTTCTTTGCTTGGGGACAAGCAAATCTCTAAGTTTGGGGGGGTTGATTGGGTGTGAGATTGCTCGTTTTTGTGCTCACTATTGCTATGTTATCGTAGCATTTTGATGTGATTTTGGTCATAATTGTTAGAAATGGTGCTACTAACCTTGTTGTCAAGAAATGTGTTCAAAGTGTAGGAAACGAGGTGAAATAGTCCATTTAAAGGGAAAACGAGCATTGGCGCATTGGAAGAGAAGTTCGGTGGAAGGACGAGCAAGGAAAGTCAAGAAAAATCGAAGAAAACGTCCAAGAGTGCAGGATCCAAACGGCCGGTCGAGTAGTCCCACACTGGCGGTCGAGTGAAGTCGAGTTACAGAAACTTTCAAAGTTTCTCATCTCACTCGACCGGCCGAGTGAGCCCAAACGGGCGGTCGAGTGAGTTCTGGTCGTGGGAGAGTTTCTGGAATTAATTTCCAAACGGGCGACCGTTTGAGCCCAAACGGGCGGTCGAGTGAGCTCATTTCACTCGACCGGTCGAGTGACCCCAAACGGGCGGTCGAGTGAGTTCTGGAACCACTTTTGGTTCTGGAACTTTTTCTCACTCGGCCGACCGTTTCACCCCACACTGGCGGTCGAGTGAACTTACAGTTTCGGGGTTTTTCGCGAATTTTGAAGAACTTCAAGGACCAAAGTGCTAATTTCGTCTCACACACTTTTGGAAGCTTTAAATAGCTTCAAACTCAGTTTGTAAAGGACTTTTGTCCCTCATTTATTACAACTCTTAAACCCTAGTTCTTAACTCCATCTTCCACATTTATTGTCCATTTAATTCATAGTTTAGCTTCAAAGTAGGATACTTAGCATAGGTTTTTGAAGAACAAGGCTCCACACTTTTGTAATAGCTAGGTATTTTGAAGAAACAACAAGGTGACTTCAAACCATTCTCTCATTTTCTATATAATTCTATATTTAATGTTCATCTTGAGTTCTTTTGATGATTTAGCCATGGGTGTTTCTCAAAACACTATGGGCTAAGTTTATTTATGCTTTGGGTGTTCTAAAACCATGTGAATATCAAGTTTGGAATTGTTTGAGCTTTGTTATTGCTAATATTAGATTTATTGCTTCTTTTAATGGGTATTATGTGTACTTTGTATGTTAACTTCTATTAATCCATATTTAGATGCATGTGTAGCGTAGACGAGAGTTACATGGACATGTCTATATTTATGGTGTGAGTTGTTGGTATGCAAATGTGTTAGTTATACTTTTAATTCGTCGAGAGAGAGTTAATCGTATTAGGACCCCATTAAAGGACATTAATTACTTGAATGGTTGTTTGAGTAGTTGGTGAGGATTAGGAAGAAAACCTTATTACCGGGTTTGGGAACACCTTAGAATTAAGGCTATATTACCCGAAGGGAAATGGTTGTCATCCTAGCATTTAGGTGCTTTTAGCAAATATTGATTAAAGCATTAACAAAATAAAAGCAATTCCTCTCTATTTCACTAGGTAGAACACTCGAAGCATTCTCTCACCCTTGCACTTCTTCGAATCATATTCGTAGTTGTTCTTTGTTTTAATTGTTAAATTCTTGCTTAGTAGTAATTTTCTTTGTTAAGTTGTGGTAATTGCTCTTATTGAATATTTGCTTATTTTTAGTAGTTTAATTTACTTGTTAATTTCTAGGTTGGTGTTTGGTTTACTTTCTTGAAATTTAGTAGTAACTTAGCTTTATTTTAGAAATCCATAAACCCGAAACCGTAGTTACATTAGCTATTACAACACAAAACTCTAGGGATCCATTGCACAAACTCACCTCCTAGGTCGAAACTACTTGGTCGAATACTTCCATTACTACTACGAACCCTTATGCTTGAGGGGAAGTAGTTAGTCAAAATATATAGACTAAAATTCGTTCAAGTCAAGACGCAAGCTCATACATCCACTTTCCCTGATTGAACAGGATACTTCTTATCTCTTGGAATTACTTGTTTTATAGTGCCAAGGTGCACTTGATCAACCACAGCACTCCTTGGTGACTTGATCCCTAGGATATCAGAGTCCTAGTACTCTCTCCTTAACTCCGAACTTACTGTTCTTCTCTCAACAGTAGGTTCCTTACACTTCTACTACAACAACCTTCTATCTTTCTTTAGAAAGGTATAAGGGTTGATTTTTGGTTCCAACTAGGTTGATATATCCTTTACAATGAGCTCAGTGTAAAAGGATAGGATATCTCTCTAAGCTTTTTATGGATATACAATGAAGTTCAACTTAGGTTGAAGTGTTTCTGAAAACTAAGAATGTTCTATGAAAGCTTGAAGGCTTTGAGTTTCCTCAGCAATGTAGGATAGTTGGCTTGCTAGTTGGTGCCTTCAATGGTCTCCACACTTCATGTATTTATAGAACATTTTGAGGATATGTCCGTTGAAGAGACAACCTCAAAATGCCTATATTTGTCTTCCTTGAACTCTGCAACTGGAAGACAGTTTCTTGAAAGTGACATGTCCTTAATTTGGGAAGTAAACGGTTGTAAGCACTTTGTCTTGACTTTGAAGCACTCTTCCCAATGTCTGACTTGAAGATTCACTTGATCAAACATGGACATCACTTCTGATCATTGGTCCTATGTTAAGGACAACTTTCCTTATCATCTGGACAGTTCTGCTTATCACAATCAGCAGACTTTGCTTATCAGCAATGTTGGCTAGGCTCTTTCAGATGACTTGGCTCTTTCTCCTTTAGCATGTTACTTGACGTTTCTTGAATATTCATGCCTTCATATCAGTAGTTTTGACCTTATCAGCACAATTGGCCTTTCTTGGAACTGTTCTGGTTCAAGTGTGCTGAGACATTTCTGCTGGGCATTCCTTCTGAATCTTTTTGACATATACATCAGTAGACTTGGTCTTGTTGATGTATTTTCATTTAATGGATCTTCAGATAGGTTGCTACATTACTGAGCTGACTTAATTAGCACATTTATCCAATAGGTACTTCAGCAGACTTAAGATCAGATTGATTTTGAGCCATAAGGGGACTTGATTCTTGGAAACTTCTAGGCATATGTTCCCCATCAACTTGTGCATCTAAATGTACTAAGAGCTGCCTAACATTCCAGCTTCTCAACTAGCCTTAACTACATGTTCCAACATTCCTGAAACATGTTCTTTTAAAACTGACTTATCTATTTGGCATGTCTTAAGGGGTTTTGGTATCTTAATCAAAATTCTTATTTTATTCCCAACACATCTCTTGCAACATATTTTTGGGCTTAGCAAACAAACACATAGGTAACTACGCCTCTCTTCTGAATATCACTTTTGTAATGCCCCGAATCCGGAATGCAGCCCTTTAGGCTTAAACACTCTAAATTCGGGTCGCCACTTAGTGACCGAAAAACCGACTTGAAATTTCTTTTAAAAAATATATAATACAAGTGAATCGATAAGAGTTTTGCAGCGAAAATAATTTAAAGATAGTTATGAGTTACAATAGAAGTAGTGTGGCCCATTTATTTTAAAACTTAGAACGTGATAAAAAGCATTCGGTTTAAAGATGGCTTACATATTAGTCATCGAGTAACTTTAAGAAAGTTTGTTACTCAACATAAGAATAAATATTGTGTTTCATAAAACATGATATATTTTAACATCTTAATATGGGTAAAACTTCGTGTCATCCCTGCTGCAACGCCGGCCCCTCTTGATCATAACCTGAAAATATTAGTTTTGGGGTGTGAGATAAAAATCTCTGTGGATATCCTTGTACGCTATTATACAGATTGACAGTACGCCAAAATAATTAGTATTAATATTTTATCGTGAGTTATTATTATTCTTTGGATAGTGAATTCGTTATTCACTAGGATTTAAATCTTTTGGTAGTGAACTCTCATTCACTGAGAATTTACAATATATCCTTATTCATAATTATCATAATTCATCATATATATATATCATAAATCATAATTAATACATATCATATAACATCATTATCATATATCATATGGGACACTGGCAGCGACTCTACCACATGCTACCCCCTAAACGCTTCCACCTCATTCTAGGACACTGATAGCGACTCTATCACATGCTACCCCCATAAACACTTTCCCGCCTCCTCCGTGAAACACATATTGGGACACTGGTAGCGACTCTACCACATGCTACCCCCATAAACACTTTCCCGCCACCTCCGTGAAATCGTAATTTATGTATCACACATATAATATTATATTATAATTATTATTGCATTCTTGTGTTCTTAGTTATATGTTGATGTTTGTTTAGTTCAGTTCAGAATACACCAACAATCCATATAACATTACATCAATACAGTAATGACACCCACCTCGTTAACTTTTAAGAAAAGCTACAAACTTCTTGAATGATTTTAGCAAGCGTAACACAGAAGAGGCCGTCCGAGCCCCGATTAGGCCACACTTCGCCTAACACGGTTTCTTGAATATTTAATTATTATCGGAACTCTTGTTTCTTAATTTACTTAACAATTTTCCTTTATGTGTAAATCTTATAATCACATTACAAGTAATATAAAAATAATAAATTTAATCAAATACATTTTAACATTTATGAATTGGTGTGCTTCAACAAATAATAACAAATTATGGAGCAACATATTAATAATTTAAACATGTAGTTCACTTAATAATTTATAAAGGAGAGAAACATATAAAATAAGATAACTAACTCGAGTTTATATAAATATATATATAGATATTTGAATTAAATGACTTTTGCAAAATCAAAATTTTAAAAACCTTAATAGTGGTTAATTAGCATATACACAAAAAATGGTACTAATACTCAAATAATAAATAATGTATTTATAATAGTCGTAATAACAATAATACTAACAAATATTTAATTTAAACATGTTCCTCACTTAACAATCACATACGAGCAACTTATAAAATAATGCAATTAAAGTTGGACCTAACTTAATTATATTTAAAACATTATTCTTATTTTATTAGCACAAATAATGATAGTGATAATAAATTAGTATATTAACATTGTATTTACACTCGACACACAAATAATCCACAAATCAAAAAGCATCCATTCGGCACATATATTATGAAATACATAATTAATTAAAGTTATTTATAACAATAAATAGAAACGTCATTTAAGATAGATAGAGTTCTAGTTTTGCATTTTGTATTGTCTCTACGATCTAGTATCATTGTTTGCGGAAAAATTGCTTAACTATAAAGTAGACATTTAGATCTTTAAGAAACATTTCAATAATCTGTTTTAAAAAGATTTAACATATGCCGAATATTTTTGTGGATTTGGGTACGATTACGCCTGTTTCAGTTTTGATCCTTTTTACTCAGGAAATTTAAAATAAAACAACTATTGCTGCTTAATTCCAACAAAATTTATTTCCATAGCCTTTCAATATATTTCTATCAACATAGATATTTTTCTAAAATTTAATTGTGGCTCCGAAGATAATATTTTGTAATTTTGCAAAATTGGGCATCCTTTAAAACTGTGAATTTTTGCATATGTTCGTCAATCATTTCTCGGCAAACGACTAATTCAATTAACAACAAATCATGGGGTAAATAAACTATTCTATATCAAGTTTATTGACAAGAAAAGGGTTTGTGAAAAACGCATCTCGAAGTCGAGTAGAAATAACTCCGCAGTACTGAACCTGAAATGGTGCTCTGTTTTTTCCTATTTTTCCCAGCTTACTGCTTGATTTTCAAACGTGAATATCTCTCGTTATATCCGATCAATTTGTGTAATATTTTACATTAAAACTCTCTACCATATGGAGAAAATACTCACGTTGATTTCGTGTCAAAATCATTTTTTCGTTTAAAAGATATAAGCCTCCAAAATCAGTGGTTTAGTAGTTTCGAAACATTATCTTTAAAAATTCATATCTCTTAAACCGTTGGCTCAATTCGTACAAGATTTATACAGTAAGTTCATAACTCAACATAGTTCATTTCCATGTTTTTAGTTTTAGCAAAAACACCCTGTAATAAAAGTCGAACTATTGGGCAGTAGCTATGTTCTTAAATTCCAGGTTTTTTGTTTTGTGACTTACCATGTTCGTGCACAGAAATGGGCAGCATAACATTACTATAATCGAAAACTAAAATCATGGATGTAAAGTACAACAATCAAGAAACACATAAGAGGTTTAAACTAACAAATATCATCAAATTTAAACAAGTTAAAAGCAGATATAAAAACAACACAATGCAGTTTTTAGTTTACGGGTTTGTGGAACAACCTTTTGATTTTCGGTTAGGATTCAAATGGTTTGGAGCCTGGGTACTGAGTATATCGATCATGGACTAAGAGGGGTCGATTTTTCAATATATTAGTAAGAAACAAGAATCAAGTTAGCATAATTTATGGATAAATCAGAAAACAAGGAAAGAAGGAAAAATGGGGTTTCCTTCACCTCTCTATGGATTATTTAGATTGGACTTCAGTTCCTTCACTTTGGATTCAACTCGGATTATGAGAGGATGTCTGGAACTTCAAGAAAATAGCAGAAACAATCAGATTCTTTCTATGAATTAGAAGAACCGATTGAAAAGACAAAAGGAAGAAGAAATGAAGTATTTTTCTCCTTAATCTTTGAATCCATTTTTCTAGAAATGAAGAAGGGAGAAGCTTCGAAAATTATTGGAATACAGAAGAAAAATCAGCCAACTTCCTATTGAAGAAAAAGAAATCGATCGATCCATTTGAAGAAGAAGAAGAAGATAAGATTTTCTTGATCTTTCTTAACTATGTTGGGACCTTATTTTCTATGCAGTAAATAGAAGCTATCGCTGCTGCTGCTTGATAAATTGAGAGTGGTGATTTTTGCAAAGCTCGATGAAGAAGAAGATTGTGGGATGGTTGCTATATATAGGAGAAATGAAGAAGATGTAATTGGCCGAGAAGGGAGGCAGGTGGGCCATGGTTTATTTTTAATCCAACTAAAATCGTGATTGGATCAAACATTTTAAAGAAGGGAATATTTGTTTTTCGTCACGGCATTCGTTAGTACTCGGTATTTACTACACAGTCGTTACTTATATTCGTGTTAGTTTGTCGCAAAATATTACGCAAGAGCTATAAATATTTATTTAGGATTTATGGTGATAAAATTGTCGCACTTTGAGATTAAAATTATTTAATTATAAATTTGACTTAAGGATCTTTATATTATTTTAGTTTTAATTCCAATATTAATTTAATAGCAAATTTATCAGAATGAGTCCTAATATAAAATAAAATCAGATAAGACAAACATTATATTATAAGGACACGAAAATCATGGCGATTAAGGAAATGCAATGATTATGAATATTTGATGTATCAAATATTATATCAATGATCAAGCAAGTAAATGAATCAGAGCTCTATATTTTATATTAAAATTGAGATGGCAAGGCAATACTATTAATTATTAAAATGCATATTATGCTTCGTTAAGTTGTTTATCACATAAGGTTTGATAAAATGATTTGTAAGGTCATTAATTAGACTTCTTTCATTTCGACACTTATTAAATATTCATCAAACCTTATACTTTATTTATTTCTTTATTAGGTGCTAGTAGAGCCGGCAATTTGGGCCCGACCCAATGGGCCGGGCCGGCCCGGCCAACCCGAAGCCCAGTATGGGTTGGGCTCGAAAATTATAGGCCCATATAGAACTGGGCCTATTTGGCCCGACCCGATAAGCCCGATGGGCCTAATGGGCTAGGTTGAATTTGACCCATCGGCCCATGGGCAGCCCATTTGGCCCGATCAAGTTTTTTTCTTTAGGCAAATAAATAATTAAAATAAGTAAAATGTTTTATATTTAAATATTATTTTGTCTTTTATTTTATTTTGAATTTGAAATTTGAACTTATGAATTATTTATAATTATATTTAAGCTTCTTATATAATATATCGTTATATTGTTACATTAGTAATTTATATTATTAATTATAATTATTTATATAAATAAAAATTATATGTGACCAATACATAACAAAGTTTATATATATAATTTTTGCTAAAAATATTTAAATTAAAAAAAAAAAACTCATGGGTTGGGCTGGCCCGTTAGCCCGCTAGGCCCAGATGGGCTAGGCTGGGCTCTAATTTTATAGGCCCGACTAATTTATGGGCCGGCCCGACCCAGCCCATGAACATTACTTGGCCCGATGGGTTGGGCTGGGCTGGGCCGGGCGGCCCGATTTGCCAGCTCTGGGTGCTAGGAGTGTTGCTCGACCAGAATGCTTGTCCGTCTTCCTGAAAATCAAATCTTTTGGAAACAAATAACGACGTTAATATAATTAAAAACTCTTAAATCATTTATTCCTCTATTTCATATTGATTTTGGGTAGGGGTGTTACATCCCTACCCCCTTAACAGAATTTCGTCCCCGAAATTTTGCTCAATCGGTCCTCTTAGTCATTTTGAGTATTTCATTAAGATCTCATTTCCTGTTACCAAAGTATTATGTTACTCCTTATTTTCCATGTCTACTCTAATAAACAAACCACATATATGAATTTCTTGATTTCTTAAAATATGAGTCTTCCTTCCTAAACTTGTTATAGGTGTTTCCTCATATGTCAAAATCACGTCCTATATCTAAGCCTCGAAACTGATAATATTATCTAAGTTACCCAAGTATTTTTCCTCATCTTAAGAATGTAAAGGTTGATATTATTTGTCGTTCATCCAATTCTAGCTTCGCTCACTCTATTTAGTTTTTAGTTTTCATTATATTCTTGGGTTGTGTATCGTAAAAATATCTTCCTCAATACTTCGTACGTATTTCCAAATTTCCTCAAACATTTAAACACAAGAGAGTGGGATGCTAATGTATTTTAAGAAATACATAAGTAGGTGGTCCGGATACTAGCAGCATACCTATAACGATGTCAATTTTCATCAATCTTTTTGTTTCCTCAAGTATTTCCATCCTCATAGGCTTTTCATTTGTATTCTTATATTATACCATCCTTAATTTCTCGAGGGTTTAAAAAGTAGTAGTTTTCTCTTAGCGAAAGTTGCACGTAAACACATAAATTGTTTGATGTCCTCTATAATTCTAGAACAAGGTTGAGGCATTGACCCAATTGATGGTGGAAATTGATATGCACGAGGTTGTGTAGGGTATGAAAATTCCTTAACCATTCAACTCTAGGAGTTACGTTTCGAAGATTCTAGTCATATTGTTTCCTCATGAGGGTTACATGTCCTATCATGTAGTGTTCCTGTTGATGTTATCCAAAAGGTGTGTAAGAAAAGAATATTACATTACTATTTCATATATAGGTATTGATGCGGCCTAAAAATGTCATCCGATAAGAAGTCGACACGTGTATAGAGGATAAGATAAAAGAGGAGATTTGGGATTAAGGAATACTCTCCGTATAAAGAATCCCTTCTGGAGGACCCTCCGGAGGGAGCTCCACCTGGGGAGAAATATCAGGAAGACCTAATCTTGATAAGAATTATTAAGACCAAGGATCTAGGAGAATCCCGTAAGAAACGGCCTGAGATCAAGCAAAGGAAGACTCATTCCTCCTTTATTTCAGTGGATGGAGTCCACTAGGGGGAGTGGTCCGATTCTTCAGGGAAGTGGGAGAGTTGAGGACCTTGTCAATGCTGCAGGGCCGAGTCCAAAGGGGAGCTCCGAAATAGGAGGAAACCCTAACTTCCTCTTAGGAGGAAGCTCTCTATAAATAGGTAAATCTTAATATATTGTCAGGTTAGAATCTCTACTTCTTTACAAGACTTATTAAACCTCGTATTATATACTTTGATATCCTTTGAGAACCTGATTTGATAAATCGAGGACTTTGAAGTCCTTGCGATATATTGAGATGTAGGTCCCTAAGTTGAGTTAATATCGAGGGAAGCTAAAGAAAATGTCTAGAGGGGGGTGAATAGACTTTTCTAAAATCTTTCGATATATCAGAATTACAATGTGCGGAATACGAAATTAACAATGAGCCCAATTAAAGATTATACTCAACTTATTTCGAGAACTCTATTTTATGTATACTCAACTAGTCTTGTTCAGTTATGTATGTTTAACAAGTAAACAGTTAATCAATTAAACAACAAACAAAATAGTAAAGTAAATCAAACACGAGATTTATAGTGGTTCGACAACTTGTCTACATCCACTCTCACAAACCCAGTTGTGAAATTCTTATTAACTCTTCCAATCGAGTAATATGTTCTTGTAGCTTTAAGTCCCAAGAAATAAGACTTAGATCTTCTCGATTATATCTCCAGATATATCTTCGATCTTACTAGCTATTTTACAAGTAACTAGCAACTTGAAACAATAAACGAAAATAAAACTTCTCTTCGTTCAGTAGTAGCCTTCTTCGATCTTCACTTGTCTTGCGTAGCTTTACTTTCTGAACTTCAATCTCTGAGAGTAATTTCTTCTTTGAATCTTCAATAATGCTTGCAGTATCAATATTTCAGTAGTAGCAGTAGTCTCTAATGAATCAATACCATGAGGTATTTATAGACTTCTAATTCCAAGAACTTTCAGTTGTGTAACAACCTTTCTTGAAAACTAACTTGTAACTGATTCCTTATATCCTTTCACGCGTTTCTTCAGTTAATTAGTTACTCCTTAACTAATTCTTCAATCTTTATCTTCAACACGCTTTTGTAACTAACTTCAAGTTAACCTGTCTTGTAGAGTCGCACCTGTCTTGTCCAGTAGTAGTAGACTGTGTCTTCTACTTGTTTTGTGCAGTAGACTTCTTCAGATTACAACATAGAACTAATCTAGTCCTATCCTCTAATCCTAACAAGACTATTACATTACATTAAGCTCTTGTTTACAAAGCTTAGTCAACTTAAAAAACTATACAAAGAATCTATCTATTACATTTAAAATCATGAGCTCTATACAATAATTATTCATAGCTCAATAACAATCTAACATATACGAATAACAAAATATGAAGTAATAATACGATACCAATTATAAGTACTTGTCTTTTAGTAACACTTGTCTTATGAACTAGTACTTGTCTTGTGAACTCTACTGATCTGTACAAGACGACTTCAACTTAACTAGACTAGATCAGCCAACACTTAGAAAATATTCAAGTCTTGTTTTGGCTTATCAAAACTTCATCTTTTATCTTTTATTCATCATTTAGGACTTGTTCTAGGATTCATATCCCAACAATTTCCCCCTTTTTGATGAAGCCAAAACTACTTGAATCTTTTCATAATAGTAGACTAGTTAAGTAGTTATCTTGTCTTAAACATCAAATAGTACTTATCTTTTCATTCATTTCGAAACAAGATCAGTAGATATTACAAATACTTAATCAAAATAAAACTAAGTACCAGAGCAAAAAAAACTAATCTGATACAATACCTTCTTAAGAACTTGGAACACCAAAAGCATCTAGTAGCCTTTTGTGAATGATAATCATGTGTTCTTCAGTCTCTATCTTCTCCTTCTCCAGTAGTTCTTCTTCAAACTTCTTAATATGATTGTAATCGATCCTTTTTCCAGAACCTAACATAGGAGTAATCCATTTAGGAAAAATAGGAACAAGAATATTAAAACTTACCGCAGTTGCAATCCTCATGATCAAGTTCCATAGATTCTGATCTTGAGTTTCCATGAACTTGTCAAAAATCGCGTATAACTCTTCTTTGCTCTCTGGATCTCCAAACTTGCGAATAATCCAGTGATCCAACTCCCACTTCAGCTTGACTTTGAACCATGCATCTTTATGTTCATCGTCAATGAAATTATCAATGTAGGCATCTTCAACTTGATCTGGATCAGTGTTCAACTTCAGCAGCATTTTGATATGCTTTCCTAACAATTTCTTGTTAGCATAACGAACTTCTTCCAGTTTCTGCTTCTTATGAAGAGCTTCAACCTCTTCATCACCAATATCAGCTAGAATATCTCCTAACTCTTCTTTCTTCTTCTCTAGAACAAGTTTCCTCTTGACTTGTCTAGTCTGAGTTTCAACTTCAGGAGATGCAATACTTTTTCCTTTCAGTAATCTTCTCTTTTTCTGTTCTTCAGCTTCTTCAAGATCTGCCTTCTTGACTAGCCTTCCTCTCTTGGGAAACCTTAACTCTTCTATCGCAGTCGCAACAGCTTTAACTTCCGGTTCTGCACTTGACTTTTCTTCAACCCTACTTGTCTCTTCCCCCTTTTTGGCTTCATCACTTGCCTTAAGAGTGAATAGACTAGTGAATCGAGTCATTTCTTCTTTCAGTGCTTCCTTCATAGCTTCAGCCGCGAGCTCTATCTGTCTTTGATGCGTCTGGTCACGACTCATCTTGTCTAGTCGATCAGCAGCAGACTCCAACTTCTTTGAATTAATAGCTAACTCATCCTTGAAGTGAACAGCTGTCTGACGCAGTAAGGTATTTTGCTTAGTCAGCTCAGTGAGAATAGCTTGAGAACGCACCAACTGATCTTGTGCTTCTCGTCTTTGTTCATCAGCTATTTCAATTTTCACACGGTATAACCTCTCCATCTTGCTGGATTCTTCAGCTAGCGATCTTGCAAATGAAATAGATCTTTTCTCAGAAAAATCAACTTGCTTCTGAAGAAAACGTTCAACTTCCGCATATAACTCAGCTCGGAAAGTTGAGTCCATTTTGTTGACCTCTCCAACAATCAATTCTCTCGAGGAGTCAACAAGCGATTGGTTTTGCTCAACTAGCACATCCTTAACCTTTGAATTTAAGAACTCATCAACAGCAGAGTGAACAGCATCTCTTAAGTCCGACTTCAACTCTGTAAGATATCCTTCAGAGAAACCTTGAATAGACAACTGAGCTTCAGTAACAACCTCTTCTTGAACTTTCTCAATAAGTTCATCTTCTGTAAACATTACAGCATCCATAAACTCATCATCTTCAACTCCAAAGTGGAAAGAATCATCATCAGAGTTTTCAGACTCATCTTCTGACTGATCTGACGTTTGAATGCCAGCTTCAACAGTTACAGCTCTCAACTCTTCTTCCGGTAGATCAGTTTGAACACCAATATCAAACATATGTGATGCAGGCAATACATCATCTGGTACATTTAGCATTCGCTTTACCAGGGCTGTAAGAACATGAGGTGGGAGAAGTTCTGAATAATCTTGAACTCCACTATTCTCCCTTTGCTCCATCTCCCAATCCATAAAATTGGAGATACCACCCATGCCTTGTATGACTTCAAATAGATCATCAGTAGAAGATTTCTTCAATGCAACCCATGTGCATATTCTAATGAGTTTCTCATACTGTTCTGATGAGGTGTCTATCTCAATAGACGAGAGCCTCTTCTTCAGATTGTGGCTTACTTTAGCACGAACCCTCTTCTCCCTTAGGCACATCGGATAGTAAACAAGGGATTCAAATCTAACATCAGACGGGGTCTGAGCAGGTGGGGTCCCTGTCTCAGTTGTTGCAGTGGCAACTGGTGTCTTGTCTGAAGTAGATGGGTTGAGGGGTTCAACATATTCTGTTGAGGTAATAGGAATTTGGATGGTGGTTTCTTGAGGCTTTAATGTGGCTTGGTTTGGTTCGACAGTTGTAGAAGTATCAACTGTATCGTATATAGTAGTGTGTGGGGTTATGTTGGCTCGAAGTGGTTGAATTGCCAACACTGATGAGGTTTTGGGTACATGTTTGGCACGAGATCGGAGTGATCTGGCCTTGGTTTTAACAGGGAGAGAGAGAGGAATTGACAAAGTTCGAGAAGAAGTACCAACCTTTTCTTCAGTCGACTTGTCTGGTGAAGGACTCGACTCGACTCTCACCAGTCGATACACTTGCAACCCTTCCTCTTCCGTCTCAGGCTCCTTGTCTGAGTGAGTCTCTTCTGAATCTCCTGCAGCCTCAATCATAGCCTCCTCTTCCACATACTGAACTAGTCTTCTACTAGTTCCAGCCTCAACTTCTTCAGAACCTTCACTGCCCGACTCGTCTTCTCCAGAACTAGACGAGGCAGCTTCAATCATGGCATCATCAGGATTGATCTGGACTTGTCTAGTGGCAGCCGATCTAGCAGCAGCTTGCTTAGCCAGAGCCTCCTTCTTCAAGTAATGCTTTAGAGGATGGAATGGCTTGCCTTTACTCCAACTCGTCTTGTTGGGCAATAAGATGGGTAGAATGATGCTCAACTTGTTTCCGAAACTTACATTTGCAGACACGACCCAGTTCACTGTACTGGTGTCAACTTGCACAAACTTCTTGTAATACATCAATCTGTCCAAAAAGAGTTTAGACCAGTTTCCTTCAGTGATTCCATCATGAATCACAGCCATAATTCTTGCTTTCTGGGGCGTCACAAAGTCAAAACTCCCAGTGACTCCTAGCAACATTTTTGATGCGATATCAAGAAGAGTCTTGTACTTGTCAAGTAGCTCCTTCTTCTTGACCACAGGAACTTTTCCATCGCTTTTCAATTTCAGCTTTCTTCCACAGAAAATACTCAAATACCTAAACTCTCTGCCTTCAGCATATCTTTCGATATCTATCGATCCGGATGGCAATTTCAGTGATTCTGTCAGAAAATTCACGAGTGATCTCCACTCGCCTTCTTCCAACAAAGGCTTCAATCGAGTCGCCTTGTCGAGTTGCAGTAGCATAAAACTCTAACACTTCTTCCTCTAGCACAACCTCAGGAAATGCTTCCAAATAGGGTCTCAAACCGCATCTGAAGCATTTAATCAAAATTTCTTTGTTGTCTTCAGTGTGATTCCCTTTGAAAAACACCGATCCTTCTACATGCACTCTTCCTTCGGTGATGTACTTACCGAGATCAAACCTAGCTTGCATGTTAGTACGAGCATCAAATATCGAAACGATCGACATAGTAGACTGATTAAGAAAATTAAGAGATTTCGAATGATTTTGAGTGCTTGGGAAGTTATGAAAATCAAGAGATAAGAACTTGTGAGCAGTTATGAACGAGTAGTATGGGTTTTGTTAAACCTTGAATGTTGAAATCAATGGTTGAGATTGACAGTTTTAATCCAATGGACACATATGAAAGTCTTTTGAAATTCAGTTTGGCGGAATCGAGAATATTACGTGATTTAGTATCGTAACATTTGAAATCCGCCTCTTCTATTGGTAGGATAGAGGGGTGTATTCCTCTGACCTAGCACAGTAGAGTTTTGGCGCGAACTGGTTATATACACCTCATTAAATGACGTGTATAAATCCAATTCTAGGTTTTTCAAAATTTTCATTACTCAAATTACATATATATCCTTAATGTGTATTGTTTAAACACTTAGAGTATTTAAATCATGAAACCACTTATCTTGTCTGTTCGTGTCTATCCAGAACAGACGAGTAGACTTAGGCGCACAAGACGAGTTCCCCCTTCGACTATGCTTGTCTACTTTGAACATCAAACGACTATTTGAACCTGTCTTTTCTCGCGCAATGGATTAGATGTAATACAGGTAGTCGAGTAGAATAATTAGAATGAATATCAATTTAAGTCAATGATCAAGGTTCAAACAAGATGATTGTTACCAAACTAAAGAGTCAACATAAGGATCTTTAAGAAATCAAAGATTCCCCCTTAAATGTTTATTCCCTTAGTATTACCCTCAGCTTTACCAGCTTCCTCATTGGGTTGTTTGGTCAACTTGTCTGACCTTGTATACCTGTCTGTTGGGTGAGTAGACGAGTGCTCTGCTCTGTTGTGGTAACTTGTCTGTTTCTCCTTTCTTCTTAGGACTGTACCTGTCTGGTTAGTACATTTCTACATACTAGTAGGATCAAGATCGATTAGTCCTAGACTAATGCATAATTCACGAAATCGGGCCTCAGCTAATGGTTTTGTGAAAATATCAGCTCTTTGAAAGTCAGTGTGAATCTTTTCCATGCGAATATCCTTCTTTTCTACATGATCACGTATGAAATGGTGTTTCACATCAACATGCTTACAACGTGTGTGCAGAACAGGATTTTGTGTAATGGCAATAGCACTATTACTATCACAGAAAATTGGAACATTTAATTCACAAATATTATAATCTCTAAGCTGTTGAATAAGCCATAATAATTGACTACAACAACTACCAGCAGCCATGTACTCGGCTTCAGTAGTAGAGGTAGCAACACTTGTCTGCTTTTTCGAAAACCATGAAATGAGTTTTGTGCCTAAGAATTGACAAGAACCAGATGTAGATTTCCTATCTATTCTACAACCACCAAAATCAGAATCAGAGTAGCCACTTAGAGATAAATCATCATTTGAAGGATACCATATACCACGATTGATGGTCCCTTTCAAATATTTCAATATCCTTTTAGTGGTTTCCATATGACTCTCTTTTGGATTAGCTTGAAAACGAGCACATACACCAACAGAAAATGCATTATCAGGTCTACTAGCAGTCAAGTACAGTAATGAACCAATAAGTCCACGGTAATGAGTTTGATCAGCACACTTACCATTCTCGTCTGGGTCCATCCTGTAAGTAGGTTGCATAGGTACTCCAGAAGATTTACATGTCTTAATACCATACTTGTCTAGTAGATTACGAGTATACTTTGCTTGATTTATGAAAATCCCTTCTGGGGTCTGTTTTACTTGAAGTCCAAGAAAGTAATTCATTTCACCCATCATTGACATCTCAAATTTACTTTGCATGAGTGTTGAGAAACTTTCACTCAGCTTTTTGTTAGGTGATCCAAAAATGATGTCATCTACGTAAATTTGGACGAGTAAAATGTCTTTCCCTTCTTGTCTTCTAAACAAGGTTCTATCGACCTTGCCCTTAGTAAAACCATTTTCTAATAGAAATTGAGAAAGAGTATCGTACCAGGCTCTTGGAGCTTGTTTTAGTCCATATAAGGCCTTCTTTAATTTGTATACCTGGTCTCCTTTGACTTCGAAACCTGGGGGTTGTTCAACATACACTTCTTCCGCAAGAATACCATTAAGAAATGCACTTTTAACATCCATTTGATAAACGGTAAATTTCATGTAAGCAGCATATGCAAGGAACAATCGAATGGCTTCTAGTCTAGCAACAGGAGCATATGTTTCATCATAGTCTATGCCTTCAGCTTGTGAATAGCCTTGGGCGACTAGTCTAGCCTTATTCCTAACGACTAAATCATTCTCATCTTTCTTATTCTTGAAAATCCATCGAGTGCCAACTACATTATGATGTTTAGGTCTATCGACAAGTTCCCAGACGTCATTTCGAACAAACTGATTCAACTCGTCTTGCATAGCGATGATCCAATTACTATCAGCTAAAGCCTCTTTGATGGTTTTAGGCTCGATAGATGAGAGGAAACAACACCAGCAAAACAAAGATGGACTAGGTTGTTCTTGTGACTCAAAGAGTTGTCGTCTAGTCTTTACACCAATAGTAGAGTCTCCAATGATGTTTTCAGTATCATGAGCAGATTTCCATGTTTTTCTAGTCTTCGTAAGCATAGTATCATCATCTAGATCAGTTATAGCATCATGCATGTCAACATCATTTATATCATCAACAGATTTACCTGGAGTAGATGAGTCAACTAGAGCAGGCATGTCTACTGGTCTAGTAGACTTACCTTGAGCACTTACCCTTTCCTTGTCATCAGATTCTAGGGCTTTCATGAATGGATTGTATGCTTGAACGGATTCATATACCTCTGAATCTTTGTCAGATTCGATAGTTAGCTCAGTAACTTTCTCACTGATCTTGTTGGCAGACGAGTCCTGTTGAGATTCATCGAAAACCACATGTGGTGTTTCTTCCACACAAAGGGTAGATTAGTTGAATACTCTGAATGCTTTGCTAGTCGAGGAGTATCCTAAGAATATCCCCTCGTCTGCTTTAGCATCAAATGCATTCAACTTGCTTTTCCATACCTTACAACCAAATATATGGAAATATGAAACTCTGGGTTTTCGGCCTTTCCATACCTCATAGGGTGTCTTACCTAGTGCTTTATTGATAGCACTTCTATTTTGTGAGTGGCATGCAGTATTGATAGCTTCTGCCCAAAACTTCTGAGGCGTATTGTACTCTGTCAGCATGGTCCTGCAGGCCTCCTTAAGAGTTCTGTTCCTTCGCTCTGCTACTCCATTTTGTTGTGGTGTCCTTGCTGCACTAGTAAGGTGCTGGATGCCACGCTTAGAACAAAATTCTTTAATATAGCAGTTAATGAATTCAGTACCCTTGTCACTACGGATCTTGACAATGGACTGATTCTTCTCAACCTGTAATTTCTTCAACAGATCAGGCAAAAGTGTTTGTGTATCACTCTTCTTGTGTAAGAAGACTACCCAAGTGAACTTAGAATAGTCATCTACCACAACAAGTGTGTACCTTCTACCGTTCAAAGTTGGAGGAGTTATTGGGCCATGTAGGTCCATATGTAGGAGTTCGAGAACTCTACTTGTTGAGAGGGATGGAATAGATTTAAAGGAACCTTTTACCTGTTTACCTTTCTGACAGGACGTGCATACATGTGACTTGTAGTAGACTTCATTGGGAATACCTTCCACAAGGTAGTCTCTGGCTATCTTATTAAGAACCTTAAAGTTTAGATGACAGAGGCGTCTATGCCAGAGCCAGCCAAGTTCTTTAGGATTCTTAGTAAGCAGACAGGTGTCCCTCGGACAACTGTTCCAGTTCACTATGTACACACTTCCTTGTCTTATGCCGACGAGTAGTACGGTATGAGTCCTCTTATCTATGATTTCGCATTTGCGACTCTTGAACTGCACCTTGTATCCACGATCACAGAATTGTGAAACAGAGAGTAAATTGTATTTCAAGCCTTCAACATATGAGACATCTTGGATCTCTATGTCTCCATTTCGAATGTAACTGAATCCTTTAGTAACAGCAGTGGAGCTATCACCAAATATTACTTTTGGTCCTTCTTGCTCATGGTAGCTTGATAAGAGAGCCTTGGTACCAGTCATGTGGTGCGAAGAGCCACTGTCTATGTACCAAGTTTCCCCTATTGAGCCACCCTTCTTGTATAGATCTAGTCGACCCTGCATTAGATGATATTTCATAATTTAGGTACCCTCCTTGTTTATTGGGGTCCTGGGGGGTTAGTCGAGTTCAATGGAATCCAAATGTACATTGGAGTCCTGAACAAGTTTGATCTTCTGAGCTTTCGACCATATTTGTTGCAAAATAAGACCTTGTTGTCCTTATCTGGCCTATCAGTCGAGTTCGGGTCTACTCTTTGGAGATAGCCTTTCGACTTGATCTCTACTTGAGCAGGCACTTGTCTATGATAGTCAAAGTAGGGTTTATATGCATTAGGTCCATACGGTTTATAGACATGTTTATGTCTTTCTTCTCCTTCGATATCATATGACAAAGGTGGAGGATATAGAACAGCTTGTGTACGATATTTTGGACCTTCCTGTCTAGGTCTAGACGAGTAGAGTTGAGACTGCCTTATGAAAGGAGGTCTAGACTCTTGTCGTCTAGTCTGTACTTGTCTAGTACTCGTCTCCTCAGGATACCAATCCTCGTATCTGACCTGGTTGGGTCGTCTACGATTAGTGGTCCTTAGAAGATTAGTTCTAGGTTGAACAGGCTTGTTGTTACCATTCTTTTTACCTCCTTTGGTAATTGGAATGTTAACTCGAGCTTGTTTTGGTACAGTACCTTTAGATGGAGTATCAATATCGTATATCATTGGTTCTTTTCCTTTATCATTAGTCAAAGAGCTTGAGATGAAAATAGTAGGGTTCTTAGGAACTAGAGTAGACGAGCTTGATGTCTCAGCACCTATGCCTGTCTTGTCAGCAGGAGCCCTATACCTATCTGACAGTTCAAGGTTAACCTTAGAAGAGTTAACCAGGTCAGTAAGTTTAAGGTCTAGAGTGACAACCTCGGTTTCTAAGAACTTATTACGTTCTTCAAGCTTTTTGCACTTACTTTTTAAAACATTGAATTCATGTTTCTCAGTAGCATGTGTCTTAAGTAGTCTTAAGTAGGTCTTGATACAACTTGTCTGTCAATGCACACTTGACTTTGAGTTGACTCAACTCTTCTTGCAAGCGTTCATTTAGGACTGTTATATTAGGATCTACTTTAGACTGAGCTTCCTTAAGATCAATGATTTCTTGTCTTAAAATGATGTTTTCGTCACTGACTTCAATGATTGCCTTGTTGGCAAGTAGGAGGTCGTCTTCAACTGCACTAGTAGAGTGCTGAAGGCTACTCCCTACTTTGCTACTGGCAGTGTCACTTTCATCAGATTCTGATTCATCACAAGATTGAAAATATGTTGCAGATGATACCTCTTGGTCGATTTTAGCCATGCAGCATAGACCATCATCTACTATGAAAGCTTCATCGTGATCTGGTTCAGACGGGTAGCTAGATGAGGATGATGGCAACTCGTCTGAGTCAGAATCAGAGTCATCATTGGCCATCATTGCCTTCTTACCACGATTGTATCTTCTTTCCCTTCGTGCTTTGCGTTCTTCTCGATCATCAGTGCTCAGGTCTGGACATTCATATATGTAGTGACCTGGTTTTTCACAGTTATAGCACAAGAGATCATTAGTAGCCTTTTTAATAGGAGAGATATTCCTTCGTTTATCACGTCTATCAGAACGTGTAATCTTCCTACCATCAGACTCTCTATCTTGTCTGTTACCTTTCGAGACTTCGTCTCTCCTTTCGGACGAGTTTCGGTCTCGTCTGGTCTCAGACGAGTTCTTAGAAGCAGACCCTCTATGCTCTCTATAGAATTTCTTATATCTTCCGAAACGTTTATTTAGCCTATCAAACTTTCTAACCATGAGGCTTACCTGATCCTTCAGACTAAGATCAGTATCTAACTCGTCTTTCACAGAAGTAGACCTAGTCTTAGATTTCAACCTGTCTACCTTAGACGAACTAGCCTTAAAAGCAACGTTCTTAGATACAGCATGTTCTCTGTCACCACTTGCTATGGGTTCATCTTCGTCTAAATCAAACTCATGGGCCTTTAGAGTTTGAAACATGGTCTCTGCTGTCCACACGTCTATATCTTGGGTATTCTTAACAAGCATTTTTACCATTTTCCATCGACTATCAAGGCTTTTGAGAATCCTAAGATTGATTTCACGTGGAGTATAAGATTTACCAAGGACTTCCAAGTCATTCATGATTTTGGTAAAACGAGTATCCAACTGGTCTATTGTTTCACCAGCTTTCATATGAAATGATTCAAATCTTTGGACTGCTGTAGAAAGCTTGCTTTCTTTGATTAGGGATGTCCCTTCACAAATGATAGCTAAGCGATCCCACATTTCTTTGGCAGTTTTACATTTTAGCACTTTTCCCAAATACTCATTAGGAAGAGTGTGTAAGATGTAATTCTTGGCCAAGCTATCCAAATTATTCTGTCTCATTTCTTCGGAGGTTAGTTCTGACCTTGGTTTCTTGACGAGTGTACCAACGGGTTGATTTGTGTCAAGGGCAGTAGTATTGGGGATCATGGTCACAATTGGACCTTCAGTGATGACGGAGATCATTAAGTCGTGAGTGGAACTGAAGATGGCTTCCATCCTTAGCTTCCAATAGTCATAATCTTGAACCTGGAACTTAGGCAACTTGTTAGCGCTGATTTCAAGAGACATGTTTAAACGAGTAGTCTAGTGCTAATCAGTTTTATGATCAAGAAGAATATGAGTCAAGTACAGGGAACAAGAAACAGATATATCAAGAATATTGATCAAGAACACGTAAGCAAATATGATCTTGGACTGAGATTTTCAACCAAGTCTTGAGTTGGTTATCAAGAAACAGCAGTTCGTAAACTACTGCTCTGATACCACTTGTAGGTCCCTAAGTTGAGTTAATATCGAGGGAAGCTAAAGAAAATGTCTAGAGGGGGGTGAATAGACTTTTCTAAAATCTTTCGATATATCAGAATTACAATGTGCGGAATACGAAATTAACAATGAGCCCAATTAAAGATTATACTCAACTTATTTCGAGAACTCTGTTTTATGTATACTCAACTAGTCTTGTTCAGTTATGTATGTTTAACAAGTAAACAGTTAATCAATTAAACAACAAACAAAATAGTAAAGTAAATCAAACACGAGATTTATAGTGGTTCGACAACTTGTCTACATCCACTCTCACAAACCCAGTTGTGAAATTCTTATTAACTCTTCCAATCGAGTAATATGTTCTTGTAGCTTTAAGTCCCAAGAAATAAGACTTAGATCTTCTCGATTATATCTCCAGATATATCTTCGATCTTACTAGCTATTTTACAAGTAACTAGCAACTTGAAACAATAAACGAAAATAAAACTTCTCTTCGTTCAGTAGTAGCCTTCTTCGATCTTCACTTGTCTTGCGTAGCTTTACTTTCTGAACTTCAATCTCTGAGAGTAATTTCTTCTTTGAATCTTCAATAATGCTTGCAGTATCAATATTTCAGTAGTAGCAGTAGTCTCTAATGAATCAATACCATGAGGTATTTATAGACTTCTAATTCCAAGAACTTTCAGTTGTGTAACAACCTTTCTTGAAAACTAACTTGTAACTGATTCCTTATATCCTTTCACGCGTTTCTTCAGTTAATTAGTTATTCCTTAACTAATTCTTCAATCTTTATCTTCAACACGCTTTTGTAACTAACTTCAAGTTAACCTGTCTTGTAGAGTCGCACCTGTCTTGTCCAGTAGTAGTAGACTGTGTCTTCTACTTGTTTTGTGCAGTAGACTTCTTCAGATTACAACATAGAACTAATCTAGTCCTATCCTCTAATCCTAACAAGACTATTACATTACATTAAGCTCTTGTTTACAAAGCTTAGTCAACTTAAAAAACTATACAAAGAATCTATCTATTACATTTAAAATCATGAGCTCTATACAATAATTATTCATAGCTCAATAACAATCTAACATATACGAATAACAAAATATGAAGTAATAATACGATACCAATTATAAGTACTTGTCTTTTAGTAACACTTGTCTTATGAACTAGTACTTGTCTTGTGAACTCTACTGATCTGTACAAGACGACTTCAACTTAACTAGACTAGATCAGCCAACACTTAGAAAATATTCAAGTCTTCTTTTGGCTTATCAAAACTTCATCTTTTATCTTTTATTCATCATTTAGGACTTGTTCTAGGATTCATATCCCAACAATTGAGATCCCTATACTGACTTAGGCATCGGAGTGTCCGCGCCGGACTCCCCTCCGGCGTGTATTTTGCAGGTTCTGGAGGATCATTTCGAAGGAAGTAGCATACCCGGATCCTTTATATACGTTCGGGAACCCGAATATCCGACTCCAAGGATATTCAATCCATCAGTGCAATTTTTAGCACATCAACTGGCGCCGTCTGTGGGAAACGTCTTAGAGATCTTCTCACGAATTTCTATTTGTTTGAGCGATGGGCGGAGGAAATAACACGATCACGCCTACTTTAGGGAAGAAAACTCTTCCAGGGAAAATTCCCCCTTTGGCAAGGGAGGCCGAGGAAAGGACCCTGCTCATGTCCCTTCGGGATCAAATCCGCCACTGATACAAACCGACACACCAACCTCGGGCCTGGGCGATGCAAATCGCCCCCTACCAGTCAGAGATGAAATAGCGGATAACGCAGAGGCCCCAGCGGTCCAGACCTCAGGTCCCCAACGTGGAGAAACTCCACATTCAGAACCATTCCTGATCTCTCCAGATCAGTTGAATGCCCTTATCAATTAGGCTGTGGAGAGAGCTTTAGCGGCTCAGGGAGGTCAAGTCCCGAGAATTATACCAGTGAATGCGGAGATGCCTCCTCCGAGAGTCCAGGAAGAGGCACCAGGGGCCTCCCAAGTGTTTTCTAAAGGTGCAGGAGTGCGGGCAGAGGGGGACAAGAAAGTGCCCTCCCGAGCAAAAAGAAGTGTTCCCCCTCGGAACACAGGAAGGAACGTAGACTTGGCGTCCCGAGAGATGGAGCTCCCCGAGGTCCAGGATCCCAGGATCGGATCTGGAGGTACGAGGTGGAGTATTCAGGGCCCCGAGGTCCAAGATCCCAAGATCGTATCTGGAGGTACGAGGCAGAGTATTCAGGGCCCCGAGGTCCAGAATCAAAACTTGGAGGTATGAGGAAGAGTATTTAGGGCCTCGAGGTCCAAAATCTAAACGTGGGAGTACGAGGCAGAGATATGATAAGTGCATCGGTACTACAGGTTAGTACAGATGTTTGATAGAGCCTAAAGTATTAGATCTTTTATAGTAATTTGATATTGCTATGAGCATATTTTAATGATATTGACATATATGACACAAACTTATTTTTTCCATTGAATTAAGCATGATTCTCTTAAGCTTACATGATTGATACTCTAGAAACGATCTTAGGATTGAGAATTACTTGAAATCATAGAAGCACGGGTAAGCAATTCACATGTTGAGTCTTGTGATTACTTCATGTGGTAGAATTAATGATTAGACGTTGATGATGATTATGATTTTGGAAGCAAAGATTAACATAATTATTGTTTTTATTGCACATGATTAACATGTTTCCATATTTTAGATATAATTTCATATTATAGACCGAGCCTATCCAGGTTCTGGAGGATCTCTGGGTAGGTTCAGAAGATTTCAGATTATAGATTAAGTCTATCCAGGTTCTGGAGGATCTCTAGGTAGGTTCAGAAGATTTCAGATTATAGATTAAGTCTATCCAGGTTCTGGAGGATCTCTGGGTAGGTTCAGAAGATTTCAGATTATAGATTAAGTCTATCCAGGTTCTGGAGGATCTCTGGGTAGGTTCAGAAGATTTCAGATTATAGATTAAGTCTATCCAGGTTCTGGAGGATCTCTGGGTAGGTTCAGAAGATTTCAGATTATAGATTAAGTCTATCCAGGTTCTGGAAGATCTCTGGGTAGGTTCAGAAGATTTCAAATTATAGGTTGATTCTATCCAAGTCCTGGAGGATTTCGGGATAAGCTCGGAAATGGAAAGTAGAGATTGAGCCTATTTAGGTCCCTAAGATCAAGGCCAATATCCCTAAACAGACAAAACGATAAGTCCGAAAACTAGAGAGGGTGAAGAGGATGATTGATTACCTGAAGCGGGTAGAGAACTTGAGAATCTTCAAAGCCAAAAAGTATCTCACCCTCAAAGAGGTGAGGCAAGTCAAGAGGCTAGAGGTGAAACCAGCTAGTGGAGAGAGGAAGAGAGAATCTACAGCAAGGAGCTCCAGCCCAGAAGCTCCCCGAAACTCCGGAGGAACAGAAAACCGCAATGCTACGGGAGGATCCCGATCTGGGACTCGAGGGAGGTTTTAGAAATATACCTAACTGAGATTGGAACCATCCAGATTTGAAATTCCCTTATTCGAGGAACCGAGGTCCTCAAAATCCCAAGTCGGACCGATTTTGGAGACTCCACAATGAATATGGGCACGACAGCAATCAATATTACCATTTGGAGGATGGAATTGAGAGAATGATTCAAGTTGGACATCTGAGAGAATTTGTTTACGTAGTTGACCGAGACCCTCGAGGGCAGAAGAGGAGGGAACTTGAGGACAGGAAGACCAAGAAGGAGGAGGCCTCCCAGAATCGGGATAAAAGCCGACCCCCTCAGTTGATATTCCTTAGTTGAGATCCGGGAAGAATTTCAGAGCTCGCGAGGACGTAAAAGGTTCGAGTATCAAAGAAAATGACCCTCTTTTGAGATTTGAGATTAGAGAGACTAATCATCTTGTCGAGACTGGAGGTCCTGGAGAGGGTACAGGTTTCAGGTTTAAGATCAAAAGAGACTTGATTTGCATTATTTAATTATTTCATATTTAAATTATATAATTGAGGATTATTAAGCTTATCTGAGCACTTGAGAGCCTGTGTTGGAGGCCTTTTTTGGTGTATCTTTACAGGATCAATTCGGGATTGATATACGAGTAAACCTGGAGATCTACATGTCAGTCCAGAACCTGAACTAGAACATAACGAGGGAGCTTCCTCTTAGGAGCTCCCCAGGCTTGAGTTAAGTTACCTGGTCTATGACGAATAATGAGTTCATGAGGAGGGGCTGGAGAACCTAGAAGTACTAGAGGAGCTCGAGAGAGCAAGATTACCGAAGAAAGAATGGAGCCATGGAAAACCAGCCGAGTCGCTGGACCATAACACCTAACCTGTTCTTGGGCTGATCCCCAAATGACGAGCACATTTGGGACCACCGGTTAGTACACGTATTTGATAAAGTTAGAGAGGTTAGATCTTGTTGGTCCTGAAAGGAGTATATGACAAGTGTATGGGGGGGGGGGGGGAATACACTTGTATGCAATTCTTTTGCTAATTTGATCAAACCAGAGTTCAGCAAGGTTGTCTTGGACAACTCTGCTGAAGAAGATTAACTCTTCTAAGATAATCAAACTACTAAGTACTATTGAGTACTTAGTTGAATAACTATCTAGGGGAGTTATATATGCGGAATAGTGGTTGGCCCTTTAAGTTTAGACTCCTTTAATTTCTGAAATCACTTAGTCAATGCAACACAGTCCAGTTTTCAGGGAACTTGTCCAAATAGGTTTTTGCACAGTCTTTGAATGTTTATCCTTGAAAGATCAGTTTTGTGTGCAGTGTTGAATGTATGAAAGTACTTGGAATGTAAATCAACACAAGAAGTTATAGTGGTTCAGAGACTCAAGCTCTTACATCCACTTTCCCTGATTTAACAGGATAATTCCTTCTCTCTTGGAATTAACTTGTTTTATAGTGCCAAGGTGCACTTGATCAAGAGCACCACTCCTTGGTGAATTGATCCCTAGGATGTCTAGAGTCCTAGTACCCTCTTCTCAACTCAGAACTGAACTGTTATTCTCTCAACAGTCAGCTCCTACCACTTCTACTACTACAACCTTCTCACTTTCTCACTTGAAAGGGGTAAGGATTTAAGTAAGGTTCCAACTAATGAGATATCCTTTACAATGAAGATCAGTGTATAAGGATAGGATATCTCTCTAAGCTTGTGTATGGATATACAATTGGGTTCAGCTTAGAAGAAGTGTATAAAGACTAAGATAGTCTCTTTGAAAGCTTAAATGTTCTATGAGCTTCAGAATACTTGAGTAGTTGGATTCTGTTGAGGTGCTTTCAAATGGTCTTCACACTTCTGTATTTATAGACAAAATGGAGGATTTGCCCGTTGGAGAGGCAGCCCCAAATTGCTATAAATGTCTTCCTTGAGTTCTTCAAACTGGAAGACAGATTCTTGATAGTGACATGTCCTCATTTGGGTAATAAACGGCTTGTAAGACTTTGTCTTCATTCTGCAGCACTTTTCCCAATGTTTGACTTCTTGTTAGGACTTGGACATGGCTTCTGAAGGTTGATCCAATGATAGGACAACATTCCTTATCATCTGGACAACTCTCCTTATCACTATCAGCAGTTTTGCTTTTCAGCAAGGTTGGCTTGCTCTTCTTCAGATGACTTGGCTCTTTCCCTTTATTTTACTTCAAGGTGATCTTAGCTTGTTTCTTTGGTGATCTTTAGGGTGTGGTTGTCTCTTTCTCTTCAGCATAGTTGACCTTCAACCTTTAGAGCATCTGTTCTGATTCAATCATGCTGAGACAACTCTTCTGGACAACTCTTCTGATCAGCATATTTGGTCTTTTAGCATCAGAGCACTTTACACATAAAGTTGGCTTCTCTGGACAACTCTCCTGATCCAAAGCCTTTGAGTAGCCTTGTCCTTTTGAGCTAGGTAAAGTTGTTCTTGCATATGGCTAGCTTCTTTGGACAACTCTGCTAATCAGAGTTATTAAGCTTGTCCTTTTGATTTTACCAATCTTGCATATGGACACTTTCTCTGGACAACTCTCCTGATCAGATCATCTTATTGGACTTGTCCTTTTGAGCTTTACAATCTTGTTCTTGCATAAGAACATCTTCTCTGGACAACTCTCCTGATCAGTGCATTTGGTTTTCCATAGAGTGTCCTTGCTCTTAAGTGATTGTTCCATAATTTGAGCCTTGAGGGGACTTGATCTTGATCATCTTCAAAGCATAGGTTCCCCCTCAAATTGTGCATCTAATTGTCTAAGAGCTGCCTAACATTTCAGCTTCCTATCTAGCCTATAAACTATATGTTCTATCATTTCTAGAACATATTTATCTTGACTTAGGCATGTCTAAGGGGGTTTTGGTATTAGATCAAAACATATCTCATTTTATTCCCAACAATTTCCCCCTTTTTGATGATGCCAAAACCTATACTATCTAAGCAAAAGTGACTTGTCTACACCTATTACATGTATCTTCAGAAGACATGACTAAGGTCAATATTCCTGAAAAAATAATGTGTTAGTGTATTCACTGTTTCTGTTGCAAGTAGGTTCAAGATAGGCATAGAGAGATTAGTGTTTCTTGATTCAAAATAAGTTCAACTATCATTCATTCAAAGATCACTACAAGCATGTTGATAGTTGAAATTAACATATCAGAGCATGAATCAATAACACTTAAATACATCAGAGCATTTCATTCTAACAATTCAAGACATAAATAAGATTTTCAGCATCAGAGCGCAGAGCTTGTATTAGAGCAATCCATAACAGATCAGAGCAACCAGATTAGCACACCACATCAGCAATCTTGACCATATTTTAGCATAGTTGATCAATCAAGAAAGGTCAGAAGACTTAGCCATTTCAAAGATCATCCTCAGGGGGTGGCAGCATTCCATACTGTGCCCATACTCTTCTTTTCAATGCCATGGCTTCTTGGTTGGTTCCCTTAGGTCCAAGAACCATCTTGTTTAGCTTAAGGATCTCAGTGAATTCTCTCAGAATTCTTGCTTGGTCAATCCATCCTTCAAGCTTTGGAGGCATGTATATGATTGGCTTGGGAGCTGTGAGTTCAATTCTTGCAATGTCAGCAGCTGCAAGAAGTTGTTGATACAATTCTCTGTAGTATTCTAGCATGTACTCAGTAAAGGCAGAGTTTGCATCTCCTCCATTCCATCTGTCAATGACATAGTAGTCATAGACAAACTCCCTTTTGGCTTCTTCCCATGTGTCATTCAGTTGAATTGGCACCCATTTATCCAAGTGTGGATATTTGGTGTCCATTGGGATTAGAAGCTGAGGCTTCATCTTGCTGTAAGTTGCTCTCCTCCTTCTTGGTTTCTGAAAGTTTGCTCTCCTTTCATCTCTTGCTCTGTTGGCTTCTTCCATCAGATCCATTTTCTCTTGGGCCCTCATCATGGCCAGTTTCTGTTGTGTTTCAGGGTCTTTGCCATACCCTTCATGAAACAGCTTTGATGGATCATGGGCTAGAGCAGTTGTCTTCTTCTTAGGTTCAGGTCCAAATCCTTCAGCAAATAATTCTTCAATGTCTTCAGTGGACTTGGTACCTTCAGCAGTTTTGCCAGATTCAGAAGACTTGTCCTTTTCAGCAGCTTTGGGCTCTTCAGCAGTTTTGGCTTTCTTGGATGTAGGCTCATCATCAACAAGTCTGAATTCAGGTGGAAGATCAAGGCTGTTGGGGAAGTCAGTGAATTTCTCAACTTGCCTCTTCTTTCCTTGGGCCTTCTTGATCTTTCCTCTAGTTTGGACACCTTCAGCATCCTTGTCCAAACCTGACACTTCACCACCTGGTCTTTGTTGTAACCTCATCCTTTCTTTTTGAGCTGAGGCCATAGAATTCTTCAAAGCAAGTGCTAATTGCTCTTCTTCATTTAATTCTTCCAAATTCAGTACTTCAGGCTCTTTGCCTTTTCCTTCAGCAATGTTGTCTTTCCCTTTGACTGGGCTCCCTATCACCAAGGCACCTTTTGCTCTAGCTCTTTCCCTTTCCCCCATTTTGGCAGCATCAAAACACTGGGGCTTGAGGTCACTCATTGTTGAGGCCATCAGGGATTGGGCCTGGTTTAGAGATTTCATTTCTTCCAACAAATATACATTCTCATCATGTATATTTTGCATCTTGTCACTGCTCAAGCTAAGAAAAGCAAGAACAGGTTTCATTTTCTGATGAACAACCTCCTCCATGGTTGCCTTAAGAGATGCATCCAATTGGGTCTTCAGAAGCTCAGTGAGGTTGGCCACTGCACCTTCAGCAATGTGGGCCAACACTTCTTGGGAAAACTTTTCTGAGGCAGCTTTGACCATAGCTAGCCTTTGCTCTTCAGCTCTTCTCTTTTGCAGTGCAGTCTTCTTTCCAATAGCTTGTTTGACAGTTAGCCTGAGAGCTTTGACATTAGCATTGTGATTGTCTCTCAGCAGCTTTTGCTCTTTCTTGACCTCCTCTGAGATGGCTTCCATGGTTGATTTGGCATTTTAAACTTCAGTGGAGATGGTTTGGAGACCAGATTCCACACCACTGATCCTTGCCTCAAGGGTTGGTAGCACAACATCTTCAGAGCCAGTGAGCCTCATTTCTACAGATGCTAGAGTCCTTCCTTGCTCATGCAATGCTCCTGAAGTTTCAGCATGAGCAGATTGGACTTGATGATCCAAGGAGTCCAACTTCTCTGATTGCATTCCAAGTAAGGCCTGAGCTGAGCCTGTGTCTACTTGGATAGGTGCATCTGTTAAGAACTCATCTGCAAAAATTTGATCAAGAGAAATACCTGCAACATCAGACAAGTCAAACAAGTTAGGAAATAAGCACTCATCACCCTCAATTTCTTTTGTATAAGACTCTGATACATCAGCAGTCTTCTTCTCATTTTCAACTTGTTCTTTTCTCCCTTCTTTAATAATGTTCTCACTCAAGGAATCAGGCCTCCTCTCATCAAGGGATTCTTGAAGTTCAGATTTGACTTCAAGAATAACCTGTCCTTCCTCACTTATTCCACCCTCATATGGTGGTACACTCACTATCTTAGTGATGACTACCTCTCTTTCATCCTCAACTCCCTCTGATTTTTCAGCTATTCTCTCCTTTTCAACTCCTTCTCCTAGACCTGCAGCACCTTCACCCTCAACAGGGTTCAAAGATGGCAGTTGTGAGGAGATCACAGTGCTTATCTCAGCAGCCACTGAGTCATCCTGAATGATTAAGGGCTGATCAGTGTCCAACTCTTCTGACACTGAAAAGGCCTTAATCAAACTAGCCTCTAGTACAGGAACCTCAACATCTTTAGGCTGTGCCTTGGGTTCAGAAGAACCTTCATTGGCAGATGTGTCTTTGGTTGTGTTGCCACCCTTGGTCAACACCTCTGATGACACAGAGCCTTTCCTATGATAGGTTTTAGGAGGGTTTGAAAGTCTGTCTGTTATAGAAGACTTGGGTTGAAAGGATTCAGGGAGGTTGGCTTGAGGGGTTTCAGGAGGGTTGGGATTTGAAGGGTTTGAGGGATCATCAGGGGAATCATCATCATTTGAGCTACTGTCAGGGTGTTTGATTCCCTTGGCTTTTCTTTCTTTCTCCTCCTCAATTTTATCAGCTACTAACTTTGCAAAAATGTCCTCATCAATGAGAAATCTTGTCTTTGAAACTCCAACAAAGTGTAGCAATCTGTTTTCCTCTATTTGCCACCAGTTTGCACCCTTATCTTGGATGACTTGTGATATCTCCATCATAGATTTGTCTTTCACATCAACAAGCATCCTCAAATCATGAAAGGCCTTCTGAATTCTTGGAAATTCAGCAAGTTGTGGATACAAACTGTCCACAGTAGCCTTGGCTCCTCCTCTGAGCATACTTTCAAAAGTATACTCCTCCTCATCTCCACTTGAATGGGGACTTTGGGTTATAGGGGAGTTGGCTCTGGGTTCTCCTAATGTGGCTTCAGGCAGATTAAGTTCAGGGATATTGGCTTCAGATGGGTTGGGTACAGTAGAAGGATCTTCAGTTGCTTTTGAGAACAATTGATCTGAAGGGACTTTACTCAGGGGGGTTGGCTCATTGAGTGCATGCTCTAAGAGCTTTGAATAATTGAGCATGGATGAGTCAAGGGGAGACAGGAGTCTTGTCTCATCTACTGCTAAATCAGCAAGCACATCAATGCCACTTCTTTGCACATTCCCTTCTGGAGAATATCTCTTAGTGAGATTTACAGGGGTAATGGGTTGGTTGGAAGGGGTGACATGGGTTTCAGGGGAGTTAGGCTCAAGGTACTGAATTTCAGGGAGATTGGCCTCTATAGGTTGACCTTCAGGGACTTTGGATTCCGGAGTTCCGGAACCAGAAGAATTAGTCCTTGACATGGATTTGGTCCTGCTTTCAGCTCTGCTCTCCCTTAGAGCCAATTGAAGAGATCTTTCTTCTTGAAACTCCAACACCTTTTCAGTAGGTTTGGCCCTTCTCTTGCTGGCCCTACTGCTTCCACTTCCTTCCTTCTCAGGGACAACTTCCCTGATTCTCTTATCACCCTTCTTCTTTTGCCTAGTCTCATTGTACTTCCTCCTCAACTCTTCTGAGTGGTCAGAAGGCACACTCACTCCCTCTTCTGCCACTGCATCAACTTCAGCTGATGCTCCTGAGGCTTCTCTTGAAGACAATTGAGACATCTTTCTTGTTTTGACAGCCCTGGCCTTTGTTCTCTTTTTCATCTTAGGCTTCTCTTCCTCCTGTTCTTCAGCAGGCTTGGCCAGTAACATCCTTCTTTTCTCAGTTTTCTTGCTGAGCTTTCTGAATAGGATCTTTTGGGCTGGGAGGGGCTTTGCAAAGGTTTGCATCTGGGAATAGTGGGAAAACCTCTCAATCAACAAGCTTGCCCTGGTGCAATACTTGATTTTCCCTTCTAGCACCACCTTATTGTGGGTTTTCACCTTAAATTTAGCCTTCTCCTTCATCATCTCAGACATGATGAAGGTCCTCCAATCAAACTTGATGCCCTTATCACTGGCATCAATAATGGCAGCCATGATTCTGATCCTTGGATGGCTGACCTGCTCTAAGCTTCCAGTGTTGCTTAAGAGGCTCTTAGCAACTACCTCAAAAAGATTGAGAAACTCTGGCTTGAGAGTTTTCTTGTTTTGAGTTGAGGAGAGAGGGCCTGGAACTAATAACCATTCTTGGGCTATTTCATCTTCATGCCCAGTACCATAAACCTCTGGATTCCTTCCCTCATAAGGCAATCCAAAAGCTCCTTCCAGATCTTCTGAGGAGAATTTTACTCTGTGGAATCTCTCCTCTTCCTCTCCTTCTGCTGTGTAAGATAATCTGGTTGATACTTCACCATCTTCAGGCTTGCCTCTCCACTTGAGGGAGGCAAAGAATTCTGCCATGTAGCTCTCCAAGCAAGAGCTTGGTCTTTCTTCCAAGAACTTTCGAAGACCAGCTCTTCTCAACCACCTCAGGGTTGGAGTAATCTCAGGATCTTCACTTTCAAAGGAGACTATTGGCTCAAAGTGAAGATTGTTTTTGTTGCTTAGGTAGGCAAAATCCAGGTCTAGATCCTTGTTAGAGAAATCAACAAGCATCTCAGGTCTAACTTTGGGGGCCATTGAAATTTGCAGAGAGAGTTTTGAGAGAGTTTGAAGAAAATTTGAGTTAGGGTTTCGAATACTTGGGGAAGAAGTGTTTGTGGGGATCTTAAGACTTGTGAATATTCTAAAAAGAATGTTTGTCAATGAGTTGGTAAGGTTTTGAAACAATTCAAAGGTGAGCAAAAATGGAAATCCAAAATGGACGGCTAGGATTGATTTCAGGGGAGTTGTCCATTTTTGATCCAATGGTCAAAAACCAATGTAACAGTGAAATAACTGTTTTATTCAAAACGTGGGTGGTTTTTAATGTTTGTTAAAGGCTGGGGGTTTTTCGAGATAGATCATGTCCCAAAAATTTTAATGCAAACAAGAGTTAAATCTTGGCATTTAATGCATGGAAAGTGACCTTTTGGGTGGGAGACAAATTAAATCCCAGAAAGGTGAAAACTGTATTTCAAGGGACAGATTTCGAGATAGGTATTGATCACCAAGAATAGGTGCTTATCATACCAAGATTTGGTTTGATAGCTGAGACAACTTATCTGACCCTACATGGACAAGTGTCCTGAAGGGCTGTGGACAAGTGTCCTGAATTTCAAGGGACAAGTGTCCTGAAGAATGTGAAGTCATATTTCTGATTTTCAGTAGACTTGACCAAGTCTGCTGAAGTTTGAGTTTATTTCCCCCTCAAACAATGAACCTCTTTGGACTCATTTTTCCAACTTCCCTGGATCAAGAAGTCCCAACTCTGCTGATAATTCCAGGAACCTTGCCTCTGCAAGTGGCTTAGTTAGTATATCAGCTTTTTGATGGTCTGTGTGAATTTTCACTAGCTTGATATCCTTCTTCTCCACATGATCTATAATGAAGTGGTGCTTGATGTCCACATGTTTGCATCTTGTGTGCAAGACAGGATTTTGTGATATAGCAATGGCACTATTGTTATCACAGAAAATTGGCACTTCAGTAGAGTTGACTTTGTAGTCTCTGAGTTGTTGTCTTAGCCAAAGGATTTGAGCACAACAACTTCCAGCTGCAACATATTCAGCTTCAGTGGTGGAGGTGGCTACTGTATTTTGTTTCTTGGAGAACCAAGATATGAGTTTGTTGCCCAAGAATTGACAAGTCCCTGAGGTGGACTTTCTGTCAATCCTACATCCTCCATAGTCAGCATCTGAGTAGCCAGTTAGCTCAATATTGTCATCAGCAGGGTACCAAAGGCCTAGATTCTCAGTGCCTTTGAGGTACCTCAAAATCCTCTTTGCAGCCTCAAGGTGGCTTTTCTTAGGATTTGCTTGAAACCTTGCACAAACACCTACTGCAAAGGTGATATCAGGTCTGCTGGCAGTGAGATAGAGGAGTGAACCAATTATTCCTCTATACTCAGTAGAGTTGGTTGGCACACCACTCTCATCAGGATCCATCTTCCAATTGGTGTTCATAGGGATCCTTACTGGCTTGCTAGTTGTACACCCAAACTTTTTGACCATTTCTCTGGTGTACTTAGCTTGGTTGATGAAGATTCCTTCTTTAGATTGCTTGACTTGTAGACCCAAAAAGAAGTTCATCAACCCCATCATGGACATCTCAAACTTGCTTTGCATGAGCTTGGAGAATTTTTCACACAGCTTCTCATTAGGGGATCCAAAAATTATGTCATCCACATAAATTTGGACAAGCAAGATGTCCTCTCCTTCAGAGATTCTGAAGAGAGTTCTGTCCACAGTTCCCTTGGTGAATCCATGATCCAAGAGGAATTGTGACAGTGTATCATACCAAGCTCTGGGGGCTTGTTTGAGTCCATATAGAGCTTTCTTGAGTCTGTAAACTTGGTTTCCAACTTCAAAGCCTGGTGGTTGCTCCACATAGACTTCTTCTTTTAAGACTCCATTCAGAAAGGCACTCTTGACATCCATTTGGTATACTTTGAACCTTTTGTGAGCTGCATAGGCTAGAAAGAGCCTTATTGCTTCTAGCCTTGCCACAGGTGCAAATGTCTCATCATAGTCAATGCCTTCATGTTGGCAATACCCTTTTGCCACAAGTCTTGCTTTGTTTCTGACAATCACATCATTTTCATTTTTCTTGTTCTTGAACACCCACTTTGTTCCAATAACATCTTGATGTGAAGGCCTATCCACCAGCTCCCATACTTCATTTCTGGTGAATTGGTTCAGTTCTTCCTGCATGGCTGTGATCCAATTGGCATCTTGAAGTGCTTCCTCAATATCACTTGGTTCTTGCTCTGACAAGAAACAACAGAACATAGCACTTTCACCATGAAACTTTCTGGTTCTGACTCCTATACTTGGATCACCAAGTATCAGATCAGTAGGATGGTCAGACAACCAAGTCCTTCTTTTCCTGATCTCTTCAGTAGAGTTGTCCTCTACTGAAGGTGAGTCATTTTGATCATAGAATTCAGGATAATTTAATGCAGGATCTAATTCAGGATCATAATCAGGGGTGTTGTCCTCAATGTCAGGGACATTGGCATTTTCAATATTTTGAGTTCCCCCTTGATTATTTGACCCATTAACTACCTCAGCAGGAACTGCTTCTTCATTGGTAGTTGTTACCTGGATGTGAACTGGGATTGGTTCATTCAGTTCACCATTTCCATCTGTAGGATTTGTCTCAGGAAGGTTGCCTTCAGGATTGTTGTCCAATGTGGGTTTTTCAGGCAGATTGGCTTGAACAACATCTATGAATTCAGTGTCTTTGTCTTTTAGGCTTAATCTGGTTGTCCTCTGTGTGATTTCTTCAGGTTCTAAATGATCATTCCTGATCTCAAAGATAGATTCATCAAACACAACATGAGGTGTTTCTTCCACTATAAGGGTTTTCTTGTTGTAGACTCTGAAAGCTCTACTGATTTGAGAGTATCCAAGAAATACTCCCTCATCAGCTTTGCTGTCAAAGGCTTTCAACTGTTCTTTCCCATTATTGTGAATGAAACATTTACAACCAAATATATGAAAGTATGACACTTTAGGCATTCTTCCTTTCCAGAGTTCATAGGGGGTTTTGCCTTGCCCCTTAGTAATCAAACATCTATTTTGAGTATGGCATGCAGTGTTTATAGCTTCAGCCCAAAACCTCTTAGGTAAATTTGAGTCAGCAATTAGAGTTCTAGCAGCTTCTTTTAAAGTTCTATTCCTTCTTTCTGCAACTCCATTTTGTTGGGGAGTTCTAGCTGCTGAGGTTTCATGAGCTATTCCATTTGATGTGCAGTACTCATTGATGTATGAATTAATGAACTCAGTGCCTTTATCAGATCTTATCTTGATAATGCTAAGGCTTTTCTCATTTGACAATCTCTTGAGAAGTTCAGGTAGTTTGACTTGTGTTTCCTTCTTATTAAGGAGAAATACTACCCATGTGAACCTAGAGAAGTCATCTACTACCACTAATGTGTATTTTCTACCATTTATGCTTGAAGGGGTAATTGGTCCAAACAGATCCATATGTAGAAGTTCAAGTACCCTTTCAGTGGAGATGACTGGTTTTCCTTTGAATGAGGCTTTAATCTGTTTTCCTTCTTGACATGGCTTACACACATGTTCTTTAATGAAAACCTCATTAGGTAGTCCTTTAACTAATGCATTTCTAGCAAGTTTATTCATAGATTTGAAGTTCAGGTGGTTTAGCCTCTTGTGCCATAGCCAACTTTGTTCACTAGAACTTTTAGCAATAAAACATGCAGCATCAGTAGACTTGTCCCAGTCTGCAAAGTACACATTTCCCTTCCTAGTTCCAGTCAATAGAGTTTGTTGAGTTTTATCCTTAATTAGACACTTTCCACTTGAGAACTCAACATTAAAATCTTTATCACAGAATTGACTGATACTTAGGAGATTAGATTTGAGACCAGCCACATAAGATACATTGGATACTTTGATGTTACCAATCATCAAAGTACCATAACCTTTTGTAGTTGCTTGTGAGCTGTCTCCAAAAGTAACATTTGGGCCTTCTTTTTCAATGAAGTCAGTGAGGAGTTCCTTGTTTCCAGTCATGTGCCTTGAGCATCCACTGTCAAGGTACCATGCTGTCTTTTTGTTCATGCTCCTCTTCTTGTGGCCCATTGGTACCTGCATTTAGATAGGTTTAGGTACCCTTTGAGTTTTGGGTCCTGAGAGGTTAGTTGTACCTTTGGGAACCCAAACTTGCCTAATAACCCTGATTGATTCAAGGTGGCTATGTTGATTTCCTAGTGCATCAACATACACTGTCTTTCCCTTAAATGCCTTTGGGAAAGTATGTGTGAATGTGTTAACTCTGTAAGTTTCAGAGGAGTTGTCCACTCTCCTGAACTTATGAGTTCTTTGTGCAGCTTGATGAAATCTTTGAGGAAAGGTCTTTTTATGACCATTACCCTTTGGCATGAAGGGTTTTGGTTGTCTCATTTTATTCTGCCTGTGAGGGTAGTTGTCCTTAGGTCTATTCAGCTGAGGCTTTCTCAGATGAGTTGGCCTAGGCTGATTATACCTTGGATAATTCCTCTGAACATTGTTCAGGAGAGTTGCCCTTCCATTGGGTCTACTCTGCTGACCAATATTCCTCTTGTGCTCAGGAGCTTTGGCCATTTCCTTAGGTTTTGGCCTATTCTCCTGAATCACTTGAGTAGGCATTTCATTCAATTTGCCCTTTCCTTTGTTCAGTGGCTGAATTATTTCATTTTCAGTTTGTGCCACTGAATTAACAAAGATTCTCTTAGTGTTACTTGTGGATGCAACACTAAGACAAGGTGAAGATTCAAATGGATCAAAACCCAATCCACTTCTTTGAGCCATAGGTCTTTGATAACTTTGAATTTCCTCTATTGCTCTAGAGGATTTGTTCAAAGCAGACATCTTTAATCTCAGGCTCTCTTCACTTGATTTAAGAATATCATACTCATGTGAGAGGTTTTCAAATTTGGCATTTAGAATTTTAAGTTCAAATTCTTTTCTCTTCTGAGAGAGAAGTTGATCATCAATCTCCTTTTGTTGGTCAACTATCCTGAGATTTGCTTCCTCAAGCTTTCTCAAGACTTGTTGATACAACTCAGAAGACTTGACATCAACAGCTACCTCAGAGTTCTTGGTTAGTTCAATAGCCAATCTTTCATTTTCTCTCACACAGTTGTCATGAAATTCTTGTAATCTAGTGAAATCTTCCATCAATTTTCCTAAGGAAAGTTTCAGGTTAACCTCACTAGTGTTTTGTGAGATGAATGATGGTGAACTAGAAGTAGAGGATACCTCATCATCCTCAAGAGCCATGTTGCAAACATCATCATCATCATCACTGTTGGAGAATAATCCATCAGAGGAGTTGAAGCTTTCAGCACTATCAGATTCTTCACCAGCCATCATGGCTTTTCTATTGGTGAACTTTATGTCTCTTTTAGCTTGTCTCTCTCTTCTTTCTTTAGAGCTCAATTCAGGGCAGTCATACTGGAAGTGCCCTTTCTTTTTACAGTTATAGCACAAATCTTCATCATCTTCTCTCTTTGATTCTTCTCTTCTTTTTGATGATGAAGGTTCAGCTCTACTGGATCTTCTCCTATCAGAGTACTTGTCCTCTGATCTTTTCTCTTCAGGCTTTTTGACTTCAGCCTGTGTTTCAGGAGAGTTGTATCTCCTGAATTTGTTGTCCTGGTAGAATTTCTTGTATCTACCAAACCTTGAGTTCAACTTTTCAAACCTTCTAGCCATCAAGGCTAGTTCTTCCTTCATTTCAGTCTTTGAGACTGTCTTTGATGATCTGGGAGTGGGTTGCATTTCTGGTTCAGCAACTTTGGCTTTGAATGCCACTCCCTTAGTAGGATTTGAAGGTTCCTCAACAGGCTTTCTTCTATTTAGATCAAACTCATAGGCTTTGAGTTCAGAGAAGATTTGTTGCATGGGCATGGTGGAAAGATCTTTGGTGTTTTGCATCATTACAGCATAGACATCCCACTTTTGAGTGAGACTTCTCAAGATTTTCAATCCCACTTCTCTCTTGGTGTAGACCTTGCCCAATGAGTTAATTTCATTCATCACATCAGTGAATCTACCAGCAAATTTGTCAATGGACTCATCAGTTTCCATTGAAAATTGTTCAAACTTCTGCACAGCAACTTGGAGCTTGTTCTCCTTGATCTGTTCAGTGCCCTCACACATTTCAGCAAGAGTATCCCAAATTTCTTTGGCTGTTGTGCAGTGGTAGACTCTTCCCATGACTGCATCTGGAATTGTTTGATAAAGGGTGTTCATTGCTAGATAATTCAGATTATCCTTCCTCTTTTCATCAGCAGTGAAGTCATCTTCATCTTTGGGAATCAGTTCCCTTATATCTGCTTTTTGCTCAGCTGTCACTCTGGGGTTAGTTTGAGTAAACACAAAAGGTCCTCTTGTGATTACTCTTAGCATATCAGTATGGAGAGATGCAAGATGAGCCCTCATTCTAATTTTCCAGAAATCATAATTGTCTATTGAAAACATGGGCAGTTTGTGATGAGAAATGTGGTTGACTGGATTTGTGGCCATGTTGTCTAATCCTTGAACAGCAGGTGGAGGAACAGCATTGTTGTTGGCCATTTCTCAAGAATAATCAGTTAGTCAACAGGTAATAGATTTCAGATAAAGATCAGTTCAGTGACCACACAAATATGAGAGTTTTGAAAATCAAGATGGATTTTCAGAAGCAGTGGTCTTTGAACCCCTGCTCTGATACCACTTGTTGGTCCTGAAAGGAGTATATGACAAGTGTATGGGGGGGGGGAATACACTTGTATGCAATTCTTTTTCTAATTTGATCAAACCAGAGTTCAGCAATGTTGTCTTGGACAACTCTGCTGAAGAAGATTAACTCTTCTAAGATAATCAAACTACTAAGTACTATTGAGTACTTAGTTGAATAACTATCTAGGGGAGTTATATATGCGGAATAGTAGTTGGCCCTTTAAGTTTAGACTCCTTTAATTTCTGAAATCACTTAGTCAATGCAACACAATCCAGTTTTCAGGGAACTTGTCCAAATAGGTTTTTGCACAGTCTTTGAATGTTTATCCTGGAAAGATAAGTTTTGTGTGCAGTGTTGAATGTATGAAAGTACTTGGAATGTAAATCAACACAAGAAGTTATAGTGGTTCAGAGACTCAAGCTCTTACATCCACTTTCCCTGATTTAACAGGATAATTCCTTCTCTCTTGGAATTAACTTGTTTTATAGTGCCAAGGTGCACTTGATCAAGAGCACCACTCCTTGGTGAATTGATCCCTAGGATGTCTAGAGTCCTAGTACCCTCTTCTCAACTCAGAACTGAACTGTTCTTCTCTCAACAGTCAGCTCCTACCACTTCTACTACTACAACCTTCTCACTTTCTCACTTGAAAGGGGTAAGGATTGAAGTAAGGTTCCAACTAATGAGATATCCTTTACAATGAAGATCAGTGTATAAGGATAGGATATCTCTCTAAGCTTGTGTATGGATATACAATTGGGTTCAGCTTAGAAGAAGTGTATAAAGACTAAGATAGTCTCTTTGAAAGCTTAAATGTTCTATGAGCTTCAGAATACTTGAGTAGTTGGATTCTGTTGAGGTGCTTTCAAATGGTCTTCACACTTCTGTATTTATAGACAAAATGGAGGATTTGCCCGTTGGAGAGGCAGCCCCAAATTGCTATAAATGTCTTCCTTGAGTTCTTCAAACTGGAAGACAGATTCTTGATAGTGACATGTCCTCATTTGGGTAATAAACGGCTTGTAAGACTTTGTCTTCATTCTGCAGCACTTTTCCCAATGTTTGACTTCTTGTTAGGACTTGGACATGGCTTCTGAAGGTTGATCCAATGATAGGACAACATTCCTTATCATCTGGACAACTCTCCTTATCACTATCAGCAGTTTTGCTTTTCAGCAAGGTTGGCTTGCTCTTCTTCAGATGACTTGGCTCTTTCCCTTTATTTTACTTCAAGGTGATCTTAGCTTGTTTCTTTGGTGATCTTTAGGGTGTGGTTGTCTCTTTCTCTTCAGCATAGTTGACCTTCAACCTTTAGAGCATCTGTTCTGATTCAATCATGCTGAGACAACTCTTCTGGACAACTCTTTTGATCAGCATATTTGGTCTTTTAGCATCAGAGCACTTTACACATAAAGTTGGCTTCTCTGGACAACTCTCCTGATCCAAAGCCTTTGAGTAGCCTTGTCCTTTTGAGCTAGGTAAAGTTGTTCTTGCATATGGCTAGCTTCTTTGGACAACTCTGCTGATCAGAGTTATTAAGCTTGTCCTTTTGATTTTACCAATCTTGCATATGGACACTTTCTCTGGACAACTCTCCTGATCAGATCATCTTATTGGACTTGTCCTTTTGAGCTTTACAATCTTGTTCTTGCATAAGAACATCTTCTCTGGACAACTCTCCTGATCAGTGCATTTGGTTTTCCATAGAGTGTCCTTGCTCTTAAGTGATTGTTCCAGAATTTGAGCCTTGAGGGGACTTGATCTTGATCATCTTCAAAGCATAGGTTCCCCCTCAAATTGTGCATCTAATTGTCTAAGAGCTGCCTAACATTTCAGCTTCCTATCTAGCCTATAAACTATATGTTCTATCATTTCTAGAACATATTTATCTTGACTTAGGCATGTCTAAGGGGGTTTTGGTATTAGATCAAAACATATCTCATTTTATTCCCAACAGATCTTTTTACAATGACTTGAGGTCATAATGAATATGTCATGTATGGGTTATGATACTGGTTGATTTGATGTGACTAATATATGAGAACCATGCTTATTGGATTAAGTACAACCCCCGTGAATTTTTATGTGGTTATTATATGCTTTATAATTCATGATTAAGGATTGATGATGATCCATGCTCCTAAAACATGAGGCTAACATACTTATGTTTAATTATGTACGATTAACACGCCTCGAGGTTCTATACATGATTTTAGTTTTCAGATTGAACTTGTCCAAATCCTGTGAGGCTTTTGGGTAAGCCTGGAGATCAATTGTCAAAGGTTGAAACACCTGAATAAGTGCAGATTGCATTGATTGAGCCATCCTGCTCCGAATGAGCTCGGACCTCCGGATGGCTCGAAGGCTGAATTTATCCAGGTACTGAATGCTACCCGAGAAATCTGAGGTTCGGGAAAGGGCCTGCAAAGATGTCAAAAGGCAAAAGACTTGAGTTGATATTGAGAGCCAACCGCCTCAGCCCCAGGAACGGAGCATGATCCAGATTCGAGTGGGATGAATAATGTCAAAAAGCATTTGAGAAGTTGAAGCTCAACCGAACTCAGTTGTTGAAGCTCCACCGAGCCCAGCTAATGAAGCTCCAACAAGCCCAACTGCTGAAACTCCACCAAGCCCTCCCTAAGGTGTTGAGATCCGATATTCAAAAGTTGAGAAGACTGTCTTGGCTGTGCTGATTACACCTCGAAGGTTGTGCCCTTATTTTTGTCATATAAAATTATTGTTCACACTAATTACCCTTTGAAGCAGGTAATTGGTAGGGCAGATTTATCTGGACAGATGGTCAAATGGACCATAGAATTATAAGAGTACAATGTCTATTTTGAGCCCCAAAGGGCTATCAAAGCTCAAGCCTAGTCGGATTTCATCCAAGAAATCACCAGGCTTAACGAGATCTAATAACACAAGATATTCGTGGATGGCTCCATGCCCATGACTGGATGTGGAGTTGGTATTGTGTTGATTGCCCTCAGGGGTTGGAGAACCAATTTACTGAGGAATCGAAGTTCCGGACATCCAACAACAGAGCTAAGTATTTTGAGTATTTAGATAAAATGTTTTAGGTTGTTATAACCATGATTGAATTGAGAATACAGGATAAAATTTCACAAGAAAAGCTCGACGACCTAGAAGCCATAAATTTTGCACGAGGACCTCTCCACGTCCCTGACGGGTGTTGGATGTCCAAAAATTAAAGATTGAAGGTCACCAGACATGAACCTAAAAAAGGATTAATGAACTTGCAAATGCCTTACACTTCGATGCTTGAGGGGGGTGATGAAGGGTCTAGGCTTGCCACCTCCGAGATACAGCTATGAAGCCAAGTAAGTGAAAAGTGTATACTTTACTTTTTTACTTTAGATTTTACTTTGTGATATGATATGAGTTACCTAGACGTAGTTGTTTAGAGCATAAAACCTCGAAGTATATGAGCATTTGCTAAGGCTTCAGAAATTATTGATTCGAGAAATGCTAAGGTGATTACTTAGGAGAATTTCGTGATTGAATCGAGAGAATGATTGAGAATTTAGGCATGGTTAAGAACGTGTTTTTGATTAGTGATGAGTCAAATTTTTTCTAAATTATGTTTAAAGGTATGTTTATCTTTGATGAATATTTGAAGATTTTATGAGATGTGATGAAAACATTTTGAGATTTTTGGAAATTTGTATGAGCACATATTTCCTAACAATTTAAGATATGATTCATAAGCATACTTTGAGCATTCTGAAACGCGTGAGGGCTAACCACCCTGAGTAGCCGGATGGCTAAGTTTGAAAATTAGGAGTGATGAAATGATGAATGATTTGTAGATCACTTAGCATATATGAGATATGAGAGTGAGAAACACTCAGAGGCCACGAGGCCGAGGAGAGCTAGAGAGCTCCTCACCCTAGTCGATATCCAAATGGATTACTTAATTTACAAAGGTTTAATGATATTAATACCTTGAAATGAGAGTGAGAGACACTAAAAGGCCTAGAGGCCGAGGAGCTACAGAGAGCCCCTCACCATACTTGAGATCCAAAAGGGTTACTTAATGAAAAGAAAGATTTTATGAACCAAAATCTTTTAAGAATGAGAGTGAGAAACACTTAGAGGCTTAGAGGCCGAGGAGCTCCGGAGAGCCCCTCGCCATACATGAGACCCAAAAGGGTTATTCAATGAAAAGAAAGATTTTATGAATCAAAATCTTTTAAGAATGAGAGTGAGAGACACTCAGAGGCCTAGAGGCCGAGGAGCTACAGAGAGCCCCTCACCATACTTGAGACCCAAAAGGATTATTCAATGAAAAGAAAGATTTTATGAACCAAAATCTTTTAAGAATGAGAGTGAGAAACACTCAGAGGCTTATAGGCCGAGGAGCTCCGGAGAGCCCCTCACCATACTTGAGACCCAAAAGGAGAGCTGGAGAGCTCTTCACCATACTTAAGACCCAAAGGGGTCACTTACAAATGAAAGAAAGATTTTTACAAATTAAAATCTTCTAAGAATAAGAGTGAGAAACACTCAGAGGCCTAGAGGCCTAAGAGAGTTGGAGAGCATCTCCCCATCATCAAGACCTAAGAGGGTTACTTACAAAAATTTCTAAAGAATGAAAGAAAAGCTAGACAGAAGCCTATAAGCTAAAGGAAACCCTCTCGAGCTACTTGACACTAGAGGTGATTCCTCGAAAAGGTGAGAGATTCCTTGAATCTTTTGAGAAGATTCCTTGAAGGTTATGTAACCAGGAGAAAATAGCAGGAGAGAGAAAATTGCGACTGTGTGGGACCCAAGCGCAGAAGTCGAAGCGTTTTTTCGGAACTGGGGGCGGGAAAAATCTCCGAAGGAAAATACTTTTGAAATTCCCCTCCGAAGCGAGAATAAAACACGTCTCTCCAGAGATGCTACTGTACTGAACTCACTTGAATTTCTTACTCTCACAAAAGATATACTCCTTTTATGAGAGTAGGGGGGGAGTAGATGATGCGGCCTAAAAATGTCATCCGATAAGAAGTCGACACGTGTATAGAGGATAAGATAAAAGAGGAGATCTGGGATTAAGGAATACTCTCCATATAAAGAATCCCTTCTGGAGGACCCTCCGGAGGGAGCTCCACCTGGGAAGAAATATCAGGAAGACCTAATCTTGATAAGAATTATTAAGACCAATGATCTAGGAGAATCCCGTAAGAAACGGCCTGAGATCGAGCAAAGGAAGACTCATTCCTCCTTTATTTCAGTGGATGGAGTCCACTAGGGGGAGTGGTCCGATTCTTCAGGGAAGTGGGAGAGTTGAGGACCTTGTCAATGCTGCAGGGCCGAGTCCAAAGGGGAGCTCCGAAATAGGAGGAAACCCTAACTTCCTCTTAGGAGAAAGCTCTCTATAAATAGGTAAATCTGAATATATTGTCAGGTTAGAATCTCTACTTCTTTACAAGACTTATTAAACCTCTTATTATATACTTTGATATCCTTTGAGAACCTGATTTGATAAATCGAGGACTTTGAAGTCCTTGCGATATATTGAGATCCCTATACTGACTTAGGCATCGGAGTGTCCGCGCCGGACTCCCCTCCGGCGTGTCTTTTGCAGGTTCTGGAGGATCATTTCGAAGGAAGTAGCATACCCAGATCCTTTATATACGTTCGGGAACCCGGATATCCGACTCCAAGGATATTCAATCCATCAGTGCAATTTTTAGCACATCAGGTATGATAAAACTTTCAAAAAAAAACAGAACCCGAAAATCGTAACGACAATGTACTAGCACCAGATCTACATTAGGAGTACACAATACATTGGAACACATTGTGGCCACAATGGCACAATGACGACACTCGAAATTTGTATGTTAGGAACCATTGATCGCATGTCATTAAAGCGATAGTTAGGTAAAAGTAACAGATAGAATAATACAATCTCACTTGAAGTAAGTTGCATAACATTATATATATATATATATATATATATATATATTGATTAAAACATGGAGTGACCTTCCCCATTGAAAAAGAACAACAGTCCCAATAAGATAAAACAAGAGCATAAGCATCTAACGTTTTATAGCCTATATAGTGAAGTAGGGACTGGAGTCAAAGTAAAATATAGCTTTTAGGTCTGCCCTTTTTATTTTTCACAAAGCAAAGAGGTTTAATTGTCAACAATAAATGTGAGGAATAGTGTATCATAATAACACACGCAAAATATTTTTATAAACTTCCACTTGTACTATAGATAACAAGTAAATCATTTCGTAACATTCCTCTTTCATTTAATCGACATGTCGCAGCAATGCATATCTTATCATTCCTCACTTTCGTAACTTCTGTAAATTAAAGTCCAAGTCCTCAAAATCTTTATTCAATTTTACTTGAAAACCATTAAAATAATAACATACCTCGAGGTGCTTCGGCTGCGGCAGGAGACACGTTTTTCCACTGGTAAAACTTTTTAATGTTATCTTAATATTCTTGACATACTTTAGTATAATGATTTATAATATATTTAAAAGTGTGTTCGGTATAATGTTTAAGTAAAAATAGATTAATGTTGTACTAAATGTTGAGACAAATTGTACAACACTGACTCTAACAGAATATCAGAAATAAAGATACACAGCGGAAGACTTGAAACACTAAAAATAAACGAGACACAATGGAAATAATTTTCACATAGATTTTATAAATAAAAATCTATGTAAGCCTTACGGCGAAATATCAATACTTATCTTCAAGTACAAATGTTGTGTGAAATGTTACAACAATAACCTTCACAACAGAAACTACAAATGAGGCAGGTGCCTTGTTCTAAAAACGATCTAAGTGTATGAATTATACACTGCCGAAATGCTAGTCCTATCTATGATTACACTCTCGATAGATAAAGAAAAGCGCACAGTCATACGGGTGGGATACTTCGTATGAACTAAAAGGTATAGCAATTGGAGCCACAATTTCCTAACAGGATGAACACTAGTCTAGGATATTGATCGAATAGAATACACTGAGTGTGGGACGAATTCTAGAGGCTTCCATCTTTGAGATCATATTTTTTAGGAACTCATCTTCCATGATCTTTCTAGATCCTTCTTGCATGCTCCAGGTCGATCTATAAGGTTCCAATGCGGTCTAGCACGTTCTGCAATGTTCTGGAATCTTCCAGGTTCCAGATCCTTGTAGAAGCTTCTAGATCCTGCCAGAAATGCGACAACATTTAGATCAACATTTAATGTAGCATTTCAGAAAAGACTTAGAAAAAAATCTCGGAAGGTCAAATTAAGATGTTGTTGATAATGTTAAAGCATTCAAGAGTTAACAACATCTACAATCTCCCCCAATTTGACCTTTCGACTACAACACACCTGATGCACATATATTTCTATACATACGCAACTTTATGTACTTAGCTGAGGTGAACATCTACACTAAATACTAGTCAAGTCAATATGTGTTGTAATCGTTGGATCAAATTGAACGAAGATCAAGGATAATCTTACAATGATCTGTGCCATAAGATCAAGAGAATTTTACCCAAAACAAAATAAGTATAGACAGTACACTTATTCACAACATAAGTAATTTACTAAAATCATAAGTTGAACTGGAAGAATTAACTTAAGATTTGAGTAAGACACTAAACAACAAAAATCAGAGCAAAAACAAAAACAAACAAAAAAACATAACAGAAACTAAGGATCAGAACAAGAAAAATAAAAGAACTATTAACAATCTAGACTGACCTAAACATGAACAACCTGCAAATATACAACCAATAACCTGTAAACATATTTAAGCAAATAGCAGTAAACATATATCATCAACTGTAAACATAATTAAGCAAGTTGTATATCAAGCATAACTGAAACAAAACATCCTAACATCTAGAAATAAATAAACAATTGTATTAGAATTTACTTAAACATAAAGTACAGAGATTGAATCTGAAAAATGGTATAAATTGATGTGGTAACAGCTGCAGCATCAACTTCCTGCACAATTGCCATAAAGAATTCAGATTTCCCCCTCTCTTGCAGCTTCTTCTTGTTCATCAATGGAGATCAACATACAAGGTCTCCATGTCAGCAGCATCATCATCATCGGCTTCATCAACAAAGTAAGTGGATGCAAAGTGTGCAACTACATCAGTCACTGTATTGATCCATTGTTCCCGTAGAGTACATCGTAGTAGCGAACTCCGTGCCCCATACTTACTTAATGGATTACAAATATCTTGATGTTTTTACCAAAAAATCACCTTTTGAAAAGAAGACATTGTAGTAGTGAACTCTGTGCACCATAGTTACTCAGTGATTTGGTACATCTTTTAGTATGCTAATAACATTCTATTTTTATGCATTTGAGAGGTGTAAGACATGTTTATTTTTGCACTCCAAGGTTCTTAGATTCGAAGATATTTTACAAAGGAATTATTTAACTAAGTAAGAAATAAATTCAACTTATAAAATTTATACAACCCATGATGTTGTCCCAAATGCTGACGCATTTGTGACAACATCCATCCGAATTTTTCAGAAAGTGCTCATGCCAAGAGATTTCCTCAAAGTAGAGAATCTCTCATGGTCTAAAGCTTTTGTAAAAATATCAGCATTCTGTTTTTCAGTAGGTACATACTCCAACTTAACAATATTCTTCTCTACTAAATCTCTCATAAAATAGTGTCTTATGCTAATGTGTTTTGTGAGTGAGTGTTGTACAGGATTCTTAGAAATGTTAATGGCACTAGTATTATCACAAAAAATTGTAAGTATACCATTCTCAATACCATAGTCATGGAACATCTTGCTTAGCCACAAGAGTTGTGTGCAACAGCTTCGAGCAGCTATGTACTCAGATTCTGCTGTGGATTGTGAAACACAATTCTGTTTCTTGATGTGCCATGAAACAAGATTGTTTCCCATGTAGAAACATCCTCCACTCGTACTCTTTATATCATCTATATCTCCAGCCCAATCAACATCACTATAACCAATCAAAATGTTGTTGGTGTCCTTAGTGTACCGGATTCCAAGTTCACTTGTACCTGAAACATACTTGATAATCCTCTTCACAGCATTCAGGTGAGATTCCTTTGGATTAGGTTGGTACCTAGCACAAACACACACACTGTACATAATATCTGGTCTACTAGAGGTTAAATACAATAAACTATCTATCATGGATCTGTAAAGTGTTGGATCAACATCTGTTCCAGCATTGTATTTGCAAAGTTTCAAAGTAGATCCCATAGGAGTTTTCATCGGTTTTGAATTCTCAAGGCCAAATCTTTTAACCAAGTTCTTAGCATACTTACTCTGGGAGAAGAAAATACCATCGATGCATTGCTTGATTTGAAGACCTAAAAAGTAATTCAAGTCTCCAACCATACTCATTTCAAATGTTGCAGTCATTGCCTCAACAAATTTACTCAACATTTTATCACAAGTAGAACCAAACACAATGTCATCAACATATATTTGAGCAATAAGTATATCATCTTCAGTGTTCTTAATGAACAAAGTTTTATCGGCCTCTCCTCTAATAAAACCATATTTCAGAAGAAAGTCAGTAAGCCTACCAAACCCTGCTCTAGGAGCTTGTTTAAGACCATACAACGCTTTCTTAAGTTTATATACATGATCAGGATACTGTGGATCTTCAAATCCCTTAGGTTGTTCAACATATGCTTCTTCATTCAATATGTCATTTAGAAATGCAGCTTTTACATCCATTTGATGAAGTTTAATATCAATAAAACACGTAATTGCTAGCAATAATATAATAGATTATATCCTAGCAACAGGTGCAAAAGTTTCATCAAAATCAACTCCTTCAACTTGGGTGTAACCTTGTGCTACTAACCTAGCCTTGTTCCTAACAATGTTACCAGATTCATCAGTTTTATTCTTGAATATCCACTTTGTTCCAATGACATTAGTATGACTAGGTCTTGGAACAAGTGTCCACAGTTCATTTCTTTCAAACTGACCAAGTTCTTCATGCATAACATTAATCCAGTTTTCATAAGTTAAGGCCTCTTTAGCACTTTTAGGTTCAAATTCAGATAAATAGCATTCAACATTTACAACATTACACATAGAAGACATGCATATTGTTCTTACCACATCTGCTTTATTTGATCTTACTCTCCCTCTTTTTTGCACTCCAACTGTAGCATCACCTATGATCTGGTCAGAAGGATGACTTTTACCTATTCTTGAAGAAGGATTCATTTTGGGAACATACTGTTGGAAATAAAATGAGATGTGTTTTGATTCAATACCAAAACCCCCTGAGACATGCCTAAGTCAAGAATGAATATGTTCTAAGAATGTTAGAACATATAGCATAAGGCTAGATGAGAAGTTGATATGTTAGGCAGCTCTTATTTGAATAGATGCACAATTTGAGAGGGGAATATATGCTTTAAAGTCTATCAAGAACTAGTCCCCTCAAGGCTCAAATTCTGGAATGTTTGCCAAGTCTACTGAAAGACAAGGATGCTGAAGAGATGTTCAACAGAGTTGTCACAGTGAAGATAAACCAGAACAAGTCTTCTAAAAGCTTAAGGATCAATCATGCTGAAGTGATGAAGACAACTATACCCTAAAAGCCTTCAAAGAGTCATGCTAAGATCACATGCAAAGGAAGCAAAGGGTAAAAGCCAAGTCATCTGAAAAGAGCAAGCCAACTATGCTGATAAGCAAGTCTGCTGATAGTGATAAGCAGAGTTGTCCATTTGATAAGGAATGTTGTCCTATCATTGGAACAACCTTCAGAAGGCATGTCCAAGCTTAATCAAGTGAATCTTGAAGTCAGACATTGGGAAGAGTGCTGCAGAATGAAGACAAAGTCTATACAGCCGTTTATTTCCCAAATGAGGACATGTCACTATCAAGAATCTGTCTTCTAAGTTGAAGAACTCAAAGAAGACATTTATAGCAATTTAGGACTGCCTCTCCAACGGGAAAATTCTCAAATTTGTCTATAAATACAGAAGTGTGAAGACCATTTGAAGTACCTCAACCTTGACAAGAAAATCCAACTATCCTACAAGTCAAAGTGCTTTCAAGCTTTCAAAGAGACTATCTTAGTCTTCATACACTTCATACTAAGCTGAACCCATTGTATATCCATACAAGCTTAGAGAGATATCATATCCTTATACACTGATCTTCATTGTAAAGGATATCTCATTAGTTGGAACCTTACTTCAAACCTTACCCCTTTCAAGTGAGAAAGTGAGAAGGTTGTAGTAGTAGAAGTGGTAGGAGCTGACTGTTGAGAGAAGAACAGTTCAGTTCTGAGTTGAGAAGAGGGTACTAGGACTCTAGACATCCTAGGGATCAATTCACCAAGGAGTGGTGTTCTTGATCAAGTGCACCTTGGCACTATAAAACAAGTTAATTCCAAGAGTGAAGGAATTATCCTGTTAAATCAGGGAAAGTGGACGTAGGAGCTTGAGTCTCTAAACCACTATAAACTCTTGTGTTGATTTACTTTCAAGCACTTCCATACACTCAACACTGCACACAAAACTGAACCTTTCAAAGACATATATCATAAACTGTGCAAAACAGATTTGGACAAGTTCCCTGAAAACTGGACTGTTTGATTAAAGTGATTTCAGAATTCAAAGGAGTTTAAACTAAAGGGCCAACCACTAATTCGGCACATATAACTCCCCTAGATATTTATTCAACTAAGTACTCAATAGTACTTAGTAGTTTGATTATCTTAGAAGAGTTAAACACATAAGCAGAGTTGTCCAGGACAACCTTGCTGAAGTACTTTTGGTTAAGTTTGAGAAAGAAATTGCATACAAGTGTATTCCCCCCCCCCCCAATACACTTGTTATATACTCATGTCAGGACCAACAAGTGGTATCAGAGCAGGGGTTCAAAGACCACTGCTTCTGAAAATCCATCTTGATTTTCAAAATCACATATTTGGTGTGGTCACTGAACTGGTCTATCTGAAATCCTAGTATTTGTTGACTAACATTTCATCTTTGAGTCATGGCCAACAACAATGCCGTTCCTCATGATTCTGTTCAAGGAATCAACAATATGGCCACCAATCCAGTCAACCATATATCACATCACAAGCTGCCCATGTTCTCAATTGAGAACTATGACTTCTGGAAGATCAGAATGAGAGCTCATCTTGCATCTCTTCACACTGACATGCTGAGGGAAATCACAAGAGGACCATTTGTGTTCACCCAAACCAACCCCAAAATGACTAAAGCTCAAAGAGCTAATATAAGGGAAGAGATCCCTAAAGATGAAGATGACTTCACTTCTGAGGAGAAAAGAAAAGATAACTTGAATTATCTTGCAATGAACTCTCTCTATCAAACAATTCCAGATGCAATCATGGGAAGAGTTTACCACTGCACAACAGCCAAAGAAATTTGGGATACTCTTGCTGAAATGTGTGAGGGTACTGAAAAGATAAAGGAGAACAAGCTTCAAGTGGCTGTGCAGAAGTTTGAACAATTCTCAATGGAGCCAGATGTGTCCATTGACAAGTTTGCTGGTAGATTCATAGATGTGATGAATGAAATCAACTCCTTGGGCAAGGTGTACTCCAAGAGAGAAGTTGGACTGAAGATCCTGAGAAGTCTCACTCAAAAGTGGGATGTATATGCTGTAATGATGCAGAACACCAAAGATCTCTCTACCATGACCATGTAACAAATCTTCTCTAAACTCAAAGCATATGAGTTTGACCTCAACAGAAGAAAGTCAGCAGAGGAATCTTCTCTACCATCCAAGGGAGTGGCATTTAAAGCCAAACCTGCTGAATCAGAAATGCAGTCCACTCCAAGATCATCAAAGTCAGTCTCTAAGGCTGAAATGAAGGAAGAAATGGCTCTCATGGCTAGGAGGTTTGACAAACTCAACTCAAGGTTTGGTAGATACAAGAAATTCTACCAAGACAATAAATTCAGGAGAAGGTACAACTCTCCTGAAGCACAGGCTGAGGACAAGAAGCCTGAAGAGAAAAGATCAGAGGACAAGTTCTCTGATAGGAGAAAATTCAACAGAGCTGAACACTCCTCATCTATAAGAAGAGATGATCCAAAGAAAGATGATGATGAGGATCTATGCTACAACTACAAGAAGAAAGGGCACTTCCAGTATGACTGCCCTGAACTCAGCTCTAAGGAAAGAAGAGAGAGGCAAGCTAAAAGAGATAAGAAGTTCACCAACAGAAAAGCCATGATGGCTGGTGATGAATCTGACAGTGCTGAAAGCTTCAACTCTTCTAATGGATTGTTCTCAAACAGTGATGATGATGATGATGTGTGCAATATGGCCATTGAGGATGATGAGGTATCCTCCACTTCTAGCTCACCGTCATTTCTATCACAGAACACTAGTGAAGTCAACTTGAAATTTTCCTTTGGGAAGTTGATGGAAGATTTCACCAGGCTGCAAGAATTTCATGACAACTGTGTGAGAGAAAATGAAAGACTTTCATTTGAGCTTTCAAAACCTGCTGAGACAGTAGTTGACATTAAATCTACTGAGTTGTACCAACAAGTCTTGAGAGAGCTTGAGGAAGCAAATCTCAGGATAGTTGACCAACAAAGACAGATTGATGCTCAACTACTTTCCCAAAAGAGAAAAGATTTTGAACTAAAAATTCTTCAAGCAAAATTTGAAAACCTCTCACATGAGTATGACATTCTTAAATCAAGTGAAGAGAGCCTGAAATTAAAGATGTCTGCTTTGAACAAATCCTCTAGAGCAATAGAGGAAATTCAAAGTTATCAAAGACCTATGGCTCAAATAAGTGGATTAGGTTTTGATCCATTTGAATCTTCACCTTGTCTTAGTGTTGCTTCCACAAGTAACACTAAGAAAATCTTTGTTAAATCAGTGGCACAACAAGCTGAAAATGAAATAATTCAGCCACTGAACAAAGGGAAGGGCAAAATAAATGAAATTCCCACTCAAATACTTCAGGAGACTAGACCCAAACCTTTGGAACAGGTCAAGGCCCCTGAACATAAGAGGAATGTTGGTCAGCAGAGTAGACCCAATGGAAGGGCAACTCTCCTGAACAATGTTTAGAGGAGTTATCCAAGGTATGATCAGCCTAGGCCAACTCTACTGAGGAAGCCTCAGCTAAACAGACCTAAGGACAACTATCCTCAAAGGCAGAATAAAATAAGACAACCAAAACCCCTCATACCAAAGGGTAATGGTCACAAAAATGCCTTTCCACAAAGATTTCCTCAAGCTGCACAAAGAACTCATAAGATCAGGAGATTTGACAACTCTCATGAAACTTACAGAGTCAACACATTCACACACACTTTCCCAAAGACATTTAAGGGAAAGACAGTGTATGTTGATGCACAAGGAAAACAACTTAGCCACCTTGAATCAATCAGGGTTATTAGGCAAGTTTGGGTTCCTAAAGGTACAGCTAACCTCTCAGGACCCAAAATTCAAAGGGTACCTAAAACTTGCTAATTGCAGGTACCATTGGGCCACAAGAAGAGGAGTATGAGCAAAAAGTCAGCATGGTACCTTGACAGTGGATGCTCAAGGCACATGACTGGAAACAAGGAACTCCTCACTGATTTTATTGAAAAAGAAGGCCCAACTGTCACATTTGGAGACAGCTCACAATCAACTACAAAAGGTTATGGTACTTTGATGATTGGTAACATCAAAGTATCCAATGTATCTTATGTGGCTGGTCTCAAATATAACCTCCTAAGTATCAGTCAATTATGTGATAAAGATTTCAATGTTGAGTTCTCAAGTGGAAAATGCTTAATAAAAAATAAGACTCAACAAATTCTATTGACTGGAACTAGGAAAGGAAATGTGTATTTTGCTGACTGGGACAAGTTTACTGATGCTGCATGTTTCATTGCTAAGAGTTCTAATGAACAGAGTTGGTTATGGCATAAGAGACTAAACCACCTGAACTTCAAGTTAATGAACAAACTTGCTAGAAATGCATTAGTTAATGGACTACCTAATGAGGTTTTCATTAAAGAGCATGTCTGTAAACCATGCCAAGAAGGAAAACAGATCAAAGCCTCATTCAAAGGAAAACCAGTCATTTCTACTGAAAGGGTACTTGAACTTTTACACATGGATTTATTTGGACCAATTACCCCAGCAAGCAGAAATGGTAGAAAATACACATTGGTGGTAGTAGATGACTTCTCTAGGTTCACATGGGTAGTATTTCTCCTTAATAAGAAGGAAACACAAGTCAAACTCCTTGAACTGTTGAAGAGACTGTAAAATGAAAAGAGCCTTAACATTATCAAAATAAGATCTGATAAAGGCACTGAGTTCATTAATTCATACATCAATGAGTATTGCACACTAAATGGAATATCTCATGAAACCTCAGCAGCTAGAACTCCTCAACAAAATGGAGTTGCAGAAAGAAGGAATAGAACTCTAAATGAAGCTGCAAGAACTTTAATTGCTGATTCTAATCTACCTAAGAGGTTTTGGGCTGAAGCTATAAACACTGCATGCCATACTCAAAATAGATGTTTGATTACTAAGGGGCAAGGCAAAACCCCCTATGAACTCTGGAAAGGAAGATTGCCTAAAGTGTCATATTTTCACATATTTGGTTGTAAATGTTTCATTCACAACAATGGGAAAGAACAGTTGAAAGCCTTTGATAGCAAAGCTGATGAGGGAGTATTCCTTGGATATTCTCAAATCAGTAGAGCTTTCAGAGTCTACAACAAGAAAACCCTTATTGTGGAGGAAACACCTCATGTTGTGTTTGATGAATCCCTCTTTGAGATCAGGAACAACAACCTGGACACTGAAGAAATCACACAAAGAACAACCAGATTAAGCCTAAAAGACAAGGACACTGAATTCATAGATGTTGTCCAAGCCAATCTCCCTGAAATTGTTTCACTGGACAACAATCCTGAAGGCAATATCCCTGAAGCAAACCCCACTGAAGGAAATGGTGAACTGAATGACCCAATCCCAGTTCACACTCAGGTAACAACTACCAATGAAGAAGCAGGCTCTGCTGAGGTAGTTAATGGATCAAATATTCCAGGGGGAACCATAAATGTTGAAAATACCAATGTCCCTGACATTGAAGACAACATCCCTGAATATGATCCTGAATTAGATCCTGTCAAGTAATTCCAGTCGATTAGACGTCTCCAACCAAGTAGAACACTTGAATATAGAAGAAATAACTGCTCTAGGATAGTAATTCAGAAAAGTAAGCAACAAAACAAACAGCACACAAGAATTTAAGTGGTTCGATCAATGTGATCTACATCCAGTGGACCAGACTAGTACTTCTTTGATTGATAAATAATGTTTACACACTCATTCACTCGGAATTGGATATTTCCTCACTTCACTCGTGAACTCACACAACTCAAAGAATACAATAATGTACTAAATCTCTCATCCAACCTTTACAATGTACACAATCAAGAGTATATAAAGACCAAAGGTAGTTGCTGCTGTTAGGAACTGTTTTGAGTAGTTATCAACCGTTTGCAACCGCTTGTAACAACCCATGTGCTCTGTTATTGCCCAACTGAAAATGGTAGTTATGCCCTCAAATTGTTGTAACAGTAAAACTGTTAGTTAAATTAACTAACTTCGAACCAGAAGACTTGTCCATAAAGATCAGATCACTACTTAGTGTTCTGATACTCAACTCTTCTATTCTGATGATCAAAAGCTAACTCTACTGATAGACTTCATACTGTGCTGATCTTTACTGCACTGACCAAGTACTGTGCTGACCCAAGTACTGTGCTGATCTGGTATTGAGCTGATCTACTCTGCTGAAGTACTGATCTTAGTTCAGTACTGTGCTGATCTTACTGTGTTGATCCCAACTGTGTTGAACTCTAAGCATCACCTTCTCATCTGATTGAAACCCTTCAAATCATCTGATAAGGCCTAAGTTATCTTATCTGATCCTATCAGCTCACTACTCACTTAGTGTGCTGACTCTGAGATTATGAGATAACACTCACAATTCTCCACCTTTAGCTCATAATCGAACTAATCTCCACCAAAACAAAAACACCAACACTATTCTCCTCAAAGAATAGCCTCCACTACTGATCTTCTGCCACAAGAACAGTAGTCTTCTCCTCAGAGGAATTAATGTAGTCCAATAAGTCTAAGACACAAGCCAAGCTTCTCTTTTGGCAATGCCTTAGTGAATGCATCAGCAGGGTTCTCCTCTGTAGCAATCTTCACTACTTGGACCACCCCCTTCTCTACAATATCTCTTACAAAGTACAGTTTCACATCTATATGTTTAGTTCTCTCATGATACCCCTGATGCTTTGCAAGATGTATTGCACTTTGGTTATCACAGAAGACAGTCACACTTCTTTGTGATATACCAAACTCCTTCAAGATCCCCCTAAGCCACATGCTCTCCTTAACTGCCTCAGTCAAGGCTCGTATTCTGATTTTGTAGTAGATAATGCAACTACGGACTGATGTATTGACTTCCATGATATAGTTGTACCAAATAAGGTGAATACATACCCTGTCAAGGACTTTCTTGTGTCTACATTGGCTGCATAGTCGGCATCAACATATCCCACAAGTGCTTCTGCCTCATCTGATATCTTCTGAAATTTCAGACCTTTCTCAGCTGATCCTAGAACATATCTCATGACCCACTTAACTGTCTCCCAATGATTTAAGCCTGGATCATTCATGTATCTGCTGATTATACTCATTGCATGAGTTAAATCTGGTCTACAACACACCATAGCATACATTAAACTCCCTACTGCACTAACATAAGGAACCTTACTCATCTGGGCTCTTTCTTGGCTGTTCTTGGGACACATCTGATTGGATAGCTTCTGATGCTGGCCAATTGGTGTAGAAACTAACTTAACTTGATTAATCCTGAATCTCTCTAACACCTTCCTCAGATAGGTAAGCTGACTAAGCAGAATTGCTCTCTCAACTCTACTGATCTCTATCCCAAGAATCACTTTAGCTTCACCAAGATCTTTCATCTCAAACTCCCTTTTGAGAATCTCCTTAACCTGATTGATATTGTTAATAGACTCTCCTGCTATTAACATATCATCTACATACAGCAGAAGATAGGTAACTGAACTCCCAACCCTCCTGAAGTAAACACAGCTGTCATACAAGCTTCTTGCAAAACCAGTTGAGAAAATGTACTCATCAAACCTTAAGTACCATTGTCTAGGACTTTGTTTGAGTCCATAGAGCGATTTTCTGAGTAAGCACACTTTGTCTTCTCCATCTTCTATGTCCAACCCTTCTGGTATTCTCATGTAGATCTTCTCATCTAAAGTCCCATGAAGAAATGTTGTGGTCACATCCATCTGATGCAGCTCCAATTCATATTGAGCAACCATAGCCAACAAGATTCTGATGCTACAATGCTTTACAACAGGTGAGAAGATTTCATTAAAGTCAATACCTTCTTTCTGTGTAAATCCTTTAACTACAAGCCTTGCCTTGTACCTAATCTTGCCACCTCTCTGAGCCTCCACCTTCTTCTTGTAGATCCACTTACACCCAACAAGTTTCTTGTTCTTAGGCCTCTCAACAATCTCCCAAGTCTGGTTCTTGTTCAGAGATAACAGTTTTTCCTCCATAGCAACTAACCACTTCTCTTTGTCATGGCAGTTGATGGCTTCTGTGTAAGTTTTAGGCTCCAAAGACTCCATCTCAGGAGCTGCACATAATGCAAATGATACTATGTCAGCTTGACCATACCTCTGAGGTGGGTGGACTTCTCTTCTAGATCTGTCCCTAGTCAGCTGGTAGTCATGAAGATCAGTATCACTATGAGTAGTACCCTCCTCATCTGGATCAATCTGCTCTTCAGTTAGTGTTCTGATATCACTATGCTCCACCTCCACCTGTATTTCATCTGGTTTGTTGTGTGCTGTACTGGAGCTTGCCTCCTCTTTCAATGGCATTTTATTCTCATCAAAAGTTACATCTCTATTGATAATACACTTCTGCATTCCAGCTTCTAGGCACCACAATCTGTATCCTTTCACACCTGAAGGATACCCTATGAACACACATTTCAAGGCTCGAGGCTCAAGCTTATCTTGCTTGACATGGGCATATGCTGAACAACCATACACCTTCAAATTACTGTACTCAGCTGCATGGCCAGACCATAACTCTTCTGGGGTTTTAAATTGCACAGCTGAGGAAGGGCTTCTGTTTATCAAGTAGGCTGTTGTTGACACTGCTTCTCCCCAAAATACTTTAGGCAATCCAGAGCTGCTCAACATGCACCTAACTCTCTCAAGTAAAGTCTGGTTCATTCTCTCAGCTACTCCATTCTGCTGAGGTGTACCTGGTACTGTTCTATGCCTCACTATACCCTTCTTCTTGCAGAAAACATTGAACTCTTCTGATATGAACTCCAGCCCATTATTAGTTCTCAAATGCTTGAGATTCTTTCCAGAAATATTCTCCACCTCAGTGAGCCATTTCTTGAACTTTTCAAATGCTTCTGACTTGGAATTCAGGATAGTGATCCATACCTTTCTTGAGTAGTCATCTATGATAGACATGAAGTATCTCCCACCACTTCTGGTCTGATTCCTAGCTGGCCCCCATAAATCTGAATGGACATAGTCCAAAATTCCTTTGGTAGAGTGTGAACTCTTTCCAAACTTCAATCTCTTGGATTTCCCAAGAATGCAGTGCTCACACAAATCAAGCTTTGTGATCTTGTCACCACATAGCAATCCTTGCTTACTTAGCTCAAGTAGGCCCTTCTCTCCTACATGACCTAATCTTCTGTGCCACAACATTGAGTTGTCTTGCACCCTTGCCACATCTGATCTGCCAATAACTGTTCCCCCCTTAAGAAAGTAGAGATCATTTCTTCTCTCACCTTTAAGAACAATAAGCTTCCCCTTTGAAACTCTGAGCTCTCCATCTTCTGACTGGAATTTATAGCCCAATGAATCCAGCATACCAAGAGATATCAAATTTCTCTTGAGTTCAGGAACATACCTGACCCTCTTGAGAATCCTCACTACTCCATCATACATCTTCAAGTGTATTGTACCTTCATCTCTGACTTTGCAAGTGTGATCATTCCCTAACAACACAGAACCTCCATTCTGATGCTTAAAATCATGAAACCACTCTCTTCTTGGAGTCATGTGGAAAGAACACCCTGAATCTAAAATCCAATCTTGCTGCTCTTTAGTGGAAGTGATGGATAGGGACTGAGCCGACTCATAGCCTTTCTGCTCCTTATCATCTTGGGTTTGATTTGCTTGATTCTTATCAACAGGGTTCTTAGGACCAGATTTTCTCATAAGCTGTTTGTACTTGAAACAAGTACTCTTATAGTGCCCAGGTTTGTTGCAGTGGTGGCACATTACTTCCCCTTGATTTGACACTGCTGATTTTCCTTTATCAGCTCCCTTGGGTTGACTAGACCCATTCTTGGAGACAAATTTCTTCTGTCCTCCCTTGATTGCCAATCCTTCTCCACTGCTACTTTTATCTCCTTGAGATGTTTTATTATGTAACAACTTGGACTTGACAGCCAAGATCACATCCTCCAATGTGATTGCCTCCTTTCTACCATACAAGATGGTGTCCTTTAGGATTTCAAAGGACTTAGGCAGAGCACTCAACAAGATCAGAGCCTTATCCTCTTCTTCAAGCTTGACATCCAAATTCTCCAGATCATCAAGTATCTTGTTGAACTCATCTAGCTGCTCCGTAATGGGTTTGTCATCTCCCATTCTAAAGGCATACAGCTTCTGTTTCGAATAGAGTCGGTTAGCAAGAGTTTTCACCATATATAGCTTCTCAAGCTTATCCCAAACCTCCTTCGCTGACTTCTCTTTAGCAACCTCCCTCAAGACCTTATCTCCAAGGCAGAGTAGGATCGTGCTTCGAGCTTTTCTGAGCAACTTGCTCCTTTCAGCCGCAGTTGCTGCAATTTCTTCTTCTGCAGTCTCTTCGGATTCTTCGCGGGCTTCGAATAGTCCTTGATGTTCAAGGAGGGCCTGCATCTTGACCTTCCACAGCCCAAAATCTCATGTGCCTGTAAACTTCTCTATGTTGTACTTGGTAGAATTCCCCATCTTAGATCTGCAGCTACTTCAGTTTCCCACAGACGGCGCCAATTGTCAAGTAATTCCAGTCGATTAGACGTCTCCAACCAAGTAGAACACTTGAATATAGAAGAAATAACAGCTCTAGGACAGTAATTCAGAAAAATAAGCAATAAAACAAACAACACACAAGAATTTAATTGGTTCGATCAATGTGATCTACATCCACTGGACCATACTAGTACTTCTTTGATTGATAAAGAATGTTTACACACTCATTCACTCGGAATTGGATATTTCCTCACTTCACTCGTGAACTCACACAACTCAAAGAATACAATAACGTACTAAATCTCTCATCCAACCTTTACAATGTACACAATCAAGAGTATATAAAGACCAAAGGTAGTTGCTGTTGTTAGGAACTGTTTTGAGTAGTTATCAACCGTTTGCAACCGCTTGTAACAACCCATGTGCTCTATTATTGCCCAACTGAAAATGGTAGTTATGCCCTCAAGTTGTTGTAACTGTAAAACTGTTAGTTAAACTAACTAACTTCGAACCAGAAGACTTGTCCATAAAGATCAGATCACTACTTAGTGTTCTGATACTCAGCTCTTCTGTTCTGATGATCAAAAGCTAACTCAGCTGATAGACTTCATACTGTGCTGATCTTTACTGCACTGACCAAGTACTGTGCTGATCTGGTACTGAGCTGATCTAGTCTGCTGAAGTACTGATCTTAGTCCAGTACTGTGCTGATCCCAACTGTGCTGAACTCTAAGCATCACCTTCTCATCTGATTGAAACCCTTCAACTCATCTGATAAGGCCTAAGTTATCTTATCTGATCCTATCAGCTCACTACTCACTTAGTGTGCTGACTCTGAGATTATGAGATAACACTCACAAATCCTGCATTCAATTATCCTGAACTTTATGATAATGGTGACTCAACCTTAGTAGAGGACAACTCTACTGAAGGGATCAGAAAAAGGAGGACATGGTTGTCTGACCATCCTACTGATCTGATACTTGGTGATCCAAGTATAGGTGTCAAAACCAGAAGGTTTCATAGTGAAAGTGCTTTGTTTTGTTGTTTCCTATCAGAACAGGAACCAAGTGACATTGAGGAAGCACTTCAAGATGCAAACTGGATCATAGCTATGCAGGAAGAGTTGAACCAATTCACCAGAAATGATGTTTGGGAGCTGGTGGATAGACCTTCACATCAATATGTTATTGGAACCAAGTGGGTGTTCAAGAACAAGAAGAATGAGAATGATGTGATTGTCAGAAACAAGGTCAGACTAGTGGCAAAAGGCTACTGTCAATCAGAAGGCATTGACTATGATGAGACCTTTGCACCTGTGGCAAGGCTAGAAGCAATAAGGCTTTTCCTAGCCTATGCAGCCCACAAGAGGTTCAAAGTGTACCAAATGGATGTCAAGGGTGCCTTCCTGAATGGAGTTCTAAAAGAAGAAGTCTATGTGGAGCAACCACCTGGTTTTGAAGTAGGAAACCAAGTTTATAGACTGAAGAAAGCTCTATATGGACTCAAGCAAGCTCCAAGAGCTTGGTATGACACACCGTCACAGTTTCTCTTGGATCATGGTTTCATCAAAGGAACTGTGGACAGAACTCTCTTCAGAATCACTGAAGGAGAAGACATCTTACTTGTCCAAATATATGTGGATGACATCATATTTGGATCCCCCAATGAGAAGTTGTGTGAGAAGTTCTCAAAGCTCATGCAAAGCAAGTTTGAGATGTCAATGATGGGGATGATGAACTTTTTCTTGGGCTTACAAGTCAAGCAATCAAAGGAAGGAATCTTCATCAACCAAGCCAAGTACACCAGAGAAATGATCAAGAAATTTTGGTGTACAACCAGCAAGCCAGTAAGGATCCCAATGAACACAAACTGGAAAATGGATCCAGATGAGAGTGGTGTTCCAACCAACTCTACTGAGTATAGATGAATAATTAGCTCACTCCTCTACCTCACTGCCAGCAGACCTGACATCACCTTTGCAGTAGGTGTGTGTGCAAGGTTTCAAGCAAATCCTAAGAAAAGCCATCTAGAAGCAGCTAAGAGGATCTTGAGGTATCTCAAAGGCACTGAGAATCTAGGCCTTTGGTACCATGCTGATGACAACATTGAGCTCACTGGATACTCAGATGTTGATTATGGAGGCTGTAGAATTGATAGAAAGTCCACCTCTGGGACTTGTCAATTCTTAGGGAACAAGCTCATATCTTGGTTCTCTAAGAAACAAAACACAGTGGCAACCTCCACCACTGAAGCTGAATATGTTGCTGCTGGAAGTTGCTGTGCTCAGATTCTTTGGTTGAGACAACAATTAAGAGACTACAATGTCAACTCTACTGAAGTGCCAATCTTCTGTGACAACAACAGTGCTATTGCAATATCACAGAATCTTGTATTGCATACCAGATGCAAACATGTGGACATCAAGCATCACTTCATTAGAGACCATGTGGAGAAGAAGGATATCGAATTGGTCAAGATCCACACAGATCACCAAAAAGCTGATATATTGACAAAACCACTTGCAGAGGCAAGGTTTCTGGAACTATCAGCAGAGTTGGGTCTTCTTGATCCAGGGAAGTTGGACAAATGAGTCCAAAGGAGTTTATTCATTAAGGGGGAACTAAAATCAAAGATCAGCAGACTTGGACAAGTCTACTGAAACTCAGAAGAGATGACCTCCATAAATCAGGACACTTGTCCATTGAAATTCAGGACAGTTGTCCACATCTTTTCAGGACACTTGTCCATGTAGGGACAGATAAGTTGTCTTGGCTATCAAACCAAATCTAGGTTTGATAAGAACCTATTTTGGGTAATCATTGCCTATTTCAAAATCTGTCTCATTCCTTTTCAAGGATTCAATTTGTCCCCTACCCAAAAGGTCACTTTCAATGCATTAAATGCCAAGATTTAACTCTTGTTTGCATTAAACCATTTGGGACATGATCGACCTTGAAAACCCCCCAGCTTTAAACAAACATTAAAACTCCACCCACGTTTTGAATAAAAACAGTTCTCACTGTTTCATTGGTTTTTTACCATTGGATCAAACTGGCCAACTCCCCTAAACTTCATCTTGGCCGTCCAAATTGGATTTCCACATTTGTAAACCGTTGAATTGCCTTAAGACTCACCAACTCATTGACATACATTCCTTTTGGAATATTCACAAGTCTTAAGAAGCCATACAACACTTCATTCTTCCCCACGCATTCAAACAGTCTTGAAACCCTAGTTCTCAAACCTTCAAAAAAAAAAATTCTCTCAAAAACCTTATTGTGTCCTAATGGCTCCTAAAATCAGACCTGAAATGGTTGTAGACTTCACAAACAAGGATTTAGACCTTGATTTTGGCTATTTGAGCAACAAGAACAGCCTCATCTTTGAGCATATTGTCTCTTTTGAGAGTGAGGATCCTAAAATCACTCCAAATCTTAGATGGCTGAGAAGAGCTGGACTCAAGAAGTTCATGGAAGAAAGACCAAGCTCCTGTATGGAGAGCTATATGGCTGAGTTCTTTGCTTTCCTCAAGTGGAGAGGTAAACCTGAGGATGGTGAAGTTGCTACAAGACTATCATATGTGGCAGAGGGTGAGGAGGAAGAGAGATTTCACAGGGTGAAATTCTCTGCAGAAGACCTTGAAGGAGCTTTTTGATTGCCCTCTAAGGGAAGGGATCCAGAATTCTATGGTGCCAACCATGAAGAAGAAATAGCTCAAGAATGGCTATTAGTTCCAGGCCCCATCTCCTCAACCCAACACAAAAGAACTCTTAAGCCACAATTTCTCAACCTCTTTGAGGTAGTTGCCAAGAGTCTGTTGAGCAACACTGGAAGCTTGGAGCAAGTTAGCTTTCCAAGAATCAGAATTATGGCTGCAGTTATTGATGCCAGTGACAAGGGCATCAAGTTTGATTGGAGGACCTTCATCCTGTCTGAGATGATGAAGGAAAAAGCCAAATTTAAGGTGAAAGTTCACAACAAGGTTGTATTGGAAGGGAAACTCAAGTATTGAACCAGGGCAAGCTTGTTGATTGAAAGGTTTTCCCACTACTCTCAAATGCAAACCTTTGCAAAGCCCCTCCCTGCCCAGAAAGTGATGTTCAGAAAGTTGAGTAAGAAAACTGAACAAAGAAGGATGCAACTGGCCAAACCTGCTGAAGAGGTTGAAGAAAAGCCCACAATGAAGAAAAGAACAAAAGTCAGGGTTGTCAAAACAAAGAGGATGTCTCAAGTACTATCAGACGAAGCCTCAGGAGCTTCAATTGAAGTTGATGAAATGGCAGAAGAGGGAGTGAATGTGCCTTCTGACCACTCAGAAGAGTTGAGGCTGAAGTATAATGAGACAAGGCAGAAAAAGAAGGGTGATAAAAGGCCCAGGGAAGTTGTCCCTGAGAAGGAGAAGGAAGTAGAGGGAAGTGGAAGCAGTAGGGCAAGCAAGAGGAGAGCCAAGCCCACTGAGAAGGTGCTGGAACTTCAGGAAGAAAGGTCTCTTCAAATTGCTCTAAGGGAGAGCAGGGCTGAAAGCAGGACAAAATCTAAGTACAGGACCAACTCTTCTGGTTCTAGAACCCCAGAGTCCAAAATCCCTGAAACCCAAAACCCTGATCCCAACTCCCCTGAAACCTATGTTACCCCTCCCAACCAACCCATCACCCCTGTTGATCTTGCTAAGAGATATTCTCCAGAAGGGAGTGTGCAAAGAAGTGGCATTGATGTTCTGGCAGACCTAGCTGTAGATGAGACAAGGCTCCTGTCCCCACTTGACTCATCTATGCTCAATTACTCCAAACTCTTAGAAACTACACTTCATGAGCCAACCCCCCTGAGCAAAGCCCCCTCAGAATCATTTCTCTTAAAAGCAACTGAGGTACCTTCAATTGAGCCCAACCATTCTGAAGCTAACCTTCCTGAACTCAACCTGCCTGAAGCTGCACTCAATGAGACCACAACCAAATCCCCTATAGCCTAAAGTTCTCAATCAAATGAGAATGAGGAGGAGTATACTTATGAAAGTATGCTCAGAGGTGGAGGTAGAGCTACTGTGGATAGACTGTACCCACAGCTTGCTGAATTTCCTAGAATTCAGAAGATGTTCCATGACTTGAGAATGCTAGTAGATGTCAAGGACAAAACAATGATGGAGATCTCTCAAGTCATCCAAGATAAGGGTGCAAACTGGTGGCAAGTGGAGGAGAGTAGACTGCTACACTTTGCTGGTGTACTCAAGACAAGATTCCTCACTGATGAGGATGTTTTTGCCAAGTTAGTAGCAGCAAAGATTGATGAAGAAAGAGAGAGACTGGCTAAAGGGATCAAACACCCTGATAGCAGCTCTAGTGATGATGGGAATGATAATCCTTCAAACCCTCCAAACCCTCCTCAAGACAACCCCCCTGAACCTTCCCAACCCAAACCTTCTGAAACTAGCAGGTTCTCAGAACCTCTTGTTACCCATAGGAAAGGCTTTGTATCCTCAGAGGTGTTGACCAAGGATGGTGACACAACCAAAGATACATCTGTCAATGAAGGTTCTTCTGAACATGAGGCACAGCCTAAAGATGTTGAGGTTCCTATTTTAGAGGCTAGTTTGGTTAAGGCATATTCAGTGTCAGGATAGTTGTACACTGATCAGCCCTTACCCATTCAGGATGACTCAGTGGCTGCTGATACAAGCACTGTGATCTCCCCACAACTGCCATCTCTGAACCTTGTTGAAGGTGGAGTTAATGCAGGTTTAAATGAAGGAGTTGAAAAGGAGAACATAGTTGAAAAACCAGAGGGTGTTGTGGATGATAGAGAGGTAGTAATTACTCAGATTGTGAGTGTACCACAAATAGAGGGTGGTATAAGTGAGGTAGGACAGGCTATTCTTGAAGTCAAATCTGAACTTCAAGAATCCCTTGATGAGAGGAGGCCTGATCCTTTGAGTGAAGATATCTTAATTGAAGGGAGAAAACAAAGAGTTGAAAATGAGAAGAAGGCTGCTGATGTATCAGAGTCTTATCCAAAAAATTCTAAGGGTGATGAGTATTTATTCCCTAACATTTTTGATTTGTCTAATATTGCAGGTATTTCTCTTGACCAAATCTTTGCAGATGAGTTCTTAACAGATGCACCCATCCAAGTAGATTCTGGATCAGCACAAGCCTTGCTTGGGATGCAATCAGAAAAGTTGGACTCCTTGGCTCATCAAGTCCAAACTGCTCATGCTGAAACTTCATGAGCACTGGATGAGCAAGGAAGAACTCTAGCATCTGTGGAGATGAGATTAACTGGCTCTGAAGAAGTAGTGCTGCCTACATTGGAAGCAAGGATAAGTGGAGTGGAAACTGGTCTCCAAACCATTTCCACTGAGGTTCAAAAAGCCAAATCCACCATGGAGTCCATCTCAGAAGAGGTTAAGAAGGAACAGAAGCTGCTCAGAGATAATCACAATGCAAATGTTAAAGCTCTAAGGCTGACTATCAAGCAAGCTCTTGGAAAGAAGACTGCATTACAAAAGAAAAGTGCTGAGGAACAAAGACTAGCCATGGTGAAAGCTGCATCTGAAAAGTTTTCCCAAGAGGTTATGGCCAACATTGCTGAAAGTGTTGTAATCAATCTTACTGAGTTCCTAAAAGCCCAATTGGATGCATCTCTGAAAGCAACCTTGGAGGAGGTTGTTGAGCAAAAGATGAAGCCTGTTCTAGCTTTCCTTAGCTTGAGCAGTGATAGAATGCAGAATATACATGATGAGAATGTATATCTGCTGGAAGAGATGAAATCTCTGAACCTAGCCCAATCCCTGATGGCTACAACAATGAGTGAGCTCAAACCTCAGTGTTTTGATGCTGCCAAAAAGGGGGAAAGGGAAAGAGCAAGGGCAAAAGGTGCCTTGATTATTGGTGGTTCAGAGAAGGGCAAGGAAAAGGCTGCTGAAGATAAGGGTAAAGAGCAAGCAGTTCTAAATTTGGAAGATCTTGGAGAAGAAGAGCAGTTAGCCATAGCAATGAAAGCTTCTATGGCATCAGCACAGGAAGAAAGAGCTAGATTTCAGCAGAGACCAGGAGGAGAAGTTTCTGGTTTGGATAAAGATGCTGAAGGTGTCCAAACCAGAGGCCAAATCAAGAAGGCCAAGGGAAACAAAAGAAAAGCTGAAACATTCACTGATTTTCCCAACAGCCTAGAACTTCCTCTTGAGTTTAGAGTTGTAGAAGAATCCATTCCCAAGAAGAAGAACAAAACTGCTGAGAAGCCCAAAGCTGCTGAAAAGGTCAAAACTGCTGAAGTGACCAAATCTGCTGAAAGGACCAAGATTGTTGAAGCTGAAAAGTCTGCTGAGACTAAATCTACTGAAGGTGCCAAAGCTACTGAAGACATAGAAGAGCTATATGATGAAGGCTTTGGACCTGGACCAAAGAAGATAAAAGTTGTAACACTGAATGATCCATCAAAGTTGTTTCATGAAGGGTATGGCAAAGACCCTGAAACACAACAAAAGCTGGCCATGATGAGGGCCCAAGAAAGGATGGATCTAATTGAGGAAGCAAACAGAGCAAGGGATAAAAGAAGAGCTGACTTTCAAAAGCCAAGAAGAAGAAGAGCAACATACAACAAGATGAAGCCACAGCTACTGATCCCCATGGACACCAAATATCCTCACTTGGATAAATGGGTGCCAATTCAGCTGAATGACCCATGGGAAGAGGCAAAAAGGGAGTTTGCCTATGACTATTATGTCATTGACGGGTGGAATGGAAGGGAAGTTAACACCACCTTTGTTGAATTCATGATTGAATATTTCAGAGATCTATATCAACAACTACTTGCAGCTGCTGATCTTGCAAGGATTGAATTCACTGCTCCCAAGCCAATCATTTATATGCCTCCCAAGCTGGAAGGATGGATTGATCAATCTAGGATTCTCCAAGAATTCCTAGAAATTGTTAAGTTGAACAAGATGGTACTTGGACCAAAAGGAACCAACCAGGAAGCTATAGAGCTAAAAAGAAGAGTGTGGGCACAATATGGGATGGTGCCACCTAAAGAAGATGATCTCTGAAATGGCTAAGTTTTCCTGACTCTTATATGCTGAAATGGATGAAAACTTAACTGGTTGCTAAATTGGTGATTTGGTCAACTATGCTGAAGATGCTCAACTATGCTGATGTGTTTTTGCTCTGATGATCGCTTTGATACTTAAGGACTAATGATTAAATGCTCTGATAGTATATCCTGATTGAGTATTGCTTTTGTAGTCAATTTATGCTCTGATGTAATGTTTCTCATGCTCTGATATGTTTGTTCAACTATCAACATGCTGTAATGATCCTCATGTTAATGATAGTTGAACATATTTTGAATCAAGAAACATTATCTCAATTTATCTGATGTGTCAACCTATATGCAAACAATAACAGAAAATACACTAACACATTTTCTTTCAGGGAACTTGACCTCAGTCAATCTTACTGAAGATAAATGTAATAAGTGTAGACAAGTCACCTTTGCTTAGAATGTATAGGTTTTGACATCATCAAAAAGGGGGAAATTGTTGGGAATAAAATGAGATGTGTTTTGATTCAATACCAAAACCCCCTGAGACATGCCTAAGTCAAGAATGAATATGTTCTAAGAATGTTAGAACATATAGCATAAGGCTAGATAAGAAGCTGATATGTTAGGCAGCTCTTAGTTAAATAGATGCACAATTTGAGGGGTAATATATGCTTTGAAGTCTATCAAGAACTAGTCCCCTCAAGGCTCAAATTCTGGAATGTTTGTCAAGTCTACTGAAAGACAAGGATGCTGAAGAGATGTTCAGTAGAGTTGTCACAGTGAAGATAAACCAGAACAAGTCTTCTAAAAGCTTAAGGATCAATCATGCTGAAGTGATGAAGACAACTATACCCTAAAAGCCTTCAAAGAGTCATGCTAAGATCACATGCAAAGGAAGCAAAGGGTAAAAGCCAAGTCATCTGAAAAGAGCAAGCCAACTATGCTGATAAGCAAGTCTGCTGATAGTGATAAGCAGAGTTGTCCATTTGATAAGGAATGTTGTCCTATCATTGGAACAACCTTCAGAAGGCATATCCAAGCTTAATCAAGTGAATCTTGAAGTCAGACGTTGGGAAGAGTGTTGCAGAATGAAGACAAAGTCTATACAGCCGTTTATTTCCCAAATGAGGACATGTCACTATCAAGAATCTGTCTTCTAAGTTGAAGAACTCAAAGAAGACATTTATAGCAATTTGGGACTGCCTCTCCAACGGGCAAATTCTCAAATTTGTCTATAAATACAGAAGTGTGAAGACCATTTGAAGTACCTCAACCTTGACAAGAAAATCCAACTATCCTACAAGTCAAAGTGCTTTCAAGCTTTCAAAGAGACTATCTTAGTCTTCATACACTTCATATTAAGCTGAAACCATTGTATATCCATACAAGCTTAGAGAGATATCCTATCCTTATACACTGATCTTCATTGTAAAGGATATCGCATTAGTTGGAACCTTACTTCAACCCTTACCCCTTTCAAGTGAGAAAGTGAGAAGGTTGTAGTAGTAGAAGTGGTAGGAGCTGACTGTTGAGAGAAGAACAGTTCAGTTCTGAGTTGAGAAGAGGGTACTAGGACTCTAGACATCCTAGGGATCAATTCACCAAGGAGTGGTGTTCTTGATCAAGTGCACCTTGGCACTATAAAACAAGTTAATTCCAAGAGTGAAGGAATTATCCTGTTAAATCAGGGAAAGTGGACGTAGGAGCTTGAGTCTCTAAACCACTATAAACTCTTGTGTTGATTTACTTTCAAGCACTTCCATACACTCAACACTGCACACAAAACTGAACCTTTCAAAGACATATATCATAAACTGTGCAAAACAGATTTGGACAAGTTCCCTGAAAACTGGACTGTTTGATTAAAGTGATTTCAGAATTCAAAGGAGTTTAAACTAAAGGGCCAACCACTAATTCGGCACATATAACTCCCCTAGATATTTATTCAACTAAGTACTCAATAGTACTTAGTAGTTTGATTATCTTAGAAGAGTTAAACACATAAGCAGAGTTGTCCAGGACAACCTTGCTGAAGTACTTTTGGTTAAGTTTGAGAAAGAAATTGCATACAAGTGTATTCCCCCCCCCCCTCCCCCATACACTTGTTATATACTCCTGCCAGGACCAACACATACTGGTCATTCTGGGAAGGTACAGCTGACTGTTCTATAGATGTTGACCCAGATGTGTTAACATTTTCAGACTTCAGTGTATTCTCCGAATTATCAATGACCTGTGATACATCTTCTTCATCTTTGTCATTGTAAGACCTTTATCATCATCAAACACAACATTAACAGATTCTTGAATAGTGTTAGTTCTAAGGTTATAGACTCTATAAGCTTTACTATTTCTAGAATAGCCTAAAAAGAAACCCTTATCACTTTTAGAATCAAACTTAAGAAGTTGATCCCTATCATTCAAAATATAACACACGCAACCAAATACATGAAAATATTTCACATTTGGTTTTCTGTTGTTCAAAATCTCATAAGGTGTTTGATTTGTGCCAGAACGAATATAAACTCTATTAATAATATGGCATGCAGTATTCATTGCTTCTCCCTAAAATTTCTTAGCAAGACATTTGGATGTAAGCATGACTCTAGCCATTTCTTGTAAAGTTATGTTCTTTCTTTCAACAATTCCATTTTGTTGTGGAGTTTTAGGAGATGAATATTCTTGTAAAATACCCTTTTTATCATAAAAATCATTAAACATGCTATTTTCAAATTCCCTACCATGATCAGTTCTAATACGGCCAACTTTCAAGTTAAACACATTTTTGAACCTCTTGTAAAGAATTTTAAATGCAGCAAATGCTTCAGTTTTGTCTCTCAAGGACTCAACCCAGGTAAATCTAGAAAAATCATCTACCACAACTAAGGAATACCTCTTTCCTCCAATGCTTTCAGTTTCCATAGGACCCATCAAATCCATGTGCAATAATTCAAAGCATCGATGTGTAGAACAATGTGACAGCATTTTGTGCGGCATTCTTACCTGCTTACCTTTTTGGCATGGTCCACATACAGTGGGATTGTGAAGCTTTAGTTTTGGAATTCCTTTTACTGCATCTGCTCTGGTTAGCCTTTTCATTGCTCTGTAATTTGCATGTCCCAATCTTTGATGCCATAGAATATTTTCATCATGTTTTGACAAGTTACACATATTTGTTCCAATAAGATAACAATTATCTGCTGACCTAGTACCAGTCATGATACAAACTTCATCTTTATTAAGAACATAACATGAATCTTTGTCAAATTTCACATGCAAATTATCATCACAAAGTTGACTAATGCTAATCATATTTGCAAGTAAGCCCTTAACATGTAAGACATTTTTAAGCTTAGGAAAACCTTCAACATTCAAAGTTTCTTTACCAATAATCTGTCCTTTCGAACCACCACCATATGTAACATTACCACCATTCATGGTCACATAATCAGATAAGAAATCTATACGACCTATCATATGTCTAGAACAACCACTATCAAAATACCATAGATCGGGTAGACATGCTTTTAAGGAGGTATGAACAACATTACAGGTACCTTTAGGTTTCCATGCAGATTTCAGAAACTGATTCATAGGATGTGACAGTTTTTTAGGCAACATTTTCTCATTTTTTATTTTACCTTTTTATACAGTAAGGACGAATATGACCAACTTTGCAACAGTAATGACAGATAAACTTCCTTTTAACCTTGTGAGGATCTGATTGTGCAGATGTTACACCAGGTGTGTTAACATTCGCCTTCACAAATTTCATAGGTTTTCTAAAATTTTCAGAAATAGAAGCAGTAGTATCATCATAACCTAAACCATGATTATTAGACTTACCAGTAGCTATAGCATATATTACCTCAGAAGCACTGTTGGAGTATTTCTTGAAATATAAAGTGGAATTGATCAGTTTCTCCTTTAAGTTACAGATTTACAGATCTCTTTTGGTAAGAATAACTTCTAGCTTAGTGATTGTGTCTTTCAGATCCTCATTCTCTTTATTCAAAGAATTAAGAATGAGTTTCAGATTATTCCAATCATCTAACAACTTTTGGTATGCATTGTCATCAATCCTTTTTCCTGCATCATCAACTAAACCATTAAAACAGACTAAATCTGGGCGATTCTGTTATGAGGTTACTGCAGATGTTAAGACAACAGGTGCAACATCAGAGTCTGTATCATCCAGATCATCATCTAAGGAATCATTATAATCAATTCTGGTAAATTGAGCATATTCATTACCATTTAATTCATCAAGATCATCATCATCAGAATCATCACTCAAGGTAGCACTAAAAATCAGTTTTTGCTTGAGTTTGGTATTGGCACACTCATTTTCATAGTGGCCATAACCAGAACAAGCATTGCATTGAACTGGTTTTCGAAATTCAGGATCATACCTTGGTTTACCTTCACTCTTTGATGGTCTTGGTGTGAATTGACATTTCCTCCTTTCTGGTTGAGGTGTTGATGTGTTGATTTGAATCTTAGGTTGAATGTTTCCTCTAGATTTTCTCACAGATTTCTTAAGAAATTTATTAAAATGCTTAGTGAGGAGGGCAATGTTGTTAGGATTGTTGAGACATTCATCAAACAATTCTTCATCCGAATCAACCTCAGTAATGATAGGTTGAATCACAGATTTGTTTGATGTTTCCCCTTTAAAAACAACAACTTTCTTATCATCATTAGTTTCATCAACCTGATTAGTGTTTATTTCATAAGTTCTAAGAATACTCACTAATTCATGTTGACTTAACTTATCCGTATTTTTTTCCTCTTCAATAGCACAAATTTTAGCATCAAATGTTTCAGGAACAGATCTTAATATCTTATGTACTACTCTAACATTAGAAATAGTGTCACCAAGAGAATGTGATTCATTGAGTATCTCACTTAACCTTTCGTTATAAGATGAAATAGTTTCATCTTCCTTCATTCGGAGATTCTCAAATTTTGTCCCCAACATTCGAAGCTTAGTCCTTCGAACACTGTCTGAACCCTCACAATGCTCTTGCAACCTGTCCCATGCATCTTTAGAAGTAGAACAGTTAGATATAATTTTAAACATTGAAACATCAACAGAGGTAAAAATAGCATTTAAAGCTTTAGAATTGTAGCCTGTTGTTGTTATTTCATCAACCGTCAAGTCAACTTCTCTCTTGAGTTGAACTTCACCATCTGCATCTGCTGGTTTCTTTGGAGCTTCCCAGCCTGTAAGTACAGTCCTCTAAGCACATTCATCAATCGACTTGATGTACATACGCATCTTAGGCTTCCAATAAGCATAATTCGAACCATTTAAAACGGGTGGCCTAAGTGTCGTGGATATGTGATGTGTTTCCATTGCTAACATAAACTAAAAACACACTTAAACGAGGATCTAACCTAGTGTCGTCAAGTATCGGCTCTGATACCAACTAAAAGTATGTTTGGTATAGGGTTTAAGTAAAAACATATTAATATTGTACTAAATGTTGAGACAAATTGTACAACACTGACACTAACAGAATATCATAAATAAAGATACACAGCGGAAGACTTGAAACACTAAAAACAAACGAGACACAATGGAAATAATTTTCACATAGATTTTATAAATAAAAATCTATGTGAGCCTTACGGCGAAATATCAATAAAGAAAAGCGCACAGTCATACGGGTGGGATACTTCGTATGAACTAAAAGGTATAGCTATTGGAGCCACAATTTCCTAACAGGATGAACACTAGTCTAGGATATTGATCGAATAGAATACACTGAATTATGAAGCCTTCCTTCGGTATTTATAGAGTGTGGGATGAATTCTAGAGGCTTCCATCTTTGAGATCCTATTTTTAAGGAACTCAACTTCCATGATCTTTCTAGATCCTTCTTGCATGCTCCAGGTCGATCTATAAGGTTCCAAGGCGGTCAAGCACGTTCTGCAATGTTCTGGAATCTTCCAGGTTTCAGATCCTTGTAGAAGCTTCTAGATCCTGCCAGAAATGCGACAACATTTAGATCAACATTTAATGTAGCATTTCAGAAAAGACTTAGAAAAAAATCTCGGAAGGTCAAATTAAGATGTTGTTGATAATGTTAAAGCATTCAAGAGTTAACAACATCTACAATATTCTTACTGAATAAAATTTCTCTTGCTTGTAAATATTTATAAAGATAATTTCATTTTAGAAATACTTTTACAAAAAAAAGTTTACATTGTAAGATAAACATTTTGGAAAGATGAGAAAATAAATTATTGTGTCCAAGGTTTGAACCTAGGCTCTGATACCACCTATAACGCCCCGAATCTGGAATGCAGCCCTTTAAGCTTAAACACTCTAAATTCGGGTCGCCACTTAGTGACGAAAAAATCGACCTAAAATATTTTTTAAAAAATATATAACACAAGTGAATCGATAAGAGTTTTGCAGCGGAAATAATTTAAAGATATTTATGAGTTGCAATAGAAGTAGTGTGGCCCATTTTTTTTAAAACTTAGAACGTGATAAAAAGCAGTTGGTTTAAAGATGGCTTACATATTAGTCATCGAGTAACTTTAAGAAAGTGTGTTACTCAACATAAGAATAAATATTGTCTTTCATAAAACATGATATATTTTAACATCTTAATATGGGTAAAACTCCGTGTCATCCCTGCTGCTCCTGCACAGGTTAAGAAGACTGAGAGCTCCTGCACCTCAGCTTTCGGTGGTTCATCAAGAGAATCATGACCAGTTCAATCCTCAAGCTCACCTGACTCATCACTACTCCATGCCATCCACTTCCACTCCTCATCACTCCATGGCTTCCACTTCTACTGATACTCCTTCTTACTCCTCTCTCTTTTTTAATCCTAATGTTATCTCTTTCTCATCTCAGTCAACAACCCACTCTCCTTGGATTGTAGACAATGGTGCTACTCACCATATCACACCATCTCTTGAAAACCTTCATCTCTCTTCTCCTTATCAAGGTAATTCCTCAGTCCTTGTTGAAAATGGTGCTCCTGTGTCTATTCATAATATTGGATCTGTCTCTTTGCCTGCTATGCATGGTAATGCCTCTGTTCATCTGTCCAATGTGCTTCATGTACCTGACATGACTAAGAATTTGCTCAGCATATCTCAATTTTTGAAAGTCAATAGTGCTTATATTGAGTTTCACTCTACTTTTTTGTGTGGTTAAGGATCTGACATCACACAAGCCTCTGCTAAAAGGGAGCTTAAGTAATGGATTGTATCAATTGAACTTATCTCATCTATTCAATAAAGATGTTGCAGCTTCTAGATCAGGATCTATGCAATGTAACAGTGTTGTTTCAGTTTCTAGTGATTAAATGTTATGGCATTATAGGCTTGGCCACCCCTGCCCCCCTATGCTCTCTTATGTTTTGAGAGTTATCTATGTTCCATTTAAGAATTCTTCACTTGAGTTTTGTGAAACTTGTAAGCTTGGTAAAATGCATCAAAGAAAATTTTTCCACTATTGTTCATCATACAACTGCACCATTGCAATTAATACACACTGATGTTTGGGGTCCTTCATCTGTGTTATCTTCTGAGGGGTTCAGATATTACATTGTGATTGAGGATGATTTCACGAGATTCTCCTGGATATATCATTTGAAAGTAATATCTGATGTTGCCACTGTATTGTCTCAGTTCATTGTTATGTGTGAAAGACAATTTAAAACCAAAATTCAGGCTATTCAATGTGATAATGGTGGAGAGTTTGTGGCTTTACATGGTTTTTGCAAGCAACTTGACATTATTATGAGTCACTCTTGTCCCTATACTCATTAGCAAAACGGTTTGGTTGAAAGGAAACATCAGCACATTACTGAGGTTGGTCTCTCCCTTCTTGCTAAAGCTTCCCTACCTATGTCCTTTTGGTGGGATGCCTTTCACACTGTTGTGTTTCTGATAAATCAGTTGCCTTCTCCCACTCTAAAAGGCCTATCTCCCTTTCAAAAGTTATACAACAAAACTCCTGATTATACTCTCTTAAAAGTCTTTGGTTGTGTTTGTTATCCTTTCCTCAAACTTTATGCCACATCTAAACTTCAGTTCAGATCATCAAAATGTACCTTCATTGGATATAGTCCCTCCCACAAAGGTTACAAATGCCTTGATTCTTCTGAAAAAAAATTCATCTCCTCCACTTTATCTTTCAATGAAAATGATTTTCCTTTCTCTTCCCTCTCTTCTGTCTCCTCTCCACCCTCACAAACTCATATTCTTCCTCCTTACACTACATATATTCCTTCATTCAGAACCCCCTCTTACTCAGCTGCCTCCTACTCTGTTGATCCCAACCCTGTTGATCTCAACCCTACTGATCCAAACTCTGCTGATACTTACTGTGTTGATCCCAACCCTGTTGATCCCAACTTTGCTGATCCTCACTCAGCTTCCCACTCTGCTGCCCCCTTCTTAAATCCTTCTCCCCTTCCTCTTGCTCCTCTACCCACTCATTCTATGATCACTAGATCAAAAGCTGGCATATTCAAACCTCATCCAAGGGTTCTTATCTCTGAGCTTCCTAATTTGGTTGAACCTGACTCTGCTTCACAAGCTCTTGCTATCCCAGAATGGAAGCAAGTTATGACAGATGAATATGTGGCCTTAATGAAGAATCATACATGGGACCTGGTACCCTGGAGTGCTGATATGAATCTCGTCACCACTAAGTGGGTTTTCAGAGTTAAGAAGCATAAGGATGGTTCTGTTGAGAGGTTTAAGGCAAGATTGGTGGCAAGAGGTTTTCAACAGACAGCTAGTGTTAACTTCTTTCATATTTTCACTCCATTTATAAAGCCTATAACATTGATAATTATGTTCAACTTGGCTGTTACAAAGGGGTGGAGCATTCAGCAAGTGGACATCAATAATGCCTTCTTGCATGGTACCCTTCAGGAAACTGTCTACATGGAGCAACCTCAAGGCTTTATTAATCCATAAAGGCCTACTCATGTTGGTAAACTGGTTAAAGCACTATATGGCCTCAAGCAAGCCCTAAAAGCCTGGTTTGATACACTGATGGGGTTTCTGTTCAGTCAGGGTTTGCAACAGTCCAGTTCTGATCATTGCCTACTCTTCAAACACTACCATGGCAAGATGCTTATGATTCATGTATATGTGGATGATATACTCATCACATGAGATGATCCTACTGCAATTCACCTACTCATTCTTACACTCAAGATTCTCTCTTAAACACTTGGGTGAAGTTAACTATTTCCTGGGAATAGAGGCAAATGTTGCTCCTAACAAAATCATTCTTACTCACTCATAGTATGCAAAAGAAATTCTTATCAAATCAAACCTCCAAACTACACTCCCACTCCATCTCCTTCTTGTCCCAGTTTGAAACTCTCCAAATCAGATTCCACTCCCTTTGAAAACCCTACTCTTTATCGTTCTATTGTTGGTGCTCTTCAGTACCTCACTCTTACTCGGCCAGATCTTGCCTACTCTGTTAATAAACTAAGTCAATTTTTGCACACACCCACCACTAAACACTAGAAAGCTTGTAAGAGGGTTCTTAGGTACATCAAGGGTACCCTTTCTAATGGTCTTGTCTTTAGTTCCATTTCTGATTTCAGGTTAATTGCTTTTGCGGATTCTGACTTTGCTGCAAACTTGAATGATAGACGTAGCACAAGTGGAATCTGTATAAAGCTTGGGTCCAATCTTCTTGCATGGAGTTCTAGGAAGCAATTAGTGGTAGCAAGAAGCAGCACTGAAGCAGAATACATGTCCCTTTCCTTGACCACCACTAATCTTATTTGAGTTGCATCCTTGTTCAAAGAGCCTTGTCTTCCACTTGTTACTCCTTCCATCCTTTAGTGTGACAACGAGGGGGCCATCAAACTTGCTTTAAGTCTGGTTTTCCATGCTAGAACCAAACACGTTGAGGTTGATGTGCATTTCATTCGGGAAAAAGTGTTTGACAAATTCATGGATGTCCGTTATGTTCCTACTATGGGTCAACAAGCCGACATCTTCGCTAAGTCACTTGCCCCTTCCCATTTTCAGTTTTTATGCCATGCTCTTCGTCTTCATCTTTCAGGGAGTTTACAGCAAACGAGAGCATGTCAAACAAATAGTTAGTAGATACACCACCATTCCATGCAAATGGTGAAAAATGCACACACCCATGTAATTAGTAGATACACCGCCCGCCCATGCACAAAACGTGATGCATGGCGCGCACACACAAATCATAAGTTCACCCCCGTATCATTCATTGCACACATGCACTTAGCTATGCTTAGCTAGCTTGTTACTCAAGAATGTATCATTTAGAAACCATCTCATAACTGTTTCTAGATCCTTTCAAATATCTATATATAAGCCATGAGCTCACACTCATTTAATTAATTATCAATGAAAACACTTTTAAATTACTTAGTTTCTTAATGATCACTTTCCATCAACATTTAACGGGCTCTGGACCATATTGTACGTGTTTTACCTTATTGGTATCACTTGTGTCATTTATGTTATTTATTTTAATTTTTAATTCTTATTTACTAATTTATCTGACCAAACCAATTATATCATGAAGATTAAAAACAAAGTGTTCGTAAATTTAAGCTGTTTTGGGAACTTTATAGTAATTGGGTTTTTTTAGTTTGTAAAATTTGAAAATCATAGAGACAATTTCTCCATTTGCAGAGGATATAAATGATTGTTTCTTATTTGAAAAAAAAAAATAATTGTAAATAAATACACCAGTCTCAGTATCAATTTAATCACGACCTTTATGGTAAAAAACTTCAACCTTTCATTGTGTTGCAATTAGATACACATTATTTTTTCTCCTGTCAACAATTGATGATGTGGTTTGCCGGAGCTTGCCACGTCAAATTACACATATTTTTTTTTCCATTCTTCCGCGTCTTTCTCAAACTCAATCAAATTTTTCTCCGCTCCTCAAAACCAATAGAGCTCTTTTTCTAAAAAAACAAAATTCCCTAAAAAATCATCCAAATCTAATGGTTTATTTCTTAAAAAATTCTTCAATTATTGAATTATTTTGTTATTTTGTTCAACTAGTTTGAGGACTACAATTTATATTCTTTATGGGAGAGGAAAATATTTTAATAATTAATGTGTTTAACACTAATGATTACTGCAACAAAAATATTCTAAAAAATATTCTGAAAAAATATATTTAGCATACTAAAAGTCATACTGTTTAATGTACAAAACATTTACAATTGTAGGCTATAAGTATTCAAGTCACTTTCACTCCCACTCATTCCACCTCTTATTCTACCCCTCATTGAACTGCACCTGCAACCAGGCGTCTGGAAGAATGAATATAACAATATAGTTATAACTTATAAGAAATCTACAAATATTTAATAAAATAAGCATTTGGCTTAGCCAATCAATACACTTGTGGTTTGCCATTTTTCTTCAAACATGACTTTTTTTTTTTTTTTTTAAGGAATAACATGACATTTTAAATCACTATATATGTGTGTCAAAAAAATCAGTATAAATGACCATAAATACAATCTTACATGCAATTTTTTTTTTTTGCCAGGGTTAGAAGAGAAGAATTTGGGGTTTAAGAGGTGAGAAGACGTAGAAGAAGAAGAATTGTATTGAGTTTGAGAAGTTGAGGAAGACACAGAAGAAAATAAAAAAAAAATGTAATCTAACGTGGCAAGCTCCGGCAAACCACATCATCAATTCTTGATCGAAGAAAAAAAATGTGTATCTAATTAATACGATGAAAGGTTAGAGGGTTTTTTACAATAATCATAAAGGTCGTGATTAAATTGATATTAAGACTATTTAAAATTAACTAAAAAAAAAGTATAGTTGAGTTGAGTTTACCACATAGGTTGCTTGATATGGTTTCTGATGTATTGGTAATATATAACATTCATCCTTCTGATGTAAAATTTAAAAGCCTGTCCAATTTCAAAGCCAATAGAAAAAATATTCTCAATTTTTTTTTTCCTGCAATAATTTTTTTATATAGGAATGTTTGTTCTAATTTTCTTTTAGTTAATGTAAAATTCATGTTTAAAAAGAAAAGAAAAGAAAATAATATGAAACATTCACTTGAAGGACACAATATGTATTAGGAATAGGGTTGGTCTGCTATGGACTCGAGTGCATGTTGTGCACCCTAGTCCATGTTGCACTTTTTAATTTATTGACTTACATTTTTTGGTAAATGGTGTTGCACTTTTCAATTATTAAACTGTATAATAATATTTTTAGTAATAATTAAAAAGTGCAACACCATTTATCAAAAAGTGTAAGTCACTAAACTGAAAAGTGCACATGGACTAGGGTGCACAACATGCACTCGAGTGCATACTAGACTTTACCTTAGGAATATTGTGTATTAGAGATAAATTAGGCTTTATTGTTTTCATGTATATCTTGGCTCATATTGTTTAATTAACCTAAAGTCTGTGTCTATAGTTAACCTAAAAGTCCATGTCTATAGTTAACCTAATAGACAATAATGTAATCAATATATACTCGTTCTCATTGTTAATAAAATAATCATGGGCTAACTGACACGTACTTTACTTTAGGTTAACTAGACAATATGGGTCAAGATATACAAAAAAAACAATAAACCCTAATTTATCTCTAATACACAATATCCCTAAATCACTCATTCGAATATAAGATTATATTATATCATGTTCTTTGTAGCTCTCTTTTATTTCAGTTTGTGGTGAATCTAATCATGGAACGGAAATCAATAACTATAAGAACGATTAATCTATAACTTGCAAAATAAGTTTCGCTAAACCTAGATCTCAAAAACAGAGCTAAATGGGCAAATGATTAAAGTAAAATGAATTTAAATTATATATGCTTGATATTTAAGTTTTGTGGTGAATCTGACTATGGAACCGGAAATCAATAACTATAAGAACGAATCTATAACTTGCAAAACCTAGATCTCAAAAAAAGAGAAATAACCTTTTTTTTTTTCTTTACTCATCTGAGGGCCATACAGTTTACAAACAATGTACCACCAACTCAAATGCCTGTGTTTAATTTACGAGAATTAAATCTTTCTGATAAAAAATAAAAATAAAAAAGTAAAGTATTAAAGAAAAATTCAGATTGTCTCATGCATTGATATGATTTGCACAGTACGAATTTGGATAAATATATAAACAACATAGTATTATACGATATGACCTCTACAAATTGGACATGTGTCCTTCACAGCCAGCCATGTCATGAGACATAAACCATGAAACTTATGATTGCATGTACGGATCCTTACTCGAATTTCATCGTTTCTGTACTCCTCTAAGCAGATTATGCACTCTCCACCAACTTCTTCCTCTTCTCGAGCATCATTGTATTTCTCGAATACTATTTCTCCGACCCGGGGATCTAATACTATTTCTCCGGGCCTCAACTCCGTCGGAGTGGATGGCTCTCCGGTGAAACATAAGGACGCAATTCGTTTCAAGGTCAAAAGGATTTCAACTACAAGCGCTATTAGAAAGCCTGCAAACATGATTTTAAACCCTACCATGGCGATTGCTTCTGTACCTTGTGAAATTGGCATAATGAATATTAGATGAATGAATGAAGAGCTAAAAACCTTTTCTTTTTTTTAATCTGATGATGGAGTATATATATAATATGGGAGAAGAAGTATATATATTATGACTAGCCATATTTTTATAATTATAAGTATAGTTAGGATGCGATCTGTTTTTGGTATAGCGTTTGAAAAAGGAAATAAAATAAAGTTTATTAATAATACTGTCGGTATTTGATATATGGAAACAAATCTATATTGATTTGGTCACATCCTACTTTAATTACAAAATTTAATTAGTTAAGTTTTATTTTATTTTATTTAAATTTTAAAGTTTTTAGTTATTTTGATTTAAATTGTATTACAAAATTATTATTTTATTAAGATTTCAATATATCGTTCATACCAAATAACAAACTTTTTCCTATTTAGTGAAATATTGTGGTATGACAATTTTCCATGTCATGCCGTTTATCATAAAATAATTTCAGTACACTGAAATTTTAGTATTTTTTTCCACCCAAAAATATATGTGAATTAACTATAAATAATTAAAATAATATAAAATTTTACAGCCACGATAGTGTGGACAGACAAGGGAACTTCTTTGATGAGGCTACATGAATTTTTTTTTTTGTGGGGGGGGGGGGGAGAGAAATTAAGATGGGCGAAGCCATGAGAGGTTTAGGGTTTTCTAATTGATCGAGGTTAGAAAAATTGATTCTAATTGAATTTGCTTTTAATATACTCTCTCCATTTTTTATTAAGTGTCATACCATTTTTTAATATTTTTAAAATAAGTGATATTCTACATTTTTTTCTTTAATTTTGACAATTTTACCCTTATAAATATAGTATAGCATAAATCATGAAAAAACCATAATGGCATGATTGGTACGAAGGAATGACGTATGAATGGAATGTGCATTCTTAATTATATTTTTGTATTGAATACTCATTCCATATGGAATGATTATTCCCAAAAATTTAAAAATAGTGATTATTTTCCTCCCCCTAGTTTTATTTATTTCATTCCTTGATAAAAGGTTATTTAAGAATATTTTTAATTATTTTGACTAATTTATATTCATTAATTTTTTAAGTTTACATAATTATCCTCAATTCTAATTATTTTAATGATTTACTTTACTTGTTATAAAAAAATTGTGGTAAGTTTATTTATTAATTGAAATTATTTAACAACAACTAATTATAATTTGAAGCTAAAAAATAACTTTATAATAAAATATGAAATAATTTACATAGAAGAATATTTTTTAAAAAATACAGTACTCCATAGAAATTTTAAATTTTGCAAAATTATTAAAAATTTACATAGTTTTTAATTAATTTATATGTTTTTAAAAATAATACATGTTCAAGGATAATTTAGTCATTTAAAATAAATTTTAAAAATTCCTTACATTTCATTGTAGCATACCAATCATAGGATTAGAATCACATAATGAATATCATATCTTTTTCATTCATTTTCAATACCAATCATAAGAATTACCATTCTTGTTTCATTCCTTTTCCATTATCATTCCATTCTTGAATTCATTTCATTCAACCTTATAATATCATTTCATCATACCGTAATTATTGTATATATGAATATCACCTACATTATTGGCCACATTCATTACTAAAAAAAAATTAAAACTAAAATTATTTATCATTAATGAAGGATAAAATATCAATGATTCATAATTTAATATTTTAATTTATTGAAAAATGTTAAAATGACATTTAATAAAAAACATAGGTACAATGATATATCAATCTTTTTACCAAAGATTTGCATTAAGTGCGTCAGTTTACAATTTTTAATATCACTTATCAATTGAGACACTCAAATGTTTATCTTTTTTTATTATAATCTTGAATTAGTGTAAGACACGAACGCGGGATTGAAATAAATGGATTTTATATTTTAATTTATTAATTAAAAAATAATATTTAAAACACATATAGATTCGTAAACTTGTTATTTTATTAAAAAAATAAAAATAAAATGCTGTAAAAATATAAATTATATCACATATATAAAAAACAATAATATAATACAGAATTAAAATTTTATTTATAAAAGAAATCAATATACAAAATTATAAATTGCGGAAAACTTTATTGTAAACAACGAAATACTCCTATTTCTATTGTATCTCCATGTATCATTAATCAACCCTCACTTATTAGTTATGAATTATAACTATACTAAGACACACACATATATATAGTATTAAAATAAACAAAAACCAACATCGTAAGTAGGTATGACAATTTCAACTCGTTTGTCTTGTTCATCCCGGCCGACCTTGACCTAGCTTTATTGTTTGGATTGTCCCACTTCGTGCCCCGCAATGGAATGAGAAGGGTCTAGGTATTACTCCCGCCCTGTGCCTCTGAACGTGCTCCATTTTTAATATTATATATAAATATAATACAATGATATTTCTATAATATATTTATTAGAGTCATTCATGTTTGCACTCAATTACATTGTGCAATTTGTACAAGGAAAATTCTCAAATGCACACGGTGCACACACTATTAATTCAGCACCCACCCCTCTGCGATCAGTTCGTCGTCGAGAAAGTTGTCATCGGCCTGGTCAACGCTGCCGCTGACTACCTTTCCGGCGCAGGAGGAGCATGACCGTGCGCGGCACGAGTACGACAAATCTATGTCCTCCTCCTCCGCCTGATCCACGAGTACGACAAATCTATGCCCTTCCCCGCCGAATAGAGCCGCCTGGTTGGAGCGGAGGCTGGTGGTGGCTGCCAGGGGCTTGCGGAGGATCACAACGGTGCTTGAGATCGAGTTGAGAGGCTCGCCATTGATGAAGAAGAGAGATAAAGTTGTGAGAGAGAGAGGGAGAGAGAGATAATGTGAGAAAGGAATTGGGACTTGCGGGGGAGCACGACGGTGCTGAACATGGTGTTTGAGAGTTGAGAGGATCGTCATTGATGAAGAAGAGAGAGTGAGGGATCAGATAAAATGGAGGGATCAGACTTGCATTGTTCCACAAATTGCTTCAGCTGCTTCACCTTGGCTGCCTCAATTGCAATTTTGTTGTTGTTTATGATTTATAATTGGAACAAACTCTAGATTTGCTTGATAGAAATTCGGTGATTTGCTTGATAGAAATTCGGTGATGAAAGTTACAGAAGTTGCGAAGGAAGCAGAGTTCAAGTTTTGGAATTACTTTCTTTTTTCTTCTAGAGAGTTGAGAGGATTGTCATTGATGGAGAAGAGAGAGAATGTGGTGAGAGAGGGGTAGAGAGAGATAATGTGAGGTAGGAATTGGGGGTAATGCAATAAAAAGTGTAATTATTATTAGTGAAAAGTGGTAACTATTATTAGTGAAAAGTGGAAATTTTATTACTGAAAAGTGGTAACTATTATTAGTGAAAAGTGAAAATTTTGTTACTGAAAAGTGGTAACTATTATTAGTGAAAAGTAAAATGAAAAGTGGTAACTATTATTAGTGAAAAGTGGAGTTTTTGTTACTAAAAAATGGTAATTATTATTAGTAAAAAGTGGAAATTTTGTTACTGAAAAGTGGAAGTGAGTGAATGGGTCACAAGATTCGAACCTATGACCTGATACTTATAAAGGGTGTCTATACCTACTCAGACATCAATTACTTAGTTGTATATATTCGTCTTTATTAATACATAGAGGAATGACTTGTGCATTAGTGTGCATGGTGCACATTATGCACAAGAGACCAACTCTTTGTACAATTATGCTATAATTTTAAATTGATTTTAATATGGAAATTAAAATTTTAATTGACAATCACCTAAAATTCACATGCATGTATCAAATTGAATTCAAGAATATGTTTATTTATCAAATATCATAAAAACGTTAGTACATAATAAATGGTTGATCAAAATTACTTAAATAGGATATTGCATAGTAATTTTATTTTATTTTTGAGATAATTTCATTTTAGGTCCGATAATTTAGATTCAATTTAATTTAAATCCTTTAAGTATTCACCTTTTTAACTTATGCCATTTTTGTCCAATTTACGTTGATTTTTTTTTAACCTCAATGGAAACAATGGAACGAATTGAGATTTCGGCAAATTAGTCAATTTTACGTCCCTTTAGTTTAAAAATTAAAAATTTCTAAAAATTCCTTCTTAAATATTCTAAATTTTTAAAATTAAAAGAACCTCAATAAAAATGAAAAAAAAATATATGTAAAAAAAAATTAAAAATTCTACATTTTCAAAAAATCTAAAAATTGTGTAAATTAAAAATTCTAAAAATCTCATTAAAATGAATTTTAAACGGTTTCACAGTAATCAAAGTGTGAAGCTCCGACTCAACCTCAATGGCTAGTTGGGAAACCTCGTCGAACCTAAAGCTTTTAGGAGCTCGAGATAATATTTAATGGCGAACAAGTCAGAACCAGATGAGCATTTTAATGAGATATTAATAATTTTTATCATTCTTATTATATTTTTAGGAATTTTAATTTTAGATGAGCATTTTAATGAGATATTAATAATTTTTATCATTCTTATTGTATTTATAGGAATTTTAATTTTTAATCTACATATTTATATATTTTTTGTCGAAATGATGCTTGCCTTCTTGTTAAAAGTCCTAAAGAGATCAATTGGCTATGTCACAGATGCATATGCCACATGAACTTTAAGTTAATTAATAAAATCGCAAGAGACTACCTTGTAGAAGGGTACCCAATGAGATATACTACAAATCACAAGTTTGTGATGCATGTCAGAAGGGCAAACAGGTAAAAGTTTCCTTTAAATCCATTCTTACTCTCTCAACTAGCAGAGTCTTAGAACTCATGCACATGGATCTTCATGGTCCTATTAAACCACCAACTCTTAATGGTAGGAGATACACATTTGTCGTAGTAAACGACTACTCTAAGTTTACTTGGGGTAATCTTCTTATACAAGAAGAGTGACACTCAAACTCAACTACCAGAACTGTTAAAGAAACTGCAAGTTGAGAAGGGTCAGTCCATTATTAAAATAAGAAGTGATAAAGGCACTGAATTTATCAACTCTTATATTAAAGATTATTGTGTTAAAGCTAGTATCCAGCATCTAACTAGTGCAGCTAGGACCTCGCAATAGAACAGTGTTGCAGAGAGGAGGAATAGAACGCTTAAGAAAGCAACACGAGCTATCATAGCTGAGTACAACACGCCTCAAAAGTTCTGGGCAGAAGCCATAAGCACTGCTTGTCACACTCAAAACAGAAGTGGTTTGCACAAAGTGCATGATAAGACACCATATGAAATATGGAAAGATAGAAAACCCTGTGTTTCTTATTTTCATATTTTTTTATGTAAGTGTTTCATCCATAATAATGATTAAAGTAAGCTGGATGCATTTGATGCTAAGGCCGATGAGGGGATATTCTTGGGATACTCTTCTACGAGCAAAACATTCAGAATATTCAACTGCCCTACTCTTGTTGTGGAAGAAACACCACCTGTTGTTTTCGATGAAAATGTACATGACTCAGCTACTCAACAGCTCAGTAAGAAAGTAGATGATCTGAAACTTCAATCCGACGAGAAATCCAATGTTTTCGAATCCGTAAAAGCATATAATCCATTCCTGAATATTCTACATGATTATGATGACGAAGTAAAGGTAAACGACAAAGGTAAGTCTACTATACCTATTGATATGCCTACTCTAGTTGACTCATCTCCTCCTATAGATAAGTCTACTGATATAGATGACATAGATATGCATGATGTTTTATATGATATAGATGCTAAGAGTGTGCTTGTTAAGAGTAGAAAGAACTGGAAATCAGCACACTTTACTTATTTGATTATAGGTGATTTCAGTAGGGGTGTTAAGACCCGACGACAACTCTTTGAATCGCAAGAAGGGACTAATCCATCTCTCTTCTACTTATGTTGTTTTCTCTCTGCTATTAAGCTCAAGTCTGTAAAAGAGGCTTTAGCCAATAGTAATTGGGTGATAGCCATGCAAGAGTAGCTGGATCAGTTCACTCGAAAACAATGTATGGGAGTTAGTCGATAGACCACCTAGACATAACATCGTAGGGACTAAGTGGATTTTTAAGAACAAAAAAGATGAGAATGATCTTGTAGTCAGAAATAAAGCTAGACTAATTGCTCATGGTTACTCTCAAGCTGAGGGTATAGACTATGATGAAACATTTGCCTATGTTGCTCGTCTAGAAGCTATTAGATTATTTCTTGCATATGTTACTCATATGAAATTCACTGTCTTTCAAATGGATGTGAAAAGTGATTTTCTTAACGGTGTACTTGCTGAAGAGGTTTATGTAGAACAGCCTCCTAGTTTTGAGGTTAAAGGAAATCAAGTATACAGATTGAAAAAAACTCTCTATGGTCTAAAGCAAGCCCCACGTGCCTGGTACGCTACTCTCTCTCTTTCTATTAGAAAATGATTTTACTAAGGGCAGAGTAGATCGTACTTTGTTCATAAGACAACAGGGAAAGATATCTTGTTTGTTCAAATTTACGTAGATGACATCATTTTTCTATCACCTAACAAAAACATGATTGAGAGCTTCTCGAAGCTCATGCAAAGCAAATTTGAGATGTCTATGATGGGCGAGATGACTTACTTTTTTAGCTTTTAAGTAAAACAATCACCAGAAGGCATCTTTATAAATCAAGTAAAATTTAAGGCTTTGATATTTTCACAAATACCGATATTTTCAGCTTTGCTTACCGGTACATTCTAGAACTGAAAATTAATTTAAGATAGAAACTTAAATTAGTATTACTCTCAACTACAGTAAAACTTCTATAAATTAATATCCTATAAATTAATAAACTCTCTAAAATAATAAAATCTTCCGATCCCGACTTGGGCCTTTGTAAAAAATGATCAAATTCGATAAGATAATAAGATAATAATTTTTCGGAAAATCCCTTTATAAATATTAGGTCCCATTAAAACTCTAAATTAATAATTCATAAATATTACAATTATAAATATTATGGTATGGTCTCTCTCTTATAAATCTTTTTCATCAACCCACTCTTGTAAATCTTTTTGAGTGCATGTGAGATGGTCTCTCTTATACTCACATAATGTTTTACGCATTTGATCATTCATGTATGATTTTGCGATGTCTTTTAGATGAGAAAATATGGTTGAGTATTATAAATTATTTTATTTCCATATTGAGATTTATATAGTATATGTTTCATTCATTGTGCATGAATATATTTAATTTACTATAATAGTTATATATGAATTAATATATATTTAAGTAATTTCAATGAATTGATACATGCGTCCATGAATATAATAGTTAATTGTATGCGATGGATTGATATTATACATGAATATATTTAATTAGTTACGAATAATTGGTTGATACATGAATATAATCAATGAAACATATATGAACTCATTTATTTTTAATACATATGTATTAAATTTGCTTAATTTAAAAAATCTCTCTTTTAATTAATAAAATACTAATTTATCGATAAATTAATATCTCTCTAAATTAAAAAGGGGATTTCACATATTAGGTCTTTTCACCCAATGATTTTTTAAATAAGGACATGGTTTAAAATAGTTTCAAATTAAGATCAAAATGTAACATAACTGTACCATCATGCCCTTACTATCTAATTTTCGAAATTAATCTAGAGAAAGTTAACTAATTTTAAATTTTGAATTCAAATCTCTCACCACATCAAAACCGCTAATTACTAAGTCTTCCCAAAATTAAAATCGTTGATTACTTACCTTCCAAATTTAAAAACTTTCCTCAAAATTCTACAATTTAAACTTAATGATCTGCATACCCATTGTCATTTATATTCATTAATAATGAATAACATTTTTGCTTCCTTGACCATTGTTGGAAAATTAATATGAAATATTGACGCAATACATGCAGAATAATGCAATCTAAAACTGCATAATAAAATGAATAGTGCAGAAAAAATGGTACGGTGTCTTCATATTAGAATGTGGTTATGCAAAAATACGTATACATATGCAAAATAAGATCTGCATTATCCCTTGACCAAACCAATAACAAATAATCATGAACTAAATTCCAGCAACGCGCACGTAAATCATCACAATTACACGAAAACAGAGCAAAATTGAATCTAAATTAAAATCATCTCAAAATCATCTAAAAAAATCCTAAATTCTCAACAAATTATTGAAAGTGTGTGGGTGGTATCTACTAGTGTTTAAGTGAAAAACAGAACGATGTTACACTGAATGTTGAGACATAGAGTGTAACACAGACTCGAATACAGAATATCAGAATACGAATAGCGGAAGACTTAAAAGAATGAAAACACAAAGACACAAAATTAACTTTTTAACATAGATTTTAATTTAAAATCTATGCGAGCCTCATGGCGAAACTTTCACTAATAATTATGTGAATACAAATGGTGTGTGAACAATTATTCACAACGGAAATAAGACTTGACAAATTATCGAGTCTAAAGACGGCTTAAGTGTAAAAATTACACTACCAAAAACTAATCTAACTCTATGATCTATCTATCAAAGAAGTATAGAAAAGTCTATGTTGTACAGGAAGTTGGAACACTTCGGCACAACGACATGAACATGCTAATGACAATTAATTCCTAACAGGATGAACACTAGTTTAGAAATTAAAGAATAGCACTTCGTAAAATATGTGACTCTCGGATCTGATTTGTATATCTTCATGGCAAACGAGAATCTGATGAAGAAGTTATAATAACCAATATAACGTCTAAGTAGGTAGAACTCTCACATAGACATTATACGATTATTACTAATTCTCCATGCTGAATAATGAAGACGTTCTGGCCTATTTATAGGCGTGTAAATGGAGCCTAGAACCTTCATCCATGATCTCCTAAAATTTAGGATCTCATTCCTTCTTTTTCTCCCACTCCTCATTCAACCGCTTCTAGATCATTCCAGCCTATTCTGGACGTTTTCAAAGGCAACCGCATGATCTACATACTTCTGCAAGCTTCCAGATCCTTCCAGTCTGGAACCGTGTAGAATGTTCTAGATCTTCAACCTGCGATGTTACAACATCCAAAGCAGCATTAGCTAGAAAACAGAATTTGGACTTAGGAAAAATAAGAAAGGTTGAATTAAGATGTTGTTGTGAATGTTAAGACATTTAAGAGTAACAACATCTACAATTATGTGTGTACGTGTGGAATTAAAAATCATACCCTTGACAGGACTCTTCATCTCGCCGGATTAATGGTTCCATGTGGACCATACGTTGCGTCTTCCCACTCTTAGGCGACAAAATCGTCGTCAAAGGCCCACCTCCACCACCTCCGGCGCCCTCTTCGTCTGCACACACCGAACACTCACGGATCCAATCATCCTCTCTGCCATCCTTCGCCGTCGCATCCCCGCCGCTACCTACTCCCTCTCCGAAATCCCTCCCTTGTCCCCACCGTCTGATTAACCCGGATCCGAGACGTTGACTCGGAGAAAATCAGATCGTGCCGGTGGGCGGTGGCGATAAATTACAGAGTTGGTGTAAATCTGAGAATAATTGTGCATCTTTTATTGGAATTATGGAATTGACTGAATTTGAGAATAATTGTGAATCTTTGAATTGGTGTATAATTGGAAATATAGAATTGACTAAATCAATTTCGAATTATTGAGGTGAGATTATGAAAGGAAGGTCAAGAATGGTGAATGAACAGTTGAGTAAAATCTAGGATTTTGAAAAAAAATATAATTAAGGATTGATTATTAAATTAATTTTCATATTTAAATATAAGGGCATAAAGGGTTATTAACATGTGTTTTTGTCCCTTTTTAAAAAAAATTATTCTTGGTCTTTTATTAAGGAGATAAGGCTATGAATGACCTTTTTTATAAAAATAAATAAAAATTTCATGTCCCAATATTATTAATTTATAGAGGTTTTATTGTACTTCCTCCTATTATTAATATAAGTCGTTTTGACTTTTCGTTTTTTTGCAAATTATATGACGTTTTACACTTTTTAATGCAAATTAATTGCATTTCTTTTAAATTTAACCTTAAGATCACTAAATATTTACATAAATGCATTTTTTTTTATGAGATGTATAATAATTAATTAAGGTAACATGAGAAATACGGAGTAATATATTTTCTAAATATATGTGAATGAGTTTATAATGGGGGAAAAAACAGAGTAGGACAATTCACTCTAAGACTTTAAGTTTCAAGACAAATTTTTTTAATAAAACAATTTAGGACAAAATGAACTAGTTATAGTCTATTATGCCCATGGTTTCGAATTAGGTATGATTTTCGAATTCAATTAATTATGTTAAGCAAAATTAGAAAAGTCAACATTTTTAAATTTAAATTAATGTGTGAGATATTTTGCCTAAAATCTCGCACTGTTTTTAATTAAGAAAGGATATTACCCAAAATTTCTCCTAGCTTCTTTCCAGTGCATATTTAAGCGGTGGCCTGATCTTTAGAGAGTATTTCGAAGCTTCGAAGCGTTGAAACCTGAAATCGCCAACATTATAATATTCTTTCCAGATTTTGAATTAGCTCTATGAATTTTATAACCATCACTTCACTAAATTTTTTATTTTTTAAGCAATGTTAATAATTTTTCTTTCTTTTTAAACTTAAACGTGCAATTAATTACACTTAATTTTTTTAAATAGTTTTCCTTATTCGATGTACCAAAGCTCGAAATTGAAATAATTATACTTAATTTCAGATTTGAATCATTTAATTTGATTAATGTAAAATATGAAAAGTCAAATGAATTAAATTTTAAAAAGGTAAGAGATTATCCCTAAATTATAGTTGAAGGAAAATGATTGAAGGTATGTTTGTTTCGTCTTTTCATCTACTCGTTTGATTGTACAAAGGAGTTTTCGCATGTAAGAAATCATTGGTTTTTTAAGATGTGTATTTGTGCATTGCATATTTGTATGATATTTTTGATAGTTTGATGCATATACATAATATGTGCATTGCATATTTATAGGGGATGCATATATCAAATATGTGCATTGCATAATATTAATATAAGATTGTATCATAAATTCTATATGCATATTTTATTATATGCAACCGATAAGTGCATATAATTTTAAATATACTTGCATTTTTTTATATATGCAACCGATAATTGCATATACTTCCCAAATTACTTGTATCTACAATTGACCCTACTCTAGTAAATTAGGTGTACTTGTTTTCAAGCTCCCCAAATTTAAAAAAATTCATGTTCTTGGTGTCTTACTCCCCTGTATAAGATATTTCAAGAAACAGATTCAAGAAACAGATATAAATCAGACGAAAAGACGTTTTACAATTATCATGACTCCAAACATTCCAATATACAAAATCAATTTATACAAAACAACTAATCAAATGAATCTAAGATTATTGAATTTCTGCTTAATTAACTACTATTGTATATGATATGTTCATCTAATGAGCAAACTTCAATTTTGCAGATACTCACTACTCCATTTTCTGACTTGACATGCTTCATTCCATCTAAATCCAAAGCAGGGGCAAACACTGTACCCTCCATTTTTTTCCTCAACTGCATAGATTGAATAACACTGCCTTAGAAAACACAGGATTTCAAAGATAAATTGAAGAATTTTTTTACTTCACTTTTCAATCCATTTGAATAGTGCAAAAATCTTATAAATTAAACCATAGAACAGAATAAAATGGATACTTGTATGAACTAACACTTATATCTCCAAATTCCTACAAGTAATATACAAATAACTAGATAAAAAAAAATCAATAAATCATTCGAAAAAACGAATCTGAATCCCATAGTAGTAATTGAAGAGTCATATAATATTGGAGAGCGACGTATATGTTTCTATGGTCGCGGAAGAGACGGAAGAGAGAGAGCTGAGAGGGGTGGGTGGGGGTTTTTACACATCCACTGTGTGAAAATCAATGGGTGGCCGGCCTGGTGCAGCGATTTACACCTCCACTGTCGTCGAGAAGGAGGGGGCGGATCAGAGCTTGGAGAGATGTTGGCTGGACGACGATTTACACCTCCATTGTGTGAATCGTACACTGTGGAAATGCATCAAGTTTTTTGAAACTAATCGACCGCAAGTAACAATACAATCTTCAATTTGAATTGAATTGAATTCGAATTAATGCTGAAAGGTGTAACCGAAATTTGGGGGAGAAAAAGGAAGGTGTAACCGAAATTTGGGGGAGAAATGAATTAATGCTGAAAGACTTTGAAATTTTAATTAATTTCGATTATTTATAACTGCAGGGCATAAATGGAATTTTGTATTGTATTTTGGTCTTAATTGTTTTACTTAGAATTTTTGTCTTACTTTGTTTAAATGACTTATGGATTGTCTTAGTTTGTTAATAAACTCTTTATAATGACATATATTTTGGATATAAGGTAGTACCTTTGTGTTTACTATTTTGCCCTCTCTATCACATGCGTCCAATTTTGTTTCATAGCAACAAGTCTGATTTCTTTTTTTTTTACTTTCATGAGTTGTCACATCATCAGTTATTACAATCTCTCCCAACATTTATTACTATTGGTTGTGGTTACTGCAACACTCTCCAAGAACAAAGATGTTAATTTACACAAACAAAAAGAATCACAAAAGCTTTGAAGGAAAGTTTCAAGAAAGGTTCTCCTCTCCTTTGCACGGAAGAAAGATTTAAACAAGGCTTTCAAGAAACCGTAATCCCCCATCTCTAAAAATATTTTAAGGTTAGACTAAATATGTATGAATATAATTGGACACTCTAATAAAAGGTTGAAATGATTTTTTACCTTTAAATTTTTTTTGAAAGGATTTTGAAATTCAAACACAAAAATGGATGAAAATAGAAATTTGATTTGACCACCACCTGCCTAGCGACGACAGAATACGAAATAGAGCTCAGACTAGAAATAGGTGGGATGGAAGATTCAAGCGTGAGGAGAGAGAATATGAGAATTGTGTACTTGTGTGTGAGCTGTCAGCTGAAGGGTAGGAATGACAAATCATACCACTTTTTGTATATTTTTGTTGTACATGAGAGTAAAAAAAATTCAAAAGGAAACCACTCCCATATAAAATTTACTCTCTCCGTCCCACGATTTTGTGCACAATTTTCTTAACGGGTGTCCCAACATTTTTTTCACACTCTAAAAAAGAAAACAACAATACCAGTAATACCCCTCTTTTATTTTACCTTTAGTCAAATCTCTCCCACTTTAATCAATAAATTACCAATAATACCCCTCATTTATTTACTTTACACATCACTTCATTCCATTTTCTTAATCTCCCTGCCGATCAAAGTGTGCATAAAATCCTGGGACGGAGGGAGTATATATTTATTCAAAATGTCGTTATTTTTACACTCATTTTAATTATTCTTTTTACTTTATTTATACTTCCTCAGCTTTTACAGAAATTTGCACATTTTTTAATGTTCTATACCAATTTACACACTACAAGTAAATATTTTTATAACTATCACCCTCAAAATATACTCTTATTTACCAATATGTCAATTACTTTTTCCACACCCAATTTACCTTTTATTTTACTTTACTTTATTCATAAAACTTTGCAACACTCAATTTACCTTTTACTTTACTTTACTTTATTCATAAAACTTTACAAAACTATCCCTCAAAATAGCACTAATTACACATTTTCTTAAATTGTGTGTCATTCCAAGAGTGTGAATTTCTTTGAAACGAAGAGAGTATAACTTTATAAAATTACCCTTCAACCCTTTACGAATTACGGAGTACAATTTTTTTTGAAAGTGTGTTCATTTTATGGAGCAAACTGTTATGAAAGGGAAGGAGTATTATACATTAACCTTCCTCAAATTACCTATAATATTCTTTTTTGGGATTATATTTTTTTTAGTCCATTAAGTTACCACGATTTTGAATTTAGTCCATCAGATTACCACTTTTTGAATTTAGTCCACTAAGTTTCGATTTATTTTGATTTTGATCCAGTTACCTGCTATAGCAGGTTTAACAAGTCATTTTTTAAAACGCACCCCATAAAATGTTATACACACCCCAAATGTTAAACACACCACACTAAAATTTAAAAATGGTTTTTTATTACTATACACACCCCAATTCTTTCCTATTTAATAAATTGGCAAAAATAATTAAATTAAAAAAAAGTCAAATTAATATGAAAAAAATATAAATAAAACCTATAAAAAATCGCCTAAATCTTCAAAAATTAAACAAACTAAAAAAATTAATTAATTTAATTAGTTTTGAAGATTCTGTTGATTTTCTACTATTTTTAAATTTTATTTAGCCTTATTTTCGACGATTTTTATAAAAGTTAGAACACAAATAAAACATTAATATAGTAATGGAGTTTTAAGTTTATTTTATTTTCCTTTTTAATATTTCTTTTATATTATATAAACATAATAACACACCATAAATATTATATACACTCCAAATGTTAAACTCAAAAATTCAAAAATCAAATATAGTTAAATAAAATCATAAACATATTTAATAAATTGTCAAAAATAATTTAATTAAAAAATAATAATTTAAATTAACATGAAAAATATAAATAAAACCTATAAAAAAAGTACCTAAATCTTCAAATTTTTAATAAAGATAAAAAATTTATTAATTTAATTAGTTTTAAAATTTTAGTTGATTTTTTAATACTTTTAAAAAAAATTATTTTTATTAAATTTAATAATTTTTTCAAGTTGATTTTTTAAAAATTTATTTAAAATCTTCAAAAATAGTAAAAAATCAACTAAATCTTCAAAATTAATAAATATTTTAGCTTTTTTTAATTTTTGAAGATTTTGGTTATTTTTTATAGGTTTTATTTAAATTTTTATTTTTTTTAATTAAATTATTTTTAGCAATTTATTAAATATGAAAGAATTGGGGTGTGTATTGTAACAAAAAAAAAGGAAATATTTAAAAATAATTTAATTATTGCTATAAAAAATTAAATTAAAAAAAGTAAGAATTCAAATTAATATAAAAAATCACCAAAATCTTCAAAAATTAAACAAAATAAAAATCAACTTGAAAAATTAAACAAAGATTAAATAGGAAAGAATTGAATATTTAGTTGATTTTTTTACTATTTTTTAATATTTTTAATAAATTTTAAAAAATCAACTTAGAAAAATTATTAAATTAAATAAAAATAAAAATCTTTGAAAGTATTAAAAAAATCAACTAAAATTTTAAAACTAATTAAATTAATTAATTTTTTAGCTGTATTAAAATTTTGAAGATTTAGGTATTTTTTATAGTTTTTATTTATATTTTTCATGTTAATTTGAATTCTTACTTTTTTTAATTAAATAATATTTATGGGGTTATTAGGTTCATATAATATAAAAAAAATATTTAAAAGAAAAATAAAATAAATTTAAAACTCCATTACTTTATTAATGTTTTATTTGCGTTCTAACTTTTATAAAAAACGTCGAAAATAAGGTTAAATAAAATTTAAAAATAGTAGAAAATCAACCGAATTTTCAAAACTAATTAAATTAATTAATTTTTTTAGCTTTGTTTAATTTTTGAAGATTTAGGCGATTTTTGTAGGTTTTATTTATATTTTTCATATTAATTTGATTTTTTTAAATTTAATTATTTTTGAAAATTTATTAAATAGGAAAGAATTGGAGTGTCTATAGTAATAAAAAATAATTTTTAAATTTTAGTGTGGTGTGTTTAACATTTGGGGTGTGTATAACATTTTATGGGGTGTTTTTTAAAAAATGACCTGTTAAACCTGCTATAACAGGTAACTGGACCAAAATCAAAATAAATCGAAACTTAGTGGACTAAATTCAAAAAGTGGTAATCTGATGGACTAAATTCAAAATCGTGGTAACTTAATGGACTAAAAAAAATATAATCCCTTCTTTTTTTTTCTAAAATAAAGTCTTCATAATAAATACACACCCACAAACCCTAGTTTTCCATCTCCCACCCACTTCTTCTTTCTCCGGTTCTCCCTTAAACCTGCCCCATCCCAACAGCCGACGGCTGCTGCACCCCATTCCCGCCGCCCTATCTCTTCTTCTTTTTTTTTTTCCTGCAACTACCCCCCAACCCCTTACACATCCGCTGCCGCCGCCGTGCCCTGGCCGCCAACGAGGCCGTGGCCTGTCCACAGTTTTTTTTCCGACAACTTCCCGCCGCCCCCCCTCCCCCACGGTCGCCCCAACCCGCGTGGCCGTTGCTCTCCACCCCAGCCCCAGGTAAGTTTTTCTGTTTCTTTTTAATTTTTTTAAAAATTATTTTGGACAACATTTTGTCTAAAATATACAACATTTTTTTTTAAAGGTTATCCCCACGCATCGATAAGCTGCAGAGAGAGGAGTATTCGATTGGACTTTGAAGAAAATCGTTTGCTCTAATACTTCTGGTTTCAAGCTATGAAGACGGTATGAACTATTTAAAATTTAAGTATATGTTACTGTTTTTTTACTTCTTTTGCTTCCGGATGTTCTTTGATTGTTGCTTATGTTTTGTTTGACTGTTAGTAACCCAACTGGTAAAGAAAGTGAATTTCTGCACCCTGAAAGCTTTTTTTTTTTTTTTTGAGGTTTCTATCTCTCTAGCATTCATGATATGTTGTGATTATACACCAATGCTATATTAAGAAAACATGGTGTTTAAAATTGAAAGTTCCAGTCATCAAGATCTATATAAATAAATGACCTAACTTGAAGATTTCTAAAAATTGTTTTCTAGATAAGAGTAAATTGAAATGTAATTATTGTACAGATTTCTAATATATGTGTTTTTTTAGTTGAGAGGTGTCAATTTGCCTTCTTTTGTTTGTAACACATTGTTGTATCTAGAAGGCTTTATTATGGCAAAGATGATATGTTGTACACGAACAATATTAAATCAACCAACAAGTGTTTAGTACATCATCCAATGTAATCAAGCAAATGGAAATGAATATTAAAATCAATACATGCATTGACTTCTAATATTATAAGGAAACTATATTTTGTACAATTTCCTAGAGCGTGGGAAAGTCCCTTCCGTGAGACAAGGAAATTAAAACTTACCTACAATTATAATATATAATATCGATATATATATATATATATTTTTTTTAGGGTAATTATAATATCGATATATAAATATTAAATAAAATACATAAATATTAATAAACCTACCTATTTAATCATTTATTTTAAAATGTCATCACAATCATTTATTTTAAAATGTCATCACAATCATTTATTTTAGAATGTCATCACTCGTTTACTGTTGACATCAACATGCAATCGATGTCTTTATCTTCAAAAAAGACGTAACCTTAGCGCATCCATTACTAATATTACGAATACATCAAACTAATTCACTAAGTTACTAGTATAATGGTAATTTGTCGTCCTATTACATGTCCACCACCAAAGCATGTTGCGACTGGTGTGAAAAATGATTTTGACGATTTTTTTTATAAAATTATTTATAAGTGCACTTTCAATGTTATGAAATTTTTAATGAATGTAACTCGTTCACTACTACTAATCATCAACGTCAAATACATTTTCATGTATTCTTCATCAAAATTTCTAAGAATTATAAAAAACTAAAAATTAAAAATTAGAATTAATTTAATAAATAATGATATACTCTTGTCCCTATCAAATTGTCCCTATCAAAAAAGAAATAAAAAATATATGGCAAAAACTTGTATGAGACCGTCTCACGGATCTTTTTCTGTGAGACGGATCCTTTTAACCCATATTTGTAGGATAACTCATATTTTTTTTAAGATTTTGGTTTGTAAATAAAGTAATAATGTTTAAGTAAAAAGTGATAATATTTTTAACAAAAGTGACTATCACTTTTTTCTTAAACACTATCACTTTTTGCTCAAACATTATCACTTTTTATATATAAAAGTCGACGGTGTCATTCAAGACTAGCCCAAAATATATTTGTTATCTAAATATTAAAGTAAATAAATAAAAAGGATGTACATTTAATAAAGAAGATTAATTAAATTGTCTAAATGGGTAAGAAACCGTCAAACATTTTCCGAATGAGTCAGTTTCAAAATTCGATTCATTCAGAACATGTTTAACAATTACTTATATATTATTCTAGACAACTTTGATGGATCTTCTTTACCAAACCATCTCATATACTTTTTACTTCTTCTAACTTGATAGTGAGCTTCCATCCTTTTTATTTCCTTCGCTTTCACCTTGATAGTGAAAGTAGAGTATATTTTTATTTATTGAATTAATTCTAATTTTTAATTCATTTTTAATTCTTACAAAATTTGATAAAAAATATATTAACTAGTGATGAAAGTTCACTGACATTAACAGATTTTTTCACTCTTTATAATCAGTCAATTTACTATATGATTGGATAAATAATACTATTATAAAAAAATCTGTTAAAATTAATTTTTCTAGTAATCACAACATGCTTTTGTGGTACGGCGTCAAATTACTATAATACTAGTACTAGCTTGACTAATGAGATGTATTCGCAAAATAACGATACATATTAGTGATGCGCTAAGTGTTTTAAAGACATTTTTTGAAGATATGGATATTGATTATATGTTGATGTCAATATTTAGTAAATAATTGCATTCTATTATAGTCTTAGTTTGAATGACATGTTAAAACACGTAATCTTTATACTCCTTCCAATTCAAAAAGTTTGTCGCATTTATCATTTTGTACAAGATTAAGGAACATATTTTTTTAATACATTTATTCCTTATTAATTTGTCCCTCTCCCCGTTGACCTTTCATTTCTATGACACTCTTACCTTTTAAAAGAAAGTGAGAGAAAATGAATCATTAATGTATTTTCAATTAAAAGTGATATGGTAGGAGTTACAAAAGGGCATTTTTGGAAAATTCGTGGTAAAAATAGAAAAAGCTACAAACTTTTTGAAACAAAAATAAAAAAGACCAAATGCAACAAACTACATGAGATGAGACGGAGAGAGTATATAAAAGGAGTACGGAGTATATGTTTTCCCTGTGTTTGACACGTGTAGGTTTAGATACCTTTCTTCATATGCCAGGTGGTGCAATGGTTCCATTTATAATTCTGAAACTGAAAGTGTCGATTGGTTTTCTTAAATCACAAGTTTTGCCGCTCAAGCTTTTCAAATTGCATGGAGTTGGTGTGAGTGAACGAGGAGACACCAAAGAAATTACAAGTAAGAAGCGAACCCCGTATTATGCTATCCCTTACTCATCCATCCAAGCAGGGGAACAAGATACCAAAATCATCAGGAGGATACTTGACGGCGGTCGACTAGGTGTTCCAGCTGCAACGCCTTCTTCAATTTAGTAATATTTTTTTAAAAAATTCTGATTTCGAATTTATTTATTTATTGATGCCTATTCGTCTTCGTTTTCCGATGACGGTTATCAAGCATTACAACTGAAATTGTTATGAGCTAAGCTGAAACCTTTCTCTTTTTGTGAAACTGAAATTTAGCCTTCTTTACTGAGAATTTCATTAGAATTGTTTCAGGATACTGCAGAATGTTATTAAATAGATTTTTCAAGCGCTGCACTGCGCTTTCCAATCCACGTTTGGGAAATCCAGGGGATAAATTTGTGGGCACTTCGAATTCATTGATGCATTTGCTAAATCACTGCAAATCTATCTTTGGAAAAGGCCTGTTTGATATATATATTTGTAATTTATTCAGTAGTTTGAATAATGAGTGGTGGCTTTTGGATTGTCATCTTCGGGTTTTGTCGGTGGGGTCCCTGTTCTTCTGACAAAGCCTCAAACTTACTGAATCTTAGTGGTGAATTTGTATGCAATTCTCTAAGACCTTCTAATGAGAATTGAATATAATTTGAATTAGTCTATATGTTGATGTTGGTGTTAATTGCTTTGGTAAATTGGCTTATTGCTTTCTGTATCCATTTATTCATTTAATGACAGATTGATCCTTTTGGACATTCTTCTTTTTAGGCTTATTTGCTTGGCTCAGAGGTATCCATTTGAATATTTTTGCATTATGTGATATTCGGGTTGAGGTATTCTTTCTGGAACTTTATCACTTAAAAGCACTTCATGTAGCTGTAAATGAGGACTAATGATCGTTCACATTGAAATATGAGCTTGCACAGTTGAGTTATTGTGGTGTAATTTGATAATTGAGAAATATTTTTTTATAAGTTGAAATTTGCTTCATTTTTGTTGTGATAAACATTATTTTTTATGATAGTGCATAATATATGTGGTATTTTTGTTTTAATATACAACTTTATTTGCTGATTCGATGATGTATTAAACACTTATTACTTGATTTAATGTTGTTCCATGTAAAAGCGAAATACCCTAAAACCTCAAATTTATTTATTATTGCTAATTAACAATTACATATGTTTATTTATAATATTAGATATTATTTAAAAAGATTTATATATATATGAGGGGTTTTCTAAGGATAGTTTCAGGTGTTGTTCAAACTATCAACAATTCATTATCTGAAATCTAATGGTTTATATTTGATAACCTACTTGTTGCACTTAGTGTCGCATAATCAATTGCCTTGTATTGCATTTATTATCATTTTTATTGCTTGCACTTTTAAATTTAATAATTTTAAATACATAATTATAAAATTACAAATTTATCCTCACATAATTAATAAATAAATAAATTGATAATATATAATCTGTATTTTAATTCTCATATCATTAATCCGTCCCAAAATTATATTATTGAGTTTTAAGAAATAATAACGTATTTTTAAATTTATTATATGTATTTAGGGTGATACTTGATGATATGCGAGTGTATCGGTACACACCAATTTTTATTTTTTATTTGCACCCGTTCATTTAATGAGTTCACCCTCAAATAATTTCTTTTTATCACGATTATCTGCACCCGCTCATTTTATGAGTTCACCCCAAATAATTTTTTAAAAAATAATTACATTTAAAAGACTATATTATCCTTTTATTAATTTATAAAAAATATAATAAAATCAACCTTAATTTGTATATTTACAATTTGCAGTCGAGTCATTGCCGAGTTACCGTCGATTCACCACCAAGTCACCCATATTTTTAGAAAAAATATTCATAAAACATAATTTTTTTTAAGAATATCGAAATTAGCCACAAATCTTTTTTATTTTTCTTCCCTTTCCTCTTTTCTTTTTTCTTTCCATTTTCAATTTTTATTCCAAATTTCTAATTTCTTTGTTTTTTTTCCTTTTACTTTTTTTTTTTCCTGCCTTTATTTTCCATTTTTCATGTGTATTTTTTAAATTTTAATACAAAATAATATTATAGGTATGATTTTATTATAGTCGGTAATACAATACGTTATAACTAGTAATGTCATAAATAGTAATCAGTAATACAATTAACAGTAATTATTAATAGGGTGGTGCTAAATGTACAGAATCTGTACATACTTGTGGTCCCCTTTTCATTTAAGTTTTGTTAGAATGACTAATATACCCTTCATTCAAATATATTGTTTAACTATTATTTTTGAATAAAATATTAAAGTCTGACACCATTTTCTCTCTCCTCTTAATTGTTCAAAGCAAGTAATAATTACACAAGATAACTTTCAATGTGTGTATTTAATTAAAAAAATTATTTCCTTTGTTACCGTTTAACTCCATCTTTTTTCCTTCTTTCTTTTTTTCTACAAAAACTACTCATATATTATAAAAATAAAATGTACTCCCTCCGTCAATGAAAAGTAGTCTCATTTGCCTTATATTTCTTGTCCACAAAATGTAGTCCCATACCCTTTATGGAAACTATCACCCTTCAACCATCACTTAATTACTTAAAATGCCATCAACTTTATTCATAAAAAACCACTTTATTCAAAATGGACCCCACAATATCCTATAATACCCTTACTTTATCTACATTTTTCTTAAAACATGTGCTCCACTCCCATGTGACTACTTTTCAAGGATGGAGGGAGTATAAGATATTATTTAATAAAAAATTAGAATAAATATATGTATATATATATATATATAATGTTGGAGATTTTGATAAGATATATATATATACACACACGATACTTATTATTATTTTATTACTATAAAAATAGATTGTCTTTTATATATATAAAAAAAATAAAAGAATATTTAAAACATAAATATTCAAGAACAATATTTTTCTCAATTTTTTCACTGTTATTTTATTTGATAGACAAATTAAAATCTCAAAATTCAAGTCAAATATAAGATATTTTAGTAGTGCATAATTCTTAATTTTCTCAATTAAATTTATCTCCCTTTCTCTTATTTTATGGTATTTACCAAATTTAGTCACATAAAATATTTTTACATAGATATGAGTTTTCTATCTAGAAACACACGATGTTTTTCTTCCCTCTTCCATTCTCATTATTTTTTGGTTAATTCTATTATATATATATATATATATATATATATATATATATTATTAATTCAAGATTTTAAGCGTAATTTAAATGAATATACGTAATTTAAGTGAGTATACATAATTAAGAGTGACAGATTAATAAATTTATAAACGATTTACCAATTTATCATATTTAATAACTAATGTAATAATTTATATTAATTTATCGATTTTACTTAAAATTATGTTACTTAAAATGAATTTTACTTATTTTTAATTAATATATTAAAAAATACTCGTTTCTCAACATATAGTGTTTATGGTTTAGGGTTCAGGGTTTAGAGTTTAGGGTAAAGGGTTTAGGGTTCAGGGTTCAGAGTTTAGGGTAAAGGGTAAGGATTTAGGGTAAAAGGTCCGACTACTCCTTTCAACGTGTACACTTAGACTTCATTAATAAACAAACTTCAAATGTGTATTATGAATTTATATTCAATATGGTAATTTATCCCCGAATACTCGTTTCTCAACATATATTGTTTACGATTTAGGAAAAAGGGTTCGGAGTTTAGGGTAAAGGGTTTAGGGTTGTTAAAATGAAATATTTTACACTTAGGGATTAAAAAATTCATAGTTATACACCAAGATTGTTAAAATGAAATATTTTACCTTTAGGAATTAAAGATTTTCTAATTTTACACCAAGATTGTTAAAATGAAATATTTTACACTTAGAAATTAAAAAATTCATAATTTTACACAAGGTTGTTAAAATGAAATATTTTACACTTAGGAATTAAAAAATTCATAATTTTACACCAAGATTGTTAAAATGAAATATTTTACACTTAGGTATTGAAAAAATCCTAATTTTACATCAAGGTTGTTAAATGAAATATTTTATACTTAGGCATTAAAAGATTCATAATTTTACACCTTGTTAAAATGAAATATTTTATACTTAGAGATTAAAAAATTCATAATTTTGCATCAAGTTTTTTAAAATGAAATATTTTACACTTAGTAATTAAAAATTCCTAATTTTACACCAAGGTTGTGAAAATGAAATATTTTACACTTAGGGATTAAAAAAATCCTAATTTTACATCAAGGTTGTTAAAATGAAATATTTTATAATTAGGGATTAAAAAATTCATAATTTTACACAAAGTTGTTAAAATGAAATATTTTACACTTAGAAATTAAAAAATTCATAATTTTACACCAAAATTGTTAAAATGAAATATTTTACACTTAAAAATTAAAAAAATTCATAATTTTACACCAAGTTTGTTAAAATGAAATATTTTACACTTAGGGATTAAAAATTACTAATTTTACACCAAGGTTGTGAAAATGAAATATTTTACACTTATGGATTAAAAAAATCCTAATTTTACAACAAGTTTGTTAAATTAAATATTTTACACTTGGGGATTAAAAAATTCCTAATTTTATATCAAGACTGTTAAAATGAAATATTCTACACTTAAAAAAATCATAATTTTACACCAAGTTGTTAAAATGAAATATTTTACACTGAGGGATTAAAAAAATCATAATTTTGTTAAAATAAAATATTTTACACTTATGAATTAAAAAATTCCCAATTTTACACGTTAAAATGAAATATTTGTTAGATTAAGGTTTATTAAAATTAAATTAGTGTTTGTTAGATTAAAATTAAAACAACTCATCTCTATCAAATCAATTTCAATCAATATCTCCCCCCTTTTCTCTACAACGTTAGTTTTCTCTGTAATTCTTGAGTATAAATTATTTTTAATTAATTGTAAATTAATTTTTAAATAAAATCTGTAAAGATAACGTTTAAAATTAGATGTAATGATGGTTTGCAATAATTATGCGTGTTGAGAGTTAATTACGTGTGTTGATTGTCGAGAAAGAAGGAAAGAGATTAGCATGCGCAACATTAATCAGTAATTAATTAATTATTTGTCATTATCTCTAATTAAGGGTATAACGGTAATTGAGTAATTAATAGAACATTAATTAAATAAAAAAACTGATTCTGTACGTACAGAATCTGTACACTAAGCATTATCGTTATTAATATCTTGGAGTATATAATAACAAATAATTATACACATCTAATTATATTTAGAAATACTAGAAAATAATTATTAGTAATACCACGAACAATAATCAATAATACCATGAATATTGGTCAGTAACATTTTACACAATAACAAATAATTTCACACATCTAATTGTATTCAATAATACCAAAAACAATTATCAGTAATATCATGAACAGTAATCAGTAATACTATATTAATAGTATATACAATAACAAATAATTCCACATATATAATTATATTCAATAATACCAAAAACAATTATCAGTAATACCATTAACAGTAATCAGTAATACCATGAACAACAATCAGTAATCAATAATCGGTTATACGCACACACGATATTTTAGCGCACACCCCGTAAGATTAGGACACACCCCATGAAAGACCGAATATACCCTTCTCCTACATAACCATAATTCTCCTCTTATTCTTTCAAACCATATAGCTAGCGTGAAAACAAAATACGCCGCTTGGGACACCCACTCCTGTCCCAGCCTTGTCGGTCGCCGCTCAAAGCCTCGTTGCCACAGCCTTTATTTGTTATCGCACAAAGTCTCGTCGCCATAGACCCGTTCGTCGTCGCGACATTTGTTTCACCGATTTCACGCGCGTCTGCTTCGCCGTTCGTCCAGGCCTCACCGTCCGTCCAAGGTTGTGTCCCAAGCCCCCGCCGCTTTCTCCTCATTTCATCGCGTCCCAAATTGTATGTCCCTCTTTCGATTGTAAGTTAGATAAATAGATTCGTGGCCTCCTCCTCGTTTCTGCCACCCCTCCATCGTCAATTTTCTTATAGATCTCTCAACCTCAAAATTCAGATATGTAAGTATTTTTTTTTCTTCTAAACCTCACAATCTCAAAATCATTGATTTGTAAAAAAAATTGGTAGGTGTCCACCTCAATCTTGTGTGTGCATATAATCGTGGTCTTTCATTAGATTTGTGTGACCCATTAATTGTCTGCAACGAAAAAAGTAAATTAGGCTCAAACTTTTAATGAAATTGAAGAGTGTATATACACGCGATTGTATATAAGAATTTGCCTATATAAATTAGGATTGATTGTATTATATTTTGTTTAAATTAATAGAATGGCACTATAGGATTGATTGTATTATATTCCGTAATAGAATGTGCTTTGCATATTTTCTATCGGCATTTGTAGTGGGGATTTATATTCAACTTACGTTTGTCTCTATTAAATGCTTTGAGTGTGAATTGTTATTGTCTAAATGCGACATTTCATAGTCAACAACTACAATTATATGCTATGATATGATATGTTCAATTGTTTCTATATTAACTCAGATCACTTGTGGGTCCTTGCTAAATTTACCATGTGTTGTAATTTTTTATGATTATTTGCATGATTTGTGTTTAATATTAATAAACGGGTACCCACTGAACTAGTTGTGTTGCTCACCTTTCATGATTTTAAATATTTTAGATTGAGGAGGCTTGTACGTGGTGAAAAGGCGGTGTAAACTAATAGCAAATTAAAGATCTCAAAGTCATGTTTAATGTTATTTTTAATTAGTGATAGAAAAACTATTTCATTTTTATTTGTTCAAGTGTTTTCATTGAATTATCTTACACTATGGTTGGATTAAACTATTTGGTTCTTTCAAAATAATTTTTGAATTGTTAGTGTCAAATATTCTTTTATTTTAAAGTAAGGAAAATGTATTCGAATTATGTCGCTTTTGTTAAATTTTATTTTAATTAATTTAGTTAATAGTCAAATATTAGAGTGTATGGTGTTTTCATGAAGGCCCTAAATTTGTGATGTGACGAGAGAATACCACCATCTGCCATATGCCTTCTATATACAACAAGTTTACAAATAATGCATACAAGGAAAAACTAAAATAAGTTAATCTTTAGAGCATCTCCAATGGGGGTAGAAGTTCCATGTGGATTTCTACTCCTACCTCAAATGTAGGGTAGAAGGGGTTGTGGGAGTGCTTATGTGGAGGAGAGAGAGGAATTGGGTAGAAGTTCTTCTACCCAGGTAGAAGTAAAAAATTAGGAAAAAAGAGAGTGGGATAGAGGGAGAGTGAACAACACACGAGAAAAATAAGAGAATAATTTGGAGAGTGTAACTCACTTGCAATAGTGGGTTTTAATGTGGTCCCAACTATTTTTTATTTGTATTATTTTTTTGAGGTAAAATGCATTGGAGGGGTAGAAGTTTTTTGAGATTAGTAGGAAATTTTTGAGGTGGCGCACATGTGTCAAACTTAAAACTCAAAATTCCTCACCAGCACTGTGGATGCCCTTATACTCCATATAAAAAGGAGATGAGACTCTCCAGATTTTCGCCACATAGGAGATGAAACTCTTCCACCATTGGCCATGTGTCAATTGAACATTCTCCTACTTTTTGCCATGTGTCAAGTCTTTGCCACATGTCCATAATTTCCTCTCTCTCCCCACATACAGGAAGTTGTACCGACAGTCCTCTCTCTCTCTCTCTCTTCACTTCACTTCACATATGGGAAGTTGTACTGTCAGGGAAAACTCTTTCGCTCTAAAATGTGTGAAAGTTTTTTAGTTGCAATAATCCCCAAAATTTCCCTATCAAATCGAAATTCAATGTCAGCGGCGGTGCAAGGCCAATCAAAGCTGCGCCAGGGTACCGCAAATAAGGGTTAATTGTTAGCAGCACGAGGGCGGCGCGACGCCACTCAAAGTCCGCGAAGGTAGTGCGAAGTGTGATAACCGTGCAAACAATTTGGAATTTTCAAGTTTGGATTCGATGAAATTCCTCATCCAAATATTGTGACCTGCATTGCAAACGCTGATGAATTTAAAAAAGAACTTTTTATTATGCCTTCTGATTTTATCGTGTCCCCAATCAATTATGTTTCATTTTACTGTCAGTTTGATCAAATACTGATTCGAGGCTTTAGTAATACATTAATTGTTTCAAAATAAGACATAAAGCTTTAAGTATCATGAGCAGAGTACAAAAGTTGGGATTTTTTAAAAGAGTATGTCTCAATTTTTAGAGTGAATGTCCTGCAATGTTTTTATTTACAATTTTTGGCATGGATTGGAATGAGTAGGAATTAAAAATTCATGGTGATATCACCAGAAATCTTAATGTAGGAAGTAGTACAATAATAACGTGTTTGGTTTTATTTCGGCCATCTTAGTGAATTCTGGTTTATGAATTGCTGGATTATACAATTTGCTGGTTTAAGAGGTAGTTTATTTACTGGTTTATAGCATTTAAAACAGCCCAAATTAAAATAAAAGATTCTTAAGTTCTAATGGTGAATTTCTTCAATTACAAATTAATTGTTGTAATTTATAAAATGTCAATTGGATACTTATAAAATGATAATATGGACCCTGTTTAGTGCAGTTAGAAGCCATTAAGTTTTATCTTTGAGTAAGGATATACTTTCTCCAAAAGTTTGTCAATGAAAAGTTTTCGCTACACAAATTTGAATTGCCTTATGCATATTTACTGACTCCAAAGTCTGGTGCCCATCGTGAATGGGGGACAGCAAGTGTGCAGGTATCGGATTTCGCCGGAGGGCATCTGCCAGTTAACTGATGATTGATTCTCTATCTTTTGAGTATGGCTAACAAATGAATCACTGAGTTCTTGAGGATCAGTGTTTCAATTATGGATAGTGAATACCTTTATAGGAGTTTTGAAAGGTTTTATTTCTCTACTTCTTACAGACTGCCTTGATGCAAGCTTGCCAATGTGGTCACTGGGAGGTTATTCTGATTCTTTTTAAAGCCAATGTAAGAAATTTACGTTGTCTCAAAGAAATCTCATATTTTCTTAATGAATTCAGTTTAATTTTCGGGAAATTCTTAAGTTTCCATTTTTTTTTTTTTTTATATTAGGTTCACAGATCATATTATCTGAATGGAGGAACATCACTCCATTTAGCTTCTTTAAATGGCCATTCTCGGTGCATCCGACTTCTCCTGGCTGATTACATTCCCATTATCCCTGATTTTTATAGCATCTCAAGGAAAGATTGAGAAATGATGAATCTGTGTCGACAAAGGGTACTTTTTTGTCAAAATTTATCTTTGTTGTAAGTGACTATTTTATGTTCTCTGAGTAATCTGTTTTTTTTTTTTTTATATATAATTGTTAGTGTACTCTGTTCAGTAATCAATAGACTTGCTGATGGTGGTGTTACTGCCCTTCATATGGCTGCACTGAATGGGCATGCTGAAACTGTTCTACCTGTTTCTGGATCTAGGGGCCTCCGTATATGATATAACAGTGGAAGATGGAGCTTCTATTGATTTAATAGGTGAGAATTTTTATTTCTCTATGCATTGACAGATTGTCCTCAAGGGTTATTGCTTTGCTCGAAGCTTAATTGTTTGTTCAAGTATGATTTATTACACTCGAAAAAGTAGTTCGTATCACATTGAATTGTTGTTTCTCACTAAAAATGCTTATGGTTATTGTTCTTTGTTTCTTTCCTTAATACTTTTTGTTCCTTACTGATCTATTTTTTGGATGTGTATCAATTTCTTTTGCAGGTTCTGGTAGCACTCCACTCCATTTTTTGGGTTTTCTTCTTGAGTTTTCAGCATCATATTCATTGCTTGGTTTGTGCATTTTTTTCTACGTAGTGTTATTTTGGCCGATGAGTTTTGATTGGGCTTAATGATACTTGTGGCAGTTTGGTGCTTACTACTTTATGAAGAGTTTCTCCCTACATTGTTCAATTAGGTATGAGAAGCTTATAGGCAGACAGACAAAAATGACAAAATGGGAAGCTTATAGGTGGGAGGAGAGAGTAGTTAGTTATTTTAAACATGAATTAATATTTAACACATCATATATACTCCGTGTTAACTTTTCCTATGTTTTTAGGGATGGGTGCTCATTTCGTTTGATAGGTCATGCATCATGAGCTCTCCATGTATGCAACTATTCCATCCCTTTGGGGTGGCCAAGCACAAATTTACATACTCACGATTTGTCAATCTAAGATTGTAAGCTTAGAAAACACAAATGCTTAGTTTTTTTTTCATCTAATTTTTCATTTCGATTTTCTATTTATTTATGTATTTCTTTTGCAACTTAGGTATGTTGATGTAGCAATGAAGGTAGGTATTTCAGATCTCAGGTATGTTGATGTTTCTGGCCGCAAGAACTGTAAACTTTACATGTACAATGGTGTGGTTCTGTTCCACAGAAAACTCATAGGAACTCGGAGGCCGAATGAAGATTTGGAATTAGAGCTTACGGAAAAAGATGTTTAAGACAATGGTAATTTGGGCGATTCTATTGATTTTGAGATTCAGCAATCAAAGATTCTTTTTTTTTTTCAAACTTGTCTCTACGTATTTTCTTATTTACATTTATATTTTTCACTTTAGTAGCAGGTGTATTCTCCATTTCTTTTTATTATGTTTGCAGATTTTAGACTCGATGTATCCCTCAATTAAATCGGGATGCTTTGCTTAAATTTTCTAAGTTTTCCAGGTATTGCTCTCTCTCTCTTTCTATTCTCTGTTCTAGCTACATGTTTATTTAAGTGCTTGAATTTTCTTGTTATTTTTTATGAACTTGTATGCCATATAATATCTTATGAATTTAACTTTTTTTTGCCTATTTTTATTGAATCACATTAATAATAGCTTGATCATCACCTTGATTAAGTATGGTCGTATGTTGACGAGGTCAATTAATTTTTAAAGTTATTGTGTATGTGTGTGTGTGTTTTAAATGAAATGATGAAAAGAGGTTTAGCTCCTATTAGAGATCGGCGGCTAAACAAAACATATGCACCTGAGTTGGTATGAGTTTCCAATGCTTTGACCAACCACTCTTTATTGGACCTAACTTTAGTCCGAGTATGAAACTCTTTGCTATCAACCTTGGTCAAATAAAGGTTCATTATTTTACTGCTTAACATATTTTTGAAGCTTCAACGGTCGAAAATGGTGCCACAATGAAACTACCATGTGCGTTTGTGTGTGTTGCTACTATCATTGGAAAATAGGAAGGAGGCCACCTTTAAATTGATTAAACTTGCATGAAGTGGTTGCCGCTAGAAAAAAAGGTTTGACCGTTTAAACATACATATATAATCAAATCAGTTTTGCATAACATTGTTTTTTAGCAAATATTAATTTTTGAATAAGCCCAAATTTTGTGCTCAATATGTGTATAGAAAAAGAGGAAGCTAAAGATTCCCAACTGTTGTTAGGGACTGGTGGTGGAGATGCTCTATATGGAGGATTAACAACATGCTCTATATGAGTTTCATTTCTTAATATTCGATTCTTAGATATTGTTAAATACAAAAATATATAGTTTTTTTTTTTAGATAATCATGTGGTTAGATTCATACTAAAGTAGAGGCTGCATTTCAATTCGATGTTAAAAAGGAATTGGAGTGGGAAGTCATTGCTTTAACATGATACATGTTATATGATGCTCCGGGGTTCTGCTTGAAGTTGCGAAGGGTGGTGGTCAATGGCCGATGAGGAGACTGGTGAGGGACATTTTATTTGAAATTCATCTCCAAGTTAAATGTATCTATATTTTGTGTTGATATCAATTTGCTATTACTTGAATATTTATTTGACAATGATAATATGGATATGCAATGATAGTTATTTCATCTTTTTCATATCGATCGTGTTGTGAGAACTTCTGCAGTAATTCTTTATATTGCAAATTTCTGACCTATGTTGACATCTTACGAACAACATGATGTTGACAGGATTTCATCTTTAGGATGCTACTTTAACTGTTTCTTAATGTGGATGTTGACATTCATTATATTGTTGTTGCTCCCAGTAGGCATCTAGATATGTCAGACAAAGGATAGCCATTGGAGCAACCACATTGATGGTAAGGTTATAACAAAACATTCTCTTACATCTCTCAATTCTTCCATAAATAACCGTGCCCTACTAACCCCCACATCCCTTTAATAGTTATAACCCATTTTATAGGGGACCCACCATCCTTTTATACTATTAATTTTATTAATATACATCCATTATCTTACTATATTTTATTAATATACATCCGTTACTCTGCAATAACCAAATAAGGAGAGAGAGTGTTATAACATTTTATTGCATTGGTAATAACTCCTATTTTAGAGTTATAACCGCCTAAAATGCAACAATGTGGTTGCTCTTAGTCTTTTCACTAGACCTATGAATCTTTTTATTGACATCCTTTGCTGAGGATATGTTAGTTAGTAAAATACTCAAGTTTGCAAATATTTTCATTCGTTTCTTTGTAGCAATGGTGAGTGTTCTTAACAAATGGATTTGTTAGTTGAAACTCTATTTTATATGAAAAACTCTCTCTTAATGCCCATTTTTTATTTCCTAAATATGTATTTTGATAGCATGCGAGAAACGATGTGAATGTGGGACTTTAGAAAGAAGTAGAGTAATTGGGTGATATTGTTATAGTTTCTTACATGGACAATTAATTTGGTGGTGAAGCAGCATTCAAACTGTATAAAAGCAACAAAAATATTAATTAGACAAACCAGATTGATGATATATAATATTACAGATTACAAACAATAAATCTACAACAGACCCGCGCACGGGCTATAAACTAGTTACAAACAAAAGAAGGCAAATTGCAACGTTCCAACTAAAAAAACGCATATACTAGCACACAGAAGAAGTTGTACAATAAGTACATTTCAACTCTTTGTGTCAATTTCCTCTTATTTAGACAACATTTTTTAGAAATCTTCAAGTTAGTTTGCACATATCTCATTTCAGATTGACTTATACTTCATTTGTTTCATAAAATTTGTCGCGTTTCTCATTTTATATAAAATTAAGGAACATATTTTTTTAACATATTTATCCCTCATTAATTTTCCTATTTTACTTCTCTATTATCTTTTTTTTTTCACCTTCCTTTTTCACTCTTCTTTTGACATTTTCAAAAAAAGTTCATTAATATATTTCAAAAAAAATTAGGGATAGTTTAGTTCATTGATAAAATTTAAAAAAACAACAAAATTTTTAAAATAAATTTAAAATTAAATGCGATAAACTTTATGAAATGAAGAAAGTATAAATCTTGGTGATTGGAACTTTCCATTTTAAACAACATGTTTCCATAATATATAGCATCTATATATTTATATATTTGCAAACCTCTCTTGAGACACATGTCACAACCACATCCACTCTACTTCAACCTCTCTCCTCTAAATTCTTCTATTTCAAAAATTCTTCAACCTCATTCATTTTCCTTTTTTTTACTTTAATCTTCACCGTTCATTTAAATGTTAAATCTTAACCGTTAGATCTTAATTCAATCTACTATATAATAGTAGCCTATCTCTTTCATTTTTCTCAATTCATTCCATCAGTCCTCAAACATTTCATTTGTTCAAATCTTTATTTAAGAAATATTCTCGATTAATTTGTGGGGTATTACTATTTTAGGTAAATTATGAATTTAATATTCTCTTCTTACATATATTCATTGTTAATATTGCTTCGATCATGAGTATAAAAAATGTTACATGTATTACTTATGTTGATAAGACATACCTTTGTTCATTTTCAAGTCGTGTTGCAGGGTATCACTATTCTAGGTAAACTATGAATTTAATATTTTCTTTATACATATATCCACAGTTAATATTGTTTTGATCATGCATGTATTATTTGTGTTGACAAGACATATTTGTTCATTTTCAAGTCGTATTGCAGCAACGGCGACAACAACTCCTTGCAGCGGCGGCGTTGGTTTGGACATTCAGCCCTATTGTTTAGAGAAGGTGGGAGATTTTGAGATTTTAGAGATTGAATAATGGAGAAGTGAAGAAAAACATGTTAGTGATGTGAAGGTGAAATGAAGAAATAGATTTATGAAGAATTTTTTTTGAATTAATCATTTTGATGTAATATAATTTTATAATGATTATTGATTTCAAATATCTTTTTAAGGCAATCATGTTTTATTTTGGGTTATATCTAAATTAATGCTTAATTTGAATATACTCCGTATTTGACATTGTTGATTAATTTACCTTTAATATTTCTATTAAAGTTTTTAGTTTATTATAATTAATTTGAATTATTAATACGCAGATCTCCAATAAAAATGAATTCTTAAACATTGGGATCATTTGTTACACATGTACTATTTCACTCACATTTTTATGGAAATATAAATTTATTACGCTCTAATTGTTTAAAAAACACCTAAAGTTTTGACTAAAAAGATTTATGGCAGACTCAGTTTCCTATACTAATTGTGAGTTCTTAATCTAATATATATTTCTAAAGATTTCTCTAACAATCTATATTATTTGCTATAATTATTTTTTCCACATTTAATATCATATTACATTGTTGATCTAATTATAGAAAATTAACATTAAATTCAAATGAAACTGTTGACCGGAAAATATAATGAAACTTGACATATTCAATACTTTCTTTCAATAATGTAAATATAATTATAAATTTTAGTTAGTAATTTACACGTAAATTTAGAAATAATATATCAAATTACACATTTAAATTGAACGTTATATGTTTTTTTGCCAATTAAAACTTTCTATAATCTTAAAATAAATTATATGAAAAATAAATGTTTGACCGTAATAAATTCGTTAAACTAACTTTAATATCAAATTAAATTGTTGACCTAATTGATTAATTATATGAAAATTAACATTAAATTCGTATTAAATTTTTGACCTAATTATAGGAAAATTAGTCTTAAAAAGAAATTAGAATGAAATTGTTGAGATATTCAATACTTTCAATCATGTACTTAATTATAGAATTTAGTTAATAATATTAATTGAAATAAATTTTATACGTAAATTTAGAATTAATATATGAAAATAAGGCCCTAATGCAAAATGGATTATATCTTTTAGGCAAAAACTCTCGGAAATAATTCTTAAATTCTAAATTACACTAATATAATTAAGGAATATTGAATTATTATCTTTAACTATTTTCCAGATCATATACAACTCATTCGTAACAAACAATTAATTTGATGATTTTTTATTTTAGAAATTCGAAATTAAGTATATATTATTGAATATCTTTTTAGTATTCATTTAAAGATTATTACGTTAAATAAATTGAGATATATAAATGGATTAATTGAATTAAAGGTACTCATGCAAATTTATCATATAGATAAAATATATTTACTATATTAATTTTAGAAACAGTAAAATTAATAATTTTACCATTTTATTTTGTCTTATATTCATTTTTGTGTGAGTAAAATAATTACTCTAATCACTCAAGAATTAGTTGTGGGGTAGGGAAAACCAAATGGAAAGTCAATGGCTTGCAATATGCCCTCATTACAAATTAAATAAGATAAACATGTGTTTCATTTGAAGTTGAATTTTACATTGATATATTTTTTTTCCTATTTAATTTTTTAGCATATTTCCTATTTCTCTTAGAATAGGGCCCTAATGCAAAATCGATTATAATTTTTAGGCAAAAACTTTTGCCTATAGTTAGGGCAGGTAATTAGGGTGGTGTAATAACTTTTGATTTTAAATGGATTGTGATTCATGAATATAAGACAACCTAATTAAAATGAATTTTAAAAAATATTGAATAAAATTTGACTTTCAGAAAATAGATTTTGAATCACCAACAAAATTAATTACATGATATTTGAATATAAAGTACATTTCTAAATGCATTTTCAATTAAAAAAAAAATGTGTACATCGAGTTCATTCTACCTTTATAATTTGGGAAATAATGAGCGAAACAAATATAATTGTTATTCTAGAATTTGAGACGCGCTATTTGAATTGCTTAGCTTAATTCCGCTACGTAAGATGTTGCGAGGTAAAATTTATGCAAAACATAATTCAAGACCAATAAAATTGATTTGTCCATTTGAGTTTGAGATCAAAGCATTAAAAATAAATCTCTTATGTGATATTGAAAGTAATGTTGTAAAGTTTTTATTTCGAGAATGACATTGAGTATTTCGGATGACACTGCTCCCGTAAATTTTTAAAGGAGGCAATTTCATAATTCTATTGACTTTTGCAATGACAATAAATAAAAACAAGGTTAGTCCATTTTCATGGTTGATAATTCTGAAACCTATGTTGATCACATACGGACAATTGTATGTTGCAGCCTTTAGAGTCAAGAATAATAGTGGAATATATATATATATATTATCTTGATTCAAATGGAAAAATATGTAAACACACAATGTTGACTACAAGAAAGTTTTCCGCAATAAGTACAATGTTGTCTACAAAGAATTTATCATGTATTTATTATTTTTTATATAAATGATGTAATCTATATTGCTACAACATTTTATTTTATTTTTTAATAGAATTAAGAAATTTAAAAATCTATGTATATTTAAAAAATTAATTTTTAATTAATAAATTTGATACAACCCCGCGTAAAACGTGGGTCTTACACTAGGTGTGTACCTTAAAAGACATGTGTTCACACATAGACAATTAATCATACAATGTAGCGTCTAAATTCAAGAGTAGGAACAAATTTAATTAAAATTACTTGACACGATTTAAATAGAAAAACATACATGTAAACGTGCAACAAATGTTGTGTACAAGGATTTTTTTTGAATTTTTTTTTTTTGTAATTTTTTATATTCATTTCTTTTATTAATAAAAATCATACATCTCTATTCTATTTTATTAATACTATATTCATTTATTTTATTAATAAAAACCATAATTATTTTAATCTCTAAAATATTGTAGAATAACAATTTATCAAATTTGTGCCTAATTAAAAGATTGATTTTTTAATTCAATTTTCATACTATAAAATAAAAATTAAATTTACTTACTCGAAAATATAAATAAAAATATTTAAACAGTGTAATACGTATGAATCTGTGTTTACACAAGAACAATTATATATTTAAACGTACAACACATGTTGTTTACAATAAAGTTTTTGCGTATTTCTTTTATAAATAAAATTATAATTTTCTATTCTATTATTGATTTTATACATATGTTTCATTTTTCATCTTTTAGTTAAATAAAATATATATATATATATATTAAAGATTTTTTAATTAATAAGTTAAAATTAAAATATATTATAAATTTATTTCAATACCACGTTTTAAAATTATAATTTTCTATTTTATTATTAATTTTTATACATATGTTTCATTTTTCATCTATCAATTAATCAAATAATAAATTTTTAAATATATATATATTAAAGTTTTTTTGTTAAATTAATAAGTTAAAATTAAAATATATTATAAATTTATTTAAACCCCGCGTAAAACGCGGGTCTTACACTAGTTGGTATATAAACATAACCTATTATGAATGCTAGAGAGATCGAAATCTCAAAATTAGAGCTGTTAAAATGGGTTGAGCTCGTTGGACTAGTCCGCCCCGCTACAAAAAATACGGGTTGAACTCGTCTTTTCTCATCCCGTTAGGAAGTGGGCCTACAGGGACCGTCCCATTTGAATCGCGGGTTTTGGTGGGTTAGGGGCGGGCCAACCCTCCAACCCGTCTTTTTATAAAAAAAATTAATAATATTATTATTATTATTCTATTATTATAATTAGTTTAATATTATAGAAAAATAACAAAGGTTTGTCATGTCTTTAAGACTAATTCAACAATTTAAAATCTAGTTGTTGCATGCAATTAACAACCAAAATTTAGAACAAAAAAAATAGTTAAACACAACAAGTCTATGTCTCAGTTACAAATTTGCAGTGCTCGCGCCGCTTGTTTTAGTTTCAACGTTAAATGCCGATCTTCTAATTATAGTTTCATTGTTAAATTTTAAATTATGATAATAGATTTAATAATGGGCATGCATATTAAGAGACTTTGAAAATGAAGATAATGAATTTAATAAATAATTTTTTTTTTAAAAAAAAATTCGGATTGGCCTGCCGAAACCCACAGCTCACCCCTTTGTGGGTTGTGTTGAGATTTTAGCAGCCCGCTAACAAATGGGTCGGCCCGCCCCCACACCGCTAAATGGTGAATTTTTGCGGTTTTGGCCCCGTCCCGCCGCTCTACTCAAAATACCCATTTCCTTTTACCATTTGGGTTATCAAATGATTAGAGTAACAATTAAAAAGGAACAAAAAAATTAGCATATTGGAAGAAAAGAAGTTGGTGTGAATACATTGTAGATCATAAACAACCCACAAAATTGAATGTTGTAGAATAGAAGCAGAAGTCAGTTTGGAAATTTTAAGGTTGTAGATCATAAACAACCCACAAGTCAATATAAATAATAAATCCATTTTTTTTTTCAAATCATCAACTATTTCATATATATTTTGCAATTTAGAAATTTAGAGTATAGGGAGTAGAGCTGTTAAAATGGGCTAGGCACGTTGGATTGGCCCGCTCCCATCTATAAAAAAGGTAGGTTGGGTTGAGTAATTCAAGCCCGTTTAAAAAGCGGGTCCGTATGGACCAGATCGTATGGGTCGTGGGTTTTGGCGGGTTGGACCGTGGACGAGTTGGTCCGCGGGCTTTTAAAAAAAATTTTTTTTTTAAAGATTGAATGAAAAATTAATGTTTTCTTTTTTAAGTTAAATTGTAAGTAAAAATATGATAACTATAAATTTATGAATTCAATTCAACTTTAAAATAAGATTCAAAATTTCAAAAATATTATACTACTAAATAAAATTAAGATTTGAGAAGGGTTGGTCTAGTATGCACTCGACTCGAGTGCATGTTGTGCACCCTAGTCCATGTTGCACTTTTCAGTTTTACTGACTTACACTTTTTGGTAAATGGTGTTGCACTTTTCAATTATTAAACTGTATAATAATATTTTTAGTTATAGCGACTTACATTTTTTAGTAATATTGTGTTGTACTTTTCAGTTTAATAACTTACATTTTTCTTTAGACTAGGGTGCAGAACATGCACTCGAGTGCATACTAGACTTTACCTTTGAGAATGAGAATACACCATTGTCTTCCATGTATTCACATTGACTTCGGGTGAGACGTGCATTCACAAATTGATATTTGCTACTAATAGTTGGATTGATTTGTCAATTAATCTTTCATTGAATATTATATTTTGATTCTACCCTTTTGACAATAAAGATTTAAACAATTTGAAAGTTTAAATTTTTGTTCGATTGATTTGTTAATTAAACAAAATAATATATATTTGAGGTCTACTTTCTGATTATAAAAAACGATTAAAATTATTGACGTCAAATGTGTGGGTTTAATCAAAGATTATCCCAAATTATTTATATTTTATTTTAATTTAATTATTTTGTTTAGTAATTATATACATAATAATAAATGTAAAAAAGTAAAAAATTATAAATAAGGAAAAAATTCGTGGGCTAGCCCGCAACCCTCCATGGGTTGGATTGGGTTGAATATTTTTCAGTCCATCCCCACTGTGGACCGGCCCGCCAAAATCCGCAAAATGACGGGTTGAGGTGGGTTGTGGACCGACCCGCCCCATTAACCCGTTTTGACAACTCTAATAGGGAGTGACCCGTTTAGAAATATTACACTATACATTTTAATTATTGTGAGTGACACATTTCAATTATAGCGTGTGATACATTTTAGTAATATTATTTAATATATTTTTTTAGTTGGTCCAATATTATTTAATAATACTAGACTACATCCGGTCAATAATAATAATAATACTAGACTACATCTCGATCTATTATATTGACACTTTTTAGACTTTTAGTTAATAATGCATATACTTAAAAAAAATAATCAAAAAACTATTTTTTCTATTAGACCGCTGCCTTGCTCGTTTAAAATTTTACGTTTTCTGATATATATATATATATATTACTCCCAAAAGTGTTTGCACCATAAAGTAGACACACTTATTAAGAAAAATGTGTAATGAGTGGAGTGTTGAGGAGTAATTTTGTAAAATTAAATGAATAAAGTAAAGTGAGTGGTTGAAACGAGTGTAAAAATAATGACATTTTGTGTAAATATATATAAATATTGTGAGCGTGAGATTTATGGAGGAATTTTTTTTTAGAGTGTGTAAATAATTATGGAATAGACGAATAAGAAAAGTGTGCAAACAGTATAACGGAGGAAGTACTATCCAATATCCAAGAGAGGGAGTTGTTTTAAGTTGGCCAATTTCTTTCTGGTAGCAGGCAAGCTTTCCGCACAGCTGACAGTATTTGTTTTTCCTAAATTAGTTACTTATCTAGATAACTTCCTTGGATTTTACGAATGTGTCATGATTTAATTTTAATTATCATGTTTCTACCTTATAAAGATAAATATAGACAATATAGATTACGTTGTACTATTAATTATTCATTCTGTTTAAATTTTATATGAATGATTTCTTTTATAAATTTTAAAAAATATTACTCCCTTCATTTTTTAATAAGTGTCACTTTGACATTTTTCAACAAATTAAGATTATAAAGTGTGGTCCATATTACCCTTCATTAATTATAGTTAATTTTGATATATAAGTTTTGTTTGATAAAGAACGTGGTCAAGAATGTAGCTAGTATTCATAAACCAAATTAATTTTGGTAAAAAATATGTTTATGGAATTTTTTTATGAACAATATATATGGTAAATGAATAAGGGCAAAATAGTCAAAATTAAAAAAAAAACTCAGAATGACACTTATTTTAAAATTAGTTAAAAAGTCAAAGTGACACTTATTAAAAAACAGAGGGAGTAATTGTTTATATACATATACATATATAAAAAGTAGACGATTTGAAGGATATTATGGTGTATTGATTCACTTATAAATAAAATGATTATATAGACAAATTCTTTCATGCAATTGAATATATAGATATACTTAAATTTTACTTTCAATATACTCAATTTAATCTTTAACCCCAACATTTGATCAAATTTATTCGAACTCAATTCCAATTGTATAGATATAACCAATTTCACCCAAATATCACTAGAATATTTAGGTGTAAAATTTGATCTAATAATAAAATATTAAATACATTTTTATTTTATACTTTTAAAATATTATGTGCATGTACAGTTTTAACCAAATTAAAACAGGAAGTTGAAATTAGTTATAAAAAATGCCGCATATATATAAATGTCAAGAAATTAAATAGATGGAAAAGCAAGATTTAATTTTAAAACTCTATATATTAAACATTTTACCACTACATCCACTACTACTTGTACAGTATATTGAAATGTGCGAGAGACCTATATTAAAAATGGATTAGTTTTAAAAAATAAAGTAATTTGAGTTGTAGTATTTTTTTCTTTTTACTTTTTATAGTAGTTGATGAAGTTGGGTAGAAGGAAATGGGGGGCGTTAGTTAATAGTCTATCTATCCAAATAAAATACTCACAGGACCGAGACTCATTATAAATTGATTTCCTGATGCTGTGTTGAGAGGTTGGAGTGATAATAATAATAATAATATGCCAAGGGGTTCAATTTCGGGAGTATTTGCTTCACCGAAAGTGGATGTTATTGTGGATTTGGGGAACCCATTCCTCAATCTCACCGTCGATGGTTTCATGAAGATCGGCAGTGTAAGAGATCCTTTCTGTATTTATTGTAATTGCATCTGATAATGTTCAATTCTGTGACTTCTGGATTTGATTATTGGTGTAGATCAATCACCGCTGCAAATATTTATTGTTTATTATTATTTGCAAATTTCAGGTTGCAGCCGGGAAAGTAGCTGCAGAGGAAACATATAATGTGCTTAAACGAGGTTCATTTTTCATTGTTAATGCTCTTTCTTCAAATTACTGCGTAAATGCTTTTTTGTTGGAATGAGATTCTCGAATATTTCATCTGTTTTATAATAATACTGCAATTGTGAATCCATTAGGAAGAGCTTTTCGCCATACTGTTATGTGAATTTGCAATGTGCCCCCTGTTGCTTTGGCTATTGGTACTTGACTAGTTATGTTCTCCCATGAAGACAATGAGAGAAACTCAAATTCATTATTTGGAACTAAAATTATGAAGTTTTTGTGTAGTTTTTTAGATTCACCTCAATTCTTGGATCGTATACTTGACTAGTTTTCGAGGTTCACATCATAAAATCTAGTAAGAGTTGTTGATGAATTTGGCCGGAATATACTCAATCTTCCTAAATAAATCCTTATATTCACTTGACCAAATTTGGTTGCACCAGGTCAATCACATGATGAGTATTCTTCTACTGTCAAAAAGAGTGAGGAATCTATATGAGTACATATGTAGAAAATACTATTGATTTGATTAATAATTTGAAACGTCAGGGGAGACAATATATAATGGAAAAATATTTAAGATGTGGCAACTTGGGAAAACAATCATCAAGAGGTGACAAATTGATGACACAAGTTATGATGCTCTTTGGATGTGGGGACATTATATTATCAATTGACTTTGTATGTTGGATCTTAAATACTTTCTACTTTTTGTATAACAAATTTTTTGACATAGTGCTAGCTGCAAATTGCAGGGAGTGTTTCGCACCACAACTTTGAACACTCGGTGAGAAACTTATCTCATCATTTTTTCCATTCATTGATATGACATTATGCTCATCTTGAATAACTAAATAAGAAATGAGTGTTGTTTTGAGCAAGTGCATATGAGAGTCACTTGGAGAACACATGAAGCCATTTAAAACCTCCTTCGATATTCTGATAAGCACTTAGACGTTCTTATGTTTTTTCCTTCCTGCTAAGTACCTATACCATCCGCCGTACATCCATGGATCATGCTACTTGAATAACTGTTTTTCCTTATCCTGCTTAAGTCAATTGTTTTAATGCTTTGTTAGGCAGAATAGGTTATTATTAGTATTAAATTCACGTTATTTAGTCAGCCATGGTGGACTAAATATGAAGGTAATAGTGATGAGATTTACAGCAAAGCAGACTTTTATGATTGCTGGAATAGCTACATATTTCTTGCATTGGTGAACCTTCCATGATAAACTCTGAATGTTCTCACTTTATGCCCGTGTGTTTTTTACCTTAACATTTCTAGAGTATGTGATCTGACATGAAATTTACTTCCATTTATGGCCATCACAAAGATGATAAAAACATGAGTGCCGCAGGGATGACTACTCTTTACTTTTTTATATACAGGTGCTTAAGTCGGTCTTCTGTGAACTTGGTTCACGTGAACTCTCTTCTTCAAAGTAATACTCTTTAGCATATGAAATATCACTATTTAAAAAATGTTCGATTTCATGTGTTATCCTTCTAAAAATCACTAAACATTGATACTTATGCTAAATAGCATTAAATGGTATGCTAAACAATATTACTTCGTATGCTTAACAATATACCTAGTTCACCGTATAAAACTTCGGTGAATTAGTTTCATAGAAGTTTTTGTCCAAGTGCTTTAATTCCTCAAACTCAATGCATGATCTTTGATAGTGATGTTCGTATTCAATTGGCTATGAATTTAACGAATTTCTTCTACTACAGCTAAAGAGAATGTGTAAAGAAGGTGCATATTGGGGTGAGTAAACACACTTTTACTTCTGACATATTAGACATGTTCTACTGAAGCAGCAGGGATTTTCAAATAAGGATCTCCAATTTTGTACTTGTAGGCACAGTAGCTGGACTTTACGTTGGAATGGAATACGGAGTAGAGAAAGTCCGTGGAACCAAAGACTGGGTAACTTGTGATACAATTTTGTATATTCATTTACTCTTCTCTTCACTATAAATAAAAGGATGAAGATGGAGTGTGAATTCCCATTTGTCTTGGAAAATAATAGTGATTACACGTATTTTGATGAAACTCGTTGTTTGTGTAGAAAAATGCAATGATCGGGGGTGCAATGGCAGGAGCACTTGTATCAGCAGCGAGCAACAACAGTAGAGACAAAATTGTAATGGATGCGATAACTGGAAGTGCTCTTGCAACTGCTGCTGAGTTTATAAATCATCTGGGCTGATGGGGAAATGATGTAGTAATATTTTCCGGCCTTCAGCCGAAATAACAAATTCTTGATAATTCAGACCCTTTTTTTTTTTGCTTTAAACCAGCAGGAAACAAACCAAACACTAATGTACACCATTTATTTATCAATGAATGAATTGTACACAAAAGTATACCTACTGTACTTGGCTTCCTTCAATTCTTCAAAAAACTTATCAACATGTTACATCATCATTTTTATGGAGCCGAGCTCAACTTGATGATAAGAACCTTTATGTGAACAGGCTCGTGTGAGGCTTGCGAATGAATTCAACTAATGAGCTCCATAATATTTTTCAACTTTTTAAAGTTTATTAAATTATGGACATGTTTTTTTTTGTTTTAGGTCTATATACTTTTATTTTTTTTTAGATGCATAGACATGTTTCTTTATTTTATTTTAAGTGTTTAAATATATTTTTTTGACAGTAAAAGGATGTTTAGATATTTTTAAATGCTTTTTAATTTTTTTTTTTACAAAGCTCAAGCTTATTTACCTTGCTAACTAATTTTTTGTGAGTCAAATTCGAACTACATTTTTTCGAGCCAAACATGAAGTATTTGTGAACTCAATATTTTACATTAGCTCCGAACCAAGCTTTACGATTAGATTTCGAACTATAAAATTTTCAATCGTGCTTAATGATAAACGGCTCAATTACATCTCTAAAAAACTGTGAAAGCTACGATGAAAAATATTAATGGTATATTTAGAAAATACTAATAATGTTCAGTTTACTAATACAAAGACATGTCTTTGTATAAAGTATGAACTATTTCACTCCGTCCAATTTTATAATTCTTACTTTCTTTTTTGGGTTGTCCAGTGGCGGACCCAGAATTTTAAATATGGGGGTACGATTTTGTAGATAGTTTTAAAATATTTATACAAAATTAATAGTACAATTACAACGGGGTATGTTGGATCTTCATATCTTGAAAGCTATTTATTACACCATTAACAAAAATTTGTAGAAACACGTCATTTCTCAATGAAAGTGACCAAACAATTTGATATAATTAATCATTGGTAAAGTCTAGTATGCACTCGAGTGCATGTTGTGCACCCTAGTCTATGTTGCACTTTTCAATTTTATTGACTTACACTTTTTGGTAAATGATGTTGCACTTTTCAATTATTACTAAAAATATTATTATACAGTTTAATAATTGAAAAGTGCAACACCATTTACCAAAAAGTGTAAGTCAGTGAAATTGAAAAGTGCAACATGGACTAGGGTGCACAACATGCACTCGAGTCCATAGCAGACCAACCCTTAATCATTTATGATCTATAAAAGATAAGAATCCAATAGTTTCAAAACAACATGAGTGATATATAATTAATTAATAGAAAATTAACATTAGAATTCACATCACTTTGAAAGAATTAATTATAAAATTAGGACAATTATTTCATAAATATACGAATCCATCAACAAATATAACTAATTAACATAATATACTAAATAAAACTAAAATATTAACTAATTAACATAATAAACTAAATAAAACTAAAATATTAATTACTACTCCGTATATTTTTATGAATTGAAAAGAAAAGAATTTAATGCAGCTGGAATTACCTTGAAATGGATAACATAGTGAATGGGCCGAGAAGAAAAACTGGCCCAAACAAATAAACAATAGTAATTTTTTTTTTTTAAAACATGGAGTAATATATGAAACAAAACTTTTGGAATTGGGGGTACAGTTGTACCCCCATGTCCCTTAACTAGGTCCGCCTCTGGGGTTGTTCAATTTTATTATTCTCATTCCTTATTTGAAAGTTTTACTATTCACACTACTTTATCTCCACCCTTCAACCATCACTTATTTACTCAAACCGTCATTGACTTTATGACGCAGTGTGAACGTAGTGTTTAGGAAGATGAATGGGATGAACCCAAATTTGATTAATTATGTCTTCAAAACTGTCGTCTCAAGTTTACAGACATTAGGGATATATAATTAGGGCTTTCTTGGAACAATTAAGGCCCATAAATTGAAATTAAATGACATTAATTTAAATAATTAATAAAGGATGATCGGCTCTTCACTTTGCAATTCCTTCTCCATCATTCCCTCCCTCATCAACACGATTCACCCTCGAATCGAAATCAATTGCTTCTCCAAGAGCAAACAGGATCAAGTGTTTGACGTTGAAGACGTCGGAGGTGCGCAGATGGGGAGGGAGGCGCAAGCGGTAGGCATTAGGGTTGATTTGCTCTACCACTTCTACCGGGCCAATCTTAGGGATGCTAGCTTGTTGTACTCATGAGCGGGGAAACGATCTTTAGTGAGGACAGCCCGCACGAGGTCCCTAACCTCAAACTCCAAGTGTCGGCGTGTTCCTTATAGCGGACATTACTCGACTCCAAATGAGCACGAGTGGTGACATGAATCTACATGAGCTCGTCCCAATAATCTGTCGCATGTGCATCAACAGGAGAACCAGAAGGTAGGGTCATCAGATCAACGGGGCCATGAGGCACCCGGCCATAAACAATCTGAAAAAGGACAAAAACCCGTGCTGCGGTTGACCGACGAGTTGTGTGCAAATTCAGCTTGGCTCAATTTCATATCCCATGTCTGAAGGTGATCACCAACCAAACAACGAAGGAGGTTCCCCAAAGAGCGGTTAACTACCTCCGTCTGGCCATCTTTCTAGGGGTGATAAGCGCTACTGAAATGATGTTCAGTATTGGCCATGCGCCACAAACTACGCCAAAAGTGGCCTAAGAAGCGTGTGTCCCTATCAGAGACGATGGACAAGGGGAGGCTATGTAGGCAGTAGACGTCCCGGAAGTAGATTTGGGCAATATGAAGGGCATCGGAAGTCCGCTTGCAAGGAATGAAGTGGACCATCTTGTTAAATCGATCAACGACGACAGAGATGGAATCAAAACCCCGTTGAGTACGAGAGAGGCCAAGGACGAAATCCATACTGACATCGAGCCAAGAAGCATCCGGAAACGGAAGAGGACGGTACAACCCGGCATTAGTCGCTGTCCCCTTCGACACGTGGCATGTGTGGCACCGAGCTACGAACCGGGACACATCCTTACGCAAAGATTGCCAAAAATAGCGTTGATGTAATAGAGCCAAGGTGCAGTCGCATCCTACGTGGCTGACCCCATGAAACTCCGAAATGAGTCGGAGGCGTATACTGCATGGTGGTATACAAAGGCGTGTGCCATAAAACAGAAACCCCTCAACGAGTATAAAATCAGAAACCACACCCGAAGCCAACTGTGAGAGAATGCCGGAAAAATATGGGTCGTCGCATAGAACTGAGAGAAGTCATCAAACTCCGGAACGGTCACTTACATATCAATGAGCAACTAATGGCGGCGACTGAGTGCATCGACAACCCGATTAGCAGAACTAGACGTATGGCGGAGCACAAAGGTAAACTACTGAAGATACGCCGCCCAAGAGGCATGTCTCGAGAAAATATGATCCTGACTAGAAATATACTTGAGAGAGTTATGAACGGTGAACAAGACGAACTCCCACTGAAATAAATAGTGGCGTCAATGGCGCACGACCCGCACTACGGCATAAAACTGATTCACGTATTCTACAACGCTAGAATAAACGACCGCAAGTATACGGTGTCTATTGTAGTGAAGTAAGTACGAGGTCGATCCCACGAAGAGGTATAGCGTAAAAGTGTATTTTGTTAACGGAATTCTAAATAGACGCGATCGATAAAGTGAATATAGTGAATTACCCTAAAGTTGCCTATCAAATTGTCACAAATAAGCAATAAAGAGTAATAAAGAATCGATCAACTAGCATGCAATCACTAAAACGAAGTAAAATGGATGAAAACTCAAAGATGAGAAGGTAGGTTCTAAAGCACATGCAATACTAATGAATCCATCTATGATTAACTATCTACTTAAGTGGTGTTCATGCTTTGTCTATAAGATTGATCACATAATAATGAATTAAAAGTTCTTTCGATCCAAGTAATCCAAAGGAGATATCACACAACTTAGTATCTCTACCTAAATTGCACAATAAAACCCAATCAAGCTCCTAAGATCATCACACATCTTTCTAATCATTGTTCATCTTTCAATCTTGTTGGGATATGAATCCTTGAAACAATGTTCTAGTTGATGAAAGTATGTTTTGATGGCCAAAAGCAACTTAAAGTTAGTAATATATGTGGTTCTAAGTCATCTTAACTAAGTCATTTGATGAGAAACTTAAATTGAGATTACTGATCTTAATGCTAACTGAAATAAGTTTACTGATCTTATTTAGTAATATTAAGAATAAGATTACTGATCTGAGTATGGAAACTGAGAATAATTTTAGTGATCTTATGTATTTAAATCTGAGTTACTGATCTTATATACTTACTGATCTTGTATACTTACTGATCTTATATGCTTACTGATTTTATGTGTAAGTTACTGATCTTATATATATTTACTGTTCTTGAATACTTACTGATCGTATATGAAAGTTATTAATCTTATATGGTTACTGATCTTATTGGTTACTGATCTGATATATGAACTGTTAGGAACTAAGCTGATGTTTTGTATTGTATAGACAGCTTATAGTATATGACTTAGATATACTCATCTGTATATAGTTCAGTTGATGTATAGTTAGGTTTTGTATATGTAAATTTGTATTCTATTTGTATTCAGCAATGTAAAGTTCAGAACAGTAGTTTAGAAATAGATTAGAAGAAGATCAGAAGACTAATGAAGACTCAGAGGACTACTTCAGAATAAGAAGACTTCAAGAAGAATTGAAGATAAGCTTAGAAGAAATCTGGAGAAGTTTTGAAAGGTTTTAAGTTACTGTGCTGACTGACTCAGCAGAGTAAAATCCGAAGAATAAAAATCAGAACAGTAAGTTACTGTGCTGATTTGGTGAAATTGAAGAATAAGTTTGGAAAGCTTATTTAAGGTGTAACTGAAGATTTATTGAAGAAATGCTGACTTGGAAGTTGAAGGAAGTTACAAAGTCGGTTACAAGAAGAAGTTACAAAAACAGTTTTAGAGTTAGTTGAGAGTTAGTTCACAAACTGCTAACTGTCATACTAAGTTTTATAAATACTGTGTGATCTCCTATTGCTAAGACTACTGATCTTAAAGCGTTTACAAGCAATCTAAGTCTACAGAGCACAAGAAGAACTCGCAGAGTTGAAGGAGATTAAAGAAGAGAAGAGCCACTGAATTGAAGAGAAGAATCAAAGGCTATTCAAAGAGAAGTTTTACTTTTCAAAGTTTAAGTTTGTATTGTGTAAAACAAGTGTGCTAGTTACTTGTAAAATTACTAGTAGATCGAAGATATACCTGGAGGTATAATCGATAAGATCAAAGTCTTAATCTTGGGACTTTAAGCCACAAGAAACTCAAGAAGAAAGAGTTAATAAAACTTCACAACTGGAGTTGTGAGAGTGGATGTAGACTTATTGGTCGAACCACTATAAAATTATGTGTTCTTTACTTTTCTGTTTGATATTTGTTTGAATTGTTTCACTAAGAACATTAAGAATTTATTAAGTAAAGATCTAAAGAAAAGTTGAGTATAAACTAGTAAGGCCCATATTGTTTTGAAAAGTACTGATCTGAGCTAAGTAAGCACAGTACAGTACATAAGAAGACTAAATTCCGCATTGCATATTCTGATATTTTGAAAGATTTTTAAAAGTCTATTCACCCCTCCCCTCTAGACTTTTACTAGCTTACTCAATCTTAACTCAACTTTGGGACCAACAAATCTCACAATAAAATTAGGTCAAATGCTTGCAATCAATTAATCAAAGTAGATTTCTCAACCTAATTCAACTAACTAGGATTAACACATCATCATTGTACACTAATGACATGCTTTGCAATGAAAATCAAGCATCCAAATAGAATTAAGCCACACAAACACCAATTAAGCAAAACATTAATTCATAAACTTCATCAAAAGTATTTACAAGGCTCTAGAACCAAAAATGTTCTAGCCAATCAAACACATGATCCAATTACAAAGAAAACTAAGATTAAAGAAATAAAAAGTGAAAGGAAAAGAAAGCTTAGACTATTGTATGGTGAGAAATCAAATTCCCAAGCTAATGGTGGCCTCCTTGCATGAATTGATGGAGAATTGAAGAAGTAGATGATGAAAACGTCCAAGTGTGTGTGATTGTGTGTGAGAATGCTTGAAGGAGAGGTAAGATGGTTTTGAATTTAAGAATGGAGGTATTTATAGTGTTGGGATAGGGTTTGGGCGTAAGAAATGCAAGTTGGTCCCTTGAAAATGGAGAAAATGCAAGTTTGGCACCGAAAATGGGTTGGCTCGGCCGGGTGGGAAAGTGGCCCGGCCGGGCGGAAGTGTTGGCCGAGCTTGGGTGAAACAGGGGGCAGGCGGCCCGGCCGGGCGAGTGATGCCGCCCGGCCGGGCGAAAACTTCGTAAATGGAGGGTGCCTTGGTTTGATTGGCCGCCCGGTCGGGCGAGTGGTGCCGCCCGACCGGGCCATAACTTCGTATTTGGCACAAATCTGGCACGCGACCGCCCGGCCGGGCGAGTGATGCCACCCGGCCGGGCCGATCCTTCGACTTTGGCCAAAATTCTGGTGCTTGGCCGCCCGGTCGGGCGGGTGATGTGGCCCGGCCGGGCCAAAACTTCGTCTTGGCCCCGTCCTTCGTTTTCGTCCTCCAACTTTGTCCCTCCGTATCTTGAGCTTCCGACCTCCGATTGACTTGATTCGTTTTGCTATTCCACTCAATGTTTCGAGCCGAATCCAACCGTGCACTCCTCTTTCCGATCCAATCATTTGTGGTATGTGTTTTGCTCCCAAATTCCATCGTTTTACCTACAAAATCGACAAAACACTACATTTCTCTCATTTTGGCTTAAACAATCATATTCAATGCATAAATCAATGAAATCCACCTCAAAATACACTTCACATGTGCCTCTAAAACGTGTAAATTCCACCCGAATAAAAAACTCAGCATCATAGGCACAATAATGAGAACGGGGTCCCGTGAGCTTCTCACTAAAGTAGGCAATTGGGCGACCATCCTGACTGAGAATCGCAGCAATACCAACCTTCGAAGCGTCACAGTGTAGCTCGAAGAGAACAGAGAAATCCGGGAGAATCAAGATAGGGGCGGTAGTTAGCTTTTGCTTAATAAGGGAAAAAGCATCAGCAACAACATCTGTCCAAGCGAATGTCTTGCTCTTCATACAATCTGTAATCGGGGCCATGATAGAACTGAAGTGCGGTATAAAACGTCTGTAAAAAGATGTCAAGCCATGAAAGCTCCGAACAGCTGTGATGGAGGTAGGTAAGGGTCAATCCCGAATAACCGCTATCTTAGCATCATCCACACTAATGTGAGCTGAAGAAATGCAAAACCCCAAAAATAAAACAGAGTCGGTGAAAAATACACACTTATGGGGAGCCCCATAAAACTTCTCGGAGCGAAGAATTTGAAGGACGGCGCGCAGGTGGCTGACATGATCTGTCTCAGATCTACTATAAATCAAGATGTCATCAAAATAGATGACAACACAGGTCCCAATAAGAGGTCACAAGGTCTGGTTCATAATTCACATAAAAGTGTTAGGGGCGTTCGAGAGGCCAAAGGGCATAACGAGCCACTCGAAGAGACCCTCCATAGTCTTAAACGTCGTCTTCCACTCATCACTGGGCCTAATTCGTATTTGGTGATAGCCGCTACGAAGATCAAGCTTAGAAAAAACTGTGGAACCACTGAGCTGATCTAGTAAGTCATCAAGGCGGGGGATAGGGAACCTGTAGCGAACAGTGATCTTGTTGATAGCCCTGCTAACACACATACGGCAAGAACCGTCTTTATTGGGCGTAAGAAGGGTGGGCACAACACACAGGCTCAAACTCTCTTGGATAAGACCACGGCTCAACAAATCTTCAACCTGACGGCGAAGTTCAGCATGCTATGTGGGGCTCATACGATAGTGGGGCCTGTTGGGTAAGGAAGCCCCGGATACCAGATCAATCTGATGCTAAATATCACGGAGTGGGGGAAGTTCGGACGGGAGCTCTATCGGAAAAACATCCGCGAAATCCTGCAAGATGGGGTGAGCCACAGGTGGAATCGTAGAAGATTCAGAAGTATCGTGAGCAATGAATAAGAACCCCTGAGAACCCGACAATAACTCACTCTCAAAGACTGAGTGAGAAAGCATAACAACCGGTGGGGAGGGCGCTAGCAAGGGGTCGGGTGTGCAAGAAGAATGCAAAACAAACTTAGAGTCATCCACAATAAATGAATACGTATTAAGAAATCCATCATGCACGACACGCCGATCAAATTGCCACAGACGCCTCAACAAGAGATGGCAAGCGTCCATGGGCACCACATCACACCAAATAGTATCAAAATAACGGTCACCAAGGAAAAGAAACTCTTACACGATCAGTCACAGTAATCATATTATCACGACTCAACCAACCAAGATTATACGGGTGAGGATGAGTAGAAGTATTAAGAGACAATTTGGATGCAACAACACCAGAAATAACATTTTTGCAAGCACCCGAATCAATAATAAACTTACAGACTTTGCCATTGATCGTGCATGTAGATCGGAAGATGCAATTCCGCTGGGCATCGGGGACATCAACCTTGGGTGAACAAAAGGCACGACGAAGCACAAACAAGGGGCCGACGTCGCCCTGGAGGTGTGTTTCAGCCGAATAAAGTGTGGGATCCTCGTTAAAAACAGGTGGCGCCGCATAGAGATCATCAATATCGCCCTCCAACAAAAGAGCACGGGAACTCCGTGGTTGCGAACAAGCAGCCATGCGATGGCCCAGATCCCCACAATTAAAACATCGTCCATACATGGATGGACGGGGCCCGACGCCAGGAGAAGGTGGGCGAGCAAGTGGAATGCCCGAAGCAGCACCCACGGGCCAGCGATTAGACTGTGGTAGCGGTGGTGGGCTGGTACGACGCCGATTAGATTGAAAAGGAGTCGAAGAGCCGCGTCGGGAAAGCTAAATTTCAAGGGCAGTGGCCTGCTGGTGCGCATCCGCCAACATTACTGGGCCCAATAAATTCAAAGTGTCCTGAAAAGGCAGACGGAGTCCACCAATGTTACGGGAAACAACCTGTGACGACGTTTCACGACTGTCAATACGAGTCAAAAGTTGATAAAATTCCATGGTGTATTCATCAATCGACCGTGGCCCCTGGCAGAGGTTTTGGAATTTATGATACAGTGTGCTATCATAGTTGAGAGGTAAAAACTCTTTAGACATGTGTTTCTGAAATTTATCCCAACGTATGATCTCTGATTTTTCGGCACGGCGAGAAGATTTCTTGAGGTGGCACCAAGGGCGGAGGATAGGTATGGCTAAAAAAAAATTATACATAAGAAATAAAATTTAAATTGCAGTTCAGCCAATTCGAACATTGGACCTCTGAGGAAATAGGAAGAAGAGTTCATCTATTCGCAATCAATTCTGTTTTAAATTTTATAAAATACACGTGTATAGATCTTTATATAATTTAAAAAAAATTAATTTAAATAAACAAACCCTAAACAAAACCCCCCAATTTCAAACCTAAAAAAATAATGGCGATTTAGTGCATCGATCTGCCATTGACGGCCACTCTGCAACCCGCGCCTCCTCTGCTAGTTGCCGCCGCCGTCCCCAACTTGGTTCACTAGGTAATTTGGAATTATTTCTTACCCCTCGATTGAATTGCTCCTCTGATAAATTGATAATTGCCAGTACTACATATTTGGTAAGTGGGAGCTAAATTGCACTTGGAGATTGCACTTGGAGAGTCCTTAAAAAAATTTAGCTTGGACAGCTCCCACTTGGAGAGCTCTTCTAAAAGTTCTCCAAGGTCAAATATGTAGTAGTGTGCCGTCAGCTGCAAATTAATATTTCTTGAGCTTTTGCCATTACTCTGTTTTCAAGACTCAAGAGAGTATGATGTATATCATGTTTGTCTTGGTTAGTGCAGGCCAGCAACAAGCCATATATTGATATATACATATTATATTATTAGAAAATGTCAATATTTTAATTGTAAATGGCTTAGGTGTAGAGAGAACAATATTAATGTGTTCTGTTATAATTTATTTTTTGTTCTTTTAGTAAAATTTAATTAATGTATTACTATGATAATGTGATTAATTGTGTTTTTAATTTCTGTAACAGGTAATGGATAATCAAGAAGCGAAGAGAGGGAAAAGTATTAAATCATTTTTATCAATTTCAAATGGAAGGAATCTACGGCAATAGATTCAAAGATGAGACGGGGAAACTTCTTAGACTTAGTGCTGCATTGGATCCCAAGGACAACTTTCGATTGTTTAACTAGGATCTTATTTATAATCTCGCCGACAAATTTTATCCTGATGATTTTACTAATCAAGAAATGATTCATCTGAGATTTGAATTGCAGCACTACAAGTTTGATATTCCTTCTTAAGTGGGTTTTCAGAGTCTGTCAACTATTTCTAAACTATCTCAAAAGTTAGCCGAGACAAACAAGGTGCAAGTGTATGGTTTGATTACTAGATTTATTCACCTTGTTTTGACACTTCTTGTTATCACTGCCACGATCGCACGAGCATTTTCAGCTATAAAGCATGTCAAGAGTGTTATTCGAAATAAAATGGAGAGTGATTATTTATAAGATTCTATGGTCGTCTATATTGAAAGAGAATTATTTAAAGACATTGATCCTGATTCTATTATCTATGAATTCTATTGAATAAAGAATCGTAGGGCACAACTTATGTAAAAAAAAAAAACTACCTTAATTTTATGTATAGTATTTATTTTAGACTTTCAGCCCACCCAATTTTTTTATTCTGCCTCCGCCCTTGGGTGGCACCACCATGCGGCTGCCCGGGCACGAAGTCTGGTCGCGACCAAGGCGATGCGGCGGTCAGGTGGTACTGTTTTGAAATCCAACAAATCCTCCATTGTGTAAAACCAATCCAAAAAAGCATCAGGGGAGCCGTCGCCAGCGAACTCCGGGATGTTAAGGCGGAAGCCCTGCTCCCAGCGAGAATCACGATTGGGGTGGGGGGGAGGGAGGGGCACGGTGGTGGCGATCTCGGGTTGCGAAGGGATTCTCCATGGTGAGGGTGGCTTCACCATCGTCAGAATGATTCTGATCAGAGGCCCCGTCGCGCGGGGGTGGGTAGGCGATTGTTGTTTGCCGTCTAGGACCAAGGAGTCGATGCGGTTCAGAATCTGCGTGTGTTGTGTTTGCATCGCGGTCAAGGACTGGGTAAGAGCAGCCATTTGATCGCGTAGGGAAGTAATGTCATGGCGATCATCACGTCTGGGCGACATTGTGTGGTCCAGGAATTTACTTCGGATACCAATTGACACATGGTGAACGTAGTGTTTAGGAAGATGAATGGGATGAACCCAGATTTGATTAATTCTGTCTTCAAAACTGCTGTCTCAAGTTTACAAATATTACAGATATATAATTAGGGATTTCTTGGAACAATTAAGGTCCATAAATTGAAATTAAATGACATTAATTTAAATAATTAATAAAGGATGACCGACTCTTCACTTTGCAATTGTTTCTCCATTACTTTATAAATGACCCCACAACATCTCATCATACTTCTAACTTACCTACTTTATACATAAACTAATCAATATTTATTAAAAGGGTTGGTCTGCTATGGACTCGAGTGCATGTTGTGCACCCTATTCCATGTTGCACTTTTCAGTTTTACTGACTTACACTTTTTGGTAAATAGTGTTGCACTTTTCAATTATTAAACTGTATAATAATATTTTTAGTAATAATTGAAAAGTGCAACATCATTTATCAAAAAGTGTAAGTCAGTAAAACTGAAAAGTGCAACATGGACTAGGGTGCACAACATGAACTCGAGTGCATACTAGATTTTACCTTATTAAAATCCGTGTTCAGAGAAGTGAGCATTTTAAAATTGAACGGAGGGAGTAATATATTTTTTTTTTGCTATTTAATTTTTTAATGGATGAATCAAACTTTGTTTATTAAATAAAAATTGCACTAATTGCATTATTTTATGTTCACGAATTGTTCATTCTCATTTTTACTTACACTAAAACTATGTTAATTCTATTTAAATAGTTAATTTTTAAATATTTTTTTCTATTTTATTAATAAAGTTAATGAGTTATAGACAATATTCTTTACTCTTTATCCTCATATTTACTTTATATATATAAAAAAAATGAATTATTTTTAAAATTTATATATAGTTAAGGAGATACCCTTGAGGGAAATATAAAATAATTATTTAAATAAACATTACAAAAACAAATGAACTGGCATACAAAGTCTTGGTGAGCCACAGAAAAAAGGTAAAGTAGTAAAGCAGATGTGTGCCAAATAAAAGATAGGAGTAGGACTATGCGTACCCCAAATTCTCCTAAAAACTTCAATATACTTAAATATATTTTTTTTAAAATATTGATAAAACTTCTAAAATCATTTTATATTTAACAACATACTTATGTTTTGTATAAGTTATGGGTGTATCTTCTATGAAAAGATCATGAAAATTCACTTAAATATTAAAATCATGCTTTTCTTTATAAATTAACCTATTGTCTTAAATTCATGAATCATATAATTCGGTAAATGACACGTTGTCTCATGTATGATCGTTTCATATAATTTTTTATAATAAGTTATATTCCTTTCATTCCATAATTTCTTACACATGTGAAGTGACACACAAAATAAGTAAGAAAATTGAATTTAGCCTAGATTTTAAGGGTAATTTTGTAAACTTTTATATATAAAGTAAAGAAATGAGTTGATTTTTGTATATTTTTAAAAAAAGAAGTAATGATATTTGTATAAAATTGAGAATGTTGTGAAAATAAAATTTATAAATGATTTTCTATTTTAAGGGTGGAACGTCTGGAAAAGGAATGTGCTGTGAAACGGAGGGAGTAAGTTTTATTTGAAAAAAAAATCATCTTATTTTTCATCATTAAAATGGTATCAAATTTTAAATTTTATTAATGTTTTACATCGAAATTTGAGAAAAAAAAAAAGAAAGAATAATATTTATAAGATATGTTATTTATTTTGAAGTTTTTGGTTTGTGAATTTGGGACGTTAATAGCCTATCCAAAGCAAAAAAGAGTATCCTTTAGTTGTGTGCCGACATCGGAAACCCAATCCGAGACCCATCATACATGAAAGTGATATTTTATTAAATATATTTTCATTTAATTTTACCGACATCGGAAACACTATCCGTGACACATCATAAAGTATATTACTACGTGCCCTCCTAACATTAATAAAGGAGCTCCTCCCTTGGAACAACGTAATTGGACACGATAATTTATACTTCCTTCTGTAAATACTTTCACACTTTCGTTTTCGAAATATTACACAATAACTTTCACAAAAATGAAAAATCTTTTATAAACTTTACCCTCACACTATTCTTAATTTTACACAAATATCACTACTTTTTCTCTCCACATACATAAAAATCAATTTATTTATTTACTTTATATATAAAGATTTATAAAATTATCCTTCAAAATTCTCACTAAATTCACTTTTTTTTATTTTGTATATCACTTCACATATAAAAGAAATAATGAGACTGAAACAATTTTAGGGTAATGCAAGTCCTTTTGAATTACTCCCTCCGTCCATGAAAAGTAGTCTCATTTGCCTTATATTTCTTGTCCACAAAATGTAGTCTCATACCCTTTATGAAAACTATCACCCTTCACCCATCACTTAATTACTCAAATTGTCATCAACTTTATTCACAAACAATCACTTTATTCACAATGGACCCCGCAATACCCTATAATACCCTTACTTTATCTACTTTATCTACATTTTTTTTAAAACATGTGCCCCACTCCCATGAGACTACTTTTCATGGGTGGTGGGAGTAATATTATTGCTCTAAGAAAATTAATATTTCTATTACTTGTAAAAAATTATACTATTGTTGATTGCTTTAATATACTTTCCCGTTAAATAATAACTTCATATCTTGAAAATAGAAATTTCTGATACTATATCTATTAATCTCTGTAAAAAAATAATTAAAAATTTGTAGTACGCATATGCATATGGTAGCTCCTCTATAAAAGGGATTGTGTGATAGTTTGTTGTGCACTCATTTAGTGAGAAAGAGTAGGAATAAAGAATAGTAAGAAGGCAGAGTGTGATAAGATGCCGACCAGTTCATTTTCCGCATCAGTCTCTTCACCCAAAGTGGATGTAATGGTCGATTTGGGCAATCCATTTCTCAATCTCACCCTTGATGGTTTCTTGAAGATCGGCACTGTAACAACTAAATCACTCTCTTTCTATTTCTCTACTCATTATTACTACTGTAGATCAATCAATCATGCTTTTTCTTTTCTTTTTTTTGAAATTCTCAGGTGGCAGTTGTCAAAGTAGCTGCAGAGGAAACATATGATGTGCTTAAACGAGGTTCATTTCTCATTATTAATGCTTCTTTGTTACAGTAGTATATTGTATGTAGGTTATTACTAGTGTTTATTCAAAGTTATAATTGGATCTTTTATTACATTGAGCTGCTCGTTTTAGTATTTTTCTTGTTGGACTTGATGTAGAATTTTATATGAAATGCAAGAGGGATATTTTTCCCTTGGAAGTACTATAACTGAAATGGGGGAAATTCTAGTCTTGACACAAATTTGGTTGCAACAAATTGCCAAGTTTTCCCTTTGAGTCATATAGATATCAGTTGAAGTTGAATTAGGGTTCATCACTAAATTTGGTGTTCATTGTTTTTGTTTTAATATCCGTTGTCTTTCCAACTGCAAACCGTTGTTAAAGACCTGGTTTTTTGGTTAACATTAGGAAAGCAATCTTCAAGAGAGCTAATTTTTTGACAAATTGATGACATTATATTACTATCAAATTGTGTATGTTGGATGATCTTTGACATAGTGCTAGTTGCAAATTGCAGGGAGTCTTTCGAAGAACAACTTTGAACACTCGGTCAGAAACTTATCTCATTCCAATTATTACTTCTCGACGCTTGTTCTTTCATAGCAATGTTTGTTTTCAATTGAGTATGAATCTAATGAATTTCTGCTGCTATTACAGCTGAAGAGAATGTGTAAAGAAGGGGCATATTGGGGTGAGAAAATAACACTTTCACTTGTGACACATTTGAAGAAGCAGGGATTTTCAAATAATAATCTCAATTTTTGTACTGGTATAATGCAGGCATGGTAGCTGGACTCTACGTCGGAATGGAGTACGGAATGGAAAGAGTTCGTGGCACCAGAGACTGGGTAATACAATCTTGTACATTTCTCACTATAATTAAGGAAGAAAATCAACTGTGAATGCCCATTCGTCTTGCGAAATAGAAGCGATTACTTGTATTTTAACGAAACTCGTTGCTTGTGCAGAAAAATGCAATGCTCGGGGGTGCATTGACTGGAGCACTTGTATCAGCAGTGAGCCACAACAACAGAGACAAGATTGTAGTGGGTGCCATAACTGGAGGTGCTGTTGCAACTGCTGCTGAATTTCTAAGTTATCTGTCCTGATTTGAAAATTCAGACCATGTTTATTTCATTTTGTTTTGCTTTAAACCAGCAGGAAACATGTAATAAATGAGAAACCAAACTCTAATCTACTCCATTTATTGCATCTTCCTAATTCAGACCATGTTTATTTAATTTGTTTTGCTTTAAACAAAGTTGCATAGGCCAAACATCGGTAGTTGGACGGATTGGCACCGCTTAGCGCCTTGACCACCTAGGTAGGGACTAGTCCGCCGCCTTATTATTTTTTAAATATTTTACCAAATTCTCAAGCAATAAATACGAAATCTTAATTTAACAAAAGTAGAGAATTGCAAAGAGGTCCCCAAAGAAATTAAACTTGTAAAAATAATGCCGAAAAATATAAAAATGCAGTTTTCACCCCTTAAACGATATAATTTTGTCAAAATATATTATACATCATGGCAAAGCCACATGTTTTGCTCAGAGCGTCGATTTCACTTGAAAAAGTGTATTCGATCGCTCAAATTGGACTTTGACGCTGGGAAGTCCCAAAAAAAAAAAAGCCTAGTCCGAAATCGTTAGGCAGGCGGTAGATCGGGGACTAGCGCCTAGGTCGGTCTAGGTGCCGACTTTTGCAACAGAGGCTTTAAACCAGCAGGAAACATGTAATAAAGGAGAAGCCTAACACTAATCTGATCCATTTATTGTATCTTCCAAATTGGACAGCAGAGTATTGCAACAATTATAGTCTTGATAGCTGTAAAAACGAAGGTACATCGATAACTATCAAGGTCGAAACTGTTCAACGAGCTTAATCAAGCTATACGTCTCAGAATCCGGCCTACACCCTCCCAAAATCATCCTCCTAAGAAGATTAGGCTCATAAACCTTGGCCTTAACATACACCTTAATTAATGCATTATACACAAAAGTATACCTACTATACTTAGCTTCCTTCAATTCTTCAAACAACTTTTCAACATTCTCAACATCACCATTCTCAGCAAATGCCTCCACAATCGAAAACGTAGTTTCTAACCACGGTGTTGATCTCCTAACCTTGTTGCTCGTTGCAAATCCTGTCCCTAATTCAAGAGTTCTAACACCTTCCTTCATCAGCCCTGCTTTCACACAACCAAGTGCAAGATGCCTAAATGTAATAGAATTCGGTTTGCACCCACTTTTCTCCATCTCTTTGTACAGCCCAGTGGCTTTGGTAATCAACCCATTCCTACAATACCCACTAATCATCGAATTAAACTGCTCGGTTGATTTCAATCCCTTTCTTGATACCATCTCATCCCACAAATCCTCTGCTCGATCAAGATTTCCTATCCGACCAAAGGCTTCAATTGCTAGCAAGAAACTCTTACCCCTAACATAAGGTAGTTCTTGAATTTTCCTCCATGTTCTTTCCAACTCTTTCTGATTCCCCAAATATCCATACAATTTCACAAGAATGTCCAACGTTGACCAGTTATTTCCCGTCATGGACTCGTTGATAGCCTCAACATAAGCCTCACACGCAGTGTACAGCCTAGCTACAGCATTTGCAACAGCCAAAATGCAGTAAGTTACCTCATTTGGTTCAACCATCATTCGCTTCATATCACCAAAAACTTTCACTAAACCTTCACCATTGTGTTCATTAGCCTCTATCTTTAACAAGATATTATATGTAGACACATGGGGGGTCACTTTATCAGCTCTCATCTGAGTTAAGATTTTTGGTATTGCTTTTTGGCGAGATGGGGTGGAATGAAGTATAATGAGGCGGTTGAAAGCTAGGTAAGAAATCGGGTGCCCCAACTCCCTCATCTTCTTCATGTACGAGACTGAAAGCCTTATCAATCCTCTGTCCAAACATCCAAGCACGAGATTGTTGTAAAGCAGCTCGTTTTGAAACTCGGGTGGGATTCGTGAGAACAGGGTCTCTCCTTGTGCCACCCCATGAAGCTTCATGGTGAATTCTAGCAAGTAGGAGTAATCTAGTTCTTTTAGCTTGTACGGCCTCTCCCTTATCACCCACTCCAACACCTGATTATAATATAACGAAATCTTGAAATTGTATATCTTATTAAAGTGACAACTTGGCCCAATTTCACAAATCTTGCAACTAATCAAACAAAAGATCAGCAGAAAAATCTTAAATGAGTTGAAACAACAAAAGATATAAAGGGCTGAGAATGGAAATAAAACACCGAAAATGAACAATGCTGCTCATTTTTAAAATTCAGTGAAGCATTTCATCAAACAGGTAGAGGGCATAGCATTGAATGACTGCTGACTGACCTCGAGAGCCCTTTTAGTGGATTTGAGGCGTCGTAAACGGTTGATAGTGTGGAAGATGTCGCCTCTGTGGACGGGTAAGCCATCGCCCATCCAGCTCTGGAAGGCGGAGGCGACGGACTCGCCTCTGTATAACTTCTCAATCCTGGAGCTTAAACTCTTTGCTTCATCTACTTTGGCTTCTTTTCCGATTTCTGCAGGGATTATTGCAGATTCAGGTGAATTTTGGGTGCAAAAGGTAGGGAGATTGATGGGGGGAAAAGAGGAGATGCTAAATGTTCGACGTATTGCTCCAAAGACACTACTACTATGTTGGTGAAGCACAAAGGCAGCAGCGACTCTCATGCTTAGTCGTTGCTGGAAATGGAATATCTCTTTTTAAATCGTTTTTCTACTCTCCAAATTTTAAATTTGTGAGTTGGTAAATCAAACCGGTCAAATTACCTTCCAAGAATCGTTTTCAAAGTTAAATTGAAAAATTCGATCAGAATCGATATATATGAAAGTAAAAAAAAAGTGATAATTGGTAGAACCGATTTTTTTTCTTTTTCGGGAATTTGTGAGTTGATAAATCATTTTAACAGTTTGATTGTCAATCCAACCGGTTGGATCGACAACCAATGTTCTATTCAATTTGATTGTCGGCCCGATTATAAAATCACTAGGTATTATACTATTATGTAAACAAATTTCATTGTGCATATAGATTTATTTAAGAATATAAATCTTAATTCTATATATTTACAAACTTTTTTAAGGACACATGTCACATTCACACCACCCCCACCTCAACCTCTCTCCTCTAAATTCTCTCATTTCAAAATTCCTCTACTCTCATTCATTTCACTTTTTTCCTTTAATCTTAACCATTCATTTAGAGGTTTAATCTTTAACCATTAAATCTTAATTCAATCTCCTATTTAAAGGAGCCTATGTCTTTCATTTTATACCATTCACTAATTTTCCTCAAGCATTTCTCAAGCCTATGTATGGTGTTTCTCCCGAGAGGGCTCCATCAATTTTAATAGTGGAGGATGTTGAAACTTTAGTGACTTATTTTTTACTTATGGTGTTTCTACGAGAGGGCTCCATCAGTTTCAATGGAGGAGGATACTGAAGCTTTGGTGCGATCGGAGGCTTCTTTACGGAAATGGAATTTTTCAGGCTGATCATAGTTTTTCTCTAAGTTTCTCTTTATTTTCTGTTGTTTTTACCTTCAAACTTTTTAGATGATTTATCATCTGTTTTATCTTGAATCATTTGTTTTACCTTCAAGATGTACCTTTAAGATGTGTACCATTTATTTTCTCCTATCAAAAAAAGAAAAAATTTACGCATATGATTTATGATAAAATAATTTAATGAACAACGTTTATTAAAGAAAAAATTACGCTTATAAAAAATATATAAACAACCACTCCCTTAATTCATGCCACAATTATACAACAAAATCACTCCCTTTAATTTAATTTGCACTTTTATTGTTGAATTTTAAAGTTTGACGTTATTAATTTATTTGTTATGTATTTTTTAATTTAATATATCTATTTTTGAGTTCTTTGCACATAATTAATTCATATTCAATATATAATTTAAAGTTTTTAATTTGGTACAATCACAAAGAACGTAAGAGTGAAAAGTTTCACTTTTAAATAGTTAAAGTGGGAGTATATCTCTCTAATAATAATCAATCAAATTTAACAAATTACTTACGGACATTCACATATTTTTATCCATTTAATTTTAATCTGATAGTTTTTTACCACTATTTAATTTTTTCACTTTAGTTGCAAGATTATATGTCATATTAGAAATTTTATTTTATGTTCGGTGTAATTCAGCTGAAATATTAATTGTGTTGAATGTAAAAAAGTAACATTAAGTATTTATTTGAATGAATCTAAATTCTCTTTCAATCAAGAATATTGAAATTTTGAATTATGTATGTCAATTATGAGTTTAATAGTAATTCCATCAAGTTCAAATATATCTTTTTAAATATTGAGCATAAATTTCGAGCTAACGTTAAATGTGAACACTTATCATCTTTAATCAATATATAAATAATTAAATTAAATGCAATGAAAACAATTCTTTTAATAAGGATTAATTAATAATTTTTATATGCATTAAATTTGTTTTACTGAATACCAATTTTTATTCCTAAACTATATTTATATTTTGAAATTATATCAACAATTAATTTTGGAGCAACCAACCTATGATACTTCCCTAAAATTTATATTTACGAGAAATTGAGTTGTGCAGGCGAAATTTTCAAAAGACGTCATACACTATCAACATTGGTATGGTTGTTAGATTATAATTAGTGTGAATTAATATAGATATATAATATATTGATACTAATCATTGATTATGATATATTATGTTGGTCCCAAAGTTGAGTTAATAATATTGAGTAAGCTAGTGAAAATGTCTAGAGGGGAGGGGTGAATAGACTTTTCAAAAATCTTTCAATATATCAGAATACACAATGCGGAATAATCAGATTACTAATGAGCCCAATCAAATTTATACTCAACTTTTATCTAGATCTTTATCTTTGTTAATTCTTAATGTTCTTAGTTAAACAATAAAAACAAATATCAAACAGTAAAGTAAAGAACACAGAATTTTATAGTGGTTCGACAAATGTCTACATCCACTCTCACAATCCCAGTTGTGATGTTTTATTACTCTTCTTGAGCTTCTTGTGGCTTAGAGTCCCAAGATTAAGACTTTGATCTTTTCGATTATACCTCCAGGTATATCTTCGATCTACTAGTAATTCTACAAGTAACTAGCACACTTGTTTTACAACATACAAACTTAAACTTGAAAAGTAAAACCTCTCTGTGTTAGCCTTTGAATCTTCTCTTCAAATCTGTGGCTTCTTCTTGCTTTGATTTCCTTAACTCTGTGAGTTCTTGCTTATAGACTTGCTCTTGAATTCTCTAAGATCAGTAATTTCTCAGTAGTCTTCAGCAGTAGGAGATCACACAGTATTTATAGAACTTAGTATGACAGTTAGCAGTTTGTGAACTAACTTTCAACTAACTCTAAAACTGTTTTTGTAACTTCTTCTTGTAACCAACTTTGTAACTTCCTTCAACTTCCAAGTCAGCATATCTTCAATATATCTTCAGTTACATCTTAAATAAGCTTTCCAAACTTATTCTTCAATTTCACCAAATCAGCACAGTAACTTACTGCTCTGATTTTTACTCTTCGGATTTTACTCTGCTGATTTTTACTCTTCTGACTCAATCAGCACAGTAACTTAAAACTGTTCAAAACTTCTCCAGATTTCTTCTGAGCTCTTCTTCAACTCTTCTTGAAGTCTTCTTATTCTGAAGTAGTCCTCTGAGTCTTCATTAGTCTTCTGATCTTCCTCCAATCTAGTTCTAATCTACTGTTCTGAACTTTTACATTGCTGAATACAATAAAATACAAACTTACAAATATAAAACCTATCTATACATCAACTGAACTATATACAGATGAGTATATCTAAGTCCTACACTATAAGCTGTCTATACAATTCAAAACATCAACTTAGTTCCTAACAGTTCATATATCAGATCAGTAACCAATAAGATCAGTAACTCATGTAAGTCCAATAACTTGCATATAAGATCAGTAAATACTAAGATCAGTAAACACTTAAGATCAGTAACTTACATATAAGACCAGTAAGCATATAAGATCAATAAGTATATCAGATCAGTAACTCAGATTTCACATATCTCATATAAAATCACTAAAATTATTCTCAGTTTCCATACTCAGATCAGTAATCTTATTTCATATGACTCAGTTAAGATCAGTAATTTTATCTTTAATATTACTTCATAAGATCAGTAAACTTACTTCAGTCAGAATTAAGATCAGTAATCTCAATTTAAGTTTCTCATCAGATTAGTAAGCTTAGATTCAGATGACTTAGTTAAGATGACTTAGAACCACATATATCACTAACTTTAAGTTGCTTTTGGCCATCAAAACATACTTTCATCAATTAGAACATTGTTTATAGGATTCATATCCCAACAATTTCCCCCTTTTTGATGAAGCCAAAACTACTTAAATGTTAATAAATCAGTAGTTAAGTATGTAGTCTATCATAACAGTTCATCAATTCAGAAATCATATCATATTCACAATCAAATCAGATATTTCACATATTACACATACTAACAAAATATGAAATGATCACAAAATATAGAAATAAAGATTAAGGATAGAAATTTTATCTTCTGAGCTTGTCCTTCATCTTCATTCTGCATCTTCAGATTCTGAATGCAACATACATCCGTGCTTTGATATTCATCATATGTTGATGATCAGATATTCCTTCTTCCTTGATAATCTCAGCAATAATGTTGTTGATCTCTTTGTAATCAGGTTCTCCATTTTCCAGTCTTGGAGGTTCCCAATTAGGTTCTTCAGGACACAAAATCTTTGTTCCAGCACGATTAGCAACTTGTGCTATGTCCTCCCAGAACTCTTGATCAATATTCAGCATGAATTCTTCAAAATCAATAAATTCTGCTTCCTTGCTCGAATGATCACCAAACTTCTTCACAATGAAGTTAGCAATCTGCCACTTCTTCTTCAAATTCTTCCAGTATTCCATATGTTCTGTCAAAACAATGAAATCCACAAAGTTTTCATCTTGAAAATCTTTGTCAAACTCTTTACCTTCAGCTTTCTTTTGAGTATTCATCTTTCTCTTCAAAGCTGTAACTCGATTATCAAATCTTGTTTTCAAGAACTTGACATCCTTTTCTTTCTTCTTTTTCAACTTTGCTTCTTCATTTGTCATAACAACTTTCATCTTGGTTTTTGATCTGGTAATTCTTCCAGCTTCTTCTTCTTGTTGTTCTTCATCAGACAAGACTAACTTCCTCTTCTTCTGACTTGAACTTCCAGCAATATCAAGTCCTTTCTCAACAGTTTCTTGACCAAGCTGTTTTTGTTGCTTCCTTTGTTTCAGCTTTTCATTCAGAATAGCAATTTCAGCTTTTAACTCATCCTGACTCACAACCAACTGAGCTTGTTGTGACTGTGTTTGTTCCATCACTTCCCTTGTCTTATCTTCCCCCTTTTTGGATTCATCATGCCACTCTTTCAAGGAAGATATGTGTTGCTCCAGCTTTTTATGCAACACCTGAGACAGGTTCTTTTCTTGTACTCTATGAAGATCAAAAATTTTGGACATTGTATGCTCCATCACCTTTTCATAAGAGTGTTCAGAAGTCAATTTATTCATTCTCTCAGTAGCTTCTTGGAACATCTTTACATCATCTTCCAACTTTGCTTGAAGCTCTGCATTCTGCTTTTTCAATATCTCAAAGTCAGAACTATCAGATTCCTTCTCAACAGGAACTGTTCTGATCTGTTCTTGCACATCTTCAAGAACAATAGGATCAGCAGAGTGAATTGGAATGCTTTCCATCTCTTCAGCATCCAAAGCTTGATTTTCAACAACTTCTGTTTCCTCAATCACAACAGTGTTCTCAAACACCTCTGTTGCATTGTCAACATCTTCATTAATATCCATAAAATCCTTTTCAGCATTCTCAGCTTCATCAACACCTTTCTCTTCACTAAACAAATCTTCATCAGAGTTAGGAGTTGCAATCTTCTCAACAGTGTACTTGATTCCTGTTAATCTTTCAACAAGAAGTACAACAGATTCTGGAGTAACTAACTCAAGAAAAGAGTTAACACCAGTTGCTTGCATCTGCTCTGCTTCCCAATCATCAAAGATTGAAGCACCTCCCATACCTTCCATGATGGCTAAATTCTCCTTCAAAGTACTCCTCTTAAGATACACCCATGTGCCAATCCTAAGGAGTTTCTCAAACTCAACTGAGCTCTCATCTATTCCAGGAAATTGCTTCAACAAGGCTATCCTCAAATCAATCCTGATTCTATCCTCTTTATCACAGATAGTGTACTCCATCAAATCAGCAGGTTTAGGAGCAATAAATTCAGGTTCAGGAGATGATGAAATGTCAATTGGTTCAGTAGAAGGTTCAAATTCATGTTCAGTAGAGTGATCATGAATCTGTGTTGGAGATTGATGTGGTGAAGGTTGATGTGAAGTTTGATGTTGAGGACTAGAAATAGGAGTAGATTGAAAATTAGTGTTCTGAGGGGATGAATGAGGAGTGTTCTGAGTCTCAGAAAAATAGTGATCTGATCTTCCAGAACATGAAGGTTGAGGGTTTTGGGTTTCAGTTTGGCTTGGTTCAGAGTTTGAAGGGGTAGGGGAGACAACAATCAATTTCCTCCTAGCACTCCTTGTCTTAGTCCTTTTATGAACAGTAATCGGACTAGGAACACTAACCTCTTGCTCATCTGAGCTTGATTGCACCACAGTTTCAACAAATCTAACTGTTGGCTCTGAGGCAGCTGTAGCAGACCTTCCTCTCCTTGGTCTAGTACTGCTCGGATCATGCCTTGCCTTCGACCTAACTTCAGGTTGATTATCCTCAGATTGGTACATTGAAGCTCCAGACTCTTGTGCTTCAAGCTCTTGAGGTTGTTCCAAAGGGTTTTCTTGTTCAAACTGAACAGATTCCTTCTTCATCAAGAATTTTCCATGATGGAATTTCTTGGGATTACTCCAATATGGCGTTTTCACCAGCTGAGGCAGCAAGAAACTCAGCTTGCTTCCAAACCCTAATTTTGATTTAATTGAAAATTCCATAGTATCCTCATCGAACAAAAAATTGTCTTTTTCAGTCATCAGCCTTTCCAAGAAGAATCCTTGCCAATCACCTTGAACTCTGTCAATGATTGCAGCCATAATTCTAATCTTGAAACTTGATAAGGCATCCTGGCTATGATGTTGCCCTAACAAGCACTTTCCGGCTATGTCCATAAAAAATTGAAGACCTGTAGGAAGAACATCCTTCTTCAGATTAGTCAATGTCTCTGTTTCAACACCTGACCACCTTCCTACACATTCCTTTTCCTCTCCAGCTTTGTAAGTCAAAATATCCACCGGGCCTTGCGGTAAATCCAACATTACTTCTAGGATGTCCCTAGTAATTGTGACCTTGTGTCCAGCAAGCATGGAGTGGACACCATTTTTATCACCTTGGAGTTGCAAATAAAATTCCACAGCTTCTGGTTCATAGACATTCATGGGAGATGATTCCAGAAATTTTCGTAGCCCACATTCTTTGCACATAGTCATAATGGCTTGATTTTCAGCACTGTGTCGGCCATTGAAATACACAGCGTTTTCCACAAAAATGCCCTTTTTGCGAATCCAGAAATTCGAATCGAATGTTCCTGCAACTTGGTTAGCTTCATTGATAATATTAATGGTTGCCATTTGAGAATTTTGTAGAAACCAGACTTTTCAGAAGTTATGAGGTTAAGAGATTTCCAGAAATGAACTCGTAAGAACGAAGAAGATGAAGTGTGATTGTTTTTGTTAAATTCAAAACCAATCTAGGGCTAGGATTGAATTTGATTATCACAAAGAATGGTTGGGATTAAGTCTCGAAATTCGAGTTAAACAATAACTGTTCACATTCTAGTACCACTCTTTTAATTTTTGGAGCCAACTTGTGTTTGATAAATACACCACAATTTTTAGGTTAGAAATAGAAGAGTGTATTAATCTTCTCTATTAGTAATCTAAAATTTGAACAATTTTTGACTTAGAGTAATCTAAACCAAAGGACTATTCTGATGCAAATCAGCACAGTAGTTTCCAAAGCTATTTCACTTCATTTTCTTACAAGTATATAAAGAAAATATCACTTATCTGGATCAGCTGAGTACTGTGATCAGCTGAGTAACCTTTTTAGAAATCAGATCAGTAGATGAATCAGCACAGTAGATTTCAGATCAGTAGATGGGTCAGCACATTAATCCTCAGATCAGTACCCAAATTTCCTGATTTCACCTTTTTGATATCAGCACAGTGATCCTCAGATCAGTACTGTGTCAGATCAGTAGATTTTTGTAGACAGATTAGTTGTAAACACATCTTTTTGTAGACAGATTAGTCAGTAATCAGATTAGTTCTGTAGAATAACTGAGTTGTAATCAGATCAGTACTGTAGACAAAGAAGTTTTGTAATCAGTACAGTTCTGTAGACAAGTCAATTTATTAATCAGAATATATTTGTAGACTGCTATGTTCTGTAATCAGATCAGATTAGTAAACTTTTCAAATCTGTAATCAGATCAGTTCCCCCTTCAATGGAGAATTCCTTTTCTGTGCCTGTTTCACCTTGATAGAAGTGTTAGTTCATGGAATATAAGTCCAAAACAGTACAGAGTAGTAACAATATGATTAATTTAATGATCTTATCAAGGTTTATGCTAAAGTGACTTAGTGATCTGAGTCAACAAAAGGATCTTTAAGAAATCACTGATTCCTCCTTAATGTATGTTCTCAGTGTCCCTCAGCTTTACCAGCTTCCTCATTGGGATTAAGGTCACTTTAGTAACCTTGTTACCTGTTTTAGTGATCTGACATAGGGTTGTCTCTTCTGAATTTTGCGTTTTGATGTACTGCTCTTAGTTTCTGCTTCATATCCTTCTTGGTATAAGATCAGTACCTGAAATGTTAGCACAGTTCTATATACAAACAGAATCCATATCTATCAATCCTAAACTAATGCACAGTTCTCTGAATCTCACTTCAGCCAATGGTTTTGTAAAAATGTCAGCTCTTTGAATTTCAGTATGAATCTTTTCCATTCTAATATTCTTCTTTTCAACATGATCCCTAATAAAATGATGCCTAATGTCAACATGTGTGCATCTAGTATGAAGAACGGGATTTTGAGTGATGGCAATGGCACTATTACTGTCACAATATATGGGTACATTAGATTCTACAATATTGTAGTCTCTGAGTTGTTGTATTAGCCAAAGAAGCTGACTACAACAACTACCTGCAGCCATATATTCTGCTTCAGTAGTAGAGGTTGCCACACTTGTTTGTTTCTTTGAAAACCATGAAATGAGTTTAGTTCCTAAGAATTGACATGAACCTGAAGTAGATTTTCTATCTATTTTGCAACCTCCAAAGTCCGAGTCTGAATAACCACTTAAAGATATATCATCATCTGTAGGATACCATAATCCTCGATTAATGGTCCCCTTTAGATATTTCAATATCCTTTTAGCAGCTTCCAGATGACTTTCCTTGGGGTTTGCTTGAAATCTTGCACATACTCCAACAGAAAAAGCAATATCAGGTCTGCTGGCAGTTAGATAGAGTAGAGAGCCAATTAAAGCACGATAGTGAGGTTGGTCAGAAGACTTACCTCCTTCATCAGGATCCATTTTGTATGTAGGTTGCATGGGCACACCAACTGTCTTACAGGTTTTAATACCAAATTTATCTAGCAAATTCTTAGTGTATTTTGCTTGATTTATAAAAATACCTTCTGAAGTTTGTTTTACTTGAAGACCAAGAAAATATGTCATTTCTCCCATCATAGACATTTCAAATTTACTTTGCATGAGTGTAGAAAAGCTTTCACTCAAGTTTTTGTTGGGTGATCCAAAGATAATATCATCCACATAAATTTGAACAAGTAATATGTCATTACCTTCTTGTCTTCTAAACAAAGTTCTATCAACCTTGCCTTTTGTAAAACCATTTTCAAGTAAGAATAGAGAAAGAGTATCATACCATGCTCTTGGGGCTTGTTTCAATCCATAGAGTGCTTTCTTTAACCTGTATACTTGGTGACTATTCACTTCAAAACCAGGTGGTTGTTCCACATAAACTTCTTCAGCAAGTATACCATTCAAAAATGCACTTTTCACATCCATTTGATACACAGTAAATTTCATATGTGCAGCATAAGCAAGGAACAATCTTATAGCTTCTAGTCTAGCTACAGGGGCAAAAGTTTCATCATAATCAATACCCTCAGCTTGAGAGTAGCCCTGAGCAACTAATCTAGCTTTGTTTCTAACTACAAGATCATTTTCATCCCTTTTGTTCTTGAAAATCCACTTAGTGCCTACAACATTGTGATTACTAGGTCTATCAACAAGTTCCCAAACTTCATTTCTAGTGAACTGATTAAGTTCTTCCTGCATGGCTATAATCCAGTTACTATCACTTAAAGCTTCAATCACAGTTTTAGGCTCAATAGATGATAGAAAACAGCACCAGCAAAATAAAGACTTACTAGGTTCTTCCTTTGAATCAAACAATTGTTTTCTAGTTTTAACACCTATACTAGAATCACCTAGAATCAGATCAATAGAATGAGCAGATTTCCATGTCCTTCTATTCTTAATAGAAATGTTGTCATCATTTACATCATGCAAATTATTATGCAGATCAGTATCATTTATATCAGCAGATTTGTTCATAGGAGAGCAGTCATTCAATTCTTGTATTTCAGAAGTTTTAGATGACTCACCTTTGTCTTTTACCTTTTCTTTATCAGAATCTTGATCTAGGACTTTCAGGAAAGGATTATATGCTTGTACAGATTCATATATTCCTGTATCATCATCTTCATTGTTGATTTGAAGCTGTAATTTGTCAATTTTCTTACTGAGCTGATGATCAGCAGAGTCCTGCACATTCTCATCAAAGACAACATGGGGTGTTTCTTCCACACATAGGGTAGAGTAATTAAACACTCTAAATGCTTTGCTTACAGAAGAGTATCCTAAGAATATCCCTTCATCAGCTTTTGCATCAAAAGCATTTAATTTACTTTTGCCATTGTTATGTATGAAACACTTACATCCAAAGATATGAAAATAAGAAACTCTTGGTTTTCTGCCTTTCCATACCTCATAAGGTGTTTTACCATGCACCTTATTAAGAGCACTTCGATTTTGGGAGTGGCAAGCTGTGTTAATAGCTTCTGCCCAAAATTTCTGAGGTGTGTTGAATTCTGCAATCATGGCTCTGCAAGCTTCTTTTAGTGTTCTGTTTCTCCTTTCTGCAACACCATTTTGTTGAGGGGTTCTGGCTGCAGTTGTTAGATGCTGTATGCCAGACTTAGAACAGTAGTCAGAGATGTAACAATTAATAAATTCAGTCCCCTTGTCACTCCTAATCTTGACAATGGGATGACCTTTTTCAACCTGCAACCTCTTCAATAGATCTGGAAGTAGTGTTTGTGTATCACTCTTTTTGTGTAGAAAGACTACCCAAGTAAACTTAGAGTAATCATCTACTACAACTAGAGTATACCTTCTTCCATTCAATGTAGGAGGATTGATAGGACCATGAAGATCCATATGCAAGAGTTCTAAGACTCTGCTTGTTGAAAGAGTTGGAATGGACTTAAATGACACCTTTACCTGTTTACCTTTTTGACAGGAATCACATACTTGTGATTTGGAATAGATTTCATTAGGAATGCCCTCAACAAGATGTTCTCTAGCAATCTTGTTGATTATCTTAAAGTTTAGATGGCAGAGGCGTTTATGCCAGAGCCAACTGTTTTCTTTAGGACTCTTAGTAATAAGACAAGCATTCTTAGGACAACTATTCCAATTCACAATGTATACACTTCCTTGTCTTATGCCAACAAGTAGAACATTGTGAGTCCTTTTGTCTATTATTTCACATCTTCTGGTCTTGAACTGAACTTTGTATCCCCTGTCACAGAATTGAGATACAGATAACAAATTATATTTCAAACCTTCAACATAGGAGACATCTTGGATTTCAACATCTCCATTCTTGATGAATCCAAATCCTTTTGTGATTGCTATTGAGCTATCACCAAAGATGACTTTTGGTCCTTCCTTCTCATGATAGTTAGTAAGTAAGGCCTTGGTACCAGTCATGTGGTGTGAACACCCACTGTCTATGTACCAGGTCTCACCAACTGAACCACCTTTCTTGTATAAGTCCAGTCGATCCTGCAAAGTAGTGATCTTAATAACTTAGGTACCCTTGTTTATTGGGGTCCTTGGGGGTTAGTAGTAAGAGGTACCCAAATGAACATTGAGGATTTGAATAAGTGGGACCTCTTCAGTTTTCTTCCAAATTTATCACAGAACAGTACTTTGTTAACCAATTCAGAATTATCAGCAGACTTATGATCTATTTTTCTGAGATAGCCTTTCCTTGGTTCTATCCCTTTTTCAGTAAGATCAGTATGTCTGTAATAGTTTGAATATGGTCTAAAAGCATGTGGACCATAAGGCTTATAAGTTTGCTTTGGTCTTTCCTTTCCATAGATATCATAGGATAAAGGAGGAGGATAAAGAACAGGTTTGTTATGATAATGAGGCACAAATCTCCTAGGTTTAGTTGAATACAGCTGAGACTGCCTTATAAAAGGAGGTCTAGGCTGTTCCCAACTTGCCTGTGCTTGTCTTGACCTACTGTTCTGAGTTTGTCTCTTCTGATTCCAGGACTGATCTGATCTGGTCAGAGGAGTATAACTCTTCTGGTATGGTCTTGACTGTACTGGTCTTAATACATTCTTCATTTTACCATTCTTGGTAGTAGGAGGGATGTATTTAGACTGTACTTTGAGTTTTGGATCATCATCATAAGTCATAGGTTCTTTTCCTTTATCTAGGTGCAAAGAACTTGTACTAGCTCCATTAGTGTTCTTAAATTCTGAAGTAGATGAACTAGGCAGATCAGTACCTATTCCACTTTTATCATTTGGAGCTCTATATCTGTCTGAGATAGTTTGATTAATCTTGGTAGAGTTAATTATCCCAGATAGCTTTCGATCTAGGCTCACTACTTCAGATTCTAAGAATCTATTGCGCTCTTCAAGTTTTTCACATTTAATCTTTAAGTCATTGAATTCATTAGTCTCTTTAGCTTGAGTTTTAAGCATTCCCTGATATAGTTTATCTATAGATGCATACTTTTCTTGGAGTTTGGACAACTCTTCTGATAGCCTTGCATTTATGACAGCTATATTTGGATCTACTTTTGACTGAGCTTCTTTCAGATTAATGATTTCTTGCTTTAAAGATATATTCTCATCACTAATTTCAATGAATGCTTTGTTAGCTTGTAGAAGGTCTTCTTCAGTCACTCCTTGAGAATGATGAAGACTACTTCCTACACTGCTAACAGCAGCATCACTTTCATCAGTGTCAGAATTGTCACAAGATTGAAAGGAGTTAACAGATGATACCTCATCATTTATTTTGGCCATCATTACCAGTCCATCATCTGCTATGAAGGCTTCATCTTCATTGCTAGAGGGGTAGTCAGATGAAGACGATGGTAACTCTTCTGATTCCAAATCAGAGTCATTGTAAGCCATCATTGCCTTCTTACCCTTGGCATATTTTCGATCTCTTCTGGCTTTCCTTTCTTCTCGATCTTCAGAACTCAGATCAGGACATTCATAAGCATAATGACCTGGCTTATCACAATTATAGCAAACAGGATTGTTAGAAGTTCTTTTAGGAGGAGAATGTTTTCTGTTCCTGTCATGCTTGTCAATTGAGTTCCTGTCTTTCTTATCAGAATACTTTCTGTCTCTCTTTTCAGATGAGTTCCTATCTCTCCTGTTCTCATTAGAGATCTCATCCCTTCTTTCAGAAGAGTTTTGATCCCTTCTGTTCACAGAAGAGTCCCTGTTATTAGAACCCTTAGCTTCCTTATAGAATCTCTTGTACCTACCATACCTCTTATTCAGTTTATCAAATCTTTTGATCATAAGGCTCATCTGATCTTTCAGACTAAGATCAGAACTATTTAGTTCATCTTTTATGCTTGATGCCTTAGACTTAGATGATCTAGACCCCTTAGAGGTAGAGGCTTTAAAAGCTATGTCCTTAGAGGCATCCTTATCCTTATGAATCACAGTAATAGGATCTTCTTCATCTAACTCAAACTCATGTGCCTTAAGTGTTTGGAACATAGTTTCTGCAGGCCAAGAATCAATGTCTTGTGTGGTCTTAATGATCATCTTGACCATTTTCCACCTTTCATCCAAAGCTTTCAAGATTCTCAAGTTAACTTCTCTATCAGTATAAGTCTTACCTAGCACATCAAGATCATTCATGATTTTGGTAAATCGAGTATCCAATTCATCAATTGATTCTCCTGGCTTCATCTTAAATGATTCAAACTTTTGGACAGCTGTGGATAATTTGCTTTATTTGATCAGTGTAGTACCTTCACAAAGAATAGCCAATTTGTCCCACATTTGCTTTGCAGTCTTACATTTCAACACTTTACCAAGATACTCATTTGGTAAGGTATGTAAAATGTAGTTCTTGGCAAGACTGTCCAAATTGTTTTGTTTCATTTCTTCCGAAGTCAGTTCTGACCTTGGTTTAGGGACCAGTGCTCCAACTGGTTTGGATGGATCCAAAACTGCAGTATTTTCCACCATGATGACAATTGGTCCTTCAGTCACCACACACACCATTAGATCATGGGTTGAGCTAAAGATGGCCTCCATCCTAAGCTTCCAGTAGTCATAATCTGCAATCTTGAACTTTGGCAGTTTGTTCACATTAGTGTCATCCATCTTTGATTAGACAAATAGGATCAGTAGTATAGCAGATAGATTTCAAGTATTCAGATAGTAACAAATATCAAGAAATAACAGCAAGATCAGTAAGATATCCCTCAAGATCTGTAAGGTTATCAAGAAACAGCAGTCCAAAGAACTACTGCTCTGATACCACTTGTTGGTCCCAAAGTTGAGTTAATAATATTGAGTAAGCTAGTGAAAATGTCTAGAGGGGAGGGGTGAATAGACTTTTCAAAAATCTTTCAATATATCAGAATACACAATGCGGAATAATCAGATTACTAATGAGCCCAATCAAATTTATACTCAACTTTTATCTAGATCTTTATCTTTGTTAATTCTTAATGTTCTTAGTTAAACAATAAAAACAAATATCAAACAGTAAAGTAAAGAACACAGAATTTTATAGTGGTTCGACAAATGTCTACATCCACTCTCACAATCCCAGTTGTGATGTTTTATTACTCTTCTTGAGCTTCTTGTGGCTTAGAGTCCCAAGATTAAGACTTTGATCTTTTCGATTATACCTCCAGGTATATCTTCGATCTACTAGTAATTCTACAAGTAACTAGCACACTTGTTTTACAACATACAAACTTAAACTTGAAAAGTAAAACCTCTCTGTGTTAGCCTTTGAATCTTCTCTTCAAATCTGTGGCTTCTTCTTGCTTTGATTTCCTTAACTCTGTGAGTTCTTGCTTATAGACTTGCTCTTGAATTCTCTAAGATCAGTAATTTCTCAGTAGTCTTCAGCAGTAGGAGATCACACAGTATTTATAGAACTTAGTATGACAGTTAGCAGTTTGTGAACTAACTTTCAACTAACTCTAAAACTGTTTTTGTAACTTCTTCTTGTAACCAACTTTGTAACTTCCTTCAACTTCCAAGTCAGCATATCTTCAATATATCTTCAGTTACATCTTAAATAAGCTTTCCAAACTTATTCTTCAATTTCACCAAATCAGCACAGTAACTTACTGCTCTGATTTTTACTCTTCGGATTTTACTCTGCTGATTTTTACTCTTCTGACTCAATCAGCACAGTAACTTAAAACTGTTCAAAACTTCTCCAGATTTCTTCTGAGCTCTTCTTCAACTCTTCTTGAAGTCTTCTTATTCTGAAGTAGTCCTCTGAGTCTTCATTAGTCTTCTGATCTTCCTCTAATCTAGTTCTAATCTACTGTTCTGAACTTTTACATTGCTGAATACAATAAAATACAAACTTACAAATATAAAACCTATCTATACATCAACTGAACTATATACAGATGAGTATATCTAAGTCCTACACTATAAGCTGTCTATACAATTCAAAACATCAGCTTAGTTCCTAACAGTTCATATATCCGATCAGTAACCAATAAGATCAGTAACTCATGTAAGTCCAATAACTTCCATATAAGATCAGTAAATACTAAGATCAGTAAACACTTAAGATCATTAACTTACATATAAGACCAGTAAGCATATAAGATCAATAAGTATATCAGATCAGTAACTCAGATTTCACATATCTCATATAAAATCACTAAAATTATTCTCAGTTTCCATACTCAGATCAGTAATCTTATTTCATATGACTCAGTTAAGATCAATAATTTTATCTTTAATATTACTTCATAAGATCAGTAAACTTACTTCAGTCAGAATTAAGATCAGTAATCTCAATTTAAGTTTCTCATCAGATTAGTAAGCTTAGATTCAGATGGCTTAGTTAAGATGACTTAGAACCACATATATCACTAACTTTAAGTTGCTTTTGGCCATCAAAACATACTTTCATCAATTAGAACATTGTTTATAGGATTCATATCCCAACATATTATAATTTTAAATTATATGAAAATAAATGCTACGGTAGTTATAAAAAATAAGAAAGAAAAAAACATACAATTTAAAGGAAATAATTAATGCTATAGTGTTACAAAAAATAAGAAAGGAAAAAAAACATACAATTTGAATGAAAATAAATGCATCAGTGGTTATAAAAAATAAGAAGGTAAAAAGCATACAATTTGCTTACCGTATGCTAATTCGAAATAAGTCAGCTTAATTAATTCAAGTTTTAAATATGTCCAATCAACTCAATTATATTAAATGGGGTTTAATTAAATTAATATAGGTATATGTGTATGGATTAATACTATTTAATATTTATTCAATTTTCTCCAAATATCCCATAAAAAAAAAATCCCCAAATATTTTTTTGGACAACATTCAATTTTTCCTTTTTTTTTACAACATTCAATTTTTCCCTTTTATTACTAGAAATAATTACGTATGAGTGACTTATTTCATTGTAATTACATATATGCTAATTTATGTGTTAACAAATGACTTAATACAATTATACCATTCATATTAATGCTAATTAACTTAAACGTGCTCTATTGCATTTTAGGAAGAATATATGTATATACTATACATAATATTAAACGTGCTCTATATGGAGTATATTGTATATTGTTCTTTTATATTAGTTTCTTAAATATTGAATTAAAAAAATGAATATATATATATATATATATATATTTTGAAAGCATATATATTGATCGAATTAATTAAACATGCTCTATTTCATTATTGTAAACTATTCCTAAATTAAACATACGTACGTGTTTTTATAGAATTTTAGGAATAGTATCCTGTATACTCCCTCTATTTCATATTACCTTTTACACCTATTTTTTCGGTCATTTAGAAACTCCGTACAATATCTATAATATTACATTTAATGTCATTATTTTTAGGGTACATACATACACACAAGTCAACTCACTTATTTATTTTTGTTTTAAATTATATTTCAAATTTTTATTTATTATTATATTTTAAAAAAGGTGAGTGAATAGTAAGTATGAAAGGTTTTCTGAGAAAGAGGGAGTATATGTGTATATATTGAATTAAATATTTTCTATTTACTATATATTGCATTATTGAAAAATATTGAACTAAATATTACATGAATTTTATATTAAAAATACATTTATTTTTATATTAGGTTCCTAAATATTGTAATTTGTCTATATTTTCAAGTATTTTTTATGATCTCTAAAAATATACACTCTTATTTATTTTTCCGCTGTATAATTTTGTTTAAAGTGTATATAATCAATTATCTATAACTTTTAAAACCTGAACATGCAAATTATAAAATATCATTGTACATATAATTTTCTGCATCCGTGTTAATTTTTCTATATGTAGGTGGCTTGCCAAAGAGTGAAGATGGTATACATAGGACATATCTAATGAATTTAAAGCAAAAAATATAGGTTCTTATATTATGGTTCATGGATTTAAGGATATTATGGTGAATTAACGTAAATTAGCGATATTATTTTGTGCTAAAATCCCGATATATAGACGCACATCTGTTGGTCCCAAAGTTGAGTTAAGATTGAGTAAGCTAAGAAAGTCTAGAGGGGAGGGGTGAATAGACTTTCAAAAATCTTTCAAAATATCAGAATATGCAATGCGGAATTTAGTCTTCTTATGTACTGTACTGTGCTTACTCAGCTCAGATCAGTACTTTCAGAATAATATGGGCCTTACTATTTTATACTCAACTTTTCTTTAGATCTTTATCTTTGTTAATTCTTAATGTTCTTAGTTAAACAATTAACACAAATATCAAACATAAAATGTAAAGAACACAAGATTTTATAGTGGTTCGACAAATGTCTACATCCACTCTCACAATCCCAGTTGTGAAGTTTTATAACTCTTCCTTCTTGAGTTTCTTGTGGCTTAAAGTCCCAAGATTAAGACTGTGATCTTATCGATTATACCTCCAGGTATATCTTCGATCTACTAGTAATTCTACAAGTAACTAGCACACTTGTTTTACAAAACACAAACATAAACTTGAAAAGTAAAACTTCTCTTTGAGTAGCCTTTGATTTCTTCTCTTCAATTCAGTGGCTTCTCCTTGATTCTTGATCTCTTCAACTCTGTGAGTTCTTCAATGCTCTGTAGACTTAGATTGCTTGTGAATGCTTTATGATCAGTATATGTTCAGTAGTCTTTAGCAGTATGAGATCACACAGTATTTATAGAACTTAGTATGATAGTTAGCAGTTTGTGAACTAACTTTCAACTAACTCTAAAACTGTTTTTGTAACTTCTTCTTGTAACCGACTTTGTAACTTCCTTCAACTTCCAAGTCAGCATATCTTCAATATATCTTCAGTTACACTTTAAATAAGTTTTCCAAACTTATTCTTCAATTTCACCAAATCAGCACAGTAACTTACTGTTCTGATTTTTACTCTTCGGATTTTACTGTTCAGATTTTACTCTGCTGAGCCAGTCAGCACAGTAACTTAAAACTGTTTAAACTTCTCCAGAATTCTTCTAAGCTCTTCTTCAACTCTTCTTGAAGTCTTCTTATTCTGAAGTAGTCCTCTGAGTCTTCATTAGTCTTCTGATCTTCTTCTAATCTAGTTCTAAACTTACAATTCTGAACTTTTACACTGCTGAATATAATAAAATACAAACTTACAAATATAAAACCTATCTATACATCAACTGAACTATATACAGATGAGTATATCTAAGTCCTACACTATAAGCTGTCTATACAATACAAAACATCAGCTTAGTTCCTAATAGTTCATATATCAGATCAGTAAACAATAAGATCAGTAACTCATGTAAGTCCAATAACTTCCATATAAGATCAGTAAATACTAAGATCAGTAAACACTTAAGATCAGTAACTTACATATAAGACCAGTAAGCATATAAGATCAATAAGTATATCAGATCAGTAACTCAGATTTCAAATATCTCATATAAGATCACTAAAATTATTCTCAGTTTCAATACTCAGATCAGTAACCTTACTTTATATGACTCAGTTAAGATCAGTAATTTTATTCTTAATATTACTACATAAGATCAGTAAACTTATTTTAGATATCATTAAGATCAGTAATCTCAATTCAAGTTTCTCATCAGATTAGTAAGCTTATATACAGATGACTTAGTTAAGATGACTTAGAACCACATATATCACTAACTTTAAGTTGCTTTTGGCCATCAAAACATACTTTCATCAACTAGAACATTGTTTCAAGGATTCATATCCCAACAATTTCCCCCTTTTTGATGAAGCCAAAACTACTTAAATGTTAATAAATCAGTAGTTAAGTATGTAGTCTATCATAACAGTTCATCATTTCAGAATTCATATCATATTCACAATCAGATCAGATATTTCACATATTACACATACTAACAAAATATGCACAAAATATAGAAATAAGACTAAGGATAAGAAATGTTATCTTCTGAGCTTGTCCTTCATCTTCATTCTGTATCTTCAGATTCTGAATGCAACATACATCCTTGCTTTGATATCCATCATATGTTGATGATCAGATATTCCTTCTTCTTTAATAATCTCAGCAATAATGTTGTTGATCTCTTTGTAATCAGGTTCTCCATTTTCCAGTCTTGGAGGTTCCCAATTAGGTTCTTCAGGACACAATATTTTTGTTCCAGCTCGATTAGCAACTTGAACTATGTCCTCCCAAAACTCTTGATCAATATTCAGCATGAATTCTTCAAAATCAGCAAATTCCTCTTCTTTGCTCGAATGATCACCAAACTTCTTCACAATGAAGTTAGCAATCTGCCATTTCTTCTTCAAATTCTTCCAGTATTCCATATGTTCTGTCAAAACAATGAAATCCACAAAGTTTTCATCTTGAAAATCTTTATCAAACTCTTTTCCTTCAGCTTTCTTTTGAGCATTCATCTTTCTCTTCAAAGCTGTAACTCGATTATCAAATCTTGTTTTCAAGAACTTGACATCCTTTTCTTTCTTCTTTTTCAACTTTGCTTCTTCACTTGAAATAACAGCTTTCATCTTGCTTTTTGATCTGGTAATTCTTCCAGCTTCTTCTTCTTGTTGTTCTTCATCAGACAAGACTAACTTCCTCTTCTTCTGACTAGAACTTCCAGCAATATCAGGTCCTTTCTCAACAATTTCTTGACCTTGCTGTTTCTGTTGCTTCCTTAGTTTCAGCTTTTCATTCAAAATAGCAATTTCTTCTTTCAATTCATCCTGACTTACAACCAACTGAGCTTGTTGTGACTGAGTTTGCTCCATTACTTTTCTTATCTTATCTTTCCCCTTTTTGGCTTCATCATGCCACTCTTTCAAAGGAGTCAAGTGTTGTTCCATCCTGTCATGCAACACTTTAGATAAGTTCTTCTCTTGAAGTCTGTGGAGATCATAAATCTTAGCCATTGTATGCTCCATGACTCTGTCAATCGAATTTTCAGCAAGCATTTTATTCATTCTGTCAGTAGCTTCTTTAAACATCTTCACAACATCTTCCAATTTAGCTTGAAGTTCTGCATTCTGCTTTTTCAACATCTCAAAGCTTGAATTATCAGCTTCCTTCTCAACAGGAACTGTTCTGATCTCTTCCTGTACATCTTCAGGAATGATAGGATCAGTAGAATGAATTGGAATGCTTTCCATCTCTTCAGCATTTACATCTTGATTCTCCAAAGCTTCTGTTTCTTCAATCACAACAGTGTTCTCAAACACTTCTGTTGCATTGTCAACATCTTCATCAATTTCCATAAAATCCTTTTCAGCAGCATTCTCAGCTTCATCAACACCTTTCTCTTCACTTTCCACAAACAAATCTTCATCTGTATCAGGAGTTGCAAGCTTTTCAACAGTGTACTTGATTCCAGTTAATCTCTCAACAAGATGAACTACAGATTCTGGAGTAACTAACTCAAGAAAAGAGTTAACACCAGCTGCTTGCATCTGTTCTGCTTCCCAATCATCAAAGATTGAAGCACCTCCCATACCTTCCATAATAGCCAAATTCTCTTTTAAAGTACTCCTCTTAAGATACACCCATGTGCCTATCCTAAGGAGTTTCTCAAACTCAACTGAGCTTTCATCCAACCCAGGAAATTGCTTCAACAAAGCTATCCTCAAATCTATTCTGATTCTATTCTCTTTATCACAGATAGTGTATTCCATTAAATCAACAGGTTTAGGAGTTATAAATTCAGGTTCAGGGGATGATGAAATGTCAATTGGTACAGTAGAAGGCTCAAATTCATGTTCAGTAGAGTGAGCATGAACCTGTGTTGGGGATTGATGTGGTGAAGGTTGATGTGAAGTTTGATGTTGAGGACTAGAAATAGGAGTAGATTGAAAATTAGTGTTCTGAGGGGATGAATGGGGAGTGTTCTGAGTCACAGAAAAATAGTGTTCTGATTGACCAGAACATGAAGGTTGAGGGTTTTGGGGTTCAACTTGGCTTGGTTCAGAGTTTGAAGGGGTAGGAGAGACAACAATTAACTTCCTCCTAGCACTTCTTGTCTTAGTTCTTTTATGCACACCAATAGAACTAGGAACACTAACCTCTTGCTCTTCTGAGCTTGATTGTACCACAGTCTCGACAAATCTGACTGTTGGCTCTGAGGCAGCTGTAGCAGACCTTCCTCTCCTTGGTCTAATACTGCTCGGATCATGCCTCGCCTTTGATCTAATCTCAGGTTGATTGTCATCAGATCGGTACATTGAATCTCCAGATGCTTGTGCTTCAAGCTCTTGAGGTTGTTCCAAAGGGTTTTCTTGTTCAAACTGAACAGACTCCTTCTTCATCAAGAATTTTCCATGATGGAATTTCTTGGGATTACTCCAATATGGCTTCTTAACCAACTGAGGCAACAAGAAACTCAGCTTGCTTCCAAACCCTAATTTCGATTTAATCGAAAATTCCATGGTATCCTCATCGAACAAAACTTTATCTTTTTCAGTCAGCAGCCTTTCCAAGAAGAATCCTTGCCAATCACCTTGAACTCTGTCGATGATTGCAGCCATAATTCTAATCTTGAAACTTGATAAGGCATCCTGGCTATGATGTTGCCCTAACAAGCATTTTCCTGCTATGTCCATCAAAAATTGAAGACCTGTAGGAATAACGTCCTTCTTCAGATTAGTCAAGGACTCTGTTTCAACACCTGACCATCTTCCTACACATTCCTTCTCTTCTCCAGCTTTGTAATTCAAAATATCCACCGGGCCTTGCGGTAAATCCAACATCACTTCTAGGATTTCCCTAGTAATAGTGACCTTGTGCCCAGAAAGCATGGAGTGGACACCATTTTTATCACCTTGGAGTTGCAAATAAAATTCCATAGCTTCTGGTTCATAGACATTCAGGGGAGATGATTCCAGAAATTTCCTTAGCCCACACTCTTCGCACATAGTCAGAATGGCTTGATTCTCAGCACTGTGTCGGCCATTGAAATATACAGCATTTTCCACAAAAATGCCCTTTTTGCGAATCCAGAAATTCGAATCAAATGTTCCTGCAACTTCGTTAGTTTCACTGATGATATTGATAGTTGCCATTTGTAGAATTTTGTAGAAACCAGATTTTTCAGTAGTTTTGAAGTTATGAGTTTTCCAGAAATGAACTTCGTAAGAAAGACGATGAAGAGTGATCGTTTTTGTCAAATTCAAAACCAATCTAGGGCTAGGATTGAATTTTATTATCACAAGGAATGGTTTAGATTAGGTCTCGAAATTCGTGTTTTAAAAAATAAACTGTCCATATTCTAGTACCACCCTTAATTTTTGGAGCCAATCTGTGTTTGATACATACACCACAATTTTTAGGTTAGAAATAGAGGAGTGTATTAATCTACTCTATTAGTAATCTAAAATTGAACAATTTTTGACTTAGAGTATTCTAAACCAAAAGACTGTTCTGATGCAAATCAGCACAGTAGTTTCCAAAACTTTTTCTCTTCATTTTCTTACTTACATATAAAGACAATTTCACTTATCTGGATCAGCTGAGTACTGTGATCAGCTGAGTAACCTCTTTAGAAATCAGATCAGTAGATGAATCAGCACAGTAGATTTCAGATCAGTAGATGGGTCAGCACAGTAGTGTTCAGATCAGTACCCAATTTTCCTGATTTCACCTTTTTGATATCAGCACAGTAATCCTCAGATCAGTACTGTGTCAGATCAGTAGATTTCTTGTAGACAGATTAGTAGTAAACAAATCTTTCTGTAGACAGATTAGTCAGTAATCAGATTAGTTCTGTAGAATAACCGAATTGTAATCAGATCAGTACTGTAGACAAATAAGTTTTGTAATCAGTACAGTTCTGTAGACAAGTCAATTTATTAATCAGAATATATCTGTAGACTGCTATATTCTGTAATCAGATCAGATTAGTAGACTTTCCAAATCTGTAATCAGATCAGTTCCCCCTTCAGTGGAGAATTCCTCTTCTGTGCCTGTTTCACCTTGGTAGAAGTGTCAGTTCATGAGATAATTGGTGAATTACAGTACAGATCAGTAACAATGTGTTTAATCTAATGATCACATCAAGGTTTATGCTAAAGTGACTTAGTGATCTGAGTCAACAAAAGGATCTTTAAGAAATCACAGATTCCCCCTTAATGTGTGTTCTCAGTGTCCCTCAGCTTTACCAGCTTCCTCATCGGGATTAAGGTCACTTTAGTAACCTTGTTACCTGTTTTAAATGTAGTGATCTGTCATAGGGTTGTCTCTTCTGAATGTTGAGTTTTGATGTACTGCTCTTAGTTTCTGCTTCATATTCCTCTTGGTATAAGATCAGTACCTGAAATGTTAGCACAGTTCTATATACACACAGAATCCATATCTATCAATCCTAAACTAATGCATAATTCTCTGAATCTCACTTCAGCCAATGGTTTTGTAAAAATGTCAGCTCTTTGAATATCAGTATGAATCTTTTCCATCCTAATATTCTTCTTTTCAACATGATCCCTAATAAAATGATGCCTAATGTCAACATGTTTGCATCTAGTATGTAGAACGGGATTTTGAGTGATGGCAATGGCACTATTACTGTCACAATATATAGGTACATTAGATTCTACAACATTGTAGTCTCTGAGTTGTTGTATTAGCCAAAGAAGCTGACTACAACAACTACCTGCAGCCATATATTCTGCTTCAGTAGTAGAAGTTGCCACACTTGTTTGTTTCTTTGAAAACCATGAAATGAGCTTAGTTCCTAAGAATTGACATGATCCTGAAGTAGATTTTCTATCTATTTTGCAACCTCCAAAGTCCGAGTCTGAATAACCACTTAAAGATATATCATCATCTGCAGGATACCATAATCCTCGATTAATGGTCCCCTTTAGATATTTCAATATCCTTTTGGCAGCTTCCAGATGACTTTCCTTGGGGTTTGCTTGAAATCTTGCACATACTCCAACAGAAAAAGCAATATCAGGTCTGCTGGCAGTTAGATAGAGTATAGAGCCAATTAAAGCACGATAGTGAGATTGGTCAGAAGACTTACCTCCTTCATCAGGATCCATTCTGTATGTAGGTTGCATAGGCACACCAACTGTTTTACAGGTTTTAATACCAAATTTGTCTAGCAAATTCTTAGTGTATTTTGCTTGATTTATAAAGATACCTTCTGAAGTTTGTTTTACTTGAAGACCAAGAAAATATGTCATTTCTCCCATCATAGACATTTCAAATTTACTTTGCATGAGTGTAGAAAAGCTTTCACTCAAGGTTTTGTTGGGTGATCCAAAAATAATATCATCCACATAAATTTGAACAAGTAATATATCATTACCTTCTTGTCTTCTAAACAAAGTTCTATCAACCTTGCCTTTTGTAAAACCATTTTCAAGTAGGAATAGAGAAAGAGTATCATACTATGCTCTTGGGGCTTGTTTCAATCCATAGAGTGCTTTCTTTAACCTGTATACTTGGTGACTATTCACTTCAAAACCAGGTGGTTGTTCCACATAAACTTCTTCAGCAAGTATACCATTCAAAAATGCACTTTTCACATCCATTTGATACACAGTAAATTTCATATGTGCAGCATAAGCAAGGAACAATCTTATAGCTTCTAGTCTAGCTACAGGGGCAAAAGTTTCATCATAATCAATACCTTCAGCTTGAGAGTAGCCCTGAGCAACTAATCTAGCTTTATTTCTAACAACAAGATCATTTTCATCCCTTTTGTTCTTGAAAATCCACTTAGTGCCTACAACATTATGATTACTAGGTCTATCAACAAGTTCCCATACTTCATTTCTAGTGAACTGATTAAGTTCTTCCTGCATGGCTACAATCCAGTTACTATCACTTAGAGCTTCAATCACAGTTTTAGGCTCAATAGATGATAGAAAACAACACCAGCAAAATAGAGACTTACTAGGTTCTTCCTTGGAATAAAACAATTGTTTTCTAGTTTTGACACCTTTACTAGAATCACCTAGAATCAGATCAGTAGAATGAGCAGACTTCCATGTCCTTCTATTCTTAACAGAAATGCTATCATCATTTATATCATGTAAATCATCATGCAGATCAGTATCATTCATATCAGCAGACTTGTTCAAAGGGGAGCAGTCACTCAATTCTTGCATATCAGAAGATTTAGATGACTCACCTTTGTCTTTTACCTTTTCTTGATCAGAATCTTGATCTAAGACTTTCAGGAAGGGATTATATGCTTGTACAGATTCATATATTTCTGCATCATCATCATCATTGTTGGTTTGAGGCTTTAAATTGTCAATTTTCTTACTGAGCTGATGATCAGCAGAGTCCTGCACATACTCATCAAAGACTACATGGGGTGTTTCTTCCACACATAGGGTAGAGTAATTAAACACTCTAAATGCTTTGCTTACAGAAGAGTATCCTAAGAATATTCCTTCATCAGCTTTTGCATCAAAAGCATTTAATTTACTTTTGCCATTGTTATGTATGAAACACTTACATCCAAAAATATGAAAATAAGAAACTCTAGGTTTTCTGCCTTTCCATACCTCATAAGGTGTTTTACCATGCACCTTATTAAGAGCACTTCGATTTTGGGAGTGGCAAGCTGTGTTAATAGCTTCTGCCCAAAATTTCTGAGGTGTGTTGAATTCTACAATCATGGCTCTGCAAGCTTCTTTTAGTGTTCTGTTTCTCCTTTCTGCAACACCATTTTGTTGAGGGGTTCTGGCTGCAGTTGTTAGATGCTGTATGCCAGACTTAGAACAGTAGTCAGAGATGTAACAATTAATAAATTCAGTCCCCTTGTCACTCCTAATCTTGACAATGGGATGACCTTTTTCAACCTGCAACCTCTTCAATAGATCTGGAAGTAGTGTTTGTGTATCACTCTTTTTGTGTAGAAAGACTACCCAAGTAAACTTAGAGTAATCATCTACTACAACTAGAGTATACCTTCTTCCATTCAATGTAGGAGGGTTGATAGGACCATGAAGATCCATATGCAAGAGTTCTAACACTCTGCTTGTTGAAAGAGTTGGAATGGACTTAAATGAAACCTTTACCTGTTTACCTTTTTGACAGGAATCACATACTTGTGATTTGGAATAGATTTCATTAGGAATGCCCTCAACAAGATGTTCTCTAGCAATCTTGTTGATTATCTTAAATTTCAGATGGCAGAGACGTTTATGCCAGAGCCAACTGTTTTCTTTAGGACTCTTAGTAATAAGACAGGCATTCTTAGGACAATTATTCCAATTCACAATGTATACACTTCCTTGTCTTGTGCCAACAAGTAGAACATTGTGAGTCCTTTTATCTATTATTTCACATCTTCTGGTTTTGAACTGAACCTTGTATCCCCTGTCACAGAATTGAGATACAGATAACAAATTATACTTCAAACCTCCAACATAGGAGACATCTTGGATTTCAACATCTCCATTCTTGATGAATCCAAATCCTTTTGTGATTGCTATTGAGCTATCACCAAAGATGACTTTTGGTCCTTCCTTCTCATGATAGTCAGTAAGTAAGGCCTTGGTACCAGTCATGTGGTGTGAACACCCACTGTCTATGTACCAGGTCTCACCAACTGAACCACCTTTCTTATATAAGTCCAATCGATCCTGCAAGGTAGTGATCTTAATAATTTAGGTACCCTAGTTTATTGGGGTCCTTGGGGGTTAGTAGTGAGAGGTACCCAAATGAACATTGAGGATTTGAATAAGTGGGACCTCTTCAGTTTCCTTCCTAATTTATCACAGAACAGTACTTTATTAACCAGTTCAGAATTATCAGCAGACTTAGGATCTATTTTTTTGAGATAGCCTTTCCTTGGTTCTATCCCTTTTTCAGTAAGATCAGTATGTCTGTAATAGTTTGAATATGGTCTAAAAGCATGTGGACCATAAGGCTTATAAATTTGCTTTGGTCTTTCCTCTCCATAGATATCATAGGATAAAGAAGGAGGATATAGAACAGGTTTGTTATGATAATGAGGCACAAATCTCCTAGGTTTAGTTGAATACAGCTGAGACTGCCTTATAAAAGGAGGTCTAGGCTGTTCCCAACTTGCCTGTGCTTGTCTTGACCTACTGTTCTGAGTTTGTCTCTTCTGATTCCAGGACTGATCTGATCTGGTCAGAGGAGTATAACTCTTCTGGTATGGTCTTGACTGTACTGGTCTTAATACATTCTTCATTTTACCATTCTTGGTAGTAGGAGGGATGTATTTAGACTGTACTTTGAGTTTTGGATCATCATCATAAGTCATAGGTTCTTTTCCTTTATCTAGTTGCAAAGAACTTGAAGTAGCTCCATTAGTGTTCTTAAATTCTGAAGTAGAGGAACTAGGCAGATCAGTACCTATTCCACTTTTATCATTTGGAGCTCTATATCTGTCTAAGATAGTTTGATTAATCCTAGTGGAGTTAATCATCCCAGATAGCTTTCGATCTAGGCTCACTACTTCAGATTCTAAGAATCTATTGCGCTCTTCAAGTTTTTCACACTTGATCTTTAAATCATTGAATTCATTAGTCTCTTCGGCTTGAGTTTTAAGCATACCCTGATATAGTTTGTCAATGGATGCATACTTTTCTTGGAGTTGGGACAACTCTTCTGATAGCCTTGCATTTATGACAGCTATATTAGGATCTACTTTTGACTGAGCTTCTTTTAGCTTAATGATTTCTTGCTTTAAAGATATATTCTCATCACTAATTTCAATGAATGCTTTGTTAGCTTGTAGAAGGTCTTCTTCAGTCACTCCTTGGGAATGATGAAGACTACTTCCTACACTGCTAACAGCAACATCACTTTCATCAGTGTCAGAATTGTTACAAGATTGAAAAGAGTTAGCAGATGATACCTCATCATTTATTTTGGCCATCATTACCAGTCCATCATCTGCTATGAAGGCTTCATCTTCATTGCTAGAGGGGCATTCAGATGAAGACGATGGCAACTCTTCTGATTCCGAATCAGAATCATTGTAAGCCATCATTGCCTTCTTACCCTTGGCATATTTTCGATCTCTTCTGGCTTTCCTTTCTTCTCTATCTTCAGAACTCAGATCAGGACATTCATAAGCATAATGACCTGGCTTATCACAATTATAGCAAACAGGATTGTTAGAAGTTCTCTTAGGAGATGAGTGATTTCGGTTCCTGTCATGCTTGTCAATAGAGTTCCTATCCTTCTTATCAGAATACTTCCTATCTCTCTTTTCAGATGAGTTCCTATCTCTCCTGTTCTCATTAGAGATCTCATCCCTTCTTTCAGAAGAGTTTTGATCCCTTCTGTTCACAGAAGAGTCCCTGTTATTAGAACCCTTAGTTTCCTTATAGAATCTCTTGTACCTACCATACCTCTTATTCAGTTTATCAAATCTTTTGATCATAAGGCTCATCTGATCTTTCAGACTAAGATCAGAACTATCTAGTTCATCCTTTATGCTTGAGGCCTTAGACTTAGATGATCTAGACCCCTTAGAGGTAGAGGCTTTAAAAGCTATGTCCTTAGAGGCATCCATATCCTTATGAATCACAGTAATAGGATCTTCTTCATCTAACTCAAACTCATGTGCCTTAAGTGTTTGGAACATAGTTTCTGCTGACCAAGAATCAATGTCTTGTGTGGTTTTAATGATCATCTTGACCATTTTCCACCTTTCATCCAATGCTTTCAAGATTCTCAGGTTAATCTCTCTTTCAGTATAAGTTTTTCCTAACACCTCAAGATCATTCATAATTTTGGTAAATCGAGTATCCAATTCATCAATTTATTCTCCTGGCTTCATCTTAAATGATTCAAACCTTTGGACAACAGTGGATAACTTGCTTTCTTTGATCAGTGTAGTACCTTCACAAAGAATAGCCAGTTTGTCCCACATTTGTTTTGCAGTCTTACATTTTAGCACTTTACCAAGATACTCATTTGGTAAGGTGTGTAGAATGTAGTTCTTGGCAAGACTGTCCAAATTGTTTTGTTTCATTTCTTCCGAAGTCAGTTCTGACCTTGGTTTAGGGACCAGTGCTCCAACTGGTTTAGATGGATCCAGAACAGCAGTGTTTTCCACCATGATGACAATTGGTCCTTCAGTCACCACAGACACCATTAGATCATGGGTTGAGCTAAAGATGGCCTCCATCCTAAGCTTCCAGTAGTCATAATCTGCAATCTTGAACTTAGGCAGTTTGTTCACATTAGTGTCATCCATGTTTGATTAGACAAATAGGATCAGTAGTATAGCAGATAGATTTCAAGTATTCAGATAGTGACAGATATCAAGAAAGAATAGCAAGATCAGTAAGTTTTCCCTGCAAGGTTATCAAGAAACAGCAGTCCAAAGAACTACTGCTCTGATACCACTTGTTGGTCCCAAAGTTGAGTTAAGATTGAGTAAGCTAAGAAAGTCTAGAGGGGAGAGGTGAATAGACTTTCAAAAATCTTTCAAAATATCAGAATATGCAATGCGGAATTTAGTCTTCTTATGTACTGTACTGTGCTTACTCAGCTCAGATCAGTACTTTCAGAATAATATGGGCCTTACTAGTTTATACTCAACTTTTCTTTAGATCTTTATCTTTGTTAATTCTTAATGTTCTTAGTTAAACAATTAACACAAATATCAAACATAAAATGTAAAGAACACAAGATTTTATAGTGGTTCGACAAATGTCTACATCCACTCTCACAATCCCAGTTGTGAAGTTTTATAACTCTTCCTTCTTGAGTTTCTTGTGGCTTAAAGTCCTAAGATTAAGACTGTGATCTTATCGATTATACCTCCAGGTATATCTTCGATCTACTAGTAATTCTACAAGTAACTAGCACACTTGTTTTACAAAACACAAACTTAAACTTGAAAAGTAAAACTTCTCTTTGAGTAGCCTTTGATTTCTTCTCTTCAATTCAGTGGCTTCTCCTTGATTCTTGATCTCTTCAACTCTGTGAGTTCTTCAATGCTCTGTAGACTTAGATTGCTTGTGAATGCTTTATGATCAGTATATGTTCAGTAGTCTTTAGCAGTATGAGATCACACAGTATTTATAGAACTTAGTATGATAGTTAGCAGTTTGTGAACTAACTTTCAACTAACTCTAAAACTGTTTTTGTAACTTCTTCTTGTAACCGACTTTGTAACTTCCAAGTCAGCATATCTTCAATATATCTTCAGTTACACTTTAAATAAGTTTTCCAAACTTATTCTTCAATTTCACCAAATCAGCACAGTAACTTACTGTTCTGATTTTTACTCTTCGGATTTTACTGTTCGGATTTTACTCTGTTGAGCCAGTCAGCACAGTAACTTAAAACTGTTTAAACTTCTCCAGAATTCTTCTAAGCTCTTCTTCAACTCTTCTTGAAGTCTTCTTATTCTGAAGTAGTCCTCTGAGTCTTCATTAGTCTTCTGATCTTCTTCTAATCTAGTTCTAAACTTACAGTTCTGAACTTTTACACTGCTGAATATAATAAAATACAAACTTACAAATATAAAACCTATCTATACATCAACTGAACTATATACAGATGAGTATATCTAAGTCCTACACTATAAGCTGTCTATACAATACAAAACATCAGCTTAGTTCCTAATAGTTCATATATCAGATCAGTAAACAATAAGATCAGTAACTCATGTAAGTCCAATAACTTCCATATAAGATCAGTAAATACTAAGATCAGTAAACACTTAAGATCAGTAACTTACATATAAGACCAGTAAGCATATAAGATCAATAAGTATATCAGATCAGTAACTCAGATTTCAAATATCTCATATAAGATCACTAAAATTATTCTCAGTTTCAATACTCAGATCAGTAACCTTACTTTATATGACTCAGTTAAGATCAGTAATTTTATTCTTAATATTACTACATAAGATCAGTAAACTTATTTTAGATATCATTAAGATCAGTAATCTCAATTCAAGTTTCTCATCAGATTAGTAAGCTTATATACAGATGACTTAGTTAAGATGACTTAGAACCACATATATCACTAACTTTAAGTTGCTTTTGGCCATCAAAATATACTTTCATCAACTAGAGCATTGTTTCAAGGATTCATATCCCAACAACATCAAATTCCTTCATGACCATCGATTGTTGCTCTTGCTTCTAAAGAGTTGGGTGTTAAGTATTTCTTGATTGTTTGATAGTTTATTCAGTTATTCTTCTTGGAAATATCATGTGAATATAAATAAATTTATTATAATCTACAACTATGATGACAGGTTGCATATCAAATGATTTCAGATAAATGAGATTAAAGTAGTATTTGATAAATTTAAATATGTTGTGTTTTAAATCTCAGTCCATGAATCTGTTCTAATTTGTAATTTACTTAATTTATGTCGACAATTCTAAGGACATCATTTCTTTTCACCTCATGATTCGCTTACATTATACACATGCGCATCTTATGTTGTGGGGCTTCGACCGTAGGGTTTATTCAATGGAATTATAATAGACCGTAGGTGGATTGAAGAAGATTCATGAAGTTCAATTTGTGCAATGAAATTAGAATTATTGTTACAAGATTTGAAAATTACATCATCAAAAGCATAAATTATTTCTGGAGGGAACGTTGATAGTAAAATTTTTATTCCGAGAATGATATTGAGTGTTTTAGATGACACAACTCCCGTAATATTTTGAATGAGACAATTTTCTATTATATTGTCTTTTGCAATGACTATAAATAAAAACTAAGGCCAGTTTCTTATCACGTTAGGTGTCTGTCTACCTTCCGATATATGTGTTCACACAGACAATTGTATAATTTTTATGTTACAACATTTAGAGACAAGTGCAAGAGGGAATTAAAAATTATTTGCTTAGATTTAAATGGAAAAATATGTAAACGTACAACAAGTACAACAAATGTTATTTACAAATTTTATTTTCTCACTTTGTAATATTGTATATTGATTTTTTTTTTAGATAAAATTATAAGTTTTTACTCTATTTTTATTTTATATATATATGATGTACAATAATCTATATTCATTTTATTTTTTAATAAACAATTTTATACATATTTTAAAATCTATTTTTTCATTAATAAATTAAAATATATTACTCCCTCTGTCCACCAAAAGTGTGCTCACTTTTTTTTATACACGTTTTTAAAAAAATCATATTTTATTTATAAAGGATATATTTGGGATAACGAGTAAAGAATATATTTGGTAAATACTCAATCTTGTTATTAAAGTAAAAAAAATATTCAAAAGTGAACTATTTAAATAGAATAAACGTATTTTTTGTAGACCTAAAAAAACAAGTGAGCACACTTTTGGTGGACGGAGGGAGTATATATTTATTTCAATCCCGCGTATTACGCGGGTCTTACACTAGTTCACAATAAACAAGAGTAATTTATACGATAATAATGTTTTAGTCTCTATGGACATTCTTAAGTGCTAGGATCATTAGGCGTGGAAGTCGCACCAAAAAAAAGTCTCATCAAGGAGAGGATGCAAAGAGACATAGTAAAAAATATAAACACCAAAAGAGTTATAACAAACTATAAAAATAAAAGAGCTAAAAACAAACTAAAACTATAAGTCAAGCAAAAAATCGTAACCTAAAAAAAAAAAGAAAATGGGTCATCAAATCGAACTACCAATCAACCACCATAAAAAAATGACGCCTTTTGAAATGATTTTACCGTTAACCCAAACTACAAAACCATAGAAATAACTAATGCAATAGGGATGATGATGGCGGTGAACAATGGGATGGTGGCGGTATCTTCTAGAGGAAAACTCTTTTTAAATAAAAAGAGATAATTAAAGAGAAGTGGGAGAGTAGAAGGAGAAATAAGAGGGGTAGGGATGATGGTGGTGGTGGTGGATGAGGGTAGCTTTTAGGCAAAGCTAAATATTATATAGAGTAGGGAGAAGGGGGAGGAAAGATTGCTTGTTCACAAATATTTGATATTTGATAATTGCATATCGAGTCTTGTTTTATGTTGTGAAAGATCTATTTTAAAATCTTTTCACACAAAAGTGAGAAAGAGAAATTGAAAAATGGTAAGCAACCTTACTTCTAATTAGAATTATACAACATGCACTAAAATGTATGGGCGATTTCACCATCAGTGGGTGCGATCTCCCCTCGAAGAGGTAACCTCCTTCCACGCACGATTTGCGGGTGATTTTAGAGGGATTAACGTGTCACCAATCATCATTACCTTCTACATCTCTAATTAGGCGGTGATTACTAGAAAAATATCATTGAAGGGTAGGATTTTTGGTGTGTTAAATGCAAAATTAGGGTTGCATGCGTACGATATACCGATGTAATCCAAAAACTTCATATGTTATTGGGCTATCATAAAGGGTAGCGTCCCTGCGAATTTCAAGAATAATCATTGGGGATCTGCATTGGGAGGGCTTTGGCACCGGATTGGCGGCGTTGTGGAGCCAAATGACTATTTTTACCCTCTTTTGGGGCTTCTTTAGTTCACTCATATCCCTTTCTCTCTTCACTGTGATAGCACATTTCTTATTTATCATTATGGCTGGTAATGGCGATTAAGTAATTACGGCTCACCTGAACCACCTTTGGGGTAACTTCTCTCTTGATGACGGGGAGGGTGAACATCTTTTAATTTATGAGGAAGAGTCGGTCAAGACGGAAAGTATGTTGTTGGGTAGGTTCTCGATCCGGAAACCTATCGAAACACAAGATCTAGAGGCAGCAGTTAAAAAGATTTGGAGGAAGGAACAACCAGTGACAGTGGCTCAGGTTAGGGAAGGTTTGTTTGTCTTTAACTTCCGGGATGCGATTGAATGTAATCGGGCCTTATACAAGGAACCTTGGTCCTTAAAGGGATCACTTTTGATCCTATTGAAGCTGAAAGGTAACGAACGATCGATGGAGGTGGCTTTTGATCGCACACCCTTTTGGGTTCAACTTCATGGATTTCAGCTGCAAGCTATGTCGAGGGCAGTGGGGTTGTGAGTTGGTTCAATGATAGGCGAAGTTTTTGAGGTAGACTGCCCTAATGGGGAGGTGGCATTGGGTAAATGCATTAAAGTTCGGGTGATGATGAATGTCTGGAAACCACTTAAACGGGGAACCACCATTTTGGTGAAGGGAGAGCCTACGATGGTTTATTTCAGGTACGAAAAGTTAGCTTTCTTTTGTACTTTATGTGGTTGCATGTCTCATTTGGAGAGAGATTGTCCTCTAACCTTTGATGGGGAGAGTGGTACGTGTCCTTTAGTGTGTAAGTTCCAGATGTGGTTGAAAGCAGGCGGCCTCAAAGGCATTAACCCCAGTTAGTGTTGTTATACGAGTCGAGCGAGCTTGAATCCCTTCGGCTCGAGCTCGCTCGATAAGGTTACCGAGCTTGAAATGGGGCTCGGCTTGACTCAGTTTTTTTTATTAAGCTCGAGCTCGCCTCGGTTAACAAAAAAAGTTGAGCTCGAGCTCGTTTAAAAGATTAATTTGAGCTCGCGAACTTGAATTCCAGTTTATAACACATAATTAAATTATATTGAAATTCTTTTAAAAATACATATTTAACTAAAAAATACTAGAAATGTCAAAGTAATCCATAATTCAAAAGTACATACCCAAGTACTTGATCCATAATAAAATGTTTACCAATAAAATATTTAGCAATATCTCATTGATTCCTATAAAAAAATAATGAGAAAGTCATTATATATAAGCTATAAATAAGATATATGGAATTTACACAAAAAGTAAAAGTATGATTGTTTATTTCACTTACATGAGGCCTAGTCTTTACACCATAAAGATTGCAGATCCAATCATTACCACAAAGTAGCACTTGCACCGTCTCAACTATCATAGAAGCTCGTCTATCATCGACTATTCTACCACCAGCACTAAATGTTGATTCGGAGGCCACAATTGTAACTGGAATAGAAAGAATGTCATTCGCCATCCTTAGCAATATCGGAAACCTCAACCTTACCGATTTCCACACAGCCAAAACATCAAGATTTGTAGAGACATCATCACAACAATACCTATTTTCTTCTAAATAAACATCTAAATCCAATTTTTCCGGTGGAGTCTTATCAATTTCATTAAAACGCATAAAAAACTTTTCCTTACCAGGAAGAACATTAATTCCAAATTTCTTAATGCCTACCCTACTGCTTAACAAGTCTCTATCATGTCGAGTTAGTTGCTTTTTTTTTTTTAAATCTTTGGCATGAGATGAGATATAAGCTTCAACATATTAATTGTACAACTCATAAATGAACATTTTAATTTCAATAATATAAGCCACAACTTCTACCTCACTATATATAATCGAAAAAACATGATCAACAAATGTCATTTTATACCTCGGATCAAGAATAGTAGTTATTGTCAACAATACGTTACCTTCTCCCCAATACTTATCAAATTTATCCAACATGGTCATTGCCATTTCTATGATATTGATAAAATTATCAACCTTTTCATTTAAAAGCGCTTTAACCTTATAAAGCTCCACAAGAAAAGTGTTGAAACTTGGAAGTTGGATAATCAGATCCAGAAATCATGTTAGTAATTTCATGAAATATGCCTAAGAATTTGCACACTTCTTCTACTTTCAACCAATCTTCTTCACTTGGAACATAAGTAAATCCAGGGTTAATATCACAATATCTTGAAAAAACAACATTGAATTTTAAAGTTGAAGCCAACATGAGTTATATGCTATTCCACCTAGTTGGACAATCTAGAATCAATTTCCTAGAATGTAATTGTATCTGTTTTGCAATTTTTGCAAATTGAATAAGACATGACTCTGAATTGTTTAAGTACTTAACCTCATCTCTAACAACAGCAGACACCCCATGAAGGTTTTTGAGACCATCTTGCACTAAAAGATTAAATAGCACAACACCTCACATGAAAAATCTTTCCCAAAGACTTAATTTCTTTCTTAAATCAAAATTTGTTTTAAGTCTCTTAATGCAAACATCATTATAAGCAGCTTTGTTTAAAGTTATGCTAGAAATCTTGTCCTCAATCCCCCAATCACTAAAACATTTACTCAAAGTATCAACAATAACGACTCATGTATGGAGAGGAGGAACATTGCAAAAGTTCAACACACGTTTTTGCAACACCTAATAAACATCTACAAAATGATCCGTCACAACCATATACTGAAGTTTTGGACCAGATTTCCACAAATCAGTAGTTATACCAACCCTACAAATACCCTTCAACACAAATTTCATATTTTTTATTTTTTAGTTGGTAAGTAGTACTCCCTCCGTCCCCGAAAAGTTTGCGGGGAATCTTGGGCACATGGTTTAAGAAAAAAGTGTAATGATGAGAGTGTTGAGGGGTAATTTTATAAACTTTTATATATAAAGTAAATAAAATAGGTGTGTTAAGTGTATGGTGGGTCCCAAAAGTAATGGCATAAAGGGTAAATATGTGTATATTGTGAGGGTGGGGATTGTGATGGTTATTTCTATTTTGGGATATGCAAACTTTTCGGGGACAAACAAAAAAGGAAAATATGAAAACTTTTCAGGGACAGAGGGAGTATAACAATCATATCTAACTTGTTGGCAGGTAATTTTTTTGTAAAATGGTGTTGCAGCTTTCATGGACTTATTAAAGACGACATGATCCATCATAGAAAATGGATGCTCATGAACAAGAACCATATAAGAAGCAATCTCTCGAACCATAGCATGGTCGTACGCAAATTTGGTAATATAAGTGATACCATTGGATTGCCCATTTGTAAATGACAATATTTGTTGTTTCTCTTGGTTTGATCCCCAGTGACTAACTTTCTTTGTAGACATGCTCCCAAGTGGCACTTATGAAGTAGCTCCACTTGTGCTCTTAGAAAAATATGTCTTCCAATGATTGTATTGCACTTTTTCTATTCCATTCTTCAACTTGAAAATCTTCATATTGTCTCATACTATTGATGTTTTTTCCCGTTTCTTTAGCACAAATGGTTCTGCTTCATCCCCTTCTTTTTCTTCTCCTACATCATTTAGTTGATCTTCAGTTGTTCGCAACTCTTCCTCACTCATCTCATCCACATTTTCTTCAATATTAAACTCTAGACCAACATTTTCATTGATTTGATCCATTCCAACACTTGAGCACGAACCTTGGTTTGAATACATCCTGTTTAAATTTCATAAAATTAGTAACAACTAACAAGTAATAACAATATATTATGTAATAAGCAATAACTGTTTGAATTTATAAATTTTAGAAAATCAACAACAAGCATCAAGTAATTATACATATACAAACTAGTTGAAAATGAAGTTATACACCAATACACAATTTGTTACCTAGAATGAAAAGCTTAAATTTAATTATACTATCAAATTGAAAAAAAAAAGGTTTTTCCTCTTTTCTCCTAAGATCTATTGCCTTGACTACACTTATATTATAGCTTTTTTTTTTTTTGACGGGGCACTTATATTATAGCTTATAACTAAGCAACTGAGATATTAATTGGTCTAGGTGGTTTATGATTAAATGACTATTTTCTTATTCTCCAAACTATCAATAAATCAATATAACATTTAATGAGCCCCTTTTCGAGCAGCTTGTCTTGTACTAATAAGGAAACATATTCATTATATTGTTTGTCTAACAGTAAGGCAACATGAATTGAATCTCAATTGTTGGCTTGTTCTCGTAATACGAGAGTCACGAGTTTGTGTTGTAATTTAATTTCATTTACAGTAGGCATCAACCATCAACATTTAACACACGAATACACATTCTCTTATAAAATTAAGAACATCATTACAATCATAAACACATGCTACACAACAATAAAAACAAGAGAAAAAGAAATTATCGAGTTGCATAAAACTAATAAAAGTGTAGAATACCACTACACCATCTCATACAAAAATAAGATATTTTTTTTTACAAGAATGTAATTCACGAGTTGGTGCCATCCCTACACTTCAAGAAATTGAAGTAGGGAAAGGAATTCGAGTGGGTGACTGGTGACTTTCGATTGTGTGTCCGACGGGATTCGACTGGGACGGGGATAATGGTTCGATTGGGATGACGACAATGGTGGATTCGACAACGTGGTGGTTGTGTTGCCTTAGCAATTAGGGATTCAACGACGACAGTGATGGGAGGGACTGAACGTCCGTTGTGCGTTGTCCTTCGTACCGTTGTAGGAGTTTGTGCGATGGTGACCAATGGGTATGGTGGTAGAGTGACTGTGTAAACTGAGGGCTGATTGAGGGGGGGATTCAGGTTACTCAGGAGTGAGATTGTGAGAATTTCTGAATCTAAAACCTAATTTGAGGAATTTACAATTCTCTTGGGATCTCTTGAGAAAAATAACCATTGTCTCCTAACCCCTATAATGTAATCTATGTGAAAGATCATTTATAATATTATTTAACATAAGAAAAATAAGCAAACTTTAAAGGAATAAATGAAATATTATTTAACATATGAAGTATTACACTTTAAAGATTTTGAAAAGAGCAACACATAATATTAATTTTAAAATATGCTATTTCGCATGCCAAACTCGTTTTCTTTTGTATATTAAAAAAACTTGCTTTAAAGAAAAAAGTTCATGTAAATTTAATTATCTGGTTTGTTCTCCTAAGTCTAAAATCATTAATTTTTTCATAATTTTGAATTTATTTAATAGAGCTAGGAATGTGTTCACAATTTAACTCATCATTATTCTCTGGGCAAAATCGAGTCTACTTTTATAGGAGTATTTCTATTTCAAACATCATTCAACAAACAAATTAGAAGTAATTAATAGTATCATATTTAAAATACATAGTCTCCGAGAGAAATTGTTTTTAATCTATTTCAGAGGAATGTTTTCACAATTTAACTCATCATCAATTTTCAAACATCATTCAACAAACAAAATTAGAAACAACTCTAAATAATGTACGTACCAAATCCTTCACAAATTTTCGGTATTTTCCTTTTTTCCACCAACCCACGTACATTTCCCGATGTACTTGGTACAGCTAAAAATATCCTTTTGCTAATTTCCACCCACCGTCGATTGCCCATCCAATAGCCAGGTGGCACGATCTTATTATCTATTTGTGTTTTTTTTGTGTTTTTTTTTAATATTTTATTGACCAAAGTTCACTTTCAACACTACTCTTGGGATCTCTTGAGACGAATTCGAAGTACACATTCCCGAGAAGATAGGGGATGGTTGGTGGGAGGGGACTTTAATGAGATTCTTGTTAACTCATAAAAAATGGGGGGTGTTAATGATAGTGAGAGATCTTTCACCTTGATGAACAATTTTCGCGAGGTTCTAGATGAGTAAAATTTGCATGAACTACATTCGTCAAGGCCTTTCTTTACTTGGACATATAGAGGATATGTGATGCAGGGAAGCGTCTCAATTGAAGTGAGAACTCCGTTGATTTCTTAAAGAAATATCCGAAAAAACACAATATCAATTAAAGATAAAATGAAGTGAGAACCGTCGATTTCGATAACGAAATATCCGGAATAAACACAACAACGATTAAGGATAAAACCTTAAGAATTTTCATATAATTTCTGAATATCATTTCACACTACCACATATCCTATTTAAAGGATTTTACAAAGTAGCAGTCAAAACAATTAAATGACAATAAATTAAATGGGTTCGAAAGGATTCAAATGGATTAATTTGTCTAAATAATATGTTGTAGAAAATTAGAAACGACTCTTCGATTGCAGCTTCATTCTCCATCATTCACACCCGGTTGAAAAAGATTCGACCTCGAATCGTTATTAGCTTCATTCTCCTTGGAAAGGTACGAAGACAAGCTGGAACTACTTTGTACTCTTTTGACCATAAAATAATAACAATTTGATATCTTGTCGCAAGAGCAGTGTGCTTTCCATCACCATTAGTAAATAACACAAAATAATTTTTTCAACCTTCATCGTTGAGTCAAGGATATTGGGATAAACACCATCAATTATAAAAATATTTTCATTCTCCTCGTCAAAAGTTGGAGGGCCACTATAGCCATCGTCAACATTATCAAACAAAATATCGATAAAATGATCAAAAATTGGTGGTCCATCACAACCACAATTTTTATCAAAATAATCATAAAAAATTGGCGGTCCATCATAACCACAATATTCATCAACATATTCATCGAAAATTGGTGGTCCATCATAACCACAATCTTCATCAACATATTCATTGAAAAATGGTGGTCCATCATAACCACAATTTTCATAAAAATATTCATTGAAAATTGGTACCATCATCAAGAATCGTACCTGATCTCTGATTACCAACTAATGCAGGGAAACGTCTCAATTGAAGTAAGAACCGTTGATTTCAATAACGAAATATACGGATAAACACAATATCAATTAAGGATAAAACCTTAAAATTTCTTAATATATTTCTCCATCAATAAAACAACATAAACATCCTCTTTCATAAGGATTTTACAAGTAATAATCGAAGTGCATTAAATATATGAATTAAATACAAATTTAAAATAAATGCATTGGGACTAATATTGAATAAAAGGACAACAGGTTTCAATGAGGACTCTTCGGCAATTTCATCATGTAGAAGGACTCTTCGGTAGCTTCATTCTTCATCATTCTCACCCGGTTGAAAAAGATTCGACATCGAATCGCTACTAGCTTCATTTTCATTGGAAAGGTACGAAGATAAGCTGGAATATCTTTATACTCTTTTGGCCACAAAATAATAACAACTTGATATCTTGTCACAAGAGTAGTGTGATTTCCATTACCATTAGTAAATAACACAAAATAGTATTTTTCAACCCCCATCGTTGAGTCAAAGATATTGGGATGAACATCCTCAATTATAAAAATATTTTCATTCACCTTGTCAAAAATTGGGGGACTACTATAGCCAACATCAACATCATCAACCGGAATATTGACAAACTAAATGAAATTCGGTGGTTCATCATAACCACAAATGTCATTAGAATATTTATAAAAAATTGGTGGTCCATCATAACCACAATCTTCATCAAAATATTCATCGAAAATTGGTGGTCCATCATAACCACAATTTTCATCAAAATATTCCTAAAAAATAGGAATCATCGTCAAGAATCGTACCTGATCTTTGATACAAACTAATGCAGGGAAGCGTCTCAATTGAAGTGAGAACTCCGTTGATTTCTTAAAGAAATATCTGGAAAAACACAATATCAATTAAAGATAAAATGAAGTGAGAACCGTTGATTTCGATAACGAAATATCCGGAATAAACACAACAACGATTAAGGATAAAACCTTAAGAATTTTCATATAATTTCTGAATGTCATTTCACACTGCCACATATCCTATTTAAAGGATTTTACAAAGTAGTAGTCAAAACCATTAAATGACAGTAAATTAAATTTGTTTGAAAGGATTCAAATAGATTAATTTGACTAAATAAATATGTTGCAGAAAAATAGAAATGACTCTTCGGTTGCAGCTTCATTCCCCATCTTTCTCACCCGATTGAAAACGATTCGACCTCGAATCTCTATTATCTTCATTCTCCTTCGGAATGTACGAAGACAAGCTGTAATATCTTTGTACTCTTTTGACCACAAAATAATAACAATTTGATATCTTGTCGCAAGAGCAGTGTGTTTTCCATCACCATTAGTAAATAACACAAAATAATTATTTTCAACCTTCATCGTTGAGTCAAGGATATTGGGATGAACACCATCAATTATAAAAATATTTTCATTCTCCTCGTCAAAAGTTGGAGGGCCACTATAGCCATCGTCAACATTATCAACCAAAATATCGATAAAATTATCAAAAATTGGTGGTCCATCACAACCACAATCTTTATCAAAATAATTATAAAAAATTGGTGGTCCATCATAACCACAATATTCATCAACATATTCATCGAAAATTGGTGGTCCATCATAACCACAATCTTCATCAACATATTCATCGAAAATTGGTGGTCCATCATAACCACAATTTTCATAAAAATATTCATTGAAAATTGGTACCATCATCAAGAATCGTACCTGATCTCTGATTACCAACTAATGCAGGGAAACATCTCAATTGAAGTAAGAACCGTTGATTTCAATAACGAAATATACGAATAAACACAATATCAATTAAGGATAAAACCTTAAAATTTCTTAATATATTTCTCCATCAATTAAACAACATAAACATCCTCTTTTGTAAGGATTTTACAAGTAATAATCGAAGTGCTTTAAATATATGAATTAAATAAGGATTTTAAATAAATGCATTGGGACTAATATTGAATAAAAGGACAACATATTTCAATGAGGACTCTTCGGCAATTTCATCATGTAGAAGGACTCTTCGATAGCTTCATTCTTCATCATTCTCACCCGGTTGAAAACAATTCGACATCGAATCGCTACTAGCTTCATTTTCATTGGAAAGGTACGAAGATAAGCTGGAATATCTTTATACTCTTTTGACCACAAAATAATAACAACTTGACATCTTGTCACAAGAGTAGTGTGATGTCCATTACCATTAGTAAATAACACAAAATAGTTTTTTCCAACCCCCATCGTTGAGTCAAAAATATTGGGATGAACATCCTCAATTATAAAAATATTTTCATTCACCTTGTCAAAAATTGGGGGACTACTATAGCCAACATCAACATCATCAACCAGAATATTGACAAACTCATTGAAACTCGGTGGTTCATCATAACCACAAATGTCATTAGAATATTTATCAAAAAATGGTGGTCCATCATAACCACAATCTTCATCAAAATATTCATTGAAAATTGGCGGTCCATCATAACCACAATTTTCATCAAAATATTCCTAAAAAATAGGAATCATCGTCAAGAATCGTACCTGATCTTTGATACCAACCGATGCAGGAAAGCGTCTAAATTGAAGTGAGAACTCCGTTGATTTCTTAAAGAAATGTCCAAAAAAACACAATATCAATTAAAGATAAAATGAAGTGAGAACCGTTGATTCCGATAACGAAATATCCAGAATAAACACAACAACGATTAAGGATAAAACCTTAAGAATTTTCATATATTTTTTGAATGTCATTTCACACTGCCACATATCCTATTTAAATGATTTTACAAAGTAGTAGTCAAAACAATTAAATGACAGTAAATTAAATGGGATTGAAAGGATTCAAATGGATTAATTTGAATAAATAAAAATGTTGCAGAAAATTAGAAATGACTCTTCGATTGCAGTTTCATTCTCCATCAATATGCCAAAGCCCATGTTTAGGAGAAATTGGATAGGTTCTTTACCAATGATAAATGGGAGAGTTTGTACCCACATGCAAGAGTGTAAAACTTTCGTTTTTACGGATCGGATCACAGGCCTATCGGACTCTCAACCAGTTGTAATGAAGCTCGGGTTTGATGAGCATTTGAGGGTTTCTTCTGGTTCGAAAGGGTTTGGTGGTTTGAAGATGGTAGTATGGATAAGATCGAGGAGATTTGGAAGGAAAATGGTGAGCTTGATAATTTTGTGGTTAAACTTAAAACGTGCAGCGAGAGACTACATGCTTGGGGCTCGACAACTATGGGTAAAATTAAACCTCGGATGTAGACTATCAATAATAGAAATGATACATTACTGGAGCTCGATGATACAGAGTGTAATTGTATCGAGCTGCGGGGCCTGGAAAGGGAGTTGGATAGATTACTAACATAAGATGAATTGTGGTGGCAACAACGAGCAAGGACAACTTGGATACAAGAAGATGATCAGAATACTAGATTTTGTTTCATTCAAGAGCCTCGAAAAGGAGAAGGATTAACAATATTAAAGGTCTCCTCAACATGAAAGGGCATTGGTGCATAACAAAGAAGGGTATCCAGGTTTTAATCCATGATTACTTTGATGAAATCTTCAACTCTCAAAGACATTGATCAAATCTCTAGATGGGTTCAACCTAGAGTTACTGGCTCGATGAATGACTTCCTACATGCATGCCTCACTTGCTCTAGCTAAGGTTAAGTGGACTGCTTTTGAATTGGGCTCCATGAAGGCTCCAGGGCTAGACAAATATAATGCAGAGTTCTTTTAGAAGATGTAGCTAGCCAACGGTCGACGAAGAACTCACGAGAGCGGTGTACGCTATGGCCAACACGGACAACTTAGTAGATGAGTGGAACAAGACATGGATTTCTCTCGCACCAAGGTTAGTAATCCAAAAACCCTCAAAGACTTCAGGCCGATTAGTCTTTCTAATATGTGTTATAGGATTCTAGCAAGGGTTATTGTAAATAGGCTTAAGGTCATCTTAGAAAAAAATGTGGATGATTGTCAAAGTGCATCTACGCCAGGCCGATTGATTTCGAATAATGTTTTTATTGGTTTTGAATATATGCACTGGATACGCCAAAATCGAAGTAAGGGAGGGTATGCAACCCTTAAGTTGGATATGTCGAGGCCTATGATAGAATATAATGGTCTTTTTTTGGAAAAGATGTTGTTGAAATTGGGCTTTGGGGAGAGATGGATACATTTGATCATGAAGTGCGTGCGATCCGTTTCATATGAGTTCAAACTTAATTGGAAGGTTTTTGGGAGTGTTAAGTCGTCAAGAGGCCTCAGGCAAGGATATCCTCTATCTTCTTTCCTATTCTTTCTTTGTGCCCAGGGTTTGTCATCTCTCTTCAACACTTGGTGGACGCGAGGCTTGTTGAAGGAGTTAAAGTGGCTAGGGGGCACAAAAAATCACATATCTTTTCTTTGCTGACGACAACCTTTTATTTTTTAAAGCAACCCTTGAAAATGCTCGGAAAATTAAGGATGGACTCATGGTTTATCAAAAGGATTCGGGGCAAATGATTAATTTTTAAAAAGCGGCCCTCAGTTTATCTCAGTCTTCCAACCTTTTCCCTTCGATCCAAAAGGCTTCAATTCGTTGATTAGTGTAAAAATTGCTTAAAATTCTCGTATTTAATATGTATAATTTTATAGGATTTCATGCATTATTTATCCTTAATTGACTAATTACCCTTGAAATGAGAAAGGTACGTGTTTTGTTATTTTTATAGAAAAAATAAAAAAATTTGAAGCAAAATACACCTTAATTATTTTAAGAAGTCAATTAAAGGAGTGAGACGGGAATGAAGTTGAAACAAACAAATGGATGTTGTAAATTATTTGGTCCAACAATTTAATTGATGATTTAATTAATTGATGGCACAAGAATGTGAAGCAAATACTCCAATTTAGTGAAAAATCGGCGCTTAGGCGCTCGGCGGTGAAAAATGCCTGGATTTTTGCAAATCGGCCAAACAAAATCGGAGATGAACTCGGCAGCAACTAGGCGGCCAAGTCGCCGCCTAGACGATCAAGTTTTGGCATTTTAAAAAAAAGTTCAGCCTTCAGATCGCCTCTTGCCGCCCTTGCTGTCGGAAACTCGCCGTCGACGCCAACAGTACATAATAAACTCGCCGCCGACGCCAACAGTACATAATACTGTGGTCGAATTGAATGAAAAAAATGATGGAAAGCAGCAGCCGTGTTCTGTTGTTTATGGATGAAAAGGGAATTAGGGTTCTTTTGGGACATGGGTTATACATATTTTTCTATTTAATTCATAGGCCTGTGGCCCACATGTCATTAATTTGTGGCCTTGTGGGCATATGGCCCAAGATGCATATAATTGCATGTCCAGTAAAAAAAAAAAAACTTAATAGGTTCTAGGCGGCGTCTAAGTGGCGATTAGGTGGTCTAGGCGCTAGGCAGCTGAAAACGCCCGATTACCGATTTTCGATTTCTGCAACACTACTAATTAGACTACATAATTGCTAATTAATTAGTGCACATGTTCATCTAAACCTCACGAGGGATTGATCTACACATATATGTGATAGCCTTTAGCATAATTCAAGACATTAGACTTAATTGTCGTGATTAGTTCGTTAATTCGTTAGTAAGCCAAAAAAATGGAAGCACTTGAAGTAATTCTTCCACTTGCACATTCATATCGATCGAGAGTTAGTTTAATTGTTTGGATTCGTTGTTTGTTTTACTTATTAGTACTTGTTTAATTCTCCCGTTTAGCGTTTATAACACCATGTCGACGTATATTTTTGGGGCCACAAGCTCTTCTAGGTCCTAGGTCGATACTACTTGGTCGTATACTTGCAATACTATAACGAATCCATATGCTTTTGAGTAAGTTATTTTTGTGATAAAATTTTGCAAGTCATTCAGGTACCTTCGAGATAGGATGGCTAGCAAAGTGAGTTGGTGGAAGACTATGAATTTTTAGAAGGTGATAGAGAAGTGTTTATCAAGACGATTTTGCAAGATATCCCGACGTACGCAATGACATGCTTTAGTTTTCCGTCCTAGCTGTGTTCTGATATGGAGAAAATTTCTGCCAAATTTTGGTGGGGATCGAGTACTCAGCATCGTAATATACATTGGTCAAGATGGAGCGATTTCTGTAAATCAAAAAAGTATGGAGGCTTAGGTTTTAGAAGGTTCTCTGAGTTTAATAAAGCTTTACTAGCTAAGCAGGTCAAGAGGATTATGCGGGAATCGAGCTCACTTATGGCCAAAGTCTTCAAGTCTCGGTACTTCAAGCATGACAATATTTTAGAGGTGGGAATTGGCTCGAACCCCTTATACGTTTGACGACCTCTCTATTGGAGAAGGGATTTGCTCTCTGAAGGCACTCATTGGAAGATTGGAGAGGTTAAAGGAATTCATATCTTTAAAGATGCATGGGTCTAGGGTAGAGCTGTCAAGACGGGCTAGCGGGGCGGGCCAAAACCGCAAAAGCCCGCAATTTGGCGGGGCGGGCCCGCCCATTTTTCAAGCGGGCTGCTAAAACCTCAACCCAACCCAAAAACAGGCGGGCCGCGGGTTTTGGCGGGCCAACTTTTTTTTTTATTACAAAAAAAGCACAAATTCAAAATTACCCGTTGTATAACCTGTATTCTTATCTAAAATCCATTATCTAAAATCCATGAATGTTCTGCAAAATTGAACAAAATAATACTGTACTATAATTTATTAAATACTGGAAGTATACAAAGACAACAAAGTGCAAAATATAAGCAAATATTATTATTATTAGCTATCTTGCAAAGCAGGAACAGAGATGACGTATTATAAGATTCATCTTATAGAAATACTATTAATCGCATCATTGAGGGAAATCTTCATAATTGTTTATCTTTCATATACATCACTCCAATCCTTAAACCAATACCATCAAGAGATTTAATTACCCAAAACCAACAGGGAATGGAGGCATGGTCGTACGGAGGGGCTCGAATGCTGGCCTTACTCAATGAAGGGAATGTTGATTGCCGAATGTGGGAGAATTTAGGGATTTACTTCATTTTTTTTGTGTACACTACAGTTTGCAGGAGGAGGGAATGCACAATGGGTCTGCGGCTGCTGGCTGATGCTTGATTAGTGTGAAAATTGCTTGAAATTCATGCTGGCTGATGGCTGATGCTTGTATTTAGTTTATTTATTGTCTTTAGATTATTGTTTAACTTTAGTTTTAAATCCAACTCCCGAAACCGTAGCTACATTAGTTATGACGACACAAAACTCTAGGGATCCATTGCACTAGCCCACCTCCCGTGGTTCGATACTACTTGGTCGAAACACTCACGTGTATACTACTATGATCCCTTATGCTTGAGGGGAAGTAGTTAGTCAAAACATATAGACTAAAATTCGTTCAAGTCAATGCTAAATACTCCTAAGTAACAAGGGTTTAGACTTCTTTTAATTAATTAATAATACCATTTAAAAAAAAAAAAAAAAAGAGGCGAGCCAGCCCACCAAAACCCGCCCCGCCAAAGACCGCGGCCCAAACGGGCTGGCCCGCCTAGGCCCACTTCCTAACGGGCTGGAAAAATCCTGGCCCAACCCACTCTTTTTAAGGGCGGGGCGGGCTGGCCCAACGGGCTCAACCCGTTTTGACGGCTCTAGTCTAGGGACTCTCCAGACCTTAAGTGGGATGATCATCTTGTTAGGCAGGGTTTCCTCCTATTTGAAGCAGAAAGTGTCCTCAGAACCCATATTGGAGGTAGTGGTATGGATGATGCGAGGTTCGTACTAGAACAAGGCCAATACACATGGGAATCCATCTTCTTCGGAGAATGGGTGGTCACAATGGTGGAACAATATGTTGAATAATCAGGTACCGCCAAAGGTTAGAATTTTTCTCTGGAAAATGTGTTGGGACTTTGTGGCTACGGAAGCAAACTTGGCTAGGCATCATGTTCCGATCCTTCCAATATGCCCCATGTGTCGTCAGGAGACGACCACAATGGTCTATGCGATCTTTCTATGTAGAGCGGTTAAACATTTTTAGAGGGAGTTTGATGTGAGGAGCAAGCTGAGAGAAACCGAATCCCCGGGGCCCTTATATGCGTTCTTACTGCCCAGTTGGGAAAAAAATACTATGATTTCTTAGGCGGTATGGAAGGATATGCGTTCTTACTGCCCAGTTGGGAAAAAAATACTATGATTTCTTAGGCGGTATGGAAGGAGATTTATCTTGTTAAACAACGAGATGATTGGGGTCGTTCAGGTGGAGCTACCTGGACAAATTCAATCGATGTCATGATAAGTTGTGCGCACCGGCCCATGTTACGACACCGACTGAGGACGAGGATGAGAATATTTATTTGGTCCTCACAGACGGGGCCTTTAACTCTGACCTGAATATCTATTGTGTTGGCTTTTTTTATTAAGAAATGGTAATGAGGAGTATTTTGAGTGATTTAGTAAAATTTTAAGAGGATTTTGAGTAGTGTAGAGGTGTTGAGAAGAATATGGATCCAAAATATATGAAAATTTTGAAAATAAAATAATGTAGTGAGAATATTAATTTTGTGAATTATTTAGCCTAGGGGTGTGCACCGGTCCAAAACCAGACCGGACCGGGACCGGAATCAGTCCTAATATATGGACCGGAGATCGAACCGTAATTAATCCGGTCCAGACCGGACCGGAATTTACCGGTCCGGTCCGGGTTTTGGACCGGTTGGATTGAATTTTTTTTTTAAAGAATTTTTTTCAAGTTTATGGAAGCAAGAACAAGATTGATAATTTGTGTATGAAAATTAAAGTGTTGGCTCTTCATTTGAAATCAATCTACACCAATGTGAATTTTATTTACATTATTATTAATGATTTTTTTACCCTAAAAGTAAATTAAATATGTTTGTTAAATTATATATTTGAAAAAATGTAATAGATCTCAACAATTTTACCTCACATCCTCACTAATTAATTGGTTTTGAAAAATAAATGAGAGTGCATTAGTAAAAAAATGTAAAAAATATTATTAAAAAATAAAATTTCGGTCCAAACCGGTCCGGACCAGAAAATTCCGGTCTTGGACCGGACCGGAAAACCGGAATTCAAAATTTGAAGGACCGGATACCGGACCGGAAACTAACCGGTCGGTCCGGTTCCGATCTTTTTTCCGGTCCGGTCTTTTTTTGTGCACTCCTAATTTAGCCATTAGGAGTATGTAAATAATTTTGAAACGTCTCAATAAAGAGGGTGTACAAATTAAATAATCACGAACCGAAAATATATATATTAAAAAAAAAGGTGGGGGGCCCACTGCCCCCGCGGGTTCCTATGTGGCTCCGTCGCGCAAGCAAAAGGGTCTTGACAAGATTAAAGTAGAGACATATTCGATAGAAACAGTGGGAGTGATTAAAATGAGAAATAAATATGTTTGTTTTAAAGAGAGTTATGTGCAAAAGATTTGGAGAATGATGGAGGACTTCGTAGTGTGCGAGGACTTCACTCATCGTTCGCCCTCTCCTCACGAATGGAGTGGTGACGAGATCCCGCCCGACTTGGGCACTAGAGGAGGATGTTTCCGAATCAGTGTTCAAAGCCTCAAAAAAAGAAAAAAAATTCATATAAATTTTGTATTTTCTCTTTGATTTTGTGAAAGTTTAGTAATAAGGTTTGCACAAACTATTTTAATTTGTGTTAAACAAGTTGAAGTTTAATTAATCATTTACAATTCGTATTTTAATTTTCTGTTTATGTTTTTCTATATGTTACATTGAGTGTTATGCACGCAATTTCATTGATTGTGTGAATTAAACTAAAATACTAATTACAAATTACAATTACATTCTGATTGTGTGTATCATCATTCTTCACGTAAATATATTATATGACGTGTGGCATAGGGTTTCTGAGAGTGGTGTGACATGATTTATGAGAGATGATATATGTATTCTTAGATCATTAGATTGGTTGTAGACATTTGTTAACATATACTTTCTCTCCCCTAAAAAAAAAAATACACGAATGAGGTATAATTAACAAAAACTATTAAGAAATTAAGAATCATACATGAACAAATATATTTAAATTTCGTAAAAATTCACCGGTCAAACTCTGTTCAACGTGGATCAAACATAATTGAATAAACTCTTTTGCTCACAGTTATTGTTTTATTACAAGATCAAAATATACTATAAGGACAATAGCAAAAACTTAGTCTTTTAGGCGAATTCAAAGACTTACAATGTCTCAAATTGTCCTTGTAGACTTGTAGTAACAAAATATTTTTAACCTTGTAACCCGTGATTTCACCCAAAAAAAATTAAGTGTGTTATTGTCCTTGCAGTATATTCTTGATCTTATAGTATAATAATTTGAATTTATAGTAACTTTATTTTGGTGTTACATATAGTAATTTATTTGATTTTACAGTAAATCACTTGTTTTCAACCCTAAATTTTTAAAAACTGTTTTAATTAGACATACTTCTCCCAAATATTTGTTGATATACTTAATGAAAATGAGGAGTTAACATTAAATTAAATGGAGAAGAAATATTGCAACTTCTCAAGGTTCTTTAAACCATAGTTGTGCTGGTCGATCCCTCTACGATGGTCAACGAACAAATCTAGTACGATAAGCAATTGGATCAATTATTTGCAAACTCAAGATTAATTATTAATTAAGATTACTTAATCAGAGATAGATACGGCACTTATACAAGATAATGTTAACTATTAATTAAGATTATTTAATCAGAGATAGATACGGCACTTCTACATGATAATGTTAATTAATTATGACATTAAGGATAAATAAATAAAATATTTGAAGGTAAGAGTTGTGGAAATTTCATTTTTTGGGGTGTGGAAATTAATGTGCAACATAAAAGAAATTGTGAAAACTAATTTAAGACTAATGAAGTATATTATACTCCACCATTTATAAGTTGGCTGTCCATTTAATCTAATGTAAGAATTATTTAATATTACCATTGTTTATTTGTTCCTTTCTGTGATTTGCATTTTTTTTTTTCATTCCAATCTAAAGTTTACATTTATATATTTGAAAACATAAAAGATTAAAATTGATGTAAAAAATGATTAAAATATTGAAAGGTAAACGACGTATTTTATAAAGTTGAAACTTAAAGGATTTATTTTGAAATGTTTCAAATTTATAGGACTAAAATAAAATATTTCCCTACTTTTTACAAAATTACACAAATTGTCATTTATATTTTTCTTCACTCTCCACTTTTTTTTACACTTTGTCTCTTCATCTTTTTACTTTTCTTACACTTTCCACAAGTAACTTTATATAAAGTACTACTCTCTCCGTCCCAATTAGATAGACTAATTTAATTTTTCTCAAAGATTAATTTTTTTTTTATAGAAAGACATATTAGACAAGTAAAATTTCTATTATAACACTATTTAATGAATGTTATACTTTTTAATGTAATTAATATATAAAGATATTTCTAAAAGCATTAGAAAATATTAATCTACATTGAAACAAACCTATATAAATAGGGTTGGTCTGCTATGGACTCGAGTGCATGTTGTGCACCCTAGGTCCATGTTGCACTTTTCAGTTTACTGACTTACAATTTTTGGTAAATGGTGTTGCACTTTTCAATTATTAAACTGTATAATAATATTTTTAGTAATAAATGAAAAGTGCAACACCATTTACTAAAAAGTGCACATAGATTAGGATGCACAGCATGCCCTCGAGTGCATACTAGAGTTTACCATATAAATAGGGCGTTCATTAAAAAAAAAAAAAAAAAAATCTATCTAATTAAAAGGGAGTATATTCCTTAAAAAAAAACAAGGTTAAAAATTTGGAGAATACCGCCGTTTTTGCAAAACTATCACTTTTAATAAAATAAATGAAACAATTAATATTAACAAATTCCCCCCACCCCCACACACACACACCATTTTTTTTTTAATTACCGTACGTGGGTATCACTATCACTATTAGAGAATGTCAACGTAATTGAATTTGAGCAAGCTTCATGCCTTATGCCTTGTTTTGCCCCTCTATTTCTAACAAGTTGAAAACTAGTTATCCAATTTTTTTAAAAAAAAATCATGGTTGACATTTTTGTTTGTTTATACAAAAAGCTAATCGTAATTATAAAAAAATATTATACAAATAATGAAATAAATCATGGATACACGCCAAACCATACTCGTCCCAACATTATAAATAGGTGCCAATCAACTCTGTATTTGTACAACAACAACTCTTTGCTGAAAATCAAAATCAATTACAAACTCAATCACTCTTATTTGAAGAAAAATGACGAAATCGTGTTCATGTGGTTCCAACTGCAAGTGTGGAAGCGGATGCAGGTGAACACAACATGCAAAATATATATAGCCTTAATAATTTTATGGAAATATAATCTGTTTTATTTGAACATATATATATATATGTAATTTTAGTAGCTGATTAGTCACATATATACATGGAATTTGAAAATTGATGATTTAAATGAACATATATTGGGTGGCATACATGCAGCTGTGAGATGTATCAAGATGTGGAGAAGAGCTCAAGTGTCATCATTCAAGGAGTTGCACCACTCAACATGTATGTGCAATATTCCAATATTCAATTTATTTATTTTTTCTCTTTTTTGAATATTGTTAATGTTATGATCTCTATTTCTAAATTTGTGATAGGCACGCCGAAGGATCTGAGAAGAGCTTCGCTGCAGAAGGAGGGAACGGTTGCAGCTGCGGATCCAGCTGCAAGTGCAACCCCTGCAACTGCTGATCGATTGCCTAATGATTTAGCCCCCGGAAAATGTATTTATATATATGCAAGTGTGTTATGAAAAATAAGACAGCCATTGTGTGCAGATTCCTTGGCTAATATATATGTACTACTACTATTTATCGTGTCGTCTATAGTATTGCAATTGTTCCTGGGGCATGTATAATGTATGAATAATTTTAGCTTGTGTTAACCAAGAATCCAGTTTCTTCTACTTCCTTTGGTTGCTTGTACGTAATTTTTGATAATTAACCAACAACCTTCTTGACCATAAACATATTCAAAAACTTAATTGGTACTCAGGGAGACATATCAATCCGGCCACTCGATTGAGCGAATGAGTATTTAAACACAAAAAACTCAGACAACATAAGGCATGTGCAACGATCGATATCTTATACAACACTGTGTTGTGTAGTTAAAAGATTCAAATAGTACTGTAATTAATTAGTTATAGGGTTAATTTTAAAAAACACAATTTTTAGGTTGTTTATGGATTACAGTATATCTTTTTTTTTTTTCTTAATTGTAAATAGATACATCAAAGTTTTATGTTTTGCAATTCCATGCATATGTCTATTTTTCTACAACACATAAATGATTATGTGAATGGCATTAAAGTACTATACAAATGTCTACGTAAATGCCAAGATTGGTGAATAAAACATTCTTTTTTTATTTTCTTAGTTTCAAAACGTATTTTAGTAAAAATAATATGCAAAAACTTATTTGTGGACTGTGATTTGAAAGATGCCATCCAATTCTTCTAAATTTTGGAGAAAAATGATAATAAATAAACTGATTTATAATTTATTATAAAAACGAATTTTTTAATATTAATTTTAGTTAAAAATGATTTTTTAATTAAAAATGTTTTTAAATTTAAAGAAAAATATTATTATTTGTGACATTATGTGGCACCTCACATTTAGCATTTTTAAAATAAAAAATAAAGTGCGTTGGTCCCTTTTATAATGTATTTCTCTCATATTTCTTCTACTCCTTATTGGATGTGGGACATAATAAAGTTCATATGCTTGTTTGTTAGTAACACTTAATTTACTCATTATTCGATGTGGAATGAAAATTTCATATATATGTATATTTGTTTCCTTTCACATTTCTTCTACTCCTTATTCGATATGGGACATAAAAATTTTATATATTTATTTTTTACTAACAAAGTTACTTTTATATTGTTTTCCTCTCATATTTTTCTATTCCTTATTCGATGTGGAATAAAAACATCATATGTTTATTTGTGAATTTTTCTTCTAACATGTACTTCTTTGAAATTGAATGTAATAATGAATTCCATTAATTCAAAGAAAATAAAAAACAATTATTTCAACAATATTTAAAATATATATATATATATAATTATAAATGTCTAAAATGGTTCACCCTTTTTCTAAAGATATTTTATTTAATATTTGTTAGTATTTTAATATAATTTTTATAAATGTATATATATTTTTTAATGTAACATAAAAATATTATTTTACCGGTTGGACCACCGTTTCAACCGATTGGATCGTGAATTGGTGCCTAATCCAGTTTGATCTTTACGAAAACACTGACCAAAATTAATAACCAAATAAGTGTGACACTATCAACACCCCAAAAAATGTTAAAATAGACATATGTATATTGACTAAGTTAGCCTTTAAGCCCTTTAAATAATTATAAACACACTCCCAAATATTAATTACACCCCATTTTTTAACATCTCCCCCTTCAACACTTTCACTCAATTGCTTATCAATGAAAAATATTTGGATCTGAAAAAAAAAAAAAAAAACCTACAATCTTGCTTTATCTATACAAATTAAACGGAATTTAACAAATCCAAAATTTAGGAAGGTTGATAATATTCGACCAGTTCAAGATGGGAAGAATTTAAACCTAAAAAAATAAAACCCTAATTGCAGAGAGCAATTTGTTGTATGCACTTTAATCGGGTTGATTTGGATGTGGACTATTCTTTAGTACGATACAAACATGTATTATGATCGGGGGTTATTACGTGTTTAAACGGGTTGTTATGATGATCTTGATGATCTTAGAGAAGAACAAAACAAGAAAGGATCAAGAACAATGATATAGCTTCTTGGAGAAGCTAAAGCTTTTGGAGCTTGGGAGTGTTTATTGCTTGGATTGAGAGTGATTTGTAGGAATGATCTAACTTGTGTACAAATGAGCCCCTTTTAGGCATTATATAGTGGTTTCTAGGGGCTGCCCGTCATTTACACGTGGCACGCACTCATTGGACCTATCTTCTGCCCGAAAAGGTGATTTGATGGCGCATTTAATGCTAAACCGCCTTAGGTGCTCGTCCTCGCCGAGATGCCGAGGAGCTGGGTCACAGTGGTCGCCGAAGGACCTCCGAGGTGGTTGGTCGCCATGCTTTATACTGTCTCCCAAGGCTTCAACACTTAACTTCTCTAGCAAAAAATAGGCGAGTGCTCGCCACACATTTGGGCGAGCAGCTAACTAAACATGTGCTCGCCAACATCTTTGGACGAGCACTTAAATATATTAAATACATTTGTTATATTACATTTTCTTGGTCTTGTTGACTAGTCGTCGCACGACTTTGTTGACTGGTCCTCGCCACGTAAGATGGTGACTAGGATTGACTTGTCAAAGATTGACTTCTTTGACTAGGTATAACATTTGCCCCCTGGTCGCCTTTCTTCGTATTCGTAGAATGGTAAGGCAAGCAGTCTGATCGTCTTCTTGGAAGGTGGATTTGTCTTCGACAAACAAATCCATTTTGAAATCTTGGTGACGTAAATTGGAGGCGGTCGCCTCGTTTCCTACGTCGAGCACGCCTTTCGAAGCGCCTTTAATGATGACTGATGTGACTTGTGTCAGGCGCGTGATCGGCGCTCGAAATTTGAAATGCGCGCGTGGGGCGCGTGCCGACCTCAAAGGTCGCGCGTGGGGGCCACTCTCCGAACTCGATTTCGGAAATGACCCCAAATTTTTGGGAAAATTACGGATTTTACCCCGTTTTTTGCAAATCTTCGAATTTCTTCAAGCTTTCGTCCAAGCTTCAACCTTCAAGCTTTTCCGGCGTGTGTTGTGGTGATTTTCGATCGTCAACAAGGTAAAAAACATACATTTCTTTCTTTAAAAACTCTTTCTCCCCCATTTCTATAGAAAAAATGGAGGTCGATGGCTCCGGTGGTGGCTCTGATGGTGGTCCGCCGCCGTTGGTTGGTGGCTCTGAAGATTCCGGCGGCGGAGACCGTTTGGCCTTGGCCTTGATGGAGAGGGCATCCTCTTCGGACTCTAGGATCCATTCCCCTGACCCTATAAATGTTAGAGTCCGCAATCTTGGAAAGGCAGTGGTCGTCGACGTCGACGAGCTCGATGAATCCGAAAGGGACGATGCTGGCAATGATGCCGAGGAGGGTGATGCCGAGGAGAGTGGCAGCGAGACTGACTCTGATCTGCGCGATTAGGGTTTGGATCGAGGGGTGGGCGAACAGATAGAAACTGCCCAAGTCGAGGAGACCTTGACGAGGAGTCTCCGCGAGGATTTTGAGGAGGTTGTTCAATATGCGGAGAGCATAAAGGACATTTTGAGTGGTAGGGAAAATTTGGATGGCGATGAGGTCTCGAGGGAGGCCTACTATAAATATTTCAGCGAATACCTTCCTTGAGAGGTTCCTCGCCCGCATCGAGAAGCTTTCCAAAAAATATACGAGGCGAGCAAGTATGCGAGCAAAGTCTCCTCGGCGCAGCTAGAGAATGCCCGAAAGAAGTATCAATTGCCGGCCGACGTCTGCTTTTTTGTCCCTCGCCAGGATGAGAGGGCCGACCAGCCGCCAGAAGGCATGGTCGCCGTCAACATCGGCATGATGGAGGCAGGGCTGAGGTTCCCCCTGTATCCCAGTATCTCAAATTTCTTACACTTTCTAAATGTGGCCCCTTCTCAAATTCTACCGAACGGTTGGTCGAACCTGATCGGAATTCTTACACTGTTCGGCCTGGTGGCGGCCGAGAATGGATGTCGGAACATATGGCTTAGCCCGAAGGAGATTAACTATCTCCTTCAGGCGGCCGAGGCCTGAGGGAAAGTAGGCCATGGATATTATTATGTAAGAGGCCGTGACAATTTTAAATTGGTTGAAGGGGTTCCCAACAAGATTAGAGATTGGAAGACCAACTGGTGGTGGGTAGCCGGGGACTGGAAAAGTCCAGTGAGGCCGGATGGATCCTCTGATCGCATTCCCATCGAGACTGAGTATCAAAGAATTCGTGGTAAGTCTTTTTATTTCTGCTCGTTCTTGTCTATACTGAATAACTCCTCGCTTTTGTAGGTGAAACTGTTCGCAAGAAGCCTGCCGACCACCGTCTCACGCCCCTCTTCCAATACCATGTTTGCTGCGTTCTCAATCGTCGCTACCTGGAGAGGTCCTGCCGATTTCTGAACAGGGAGTGTATGCGTGAGCGAGCAGGTCTCAGAGTACCTCCTCATCATTTCACTCGAGAGTTCCCTCCAGGTATCAAAATATTTCTAAGTTTTTTGAAATTACTCTTCGTAGACACTAACTTCTCGTTTTTCTTTCTAGTAGTGGTTCCACAAAGGGTTGTTACTTATCTTCCTCCCACCGTTGAAGTCGGTCGCATAAAATCGAACAGGATGCTTCAACAAGCAAGAATGCTCCGCGAGCGCAAGATCGTTGATGGCTCCGGCAAGAAAAGGAAAGGGGCGGAGAGCTCGGGGGCTCCACCCAAGAAGATTGCTAAACCAACCCGAGGGGGTTCTTCTCGCCCACCTGCTGCCGAGCAGAGGGCCGTGCCAGTTGGCGAAAAGAGGATCTCGCCGAGGAGATCTCCTCCGCCGAGGGGTGATTCGCCTCCCCCCAGACAGGTCGTATCCCCTCCTCCCCGAAGCACTCGGTCGCGAGAGACTGCAGCGAGCTCGTCGTCCGGGGAGAGGGCTCAGGGGGACAACACCCTTCTCGGCTGGGATGCCGCAAGGGTTGCCAAGTAAGTTTACTATCAATAGGACTTTAGAATATTTTCAAGTACCTTTTTCTAATTTTTTCCTTCTCTAAATAGTGTTGCCGATTGTCCGATCGCCCAACCTTTCAACGAGAATCTTCTCGGCTTCTACCGGTCGCGGGATCCGGTCGATAGAGAATCTTTGAATCCGATCGCACTGAGGGCCGTGAAGCACCTGCCTCGATCGTTGACGACCACTCTGGTCGATGAGGTCAACAACCACAACGCCTTGGAAAATGCGCGCCTGGTCGCCATTGATCTGAGCCGGGCATCTTACACCATAGAGAAACTCGCCTGCCAGATCGCTGAAGGTCGCAAGATCAGCGAAGACAGAGGTGCGAAGCTTGCCCAAATGGCCAAGGCTAAAGCTGTCGTCGAAGGGCAGCTGGTCGCCTCTGAGGAGAAGGTGGTCGACCTTGAGACAAAACTGGCCGATGTCGAGGCAAAGTTGGCCGATTCTGAGGCCCAACTTGAGACGGTTCGAAAGAAGGATCAAGAAGATCTCCAAGAGATCGAACGTCTCCGTGCTCGCCTCAAGACTGCCGAGGACGAGGTAAGAACTCTTGCAAACAAATCTGCAGATGATGAGGAAGAGTTGGCCACTCTTCGTCAAGAGCTGGTTGGCATGACGGATGAGCGAGATGAGATCACTGATCTCGCTGGGAGTATGGCTATTCTATCGGTGGCGCTCACTGCCCATGGGCTTATTCATAGCCTGTTGGAAGTTCATCCGGAAGTGGACGTGACTCCGCTCGGGGGGTTTTTGGACGGCCTCCTTATGAAGGAAAATCCTCAACCGGAAACAGAACTCCCTTTGCTCCCTTTGATGAAACTGGGACTTCAGTTCCCTAGACTTTTGGGTGTTCCGGTATTCTTCACGGACCCTCCACAAGAACGTCCAGCTCAACAAGGCGAACAGTATGCTGCTGCTGAGGGGGAAGTTGCCGGCGAGCATGATGCTGCTGCCGAGGGGAATGTTGCCGGCGAGCATGATGCTGCTGCCGAGGGGAATACTGCAGAGACTTAGTTTCTCTTTTTTTTTTTCTTTTTTTTTTGTTTAGGACTGCTCGGCCACTAAAGCCTTTTTTTGTAATTTCAGCCTCTTAAGGCTTTTTAATGAATGGAACTTTTGCTTATATGATGTTTGGCTATTTTGAGTGATCGTTCTCGTTACTGCTTTCCGATTTATGTTATGATTACTTTTTGCAAGCATCTTTTTAAAAAGGAGTGCTCGTCTTTCCTTGCGAACATCTTTACGAAAGAGTGCTCGTCTTTCCTTGCGAGCATCTTTACGAAAGAGTGCTCGTCTTTCCTTGCGAGCATCTTTACGAAAGAGTGCTCGTCTTTCCTTGCGAGCCTCTTTACGAAAGAGTGCTCGTCTTTTAGAGTTAACCATTTGTCGGTTGAAACTCTTTGTTTGATAGGTAGTGATCGTCGTCGCCACTACCTTGCGAGCATCTTTAAGAAAGAGTGCTCGTCTTTTGTTTCCTAGATGGCTACGCAGAGCCTTGTCTAAAATTTCAAACTTATCTAACACTTGATGGAAATTTAAAACTTTACTTGTATTGAAATGATGATTAGATACAAACTATACAAATATGAAAAAATTAAAAACTTACTGGTAATACTTCTTTAGCTTGACCGCGTTCCATGGGTACTTGCTCGGCTTGCCCTCCAGATCTTCTAGCTCGTACGATCCGTTCAGGAGTGTGCGCGTTATTCGGTACGAACCCTCCCAAGTCGGGCCAAGTATGCCGATGGACTGCTCCGTCGCCCTCCGAAGTACGAGTTGGCCGATAGTGAACTGGCGAGCACGTACTTTGGTGTTGTAGTAGCGTTCTGACCTTTGCTTGTAGACCACGTTCTTCTCGACCGCTGTTAGCCTTCGCTCTTCTAGGAAGTCCAAGTCGGAGAGCTGTGAATCGTTATTCAACTACTCGTCATAATTTACCACTCGAAAACTTGGGACCTGCCCCTCTGCTGGTATGACAGCTTCGGTTCCGAACGCGAGCGCGAACGGAGTTTCACCAGTAGAATTCCTCGTGGTCGTCTGATATGCCCACAGAACCATGTGCAGCTCGTCCGCCCATTTGCCCTTCAATCCATCTAGCTTAGCTTTCAAGGTGTGCTTGATGATTTTTTTGATCGCCTCTACTTGACCATTTGATTGTGGATGATAGGGTGTTGAAAAATGTTTCTTAATGTTCCATTCTGAGCAGAAATCCAGCATGTCTTGACTTGTGAATTGACGTCCGTTGTCGGTCACTATCGCTCGTGGTAGGCCAAACCTGCAAATTATGTTTTTCCAAATGAAGCTTGTCATCTGGGCCGTTGTGATGGTCTTCAGTGCCTTTGCTTCTGTCCACTTGGTGAAGTAATCGACTGCTACGACTACGAAAGTTACCCCCCCCGACGCCAGGCGGGAAAGGTCCGATGATGTCAATGCCCCACTTTGCGAAGGGCCAAGAGCTGTAGACGGAGATGAGCTCGTCTGGAGGTGAGTGAATAGCGGGTGCAAAAGCTTGACATCTCTTGCATGCCTGGGCGTAATGAATTGCGTCCTTCTTCAGTGTTGGCCAAAAGTAGCCTTGCCTCATGATCTTTAAAGCGAGCGCTTGCCCCCCTGTATGATTTCCACATGCTCCGTCGTGGATTTCGTGCATGACGATCTTCGCTTCGTCTTCTCCGAGGCATTTCAATAAAGGCATTGAAAAACCCCGTTTGTACAGCTGGTCGCCCAAAATTGTGTACCTTGCGGACCTGAGTTGCAATCTGGTTGCCTTCACCTTGTCTGCCGGGAGCTCGCCGATCTTGATGTACTTGGTGATCGGCGTCCTCCAGTCCTCGTCCCTGGTCGCTTCAACCTGCAAAATTTGACCTCTGTTCACCGATGGGGAAGAAATTTTAGTGATGGTTTCTTCTGAAAATATTGCCTCCCCCTCTGAAGTGGCCAGCCGAGCTAACGCATCTGCTTGCGTATTGTCCTCCCTAGGGATTTGCTCGATGTGGAATTGATCAAATTGCTCGAGTAATCCTTTCACTAGGTCTTGATACTTTATCATTTGATCGCCGCGAGCCTCGTAGTCGCCCGTAATTTGACATACAACCAGCTGAGAGTCAGAAAAAAATTTCAGTTTTCTGGCGCCCACGGCCATAGCCATCTTGATGCTCGTCTTGGTTGTTGGTCGCCCGATACTCGAACTCGATCGCCGAAGGAAACGTCTGTCCGGTTGGGCTGGTGAGGACAACTCCTGCCCCTGCTTTGGTGCTCGTCGACGAGCCATCGACGAACAGTGTCCAAGGAAGTTTGATTCCCTCGTCCAATTTCTCTGGGAAAGTGAGCTCTACAATGAATTCTGCCAACACTTATCCCTTGATTGCCGTTCTGGGTGCGTAGGTGAGACCAAATTGCCCGATCTCCACCGACCATTTCAAAAGTCTTCCAATGGTATCCGGACGATGCAGTGCTCGTCGGAGAGGAAAAGTGGTGAGGACGACCACCTCGTGGTCGAACAGGTATTGCCTTAATTTTCTAACGCTCATGACTAGTGTGTACGCCAATTTTTCCATTGGAGTGTATCTCAACTCCGCATCTCTCAGTGTTTGACTTACGTAGTAGATAGGCAGATGTGTGCTCCCCTCAGCTCGGACGAGCACTGAACTGATCGCACAGTCAGTGGCCGCCAAGTATAGATACAAAATTTCACCGGGGACTGGCTTAGATAGGACCTTCGGATCCGATAGATAATCCTTTAATTTTTCGAAAGCTTTCTCACACTCATCGGTCCACTCGAACTTTCCTTTTTTCAGAGCGTCGAAAAAAGGTTTGCAACGATCGTCCGTTCGTGCAATGAATCTATTCAGCGATGCAAGGCATCCTGTCAACCTCTGTACTTCTTTCACGTTCCTTGGGCTTTGCATATTGATGACTGCTTGAATTTTACTCGGATTCGCCTCGATGCCCCGCTGGCTAACCAAGTGCCCCAGAAATTTTCCTGAGCTAACTCCAAAACTGCATTTCTTTGGATTTAACTTCATGTTGTACTTTTTCAGGATATCGAAAGTCATGGCAAGGTGGTGTAGGTGATCCTCTTTCCATAAGCTTTTGACAACGATGTCGTCGATATAGACCTCCAGCATCTTGCCGATGTGTTTCTCAAACATCTTATTTACCAGCCTTTGGTACGTTGCCCCCGCGTTTTTCAAACCGAAAGGCATTCTCTTCCAGCTATACATATCAAGCGCAGTCATGAAGGCCGTATGTCGCTGGTCGTCGGGATGCATTGCAATCTGATGGTACCCTGCGAAGGCATCCATGAAAGTTAGCATTTCGTGCCCCGCTGTATTATCTACTAGGTGATCAATGTGGGGCATCGGAAAGTGATCTTTCGGACAGGCGTCGTTTAGATCTGTGAAGTCTATACACAATCTCCACGAACCGGTCGTTTTTCTGACGAGCACTGGATTTGCCAACCACTCGGGATCAGTTCCAGTTTTCTCGATTAATTTGTTGTCGATCAATTTCTTGATTTCGACCGCCAAAGCCGCACTTTTATCAGGCCCAAATTTTCTTCGTTTTTGGGTGATGGGTCTCCTTGCTGGATCAATATTCAATCTGTGGCAGGCATGATTCGTGGGAATGCCCACCATATCTTCGTGCGACCAGGCGAACGCACCGATGTTTTCTTTCAAAAATGCGACCATGTCTGACCGCAAATGTGCTGGTAAATTTGAACCTATGAATACCTCGAGTTCTGGACGAGCTTCATTTAAATGGATGGTTTCAAGGTCCTCCGCTGAAGTCGCCCGCTCTTTAGGCTCCTTCCAACGAGGGTCCTCAATTCCGAATTCTGGCTCAAACCTAACCTAGGCTCCAGATCTGGAAAGTTTTCTGGAGACTGGTCGTCGGGGATCTGGTCGCCCGAATCTGTCTGCTCGTCGATTTCCATTGGGGTGTGGTCGTCCACTTCCATGGAGGCGTGCTCGTTCGCCTCCACTTGGTGGTCGTCGGAACTATGACTGCACTCCCCAATTTCAATTTTTCGGTACTTGCTAGGAAGACCCTCCAAGTAGTTCACTTGTTCAGTTTGTGTTTGACACTCAATATACTTTCCAATCATAGTACTTTCCTTAGAATGACGCTTTGCAAAACGGACGAGACACTCCCTCGCCCGCGTCTGATCGCCCTTGACGGTTATAACTCCCGCCGGGGTTGGAAATTTAATACAATAATAATAAGTAGAAGCGGCCGCCTTGAACTCGTTGAAGAAAGGTCGGCCGAGGAACACATTGTAGGACGATGGCATGTCGATGATCAAGAAGTCGAGCTGCCTAGCATGGTGCATCTCAGGCTCTTTTGACGATGCCAATTCTAGAGAAAGTCTGATTTTCCCAATGGGAATGTTGTGTGTGTCCCCGAACCCTACGATTATATCATCGCATGGCTCGATGTATTCTGCATATCCACCGAGAGCATCCAAGGTATGCTTGAAGAGGATGTTGGTGTATGCCCCAGTGTCGACCATCATTCGATGGACGATGGTTCCCATTATCTTCCCCGTGATGACCAAAGCATCATTGTTTGGGTGCACCACGCCGTTCAGGTCGTCGTCCGAGAAAAAGATTTGATGAGAAGGAGGCTTCTCGGCAGTCGGAGCGACGCACACCTGGTGCACGTTGTTGAGTGCTCGCTGTTCACTCTGGGCCCGGTGAACAGACAGAGCGACCCCGGATTGAGTCCCCCCAAGGGGCCTTCTATCATATTGCAGGCTCCACCCACGTTATCGATGTCGCCACCAGGATTTTTTGGCATGGGAGGAGTTAGCTTGGGATGATTCAGTTGTTGGCGCAGGTCGTCGCTGTCGTCGCGACGTTTCTTTCCCCTGTTGTCGCCATTTCCAAGGGGCTTGATGAATTGGGCGAGCTTGCCCTCATTTTATAGTTTAAAAAGATTTCTCACCAAGTCCCGGCACCCATTAGTGTGGTGGCCAATAGAGTTGTGGTAGTCGCAGAATTTGCTACCATCGAGGTTGTCATCACTTGTATGCATTGGCCTGGTATGGGGGAGCAGATTCTTTCCCCTGACTGCATTGAAAATGCCCCTGGGATCAAGAGAGAGAGATTCTCTGAACTGGATGATCTCAGGAGACTCCTCGAAAGGCCTGAAGTTCGCTGGGCGAGCACTGTCAGCTTGAGTGGTCGCCTTCTTGGGCTGGGAAGATTCCCCAGTGTTGGTATTTTTCTTGGGCCAGACCCTTTTGGACGTGTCAGGCTGCTCGTTAGCCTTGGCAGCGTCCATGATTTCCTCCATTTGGATGAAGTTCCCAGCCCTCGTGCGGAAGTCCGCATAAGAAACTGGGAAAGTAAGATGGATAGATTCCTAGAGCTTGGTACCTATCCTCAGACCGAAAACAGCCGAGATCAGCTTTGTCTCATCGTTTACGGCCTCCCCATCGATCACCAGCCTATCAAAGCGCTCGATGAAGTCCTTGCCCGACTCATTTAGGGATTGGCGAAAGTTTGCCAAACGTTGCTTGGAGGCTGGGCGAGCAGCAATGGACCCGTAGTAGGTCAGAAAGTATTGTCCCAGCTCGTGGAATGAGGTGATTGATCTGGCACTCAAAGTTGTGTACCAACGATGAGCCCGATCTCCCAAGGTTAGGGAGAAGTTTCTGCACTGGGTGGCGTCCGTTGCCCCGATTGAGGCCATATAGTTGGAGTACTTGGACAAGTGTACTCTGGGGTCGGACATCCCATCGTATGCCGCCATGGAGGGCATTTGGATCTTCCTTTGAATGGGGGCGGTAAGGATTGCAACACTTAGTGGAGGTGCGGGCAGAGTGATTGGCGGAGTGGCCCCTTGCTTCGAGGCGACCACCTTTGCTCGCAGAGCATCCATCTCTAGCTTCATCAATTTTTGGGTTTCGAGGAACTGGGCGATTTGCCCCTCCTCGGCAGTCTGTGCTCGGGGGACGACGACCTCGTCGCGTCGGCTCCCTTGGGATGCGACCGGGCGATCATCATGACGTGATCGCTTGGGAGAATGCCTATTAGAGCGGTGGCTGCGATAACTCTTTGCCGGAGCTCGCGAGCACTTCCCTGGTCCCACTCGATCTAGAGCTGAGACTCTGTCGCCCTGATCTCTCTTGTCAGCGCGATCCCGGTGGTTGGCTTTCTCTGGTCGGCCGTCCACATTGAAAGGCACTCGGCGAGGAGCCCTTCCATCGTTATCGTCCATCCGGTTGAAAACCGAATTTCTTTGGCGCGAGTCTCCCGTGTGGCTATTGTGGGAGTGCTCGTCAGCTTTGTTTTTGCCTTTGTCTTGGGGGCGAACAGGATGTGAGTGATAGGAGCGGTCTTCCTCATTCTCCTTGTCTTTACGAGCTTCGTCGAAGGCCCGATCCTTGGCCTTCTCAAGCGCTTCATTCTGCCTCTTCCTCTCCGTGAGGTAATCACAGAGATCTTTCAAATGCTGGGGATCATTCAGAATGTCCCCCATGTTCAAGTTAGCAAAAGGGTTTGCCGGCGGAACCACCGGCGGCGGAGGGTGCTCGTTCCCTCCATGCGGTGGGATTCCGTTATGATTCGTATGTTGAGACATCGTTTAAAGAGTGTCTCTTCTTAGATTACAAAGTAATGATCTAAAAAACGAAAGATTAAAGTTCTTACGCAGAAGAACGTGCTATTACAACTACTAGACTTAGCAAAGTAATAACAACAGAAGCTTGAAAACACAAATACAAGGAGATCAAACTCCAAAATATGCTACGAAAACTGAAAATGTTCAAGAACACGAAGAACACTAACAATCGTAAATAGAGCTTTAAAAGGTCGATCTACCGATTAAAACTTAAAAAACAAGAGTTTGCTAGCCGATCGCTCGATGATCGGTTGAAACCTTGATGATGAACACGCAAAAGTTCCCCTCCTTCTAGCGCCAAATGTTGTATGCACTTTAATCGGGTTGATTTGGATGTGGACTATTCTTTAGTACGATACAAACATGTATTATGATCGGGGGTTATTACGTGTTTAAACGGGTTGTTATGATGATCTTGATGATCTTAAAGAAGAACAAAACAAGAAAGGATCAAGAACAATGATATAGCTTCTTGGAGAAGCTAAAGCTTTTGGAGCTTGGGAGTGTTTATTGCTTGGATTGAGAGTGATTTGTAGGAATGATCTAACTTGTGTACAAATGAGCCCCTTTTAGGCATTATATAGTGGTTTTAGGGGTTGCCCGTCCTTTACACGTGGCACGCCCTCATTGGACCTATCTTCTGCCCGAAAAGGTGATTTGATGGCGCATTTAATGCTAAACCGCCTTAGGTGCTCGTCCTCGCCGAGATGCCGAGGAGCTGGGTCACAGTGGTCGCCGAAGGACCTCCGAGGTGCGTGGACGCCATGCTTTATACTGTCTCCCAAGGCTTCAACACTTAACTTCTCTAGCAAAAAATAGGCGAGTGCTCGCCACACATTTGGGCGAGCAGCTAACTAAACATGTGCTCGCCAACATCTTTGGACGAGCACTTAAATATATTAAATACATTTGTTCTATTACATTTTCTTGGTCTTGTTGACTAGTCGTCGCACGACTTTGTTGACTGGTCCTCGCCACGTAAGATGGTGACTAGGATTGACTTGTCAAAGATTGACTTCTTTGACTAGGTATAACACAATCTTAATTTAAACTGTACTGTATTTCTTTAATAAAAAGATAAAAATAATTTGGAAACAATAAATCATAATCACTAGAATACTCAAGGAACTTTCCCTTGTGAGAGAAAACAATCAAATTAAGCGACTTCAGCATCGCACAAGACAAAGATCTCATGAGCTTTCTTCAAATGTATGAATTGTCTGCTTTTTTTTTCTGGCATTGATTTTTTTAGCGCAAATGGGAGGAGATGAAAAAAGGGCTACAAGGAAAAGAATGAAGGAGATGGGGTGTGTTTATATAGTAGTAGACTAGTTATTGAGTTGTTTTAAGTTTTAAATGAAAAAAAAAAGGGTATGAAAGGAATAAATTGGGGTGTGTTTAGTAATAAAAATTGATTTTCAAATTTTAGTGGGGTAAGTTTAACATTTGGAGTGTAACATTTTATGGGGTGTTAGTAGCCCCACCCTAACATAAAAGTGAATATACTAGTAAAAACTATCAACACAGCTAAAAGGTAAACAAATTAACCCAGGTCATTTGCCCGGTTTGCTATGATACCATGAAAGAATTCCGTCTCATCTAAAAGTTCGAACTTGTAGAGAGAGTGTGAATTAATTCTTGTATATTAATTCCTAACAAATATGTATTAACTTTCTAATTTTCCTATTGCTTCTATGTCTCGAGCTCCAATCATTGCACATATACACTCATCTCTTTCACATTGCAAGGAGTGGTGGATTCATAATTTTAAAACTGGGGTACGATAGTTAATCGAATACTTATACTATTTCACAATATATTTTTAACATAAGTTATTTCTAGAAATACTATTTTCACACCTGCTTAGTAATCGAGAGAATCAATATTAATTTTTAACTTCGAATCAATTTCAATCTTTTTCCGAGTCGAGTACGAGTACAGTATAAACTCTATAAATTAATAATCATGGGACCACCAAAATTTATTAATTAAAAGAGTTATTAATTTATCTATAAATTAATAATTATTAATTTATATATTAATTAATATTTTATTAATTTATAGAAACACTATTTCAAACTTCCACGTGTAAGTATTTATTGTAAATATATCAAATAAATGACCTAATTTAAAAGAATCATTCAATCTTACATTATTATGCTTCTTGTGTTCATTGTGTCACTTTATGAACATTAAAAAATATTTTCAATATAAATATACAAGATCAAAATATGCTAACACAAACAAATCATACACACAACATGACTTCTCATCTTACGGGTGTGAAACAAATAACAATGACCGACGAGATTCGAAAAGCATTATGCAAGCACAACAAGAATAATTCAAGTCTCACTAAAAAAGTAAAAACTAATGGCAAGAATTAGTTCTTAGTACGTAACTATTGTTTGCAAGTGAGTCAAGCGACAATATCAAATACAATTAAGCGATCTTTAGAGTATCTCTCACTTGCTCCCGAAAGAGGTGATGTTAAGCGACGCAAACGGGCAAAATTTCCTAATCTAGAAAAATCTATCTATGAACGGATTCTTCAATATGAAGAACACGTTGAATAATTTTTTGGCGAGCTGTGAGAAAACGACACTAGAAGTTCTTACAATGATAAGGAAAATTAGAGATGAGATTCAAGCAAGGGCGGAGCCAAAAAAATTTTTTAGAGTGGGCTGAATGAATACAATACAAAAAAATAAAAGTAGCAATTTTTTTTACATAAGTTACAACATACGATTTTTTATTCGATAGAATTTATAAATTTTCAAACAATTATCTTTTAATATTGACAACTCTATAATCTGATAAATTAATAGTTCTCCATTTTGTTTCGAATACGCTCTAGCTTGACATGGTTCATTATTAAAAATGTTTGTTCGTTCGTCACAGTGATAACAAGAAGTGTTAAAACTAGGTGAATCAGAAAAGCTGTTAAATATGCATATTTTATAAATAGTATAACAAGAACTAATATGGATTAATGGTAGGTGTAAAGTAAATTTGATGAGATTTGAAGTAAAATGTAGATAAAAAAAGAGTGACAATTTTAAAATTAAAATAATGTTGAAAGGATATTAATTTCGTGTGGGTATTTTCATATTAAGAGTGTATATGTAATTTTGGAATGTCTCATTAAAAAAAAGTGTATAAATAATTACGGAATTGAGTATCACTACTACATATTTGGCTTTGGAGAGCTTTTAGAAGAGCTCTCCAAGTGGGAGCTGTCCAAGCTAAATTGCATTTGGAGAGCCCTTTTTGCACTTGGAGAGTCTCCAAGTGCAATTTAGCTTGGACAACTCCCACTTGGAGAGCTCTTCTAAAAGCTCTCCAAGGCCAAATATGTAGTAGTGTATATATAAAAGAAAAACCCCCCAAAAATTGGGGTGGGCTGGAGCCCTCCTTAGCCATAAAGAGGCTCCGCCCTTGGATTCAAGGTGAAATTGATTTCAACAAAAAAAAAAAAAACTAAAGACAATTGAGTTATTTTTCAAGAAACATTCATAAATCATTCATGTAATATGTAGTATATAAGGAATTATTAATTTATATTTTATATGGGGTCTATAGAAATTATAAAAAATGTATTATCTTATAATTTTAGCAAGTTTATTAATTTAGCACGCTATCTCCGTGTCGGGACCGGCTAAAAATATTATCTTAGAGAGTTTATTAATTTATCGAGTATTAATTTATAGAGTTTCTACTATAGTTTTCGAGTTGCACGGCTTACACTCCTAGATAAATCACATGTTTCTTAATTTACCTCATCCAAAAGGTACCAAGATCAAGCAAATCCTCAAACATATCATCACATTGCATATCTTTTATATATATATATATATATATATATATATATATATATATTCAGTTGAATGGAATGTCATCAAATCAATACAGAAAATTGAAATGCCCAAACATATCTTCAATAAATATATCATAATTGTGAACAATGAGATATGATCACCGTTGAATTGGTGAGTGGGGAATGACTTGTATTTATAAGAGTAATTACATTGTAACCAAATTACATAAATTTAGGAAAAGATAAATACAAAAGATAACTACACCAATATATGTCCTATATACAAGAAATGTTTGACTATTCCTTAATATCCCCGTCAAGCGATGCGTGGGATGAGGGAAAACGCAGAGCTTGGATCGAAGGAACTCGAACGTCGGGCGAGGAAGGCTTTTCGTGAAGATGTCGGCGAGCTGGAGATGTGTGGGGACAAACTACGTAGACAGCTTTCCGGAGGTGACGAGCTCGCGAACAAAGTGACAGTCGGTGTCAATGTGTTTGGCCCGCTTGTGAGCCACTGGATTCTGGCTCAGAAAGAGGGCACTATTGTTGTCGGAGAGGAGAACAGGGCGAGTAGGCAGTGGAACACGGAGCTCGCGGAGCAAAGAAGTGAGCCAAACGACCTCGGCAGCTGCGTTGGCTAAGGCACGATACTCCGATTCACAACTGGAGCGAGCTATTGTGGGTTGTTTCTTTGCACTCCAAGAGACCAGATTCCCACCTAAGAAGACTGAATAACCATAGGTAGAACGACGAGTTTCCACGCAACGAGCCCAGTCGGCATCTGAGTAGGTGACCACGGAAGAGTTTGGGCGACGAGTGAATGAGAGGCCATAATTGATAGTGTGCTTGACATAGCGAAGAATCCTCTTCACCGCCGAGAAGTGGTCGCTGGTCGACACCTGGAGAAACTGACTGACATGATTTACCGAGAAGGATAGATCAGGTCGAGTGATGGTGAGGTACTGGAGGGCGCGTATCAAAGAGCGATAAAGGGTCGGATCCGAGAATGGATCACCAGTGCTGACCAGGGTCTCACCCGCGGCCAAAAGGGTTGCGATGGGCTTGGAATCTTGAAGATCTGCTCGCTCAAGAATTTCGCGAGCATATTTGGACTGCCCGACGAACAGCCCAGAGGAGGTGTAGGAGATTTCCAAACCCAGAAAATAGTTGAGGCGACCAAGGTTCTTGAGGGCGAACTCCTTGTTCACCCGAGCAATGAAACGAGCTAGTGTAGATGAGTCGTTGCCAGTGACAATAATATCATCGACGTATAAGAGGAGGTAGATGACCGAGGAGCCTTGAAATAGGTAGAACAACGAGGAGTCAGACTTGCACTCCTTGAAGCAAATGTCGATCAAGAAGGAGCTAAAGCGCTGGAACCAAGCTAAGGGAGCTTGGCGGAGACCATATAATGCCTTTTTCAATTTGCAGACATGATCAGGGAGCCGAGGATCGACAAAACCAGGGGGTTGAGCCATAAAAACTGGTTTCTGGAGATAGCCATTGAGAAAGGCATTCTTGACATCCAGCTGATGGAGGGGCCAGTTGAAGCGAACAGAGAGAGATAAGATAACCCGAACAGTGGTCGCCTTAACAACGGGACTGAATGTGTGAGAAAATCCGTGCCAGGGATTTGGGTAAAGCCTTGAGCGACCAGTCTGGCTTTGTGCCGCTCAATGGAACCATCAGATTTGTACTTGATTCGAAAAACCCATTTTGAACCAACAATGTTCGTATTCCGGGGGCGAGGAACAAGATCCCAAGTTTTGTTAACTCGCAGAGCATCGATTTCTTCCTGCATGGCAGCCAACCATTCAGGAGACTTGGCGGCCGATTTGAAACCACGGGGTTCTGAGGAGGCAGTGAGGGCACTGATCAAGGCAGTGGAGGTCAAGTGCAGAGGATACTTAGGTTTGAAAATCCCAGATTTTGCTCGCGTGATTATTTGGTGCGTGGACCGTGGTTGCCGTGCTGGGGGGTCAATGGTCGGCTGCGGCTGCTCGACCAGTTCAGGGGAAGCAGGTGGCCCCGCAACAGGGGCTGGCAGCAGAGGATGGGGTTCCTCGCCTGGATCAGAAGAGCATGCCGAGCAAGGGATGGTCGCAGAGGAAGGAACAGGCCCTGGCGAGGGATCAGGCGAGGAGTCAGACTCCGCATCCAGAAAGGATGAGACTACCTCACTAGTCGGCATGGGCCGAGCAGTACCTGAAAAAAGGAAGCACTCTTCATCAAATACGGCATGTCGAGTAATAAAAGTTTGTGATGAATGAGGATCAAGACACCGAAAATCCTTATGTTGGCTACTGTATCCCAAGAAGATACATGGTCGACTGCGAGGAGAGAGCTTGTTCGAGGCATAGTCTCGAAGATAAGAAAATACTCGGCAACCAAATGTCTTAAGATTTCCATAAGTAGGCACAGTTCCGAATAAGACCTGAAATGGTGATAGGCCGCCCAAAACTGACGACGGAAGTCGGTTGATGAGATGAATAGCAGTGGCAAAGGCATCAAACCAAAATTTTAACGGGGCGCGAGCATGAAACAACATAGAGAGCCCAGTTTCAGTGATGTGTCGATGTTTTCACTCAGCGCGACCATTCTGTTGAGGGGTGTATGGACATGACTTACGATGCTCTATGCCATGCTCGGTCATGAAGCTGCGAACAGCTTTGTTGACAAACTCTGTACCACCATCACTCTGAAACACTTTGATGGTCGAGGAGAACTGATTGCACACATACTTGTGAAAGGCGACCAAGGTTGCGAAGAAATCTGATTTTTCTCAGAGAGGATATAACCATGAAAAACGAGAAAAATCATCCACGAACACAACATAATAACGAAAACCAGAAGTAGCAGTAGTAGGAGCAGGACCCCAAAGGTCGCAATGTACTAAATCAAGAACTGCAGATGCACGTTTTTCATTTATAGTGAATGATAATCGTTTACTCTTAGCCAATTGGCAAGGGGTGCAAGTTTTCGGATTTGGTAGAATTGAACTAACAGATAGATGCCCTAATCTATTCAAATCTTTAATAATGTCAAAGGGTACATGACCCAAACGGGAATGCCATAAATCAAAAGAAGCACGAATGATACCAGGCTTTTTCAAAGAAGCGACCAAAGCTGGGAGCGCCCGTTCCAACACGTACAACCCCTGCTCACATCGATCCTGAGCCACCACCTCCTTGGTAGCCCGATTCTGAACAACAAATGTGTTGTCAGAGAAGCAAACATCAACCGAAAAGTCAGACGTGAGCTTGCTAATGGATAAAAGGTTCTTGGTGATGTGAGGTACAACGAGAACATCTAGAAGGCCAATATCCTTAGAAATTGAGTGCAAACCAACATGAGAAATTTGTAAGGAATTGCCATTACCAACAATAACCTCACAATTACCAGAATAAGGTGCCGAGGAGTCCAGGTGCGAGGTACTGGGAGTCATGTGGGCCGAGGCTCCTGAATCAACATACCAATCCGAGGAGGTCGGCGAGGAGACGGAGCAGGTCGAGTGAAAAGCCTGAGCAAGGTTGGGGGATGGGTCTTCAGATAGATAGGCAGATGGGCGAGCAGTCTGGCGAGGAACTGGTCCGCGAACAAAACGCTAAGGGCATTTGTTGGCATAGTGCTCGCCGCGGCAGATTTGACAGCGGGGGACGTAGGCTTTACGCCCTCCGCGACCACCAGATAAATCGGGGCGACCACCACGAAGAGGCCTAGAAGGGCGACCACCAGTATGATCGTGTGGATTCGGGCGAGCAAAGAACGCGGCTGGAGCAGGCTCGACTGGATCAAGCTTATTCATGATCTCAAAGGCAATAGCCTGATGCAGTAAGTCACGGAAAGCTGGGACAGGCGAGAGGGCCATTCTGGTGTCGGCAAATCCGCTGAATTTGGGACCAAGGCCCCGTAGAAACCAGTGCGACATGTCAGATTTGTCGACTGGCTTACCAATAGCGGCCAGTTGGTCGCATAACGCTTTAAAACGCCGACCATAATCGGCAACGGGAAGGGAATCACGCTTGAGGAGAAGGAGCTCCTCATGAAGCTGAGTGATGCGGGACTGGGAGGAGTGGCTGAAGGCATCCTCCAGGGCAAGCCAAGTATCGCGGGCCGTGTCACATTGAACGACCTCGGCCAGAGTTTCTTCAGTGAGAGAGGAGAGAAGAAGGGCAAGGACTTTTTGTTCCTTTGTTTTCCAGGCAGCGAAGGTCGTGTGAGTGACGGCAGGGGGGGCAGATGAACCATCCACAAGGCCATAGAGATCGACACAAGTGAGCATCGGGACAACCTGCTTCTTCCATATGAGATAATTGGAAGAAGAGAGTTTCACGGTTACCATATGAATAAGGACATTCATAGGGATAGAAGAGTCTGCCATTGAAGGGAGATGGGCGAGGGGGACAAGCTCGACGATTGGGGAAGCGGCGGCGGCACAGTGGCGGCGACGACGGTAGAGAGGGAGAAAGAAATTATGGTTAAAGTTCTAGGATCGTGTTTAGGCTGATACCATGTGAACAATGAGATATGATCACCGTTGAATTGGTGAATGGGGAATGACTTGTATTTATAGGAGTAATTACATTGTAACCAAATTACATAAATTTACGAAAAGATAAATACAAAAGATAACTACAACAATATATATGTCCTATATACAAGGAATGTTTGACAAATCAACACCTAAAAGTTTGCAAGTTATATAATGGTAAAATAGAGCTTCTTTATTATTACTGGAGGTCCACATTAGTGGGAAGTTCCTGTAACTATATTTCTGCAATAACTTTTTGTTAATCAAGTCGACGCTTCTACGAACATTTTTTTAGCGCCTCAAATCCTTTTGTTTAGCAGAAACTCAGGATCATAAGCTCACATGTCGTCTAGCCAAAGATTGGACTCGACATTTTTATGACTCATTCTCCACGGAGGATCAAGAAACAATTTTCTTCATTATTTTGTTCATTATTTTTTAAGTTTCTATCTAATTTTAATTTTGTGGTAATACAATCAAATAATTTATATATATAAATAGTTAGGAAAATTTTCGGTGATAAATAAAATAAACTTTTATTGGGTAAAAAGGTGAAAAATAATTTCTTGTGTACTTTTATTCACACTAAAAACCATTTTTATTACTTTTAAAGTTAAAAAGTTTTTACTATCATCATTTTTATCTTTCATAATAATAATAATAAACAATTTATACATTAAAAATTATGTGTGCATTAGAGCGTACAGCTTATTTTTGTGTAACATAATCAAATAACCCAATTCACACCACTTCAACTATTTATATTAATTGGAGAGATTTACTACGAACTTCTTTAATTCTCTACGTGTGTCCTCTTGAAATTATTTTAAAATACTTAAAACTTTTCTAAAAAATTCTACATGCATAATTTAGGGAACATAAAATTCTAGAGATTTTCTTATAAGACCTCATGTCATGTCAGTATACACTCCCATGCATGCACAATGTTCTAGGCCACAATAATGAGAGACTTTTATATAAGATGATTTATATATGAAATGGACCTCCATCTTAGATCCATTCTCACACTTAATTTTTTTATTTGTTTCACATTAGTTTTCACATTCTAAAATAAAAAAAAATCGTAACTACTATTCTCAAAATTTTCACTTATCTACTTCTCATATCATTTACTTCTCTTACATAACCGTATTTAATTTATCACTTTAATAAAGTTAAAAGAACATTAATATTTGTTGGTTTATATGGAAGATATATGAAGTGTAGACCCAAGGAATATTATAAAACTATGATACATATTTTTTTTTTTATCAGAAAAAAGGAATTTTATTAAAGTGTTAAGTACAAGGGGTACTCAAACTGTAATACAATTCACAAAAGAGCTTGTACATTAAAATGAATCAACTTTCAACTCTCCCGTGCATATTCACCGCCCTTCCTTCTAAAATTTATCAGCTGCCAGATTCCATCGTATATGCCTCCCTTCCTAAACACCTTCCTGGATCATTTATCCAGTCTGGTATTGCCCACTCACGGAGTCCCTCAATCTTTGTCAATAACCAATCTCTCATCATGTACTTGTAATTGTTCAGAGTTTTGTGCAAATTCATCACCTTCTCCTTAAAAATAATATCGTTTCTCATGTCCCATATTGACCAGATTATACCTGTCCATAGGGTTGTGTCCACCTTACTCAATTTCCCTCCTCCCATCAGCCCTGAATGGTGTAGAAGGCTTATACTCGTGTTCGAGTGTGCAATTGTGGGGGGTTTTCAGCCACTCTTGCATCCCGTCCCACTATGATACGTATGTATGTAGCACAGTGTGCAATGTCTGATCTTTAATTTGTGTTATCAACTAATTAATTATAATAGCTAGTGTTTTTAGGTTAGTAAAAATCTTGTCCGGTTTCATTATTTTCTTCTTGACTTTAGTTCAATGAGATATAATTCAAGAAAGCGTGATTATTTTGATGTTATGGATCATACATAAAATTATATTTGCAATCTTTCTTTGTATACAGTATACTCCATGATTTTATTTCAGTTGGGATTTTTAGTATAAAAAATGAAACCGAATAAAATAACTGAAAATTAAAAAATTTAAATTGAAAATCGAATTCCATTGAGTGTTTCAATTCGATCTGTTATTTCGGTTATTTTGATTTTAATCGAATACCGTTGCCAGCCATGTAACTTGTAAGGCTAATGAGACATTATTTGTATATGCTACGGAAGGAATTAAACACAAAAAGTGATAAATAGAGGAGCTCTTCGAATTATATTAAATATTGTATACACTACAAATCTTCTTCACACATACATATCATATCATATCATGCCCCGGTGACACCATAAACAGAGTTTCCAAATACACATACTGATTTAACCCATCATGCATAGCATACACACACAAATACAGCCTACTGGCTGTCTTATTGTACCATAATTTCATCACACTTTCATTGCATACATATATAATAAAGCAGAAATACATGCAATCTCCGGGGCTACATCATTAGGCGATCGATCAGCAGTTGCACGGGTTGCACTTGCAGCTGGATCCGCAGCTGCACCCGTTTCCTCCTTCTGCAGCGAAGCTCATCTCAGATCCTTCGGCATGCCTAAATAAATACAACAAATTTAGAAATAGAGATCGGAACATAACATAACCTAACAATAACAATATTCAAAAAGAGAAAAAATTAAATTAATTGAATTGAATTGAATATTCCAATATTTTCACATACATCTTGAGTGGTGCAACTCCTTGAATGGTCACACTTGAGCTCTTCTCCACATCTTGATACATCTCACAACTGCATGCCACCCAATATATATATATATATATATATGTTAATTTAAATCATCAATTCAAATTCCATGTATATATAAGTGACTAATCAACTACTAAAATTACACACATATATATATGTTCAATTATAAAACAGATTATATTTTGTTGTGTTCACCTGCATCCGCTTCCACACTTGCAGCTGGAACCACATGAACACGATTTCGACATTTTTCTTCAAATAAGAATGAGTTTGTAATTGATTTTGATTTTCAGCGAAGAGTTGTTGTTGTACAAATACAGAGTTGATTGGCACCTATTTATAATGCTGTGGATACGAAAGTTGTCTAATTGATAATTCATATGATGTTTTTTTAATTGGTGCGACCATTTAATTGGTTGGCTTCATTAAACAAACAGACAACGGTATCATTGTCAAGAGTAACAATCCATCAAATTTTAAAATGTGATTAAGTTGTTTGATGATTTCTTACAATTAACAATTAAAGGGAGAATGCATGAATCTTGATTATTTTGTGATACAGCTAGATTATGTAAGTTCGGACTTTTAAATTGTTACACCAAGTCTTCATAAATATAATCAAGTCAACGAATTCGTTCTAGTCATCCCGTCGACCAGCATATAGAATGAGAACAACTCAGACTCTGCGAAAACTAATTAAGAGTTAACACCTCGAGCATATATATCCCATTATGTTGGACATTCATCGGAACCATCTCTTATTAATTTGGCATTCTATTTTTTGTTCTGTGACCTTCTTTTCCAGGCATAATTAATTAATTATTTAACACTAATATTATATTAAATAGTGCAGCATTAATAATTTGTGATTAAATTAATTGCATCTCAAAAAGTAGTTGTAGACATTGTCTAAGTTGGTATATAATAATACTAATTTAAATCTTAGTCATTTAATAGTGGACATGATTAATTCCTTGAACTAATCCATATGGATATATACTAATTATAAATACATCATCTCTTTGTTTCCAAGGACAAAATCACATAAAACAATCTATACTACCTTTTCTGGGTACAGTAAGTTTTTGTTTATTTATATTATCATTTCAAATTATTAAACGAGATTCAAATAGTTAAAACTATTCAACACTTGAATAGCTTTCCCTCGAACAATTTAATCAATTTAATTAACGACTCGACAATTTCAATTCAATCTTAAATTTTAGTTTTAAATCAATAATACGATCAAACTAATTCGAATTATTTCTTATTTTTAATTAAGTAGAAGGTACGTCCCTAACTAATTCTATTCCAACAAATAATCTCAAAACATGTATCATTGGTTGATGGGGCGTACCTTCTAGTTAATAGAAATATGGTACTATGGCCAACATAATATATTTATATATCAACGACTATGGTACTACGTCCCCTACCCGCTTAATCATTTGCATATTTATATATAGTGAGTTTGGATACGGGTTGACGGGACGATTTTGACAAAAGAATATGATCCGTCCTATATCCGCTTAATCATGTTCATATCCTACCCATGTGAAATAAGTTCAATGAGGGTTCGATTAATTTGAATTTGTTTCATTGTTATCAGAGGCGGACCTACGCTTGGACATGGGGGTACAACTGTACCCCAATTCCAAAATATTTTTACTAGTATGTATTATGTACGTGTGGTTATTGTCTTGGATGAATTAAGAATGTGAGTTATCTTTTGTTACTAATTCACTATATATATAACCAACCCAAATCTCCTTCACCTCTCATGAGTACTGTCGGCCACTTTACTTATTTTATTTAACAAAATGTATATGCCAATACGTTTGATATATCTTTTTATATAATATATACAGCCTCAAATTGAAAATTATATTAGATCAAATAATAATTGGTAAATAATAAGTAAAAGGTATAAAGTTATTTTTTGATTGGGGATGTTATAAGTATTTTTTGAAGATAATTTTTTGTTAGTGCCTATAAAAATAATGTCATATGGTGTTGAAAAAAATATTTTAGAGAAAATTTTAAAGAGATAAGGTCCAATTTGATGGATATGTTGAGTTATATATCTTTAGTTAGTTTGAATATTTCAATTGGTTCACATTAAATTATAACTAATTTATTTTTTTATCATTTGGTATACACTTTTTTTAATGTAGAAAATTTGTTTTAGACCTTATTAATATCTATCATAAAACTAATTAATCACCTATATATCTTGTGCAAATCTACCATACAAAACTGGGCCTAAGTAGTTTGTTTTTTTAAATAAATAAATGTACAATTAAAAATAAAACAGAGAAAATATATGTTAGCAAGCCGTCTTTATTATTTACAAGGCAAAAACTTGCGTGAGACCATCTCACGGATCTTTTTCTGTGAGACGGATCTTTTTAACCCATATTTCAAAATTTTGGATAGGATAACCCATATTTTTTTCCAGATTTTGGTTTGTAAAAAAAGTGATACTCCCTCATCCATGAAAAGTAGGGACATGGGGATGGGGCACATGTTTTAAGAAGAAGGTAGATAAAGTAGATAAAGTAAGGGTATTGTAGGGTATTGTGGGGTCCATTTTGAATAAAGTGATTGTTTGTGAATAAAGTTGATGACAATTTGAGTAATTAAGTGATGGTTGAAGGGTGATAGTTTTAAAAAATGGTATGTGACTACATTTTATGGACAAAGAATATAGGGCAAATGGGACTACTTTTCGTGGACGGAGGGAGTAATGTTTAAGTAAAAAGTGATAATATTTTTAACAAAAGTGACTATCACTTTTTACTTAAACACTATCACTTTTTACTCAAACATTATCACTTTTTATATATAAAAGTCGTCTCACGGATCTCATTCTGTGAGACGGTCTCACCCAAGACTAGCCCTTTACAAAATAATAGGAGTAATATTGAATTCACCATACAACTTTGTAAAACAAGTTTACAGACGTTTTTGTAAAAAATAAAGATTCATCAAATTCAAATTCAATTGTAATTTTATTTTTTTGAACTCTATGCAATATCTTATTTATTTGTATATTTAATTATATTCTATGCATCTTAAAATATATAAGAGTTATTATGTGAATATTTTTACTTATTTGTTTGCACCCTGTTTTAAAATTCTGGATCCGTGATTGTTATTCTTAAATCTAGCTAACCTATGCACCTAGAAATAAGTGTATACCCATTTTTTTCTTCAGGTTTTATATTTGTTAAAATGCAATCAAGTGTATTTTTTAAATAAATTTATTAAGGACGGCAGCAGTAGCTATTATCAACAGTCGTTTGGAATGAAGTGATAATATAAATAAATAAAAACTTACTGTACTCAGATAAGGTAGCATAGTTTGTTACGTATGTGATTATGTCATTGAAAACAAAGAGAAGATACATTTATTTATTTAGTATTCATTATTAATTAATTAGCATAGCAAAACTTAGTACAAGGAATTAATCATGTCCACTACTAATTACTAGGATTTAATTAGTATTATAATACAACTTTAGACAATGTCCCTAGACTAACCTTTCAGGATACAATTTATTTAATCACAAAATATTAATGCTTCATTGTTTAATTTGGCCATGGTACAATAGTCGTTGATAATTTCAAACCATTATTGACGTGATCGATAATAACGTAGACTCAATTTGATTGAGTAGATTAGCTCAAGATAGGGAGCTGGTCAGACACATTCGATTGTTTACATACCAAATGATCGAAAGATGTATCATCTTTGATTTAATGTAATTCAGTTGAGACACATTCGATTGTTTACATACCAAATGATCGAAAGATACATCATCTTTGATTTAATGTAATTCAGTTGAGATATCCAAATCTGATCATAGATAACTCAATATAAGAGAATTAAGTAAATAAATAAGAGAATGTCAAATTGATGATGATCACATTATTTTTCATATTTCATACTCCTTTCAGTTTTATTATTCTAATTTTCCTTATACTCCTTTCAGTTTTATTATTCTAATTTTCCTTTTTTCGGATTGTACAATTTTATTATTCTCATTTTCGATTGTCATATTCACACTATTTTATCTCTCCCCTTCAGTCATCAATTATTTACTCATAATCATAAACAATCACTTTATTTTATTTATCAGAATTTTCACCCTATCAGAGTATTTATTTTATTTATCAGAATTTTCACCCTATCAGAGTATATGTACACCACCCATCCCTTTTTTTTTCTTCCCATGACTCGAACCCAGGACCTAAGGCCTAGGTAGTGGTGCTCTAACCACTTGAGCTATCCCACTTTGTCTAGAGGAACTATCTATGTTAGATTTTTATTTTGACTTTTAAATTATAAGGATTTGGCCCTCTTGAATTTTAATTATGCATATTAATATTTTAATACACGTACAACAAGTGAAACGAAATCCCTAGTCCCTAGATATGTCCTGCCTCAGATGATATAAAGTTGTTGAAATTTTAATAATCATATATACATAGAATCAGCAAGATTCATGCCTTCTCCCTTTAATTGTTAATGCTAAGAAATTATCAAACAACTTAAAAATTTGATTGATTGATTGCTACTCTTGAAAATAATATCATTGTCTGTATTCTGAAGCCAACCAAATAGTCACACCAATTAAAAAAACATCATATAAGTTACTATCAATTAGGCAACTTTCGTATCCACAGCATTATAAATAGGTGCCAATCAACTCTGTATTTGTTCAACAACTCTTTGCTAAAAATCAAAATCAATCACTCTTATTTCAAGTGTTTTTGAAGAAAAATGTCGAAATCCTGCTCATGTGGTTCCAGCTGCAAGTGTGGAAGTGGATGCAGGTGAACACAACCTGTAAAATATATATAGCTAGCCTTAATAATTTTATATATGGAACATATAATCTGTTTTATAATTGAACATATATATGTTTTCTGATTAGTCACATATATATATATATATATGAAATTTGAAAATTGATGATTTAAATGAACATATATTGGGTGGCATACATGCAGCTGTGAGATGTATCAAGATGTGGAGAAGAGCTCAAGTGTCATCATTCAAGGAGTTGCACCACTCAACATGTATGTGAAATATTATTGGAATATTCAATTCAAAAAAAAAAAAAAATCTCTTTTTGATTAATTTTAATGTTATGATCTGATCGATCTCTAATTCTAAATTTGTCATATTCATTTAGGCATGCCGAAGGATCTGAGATGAGCTTCGCTGCAGAAGGAGGAAACGGGTGCAGCTGCGGATCCAGCTGCAAGTGCAACCCGTGCAACTGCTGATCGATCGCCTAATGATGTAGCCCCGGAGATTGCATGTATTTCTGCTTTATTATATATGTATGCAATGAAAGTGTGATGAAATTATGGTACAATAAGACAGCCAGTAGGCTGTATTTGTGTGTGTATGCTATGCATGATGGGTTAAATCAGTATGTGTATTTGGAAACTCTGTTTATGGTGTCACCGGGCATCATATAATTTGATATGTATGTGTGAAGAAGATTTGGAGTGTATACAATATTTAATATAATTCGAAGAGCTCCTCTATTTATCACTTTTTGTGTTTAATTGTTTAATTCCTTCCATAGCATATACAAATAAGGGTATGTTTGCTTCATGGGTTGGGATAAGATGGGTTAAGATGTGGGGAGGCTAGATAAACCTAGGGGGAGAGGCTAGATAAACTCAAGGGGAGGCTAGGTTGTCTAAACCCATGGAATCTAGTTTATAAAACCCGGGTCAAGGTGTTTAAAGTTATGAAAAAACAAACATGGGAGAAGGTGGGTCTACCTATCAAACCCATCACTAAACCCCCCTAAACCCATTAAGCAAACATGCCCTAATTGTTTAAAATCAAAATAACCGAAATAACAGATCGAATTGAAACACTCAATGGAATTCGATTTTCAATTTAAAATTTTTAATTTTCAGTTATTTTATTCGGTTTCATTTTTTATACTAAAAATCCCAACTGAAATAAAATCATGGAGTATACTGTATACAAAGAAAGATTGCGAATATAATTTTATGTATATGCATATGACTGATATTTGGAAACTCTGTTTAATAGTGTCACCGGGGCATGAAATGATATGTATGTGTGAAGAATTAAACTTTGGAGTGTATGCAATATTTAATATTCAGAGAGCTCCTCTCTCTATATATCACTTAATTTTGTGTTTAATTAATTCCTCTGCAAAGTATACTGCCTTTATGATAATTTGAGTCATAGAAATAGCCTTTCATGGCTAGTGATTAAATATTGTATTGTATTGTATGATGGAGAAGTTACATATGCGCAAAAGTATCCTAGATTAATGATGTAGAACGAGTGGCGTTGCAATTTCTGAAGAAACGAGAGCATCCGAAGAATTTCTGAATTTTTGAAGTTTTGAGAGCCGGAACCCGATTTTGGCGTGTGAGCACACTTTTTCGGGTGGAATCGATGCTACGAGTCAAACTTTTTGGTCAAATTCCATCGTTTGAGGGGTCAAAAATGCGTTTTACTGTTTTTCAGGTGTTATTTTTGCAATTTTTAATCGTTTTGGGGTTTTTCTGTAATTTCTGAACTTCGTACCCTAGGGTTTGATTTTTATTCTCGTTTTCCAGACATTGTGGAGTAGTTTTTGAAGATTGAAATATTATTGAAGAATTATTCTTCGTTTTATCAAGATTCGGGTATTCTGTGAATCAACGATTCTTGTTATTTGTTCTTTTGATCACGCACGCTGCATCAATTAATAATTTAATTCAGTGTTTTAAGAATCGGATCGAATTTACCGTTTTCACAGTTCAGTATATCCTCATCAATTTCTTGTCTCATACAACTCCTTGTACCTGGACAGCTCATGACACACAAATTATTCCAAGTAGAAGTTATCAATTCTCAATAACTAACTTAATTTTCTCTAAAATAACTCTTATTAAAGTTTTGGTAAGAATGAGAAGAGTCCATTTTCCTGGCAAGAGCTTCTGGAACAGACTTGGAATCTTAGGTCAACGTCAGTTTTTTGAAAAATCAATGTAAAAAAAAATATAAAATTTAAAAGGTAAATGGATATATAACAATCTAACAAATTATATATTTCCGACATCAACAAATCTCATTAAAGAAAGAAGAAAGTAACGGAATAAACACTAAACCGTTCACCAACTAAGAAGATAAGAGTTTTGGATATAAATAGTGTCACAAACCTACAGAAGAGAACACTGTAAATCAAATTATTCAAATTCAAGTAGTGTTTGCTAACACAACAAACTGCTTCCAAAACTACTCATTTTCAAAAGTTCCTCACACGTTTTTTGAATAAAAAATAATTTTGGAAGTGGTTAGTTATATTTGCAAACTCTCTGCTATTTGGTATTCTTGTTTGAGAATTCATTGGAATTCTTGCAATTAATCCAACTGCAGCAACTGCTACAAGAAACTATTAACCATATGTTGCAAATTCATTTATCTGCTACATGCTATAAGTATAACTAATATCTAGTCTAGTCTAATTACAAACACCTAATACATCAATCTTATACACAAAAAGTAACACTCCTATTCTGAAAATTTATTCTATGATATAGACAAAGAATCTCAAGAAAGACAGACAACTTCTTGTAATAGTTCATCGAATATCATCTCTTCAACATCAAGTCCAACGAATTCGCTCTCCAACTGGAGGTTCATCCACCTACGATCGAAATCCAAATCACGACCCACAATACCATCTAACGACTCTTTTTCCTCATCCTTCATATCCACCAACGCCCCAACGCTTCTGCAAACCTCCTCAATTATGTGGTCGCCTATAGGAAACGAGCGCACATGGCAACTTGACGATAAGGGCTTAGGATAGTACGGGAGTGACAAATCGTATACCTCAAGTAAAACCTCGTTGACCAAGTCGAACAGCATCTGATGGTGCCAGCAGCCATAGAAATCAGGGCACCCAGTTAACTCACCTCGTGCATGAGGCCAACAAGCTTCTACTTCCTCGAATAATTGTGGCCCCAATAGCTGGTCAGACGAATACCATGCTATCTCGGAGGCATCCAACGCAATGCCTGATTGTTCTAGAAGGTTCCTCACATAGTCTAACTCAGAATTTGCAATCTTGATTGACATTTCATCATTCTCAACAACCTTACTAGCCTCCACATCATTCAACTCATCAGCTCCAGCTCCATGCTCCAAACCTGATGTGGCATTTAAAAACGGAAAAATCGCTCAGTTGACACTCGACACTTATTCAAGAATCACCTAAAGGGGCGCTTGGTTCAAAATTCTTCAATGAGAATAAAACATGATTAGTTCACTATTCAATATTTTCATAACCAAACACACACGAGTATTCATGGAATCAAAGCAACATATTAACTTGGCTTTAGAGGAGACAATACCTTCGTAAATTTGAGGCTCTACTGCACGACTCTCGTCGTCTAATACAGAACTCTGATCATGAATCTGGGAATCTTCCTTTATTTGAGCAGAAGCAACAGAGGCAGTTGCTGAAGGATTATCAACCAATACCTCGAGATTTAAGTCCGAATAATAAGAATCAACGTACGATAGAGAGTGCATCCTGGTAAAATAGAGTGGAGCAATGCCATATTCGTTCGTTAGTTTCAAGCTTCTAGAAGAATTCAACTTGGTATATTTCCCGGATGTGTGCTCAAACAGACGAGCATATTTATCCAGTGATTCATTCAGAGAGGAACTTCTTTGGTGCCTAAGTTTCCTACTACCATCGTCGCCCTCTTTACTTGGAAGCTTGTTCGACCACACTTCAGTCTGCTTGCTTTCAAGTTTAACGGGCTTAATCTTTCGTCCATTTGCCAATTCACCCGCTGGATAGGATCTCGATTTACTAAATCTTGAGAAACTAGCAATGCTCTTTTCTGAATCTTGCAGATGTTTTAGAAGCAACTCCTTATCAACTTTGAATATCTCAAACACATCAGGGTCATTGCTCGATTCCTCTACATTGCTAGAAGCTTTCGTTTCGAGTGATTGAGACGAAGTATTGTCTCCATCTTTGGGAAGAAAAATAATCGGATGTTTCCATTTTTTGCTAGTCTTACCACTCAATACATCATCATCCACAGACTCCAAGTGGTGTATGGAATAAGTTCTCTGCAAATTCTTCAGTTTCTTTGTGTTTTTATCCTCCTTAGATATCTCATCGGCGATCATTGCTTTTAAGCGTGCTCTGAGAGATCGTTTCTTCGTTGCACGAGACCTTTTCGTACTCTGATCAACCAAGCAGACACTATTAGTATAAAACATCATGGGGCATTTTAGTTAACAAAATAGAAAACGGCTTACATGGTGCTTATCTGTTTCATATGCATCATTCTCATAGATTTTAGTTTCGGGGCTCCAATCGCCTGCAGCCAACACGAGAGGAACGATCACAAAAAGATGGAGCAAGTATAGATACGAGATAAGCGAGGTGCTTACCATCATCATGTTTGTGGTAATGGATCATCTTCCTGACATGAGAATGCCAATTATGGACTAATCCCCACATGCACCCTGCCTGCTTATCACCCGAATGCTTCATTCCCACATGCTTTCCCATTCTTTAATTACTGATTTCTACATATTACGAAACAGTTGGTCTTACGTGAAACAGTTTTACCATACAACGGGTTGCAAGTGATACTTTATAAAAAATAAAAACACAGATATCCAAACAAAACTTTGTCACAAAGAAAATAAGCAATGATCAGTTGTATACAACACAAGAAAGTGTGTTAAAACACGTGAAACATCAAAAAAAAGAAAAAAATCTATGTCAATAATTCTGAGCTCTGAATCAAGTAATTAAGTGTTTAAAATTGGGAGAATAAATAGAGAAAAAAATCAAAAACAAATTAAGAAAAGCTGCTCCTTGGTGAAATTACACCAACAACAAACTCAGGGATCCAAATATAATTCAACTCAAACTAATAATAATAGCTAATCCTGATTCAAGAAACAGAGAAATCAAAGAAAGTCAACAAAAAGATATTCTTACCTTATGAGCAGACAAAAAATAGAAATTGTAGGAAAAGAGGTATGAAAAATTTATTGGGTTATGAATGAATAATGATTCTTGGGTGTTAGTATACACGATAAACACACAAGTCCAGAAAAAGAAACTTGAGGGGGGGGCCTCCCCCTCCTTTTCTAGTAGTAGAAAGAAAACGACTTGTAGTTGATAGCCGTCGCCTAATTACCTTTGCCCCGTCAACTTTTGGTCCCCTTCAAATGTACGATTCTCCTGCCATTTTTCTTCTTGGCTTTTAAAAGACTTCAATATAAAATTATGAAATTTAACATTTGATTCTACTTTGAGTTTTTAGAATTTGATTTTAAAGAATATCTATAAAACTTTATAAATAGTCAATTTTGTAAATTACATATACACTTTATATAAATACTTAGGCTTTTTTACCAGTTTATTGTATATAAATTGGATAATTTGTAATATATCACACACGCCAATTGTCGAGCGTTTTTCTCTCATGCTATACAGAAAAAACACAGTCGTTGCGCATCATACAAAAATTATTTTCAATTTGACTTATAAACCTTAAATAAATATCTATAAATCATGTATAACATAAAATTAAATTACAGTCAATTTAAATCTCAAAACAAACATATTAGAAGTTATTAGGATTTTGAAATTCAGATTTTAAGCTGAAGAGATTTTTAGCGGAAGAGAGATTGAGAGAAATCTTTGAACAACATAAAGGTGAATTTGACTTTTATGCATATTTGTTTAATAAGATTTAGTAGGATAGGTCTCTAAAATATATATTGAAAAAGTAAGTGAAATTATTATTATGTGAAAAAAAAAAAAAAAGTGTTACTTATTGTGAAAAAGAAAAGCACTGGAGAAAATGTAAGAGAATGCATATATTATATAGATTGGAATTATGGTGACTTTTAAAAAAATATATATATTAAAATATAACCTATATAATTAAAAAAAAAAAAGTATATACCTGATTTTTGAGGTCAAGCCTGTATAATCATACAAGCAAACATACTTTGATTTACGAAATTCTAAAGCTCATACCAAATTTATACAATAGCATTGTGCCTTTATATAAAATTTTAATTAAAATTTTAAAAATATCATAAAAAGTTGAAATAAAAATCTAATTTTGAATAACTAATTGACAAAAAGCTTAAGGTTGTGTTTGGATGGAGGGATTTGATTTGAGGAGGTATTTTAAATGGAAGGTTTTAAAAATAGATGAATTTCAAATGACATGGTTTTAGGGAGGATTTAAAATCCTCACAATTTTAACTAAAAAAATATGCTAAGGATTTTAAATCCATTCATTTGTTTTTTAAAATCCAAACAAGTGGAGTGGATTTGAATGGAGGATTTGAAATCCATTGATCAAATCCCTCCATCCAAACGGAGCCTAAGAAAATTGTTTTTTTTTTTTTTTATCTTCAAAATTATTCTTCTTAATCCTTTTCATCATCTATTGACAATAAACTAGCTAGTCATTAAGTCTGTGCAATGTGTAGGTAATTCACGAAAATGAATATGATACACATGAGGATCTCCAACAAATATAATATGAGTGAAACTTGTGTAAAACATTACTTATGTGAAATATGATTAATTAAAGATAATTTTTAAAAAATAATTGCATATTTTTAAAAAAGTGTCAGAAATTTGTGAAAAAATTCAAGAATTGAATCGGATCAAATTGATTTTCTCAAGAAAATTAAATCATGCATAAATAAAAACAGAAAAATTCATTCTCAAATCTTTGTTAACAAGGTAAAATACATGTTTTGAAGGGTAATTCGTTGATTTGAGATGATAATTGACAGGTTTAAATTCAAATTCATGATAAATCTCTATGTTATTTACAAGCTAGGTGTTATATACTCTAAATCCAATGAACTTAATTATTGAAGAGAATTTATCTCTTTTTACAATTAATTTTTCAATTCTCTATGAATTTAGACTTTTAAATAAAGTGAAATTGTTTCGGAGAACATGTTAAGGTATATATTTTGTTCTTAAATTATATATATATATATATATATATATATATATATATCATATGTGTCTTCATTCAAAAAAGATTTATCTACCTTTTTGTATAGCTGGTAGCCTATATATCAATTATACTGAAAAAACAAAATTGTTGGTATAGGATTTTAGGTGCAACTAGAAACTTAAGTTATGAATTATGCAGTCAATGGAGTAAGCTTAGGGTACAGTAAATGAAATTAGATTACCAACTAATTAATTAATTAAATGAAAATGATGGAATAATGTTTTTTGTTGATCAAATGGAAGTCAGACCTACCACCCTCATGTCTGTTGATATTTAAAATAACATAATTTATAAGGTTAGGTACATATAATTATTTAGTTAGGCACACTATTTTTATTGTTCTTTGAAAAAATATTACACATCATAAACACGAATCCAAGTTGCCCAAAAAATTTACGGAACATAAGCAGGTGGTTTACTACAAAACCAAAATATTGTCACTACGAGATAAAAAATGTACTACGACAAGTTTAAGAATATTTCGGTAAATTCACCCAAAATATTTTTAAACTTACAATAATATTTTTGGTGTTGTAGTAATATAATTTTGACCTTGTATAAGACAATACGAAAAAATCTATTTCAGTTAAGTTGATCTGAGTTGACTAAAATTTGACCAGTGAAATTTTAACCAAATTACCATAATTAACTATATCAATATATTTTTAGACAAATATAAAACTTAATTCAATTTTCACAAGCGATTGAGATTTTCTTTTTGGTGCGTATAACTAAACTCACCTACATGTGTATAGGATGGGTGTGGCAGCAATTAGGTGAGTTTGACTAAATAATAAATTATATATCTAACCCTATTTATATATGAATATATATTAGGCTTGGAAACTTAAACTTAAACTTGAATGATTAATAAATTCAAGTAACAAAGTGTGGTGAATGTACGTCAAAGGCACGAAAAGTGTTTCAAATGTAATTTGGGATTACATATGGAAATTGGAATGGAGAAATTATTGATTTTAAATTCCGATGAATAATGATTATGTTATAAAGGAGTATAAGTCAAGTTAACAAATGAAAAGAATATTAGTTAAAAGAGTGATCTCTTTCTATCTTGTAAGTCACTATTTAATTCTCTTATATTGACGAGGGATAAGAATTATTTTGATTATTTAATTTATTTTTCAATTCAATTTTAGTTCTATATATATTTCTTAATTCTCTCAAAATGCATTATATTCAATCAATTTGGGCAACTTGAACTCGTATAAATTAACATACTTTCACCTGCATACGCAACTCTCATCCTATATAGTACACATACTTTCATATACAGCTAACATAAATTAAATTAACTTCAATAGTCATTAAATATTTAGATATATAGGTTCAAACACCTAGAACACTTATGTCATATTAATTTGTTTAGGTATATATGTGCACATTTGGATATGGATATTGCATGTTCATAATTATAAAATTGCATAATTAAATGAGATGAAATAAGTTGTAAAAATTATTTAATTCCTTTAATTAAATGTACTTCAAGTTGAGATATATACACAAAGACCACACCATATTAAACGTCTAAAAAGTATCTACGACCCCAATCCCAATTGTTCTTGTTCAAATTCGCTTTCGTGAAGTCCAAATTACACATTGTATTATTATATTATGAAATCTATTACTATCAATCAATATTATAAAACAAAGGTTGAAGAAGCATTGTGAAATGAAATTGAAATTCATCAAGAATTGACCCCAAAAACAATGCATTTACTTACCCCATCACTCCTCCAATAGATATTTTGACTTTTTCCAAATGTTATGCTCCTTTTTTTTTTACAAGTTTTAATAAATATTGTTTAATTTAAAGTACTAGATTGAAAATGTGATGACGTATTAACTACAAAATATTAGCCAAAAGGCAACGGTGATTAGCAAGGGCAGGCTATCGTTGCCAATTGGCAACGGATTTGGCAACGGAAAGAAAAAGGCGACGGGGTGGGTGTCGTTGCCTTTTGACAACGGGAGTGGGCCCCGTTGCGAAAAGGCGACGGTTTATAACGCCCTTGCCTTTTGGCAACGGCAAAGGCAAGGGCGTGTTCTGCACTCGCTAAAAGGCAACGGGGATGGGTGCCGTTGCCTTTTAGTAACGGGGCCCCACTCGCTAAATGGCAACGGCAGTGGGCCCGTTGCCTTTACCGTCACCCTAATTAATGATAAATAATTAATGATATATGTTAGTATGGAAATAATTAATCATTGAAATCATAGTTATTCTATAATTAATGATTGAAATCAAATCACAAAAACTTATATGCAATATTGCATACATGCAATATGACTAATTAAGGTAATTAGGTCAAAATTCGTGGGTCAACGTGGGTCAACACGGGTCAAAGCGGGTCAACCTTAATTAAAATATTTATTTTCACTCTAATATATTATTATTTTACTACATGACCAAAATTATGTTACTACAAGAACTAAATTTTGTCACTACAAGGTCAAAAGTGTATTACTACAAGTCTAAAAATATTCTGGACACTTATTTTTTTGGGGCAAAATTACTAAAATAATTTTGACTTATTCCGCTACTACATGACTAAAACAATGTTACTACAAGACCAAAATTTTATCACTACAAGGTTAAATGTGTATTACTACATGTTCAAAAATATTCTGGAGACTTTATTTTTTGGTGAATTTTTCAGAATGTTTTGACATGTAGTATTAAATTTTTGGCCTTGTAGTGGTAATATTTTGGCCTTGTAGTAACAATATTTTGGTCATGTAGTAAACCACCTGTTTGCAACCCGCGAATTTTCTGGGCAACCCGGATCCAGGCTTATGACCCGCGAATTTTTTAAAATTGACTTAATTTGACTTTTAGACTTAGAGTTTTGACTTGCCTAATTGGGATAGAATGCATGTATGCAATATTTCACATAAGACTAACCCAAATCAAATTCACTTGTAAACTCGTTTAATAAATTAAGAACTCAAATAATTATTTGGCATTATCCTTAACTTATTTAATTACTCTAAAATATGGAAAATATATAATTGCATTAATTATATCTCAACCTCTTCCCATAAAATTAGGAAAATAAAATATTAAGATTTTTTTAAAACTATTTTTAAAGGACATTATTTATTGGGTAAGTCTTCTGTAGACTCAATTCCTTATAATTTTAAAAAATGGGTATGATCAACAATAAAATTAAAATACGCGAAAAAATATGTATGTTAATTATTGATGTAGCTCAAACGGTTGGGTATAGTCTATTTTACGTTGAAGTTTATTCACAATATTCTTGAATATTTAGGATTTTGGATTGACCAAGTCAACTCAATTTGTTAGAATTGATTCTATATAAGATCAATCCTTATTTATTTATTTATTGTACTCTACTTAAAAAAATCATTCATTTATATATATATATATATATATAATTTTTTAAATAAAAAAATTAAAATTATAAAAATAATGCATTAAAAAATAATGACTAAATTAATTTACCCTAAAACTCTAAACCTTAAATTTTAAAAATTAAAATTAAAATTATAAATTAAAAATAGTGATTTTTTTTAGGGTTTAGGGGTTAGGGTTTTAAGGTTTAGGGGTTAGGGTTTTAGGGTTCAGGGTTTAAGGTCCCGAGTTCGAACCCCGCAAACAGCGAAATTCGCGAAAAATGGTTGGCCCAGCGGTGGGGGGTGGGTGTTGGTGGCCTCGATACCTGGGTTCCAAACCCAGATTCGCATTTTTTAAATGTTCATAAAAAGGCGACGTCAAAAAGGCAACGGCCGTGGGCCCCGTTATTAAAAGGCGACGGCAGTGGCCCCATTGCTAATTGGCAACGGCTGTCACCCTCGCCAAAAGGCAACGGCCTCCACGCCGTTGCCAAAAGGCAACGGTTTTCCCCAAATCCGTTGCCATTCAAATAGCAACGACAGACATCCGTTGCCTTCGTCATTAGTGAGGGCAGATCCGTTGCCATTTCCCCATTATTTTGTAGTTATTGTAAAATGATCACTTCTAAATATAGTGATTCCTTATAAATAATATTAATGATAATTTGAATAAATAAGTGAGTACTACTCTTAATTTTTAAAAGAAAATGTAAATAATGAAATTAAAAAAAATAGGAATAATGAAATTGAAAGAAATGAATACATCTAATTAGAGATGTCTATCGGGCTGGCCCTAGTCCTATAGGGTCAGTCCTACAGGGCTACAGGCTAAACGGGTTAGGGCCTTAACCGGTTCATATTTAATGGGCCTACAATTGTTGAGACCTAACTCTAGTGGGCCACGGGCTAAACGGGCCACTAACGGACTAAAATAATTTTTTTTCTTTTAAAATTAAAGTTTCAATTGGCACGTCCAACAAGAAAATAAAATAGAAAAATACATAATTAGTTAATGATCAGTAAATGAGAAAACAAAAGTATAATTTAAACAAAATTCTAGAACCCATTAGTCCAATAAAGTTAAATAAATATCATAATCTAATAAAAAATAGTAATAACGACTAATGGATAGTAATGAGTTTCTTAATGCTTATAGTTATGGTTATTGGTTAAATGACACAAAATTTGTTTTAGGTTATTTATTTAAAAAAAAAGAAAAAAAGGTAACAACTCGGGCTAGCGGACTGGCCCTGTAGCCCTGCGGGCTGGCCCGGATTAGCTCACGGGCTAATCGGTCCGGGTCAAAAAAGCCCGATTTTAAACGGGTCTATAATTCATGAACCCTAACCCTGTATTTTTCAGGATTAAACGGTTAGCCCGGCCCGGATAAACATCTCTACATCTAATGTGTCAAACTTTATTATCTACCATAATTATATATGCACACACGTGTTTTTTTTTTTTTTTGTTGATCACTATTCACTAGATTTCATTGATAATATAGAACACGTACAAATATTTTTATATAAAAAAGAAAACTATACAGCAGCACGCATTTTTTGAATTGAATGAAAGTAAATAATGCCACTATTAATTATTAATTTATTATACGGCACTCCACTGTTAATTAATTGTTAATACTTCATCATTCTTTTGACTAGTATTTAACTTATTCTTTTTGCTTCCATTTTAATTCTAGCCACGTAAATTGCATATATCTAGTCAATATTTGTTTTTATATCTTTTTTCTTTGGTCTTGAATGAAATTTCCATTTGGACAAAATCAACTTTAATCCAATCGTTAGTGCGTGTCAAATGCTTATTAGTCCGCAGTCTTAATTATGAATGCAACGTGTCTATTTTTTATTTTTAAATCTTATATCCGATTTAAAAATTGTTTAATTCAGATTACCAATGTTCATTTAAAAGCTCCCATTAAAGTAAGAGCAAAACTCTATATGAGCGGCTCATCAAATAAATTATTTTTACTTCAAAGGTTTCAAACTTAAGATTTAAAGAGATTCATACTTTTTATTAGTATCAAGTCTACGCCAATCGTTCAACCTCTCTGAATTTGCCGCCAAATCAGACCTTAATTAATATGTTAGAAATTTTTGGTAATATAGATTTAGGGTGATAAAAATGGTGACTAAGACAAAAATATATGGAGTATATAGTAATCGTGATCTTTATTAATTATTAATCAAATGATCAATTTCTTTCAAAGTTGCTTAGTTTGAAGTTCACGTCATGCATTTTTGGTCTAAACATTCAGCTTCTAGACTCATAAACCAATTTGACCAATTCAAATCTAAGTTGATTCTGACTACATTTAAATATTCCCAGGTCTTGCATATCCAACTTTCAACTATTAAAAAAAATAAAAAAAATCCCTTCAATCATAATCGTATTACGTGGTCATTATTTTTGTCACTGTTCTATTAATTCATATATGTGCGTAATTATGAATTCTCACTTCAAAAAAAAAAAAGACATGTCATTACAGATTGTAAAATTTTATAAAAAGAATAAATTGAATAGAATGCATATTGAGAGAATTGAGAAATATTGAAATTGAAAAGTGAACTAGATTATCAAAATTATTCTCATCCCTTTGAATAATTGTATATAAAAGAAAAGTTACAACTTACAACTACTAAAAAAATCACAACTAACAAAGATATTACTCATCTAATTAATATTCTTTTATTTGTTGGCTAGACTTATACTCCTTCACATATCTTTCTTTTTTAGTGTTCGGGTGTTGTATAAATGTCAAAAGAAATTTTAATTTTCAAGGTAAAAAAATTTGTTTTTCTAGAAAATAAAAGGGTTAGTTAATTTGATATAAATTCACTTAATTTTACATTTAATATCATTCTAATCACGGCTTTTAGCATTTTAGTATAAAATTACCACCTTTTTTGGTGTTTCAACCCGATACTTGTTTCTTAATCCTCATATTTGGGTAGACCCTCCGAATTTTGTGGACGGTTTATCGATTGATTCTTGCATTTGCTAATAAATTGGAGTTTTTATCTTCAAAAAAAAAAAAAACCCGATACTTGTTTTAAAATTTTGGTTTGTCAATGTTGATGTGGCTTGATAGAGCGTGTGTCTTTTGCTATGCTAGAAATTATAAAGCATCCATGTCTAAAAAATTTTTAAAAAATATAAGAATCCTAAAATTAAATTAATATTATCCTGTAAAAAAATTATAAAAATTAATAAATAATGTTTTTTTTTTTTTTTGGTAATTTAAAGGAATTGTTAAAAAATCAAATTTAATCAATTAAAAAAAATCAATATATCCTCACTAAGCAGTACCCAAGCAAAAGGCCCATCTTTAAGTAATACTGGGCTTCTTCAGTTCAAAAGGTAATATTGGGCTTTTCAGTTTGGCGTGGATTATATGCCCGAATGTTCTCCCCCACCGCTTTTATTAATTAAATATTCTTGTAAAATATAATAAAATACAAGATAAATATGGCGTTGGCTATATACCCCTCCAGCTCTGTTAAGTATACTCCCCTTCTACATTTATTAATTTAATATTAATGTAAAATACCTAAACTACCTTTATATTAAAATAAACTAAAATAATCATGATAAATACACCCTCCATATTTAAAACCCTAACCCTAATAGTTGTCGTCGTCGTCGCCTCCTCCGGCGTTGACCAACTCATTTTCAACACAGAAATTTTAAAACATAAAATAAAAATAAAAAACATATTTTCGACAAACCAGGGTCGACGGAATGCATTATCGTCGACAAATTGTCGTCGACGATAATGCATTCGGTCGACACTAGTTTGTCGAAAAATAAACTTAAAATTTTTGACGAACTAGTGTTGAAGAAATGCATTATCGTCGACAACAATTTGCCAACGACAATGCATTCCGTCGACAACAATTTGCCAATGACAATGCATTCCGTCGACAACAATTTGCCTACGAGAATGCATTCCGTCGACACTGGTTCGTTGAAAGTTAAAAAAAAAAAAAAAAAGAGGACTTACCTACGCGGACTGTTATGTGGAGAGGGGCAGCGTGGCACAGCGAAAGAGGGGGAGGAGGCAATGCTACATGGCTGATTCAGGTTTCGGGAGAAGTTTGTCGTGGGAGGCGACGACCGGCGAGCAGAAAAAAAAAAAAAAAAGCCGCGTGAGGGCCGGGGCGGCGACTGGAGCCGCGCGAGGGGCGGAGGCGGCATCTGGGGCCGCGCAATGGGCGGGGGCGACGGCTGGGGGCGGTGGAGGGGGAGTTTTTGCAGAGTAATGGGAGGGAGAAAAAAAAGAGTGGGCGCCGCCATGAAAGGGGTGGCGGCGCGAGTTCAAGGGAGGAGGAGGTTGGGCGCAGTGGGCGGCGATGCTGATGGGGGCGGCGCCGGCGCCGGTACCTAGGAGGGGCTGCCGTTTGGTGTAGTGGAGGGGAGGGGGAGAGGAATAATTAGTTCTAGGGTTTTTTTTAAATTGAAGAAGAAAGAAGAAAAAGGAAAAGAATGAGAAAAATTAAGAAGGGTATTCTGGGTATTTTGAGGGGAGTACATCTAACATTTAACATATGGAGGGTAGTACATAAATCGGGGGAGTATACTTAACAAGGCTGGAGGGGTATATAGCCAGGGCCATAAATATACTCGCCTACAATTCTAATCATAACCCTAATCCTAATTGGAGAAGAAGCAGTGGCCGCCCTAACTCCGGCAGCCATTGTTGCCCCAAATAAATTTAGATATTCAAAAAAAAAAAATTTATTTTTTCGATAAATCAGAATCGACAAAAAACACTCCCATCGACACTAGTTTGTAGACCAAAATTTAAAAAAAAAACGACAATAATGAATCGACCAAAAATACTCTCATCGTTTCGGCGTAGGGATGGAGGAGGCAGAAACGAGCGGCGTTAGCGACGGTGGGCGGCTTGGGCTCAGCGGCGACAATAAGTGTGGGGGGTGGGGGTAGTTGCAAAAAAAAAAAAAAAAAAGAGGTGAAGAAGAGAAAAGGGACGGCGGCGACTTGGTTCAGGCAAAGCGGTGGGATAGGGAAGGATGTAGTGGCGGTGTCACTGGGCGTGGGAGGGGCGGCGCCACCGCACATTTACTAGCTACAAAAATGATAAAAAAAAATTGAGAGGATGGAGGAAGGGACGGCTGGCGGTCGTGATGTTGGGCGAGGGAGGAGGGGCGGCGAGTGTGGGAGGAGGAGGAAGAATGGTGGAAGAAAGAAGTGGGGAAGAAGATGAAAAAAATAGGGTTTTAGTGAATGGGTGCATTTATTATGGGAATTTGAAGAGAAAGGGGTATAAAAAGTAATTTGGGGCGAGTGCATCTATCTTACGTCTGTTTTGAGGGGTACGTGTATCGAGAGAGTGCATCTAACATTCCTGGAGGGGCATATAACCCACGCCTTTCAGTTTTCGTATTAACCAGTCCACGATTAACATGATGCAACTCTATAATTTGGAGAACACGTGTAAGGAATATTCATCTAGAATTTTTTTTTTTTTTTTTTTAAGATTTGCGTGAGACGCTCAGTGAGACTTTTATAAATTAGCACAAATAATATATATTCCATTTTTTTTAAAGTGTTAAATTTTATGTCCAAATTATACTTCGTTTCACCGTGAAACAATCTCACATGAGATATTTTTTCTTTTCGTAGTCACAATATCCGATCGGACCAATTAATCTAAAGAACCAATTCCAGCAGTCCCAATTGAATGAATCCAAACCAAACCTATGTATAAACCAGTTAATCTCAAAAACTGTTTGCACTTTAAAGTGTCAAACGTTAGAACTAAAAATGAGCATACTCCAAAGTCCAAGTTGTTTCATGTCATTAACAACTAATTTAATTATGTGATATATTCTTTGGCATAACAAATACTTTCAGTACTAATTTCCAACATATTTGTAATTATAATTCAGATATTCTTTAGAAAATGAATTTAGAATATGAAAAAAATAGAATTAAAGAAACGGATGAAGCAGGGAAAGGGTCATTTTCACAAAACACGGCTTTATCCAGTTACCCGTTGTCTCACGGAATTTTTGTTCAACAAAACTTTGACATTTTGGTCCATTTACATAATGGACATTATTTGTTGTACATTCATTTGAAGCCCCACTGTTTGAAGTATCTCACCCCCAAAGACAATTTCATTAAGCTATTCAAAAAAGAATTTGTACATTCTAACAAAAGCTATCAATTTATTTTTAACAAATTATTCTCTCTCATTTCAAAGTATGTTTCTCTCTCTCAATCATATCTAATACATCTACCTATTTTAGTATATTTTCTTAATTTTTGTATTCAAAATTCATGAGTAGCATCTATGGGGACGGAGGGAGTAGACAACGTTATTTAATTTACAAATGTTAAAGCGTAAATTAACTCAACTCTAAACAATATCAACACTTTTTTTTTTATACTCTACTTAAAAGTTATTTTGTAACTAATATACGTATAATGTTATAAATAAATTAATGAATTTCTGACACCAACATTGAAAACATTGTTATTGGTAGCAGTAACTCTTTTTAATTGACATGGATTTTTAAGGGTAATAGTAAAATGAAATGGAAAAAAAAATGTTTAGCAAAAATTGAACATAAAAGATTATAAATTGATCTGCAAGGGTCCAACCGGCCAAGTAGAGTCACACTGCCGACTTGTATAGAATAGGTGGAGTTTATAGCAGATTTGCAGTACGTTTTGTTCCCATTAACTAAGGGCTTGTTTGATTTTGATCACCCATTATTTTGGTTTTTGATCCCCACAATTTTTTTTTTTTTTTAAATTGGTTCTGCCGTCAAGTTTTGCGTAAAATTCAATAGTAGATTTGGTTTCATAACATTCATGCCTTAAATTTTGCATCTATTAACCATTTTGGAAGGAAAAAAAAGTTAATTTTTTTTTCTTTGCAGTTTTAGTCTCACATGATACAAAACTATTTTATATCGATTTTTTTTCAAGGTTGAAAATATCAGTATCGATGAACATATCGATATCGAATATTGATGTTTGCCAGTTGATCTTTCAAAAGTTTAACATAACTTTCATGTTTTTTTTAACAAATTTCACATTTAAAAAAGTATATAAAATTAAGATGTTATACTTTAATTCAATAAAACTATATATATCTAACTTTATTGACAATAATTAATTGTATAATATTTTACATAAATTACGAAAAAAAAAATATATGATTTTAAAAAAATATATTACTACAAAATGTGAATTTTACTCTTTAAACTATTTAAATATATTATATAAAATATAAATTACATTTGCTAACATTATGCATAATGCGGATGCTCATCTAGTTTATGACTATATATCAACGGTCTAAAAGATGATACTTTTTTTAAGGCAAGATAAAATATATTTATAAAAGACACAAACACAATTGACATCTTGTAATTTATAGTTTTAATATTAATTAATAAAATGGAGAACATTTTTTTTAATTACTTTCTCTATTTTTATTTTTATTTTTTCTTAGTCGTATAAAATTTATCTATCATAATTTTTTAGTTTGTGATTTTAGAATTATTTTTAAAGTGTCAAACAAGGTCTTATATTTATAGGTTTATTTGATAAATTTTATATTTTAGGTCCTTTATTGATTCTTTTATCTTCCAATTCCCGACTTATTCTGTCATTTTTGGTCTAACTTGACAAAAGTTCATTCTTTATTAATTCATTAATCCAAATTTATTATTTAAATCTGGTATTTTATTTTATTTATTTGTCCAAGAATTTCATTCTTTCTTTCGCTTGGAAGAAAAAGGTTCATTCTTAATATTTTTCATACTTTTTTTTACCGGGTGCATACTTATTTTGTTAAGCAGTTAAATATACGGAGTATATTAATTTATTTTATCGATTATCTATAAATCAATGTCCTGCAGTAATTTTGATTATAGTATTATATCGTTAACCTTTTTATAACAAATTTCATTTAGATAACTGTAATCGATCACAAATAAAATTGATTTACCGCGTCAGAAAGAAAAAAAACAAAAAAAATTGATTTTAGTGGTTGAAATTTTAGGCATTTGTACAGTGGGTATTGTGTTTGTTTGTTTGCTTTTGAACACACACGCTCAATGGGAAAGGGACCCACACTAAACAAGTCAAATTTAACACGAGATATTTGTTTGGTTAAAAAAATATTAGATTAACTAATACATATACTCCATTCTATATATAACTAGGGTAGAACCCGTGTATTACACGAAATTTGAAATATATTTTTAAATATTTAATAATAAATTTTTATTTATTTACTTAATTTAATTTCTCATATTTTAAAAAAAATGATTTCATAGAATTATAATTATTTTGTTAAAAAAATTTAACATTTTTTTTAATTATATTTATTATAACGTTGTATTATAATATAAAAGTTTAATGAACATAATATTTTGAATTATACAAAATAATTACACTTATGTTATGTTAGTTAATTTTATAAAGCAAATTTCTAAGAAAATTTGTGAGAATCAAACGAAATGTGACATTGAAATTTAATAAATATGAAAACAACTTTAAAAAAAAATTATAAAATTTCGGAAACAAACAATTTAAGTAATATTAAAATATCTCTTAATAAATTGTAAGTCAACCTTCAATATCAACCACAACACCTTACATTTAATAAATATGAAAATAACTTTTAAAAAAATTATAAAAGTTCGGAAACAAATAATTTAAACAATATTAAAATAACTCTTAATAAATTGTAAGTAAACATTCCATATCAACCATTACACAATTAAATAAATAAATATTTTAGTTAATTGTAAATTAAATCATAATCTTTTCCTCATTTGCAATCTAATCTAAACTTTAAGGTAATTGCAAATAAATCACAAACTTTAAATATAGTTGCAATTTAGTCTTTTTGACAATTTTAATTGTGTTCGAATCTAACAAAATTTAGACTTCTTAATGACATAACAACACCTTAATAAAACAATATTGTTTTTCAATCAAACCAAATATCAAAAGTTATGATTTGTGGACAAAGTACACTTGTAAGAAGTCTAATTTGCAATAATATTTAAAGTTTGTGATTTATTTGCAATTCTTTTAAGGTTTAGATTAGATTGTAAATGAGCGAAAGGTCGTGATTTAATTTGCAATTACCTCTTTTTAAAATTAACAACTTAATTAAATTATGACACATAAGCCAAATCAACCACAAAATGACACATAAGCCAAATTAACCACAAAATGACACATCATCAATTTAAACTCTCTATTAGTATATAAGGGGATTATATACTATAGAAGTAGTGTATTATGTATATATAACAAATTTGGTAATCTTGTAAAATAATATAATTATTTATATAATAAATATTATGTATAAAATTATATAATAAGTTTTACATATATATTTTCGAGCTCTATTTTTTAAATGCATTAAACTTATAATAAATTTAAAATAATTGCAGAAAAAATTACTTGAAATATAAGATAAAAGTAATTATAAAATACAATTGAATAACTAATTAAATAAAGAATTGTACACCCCAATAAAAATAAATTTTAGATTAATTTATTTTACTCAGAAAAACATTAAATAGTTCTAAAATAAATTAAACTAAAGAATAAAATGAATACTAAAATAAAGTTAAGTAAATAAAATAAAATTTAATTTAATTAGTCAATGTTAAAATAATAAGAATATAATATTTGGAAATAGTTTATTAATCATATCTTACTCAACAAATAACTTAATTACACATCATACTTTTTAAAATTAACAACTTCATTAAATTATGACACATAAGCCAAATCAACCACAAAATGACACATAAGCCAAATTAACCACAAAATGACACATCATCAATTTAAACTCTCTATTAGTATATAAGGGGATTATATACTATAGAAGTAGTGTATTATGTATATATAACAAATTTGGTAATCTTGTAAAATAATATAATTATTTATATAATAAATATTATGTATAAAATTATATAATAAGTTTTACATATATATTTTCGAGCTCTATTTTTTAAATGCATTAAACTTATAATAAATTTAAAATAATTGCAGAAAAAATTACTTGAAATATAAGATAAAAGTAATTATAAAATACAATTGAATAACTAATTAAATAAAGAATTGTACACCCCAATAAAAATAAATTTTAGATTAATGTATTTTACTCAGAAAAACATTAAATAGTTCTAAAATAAATTAAACTAAAGAATAAAATGAATACTAAAATAAAGTTAAGTAAATAAAATAAAATTTAATTTAATTAGTCAATGTTAAAATAATAAGAATATAATATTTGGAAAGAGTTTATTAATCATATCTTACTCAACAAATAACTTAATTACACATCATACTTTTTAAAATTAACAACTTCATTAAATTAAATTATGACACATAAGCCAAATCAACCACAAAATGACACATAAGCCAAATTAACCATAAAATGACACATCATCAATTTAAACTCCCTATTAGTATATAACGGGATTATATACTATAGAAGTAGTGTATTATGTATATATAACAAATTTGGTAATCTTGTAAAATAATATAATTATTTATATAATAAATATTATGTATAAAATTATATAATAAGTTTTACATATATATTTTCGAGCTCTATTTTTTAAATGCATTAAACTTATAATAAATTTAAAATAATTGCAGAAAAAATTACTTGAAATATAAGATAAAAGTAATTATAAAATACAATTGAATAACTAATTAAATAAAGAATTGTACACCCCAATAAAAATAAATTTTAGATTAATTTATTTTACTCAGAAAAACATTAAATAGTTCTAAAATAAATTAAACTAAAGAATAAAATGAATACTAAAATAAAGTTAAGTAAATAAAATAAAATTTAATTTAATTAGTCAATGTTAAAATAATAAGAATATAATATTTGGAAAGAGTTTATTAATCATATCTTACTCAACAAATAACTTAATTACACATCATACTTTTTAAAATTAACAACTTCATTAAATTATGACACATAAGTCAAATCAACCACAAAATGACACATAAGCCAAATTAACCACAAAATGACACATCATCAATTTAAACTCCCTATTAGTATATAACAGGATTATATACTATAGAAGTAGTGTATTATGTATATATAACAAATTTGGTAATCTTGTAAAATAATATAATTATTTATATAATAAATATTATGTATAAAATTATATAATAAGTTTTACATATATATTTTCGAGCTCTATTTTTTAAATGCATTAAACTTATAATAAATTTAAAATAATTGCAGAAAAAATTACTTGAAATATAAGATAAAAGTAATTATAAAATACAATTGAATAACTAATTAAATAAAGAATTGTACACCCCAATAAAAATAAAATTTAGATTAATGTATTTTACTCAAAAAAACATTAAATAGTTCTAAAATAAATTAAACTAAAGAATAAAATGAATACTAAAATAAAGTTAAGTAAATAAAACAAAATTTAATTTAATTAGTCAATGTTAAAATAATAAGAATATAATATTTGGAAAGAGTTTATTAATCATATCTTACTCAACCAATAACTTAATTACACATCATACTTTTTAAAATTAACAACTTCATTAAATTATGACACATAAGTCAAATCAACCACAAAATGACACATAAGCAAAATTAACCACAAAATGACACATCATCAATTTAAACTCCCTATTAGTATATAAGGGGATGTTAAAATAATAAGCTAGAATATAATATTTGGAAAGAGTTTATTAATCATATCTTACTCAACCAATAACTTAATTACACATCATACTTTTTAAAATTAACAACTTCATTAAATTATGACACATAAGTCAAATCAACCACAAAATGACACATAAGTCAAATTAACCACAAAATGACACATCATCAATTTAAACTCCCTATTAGTATATAAGGGGATATAGTTATTTTGACTTTTTTTTTATAAATTATATGATGTAATGTATTTTTTAAAGTAAATTAATTGTATTTTTTTTAAATTTATTTTTAAAGATCAATAAATATTTATATAGATGTATTATTCTTTTTAATGAAAGATACAAATATTAATTAAGAATAAAATGAGATATTAATTATTTTCTTAAAACATGTGCATTCAGAATCATGTATATTATTCAGAATCATGTATATTTTACATAATAGGGAGTAATCAAACTCTTGTGTGATATGAAGAGGCAATAGGTACACTATACTAAAAATAATGTTTTACTCAGTATCAAAAATTTCGATATATAAAATTTTATATAATTATCGTATTAGAATTTTTTATATACTGTAATTTGGATAAAAGAAAAATACTTACTAATGTCGTATTAACATTTCAGTACAATAGGTATATACCGTTTCACATTAAAAAAATTAGTATATTGATTATACGGAATTACTAATTTTTTTAATATGCTTACCGTTAGCATACCCAATAAAAGCCATTATTTAAAATAAAAAAACTTTGTTCGATAAGTGAGGTATACCAAAATTTTCAATATTTTTCCATTTCATACTTACGTACCCATTAGATTAATGTAATTTTTTCTAAATAAATAATACGTCAGATAATTATATAAAAAGTATCTTACGAGCAAATCAGCTATAATGGTGACAATTTTAGTGAATGGTTGCAATGGACAACTATTGATAACGACAACAATATTGATGACGAAGTTATAGAAGAAACTTCAAACAATCCAAGATTTTGTGTTTATTTGGTGGTCGGCATCTTCATGTGTATCTACCATTCATATTGCAAAGAAAATTTAATGTTCCTAAATCCTACACATCACTATGTAGTATGTATAAAAGTTGTGTCTTTTCATAAATCTTTTAGTCTCACGTTTGCTACATTTTAGTGCGTCATTTGATAAGTTTTTTGAACTTAATTGAGGTGAACTCAAATCACAAATAAATAAGATGTGAAAAAATATTAAGAATTCACACCTAAGAATATATGCTAAACTTGGTGATGTGCAAAAATGAGGCCAGGGAGGGCTTCGGTGAAGAGTTTTCGACGCTCAAGTCAGATGGTGTTATTGAAAAAGAATATTCGATGTAAAATAGAAAAAAAAAATTAAATGTGTTGTCTTGTCTACGAAAGAATTAGGTATTTATATCTTAGAATTTGAGGAATAAAGTACATGTTTTTTTTTTGACAGAATAACAAGGAGGTTACATGACATAAATTAAATAGAATCAAACTCCTTAATAAACTGGGGACAATCTTCTTCAAACCATTCTTGAGGAATTGAAGAGTCAAGTGCTAATCGTGCTAACATATGAGGCAAGCAATTTACGTTTCTGAAAATATGCTGATAATCCCACACTAGGATCTTGCACACCATGCCTTTAATGCTTTGAACAATGTTACTCTCTAGTCCACTCAACAAACTAGTAGGTGCAATGGATTCTATAGCAAACATAGAGTATGACCGAATGTCACCAATGCTAAAATTATTTTGGATGCACGTGTCTAACCCAATTTCAATTGCCTTGAGTTCAGCCGCTCCTACTGTTCCTGGATTTGATATACGTTGGCAACCTGTAAATAAAATAGACCGATCCTGACTCACTAGAGCATAGCCTACAACTAGGGTTGTTATTCGAGCCGAGCCGAGTATTTGAAGTTCGAGCTTGGCTCGAGCTCTTATCGAGCCGAGCTCGGCTCGATAACATTGGCGAGCTAAGAAACGAGCTCGGCTCGGCTCGTTAAAGGGTCTAACGAGCCTATCGAGTCGAGCCGAGCCTAACGAGCCTAATGGAAATAAAAGAAAAAAATTAGATATCGAGCCTAATAAGTCGAGCTCGAGCTCGAGCCGGCTCATTAGTAAATCGAGCATCTAACGAGCTCGATCTCGGCTCATTTAACGAACGAGCCGAGCCGAACTCGAGCCTTATCGAGCCGAGCCGAGCTCACGAGCGGCTCGGTTCGTGTAACAGCCCTACCTACAACAAACAAATTTTTACTATTGTTGAAAGCCGCATCAGTGAATAATAAATTTACTTTACCATCTTGCTTCCACAATCTTCCCAATTTTTTTGGATAGGGGCAAATCCAAATGCAACAAACCTTTTGTGTTTAGAAAATCCTGTCAATAATCAATAGCCCAATCAACCTTGAAACTATGATTAGGAGCTTCTGCATCGCATTTTTTGTCAGTTGAATGAAGCCAATTGCATCGCTCCTTCCAAATTGTCCAAGCAATAACAAAAATAAAAGCAAGTTGTTCAGAAGAATAATTATTACTGATCAACTGGAACAAATCAGCACAGGTCCCCTTGCAGTACCCCTCAATGAGGTCCCACCAACCAATCTTTTTTCCAGACTCTCTTCGCAAAAAAACACTTAAAAATAGCATGAATTGAATCTGCAACTGGGGCTCCACAACAACCGCAATTGGGAACAAGGGGGATATGGTGGAGAACCAAGTTACCTTCTGTAGCCACCGCATGTTCGAGCAATTTCCATGCAAAGATCCGGATCTTAGGCAGGACCATGAGGCTCCATACTTTCTTATATAACGGGTCAGAACATGATTGGCTTGTCGAGGCTTCCACACTCGTTTGTTTTCACAAATCAATGTTGTATGACATAAAATAACCCGAGGCTACCGAGTACTGTCCCGAAGAATTTTCAGGCCAAAATCTTTGATCCTCCAGTCTTCCTCATCCATTCCTTGTAGCGGTACTTTAAGAATTGCATTGAATAAAGTACATGTCTTTTTTTTTTTTTTTGAAGGTTTACAAGATCTTGACGAAACAGTTCTAAAGTACTATAGATCTTCAAACCGAGACGAATCCAAATGGCGTCGTTGTCCTCTCCAATCGTGAGGAGGTGGAAAAACGAGTGAAACCTTTGTCCACCAAAGAAGCACAGATCTCCATTTTTCGATTCAAGACACCCCACACTAAGGTATCACCAAATCAAAAAAATAAAAGATAAAAATATTAAGACAAAAAACCACCAAACACCAAGATCCATCAGACTTAAGAAATATTCAATCCCAAGCACCAAACACCAGGAGATCCCAATAGAGGGAAGAACATGTCCCAGAAAAGGGAAGAACAGGTCCCAAAAGAGGGAAGAACAGGGTCGTATATAAGCAGAAAATTCGAAGAAACCCGACACCAACACCAACAGAAATAAAAAACATAGACTAAAAGTAAAAAAACTACTAACAGGAAACTAAATACATAAAAATAAATGGGATCAACAGATGACTCACCCGATCGGTCACCGTAGCGCCGTCAGGGAAGATCTATCCATTGATCCCAACTAAAATAGTGAAAAAATCCCCTACTCCACTGGATAATCTTGCCTAAGAAAGAATAAAAAAAGCAGCGGCGGAATGGGCGGTGGTGCAGCGGTGCAGAGACTACTTTTTCAACAGAAACGATGGGCGGCGATAGTTTTGGTGTGTGAAGAAAGGCTGTAGTGGGGTGTGAAGAGGGGCGGTAGTGGGGTGTGAAGAGGTGGGCGGTGGTGGTTTTGGGATTTTAGAGAGAGAAGCTCTCGTAAGGCACGAATAAAACTAACATCTGAGAGCAAGGAAAAAACCACTCTAGAAATCTTTCTCTGCCTTCTCTCTAAAATTTTAACCGCCCACCGTCCACCGCCACTGCCTTAACCTCCAATCGAGCTCCTCCTCCTCTCCAATTCATCCCACATCCACACCATCACCATCATATAGATTTTTAAAGAGATCTAATTTAGAAGGAAAAAGGGGTAGCCGCACCGCTCGTCGGGCTTAAGCATTGTTCGTCGCGCCGCAGCCCTGCCGCCCGTCGCGCCGCCACACCGCCGCTCGTCGTGATGCTGTCTCTTAATTTTTTTTCAGCACATCATCAAGTGGGGTTAGGGGTTTCTTTTTAGGTTTTTAGTTGGGATCAATGGATAAATCCTCCCCGACGGCCCTACGGTGGCCGATTGGGTGGGCTATCCGTTGATCCCTTTTATTTTCTATATTTATTTTAGTTTTTTATTTTCTTGCATTTTTAGTTGTTTCTGTTTTTTCTCTTGGTGATTTATGCAGCTTTTTTGTTTTCTTAGGTAGATGTTCAGTTTTTTGTTACGAAGCCCCTTCCCCTTTTTGTGGTGGTTTTTCTTCCCTTGTGGTTATATTCCCTTGTGGTATTTCTTCCCGGGTGGTGTTTGGTAGTGCCTAGAGCTCTTTTGGTGTATCCTTTGTGGAGTTTGGGATTTTGTGATGTTGGGTGGTTGGTTCCTGATTTTCCTCTTTTTTTGGACTAACCCATGGATGTTATGGCGCTCGGTGATTCTTTGTCTTTATTTTTCTATCTTTAGACTTCTTGATTTGTTGATACCTTAGTGTGGGGTGTCTCGATTCGAGAAATGGGTGGCACGAATAAAGTACATGTCTTATGAGTAGTATTAGTTTAATTTGTTTAGGACTTCTTATCGTTGGACTTTCAATGAGGATTACATTTGGACTTGTGCGTATATGTTATTTTAAAAGTAACGATGTTTTATGTAAAATTATTAATATTATGAGAGTTGAGTTTATTAAGAATATTTTATTTTAAATCGTGTAAAAAGTATTGAAAAATGTAAAAAAAAAAAGTGCAAAAATTATTATAAGGTGGGAGTATTTTACTACGTGTGTATTATCGTTAACGTCTTTATGCTCCCTTCGTCCACGAAATGTAGTCTCATTTGTCTTATATTCTCCGTCCACCAAATGTAGTTTCATACATTTTATGGAAACAATCAGCCTTCAACTATTATTTTAATTATTTAAATTATCATCAACTTTATTCATAAACAATCACTTTATTTACAATAGATTCACAATACTCTATAATACTCTTATTTTAACTTTTTTTTCTTAAAACTTGTGCTCGACCCCAATTTAGTGGATGGAGGGAGAATTATTTTTTGTTATTCAATTAGTATTCAATAGATAGTCAGGAAATGAGTTGCGGAAAAGAGAGATCGGCCACTTGCAATATACAATCATTATTTCTTTGAATTCATAAATAATTGCGACAGTGGAAATTGGACTTTTAATATTTTTACGACGTAATAGTCATCCATTTTAATTATTATTTTTATTCACTACCCCATGATATAATAATTAACGATATGGCTTTTGATGACTCGGTTTGAGTTAAACTTTTCTACGAAAGTAACCGCGTTTTGTTTTGTTTTATAAAATTTCTCTTAAAAATGATTGTTATGAATTTGTCTGATTCACACCATTTCCTACAATATATAAGAGAATATATATAGTTGATTCTTATAAAAATAATTAAAGTATAAGGATCGATCAAGGAGCTTTATGTGTTTATGCACATGGTCACATTGTGGACGAAATATGAGTAAAATTTAATCCTTATTTTCTTAGGGAAAATAAAAATTTGTTTTGAAATGAATTGCTCTTTTTTTTTTTTTTTTAACTTTTAAAGTATCTTTTTCTTTGTTTCATTCCGTACATTCCCCAGGGAGATGGCAATAAAAATAGCAAAAATATAAACATTAATATGAAATATTTTATATATGAAATATCTTTAATTAAAGATGTTTTTAAAAATTCATGAGCCATTAATCTAGATTTAGATCGTCCAAAAAATTTAGATTTAGATCGTCCAAAAAATTTAAGGGTCGTAAAAAAGAGTTTACTATAAAATCGAAATAAGGTACATGCCAAAATAAAGTTACTACAAAACCAATATATGATAGTATACTATATATAAAGTCAAAAATATACTTCAAGAACACTTAATTTTTTGGATGAAAAGTTGCTAGCTAGTCAAAAGCCAAAAATATTATACTACTACAAGACTAAAATATGTTACTACTAGACAAAAAAATATTTGTTACTTCAAGACAAATATATATTATTACAAGATAAAAAATATGTTACTATAAAGTCAAAAATATATTGTTATTACAAAGTTAAAATATGTGCTACTAAATTGCTCAAAAAATTAAGTTTTTATTATTGTTCTTGCACTACGTATAGTTTGACCTTGTAGTAATATATTTTGATCTTATATTATATCATATTTTTTATCTTTTGTAATTTGTAGTAGCATATTTTGACCTCATAGTAAGATAATTTATGGGAGCAAAAAAATCTATTAATTTTTAAGTTTGACCCGAATTTCACCCGCGTTGACTCTAATTTTACTCGCAAAAGTTTGTCCCAATCTAGGTTAATGAAGGAATCGTGATTTAAATCTCCTTTCCTCAATTCTTCTTTGATCGATCACAAGGACAGTGGTAGAATTTACAAAATATGTGTGAAATATCGTCATCTGGTGTACTGTTACAAATGAAGTTATGTTTTTTTTTTTTTTTTGAAAAGGTAGAATTACTGAGATAGGAAAATTACATTTCAACGCTCTCACTCACCTATCCATACAGTAAAGTTCTACCGGAAGATCACATTTTCCAGACTCAATCGTGAGAGAGTGGCAGGATCAAAGATCAAGCTGGCATTCCTGGAAGCTCCACGATCTAAGAAGACAGCACACAATCCCTCGTGCAACAAACCTCCAAAATCACATAAGAACAAACTCAAGGACTACCAGCTCCAACAGACACAACAAAGTGCCACCATGGGAAAACCCGTAAACGTGAAGAAAACCCATCTCATCAGGGAGGGTAGGAAACCAGAAAGAAAAATACAGAAGGCAGAAAATAACAACATGGGAAAAAAAACGAAACTAAAAATACCAGATCTAAACTTAGGAATAAAACTAAGAACATGCAGAAAGCATTAAAACTAAAATAAAATGGGATTAAACGGATGACTCACCCGATCGGCCACCGTGGTTCCGACAGGGAGATTCACCCATTGATCCCAACTAAAGTCCTGAAAAAATCGCTCTTCACCCACTAAAAAATCTGAACGGAACGGTGGTGCGACGGCGCTACGGACAGTGTGGCGGTGAGGCAGAAGCGGCGCGGCGACTTACTTGCAGAAGGTGGGCAACGAGGGCTATTGAGGATGAAGGAAATAGTCGGTGGTTTTGGATTATGGAAGAGGAAGAAGATAGGCGGTGATTTTGGGGAAGAATGTTTCTAGAAAGAAGGGAGAGAAAACTTTTTTAGAGAGAGAGTGTAAGTGGAATAAAGAGTTACAAATGAAGTTATGTTATCTCATCTGAAAAAGAGATGAATATTAGTGAGATGAAGCTGTTCGAGATATTGCCTAAATGAAAAATTAGTTAATTTTAATAAGAGTATTCTTACTTTGATTTGTTTACTATACAGACAAGAATCATACGATAGGACCATTGTATGTAACAGAATATGTAGAATACATATTTTGGAAAAGAATAATTGAGAGGAAAATCACCGTAATCTGGTGATTGAGTATTCTGAAATATATAATAGTGAGATTTACAAAGTCTACAACAAACTTCCACAATTATAGGAAGACCAAATCATAAAAGATATATTCTAAGAATACAATAAAATCTCTAACAAATAATACTATTTAACATTATCTCTATTACCCCCCGTCAAGCGCTGCGTGGGGTGAAGACACACGCAAAGCTTGGAACGTAAAAACTCAAAGGCTGGACGCGGAAGACTCTTAGTGAAGATATCTGCTAGCTGTAGATGAGATGGGACAAACCCGGTAGAAATTCTGCCCAAAGACACTAGCTCACGAACAAAGTGATAATCCAAATCTATATGCTTGGCTCTCTTGTGTGCAACAGGATTTTGACTCAGAAAGATGGCGCTTTTGTTATCACATAACAGAGTAGGCCGAGTAGAAGGAAGAGCTCGAAGTTCCTTCAGAAGATTGATAACCCAAACAAGTTCGGCCGCAGCATTGGCCATAGCACGGTACTCAGATTCACAACTAGAGCGAGAAACAGTCGGTTGTTTCTTGGCACTCCAGGATACAAGATTACCTCCAAGAAAAATAGAGTACCCATATGTCGAACGACGAGTCTCAATGCAGCGAGCCCAGTCTGCATCAGAATAGGCCAGAATGGAAATATCCGAGCGCTTAATGAAGGATAAACCGAAATGAATTGTACCTTTCATGTAGCGAAGGATACGCTTAACTGCCAGAAAATGGTCCTCCGTTGGAGACTGGAGGAACTGACTCACAGAGCTTACAGCATACGAGAGATCAGGTCTAGTGATAGTTAAATACTGCAAAGCACCAACAAGCGATCGATATAGGGTGGGATCCTTGAACGTAGGACCTGTGCTGACAAGTGATTCACCTGTTGCTAAGGGAGTTGAGACAGGTTTAGCCTCGACCAAGTCTGCACGCTCAAGGATGTCAAGTGCATACTTGGTCTGGCCAACAAACAAACCAGCGTCAGTGGAGGAGACCTCAAGGCCAAGGAAATAACTCAAAGAGCCAAGATCCTTGATAGCAAATTCGTCACCAGTACGAGCAATAAAGCGACGAAGGGCAGCAGAATCATTGCCTGTAACAATGATATCATCAACATACAAAAGGAGATAAATAATAGAATTACCCTGATGCAGATGAAAGAGAGACGAGTCAGAACGACTCTGAGAGAAGCCCAAGCTGAACAGAAATGTGCTAAAACGCTGGTACCAGGCAAGAGGGGCCTGGCGAAGGCCATATAGAGCCTTCTTAAGGCGACAAACATGATCAGGATGTTGAGGATCAACAAAGCCAGGAGGCTGAGACATGAAGACAGGGTTGTCAAGAACTCCATTAAGGAAAGCATTCTTGACATCAAGCTGATGAAGAGGCCACCCATGCTGAACCGATAATGCCAAGACTATCCGAACTGTAGCTGCCTTCACAACAGGACTAAATGTATGATGAAAATCCAAACCAGGAATCTGAGTGAAGCCCTGCGCCACTAAACGAGCCTTGTGACGTTCAATCGAACCATCTGCCAGAAATTTCGTACGAAAAACCCACTTTGAACCAACTATGTTCGTTCCAGATGGACGAGGCACCAGATCCCAAGTGGAATTCGAACGAAGTGCATCAATCTCCTCTTGCATAGCAGCAAGCCAGTGGGAATGCTTAGCAGCAGACTTGAAACCACGAGGCTCAGAGGTGGTAACAAGTGCAGAGAGTAGAGCCGAAGAAGCGAAGTCGACTGGATAACGAGGTTTAAATGTCCCAACACGAGCTCGGGTGATCATGGGATGAGTGGATACAAGTGGCAAGTCCTGAGCTGGAGGCGGAACAGGAGGCGGAACAGGAGGCCCAACGTCGGGAACATGCGCTATAATAGGATCAGGCACATGTGGCGGCATAACCAGTTCATCATGAACCAGCGAGGGAGGACGAGTATCATGATCAACAGAAAACCGATGCAGTTGACTGATAGGTGCCGAAACAGGAGCCAAAGGGGAATCAGAGGAGATGTCGAGAAAAGTCGAGATATCCAAATCAGTGACCTGTGTGAAAGATGGAGCTCGAGAAAATGGAAAATAGAGCTCATCAAACTGAGCATGGCGAGTGATAAAAACTCGAGAAGACTCTGGATCAAAGCAACGAAACCCCTTTTGAGTACTACTATACCCAAGAAAGATGCACGGCCGACTGCGAGGTTCTAATTTGTGAGCAACATAATCCCGAAGATAAGGATAAACACGACATCCAAATGGTTTAAAGGTATCATAACTAGGCGAGTATCCAAATAATACCTGAAAGGGAGAAATATTATCAAGTATCGCAGATGGAAGCCTGTTAATAACATATACTGCAGTAGCAAAGGCATCAAACCAAAGAGAAGCTGGAGCATGTGCATGAAAAAGCATGGACAACCCAGTTTCAGAGATGTGACGATGTTTACGTTCAGCCCTGCCATTTTGTTGAGGTGTATATGGACATGAAATTCGATGATGTATACCATGCTCGTGCATAAAGTGACGAACCCTCCCATTTACAAACTCAGTACCACCATCAGACTGAAATATCTTCACAGTTCGAGAAAATTGATTGCAGACAAAGGCATGAAATCGAACAAATACATCATAAAATTCTGACTTAGCACGTAATGGATATATCCAGGAAAAACGTGAAAAATCATCGACAAAGGCAACATAATACTTAAAGCCATCAGATGTAGAAACAGGTGCTGGACCCCACAAATCACAATGAATTAAATCAAGAACAGCAGTAGCTCGTTTTTCATTCAACATAAATGGTAAACGTTTGCTCTTGGCCAACTGGCAAGAAGAGCATAAACGAGGGTTTGGTAAAACTGAAGTAACAGATAAACAACCCTGTTTATTTAACAATGAGATAACTGAAAACGGGACATGCCCCAAACGCAAATGCCACAAGTCAAAGCTAGCTTTCAATCTCCTGACCCGAATTGCTGTAACCAAAGCTGGAACACCCCGATCAAGTAGGTAAAGCCCCTGATTACACCTTCCCTGAGCCAGTATTTTCTTTGTTAGTCGGTTCTGGATCGCAAAGAATTTATCAGAAAAAATAACATCGACAGGATAATCCGCAGTTAATTTACTGATAGATAGGAGGTTCTTTGTGATATGAGGTACAACAAGTACATCTAACAACTTAACATCGTCTGAAAGTTTAGTAGTGCCAATATGAGAAATATTCAACGCATTACCATTACCAACTATAACAGAACCGTTACCAGAATAAGACTCATGAGAGTCAAGGGCGGACAGTTGGTTCGTCATGTGAGCGGAGGCTCCGGAATCGAGATACCAATCAGGGGTAGAGTTTGAGACGTTGCAAGTCGAGGTGAAAGCTTCAGCAAGATTTGCAGCAGAGTTCGAACCAATAGCATTCAGATACCTGGGGCATTTATCTGCGTAGTGCTCCCCACGACAGAGTTGGCATTTAGGCACGAAAGGACGACGGAAACCACCTCCAGAGGGCTGCCCATCACGCCTGCCAGAGCCACCCGCATTACCAGAAAAACCTGACGGCCTGGACTGCTGCTGGGACTGAGATTGGCCACGGTTCTGGGATCGGGACACCTGCCTGGACCCAGCCGAAGAAGGCTGCCCATCTCGAGTAGCAGAAAATGCCGCAGGTGCATGAGAAGGCCCTTCCATCGACTTCATCATCATGTCGAATTGCACAGCCTGGTGCAAAAGGTCACGAAACGCGGGGATCGGAGACATAGCCATACGGGTATCGGCAAAACCCGCAAACTGAAGTCCTAACCCACGTAAAAACCAGTGAGCTTTATCAGATGAATCAATCGGACGATCAATTGCTTGCAGCTGGTCACAGAGATGTTTAAACTTGCGCCCATACTCCTCCACAGACAGATCACCGCGACGGAGAGATAACAATTCTTCACGTAATTGATGCGATCGTGAAGATGAGGCATAAACAGATTCGAGCGCCACCCATGCCTGATTTGCAGAGGTGCAATCAATCACTTCAGACGCGGCATCAGGGGATAGAGAGGTGTACAAAACGCTGAGCAACCGTTTGTCCTTGAGTCGCCATGTCGTATACTCCGGATTCGGTGTCGGATCAACAGCAGGTGCAACCGCCGGTACAGTGGCCGCGGGAGAGGGAGAAGTGCCGTCAAGATGCCCGAGTATATCGAAGCATTCGGCCATGTGAATAGTTTGACGACGCCACATAAGATAAGTGGACGCCTCAAGCTTGATTTGCATCATATTAATCATCGTCGTCACCGGAAGAGGATCGGTGGCGGAGGATGTCATCTTGTCGATCGAGAGAGATGAAGGAGGGGACCAGTCCTTGATATAACACTCGACGAGAAGGAAAACTGGACGGAGGCTACCAGTCCGTGCAGTGGGAGGAAGAGAGAATCAGATGTAGAAGCGAAAGAAAAGAATTAGGGTTTAGGATCGGTAATATTAGGCTGATACCATAACAGAATATGTAGAATACATATTTTGGAAAAGAATAATTGAGAGGAAAATCACCGTAATCTGGTGATTGAGTATTCTGAAATATATAATAGTGAGATTTACAAAGTCTACAACAAACTTCCACAATTATAGGAAGACCAAATCATAAAAGATATATTCTAAGAATACAATAAAATCTCTAACAAATAATACTATTTAACATTATCTCTATTAGTATGTGTTTGTTATAAATTTGTCAAAAACACCTTCTACGAAGGTGGAGATTTTGCTCTCGGGAACAAAAAGATCTAGTCATGGATGTGGAAGATCCCAAACACCTTCCACGTAATCGAAGGTCTTTTTAGTTAGTAATAGCGGTACATTTTAGTTTTTTTTTATATATAAGCGAGAAACATTAAAAGATTTGAACCACGTACCTCACATTTGTTAAAGAACCTTGTTTCTTTTAGGCCATTGTCTTTCTTGTCTAAAATCTCGCCTTTTTTTTGTTCTATAATTAAATGGGCAATCCATTCTCAAATACGGAAAAGATGGCTATCCAGATTCTGGATAACCAAAATTGATTAATTTTTTTTAAAATGTAAACCTTTTATTAAATTCAATATCTAGAATTTGGATGGTTAGCGTCGTCCTTCCAAATATAAATGAGTGTGTACGAATTAAAAAAAAAAAAAAAGGAACCAACTTGATCCTGATTTACATATTTCGAATTAATTAAATTAATAATCAGACATTTTTTAGGAATTGCCCAATATATATAATAGTCAATTACATGCATGATGCATGTATCTTAAGGCTGTCTCTTTCGTATATTTACATATTTAGAATTTAATTGGTAGAGTCATCATTCAAAATTCAAAGAATGGTTTGACTTTTATTCTAATGAGGTGAAATTCTAAACATATAATGTCATCATTAGTAAAAACTGATTATAAGACCATGAAAAAATTAGTAAACATGTGGAACAAGACTCTTATATAACTTGTCAACTTGAGGTTTGAAAAAGTCAGTTTAAAGATACGTAAATTAGCCATACATACATACGTGTGATTGATGTGAAAATGGCCTAACTTGTTACACAAACCAAAAAACCCATCCACATCACTATATATTTAATTTATTTTCATGAATATATATTAACTTAGTTTCATTTGAGTCAAAAAAGGTTACGACTTTAATTAGTCTATCGGGCTATTAATAATTGCAGCTCGTGGGGGGGGCGGGAGTAATGGAAAGAGAGTAGCATGGATTGAGTGGAAAAGAGTCTGTAATACGAAAGAACTAGGTGGGCTAGGGGTTAGAGATATTGGAATTTTTAACAAGACTCTATTGGGGAAATGGGGATGGAGATATATACATGAAAAAAACAGCTTGTGGGCTAGGGTTCTTAGGTCTAGATATGGGAATGCCTGGGGAGATGGTTTTGGCCTATTCCCAACAGGGGGGGTTGGAAGGGTATCACTATGGTGGAGGGATATTTTAAAAGTGTTAGGAGAGGGTAATGAGGGCTGGTTCCATGGAAATCTTTCTAAGGTACTAGGGGACGGGAGAAATACTTTCTTTTGGGAGGAGAATTGGACGGGGGAGGGAACTTTAAAAGATAGATTTAGGAGACTGTACCACATTAGCATAGACAAGGGGAAAACAGTGGGGGAAATGGGTGTTTGGGAGGGAGAGTTATGGAGGTGGACATGGAGATGGAGAAGAGCTCTCTTTGATAGGGAACTAACATCTTTTAACGATCTGATATCTGTGATAAACAGGTTCAAGCCCAAAGACGGAATAGAGGATTCATGGAAATGGCTTGCATCAAACACGGGGAAGTTCGCCACAAAAGCAACGTACTCGATCCTGTTCAACCAAAGCCAAGACACTCGACCGGACGACAGGCTCATCCAAGGGTTCAAGAGTATTTGGAAGAGCTTTGCACCCTCAAAAGTCAAAGCTCACGCATGGAGGCTCTTATGGGGTAGATTGCCAACGCGATCCAACCTTAGAAGGAGAAACATTCTAAACCAGAACGATGATCTAAGGTGTGTACTATGTGGGGAAAGTGAAGAAACTGAGAAACATATTTTCCTGGAATGCCCCCAAGCATACCAAGTTTGGATGGACTGTCTGGATTGGCTTAAGATACCGTCAGCACTACCGTCAGAATTACTAGAAAATCTCCTTGGTTTTGGAGGCCTTATCAAAAGAAGAAACGGGAAGAAGATTGCCACATCTACTTGGTTATGCGTGGTATGGCTCATATGGAAGTGGAGAAACGCAGTCATATTCAGAAACGAGGTCTTCTCGACCACCAAGGTTAAGGAGGAGCTAAGGGCAAGACTTTGGAGCTGGTTCACAGTCAAATATCCCACTCGGAATACCTCGCCTTTCAAGGACTGGGTGACAGACCCAATCAAGTGCATGGTCTGAGACACTAAGTATTTTAAATGTTTTAATGTTTGTTCTCTCTGATAACTAATTTTGTACACTGAATTATTCGGGTATTTCTTGTACCCAATTTTAATACAATTTTCCTTTTACCGATCAAAAAAAAATAATTGCAGCTCGTGACTCTATATTATAGATTCAAAGTATGGTTTAATAAATAATAAAACCTAGTTAATATATAGCTATTGAAACAAAGGTGCATTATTTGATTAAATAGTCTTGCATGTTACCCAAATCCTATCTCATCTTTTTTTATCAACTATCAATTTGGAGACAATATATATGTTTGATAAATTTATCAACTAGCTCATATTTAAATCAGTATAATCTTCTATTCGAGCCACCTAGAGAAAAGACATGCAAGGGTTATATAAAAAAACTACACACCCCCTAATTTTAACTAGAGTATTTATACTTTCTATATACTTTGTCTCCCTAATGAAGTCATATTTTCGAAATATATAACATTATTTTAGATATCATTATACATATATATAAAAAAATATTCAGAGTTGATCTCATGTATAAAAGTTATCGTGCAAGTGATGCATAATCAAATAGACCACGTGTTTGTTTGGGAGAGAAGATAGAAGGAATATTGTACAAAGTAATGTCGGTTTAGGTAAATTGCACAAATTTAAATTCGTACACCAAGAGCATATTTAAGTATTTAAGTGTGTTGTGTTCTTGAGAAATTCAATTAATATATGTAATAGACATATCTAAATACATCGTGATTTCCATGTACGATGGAAAAGATTTTTGAAACTCCACTAATATGAATTATGATATAGCGAATTAAACTCAGTCAAGTTTTTGTTTAAAAATAGTTATATATGTATTGTGTTGATTAATTACGATCGTGTGTACATTGTAATTATTTTAATTTTTATTTGGCATATGATTTTTTTTTCTTAATTTGACATATAGATGTACGTATAAACATTTTTTTATTTTATTTGGCATATATGCACTTTATAATAATTATTTACACTTTAGAATAATTTATAATATCTTGTTATAAAAAAAATCAATTAATGAAGAAGTAAAATAACTGCTCAGAAAAAGAATAAGATCATGCACGTTCCTTGCGCAAAGTTAACATGGTACAAGCTAGAGTGTCCAATAACATGTCATTATCATGTGAAACGAAATGAAAATTATTATTCAATAAGAAAAAACACACAAATTTAGTTGAGTGCAAGTTAATTTAATAAAAAAATAGAAATTAAAGGCAAAGATTTTAACCCTCACTATACGCGACGGCGATATAAACCCTCGCCAAATCTTAGATAGGAGGCTAAGGTCATATAAATATTGGAAAAAAAATAAATAAGAAAAACATCGATTCAGCCAGTTATTCCGATTTTTTTCGATTTTACTTTAAAAAAACAGTTTTTTTTAAGGGTAATTCAACCAGTTTATGGTCGATTTTCGGTTGAACTGATCGATCCAACTCGATTATAAAAACACCGGACTAATACTAAAGTGAAACTCAATCTCATAAATAATTCATTTTTCAACAATATATATTAATTCTCAATCAGTGTTAAAAGAAAGTGTGTGTATTTTTATTTTTAATATTCTCAACACCTACACATAACTTGAATACAAGATCTTACGATTTATATAGTAACATTTTAATCATTTGAGTTATTCCATATGTACGTATTTGAAAATAATGAAGTAGTGTTAATATATTTATAAATGGCAATTAATTAACTTGTAAGTGGGTGACAAGAAAAGAAATTAAAACCTATCAAAATCAATGTGGACTCTTCTACTTTATAAACGCAACTTGTGTTTTCTTAATTCAAAATCCTTTTCCCACATAGGACTTAATTATTATTCATGAATGTAAATAATTAAATAGGTACATAAAATAAAAGGAAACCAAAATAAGGAATAAAAATGAGATTCTACATATTTATTACAATGGTGTATTTTAGTCAATGTTGCAAAGTCAAAATGAAAGACAAGTACACAAGTCTAGCTCTACTCACCTAATACACTAAACTATCAATAAATGTAATATATTTAAGTGGACTCACAACTCACAACCACTCCACCTTACACAATTTAATATCCTAATAAATTATTTCAGGTACACATTATATTTATAGTAAATTGGTTGAATTTTGATGACCTTATTTTAGAGGTGTGTTGTTGCCTAGTGATTTTGCTCCACGTTTAATATGTAGAAGAATCAAAAGTGATTAGTTTTTGAAAATATAAGGTGTTGGCATGTAGTGGGGGTGTACTTTTCTCTAGGTTTCAAGTTCGAATTCTCTAAGGTGTAAGTAATGTTTATGAGGCTAGTCCATATAGAGCTTAAAATTCTGACTTTAAATGAGACCCCTACAAGTGAACGGTGAGATTGGTCCCCCGAAATTAATCGGTCCGCAAAATTCTGGCTTTAAGGGACCCCCACAAGTGAGTGGTAGGATTGGTCCTCCGAGATTAGTCGGTCCTTAGATCGGATACCCGATACTTAAAGAAAATATGTTTTTTTTTTATCAAATTTTAAAAAATTGAAGGAATTTGTCAATTGAAGACCTAAAAAATAGTAAAATTATCAATTTAAGATTTTAAGAATAAAAACTATCAATTAGAACTTGAAAAATACATTTATTTATTAATATACATAATTATTTTTTATTCTAACTAGTATATTTTTTTAAATTGTAATTATAAAAATATTGTTGTCGGACTCCAATTATTATTATATGGTTAAAATTAGTAAGACACAGTTTTTCATTCACTAGATCCAATTTTCTGGGCGCATGACACCATTTTCGTGAGTACATATATTATATTGGCCAATTTGATTGACTTTTCGATGTCTCCAAATCATTTAGTAAAATTCTTGAATTTATTTTTTATATTTCATTTGATATTTCAATTTATTAAATTATTAACTCATACCAAAGTATTATATGTATTCAAGTATATATGCACTTGTTCCACCTCACCCGATTAATTGTTTTCTCTCTTTTGCTAATAATCGAGGTGAATATCCTCTACAAATCAATCTTCTGTCTCTTGTTTATTAGATCGATTGCTTTCCTCTCTCTTTGTATTCCGATAATGATAAATTAGTTCAGTAATTCGTTGATTGTTAATTTGTTGTAAAGATTGGAAATGACAAGTCGCTTCAGACCTAATTTTCTAGTTTGCAAAATTGATGTAAACTGTTTTAATTTGGGGGGAGTTTATGAATATTGTGGGTTTCCTTGCTCAATTTTCTAAATGCACGTTTGATTTTTTTTTTGTTCTAAGTTATTGTACTTCGTATTAATTTATTTGTTTTGGTGCTCGGATATGAGGGTTAAGATGTGTGCGTTGAAAGGATTTGGTAGAGGAAGTTTATTGAAAAAGTGCAAAAATTACTAAAAAGTGCAAAATAATATTAATTAATGAGAAATGCAACTCAATATTAATGAAAAATATATTGTTGAAAATTATTAAATGTGAGAGTTGAACACTAGATCTCATCAACGTAAAATAAACTATATCCTAGCGTTTCAGCTACATCAATTACCATAAATATTTTTCGCATATTTTATTTTTATTGTTAATCCTACCTATTTTTTAAAATGGACCCAATTCCTTATTAGGAATTGAGTCTATGGGAGACATATCCATAGTAATATATTAATTTGACTAATATTATAAAAATTGTAGAAAATTGAGCATATATCATCACATTATATTGTACGGTTTGTACCATTTCTTACTTTTATTTAATTTGTTAATTAAGCACTTCGACCCATAAGCTAATTACATGCCATATTGCGTTGCTCAAAATAGGAAATAAAAACAATATATAGTATGTGAGTTGCATAGAGTTTACCTTAGCAATAATACTACCATTCAAGACAAACACGTTATATTGTTAAGATAACCAAATAATAATGTTTATATATTTCGGTCAGATGACCTGTTATATTTTTCTATATTTTTTTAATAGTGCACAGTACAATATACACAATAGAGTGACTCAAATTAATATTTTTTACTCGACCAATAAATATATATATATATATATATATATATATATATAAATTGAATACTGAAATTTTTACCTTTTAACTTTTTTTTGGTAACACAACCCTTAATTATATGCCTTTAGCAATTTAATTTATGTGTATTCATTGTTTATCTTACAAAGTGTTCCTATTATTTAACCTATGAAAGTGTCTTTGTTTAGTGATTTTTAAATGAGCAACACCTAAAATCAAGCATTTTCTAAACAATGATACTTTGTCTATTAAAAAGTGATCGTTCGTATATTAAATAATGATATTTGAAAGAGTAAGTTCACATGAGACCTACTCTTCGGTACTACTAAAGAGCACGTGCTTAAAAATGAGAAACCATTAATATATAAGAATTAAGAAGGTGCATTAAATATATTGAAATATGTCAATGGTGGTTATTCGAGTCGGGATTGACCGACCAAAAGGCAGTGTTGAGTGCCATGTCCCGGTCGAGCTAGAAGCATGCGAGTAGTAGATCGACTAAGACTCTTTTGGTCGCGTTGAGAGCTCGCTCGCTTGAGACAGGGGCTTACTTGTTGGATATGGGTAACTTTAGTAGTGGTCGCCATTCAAGGCGAACTAGATGTGTCTACAAGCTTCGTAGGTCGTAAGTTTGCCCCAGTCACCCCACTTGAAACCACAATGAGCTAATCATAAGAGACGTTCGATGCCAGACTGCCTTCTCTATCCTGACTGAAGAGATTAGAAGGCGATGAGAATTGTTATCCAAGAGATCTCCAAGTACACAAGTATTAATGAGAAATTTAAGGATGATGTGAGACCCCATTAATGAGGTGTAGTTTTGCAACAAATGGGGGTGACGAATAATTCTTCCACCAATGGGGGCAACAAATAATTCTTCAGCCAATGGGGCTTGGGTCCAGACCTGTAACCTAAATCAGAGGTGCTGACCTACTCAAAACCAAATTACTTGTGAAGATTCAAAGGTCAAGATGAAAATCTTGAATTGAACAGTCAAAACTCAGGGTTGACGATCAAAGTACACAAATGTAAATAAGATATTGTGGAATATTTTTTTTTTCACAATTCAAATAACTTATTAACACAAATTAGAAAATTCCAAATTAATCAAACTAACTTTTTTTTTCTTTAGGTCAAACTGCACCACACCCAATATAAAATTCAAATGTCAGAAGACATCGCTTTGAATATTCTCAGTCATCTAGACAAGCTTTGTAGGTCGTAAGCTCGCCCCAGTCACCCACTTAAAACAACAATGAGCTCATTATTAGAGTCGACCTCGTGAGATGTCTGATGCGTGCATGTTTTCTCCATCATGACCGTATAGATTAGAAGGTGTCGGGAATTTCTATCCAAGAGATCTCCAAATACAAATGTATTAATGAGAAATTTAAGGATGACGTGCAATCCCATTAATGAGGTGCACATTTGCAACCAATGGGAGAAACAAATAGTTTTATTAAGTCAACAAGGCCAAATATAGTTTTTCTGTCTATGGGAAAAAATATAGATTTTCCGCCGATTGGACTTGGGCCTAGGCCTGTAACCCAAACCAGAGGAGTTGGCCTACTCAAAAACACATAACTTGTAAAAATAACATTTAATCAAACTAATCAAACTAAACATTTCATTTTTTTTGACACAACCTAATAATTTTCCAGCACAAAATAGAAAATTCCAAATTAATCAAACTAAACATTTAAAAATAACATTTCTCTTTTATTTAGATCAAATTGACTATGTTAGGTTTAAACTATTTCATTTTTTTTTTCTGCTAAAAAAATTAATTTTCTTACATCAAAAATATATTCCCACAATTCAAAACTGCACCACACCAAAAAGCAAAATTGAAAAAAAAAATCCCAAATGATAGAAAAACAACTTTGATTCCTCCTCATCTAGACAAGCTTTGTAGATTGTAAGTTCATCCCAATCACCCGTTTAGAACCATGATGAGATGAGCTCATCATGAGAGCCGACCTCAGGAGAAGTCTGATGCGTGCTTATCTTCTCCATCCTGGCCTTATAGATTAGAAGGTGTCGGAAATTGTTATTTAAGAGATCTCTAGGTACGAAGGTATTAATAAGAAATTTAAGGATGTCATGCAACTCCATTAATGAGGTGCATGTTTGCAACCAATGAGAACAACGAATAATTGTTACGCCAATGAGAGCAACATATAATTTTTCCGCTAATGGAACTTAGTTCTAGACCTGTAACCTAGAACAGAGAAGTCGACCTACTTAAAACCACATAACTTGTAAAGATCCAAATATAAATATGAAAATCTTAAATTGAAAGGTCAAGATCGACATCCAAAACACACACGAATGTAAGTAAAATATTGTAGAATAAAAAAATAAATTGCACAACTCAATAACTTACCAATACAAAATAGGAAATTTCAAATTAATCAAACTAACAAGCATTTAAAAGTATATTTTTTCTTTAGGTCAAATTGATTATACCAACTTTAAACTATTTTTTTCCCTTAAAATATTACATAAAAATATTTTGAAGTATATCACCCCACAATCCAAAACTGCACTGCACCCCACATATATATAATATATTTGAAAAAAGAAAATCCAAATTTTAGAAAAGCATCCACCTAGCTTTGATTCCCAGTCGTCTGTTTTTATTACCTCAATCAACACACTTGCCTCCCAAAGTCAACGTCCCTCTCTCTCTCTCTCTCTCTCTAAACACCCCACCCTTTTTCTTACTCACAAAGTGTTCATTTTCATGTTACCCCTTTTCGCACTAATCAACTCCTCAAAATTCAACTACACTTTCTGCTCCTCTTACATTCACCAATCTTTTTTTTTTTTAATTTTTATTTTCCGTTATAATAAATGGGCAACGGCGCGGGGAAGCTGACGGTGTGCTTCACCGGAGCGGGCCCCTCCGCCGATGACTCCCGGAGGAGGAGAAAAAACATGGCCGCCGCCATGGTCATATCCGACCCCTTAGATGATCTGGGCCACTCTTTCTGCTACATACGCCCCGAATTGACCCGCCTCTCCTCCTCCAAGGTCCACTCCGACCCGCCAACGACGACGTTTAGATCGATTTCCGGCGCCTCCGTCAGCGCCAACACCTCCACGCCGCTCTCCACCGCCTTACTCGACCTCTACTCCTACAACTGCATCGACCGGGCCTCCGCCTTCGAAGGCTCCACCTCCTTCGCCTCTATTCCCCTTCAGCGCATTCCTAGAAACTCCGGCCCTCTGTTTAATTCGGGCCCAATGGAGAGGGGATTCATGTCGGGCCCAATTGAGCGCGCCTTCATGTCGGGCCCTCTCGATCGTGGCATCTTCTCGGGCCCTCTCGAAAAGGGTTCATCCGATCAGTTCCAGAGAAGCTACTCCCATGGCGGATTCGCATTCCGGTCAAGATCGAGGAAGGTTTCGGTGTTTCGGGCCCTGAAGCGGGCTTTTTCCAAGGGGATTTCCAGAGGGCAGAACTCAATTGTTGCGCCGATTAAAGGAATTGTGGCGATGAAGGAGGCAGATTGGATGAAGCAGAATGAACTTACAATTAATAGTAGTGTGAATTTCAGCAGTGAGTGCAGCTTAGATGATGATGATTCAATGGAGAATCAGAATCTGCAGTGGGCTCAGGGGAAAGCTGGAGAGGATCGTGTTCATGTTGTTGTTTCTGAAGAGCATGAATGGGTTTTTGTAGGTATTTATGATGGATTCAATGGCCCTGATGCCCCTGATTACTTGTTATCCAATTTGTATTCTGCTGTACATAAGGAGGTCAAGGGTTTACTTTGGGATGAAAATGAAAATAGAAATATGTGTGACACTCCATTGGTTATTGAGAAAGACGAGATTTCGACTAAGGATGAATGTTCGAGATGTGTGGAGGTAGAGAGTTATCCTTGTACAAATAGTGACAACAATGGAGACTTGTGGTTTCGGAAAAAGAGAGGGAGGAATGCAAAGTATAAGAATCGAGGAGTGGCGAAGAAATGGGAGGATTATCAGAGGGCGTGGAGGTGTGAATGGGATAGGGAAAGATTGGAGCTCGATAGGAGGTTAAAGGAGCAACTGAATAGAAATAAGTCGAAATCAGCAGGGGCGACGAACCCCTCGGATGTACTAAAAGCGTTGTCTATAGCGTTGAAGAAAACGGAGGAGGCCTATCTTGATCTTGCTGATAAGATGGTGATGCAGAATCCTGAGCTAGCTTTAATGGGGTCTTGTGTTCTTGTTATGTTGATGAAGGGAGACGACGTTTATGTGATGAATGTGGGTGATAGTCGAGCTGTTTTGGGTCGAACAAAGGAGCCTGATCTTTGGAGCCAGGATTTGGAGAGGATCAACGAAGAAACGTTGTACGATCTCCAGGCTTTTGATTGTGATGTTTCGAATCCTCAACCTAGCTTATCTGCTTTGCAGCTTACCATGGATCATAGCACCTCCATTGAAGAGGTATATATACGCCCCTTCGATTTAGTGTTTGTGAATCTAATTGATTGTTTTGTTGAATATAATCATTGTGTTTTAACCAGGAAGTTGCAAGAATTAGAAATGAACATCTTGATGATGCTTCAGCTGTGTTCAATGACCGCGTGAAAGGCTCGTTGAAGGTTACTCGAGCGTTTGGGGCTGGCTTTCTCAAACAGGTGTGTGGGATTGTGATTTAGAAGCATATTCTTAGTTCGTTGATATTTACCAGATAAAGCATTTTTAGATTCACTATCATGCAATATGTACTTTGTCCTGCATCTGATCCTTTTACAAAGTTCAAACTGAAAAAGAATGTTGGACATTTTCATAGTTGCATCAAACTTTATTACATTACGAATCTTGTAGTGGGAAGTGAATGGCTATTCATATGCAAAGAAACTTACATCTAATCCAATACCTCTTGATTGATTGTAATGTTCGTTTTGTTATTTAATCTCAGCAAAAATGGAACGATGCGCTTCTAGAGATGTTTAGAATCGATTTTGTTGGAGATTTGCCCTACATAAACTGCCAACCATCACTATACCATCATAGATTAGGGGCAAGAGACAAGTTTCTCATACTGTCCTCAGATGGACTTTATCAGTACTTTACAAATGAAGAGGCTGTATCAGAAGTTGAACTCTTCATATCGTGGTCACCAGAGGGCGATCCTGCCCAACATCTCGTAGAAGAATTGCTATTCCGGGCAGCCAAAAGGGCCGGTATGTCTCTTTTTTGGTGGAAAAAAAGGGTTAATTGCATAAAAAATCACAAACTTTTAAATTTTGCTATTATATCATACGACTATTTTCTGGCAACCTATGCTGACGGGACATCCAGAAGGTTATTGAAAATATTGCATATGACTTGTCAAAAAATATTCATATGATAGAATTGCTACAATTCAGAAGGTCGTGATTTATTTTGCAATTAACCAAAAAAAAATAAAAAATTGTATTTCATTTTGTGGAAAACTAAAAGTTGTTTGTGGTTTCAGGCATGGATTTCCACGAATTACTGGAAATACCACAAGGGGATCGACGTCGCTACCACGATGATGTTTCGATAATAGTTGTTTCTTTGGAAGGAAGGATTTGGAGATCATGTGCATAGCTAGGAAATCACAAGTAGAATAATGCCTCTTTATTCTAAAAAAAAAAAGAATCAAGGTACCCCAATTTTGTTCATCACTATTACCAATCAGTCAGTCACCTGTTTTGTACTACTACCAACTAAGCTCTGAGAATTAAAAGAAACTTAGTTGTTGTTTTTCCTTGGGTGATAGTGTTTGCTCTTCTTTTCTCATAAACTGTCATAGATAACTGTAATCATATATTTCCAATAAATGACACCCTTTCAAAGGGATTCTTTTGTTCATAACCTTCCATTTCCGATTGTCTCGACTTTTGCCTTGTTTTGCTTCTCGTATTTAGAGTAGGTCTTATGTAAAACAGTTTTACTGTGCAACTAATCCACAACTATCACTTTATAGTAGAATAACTAATACACACAGAACGCATATCAGTTGTGCGGGAAACTTGGTTTATGTAAGACTTGTGTCATCGTGGATTATAGCCAACTGATCTAGTATTCGTCATTCATATGCACATTATTAGTAAGTGATGTAGTTCGTCGAGGAGTTTGGTATACGGGCCCTCCCCAGATGACTCGAACACAGAATCAAAATTACTCCGTCCTTTCTTTAAGAGTCTTAGCAACTACTAACTGTTTTGAAAGATGGTAGTAAATGCAGCTAGGAAGGTGTAGGTGGGGAGGTTGGAAAACCAGATAGATTTATTAGTGATAGAGGGGAACTATTAATGTTGGACCAAGATTTTGTAACAAAATTCAAAAGAATTGACTTAACTGCCTAAAAAAAATTGAGGCGTGTCGACTGTCGACTAAAATTTATGAATGATGTAATAAGTCAAATGTAAAGTATTATTCAATTAATGGGAGTTGATTTTGAGCTGGTAGAGATTGTATACATACATATTTGTTTAGACGTGCAGGGGTTGATATATATGCTAGCATGATTCAATTTGTGGCACAGCAGTTGCGTGATGAATACGAATTTTTTAGTTGACTACAAATTATTTTGAAAAGATTTTTTCAATTACAATATATATACATACAAATGAGTCCATCTAAAAAATGTCGAAAATTTCAATCCCATATTACATCAACATATAACGTTTAATGAGTGTCAATTTAAAAAAAAAAAAACGGAGAGAGAGTGTTGTGTATAGTATCAACATATAACGTTCATACCAGAATTCATATACAAATATGTTACTTCATATGTTTTGGAAATTTAGACTATGAGATTTACCAAAATACTGAAATGCTAATTTTTTTTTTACTATTTCAGTATATACTAACATATTGCAAATTCTAAACTTAAATTTCGACATCATACTGAATTTTTTTGTAACAAAAATTGAGATATATCGAATCTTTTAGTATTGGTCAATATTATAAAGAGATTATTGACTCAATAGTACAAAATATGCCCCCTTAGAGGTAGAAGGTGCATGCGTTAATTTGTTCCACTTGTCAATATAAAATCTAAGGAAAAAGGTCTCTTCAGGCGCTTTACCTTCAGGCTCTTCGAAAAACACCTCCGACACATAAAGCGCTGAACAAGAGATGGTAAAGAAGGGATTGATTGCAGTAGAGTGTTGAACAAGAGATGGGAGAGAAAGTGCTGCGTTTGTAAATCCAGAAATGGATGTGTGGTGGATTGTTCGGAGCCAAAATGCCCATTGGCGTTTCATGTGACCTGTGGATTGAAAGAGGATTTGTATATGGATTATCAGCAGCGGAAGGGTTTCGAACAAACCTTAGTAGACGAAGCCGGGAGCGGGCCGAGGAAGATGGAGGCCGGGAACCCACCACCCGTGTCGCCGTCGTCGTTGGAGGCCGCCGGAAATGGAGAAGGGGTGTTGAACGACCACTCCAATTTGAGGGAGAAGATAGAGGAAATTAAAGAGAGAGAGAGAGAAGAGAGAGAGGAAATAAATGAGAGAGAAGACAGATGAAATAAAGGAGAGAGAGAAGACGAATGAAATCATGCTTGCAATTCGAAAAATGAAGGGCAGAAGAGACCTTTTGCCTTAGATTTTGTATTGAGAAGTGGAACAAATTATCGCATGCACCTTCTACCTCTAAGGGGGCATATTTTGTACTATTGAGTCAATAATCTCTAAAATTAAACATAGAGTAGCCTTGTGGACTGTGAGTCATAGTGTTTTTAAGGGTCTATCTTTATCGAATGTAGATAGAGGTTGGTGTTTTGTCTGTAAAATCTCACGTACACGATAAGGAATTAAGGATCTCTCGTCCCTAAATTTTTAGCAAAAAAAAATATGTTTTTATAAAAAAAAGGAAAAAAAAAAAGGATTTACATCCAGTAGCTCATTCCTTTCCCCCTTTTGGAGAATTCCCCCATTTTTATTTTCGTATAACCCGATGGCTGTTTTCAACTGACTGAAACTTTTGAAGTAAAAATCTACTTTAAAAAAATGTCCCATCTTTTACTGATTCTACATGGTTTCTTGTGACCATATCAAGTTCTCCCTTCAACGCCTTTAATAGCGATCCCCCCTTCAGTTCATTATGGTGTCTATGAATGTTGAGTTTTAAATCCCTGTAAATAGCAGAATGGTATTTATGGGATCAACTGGAAAAACTTCATTTATATTGGACTATACCATTTATCTTTGTCTGACTATACCTCTGTGTTTCAATTTATCTTGCTCTTCAGTTTGGATTGGACCATACACTTACAATTGGTGTTATCAGGTACTAAAAAGTATAATTAGTAATTTCACATGTTGATATTACTCCATTTGTTTACGAAACTTTTTGTGGGTCATCATACGAATCTTAACGATTGTTTTTTTGGTGTGGGAGGAAATTGAACATTGCAGTATACATCTAGAAAATGCTATAATTATTGTTTTCACTTGCTATTATGTAGCTTTCCTGATGATTACGATACATCAATCTAGTACAAGCCAATAATATAAGGAATTAAAATGGTCTTGCCTCACCTTGTTTACTTTTGCTTTGCTATGTTTATGAGTTGTATGAACATAATTGAAACTTGTATAACACTAATGTGAATTTTAGGAACATGTTTTCTAAAATGGGAACATAATCATATTTCTAGATTTCATTAGGATCATCAAAGTATAAAAATGATGAATAACAGTGTTGAACTAGGATGGTATGTGTGACAAATTCAAGTTCTTAACTTTTGTAGTGGGATTCGGAGGGAGATCAGTTCAGCTGCAACTGGCCGTCCCATCCAGGATGTCATCCAAACTGATGCTGCAATTAATCCTGGAAATAGTGGAGGGCCACTTCTTGACAGTTCAGGGAATCTTATTGGAATAAACACAGCTATATACTCTCCTTCTAGGGCTTCATCTGGTGTGGATTTTTCTATTCCAGTTGACACTGTGAGTGACTTCTTAAGAATTTTGTGTGTTGTTTCACACCAACTCTTTAAGCTTTTAAAGAGTTCTCGCTGCAATTTTCCCTTTATGTGCAGGTTGGTGGCATTGTTGATCAATTGGTGAAGTTTGGGAAAGTCACCAGACCTATTTTGGGAATTAAGTTTGCACGTGATCAGTCAGTTGAACAACTGGGAGTTAGTAGAGTTCTTGTCTTGGATGCTCCTCCAAATGGACCAGCAGACAAAGCAGTATGTGTCTTTTGTTGTATTCTTCACCATTTTGGTCTTGTTGTAAAATCATGTATAGCTGAAACAAGCCTTGGTCTATTTGTCCTGCAGGGTCTTCAATCCACAAAACGTGATACCTATGGAAGACTGATTTTGGGTGATGTAATTACATCAGTTAATGGAAATAAAATTTCAAATGACAGTGATTTATACAGAATCCTTACCAGTGCAAAGTTGGCGTAAAGGCAATTGTCTAAACATAACATGTTTCTACAAAGAGGATTTGTAGTCTTGGTTAACAAGTATTGGATATATAAACGCTTGCATGCCATTTAGTTTTTAGAGTTTAATAAAGTACTGTACGTATGCACAATCTGAAATCTAAGTAGAAAAATATGAATGGAAAACATTGCACTATGGGAATAACTCAGTGAGTTGTGCTGATATGTAGAAAAAATTGGGAAGTAATCACACAACATAAATTAAAGTTTAACACTTATTAAACAATGTCAACTCAATTTTCAAATGTAGAAGTGTTGCGTGGTGATAAAATGGAAAAGATCCATGTAACCCTTGAATCAAAGCCAGACGAATCCTTATAATGTAACAAACAATTGTTGTAATTGTAACTATAATTCTTATTCGACTTCTTACTCTATTGTTTACCTGATTAGTGTCCAACATTGTACATAGTCCCAGAATAGAACTACTGTGTCAAAGAACTTTTCACTGTATGCACAACTATCATTATTCTTATGTAGAGAATGACTTTTACTTTTCTCCATTTGTTATTGATTTTAGGTAATATTACTGGAAGTTGGTGTTTGTCCAATTTAATCGATTTGTATGTTGATTTTATTAGCATGCTCTTGTCATAAGTTATCTGATGCCTCTTTATTATTAACTTAGTTACGTTATCAATGATAACTCTTTTGTACTTCAGTTTTTGAGTTTTTGAAAAATTCTCATTAGTCAATGTTCTTTAATGGTTTGGAGCATTTCACTTTCATTCACAGTTACCAGGGATCAAAAGGACTTGAATCGTTGCACAGAAACCCATGAATCACCGAGTATTAATTAAGAAGAAACTAATTAAAATATTCCAAACTAAAAGACTAGACAATTTCAACAACAACCCATAAATCACCAAGTATTTTTCACTATTTCAGCATAAATGGAAAACAAAGCAACAACAACGAAGAGGACCTAAAATAAAACATTAATTAATCAAGTAAACCAACAATTGCTAAACTCCTAGAAGCAACTACAAAGGACTCGTGCCAATCTCCTGAAACAATGAAATTTGAATAGTTTAATTAACACTTCCACACAATTATTATATATATAAATATCAAATAAAATACATGAATATTAAGAATCCTACCTATTTATTTTGCAAGTCATACCTATACCTACTGAGGCTCTTATAGAATAAAATTAATGGTTTATGAAATGCCTTCATCAACATACACTCAAGGTCAATTTCTTCAAAATGGGCCAATGAACTTGTAGGTAAAAAAATGTGTACGAAGTATCTTTTCACTGAGGTGTGTGACTACATTCCTCACACACCTTAGTAACTCACTATTCACAAACAATGAGTTACTGTTAACATACGTGTAACTACCCCTACTAGCATTGAAGTATTTGACGACGGGTGGAAAATTTTGCAGATTATTTATAAGGGTAGTTATCCAACCATTATTGTTTCCCATATATTTAATTGTAGAGTACTCTGTTGATAAATTCCTTGAAATCAGAGACATTTTAGCTTCAGTGCACTTTCTCATGAACGAAATTCGTTCACTACTATTCATGTGCGCCAGATGAAATTCCATGGAGTCATCATTAATATGTCTACAAATTACAAATAGATTAAAGATTAGAATCAATTCAATAATAAATATAAATAATACTAATACACTTAATGCAACAAAAAAATTTACCCTCCATAATTTAGCATTGCACTGTGAAGGTCATCTAAATCAGCTGGAATGTTGTTCATGTGGTTTTCAAACATTCCTTCAGCAACATTCCTTCAATCAGTAGTGTTGTATATTTTCAATCCTTAGAAAATCGACCGGACTTGTCTGCATTTGGTACGGGCTCAATATCGAGTCCATATATCATTAAGTCTTGTTTGTGGACACTTGGAATATCTACAATGGATTCTTGAAGGTTCATCGACAAGAAGTAGGGTTCGGTTCTCATTGTGTATCATCACCAGGAAGTTAGCAATACCACAGGAACACAGTAATATGTGTTGGGCATTTTATGAAACGTATAGAGCTTGACCGACGAAACTTCAGTTTTTGTGAGATATCCCGAGTATGTTTTCTCGGGATAACCGTATACTCTTATATGCGGCCGACTTGTTAGCAGAGCTTGGATCATCGTCACCCTCGGAGGGATCCTTCCCACCCTTATGTAAAAAGTACATTGGAGCATAATTGGGGGTGGTGTGTTTGAATTTCATGCCGATGTAAAAGAATGATCTGAGATGACATATTTTACAGTATTTTCCATTTCAAGACATCCTATACCATCGATCATGTAAAGATCCCTGTAACCCTTGAATCAAAGCCAGACAAATCCTTATAATGTAACAAACAATTGTTGTAATTGTAACTATAATTCTTATTCGACTTCATACTCTATTGTTTACCTGATTAGTGTCCAACATTGTACATAGTCCCAGAATTGAATGTCAAAGCACTTTCCACTGTATGTACGACTATCATTATTCTTATGTAGGAAATGCCTTTTACTTTTCTGCATTTGTTATTGATTTTAGGTAAAATTACTGGAAGTTGTTGTTTGTCCAATTTAATCGATTTGTATGTTGATTTTATTAGCATGCTCTTGTCATAAGTTATCTGATGCCTCTTTATTATTTTATTATTAACTTAGTTACGTTATCAATGATAACTCTTTTGTACTTCAGTTTTTGAGTTGTTGAAAAATTCCCTTTGGTCAATGTTCTTTAATGGTTTGGAGCATTTCACTTTCATTCACAGTTACCAGGAATCAAAAGGACTTGAATCCATTGCACAGAAACCCATGAATCACCGAGTATTAATTAAGAAGAAACTAATTAAAATATTCAAACCTTAAAGACCAGACAATTTCAACAACGACCCATAAATCACCAAGTATTTTTCACTATTTCATAAATGGAAAACAAAGCAACAACAATGAAGAGGACCTAAAATAAAGCATTAATTAATCAAGTAAACCAACAATTGCTAAACTCCGAGAAGCAACTGCAAAGGACTCGTGCCAATCTCCTGAAACAATGAAATTTGAATAGTTAAATTAACACTTTCACACAATTATTATATATATAAATACCAAATAAAATACATGAATATTAAGAATCCTACCTATTTATTTCGCAAGCCATATCTACTTAGGCTCTTATAGAATAAAATTAATTGTTTATGGAATGCCTTCATCAACATACACTCAATTTCGTCAAAATGGGCCAATGAAGTTATACTTGTAGGTAAATGTGTAGGAAGTATCTTTTCACTGAGGTGTGTGACTACATTCCTCACACACCTTAGTAACTCACTATTCACAAACAATTAGTTACTGTTAACATCCGTCTAACTACCCCTACTAGCATTGAAGCATTTGACGACGGGTGGAAAATTTTGCAGATTATTTATAATGGTAGTTATCCAACCATTATTGTTTAGGGGTGGTTCGGTACGGTATATCGACCATACCGTTATCATACCGAAAATTTCGATATTGAAAAAATCCAAACCGTTACTGTACTGAAATTTCGGTATACCGTAATCTCGTTATACCGTAATTTTCGGTATGTAAAAATTCATACTGTTACCGTATTGCTTCTCATATATTTAATTGCATTGGAGTACTCTGTCTCTGTCTGTTGATAATGGTAGTTATCCAACCATTATTGTTTCTCATATATTTAATTACATTGGAGTACTCTGTTGATAAATTCCTTGAAATCAGAGACATTTTAGCTTCAGTGCACTTTCACATGAACGAAATTTGTTCACTACTATTCATGTATGCCACATGAAATTCCATCATTAATATGTCTACAAATTACAAATAGATTAAAGATTAGAATCAATTCAATAATAAATATAAATAATACTAATACATTTACAATGCAACTAAAAACTTACCCTCCATAATTTAACATTGTACTGTGAAGGTGAAGGTCATCTAAATCATTAGATATGTTGTTCATGTGGCCTTCAAACATTCCTTCAATCAGTAGTGCTGCATATTTTCAATCCATAGAAAATCGATCAGACTTGTCTACATTTGCATTTGGTAGTGACTCAATATCGAGCCCATATATCATTAAGTCTTGTTTGTGGACACTTAGAATATCCACAATGGATTCCTTTAAAGGTTCATCGACAAGAAGTAGGGTCGGTTCTCATTGTGTATAGGAAGTTAACAATACCTTTAATAAGTCTTCTTATCTCCACCGGAACACAGTAATATGTGTTGGACTGATGAGACCACACGAGCAAGGGGATTTGGAAAGGTCTATCACAGACGCAAGCCGAAGGAAAAGTCAATTACTTAATTCCTTATTTATTTATTATTTATTTGTTTGCAAATTTTGAATTCAGTTAGTTGCTAGATTTAAGCTAGATTTCAGCTTTTCAGTTATTTTTGATTTAGCAGCTTTATTTTTGCGCATATAAATTCTGGACTAGGGTTTGGGAGATTATTATGAATGAATTACGTTTTTGAGTGAATAACTCTTCTCTACAGCTTTTATTGCTGGTTGCTAGGATAATTCAAGGTTCATTCCTTGGGTTGCTAGAATTGCCTCGTGAGAGGTTTCAACAATTGGCCTCAGAGCTTACACGATCCCGCATCCACGAATCCGCAAGAGAATGGTTTCCAACAGGAAATGGTTTGAAAAGATTGAGGAAGCGATCGCGAAGTTGAGCGGAATGATGGAAACGATGTCTGCCCAACGGTTACAGGGCGAAGGATCGCATCGTAACCAACGACGCGAGAGTGGGAACGCGCGTTTTGGGGAAGGCCGACGTTCTGGTCGGCGAAGTGATCAGACACAACAGAATGGTGGGAGAAATACTCCGGACAGACGGAACGGTTACGCTGACCCAAGCCAAGGGCGACGTGAATCGACTCCGTATGAGCCCTTTGAAACTCACCCTTTCCACAGAGATGGGTCAGAATCGGAAGACGAAGAAGGGGAGAGAAATACACCGATGTCAGAATCAGAGAATGAATCATCCGAGGGGAGTCGTCGCTCAGAACGGGCGGCCGATCATCGCCCAAAGGGGGCCCGTCTGGAATTTCCAAAATTCACGGGAGAGGAACCTCTCAATATGCTGGACAAGGCTGAGCAATATTTCACTCTTAAGGAAGTAAGAGTAAGGGATTGTGTGCGCATTGCGTCGTACTACTTGGAGGGAGAAGCACGACAGTGGTGGCGATGGTTCGAGCAAGTGAATGGGGACGACAATATAAAATGGGATCAGTTTAAGAGATGAATTAACTCGCGTTTCGGTACATTACAGCAGGAGGACGCCAATGAGACTATGAGCAGAATCCGACAAACAAGTACTTTTCGTGATTACCTACGTGAGTTTGAAAAGGCGATGAGCAGAGTGCCCCACTGGCTACCAAGTGCCTTACTCGGGGCATTTATGGCCGGGCTGAAGCCTGAGTTGGCGGTTGAGGTGAAGATGTGGAAACCCCATGATCTGCAAGAAGCTATCGAGTTTGCCGCTCGCAAGGAGGAGCAGATGCGTGTAATGCGGGGACATAACCACATGAATCGACCCTTTGGCGGTAACCGACAGTCACAGAATCGACCACTACAACCTCAAGGACCGAACTCCAATCCATCTGGTCCTTCTACTTCAAGGCCGAGCATCAATCCTTCCACGTATGGTAGAGGAAGAATTCAGTTATCAAACGAGGAGATTAATCGACGACGACAGGTTGGTCTGTGCTTTACATGTAACGAGAAATATACTTGGAATCATGTATGTTCGAACGCCAAAGTCATGAGTTTAATCGTCGAGGATGTAGTAATCAGCAACGAGATTGATACAGCCCCAACTTATGATACATCCCCAACTTATGATACGACCCCAATTTATGATGAAGAACCAGTGCAGGGACAGAACGAGGACAGTGAGGGCAGGGAAAGTAAGGTCATCTCGCTACACCATCTCGATGGGGCTTCAAAAGGTCGAGCATTAAGATTTCGAGGCACCGTTTGGAATCAACCAGCAGTTGTGCTAATTGACAACGGGGCATGCCTTAATTTCATATCCTCGTCCCTTGCCCAGCAGTTACGTTTACCACCCACTCGAGGTGGGGACGCGCTAGAAGTGGTGGCCGGCAACGGGCAAATGATGAAGAGCAATACGTGGTACGAGCAAGTCCCTGTGGTTATACAAGGAATAAAATTTCAGATGACATTCCATGCTCTACCAATGCCACATTTAGACATCATATTCGGATGGCCATGGTTTATTGCTGTTAGCCCATTAGTGGTGGACGCGAAAGAAGTATCATGCAACTTTTGGCTCGGAGATGACATTGTCAAGCTCAAAGGAATTGCCTACACTCCTCCGTATCAAATAAACGATGTGGATATGGAGAAAGAACATGCGAGGGGCAGCGAACTGTATTGGCTGACCTCAATAGGGGTAATGAGTAACGCATGCACTAATCCTAAGGAGGGACAAATTCTGCCACCTGAAATTGCTGAACTACTAGCAGAATTTAAAGAGGTTTCTGAACCTAGGGGTACCCTTCCTCCAGCAAGGGAATTCGACCATCGGATACGCCTTATTGACGAGACCAAACCTATCAATGTGGCCCCGTACAGATATGCCCATTTTCAAAAGGATGAGATTGAGAAACAAGTGGACGAAATGATGGGATCCGGGTTAATTCAATATAGCACCAGTCCGTTTTCATCGCCGGTACTATTAGTTAAGAAGAAAGACGATATGTGGCGCTTTTGCACAGACTACCGAGCATTGAATAAAGTCACCATTAAGGATCGTTTTCCAATACCCACAGTTGATGACATGTTGGAAGAATTACATGGGGCATCCTACTTCTCTAAACTCGACTTGAGGGCTGGTTATCATCAAATACGAGTACATCCCGACGATATTCACAAAACTGCATTTCGAACACATAGTGGACATTATGAATACTTAGTCATGCCATTCGGTCTCAGTAATGCCCCGTCCACCTTTCAAGCAATTATGAACCACATTTTTCGACCCCATTTGAGGAAATTTGTGTTGGTCTTCTTTGACGACATTTTGGTTTATAGCCAGGATTGGGAGTCTCATATCATCCACCTACGAATTATATTGCTGATATTAAAGGAAAACGAGTTTGTGATCAAATCGTCCAAGTGCTTCTTTGGGGTTTGCGAAGTGGAGTATTTGGGGAATTTTATATCAAATGAAGGTGTACGCGTCGACCCACGAAAAATTGAGGCTGTACAGCAGTGGCCAGTTCCGACGATAGTCACCGAACTAAGAGGTTTCTTAGGCCTTGCTGGATATTATCGTAAATTCTGCAAAAAGTATGGGGAAAATGCTAGACCACTTCACAATTTAACGAAGAAAAACAGCTTTATTTGGTCGGACGAAGCACAACGAGCATTTGATGATTTGAAACAGGTCATGAGCACGACACCAATATTGGCACTACCAGATTTCACAGAGGAATTTGTAATTGAGACGGATGCTTCCGGATTTGGGATTGGAGCTATCTTAACTCAAAAGGGCCGTCCCATTGCCTATATGAGTAAAGGTATAGCTAAGACAAAACGATCATGGTCGATCTACGAGAAGGAGATGTTAGCCATATTGGAGGCCATCCGAAGTTGGAGGCCATATTTGATCGGCCGACGATTTAAGATCATCACCGACCAACGGAGTCTACGATTCTTACTCGAGCAACGAATCACGACTCCCGAGCAACAGAAATGGATCGCAAAACTAGTGGGCTTCGATTATGAGATCGTTTATAGGCCTGGGAAAAACAACGACGTCGCTGATGCATTATCTCGACGCGACGACCACAGACCTGCTAAGGTGGAATCACTAGTGGCTCTCTCGGCACCAACCAGTGGGATATGGACAGAAATAGCAGCTGCTACCAATGGCGATGATGAGCTTGGGCCCTTGCTGAAACAAGCCATCGAAACAGATACGTTCCCAGCAGGGTACACCATCCGTCACGGATGCCTTGCTCGAAAGGGGGCAGTTGTGGTCCCAACAGGCTATCTAAGAATTAAATTGCTCAAATAATTTCATGCATCAGTATTCGGGGGACATTCGGGAGTGCTTCGAACATTCAAAAGAATATCAAAACTGTTTACATGGCTAGGGTTAAAAAAGGACGTCATCAACCACATACGAGCATGCGACGTTTGTCAGCGTAACAAATCAGATAGTCGTAGCCCCGCCGGCCTACTAGCTCCGTTACCAATACCACAGCAAGTATGGACAGATGTGTCCATGGACTTCATCACAGGTCTACCGCGTTCGAAGGGGCGAGATACCATAATGGTCGTGGTCGACAGGCTGTCAAAATATGCTCATTTCATTGCTTTAAGTCACCCATATTCAGCACGGGACGTCGCCGATCTGTTCATTCGCAATATAGTCAAGTTGCACGGGTTTCCTAGAACCATAGTCTCGGATCGGGATAGAGTGTTCATCAGCAAATTCTGGAAAGACTTATTTCGCTTGCACGACACGCAATTGAAACTAAGTTCATCATACCACCCCCAAACTGACGGACAATCAGAGGTGGTTAATCGATTTTTGGAGCAATATTTACGATGCTTCACCGCAAACAAACCCAAGGCTTGGGAGGACTATCTAGCATGGGCTGAATATTGGTACAACACGACGTATCATCGAGCAATAGCAATGACTCCATTTGAGGCTGTTTATGGACGCCAAGCACTGCCAATTCCAGCACATGAGGAGGGATCAACTGCAGTACACGAAGTCGAGGTGCAACTGCGAAACCGAGATGAGTTACTAAGGGAGCTTCGATACAATTTGGAGATAGCTCGGAATAGAATGAAACAGTACGCAGATTCAAAACGTCGACCAGAAGAGTTTAACGAGGGTGACTGGGTTTACCTCAAGCTGCAGCCCTATCGACAAGGGTCCTTATTCAAACGAGTTAATCAGAAATTGGCCAGTAAGTTCTATGGTCCATTCAAGATACTTGAACGAATTGGACCAGCTGCATATCGCCTCGAGCTACCTGAAAATTCAAGGATACACCCAGTCTTCCATGTATCATTACTACGGAGAAAAGTGGGAGACCCCGAACAGATTCGACCTACATTACCACCTTATTCAGCTGAAGGCAGCCCAGACTTAGAACCTGAAATGATATTGGATGCAAGGTGGAAAGAGACGACAGCAGGGAAAGTACGAGAAGTGCTAGTTTTGTGGCGAACACTAGCTCTAGAGGACGCAACATGGGAAGCATTGAGCGAATTGAAGGCACGTTTTCCAACACTGAACCTTGAGGACAAGGTTCATTCCGAAGGAGGGAGAGATGATGAGACCACACGAGCAAGGGGATTTGGAAAGGTCTATCACAGACGCAAGCCGAATGAAAAGTCAATTACTTAATTCCTTATTTATTTATTATTTATTTGTTTGCAAATTTTGAATTCAGTTAGTTGCTAGATTTAAGCTAGATTTCAGCTTTTCAGTTATTTTTGATTTAGCAGCTTTATTTTTGCGCATATAAATTCTGGACTAGGGTTTTGGAGATTATTATGAATGAATTACGTTTTTGAGTGAATAACTCTTCTCTACAGCTTTTATTGCTGGTTGCTAGGATAATTCAAGGTTCATTCCTTGGGTTGCTAGAATTGCCTCGTGAGAGGTTTCAACATGGACATTTTATTAAACGTATAGAGCTTGACCGACGAAACTCTAGCTTTTGTGAGATATTACGAGTATGTTTTCTCGGGATAGTCGTATACTCTTATATCCGGCTTGTTAGCGGAGCTTAGATCATAGTCCCACTCGGAGGATCCTTCCCACCCTTATGTACAAAGTACATTGGAGCATAATTGAGGTGGTGTGTTTGAATTTCATGCCGATGTAAAAGAATAATCGGAGATGACATATTTTACCAAGATATGAGTATTTCCCATTTCAAAACATCCTATACCATCCTATACCATCGACCATGTAAAGATCCATGTAACCCTTGAATCAAAGCCACACGAATCCTTATAATTAATGTAACAAACAATTTTTGTAATTGTAACTATAATTCTTATTCGACTCCATACTCTATTGTTTACCTGATTAGTGTCCAACATTGTACATAGTCCCAGAATTAAACTATTGTGTCAAAGCACTTTCCACTGTACAGTTATCATTACTAGTATTTGCCCATGCGTTGCACGGGTCTGTTGTAAATTCTTCGTGCAATCATCACTGCAAACTATTCCACGTCAGCATTTAAGCATTCTTGTAATTCATTTTGAAGGAAAATTTTGCTACACAAAAATGAATATCTATAAACCAGTTAATATTTTTTTTTTTTTTGTCTAAGCCCTAAGGAGGTTTTCAAAGATAAAATGTCATTACTGGAAAAACACCCCAACTTTCAAATCGACCACTTTTGTGCCTGGTTGTATGTTATCATCAATAGTCACGGTGACTGGTGTCTCATCTTCAGATTTTGACATGACATGTAAACTGTCCTGGAACTGAGACAAAATAAGCAGACAAAACTAAAGCTCATTTTATTAGTAAACAGTCTAAATTTTAAAATAAAAAGTAAACATGAAGTCATTTTTGTAGATATCATTTCAAGAATAAGACTGCAGAAGGCAGCCATGGAGCACCTAAACAACAAATGAAGTTGTCATTTCTAGTGAGCCTATCTTGTTTGAATGATTGAGCTAAACCTACTAATACCACAATAATCCACCACCTACTCAATACAAACAAACTTCAAGAGGGTTGAGAAAATTTGACAAATTAAAACTCACCATAGAGATGGTCAACATATGCAAATAACATAATCTTGCATGAGAGTTTAGCAAACTTTAATACTGCAACCTAATTTTTGAAGCAAGATGATTCTAGATTTTCACTTTTGATGTCAATGAATTGAGCAAAGTTTGACAATACCTAATGCAAATGATAATTTTGTGACAAACTACACTCTTCTATTACTCCATTTGGCATAAACAGGTTCATAGGTTTCTACCATAGGAAAAAATAGAGAAGTTAAAATTCATGCTACTGTTGATGTAGCCGGAAGGAGCATCTCGCAAAAGCATATACATTAAAAGGTATAGGAGAGAACCTTGTAGAAAATTAAGAAACTTCTGCTTCCGTACTTTTATAGGACGTTTTACAGGTTTAATGGGAACAATGCTACATTCATGATACTCGACCATCTAGCATCTACGAAAGGAACAATATTTGGCTTCAATAATCACGAAAATTTGGGATATTGATAAATAAGAATATCTTTTACAACAACCACCTAAACTTGGAGGCATACATTGCTAGAATAACGCTTTTAAAGATGTAGATACATAAAAAATAAAAATACGAAATGAAAAATAAGCATTATAAACTTACACATTGTTCAAGCAGTAGCAAGGAACCTTTCAATCTCATACTTTACTTCATACTTTTAGTTTTCGTAACCTGTGTGTCATTCCCATTCTCTGAGTGCCTGCTTTTCCATTCCACAAGACCCACACTTGAGCATAAGTTATTTCAAAATATTGAAAAAAAGATGCATTATTTACTATTTGCTATTGTATATAAAGGTATAACTCATAAATCATTTTTATTTTAGATTAAACTACTTTCGCCACACAGTAAAGAACTAAGTCATGAACACTACTAAAATCTATGAATCATTCAAGACAAAGGAACATAATAATTAATAAAGAAACACGTACCAGACGATATGGAACTTCAAAAGCATACCTCCATATCATGCGTTGGCTCGCATCATAACTTGCCCACCAGACAGAACAATATGTTGCAACAGACAAACCGAAGCCTCTATATAATCCCCGTACACCATGAGTTTTAATAATCCTGCGAGCAACATCCATGCCCCCACTATAAGTCGTTGTGTGGCCAGCACACCCTTGCACCCCATCAATATTTGACTAATAGACATTAAACTGTACATTACCATGAAAATATTCTCCCTTGCAAAAAACATCTTGTTTACTTATATGAAGAGACTTGTTAGGAAGAATTAAGAAAGTAAAAAAGTAGCTTAAAGACTACAACTCATGGTGCAAAATTTAAACACCATTTTACTTTTACACTATCAACAATGGTTGTATGAAAATACACAATTGTAACACATTTTCGTATCCTTATATATAAACCTGAGGATGATCATCAATTAATTCTCGACATTCCACTTCTTGATGGATTCCTGGGAGGGGGCATTAGTTCAGACGAAACACCTCTAAAGCTTTTAGAAACAATTCTATCCAAACCCGAAAACATGCTTCCAAGATCATGGTTGCCAGTCTGCTACTTGAGTAAATTGTTGCAACATGTATTTGAGCATATCCAACCCCAGTTTGCTGTGAAACTCCAGCAAATAGATCATCCAGACCATACCCTGCAGAATTTGAGACATTACCTCTGTTATAAACTACTGCTTGATTTCTCATTGCGAATGTAGCGTGCATTTTTAGAATTTATGATTATGTTACGAAATTGGGAAATGGACCAAGAACCCAAGTGCGAGACGGAAGATCTCCCAAACTCTTCTCATAGGCTTTTTAATTAATACTTATTAGTTAATGATAGGTATATGAACCACCAAAAAAGACGAAGCCCAACAGTCCACTCTTCTTATGTCTATACAAATTTGAGATTGGTTTTGTCTACATGTGGCAACACCTGGTGGGACAGGTGGCAGAAAGATGGACACATGGACCTAAAATGCCACATCACATTGACACATAACGAAAGTAGAGACATTTTAAATTGACACTTGGCGAAACCAGGAGAGACATATTCTCCTTTATATATATATAGATTTTAATAGGGTTGGTGCCCCTGTCTTAAAGTGAAAGTGACTTTCCCTATTTGCTTATCACGTGGAATGTAGTGGACTTATCTCTACTTGGCAGGTGTAATTCAGCCCCATACAATTTTATCATTTATGAATTTGAATCTCACCACCCACTGAACAAAAACTAAAACATTATTTCTATTTTTTAAAATATACTACTTTATGTTGTTTCAACTAAACATTATCTCACACAAATTCTATTGCACATTGCAGCAAAAAGGCAAATAGTACGGCAGTAACAGAATGCATGATATGATTAATACCTCATATGCTTTGATTGCATCAGCAACAACTGCTTGCCTATCAGGACCAGTTTTGAACTCAGTAAGATACCTATGGACATCCCCTTTCCTGCATAAGTGGAAGAGGTTAATTAACTTGGCTTGAATTGAAAGCAACAACTGAGACTACAATAGATTAAAGCCTAGCCTACTCACAGTGCGGTGTAAAGCACAAAGGCTTCTGGAGTAGACTCTGAGGAGGGAATGAGATGTTGTTCAAGAATACTCAAAACTTCTTTACAGATTTCAGTCGCATCAACCTCCACCCTCCGCTTATACTTATTAATTAGTCCAACATTCGGGTCATCCAGTTTCAATTCGTCTACTTTTTTTGACGTCATATAAGTCATGGAACTAAAATCATAGAGCACAGAACATCTTAAAAATAATTAAAAGCATAACAGAAAACCTAGAGATATAAGCACTGATAAAAGGATAGCAGTGTAAAAAATTACAACCAGTATATAATACATATTTTAGTCATCTGAATGAACAACTATTTTTATTAGAATAATGTACCTGGTCTCATCCATACTCATTCAACACAAGAGATAGAGATTATCAACAACACTGAAAGACCCATTTTCGTAGAAAAGAACCATCTCACTGCTGCAACCAGGCCCACCAGTCAACCAGATGACAACACGGTCATTTGTGCTATTGCGCGATTCAAAGAAAAAGTAAAACTTCCTACAATTATGATAACCGGTGTAACCTTTAATTAAAACACAAAGTACAATCTCCTGGCAATGAGGCTTAGCATACACTACCTTTCCCTCACTGTTGAGAATTTTAACAACCTGCCTAGCACACGAAGCAATCTACAAGGTACAAAACTTCTTTTATCCATAACTCGATGGGTCATATGACCACAATGAATCTTTAAGAAAAAACTGAGAAACTGATTTTAAGAAGCAAAAACAATGTATGTGACTAACAGATCCACAAAAAAAAAAAGATAGGCTTATTGACTAAACCAAAAACAACTCAGCTACAAATCTGGTGTATCATTTCCTCTCAAAATATCTTAAAGTTAGCTTTTGTGTATGTTATGGAGAAGAATCCACTACTACATGTGCATGGCATATATAAATTTCAGCACAAAATAATGAGCATTGCCAAAGGTCATGCTAATAAGCTGAGCCTTCTTAAATCCCGATACATGCGAAAACTCTTTATTTTACCGGATCAATAAGCTTCAAGTTTGAAAGTTAAAGTTAATGAGATAATGTGCATCAATTCTAGTAAGCAACAATCTTATTCGACAAAACCAATCTTTATCTACTACTCTTCAATTGTACTAATGTCAAGTTACAGAATTGCAATAATTATATATTATAAGCAAGTTTGGACCTTCAGTATCTGTGGATTCTTCCAAGGCCCTTTATCAGAGGAAAGGCAACCACCTTGATCAGCACACGATCACATTCCTCCCAAGAACTCAGATAGATCACTACATCAGGTACATTAAATCTTGTTAACATCACTCGAAAGATATTTTTAAGGACAGAATAAGAAGACATATTATAAAATCAACCAAGTAACATATACAGAGTAGGTTCCATGTGGAAAAGGTAAGAAAAAACATACATGAATCTTAGTAGCTGTCCTGGGTTTAATAAAAATCTTCATAGTATTCCACAATAGCCTTAAGCTTGGACCAGCACTGATTATAAACATTTGATGAAGAGTCTGCAATTATGAATATGAATCAATAGGCTGAAATATAATTTTCCTAAAATACTCAAACAATGATTAGAATATTAACCTCAACGTCATATGATAATCATCAAGCTCTTCTGGTAGCTACTCATCCAACATCAAGGATTGACGAAATGACTCAACAGCTTGAAGTTCCTCAGCATTCGGATATCTTCAATTGAAATGACACTCACATTGTAGCAACATACTTATAAAAATAAAATAAATAAAAAAAAAGCGCAGACAAAAATCACTGCACTGAATCCATAATATATAGTATTCGATGATGAGCATGTGATAAAATCTGCACTCGAGAAAGAACTAACTTAATTTATCACAGTATAAGTGATTGATTATTCCATTATCAGTTGATAGAACTGTATACAGATAACTAATATAGATTATCAAAATTAGATAATAGTAGATGATTAAAATGCCAATCAAGAGTTGTAAATTACCAGAAAATCCGCTATGTAATTTGTCTCTTTTCTAGCCATTTAACTCCATTTATCCCCAAATCCTTGTTCTCTTCTGTGTTTGACCATCAGTTTCCTTCTCATCTTCCTTATTCTCAAACTCTAATTCATCAATTACCCCAAAATCCGTAGCCTGATCCTTCACCGGCCTCTTCGCATTATTCCTTGTGCTTGTAGAACTAATCTCGTTTCCTCAATCAAATTCAACTATCATCGACGTCATCTCACTGATTTTGATAACATCACCGTCGGAAACTACAACTTGCTCCTCGTTCAAAAACTTGCCGTTTGAGGACCCTAAGTCGGTGATGGTCCACCGACGCTGGCTGGAATCTGACGTTGTTTCGACTTGGATCCGTAGATGCTTGGAGGAGACTACGGGGTCCTTTACTGTGATAGTGTTGCCACGAACGTATTTTACAAATATCAGTTTCAGCGTCGGGCACCCATCACCTTCTCCGGCGGTCTTAGTCCTTCTCGGCAGCAAAAAAAACTAAAATCGAACAAATACACAATAGAAAGGCGATCGATCAGCAGGAACTTCAATCTAGAGGAGGGGTCTTCAGAAGTCCGGTTGGATGAAACTGAAGAGACTAAAAAAGGAAGAAAATGGGTAAAACTTGCAAACGGTTCGGTATCACGTGAAGATGACATGTATATCAAATTTGACACTTGGGGGACAGCTCGTATACTAAAAACGACACATGGCGAAAGAATGAGGACTCTAAAATGACAGATGTCAAAAGGCTAGAGTGAGTTTCCTCCTTTTATTATATAAGATTTTTATATAGGGAATGTCTTTTACTTTTCTTGATGTGGTACATGACTAATCAACTTCTATGGTCAAACTCACCCATTTTTCCTTTAATTACATTTAACTAGATTTTTACCCGTGCAATGCACGGGCTTATTTTAGATTATATATATATATATATATATATATATATATATATATCTTATTAAAACTCTTGCCGAAAAAGTTCACAACACGTGTTGCTAGCTTTCATAGATGACTTCTTTTATTAATAATTTTTATCTTTAATATTTCCTATGCATAAGGTTTAATATTTCATGTTTTAATTCATATGTTCTTTCTCTTTCATTTCTTGCCTTACCTTCTATAAACCTTTATGAATTGAGTTAGATACATTTTCTTCTCAGGTTTTCATTTTCTAACTAATCATTTTTCAAATCTTAACCTAAATTGTATTTCTATTTTGTGTACCCCAAAGAATAGAATAGCATATAAAACTTCCAGAAAAATAAATGTTTTATTTTTTATAACACATAGACCGATATACATTTTTTGTGGAGAGTTTTTTTCACTCGTCAAAGTCAAATGGTCAATAATCATCTTCTATTGGCCACACAACATGACAGAAAGAATGTGTTTCATTCTCTGCAATTAGAAATAAATCTCAAATTGCTCCATCATTTGCAACTTCCATTACCTGAAAAATCCCCAAAATCAATTGAATATCTCAGGAATAAGATTCTTAAACAAAATCAATTGTTAGGGTAGGTACATGAACTTTCTTTGCTGGAGGAGCATCATCTTAAGTGTAGGAATCTTCACTACTTATCTAGATTTCTTCTAGGCAGCAGCAGAGACCTTTTTAGGTACATCATCAAAGCTATTTTCATAATTTATTGTGTTGGGATATGAATCCTATAAACAATGTTCTAATTGATGAAAGTATGTTTTGATGGCCAAAAGCAACTTAAAGTTAGTGATATATGTGGTTCTAAGTCATCTTAACTAAGTCATCTGAATATAAGCTTACTAATCTGATGAGAAACTTAAATTGAGATTAGTGATCTTAATGGTATCTGAAATAAGTTTACTGATCTTATTTAGTAATAGTAAGAGTAAAATTACTGATCTTAACTGAGTTATATGGAATAAGATTACTGATCTGAGTATGGAAACTGAGAATAATTTTAGTGATCTTATGTATTTGAATCTGAGTTACTGATCTTATATACTTACTGATCTTATATGTTTACTGATCTTATATGTAAGTTACTGATCTTATGTGTTTACTGATCTTATTATTTACTGATCTGATATATGAACTGTTAGGGACTAAGCTGATGTTTGGTATTGTATAGACAGCTTATAGTATAGGACTTAATTATACTCTTCTGTATATAGTTCAGTTGATGTATAGAGAGGTTTTATATTTGTAAAGTTGTAATTCAGCATTGTAAAGTTCAGAACAGTAGATTAGAACTAGATTAGAAGAAGATCAGAAGACTAATGAAGACTCAGAGGACTACTTCAGAATAAGAAGACTTCAAGAAGAATTGAAGATAAGCTTAGAAGAAATCTGGAGAAGTTTTGAAAGGTTTTAAGTTACTGTGCTGACTGGCTCAGAACAGTAAAAATCCGAACAGTAAAAATCAGAACAGTAAGTTACTGTGCTGATTTGGTGAAATTGAAGAATATGTTTGGAAAGCTTATTTAAGGTGTAACTGAAGATTTATTGAAGATATGCTGACTTGGAAGTTGAAGGAAGTTACAAAGTCGGTTAGAAGAAGAAGTTACAAAAACAGTTTTAGAGTTAGTTGAGAGTTAGTTCACAAACTGCTAACTGTCATACTAAGTTCTATAAATACTGTGTAATCTCCTACTGCTAAGACTACTGATCTTAAAGCATTTACAAGCAATCTAAGTCTACAGAGCACAAGAAGAACTCACAGAGTTGAAGGAGATTGAAGAAGGAGAAGAGCCACTGAATTGAAGAGAAGAATCAAAGGCTATTCAAAGAGAAGTTTTACTTTTCAAGTTTAAGTTTGTATTTTGTAAAACAAGTGTGCTAGTTACTTGGAGAATTACTAGTAGATCGAAGATATACCTGGAGGTATAATCGAAAAGATCAAAGTCTTAATCTTGGGACTTTAAGCCACAAGAAACTCAAGAAGAAGAGTAATAAAACTTCACAACTGGAGTTGTGAGAGTGGATGTAGACATTTGTCGAACCACTATAAAATTCTGTGTTCTTTATTTTACTGTTTGTTATTTGTTTGAATTGTTTAACTAAGAACATTAAGAATTAACAAAGATAAAGATCTAGATAAAAGTTGAGTATAAATCTAAAACTGAAAAGTACTGATCTGACTCAGTAAGAACAGTACTATTCAGAACACTATTCCGCATTATAAACTCTGATATTTTGAAAGATTTTTGAAAGTCTATTCACCCCTCCCCTCTAGACTTTCTTAGCTTACTCAATCTTAACTCAACTTTGGGACCAACATATTGCTGCAGCAACATCCTCATCAGAGCTATTTCTATCATTAGGTGATCAATCATCACTTTATTCCTCTTTCTTCTTGGGAGGTGCATGCCCATTTTTTGTAGGTGTCTTTCTAAATGTCAAAATGTGTTGTCAAAGTAAATATGTCACTTAAGTGAAACCAAATCATTAGCCAGGTTGCTATATGAAATTTGGACAGCTAACGCAGCTCATGTGAATGACATATTAAAAATCATGTAACCTTGTCAATATAGGACTAAAATCGCATCATTTTAGAAGTTATGAGAACTAAAGTGAGAAAATAATTTTGGAAGGGACTAAAAGAGACCCTCTTAATTTGGTCCAACAGACTATGTGTTCTCTTACTTATAACATATAAACTTTATAAGATTGACGATTATGATTCAATTATAAGATGGCAGAAGTGGAAGAGAATACAAGTAATAAATTCAATCACGTTTTCTTGAGTTATAACAGATATGAATGCGAATACAATGATATTTGAAAAATGAAATCCTAATAATTTCTAAGCTACAAACAACTGCTCCTCAAAACCTTCAATCTTCCAAACAAACATTAACAAAAATAATGTACATCATAACCAATCTCGAATATTGGACCCTTATTCACTAAATGAAATAGCGAGCTTCTCTATATGCATAACCTCTCTGATTTATATATTTGGTCATAAATCCTGCTCTTTTCTTGATCGCAGGAGTGTCTGCAGATAGTTATAATTTTTCTTCAGTTTGTGTGAAGTTTGATAATCTCTGCATAGTTTTTATTCAATATATTCAACCGGCTTTGTGCCAAGAAAAAATAAATATATCCAAGAAATAATTTTCAGAAGAAATATATCAAACACCTAATAGACAAAACCCAATTAACCACATTTGACATATGTTGTTAGAAACTTAGCTAAAAAAATAAAGTCTTATTTATTTATTTTATTTTTAAGTCAAAACTTCATTTATTTAGCAACTACAAATACTAATAGGCAAGCCCACCACAAGAGACGGAGGGTCAAACCAATCATGAGGGCTCGTGAAACCTCTAGCAACTCTAAGCAAGTCGATGCACCTTTTCATTGACAACTTGATAGACAAAATCAACAGTGTAGAAAGGAATAGAATCAACTATAGTCTTGCAAACGTCTAAAAAGTCTTTATATTAAACATCACTTTTGGGTATAATATCATACACTTAATGAGCATATAACTCATATTCTTACCCATGTTTCACAAGGAATATCAGCTAAGAAATAAGAGTTCTCTTAGGCATTTCATCAAATACTCGATGGACACAATACCTTTCACCACAATTTTAAACCAGCATCGTTTGTCACGGTGGTGTGATTAAAAATAATCACACTCGTTCATCATTATTTTCATAATCAATTAAACAATTATTAAATTTGAAAAACAAATTTACATTTAAAGAAAGCAAAATGCACCTGGGAGATTGCAAGAGTGAGAGCTTGAGCGGACCCGAATGCAGAATCCAAGCTGCTTCAACCTATAAAAAATACAGACAATCAAAGAAATTTGTATAAATCAACAATAAAAAAAAATTCTCGCCTTGGAGGTGATAAAAAAAATACAAAACCCAACAGTCCATTTAGATTAACATACACACAACTTACTTTTGAGAGTAGACAATTTTTGAGTAGCAATTTAACAACCTCCCCTTCGAAGAACCACATGACTGCAAAATTCTCAAAATCAATTGAACATCTCAAGAATAGGATTCCAAAATAAAACATAGAAAACCAAATTAAAAAAAAAAAAGCTTAAAGAACAGAGCATATATAAATAGAAATTTATGAACAGTGGTCGAAAAACACCAAAATTAAAAGGACTCATAAACTGCCTATATATAAAAAAGAACGCTAAAATATTGAATCTCAATTCTCAAAATCACTGAAATCCAATCAAACTTATCCGGCTTGAGCATATATATGCATCAAATTAGGATGAATTAATCTAAAATACTCTTATAGGACCTTGCATTTATTGTTGATTTTAGTAACTGTATACGAAATTGAAGATGGCGTACATGAGAGGTCTTGGCCTTCTCCTAATCATTATTTTTGCATTCTCCTCTCACGTGGTAGCTTCACAAGATCAATTAATTAAGTAAGCCAATTATTCTCATAATTATTGCATTCTCCAATTGCTATATTTTTTAATAGGAATAATGGAATTGATTGAGGGTCTATACAACTTTCTTATTTCAAAGAGAAGAATTCGAAGGGGTACAATGTAATTTAGTGAAAGACTTTTAATAAGGTAATAAGGGTACACGTGGACAAATCATTTGATCTCACATTGACACATGGCAGAAGCAAAATTGACACATGTCAAACACAGGAGAGTCACATCCTCCTTTTATTATATAAGATTATTAGTTTGAATACAATGAATCTAGAAATTCACCTTTCTTGTAAACTCACCTGTAATCTCACCTATATATAGGTGATATTGTATTCAAAATTATCATTCAATCATATTTTCAAGTTCTAAGAAAATACTTTTACTCTTTCTTGTAAGAAGAACGTTTGTCTTCTACGTACCACTCCCGTGTTATTTCTCCATTTGTTATTGATTTTAGGTAAATTAATGGAAGTTGGTGTTTATCCAATTTTATCGATTTGTATGTTGATTTTATTAGCATGCTCTTGTCATAAGTTATCCGATGCCTCTTTATTATTAACATAGTTACGTTAGCAATGATAACTCTTTTGTACTTCAGTTTTTGAGTTGTTGAAAAATTTCCATTAGTTAATGTTCTTTAATGGTTTGGAGCATTTCACTTTAATTCATAATTACCAGGAATCAAAAGTGACTTGAATCCATTGCACAGAAACCCATGAATCACCAAGTATTAATTAAGAAGAAACTAATTAAAATATTCCGAGCTTAAAGACCAGACAATTTCAACAGCAACCCATAAATCACCAAGTATTTTTCACTATTTCAGCATAAATGGAAAACAAAGCAACAACAATTAAGAGGATCTAAAATAAAATAAAGCATTAATTAATCAAGTAAACCAACAATGGCTAAACTCCGAGAAGCAAAAATCTCCTGAAACAATGAAATTTGAATAGTTAAATTAACACTTCCACACAATTATTATATATATAAATACCAAATAAAATACATGAATATTAAGAATCCTACCTATTTATTTTGCAAGCCAAACCTACTACTGAGGCTCTTATAGAATAAAATTAACGGTTTATGGAATGCCTTCATCAACATACAATCAAGGCTTGTAGTTAAATGGATAGAAAGTATCTTTTCACTAGTGTGAATACATTCCTCACACACCTTAGTAACTCGCTATTCACAAACAATGAGTTACTGTTAAGATCCTTGTAACCCTTGAATCAAAACCTCAAAGCCAGGCGAATCCTTATAATAATGTAACAAACAATTGTTGTAATTGTAATTATAATTCTTATTCGACTCCATACTCTATTGTTTACGTGATGATGATTAGTGTCCAACATTGTACGTCCCAGAATTGAACTACTGTGTCAAAGCACTTTCCACTGTATGTACAGTTATCATTATTCTTATTTAGGGAATGTCTTTTACTTGATGTGGTACATGCATGACTAATCAACTTCTATGGTCAAACTCACCCATTTTTCCCTTAATTACGTTTAATTCTTAGTTTGAATACAAAGAATCTAGAAATTCACCTTTCTTGTAACTCACCTGTAATCTCACCTATATATATAGGTGATATTGTATTCAAAATTATCATTCAATCATATTTTCAAGTTCTAAGAAAATACTTTCACTCTTTCGTAAGAAGAACGTTTGACGTACCACACTCGTGTCATTTCTCAATTTGTTATTGATTTTAGGTAAAATTACTGGAAGTTGGTGTTTGTCCAATTTTATCAATTTGTATGTTGATTTTATTAGCATGCTCTTGTCATAAGTTATCAGATGGCTCTTTATTATTAACTTAGTTACGTTATCAATGATAACTCTTTTGTACTTCAGTTTTTGAGTTGTTGAAAAATTACCATTAGTCAATGTTTCTTTAATGGTTTGGAGCATTTCACTTTCATTCACAGTTACCAGGCTTGAATCCATTGCACAGAAACCCATGAATCACGAGTATTAATTAAGAAGAAACTAATTAAAATATTCTAAACTAAAAGACCAGACAATTTCAACAACAACCCATAAATCACCAAGTATTTTTCACTATTTCACAGCATAAATGGAAAACAAATCAACAACAATGAAGAAGGCCTAAAACAAAGCATTAATTAATCAAGTAAACCAACAATTGCTAAACTCCGAGAAGCAACTGCAAAGGACTCGTGCCAATCTTCTGAAACAATGAAATTTGAATAGTTAAATTAACACTTCCACACAATTATTATATATATAAATACCAAATAAAATACATGAATATTAAGAATTCTACCTATTTATTTCGCAAGCCATACCTCCTGAGGCCCTTATAAAATAAAATTAACGGTTTATGGAATGCCTTCTTCAACATACACTCAAGGTCAATTACTTCAAAAATGGGTCAATGAAGTTATATTTGTAGGTAAGTAAATGTGTATGAAGTATCTTTTCACTGCTCACACACCTTAGTAACTTACTATTCACAAACAATGAGTTACTTGGATCATCATCCCCTCGGATGGATCCTTCCCACCCTTACTCTAGCTTGGATCATCGGCTCCCTCGGAGGGATCCTTTCCAGTACAAAGTAAACTGGAGTATAATTGGGATGGTGTGTTTGAATTTCATGCCGATGTAAAGAATCATCGGAGATGACATATTTTGCCAAGATGAGAGTATTTCCCATTTCAAGACATCATATACCATCGACCGTGTTATATCTAAGGGGGCAAATTTTGTACTATTAAGTCAATAATCTCATTATTTAATGGGTAATCAGTTGAATTTGAATATGTATTATGCTTACAAACGTGTGTCGAAGGCCATGGGAGTGTTCGTCTCCCTGTATTATAATTTTTCTTTTCTTTTTTCATATATAGAATTTTTGGATTATTGTATGCAGCACGGAAGAAAAAAACCATGTACTTATTTTTCAAGAAAAAATCTTAAATGCATCCTAAACACAAGATAGAAGATTAATGCACTCGTGTTCTAAAAAAAAATAAAAATCAATGCACTCACTTTTAATTGGTCTGACTTATTCATTTGAAGATTCTCACGGGTTCACCTCTGATCCGCTTGAGAATCTCGTAAATAGGCCACAATCCTAACTAAAAAGTGATAGTATACTTAACTAAAAAGTGTTTGTATTACTACTGAAATTGTTAATACTTTTTTTTAAGTGCTATTATAATATAGTATATTAACATTATTTCATACATTTGTATATTCTAGGGTGATGAGTACTTTGGAATTATTACATAAATTTTTGAGTTTTAATTGAGCATTCTATGAGAATTGATTTGATATTGTATTGTATTTTCCAACTTATTATCTTGCGGCTTACAAATACTTATACATTTTATTTTCTACTTAATTTAAATTTTAAAATACTTGATACATGAACAGTCACATATAAGAAGAAATTGATTAGAACTCAAGTTAATAAGAAAAAAAAGGTCTAACATTAGAAGGCCCAATGTTGAGCCCAAATAATAATTAGTTAAGGGTGTGGGTTATATGCCCTCAATGAATGTTAAATGTACTCCCCGATATATACACCCTCCCCAAAATTGACATATTCTAGATGTACTCTCCCCAAATTATATATAATACACTTTTTTTTTAAAATTCTCCATAATAAATAACCCCCACTAATAAAACCATAATTTTCCATATATCTCACTCTTCTTCTTCCTACCTCAAATCCGTCGCCGCCGTACCCACCCTTGCTGGCTGCACCGCCACCACTCCCACAGTCCCACTCTCGTTGGCCGCGCCGTTGCACCCTACTCTCGACGGCCGCGTCGCCCCTTTTCTCTCTTTTTTTTTTCCTGCAACTACCCCCATCCCCCTTACCCGTCGCCGTCGTTGAGCCCAAGCTGCCTGCCCAGTCTCGCTAACTGTGCAGTCGCACCCCACTCTCGACGGCCGCACTACCCAATTTCTCTCTTTCACTTTTTTTTTGCAACTAACCCGCCGCTGTCGTTGAGCCCAAGCCGCCCGCCCACCAACCGTGCCCTGGTCGCCAACGCCGCGTGCCCATTTTTTCTACATAAAATTCAACCTCTTCTTCCGCACTGTCTTACGCGGGTTTTTTTTAAATATATAATTTTCATTTTCGACAATAATGGGCCGACCAAAACCACTCTCGTTGATAAATTGTTGTCGATGGGAGTTGTTTTGGTCGACCCATTATTGTCGATTTTTTTTATTTTTTTTAAATTTTCTTTCGACAAAATCTTATCGACGAGAGTGTTTTTGGTCGACAAACTAGAGTCGATGAGAGTGTTTTTTATCGATAAATTAGTATCGACGAGAGTGTTTTTGGTTGACTTTGATTTATCAAAAATAAGTTTTTTTTTAAAAAAAATTCTAAGTGTTTTGGTCGACCTTGGTGGTTGTTAGAGGTGGGCGATGGAGGCTGCCGGAGTGGGGCGACGGTTGCGTTTCCAATTAGGGTTAGGGATAAAATTAAGGTTAGTTTTAATTTTAGGAGAGTGCATCTATCTGTCCCTATTTTACTAAAAGGGCAAAACATGTATTTTCCATGAATATTTAATTAATAAAAGTAGAGGGGGAGTGTATCTAACATTCATATAGGAGCATATAACCCACGCCTTAGTTAAGATGATTCGGGTGGAATTTGTGTGATTTTAGTGCACATTTGAAGCTCATATTGCTCATGAATTCATTGGTTTATTGATCAATTACAGATATTTTGGTCAAATTGAGAGAAATGTTGTGTCTTTGTCGTTTTTGTAGTAAAAACGAAAATTTCGGGAGCAAAACATATATCATATCTCACTGGACTAAAGAGAGGATTGCACCATTGGATTCGTCTAAAAAAATGGAGCGGAATGAAAAAAAGAATCAAGCCAATCGGAGGTCGGAAACATAAGTTACAAGCAAAACAAGTTCGAGGGTGCGATGCGACCGAGCTTTCAGAAGCGGCCGAGCACAAGCCGAGGACTGCGAGCGGGTGAATGCCAAGACTCAACCGAGCTCATCAACTCGGCTGAGCTGAAGAGAAGATCACGCCCACTCCTCGGTCGAGCTTTTAGAAGCGATCGAGCCGAGCACACAACCTACAACATGGACAACCAACGACTCGGTCGAATCACCCGACTCAGCACTGAAGAGAAAAACCAACACGCCCGAGTTTTCAGTTTTGGTCGAGCCGAGGCCGGCCTGCAAGTCATCAAACCCATCCTGACTGACTCGGCCGAGTTGCCCATTTTTCGACGATTTTTGTGTATTTTCGCCATTTTTCGAGGGCCTACATGCAAAACTCGTTTCTAAACCCTACTCCAAGATTATAAATACCCTCCTATTAGATTGTTAACATTCATCACCCCTTCCACAAGAATTCTTCACACATTTACACACATTTGGGGGTGTTCTTCATCATTTGGAGCAAGGATTTGACCATTGGCTTTGGAATTCTAAGCTCCATCATCTTCTAGACTAAGCTTTCTGTTTCTTTACCTTTTATTTCATTTTGTAATAGTTAGATTGTGATTATGTTTGGCTAGAACACTTTTGGTTCTAGGGCTACCTTAACGATGATGTTTATGAATTAATTTCTTATTTATTTAGTAATTGTGTTGTTTACTCCTATTTGAATGTTTGAGTTTCATTGCACAACATGTCATTAGTGTACATAGTGATGTGTTTAATCTTAGTTAATTGAAATTTGATTGAGAAATCTCTTTTGATTAATTGAATGCAAACATTCCACCTAATTTATTGAGATATGGTCAACTATTAGGAGGGTGTGTGATGATCTAAGGAGCCTTTTTGGCTTATATGATGCATGTTTGGTAGAGATACATGCTTGTGTGATATTTCCTTTGAATTAATTGGATTGAAAAGACTTTTAATTCATTATCTAGTGATCAATCCTATAGGAACAAACACATTACCACTTAAGTGAGATTTTAACCATAAATGGATTTATTAGTGTGACATATGCCTTAGAACCTATCTTCTCTTAATTTTAATCCACTTTACTTTTATTTTCGTGATTTGCATGAGCATACAGCATATTTGATCGATTTTATCTATTACTCGTTTATTATTTACTAGTGACAATTTGGTAGGCAATTATGGGTAATTAAACACTTAACTTTCGATCACGTTTATTTAGAACTTAATCAACAAACACCATTTTTACACTCCCCTTTCTTGTGAGATCGATCTCGTACTTAATTCGCTACAATATACACTGTATATTTACAGTCGTGTATTTTGGTGTTATGAAATATGTGAACATAAGCCCACTTAATGAGACCCGTGAGATTGCAAACCTTGTAACCTAATGCATAAGGGAGACGTGAGGCAGTAGCCTTATCCTCTTATATACTAATAAAATGTTTAGATTGATTATATATCCATTTATAGTTAATTTTATTTATGTGTCATCTTTTAATTTAGTTTACTTATGTCATAGTTTAATTAAATTGTTAATTTTAAAAATTATAATGTGTACTTAAATTATTGATGGACCAAAATATGTGGCACATTCTTCATTTATTATTTTAAAATATTATACTTTTATTAATTAGTGTATTTTCTTTCTTTCTATTTATTTAAGGTGTCGTGATTAATATAAAATGTGTAATTCTTATGGTATTAATATTGATTAATTAAATTAATTTATGTTTTACTTACTAAACTTAATTATAGTATTCCTCAAAAACTTGGAAAAAAATTCGAGTTTTTTTCTCTTACTCGACGTACTAGTGTCAAACTTGTGAAATTTCGCTATTTATGTTTATGTTCGTGCAAAAATTCAGTTTTGTCGATGTAATTCATACAAAATTATGTTCAACTAGTTTAAAATTAGAAAAGTTTGAATGGGGGAAGGGTAAGAAAATGTGTAAGAGAGTGGGTAAATGGCATAGGAAAGGATGGTTGTAATATTTCATTGGGGTGAACTCAAAATTGGAATGTGAACTTACCCCCGAGATGAAGACATATTCCCTCCGTTCCAATGAAAGCTATCCAACTTTCTTTTTTTGTCCGTCCCAAAGAAAGTTATTCATTCCTTTTTTTTTTTTAACTATTTCTTCTCACACTTAATTATATTCTTCTCTCCCTCCATCACATCACCTCTAATACATTTACTTATTATATTAGTATTTCTTAACCTCCGTTTCCAAGCTCATGGGAGTTTCCCTGATACGGAGGGAGTAATAAAAGGGGACTTTTAACCTTGGCCTCGAGATATTATCAAACAGGCCTTAAAGTTTGTTTTGTCACGTGAGTATTGAATATTTTGCCAAATCCACATACTTTATTTAGCAATTTAAACAAACATAATTTATTTACCAATTTGAACAAATCTCAAGAAAACTACCACAAATAAATTTAGGAACCCCATCAAAATGAGAATGTGATTCTCTCATAAACTTCTCACAAATATCTTAGAAAGATAGAAACATTTGTGAATGTCATTCTTATATTTTCTATTACTCCTTATTATTTTATTATTTTCTTATCTACATAAAGTATAAAGTGTGCATATTTTTTTTAAATATACTTCAACACATTATTCTTTTACTTTATTCTTTTATACTTCGTTTTACTTTATACGTAAACAAATCATATTTCTTAAAACATAAATAAAAAGAAACAAGAATACATTACGTGTATTGAGGAAGGAAACATGAGTCTATTTTTTCACAAAATTTAGACAAAAGAGATGTGGAGATCCATAAACAGATGTGGAGATCCATTTCCCACTCCATAAGTATGGATGCAAGGTGATGAAGAAGAATGAAAATTTGAAATTCAAACATAACACGTGGAGTACCCTTCAACATCAGATGTTGACACATGTATATTTTAGTAATAATAATTCAGAGTATTGAATTCAAATCTCAACTTTCCACAATTCCAACCACTACTATACTGTTACTAGGCCGTCTATCACGATCCATGTACGACTTTATTTCATCTCGCAAACTCAGACAAAACACCTACTACTCTTGTAATTGCTACTCCACTTTTAAATTATCTTCCTAGCTAAATCCTCTACATCAAACAGGATTAGTTACACTTTAAAGGCCTCTTTTCTTTTCAAGATACTCTAAGGGGTTTGTGTTTGTTTTTTTCTTTTTCTAATATCTTGGCAATCTTATCAAGAAGATGTCAATTCTGGGAAGCATCAGCAGCAGTGGGAGTGGGAGTATGAAGAATGGAGCTAATTTTCATGAATTCAAGAAACAGGCATCCTTCTTCCTCAAGGAGAAGATCAAAACTGCAAGATTGGCCTTAACTGATGTCACACCAGCACAATTGTAAGTTTATCATATAAGTCCATCTACCTACCATCCATGAGTTTCCTTTTTCTTTTTTTTTTTCTAATTTTTTTTTTTTCTTTCAATTTTTAAGAATGGTAGAAGAGGCTACAAATGGGAATCCAGAAGGGCCGGATGCTCGAACACTGAAGATGATATCAAAGGCAGCTTTTGAGGTCGATGATTACTGGAGAATTGTGGACATCCTCCATAAAAGGTACTACTAATCATAATTATCATTCATTGTTTTGCTTTTTGTGGTTTTGTTTTGATTGGAATTTGTTGTAGATTAATAAGATTTGAAAGGGGAAATTGGAGGGCATCATACAAGGGTCTGGTTGTATTGGAACACTTGTTGACTCATGGGCCTGAGAGAGTTGCAGAGGAGTTTCAAGCTGATAGAGATGGTATTAAAGAAATGCAAAATTTCCAGCATATTGATGAGAGGGGGTATTTATTTACTTAATCATTTGATTCCTAATTAGTGTATTAGATTAGAATGGGAAAACAAAAGATGAATTTTGGTGTATTTTTCAGATTTAACTGGGGTCTGAATGTGAGGCAGAAATGTGAAAGGATCTTGAAGCTGCTTGAGAAAGGCCCTCTGCTGAAAGAAGAAAGAGAGAAAGCTAGGAAGATTTCAAGAGGGATTGAAGGATTTGGAAGCTTCTGCAACAGAACTTCTGAAGAACCATCAAAGAAATCATTAGATAGATGCAATTCAGAGTTCACTCATCACACCATTCCAGATGATTTCATCCCCATCCCCATCCCAAACGAAGAAAGCCTTGTGATAAAAAATACGAAAAGAGTGAGTTCAAGCTCCGACATTCATGTTGATTCCAAAGAAAATCAGGCTCCAAAAGACAGAGATGTCGCAAGGAAGCCCTTGCTGGGAATGCAGAAGAAAAACGGATTGAGGGAAAATACCTCGATGGAAGATCATCATCCCTTCGATGAATCTGAGTATCTAACATCTTTGTCATTGCTTTCAACAAACTGAGAAGTGGAAGAAAGTGTGTGGATTCCTCATCCTCCCAGATTACTAGGCCTACTGAACAACCAACATATGATAAGCTTGAGTGTTACACAGTTTGCTTGCTTATGTTAAACCAAATGCACATTAATGTATTTCTTCTGTGATTGTATCTTAATGTTTACAATAACACAAACTTCTATCAACTTGGTTTACTTATGTATCTTAATGTATTCCTCTACGATTGTATCTGTATTGTTGTTTGCAATAAGACAATCTGTTATATACAAACGCAGGCAACAGAGAAGGAAGAGGGATATTAGTCAACATGGGCTAAGTGCAAGTGTTTTAATAAGTAAGGCTTTGGGTTATCTCCATGAAAGTTAGACCACCCGCTTTGGGTAGGGGTTCTAGAGTTAGATTCTGGCTTGATCCTTGGGTAGATCCAAGATAGAATTTGTTTGAGTGAGAGATTTAAAGCATTGTGGCTAATAAGAATGGGAGGGTTTGGAATTTTTTTTCAGAATGACAGGGGAACTTGGGATTTTAATTGGATCAGATTTCCTAATGCTAATGAAGTTTTGGAGTTTGCATCTCTCTGGATGTGTATTTACAGGGTTTAGCTGGACCCGGAGAGAATGGACACTATGTGTTGGAAAGGAACATCGGATGGGATTTTTAGCACTAAAGGAATGTACAATATCATTGCAAATCATGTGGATTCAGGCGCTAACCAGGCAGTCCAATGGTCGAAGATATGGTGGAAATGCATCCCCACGAAGGTTTCTGCTCTGTCGTGGAAAGTTCTTCACGAAAGAATAGCAACAACGGACAATCTTCTAAAAAGAGGCATCAACCCGGAAGGCTTAAGCACTACATGTACCCGCTGCAACTCAGCTCCAGAATCTGTGAGGCATGTATTCACATTGTGCCCCTTGGCTTTAAATGTGTGGTATGATATTTGTGGATGGGTGAATAGGCCTTTGGTATACTCCAATTCTTTGGTGGCACACTGGAATGAATTCTGCAACATTGAACAGAAAGCAAATAGAAGGAAGGTGTTGGGCCTCATTTGGCAATGCTCCATTTGGAAATTATGGAAAGGCCGTAACGAGTCGATTTTCAACAAGAAGACATATTTGTCGGAGGAGCTAGCGGACAACATTAAATTTAGCACGTGAAAATGGTTAAAGGCACACAAAAAGGTTAATTACTCGTATCTTGATTGGGAAACAGATTCTTGATTGTGTCTCGATGCTTAGATTTATATTTTGATAGTTGTATGGATCAGGAAAGAAACCACCTTGTATTGGGATTTGAGTACCTCTTATACTCAATTTTTGTTATACAAATTTCACCTTTACTTTAAAATATATAAATAAATAATCCTAATTACCTAAATTATCATTTTCTCTCTAAAACTCCCTTTGATAAATACACCCACCACTAAAAGCCTAATTTCTCTCTTCCTCTATGGCTCTATTCTTCCCTCTTTCTTTTGAAAACAACCAACATATAAAACCACTACCCCTTCAATCTGCTGCCCATCCACCCACGCTACCCCTTCCAATGCCGCCGCCACCCCTCCTTTCTTCTTCCTCCTTTTTTTATTTTTCTTCTGCAATAGGGCAGTGTCGCCCCCTCCTACCCCATCCAGCGCCGCTGCCCTACTTTCTTCTTCCTCATTTTTTTTTCCTTCTGCAATAGGGCAGCACCGCCCCTTTCTCCTTCCCACGCTGCTGCCCAAATCAGGTATTGTTTTTTTTACAACCCAATGTAAAAAATATGTCAATTTTCGATCAATTTTTGTTGATCAACCGTTCAATTTTCGATTACTATTTGCCAGAAAATAAAAAAAGAAAATCGACACTAGTTTATTGAGAAGGAGGATAGATGTAGACACTAGTTTGCCGATCGAAAAAGAGTGTTAATTTTGACATTGGTTTGTAGAAATATGTCAATTTTTTTTAAAGATTATTTACTCTAAGGGTCACTTCAGACAATTTATTTTAGCATTACTATTAGAGTCAAATTGGTGATTAAAAACTTATTTTGCCATTTTTTGTTAAATCAACCATTAATTCAAATTATAATTATATTAAACGTGAATGTGCCTTTATTTTCTATTTCAGCCCATGTTTATTGGTTGACTTTCCATTTCAAAGACCATTTTATAGGTATCGGTTATTTTGATATAGATTCATCTCCATCCCAACTATTCCCCTCCCCCAATTCCTAATACAGATTCGTCAAAATTATATTTGATGCGGTGTAGGAAGGAAGAAGTATTAAACGCTGCTTCAAAGGTTCAAGCAACAAGATTCATACTGCGGTTTTAAACCCTCGAAAATTCAAGTATGGAGATTGAGGACGCATTTTGGGATTCAGATTCTGAATCGTGGGTCTTCGATAGGGATCTCCCTGTTGGACCCTAAACGAGTATGGGTGAATAGACTTTGTTGTTTTAAAACTTTTTGCGTGCTAATCAGATAAGGTGACAGATGAGTTAAATACTCTAGTCGCCTATGTAGATAATATGATCTGATCGTAAGAGTGCGAGTGTAAAACAACAAGGATAGATAACTAACCTATTGATTGCTTAGTCGATGATCAATTGGACAACTATCTACTCAGCTGTTTGTGCGGAATAGTGTAGGCCCTAAATATTTAGACTCGTGGGTTGAATGAAAACCTTTTAATAAAGAATGACTTTATTTAATCTAATATACTATCACTAGACTTGATGTCTTCTGATTATGATAAAAACACTTAGTGCGATTTTGACACTTTTGAAAACTTATGAATGTGTAATATATGTGCAGTATAAATAAAATAATAAGCAATAAATAACACAAGTATTTATAGTGGTTCGAAACAACTTGTCCTACATTCACTCTCACAGTCCACTGTGATATTAATTCCTTAAAAATGATCCTTGCTACTTTATATTCCCAAGAGAGGACTTGTGATCTCGATACACTCAACCCAGAGTGCAGTTGGATCTACTTGTTATTGGAGAACAATTACTCTTACAAAAAATTGGGTAACTAAAACAAACTTAACAATCTAAAAGAAGATGGTCTGAGTATGTGAGTCACCAACTGTGTGTTGAACAAAAAGGTTTAAAGCCACACTTTCTAAGTTTAAGATATGAATGAAATACTAACTTAGATGTAGGAAACTTAGAGCTATGGATACTTAGAATAAATTCTGACTCTAAAGAACTCGAATGGATTCAGAATGCTTGAATGTTTCTTAAGTCTAATGATGAGAGTTTTTGCTTATAAAGTTTTCGTAAGTTGTACGAAGAACAACACCTTATATTTATAGAGGATGGATGCAAAAACTAGTCGTTGCATGTAAATCTTCTATGTATGGGTCGAGATCTTCATGGATTTGATGTTTCCTTTGATTATGTTACGACAATTCCTAATAAAAAGGAACGTGCATTTAATGTGCATTAAATGCAGTTGTACGATTCTAAACGATCTCTGAAACCCTAGTCCAAGTCAACTCACTAGCTGTGTTGGCATCTTCTCATTGGTCCACGTCAGCTGAGACTTGTAGTCTTATCTTCTAGTTACGTCTGTCAGATGAGGTTCGACATTCTCTTTCTCTTCTGATGTTGTTGCCTTCTTTAATGCATTCTAGTATCTGATCAATCAGATGAACAATCTTTAAGTCTTTAAGGCCTTAACAAGATCTGATCGAGTCCATATCAGCTAGCATCTTCTAGTCTGCTGATCTCATGTACCTACTCAGCTGATAATGGGGCCTTCTAGTCTTTAGTCTTCTACGCTTTAAATCTTGAGCATACGCGTGTTTAACCAGATGTGGTATCAACTGATATGCATACAACTGATTCCACATATTAGGACTTAGACTCATCTACTAAGCTTTATAAGAACAGTTTAGGTAACCTATCAAACTAGATTACAACTTATATCTAACACTAGATTACATGATCTTGTTTTGGCCATAAAAAACTAATTCATATATATCTTATCTGATTAGGGGTAGGATGAATATCCCAACACTCCCTCCACGTAAAGTATTTGTTGATGATGTATCAGATCAGATGCTGCCTTCGCCGTAACAACATCAACCACCTCGAACGAGTATTTCCTCTTTCTTCAATTTCAATTCACTAGTGATTCATCTTTCTAAGCGTAGGAATCAATTTAACAATGTTTGATTTTGTTCCCTATGATGTACCCTTTCCTTAATTCAACATCCAAGCCTTTAATTTTCAATATTTGTGGTCATTTTGATTGGATATTTAACACATTTCAATGTGTGATTCAATTTGATTAATCTCATTGCTCTTTTGTGAATGAAAATACTTCGAAAAACATGTAGGTGATTATGAATACATTGATGTGATAATGGAAGGGGAGAGGGTGTTAATCGACGTTAACTTCCAATCTGAGTTCGAAATCACGAGATCGACGAGCAGTTACAGAATGATTCTGCAAAATCTGTTGTACATTTTCGTAGGAAAAATCGATAGACATCTTCAGATCATATCAATCGCTAAGTCACCGGTGTTGAAATCTCGTCTGATATGGCTAGAGCCGGCAATTTGGGCCCGATCCGATGGGCCGGCCCGGCCAACCCAAGGCCCAGTATGGTCTGGGCTCCAAAATCACAGGCCCATATAGAACTGGGCCTATTTGGCCCGACCCGATGGGCCTAATGGGCTAGGCTGAATTTAGCCCATCGGCCCATGGGCGGCCCGTTTGGCCCGATCAAGTTTTTTTCTTTAAGCAAATAAATAATTAAAATAAGAAAAATGCCTTATATTTAAATATTATTGTGTTTTTTATTTTATTTTGAATTTGAAATTTGAACTTATGGATTATTTATAATTATTAGTGTAATTTTATATCGTTAATGAATTATGTATAGTTAATACATTAGTAATGTATATTATTAATTATAATTATTTATATAAATAAAAATTATATGTGATCAATATATAACAAAGTTTATATATATAATTTTTGCTAGAAATATTAAAATTTAAAAAAAATTCATGGGCTGGGCTGACCCGCTAGCCCGCTAGGCTTAGAGGGCTAGACTAGGCTCCATTTTAATAGGCCTGACTAATTCATGGGCCGGCCCGACCCAGCCCACAAACATCGCTTGGCCCGATGGGTTGGGTTGGGCTGGGCGGCCCGATTTACCAGCTCTAGATATGGCTCTTTGAGCGTCTATGCAACGGCGTGTTGAAGATGTTTCTTTGCCACTTGATGAATTTTTAGAAAGAGGAAGCAAAAGTATGAATAATTGTTATGAGTTGCTCGTCTAAGCAATTATACTTATGTGTTCTGCAATTTTCGTGCTGTTTTATGCAATTACAACCTGCAATTTACGTGTTACTTTATGCAATTATAAAAATTTTGTTGGTCATAATACATATTAATAATTTTCAAGTAAAATAGATTTGTAGAAGAGATAGGTACATGCAAATTGTAAATAACTAGTATGCATAAACATAACTGTGATATACAAAAAAAAGTCCATTATTAATATTTGCGAATAAATATTTTATTAAAAAGAAAAGGAAAAAACACCTAAAGCCATAAGTTCACATATACGTTGCTTGCATATTAGAGTATTTAAAAAGATATTATTAACATTATTCCGCATATATGAGAATTGTAAATAAATGTTATGCATAAGCATATGTGATATGTAAAATAATCATCATCTTTCAAATGTTCCGTATAAGGCATTTCTAGGCAATTTTTTTTTGTATATTACATTTTTTAAAACGTGTCTTGCAAATGTAACAAAAATGGAGGAGTTTTTCAAAATAGTCATAGTCGGGTTCCACAGTCGCGCTTCTGGCACCTTTTTTAAAATTATTTATTAGAATAATGAAAAAAATAATTAAAGAGAGTCTATCCCAGCAGTAGCGCCTCTGTCAGGAGATGGGACATCCCGACAGGTGTGTCGGGCGTGCTCACGTTCTGTTCGAAATAAAAAAAAAAAAATATTTTAATAGAGAATCCCTTTCAGTAGTAAAGCCTCTATCAGACTAATATGACAACTCTTCTTTTCCAATTTTTTTAAAAAATAATATTTTGATAGAGGCGCAATTAGAAGGACAGCCTCTGTCAGATTGATGTCACAACTCCACTTTTCCAATGTTTCACCACTTTTCTATCCCCCTCCCAACTACCGTTATTAATGTACCCCCACCTTCCCATTCTTCCCCCATAAATTCTACTCCACTTTCATATTTTCCTAAACTTTCAAACTATAAACTCTTAAAAAAATTCTCCATCTTCTGCCATTTCATTTTAGAGAGAAAAAAAAGGCGTGTTGCGAAAAAAATAAAAATCTTCTTCCAAAAATTTTTTCCTTCTTCAAACTAAATTTTTTTGTGCACTTGTAAGTTGTAACTCAGATTTTTCATTCTTCAAAACCTGAACCTGAAAAATTTGTCCACCGGAAATCCTTCTCATTTTAATATATATTTCTTCTTCTTGCTTATTTTCACAAGCTTCTAACAATTTTATTTGGTAATTCTCTTTAAATGTTGTTATTTACATAAATATTTGTTAATAAATTTTACTTGTTTAATATATACTAATGTACTAAAATATTTTCAGTTGTTGGACTTGTTCGATGTGATAATTTCAGTTGGTGGACGTGACGATTTGGTTGTAAGAGATAAAAAAGAATCATCATAAAGGTTGGTAATCGAAAAACCCTATTTCAATACTTGCATGACCTTTTTATTTCTATGATGTTAGTATGTTTTATGGTTATGTTATTGTTAATTTTGAGGCATAAGGAGTAGTATATTTAATTTTGGTGTAATATATGGAATAGTTAAAGAACCTCATAATTAAATAAAATTAAAATAAGAAATTATTCTTTATTTATGTGTATACAATTTTAAATAGTATTATTAATTAAAGGGACAAAATTCTTGTAATTAATTTAAGATGAAATATATGAAAATGTTAATTAAAAAATATAAAATTTAGTACTTTTTACACTGTTTTTATAAGTACATTAATTGAAGAATTATGTATGTGCGTATATATATATACGTGTATAATTATAGAATAAGATATATTAAATTTTAATATCATCATATTAATTTACTATTAAAAAGGGTTTTAGTGTATAATAAAAAAATATATAATTAATTTAATAATTATAAAATACTCACATATATATATAGAGTTCTCTCACTTAGTAAATTGTTTTTAGCAAACTGCTTAAGAGATTTTTTCACAATTATAGTTGTTGTAGTTTACTTATCGCAATTAGGGAACACATATATAATAATTTTGTTTAATTCTAAAATTATTAATTAATATGTGTTGACTTTTTGAAGATATGGCCACTCCGGAAGATAAAGGAATTTTAGTGCGCTCTTGCGGAGTTATTGTTGGCTCGACACGAGTTGACCGTAGGATTGATTTCGACGATCTACTACGTGAGTTATCTGAGATCACGGCATTGGATCTGAATATTTATTCGATGAATGTGTCTTCCGTAATTAATAATGGAGATGCGTCGTTAAGCTGCCCTATTAAGAGCAACCGCGACCTTCGTTTTTTTCCAGTCCGAATACCCATCTCAATCTGGTTGAGTTATTAGTGGAGCCTGAAATGAAGGTGCCTCCACAAGAACCCCTTAATGCATGGGCAAGTGAACATATCAGCGGTTATGATCATAACCATCACTATCAATCTGGTGTTACAAACGAGGCCCAACGAGCTTGGGATTCATGGGCAGATGAGCATGTCAGTGGTTATGATCATAACCATCACTATCAATCTGGTGTTGCAAATGAAGCCCCACGAGCTTGGGATTCGTGGGCAGATGAACACAACTCAATCGGTGGATATGATCGTAATGTTCTACCTCGTGGTATTACAAATGAGGTCGCCGAGCATAATACTATGATAGTTGATCTCCCAGCACTTGATACAGATCAGAGTAACGATGACGAGATACTTTCTGAAGATAGTACTAATTCAGGTCATGAGGAGGGTTCATCCGATGACGAGGGTCCAACACTTGGGTATTGCCATCCACATGTTGATCAAATGCCAAGGGTGCCACCACATCCAAATTTATCAAATATTCCATTTTTTTTACATCAGCTTACGAGGAAATACCTACTGATTCAATAGGTATTCCAAGTGAGACTAATATGTACAATGTAGAGCATGGAGTTTTGTGGAAAGGAATGTTTTTCACAGATAAAAAACAAATGCAATCTGTCGTGAAGGATTACTCGGTTCGTCATGCAAGACGTGAGTATAGAGTTGTGCAGAGCACACCGACCATCTGGAAAATTGTGTGTAAGCAAAACACTAACAATGGTAATGACCATCGCCCAGCATCGCAAAATTGTCAGTGGTGGTTGCGTGCACATTTGAGTAAAAAACATAATTGTTGGAAAATTAGCCAGTTGGGCCCACCACATTCCTGTCTTATGGATACGAGCTCAAACGCTCATAGAAATCTTTGTAAAAACTTGCTTGCAGTTGACCTGGAGAGCTTAGTGCACGTTGATCCAACATACAATGTCAAACTTGTTGTGGAGCATGCTGAAAAAATATATAATTACACTATTTCTTATCAAAAGGCATGGCAAGCGTTGAAACGTTCTAGGGAGAACGTGTTTGGAACCTGGGAGAGTTCATGTCAATATCTACCCAAGTACATGGGGGCTTTACAAAAGTATAATCCCGGGACCATTGTAGAGTGGCTTCACAGTGGTACTAGTGATAGCGTCGTGCACACGTTGGGATATGTCTTTTGGGCTTTCAGACCATGCATCGAGGCATTTAGACATTGCCGAAAAGTACTTACCGTCGATGGTACACACTTATACACTAAGAATAAACATAAACTACTCATTGCCAACACGATGGATGTCGATCAAAAGATCATTTCAGTAACTTTTGCCATTGTCGATGAGGAAAGTTTTCGTTCATGGCGTTGGTTTCTTAATATGGTAGCTACACACGTTGTGGGTGATTAGGACGACATATGTATTATTTCAGACATACATAAGGGCATACTGAAGGCAGTGGATCGTGTTTCGGCATTTTGTGAACCCAGAGGTGTGCATTGCTTTTGCTTAAGACACATTGCTTCAAACTTCAACTCTAAATTCAAGAACGTGAAGTTGAAGGACTTGTGTTACCAAGCGGGAAAAACTTCTATTGTTCGGTATTTTGAACAGACAATGAAACAGATTAAAACTTTAAATCGTCCAACTTATGATTATTTAAGTGCAATCGATGCTAGCAAGTGGACATTTTCTCATGATGAAGGTCGTCGTTATGGTATTATGACGACAAACATGTTTGAAACAATCAATGATGTTCTGAAGGGTGCACAACGTCTTCCAATCACTGCCATCGTGAGTGTAACATTTATGCGGGCGAAAAATATCTTTTTTAATCGTCAAGAAGAACTAATGAATCTACGACAGAGGAATCAGAGGTGGCCCAATCATGTTTTCAAAAAATTTGACGCCGAGCAAAGATTGGGAATGACGTATCAAGTGATACGCTACGATCTTCAAAGACAAACAACCAAGGTAACTACGTATGTGGTTGGATCGACGCGTCATTATACGAGTATAGTTTCACTAAGAGAACGTGAATGTACTTGTGGTAATTGGATGGTGAATGGTCTTCCATGCTCTCATGCACTTGAAGTGTGTAGACAGTATAGAGTTGATCCAACATTGTTTGTGCCTGATGTTTACAGTACAAATGCGTATTCTAGGACGTACTCCTCTGGTGTTTTCGTGCCATTGCCATATATTGAAGAGTGGGACGAATCATTGTTCGAATTGAAGCATAATCTAGAGCGTAGGATAAAGCGTCGTGGTCGGGACGTGACGTCTAGAATACATAACGAGATGGATTGGGTGCAAACACGCGCTAGGCAACAGTACCAATCACAAGATAGAGCTGGACCTTCAAATCAAGGATCCGCGTCACGTCGTTGACTCTTATAATGTTGTAATGTTAGTTTCATTTTCAATTCATTTTTTAATGTTAGTTGATTATAATTCCATTGTTTATGTGAAACACGTGGTTTACATCCATTATTCTTTATTAATTAATGATATTCTCCATTTTGTGTAGATTGTAATGACGACTCAATGGAAGGCGAAGAACCACTTCGAGAGGTGTGAGAATGATTGTGTCTGGACTCCTGATGCGGATTTGTCTCTTGCTCAGTGCCTATGTTATGAACATTCTATAAGTAAATGGATAGTTGGGGGAGCCGACAATAGTCAGTCCATAGTCAACGCTACAACCTGGCTTAATCGAAAGTTTCCAAATCAGAATTATACCATTGACCATTTTAAAGAGCGAATTTCATTGTTAAAGGAACGACATGATTGTTGGTACATGATGATCAAAACTAAGGGGCAATGCATCTGGGATATGGACTTCACCACGATTTGTGCCTCGCATGAGGTTTGGGAGTTTTGGTTGGAGGTATGATTCTTAACTTGTCTTTTATGTATTAGATTTACAATGAACTTTTATAATCTATTTTTTTTTTAAAAAAAAATCTTTTTCAGGTGGATGACCATACATACTCGTATAGGTATGATAGTGATGAATCTTTGTGGGATATGTTAACTATCTTATTTTCAACTCCATCTCTCGTGCCAACAATCTCCGATTGGCGTCGAAGACGTGCTCATGATTTCAATTAATCTTGTATCAAAGTATATGATATGTTGATATGTTTTAATTTTTATGCTATTTTTGTTTATCTTACAATATAAATAGGATATGTGACTTCTATTTGCCACTTATATTTGCTCTTCATGTTTAGATGACTTATACTTTTTTTGAAATATAAGTTAATGTTATCAAATGACTTAATGTCCAAAACATGTTTTGAAAATTAATAAAATAATTTGCATTATATTATACAATTAGGGGTAGGGGTGGGGGTGATGTATTCGGCCTCCTGTGCCACATAGCGACAGACGTACAACTCGTGTACTATGACGAGGTTGATACCCATGTTCCTGTTGATCATCTTCATTATGACAATCTTCATCATGATCTTGTGTGCTTGGACCACCGAATTCACTAATACCCGTAAATGGAATAGGGGAGGAATTGTAAGTTGGACGCCATTCATACTCATTCAAAGATGCAGTCGAATTCAATAATGAAGTAAAAGATGTTAGTCCCTCGTGATAATGAGACTCATCTGGCCATGATGCAAAATTATCTGGAAAAAAAAAAACACAATGTAAAATTATTTGTAAAATAAACAATACGAAGTATGTAATTAAACTTTAATCATATAATTGGTAAATTACGTACCTGTCTGTGTAACAGGAGTAGTGTACATATAATTATCAGGCTGAGGCACATTATAATTGTCTTCATGTCTTCTTGATGGTCCAGCATCTGTCACTTTATAGCAATAATAAAATAAATTGGTAATTTTCACTTGACTTGTTAGTGTAACAAATAATTAATTTTTATTGTAAATTACGTACCATTTTGTGAATAAGATGGGTATATATAAGGAGACTCGTTTGGTTCTACCGATGAACATCTTCTTCGACTTCTAGATGTTGAAGGTTCAACATCTCCACGTCTTGCGCTACTTCGTCTCCGATGTGTTGAGGTCTCTCGTTCAGCCTCTGTGTTATCAACAACTGGTGGATCTGCAAAGTACGAAGGTATGTCCATAATAGGCTCCGCCTCGTCGAGGATATGGGTCGTCTCATTATAGTACTCCAACAATGAGGCTACACTAGTAGTTCTAGTCCGACGTTGACAAATTCTAAAACGAGAGAACATTTAAAACTGCAAGGAAAAAAATAAGTGGAGTTTTATGTATGTATATATTATTTTATTCCATATTGCTACGAACATAATAAATAAATGAACTTGTACCACTTGATCTCTTAAAGAAGTCCTTGGTGGTTGGAAGCCCTGAACCTCCACTGTGTACTCATTAGGGGAAATTATACGTCGTGTAATTCGACGGTACCACTGCATATAATCATTGGTTACATAAGCTCTATCATTGATGGGACGAGTTGGTCTAAAAGGGCTTCTACTATTCCACTGTTCAATCCAAACATTATGTACATGAGCCCAGTTGCAACCCTCCCGCCCTTTCCTATCGACGGAGTGCAACGACACATGATGAGAGTCTATCACACGTGGAACGCCTTGGATAAAACCGAATTGCCTCAGCACTCGATTCGGGTGATGCATCTCCACTATACTAACATTGATTAGTGGACATTCTGACATCCAATTCCAATTGAGACAACGAGGTGAAAGACTTGATATCTCCGACGAATCCATGTCGTAAGGTTGCCACTCAAACTGCATAAAAAATTATTTATTTTTAAGTTTAGCAAACCATCAAATATGTTACGTGATATGAGATAATTGCTTACTTGTTAGTCTATCAAACGATCAAATATGTCTCTATATACACGAATAGAGTTTCTCACACTTCTAGTATGGTCATGATAGCTACTCCACCTATAATTTATATATAACACAATAAGTACAAATAAATAACACAATAAGTATAAATAAATAAATGTATTTTATGTATAAAAAACATACCTAGACCCATACGGAGCAAGTCTCAAGCAGCGATTGTTCGCACCGAATATTGGCCCTGTTACAAGCATGTTACGTATATTCAAAGGTTGAATAACGTTTATTCTCATCCATGACCAAATCTGCAATCAGAATGAAATATTTTAAAAAAATTTTACAATATAAAATGAATATTTAAAAAGTTGTTATATATTAACAATTACCTGTAATAAGGACAATGCTCCAGAAATGGAATTCACACAAGCGTTTGTGGCCTTACATAGCTCTCTATATAGGAAGGCCAATACTGCACTTCCCCAACTATAGGTTCCAGCTCTCATTATGTCCTCTAAAAAATATAAATATAACAATCGAACAGAAGACCGAGAGGAGTCGGGCATCATTAAACTACCCAACAGTATAAGCGCGCATCCTCGTGCATACTGATCAACACGCACTTGTGGTGTATTCCAGTCAATATGTTGAGGCCTGAGGTGCTCTGTAATTGAACTCAGGTTGATCGCATTGGTAGTCCTCATCTCTCCCTGAATTGGCCGAAACCCTAGCCAATTGTTAATATATCTCTACCATTCTGTTGGTGAGTGTCTCAATTCCGGACATATAATTGGCTCTCCCTCTATCGATAGCCCCCATAAAATAGCCACATCTTGTAATGTTATAGTGGCCTCCTCGATCGGGAAGTGGAAGGTGTGTGTCTCTGGGCGCCATCTTTCCACTAGTGCGGTAATAAGATGACGATCCAGTTTCAAAGGTCCACACCTAAAAGGACCGTAAATGCCCATTTTCTCTAACACGTCTATCACTCGAGGGTGGAGTTGTACATCCTCTGGATCAGCATTTTTCCTATTGGTCAAGAAGATATTTACAGCTCCTTGATAGACCGACAACACATTATCAATTTGATTGGCGTTGATGTAAATAGTGCCAGAACGATGTGAGGCTTGTTCATTTAATACAAAATTATCTTCTGGTCCCATACGAATATTCTCGTTTTCCATCCTGAAAATTGTGTACATAAGTATTTAATGAAAAAATATAAAATTGAGTAAAAAATAGTCACAATCACATTAGGCACCAAATAATATTAATACAATTAATATTCATCCTATAAAAATCAATTCTGACAATTAAATAGTGAATTTTATTATTGGATTATTCCAAATTAAAGTTTGATATTTTAATATTAATATCAAATAATTACAGTTTAACGTACATTTTAATATCTTAATTAATTTGTTAACTAAGTATTAAAAGTAGTGATTGAGAGTGTATAATGTATTGACTGGTTCCTATCCGCCTAAGGCAATGTTGCTCAGAAGCTCATAGGTCAGGTCGAATCCCGTGTGTTAGGTAAAAAGCCTCAGATAAGAGTAGATCCGAATGCCTATTACTAAGGGATCCATGAATCGGGCTCCTGATGCATATAGATACAAATGGTCCAACGGGAGCAATAATTTCCAGGAACATTTGGAACATTTCGTTTCTGAGCAGAAGAGCCGTTTTCAAATAGTGTTCGATCGATTACGAGCGATCCCAGTTCGCGACAGAGAACAAGACAGCAAGCGAGCGTACCTTTGTTCGCTTCTTCTCCACCGAACGGAATCCTACCCTTTTGTCAACCAAAGATCCCAGATGGGGCGAGACTAGTCTGGTCAAGAGAGACTAGATGAGACCTCGTATTCAGTACTCCCAGACCAGGGCTAGTCATTTTTTATCCCCATAAGATAAGTAGCTGCCGGGTTGGACGAGCCAATAACTCGAAGGCGTTCGGTCTTTTTTTTTTAGCAAGAATCACAGCCTTACCTTATCTTCACCATGATACGGACTCCAAGTTCTTATGGCAGAGTCGTTGATGATCCAAAAAGTAAAGATCAAATTTATGTACGAATTTACAGGAATTAGTCACTTCAACAACCTTCGATGGTTATATTGGTATCCAAAGTACATAGAACGAACAGCGAAGAGGGCGCCTTGTTAGAAGACGGGAGAACACGGATACGCAGGAGTCCTGTTGTTTGACTTTTTTGTTTGATACGCAGGGATAGGGATCGGTCGTTCTATTTCTGAGGGATAACGACTCCTCTTGGGTAAAACGGAGGATATCTCGATCGGGGGAGAGAACGGGGAAATCCCATATGACCCAATATATCTGACAAGTCGCACTATACGTCAATCCAAGATGCATCTTCCTCTCCAGGAGTTCGGAAAGGTACTTTTGGAACACCAATAGGCATAAATTGAAAGAAAAAAGAACTAAATCCTATATTTCACTTTGATGTGGAAACGTTAGCAGTTCCAGCTCCGTATCAAGGTCACGATCAATATCGTCACTAGCATCAATATCGTCACTAGCATCAATATCGATATCATCAAAAAGAAAACCTTTAGGCTTGTTATCCAGGAACTTGTTCAGAAATACCGTAATGAAAGGAACATAGGAGTTTGTTGCTAGGTATTTGACCAAATAGGATCGTCCAGTTCCTATAGAACCTATCACTAAAATCCCCCTCAGTAACTAATTATTTTGAATAAATTTATGTGTTTCATGGAGATTGAAATATGAATTTCTTCTGATTTTTCAACTGAAAAAATAGTGAGGGAGCCTGCAGTATTTGGAGGAGAAAAATAGGGGTTGTTTCGAGCCTTGCAGAAGGTTTCTATTATGTTTGAAAATCTTGCCTTTATGACATTTGATTTTGTTAATTTCATAAAAATTAGTAACCATTTTTTGCTAATTATTAATAAACTAGTGTAAGACCCGCGTTTTACGCGGGGTTAAGTAAAATTTATAAATTAATTAATAAATATACATAGATTTTTAATTTTTTTTATTCTATTAAAAGATGAAAAATAAAATATCGTAGGGATATAGATTATGTCATTTATATAAAAAACAATAATAGAAAAAAAAAAGAATTATAAAAAAGAATTTATAAAAGAAACTAATTCAATACATTACAAATTTCGAAAAAACTTCCTTATAGACAACATTCGTTGTACGTTTACATATTTTTCCATTTGAATCTAGGCAAAGAATTTTCAATCCACCTTTGTTCTTGACTCTAGAGGCTGCAACATACAAATGTCGGTGTGTGAACACGGTTTTCGAAAGGCAAACACCTACAATGGAAAGAGACTGGCCTTGGCTTTTGTTTATCGTCATTGCAAAAGACAATAGAATAGGAAATTGCCTCCTTCGAAACTTTACGGGAGCAGTGTCATCCGAAACAGTCGACATTCCTTCCCGAAAGAATTTGTGTTTCAATGATATGATTTCCTAGTCTTGTAACAATCAGTATAGTTCTATTACACAAACCAGACTTCAGATCAATGTTCCTGAGCAACATTATAGGGACACCTATTTTAATAACCAATCTATGATGTGGTAAACCAGAACACTTTAAAGAATTAAGAAAGTCAATTGAAAATACATATCCCATACCACCAGGTCTAAACTCGGACGGACAAACACTGTTTGAACTCAAATATTCCCTTGTATCACCAGGTATCATCGCCAACACAGTCTCGTTAATGCTTTCAACTTCTTTATGTGTTGGAGCAAGTATAACTTTATCCTCAAAATACTTATCCGTACCAAAGTTATCAGAGACAGATGGGTAAATGTTGTCAACTATAGCAGCAATAGGATCACATGCATCTAAGATCAAATTCTCTTCAGGAATATCAATATCAACAAAACCCTCATCACTATCTACAATCTCTCCATCTCCAACTTTCAAAATCCAATCTGAGAATTGAGCTATCTCATCAAATGAATCAGTGTCGTTAGAATTTCCAAACTGCAACCTCATATTTCTCGTCAGCCTCAATACCTTGCAATGTTCCTAGATTGAAAGCTAAAATAAAATAAAAACAACTATTATAAATATATTAAGATAAACAATGTAAATCTAATTTGAATAATAATTTAAATAAGTATTACCCGTTTCTAAAATCATCCACTTCAAGAATATCAGGATTGATTGATAGTCGGCTCGCAAACATTGAATTCAAAATATATTTCTCTAAAAAAATTGAAGCATAACATTAATTATAATATCACATTTGCATGAAAATTACTGTAATTTTTAAAAATAAAAACTACCTCTATATTGGTGTTGGACCTTAGTGTAATCCAAGATGAAAATAATGGGATCGTTTGAATTATTTTTATTGTTTTCCAACAAATGTTCAAAGTGTCCCTCCCATAAAGTTAACGTCATCCTTGTACGACTGTATAATATTTTTTAATATTTATTTAATAATGTTAAAGTATAAAGTTAAATTTAACATCTTATTAAGTTTATTAATAAAATAGATAAAAGATAAAGTTACCCTTCGTCCTCAACTTCAAATTTAACCTTTTGAACGTCTCTTCCATAAACATCAACGATTTCAATACTGTGTATACGTACGACAAAAGCAATGATATCTTAAAAAAAATAGAGTATTGTTATTTAAAATAAACTTACAAAAATAAATAGTGTAAAAACACAAACATTTTTATTTATTTTACCTATAAGATATTTTGCTTCATCTTAACGGGACAATTTAATTTCCTCAAAACTCTTGAAAGAATAAGGAGATTTTAACAACTCTATATCCGAACAACGTTGAATATCCGTATTATTCTGGAATAGAAGTTTGTAAAGGTTATTGGTTGACAATAATTTTTTTCCCTTATTATTAAGGTCGACTGAAAAGTTTTGTATAATATAACTTGAGCCTTCTTGATTTTTTTTTTTTCTCAAATTTCCAAATTAGAAATTTTGGAATAGTAGCCTGAATTTTGTAGCCCTATTAAAAATTAAATATTAATAAATAATTAATTTATATCACTTGTCAAAATTAGAATAAGATAAAATGAAGAGATTCTAATAAAAAATGTTATGAAAAAAATACCCCCACGTCCATAAGAATAAGCTCATAAAAATCTATTACTTAATAGTCTATAATCAAACATATTTAATAGAATAGATTATGCAATTCCTTGTAAATAGCTATAAGTCTATAACCGTTTGTCAAATTATTTTGACATGTGTATAAATTATTTATACTTTATAATGGCTATAACCATTACTTTGTATTATTTTTATAGTGATTAAAAAATTATCTATTTTAAAATTGATTTTATGAAACTTTGACTAATAAGTAGCAATAAATATGTTTTAACTAATTGAGTATTAAAAAATAAATTAAGATAATCAATTAAAATATTATATATTTTAAAGAAAATTAAGATAATCAATTAACATTATATCTTTGTGTACAAGTATTTGTCTGTATTAAAACGAAAAAATAAATTAAGATAATCAATTCACATTATATCTTTGTGTACAAATATTTATCTTTATTAAAATGCTTTAGATAATATGAATTAAAAAAATCATTTAATTATCAACATTTATTATAGAATAGTTTTTTTCGGAATTAAGTTATAGTTGAATTAAATATAATTAAAAGTGTTTAATTTAAATTTAAATTGGAGAGAAATTTATTAAATAATATAAAAAAATGAAAATCTATAATTATGCATATTTGATAGAATAAATTATGTCATTCCTTAGAAATAGTTGTAATCGCATGCTAAATTATTTTGACATGTGTTTAAATTATTTATACTTAATTATACTTAATAATGGCTATAATCGTTCCTTAATTAGTGTTTATGATATCTTAAAATAGATTTCATGAAACTTTGGCTAATAAGTAACAATAAATATGTTTTAATTGGGGTCTTTTTATAATTGGGTATTAATAAGTAGTAAAGACTTTTAAAAAAAATAGAAATAATATTCATTTAGAATTTAATTCTAAATATATTTAAATGTGTTTAACTTAAATTTAAATTGGAGAGCAATTTATTAATAATTAAATTTTAATTATGTAATTATAAATTAAGAGTTGTATCGTACGATTTCTTAAATTATGGAATCCCTTAAAAATAGCTTTAACCCTACTAAATTTGTGAATTGTTATAATTAAATTTTGACATTTATTTAATTAAATATAAAAAAATGAAACTTTTTAAAAGAACGTCTCTTCCATAAACATCAACAATTTCAATACTTTGTATACGTACGACAAAAGCAATGATATCTTAAAAAAAATAGAGTATTGTTATTTAAAATAAACTTACAAAAATAAATAGTGTAAAAATACTAACATTTTTATTTATTTTACCTATAAGATATTTTGCTTCATAACAATTTAATTTCCTCAAAACTCTTGAAAGAATAAAGAGATTTTAACAACTCTATATCCGAACAACGTTGGATATCCGTATTATTCTGGAATAGAAGTTTGTAAAGGTTATTGGTTGGCAATAATTTTTTTCCCTTATTATTAAGGTCGACTGAAAAGTTTTGTATAATATAACTTTAGCCTTCTTGATTTTTTTTTCTCAAATTTCCAAATTAGAAATTTTGGAATAGTAGCCTGAATTTTGTAGCCCTATTAAAAATTAAATATTAATAAATAATTAATTTATATCACTTGTCAAAATTAAAATAAGATAAAATGAAGAGATTCTAATAAAAAATGTTATGAAAAAAATACCCCCACGTCCATAAGAATAAGCTCATAAAAATCTATTACTTAATAGTCTATAATCAAGCATATTTAATAGAATAGATTATGCAATTTCTTGTAAATAGCTACAAGTCTATAACCGTTTGCTAAATTATTTTGACATGTGTATAAATTATTTATACTTTATAATGGCTATAACCATTACTTTGTATTATTTTTATAGTGATTAAAAAATTATCTATTTTAAAATTGATTTTATGAAACTTTGACTAATAAGTAGCAATAAATATGTTTTAACTAATTGAGTATTAAAAAATAAATTAAGATAATCAATTAAAATATTATATATTTTAAAGTAAATTAAGATAATCAATTAACATTATATCTTTGTGTACAAATATTTGTCTGTACTAAAACGAAAAAATAAATTAAGATAATCAATTCACATTATATCTTTGTGTACAAATATTTATCTTTATTAAAACGCTTCAGATAATATGAAGTAAAAAAATCATTTAATTATCAACATTTATTATAGAATAGTTTTTTTCGGAATTAAGTTATAGTTGAATTAAATATAATGAAAAGTGTTTAACTTAAATTTAAATTGGAGATAAATTTATTAAATAATATAAAAAAAAATGAAAATCTATAATTATGTATATTTCATAGAATAAATTATGCCATTCCTTAGAAATAGTTGTAACCGCCTGCTAAATTATTTTGACATGTGTTTAAATTATTTATACCTAATTATACTTAATAATGGCTATAATCGTTCCTTAATTAGTGTTTATGATATCTTAAAATAGATTTCATGAAACTTTGACTAATAAGTAACAATAAATGTGTTTTAATTGGGGTCTTTTTATAATTGGGTATTAATAAGTAGTAAAGACTTAAAAAAAAAAATAGAAATAATACTCCCTCCGTCCCACAAGGATAGTCACATTTGACTTTATACACAAATTAAGAAAAATCAATAAATGTAGTCAAATTTAGCTAATGGGTCAATTTTGGCCTTGAAATTTTATTCTAAAAAATCTGCTTAAACATTAATTACTCTTATTAATTAAGGGTAAAATTGACAATAAAACATTTAATACTAAAGTAAAAGAGGAAATGTGACTTTTGGAACATCCAAAAAAGGAATATGTGGCTATCTTTGTGGGACGGAGGAAGTATTTATTTAGAATTTAATTCTAAATATATTTAAATGTGTTTAACATAAATTTAAATTGGACAGCAATTTATTAATAATTAAATTTTAATTATGTAATTATAAATTAAGAGTTGTATCGTAATTGGGTTTCCTTAAATTATGGAATCCCTTAAAAATAGCTTTAAGCCTGATAAATTTGTGAATTGTTATAATTAAATTTTGACATTTATTTAATTAAATATAAAAAAATGAAACTTTTTAAAAGAAATATGAAATGTAAAGTAGTCATATATTAATAATATAACGCCATTCGAAGAATTAATTTAAAATATCAAACAAATTGTGAGAAATTGAAATTTTAATCTTGTAATCTATTTATGAAAATTATTAATTAATTTGATTTTAATTATGAAACACGTTTTTTCTTAATCAGTGTGTATGATAAAGAGAAATTTGATTTCTTTAATTTTAGGAAACCATACAATTGACTAAATTAATTTAATATTTGACAATCGGATTGATGAATCTCGATTATTTTTCTATTAATTGAATTTTATATTTGTCAATCAGGTTTGGGGAATTGAATATTAGATTTCAAGGTCATTTTAATTAATTTTGAATTCCTTAATATTTTTGTAAATTCGAAATAAAGTACACAACCTTAATAGAATTAAAGAAATTTTTAAGTAAAATTAAATTGAATTTTTAATGGAAATTAAAGAAATATTTAATTATAATTTTATTTTTATATTAATGTTTGACCAATTATATTAAACTTATGATTATATTTAGATACTTTAAAATTCATTACTTTCACAAAATTAAATACTTGACAATTAAATTTGACTTTCTTAATAGAATTAAAGATATATTTAAATTATAATTTTATTTTTATATTAAAATTTGATCAATTCTATTAAAAAAATTATAATTTTCTCCTCCATTATTATAAGTAGACTAACTAATAGCACAAGGATTTAAGCAAGTTTGATGATCAAGAAACGATACTCATGTTAATAGATAGAATTAAGATTTTATCAAGTTCATTAATTGTAAATATGTAAATAACATATTTACATAAATATAGACTTAGTCAAGGAGTATTAGATACTAAAACAAATTGTGAGTAGAATTAAAAACGTGCCTATAAAGGTGGAATTAAGTTTGCAAAATTAACTCAATATATTTTTATATACACGTATGATTAACTTTAAAAAAAACATTGAATCAAACATATTTTATGGGAAAAAATAAATAATATAGTCATACATATCTTTTTTAATTTTGAATTTATGTACTAATCAATTTGTATTTACTATAAATTAATGCGGTTATAATTAACATTTAAACACGTTTAAAAAATAAAATAATTTCGAGTCAATATGATTTAATTAACTATTTTTTATATAAATGTGAATTACAATCTCAATAGATTAAGTTTAAAAAATATAAAATCAAAGATAATTACAATTGTAGAAGTGAATATAGAATTATTCAAACCTTTTTAACTTAATTTTATCTCAATTAATTAATTATTTTCATTATTTGATATAATTTGATCAGATATGCGATTCATTGAATCATTGTATTGATATGCATTATCGATTCATTGTATTGATGCAATTTAGGTAGAGATACTTTTGACCCACCATAGATCCCTTATCCAGTCTCGGGATCTCATTTGATCAGTTTCTTCGGACTTTTTAATTGTTTTACTTGGTAGGTGATTTCAGGGGTGCACCATTTTCGTTGCATCCCGACCTCTGGTTCGGATTGTGAACTTATGGCTTCTATCTTTTCTTTTTTCTTTTAATCTACAATCTTTTATTGCAGACTCATACAAAGTTGAAAACTATCTTGTTTACTTGTTTATAAAAATATTGATAATAATTTCAATCAACTTGAACATAATATTCTACATTAAATAAGGTATATATTTCAATTTTTATTTATAAATATATTAAATTATCTTGCATTAGAAAAGACAACAAAAAATTATAACAAAGCCCTAAAAAGTGTATATATACAAACACTGAATCCAATAATAATACATCAACAATGAACCAATTTATCTACATATATTCAATCAATTGTAAACAATTGATAAAAAATCACATCTTTTTGTGGTGCCGGAAAATAGTGTTTAAAAAATAACTATAACTTATGAACTGCATATTGTATTCGAACTATACATGCGATCATTCGAATCTGCAAAACAAAAATAATTGAAAAAAAAATTATTAGCCACAAAGAGATAAAGAAATATTGTAGGTAGAATGAAAAAAAAACTCAACGAATCACATTAAACATAAATGAAAAATAATCGAATAAGACTTCTATCTACTTCAAGTATTTAATCAATAAGAACATATATACCTTAACACCACAATTGGTTCAAGATCCATGAAAACATCTGGACAAAGAAAAAGAAAACAAAAGAATGAATAGAAGATGATAGTGAAAGAGAAAAGGTAGTGAACAAAAATAGGAAATGGTTAGTAATACAAATTTTAAAATTACCTTGTGAATGATCGAAAAAATTTAACGGCTAATTTCGTAGAGGACAAATAAATTTAAGAGTTGAGTGATGGACAAACCCTAAAGATAAAAGTTGAGTGATTGAAATGAGAAGAATGGTGTTGAAATTTATAAGAGTAAATATAAGGATGTAGGGTTGTGATTAAAAGTTATAATGAAAGGTTGAGATTAAAAGATAAAGTTAAAATGAATGAGAATGAAAGGATTTTGAAATGGTGTGAAATGAGAAGAGAGAGATTGAGGGAGATGAATAGAATTGTGACACATGTCAATAAAAAGTTTACAAATATATAAGATTAAGATAATTAAAACTTGACATAAATAGACTAATTAAAATTTTAAGGCACAAAATTTTTTATATAGAATCTGTACTAAATTACAGAAAAGAAAAATAACATATTATGAAAATCGCAAACATGCAAAAAAAAAAAAAAAAAAAAAAAAAAAAAAAAAAAAACTAATTCCCTAATATAATGCATAGATCAATTCTTCACACATCAATACTCAATAAAAAAAAAATATGAACATCAAAGAAATAAAATAAGGGTATGTCTATATATTTAAATAATTTTTTTAAATGAAATAAAATACCTGAATATGTTCAATTCTTCAAATAAATAGTCTTTTTGTTGATTCTACGTTCGAAATCCGTAAGCAAATTAAATAACCTGAGAAGAGTAAAAAAAAAAAAAGTTAAACAAAAATAATAAACTATATAATACATAAAAAATAAATTTGCATATATATACCTCTAGGTGTGAATAATTTCTTTACCAAGTTTACAAGTGCATGATTGATATGTAAGGAGATTTTTTTTTTTAAATTGTGTCTTCAACACAAACGGGAGAAGATGGAGAATGGAAGAATATATGTTGGGGAGTAATGAAGGGGAGTGGGGAGGTGGGGTACATTAATAATGGTAGTTGAAGGGGGAGTGGGATAGAAAAATGGTCAAACATTGGAAAAGAGGAGATGTGACATCAGTGACAGAGGCGCAATGGTAGGAATTGACTCTTTTAAAATATTGTTTTTTTAATTTTTTTCGAACAGAGCGTAAGCACGCCTGACACACTTGTCCCATCCTTGACAGAAGCGCTACTGCTAATTAAACTGACTCTCTTTAAATATATATATATATATATATTTTCATTAATCTAATAAATAATTTAAAAAACGTGTCAGAAGCGCGACTGTGGAACCCGACTTTAAGACAGGCGCGACTATGGAACCCGACTGTGATTATTTTGAAAAACTCATCCATTTTTGTTACATTTGAAATACACGTTTTAAAAAATGTTATATACAAAAAAATTTGCCGCATTTCTAATTACTCGGGATCCTCTGATTTTGGGAAATGATTTAAATTTTGAAAATTTAATTAATAGGCGTGATTCTCGATATTAGGAATTATAAAATCTGATATAATAATAGTTGACTTATTCAATATATTTCAACATCTATTTAATTAAAATGGGCACAATGGTAATTTAGGTCCAATTTGAACTTAATAGTAACTAAAAAAAATATTAAATTTATTTGTAAAGATTATAGGTGAAATGGACTTTAGAGTAACTTTTCCTATTTTTTCTGGGATTTTTAAGTTTTTTTTTTTTTGCATTGTTTGGGTGGCGGCTACTGTAATTAGGATTAGAGTTTGAATATTGGAGAAGAAGTATATTTGCTAGGCCCATTTTATTTAAAAGGGCAATTTAAGAATTTAACATGTTTATTAAAGGACATGTGAAATGTCTCATATACCCCTAGTATGAAATTTAAAACAAAAAACGCAAATGTTCAAAACAACCACAATAACATCAAAACAACCACCATCTTAAAAACTCTTAAAAACACAAAAAAAACTAATGTTCGAACAAAAAAAATGAAAATAACTAATGTCAGCAAAAATTTTCGAACAAATACAAAAAAAATTCAAAGATTTCCAAAACCCTAAATTTTTTATTTCTATAAAATTGTACCTTTCAAACGACGGCGGCGACGCTAGAGGAGGGGGTGGGCGGCCGCGACCGCTTGAAGGAGGAGGGGATGGGCGGTGGCGGCTTGTAGGGAGGAGGGTGTGCGAACGGCCGCGGCGAAGGGGAGGAGCACGAAAGGCCAGAGGAGGGGGCGGCGCTGCACCACTGCGAACGTGGGCAAGGGGTGGCGCCGCTGCGAACGTAGGCAAGGTGCAGCACCGATGCGAACGTGGGAAAGGGGCAGCTCGAACTCACTTGGCAAGGGGGGCACCAACGTCACTGTCGGTGCGGCTTTGGAGGGAGGCGACCGACGTCTCTGCTGGTAGGGCTAGGGATGGAGGTTGCCGACGTGGCTGGGAGAAAGGGCGCCGCTTGGGGAGGGAAGGGGACAATGAGTAAAATTTAAGGTTTTGAAAGGAATAGGGATGGGTGTTCAAATTTATTAAAGAAGGGGTTTTTTTGAATTTTTAACGTGGGTGTTCTCATCTCACGGTGTGTGTGTTTAGCCAGTGGATGTCCTCAATAGGTCTGTGTGTATGTATAACCGTGCCCCTTATTAAATTAATAAATGAGTGAGGGATGCATCTAACTTTCATGGAGAACAACCCACGCTATAAGTAATAAGAGTAGTGGGCATAGTGTTGAGGCCCAATAGAGATAAGTCAAGTAAGGCCCATTTGGGCAGTAGCTTATATAAGCCTGTGTTGTAATTCAAAAACAGAGTTTTTTGAAATATTAATTGTAAATCTGGTTTGGGAACGGTTTTCTAAGCTATTGGGCTATCTTTGGAAGTTCTGGTATCATTCTTGTTCTTGAAACACTTCACTAATTCTAACAATTTGGTCCGACCTCGGCAACGATGATGCGCAGTAATACCCACGTGGATAACTTGGAGACAACAGTGGCTGCGCTTCCGTCTTTAGTGGGGACGTTAGAGAGAGAAGTGACGGTAGTTGAGCAATCGATTGCATCCCTATTCCTTAGACAGTCGCATGGAGACAATCTAGGCAGGAATGGATGAGATGCGATTCATGATGCGTCGTTTCTTGGAGGTTCCACTCGTCGATGCGACCACCTCGTTAGCACCGCACCGGCCGCCCAACCGCGAGCAAACCCAATTCCACATGTTCGTCTGGGCCCAATGTCGACAACCACAAAATTGGAATTACCACACTTTAGTGGCGAAAAACCTTATGTATGTATCTCTAGAGCCAAATAGTTTTTCTGCCTCTACAACACACCCTCAGATATGAGGCTTGAACTCGGGCTTAATCGCCATGGACGGGATTAGGCTGCAATGGTTCAGTGGTTAATGATGCAATACCTGAATCTCAGTCAGTCAGTGACGGAGCCAGAAATTTAATGATGGGGCCCAATTAACATTACTATAAAAACGTAGACAAAAAAATTAGGTTCATAAAAATGTTACTCCGTTACAATATTATATTTATCAAATAATCTTATTCTATTAATTTAAAAAATTACTTTCATTTGGTTTCAGAGGCACATTTGATTGTTTCGATTCAAAAGAGACGAAACAGTGTCAAAATTGCTAAAATATTACTATCATAAAAAAAAATTAATAATCATTTTTCCTTTCCAAGAATAACATTCAAGTTCTTATTAAAAAATGTGTTTCCAATCATCACTAATCATGTAGTAATATATATCTATGAAATAAAAATATGTATAAAAATCGAATACAAATTCGTCTAAAATTAATAAAATTGTTGAACTATATTAGCTTATAATATTTAACACAAAAAAATTAAAATGAAAAAAAAAAAAACAATATTTAACACTAAAAATAAATTTAAAATGAAAAAGAAAACAAACTATGTTTGCTTATAATATTTAACACTAAAAAAAGTTTAAATGAAAAAAACAACAAATTTAAAATGAAAAAGAAAACAAGAAGGATCTTGCATGGAGGAGGAATCGAACCTGGGTTTGTGGAGTTACAAAAAATTTATAAAACTCTACCCAACCACTTTGCCAAAACTACATAATATAACATAATATGAAATATATAGTATATCATTAATATATTTGGGGGCCTTGGCCCCATTGTCCCTCCGTCCCTGATCTCAGTTGACAGAAATTCATGATCGAATTGTTGGTCCCCGAACGAATTAGAGATGGTTAAAAGTCTAGAGGGGGTGGGTGAATATACTTTTAAACCAAATACATTTTAAAAGTAAATAGTTGTTATCAGGTGCTTAATGTGGAACAATTGGGGATTGATAACCAACCTACTGACTGCTTCAAGAAGCTGGTTAGTTGGATGGCTATAAAAAAACAGCAGAGCTTTGTGGAAAGGTGTAGGCCTTCAAGAAGTTGACATCTCACCTGTGAACATTCCTTTTGTCATCCGACTCAAGGAATAGTAAGTTATAAAGTCTTAACGACTTATCCACTTAGACTCTAAGACATAATTGTAAGTTGTTAGTCGATATCAGCTGTCAGCTCCTCAATTGTTGAGTCAGTTGTTTTAGTCAGCTTCCAAAGTTTTCTAAAACTAAGCGAACTTCACTTCATCTCTTATCTTCTAGTCTTTAGTCTTCAACAATTGTGGTAGATATTCCTTGATCTAATCATCATGCTCTCGCGCGTGTTAATCAGCTAAGGGCATAGGGTTTGGTTGTTAAGCTAAGACTTCCCTTAGTTGGGTTTGGTTGTTAAGCTAAGACTTCCCTTACTTGAACTCAAGTGACATTGCTGGCACAATCATCAAAACTAAATAAAGAGAAATATTCTAAAACTTGAATATTTCCCAACACGAACTACTTAGCCGATACGGTGACGACCCTCAAGCGGATCCCTTCGAATCACTGGCTTTTTTTCGCCAAATTTAGCTAGTGAACGAATATGTATATCAATTTATCACAACAATGGTTGCAGTTCCGAATCTTGATCTATCACATGCCTTGAGCCTTTTCTTGCACGGGTTGCACGACGACATTCGGCTGCGATGCGCATGCCAAACGATGTATCTTGCCCCAGAGATAAAACAAGAGCTTTCTAGTTCAAGAAATTCATGCCCACCTGGGTTCTCTACTCGCCTCGGCCATTCCTGGTCGCACAACGTCATACACCCCGACGAATCGAACAAGTTCATTTACGCCTCCTCGCCCTCCACTCGACCTTCACCATATCCCTACTTCGTCAACCACACAACCATCTACAAAATTAGTGGGTTCGACTAAGATATATATGCAGACACGGACTTCACAAGAAAGTCGAGGCTAGAGTTGGACTCTATCTCCGTAAGATGTTATTGCCCTGTGCATAGGTGCAATACGAATCAATGAAAATCGTCCTCAAGATACAATGACTTTAAACTTCATGACTGTTGCACTGCAAATCGAAAGCTATCAACAAATAAAAAATGAGTATCTGAAACTTCCGACTGACTCTAATGCAAGATCTAGATAACTAAGATGTTTTCATGTATTTTGAATGCTAGAAGGCTTGTGGATTTTCGAATGGATACAGGAATGCAGGTTTGGGGATCTATTTATAATAACTAAAGAGTTGTCATCGATGCCATATTCGACCTGTTGATCCTAGTAGCGGGTTCGAGCCGTAGACATCACACTTGCCACCCGAGTCATAGTCCAAGTCATTAGCTAGCCTAGTTCGAACCATATTTGGCTAAAATTAAAGGCTCCTCGTGACGATGCACATGTGTAAAGTGCAAAGTACACCTTTAAAGTGTCCAATGCGACTATTTACGAGGTGCGTGTGCCCGTGCGGGTACCACTATATAGACCAAATTATTAAAGTTAGAGGGAACTAGAAACATGTTGGGCAAATTATAAGTATCCCTCGTTTTGTCTAAATTACCAAATAAACCATGTGATTTGAGTAAATTACCAAATAATTTAGTCATAGGGACAAATTACCAAATAAAGTTTGTTCAAAATTATCATGTGAGTTTTGAATATTTATCGAAGAGTTGGTCTCCTGTGCATAGTGTGCACGTGCACACTAATGCACAGGTCAACCCTTATGAACTCAGAAAAATAAAAACTAACAATAAGATAACTACTGGTCTAGTGGTTACAACAATTCCTTATGGGTATAAAGTCAAGTTTAAAACCTTGTGATGTAAATATAATTTTTTTTAATTAAAATACTTTTAACGCTACAATTTTTATCAAAATTAATATTTCTCAATAATAATATCTACCACTTTTCAATAATAAAAATTACACTTTTTTACCACTTTTCAATAATAAAAATTACACTTTTCAGTTAAAATATTTACCACTTTTCAATAATAAAAATTACACTTTTCAGTTAAAATATCTACCACTTTTCAATAATAAAAATTACACTTTTCAGTTAAAATATCCATCACTTTTCAATAATAAAAATTACACTTTTCAAAAGAAACAACATTTTTCAATAATAATAGTTACCACTGAAACATCATTTTTCAGTATTAAAGAATACCACTTTTCAATAACTATAGTTACACTTTTCAATATTAAAGATTACCACTTTTCAATATTAAGATTACCGTTTTAAAAAAAAAAGAAAATCGAGAGAAGGATGAATTTTGTTGATTCCGAGGTTCAAAATTCTCAATTTGTCAAGCAATCATACCCATCTAAACCCTTCACTAACTTCATCAACCTCCCCAGAATTACATATACTGTAACAGGAACAAGATGATGATCAATTAATAAGCCCGTACATAAAAAATTGACGGAAAAACTTACAAATTAAATTAAAAAGGGCATATCCGCCATTGTTACCGGCGAAGAAGCTACAGTCATGACCGAGAAAGAAGATGCCCCTTCAATCTCAGACGCTTACATCGTCGAGAAATCCAATTTCGTGCACAAAGCCTTGGATGATTCGGTTTTGGTGAAGACTCCGCCGATGATCCACGAAGCAATGAGATACTCTCTCTTAGTCAGCGTAAGAGGGTTCGACCCATCACCCATGCTCTGCATCGCCGCCTGTGAGGTCGGCGGCGACAACCAATCCACCGCCGTCGAGATGATCCACACTATGTCGCTTATCCATGACGATCTACCCTATATGGACAATGAAGACATCGCCGTTTTAGCAGGTACAAAAGTACGGAACCATCTATGATTGTCAAAAATTAACTAGTCAGAAGAAAAAAAGGAAGAAGAATGAAAGCGGTTAAAAAAAATAGAGTGCAGGCGCACCCTGTGCATTTTCCCACTTACATATGCATCTCTTCCTCCGTTTCACAATAACTTTTACACTTTTAAAATAAATAAATAAATTTTTTATAAACTTTATCCCCACAATATCCATAATTTTACACAAAATATCATTATTTGAAAGGGAGGGAATAGTTTATTTAGTAATTTTACAAATCTTATGATTCATTTAGTAATTTTACAAATCTTATGATTCATTTAGTAATTTAAACAAACATCAATTCTTTTTTCCCGTAATTCATATCAAAACACGAGATTCAATTTGAACAATCTATTTACCCAGATCAAAATGAGAATGACTCTCCCCACATTTCCTTGCGTAAACTTTTCATTTTTTTTTAGAGATAGAAACATTAAGTGTATTTTCTTTTTTGGAAAATATATATTCACCCCCCTTTATCTCTCTCTACTTTATCTATTTTGTTCTATTTTATTTATTTAATTTACTCTTTTCGCTCGTCTATAAATTTTTCATTTGTCATTTTGATATGTCCCTCTATAAGATTCTCATACATTTTTTTATAAATATATTTTAATTTTTTATTCTTACACTTAACTTTATATGTTACTTTTTCTCTCTATTTCATTCTCTCTCAATCACATCACTTGTATTATATCTATAATTTAATTATTTTTCTTAATTTATATGACCAAAAGTAATAGAAAATTTATAAACTAATGAAGGGACTATTATTTATTTTACTTACTTTATACATAAATAAATAATATTCTTTAAAATCTATACGGAAAAAAAACATGAATATTTTATGTCAACGGTCTTTATTCTTTAAAAAAAATGAAGTTTTGCAGCAGTGCGGAAAGAGTATATGCATGTTTATTTCATCCCAAAATTTACACAATAAATGTGGAGTTCCATGCCCCTCGGATGACTCCATAACTCCATAAGTACGAATGAATCAAAGGTGATGAGGAAGAATGAATATTTCAAATTCAAACATAACACGTGTATAATTTAATAATAATATTTTAGAGTGTCGAATTCAAATATCATCTTGCCCACATCGCCACATGACCCATTATTAATTTATTATTCTATCACTATCCATGTACGTCTTTATTTCATCAAGACACATTCCCCCTCCATTTTAGAATACTTCCCCCTTCCGTACCACTATATTTTATTTATTTTTTGTGTTATAAATTATTTTGTCCTCCTCAATCCTCTGCAACCAAATTGAACTAGTACACCTTTACCGTTTTCCCCTCCAGTTGTTGCATGAAACATGCTCTTTTTTTTTTCCTTAGTTAAAATCCACTTTTTTTTTTTTTTTTTCAAGATATTCATCATAAGGGATTTTGTGTTTTTGGTGTAGCATTTTTTCTTTTTTAATATCTTGCTAATCTTATCAATTCTGAGAAGCACAAGCAGCATCATGAAGAATGGAACTAATTTCCACGAATTCAAGAAACAGGCTTCCTTCTTCCTCAAGGAGAAGATCAAAACTGCAAGATTGGCCTTAACTGATGTCACACCAGTACAATTGTAAGTCTGAAATTTCACAACAAGAAGAATTGAGAAATGTAGAATTGAAATTGAGTAGTAATTAAAATTGAATTAGGGAATTAGATCATGAAGATGATTCTCATCACTCCTATATAAGTGGAATGAATAGAATTACAATCATTAAAATAAAAGTTACAACCAGAATAACTACTCTAACTATAACTCTCATTTGTTGTTATTCTTCCCACTACAAGAAAACAGCAAAATTCCAACAGAAAAATTCCAACTGATTTTTACGTGTTTTCCGTTGGAATCACTGATTCCAACGGAAATTCCAACGAAAATTCGACCATTGGAAAAGTTGGCGTTGGAATTGTAAAATTCCAACGAAAATTCCAGCGGAAAAAAATTCCAACGATACATTCCAACGGATAATGACATTTGGAATTTTGAATTGTTGATATATTATCCAATGAAAATTCCGTTGCCAATTCCAACGATAATTTTCTGTTGGAATTTTTTCCAACGAATTTTGACCGTTGGATTTTAAACTGTTGGAAAATTATCCATCGTAGATTCCAACATAACTTTTTTTGTTGGAATATAAATTCCAACAGGCATTTACCGTTGGAATATACAATTGTTGGAATTTGTTTCCAACGCAAATTTCATTGTCAATTCCATCCATAATTTTCTGTTGGAATTTTTCAACGGATTTTGGCCATTGGAATTTCAACGGTTGGAAAATTATTTATCTCAAATCCAACATTAATTCCAACATACATATACCGATGGAATATTTCATTGTGGAAAATTATTATATGTGGATTCCAATGCCAATTCCATCGACATCATTTTTTTTAGAATTTTATTTCCAACAGACATGTACTACATGAATTATTAGTAATAGAAAATTGTATATAATTTTTTACACCAATTTCAATAATATTTTTACATTGATTTTTTTTTAATTTTTTTTTAATTTCAATAATAAAATGTCATATTAAAATCATTCGAAATAACACAACATACCAAATAAATGTGCATATATAATCTTGGTAAGCAAATATATATCACAAATATATAACATTACTCCGTATAAGTATAACATAAGCAATATGTTCTACTTATCAAAATCACAAATTTCAAAGTATTGATCATCCTCTTAATTTCCATCAAAAACAAAAAGAAATTAAGATCATAACATAAATATTAAGTCCTAGCTAGGAATCATGCATCATCATCAACAAATTAGAATTTGTCTCCCAATTGGTTCGAAGCGGTTCAAACACTAAAATATACGGAGTACAACAATTTCACTTTTGATTTATTCCCACGAAAATCAGGCAAGCTTGAATGCACAAGAGCTGGCGTTTTATGTTTCCTTGTTCGCTTAAATTCACCTTCAAGCTCAAGAACCCACCTACAATAATTCAACCAAAAATCAATAACCTTTAACATTTATATATAATCCTAAATTATCAAGAAAATATTAATATTCAAGTAGAATGCAACTAAATATATAGTACAAGCTCTAGCAATTAAATATATTTATAAGCTTATGATATCACCTGAAAAAATATAAATCACATATTCTTCACATATTTAGGAATCTGGCTCCATTCAAGCAATGATTGTGCGTTGATGACTGCAATGATATGTTTAGTAATTTCTAGATTAAGAACCCGTTAAATAGTATTGAGAAAAATAATGTTCATCAGTAAAATAAATAATTTAAATGCATAAAAAAATAATATTAGACTGTATGTATTTTAAAAGTCACACTCATTCTCATTTTCTTGTATCAATAACTTACGAATTGTTGATCCACACCTTGTCAATGCTGCTAAATAATCGTCAACAAAGGGTAAATGAGATGAGTGTGATGCCATGTTTATAGGGGCCTTTCGAGATACTCTCAAATGGCGCATGAGCCCTCTCAGTGATTCTCTAAGATGATAAAAGAGTTATTTCAAATGATATAGGAACCCTCAGATAGTATAAGAACTCTCTTAGATGCTTTCTCATTCTGTGTAGGAACCCTCTCAAATGTTGATTGATAGTTCGTGTATACTGATTGATTGTCAATATTGCCTCTACCTATACTAATTTTGAGCTTGTATCTATGTCTTACTCTTTAAACTACCATGACCACTTCTACATCTTAGTCGTTGACATTAAGCATGAAAACTTTTAATATTAGATAAAATAACAATTAAGTGTCATACACAAACACCTAGATTGAAAAAATAAATTTTAATGAAAGTTTATTAGAGGGACATATATATAATAAATTATTATATGCAATTAAATGTATACATTCCATTGAATTTAAGTTATTTGAATATATTTTTAATTATTCAAATGAATTTTTAACCTACCAAACTAGAAATAAGCTAAAATTGTAACTCTATTTCACTACTTAATTTTTTGAATTCACACACAGCACACATATCTGCACACAGCACCCACATATAGATATATATATATATACTTACTCTCACACACACAGAAGTAATATTATACTCACACATCACGAATCAACATCAATATATGTGGCACGCCCTGATGCACACAAAACAGTGAAACACACGCACATCTGTATACACGCGCGTATAGATATATATACTAACACACAATATATATATATATTTCTGGCGCTCACACATCACTATTCACTGCTAAAATATATACAGTTCGTAAATATATATATTTGATTTCAATTTAATAAAAAAATTGTGTTTCTGGTTTTGAAAAGTAAAATACAAAAACAGAGTCGTGAATTGATAGTATATATTTGATTTCAATTTAATAAAAAAATTGTGTTTCTGGTTTTGAAAAGTAAAATACAAAAACAGAGTCGTGAATTGATAGTAGGAGTTCCTCCCCTCACTACCTAATAACCAGTATACACTATTACACATTAATATCAGATTATGAATTTCACGGGTGGTACCTGATATGTCCCCAAATAGACGAAGGACTGAAATTTGAAAGAGCCAAATGTTCAGCGGGATTGGAGAAGACTGCGCAATGTTAGATTAAGAAGAAGGCATAAATATTCTACTATTCTCATATTCAGATTTGGGAATTGAGAGCTAGGGTTTTCATTTTTGCTTCAGGGATGAGAATATGTAGCGAAATTAGACCCGCCCTTTTTTTCCAAAAAAATTCAAAATTTTAATGTAGTGAGACTGTGAGAGGGCATTCCAATATTTTTTTTAAATATTAGTATCATATTTAGAGCACATTCAAAGAATCAAAATTTTAATGTAGTGAGACTGTGAGAGGGCATTCCAATATTTTTTTAAAATATTAGTATCATATTTAGAGCACATTCTAAGAATCTAAAATCGTTTGTTACATTTAAAATTTCATTTTATTTTTTTATTTTTATTTTTAAAAAAATCATTTTATTTGATCCACATACGCTTTTTAATTAATATTTTACTGCTTCATTTATGATTATATTCTTAGTTAAAATTCCAATCTCACTCAATTTCACATTGTAATTTAATAATATTTCATCACATAATAAAGTATATTTAATAAGAGTATTGATTTATAATCACAATTTTAAATTTTAATTGCGTGACTGACGATGAAGAATTTAATATAAGCGTAGCTGGAGTTAATTCTTCAACTTCAGTTGAAGTGGTAGATCTACCAGGGAAGCTAGACTACATGAGTATGTGTGGGCTGCATCGATTTAAAGTCGGATCGAAATCAACTCAAATGGGTGAACCGTAGATCGAATCTGAATCAATTAAGTACAAATCGGACGTACATAAAATTTTGATGTCCAATATAACAAATTAATGCAAAATATTCAAAACCAATACATGTTTCATATAAATTAATACAAGTCTAAAGAAAAATATTTTAGGCACTCCCGTGAAAAAAAAAGAAATATATTTATGTTATGTAGATCCATTTAAAGGTCTTAAATTTTATCAATGTTTTAATAAAAAATATAATTTTTTTGTTTGAGAAAGTCTAATAATAAAAAAAATATAAATCGGGTTTTCGGTCCGAACCGGTAAATTCCGGTTTTAGACCGGACCGAAATCCAAAATTCTAAATTTTAATGGACCCAATACCGGATCGAACAGAAAACTAACCCATCGGTCATCGGTTCCGGTCTTTTTTCCGATCTGATCATTTTTTACACACTTCTAGTGAGCGAAGATGAAACTACCCCTATAGAAAGACTCTGAGAGTCATCATATGACTCCATCTCAAAATCAGGACCTTATTTTTTCTTTGACCAACGGTTCTATTTGAAAAACTCCTTATATACTAAACAAAAGCAAATCAACACTTATATAAAAAATTGCACAAATCAAGATCTATACAATATGACGATTTATTTATGTTGTTTTCAATTTCTTTCTCGTTTTCTCTCTTTCACGTTTTTTTCATTGTGAATTCTTCTCGTTCAATAGATTTATTGATTTACCTTGACGAATTTACGTATCCATATGATGGGTGGAGATTTAATAAAACTATTGTTTTTTTGCATTTTTACTAATTTTATTTTTTAAAGTAACACTATTTTTTCAATAAAGTAACACACATGTGCTTATAAAATAATTTACTTTTCATTCTTTAAACCTTTTTTTTTTCAAACCTTTTCTTCTCTATCTTTGGAAAATATATTTATTTTTGCAAATCCATTCTTCTCAATGTTTTTCAATTTTTGTTTCAATTAAATCTTTTTTTTAAAATTTATTTCTTATTCTATTCTCCATGTCTTTAAATATATATATATATTTTTTCTCAATTTATCTTTATGCTGATTTTGAATAGTATCATTCAACACCTTCTTCAAAAATTATTTTTTTCATATGTTTTCAGTATTTGTTTCGATTAAAATAAAATTAGAATTCATTGCTAAACGCGGTTTATGTAATCTAATTGAAAATACAATCTTAGTTATTAACTTATGTAATTAAGAATTGCAATTTTATGTTATTTGTATGAATGAAATATTATCTAATATTTGACCTAATCCCAAGGAGTTGGACTAGTGGTGTAGGTTTAGGACTTAGAATTATGCTTCTCTCTAGGTCTCAGGATTAGTAGGTCTTTAGACCGATACCCGAAACTTAAAAAAAAAAAAATCTAATATTTGACCTAATCTTCTTCAATGGATTGACACGGGAATAAAATTTGCTAAGGGAGAATATTATCTTTATATAATATTTGGTTAAATCTTTTTCAATCTGAACGTTTTATAATATACTGTAAATCTGTAAGTGAGTAAGTTAAAATATATTTTTCTTCAATCATTTAATGCTTATAATTTATATTTTTTGTTTAAATATTTGAGGCTTAAATTATGAGTTTGTTTGCTTTAATTATTCAGGCTTATAATATATTGTGTCGAAAAAAAAAAGTGCCAAAAAAATTTAGAAACCCGCGCTCAAGAAAAAATGATTTGAGAAATGCGGGAAAATATGGAGGGAACCTAATACATATTATGATCCTAATACAGTACCTCTATTCTTAATTCATAAAACCTAATTCCACACTGATAATTACGCCTACCACCACGATCGCTCTCGATCTGCCGGCACTCTGTTGCGATTTGCGAAACCCCTCCCGAAAAAATTCCTAACTCCTAATTCACAACAGTTACGTTGATTTAGCTGTCCCAAAAAAGATTTCAGAGAGTCGCAGGTACTGCTCGATTGCTCCTTGAGTTTCAGTCTAAGTCCTCTCTCATCTCAGGTATCTAATTCTTCTAATTTCGTCAAGTATAGGTTTGTGATTAGAAATTAAATTAACGTTTCTGCTTAATCTGCTAATAATTCTTCTAATTTACCTATGCATACTAATGGCTTAGAAACAAGCATTGATTTAAGTGCATCTCTTTCAAGTTCTGTAAATATGAATGGATCTGGCCTTCATCCCCAAAAGCCTCAACGATGTTGGTGGAATAATCATCACAAAGACCATTTTGTTTCTGCCTCCGGGATTCCAAGATACCCCTACAAGTATGTATTCCAGTTAGTTTAATATTCATATCTGTTTACATTTGCCCAAATTAATTCTAAACTGAAGTATTGTGTTATGAGTTCTGGTAGTTAGTAGATGCTTCATGATGAAGCATTTATTTGCTAATTCTGACATAATATTCATAGCTTAGTGTACACAATAAGTTTTAGCTTTCTGGATCCTTCTTATGTGCGTGTGTGTGTGCGCGCGTGTTGAGGTTTGGGGGGTGGGCAGTTGCGGACTAAGGAGGGGAAATTAAAAAATACCCCCCTTTATACCTCATGTAAAAAAAAAATCCATAATTTATAAATATGTATGACAAATTATAATCGAGGTAGATAATTGTTATAGATTGTCCTTTTGATTGTGAATTTGTACAAGTGGATGGTTAAGTTTTGTTTATGTGCTCTATAGTCTATACTATTCTGAAACCAAGTCTCTTTACCTTGGTCATGCTATTTCGTCTGTCGGGTTTTGGTGCATATGTTAAGAGTTATATTGAAAATGATTTACTCTTGGTGCTTGTTCCATTCTTGGCCTTTGCTTCTGACACTTTTCATCGTGGAAGAAGAAATTAACTGCAAACAAGAAAGAATATTACAATTCATGACATACAGAGATGATAAAATTAACTGCAAACAAGAAGGAATATTACAAGTCTTTCATAAATTCTCGAGATGAAAAAATTAATACAGAAAATTAAGGCTACAAAGTGAATGTCTACTTAATGATTAGATTTTAAAATTAAAAAAAAAAAATTGAACTTTGTGTTGAAGCAGAAGAATCGATCTTGGAAAAGAAATGAACAACACTTTGCAGAGATAGCAATTAAATCTGGAATGTATGTATGTATGTATGTAAAAGTATAGAAAATAAATGATATGAGCACAAACCTGGAAACTAAATCTATGTAAGGATTGATTGATGAATGTTGAGAGTGTGGATCTGTTCAATTTACAGCAACGCGCAATGCGCAATCTTAATAAATACTCACATTAGTTGAATGGCAGGATTTAAGCAGTACGTGTCCCAATATAGCTATATTGGGACAGGGTTCATTTGGCCCGTTGTATAAAGCTACAATGCCTGTTGGTGAAGTTGTTGCTGTCAAAGCTCTTGCATCAGATTCGAAACAAGGGGAGAAATTGTTTCAAACAGATGTAAATGTAGAAGCCCTTAACTGCTCACTTTAAAAACGATCCCCTGCGTAAAGTAGATTAAACTCTCCATGAGTAGCCCTAGCCCATCAAAATTCATGTGAATTACATCTCAAAAGAAAATATCAGATTATCTCATGCAGAATGTTAAACTTTAAAGATCACTTGGTAAAAATAACAAAAAGAATGTGGAGCAGTCTGAGTTGGAAACCATTGTGATCACATGAATATTTAAGAGTAATAATCAGGAATAAAATGTTAATTTTCTTGGTCTTATTATGTTTTCAGGTTTCTTTGCTGGCTAGATTGCATCATAGAAATTTGGTGAATCTAGTTGGATATTGTGTTGATAAGTGGCAACATATGTTAGTTTACAAGTACATGAGCAACGCGAGCTTGGAAACGTTTTATACAGTAAGTTTGTTAGTTAATATGTCCATCTGCTGGCTACTATGAATAAGGCTATGGATATTGAAAAGCAATGAATTTTAAGTTCTCAGTTCAAGCTTCTGGACCAGATATTCATACTTCATAGCCCCATAAAGTTATTGTTTTGATAACCATTACCATCATTGCAGCTTATATCTGCCACTCCATCCATAGAGAAAAAATTAGGCTATTGGTTTTGATTTTGATTTAAAAATGATTTTTTTAACAAAGGTGTTGCAGTTTGCCAAATATCAGCAGTAATTACACTCTCAAAGCAGCATGATATATTTAACGGGCTAACTGCCCAGTTGTTCTTGTGCCTCAACTTTAATCTAAGTTTCTGATTCTAGAATGCATGTAAATTTTATATAAATAAGTAAAATGTAATATTATAATTTAATGAAGTATGTATATATATACAGTATACTTGTACTGGTTTGATTAAAATTTACAAGTCTTCTAGGTGGAGGTGGCAAAGACATGAGAAATGTTTGATTCCTAATTTTCCTGTAATTTTTTTTACTTTCGGCCTTAATTTTTTCTTAGGTTAGTGGCTAGAATAGTAAACTTGATTCCCAATTTTAACAAATTTTGGGCTCACCTAATATCTAAGTTTTTCCAGGTGATTAAACAACATTGATTGGTGGTTGTACTTTTCAGGTCCACAATGATGAAGAGTAAGTTTTTGTTCAGGCAAGTTCAGGTTGAAGTTCTCCCATATTTTCACAAGTTAGGGCATTCACATTTTCTCTAGTATAAGGAATGAACTGAGATTTTATTCAAAAATATGTTTCATTCTATTCATGTAATTAGTCCCCTCCTTTGTCCATCACGTCTCTTGTAGTTCTTGATTCATTACATTTACAATAAATGATCATGTAAACCCTTTTTTTTTCTTGTAGAGAACATGTCTTAGAGTATTGTAGGCTAGGGATGGAAAAAGATTTCATATGGATTTGTAAATGTAATACATGAGGAAACTTTTGTAAATGGCATAATTTTCTTTTTAAGATTTCGATTAATTTGGTAGGCAAAATAAGTGTCATTAATATTTGGTTATCAATGTTCACTTAAATTGATTTTCTTATGATTTTTATAAATATACAATTTAATTAAAAGATAAGCAAAAAAATCTTGAAGGAAACAATAAATTTATTCTAGCACAACTAATAACCAAGGATGAAAATATCGGTATCAGTGGAAATATCGAGACCTTAAATTTATGGAAATATCGACGGATATATCGATATCGAATATCGATATCGGTAAATTTTAAAAATTGTAAAAATTTAATAACAAGCCTTTAGTACATAAAATCAATAATTTGAATACATTTTATATCAATGATAAATTTATATAAAACATAATATACAATGTTATTTCGTATGACATTTATCAATATTTTTCGAAATTTATCGACATTTTCTCGATATTTCCCGATATTTTCTCGATATTTTACCGATATTAGGCTCGATATTGTTATTGTCTACCGATATTTATTGATATTTTTAATTTTTTTACAAATATCGTGGAAATATCGGTTCTTCTCAATATCGATATCGGTGACCCCGAAAAATGGATATATCGGGGATATTTCCGGATATTTTCATCCTTGCTAATAACAACAGTTAAGTACAATAAGATGTTTTTAATCACTAAATTACGAGAATCATTCCAACAGTTTTAACATTGTCGGAAATTTCATTGGAATAATTAATTAAAAAAAAATCTAACGGTCATAGTCTGTTAGAAATTTTGTTGGAATTATGTATAAAAATATAATTTTATTTAGTTAATCATTCCAAGTTCCAAATTCCAACGATCTGGCGCTAATGGAATTTCCGTTGGAATAATTAAAAAAAATTCCAACGATATTAGGTTGTTGGAAATTTTGTTGGAATAAAATATAAACATGTCATTTGATTTAACGGAACCATTCCAACGGTCTAGCGTTATTGGAATATTCGTTGGAATATTTTTTTTAAAAATTCCAACGTTTTTTCCATCGGTAAACTCCAACAGTTTCTATAAGTTGATGGAATTTCCGTTGGATTTTTCCAACGACTGTTTATGTCGTTGGAAGAACTGTTGGAATTTTAAAAATTCCAACGGTTTATTTTTCCGGTGGAATTTTTTCGTTGGAATTTGACTGTTTTCTTGTAGTGTCCCGCCTCCACAAGATGAACATGGATGGTAAGCAATCTCACCTTGAACCTTTTTTTTTTTTTTTTTTTATGAAAAACTCCAAACTAAATTGTGCAACGCATTTACAATCCTTTGCTGCAATAAGATCCAAAATGAAACAAGATGACCATGCTTCTTAAACTGTACATTCTTGAAAAGATGGGGTAAAGATTAGTCAAATGATGCAACTCATGCATCCAATCAGTGGTGAGAATTCCACCAATATTCTAAAAAATGTGAAGATAAAATCGTGATAGACACAAAAGATAAAATTGTGATAGACATGAAGAGAAAATATTAGATTGAGTATAGAACTCTAAAATATAAAAAATAGAGAATCCCTACTTTTTTTTAGGGCAAAAAAATCGAGTATAGAACTCTAAGAATTCGATCGAAGAAGACAACAAAATTTGATTTGAATCAAGATGAAATCGAATCCAAAACTCACGAGCATAGAAGCCGCAAAAAATAAATTAATTCAAAGAAAAAAGGAACGAGTATAGAACTCGTGTAGAAGAATAATCGAATTGAAGATTTTTCCCAAATTTTTCAAAGATTTGGCAAAAATGAGTATAAAACTCAAGAAACTTAAGAAAATCATTCGTACCTAAATGTGGAAATGTATATAGATCGATGACCTTGTTTAATCAATCATAAATTGATCGATAAACAATCCTGATACCATGTGAAACTTTATAATTAACAAGAAGAAATTGAATAGAATGCATATTGAGAGAATTGAGAAATGTAGAATTGAAATTGAATAGGAAATTAGACCATGAAGATGATTCTCATCACTCCTATATATAAGAGGAATGAATAGAGAAGTTACAACTACTAAAATAGAAGTTATAACTAGAACAACTAATACTTCATTTGTTGTTATTCTTCACAGTAAGTTTATCATCTAAATCCTTCGGGATACGCCTTAAGGTGTATAAGAGGTGCAAATGTGGTAAACATGCCCGATCACATTCATAATTATTAATTTAATTATAGTATTTATTTATGTTTCAGTTTTTAAGGCCATGTTTATTTTGGGATTATGTAGGATTGGGAGAATTTAAATGGGAAATTCTCGATATATAGTGGTTGTGTGTGTTTGTTTTGAAATTTTGTGTAGGATGAGATAATGTAACTTTATGCCAAATTAATTATGTATGAGTGGGTAAGGTTGTATTATTGTAATAGTAGGTTGTATATATATATATATATATATATATATATATATATATATATATATGTGGATGTAGTTGGATGGTGAATCCGGAAGTTAAATCCTGAACTAGAACAAGACGGGTGATGTAACATCCCACGTCCAATCGAGTGAATCCCAAAACAAACATGGCCAAGTGTTTTGGCCCATGGTGGACTACTATACATAATTTGTGATTAACTTGGTTTTGGATTATTAAAGTTTATTGATTTTTTCGTATTAGTTTGGACGGGAATAGTTCCTGGGGTTCATATTGTATTTTATTCTTCCTTAACTCCATCAATTTAGTCCAACCTCATTGGTTATCATGACTCAGAGTGAGGGACAAATTGATGTCTTGGAGAAGGAAGTAAGGGTCTTGGCTTGGGACTGCAATCGCCACGTTAACGTCCTCAATCGAGGGTCTCACAAAGGGATTTGAGGGTATGCAAACCACCGTGCAAAGACGACAGCGCGGAAAATTCATCGCTTGTGAGGGTATGTCAGCAGCATCCAAGTACTCGGTCGATAAGCTACATGAGTGTTGCCCAACGGGTTCGCTCCAGCTTTTCCTAGTGAAACTAGAGTTGCCCAGTTTTACTAGTGAAACCCCCTTGACATGGATTGCCTGTGCTAAGCAGTTTTTCCGCATTGACAACGCCCTTAAGGACATGAAAGAAAAATATAACATAATTTCTATGGAGGTCATAACCCTACACTGGCTACAGTAGGTCATGGGAGATAACTCCACCTTGAGTTAGTGGAAATTCACCCGGGAACTCCTAAGACACTATGGGGTCGACCCCCGCTCCAACCCTTGCAAGGCGTTGGGACGTGGCAGGCGAGCTCGGGCGATGATTATGTCGACTCGTTCATCACCCATTTGGATGTCGTAACGACCTTGGTGAAGTCGACGCCTTGGGATTGTTTCTTAGCAGCCTCTGGGAGGACATGCGCATTTGCATACGCTCAAGGGATGCAAAGGATTTTAGTTTAATTATGCATACAACGCGTAAAATTGAACGCGAGTTGTGGGGGGCAATCACTCGATCGAATTATTTCCAGAATTAACCTTACTCTTCGGCCCATCCGGCCACCACTACTGGGTACTCGCGTTCGACGAGGATCTACCCCCTAAGCCAGACCCGCACAACAAGTCTTTTCCGAATACATCCACACCTCGTTCAATCGATTCAGCAGGGTCATCGACCACCCAGCTTCCGCATCAGTTGTCGCAATCAAAGTATTACGACTTACGAGTCAGGGGCCTGTGTTTTCATTATCGGGAGCCCTACAACCCGTTACATGTCTACACAAATCGTTCGTTAAGGGTGATGGTCATCGTTGATGATGAGGACAAAGGGATTTAGGGGATACAGAGTTCACCCCCGAGGTCGAGAATGATTTGTCGCTCCATTTGTAGGTCTACCACTTGTCTACTACGACGGCTTGTGGGTTTAACGGTTACTAAATGATGAAATTGTGGGGCACGATCAACAGACAACCGATCGTCATCATGATCGACAACAGGACCACCCACTATTTTATCTCACCCCGCATAAGGTCATCATTGCAGTTACTGATCGATTCATTGATCTCCTTACGCGTTCGCTTCGATAACGACAAGAATTCTAATACAACTGAAATCTGAAAGGCCATTCAGGTCACATTGGGGTCAGCTGACTTCGTACCGATGGCTTACGTGTTTCCAATCAGCGATGTCGACATTATCTTAGGAGTGTCGCGGCTCTTGACATTCGGCGCTCTTGAAATTGGACAACAAGGACTTAGCGTTGATAATTTGCTCTATGGATTTACTGGCATGAGTGGTTCAAGAGGACGCCAACCTATTCCCAGGATCCAATACCTTCTAGACAAGTTTCCTCAGGTGCTCGAACCTTTGTCGAGACTTCCTCCCCAATGCGAATGCGACCATGGTATTACTATGCACCCAACCATTGCGCCACTCTCAGCCGATCCTTCCATTACTCGGTTACACAAAAGGATAAAATCGAATGCCTCGTCTCTGAAATTATCTCGGTATGCATTATTAGTCTAGCTAGTACATGACCTTACTCAAGCCCAGTTTTTCCCATCCACAATTGACGTTTATATGTGGACTGTCAAGGTTAAACAAACTGACGGTACCAGATAAGTACTCGATCTTAATTATTTAGGAGCTCTAGGATGAATTACATGGGGGAAAGTAGTTTACTCATTTGGATTTACGTGCGGGATACAACTAGATCCGGGTGGCAGTAGAGGATGTGTTAAAGTCGGGGTTCCAAACACACTCTAGCCACTACGAGTTTTTGGTTATGCGTTTTGGACTTATGAACGCTCCCTCCATCTTCCAAGCCATCATGAACAATCTATTATAGCCCTTACTGCGTCAGTTTGAGCTAGTATTTTTTTACGACATCTCCATTTATAGCCCGAATGGGGATTCTCACCTTCAGCATACATCTTCGCCAGGTTCTAGGCCTCATCTCTTCGGCCTCTTTTGTCGTGAATTCGAAGAAATGCGTCTGGGCACGTCTGTCCATTGACTATGTGGGGCATGTGGTGTCGATGGAAAAGGGTGCAGATAGACCCCTTCAAAGAGGTGGTTGTTCTCTAGTGGCCCATCCCAAAATCCTTGAAGGCTAGTTGCTAAGGGATTTCTCAGGTTGACGGGGTATTATTGTCGTTTCATACAGGATTATGGGAAGATCACACAATCCCTCATGGCTCTACTCAAAAAGGATTCTAAGGGCAAGTTCCTTTGGTCGTCGATTGCCTAATCGACATTCGAGTCTCTATAGTGAGCAATTACGTTAACTCCAGTGTTGGATGTACCGAACTTCTACAAACCATTTTGCATTGAGTGAGACGCATCAAGTTATATGGGTTGGGAGCAGCTTTGATGCAACATGGACGCCCCATCGCATATTTCAACAAAGCTCTTTCTGGTTGTAATGTCCTTAAGTCCACGTATGAGAATTACTCATGGCCCTCGTCCTTCATTGGCAACCGTACTTGTTGGGTCGTCACTTCGTGGTTCGAACTGATCATCATAACCTTAATCATCTTTTGCAACAAACCATCGCCTCATCAGCGTAGCAATATTAGGTCACAAAACATATATGCTTCGACTTTGTGGTGGAATACAAAGTTGGGGTCTCGAAGGTCTCCAAAGATGTTTTTTCTCGCCGCAATTCAGACCTCCAATGTAGTGATGTGCCGATCCCACATTGGTGTGAATCGATGGAACTAAGTACACTACTTCGCGTGGATACAGTGTATTGTCCGATCATTCGAACTGTCAAGAGGGTAGGCTTTGTTAGCTAACCGTTGCCAATTATTTGTCCTCCCCATTTTTTTTCGAATTCTACTCCCCATGTATTGGCCATCCATGGTGAAAATCGTTACACAACACATCGCTAAATGTTTGATATGTTAGAAGTCGAAGGTCAATACTTGTTCCCCCTCTAGATTGTTGCAGTCATTACCAATTTCGGCCATATATGGGAGGATGTCAGCATGGATTTCATCACGAGTCTTATGCGATCACAACATTGAGACATGATATTGGTGGTGGTTGATTGACTCTTAAAGGCAACCCGCTTCAGAGGACTGACTCATCCGTACACAGCCTGAGTTGTGGCATTCGTATTTTACCGCGAGGTGGTGCGCCTCCATAGAATTCCCTGTTTGATCGTGTCGAATAATGTTAGAGAATTTGTATTAGTTTTGAGGATTATGTTAAATCACTTGTATAGATCAACTATCTAGTTTAGTCCTAGTCGATAGGTTCAACAGCTGAGGGGAAACTCATGTGCCAATTGAGTTCTAACTCAACTAGACAAACACACATAAGTGCAAGATTAAAGATCAAGGTGATCTACTCAACAGTTGAAGACTGAAGACTTGAAGACATGAAAATTAAAGTGAAGACCACTGTTGAAAAACAGGCAACTCAATCAGCTGACTGATGCAAAAGTACTGAGCTACCTTCATTAACAACAAGTGACTACCAAGCAAAAGTTAAGTGGATAAAGTATGAAAAGATTATGCTCAATTGCTAGTAAGATAAAAGGAATATTCAACTCAGATATCAATTCAACATATGTTAAAAGAAGTCAGAGTATAAAGTATTAAAGACAAACAACTAAGCTCCAAAGGTTATTTTTATAACCGTTGACACACATCTAATGTGGATCAATAGGGTGATGACACGTGGAAATAACTTGACATAAAGTCTATAATTGAACAGAGCAAATGACTATAAAGTACTGTGAATGTTGGAGAGACCTTACATTAAAAGTTACTTCTTCCGTCCCATAATAACTTTCACACTTTCTTTTTCAGGATGTCCCACAATAAATTTCATACCCTTGAAATAGAAAACCTTTTATAAACTACACCTTCACAATATACACAATTTTACACAAAATGTCATTACTTTTGACCCCACTTGTACACACAAGACAACCCATTTATTTACTTTATAAATAAATGTTTACAAATTTTTCCCTCAAAATCCTACTCATCACTATACCTTCTTAATATGTGTGCCCTATGAAAGTAATTGTGGGACGAGGGGAGTAAAATAAATTTGAGGTACATCTCTCAAGGAAGATTCACATAGTCTAGTTCATTGTAGCTCTCCAACTGCTATATTTTGAACTACACTATAAATACAAGGTCACCTTCATGGTGAGAACACAAAAATTCTACAAGTCGAAGCTCTGCACAAATCTACATGCGTATTCTTAAGAATTCAAGAATTTCCAAAGAATTCAAAAATTATCTTCATATCTTATGCTCTAAAGTGTTCTTCCAGCCTTAGTGTAAGCATATAAATTCATATTCAAAGCTTAGATCGAATTCTTTCAAACTTGTCATTTAAAGAATTCATTAGTTAGAAATACTTTAAACCTTTTTTCTTATCTTTAGATTGAGTTTGTCGTAAACACTTGTAAGAGTACTTGTTCTCACCATAACAAATAGGACCATATACTTTTGAAGAGTATCGAGTCCACAATGTTATTCTTGGCACTTGAAAATACAAGTCCTTTATATAAAGAATTAACTTCATAGCTGGATTGTGAGAATGGGTGTAGGATTGAGATCCAAACCACTATAAATCTCTATGTTTTATCAGCTTTGATATCTGCTTATTCATTCCATACTTGTCATATTTCTCAAATTGCATAATTCACTAACTTATTTGTACACCAAGTCAACTGACTGATTTCCTGCATAAAATTAATTAAAATTCTAAGTGCAAAAAGAGTTTTAGACAGTCAAATCTGTCTTAAGGGCCTACACAATTTTTTGCAAAACTCTGCTTAGTTTGATAGATGTCCAACTTAGCTTAGTTTTTATAGTTGTCCAACTTACCAACTCTCGAGCAGTCAATAGCTTAGTTATCAGTCGTAGTTTTTATACACTCGCAGTGAACATCTAACTTATTTTATAGCTGACTTATTCCTAAGTCAAACACCCCAATTGTTTCACAAAAAATCAATTTGGTTTAAAAGTCTATTCACATCTCCCTTATTAACTTTTGGCCTTCAATTAACTCATTCGAAACATACAAATATGGACTCGATTTTCTTGAGCGCCTTTTGGAAGGATTTTTATTGTGTAGTCAGGCACTCAACTACGGATGAGTTCCGCCTATCACCCAAAAAAAGACGGTCAATTCGAGGTGATGAATTGTTGCTTGAAAATGTATTTACGTTGTTTCGTGTCGGGCCATCTAAAGCAATCAGAGACGGAGGGAGGGGGGTCACTGAGGGCCCCTCCAATTTTTCAAATTTTTTAAATGATTTTTTAAGAATATTATTTAATAAAAAATAAAAGAAAAAATAATTACAATTAATCTTTATGTATATTTAATAATTATATAACAATTTTTAAGTGTATTAGTAAAATATTATTAGTGAAATTATTACTTTTTCCGTTTCATAATGTATATTGTTTTGTGTATAATTAAATAACATTTTTTTTTAACAAATTTATCCTTCATTATCATGAAAGATTGACAGAAAAATGAGGAAAAATAAAAGGAAAAGTGGAATAACTTCTTCAATTATCAAGAAGAAGAGATGAAAAAAGTATTAAAATAGAAATTGTAGAGATTTACTAAGGAGAAACGTGGTAAAAATAGTTAAAATGAATTTTTTTAAAGCAATAATTAAGACCAAAAGTGTATCAAACAATAAAAACATTGAAGTATATAAAAAACTAAATTATGATGAATTAAAACATATAAATTAAAAGATGCTCGCATATAAACTATATAAACATTATTTTGTATGTAATGAATGAAATTTTTATTGAAACATATTAAAACATAATCTAATTAATTATTATTAATATATTACTCCCTCCATCCACCAAATGTAGTCTCATTGGGATGGGGCACAAGTTTTAAGGAAAATGTAGATAAAGTAGATAAAGTAAAGGTATATTATAGGGTATTGTGGAGTCCATTGTGAATAAAGTGATTGTTTGTGAATAAAGTTGATGGCAAATTGAGTACTTAAGTGATGGTTGAAAGGTGATGATTTCCATAGAATGTATGAGACTACATTTGGTGGACGAAAAATATAAGACAAATGGGACTATATTTCGTGGACGGAGGGAGTATATGTTTCAAGAATACTTATATGATATTGAATCGAAATTTATAATTCATAATTGGCCTCCTTTGGGTGGGATTCTGCCTCTATCACTGGCAATGGGCTCGATGGCTGCTATGGGCAGATTATGCATCAACATTAACTTCCACTCCACCACCAGTTGTAACCCCATTCGAGGCAGTGTACGGACGGACACCTCTCACGATATTGCAATGGTTATTGGGGGAAATCTATGTCAAGGTAGTGGCAGAAGAATTGGGGGATCAGGATGAGATTCTAGAACAGTTGTGTTTCCACTTGGAACGGGCACAACAACGAATGTATCGGGATTCAAAAAAAACACCAAAGGGAAGTGTGTGAGAATAGGTAGATCACCGTTAATGAGGTGATAGGAATGATTCACTATTTATAAGAGTATTTATAATGAGATAATTAAGGTAAATAAAACATTCATATCAAAGAGATATATACAAAAGATATGGACTAAATTAAATATATTATTCCTATATTATTATTTCCTATTACCCCCCGTCAAGCGATGTTGTGGATGCAATCGAACACAGAGCTTGGAAGGTAACAATTCAAAATTGGGACGAGGAAGACTTTTGGTGAAGACGTCGGCGAGCTGAAGAGTGGAAGGGACGAACTTAGTGATGAGGCGACCAGAAGAGACCAATTCACGAACAAGATGACAGTCAATGTCGATGTGTTTTGCTCGTTTATGAGCAACTGGGTTTTGACTCCAAAATAAAGCACTTTTGTTGTCGCAAAGTAGTGTTAGTGCCGAGGAAGGAAGCTGACCAAGCTCCCGAAGAAGTTTAGTGACCCAAATCATTTCCTGGGATGTGTTCGTGAGTGCCCTATACTCGGATTCACAGCTCGAGTGAGCAACAGTGGGTTGTTTCTTCGCGCTCCAAGAGATTAAATTACCACCCAAAAAAATCGAATAACCATAGGTGGAGCAACGAGTCTCAGTGCAACGTGCCCTATCTGCATCAGAATAACCAACGAGCGAGTAGTCACTTGTTCGGCCAAAGGAGAGCCCATAGTTGATAGTGCCCTTAACATATCTGAGGATCCTCTTAACTGCGAGAAAGTGGTCGGTGGTCGGCGGGTGCAATAATTGACTGACATGATTAACAACATGTGAAAGATCAGGACGCTTGATCGTCAAGTACTGTAAAGCACCGACGAGCGAATGGTAAAGAGTGTGGTCGGCAAAAGGGGTCCCTTTACTAACCAAAGACTCTTCAGCTGCAAGGGGAGTGGAGGCAGGCTTTGAGTCGAGCAATTCCGCTCGAGATAAGACATCGCGAGCATACTTCGCTTGGCTGAGAAAGAGACCATTCGACGAGTGAGTGACCTCAAGGCCGAGGAAGTAGCTGAGGCGACCAAGATCTTTGATCGCAAATTCTTTGTTAACACGACGAATAAAACATCGGATAGCGTCCTGGTCGCTCCCTGTAACAATAATGCCATCCACATAAAGCAAGAGGTATAAAGTGTCTTTACCACGTCTAAAGTAGAAGAATGAGGGGTCTGCTCGGTTGCACAGAAAACCCAAAGTCTTGAGGAAGCCACTGAAGCGAAAAAACTAGGCGAGGGGAGCTTGCCGAAGACCATATAGTGCCTTCTTGAGGTTACAAACATGGTCGGGAAATCGAGGATAAAAAAATCCAGAGGGTTAAGCCAAGTAAACGGTGTTCGTCAATTCTCCATGGAGAAAAGCATTGTTGACATCGAGCTGGTGCATGTGTCACTGATTCCGAACAGCCAGACACAAGATGATGCGAACAGTAGCGGCCTTGACGACTGGACTAAATGTGTGTGAGAAGTCAAGCCCGGAACCTGCGAGAAGCCCTGGGCGATTAGACAGGTTTTGTAGCGATCACCTGAACCATCTGCAAGGTATTTGGTGCGAAAGACCCATTTCGAACAAACAATTTTTGTAGAGGGAGGGCGAGGAACGAGCTCCAAAATTTGATTAGCATGCAAGGCATCAAGCTCAGATTGCATTGCAGTTAACCAGTGTGGATACTTAAGGGCCGATTTAAAACCCTTAGGCTCATCAGAGACCGAGAGGCAGACAGGAGGTCAGTGGACGCAATATGTCGAGGTTTAAATATCCTAGACTTGGCACGAGTGACCATCGGGTGAGTCGGGACACGAGGCGGGCGAGTAGGGGGGGTCGGTCATCCGAGCGAACAGGAGGTTGTTGGGCCGCTAGGCGAGCAGGGGGCGACTGAACTGTTGGGAGAGCAGGAGGCTCCTGAACTGTTGGGTGAGCAGGAGGCATGGGCGACTGTGGTGGGTCAAGGCAGAGACAGCAAGGAGATCGGCGAGGAGTAGCTGATGGTTCCATGAATGAACTGATCTCAAGGGAATCAACGGGCGAGGAAGGAGCATGCACGGCCGAAATGGGAACACAGTTTCGTCAAATAGAGCATGACGAGTAGTGTAGAAGGGGGAAGCGATCGGATCGTAACACCGAAACCCTTTATGAGAAGAATTGTAACCCATAAAGACACATGGAGAGCTGCGAGGAGCAAGCTTGTGGAGAGCATAATCCCGAATGTACGGGAAAACCTGACAACCAAATGTTCTAAAGTTTGCAAAGTTCGGAGATGTGCCGAACAAGAGCTGAAATGGCGACCTGTCCCCGAGAACAGATGTGGGTAAATGGTTGATAATGTAAACAGCAGTGGAGAAGGCATCAACCCAAAAATGAGCAGGCATGCTCGCCCGAAACAACAGAGAGAGCCCAGTTTCAGTGACATGACGATGTTTACGCTCGGCCCAACCATTCTGTTGAGGAGTGTAAGGGCAAGAGAGGCGATGATGGTGGAAAACTGATTGCAAACAAATGTGTGAAACCGAACAAACACATCATAGAAATCTGACTTGGCGTGCAGAGGATAGAGCCAAGTAAATTTGAAGAAGTCATCCACAAAAATAACATAGTATCGAAAACCATCATTCGAGGCAACGGGGGCAGGTCCCTAGAGGTCACAATGAATTAAATCTAAAATATTTGAAACTCGTTTTTCATTCAAGGAAAAAGATAAATGTTTACTTTTAGCCATCTCACAAGGAGTACATAAGCCCGGTTTGGGCAAAATAGAAGTGAGTGATAACATGCCCAATTTATTTAAAAATTTAACGACAGAAATAGGAACATGGCCTAATCTACGATGTCAACACTCAAAAGAAGCTTTCAGCGACGAGCTCCGTAAAGCAGCGACCAAGGCTGGAGTGCTCTGCTACAGAGCATAGAGTCCTTGACTATGCCGACCCCTCGCCAAGGGTTATTTGGTCGCCCGATTCTGAATGACAAACGAGTCATTAGAATATAGCACATCAACAGGAAAGTCGGAAGTAAGCTTACGGATGGATAATAATTTCTTAGTAAGATGCGGAACAACAAGCACATCCAATAAACGAACACCCTTATTGACCGAACACGACCCAACATGAGTGATCGGAATGGTGGAACCATTAGCAACAACAACATTATCGTTACCAGAATACAAATGGAGGTTGTCCAAATTAGTGGAGCGAGGAGTCATGTGGGCAGAAGCATCGATGTCGAGAAACCAATCAGAGGGCGGAGGCTGTGAGATACGACACTGAGTATCGAGGGCATGAGCAAGGTTGGTTGCAGACAGAGTAGGGCAAGAATACCGCTCAAGACATTGGTTCACATAGTGGCCCTGTTGGCGGTAAATCTGGCATGTGGGGGGACGGCGAGCAGGACCCGAGACACCTGCTGAGGAGCCAGTGGTCGCCTGGCCACAAGAATTCCTAGAAGAAGGACGTCGGGATTTGGGACCAGGGCGAGGAGACCTGACCGGGCGAAGAGAAGCAGCGAACGTTGGGACAGGCGAGGACGAGGAGTCCATCGAGCGAGTAAACTGCTCAAAGTTCAATGCCTGATGGATCAGATCCGGAAAAGCAGGCATGGGCGACATGGCCATGCGAGTATCCGAGAAACCATTGAACTGGGGGCCAAGACCAGTGAGAAACCAATGACACTTGTTGCTTTCATCAACGGGCTTTCCAATAGAAGCAAGCTGGTCGCCGAGGGCATGAAACTTCTTGTTATAGTCGTCAACAGAGGTAGAACCACGACGAAGAGAAAGTAATTGGTTTCGCAATTGATTTATGCAAGGAATCGAGGTGTGACTGTAGGCAGCCTCGAGAGCAACCTATATGGCACGCGAGGTGTCACAGCCAATGACCTCGGCCATGGCTTCTTCAGAAAGGGAGGAGAGAAGGAGGTTGAGGATCTTCTGATCCTTCTCAAACCAAGCGATATACGCAGGGTTGAGAGTCGATTCATCGGATTCCGTGATCGACTTGACCGGAGCAGGAGTCGTACCATGAACATGGGAGATAAGATCATGGCTTGACAGCACCGGGACTACCTGGTTTCTCCAAAGAAGATGGTTGGAGAAAGATAGCTTGAGGGATGGCAGGGGGGATGGTGTCGTCGCCGCCATACGGAGTGTAGGGAAATTTTAAGCGTGAGGCTATAGAGAATAATTAGGGTTTCGATGAGTCAGACTGATACCATGTGAGAATAGGTATGTGATCACCGTTAATGGGGTGATAGGAATGATTCACTATTTATAAGAGTATTTACAATGAGATAATTAAGGTAAATAAAACAACCATAATATATATATATATATACAAAAGATATGGACTAAATTAAAATATATTATTCATATATTATTATTTCCTGTTAAAGTGTCTTTTGAAGTTGAGGATTGCGTATTCTTGAAATTTTGGTTGTACCGCCAGCTATCATTGTTTAAGCGCCTGAATGTGAACTTCGGCCTATTCGCGGTGGAAAAGAGGATTGGAAAGGTGGTTTACCGATTGGCATTGCAAGATGGGATGAGTGTTCATCTGATTTTTCATGTTTTCCAGCTCAAAACGACTATGGGGGACCAATGACCATGCGGTCGAGGCTGCCCTACCGCCTGACTGTTTCAGGGACGTGGTAGTGTTCGAGCCGAAAAGCATTATACGTTGTCGCGACGTATGGCGTGGAACGAATCGAGTGTCACAGGTTATTGTTTCGTGGCAGCGTTGCCCAGCTGAAGACTATTACTTGGGTGGACAAGACTTAGCTTCCTTCGTTTCGCCTTGAGGACAAGGTGCTTCTTGAGAAGGAGGGAATTGATACGCCTGTTATGGTGTATAATAGACGGAAATGAGGCAAACGAGCCTAATTGCATTCATATTTATTTATTTAATTCCAGTATTTATTTATGCTTCAGTTTTTAAATACTTTGTGATTAGCTTGATTTTGGATTATTGAAATTTATTGATTCGGCCATATTGGCTTGGACAGGAATTGTTCCCGGAGTTCAAATTGTAAGTTTTTTTCCTTTAACTCCATCAAATTTACCATTGATGAATTCCATTTTATTTTTTTAAATTTCAAGAATGGTAGAAGAGGCTACAAATGGGAATCCAGAAGGGCCGGATGCTCGAACACTGAAGATTATATCAAAGGCAGCTTTTGAGGTCGATGATTACTGGAGAATTGTGGACATCCTCCATAAAAGGTACTCCATCCGTTTACATAAAGTGTACTTGATTTCCTTTTTTGGTGTTCACATAAAGTGTGCATGTTTCTCTTTTCGAAAAATATAACCCATCACACTAACTTTATTTTATCAATTTTATTTATAAACAAACAATATTGCTTAAAACATGCGCAAAAAGAAACAAGTTTACCTTATGTGGACACAGGGAGTATCATAATTATTATTTTTTTTTTTCGGTTTTGTTTTGATTAGAATTTGTTGTAGATTAATAAGATTTGAAAGGGGAAACTGGAGGGCATCATACAAGGGTTTGATTGTGTTGGAACACTTGTTGACTCATGGGCCTCTGAGAGTAGCAGAGGAGTTTCAAGGTGATATAGATGGTATTAAAGAAATGCAAAATTTCCAGCATATTGATGAGAGGGGGTATTTTATTTACTTAATCATTTGATTCCATATTATGTGTATTAAGATTAGAATGGGACAAAAGATGAATTTGGTGGTATTTTTGTCCATATTTAGATTTAACTGGGGTCTGAATGTGAGGAAGAAATGTGAAAGGATCTTGAAGCTGCTCGAGAAAGGTCCTCTGCTAAAAGAGGAAAGAGATAAAACTAGGAAGATTTCAAGAGGGATTGAAGGATTTGGAAGCTTCTGCAACAGAACTTTTTCATCAACATCAAACATATCATTAGATAGAAGCAATTCAGACTTCACTCATCACACCAATCCAGATGATTTCATCCCCACCCCAAACGAAGACAATCTTATGATAAAAAATACGAAATTGGAGAGTTCAAGCTCCGACATTTATGTTGATTCAAAAGAAAATCTGGCTCCAAAAGACACAGATGATGCAAGGAAACCCCTGCTGGGAGTGAAGAAAAACGGGTTGGGGGTAAATACCTCGATGGAAGATCATCATCCCTTCGATGAATCTGAGAATCTAACATCTTTGTCATTGCTTTCAACAACAGATGAACTGCAGGAAAACTAAGATACTTGTGTGGATTCCTCATCCTCCCAGATTACTGGGCCTACTGAACAACCAACATATGAAAAGCTTGAGTGTTGCACAGTTTGCTTATGTTAAACCAAATGCACATTAATGTATTCCTCTGTGATTGTATCTTAATGTTTACAGTAACGCAAACTTTTTTTTTGACGGAGTAACACAAACTTCTATCAACTTGGTTTGCTTATGTTTAAACCAAATGCGCATCAATATCTGTACTGTTTGCAATAAGACAATCTTCTGTGAACTTGGTTCACAAGTTTTATAATGAATCAGTATATTGTTTAGCATTCAAAGTAATAATGTTTAGCATACAAAGTATCATTGTTTAATGATTTTGAAAAGAATAACATATATGCTGAAGGGAATTGCTTTGAAAGAAAATAGTTAGTTCATAGGAGACCTATTCTTACAATAAATTCAAGAGTTGCTACATATTACTTTGTTACAAGGAGCTCTGTATTCAACTGTACAAGCTAGGTATTCCAGTTGCTATGCTATGCTATACTTTGTAATAATATGTGAATTAATGTACTTTGAAAACTAAAACTCCCAACTTCCTATATTATTTACATGCTAAGAGGCAAGGACTTGACACATCATGAAGTGATTTTAAGATTTGCAATCCAATCTTGAATGGCAAGCCTTAGGGAATGGTTGGGAGTTAGATTTGTATCACTTAACTTCAAGTTTGTCATAGGAGAGGTTTCATGGCCATTTCCGAGCCATCCACGAATGGCCTCTCCCTCGTATGTGAATCCATCAGATGCTACCTGAGGATCATGCATTATTTCCTGAAACGAGACCAATGCCACATGAGAACACAAACAGAGAATGAAATCCAACAAATATGATAACATAGTTTATGTTGCCGAGTCTAGATAATAAACCGAGTGGGCATTTGGTTCATAATTCTTCAGTAATGGAAATGAATATAGGGTAATTATGGCAGTTAATGAGAATAAAAGATGATCAATTCACTTTAATCATCTTCAACAAGATTCAAAATAAGTTATATCATTACCCCATTTTGTTGAACTACCCCCTCCCCTATAATCATTTCTCCTCAATCATTCCACTATTTCTCAACCAACAAACATTTTTTGTCCTAACTTATTCAAAGATTAGAGCAATGCACTAAAAATTTAACCATCATTCTCATTTTATTTCTCTATGATGATCCTCATTACCATGCCCATTCCCATTGAAATTTTGAACCAAGTGCCCCCTGAAAATGCATTTCAAGATGCAGTAATTTCAAATTGGTGTATAGTTTATGGAAGAATGCTACTACTTACACGAAGAATCGGGCACAAGAAAAAAGAAGGTACTGTTTGCTCTTCCAAGAAAGGCATACACTCCAGCTCCTTAACAAGTGAGGCACTCAGCTCGGGTCTGTCTCTACTATTCGATTGACAAAACTGCAATCCCAACTCCAGCAGTCTCCTACCCACATATGTTGACCATTCCCCAGCAGATGAATCCAAGATGCTTGCCACTTTCCCACTGGAAAATGCCCTACGAACCTCACCCAGGACACCTCCATCAGTTTTTCTAGTGATTAGCTGGAGTATAATTACTCCAAATGAATAGATGTCAGATTTATGGGTTAATACTCCGTTTCTATAAGATTCAGGATCTGTATATAAGCAAACTCCAGTTGACGAACAGCCACGAAAACTGGGACAGCGGAGGGTTAGGCCCGTTGTGAGCATGTGATCTGCATAATCACTTATTTTGCACCTGTTTTCAGAATCTAGGAGGAGATTCCCAGGCTTTAAGTTTCCGTGTATAATTTTTTTAGGTCTGAAAGAATGCAAGAATAGAAGGGCACTTGCGATATCAAATACAATCCGTGCTCTGGTCTTCCAGTTGAGGGCATTAGCGCCATTGCTGTTGAGGTGTTCCTGAAGACTACCACCAGGCATGTATTCACTAACGAGCAACCAAGATTCTGGGCATGTTCCAACTAATTCCACAATGTGAGGATGACATATTTTTCCTAGAATTTGAACCTTTGTGTTACAAAGGATGAAGAGTCAGATTATAATAAAGTAAAATAGATAAATTTAAGTGCATGCAGAAGTAAGATGGATACAGGTAGGAGTGTGTAGAAAACCAAAAAATCGATTTTCCGAACAGATGAAATTCAGTTAATTTTATTAAAAATTTGGTTCAGTTTATAAAATTATTTGGTATTCAGTTCGGTTAGCAGTCGAAATAGAAAAAAAATGCAACATAGCTCTCATGGTTCAACTTTAAAATCTTCGAAGTCAAATTGAAATATGACTAAGTGCTTTGAGATAATTTTGAACTCTGTGAGATTAGAAAATGAGAAAAGAGGCTCTTTTAAAGAGCTCAATACCAATAAAAGATATGGAAAATTTTATTTTCACCAAATTGACCGAATTAACCCACCGCAATGACCAAAACCGACCGAATTAATCGAATGCTCACATCTAGATACACACACACAGAGAGACAGAGAGAGAGACAGAGAGAGAGAGAGAGAGAGAGAGAGAGAGAGAGAGAGAGAGAGACAGAGGATCTACCTCTTGGTGGAACTCTGGTTGCCTCAGCATATTATACGAATGCAGCTTCTTTACAGCAACCGTCCTCTCCATCATTTCCCCTTTATACACAATTCCATACCCTCCTTTTCCAATCCTGAAACTCTCTGAGAAATTGCATGTAGCTGCCTCCAGATCAGACAATAAGAACTCGGGCAACACAGAAACATCATCTCCCATCAAAGCAATAAATTCGTCCTTATGTGCATTTTCACATTGTTTATGACTTCTCCATCTATCAAGCCATCTCGTGGCTTCAATCTTCTGTTTCTGAAGTCTCTGCTTCTCCTTCCTCAAACTTGCAATGGAAGACCGAAGATGCTTCCATTCCTCAGCAACTTGCTCATGTCTACGGTCTGCTTCCTGTGCATGAGTATTTAGGACAGCTATACTTCGCATGGTCATCTCTAGCTGTTGTGATACTTTTTCTCTTTCCTCATAAAGCTTTTCTTGTTCTTGGATTATTAATCTAAGTTCCTCTTCAGCATCACTTCGTAGTTTTGATTCATGAGCACTTTGTAAAGCATTAACCTAAGAGATAACAGCAAGATCTTACTGATTAACAACCAACATAAATATATATATATATATATATTAAAAGGAAAAATAGTTTTTTAGTCCTGCAAGTTAACTTTTAATTTTTGACATTTTAGTCCAATAACCGCCCGTAGGAGGTGAAACAACCGATGGACGTTGACGTGACAGAGGCTGATTTGTGCACGTAGCAGAGTCTGATTTGTCAACCGGACATTTGACATCTTATAGTCACTTACCGGACCAAAATGTTAAGAAATTGAAAGTTACGGGACTATTGCAATTCATGAAAGTTGATAGGACTGAAAAACGAAATAGGGGTAACTTGCAGGACTTGAAGTTATCAATACTTTTTAAGAACCCAAAAGCCAAAAGAACCTTCACTAATGACATTAAAAGTTTATGGAACCACCTAATGAATCCACGTGTGATAGGATGGATGCTGAGGAAATAAACTTTAGCAACTTCAATATCACCTTATTAAATGCTTCCAGAGCCTCAACTTCATAATTCTTCTTCTCTTGGAGTATTCGATAAGCTTCATTTTTCGATTCATCAACTTCACCTTTTAACACAGCCACCTGAATACATAGTCCCTCTTCCTCAGTCTTTGAACTCAAAGCAGAAGTGGTGAATACATTGCAGGATCCAAGGCTCAAGGAAGAAGGTGCTCTATCACATGAACTTTCAATGCATTGTGTAATGGTGGATAATCTTTTGTCAACCTCTGCCTGTAATAAAAAAGGTTTGGTGTCAAGTTTTTCTTTTTTTTTTTTTTATCAATTTAGGACCAGAAAAATAGTAAAACTATGAATTGAGGGCCTGATATTTTTCTCCTATCGATTCAAGACCTGAAAAATAAGAAGTTATCAATTCGAGACCTAAAAGATAGAAATTATCAATTTAGAACTCACACAGTTTAAGACCATGTTTGACATCTTAGAGTTTCAAGTTATCCAACAATATTTTTATAAATCACAATTCAAAAAAAGAAAAGATGTATATTAATTTCACACGAGTGGAAAATATAAGGAAAAAAAAAAACAAGAATTAAAATATAATTATGTACTGTATATTAGTAATATATAAGGCTATAATACCAAAGATGGTTTTAAATTTTGCAAGTCCTAAATTGATACTAAGCTTCCTGCTACTTTTGGGCAGAGAGATTAAGGCAAGTGATTAAACAATAGATATAGAGATTAAGGCAAGTGATTACCTCCTTCTGGCCAAAATTTAAGGGTTGAGATCTTAAATTGTGCGTGCAGGCAGTAGCCAATTGACAGCTCGGTAGACGAATGCTTGAGCTTTCAGAAGCCTGTTTTGTCCAGATCAGTTTTCCTTTGTTAACAAACCACATCTCACAATAAGAAGGCACATGTTTGGAAACATGACAGCCTTTGCAGGAACTTTTTTTCCCCTTCATAGAACTGTAATGAAATATTAAACAATTAATCTTTATTTCCAAATATCCTTACAAAAAGGAGCACAAGAACTCTAAATAAAAGTGAAACATACTCTGCAATAGCTCCAACAACTAGTTTCCGAACAGTGTGTTGATTTACCAAATTAACAATTCCTTTTTGAACTTCGTTAGCTTCAATTGTAATAACGCTTGCTTTAACCTGCATACAGTATATGCAATTTCATCTTGAGACTTCATCAATACTGGCATACTGCAATTGAGATGTTAAAGTAGTGGTTTTTTGCAATTATCCAAAAATTTGGTTAAAAATGCAATTAAGTCAAATACCGTGATTTTTGAGGCAATTATCCCCCCAAAAAAAGAGAGAAATAAGATTCACAAATAGCACAAGACTAAGTAAACAAGGAAAAACAACTAAAATGGGCAATAATCTCTCAATTTAGAGAAGCCACTCCTAACATCATTTGCAGACAAATAATTAAGAAGGCATTCCAGTGTTCAAGCAGGACCAGAAATTCAGTTCTTGGTGTATATACTATGCAGTGCATATCATGAATTTATAGTTACAGTATAATAATCACAGTACAAGAAACACTTCGCATGGTGTTTATTAATAGTAATAACCAAAAAAATTGATATGAATATATTAGATACTTCATTAAATATCAAATTATCACATGCATGACATAATTGAAACTTAATGCGACTGTGGCAAGTTATTTATTGGTTCCTTAAATATGATTCAAAGTAGATAAAATCAACAAAATAGAAAATTGATTTTGAAAGTTGAAGAAATACACACACACAGCATATTAATTGACTAGGTGAGATAGAGAACTATTTGTATTAGCCATTTTCACCGTCTTACTATATAGAAAAGTAAGGAAAAAGAATTGAATGCAAAAGGGTTTCAGAAATAATATACCCTTGATCTGCTGCAAGCCAGCAAGTAAGTAGATAGCAGCTTCATTGTCTCTTCTCTCTCTTTATTTCGAAATGCTTCTACAGTTACAGGATTAGCTCGACTAGCTGGCAATTTTCCCACTGCAAGAAAACTAAGCAGCATGATATGCCAATAACATAAAACAACAATATAACAGCAACAACGAAATAAACAATACAAGAAAAGTAACAAGTAATGAAATTCGAGAAAAGGTTTTTGATGAGTAAATTTATCATTTGATAACTTGTTATTGCTAAAAGAAACTCAAAAGTTAAACCAGCTAGTTTAACCTCATAAAATACAAATACATACCTCAGTCATTAAACCACGTAGCATCAAAGCAAATTCATACTTATTTCAGCCATATTTACTTACTTTTAGGCACACATTTTTTGTTTTCTGTTTTCCTTTGGCAAGCTATAACCACACCCATCATCAATTTAATGAACACCTATAGCCACAATCTCTATCAAAGAAACAAAAAGCATCATACATTTTTCTGCTTATTAAAGTACAACCACATAGACATTCAATTAAGCAATTCTGCTAATGATTAATTAGATCCCCCATGATTAGCAACTTCAAAGAATACAACAATCTGAGTGTGTACAAGGGGCTTACACAGAGTAGGAATGAGCAGAGAAGGACGATGCACATGGAGCAAACAAATTTCGTGTCCTGGAAACATACTAAAAGTCCATTGGAGCAACGCCGCCGTCTTGTCCACCGATTTTCCGACGGCCACGTGCACTGCGCCGCCAGAGTCCGGCATGAGAGGGCGAAACTCAAATCCACGGCGGAAAGGCGGAAGCGGCGAGAATCCAGAAAGCAAATCTAGAGAGGAAGGGTGAGGGTGGGTGAGAAGCGCCGCCATTCGGCAGGAGACGACGGTTAAGGCGGCGCTCAGAGTAGGGAGTAATTTTTAATTTAGTTTGAGAGAAGAGGAAGAATCCGCTTAGGTAAGATTCATTGAACGAATGATCTCAACAATTTCATCAATCTTATTCTATTTTTTCTACTAATTCAAACTGCCCTCTTTTCTTTTAACTTTCAGAAACTTTGAAAATTAAAAAATGAAGAATTTCATATTAAGATTCAAGACCCAAGTTGAGTTTCAACTCTCAATACTCATTTTTCAATTAGATAAACAAACGGTAAAATGCAACTAACTTTTGCATTTTTGTAAAATCACTCAAGGCAATTTAAAAAAATTCCCGGGTGATAAGATTGAATTCGAGTTGTTCAGCGGATTGCAAATAGGTACAAGACCAAAATAGTATTACTACGTGTACTAAGTTTACTAGTATACGTCTAAAAAATATCATGTAAATTCACTTCAAAAAAAATTAAGTGTTCAAAATATTTTTAGACATATAGTAATACATTTTTGAGTGATAAAATTTTGGTAAATTAATGATTAATTCAATTGATGGTTAAGTTAGATATTTTGTTACATTAATTATTGTTGATGCTGATTAAACTTAAAGTGAATTGAACTCGTCTTCTTCACTAACTCGATCAAACATAAATTACAAGGATGTAACACCCCTCATACTTTATTAGGTTTAATTCAATCACTACAATAACAATGCATTTTAATTCGGATTGCACCTGCATATGTGTATTTACGTAATACTAATAGAATTTATATAGACGGCTTCTTATGAAATGACACACACACACACCTTCACTGAAAGTTTCAATCATTCGATTCAATGTGACTCTTCAGAGGGTTATAATCAACGTTGCAGAAGTAAAATATATATATATATATATATAGTTGGGCGAATGGCCGTGCTTAGAATTTAGTTTTTAATATTTTCTCTATAAAAATTTTAAGCAATAAATATGAAATCATAATTTAAAAAAAAATAGAAAATCACAAGCAGGTCCTTAAAGAAATTAAAACTTATAAAAATAATGTCTGAAAAAATATAATACTCCTTAAACAATGAAATTTGACCAGCAAAACCATGAGTATTGCACTATTGCTGAGTGCTTAGTTTTCCCATAGAAAAAATATGTAAGATCATTCAAATCGGACTCCTACACCAAAAAAAGAAAGAAAGAAAATAAATTAAGTGCCTAGACCTGCATTTTAATAAAAAAACGCATAGAAAGACAAAATCAAATCGATATACCGGGGACTAGCGCTCGACTTTTGCATCCATGGTTAATTGTAACATTTTGATGCTACTTTTGAATAGCTATAAATACAGAAAAGTCAAATCTCTTTACACGTTGAAATTGATATATATTCTACACAATTGCAATTTCGCTTTTGAACTATCAAATTTATGTAAAAAAAAATTATATTTTGTATTGGATACGAATAATATTTTGAATTTACAAAATATTATTTTGAGGGATTCTGGGAGTTGGTTAGTTTGTTACCATCCTTTGGTATGGGTTAGTTATTAAGTTGTAAGCCAATAATCATGTGGCCTTAAGGGGCTGTTTGGTTAGGGATTGTGGTGGATGGGATGGGGATGGGGATGGGGATTTGAAAAATGTGGATGGGGGTAATCCATGAATAGTAATTGAATAAAAATTGTGTTTGGATAGAGATTGAAAAATAGGTGTGGATGAAGAACTTTATGTCAAATCAATAGAGTAATTAGTGTAAGGAAGAAAAGTAGGAGAGAGAATAAATGTGTGGAAGAAAAGTAGGAAAGAGAATAAATGTATGGAAGAAAAAGTAGGAGAGAGAATGAGTAATTAATATAAAAATATGATGATGTAATGATATAAAAATAGGTATATAGGTGTATTATAGGGGTGGATGGGTATTTGAATGGGTATTTGGATGGAGAGGGATGGAGAGGGATGGGATGGGGGATGGCCCATCCAAATCCGGATGGGCCAATCCCTAAACAAATACACCAAGGGCTTTAACCTTTAGTATATACTCCGTATATATTAGCAATTGATGTAATTGTTCACAGCTGCAGACAATGGTGTTGAGTTTCAGTTATATGGTTTACTTGAGTATCATGCCAATAATGGAATATTGTTTGAGAGCTCTTACGGACACGCTACAACAAAACGGGGTGGTTGAGAGAAAACATAGGGACATATTAGATGTTGCAAGGCCCTCAGATTTGAAGCAAGCTTACCAATCAATTTTTAGGGTGAATGTGTGTTCACGGCAGTTTACATCATTAACCGACTTCCTTCTCCCGTGATATCCAACATGACACATTTTGAAGTTTTGTTCAACAAGGAACCCTCGTATGATCATTTCAGGGTTTTTGGAAGTTTAGTTTATGCACACGAGAATCGTCGCAAGGATAAGTTTGGTGAAAGGGGGAGCGCATGTATTTTTATTGATTACCCGACTGGATAAAAGGCCTATTGAGTTTTCGATTTGCAAACTCAAAACTTCTACTCATCACGACATGTTACATTTATCGAGGATATTTTGTCATTCAAAGGGAACGAGGACATTGACCTCTTAGCGGCCATTGCAGCAGCCCAAGCGTGCGTACGGGGGTTACAGACCCCGGTCGCATGCCCCCATCGCATCCCTTCATTCGACAGAAACCGACCCCTTTGCAGGACCACGAACAAGTCATGGCCGACTTGTCCCATCCGTCCGAAACAGTGGGCAACCAACACGCCACAGGGCAGTCGGACGCCACTGTTATACAGCAAGTCGTCGACATTAATCCCACCTGAGTGAGTGATCGGTCAAGAAAAGTCCCTAGAATTTTGATGCCTTCATTACGGACATCCCCCCCTTCCGTAGACCATTCGCTACCTACTGTCAACACAACGAAATCGATGGTACCTCGCGTGATGAGCCAAAATACTTTGCACAGGCAGTTCGAGACCCTTTATGGCGTGAAGCCATGACCAAAGAAATCCACGCTCTAGAGGCTAACGACACTTGGACGTTAACTTCTCTACCCCCGGGAAGAAAGTTGTTGGTTCCAAATAAATGTATAAAATTAAGTATAAACTCAATGATGAGGTAAAACGATACAAAGTTTGTTTAGTGGCGAAAGGTTTCACACAAATCGAGGGCATTGACTTCCATGAGACTTTTGCACCAGTTGCCAAGCTAGTCATGGTTCGTTGTATACTTGCTATTGCCACAAAAAAATAATTGGATAGTGCATTAGTTGAACGTCAACAACGCCTTTCTCCACGGTGACTTGCATGAAAATGTTTATATGTGCATCCCAAAAGGATTTGCAAAAGAGAGAGACAATCAGGTTTGTAAGCTTAAAAAATCACTTTATGGGCATCGCCAGGCATCCCGTAATTGGTATGATACAAATCACCCAAGCTCTTGCGACCATTGGTTTTTGGCAATCTAGGGTCGATCACTCCTTGCTTGTGTTTCGCAAGGGGACCACATATGTTTCCGCATTCATCTATGTGGACGATGCCTTGTTAGCCGGCAATGACTTGTCCCATATTGCCTATGTCAAGTGCTACTTGGACGATAAGTTTAGCATCAAGGACTTGGGTCCGTTGAAATATTTTTTGGGCATTGAAGTGGCAAAATCTCCTGATGGTTTCGTTTTGAGTCAACGAAAATATGTCTTGGACATTTTGGAAGAAAGTGGACTTCAAGGGAGCCGTCCAAGCAAGTTTCCGATGGAACAAAATTAAAAACTTCAACCAAATGACAACATCCCACTTGTAGATGCATCAATGTTTCGTCGATTAATTTGGCATCTAGTATACCTTACAGTGGCGCGTCCCGATATAGTGTTCGTCGTCGGCAATCTGAGCACGACTCTGGTTTGGGGGATACAGATGAGAACGATATTGATGATCCCAAGTCAGCGTTGGTTATTGATACATCTGTTTCCATTGAGTAACATTTTTGGAGCATTGACTGAGGACACACCGGATCACATCGTTGAGCATTATGCTCCCCTTCGGTCTCCCATCAGAGGAAGGTGTAAACAGGATTATGCATCACTTAGAGAAACAACCAACGAACCCTTTGTCATTGGTTCAAGCAGTTCTGGTTCAGCCGGCTCTGGCTCTTCAGAGTTCATGAGTGTGGTCCTTCACAAACGTTGGTCGGATATGTTGGATGACACCGAATGATGGTGTTATTTTGGAACATTTGCAGTTTTCTTACAACTTGCTTTTTTATTGTTTACTTTAGACATTGATGTTTAGAGGAGTGAACCTTTTTCCTTGACCTCGATTTTTATCCCTAATAAAGGTTTTCCCAGGCAAGGCTTTAATGGCACTCCAGCCTCTAACTCGGCTAGTGAGCTTATATTTTCTGATTTTCTTTTTCTTTTATAAATCATACATTTTATTGTCTAAGCGAATTCCTCTTTGCCCCACGCCAGACGCATCTCACAGCCACTCACCGCATTTTGCGGTATCTCAAATAGGCGCCCGACCAAGGAATACTTCTCTCGGCCAAAGGGGGTTTTGAGCTCCAAGGTTATTGCGATGCAGACTGGGCTGAATGCCTATTCACTCGACGCTCTTCCACCGTGTACTTCATCTCCATTGGCAACTCCTCGGTCTCTTGGCGCACCAAGAAACAGTCAGTTGTATCTCGATCTTCAGTCGAGACAGAATATCGAGCTATGACAACCACCATTTGTGAAATCGTATGGCTTTGTTGGCTCTTACGAGATTTTGAAGTTTTTCAAAATGGTCCTACACCACTCATTTGTGATAATCAAGCGTCTCGACACATTGCTATGAATACCATCTTCCATGAGCGCACGAGGCATGTTGAGGTGGATTGTTTCTTTGTTCGGGAGAAATTTTCTAATAAGGATATTCAGTCGTGCTCAATATCCACAACCAACCAAGTTGTCGACATCTTCACCAAGGCTCTTGGAGCGGATCGTTTTTCGTTCCTTCGTAGCAAAATGGGTGTTTGAGATCTTTTAGTATTAAATACGAATAATATTTTGGATTTACAAAATATATTTTCGAGGTATTCTGGAAGTTGGTTAGTTTGTTACCCTCCTTAATCCTTCGTTATGCGTTAGTTATTAAGTTGTAAGCTAATAACCATGTGGCCTTAGGGCTTAGGTATATATATTACCAATTAATTGATGCAACTGAATCAATATACAGAAATTATGTTTTACGTATACTTTTTCTTCGATTTTAACATCTTGAAATGTTAATTTCTTAAAAATCATTTACACGTGTCTAAGATTCAAATATCAAAAGTTAACACCTTTTTTTTTTCAAGAAAACAAGTTATTATTGAGGGATTTCCTTAAATCCTTGTTAATTAGGGCTAAAAATTGGGCTAGTCTTGTATGAAATATTGCATATATGCATTTCAGTTATTCACACACATATTCTTTATAAATACACCCACAAGCTTAATTCACACACACATTTTTTTTAAATACACCAACAAACTTAATTCACACACACATTTTTTATAAATTCACCCACTGACAGCTTAATTCGAAATTTTTAATCCGTTTATTTTACTCATTTATGTGATTTTTTTATCTTTTATTTTATTGTCGAACGCGGGATATTAAATGTAGTAATTCAAATTGTAATATGTAGTAATACACATTATTTTATGTAGTAATAACACAAACTATTTATATAATAATACAAATTGTTTTATTTAGTAACACGTTTTTTCTAGTGTTTTTATTGATGTAGTAACTCACATTATAATATGTAGTAACATATATTATCGAATGTAGTAAACACAATAATCATGTTGTAATACAAAATGTTTTATTGTAGGATGATGCGAAAAATATTAGATCATTTGATAAAGTTACATATAGTAACAAACGTCTATTCAATGTAGTAATTCAAACTGTAGTATGTAGTAACATATAATTTTTTATGTAGTAAAACAAATTATTACATGTAGTAATAACATAATTTTATATAGTAATATTGATTCTTTTATATTTTTATATTTTTTTTATTGATTAAGTAACCCACATTATAATATATAGTAAAATATATTATTGCATGTAGTAAAATATATTATTGCACGTAATACAAAATAACATTGACCCATAATGATTAGTATTAAAGAATATTTAAAGAAATATAAAATATTTAAGAATTAAGATCATTGTAAATTGTAGCGTCCGACCGTGACCTGAGGTGATCGAAAACTGCTCAGAGAAGACGATCATGTTCAATTTCTGTCAGTGGGTGCATTTATTAAAAATGTGGGTGTGAATTGAGGTGTCAGTGGGTGTATTTAAAAAAAATGTGTGTGTGAATTAAATTGTGAGTGTATTTATAAAAAATGTGTGTGAATTAAGCTTGTGGGTGTATTTATAAATAATATGTGTGTGAATGACTAAAATGCATGTATACAATATTGCATATAAGTTTTTGTGCTAAAAATTTGCCCCATCTTATAAATAAATATTCCTTCAACTCAAAAAATCACGCACACTGCGGTAGAAAGAATAGATAAGCTATCTCATTTTCTCAAAAAATAAAACAAAATATATAGATAATTATATATATTTTTTCCTTTAATTTGATCAATTTTTCCAGCTTTCTTTGTTTTCATTTCTTAGACATCAATCAAGGGAGTTGAAAAATCCCTCAACATATAACACGCCTATTTTTTATTAAAAAAAAAGTGTCAATCATATGGATGACTTAGAACAAGAATGCGTTTTCTGCAAGAAATTTGAAATTTCATCGACCGTAACAGTTTCGGGGAGGTGGGGTTGAAAAATAAAAAAAAGAAGCATAAAAATTCTTTAATTAATTTTGTATACACTCCAGAGAACGGATCTTTCACTATTAGGGCATGATTGGTATGTATGAATGAATTAGGAATAGAATGATCATTTCTTAATTCATTTCAAATATCATAATTATGATTGATATATTTCTTTATTAAAAATGATCATTCCAAAATGAATGGACATTACAAAAAATAAGGAATAATCATTTCTTCCATAAATATTATTATTTATTTTCATGTTCACATATTATTTTTAACTTTCAATAATAATAATTTAAAAAATTAATATTTAATATTATGACTATTAAATAAATAATAATTTATTATCAATAATAAAAATAATAAATTTAAAAATTAAATAATAATTAAATATACATTAATATATAATAGTTATAAAAATATTAATAATACATCCCGTTAAATTAAGAAAACATTTATTATTTGATAATAGTAATTTAAATACTCAACAATAATATTTTTTATATATTAATATATAATACTATGATATTTAATAATAATAATAATTTTTAAATAATAAATAGTAATAATAATAAATCATTTCAACAACAAAAATTAACAATAATAATAATTTAGGTAATTTTACACAACATCAATTATTCATAAGGTCATTCCATTTCGTCATATGTTCATTCCATTATACCAATCATGTTTTTAGTATTTTGTTTATTTCTTCAGTTAAAAATACTTTAAATAAAAATTTGTGTGAAACGTCTCACATATTTTTTTTCGTGGGACAGATCCCTTTTGACGCATATTCTAAAAAATTTGGTAGGATAATCCTTTTTTTTTTTTTTTTAAATTTTATGTTTTTAAAAAAATGATAATAGTTTTAATAAAAGTGACTATCAATTTTTATTTAAACATTATCATTTTTTATTCAAACATTGTCACTTTTTTACATGAGGGTCAAGGGAGACCCGTCTCACGGATGTCTTTCTGTGAGACGGTCTCACCCAAGACTATCTCATATTTTAAATATTTTGAATGAAACTTTTGAATAGTACGGAGTACTAGTTTTTACCCGTACAATTCAAGGGCATGTTATTGTTTTATTTTTGTAATGTACATATACAAGTATCGTTAATTTTATCTTTTCTTCAGTAAATTCATGACAAAATTATATATATTAAAATTTAAATATGATACTAGTATAATATTAAATATGATACATAAATAATTAAAATTTAAATAATTTTATATAATTAAAATGTATATTAATTTAATGAGAAAGAGATTTTAAAAATTAATAAATTACTAATTAATTTACTACTTAATATCTATTCATTTGATTTACGTTTAACTTGTACACAAAATTATATTCCATTCAAAGAGTTCATAGTAAATATTTAAAAGTATTTTATTGTTTAATCAAATTCTTGCAACGTTTCAAGTACTACAAGTTTGATAAAATGTGGAGTATATACATTACATTACAAAGCTACAAATAACTAACCCCTGAAACACGACTCATCTTCAAGTTGGATTCAAAACCACGCTTTATACATTCCACTCATCAAACTCAAACCTGCAAACATAAATTTTGCTTATTCTTCTCATTCACAAGGCCAATTCAATCCAGGCTCAACGGCTTATCAACACATTCGTTCTCAGCCATTATTCGTCCCGACCCACGCCCCAATCTCCGGAACGAACCTGATATGCCCCTAAAGCTGCTACTTCCCTCGCTTGAGTTCTTCGACCTCCTAGACTTTCGAGGCTTTGTCAAGCTTACGCCACACTCTTTATCGTTTCCAGCTTTACCCTTGGCAACAACCAATTTGACTATTTTACTCCTGCAAAAAGGGCAAACTGGTATGGACGGGGAAGCATTTGTTGGATCCGGCTTGTTGTGGCAACATAAAATGAGCGTGCAATGTGCACACATCCGGTGTCCACATTCTTCAACTTCAACGTTGCATACTTGATCGAAACATATGCAACAAAGATCTTCCTCACTTGTCTGCAGAATCAACATAGTTATTTAAAAGTCTTTCATATAGATCAGAATCAACAGCATTAGTATGTTCTGAATGGAAAAGTACATCAAACCCATGTAGCGCAAGAGTACAAATACTAATTGTTGTAAAAAGAGGAATCTAATGAGAGAATAGTAAAAATTACCTCAGACATATTATCCTTCCCACAATCCGACTCTAATGGAGACGACATTGAGTAAACCGTTCCCTTGAAGATCGCATTTTCCCTCTCCGCATTAGCTTCCATAAGGGCACGTTCTAAGAGAGCTTTTACCTCATGATTGAGCTCACTTATAAATTTCAAAGGAGACGGCCACACAAGAGGCTCTGCAGATGACGGATTCAGCAAAGCTGCACACGCTCCATGGTGTTTCCTTAATGCTACTGAATAAGGTATTCTCCTAAATCAGGTATAGAATATCAGAGTTTCATATCAAAAACTTTTCCATCCAATAAAGAAACACCACAACCAACAAATATACGAGTCAGAAAGAAATTAATCGATCTTCATGCATCAAAACAACAATTTTATCGTACAAACGACAATAACTAATATTGTTTAAAAAATACACACAAAATGAAAACGGTGAAACTGGATTACATAAGACTTTGCCCTCTGCCTAACTAATTCAGTATTGTTATTTGTTCGAGATATAGAAGAGAAAATACCCTGATGCATCTGTTTGAAGTCGATCAGCACCCCAAGCGAGCAACTCTCTTATGCAATCAAGAGAACCACTTCTTGCAGCCAAATGAAGGGGAGTACTACCCAGAAAGCTGTGGAATATAAAACCGATCAGAAAACCATCTCATAAACACAAGACTAAAGACTTATCACTACAAGATTACCCATATCCACCAGTTGTAGCACAAACAAGAGCTCCATTCTCCACCAGCACATGAACACATTCATGGCGTGTTTGTCGAGCAGCCAAGTGCAACGGCGTTGCTCCTTTAAGATCTCTCACATTCACAAAACGAGAATATCCCCTATAAATTTTATTATCATCAAGAACTCAATACAATGGAAAATTATTTTCTCATCTTGCATCACACGACCTTTACACGTTTTGTTAATGACAACATCATTGTTTTCTAAATTTGCAATTCGATACACAGCCTTTCAAATTGTTGCAATTATATCACGTGACTATTTTCAGATGGCTGACGCGACAATGTATCAATTCAAATTGCAAAAAAAACTAAAAGGTTGAAATTAAATTGAAACAATAACAAAAGGTCGAGAATTTATAAGCAATACTTTCAAAGATTTTTCGGCTGTCACGTCAGCATAAGCTGCCGGAAAACAGTCATATAATATAATTGTAATTTTTTTAGAAGTCTATGTATTGAATTGCAAATTTTAAAAAATCATATTGTAATTAAATAAAACGTGCAAAGATCGTGATTTTTTATGCAATTACGTACCAAGAGGCTGAAACCTGGGAGGTTCGAGCTGCAGAGAGAATTACTTGAAGGCATTCGGAGTGGCCGTAGTAAGCAGCATAGTGCAAACAGGTTCTTCCATAAACTGAATCAAAAACCAGAATCTGACCACCAAATTTTAAGATACTAACATTCAATTCATAATCAAAATCTAATTTATCTTATGATTTACTATAAATTAAAGCGATGAAGAAGGCTCATTTATTACACGTACATTTGCACCAGCTTCGATTAGCTTTTTCACACAGGCGATTTTTCCGTGCATTGCTGCCAACATCAGTGGAGTCTATACATACCACAATAACCAAATATCATGAAACTAATCAAGATCAAATAAACAAGAGTTAATTGCATCAAATTCACGACCTTTTGGGTATTTAAACTAATTAATTGTTACAATTCGATGCACTGGACTAATTCTCATGTAACAGTCGAAAATTATCGAATAGTTTGTTTATCATTCAACTTCTTACCACTAAAATGTTGAAAATATAGTCCAGTTCATCGAATTGCAACCAATAATTACTCCTTCCCCAATTTCATTATTCACTTTTTTTTAAATAATACTCCCTCCGTCCCCAATTACTTTCACACTTTCCTTTTCCCCCAATTACTTTCACACTTTCCTTTTCGGGTACGTTCCACAATAACTTTCACACAATATTCTCAATTTTACACAAATGTCTACTTTTTCTCCACACTTACACAAAAGTTCATTTCTTTACTTTATTACTTTATACATAAAATGGTTTATAAAATTACCCCTCCAAATTCCCACTAAATTCACTTTTGTTATTTTGTGTAACACTTTCACATATGAAAGTAATGACAAGGGAGTACTGTTCATACTAATATCAAATTGTAAAAATCAATAATACTGCCTTCGTCCTAGGATTTTATGCACACTTTGACCGGCACGGAGATTAAGAAAATGGAATAAAGTGATGTGTAAAGTAAAAAAATGAGGGGTATTATTGATAATTAATTAATTAAAGTGGGGGGAGATTTGACTAAAGAAAATTGATAGTAAAATAAAGAAGGGTATTATTGGTAAAAACGATGTGAGTTGTTTTGTGTAAAAAAATGTTGGAGGGAAGGAAGGAGTAGAAGATAAGTGAAATTAACCTGGTGGTGGCGATTGAATAAATCCGGCTTCACCGATCGATCAAGAATACACGAAAGAAGCTAAATGTAAAACCAAATACAAAGTTAAAACATTAATCCAAAGAAATCAAAATTGAAATAAAAATGATTCCAGGTAGGCACCTGTATGTGGCCATTGGCAGCAGCAATATGCAAAGGTGAGTTGCAATCATACGTTGTGGAATGAATAAGAGAAGAATCCCTTTCTAAAATTGCTTCAACACTCTCCAAATCCCCCAATTTAACAGCACTGAACAGTCCCCGGTCTTGTTTAGCATTGCAGCTCAGCCCCTGACCCATTATTCAACAACTACCGCTCAGGTGGAGGAGGAAAATGGCTCGCTTAACATTCTCTCAATTGACTTTATTGATAATGATATGCCTCTAACCATGCCTCAAGAGGGAGCACACAAACATATTTTAGCAAACAAACAAAAATTGATATTTGTCAAAGTTACTTTAGCACACAAATATAATTAAAAAAGCAATAAAAATAAGTGAGTCAATGTTTGTTGGTTGTTACTTGTTCAAATTTGATTTTTTTTTTTTTTTTTATGTTATGTCGATTAAAATTATTGAATAAAAATCCATTTTTTTTTTTTTATCTCAAGACAAAAATTTAGTGAATATTTACTAGGATCTTCAAAATGGAACCCCTTAGTGTTTAAAACCTCAAAAATATTTGGGTATTATTTAAAACAACAAAATTCATGTAAAAACCCAATTATACCCTTAATTACATTTTAAAACTTTCATTTCTCTCTCCACTCAAAAGTCATCTTCCTACCCCATCGTTTCTTTCCATCATTCAAATCATATGAAACTCTCAAATTTTCTCTCTCATCGGAATTGAAAGGGGTTTTCAGCGATATTTTGAGAAATGGCCTGCGGCTGCGGGGCTTCTTCTGGACGGCAGAATGGGGACGGCGGCATCGAAAATCGATGAGCGGCGTTAACAGTGGGCGACAAATCAATGGGTTTCTTCAAAAATAGGGTGGAGCAGCGGATTAGGGCGGAACTAGAGGAACAAAACCAGAGAAGGGAAGGGTTCGACAAGGGGGACGTCGTTCTATGTTTCTACAACGACGATGGAAGACGGAGGCGGCGCCGCGAAACCCTAAATCGTCGTCAACGGAGGACACATTACTCATCAGACCTCCCGGGAATGAAAAAACCCCAGATCTGAGGACCAAACCCTAGATCTGTGAAGTGGATGACGAATTTTGGTGGTTACAGAACTTACAGTGGCGACAATGGCCGAGGAGGAGGTGGTGCGATTGTCGGAACTGAAGCTTCTTGGAAATGTGTTTCATCTCGTCTTATTTTAAGGTGTGTGTCCTTCTGTAACTTTTCTTTAAGTTTCTTACATTTTCTGGGGATTTTATTGTAGAGTGCTTTGAGCAATCCGAAGATATTTATTTGGGATGCATTTATTCTATTTACTGAAGATATTGGAATTTGTTGAATGTTGTTGGTAGTGTGAGCTCAGGTTGAAATCCATAATAATTTATTTATGAATTAATCACACCATTCTTGTTTCATCTTCTCCACTGCTGATTCTTTGAATTAGATTTAAGCCCATTTACTGTTTGTTAAAAAGTGTGACCCACCTTCATCTTTTCCCTTAAAGATTTTGTGTTTTCTCTCAAGGTATATATCCTTGATCTCAATTCTTCAGCTTTGAAAGGTGGAGACTGGAGGGTGTTTCAGATTTTGTGTTTTTAAAGTTAATGATTCTTTACATTTGACAACTGTGTATTTCTGGTTTTTTTTTTTTTTTTTGCTTAATTTGTGTATTGGGGTAGGAAAGTTGTTCGACTTTTGCAGAAAACAATGAAGCCGATGGAGAAGATATACGAGAAGAGGAATTCTGGGTAATATGTTCAACTGAAATATAATTTATTGTGTTAGTAGTTTTTAAAGATGGTTTTGTAGTTCTAATTTTATTTTTTTCCATAGTAGTTGCAATGAAACTTTGATTTTGCAAATGATGATAAGATAGACAGGGACATCAGAGCCAATTGTATGTGTTTGATGACGTTCAGAGTATGAGTGCAATATTCTTTTTCTTAAACTCTTAAGTTTCTGAAGCTCTTGTTCCATTTGCTATGTTTTATTGTGTTTAGTTTTCAATAATTTGATTATGCAAGTATTATGAAATTGGGCCTAATATGGTTGAACTCCCTCTTAATCTCTTATTAATTTTGCATTTATAGTGTTGTTTCCAGCTTATGATTGTAGTTTTTTGTAAATCTGAGACATTAGACGTTGCATCGTTAAATAGATCGTTTCACTTGAAAGATGCTAATTTTATTCTGTATGATTTTGGCAAATGCTTTTTTAGTGAATTTTGCACCATGGTCAAGAAGATATACATATATATAACCGAGGAAGCCAAGAGGCTCTCTCCCAAGACAAAGCTGGGCACCTTCTTTCAGATGCAACCGTTGGTGATGAAGAACAATCCTCATTTTCAGATGAGAAAGTATCGTAAATAAATTAGAGAATGTTTAATTTCTATTTTCAATAGTTTTATATTGACCATGTTTGAAGCATGGTCAACTATTTACAATGAGGAAACTTAGGATTATACTTCTTTTTGTAAGTAAATATGTGTTGTTTGTTGTAATTGTGCCCAATTTTATGTCTTGTTTGTTGCTAGTATGCAATCTGTTGCAAATATGCACTATTCATTCGTTATATGCATTGTTTGTTGTTAGTATGCAATGTGTCTTGCAAATATGCATCATTCACTCTCTATATGCATTGTTTATTGCTAGTATGCAATGTGTGTATGCATTATTTATTGCTAGTATGCAATGTGTGTATGCATTATTTATTGCTAGTATGCAATGTGTGTATGCATTATTTGTTGCTAGTATGCAATGTGTGTATGCATTATTTGTTGCTAGTATACAAATATACACACAATATAATGTAATATTATATAGAATATTAATTTATCAAATGTTAATACAAATCTGAATATAAAATATAATATTATATAAATATTATGTCAATGATATATAAATATTACTGAAATAAATAATTAAATTATAAAATAAATAGTTAAACATATGGTTAATAATTAATATTATGAATTAAAACGATAATTAATAATAATATAAATCCACACAACAATAAAAAATACTAATATTTATATTAGTTAGTTAATGTTTTTTTTGAATAAAACATAAAAGTATATATAATATAAAAATAAAAAAACAAGAAAGAAAGAAAAAATTAATTTTTCAATTCCATTATTACTATAATTGAAAAAAAAGAAAAAAAAAAAACAAACAAACGTATAAATAAAATAGAAGGGGAGGACTGATTTGATTTGACAGAGGAGATGACTTTTCAACCAAAAAAATGGATTACTTTATTTAGGCTTTTCAATTTAGGGGTATAATGGTCAATTTATGTACACTTTTGTTGCTCTAACTAATAAAAAATTTGATTTGTTGTTATTCCTAAGATTGAAGGCAAATTGCAAATTTATAAATTTAAGTATTTTTCTCCACGGTTGCTTCTACTTTATGAATTGTGCACGGCTACTTGCAAGAAAGAGACATACTGCCATACCTAATATCTAAGGTTGGAAATCGATAGTGAGGTGTTTTGGCACTGCCTAGATCATCTAGATTTTTTTTTTCTATAAATGCCGTTTTCATTTTTTAAATGATTGAATTTGGTCAAAAAAATTTATACATCTCATGTCCCTTAAAAATGTGTGCTCGATTGTCCAAATCGAACTTCTACATCAATAAAAAATTTAAAAAAATGGGCACTGCCAAAACTGATTTTTTGCCAAAAACACCTATAGTGGCCAAATTGGATCGGTCGAGGGGCCATCTAGATCGATTTTTACAACGGATATTATATTAGATCAATTTATCTGTTCCATTTGTTGTTCCACTCTACTGTATTTTTAACATGTGTCATCTTCACTATTATGAGATGTTGATTATTTTTTGACATGACACATATCAATAAATCAGATATTGAAACATAAAATGTAACACCAAAAATGACATGGATGATCTAATACCACCTTGGATTGAAAACACATTTTGTTCCACTACATGGATGATTGACACATGTTATATTAAATAATAATCAACGTCATATAATATTGGGGGCAACACGTGCTAAAGATCTAGCAGGGTGAAACACCAATGGAACACGAAAAGTGAAACAGGAGAATCGAACCGACTTTGTTATAGCCTTTGTCCTATTTCTGGTCTTGTGTTTTCGAATGTTTCCTTAATCTGAGGTTGCTGCAAGATGTGGTTTCTGTATGTGTTGTTTGGTCCTAATTTGTAGCTATCACTTCTTTCTTATACAAGCTAGAGTTGAGCTTGCTACCTAGATGGTCTGATAACTACATTTTTTTTATAATCTGTTTTGTGTTTTTTAATGGAGAGGATCCAAATTAAGATATGTTTGAAAGAATGCACTATTTTGATAAGTACATTTTTTGAAGAATAGTTTCTTCTTGTTTACTCTTTTTTTCAAAGCTCTTGTTTATGGATTTGATTTTTCCAGTTTCCAGATCTTTGTTGGGAATTTGGACATAATCAGATCTTTTAACGCAGGTGTTTGGAATTTGGAGAGTTAGTCCATGTAAAAATTACTGTAGGCAAAACAATTTGGTTTTGTTCAATATTGTAGTTTAAATGCCAAAGATTCAATCGTCTGTCTATTTTAGTGTTTTGACGTTGTATGTATGATAAAAGGTGATTAAAATAGTAAACAATTACAAAAAAACAAGGTAATTCAGTCATAAGACTACATTTATCGGTGACACCCAAATGAGTGTCACCACCAAATTGCACAAAATGACAAAACATTATAATAATAAAATAATCAAATTGTGACACTCAAAGCTTGACACGGTTGGTGGAGCAACCTCAGGTCATGCATGAGACTTTCTTTAATATTGTGACACTTGTCACTTTATTATTGGCTATCCAAATTTTTTTTTGTATAAAGTAAATTATTGAAGATAATGTTTTAAAATTTTTTTTTTTATCAAAATTCATAAAAAAAAATCCTCTACAAATAGAGTTCAATCTTGATGCATTTTGGAAAACATATCAATTATCACTCTTTCTCTCTTTCTCTCATATTTGTAATGGATAATCCCACAGATGACGAACATCGTTATCGATACTCTACTGAACGCATTTCGAGTTTGTCCACTTATATGATTAATCGGGAACAACTCCGCAATAGAGAAGCTCATAACGCTCTTCAGAAGGACTTGATTGAGTATATATGACAAAAATTCGGCCCGTCGAGTTAAATATGTAACTTGCATTTTCTGTATTTGTGATTTAGTATTTAATGCATCTATTTGTATTTTTCTTTTTATTTCATTTCAGTTTCCTATTGATTATCTTGTAATTTTAATTTGGTTGAGTTTGTAATTTTATTTTAAGAATATGTATTTTTTCCCAATTTATAATTGCGGTTTTAGAATATCAAATCATAGTTATATACTATTTCACACCTAAAAATAAAATAGAAAAACTAATTATAGATAATATATTTTAGAAAATAATAAAGAAATAATAAATATTTTAGGTTGGGTTGGTGTCATTGATAAAGTGAAAAAAAATTGGAATTGGGTTGGATTGTAGATTGTGTATGTGGATGAGAGAGAAATGAATATTATATTGGAAGGTTGGGTTGGTTGGGATTGTGGATAAAGATAGTCTAAAGGAGGGAAAAGAGAAAAAAACAACTTCAAGATCAAAGGGCGTTCCACCATTGATCAAAAGTTTACATATGCGTACACCATATTAACAAAACTTCCTATTATTAAAGTAAGAGGTCATTTTATGATGAGGATAAACATAAACAAACACATCGTTCCTTGCAAAGCCAATCGTGCTAAGAACGAAAACTTCTTTGCATCACTCTGGTTTCTTTAAGTTCAAGCAGTTGTCTGCTGCTTGTCCAAACAGCTCCTGGACCTGCCTTAGCTCCTTTTCTGGCATAACACATTATTTCAATTTTAGACAGTAGTCATGCAGCTACGAACAAAACTTGATAAGCTCAGTGACATAATTCCTTGGAAAATACCATATCTGAACTGAATGAAATAGTTTCTACTTCGTAATGTTGAGGGATGGTGAAAGATCATAGAAACCACAATTTTATAATTGAAATCTAGTTAGAGTAATTACTTAGCATTATATTTTAGTTCAGTGATACCATGAAAACAAAAAAGGATACAACTGATTTTCTATTTGCTGCTATAAAGGAACATAATAGCATGATGTTCATTCATCGTGGTTTTCTAGTAAAAGATCTTACCTGCAGCTTCCAGTTGCTTTTGGAGCTCCTGCCCGACTGCATCATTTTCAGCCTGCAAGTGATTCTTTGATGAGTAAGGCTTGGAAATAATACATCAGTAGGTTTCCTGAACAGAAGCAAGATCACATCCCTATGAACATGTATCAGAATATTATTTCTTGGCTATGTGAAAAGTAGGAAAACACAACAATCAGGTTCAAAGCATGTTAGTAGGCCATCTTGGTACTAATCGACAGGGCCTTTGCTTTTTTGGCACATCAGAAAATTAAAACAATCAAACTAACTGAGGGAACAAATACACTAGAAGATGATGGGTGAATATAAGTTAAAGGTAATTCAACAACAACTGCAAATCATGTAATCAACAATGAAGACAAAAACACTTCATACCTGGAGTTGTGCAATTCTTTGTAGTTGAGCTTCTTCACCATCTTCAGACAAGGGAAGTGCAGCAACTAAAGCATCAAACTACAAAAGGAAAATTCACCCACAATTATCAGTAGATTTCTCCAAGTAAGAGCCAGAAGGAATTTAAGAAGCATCATCTTTTGTAAAGTGGCTTAGAAGTATCACTGAAATATGAAACTGACTTACAGTATCCATTGAATCTGCTTTAATGCTTAAGGATGAATACAAGTGTGGTATTGGGTTAGAAATGCAACTAACCAGATTATAGCTATTACTGAATTATCTGTCTTCAAGCACATTACATGAAACTCTTTTTTCAAGGTTTTACTAGAATCTAACACTACAGTAGTTATAATTAAAAGAAAACTTTGGATTCAAGGAAAAGTCATCATCACTCCACAAACATACACCGGAAGATATAAGTGTAAACAAGAATCACTGCAAGCAGAGCAGAGCAGATTAAATGAGGGTGGGATGTTCAAGGGAAAGTGTTGGAAGAAAAAAAGTAGCATTAGTCAGGTGCCCCACTCACACACATAACCCATATATCATATATTAAATGGAGAATGTTAACAAGCAAAAGTTTCAAGATAAAGATTTGAAAAATGCAAAAATATATTAGAAAATTCATAACACCTTGCTAAAATGAAAATCAGTGATTACAGGGTTTGTCCTCCAAGTAAATAATAAATAAATGAGAAATAGACCTGTTTAGCGGCTTTGACCAATTCAGCGCTTAAAGCCTTGGGCTGGTCAGCAATATTAACTGGTGCATCATCTACAACGTTAGAATTTGCAGGTGGGTTGGGATAGTTAGGTGAGAGCTGTACAGGAGGCGCATCCCTTTGGAGAGTGCCGAATGTGTTGAATGCAATAGAGGCTATTGAATTCACTTGTTCCTGCAATTGAGATATAATATCCATCTTCCACTCTTGTTCAAATAGCCACGACCCCAAATCGAATATAAACATACAAATTGGACATTACCCATAATTCAATTAGCAACTAAAACATAAAGTAATGATACCCAATGAACAGAAAAGGAAATGAAGAGATATATGAGTTAGGAAGTATAGTGATTAAAGTACCAAAGCTGCTGGATATATAATGTCCTCTGCTACTTTCTCAAATTGTGAGGGAGAAATGCTTGATTTACAGATCTCGTACGTCTCAGTGTTTATGCAAACATCATCGCGAGATAGATAGATAGATAGTAGAACGAATTGAAATATTACTCACAAAAACTTCAAATCGCCCAAGTTCTGAATGTGGATTAGGGCAACTGACGCAGTTTTTGACTTTTAATATTGCAAGGGCAAAATGGACATTGCAGATATAATTTTCCCGCTTGTGTAAGTTACATTGTAAATACCATTTTTGAAAAAATGTTATATGTAAAAAATTTGCTTGATTTTGGTTATAAAGATAAAAGACTAACCACCTTAAATCAAAATGGAGATCTATGCTTCTTTGGTGGACAAAGCTGTCGCTCGTTGCTTTACTTCCTCACGATTGGAGGTGACAATGACGCTGTTTGAATCTATCTGGTTTGAAGATCTAGAGCTTGTAACCTGTGAAAAAAAAAAAAACCTACTACAATAGAATGAGGCTTGAACAATTTAATTCGCCCAAAAAATTATATGTAAATCTTTGAGGGCATGTTTATTTTGGGACTCAAACGTCCGGACGTGAGACGTAACGTCTTCCGTCTTGTTCTGGTTCGAGATTTCAACATCCAATTACATTCACCCCTAAAAATATTTATATATTTTACTATTATAATAATACAACATCACTCATTCTTACTAATTGATTTAACATAAAGTTACATCATATAATACAATATTACACACTCTTACACAATTGATTTGACATAAAATTACATCATATCCTACTTAACATCCCAAAACAAACATACACAATCACTATTCATCAAAATTTCCCCATCCGAATTTTTCTCATGCTACATAATCCCAAAACAAACAATCCCTAAGTGTAAAATTGTGTAAAATGCTCATTTAGAATTTTCTAGATTATTATACCCGCTCCATATTATTACCCAGGTACCCGATCAAAAGTATATTCGTGTAAATTGACCTGATTACCGTTGCTCTCTCATTTTTATCGCAATTTTCAGATTTGAGAATCCTTCCACTCAAATCTTCCTCAGCCACTGTTGTCATCAGCCATCGCTTGCTTCCAAACTTCAACACAACGTCGTCGTCGAAAAACTGCCTCGCCGTCGTCGAACTCTTCAATCAACACGTCAATTGTAGATGCTCCATAACCTTCAATGGTAATCAAATTAGTGTGTTTTTTTGTGTTTGACCTGTTTCTGCGTAGATCTAATACCTGTTTTTGTTGTCTATGTAGATCTCTTCAATCGGCACGTCAATCGCAGATGCTCCCCAACCTTCAATGTTAATCAAATTGGTTTTTTGTTTTTTTTTTGTGTGTGTTTGACATGTTTCCCCTAATTTTTGCAAGCTCTAGATTTTAGGGAAGTGATTTTAAAATTGTCAATGGAAATGATTCGTGAGTTACTGAAATTTTTTAGATATAAATTTGGTTGGGTTATTTAATCTGTTGTTTTTGTATTGAAGAAGTTGGGAGTTCAACATTTGAGATTTTGTAGTGAAAATGGAGGCTGATGGAGGAGAACTCCCCAATATGAGAGACACAGGGTCATAGAGACCAAGGTGAGAGCAAAATGAAACTCAATCTCACTGGGAAGTTTTGAGAAAACTTATGCTTTTTTTCTCTTTTAATTATGTGTTTCTCCATTCTTCTTCTTTTTTGTTCAAATTTGTGAACATGGATTGAAATTTTGAAATACCTGTAAATTTTGTGTCAAGTGGAGGTATATCTTTAGAAGCATTACGAGTATAACATTTTTTTTGAAGTCAAAACTTCATTATTCAACAACTGCAAATAACATTCGGTACGCCAACCACATAAATTGGAGGGTCGAACCATTCATGAGGGCTGGTAACATTCCTAGCAGCTCTAGCGAGTCGGTGGGCTTTTATATTAGCCTCACGATAGATAAATGTAATTGAACATGAGTGAATGGAAGACGATAAATTTAAGCAAGAAGCAATAAGATCTCCAAAAACTGAATTAGATGTCGTCGGACTATGCATTGCATCAACTACTAGCTTTGCATCCATTTCTACTATAACCTGTTAGTATCCCAGTCTCTTAATCCAAATTAGTGCCTCGTGTAGGCCCATCACTTCCCCTTCGTCCACGCGCACAACCCCCGACACCACCATCATTCTACAACAAATGAAATCACCCGTATCGGATTGGATTATTGCCCCAAACCCCATCTCGAGAGAATCCTAAAAAAAAGCAGCATCAATATTCATCTTAACAAACCCATGGGGGGGCTTGTGCTATGCCCGACACGGAAGAGGGACCTGACGCACTCCCCTTCTCTCTTGAGCTAATGTCCATTCACAGATAAGGTTAACAGCAAGGTGATATGTAGTCGTTGCTGTCCCACACCTCCCATTCTAGACCATTTCGTTACGTTCATTCCACTGCCACCAAAGAAGCGTAGCAAACATCGCCATATCCACGACATTCAGGTCCCGCATCACTGTCGAGATTAGAGCCACAAAATAATCAGCTACCCAATAGCCCTCTGAATTTTGTGTGCCTCCACATATCTATGGCTTGTGCACAATTCAAAAATAGATGCCACTCTATTTCATCGTTTGTTAGGCAGAAAGGGCAAGACTTGTCCACAACAATCCCCCTTGAGCATAACCGTGTACGCGTGGGTAAGAAGCCTTTACAGCAGCGCCATAAAAATATAATTACTTTAGGTGGGGCCTTAATTTTCCAGAGCAAACCCCAATTCAGACATGTAGCCGCATCTTCGTCATTTAGTAATTTCATGACCAAATGGTATGCAAACTTTATAGAGTAATTGCCTTTCCTTGAGTAGTGCCACATTAATTTATCTACAGATCTCACTGGGGGAATAACCGTTTTCACCACACGTCTCACGTCCTCCGGAGAGAGGAATTCCGCGATGAATTCAGTGTCCCAAGTACTTCTTCCGGGTACGAAGAAATCTGCAACACGAATGTCCTCCAAACCCTCCACCATTGGCGACCGGATCCAGAAATCGTTCATCACTAACCCAAGGTTGTCCCCACACACAAATATGTAGGCCCGTGCCAAGTTTCCACCTGGTTCCCCTTCGAACAAGGTCTTGAGCTTCCATTATGCTTCTCCAAGTAAAACTGGGACTATTGCCCAGCCTAGCAGATAAGAAATCCGTGTTCGGAAAATAACGAGTTGTCAACACTTGGCAAACTAGCGCATTGGGATCAGTTAAGAGCCTCCATCCCATTTTCCCGCAAGGCGATATTGAAAATGTGAAGGTCTCGAAACCCCATGCCTCCCATCTCCTTTGATTTACAAATTTTGCCCCAAGTAGTCCAACGAAGGCCCGTAGATGATCCTCTCGAACCCCACCAGTAAGTATTTAACATGCGTTGAAGTTCGTCAATAAGGGTTTGAGGAAGCATAAAGATGCTCATACAATAAGATGGAATTGCCTGAGCTGTAGATTTAATTAAAACTTCTTTTCCGGCTTTTGAAATTTTGTTCTTGCGCCATCCCTGTATCCGCTGCTACAACTTGTTCTTCAAATAAGCAAAAATATCCCTCTTATTGCGACCAATCAGTGACGGGAGACCTAAGTACCTCCCCGTATTAAGAGGCTCGTGAACCCCAAAAATGTTGCCCACCACTAGTCGTTGTTCGTAGCTTACATTTCTACTATAAAAGACACTGAATTTTCCATAATTAATAGCTTGCCCGGACACTCGTTCATAAGTATTTAGAATATTCTTAAGGGTAGTCGCTTCCTCGCAAGTGGCACGGCAAAATAGGAGACTATCATCTGCAAACAATAAATGAGAGATTCCAGGAGCCCTTCTGCAAATCTGAGTGCCATGAATCCTCCCCTCAGTACCAGCTTTTTGAATGAGGTAGAGAGACCCTCAACACAAAGAATGAACAAATAAGGGGAAAGAGGGTCCCCTTGACGGAGCCCGCTACCTGGTATAATCGGTCCTATCATTTGATCATACACTTGAACAGAATAGCGAACCGATCTCACGCATAACATCATCCACTACACCCACTTTGGACAGAAACCCAACCTCTCAAGGACTCTCTCCAAATAGGCCCAATCCACTCTGTCATTACGAGTATAACATTAAGATAATACTATTATATATATAACGTAATACTGTATACTTTCACGTGTGATACTATAAAAAAATGTGATCTGACAAAAATAAAGTCAAGAAGTGAGGATGATGAAGAGATGGATAATGTGTTTAAAGAACAAGGGAAGTATGCTCTTGAGATAAAAAAAAAATTGGGTATAATTATATGTAATATTGTTATGTTTTTTCATGTAATACTGTTATGTTTTGCTTGTAATACTATTTCTGTTTGGCTTACACTCATATACCGTGCACCCGGGTGTAATTAATTATTATTTTTTTCCCTTTTTTTCCTCTATTCCTTTTTTTATCGGCTAATATTCTTTTCTTTTATTTCACTTTTTTTATTTCCTTTTTTTCAGCTAATTTTTTTTAGCTTTTTTTATTGTTCCCTTTTTTTTTTTGCCTTTTTTACACAATATTAATAAAAAAATATTAATCAATATAATTGAAAAGTGCAACACAATATTAATAAAAAGTGTAAGTCAATATAATTAAAAAGTGCAACACAATATTATAAAAAAATGTATGTGAGTATATTTGAAAAGTGCAACACAATATTATAAAAAAGTGCAAGTCAGTACACTCGAGTGCACGCCGTGCACTCGAGTTTAATTTATTATTATTTTTTTTCCTTTTTTTTTTTCTCATTTTTTTCAGCTGATTTATTTTCCTTTTTTTCTCCTATTTCCTTTTTTCCGGCTGTTTTGTTTTTGTTTTTTCCTTTTTATTGGCATTTTTTTATGTTCCTTTTTTTTCAGCTTTTTTTACACAATATTAATAAAAATTATAAGTTAACTGAAAAGTGCAACACAATATTAATAAAAAGTGCAAGTCAATACAATTAAAAAGTGTAAGTCAATATAACTAAAAAGTGCAACACAATATTATAAAAAAGTGTATTTCAGTATAACTGAAAAGTGCAACACAATATTACTGAAAAGTGCAACACAATATTATAAAAATGTGCAAGTCAGTATAACTAAAAAGTGCAACACAATATTACAAAAACTATAAGTCAATATAACTAAAAAATGCAACACAATAATACGAAAAAGTGTAAGTCACTATAATAAAAACATTATTATACAGTGTAACAATTGAAAAGTGCAACACCATTTTACCAAAAGTGTAAGTCAAAAGTGCAAGTCACTACAACTGAAAAGTGCAACATCATAAAAAAAAAAGTCAATGGTCAACTCAGGTGCACATGGTACACCCAGGTGCACACAAGACTAACCCTTTCTGTTTTGATTTAATGTCCTTCAAATTTTACTTTTTTCCTTATGTTTTTTAATGTAATAAAGTTATAATTTTTAATATAATACTATAAATTTTTCACAAAAAATATTACTCTGTATGATGTTACACTATCAAGTATAATTGCATAATACTGTCAAGTGTAATTACGTAATATTGTCATGTGTAATTGTGTAATACTAACAAGTGTAATAATGTGGTACGTTCGAGTATAATTGCGTAAAAATATTTTATAAAAATTGTTATGTTATTACATTGTTGAGTGGAATTGTGTAATACTGTGATCATTCTTATAATTGGTAATGAAATGTACATAAATTTATTTTAAATTATTATTATTGAGTGTTGTTAAAAATATATTATTATTTTAAATTATTATTATTATTTAATAAAATTATTATTATTCATTATTGTTAAAAACATATTATTTTTATTATTAATATTTTAATAATTATTATTGGTAAAAGAGTTATTATTATTAATATATATTTGTCTTATTATTAATTTTATTATTTATAATAAATGTATATTTTATATGAAAATAATATTTTTATTTTTAAATAAGAATATTATCATTAATTTTAATATTAAATAAATTAAAAATATTATTATTATTTATTTTATGAAGAATTATTATACTCCTCCTATTATTTTATATTATTAAAAATAATATATTGGATATATTATTTATATTTTTTAGAAATTTTAAATTATTTTTTATGTTATTATATTTATAATTTAATATTATTTGAGAAATATTATTATCGTTAAAATTTAATATATTATTATTATTATTTATATTTTTTAAATTTATTATATTATATTTTTTGGACCCACTTATGTGCAATATGTCACGTGAAATATTAGAATATTTAAGGAAGGGCAAAAAATTCACGGATCTGTTGCGAGTCTGTCCGGTCAAACAGATATTTCTAAAAAAATCGCGCAAAAGTCACACGCAGAAGGCTAACAAGATAACAGGTTTCAAGTCTGTGTTACTATAAAGGTAATTATGTGTTACTGTAAGACCAAATATGTGTTACTGTAAGTACAAAAAATACATAAATTGACTTTTCACAAGAAATATTAATACAATTAATTTAAGGAAGGATAAAATAGAAAATTTTGTTCTTAATCTGTATTACTATAAATACAATTATATGTTACTATACGGGCAAATATGTGTTACAGTAAGGACAAATAACACACAACTGACTTTTGAGTAACACATATTTGACCTTAATGTAACACAAAAAAATGTGTTACTATATAAACACAAGTGTATTACTTTATTGAGAGAGATGTGTTACTGTATACGTAAAACGTCATTATTGAGAGTGAATGAGATACCCACATCAAAAAAGACGAAGAACAATAATTGAAAACACGAAAAACACAACCATGTTGAATAATTTATCAATCCTTACAATTACAAAGACATAATTATCAATAATTAATTGGAATATGTTAGTCCTTGGTGGAGTATAACACAAGTGTATGGGGGGGGGGGGAATGCACTTGTGTATGCAAATTCTTTTTCTTTTTGACAAACTAGTCTTATCAGGCAAGTTGTCTCACAACTAGCCTGAGTGAGAACTTTGATAGATACTTGTCCTACTGATTACTATTGAGTGATCAGTTGGCTAAATATCTAAAAGAGTTGCTAAGTGCGGAATGTGGTTGGCCTTTAACTCAAAGAAATACTCCTAATTGATTTCTGAAAAATACAGTTATCAGGGACTTTGTCCAAAACAGTTTTTCTTGACTTACTGAGTTTTGCTCTTTAAAATATGTTAGAATGTGAGTAAATAAAGAGTACAGTAAGTAAATGGCACACAAGTTTATAGTGGTTAAGAGACTTAAGCTCCTACATCCACTTTCCCTGATTGAACAGAATAATTCCTTCACAATGGAATTAGCTTGTTTTATAGTGCCAAGGTGCACTGATCAACAACACTCTCTTAGTGTTTTGATCCCTAGGATAACCTGAGTCCTAGTGCTCAATCTCTCTGAGTTAAGACTGTGTTTCACAAAACCAGTCCTTAACTCCTCACTTCTACAACAAACTCTCTCTTCACTAAATGAGATAAGGGTTTGAGGTTTGGTTCCAACTTATAGAGATATCCTTTACAATAAGAACAGTGTAAAGGCTTAGGATATCTCAATGCTAAGCTTTGGATATTCTACAAAGATTGGCTTAGCTTGATGAAGTGATTCAGGAAACTTGGGATTCTAGAGAACAACTTGGTTTCCTTTGAAAGCTTGATGATAGTTTGATAGCTTGTAGTTGGATCATTGAATCCCTTGATCACTTCTGTATTTATAGGCAAATTTGAGCAGCTAACCGTTGGAGGGATAGCAATTCAAACTTGTCTATTTGCAGCACCATTGAAACGGCTATGAAGCTTGGCATCCTTTTATCCACTGTGTAAAAGGCCTCTTCCATGGTTGCTTGAATGAATGTGTTGACTTCTGAAAAATGCGGCTGAGAAGACTTGTGTCAGATTCCAAATATGCACATTTCCCAAGGTTGATTTGTGGCAGAAGCTACACTCAACAAACGGTCAGATGGGACAAGCTCCCTGAACATTCCTGCTGCCATTTAGAATATTCCAACATTCATTCAATGTTTCACTCTTTAATGCTTCAAGTCTTCAATGCTTGGTTCAGGCATGATTGGTAATAAATGCTTCATTGATTTTGTCTTCTGTGAGCTTTGGCATTCAATGCTCTTGATCATTTGCATTTATGAGCATTGCCTTAATATGCTTGATCTCTTCAGCTTAGTTGTCCACTCTGATAGCTTGTCTTGTAAGTTCAGCAACTTTGGCCTAGAAACTTAATACATATCAAGCTGCCTAACATTCAACTTTGGACAACTATCCTGAACTCTAAAATCTCACAACATTTCTGAGATTTTTGACTTAAGCATTCTACTTACTCAAGTGTTCTGAGACAACTTGTCTGAACTAGACTTGAGCATATCTCAACTAATCTGAACAACATCAATCAGGGGTTTTGGTATCTAAATCAAAAGCATTTTATTCCCAACAATTTCCCCCTTTTTGATGATGCCAAAACCTATTACAAAGGGAACTTGACTTATACTATACTTTACCTTCAGGAAGAATGAGCTGGTCAACTTGCCTGAAAGAAACTGTTAGCACAATAAATCAAGTATGATATGTCATGATAGGTTAGTTGAGATAATGAGTTGTTATCTCATGATAAAAACATAGTGATCCTTTTATATATGAAAGTGTGCTGGTATGGATGTATAAAAGTGTTTAAGTAAGTAGATAAATGTTGCACAGAATGTTGAGACAAATAGTGCAACACTGACTCTAACAGAATATCAGAAATTATGATTAACACAGCGGAAGACTTGAAACACTAAAAACAAACGTGACACAATGGAAATAATTTTTCACATAGATTTTATAAATAAAAATCTATGCTAGCCTTACGGCGAAAACCAATACTTATCTTCAAGTATAAATGTTGTGTGAAATGTTACAGCATTAACATTCACAACAGAAACTACAAACGAGGCAGGTGCCTTGTTCTAAAAACGAACTAAGTGTATAATGTATACACTGTCGAAATGCCTAGTCTATCTAAAGATTACACTCTCAATAGATAAGAAGACACACAGCCATACGGGTGGGATACGAACGTATGATCTAAAAGGTAGTTCTACTGGCCACAATTCCTAACAGGGATATACGCTCGGTCTAGGAAGTTGATCGAATAGAGTACACTAATTTGAGAAGCCTTCCATCGGTATTTATAGTAGTGGGGTGCTGATTCTAGAGGCTTCCACATTGAGGTCCTATTTTTTAGGAACTCAACTTCCACAACTTCCATGATCTTTCTAGATCCTTCTAGGCTGCTCCAGGTCGTTCCAAATGTATCTAGGCCGTTCTAGTATGTTCTCCAATGTTCTGGAATCTTCCAGGTTCCAGATCCTTGTAGAAGCTTCTAGATCCTGCCAGAAATGCGACAACATTTAGATCAACATTTAATGTAGCATTTCAGAAAAGACTTAGAAAAAATCTCGGAAGGTCAAATTCAGATGTTGTTGATAATGTTAAGACATTTAAGAATTAACAACATCTACAATCTCCCCCAATTTGACCTTTCGACTACAACACACCTGATGCACATATATTTCTATACATACTCAGTATTATGTACTTAGTTGAGGTTAACATCATTGCTAAGCACTAGTCAAGACAATACCTGTTGTAACCGTTCGATCAAATCAAATGAAGATCAGGGATAATTTTACAATGATCCGTGCCATAAGATCAAGATAAATTTTATCCGAAATAGAACAAGTATAAACACTACACTTATTCACAACATAAGTAACTTTACTAAGATAATAAGTTGAACTGGAAGAAATTCACTTAGAATCTAAGTATGACACTAACAAAAATAAAATAAAAACATCAGAGCAAAATATATAATGTAAAACAAAAAACAGAAACATAAACAAAACAGAAACTATACTATACACAACCTGCAATAGTAGACACATGTCAATCTGCAAACAACTTAAGCAAGGCAGTAAACAAATATCAAGTGGAATCATTAAGCAAGTTGCAGTAGTAAGTACCCTATCATCTAGGAATATAAGAACAATTGTATCAGAATTTCAGAATTCAAACTTAAACATTAATACAAAGGTAGAACTGAATAAATGGCTTATATTGCTATGGTAACAGCTGCAGCATCATCTTCCTGCACCATAGCCATTGTGGAATTCAGATCTCCCCCTGTCTAACAGCTTTCTCCAGGTAGATCACCATACAAGGTGTCCATCTCAGTAGTATCATCATCATCTCCTTCATCAACAAAGTAAGTAGTTGCAAGGTGTGCAACAATATCAGTAACAGCAGCATCTTCTCTAGCATCAGGTCCATCACCAGCATCATCAGCAGCAGCTGGAACTCCATCATCATTAATCTCCTCAATGACCACATTGGAGTTGGATGGTGGTGGTACTCCCCCTGTTGTAGGTGAAAGCAGGGTGGTCCACCTGTTCTTCAGGAACTGAAGCTCATCTATTGTGTCCTGCAAGTGTTGGAGTTGGAGTTTGATGAATTCCTGTGAAAGATACACATTACCAGAAATGTTGATACGGATGTTCTCAACATTTGGGGTTGCATTTCTCTGTCTTTGTGTGGATGATTCAGGATAATCAGTAGTAGAGGGTCTGGTTGGTTCTGGTTGAGCAGAAGTAGAGGGTCTTTGCCGATGTTCAGTACCAGTAGCAAGCAATGGAAGATCAATTACTCTATCCCCAGTGAGTAAGGCAGGAGCTATGGCCAACAGTGGAACTCTCCCCCTCAACACATCAGTGTTCTTGGCAACAAAACCATGATGTCTCAAGTAGTTAGAAATCAGAACAGGATAGGGTAAATTGCCTTTCTCAGAAACTCTCCCAGTAAATCTCATCATATGTTGGAATATTGTCAGACCCAAATTAAACTTCTTAAGCACAGAAATCCTATAAATCAAAACAGCTTGATCCTTAGTGATCTTGGTAGTATTTGTGGTGGGAATCCAATTGTAAATGATGAGTTTGTATAGCACAGAGTGTAGGGAAGTGAGGTCTTTGGCTAGCATGTGTCTAGTCCATTTAACTACCCTACCAGCAGTTATAGCAGAAATGACCACATCCATGTCAGGTTCTTCATCAACCTCAACATTGGGAATTTCTAAAAACTCATTTATCAACTCAGGAGTAAAAGGTACATCCCTCCCCCTAAAATTAACAGTCCCATACCACTTAGAAGATCTCCTACCAGTGCTCTTTTTCAAACATGCATAGAATTCATATGCCCAATTTGTCAAGAAAGACTCACCAAAATTTACAGCATGCATCAAATTCCTTTCCTCTAAGAAATTAATCATGCCTTTACTATCAAAATCAGGTATATTGATCCTCTTCTCTATCAGCAGTTTTCTTTTAGAATAAATGGCCAATCTATTCTCTAGTGTATCAAGAGAATCAGAAATACCTCCCTCTTCAGAAGCAAGGTCATCTGAGCTTGGTGTTGAGCTTTTAGCAGAGCTCTGTTCAGGGCTGCTTGCTGCACTGGAAGAGCTATCTCCACTGCCACCATCTTCAGGTTCTGGTGCAGCTTCCTTTGCAGCAGCATTGTGCTCAGCATTTTTCCTAAGAGACTTCAGAATGTCTCTCAAGCACTTTTCAGAATCAGAATTGGACTCTGACTCAGCTGGTTCATCTTCAGTGATCATCTTTTCTTTGCCTTTTGGTTCAGCAACAGACTTTCCTTTCCCTTTCTTTTCAGCAACAACCTTCGTTTTGGATTTTTCAGCAACAACAGTCTTAGTTTTCTTTGGTTTCTCAGCAACAATAGGAGCTTCATCTTCAGAATCTGTGAACACTTGAATAGGTTCACCAGCATCAGCTCCAACTTTCTTCTTCTTCCTCATGGATTCAGAGTAATCCACACGAGTGAATACACGGTACGATCTCCTTCTTTGTACAGGGCTTCTCTGCCTTTTTCCTTTCTGTGCAATTTTCTTGAAAGGAATTGGAGCAGACTCATCTGAAACAGAGAGTGAAGAGTTTGTACCTTCAGAAATGTTTGCATCTTCCATTTCAACATCTTCAGGGTCGGAAGTAGCAGTGGCTTCTTCTTCAACAGAAGCTTCAACATTTTCAGTTTGCAGTTCGTGAACAGAGGGTGATTTAGGGCTTTTTGAAGTGGCAGCCATTTGGGCGGTTTGATCAGCCAAATAGCTTGAGATATCCACTGTGATATCTCCAAATGTCATCACGGGCAGATGACCAGTTGTTCGAAGAGAGTCAGACACTTCTTCGATGGCCTTGTTGAACTGTTCAACAGTTGCATCTTGAGGAATGTTGGTTGTTGGTGGAATGGTTTGAGGAGCAGTTTGAGGAGTGGGAGTGGTTGTTGATGGAGTTGCAGAGACATTCGAGTCAGCATTTGAAGCGGTAGAGTTTTGTGAAGCCATGGAAGCAAGAATTTCGAGAGGATTTGTGCGAGAGTGAGATGAGGTTTTCGAATCAGAGAGGGATTGTGAGGAATTCGAGTTTGTTCCAGCCATTTAAGTTAGGCGGTTGGAATTTCAAGGTAAGGATGGAAATTTGCACACACTTCTTTGAGATATACACAACCAAATAACAATTTTGCAATCTTAGTAGTCAACACAATCAGAAATCACAATTTAGCAAATAAATGGCATCTTATGTTCGATATTTATAGAGAGAGTAATGTAGTTGGAGGTTAAGAAAAATAAAACAGAAGAATTAATCTAGAATTTTTCGAAAGTGCTCCACATTATTAGCCACAACCTAGATCATGGTTAATTAGTGGTAAAAATCAATTAATTAAATTAATTAATTAGATAATTAGGAAGATTCCATAATTAATTTCGCATAATCTGAAAGAAATAGATAAGGGTCAGTAATTAATTAAATAAATAAACTTAATTTCAATAAATAATTAAATAATTACACAGATAAAAATAAATTCGAATCAGGCAATGTTGTGCTCAAAACTGTTACAAACACCTCAACACGGTTTTTACATGAATTTGCTTCATTTGTGTTGCACCATAATTTTTTCTTTTTGTGTTATAGCATCTAATTTGTATTGATCCATTGTTCCTGTAGAGTACATCGTAGTAGCGAACTCCGTGCCCCATACTTACTTAATGGATTACAAATATATTGATGTTTTTACCAAAGAATCACCTTTTGAAAAGAAGGCATCGTAGTAGTGAACTCCGTGCTCCATAGTTACTCAGTGATTTGGTACATCTTTTAGTATGCTAATAACATTCTCATTTTTATGCATTTGAGAGGTGTAAGACATGTTTATTTTTGCACTCCAATGTTCTTAGATTCGTAGATATTTTACAAAGGAATTATTTAACTAAGTAAGAAATAAATTCAACTTATAAAATTTATACAACCCATGATGTTGTCCCAAATGCTGCCGCATTTGTGACAACATCCATCCGAATTTTTTTCAGATAGTGCTCATGCCAAGAGATTTCCTCAAGATAGAGAATCTCTCATGGTCTAAGGCTTTAGTAAAGATATCAGCATTCTGTTTTTCAGTAGGTACATACTCCAACTTAACAATATTCTTCTCTACTAAATCTCTCATAAAATGGTGTCTAATGCTAATGTGTTTTGTGAGTGAGTGTTGTACAGGATTTTTAGAAATGTTAATGGCACTAGTATTATCACAAAAGATAGTAAGTATACCATTCTCCATACCATAGTCATGGAACATCTTGCTCAGCCACAAGAGTTGTGTGCAGCAGCTTCCAGCAGCAATATACTCAGATTCTGCAGTGGATTGTGAAACACAATTCTGTTTCTTGCTGTGCCATGATACAAGATTGTTTCCCATGTAGAAACATCCTCCACTCGTACTCTTTCTATCATCTATGTCTCCAGCCCAATCAACATCACTATAACCAATTAAAATGTTGTTGGTGTCCTTAGTATACCAGATTCCAAGGTCACTTGTTCCTGAAACATACTTGATGATTCTCTTCACAACATTCAGGTGTGATTCCTTTGGGTTTGCTTGGTACCTAGCACAAACACACACACTGTACATAATATCTGGTCTACTAGAGGTTAAATATAGTAAACTACCTATCATGGATCTGTAAAGTGTTGGATCAACATCTGTTCCAGCACTGTCTTTGCAAAGTTTCAAAGTAGATCCCATAGGAGTTTTCATTGGTTTTGAATTCTCAAGACCAAATCTTTTAACCAAGTTCTTAGCATACTTACTCTGGGAAAAGAAAATACCATCTCTGCACTGTTTGATTTGAAGACCTAGAAAATAGTTCAAGTCTCCAACCATACTCATTTCAAATGTTGCAGTCATTGCCTCAACAAATGTACTCAACATTTTATCACAAGTAGAACCAAACACAATGTCATCAACATATATTTGAGCAATCAGTATATCATTTTCAGTGTGCTTAATGAACAAAGTTCTATCTGCTTCTCCTCTAATAAATCCATATTCCAAAAGAAAGTCAGTAAGCCTACCATACCATGCTCTAGGAGCTTGTTTAAGACCATACAATGCTTTCTTAAGTTTATATACATGATCAGGATACTGTGGATCTTCAAATCCTATAGGTTGTTCAACATATGCTTCTTCATTCAATATGCCATTTAGAAATGCAGCCTTTACATCCATTTGATGAAGTTTAATATCAATAAAACATGCAATAGCTAGCAGTAATCTAATAGATTCTATCCTAGCAACAGGTGCAAAAGTTTCATCAAAATCAACTCCTTCAACTTGGGTGTAACCTTGTGCTACTAACCTAGCCTTGTTCCTAACAATATTACCAGATTCATCAGTTTTATTCTTGAATATCCACTTTGTTCCAATGACATTAGTATGACTAGGTCTAGGAACAAGTGTCCACACTTCATTTCTTTCAAACTGACCAAGTTCTTCATGCATAGCATTAATCCAGTTTTCATCAGTTAAGGCTTCTTTAGCACTCTTAGGTTCGATTTCAGATAAATAGCATTCAGCATTTACAACATTACACATAGAAGACATGCATATTGTTCTTACCACATCTACCTTGTTTGATCTTACTTTTCCTCTTGTTTGCACTCCAACTGTAGCATCGCCTATGATCTGGTCAGAAGGATGACTTTTGCCTATTCTTGAAGAAGGATTCATTTTGGGAATGTACTGATCATTCTGTGAATTTACAGTTGTCTGTTCTGTAGATGTTGACCCAGATGTGTTAACATTTGGTGCAACATTTTCAGACTTCAGTGTATTCTCAGAAGTGTCAGTAACCTGTGATACATCTTCTTCATCCTTGTCATCTGTAAGACCTTTATCATCATCAAACACAACGTTAACAGATTCTTGAACAGTGTTAGTTCTAAGGTTATAAACTCTATAAGCTTTACTATTTCTAGAATAGCCTAAAAAGAAACCTTTATCACTTTTAGAATCAAACTTATGAAGTTGATCCCTATCATTCAGAATATAACACACACAACCAAATACATGAAAATATTTCACACTTGGTTTTCTGTTGTTCAAAATCTCATATGGTGTTTGACTTGTGCCAGAACGAATAAAAACCCTATTAATAATATGGCATGCAATATTCAATGCTTCTCCCCAAAATTTCTTAGCAAGACATTTGAATGTTAGCATAACTCTAGCCATTTCTTGTAAAGTTCTATTCTTTCTTTCAACAATTCCATTTTGTTGTGGAGTTTTAGGAGATGAATACTCTTGCAAGATACCCTTTTTATCACAAAAATCATTAAACATGCTGTTTTCAAATTCCCTACCATGATCAGTTCTAATACGGCCAACTTTCAAGTTAAACACATTTTTGAACCTTTTATAAAGAATTTTAAATGCAGCAAATGCTTCAGATTTGTCTCTTAAAGACTCTACCTAGGTATATCTAGAAAAATCATCTACCACAACTAAGGAATACCTCTTTCCTCCAATGCTTTCAGTTTCCATAGGACCCATCAAGTCCATGTGCAGTAATTCAAAACATCGATGTGTAGTACAATGTGACAGCATTTTGTGTGACATTCTTACCTGCTTACCTTTTTGGCATGGTCCACATACAGTATTGTTGTGAAGATTTAGTTTTGGAATTCCTTTTACTGCGTCTGCTTTGATTAGTCTATTCATTGCTCTGTAATTTGCATGACCCAATCTTTGATGCCATAAGACATTTTCATCATATTTTGACAAGTTACACATATTTGTTCCAATAAGATAGCAATTATCAGCTGACCTAGTACCAGTCATAACACAAACTTCATCTTTATTAAGAACATAACATGAATCTTTATCAAATTTCACATGCAAATTATCATCACAAAGTTGACTAATGCTAATCAGATTTGCAAGTAAGCCATCAACATGTAAGACATTTTTAAGCTTAGGAAAACCTTTAACATTCAAAGTTCCTTTACCAAGAATCTTTCCTTTAGAACCTCCACCATATGTAACATTACCACTATTCAAGGTCACATAATCAGATAAGAAATCAGTACGACCTGTCATATGTCTAGAACAACCACTATCAAAGTACCATGAGTCAGGTAGACATGCTTTTAAGGAGGTATGAGAAACATTACAGGTAGCTTTTGGTTTCCATGCAGATTTCAAAAACTGTTTACCAGGATGTGACAGTTTCTTATGCAGCATTTTCAAAGTTTTCTGTTCTTCAAACAATTTTACACAGTAAGGGCGAATATGACCAACTTTAGAACAGTAATGACAGATATACTTTCTTTTAACCTTATGAGGATTTGATTGTGCAGATGTTGCATCAGATGTGACAACATTTGCCTTCACAAATTTCACAGGCTTTCTAAATTTATCAGAAATAGAAGCAGTAGTACCATCATAACCTAAACCATGATTGTTAGACTTACCAGTAGCTATAGCATTATTTACCTCAGAAGCACTCTTGGAATATTTCTTGAAACATAGAGTAGAATTTATCAAATTCTCCTTTAAGTTACAGATTTCCAGATCTCTTTTGGTAAGAATAACTTCTAGCTTGGTGATTGTGTCTGTCAAATCCTCATTCCTTTTATTCAGAGAATCAAGGGTGAGTTTCTGATTCTTCCAATCATCCAACAGCTTTTGGTATTCATTGTCATCAGTCCTTTTTCCTGCATCATCAACTAAACCATTAAAACAGTTCAAATCTGGGTGAATCTGTTCTGATGTTGTTGTAGATGTTGAGACATCAGGTACAGCATCAGAATCTGTTTCATCCAGATCATCATCTGAGGAATCATTATACTCAATTCTGGTAAAATTAGAATATTTAGTCTGATTTAATTCATCAAGATCATCATCATCAGATTCATCACTCAAGGTAGCACTAAAGTTCAGTTTTTGCTTAAGTCTAGTGTTGGCACATTCATTTGCATAATGGCCATAACCAGAACAAGCATTGCATTGAACTGATTTTCGAAATTCAGGATCATACCTTGGTTTACCTTCACTCTTTGATAGTCTTGGTGTGAATTGAGCTTTCCTCCTTTCTGGTTGAGGTGTTGATGTATTGATTTGAATCTTAGGCTGAATGTTTCTAGATTTGTTCACAGATTTCTTAAGAAACTTATTAAAGTGCTTAGTGAGCAAGGCAATGTTGTTAGGATTGTTGAGACATTCATCAAGCAATTCTTCATCAGAATCAACTTCAGTAATGATGGGTTGAGCTTCAGAAGTGTTTGATGTTTCCCCTTTAAAAACTACAACTTTCTTATCAACAACACTCTCTTAGTGTTTTGATCCCTAGGATAACCTGAGTCCTAGTGCTCAATCTCTCTGAGTTAAGACTGTGTTTCACAAAACCAGTCCTTAACTCCTCACTTCTACAACAAACTCTCTCTTCACTAAATGAGATAAGGGTTTGAGGTTTGGTTCCAACTTATAGAGATATCCTTTACAATAAGAACAGTGTAAAGGCTTAGGATATCTCAATGCTAAGCTTTGGATATTCTACAAAGATTGGCTTAGCTTGATGAAGTGATTCAGGAAACTTGGGATTCTAGAGAACAACTTGGTTTCCTTTGAAAGCTTGATGATAGTTTGATAGCTTGTAGTTGGATCATTGAATCCCTTGATCACTTCTGTATTTATAGGCAAATTTGAGCAGCTAACCGTTGGAGGGATAGCAATTCAAACTTGTCTATTTGCAGCACCATTGAAACGGCTATGAAGCTTGGCATCCTTTTATCCACTGTGTAAAAGGCCTCTTCCATGGTTGCTTGAATGAATGTGTTGACTTCTGAAAAATGCGGCTGAGAAGACTTGTGTCAGATTCCAAATATGCACATTTCCCAAGGTTGATTTGTGGCAGAAGCTACACTCAACCAACGGTCAGATGGGACAAGCTCCCTGAACATTCCTGCTGCCATTTAGAATATTCCAACATTCATTCAATGCTTCACTCTTTAATGCTTCAAGTCTTCAATGCTTGGTTCAGGCATGATTGGTAATAAATGCTTCATTGATTTTGTCTTCTGTGAGCTTTGGCATTCAATGCTCTTGATCATTTGCATTTATGAGCATTGCCTTAATATGCTTGATCTCTTCAGCTTAGTTGTCCACTCTGATAGCTTGTCTTGTAAGTTCAGCAACTTTGGCCTAGAAACTTAATACATATCAAGCTGCCTAACATTCAGCTTTGGACAACTATCCTGAACTCTAAAATCTCACAACATTTCTGAGATTTTTGACTTAAGCATTCTACTTACTCAAGTGTTCTGAGACAACTTGTCTGAACTAGACTTGAGCATATCTCAACTAATCTGAACAACATCAATCAGGGGTTTTGGTATCTAAATCAAAAGCATTTTATTCCCAACAATTTCCCCCTTTTTGATGATGCCAAAACCTATTACAAAGGGAACTTGACTTATACTATACTTTACCTTCAGGAAGAATGAGCTGGTCAACTTGCCTGAAAGAAACTGTTAGCACAATAAATCAAGTATGATATGTCATGATAGGTTAGTTGAGATAATGAGTTGTTATCTCATGATAAAAACATAGTGATCCTTTTATATATGAAAGTGTGCTGGTATGGATGTATAAAAGTGTTTAAGTAAGTAGATAAATGTTGCACAGAATGTTGAGACAAATAGTGCAACACTGACTCTAACAGAATATCAGAAATTATGATTAACACAGCGGAAGACTTGAAACACTAAAAACAAACGTGACACAATGGAAATAATTTTTCACATAGATTTTATAAATAAAAATCTATGCTAGCCTTACGGCGAAAACCAATACTTATCTTCAAGTATAAATGTTGTGTGAAATGTTACAGCATTAACATTCACAACAGAAACTACAAACGAGGCAGGTGCCTTGTTCTAAAAACGAACTAAGTGTATAATGTATACACTGTCGAAATGCCTAGTCTATCTAAAGATTACACTCTCAATAGATAAGAAGACACACAGCCATACGGGTGGGATACGAACGTATGATCTAAAAGGTAGTTCTACTGGCCACAATTCCTAACAGGGATATACGCTCGGTCTAGGAAGTTGATCGAATAGAGTACACTAATTTGAGAAGCCTTCCATCGGTATTTATAGTAGTGGGGTGCTGATTCTAGAGGCTTCCACATTGAGGTCCTATTTTTTAGGAACTCAACTTCCACAACTTCCATGATCTTTCTAGATCCTTCTAGGCTGCTCCAGGTCGTTCCAAATGTATCTAGGCCGTTCTAGTATGTTCTCCAATGTTCTGGAATCTTCCAGGTTCCAGATCCTTGTAGAAGCTTCTAGATCCTGCCAGAAATGCGACAACATTTAGATCAACATTTAATGTAGCATTTCAGAAAAGACTTAGAAAAAATCTCGGAAGGTCAAATTCAGATGTTGTTGATAATGTTAAGACATTTAAGAATTAACAACATCTACAATATAAGTCAAAGAGCATTACAGGGCTGAAAATTAAAAGGACTCACTAGTCTAGAACTGTAAAATAACAACAATCATAAAAATCATAACAGCAAATAGGAAAGAAGTGAACTTATCCATCAGAGAGTTCCATCATCTTGAGGAGCAATGCCATACTGAGCCCATACTCTTTTCTTCAATTCCCAGATCTCTTTGTTGGTTCCTTTAGGGCCAGGCTTCAACTTCTCCATCCTCATGATGTTGATGAATTCTTCCAGTATCTTTCCCTCATCAATTAAGTTCCCATTGAACTTAGGAGGCATGTACAGAATAGGACCAGGGGCCTTGAATTCAACTCTAGCCTTCTCAGCTGCTGCAAACAGCTTTTGGTAGAGGTCCCTATGGTTCTCAAACATAAACTGCCCAAAAACTTCATCTACACTCTCTTCAAGCCACTTTCCAATGACATAAAAGTCATATACAAAATTTCTCTTGGCCTCCTCCCATGCATCATTCAGTGAGATTGGAACCCACTTATCATGGTGAGGGTACTGAGTGTCCCATCTTTGCAGCATTTGAGGTTTGAGTCTTCTGTAAGAAGCCCTCCTTCTTGGAGCTTTGAAGTTTGCCCTTCTTCCATCTCTTGCCTTGTTGGCCTCAACCAACTAATCCATTCTCTCTTTAGCTCTTTGAAGAGCTAGCTTCTCCTGTGTCTCTGGATCCTTTCCAAATCCTTCTTCAAATAGCTTAGAAGGATCATCAGCAAGCTTGGGCACTCTTACTTCAGGCTCTTTGTCCTATTCTACTCCTTCAACTTCTTCTTCTTCAATTACACGCAGCTTGACTGCTTTCTTCAACCTCTTGGATTTCCTCACTGGAGTTGTTTCTTCAGACTGAAATTCTGATGGCAGAGTCAGGCTAGTTGGGAATTCATTGAAGGCTTGCAGTTCCTTCCTCTTTCTTTCAGATACTCTTGTCACTTTCCCCCTTACTTCAGCAGCCTTTTCTTTGGGGTCAAGTCCTGCAGACTCACCACCAGGCCTTTGAAGCCTCCTTGCCTGACTTTCCATGGCTGACATCATAGATTCCTTGACAGCAATTTGAATTTGCTCTTCTTCAGTCAAGTTTTCAATGTTCATTGGGCCTTTGCCTTTCCCAATGTCTTCTACTACCTCCTCCTCAACATCAGGGACCTTCTCCTTTCCTTTGGATTCACCAATAACCAAGGTTCCCTTTGCCTTAGCTCTCTCTCTCTTTCCCCCTTTTTGGCATTATCAAAACACTGAGGCTTCAAGTCACTTATAGTGACAGAGAGATGTGAGTGAGCATGAGTGAGGGACTTCAACTCCTGCAGCAAATAAACATTCTCATCATGGATGTTTTGCATTTTGTCATCTGCCATGCTTAAGAATGTGTGAACAAGTGTCATCTTTTGAGCAACAATGGCATCCAAGGTTGCTTTCAGAGATTGATCAAGTTTGGCCTGAAGTTGATCAGTGAGGTTGGTCACAACTTGATCAGACACTTTGGCCATAAGTTCAACAGTGAACTTCTCTGCAGCCTCTTTCACCATTGCAGCTTTCAATTCTTCAGCTTTCTTTCTCTGTGCAGCAGTCCTTTGCCTTAATGCATCTTTGATTGTCCTTCTCAAGGCTCTCACATTATGCTTGTACAAATCTTTGAGGCCCTTCTGCTCTTTCTGCACAAATTTTGTGAACTTCACCATCTCCTCCTTTGCCTTTGTTACTTCTGTTGAAACTATTTGCAGTCCAGTTTCAACACCACAGATCCTTGCATCCAGTGTAGGCAAGATCACTTCCTCTGAGCCAGTAAGCCTCATCTCCACAGAGGCAAGAGTTTTGCCTTGGTCATCAAGGTGGACACATTTGCTGAGACTGCTTCTAGGTCAATGTCAGCATCAACTGGGATATCTGTAAGAGAGGCATCTGCAAAAATTTGCTCAATGGTGACAGCTACTGAATCTGCAAAACTAAGAGTGTTAGTAAAAACTCCCTCAACACCCTCATTCTTTTTATCTCCCAATAGGCCTGATTCATCAGCACCTATACTCTCATTTTCAACTTCTTTCTTTTCTTCATTTTCAATAGATAAGCTCACATTCACTGGAGAATCAGGCCTCCTTTCACCAAGGGATTCATCAAGTTCAGATTTGACTTGAAGAATAGCCTGACTCTCATATTGGGCTGCACCCAATATTTCTACTTCATCTCCCTCTATGATTGGTGCACTCAGGGAACCAGTAATCATACACTCATCCTCACCTTCTTCCTCTGATTTTTTATCACTATTTGCCTTTTCAACTCCTTCTTTTCCTAAACCTGACACCTCCATATCCTCAACAGGATCCACAGAGGGCAGTTGTTGGGAGATCACAGTGCTTGGGCATCCCAAGGCCACTGAGTCATCCTGAATGACTAAAGGCTGGTGAATGTCCAACTGTCCTGACATTGATGAGGCTTTAGCCAAACTAGCTTCTCCCATGGAAGTCTCAACATTGTCAAGCTGTGCCTCAGGTTCAGGAGAACCATCCTTGGCCAATGCATCTTGGACTGAGTCACCATCTTTGGTCAACTCCTCTGAATGATCAGAGTCCTTAACATAATGATAGGTCAAATAATGTACCTGAGCAGAATTGAGGCCAGGAGGATTGGGATTGGTGTTGTCATCATCATCATCATTGTCATCATCAGAAGGGCTGTCTTGATGCTTGATTCCTTGTGCAATTCTTTCTCTCTCAGCAAGCACCTTTTCATGAACAATGGTGCAAAATAAGGCCTCAGTGGTTAACACACTGGTCTTCTTTATATTTGCAAAATGTAACAGCCTATTTTCTTCAACCTGCCACCAGCTAGCTCCCTTATCCTTGATAGCTTGTGCTATTTCCACAATTGTTCGATCCTTGATCTCAACAAGTGCCCTGAGATCATAGAATTGTTGTTGCAGCCTAGGATATGCCTTCAATCCTGGATATAACTCATCCACATTGGCTCTTGCAATCTGCCTCAACATCCCTTCATAGGTGTACTCTTCACCACTTTCTTCTTCATCAGAAGAGTTGACTTGGGATTCAGGAGGGTTGGTTTTGGATTCAGGTAAGTTGGGATTCAGGTGCTTTTGAGAGCAATGTTCCTGAAGAGGTAATTGGAATGGCTGGAATGGGTGGGAGAGTAAATTGATCACCTTCTTGAAGAGCAGTTTCAAGAAGTTTGGTGTAAGACAAAAGTCTGGGATCAAGAGGGGAGAATGACCTATCTTCAATGTCAGCTAAATCAGCTAACACATCAATTCCTGTCCTATCAGGAGCACTTTCAGGAGAATAAACTTTCTTTGCAATAATTGGGGCATCTTCAGGAGTCTTGCACTCCTCTTCTTCATGCCTTGATGGAGATATTCTTTGAGATTGAATATCAGGAGAGTTGGTTTCAGGGCTGTTGGGCTTTGATTTGGACTTGGAGTTAGACCTACTTGCTTGTCTAATCTCCTTGAAAAATTCCTTCTTTTTCTTCTCCTCTTCCATCAACTTCTGCTTCTCAAAAGTTTTGATGATTCTTCTTCTTCTTTCTGACCTTGTTGGCTTATCAAGGTCCCTAAACTCTGTTACAGACTCAGGCTGCAAGGGGACAACCTCTCTGACTTCTTCAGGAGGATTGACTCCTTCTTCAGCAACCTTTTCAATCTCTTCAGAAGTGGCTCCTCCACTTCTTGACTGGATTTCTGGGGGAGATTCACTTAGAATGTTCTTCATTTTCTTCATCTTTGGCTGAGCTTTTGGTGGTTGAGCTTTTCTTTTTCTTGGAGAAGTTCTGGTTGTGGGAACAACAGCACCTGCTTTCTTGGAAGCTGCATCCTGCTTCCTCTTTTCTGTCTTAGAAGACAGTTTCCTAAACATCACCTTTTGGGCTGGAAAAGGCTTTGGCTTGGCTTGGAGGTGGGTATAATGTGCAAATCTTTCTAAGAGCAAGCTAGCTCTTGTGCAAAATTGGAGTCTCCCATCAACTACCACCTTGTGGTGCTTCACTTCTTTGAATTTAAACTTTTCATTCATCATCTTGTCTAGAATGAAGTTTTTCCAGTTGAACTTGACTCTCTTCTCAGCAGAGTCAATCACAGCAGCCATCACTCTCAACTTAGGCATACTGATTTGTTCAACACTCCCAGAGTGGCTTAACAAACTTTTTACCACACAATCAAATAAGTGCCTGTATACTGGTTTCAAGGTGTTCTTGTTCTGAGCACTTACAACTTTCTTGGGTTCTATCATCCATGGATAGTAGAACTCCTGATCATCTTCCTCTTTATACATCTCTGGATTCTGGCCTTCTAAAGGTAGCCCAAAGCTAGCATCTAGATCCTCAGCAGTGAAGATGATGGTGTGTTGGCTTTCTTCTTCTTCTTCTTCCTCAGCATATGTCAGTTTGGTGCATACATCACCCTTTTTGCCCTTCCATCTGAGATAGGCAAAGAATTCAGCCATGAAGGGATTCAGGCAGGAATCAGGCTTGGTGCCAAGAAATTTCTCAAGCCCTGCCTCCCTTAGCCATTGAAGGACTTGATGAACTTCTGTGTCTGGGCTGTCAAAAGCAACTAACTTTTCAAACCAAAGTGAATTTGGATTGCTAAGATAGGAGAAATCAATGTCCAAGGAGGAGTCATTGAAATCTACAAGTTCTTCTCTCTTAATTTTGGGTGCCATGGATAATTTTGAGAGTTAGAAAGGTTTTGGAGAAAAGTTGCAGGTTTTGAGGGGTTTTCAAAAGAACTTTGAGAGTTTGAAATTATGAGAGCGTGAGGAAGAAAGTAAAAATCGAGGAATTTATATATGAAGGGATTTTATTAACCGTTGGTTAATAGATAATAACCGTGGGTAATATTAAGAAACCAATTGGATAAAGTAGGGTAGGCGGTTAAACGAATGTTTAATGCAAATCAATGGCCTTGATGATGGCTCAAGAATTCATGAAATCTTAATGGAAATTTTGCATTAAATGCTGATTTGCCATTTTGGGGGCAAAGATCTTAATATCACACGCCATCCTAAAATGGCCTACTCTTAGACCAAGAAACCTTTTAAATGTCTAATCAATGCTAAAAATAGCAATAATTATCCAATTTGCTCAGACAAACATCCTGAGATGTGTTTTAACTTCTCTCTTGGTCAACCTGTCTAACCAACATGTCTGAGTGGGTCCCAATGTTGCTGTCTGACCACTAGTACAAAGCTCCTGACCAACATTGCTGAACATCATAAGGACAACTTTGCTGATTATCCCCTTTTTGACAGATTGCTTCAGTGAGGTTGGTCAACCTTACTGAAGTTCAATTTATTGAACTTCCCCCTTCTTATGAGCTTCCTTCCTTCATTCCTCCATCTTCCCTGGATCAAGCAATCCTAATTCAGCTGATAGTTCCAAGAACCTTGCTTCAGCTAGTGGCTTGGTCAAGATATCAGCTTTTTGCTTATCAGTGTGGATCTTGACAAGTTTGATATCTTTCTTTTCCACATGATCCCTTATGAAGTGATGCTTTATATCCACATGCTTGCATCTGGTGTGGAGCACTGGATTCTGTGAGATAGCAATTGCACTATTGTTGTCACAGAATATTGGAACTTCATTTGAGATGACTTTGTAATCTCTCAGTTGCTGCCTGAGCCAAAGTATCTAAGCACAGAAACTTCCAGCTGCTACATATTCTGCTTCAGTTGTTGAAGTTGCAACTGTATTTTGCTTCTTGGAGAACCATGAGATAAGCTTGCTGCCCAAGAACTGACAGGTTCCAGAAGTGGACTTTCTGTCAATTCTGCAACCTCCATAGTCTGCATCTGAATATCCAGTGAGCTCAATGTTGTCATCAGCTGGATACCATAATCCAAGATTCTCAGATCCCTTGAGATATCTTAGAATTCTCTTGGCAGCATCAAGATGGCTCTTCTTTGGATTAGCTTGAAATCTTGCACACACTCCAACTACAAATGTAATATCAGGCCGGCTTGTAGTGAGATAGAGCAAGGATCCTATGATTCCTTTGTAGTTAGTGGAGTTTGTTGATTCTCCACTTTCATCAGGATCCATTTTCCAGTTAGTATTCATAGGAATTCTGACTGACTTGCTTCTAACACATCCAAATTTCTTGATCATGTCCCTTGTATACTTGGCCTGATTGATGAAGATTCCTTTCTTAGACTGTGTGACTTGAAGTCCTAAGAAAAAATTCATCAATCCCATCATGGACATCTCAAATTTGCTTTACATGAGTTTGGAGAACTTCTCACACAACTTCTCATTTGGAGATCCAAATATAATGTCATCCACATAGATTTGGACTAACAGAATATCATCTCCTTCACAGATTCTGAACAGAGTTCTGTCAACAGTGCCTTTGACAAAACCATGATCCAGAAGAAACTGTGATAAGGTGTCATACCAAGCTCTTGGAGCTTGCTTTAAGCCATAGAGAGCTTTCTTCAATCTGTACACCTTGTCTCCTTCTTCAAATCCTGGGGGTTGTTCAACATATACTTCTTCTTTGAGCACCCCATTGAGAAATGCACTCTTCACATCCATTTGATACACCTTGAATCTCATGTGAGCTGCATATGCTAAGAAGAGTCTGATTGCCTCAAGTCTGGCCACTGGAGCAAAAGTCTCATCATAATCAATTCCTTCAGATTGACAATACCATTTGGCCACCAGTCTTGTTTTGTTCCTTACAATGATGTCATTTTCATTTTTCTTATTTTTGAACACCCATTTGGTACCAATGACATCTTGATGAGTTGGCCTTTCCACCAGCTCCCATACTTCATTTCTGGTAAACTGGTTCAGCTCTTCTTGCATGGCTATGATCCAGTTGGTGTCCTGTAGTGCTTCCTCAATATCTTTTGGTTCCTGTTCTGAAAGGAAACAGCAAAACAAAGCACTTTCTCCATGAAATCTTCTAGTTTTGATCCCTTCACTTGGATTTCCCAGTATCAGGCTAGTTGGATGGTCATGCAACCAAGTCCTTCTAGACCTGATCCCTTCAGGAGGATTGTCCTCATCTGAAGTTGGATCACTAGATTCATTAAATTCAGGAAAGTTAATTGAAGGATCAAGTTCAGGATCATATTCAGGGGTGTTGTCCTCTTTGTCAGATAAGTTGACATTTTCATTGGTTCCCCCTTGAATATTGGATCCATTAACTACCTCAGCATTGCCTGCTTCTTCATTGGTAGTTGTTACCTGGTTTTGAACTGGGATGGGGTCAGTCAGTTCAATTTCTTCTTCAGGTTGGTTGTCTTCTGGTTGATTGCCATCAGGTAGGTTGTCCAGTTTTTGATTTTCATGAAGTTCAGGTTGGGCAACATCTACAAACATTGTTTCCTTGCTTTGAAGCCTCAATCTGGTTGTTCTTTGTGTTATCTCATCAATATTCAGGTTTCTATCCCTGAACTCATTAACAGATTCATCAAACACAACATGAGGTGTTTCTTCCACAATAAGGGTTTTGCAATTGTAGACTCTGTAAGCCTTGCTGATTTGTGAATATCCAACAAATATTTCTTCATCAGCTTTGCTGTCAAAAGCTTTCAATTGTTCTTTCCCATTATTATGAATGAAACACTTACAACCAAATATATGGAAATAAGCAACAGTGGGCAATCTACCTTTCCATATTTGATATGGGGTTTTACCTTGTCCTTTGGTGATTAAGGACCTGTTTTGAGTGTGACATGCAGTGCTAATGGCTTCAGCCCAGAACCTTTTAGGCAATTTGGATTCTGCAATCAATGTTCTTGCTGCCTCTTTCAAGGTTCTGTTCCTTCTTTCAGCAACCCCATTTTGTTGAGGTGTTCTTGCTGCTGAAGTTTCATGAGTGATGCCATTTTTACTGCAGTACTCATTGATGTATGAGTTTATGAATTTTGTGCCTTTGTCAGATCTGATCTTGACAATATTTAGGCCTTTTTCATTGCTCAATCTCATCATCAATTCAGGTAGCTTGACTTGGGTCTCCTTTTTGTTCAACAAGAATACTACCCAAGTGTACCTGGAAAAATCATCAACAACAACTAATGCATATTTTCTTCCATTTAAACTTACTGGGATAATTGGACCAAATAAATCCATATGCAGTAGTTGAAGAACTCTCTCAGTTGAGATGACATGTTTTCCTTTGAATGAAGCTTTGATCTGCTTTCCTTCCTGACATGGCTGGCATATATGTTCTTTGGTGAACACTTGATTAGGTAGCCCTTTAACTAGAGAGTTTCTTGCAATCTTGTTGATGGTTTTGAAATTCAGATGGTTCAATCTCTTGTGCCATAGCCAGCTTTGCTCATTTGTGCTTTTGGCAACAAGGCAAACTGCTTCAGGGGTTTTGCTCCAATCTGCAAAATAAACATTTCCCTTTCTCACCCCTGTTAGTAGCACCTGTTGTGTTGAATTATTTTTGATAATACATTCATTTGGTGCAAATTCAACACAATATCTTTTATCACAAATTTGACTTATAGACAGCAAGTTGTGTTTTAGGCCTAGGACATATGAGACATCAGTAATTTTGACATTACCAATGTTTAATGTACCATAACCTCTTGTGATTCCTTGAGAGCTGTCTCCAAAGGTTACTGAAGGACCATCCTTTTCTATGAATTATGAGAGAAGCTCTTTGTTCCTAGTCATGTGTCTTGAGCATCCACTGTCCAAGTACCATGCTGTTTTCTTGTTGATGCTTCTCTTCTTCTTGTGGTCCTTGCAGCCCTGCAAAGTCAAAATTTAGGTACCCTTTGAGTGTTGGGTCCTAGAGAGTTAGCTGTACCTTTTGGAACCCAAATCTGTCTGATTACTCTGATTGACTCAAAGTGACTGACTTGGTTTCCATTTACATCTACATACACAGTTTGACCCTTAAATGCCTTGGGTGCCTTCTGTGTATAAGTGTTGGCCTTGTAAGGTTCAGGAGAGTTGGTGAATTTCTTTGGGACATTCCTCTTGAAGTTACTAGACCTAGGTGCAGCTTGGTAAGACCTTTGAGGATAGGGTTTTGGATGGCCTTTTCCTTTTGTCATGTGAGGTCCAGGCTTCCTGAAGGTTTTATACCTGTCAGAGGGGTTGGGCCTCAATCCATTCAGTTGAGGTTGCCTCATTTGAGTTGGCCTTTTCTGAACAGATTTTGGACAACTCTTCTGATGAGAATTCAGATAGGTTGACCTTCCATTGGTTCTACCTTTCTGAATCTCATTTCTCCTGTAAGCAATGCCTTTAACCTTTTCCTTAGGTATGGGTTTAGGGACATTGTTCACTTGAGTTGGTATAAAAATTCATTTACCCTTATCCTTGATCAGTGGTTGATTTACTTCCATTTCATTTTGTTGTGCCACTGATCTTACAAAAGTCATCTTAGAATTGCTTGATGAGGCAATACTAAGACCAGGTGAGGGTTCAAATGGATTATAGCCTAATCCACCCTTTTGAGCAAATGGTCTTTGAAACCCTTGAATTTCCTCTATTGCCTTAGCAGATTTGTTCAAGGCAGACATTTTCATTTTTAAGCTCCCCTCACTTATTTTTAGAGTATCAAATTCACTTGAGAGATTGTCAAATTTAGCTTGAAGAGTTCTAAAGTCAAAATCCTTTTTCTTTAGAGTCAGAGTTTGTTCATCAATCAGCTTTTGTTGTTCAGAGACTTTGAGAGACATTTCTCCATGTTCTCTCACAATCTGCTGATACAACTCAGTTGATTTAATGTCAACCTCAGATTCAGGAAGATTGGAGATTTTGCTTTTAGACCTCAATTGTTCATTTTCTCTTAATGCTATATTGCATACTTCTTGCATTCTGGTGAAATCTTCTAACAATTTTTCAAAGTCAAGATGGATTTCACTAGATTCATGTGTGTTAATGGAAAGGTTGGAAGATGAGCATACCTCTTCATTTTCAAATGCCATTTGGCAGTCATCATCACTGTCACTGTTGGAGAACAGTCCATCATCAGAAGAGTAGACACTCTCTTCACTTGCTGATTCTCCAGCTACCATGGCCTTCCTGTTGTTCATCCTCTTGTCTCTTTTGTTTTGCCTTTCTTTTCTTTCTTTGGCACTTAGGTCAGGACAATTATACTGAAAGTGACCCTTTTTCTGGCAGTTGTAACACACATCTTCATCATCATTTTTCTTGCTTGAGGACTCCTTCCTCCTTGATGATGATGGTTCACCTTTGCTGTACTTCTTTTTATCAGCATATCTGTCTTGTTTCTTCTCATCAGAGACTTTGTCCTCTGATTTGTTATCAGGAGAGCTGAATCTCCTTCTGGTTTTGTTATCTTGGTAGAACTTCTTGTATCTACCAAATCTGGAGTTGAGCTTCTCAAATCTCCTTGCCATGAGTGCCAGCTCCTCCTTCATTTCTGATTTTGAAACAGATTGAGAAGATCTTTGAGTATTTTTCTTCTCTGTTTCAGTGGCTTTGAAAGCAACACCTTTGCTTGAGGAAGATGGCTCATCATGCACCTTCTTTCTGTTGAGATCAAACTCATATGCTTTGAGTTCAGAGAATACTTGCTGCATTGGCATGTTGTCAAGATTGCTGGTATTTTGCATCATGACAGAATATATGTCCCACTTTGATGTGAGACTTCTCAGAATCTTCAAAGCAACTTCTCTTTTGGCATAAAACTTGCCCAAAGAATTCATCTCATTCATGATGTCAGTGAATCTGCTATCAAGATGATCAATAGTTTCATTTGGCTCCATAGTGAATTGCTCATACTTTTGGATAGCCACTTGAAGCTTGTTTTCCTTTATATTTTGGGTACCTTCACACATAAGTGCTAGGGTATCCCAGATCTCCTTTGCTGTGGTGCAGTGATACACTCTTCCCATCACTGCATCTGGAATAGTCTGGTACAAGGTGTTCATGGCAATGTAGTTCAGATTGTGCCTTTTTCTCTCTTCTGTTGTCAGCTCATCCTCATCTTTTGGCAATAGCTCCCTTGGGTCTGCTTTTTGAGCATCAGTGACCTTGGGATTGAGCTTGGTGAAGGTGAATGGTCCTCTGGTGATGACTTTGAGCATTTCATCATGCTGGCAGGCAAGATGTGCTCTCATCCTGATCTTCCAGAAATCATAATTCTCAATTGAGAACATTGGCAACTTGTGATGAGAAATATGATTGACTTGGTTTGGACCCATGTTGTTGATGGTGTTTACGGCATCTCCTGGAACTGCATTGTTAGCCATTCTTATACAGATAGACAAAGGAAAATACAAATAGATTTTTCAGAAATTTGGATCAGTTCAGTGACCACAGAAATAATGTGAATTTTTGAAAGTCAATTTGAATGTTCAGCAACAGTGGTCTTTGAACCCCTGCTCTGATACCACTTGTTGGTCCTTGGTGGAGTATAACACAAGTGTATGGGGGGGGGGGGGGGGAATGCACTTGTGTATGCAAATTCTTTTTCTTTTTGACAAACTAGTCTTATCAGGCAAGTTGTCTCACAACTAGCCTTAGTGAGAACTTTGATAGATACTTGTCCTACTGATTACTATTGAGTGATCAGTTGGCTAAATATCTAAAAGAGTTGCTAAGTGCGGAATGTGGTTGACCTTTGACTCAAAGAAATACTCCTAATTGATTTCTGAAAAATACAGTTATCAGGGACTTTGTCCAAAACAGTTTTTCTTGACTTACTGAGTTTTGCTCTTTAAAATATGTTAGAATGTGAGTAAATAAAGAGTACAGTAAGTAAATGGCACACAAGTTTATAGTGGTTCAGAGACTTAAGCTCCTACATCCACTTTCCCTGATTGAACATGATAATTCCTTCACAATGGAATTAGCTTGTTTTATAGTGCCAAGGTGCACTGATCAACAACACTCTCTTAGTGTTTTGATCCCTAGGATAACCTGAGTCCTAGTGCTCAATCTCTCTGAGTTAAGACTGTGTTTCACAAAACCAGTCCTTAACTCCTCACTTCTACAACAAACTCTCTCTTCACTAAATGAGATAAGGGTTTGAGGTTTGGTTCCAACTTATAGAGATATCCTTTACAATAAGAACAGTGTAAAGGCTTAGGATATCTCAATGCTAAGCTTTGGATATTCTACAAAGATTGGCTTAGCTTGATGAAGTGATTCAGGAAACTTGGGATTCTAGAGAACAGCTTGGTTTCCTTTGAAAGCTTGATGATAGTTTGATAGCTTGTAGTTGGATCATTGAATCCCTTGATCACTTCTGTATTTATAGGCAAATTTGAGCAGCTAACCGTTGGAGGGATAGCAATTCAAACTTGTCTATTTGCAGCACCATTGAAACGGCTATGAAGCTTGGCATCCTTTTATCCACTATGTAAAAGGCCTCTTCAATGGTTGCTTGAATGAATGTGTTGACTTCTGAAAAATGCGGCTGAGAAGACTTGTGTCAGATTCCAAATATGCACATTTCCCAAGGTTGATTTGTGGCATAAACTACACTCAACCAACGGTCAGATGGGACAAGCTCCCTGAACATTCCTGCTGCCATTTAGAATATTCCAACATTCATTCAATGCTTCACTCTTTAATGCTTCAAGTCTTCAATGCTTGGTTCAGGCATGATTGGTAATAAATGCTTCATTGATTTTGTCTTCTGTGAGCTTTGGCATTCAATGCTCTTGATCATTTGCATTTATGAGCATTGCCTTAACATGCTTGATCTCTTCAGCTTAGTTGTCCACTCTGATAGTGTTGGGAATAAAATGATTTTGATCTAGATACCAAAACCCCTGATTGATGATGTACAGATTAGTTGAGATATGCTCAAGTTATTGTTCAGGCAAGTTGTCCCAGATCACTTTAGTTTGTAGAATGCATAAGTTATAATCTCAGAAATGTTATGAGATTTTAGTGATCAGGATAGATGTCCAAAGCTGGAATGTTAGGCAGCTTGATAGGTCTATAGGACAAAGTTGCTGATCCATTTAAGACAAGCTGATCAACTGGACAATTGAGCTGAAGAGTTCAAGAACAATAAAGCTGTGCTCATAAATGCAAAAGATCAAGACAGTTGAAGTACAATGATCAAAAGAATTGAATGTCAAAAGCTTACAAAAGACACATTCAATGAAGCATTTATTTCCAATCATGCCTGAAACAAGCAATAAAGACTTAGAGCATTAAAGAGTGAACCATTGAATGAATGTTGGAACATTCTAAACTGCAGCAGGAATGTTCAGGGAGCTTGTCCCATCTGACCGTTGGCTGTGTGTAGAGTTTGCCACAAATCAACCTAGGACAATGTGCAAAATTGGAAACTGTCACAAGTCTTCTCAGCCGCTTTTGTCAGAAGTCAACACATTCATTCAAGCAACCATTGAAGACCTCTTTTACACAGTGGATAAAAGGATGCCAAGCTTCATAGCCGTTTCAATGGTGCTGCAAATAAACATATTTGAATTGCTAATTCCTCCAACGGTTAGTTGTTCAAAGTGCCTATAAATACAGAAGTGATCAAAGGGATTCAGCATCCAACTACATGCTATCAAACTCATATTAAGCTTTCAAAGGAAACCAAGCTATTCTCAAGAAACCCAAGTTTCCTGAATCACTTCAAGTCAGCTAAGCCAATCTTTGTAAACATCCTAGCTTAGCATTGAGATATCCTAAGCCTTTACTCCTGTTCTCAGTGTAAAGGATATCTCTACTAGTTGGAACCAAACCTCAAACCTTATCTCATTTAGTGAAGAGAGTGTTTGTTGTAGAAGTGAGGAGTTAAGGACTGTTAGTGTGAAACACAGTCTTAACTCAGAGAGATTGAGCACTAGGACTCAAGTTATCCTAGGGATCAAAACACTAAGAGAGTGTTGTTGATCAGTCCACCTTGGCACTATAAAACAAGCTAATTCCATTGAGAAGGAATTATCCTGTTCAATCAGGGAAAGTGGATGTAGGAGCTTGAGTCTCTAAACCACTATAAACTTGTGTGCCATTTACTTACTGCATTCTCTATTGCATTCATTTTCAAACTTATTTTAAAGAGAAAACACTCAGCAAGTAAGAAAATCTGTTTTGGACAAAGTCCCTGATAACCTGTATTTTCAGAAATTAACTTGGAGTATTTCTTTAATCAAAGGCCAACCACATTCCGCACTAAGTAACTCTTTTAGATATTTAGCCAACTGATCACTCAATAGTAATCAGTAGGACAAGTATCTATCAAAGTTCACACTCAGGCCAGTTGTGAGACACCTTGCCTGATAAGACCAATTTGTCAAAAAGAAAAAGAATTTGCATACACAAGTGCATTCCCCCCCCCCATACACTTGTGTTATACTCCACCAAGGACCAACAAGTGGTATCAGAGCTGGGGTTCAAAGACCACTGCTTCTGAAAATCCAACTGATTTTCAAAATCAAACTTATTGTGGTCACTGAACTGATCCAAATTTCTGAAAAACTTATCTGTGTTCATCTTATATTATTTCTGTTGAAATGGCTAACAATGCAGTTCCAGGAGATGCTGTTAACACCATCAACAACATGGGTCCAAACCAAGTCAATCATATTTCTCATCACAAGTTGCCAATGTTCTCAATTGAGAACTATGATTTCTGGAAAATCAGGATGAGAGCTCATCTTGCTTGCCAACATGATGAGATGCTTAAAGTCATCACTAGAGGGCCTTTCACATTCACTAAGGCAAATCCCAAGATCACTGATGCTCAGAAAGCAGATCCAAGGGAGTTGCTGCCAAAAGATGAAGATGGCCTTACAGCTGAGGAGAGAAAAAGGCACAACCTGAACTACATTGCCATGAACACATTGTACCAGACAATTCCAGATGCAGTGATGGGAAGAGTGTACCACTGCACATCAGCTAAAGAGATTTGGGATACCTTAGCACTTATGTGTGAAGGTACCCAAAAGATCAAGGAAAACAAGCTTCAAGTGGCTATCCAAAAATATGAACAATTCTCTATGGAAGCTAATGAAACTATTGATCATCTTGATGGCAGATTTACTGACATCATGAATGAAATAAACTCTCTTGGCAAGTTCTATGCCAAAAGAGAGGTTGCTTTGAAGATTCTGAGAAGTCTCACATCCAAGTGGGACATATATTCTGTCATGATGCAAAATACCAGTAATCTTGACAACATGCCAATGTAGCAAGTATTCTCTGAACTCAAAGCATATGAGTTTGATCTTAACAGAAAGAAGGTGCATGAAGAGCCATCCTCCTCAAACAAAGGTGTTGCCTTCAAAGCTGCTGAAACAGAAAAGAAGATTACTCAAAGATCCTCTCAATCTGTTTCAAAATCTGAAATAAAGGAGGAGCTGGCACTCATGGCTAGAAGATTTGAGAAGCTCAACTCCAGATTTGGTAGATACAAGAAGTTCTACCAAGATAACAGAACCAGAAGGAGATTCAGTTCTCCTGAACATAAATCAGAGGACAAAGTCTCTGATGAAAAGAAAGAAGACAGATATGCTGATAGGAAGAAATTCAGCAAAGGTGAACCATCATCATCAAGGAGGAAGGAGTCCTCAAGCAGGAAGAATGATGATGAAGATATGTGTTACAACTGCCAGAAGAAGGGTCACTTTAAGTATGACTGTCCTGACCTCAGTGCAAAAGAAAGGAAGGAAAGGCAGAACAAAAGAGATAAAAGGCTGAACAACAGGAAGGCTATGGTAGCTGGAGATTCAGCAAGTGAGGAGAGTGTCTACTCTTCTGATGATGGACTATTCTCCAACAGTGACAGTGATGATGACTGTCAAATGGCATTAGAAAATGATGAGGTATGTTCATCTTCTAGTTCTTCCAGTTCTTCAAATAACACACATGAGTCCAGTGAAATCCCCTTAAAACTCAACTTTGTAAAATTATTTGAGGATTTCACCAGACTAAGAGAAGTATGCAATATAGCACTCAGAGAAAATGAGCTACTGAATTCGAAAGCTCAAACTCCCAACCTTCCTGAACCTGAGCTTGACATTAAATCAATTGAGTTGTATCAGCAGGTTGTGAGAGAACTTGAGGAAATGTCTCTCAAAGTCTCTGAACAACAAAAGTTGATTGATGATCAAGAACTGGCCTTGAGGAAGAAGGATTTTGATCTTAGAATTCTTCAAGCAAAATTTGACAATCTCTCAAGTGAATTTGATACTCTAAAATTGAGTGAGGGGAGCTTAAAAATGAAAATGTCTGCCTTGAATAAATCTGCTAAGGCAATAGAAGACATTCAAGGGTTTCAAAGACCATTTGCTCAAAAGGGTGGATTAGGCTATAATCCATTTGAACCCTCACCTGGTCTTAGTATTGCTTCATCAAGCAATTCTAAGATGACTTTTGTGAGATCAGTGGCACAACAAAATGAAATTGAAGTAAATCAACCACTGATCAATAATAAGGGTAAAGGAATTTTTATACCAACTCAGGTAAACAATGTACCTAAACCCACACCTTTGGAAAAGGTTAAAGGCATTGCTTACAGGAGGAATGAGGTTCAGAAAGGTAGAACCAATGGAAGGCCAACCTATCTGAATCATCATCAGAGGAATTGTCCAAAACCTGTTCAGAAGAGGCCAACTCAAATGAGGCAACCTCAACTGAATGGATTAAGGCCAATCCCCTCTGATAGGTATAAAACATTCAGGAAGCCTGGTCCTTACTTGCCAAATGGAAAAGGCCATCCAAAAACCTATCCTCAAAAGTCTTACCCAGCTGCACCTAAGCTTAGTAAATTCAGGAGAAATGTCCCAAAGAAATTTACCAACTCTCCTGAACCCTACAAAGCAAACACTTATACACAGAGATCACCCAAGGCATTTAAGGGTCAAACTGTGTATGTAGATGTAAATGGAAACCAAGTCAGTCACTTTGAATCAATCAGAGTTATCAGGCAGATTTGGGTTCCAAAAGGTACAGCTAACCCTCTAGGACCCAACACTCAAAGGGTACCTAAATTTTGACTTTGCAGGGCTGCAAGGACCCCAAAAAGAAGAGAAGCATCAACAAGAAAACAGCATGGTACCTGGACAGTGGATGTTCAAGGCACATGACTGGAAACAAGGAACTTCTCTCAGACTTCATAGAAAAAGATGGTCCTTCAGTAACCTTTGGAGACAACTCTCAAGGCATCACAAGGGGCTATGGTACATTAAACATTGATTGGAGCAAAACCCCTGAAGCAGTTTGTCTTGTTGCCAAAAGCACAAATGAGCAAAGCTAGTTGTGGCACAAGAGACTGAATCACCTGAACTTCAAAACCATCAAAAAGATTGCAAGAAACTCTCTAGTTAAAGGGCTGCCAAATCAAGTGTTCACCAAAGAACACATATGTCAGCCATGTCAGGAAGGAAAACAGATCAAAGCTTCATTCAAAGGAAAACCTGTCATCTCAACTGAGAGAGTTCTTCAACTACTGCATATGGATTTATTTGGGCCAATAATCCCAGTAAGTATAAATGGAAGAAAGTATGCCTTAGTTGTTGTTGATGATTTTTCCAGGTACACTTGGGTAGTATTTTTGCTGAACAAAAAGGAGACCCAAGTCAAGCTACCTGAATTGATGATGAGATTAAGCAATGAAAAGGGCCTAAGCATTGTCAAGATCAGATCTGACAAAGGCACTGAATTCATAAACTCATACATCAATGAGTATTGCAGCAAGAATGGCATCACTCATGAAACTTCAGCAGCAAGAACACCTCAACAAAATGGGGTTGCTGAAAGAAGGAACAGGACCTTGAAGGAGGCAGCAAGAACCTTGATTGCTGAATCTAAATTGCCTAAAAGGTTCTGGGCTGAAGCCATTAGCACTGCATGTCACACTCAAAACAGGTCCTTAATCACCAAAGGACAAGGTAAAACCCCATATCAAATATGGAAAGGTAGATTGCCCACTGTTGCTTATTTTCACATATTTGGTTGTAAGTGTTTCATCCATAATAATGGGAAAGAGCAATTGAAAGCTTTTGATAGCAAAGCTGATGAAGGAATATTTGTTGGATATTCACAAATCAGCAAGGCTTACAGAGTTTACAATTGCAAAACTCTTATTGTGGAAAAAACACCTCATGTTGTGTTTGATGAATCTATTAATGAGTTCAGGGATAAAAACCTGAATATTGATGAGATAACACAAAGAACAACCAGATTAAGGCTTCAAAGCAAGGAAACAGTGTTTGTGGATGTTGCCCAGCCTGAACTTCATGAAAATCAAAAACTGGACAACCTACCTGATAGAAATCAACCAGTAGACAACCAACCTGAAGGAGAAATTGAACTGATTGACCCCATCCCAGTTCAAAACCAGGTAACAACTACCAATGAAGAAGCAGGCAATGCTGAGGTAGTTAATGGATCCACTATTCAAGAGGGAACCAATGAAAATGTCAACTTATCTGACAATGAGGACAATTCCCCTGAATATGATCCTGAGCTTGATCCTTCAATTAACTTTCCTGAATTTAATGAATCTAGTGATCCAACTTCAGAAGAGGACAATCCTCCTGAACGGATCAGGTCTAGAAGAACTTGGTTGCAAGACCACCCATCTAGCCTGATACTTGGTAATCCAAGTGAAGGGATCAAAACTAGAAGATTTCATGGAGAAAGTGCTCTGTTTTGTTGTTTTCTTTCAGAACAGGAACCTAAAGACATTGAGGAAGCACTACAAGACACCAACTGGATCATAGCCATGCAAGAAGAGCTGAATCAGTTTACCAGAAATGAAGTTTGGGAGCTGGTAGATAGGCCAACTCATCAAGATGTCATTGGAACTAAATGGGTGTTCAAAAATAAGAAAAATGAAAATGACATCATTGTGAGAAACAAAGCAAGACTGGTGGCCAAAGGATATTGCCAATCTGAAGGAATTGATTATGATGAGACTTTTGCTCCAGTGGCCAGACTAGAGGCAATCAGACTCTTCCTAGCATATGCAGCTCACATGAGATTCAAGGTGTATCAAATGGATGTGAAGAGTGCATTTCTCAATGGGGTGCTCAAAGAAGAAGTGTATGTTGAACAACCTCCAGGCTTTGAAGAAGGAGACAAGGTGTACAGATTGAAGAAAGCTCTCTATGGCTTAAAACAAGCTCCAAGAGCTTGGTATGACACCTTATCACAGTTTCTTCTAGATCATGGCTTTGTCAAAGGCACTGTTGACAGAACCTTGTTTAGAATCTGTGAAGGAGATGATATTTTGTTAGTCCAAATCTATGTGGATGACATTATATTTGGATCTCCAAATGAGAAGTTATGTGAGAAGTTCTCCAAACTCATGCAAAGCAAATTTGAGATGTCCATGATGGGATTGATGAATTTCTTCTTAGGACTTCAGGTTACTCAATCAAAGAAGGGAATATTCATCAATCAAGCCAAGTATACAAGGGACATGATCAAGAAATTTGGATGTGCTACTAGCAAACCAGTCAGAATTCCTATGAATACTAACTGGAAAATGGATCCTGATGAAAGTGGAGAGTCAACCAACTCCACTAACTACAGGGGAATCATAGGATCATTGCTATATCTCACTGCAAGCAGGCCTGATATCACATTTGCAGTTGGAGTATGTGCTAGATTTCAAGCCAATCCAAAGAAGAGCCATCTTGATGCTGCCAAGAGAATTCTAAGATATCTCAAAGGATCTGAGAATCTTGGATTGTGGTATCCAGCTGATGACAACATTGAGCTCACTGGATATTCAGATGCAGACTATGGAGGATGCAGAATTGACAGAAAATCCACCTCAGGAACTTGTCAATTCTTGGGCAGTAAGCTTATCTCATGGTTCTCCAAGAAGCAAAATACAGTTGCAACTTCAACAACTGAAGCTGAGTATGTAGCAGCTGGAAGTTGCTATGCTCAGATACTTTGGCTCAGGCAACAATTGAGAGATTACAAAGTAATCACAAATGAAGTGCCAATATTCTGTGACAACAATAGTGCAATTGCCATCTCACAGAATCCAGTGCTCCACACCAGATGCAAGCATGTGGACATCAAGCATCATTTCATAAGGGATCATGTGGAGAAGAAAGATATCAAGCTTGTCAAAATCCACACTGATAAGCAAAAAGCTGATATTTTGACCAAGCCTCTAGCTGAAGCAAGGTTCTTGGAGTTGTCAGCTGAATTGGGGTTACTTGATCCAGGCAAGATGGAAAAATAAGGAAAGAAAGCTCATATGAAGGGGGAAGTTCATCAAAGTTGAACTTCAGCAAAGTTGACCAACCTCACTTAAGCTGTCAGCCAAAGAGGGAAACTCAGCAAAGTTGTCCCTATAATGTTCAGCAATGTTGGTCAGGGGATTTGTCCAAGTGGGACCCAGTCAGCAACTTTAGGACTCACTCAGGCAAGGTAATCAGGCAGTTTGACCTTCACAGAAACCAAAGCACATCTCAGGATGTTTGTCCGAGTTAATTGGATAATCATTGCTATTTTTAGCATTGATTAGACATTTAAGAGGTTTCTTGGTCTAAGAGTAGGCCATTTTAGGATGGAATGTGCTATAAAGATTTTTACCACCAAAAAGGCAAATTAGCATTTAATGCAAAAATCTTAATTGGGATTTCATGAATTCTTGAGCCTTCATCTAGACCATTGATTTGCATTAAACTTCCATCAAACCGCCTCAATCCCACTACCACATATTATCCAATTGGTCATACCTATTACCCACGGTTAGTTTCTCTTAACCAACGGTTAATAAACTCCCCACATATATAAACTCCTCAATTTTCACTACCATCCTTACGCACTCAAAATTTCAAAAACCCTTCAGTCTTTCTGCATACTCTCAAACCAAACCTACCAATCTCTCATATTATCCATGTCACCTAAGATTAAGAGAGAAGAGCTTGTAGACTTCAATGATTCCTCTTTGGACATTGATTTCTCTTATCTTAGCAACCCAAATTCCCTTTGGTTTGAAAAGCTGGTAGCTTTTGATAGCCCAGATTCAAAAGTTCAACAAGTCCTCCAATGGCTGAGGGAGGCAGGGCTAGAGAAATTTCTTGGCACCAAGCCGGATTCCTGCCTGACTCCATTCATGGCAGAATTCTTTGCCCATCTCAGATGGAAATGGAAAAAGGGAGATGTGTGCACTAAGCTCACATATGCTGAGGAAGATGAAGAAGAAGAAACTCAACACACAATCATCTTCACTGCAGAGGATTTAGAAGCTAGCTTTGGGCTACCTTCTGAAGGCATGAATCCAGAAATGTACAAGGAAGAAGATGATCAGGAGTTCTATTATTCTTGGATGATAGAACCAAAAAGGGTTGTGAGTGCTCAAAATAAAAACACTTTAAAGCCAGTGTTTAGGCATTTGTTTGATTGTGTTGTAAAGAGCCTGTTGAGCCACTCAGGGAGTGTTGAACAAATCAGTATGCCTAAATTGAGAGTGATGGCTGCTGTGATTGACTCTGCTGAGAAGAGAGTCAAGTTCAACTGGAAGAAATTCATTCTTGACAAGATGATGAATGAAAAATTTAAGTTTAAGGAAATGAAGCACCACAAGGTGGTGGTTGAAGGAAAACTCCAGTTCTGCACAAGAGCCAGCCTGCTCTTGGAAAGATTTGCTCACTACACCCACCTCCAAGCAAAGCCAAAACCTTTTCCTGCACAAAAGGTGATGTTTAGGAAGCTATCTTCTAAGACAGAGAAAAGGAAGCAGGATGCAGTTTCTAAGAAGGCTGTTGCAGTTGTTCAAGCAACCAGGGTCTCTCCTAGAAAGAGGAAAGCCCAGCCACCAAAAGCTCAACCAAAGATGAAGAAGATGAAGAAGATTTTGCATGAATCTTCACCAGAAAGTCAGTCAAGAAGTGGAGGAGCCACTTCTGAGGAAGTAGAGAAGGTTGCTGAAGAAGGAGTCAACCCTCCTGAAGAAAGTGTGGAAGTCAGAGAGGTTGTCCCACTGCAACCTGAAACAATCACAGAATTCAGAGACCTTGACCAGCTAACAAGGTATGAAAGGAAAAGAAGAATCATCAAGACTTCTGAGAAGCAGAGGTTGATGGAAGAAGAAAAGAAGAAGAAAGAATTCTTCAAGGAGATTAGACAGGCAAGCAAGTCTAACTCCAAATCCAAGTCCAAACCCAACAGCCCTGAAGCCATCTCCCCTGACATTCAATCTAGAAGAATATCTCCAAGGCAAGAAGAAGAGGAGTGCAAGACTCCTGAAGATGCACCAATCATTGCCAAAAAAGTTTATTCCCTTGAAGGTGCACCTGATAGATCAGGTATTGATGTGCTGGCAGACTTGGTCGATCTTGAAGATAGACCCTTTTCCCCACTTGATCCAAGACTTCTCTCTTTTACCAAACTTCTTGAAACTGCTCTTCAAGAAGGTGATCAAGTTGCTTTCCCACCCATTCCAGCCATTCCAATTACCTCTTCAGGCACAATGCTCTCGAAAGCACCTGAATCCCAACTTGTTTTGACCTCTCCTGAACCCAATCCTTCTGAACCCAACCTACCTGAATCCCAGCCAAGCCTACTTGAATCTCATTCCAACCCTCCTGAATCCCAAACCAACTCTTCTGGAGATGATAGTGGTGAAGAGTATACCTATGAGGGGATGTTGAGGCAGATTGCAATAGCCAATGTGGATGAATTATATCCAGGATTGAAGGCTTATCCCAGGCTGCAACAACAGTTCTATGATCTCAGAGCACTTGTTGAGATCAAAGATAGAACAATTGTGGAAATAGCTCAGGCTATTCAGGATAAGGGTGCCAACTGGTGGCAAGTTGAGGAAAATAGGCTGCTACATTTTGCAAATGTAAAGAAGACCAGTGTATTAACCACTGAGGCCCTATTTTGCACCATTGTTCATGAAAAGGTGCTTGCTGAAAGAGAGAGGATAGCACAAGGAATCAAGCATCCTGACAGCCCATCTGATGATGATGATGATGATGATCACACCAATCCCAATCCCCCTGGTATCAACTCAGCTCAGGTACATTACTTGACTTTTCATTCTGTGAAGGACTCTGATCATTCAGAGGAGTTGACCAAAGATGGTGACTCAGTCCAAGATGCATTGGCCAAGGATGGTTCTTTTGAACCTGAGGCACAGCTTGACAATGCTGAGACTTCCATAGGAGAAGCTGGTTTGGCTAAAGCCTCATCAATGTCAGGCAAGTTGGACATTGACCAGCCTTTAGTCATTCAGGATGACTCAGTGGACTTGGGATGCCCAAGCACTGTGATCTCCCAACAACTCCCCTCTGTGGATCCTGTTGAGGATATAGAGGTGTCAGGTTTAGAAATTGAAGGAGTTGAAAAGGCTGTGAGTGCTGAAAAATCAGAGGGAGATGAGGGTGAGGAGTGTGTAATCACTGGTTCCTTGAGTGCACCACAAATAGAGGGTGAGGAAGTAGAAATATTGGGTGCAGCCCAATATGAGAGTCAGGCTATTCTTCAAGTCAAATCTGAACTTGATGAATCCCTTGGTGAAAGGAGGCCTGATTCTCCAGTGAATGTGAGTTTATCCCTTGAAAATGAAGAAGAAAAGAATAAAGTTGAAAATGAGAGAAAAGGTGCTGATGTATCAGACCTTATGGGAGAAAAAGAAATAGAGGGTGATGAGGGAGTTTTTACTAACACTATCAGTTTTGCAGATTCAGTTGCTGTCACTCTTGAGCAGATTTTTGCAGATGCCTCCCTGACAGATATACCAGTTGATGCTGACACTAATCTTGAAGCAGTATCAGCAAATGTGTCCACACTTAACCAGATCTACTTAGAACAAGCCAACACCTCTGAGGCTCACTTACAGATTGCTACTCAGACTGCATCCATCATTGAAGAGCAGTCAGAGAAGTTGGACACACTGGTCAGGGAAGTTGAGAAGGCTCATGCAACCACTGCTGATACCTTAGATGGCCAAGGCAAGACTCTAGCCTCTGTGGAGATGAGGCTCACAGGGTCAGAAGAAGTGATCTTGCCTACTCTTGATGCAAGAATATGTGGAGTTGAAACTGGACTTCAAACAGTTTCAACTGAAGTAACAAAGGCCAAGGATGCTATGGTAAAATTCACAAGATCTGTGAAGAAAGAGCAACATGGTCTAAAAAATTTGTACAAGCATAATGTGAAAGCCTTGAGAAAGACAATCAAGGATGCCTTGAGGCAGAGGACAGCAGCACCGAGAAAGAAGGCAGAAGAATTGAAAGCTGCCATGGTGAAGGAAGCTGCTGAAAAGTTCACTGTTGAACTCATGGCCAAAGTGTCTGTTGGGAATAAAATGAGCTATGTTTTGATTGAATACCAAAAACCCCCTGAGACATGCCTAATTTATAAATGAATATGTTCTAGAAATGTTAGAACATATAGCATAAGGCTAGATGAGAAGCTGAAATGTTAGGCAGCTCTTAGACAATTAGATGCACAATTTGAGGGGGAACCTATGCTTTGAAGATGATCAAGATCAAGTCCCCTCAAGGCTCAAATTCTGGAACAATCACTTAAAAGTAAGGACACTCTATGAAATCTAAGATGCTCTTATCAGGAGAGTTGTCCAGAGAAGATGTTCTTATACAAAAACAAGATTGTAAAGCTCAAAAGGACAAGTCCAATGAAGATGCTCTTATCAGGAGAGTTGTCCAGAGAAAGTACTCATAAAACTCTGATCAGGAGAGTTGTCCAAAGAAGCTAACCATATGCAAGAACAAGTTTACATAGCTCAAAAGGACAAGACTACTCAAAGGTTTTCATCAGGAGAGTTGTCCAGATAAGCCAACTCTGAAGCATAAAGTGCTCTGATGCAAAAAGATCAAATATACTGATCAGGAGAGTTGGCCAGAGGAGTTGTCTCAGCTAAATTGATCAAGATGGAGTGCTCTGAAAGCCTGAGGACAACTATGCTGAAGAGATTGAGACAACATGTTCCTAAAGGTCTTCAAAGAAATGAGCTAAGACCATACTCAAGAGAAATAAAGGGAAAGAGCCAAGTCATCTGAAGAAGAGCAAGCCAACCATGCTGAAAAGCAAAACTGCTGATAGTGATAAGGAGAGTTGTCCAGATGATAAGGAATGTTGTCTTATCATTGGATCAACCTTCAGAAGCCATGTCCAAGTCCTAACAAGAAGTCAAACATTGGGAAAAGTGCTGCAGAATGAAGACAAAACTGTTACAGCCGTTTATTACCCAAATGAGGACATGTCACTATCAAGAATCTGTCTTCCAAGTTGAAGAACTCAAGGAAGACATTTATAGCAATTTGGGGCTGCCTCTCCAACGGGCAAATCCTCCATTTTGTCTATAAATACAGAAGTGTGAAGACCATTTGAAAGCATCCAACTGACCTCAACACAATCCAACTAAGCTCAAAGTTCTTACAAGCTAGAGTGCTTTCAAAGCTTTCAAAGACTATCTTAGTCTTCAAACACTTCTTCTAAGCTGAACCAAACTGTATATCCATACACAAGCTTAGAGAGATATCCTATCCTTATACACTGATCTCCATTGTAAAGGATATCTCATTAGTTGGAACCTTACTTCAACCCTTATATCTTTCAAGAGTGAAAGTGAGAAGGTTGTAGTAGTAGAAGTGGTAGGAACTGACTGTTGAGAGAAGAACAGTTCAGTTCTGAGTTGAGAAGAGGGTACTAGGACTCTAGACATCCTAGGGATCAATTCACCAAGGAGTGGTGTTCTTGATCAAGTGCACCTTGGCACTATAAAACAAGTTAATTCCAAGAGTGAAGGAATTATCCTGTTAAATCAGGGAAAGTGGATGTAGGAGCTTGAGTCTCTGAACCACTATAAACTCTTGTGTTGATTTACTTTACAAGTACTTACATTCCTTCAACACTGCACACAAAACTGATCTTTCAAAGATACATATTCAAAGACTGTGCAAAACTGATTTGGACAAGTTCCCTGAAGCTAAACTGGACTGTGTTGCATTGACTAAGTGATTTCAGAGATTAAAGGAGTTTAAACTTAAAGGGCCAACCACCATTCCGCACATATAACTCCCCTAGATAGTTATTCAACTAAGTACTCAATAGTACTTAGTAGTCTGATTATCTTAGAAGAGTTAATCTTCTTCAGCAGAGTTGTCCAAGACAACCTTGCTGAACTCTGGTTTGATCAAAGTTAGAAAAGAATTGCATACAAGTGTATTCCCCCCCCATACACTTGTTATATACTCCTTTTAGCACCAACAAGTGGTATCAGAGCAGGGGTTCAAAGACCACTGCTTCTGAAAATCCATCTTGATTTTCAAAACTCTCATATTTGTGTGGTCACTGAACTGATCTCTTTCTGAAATCCATCATTTAGTAAATAACTGATTATTTGTGAGATATGGCCAACAACAATGCTGTTCCTCCACCTGCTGTTCAAGGATTAGACAACATGGCCACAAATCCAGTCAATCACATTTCTCATCACAAACTGCCCATGTTTTCAATAGACAATTATGAATTCTGGAAAATTAGAATGAGGGCTCATCTTGCATCTCTTCATACAGACATGTTAAGAGTAATCACAAGAGGACCTTTTGTGTTTACTCAAACTAACCCCAGGGTAACAGATGCACAAAAAGCTGATGTAAGGGAACTGATTCCCAAGGATGAGGATGACTTCACTGCTGATGAAAAGAGGAAAGATAATCTGAAGTATCTTGCCATGAATACCCTCTATCAAACAATTCCAGATGCAATCATGGGAAGAGTCTACCACTGCACAACAGCCAAAGAAATTTGGGATACTCTTGCTGAAATGTGTGAGGGCACTGAAAAAATCAAGGAGAACAAGCTCCAAGTTGCTGTGCAGAAGTTTGAACAATTCTCAATGGAGTCTGAAGAGTCCATTGACAAATTTGCTGGTAGATTCACTGATGTGATGAATGAAATCAACTCATTGGGCAAGGTCTACACCAAGAGAGAGGTTGGATTAAAGATTTTGAGGAGTCTCACTCAAAAGTGGGATGTCTATGCTGTGATGATGCAGAATATCAAAGATCTCTCCACTATGCCCATGCAACAAATATTCTCAGAACTTAAAGCATATGAGTTTGACCTCAATAGAAGAAAGCCTGTTGAGGAATCTTCAAACCCTACCAAGGGAGTGGCATTCAAAGCCAAAGTTGCTGAACCAGAAATGCAACCCACTCCCAGATCATCAAAGTCAGTCTCTAAGACTGAAATGAAGGAAGAACTAGCCTTGATGGCTAGAAGGTTTGACAAGCTCAACACAAGGTTTGGTAGATACAAGAAATTCTACCAAGACAACAAATTCAGGAGAAGATACAATTCCCCTGAAGTTCAGGCTGAGGACAAAAAGCCTGAAGAGAAAAGATCAGAGGACAAGTCCTCTGAAAGGAGAAGATCCAGTAGAGCTGAACCCTCATCATCCAAGAGAAGAGATGAATCCAAGAAGGATGATGATGAAGATCTGTGTTACAACTGCAAAAAGAAAGGGCACTTCCAATATGACTGCCCTGAACTAAGCTCTAAAGAAAGAAGAGAAAGACAAGCAAAAAGAGACAGAAAATTCACCAATAGAAAAGCCATGATGGCTGGTGAAGAATCTGATAGTGCTGAAAGTTTCAACTCTTCTGATGGACTATTCTCCAACAGTGATGATGATGATGATGTTTGCAACATGGCTCTTGAGGATGATGAGGTATCCTCTACTTCTAGTTCACCATCATTCATCTCACAAAACACTAGTGAGGTTAACCTGAAACTTTCCTTGGGAAAGTTGATGGAAGATTTCACTAGATTACAAGAATTTCATGATAATTGTGTGAAAGAAAATGAAAGATTGGCTATTGGACTTTCTAAAAACTCTGAGGTAGCTGTTGATGTCAAGTCTACTGAGTTGTATCAACAAGTCTTGAGAAAGCTTGAGGAAGCAAATCTCAGGATAGTTGACCAACAAAAGGAGATTGATGATCAACTTCTCTCTCAGAAGAGAAAAGAATTTGAACTTAAAATCCTAAATGTCAAATTTGAAAATCTCTCACATGAGTATGATATTCTTAAAACAAGTGAAGAGAGCCTGAAATTAAAGATGTCTGCTTTGAACAAATCCTCTAGAGCAATAGAGGAAATTCAAAGTTATCAAAGACCTATGGCTCAAAGAAGTGGATTAGGTTTTGATCCATTTGAATCTTCACCTTGTCTTAGTGTTGCATCCACAAGTAACACTAAGAGAATCTTTGTTAAGTCAGTGGCACAACAAGCTGAAAATGAAGTAATTCAGCCACGGAACAAAGGAAAGGGCAAATTGAATGAAATGCCTACTCAAGTGATTCAGAAGAATAGGCCAAAACCTAAGGAAATGGCCAAAGCTCCTGAACACAAGAGGAATATTGGTCAGCAGAGTAGACCCAATGGCAGGGCAACTCTCCTGAACAATGTTCAGAGGAATTATCCAAGGTATAATCAGCCTAGGCCAACTCATCTGAGAAAGACTCAGCTGAATAGACCTAAGGAAAACTATCCTCTAAGGCAGAATAAAATGAGACAACCAAAACCCTTCATGCCAAAGGGTAATGGTCATAAGAAAACCTTTCCTCAAAGATTTCAACAAGCTGCACAAAGAACTCTTAAATTCAGAAGAGTGGACAACTCCTCTGAAATTTACAGAGTTAACACACTCACACATACTTTCCCAAAGGCATTTAAGGGAAGGACAATGTATGTTGATGCATTAGGAAATCAACTTAGCCACCTTAAATCAATCAGGGTTATTAGGCAAGTTTGGGTTCCCAAAGGTACAGCTAACCTCTCAGGACCCAAAACTCAAAGGGTACCTAAACCTATCTAATTGCAGGTACCAATGGGCCACAAGAAGAGGAGCATGAACAAAAAGACAGCATGGTACCTTGACAGTGGATGCTCAAGGCACATGACTGGAAACAAGGAACTCCTCTCTGATTTTATTGAAAAAGAAGGCCCAAATGTCACCTTTGGAGACAGCTCACAAGCAACAACAAAAGGTTATGGTACTTTGATGATTGGTAACATCAAAGTAACCAATGTATCTTATGTAGCTGGTCTCAAATATAACCTCCTGAGTATCAGTCAATTCTGTGATAAAGATTTTAATGTTGAGTTCTCAAGTGGAAAGTGTCTAATTAAAGATAAAACTCAACAAACTCTATTGACTGGAACTAGGAAGGGAAATGTGTATTTTGCAGACTGGGACAAGTCTACTGATGCTGCATGTTTTATTGCTAAAAGTTCTAGTGAACAAAGTTGGTTATGGCATAAAAGGCTAAACCACCTGAACTTCAAATCTATGAACAAACTTGCTAGAAATGCATTAGTTAAAGGACTACCTAATGAGGTTTTCATTAAAGAACATGTGTGTAAGCCATGTCAAGAAGGAAAACAGATTAAAGCCTCATTCAAAGGAAAACCAGTCATCTCCACTGAAAGGGTACTTGAACTTCTACATATGGATCTGTTTGGACCAATTACCCCTTCAAGCATAAATGGTAGAAAATACACATTAGTGGTAGTAGATGACTTCTCTAGGTTCACATGGGTAGTATTTCTCCTTAATAAGAAGGAAACACAAGTCAAACTACCTGAACTTCTCAAGAGATTGTCAAATGAGAAAAGCCTTAGCATTATCAAGATAAGATCTGATAAAGGCACTGAGTTCATTAATTCATACATCAATGAGTACTGCACATCAAATGGAATAGCTCATGAAACCTCAGCAGCTAGAACTCCCCAACAAAATGGAGTTGCAGAAAGAAGGAATAGAACTTTAAAAGAAGCTGCTAGAACTCTAATTGCTGACTCAAATTTACCTAAGAGGTTTTGGGCTGAAGCTATAAACATTGCATGCCATACTCAAAATAGATGTTTGATCACTAAGGGGCAAGGCAAAACCCCCTATGAACTCTGGAAAGGAAGAATGCCTAAAGTGTCATACTTTCATATATTTGGTTGTAAATGCTTCATTCACAATAATGGGAAAGAACAGTTGAAAGCCTTTGACAGCAAAGCTGATGAGGGAGTATTCCTTGGATACTCTCAAATCAGTAGAGCTTTCAGAGTCTACAACAAGAAATCCCTTATAGTGGAAGAAACACCTCATGTTGTGTTTGATGAATCTATCTTTGAGATCAGGAATGATCATTTGAAACCTGAAGAAATCACACAGAGGACAACCAGATTAAGCCTAAAAGATAAAGACACTGAATTCATAGATGTTGTCCAATCCAATCTACCTGAACATACAAAACTGGACAACCATCCTGAAGGCAACCTTCCTGAAACAAATCCCACAGATGGAAATGGTGAACTGAATGAACCAATCCCAGTTCACATCCAGGTAACAACTACCAATGAAGAAGCAGTTCCTGCTGAGGTAGTCAATGGATCAAATAATCAAGGGGGAACTCAAAATGTTGAAAATGCCAATGTCCCTGACATTGAGGACAACATTCCTGATTATGATCCTGAATTAGATCCTGCATTAAATTATCCTGAATTCTATGATCAAAATGACTCAACTTCAGTAGAGGACAACTCTACTGAAGAGATCAGAAAAAGAAGGACTTGGTTATCTGACCATCCTACTGATCTAATACTTGGTGACCCAAGTATTGGAGTCAAAACAAGAAGATTCCATGGTGAAAGTGCTCTTTTCTGTTGTTTCTTGTCAGAGCAAGAACCAAGTAATGTTGAGGAAGCACTTCAAGATGCCAATTGGATCACAGCCATGTAGGAAGAACTAAACCAATTCACCAGAAATGAAGTATGGGAGCTGGTGGATAGACCTTCACATCAAGATGTTATTGGAACAAAGTGGGTGTTCAAGAACAAGAAGAATGAAAATGATGTGATTGTCAGAAACAAAGCAAGACTAGTGGCAAAAGGATACTGCCAACATGAAGGCATTGACTATGATGAGACATTTGCACCTGTGGCAAGGCTAGAAGCAATAAGGCTCTTTCTAGCCTATGCAGCCCACAAGAGGTTCAAAGTATACCAAATGGATGTCAAGAGTGCCTTTCTGAATGGAGTCTTGAAAGAAGAAGTCTATGTGGAGCAACCACCAGGTTTTGAAATTGGAAACCAAGTTTACAGACTCAAGAAAGCTCTATATGGACTCAAACAAGCCCCTAGGGCTTGGTATGATACACTGTCACAATTCCTCTTGGATCATGGATTCACCAAGGGAACTGTGGACAGAACTCTCTTCAGAATCTCTGAAGGAGAGGACATCTTGCTTGTCCAAATTTATGTAGATGACATAATTTTTGGATCCCCAAATGAGAAGCTGTGTGAGAAATTCTCCAAGCTCATGCAAAGCAAGTTTGAGATGTCAATGATGGGGTTAATGAACTTCTTTTTGGGTCTACAAGTCAAGCAATCTAAAGAAGGAATCTTCATCAACCAAGCTAAGTACACCAGAGAGATGATCAAAAAGTTTGGGTGTACAACTAGCAAGCCAGTAAGGATCCCAATGAACACAAATTGGAAGATGGATCCTGATGAGAGTGGTATTCCAACCAACTCTACTGAGTATAGAGGAATAATTGGTTCACTCCTCTATCTCACTGCCAGCAGACCTGATATCACCTTTGCAGTAGGTGTTTGTGCCAGATTTCAAGCAAATCCTAAGAAAAGCCACCTTGAGGCTGCAAAGAGGATTTTGAGGTACCTCAAAGGCACTGAGAATCTAGGCCTTTGGTACCCTGCTGATGACAATATTGAGCTAACTGGCTACTCAGATGCTGATTATGGAGGATGTAGGATTGACAGAAAGTCCACTTCAGGGACTTGTCAATTCTTAGGCAACAAGCTTATTTCATGGCTCTCCAAGAAGCAGAACACAGTGGCCACTTCCACCACTGAAGCTGAATATGTTGCTGCTGGAAGTTGTTGTGCTCAAATCCTATGGTTAAGACAACAACTAAGAGACTACAAAGTCAACTCTACTGAAGTGCCAATATTTTGTGATAACAATAGTGCCATTGCTATATCACAAAATCCTGTCTTACACACAAGATGCAAGCATGTGGACATCAAGCACCACTTCATTAGAGACCATGTGGAGAAGAAGGATATCAAGCTAGTGAAAATTCACACAGACCATCAAAAAGCTGATATATTAACCAAGCCACTTGCAGAGGCAAGATTTCTGGAGCTATCAGCAGAGTTGGGATTACTTGATCCAGGGAAGTTGGACAAATAAGTCCAAAGAAGCTCATTGATTAAGGGGGAAACAAAATCAAACTTCAGCAAACTTGGTCAAGTCTACTGAAATTCAGAAACATGACCTTACCTCTTCAGGACACTTGTCCATTAACATTCAGGACCTTTGTCCACCTTTCTTCAGGACACTTGTCCATGTAGGGTCAGATAAGTTGTCCTGGCTATCAAACAAATTCCTTGGTTTGATAAGCACCTATTTTTGGTGATCAATACCTATTTCGAAATCTGTCCCTTTGAAATACAGTTTTCACCTTTTTGGGATTTAATTTGTCTCCCACCCAAAAGGTCACTTTCCATGCATTAAATGCCAAGATTTAACTCTTGTTTGCATTAAACTTTTTGGGACATGATCTATCTCGAAAAATCCCCAGCCTTAAACAAACATTTAAAACCACCCACGTTTTGAATAAAACAGTTATTTCACTGTTTCATTGGTTTTTGACCATTGGATCAAAAATGGACAACTCCCCTGAAATCAATCCTAGCCGTCCATTTTGGATTTCCATTTTTGTTCACCTTTGAATTGTATCAAGACCTTACCAACTCATTGACAAACATTCTTTTTAGAATATTCACAAGTCTTAAGATACCCACAAACACTTCTTCCCCAAGTATTCGAAACCCTAACTCAAAAGTTCTTCAAACTCTCTCATTCTTCATCAAACTTTTCTCTGCAAACTTCAAATGGCCCCCAAGGTTAGACCTGAGATGCTTGTTGATTTCTCCAACAAGGATCTAGACCTAGATTTTGCCTATCTAAGCAACAAAACCAATCTTCACTTTGAGCCTATTATTTCTTTTGAAAGTGAAGAACCTGAGATTACTCCAACCCTAAGATGGTTGAGAAGAGCTGGTCTCCAAAAGTTCTTGGAAGAAAGACCAAGCTCTTGCTTGGAGAGTTACATGGCAGAATTCTTTGCCTTCCTGAAGTGGAGAGGCAAACCTGAAGATGGAGAAGTCTCAACCAGGTTAGCTTACACTGCAGAAGGAGAGGAGGAGGAGAGATTCCACAGAGTGAAATTCTCCTCAGAGGATCTGGAAGGAGCCTTTGGATTGCCTTATGAGGGAAGGAATCCAGAAGTGTATGGCACTGGACATGAAGAGAAAATAGCCCAAGAGTGGTTATTAATTCCAGGCCCTCTCTCCTCAACTCAAAACAAGAAAACTCTCAAGCCAGAGTTTCTCAATCTGTTTGAGGTAGTTGCTAAGAGCCTCTTAAGCAACACTGGAAGCCTAGAACAGGTCAGCCAGCCAAGGATCAGAATCATGGCTGCCATTATTGATGCCAGTGATAAGGGCATCAAGTTTGATTGGAGGACCTTCATCATGTCTGAGATGATGAAGGAGAAGGCTAAATTTAAGGTGAAAGCCCACAACAAGGTGGTGCTAGAAGGGAAAATCAAGTATTGCACCAGGGCAAGCTTGCTGATTGAGAGGTTTTCTCACTATTCCCAGATGCAGACCTTTGCAAAGCCCCTCCCAGCCCAAAAGATCCTGTTCAGAAAGCTCAGTAAGAAAACTGAGAAAAGAAGGATGCTACTGGCCAAGCCTGCTGAAGAACAGGAGGAAGAGAAGCCCAAGTTGAAAAAGAGAACAAAGGCCAGGGCTGTAAAGACAAGAAAAATGGCTCAGATAATCTCAGAAGAAGATTCAGATGCTTCAGCTGAGATTGAAGAAGTTGCTAGGGAAGGTGTACAAGTGCCATCTGATCATTCAGAAGAACTCAGGCAAAAGTACAATGAGACTAGACAAAAGTCTAAGGGTGATAAGAGAATCAGGGAAGTTGTCCCTGAGAAGGAAGGAAGTGGAAGTAGCAGGGCCAGCAAGAGAAGGGCCAAACCTACTGAAAAGGTGTTGGAGCTGCAAGAAGAGAAGTCTCTTCAATTGGCTCTAAGGGAGAGCAGAGCTGAAAGCAGGGCCAAATCCATGTCAAGGACCAATTCATCTGGTTCTGGAACTCCAGAATCCAAAGTCCCTGAAGGTCAACCCTTAGAGGCCAACCTCCCTGAAATTCAGTATCTTGAGCCCAACTCCCCTGAAACCCATGTTACCCCTTCCAACCAACCCATTACCCCTGTAAATCTCACTAAGAGATATTCTCCTGAAGGAAATGTGCAAAGAAGTGGCATAGATGTGCTTGCTGATTTAGCAGTAGATGAGACAAGACTCCTGTCTCCCCTTGACTCATCCATGCTCAACTATTCAAAGCTCTTAGAGCATGCACTTCATGAGCCAACCCCCCTGAGTAAAGCCCCTTCAGATTCATTGCTCTCTAAAGCAACTGAAGATCCTTCTACTGTACCCAACCCATCTGAAGCCAAGATTCCTGAACTTAATCTACCTGAAGCCACAATAGGAGAACCCAGAACCAACTCCCCTATAACCCAAAGTCCCCATTCAAGTGGAGATGAGGAGGAGTATACTTTTGAGAGTATGCTCAGAGGAGGAGCCAAGGCTACTGTGGACAGTTTGTATCCACAACTGGTTGAATTTCCAAGAATTCAGAAGGTCTTTCATGATTTAAGGATGCTTGTTGATGTAAAAGATAAATCTATGATGGAGATATCACAAGTCATCCAAGATAAAGGTGCAAACTGGTGGCAAATAGAGGAGAACAGATTGCTACACTTTGCTGGAGTTTCAAAGACAAGATTCCTCATTGATGAGGAGATTTTTGCAAAGTTGGTAGCCAATAAGATTCAAGAGGAGAAAGAAAGAAAAGCCAAGGGAATCAAACACCCTGACAGTGGCTCTAATGATGATGATTCCCCTGATGATCCCTCAAACCCTTCAAATCCCAACCCTCCTGAAACCCCTCAAGCCAACCTCCCTGAACCCTTTCAACCCAAGTCTTCTGTAACAGATAGACTTTCCAATCCTCCCAAAACCTATCATAGGAAAGGCTCTGTAACTTCAGAGGTGTTGACCAAGGGTGGTAACACAACCAAAGACACATCTGCCAATGAAGGTTCTTCTGAACCCAAGGCACAGCCTACAGATGTTGAGGTTCCTACACTAGAGGCTAGTTTGATTAAGGCCTATTCAGTGTCAGAAGAGTTGGACATTGATCAGCCCTTAATCATTCAGGATGACTCAGTGGCTGCTGATATAAGCACTGTGATCTCCCCACAACTGCCATCTTTGAACCTTGTTGAAGGTGGAGATGCTGCAGGATTAGGTGAAGGAGTTGAAAAGGAGAAATTAGTTGAAAAATCAGAGGGAGTTGTGGATGAAAGAGAGGTAGTCATCACTAAGATAGTGAGTGTACCAACAAATGAGGGTGGAATAAGTGAGGAAGGACAGGTTATTCTTGAAGTCAAATCTGAACTTCAAGAATCCCTTGATGAGAGGAGGCCTGATTCCTTGAGTGAGATCATTATTACAGAAGGGAGAAAAGAAAAAGTTGAAAATGAGAAGAAGACTGCTGATGTATCAGAGTCTTATATAAAAGAAATTGAGGGTGATGAGTGCTTATTTCCTAACCTGTTTGATTTATCTGATGTTGCAGGTATTTCTCTTGACCAAATTTTTGCAGATGAGTTCCTCACAGATGCCCCTATCCAAGTTGACACAGGCTCAGCTCAAGCCTTACTTGGAATGCAATCAGAGAAGTTGGACTCCTTGGCTCATCAAGTCCAATCTGCTCATGCTGAAACTTCAGGAGCATTGAATGAGCAAGGAAGGACTCTAGCATCTGTAGAAATGAGGCTCACTGGCTCTGAAGATGTTGTGCTCCCAACTCTTGAGGCAAGAATCAGTGGTGTAGAATCTGGCCTCCAAACCATCTCCACTGAAGTTCAAAGTGCCAAATCAACCATGGAAGCCATCTCAGAGGAGGTCAAGAAAGAACAGAAGCTGCTGAGAGACAATCACAATGCTAATGTCAAAGCTCTCAGGCTAACTGTCAAGCAAGCTCTTGGAAAGAAGACAGCACTACAAAAGAGAAGAGCTGAAGAGCAAAGGCTAGCTATGGTCAAAGCTGCCTCAGAAAAATTTTCCCAAGAAGTGTTGGCCAACATTGCTGAAGGTGCAGTGGCCAACCTCACTGAGCTCTTAAAAGACAAACTGGATACATCTCTCAAAGCAACCTTGGAGGAGGTTGTCCAACAAAAGATGAAGCCTGTTCTAGCCTTCCTTAGCTTGAGCAGTGATAGGATGCAAAATATACATGATGAGAATGTATATTTGTTGGAAGAGATGAAGTCCCTAAACCAGGCCCAATCCCTGATGGCCTCAACAATGAGTGACCTAAAGCCCCAGTGCTTTGATGCTGCCAAAAAGGGGGAAAGGGAAAGAGCTAGAGCAAAAGGTGCCTTGGTGATTGGGAGTCCAGTGAAAGGGAAGGACAAAGTCCCTGAAGGAAAAGGAAAAGGAAAAGAGCCAGAAATGCTGAACTTGGAAGATTTGGATGAAGAGGAGCAGTTAGCACTGGCATTGAAAAACTCAATGGCCTCAGCTCAAGAGGAAAGAGTAAGGCTACAGCAAAGACCAGGTGGTGAAGTGTCAGGTTTGGACAAAGATGCTGAAGGTGTCCAAACCAGAGGAAAGATCAAGAAGGCCCAAGGAAAGAAGAGACAAATTGAGAAATTCACTGACTTTCCTAGCAGCCTTGATCTTCCACCTGAATTCAGAATTGATGAGGATGAGCCTACATCAAAGAAAGCCAAAACTGCTGAAGAGCCCAAATCCACTGAAGAGGACAAATCTTCTGAAACTGGAAAAACAGCTGAAGGTACCAAGTCCTCTGAAGACATTGAAGAGCTATTTGCTGAAGGATTTGGACCTGAACCTAAGAAGAAGACAACAGTCCTAGCTCTTGATCCATCAAAACTGTTTCATGAAGGATATGGCAAAGATCCTGAAACACAACAAAAACTGGCCATGATGAGGGCCCAAGAGAAAATGGATCTGATGGAAGAAGCCAACAGAGCAAGAGATGAAAGAAGAGCAAACTTTCAGAAACCAAGAAGGAGAAGAGCAACATACAGCAAGATGAAGCCTCAGCTTCTAATCCCAATGGACACCAAATATCCACACTTGGATAAATGGGTGCCAATTCAACTGAATGACACATGGGAAGAAGCCAAAAGGGAGTTTGTCTATGACTATTATGTCATTGACAGATGGAATGGAGGAGATGCAAACTCTGCCTTCACTGAGTTCATGCTAGAATACTACAGAGAGTTGTATCAACAACTACTTGCAGCTGCTGATATTGCAAGATTTGAACTCACAGCTCCCAAGCCAATCATATACATGCCTCCAAAGCTTGAAGGATGGATTGACCAAGCAAGAATTCTGAGGGAATTCACTGAGATCCTTAAGCTAAACAAGATGGCTCTTGGACCTAAGGGAACCAACCAAGAAGCCATGGCACTGAAAAGAAGAGTGTGGGCACAGTATGGAATGCTGCCACCTCCTGAGGATGATCTTTGAAATGGCTAAGTCTTCTGACCTTACTTGAATGATCAACTATGCTGAAATATGGTCAAGTTTGCTGATGTGTTAATCTGTTTGCTCTGATCTGATTATGGATTGCTCTGATACAAGAATGGTGCTCTGATACAAGTTTATGCTCTGATATGCTTAGTATTGTTAATGCTCTATTGTATTTAGTGTTGATGATTCATGCTCTGATATGTTAAATTCAACTATCAACATGCCTGTAATGATCTCTTATATGAATGATAGTTGAACTACTTTTGAATCAAGATACACTTACACAAAAAATCTCTCTATGCCTATCCTTGAAACCTACTTGCAACAAAAACAGTGAATACACTAACACATTATTTTTCAGGAATATTGACCTCAGTCATGTCTTCTGAAGATACATGTAATAGGTGTAGACAAGTCACTTTTGCTTAAGTTGTATAGGTTTTGGCATCATCAAAAAGGGGGAAATTGTTGGGAATAAAATGAGCTATGTTTTGATTGAATACCAAAAACCCCCTGAGACATGCCTAATTTATAAATGAATATGTTCTAGAAATGTTAGAACATATAGCATAAGGCTAGATGAGAAGCTGAAATGTTAGGCAGCTCTTAGACAATTAGATGCACAATTTGAGGGGGAACCTATGCTTTGAAGATGATCAAGATCAAGTCCCCTCAAGGCTCAAATTCTGGAACAATCACTTAAAAGTAAGGACACTCTATGAAATCTAAGATGCTCTTATCAGGAGAGTTGTCCAGAGAAGATGTTCTTATACAAAAACAAGATTGTAAAGCTCAAAAGGACAAGTCCAATGAAGATGCTCTTATCAGGAGAGTTGTCCAGAGAAAGTACTCACAAAACTCTGATCAGGAGAGTTGTCCAAAGAAGCTAACCATATGCAAGAACAAGTTTACATAGCTCAAAAGGACAAGACTACTCAAAGGTTTTCATCAGGAGAGTTGTCCAGATAAGCCAACTCTGAAGCATAAAGTGCTCTGATGCAAAAAGATCAAATATACTGATCAGGACAGTTGTCCAGAGGAGTTGTCTCAGCTAAATTGATCAAGATGGAGTGCTCTGAAAGCCTGAGGACAACTATGCTGAAGAGATTGAGACAACATGTTCCTAAAGGTCTTCAAAGAAATGAGCTAAGACCATACTCAAGAGAAATAAAGGGAAAGAGCCAAGTCATCTGAAGAAGAGCAAGCCAACCATGCTGAAAAGCAAAACTGCTGATAGTGATAAGGAGAGTTGTCCAGATGATAAGGAATGTTGTCTTATCATTGGATCAACCTTCAGAAGCCATGTCCAAGTCCTAACAAGAAGTCAAACATTGGGAAAAGTGCTGCAGAATGAAGACAAAACTGTTACAGCCGTTTATTACCCAAATGAGGACATGTCACTATCAAGAATCTGTCTTCCAAGTTGAAGAACTCAAGGAAGACATTTATAGCAATTTGGGGCTGCCTCTCCAACGGGCAAATCCTCCATTTTGTCTATAAATACAGAAGTGTGAAGACCATTTGAAAGCATCCAACTGACCTCAACACAATCCAACTAAGCTCAAAGTTCTTACAAGCTAGAGTACTTTCAAAGCTTTCAAAGACTATCTTAGTCTTCAAACACTTCTTCTAAGCTGAACCAAACTGTATATCCATACACAAGCTTAGAGAGATATCCTATCCTTATACACTGATCTCCATTGTAAAGGATATCTCATTAGTTGGAACCTTACTTCAACCCTTATATCTTTCAAGAGTGAAAGTGAGAAGGTTGTAGTAGTAGAAGTGGTAGGAACTGACTGTTGAGAGAAGAACAGTTCAGTTCTGAGTTGAGAAGAGGGTACTAGGACTCTAGACATCCTAGGGATCAATTCACCAAGGAGTGGTGTTCTTGATCAAGTGCACCTTGGCACTATAAAACAAGTTAATTCCAAGAGTGAAGGAATTATCCTGTTAAATCAGGGAAAGTGGATGTAGGAGCTTGAGTCTCTGAACCACTATAAACTCTTGTGTTGATTTACTTTACAAGTACTTACATTCCTTCAACACTGCACACAAAACTGATCTTTCAAAGATACATATTCAAAGACTGTGCAAAACTGATTTGGACAAGTTCCCTGAAGCTAAACTGGACTGTGTTGCATTGACTAAGTGATTTCAGAGATTAAAGGAGTTTAAACTTAAAGGGCCAACCACCATTCCGCACATATAACTCCCCTAGATAGTTATTCAACTAAGTACTCAATAGTACTTAGTAGTCTGATTATCTTAGAAGAGTTAATCTTCTTCAGCAGAGTTGTCCAAGACAACCTTGCTGAACTCTGGTTTGATCAAAGTTAGAAAAGAATTGCATACAAGTGTATTCCCCCCCCCCATACACTTGTTATATACTCCTTTCAGGACCAACAGTGTCTGATCAAGTTGTGGCCAATCTCACTAAACAACTTCAGGCCAAACTTGATCAATCACTGAAAGCCACATTGGATGCCATAGTTTCCCAAAAGATGAAGCCTGTTCACACCTTCTTGAGCATGGCAGATGATAAAATGCAAAACATTCATGATGAGAATGTTTATCTACTGCAGGAGTTGAAATCCCTCACTCATTCCCACTCACATCTCTCTGTCACTATGAGTGAATTGAAGCCCCAATGTTTTGATAATGCCAAAAAGGGGGAAAGAGAGAGAGCAAGGGCAAAGGGAACCTTGGTAATTGGTGAATCCAAGGGAAAGGAGAAGGTCCCTGAGATTGAGGAGGAAGCAGTAGAACACATTGGGAAAGGCAAAGGCCCAATGAATGTTGAAAATTTAACTGAGGAAGAGCAGATTCAAATAGCTGTCAAGGAGTCCATGATGTCAGCTATGGAAAGTCAGGCAAGAAAGCTTCAAAGGCCAGGTGGTGAGTCTACAGGACTTGAACCTAAAGAGAAGGTTGCTGAAGTAAGGGGGAAGGTGACAAGGTCATCTGAAAGAAAGAGGAAGGAATTGGAAGCCTTCAATGAATTCCCAACCAGCTTGACTTTGCCTTCAGAATTTCAATCTGAAGAATCTACTCCAGCAAGGAAATCCAAGAGAATGAAGAAAGCAGCTCAAATGCCTGCTATTGAAGAAGAAGAAGTTGAAGAGGAAGTACAGGACAGAGAACCTGAAGTTGTATTGCCCAAGCTTGCTGATGATCCCTCCAAGTTGTTTGAAGAAGAATTTGGGAAAGATCCAGAAACTCAGGAAAAGCTAGCTCTTTTAAGAGCTAAAGAAAGAATGGATCAGTTGGTTGAGGCCAACAAAGCAAGAGATGGAAGAAGGGCAAACTTCAAAGCTCCAAGAAGGAGAGCTTCATACAGAAGGCTCAAACCTCAAATGCTGCAAAGATGGGACACTCAGTACCCTCACCATGATAAGTGGGTTCCAATCTCACTGAATGATGCATGGGAGGAGGCCAAGAGGAGTTTTGTATATGACTTTTATGTCATTGGAAAGTGGCTTGGAGAGAGTGTGGATGAAGTCTTTGTTCAGTTCATGTTTGAGAACCACAGGGACCTCTACCAAAAGCTGTTTGCAGCAGCTGATATGGCAAGAGTGGAGTTCAAGGCCCCTGGTCCAATTCTGTATATGCCTCCTAAGTTCAATGGGAACTTGATTGATGAGGGAAAGATTCTGGAGGAGTTCATCAACATCATGAAGATGGAGAAGATGAAGATAGGCCCTAGAGGCTCCAACAAGGATGTTTGGGAGCTGAAGAAAAGGGTTTGGGCTCAATATGGCATTGCTCCCCAAGATGATGGAACTCTCTGATGGATAAGTTTATCTCTTCCCTACTCTTGTTTTATGATTGCTAATGATGTTGTTATTTTACACTCTTGTATCAGTTAGTATGTCCTTTTAAGTTTTCTGATCTGTAATGCTCCATGATATATAAAAGGACCAATGTTTTATCAAGAGATAACAACTCATTATCTCAACTAACCTAACATGACATATATTACTTGATTTATTGTGCTAACAGTTTCTTTCAGGAAAGTTGACCAGTTCACTCTCCCTGAAGGTAATATTTAGTATAAGTCAAGGTTCCTTTGTAATAGGTTTTGGCATCATCAAAAAGGGGGAAATTGTTGGGAATAAAATGATTTTGATCTAGATACCAAAACCCCTGATTGATGATGTACAAATTAGTTGAGATATGCTCAAGTTATTGTTCAGGCAAGTTGTCCCAGATCACTTTAGTTTGTAGAATGCATAAGTTATAATCTCAGAAATGTTATGAGATTTTAGTGATCAGGATAGATGTCCAAAGCTGGAATGTTAGGCAGCTTGATAGGTCTATAGGACAAAGTTGCTGATCCATTCAAGACAAGCTGATCAACTGGACAATTGAGCTGAAGAGTTCAAGAACAATAAGGCTGTGCTCATAAATGCAAAAGATCAAGACAGTTGAAGTACAATGATCAAAAGAATTGAATGTCAAAAGCTTACAAAAGACACATTCAATGAAGCATTTATTGCCAATCATGCCTGAAACAAGCAATAAAGACTTAGAGCATTAAAGAGTGAACCATTGAATGAATGTTGGAACATTCTAAACTGCAGCAGGAATGTTCAGGGAGCTTGTCCCATCTGACCGTTGGCTGTGTGTAGAGTTTGCCACAAATCAACCTAGGACAATGTGCAAAATTGGAAACTGTCACAAGTCTTCTCAGCCGCTTTTGTCAGAAGTCAACACATTCATTCAAGCAACCATTGAAGACCTCTTTTACACAGTGGATAAAAGGATGCCAAGCTTCATAGCCGTTTCAATGGTGCTGCAAATAGACATATTTGAATTGCTAATTCCTCCAACGGTTAGTTGTTCAAAGTGCCTATAAATACAGAAGTGATCAAAGGGATTCAGCATCCAACTACATGCTATCAAACTCATATTAAGCTTTCAAAGGAAACCAAGCTATTCTCAAGAAACCCAAGTTTCCTGAATCACTTCAAGTCAGCTAAGCCAATCTTTGTAAACATCCTAGCTTAGCATTGAGATATCCTAAGCCTTTACTCCTGTTCTCATTGTAAAGGATATCTCTACTAGTTGGAACCAAACCTCAAACCTTATCTCATTTAGTGAAGAGAGTGTTTGTTGTAGAAGTGAGGAGTTAAGGACTGTTAGTGTGAAACACAGTCTTAACTCAGAGAGATTGAGCACTAGGACTCAAGTTATCCTAGGGATCAAAACACTAAGAGAGTGTTGTTAATCAGTGCACCTTGGCACTATAAAACAAGCTAATTCCATTGAGAAGGAATTATCCTGTTCAATCAGGGAAAGTGGATGTAGGAGCTTGAGTCTCTGAACCACTATAAATTATGCCATTTACTTACTGCATTCTCTATTGCATTCATTTTCAAACTTATTTTAAAGAGAAAACACTCAGCAAGTAAGAAAATCTGTTTTGGACAAAGTCCCTGATAACCTGTATTTTCAGAAATTAACTTGGAGTATTTCTTTAATCAAAGGCCAACCACATTCCGCACTAAGTAACTCTTTTAGATATTTAGCCAACTGATCACTCAATAGTAATCAGTAGGACAAGTATCTATCAAAGTTCACACTCAGGCCAGTTGTGAGACACCTTGCCTGATAAGACCAATTTGTCAAAAAGAAAAAGAATTTGCATACACAAGTGCATTCCCCCCCCCCCCCCATACACTTGTGTTATTCTCCACCAAGGACCAACAGATAGCTTGTCTTGTAAGTTCAGCAACTTTGGCCTAGAAACTTAATACATATCAAGCTGCCTAACATTCAGCTTTGGACAACTATCCTGAACTCTAAAATCTCACAACATTTCTGAGATTTTTGACTTAAGCATTCTACTTACTCAAGTGTTCTGAGACAACTTGTCTGAACTAGACTTGAGCATATCTCAACTAATCTGAACAACATCAATCAGGGGTTTTGATATCTAAATCAAAATCATTTTATTCCCAACAGAATAAATCTGTGTGTGGTATTATTGTTGATTTTTTCTCATTCAGGAATTTACTCAAAAAAACAAATCATGATTTCTCCGCCTTGTTTCGTAATTAGTAGATCGGAAATTTGAACAAAACAGATTTTCTGAATGTTCTGAAGATTAATTTTTTTTAATGGAGGAATGAAGGAACCGGATACCGGGTAGGGATAAAAGAATGGGTCAAATTGTACGATAAGACTATTGTAAAATATTGTATATAAGTTTTTGGCTATACTTTTATTCTTGAGATTATATATTATGTTAATATTTTTATAAAATATAATTATTTTTTAGAGTTTATTTGCTCTCAGGTGCTTTCTACAAAGTGCTATTACCAATAGGTTCCAACTTTTAAAATAGTATCCAATAAGTGCAAAATACACATTGAAAAACCATTTTTACCCTTGTATAAATAGGGCATCTCTCCACTCATTTAATTCATTCTTCTCATTCACCCAAAATCAAAACCAAAACCCTAGTCCCTTCCCCACCACCCCACTCCGCCGCCGCCATCTGCAACTCCATCGGCCGAAGAGGCTAGCCCCCCCTCCCCACCACCCCCACTTGGCCGTCGCCGCCCCACTTTTCCCACCGCCTGCGTGAAGACGAGCTTCCACCGTCGCCGCCGTCTGCAAATCCATCTCCCACACGGCGCTGCGACCCACGACCTTCCCGTCATCCCCTCCATGGCCGAAGTTTTGTGGCGTTTGTGGAGTCGTTGTTGCTGGTCTACCACGACCGTAGAAGTCGAAGCGACGACCATGGCGAACAGATCTATTGCCGCTGATCTGCCATGGCCGGAGAAGTTGATTTGGTTCGTATTTTTGCACTTTTCAAACAACAATACGATCCCCACAAGCATATGTGTTCGATAGTAGTATGATAAGTATACGACCTAGTATTTTTCGTTCCAAGGACCTAGCTAGGAGAGCGTGGAGCCCCAAAACTATAAGTCGAAATGGTGTTATAGAAGCTAAACAAGAGAGTAAAGCAAATATCAATAAGAAAAAAAAATACTAACTAAACAACTAAAACTAACTCTCAAAGATGAAAGTGCAAGTGGAAGAATTGCTCCGGGTGTCTTCCTTATGTGGGATCACTAATGAATTAACGAACTAATCACAATAATTAAACTTAATGTCTTGAATTATGCTAAAGGTTATCGCATATATGTGTAGACCAATCCCTTGTGAGGCTTAGGTGAACACGTGCATTAATTAGCAATTATATGATCTAATCAATACCATAAGCTCCTAAGATAGTGTCTCATAAACACGTTCCATATGGTTACTAATGCTTATGCGATGCCCTTTCACTAATCTAATAGACGACCTCTAATCGATTAGTGTCTAATGTTGTCGATCTAAGCAATCAACCCCCGGTCAGTGTAGTCAATTACTATGAGAATTCTAATCAATTAATCCAAGCTCACACCCACACTCTTAATCATGCAACCCAATACAGTTGTTGTAGTCGACACAACCAACAATGCTAGCTAATAGGATGAATTAATCAATTGAATCAAATAAATCACAACAATAGAAACAATTAATTCATAAACTCACTAATTACCCACATAATTTCAACACCCAAAGCAATAAGAGATTACCTCATATCTAAATTAATAAATGAAATCAAGCTTATGAAATAATAGCAACAAAACATTAAATTAAAGAAAGATATCACCTTAATTCTCCAACACTAACTATAAAACAAAACACTAAATTAAAATAGAAACTAACTATAAAACAAAACACTAAATTAAAATCTATCTATGAAATTGAAATAACAAGCTAAACTAATTTAAACTAATCTATTGAGTTGAGTGGAGTGTTTGGGGGAGGAGAGGGTTTCCCAGTGGAAGATGCCCCCTGTTTCTGCGTGCGTATTCCCCTCTTTCAATGGTCGAAGCCATTGCTTGTTAATTCCCCCAAATTGATAAAATGGGCCTAGACCCATTAGCTATTAAAATTCAGCTCCTTTATTTGGCTGTTGTGTTGCCCAACTTAGCTCTCGGCTGCTTCCCTCCAATTTATGAAAATGGGTCCAACTCTTGCAACTTAATTGGCCCACGAATGATGGCTGCCACAGACTTTAATGGATGGGCATTTGATATATAAAGTGGGCCATCACATTGAGTTACATAATTAATTTCCAAATGGGCTTCTTCATGGTCTTGGGCTGCCAATATTTTTTCTAATCTCGATTTATTCCTTCGATCGACTCTACAATATTATCGAGGCGTGTTTTGCTCCAAAAATGCTCATTTTCCCTATAAAAATAGCAAACCACACAATTTCTCCAAATCAAGTGCAATTAGTCAATTAGTAAATTAAACACATGAATTTCAAGCATTTTTCACACTAATCAGAAGTCGAAGCGACGACCATGGCAAACAGATCTGTGTTGTTCGTCCTCTCCGGACGAGAAGATCGAAATCACCGCTGAGCCGCCGCTGCCGTTGGAAGACGAAGACGGCGATGTGTTGGCCGATCTGTGGCGGCCGTCCAGGACGAAGAAGACGAAGTGGTCGCCCTTTGTAACAACTAGGCTGTTCGTGGCCGGACAAGGAAGACGAAGTGGCCGCGTCTGTTGGCCACACCGCTAACACCGCCGGTCGGCGGGCATTCAAGCGGTGGCTGCCCTAGAGTTTGCACAAAGCCTAGTTGTTTTAGATTTGAATTTATGGTTGTATTTTTGTATTTTTCTTTTTTTCATGGAATTCGAAATAGGAATATTGACGGAATATTACTCGAACTGTTGGTGCAAATTCATTTTTTGTTAATGCAAATTATTTTTTCGTTGATGCGAATAGGTTCTTTTTTTATGCAAATATTTTTTCTTCATTGATGCAAATTTTATTTTTGTTTTTTTGTGACTTTGTAAATTTTATATTAATTTCTATAATTTTTGTGAATTTTTTTTCATATATTTTTTTTGTTAATTAAAATTGTTAGAAATGAAAATTGAAGTTTTATTAGGAGAGATATGGGTGATTTTATATATATATATATATATATATATATATATTTTGTTAATTTGAATTTGTGAATTTTAAAATTATTTGGGAGATTGGAGAAAAGTAGAGAAGACAAGATAAGATTATCTTCTACACTATAAGATCTCGTTTGGTTTAAGTGAAAAGGTGGGAAAAATTAAATAAACCCATTTAAACCCACGTTTGGTTTGTTAGTATTGGGCCCGAGTTTGGGGCTAAACCCACGTATTTGAGTTAATGGATCCTAATTTCCTCGTGACTTAATTTAATCCGAATTGATGGCAGTTAAAAGGGTAATGTAAAAAGACCATACCATCCTTCAATTTACATGTATTTGGACAGAACTACCCTCCCTCATCCAACAAATTACCCACTGCCACAAATATATATACACAAGAACCCTAACTCTGTGGCGTCGTTTTCAGAATGAAGGTAGGGCACGCCGTCGACATTCTTGTTCGATGTCCCATTGATATCCAACCTATTTTTTAATTTTAATCCATGTAATTAAATCGTCGTTATTCCCCCTTTGTTCGTATCAATTTTTCACAACGAAGCAATGCTGGGAATAGGGCAGAAAAGAACAGTAGCAGCAACTATTTGGGATGCGGTCAATCTGGCAACTATTTGGGGTGTGGTCAGGTCAATCTGGAAATTAAGAAATGAGATTAGCTTTAGCGATGGCAAGGTGAATGGTGTGAAAGTTGTAAAGACCCTGAAGTTGAGATTAAAATCAAGGCAGGGACTAAGTTGCAAAGGGTGAAGTAGTGCCAAGCAAAGGAATGACTAGATAATCATCTACCATTCCTTGGTAACATCTTAGAGACGAGAGGGGTGGGGAAACAACAACATGAGTCTTGCTGCTTTTGGGGAAAATGCCCTTGTCTTTATTACAGGGGAGTCTTGATCATGTTCTTTGCTATGTCACTGTACATTTCTTAATCTCAAAATTTTCAACATTTTCAACATTTTCTAATTGTAACACATTTTGTTGAGTAGATGTTTGGAGTGGTACTTTATGCCTTAATTGTTGTTATTTGAATGAATGAAGAGATGTTATTTGATTTATGATTTAGTCTGTGGAAGTATCTGAATTGATTTGGTAGCACTTTTGTTCTTTCCTTTGGGTGAAAGAAGAATTGATTTCAGAAATTCTTAATGCGATTAAGAAACACGAACGAAATGGGTAGATGTGAAAAATTATGCATAAATGCGTTAAAAAAAGAAAAATGAATAAGTTAATAGAAGAGGGTATTTTTGGAAGTTACTGATTTAGCTAAATTTTCCTACATACCAAACTATAAAATTAGGAATATTATCAATTTTTTAAAATTTTAATCCGTCAATCGAAACATGGACAAATATTCAAATTTAGATTTCAATGAACAGTACAATCCATCAATTTCCTATCCATAGTTGTCTTTCCCATCTAGCAAACCAAACCATCCCTAAGGGAAAAAAATGTAATCTTACAATCCATTTGTCACCTAATTGAAACTATTTAAAAATGTAGCACCAAATGGTAATGATCAAGTTCGAATGGCACCAAAATGCAACTCTCCCCCTTTTTTTTAATTATTAAATAAGAGTATATTATGTTTATTAATTATTTATTAAAAGTTGATTCCTTAGCTAAACTGGAAGGAATTGAAATCCCTTACTTTAGGGAATCACTATTTCATAATGATGATTCAATTCTATAAATCATATCAATCATACAATTTAGAATAGATCCATGAATGGAGATTCCATTCATGGCATATTCCATCATACCAATCATACCCTCAAGTGTTATTGTGTAATACTATCAAATGTAATGATGTATACTATTTATAAAAACTGTAAAAAAAACATTATTTTGTTGCACAAATGTAATTGTTTACTACTGGCAAGTGTAATAATGTACACTATTTTATAAAAACTGTCAAAAAATATTATTTTATTGCAATGTTAAGTGTAATTGTATAATATTAACAATTGTAATTGTATAATAATGTTAAATATAATTTCGTAATACTATTCCACAACTAAAAAAAAAGGAAAAATATGTAATTGCATTTATAATGGTGAAATAAATAAAAATGAAGAAAATTAGACCAGTTATAAACTTATAATTGCATTGACTAAGGAGAACAACAACAACCACCAAACCACAACATCAATTGAAAATAATTTTATTTATTATATATTATATTCTGTTCGTTATTTGATTCACAAAAATAATTTCGTGGGCATTGGAATTTGTGCCCTTTTTTTCTAGGTTTGTTACCTTATTTTAGGATTTTACACCATTTTGACACCTAAGGGATTTGTACCCAAATCATTCCATTTAATTCGTATTTACAAACACACATTCTCCATTTAAGCTACTATCATACTCGTTAAATAAATAATTTTCTTAATTTTATATAATAAAATAATAAACAATTCACAAAAAATATTAAGTTCATTTATTCAAATTTTTTAAGAGAAAATATTTTACACTTTTTAATTATATTCAATTACACCTGTTAATTATAGTGACTAAAACTTTTTAAGTAAAAATGTGTTAAACTTTTAAGTGAAAATTTGTATTCAGTAAAAAGTGCAACTCAATATTACTAAAAGTAAAAAATGTAAGTCACTATAATTGAAGAGTACAACACAATATTACTAATAAGTGCAAGTCAGTATAACTAAAAAGTACAACACAATATTTCTGAAAAGTTTAAGTCACTATAACTAAAACGTGCAACACAATATTACTGAAAAATATATGTCACTATAACTGAAAAGTGCAACACAATATTACTAAAAAATATAGATCAATATAACTGAAAAATATAAGTGTGCCTATAACTGAAAAGTGCAACACAATATTACTAAAAAATATAAGTCACTATAACTAAAAAAGTGCAACATAATATTACTAAAAAGTATAAGTCACTATAACTAAAAAAGTGCAAAATTATATTAGTAAAAAATATAAGTCTCTATAACTGAAAAAGTGTAAGTCACTGTAGCTAAAAAAATGTAATATAATATTATTCAGTATTACTAAAAATGTAAGCTAGTATAATTAAATATATAATGCAACACAATATTACTAAAAAAATGTAATATATATTACTGAAAATTGTAAATATTATACTTCGTAACTAAAAAGGTGATGGAGATATTGATGAGAATCAATATTAATATCTGATTAGATATTTATGCTTATATTTAGGAGACTTGTTTTGATTTTGTTATATTTAATACTTATATGTTTCTTATTCTCCAGCACACTATAAATAGACAAGTTCTATATTTTTATTAGGGAGTTGAATTGATTAATAAAAAATGAAAGTTTATTTATTTATCTCTTTTAAGATATTCTTGTGAAACGTATTTGAGTTCTTATCACTTTTTCGGATATTCATAGAATCAATGGATAGTTTGCGTTCTTCGTATGTATCTTCTTTATTTATACGCTCTCGCTGCTGCATCAGTTGGTAATCAGAGACTAGATACGATTCTCGATAATGATTCCGAGATTTCAACCGATTTATGATACTATTCGTGATGAGCAATCAAGAAGATGATAATATGCAGATCTGTCAACCAGTCAATACATTGGCATGTAGTCTTATATTCCATGGTGAATATGATGGACAACCAATTTTCAATAAATATTTTGATGAAGATTGTGGTTATGATGGACCACCAATTTTTGATGAGTTTGTTGATAATGTTGACGATGGTTATAGTGGCCCCCCAATTTTTAACGAGAAAAATGACAAGGAAGGTATTTTTGTAGTTGGGGGTGTTCTTCCTAATATGCCTAATTTAATGATGGAGGTTGAGAATAATAATTTTGTCGTTTTTACCAATAATGATGGAACTTACACTGCTTTGACGACAAAATATCAAGTTGTTATTATTTTGTGGCCAAAAGAATACAAAGATGTTTCAACTCGTCTTCGTACCTTTATGATGAGAACCAACAAGATTTGAGGGCAAATCGTCTTCAGAAAGGAGAAAATGATATATTGATGAGAATCAATATTAATATTTGATTAGATAGTTATACTTATATTTAAAAGATTTGTTTTGATTTTGTTATCTTTAATATTTATATGTTTTTTATTCTCCAAATCTATTTCACATTATATATAGATAAGCTATATATTGTTATTAGGGAGTTGAATTGATTAATAAAAAAAAATTATCTCTATATCTCTTTACGGTATTTTTGTGAAACGTATTTGAGTTCTTATCACTTTTTCGGGTATTCATAGAATCAACGAATAGTTTGTGTTCTTCGTATTTATCTTTTTATTTATACGTTCTCGCTTCTGCATCAAAAGGACAACACACATATTACTGAAAAATTTAAGTCACTATAATTGAAAAATGCAACATAATATAAATAAAAAGTGTAACTCAATACAACTAAAAAGACCATTATAATAGCATCACTCAATGAATATCAACATACTCGTGAATAAATAATACTTACACTTTTGTCATTATTAATGTTACACTTGCACGTTTATAAAAGAAAAAATAGGTATTTTATTTTCAATATATTTGAACTTTCGACCTGATTAAATCAAATTAATTAAGGCTCTACCATTTGGCTACTAGCTTAATAATGATTAAAATGCACAATATTTACCCTATAAAGTATAAACTGATTTTGACCCGCTTAGAATATGGACTCAAGTGCATATCACTTGAGTCCACACAAGACTCACCCAATCGTGACACATGTTATCAATTAAATATAAAAATGACATGTAGGCATAATTAACCAAAAGACGACACATCAACAATCTTAACTCCCTATTAGTATATAGTAGATTCGTAAATTAACTAATATGAATTATTTAACACATAATTCGTATTATTAAATAACACTTACTAAACAAGACAAGATTTAAAAAAAAAAAAAAGTATGTGTATGTTATACCTGGTCAACAAGACAACAACACAAGAAGTCAAGTATGGATGCTTATCCTGTTGCAAAGATGACCACTCAATAAGGTGACGACAATTCAGGGTTAATGATCAAATACTTCAAGAATAAATAGAGTGGCCCACCTCGTCTACATCGAAGGTTAACCTCATAATCGTTCGGCCACTTTGGTCGTCATCCACCTTGATCGTCGTTTAGCCACTCTAGACATCTTCTTGGCCGTCATCCATCACCTAGGTTGTCCAACGACCTGGTCATCGTTCAGTCACTGGTCGTCTGACCATCTTCCTGGTCATCCATCTACTTTGGTCGACTGAAAACTTGGTCGTCCTCTACTCCGGTCGTCCATCAGACCTGGTCGTCATCTATCACCTAGGTCGTCCAACAACTTGGTCGTCGTTCAGTCACTCTGGTCGTCCATCTACTCTAGTCGTCCATCTCACAAGTCATAAGTTGTAGTTGAATAGTCATATATTAAGTCTTATTAGTCAAAATGACAACTCATAGGATACATGTTATCATATAAAACTATGTTTAATATGGTGTTGACAACACATCAATTTTGTAATATAAATAGGTCTAAGTCATTTGACCACAAAATGGACCTTAATTCAAAGATGAAAAATATTTCTCTCGCTAAAAATTGTTCTCCTTTCTCTCTAGAAATATTATATATTTAATTTATATGTTCATAACATTTATGTTTGATAGTTGAGTAGTTAATACACATTACTCTTCCACAAAATGAATATCAACAGTATCTTTTCAATGGATTAAGATTAATATATTTAATCATTTAACACTCTTTATATATAAAATACAATTTTCATTATATGGTACTTACAATTTTTTTCTTAAACTAATGATCACTTAAATAAACAAACAAAAAAAAGCATAAAACTTATTTAACATGATATAAATTTCAAAGGGTTAGGCTGTTGTGGACTCGAGTGTGCCGTGTACACTCGAATCTAGCTTTTAACTACATATATAAAAATGCGCGAATATTTATCATAACTCGATTATATTGTGATGATAGTACCTTCCTTATTCTACTATAACAACTGATCAAGTTCGAATCCTGTCCTCAACAATTTTATCACCTTTTCGCAATTTTGTTTAATTTTAATTGATGCATTGTTATACATACTCACTTATAGCATAGTGGTACCATCAAGCCTTTTTAACCATAGTGTCCTTGGTTCGAATCCAACTCTCAACATTTTTCAAACTTATTTTAATTTTGGTGTTGCACTTTTCAGTTATGTGACTTACACTTTTTGATAAACGGTATTACACTTTTCTATTGTAGTTGACTTTTTAACCCTAGTGTCCTTGGTTCGAATCCAACTCTCAACATTTTTCAAACTTATTTAAATTTTGGTGTGACTTACACTTTTTGATAAACGGTATTACGTTTTTCTATTGTAGTGTTCTACACTTTACAATAATATTTTTATTTATAGTGACTTACACTTTTTAGTAATATTGTGTTACACTTTTCAGTTGTGTGACTTACACTTTTTGTTTTTCACTTTTTCTATTATAGTGTCCTACACTTTACAATAATTTTTTTTTTATAGTAACTTACACTTTTTAGTAAATATTATGTTAAACTTTTTAGTTATATGGACTTACACTTTTTAGTAATATTGTGTTGCATTTTTCATTTATACTGACTTGCACTTTTTTATAATATTGTGTTGCACTTTTCAGTTATACTCACTTACACTTTTTTATAATATTGTGTTGCACTTTTTAGTTATACTCACATACACTTTTTTATAATATTGTGTTGCACTTTTTAGTTATATTGACTTACAATTTTTATTAATAGTGTGTTGCACTTTTCAATTATATTTATTAATATTTTTTATTAATATTGTGTAAAAAAAGGCGAAAAAAAGGAACAACCAAAAAAAGCTTTAAAAAAAAAGGAAAAAAAATCAATCGAAAAAAAAGGAAAAAATAATAATTAATTACACCCGAGTGCACAGCGTGTAATCCATCAACATGTAGAACATTGGATAACTTAGGAAAATCAGGAACATTTAATGTCTCTCTTCCAATGATTTTCCCTTTAGATCCACCACCATAAGTGACATTACCACCACCATAAGCTGTATAATCAGATAGATAATCAAATTGACTTGTCATGTGTTTAGAACAACCACTGTCAAAGTACCATAATTCAGAAATATATGCTTTCAGAGACATATGAACAACATTACAAGTAGAATATTCTTTTGAAATCCATACAGGTTTATGACTATATTGTCTTGAATGCTGAGTCATTTTAGGCAATACATAAGTTTGCAGATGATTTTTCTTTTCAAACATTGAGGGCTTTTGTGACCTTACTTAAAACAGTAATAACAAATCATATCTTTTACACAAATATGAGATTTAGCAGAAACACTAGGGTTGTAATTCACTTCAAATTTAACAAACACAGTAGGTTTTTTGTTTTTAGAAAATTTGGAATTTTTACCATGATTGTCAATACCTGTTTTTCTTGAATTGTTAGTCACTAGAGATTCTTCCAGTTTCATCTTTCCTTTAGAAAATCTTATAAAACTTAGTGAGGCTTCTTTCAACTTGTCTTCAAGTTTAGAGATTTCAACATCCTTCCTTATCAGAATGCCTTCAAGCTTGGTAATAGATTCTCTTAAGTCAGAGTTTCAAAATTCAGAGACTTAATTATGTGATTAAGTTTCTCAGTTTCAAAAGATATCTTAAAAACATTTTTCATTTGTTAAAGGGTTTTCATAAAATATTTCTTAAACTCAAGAACAGACACTTCTAGTCTTTCTTTGAGTTTAGAAATTTATTTATCCCTTTTTGTTAAAAGACTTTCTAGTTTAGAAACAGTTTTGGATAGGTCTTGAATGTCAACATCACTTCTAGATAGTCCTGCTTTACTTGAGGTACCTGTTTCTGAGACAGAACCTGTGAAACAATTAAATTATGGAGTATTATTAGTGAGTGATTCTTCAAATAATAGATCATTTGCCTCACATCGTAATAATCATCCAGATCATCATCAAAAGTATCATCATATTCAATCTTTGCAGAGAAAGCTTTTTCAATATCTTTTCAGGATCATTTTCAACATCAGACTCATCACTTAAAGTAGCACTGAAATTAAGCTTCTTTTTTAGTAAGGTGTTGGCACATTCATTAGCATAATGACCATATCCAGAATATGCATCACATTTAACATTCTTCATATATTCTTGATCAGATCTAAACTTGCTACCTCTCTCTAATTGTTTGGATTGATTGAACGTATTTTTCCTAACAGGCAATTGTCGAGTGTTATTAATCCGAACCTTAGGTTGAATATTATCTTTAAACTTGTTGCTATTATTCCTTAAGAAAGTTTTAAACTGTTAAGTAATGAAAACCATGTAACCAGGATTGTTGAAACATTCCTCAATTTCATCTTCATCAGATTCGATTTCAGTAACATAAGGAGACTTTCCAGAACTTGATGATGTAGATGATGAGACATCACCTTTGAAAACAAGAACTTTCTTATCATCATTAGTTTTTTCAGAAATGCTCATTTCATAAGTTTTCAAAATATTAATCAACTCATTTTGACTCAAGACATCAGTATCTTTAGTTTCTTCTATAACACATATCTTAGGATCAAAACGTTTAGGGGCAGGTCTAAGAATTTTATGTACTAACCTTGTATTGGATATTAGATATCCAAGAGAGTGAGCTTCATTTGAAATTTCAATCAACCGTTCATTGTAAGATGAGATGGTTTCATCTTCTTTTATCCTCAAGTTCTCGAAATTGGTTCCAAGCATACAAAGTCTGGTTCTTCGTACACTATCCGATCCTTCACAATGCTCTTGCATCCGATCCCATGCATCCTTCGAAGATATGCAATTCGAGATGATTTTAAACATTGAGGCATCAGTTGAGGTGAAGATAACATTCAACGCCTTTAAATTGTAACTGGCAGCTGTGATTTCATCGTATGTCCAGTCGACCTCTCTCTTGATCCGAGCTTCATTGTCTTCATCCGCCATGGTTCTTGGTTGAGTTCAACCAGCAAGAACACTCCTCCAGGCTCTTTCATCAATGGATTTGATGTACATTCTCATATTTGGTTTTCAGAAGGCATAGTTCGTGCCATCTAGAATAGGAGGCTTTAGTGCGAGTGAAAGTGGATACTCCATTTTAAAATCACACACTCTAAGCAGAATCTCTACTCAGTGTATCAAGTAGTTGGCTCTGGTACCAACTGAAAGTGTGTGTGCGTGCGTGCGAAATCAGAGGTGTTGTCAGTTGTGTTGGCACTATTCTGACAACATTAAGCAGCGAAAATTAAAATGCACTTTGGAAAATGGAAGTATTCAAAATTTGCGTAGATTATAAAATAATCTACGTTGTTCACTATATAAAATATGTGAACCAGATTACAACCTCTTAGAGGTTTACAATAACAACTCGAATGAGTGTATACGATTTACTAGAACCTATGAAACTATCTCTCTCATAAATCTATGCATAAAACTCTAATAAATAAGACAATGATGAACATACAATTGTTCGGGTTTACAATAGTATTATTAGTATGCTAATCTACAAGAAGAAACAAAAATATTCCTAACTAGAAGCGTATGCACATTTAATAGACTAGTAATCAAGATTTAGTTTTTCTTCTTATGTATCTTGTGTTGAGGCAGCTACGGTATTTATAGGCATCATGGACGAACTGCCTTCAACTCCTATGATCATCACAGCCGTGAGATCAAGTGGTTATGGAACTTCTCTTCACATCTCCTTGAATGTAGGAACTTGTTATATTATGCTTAGTAACGTCTCACTCCTATACAACTGCGTGACCTGGTGTTGCCCACGTCTTCTAACTGCATTAGGAACATTACTAAACAACAAGTGTAAGATCGGAGTTAGTGAGAGAAGGAATGGCAAATTCTGATGTTGTCATAAGTGTTGGAAACATTAGTTACAACACTCGACAGTAAGTGTTGGAACATTAAACAAAACACTCAACATCAACAATTATTTTTATAATATGTTGTGATTAATTTTTCGAGATATTAATATATATTATATATTCCTATATACGGTATAAATTATGTCATAAATGTATATGTCATTATATTATTTTTATAATATGTTGTGATTAATTTTATGAGATATTAGACTAATTGTGTCACATTATTAATATACGTGCATTAATTTAAAACGACACTTATGTTGAATTGGAGGGAGTACTATAATTCTATATTTTGGTAATTTTGACAAATTATTTATTATGAAATTACCATTTTGATAAATTTGGACAAAAGAAATTGAGATAATTTCATTTGGCATCCCGTAATTTAGACTTAATTCAGTTTATATCCTTTAAATATTTACTTTTTCAATTTACATCGTTTTTGTCGGATATTCTTAAACTCACCGAAAATTGAAGAACAGATTGAGATCCTGACTAGGGGTGGGTAAATATACCGAAATTTCGGTATACCGAGCTTTTCATACCGAAAAATATCGAAATTATCGAAATTTTCGGTACGGTATGATATCGTACCAAAATTTTCGGTACGGTATGATATCGTACCAAAATTTTCGGTACGGTAACGGTATGGAAAATGATCATACCGCGGTATTTCGGTATTCGATATGAAACAGTATATCGATATACCGAAATATCGAAATATCGAAACCTTAATAAAATAATAATTTTATATTATTTTTAAATTAAAATAACTTTAATTATTAAAACTTAAATAAAATAAACCTTAAATAATTAATTTCGGTATAAAACAATGCTTCAATATTTTCGATATGAATTGGTATACAGAAATATCGATATGAAATGATGGTTAAATATTTTAGATATGAATTGGTATACTGATATGGTACGATATATCGATATACCGTATCGAAAATTCGGTATACCGAAATTACGGTACGGTATCGATATGAATTTTTACATACCGAAAATTTCGATATACCGAGATTACGGTATACCGAAATTTCGGTACGATAACGGTATGAATTTTTTCAATATCGAAATTTTCGATATGATAACGGTATGGTTCAGTATTGTCAGTATACTGTACCGAACCACCCCTAATCCTGACCAAAAAGTCCAATTTACGTCCATTAAGTTAGAAAATTAATTTTTTTAAAAATAAAAATCTCATTAAAAATTCTACAATTCTAAAAATCTAAAAATGTGTAAATTAAAAAAATAACAAACTCTATAAAACCTCATTAAAAATTCTAAAAAAATATATAAAAATCTATAAATATGTAGATTAAAAATTTAAATTCCTAAAAATATAATAAGAATGATAAAAATTATTAATATCTCGTTAAAACGCTCATCTGGTTCTGACTTGTCCGCCATTGAATATTTTCTCGAGCTCCTAAAAGCTTTAGGTTCGACGAGGTTTCCCAACTAGCCATTGAGGTTGAGTCGGAGCTTCACACTTTGATTAGTGTGAAACCGTTTAAAATTCATTAATTTACACAATTTTTTTATTTTTAGAAATGTAAATTTTTTTAAATTTTAGTTTTTTGTTTTTTACATTTTATTTTTATTTTTATTGAGATTCTTTTAATTTTAAAATTTTAGAATATTTAAGGAGGAATTTTTAGAAATTTTTAATTTTTAAACTAAAGGGACATAAATTTGACCAATTTGTCAAAATCTCAATTCGTTCCTTTGTTTCTAGTGAGGTTAAAAAAATCGACGTAAATTAGACAAAAATGGCATAAATTAAAAAAGTGAGTACTTAAAGGATTTAAATTGAATTGAATCTAAGTGACCCATGACTATCTTTTTTTTTAAAAATAATAGTTACCACTTTTTCTTAACAAAATTACTCACTCGCTTTCACTTTTCACTAATAATAGTTACCACTTACCAATTTTCAAAAATATTAGTTGCCACTTTTCACTCTTCAGTAACAAAATTTCCATTTTTCACTAATAATAGTTACCACTTTTCAGTAATAAAAACTCCACTTTTCACTAATAATAATTAATATTTTTCAGTAACAAAATTTTCAATTTTAAAAAATACTACCACTTTTCATTAACAAAATTTCCACTTTTCACTAATAATAGTTACACTTTTCATTACATTTCCCCCGATTCCTTCTTCACATTATCTCTCTCTCTCCCTCTCTCTCACCACGTTCTCTCTCTTCTCTATCAATGGCGATCCTCTCAACTCTCTAGAAGAAAAAAGAAAGTAATTCCAATACATGAACTCTGTTTCCTTCGCAACTTTTGCAACTTTCATCACCGAATTTCTATCAAGCAAATCTAGTGTTTGTTCCAAAATTATAAACCATAAACAACAAAAAAATTGCAATGGAGGCAGCCAAGGTGAAGCAATTGAAGCAATTTGTGGAACAATATATGCAAGTCAGATCCCTCCATTTTATCCAATCCCTCACTCTCTCTTCTTCATCAATGGCGATCCTCTCAACTCTCAAACACCATGTTCAGCACCGCCGTGCTCCCCGCAAGCCCCAATTCCTTTCTCACATTATCTTTCTCTCTCTCTCACCACTTTCTCTCTCTTCTTCATCAATGGCGAGCCTCTCAACTCTCAAGTAACATGTTCAGCACCGTCGTGATCCTCCACAAGCCCCTGGCAGCCACCACTAGCCTCCGCTCCAACCAGACGACACTATTCGGCGGAGGAGGGCATAGATCTGTCGTACTCGTGGATCAGGCGGAGGAGGAGGGCATAGATCTGTCGTACTTGTGCCTCGCACGGTCATGCTCCTCTTGCGCCGAAAAGGTAATCAGCGGCAGCGTTGACCAGGCCGACGACAACTTTCTCGACGATGAACAAATCACGGAGGGTGGGTGCTGAATTAAAAGCGTGTGCACCAAACTGTTTTGATGCACCGTGTGCATTTGAGAATTTCCCTTGTACAAATTGCACAATGTAATTGAGTGCAAACACGAATGACTCTAATAAATATATTATAGAATATATATATATGTGTGTGTGTTATTATAGTTATAATTCATAATTAATAAGTGAGTACTGTTGATTAATGATACATGGAGATACAATAGAAATAGGAGAATTGTATTTCGTTGTCAAGAAAGTTTTCTGCAATTTATAATTTTGTATATTGATTTCTTTTATAAATAAAATTTTAATTCTCTATTATATTATTGTTTTTTATATATGTTATATAATTTATATTTTCACAACATTTTTTTTTAATAAAATAACAAGTTTAGTAATCTATATATGTTTTAAATATTATTTTTTAATTAATAAATTAAAATATAAAATTAATTTATTTCAATTCCGCGTAAAAATTGAATCTTACACTAATTCAAGATTATATTAAAAAAAGATAAACATTTGAGTGTCTCAATTGATAAGTGATATTAAAAATTGTAAACTGACGCACTTAATGCAAATCTTTGGTAAAAAATGTGGTCTATCTACACGTCCCACTATATATGACCAGATTGATATATTATACTCCCTCCAAGGGGTCATTTTAACATTTTTATATTAAATTATAAATCATTAATATTTTATTTTTATTAATGATAAATAATTTTAATATTAAATTTTTATTTAGTAATGAATGTGACCAATAGTGTAGGTGATATTTATATATACAATAATTATAGTTTTTTCATAATTTATGCTATACTATATTTATAAGGGTAAAATTGTCAAAATTAAAGAAAAAAATGTAAAAATATTTAAAAAGGCAAAGTGACACTTAATTAAAAATGGAGTGAGTATATTAAAAGTAAATTCAATTATTAGAATCAATTTTTCTAACCAGATCAATTAGAAAGCTCTAACGGCATGATTGGTACGAAGGAATGAATTAGTAGGAATGGAATGTGCATTTTTTATTATATTCTTAATCCTATGATTGGTAAGTTTTATTGTATTGAATACTCATTCCATATGGAATGATTATTCCCAAAAATTTAAAAATAGTGATTTCCCTCCCCCTAATTTTATCTATTTCATTCCTTGATTAAAGGTTATTTAAAAATATTTTTAATTATTTTAACTAATTTATATTCATTAATTTTTTAAGTTCACATAATTATCCTCAACCCTAATTATTTTAATGATTTACTTTACTTGTCATAAAAAAATTATAGTTGATTTACTTATTAATTGAAATTATTTAATAACGATTAATTATAATTTGAAGCTAAAAATAACTTTATAATAAAATATTAAATAATTTACATAGAAGAATATGTAAAATTAAAATAATACTCCACATGAATTTTAAGTTTTGCTAAATTATTAAAAATTTACATAGTTTTTAATCAATTCATATATTTTTAAAAATAATACATGTTCAAGAATAATTTAGTCATTTAAGATAAATTTTAAATTTTCCTTACATTTCATTATAGCATACCAATCATGAAATTAGATTAGATTCACAAAAGAAATATCTTTTACATTCCTTCTCAATTTCAATCATAAGAATTAGTATTTTTATTTCATTCCTTTTCCATAATCTTTCCATTCTTGAGATCATTCAATTCAATTCAATTCTAATATCATTTCATCGTATGAATCAATGTCGTAAACCTCTCAGGCGTCGCCCATCTTTCTCTCCCAAAAAAAAGAATTCATGTAGGCCTCATCAAAGAAGTTCCATTGTCTGTCCACACTACGTGGTTGTAAAATTTTATATTATTTTAATTATTTATAGTTAATTCACATATATTTTTGGATGGAGAAAAATCAGCGTACCGAAATTATTTTATTATAAACAGTATGAAAAATTGTCATACCACAATATTTCATTAAACAGAAAAAAGTTTTATTCGGTATGAAATCGAAATCTTAATAAAATAATAATTTTGTAATACAACTTAAATCAAAATAACTTAAAACTTTAAAATTTAAATAAAATAAAATTAACTTAAATAATTAAATTTTGTAATAAAGTAGTATGTGACCAAATCAAGATGAAGAAACGATATAGATTTGTTTCCATATATCAAATACCGACAGTATTATTAATAAACTTTATTTTATTTCCTTTTTCGAACGCTATACCAAAAACAGATCGCATCCTAACTATAATTATAATTATAAAAATATGGCTAGTCATAATATATATACTTCTTCTCCCATATTATATATATACTCCATCGTCAGATTAAAAAAAAAGAAAAGGTTTTTAGCTCTTCATTCAATTCATCTAATATTCATTATGCCAATTTCACAAGGTACAGAAGCAGTCGCGATGTTAGGGTTTATGATCATGTTGGCAGGCCTTCTAATAATGCTTGTAGTTGAAATCTTTTTGACCTTGAAATATTATTTGCACCGAATTGTGTCCTTATGTTTCACCAGAGAGCCATCCACTCCGACAGAGTTGAGGCCCGGAGAAATAGTATTAGATATCCCACCCGGAGAAATAGTGTTCGAGAAATACAATGATGCTCGAGAAGAGGAAGAAGTTGGTGGAGAGTGCGTAATCTGCTTAGAGGAGTACAAAAACGATGAAACTCGAGTAAGGATCAGTACATGCAATCATAAGTTTCATGGTTTATGTCTCAAGACATGGCTGGCTGAGAAGAAGGATACATGTCCACTTTGTAGAGGTCATATCGTATAATACTATGTTGTTTATATATTTATCCAAATTCGTACGGTGCAAATCATATTAATGAGACAATCTGAATTTTTATTTAATACTTTACTTTTTTATTTTTATTTTTTATCATCAGAAAGATTTAATTCTCGTAAAACACAGGCATTTGAGTTGGTGGTACATTGTTTGTAAACTGTATGGCCCTCAGATGAGTAAAGAAAAAAAAAAAAAGGTTATTTCTCTTTTTTTGAGATCTAGGTTTTGCAAGTTATAGATTCCTTCTTATAGTTATTGATTTCCGGTTCCATGGTCAGATTCACCACAAATCTTAAATATGAAGCATATATAATTTTAATAATCATGTGCCCGGCCATTTAGGTCTGTTTTTGAGATCTAGCTAGGTTTAGCGAAACTTATTTTGCAAGTTATAGATTAATCGTAATTCTTATAGTTATTGATTTCCGGTTCCATGATCAGATTCACCACAAACAAACTGAAATAAAAGAGAGCTAATATTCCTACATAAAAAAATATATATATATTGGAGAAAAAATAAAATAAAGAATATTTTTTCTGTTGGCCTCGAAATTGGAATTTCGGAAAATCTTAAATACACCGTACACACCAAAGGTTTTGATTTCCTTTTGTTTTCCTCCTGAGAACACGACCATAAACCCTAGTCTTCTTCGCCGTAAACCTCCACTGCATCGACGGCCATGGACGGAACTTCGATTATTGACGACGGATTATTTTGCACGGATAGTGGTTGCTGCTCCGGTAACATATTTTGTTTATTTTTATAGATAATTAATGATGGCTGAATTAGTAATATGTTATCTTGATTTGAATATCTTTACTTATATATAGAAGAAGCATGTGATCTTGATTTTAATTCGCTATCATTGCTTTTTAATTTGTATTGGCCGGGGTTTCTTTGGTTAGAGTGAATTTTTTTGTTACTCTGTGAATTCCTTGTGGGGATTCATTGGTTTTATTATATTTTGAATGAATTGGTTTTAATTAGAACCAGAAAAAGATTCAGATCTTGAGAAAGGGAAAGATGGGCAACATGTTTTGGAAAATGAAAAAATTGTAAGTTAAAAATGGTTTATTAATTATTGAAAAGTTATTGGAAAAAATGAAAAAGTGGTAAATAAAAAATTGTAATGTTAAAAAGATGATCCTGTGACCTTAAGGATATGTCACGGAGTTACCTTGTTAAAATATTTGTTTGAAATATTATATATTGGTTGACGAGAAATTCTCATATGCACAGTGTGCAGTTTGGTGCACACGCTTTTTTTTAACCCCTTTTTTTTTACTCCTTTTCTTTTTTTTTCTTTCTCTCTCATCTAACACTTTTTTTAAAGTCTTTTATCTTCTCCTTCTTTGTCTCTCTCCCTTCTGTAACTCTCTTCTCCTTCTCTCTCTCCTTCTCTCTCTCTCCTGAGGATGAAACGCCGAAACCCTTTTTTCATTCTTCTCCATTTACACACCTTTTTAATTACGCTTTTTCTCTACTTTCATCTTTCTCTCTCTCTCCCACGCTTTTTCTCTCCTTTCATCTTTCTTTCTTTCTCTCTCCCTTCTTTCTCGTCGGAGAAGACGATGGATTTCGATGACAATGAATTTCGCCGGAGAAGACGATGGATATCGCCGGCGGTAGAGTGTTTTCCGGCTAGAGCGAGGGAGAATATGGAGTCGCCGCGGTAGAGTGTTTTCCGGCTAGAGCGAGGGAGAATATGGAGAAGGATGGCCAGAAGTGCTGAACAGTAGTGGAAGACATCGGTGGTGGTGTTTGGTGTTAGGAGGGTGAAGAAGAAGATTGTAATTTTTGGTAATTTTGTTAGTTTTGATTTATTATTGAAAAGTGAAAAATTTATTATTGAAAAGTGGTGAATATTTTAACTGAAAAGTGGAAAATTTATTATTGAAAAGTGGTGGATATTTTAACTGAAAAGTGGAAAATTTATTATTGAAAAGTGGTGAATATTTTAACTGAAAAGTGGAAAATTTATTATTGAAAAGTGGTGGATATTTTAACTGAAAAGTGGAAAATTTATTATTGAAAAGTGGTGGATATTTTAACTGAAAAGTGGAAAATTTATTATTGAAAAGTGGTGGATATTTTAACTGAATAGTGTAAAATTTATTATTGAAAAGTGGTGGATATTTTAACTGAAAAGTGAAAAATTTATTATTGAAAAGTGGTGGATATTTTAACTGAAAAGTGAAAAATTTATTATTGAAAAGTGGTGGATATTTAAAATTGTTTTAATTAAAAAAGAAGGTCACAATTAACTGAAAAGTTAAAATTGTTTTAATTAAAAAAGGTCACAATTAATTGAAAAGTTAAAATTGTTTTAATTAAAAAAGAAGGTCACAAGTTTCAAACCTGTGACCTTATACTTATGTTCACTTGTTGGAACCAGTGGACCAACAGTCATGTTATTATTAATTTTTGTTTTACTGACTTGATAACGGTTGCTCTGTGCATTAGTGAGACCAACTCATTGGTTGACTTGTGTATTAGTGTGCACGGTGCACACTATGCAAAGAAGAGCAACTCGAAATAGTCAAGGTCTCATATACATGTGCACGTTGTGCACTTGGGTGTAATTTTTTTTTTTTTTCTTTTTTCTATTTTTTTTTTTTTTGGCTGATATTTTTTCTTTTTTTTGCTTTTTTTGGTTTCCTTTTTTTCGGCTGATTTTTTTTTCCTTTATTTTTTTTTTTAGCTTTTTTTGGTTGTTCCTTTTTTTCTCGCCTTTTTTTTTTACACAATATTAATAAAAAATGTAAGTCAATATAATTGAAAAGTGCAACACAATATTATAATAAAGTGTATGTGAGTATAACTGAAAAGTGTAACACAATATTATAAAAAAGTGCAACACAATATTATAAAAAAAGTGTAAATTTTTTATTTTCTTTTACGGTCAAATTAAGTAAAGATTTCATTAATGGTAGGTCCTTTTGGAAAACATTGTTACAGCACGATGGAATATCCAAAATTCTTGAAAGGGGGTGTTTGATCCTAAATGAGCAAGGGCATTAGCCTCCCGTCTAGCTAATTGCCACAAAAGAAATACAAACACAACAGCTAGCTAGCCAGATTTTTTTATGTCCTGAACAACACCATCCGTATAGACATATATATAACAAGAGTTTCCGAGTCCGATTCCGGCCACGATCAGATTTTGAAAACCAACATCCATGGCTCGTCTGATCAGAGCAAAACGCGGAGAGCAGGGGCATCCCTCCGCATTTCTGATAACAAAGTCGTAACCCGCGTGTCCGTCTTCAAAACGAGTTGCGTCAGTATTCATCTTTAGCGAGCGAGCGAGTTCATCGGATGGGGTTTCCTTGATTTTCTTTCTCATCTCCTGAACACAACACAAGAGACTTTTGGATCTGTACTGATTTGCTCAAAGCAGAATTTATTTCTGTACGTCTTTCCAAGCTATGATCAGGAAAAGGGAGCAGCCATCTCTGTGTAGGTTTTCAAACAAATTAATTAGCACACACTTGCTTGAATTTGTGAGCTGCTGGCAGGGGAGGTAGGATGGCTACTGGGCAGTGTAGTAGAATATGGTTCGTAGATTCTTCAGCAAGGCCGCATCTTTGGCAGATCATCCCAAATTTTGTTCCACTCCAGATTACCTAGCCTTGTCAACAGGTCTATTCCAACTAAGTGGCATTCCTTTCACTGTCTATGAATGCCGAGACTTTGGGGTAGGTGTCAGTTTCATGGGCGAAGGAACATGGTCTCCTCTGATTTGTCGTTGCAATCCATCGGTCCTTAGAGCTGTCAATTGATTCCCCGTTTCCAACTCTCCAAGCCGAGCCTTTAGAAGGCTTCTCCATAAATAGCTAGCTTGATAGCCAATCTGCGCTTCCCCAATGTTGCTCCTCGGGAAAAACGGGCTTTCAAGATCTTGGAAATAATGGCCTCGGGGTTATTCATAATTCTCCAATATTGTTTTGCCACCATTGCAAGATTGAAATAGAACATTTCCCAAAATCCCAAACCTCCATTTTCCTTGGAACGCAAATTTTACTCCAACTAGCCCAATGAATGTTTCTCTCTTCCCCATTGGCCCCCAGTAAAAACGAGCAATAACCCTCTCAATATCTAAGAAAAGGGCTTTCGGAAAAACGAAGCAACTCATGGCATAAGTCGGGATAGCTTGGATGACACTCTTCAACAGAACTTCCCTCCACGCTTTTGAAAGTGCTTTTTCTTTCCACCCTTTGAGTCGTTGAACCACTCTGTCATAGATCACCTGGAATACTTGTCTTTTCGATCTCCCTATAAGGATAGGGAGACCTAGATACTTCGAGTAAGATCCCACTGTTCGAGCTCCTTCCTGTCGGCCCATCCTCTCCTTGGCTTCAGTCGACACACAACTGCTTGCAAAGAGTTCTGACTTCTCCAAGTTTATCCTTTGGCCGGAGGCTGCCTCGTAAGTAACAATTGTATCCATCACTTTGTTAGTATAACTGAAAAGTGCAACACAATATTACTAAAAGTGTGAGTATTATAACTGAAAAGTGCAACACATTTTTTTAAAAAGTGCAAGTGTATTATAAATTTTTTTTAATATTAATGTTACTTGTGAGGTTTATCTCATAATCTCGAGATCAGATGAGTTCTACTCATCTGATCGTGAAATCAGAAGAGTTGTCTGGTCTGCTGAAGTACTCAGTTGTTAGGAGAATCAAATGGTGTACTTAGTTGATAGAAGTCTTCTGGTGGACTCAATTGTTGGGTGTATCAGCTGGAGGAGTCAGGCAAGTTAACTTAAACCTGATCAGATGAGTTGAGGATTCAATCAAATGAGAAGGTGTTACTTAGAATCAGCTGAGATGAGAAGATCCGAAGAGGTCAGATCAGTAGAGTTTTGTTTGCAAAGTTAGTCTTTTGGCTAAGTGTTGGGATATCAGAAAAGTAATCAGAAGAGGGAGGTCTTTTGATAGGTCTTCTAATTGTGTCATCTGTTTACGAGAACAAGTGAAGGGCAAGGTGGTCAATTCAGGTTGGGTCACGCTGAAAGTATGTGTTTTTTAGGAGGTTGTAATAGAATCCAGACTGGTAATGATCACGCATTCAGTGCACGCTGCAATCACCCTTGGCATCTATAAATACCCTATTACTTATAATTGTAGAAGTTTGACGCTTACGAGCATTCGTTCTTAAGTTGAGAGTTCACGAGTGAAGTAAGGAGAAATCCCTTTCTGAGTGTTGAGTGTTTGTAAACATCTAATTTATCAATCAAGATTGAAGTCGTGTGTCCAGTGGATGTAGATCAAGTTGATCGAACCACTTAAATCTTGCGTGCTCTGTTTTATGTTCTCGTTTTTATATTTGGGAATTTCTATTCTTTGTTGGATTGTATTTGTGGTTCGATTATTCTGCTTGTGATTGGAGACGTCTAATCAGAGGGAATTATCTTGACAATTGGCGCCATCTGTGGGAATCGAGAGTCAACCATAAAGCAATTGCCAGATCGGAGATGGAGAATTCGACCAAGTATAATATTGAGAAGTTCTCAAGCACCGGTGACTTTGGGTTGTGGAGAGTCAAGATGCAGGCTCTCCTAGAACATCAAGGCTTGTTCGACGTGCTTGAAGAGTCTACAGCCCCAGTTGGTGAATCTACAACAGATGCTGCTGAAAGGAACAAAATGTTACGGAAAGCTCGAAGCACTATTCTGCTATGCCTTGGTGATAAAGTTTTGAGGGAGGTGGCTAAAGAGAAATCCGCGAAGGAGGTCTGGGACAAGCTAGGTAAACTATATATGGTTAAAACCTTAGCTAACTGTCTTTATTCGAAACAGAAGATGTATGCCTTCAGAATGGTGGATGGCAAACCCATTCCAGATCAGTTTGACGAGTTCAATAGAATTTTTGATGATCTAGAGAATTTAGAAGTCAAGTTAGAGGAAGAGGATAAAACTCTGATTCTATTGAGTGCTCTCATAAGTCCTTTGAAATCTTAAAAGACACCATCTTGTATGGTAAGAAGGAAAGTATTACATTGGAGGATGTAATGCTGGCTGTCAAGTCCAAGCTGCACAACAAGACATCTCAAGGAGATAAAAGCAACAGTGGTGAAGGATTGGAAATCATAGGTAGCTAGAAGAGATCGGGTGCCAAGAAGGGGTCTAGTCAATCCAAAGGAGCTGATAAGTGAATATCAGATGTGTCCAATCAAGGTGATACAGTGTGCTACCATTGCAACAAACCTAGACACTATAAGAATGCTTGTCATAAATACAAGCAGTTCTTGAGGAAATCTGTTGCCAAAACCTCTAATGACAAGAATCAATCTAATCAGACTCAAGAAGATAAGGAGCAAGAAGTCTATGAGTCTGCTCAAGTGTTAACCATCACATCCTCTGCAGAACAGCAAGCATGGATCCTAGATTCAGGGTGTTCTTTCCATATGACTCCAAGAAGAGATTGGTTTCATGATTTCAAGATTCAGAAGAGCGGTTCTGTTATGCTTGGGAATGATCACACTTGCAAAGTTGTGGGAGAAAGTAGTGTTCACCTGAAGATGTTTGATGGTGTAGTAAGAATACTCAAATGTGTTAAGTATGTGCCTGAACTTAAGAGGAATTTAATATCTCTTAGGATGATGGATTCTATGGGCTATACATTCCAGTCTGCTGATGGAGAGCTCAGTGTGTCAAAAGGGGAGCTGGCTGTCCTGAAAGGTGTGAGAAGGAATGATCTCTACTTTTTTAAGGGAAATACAGTATTTGGTAGATCAGATGTAGGAGAGGTGCAAGACAACTCTATGTTGTGGCACAGAAGACTAGCTCATGTAGGTGATAAAGGCCTAATTGAGGTGTCTAAGTAAGGTTTGCTTGGCAAGGACAAGATCACAAAGCTGGATTTGCGTGAGTCTTGCATTCTTGGTAAATCCAAGAGGTTGAAGTTTGGTAAGGGTGTTCACTCTACCAATGGGATCTTGGACTATGTCCATTCAGGTCTATGGTGGCCAGCTAGGAATCAGACGAGGTCTGGTGATAGATATTTCTTGTCTATCATAGATGACTACTCAAGGAAGGTATGGGTTTCTATTCTGAAGTCGAAGGCAAAAACATTTGAGAAATTTAAGGAATGGCTCATTGAATGTGAAAATGTCACAAGCAAGACTCTCAAACATTTGAGAACTGATAATGGTCTAGAGTACCTTTTAGAAGAGTTCAATGCGTTTTGTAGATCGAAAGGAATAATGAGGCATATGACTGTGTTAGGGACCCCTCAGCAGAATGGAGTAGCTAAGAGGATGAATCAGGCACTTCTTGAGAGAGTCAGGTGTATGTTGAACAACACTAGTCTGCCAAAGGAGTTTTGGGGAGAAGTTGTGTCAACAGCAGCCTACTTGATAAACAGAAGTCCTTTCTCAACTGTGCAGTACAAAACCCCAGAGGAGTTATGGTCTGGCCATGCAACTGATTACAGTTATTTGAAGGTATTTGGATGTGCATCTTATGTCCATGTCAAGCAAGATAAGCTTCAGCCTCGAGCATTGAGATGCGTGTTTGTTGGGTATCCTTCAGGTGTGAAAGGATACAGGATATGGTGCCTTGAAGCTGGGATGCAGAAGTGTATTATCATCAGAGATGTTACTTTTGATGAGAGTAGGATGCCAATATTAGAAGAGGCAAGTACGAGTACTAGTGCAACTGATAACCGACCAGACGAGACACAAGTTGAGGTGGAGCATGTTGACACCAGAGGACCTGTTTGAGATGATATATATATATATATCTAGATGAGAAGGGCGATCCTTAAAGTGAGAATGATCTTCAACAATATTAGCTGACACGGGACAGAACCAGAAGAGAAGTCCACCCACCTCAGAGGTATGGACAAGCTGACATTGTTTCATTTGCGTTATGTGCAGCTCTTGAGGTGGAGTCTCTGGAGCCAAAGTTTTATTCAGAAGTCATCAGCTGCCACGACAAGAAGAAGTGGATAGTTACTATGTAGGATAAACTGTTTTCTCTCAACAAGAATCAGACATGGGAGATTATTGAGAGGCCCAAGAACAATAAGTTGGTTGGGTGTAAGTGGATCTACAAAAGGAAGGTGGAGGCTCAAGGGGGTGGCAAGCTTAGATACAAGGCGGGACTTGTAGCTAAGGGATTTACACAGAAATAAGGTATTGATTTCAATGAAATCTTATCACCTGTTGTGAAGCATTGTAACATCAGAATCTTGTTAGCTATGGTTGCTCAATATGAATTGGAGTTACATCAGATGGATGTGACCACAGCTTTCTTACATGGATCTCTAGATGACAGGATTTATATGAAGTTACCAGAAGGGTTGGACATAGAAGAAGGGGAAGACAAGGTGTGTCTGCTGAAGAAGTCCCTCTATGGCCTGAAACAAAGCCCTAGACAATGGTACTTGAGATTTGATGAGTACATTTGCTCAGCTGGTTTTACAAGGAGCTTGTATGACAGTTGTGTCTATTTCAGACGGGTTAGGTCTGTTGTTACCTATCTTCTGTTGTATATTGATGACAAGTTAATAGTCGGGGAGTCTATTAACAGTGTTGATCAAGTTAAGGAGATCCTCAAATAGGAGTTTGAGATGAAAGATCTTGGTGAAGCCAAAGTGATTCTTGGGATGGAGATCAGCAGAGTTGATGGAGCAATTCAGCTGATTCAGGCAACTTGTCTTCAGAAGGTGTTAGAGAGATTCAGAATGCATCAAACAAAGACTGTCTCTACTCCTATTGATCAACATCATCGATTGTCCAATCGGATGAGTCCCAGGAACAGCCAAGAGAGAGCTCAGATGAGTAAGATACCTTATGTCAGTGTTGTAGGGAGTTTAATGTATGCTATGGTGTGTTGTAGACCACACTTGACTCATGCTATGAGTGTGATCAGCAGATATATGAGTAACCCAGGCTTAAGTCATTAGGAGACTGTTAAGTGGGTTATGAGATATGTTCTGGGATCAACACAGAAGAGTCTAAAGTTTCAGAAGATGCCAGGAAAGGGGGATGCACTTGTGGGATACGTGGATGCAGATTATGCAGCCAATGTTGACACTTGAAAGTCCTTAACAGGATATGTGTTCACTCTGTTTGGTACGGTTGTGTCGTGGAGGTCTATACATCAATCTGTAGTTGAATTATCTACTACTGGAGCAGAGTATATGGCCTTGACTGAAGCAGTTAAGGAAAGCATTTGGCTGAAGGGAATTGAAGGAATTTGGTTTTATCTCAGAGTTGTGTGACTGTCTTCTGTGATAATCAAAGCGCAATTCATCTTGCAAAGCATCAGGGGTATCATGAGAGAACCAAGCACATTGATGTGAAGTTGTACTTTGTAAGAGACATTGTAGAGAAGGGTACAGTCCAGGTGGTTAAGATAGCTACTAAGGAGAACCCTGTTGATGCATTCACTAAGGCATTACCAAAAGAGAAGTTTGGTTTATGTCTTAGGTTGGTTGGTTTGCATTAGTGTCCTCTGAGGAGAAGGCTGTTGTTTTTTTGGCAGAAGAGCAGTGGTGGAGTCTGTCCTTTGAGAATGATAGATCGGAGCTGTTTAGTTCAAGGTGGAGATTTTGAGCTAAATGTGGAGAATTGTGAGGTTTATCTCATAATCTCGAGATTCAGATGAGTATAACTCATCTGATGGTGAAATCAGAAGAGTTGTCTAATCTGCTGAAGTACTCAGCTGTTGGGAGAATCAGATGGTGTACTTAGTTGATAGAAGTCTTCTGGTGGACTCAGTTATTGGGCATATCAGCTGGAGAAGTCAGGCAAGCTAACTTAGACCTGATCAGATGAGTTGGGGATTCAATCAGATGAGAAGGTGTTGCTTAGAATCAGCTGAGATGAGAAGATTAAAGAGGTCAGATCAGATCAGTAGAGTTCTGTTTGCAGAGTTAATCTTTTGGCTAAGTGTTGGGAACTTGGGATATCAAAAGGGTAATCAGAAGAGGGAGGTCTTCTAATAGGTCTTCTGATTGTGTCATCTGTTTGCGAGAACAAGTGAAGGGCAAGGAGATCAATTCAGGTAGGGTCACGCTGAAAGTGTGAGTTTGTTAGGAGGTTGTAACAGAATCCAGGCTGGCAATGATCACGCATTCAGTGCACGCTACAATCACCCTTGGCATCTATAAATACCCAATTACTTGTAATTGTAGAAGTTTGACGCTTACGAGCATTCGTTCTTGAGTTGAGAGTCCACGAGTGAAGTGAGGAGAAATCCCTTTCCAAGTGTTGAGTGTTTGTAACCATCTCTTTTATCAATCAATATTGAAGTCGTGTGTCTAGTGGATGTAGATCAAGTTGATCGAACCACTTAAATCTTGTGTGCTCTGTTTTCTGTTCTCGTTTTTATATTTGTGAATTGATATTCTTTGTTGGATTGTATTTGTGGTTCGGATATTCTGCTTGTGATTGAAGACGTTTAATCAGAGGGAATTATCTTGACATTACTCATTTTTATTATTTACTATTTGCACGGTGCTAAAATTAAAAAAAGTGGAAAAAATATAATTGAACCCGAGACTTTATGCTAATTTAATTATATGACTACCATTGGGCCACGGCCCAAATTCTGTTACATTGTTGTTCTTACTAATACATAAATGATTCCTGGACTCGAGTGCACCACATGCACTCGAGTTCACAGGAGACCTACCTGTATTAGACTTATATACACTCAAGTGTACACCTGAGTTGACCAATTCAACCAATTAATTTTTTTTATTATAAAAATAAATACATGACCTATTTTTTGAGTCAGTATAACTAAAAAGTGAAACACGATATTTCTAAAACGTGCAAGTCAGTATTACTAAAAAGAACATCACAATATTAATGAAAAGTGTAAGTCAATATAACTGAAGGTGTAAGAGTATATAACTGAAAAATGCAACACAATTTTTTTACTGAAAAGTGTAAGTTATTATAACTGAAGAGTACAACACAATTTTTTACTAAAAAGTGCAACACAATATTATTAAAATGTGTAAGTCATTATAAATAAAAATATTATTATACAGTTTAACAATTGAAAAGTGCAACACCATTTTACCAAAAAGTATAAGTCATTAAGTGCAAGTTATACAACTGAAAAGTAAAAAAGTGCAACATAAAAAAAAAAAAATAATAATAATAATAAATAAATAAGTCAATAGTCAACTCAGGTCACATAGTGCACTCAAAGTGCACACAGTACTAACCTTTTTTTCTTCCTCCTTAACTTATTCAACAATCATGCCCTTCAACCCTCTCTAAATTCTCTCTCTAAAACCTTAGGGTTAACAGCGCCCCTAAGCCCTTCTCCCTCCCTCTTTCACGGCAACAACCCCCAACAACACAAGGTCACTCCTCTTCACCCTTTAATGTAGATTTGGCACCAATTTTCGTAGTGGGGGTGCCCACCACAGCCGAAGCCCTCCGGCACCGCCCAACCTCTCCCCTCCTCCTTCATCTTTTTTGTTTTTCCAGATTTTCCATCTATTAGTTTTAGATCTACAAAATAGCTAGGAAAATAGGTAGATCTGATAAAGTTATTTAATATAGAATAGATTCCCCGCCAGATCGCCGCTTACCACCGCCGCACCGCCGCCGGAACGCAGAAGAGCCGCCTCATCGACCCTACTTTTCAGATCTATCAGTGGGTTTAGGAGTTTTTCCTCAAATTTCAGTTGGGATCAATGTGTAGATCCTCTCCGACGGAGCTACGGTGACCGTATGGTTTGAGTTTCTTTCGTTGATCCCATTTTAGATTCTCGTTATACTTTTGTTGTGTACTTTATTTTAGTACTAGTTCTTCCCTGCTTTATTTCCTGCTTTTTATTACTGTTATTATCACCCCTTTATGGGTCCTCTTCCCCTGTTGTGGGTCTTTTGCTGCCCCTGTGTGGGTCTTTTGTTACCCCTTTGTGGGTCCTCTGTTGCCCCTTTGTGGGTCCTTTGTTGCACTGATATTGTGCTCGGTTTGACACTAGTTGTCCTGGGGATTGTCTTCTATGATTTTGGAAGTTTACAGCACGAGTCGTAGTGGGCGACAATTTGTTTCTTTTTTGAAGCAGATTTGCTATCTTCCTTAATTGATGCACCTGATGGACTGCTTGTGTGACTCTCCACCCTCTCAAGATTGAGTTTGGAATATGAGTCTTTGGTAGAGTTTCTCTGTAATAGATAGGTGAGCGAGAGATTTGATTTCAATGTTCCTATCTTGTAATTCTACTTTCAAAAAAAAAAAAAAAAAACTTATTCAACAATCATAAAAGTGAAAAATTAGAGTTTCAGTAGTCAAATTTACAAAAGACCTCATCAATTTTGTACTACAAAAATTGTATGTTAAATCATTTTTTTTAACTAAATTGTGGTAAATTTCTGGAACAAGTCTCAAATCATATCTTCCATTATTTTATTGTAAATTTAACTATAGCATTCATTTATAAGTTAGTTTACTAGACCGAAAATTTATGGTTTGAACGTATAAATTCAATGTCACATTCAGTAAAGATTTATGATACATGTACAGGATGTACTTAGTGTGTCCGGGCGTGCCCCACAGATGTATTAGAAATAATATCTTGGGACGGATGTAAAGCTAAGCAAATTGCCTCTGCTCCAAGGATCGAGGACTGCGTTGGTTGTAAGAGATGTGAATCCGCCTGTCCAACAGATTTTTTGAGCGTTCGGACCCCAATATTATAAATCAAGTTTATATTTTTAAAAGGAATAGTAATAAGTAGATTAACGAAAGCTTAACCCGTAAATTTTTAATAATATGTGTGCCTTTTTTATGCTTATTTGTAGATGTTGAAATTTTTGATACAATTTTCATTCTTCAAGCATTTATGGGGGCATGTCAAATATTTCGAGATCAAGTATGTTGTTAAATTTTTTAAGTCTGGATATATTTTGTAAACTCTAATTTAGTAGAAAATGTATAAGATAATGTCTCGAGATTTGACAATATATTTATTTATTTGTTCTTTAAGTCGATCATATCTTATATAAAAAAAGGTTTAAAAATAGTTATAGTGGTAATAAGTCACAAACCAGTTCCATACTACTCCCTCTAGTCCCTCTATTAACTGAACATTTACGAATCATTTATTAGTATTATAGGTGATAAAATTAACTTTTATGAGAAATATTATGGGTAATTCAACTTTATTGGAGAGAGAATCTTTAATTAGTATGTAAAAAGTAATGACATATTGTGTAAAGGGTTGTGCTAAATGTACAAAATCTGTACGTACATAGAGGGGCATGGTCCCCTTTTCATTTAAGTTTTGTTAGAATGACTAATATACCCTTCATTCAAATATATTGTTTAACTATTATTTTTTAATAAAATATTAAAGTCTGACACTCTTTTCTCTCTCTTCTTCTTTCTTCAATGCAGGTAATAATTACACAAGACAACCATTTTTTCTCTCTCTCTTTGTTACCGTTTCATCCTCTCTTCTTCTTCCTCTCTTTCTTCTTCCTCTCTTTCTTCTAACACATGATAGATGATTTTTTGAGAGAAAGAGATGAGAGATAAAGATGAGTGTAAGTTTCGAAAGGTATGAGTGTGGCTATTTATACAACTCGAAATGAAGGGGTATTTGAAAATTGAAAGGTTGCATCCAGTCTGTAATTTACCTTAATTTGATCATTGTTTACTTAATTTAATTTAATAAATTCAATTTGACCAATCTTTTACTTAATTTAATTTAATAACTTATGTAAATAAATTTAATTTCATTAATGGTTAGTTTAAAAAATTAAGGGATTGATATGTACAAATTTTGTAATTTAAGTTATTGTTAGGGATTTACAAAAATTAAGTTAAATAAATTAAACAGATTTTAACTTAGGGTTCGTTAATTGTTATACTTATTTTATGTAATCTAAATGTCAAGAGTTATGTTAGTTAATTATTATAAATAGTGTTTAGGGTTTGAGGTTTAGGGTTTGGAGTTTAGGGTTCGATTACTCGTTTCAATGTGTCGATCAAATTAAAATTCAATAAACTGAAAACTTAATGTTCATTAATTTATTTTCCAATGTGTTAATCAATCAAATCCAAATCAACTAATTTGTACACTTAAGGTTCGACGACTCGATTCTCACCATACGATAGGGTTTAGGGTTCGATTACTCGTTTCAATGTGTCGATCAAATTAAAATTCAATAAACTGAAAATTTAATGTTCATTAATTTATTTTCCAATGTGTTAATCAATCAAATCCAAATCAACTAATTTGTACACTTAAGGTTCGACTAGTCGATTCTCACCATACGGTGTTTAGGGTTTAGGGTTCGATTACTCGTTTCAATGTGTCGATCAAATTAAAATTCAATAAACTGAAAACTTAATGTTCATTAATTTGTTTTCCAATGTGTTAATCAATCAAATTCAAATCAACTAATTTGTACACTTAAAGTTCGACTACTCGATTCTCACCATACATTGTTTAGGGTTTAGGGTTCGATTACTCGTTTAAATGTGTTGATCAAATTAAAATTCAATAAACTGAAAACTTAATGTTCATTTTTTTTTTTTTGAGAGGTTACAAGATCAAAGTCAAATTACAGTACAATATTAAGTTCAAAACTAATGATCTTCAAACCCAAGACGGATCTTCACGGTTGCTGCCTCCTTCAATCGTGAGAAAAAGGAAAACAAGTGTACCCTTTGCTCCACATAAAATTCCAGGTCTCCATTCTCAATACGAGACAACCCCACACTAAGGTTTACTTGTATCAAAAAATAGGAAACAAAAGAAGGAACAAAGTTCCACCAAATAGCAGGATCCTAACCATCAAACCACTCAAAATATAAGTCCCACGGGAAGAGAAAGTCCCACATAAGGGAAAATAGTCCAACTCGAGGAAAAAAAACCCCAAAACAAGGGAGGATAGCACGAACTAAAGGAAGATACAATCTGGAAAAAACCAAATCAAGCAGAAGCAGAACAAGCTAACTAGATAGAAAGCTACAAACTAGAAAAAAGTACAATAAAACAGGAAATAAAGAAATTGGGATCACCAGGTAACTCTCCGATCGGCCACCGTGGCTCCGTCGGTGATATCTACCCGGATGATCCCAACCACACACTAAAAATACTTGCTAACCCATAAATAAATTTGAGAAAAGCTGTGCCGGCGAATATGACAAATGGCGGTGTAGGCGGAGATGTGCGACGATGCAGGCGGTAACGGACGACCACCAATCTATAATACTACGAACGGATGCACTTGATGGAGATGGTCGGAAAGAGGAAGGAGACGGTGGGGAGGAGCAAGTTTTTTTTTAAACGGTGGGCTGTGTTGTTTTTTTTAGAGAGAGGTAAGACATTCTCTCTCTAACAGGCTATCTCAAGTTGGTTTATTTAATGTTCATTAATTTATTTTCCAATGTGTTAATCAATCAAATCCAAATCAACTAATTTGTACACTTAAGGTTCGACTACTCGATTCTCACCATACGATGTTTAGGGTTTAGGGTTCGATTACTCGTTTCAATGTGTCGATCAAATTAAAATTGAGGGAATTGTTCATAAGGACATTTCACCTATAGAAACTACAAATAGAAACAAACAATTTAAAAGTTAAAAAGAAGGACAAATTGGAGGATAAATGTACAAAACTACCCTCTTTATTACTTAATTAACGAAATTATATTTTAATTAATTAGTCAAAGATTAATAAAATTAACTATGTACACGGAATCGTTGCGTTAATTAGTTTCTTTCCAAATTTGAAAATTTAATGAAAATTAGAGATAAGATATTAGAAAATTTTATTTGAATGTGAAAGATTTTTATTTATTTTAAATTATAACAATTGATTATGTGGATATTGCGTTAATTGATTTTTTTTTAAATTTGAAAAATTAATGAAAATTAGAGACAATATATTAAAAAAAATTATTTGAAGGTGAAAGATTTATTTTTAAAATATATTAATAAATTTCAATTATTTATTTTAAATTATATTAATTGATTATGTGGATAATGATTTGGTGACAACTCAATTCCATAAAAAAATAAATTGGTTGGTTCTATATCATTACTTTATATGCAGATTTAAAAACATATATGCAAGAAATTGTTACATATTCTTGTTGATATATGCAAAAATATGTTGCATATAACTTAAAATACGTGACAATATGCAATAGAACAATATATTTGTAATAAAATGTTTTAAAATATTAATTTTATTTTAAAAAATTAATATAGATATGATTCTTTGGGTTTGAACGAGTCAATTTAATAATATAATATTACTTCACTTTATTTATATTATAAAATCTATGAATTTTATTTTTAAATAAATAAACTATTCAATTGTTGTGTAATTACATTTTAGATAATATATATATATATATATATATATATATATTTAATAATATATATCATCTATATAAAATATGCAAATATATAAGCATATATGTAAAAAAAAACGGTGCATATAGGCAATAAGATATTCAAAAATTATGTTGCATATAGTCAATGTATTATTCCATAAGATTCAAAAAAATATAAAGAATATATGCAACCGCTACAAAAAGCTTTAAAATCAAAGTAGAGAAAGGAAAATCAATTGAACATAGAACTTGAAACCATAATATTTACTAATCTCCCAATTCAATTCCCAAAAATCACTAAATCAAATTAGCTACATATGAATTTTTTTTTTTTACATTTTCTCTGTGACATATGCAAAAACATATCACAAGTTTGCATTTGTCAATAAGAAAAGTAATTACATACAACTACACTTATGATATATTTTTAGGATCTGATGCACATCAAAATGTATTAGCTACGAAACTCGCCATCACTATGGAGTTGAACTTCACGTCTTTGATTGCCAGATAAATCTCAGTGAACGAATTATCTTGCATTATTGCCCCATCCTATATTTCAATGGGGAAAACTCAGGAATTCATGAGATCGAACAAAATGAAAAAATAAAGTTTCTGTGACATTAAGAATTCTGTTTATTGACCGAATGCTATTCAGACAGACACAAGAACAAAGCACAAAAATATATTAACATGACATCTGATAAAACTAAATCAAGACACAATTACTAAATATTTGTGCAAAACAAGTTCTAAGAATCTGTGTACAGAATCCATGAGAAAATACCTATCAATGCGAGCCAGAACGTTTTCAGATGACATAATCACCACAGGAATCTCCCTCAACTTTGATGAGCCCTGTCAGAATATGGTGATAGAAAATATCATCATCAAGAAGCTAAATAGAAATGATCATTCAAAGGGTTTTGGGAAAGAAAAAAAAAAAACCACAAACCTTGATCTTCTTCAGAAGTTCATATCCTGTCATTCCAAGCATAGAATAGTCTGTTATTATTAGATTTACCTTCAATTCCTGAAATAAATATTTCAAAGATCACAATCAAAATAGTTTACTATAGAGATTACAATTGATTAATATCAATATTTGATTTAAGCTAATCCAATCCAGATCAACCAACACCTATGAACCTAAAACTAGACTCAGTTACCACCTACAGCTTTCCAAACCCAAAAGGGAAAACAGACCAATACAGAGTAAAGAATCTAATTGAAGAACTAAACCCAAATCTAAACAAGAAAAACAGAGAAAAGGGTAAGGGTACATACATCAAATTCAACAGAGCTTTTGTCCCCATCTAAGCCCAGAAACTGCAGAGCCCTTCTCCCACTTTCCATAGCAGTTACTGCAATTCCCCCACAATAGTAATCTCAGCAACCAATCAAAATAGCATAAAATAATTAATTTACCTTCACAACCTCCAATAGCAACAAAACGGCAGAAACAAGAAAAGAAAGCAAAACAAAAAAATTATTACCTGTTGCAACAATGGAAGACGGCACAATTGCAGGGCGGCTTCTTCAGGCGAGCAGGATCGGCGCTGAACACAAAGGGGATGGCGCGACGTGGCGGCGCTGCAACAGTCTGCAAGCGGCGACGATAGTGGCTGCACGCGGAGGATCTTCGACGGCGGGGAACGACGCCTGCTCTACTACAGGGCACGGAGGACACGGCTGGGCTCGGGAAAATGGCGGCCGATCTGGTGGCGCTCAGCGGCGGACGACGCTAAAAGCTGCACAGGGACGGAATTTGCAGCAATTGAGATAGAGGTATCAAGCCGATCGGGAGGCTGGTTGGGCAGATACCGTCGTTGCGGCGCCGCTGCCGCGGTGGGGAGGGGAAGAGTTGTTGTCGTTGCGGCGCCGCTGCTGCAGTTGGGGAGGGGAAGAGTTGTTGCACTTCTTAGATAATAGATTTAGGGTTTTAATTAATTATCATATCTAATGCGTGAAAAATGGTATTTCAATTTCGAAATTAATTATATTAATTAATTAATATTGTTTTCTAAGATCAAGGGTATAATTGGGTGTTAACAAGTTAATTTGACCTTAATTGTATTGTTTTAATTTGTTTCCTTTATTTGAATATTGGTCTATAGGAATGTCCTTCTTAGTGATTAAACTCATTAAAATTCAATAAACTGAAAACTTAATGTTCATTAATTTATTTTCCAATGTGTTAATCAATCAAATCCAAATCAACTAATTTGTACACTTAAGGTTCGACGACTCGATTCTCACCATACGATGTTTAGGGTTTAGGGTTCGATTACTCGTTTCAATGTGTCGATCAAATTAAAATTCAATAAACTGAAAACTTAATGTTCATTAATTTATTTTCCAATGTGTTAATCAATCAAATCCAAATCAACTAATTTGTACACTTAAGGTTCGACTACTCGATTCTCACCATACGATGTTTAGGGTTTAGGGTTCGATTACTCGTTTCAATGTGTCGATCAGATTAAAATTCAATAAACTGAAAACTTAATGTTCATTAATTTATTTTCCAATGTGTTAAATCAATCAAATCCAAACCAAATTAAAATTCAATCAACTAATTTGTACACTTAATTTATTTTCATTAATTTATTTTACAAATCCAAAAATTAATGTTCATTAATTTATTTTACGAATATTATTGTTGTTATCAACTTAAATAAAATAGTTAGGAATTACGATAATTATTGTTGTTAGAAATTAAATTAATCTACATTTATCAAATTAATTTACGAATGTTATTGTTGTTATCAATTTCAAATTAGGAAAATTAGTCACCTTAATTACGAAAATTAAAATTCAAACACGTCTTCACCCCCATAGATCCTTCCAGCTTCTACAAGTCATCAATGCTCTCATAGATCCTTCCAGCTTCTACAACAATTAGCTCATTGTTAACTGTCATTTCACCTTCAATATTTTCATCATCATCGCCGTCGGAATCTTCTCCAAAAAGTGATCGGACTAACTCAGATCAGTCATCGTTGATAATGGTGTTTGTTGGTTGGAGAAGAAAAAAATGATAACTTATGCGTGTTAATGGTGGGATAAACGTTTCTTAATGAAGACAACACAAATAACGTTTAAAATTAGATGTAATGATGGTCTGCAATAATTATGTGTGTTTAGAGTTAATTACGTGTGTTGATTGTTGAGAAAGAAGGAAAGAGATTAGCATGCGCATCATTAATTAGTAATTAAATAATTATTTGTCATTATCTCTAATTAAGGGTATAACGGTAATTGAGTAATTAATAAAACATTAATTAAATAAAAAAACAGATTATGTACGTACAGAATCTGTACACTAAGCATTACCGTATGGTGTAAATAAGAGATGAATGAGGGAGTTTTTTAAAGGTGTAAAAAGTTACTTTTTCCAAATAAGGAAATGTCTAATTAATAATGGCACAGATGTTTTTGACAAATGTTCAATTAATAATGGGACGGAGGAAGTATTAAATTGTGGGTTAAATTCTTCTACCAACATTATGGTAAAAAATCGAAATACCTTTTTACTTATGTTAGATTTTTTTTTTGTTCACACACCCTCTTATCATACAAGAATACCCCTGCAATTTTATAAATTTTGTCGAATTTGATTTTAAATTTTGTTTCAAAAAATTTATCGTTTTATTTTTATTTTTATCAATGGCCTATCTAAACTTCCCCTATAGCGGTAGAGCTAGTAATGGAAGTTTACCAAGCAGCTTTGGCCGCTGGGCCAGCACCCTTCAGTCGAATCATATCCTATTGTGTATCCCCAGTTTCCGATAAGCGAGTTTACCCGCAGTGTACGATCGCTAATCATGAATCTGAAGAATAAGGCCTTGGAAGGGCTATAAACCTCCGTGGAAGCCTTCGCCACAGTTCGTAGCCACGTGAAATGAAAGGAGAAGTCAAGTAGAAGAATACAAAGATACCAAACACAGGAATGTAGAACCACTAGCAATTGCTATAGAAAAGGCATCCGTCTTTTTCCCCAAAAGGGGCTGCTCAGCAACGGTACTTGAATTTGATGTCGATAGATTAGAAATGCGATCTTTATTGTCTAATACAACAAACACTAATACCTTAATTGAATCGGTCAAGATCCAATCTGTTTATCAAAGTGCTTCTCCGATTGCTCAAGACATCTCTTTTCAACTGAGGACCAAAAAAATAAGATCATTGCGTTTCATTTTTAGTCAAATTGTGTTGAACATTCCATTAGTAATAAAAAAGAGGGTTACGGACTTACGAGGATCCGTATATGTTGTTCAGGTCGATTAAAAGGTGCAAAAATAGCTAGAACTGAATGCGGAAAGTATGGAAAAATATATCGTAATCTATTTAACCAGAAAATCGATTATGCTCCTGCGGAAGTATCTACTCGTTACGGAATCTTAGGTGTCAAAGGGCGTGCAGAAATGGAGACTGACGCATACCAGCCATACGCAGCGGAAACGACCATAGTCGACGCCTCAAGGGAGACAAAAAGATAAATCGATGACGCATTGCATTCAAGATCTTGGTGCTTTTTCGAACGTTTTCACGTCGCGTTTTTCCGAGGATTTCGTTATCGCTCATTCACAAAGGACCATTTCTTGGACCATCATTTATCGAAATTACGTATAATATTATATTGACTTTCCAAAAATGGTCAATTTTAGTGTTCGAAATCCCGTAAATTTAGTATCTACAATTTTTTTTTAAAATATATTAATGCCTTATTTTTTAAAGTTTAGAAAAGAAAGGTGAAAAAAAAATTTGAATTTGAAATTGAAAAGTAAAAAATAATTAATAAACGGTTATATGTGTTAAAAAAATATGTTACTCAATTCTATACAAAATAAAAAAAATGCAATTGAGAAGTATAAATAAATCCCTAATTAAGTTTGAGGGGGCATTTTTAGGCGAATCACGTGGCAGAAATGATACGTCTCTTGTTTTTTAGGAAAAGGTTGGATCATCTTCACAGCTTGCACTAATTCATTATTATTAATAATATTTTTTCCTTTTTTTGTTTTTTTTTTTCCATTAATTTTAGTAGGGATATAATCAAGTAGACTCGACATATTTAACATATATCCTCAAACTTGTTTGTAAAAAATTTAAACAATATATTTTCATTTTTTGAATCAAAGTGGATAGTATACTTAAGTCTCCCAAAATTTTGTCATATTTCAAAATCATATAATCAATTTAATAACCTGGATAATATTTAATACACATAGATATATGAATTGTAAAATATGTTAATCAACTCGATGTGATTACACCAAATTAATCCTATGTGACCCTATCTTTACATATTAGATTAAGAAACGAACATGAACATATGTAATAGAAAAAGAAAATAAAATTAAATTAAACAACAAATTTTTATTCTAGTGTCCTATCAAATAATAAGATAAGATTCATAAAAAAATAACAATAAAGATTGAACTTTATGCCCCTGCCACATGCGACCCAATCAATATATATTCAAAGTTTTTTTATTTTTGGAAATGATATTCACAATACTTTCTATCTTGCATAATAAAAAACCAAATCCTCAATTAATGATACATTGATCTCATTGATACTTTCTAACTATTTTTCACTCAATTAATCCCCTCTAAATCTCTTTTTAGTATTTTTAATTCAGGAAAACTTTTATTTCCCCTCTTAATTTTCCAATTATTTACATATCAGCATAATTTATTTATTTTAATTATATTTGTATAATAGTCATAACATTCAGTAAATCTACTAACGAGTGATGTAAGAAAATCAAACTATTTGTGAGTTATTTCAAGATTAATTTGACAATGGTTCAATTCTATGTTAGTGTTCATTTAAAAATTAAATCGTTAAATTAATAAAACTTAAAACTTAAATTATTTAAATTAATATCATGATCATGCTTGTTAGTTAACTCACGAGTTAATGAGAGATAATAAATAAATAAATAAAACTTCAAATCTGTTGCATGAAATTTAAGATGAACATATCAATAATAAAATATAAAATCAGTCTAAAATGATAAAATAATTATTCATAATTATTTTAACACAAAACAATTAATACCAAAATGATAGAAAGACACATGAAATTCTTGCTTTACCTGAAAAAATTGAAGAAAATAATTTAAACCAGTCAATCGATATTCTCGATATTATACCGATTTTTCGCCGACGTCACGAAAAATTTGTTCTAAACACAACCGATATCAATATTTCCCGATATTTGTGAAGATATCTCGTTTCGGTACATATCCATATCGGAGGGTCCCAAAAACCGATATACCGTCGAAATTTCGGCAATATATCTCAATTTTTTCATCCATGAGTCCTACAATATAAGTCTGAATTAAGCAATAAGATATTCGATTAGTTTCAGTTCGTTAGATTTTTAGTTTAGAGAGGTGGATTATAAAGTAGTCATTATACTTTGATTAGTCATCAGCTAATATAATAAAGGTTACTTTCACACTAAAAAATAAAATCCACCTGTCATTAATGTCATAAACTTTACATAGCAAAGCATGGCATTAAAAAAATGATAATAAGAACTACTACTAGAACATTAATAACACTGATAATCAGTTAATGCCACAATTAATTAATTAATTAATCACGGAAATTATTCACCCCCAAAAAACAATCCAAAAACGCAGAATTCAATGAATTTCTATTGCTAATTTGTTGAAGGATTTGTGATACCTAGAATCAAAATAACAGTACTAAAAAAGTGAATCAAGAACACAATAATAACCTCCTAATCCATTGGCAATGGCAGAACCTGTGCTGCTTGGTTACTCAATTTAACAACTTTTTTGGACTCAGATTCTTCTTGATTCCTTTTTTCTTCCATTAACGTCTTTCTGATCAATTTATCTTCCGCATCTTTCAAGAACTTAAACATGGGAGGGGGTGAAGATCTCAATCTGTTGACTTCCTCCTCTGTTATTGACTCAAACAGAGGATTAAATCCATGGCTATGGCTATTGCAGGTTGGAGATTTCGCAATCGGTGAAGATAAAGTGCTTAGCCCTTTTCTTGATCTCCCATCTTCACTCTCCAAATCCTCTTTGCTTTCTTCTGTAATCGAGAACAGAAATCTCGGGGGCCCACACAAATTGTGCATTCTCATCAGCTCTAAATCCACCCCTTCTGCTGCAATCCCTAAATTCTTGTTCGACCCCACTTCCAAATCTTCTTCTTCTCTGAATTCTTGACCCCCATTGTTGAAACAACAAGTGTGTCTTTTCCACCAGAAAAAGGGCTTTTTAGGAGAATTTATCACTACCCTTTTCTTCTTCCACCATAGTAGATAGTAAAGCTGTGCAACAATCCCCATCAACACACAACCAAATATGAAACTCAAACCAATGCCTAAACTGCTAAACGATCCCATCTCATTCCAAAAAAAAGTCAAGAATTCGGAAGCCCAGATTCGCAAATCCGCAACAGATACAGAGATTACCTCTTTTCTGCTAAATTGCTGGCAGTTGGGGTTGGAAAAGCACACACGGAACAGCCCCTTTTCAAAGTAGAAACGATTCGGTTGCGTCAAGGGGTTTTTTTTTCTAAACGATTTGTTTAAAGTATGTTGCCAAGAATACACGCTACGGCGGTGAAATTTATTCTGCCGGTGGAGAAGAATTGGAATTGGAAATGGAAATGGAAATGGAACGCGACATTGTTAACAGTTTTGTTAGTACTGTGGGTGCGGAAGAACAGATAATAAAGGTGGGTGGGTATCTTTTTTTAAAAAGGAAAAAATTTGATGAGAAAAGGCGAATGTGATTCCTAATTTAAAAAAGACATATTTATGGGAATGAGCAATATAGGGAAATATGAGGGCGATATGCATATGTGTGTGTAAATGGTTGGCTATCACATCTTCACCGGATATTTCACATGGCCTGCCAAAAATATGAGTGAGAATTCTTAACAATACATTATAACAAGAGTTATTAAATTAATAAAATATATAATGAGGCTTTTTTTTTTAATCCAGTGTGAATAAATTACCTGTGTTTCGTTAGGGATGATAGTGGATGAATTGGGAAGTGTATATTAAGTGTGGACGGGGTGCAATTTAAGTACATTTTAACTGGTATCGGTTGTTTAGTGAAATATTAAATTAGTAAATATAAAAAATGAGTTTTTTTTTTTCTTGGCAGAGTATTATGTGCATCTTGTGCACTGGATACTATTGTTCGTAAGAACTATTGTTTGTAAAAATTAATATTATTGCTATTGGTATAGGTTGTACAAAGTGCACATAGTGCCTTCTGATTTTTCTTTTAGCTAGTCTGATGTGAATAAATTGTATGTAAGGCTGTAAGGTGGTGTTTGGTTAGGAATGGATAAATAACGGTATATGGAATCCGAGATGAAAAAAGTGGATGAAAGAAATCTAGTGAACAGTAAAACTTGTTTGTTTAGGAATAGGGAAGTAAGATGTATTGAGTTTTTTTTTTTTTTTGGAATTGATGTATAGAGCTAGTTTTATGCAAACCAAAAATTATGTTTTACTGTTTTATTATTATTTGTCAGTGGAGTAATATTTTAATAAGAAAAAAAGTAGAGGAGGGGGAGAGAGAGAGTATGTTCGAGGTAAAAGTAGAAAAAAGAATGAGAAAAGTAGAAGAGAAAGTATGTACGAGACAAAAGTAGGAAAAATAATGACAAAAGTAGGAGATAGAGTATGTACAAGATAAAAGTAGGAAATCGAATGAGAAAAATAGTAGAGAGAGTGAATGTACAAAATAAAAGTAATGAGTGTGTGACCATGAAAAAAATATTGATAATGTCATTACTATATGTGTAGGCGTATTAGAGGTGTGGATGGAGAATTAAATGTGTCCTCATCCAAAATCAGATGGGAAAGGGGATTAGATCACCCACATTCGGATGAGATCGTCCCTAACCAAGCATATACTAAGTGAATAGAGTGATCGACAACAAGCTCGATTAGCACATTAGAAAAGTGAAGTTTATTAATTTTGAAATATTTGAAGAGTCAAGTTTATAGTGAAAATGGTGATTTATTAACATATTATAAAATGATGCATTTAATTTGGCACGGACTTTCTGATCAAATGATGCATTAAAAATGAAACGGGTGAAGTATTATTTATTAAGGGACACAGATATGAAATATATCATGTGAAATATTAGTATATTTAAAGATGGACCAAAATTTCGCGGATCTTTTGTGGGTCTGACCGGGTCAAACAGATCATTTCAAAAAAATTGCGCAGAAGGCTAACAGAAAAACGGGTTCCAGATCTGTGTTATTATGAAGGTAATTATATGTTACTGTAAGGGCAAATATGTGTTACTGTAAGTACAAATAACACATAACTTGACTTTTCACATGAAATATTATTACAATTGATTTAAGGAAGGATAAAATAAACTTGCACATTTATTGCAAGTCATACCAATAACCAAGGTATGGAATATAAAAGAAAAGAAAACATAAAAACATAAGCTCACAAGTCGAGCCAGAGGTCGGAGTGTCGTTAAAACCTTGCCTAGGAAAACCCTCATTAGGGATAAAACCCGAGGTCAAGGGAAAAGGTACACTCCTCTAAATAACAAAGTGTAAAGTAGAATAGTGAAAGTAAGAGAAATACAAGTGTTCCGTGAAACACCCTCAATCCGTGTCATCCAACATATCTGACCAAATCAAACAAATATTTAAAAAAAAATCACTCAAAAGACAAATAGAAAAACGGATTCCAAGTCTTTAAGAAGTTTGAAAAATGTTTAATTGTTGAAAAATAATATTTTATGCAAGAATTTCGGTTTAAACCGAACCGAACCAACCGAACTTTTAAACGGTTCGGTTCTAACAAAATTTGGTTCAGTTTCAGTTTCGATTTCAATTTTTAAAATTTCAATTATTTTGGTTCTGTTGAAAAGAGCCAAAAACTGAACCGACTGAATGCCCACCCGTAGCTGCAGTCCCAAATGGTGCAGTTGGATTAAGGAATGCATACAAACGACTTCTCTTTCTTTTCTTATTAACAACAGCCCCACTAAGGAGTTTATTATGGAGAGAGGTTTTAGATAGGGCGACCCACTTTTCCCCTTCTTATTTACAGTAGTTAGGGAGTGTCTCGACCTGATGATAGGAAAATCAGTGGATATGGGTCTCTTCAAACTAGCTCAAGTGGGGAGAAACAACGACAAAGTGTTTCATCTCCAATTTGTCGATGATACCTTGTTCTTCGGCGAGGCTAATAGCTGCAATATTATGACTCTAAAGACCATCCTTAGAATGTTTGAGATCTGGGTTGGGCTCAAGATCAACTTCTTCAAAAATACTCTTTCGGGTATTAACGTACCGGAGTCAGATTTGAACAAATGGTCTCTTACCCTTAATTGCAAAATAGTTAAGTTCCCCTTGAAGTACCTCGATCTGAATATAGGTGTTAATTCCCAAAAATCTTTATTCTAGAAGGAAGTAATCAACAAAGTGGAGAGCCGTGTTAAAAAATGGGATATCAAGTCTCTATCGTTCGGAGGTTGAATGGTTCTTATTAACGTTGTCCTATCAAATCTGCCTACTTATTTTTTGTCACTCAACTGTTCCCTTGCCACCATCACCAATTATATCCACTCCACCAAAAGCAATTTCTTTGGAGTGGCGGCGACTTAAAAGAAAGAAGGATTTCTTGGATATTTTTCTTTCTCAACCGAAGAGGACCATTGGCACTGGAACTTGAGAAAGACGGAAATTACTCGGTGATCGAGATCGACATACAAATTTCTCTTGAGGCTCGTACCCTTGTGTTAAGACTCATCCAAAAGTCAATTAAATTTATGTTTAATTGAAAGTTAGTATAGTATTAAGATAGTCATTTTGTTAGTAAAGTTAAATACATTTTATTAGTTAATAAATTAGTTATTAGTTTGTTAATTCAGGTCCATTTAATTAACAACAACTTAACGCTAAATGGGAGGCAACTCATTCCTTTATTACTTTTTTTTTTAGCTTTGTAGTTTGTTTGATCTTTTTGTTTAGTTTTTGTTTTGTAGATTGAGTGTTGTGTTGGTGTTGGTGATCAAAGATGAAAGACATGCTTGGTGAAGTTCAATGTTGTGATGATGCTTTGGTGCTACAAGGTCCAAGGGGCAAATCGGTTGTGGTAGCTTTCTTCTTTGGGGAGCTTCGTTGGTGGACAAATTCTAAGGTAACACGCTTATCTCCCAACCTTTGAATTCAACTAGATAGTTTCATTGAAGTTTGGGGGAGATTTCTTGTGTTTACCTTCATTTTATTGCACCGTTTGTCCTAGTATTTTGTTAGTTTTGGTGATTGAGATATTTTGTGGATTGTTGGTATTTGAGGCACAATTGATGGTAATTGTTGGCTTTTGAAGTTTGGGTGAGTTTTATGGTATTGATTGATACTTGCTTGTTCATTTGTTTATGTGAAAGAATGTGCTTGGTTTGGTGCTATCGATTCATGATTAGACAAGCTTGTGAGCTTTAGAGCCTTTAGACTTTCATATATTGTGCTCTATTTTTCTTCATGTGAGTATCATTCATGCTTGTGTGCTCTAGAACTTGTCAATTGTCTTGTTTGAGACTACTTTTTGTGTGAGATTTTTGAAAGTGATATAAGGTCATCTTTGTTTTGAATAGTCACTTGACAAAATTTTCCATACCAAATGAAAATTTTCCGTAGTTAGCCACTTTGAGCCAATTGACTTATATTCTTTGGCAACCTACATATTTAGTCCATTGTCCATCTTTTATGAGCCTAATTTTCCTATGAACTAGTGGAGCTTGAATGTTGACAAATGTGGTTGAATTGAGGTGAAATGTGAATTTGGTGGATTTTTTTGGTTGAAAAGTGAAAAGGAAAAAAAAAAAAAAGGTGAAAAGATGAATTGTGAATTGTACATGAAAAAAAATGAGTTGAAAAGAAAAACAAAACTCTCTTATGTGCAAGCATTTGGTAGAGCTTCAATTCAAATGTGTTAGTCGGTTGGTGGTGAATAATGTACTTAAAAAGAAAAGAAACAAGTAAATTGTGTGAGATGAAGAACTTTGAGTTGCAACTTGATCAATTGCAACTTTCCTTCTTGCTCTACTAGTTTACGAGTCACTTTATCCAAATCTTCCCTACCTTAACCAAAGAGCCTACATTACATCCAAATGTGAAGTCCTTATTCATTCATTGATTGAACACTTTCATGTGGTGGAGAACTTAGACATTTAGCAAGCATATGGTAGTGCACTTGTGTGATTTGATTTTGAGAGCATACATTTCCTTGATATACACTTTGAGTGGTGAGAGATACACCTACTTGTGAGGAAATTGTGAATTGAGCACTTAATCTTGCATGGATTTGAGCATAGTTTGTGAACATGTTTGTCGATATTTGTATCTCATTGCTTGACTAGATTGAGAAAGTTGACAATCAGTTATTCTATTTTGGTTTGAACGAATTCCTTCGCAATTCTCCCACTTGTTCTTTTTCTTTCGTTGCTCGGGGACGAGCAACACTTTAAGTTTGGGGGGTTGATTAGTGTGAAAATTGCTCAAAATTCATGTGTTTAATTCGCATAATTTTATAGAGTTTCGTTGCATTTTTACACTAAATTGAATTATTGCACTTAATTTGAAGAAAATGTGTAGTTTGCTATTTTTGTAGGAAAATGTGCACTTTTGAAGCAAAACATACCTTCATTATTTTAAGGTCAATTGAAGGAGTAAGACAAGAATAGAGCCAAAACGAAAAAAATAGAAGCTAAATATTGTTTGGGCTTAAAAAATAATTTGTGCATCCCATTTAATTATGTAGAAGCCCAAAGAAATTGAGCCCATTTCTCAAGTTTTCAACCCAGTCGAAAGAAACAAAACCAAGCAAGCAGTTGGAATGTTTAATGGTTTATGGGTCTAAGCCCATTTCACCTACCCGAATTAATTAAACCCACCTATTATTTCATAAATTGGGGGGAACAGTCGTGAGTTTGAGGAGGGTGATGCAAATGTGTGTCCTGTGCTCAAGAAAACACGTACCATCGACAGCGGGGTTAGACAAAAGAGGGACTGCAATGCGGCTTGCAGAAGCATTTACATCAAATTGGGTGTTGTTATTAGTCTTATTGCTATTAATTCTTTGGGCTTGTATATTTTACTTGCAATTTGTTTTTGGGGCCTCCCTATTACGTGGCCCACTTATGTTACTTAAGTTTAGGACACATTAGTGGTTAGTTGTTTGCATACCCATATAAATAGTGTGTAAATCGGCCGCATAAGGGAGATTGAAAATATAGTAAAACTTTTCTTACACAATCAGTGAGTTACAACTGTTGAACTTGTCGGCCTGAGCTGAGGATTCGCCGGAATTAGAAGTTGACGTTGTGGTTCTCATCAAATTGGTGCTTTCATTGAGAGTAGTCGAAAATCACGACAACCATGTCAGGAACTCATCGCGAACGGATTGAACTCTTGGAGGCGCGATTCGACCAGTTGGAATCAGGATTGAATCACATTGGAGATCGAATGGACAAGATCGGCGGCGTATTGGAAAGATTGGCACGAAAAATATCCAAGAAAACGTCCACCAAAGGCTCGAGTAGTTCGTCGTCGGGAGGGAGTGAAGATTCTGAGTCCAACTCCAAGGAATCAAGTCCTGATGAGGAAGACATTAATCCTACTCACCAAAATAATCGTGGTGACAGAAGACGACGAGGGAATAAGGGGGTAGATGAGCAGCGCAAAATGAAACCCAAGTTGTTCTGCCCCACTTTTAACGATACATATCCCATTTTTTGGATCAGCCGAGTAAACCAATATTGTGATCTGAATGAAATTGAGAATGACGAAAAAGTTAGGTACGTTGCATACTATATGGAGGGAGAGGTCAATATGTTGTGGCAAAGATTGAGTTGAGTGTATCGAAAAAAGGACAAAAAATCAAGTGGAAATATTTCGAGAAAGAATTGATGATTCGTTTCGGGCCATCATAATACACTGATTACGATGAGGCACTGTCGCATATTGAACAAACTGGGACACTTCGTGAATATTATGAGTTCGAAAAATTAGCCAGCAGAGTGCACGACTGGCCAGAAAAGGTACTTGTTGGGGCATTTTTAGGAGGGCTGAAGACAGATTTAGCATCAGAAGTTCGAGTTTATAAACCAAAAATGTATTCAGGGGCAATTGAATTAGCCAGGTTAAGAGATGACCACCTAACTACCATGAAACAAACATGTAAAATCGAACCAAGAATGGTGAAATTCAACGGTCAAGAAACAAGAAACATTGAGAAAGTTGGTGCCAAATCCATTCTTTCAGGAGTCACACGTCTAAGTTGGGATGAGATGCAGAAACGAAGAGAAAAGGGGTTGTGTTTTAATTGCGACGAAAAATTTACGCCCGGACACAAATGCAAAGTCAAAAGGTTTTCTTGATCGACCCTGAAGGATCGGATTCCGATAATCATGAATTTATCTTTGAGGACAAGGATTCTCTTGAAGGAGATGGAAATGATGCGAATACGGGTCGTGGGCTCAAGAACACATACCATCGAGAGTCAGGTTAGCCAAAAAAGGGCCGCAATGCGGCTTGCAGAAGTTTTTATATACAAATTGTGTCATGTTATTAGTCTTATTTCTATTAATTCTTTGGGCTTGTATATTTTACTTGCAATTTGTTTTTGGGCCTCCCTATTACGTGGCCACTTCTGTTAGTTAAGTTTATGGCACATTAGTGGTTAGTTGTTTGCTACCCATATAAATAGTGTGTAAATCGGCCGCAGAAGGGAGATTGAAAAAATAGTAAAAGTTTTCTTATGCAAACAGTGAGTTGCAACCGTTGAACTTGCCGACCTGAGTCGGGGATTCGCCGAAATTAGAAGTTGACGTTGTGGTTTTCATCAGAGGGCAACAATGCAAAAAACAGAGGGCATCTTCCATTGGGGGAGAACCCATCTTCTCCTCCCCACACTTCACTCAATAAATTAGTTTAGCTTGTTATTTCATTTCTTAGATAGGTTTAATTTAGCATTTCATTTTGTTTGTGGCATTGAAGAATTTGAAGACCTAGAGGTGATATATTTCCTTTATTTCAATAGTGTTTGGTAATTTCAATTTCATTAATGTTTTGTAGTTTAATTTACACGAGTTTTAATTTATTTGTTGTTTTAGTTATGAGCTAAATTTGATTGCTTTGGGTGTCGAAATTATGTGGATTTATGAATTAATTGTTTGATTAGCCTATGTTTTGGTTTAATTGTTTTTATTGTTGTGAATTGTATGATTAAATTAACTGGTCATTTATATTAGCTATCATTTACGGTTTTATGAATTCCAATGAGAGTTGGGTTTGTATGATTGTGATGTGTGTTGAAAAACTTTATTAATTAGTTTAAGTTTAATATAGTAATTAACTTAACCGAGAGAGGGTTGATTACTAGATCGACAACATTAGACATTAATCGAATAGAGGTCGTCTAGGAGATTAGTGAGGGGGCGAGTCGTAAACATTAGTACCCCTGTTGAAAATGTTTACAGGTCACTATCCTAGGAGTTTATGGTACTAATTAGATCCTATAATTGCTAATTAGTGCACGTGTTCACCTAAGTCTCACGAAGGATTGGTCTACACATATATGTAATAGCCTTTAGAATAATTCAAGACATTATGCTTAATTGTTGTGATTAGTTCGTTAATTCATTGGTGATCCCACATAAGGAAGACACCTGAAGCAATTCTTCCACTTGCACTTTCTTATTGAGAGTTAGTTTTAATTGTTTACTTAGTATTTCTTTTTCTTATTGACATTTGCTTTATCCTCCCGTTTAGCTTCTATAACATCATTCCAACGTATAGTTTTGGGGCTCCATACTCTCCTAGGTCCTTGGACGATAACTACTTGATCGTATACTTGCAACACTATAACGAACCCATACGCTTTTAGGTAAGTTATTTTTGTGCTTAGTAGCAAAAATATGAAAAATTCAATGGCGCCGCTGCTGGGGACTTAGTTAAGAATTTTAAGTGGGACTTGAAACTTGTTGAATGGTGTTACTAGTGACATTTTATTTTTAGTTGTTTTCTTTGAATTTGATACTTTGTTTTTTTTAGGTGTGCACTTTATTGACTAGATGGACGGTTATAATCAGTACCCGTGGAATTAATGTTATTGAAAGTGTGTGTGCGTGCGAAAACAGAGGTGTTGTCTGTTGTGTTGGCACTATCCAGACAACATTAAGCATCAGAAAATAAAATGCACTTTGTAAATGGAAATATTCAAAAATTGTGTAGATTATAAATAATCTACACGGATCACTATATTTAAAATAAGTGATAAAATGTCTACAACCTCTTAGAGGTTTGGAAATACTACAACTTGAATAAGTTGGAAAATCTACTTCGATTCTATGAAACTATCTGCCTCATAGATCTATACATATAATCTAGTAGATATGGAAATGATAAATACATTAATCTATACATTAATGTATCAATCTACAAGAAGAAACAATGATTTTTCTGACTAGAAACGAAAATGCATTGGATAGTACAATATTCGAACTGCTCTAAACTCCCTTAGATCAATTTTGCCTTGATCACGGGTAATTTCTTTCCTCAACTTCTTGAATGTAGGAACTTGTTATTTTATGTTCAATAACTTCTCACTCATATGCAACTGCATGGCTTGGGTGTTATCCACGTCTTCTAACTATACTAGGGACATTATGAGCAACAAGTGTAAGATGAAGTTAGTGAGAAAAGAAAGGGTAAATATTGATGTTGTCATAAGTGTTGGTATACATTAATTACAACACTGGACGAATATTGTCCTGTGTGTTGGATCATTATAGAGAACACTTATTTCAACATCAATAGCTATGATCAACATGGTATGATTTATCCTCCACAACATGGAGATACTTATAGGCTACGATAATTGGAGGAACTTTGATTATAACTATCATATGCAACAAGTTCCCTCCTATTATCAAGATTGGAGGAATGAAAAGGCACCACCTCCTCCTCAAGGATATTATTTATCCGGGGATTCCACCAATAAAGTCTTTTCACATAGAGTTTTTTCAAATAAGAACAAGGTTCAAATTAAGGTCAAAATCCAACTTAAATGTACCATCTTACCCTTAATATTTAAAATTGTGTTTTAATATAATATTAAGTCAACTAATTTTAAAATTTGAATGCAAATCTTTCTCTCTTTCTCAAACCCCGATGATTATTCTACATCCTCAACTTTAGAATTTTCCTCAAATCTCTGATATTCAAGTTTTTCCAAAATCTCTGATATTCAAGTCTTCCCCAAATCTCTGATATTCAATTTCGACTTGAAGATTTGCAGAAATATCGTCAAATCAAATTAGATCTTTTCTTTAGAAAAATCTTTGACTTGATTATGCAGAAAAATCTGCAGAAAAATCTCTGACTATAATACAATTTTTTTTTACTAAAGTTGCATCAACATAGTAGAAAAACGACTTTAATGCAAATTAGATCTGCATTAATAAAATCAGTCTCTTAATGTGGGTCACATACCAGTGACTTTATTCAAGACTTCTAGAAACGTTGAAGACTGATTAACACTTTTCCCATCGAATTCGATCTTGAGTATCACGAAATAATCTATTGATTGATAATCTACTATTTATCAGAAAACCCTAGAAAAATAACAAAATAACATGTACTAACGACTAACAATCAATTTGCATCTCTGTGTTAGGCCAAATATATGAACATAGAATACTTTTGAAACTGGAATCAATGATTTAACACAGTAATTGAAATCGTAAAAACCAGTCACTTGCACCGCGTCTGTATTGTCACGTCGCCGCGAATGAGATTGGGTGGGGGGTTCGATCGTGGACAAAGACGGCAAGGAAGATCTGCCATCGACAATGCTTTTGTCTTCCATTCGGGGGGTTTGATCGTATTCGGCGCCTATGTTCGTGGGGAAGACAGATGGACGTCTGTGGGTGGAATTAAAGAAAGTCAAAAAATTCAATATAATGGCCACGATATTGATGCGTGATTTGAAAAGGGAATAAATATTGAATTAATGGAAGATGGTTGAAGAAAATGCGAGATATAACGAATTAATATGAAGAATTCATTAATTAAATAATTATATTTAAATTAGTCATGATATTTAAAGATAAGGGCATAATGGGTTATTTACATTCAACTTTGACCTTATTTAAAATTATTATAATTTTTGTTCTTAATTAAAAAAGTGTCTCTAGAAATGACCTTTTTTGTAAAATTTCTCTATTTATCCTCCACCTCCACATCAATGCCCTTCTCCTCAATACACATATCAACTGTATTCATATCCTTCCCCACCACCTGAAGAGTTTTATTGTCCACCTCATCCTCCACCTATGGAGGAGCCTCGTCAAGTACATTATCAAGACTCGAGAGAAATTGATATTTGGCCGGTTCTTGTCCACCTCCTCCTCCACCTATGGAGGAGCCTCGTCAAGTACATTATCAAGACTCGAGAGAAATTGATAGTTGGCCCATTCTTCTAGAAAAATTCAAGAACTACATGGGGTATGCTTTTTTGGAAGAATATGATGCACACAATCAAGACTCAAGAGAAATTGATAGTTGACCTGTTCTTCTAGAGAAATTCAAGAGATGCATGGGACATGATTTTTTGGAAGAACATGATCCACACAATGGATTTGAATTTTATGGAGCTTCTGAAGGAAATTGGTATGATAGTGAGAGGAGCTTTGAGTACGATCATCAAATGCAACAAACTTCCTCTCATTACCAATATCAAGAGTGGGGAAGCAATATAAAATTAACGAGACTTTAAATAATGAGAATGATCTAGGCCTTAGATATCTTCCCCTTAATTAACTATATTGATTTAATCAACGAACCCAGTTATCTCAATTTAATCTCGAATCTTATCCCCAAACCAATGGTACGACCAAACTAGTTCAAATTGTTTCTTACGTTTAATTAATCAGAAAGTACGACCCCGATTAATCTATTTCTACGAATAACCCTAAAACATGTATCTAATGTTCAACTCGAGGAACACATTCAAAAATTAAAACAATAGAATAAACTAGACTATGAAGACAAGACGCTCGTTTCATACAATCTAGATGTTACTACCCCTAATGTGTTTTGTCTTAGTTGCTATAATTCCCACAATACTATAACAATTACGGATTATAATTTATGGGATAGCTAGAATTGATATAGGGTGATCAAGCCTATTAAACTTCTAATTCAAAACAACAAAATCAAGATATAAATCGAGATCAACCAAAAATTGTTTAATTAAAAGAATATAATTGACATAAGGTTCACATTCTCGGAATAAATAAGAAAATTAGATACGCATAACTAATGAAATAACACAGCTCAATAGAGAATCCATAACCTTTCCATATCTCAATAACAAGAAAGTATGAAAAATAGAATAAATTAAAACAAATACAGAGTAATGATTGTCTTCTCCTTCTGCAATGTGCACGACCAATTGCCTTTTCTCTCCAATTCCAGGGGTTGACCTTCTACTCCCCTCTCAAGATGGCGGCAGTGTGTAGAGCCGTCAAAACGGACTGGGCCCGTTGGGCCAGCCCGCCCCGCCACTTAAAACAGTGGGTTGGGCCAATATTTTCTAGGACCGTTAGGAGGCGGGCACAGGCGGGCTGGCCCGTTTGGGCCGGGGTCTTAGGCGGGTTGGGGCGGGCTTTGGCGGGCTTGCCCGCCATTTTTTAATTTTTTTTTTAAAAATATTTTATTTAATTAAAAAATATAAAAAACAATATATAATAAACCTAACTAAAAGCAAAAACTCTAGAGCAGACGCATTTTTTCCCTTCTTTCTTCGTTTTTTTGAATTTATGAACTCATAATATATAAGAGAATTTTACCTATTAGAGTCATTTCTATAACACCTTAACCTAATAGAAACTACAACTTTTAAAATTATCTAATAGGGTCATTTTAGAGTTAAAAAACCATAACTACCCTTAATATACATATCTTACATTATTTTTGAAAATAAAAAATTAAATCAAATTTTAAATTCCAAAATTTCAAATTCAAAATAGGCATATTAATGATTATATATATATATATATATATATATATATATATATATAGATGTAACCCTAATTTTTTTCCACCACCATGGCCGTCCGCCTTGAACTCCCCTCCCTAAGCCATCGTAGTCGGAGGTCGAAAATGATGCTCCATGGCCACCATCCCCCGCCGCCGCCGATCTAAAGGTTTGTGTAAGTCTTTGGTGTCGATCTGTCTTGACCGCCGCCACCGCCATAGCCTAGCCCTACCACCGCCCTAGCCTAGCCCTACCGCCGCCATGCGTGAAGATGAAGACACCCAAGCCGGCCACTATCTGTTCTGCTCGTAGTGGTGGTCGTTGACGACTCCATTAACCCCCAGATCTAAAGACGAAGTTGTCGCCCCCGTCGTTCGATCTGTCCGCCGCCCTAGTTGTCACCGTCGTTCGTGAAGACGAAGGGACGACCACAATTGCCCGCCGCTGCCGAATGAGAAGAGCAACCCGGATTTATGACCGTCACCGTCAATTTCCTTTTATCGTTTTTTTCTGAATCATAATTGTTGGTCCTTGATGGAGTATGACACAAGTGTATGGGGGGGAATGCACTTGTGTATGCAAATTCTTTTCTTTTTAAAACAGTTTGATCTAATCGGGGAGGTTGTCTGACAACTAGCCTGAGTGAACTTCAATAGATACTTGTCCTACCGAAAACTTATGAAGTGAACAGTTGGATAACTATCTAAAAGAGTTGCTAAGTGCGGAATGTGGTTGGCCTTTTGAAAGAATACTCCAAGTTAATTTCTGAAAACAATCAGTTGATCAAGGACTTTGTCCAAAACAGTTTTCTTTGACTTACTGAAATTGATTCTTTAAGAAAGATTAATTGCAAGTAATGTAAGTATGAAAATGAATGCAGTAAGTAAATGACACAGCAATTTATAGTGGTTCAGAGACTCAAGCTCCTACATCCACTTTCCCTGATTGAACAGGATAATTCCTTAACAATGGAATTAGCTTATTTTATAGTGCCAATGCGCACTGATCAACAACACTACCTTAGTGTTTTGATCCCTAGGATAATCTGAGTCCTAGTGCTCAATCTCTCTGAGTTAAGACTGTGTTTCTCAATAACAGTCCTTAACTCCTCACTTCAACAACAAACACTACTTCACTCAATGAGGTAAGGGTTTGAGGTTTTGGTTCCAACTAATAGAGATATCCTTTACAATAAGAACAGTGTAAAGGCTTAGGATATCTCAATGCTAAGCTTGGGATATTACAAAGAATGGCTTAGCTTTTGAAGTGATCAGGAAACTTGGGATTCTTAAGAACAACTTTGGTTTCTTTGATTGCTTGATGATAGTCTGATAGCCGATAGTTGGATGCTTGAATCCTTGGATCACTTCTGAATTTATAGAGCAATTTGATCAACTATCCGTTGGAGAGATAGCATTTCAAATTGTCTATTTGCAGCTTCCTTGAAACGGCTATGGAGGACAACCTTCTATTATCCAGTGAGTAAAAGGCTCTCCAATGGTTGCTTGAATGAATGTGTTGACTTCTGAAAAATGCGGCTGTAAAAACTTGTGTCAGTTTCCAAATATGCACACTTCCCAAGGTTGATTGTGGCAGACTTTGTACTCCACCAACGGTCAGATGGGACAAGTGCCCTGAACTTTCTAAGTCTTTTAATGCTTGTTCAGGCTTATTGGCAATAAATGCTTCATTAATTTTGTCTTCTGAGTAAGCATCATTTAATGCTCTTGATCATCAAAACTTCAAAGGGCTGATCTGATGTAGCTCTTATCAGCACAATGTAGCTTGACTTCTTATCTTTGATTACTCAGACATGTTGTCCTCTTCAGCAATCTTGTCTCTATGAAATCAGCAGACTTGCCCTAACATATTAACACTAGACAAGCTGCCTAACATTCCAGCTTTGGACAACTATCCTGAACTATAAATCTCACAACATTTCTGAGATTTAGACTTAAGCAATTTTACTGTCTCAACTATCCTGAGACAACTAGACTGATGCATACTTAGATGTATCTCAACTAATCTGATCATCATCACTCAGGGGTTTTGGTATCTTAATCAAAATCATTTTATTTCCCAACAATTTTCCCTTTTTTTATGATGCCAAAACCTTATTACAAAGGGAACTTGACTTATACTAAACTTTGTCTTCAGGATGAATGACCTGGTCAACTTTCCTGAAACAAACTGTTAGCACAATAATAAATCAAGTATATAGGTTATGTCAGGTTAGTTGAGATAATGAGTTGTTATCTCTGATGAAAATAGTGATCCTTTAATATATATCATAATGCATTACAGTGCTGGAAAATTAAAAGGACTCACTATGTTAAATAGACACATCACAACAGATTAAAAACATAGATAGAAGGGAAAGAGGACTTATGCTTCAGAGTGAGCCATCATCTAGGGGAGCAATTCCATACTGAGCCCAGACTCTCTTCTTCAGTTCCCAGATGTCCTGATTGGTTCCTTTTGGGCCAGGCTTCATCTTCTCCATCTTCATAATGGAGATAAACTCCTCCAAGATTTTCCCTTCATCAATCATGTTCCCATTGAACTTGGGAGGCATGTACAGAATGGGACCAGGAGCTTTGAATTCTATCCTTGCCATGTCAGCTGCTGCAAACAGCTTCTGATACAAGTCCCTGTGATTCTCAAACATGAATTGGACAAACACTTCTTCAACATTTTCACCTAGCCACTTGCCTATGACAAAGAAGTCATAGACAAAACTCCTCTTGGCCTCCTCCCATGCATCATTCAATTGGATTGGCACCCATTTGTCATGGTGAGTATATTGAGTGTCCCATCTTTGAAGCATTTGAGGTTTTAACCTTGTGTAAGAAGCTCTTCTTCTTCTTGGAGCTTTGAAATTAGCCCTTCTCTCATCTCTTGCTTTGTTGGCCTCAACCAACTGATCCATTCTTTCCTTAGCTCTCTGAAGAGCCAGCTTCTCTTGTGTTTCTGGATCTTTTCCAAAACCTTCCTCAAACAGCTTTGAGGGGTCATCAGCAAGCTTGGGCTTTCTCACTTCAGGCTCCTTGACCTCTTCCATTTCTTCAGCTTCTTCTTCCAGAATCTCAGGCAACTTGGCTGCTTTCTTCAGCCTTTTTGACTTTCTCACTTAGGTTGCCTCTTCAGCTTGAAATTCAGAAGGCAATGTCAGGCTGGTTGGAAAATCAGTGAATGCTTGCTCCTTTCTCTTCCTATCAGTGGTTGTGGCAACTTTCCCCCTTACTTCAATCACCTTATCCTTGGGGTCCAAGCCTACAGATTCCCCTCCAGGCCTCTGTTGCCATCTATCCTGATCTTCAACCACAGAAGCCATGGACTTCTTTACTGCAATCTGAATTTGCTGCTCTTCAGTAAGATCTTCAATATTCATAGGGCCTTTGCCTTTTCCAATGTCTTCCTCCTCCTCCACTTCAATCTCAGGCTGCTTGTCCTTTCCCTTAGGCTCTCCAATCTTCAAGGTTCCCTTTGCCCTTGCTCTCTCTCTTTCCCCCTTTTTGGCATTATCAAAACATTGGGGCTTTAACTCACTCATTGTGACAGAGAGATGGGAATGAGAATGAGTGAGGGACTTCAGCTCTTGCAGCAGATAAACATTTTCATCATGGATGTTTTGCATCCTATCATCTGCCATACTGAGAAAGGCATGGACTGGTTTCATCTTCTGGGCAACAATTTCATCAAGTGTGGCCTTCAAGGATTGATCAAGCTTGGCCTGCAACTGGTCAGTGAGATTGGCCACAACTTGATCAGAGACCTTGGCCATAAGTTCCACAGTGAACTTCTCAGCAGCTTCTTTCACCATTGCAGCTTTAAGCTCTTCAGCTTTCTTTCTCTGAGCTGCTGTCCTCTGCCTCAAGGCATCCTTGATTGTCCTCTTCAGGGCAATAACATTGTGCTTGTAGCTGTCCCTTAGGCTTTTCTGCTCTTGCTTTACAGTCTTTGTAAATGTTGTCATTGCATCCTTAGCCTTTGTGACTTCAGTTGAGACTGTTTGCAGTCCAGTCTCAACTCCACTGATTCTGGCATCCAAGGTGGGCAAGACCACTTCTTCAGAGCCTGTGAGCCTCATCTCAACAGAGGCTAATGTCTTTCCTTGGCCATCAAGGGTGTCAGTAGTTTCTGCATGAGCCTTCCCAACTTCTCTGACTGCTCCTCAATGGAAGTTGCAGTCTGTGTAGAAATTTGCAAACCAGCCTCTGTTGCATTTGCTTGTTCAATGTAGACACATTGGCTGAGATTGCTTCAAGGTCAACATCAGTGTCAACTGGAATGTCAGTAAGGGAAGCATCTGCAAAAATTTGTTCAATTGTGACAGCTACAGAATCTGCAAAACTCAAAGGGTTAGGTAAATCTCCCTCAACACCCTCTTTCTTTTCATCTCCCAAAAGGTCTGATACATCAGCACCTTTGCTCTCATTTTCAACTATATTCTTTTCTTCATTCATATTTGTCGGACTCACATACACTGGAGAATCAGGCCTCCTTTCACCAAGGGATTCTTCAAGTTCAGATTTGACTTGAAGAATAACTTGACTCTCATGTTGAGTTGCACTCAACATTTCAACTTCATCACCCTCTTTTTTGTGGTGCACTCATACTACCAACTATCTCACACTCACCACTTTCTCCCTCTGATTTTTCATGACTATACTCCTTTTCAACTCCTTCAGGTCCTAAACCTGACACCTCCATATCCTCAACAGGATGCATAGAGGGCAGTTGATGGGAGATCACAGTGCTTGGGCTTCCCAAGTCCACTGAGTCATCCTGAATGACTAAAGGCTGGTCAATGTCCAACTTCTCTGACATTGATGAGGCTTTAGTCAAACCAACTTCTCCTATGGAAGTCTCAACATTGTCAAGCTTTGCCTCAGGATCAGAAGAACCATCCTTGGCCAATGTATCTTGGACTGAGCAAGCTTTTTACCACAATATCAAACAAATGCTCATATTTTGTTTTTAAGGTTTTCTTATTTTGAGCACCTGCAAGCTTTTGAGGTACCTTCATCCATGGGTTTGAAAACTCCTCCTCTTCTCCTTCTCTATAAACTTCAGGATTGAGACCTTCAGAAGGCAGCCCAAAGCTTGCATCCAAATCTTCTGAAGAGAAGATGATGGTGTGTTGGGATTCCTCCTCTTCTCCTTCTTCTGCATAAGTCAGTTTGGTGCAGGCATCACCTTTCTTGCCCTTCCACCTTAGATAAGCAAAGAATTCAGCCATGTATGGATTGAGGCATGAATCTGGTTTGGTGCCTAGGAATTGTTCGAGCCCTGCATCCTTTAGCCATTGAAGAACAGGATGGACTTCTTCATCTGGGCTGTCAAAGGCTACAATTTTCTCAAACCATAACGAATTTATGTTGCTTAAGTAGGTAAAATCAATATCCAAAGATGGATCATTAAAGTTTACAAGTTCCTCTCTTTTGATTTTGGGAGCCATGGGGGGTTGAGAGTAAGAAGGTTGAGAAGAATTGAAAGGAGTTCAAAAGAAATGCTTAAGGATTTGAAAATATGGGTGCGTGAGAAATGAGGGAAAAATTGAGGGTTTTTATATCCAGCAGTTTTATTAACTGTTGGATAATAGGAATTGTGGGTGGACAAATCCTAAGACAAAGTGGATAAAGTGGGGTAGTGGCTTGGGAACGGTTGGATGTAGGTTAAATGACAATCAATGGCCTTGATCAATAGCACAGTAATTAATGCAATCTTAAATGAGATTTTTCATTAAATGTTGATTTGCCATTTGGGGGCTAAAACCTTAATAGTACACGTCATCAATAAAAATAGGCTACTCTTACCCCAAGAATCCTTTTAAATGTCTAATCAATGCTAAAAATAGCACTTGTCAACTTATCACCTTGGACAAACATCCTGATAAGTGTTTTGACCTCTATTTTTACCAAAATAACTGACCAATAGTACTGAGTGGGTCCCAATGTTGCTGACTGGGTCCCACATGGTCAATCATCCTGACCAACATTGCTGAAAGTTATATGGACAATTCTACTGAGTTTCTCTTTTAGCCAGAAAACTTCAGTGAGGTTGGTCAACTTTGCTGAAGTCCAACTTTATGAACTTCCCCCTTCATTTGAGCATCCTTCTTCATTTCTCCATCTTCCCTGGATCAAGTAAGCCCAACTCAACTGAAAGTTCCAGAAATCTTGCTTCAGCTAAAGGCTTTATCAAGATATCAGCCTTTTGCTTATCAGTGTGAATTTTGACAAGATTGATATCTTTCTTCTCCACATGATCCCTTATGAAATGATGCTTGATATCAACATGTTTGCATCTGGTGTGGAGCACTGGATTCTGTGAAATGGCAATTGCACTATTGTTATCACAGAATATGGGAACTTCATTGGTGATGACTTTGTAGTCTCTGAGTTGCTGTCTGAGCCAAAGTATCTGAGCACAGCAACTTCCAGCTACTACATATTCTGCTTCAGTTGTTGAAGTTGCAACTGTATTCTGCTTCTTTGAAAACCATGAGATCAACTTGCTGCCCAAGAATTGACATGTTACAGAGGTGGATTTTCTGTCAATTCTGCATCCTCCATAGTCTGCATCTGAGTATCTAGTGAGCTCAATATTGTCATATGCTGGATACCATAATCCAAGATTCTCAGTTCCCTTGAGATATCTTAGAATTCTTTTGGCAGCTTCAAGATGACTCTTCTTTGGATTTGCTTGAAATCTGGCACATACTCCAACTGCAAATGTGATGTCAGGCCTACTTGCAGTGAGATATAGTAGGGATCCAATGATGCCTCTATATTCAGTGGAGTTGGTGGATACTCCACTTTCATCAGGATCCATCTTCCAGTTGGTATTCATTGGAATTCTAACTGGTTTGCTTGAAGCACATCCAAACTTCTTGATCATGTCCCTGGTGTATTTAGCCTGATTGATGAATATCCCTTTCTTTGATTGAGTGACTTGAAGTCCCAGAAAGAAATTCATCAATCCCATCATGGATATCTCAAATTTACTTTGCATGAGTTTAGAGAATTTGTCACACAATTTCTCATTTGGAGATCCAAATATAATGTCATCCACATAAATTTGGACTAACAAAATATCATCTCCTTCACAGATTCTGAACAAGGTTCTGTCAACAGTGCCTTTGACAAAACTATGATTTAGGAGAAACTGTGATAAGGTGTCATACCAAGCTCTTGGAGCTTGCTTCAGGCCATAGAGAGCTTTCTTCAATCTGTACACTTTGTCACCTTCTTCAAAGCCTGGGGGTTGTTCAACATACACTTCTTCTTTAAGTACCACATTGAGAAATGCACTCTTCAAATCCATTTGATACACCTTGAATCTCATGTGAGCTGCATATGCTAGGAAGAGTCTGATTGCTTCAAGTCTGGCCACTGGTGCAAAAGTCTCATCATAATCAATCCCTTCAGATTGACAGTATCCTTTGGCCACTAGTCTTGCTTTGTTTCTCACAATGATGTCATTTTCATTTTTCTTATTTTTGAATACCCATTTGGTTCCAATGACATCTTGATGAGTTGGCCTATCCACCAGTTCCCACACTTCATTTCTGGTGAATTGGTTCAGCTCTTCTTGCATGGCAATAATCCAGTTGGTGTCTTGAAGTGCTTACTCAATATCCTTTGGTTCCTGTTCTGAAAGGAAACAACAAAACAAAGCACTTTCTCCATGAAATCTTCTAGTTTTGATCCCTTCACTTGGATTACCAAGTATCAGGCTAGTTGGGTGGTCATGCAACTAAGTCCTTCTAGACCTGATCCCTTCAGGAGGAATATCCTCATCTGAGGATGGATCACTAGATTCATTAAATTCAGGAAAGTTAATTGAAGGATCAAGTTCAGGATCATATTCAGGGTCATTGTCCTCATTGTCAGGAATATTGACATTTTCTTTGGTTCCCCCTTGAATATTGGATCCATTGACTACCTCAGCAGAGTCTGCTTCTTCATTGGTAGTTGTTACCTGGTTTTGAACTGGGATGGGGTCAGTCAGTTCAATTTCTCCTTCAGGTTGGTTGTCCTCTGGTTGATTGCCATCAGGTAGGTTGTCCAGTTTTTTATTTTCATGGAGTTCAGGCTGGGCAACATCTACAAACATTGTTTCCTTGCTTTGAAGCCTTAACCTGGTTGTTCTTTGTGTTATCTCATCAATATTCAGGTTTTGTCCCTGAACTCATTAATAGATTCATCAAACACAACATGAGGTGTTTCTTCCACAATAAGGGTTTTGCAATTGTAGACTCTGTAAGCTTTACTGACTTGTGAATATCCAACAAATATTCCCTCATCAGCTTTGCTGTCAAAAGTTTTCAATTGCTCTTTCCCATTATTGTGAATGAAACACTTGCAACCAAATATATGAAAATAAGCAACAGTGGGCAATCTACCTTTCCATAGTTCATATGGGGTTTTACCTAGACCTTTAGTGATTAAGGACCTGTTTTGAGTGTGGCATGCAGTACTAATAGCTTCAGCCCAGAACCTTTTAGGCAATTTGGATTCAGCAATTAGTGTTCTTGCTGCTTCTTTCAAGGTTTTGTTCCTTCTTTCAGCAACACCATTCTGCTGAGGGGTTCTTGCTGCAGAAGTCTCATGAAAGATGCCATTTTTACTGCAGTACTCATTGATGTATGAGTTTATGAATTCAGTGCCTTTATCTGATCTGATCTTGACAATACTTAGGCCCTTTTCATTGCTCAGTTTCATCAGCAGTTCAGGTAGCTTGACTTGAGTTTCCTTTTTATTTAGGAGGAATACTACCCAAGTGTACCTGGAAAAATCATCAACAACCACTAAAGCATATTTTCTTCCATTTATGCTTACTGGTATAATTGGACCAAATAGATCCATGTGAAGTAGCTGGAGAACTCTTTCAGTGGAAATGACAGGCTTTCCTTTGAATGAAGCTTTGATTTGCTTTCCTTCCTGACATGGCTGACATACATGTTCCTTGGTGAACACTTGATTTGGTAGCCCTTTCACTAGAGAATTCCTTGCCAGTTTGTTGATGGTTTTGAAGTTCAGGTGGTTCAGTCTTTTGTGCCATAGCCAGCTTTGCTCACTTGTGCTCTTGGCAACAAGACAGACTGCTTCAGGGGTTTTGCTCCAATCTGCAAAATAAACATTTCCCTTTCTCACCCCTGTTAGTAGCACATGTTGTGTTGATTTGTCTTTGATAATGCATTCATTAGGTGCAAATTCAACAATGTATCCTCTATCACAGATTTGACTTATAGATAACAAATTATAGTTTAGGCCTAGGACATATGAAACATCAGTAATTTTTACACTACTAATATTTAATGTACCATAACCTCTTGTGATCCCTTGAGAGCTATCTCCAAAGGTTACTGAAGGACCATCTTTTTCAATGAATTCTGAGAGAAGCTCCTTGTTTCCAGTCATATGTCTTGAACATCCACTGTCCAAGTACCATGCTGTTCTCTTGTTTATGCTTCTCTTTTTCTTGTGGTCCTTGCAGCCCTGCAAAGTCAAACTTTAGGTACCCTTTGAATGTTGGGTCCTAGGGGGTTAGTTGTACCTTTTGGAACCCAAATCTGCCTAATTACTCTGATTGACTCAAAGTGACTAACTTGGTTTCCATTTACATCTACATACACAGTCCTACCCTTAAATGCCTTGGGTGGTTTCTGTGCATAAGTGTTAGTCTTGTAAGGTTCAGGAGAGTTAGTGAATTTCTTTGGGACATGTCTCCTGAAGTTACTAGACTTAGGTTCAGCTTGGTGAGACCTTTGAGGATAGGAGCTAGGATGGCCTTTTCCCTTTGGCATGAAGGGTCTAGGCTTCCAGAAACTGTTATACCTGTCAGTGGGGTTGGGCCTTAATCTGTTCAGTTGAGGTTGCCTCATTTGAGTTGGCCTCTTCTGAGTAGATTTTGGACAACTCCACTGATGAGTGTTCAGATGGATTGGCCTTTCATTGGTTCTATTCTTCTGAAACTCATTTCTCTTGTGTACAATGTCCTTAACCTTTTCCTTTGGTTTGGGTTTGGGAGCATTGTTCACTTGAGCAGGTATAAGAGTTTCCTTACCCTTACCCTTGATCAGTGGCTGGTTCACTTCCATTTCATTTTGTTTTTGTTGAGCCACTGACCTTACAAAGGTCATCTTAGTATTGCTTGTTGAAGCAATGCTAAGACCAGGTGAGGGTTCAAATGGATTGTAGCCTAATCCACTTCTTTGAGCTATTGGTCTTTGAAACCCTTGAATTTCCTCTATTGCCTTAGAGGATTTGTTCAAGGCAGACATTTTTAGCTTTAGGCTCCCCTCACTTAATTTAAGAGTATCAAATTCATTTGAGAGATTATCAAATTTAGCTTGAAGAGTTCTAAGGTCAAAGTCCTTTTTCTTTAGAGCCAGATTTTGTTCATCAATCAACTTTTGTTGTTCAGAGACTTTAAGGGACATTTCATTATGTTCTCTCACAATCTGCTGATACAACTCAGTTGATCTAATGTCAAACTCAGGTTCAGGAAGGTTGGAGGTTTTGACTTTAGATCTCAATTGTTCATTTTCTCTCAATGTCATATTGCATACTTCTTGTAGTCTGGTGAAATCCTCTAGTAACTTTCCAAAGTTGAGTTTTAAGTGGATTTCACTGGACTCATGTGTGCTATTTGAAGAATTGGAAGATGAACATACCTCTTTATTCTCAAAGGCCATTTGACAGTCCTCATCACTGTCACTGTTGGAGAATAGCCCATCATCAGATGAGTACACACTTTCCTCACTAGCTGACTCTCCTGCTACCATGGCCTTCCTGTTGTTCAGCCTATTGTCTCTTTTGTTCTGCCTCTCCTTTCTTTCTTTTGAACTTAGGTCAGGACAGTCATACTGAAAATGACCCTTTTTCTGGCAGTTGTAACACACATCTTCATCATCATTCCTCTTGCTTGAGGACTCCTTCCTCCTGGATGATGATGGTTCACCTTTGCTGTACTTCTTTTTATCAGCATATTTATCTTCTTTCTTTTCATCAGAGAGTTTGTCCTCTGATTTGTTGTCAGGAGAAATGAAACTTCTCCTGGTCCTGTTGTCTTGGTAGAACTTTTTGTATCTACCAAATCTGGAGTTGAGCTTTTCGAATCTCCTAGCCATGAGTGCCAGCTCCTCCTTCATTTCAGTCTTGGAGACAGTTTGAGATGATCTTTGTGCATTATTCTTTTCTGTCTCAGCAGCTTTGAATGCAACACCTTTGCTTGAGGAAGATGGCTCTTCATGCACCTTCTTTCTGTTCAGATCAAACTCATATGCTTTGAGTTCATAGAACACTTGCTGCATGGGCATGTTGTCAAGGTTGGTGGTGTTCTGCATCATGACTGAGTATATGTCCCACTTGGATGTGAGACTTCTGAAGATTTTTAGAGCAACTTCTCTTTTGGCATAGAACTTGCCAAGAAAATTTATCTCATTCATGATGTCAGTGAATCTGCCATCAAGATGATCAATAGTTTCATTGGCTCTATAGTAAATTGTTCATATTTTTGGATGGCCACTTGAAGCTTATTTTCTTTGATCTTTTGGGTACCTTCAAACATAAGTGCTAGGGTATCCCAGATCTCTTTTGTTGTGGTGCAGTGATATACTCTTCCCATCACTACATCTGGAATAGTCTGGTACAAAGTGTTCATGGCAATGTAGTTCAGGTTGTGTCTTTTTCTTTCTTCAGCTGTCAATTCATCCTCATCCTTTGGCAGTAGTTCCCTTGGGTCTGCTTTCTGAGCATCAGTGACCTTGGGATTTAGCTTGGTGAAGGTGAATGGTCCTCTGGTGATGACTTTGAGCATTTCATCATGCTGGCAGGCAAGATGTGCTCTCATCCTGATCTTCCAGAAGTCATAGTTCTCTATTGAGAACATTGGCAGTTTGTGATGTGAAATATGGTTCACTTGATTTGGACCCATGTTGTTGATGGTGTTGACAGCATCTCCTGGAACTGCAATGTTTGCCATTTCTAGATAATTTGGTTAGATAAGCACAAATAAGTTTTTCAGAAATTGGATCAGTTCAGTGACCACAGAAAATTGTGATTTGGAAAACCAGATGGATTTTCAGAGGCAGTGGTCTTTGAACCTCTACTCTGATACCACTTGTTGGTCCTTGATGGAGTATGACACAAGTGTATGGGGGGGAATGCACTTGTGTATGCAAATTCTTTTCTTTTTAAAACAGTTTGATCTAATCAGGGAGGTTGTCTAACAACTAGCCTGAGTGAACTTCAATAGATACTTGTCCTACTGAAAACTTATGAAGTGAACAGTTGGATAACTATCTAAAAGAGTTTCTAAGTGCGGAATGTGGTTGGCCTTTTGAAAGAATACTCCAAGTTAATTTCTGAAAACAATCAGTTGATCAGGGACTTTGTCCAAAACAGTTTTCTTTGACTTACTGAAATTGATTCTTTAAGAAAGATTAATTGCAAGTAATGTAAGTATGAAAATGAATGCAGTAAGTAAATGACACAGCAATTTATAGTGGTTCAGAGACTCAATCTCCTACATCCACTTTCCCTGATTGAACAGGATAATTCCTTAACAATGGAATTAGCTTGTTTTATAGTGCCAATGTGCACTGATCAACAACACTACCTTAGTGTTTTGATCCCTAGGATAATCTGAGTCCTAATGCTCAATCTCTCTGAGTTAAGACTGTGTTTCTCAATAACAGTCCTTAACTCCTCACTTCTACAACAAACACTACTTCACTCAATGAGGTAAGGGTTTGAGGTTTTGGTTCCAACTAATAGAGATATCCTTTACAATAAGAACAGTATAAAGGCTTAGGATATCGCAATGCTAAGCTAGGGATATTACAAAGAATGGCTTAGCTTTTGAAGTGATCAGGAAACTTGGGATTCTTAAGAACAGCTTTGGTTTCCTTTGATTGCTTGATGATAGTTTGATAGCCGATAGTTGGATGCTTGAATCCTTGGATCACTTCTGAATTTATAGAGCAATTTGATCAACTATCCGTTGGAGAGATAGCATTTCAAATTGTCTATTTGCAGCTTCCTTGAAACGGCTATGGAGGACAACCTTCTATTATCCAGTGAGTAAAAGGCTCTCCAATGGTTGCTTGAATGAATGTGTTGACTTCTGAAAAATGCGGCTGTAAAGACTTGTGTCAGTTTCCAAATATGCACAGTTCCCAAGGTTGATTGTGGCAGACTTTGTACTCCACCAACGGTCAGATGGGACAAGTGCCCTGAACATTCCTGCTGCAGTTGGAATGTTCCAACATTCATTCAATTCTTCAGTCTTCAATGCTTCTAAGTCTTTTAATGCTTGTTCAGGCTTATTGGCAATAAATGCTTCATTAATTTTGTCTTATGAGTAAGCATCATTTAATGCTCTTGATCATCAAAACTTCAAAGGGCTGATCTGATGTAGCTCTTATCAGCACAATGTAGCTTGACTTCTTATCTTTGATTACTCAGACATGTTGTCCTCTTCAGCAATCTTGTCTCTATGAAATCAGCAGACTTGCCCTAACATACTAACACTAGACAAGCTGCCTAACATTCCAGATTTGGACAACTATCCTGAACTATAAATCTCACAACATTTCTGAGATTTAGACTTAAGCAATTTTACTGTCTCAACTATCCTGAGACAACTAGACTGATGCATACTTAGATGTATCTCAACTAATCTAATCATCATCACTCAGGGGTTTTGGTATCTTAATCAAAATCATTTTATTTCCCAACAATAATGTTTTCCTTACTGATGTTTTATGCCTGTTTCTTGTTTCCTTGTCTGGATTTCCATTTTGTTAAACTTTTCTTGTTTTTTCTTCTTTCTTTTTTTATTTTCAATATTAATTTTGAGGGTGAATTGAATTTCATGATGTCCCGTTTTGTAGAGTATTGTACAGAAAACTTTGGGCCCATGTTAAAGCATCTTGAATCTATGCATCCCTATGCAAATGTAGGTTAGATCTGTTTTTGTTTGCTTATACTGTACTAAACTAGATGAACACGAAGGATCTGTTCTTTTGTGGAATATTGTGCAAGTGAAGGAATGAGAAAAAATGTTCATATCCACTCAGTATTTCATCACCGTATTTCTCATCCTGAGATTTTGACATATTTTATGAATGATTTTACTATGAACTTGTTAAGTAATTGAGAACTTTTTTGGTAGTATATGTAATAAAACTCTTCATTTTTTTCTTCTTTTTGTTGTTGAGGGGACAATGGGTTATATGAATTTGTTTTGTGCATTTGTGTAAACCTAGTGACAATGATTTGAATTATGCATAACGTGTGATATGCAAAATAATCTAGTTTTAGGAAATGATTTGAATGAAAAATAATCTAGTTTTAGGAAATGATTTGAATGATGCATAATGATATGCAAAATAGTCATCATATTTCAATTTAATCATCATATTTAAATTATGCATTATGCATATTTTGATATGCGAAATAGTCATCATATTTCAATCGAATGCATTATGTGTTATGGAATATTTAATTAAATGCAGATAAATAACCTAAGGAATATTAATTATGAAATTGGTTTAATTAAATACAGATAAATAACCTAATTAATTAATTATGAAATTTGGAAGGTGGTAAAATTAAGTCATAACACACTTTTTTTTGGAATATGCATTCTACATATGCACATATGTCTTCATAACCCATTTCTACATACCAAAATTCATTTCACTGTTCATATTAAAATTCATAATCTATTTCATATATATATGCATATTCAACATATGGGGCAAAAATTAGATAAAAGCACGCATGCAAGTGATCGGAATACCTTTTCTCACAGTGTTGATTTTCTTGAATGAACTTTTTGCCAGAAACAATGGGTTTTCTTTTCTTGAAATCTCTCCGACGATATTTGCATAATATTTGGTAAAGAAATCCTTCCAGCTAGGTGCCATTTTGACTCTCATAGATTTAAATCAATAACGTATTCCCAATTAGTGAAATAACCTTAACAATAATTTACCCTATATATAATATATGTATATTAATATATATAATATATATGTATATTACTGTAATATATTATACAATTAATAATAACAGAATTCCTATTTAGTTTTTTGTTCTTAATTACTAATTACAGTAATTCTTCATATTTATTCCTTATATATCTGGGACCAAAATTTTGTACAAAAGAGGTATATTACTATTCTTAATTATATATTACTGTAATTTTTTATGTTTCTGGATGAATTTAATAATTATTTTTGTAAAAAAAAAAAATTGGCCCGCCAAAATCCGCGGCCCGCCTATTTTTGGGTTGGGTTGAGGTTTTGTCAGCCCGTCTAACAAACGGGTTGGCCCGCCCCGCCCCGCCAAATGGCGGGCTTTTGCGGTTTTGGCCCGCCCCGCCGGCCCGTCTTGACAAGTCTAGCAGTGTGTGTTAATTTCTCCTCTAAATACAATTTTCGGCCCATTCTTCTTGTTGGGCTTCTTTTAATTCTTTCTTTTAAAGTCCACATTGCTCACACCGCTCAAGGCTTGCTCATTTTTCAGCAGCCCAGCAACTTACATGTCTTTTACTCCATTGACCAACACAGCCCACTTGCTTAAATACTTCACCCCCAAATTATTTCTTGCAAGAATTTGTGACAACATTAATCTTTCAGCTCTTAATACTCAGAGAGTCAGAGTAGAGACGGACGCAGGTAATGCCCGGGGGGCCCGTGGGCCCTCCACCAATTTTGCAAATTTTCTGAGGGTATTTTCGTAATTTCACATATATAAATATTTAAATAATATTAATAATATATATAAATTATATATGCTAGTATGAATTATATATGGTGGCCCAGTACTTGGAAAGTGGTTGCATAGTCGATTACTAATATTCGCAATTTCAAATCATCGTGCAAAGTAATTAAATAAGTAATTCAATTAAAAAACAGAGTGTCTCCTCCTTTTCATTCAACGCACGCAGCAGAGCTTTCAAAACAGAGATCAAGAAAAATAAGTTCCATTAATTTTAGATATTGAAGGTAAAATTTGTTTATTATTAATTTAACTTTTTTATCTTTCTTTATTATTTTAGTTGGTCCACCACAATTATTTTTATTCTATTCTTTTGTCTTCTTATTGAATTTAGGGTTTTTCAGATTTTAGGGTTTCTCAAAATTGTCTCCACTTAAAAAATTTGATATGAAATAAATTCTTTATATTTAAAGTTCAAGAATATACATGCATCTTGTTAAAATTTCATTTTTTATTTTTTTTTATTGTTAATATTTGGCCCCCCGACTTAAAAATTCTGGGTCCGCCACTGAGTCAGAGTACCTCCAATTTTACCTGAATTAAATAAAAATTAAAAATATCAAGGTAATTAAAGTCACAAAATACGAGTAAAAAATATGCACTAAAATATATATCAATTTAATTCACAAAGGATATTCAATTAAAGTACAAAAGTATAATAACCCCGACTCATCATACTTACAAAAAAGAAAAAAAACTCACCCCAATGTTACTAATAGGGAGTTTAGAAGGGTTATTCTTACGTGTCGTTTTTATATTAATTTTTGTTTATGTGTCGTTCTTATATTAATTTTGTTGATGTGGCGACATCTCAAAAAGTTGCATATTTGTTAAATGTGATTTTATTGGTTGATTATTGCATATGTCATTATTATTATGTAGTTTTTTTTTTTGCGTGATTAAAGATTTAGTCCAATAAGTTGGACTAATTTTAAATTTAGTACAAATAGATTACACATTTTAATTTCGCTCCAACAAGTATGCTCAAATTTTAAAAATAATATTTACTCTTTTGCATATAATAATAGGTCACCAAACAGGTCAATACACCTGTTGAATTATTTTTTATATGTGACATTAATTTATATAAATATATATATATATATATATATATATATCAATTAAAGAATTATTTATATTTATTAATTCAAAAATTTATGAACATTAGTTAAGATTTTATGAAAAATTATTTACTAATTTAAATATTATTCTCAATTTATCTTCATATTTAGTATTTTAACTAATATTCATATTTTTTTAAATTAATAATTATAAATAAATATTTAATTGATATAAAAAATGTCATATATTATAAAAAATAAAAATAAAAAATTCATGTGTGTTGACCTTTTTGAACATTTTTAAAATTTGAGTATATTTATTGATCTAAAATTAAAATGTATAATTCATTTGAACCAAATTTAAAATCAATCAAATTTATTAGAATAAAAATTCTTCAATCCCTTTTATTCCTTAAAAGTAGGAAGGACTATATTTTATATAATAAGTAGGGCTATATTTTATAGTATATTTTAATATAGCCCTTTTTATTATTGCATCTTCAATAGCTATTTATATTATATTGCATCTCATATCATGAAAGTATAATATATATTATATATTTTATTTTGAAAAATTGAAGGATTTACTTTTGCACTTTAAAACATTGAAATTCTATTATAGTTATATCACTATCTATATAAATTTGAAATAAATTAGGTATAAAATTAAGGATTTCTACACCAATATATGACTTACTAAATTAGCTCACGCATATTATGTGAGATGTTTCTACAAAACAATGCATTTCGTATATAAAAATATTTTTTTACCGTGTAAAATAATATAATTGTATTACATAATAAATATATTTATATAATAATATTTATATAAATTATAAAATATATTTTCTAATTATGCATATTTTAAATCACTATCTTTCAAATACAATAAGTTAATAAATAATTTAAATAATATCTCAGTGATCTCACTATATACTAATATGAATTATTATTATTTTGCTGACGTGTCATATTTTTCTTAATTTTGTTGATGTGTCCATCTCTTCTTAATTTTATATGATGTGTCATATTTTTATAAAATATCTATTTAAATGTCATTATGTATGGTATTATCTAGGTGTTATCATAATTAATGTTGAATTGATTTTAAATGTCTAATTTGATAGACTTTCCTTCTATGGATGTTCCAATTATATAGGCTTATTTCCATATAGAGTAATATTTTATAATTCATTTACCAATATAACTCTATACATTATTTACATTAGAAAGTATAACATTCATTAAATATGGTTATAATATAAATTTTATTTGTCTAATGTGTGTTCACAATAAAATATCGTAATCTTTGTGAAAAATCAAATCAATCTATCTAATTGGGACGACGGGAGTAATTATGATGATATGTTAAATTAATATATGGTAAGTCATCTCCATAATTATATATGATGTGTCATAATTTTATAAAGTGTTTATTTTTATGTCATTATATATGGTATTATTTAGGTGTTATCATCATTAATGTTGAATTGATTTTAAATAATTATGATGATATGTAAAATATATGGTAAATATTTACAATTTTTAATATTAATAGTTTTAAAGAAAAAAAATTATTTGAGGAATCTCATTATATACTAATAGAGAGTTGTTTTACTAATGTGTCGTCTTCTTCTTAATTTTGTTGATATGTCGATCTCTCATTAATTTTGTATGATATGTTATATTTTTATAGAGAAAGTCTTATATGCACCATACACACAAAGGGATGTGGTACACTCTATTTTTACCATACCCGTGCTATGATCCGCATCCGACCCGTGAACATCAATTCGGGTTTAGTATATAAAGTCCATTTTTTTATTTATTTATGTTCTTCCCTGCTTTCTCTGGGTTCTCTCGGGGCCGCCGTCTCGCCGTTCTCAAATCCACCCAAACCAGCGGCGCTACTCGAGGCTCCTGCAGTAGTTGTTACACTGACAGTCGAATCGTACTGAAAGATTAGCATGTCGTATGGGTTTAAATTCGACGGCGGCGAAAATAAAGTCCGACTTTCGATTCCGATGTACGGACACAGATCCACCCGATTTCTATGTACGTCCATAGATCAATGTATTGATCTTCCATGTTTAGAGAGAGAGAGGAAGAGAGAAAGGTGAGGAGCGACTGTATTGATCTTCCATATTTAGATAAGGAGGGAGCGAGAAAGGTGAGAGTGCAAATCTGGATCTAAATCGTGTCCTTACTGAAAAAAATGGTTTTGAATTCATTTACCAGGACAATAAACCCATTTCTGCGCTACCTCCATCAATCTACTGTATTATGCAGATATACTAGTAATATTCTCTCTCTTTTGAAAATCAATACTCTCTCTTATTTTGTATGATTTGGATTCATTTGTTATGTATGTTAATAGTATATGTATATTAAGTAGTTTTTTTTATTATTATTATTGCAGTTATAATTTTATTATTGATAAGTGTGACTTTTATTATTGAAAAATGTTGTTTCATAATACTGAAAAGTGGTAGTGTTTAATACTGAAAAGTGTTGTTTCATAATAATGAAAAGTGAAAAGTGGTAAGTATTATTATTGAAAAGTGGTAATCGTAATACTGAAAAATGTTGTTTCATAATACTGAGAAGTGGTAGTTTTTAATACTGAAAATTGTTAGTTTCATAATACTGAAAAGTGTTGTTTCATAATATTGAAAAGTGGTAACTATTATTATTGAAAAGTGTTGTTTCATAGTACTGAAAAATGGTAAGTATTATTTATTGAAAAGTGTTGTTTAATAATACTTAAAAGTGATAAGTATTATTATTGAAAATTGGTAATTATTATTAATGAAAAATATTAATTTTTAATACTAGTAATTATTGTTAATCAAGAGTGATAATCTTTAATATTGAAAAGTGTAATTTTTAAAAACTATGTGGTTATAATTTTATTATTGAAAAGTGTGGCTTTTATTATTGAAAAATGTTGTTTCATAATAATGAAAAGTGAAAAGTGGTAAGTATTATTATTGAAAAGTGTTGTTTCATAATACTGAAAAGTGGTATTTTGTTACTAAAAGTGGTAACTATTATTATTGAAAAGTGGTAATTTTGTTACTAAAAAGTGGTAACTATTATTATTGAAAAATGGTACTCCGTAACTATTATTATTGAAAAGTGGTAATTTTGTTATTGAAAAGTGGTAACTATTATTATTGTAAAGTGGTAATTTTGTTACTGAAAAGTGGTAACTATTATTATTGAAAAGTGATAACTATTATTACTATTATTATTGTAAAGTGGTAATTTTATTACTGAAAAGTGGTAACTATTATTATTGAAAAATGGTAATTTTGTTATTGAAAAGTGGTAATTATTACTCCGTATTATTAAAAAATGATAACTATTATTACTATTATTATTGTAATAAAAAATGGTATGAGAAGTGGTAACTATTATAATTTTCTTTAAATTATATTTAAAGAAAAACAGGAAAAAAGTAAAAAAAAAAAAAAAGATAGTTAATCACATCACGTGATTCGAACCCATGATCTCATATTTATAAAAAGAGTCAGTAATTGGGACAGCAGAGACAAAGTAGGATAGCTCAAGTGGTTAGAGCACCACTACCTAGGCCTTAGGTCCTGGGTTCGAGTCGTGGGGAGGGAAAAAAAGGTCTTGGGTTCGAGTCATGGGGAGGGTAAAAAATGGATGGGTATTTAACTTTCCATCAAAAAAAAAAAAAAAAAAAGTAATTGGGACAGCAGATTATTAGTTGTATTTTTCGCCAATATTAATAGTATAAAGGACTAGCAGATTATTAGTTGTATTTTTCGCCAATATTAATAGTATAAAGGACTGACATGTGCATTAGTGTGCACGGGGCACACTATTATCTAGGTGTCATCATAATTAAAGTTGAATTGATTTTAAATAATGATGATATGTTAAATTAATACTCCCTCTTATTCAAAATATATGTCATCCTAAACTCATGCACACATATTAAGAAAATAATTGATTTCTCATTTTACCCTTAATCAATGCTTGTAATTTTCATTAAAAAAAATATATGTATGTAAATATTTATTGATCTTAAGGTAATTAAATTTGGAGTAAATGCAATTAATTTGCATTGAAAAGTGTAAAACGACTTATATTTTGTAAAAAAAACGAAAGGTCAAAACGACTTATATTAAGAATAGGAGGGAGTATATGATAAGTCATCTCCTTAATTTTAATTTTGTATGATGTGTCATATTCTTATAAAGTGTCTATTTAAATGTCATTATGTATGGTATTATCTAGGTGTCATTATAATTAATGTTGAATTGATTTTAAATAATGATGTTACGTCAAATTAATATATGGTAAGTTATCTCCTTAATTTTGTATGAGCCATATTTTTAGAAAGTGATATTTAAATATTATTATGTATGGTACTATTTAGGTGTTATCATAATTAATGTTGGATTGATTTTAAATAATTATGATGGTATGTCAAATATATGATAGTATTTACTATCTTTTTAATATTAATAGTTTTATAGAAGAAAAAAAGATTTATTTGAGATATTAGTCAATTATTATATCATATTAGTAAATATGTTATCAAATTTAATTCATTAATTTTAAAATATTTTATTTTTCAAAAAAAAATTGGATTTTTTAAAAAAATATTTAAATATACAATACATTCTGAATATTTACTTTTATTATACACTCAAGGTAAAAGCTACTCCCCCCATTTTAAAAGATTGTCTTTTAGTCTAAAATTTCTTTAAATTTTTTTTTTTCGAGTTAGCTATTTTTTTACCATGATCTCCATAAACTACATTTATATAATTTTTACTATTTCTATTGAAAATATATTACTGAATGTTTATTTTTTCTCTTTTTCATTTAAATGGTAAGTTAACATTCTTTTTTTTATTCTTTTTTTGTTTTATTTTATCTCTTTTTCATTTAAATGGTAAGTTAACATTCTTTTTTTTTATTTTATTTTTTTGTTTCAATACAAATCTAGTGGAAAGAAGGAAAAAGGGAGAGAGAAAAATGGAAAAGGAAAGAGGAAAGAAAAAGGAAAAGATAGAGAAAAGAGAAATATTAATGAAAAGTAAAAGTGTAATTTAATTATATATAAAAGTAACAAATAAACAACAAATACAATAATCTTTTTAAATTGAAAGAAGTATTTTTTATTAATAAATAAAAAATATAATAGGATTAGTCAATATTCAATAACATGTCATTTTAAAGATATTTTTATAAAATTACACGTGTATTCCAATTATTTTTAAAATGACACATAAATTAAATTAACAATCGAACTTCACCATAACAATATTCATCCATAATTATGAACAAAATTTAGAGACTTAAAAAGACATTTAATTTGACTTGGGTAATGAAATCAGAACATTAATTAGTAATTATGTAATATTACTGGCAATTAATTTAACTTTTCAATTATATTCTGTAATCTGACCATTTCCAGCGTCCAATATACATTCCAATTTTAAAAGATTTTATTGGATTTATTGCAAATTAAATCATGAAATTTCATTCATTTGTAATTTAATTTTAAATTTTAAATCTTTTAATAATTGTAAATAAATCAATTTTTATTGTTGTAAATTAAACTTTTTGACAAATTAATTTGTGCCCAAATCTAATGTAATTTAAACTTCTTGCTGATATGATAGATTTTTAATGAAACAACATTATTCTTTAAATCTTACTCCCTCCATTTTATAAAGTTTGTAACATTTCTTATTTTGTATAAAATTAAACAACATATTTTTTTGACACATTTACCCTTAATTAATGTCTCCCTTTTTTTTCTCTTTTTCCTTTTTTGTTCTCACTTTCCTTTTCCACCATTCCTTTGTCCTTTCCAAAAAAATGTCATTAATATATTTCTAAAAAAAATAGGAATAATTTAGAGAGATCATTGGTAAAATTAGAAAAAACTATAAACATTTTGAAATAAAATTTAAGACGAAATGAGACAAACTTTATGAATTTAGAGAGATCATTGGTAAAATTAGAAAAAACTATAAATATTTTGAAACAAAATTTAAGACGAGACAAACTTTATGAAACAAAATTTAAGATGAAATTTGGACACAGATGAATTTTTCAAGTAGTCTAATTTTCAACAATATGTAAAGTTTATGATTTATTTAAAATTATCGAAAGATTTAGATTAATTTGCAAATAACCCGGGGTTAAACTCAATTAATTTTTATTTTTTTTTGGGTCCTAATCCAGTTGAGCGCTTATCACAAAGTTACATATCGTCATCTTCACTCTTATCATACACGTTTTTTCTAACGGAATCATTCGCCGCCGTTTGTTTTTTCACTTTTTAGCAATACTCTTTCTTTCTTCTCCCTATTCTTGATTGTTAGAGAGAATTGCACGCCCACGATCTTCACTCTGGTTTCGGGGATAAAGGTAATTTCTTGTTATATATGATTATGTCCCCCTTTTTTCCCCTTTCCGATTTTACCTTTTCTGATAGCCCCTTTATGAACTGTGCAGATTTCCCCCTCCCTATTCTTTGTCTGTTTGGGAATCATAGATTTGAATTGGTAAATTCATCACTACTCTTTTCGATGGCAAGATGAGAATTGAGGTGATTTTATAGGGGTCTTGTTCTGTGAAAGAGTTGCTAACTTTCTAATTAATTTATGTGTACATTTTTAGGGGGTTTTGGTTGTATATTAGAATTATTGATTCTCTGATTATAAACCCATAATTTTGAATTGGAAGAGTAGGGTAAGGTTAAGGAAATGGGGGAAGATTTTTTTACTTGCATTAGTATGGAGAATTATACTCCTTCAACATACTTGTCTATGGATTCAATTGCCTCTTTTCATGATGAGCCCGAACGTGATACGAATAGGCAAGATGGTCTTTCCGGCCCACCGGATATTAACCTTCCATTGTCTGTTGAGCCAAGTCCTCCTCCTCCTCCTCAGCCATGGAACCTCGAATGTTTCGATATGCTTGAGGTTGGGCTTGGGCACCAAGTTAATGGTTCAGATAAACTTCTTGATTTGCCTAAAATTGGGAAAAAGGGGGCCAAGAGATTGGATAGTGTGTGGGGTGCTTGGTTCTTCTTTAGTTTCTACTTCAAGCCTGTTTTAAAAGACAAATCAAAGTGCAACTTAGTTTGGGATAGTAATGGGGTTTCGGGGTTTGATAAGTCTGATCTTCAACTTGATGTGTTCCTTGTGCAACATGATTTGGAAAATATGTATATGTGGGTTTTTAAGGAGAGGCCCGAGAATGCACTTGGTAAGATGCAGTTAAGAAGCTATATGAATGGACACTCTCGACAGGGTCAACGCCCGTTTCCATTCGGTGTTGATAAGGGTTTTGTTCGGTCTCATAGGATGCAACGAAAGCACTATAGAGGCCTCTCTAATCCCCAGTGTTTACATGGGATAGAACCCGTTTCATTGCCCATTCTCATAGGCCTCGATAATGAAGAACAGAAAAAGTGGATGGAATTGACTGGTAGAGATCTCAACTTTTGTATACCACCTGAGGCTAAAGACTTTAGTTCATGGAGGACTCTTCCAAATACAGATTTCGAGCTTGAAAGACCGTTTCCCCAAACGAAGAACAATGCTACTAAGAAGCTGCTTAATGGGTCGGGTTTGAATTTATCCACTCAACCCTCAAACCATGTAAATGGAAATGGAATAGATCTCTCATCTGTCTATAACAAGAAGAGGAAAGACCTCTCCTTCCATGCAAATGATGAAGATTCCTGTTTTCCTAATGATCGAAATCAAGATTCAGAACTTTATCCCGTAGAACCTCGTTGGTTGGGTGAATTCAGTGGAGTTATGAGGAATGTGTATGGCCCCGTTACTGGAGCTAAAACTATCTATGAGGATGACGAAGGGTACTTGATACTCGTTTCGTTGCCTTTTGCTGATCCTGAAAGTGTGAAAGTCCATTGGTGTAATAATCTAACATATGGGGTGGTGAAGATCTCGTCTGTGAGTACAGCTTGTATGCCATATATTCAGAGAAGCAATCGAACATTCAAGCTCGTTGATCCAGCTCCAGAGCACTGCCCCCCTGGAGAGTTCAGACGTCAAATTTCATTGCCTACTAGGATCCCCGATGATGCAAATCTTGAAGCATACTTTGACAAGAGTGGAACAATTCTTGAGATCAAAGTGCCAAAACATCGTGTGGGACCCGAGGAGCACGAGGTTGTAGTCTCCCTTCGCCCTCCAAATGATTTTGTGTTGTCTTGAAGTTATTTTACTTGATGACACCAAATTGGGTAGGTTTTAATAAGTAGTAAAGTGATTGATACAAATTATATTGAGTTTCAACCTAGCTCAAGCTGGGTTTTTTTGTTCAAGAATTTCGAAATGGAAAGGCTGTAGTCTTGAATTTTTTAAATTAGATGCTGAATTGCTTCTTACACCTTGATTTTCGTCTTTAGTTGGTGGATTTTTTATCAGTGACGTGAAAATACATGTTTAGTGGAGTAATTATTTGAGGGTATATGTATATAGCAATAACCATTTCATTCTGTGATTAATCTTGATGATCATCATGTTGTTGGTATAAATAATAATGACATGAGGAAATTTTGAACTGGATTTGAATAGAATTCATTCTTCTTTTTTTGGATAAGAATGGTATATACTGCAAGCATTCATATATTACTAGTGACTGATTTTGGAGTTTTTTTCTTGTATATAATTAGTCATGACTGAGTTGGTATATTTGTGTCCACCAAGTGTTTGACAAAAGTTCTGAATGGTTTTTCTTTTTTAAATAAAATTTACAGGTAAGTTTCAACTTTCAAGTTAAAGTTCACGTGTTACTTCAACAAATAATTTGCAGTAATATCAAAACAATTAATTCAAATAGCCAAAACAACGAATTCATTATCCAAAATAAGAGCATCAACACTACATTAAAATGCCAAATATCTACAGTGAAAAAGTCATAGTTGGGTGCCCATTTCTTCTAAAAGCTAAAAACTATGGAAATAAACGTGTATTCACAATATTAGATGGGTAATCAGATTCAAAATAAAGGTCTAATCACGACAAAATATACACTCGATTGTATACATACCAAATTATCAAAAGACACATAACCCGATTTTATCAACTCAAGTAAATGTAGCCCCAATGTATAAGTTAATAATAGTGAACACTACACCAATGCACATGCATCTAATACATCACAACTGGCATGAGTGCAAATAGCACTCATTAAGTTGGCCCCCCACTTGTTTGTCTTACTTTTGTTTCAAATTTGGAGTCACTTGAGCAATATGTGTAGAATTATTTACCACCCCACCATGCAATTCCAAATTTCATACAGCACAAAAGTGATGCAATGATGAGTTGAAAGACTTCAACACAAGATTATGATGAGCAAGTGAGTATAAGTCAACTGATAATGAGAACAATCCCTGCACATTCTTCAAATCTGCTTATAATAGCAGACATGCCCAATATTTGTTTCTAAATTATACTCTTCTTTCCCATCTTAAATGACAAAGCTACACATTGTATTTCCTCTCCTCTTGATATGGCTCCTATTCGTCGTCGCTGCTACCTCCGCCTTTGAAGAAACTAAATCGGGTAAACTACCAACCTCTTATCATCTTCACAACAATCTATTCTTTCTTAACAAGAGCTGGCTGAATGCTGATGCAGTGAGTTTCAAGATGAGCACAGGAGGTAACACTCACAAAGTATTATGGGTAAGCACATATGCTAATTTCCTCCATTGTTTATTATGTTATGTTAAAGTTGTAATACTCCATCTTTTACTAGCAGAGAAACAGAAAGGAGGTGAGTGAGAAGAAGGTGGTGCATAAGATACCGTCCGGACCAAGCCCCGTTGGAAATCATGGTCCACCCACCATCCATCGCCTGATCTGATCCATGAATGAATTAATGCAGATATCATGTATGTAGGACAACTATTTCATTCTTAAATTGGAGGTTAAATATAACAGATCCATCTTATCATCATAAATAGCTCAATTGAGTAGTTATAAGATGATTCATTTAGCTTTTTCCAAGATGAGGGCAATTCAATACTAGTCCATTATTGACATCAACTAAATTTTACATGCTTTCCATTTATCCTATGCAACTATGATGATTCATGTCCCAGCAGTTATTATAAACTCACTAGAATTATTAATAAGATATTTGGAAACTTATATGATGCTCTATATTGTTCTGAGATTTTTGACAGAAGCTCTCAAAATAAACTTCTGCGATCTAGTAATAACTTACAAACTTATTGTTAGAAAACCAGGGATTTGCTAACTTATGTTTAAGATATTAACTTTTTTTTTGTTTTGGCCATTCTAAATTCCAATTATTCTTTAAAATCAAGGATCTTTTTAAATCACAATATGACCCTTGGGTTTCAACTTTCACCTATTCACAAGAAAAACCCCCATTATATTTTGAGATTACAAATACTCCTTTGAGGACTTGGGGTACTGCAAACACCCCTTGAGGATTCTATTTTCTTTACAAGTAGCCCTCTTTGATTGGACCAATTTGCAAGTAAAAGGAGATGTCAAGGGAGGTATTTGTAATTTACGAACTTCTTTGAATTTTTTTGTTAATATATCAAAACTCAAAGTAATTCCTCCAATTCACAAGAGAAAACCCCCTATAATATACTGATATTGCAAATACACCTTTGAGGTACTACAAACAGTACACCCCTTGAGGATTCCATTTTCTTTACAAGTAGCCCTCTTTAATTGGTGCAATTCGTAAAAAAAAGTAGATGCCAAGGGAGGTTATTTGTAATTTATGAACTTCTTTGAGTCTTTTTGTTAATAGCATTTCAAGAGCATATAAATTTTTTAACCAATGCAATTCCTCCAATTAACCCTGATTTCAAGAGCTTGATCATTAAAAAATTTACCCTGTTAATAGCATTTTTAAATTTCTAAAACAATCTAATAAGATGTAGAGGCGTATAAAATTCTCTGAATCTGCATTCCCATCACCTTCTAGGTTTGAAAGTAATATGTCAAAGTATAGAGGAAGTCTTGTGTGAGATTGTCTCATGCATAAGACAGAACTCTACATTAGTACTCGGGTAGGGTCATAAGCCCATGTATCATTTAATATATATGTATTGAAAATAAATCTCATGTATAAAACCGTCTCATACAAGTTTTTGCAAGAAATATATTCTTACTTGACAAGAAAATGAGTGATGTTTATGGAATGAAATGTTCCTGTTAAGTTTCTGTGGTAATTTGCAACCTCTGGTTTCTGATTTACATAACTTAGGTGCAATTGAGAGTGGCTGTAGAAGTAGAACCAGTTGGATTTGCAAGTATAACCAAAATTCTCAACCTAACCAAAAGAGATGTTGATGACATTATACATGTACCTTAAACTATTGAATGGCAAGAATATGAGCACTATATATTAATTTCCAATTTTGACAAATATACAAAGGTTCATTGTACCTACAAAATTTCATTAAAGTCATACACGCTTTCGCTGCTTTGATCGCTTACTTCTCCTAGCCCCAGAAGGAACTGGTTTGCCACTTCCTGACGCATATACCTCTTCAAGAACTTCCTTATCCTGTAGTGAAGGCCAAATTACACACTTAAAATCATTCCTAAACTGAGAATGAATTTATGAATCATTCATTATCTCATACTGTACATGAACTGGTGCAGGGAACTCAATTGAATTGGAACATCAATATTTTGCATTTACAGTAAGCTATAAAACCTCAAATAGTTTTGCTGAGAACGGGCATACATGTTAGTTATGAAAAGAATAACCTAAAATTTAATTGAGAGATGAAAATTAAACCCTGTTTGTTCTGTAAATGCTGAAATTAAATTCTCTCCCAGTTTCTAATTTATGATTGTCCTGGAATTTTAACTTTCAATCCAATTCTCTCGGGCTCCACCATTCAACTCTCTCCCTCTCTTTCACATACCAACACACAATTAAATATTATATCAATCATTTAATCTAATATAAAGCTCCACCAACTTTTTCTTCTAATAATACAACTGCTCCTTTTTTATATAATACAAGAACACACCGATATTTTCGGATATGATTTGACAACTACGTAAAGTTCAATTCTCCCAATTTTACAACAAACCAAGCTCTTCCTAGTATCCAAAGCTCCCAATTCCTAAAGAGTAAAGTTATATAGAGGCTAAATCCATTTTTTTTAATTACAACTTTCGACTCAAAAGGTAGAATTACACTAGTGCTTGTAATACATAACTTCAGTTAGGGAAGTTTGAATTAAACTCCTCAGTTAAGAAATGGAGAATTATTTATGGGCATCCCAGATAAGCATCCGGACTCTTCATAATGTAGACAGTGGGAACATTACTAGTAAAGTTATCTACACTTCTTTCAAAAACAAAAAAGGTGAAGAAGGCACAGTAAATGTGAAGTGCATATTAAAGAATGGTGTACAAGAAAATTATATGTTGGGGGAACACTAAATTGAAGCGCAGACTTCGCTCCAAAGCAAAAAAACAAGTTTGACAGCACATTTTCACATTGTTAGACAATCAGAATGAGCATTCAGCAGATTTCATGTGAGGAACTAAACTGATAGGCAATCCAGCAATTGCCTTTTTAGTTTACACCTCGAAAAAAGAAAGCAAAGGATCTTAACTTGATTGATTGTTTTGCATTAATTCCAGCAAATAATTAGGGGGACTGAAAGGATGGAATAAGTATGGGGATATAATTAAGGAATATGACTATATATAAGGGGGTTAGGACAATGTAGAGGGTAGACTTGAGTTTGTAATCGACCTTCAGGCTGGGCAGAGCTTCTGACGGGAACTATACCCGGAGTTTTGTATCCCTCTCATATTCATCCTCAATAACATTCAGTCATTACTTTACATTACTTCTCTTTACGCTATATCATAAACATACCTTCGATTCACTTTCATTGTCCGAATCATTTTCAGCCTCAGAATCAGCTGAAGCCGAGACTTCAACATCAATAGCAGGCAGTGCACTAATCTTTTTCGCCTTCTCTACTTCTTTCAGCTGCTTAAATCTGTTTACAAATAATTATTGTTAGTATGGAATCCTGAAACAGAAAAGGAGATAACTTGAATTCTCAGCCCACCTTTCACCCGCTCGTTCTGACTGACCACCTGATCGTTTTGCACGTCCTGCACTGATTATCCCACTAGCATTCTCACTCACAGCAGGCTTCGCACCTCCCAATTTCCGTAGCCATACCTGCTGCGCTGTGCTAAGAACATTATTTGTAAACCTACAAAAATTGAAAATATTAGTGGTTTGTTTAAAGTTATACAATAAATACACAAGCCATCCATGGATGGAGTATGCATATAAATTACTTGCAACGATTGCATAAACTGTTGTTCGGTAGAAACATAAATTATTAAAAGAAATTCCAAAAGAACAAGAATCATGAAAAGAAAACTACATTACTTGACAACTAAATATATATAACAGGACACCTGTGCTGTAGGCCAAATCACTTTCTTCAGTTCTTGGCCCCTCTTTCTATTTCTCATCTCATTTTCAATCTTCATCCCTCAAATGCCTCATTTTAGTTACTCATCCCTTAAAACACTAAAGTAATTGAATGCACATGGAATGTTTCATAATTTAGGGGTATACTGTAAAATTAAAGATAGATCTTAGCATGTACAGCTAAGCATTACATGCATGACCACCTTATAATTGTGGCGTTCGGTAAACTTCAGAACAATCGCATCCATGAAATAGGAATAATAAATGTTCAAACGTACCAGTATATTGATAATCCAGAGGGAACAGACAAGGAAAAGTAGCCAATCATGAGCGGGAGAAACTTAAATACAAGAAGCGTGTTCTTTTGAGCTGGATCATCTGTCTACCAAAACAGGACCAAGATATCAGTGCTACAGGGCTGAAGGAACGATTTTGAAAAAAAAAAACGATCATATGATGTGGTAACTTACTTGTGGAGGCTTCATTATTTCCATTGATACATACTGTGATAATACAAGAAGAACAGGTAAAACAAGGTATGCTGCAGTGTCAGGCCAACCAAGTGGTGGATGCCCATCCTGCAAGAAAAATACAATGCAGGATGCAAATTATATTTATATTCTGCAAATGCAGAAAGAATCCATAAGAATTTCAGGAAAAACAAGTAATGACAGAGATAGAGGAACTTTGAGAAACTAATGTCCATCAAAGAAGAAAACTCTATTAGATGATAATAACTTAAACTTGTAATTACCACAAATGGAAACAGCCAGGAAACCCCTGATCCACTTTGCCGAGCTGCAATTGATGTAGGTCCTCCCAAAGAAGGAATCCAAAAGAATCCTTCAGTCAACAGCCCCTGTTTAGTAATTTAAAATAGGAAACATGTATCATAATATCCCTGGTTATGACAAATCAGATAACAGTAAAAATGCCAATTCTATCAACCAGTTTCCTGAGTACCTCATTTGCAACATTTGAAAGAGCTTGATATAAGCCTATCCAGACTGGTATTGTAGCCAAGGTTGGTAAACATCCTGAGAAAATCATTCATAGAGCAAAACAACAATCAAGTGAAAATCTTTTAAATTTGGGCAGATAATAACATTAGCGGGATTCACTGCTGAAAGGAGTTTTTTGGGTAAAATTTGAGTGAAAAGTTTGAATGGCAAATATTGTATCCAAGAAAGAAAAATAAATTATCATTTCAATTCAATATACTTAGGGTGGGAAGTGTTGTGTTTTCAAAATCCTCATTTGAAATCCCAAACGAACATGATGCAGGATTTCAAATCCCAAATCCAAAACAAGCATAGCCGTAGAGTTGGATATTTCTGCCAAAAATGCTGCATCAAGTAAATTAAAATAGAAGATGCAGGCTGATGGATTCAACTTGTACCTGCCAGAGGATTGACCCCTGCCTGTGTGTATAAACGAGAAGTTTCAAGTTGAATTCTTTCCTGAAATATTTATAATACAGATATCAGTTCACCTAGTGATGCGGATAGCCTCAACATATCACACCTCACAATTAAGCATGAGTATAAAGCAAAATTGTTTACAGTTATAACTCAAATGTCACCCCCAGCTGCTGGGTTCATTATTTGTTAATAGGCTCAGTACGACATCTATATCTTATTTATAATTACATTTGTATTGACCTCTTGAGACATAAGCAAGCAATAATTGTTGATCTATAAATCTGCATGTACATCAACAAAAACTAATTCAACCTCCATGAGAAAATGAACACAAAGGAATGGACCTGAAAATAGAATTAATGCAATTTGACACCCAAAATTTATACAGTTGAATTCGCATGTTAAACTCGGCAACAAGGAAATAATAAATTGTTCATCAGACATGTTCAAGAAACCTTCAATAAAGGCACTAATCCCAATATGCCTTTCCAGAAATAAGTTCGGGGAAAAATCACCTTAAATATGACCTTATACACACTTTTGTTTTGTTTCCATTGTTAAAAGATCCTTAAATAGTAGGAACCAAATTATGACTTCATCCTATTTAATTAGACTGCTATTTTGATCATCTGCTCTCCTTTGCCAATTTACCATTACAATAATCATGATAGTAAATGAACTCAAACAATTAATTTAACACACATAGAATTCGCTACTCAGAATCATTAACTACAACAAAGAAAAAGAATAGTTAACTAAAAAATAAAAAATCAGCAATTGTTTGACAAAACCCCATATAAGATGCTCACCTGATTTCCTGCATACCTTTGTTGGATTGCTTTAATCTTTGGTTGAAGATTCTGCATCGCCAGCGTCGATTCAACCTTATATATAAGAAAAGTGCATTACACTTCAGATGTGCTACTAAGACATATTTACCAAAGGAAAACATCATACAAAAGGAAAATATGTAAGAGCAGATGGTAAATCGTACTTGAAAATCTAACAATTTAACCTCAAAATAAGTAGAGAAAAAAAAAATTAGGCAAGGGCAAACTGAGTGGCACAGAACACATGTTTGCAAAATGTATAGTTGAAGAGCAACAGTTTACCTGTTGCTTGGTCAATGGTAATGTTGCAACTTTAACAAGAACCGTTAGCAGTATTATGGCAAATCCATAAGCGTATGGCACATGAACAGTTTCAAGGCCATCCTTAAGTACCTGTTACAGCCAAAGATCAGGTGTTAACCTCAACTGCTAATGCCTCGTCACAAATCATTGATATAATAATTTTGATCAACCCCAAATTTTGAACTATTGTTTATCATGATCAAAATATTAAAAAAAAAAATCCTAAGAATCACCTTGCATTTTGATCATGTCCTCATGTATCTAATTTGCTCAAAATATGTAAGCTCCACCAAAATATTTTCCTCCATTGAACTAGTTAATTCAAACCTCATCATGCTTTTATAGATGAGAGACTTCCGAGTCAATAAACAACATGAGGCTAAAAGTGTGATCTTAAGATAAAATGAGTAAGCCCAAATTTAATTAATAACTAAAATGAGCTCTTACACAGATGGTGCAATGCACTGGGAGAGAGTGATATGACGGAAATGTCGTAAGCTTGGACTAATGCAATAAAAAAGTATCAAAAAGTTCTTCAAGCTTGGATTTAGGACCTAGAAACTAATTACGTTGTACAGCAACAAATATTTGCATTATTGCTGTAAACAACAGGGAAAAAAAATCCCAACTTGATTCAGATTTAATCATGAGTGTGGACAGTATCTGCCTGTGTAGCATTAACTTGGTCATATGCCATGCATCTGGTCTAGGTCCCAACTCAACTGAAAAGACTGTTGGGAAATATGTCCTCCAAGAAGCCTATTCACGTCAGTGTATATACACAAATTATAGAATTTGATTGCAGTTAATTACTCAGTAGCCCGTATGAATATAGAATCAAGATCATGTGATTTAGTTAGACAGTGAGACGGATGATGTCTTGCAGTGTAAGAAGTGGGTGGGTCACTTTGTAGATTAAACACGAGCTACAGCGTACGATCAAGATAAAGGATACAATGAAGAAAATTGCTATTGATAAAACTAAGCTTTGTTTAAGTTTCGTCAGTATCAATTGAGTGGTGTACGCCTCTCAAATTTGGAAAAAAAATATGCTTCAGCAAACAAGGACTTGCTTCGCTGAGGCTCCTTTCCTTACTTTTGTAATAGATGGTAACAGAAAAGGAATCTAACCATTGCCTAATTACTGAACACGGAATTCTCCTCACGTAGAGCTAATTTACCAAAAATACTTGTACTGAATCAGTATTACTTCCAACCATTCATCAGAAACATGGTATCCTAATTCCACTCATTTCCTTTCTTTTCCTTTTGAAGCACAAATAGCATTCAACTGTCTTTGATATAGCATCCAACGATAACCCATCTTACAGATACAAAGCAATTATCTGAATTTAGCCACTCGGTCATTTTCACTGAGCTCTTTTAAGTTTTAACAAATCTTGAATGGCTGGAAGCTTATCAATCTATTTATATATTTGTGTTCTGTAGCTATTTAACCAAAACCAGTTTAATTCATCGTCCATTGAAGTATTCATAAAATTATTGCCAGGAAATCAAACTAGTAGAATTCCTCTTTACAATCCACCAAACTCATAATATAAACCATCAGATTCCATACCCAAAAAAAAAAAAACAGAAGTACCATAATCACCACTTACCTTCAACACAACTTCCATAGCGTCGGAAATAAAGCCGAACCAGCCTCCACTTTTCTGAGCGGTTGCAGCGGTGTCGGATGCGGCTGTGCCGCCATCAACAGCGACAGCAGCATCAGCAAGCGTGTAGAGCAGGCTCTCAGTCCTCTGATATATGGCAGTGAAATCAATTGAATGATCAATTGGGGAGAGGCTGAATTTCACTTTGGTGGTGATGCGCCTAACTTGGGGGAAAAAACCATGGCGGGAAAGAGAAGGAAGCGGGGTTCCCAAGAAGGAGGGAGAGGAGATGAGAGCCCTCGCCATGGGAATTTGAAGAGAAACTGAGAGGAAATTTCAGTTCCCCAACAAAATGAAGAAGTGAAGGAGAGATGAATGGATGATATTATTGGTTGAATGAAGTTGTGGAGGATGAATGGGGTACGCGGAGTATGTATTATCCGTATCCATAATAATTTTGGTTTGGCACAAAAACAATAATACTCTCTATTTTTCTCTCTACAGAAATTCAAAAAACTGAAAAAGATAGTTTGAGTGATACACTTACCATTATAGTTAACTTTTTAATAATTTAAGTGATTAATCATTTACCATTATTTTTAGGAAAAACAGTTTTTTCTTTTTACCTGCAATAACAGATTGTTTGATCAAAAAGTTGAAAAAATATAAGGTACAAAAAGAAGATCAAAATTTTAAAATAGAACCAAAATTAAAATGCCGTAAAGTTAAACGAATAAAAAAACATTTTCTCCCTAATATATGACTAATATTAATATATTTCAATAATTTAAGCCATATTTTTAGAATTATGACATACATTTTCAGTGGGGAATCAACGCGGTTCATAGTACAATATTTTGCCAAATAAATATATTTTGTTGTGTACTTTCACTATTTTTTTTTTCTTTTTCTTTTCCCTACACTTTAATTTTTAATAGTCTCAAGTTTTATAGGTAAATAGACACATATTAAAAAAATGTAATAAGAAATAAGATTTTAAAGGATAATTTTACAAACTTTTACGTATAAATATGTGTGTATGTGTGGATCCAAAAATAATACTTGTTTTGTGTAAAATTGAATATATTTTGAGGTTGAATATATTGTGGGGTGGAATTTATAAAGGGTGTGAAAGTTATTGTAGGAGTGAAAAGTATATTTTTTTTGGGCTTTGAGTTTACATTTTGTATTAGGGGATGTTTCTTTTGGGCTTTGGGTGGTTTTAAAAACCAGATTTTTGAAATTCTGGTTTTTGAAATCCCGATGAAGAGTAATATGGGTGTTTCTTTTGGGTTTTGGAATAGTGAAGGATTTAACTTTATGTCAAATCAAGTTGTAAGATTGAATGAGTTTGTATTATTATATTATTGTTTGGTGAGATTATAATGATTAGTTGATTAAATGTATTATATTATATTGTATTATTATATTATTATAGTATTATTATATTATTGTTGAAAAAGAATATAATGATTGGAGTAATATTATATAGATATAACTTTATGTCAAATCAATATGTTTGATAAGGGTGGTTTTGAGTGGATTTTGAAAACCGATTTTTAAATCCGAAGTAAAACGGGTTTTGGATCTTGAAATCTGGTTTTTAAAACAAAAAAGAAACATTCCCTTAGAGTTTTATTAATTTGGGTTTGAAATTTGATAGAAAACTGGAGTATAATTTAAAACTCACATAAGGACCATGTTTGTCATCGTATAATTCTTAAATTATCCAACAATATTTTTCTAAATTACAATTAAAAATATATATATTAACTTCACGCGACTGTAAAATAGTAATTAAAAGTATTGCATATTAATTAGTAAGAATATAAACTATAAAATGTCAAACATTTTCGTAATATTTTTTAGTTCTAGATTGATATAGTTATTATCTTTGAGATATTGTAACGATTAAAAAAAAGTTATGCCTTAAATTAATAGTTTTACTTTTTTTTTTTTTTACATTCAACTAACAATATTCACTTTTAGGGTATATTTACCCCTAAAAAAGTGAGGTTACAATCCAAAAAAAAAAAAAAAAAACTCTAATTTATACTCTTTAACTTGTTGTCTTGACAAAATATTTAAGTTCATTTTTCGTGGATTTTTTTTTTTTCTCTCCTCGTTTGAGAGTGGTTCCTCTCTCTCCCAGCTTGAGAGTTGAGTTTTCACTATGGATGTACAATTTCAAAATCTTTCCCTAGATGAGAAGGAGTTAATTTTAGAACAAGATGTCATCGAGGAATGTTCGGTCGCTTTTTGACAAGTGACCCCATTAACTTCACAGGCATGAAAAATCGTCTCTCGACGGTCTGGAATCCTTGAAAGGGTATGGTGCTTCGAGCGGTGGGCGAGGGTAGATACATGTTCCAATTTACCCATCATCTGGATTTGAAGTATGTGCTTGAAAGGGGGCCATGGAGCTTCGGGCAGCACCTTTTGGTTCTTCGCCACTTGGGATCAGGGGATCACCCATTGCAGATTTCCCTTGATCTCATTGAATTCTGGGTTCAGATTCACGACCTTCCCATGGGTTATTTCTTTGAAACCATTGATCGCTAGTTAGGGAATTTGTGGGGACGTTTGTCGAGTATGACAAATCTAATAAAGCGGCAGTATGGATGTCATACTGATACAGGCGCATACAAGTTCAACTCAATGTGAATCATCTACTGAAGAGATCAAAGAAAATCAAGAAACTTGATGGATTCGGGTTTAAGGTGAATTTCAAATACGAGAAACTTAACAACTTTTGCTACATCTACATCAAATTGGGCCACATTGAGAAATTATGTGAAGGAGGAGGAGAACATTTTGCGGGACTGGGAGCCGTCGATTCGAACCCTTGTCGTCGGCAATGTCAAGCTGAGAGCCAAGATAATTCAAAATTTACAGGTGCCGGAGATATTAATACTTGGTTCTTTCACATCTCGGCTACAACTCGCAAGAAAGCCAATAAATTATCATGATTGAAAGATAATGAGGATCAATGGGTAGTGTATCAACCGAACTTATGCAGAGTGGTGAGGGAATACTTTGCTGATTTTTTAAGGCAATATGCACAACCATGAAGTAGAGATGATCACCAATGTTTTGGATCCTATTATTATAGAGGATCAGAATCTGAGATTGATTGCACCCTTCACCTTGGAGGAATTCAAGAAAGCCATCCACCAAATGCACCTGGACAAATCGCCCGGTCCAGATGGATTTAACCCTGCTTTATATCAGAAGTTTTGGGGCACGGTAGGTCAAGATGTGTTTAACACAGCTGTGGGGTGGTTGAATTCGAATGCTTCCCCAGAGAATCTAAATGACACTTATGTTGTCCTTATTCCCAAATGTGAGTCCCCTACCACTGTTAAAGATTTACGTATTATCTCCTTATGCAATGTTGTTTATAAAATTGTGTCGAAAGTATTATGCAATAAATTGAGAAAGGTATTACCTGATTTTTGGTGGATCGGGCTCAGTCGGCTTTTGTCAGTGGTCGGGTGGAGGAGGGTGAGGCAATGGGATTGATCAAGGCACTTTCTTAGATTAAGCAATGTGGATTTGAACGTGTTGAGGTGGAAGTGGACACCAAGGTCATTGCAGATGTTGTGAACTCAGAGGGGTCGTTACTCTCTGTTTTTGACAATTTTGTCTCGGAATGCAAGAGAATTATCAACACGTTTCCATTTTGTACCGTGAAATATGTCAACCGTGTGGCTAATTCGAAAGCCCACATTCTGGCTAGGGCTGCTAGGAACTTTGTAAGTCCTCATGAATGGGATGACCCTTCGAATTTTGTAGTGGACATTTCTACTGGGTTGGGGGAGAGATGATGTGGAGGAGAGAGGAGAAATGGGGTAGAAGTTCTTCTACCCCATTTCAAGTGGTCCCAACAATTTTTTTCTTATTTTTTTTATAATTTATATTTTCATTGTATTTACAATTAATGTATTTTTTATGTTGTACTCTTTGTATTATTTCAATAATATTTTGTCAAAAAATATATTAACATTATTTTATTTTTATATATAATAGTAAAAAAAAATATTTTTTTAAAAATTAAAATCAAGTAAACAAGTTCAAGAATTCATGAAGAATTTACAAAGCTAGTGGTATATTTTGAATGATTGACAAATCAAATAGCGACATGTTTGGTACAAACAATATTTATGTTATATAATAAATAATTTTGGGGTCAAGAATGTAGCTAATATTCATAAATTAAATAAATTTTGCTATAAACAATATTTATGAAAAATATTTGTTATAAATGAATAAGGGTAAAATACTCAAAATTAAAGTTTTTTTTTTTAAAGTGACACTTATTTTAAAAATAATTAAAAAAATTAAAGTAACATTTATTTTAAAAAAAAATAGAGGGAGTATAAATTATACTCATACTTAAATTATAAAATAAAAATAATGAATGAAAGAAAAAATGTGAAGAGAAAAATATATATAATTGGAGAGTGGGACCCACTTTTAAGGTAGATTGCATTGGAGGAGGTAGAAGTTTTTTGAGATAGGAGTAGAAAACTTTTGAGGTGGCACACATGTGGCAAACTTAAAACCCAAAATTCATTACTAGCACAATTATCCTTATTTTAATTCTACTATGCACAATTATCCATAAAACTTTAAAGAAAGTCTCTCTCTAAAAACTTTCTCTCGCTTCTCTCTAGAAACTAGGTACACCTCCTTCATTAACCCAGTTTCTTTCATCACAATAACCACCGTCTAAATAATTCCTCGCCCACTTTCTGCGTAGAAGTAAGCCGCCACGCCGCCTGAAGCGCCACTGCACTGCCGGTAGCGCCGCCGCACCGCCGCTCTGTTCAGATTTTTCAGTGGGTGAAGGAGTCTTTTTCAGGGATTTTGTTGGGATCAATGGGTGAATCTCCCCGTCGGAGCCACGGTGGCCGATCGGGTGAGTCATCCGTTTGATCCCATTTTATTTTCGTTTTTATGCTTTTTGCATGTTATTTTAAGTTTGTTTCCTAGTTTAGATCGGGTGTTTTTTTAGCTTCTTTTTCTTCCTACGATGTTATTTTCCGTCTACTGTATTTTAGTTTTCCCCTATTGTTATGGTTTCCCCCTGATGAGATGGGTTTTCTTCCCGTTTACGAGTTTTCCCGTGGTGGCGCTTTGTTGTGCCTGTTGGAGTTGGTAGCCCTTGGGTCCGTTCTTATATGATTTGGGAGGTTTGTAGTACCACAGTCGTTGTGTGCGACAATCTGTTCCTTCTCTGGAGCCGATTTGCTATCTTCTCAGATCGCGGAGTTTCAAGGAATGTTGATTTGATCGATGATCCTTCCACTCTCTCACGATTGAGTTTGGAATATGTGGTCTTTTGGTAGAACTTTACTTTATTGGATAGGTGTGAGGGCGATGAAATGTAATTTATTCCCTATCTGTAATTCTACCTATTGTCAAAAAAAAAAAAAAAAACCATTTATAATGCATTTAAAGACCTAGCAAATTACTTTGTTTGACATTTTATAACAGTATTTTTAAAACTAGACCGGTAACTTTAATCGAAAATCAGGTCCGAAATCGATTCGGGTTTGTTTAAATACTGGATAAAACCAATAGGTTGCGTTTGGTTGGGTGGATTTGGGCCTATGGATTTCAAATCCACAACCCAAATTCATTCCATGTGTTTGCATTATGAGTGGATTTCAAATACTTAGATTTGTGTCCATACATTTTTTGGTTAAAATTGAGAGAGATTTCAAATCCTCACTAAAACTAAACCATGTCATTTGAAATACATCTATTTTTAAAACCTTTCATTTGAAATACCTCCTCAAATCAAATCCCTCCATCCAAACGCAACCATAGAGAATTGAAAATTCGATTAAATTTGGTTCTCGCCGATTTCCTTTATTTTATTTAATATTTATTCAATTTTTAAATTCACTGCAGTACTGCAAGACCCTTCGGGCATGTTTGTTTTTGGATTTGGAGGATTTTGAAATCCGGATTTCAAAATCTAGTGGATTTTAAAATCCTAATGTTTTTTATGTTTTGTGTTTGTTTTGGGATTTATGTAGAGTAGGATTTAACTTTATAGAATAGGGTTATAGGTTTTATAGGTATTTATATAGGATTTGTAGGTATTTATAGGGTTGACTTTTATATTTTTATAGGGTTTTTAGGGTAGGATTTTAAAATCCTGAATCAAAATCCCAAACTGTAACGGGGGTGGAGTTTCGAAATCTCAAATCCGGATTTTCCATCCCAAAACAAGCATGCCCTTCGTGAAGGCAGGCACGACCACGACGGTTGCATCTTCTTAGTTCCGCGACTTTCGTCCAAAATTCAAATAATCATTAGAGCAGCATACTGATATTGTGATACATACAGCCATACACTGCCGGTATTTTAATTCTTTAACTATTTCTTCTTCTTCAAAGTTTAATTTATGCTTATTTTAATTTATATTTTGATATATACAGACACAGCCGTATAGTGGTTTGGTCACAGGTTATGAAAACAGTGTTATAATTTTCTTATTTAAATCTAGTCTTAAAATCATAATCTAAAGATTGTGATAGATGAATTTCACGTATTTGAGAAAAATAGAAAGAAAGAGAGAACAAATAAACTAAAATAACATATACTACTATTAATATAAAAATTATAACATGGCCTTAAATTTATAAGGGAAGGGGGGGGGGGGGGGGAAGATCTAATTTTCATGCCGACAAACATCCTCAAAAATTTCTTCATGCACATGTTTTTTAGTTTAAATCTAAAATCCCATCCAGATCTTTGTTTGAATCAAGTATCTACAAAAACAAGTTTGAACGTTTACCATTACAGGAACACACCGTTATACACAATACAACTCCTCTTTCAACCAAACTATAAAATATTACTACATGGACACGGTTACCAGTCCTTCCGAACTAATATCCTCGTCACCCAATCTAACCCAAAATCTACGAGAATCTACTTTAAGATTGTCCTGGTTTTCTCAGGTTTTCCCAACTAGAAAATATGAACCTCAAAATAGAATAAAACACAGCTTCTATACACGAAATTACAAAGTTCCAACAAGACGAAGGCCAGTACCATGGATACAGCAACCGAAAAAACAGGCTTATCAGATGCCTGGGGTACCTCCCAACCTGTAAAAATCACATTACAAAGACCAGATTTTCGTAATTTTCAGCTTACGGAGAATGTAATCGAAACAAAATTTGAAGCGGGGTATAAGAGTAAAAAAAATTATGTAGTAAAGGTTGTAATTTGCAAAGAAAATCTCCACGAATAGTTCACATATTCAGACCTTGCCAACAGAACTATTCACTCTGTTAGTATAGGTAGGGGAAGTACTCATCCGCTCAATGATTTTTCTATTTGGTACAATGTTATTAACATTGATACTTGATGATCATAAAAACTTAATTTTAAATATTTTCAAAATACCGATGGAAAAATCAGGACTCAATTTCAAGGTGCTGCATAATGGAAGATACACACGGGCAAATCATCATGCACCTAATGTGAAGCCAAAATTAGCAACAAATGCAAAAGTTCCAGCCACTTACAGGAAAAAGAAAATCTAAGGCATCCCATGCGGCGTGACGAACAGCTCTTGTTGGGTACATAGGAGCACCTGGAGATGTGAAGCTATATAGACAAGTTTTCAGTCTTGTGCTAGTTGCCATTCTAAGTTCCATACCTGATGGAGGGTAATAAATAATTTTAGACCCTATAGATGCGAGGTCCTCACATCAAAAGAACCCAATAAAATCTTAAAGCCATTTAGACATAGCATCAGCAGTTACAGACGTACAGATGAGCATTATTTACCTTGGAGAACTTTTATCTGAGAGAGGTAATGCAGAAGTACAGGCTCCACCTTCAACTTTTGAATCTGAACCGAAATACCAAATTAGAACTAGACAAGAACAATTTGTAAGTTGGTATCGTGATCAAGATAATAACATAACAATCAACTATGGACCTATCTTCTTCTGTTTAGTGTTATAAACGTCTATTGGCATAAAGTTCAAATGAAATATGTTGCTGGTTACCTGATCAGCTATTTCAGTCACAAATATATCTGAGGCACCACCAATCAAGAAAGCATTTGGATAATCAGGGAAATTCTTCAAAAAGCTTTCAAGATTGTACCCTATAAAGATTACAAGAGAGAACAGGATTCCAGGAATGAGAACAGAACCTACAATCGGACCACTGACATATGACATATATCTGTTCAAAGATCCACCAACCTGAGTTATAAAATAAAAGGAATCTTGACAGGAGAAGAAACAATTCTCTCTGGGCCTAAAAAAAAAATCGCAGTTTTGTTATCAAGTATAATTCCAGGAATGAAACAAGCTGAAAATAAACAATCTCATGACGACGGATGAGAAAAAAGCTACACCTGTAAGGGGATCTTCTTTAATCTCTCAGAACGTATAGCAACTTCATCAAGGAGATACTACAACCATGAGAAAGTGTAGGGCCCTAATGTTATGACATAGAACTTCAAAAGTAATAACACTGGAAACACTATCTTGTGAAGAAACATCTCACCTGAAATAGACTCTGGAAACGCCTTGCATTTGTTTGGATGTCAATCCTGGATTTATACATGCATTAAATAAGACAACTTTATGAATTATATCCTAATGTACAGAATTAGATAGGAAGAAGGGCATTCTACTCATCACTTTAATTATTATTATTTTGGTTTTTTTTTTTTTTTTTTGGGGGGGGGGGGGGGGGGGGTGGAGAACCTTGATTCAAAATACATGCAAATTTAAATTGTTTTTCTTCTACCTCCTTACAGGAAAACCTGATGGTGTTTTCTGAGATGTTCATCTTTAAAAATTTACCTGAAATGGTAATGAATGAAAATTTTGCTTGTGAAATGAGGCTAATATGGTAAGCATTTTCATTCGTGTCATACGATTGCTCCTCAATGAACAAGACAAAAAGAAGGAGATTTTGTTAGACTTCGGATGAGGGCCAGGGCCATGCCTATAGGTCCACTCATGCTGGCATGCTGGAAAATTTGTGGGAATCAAAGAGAAGGCCATAACTTTGCATTATATAGCACCATTCAGTCATTCACCAATAATGGCTCCCCTCCCCAATACTTACATGCACATATGCACTTATGGTAGGCTATTAAAAAAAAAACTCTGGTTTGTAAGCAAACACCATTTAGAATATTCCAGAAAGATGTGTTATTGACAAGGTGACTGAAAGCGCAGAACAATTGTCATTTGACTAAATACAATACTTCTCCATAAAAAGTTGAGCAGAATTAACTTAATTTCCCTCTCCATACATGTAATGCAGGTGTAATTAACATGTTAGAGCTTCTTACCAGAAGACATTTGCAGCACCTTGAACAAGAGCAGAAGAGTAACGCAGTAGGACCTCAAGATTAAGATTATCAAGTTGGACCTCAAACAGCTGCAACACGGAAGTGCATGCTTTAAATATGACACAGACAACGAGAGATGAAAGAGAAACTGACAGGAGAATGTAGAGGCAAGTTGAAGAGGGTTGCACCTCTATCAATAAACATAAGCCATTGAAATGAAAGAAAGCAACAGACTAATAAAAAGACATACCCACTTGTGGAACAAGAGAGAGAAGATATTGGATGCAAATGACTGGCTCCAATGTTGTACAATCAGATCAAGGATTGGTCTCCCATCCTGAGGCGTGCTAACGAAATGACTAGAAAGTACGTCATAAAAGCATATAGGGCCCCCATATTCACCATCAGACACAAGAGATTCACCTTCTTCACCAAAAATGATCTCTGTCACAAGTAAAAGCAGAGAAGGAGATTACATGATAGAACCAAAGAATTACTGATACTTTCACCAAGGAGACCTTTCGATCTTCTCTTGAACTGACAAATGTATCTGAATATTATACTACACATAAGCCACAAATAGGTTGAAAAGGCTTATTCCAAACTCTTGTCAAAACTATATATGATGTTTATTGTATATATATTATTGCCTAAATACACAGTCAGATATCTTATGCTAAGAATTTGCCATCTATGATCAATTCTTTTTAACTTTCCAGATTATAGTACGGCTCAGTATAGATAAGTTAACATTGATGAGCCTGAAATGAATCAGTTTCCAGATCAAGGGCAATCTGTGGAGGCGTAACCGGGGATGGATCTAGGATTTTGATTAAGGGGTGCAAAATCTTTATACTATGAATATAGTGTATAGTTGCAGTCCATAGGGGCAGAACTCTTATAAATTAAGGATCTAAGCCAAAAAAAAAAAGTGAAAACTTAATATCCAACCACCCAATCCATCACTGGGGGTAACTTAGCTACAAATTTTATAACAAAAGAGCATAGTTAAGCCTTCAAATCAACAAACATCAATGTTTATCAATTCACATAAAATATCTGGCATCCGCTTGCAATGTTTATGCGTCTATTACTATGTGCTACAAAGTAAAGAGCGCAAATACAAACACATGCACCAGAAAATTACTGGAATTTCACCTTTAGCACGATCATCTACTTCCAGAGCAACATCTGCAAACAACTCTTGCAACAAATCTCGTGTCTGCGATGGCGAAGCTAACGACTACACAATAAACAATAAATTGGCATCAATCGTCACAAAAACATATATGCATATGATATATACAACAAAATCCAAAAGGCAGAAAAGGGAAATTATAAATTGAACCTATGATAACAAATTAAAGAGAGTACTACATACGCGTTGGAGCTTCTTCTCAATCTCGATAGCGATAGCATTGAGATAAGCGGAGCCGCGAGCTGTGGACACAGGTGGCATTCTGATCGGAATTGTTAATCGATCATTTGAAACGGAAACACGCTTTCCCTTTTCTGGCATTTCTGCAACCCGTATGTATATATAGGTTGTATATACATAATTTTTACGGCGCCGTGAATTTCAATGGAGACAGAATTTCGTGAGTGTGAAGGGGGATTATCCAAATTTGAGCGTCGAATTTATTACAGAGATGAAATTAATTTCCCCCATTTTATTGATTATTGTAGTTTTTTTATTTTATTTTGAGATTTATTGGCGGTGGGGCCACAATTGTTGAATGGATTGGGTGGCGTGACGGCAGTGCAATTTCGTGTAATGCATGCGATGGACCGATTCACAGCTGTAGCAATATCAACATGTTTTGGGAATACACTAATTTCACCACTATTTTTAGATAACGTGATTTCTTTTTCTTTTTCTTTTTCTTTTTCTTTGATATATTTATATTTATTAAAATAATCTTCATCTTATCTCGTAGTATTAAAAAATACATTTTTTTTATTGATTTTCAAAAAAAAAAAAAAAACACATTGTCATTATCAATTACAATATACCATTTTTTTAGTTTTTCAATTTGATGAATAAACATATTTTTCGATCAATTTTAATTCGATGTGATGCTCTAAAATTGTGAATTCGTCATGTTGTAAGTGATTAGAAAAAAGATGGCTACATAATATACGAAAAAATAAGACAACATAACAAAAAAAAATTAAGACATTAGAAAAATAAATATGATTCTAAATAATGCACAATTTGTGTGATTAGAAGAAAAATTTGCAAAACACTTTAATGCACATTAGACTTAAAAGAGCTTTAAGATGAAACACCAAATAAAGGGTTGGTTTGCTATGGACTCGAGTGCATGTTGTGCACCCTAGTCATGTTGCACTTTTTGGTAAATGGTGTTGCACTTTTCAATTATTAAACTGTATAATAATATTTTTAGTAATAATTGAAAAATGCAACATCGTTTACCAAAAAGTGTAAGTTAGTAAATTGAAAAGTGCACATGGACTAGGGTGCACAGCATGCACTGCATACTAGACTTTACCCCAAATAAATGTCCATAATATTAAAGTGTAAAAATGGAGAATTTTGCTGGAAATCAAAGAAAATGTTGATGGATTCGTTGTGCAAATTATGTAGAAATGTTATTAAAATATGTGGGTCTTTCATTTAAAAAAAAATTATTAATTGATAGTTGGCGAGTTTACTGTTTTCAGCGTCAAGTTAAATTAAAATTAATTGAAAAATATATCGGTGCATCGAATTGCAAAACATTAAAAGATAATGTATCAAATTACAAAAAAAAAAAATATATATATATATATATTATAATTGATAAATACGACACCGTGAATTTTTTGCACTTTAACCCCAAAAAATTAAATTACGTGTGTAAGTGTCAGTATTTAGTGAGTACTGTATAAAACAGGTGGCCAACTGAATACTCTATGTAGTAGAAAAATTTATTAACTAACCGAGTATGACTCTATGACAACGGTTTAGTGTAAACACGATTTAATTTAGATCATTTAGATCCATGTTAGAAGAGAAAAAGGACAATTAACACAATTTAGAAGAGAAAAAAATTAGAAGAAGAGAAAAGGGAGGGTATGAAATTGTGATCCAAAATATATCAAGATTGATCTCTATTTATAGAGAATTTAATTTTATGAATTTTGATATTTTTAATTTTATTTATTTTTAAATAGATAAGTGAAAATAAAAAATTATCTAAATAAATATAACCGACGAGTAAAAATTAGACACGTGTCGTAATTAAATTTTTTGGGATAAAAAATACCCTATTCATGCTTTGGTTGTTCCTGGTTGTCGGACAACCGTGGTCATCAAAATGTATTTCTTTTTTTTTTCTTTGTCCTACATGTATGACCTGGTCGTGTGGATGCCGATAAACATGGTCTTACGCGGTTTAAATCTTTCAAATTTTATTTTTTTGTTTTTTCCTAAAACGTGTGACTAATTGAAAAATGTTATTTTCTCGATTTCATGATTACTTGTACAGTTTTTTTATTAAAATATTCGAAGATTATTTACACATTCACAATATGAAAATAACCCACAAAATTAATATTTTTACAACATCATTTTATTTTTAAAATTATCACTCATTTTGGACTCCACATTTTTCCCTTCGCATCTTTAAATATCTTTACACCTTTCTAAATTGTCCAAAATACCCTTATTTATTTTATTCCATATCCCACTAAATTCACTTTTTTTAAAGAAAAAGTGAGTCGATTAATGTATGCAAGTCATTACGGACGGAGGTAGTAATATTTTTTACTGGAAAATGTTAGATTTACTAACTAAAAAGTGTTGGTTACGTACTGAAAAGTACAAGTACTATTTCTTTGAACAGTACTGCTAGTCTGTACATATCATAAATTCTTTTATACTTTGTGTCAATTTTTTGTAAACACTTCGTAACTAATTTGTAAAAATTGACAGATTAATTTCAATCTTCCTTAAATAAACAAATTATAAGAAATTGGAACAAGATAATTTTATTCCAAATTTAAAATCATCATTGTTGTAGGTGCTTCTGTCGAGATGACTCGGATGTGGATTGTTCTTTAGCACGATACAAACATATATGATTAAACGGGGTTTATTACGTGTTTATACGGATTATTATGATGATTAATGAAGAAGATATGAAGAACAATAAGAACACAAAGGTGTAGCTTCTTGGAGAAGCTAAAGCTTTAGAAGCTTGGGAGTGTTTATTGCTTAGGGTAGGTGTTTTTGGTAGGAATGATTACTTGAATCTTACAAATGAGCCTTTTAGGCATTATATAGTGGTTTTTTGGGGCTGCCCGCCCTTTACACGTGGAGCCTCCATAGTGGACCCTTCTTTCGGCCCGAAAAGGTGATGGGACGACGCATTTAATGCTAAACCGCCTCTGGTGGTCGTCCTCGGCGAGATGCCGAGGAGCTGGAAAACCTGCTCGTCACGGTGGTCGCCATGTCTTACGCCGTCTCCCAAGGCTTCAACACTTGTCTTCTCTAGCTAAAAATACATCTGCTCGCCAACATCTTTGGGCGAGCAGTTCACTAAACATGTGATCGCCAAAACATTTGGGCGAGCACTCAATAATATTAAATACAATACTTTTATTACATTTTCTTGACTTTGTTGACTGGTCGTCGCTTGACTTTGTTGACTGGTCCTCGCCACGCAAGCTGGTGACTAGGATTGACTTGTCAAAGATTGACTTCTTTGACTAGGTATAACATTTGCCCCCTGGTCGCCTTTCTTCGCATTCGTAGAATGGTAAGGCGAGCAGTATGATCGGCCTCTTGGATGGCGGACTCGTCTCCGACAAACAAATCAATTTTGAAATCTTGATGACGAAAGTTGGAGGCGGTCGCCTCGTATCCCACGCCGAGCACGCTTTTCGAAGCGTTAGTAATGATGGCTGATTTGATGGGTGTCAGGCGCGTGATCGGCGCCACAAAATTTGAATTTGGCGCGTGGGCGCGTGACGACCTCAAAGGTCGCGCGTGGCGCCCACTTTCTCGCCTCGGTTTCGGGAAACAGCCCAAATTTTTGGGAAATTTGCAAATTTGACCCCGTTTTTTGCACATAGGTCCCTGAATAGTATTTGCCTATAAATATGACCTTATGCCTCTTCAAATCACTTTCTTCACTTTGCAAACTTCGAATTTCTTGAGCCTCCTTCCAAGCAACTTCTTCAAACTTTTCCGGCGACTTTTGGGTGGTTTTTGACCGGCAAAAAGGTAAAAGCAACACATTTTCTTCTTAAAAAACTCTTATTTCCCCCATTTCTTAAGAAAAAATGGACGTTAGTGGTGGTTCCGGTGGTGGTCCGCCGCCGTTGGACGGTGGCGCCGCAAGTTCCGGCGAGGTTGATCGATTAGCCTTAGCTTTTGTGGAGAGGACAGCCTCTTCGGACTCTAGGATCCATTCCCCTGAACCTCTCAATGTTGGACTCCGCAATGTTAGAATGGCGGCGGTCGTCGACCTAGATGAGGTCGACGAATCCGAAAGGGAAGATGTCGGCAATGGTGCCGAGGAGGATGGTGACGAGACTGACTCAGATCTGCGCGACCAAGGTTTGGACAGAGGGGTGGGCGAACAGATCGATCCTGCTCGAGTCGAGGAGACTTTGACGAGCAGCCTCTGCGAGGATTATGAGGAAGTTGTTCGCTATGCGGCGAGCATAAAAGATGTTTTGAGTGGACGAGAAGATTTGGATGGCGATGAACTCTCGAGGGAGACATTTTACAAATATTTCTGCGATTACCTGCCTAGAGAGGTTCCTCGCCCGTACCGAGTAGCTTATGAATCGAGGTATGAGGCCAGTAACTACGCGAGCAGCGTCTCCTCGCCCCAACTGGAAAATTCCCGGAAGAAATATCAACTGTCGGCTGACGTCTGCTTCTTTGCTCCTCGCCAAGATGAGAGGGCCGACCAGCCGCCAGAAGGGATGGTCGCCGTCAACATCGGCATGATGGAGGCAGGGTTGAGGTTCCCCCTGCACCCCGGAATTTCAAACTACTTACATTTTCTAGGGGTGGCCCCTTCTCAAATTTTGCCGAACGGGTGGTCGAACCTGATCGGACTCCTCACGGTGTTCGGCCTGGTGGCGGTCGAGAATGGATGTCGGAACACATGGCTTAGCCCGAGAGAGATCAACTATCTCCTTCAGGCGGCCAAGGCTGGAAAGAAGGTGGGCTACGGGTATTACTATGTAAAAAGTCGCGATCACCTCAAGTTGGTCGAAGGGGTCCCCAATAAGATTCGCGATTGGAAGACCATTTGGTGGTGGGTAGTAGGGGATTGGAGAAGTGCAGTGAGGCCAGATGGATCCTCTGCTCGCATTCCCATCGCGACCGACTACCAGAGAATGCGTGGTAAGTCTTTTTATTTCTGCTTGTTCTTGTCTATACTGAATAACTCATCGCTCTTGTAGGTGAAACTGCTCGCACGAAGACTGCCGATCACCATCTCTCGTCCCTCTTCCAATATCACATCTGCTGCGTGCTTAGTCGTCGCTATTTGGAGAGGTCCTGCCGCTTTCTGAACAGGGAGTGTATTCGCGAGCGAGTAGGTCTTAAAGTACCTCCTCACCACATCACTCGAGAGTTTCCTCCAGGTATTGAAATATTTCCAAGTTTTTTAGCAAAAAATATTCTTCTCTTCGCTATACTGACTCTTTGTTTTCAGTAGTGGTTCCTGAAAAAGTTGTCACCTATCTCCCTCCATCCATCGAACTCGAAAGAATCATATCGAGCAGGATGATTCGAGCAGCGAAGGCGCTACGCGAGCGCCAGATCGTTGATGGCTCAAACAAGAGGAAAGGGCCGGAGACCTCGGGGGCTCCTTCGAAAAAAACTGTGAAGCCAACCCGAGGGGGTTCTTCTCGCCCAACTGCTGCCGAGAGGGTCGAGCAGAGTGTCGAGGAAAGGGTCTCGCCGAGGAGATCTCCGCCAAGGGATAACTCGCCTCCCCCACAGATCGTATCCCCAACGAGGTCATCCCCTCCTCGCAGAAGCAAAAGGACGCGAGAGGTCGCTGGGAGCTCATCGGCCGGGCGAAGGGCCCCTGGTGATAATACTCTTCTCGGTTGGGACGCCGACAGGGTTTCCAAGTAAGTTCTCTGAAAGAAATGCCTTTGAATATCTTCTAAGTACCTTTTCTAATTTCCCCTTGTCTCTACTAGGCTTGCCGAGCACCCGGTTGTCGAGCCTTTCAATGAAGATCTCCTCGGCTACTATCGCTCGCGGGATCCGGCCGACGGAGAGGCACTAGATCCGATCACCGTCCGGGCCATGAAGAGCTTTTCCCGATCGCTGACGACAACACTAGTCGACGAGGTGAACAACCAAAACTCTTTGGAGAATGCGAGATTGGTCGCCATTGAGCTCAGCCGAGCAGCTTTCACTATCGAGAAGCTTGCCAGCCAAATCTATGAAAACCATAAAGTCGGCGAGGAGAGGAGCGTGAAGCTCGTCCAACTAGCTAGGGCTAAAGCCGGTGTTGAGAGGCAGCTGGCCACTTCTGGGGAGAAAGTGGTCGACCTTGAGGCAAAACTGGCCGATTCTGAGGCCCAACTTGAGATGGTTCGGAAGAAAGATCAGGAAGATCTCAAAGTGATCGAAGATCTCCGTGCTCGCCTCAACGCTGCCGAGGACGAGCTAAAAGTGAAGTCCGCCGAGGTAAACACTCTTCAAAACAAATTTACAACTGCTGAGGATGACTTGGCCACTCTTCGGCGAGAGCTGGTCGCCGTGTCGAAAGAGCGAGATGAAAGTAATGACATCGCTGAAAGTGCAGCCATTTTATTAGTGGCGCTCACTGCCCACGAGCTTGTTCACAAGCTCAAAGAAGTTCAACCGGATGCGGACGTTACACTGCTCGGCGGCATCATAGACGACCTTATCATGGGTGAAAATCCTAAGGCGGAATCAAGACTCCCCCTGCTCCCTTTAGTGAAAATGGGACTCCAGTTCCCTCGTCTCTTGGGTGTTCCGGTGTATTCTGGGGATCCGCCACAAGACTCCCCTACTCGTCAAGGCGAGGAGGAGGTTGGAGGCAAGCAGGATGCTCCTGCCGAGGTGACGGCCGCGGGCGAGGAGGAGGTTGCAGGCGAGCAGGATGCTCTTGCCGAGGGGAATGCTACAGAAGCTTAGTTATTTTTACTTCTCTTTATTTTGTTTTAGGACTGTTCGGCCACTAGGGCCTTTTTGTAATTTCAGCCTTTTAAGGCTTTCTAATGAATGGAACTTTTTTGCTTATGATGTGTTCGTTTTCTTTGAGTGATCGTCCTCATCACTGCTTTTCAATTTATGTTTTATTTTTCGCAAGCATCTTTCAATGAGTACTTGCCTTTTTTGAATTAGTCTTTCATTGGTTTGTGTTCGCGTTTTAGATAGTGATCGTCGTCGTCACCACCCTGCGAGCATCTTTAAAGAAGAGTGCTCGTCTTTTTTAGAATTAACCAATCGTTGGTTGAACTTGTTTCTGTTAGATAGTGACTCTCGTCGTCACTACCTTGCGAGCATCGTTAAGAAGAGTGCTCGTTTTATAGAGTTAACCATTCGTCAGTTGAACTCTTTTGTTTGTTAGATAGTGACTCTCGTCGTCACTACCTTGCGAGCATCGTTAAGAAGAGTGCTCGTCTTATAGAGTTAACCATTCGTCGGTTGAACTCTTTTGTTTGTTAGATAGTGACTCTCGTCGTCACTACCTTGCGAGCATCGTTAAGAAGAGTGCTCGTCTTATAGAGTTAACCACTCGTCGGTTGGACTCTTTCCTTATCTGGCTGCGCAGAGCCTTATCTAAAATTTCTAAAAATTTTCTAACACTTGATGAAATTTAAAACTTGACAATGTATTGAAATGATATCTATATACAAACTATACAACATGTACGGAATTTAAAAGCTTACTGATAATACTTCTTCAATTTGACCGCATTCCACGGGTATCTGCTCGGCGTGCCTTCGAGGTCTTCTAACTCGTACGATCCGTTTGAGAGTGTGCGCGTGATTCGGTACGGACCTTCCCACGTTGGACCAAGTATGCCAATGGACTGCTCCGTCGCCCGCCGAAGTACGAGCTGGCCGATAGTAAATTGGCGAGCACGTACTTTGGTATTGTAGTAGCGTTCTGACCTTTGCTTGTAGACCACATTCTTCTCGTCCGCTGTTAGTCTTCGCTCTTCTAGGAAGTCCAAGTTGGAGAGCTGTGCATCGTTATTCAACTGCTCGTCATAGTTTGCCACTCGAAAAGTGGCGACCTGACCTTCTACTGGTATGACAGCTTCGGTTCCGAACGCGAGTGCGAACAGAGTTTCACCCGTAGAATTCCTCGTGGTCGTCCGATATGCCCACAGAACCATGTGCAGCTCTTCGGCCCATTTCCCCTTCAATCCATCCAGCTTGGCCTTTAGAGTGTGTTTGATTATTTTGTTGATTGCTTCTACCTGACCGTTCGATTGTGGATGGTAGGGTGTTGAAAAAAGTTTCTTGATTTTCCACTTTGAGCAGAATTCCAGCATGTCTTGAGTCGTGAATTGTCGTCCGTTGTCCGTCACGATAGCTTGTGGTAGGCCAAACCTGCAGATGATGTTCTTCCAGATGAAATTTGTCATTTGAGCCGAGGTGATGGTCTTCAGTGCTTTTGCCTCCGTCCATTTGGTGAAGTAATCGACTGCTACTACGACGAAAATTACTCCCCCTGCAGCTGGTGGGAAAGGTCCGATGATGTCGATCCCCCACTTCGCGAAAGGCCAAGAACTATACACTGAGGTGAGCTCGTCTGGTGGTGAGTGAATGGCGGGAGCGAAGGCTTGACATCTCTTGCACGTCTGCGCGTAGTGGATTGCGTCCTTTTTCAGGGTAGGCCAAAAGTAGCCCTGCCTCATGATCTTTAAAGCGAGTGCTTACCCCCCTGTGTGATTTCCACAAACTCCATCGTGGATTTCATGCATGACGATCTTCGCTTGATCATCTCTAAGGCATTTCAACAAAGGCATTGAAAACCTCGTTTGTACAGCTGGTCGCCGAACACAGTGTACCTAGCCGACCTGAGTTGTAGTCTGGTCGCCTTTACTTTGTCTTCCGGGAGCTCGCCGGTCTTGATGTACTTGGTGATCGGCGTCCTCCAGTCCTCGTCGCTAGTCGCTTCAATCTGCAAAATTTGACCCCTGCCCACTGATGGGGAAGAAATCTTAGTGATGGTCGCTTCTGAAAATATTGCCTCCCCCTCTGAAGTGGCCAGCCGAGTTAATGCATCTGCTTGCGTATTCTCCTCCCTAGGGATTTGCTCGATGTGAATTTGATCGAATTGCTCGAGCAATCCTTTCACCAAGTCTTGATATTTTAACATTTGGTCGCCGCGAGCCTCGTACTCGCCCGTTATTTGACAAACCACTAGTTGAGAGTCATAAAAAAAATTTCAGCTTTCTGGCGCCCATGGTCATAGCCATCTTGATTCCTGCGACCAGAGCCTCGTACTCTGTCTCGTTGTTGGTTGCCCTGTACTCGAACTCGATCGCCGAAGCAAACGTCTGTCCAGCTGGGCTGGTGAGGACGATTCCTGCCACTGCTTTGGTGCTCGTCGAAGAGCCATCGACGAACAGTGTCCAAGGAAGCTCGATTTCCTTGTCCAACTTATCCGGGAAAGTGAGTTCCACAATTAATTCTGCCAGCACTTGTCCCTTGATTGCCGTTCTGGGTGCGTAGGTGAGCCCAAATTGCCCGATTTCCACCGACCATTTCAAAAGTCTTCCAGTGGTATCCGGACGATGTAGTGCTCGGCGAAGAGGAAAGGTCGTCAGGACGACCACCTCGTGGTCGAACAGGTACTGTTTTAGCTTTCTGACGCTCATGACTAAAGCATACGCCAATTTTTCCATCGGAGTATATCTCAACTCCGCATCTCTCAGTGTTTGACTTACGTAGTAGATTGGCAGATGTGTGCTCCCCTCTGCTCGGACGAGCACTGAACTGATCGCACAGTCAGTGGCCGCCAAGTATAGATACAAAATTTCGCCGGGGACTGGCTTAGATAGGACCTTCGGATCCGATAAATATTCTTTCAGCTTCTCGAAAGCTTTCTCACACTCGTTGGTCCATTCGAACCTCCCTTTCTTCAAAGCATCGAAAAAAGGTTTGCAACGGTCGCCCGTTCGTGCGATGAATCTGTTCAGCGATGCTAGGCATCTTGTCAATCTCTGCACTTCTTTCACATTTCTTGGACTCTGCATGTCGATGACTGCTTGAATTTTACTCGGATTCGCCTCGATGCCCCGCTAGCTAACCAAGTGCCCCAGAAATTTTCCGGAGCTAACTCCAAAACTGCACCTTTTCGGATTTAGCTTCATGTTGTACTCTTTCAATATATCGAATGTCATGGCAAGGTGGTGTAGGTGATCCTCTTTTCGTAAGCTTTTGACAACGATGTCGTCGATGTAGACCTCCACCATCTCACCGATGTGCCTCTCAAACATCTTATTTACCAGCCTTTGATATGTTGCCCCCGCGTTTTTCAAACCGAAAGGCATTCTCTTCCAACTGTACATGTCGGTTGCCGTCATGAAAGCAGTATGTCGTTGGTCATCGGGATGCATATGAATCTGATGGTATCCCGCGAAAGCGTCCATGAAAGTTAACATCTCGTGCCCCGCTGTATTATCTACCAAATGATCAATGTGGGGCATCGGAAAGTGATCTTTGGGACAGGCGTCGTTTAGATCCGTGAAATCTATACACAATCTCCACGACCCAGTCGTTTTTTTTACGAGCACTGGATTTGCCAACCACTCAGGATCAGTTCCAGTCTTCTCGATTAGTTTGTTGTCGACCAATTTCTTGACTTCGACCGCCATAGCCGCATACTTATCAGGCCAAATTTTCTTCGTTTCTGGGTGATGGGTCTTCTTGTTGGATCAATATTTAAACGGTGGCAGGCATGGTTCCTATCGATGCCCACCATATCCTCGTGTGACCAGGCGAATGCTCCGATGTTTTCTTTCAAAAATGCGACCATATCTGATCGCAATTGTACTGGTAAATTCGAACCTATGAATACCTCGAGTTCTGGACGAGCTTCGTTTAAATGAATGGTTTCCAGGTCCTCCGCTGGAGTTGCCCGATCTTTAGGCTCCTTCCAACGAGGGTCCTCGATTCCGAACTCTAGCTTAAAACCTAACCTAGGCTCCAGATCTGGAATTTTTTCTGGAACCTGGTCGTCGGGGATCTGATCGCCCGAACCTGTCTGCTCGTCAATCTCCATTGGGCTGTGGTCGTCCACTTCCATGGAGGTGTGCTCGTTTACTTCCATTAGGTGGTCGTCGAAACGTCGACTGGACTCCCCAACTTCGATTTTTTGATATTTGCTTGGAAAACCCTCCAAGTAGTTCATTTGTTCTTTTTGTTTTTGACACTTAATATACTGGCCAATCATAGTAGTATTTTTGGAATGACGCTTAGCAAAACGGACGAGACACTCCCTCGCCCGCAGCTGATCGCCCCTGACGGTTATAACACCCGTCGGGGTCGGAAACTTAATACAATAATAAAAAGTGGAAGCGGCCGCCTTGAACTCGTTGAAGAAAGGTCGGCCAAGGAAAACGTTGTACGAAGACGGCATGTCGACGATCATGAAGTCGAGCTGCCGGGTACAGTGCATTGCTGGCTCCTTTGTTGACGCCAGCTCCAAAGATAGTCTGATTCTCCCAATTGGATGGGAGTGAGTGTTTCCAAACCCTACGATAATATCGTCGCAAGGCTCGACATATTCGGCATATCCACCGAGGGCATCAAGAGTATGCTTAAAAAGGACGTTGGTGTATGCCCCGGTGTCGACCATCATCCGATGAACGTTCGTTCCCATGATTTTTCCAGTGATGACCAAAGCATCATTGTTTGGTTGCACTACGCCGTTCAGGTCGTCGTTTGTGAAAACGATCTGGTGGATGGAGGCTGCTCGGCAGCCGGAGCGACGCACACCTGATGGATGTTGTTGAGTGCTCGCAGTTCGCTCTGCTGTCGGCGAACAGACAGAGCAGTTCCAGACTCAGTTCCCCCCAAGGGGCCTTCTATCACAAAACATCCCCCGCCCACATTGTCGACATCGCCCGTCGGATTGTTCGACATGGGTGGGGTCAGTTTCTGGCGATTCAGCTGTTGGCGAAGGTCGTCGCTGTCGTCGCGACGCTTCTTGCCCCTGTTGTCGCCGTTTCCACCTCCGGACTTGATGAACTGGACGAGCTTGCCCTCGTTGTACAGCTTGAAAAGATTTCTCACCAAGTCTCGGCACCCATTGGTGTGGTGGCCGACTGAGTTGTGGTAGTTGCAGAATTTACTACCATCCAGATTAGCGTCATTTGTATGCATTGGCTTGGCTTGGGAGAGCAGATTCTTTCCCCTGATTGCATCGTAGATACCCCTGGGGTCAACTGAGAGGGCCTCCCTGAATTGAAGAATCTCAGGAGACTCCTCGAAAGATCTGAAGTTTGACGGGCGAGCACTGCCGCCCTGAGTGGTCGCCTTCTTAGGCTGGGAAGACTCCCCAGTGTTAGAATTTTTCTTTGGTCATACCCTTTTGGCCGCGTCAGGCTGCTCGTTAGCCTTGGCGGCATCCATTATTTCCTCCACCTGGATAAAATTTCCCGCCCGACTGCGGAAATCTGCATAGGAAACGGGGAAAGAGGTGTGCATAGATTCCCAAAGCTTGGAACCTATTCTCAGACCGGAGATAGCCGAGATTAACTTCGTCTCGTCGTTGACTGCCTCTCCATCAATTACCAACCTATCGAAGCGTTCGATAAAGTCCTTGCCCGACTCGGTTGGTGTCTGGCGAACGTTTGCCAAACGTTGCTTTGAGGCTGGGCGAGCAGCAATAGACCCGAAGTGAGTCAAGAATTGTTGCCCCAACTCTAGGAATGAGGTGACGGAACCGGCACCCAAGGTGGTGTACCAGCGATGAGCTCGATCTCCCAAAGTCAGGGAGAAATTTCTGCATTGTGTGGCGTCCGTTGCCCCAATCGAGGCCATGTAGCTTGCATACTTGGACAAATGTACCCTGGGATCGGACGCCCCATCATACGCCGCCATAGAGGGCATCTGAATCTTCCTCTAAATGGGGGCAGTGAGAATCATAACACTTAAAGGTGGAGTGGGCAGAGTGACTGGTGGGGCTGTTCCTTGCTTTGTTTCGACCACCTCTGCTCGCAAGGTCTCCATCTCTAACTTCATCAATTTCTGAGTTTCGAGGAACTGGGCGAACTGCCCCTCCTCGGCTGTCTGTGGTCGGGGGACGACGACCTCGTCACGTCGGCTCCCGCGAGATGCGGCCGGGTGATCACCATGATGTGATCGCCTGGTAGAACGCCTCTCAGAATGGCGGTTGTGATAACTCTTTGACGGAGCTCGCACGCCTGGCCCTACTCGGTCTAGGGCGGAGACCCTGTCTCCTTTCTTTCCACCGCGATCTCTGCGGTCGTCATTTACTGGTCGTCGCCCATCGTCATAAGGTATTGGGCGAGGAGCCCTTTATCCTTCTTCGCCCACTCGGTTGAACACCGAGTTCCGAGCATGAGAATCCCCTGTATGGCTGTTGTGGGAACGCTCGGGGACTTTATTTTTCCCTCTGTCATTGGGACAAACAGAGTATGAATGATAGGAGCGATCGTCCTCATCATTCACATTTGCCTTAGCCTTAGCCTTGCGGGCTCTGTCGAAGTCTTGATCTTTGGCCTTCTCAGCCTCTTCCACTTCGATCAGCCTCCTCTTCTCTATGAGGAAGTCTGAGAACTCTTTCATGTACTGGGGATTTTTCATGATATCCCCCAAATTTAAATTTCCAAATGGAGTGGTCGTCGGAGTCGCCGGCGGCGGAGGGTGCTCGTTCCCCCCGGGCGGTGGGGTTCCGTCTAGATTAGTATGCTGAGACATCGTTTAAAGAGTGCCTTTCTTAAAGAGATTACAAGGGTATGACTGTTCTAAGCCTTCGACGCTTAAAACGAAAGATTAAAGTTCTTACGTAGAAGAACGTGCTATTACAACTACTATCTAGCAAAGTAATAACAAAAAGAAGCTTAAAAACAAGATTACAAGGAGATCAAACTCCAAAATATATCTCGAAAACAGAAAATTTTCAAGAACACGAAGAACACTAAAATATGTAAATGATGTTTTAAACGGTAGATCTACCGATTAAAACCTGAAACGGGGAGTTTGCTAACCGATCGCTCGATGATCGGACGAAACTGAGCTGAAGAACACGTAAAAGGACCCCTCCTTCTAGCGCCAAATGTTGTAGGTGCTTCTGTCGAGATGACTCAGATGTGGACTGTTCTTTAGCACGATACAAACATATATGATTAAACGGGGTTTATTACGTGTTTATACGGATTATTATGATGATTAATGAAGAAGATATGAAGAACAATAAGAACACAAAGGTGTAGCTTCTTGGAGAAGCTAAAGCTTTAGAAGCTTGGGAGTGTTTATTGCTTAGGGTAGGTGTTTTTGGTAGGAATGATTACTTGAATCTTACAAATGAGCCTTTTAGGCATTATATAGTGGTTTTTTGGGGCTGCCCGCCCTTTACACGTGGAGCCTCCATAGTGGACCCTTCTTTCTGCCCGAAAAGGTGATGGGACGGCGCATTTAATGCTAAACCACCTCTGGTGGTCGTCCTCGGCGAGATGCCGAGGAGCTGGAAAACTTGCTCGTCCGGAGAAACCTGCTCGTCACGGTGGTCACCGGAGGACCTGGTCGCCATGTCTTACGCCGTCTCCCAAGACTTCAACACTTGTCTTCTCTAGCTAAAAATACATCTGATCGCCAAAACATTTGGGCGAGCACTCAATAATATTAAATACAATACTTTTATTACATTTTCTTGACTTTGTTGACTGGTCGTCGCTTGACTTTGTTGACTGGTCCTCGCCACGCAAGCTGGTGACTAGGATTGACTTGTCAAAGATTGACTTCTTTGACTAGGTATAACAATCATGAATGAAGTACAAAAAACATCGATGAAATTTCAATGGGAAATCAAAGACCAAAGATGCATTTTTTAAAAGAGAATCGGTCAAAAATCAATAGTTAATAGTTACAAATCTTTGTTACACTGAAAAAAGAATGATCAGATACAAAGGACAATCATATTCATATTTACAATGCCCAGTTAAAGCATAAAGCTGTGAAGCGTAAGGATCAATTTCAAACATAGTACCTTATGACGAAATTGAAAGGTAAAAGATATTCATTTTCATTATGAACGGTGCAAAAAGACCAACGTGGTGAAGGATATATTTTTCGCTCATAATACAAGTGCGCATGGATTGTACGTACAAAGTAACATATATAAATTTTCCTATTATATGTTGCGAATGCTTATATGAAATTCGAGTGGGAAGCCAATTACATGTGGGCATGCAGCTTCCTAAAGGACTTGATGAACGATTATTGTTTGTTCATCATTATTATCACTAATAGAGAGTTGGTGTTGGTTAATGTTGTAGAGTCCACGTTCTCATGTGCCACATTTGTTAAGTAAGTGGCACATTCAGAAGAAAAAAATGTGTTGGCTACTAAATGCAAGAAAACAAAATACTTTTTCATCAATTATAAGTGGAAGTCGTTTAGCCGTTCATTGATAATGTCATTGATGCTAAAAATGAAGGAAAAATTGTTGAATTTCTAATAAGGTTTCAGGCTGACCACACGAAGAACCCGAAGTCCTCAAAACCATTGAATATTGTATGAACTCAGTGGATTCCACCTTACACGTACAAATTTGTATTGGTTTGTTATTTATGGCAAAAAGCGCAAAGATGCAGCGACGCTTAACTTGGAACGTCGCGAGTAGATCTAAGATGGTGACGTGTGCAAATTGCGCAAGAGATGTGATATTAAGTGAGCAAAAGAAGCATACACAAATGATGTGAAATAAAATGAAATAGACAACAATGCGTGCAAGTGTAATGTGCAATGACGATTTAATGATTAAGTAGTAAACATAAAGCAAAATGAATGCATAAAAGATGACGACAATAATAAAAATGGTAATTTAAATAAAAGAAAAATACAAAGTATTTTGTGAAAAATATAAGCTTGAATAAATGAGGGCTTGAATGTGTGTCATTAGTCCTTAGCCTCGAAGTGCATTTATAACGTGAGTCTTCTCTAATGTCGTTGAAGTTTGTTGAGAAAAGCATAGATCATATAGACTCTCGACTTTAGAGATAATTTTTGCATCTATTCCTCGAGTTTCTCATCTGTCATCGTCGAACGTTGATGTTGTCGGACGCCAACCGTAGCCAATGTTGGTCTCCAAGTGCTAAGTTGACGTCATGCATGCCGTCGAACGCCCCCATGTTTCCCCCAAATTGACATCATCACAATTTAACGCCTATGTTGAGGTGTTAATTTCTCTTGCAGAGACTTTTCGAATTATAAGAAACTGCAATCATCACAACAATTTTCAAATTCTAAAAAAAAATAAAAATTGTTGGATGATCCTCTTCTAAGGTCCACGAGCTCGACCTCGACAGGACCCGCACACGTGTGGACTATTGAATTGCTCCTTAACCACTCTAATTTAAACTACTCAAACAAACTCTTAGGAGATGTTTGTTTTGAGATTTTGAGGATTTTAAAATTTTAATGACTTTTATGTTTGTGTTTGTTTTGGAATTTAGGTAGGGTAGGATTCAACTTGATAGTATAAATGTTTATATAGCTTTGTAGGTATTTATAAAATTGACTTTTATAAAATTTTTAGGTATTTTATAGAGTGAGATTTTGAAATCCTAATTTTAAATCCCAAGGTAGAACCTGAGTTAGATTTCAAAATCTCAAATTTTACATCCCAAAATAGACATCCCCTTATTCATAAGGAGTGAGAAGTAGAATAATTCACATATTAACCAATGTGGGACAATTAACTCACACATCTCAATGAAACACCTTATCCCATAAAGAGTATCATTTGACGTCTCAACTTCGTGAATTAATTTTTCACCCACCGAAATTCGATTTTGAGATTTTAAATACACGACTATCATCTAACTCGAGAGTAGAACGATTTTATGCCATTTAATTTCTTCAAAATTACATTTATAGCCTTCAATAAATTGGTCAAAAACGAGTGTCCAATACTCTCATTTAAAATCAATTATTTAATTAAATTTTATTAATTTTTAACCAATTTCCCCCAACAAGACCACCTTACACAAACCTTTGTCTTAAATAACTATTATAGACCAACATAAATAATCAGTTGTTGAGAGCTGATGTTGTCACGTATTGTACTTTGGTGCAAGGGTTGTGTAGAGATGGTATGTACTCCCGCTGACAAATGTGGAGCTTCTAAAAGTATCTCATTCTCATCACTTAGTTTTCAAACTCTACAAAATAACTTTTTATTTTATTTAAGTTGTAAGAGGTTGATTTTAAAATTACGTAATAATTTTGGAAGTTGATCGTAGTGATTGAAAATTGGTCCTCGTTTTCTTTCCCATTAAACCCATTTTTTTTTTATATCAGAACGTTTGTTAATATATATATACTTCATTCATAAATTTTTTATAATTTTTATTTAAATTGAAGACGAATTAAAAAAAAATTAATGAGAATTATAAAATTTTAAAAAAAAATTGTGAATTTTAAAAATTGATAGAGAGGGAGTATATTATATGCCAACTTTAAGTATTTATATGAGTATTAAATATTAATTAAATTAGTATGCTTTAATTTTAATAATTCGATATTAAAGTGAAAATATATACTCTCTTTCAGAATGATTTGTATGGTTTGAATGTTAGATTTTTTTAGAAAATAAAATTTAGTGAGGTAAAATAAATGTAGGTTGTTTTAGATGATTTAGTGAATTATAAGTAAAATGTATGTAATATATATATATATATATATATATATATATATATAATACATATATTTCAGTATTTCATAGTCTCCATTTTATCTACCGTCAGTTTTTTTTTTTAATCTTTTATTTGTAAGACTTCTCTATAAAAACTCTAACATCCTCAATTAGAATATGTGGATTGTGAGTTTCTTGAACAATTGAGAAATTGCTCCACTGAATATATTTTTGCTTTGATCCATCCGCTTGAAAGAAAGTCTAGGGTTGTGATTTAGGGGGTGTATTCAATGTAGATTTTGTTGAATTTTTTTGGACTTTAAGTGGATTTAGAAAATCCATAGAATTCATGTAGAGTTTGATTGACTTTTTTATTGATTTATATGGATTTTCATAGATTTGACAGGATTTTAAAATACACATTTTTTTATTGATTTACATGGATTTCCATAAACTACGCCCCTAAAACTATTGATGCAAACGTGTATATCGAATACACTTGTATATAAAAAAAATTATCTAAATTATTTAGAAAAATACCAAAAATATATTAGTTCAAAAAAATAATTATTATTCATCATTATTATTTTCATCACGGTTATACCTCGGTCTCATTTCCCACATAGCATTAGTAATACTAGTTCTTCATGCATTAACTTCAGTTCTTTGTTGTAGTTGGCTTCCAAATTTTATCTTCCAATATGGTGAATCTTATCTTCTTCATATTTGACTGGAAATTCTTCAGAACGACATTCTAAGTTATGTAATCACAAGCTAATACTGACTCTGCTTGGGTTTAAAATGGGAACGGAGGTGGTTTTTGAAAATTGTGAATCGCAATTTGAAAATACTAAAAATTCTCTCAATCACATTTCTTAATTAATGGTGCATGGCAAGGATTGAATAACTCACTTCCATTTCTGGGGTAACGACCTTGACCACCAAAATGACGACCTTGACCACCAAAATCTTATGATATCGAACACCACGTATACTGTAATTTTTAAAGAGAGAACATAATTTTAAAATACAGAGATGTAATCTTTTTCACGATAATAATAGTGGTGAATAAAGATTGACAGCTTTTCGATTTTGTAAACTGTGAGGTGTGTAGGATTTTGTGGTTCTAAATACAGCAAGAATGTCTGTTTTTTCTCAACTTTTCTGGGCTGTGATAGCCATGAACCAGTTTTATAGTGTAAAATTCTGAAATAATAAAAACTTTTATAATGTTGTTGTGTTGTATATCTTTTTGTTTCAAATAACAAGTGCTTTTGAAGGAGACTAATGCAGTAGGTTAGTAGTTGAAATTTTGTTAGAAGAACAACATAATTTTTTTTTTCTTCTTTTGAGAGAATACGTTAAATCTCTGGTTTTTAAAACAGATTTTGAATAGTGAAATTTATTTATATTTTTGAAAGAGAATCCAACAAAATTCATAGGGCATGTTTGGTTTAATTGATTAAACATGATAGATTGTTTTATCCCAATTATTCCTATGTTTGGTTTACAGGAATTAAACCCGTGATTAAAATAGGCCCGGAATTATTATCCTTCCTAATCATTTATTTGAGTGTTTATTAGTCCCAAAGAGAAGGTGGGATAATTTAATCCATCAATCCAAACACAAATTTCAATTCAAAAAATAATGCAATCCCATCTAATCTTATCGGGAAATAATTTTTTTACGTCCCATATCTTTTCAACTTTTTCAAAAACGTCCCAAAAAAGTTAATTTTCCAATTACGTCCCAAATTTTAGCTAACTTTTCCAATTACGTCCCAAGTCGTCGGAAACATCAAAACGACGCCGTATTACGTCATGGTTACGACGTCGTTTTAATGTTTCCGGCGATTTGGGACGTAAATGGAAAAGTTAGCTAAAATTTGGGACGTAATTGGAAAACTTAACTTTTTTTAAATTTTTTTTAAAAAATATGGAACTAATAAATTTTTAACACTAATGAACATGACAATATTATATACTCCGTATAATATTACATTGAATTATTATATACGCATATAATATATTAAAAATAATGAGTAATAATAAATAAATAGATAATAAATTTTCATATACTCCATATTAATTAAAAATTGTGAATCGATTTAACATTAAAATTGTGAATGGATTTAACTTTATAAAATTAAAAAATTATATATAATAATTATCATAAGAAATTATATGCTAATATTAATGACCATAAATATAATATTTAACAAAATATCATGTAATTCTATTAAGTATAACTTTATGCTCTAAAATTGAATGAAATAAAGGGTAAATTTTTTGAATTGTATAAGATAAATTAATATTAAAATTATAATCATTTTCTTTAAAATAATGAGTATAATAAATAAATAAATAGATAATAAGATTTTATATACTCTGTATTAATTAAAAATTATGAATCGATTTAACTTAAAAAAATTAAAAACAATAAATATAAAAATTAATAATTATTATAAGGAATTATGTTAATATTAATCACCATAAATATAATATGTTAACAAAATATCATGTAATTCTATTCAGTATAATTATTATAAAATAAATAAATGTGATAACTTACTACTTAATACTATCCAAAAACTATATTTACTAATTTATAAAACTATATTTACTAATTTATTCATACAAATAATATACCGACAATAAAATATATATAAGTAAATTTATTTGTTTAGATTTACATTACAAAGAAAATTTTAAAAAATAGTATATAAATATGAAATATATAAATTTTAAAAAAATATATAAACATATACAAACAATTAATCAAACAATTTCAATAAAATATTTTTTTAGATCCCATAACTATTCTATTTTTTCAAAAAAAATTCAAAAAAGTTAAGTTTTCCAATTACGTCCCAAATTTTAGCTAATTTTTTCATTTACGTCCCAAATCGCCAAAACCATCAAAACGACGTCGTAACCATGATGTAATACGACGTCGTTTTGATGTTTCCGGCGACTTGGGACGTAATTGGAAAAGCTAGCTAAAATTTGGGACGTAATTGGAAAAGTTAACTTTTTTGGGACGTTTTTGAAAAAGTTGAAAAGATATGGGACGTAAAAAAATTATTTCTCAATCTTATCCTACCTTATCTATCCCAACCAACCTGTAAACCAAACATGCCCATAGAGTATTAAAATCCATAGATTGTTGAATGTCTAAAGATTTCTAAAGACTTTTTAAAATTCGTATTGAACACCTCAAAATTTTGAAAGACTTTTAAAATTTTGGATTGAATACCCCCAGATTTTAAAAGTGCAAAAAAATCCAAAAGGTCGGCTCATTCTCTTTCTCTCTCTCAATTCCACTCTTTTTATTTCAACTCAGTATACAACTCTAAAAATGATGAGATGGTGTCGGTTTATAAATTCATTTTGTTTACTCATGATTTATAAATTTATTTTGTTTACTCATGATTTATAAATTCATTTTGTTTACGGATGATTTATACATGTTTTTGTAAAGTTCTACATTTTTTTCTATAGTATTTTCTAAACCTCACATGTTATTTCAATCCAACCCTTAATGATCATATCATCAATTGAATACGGGTTATATATATATATATATGATAAGTTAACTAATAACAACATTTTACTAATGGAAGGGCTCCCAACACATGCCAAATCCATATTACTGCCACATATCCCCATTTTTATTTATACTAATTGACCATATCAATTATGCAATATTTTGATCATCAAACATATTTTGACAGATATTGCTAAAAATGAATTAAGTTATTTTGAAAAATATATTTAATATATGAAAAACGCCAAAAAAAAAAAAATGATTATGCAATATTTTGATCATCAAACATATTTTGACAGATATTGCTAAAAATGAATTAAGTTATTTTGAAAAATATATTTAATATATGAAAAACGCCAAAAAAAAAAAAATGAATAAATGATGTGCGTCGTTAAAAAGACTCAAAAGAAAGAAATGACTACTGGAAATCTGAAATTAGACCTTTAAATATAAAGATTTTGTAAATCAATAAAAAAGCAACCAAAAGGGCAGCGAAAAACTACTATATAAGTTTGTTGATAAAAAATATAAATGGAAAGTAATTGAATACATACACTATCCATTATATTGATAAACTAGATTGTATCGTGAAAATATTCTAAAATGTGTCGTAGTCACCAGATGAAAGAAAGCCAACCGATCAACACCAAAGAGGTCATGCATAAGAAGTAAGAACACCCGTTACGATATAACTCAAAATGAAACATAAGAAGCGTGCGAACCTCCAAATATGAGTTCGAACACAATATGCAAGTTGAATTTGAGTTCGAATACAGTTAAACCTTGTCTTCTTCGACACATAACAAATCGTCTTTCGTAGTTGACAACGACTTAAAATCGTCGATGGTGGGGAATCATCTAGGGTTTTCGTCCGCATGTGACAAAAGTATTAGACATATATAAATATATTAAGAGATACTCCATATCTTGTATAATATATTATTTTCCTTAATTAGAAATTTATGATAGATATTATATATATTTTGTATCTATAAATACTTCCTTCGTGTGCTCTTTACAATCACTCAATGAAATTATAATTTCGTAATTAATTGTTTCTCTACGGTATCAACGAGTCAATTGGCTCACGCCCCAATCCATTCCCGTCGGCTCTAAATTGCCGCCCACTCTCTTCCCGGTTTGTTACAATCATAGTACGGTTGTACTTGCTGCCTCCTTCCTCCTGGTCTTGTCCCCTCTGCAAAGAACCACCCCTCTCCAACCCCTTTTTTTACTTTCTTATCCTATCTTCCACCGTTCAAGAAGGATTAATTTTTTTCTTCCAAATCCACTCTTGCAGCAGCAAGCATTCAAGAAGCAAGAAGATTGTGTTTTTTTTTTCTTCCTCACAGTTTCTCACACTCATCCATGGAAGCTTCCCACCACTCATCCATGACAGCCTCGGCTCGTGCACTCCTGCTTCTTACATCCTCGGCCCACGCTCCCATGCCCATTGCAGCCTCGTCCCGAGCACCCCAGCCGCTCGCAGCCCACCCTCTGCCGCTTGCATCCATGGCGTCAAGCCCATCGTCTGCCATGGTTGCCGCCGCCTCCTCCAATCCCCGGTCTCGCACACTGAACACTTGTCAATTCTGCCGAGTTCTCAGCCATACGACCAAAACATGCCCAGAACTCCAGCAACTGCTCCCTGGTCAGATCCACAACTCACTTGGTAGACTCGGTCCCCATTCACCGAGTCGACTCAGTCCTTACTCGGTAGATATCCATACCCCCAACTCTGGTAAATACACCCCCCAAATCTACACACTCACTCCCATGCTCCTTACACCCCCAACTCTGGTAAATACACCCCTCCGCATCTACGCACCCACTCCACTACTACATACACCCCACCCAGTACATACACCCACCCTGCTAGTACATACACCTCCTCCGCCCACTCGGTTATTTCACATACACATTCCGTCCCTTGGATCTTGGACTCCGGGGCCTCTCATCATATCACAACTCACCCCCAAGATTTATCCGTTTTCTCTCCATATTCCGGTTCGGATGACGTAGTAATTGGTGATGGTAACGGTTTGCATATTTCACATATTGGTTCTTTGTCGTTTACTCATGTTAATATGTTAAAATTCTCAAACGTCCTTGTTGTCCCACAAATGGCCAAAAATCTTATTTCCGTTTCAACCTTGTGTAAAAATAATGATGTTAACATTATTTTTAGTTCTACTTATTTCCAGGTGCGGGATGGCAAAACGGGGACCATTCTCCTCACTGGGAGTCGCGTGGATAATCTCTACGTATGACCGACTCGAGTGTCTTTTAACCCCACAACCTCCATCTCGGAAAAACAACCATCACCCATATGACATGCTCGTCTAGGTCATCCGTCCTCCAAAATCCTTTCTCATACCTTAGCCAAGTATAGCTTACCTATCACGAACTCAAAACTGCATTATTGTGATTCTTGCCAGTGTATTAAAAGTCATAAACTTCCTTTTTACGATTCAAGCATTATATCCAGTTCCCCTCTTGAGGTTCTTTATTCTGATGTGTGGTCATCCCCTGTCCTGTCAACTGAAGGTTTCAAATACTATGTCATTTTTGTTGATCACTTTAGCAAATACATATGGCTCTACCCCCTAAAACGTAAGTCCGATGTACTTCCCACATTTATCTCCTTTAAAAATATAGTGGAATACTTTTATAACACCAAAATCAAAACCCTTTATTCTGACAATGGAGGAGAGTTCATTGCTCTTCGTTCTCTCCTTCAAACTCATGGCATATCTCATCTCACAACTCCTCCCCACACCCCTGAACACAATGGCATGTCTGAACGTCGTCACAAACATGTTGTTGATACTGCCTTAGCCCTTTTACATCATGCCTCCATGCCCTTTACATATTGGCCTCATGCAGTTTGTGCTGCTACCTATATTATAAATCGTCTACCAAAACTCAATCTTAACATGTTGTCCTCATATCAATACCTCCTAAAACAAACTCCCAACCTAGCCAAACTTAGAGTTTTTGGTTGCTTATGTTATCCTTGGCTCCGCACCTACACTTCCCATAAATTAGACCCTAAATCCACTCCCTGTGTCTTCATTGGATACTCTCCTACCCAAGCCGCTTATCTTTGTCTTAACTTAAAAACCAACAAAATATATACCTCTCGTCATGTTCAATTTATTGAAAATGTCTTTCCTCTAGCCACTCCTAAAACTGCTCCTGGTACACCCCCTGACTTAGTAGATACACCCTCCAGTTTAGTAAATACACCCTTGTCCACCAGAAAACCCTACTGATATGCTCTTTCCACCACCCACTCTAATTAGTACACCCCCTACCTTACCTAAGGATCCTGCCCCACCCCTAACATTTACAAATACACCCCCTCCCCAAGATATACCTCCTCCCGAAGTCAACTCATCACCCCCACCACAGCCGCACCATGCATCTCCTGTTTCACTCAATACACCCACCGGCCTCCTACCAAGTACCAAGCCCCGCTGCACCCCCTGTTCAGATTAATACACCCGCCAACCCACCATCCAGCCTTGCTGCACCCCCACCTCAATAAGTACACCCCATCACCTCTTCGCCTCGAGTCGCCAGATGCTCCCTATCGCCATCCCCACCGGCCTCCCAAGGCACTCGAATGGTTACTCGAGCTCAAAACAGAATTTTCAAACCCAATCCGAGGTATGGTCTTACAAGTACTTTAACTTCTGATACTGAACCTAGCTGCGTCTCTCATGTATTAAAAGATGAATGATGGATAGAGGCCATGTCATCTGAATTTAATGCCCTTCTAAGAAACGGTACATGAAATTTGGTACCACCTGATGATTCTACCAACGTTGTTGGCTCCAAGTGGGTCTTCCGCATCAAACGGAAACCGGACGGGTCCTTAGATAAATTCAAAGCTCGACTTGTGGCCAAAGGCTTTCACCAACGCCCCGGAGTTGATTTTTCAGAAACGTTTAGTCCTGTGGTCAAACCAGCAACCGTTCGAGCAGTCCTGAGTATTGCAGTCTCTCAAAATTGGCCACTTCGACAGTTTGATGTGAACAATGCCTTTCTTCATGGTTCCCTTTCTAATACAGTTTACATGGCTCAACCTCCTGGTTTCATTGATAAGGCGTTTCCATCCTATGTTTGCAAATTACAAAAATCCATTTACGGTTTGAAACAGGCTCCCCGTACTTGGTATTATGCACTTAGGACATTTTTGAAGGAATTGGGTTTATCCACACAAAATCCAATGAATCCCTTTTTGTGTACAATAAATCTGGTATTATTGCATATTTCCTTGTGTATGTTGATGATTTGATTCTCACAGGAAATTCCATTCCCTTTCTTACTCGTGTGGCAACAGATCTTGGTTCGAAATTTTCAGTGAAAGACTTGGGCCCTCTTTCCTACTTCGTAGGTGTTGAAGTTCTTCGTACCAACAACTCCTGCTTTCTCTCTCAACGAAAGTATGTGGTTGATCTACTTACTCGATACAACATGCTCACCTCCAAACCTGTTCAGACGCCACTAACCACCTCCGCTCGCCTTACCCTTATTGATGGGACACCTCCTACTAATGCCACTCAATATCGATAAATACTTGGCAGTCTTCAATATCTTCAACTCACGAGACCCGACACTGCATTTGCTGTTCACAAGCTGTGTCAGCTTATGCATGCTCCGACTGTCACTCATTGGGGAGCTGCCAAACGCCTACTTAGGTACTTAAATGGAACAAGAGATGTTGAAATAACACTACGACCGACCACCTCCTCCTCTCTACATTGTTTCACTGATGTTGATTGGGCTGGCAACAGTGATTATCGTTCCTCCACAAGTGTTTACACTGTTTTCCTTGGTGCCAATCCTATCTCTTGGTCCTCCAAGAAACAAAAATCGATTGCCCGTTCCTCAACAGAAGCTGAGTATCGTGCTATTGCCTCTGCTGCCTCTAACGTTCAATGGTTAAGATCTCTGTTTCGTGAGTTGTGCTTTACAATCTCAGACTTGCCTGTTATCTATTGTGACAACATTGAAGCCACTTATCTCTGCTCAAATCCTGTCTTTCACTCCCGAATGAAGCACATTGCAATCGATTTCCATTTTGTTAGAGACTTGATCAAGACGTCTCAACTTAGGGTCTCACACGTCTCCTCTGCGGACCAACTTGCTGATGCACTTACAAAGCCCCTTTCTCGACTTCGTCTACAACTTCTTATGATCAAGATTGGACTCTCCTACGGCGCTCCATCTTGAGGGGGCGTATTAGACATATATAAATATATTAAGAGATATTATATATATCTTGTATAATATATTTTATATATCTTGTAAATCTTTATTTTCCTTAATTAGAGATTTAAGATAGATATATTTTGTATCTATAAATACTTCCTTCGTGTACTCTTTACAATCACTCAATGAAATTATAATTTCGTAATTCATTGTTTCTCTATAAAAAGTTGCTAGTTTTTTTTGGGTGTGATATTTACGAGGGGTACATTAGTCAAATCATAAGCATTGTTTCAAGATCAGATCGAGTATTTTCGCATTTTTTCATAGATTTAACAGTTACATTGTATAGTAAAACAACCTACAAAAGTTGAGATGCAGTCAATCTACCCTCAGACGACGTAACTATCAAACAAGACTTGATCTCTATATATCATTGAATTATTAAATTTACATATTAATAAAAAAAAGTTGTGTTGATAAAATACTTAATTATGTTTATATTTTTACACAATAATCATAAACAAATAGATAAATATCAAGAGTATTTTCTTTGTCCAAACTTTGTATGCAAATACTCATTTTTTATCCTTCAAAACTTAATATGCATGTTTCAAAATGAAAATAATACTACTATTTTTATCATCACCATCCAAACCATCACTTAAATTACTCAAATTGTCATTCATTTTATTTATAAGTTTACTCGTAATACTCTACAAAACCTCAAACTCATCTTGTATAAATAATTAAGATTTCTTAAAATTCTATGAAATGAAGTTATTTATTGAATAATATATAATGAGATTTTGTTTTATTTAATCTAATTTGCTAAAAATGACATAGAGACGGTTCAAAAAGTAAAATGGAGTCGGAGGCGGGAGAAAGCGCACCAAAATGAATTTTTGTGCATCCTAGGCAAAAATTTGAAAAATTCATACTCGCTTCCCATTGGTCCATTTCATAGCACGCGGATTGAGTCTATCCAACGGTTGAGATCACCCTGCCTTACGACAGCCAAGTGCCACCACCTCTTCTATATAATGGCAACCTCATTCCATCACTCAACACATCCGAAACAGCCGTTTCTCATTGCAATAGCAAGCAATAATTACCATTTCCCCCCTTTGCTAGCTCCCTAGGCTAAAATCGTCATTTCATGGACCCTGCCGGAAAAGTGAAGAAAGGAGCCGCCGGAAGGAAGGCCGGAGGTCCCAAGAAGAAGTCCGTCACCCGCTCTGTCAGAGCCGGTCTGCAGTTTCCCGTCGGTAGAATCGGCCGTTACTTGAAGAAAGGTCGGTATGCGCAACGCGTGGGAAGCGGAGCTCCGGTCTACATGGCCGCCGTTCTCGAGTATTTAGCAGCTGAGGTATTTCCGGAAAACAATTCAGATCTTCGATTGCAAATTGGTTCAGGTTTTTCACAGATTCTAATTGAGTTTTTGTGTGATTTTTGAAACGCAGGTTCTCGAATTGGCTGGAAATGCGGCGAGGGACAACAAGAAGAATAGGATCATTCCAAGGCATGTGCTGTTGGCGGTGAGGAACGATGAGGAGCTGGGAAAGCTGTTGTCTGGTGTGACGATTGCTCACGGCGGTGTTCTTCCCTACATTAACCCGGTGCTGTTGCCTAAGAAGACTGGCGGCGATAAGGCCACCAAGGAGCCTAAGTCTCCTAAAGCTACCAAGTCCCCTAAGAAAGCAGATGCTTAGTTTCTATGGCTTGTAATAGAATTTTGCGTTAGGTTGCGATTAGAACGGAAGAACTAGATGGTTGTAATTAGTTAAGATATGGTTTTTACAGCCCAATTTCAATATGAATCTACTGAATTATTCCATTTATTTCGGATCTCATAGTTTTTGTTCTTCGTTTTCATTGAATTCTCTTGTGTATTTTGCTGCGCTTGCTATTAAACTTGCTGTGTGCCCTAATCAATTGGATTTGCACGGGAATCTTTCGCTGCATTGTGCTCTACCTTTTAGATTGAGCAAGTTAAAGAATGTGCTTCGCCTTTTGACGGTGAGGAATCCGATTCCTACTGGAATCTTCTCAATTACTTTTCATTTTCAAGTTTGATGTATGATTTTGTTTCTTCCCCTCTCTCTCTCTCCCTTTCCCTTTATTTTGTTCATCTGCAATTGATTCGTGCCATGAATTCTATGAGCGCAGTAATTAAAGAAGATAGAATTAACTTCAATTATTCGAGGGTTTTGCTATTACTAAAAGTTCTTGTGACTTTCCTCTTTTCCGATTCTTGTAGAAAGTTATATCGTGGCGGAGCGAAGGATGCATTCCAAAGATGGCGTCAATCTTGCTCGCAATTGTTTGTTGGAGGTCCTCTCTCTCTCTCCCCCTCACACCACACACATTTGCAGGTGCGCACAATTCGCTTCCTAAAAAGCTAGGGTTTGATTGATTTGATTATTGGGCCTTAATTGCTGTTCTCTTTCGGTTCGACAAAATGCCCCAATGTGCGGAAACGTTCTTGGTTTTAAATTTCAAGCATGGCAGGCAATCATGATAGCCATTGCAGATTCAATAGTTCTAAGTTGGTCAGAGCAGCGTCAATTCATTTCTATGCTCTCTACATTCTCAAAAATTGCAAATAAGCAGCATTCCTCAGGACTAAGCACATAAACACCCCTCTTGTTAAATGAGCTTATATTATCAGTAATCATATATTTTTTTTTTCTGTCTCAATTAAAACAAAACCTTTTTTCTCCAGGGCTTTCATATGATACTAATGAGAGTATTCTGAAATACACGTTTGATGAATATGGTGAAATAATTGACACTAGATCACAACATTACCTTGTGATCTATTTGACATTATTTTGGAATGAAATTGCTTTCTTAACGATAGCAGTAAAGGTAATTTGTGATCATGTAAGTAGAAAATCTAGAGGATATGGGTTTGTGAGTTATTATTCTGAAGTGGCGACAAGCAAAGCTTTAAAGGAAATGGATGGACGGGTATGCCCAAGTATTCCCATACGATGTTTATTACACGATTAATTTTTTATTTTTCAGCAACATTATTATTAGAGTTTCACTTTCCATGTTATATACAATTTGCAGTTGCTGGATGGCAGAAATATTCGAATTCACTATGCCCATAGAGAGGAAAGGCAAGGGATTCAGGGTTGTTAGGTCTAATATTCTTGAACTTTTATTGTTTTTATAAACCCTCACTTTTCTTGTTTTAAATCTCAGTTGCTTACATTGGAATTATTTCATATTTTTTGGTCCATTTTTTCATGTTTATCTCTATGTTTGGATTTCAGAAAGTTATGAGTGTTATGGAGAGAAATAAAGAAAATAATGAACTTCAGGCAAATTATAACTCAGTTGGTTTGTTGATTAGTGGGTTTTCAAAGTTATTTATCCAGCAAAGTTCTGTTTTTTATTTCTTCGATCTGCTTTTAATGCCATATAGGTGAGTGTACCTCCCACATGCATGCTTTAGATTGAGAATCAGAGACTACGTTGTCAATGGTGAAGTAACTTGAATGAAGCTAAAGTAACTAGAAAAGGAAAAATAACTTTAAATCAGCCTAAACTTAGAAAATAGTTATAAGGAGTGTTAAATTAATATGTTGGAAATTGGGGAAATTACTTGTTATGGATGCTGAAGATTAATATTGATAATTACGTGTCGGGTGGGGGATACTTCGAAAGACCTCCATGGAGTATACTAACGGAAATTCAAACCGCCTTTTCTATGTGGGGCCCCTCAGGCGTTAATGTTTGTAACATTTATCGTTTTTATGGTTAGTTTGTTATAGAAATATTCTTATGATCTAGATTGGTTTGTCGTATCTTTACTTACTCCTTTAGAATCTTTACAGCTATCCTCTTCAATTTGGGTTTCTATTTGGTGTTGGTGTAGAACCAAAGTTGGTTAGTGCTAATCAATGCAGCCTTAAGCAACTATGGTAGTTGCATATTTCCGTAATTCCAGTAGCTTGATTCTTCAGTTAAATTAGTTTACTTTGTTTGGCTATCTATCAAAAGTGGTTTAAATTATTTATGTTGGAAAGCTAAAGCAAAGCACGAGAGAGGTGAATGGAAGCTAAGGAGATGTGAGGAAATTCATTTGTGAACTATGGTTAATCATCTCGTTCTTGCATTTAGTTAGATAACCAATTCAGTTACAAGGACCGGAAATAGAATATTAGGTAATGGCTGATCATACCCTAATAATTAACGTTCATATTTGGGTTTGCATGCATAAGCACGTACACGTGTCCCTGCTGGTGCTCGTAGATTATCCCGAACATGTAACCAATTCTCCTTATTTGTCCTCATGCTGTTGTTTCTGCCTTCTAGCTTCCATTCGTTATTCCATCCTTAGCAACCCTGGTTCCATTGATATCTTTAGTGGTTTGAAATTTTATATTGGAAGGCTAATACAGAGAATAAGGGAGAGGGTAAATGTAAGCTAAGAGATGTGAGGAAGTTCATTTGTGAACTATGTTTAATCATCTCATTCTTGAATTTCGTTAGGTAACCAATGTAGTTACAAGGACTGGAAATAGAATACTCAGGTAATTGCACTGATCATACTCTAAATAATTAGCGTAGATATTTGGATTTGCATGCTTGGTAAATAGCAACGTACACGTGCCCCTGCTGGCACTTGTAGATTATGCATAACATGTCACTTATTCAAATGCAATATACTGTGGAGTAATTGCAGACTAACTGTATTTCCTTACTTGGCCTCACACTGTAGAATATGGAACATCTCAGTTAGTTCTATTCACCATCCTTTTGGCAAGTACAATATGGGGCAAGAGGGATCATATAGAGGTATGCTACAGGATGTTAACGCGATCTTTAGCTTAGAGATCTTCCCCATTGTTAGCAAGCCAGTTGATCGTGCGAAGAAGTGAGGGAAGTGCTGTAGTCATTTGTGTTTGGTTGCAGAAATGTTAGGGGCTGGTCTTATTTAGCTGAGTGGCGGCGGCGGGCTCTAGTCAAGTTCGGTACTTGTAGTTTGTAATTAAGGAAGATGACATCTGGAGGTTTTGAGTGGATTACAGAGAGCTGAACAAAATTACAGTGCCCGAGAAGTATCCCATTCCGGTGATCCAAGAAATGCTGGACGAACATCACAGCGCATCTTGGTTCAATAACATTGATATGTGGGCGGGGTATCACCAAAATTGTGTCTCCGAGGCTGATGTTCCGAAGACAGCCTTCCACACACACTCCAGGCACTACGGATTTTTGGTCATGCCATTTGGCCTCACTAATGCTCCTGCCACCTTCCAATCTACCATGAGTGACCTATTCTGGCCTTACCTCCGGAAATATGTGTTAGTCTTTTTTGATAATATTTTGGCGTATAAGGCAGGGAAATCAGAGCATTTGGGCCATCTATCGATTCTATCCTCAGCAATAATCAGTTCGTAGCCAATCGGAAGAAATGTTCATTTGCACGTCCCTCCATTGAGTACTTGGGACATGTCATTTCGGACTTCGGAGGCCTGCGTGCAAATGAATCCAAGTAAAATTTCCGTGGTGTTACGCTAAACGATTCCAAGAACTGTGAAAGGGGTTCGTGGATTTCTGGGGTTGACAGGATATAACTGCTGATTTTTTCAGAATTATGACAAGATAGCCAAGTTGTTGCTGGTTCTCTTGAAAGCTCGGTGACATGGACGGTGGCTGCATAGGAAGCCTTTCAAGGGCTGCAATGAGCCATCATTACCCTTTGTGATTGAAACAGACGCATCAGGCCAAAGAATGGGCGAGGTCTTGATGCAGGAAGGCCAACCGATGGCATATTTCAGCAATGCCCAATCAATCCATATGAAAAGGAGTTAATGGTCTTGGTATTGGCAATCCAGCACCAGTGGCCTTGTCCCGTCGCAATGAGGAAGAGGTCAGCTGGCCGCTATCTCTCTGCCACAGAGGGTTGACTACTCAGAGTTGCAAAAGGATATTACTGCTGACCTTGGGTTGGGCCAAGTAGTGGACAACTTACGACAAAGGAAATATACTTTGACAAATGTGGTGCTCTTCTTTAACGGGTGTTTGGTGGTGCCGGATTGCCGGCTACTTCGAGTTGGACGGGCAGGCTGATTGAGGAGTTCCATTTGATACCTGTGGGAGGTCATTCGGTTGCTTATAAGAAAATACCATCGTTTAGATACGGGTGTGTATTGGCTGAGCATGATGCGACAAGTGACCATATACGTCGCTGATGTCTGATTTGTCAACTAAGTACGATACTCGTCGACCGGCTGGGTTGTTGCCGCCATTTCCAGTCCGGCACAAATTGGGAAGATGTGAGTATTAATTTCATTACCAGATTCCCTCCAAACTGATCAGGGGACTGCATTTTGGTGGTTGTCGACTGTTTTTCCAAACTGGCTAAGGTTTTTGCTCGTGGGGTGGTTTGCCTCCACGGGCTGCCTTGTTCCATAGTCTCGTCTCAGAGTGCGGCACCAGAAGTGGGAAGTGTCTGAGGCAGGCAGGGCTGTTAAAGTCAGTTGCAGGGAAGGGGATCATTCTGCTGATGAGTTTTGTCCTTATGAGGTGACTTCAATACACCCTGACTGACTTTGTAATGCTGCATGTTTAGATTAGACGGACACCTTCTTAATTAAACAAAACAGTTGGTACTTGCATTCATTTTATAGTTGGGGATAAATTTAATTTGTTTTCATTTCATAATATACCACTCAATTTTGTTTCTATACTGGAGTATTATTTTATTCTTATCCCATCTTATTGTTTTCATTGATTTTTTTACACAAAAACTTGTATCAATATTTCATGTATTGCCACGTTTAGTAAATGGCTCAACATACAATTGGGCTGTTAAATTGGGGCAATATGTTTTATTAAATTTTAACGCTCTATTAATTTTATATATCCTGCTTCAATTTTTAGATTTCAATCTGGTTTATTAATTTCACTTCTTTGATTTTCAAATTTAATGACAAGCTTTTTATTATGTAGTATTATACACTTTTCATGTAGTAATATTTTTTATTCAATGAAGTAACGCTTTTTTTTTTTTTTTTTACATTAGTAGTATGTTTCTGTTCATGTATTTTTTTAAATATGTTGTCATATTATCATTTTTTTTTATTCATGTAGTAGTAGTTAATACTATTATATACATGTAGTAGTTTAATTCTGCTATTTTAGTAAAACATTTTTTTTTAAATGTAGTAACAAATTTGTTGATATGTAGTATCATACATTTTTCATGTAGTAATATTTTTTATTTAATGAAGTAATATTTTTTTTACATATAGTAATATATTTCTGTTCATGTATTTTTTTAAAATCAGTTGTCATATTATCATTTTTTCTATTCATGTAGTAGTAGTTAATATTGTTTATACATGTAGTAGTTTAATTATATTCTTTTTAATAAAATATTTTTTTCAAATGTAGTGACACATTTTTTTTGACATGTAATATTATACATTTTTCATGTAGTAATATTTTTTATTTAATGATATACAGAGTAACTTTTTTTGTATATGTTTCTGTTCATGTATTTTTTTTTTTAAATTAGTTATCATATTAAGATAAATATTTTTGTGATTTAACATATTATATTTTAACATATTATATTGTAATTAAATAATTTAGTATAAATATTTTATTATATTATTGTGTATATGCATATGGGAAGGTCTTGGGTGAGACCGTCTCACGGATCTTGTTTGGTGAGACGGGCATTAATTTGACCCATTTTTATTTTAGAACTAGTGCAAAACCCACGAATTTCGTGGGGATTGTAAAAAAATTATAAAAGAAAATGATAAAAAGAATCGAGAAAAAAAAAGAGGGAGAGAAATTTGTATAAAAAAATTTAGAAGATCGAGAGAAAAGGATGAGAGAGAAAAATTGAAAAAAACTTGAAAAAAAAAAGTAAAAGAAAATACTGAGAAGAGACCTATAAAAAGGGGGAGAGAGAGAGGGAGGAGAGATGAGAGAGAAGAATTGTAAAACAAAATAATTGTAAATCTTGAGAAAATTAGAATCGGAGAAAAATGAAGAATAAGAGGAAAAAATAAATATGAGAAATTTTGATGGTCGAAAAAAGAAAATAAGAAAGAGAAAATAAAAAGGATAAGTAGATAATGCTTAAAAGAGAGATGAGAGAGAAAAAAAAAGAGAAAATAATGTGAAATTTTTATAAAATGAGAAAATGCAAATGGAAAGAATTTGGAGTGTCAAAGAGAGATGAGAGAGAAAAAAAAAGAGAAAATAATGTGAAATTCTTATAAAATGAGAAAATGCAAATGGAAAGAATTTGGAGTGACACGTACGAGAGAGAAGATTCAGAATTAGTATATAAGGGTAGATTAAAAAGGCGGACGGTTTTTTTTTTTACAGGAAAAGCGGGCGGTTAGTGTGAATTTTTATTGACATGTACCTGGGCTTTAAATTCAATTGGAATGGCCTCAGAATTTTTATATATATTTAATTATATGGTGGATTTGTTTGCCAGTTTTTTTTGGTGTTCGAAATCTTTAAAAAAAAAAAAAAGACATAAATTTAATTGAATTAGGCATCTATTTTTAAATACGTCAATCCAAATATTTATTTCCATGAACTCGATAAGAATTACACTAATTTAAAATCAATTACATATATGTAAATTAAGCATTTTTCATTTAAAAATATTATCACTTCCAATTTAAATGAATATTGCTTTAAGTATTTCAGGTATAGAAATAATACAATTCTAATTTACTTTCAAAATATATCATTTTCCAGGTGTTTTAAAACTTTCATATTTTAAAATTATATGCTTAAAAGGTGTAATATATAATAATGTTATATTTTTATACTGATGAAAGTTTTAGTTAAAAAAATTTTAATCAAAATTAGTTATCACTTTTTATTTAAACATTATCACTTTTTAAATAAAAATTATCACTTTTCAGATATGAGTTAATAAATGAGACATAATTATCTTTACTAATTGTGTTAGTTTTTAGAGTAAATTGATTATCATGTTTTTATCAAAAGTGATAGTCACTTTTTACTTAAATATTATCACATTTTATATAAATGTTGTCACTTTTATAAAAAACATTATTACTTTTTTCTTAAACATTGTCATTTAAAAAAAACATAGTGAAATTTAAGAGAAAAATAGGTTGTTCAACCTAAAATTTTGAAATATTAGTCGAAAGAGATCCGTTGTAAAATATAAATGACATCTTATCAATTAAATATCACTTTTTACTTATATTTTTCACTTTTAACTTGTAATATTACTTTTTAAAAATATTAATAATTCTATCAAGTAAAAATTGACAACAATTAACTCTAAAAACTAAAACAATTAGTAAAGATACTGGTGTACACTACCTTATAATCTCCTTCATTAAATCAAAACTAAAAAATATCATGTTTATTCAAAAAATGATAATATTTATGTAAAATGTAATAGTCATATTTTGTAAAATTATTATCACTTTTAACTAAACTGTTGGTCCTGAAAGGAGTATATAACAAGTGTATGGGGGGGGGGGGGAATACACTTGTATGCAATTCTTCTCAACTTTGATCAAACCAGAGTTCAGCAAGGTTGTCTTGGACAACTCTGCTGAAGAAGATTAACTCTTCTAAGATAATCAAACTACTAAGTACTATTGAGTACTTAGTTGAGTAACTATCTAGGGGAGTTATATGTGCGGAATAGTGGTTGGCCCTTTTAGTTTAGACTCCTTTAATTTCTGAAATCACTTAGTCAATGCAACACAGTCCAGTTTTCAGGGAACTTGTCCAAATAGGTTTTTGCACAGTCTTTGAATGTTTATCCTTGAAAGATCAGTTTTGTGTGCAGTGTTGAATGTATGAAAGTACTTATAAAGTAAATCAACACAGGAGATTTATAGTGGTTCAGAGACTCAAGCTCCTACATCCACTTCCCCTGATTTAACAGGATAATTCCTTATCTCTTGGAATTAACTTGTTTTATAGTGCCAAGGTGCACTTGATCAAACACACCACTCCTTGGTGAATTGATCCCTAGGATGTCTAGAGTCCTAGTACCCTCTTCTCAACTCAGAACTGAACTGTTCTTCTCTCAACAGTCAGCTCCTACCACTTCTACTACTACAACCTTCTCACTTTCTCACTTGAAAGGGGTAAGGGTTGAAGTAAGGTTCCAACTAATGAGATATCCTTTACAATGAAGATCAAGGTATAAGGATAGGATATCTCTCTAAGCTTGTGTATGGATATACAATTGGGTTCAGCTTAGAAGAAGTGTTTGAAGACTAAGATAGTCTTTGACAGCTTTGAAAGCACTTTGACTTGTAGGATAGTTGGATATTCTTGTCAAGGTTGAGGTCAGTTGGATTCTGTTGAGGTGCCTTCAAATGGTCTTCACACTTCTGTATTTATAGACAAAATGGAGGATTTGCCCGTTGGAGAGGCAGCCCCAAATTGCTATAAATGTCTTCCTTGAGTTCTTCAAACTGGAAGACAGAATCTTGATAGTGACATGTCCTCATTTGGGTAATAAACGGCTTGTAAGACTTTGTCTTCATTCTGCAGCACTTTTCCCAATGTTTGTCTTCTTGTTAGGACTTGGACATGGCTTCTGAAGGTTGATCCAATGATAGGACAACATTCCTTATCAACTGGACAACTCTCCTTATCACTATCAGCAGTTTTGCTTTTCAGCAAGGTTGGCTTGCTCTTCTTCAGATGACTTGGCTCTTCCCTTTATTTCATTTCAAGATGATCTTGGCATGTTGCATTGTATTTCTTTAGGGCATGGTTGTCTCTAATTCTTCAGCATAGTTGACCTTCAACCTTTAGAGCATCTGTTCTGATTCAATCATGCTGAGACAACTCTTCTGGACAACTCTTCTGATCAGCATATTTGGTCTTTTAGCATCAGAGCATTTTTCACATAGAGTTGGCTTCTCTGGACAACTCTCCTGTTCAAAACCTTTGAGTAGTCTTGTCCTTTTAAGCTAGGTAAAGTTGTTCTTGTATATGGCTAGCTTTCTCTGGACAACTCTCCTGATCAGAGTCATTAGGCTTGTACATTTGATTTTCCCAATCTTGCATATGGACACTTTCTCTGGACAACTCTCCTGATCAGATCATCTTATTGGACTTGTCCTTTTGAGCTTTACAATCTTGTTCTTGCATAAGAACATCTTTTCTGGACAACTCTCCTGATCAGAGCATTTGGTTTTCCATAGAGTGTCCTTGCTCTTAAGTGATTGTTCCAGAATTTGAGCCTTGAGGGGACTTGATCTTGATCATCTTTAAAGCATAGGTTCCCCTTCAAATTGTGCATCTAATTGTCTAAGAGCTGCCTAACATTTCAGCTTCTCATCTAGCCTTATGCTATGTGTTCTAACATTTTTAGAACACTATCAATTGACTTAGGCATGTCTCAAGGGGTTTTGGTATTAGATCAAAACATATCTCATTTTATTCCCAACAATTTCCCCCTTTTTGATGATGCCAAAACCTACATATCTAAGCAAAAGTGACTTGTCTACACCTATTACATGTATCTTCAGAAGACATGACTAAGGTCAATATTCCTGAAAAGATAATGTGTTAGTGTATTCACTGGTTTTGTTGCAAGTAGGTTTCATAGATAGACATAGAGAATTTCTGTAGAGAATGTATCTTGATTCAAAAGTGGTTCAACTATCATTCATATAAAAAGTCATTACAAGCATGGTGATAGTTGAAGATAACTTATCAGAGCATGAAATCATTACAAATCAAGCTATACTAAACATAGAATCAGAGTAAACACTTTTTCAAGTATCAGAGCTATCACATATCAGAGCTTAACTACTACAAGACATTCCAGATATCAAAGTAGAATGCATCAATTCTTGTATCAGATCATTCTAAACCATATCAGAGCAAATAGCATATCAATGCACATATCAGCAGCCTAGTCCAAATTTCAGCAGATTTGACCATATAGCAAAAATATCTTCAGATAAGATAAGTTTTTCATCCAGAAAGAGTCAGAAGACTTAGCCATTCTTAGAGATCATCCTCAGGAGGTGGGTTCATCCCATATTGTGCCCACATTCTTTTCTTGAGTTCCATGGCTTCCTGGTTAGTTCCTTTGGGTCCAAGGGTCATCTTGTTCAGCTTCAGAATTTCTGTGAACTACCTTAGGATCCTTGCTTGGTCAATCCATCCATCAAGCTTTGGAGGCATGTAGATGATAGGCTTGGGAGCATTGAGTTCAATTCTTGCAATGTCAGCAGCTGCAAGTAATTGTTGATACAATTCTCTGTAGTATTCCAGCATGAACTCAGTGAAGGCAGAGTTTGCATCCCCTCCATTCCATCTGTCAATGACATAATAGTCATAGAAAAACTCCCTTTTTGCTTATTCCCATGTGTCATTCAGTTGAATTGGCACCCATTTATCCAAGTGTGGATATTTGGTGTCCATTGGGATTAGAAGCTGAGGCTTCATCTTGCTGTAGGTTGCTCTTCTTCTTCTTGGTTTCTGAAAGTTAGCTCTTCTCTTGTCTCTTGCTCTGTTAGCCTCTTCCATCAAATCCATTTTCTCCTGGGCCCTCATCATGGCCAGTTTCTGTTGTGTTTCAGGGTCTTTGCCATACCCTTCATGAAACAGCTTTGATGGATCATGGGCTAGGACTGTTGTCTTCTTTTTAGGTTCAGGTCCAAATCCTTCAGCAAATAGCTCTTCAATGTCTTCAGTGGACTTGGGACCTTCAGTACTTTTGTCAGATTCAGAAGACTTGTCTTTTTCAGCAGCTTTGGGTGCTTCAGTAGTTTTGACCTTCTTTGAGGTAGGCTCATCATCAACAACTCTGAATTCAGGTGGAAGATCAAGGCTATTGGGAAAGTCAGTGAATTTCTCAACTTGTCTCTTCTTCCCTTGGGCCTTCTTGATCTTTCCTCTAGTTTGGACACCTTCAGCATCCTTGTCCAAACCAGATACTTCACCACCTGGTCTTTGTTGTAACCTCACTCTTTCCTCTTGAGCTGAGGCCATAGAGTTCTTCAATGCCAATGCCAACTGCTCCTCTTCATCCAATTCTTCCAATCTTAGTCCTCACTTATACCACCCTCATATGTTGGTACACTCACAATCTTAGTGATAACTACCTCTCTGTCATCCATAACTCCCTCTGATTTTTCAAAACTACTTTCCTTTTCAACTCCTTCTCCTAAACCTGCAGCATCTCCACCTTCAACAAGGTTCAAAGATGGCAGTTGTGGGGAGATCACAGTGCTTATATCAACAGCCACTGAGTCATCCTGAATGATTAAGGGCTGATCAGTGTCCAACTCTTCTGACACTGAATAGGCCTTAATCAAACTAGCCTCTAGAGAAGGAACCTCCACATCTTTAGGCTGTGCCTTGGGTTCAGAAGAACCTTCATTGGCAGATGTGTCCTTGGTTGTGTTACCATCCTTGGTCAACACCTCTGAAATGGCAGAGCCTTTCCTATGATAGGTTCTAGGGGGGTTGGAAAGTCTTTCAGAGACAGAAGGCTTAGGGAGATTGGCTTGAGGGGTTTCAGGAGGGTTGGGTTTAGAGGGGTTTGAGGGATCATCTGGGGAGTCATCATCATTGGAGCTACTTTCAGGGTGTTTGATACCCTTAGCTTGTCTTTCCCTCTCCTCATTGATCTTGTCATTCACCAACTTTGCAAATATTTCCTCATCAGTGAGGAATCTTATCTTTGAAACTCCAGCAAAGTGTAATAATCTGTTCTCCTCTATTTGCCACCAGTTTGCACCCTTATCTTGGATGACTTGTGATATCTCCATCATAGACTTGTCTTTTACATCAACAAGCATCCTTAGATCATGAAAAGTCTTTTGAATTCTTGGAAATTCAGCAAGTTGTGGATACAAACTGTCCACAGTAGCTTTTGCTCCTCCTCTGAGCACACTTTCATAAGTATACTCCTCCTCATCTCCACTAGAATGGGGACTTTGGGTTATAGGGGAGTTGGCTCTGGGTTCTTCTAAAGTGGCTTCAGGAAGGTTTAGTTCAGGAATGTTGGCTTCAGATGGGTTGGGTGCAGTAGAAGGATCTTCAGTTGCTTTTGAGAGCAGTGGATCTGAAGGGGCTTTGCTCAGGGGGGTTGGCTCATTGAGTGCATGTTCTAAAAGCTTTGAATAGTTGAGCATGGATGAGTCAAGGGGAGACAGGAGTCTTGTCTCATCTACTGCTAAATCTGCAAGCACATCAATGCCACTTCTTTGCACATTCCCTTCTGGAGAATATCTCTTAGTGAGGTTTACAGGGGTAATGGGTTGGTTGGAAGGGGTAACATGGGTTTCAGGGGAGTTGGGCTCAAGGTTCTGAGTTTCAGGGAGGTTGGCCTCTATAGGTTGACCTTCAGGGACTTTAGATTCTGGAGTTCCAGAACCAGATGAATTAGTCATTGACATGGATTTGGTCCTGCTTTCAGCTCTGCTCTCCCTTAGAGCCAATTGAAGAGACCTTTCTTCTTGAAGCTCCAACACCTTCTCAGTAGGTTTGGTCCTTCTCTTGCTGGCCCTACTGCTTCCACTTCCTTCCTTCTCAGGGACAACTTCCCTGATTCTCTTATCACCCTTCTTCTTTTGCCTAGTCTCATTGTATTTCCTCCTCAACTCCTCTGAGTGATCAGAAGGCACACTCACTCCCTCTTCTGCCACTGCATCAACTTCAGCTGATGCTCCTGAGGCTTCTTTTGAGGACAATTGAGACATCTTCCTTGTTTTGATGGCCCTAGCCTTGGTTCTCTTCTTCATCTTAGGCTTTTCTTCAACCTGTTCTTCAACAGGTTTGGCCACAAGCATCCTTCTCTGTTCAGTTTTCTTGCTAAGCTTCCTGAACAAGATCTTTTGGGCTGGGAGGGGTTTTGCAAAGGTCTGCATTTGGGAATAGTGGGAAAACCTCTCAATCAATAAGCTTGCTCTGGTGCAATACTTGATTTTCCCTTCTAGCACCACCTTGTTGTGGGTTTTCACCTTGAATTTTGCCTTTTCCTTCATCATTTCAGACATGATGAAGGTCCTCCAATCAAATTTAATGCCCTTATCACTGGCATCAATAATGGCAGCCATGATTCTGATTCTTGGATGGCTGACCTGCTCTAAGCTTCCAGTGTTGCTTAAGAGGCTCTTAGCAACTACCTCAAAGAGGTTGAGAAACTCTGGCTTGAGAGTCTTCTTGTTCTGTGTTGAAGAAATGGGGCCTGGAACTAATAGCCATTCTTGAGCTATGTCATCTTCATGGCCAGTGCCATAAGCTTCTGGATTCCTTCCCTCATAAGGCAATCCAAAGGCTCCTTCCAGATCTTCTGAAGAGAATTTCACTCTATGAAATCTCTCTTCTTCCTCTCCTTCTGCAGTATATGATAATCTAGTGGATACTTCACCATCTTCAGGTTTGCCTCTCCACTTGAGGAAGGCAAAGAATTCTGCCATGTAGCTTTCCAAGCAAGAGCTTGGTCTATCTTCCAAGAACTTTTGAAGTCCAGCTCTCCTCAACCATTTCAAGGTTGGTGTAATTTCAGGATCCTCACTTTCAAAGGATACTATTGGCTCAAAATGAAGATTGTTTTTGTTGCTTAAGTAGCCAAAATCCAGGTCTAGATCCTTGTTAGAGAAATCAACAAGCATCTCTAGTCTAACCTTGGGGGCCATTGAAATTTGCAGAGAGAGCTTTGAGAGAGTTTGAAGAAAATTTGAGTTAGGGTTTCGAATACTTGGGGAAGAAGTGTTTGTGGGGATCTTAAGACTTGAGAATATTCTAAAAGGAATGTTTGTCAATGAGTTGGTAAGGTCTTGATGCAATTCAAAGGTGAGCAAAAATGGAAATCCCCAATGGACGGCTAGGATTGATTTCAGGGGAGTTGTCCATTATTGATCTAATGGTCAAAAACAATGTAACAGTGAAAGAACTGTTTTATTCAAAACGTGGGTGGTTTTTAATGTTTGTTTAAGGCTGGGGGTTTTTTGAGATAGATCATGTCCCAAAAAGTTTAATGCAAACAAGAGTTAAATCTTGGCATTTAATGCATGGAAAGTGACCTTTTGGGTGGGAGACAAATTAAATCCCAGAAAGGTGAAAACTGTATTTCAATGGGACAGATTTCGAAATAGGCATTGATCACCAAAAATAGGTGCTTATCATACCAAGATTTGGTTTGATAGTCAAGACAACTTATCTGACCTTACATGGACAATTGTCCTGAAAAACTGTGGACAAGTGTCCTGAATTTCTAGGGACAAGTGTCCTGAAGAAGTAAGGTCATCTTTCTGAATTTCAGTAGACTTGACCAAGTCTGCTGAAGTTTGAGTTTATTTCCCCCTTAATGAATGAACTTCTTTGGACTTATTTGTCCAACTTCCCTGGATCAAGTAATCCCAACTCTGCTGATAATTCCAGGAATCTTGCCTCTGCAAGTGGCTTAGTTAGTATATCAGCTTTTTGATGATCTGTGTGGATCTTTACCAACTTAATATCCTTCTTCTCCACATGATCTCTAATGAAGTGATGCTTGATGTCCACATGTTTGCATCTTGTGTGCAGAACAGGGTTTTGTGATATAGCAATGGCACTATTGTTATCACAGAATATTGGCACTTCAGTAGAGTTGACTTTATAGTCTCTGAGTTGTTGTCTTAGCCAAAGAATTTGAGCACAACAACTTCCAGCAGCAACATATTCAGCTTCAGTGGTGGAGGTAGCCACTGTGTTTTGCTTCTTGGAAAACCAAGATATGAGTTTGTTGCCTAAGAATTGACAAGTTCCAGAAGTGGATTTTCTGTCAATTCTGCAACCTCCATAATCAGCATCTGAGTAGCCAGTTAACTCAATGTTGTCATCAGCAGGGTACCAAAGGCCTAGATTTTCAGTGCCTTTGAGATACCTCAAAATCCTCTTTGCAGCCTCAAGATGGCTCTTCTTAGGATTTGCTTGGAACCTTGCACAAACACCTACTGCAAAGGTGATGTCAGGTCTGCTGGCAGTGAGATATAGGAGTGAACCAATTATTCCTCTATACTCAGTAGAGTTGGTTGGAATACCACTCTCATCAGGATCCATCTTCCAATTTGTGTTCATAGGGATCCTTACTGGCTTGCTAGTTGTACACCCAAACTTCTTGATCATTTCTCTGGTGTACTTAGCTTGGTTGATGAAGATTCCTTCTTTAGATTGCTTGACTTGTAGACCCAAAAAGAAGTTCATCAACCCCATCATGGACATCTCAAACTTGCTTTGCATGAGCTTGGAGAACTTTTCACACAGCTTCTCATTAGGGGATCCAAAAATTATGTCATCTACATAAATTTGGACAAGCAAGATGTCCTCTCCTTCAGAGATTATGAAGAGAGTTCTGTCCACAGTTCCCTTGGTGAATCCATGATCCAATAGGAACTGTGACAATGTATCATACCAAGCCCTAGGGGCTTGTTTGAGTCCATATAGAGCTTTCTTCAGTCTGTAAACTTGGTTTCCAACTTCAAAACCTGGTGGTTGCTCCACATAGACTTCTTCTTTCAAGACTCCATTCAGAAAGGCACTCTTGACATCCATTTGGTACACTTTGAACCTCTTGTGGGCTGCATAGGCTAGAAAGAGCCTTATTGCTTCTAGCCTTGCCACAGGTGCAAAGGTCTCATCATAGTCAATGCCTTCATGCTGGCAGTAACCTTTTGCCACTAGTCTTGCTTTGTTTCTGACAATCACATCATTTTCATTCTTCTTGTTCTTGAACACCCACTTTGTTCCAATAACATCTTGATGTGAAGGCCTATCAACCAGCTCCCATACTTCATTTCTGGTGAATTGGTTGAGTTCTTCCTGCATGGCTGTGATCCAATTGGCATCTTAAAGTGCTTCCTCAATATCACTTGGTTCTTGCTCTGACAAGAAACAACAAAAAAGAGCACTTTCACCATGGAATCTTCTTGTTCTGACTCCAATACTTGGGTCACCAAGTATTAGATCAGTAGGATGGTCTGACAACCAAGTCCTTCTTTTCCTGATCTCTTCAGTAGAGTTGTCCTCTACTGAAGATGAGTCATTTTGATCATAGAATTCAGGATAATTTAATGCAGGATCTAATTCAGGATCATAATCAGGGGTGTTGTTCTCAATGTCAGGGACATTGGCATTTTCAACATTTTGAGTTCCCCCTTGATTATTTGACCCATTAACTACCTCAGCAGGAACTGCTTCTTCATTGGTAGTTGTTACCTGGATGTGAACTGGGATTGGTTCATTCAGTTCACTATTTCCATCTGTAGGATTTGTCTCAGGAAGGTTGCCTTCAGGATTGTTGTCCAATGTGGGTTTTTCAGGCAGATTGGCTTGGACAACATCTATGAATTCAGTGTCTTTGTCTTTTAGGCTTAATCTGGTTGTCCTCTGTGTGATTTCTTCAGGTTCCAAATGATCATTCCTGATCTCAAAGATAGACTCATCAAACACAACATGAGGTGTTTCTTCCACTATAAGGGTTTTCTTGTTGTAGACTCTGAAAGCTCTACTGATTTGAGAGTATCCAAGGAATACTCCCTCATCAGCTTTGCTGTCAAAGGCTTTCAACTGTTCTTTCCCATTATTGTGAATGAAACATTTACAACCAAATATATGAAAGTATGACACTTTAGGCATTCTTCCTTTCCAGAGTTCATAAGGGGTTTTGCCTTGCCCCTTAGTGATCAAACATCTATTTTGAGTATGGCATGCAATATTTATAGCTTCAGCCCAAAACCTCTTAGGTAAATTTGAATCAACAATTAAAGTTCTAGCAGCTTCTTTCAAGGTTCTATTCCTCCTTTCTGCAACTCCATTTTGTTGAGGAGTTCTAGCTGCTGAGGTTTCATGAGCTATTCCATTAGATGTGCAATACTCATTGATGTATGAATTTATGAACTCAGTGCCTTTATCAGATCTTATCTTGATAATGCTAAGGCTTTTCTCATTTGACAATCTCTTAAGAAGTTCAGGTAGTTTGACTTGTGTTTCCTTCTTATTAAGGAGAAATACTACCCATGTGAACCTAGAGAAGTCATCTACTACCACCAATGTGTATTTTCTACCATTTATGCTTGAAGGGGTAATTGGTCCAAACAGATCCATATGTAGAAGTTCAAGTACCCTTTCAGTGGAGATGACTGGTTTACCTTTGAATGAGGCTTTAATCTGTTTTCCTTCTTGACATGGCTTACACACATGTTCTTTAATGAAAACCTCATTAGGCAGTCCTTTAACTAATGCATTTCTAGCAAGTTTATTCATAGATTTGAAGTTCAGGTGGTTTAGCCTTTTGTGCCATAACCAACTTTGTTCACTAGAACTTTTAGCAATAAAACATGCAGCATCAGTAGACTTGTCCCAGTCTGCAAAATACACATTTCCCTTCCTAGTTCCAGTCAATAGGGTTTGTTGAGTTTTATCCTTAATTAGACACTTTCCACTTGAGAACTCAACATTAAAATCTTTATCACAGAATTGACTGATACTTAGGAGATTATATTTGAGACCAGCCACATAAGATACATTGGTTACTTTGATGTTACCAATCATCAAAGTACCATAATCTTTTGTAGTTGCTTGTGAGCTGTCTCCAAAAGTAACATTTGGGTCTTCTTTTTCAATGAAGTCAGTGAGGAGTTCCTTGTTTCCAGTCATGTGCCTTGAGCATCCACTGTCAAGGTACCATGCTGTCTTTTTGTTCATGCTCCTCTTCTTGTGGCCCACTGGTACCTGCAATTAGATTGGTTTAGGTACCCTTTGAGTTTTGGGTCCTGAGTGGTTAGCTGTACCTTTGGGAACCCAAACTTGCCTAATAACCTTGATTGATTCAAGGTGGCTAAGTTGTCTTCCTCTAGCATCTACATACACTGTCTTTCCCTTAAATGCCTTTGAGAAAGTGTGTGTGAATGTGTTAACTCTATAAGTTTCAGGAGAGTTGTCAAATCTCCTGAACTTTTGAGTTCTTTGTGCTGCTTGAGGGAATCTTTGAGGAAAGGCTTTCTTTTGACCATTACCCTTAGGCATGAAGGGTTTTGGTTGTCTCATTTTATTTTGCCTTTGAGGAAAGTTATCCTTGGGTCTATTCAGCTGAGGCTTTCTCAGAAGAGTTGGCCTAGGCTGATTATACTTTGGATAACTCCTCTGAACATTGTTCAGTAGAGTTGCCCTTCCATTGGGTCTACTCTGCTGACCAACATTCCTCTTATGTTCAGGAGCTTTGGCCATTTCCTTAGGTTTTGGCCTATTCTCCTGAATCACTTGAGTAGGCAGATCATCCATTTTGCCCTTTCCTTTGTTCAGTGGCTGAATCACTTCATTTTCAGTTTGTGCCACTGACTTAACAAAGATTCTCTTAGTGTTACTTACAGAGGCAACACTAAGACAAGGTGAAGATTCAAATGGATCAAAACCTAATCCACTTCTTTGAGCCATAGGTCTTTGATAACTCTGAATTTCCTCTATTGCTCTAGAGGATTTCTTCAGAGCAGACATCTTTAATTTCAGGCTCTCTTCACTCGATTTAAGAATATCATATTCATGTGAGAGGTTTTCAAATTTGGCATTGAGAATTTTAAGTTCAAAATCTTTTCTCTTCTGAGAGAGAAGTTGATCATCAATCTCCTTTTGTTGGTCAACTATCCTGAGATTTGCTTCCTCAAGCTCTCTCAAGACTTGTTGATACAACTCAGTAGACTTGACATCAACAATTACCTCAGAGTTTTTGGCAAGTTCAATGGCCAATCTTTCATTTTCTCTCACACAATTATCATGAAATTCTTGTAACAAAGTGAAATCTTCCATCAACTTTCCAAGGGAAAGCTTCAAGTTGACCTCACTATTGTTCTGTGAGATGAATGATGGTGAACTAGAAGTAGAGGATACCTCATCATCCTCAAGAGCCATGTTGCAGACATCATCATCATCATCACTGTTGGAGAATAATCCATCAGAAGAGTTGAAGCTTTCAGCACTTTCAGATTCATCACCAGCCATCATGGCCTTTCTATTGGTGAACTTTCTGTCTCTTTTAGCTTGTCTCTCTCTTCTTTCTTTAGAGCTTAGTTCAGGGCAGTCATACTGGAAGTGCCCTTTCTTTTTGCAATTATAGCACAGATCTTCATCATCATCCTTCTTGGATTCATCTCTTCTCTTAGATGATGAAGGTTCAGCTCTACTGGACCTTCTCCTATCAGAGGACTTGTCCTCTGATCTTTTCTCTTCAGGCTTTTTGTCCTCAGCCTGATCTTCAGGGGAATTGTATCTTCTCCTGAATTTGTTGTCTTGGTAGAATTTCTTGTATCTACCAAACCTTGTGTTGAGCTTGTCAAACCTTCTAGCCATCAAGGCTAGTTCTTCCTTCATTTCAGTCTTAGAGACTGACTTTGATGATCTGGGAGTGGGTTGCATTTCAGGTTCAACAATTTTGGCTTTGAATGCCACCCCCTTAGTAGGATTTGAAGGTTCCTCAACAGGTTTTCTTCTATTGAGGTCGAACTCATAGGCTTTGAGTTCTGAGAAGATTTGTTGCATGGGCATGGAGGAGAGATCTTTGGTATTCTGCATCATCACAGCATAGACATCCCACTTTTGAGTGAGACTTCTCAAGATCTTTAATCCAACCTCTCTCTTGGTGTAGACTTTGCCCAATGAGTTAATCTCATTCATCACATCAGTGAATCTACCAGCAAATTTGTCAATGGACTCATCAGACTCCATTGAAAATTGTTCAAACTTTTGCACCGCAACTTGGAGCTTATTCTCCTTGATCTTTTCAGTACCCTCACACATTTCAGCAAGGGTATCCCAAATTTCTTTGGCTGTTGTGCAGTGGTAGACTCTTCCCATGACTGCATCTGGAATTGTTTGATAGAGGGTGTTCATTGCTAGATAATTCAGATTATCCTTCCTTTTTTCATCAGTAGTGAAGTCATCTTCATCTTTGGGAATCAGTTCCCTTATATCTGCTCTTTGCTCTTCTGTTACCCTGGGGTTAGTTTGAGTAAACACAAAAGGTCCTCTTGTGATTACTCTTAACATGTCAGTATGAAGAGATGCAAGATGAGCTCTCATTCTAATTTTCCAGAAATCATAATTGTCTATTGAAAACATGGGCAGTTTGTGATGAGAAATGTGGTTGACTGGATTTGTGGCCATATTGTCTAATCCTTGAACAGCAGGTGGAGGAACAACATTGTTGTTGGCCATATCTCAAGAATAATCAGTTAGTCAACAAGTAATAGATTTCAGATAGAGATCAGTTCAGTGACCACACAAATATGAGAGTTTTGAAAATCAAGATGGATTTTCAGAAGCAGTGGTCTTTGAACCCCTGCTCTGATACCACTTGTTGGTCCTGAAAGGAGTATATAACAAGTGTATGGGGGGGGGGGAATACACTTGTATGCAATTCTTCTCAACTTTGATCAAACTAGAGTTCAGCAAGGTCTTGGACAACTCTGCTGAAGAAGATTAACTCTTCTAAGATAATCAAACTACTAAGTACTATTGAGTACTTAGTTGAGTAACTATCTAGGGGAGTTATATGTGCGGAATAGTGGTTGGCCCTTTTAGTTTAGACTCCTTTAATTTCTGAAATCACTTAGTCAATGCAACACAGTCCAGTTTTCAGGGAACTTGTCCAAATAGGTTTTTGCACAGTCTTTGAATGTTTATCCTTGAAAGATCAGTTTTGTGTGCAGTGTTGAATGTATGAAAGTACTTATAAAGTAAATCAACACAGGAGATTTATAGTGGTTCAGAGACTCAAGCTCCTACATCCACTTTCCCTGATTTAACAGGATAATTCCTTCTCTCTTGGAATTAACTTGTTTTATAGTGCCAAGGTGCACTTGATCAAACACACCACTCCTTGGTGAATTGATCCCTAGGATGTCTAGAGTCCTAGTACCCTCTTCTCAACTCAGAACTGAACTGTTCTTCTCTCAACAGTCAGCTCCTACCACTTCTACTACTACAACCTTCTCACTTTCTCACTTGAAAGGGGTATGGGTTGAAGTAAGGTTCCAACTAATGAGATATCCTTTACAATGAAGATCAAGGTATAAGGATAGGATATCTCTCTAAGCTTGTGTATGGATATACAATTGGGTTCAGCTTAGAAGAAGTGTTTGAAGACTAAGATAGTCTTTGACAGCTTTGAAAGCACTTTGACTTGTAGGATAGTTGGATATTCTTGTCAAGGTTGAGGTCAGTTGGATTCTGTTGAGGTGCCTTCAAATGGTCTTCACACTTCTGTATTTATAGACAAAATGGAGGATTTGCCCGTTGGAGAGGCAGCCCCAAATTGCTATAAATGTCTTCCTTGAGTTCTTCAAACTGGAAGACAGAATCTTGATAGTGACATGTCCTCATTTGGGTAATAAACGGCTTGTAAGACTTTGTCTTCATTCTGCAGCACTTTTCCCAATGTTTGTCTTCTTGTTAGGACTTGGACATGGCTTCTGAAGGTTGATCCAATGATAGGACAACATTCCTTATCAACTGGACAACTCTCCTTATCACTATCAGCAGTTTTGCTTTTCAGCAAGGTTGGTTGCTCTTCTTCAGATGACTTGGCTCTTCCCTTTATTTCATTCCAAGATGATCTTGGCATGTTGCATTGTATTTCTTTAGGGCATGGTTGTCTCTAATTCTTCAGCATAGTTGACCTTCAACCTTTAGAACATCTGTTCTGATTCAATCATGCTGAGACAACTCTTCTGGACAACTCTTCTGATCAGCATATTTGGTCTTTTAGCATCAGAGCATTTTTCACATAGAGTTGGCTTCTCTGGACAACTCTCCTGTTCAAAACCTTTGAGTAGTCTTGTCCTTTTGAGCTAGGTAAAGTTGTTCTTGTATATGGCTAGCTTTCTCTGGACAACTCTCCTGATCAGAGTCATTAGGCTTGTACATTTGATTTTCCCAATCTTGCATATGGACACTTTCTCTGGACATCTTTTCTGGACTTGTCCTTTTGAGCTTTACAATCTTATTGGACTTGTCCTTTTGAGCTTTACAATCTTGTTCTTGCATAAGAACATCTTTTCTGGACAACTCTCCTGATCAGAGCATTTGGTTTTCCATAGAGTGTCCTTGCTCTTAAGTGATTGTTCCAGAATTTGAGCCTTGAGGGGACTTGATCTTGATCATCTTTAAAGCATAGGTTCCCCCTCAAATTGTGCATCTAATTGTCTAAGAGCTGCCTAACATTTCAGCTTCTCATCTAGCCTTATGCTATGTGTTCTAACATTTTTAGAACACTATCAATTGACTTAGGCATGTCTCAAGGGGTTTTGGTATTAGATCAAAACATATCTCATTTTATTCCCAACATAAACTTTTATCGTTTTTTGAATACAAATAATTATATCAATTAAAAAGAGATAACAATTAACTTTGAAAATTAACACAAATAGTAATCATGCATAGTAAAATATAATCTCATTCATTAACTCATGTGTGAAAAGTGACAATGTTTATGTAAAAAATGATAATCACTTTTAATAAAAACTTTATCACAATTCAATCAAACTTTATCACTTTTTGAATAATGATATTTTTCTAAATAAAAAGTGACAATAAACTCAAAAAATTGATGCAATTAATAAATGGGGAGGTCTTGTGTAAGACCGTCTCACGGATCTCAATTCGTGAGACGGAGCTCCATTCACCCCTTTCAACAACTGAAGGCCGCAATAAATGGGCCGCCCTCCGCAAAAAATTAAACCATTTCAATAACTGAAGGCCGCAATAAATGAGCCACCCTATGCAAATAATTAAAAGTTGAGATAATGTAAAAAACAATCCAAACAAATTAGAAGGTCGGTGGCCCACAAAATGGTATAACTAATATATTTTGATTCTTCTGATATTTCCAAAAAAAAAAAATTGTTTTAAAAATAATAAAATTTTGAATTAAAAATAATACATCAATTTTTTTATAGTAATATACTATCAAATAAAAAAGTGACAATTAATCCAAAATAATAATGCAATTAGTAAAAAAAATCATATTTACTAACAAATAACTTCATTCATTAACCAAAAATAAAAAAGTAATAATGTTTAAGTAAAAAATGATTATATTTATTTAAAAAGTGATAGTCACTTTTACTAAAAATATAATTATTACTTTTTAACTAAACTTTTATCACTTAGAATATGATATTTTATCAAGTAAAAAGTGACAATTAACTCAAAAAAATTGATGTAATTAATAAAGATAATCATGTTCACTAACATATAATATAATTCATCAAATATAAATTTAAAAGTGATAATGTTAAAGTAAATAGATATAATCACTTTTGATAAAAACATTATCACTTTATAACTAAACTATTATCACTTTTTGAATACTGATATTATTTCAAAATGAAAAGGCAAAAACTTGTGTGAAACCTTCTCACGGATCTTTTTTTGTGAGACGGATCCCTTTTAACCCATATTTCAAAATTTTGGATAGGATAACCCATATTTTTTTCCAGATTTTGATTTGTAAAAAAAAGTGATAATGTTTAAGTAAAAAGTGATAATATTTTTTAAAAAAGTGATTGTCACTTTTTACTTAAACACTATCATTTTTTGCTCAAACATTATCACTTTTTATATATGAAGGCCATCTCACGGATCTCATTCTGTGAGACGGTCTCACCCAAGACTAACCCAAATGAAAATTAACTCAAAAAACTAATGCAATTATTAAATATAATCATGCACACTAATATCTAACCTCATTCATTAAGTTAGAATTAAAAATTGATAATGTTTAACTAAAAGTTGATAATATTTAAGTAAAAAGTGATATTCACTATTTTATAAATCATTATCACTTTTCCACTAAACTTTTATCACTTTTTAAATACCGATATTCTTTCAATGTGACAATTAACTCAAAAAAACTAATGCAACTATTAAATATAATCATGCCCACTAATATGTAACTTCATTCATTAATTCAGGATTAAAAAGTGATAATGTTTAACTTAAAAATTCATAATGTTTAAATAAAAAGTCATGATAGTCATTATTTTATAAATCATTATCACTTTTCAACTAAAATTTTATCATCTTTTGAATACTGATATTCTTTCAAAGTGATAATTAACTCAAAAAACTAATGCAATTATTAAATATAATTATGCCACTAATATGTAATCTCATTCATTAATTCAGAATTAAAAAATGATAATGTTTAAGTAAAAATTGATAATGTTTAAATAAAAATGATAGTCACTATTTTATAAATCATTATCACTTTTCAACTAAACTTCTAGGGCTAGTCTTGTATGAAATATTGCATATATGCATTTCAGTTATTCACACACATGTTCTTTATAAATACACCCACAAACTTAATTCACACACACATTTTTTATAAATACACCAACAAACTTAATTCATACACACATTTTTTATAAATACACCCAATGACAGCTTAATTCGAAATTTTTAATCCGTTTATTTTACTCATTTCTGTGATTTTTTTATCTTTTATTTTATTGTCGAACGCGAGATATTAAATGTAGTAATTCAAATTGTAATATGTAGTAATACACATTATTTTATGTAGTAATAACACAAACTATTTATATAATAATACAAATTCTTTTATTTAGTAACACATTTTTTCTAGTGTTTTTATTGATGTAGCAACTCACATTATAATAATTAGTAACATATATTATCGAATATAGTAAACATAATAATCATGTTGTAGTACAAAATGTTTTATTGTAGGATTATGCAAAAAATATTAGATCATTTGATAAAGTTACATATAGTAACAAACGTCTATTCAATGTAGTAATTCATACTGTAGTATGTAGTAACATATAATTTTTTATGTAGTAAAACAAATTATTACATGTAGTAATAACACAATTTTATATAGTAATACTGATTCTTTTATATTTTTTTTTATTGATTAAGTAACCCACATTATAATATATAGTAACATATATTATTGCATGTAGTAAGATATATTATTGCACGTAATACAAAATAACATTGACCCATAATAAATAGTATTAAAGAATATTTAAAAAAATATAAAATATTTAAGGATTAAGGTCATCGTAAATTGCAGCGTCCGACCGCGGCCTAAGGTGACCGAAAACTGTTCGGAGAAGACGACCATGTTCAATTTCTGTCAGTGGGTGCATTTATAAAAAATATGTGTTTGAATTAAGGTTCTGGGTGTATTTAAAAAAAATGTGTGTGTGAATTAAGCTTGTGGGTGTATTTATAAAAAATGTGTGTGAATTAAGCTTGTGAGTGTATTTATAAAGAACATGTGTGTGAATGACTGAAATGCATGTATGCAATATTGCATATAAGTTTTTGTAAAACTTCTATCACTTTTTAAATAGTGAACTATATCAAGTAAAAATAATAACTAACTCAAAAAATTAATGTAATTAGTATAAATAATCATGTCCAAACAAGTTTTTAGTCTTAAATATTTCTTATCTAGCTGTTAATTTTTTAATCACTTCATATAAAAAAGTTAACGTATATAATGTTTTTATTAATATTTATTAATTTTTTTAATAAAAAAAATACTACTGCATTACATTTTAATTAGTTTATAAAAAAACATAAATTAATGGTTAAATTGATTTTTTAACTATATTTAACAAATTAAGTTAATTGGCAAGCATGGGCTTGAAAGTCCACCAGGCTTTTGATGCGTGTGGGCCATTGAACGGGAGGGTGGGCTTAAATGAATTAATGAGGGAGAGTGGTTTAATGCATTGGAACAGTTTTATAAATGAATGGGTCAAAGAAAGATCCGTCTCACGAATTGAGATCCGTGAGACGGTCTCACACAAGTTTTTATCTATGCATATTTGTTGAGACCGCAAAATTAGCTTAAGATTTTAACAATTGATTAAATGGGCCAAGATTTTAGAATTTTATCTAAATTGGGTAAGATGCATGAAATATTTCATGCAAAACCCATTTTTTTAGACACTATTAATTTTTACTTTTTTTTACAAAAGAAAAAAATATAATTTTTTTAAATTTGGGTTACGGTGTACCCCGAAATATATGCATAAATCTGCAATTTGATTATACTACCCCTTTCCACTATAAGTTTCTTTCTTTTTTTAGGGTGTTTTAATTAAAAAATATAATAAAATAATAGATGTAGTATAAGTAATGTGATAGTGAGAGAAAAAATAATACTCGATCTGTCCATAATAAAATTTTCATAGATAGATATGCACACATATTAAAAAGTATAATAAATGGAGTAGTAGATTTTGCATACGAATTGATATCCACAGAATCAAGGACGGGGTCCATGGAGAGGTCGTGGGGATCGACTTCTCAATGGTTTGGAACAAACTAGTCCCCACAAAAGCCGCAACAATGGCATGAGGGTTATTAAGGAACCGACTACCGACAAAAGATAACTTGCTGAGAAGAAAGGTGTTACACACACCCGACGAGGCGACATGTTCTTTCTGCGAGAAGGAGGTAGAATCGGCAGCTCACTTCTTCCTCGGATGCAGGGTGACAAGCAGTGTATGGCACGATTATATCAAATGGATCAACATCAACACCCCAATGCAGAACCAGATCGACCAACATTTCTACAGACACTTGGGGCTGCTGGGAAGCCGTAAGGGGCATAAGTGTTAGTATATATGTCCTAGAGACAATCATTATAAGGACATTGTACTTGATTATATTCAGTTATTTAAGTATTATTGACTTTATTAATAATATTCGGTGATACACTTATTGAATGTTATTGTCAAGATGATTCCGATCGGTTAGACGTCTCCAACTAATTAGAACACTTGAATATAGAAGAAATAACTGCTCTAGGATAGTAATTCAGAAAAGTAAGCAACGAGACAAACAACACACAAGAATTTAAGTGGTTCGATCAATGTGATCTACATCCACTGGACCAGACTAGTACTTCTTTGATTGATAAAGAATGTTTACACACTCATTCACTCGGAATAGGATATTTCCTCACTTCACTCGTGAACTCACACAACTCAAAGAATACAATAACATACTAAATCTCTCATCCAACCTTTACAATGTACACAAACAAGAGTTTATAAAGACCAAAGGTAGTTGCTGCTGTTAGGAACTGTTTTGAGTAGTTATCAACCGTTTGCAACCGCTTGTAACAACCCATGTGCTCTGTTATTGCCCAACTGAAAAATGGTAGTTATGCCCTCAAGTTGTTGTAACTGTAAAACTGTTAGTTAAACTAACTAACTTCGAACCAGAAGACTTGTCCATAAAGATCAGATCACTACTTAGTGTTCTGATACTCAACTCTTCTGTTCTGATGATCAAAAGCTAACTCTGTTGATAGACTTCATACTGTGCTGATCTTTACTGCACTGACCAAGTACTGTGCTGACCCAAGTATTGTGCTGACCCAAGTACTGTGCTGATCTGGTACTGAGCTGATCTACTTTGCTGAAGTACTGTTCTTAGTCCAGTTTGCTTAAGTACAAATCTTAGTCCAGTACTGTGCTGATCTTACTGTGCTGATCCCAACTGTGCTGAACTCTAAGCATCACCTTCTCATCTGATTGAAACCCTTCAATTCATCTGATAAGGCCTAAGTTATCTTATCTGATCCTATCAGCTCAGTACTTTACTGTGCTGATTTTGAGATTATGAGATAACACTCACAATTCTCCACCTTTAGCTCATAATCGAACTAATCTCCACCAAAACAAAAACACCAACACTATTCTCCTCAAAGAATAGCCTCCACTACTGATCTTCTGCCACAAGAACAGTAGCCTTCTCCTCAGAGGAATTAATGCAGTCCAATAAGTCTAAGACACAAGCCAAACTTCTCTTTTGACAATGCCTTAGTGAACGCATCAGCAGGGTTCTCCTCTGTAGCAATCTTCACTACCTGGACCACCCCCTTCTCTACAATATCTCTTACAAAGTACAACTTCACATCTATGTGTTTAGTTCTCTCATGATACCCCTGATGCTTTGCAAGATGTATTGCACTTTGGTTATCACAGAAGACAGTCACACTTCTTTGTGATATACCAAACTCCTTCAAGATCCCCCTAAGCCACATGCTCTCCTTAACTGCCTCAGTCAAGGCTACATATTCTGATTCGGTAGTAGATAATGCAACTACGGACTGATGTATTGACCTCCATGATATAGCTGTACCAAATAAGGTGAATACATACCCTGTTAAGGACTTTCTTGTGTCTACATTGGCTGCATAGTCGGCATCAACATATCCCACAAGTGCTTCTCCCTCATCTGATATCTTCTGAAATTTCAGACCTTTCTCAGCTGATCCTAGAACATATCTCATGACCCATTTAACTGTCTCCCAATGACTTAAACCTGGATCACTCATGTATCTGCTGATTACACTCATTGCATGAGTTAAATCTGGTCTACAACACACCATAGCATACATTAAACTCCCTACTGCACTGGCATAAGGAACCTTACTCATCTGAGCTCTTTCTTGGCTGTTCTTGGGACACATCTGATTTGATAGCTTCTGATGCTGACCAATTGGTGTAGAAACTGACTTAGCTTGATTCATCCTGAATCTTTCTAACACCTTCCTCAGATAGGTAGGCTGACTAAGCTGAATTGCTCCCTCAACTCTACTGATCTCCATCCCAAGAATCACTTTAGCTTCACCAAGATCTTTCATCTCAAACTCCCTTTTGAGAATCTCCTTAACTTGATTGATACTGTTAATAGACTCCCCAGCTATTAACATATCATCTACATACAGCAGAAGATAGGTAACTGAACTCCCAACTCTCCTGAAGTAAACACAGCTGTCATACAAGCTTCTTGCAAAACCAGCTGAGCAAATGTACTCATCAAACCTTAAGTACCATTGTCTAGGGCTTTGTTTGAGGCCATAGAGTGATTTTCTGAGTAAGCACACTTTGTCTTCTCCATCTTCTATGTCCAACCCTTCTGGTATTTTCATGTAGATCTTCTCATCTAAAGTCCCATGAAGAAATGTTGTGGTCACACCCATCTGATGCAGCTCCAATTCATATTGAGCAACCATAGCCAACAAGATTCTGATGCTACAATGCTTTACAACAGGTGAGAAGATTTCATTAAAGTCAATACCTTATTTCTGTGTAAATCCTTTAGCTACAAGTCTTGCCTTGTACCTAATCTTGCCACCTCTCTGAGCCTCCACCTTTTTCTTGTAGATCCACTTACACCCAACAAGTTTCTTGTTCTTAGGCCTCTCAACAATCTCCCAAGTCTGGTTCTTGTTCAGAGATAACAATTCTTCCTCCATTGCAACTAACCACTTCTCTTTGTCATGGCAGTTTATGGCTTCCGTGTAAGTTTTAGGCTCCAAAGACTCCACCTCAAGAGCTGCACATAATGCAAATGATACTATGTCAGCTTGACCATACCTCTGAGGTGGGTGGACTTCTCTTCTGGTTCTGTCCCTAGTCAGCTGATAGTCATGAAGCTCAGTATCACTATGAGTAGTCTCCTCCTCATCTGGATCAATGATACACGTGTTATGCAACACTAAAATAAACAACCGCAAGTATACGGCGTCTATCGTAGCGTGATAAGCACGAGGTCGATCCCACAGGGAGGTTAAGCGTAAAAGGGTAGTTTGCTAGTCGAGTTCTAAGTAGACGTGATCGATAATTTGAGTGGTGTGAATTACTCTAATATTACCTAACAAGTGTCACAAATAAGTAATAAAGAGCAAAGACGAAATCGATCAAATACCAAGCAAACAAGTAAAATGATCGTAAAACGAATGTAACTCAAAGAGAAAAGGTGGGTTCCAAGGCAATTGTAGTTCTTAGATGTCCGTTTATGAATGTTGTCTCGTTTAAAGGGCCATTAAGGTTATCCCGTATAAGGTGATCACACAAAAAGAACTAATCGATCTCCCGATACAAATTAATCCAAAGACGCAATGTAATATAAGCTCGTATGTCTACATCACAAACATTACACCATCTAAAATAGCTCCTAAGATCATTCGATTCCCTCTCCGATAATTAATCCTCTCCCGAGATCATAATAATATCGGGTTGCATATTCGCATACGATTAAATGGAATAAATCTCCCGATACTACCCCAATTAACAATAAATCAAGCAAATCATTATGGCCACTAACAACATGCTTTACAATGAATAATTGAATATGCAAATACGAGATAAACACCAATTAAAGCAAGAAATTACTCATAAACATCAATCCAAGTCTTACAATGCCTTAGAACCACAAAGTTGTTTAGCTAACTACTAACATAATCAAATTACAAAATCCAAATGAAATAACTAAATAAAAAGGAAAAGAGAGAGAAAGCTTAGTCTAGAATGTGGTAGGGAATGGAATTTGGGAGCTATTGCATCCTTTCTTCCTTGATTTGGTGGAGAATTGATGAAGATATGGCCAAAACACCTCCAAGTATGTGTAACTATGTGTGGATTGGGGGAGAATGTCTTGGGTTTCAAGAATGAGGCCTTATATAGTGTTGGGGTAGGGTTTAAGGATGAAAATTGCACTTAAGTCCTTGGAAATTGGACAAAATATGCAAAAGGCACCGAGAGCAGGGGTGACTCGGCCGAGTGGGACAGCTCGGCCGAGTTGGGGTGTTAAAATCGTGGCCAAAATCTTCAGGGCTCGGCCGAGTTGTCCCACTCGGCCGAGTGCACTTCGTTCCAGGGGCTACGAGTCGTTTCAGGGCTCGGCCGAGTTCGGTCACTCGGCCGGATGCATCTCGTTCCAGCTTCCAAGTTTTACCTCGCGACTCGGCCGAGTGGTTAATTCACTCCAGATTTCGAACTTGTTCAGCAGCTCGGCCGAGTCAGGGAGCTCGGCCGAGTGGAGATGGGTTCCAGATTCTGCATCCTTCAGTAGCTCGGCCGAGTTGTCCAACTCGGCCGAGTTGTCTCTCCAAACTTTTCCTCGCACTCGGCCGGATCAGATAGCTCGGCCGGATGGAAATTGATTCCAGAATCTGCCTTGATCAAGGGCTCGGCCGAGTTGGCTAGCTCGGCCGAGTTGCTCGGCACTCCAAACTTGTTTCGTGCATATCTTTCGCCTCGGTTGTTCGATTGACTCGATTCTTTAGGCTATTCCACTCCGATTTTCGAGACGAACCCAACGATGCACTCCTCTTCCTGATCCAGTAAAGTGTGGTTGGTGTTTTGCTCCAAATTCCATCGTATTTCCTACAAAATCGACAAAACACAACCTTTCCCTCATTTTGGCTCAAATCATCATAATCCATGCATAAATAAATGAAATCCACATCAAAATACACTTCACATGAGCATCTAAAACGCGTAAATTCCACCCGAATCAATCAATCTGCTCTTCAGTTAGTGTTCTGATGTCCTCATGCTCCACCTCCACCTGTGTCTCATCTGGTTTGTTGTGTGCTTTACTGGAGTTTGACTCCTCTTTCAATGGCATTCTATTCTCATCAAAAGTTACATCTCTGCTGATAATGCACTTCTGCATTCCAGCTTCTAGGCACCACAATCTGTATCCTTTCACACCTGAAGGATACCCTATGAACACACATTTCAAGGCTCGAGGCTCAAGCTTATCTTGCTTGACATGGGCATATGCACAGATACTTTGAGAGTATTGGCTTGTCCAATCGAGAAACCGTTTGGTGTATTCTATTTACGTGTCTACGGGAATATCGATTTGTGTAGCAATGTAATGTCCTTCGACTTGAGGTCAATACACGCGACATGTGCGGCATGATGGGCTCTGATCATGACCGACGCTTGCACTCCAAAGGGGTAGATTAGAAATGTGCTGGGCACACCATAAAGTACATGCGCGCGGTAGTTGAGCCAAGAATATGATTAATTCCTCATATTAGATTTGGAGAGAATACTCGTCTTCTCATAACTAATTGGATCGTTAGTTATTGACCAATGCACGTCACATTTGAAATGATGTTCATATGCGACAATGTGATCAATTAGTAGAATGAGACAACATGATTAAATTATTCGAATAGACACATCATCATATTCTAGATTTAATCAGAGTATTCGTGAATGAAATGATAATATTATTGTGAGCTTCACATTACATGTTGTTGTTGCATCCTCGCAACGTACCTCACATATTGAGATTGTCTAGTTCATTGTATAGGGTTCTACTAAGATCGTTAGTTTGACTAATCGCTTGATATGTGAGGGCCTATGAGTCACACAACAAGTAGTTTTAATTTACGAATTAAAGTTGGATGAATTAATTAATTGATTTGATCAAGATATTTAATTTATGAAGAAATATAGAATAATTATACTCCGTATTAGATAGAATTATAACTTATTCAATTAAATTAGATTTAATTAATAAGATGATATATTAGATATATAGTAATTATTTAAGGGGGTGTATTGGTTGTGGATTCTATATGATTTTTTTAAACTTTCAAAGTTTGGGTATATTCAATTCGAATTTTCAAAAGTTTTTAAAAATTTTGAGGCATTCAATACGAATTCTAAAAAGTCTTAAAAAAACTTTGGGTATTCAACAGTGTATAGATTTTAATACTATATGTATTTTGTTGGATTCTCCTAAAAAAATATAAATAAATTACACTATCCAAAATCTCTTGTAAAACCCAGAGATTTCAACGGATTAATTCTCCCAAAGAACTCTAAAGACAAAAAGTTAGAAGTAGAGATGGCAAAAATATTGACCCAACCAGCGGGTAAACCGTCCCGCCCCGCGAGCCTTGGGTTAGGTTGAATCTGCCCCATATTCAGAACGGGTCAGTTCTGCCTCGCCCCGCATGTGAATGGATCGAGTCTGGATCTTATGTCCGACCCACGAGTATCCGACCTGATTCGAATTATTATATAAACTTTATATAGTATATATATATATATATATATATATATATTTTTTTTTTTTAATTATTGGTAAAATACTTTATATATATAAAAGATACTCCCTCCGTCCGCCTATAAGTTTCCCGTTACTTTTTGGCACAAAAATTAAGAAAAGTGATTAAAGAATATATATAGTACAAGTGATGTGATTGGAAGGAGAGAGATAGAGAGAAAAAGTAAGATATAAAAGGAAGTGTAAGAAAAAGTACTTACCAAAAAGGGTATGAGAAGCTTATAGGCGAACGGACCAAAATGGTAAAATGGAAAACTTATAGGCGGACGGAGGGAGTATATACATAAAAAATATTTATATTATTGTGAATTTTTCAATGTATATATGCATGAAAAATATTATTTTCAATTGTGAGAAACAATTTAAATAAATTCAACATGATATGAAAAAACGGGGCGGGGCACGGAGCGACTATCTAGAACCCGTACGGGGCACGCGACGAGTTCGGGGCATATACAAGTGTGTTCTATATACATTTGCATCAATAGTTCCAGAACTTATGTAAATTTATGTAAAACAATAAAAAAAGTATATTTCACAATCTTGTCAAGTCTATGAAAATCCATATAAATCAATAAAAATAGTCAGTCAAACTGTGCATGGACTCTATGAATTTTCTAAATCTACAAACATTTTAAAGTCCTAAAAAATCCAATAGAATCTCAATTCAATATATTATGGGATAAATATGGTAAGAGATATTTTATTATATATTGAATTTGCCAATAAAATAAAATATATATGCGGATATTTTATTATATATTGAATTTGCCAATAAAATAAAATATATATGCGGGCTCAAGCTCATGTTTATTTTACTATATAAAGACCTCTAGGTTAGAAGTTCTGGGTTACAATTTGATCACTTATAATATTACTATGTTTATCTCTATAGAATTCTCTTAGCAAGTTCTTTTAGAGAATTCCAATCTAGATTACAAGTTCGTAGACGAGGATTACATGGATACTGTAATAGAGGATCAGGATCTCGCATACGAATCACTGTAAGAATTATTAATGTTTTAATTATCCGTCAATTTATTTTATAGTCATATCAGAAACTCTGTATTGGTAAACAAAATTTTAAGCTTACGCCGCTATGGTGTTCGTAACTCCAAAACACAACAGTGGTATCAAAACTTCAAGCTGATTAATGACTATACATAAATTTTGTATGTTTGTCGCAAGTAATAATATGCTAATTTATAATTTTATTTTGCCCAATATTTTATTTCTAAATCGTGTACATATAATTAATTTTTGGGAATTTTTTAGATTGTAATTATTTTGGTTTTGGAAATCATATCTGTACATTTAAAAAGAAAAAAAGAAAAAATCTGATTGAAAAGAAACACAAAAGGGCTTATGTTTCATCTTCAAAACTATATTGCCGGAGCCGAAGTTAGTCTACTGCTGGGCAAATGACTTCTCCGGCGAATTGAACCCCCTACTTCACCGAAAAATGAAGGCTCAATGGGCGGAGCGACTCCCTTCCACAGGGACAAAGTCGCGGCTTCCCTTCTTTTCCCGATGAGATCGTCGGTAGCGATTGACGGGCTGTGACGAATTTCGGAACTGTTGTTGCAGCTTTGGGCCTCTATTTTGAGAATTTGATTCTCTTCATGGGCCTGAATGCAATTATGGTATATTGCAGATTAATCTTTGAATTTAAAATTAATTTTAGAAATTAGTTAAGGGTTTGTTTGGTTGTCTGAAAATCTGGAAATAAATAAGGGATTGTTTGGTTGGATCAAATTCTGAAAATTTTATAAAAATAAAATTTGGACAAAATAATTTTGATAATAATTTTAGAATTAACTAAAAGGCTTGGAGTTTGTTAGTATTTCTAATTTTAGCAATATTTTACCTACAAATATTAATTGCTTGCACGTTTATTTGATTTATGTGCTAAATCCTATTTTGTGCTTTATTTATAACATTTTGAATTTTATAATAAAGCATGAGAACTTGATTAATTATTTTACTTGTCTAACTGTTTATGTAAATTAAATTTACATTATTAGTTAGAGTCCGCGTTTATTGTATGAGTAGGCGACACCCAATACTTGTCAGACCGCATTTATTATATGGGAAGGCGGTGCCCAATATTTATCGGACCGTGTTTATTATGTTTGTATCGGTGGCATCCAGTATTTGCTCTTATTTGTTTTAGCATGTATAATTAGATCTTATTTAAGCAATTAAATACCCCACGCTTTGAAATGTTACTCAACAAAATATGATTTTCATTTAGAATGAAAGATGTCTTCCATCATAACTAAAAAAAGACATGAGATTTCATTCCAATGAGTATTTAAGACCCAAGTCTTTTGCTCGGAGTTACGTCTAACGGAACTTTTATAGGGCCATGCAATGTCGCCGTGTGATGATTGTAAACCAACCGACTAGGTTCAATCAACTAGGAATTGCATAAAGTGCAATTGGTATTGAGACCTACCAGTTATTCCATTACAGTATTCAGCCCAAGATGGTGCTGTGATAGTAGGAATGTGGATCATAGTCCATTATGATTTATATTTGATATAAAAAATAATGGAGACAAAATAAATATAAAAGCCATGTTTATTTTGATTACTGAATATTGATCATATGAAAATTGTGTGCTTTAATTCCCGTTCTATTATTTCTCTAGGTTGGTTGAAATGAATAATTTATCGTTGAGATTCGTACTGAAATCTAATAAATTGGTTGGCCAAATTTTCTGGATTGACACCGAAATACGCGTTTGGTGCTAAGGCAAGAAAAAATTGAATAAGTGTTGGACACACAAATTCAAAAAACCCGGCACCTGGTTCTGCTGAGCTTGCTACGGTTGATGTTGCTGCTCAGAAGGAGCATCAAGATGATGCAGGACAGACGCAATGTGTGATGTTGTTAGACATGACCCTTGAACTTCAGAGGCAACATGAGAACATGAATCCCTTTGAGATGCTCAAACATATGAAAAATCTATTTGACTTTGAATCTCGTTCTGAGAAATATGAGTTCATGAGAGATCTGTTCAGGTGTAGAATGTCTGACGGAGGGAATGTCTCACCTCATGTTTTGAAGATGATAAGGCTGATTGTGAAACTAGGAACCCTAGACATTAGTTTAGGGGACGATGTCTCCATTTGTGCCATTTTTCAATCACTTTCGGATTCTGTTTCACGCTTCATAGTGAACTATTATATGAATCAGAAGTGATTGAAGAATGACATAAATGGAGACATCGTCCCCCAAACTAATGCTTAAGGTTCCCTTTGAGATGCTCAAACATCTGAAAGATCTATTTGACTCTGAATCTCGTTTTGAGAAATATAAGTTCATGAGAGATCTGTTCAGGTGTAGAATGTCTGACGGAGGGAAGGTCTCACCCTATTTTTTCAATCAACCTTATCATCTTCAAAACATGAGGTGAGACCTTCCCCCAATCAGACATTCTACACCTGAACAAATCTCTCATGAACTCATATTTCTTAAAACGAGATTCAAAATCAAATAGAGATCTATCATGAACTCATATTTATCAGAATGAGATTCATAATCAAATAGATCTTTCAGATGTTTGAGCATCTCAAAGGGATTCATGTTCTCATGTTGCCTCTGAAGTTCAGGGTTCATGTCTAACAACATCACACACTGCGTCTGTCCTGCATCATCTTAATGTTTCTTCTGAGCAACAACGTCAAACGTAGCAAACTCAGCAGAACCAGGTGCTGGGGTTTTTGGGATTGGCGTGTCCAACACTTATTCAATCTTTTCTTGCCTTAGCACCAAACGCATATTTCAGTGCCAATCCAGAAAATTTGGCCCAAACAATTTGTTGGATTCCAATACGAATCTTAACGACAAATTATTCATTTCAACCAACCTAGAGAAATAATAAAACGAGAATGAAAGCACACAATTCCTATGATCAAGTGCTTGAGCTGAATGCTGTAATGGAAGAACTTGTAGGTCTCAATACCAATTGCACTTTATGCAATTCCTAGTTGATTGAACCTAGTTCAATCGACGTCCCCTCGTTGTTCCCTTTCTTGGGCTAGTGAAACAACTCGGTTGATTTACAACCATCACACGACGACATTGCATGCCCCTATAAAAGTTCCGTTAGACATAACTCCAAGCAAAAGACTTGGATCTTAAATACTCATTGGAATGAAATTTACGGTCTCCTTTTAATTATGATGGAAGACATCTTTCATTCTAAATGAAAACCATATTTTGTTGAGGAACATTTGAAAGCGGGGTATTTAATTGCTTAAACAAGATCTAATTATACATGCTCAAACAAATAAGAGCAAATACTGGGTGCCGCCGACCCAAACATAATAAACACGGTCCGACAAATACTGAGCGTCGCTTACCCAGACAATAAATGCGGTCCGACAAATACTGAGCGTCGCTTACCTAGACAATAAATGCGGTCCGACAAATACTAGGTGCCGCCTACCCAGACAATAAACGCGAACTATAACTAATAATGTAAATTTAATTCACATAGACAGTTAGACAGGTAAAACAATTAATCAAGTTCTCATGCTTTATTATAAAATTCAAAATGTTATAAATAAAACACATAATATGATTTAGCATATAAATAAAATAAATGTGCAAGCCATTAATATTCGTAGGTAAAATATTGCTAAAATTAAAAATACTAACAAACTCCAAACCTTTTAGTTAATTCTAAAAGGAAGAGGGTGATAGGAATGTGGATATGCATGGTGTGGATGATGTGGAAATGGCGGAATAGAAAAATATTCGACGGGCTAGGACGTGAATCAAAGAAAATATTAGACGAGATTAAAAGGAGGACATGGAGCTGATTCACCTGTTATGAAAAAGGCATGACAAATATTTCATTCAAAGATTGAAGTGCAGATCCGTGCAAGTGCCTAGAAGCTTAAATACAATACTGGACTTCTGGCATAGGATGAGGCTAGGATAATTCGATAATAATTACAAAATGGGAGCAGCTTAATTTATTTATTTTTTCATTCATGGAGTCATTTTGGTACCTCTTGGCTTGGTACCTGTGAATGTTGTATCTTGTTACTCCTTATTTTAATAAAAGTTCTTTGCCTGATTAAATATTTTTTTTTTTTGAAGGGTAATTCTGTATCTTTATTTGCGCGTAAATAGTAAAGATATCTTGTGTAAAATTGATAAAAATATTATAAGAGTGAAGTTTATAAAAATTTTTTCATTTTAAGGATGTTAAAGTTATCAAAAAAAGAAAGTGTAAAGATTATTGAAAATAAATGAGTATGAAATAAAATATGATAAAATAATATTATTGGTATATAATAAAAGTGATGTGATTGAAAAAGAAAAAATAATAATAAAAAAATGGAATGAAACCTTAAAAAAGAGTGAGAATGAAATATACTACTACTATATTTTTGTATCTACACAGTATTATTGAATATATATATATATATATATATATATATTTATAATAAAAATATAAATAAAATTATAATACCGACAAACCATTAACTGGAACATAGTTTTATAGAATGGGAGAAAAAAATTATTTACGTCCCGTAATTTTTACCTTTTTTGAAAAATGTCCCAAAATAGTTAAAATTTTAATTTACGTTCCATAACTTTTTCAATTGATTAATTTATGTCCAATTTTCGCTGGAAATCCCTAAATTTATGTAAATAGGACGTAAATTGAGCAATTAAAAAAGTTATGAGACGTAAATTAAAATTTTAATTAAAATAGAACGTTATGCGAAAAAGATAAAAATATTCAACAAATGTGTACAATTCACTATAAAATTAAATCCTACAAACCCTATGGGTATGTTTACTTTTGATTTTAAAAACCAGGATCCAAAACCCATTTTACTTCGGGATTTAAAAATCGATTTTTAAAATCCACTCAAAACCACCCATATATATCAAACATATTGATTTGACATAAAGTTATATCTACATAATATTACTCCAATCATTATATTCTTTCTCAACAATAATATAATAATACTATAATAATATAATAATACAATAATATAATACATTTAATCATTACACAATTAACTAATCATTATAATCTCATCAAACAATAATATAATAATACAAATTCATTCAATCTTACAACTTGATTTGACATAAAGTTAAATCCTCCACTATTTCAAACCCAAAAGAAACACTTATATAATTATTCATCGGGATTTCAAAAATTAGGATTTAAAAAACCTGGTTTTTAAAACCACCCAAAGCCCAAAGTAAACATCCCCTAAATAATTTACCTATAAAACCTATACCCTATAAAAGTCAACTCTATAACCCTATAACCCTATAAAAGTCAACTCTATAAATACCTATAAACCCTATATAATTTACCTATAAAACCTATACTCCTATACTATAAAGTTAAATCTTACCCTACATAAATTCTAAAATTAACACAAAACATAAAAAATATTAGAATTTTGAAATTCACTAGATTTTGAAAACCGAATTTCAAAATCTCAAAATAAACATGTGCCAAGTGTCAATTTTCAAATATTAATTATTGTCATCTAATTAAATAATCGAAATAATAGGTGGCAGTACTACATATGCAATAAACGATAACGAAACAGAGATGAAATATTAAATTTCCACTGAAAAAAAAGTAATTAAATAAGAATATACTATAAAGAAACAATGATTTATAAAATTATATTTTTCTTGAATGAATGTAAAGAAAGAGTACATGAAGCAAATATTTATAGATACAAAACGTATCTATCCTAAATCTCTAATTAAGGAAAATAAAGATATATAAAATATATTATACAAGATATATATAATATCTCTTAATATATTTGTATATGCCTAATACGCCCCCTCAAGATGGAGCACCGTAGGAGAGTCCAATCTTGATCATAAGTGGTTGTAGGCGAGAACGAGGAAGTGACTTGATAAGAGCATCAACAAGTTGATTCGCAGAAGAAACATAGAAAACTCGAGGTTGAGGGTCGATTACGGGAATGTGGTAGTAGGGGGTGTATTTAGTAAGTCGGGGTGGGTTGATCAGGACAATGGGTGGATTTGAGGGGCGGGGTGTATTTGGCGGGTTTGTTGGGACTGGGGGTGGATCTATCAGAGCAGTATGTGTATTTGGCGGAACTGGTGGTGCATGTAGAAGAGGGGTGAACTTGTCAAATTAGTGGGTGTGAAGGGTGTATCTATCAATTCAGTGGGTGTATCAGTACTTCATTTTGTTTTGGCATGCTCAACGGCTGCAAGATGTAGGAAAGCGAGGGCCGAGGCTTCTATGGATGAGTGGTGAAGCAACGGGGAAGCAGCCATGGATGGAAGCTTGAGGGAGAAGAAGATTGTCTTCTTGAGGTTGGGGTAATCGTGAGTTTTGTACGACAAGAACGTCGAACAATGATTACGGGGAAGAATAAATTTGTCTTCTTGAGGTTGGGGTAACCGTGGGTTTTGTATGACGAAGAACGTCGAACAACGATTACGCGGAAGAAGAAACTTGTTTTCTTGAGGTTGGGGTAATTGTGGATTTTGTACGACAAGAACATCGAACAACAATTACGGGGAAGAAGAAACATGTCTTCTTGAGGTTGGGGTAATCGTGAGTTTTGTACGACAAGAACTTCGAACAACGATTACGGGGAAGAAGAAACTTGTTTTCAAAAGATTGGGGTAATCGTGGGTTTTGTATGACGAAGAACGTCGAACAACGATTACGCGGAAGAAGAAACTTGTTTTTTTGAGGATGGGGTAATTGTGGGTTTTGTACGACAAGAACATCAAACAACAATTACGGGGAAGAAGAAACGTGTCTTCTTGAGGTTGGGGTAATCGTGAGTTTTGTACGACAATAACGTCAAACGACGATTATAGGGAAGAAAAAATTTATCTTCATGAGGTTGGGGTATTTACTTAGATTAGGGGGTGTAGTGCAGGTATGATGGTGGAGAGGTGACAGAGTGCATGTATAATGGTGAAAAATAAAAGTTTGGAAATTAAGTTCACGTCAGGAATGGAGAAATTGATGGAAGAAGGGGTGGGTTTAACCGTGTGATCGTGAGAATCGAAAAAAGGCATTATTCTGTAAAAACTCTTGATATCATATAGAGAAACAATAATTTATGAAATTATATTTTCATTGAATATAAAGATATACTCCTATAAAATATCTCTTGATATCATATAGAGAAACAATAATTTATGATTTTCATTGAATATAAAGATATACTCCTATAAAATATTTTATAGAAGATATATATAATATCTCTTAATATATTTATATATGCCTAATATATACATCCTAAAACTAATCGAAAAAAGTTGAATATTTAATTTGTTAAAGTTGAATATTAATTAAATGAGAATATACATAAAGCTGCTGAGTCTCTTTTCTTCATTGCTGCTCCCGAGTCCCGACACACTTTAGGTTACCAATATGTTATTCATGGGCTCCGGCCTTAATTAATTATAGGCCATGGTTATACACAGAGACTTAGTGAGGACACTCACTGACAAAAAAAAAATCAACAAAAGCGTGTGTAAAATGTCCAATATAATTTTTAATGAAGTTTTGAAAAAATAAAACGGCCGATTAGTACATCCACCAATTCATTCCAATGAAGAATTGTCTCCACCATCACCGAAATATAAAAAAAAAATAAACACCAACAATCAAAACAATCAAAAATTGTAAAAAAATCAAAATTTTCAGAAAAAATACAACACAACAATTTCAAATGTTTTTTTTTTTGAAAAAGGTAATTGTTTTTGCCAAAAAAAATTAGGACAAACACAAAAAATTCGAATTTTTTTTTGTATCTGAAAAAAAAAATCCTATTTAGTATATTTAATTCATTTTCAATTAAGAACATTGACCACTCATATGATTAAACATCAAATTACGGTACATTTTCTACCATTTTTAATTTACTGTATATATAAAATTCAATATAATGTAATTACATGTTTTATATATATCATAAGTTTTGTGTGAATTTATTATAAGAGTAGTCGTTAGTAATGTGTTGCTCCACTTAAATGTTTAGCAGATGGATTTGCCTGACCGTCGTTGGATGTATTGTACTCCTAGAATGATTAGAGGAAATGTGAATGTGGAATTTTATAATGAACTTTGACAACTATGATGGAAAAAAATAATACACTTTTTTTTTTTAACACAAAACAATAAAATATTTTTAACATATAAAATCTACCATTACATTTGAGCTATATATTTATTTAATGTTAATAATCAACATTATTAACCGGAAATGTGAGTGTGTAGCACACATGTGTGTGATAAATTGAGATTTCGGTCAAATAGTTAAATTTAAGTTCTTTATATTTAAAAATTAATGGTAATAATTACAATTTTTTAAAAGTCTCATTAAAAATTAAAATTCGCCGGAAATGTGACCGTGTCGATCGCATGTGGGGAACAAATTGAAAATTCTGGCGAAATGTTCAATTTATGTCCTTCAAGTTATAAAATGTCCAATTAATTTACATCCTTCAAGTTATAAAATGTCCAATTAATTTACATCCTTCAAGTTTTAAAATGTCTAATTTACGTCTTTTAATTTATGTCCTCCAAAAAAAATATTAAAAAAATGAAAATTAAAATTCTACAATTCTAAAAAACCGAAATGTTTAAATTAAAAATTTAAAAATCTAATTTTTCTTTTTATAAAAACTAAAAAATTTATTAAAAATCCGAAAATGTGTAAAAATATATATATATTTTTTAAAATGTAATAAGAATCTCATTAAAATCTCACATGATTCTGACTCGTTTGTCATTAAAACATTACTCGCTCTGTAAAACTTTAGGTCCCACGAGATTTCTGATTGGAAGAATAAAAAGGTGTAAATTGGACAACTTAAACATAAATAGAAAATGTGGATACTTAAGAATTTGAACTGGAATTGGTCTAAATTATAAAATGAAATTATCCCTTCCTCTTATCAATTATGAGAGTGACGAAGTGAGATAGCTCAAATGGATTAGAGCATCACTACCTAGGTCTACGGTCCTGAGTTCGAGTCATGAAAAGAAAAAAAGGAAGAGTATACAACATAATTCAAAAATAAAAATAAAAATAGTTGATAGGTTCATATAAAATAAAATCTAGTCAAACATCTATATTTACGTATTGAAAAAGAGTACAAGATTATGGTAATTTGAACTTTAATAATACTTACAGAATAAAGGAAACTAAAGAAAATCAAATTTGAATGGTCCTACATCTCTTTATTGTATTTTTAGATATTCACAAGCAATGAAATATGCTTTCTTTGATCTTATCACAAAGGAAAATCGCGCGGCAAGTGAGCATATAATAAGGAGATCGAGTGAGGTTCCACAACACATGTCATGTCACAATAAAGTAATCTACTCTCTCTTTAAATGCAACAACATTGCAAGACTACTTTAATTCAGACAAACAGTTCATTTAGTTAGTATGCATTATTACCGGCTTAATTCTACAATAACTTTAATTTACTTTTTCATATTCAGGGGCGAATCCAGGATTATAGTTTAGGGGGAGTCGATAAATACTACTCCCTCCGTCCCTGAAAATATTTTATACTTTCCTTTTTAGAGTGTCTCTTAAAAGTTTGCATACCCCTAAATGAAAACAATTATCATAATTTACATTCTCACAATATACACATATTTACCCTTCATGTCATTACTTTTGGGCCCACATTCAATCCAACTACTTTATTTACTTTATATATAAAAGTTTATAAAATTACTCCTCAATACTCTAATCATTACATTTTTTTCCTTAAACTTTGTGGCTAAAAAGCACCGCAAGCTTTTCGGGGACGGAAGGAGTACAATTTAATACTAATATATGTCTGATAATAATAAAATTCGATATTTTTATATTTGAATCTAGATATATTATTATTTGTAGTTAAATATCTCAAAATACAAAATTATGTCTTTAATATGTTAAAACCTAGAACTCTCTCACACCTATCACAAAAATCGTCATTAATTGATAGTTTATACATATATATTTTAGCTATTTGTTTACCAATATATAGAATAATAAATTATCTTGAATATCGAGACAAAATTGAGATTAGATGGGAAAATTTCAAAATAAGTCCTCTAACTTAGGTTGATTCCATTTTAAATTCTTTAAGTTTTTAGTTTTTCAAAATACATTCTAAGGTGTCTAATTTACGTCCTGTAACTTATGTCAATTTCATTTTAAATCATTTAAGTTTTCACTATTTCAAAATACGTCCTGTAACTTAGGATGCAAATTGAACAATTTAGGACGTATTTTAGAAAAGTGAAAACTTAAAAGATTTAAAATGATATTGACTAGGGGTTGTTCGGTACGGTATACCGCCCATACTGAACCATACTGTTATCATACCGAAAATTTCGGTATTGAAAATATTCATACCGTTATCGTACCGAAAATTTCGGTATTGAAAATATTCATACCGTTATCGTACCGAAAATTTCGGTATACCGTAATCTCGATATACCGAAATTTCAGTATGTAAATATTCATACCGATACCGTACCGTAATTTCGGTATACCGAATTTTCGGCACAGTATACCGGCATACCGTACCATATCGATATATCGATTCATATCGAAAATATTGAACCATCATTTCATATCGAAATACCAATATAACAATTCATACCGAAAATATTGAAGTATGATTTTATATCGAAATTAATTATTTAGGTTTATTTTATTTAAATTTTAATAATTAAAGTTATTTTTAATTTAAAACTAATATAAAATTATAAATTATATTATAAAATTATTATTTTATTAAGGTTTCGGCATTTCGGTATACCGATCGATATACCGTTTCATACCGAATACTGAAATTTTTTCGGTATACCGAAATACCGCGGTATGATCATATTCCATACCATTATCGTACCGAAAATTTCGGTACGATATCATACCATACCGAAAAATTTGATATACCGGAAATTTCGATAATTTCAATATTTTTTCGGTATGATAAGTTCGGTATACCGAAATTTCGGTATATTTACCCACCCCTAATATTGACCCAAGTTACAGAAAGTAAATTGGACACCTTATAACGTAAATTGAAAAAGTGAAAACTTAAAGGATTTAAAATGGAATCAACCTAAGTTACCAAACGTGTTTTGATACTTTCCCAGATTAGGTCCTTTAAAAAAAAAAAAAAAGCCTATTTGGACTTTGGAGGTTAAAATCGAACAATTTTTTAATATTAAAATTAGAAAAAAAAATAAGTCAAGAGGGTAAGTATATTTTTAATTAAAATTTTACGGTAGATAAAGTATTAGACTAAAAAACTTTTTTATTCCTAGATTTTCATTTTACGTTCTTTTTTTTATATATATATTTGGCAATGAAAGAAAAAAAAATTGGTACTAAAATATTGCACCCAATCTAACTTATTTAGAATATAACTAACTACTCATTAAATCAAAAAATAAAATAAAATATATGACTACCTATAAATTAATTAAATTAAATGCATGTTGCTGGACCCACTTTATTTTAGTTGGATTTTTTTTTTTAGTTGGGCAAATAAATTTATCGTTCCAAAGTTGTCGATAACTAATCCTCGAAACAACGTCATTTTTTGTTATCTATTTCACTGGAGAGCACATGAAAAAAAACGACATCGTTCGAGGATTCTAAAAACTTTGAGACAAAATTGAGCCAACTCTATAATGCATAATTTATGGTTGGCCCAAATATTTATACTCCTTAAAAACTTGTAAAGATCTTCTTAGTACTCACACAAAATATCATTTTTACTCACACAGTTTTTTTTTTTTTTTTTTAAACAATTACTATATTTTATTTTTTAAGTCCAAACAAATATGTTAACTTTAAATTTAGTGTCCATTGTTAAATTTAAAATCAATAATATGATTGTAATTAAACTAAGTAAATATTTAATCATAATATAATTTTTGAAGTTTTGAAATTCTACTTACTAGGCCGGGTCTATACTAGTTATTCCCTCCAATTCAAAATATAAAAAAAAACATATTTATGTAAATAATAATTATTGATCTTAAGGGTATATTTGGAAGAAGTGCAACTAATTTGCATTGAAAATTGCAAAATGACATATAATTTGCAAAGAAAATGAAAGGTATATTAAGAATATGAGGGAGTAGTTTAATTAAGAGTAATGGTATTATAAGTATGGATAGGGTGAATAAGTGTTTGTTAATTATATATATAATGCAGATACAGAATTCGTGCATCTGCCGAAAGAAGAGGATACGATGGTGATCCGTTCATTCGTGGAGAAGAAGAATCCTGCAGCATCATCATCATCATCAAGCTGCAGCCAAATAATAGAAAATGATCACAAACATCCTTTGATCCTTCAAGATGATAATGTAGTTTGTGATGTATGCATACAACCCATCATAAATACTAGTAGTAGTTACTACAGATGCGGTGACTGCAGCCATGAATTCGTTGCCCATCCTTTGTGTGCACCTCATCTTCTTCCCGCTCGTTTTGAACAAGTCTTTGGGCGGGTCCGTTACGAGCTACTACTCCGTGGTCATGATCAGTTGGCCCAATCATTCTTTAATTCTGTTTTTTGTTGTTGTGAATGCCAACGTCTTTCCAATGGATTTTCCTATACATCACCAGGTTTTATGTATGATGTAGAGTGCGCAGGTGCACCGAAAACTATCAAGCACGCCTCCCACAAGCAACACATTCTTTTCCTAATTGCAAACTCAGTTGTTGCACTACCGATTACTACGGTGGAATCTATAGATGTGTTGTGTGTGAGTATAGTATACATATTAGGTGTGCTCTGCTTCCCAAAACAACTCCCCATTATAAATTCGACGAGCATCCGATAATGAATATTACTCCTCCTCCAACTGACAAGGACTACTTTTGTGAGGTCTGCGAGCAACAAATGGATCATAACCTTAAGGATTGGTACTATACTTGCCATGAGTGCGACCAATACTTTCATGTCAACTGCATTCCCTCCGTTGGCCTTATGTCCAAAGTCAAGTTCGGAAAAACTCTTGATGTTGATCATAAACTTCATGAGCATCCTCTCACGCTTACTCGGATGCTTACTCATCAAAGAAATGAGAGCTGTGGACTTTGCTACGAAACCATTGAAGGCTTTTCAGATGATGAAATGGCTCTGCATTGTTCTCCCTGTCATTTTTGGCTTCACTTTTTCTGTGCAGCTGCCGCTGCTAATTGGCCATGTAACAAGGAGGACCTACAATATTATAGTGATGATATATAGTTGTGAGTAGTTTTGAGCATTAAACACAATTTATACAAATATTACTCTTCTTTTAATTCTATTTTAACTTATGAGTTGTTTATAATTCTATTTCGACTTGTTGTCTACTGAAATTTCTATATAGTTAGTATATTAGCAATGCTTATTGAAATTTCTTCAAAAGTTACACATTACATTGTTTTTTTTAGTACTTTTGAAAGAATTCCATTTCATCTCTTACCCTCTACCCTCTGGGGAGGAGGCTCATCGAATGGACAATTTATTTAAATGGATGGAGTTGCTTTCAGCAGGAATCGAACCCAGGATCTTTGCCTGGAGGCTCTGATATCATGAAAGAATTATGTCTCATCTTAAAGTTCGAACTTGTAGGAGAAAATATTATTTACGTTCCGTAACTTTTACCTTTTTTGAAAAACGTCCCAAAATAGTTAAAATTTTAATTTACGCCCCATAACTTTTTCAATTGCTTAATTTACTTAAGCAAATAAAGAAGTTATGGAATGTAAATTAAATTTTTAATTAAAATGGGTACAATTCATAAATTAATTAATTATTATAAAAATCAATTAACTTACCTAATTCATTAGTAAAAAAATTATTAACTTACCTAATTAAAAAAAAATTCTAATTATGAAAAAAAAAACCAAGATTTATTCCTAAATGAATTAATTACTAGAAAAATTAATTAACTTATCTAATTAATTATTTAAAAACTCAATTAACCTAATTAAAAAAATTAATTAACATACTCAAATAAATATAAATTTTATCTTTAAAATAATAAAAATCCAAAATAACTTTTTTTTATTAAAATTATCAAAAACTCTTATTAAAACATAACAATTATTTGAATATTTTAAATAAATACAAAAATCCACAAATATTTAAAATTCCCAAATAAATCAAAAAATACTCAAATATATCCAAAATTCTCGCTCCTTACCCACGGTAATTGAAAGATGATGATGAATAATATATTTTTTAACAATTTGTTAATTTTATTGTTTTTCATTTTTATTATATAATTTTCAATTTGATATTAGTTCGTACAAAAATATGTGGACCCACTTTGTGTAATAATAATAAATTTTTATATTTATTTGATTATTTAAAATAAATAAATAATTTTATAATACCTATATTATAATTATAATTTTTTTCTAATTGGGTAAGTTAATAATTTTTCTAATAATGAATTATGTAAGTTAATTTATTTTTTATATTAAAATAAGTTAATTTATGAATAAACGAATTATTTTTTTATTTGATTGTATTAAAAAAACTATATTAATTTTATAGTGAATTGTACAAATTTATTGAATATTTTTATCTTTTTCGTATACGTCCCATTTTAATTAAAAATTTAATTTATGTCCCATAACTTCTTTAATTGCTTAATTTACATCCCATTTATATAAATTTTGGGATTTCCAGCTAAAATTGGACGTAAATTAAATAATTAAAAAAATTATGGAACATAAATTAAAATTTTAACCATTTTGGGACGTTTTACAACCTAAAATTATTAAATACACGGATTATTTTGGTTAGTATTTTCAATAATTTTAGAGTGCAAATACCTTTACCCGTAACCATTAATGGGATGATATTTGTCATGTTTCCATCCATCATTTTGCAAGAACAAATATGCCAAGTAAAATTATATTGCTAATTTTTTTTTATGGTTTACAAGATTTTGTAATTAAAATAATAAATTTGTACGTGCTAGATTTTCCACCAAAACGAATCAACCATGATTGAGAGAAAGTGGTGGCAGGGGACGAGGGCAAGGAGGCAATCATGATTCACAAGAACGTCCAAATCTCTATTTTTAATATAAAACAAATCAAACACTAAACTAAGATATTTTCGTATTAAGAAAATTACATATAAAAAAGAAAGAAAAGAAAAGACCTATTCACCAACCACCAAGAACAAAAATAAAATAAAACTCCAATTAGAATAAACAGATTCCATAAGGAGGAAATACCTCTATAAAAATAAAAAGTTGTAAAACCCGCAAGGGGACTAGAAACTAAGAACTACAAATTAAAAAAAAAAAAAACTAAATAAAAATAGAAAATTAAAGGATTCATCCAATCAATCACCGTGCCACCATCATCCATATCGATTAGTTGATTCTAGACATGCCCAACCGCGAGAAACCGCCGGTTACGGTTAAAAATCGGCGGTTTCGGTTTTATGTTTTTTCCAACCGAAACCGAACCGGTAAATCGTCGGTTACGGTTACGGTTTGTAACCGGCGGTTCGGTTACAAAACCGCCGGTTCAGCGGTTATTTATTATTATTATTTTTTTGGCTCGTTTTTTGGATTTTTTGCGCGTTTTCGACTCTTGTTTTTTGTTCGTTTTAACTTTATAGTTTATACTTTATAGTTTATACTTTATAGTTTATTAGTTTATATAACTTATCAATTATTATTGATGAAATTAATATTATAAAAATTTGAAAGAATAAATAAATTACTTTTAAGTTACAAATTACAAAAGTATAAATTACAACTTACAAAGAGAAAGTCGATCAACCCATTCAACCGCCTCCGCCGCCGACGGTTCAAGTTCAACAACAACTCGATTTTTCTTTCCCCCCCAATTTTCGTTTTCGAAGATCCCTTCAAAATCACTTTCGTGTACTCAGTCAAAATCCAATTGATGGATCATATCAACTTTGTTGCAACTATTGTGGTACGCAATATAAATATAAGCGCGGGGAGGATGCGGAACATACGTGAATCACATGCAAACTAAGCATCCGGACAAAATATAATGCCTACAATCTACATTGAACTATTGAAGATTTGAAGTAAAATGTTTAGTAATTTTATTTTTTAGTTTATGTGTTTTTATTGTTTAGTAATTTTAATTTTTAGTTTATGTGTTTATGTTTTTATTAAAATGTTTAGTAATTTTAGTTTATTTAAATGCTTATGTTTACTTCTATTTCTAAATTCTAAATTTCTAATGCTTATGTTTAGTAATTTTTATTCAAATGTTTAAGTTAAATGCTTATATAATTACAAGTTACAACTTACAACAATTTAAGTGAGTAAGTGGTTAGTGACTTAGTATAGTTCATATATAATTACAACTTACAAGTTACAACTTACAACAATTTAAAACGAAAAATGATGAGTAAAAAAACAAAATAATCTAACTATAAATTAAAATTACAAAAAATAAAAAAAAAAAAAAAAAAAAAACCGAAAACCGGCGGTTTGTATGGTTAACCGGAAAACCGCCGGTTTAACCGAAACCGCCGGTTTAACCGAAACCGCCGGTTTTCAATATCGACAACCGAAACCGAACCGTGAAAATACGGTTGCGGTTCGGTTTTATAACCGAAACCGCCGGTTTTCACGGTTCGGCGGTTTTCCGGTTATAAACCGCCCGTGTCTAGTTGATTCTAACTGCAACAACTAAATGAAGTACTTAAAGTGCATGTGACCAAGAAAGTTGTTAGAGGGAGAAAGGGATGCTTATTTCGAGTTAATCATTTGTTAATTTAATCAAAATAAAAAAAATTGCTAACTAAGTCGTGAAAGAATCAAATTATGGGCAAATTTTATTGGGCCTTTTGAATTGTCTAGACTTTCAGGCCCTTGTTTGTAAACTGTTTGTGGTAGGTAGGCCACGGTTAAATACCCCTAAGCATTTCTTCACCCATCTCTTTTTTTTTTTTTAATAGGAGTATATATTTGAGTAAAAATCCAGTACTACCCATATTGAGTACACCCGATCTTTAAAAAAATTAGGGTATAGAGAGAAGAGTGGGTGTCCTACCAAAAATGAGAATTAAGATTAAAAAAAAGAAGGGTATTTAATTTTTTTTTCTTGAGGGTCAACTTGTGAACTACTCATATTCGACTCGATTTTTTTTTCGAAATTGACTCGAAATTAATCGAGTCGAGTTTTGAGCTACTCGAGTAGCTATCGAGTTCGAGCTTAAAAATACTCGACTACTTGAACAATATTTACTATTTTATCATTAATATATACTTATATTCAAGTCGAGTTCGAGATTATTTTTAAAATAAGTACTATGTTTTACAATTAATTTTAAAAATTATATAGGTAATCGAGTTGAGCTTGAGTTTATCGAATTTTTATCGAATCGAACTTGATCTTTAAAATTTTAGACTCAATCAAATCGAATCGAGCTTTAAGCTCAGCACTACTCGATTCGTTTACATCCGTGTATTCATCCCTCGGTGAGTGTGACCAACTGGGGATGAATGAGTGCCCACAAGCGTATGACCGTGGCCGGGTGATTAAAAGGAAAAAATAATCGGGTTAAATATTGGAATAACACGTAGTGGGTGATTAAAAGGAGATTCCCCAAAACTGCAAGGGCTAATTATAAGATTATTTTCTCCATTTCTTCTTCCCCATTCTGAAATACACAAGACGAACGAGCCGGAGATAGACAACAATGGCGTGGAGGGGACCACTTCACCGAAATCTCAAGGAGCTTCGTGTCCTATTCTCTCCCAATTCACCTTCCAGCGCTTCTACTAGGTTTCCTTCAATTCTTTTTTCGGTTCTATTTCTAAATCTATTTCTTCAAATCTCTTCTTATTATTAGTGTTTTTTTAACAGAGCTTTCATTGAGAAGAATTACAAGGAACTCAAGACGACAAACCCTAAGCTTCCGATTTTGATCCGTGAGGCAACTGGTATCGATCCCCAGCTCTGGGCTAGATTTGGTAATTTCCTTTTTTTTTATTCGTTTTTAGATCTTTATTTATTTTCGTGAATTTGTTGTGGAATATTAGGGGTTTATATTTTATTTATAAATCTAAACGTCTTGGACCGATTTTGTTTTGTAAAATTATTGTTTGAGTTCAATTTTGAGCTAAATTGGACAGAGAACATGTTCCCCGCATCTAAAATACTTCTGTAACATATTTATATTATTATTTAAAATGTATTGGCTACAGAAGATTGGATTTCGGAGCACATTTCTCTTGAAATAATTGGAAGAAGCTACTTAGTTTGGGGCATATAGTAATGCGGTGTATTTGGAGTTGAGATGCCAATTCATTGCATATTGGATTGATAATTTGAGTTTACTATCTGACTTGTTTTTTTTGCACTCTTGAGCTACAATTAGGTGCATGGTTTTGAGGGTTTCATTTGTTCCAAATAATTAGATACCACATATCATAAGTTTGCATTTGGATTGAGGGATTTGAAATGCATGATCCACCCAAATACTGCAAAAATTACTTCAAAATGGAAGTGGTGGATTAAAATTTTTGCATTTTGACTGGCCACTTTGTTGGCAGAGTTTTGTAGCTTTTTAATTCATTTGCCAACTGAAGATAATAATAGCTGTAGACTTCAAGTTGTAAAAATGCACTTCTCAACTTATTGATAGTACAATAACCTCAATGGTATTTTCAACTAAGAGTTCTTCCAACTTCTGCCCTGAAAGTCTATCTAGAGGGCTGTGTTTTGTTTTTTTGTGATTTTTGGAGAGAAATACTACATATCATCATTAATTTCATTATTTTGATGGCTCATTGTTGCATCTTCTGCTTTGGTATAGACATGGGCATTGAGAGGGGAATACACTTGGAAGGATTAAATGAGGAACAGATTTCTAGTGCTCTTCAGGACCTTAACAAAGTAGCGGCAGCCCTTAAAGGTTAAGACAGGTGCTATTGCATCCCCAGAATAAAAGCTGCCAGCCAAGAGCTTCTGCTAGTTCTTTCTCGATTTTAATCTCATCACTGAGTTGATAGGTTTAATGCCTTGACAATTGTTCACCCATTATAAACCGCTTCTTGTGACAAGAATTGCCTGTTTATTGCCTTTCATGGGATATGATATGCATGCATCAATGTATGTTTTCAATAATATATAACTGTCCTGATTTTTTAGCTTCCCCTCTTACGTTTTTAATTCTACTATTCTGTTGTGAGGATGGGATGACAGTTGCAGAAATCTGGGTTTATTTTTGTTGAATGAAAATATAGTACTACCATTTTTATACTTGGGTATTACTTGCATCTGATAATGTCATTACTCCTGTGTTGATGAGTATGTGTGTTTAGTCTGATAAAATACTGTGTTGGTGATCCACTCCTAGGCAACTGGTAATGAATTAAAGCATCTCTCACTGCTTCTATGTGTTCTTATATCTATCTTCTAAAACTTTGTAGCCAAAAAATGTTGTTTTGAGTGGTTTCAGGGTTCAAAACAAAAGCTTTGTGTGTGTTGCTTCTTCTAGCTTCTTTGTACAGGTGGGCGTAGACCAGACTATCCACAAGGTTTGAGTTCGATTAGTTTATTTAACAATGTATGGTTAAAAACAGGTAGGATTGAATTTAAACATCCTAATTAATTGTGAAACAAAAGTGATTGTAGAGCATTTGGAATCTATTCAAAGTTTTAATTAATTTTAAGTAGATGGTTAAAACTGATTAAAGTGATCCCCAGGCTGTATAAATAAATAATTGAAAAAGTGATTATTTAGTTAATAATCGAACTTCTGATCTTGGATAAAAAGCATTATATTATTCTAAAAACCCTATTTAGTTTTTGGAGTAGTATAATTATCTCATAAGGAGAAAGCAACCCTCATGGCCTCATGGGTCTCTCATCCAGTCATCCTAAGTCCAAAGTGCTGGCACAGTGTATGTTCACTGGCTGTATATGTAGGAGTGTACAGTAAATTATACTATGATTTTTTTTTTTTGAGGGGGTACAGTATATTATGATTATTTTTCAGTTTTAAAGTGGCTTGTAGGGGTGAGCATATTTCGGTTTCTAATCGAAAATCGAACTGAAATATAGCTTCGGGCTTCGGTTTTTGGTTAGTGTTTTAAAAAAAATCGGCATTCGGTTTCGGTTTGAGTAAAAAAAATTGGACAAAAAAATACCATTTGGGAGACTTACCTTAGCAATTGATTGTTTGGATGCATTCAGAATTATACTTTTGGAATACAAATTTGATTTCTAGAATTGCAACTTCGGTTGTGGCGGTTATAAACCGTGACCTCTTTGAAGATTGGTTTTCTTGATTCTTTTTCAGTTCAATCTCTTAACTCTATCATACATCCCGTCCGCCGTCCTCTCACAACTTGACGTCCTACCTACGTTTCACACTTCATAAGTTCACAGCCACAGGAGAGGTGCGACTTTGTGCGATGACGCGAGGATGTCGATTCACAGTAGCTATTGAGGATGACGATTCACAGGCGTGACTCTGATATACTCGGTAAACGATTAGTTTTTCCGATTATTTAAAACTAAGAATTTTTTCAGTGCGAAAATTGAGAATTGTAACTTTTTTTTTTTTTGCAGTATGCAGACAAATTGATTTTGTCTAGGATTTTTTTTTATCGGTTTTTGTTCGGGTTTTAACCAAACTCAAACGGAATAAATCGATTTAGTTAGTTTCAGTTTTGATTCAATTCAGTTCGGTTTTAGTTGGAAATACTCGAATTCGATTTTAGTTCGGTTCGACTAGTTCAGTTTGGTCATTGAATCGACTGATGTTCACCCTACTGGATTGATTGGCTACAAAGATTGGAATATAATTTGGATTTGATTTATTTGCATGCATATTTAGAAGAGGTATAAGTGTAACGTCACATTTTATATTCAATTCGTGATTGCTCTTATTATATGAACCATAATTAAAATCTGATTTATATATTTTAATAACATATGAAAACAGGTTTTGCCAACTATTTAAAACTAACGAACTTATAAAATTTTGGAAATGTGGAATCCTCTTATTGAACGTTTCAGGAAGAAATTATCTGGATGGAAGGGAAGACAATTATCGATGGGTGGGAGGATCACCCTTCTTAACTCGGTTCTTTCAGTATTATCGATTTATTATCTATCGTTTTTCAAAGCCCCTATGAAAGTGTTATCAATCATTAAACGTATCCAAATAAGGCATCAGTGGACTGAGTGTGAGAGATATTGACAGATTCAATAAGGCATTGTTACTTAAGTGGATGTGGAGATGGACAAGAGAAGGGGAGTCATTGTGGGAGCGTATACTTAGGTCTAGGTATGGGTCAGTGTGAGATTTATCACATGATAGGGGGAATCCCTCGAAATAATCTACATGTTGGAGGTTTATGGGCAATATTATCAAGGGATCGGAAGGGAGATAATTTGTCAATAATCTGTAGGTTGTTGTGGGTAGGGGGAAGAAAATTAGGTTTTGGCACGACTCATGGTTGGAAGATATGGTGTGTTTAAAAGATAAATTCAATTCTCTTTTTTCCCTATCAGCTAACAAGGGAGGATATCTAAAGGAGTTTTTTTGTGCCAACGGGAAAACTTTGTTCAAATGGAACAGGTTCTCTGTCTCTAATGAATTGGTGGATTTTTGCTAATTTATGGTTGTGTATTTGCAGGGTTACCCTCGAATCCAGCGTGGAGGATGCCCTGAAATGGAAAAACACGGAGGCTGGGATGTTCTCGACAATAAGCATGTACCAGATTTTGTCAGAGCAAGAGGCTGCGACGAACGCTTCTCCTTTCCCGTGGGCAAGAATCTGGTGGAAGAGTGTCCCTTCCAAAGTCTCGACTTTGACTTGGAGAGTAATTCAGGGAAGAGTCGCGACAACGAATAATCTACGGAGAAGAGGCATTTGATCCGACAACACTCAATACAATCTGTCCTAGTTGCAGATCGATGCCAGAGTCGGTTCAACACACATTCATATGCTGCCCGAAGTCTTTGCTGGTATGGAGTAATTTACAACAGTGGTTGGAAGGCCCTTTACCAACCTCAAATGTTGTAAGTGAGCACTTCCTTGAATTCTGCAGGGGAGAGAAGAAATGCAGCAGGAAAGTTATTGACCTTATATGGCAGTGTGCAGTCAAAATGATATAATTTTCAACGAATGTTTCTTACATTCGGAGGAAATCGCCGACTCAATTAATTCAGTACGTGGAAGTGGTTAAAGACATATAAACCTGGTGTGTTTGGACAGTCCTACCACGATTGGGAACGAGCTCCATGGATGTGTATCCCAAATAAATTGTAATATGAAATCTTTTTGTAATGGGTTTGAAACCTTTAAAAAAAAGCGTTGGGCTATGAAGTTATGATTAAAGTTGCATAAGTTGGAAATTAGTATAGTTGGGCGGATTGACGGACGCATAGTCGGTTGCCTAGAATATATATATATATATATATATATATATATATATATATAATATTTTATCTGTAAATTTCTAAAACAATAAATACGAAATCCTAATTTAACAAAAATAAAAAATTGCAAAAAGATTCCTGAAGAAATTAAAATTTGTAACATAATATCGAAAAATATAAAAATACAGTTTTCACACTTTAAATGATAGTATAATTTTACAAAAAAAAAAAAAGTTAAATATCATGACAAAGCCACGTGTTTTGTTCGAAGCATTGATTCCACTTAAAAAAGTGTGCTCGATTGTACGAATTGAACTTCGACGTAGGGAAGTCCAAAAGAAAGGACACTTAGTTGAAAATCGTTAGGCGAACGGTAGACCGACGACTAGCGTCTAAACGCCGACTTTTGCCGCAGAAGTTATGATAATTAATAAACTTATGTCAAGTATTAGGTCATCTAATAAGATAGAAACTATTTTAATCTAGCTAAATACGAGTACTAAATATTCACTAATTCAATCAAACAATTAAGTTAATAAAACATGGAAATAATGAAATGAAATTGACAAAACGACTAATAGTCCAGTCCTTCTATCAACTCTTGTATGTACATAATTTTGCCCACGGAATTGAGTTTGACTAATAACAAGAAACAAGTGTACGTCACAACGTATTCCTCACTAACTCTACTTTGAGGGACATGTTTGATACCCTAAAGAGAAGATCGAAAAAATGTCTAAACTCATATTAATTTTATAGGCAGTTTGATAACGAATATAATCATGTACAACAGTCATGAATAATAAAGTTGCCCCTATAGTAAAAAACACAACTCTATTTATAATTTTTAATTGTTCCATTTTAAAGAGATTATACAAGATGATTACTATATTGTCTCTCACATTTCTTTCCTATCCACGTCGTTCATCTATCGGTCCTCACAATCTCAATTTTGAAAACCTTACCTCTGAAATCGCTCATTTCTTCTCTATTCAACAATCGATTGTCATCGTTGTACATTCAAAGTCATAACTCAAACCCTTACGGCCTCTAGCTTATTCTCTGCATTCGAAGTTCTTCTTCTTTCTCTCTCATACAAACATTTTTGTGTTTCTCGCACATAATATTTACATATATTCTATATTAATTAAACTGTAAACCTCTTCTTTAATTAACTAACTTTTCAAATTTTTTTTTTTAGTTGCGGCAGTGACAACTAAGGTTATGCAATCTCACAGTGGTACGTTTAAGCGATTTGAACATTTTATTTTGATCTAATTTTTAATCGATTGAAAAGTTATGAAACATTAACTTCATTCTCCCAAATAAGTGAGGAAATAAAGTCTCCTCGAAATTTAACATACCATTTAGCAGCTACCTAGCTACTTTTTCTTACTTTCCAATTAAATGCGAATAGACCCCTCCATTTCATTATTTTATATATTACATATATTACATATATTAAAATTAAAATTCAAATTATTATTAAATAAAAAATAAAACTAAAATTAATTTTTAATTTTTAAGCATTTTAATAATTATTTAGTAATTTATAATTGTATTTTAAATATTAGAAATGCATTTAATATACAATGATAAAAATTATGATGAACTAAAACATAAAACAACACAATATAGATAACTAGTGTAAAACCCGCGTATTAAGCGGGATTGAAATAAATTTATAATATATTTTAATTTTAATTTATTAAATAAAAAATTATCTTTGAAATATATATAGATTTGTTATTCTATTATATATATATAAAAAAAAATAATGTTGTAGCAATATATATTACACTATTTATATATTAAAAAAAGAATTATAAAATTTGAATATAAAGAATTAATTATAAATATTTTTAAAAATACAACACACACACATAATATGCCATTAATAGTCATAAAATCAAAAATCTGAAATTGCAATTAAAACTTCTCACATCCGAATTAGTCAATGTTTATAAAACTTAATTAACATATTTAAAAATTCAAAAAATCCTTTTAAATTAATATTCTATTATGGAATTTTGTTATACTCCATTTAAATTAATTTGAATCTAAAATATATACAACTAATTACCATATAATGTTTTTCTATATTTTTCATAAAAAAAAAAAAAATTAATGAGAATTGAGAGATTTTGAAATGGAAGATTTGGAGAAAAAAGGTTGAGATATACCTAAGGCCTAGGTAGTAGGTAGTGATGCTCTAACCATTTGAGCTATCCCACTTTGTCTATACGAATAAGATTGTGACATTAAAAATGTTTACAAATATATAATATTAAGATTAGTGAAAAAGCCGTGATATGCGGGATTATAGTTTTTTTAATGCACAAAATTTATTTGTGTAATCGAAGAAGAAAGATAAATAATGATTGAAAAGGAAAAAGAAAATAATTATAAAAAAAAGTAAATTTGTTATAAAATAGAATTTTAGAAAAGGTGGAGAGGAGAAAGGCCGTTATGATCAAGTGATTAAATATTTTTCTTAAAGAATTTGATGAATTTTAAAATAGAGGCATTTCCGCAATAAAAGATTCGGAATAGTTGGGTAAGTGAAGAATATACTCCCTCCATTTTTAAATAAGTGTCATTTTAACATTTTTCAACAAATTAAGATATTAAATTGTGGTCAATATTACCCTTCATTAATGATAAATAGTTTTGATATTAAATTTTTGTTTAGTAAAGAATGTGGTCAAGAATGTATGTGATATTCATATATACAGTATTTATGATTTTTCCATGATTTATGCTATTATATTAATTGAAATTGAAGGCAAATTAATTATAAGGGTAAAATTGTCAAAATTAAAGAAAAAAACATAGAATGACACTTATTATAAAAATAAATAAAAAGGCAAAGTGATACTTATTTAAAAGTGGAGGGAGTAATTTTTTTCTCACAATCTTATAGGACATGTTTGATACCTAAACAAGATGTAAATATAGCCTATAGTTAAAAAAACATATCTATTCCTCCCTCCGTTTTTAATTAAGTGTCACTTTGTCTTTTTTAATATTTTCAAAATAAGTGTCATTCTACACCTTTTTCTTTAATTTTGACAATTTTACCCTTATACATTATACTCTCTTCAATTTTTTTACCTTGATTTAAGTTTTTTCCCTTTTAAATATAGTAATATAGCATAAATCATGATAAATCTTAATTATTATATACATGAATATCATCTACAATATTGATCACATTCATTACTAAACATAAATTTAATATTAAAATTAGTTATTATTAATGAAGGGTAAAATGGTCCATAATTATATATCTTAATTTGTTGAAAATTGTTAAAATGACACTTATTTAAAAGTGGAGGGAGTATTGGTTATCACCGTTCCTTTTGAAGAGATTATACATGCCACCTTATCTATTACTACTATTGATTACTATATTATGAGTGAATACTGAGCATTTTATTAAAATATATTGAAAACTATTTTTGTTCAATTTTTATTAGTTTTCATATCGTGAAAATAAAAAATAAAAAATTACTGTCTTTTTATTTTTTAAATCAATAGATGAAATAAAAATAATGGAAAAGAATTGATATTTTATGCACACTCGTGGCCAACTCGTATTGAAAACCGAAATTATCTTTTTAAATCAATACATGAAATAAAAATAATCGAATCGAATTGATAATTTATGCCCCCCCCCCAAAAAAAAAGAATTTCATATATTTATTTAAATTCGCATATAAAACTAAATTCAAATATCATACATATATCAACTAAATTATCATCAATTAGCGAAAGTCTGAATGCTGTCACATGCCAAAATAAATGTTCCTAAATTCAAGATATTCGTTTCTAGAAAAGTGGGATGATAACTGAATTTTGTGAGACAATATTATAAATTTATATATATATATATATATATAAAAGAGTTGATTTATATGTATGAGACCAATAGTAACATAGTTTATAAATAATTATTTTAAAAGTGCGCAAGTTATTAAATAACATTTTAAAAGAAAAGTTAAGATTATTAATACTCTCTACTTTTCATAATGACTTAAGAAAGTGTAATAATTAATAGAGTTTTAAGAAGTAATTATGTAAACATACATGTATAAAGTAAAAAAAGAGCTGACTTATATATATATATATATGAATAAAAAATATTAGTTTAAAATTGAGAATATTATGAGAATAAATTTATAAAAGATTTATTTGATGTAAAACATTTCGAAAAAAAAAAAATAGAAAAATATGAAAAAGAGTTGCGAAAATCGTTCTGAGAAAGGAAAACCCAAACAAACGTGCTTTGCTGAATTCTCTTTCTCTCTCTCTCTCTGAAGACGCTGAACACGAAAAACGCAGCCCGAAACGGCGTAACCGATTTCTTCAGGTAAATTTCTCCCCTCAGTATTCCATATTCATCTGAGTTTGAATGTTCCTGCTATCTTTTGTTGATTAACTTGACATTTTACGGTTTCTATGTCTCTCCCTGTGACTTTTGCTTGTGGAATGTTGGCCAAGACTTTCGATTTTTTTTCCTTAGGAGCTATGAAACGATCAACTAGATTTTTTTTACTGCTTAGTTTCCGCTGCTGCAAATGCTGAACAAATTTGATAACTGAAAACAATGATGAGGGAAGTAGAATCTGTTATATAGATGTAGCTCGAGGACTTCACTTTACTGGATTATCTATTTGGTCATATAGCTAGAGATGCAATTCGGTGATTCTCAATTTTCATGTTTTTTACAACTCTGCGCCTGGAAATTCATGTGCACGTTGTATACAATAAGATTTTTGCATTTTGAAATGTGGATTCAACCGGACATCATGCTGCCGATTTCTTTACCTAATTTATCTGATATGTATAATTTTTTTTATGAATATTGGTTGTAGTATTGTGGATACTTCTATATGTTTCTTTATTCGAGTTAAATTTTTTGTTTTAGTGTTGCACGATGGACCTCAAATATACGGTATATACCTTACTTTGAGCTTGTAAGTGATCTGTTTGGTTATTGCATTCATGCAGCATTTTATAATCTTCACAGGATCTTATATTTCACAACATGAACCCAATTAATGACTTTATAAATATATATGTATGCATGTATATATGTGTGTATGCAAATTTCATTATTTGCTTTTCTGATTATAGAATGCTATGTCAAGTGAAAATGTAGAAGTGCTGCTTAAGTATTAGTTACCCTCTGTGTCACTGAGAAACAGAAAAGAACTTTGACTTTTACATTGGGCTATTAATGGGGGGTTTCATGTCTTTTTGGGAAGAACATGTTGATGCCAGTCATTTGGTGGAAATTAGACACAAACACGAACACGCTATTGGTTCAAGGGTGGCTAATCACTATCATGTGTGCCCTTTGATTTTCTTTGTTTCTACACCTTTTTCATGATCTTCTTTTTCCATAACATGTAATCTTCTTTACTGCGATGACTATTAATTAGTATGCGAATTCTAAAATATTCTTCAAATTTCCGACTTTTTTGGGAGTTAGCTTTGTTTGGAACTCTCTAATGGGACCTGTGAGATGGAATAAAAAGAAAAGGAAAATGGAGAAGAAAGCTGAAGAAAATTCTTTGGACTCTGGTTCTTCAGAGGAGGGCTTTACTAATTGGTGGGATGTTCTATCAAAGAAAATTACTGGTAAAGTCAATACAATATTAGTTCTTTTTTTTAGCTGTTAATGCATATTGCAACGTCCAAAGAGCTATTGCTATCATATTGTGTGGTTATATGTGTTTTGATAGCTCAATATGTTTTTCGAAGACTATGCTCTTCTATTTGGCAAAATGCAGATTAATGTGATCAAGTAGGATCCGTAATTCGCTCTCTTTGAACCGACACTTGATGTATTGATAACCTAATGAAACTAGAAAATACCCGGTTGATCTGATCTGGTATTCCTTAAGTAACTCCATGATTATAATATATAAGCACGAAATTAGAAACTAGTTTGGCTGCACCAATTTTTGGTTAGTGCCTAATGTTAATCCAACTCATTAAGATCACAGATTAGGAATACTCACCTTCATTATGAATATTAAATATATTTGGGCATATACATTTTATAAGTTTTACAGTATCATAATAGTAGTATTAGTAGGTGTTAGACCCTGTCTTCAAGTTTGACCTTAGAGCCTCTTTTCTCATAAAGAAGTATTTGCTGAGTTTTTTGAATGATTTTATTAAAATTAACATGAAAGTACTAAATTGATAAGCCACTCCAGCAGTTCCACAGAAATTAAAATGCAGCAGCGAGTAAAGAAAAAAAAATACTTCTTTTAGTCTACTTTGATTTACATGCCCATTGCTTGTATATAATCTATTTTTAGCTTTTATTTTATGCATGATCTGCTTACACTCGGCTGCCTAAGTCATCAAACAGTTCTCTTGTTGCTCTTACATTATGAAGAACGATGTATTTATGACATTTTCAACTATTCTTGTTCAAACAATATTTAAACAACAAGGTCATAGCGCCCTATTTTGAAAAGAATCGACATAAACAAAAATCTTCTATTATTTGATGTTCATGTCCTCATGAGCTGGTTAAGATACTTTGGCCACTGCATATTCTGGTCTATTGCGTATTAAATTAGTGTTTTCCTTATGCATTAATTGCTACGTTAGTTAAGATTCTCATGCATTAATATGCAAATTAGCATTCAGGACCACTCCCACTAGAATGTGACTTCATCATCTCCTGCAAGTGTAACACTGCAATATATATATATATATTTGTTTGCATGGGCACTTCATAAGAAAGTAGGAATTGGTGGAAAATGCATTTATTTTGGTATATAGAAGTTTTTTTTTTCTTAGAGATTAGTCTTGTAGTAAATCAAGCTAGTGATGCTTGGAGAGTTACAAAACTTGCTGATGTCAACAGAGAATCCATTGAAATTTACCAACACATACTGAGGATACGTTCATATATTGTCAGAAAAGCAGTCAATTATTTGCTGTGAAACTCCTTGTTCGTATCATTCCTATATGATGATCTTCATTTTCTCAGTCAAACTAAGGCTGCAAAAACTAACATGTAATTCTTTGGAAGGATGGTGTGTTGCAAACCTGTTGAAGTATCCTTTTATTATACAAACTATTTTCAGTTATATGGGTAATTGGTATCCCCGTTAGATATGGACTCAGTTTCTGTGCCTAAAGTTTCAAATTTTAATCTCAAGCCTGCTCTTCGCAACTCAGATAACTTCATTTCTTAGGCACTATGGTTTATTTAAAATGGTTTCCCCAGTTAGTTCTTTAAGGATGTCATTTGAGATTGCATAATCTTCTGTATAAATTTGCAGGCAGTCCTTCATCCTCACGATTACCAGACAAGTTCAAATCTACATTCAAAGTGTCACGAAAAACGTTCAACTACATAATTTCCCTAGTTAAGGATCACAAGATGGCTAAAACACATTTCTCCTTCATAAATGGCAAGCCAATTTCTTTAAACGACCAGGTCGCCTTAGCCCTAACAAGACTCAGCTCAGGAAGCTCACTACTCACAATCGGTGACTCATTCGGGGCCCACCATTCAACCATCTCTCGAATAACATGGAGCTTTGTGGAGGCCATCGAAGAAAATGGGCTTCATCACATGCAATGGCCCTCAACACAACAAGAATTAACAGAGATCAAACGTAAATTCGAGGCCATTCGAGGCCTCCCAAATTGTTGTGGGGCCATCGAAACTACTCACATAACTATGGTGTTGGCATCAACAGATGAAGAAGCCGATTCTTGGCTCGATAGAAAGGGTAGCTATAGCATGATCCTGCAGGCAATCGTGGACCCCAATCATAGGTTCCGGAGCATAGTCACAGGTTGGCCTGGGAAGATGACAGACTCTTCGGTGCTCCAGAGTTCGAATTTTTTTACAAAATGCCAGAAAGGGGAGATATTGAATGGGGACAAGATTCAGTTTTCATCAGATTCAGACATAATAGAGTTAAGAGAGTATGTGATTGGTGATTCGGGGTTTCCGTTATTGCCTTGGCTTGTGACTCCATACAAGGGGAAACAAGTTTCGAAAACTGAAGCAGAGTTCAATAAAAGGCTTCTTGCAACTCACGATGTGGCTGGAAGAGGTTTGGCAAGATTGAAGGGTGTTTGGAAGATGATTCAAGGGGGCGTGTGTAGACCAGATAAGCATAAGTTGCCTAGGTTTATTCTCGTTTGTTGCATTCTTCACAACATTGTCCTAGACATGGAGGAGGATGACGACGACGTTTACGATGATGACTTGCCCTTGTCTCATCTCCGACATGATGTAGGGTACAAGCAAGAGGTTTGTGAATCAGTTGACAAAGCAGGCTCAATATTAAGGGATAGATTGTGTAAGTATTTATCTGCTAAATAGCTTTATCATGCTACTCATTGTTGGAACAACTAGTGTACAAAGGTTTTCCTCTACTCTTTTTTTTTTCTTTTAAATTTATCAAGACAGCCGCGGAACTAACTTTTTAGATTGATTTTATTCTATTAAAACTAGACTAGAGGCTTTACTGTATATTACGATTTACAATAGTGGTACTTGAGTAGTATTTAGACTTATCATGTCCGTATACTTATCGTGTCAACATGATAAGGACACAAAAACTTCATATCGTGTTCGTATCGATCCTTTAAATTTCTATTGTATATACGACTTGATATTTTGTAATTTTATTGGAGATTTTGTACCTTGCTTGTCGTGTCATATCATTCATATAATATATATATATAATCGTGTCATAACGTATAATGTATGTAATCGAATAATATTATTATATAAATTCTACATTTTTTCTCTTATTCTGTCGTCTCATGTTATTTTGTTAGTCTAACTATGTACTATGTACTCCTAATATTTTAAAATCGAGCAACAAACTGCCCCAAGAAAAAACATTATTGTTATCGTGTAGACATGAAACCTGCTATGAAAACACGAATTGCCACCTCTTTGCTTCAAGTTCAACAGCTCCAAATCATGGTACTTGAGAAGAAGGATGGATATATACATGGCTATTAAAGGGCAGCAAATGATAAAGGTTGTTCGAGAATGTACAACACAAACACAGTGAGGGTACAACGCACAAACTGACCATGAACTAGTGTTCTTTTCCAACTATCACATAATCCTCAAGGGCTTTCCTCAGCTAATTACCTACCAACTGCAAAATGAACACACAGATTTTAAACTCATAAGCTACTTCAACTTCAGCTGAATTCTTGATTGTCTTTCATCGACATCGAACTAATATTTCCTTTCCTCATAATATACTCTTAAAAATATCAATTACCCCTTTCTCAATCTCTATGCTTGGGAACTCGGAAAATTGCTGGCTCCGTCTTTCATGAAAATCATGAACCTGTTGGTCCATTGCTGCTTAACAGCGTCCGGAACCAGAGTCTCCGCGATGAAAGGGTTCCATGCGTCCCCCTGTGGACTAGCAAGCACCCAATTCACTTTCATTGGTGGGGCCATGAAAGACGAAGCTCGTGCATTCTCTTCACATTTGCTTTTCTTTATCGAGGAAGAGCTCTTACAAGAGCAAAGCACGCGATAATCAGATATATTGTAAAGTGAAATAAGAAATCTGAAAGACAAATTTGAGCAATCAAGATTACCTATTCAACTTGGATGTTTCATTACCTTTAAGGCTTTAATACATGACGTGTGTCATTAATGATTGTGATGTCATTTATTACATGTGTCGTGTATTAAAAGCCGTGAAACACTAGATAAACCGCAAAAGTGGAACAAGCTGAAATTTGAGCTCACCTTTGTATGATGTTCCAGTTTAAAAACCTTCGCTAAGGGTTTGTTTTCCATTATTTCTTCTAGAGTCTTGGACAACGGGGCATTTTCGTTTTCTAGTTCGGCCAAGAACTTCTCGACAGTGACCAGGGACCGGAATTTTCGTCCGGTATCAGGTTCATAGTAATACTGTGTGACAAAGCATAGCACATAAATATTCTCTCAATGCAATTTTCATTTTGATATAGCTATGTCTGACTATAACACAAAGAAAATGAGATAATGTTGGTATAAACAAAGTTATTTACTTGTTTGAGAGACCATTTTTTACCAGATACGAATAATATAAATTGTAAATACGAGATTACCTTGTCAGTGAAATCCATATCTTTACGAGGTACTTCCTCCACGATCCAACCATCAGGAAGAATACAGGGTGCTTCCCGAACAGGCTTTCCAGAACTCACTTTGCTTCCATTCAGTCTCCACAACTGTAGTGGCATTTTCATCAAAATTAGGAATTATATTAGAACACAAGAACACATTTTCAAATATACTACTCCTTCCATCCCGTAAAAGTTTAATACTTCTTTTTAGTTTGTCCTACAAAAGCTTACATATTCCAAAATAGAAATAATCCTCACCCTCATAATACACACATATTTACCTTCATACCATTACTTCCAGGTCCACCATACACTGAATTCAACACATTTCTTTACCTTAGATATCAAAGTTTACAAAATTACCATTCAACACTCTAATCATTACACTAAGAAAGTATTGAGAAAATACTATTGTTGCAAATTAAAATATGCAGACTGCAGATGTTCTAATTCAAATAGTGAGAATTGTTGTATTAGAAGCATTAGTCCCTTGCAATAAACATGAAGTTTTCAATGTGAAAGCTAAGGTTAAACAAAGACTAATTAGAACTTGTTTACCTTTCCATCAGAAACAACCATCCTTTTCGTTGGGTACTTAGAATTCTGCAGAAAATCAGCACACAGCCACAGGTAATTAAACTGATGTAAAACTGAAAACAACAATTTCCCAACCAAATTTACTATGTATCAACAACATCCAAAAAATCAACCAAATTAACAATTTAAAACATTTTCCCCCTTCTTTTAATAGCCATAAAACGCCAATACAGAAATTAAAGGAAAAATACTCACCCTGGAAGAAGAAATAGGGCTCCTAGTCCTAATCCTGGGGGTGGGGGTTCTACTTCTACAGGGATACCCTTCCCCATTGAGATACCTATGAACTTCAGTAACTGATCTGAATTTTCTTCCAGAACCCGGTTCATGATAATACTGCATGTACCAAAAATTGAAGTAATTAAATGATTTGGGGGCGACATTTGGATAGAAATGAATTAATTAAAGTTGATGATGTGATGAACCGTGTCAGAGCGGATGCCGTCGCGACGGGGGACTTGTTCGACCCCCCAGCCAGAGGGGATTTCGGGGGGCACCACCGCGAGGCGGCGGTCGGAGTAGGGCACCAGCATTGAATTAGAGGGTGAGCGGGTGGAGGTGCGGCGGCGTCGGAGCTCCATGTTAGTGGAATGATGATTCACTCACTCTCTCACATTCAGCTCTGTTTTATTTTGCCGTAGTGATGTCCACTTGTGCTGTTTTTTGTGGCATTTTTTTAATGCAAGTTTTATTAACTATTTTGTTTTAATTTTTTATTTGCTTATATTCTTTTAATTCAATAGTTTTGAAACTCAAACAGAGAATTACTAGAGCTAGTATTGAGTCACACAATTTCACTTCGGTGAGACGAATCTCCTTTGAATCCACATAAAAATGACAATATTTAAGTAAAAAATGATACTTCGTAATATTTTTTTTTTAATAAAAGTGACTATCACTTTTATATTTAAAAGGATCCATCTCACAAAAAAAATCCGTAAGACGGTCTTACATAAATTATTATCCAATTACTATTAATAAAATATACTACATGCACATTTCCTTTTCGATCCGTTCCAAGGTTATTTGTACACCCCAATATAAAAATAATAAATAAAATTAATATTCTCGGGACATCACTTATTAATGTCATAACTCTAGAGGTATTGGACTCTAAAGCATATTTTCGAATAATATTTATTAATGTCATGATGATCTCTTTCGTTACTTTGAAATTGATTTTATTTATGGCCTTTCAAAGTGTGCAAATCACACATAGATAGGGTGATTAAGTTATTAACAATGCCCCGTCAAAAAAAAAAAAAAAAAGTTATTAACAATGTACATTTTCCTTCTCGATCCGTTCCAAGGTTAATGCACTTTTTATCTTACGTCTAACTAAATCACCCAAAATACTTCTACTTTATTTGACACCACACCACATTAAATTTACTTTTATTGATTGAGTGCCATTGCATATGTAAAGACAATTCAACGAAAAAGGTGCGTGTGATTCAAAATAATTACTTAGTGACATTTCATAGGTTAAAACAACATATCGAGTTTATCATGAAATTTCTGTGACTCATGGTCCATAGAAATTTTTCTCTTTGTGATAAATGGTCAATATGTTGAGCAAGTCTCTTGTATAAATTTACACATTGCAAATCACTTAAAAATAGCAAATTAGAATCTTACAAGGGCAACTCATTTTAATCGAATTTGAATGTAGGTTGACTTGCGCAATTTTTTTATTTTTTTATCAGAGATTCCTATTCATCATTATTGCTAGAACAGAGAATTAGGGTCAGCCCAATCGATCACAAAATTCGACGGGCCTACCAAAACACTAGAACTTACATAATTTCAAGAAGTCCTAGCTAGCAATATTGTGTGCCATATATATTATTAGCACTCATTTTGACGAAAGTAGCAACGACATTCAAAAAACCAGCTTTGAGTGTCTGGCAATCCTTAATATAGTCTAAAAAAGGCGACAAATCTGAGTTTGCATTAATTGCATGATTTGCACCAACCACAATATTCACATTCCCTTTTACTATCACATTATCCATGCCTCGATCCTTTACCTACGAAAGCGCCTTAAAGAATCCTGTGGCCTCTCCCAACTTCACATTCCACCAGCACAAAAACACCATCGATTTTCCTGCAACAATCTCGCCATGATCATTCTGAAGTGAGAGAAAGAGATTTGATTCACCGTAAATTAGTGATCTGGTGTATATTCTATTTAATGAGTTTAAGAGTACAACAAACTCCTGATAATGTGGAGATAAGATAGCAAAAGATATTTACAAGATGAAATAGAAATATTCAAATATTCTTGATCTTATCATTATCGTCAATAACCCCCATCAAGCGTTGCGTCGGATTCGAGGAGACGCAAAGCTTGGAACGAAGGAACTCAAAAATCGAGCGTGGCAAACTCTTCGTAAAGATATCTGCGAGCTGGAGATTGGACGGAACGAACTGAGTCGAGAGACGGCCGGCCGAGACTAATTCGCGGACAAAGTGGCAATCGATATCAATATGCTTGGCTCTCTTGTGGGCCACCGGATTCTGACTAAGAAAAATTGCACTTTTGTTGTCACAGAGAAGCAAGGGACAAGAAGTTGGTAGGGCTCGAATTTCTTGCAACATATTCATTAACTAAACGACTTCTGAAGCAGCATTAGCAAGGGCCCGATACTCAGATTCACAACTGGATCGAGGGACCGTGAGTTATTTCTTCGCACTCCAAGATACAAGATTACCCCCGAGAAATATAGAAAAGTCGTACGTTGATCGTCGTGTCTCAACACAACGAGCCCAATCTGCATCAGAATAGGCGACAATAGAATATTCTGGGCCATGCTTGAATGTTAAACCTAAATGGAGAGTCCCTTTAACGTAGCATAGAATCCGTTTTACAGCTGAGAAGTGATCAACAGTGGGAGAGTGAAGGAATTGGCTGACCTGATTTACAGCAAAAGAGAGATCCAGACGAGTAATAGTAAGATACTGTAGAGCGCCAACTAAAGAGCGATACAGAGTAGGGTCAGGAAAAGAATCACCCGTGCTGACCAGCGAGTCACCCGTGGCTAAAGGTGTTGCGACAGGCTTGGATTCGAGGAGATCAACCTTTTTCAAGATGTCATTGGCGTACTTTGCTTGACCAACAAAGATGCCGGAGTCGGTATACGAAATTTCGAGGCCCAAGAAGTAGCTTAAACGACCCAAATATTTGATGGCAAATTCAGCGTGGGTTCGAGAGATAAAGCGACGAAGGGCCACCTGATCATTACCCGTGATAATAATGTCGTCCACATATAATAAGAGATAGAGAACCGTCGACCCTTGATGAAAGTAGAATAGAGAGGAGCCAGACTTGCTAACGAGAAACCCCATACTGAACAAAAAGGTGCTGAAGCGTCGAAACCACGCTAAAGGAGCTTGGCGCAAACCATAAAGAGCACGTTTCAGACGACAGACATGATCCGGGAATCGTGGATCCACAAATCCGGGAGGCTAAAACATATAAACGGGTTTGTCAAGGATGCCATTTAAAATGCGTTCTTGACATCAAGTTGATGCAGTGGCCACTTATGGTGAACGGAGAGAGCCAAAATAACCTGAACCGTGGAAGCTTTCACAACTGGGCTGAAGGTGTGAGAGAAATCCAAACCAGGTATTTGTGTGAACCCCTGAGCAACTAGACGAGCCTTGTGTCACTCTATTGAGCCATCAGAATGATACTTAGTACGAAACACCCATTTTGACCACACAATGTTGACATTCGGCGGACGAGGGACCAAATCCCAAGTCTGATTAGAGTGAAGGGCATCAATTTCTTCTTGCATAGCAGCAACCCACTCAGGTGATCTAGAAGCCGATTTAAAACTGCGAGGCACCGAGGAAGCAACCAATGCTGAGAGCAGGTCAGTAGTGGCCAACTGAGTCTAATTATATTTTGGTTTAAACACGCCTGACTTAGCTCGAGTAGTCATCGTGTGTGATGGAATAGCTGATCGAGAGGGTTGCCGAGGTGGCTAAACCGAAGTAGGTTCAGGAGCAATAGGTGCTGGAGGGACAGGCGGTTGGGTGAGCTCTTCGACGGAAGGTGGGACATGCATGTTGTCCAAGCATAATGTGCAAGGCCCAGGGGACGGGCTTCTTGAAGGAGAAACCGATGTAGAGGCTGAATCCCTAACCGAATGAGACGGGCCTGGAGGTGGAGGGAGAGGATCCGAGACATCTAGAAAGGTGGAGATGTCCAATAAATTCTGAGCGGAAGAAGATGATGCCCCCGAAAATGGAAAACACATTTCATCAAATTGAGCATGACGGGTAATGTAAGTACGGGAAGCGTCAGGATCGTAACACCGAAAACCCTTGTACTTTGTACTGTATCCCATAAATATGCAAGGCCTGCTACGAGGAGCCAATTTATTAACTGCATAGTCACGAAGGTAAGGAAATACACGACACCCAAATGGTTTAAAAGTGGAATAATTTGGAGCATAATTGAACAGTAATTCAAAAGGGGATTTATTATCCAACAGAGATGATGATAACCGGTTGATAACAGAAATAGCAGTAGCAAATGCTTCAAACCAGTGACAAGCTGGGGCATGTGCCTGAAACATCATAGATAAACCAGTTTCTGAGATATGTCGGTGTTTACGTTCAGCCCGACCATTCTGCTGTGGTGTGTACGGACAGGACAAACGATGATGAATACCATTCTTGGCCATAAATTGCCGAACCCTGGAGTTCGTAAATTCAGTCCCACCATCACTCTGAAATTCCTTGATAGGTCGAGAAAATTGAGTGCAAAAAAATGAGTAGAAGCGGATAAGAACATCAAAAAATTCTGATTTTGCATGCAATGGATATAACCAGGAAAATCGTGAGAAGTCGTCCACAAAAACCACATAATAACGATAACCATCAATGGTAGAAATAGGAGCAGGCCCCCACAAATCACAGTGAACTAAATCGAGAACATGTTGTGCACACTTATCATTTAATGAAAAAGAAAGGCGTTTGCTTTTAGCCATTTGACAAGATGTACAAATCTCAGGATTTGGCAATAAAGAAGTAACTGATAATAATCCTCGTTTATGTAATAAAGAAACAATATCAAACGGGACATGCCCCGAACGTAAATGCCATAAATTAAAAGACGCCTTTGAAACCTTGGCTAGAAAAGCAGCAACTAAGGTCGGATGACTTCTATCCAAAACGTACAACCCATTTTCACGCCTGCCTTGAGCAAGAATTTGCCCCGTTATCCGATTTTGAACGGTAAACAACTTATCAGTGAATAAGACATTAACAGGCAAATCAGAAGTGAGCTTGCTAATTGATAATAAATTTTTAGTGATGTGTGGAACAACAAGTACGTCTAATAATTTAACATAAGGAGAAACCAATTGAGATCCAATATGAGAAATATCTAACGCATGTCCATTACCAACGACAACACGTCCATTACCAGAATAAGGCTCAAACGAATCAAGAGAAGACTTCTGAGATGTCATGTGAGCTGTAGCACCGGAATCAACATACCAATCAGAAGCAGAATCAGAAGAAATATTGCAAACTGAATTAAAGGCATGTGCAAGCTGGGCGGAGGGCTGATCTGATGTACGGGCATAACGATGCAGACACTTATCTGCGTAGTGCTCACCTCGACATATTTGGCAGCGAAGTGTATAAGGCTTGCGGGGACCAGAAGCAGAATCACGAGAAGAAGACTTCCAAGACTCATTATGCGAGCGACCAGAATTACCATTGTTTCTGGAAAAGGCAGAATGTTTCTGGCCATTACCAGACGTATGAGCGGGCTTGTGGCCGGAAGTAGTACGTCGATCAGAGTGAGCGACGAAGGCTGCATGAGATGGGTCGCCTTCCATCGATTTTAGAAAACCCTCAAAACTTTCGGCACGAGGAAGCAGATCAGCGAAACGAGGCAGAGGGACAACCGCCATCTGAGATGCACTGAAGCTAGAGAAGCGAGGTCCTAGACCCCTTAAAAACCAGTGAGGCATATCTGAGTTGTCCAAGGGGCGACCAATTGCGGCCAAACGATCACAGAGACTTTTAAATGTTCGTCCAAACTCGGCGACGGAACTGGAGCCGAGCCTCATAGAGTGGAGCTCGTCCTTCAAACTGAATTCACGAGATTTAGAATTGTGACTGAATGCTTGCTCGAGTGAGATCCATATCGCGCGAGCAGGGACGGAACCAGGATTCGGGGGTGGGGGGGCCAAAAAATACAATTTTACACTAACATATTTTCTATATAAAAATATATATACATTTTTTCTATATTTACATCACTTGTAAATGTTTTAAAATACATAAATATGATATACTCCGTAATATATTAAAATTTAGAACGTCTCACTTGCATATTATGCATATGTGTGCACGTAAAAATGAAAAAAGAAATTGAATGTAATTACAAAAATCTATATAATTATGCTCAAAATTACTCAAACTTTATCCCCTAAAATTAAAAATAGAAGAATTAATGTATAACAATTAACAAAAAAATAAAATAATAAATAAAATAATTTGTTATCCTTGGAATTAATTTTCAATGGCCCAATCAACAATATATCATATACAATTAATTAGGAGCCCAATCAATAAATATAGTTTATTATATATATTAATAAATTATTATAAATATAATAGTAAAAAAATTAAAAAATTTGAGGGGGCCGTGGCCACCCCAAACATACCTGTAGGTCCGTCCCTGCGCGCGAGACGAGTCACAGCCAACAACGACCGCGAGAGCCTCTTCTGTGAGCGAGGAGAGGAGAAGACTTGAAATCCGTCGATCACGCATCCGCCAAGCTGTGTACTCAGGATTTGGAGAGGAGGTGCCGGAACGAGTAGAAGACGGGGGAGAAAGTGAGCCGTCAACATAGCCAATCAGATCCTGGCATTCAAAGACGGATGTGATCTGAGTTTTCCAAAGAAGGAAATTTGCCGACGTGAGTTTCACTGTGAGCATGTGGATTAACGTGGAGAATGGGAGTGTCTCAGACGTTAAAGGAATCGGTGTTTGTGTTAGTCATTGTAGAGAGAATAGGATTTAAATGTGAAGAAGGTGAAATGATAACACTACAGAAGAAGAATATAGATTAGAGAGGGAAGATATTAAATTATGTTGAATCACTCTTTGGAATTAACAATGTGGCAGTGGAAAGCAGAATAATTTTGACGGTGGGTGAGGAAATATGTGCCGTGAGGGAGGTGGGAATAATTAGGGTTTGTGGTATTTTAGGCTGATACCATGAGAGAGGGAGATTTGATTCACCGTAAATTAGTGATCTGGTGTATATTCTATTTAATGAGTTTAAGAGTACAACAAACTCCTGATAATGTGGAGATAAGATAGCAAAAGATATTTAAAGATGAAATAGAAATATTCAAATATTCTTGATCTTATCATTATCTTCAATATGAAGCACCAAGTCTAAACTTGCCTGTGTCGTGTTCCTAAAATAATTCAATAGTTTTTTTTTTTTTTACTATTGTATCATTCATTAGCTCCTTGTTTAAACGATAAACGCTCCCTTATTTTATAAAAAATGAGAAGCACCATGAAAGCAATCGCAAGGAAGGCAAGGCAAGCTAGCTTTATTATATTTTGACACCCATATATTACTAATTAATTAATTAATTTGATCCATCGATTGCAATTGGCATGGTACGTACGTGTTATTTATAGGCCTGGTTACTTTGTTTCGGCTGAATTAATAATTAATTAATTGTATGGCTGATTAGCTAGCCAATGAACATGGTGATGCATGATTTATTTATTATGTATATACAATTGAGTGATCTTCAAATTAATATTCTACGTAACATGAAAATATAAGTAATTAACATGGTGATATCAATTCATGTTAATTAAACTGGATCTCACTCGTAATTAATCTTGTCATCATGTTTCTTTTAATGTAAAGCAATTGTAAAAAAATCCTAACTAAAGTCAAGGGAGCATTTACAATTTAGAATCTAAGAGCTAATTAATGATATATATAATAGTAAAAAAACTACAGAATTACAGAATTAATTGGACAAGTTGTCTGTGGATCTTATCATTCAAGTTGGCAACTCCTAGTCATGAATCCAAGTCTGAAAACCTGGTAATTTCAGTCATAGCCTATGGCAGATCTACAGGGTGACGGCCACATGCAAGCTGAAAGCCTGAATTAATAAATAGGTGAGCATACGGGCGAGCAGTGACATGTGGTGACAAAAAAAAGGAGGCTGACGGAAAAAAGAGAAGTGACGAACGAGCAGAAGAATACAAAATTAAAAGTACCGATTTTTTATTGAAGAGATTTGAACTAAGGATTTAATCTAGCTAGTGAACTTAATCTTTGAGAAATGAAAGGAGTGGCTTATATACCTTTCTTCTTGAGGGGTAAAATAGTAATTTCATCTTCTAGGGTTTATTATCGGATTATGCTACATCATAGTACGGTTCTGACACTCATTAAATGCTTTAAGTAGTGCGCCCACATCTCTCCTTTGGTTCAGATCCACAGATCTTAAATAAAAATGGATTCATCACCATTTATGCTTTCTTTTAATATGGTCAAGACATATTTTCCATATTAGAGCCTTCTTCGAGATATGACATCATTATGTCATATCATTAGGATTTTCAGAACTACACTTGGGATGCTGTCAGTTTTAATCTAATTCACATTGATTCGGTCAACAAGGCTGAACGTTTTTAGGGGAAATCGACTACAACATCCAAACATCATTAGAGCAAAATAACTACACTAGCCGAGCATCATTCTATTTGTTCATCTACTTTAACCGAGCAAATGTTAAAATAGAGAAATATAATCGTCAATTAACAACGTGCTCTACCTGTGGGCCCGGGGTAGGGGGCAGGGCTCGACTAGTCACCTACATAAACGAGGATTATATGCACACAAATTCAAACAATGGTGGAATCGGCGCTGCCAGATTAGTTTATGATCGAGTGTAATGTTCCGATATTCAGAAGGTCAACATTTAAGGTCTCAACGTTTTAGCTCGAGTCATTACTTAGTGATAATAAAATTAGAGCCCAATTTTTTTTTTTAAAAGATAAACAACAAGAATATAATAAATACATTGTCGTGGAAAATTAGTTGTTATTATAAAGATTTCACAACATAATTAATAATAATAGGTTCATTCACAACAAGTCTTTAAAATTCCCATTTAATAGTTATAGCAAAAGTCATCGATGAATCACGAGTAAATGACTCTCGACAAAAGTAGTACGTAGTAAGTTCAAAAATTAGTACAATTGGAAAATTAAGAAGTCTGTTAACATTACAAGAATTTCGTGTCAACAACCGTACAACCCTGGCATCTCCTCGTCATAACCTGAAAATATTAAACATTGGGGCGTGAGATAAAAATTTAAGTGGATATCTTGTATGCTTTCATACATATTGAAAATATTTTAAAAATAAAGCATTTAACTACCCCTTCCCATGTTTCATTCTTTGTACTTTGACTTACTCTTGTTCATTCTTAATCTTCTTGTAGAGGCAGAACTCTTCAAAAATTATATGGGACACTGGAAGGGACTCTACCTGCACGAGCAATCCCCACTCCCACCATCTCCTTTATATCATTAGTCCATACGGGACACTAGTAACAACTCTACCACATGCAATCCACTTCATCTCTTTTATAAAACCTCTCTTATTTAAAAAAAAAAAAAAAGTACTTCCTCTATCCCACAATTGTTTGTACTCTTTCCTTATTCGTCTGTCACACAATTGTTTGCACTTTTCCAAAATGAAACTTTTTCATAGGCTTCACCCTCACAATATTTACATATTTACACAAAATGTCATTAATTCATAATTATTTACATAAGAAACGTGTATCTAACTAAAGGTGTATACAATGCGTACCCTTAATCAAATTCTTCACCTATTTATATTTTGCCACATAGATACTCAAATTTTCCCAATTCTGTATATAAACACTTCACACTATTCCTTACTCCTCCACACTCATCACTTTTATTTCCCAAATTAAAATTATGACACTGAATTCTCCGGTACCGCCGCCGCAGAGATGGCGTTCCTAACTCATCCAGGTGATTTAAACGCTTGAAGCAGGCACCAGAAGATGATTACTCCGCCGAAACACAATATGCCATTACTTCATAATTATTTTAAAATAAAAAATATAAGAAACGTGTATCTAACTGAAGGTGTATACAACGCATACCCTTAATCAAAATCTTAACCTATTTATATTTTGCCACATAAATACTCAAATTTCCCAATTTCGGGTATATAAACATTACACACTATTCCTTTAATCCTCCACACTCATCACTTTTATTTTCCAAATTAAAACTAATGCGCTGAATTCTCCGGTACCGCCGCCGCAGAGATGACGTTCCTAAAAAATATAAGAAACGTGTATCTAACTAAAGGTGTATACAACGCACCCTTAATCAAAATCTTAACCTATTTATATTTTGCCAAATAGATACTAAAAATTTCCCAATTCCGCGTATATAAAAACTGCACACTATTCCTTCAATCCTCCACACTCATCACTTTCATTTTCCAAATTAAAATTATAGTGTTGAATTCTTCGGTACCGCCGCCGTAGAGATGGCGTACCTAATTCATCCAGGAGGTCTAAATGCATAAAGCAGACACTGGAAGACGATTACTCCGCTGGAACACAAAATGCCATTACTACATAATTATTTTAAACTAAAAACATAAGAATTGTGTATCTAACTGAACGTCTATACAACGCGTACCCTTAATTAAATTCTCCACCTATTTATATTTTACCACATAGATACTCAAACTTTTCCAATTTCGCGTATATAAACACTTTACACTATTCCTTTACTCCTCCACACTCATCACTTTTATTTCCCAAATTAAAACTATGGCGCTGAATTCTCCGGTACCGCCGCCGCAGAGATGGTGTTCCTAATTATCCCGGTGGTCTAAACGACACCAGAAGACGATTACTCCGCCAAAACACAAAATGCCATTATTTCATAATTATTTTAAAATAAAAAAACATAAGAAACGTGTATCTAACTGAAGGTGTATACGATGCATAACCTTAATCAAATTCTTCACCTATTTATATTTTGCCACATAGATACTCAAAATTTCCCAATTCCGCGTATATAAACACTACACACTATTCCTTCACTCCTCCACACTCATCACTTTTATTTCCCAAATTAAAATTATAGCGCTGAATTCTTCAGAACCGCCGCCGTAGAGATGGCATTCCTAATTCATCCAGGAGGTCTAAACGCATGAAGCAGGCACCGAAAGACGATTACTCCGCTGGAACACAAAATGCCATTACTTCATAATTATTTTAAAATAAATAACATAAGAAACGTGTATCTAACTAAAGGTGTATACAATGCGTACCCTTAATCAAATTCTTCACCTATTTATATTTTGCCACATAGATACTCAAATTTTCCCAATTCTGTATATAAGCACTTCACACTATTCCTTACTCCTCCACACTCATCACTTTTATTTCCCAAATTAAAATTATGACACTGAATTCTCCGGTACCGCCGCCGCAGAGATGGCGTTCCTAACTCATCCATGTGATTTAAACGTTTGAAGCAGGCACCAGAAGATGATTACTCCGCCGAAACACAATATGCCATTACTTCATAATTATTTTAAAATAAAAAATATAAGAAACATGTATCTAACTGAAGGTGTATACAACGCATACCCTTAATCAAAATCTTAACCTATTTATATTTTGCCACATAAATACTCAAATTTTCCCAATTCCGGGTATATAAACATTACACACTATTCCTTTACTCCTCCACACTCATCACTTTTATTTTCCAAATTAAAACTAATGTGCTGAATTCTCCGGGTACCGCCGCCGCAGAGATGACGTTCCTAATTCATCCCGGTGGTCTAAACGCTTGAAGTAGGCACCGGAAGACGATTACTCCGCCGAAACAAAAAATGTCATTACTTCATAATTATTTTAAAATAAAAAATATAAGAAACGTGTATCTAACTAAAGGTGTATACAACGCACCCTTAATCAAAATCTTAACCTATTTATATTTTGCCAAATAAATACTAAAAATTTCCCAATTCCGCGTATATAAAAACTGCACACTATTCCTTCAATCCTCCACACTCATCACTTTCATTTTCCAAATTAAAATTATAGTGTTGAATTCTTCGGTACCGCCGCCGTAGAGATGGCGTACCTAATTCATCCAGGAGGTCTAAATGCATAAAGCAGACACTGGAAGACGATTACTCCGCTGGAACACAAAATGCCATTACTACATAATTATTTTAAACTAAAAACATAAGAATTGTGTATCTAACTGAACGTCTATACAACGCGTACCCTTAATTAAATTCTCCACCTATTTATATTTTACCACATAGATACTCAAACTTTTCCAATTTCGCGTATATAAACACTTTACACTATTCCTTTACTCCTCCACACTCATCACTTTTATTTCCCAAATTAAAACTATGGCGCTGAATTCTCCGGTACCGCCGCCGCAGAGATGGTGTTCCTAATTATCCCGGTGGTCTAAACGACACCAGAAGACGATTACTCCGCCAAAACACAAAATGCCATTATTTCATAATTATTTTAAAATAAAAAAACATAAGAAACGTGTATCTAACTGAAGGTGTATACGATGCATAACCTTAATCAAATTCTTCACCTATTTATATTTTGCCACATAGATACTCAAAATTTTCCAATTCCGCGTATATAAACACTACACACTATTCCTTCACTCCTCCATACTCATCACTTTTATTTCCCAAATTAAAATTATAGCGCTGAATTCTTCAGAACCGCCGCCGTAGAGATGGCATTCCTAATTCATCCAGGAGGTCTAAACGCATGAAGCAGGCACCGGAAGACGATTACTCCGCTGGAACACAAAATGCCATTACTTCATAATTATTTTAAACTAAAAACATAAGAAACGTGGATCTAACTGAAGGTGTATACAACGCGTACCCTTAATCAAATTCTTCACCTAGTTATATTTTGCCAAATAGATACTCAAATTTTCCCAATTCCGCGTATATAAACTGTAGAAATATATGATTAGATGAATTCATGGAGAAATTGGAGAAAATTGAAATTGATTAATTGATATGCTTGACTCTCTCTCTTCTATATATGAGAGAATAGATTACGGTTTACAAGAAGTGAAAATAGAGGAGGAAGTTACAACAGAAATAAAAACTGATTAAGAAACTAACTAATCTCTTCTTGACTTGATTTGTTCTCCTCACACCCTCCCACAAGATGGGAATGGATGTTAGACAATCCCATATTGGATTTATTTAGTTCAAAAAACTGAGTTCCCAGTGGCTTTGTAAAACAATCAGCCAAATTATCTTCCGTGGAGAGATTGATCAAATTTATAACACCCTCTTGTATCTTCTCTCTAGTGAAATGGCAATCAACCTGGATATGTTTGCTCTTATCGTGCATGACAGGATTGTGAGCCATGTTATAAGCTGATCGACTATCAGTGTACAACAATGCAGGAAAAGAATGATCAACGTTGAATTCTTTCAAAAGGTATAGTAGCCATTGAATTTCACAGACTGCATAGGCTAGTGCTCTGTATTCTGCCTTAGCGGATGAACGACTAACAGTTGGTTGTTTCTTAGACTTCCAAGAGACCAAGTTATCTCCAAGAAACACACAATAACCACTAATGCTTCTTCTAGTTTCCGGACACCTTGCCCAATCACTATCTGAAAAGCATTTCAAAGAAAGATTTGAATTAGTATTATAAAAAATCCCTTGTCCCGGAGTACCTTTCAAGTACCGTAATACTCTATGAACTGCTGCCAGATCGTCTTTAGTAGGGGCTTGCATTCGTTGGCTTAAAGTCTGCACACTATATGAAATATCAGGCCTAGGGATTGTTAGATACAATAAACTACCAATCAACCGTCTATAAGAAGAAGGATCTTGTAATATATCAGAATCTGTAAAACAAAATTTTTGTTTGGAATCCATAGGAGTTTTACAAGGCTTACAACCTAAGTATCCTGCATCATGAACAATATCTAGAGCATACTTTCTTTGACAAAGAAACAAACCCTTGTCTGATCTTGCAGCCTCAATACCAAGTATATATTTGAGAATACCTAAGTCTTTTACAGTAAAAATTGTATCAAGCTGATGTTTAACTCTATTAATCTCAATTAAATCATTCCCACCTAATATTATATCATCAACATATACCAAAAGTACAGTAAAAGAATTTTGAGAGGATCGCAGAAACAAAGAAGTATCACATTTAGATTGTGTATAGCCCAAATTTAGCAAACAAGCAGTATGTTTCTGAAACCACTGCCTAGAGGCTTGTTTCAAGCCATATAAACTCTTATTTAATTTACAAACCCTTTTATCTGTAGCTGCACAATAACCAGGTGGTGGTCTCATGTAGACCTCTTCAGTCAAATCTCCATGTAGGAAGGCATTATTCACATCTAATTGATGTAAATAGCACCCTTTTGTGACTGCAATAGAAAGCAATACTCTAACAGTGGTTAATTTTACAACAGGTGAGAAAGTATCAAAATAGTCAATACCCTCTTGTTGAGTATAACCCTTGGCAACTAATCTGGCCTTATATCTTTCTATAGTCCCATCAGCGTTATGTTTTATTTTGTACACCCACTTACAACCAATACAATGTTTATTTGTAGGTAAATCAGTCAAAGTACATGTGTTTGTTGCTTCTAAAGCATCTATTTCTTTCTGCATAGCATCCTGCCATTCTACCTTAGAACTAGCCTGTTTATAAGTCTTAGGTTCTTGGTGAAGGGAAACCGAAGTTGTGAAAATGCAATGTGCAGGTGAAAGATTGGAAGTAGACAAGTAGTTAGAGATAGGATATCTTACGGTAGGTGTTTTACCATTAACACACATAGTCACATCCTTATCCTCTGGTTGTTTATGATGTTGCAAAGAAGGAGGTAAGTCCAAATTATACACCTGCAAGTAAGCTGGGATAGACTTTTCCCTAGTAGATTTCCTAATGTTCATATCATTATCACAATTATCACTTAATTGGGTAATATTTGTAGTATTATCAGGAATATCAGAAGCATAATCAAGTAATTCTTCTTCCAAATCATGATGTATAACATCAGAATTAGATATATGTCCATAATTAGTTCCTGATTCTATTAGAGATTCATTAACAGGTTCAACATGCAATGTATGTGAAGGAGTAACATTATTAGAATCATCATAAAAAAAGGAAATTGATCATTAAAAGGACAGGAATTAGACAGAATTTCAGGAACCAAATCAGCTTGTTTTCTTAGCTCGGAAAAAGGAAAAATATGTTCATAGAATTGAACATTTCTAGAAACAACAATAGTATGAGTCTCTAAATTTAATGCTTTATATCCTTTTGTACCAAAAGGATAACCCAAGAAAACACCTTTCACAGCTCTTTTATCAAATTTGCCACGTTGAGAGCTACGTGTACTAACATAGCATAAACAACCAAAAGTTCTCATATATGTATAATCTGGTTTCTTATCAAATAAAACTTCAAAAGGTGTCTTGCCTCCCAAAATAGGTGTAGGAATCCTGTTTAACAAGTGTGCCGCTGTCAAGACACAATCATTCCAGAATTCCAAAGGGACAGAAGACTGAAAAAATAAAGATCTAGCAATTTGCAAAAGGCTTTGGTGTTTTCTTTCAACAATGCCATTTTGTTGAGGTGTTTCCACACAAGAAGATTGGTGAATAATCCCTTTATTAGCATAAAAATCTTTAAGCGAAAACTCAGCTCCATTATCAGATCGTAACACCTTAATTTTAATATCAAATTGAGTGAAAATGAGATTATAGAAAGATTCTAAACAAGTTTTAACCTCAGACTTAGATTTAAGCATGTATATCCAAGTGCACCTACTCATATCATCTACAATTGTGAGAAAAAATCTATGTCCAGTATGAGAGACAATAGCAAAAGGGCCCCAAATGTCACAGTGTACCAAATAAAAAATATTCGATGAAACAGTAACACTATCAGAAAAATGGAGTTTCTTTTGCTTAGAAAAATGACAAACATCATACTCGTGAGCAATAGAAGATTTTATTTGAATATCAGGAATGTTAGACAAGGCTTTGAGTGATACATGGCCCAAACGCTTGTGCCAAAGTTTAGTGGAAACATTATTGCTGCTAGGTACATTATGAAAAGGTGCATGACACTTAAAAGATCCTAGTCTATTGGACTGCAGAATGTATAATCCATCAATTTGTTTAGCAAATCCAATCATTGATAAACTGTGATCCTGCAACACATAAGTATCACTTGAGAAATGCACTACACAATTAGATTTTTTAGTTAACTGAGAAACAGACATCAAATTATGAGTAAAGGCAGGCACAAAAAGTACATCATAAAAAATCAAAGTTTCAGAAAGTTGAACGGTGCCTCGAAGAGTAGCAAGTGTAGATTGAGTATTGGGTAAATTTATCATAATATGCACAGGAGTAGTAGTATGAGTAAATAATGATTTATTGCATATCATGTGATCAGTTGCACCTGTATCTAGTATCCAAGTATTATAAAAACTAGAGGCAAATGCATTAAGAGAATATTGCAAACCTGCAGCAGGTGTAGAACCTGTGGACACAGGAGCAACCCCAGTAAGTGAAGGTGAAACAACCACAGTATTAGCAGTAGAGGTGGCAGAAGATGAGGCATAGGAGTTGCCTATGCGCTTGTTCTTGGAAAATTGTAAAAAATCATCAATCATGTCAGAAGAAAACAATGGGAAAAAATCAGATGACCCTTTGTCAACATTGCGCTTAGTATTTCCATCAGAAGTACTGTTATTAGCAGATGGATTTGGTCGAGGACCTTTAGGCCCTTTCCACCCAGGAGGATAGCCTATTAGCTGAAAGAATTTATCAATAGTGTGGTTGGTATAACCAAAATTAGTGCATATGGCTTTGTTCGTATCTTTGAATTTTGGAGACTTGAAGAAAGGTTTTCGAACATTCATTGCCACAGAATTAAAAGGTGCAGCAAAGTGAGATTGAGTCAAGGTCCTACTGGATTCTTCTTGAAGAAGTAGAGAAAAGACCCTAGCTAGAGAGGGCAAAGGAGAATTAAGAAGCAGTTAACTCCGTAATGCAGCATATGAATCATCCAAGCCAACAAGAAATTTCATGACAGCATCAGAATCTAGCAGAACTTCAAGATTTTGGGTCAAATTGCAAGTGTATAACCCACAAGAACAACGCGCTAAAGGCCTATAACTAACATATTCATCCCAGAGAGTCTTGAAAAGATTATAATATTCTGTAACAGATAAAGTTCCCATGGATACAGTGCTAAGGGATTTTTCCAAATGAAACACTCCAGGTCCATCAGATTTCTCATATCGGGCCTTAATTTCTAACCAAAGATCCCTAGGATTCGTCAAGTATAACAGACTGGGACGAATTGAAATAGAAACAGAATTTAACACCCAAGCTAGAACAAGACTATTGACACGTTTCCAGGCAGAAAATTGTACCGCATTCTTGGTAAGAGGAGTAGTTAGAGAGCCATCAAGAAAACCAACTTTATTCTTGACCTGCATAGACATTATGACTGTGCGACACCAAGAATTGTAGTTGGCACATGTGAAGCTTTCAAAGATAACCTGTTGCGCCGGATTATCACTAGGGTGAATGAAGTAAGGTGAGTTGGGATCCTCGGTCGGACTGGCATATACACGCGGGAGTGGGGCCGGATTGTCGCTTCCCGTTGAGGTGGAGCTGCTATCGGTGGAAGGAACATCGGGGGAATTATCAGTAGATGTTGTCATTGGGAGAACATGTTTCTGGGACTGAGAACTAATATGAACGGCTCAAGAAGAATGGGGCAAAACGCGACCAATTTGGAGGAATTGAATTAATCTGGAAAATTTTAGAAACCAGTTTCTGAAACAAATCTTCAAAAAGAAAAATGAAAGGAGGTTGGTAAACAAAAGATCCCCAAAAGTTAGGGCAGGAGAGTGTATAGAACTCAGAAAGGGAATGTCAATCGTATAGGAAATCGATTGAATAGCAGCGAAAAATCAAAACCTAACTTTGCGAATTTGGATCAAGAATTGATCTCAAAACTGATACCATGTAGAAATATATGATTAGATGAATTCATGGAGAAATTGGAGAAAATTGGAATTGATTAATTGATATGCTTGACTCTCTCTCTTCTATATATGAGAGAATAGAGTTAGGTGTTGGGAATAAAATGATATATGTTTTGATTAAATACCAAAACCCCCTGAGACATGCCTAAGTCAAGATGATTGTGTTCTAAGATTGTTAGAACACATAGCATGAGGCTAGATGAGAAGCTGATATGTTAGGCAGCTCTTAGATGACTAGATGCACAATGTGAGGGGGAACCTATGCTTTGAAAATGATCAAGATAAAGTCCCCTCAAGGCTCAAAATCTGGAACAAACACTAAGGACAAGCATACTCCATTAAAAACCACATGCTCTGATCAGGAGAGTTATCCAGAAGAGTTATTTCTATGCAAGAACAAGATTGCAAAGCTCAAATGGACAAGATTAGTCAAATGATCTGATCAGGAGAGTTGTCCAGAGAAATTAACTCTGTGAAAAACATCATCTCTGAAGCTAAAAGACCAAATATACTGATCAGGAGAGTTGTCCCAGAAGAGTTGTCTCAGCAAGTTTGAACCAGAACAAAGATTCTAATGTTTGAAGGTCAACCATGCTGAAGAGCTAGAGACAACCATACCCTAAAGAAACCTCATTGAAACATGCTAAGATCAACTTGAAGTGAAATAAAGGGAAAGAGCCAAGTCATCTGAAGATGAGCAAGCCAACCTTGCTGATAAGCAAATCTGCTGATAGTGATAAGGAGAGTTGTCCATTTGATAAGGAATGTTGTCCTATCATTGGATCAATCTTCAGAAACCATGTCCAAGTCCTAACAAGAAGTCAAACATTGGGAAAAGTGCTGCAGAATGAAGACAAAGTCTTACAAGCCGTTTATTACCCAAATGAGGACATGTCACTATCAAGAATCTGTCTTCCAGTTTGAAGAACTCAAGGAAGACATTTATAGCAATTTGGGGCTGCCTCTCCAACGGGCAAATCCTCCATTTTGTCTATAAATACAGAAGTGTGAAGACCATTTGAAAGCATCCAACTACCAATCCAACTGAGCAAGTATTCTGAAGTTCATAGAACTTACAAGCTTTCAAAAGACTATCTTAGTCTTCAAACACTTCTTCTAAGCTGAACTCACTGTATATCCATACACAAGCTTAGAGAGATATCCTATCCTTATACACTGATCTTCATTGTAAAGGATATCTCATTAGTTGGAACCTTACTTCAATCCTTACCCCTTTCAAGTGAGAAAGAGAGAAGGTTGTAGTAGTAGAAGTGGTAGGAGCTAACTGTTGAGAGAAGAACAGTTCAGTTCTGAGTTGAGAAGAGGGTAATAGGACTCTAGACATCCTAGGGATCAATTCACCAAGGAGTGGTGTTATTGAACAAGTGCACCTTGGCACTATAAAACAAGTTAATTCCAAGAGTGAAGGAATTATCCTGTTAAATCAGGGAAAGTGGATGTAGGAGCTTGAGTCTCTGAACCACTATAAACTCTTGTGTTGATTTACCTTACAAAGTACTTACATTCATTCAACACTGCACATAAAACTGATTTTTCAAAAGATACATATTCAAAGACTGTGCAAAACTGATTTGGACAAGTTCCCTGAAACTAAACTGGACTGTATTGGATTAACAGAGTGTTTTCAGAAATTTAAGGAGTCTAAACTTAAAGGGCCAACCACTATTCCACACCTATAACTCCCCTAGATAGTTATTCGACTAAGTACTCAATAGTACTTAGTAGTTTGATTATCTTAGAAGAGTTTATCATCTTCAGCAGAGTTGTCCAAGACAACCTTGCTGAGCTCTGGTTTGATCATAAGTTGAAAAGATTTGCATACAAGTGTATTCCCCCCCCCATACACTTGTTATATACTCCTTTCAGGACCAACAAGTGGTATCAGAGCAGGGGTTCAAAGACCACTGCCTCTGAAAATCTATCTTGATTTTCAAAATTCACATATTTGTGTGGTCACTGAACTGATCTCCTTCTGAAATCTATTACTTGTTGACTGACTGATTAGTCTTGAGATATGGCCAACAACAATGCTGTTCCACCACCTGCTGTTCAAGGATTGGACAACATGGCCACAAATCCAGTCAATCACATTTCACATTATAAATTTCCCATGTTCTCAATAGACAATTATGATTTATGGAAAATTAGAATGAGGGCTCATCTTGCATCTCTTCACACTGACATGTTAAGAGTAATCACAAGAGGACCTTTTGTGTTTACCCAAACTAACCCCAGGGTGACAGAAGAACAAAGAGCAGATGTAAGGGAACTGATTCCCAAGGATGAGGATGACTTCACTGCTGATGAAAAGAGGAAAGATAATCTAAATTATCTTGCCATGAACACTCTCTATCAAACAATTCCAGATGCAGTCATGGGAAGAGTCTACCACTGCACCACAGCCAAAGAAATTTGGGATACCCTTGCTGTGATGTGTGAGGGTACAGAAAAGATCAAGGAGAACAAGCTCCAAGTTGCTGTGCAAAAGTTTGAGCAGTTCTCAATGGAAGCTGATGAGTCCATTGACAAATTTGCTGGTAGATTCACTGATGTGATGAATGAAATCAACTCATTGGGCAAGGTGTACTCCAGGAGAGAAGTTGGATTAAAGATCTTGAGAAGTCTCACTCAAAAGTGGGATGTCTATGCTGTGATGATGCAAAATACCAAAGATCTCTCCTCCATGCCCATGCAACAAATCTTCTCAGAACTCAAAGCCTATGAGTTTGACCTCAATAGAAGAAAACCTGTTGAGGAACCTTCAAACCCTACTAAGGGAGTGGCATTCAAAGCCAAAGTTGCTGAACCTGAAATGCAACCCACTCCCATATCATCAAAGTCAGTCTCAAAGACTGAAATGAAGGAAGAACTAGCCTTGATGACTAGAAGATTTGACAAGCTAAACACAAGGTTTGGTAGATACAAGAAATTCTACCAGGATAACAAATTCAGGAGAAGATACAACTCCCCTGAAGATCAGGCCAAGGACAAGAAGCCTGAAGAGAAAAGATCAGAGGACAAGTACTCTGATAGGAGAAAGTCCAGTAGAGCTGACCCTTCATCATCAAAAGGAAGAGATGAATCCAAGAAGGATGATGATGAAGACCTATGCTACAACTGTAAGAAGAAAGGGCACTTCCAGTATGATTGCCCTGAATTAAGCTCTAAAGAAAGAAGAGAGAGAGGCAAGCTAAAAGAGACAGAAAGTTCACAAATAGAAAGGCCATGATGGCTGGTGAAGAATCTGATAGTGCTGAAAGCTTCAACTCTTCTGATGGACTGTTCTCAAACAGTGATGATGATGATGATGTGTGCAACATGGCTCTTGAGGATGATGAGGTATCCTCCACTTCTAGCTCACCATCATTTTTATCACAGAACACTAGTGACGTCAACTTGAAACTTTCCTTTGGGAAGTTGATGGAAGATTTCACTAGATTACAAGAATTTCATGATAACTGTGTGAGAGAAAATGAAAGATTGGCTATTGAACTTACCAAAAACTCTGAGGTAGCTGTTGATGTCAAATCTACTGAGTTGTATCAACAAGTCTTGAGAGAGCTTAAGGAAGCAAATCTCAGGATAGTTGACCAACAAAAGGAGATAGATGATCAACTACTCTCTCAGAAGAGAAAAGACTTTGAACTAAAAATTCTAAATGCCAAGTTTGAAAACCTCTCACATGAATATGATATTCTTAAATCAAGAGAAGAGAGCCTGAAATTAAAGATGTCTGCTTTGAACAAATCCTCTAGAGCAATAGAGGAAATTCAGAGTTATCAAAAGACCTATGGCTCAAAGAAGTGGATTGGGTTTTGATCCATTTGAATCTTCACCTTGTCTTAGTGTTGCCTCTACAAGTAACACTAAGAAAATCTTTGTTAAATCAGTGGCACAACAAGCTGAGAATGAAATAATTCAGCCACTAAATAAAGGAAAGGGCAAATTAACTGAAATGCCTACTCAAGTGTTTCAGAAGACTAGGCCTAAACCTTTGGAAAAGGTCAAGGCTCCTGAACATAAGAGGAATATTGGTCAGCAGAGTAGACCCAATGGGAGGACAACTCTACTGAACAATGTTCAGAGGAGTTATCCAAGGTATAATCAGCCTAGGCCAACTCATCTGAGAAAGCCTCAGCTGAATAGACCTAAGGACAACTATCCTTAAAGGCAGAATAAAATGAGACAACCAAAACCCCTCATGCCAAAGGGTAATGGTCATAAAAATGCCTTTCCTCAAAGATTTCATCAAGCTTCACAAAGAACTCATAAGTTCAGGAGAGTTGACAACTCCCCTGAAACTTACAGAGTTAACACATTCACACATACTTTCCCCAAGGCATTTAAGGGAAAGACAGTATATATTGATGCACAAGGAAAACAACTTAGCCACCTTGAATCAGTCAGGGTAATTAGGCAAGTTTGGGTTCCTAAAGGTACAGCTAACCTCTCAGGACCCAAAACTCAAAGGGTACCTAAACCTATCTAATTGCAGGTACCATTGGGCCACAAGAAGAGGAGCATGAACAAAAAGACAGCATGGTACCTTGACAGTGGATGCTCAAGGCACATGACTGGAAACAAGGAACTCCTCACTGATTTTATTGAAAAAGAAGGCCCAAATGTCACCTTTGGAGACAGCTCACAAGCAACCACAAAAGGTTATGGTACTTTGATGATTGGTAACATCAAAGTAACCAATGTATCTTATGTAGCTGGTCTCAAATATAATCTCCTAAGTATCAGTCAATTCTGTGACAAAGACTTTAAAGTGGAGTTCTCAAGTGGAAAATGTTTAATTAAGGATAAAACTCAACAAACTCTATTGACTGGAACTAGGAAGGGAAATGTGTATTTTGCAGACTGGGACAAGTCTACTGATGCTGCATGCTTCATTGCTAAGAGCACTAGTGAACAAAGCTGGTTATGGCACAAGAGGCTAAACCACCTGAACTTCAAATCAATGAACAAACTTGCTAGAAATGCATTAGTTAAAGGACTACCTAATGAGGTCTTCATAAAAGAACATGTGTGTAAGCCATGTCAAGAGGGAAAACAAATTAAAGCCTCATTCAAAGGTAAACCAGTCATTTCTACTGAAAGGGTTCTTGAACTTCTACATATGGATCTTTTTGGACCAATCACCCCTTCAAGTATAAATGGTAGAAAATACACATTGGTTGTAGTAGATGACTTCTCTAGGTTCACATGGGTAGTATTTCTCCTTAATAAGAAGGAAACACAAGTCAAACTACCTGAACTCCTTAAGAGACTGTCAAATGAGAAAAGCCTTAGCATCATCAAGATAAGATCTGATAAAGGCACTGAGTTCATAAATTCATACATCAATGAGTATTGCACATCTAATGGAATAGCTCATGAAACCTCAGTAGCTAGAACTCCTCAGCAAAATGGAGTTGCAGAAAGAAGGAACAGAACTTTAAAAGAAGCTGCTAGAACCTTAATTGCTGACTCAAACTTACCTAAGAGGTTTTGGGCTGAAGCTATAAACACTGCATGCCATACTCAAAATAGATGTTTGATTACAAAAGGGCAAGGCAAAACCCTCTATGAACTCTGGAAAAGAAGAATGCCTAAAGTGTCATACTTTCATATATTTGGTTGTAAGTGTTTCATTCACAATAATGGGAATGAACAGTTGAAAGCCTTTGATAGCAAAGCTGATGAGGGAGTATTTCTTGGATACTCTCAAATCAGTAAAGCTTTTAGAGTCTACAACAAGAAAACCCTTATAGTGGAAGAAACACCTCATGTTGTGTTTGATAATTCTATCTTTGAGATCAGGAATGATAGTTTGGAACCTGAAGAAATCACACAAAGGACAACCAGATTAAGCCTAAAAGACAAAGACACTGAATTCATAGATGTTGTCCAAGCCAATCTACCTGAACATACTATATTGGACAACAATCCTGAAGGCAACCTTCCTGAGACAAACCCCACTGATGGAAATGGTGAACTGAATGAGCCAATCCCAGTTCACATCCAGGTAACAACTACCAATGAAGAAGCAGCTCCTGCTGAGGTAGTTAATGGGTCAAATAATCAAGGGGGAACTCAAAATGTTGAAAATCCCAATGTCCCTGACATTGAGGACAACACCCCTGATTATGATCCTGATTTAGATCCTGCACTGAATTATCCTGAATTTTATGATCAAAATGACTCAACCTCAGTAGAGGGCAACTCTACTGAAGGGATCAGAAAAAGAAGGACCTGGTTGTATGACCATCCTACTGATCTGATACTTGGTGACCCAAGTATAGGAGTCAAAACCAGAAGGTTTCATGGTGAAAGTGCTATGTTCTGTTGTTTCTTGTCAGAACAGGAACCAAAAGACATTGAGGAAGCACTTCAGGATGCCAATTGGATCACAACAATGCAGGAAGAGCTCAACCAATTCACCAGAAATGAAGTATGGGAGCTGGTTGATAGACCTTCACATCAAGATGTTATTGGAACCAAGTGGGTGTTCAAGAACAAGAAGAATGAAAATGATGTGATTGTCAGAAACAAAGCAAGACTAGTGGCTAAAGGTTACTGCCAGCATGAAGGCATTGACTATGATGAGACATTTGCACCTGTGGCAAGGCTAGAAGCAATAAGGCTTTTTCTAGCCTATGCAGCCCACAAGAGGTTCAAAGTGTATCAAATGGATGTCAAGAGTGCCTTTCTGAATGGAGTCTTGAAAGAAGAAGTCTATGTAGAGCCACCACTAGGTTTTGAGGTTGGAAACCAAGTATACAGACTGAAGAAAGCTTTATATGGACTCAAGCAAGCCCCTAGAGCTTGGTATGACACACTGTCACAATTCCTATTGGATCATGGATTCACCAAGGGAACTGTGGACAGAACTCTCTTCAGAATCTCTGAAGGAGAGGACATCTTGCTTGTCCAAATTTATGTAGATGACATAATTTTTGGATCCCCTAATGAGAAGCTTTGTGAGAAGTTCTCCAAGCTTATGCAAAGCAAGTTTGAGATGTCCATGATGGGGTTGATGAAATTCTTCTTGGGTCTACAAGTCAAGCAATCAAAAGAAGGAATCTTCATCAATCAAGCTAAGTACACCAGAGAGATGATCAAGAAGTTTGGGTGTACAACAACCAAGCCAGTAAGGATCCCAATGAACACAAACTGGAAGATGGATCCTGATGAGAGTGGTGTACCAACCAACTCCACTGAATATAGAGGAATCATTGGATCTCTCCTCTATCTCACAGCCAGCAGGCCTGACATCACCTTTGCAGTAGGTGTTTGTGCAAGGTTTCAAGCAAATCCTAAGAAAAGCCATCTTGAGGCTGCAAAGAGGATCTTGAGGTATCTCAAAGGCACTGAAAATCTAGGCCTTTGGTACCCTGCTGATGACAACATTGAGTTAACTGGCTACTCAGATGCTGATTATGGAGGATGCAGAATTGACAGAAAATCCACTTCAGGAACTTGTCAATTCTTGGGCAACAAACTTATATCTTGGTTTTCCAAGAAGCAAAACACAGTGGCTACCTCCACCACTGAAGATGAATATGTTGCTGCTGGAAGTTGTTGTGCTCAAATTCTTTGGCTAAGACAACAACTCAAGGACTACAAAGTCAACTCTACTGAAGTGCCAATATTCTGTGACAATAATAGTGCCATTGCCATATCACAGAATCCTGTATTGCACACAAGATGCAAACATGTGGACATCAAGCATCACTTCATTAGAGATCATGTGGAGAAGAAGGATATTAAGTTGGTGAAGATCCACACAGATCATCAAAAAGCTGATATACTAACTAAGCCACTTGCAGAGGCAAGGTTCCTGGAATTATCAGCAGAGTTGGGTCTTCTTGATCCAGGGAAGTTGGACAAATGAGTCCAAAGGAGTTCATTCTTTAAGGGGGAACTAAGTTCAAACTTCAGCAGACTTGGTCAAGTCTACTGAAATTCAGAGAAGTTGACCTTATTTCCTCAGGACACTTGTCCTCAACTCTTCAGGACACTTGTCCATGTAGGGTCAGATAAGTTGTCTTGGCTATCAAACCAAATTTTGGTTTGATAAGCACCTATTTTAGGTGATCATTGTCTATTTCGAAATTTGTCCCATTGAAAATACAGTTTTCACCTTTCTGGGATTTAATTTGTCTCCCACCCAAAAGGTCACTTTCCATGCATTAAATGCCAAGATTTAACTCTTGTTTGCATTAAACTTTTTGGGACATGATCTACCTCGAAAACTCCCCCAGCCTTAAACAAACATTAAAAACCACCCACGTTTTTGAACAAAACAGTTTTTCACTGTTGCATTGGTTTTTGACCATTGGATCAAAACTGGACAACTCCTCTGAAATCAATCCTAACCGTTCATTTTGGATTTCCATTTTTGTTCACCTTTGAATTGCATCAAGACCTCACCAACTCATTGACAAACATTCTTTTTAGAATATTCACAAGTCTTAAGATCCCCCACAAACACTTCTTCCCCAAGTATTCGAAACCCTAGCTCCAAATTTCTTCAAACACTCTCAATCTCTATCAAACCTTTCTCTGTAACTTTCAATGGCTCCCAAGGTTAGACCAGAGATGATTATTGATTTCTCCAACAAGGCTCTAGACCTTGATTTTGGATACTTGAGCAACAAAAATAATCTTCATTTTGAGCCCATATTATCTTTTGAGAGTGAAGACCCTGAGATTACACCAACTCTAAGATGGCTGAGAAGAGCTGGTTTACAAAAGTTCATGGAGGAAAGACCAAGTTCATGCTTGGAAGGTTACATGGCTGAATTCTTTGCCTTTCTCAAGTGGAGAGGTGAATCTGCAGATGGTGAAGTTTCCACCAAATTGTCATATGTTGCAGAAGGAGAGGAAGAAGAGAAATTTCATAGAGTGAAATTCTCTCCAGAAGATCTTGAAGGAGCTTTTGGATTGCCTTATGAGGGAAGGAATCCAGAAGTTTATGGTACTAGACATGAAGATGAAATAGCTCAAGAATGGTTATTGGTTCCAGGCCCCATCTCTTCAACACAAAACAAGAAGACTCTCAAGCCAAAATTTCTCAACCTCTTTGAGGTAGTTGCTAAGAGTCTCTTGAGCAACACTGGAAGCTTGGAGCAGGTCAGCCATCCAAGAATCAGAATTATGGCTGCTATTATTGATGCCAGTGACAAGGGCATCAAGTTTGATTGGAGGACCTTCATCATGTCTGAGATGATGAAGGAAAAGGTAAAATTCAAAGTGAAATCTCACAACAAGGTTGTGCTAGAAGGGAAACTCAAGTATTGCACCAGGGCAAGCTTGTTGATTGAAAGATTTTCCCACTACTCTCAGATGCAAACCTTTGCAAAGCCCCTCCCAGCCCAAAAGATCCTGTTTAGGAAGCTCAGCAAGAAAACTGAGCAAAGGAGAATGCTTCTGACCAAACCTGCTGAAGAACAGGTTGAAGAAAAACCTAAGCTGAAGAAAAGAACCAAGGCCAGGGCTGTCAAAACAAAGAAAATGTCTCAATTGTCTTCAAGAGAAGCCTCAGGAGCATCAGCAGAAGTTGATGAAGTGGCAGAAGAGGGAGTAAGTGTACCTTCTGACCACTCAGAGGAGTTGAGGCTGAAGTATAATGAGACAAGGCAAAAGAAGAAAGGAGATAAGAGGATCAGGGAAGTTGTCCCTGAGAAGGATGGTGAAGGAAGTGGGAGCAGTAGGGCCAACAAGAGAAGGGCCAAACCTACTGAAAAGGTGTTGGAGCTGCAGGAAGAAAGGTCACTTCAAATGGCTCTAAGAGAGAGCAGAGCTGAAAGCAGGACCAAATCTAGGTCAAGGACCAACTCATCTGGTTCTGGAACTCCAGAATCCAAGGTCCCTGAAGGTCAATCTATAGAGGCCAACATCCCTGAGTTTCAGAATCCTGAGCCCAACTCCCCTGAAACCCATGTTACCCCTTCCAACCAACCCATTACCCCTGTAGATCTCACTAAGAGATACTCTCCAGAAGGGAGTGTGCAAAGAAGTGGCATTGATGTGCTTGCAGATTTAGCAGTAGATGAGACAAGACTCCTGTCTCCCCTTGACTCATCCATGCTCAATTATTCAAAGCTCTTAGAACATGCACTCAATGAGCCAACCCCCCTGAGTAAAGCCCCTTCAGAGTCATTGCTCTCAAAAGCAACTGAAGCACCTTCTACTGCACCAAACCCTTCTGAAGCCAACATCCCTGAATTAAACCTCCCTGAAGCCACTTTAGGAGAACCCAGAGCCAACTCCCCTATAACCCAAAGTCCCCATTCAAGTGGAGATGAGGAGGAGTATACTTATGAAAGTATGCTTAGAGGAGGAGCAAAGGGTACTGTGGACAGTCTGTACCCACAGCTTACTGAATTTCCAAGAATTCAGAAGACATTTCATGATCTAAGGATGCTTGTTGATGTAAAAGACAAGTCTATGATGGAGATATCACAAGTCATCCAAGATAAGGGTGCAAACTGGTGGCAAATAGAGGAAAACAGATTGCTAAACTTTGCTGGAGTTTCAAAGACAAGATTTCTCATTGATGAGGAAATTTTTGCAAAGCTGGTAGCTGATAAGATTAAGGAGGAGAAAGAAAGAAAGGCTAAGGGAATCAAACACCCTGACAGTAGCTCCAATGATGATGATTCCCCTGATGATCCCTCAAATCCTTCTAACCCCAACCCTCCTGTAACCCCTCAAGCCAACCTCCCTGAACCTTCTCAACCCAAGTCTTCTATAGCAGATAGACTTTCAAACCCTCCTAGAACCTATCATAGGAAAGGCTCTGTATCTTCAGAGGTGTTTACCAAGGGTGGTAACACAACCAAAGACACATCTGCCAATGAAGGTTCTTCTGAACCCAAGGCACAGCCTAAAGATGTTGAGGTTCCTATGCTAGAGGCTGGTTTGATTAAGGCCTATTCAGTGTCAGAAGAGTTGGACACTGATCAGCCCTTAATCATTCAGGATGACTCAGTGGCTGTTGAAATAAGCACTGTGATCACCCCACAACTGCCATCTTTGAACCTTGATGAAGGTGGAGATGTTGCAGGTTTAGGAGAAGGAGTTGAAAAGGAGAAGTTAGTGGAAAAATTAGAGGGAGTAGTAGATGAGAGAGATGTGGTGATCACTAGAATAGTGAGTGTACCACCAAATGAGGGTGATATAAGTGAGGAAGGGCAGGCTATTCTAGAAGTCAAATCTGAACTTCAGGAATCCCTTGATGAGAGGAGGCCTGTTTCTTTAAGTGAGGAAATTATTGAAGAAGGGAGAAAAGAAAGAGTTGAAAATGAGAAGAAGGCTGCTGATGTATCAGAGTCTTATATAAAAGAAATTGAGGGTGATGAGTGTCTATTTCCTAACATGTTTGATCTGTCTAATGTTGCAGGTATTTCCCTTGACCAAATTTTTGCAGATGAGTTCTTAACAGATGCACCTATCCAAGTAGATACAGGCTCAGCTTAAGCCCTGCTTGGAATGCAATCAGAGAAGTTGGACTCCTTGGCTCATCAAGTCCAATCTGCTCATGCTGAAACTTCAGGAGCATTGAATGAGCAAGGAAGGACTCTAGCATCTGTAGAAATGAGGCTCACTGGCTCTGAGGATGTTGTGCTACCAACTCTGGAAGCAAGGATCAGTGGTGTGGAAACTGGTCTCCAAACCATTTCCACTGAAGTACAAAAAGCCAAATCCACCATGGAAGCCATCTCAGAGGAGGCCAAGAAGGAGCAAAAGCTGCTGAGAGACAATCATAATGCCAATGTCAAGGCTCTCAGGCTAACTGTCAAGCAAGCTCTTGGAAAGAAGACTGCATTGCAAAAGAAAAGAGCTGAAGAACAAAGGCTAGCAATGGTGAAAGCAGCCTCTGAAATTTTTTCCCAAGAGGTATTGGCCAACATTGCTGAAGGTGCAGTAGCCAACCTCACTGAGCTTCTTAAAGCCCAACTGGATGCATCCCTGAAAGCAACCTTGGAGGAGGTTGTTCAACAAAAGATGAAGCCTGTTCTAGCTTTTCTTAGCTTGAGCAGTGATAGGATGCAGAATATACATGATGAAAATGTATATTTGTTGGAGGAGATGAAGTCCCTAAACCAGGCCCAATCCCTAATGGCCACAACAATGAGTGAGCTAAAACCCCAGTGTTTTGATGCTGCCAAAAAGGGGGAAAGGGAAAGAGCTAGAGCAAAAGGTGCCTTGGTAATTGGAAGCCCAGTTCAAGGAAAAGACAAAGCTGTTGAAGGAAAAGGAAAAGAGCCTGCAGTGCTAAACTTGGAAGAATTGGATGAAGAAGAGCAATTAGCACTTGCATTGAAGAATTCTATGGCCTCAGCTTAAGAGGAAAGAGTGAGGTTACAACAAAGACCAGGTGGTGAGATGTCTGGTTTGGACAAAGGTGATGAAGGTGTCCAAACTAGAGGAAAGATCAAGAGGGCAAAAGGAAAGAAAAGGCAAGTTGAGACATTCACTGACTTTCCTAACAGCCTTGATCTTCCACCTGAGTTCAGAGTTGATGATGATGTGCCTACTTCAAAGAAGGCCAAGACTGCTGAAAAAGAAAAGTCCTCTGAATCTGCCAAGGTTACTGAAGATTCCAAGTCCACTGAAGATATTGAAGAACTATTTGCTGAAGGATTTGGACCCGAACCTAAGAAGAAGACAACTGTCCTAGCTCATGATCCATCAAAACTGTTTCATGAAGGGTATGGCAAAGACCCTGAAACACAACAGAAACTGGCCATGATGAAGGCCCAAGAGAAAATGGACTTGTTAGATGAAGCACAAAGAGCAAGAGACAAGAGGAGAGCCAATTTTCAGAAACCAAGAAGAAGGAGAGCAACATACAGCAAGATGAAGCCTCAGCTTCTAGTCCCAATGGACACCAAATATCCACACTTGGATAAATGGGTGCCAGTTCAACTGAATGACACATGGGAGGAAGCAAAAAGGGAGTTTGTCTATGACTATTATGTCATTGACAGATGGAATGGAGGAGATGCCAACTCTGCCTTTGCTGAGTTCATGATAGAATACAACAGAGAACTCTATCAACAATTGCTTGCAGCTGCTGACATTGCAATAATTGAACTCACAGCCCCCAAGCCAATCATATACATGCCTCCAAAGCTTGAAGGATGGATTGACCAAGCAAGAATTCTGAGAGAATTCACTGAGATCCTTAAGCTAAACAAGATGGTTCTTGGACCTAAGGGAACTAACCAAGAAGCCATGACATTGAAAAGAAGAGTGTGGGCACAGTATGGAATGCTGCCACCCCCTGAGGATGATCTTTGAAATGGCTAAGTCTTCTGACCTTTCTTGATTGATCAACTATGCTGAAATATGGTCAAGATTGCTGATGTGGTGTGCTAATCTATTTGCTCTGATTTGTTATGGATTGCTCTGATACAAGCTCTGTACTCTGATGCTGAAAATCTTATTTATGTTTTGAATTGTTAGAATGAAATGCTCTGATGTATTTAAGTGTTATTGATTCATGCTCTGATATGTTAATTTCAACTATCAACATGCTTGTAATGATCTTTGAATGAATGATAGTTGAACTTATGTTGAATCAAGAAACACCCATCTCTCTATGCCTATCTATGAAACCTACTTGCAACAAAAAAAAAAAAAAAAAACAGTGAATACACTAACACATTGTCTTTTCAGGAATATTGACCTTAGTCATGTCTTCTGAAGATATATGTAATAGGTGTAGACAAGTCACTTTTGCTTAGAATGCGTAGGTTTTGGCATCATCAAAAAGGGGGAAATTGTTGGGAATAAAATGATATATGTTTTGATTAAATACCAAAACCCCCTGAGACATGCCTAAGTCAAGATGATTGTGTTCTAAGATTGTTAGAACACATAGCATGAGGCTAGATGAGAAGCTGATATGTTAGGCAGCTCTTAGATGACTAGATGCACAATGTGAGGGGGAACCTATGCTTTGAAAATGATCAAGATAAAGTCCCCTCAAGGCTCAAAATCTGGAACAAACACTAAGGACAAGCATACTCCATTAAAAACCACATGCTCTGATCAGGAGAGTTGTCCAGAAGAGTTATTTCTATGCAAGAACAAGATTGCAAAGCTCAAATGGACAAGATTAGTCAAATGCTCTGATCAGGAGAGTTGTCCAGAGAAATTAACTCTGTGAAAAACATCATCTCTGAAGCTAAAAGACCAAATATACTGATCAGGAGAGTTGTCCCAGAAGAGTTGTCTCAGCAAGTTTGAATCAGAACAAAGATTCTAATGTTTGAAGGTCAACCATGCTGAAGAGCTAGAGACAACCATACCCTAAAGAAACCTCATTGAAACATGCTAAAGATCAACTTGAAGTGAAAGAAAGGGAAAGAGCCAAGTCATCTGAAGATGAGCAAGCCAACCTTGCTGATAAGCAAATCTGCTGATAGTGATAAGGAGAGTTGTCCATTTGATAAGGAATGTTGTCCTATCATTGGATCAATCTTCAGAAACCATGTCCAAGTCCTAACAAGAAGTCAAACATTGGGAAAAGTGCTGCAGAATGAAGACAAAGTCTTACAAGCCGTTTATTACCCAAATGAGGACATGTCACTATCAAGAATCTGTCTTCCAGTTTGAAGAACTCAAGGAAGACATTTATAGCAATTTGGGGCTGCCTCTCCAACGGCCAAATCCTCCATTTTGTCTATAAATACAGAAGTGTGAAGACCATTTGAAAGCATCCAACTACCAATCCAACTACCAATCCAACTGAGCAAGTATTCTGAAGTTCATAGAACTTACAAGCTTTCAAAAGACTATCTTAGTCTTCAAATACTTCTTCTAAGCTGAACTCACTGTATATCCATACACAAGCTTAGAGAGATATCCTATCCTTATACACTGATCTTCATTGTAACGGATATCTCATTAGTTGGAACCTTACTTCAATCCTTACCCCTTTCAAGTGAGAAAGAGAGAAGGTTGTAGTAGTAGAAGTGGTAGGAGCTGACTGTTGAGAGAAGAACAGTTCAGTTCTGAGTTGAGAAGAGGGTAATAGGACTCTAGACATCCTAGGGATCAATTCACCAAGGAGTGGTGTTATTGATCAAGTGCACCTTGGCACTATAAAACAAGTTAATTCCAAGAGTGAAGGAATTATCCTGTTAAATCAGGGAAAGTGGATGTAGGAGCTTGAGTCTCTGAACCACTATAAACTCTTGTGTTGATTTGCCTTACAAAGTACTTACATTCATTCAACACTGCACACAAAACTGATTTTTCAAAAGATACATATTCAAAGACTGTGCAAAACTGATTTGGACAAGTTCCCTGAAACTAAACTGGACTGTATTGGATTAACATAGTGATTTCAGAAACTTAAGGAGTCTAAACTTAAAGGGCCAACCACTATTCCGCACCTATAACTCCCCTAGATAGTTATTCAACTAAGTACTCAATAGTACTTAGTAGTTTGATTATCTTAGAAGAGTTTATCATCTTCAGCAGAGTTGTCCAAGACAACCTTGCTGAGCTCTGGTTTGATCATAAGTTGAAAAGATTTGCATACAAGTGTATTCCCCCCCCCCCCATACACTTGTTATATACTCCTTTTAGGACCAACATTAGGGTTTACAAGAAGTGAAAATAGAGGAGGAAGTTACAACAGAAATAAAAACTGATTAAGAAACTAACTAATCTCTTCTTGACTTGATTTGTTCTCCTCACATAAACACTTCACACTATTCCTTTACTTCTCCACACTCGTCACTTTTATTTTCCAAATTAAAATTATGGTGTTGAATTCTCCGGTACCGCCGCCACAGAGATGGCTTTCCTAATTCATCCTGGTGGTCTAAACGCTTGAAGTAGGCACCAGAAGACGATTACTCCGTCAAAACACAAAATGCCATTACTTCATAGTTATTTTTAAAAAAAAAACATAAGAAACGTGTATCTAACTGAAGATATATACAACGCGTACCCTTAATCAAATTCTTCACCTATTTATATTTTGCCACATAGATACTCAAAATTTCCAAATTCCGCGTATATAAACACTGCACACTATTCCTTCACTCCTCCACACTCATCACTTTTATTTCCTAAATTAAAATTAAAGCGCTGAATTCTTCGTAACCGCCGCCGTAGAGATGGCGTTCCTAATTCATCCTGGTGGTCTAAACGCTTAAAGTAGGCACCACAAGATGATTACTCCGCTGGAACACAAAATGCCATTACTTCATAATTATTTTAAACTAAAAACATAAGAAACATGGATCTAACTGAAGGTGTATACAACGCGTACCCTTAATCAAATTCTCCACATATTTATATTTTGCCAAATAGATACTCAAATTTTCCCAATCAAATTCTCCACATATTTATATTTTGCCACATAGATACTCAAATTTTCCCAATTCCGCGTATATAAACACTTCAGACTATTACTTTACTTCTCCACACTTATCACTTTTATTTCCGAAATTAAAATTATGGCGCTGAATTCTCTGTTACCGCCGCCGTAGAGATGGCGTTCCTAATTCATAGGTGGTCTAAACGCTTGAAGTAGGCACCGGAAGACGATTAATCCGTCGAAACATAAAATGACATTACTTCATAATTATTTTAAAATAAAAAACATAAGAAACGTGTATCTAACTGAAGGTGTATACAACACATACCCTTAATATAAATCTTAACCTATTTATTTTTTGCCACATAGAAACTCAAATTTTCCCAATTTCGGTATATAAACACTACACACTATTCCTTCACTCCTCCACACTCATCACTTTTATTTCCCAAATTAAAATTAAAGCGCTGAATTCTTCGGAATCGCCGTCGTAGAGATGGCGTTCCTAATTCATCCAGGAGGTCAGGTGTATACAACGCGTACCCTTAATCAAATTCTCCACATATTTATATTTTGCCACATAGATACTCAAATTTTCCCAATTCCGCGTATATAAACACTTCACACTATTCCTTTACTTCTCCACACTCATCACTTTTATTTCCCAAATTAAAATTATGGCGCTGAATTCTCTGTTACCGCCGCCGTAGAGATGACGTTCCTAATTCATCCAGGTGGTCTAAACGCTTGAAGTAGGCACCGGAAGACGATTACTCCGTCGAAACATAAAATGCCATTACTTCATAATTATTTTAAAATAAAAAACATAAGAAACGTGTATCTAACTGAAGGTGTATACAACACATACCCTTAATATAAATCTTAACCTATTTATTTTTTGCCATATAGAAACTCAAATTTTCCCAATTTCGGGTATATAAACACTACACACTATTCCTTCACTCCTCCACACTCATCACTTTTATTTCCCAAATTAAAATTATGGCGCTGAATTCTATAGTACCGTTGACGCCGCAGAGATGTCGTTCCTGATTTATCCAAGAGTTCTAAACGCTTGAAGCAGTCACCGGAAGATGATTACTCTGTTGTAACACAAAATGCCATTACTTCATAATTATTTTAAAATAAAAAAATATAAGAAATGTGTATCTAACTGAAGGTGTACACAACGCGTACCCTTAATCAAATTCTTCATCTATTTATATTTTGCCACATAGATACTCAAAATTTACCAATTTCGCGTATATAAACCCTGCACACTATTCCTTCACTCCTCCACACTCATCACTTTTATTTCCCAAATTAAAATTATAGCGCTGAATTCTTCGGAATCGCCGCCGTAGAGATAGCGTTCCTAATTCATCCAGGAGGTCTAAACGCATGAAGCAGGCACCGAAAGACGATTACTCCGCTAGAACACAAAATGCCATTACTTCATAATTATTTTAAACTAAAAACATAAGAAACGTGGATCTAACTGAAGGTGTATACAACGCGTACCCTTAATCAAATTCTCCACCTATTTATATTTTGCCACATAGATACTCAAATTTTCCTAATTCTGCGTATATAAACACTTCACACTATTCCTTTACTTCTCCACACTCGTCACTTTTATTTTCCAAATTAAAACTATGGTGTTGAATTCTCCGGTACCGCCGCCACAAAGATGGCTTTCCTAATTCATCCTGGTGGTCTAAACGCTTGAAGTAGGCACCGGAAGACGATTACTCCGTCAAAACACAAAATGCCATTACTTCATAGTTATTTTTTTAAAAAAACATAAGAAACGTGTATCTAACTGAAGATATATACAACGCGTACCCTTAATCAAATTCTTCACCTGGTTATATTTTGCCAAATAGATACTCAAATTTTCACAATGCCGCGTATATAAACACTTCACAATATTCCTTTACTCCTCCACACTCATCACTTTTATTTCCCAAATTAAAATTATGGCGCTGAATTCTCCGGTACCGCTGCCGTAGAGATGGCGTTCCTGATTCATCCAGTTGGTCTAAACGCTTGAAGCAGGCACCAGAAGACGATTACTCCGCCGAAACATAAAATGCCATTACTTCATAATTATTTTAAAATAAAAAACATAAGAAACGTGTATCTAACTGAAGGTGTATACAACACATACCCTTAATATAAATCTTAACCTATTTATATTTTGCCACATAGAAACTCAAATTTTCCCAATTTCGGGTATATAAACACTACACACTATTCCTTCACTCCTCCACACTCATCACTTTTATTTTCCAAATTAAAACTAATGCGCTGAATTCTCCGGTACCGCCGCCGCAGAGATGACTTTCCTAATTCATCCCGGTGGTCTAAACGCTTGAAGTAGGCACCGGAAGACGATTACTCCGCCGAAACAAAAAATGCCATTTGAAAGTGTGCTGGGTGTGGGGTGTATAAAAGTGTTTAAGTATAAGTAGATAAATGTTGCACAGAATGTTGGGACAAATAGTGCAACACTGACTCTAACATAATATCAGAAATTAAGATTCACAGCGGAAGACTTGAAACACTAAAAACAAACGAGACACAATGGAAATACTTTTAACATAGATTTTATAAATAAAAATCTATGTCTGCCTTATGGCGTAAAATCAATACTTATCTTCAAGTACAAATGTTGTGTGAAATGTTACAACAATAACTTTCACAACGAAACTATAAACGAGGCAGGTGCCAAGTCTAGAAAACGAACTAAGTGTATAAATTATACACTGTCGAAATGCCTAGTATATCTAATGATTACACTCTCAATAGATAAGAAGACACACAGTCATACGGGTGGTATACAACGTATGAACTAAAATGTAGAACTATTGGCCACAATTTTCTAACAGGGATGAACGCTCGGTCTAGGATATTGATCGAATAGAGCACACTGAATTATGAAGCCTTCAATGGGTATTTATAGATGTGGGATACGAATTCTAGAGGCTTCCACATTGAGGTCCTATTTTTTAGAAAACTCAACTTCTACAACTTCCATGATCTTTCTAGATCCTTCTAGCATGCTCCAGGTCGTTCCAAATGCATCTAGGCTGTTCTAGCATGTTCTCCAATGTTCTGGAATCTTCCAGGTTCCAGATCCTTGTACAAGCTTCTAGATCCTGCCAGAAATGCGACAACATTTAGATCAACATTTAATGTAGCATTTCAGAAAAGACTTAGAAAAATTCTCGGAAGGTCAAATTTAGATGTTGTTGATAATGTTAAGACATTTAAGAATTAACAACATCTACACCATTACTTCATAATTATTTTAAAATAAAAAACATAAGAAACGTGTATCTAACTGAAGGTGTATACAACGCGTACCCTTAATCAAATTCTTCACCTATTTATATTTTGCCACATAGATACTCAAAATTTCCCAATTTCGCGTATATAAACATTGCACACTATTCCTTCACTCCTCCACACTCATCACTTTTATTTCCCAAATTAAAATTACCGCCGCCGTACAGATAGCGTTCCTAATTCATCCAGGAGGTCTAAACGCATAAAGTAGGCACCGGAAGACGATTACTCCGCCGAAACACAAAATGCCATTACTTTATAATTATTTTAAAATAAGAAACATAAGAAACGTGTATCTAACTAAAGGTGTATACAACGTATACCCTTAATCAAAATCTTAACCTATTTATATTTTGCCACATAGATACTAAAATTTTCCCAATTTCGGGTATATAAACACTACACACTATTCCTTCACTCTTCCACACTTATCTCTTTTATTTTCCAAATTAAAATTATGGCGCTGAATTCTCCGATTCTCCGGTAACGCCGCCGCTGCAGAGATGACGTTCATGATTCATCCAAGAGGTCTTAACGCTTGAAGAAGGCACCGGAACTCCACCGGAACACAAAATGCGAGTACTTCATAATTATTTTAAAATAAAAAAATAAAAAACGTGTATCTATCTAAAGGTGTATACAACGCGTACCCTTAATCAAAATCTTCACCTATTTATATTTTGCTAGATACTCAAATTTCTCAATTCCGTGTATATTAATACTTCAGACTATTTCTGTACTTCTCCACGCTCATCACTTTTATTTCCCAAATAAAAATTATGGCGCAGATTTCTCCGGTACCCCGTCGCACCGTCGCGCAGAGATGGCGTTCCAGATTCATCAAGGAGTTTTAAACGCTTGAAGCAGGCACCGGAAGACGATTACTCTTTTGGAACACAAAATGCCATTACTTCATAATTATTTTAAAATAAAAAACAAAAGAAACGTGTATCTAACTGAAGGTGTATACAACGCGTATCCTTAATCAAATTCTTCACCTATTTATAGTTTACCACACAAAGATACTCAAAACTTCCCAATTCCGTGTATATAAACACTGCACACTATTCCTTCACTCCTTCACACTCATCACTTTTATTTCCCAAATCAAAATTATGGCGCTGAATTCTTCGGTACCGCCGCCGTAGAGATGGCGTTCCTAATTCATCCAGGAGGTCTAAACGCATGAAGCAGGCACCGGAAGACGATTACTCCGCCGAAACACAAAATGCCGTTACTTCATAATTATTTTAAAATAAAAAAACATAAGAAACGTGTATCTAACTTAAAGTGTATACAACGCATACCCTTAATCAAAATCTTAACCTATTTATATTTTACCACATAGATACTCAAATTTTCCCAATTTCGGGTATATAAACACTACACACTATTCCTTCACTCTTCCACACTTATCTCTTTTATTTTCCAAATTAAAATTATGGCGCTGAATTCTCCGGTAACGCCGCCGCTGCAGAGATGGCGTTCATGATTCATCCAAGGGTCTTAACGCTTGAAGAAGGCACTGGAAGACGATTACTCCACCTGAACACAAAATGCGAGTACTTCATAATTATTTTAAAATAAAAAAAATAAGAAACGTGTATCTATCTAAAGGTGTATACAACGCGTACCCTTAATTAAAATCTTCACCTATTTATATTTTGCCACATAGATACTCAAATTTCTCAATTCCGTGTATATAAATACTTCAGACTATTCCTCTACTTCTCCACGCTCATCACTTTTATTTCCCAAATAAAAATTATGTCGCTGATTTCTCCGGTACCCCTGCCGCGCACCGTCGCGCAGAGATGGCGTTCCAGATTCATTAAGGAGTTTTAAACGCTTGAAGCAGGCACCGGAAGACGATTACTCTTTTGGAACACAAAATGCCATTACTTCATAATTATTTTAAAATAAAAACCATAAGAAACGTGTATCTAACTAAAGGTGTATACAACGCGTACCCTTAATCAAATTCTTCACCTATTTATAGTTTACCACACAAAGATACTCAAAACTTCCCAATTTGCACACTATTCCTTCACACTCAGCACTTTTATTTCCCAAATCAAAATTATGGCGCTGAATTCTTCGTTACCACCGCCGTAGAGATGGCGTTCCTAATTCATCCAGGAGGTCTAAACGCATGAAGCAGGCACCGGAAGACGATTACTCCGCCGAAACACAAAATGCCATTACTTAAGCAGGCACCGGAAGACGATTACTCCGCCGAAACACAAAATGCCATTACTTCATAATTATTTTAAAATAAAAAACATAAGAAACGTGTATCTAACTTAAGGTGTATACAACGCATACCCTTAATCAAAATCTTAACCTATTTATATTTTGCCACATAGATACTCAAATTTTCCCAATTTTGGGTATATAAACACTACACACTATTCCTTCACTCTTCCACACTTATCTCTTTTATTTTCCAAATTAAAATTATTGCATTGAGTTCTCCGGTACCGGCCGCCGCTGCAGAGATGGCGTTCCTGATTCATCCAAGAGGTCTTAACGCTTGAAGAAGGCATCGGAAGACGATTACTCCACCGGAACACAAAATGCGAGTACTTCATAATTATTTTAAAATAAAAAATATAAGAAACGTGTATCTATCTAAAGGTGTATACAACGCGTACCCTTAATCAAAATCTTCACCTATTTATATTTTGCCACATAGATACTCAAATTTCTCAATTCCGTGTATATAAATATTTCAGACTATTTCTCTACTCTCCACGCTCATCACTTTTATTTCCCAAAAAAAATTATGTGATTTCTCCGGTACCCCCGCCCGCACCGTTAGACCTGTCAAGACGGGCCGGCGGGGCGGGGCGGGCCAAAACCGCAAAAGCCCACCATTTGGCGGGGCGGGGCGGGCCAACCCGTTTGTTAGGCGGACTGCCAAAACCTCAACCCAACCCAAAAATGGGCGGACCGCGGGTTTTGGCGGGCCAATTTTTTTTTTACAAAAATAATTGTTAAATTCATCAAAAAATATAAAAAATTACAGTAATATATAATTAAGAACAGTAATATATACTCTTCTGTACCGAAATTAAAAAAACCAAAAAAGAAGGGAAAAAATGCTTAGTTTTGCTTTTGGTTAAATTTATTTAAAAGTGTTTACACAAAGACATAATTTTAAAACAAAAAGAAAAACTTACATATGATTACATTATTGCATCAATTTTTTATTTAAATCGAGTCCACCATCGGATTGCATCAATTTTTTATTTAAATCGAGTCCACCATCGGAATGAAGTTCAAACGCGGTAAGGAAGTGATATTTTTTTTCTTGAGAAATCACAGCGTGAGTGATGATGGTTTCAAAGAGAAAATATATGGTGACTCATTACGGTATTCTTTTAAATGATGGGAGGGTAGACCTGACATTTTATGCATGGCTAACTTGAATAAAATCTGCATATGGGTATTGTTTTTTATATTTTTTAATTAAACAAAATATTTAAAAAATAAAACAAAAAATGGCGGGCCAGCCCGCCAAAAGCCTGCCCCAACCCGCCTATAACCGCGGCCCAAACGGGCCGGCCCGCCTGGGCCCGCCTCCTAGCGGTCCTAGAAAATCTTGGCCCAACCCACTATTTTTAGTGGCGGGGCGGGTTGGCCCAACGGGCCCAGCCCGTTTTGACGGCTCTACGCACCGTCGCGCAGAGATGACATTCCAGATTCATCAAGGAATTTTAAACGCTTGAAGCAGGCACCGGAAGACGATTACTCTTTTGGAACACAAAATTCCATTACTTCATAATTATTTTAAAATAAAAAATATAAGAAACGTGTATCTAACTGAAGGTGTATACAACGCGTACCCTTAATCAAATTCTTCACCTATTTATAGTTTACCACAAAGATACTCAAAACTTCCCAATTCCGTGTATATAAACACTGCACACTATTCCTTCACTCCTTCACACTCATCACTTTTATTTCCCAAATTAAAATTATGGCGCTGGATTCTTCGGTACCGCCGCCGTAGAGATGGCGTTCCTAATTCATCCGGGAGGTCTAAACGCATGAAGCAGGCACCAGAAGATGATTACTCCGCTGAACACAAAATGCCAGTACTTCATAATTATTTTAAACTAAAAACATAAGAAACGTGTATCTAACTGAAGGTATATACAACGCGTACCCTTAATCAAATTCTCCACCTATTTATATTTTGCCACATACATACTCAAAATTTCCCAATTCCGCGTATATAAACACTTCACACTATTCATTTACTCCTCTGCGCTCATCCCTTTTATTTCCCAAATTAAAATTATGGCGCTGAATTCTTCGGTACCGCCGCGGTAGAGATCGATGGAGTTCCTAATTCATTCAGGAGGTCTAAACGCATACTCCCCTGGAACACAAAATGTCAGTACTTCATAATTATCTTAAACTAAAAACATAAGAAACGTGTATGTAACTGAAGGTGTATACAACGCGTACCCTTAATCAAATTCTTCACCTATTTATATTTTGCCACATAGATACTCAAATTTTCTCAATTCTGCGTATATAAACACTTCATACTATTCCTTTACTCCTCCACACTCATCACTTTTATTTTCCAAATTAAAATTATGGTGCTGAATTCTCTGCTACCGCCGCCGCAGAGATAACATTCCCGATTCATCCATGAGGTCCAAACGCTTGAAGCAGGCACCGAAAGAAGATTACTACGTTGGGACACAAAATGCCATTAATTTTACACTTAATTCAATCATTTGCTTTACTTTATTTAAAAAAATTTACAAAGTTACCCCTCAATACTTCACTCATTACACTCTTTTTTTTGGTTTGTGTGCCCACTTTTTAGTGAAAACATTTATGGGACAAAGGTAGTATTTATTTTGGTTGGATTTTCAAAATTTTCTATGAAACTTGTTGATTTAGCTTCGTTATTTTTATTTTAATGGAAAAAGGAAATTTCATTAATGAGTATCTAAAGCACTCTAGAACCAAGGTTACATGCAGATGGTTTCGTGAAACCAACTAGAGTCTATATGAAGTACAAATATCAAATTTTCTAACAAAAAAAATACAGGATTATGACACCAATTCTAAAAGGAGAAATGGATAACTCCGCGATAATTAAGAGAAAAAAAGCTCCATGTCTTTGCTTTGATCTACCTAAATGTCCTTGCTGGATTGACTGTCTTGCCTTTAAAAATTCTCCCGTTCCTGAATTTCCATAAGAATTAGACGATGCCCAATCAAATGCACTCCAACACATATTTCAGCCTATTGCACTCGAGAATACCGAGATGTTGCAACATTGCAGCCGATGCGTAACTGGTTTGAGACTACATGACATTGGGCAACCTAACCATAGCAAGAGGACTAAACTTGATGAGCAACAACATTCAAAAAATAGATGGCAGGCAGATTCTTTAGCATTTCTGCACAATACGCAGCCGAAGTTGTCGTTGTCACCTAACACCGTCCTACATTTCAGATTTGCGGCCACGAAGAATTCTCCAAACCAGGCCGAACCACTTAGATATAGTCATTTTGTTCAATATTTTAGTGAACACTTGAAATGCCTCCACATCGAGTGTCGAGCTTGGGATAATGGCAGCAGCCTGGGGAGCAAAGGTTGATTTACTGGAGAATTGTCAATCACTGGCAAACTTATACCTCCAAGAATCAAAGTCAAATTCTTGTAATTTTGTGTTATCTAATACGGAGATAAAATGGTCGACCATAGACTGTTAGATGAATAAGGTGCTCGATGCCAGGAAAAAACCCATTGCCATATTACCTCAACCTACCTTCCCATGCTTCTATTTTTTGCATATTTACAATTACAAGTAGAGAAAAGTCTAGGAAAGAGCAAACACATTTTCGACTCCTCCCCCACCCAATGATCCTTCCAAAAGCGAATATTTGATCCATTCCCCACCTTTCAACATAGATTTGACTCAAAACAGTACAATTAGTACTAATGGGAGACGAAGAAAGGTAAATCACCTCTTTCAACCAGCAGGGCACATGTCTCTTATTTGAACCTACCAAATTATTAGAAAAACAATCAATGCCACACTTGATCATACGAGTATCCTCACCCAAAGGGAAGAGTTCAACTCGAATCCTCCAAACCCATTTGTAAAGTAACAAAATATTAAAGCTATATATCAATATATTTTTACACCTAAACCGCCTTGAGGTTTAGGCCTGCACAAATCACTCCAAACAACCCATAAAATTATCTTTTTGTCCACCCCCCTTTCCCATGAAAAATCTTTCTGCATTTTGGTGAGTTCTCTCAAGGTTCGTCTAGGTAGATGGTAAAAGGAGAGATAATATGTGTTGGTCCCAAAGTTGAGTTAATAATATTGAGTAAGCTAGTGAAAATGTCTAGAGGGGAGGGGTGAATAGACTTTTCAAAAATCTTTCAATATATCAGAATACACAATGCGGAATAATCAGATTACTAATGAGCCCAATCAAATTTATACTCAACTTTTATCTAGATCTTTATCTTTGTTAATTCTTAATGTTCTTGATTAAACAATTCAAACAAATATCAAACAGTAAAGTAAAGAACACAGAATTTTATAGTGGTTCGACAAATGTCTACATCCACTCTCATAACTCCAGTTGTGAAGTTTTATTAACTCTTCTTGAGCTTCTTGTGGCTTATAGTCCCAAGATTAAGACTTTGATCTTTTCGATTATACCACCAGGTATATCTTCGATCTAATAGTAATTCTACAAGTAACTAGCACACTTGTTTTACAAAATACAAACTTAAACTTGAAAAGTAAAACTTCTCTTTGAATAACCTTTGATTCTTCTCTTCAATTCAGTGGCTCTTCTCTTCTTTAATCTCCTTCAACTCTGTGAGTTCTTTGCTTGTAGACTTGCTCTTTGAATTCTCTAAGATCAGTAATTTCTCAGTAGTCTTCAGCAGTAGGAGATCATACAGTATTTATAGAATTTAGTATGACAGTTAGCAGTTTGTGAACTAACTCTCAACTAACTCTAAACTGTTTTTGTAACTTCTTCTTGTAACTGACTTTGTAACTTCCTTCAACTTCCAAGTCAGCATATCTTCAATAAATCTTCAGTTACACCTTAAATAAGCTTTCCAAACTTATTCTTCAATTTCACCAAATCAGCACAGTAACTTACTGTTCTGATTTTTACTCTTCGGATTTTACTCTGCTGATTTTTACTCTTCTAATTCAATCAGCACAGTAACCAAAAACTGTTCAAAACTTCTCCAGATTTCTTCTAAGCTCTTCTTCAACTCTTCTTTGAAGTCTTCTTATTCTGAAGTAGTCCTCTGAGTCTTCTTAGTCTTCTGATCTTCATCTAATCTATTTCTAATCTAGTGTTCTGATTTTACTGTTCTGAGCTTTACAACGCTGAATACAACAAAATACAACTTTACATTATATAAAACCTATCTATACATCAACTGAACTATATACAGATGAGTATATCTAAGTCCTACACTATAAGCTGTCTATACAATACAAAATATCAGCTTAGTTCCTAACAGTTCATATATCAGATCAGTAACCAATAAGATCAGTAACTCATAAGATCAGTAACTCATGTAAGTTCAATAACTTTTATATAAGATCAGTAACTACTAAGATCAGTAAACATACCTATCAGATCAGTAAGCATATCAGATCAGTAAGTACATCAGATCAGTAACTCAGATTTCCAAATATCTCATATAAGATCACTAAAATTATTCTCAGTTTCCATACTCAGATCAGTAATCTTATTCCAGTATTCTTTAGTTAAGATCAGTAAACTTATTCTTAATATTACTAAATAAGATCAGTAAACTTATTTCAGTTAGCATTAAGATCAGTAATCTCAATTTAAGTTTCTCATCAGATTAGTAAGCTTATATTCAGATGACTTAGTTAAGATGACTTAGAACCACATATATCACTAACTTTAAGTTGCTTTTGGCCATCAAAACATGCTTTCATCAATTAGAACATTGTTTATAGGATTCATATCCCAACAATTTCCCCCTTTTTGATGAAGCCAAAACTACTTAAATGTTAATAAATCAGTAGTTAAGTATGTAGTCAATCATAACAGTTCATCAATTCAGAAATCCAGATTCATATTCAAATAAGATCAGATACTACAACTAATCACAGAATATGAAATAAACACAAAATATACAAATAAAGATTAAGGATAGAAATGTTATCTTCTGAGCTTGTCCTTCATCTTCATTCTGCATCTTCAAATTCTGAATGCCACATACATTCTTGCCTTGATATCCATCATGTGTTGATGATCAGTGATTCCTTCTTCCTTAATGATCTCAGCAATAATGTTGTTGATCTCTTTGTAATCAGGTTCTCCACTTTCCAGTCTTGGAGGTTCCCAATTAGGTTCTTCAGGGCACAAAATCTTTGTTCCAGCTCGTTCTGCAACTTGTGCTATGTCTTCCCAGAATTCTTGATCAATGTTCAGCATAAATTCTTCAAAGTCAACAAATTCTGCTTCTTTGCTAGAATGATCACCAAACTTCTTCACAATGAAGTTAGCAATCTGCCACTTCTTCTTTAAATTTTTCCAGTATTCCATGTGTTCAGTCAACACAATGAAATCCACAAAGTTTTCATCTTGAAAATCTTTGTCAAACTGTTTTCCTTCAGCTTTCTTTTGAGTATTCATCTTTTTCTTCAAAGCTGCAACTCGATTATCAAATCTTGTCTTCAAGAACTTGACATCCTTTTCTTTCTTTTTCTTCAAACTTTCTTCTTCACTTGTCAAAACAGCTTTCATCTTGCTCTTTGATCTAGTCATTCTTTCAGCTTCTTCCTCTTGTTGTTCTTCATCAGATAAAACTAATTTCCTCTTCCTCTGACTTGAACTTCCTGCAACTTCAGGTCTTTTCTCAACAATCTCTTGACCATGTTGCTTCTGTTGCTTTCTTTGCTTCAGCTTTTCATTCAAAATATGAATTTCAGCTCTTAATTCATCTTGACTTACAACCAGCTGAGCTTGTTGTGACTGTGTTTGTTCCATCACATGTCTTGTCCTGTCTTCCCCCTTTTTGGCTTCATCATGCCACTCCTTCAGGGAAGATATGTGTTGTTCCAGCTTCTTATGCAACACCTGAGACAAATTCTTCTCTTGTACTCTATGAAGGTCAAATATCTTGGACATTGTATACTCCATTACCTTCTCATAAGAGTGTTCAGACTGCATCTTGTTCATCCTGTCAGTAGCTTCCTGAAACATTTGAACAGCAGCTTCCAACTTTGCTTGAAGTTCAGCATTCAGCTTTTTCAGCATTTCAAACTCAGAAATATCAGAATCCTTCTCAACATGATCTGTTCTGATCTGTTCTTGCACATCCTCAATAGGATCAGTAGATTGAATAGGAATGCTTTCCAACTCTTCAGCATTTACATCCTGATTTTCAACAGCATCAGTTTCCTCAATCACAACAGTTTCTTCAAGTACAACAGTGTTGTCAAACACTTCTGTTGCATTGATAATGTCTTCATCAATATCCATAAAATCATTTTCAGCAGCTTCAGTTTCATCAACACCCTTCTCTTCACTAAACAAATCTTCATCAGAGACAGGAGTTGCAATCTTCTCAACAGTGTACTTGATCCCTGTTAATCTCTCAACAAGAAGTACAACAGATTCTGGAGTGACTAACTCAAGAAAAGAGTTAACACCAGCTGCTTGCATCTGTTCTGCTTCCCAATCATCAAAGATTGAAGCACCTCCCATTCCTTCCATTATAGCCAAATTCTCCTTCAAAGTACTCCTCTTAAGATACACCCAAGTGCCTATCCTAAGGAGCTTTTCAAACTCAACAGAGCTCTCATCCAATCCAGGAAATTGTTTCAACAGTGCTATCCTTAAATCAATCCTGATTCTATCTTCCTTATCACAAATAGTGTACTCCATCAAATCAGCAGGTTTGGGAGTAATAAATTCAGGTTCAGGAGAAGATGAAATATCAATGGGTTCAGAAGAAGGTTCAAATTCATGTTCAGTAGAGTGAGCATGAACCTGTAATGGGGATTGATGTGGTGAGGTTTGATGTGAAGTTTGAGGTTGAGGGGTAGGAATTGAAGTAGGCTCAAAGTTAGTGAGCTGAGGTGATGAATGGGGAGTGTTCTGAGTCTCAGAAAAGTAGTGATCTGATCCTCCAGAACATGAAGGTTGAGGATTTTGGGGTTCAGGTTGGCTTGGTTCAGAATCAGAAGGGGTAGGGGAGACAACAACCAACTTCCTCCTAACACTCCTTGACTTAGTCCTCTTATGAACAACAATTGGACTAGGAACACTAACCTCTTGCTCATCAGAGCTTGACTGCACCACAGTTTCCTCAAAACGAACTGTTGGTTCCGAGGCAGTTGTAGCAGACCTTCCTCTCCTTAGTGTAGTACTGCTCGGATCATGCTTAGATTTTGATCTAACCTCAGTTTGATCATCCTCCGATTGGTACATTGAAGCTCCAGACTCCTCTGCTTCAATTTCTTGAGAGTGTTCCAAGGGGTTCTCTTGTTCAAATTGAACAGACTCCTTCTTCATCAAGAACTTCCCATGATGGAATTTCTTGGGATTACTCCAATAAGGCTTTTTCACCAGCTGAGGCAGCAAGAAACTCAGCTTGTTTCCAAACCCTAACTTTGATTTCAGTGAGAATTCCAAAGTGTCCTCATCAAATAAAACCTTTTCCTTTTCAGTCAATAACCTTTCCAGGAAGAATCCTTGCCAATCACCTTCCACTCTGTCGATGATCGCAGCCATAATTCTAATTTTAAAACTCGATAAGGCATCCTGGCTATGATGTTGCCCTAACAAGCATTTTCCTGCAATATCCATCAAGAACTGCAACCCAGTAGGAAGTACATCCTTCTTTAAATTCGTCAAGGTCTCTGTCTCAACACCTGACCATTTTCCCACGCACTCCTTTTCTTCTCCAGCTTTGTAAGTCATAATATCTACTGGACCTTGTGGTAAGTCCAACATCACTTCGAGAATGTCCCTCGTAATGGTGACTTTGTGTCCAGCAAGCATGGAGTGAACACCATTTTTGTCTCCTTGAAGTTGTAAATAGAATTCCACAGCTTCCGGTTCGTAGACATTCACGGGAAATGACTCCAGAAACTTCCGTAATCCGCATTCTTCACACATAGTTAAGATAGCTTGATTTTCTGCACTGTGTCTGCCATTGAAGTAGACAGCGTTCTCCACGAAAATTCCTTTCTTTCGCATCCATAAATTCGAATCAAAAGTTCCTGCAACTTGGTTAGCTTCATTGATAATATTGATAGATGCCATTTGAGAATTTTGTAGAAATCAAATTTTGCAGAAGTTATGAAGTTAAGATATTTCCAGAAATGAACTCGTAAGAATGAGGAAGATGAAGTGTGATTGTTTTTGTTATAATTCAAAACCAATCTAGGGCTAGGATTGAATTATATTATTACAAAGAATGGTTGGGATTAAATCTCGAAATTCGAGTTAAACAATAAATGTTCACATTCTAGTAACATTCTTAATTTTTGGAGCAAACTAGTGTTTGATAAATACACCACAATTTTTAGGTTAGAAATAGAAGAGTGTATTAATCTTCTCTATTAGTAATCTAAAAATTTGAACAATATTTGACTTAGAGTAATCTAAACCAAAAGACTGTTCTGATGCAAATCAGCACAGTAGTTTCCAAAACAATTTCACTTCATTTTCTTACTTATATTTAAAGAAAATTTCACTTATCTGGATCAGCTGAGTACTGTGATCAGCTGAGTAACCTCTTTAGAAATCAGATCGGTAGATGAATCAGCAGAGTAGATTTCAGATCAGTAGATGGGTCAGCACAGTAATCCTCAGATCAGTACCCAAATTCCCTGATTTCATCTTTTTGATATCAGCACAGTAATCCTCAGATCAGTACTGTGTCCGATCAGTAGATTTCTTGTAGACAGATTAGTAGTAAACAAGTCTTTCTGTAGACAGATTAGTAGTAAACAAGTCTTTCTGTAGACAGATTAGTCAGTAATCAGATTAGTTCTGTAGAATAAATGAATTGTAATCAGATCAGTACTGTAGTCAAAGAAACTTTGTAATCAGCACAGTTCTGTAGACAAGTCAATGTATTAATCAGAATATATCTGTAGACTGCTATAGTCTGTAATCAGATCAGATTAGTAGACTTCTTTAATTTTGTAATCAGATCAGTTCCCCCTTCAATGGAGAATTCCTCTTCTGTGCCTGTTTCACTTTTTGCTTTATCTTTCTTGGTATAAGATCAGTACCTGAAATGTTAGTACATATCTCTATACACATGTAATTTAGGTACTCACTATTTATTGGGGTCCTTGAGTGTTAGTAGCAGTAAGAGGCACCCAAATAAACATTGAAGTTTTGAATAAATGAGACCTCTTCAGTTTTCTTCCATATTTATCACAAAACAGTACTTTATTAACAAATTCAGAATTATCAGCAGACTTAGAATCTATTTTTCTGAGATAGCCTTTCCTTGGTTCTATCCCTTTTTCAGTAAGATCAGTATGTCTGTAATAGTTTGAATATGGTCTAAAAGCATGTGGACCATAAGGCTTATAAATTTGCTTTGGTCTTTTCTCTCCATAGATATCATAAGACAAAGGAGGAGGATAAAGAACAGGTTTGTTATGATAATGAGGCACAAATCTCCTAGGTTTAGTTGAATACAGCTGAGACTGCCTTATAAAAGGAGGTCTATGCTGTTCCCAACTTGCCTGAGCTTGTCTTGACCTACTGTTCTGAGTTTGTCTCTTCTGATTCCAGGACTGATCTGATCTGGTCAGAGGAGTATAACTCTTCAGGTATGGTCTTGACTGTACTGGTCTTAATACATTCTTCATTTTACCATTCTTGGTAGTAGGAGGGATGTATTTAGACTGTACTTTGAGTTTTGGTTCATCATCATAAGTCATAGGTTCTTTTCCTTTATCCAGTTGCAAAGAACTTGTACTAGCTCCATTAGTGTTCTTAAATTCTGAAGTAGATGGACTAGGCAGATCAGTACCTATTCCTCTTTTATCATTTGGAGCTCTATATCTGTCTGAGATTGTTTGATTAATCTTGGTAGAGTTAATCATCCCAGATAGCTTTCGATCTAGGCTCACTACTTCAGATTCTAAGAATCTATTGCGCTCTTCAAGTTTTTCACATTTAATCTTTAAATCATTGAATTCATTAGTCTCTTTGGCTTGAGTTTTAAGCATACCCTGATATAGTTTATCAATGGATGCATACTTTTCTTGGAGTTGGGATAACTCTTCTGATAGCCTTGCATTTATGACAACTATATTAGGATCCACTTTCAGTTGAGCTTCTTTCAGCTTAATGATTTCTTGCTTTAAAGATATATTCTCATCACTAATTTCAATGAATGCTTTGTTAGCTTGTAGAAGGTCCTCTTCAGTCACTCCTTGGGAATGATGAAGACTACTTCCTACACTGCTAACAGCAGCATCACTTTCATCAGTGTCAGAATTGTCACAAGATTGAAATGAGTTAACAGATGATACCTCATCATTTATTTTGGCCATCATTGCCAGTCCATCATCTGCTATGAAAGCTTCATCTTCATTGCTAGAAGGGTAGTCAGATGAAGTCGATGGTAACTCTTCTGATTCCGAATCAGAGTCATTGTAAGCCATCATTGCCTTCTTACCCTTAGCATATTTTCGATCTCTTCTGGCTTTCCTTTCTTCTCGATCTTCAGAACTCAGATCAGGACATTCATAAGCATAATGACCTGGCTTATCACAGTTATAGCAAACAGGATTGTTAGAAGTTCTTTTAGGAGGAGAATGCTTTCTGTTCCTGTCATGCTTGTCAATTGAGTTCCTGTCTTTCTTATCAGAATACTTTCTGTCTCTCTTTTCAGATGAGTTCCTGTCTCTCCTGTTTTCATTAGAGATCTCATCCCTTCTTTCAGAAGAGTTTTGATCCCTTCTGTTCACAGAAGAGTCCCTGTTATTAGAACCCTTAGATTCCTTATAGAACCTCTTGTACCTGCCATATCTCTTGTTCAGTTTATCAAATCTTTTGATCATAAGGCTCATCTGATCTTTCAGACTTAGATCAGAACCATCTAGTTCATCTTTTATGCTTGAAGCCTTTGTTTTAGATGATCTAGACCCCTTTGAAGTAGAGGCTTTGAAAGCTATGTCTTTAGAGACATCCTTATCCTTATGGATCACAGAAATAGGATCTTCTTCATCTAACTCGAACTCATGTGCCTTAAGTGTTTGGAACATAGTTTCTGCTGGCCAAGAATCAATGTCTTGTGTAGTTTTAATGATCATCTTGACCATTTTCCACCTTTCATCCAAGGCTTTCAAGATTCTCAAATTAACTTCTCTGTCAGTATAAGTCTTTCCTAATACATCAAGATCATTCATAATTTTGGTAAATCGAGTATCCAATTCATCAATTGATTCTCCTGGCTTCATCTTAAATGATTCAAACCTTTGGACAGCAGTGGATAACTTGCTTTCTTTGATCAGTGTAGTACCTTCACAAAGAATAGCCAGTTTGTCCCACATCTGTTTTGCAGTCTTACATTTTAATACTTTACCAAGATACTCATTTGGTAAGGTATGTAGAATGTAGTTCTTGGCAAGACTATCCAAATTGTTTTGTTTCATCTCTTCTGAAGTCAGTTCTGACCTGGGTTTGGGGACCAGTGCACCAACTGGTTTAGATGGATCCAGAACAGCAGTGTTTTCCACCATGATGACAATTGGTCCTTCAGTCACCACAGACACCATCAGATCATGGGTTGAGCTAAAGATGGCCTCCATCCTAAGCTTCCAGTAGTCATAATCTGCAATCTTGAACTTAGGCAGCTTGTTCACATTAGTGTCATCCATGTTTGTTTATACAAATAGGATCAGTAGTATAGCAGATAGATTTCAAGTATTCAGATAGTAACAAGTATCAAGAATTAACAGTAAGATCAGTAAAGATAACCTTCAAGATTTACAAGGTTTATCAAGAAACAGCAGTCCAAAGAACTACTGCTCTGATACCACTTGTTGGTCCCAAAGTTGAGTTAATAATATTGAGTAAGCTAGTGAAAATGTCTAGAGGGGAGGGGTGAATAGACTTTTCAAAAATCTTTCAATATATCAGAATACACAATGCGGAATAATCAGATTACTAATGAGCCCAATCAAATTTATACTCAACTTTTCTATAGATCTTTATCTTTGTTAATTCTACTGTTCTTGGTTAAACAATTCAAACAAATATCAAACAAAATAGTAAAGAACACAGAATTTTATAGTGGTTCGACAAATGTCTACATCCACTCTCACAACTCCAGTTGTGAAGTTTTATTACTCTTCTTGAGTTTCTTGTGGCTTAGAGTCCCAAGATTAAGACTTTGATCTTATCGATTATACCTCCAGGTATATCTTCGATCTACTAGTAATTCTACAAGTAACTAGCACACTTGTTTTACAGAATACAAACTTAAACTTGAAAAGTAAAACTTCTCTTTGAATAGCCTTTGATTCTTCTCTTCAATTCAGTGGCTCTTCTCTTCTTTAATCTCCTTCAACTCTGTGAGTTCTTTGCTTGTAGACTTGCTCTTTGAATTCTCTAAGATCAGTAATTTCTCAGTAGTCTTCAGCAGTAGGAGATCATACAGTATTTATAGAACTTAGTATGACAGTTAGCAGTTTGTGAACTAACTCTAAACTGTTTTTGTAACTTCTTCTTGTAACTGACTTTGTAACTTCCTTCAACTTCCAAGTCAGCATATCTTCAATAAATCTTCAGTTACACCTTAAATAAGCTTTCCAAACTTATTCTTCAATTTCACCAAATCAGCACAGTAACTTACTGTTCTGATTTTTACTCTTCGGATTTTACTCTGCTGATTTTTACTCTTCTGATTCAATCAGCACAGTAACCAAAAACTGTTCAAAACTTCTCCAGATTTCTTCTAAGCTCTTCTTCAACTCTTCTTTGAAGTCTTCTTATTCTGAAGTAGTCCTCTGAGTCTTCTTAGTCTTCTGATCTTCATCTAATCTATTTCTAATCTAGTGTTCTGATTTTACTGTTCTGAGCTTTACAACGCTGAATACAACAAAATACAACTTTACATTATATAAAACCTATCTATACATCAACTGAACTATATACAGATGAGTATATCTAAGTCCTACACTATAAGCTGTCTATACAATACAAAATATCAGCTTAGTTCCTAACAGTTCATATATCAGATCAGTAACCAATAAGATCAGTAACTCATAAGATCAGTAACTCATGTAAGTTCAATAACTTTTATATAAGATCAGTAAACATACCTATCAGATCAGTAAGCATATCAGATCAGTAAGTACATCAGATCAGTAACTCAGATTTCCAAATATCTCATATAAGATCACTAAAATTATTCTCAGTTTCCATACTCAGATCAGTAATCTTATTCCAGTATTCTTTAGTTAAGATCAGTAAACTTATTCTTAATATTACTAAATAAGATCAGTAAACTTATTTCAGTTAGCATTAAGATCAGTAATCTCAATTTAAGTTTCTCATCAGATTAGTAAGCTTATATTCAGATGACTTAGTTAAGATGACTTAGAACCACATATATCACTAACTTTAAGTTGCTTTTGGCCATCAAAACATGCTTTCATCAATTAGAACATTGTTTATAGGATTCATATCCCAACAATATGTGTATTGAGGTTAAATGCATTGAGCATGACAATCCTTTCTCCAAAAGAGATTTTCGCGTCACTTTATGCCTTCAATCTGTTTTTCATTTTAAACAATACTCCCGATCAAGCTTTTGGGCTTCTATGTTTTATACCCACTTGTATTACCTTGTAGTTCATAGGCCATCAACCAACCGTACACCCAAATACCCATTAGTAACACACTCCGTTTAAACTGCATTTTGAGAAATTTTCTCGAAGTTTTTATAGTAGCTCAAAATTAATCAAGATACATTTTAGTTCCTGAACATTTTCGGGTGTCGCCTCACCTATAATGATGGTATTGTCGGCATATTGTAGATGGGAAACTTCGGTGTGGTTGAGTCCAACTGGAATGACAGTGAAAAAGCATGCTTTAGAGGTCGTAGAGATCATTACACTTAGTGCTTCTGCTACAATAAGATAGAGCATGGAGAAAACATATCTCCTTGTTATACTCCTTGTTGAAGATGGAATTCTTTAGTAGGTCTGTCGCATACGAGAACCGAGGCATATGCACTAGACACACACTCCATGATTCATGATCTCCATTTCTGGTTAAACCCCAATCGCTCCATCACAGAACTTAAAAAAGCCCATTCTACAAAATCGAAGTCCTTGAAAAGTCGATCTTAAAGAATAGTCGTTTCTGTCTCGATCTTTTAGCTTCATCAATCATCTCGTTTAGCACTAGAACACCATCCAAAATCTACCTTCATATAAGGAAGACATTTTGTTTCTCTGAATAATTTGCCCTAGAACTTTACAAAGCTTATAATCAAGCACCTTGAAAAACAATGTATAGGGGTTGTTTATCATAGAGATAGGTGAAAGTCACCAATGTCGGATGCATTATGTTTTTAGGTACAAGGGCAATAAACGAAGGGTCAAAACCCCTTAAAAGTTATCGTGCTTATGGAAATTCTCTAAGAGCCTCATAAAATTTACCTTTAACACATTCTAATATTCTTTAAAAAGCGTAAACGTGTAGTCGTCCGGTCTCGGACTCTTTGTAGAGTCACAACTCCATACTGCTTCCCTAATTTCAGCTTCAGAGAAGAGCTCCACTAACACCACATTTTCCTCGTGACTCAATTTGACTCTAGCAAAATCAGGAACAAGGTTGGGGCGGGATACATTTACAGCTTGAAAATGCTTCTTGAAATGAGAATGAATCGCATCTTTAATATTTTCTGCCAATGAAAATCGTTTTGTTTTTCCTCCGAGTGTTAATGCATGGAAAAAACTGGAGTTTGTGTCGCCTTCTTTTATCCATTGAGAGTTAGATTTTGTCGCAAAATGCTTTGGCGGAGGCTGCAATCTGTGAATATATCTTGAAGGATGGACCTTCTCTTGTGAATTTCTTGATCCTCTAGATCGAAAGCGTCATCAATAAGATCCGGGTTGAGGAGCTCTAATTTATTGTTTTCAATTTTCAGATCTAGTTCTCCAAATACATTTTTGATCCATTCACGAATATTGACTTTGATTTTCTTGAGTTTCTCCTTGACAACGAAAGAACCTCAATCAGAGATATTTGTATTGTTCCATTTGGAGGTGAAGAATTCTTTAAAGGATAAATAACACATGTTTGTCCTTTTAGCATGCAATGATTATAACTCAAAATTAATCAAGATAAGCAAGTATGTATTACTGTAAAGATAAATAATACATATTTGTCTTTTTAGTAACACATGTAATGTATTGAAAAATGTGATACTATATGAACAAAACCCCATTAGTGAACATGAATAAGATACACATGTTGAAGAGATAAATACACATGAAAAAACCACATTTTATGAACATTTAATTAAATGAGCAAAAAATCTACTCCCCCGTCCCGTGATTATTTGCATATTTTCCTTAACGGGACGTCCCAACATTATTTGCACACTCCAAAAAATAAATAACTCACATAATTTTTACCCTTACAACATTCATCTAATTTAAAAAATGTCACTCTATTTGGGCCCACAACCTAACCCAATTGATAACTTAAACACCCAATTAACTTACCCAATCCAATTAAAACATCACAATTAAAACTAAACAAATCAAAAACATCCCTAACCTTAGCCTCTCTCGAATCTACCTCTCTTCATCTCAAATTTGCCTCTCATCATAGACGGTTCAAAGACCCCTCTTTCTCTCTCAAACCCAAGAACATTGATTAATGTGAAAATTGCTCGAAATTCATGTGTTTAATTCACATAATTTTATAGAGTTTCGTTGAATTTTTATACTAGATTGATTAATTGCACTTGATTTGTAGAAAGTGTGTTGTTTGCTATTTTTACAGGAAAATGAGCATTTTTAGAGCAAAACACGCCTCGATTATATTGTGAAGTCAATCGAACAAGAAGAAGTCAAGTATGAGGAGAACTTGGGCTCAAGAATCAGCCCATTACTTTGGGATATTTAGGGCGCGGCTAAAGGCACCCGGATTTCCTATGAGTACACCCACCAAACATTTTTTTAATCCTTCAGGACATGTGAAATGTCCCATATACCCCTAGGGTAAAATTTATGAAAAAAACGAAAGATGAGTACACCCACCCATTCTATTTCACATAATTATCTCCTCTACAACCAAAACAAACAACATTCTTCAAAAAAAAAGTTCAAAATTGAAACAAAATAAATCCAAAACAACTATTGTTCCAAAAAATTCCAAAACAAACATGTTCGAAATTTTTTCCAAAACAAACTCAATATGTTCGAATTTTTTTCCAAAATGAACTCAATATGTTCGAAAAAAATTCCAAAACAACTCAAATTTGTACGAAAAAAAGATTGAACATCTTGTTCGAAAAATTTTCCAAAACAAACTCAAGTTGTTCGAAATTTTTTCCAAAACAAACTCAATATGTTCGAAAAAAATTCCAAAACAACTCAAATTTTGTCCGAAAAAAAAAATCGAACATCTTGTTCGAAATTTTTTCCAAAACAAACTCAAGTTGTTCGAAATTGTTTCCAAAACTAACACAATATGTTCGAAAATAATTCCCGAACTACTAAAAACCCTAATTTTCCTAAAATTTCTAAACCCTAATTTCTGTAAAAATTAAAAAAAAAAAACTTACCTTTCGACCGGCCGGCTGAAGGCGATGAAGGGAAGGGGGCGCGAACGGCCGCGAAGGGGAGGGGTTGCGGTCGGCTGCTGGGGTGCGATGAAGGCGATGAAGGGAAGGGGGGTTGCGGCCGCGAACGGCTGCGAAGGGGAGGGGGAGAGGTTGCGGCCGCGAAGTGGAGACGGAGGGGTGGCGTGCACAAGGCGGTGGCGAACGGGCGGCGGCACTGTGCGAGCGGCCGCGTGGAAGGAGGCGGTGGCCGTGGCGTGGGCGGCGGTGGCGCGGCGGCGCCGGCGTCTTCAAGAGAGTGGAGGAAGGCGGAGGAAATGAGTGTGGGTGTACTGTTAATTTTGAGAATGGGGAGATGATTTAGAGTTTTAATAGGACAAAGGGTATTTTTGTATTTTTCACGTGGGTGTTCTCATCGCGTGGGTGTCCTCATAGGATCCTTGGGTGCCTTTAGCCGCGCCCGGATATTTATACTGCCGTGAGGAATTAGAAGAATAGCATCAATTTAAAAGCTATGGCCCATTCCAATTTTTGAGCCCATTCATCAATGCGGGCCAATTTAATTAATTGAGTCCAAATTAATTGCAAGAATTACAGAAGCTATCAGGGCCCATCTCTTGGAGGAGTGAATTAAATTAAAAAGTTGCTACACGTTTTTTTAAAAAGCTCAACAATTTCAACTGGGGGAGTACGAAGCCGTGAGCAATATAAAACAGGGCATCTCCATTTTCAACGGGAGAGGGGGAAAACTAGATAGAAATAGCTAGGTTTTGAGAGTCCCTCCTCTCACCACCCCACTCAATAGATAGTTAACTTTAATTTGTTCTTTCATTTTATAGATAGATTTTAATTTAGTATTTCATTTTATTGTAAGTTTGGCAAGATTTGAAAACATAAAGGTTATATATTTCCTTTATTTCAATATTGTTTTGGTAATTTCAATTTCAATTCATGTTTTGTTATTTGGGTTGGTCTGATATGGACTCGAGTGCAATTTTGTGCACTCTAGTTCATGTTACACTTTTCAGTTGTACTGACTTGCACTTTTTCATTACTTATATTTTTTGATAAAATGGTGTTGCACTTTTCAATTATTAAACTGTATAATAATATTTTTATTTATAGTGACTTAAACTTTTTAGTAATATTGTGTTGCACTTTTCAGTTTAATAACTTACATTTTTCATTAAAAATTGTGATACTGACTTGCACTTTTTAATAATATTGTGTTGCACTTTTCAGTTATAGACTCTTACACTTTTCAGTTATATTGACTTACATTTTTCATTAATATTGTGATGCTTTTTTCAGTAATACCGACTTGCACATTTCAGAAATATTGTATTTCACTTTTAGTTATACTAACTTATACTTTTCGTAAATATGGGGTTGCACTTTTTTGTTATATTGACTTACATTTTTTTAGTAATTTTGTGTTGCACTTTTTATTGAATAAAAATTTTCCTTAAAATTTTAATTTAAATGGAGAATGTGTATATTTTTAAGTAAAAAAAAAGGGTAAAAAAATAAAAATAAATTAAATAAAAAGAAACGGAAAAAAAAAAAAAAAAAGCAAAAAATGAAATAAAATGAAGAAAAAAATGAAAAATAAAAAGAGTTATTTTATAGGTCATGTAGTTATAATAATAATATAATAATAATAATAATAATAATAATAATAAATTGGATTAGGGGGTACAACATGGACTCAAGTGTATACTATACTAAACCTTGTTATTTATAGGGGCCATTCTATTCTAGTGCCTTTTGACTTGGCAAAACCCATTAAGTGCTACAAAAGAAAAAAAACTCCTATAGGTGCTATTTGGGAGTTAAGATTACATTCTTGCCCTTACAGAGGAGGAAAGTAAGAAATATGTCATCTCATATCTTCTTCCCACTCCCTCTCTCTCCACAACTCATCGTCTCCCAAAAAAAAAAGAAAACATTACCTTCTCCCCTCCATTTTCGAACGCCGGCCGCCTCCAACTCTCCGGTGTAGACGGCCCACCACCATCGCCATGGCCAATCTGTTCACCGTCGACGCCCCCACCATGGCCGTCGGCCTTAAACTCCATGGCCGCCCCCCACCTTTGCCGCCGCCGTCCACTTGTACCACCGTCGAACACCGCCGCCCACCTGTAAGATGAAATGAGTGTGTGTCGTTTTGTTCTCGTTTTTTAGTTGTTGTGATCTGTTCTCGATTTTTCCTCCGACGTCGATTCAATTTTGTTACATACCTGTTCTCGTTTTTTCAGATCTGTTACTTTCAACGCGTTGTCTCCTTTTTCTTCTGTGATTTTCAACGTTGTTTGGTTACCACAAAGGATGTTCGAATCTAAATAATTCCGACGAAGACGCCATGGCCGCCGATCTGCAGCACTCCGACGAAGACGAAGATGAAGGGAGCTTTGATCTGTGCGTGGCGAAGGCGAAGAAAGTTCGTGGTGGGGGTCGGTCGGCGACGGAGGACGAAGGTGGGGGCCGGCCGGTCGGCGACGGAGGACTAAGGTGGGAGCCGGTCGACGACGACATTCGTGGTGTGGGCGCGCGGCGGCAGCCAACGTGGGGTGGTGGTGGAGGGCTAGGGTTAGGGTTAGGGTTTTGGCAATTGGGCCTGGGCTAGATTTCCCACCCCTAATGTGCACCCACTTTTTCTAACCCCTAATGTGCACCTACATTTTCTAATGTTTGAAGAATCGTCGTGGTGGTGGTGGTGAAGAATGAGTTCTTGGTAATACATTTTTTTGAATTTTGAAACTGTGTTGTAAGACTCCATTTTTGTTAAGTTGAAAAAAGATAAGGGATGAAATATTGAAGGAAAATTCTTAAAAGACGATGAAGAAGATTGTTCTTTTTTTTTTCGATTTTACTGATTTGTCCGGTTTGTGCTCTAGTTTCTAGATTTTTGTATTTTTCTTTTTTCATGGCACTCGAAAATGGATGGTTTTTGGTTCTGATTGTGTAATAATTTTGAAGAAGACGTTTTTTAACTGGAACTGTTGTTGGTGCAAATATTTTCTCCTTTGATTCAAATTATTTCTTCTGTCAAATGCAAATATTTTCTTCCTTGTTGCAAATATTTTCTTCCTTGACGCATACATTTTATTTGCTAGGGGCCAAGTCCCTGCAGAAAAATACAGAAATTAATATAAAACTAACAAAATCACAAAAAATACAAAAAATAAATTTGCATCAATGAGAAAATTAATATAAAACCCAAAAATAAATTTGACAAGTCCTTAAATTCACAAAAATACAAAAATTAATATAAAACCTAAAAAATCACAAAAAATACGAAAATAAAATTTGCATCTATGAGAAAATAATTTGCATCAACGATCAAAAATTTTACCCAAAAAATAAATTTGCATCAACGAAAAATAAATTTGAATCATCGAACGAGCTTTTTCATCAACACAACAAAACTTCACAACAACACAACAATTCTTTTTAGTAAAAAAAAAAAACAGACCAGCAGGACAAGATCTTTATCTTCTTCGACACAAAAAAAATTAAAACTCAAAATCTCCATTACAAAAACTTTGCAGGACGAAGATCTTCATCTTCCTCAACACAAAAATATTAAAACTCAAAGCCTATATCTTCTTCAACACAAAAAATTTAAAACTCAATACCACCATCACAAAAATCTGCACCCTCTTAACCTTCAAGTCCCAAGTGGGGGGTGGGAAACCCTAGCCGCCGCCTAAGAAAATTCCGGCAACGGCGATGGAGGTTTGTCGGCCATGGCGAAGGGCACCATCTTCTTCAAGGAGATCGCGACGGTGCCTTCGTCTTCTTCCAGTCTCCGGCAAAGGGCGGCGACTTCGTCTCCTTCAAGGAGCCACCACGAACAGACCCTTCGTCTTTCACCACGAATCAAATAAAACAATAAAAAAAATTGTTGCAGAACAAAATCTAAAAATTTATAAACAAAAATCAAAGATTCAAACAAATCATTGTTTCGCCACCAAAGAATTTCTACGAAACAAAAACCAAAATGATGGAGGTTCGTCGGCCATAGCGAAGGGCACCATCTTCTTCAAGGAGATCGCGACGGGTGCCTTCGTCTTCTTCCAGTCTCCGGTAAAATGGCGGCGACTTCGTCTCCTTCAAGGAGCCACCACGACGAAGGGAAAATCGATGGGGGAGGCTCGTCGGCGATGGCTCCTGCAAGCTCTTCCACAACGGCGGCAACAGGGGAGCCTCGTCTTCAAGGGCGGAGATGGGCGGCGGCCATGGAGGTTCAAGGGCGGCGGCCATGGTGGGGGTCTTCACCGGTGCTAGGCTAGGGCGGGCCGCTTCGACTTCCTCGTAGCGGTGCTCCGTTACAGATGCCTAACTTGATGATAAATCAAAATCTAATCAGATTCTTTGAAGGGGATTTAGGAGAAGAGGGAATGTGTAAGGAGAGAGAAAATTTAATCTTGATGATTGGACCCGTCTGCAATTGTGTAAGGAGGGTGGGAATGTGTAAGGAGAGAGAACATTTAAGTAAGGGCAATTTGGGTCTTTCACATTGTTTTTGCACCTAAAATAAACTTTTCAAAAAAGTAGCACCTACATAGAGTTGGGTGGTGGAAATTGCACCTAAGCAGCAATAAACTCTTATTTATATTCTATGTGTTTATTTTATTTTGCTAATTTAGTTATGGGCTAGACTTTAATTGCTTTGGGTGTTGAAATTATGTGGGTAATTAGTGAGTTTATTGATTAATTGTTTGATTAGCTTATATCTTGATTAAATTGTTTTTAGTGTTGTGTTTTGCATGATTCAATTGATTAATTCACCCTATTAGCTAGAATTGTTGGTTGTGTCGACTACAACGATCGTATTGGGTTGCATGATTAAGAGTGTGGGTGTGAGTTTGAATTAATTGATTAGAATTCACATAGTAATTGGTTTAACCGACAACACTAGACACTAATCGAATAGAGGTCGTTTAGGAGATTGGTGAGAGGGCGTCTCATAAGCATTAGTAACCGTGTTGAAAGTGCTTATGAGACACTATCTTAGGAGCTTATGGTATTTGATTAGATCATATAATTGTTAATCAATGCACGTGTTCACCTATGCCTTTCGAGGGGGTCTACACATATATGTGATAGCCTTTAGCATAATTCAAGACATTAGGTTTAATTATTGTTATTAGTTCGTTAATTCATTAGTGGTCCCACATAAGGAAGACACTCGAAGCAATTCTTTCACTTACATTTTCATATCGAGAGTTAGTTTTAGTTGTTTAGTTAGTGTTTCTCTTTCTTATTGGTATTTGCTTTATCCTCACGTTTAGCTTCTATAACACCATTTCGACTTATAGTTTTGGGGCTCCACGCTCTCTTAGCTAGGTCCTTGGAATGAAAAATACTATCGAACGAACCCATACGCTTGTGGGGATCGTTTTGTTGTTTGAAAAGTGTAAAAATACGAACCAAGTCAAACATCTCCCTCTTTATCTCAAACTCAAGAACCCTAATCTGCCTATTTGTCTCTCGTTTATGATGGATTCTCCCCCTTTCTGAATCCCCTCTTTTCGACCCGATTGTGCTTGAAACTCCTCAAATTGACGACTCAATCGAGCTCGAAAACCCTATTTTGGACTCAATCGTACTTGAAACTCCTACTTTTGACTTTGTTGAGGTCGATTCAATTTGAGGATTTTTTTATGAAGACAATTCGATTCGAGGGTTTGTTGAGGCTAATTCGATTTGAGGGTTTGTTTATGAAGACGATTCGATAGTGGGGGTTCTAGAGAGTGTTGATTTCGGTCCACCATACTACTACGGGCTTTGTGAGTGTAGTGCTCATATACGACACATACAAAGTGATGAGATGCAACGTTGGATCTACGAAATGCTTTCATTGTGGATTCCAAAGATTAGGTAACATGGTATTGTATTTGTGGATTCCAAAGATTTTGTGTCTATGTTGGTTATGCAGGTGGCTTGTGGTTCGATTTTGTGCCTCTATTGGCTTGTTGGTTATGTTTGGGTTCGACTTTATGCCTCTATTGGCTTGATGCAATTTTGGGACTCTGTTGGTTATGTTTATGTTGATTATGTCTCTATTGGTTCAATTTTGGGACTCTGTTGGTTATGTCTATGTTGGTTATATCTCTATTGGTTCGATTTTGAGACTTTGTTGGTTTGTTGGTTATGTCTATGTTGGCTTGTTGATTTATACCTCTATTACGTGGCTTGTGGCTTCAATTTTGTGCCTCGGTTGGTTATGTTTCGGTTGATTCATGCATGTCACCACTAGGTTTTTCCTAATTTAGGAGACTTAGTAATGTCACCACTAGGTTTTTTCCTAGTTTAGGAGGCTTATATGTCACCACTAGGTTTTCCTAGTTAGGAGACTTAGGCTATGTGATGATATTAATTTGAGGGTCACTTATTTAGTTGACAAAATATCATTCACTTGATAAAAGCATTATGTGGCTTGTGGCTTCAGTTTTGTGCCTCTGTTGGTTATGTTTGGGTTGATTTATGCATGTCACCACTAGGTTTTTCTTAGTTAGGGAGACTTAGTAATGTCACCACTAGGTTTTTTCCTAGTTTATGAGACTTATATGTCACCATTAGGTTTTCCTAGTTAGGAAACTTAGGCCCTGTGATGATATTAATCTGCAGGTCACTTACTTAGTTGACAAAATATCATTCACTTGATAAAAGCATTACATATTCTAGTTTTCAGCTTAAACATCAAAAAGTAAGCAAAAAGTTACATATTGGGTCCTACGTTTAAACTGAAAACATTATAAGCAAAAAGTAAGTTGCCCTACTAATATCATGCCTACCGATATCATAAGTAAGCCCTTGAACTTGTCCAACTTCATTGAGGAATTGTATGCAGCCTCTTACCAACTCTTTATCCACTTCTAAGCATCCTGGAAGTCTTTCTTGCCTTTTGAGTTTAGCTTTACCCATATGTGACACCTTATAACTATTGTTACCCCTATCCTTCATGATCTCAACTAGGCAAGATTCAAGAGTGATAAACACATTGTTAAGTGTGATGGCATCCAATGTTTCACATGAATGCAACACATTCTTGACCAAATCATCCACATTATAACTATTTATGTCACATTGTAGTGACTGAATAACTCTAAACCAACCTAGAACATTTATATTTGTGTCAGGTGAGTTTGGGGGTTGACATACAAGTGTGATGTTGAATCCATCAGAACTTGCAACTGCCCTAAACTATAGATCAGTGTTGCATATGTGTAGCTTTGCATTGTCTTGTTGAATGATTATATTTTTGCTTGCATTTAAAGGCCACTTTGCCTCAATAGTTGGTACAATATGAAAAAAAAAAAAAAAAAAGAATCAATTAAAGCGTGATTAATGTCATCAATAGAAAATATTACTCTGTATAGTTTTGGAGACTTAATGCATGCTTTTAAACTGAATGCATGATGATAATTTTCTAACCGTTACCTTATTCACAAGATAGTCTTTGATGGTTTCTTTGTTAATTTTCTGTGACAGCGACATCGCCTTCTTTGTGTGCGACATCGAAGACTTGGTGTAATGGCAAAAGCGGCGGTGGCGGCAAGACAAGACTCGTGCACAAAGATAAATAGAGAACGAGGGTAGGGTTTTTGCAAGAGATTTTTTTTTGAAGAAGATCAATGAAAATGATGAAGAAGACTTCAAACCCTTTTTTTAATATTATTTAAAAATAATTTGATTTGTTTATTTTGAATTTTGATTTATTTCTTTAAAATAAGTTAATTTGATTTTTTTAGGGTAATATAGTAAATAATAAAAAATAATTTAATTAATTAAAACTTTTATAACAGGTAGCAGGTTCATATGACATACGACGCCACTTGGCACAATTCAATATACTGACTATGATAGTCGGGTTGTATAATTTGACTACTGTAAAAAAAAAAAAAAAAAAACTCATATTACTTATTTTTATAGTAACACATTCTTGTTCTTACCATAATACATATATGTCCTTATATACAAATTTAGTAGCTGAGTTTTTATTTTTATTTTGCCTACGCACAATTTTTTTTTTTAAAGGGTATGGCTGTTGTGTACTCAAGTACACGGTGTACTTGAGTCCAGCTATATAGAGAATATCGTGTATATATAGAATAAATAACACAATATTTAACAAAAGTCATTGTAGTCTAGTGGTTGTCCTTGGTTTGCCTTACCATAATGTCACACGTTCAAAAAAAGCATACACTTTTCAGTTATAATAGCATACATTTTTTATTAAATAGATCATACACTTTGCAGTTATAATAACATACACTTTTCATTAATAGATCATACACTTTGCAGTTATAATAACATACATTTTTCATTAATATATAAGTTACACTTTTCATTAATAGATCATATACTTTTCAGTTATAATATCATACACTTTTCATTAAAAATAATGTTGCACTTTTCAATATAGTAACATACACTTCTCGTTAAAAAAAACAAAGATACACTTTTTAGTTATAATAACATACACTTCTTTAAAAAAAAAATTAAAAATCGAATAAAAAAAAAAAAGTCAACGGTCAACATTTAACTAGTCAAAGTCTACTTAATTACACTGTGTACTAGTACATACAAGACTTTGACTTTTTTAAAATATTTGTTTGACCCTATTCCACCTACGAAGGATACGAGAATGTTTTCCCCTTTCCTTACGTCTATGTTTACTTTTAAAAAAAAAAATTGATTTTAACCTAGTAAAATTTTACATCAATTTTACTGGGATTTAAAAACCACGGGATTTTCTTAGGATAGTTTTTGTATCGCCTGAACTATTAATAGTTCGGATGTCAAATTGCATCGCTCTGTGTCGTCCTCTGTGTCGCCCTAACTTGATACCTGTCGCCTTTTTTTAATATTTTAAAATAATTATTTAAATTTTATTTTATTATTTACTATTTTATCCTTCATTAAAATTAATAATATTAATATTTAAATTAAACAATACAAACGTAAAATTAGAGTTCTTTTTAACAAATTAGATTATTATTTCTTAAAATCAAAAAATATAATTATATTGAATTAAAAACCCTATCTTAATTGCAAAAGTATGTTTGGCAAAAAAAAAAATTGCAAAAGTATGATAGTCGCTCCCCCAATCTTCCTTTCACACAGAGAAACGCCTCTCCCCCAATCTTCCTTCACAGAGAAATGCCACCACCCTCAGCCGGCCTCCTATTGGGAAGCCCTCCAAAAAAATCTCAATCCCGACTGAATCTCAGCCGCTATTGTAGCAAAGTTGCACCATCGGTAAATCCTCTTTGAACAAATTCTCAGGTAACTATCCTCCTTCCATACCGAAAACCTAACAAGCACACCCGCCGCCCCTGTTGAAGATTTCCGCGGCGACCTCCACTACGCAGGCCACCTGTTCGACACAATTCCTCAACCTCAATCAGGGCCTTCTCTTGTCCCAAAGACTCAGACAACTCAATTTCCCTCTACAACACAATGGTTTGCACAGGTATTTCCCTAATGAGTTCACTTTCCCTTTTGTTCTGAAAGCTTGCCCTTTTAAAAAGGCCTATTTCGAAGGTATTTCTGTCCATTTACACGCTGTAAAACTGAGCTTTTTTTAGTCTCATAAATTTATAAACACGTTGATTGTGGGATGCTTGTGGTCGCCGTCACAAGAAGTGAGTTATCATTTTTTGATTCATGTTTGTAGAATTGTGATATGATAATTAGTTAGACTAATTATATGTGAAATTGTTCGTTCCTTGAGTTTGAATGGTGCTTCATTGGTTGTTTCAGTTATTATAGTAGGTGTGTTTGTGTTTATTTAGTTTCTACTGGAAGTTTTATGGAATTAAGCTTAATTTGAGGATGATGAAGTACTTTGATGGTTTGTTAGTCCGTGTTTCTTGTTGTTTTGTGGTTTCTGTTGAACTAACTGTGTGAAATGTGTTGAAGTTGCTTTCTGTTTGTACTGGAAGTTATATGGAGTTAGGTTTGGTTGGATAAGAACTATAATGGAGTTAGGTTTGGTTGGATAAGAACTATAATGGTAGATTTGTTTGTTGATGTTTGTAGATTTTCTCCTCATTCTTGCTTAGAGTTTTCAAGGGAAAGAATTTGTGACACACTCATTGAAGTTGCTTGTAGATTCTTCTACAAGTTATGTATGATGGGATGACGTACTACGTAGATGGTTAACACATTATCAGTTTATTGATGTCGATAAAATCTTAGATGCTCTAACAATGTTAAGACACGTGGTTGTTTTGTCTAAGTGTGGAGTTGGCCTTTACTTTGTCGATTTGAAAGTTGATTTCTTGAAAACTTTATAACTGTGCTTCTCACTCCCTGGCCATAAGAGGCTAGTCATTCCAAAATTATGTTATCTTGTTAAAAAACTTATGATTTTTTAATAATTCACATGATTTTGATTCACTTGATTTGAATGGAACATGTGATTTTTTAATAATTCAAGATATTGACTGAACCTTTAATAAGTAAACTATTTCATGGTGGGAATAAATTTATTGGTGATCCTTGTAATAGTTCAAATTGTTATATATAGACTAGTGATGTATCCTACCTGTGAGTGGAGAGAGTTTGTTTCTCTGGATCTTTCAATTTCAAATAATAGGTTGCATAACAATATATCATTTAAGTCTATAAGGTTAGTGGTTGGGGCTATAATTGAGATCCTTTAGCAATGAATCAGTGTGCACTTGTTTACTGTAATAATTTGTTGTGTCTTCTACGTTGAGGATATTCACCTGCAATGTGTGTGATTAATCATGTTTTAGTTTGATTTAAGTCTGATGTGATGATTGAGATATACTTCTCAACTCTTTGCTGCCTTTCTAGGACAAAGGACTTTGGATTCCAAAGGGCGGTGGACATTTGAGCAATGGAGCTGCACTTTTTTGAATACAAAGCCATTTGTTAATCACAATAACAATCAGAACAACAAACATGATAATATATAACTCTAGAAGAAACATTCTATCTCCATGTCTATGAACCCAACACTTTATGTGGGGATTCGAAGCTTGGTGGTGAAGGTATATTTTCGTTGATGCTTTGATTTTGGCTAGCAGATCTGCACCACATCAGGAGAGGTGAAAGAAAATAAATTATGGGGTGAGGTTACAATGGGATAAATTTCTATTAATACCAGGTATCAAACGATACGAGAATTTGGTGGTGGATGATCGAGACCTAGCAACGTAAATCAATCTATCAAAGTCTTGATATTAATTTCTAGATTAATATTTTTAGAATTTATTTTATGATCTTAATTTTCTCCATTTACATAAAAAAAAAAGGTTTAGATGCGTAGTTGAATTTGATGAAGTTGTTTAAATTTCTTAAGTTATGCCTAAGTTTGGTGTTAATTTTCAATGAAAATTTGTATGATTTGCATCATAAGTTTGGTGTTATTCATTGATGAATGTGCCTAACGCAAACACATGATTGTTGAAATTGTCTTATTTAAAAGTGTTGTTACTTTATCATTTTCAAATTAAATTTTTTTAAGACGATGTATTCCATCATGCCATCAACAACTAACGCTTATTCAAGTACTCTTGTAATCAATTTGCTACGGTCTCACGAATCTCAGGATAATCATTCTGAGATTCGTGAAACAGATGTCCCTTGACCTGATATAAACAAGTGATAATGTTTTAGTAAAAAATGATTGTCATTTTTGTTAAAATCGTTATCACTTTTTAAGTAAAATGATAGTTCAAAAATTCATTTGACCACATTTTGGTACACATAAAATCTGGAAAAAAAATAGTGATGTTTAGTCCAAAAATTTGAAATAATTACAACGGATTTGTTTCAAAAAAAAAAAAAAACGCGAGTCAATCTCAATTTCAGTCTTATTAAATTATAATTATCAACTCCTGATAGAATCACAAAAGGGAAATTGTATGTGTTTGTTTTGTACGTGCTATCAAAAACCAGTGCATCACCGAACAACTTGTATTGTTCACGCCCAATCCCATCAATCCAAAACAACTTGTTTAATGATCCATCCTCATTGAGTGTTTTCTCATAAACGAAATCTTTGTCCCCAAATTTCATACCATCCAAGAGATAAAGAGCCGTAGTAGCATCTCCATGTTGAACAAAATCCCTCTGCTCCTTAGCCACATAATTATGCACATCCTTATTTGTAAATGACAAGTTTGAAGGTCCTTCAACAAGCTTCAAGTAATCTAATATTTGATTTGTTTTAATTTCGGCAGCACTAAGTGAGCTTATCAAACTTTTATTTCCTGGAGATATGTACCTACCAATGAAAAAAAAAAAAAAACTTATCAATAAACATAAGTTGCAATTTGAAGTAAACGAAAAAATTACGAGTAAAATAAATACAAAGCAGGGAATAAGTATATGATAATGCAACATGGAAACATAAATCTTGTACCTTCTAGACGTTTTAGAGGTTTTCGTCGTTTCTAGGTCGTGATTGTGTTCAGATACAAATGTGGTGACCCTATAGATTCCATTTTGTAGAGCGATCTGAAAACAAGCTTTGCATCCACATTTGGTATCCGGTTTCGACTTGCGAATGGTTTTTAGTCCTTCTTTACGAGGTTTACGAAATCCGGCCAAAGAACATTCCCACTTCATATTTTTTATAATGTTATCTATACGATATGTGTGGCATTTTCGAGTTTTAAATCCCTTTTGTCTCCCATATGCTATGTAAAATGAATTAGCTTTTTCCGTCGAAGCAAAAGTCATTTCCTGAATAGTATTGTCACATATAGGAGCATGTTCGTAATTGGCATACTCGACATCCTCACTTGACCCATCACCTGAACTTTTGTTCTCTTTAGAGGATGAATCATCCAATTCCATATCTTCATGTTCAAGCTAGCTCTTCAGAGGATGAATCATCCAATTCCATATCTTCATGTTCAATGCTTGAACACATTGTCGTACGTTGTAAATATAAACTGCAAGAAAATGTAAAAAAAATGTCAAATTAGGTAAAATTAATGTCAAATTAATATCTTGAATACTGAATTCGAAACAAAAATTTGTATAAAAAATTCAACAGAATTAATAAAACCATACTACTTTTAAGTCCTATTTAGCTCAAACACAGACAAAAAAACCTAGATTTCTAATGAGGAATTTTCGAATGAGATCGTGCGCTGTCGAATCTTTAGCATTCTTTCAAACATACACGAGCTCGTTATGTTCATTCTGATTAATCTCCAATAATATTCATGATTGACAATCACCATCATACGCATGAATGATCATACACTGTACATAACAGAAATTAGGCCTACCTACCCTTAAAAAAAAAAAAAAAAAGAAATTAGGCCTACCACATGTAGCTGTTTTAATTACGGGTCCGACTATTTACACCTCCATTTGCGTTGAGAACACTCCCCCCCGATTGATGCACCCCCCAAAAATTGGTCAGAATAAATACACCCCCATGAAATTGTCTTAATTACCCTTTTCTCATTTTTATCTATATAATACAACTTTACTTATCACACCCTCCCTCAAACCCTATTTCTCTTTCTTTTTTTCTTGCCGCCGCCCACCGCCTCATTTCGCCGCCGCCCGCCTCCGCCGGCCACCTCCTTCTCCCTCTGCCGCGGCCGCCGTCGCCGCCCGCCTCCTTATCCCTCAACTTCAGTCGCGGCCGCCTCCATCCCCCTCAGCCTCAGTCGCGGCCGCCTCCATCCCCTCCGCCTCAGTTAGGGGTGTGCACCGGTCCAGAACCGGACCGGACCGGACCGGGACCGGTTTGGACCGGGACCGGTTTGGACCGGGACCGGAATTATAAAATTTTACGGACCGGAGACCGGACCGGAATTAATCCGGTCCGGGTTTGGACCGGTTGGACCGGATTCTTTTTTTTTTTTTAATTTTATGGATGCAAGAACAAAATTGATGAATTTGTGTATGAAAATTAAAGTGTTTCTTTTCATTACGCCAATGTGAATTTTATTTACATTATTATTAATGATCTTTTGACCCTAAAAAAAATTAAATATGTTTGTTAAATTATATATTTGCAAAAAATGTAATAGATCTCAACACATTTTCACCAATTACTTGGTTTTAAAAAATAATTGAGAGTGCATTAGTAAAAAAAAAAAAAAAATTAAAAAAAAAATTAAACAAAAAAAATTCCGGTCCAAAACCGGTCCGGACCGGAAAATTCCGGTCTTGGACCGGACCGGAAGACCGGAATCCAAAATTTGCCGGACCGGAGACCGGACCGGAATCTAACTGGTCGGTCCGGTTCCGGTCCGGTCCGGTTCCGGTCATTTTTCCGGTCCGGTTTTTTTTTTAACACTCCTAGCCTCAGTCGCGGCCGCCTCCTTCTCCCTCAGCCTCAGCCGCGGCCGCCTCCATCTCCCTCACCCTCATCCGCGGCCGCCTCCTTCCCCTCTCTCCCGTCGTCGCGACGGCATCCCCTTCCCCTCCCTCTCTCATTTCTGCAAATTAATTTTTGTTCAACCCGATCGAAGATGCCGGCCACCCCACCTCAGGTAAGTGTATCGCCGCCGCCGTCTGGTAAAGTTCAGTCGGCGACAATTTTGAAGTGTTAGGTTTTAGGGTTTCTGCAATTTGCAGCAGAAACCCTTTTTTTTTTTTTTCGACACCATATCGTCGACCATGTAACCTCTCGTCGACGACAAATCGTCGACGAGAGGTTACATGGTCGACGATATGTTGTCGAAAATTTTAAGTTTTTTTTTTTTTAAAAGTTCGACCTTCCTAAGTCGACCATATAAACTCTCGTCGACACCCATATGGTCGACTTAGGAAGGTCGAACTTTTTATGTTTTTTTTGTATTATTCGTTTCGATAAATCAGTGTCGACCATATTCACTATAGTCGACACTGGTTTGTCGAAATTTTTAAAAAAAATTTTTTAAGTTCTTGATTTTTTTGTTTGGGGAGAAAGTTTGTTGTTTGTTGTTTGTTTTTTGGTGGTGGTGGTGGTGGTGGTGGTGGTGGCGGCGGCGGCGGTGACGGCGGAATCAAACTTAGAATTAGTGTTTAAAGGTGGAGGAGGGTGCACTTAGTAATAGGGGTGCATTTAGTAGTGTAATATAAGTTAAAGGGTATTTTTGGTTTTTTACACTATTATTTTATTATTAAACTCTGAGGGGGAGTGTTCTAAACCGAAATGGAGGTGTAAATAGTCCCACCCTTAATTACGGGTTTAAAGATGACTATTATTGGAGACATTTGAGTCATGTAAGCATTATCGAATTAGCTTTGGCGAAGATGAACTAGGGTGTTCCGTATACAACTGCAAACCGAGAGGTTTCGAATAAAAGAAGAAAACAATACTGAATTCGAAACAGAAATTTGTATAAAAAATTCAACTAAACTAATAATTTAACCTAGAATTCAATAAATATTTTTACTAAAATTAAATAAATTAATCGCGATTAGTACACCCACCCCCATTTCATGAAAGACTCATCTTCCACCATCACCACAGTTTCTCGTAATACTTAAAATCAATCAATGTGAAAAAACTATAATTTTCGAAAATAATAATCGAAAACCTGGAAAAATAAATTTAAAAAAATATCAATATTCTAAGGAACGGTGGCAGGTCTGGATTTTGATGAAGGCTCATGCCCGAAAAATCGATGTAAATGGAACGACGACCGTACCTTTCTGCGACGAGGCGAATGGAACGGCGGCGGCGAACGCGTCGCGGATATGGACCGGGGCGATGCACCGGCCGGACGAAGGCTACAATTTTCTTTTCTTCAGAATCGAAGCCGACTGATCAGGTGAGAGGAGGGAGAGGGAGAGTCACGACGCGGTGGAAGGAAGGGGAGCGCCGATGACGGAGGAGAGGCCGACGACGCAGGGGACGGAATGGAGGGTTGGCGCCGGTAAATATTGAAGGAGGGAGAGGAGCCGGAATAATAATTAGGGTTTTTGGAAAAAATAGGAGGGTGTGGAGTTGTCCATGCGGAAATTAACCAAGTGATCAAAGTTTTTATAGATGTAAAAAATCTAAAAATAAAGAAATAAATTATAAAATATAAAAATTAAATTGATAAAGGATTTATAATTATATATTTAATCATATATTTCATTTAATCATGTGAGGATAAATTTGTAATTTTATAATTATATATTTAAAATTATCAAATTTAATTTAAAATTGTGATAGGGCGACAAAAAACGATAATAAGTGCAATACAAGGCGATGGATTCTGCGACGCCAAGTGCAACAGATAGCAGGTCATCAAATATAAGCCATTAGATTTCAGATCTGATGGCTCAGATTACTGGACTATTAATAGTCCAGGCGACACTGGACTGTTTTTAGAAGGCCCCTAAAAACCACCTCATAATACTTATCTACTATCTCTCATTATTCTTTAATATATATATGGGAAATTGTGAATAACTTCATTTGGCCCTAACTTTTAGGAATAAATGCAACACCATTTATTTTTTGCTTAGAGCAACAAAATGGGGGATGAAGTTACATTTATACCCTTCCTTTACACTTTTCTCCCTCATATGTCCTGAAAAGACATTTTTACTACACCTTTTTTTTCTTTTTTTCATTTCAGAACATTAATGTGTGTTATTAATTACTATTCATATTTTTATTAATTATTAATACTCCACTTTTTTTTATGTTAGAACATTAATGTGTTTTATTAATTACTATTCATATTTTTATTAATTATAATATTAGTTTAATACATAGTTTATTAATTATTAATATCCGTTAAATTTCCTTGTCAAAAAAAATATATCAGTTAAATATTTTTAAATGGAATTGATTTTTTTTTTACTTTTCTTTCACATTTTTATATTTTATGAGATTGAGAAATTAATTTTTCATTTTCTTTTTATATTATATTTACTTTTATTCAAAAATTATTTAGATTCAAATTTTAAATTATAGAATAATTTTTTGTTTCTATTTTATTTAGTTTTTTTATATAATATTTAATTATATTGAATATATGTTTGCATACTAACAACAAATAATGCATATACATATTGCATACGAGGAATATATAATGCATACACATATTGCATACGAGGAATATATAATGCATACACATATTGCATACGAGGAATATATAATGCATACACATATTGCATACGAGGAACAAATAATGCATATAATGAGTAAACAATGCATATTTCAAATTTTTTACATAATATCCAATCGGATTTACTTATTGAATATAAAACTATTGAAAATATAAATTAGGATTTAAGAAATATACAAGAACAAAAAATTTCTCCAATTTCAAATACATATGAAACAAAAATACGAATCAATTTACTGAAACTGGGGTGAACTAAGGAGATCAGTGGGTGCACACGGGAGAGGTGTATCGAGTGAAACTGGGGTGCACATAGGAGGGGTGTATCGAGTGAAACTGGGGTGTGAATCCTGGGGTGTATTAAATGAAACTAAGGGTGCACTTCTGGGCTGGCAAACCCTAGCCCATTAGTAACTCATTAGAAAGCCCATTGGAATGAGGAACCCTAGTCCCTTGCCCTTGCCCTAGAATCTGTGTGGCCGCCGCCGTCGCCGCATTGGAAATCGCTAGCAACGATAGAGATAAAATTTGTGCGGCCGCCGCAGCCCGCCCACCATGGTCGGAAAAAAAGAAACACAAAGCCTGAAAAATACCATCAAATTGGAAAATCGTAAAAAAAAATACCAGAAATCGAAACGACCACCTATCACACGACCATCAGGGCTAGCCAATGAAACGCTTAATCCACCAGCTCGACTTTTCATCCCACCATTTTCAGAGATTGTGTATTATCCGGTTAAAGTTAAAATCTCGAAACGCCCCAACAAGACAAAAACTTGTATGAAAATGGTTAATAGATCTATGAAAATGGTTAATAGATCTATTAATAGATCTCAAATTAGTCAATAACCAGAAATGATAATGAAATCAAGTAAAATGTATACTTAGAGCTAATTGAAACCCAGTAAGTTCCCCCTTCTTCAAATTATACGAAACAAAAAGTCAAACCCTCAAACAAAATGAAATTAAACTCAACAAAAAAGTTGAAATCTAGGCAGAAATCACAGATTATAGCTTAAATCCAGGCGGCACCGACGAACCATCGAGGGCAGAGCCTTTCTTCACCGGCGTCCACGAATCATCGAGGGCTTCGTCGCAGCCGCCACCAAAGTTACGCCCCAGCGCCGCCTCCTTCCCTCCCTCGCTTTTTTTCTTCAGATCTGTTACATCATAACAGCGGCGCCTCTTCTCCCTTGCCCAGCGCCGCCGCTGCCCTGCCTTCCCCCACCCAAACCCTCGCCCCAACACCGCGGCCGCCGTCCCTTCCTCCCGACGCGCAGAGCTCCGCCGCCTTGAGTCGACAAACCACTTCGTCTTGAGTCGAAGACCTCTTCGACTCCCACAGTGTTGCAGATCGGCAACGATCGACCCCTGCCTTGTCCTCGCCTCTTCGCCGATCTCTCCGGCGGCCAAAAAATTCACCACCACCAGTTCGGCCACAATTTCGACGGCCAAGGCTCGATCCAGGCGGCGGCCACGACAAACGGTGGCTGAATTTGAAAACTATTGGAGATATAATGAATGAGAGAGTTTTGTAAAAAGGAGAGAGAGAATAGATGGAGATTTGAAAATAATGTTTGAAATGGGGGAAAAGGGAGAACATATATTAACCCTAGGTTTAAAGATGAAGGACAAGGGTAAAATTGGGATTTCCCATCAAATTTGAAGATATAAGTAATATAAAATAATTGTGGTAGTTTTACACACTAAGGGGGCTAGATTGAGGTTACATAATTAATTCAATTACCTTCAACAATAATATAATAATACAACATTATTCACTCTTGCATATTGATTTAATATAAAAGTAAATTATTTCTACTCAAAGAGTATTTACAAATAGCTAACCCCTTATAAAATAACTTTTTATTCAAAAGTTGTAAAAAAAAAATTTAAAAATAAATGATTATAGAAACAATTTATTTTATTTACAAACACTGTCTCAATACACAAAAGAAACACATATTACTATTAATAAAACACAAACTAAACGCCACCTAAATGTGCAAAAGGCTCACTCTTTGAAGAATAATGTCGGCCATACATGTCACTTTCTACAACTTAAAAAACATGTTTGGGTGAGAGATTTTCTCCAACACGATATTGGATTTCATATACTCCAATTTTATTATTTCGGATTGGACACGAACTTTAAGAAAAATTGATTATTTATATAAAAAATGGATTTGACACGAATTAAAAAAAAAATTAATTATTTATATAAAAAGTGAAAGTTTAAAAAGAGAGATAAATAGAAATAAAGTAGTAAGTAAGAGTATTATTTTCTTTTTAGGAAAGACAAATTATAAAATTGGACAAAAAAATGAAAGTAAAAATTATAAAATTGAATATAGTTAGTAATTGATATATACATGTGGTTGCTTCGTTCTATTTCAATTGGACACGAACAAAAAACTATACATGACGATTTTTTTTTTCATTTAAAATTAAAGAAATACTGTTTTACGTTAGTCTCATATAAAATTATCAAAATTAACTAATTTATTAGAATAGTTATTTCACTCAGTTTATAAATAAATGGGCAAATTAGTAAGACTACAAAATTTTGTTCCGGTCAAACATTAGACAACCACCTGTGACCTGACTAAGTATAAGCAGATAGCGTCCTCGTACAAAACTAGAACACATGTGCTAATTATTGGAGATAGTGTTTGCTTACAAGAAAAAATGAAGTATCTGTTACTGTTACGACATAGATAAATTCCATCTAAAAATGCAATGTAATAACAAGTGATTTATGGAGACAGAAGATGTGAAATGGAGGAGGATACTAAATCAAAATTCAGATACCAAATTTAACATTAAATTCTTCCACGAAATGGACCCTAATAACGCATAAGAGGCCCCGAAAGTAAAAAAACACAAAGAATTGATGGTATTTTCACTACAGGAGCTTTTGCTTTTCTGTGTTGCAGTATCTTTCTAACCACAACAAGCTGACTTCTGCGCGGTTTGGCCACCTTCAGCAGTTCCATCGGGCTGATTAATCTTGAGTGTTGTAGGCTGAAATTGAGACAAATGTAGATCATCAACAGCAGAACGTATAACTTCCTGGGAATTTTCAGTTTTTTTAAAAGTCACGTAAGTTATCGCTGTTTCGGTTCCAGTCCTGTCGACTTTCACGAATTGAAAATAATCCTGTAACTTTAAATTCTTTAACATTTTGGTCCAGTAAACGGATGTAGAAGGAAAATCCGGTTGACCCTGATGTGGCAAAGAAAGTCTAATTTGTCCACGTGGCAGTCTGATTGGTCAACCGAATGTTTCATCTCTTACAACCAGTTAACAGATCAAAATGTCGAAAAATTGAAAGTTACATAACTATTTTCAATTCATAAAAGTTGACAGGACTGAAATCAAAATAGGGATAATTTACAGGACTAAAAAAACTATTACCCCTAATTTCCTCCACCCTGATAAAGGTTTTACCATCTTAAAAATGAAATCATTTACCTCACTTCTGGTGTCAGCTTCTGAAAGCCTTTGCTTTATATCTCTACCTATTGAGAAGAAAACTTCTTCCACATTAAGATTTGTTTTAGCACTCTGCACCAAAACATATACTCTTTCAGTTGCATTGCATATGTATAACTAACTGTTACGAGAATTTTCAGATTCACTCACGGTTTCAAAGAATTTTATCCCGTACTCATCTGCAAGTGCTTGACCCTTGGAGGTAGGAACAGCCTAAACAATTATAGACATTCAAATCTTCATTCCAGAAGTAGAATCGCAGAATCAACATTTACAGCAAAATAAAATGCACAACACAAGAATGGCTCTAAGCCATCATGCCTACTTTTGTATAATTTATTAAGCTTGAAACCTTGATGCTTGAGATTGGATCTCAAAATTGGTCACCAGGAAGATCTGTTCAAATTTGAATTGAAGTTTAGTAATTGGAATATTCAAGCCTTAATTTCTGCTGCTAACAGCTAACTGGATATTAGACCCTTTTCTTCTAGATAACACACTAAAATCCCATTTACAGATTCGGTGAATATGCTAGTAAAATCCAATACGCAAATGCCAACATTAAGGCAACTTCAGCTGCTTTTGAAATCCCATAGAGCCTGTTTAGTTTAAAACTTGGTAAATTCCAGCCATCTTGGTCTCCTCTTGTGATTTGAATCATTGGACCCTTTCATAAACATGTTTTCTAAAAGGTTATTTTATACAAAGAGTATGATGGTTCAACATCAACTAAGATTTGATATTTTAAATTAGAAAAGCATTTCTAGTTTTCCTTCTCTAAGTTCTTGAAAGAAATAAAAAACCATCTTAGTCTGGCACTTCCAAGAGAAACAGCTCTTGTTTAGACCAACCCGTATGCAGACCCGATCTTTGAAAGATCAACTTCTAGAATATAAAATGTTATCTGCATTAACCTAATCATGACAGCAATAGTTATATAATGATAATTAGAGAAACTTTTGAAGTTTGACCTATCTAAAAAAAGCCCAGTACATTTTGTACTCCCTCTGTCCCAGAGGTATTTGCATCCTTAGGAGTGCACAATTATTAAGAAAAAAGGTAAGATAAAGGTGTAATGAGTAAAGTTTTGAGGGGTAGTTTTGTAAACTTTTATGAATAAAGTAAAGAAAGATGTCAATTGAGTGTGAAAAAGCAATGGAATATGTATTTTGACGGTGAAGGTAATCAAGAGGTTTCTTTTTTTGGAGTGTGCAAATTAATATGTGACGTCCCAATATAGCAAGTGTGCAAATTTTTGTGGGGCGGAGGGAGTATTACATAAATCTCCATTGATATTTGCGTTAAATTTATTAATTAATTGCACTAATTAAGGGGAGTACTTATAAAAAAATTAGTACAAACTAATGGGGTATTTTTAGCAACTCAAGGTGTAATTGTAATTTCAAAATATAATAGGATTTTTTTTTGTGTGTGTGTAAATACGTCAAACCTGTGAGGGTAGTTTTTGTAATTTACCCTAAAATAAATTCACAAAATAATTCCTACAGGTCTGCACCAATCTCCAGATAGAACTAGAAGACAAGCTAAACATATAGTTGATTAATTGCTCTCTATCATCTAGCTAGCCCTAAATCAGAAGCAACAAAAAAATAATTATAAACAAGAAATACCCAAAAAAACAAAAGAAAAGGAAAATACCCGTTTGCTTTCATCCATGTCAGCTTTGTTTCCTACCAGTACCTTGTTGACATTATCAGAAGCATGTTGTTCAATGTTTCTGATCCAGTTCCTAATGTCTGATAGAGAAACATGTAGTATGACTTTTAATAGTGACATAAGCCACCAATAAACCATGAAGTCAACCCCAAAATTTTACAGGAAACTGAGTTGGTGAAGTATCAAAATATTTAAAATGATACAAAATGCAATTTTTTTTTTTTGTTAAACTTCATAAACTTTTGGAGAGTGATAGCTCAAAGGATTCAGTAGCAGAGAAATTCACAGCCACTTCTGAATATTGCAGTTATGGAAAAGAAAAATTATATAACTCATTTAAGATGTCAGGTTCCAAATATGAGTGTAGGGCATAAAAAAACCGGAAAGTTTCGGTTTGAATGGTTCGCTGGGTTAAATAAAGCAACAGAAAAGAAGAAAAGGATATGCTGATATGCCAAACAATTACATCAAAAGATAGGGGAAGAAACCTTACTGTTAAAGGATGACTCATCCGTGACATCATAGACGAGCAATATACCCATTGCTCCACGATAATACGCTGGGGAAAATATAGGGCATGAGAATATCAAAACAATTATACGTGCTTTGAAAGACAAGCACTAATGAATCTTTAAGAGCTGGAGAACATGCTGGTAAAGTTTATGGGATTGTGTGAAATCATTTAGTTATTGTAATGGCATTTGGAGAACCCTGTAATTCGTTATTCTAACTAATAAAAACGTAAATCAGATGCTTTGAATCTTGGAGATTGATTTATCTACATTTGTCTCAGCAAAGCACTGAGTGAAGAATGAAGATATTATGATACTATAAACATAAAAAATCTCCATCTTGTGACATATTAAAGAACATTCAGTAAAGTCAAAGAAATTAAATGAGCAATGATTGCAAAGCTGAGGAAGATTCAGGCAAATTATATGAAATGAAAACAATGCTTTAATGTCTCTTTTCTCCCTAGATACAGAAATGCATCCACACTCAGGTAATCTTGTGATGCTAAAGAATGGCATACTAGAACTTACCAGTAGTGATTGTCCGGAATCTTTCTTGGCCAGCTGTATCCCAGATTTGGAGCTTGATTCGTTTCCCATCAAGTTCAACGGTTCTTATCTTAAAATCAATTCTATGGAGTAAACAATACGGATATTAAGTACCTAACCCATGTAGTTCATAGTTTATTATGGAATCAAAAGAACTCACCCAATGGTGGTAATGAAACTAGTTGTGAAGGACCCATCAGAGAATCGCAGAAGAAGACAACTTTTACCTACTCCTGCAGGTCATAAGAAGAAAAGTAAAGTTAAATAAGAAAGGGAATATCTCTTTAGACCTCTCCTTTAATTGCCACTATGTAAAGTAAAAGATGTTATTTATTGATAACAAAAAAGGCGCAAGCAAATGTGAATTGCAGAATCTGATTGCAAAAGAAAAGCAGAGGTTGAAATTCCAAATCCTTAACCAAGCCAAAACTCAAGCACTCATGACAATGGCCAAGGAAAATAACATATTATCATTTAAGTGAAAGCTTAAAACGAGAGCCTGGAAGGGGCATGAGGAGTGAGAACAATGGGGAGAGCAAGTAGATTGTTCAAAACACAAAATATGAATCTGCAATACTAAGAGCAGGAGACAATCCTGATATCTAATCAATTCCATAACTTAACTGTAACAACACCAAATCAGTACCAGGAGCAAGATACAGAAATCGCAGATTGATCGCATATAGAGATAGAAATTCCACTATGCTAACACTAACTCATCATGCCATGGCCAAATAAGCCTAAACATAAGAAGACTTCCCCTAAAAAATATGAAAACTTCTCACCATCCCATTTAAAAACTCAAAATTCGTGAATTTATCATGAATTTAGACGCCATAAGGTGAATCTATTAGACTGAACACCAACCTTGAGCTACAGATCCGTACAAAGATGGAGTTCTAAATACAAAATTACAAATACCTACCTTCATACAATCAATTAACTAACGAACACAAACATCATCAAAGTAGAAAAATGTAAGGAAAAAAGAAAATCGATTTATTTTTTTGAATATCCAATGAAGACAAACCGCTATCGCCGATGAGGAGAAGCTTGATTAGATAATCGTAATCTGCTCGTGCCCTTGCCGGTGGTGCGGCCATTGACCCTCGCCGGTGGTGCCGTCTCCTTCACAATACGGCGTCGTTTGTGGTTTATATGTGAAAACAGTAACTAACAGCTCTTCGTAAAATCAAATAAATCACAAATTCTATTTCGATAAAGAGTGGAGAACGGACTATGTTCGGTTGGGGGTATATTTGAGAATCGGTGCGCCGTGCGCATGCTAGCAAAATACCAGCAACAATTAAAAAAAGAAAAAGGAGAAAAGTTCGGCTGCTCACGGGCACACAGTAACAAAATAATGGGGTTTATGAATTTTAGGTGTGTTCGCGTCCGATAAACAATATTTTCATAATTTAGATTGAGTTATGACTGTCGGTTCAATTGATTGGAACAATTTGATTTGCGATCCAATCGACAAAATAATTTCTGTAATTTTTTTAAAATATTTTAAAATTTCAATGTCTTATATATTACATTAAAATAAAGTAAAACAGAATCATAAAACACACAAATTATAGACAATATTAAGGTAGAATGGTAAAAAAAATAAAAGCATTTTTAAGTTTAAAACTTTTGACGCGTGAAAATGGTAAAAAAAAATGTGAAAGTAAGGCTGAACTTAAATTATGAATGAATTAATAATAATAAAGTCCAGTTCACTCAATTCTTTTCGGTTGAACCTAAAAAAACAATTATAAATCGGGTTGACAATGGGACAGGTCCAAACCCATACCCGCATTGAACTCGACCCGTATGGGACGGGTATAAACCCGATTAAGTGGGTATGGGACGGGTCGTGATTTTTGTCAAACTCGCCCCGTCTACTCGTACCCGCTATAAAATAATATTTAATATATATGTTTCTATTTTATATAAACTTATTGTATATTAATGTATATATGTTTGAAAAAAAATGTTTTTATGTAATTGTTTTTAGTATAAAATGAATATAAAATGCTATTTTAAACAATTATATATTTAATTTGAATTATAAAATATCACGGTGAATTTTTTAACTCAGTGAATAAGGGACACGTAAATCCGATGAATCTTTCAACGAAACAGAACGAGTTCGGGTATAGGAATTTTTTGACGGGACGAATCCTAGAACAAGGCATACCCGTCCCATTGTCCTCCCTAATTATAAAGGAGAAATTGAACCAAATCAATGGGTGATTCCCGAATTGATCAGGTTATGAAAACACTCCCAATAAGATAGATTTAAAATAAAAAATGTATTGGCGTACTCTGATATGCTCTCATATATATATATATATATATATATATATATTTTCAGTTTGTTGGCCCAGCCCAATAGTATGAAAGTCTTGTTTTTTCATGTTATGTACTAATATCAAACTTATTTTTCAGTTTTTTTTTTTTTTTTTGCCTAGTTTATTTTTTTTTTTGTTAATTAATTTTATTATTATTTATCGCTTGTCTCAATCTTAAAAATTCTAAAATTCGTACCCCCACCATTTAGACTACTAACATACTTATTAAAATAGAATTAAGTGTAAGTCAATATAACTAAAAAGTGCAACACAATATTACTAAAAAGTGTAAGTTAATATAACTGAAAAATACAACATAATATTATAAAAAAGTGTAAGTCAGTATAACTGAATAGTGCAACACAATATTACTAAAAAATGTAAGTCAATATTACTGAAAAATGCAACACAATATTATAAAAAAGTGGAAGTAATATTATAAAAAAAATGGAAGTCAGTATAACTAAAAAGTGCAACACAATATTACTAAAAAGTGTAAGTAAGTCAGTATAACTGAATAGTGCAACACAATATTACTAAAAAGTGTAAGTCAATATTATTGAAAAGTGCAACACAATATTATAAAAAAGTGGAAGCCTACTATATCTGAAAAATGCAACACAATATTACTAAAAAGTGTAAGTCAATATAACTGAAAAATGTAATACAATATTACCAAATAGTGTAAGTCACTATAATTAAAAAGTGCAAGTGTCTATAACTGAAAGAAAAGTGCAACACAAAAGTGGAAAAAAGTGACAAAAAGTGAAAAAAAATAGTAATAAAATACTGCAACAGTGACCAAAATATAGTAGTTAAAAAATATTAAAATACTGAAACTGTGGGGAGTTAAAAAAGTGGCCAAAATATAGTAGTTAAAAGATACTCCGTATTAAAAAATTTAAATACTGAAACCGTGGGAACTCGAAAACTAGAACATTGAACTGAAGCAAGTATGACATTAGGGTTTTTTATCACTTTATTGTAATTAAAATAAATAATTTGTAAAATAGGATATAATTTCAAGTTTTTATCAAAATATGGTAAAACGTTGAGGGGTCAAGCGTTTCTGTAAGAAAAACGTGAGGCCCCCACGCGTTTTACTTCTGACACCATTCAGATTTTTATTTTAATTATAAATTGACCTAAAACGTGCAGCCCCTACGCGTTTTGGGGCGGTAATTCAATAAGTGTATTTGGTTGGGGTGCTAAAATATTCAGAAAATGGAAAACGCGTTGTCCCCACACGTTTTTCTTTTTTTTTTTTTTTAACTTTTAAACTTTATTAAAATATATTATCAACCCATTAAAATAAAAATAAGATAAACGCTTGGGGCCAAGCGTTTTCCATAGATATTGAGATGTATATGTTAGTGTCTATTGTATGCCTACATCCACACATCTACATACATATTTGACTGCATGCATGCGCGCGCAATTGCGCATTCTAATAAAATAAATTATTGGGAAACGATTTTAAAAAATAAAATAAAGAAATGATCTGTATGCATGCATTATATATGAATATTAATTAATTTTAATAACAACAGCGTTAAATAAAAATGTAAAAGTCAAGCAATTTATTTTTTAAAAAAAATGTAATGCAATACAATGTATAATAATCGCTATTTTTTAGTTTTGTAAATTGCAACAATATATTTGATGAATAAATTTGAAATTTAATATGATAGTAATAAATAAGTTTAGTATAAATTAAACGTCAAATTTACGAACGGCATTCCGTTCTACAACCCTTAGCTCTTTCTTTATGGTGAAAGACACTTTTTATTTTGGACCGATTCAATTGTTACAGGTATATGCTTAATATTTAAAAAAAATATTTATTAGTACTATTATAGTAGTAAATTATTTAAGCTATTTAAAGGATTTGTGTACTCTTACCACGATCAATTGAACTGTGTATGAATGTTCGACGAAATTTGTAAATTCCGCGTGTAGAATCAAGAATTAATACAGAATGAAAAGTCATCTATAAATTTGATGTTTGTACTAAATTTATTAATTATAATATTTATTTTATATTTATTCATTAAATATGATATTTTTATATATTGTTTCAATTTACAAAACTTGAAAATAACAACTTAAATTGTACTCCCTCCGTTCCACAAAAATTTACACATTTTTTATAAATAAATGTCCCATACCAATTTGCATACCCCATAAAAGAAAATAACTTCATAACCCCTAGTGTCATCTCAAGTGTACAAGTTCCTATGGAACGGAGGGAGTATTACATTACTTCTTTAAAAAAAGGTTGATTACCTTTTACGTTTTTATTTAACACTCGTACTATCAATTTTTTTTTTAACTAATATGCATATTGCATCAGATAGATCATTTCTTTATTTAATTTTTTTATATTAGAATGCATGCACATCAAAAATATATATACTCCATTTAAATAAAACATATGCATATATGTAGATGTAGGCCTACAATAGACACTAACTTTTTTTTATTTTTTATTTTAATGTGTTGATAATATATTTTACAGCTTAAAAGTTAAAAAAAAAATGTTTGGGGGCAACGCGTTTTCCATTTTTTGAATATTTTAGCACCCCAACCAAATACAATTATTGCATTAACACTCCAAAACGCGTAGAGGCTGCACGTTTTAGGTCAATTTATAATTAAAATAAAAATCTGAATGGTGTCAGAAGTAAAACGCGTGGAGGCCTCGCGTTTTTCTTACAGAAACGCTTGGCCCCTCAACGTTTTACTATATTTTGATAAAAACTTGAAATTATACCCTATTTTACAAATTATTTATTTTAATTACAATAAAGTGATAAAAAACCCATGACATTACCACTAGGCCATGGCCCAATTTCTGTAAAGTTGTCTTTTTTAGTACTCCATAGTACATATCCGATTTCTGAACTTGAGTGCACCACATGCACTCGAGTGCACATGAGACTCACTCAAATGTATTTGAATTTGTATATTCTTTAGAGTACGAATTTTGCAAGATTATAAGATAGATTTAAAAAAAAAAGTTAATATTTATTGTAAAATTATTATTACTCCATATTTTAAAAATAGTGTTCAAATGAATGAATGTATATTGATTGAAACGAGTAGAGAAAATATTGAGTTTTTTTTTATTTTTAGTTAAAACTTTAATTTCTTTATTAAACTGCAAATACAAATATTAGGAATGCCATCCACATGTCATATAGACCTAGAAAACGATCTAACACATCCCTATTCAATTATCCAACTTTTTTTTAAGAAAGGATTCCGGCTTAAAATACCTTTGCGTGCAAGTTGATACGCTATCAAATTGTCATCCCTGTTCACCCAATTACAATATTCACGTGATGTATATTAAAAACAAAGCAATGCAAGCTAGAAATACCAAATTAAAAGATTAATCAATTTATTTCTTAACCAGCAGGGCCGGTCCTAGGAATATGTGGGCCTGAATCGAACTTTAAAAAAAATGTCCCGTCCCTTCATATTTTTTATTCTATACAAACTTATAAAACATAATGTAAAATAATTTTTAAAGGACTAACAATATAGATTTTCTTTACACATTTTAGAATTTCTAATTTTTAATTAATAGACTTTTAAGATTTTAAGTTATTTAATTTTAAGAGATTTTTCAGATTTTTAATTAATGTAATTATTATAATTTTTAGAAAATTTAATGAGATTTTTAGAATTTTGTATTTAGATAATTTTAGATTTTTTTATTTTTTGAATTTTAGAATTTTTTTATTTTTTATACGAGTAATTTTTAATGAGATTTTTAATATTATATTTTTATTTTTTAAATTTGAAGGACGTAAATTGAACTATTTGTCCGAAAATTCAATTTTTTTGAAGAAAATGATGTAAATTGCTCATTAAAAGATGTAAATGGGGCACTCTAAAACGTAAATTGAAAAAGTGAAAATTTAAAAGATATAAACTGAATTAGGCCTTTGTTGAGACTTTTTTTCTCCTAGTTTTTCCTTCTCTTCTTCATTAATTCTTTTTACTTTTTTAGCACTTCTCTTTATTCATTTTATTTAGTTATATTAATATTTTATATTATATTATAATATATATATAAATATATAAAAGATATTTTAAAAAATGGGCCCCTAAAAAAGTGAAATATTTCTGGATTTGAATCGATTGCCTCGTTGGTCTTACATTAGGACCGGGCCTGTTAACCAGCCAATTCGAACTCAATAAAGATGGGTGGAAGTGTAGCTAGCTAGGTTCCATGAAGATGGAAATAGGTAGTTTCGGGTGTGTAATAAATCCATACTCTTCCTCCATTCATATATCATTGGGCTTCATCCTCTCTACCAATTTGAAAGTTAAATCCATGCAACAAATTGGCAAAAGTTGTTGCAAACGTATAAAGCAAGAACGAAGTCCTTTGAATGACCTAATTCACGTACGTGTCATTGGTGCAGTGTGACCAAAAAAGAGTTACTTATTAAATTTGAATAGTAACCTAAGTGTTACTCTGATTAAATTTGTTGTTTGTATTAGAGTAACCTAAGTTTTATCAACGAACCTATTAAGTGGAATCAAAATTTGAATAGTCCACACGGGCATGCATATTTAACAAATATATATATATATATATATATATATATATTTACATTTCATAACTTTCACCTTTTTAAAAAAAAAGTTACAAAAAAGATAAAAAAAATTAATTTACGAATTAGTTAATTTACGCTCATTTTTTGCTAGAAACATCATGCAAAACGGCATTGTTTCACTCACTCTTTTGTCTTGTACATAAAAATTATGGAAAATCCACTAAAATTATAACGTGGTCAAATTTGACTTGTATAGCATAAAAAAACGATTATGTGAATTAAATAAAAAAAATTACAAGTCACTATTCAAAATTGACAATAATTAAGGGAAAAAAATTAATAATCCTCATTTTATATATATACTCCCCCGTCCCACAAAGATAGCCACGTATTCCTTTTTTGGATATTCCAAATTATAGCCACATTTCTTTTTTTACTTTAGTATTAAATGTTTTATTGTCAATTTTACCCTTAATTAATAAGAGTAATTAATGCTTATCAGATTTTGGAGTATGAGGACGAAGTTGGATAGCTCAAGTGGTTAGAGCACCACTACCTAGACTTTAGATCCTGGGTTCGAGTCATGGGGAGGGGAAAAGGGATGGGTATTTAATGTAATTCAAAAAAAAAAAAAAAGATTTTGGAGTATGAGATTCTAAGGTCAAAATTGACACATTAGTTAAATTTGACTACATTTATTGATTTTCTTAATTTGTATATAAAGTCAAATGTGGCTATCTTTGTGGGACGTAGGGCAAGGTTGGGACTATAAGAAAAAAGGTTTATTACCACACATCTTTTGACAATAGATAAAATTTATTATTATGATGTGTGATAATTGAATATATATTCATACACTTATTATCCAGTATTTTTATAATACACTAAAAGTTTAATGTGTCTACATAATATTTTTTAGCATACTTCACGTATAAAAATACTGAGTAATAAGTGTGTGAATATATACTCAATTACCACACATAATAATAAACATTATCTATTGTCACACCCCTTTTAACATACTAAATATAAATTTATTTGCAAGTAACTTTTAAATACATTATATTTTAAGTGTGTTAATAAGTATGTTTTTTTTTAGTACACTTAAGAAAATAATTTGTGCTCAAGATAAAATGTAATTTTTTTTATAATGAAATTTAATTTTTACTCTTAATCCTCAAATTCTCTGAACTCCCTATATACTCTTTCTTATCAACTCATTTATTTACTTCGTACTTAAAAGGTTTATAAAATTATATATCATCAAAATTCGGTCTACTCACACAATTTTTAATGTGTGTTTATCTACATACATGTGAAAGTTATTATGGGAGTTTTTTTTTTTTTATTAATCAAAATTGAACATTAGCAAATTATGAGACCAAAAAATCTTTGGAGCATCGCTCCCCTCATAAGTGGGCTCCCCTCTAAAAATCGAATTAATTGGAAAATATTTACCAAAATTCCACATTAATATAGAAAAATATATATCTTATAATAAGGTCATGCTATGTGTTTTGAATTGCATGACCCTCTCTATATATGCACATGTATAGATAGTTAAGTACTTGGACAAGTATTTTTAAAAAAGAACCAAAATCATGATAGAGCACACCTTTTTTTTTTTTTGACGGGATGATAAGGCGCAACTTCAACTATTAAAACATCAATGTGTCTTATGTTCACAATAACACCCTAAATAATTGAGTTTGGGTGTTGCGAGCTATGTGCGCTTGCGATTTGAAAAGTGCGAATGATTTTATCTTGTCGAAAAACAAGCAGGATTTCCAACAAGCCTTCAGGGGATGTTTACTTTTGGTTTTAAAAACCAGGTTTTGGATTTCAAGATCTAAAACCCGTTTTACTTCGGGATTTAAAAATCGGTTTTCAAAATCCACTCAAAACCACCCTTATCAAACATATTGATTTGACATAAAGTTATATCTATATAATATTACTCCAATCATTATATTCTTTTTCAACAATAATATAATAATACTATAATAATATAATAATACAATAATATAATACATTTAATCAACTAATCATTATAATCTCACCAAACAATAATATAATAATACAAACTCATTCAATCTTACAACTTGATTTGACATAAAGTTAAATCCTTCACTATTCCAAAACCCAAAAGAAACACCCATATTACTATTCATCGGGATTTCAAAAATCTGGTTTTTAAAACCACCCAAAGCCCAAAAGAAACACCCCTCACAGATTATTTCCCAATGTTCCCTAACAATATACTGATTATTTCCGAGGCGCTTGTATCCGTAATTAATCAAACATCCACTTCAGGCAAGTTACTTGAAATAAATGTTATTTTTTCGAAATATTGTATTTGTTAGGATTAATGCAATATTGAGATGTCATCTGTTCTATCTATCAAGAGAGTAGCTAGTCGTCTGGTCTTGGGTCAGTACAAGCTGGGTAGGCTTACTCAGCTGCTAAGGTTTAGTCGTCTGATCTTAGGAGTCAATTAATTTGAGATGAGTTGGGACAACTCTGCTGATAGCAAGTCGTCTGATCAGATCAGATGAGCTGGGGTCCAAGTCTGCTGAAGTCAAGTCAGCTGATTCTGTTTCCAAAGTTAGTTATTTCCCGTTATTCTGTTTGTTAGTTTGTTTGTTAGTGGCAGTCTCAAGTGACATTGTACATTTATAAATACACCACTTAGTGCATAGATAGGAGTTGATAGAATTGTGTGAGATCATTCCAAGTGAGATCGTATTCTTTTTTAGTTGAGCGAGTTAGCAAGTTTTTAGTGATTATACTTGTTTGTAAACACTTCACTACAAAAAACAATCAATTTAAAGAGGGCAAAGGCGAGGGATCCACCCTCTTTAAATGGAATGGCGACTGTATAGGCGAGGGGGACTCCCTGTCGCCAAAGTGCTCCTCGCTAATTTATTGGCGAGAGCACTGTCGCCAATTAAAGAGGGCGCGTCCCCCTCGCCAATTAAAGAGGGCGCGTCCCCTCGCCAATTAAAGAGGGGGGCCCACTCGCGAATTAAAGAGGGCCTCTACCCTCGCCAATTTACACTACTACACATTTAAGCTTGGAGAGCTTTTAAAAGAGCTCTCCAAGTGGGAGCTCTCCAAGCTAAATTGCACTTGGAGAGCCCTTAAGCTTGGAGAGCTCTTAAAAGAGCTCTCCAAGCTTAAATGTGTAGTAGTGTTAATTAATTTAAAAAATTGTGGAATCTGGGGTTTGAACCCCCACCCCAGCGCCACTTTTATTTAACCCCCCACCCGCCGCACAGGCAAGAATCGAACCGGGACCTCTGGAAGAAGAAGTGTTTATGCGCTCCTTGTGTGCCGTTTAGGCTAGGAGCTTTAGTCGTTATTTTTTTAATGCAATTAATATATATATACATATATTATAATTTTAGTTTTTTCTTTCTTTCCTTTAAAGTAACTTGTTTATCTTTAGATTGTCAAAACACATTAATATATTTACTTTTAAATGTGAAATTATAATATTATGTGTTACAAATAATTAATTATGTTTATTTTATTTTTCAATTATATAATTAAAGTTCCTTGTTTATTTTTAAATTGTCAAAACATATTTAATATATTTATTTCTAAATGGAAAATTATAAAATTATGTGTTACAAATAATTAGTTGGGTTTAATTTTGTTCTCCAATTACATTTTTTTAATTCATGATTATTCATTAATTATGTCTAATAATTAATTTTCTCCATATATATATATATATATATATATATTTCAAATTTGTAATTAAATCATTGTTAGTAAAAATTATTTGAATATATATACATTCAATATAATTAAAATTTAACATTAAAAATAAAAATCAAGTATCATTAATAATCAAAACTTAAAAATAAATACACCATTAAAATTGAAATTAAAAGATAAATATTTAAAAATTAATTAATCATTTTTTAAATTTAATTTAATTTTTAACTTGATTAAAATTATAATCGAGTCGTAACACACATTCTACAAAAAGAACAAGCACAACTCATCCTCTCAACTCTAACATCATCATATGTCTATTTAATAAATTAAATTACATTTAACATAAATTAATAACATAATTAAATTATCAAAACATTATATTTGTAATTAAATTATATTATTAACAATATTTAACCATTAATTAATCTATTAATGATAATTAACTATATACCTAATTAACAATATCTAACAATTAATATCTAATATATTAACAATTAATATCTACTCCAGCTATTAACCTATTCCCTCGCCACCTTCCAAAAAAACAGCAGTCGCCAATTAAAGAGGGGTATTAATTTCCCTCGCCAATTTGCGAGGGATTTTGGTACCCTCGCCAACGCGCTCGTAAATTGGCGAGGGCACTTTTTTCCACTCGCTAATTAGCGAGTGTGATTCCGCCCCTCGCCAATTCCCTCTTTATTTGTGCCCCTCTTTAAATCCCTCGTCAAATAGCAAGGGTTAAATCCCCCTCTTTAACTCCCCTCGTTATTTGAGCAATTTTTTGTAGTGCTTGTTCATATTAGTAAAGAGAGCCTCTATCCTCTGTGGACGTAAATCATTTGATCGAACCACGTAAATCCCGTGTTCTTATCTTTGGTTCAATTCATTGCGTTTTTTATTGTCTTATATTATCATTTGTGTTGAAATTCTAAGTGATTAATTCCATAACAGTATTAGACTTATTTAATTATTTGTGCAAGTACACGTACGTTTTTTGCCTTGTTTTTTACGTCCTTTTGGTGTCAATTTTGGTGCAATTTGACCAAAGTCAAAAAGTCCAACCATACAATACTCTTTTTTTTGATCGGGCAAACAAAACAATTTTATAATAATATGGCTCAAGAAGTACTAGAGAACATATTAACTCAAAGTACTTCCTGCAGGCACTTGAACTCTAGGATATATACGTGTTCAAGTCCAATTCACCTTAATTCTGCAACCATTCAGAGAAGGAGCTGTTCGCTTGTAGTAATTTTTCTGCCGAGCACTAGTTCAAAAAACGACCTTTTATTTCGACCACCATATTAGAGAATATAATAGAATAATGAGAATATAATAAAATAATACACCGCCTTGTTTTTGTCCCAAACTTTGTTGTCAAAATAGATCTTGTCCAACCATACAAGTCTTGATATAAAATTTAGCTATATATTATATAAATAGACTTATATATTTGTGTAAATTGGAGGAAAATATAACTATGATGCAAAAAGGCTTTGTGGAAGCCCAAGGGTGCCCGTGTGTCTTAACCCGAGCAAATACATGCATATTTTCTGGGATGGTTTGTACTTCACACATGAAACACAACTGTTATACCTAGTCAAAGAGGTCAATCTTTGACTAGTCAACCTAGTCACCAGCTTACGTGGCGAGGACCAGTCAACAAAGTCGTGCGACGACTAGTCAACAAGACCAAGAAAATGTAATAAAATAAATGTATTTAATATATTTAAGTGCTCGTCCAAAGATGTTGGCGAGCACATGTTTAGTTAGCTGCTCGCCCAAATGTGTGGCGAGCACTCACCTATTATTTGCTAGAGAAGTTAAGTGTTGAAGCCTTGGGAGATAGCATAAAGCGTGGCGACCACACACCTCGGAGATCTGGGCGACCACCTTCCTAGATGATCAGGTCCTTCGGCGATCACCGTGACCCAGTTCCTCGGCATCTCGGCGAGGACGAGCACCTAAGGCGGTTTAGCATTAAATGCGCCATCAAATCACCTTTTCGGGCAGAAGACAGGTCAAATGAGGGCGTGCCACGTGTAAAGGACGGGCAGCCCCCAAAAACCACTATATAATGCCTAAAAGGGGCTCATTTGTACACAAGTTAGATCATTCCTACAAATCACTCCCAACCCAAGCAATAAACACTCCCAAGCTTGTAAAGCTTTAACTTCTCCAAGAAGCTATATCATTGTTCTTGATCTTTCTTGCTTTGTTCTTCTTTAAGATCATCAAGATCATCGTAATAATCCGTTTAAACACGTAATAACCCCCGATCATAATACATGTTTGTATCGTACTAAAGAATAGTCCACATCCAAATCAATCCGATTAAAGTGCATACAACATTTGGCGCTAGAAGGAGGGGACCTTTTGCGTGTTCATCATCAAGGTTTCAACCGATCATCGAGCGATCGGCTAGCAAACTCTTTTTTTTTTAGTTTTAATCGGTAGATCGACCTTTTAAAGCTTTATTTACGATTGTTAGTGTTCTTCGTGTTCTTGAACATTTTCAGGTTTTTATAGCATATTTTGGAGTTTGACCTCTTTGTATTTGTGTTTTCAAGCTTCTGTTGTTGTTACTTTGCTAAATCTAGTAGTTGTAATAACACGTTCTTCTGCGTAAGAACTTTAATCTTTCGTTTTTTAGATCATTACTTTGTAATCTAAGAAAAGACACTCTTTAAACGATGTCTCAACATACGAATCATAACGGAATCCCACCGCACGGAGGGAATGAAGACCCTCTGGCGCCGGTGGTTCCGCCGGCAAACCCTTTTGCTAACTTGAACATGGGGGACATTCTGAATGATCCCCAGCATTTGAAAGATCTCTGTGATTACCTCACGGAGAGGAAGAGGCGGAATGAAGAGCTTGAGAAGGCCAAGGATCGGGCCTTCGACGAAGCTCGCAAAGCCAGGGGGAATGAGGATGACCGCTCCTATCACTCACACCCTGTTCGCCCCCAAGACAAAGGTAAAAACAAAGCTGACGAGCACTCCCACAATAGCCACACGGGAGACTCGCGACACAGAAATTCGGTTTTCAACCGGATGGACGATAAAGATGGAAGGGCTCCTCGCCGAGTGCCTTTCAATGTGGACGGCCGACCGGAAAAGGCCGACCACCGGGATCGCGCTGACAAGAGAGATCAGGGCGACAGAGTCTCAGCTCTAGATCGAGTGGGACCAGGGAAGGGCTCGCGAGCTCCGGCAAAGAGTTATCGCAGCCACCACTCTGATAGGCATTCTCCCAGGCGATCACGTCATGATGATCGTCCGGTCGCATCCCAAGGGAGCCGACGCGACGAGGTCGTCGTCCCCCGAGCACAAACTGCCGAGGAGGAGCAAATCGCCCAGTTCCTCGAAACCCAAAAATTGATGAAGCTAGAGATGGATGCTCTGCGAGCAGAGGTGGTCGCCTCGAAGCAAGGGGCCACTCCGCCAATCACTCTGCCCGCACCTCCACTAAGTGTTGCAATCCTTACCGTCCCCATTCAAAGGAAGATCCAAATGCCCTCCATGGCGGCATACGATGGGATGTCCGACCCCAGAGTACACTTGTCCAAGTACTCCAACTATATGGCCTCAATCGGGGCAACGGACGCCACCTAGTGCAGAAACTTCTCTTTAACCTTGGGAGATCGGGCTCATCGTTGGTACACAACTTTGAGTGCTGGATCTATCACCTCATTCCATGAGCTGGGACAATACTTTCTGACCTACTACGGGTCCATTGCTGCTCGCCCAGCATCAAAGCAACGTTTGGCAAACGTTCGCCAATCTCTAAATGAGTCAGGCAAGGACTTCATCGAGCGCTTTGATAGGCTGGTGATCGATGGGGAGGCTGTAAACGATGAGACAAAGCTGATCTCGGCTGTTTCCGGTCTGAGGATAGGTACCAAGCTCTGGGAATCTATCCATCTTACTTTCCCAGTTTCTTATGCGGACTTCCGCACGAGGGCTGGGAACTTTATCCAAATGGAGGAAATCATGGACGCTGCCAAGGCTAACGAGCAGCCTGACACGTCCAAGAGGGTCTGGCCCAAGAAAAATACCAACACTCGGGAATCTTCCCAGCCCAAGAAGGCGACCACTCAAGCTGGCAGTGCTCGCCCAGCGAACTTCAGGCCTTTCGAGGAGTCTCCTGAGATCATCCAGTTCAGAGAATCTCTCTCTCTTGATCCCAGGGGCATTTTCAATGCAGTCAGGGGAAAGAATCTGCTCCCCCATGCTAAGCCAATGCATACAAGTGATGACAACCTCGATGGTAGCAAATTCTGCGACTACCACAACTCTATTGGCCACCACACTAATGGGTGCCGGGACTTGGTGATAAATCTTTTTAAGTTGTACAGTGAGGGCAAGCTCGCCCAGTTCATCAAGCCCCTTGGCAATGGCGACAACATGGGAAAGAAACGTCGCGACGACGGCAACGACCTGCGCCAACAACTGAATCGTCCCAAGCTAACTCCTCCCGTGCCAAAAAATCCTGGTGGCGACATCGATAACGTGAGCGGAGCCTGCAATGTGATAGAAGGCCCCTTGGGGGGAACTCAGTCCGGGACCGCTCTGTCTGTTCGCCGGGCTCAGAGTGAACAGCAAGCACTCAACAACGTGCACCAGGTGTGCGTCGCTCCGACTGCCGAGAAGCCTCCTTCTCATCAAATCCTTTTCTGGACGACGACCTGAACGGCGTGGTGCACCCAAACAATGATGCTTTGGTCATCACGGGGAAGATAATGGGAACCATCGTCCATCGAATGATGGTCGACACTGGGGCCTACACCAACATCCTTTTCAAGCATACCTTGGATGCTCTCGGTGGATATGCAGAATACATCGAGCCTTGCGATGATATAATCGTAGGGTTCGGGGACACGCGCAACCTTCCCATTGGGAAAATCAGACTGTCTCTGGAGTTGGCATCGTCAAAAGAGCCTGAGATGCACCATACTAGGCAGCTCGACTTCTTGGTCATCGACATGCCATCGTCCTACAATGTGTTCCTCGGCCAACCTTTCTTCAGCGAGTTCAAGGCGGCCGTTTCTACTTATTATTACTGTGTAAAATTTCCAACCCCGGCGGGAGTTATAACCGTCAAGGGCGATCAAACGTGGGCGAGGGAGTGTCTCGTCCGTTTTGCAAAGCGTCATTCTAAGGAAAGTACTATGGTTGGAAAGTATATTGAGTGTCAAACACAAACAGAACAAGTGAACTACTTGGAGGGTCTTCCTAGCAAGTACCGAAAGATTGAAGTTGGGGAGTGCAGTCGTAGTTCCGACGACCACCAAGTGGAGGCGAACGAGCACGCCTCCATGGAAGTGGACGACCACACCCCACTGGAAATCGACGAGCAGACAGATTCGGGTGACCAGATCCCCGACGACCAGTCTCCAGAAAACTTTCCAGATCTGGAGCCTAGGTTAGGCTTTGAGCCAGAATTCGGAATTGAGGACCCTCGTTGGAAGGAGCCTAAAGAGCGGGCAACTTCGGCGGAGGACCTTGAAACCATCCATTTAAACGAAGCTCGTCCAGAACTCGAGGTATTCATAGGTTCAAATTTACCAGCACATTTGCGGTCAGATATGGTCGCATTTTTGAAAGAAAACATCGGTTCATTCGCCTGGTCGCACGAAGATATGGTGGGCATTCCCACGAATCATGCCTGCCACAGATTGAATATTGATCCAGCAAGGAGACCCATCACCCAAAAACGAAGAAAAATTGGGCCTGATAAAAGTGCGGCTTTGGCGGTCGAAATCAAGAAATTGATCGACAACAAATTAATCGAGAAAACTGGAACTGATCCCGAGTGGTTGGCCAATCCAGTGCTCGTCAGAAAAACGACCGGTTCGTGGAGATTGTGTATAGACTTCACAGATCTAAACGACGCCTGTCCGAAAGATCACTTTCCGATGCCCCACATTGATCACCTAGTAGATAATACAGCGGGGCACGAGATGTTAACTTTCATGGATGCCTTCGCAGGGTACCATCAGATTGCAATGCATCCCGACGACCAGCGACATACGACCTTCATGACTGCACTTGATATGTATAGCTGGAAGAGAATGCCTTTCGGTTTGAAAAACGCGGGGGCAACGTACCAAAGGCTGGTAAATAAGATGTTTGAGAAACACATCGGCGAGATGGTGGAGGTCTATATCGACGACATCGTTGTCAAAAGCTTACGGAAAGAGGATCACCTACACCACCTTGCCATGACTTTCGATATCCTAAAAAAGTACAACATGAAGTTAAATCCAAAGAAATGCAGTTTTGGAGTTAGCTCAGGAAAATATCAGGGGCACTTGGTTAGCCAGCGGGGCATCGAGGCGAATCCGAGTAAAATTCAAGCAGTCATCAATATGCAAAGCCCAAGGAACGTGAAAGAAGTACAGAGGTTGACAGGATTCCTTGCATCGCTGAATAGATTCATTGCACGAACGGGCGATCGTTGCAAACCTTTTTTCGACGCTCTGAAAAAAGGAAAGTTCGAGTGGACCGATGAGTGTGAGAAATCTTTCGAAAAATTGAAGGAATATCTATCAGATCCGAAGGTCTTATCTAAGCCAGTCCCCGGCGAAATTTTGTATCTATACTTGGCGGCCACTGACTGTGCGATCAGTTTAGTGCTCGTCCGAGCAGAGGGGAGCACACATCTGCCTATCTACTACGTAAGTCAAACACTGAGAGATGCGGAGTTGAGATACACTCCAATGGAAAAATTGGCGTACGCACTAGTCATGAGCGTCAGAAAATTAAGGCAATACCTGTTCGACCACTGGAAGACTTTTGAAATGGTCGGTGGAGATCGGGCAATTTGGTCTCACCTACGCACCCAGAACGGCAATCAAGGGACAAGTGCTGGCAGAATTCATTGTAGAGCTCACTTTCCCAGAGAAATTGGACGAGGGAATCGAACTTCCTTGGACACTGTTCGTCGATGGCTCGTCGACGAGCACCAAAGCAGGGCAGGAGTTGTCCTCACCAGCCCAACCGGACAGACGTTTGCTTCGGCGATCGAGTTCGAGTATCGGGCGACCAAAAACGAAGCAGAGTACGAGGCTCTGGTTGCAGGCATCAAGATGGCTATGGCCGTGGGCGCCAAAAAACTGAAATTTTTTTCTAACTCTCAGCTGGTTGTATGTCAAATTACGGGCGACTACGAGGCTCGCGGCGATCAAATGATAAAGTATCAAGACCTAGTGAAAGTATTACTCGAGCAATTTGATCAATTCCACATCGAGCAAATCCATAGGGAGGACAATACGCAAGCAGATGCGTTAGCTCGGCTGACCACTTCAAAGGGGGAGGCAATATTTTCAGAAGCAACCATCACTAAAATTTCTTCCCCATCGGTGAACAGAGGTCAAATTTTGCAGGTTGAAGCGACTAGCGACGAGGATTGGAGGACGCCGATCACCAAGTACATCAAGACCGGCGAGCTCCCGGCAGACAAAGTGAAGGCAACCAGATTGCAACTCAGGTCCGCAAGGTACACAATTTTGGGCGACCAGCTGTACAAACGGGGTTTTTCAATGCCTTTATTGAAATGCCTCGGAGAAGACGAAGCGAAGATCGTCATGCACGAAATCCACGATGGAGCATGTGGAAATCATACAGGGGGGCAAGCGCTCGCTTTAAAGATCATGAGGCAAGGCTACTTTTGGCCAACACTGAAGAAGGACGCAATTCATTACGCCCAGGCATGCAAGAGATGTCAAGCTTTTGCACCCGCTATTCACTCACCTCCAGACGAGCTCATCTCCGTCTACAGCTCTTGGCCCTTCGCAAAGTGGGGCATCGACATCATCGGACCTTTCCCGCCTGGCGTCGGGGGGGTAACTTTCGTAGTCGTAGCAGTCGATTACTTCACCAAGTGGACAGAAGCAAAGGCACTGAAGACCATCACAACGGCCCAGATGACAAGCTTCATTTGGAAAAACATAATTTGCAGGTTCGGCCTACCACGAGCGATAGTGACCGACAACGGACGTCAATTCACAAGTCAAGACATGCTGGATTTCTGCTCAGAATGGAACATCAAGAAAATTTTTTCAACACCCTATCATCCACAATCAAATGGTCAAGTAGAGGCGATCAACAAAATCATCAAGCACACCTTGAAAGCTAAGCTAGATGGATTGAAGGGCAAATGGGCGGACGAGCTGCACATGGTTATGTGGGCATATCGGACGACCACGAGGAATTCTACTGGTGAAACTCCGTTCGCGCTCGCGTTCGGAACCGAAGCTGTCATACCAGCAGAGGGGCAGGTCCCAACTTTTTGAGTGGCAAATTATGACGAGTAGTTGAATAACGATGCACAGCTCTCCGACTTGGACTTCCTAGAAGAGCGAAGGCTAACAGCGGACGAGAAGAACGTGGTCTACAAGCAAAGGTCAGAACGCTACTACAACACCAAAGTACGTGCTCGCCAGTTCACTATCGGCCAGCTCGTACTTCGGAGGGCGACGGAGCAGTCCATCGGCATACTTGGCCCGACTTGGGAGGGTCCGTACCGAATAACGCACACACTCCTGAACGGATCGTACGAGCTAGAAGATCTGGAGGGCAAGCCGAGCAAGTACCCATGGAACGCGGTCAAGCTGAAGAAGTATTACCAGTAAGTTGTTAATTTTTTCATATTTGTATAGTTTGTATCTAATCATCATTTCAATACAAGTAAAGTTTTAAATTTCCATCAAGTGTTAGATAAGTTTGAAATTTTAGACAAGGCTCTGCGTAGCCATCTAGGAAACAAAAGACGAGCACTTTTTCTTAAAGATGCTCGCAAGGTAGTGGCGACGACGATCACTACCTATCAAACAAAGAGTTCAACCGACGAATGGTTAACTCTAAAAGACGAGCACTCTTTCGTAAAGATGCTCGCAAGGAAAGACGAGCACTCTTTCGTAAAGATGCTCGCAAGGAAAGACGAGCACTCTTTCGTAAAGATGCTCGCAAGGAAAGATGAGCACTCTTTCGTAAAGATGCTCGAAAGGAAAGACGAGCACTCTTTTTTAAAAAGATGCTTGCAAAAAATAATCATAACATAAATCGAAAAGCAGTAACGAGAACGATCACTCAAAATAACCAAACAACATACAAGCAAAAGTTCCATTCATTGAAAAGCCTTAGAGGATGAAATTACAAAAAAAAAGGGCCTTAGTGGCCGAGCAGTCCTAAAAAACAAAATAAAAGAAAAAAAAGAGAAACTAAGTCTCTGCAGCATTCCCCTCGGCAGTAGCATCCTGCTCGCCGGCAACTTCCCCCTCGGCAACAGCATCCTGCTCGTCGTCAACTGCCCCCTCGGCGACAGCATCCTGCTCCTTTTGTTGAGCTGGGCGTTCTTGTGGAGGATCCGTGAAAAATACCGAAACACCCAAAAGTCTAGGGAACTGAAGTCCCAGTTTCATCAAAGGGAGCAAAGGGAGTTCTGTTTCCGGTTGATGATTTTCTTTCATAAGGAGGTCGTCCAAAAACCCCCCGAGCGGAGTCACGTCCACTTCCGGATGAACTTCCAATAGGCTATGAATAAGCCCGTGGGCAGTGAGCGCCACCGTTAGAATAGCCATACTCTCGGCGAGATCAGTGATCTCATCTCGCTCATCCGTCATGTCGACCAGCTCTTGCCGAAGAATGGCCAACTCTTCCTTATCATTTGCAGATTTATTTATAAGAGTTCTTACCTCGTCCTCGGCAGTCTTGAGGCGAGCACGGAGACGTTCGATCTCTTGGAGATCTTCTTGATCCTTCTTTCGAACCATCTCAAGTTGGGCCTCAGAATCGGCCAACTTTGCCTCGACATCGGCCAATTTTGCCTCAAGGTCGACCGCTTTCTCCTCAGAGGCGACCAGCTGCCCTTCGACGACAGCTTTAGCCTTGGCCATTTGGGCAAGCTTCGCACCCCTGTCTTCGCTGATCTTGCGACCTTCAGCGATCTGGCAGGCAAGTTTCTCTATGGTGTAAGATGCCCGGCTCAGATCTATGGCGACCAGGCGCGCATTTTCCAAGGCGTTGTGGTTGTTGACCTCATCGACCAGAGTGGTCGTCAACGATCGAGGCAGGTGCTTCACGGCCCTCAGTGCGATCGGATTCAAAGACTCTTTGTCGACCGGATCCCGCGACCGGTAGAAGCCGAGAATGTTCTCGTTGAAAGGTTGGGCGATCGGATAGTCGGCAACACTATTAGAGAAGAAGAAAAAATTTAGAAAAAGGTACTTAAAAATATTCTAAAGTTTCATTGATAGTAAACTTACTTGGCAACCCTTGCGGCATCCCAGCCGAGAAGTGTGTTGTCTCCCTAAGCCCTCTCCCCGGCCGACGAGCTCGCTGCAGTCTCTCGCGACCGAGTGCTTCGGGGAGGAGGGGATACGACCTTTGTGGGGGGAGACGAATTACCCCTCGGCGGAGGAGATCTCCTCGGCGAATTATCAACTGGCTCGGCCCTCTGCTCGGTAGCAGGTGGGCGAGAAGAACCCCCTCGGGTTGGTTTAGCAATCTTCTTGGGTGGAGCCCCCGAGGTCTCCGCTCCCTTCCTTTTCTTGCCGGAGCCATCAACGATCTTGCGCTCGCGGAGCATTCTTGCTTGTTGAAGCATCCTGTTCGATTTTATGCGATCAACTTCAACGGTGGGAGGAAGATAAGTAACAACCCTTTGTGGAACCACTACTAGAAAGAAAAACGAGAAGTTAATGTCTACGAAGAGTAATTTCAAAAAACTTAGAAATATTTTGATACCTGGAGAGAACTCTCGAGTGAAATGATGAGGAGGTACTATGAGACCTGCTCGCTCGCGCATACACTCCCTGTTCAGAAATCGGCAGGACCTCTCCAGGTAGGGACGATTTAGAACGCAGCAAACATGGTATTGGAAGATGGGCGTGAGACGGTGATCGGCAGTCTTCTTGCGAACAGTTTCACCTACAAAAGCAAGGAGTTATTCAGTATAGACAAGAACGAGCAGAAATAAAAAGACTTACCACGAATTCTTTGATATTCAGTCTCGATGGGAATGCGAGCAGAGGATCCATCCGGCCTCACTGGACTTCTCCAGTCCCCGGCTACCCACCACCAGTTGGTCTTCCAATCTCTAATCTTGTTGGGAACCCCTTCAACCAATTTAAAATTATCACGGCCTCTTGCATAGTAATATCCATGGCCTACTTTCCCTCCGGCCTCGGCCGCCAGAAGGAGATAGTTAATCTCCTTCGGGCTAAGCCATGTGTTCCGACATCCATTCTCGGCCGCCACCAGGCCGAACAGTGTAAGAATTCCGATCAGGTTTGACCAACCGTTCGGAAGAATTTGAGAAGGGGCCACATTTAAGAAATGTAAGAAATTTGAGATACTGGGATGCAGGGGGAACCTCAGCCCTGCCTCCATCATGCCGATGTTGACGGCGACCATGCCTTCTGGCGGCTGGTCGGCCCGCTCATCCTGGCGAGGGACAAAAAAGCAGACGTCGGCCGGCAACTGATACTTCTTTCGGGAATTCTCTAGCTGGGCCGATGAGACTTTGCTCGCATACTTGCTCGCCTCGTATATTGTTTGGAAAGCTTCTTGATGCGGGCGAGGAACCTCTCGAGGAAGGTATTCGCAGAAATATTTATAGTAGGCCTCCCTCGAGACCTCATCGCCATCCAAATTTTCCCTACCACTCAAAATGTCCTTTATGCTCTCCGCATATTGAACAACCTCCTCAAAGTCCTCGCGGAGACTCCTTGTCAAGGTCTCCTCGACTTGGGCAGTTTCTATCTGTTCGCCCATCCCTCGATCCAAACCCTGGTCGCGCAGATCAGAATCAGTCTCGCTGCCACTCTCCTCGGCATCATTGCCGGCATCGTCCCTATCGGATTCATCGAGCTCGTCGACGTCGACGACCACTGCCTTTCCAAGATTGCGGACGCTAACATTTATAGGTTCAGGGGAGTGGATCCTAGAGTCCGAAGAGGATGCCCTCTCCATCAAGGCCAAAGCCAAACGGTCTCCGCCGCCGGAATCTTCAGAGCCACCAACCAACGGCGGCGGACCACCATCGGAGCCACCGACCTCCATTTTTTCTTAGAAATGGGGGAGGAAGAAGTTTTAAAAGAAGAAAATGTGAGTTTTTTACCTTGTTGACGATCGAAAACCACTACACAACACACGCCGGAAAACCTTGAAGGAGAAGCTTGAAAGGAAGAATTAAGGAATTCTAAAAAATTGCAGAGTGAGAAAGTGTTTTGAAGAGGAGGAAGGTCCTATTTATAGGCAAAAGTCGATCAGGGACTAATGTGCAAAAAACGGGGTCATTTCCGCAATTTTCCCAAAGTTTTGGGGTCATTTCCAAAATCGAGGTCGAAAAGTGACCCCCACGCGCGACCTTTGGGGTCGGCACGTGCCCCACGCGCTCAAATTTGAATTTTTGGGCGCCAATCATGCTTTTGACATAGGTCACATCAATTGTCATCAAAATGCTTCGGAAAGCGTGCTCGGCGTAGGAAACGAGGCGACCGCCTCCATTTTACGTCATCAAGATTCCAAAATTGATTTTCTTGTCGAAGACAGATCTGAGAAGACGAGTACACTGCTCGCCTTACTATTCTGCGAATACGAAGAAAGGCGACCAGGGGGCAAATGTTATACCTAGTCAAAGAGGTCAATCTTTGACTAGTCAATCCTAGTCACCAGCTTACGTAGCGAGAACCAGTCAACAAAGTCGTGCGACGACTAGTCAACAAGACCAAGAAAATGTAATAGAATAAATGTATTTAATATATTTAAGTGCTCGTCCAAAGATGTTGGCGAGCACATGTTTAGTTAGCTGCTCGCCCAAATGTGTGGCGAGCACTCACCTATTATTTGCTAGAGAAGTTAAGTGTTGAAGCCTTGGGAGACAGCATAAAGCGTGGCGACCACACACCTCGGAGATCTGGGCGACCACCTTCCTAGATGATCAGGTCCTTCGGCGATCACCGTGACCTAGTTCCTCGGCATCTCGGCGAGGACGAGCACCTAAGGCGGTTTAGCATTAAATGTGCCATCAAATCACCTTTTCGGGCAGAAGACAGGTCAAATGAGGGCGTGCCACGTGTAAAGGACGGGCAGCCCCCAGAAACCACTATATAATGCCTAAAAGGGGCTCATTTGTACACAAGTTAGATCATTCCTACAAATCACTCCCAACCCAAGCAATAAACACTCCCAAGCTTGTAAAGCTTTAGCTTCTCCAAGAAGCTATATCATTGTTCTTGATCTTTCTTGCTTTGTTCTTCTTTAAGATCATCAATATCATCGTAATAATCCGTTTAAACACGTAATAACCCCCGATCATAATACATGTTTGTATCGTACTAAAGAATAGTCCACATCCAAATCAATTCGATTAAAGTGCATACAACAACAACATCGTAGTACAAAACGTAATTTCATTGTGACGTTATAATAAGTGTCGTCTAATGCAATTTTATCATAAAAACAACATAATAAAAAAATACTAGGACATAAAATATTTAATTTAAATAAAGAATGTTGTCTACGTACGGAGTTGTGTGTTAGTTTATCATATTATAAAATGCTTCCCTAATGTATGAGCATATATATGGTTAAACCTTCAATTTCTCTCCCACAAATATTGTTCATTTGATAGTATTATTTGGTGTAATTACCAATTATTTTGTTAATAGAGGACTAAGTATCATTTATATATATATACTGTTGAATGAAAAGTATTAAGGTTGTGATTGGTTGAAAATTCTTCGATGAGAATGATAAATGCAAATTTCATTCCCTCTACGCCCTGATATATATGTTGGACAGGATGAGTTGTCTTAAAAAATGGTTTTTTTTTTAAATGGGTCAAATATGTATACATGTTCATTCAACTTATTTATTACTCCTACTTTCTTTTTTTACATTAAATACTTCCTAAAAAAATACTATCTCCGTCCAATTTTAAAAGTAGGGCACGAGTTTTAAAATGAATATTGATTAGTTTATTCATAAAGTAGATACTTTGAGGATATGATGGAGTATTGTGAGGGTCTATTTATAAATAAATGATTGTTTATGAATAAAGTGAAAGACAAAGTGAGTAAATAAGTGATGGTAGGAGGATGGAGATAAAGTAGTATGAATAGTATTGTTTCAAAAAAGGGTATGTGCATAATAAAATTGGACAACTAAAAAAGGAAAGTGGGAATAATGAAATTGGATTGAGGAGTATCATTTATGGATTCAAAAATAAAATAAAAATATCTTTTATGTTTTTTATTTGAAAGTTGTTGGATGATTTCGTTGTCTATTTTTGTCCTTCAGCATATACCATTCAGAATTTTAAAATGGATTACTTTTTGCAAGCATTAGGTATTGACCTTTCCATGAATCACTATTTCTTTTACTAATTGCATATGTTTGAAAAAACAAAGTCATACTAGCTAGTACATATCAATACGCCAATTGACATCGTCATAGATCAAGTTGAAATACTTGTTGTAAAATAATAATAATAGTATAAAAAAAACTTGTTGTAAAATACATTTTTTTTTTTAACGGAGATACAAAATTAAATTTTATTACGGGTACTCAAAGATAATAATCTAGAATTAAATAGTGTAAACATATTGTGCAGATGATGATACTGTGCAGTTGAGCAGTATTACGCCCGGTGTAACGATAAGTTCCACGATACGACGATACGCTTCTTGCGTCAGGTGCATTCCGTCCCAATATATGTATTCGCTAGGGTTTCCACAAACGGGCACGCCTTCGCTTCCACAAAACCTCGCGCTATCGTAATTATATCGTCCCCCGATTCCACAACAAGCTCTCAGTCCTATACTCTCACCACCCGAAGCGATCATCTGAGTAAAAACAGCTGTACTCGCTTGATAAATATCGACATAAAAAATGGTGACATCGGGGAACTCGGTTCTAAGATTGTTGACAGCTTCTTGGACATCATTGTTGTAGGAAGTGATGAGAGCGTTCACACTCTTTAAACAACCTAATGAATCGTAGTCTGTGGTATTAGTACTAGGAAAGGCTGTTAGGATGTAGGGGTAGCATCCAACAATACCACCTCCCGAAATTCCTACTCGTGTCGCGCCCATCTTGATAATTGTCTGCACGTACGTGTTGAATATATTAGTATGTGACGATTTAATTACAAGAAAATTGACATTTAATGACATACAAATGATTATTAATTAATTAATTACGTACTCTGGCAGCGTCAATTTTAACTTGTATTATAGAGGGGAAGTAGTCGGTAACTTGTTGAATGGACTTGCCCTGGACTAATGCATCGGCGAGGTCATGGGCTTCGCCGTGTATGAATAATATGAGAGAGTTTGCAAGCCTATTCCCAATCTCTAATTAATTATATAAATAGAGTTAGTGAAATACGTAATTAAATAAATATGTAAATAATAAATTGATCATGAGTACGTACCTGTAGAATTTGAGGAAACTGATGCCAAGTATTTTTTGAACCAAATCATTTGAGAGGCAAGAGAAGTGGCATAAGAAGTGAGATTAATGCCCCTTTCTTTAAAAAACTGACGACCAAGAATTGGGCTACTTGCTACTGAAAATACGACGCCGTCTCCGTCTCCGTCGCATGTGGAAGGAGAATAAGAATCCAATGTCGACAAGTAAGGTACAATGTTTGGCAAGCCAGCACCAGCAGCTGCAAGGCATTATTAATTAATTTCTATATATATAGGTTAATTTGGAATAATTTGTACATACAAATAGCGACTATTAATGAGTTTAAAATCCAAAAAATTATGACTTGTTGTTTCGGACCACTTCCGGACCTTTCATTTTACCTTTTATAAAATACTTAATTAGTACATATACAATAGTCTAATAAGAAACTCAATATTTAGTTACCTGCAAAGTCAACGTCAACAAGACCATCGGACCAACGACCAGTAGGGGTACCAGGAAAAGTTGTACCATAAGGTAAACTTGCGGCCGGAAGATCGGGGAGCATTCGAATAGAGTTGCCAATGTCGCCGAATCCATCGCCCAATTCGAAAAAGTACTGAAATGGGCATGTCGTCGTGGTGTTTTGGGAAGAAGTAGTAGCAGCAAGAATAAGCAACAATAATGTTATGATTTTCGATGAAGACGGCAACTTTATAGCCACAGTTCCGATTTCCATGATTATAATTTATAAGTAGGGAGACAGAGATAGAGATGATAAGTTGTAAGAGAGGTGGCCTTATATATATATATGGAGACATGCAAGTATTACTCAATAAAAAATCTTTATAATCTTATGAGATTAATTGAATTTGACAAAGTCTAGATAAACTTCTGAGAAAACTTCCTTCCGTACTCATAACTTTAATTAAACATGTATTGTCAACCAGATTGCAATTGGAAAACTGTCCTGCATCTATTTTCTTTAAATAATTGGAGTATTTTTTGATCTCATACACTCATGAATTTTATTGAATATTAATTAGTTTACATATAAAATAGATAGGGAGGGAATATGATAGAATATTGTAAATAATTGTTTATAAATAAAGTAAACGATAATTTGAATAAAATAAGTGATAATTATAGGGTGTAAATAATAGTATTATTTTAAAAAATGAACGAGAATAATGAGGAAATAATAATTAATTGCAAAAATTGTATATCTAGATAAATAATACATTAAAAGTATGACGACATGAAATGAATGGATTTAATAATTAATCCATACAATTCAAACCCATGAACGAAAATTCCTTATTGATTCAAAGAAGATTTATGAAAGAATGTGTCAAATCCATAAATTTGAAATTTATTAATTGTTTGGCAAAATTTAATATATATATTTTAATTTGACAAAAATTTGTGTGAGACCGTCTTACATATCTTTTTCTGTGAGACGGATCCCTTTTGACTCATATTCCATATTTTTGGGTTGAACAACTATTTTTTTCTCTATATTTTATTTTTATAAAAAAAGTGATAACGTAAGTAAAAAGTGATAATGCTTTTAACAAAAACGACTATCACTTTTTACTTAAACATTATTATTTTTTACTTAAATATTGTCATTTTTATATGGGTGTCAAGGGAGACACGTCTCACGGAATGAGATTCGTGAGACGGTCTCACCCAAGACTAACTCTTTATGGTAAAAACTTGTGTGAGATCGTCTCACGGATCTTTTTCTGTGAGACGGGTCCCTTTTAACCCATATTTCAAAATTTTGGAAAGGATAAATCCATAATTTTTTTGGGCTAGTCTTGTATGAAATATTGCATATATACATTTCAGTTATTCACACACATGTTTTTTATAAATACACCTACAAACTTAATTCACACACACATTTTTTATAAATACACCAATAAACTTAATTCACACACATTTTTTATAAATACACCAATAAACTTAATTCACACACATTTTTTTATAAATACACCCACTGATAGCTTAATTCAAAATTTTTAATCCGTTTATTTTACTCGTTTCTGTGATTTTTTTATCTTTTATTTTATTGTCGAACGCGGAATATTAAATGTAGTAATTCAAATTGTAATATGTAGTAATACACATTATTTTATGTAGTAATAATACAAACTATTTATATAATAATACAAATTCTTTTATTTAGTAACACGTTTTTTCTAGTGTTTTTATTGATGTAGTAACTCACATTATAATACGTAGTAACATATATTATCGAATGTAGTAAACACAATAATCATGTTGTAATACAAAATTTTTTATTGTAGGATGATGCAAAAAATATTAGATCATTTGATAAAGTTACATATAGTAACAAACGTCTATTCAATGTAGTAATTCAAACTGTAGTATGTAGTAACATATAATTTTTTATGTAGTAAAACAAATTATTACATGTAGTAATAACATAATTTTATATAGTAATACTGATTCTTTTATATATTTTTTTTTATTGATTAAGTAACCCACATTATAATATATAGTAACATATATTATTGCATGTAGTAAGATATATTATTGCACGTAATACAAAATAACATTGACCCATAATAATTAGTATTAAAGAATATTTAAAGAAATATAAAATATTTAAGGATTAAGGTTATCGTAAATTGCAGCGTCCGACCGCGACCTGTGGTGACCGAAAACTGCTCGGAGAAGACGATCATATTCAATTTCTTTCAGTAGGTGCATTTATAAAAAATGTGTGTGTGAATTTATTTAAAATGTATGTGTGAATTAAGCTTGTGGGTGTATTTATAAAAAATGTGTGTGAATTAAGCTTGTGGGTGCATTTATAAAGAACATGTGTGTGAATGACTGAAATGCATGAATGCAATATTGCATATAAGTTTTTGTGATTTTTTTTCAGATTTTTGGTTTGTAAAAAAAGTGATAATGTTTAAGTAAAAAAGTGATAATATTTTTAACAAAAGTGATTGCCACTTTTTACTTAAAACACCATCACTTTTTATATGAGGTTAATGGGAGACCCGTCTCACGAATCTCATTCTGTGAGACGGTCTCACCCAACCCATTTATACAATGCTACGATTCAATTAATAAACCTATATATGCGCGTTGAGCTTGATACTCTGATGAGAATTAGAATCGTGGGCTCAAAATTACGTACAATCGAGAGTCGGGTTGAAGGGCGGCCCAATAAATTTAACAGGTCAAGGTGAAGTTGAGGCCTAAAATAAATTATGCATTAGTTTAGAATATATTTTGATTAGTTAGGATATTAGAAGATATTATTGAATATTAATTATAAGATATTATTGGTAATTAGTTTGTTAGGATATTTGCATATTTTAGGGGGAATTAAATCTCTATAAATTAGGATGAAATTACCATGTGAAAAGGAGAAAAGAATAGAATTCAAAGAATTCAATTTGTAAAATAATTTGCAGCCCCGTTTCTTGCTAGCCTGAGCTAGGGATTACGGATTTATTCGTATTTCGTATCGTGGTTCTCATCAAATTGGTGCTCTCATTGAGAGTATTCGAGAATCACGAACGTCATGGTAGGAACTCATAGGGAACGTATTGAGTTACTAGAGACAAGATTTCATCAAATTGAAACAAGATTCAAAAGTATCGATGCCAAGATGAAACGAATGATGTCGAAATTGTTACACAAGAAATCATCAAGAATCGGGTCAAGAATCAAGTCAAGTTTGTCATCTGAAGAACACCGCACCTTCGGTACAAGCTCTGACGAATGGGTGAACTCGACGCCCAAGGAGGACGGGGGAAGACAAATTAGAACAGATTGTGGTTATAATGGACCACCAATTTTCGATGAATGTTTTGATGAAAATTGTGGTTATGATGGACCATCAATTTTCGATGAATATTTTGATGAAAATTGTGGTTATGATGTACCAACAATTTTCGATGAGTTTGTTGAGGTTGATGATGAAGATGGAATTGACTGCAATAGGCAAGAAATAACACTTTATGAAAAAAGAACCAAGTTCGCAAGATCTCAAGGGAAGAAGGTTCAGATCATGGTTGAGAAAGGTTGTTCGAGATTGTTGGGAAATTTAGCATTGATTTACATGCAACACAAAGACTTCAAATTTGTCGAAGAATATTACCGAAAAATTCTTTCGATTGAACCAGATAAGACCAAACATGTTTTCTTGATCAAAGTCGTTGGATCGGACTCCGATAAATCGGAATTCATCCTTGAGGACAAGGATGTTAGTGAAGGAGATGGGAATGAAAATCGTGGGCTCAAAATTACGTATAGTCGAGAGCCGGGTTGAACGGCGACCCAATAAATTTAACAGGTCAAGGTGAAGTCGAGGCCTAAAATAAAGGGTTGGTCTAGTATGCACTCGAGTGCATGTTGTGCACCCTAGTCCATGTTGCACTTTTCAGTTTTACTGACTTACACTTTTTGGTAAATGGTGTTGCACTTTTCAATTATTAAACTGTATAATAATATTTTTAATATAATAATTGAAAAGTGGAACACCATTTACCAAAAAATGTAAATCAGTAAAACTGAAAAGTGCAACATGGACTAGGGTGCACAACATGCACTCGAGTGCATACTAGACTTATTTGAATATTAATTATAAGATATTATTGAATATTAATTATAAGATATTATTGGTAATTAGTTTGTTAGGATATTTGCATATTTTAAGGGAATTAAATCTCTATAAATTAGGATGAAATTACCATGTGAAAAGGAGAAAAGAATAGAATTCAAAGAATTCAATTTGCAAAATAATTTGCAGCCCCGTTTCTTGCTAGCCTGAGCTAGAGATTACGGATTTATTCGTATTTCATATCGTGGTTCTCATCATACTCCTCCAACATCCTTGATTTTACTCTTCATTCTAGTTATTTTAAATTCATAATGTTTTTTTTTTTTTGCTTGTGAGGGATTTCATTTCCAAAAAATTCGCCCTCTCTCCCTTCTCTCTAGAAATTTCCTCTCCCTTCTCTCTAGAAATTTCTGCCTCTTGCTTCCCTCAAAACAAAACCACCGTGATTCACGTATTCTACAACACTAGAATAAACGACCGCAAGTATACGGTGTCTATCGTAGAGAAGTAAGTACGAGGTCGATCCCACGAGGAGGTATAGTATAAAAGTGTAGTTTGTTGACGGAATTCTAAATAGACGGTGATCGATAAGTTGTAAAGTGTGGCAATTACCCCTAATTATCTACCTAAATGTCACGAGTAAACAATTAAAAGAGTAATGTAGATATCGATCAACAAATGTTCATGCAAATCACAAAGAAACGAGAGAAATATGGTTAAAACTCAAAGAAAGGAAATAGGTTCCAAGGCATATGTCACAATAAGGAGTTAATTTATGAGCCAAAACCTATTTAAATGGTGTTGTGTTTATTACTATAGGGTTGATCACGAAATAGTGAATTAAAAGTTCTTTCGATCCAATTAATTCAAAAGAAATTATAACACAAACTAGTATCTCTACCTAGCATGCATAATAATTCCCCAAAAGGCTCCTAGGATCATCTAATACCCTCCCGATAATATTGATCCTCTCTCGAGCTCACAATAATATTGGGTCGAATGCTCAAATACGATTAATGAAAAAGATCTCTCAATCCAATTTCAATTAACAATAAATAAAACATATTATCATGGCCATTGACAACATGTCTTGCAATGAAAGTTAAGCATTCAAATAGAAATAGCAACACAACCACCAAATAAACAAGAAATTAATTCATAAACATCATCCAAAGTGTAAACATAGCCCTAGAACCAAAAGTGTTCTAGCCAATAGCTAACATAATCAAATTACAAAATCCAAATGCAATAGCTAACTAAAAAGAGGGAGAAAGAGAAAGCTTATTCTAAAATGTGGTAGAGAATGAAATTTTCAAGCTATTGCATCCTTCCTTGCTTGATTTGATTAAGAATTGAGGAAGATATGGCCAAAACACCTCCAAGTATGTGTAACTATGTGTGGAAATTGAGGAATTGGGGGAGAATTCTCTTGGATTTCAAGAAATAGGGCTTATATAGTGTTGGTGTAGGGTTTGGATGCCAAAATTGCAAGTTGGTCCTTAAAAAATGGCCAAAATAGGGAAAAAGCACCGAAAATGGGGGTAGCACGGCCGTGCAAATTGAACATTGGCATGAACAGGTGCTCAGCCGAGCAGGGAGCTCGGCCGTGCTGCGCGGATGGGAGACATGGGAGTGCCTTTCTCGTTTCGTGCATAACTTTCGCCTCGGCTGTCCGATTGACTCAATTCTTTTGGTCATTCCACTCCGTTTTTCGAGACAAATCCAACCGTGCAATCCTCTTCCCGATCCAGTAAAGTATGGTTGATGTTTTGCTCCAAATTCCACCGTATTTCCTACAAAATCGACAAAACACAACCTTTCTCTCATTTCGGCTTAAACAATCATATTCAATGCATAAATCAATGAAATCCACATCAAAATATGCTTCACATGTACCTCTAAAACGTGTAAATTCCACCTGAATCACACCGTCCGCCTCCATTTTCAACCCAGGCAGTTTTCTCCAACTTCCCCAAATTCAGTAGCGGCTTCACCCCATCATCCGCACCGCACCACCGCACCGCCACCCATCGCCGCCGCCCTATTTAATATCTTCAAGTAGAACATCCAGCAGGGGTAGGGGTTTCTTTTAGGATTTTAGTTGGGATCAATGGGTAGATCCTCCCCGACAGCGCTACGGTGGCCGATTGGGCGAGTCATCCGTTGATCCCATTGTATTTTATTTCTTTACCGCTTTTTAATAGTTCTAGGTCTATTTCTGTCTGTATTTCCTATTTTTCTTAGTTGTTTGTGTTTAGTTTGTTTTTACTTTTCCTAGTTCTACTCCTTTTAGGAGGCCCCTTCCCTTAGTGGTTTTCTTCCCTTGTGGTTTTTTTTCCCTCCCTTGTACGTGTTTGGTTATGCTTGGCTTTTGTGGTGGTGCTTGATATGCTGGTGCTTGGTGACCCTTTGTCTTTATATTTTATCTTTATTTGTTGATACCTTAGTGTGGGGTGTCTCAATTTGAGATATGGAGATCTGTGCTCATCTGGCGGACATAGGTTTCACTCGTTTTTCCACTTCCTCACGATTGGAGGGGACAACGACACCGTTTGGATTTGTCTCGGTTTGAAGATCTAGAAATTAGAAATGTTCTATGGATCTTGTAAACCTCTCAAAAAAAAAAAATCATAATGTTTTTTTTTTGGCTGGCGGCTGTATTAATTAGATAAAAAGATGTTTGTAAATTTAGGAGGGTGTATTCAATTGAGATTCTATTGGATTTTTTTGGACTTTAAAAAGTCAGTGGATTTAGAAAATCCATAGACTCTATGCAGAGTTTGACTAACTTTTTTATTGATTTATATGGATTTTCATAGATTTGACAGGATTTTGAAATACACATTTTTTTATTCTTTTACAATGGATTTCCATAAGCTACGCCCCTAAAACTATTGATGCAAACGTATATTGAACACACTTGTATATAAAAAAAAATTTCTAAATTGTTTAGAAAAAATATCAAAAATATATCTTCATTATTATTATTAGTACTGGTTCTCAATGCATTAGCTTCAGTTCTTTGTTGTAGTTGACTTTGAGAAAGCAATTCCAAAATTTTCACTTCCACAACTTGTGTTTGAAATGGGAACTTGTGAATAGCAATTTGAAAATATCAAAAATTCTCTCAATCACATTTCTTAATGATGTATGACGAAGATTGAATAATTCCATTTCTGTTGACCACCAAAATTTTTTAGATGATATCAAACAACGTAATGGGGAATTGACGTCGATTACTGGAGTGACGACCTTGATATAGCTACCAAAATCTTTTAGATGATATCAAACACTACGTAATGGGGAATTGACGTCGATTACTGGAGTGACGACCTTGATATTGCTAACATAACGGTGTCCTATATACTATAATTTTTAAAGAAAAAATATAATTTTAAAATACAGTTTTCACGATAATAATGGTGGTGAAGAATATGTGATGCTTATCGAAGAACATGATTAGATTTTATTTTGTTTGAAGAAGAACAGGAAGATGGACAACTTTTCAATTTTGTAAACTGTGAGGTTGTGTAGAATTTTGTGGTTCGAAATATCGCAAGAATGTCTGTTTTTTCTCTATTTCTCTCTTTCAGAGTTTCTGAGAGAATCCATTGAAATCTCTACTTTTTACTTTTTAGAAGAGATTTTGAATAGTGAAATTTATTTATAAATACCTCAAAATTTTGAAAGACTTTTAAAAATCCGGATTGAATACCCCAGATTTTAAAAGTCCAAAAAAATTCAACAGAATCTCAATTGAATACAAACCCCTTAATCTACAACTCAAAATTGTGGATTTGCGACATTGCCAAGGTTCGAAACATAAAACTCAAAGAAAAAAAATATGAGACTCATCCGCTCGGCTATTTCGTTATTGATTTTTAATTTTTGTAGTTTTTTTTATATAGTGTATATATATAAAATTGTGACCCTAAAAATGCACCATTTTTGGTTTGAGTCGAACGAAATGTTTGACTCAAAGAGTGGTACTGTCCTCTGTTTATGGACTCAAAAGGTAATAAAATTTGTTTAAATATATGAATATTATGAAACGGGAGTTTTGATATAATATTTCTTAATTTGAATTTGCAATAAATTATAAGACGTAGGAATAATAAAGGTAATATACTGACTGCTATATATACTAACCGAATAAATATATAGAGGCGGCATTTGGTTTTTGGTTGCACACGTATACACCATATGCATATGGTTGCAGACTGACGTGTGTCTAATTTTAAAATTTTAATAATAATAATAATAATAATAATAATAAATTAATAATAGTAAAATTAGGGAAGTGGACTTAGCTGCAATGCCGCCTCACTTATATACATATATATATTACACGACCATGATCCCCTTTACATTTAATTAGTTTGAATCTTCTTATCCAACCAACTTGGCAAAAAAACTTTATCTAACTCAATTTTATAGTTTTATAATAATTCTAAACTCTTTAAAATTAATTTTTTCCCTTCTCCTTCTTAATTCTAATTTTATACCAATTATGCATTTTGTATTTATTTTAATACTTTTCTCTTTCAATTATTCTCTTCATTTCTATATTATCCAATAAGAAAAATAAATTTCATACATGAATCTACATTTAAAAGAGTTATATTGAGTCTTATTAAATGATTTTTTACCATAAGAACGAATATTGTGTATCATATGAACTGGTCAATGTAAATAAATTTATATTGGATTTTTTTTCGGTTCAAGGCCTGAAAGTTAGGTCTACTATCAATTTAAGGCTTAAAAGAAAGTTTTTATTGATATAAGACTCAATTCATATAAAATTATCAATTTAAGGCTTAAAATTTTAACACCGTTAACAATTCATTTAATGGAAGCTGACGAGGCAATTAAGTGCTACATAATATATCCATGTGGCATCTAATTCAATTAAAAAATAAAAAATTTATATTAATTAGGTTCTAGTCAATATATGAAATGTTGTGGGTTTAATGAGATGAACCATTACCATTACTTGCACGCTTCTTCTAAATATATAAACAATGTGTCGGGTCAATACCTAATGCTTAAGAGAGAGATTTATGGAAAGGTCAATACCTAATGCTTGTCAAACATAATCCATGCATGTACACGTTGAAGGAGGAAAAATAAACAAGGAAATAATCCACCAACTTGAAAAAAGTAAACAAACATAAAAGATGGAGTATATTTTACAAACTACTTTAAATAAATAAAAAGGAAGCTTAATTTCACAAAACATCACGACTTTTGACTTAATTGCGATTTCAATTAAATCTTTAACAAGACAAATTAGAATGAAACCACTTTTAATTTGTCGGTGCTATACATCTTATTTTAACTTTTAATTTGTCGGTGCTATACATCTTATTTTACTATAAATGACTGACTAACATTCTATATATAATATATATTAGGGACAAGACGTTTTAAAAATTCAGCAGCTTGAAATATCAAATGAAAAATAAAATTAAAGTGAAACAGAAGAATAAAACCTAGAAAAATTAGGAATTTAACATTGCAATTGCAATTACGACAGTTTGATTCATGTTCTCCCTTGCCGGCTTCACATAATCAAATCATTCCACCATGCATTAATTATAAAACAACTGAAAATTCGTGATGTTAATTACAATAAATTCAACTCAATTTCATCACCCACATCCTCCAAAGCTCTTTTATGTTTATTTTGGAATTATATAGGATGTGGTAAATTCGGATGGGAAATTTTTGGATGGAAATTTTTTGATGAATATTGATTGTATATGTTTGTTTTGAAATGTTGCGTATGATATAATGTAATTTTATGTCAAATCAATTATGTAAGAATATATATGTATTTTTAGGGGTGGATGAGAATGGATGGTGAAATCACAAACTATAATAAAACGGTGAATGTAACGTCCCACATATATTCGAACGTGTGAGTCCCAAGACAAACATGTCCTAGGTTTTATATCCGGACAATTAATTAATGCACCTTTCTCCACTGTTACGATCTTTATCAATATTACTACTCGGCCATATCTCCATCTAACACATGACCATAGTCTTAATTACCTTCTTACAGCCCTTATAATAAATTACATGCATTAATTATTTTTATCGAATTTCTTGATTATAAATATATGGGATTATATTTTTTTTTAGGCGCGCGCGTGTATAAAGATTTGGAATTGAACAGTACTAGGTTATAAAATTCCGAAAAATAAAATTCTGGATTTTTTTTCTTGAGAATATTTTTCAAAAAATTCGTGAAAATATATTATAATATGAAAGATAAAATTAAATTTAAAAAAAGGAGGGGCTTCTAACACACTAAAATTTGTTATACACACTCAAAATGTTAAACATGCCCACTAAAATTTAAAAATCAATTTTTTTTTTACTAAAACACTCTACAATTTATTTCTTTCATGCCCTTTTTTTCATTCAAAAGTTAACACCATTTTTCTTCTTACCTATTAAGCTATTACTAAACACAAACTGAGAGAGTTGGCATAATAGTGGCCTGGCACTTAGAAGTATGCTCATCTCTACGTCTCAAGTTCGAAAATTTTAAGGTGTAAACAAATAAATTCTAAGGGGCCAGTCCCCATACAGAGCGCAAAGCTCTAGCTTTAAAGGGGCCCCCGCAAGTAGGGGTGAGATTGATCCACCGAATTAGTCGATCCATGGACCAGATACCGAGGCTTAAAAAAAACATTTATTTTTCACCTCTCACATCTTTCTCCCTCAAAACACAAAACTATATCGTAGCTTTCTCAAGAAAAGGGAAAAACATTCAATCCTTCATGACCAAAAAGTCTCTCGATTCTTGACCAAACAATGTGTTGTAACCTTTTTCGTCGGGGTGTATCGATCAAATGGCAACAAACATTATCATTTATTTATGAGTAAGGCTTTACGGATTGGTAGATGATCTAATATGTTCTTGATGAGCTCTTAATATTAGGGTTTCTGTTCTTGGTGATGAACTTGAAGAGAAGATAGAAATTAGGGTTTGGTGTGTAAGAAAATGAAATCGGATTTGTTTATTATGTCTTCAATGGGCTTTTATACTAGGTTACAATTTGCATGCATTCATTGCTGGCAGCTCAGCATTAATCCACCTATTAATGCGAATATCTCCTCTATTTAATGTTAATACAACTGCTATTAATGTGATCGTTTCATGCATTTAATGCATCTACTTTGCATTAAATGCCTCTGCATTCAGCCACTTTAAGTCCCATCCTTCGTTGTACTCGGCGCCGATCATAGCATTTGCACCGCCTTTGACTTGTCAATGCTCGGAAGATAAATCCCATAGCGGGTTGGTCGATGTTGCTCTAATCTAGATTTATGGCGAGCATTGCACTTGAGATCTTTCCATATGACTGCAATCATTCTATCTTTAATAAACCTTATTCGTCAATGGCATCACTCGTCATCCTTCACAACACTGACCATCTTTGCTTGTAACCCCATAAACATCATCTTGTTTGCCGAACATGATGGTTCTTGCTCGCTGCCACGTGGATATTCCTAATATATTTAATCATAAAATATGTACTTACTTTGCTCGTTCTTAATTGGTTGCTCGTCATTGACCTGGTTGACTAAGCTTGACGACTTTGACTTTTCTTCGTTGAATTGTTGATCAGCCAATAAAATAAAGGCTGACTTGTTGATCGGACATAAAGTATATAACATTAGCCCCTGGTCGCTCCTCGTGGCTTTGCTCGATGGGCGAACAAAATTATATATGTCTGTTGTAATATTTTTGTTTTATTCCATTCCACAACTCATTTAGGCTGAAATTACGTCGCCTCGATTTACGAAAATTTTCTCTTTTATCGAAGCGATTTGATGACGTCCAAAATTACAGCTGGTGTCAGATGCATGCGCCAAATTCAATTTTGAATTGACGCGTGGGGCGCGTTTGGAATTCAAAAGACGCATTAGTTTGGAGAAAACCCCCAAAACTTTGGCTAAATTACGGGATTTACCCCGTTTTTTGCAATTTAGCCCCTACATGTTTGGGGCCTATAAATAGGCCATCTCTTCCTCATTTCCCACTTCTACCTCTTTTGTGATTTCGATTTCCGGCAGAGAACTCAAGGTTTTCCGGCGATTGTTGACGTTCCCTGACTGTTCTCAAGGTATTTTTAGATTTCTCTATCATTTATCTCTTTTTTCTGTTTTTATGGCATCTAGTAGCAACGTAGGTGGTGGGGGAATTGGGAATCTCCCACCGTTTGACCTTAGTGAAACCCAAGGTTTTAATGATCATCTTCCTACTATTCCGGTGTCCGGACGCCGCCATTCTCCGAGATCGGACGTCGTGGTTATTGATTCCGAGGGTTCTGGTGAAGGAGTGACGACTTCTCGCCGACTGATGGATATAAACCCTGTAAGTATGCATCGGGAGTCGATGGAGATTGATTTCGAACTAGGCGAGGAGGAGGAGATGAGCCAATACAAAAATCCTCCTCGCGAAGATGCTGGGAATGATGAGGCAGAAGACGACGAGGATGAAACAACTCGATCTGATGGTGGCGATGAAACGAACTTGGAATTGTCGTACCATATACCGAAGAAAGCAAAAGAAAGCGACCTTGATTCAGATGCTATTCCTCGAGCTTTTGAATATGTTGAAACGATACGTCCCTTTTTATCTGGTCAGCAACGATTCGTAGAGGACGAACTCCCTGGATCTTCTTATGCCGAGAATCTTTCAAAATATCCCACTGTCCTATTTCCTAGATATCATCGTCCTGCGGCTGACAGCGATTTTGATGCGAACAACTTTGCTAGTTAGATTACCTTTCCACAATTGATGGAGTATCGGAACAAATTTTTTGTGCCTGCTGATGTTCAGTTTAACATTCCATCTCCGGACGAGCGAGCTGACCAACCACCTCAGGGGTGTATCGTCGTTTGCTCAGGCATGATGGAAGTCGGTCTTCGCTTTCCCCTTCATCCGGTAATTAGCAATTACCTGAATTTTATTCGGTTGTCGCCAATGCAAATTCACCCTAACGGATGGAGTAATTTGATGGGAGTTCTGACTTTGTTCGGCCTCGAGAGTCGAGCAAGTGGGAGTCAAGGGATACATGTCGCTCCCCACGAAATAAACTTTCTCCTTCAAATAGCTGCCGATGATGGTGAATGTTTTTATTACCTTAGAGTTCGCTCTAACTTCAAGCTCGTCGACCATGTGCCGAATAAGATCAGGGATTGGAAAAAGAAATGGTGGTTTGTTAGTGGGGATTGGAAAAGTGAGAAATACCATGATGATTTGAATGCTCGAATCAACATCCCTCTTGATTTCGTCGCTATCAAAGGTAAATGTCAATTTTTCCTTTTGTGCATTTTTATACTAACTAACTTCTTCTCTTTTTGCAGCAGTTTCGAAAACAACATCTGTTCGAAGTCTTTCCCCACTCTTTGTCTATCATTTGAGCTGTGTCATTATTCGACCGTTTCTCAAGCGAACTATCGAATATTTGAACATAGAGTGTATCCGCGAGCACGCTGATCTTCGTGTTACCCCACATCATATTCGTAGGGAATTTCCTCCAGGTAAATTTTAATTTACACTGCTTTCTTGTTTGTTAATTTCATTCGTTTGCTTATTATCATATCTCCTTTTCAGTTCCGCCGAATATTAGAACCACTCTTTCCCCAAAGACGAACATTTCCAAAATCCTCAAAGCCCTGATGAATAATCTGTTAGAGAATTCTATGGTTAGGGAGAGGGTCGAACAGGTGGCCAAGGAGAAACCTCCCACCAAGGGAAAGAAAAGGAAAAGTGCCCATGATGCGGGTACATCAACTCATCCTACTCGACAAAAAACCACACTTTCTCGCCCCCCTCGCCATGGTGGGTCTTCTACTGCTATTACTGTCTCAACTTCTCCTCGGACCTCTCCGATCCGAAATACGCCGACGATATCTCCTCATCCTCGCTCGAGCCCGGGTGACCAAGGGATCGAGGTTACTATGAACATTCCTTCTCCCTCTCCAGCGAGGGATCCTCGGGATGACACCGTGCTCGGGTGGGACCCTGAGAGAACATCTCGGTAATATTCGACGTCTCGGTAATATTCGACATCTTTATTTATTTCCTTCCTTCTAACAATCTTTCCTTTTTATTCAGGTTGACTTCCGCTCATCGCTAATCAGAAGATGTACTTAACTTTCTGCGAACGAGATCTCCGACTAGCCAACTCTTCGACGAGATAGATCCAGCCACTCGCCTTGCTATGTCTTCGATTCCTCGCGCTCTGACGAGGATTATAGTTTCTGATGCACGTCGCCAAGAAGCTATAGATAATGCTCATGGCATCACTGTTCATGCCGCTCGCGTAGCTTTCTTCACTGAGCAGCTGAAACTCCAGCTTCACGAAACTTCTGAGAAGCTCAGTATAGCGAATAGCAACTTCAATATGATGAAGGATCGTCATGATAAAGTTGACAAACTGAGAGCGGACGCCGAGGGGAAGCTTGTCGCCGCTGCCGAAAACCTATGGGATTTGGAAATCGAGGTTGTCGACCTGAAATTGACGATTGAGGGCTTTAAGGAGGAGAAGCTATTGTTCGATAAAACCATGATCGAAAAAGAAAACGCCCTTGCCGACCTTCGAGCGAAGATGGATGAGGTCTTGGCCGATCAAGAAGAGACCCGCAAAACACACGAGGCATCGGCCAAAAAAGCTGCCGAACTGGCACGGATGGGAGCTTTTGCCGCCGCTTATACGGCTTCGAAAATTAACCGACGTATTCGTTCTACTAATCCCGAGGCTGACTTTTTGGATCTTAACGCGACCACGGAGGACGCGATCATGTCGGTGACTCCAGAAGACAATATGAAACTCCCTCTGGCCGAATTGATGGATATGGGTCTTACCTTCCCTCGCCTTTCCGAAAAGGGAATTATCTTTATGAATATGAAAGGCGAGGTACCTAATCAAGGTCAGTCCCCGAGTGGAGGGGGAAACCTTGGTCGACGAAGAGGGCGAAGGTGGTGAGGAAGAGGTGGCCAGCGAACAGGCCCCTCTGGAGGAAATGGCGGCCGACCAGACTGATGTGGTCGAGACTGCCCACCCAGAGACTGATGCTCCTCCATCTTGGTGTTATAACTTTCCAATACTCTTTTTTACTTTGGACTTTTGATGTTCGGCTATTACGGCCTTCCTTTGTATGTTCGTCCTTTGGGCTTCTTAATGAATGACTTTTTATTATACATCTCTTTATGCTCGTACTTATTTTTCTTAGCACCCCTTTATGCTTGTTCGATTTCATGTGATCATGGAGTTTATACCTGTATATCCTGTTTGAACAATTACGAATTAATCGGGAACACAGCCTTTCGACATATGCTCGCTCGAATAATCATGAACATAAACTTTCAGCGTATGTTCGCTCGAATAATCACGAACATAACCTTTCGGCGTATGTTGGCTCGAATAATTTCGAGCATAGGGTGGTGTATTAATCTAGCCTGATTTTTCCAAAAGTAAAACAACATTGGATACGGATTTCAAATCAATTATGTTGAATGTGTAGTGTTTGAAGTCCAACAGATAAAACTGACACACTCTAAATCTGGACCCTTAGATCAGAATCTTACTTGATTTAACCGTTGATTTCAAAGGTTATCCTTTTTAGGCATTCAGACCTATCAACTCATATATTTGTCGTTTTCCCATATCTACCACTATAAAATCATCTCTAACGTGAACGTCTAAAACATAAACTCATACACTAATTTTTCACACGGATATGGAGAGAATTGTTAGAGAAGGTGGAGTGGATAGAGTTCTTCAACCAAAGATGTGTGAAAGCTAGACAGATCTATCCAGTAGATGAAATCGAGGAGATGTGCATACTTGGGTCATCCAACATAACGTTGTACTTTGAAAGTGTTGAAAAGTTTTATTTTAAACCCAAAAAGGTTTAAAAAATATGAGATGAAGGTGGCCATGAGGTAAGGAAGAAGGCGGGGACTGCACGCAGAGCTTCTTCTCCGAAGCATTTGCCTGAGCAGACTCTCACATGAAGACCTCTCCTTAATATCCTCCTAGGCCACTCCCTTTAAGTTTCTTCCCAACTTCTCCCTCCTCCGAGGAGAGATGAGAAGATGAGGAGATATTTTAGTTACAACTTAACGTTAGTAGTTGCAACCCCTATTGTAGATTTTCCGCTTAATGTATCACGAATATGTTTCCTTGGAAACATATCGCTCGAATAATCACGAACATAGCCTTTCGGCGTATGCTCGCTCATATTTTTTAGAGAAATGTTTTAGTTATAACTATGTTAGTAATTGTAATCTTTATTGTAAGTTTCCTCTTATTGTATCACGTATATGTCTTCTTGGAAACATATCGCTCGAATAATCACGAACATAGCCTGTCGGCGTATGCTCGCTCGTATACCCAAATATTATATCCGTCGATATAACTTTGTTCGCCTATCTTAAACATAATCTTTTGACATGTTTGGTTCGTATTTTTAGAAAAATATACCACGAACATATTTCCTTGGAAATATGTCGCTCGAATAATCGTGAACATAGCCTTTCGGCGTATGTTCGCTCGTTTTTTAGAAAAATATACCACGAACATATTTCCTTGGAAATATGTCGCTCGAATAATCGCGAACATAGCCTTTCGGCGTATATTCGCTCGTTTATTCAAATATTATATCCGTCGATATAAATTTGTTCGCATATCCCAAACATAATCTTTTGATAGATGTTTGGTTCGTATTTTACCACATATACTTTTCAGTGTATGCTCGTTAGTTTAAGTAATGCTTTGTAAATTGACTTAGTTGTTTTAGTAAATTTTTTCCATGGTTTTTTTTTAGAAAGCTATGCGAATTTAGTAAATATAAATTGATCATGCTCAAAATTTAATTTAAACAAACTTTTTATTTATTCGTAAGATAAAACATTTACAACTTTGGAGAAATTAATCTACAAATGTACATTCCGAAAATTTTCTTAATTCTATATTCAAATTGAACAACAAACTTACTAGTAATATTTCTTCAGTTTGATTGCGTTCCAGGGATACTTGCACGGACCGCCATCTAGTTCCTCCATTTCGTACGCTCTGTTTGCTAATGAACGAGTGATGCGAAAGGGTCCTTTCCAGGTCAGGCTAAGTATGCCGATTGACAGCTCAGTTGCTCGCCGAAGTACGAGGTCACTAATTTGGAATTTGCGAATTCGTACTTTGGAGTTGTAATATCTTTCTGATCTTCTCTTGTAAGTAATGTTCTTCTCATCGACCGTCAATCTCTTTTCTTCTAATAAATCGAGGTCCATTAATTGTGAATTGTCGTTATACTCCTAGTCGTAGCTCTCTCTTCTGAAACTTGGGACATTTGCTTCAGCTGGCACCATCGCTTCTGATCCAAATGCAAGTGCAAATGGAGTTTCGCCTGTTGAATTTCTCGTGGTCGTCCGGTACGACCATAAGACCATTGGAAGTTCGTCAGCCCAAGCCCCTCTCAAGCCATCCAGTTTTGCCTTCAGAGTATGTTTTAAAATTTTGTTGACCGCCTCCACTTGGTCATTTGCTTGTGGGTGGTAAGGTGTTGAAAAAAGTTTCTTGATCCTCCATGCCGAACACCAATTTATCATGTCGATGTTGTTGAATTGCTTTTCGTTGTCCGTCACAATCGCCTGAGGTAATCCAAAACGGTAGATGATGTGTGTCCAAACGAAAATTTTCATTTGGAGTGTCGTTATGGTCTTCATCGCCTTTGCTTCTACCCACTTTGTAAAATAATCCACAGCGACCACTACGAAAATTACGCCCCCCGTGCCTGCCGGGAAAGGTCCGATCAAATCAATTCCCCACTTGGCGAATGGCCAAGAACTATAAACTGATCAAATCAAATCATCTGGTGGCGAATGGATGGCTGGAGCATAAAGTTGACAATTTCTACATGTCTTCGCATAATGCATTGCGTCATTTTTTAATGTTAGCCAAAAATAACCTTGTCGAATAGTCTTCAAGGCGAGAGCATGTCCTCCAGTATGGTTTCCGCACATTCCTTCATGGATCTCTCCCAACACGACCTCGGCCTTTTCAGTAGTTAGGCATTTTAACAATGGTAATGCAAATCCTCTTTTGTAAAGCTTCTCGTTGATTATGGTGAATCTTGCTGCTCGAATCTGCAACCTTTTGGCTTTAACTTTGTCTGTTGGAAGCGTGCCTCGTTTGATATATTTGAAAGATTGGAGTCATCCAACTCTGTTTGCCACTGGTTGCTTCAGTATGTGCGATCAAGTTGTACCTGATAGAAGGAAAATAAATTTTTGTTATTGTTACCTCGTTGAAGTCGGCTTCCCCTTTTGAGGTGGCTATGCGAGCCAAAGCATCAACTTGCGAATTTAACTCCCTCGGGACTTGCTCGAGGTATATTTGCTCGAATTGCTCGAGTAAGTTCTTGACCAATTCTTGGTACTTCATCATTTGCTCGTTGCGAGCTTCATATTCCCCATTTACTTGGCACACGATCCACTGTGAGTCGCTATAAATCTTTAGCCGACGAGCCCCTACTGCCATGGACATCTTCAAACCTGCGACCAATGCCTCATATTCTGATTCATTGTTGGTCGCCATAAATTTGAATCTTATTGCTGACGCAAAAGTTTGTCCTAAAGGACTAATTAAAACGATTCCAGCCCCTGCCCGAGAGCTCGTCGATGAGTCGTCGATGAATAACGACCAAGGTCGCACTTCTATTTCCTTGCTCAGATCTGGTGGGAACGTGAGTTCCACAATAAAGTCAGCGAGCACCTGAGCTTTAGTTGCAGTCCTCGGCGAGAAAGTTACACCGAACTGTCCGATATCTACAGCCCATTTCAAAAATCTACCCGCAGTATCTGGCCTATGTAGAATCTGACGAAGTGGAAATGTTGTCAAAACCTCCACCTCATGATCAAAAAAATATGGCCTCAACTTCCTTACACTCATTATCAAAGCATATGCTAATTTTTCTAATGGGGCATACCTCAGCTCGGCATCCATTAATACTTGACTTACATAATAAATTGGTAAATGAGTGGTACCTTCCGCCCTAACGAGCACTGCACTTATTGCATGTTGACTTGCGGCGAGATATAAGAACAATTTCTCCCCCGGGATTGGTTTTGATAATATTACTGTATCCGCCAGATATTCTTTGAGCCCAGTAAAAGCTTGTTCACACTCCCATGTCCATTCGAATTTTTCCTTCTTCAAAGCATCGAAGAAGGGTTTACATCGATCTCTAGTCTTTGCTATAAATTTGTTCAATGCAGCCAAACAACCAGTTAATCTTTGTACCTCTTTCACGTTCCTTGGGCTCTGCATGTCGACAATTGGTTGAATTTTACTCGGATTTGCCTCAATCCTTCTTTGGCTGACCATGTGGCCTAAAAATTTCCCAGATTGAACCCCAAAGCTGCATTTCTTTGGGTTAAGCTTCATACCATATTCTCGCATAATTTCGAACGCCATCGCCAAATGTCGAGCATGATCTTCTCTATGCAGACTTTTTACGACAATTTCATCTATATAGACCTCCATTATCTCGTCGATTTGTTGTTCGGACATTGTGTTGACCAATCTTAGATATATTGCCCCTGCATTTCTCAGTCCAAAGGGCATTCTCTTCCATACATATATATTTTGCTTTGTCATAAAGGTTGTATGTTTGACGTCGTCCGGATGCATAACAATTTGATGATACCCGGCGAAGGCATCCATGAACGTCAATAACTCGTGACCTGCAGTCTGATCGACCAAGTAATCTATGTGTGGTATTGGGAAGTTATCCTTTGGACATGCCTTGTTTAAATCTGTAAAATCTACACATAACCTCCATGTCCTTGTAGGTTTTTTGACGAGCACTGGGTTGGCAACCCATTGAGGCCCCGTTCCTGCGATTTCGACCAATTTGTTATCCACCAACTTCTTTACTTTGCTTTCTAGGGCCGCATATTTTTCTGGGCCAAACTTTCTTCGCTTCTGATGAATAGGCTTGCAGATCGCATTAACATTTAATTTATGACAAGCATATTTTGTCTTGATCCCTGTCATGTCCGCATGCGTCTAGGCGAAGAAATCTAAATTTTGCATGAGAAAATTGAGAATTTCAATTTGCAAAGGATCTGGCAGATTTATTGTTGGTCCCAAGTTGAGTTAATAATATTGAGTAAGCTAGTAAAAGTCTAGAGGGGAGGGGTGAATAGACTTTTAAAAATCTTTCAATATATCAGAATACGTAATGCGGAATTTATCAAAGTAACAATGAGCCCAATCAAATTTATACTCAACTTATATTCGAAATTCGAACTGTTGTTATAAACACTCTACTTGTCTTGTTTAGATAGGCAATTAATCAATTAAGCAATTAAACAAATAGTAACGTAAATCAACACACAACGATTTTATAGTGGTTCGACAACTTGTCTACATCCACTCTCACAAACCCAGTTGTGAAATTTATTCCTCTTCCAATCGAGTAGTCTTGTGATTTTAAGTCCCAAGAAATAATATTTAGATCTTCTCGAAAACACTACCAAGTGCCTCTTCGATCTAACTAGCTATTTTACAAGTAACTAGCAGCTTGAAACAGTAAACAAAAATAAAACTTCTCTTCGTTCAGTAGTAGCCTTCTTGTTCTTCACTTGTCTTCTAGCTTCTTTCTGAATCTTCAAACTCTGAGAGTATTTGCTTTACTTGAATCTTCAATAATGCTTTAGTATACAGTAGTATCAGTAGTCTTTAATCGATCAATACCTTGCGGTATTTATAAACTTCCAATTCAAGAACTTTCAGTTGTGTAACCAACTTTTCTTGAAAACTAACTTGTAACTGATTCTTCTTATCTATCCACGCGTTTCTTCAGTTAATTAGTTATTCCTTAACTAACTCTTCAATCTTTATCTTCAATACGCGTTTCTATAACTAACACATTAGTTCTTCTTGTCTTGTCTTGTAGTCTCGCGCACTTGTCTTGTCCAGTAGTAGTAGACTTCTTCTTCAGATTACATCAAGAACTAATCTAGTCCTATTATCTAATCCTAACACGACTATTACATTACATTAAGCTCTTGTTATAAAGCTTAGTCAATTTAAGAATCTATACATCAAATATACAAATATAAATCGTAAAACATGAGCTTCTATCCTTTTTTTAATATAACTCAGTATAAATCCTAACACATATAAGTATCAACATATTATAAGTACTTGTCTTTTCTTTTATACTTGTCTTTTGAAACTTTACTCAAGAATTAGTACTTGTCTTGTGAACTCTACTGATCTGCTCAAGATGACTTCATAACTAGACTAGATCAGTCAACACTTAGAAAATATTCAGGTCTACTTTTGGCTTATCAAACCTTATCTTATCTTTTCATCATTTAGGACTTGTCTTTAGGATTTATATCCCAACAATTTCCCCCTTTTTGATGAAGCCAAAACTACTTGAATCTTTTCTCATAAGTAGACTAGTTAAGTAGTTACCTTGTCTTTAATCATCAAAATATAACTTATCTTTCATTTATTCAACTAAGATCAGTAGATATTACACATACTAAATATTAAAAACAAAAACTAAGTATTAGAGCAAACAAAAAACTAATCTGAAAGAGTACCTCCTTCTGGATTTGGAACACAGAATGCATCTAGGAGTCTCTTGTGTATCACCGAAACATGATCTTCAGTTTCTATCTTCTCCTTGTCTAGTAGCTCCTCCTCAAACTTCTTAATTTGATTAAAGTCGATCCTCTTTCCTGAACTCAGCATCGGAGTAGTCCATTTTGGAAAGATAGGGACTAGAATGTTAAAATTCACAGCAGCAGCTATCCTCATAATCAGATTCCATAGTTTTCTATCTTGAACTTCCATGAACTTGTCAAAGATAGAATACAGTTCTTCAGAGCTTTCTGAATCTCCATACTTACGAACTATCCAGTGATCTAATTCCCATTGCAACTTGACTTTGAACCAATCTTTACGATGTTCATTGTCAATGAAGTTGTCAATGAATGCGTCTTCAACTAGATCTGGATTTGGCTTTAACTTCTGCAATCTTCGAATATGTTTTCCAATTTTTTCTTTACTAGCATAGTGAGATTCATCATCAGTCTTCTCAACTAGCTTTTGTTTCTTCACGATTGCAGTTGTTTCTTCTTCTGGCTCTTCAATCACCATCTTCCTTTTAACTTGAATTGACTGAACTTCTTCTTTAGGTAAAGAAATACCTTTGCCCTTTGCTTGTCTCTTCTGCTCTTCTGCTTCTAGATCAACTTTCTTTACTAGCCTTCCTCTCTTAGGCCTTCTTAACTCTTCTATAGCAGTAGCAGCAACTTTCATCTCTGGTTCAGCACTTGACTTTTCTTCAACTCTACTTGTCTCTTCCCCCTTTTTGGCTTCATCCGTTGCCTTGAGAGTGAAAAGACTAGTAAATCGAGTCATTTCTTCCTTAACTGCTTCCTTCATAGCTTCAGCAGCTAGCTCTATCTGCCTTTGTTGTGTCTGGTCACGACTCATCTTGTCAAGACGATCAGTAGTAGACTCCAACTTCTTCGAGTTAATGACTAATTCGTCCTTGAAATGAGTAGCTGTTTGTCGGAGCAGCCTGTTTTGGTCTGTTAACTCATTTAGAACAGTTCTAGCACGCATTAACTGATCTTGTGCCTCACGACGCTGTTCATCTGCAATTTCAATCTTGACTCTGTAAAGTCTCTCCATCTTATTCGACTCTTCAGCTAAAGATTGAGCGAAAGAAATAGATCTCTTTTCTGAGAAATCAACTTGCTTCTTTAGGAAATTCTCAATTTCAGCATACATTTCTTCTCGGAAAGACGAGTCCATCTTGTTGAACTCTCCAACAATTAATTCTCTTGAGGTGTCAACAAGTGACCGATTCTGTTCAACCAGCACATCCTTCAGTCTTGAGTTTAAGAACTCATCTATAGCAGTTTTGACAACATCCTTCAAGTCTATCTTCAACTCTTCTAGATAGCTTTCAGGAAATGTTTGAGTAGTCGATTGAGCTTTCAGCAACAACTTCTTTTTGAGCTTTTTCAACAAGCTCATCTTCAGTAAACATGATGGCTTCAACAAACTCATCATCTTCTTCACCAAGTTCTAGCAAGTTGTCTTCTTTTCCAGTACTTTCAATGGCATCTTCCAGATTATCAATCTGAACAACAACATCAACTAACTCTGCTGTCAACTCTTCTTCCAGTAGATCAGTCTGAATAGCAACATCACTCTGGAATTCTGAACACAACACATCATCAGGAATGTTGAGCATTCTCTTCACGAGAGCAGTGAGGACATGAGCAGGAGACAACTCTGAATGGTCTTGAACTCCACTATTCTCTTTTTGCTCCATCTCCCTATCCATGAAATTTGAGATTCCTCCCATGCCTAAAATTACTTCAAAAAGATCATCTGTTGAGGACTACTTCAATGCAACCCACGTGCAAATCCTAAGAAGTTTCTCATACTGCTCTGTTGAGGTGTCTATCTCTATAGAAGAGAGCTTCTTCTTTAGATTGTTGCTCACCTTCGCACGAATCCTCTTCTCCCTTAAGCACATCGGATAATAAACAAGGGATTCGAATCTAGTTTCGGAAGAGGTCTGAACAAGTGGGGTCCTTGTCTCAGTTGTTGCAGTGGCAACTAGTGGAGTTTCCGAAATAGATGGGTTGGTGGGTTCAACATATTCTGTTGTGGTAGGAATATTTGGGATGGTGGTTTCTTGGGGCTTTGATGTGGCTAGGTTTGGTTCGACAGTTGTAGAAGTATCAACTGTATCGAATATAGTAGTGTGTGGGGTTATGTTGGCTCTTAGTGGTTGTACTGCCAACACTGATGAGGATTTGGGAATAGGTTTGGCACGAGATCGGAGTGATCTTGCCTTGGTTTTAACGGGGAGAGAGAGAGGAATTGACAAAGTTCGGGAAGAAGTACCAACCTTTTCTTCAGTCGACTTGTCTGGTGAAGGACTAGACTCAACTTGCACCAGTCGATAAACATGCAATTCTTCCTCTTTTTCCTTAGACTCCTTGTCTGATTGAGTTTCCTCAGAGTCCTTTGCAGCTTCAAACATAGCTTCATCCGGCACATACTGAACTAGTCTTCCACTAGTTCCAGCTTCAGCTACTTCATCGGATTGTTCAGCATCTGACTCATCTTCTTCAGAACTAGTCGAGGCAGCATCATATATAGCATCGTCAGGGTTGATCTCGACTTGTCTGGGGACAGCAGTTCTACCAGCAGCTTGCTTCGCAAGAGCCTCCTTTTTCAAATAATGCTTTAGTGGGTGAAATGGCTTGCCCTTACTCCAACTAGTCTTGTTCGGCAACAAAATGGGTAGGATGATACTCAACTTGTTTCCGAAGCTCACATTTGCAGTCACCACCCAGTTGACTGTACTGGTGTCAACTTGCACATTCTTTTTGAAATACATCAATCTGTCCAAAAAGAATTTAGACCAGTTTCCTTCAGTGATTCCATCATGAATCACAGCCATTACTCTTGCTTTCTGGAGCATCACAGAGTCAAAACTCCCAGTGACTCCTAGCAACATCTTTGACGCAATGTCAAGAAGAGTCTTGAATTTGTCAAGTAGCTCCTTCTTCTTGACAGCAGGAATTTTGCCATCACGATTCAACCTCAGCTGCTTTCCACAGAATATACTCAGGTACCTCAACTCTCGACCTTCAGCATATCTCTCAATATCTATTGATCCGGATGGTAGCTTCAAGGATTCAATCAAACACTCACGAATAATTTCTACTCGCCTTCTTCCAACAAAAGCTTCAATCAAGTCGCCTTGTCGAGTGGTTGTGGCATAAAATTCTAACACCTCCTCTTCCAGCACAACTTCAGGAAATGCCTCCAAATAGGGTCTTAAACCGCATCTCAAACATTTCATTAGAATTTCTTTGTTGTCATCGGTGTGATTTCCTTTGAAAAACACCGATCCTTCCACATGCACTTTTCCTTCGGTGGTATACTTTCCGAGATCGAATCTTGCCTGCATGTTAGTGCGAGCATCGAACATCGAAACAATCAACATAATAAATCGGTTATGAAAATCGAGGGATTTAGAAAGTGTTGAATGCTTGAGAAGTTATGAAAATCAAGAGGTTATGAACTTGTGAGCAGTTATGAAAGAATAACATGGGTTTTGTTAAACCTTGAGTTTTGAATCAATGGTTGAGATCGAAAAGTTTGTTCCAATGGACAGATATGAAAGTCCTTTGAAATTCAGTTTTACGGAATCGAGAATATTATGTGATTTGATATCATAAAATTTTGAAATCCGCCTCTTCTATTGGTAGGATAATGGGGTGTACTCATCTGACCTAGCATAGTAGAGTTTTGGCGCGAACTGGGTATGTACACCTCATTAAATGGAGTGTATAAATCCAATTATAGGGTTTTCAAAAATTTCCATTAACAAATTACATTTATATCCTTAATTCGTATTGTTTAAACACTTAGAGTATTTAAATCATAAGAACACTTATCTTGTCCGTTCGAGTCTATCTAGAACAGACGAGTAGACTAATATGCACCAGACGAGTTCCCCCGTCGACTGTGCTTGTCTATTTTTGAACATCGAACGACTATTTGAACCTATCTTATCTTGTGCGATAGATTAAATGAGATACAGGTAGTCAAGTAGAATAAATAAGATGAATATCAATCTAAGTCAATGGTCAAGGTTCAAACAAGATGACTGTTACCAAACTTAAGAGTCAACATAAGGATCTTTAAGAAATCAAGGATTCCCCCTTAAATTGTTTATTCCCTTAGTATTACCCTCAGCTTTACCAGCTTCCTCATCGGGTTGTTTGGTTAACTTGTCTGACCTTGTATACCTGTCTGTTTGAGTGAGTAGACGAGTGCTCTGATCTTTTGTGGTACCTTGTCTGTTTCTCCTTTCTTCTTAGGATTGTACCTGTCTGGTTAGTACATTGCTACATACTAGTAGTATCAAGATCAATTAGTCCTAGACTAATGCATAGTTCACGAAATCGAGCCTCAGGTAATGGTTTGGTGAAAATATCAGCTCTTTGAAAATCAGTGTGAATCTTTTCCATGCGAATATCCTTCTTTTCTACATGATCACGTATGAAATGGTGTTTCACATCAACATGCTTACAACGTGTGTGAAGAACAGGATTTTGTGTAATGGCAATAACACTGTTACTATCACAGAATATGGGAACATTTGATTCACGGATATTATAATCTCTAAGCTGTTGAATAAGCCACAATAATTGACTACAACAACTACCAGTAGCCATGTACTCGGCTTCCGTAGTAGAGGTAGCAACACTTGTCTGCTTTTTCGAAAACCATGAAATGAGTTTTGTGCCTAAGAATTGACAAGAACCAGATGTAGATTTCCTATCTATTCTACAACCACCAAAATCAGAATCAGAGTAGCCACTTAGAGATAAATCATCATTTGAAGGGTACCATATACCACGATTGATGGTTCCTTTCAAATATTTCAGAATCCTTTTAGTGGTTTCCATATGACTCTCTTTTGGATTGGCTTGAAATCGAGCACATACACCAACAGAAAATGCAATATCAGGTCTACTAGCAGTCAAGTATAGTAATGAACCAATAAGACCACGGTAATGAGTTTGATCAGCACACTTACCATTCTCGTCTGGATCCATCCTGTAGGTAGGTTGCATAGGAACTCCAGAAGATTTACAAGTCTTAATACCATACTTGTCTAGTAGATTACGAGTATACTTTGCTTGATTTATGAAAATCCCTTCTGGGGTCTGTTTTACTTGAAGACCAAGAAAGTAATTCATTTCACCCATCATAGACATCTCAAATTTACTTTGCATGAGTGTTGAGAAACTTTCACTCAGCTTTTTGTTAGGTGAACCAAAAATGATGTCATCTACGTAAATTTGGACGAGTAAAATGTCTTTCCCTTCTTGTCTTCTGAACAAGGTTCTATCGACCTTGCCCTTAGTAAAACCATTTTCTAACAGAAATTGAGAAAGAGTATCGTACCATGCTCTTGGAGCTTGTTTTAGTCTATATAAGGCCTTCTTTAATCTGTATACCTGGTCACCTTTGACCTCGAAACCTGGAGGTTGTTCAACATACACTTCTTCCGCAAGAATACCGTTAAGAAATGCACTTTTAACATCCATTTGATATACGGTAAATTTCATGTAAGCAGCTGTTGGTCCTTGGTGGAGTATAACACAAGTGTATGGGGGGGGGGGGGAATGCACTTGTGTATGCAAATTCTTTTCTTTTTGACAAATTGGTCTTATCAGGCAAGGTGTCTCACAACTGGCCTGAGTGTGAACTTTGATAGATACTTGTCCTACTGATTACTATTGAGTGATCAGTTGGCTAAATATCTAAAAGAGTTACTTAGTGCGGAATGTGGTTGGCCTTTGATTAAAGAAATACTCCAAGTTAATTTCTGAAAATACAGGTTATCAGGGACTTTGTCCAAAACAGATTTTCTTACTTACTGAGTTATGATTCTTTAAAATATGTTTGAATGAAGTGAAGATAAGAATGCAGTAAGTAAATGAGACACAAGTTTATAGTGGTTCAGAGACTCAAGCTCCTACATCCACTTTCCCTGATTGAACAGGATAATTCCTTCTCAATGGAATTAGCTTGTTTTATAGTGCCAAGGTGCACTGATCAACAACACTCTCTTAGTGTTTTGATCCCTAGGATAACTTGAGTCCTAGTGCTCAATCTCTCTGAGTTAAGACTGTGTTTCACACTAACAGTCCTTAACTCCTCACTTCTACAACAAACACTCTCTTCACTAAATGAGATAAGGTTTGAGGTTTGGTTCCAACTAGTAGAGATATCCTTTACAATGAGAACAGGAGTAAAGGTTTAGGATATCTCAATGCAAAGCTAGGATGTTTACAAAGATTGGCTTAGCTGACTTGAAGTGATTCAGGAAACTTGGGATTCTAGAGAACAGCTTGGTTTCCTTTTGAAAGCTTGATGATAGTTTGATAGCTTATAGTTGGATTTCGAATTCCTTTGATCACTTCTGTATTTATAGGCAATTTGAACAACTAACCGTTGGAGGGATTAGCAATTCAAATATGTCTATTTGCAGCACCATTGAAACGGCTATGAAGCTTGGCATCCTTTTACCCACTGTGTAAAAGGGGTCTTCAATGGTTGCTTGAATGAATGTGTTGACTTCTGAAAAATGCGGCTGAGAAGACTTGTGTCAGTTTCCAATTTTGCACATTGTCCTAGGTTGATTTGTGGCAAACTCTACACTCAACCAACGGTCAGATGGGACAAGCTCCCTGAACATTCTTGCTGCAGTTTAGAATGTTCCAACATTCATTCAATGCTTCACTCTTTAATGCTCTAAGTCTTTAATGCTTGGTTCAGGCATGATTGGCAATAAATGCTTCATTGAATGTGTCTTCTGTAAGCTTTTGACATTCAATTCTCTTGATCATTTGTACTTCAACTGTCTTGATCTTTTGCATTTATGTACACAGCTATATTGTTCTTGATCTCTTCAGCTCAGTTGTCCATTTGATCAGCTTGTCTTGAATGGATCAGCAACATTGTCCTATAGACCTATCAAGCTGCCTAACATTCCAGCTTTGGACAACTATCCTGAACTCTAAAATCTCACAACATTCCTGAGATTTTAACTTAAGCATTCTACACACTCAAGTGTTCTGGGACAACTTTCCTGAACAATAACTTGAGCATATCTCAACTAATTTGTACATCATCAATCAGGGGTTTTGGTATCTAGATCAAAATCATTTTATTCCCAACAATTTCCCCCTTTTTGATGATGCCAAAACCTATTACAAAGGGACCTTGACTAAAACTAAATATTACCTTCAGGATGAATGAACTGGTCAACTTTCCTGAAAGAAATTGTTAGCACAATAAATCAAGTATATGTGTCATGTCAGGTTAGTTGAGATAATGAGTTGTTATCTCTTGATAGAAAATCATTGGTCCTTTTATATATCATGGAGCATTACAGATCAGAAAATTAAAAGGACACACTAACTGATACAAGAATATAAAATAACAACATCATCAGCAATCATAAAACAAGAGTAGGGAAGAGATAAACTTATCCATCAAAGAGTTCCATCATCTTGGGGAGCAATGCCATATTGAGCCCAGACCCTTTTCTTCAGCTCCCAAACATCCTTTTTGGAGCCTCTAGGGCCTATCTTCATCTTCTCCATCTTCATGATGTTGATGAACTCCTCCAGAATCTTTCCCTCATCAATCAAGTTCCCATTGAACTTAGGAGGCATGTACAGAATTGGACCAGGGGCCTTGAACTCCACTCTAGCCATATCAGCTGTTGCAAACAGCTTTTGGTAGAGGTCCCTATGATTCTCAAACATGAACTGGACAAAGACTTCATCTACACTCTCTCCAAGCCACTTCCCAATGACATAGAAATCATATACAAAACTTCTCTTGGCCTCCTCCCATGCATCATTCAGTGAGATTGGAACCCACTTATCATGGTGAGGGTACTGAGTGTCCCATCTTTGCAGCATTTTAGGTTTGAGTCTTCTGTATGAGGCTCTCCTTCTTGGGGCTTTGAAATTTGCCCTTCTTTCATCCCTTGCCTTGTTGGCCTCAATCAATTGCTCCATCCTCTCTTTAGCTCTCTGAAGAGCTAGCTTCTCTTGGGTTTCTGGATCTTTTCCAAAACCTTCTTCAAACAATTTAGAGGGATCATCAGCAAGTTTGGGCACACCAACTTCAGGCATTCTGTCCTGTACTTCCTCTTCAACTTCTTCTTCTTCAATGGCAGGCAGCCTGGCTGCTTTCTTTAATCTTTTTGATTGCCTTGCTGGAGTTGATTCTTCAGATTGAAATTCTGAAGGCAAAGTCAGGCTGGTTGGGAATTCATTGAAGGCTTCCAATTCCTTCCTCTTTCTTTCAGATGACCTTGTCACCTTCCCCCTTACTTCAGCAACCTTTTCTTTGGGGTCAAGTCCAGCTGACTCACCACTAGGCCTTTGTTGCCTCCTTGCCTGACTTTCCATAGCTGACATCATTGACTCCTTGACAGCTATTTGAATCTGCTCTTCCTCAGTTAAATTTTCAACATTCATTGGGCCTTTGCCTTTCCCAATGTCTTCTACTGCTTCCTCCTCAGTCTCAGGGACCTTCTCCTTTCCCTTGGATTCACCAATCACCAAGGTTCCCTTTGCCCTTGCTCTCTCTCTTTCCCCCTTTTTGGCATTATCAAAACACTGGGGCTTCAATTCACTCATAGTGACAGAGAGATGTGAGTGGGAATGAGTGAGGGACTTCAACTCCTGCAGTAGGTAAACATTCTCATCATGAATGTTTTGCATTTTATCATCTGCCATGCTCAAAAAAGTGTGAACTGGCTTCATCTTTTGGGAAACTATGGCATCCAATGTGGCTTTCAGTGATTGATCAAGTTTGGCCTGAAGTTGTTCAGTGAGATTGGCCACAACTTGATCAGATACTTTGGCCATGAGTTCAATAGTGAACTTTTCAGTAGCTTCCTTCACCATTGCAGCTTTCAATTCTTCTGCCTTCTTTCTCTGGGCTGTTGTCCTCTACCTTAAAGCATCCTTGATTGTCTTTCTCAATGCTTTCACATTGTGCTTGTACAAAGTTTTGAGACCCTGCTGCTCTTTCTTCACAGATCTAGTGAATTTACCCATAGCATCTTTGGCTTTTGTCACTTCAGTTGAGACTGTTTGAAGTCCAGTTTCAACTCCACATATTCTTGCATCAAGAGTAGGCAAGATTACTTCTTCTGACCCTGTGAGCCTCATCTCCACAGAGGCTAGAGTCTTGCTTTGGCCATCTAGGGTATCAGCAGTGGTTGCATGAGCCTTCTCAACTTCCCTGACCAGTGTGTCCAACTTCTCTGACTGCTCTTCAATGATGGATGCAGTCTGAGTAGCAATCTGAAAGTGAGCCTCAGAGGTGTTGGCTTGTTCAAAGTAGATCTGGTTAAGTGTGGACACATTTGCTGATACTGCTTCAAGATCAGTGTCAGCATCAACTGGTATATCTGTCAGGGATGCATCTGCAAAAATTTGCTCAAGAGTGACAGCAACTGAATCTGCAAAACTGACAGTGTTAGTAAAAACTCCCTCATCACCCTCTATTTCTTTTTCTCCCATAAGGTCTGATACATCAGCACCTTCTCTCTCATTTTCAACTATATTCTTTTCTTCTTCATTTTCAAAAGATAGACTCACATTCATTGGAGAATCAGGCCTCCTTTCACCAAGGGATTCATCAAGTTCAGATTTGACTTGAAGAATAGCCTGACTCTCATATTGGGCTGCACCCAATATTTCTACTTCCTCACCCTCTATTTGTGGTGCACTCAAGGAACCAGTGATCACACACTCCTCACCATCATCTCCCTCTGATTTTTCAGCACTCACAGCCTTTTCAACTCCTTCAATTTCTAAACCTGACACCTCTATATCCTCAACAGGATCCACAGAGGGCAGTTGTTAGGAGATCACAGTGCTTGGGCATCCCAAGTCCACTGAGTCATCCTGAATGACTAAAGGCTGGTCAATGTCCAACTTGCCTGACATTGATGAGGCTTTAGCCAAACTAGCTTCTCCTATGGAAGTCTCAGCATTGTCAAGCTGTGCCTCAGGTTCAAAAGAACCATCCTTGGCCAATGCATCTTGGACTGAGTCACCATCTTTGGTCAACTCCTCTGAATGATCAGAGTCCTTCACAGAATGAAAAGTCAAGTAATGTACCTGAGCTGAGTTGATACCAGGGGGATTGGGATTGGTGTGATCATCATCATCATCATCATCATCAGATGGGCTGTCAGGATGCTTGATTCCTTGTGCTATCCTCTCTCTTTCAGCAAGTACCTTTTCATGAACAATGGTGCAAAATAGGGCCTCAGTGGTTAATACACTGGTCTTCTTTACATTTGCAAAATGTAGCAGCCTATTTTCCTCAACCTGCCACCAGTTGGCACCCTTATCCTGAATAGCCTGAGCTATTTCCACAATAGTTCTATCTTTGATCTCAACAAGTGCTCTGAGATCATAGAATTGTTGTTGCAGCCTGGGATAAGCCTTCAATCCTGGATATAATTCATCTACATTGGCTCTTGCAATCTGCCTCAACATCCCCTCATAGGTATACTCTTCACCACTATCATCTCCAGAAGAGTTGGATTCAGGAGGGTTGGAATGGGATTCAAGTAAGCTTGGCTGGGATTCAGGTAGGTTGGGTTCAGAAGGATTGGGTTCAAGAGAGGTCAAAACAAGTTGGGATTCAGGTGCTTTTGAGAGCATTGTGCCTGAAGAGGTAATTGGAATGGCTGGAATGGGTGGGAAAATAACTTGATCACCTTCTTGAAGAGCAGTTTCAAGAAGTTTGGTATAAGAGAGAAGTCTTGGATCAAGTGGGGAAAAGGGTCTATCTTCAAGATTGACCAAATCTGCCAGTACATCAATACCTGATCTATCAGGTGCACCTTCAGGGGAGTACACTTTCTTGGCAATGATTGGTGCATCTTCAGGAGTCTTGCACTCCTCTTCTTCTTGCCTTGGAGATATTCTTCTAGATTGAATATCAGGGGAGTTGGCTTCAGGGCTGTTGGGTTTTGACTTGGATTTGGAGTTAGACTTGCTTGCCTGTCTAATCTCCTTGAAGAACTCTTTCTTCTTCTTTTCTTCCTCCATCAACCTCTGCTTCTCAGAAGTCTTGATGATTCTTCTTTTTCTTTCATACCTTGTTGGTTGGTCAAGGTCTCTGAATTCAGTGATTGTTTCAGGTTGCAGTGGGACAATCTCTCTGAATACTTCACCCTCTTCAGGAGGGTTGACTCCTTCCTCAGCAACCTTCTCTATTTCCTCAGAAGTGGCTCCTCCACTTCTTGACTGACTTTCTGGTGAAGATTCATTCAGAATCTTCTTCATCTTTTTCATCTTTGGCTGAGCTTTTGGTGGCTGGGCTTTCCTCTTTCTAGGAGAGGCTCTTGGGACTGGAACAATAGCAACAGTTTTCTTGGAGGCAGCCTCCTGCTTTCTCTTCTCTGTCTTAGAAGACAACTTTCTAAACATCACCTTTTGTGCAGGAAAAGGTTTTGGCTTTGCTTGGAGGTGGGTGTAGTGAGCAAATCTTTCCAAGAGCAGGCTGGCTCATGTGCAGAACTGGAGTCTTCCTTCAACCACCACCTTGTGGTGCTTCATCTCCTTAAACTTAAATTTTTCATTCATCATCTTGTCAAGAATGAAATTTTTCCAGTTGAACTTGACTCTCTTCTCAGCAGAGTCAATCACAGCAGCCATCACTCTCAATTTAGGCATACTGATTTGTTCAACACTCCCTGAGTGGCTCAACAGGCTCTTTACTACACAATCAAACAAGTGTCTGTAAGGAAGCTTTAGAGTGTTCTTGTTCTGAGCACTTACAAGTTTCTTTGGTTTTATCATCCAGGAGTAGTAGAACTCCTGATCATCTTCTTCCTTGTACATTTCTGGATTCATGCCTTCAGAAGGTAGCCCAAAGCTAGCTTCTAAATCCTCTGCAGTGAAGATGATTGTGTGTTGAGTTTCTTCTTCTTCATCTTCCTCAGCATATGTGAGCTTAGTGCACACATCTCCCTTTTTCCCTTTCCATCTGAGATGGGCAAAGAATTCTGCCATGAATGGATTCAGGCAGGAATCAGGCTTGGTGCCAAGAAATTTCTCTAGCCCTGCCTCCCTCAGCCATTGGAGGACTTGTTGAACTTCTGAATCTGGGCTATCAAAAGCTACCAGCTTTTCAAACCAAAGGGAATTTGGGTTGCTAAGATAAGAGAAATCAATGTCCAAAGAGGAATCATTGAAGTCTACAAGCTCTTCTCTCTTAATCTTAGGTGCCATGGATAATATGAGAGATTGGTAGGTTTTTGGAGAGGAGTTGCAGGTTTGAGAGTATGCAGAAAAGCTTAAGGGTTTTTGAAATTTTGAGTGCGTAAAGATGGTAGTGAAAATTGAGGAGTTTATATATGTGGGGAGTTTATTAACCGTTGGTTAAGAGAAACTAACCGTGGGTAATAGGTATGACCAATTGGATAATGTGTGGTAGTGGGATTGAGGCGGTTTGATGGAAGTTTAATGCAAATTAATGGTCTTGATGAAGGCTCAAGAATTCATGAAATCCCAATTAAGATTTCTGCATTAAATGCTGATTTGCCTTTTTGGTGGTAAAAATCTTTATAGCACACTCCATCCTAAAATGGCCTACTCTTAGACCAAGAAACCTCTTAAATGTCTAATCAATGCTAAAAATAGCAATGATTATCCAATTAACTCGGACAAACATCCTGAGATGTGCTTTGGTTTCTGTGAAGGTCAAACTGCCTGATTACCTTGCCTGAGTGGGTCCCAAAGTTGCTGACTGGGTCCCACTTGGACAAATCCCCTGATCAACATTGCTGAACATTACAGGGACAACCTTGCTGAGTTTCCCTCTTTGGCTGACAACTTCAGTGAGGTTGGTCAACTTTGCTGAAGTTCAACTTGATGAACTTCCCCCTTCATATGAGCTTTTCTTTCCTCATTTTTCCATCTTGCCTGGATCAAGTAACCCCAATTCAGCTGACAACTCCAAGAACCTTGCTTCAGCTAGAGGCTTGGTCAAAATATCAGCTTTTTGCTTATCAGTGTGGATTTTGACAAGCTTGATATCTTTCTTTTCCACATGATCCCTTATGAAATGATGCTTGATGTCCACATGCTTGCATCTTATGTGGAGCACTGGATTCTGTGAGATGGCAATTGCACTATTGTTGTCACAGAATATTGACACTTCATTGGTGATGACTTTGTAGTCTCTAAGTTGTTGCCTGAGCCAAAGTATCTGAGCACAACAACTTCCAGCTGCAACATATTCTGCTTCAGTTGTTGAAGTTGCAACTGTATTCTGCTTTTTAGAAAACCATGATATAAGCTTGTTCCCCAAGAATTGACATGTTCCAGAGGTGGATTTTCTGTCAATTCTACATCCTCCATAATCAGCATCTGAGTATCCAGTGAGCTCAATATTGTCATCAGCTGGATACCACAATCCAAGATTCTCAGATCCCTTGAGATATCTTAGAATTCTCTTGGCAGCTTCAAGGTGGCTTTTCTTTGGATTTGCCTGAAATCTTGCACATACTCCAACTGCAAATGTGATATCAGGCCTGCTTGCAGTGAGATATAGCAATGATCCTATGATTCCTCTGTAGTTAGTGGAGTTTGTTGACTCTCCACCTTCATCAGGATCCATCTTCCAGTTAGTATTCATAGGAATTCTGACTGGCTTGCTTGTTGCACATCCAAATTTTTTGATCATGTCCCTTGTGTACTTGGCCTGATTGATGAATATTCCCTTCTTTGATTGAGTGACCTGAAGTCCTAAGAAGAAATTCATCAATCCCATCATGGACATCTCAAACTTGCTTTGCATGAGTTTGGAGAACTTCTCACATAACTTCTCATTTGGAGATCCAAATATAATGTCATCCACATAGATTTGGACTAACAAAATATCATCTCCTTCACAGATTCTGAACAAGGTTCTGTCAACAGTGCCTTTGACAAAACCATGATCTAGAAGAAACTGTGATAAGGTGTCATACCAAGCTCTTGGAGCTTGTTTTAAGCCATAGAGGGCTTTCTTCAATCTGTACACCTTGTCTCCTTCTTCAAATCCTGGGGGCTGTTCCACATATACTTCTTCTTTGAGCACCCCATTGAGAAATGCACTCTTCACATCCATTTGATACACCTTGAATCTCATGTGAGCTGCATATGCTAGGAAGAGTCTGATTGCCTCAAGTCTGGCCACTGGAGCAAAAGTCTCATCATAATCAATCCCTTCAGATTGACAATATCCTTTGGCCACCAGTCTTGCTTTGTTTCTCACAATGATGTCATTTTCATTTTTCTTGTTTTTGAACACCCATTTAGTTCCAATGACATCTTGATGAGTTGGCCTGTCTACCAGCTCCCATACTTCATTTCTGGTGAACTGATTCAGCTCTTCTTGCATGGCTATGATCCAGTTGGTGTCTTGTAGTGCTTCCTCAATGTCTTTAGGTTCCTGTTCTGAAAGAAAACAACAAAACAGAGCACTTTCTCCATGAAATCTTCTAGTTTTGATCCCTTCACTTGGATTTCCAAGTATCAAGCTAGATGGGTGGTCTTGCAACCAAGTCCTTCTAGACCTGATCCTTTCAGGAGGATTGTCCTCATCTGAAGTTGGATCACTAGATTCATTAAATTCAGGAAAGTTAATTGAAGGATCAAGTTCAGGATCATATTCAGGGGTGTTGTCCTCATTGTCAGATAAGTTGACATTTTCATTGGTTCCCCCTTGAATAGTGGATCCATTAACTACCTCAGCATTGCCTGCTTCTTCATTGGTAGTTGTTACCTGGTTTTGAACTGGGATGGGGTCAGTCAGTTCAATTTCTCCTTCAGGTTGGTTGTCTACTGGTTGATTGCTATCAGGTAGGTTGTCCAGTTTTTGATTTTCATGAAGTTCAGGCTGGGCAACATCCACAAACACTGTTTCCTTGCTTTGAAGCCTTAATCTGGTTGTTCTTTGTGTTATCTTATCAATATTCAGGTTTCTATCCCTGAACTCATTAATAGATTCATCAAACACAACATGAGGTGTTTCTTCCACAATAAGAGTTTTGCAATTGTAAACTCTGTAAGCCTTGCTGATTTGTGAATATCCAACAAATATTCCTTCATCAGCTTTGCTATCAAAAGCTTTCAATTGCTCTTTCCCATTATTATGGATGAAACACTTACAACCAAATATGTGAAAATAAGCAACAGTGGGCAATCTACCTTTCCATATTTGATATGGGGTTTTACCTTGTCCTTTGGTGATTAAGGACCTGTTTTGAGTGTGACATGCAGTGCTAATGGCTTCAGCCCAGAACCTTTTAGGCAATTTGGATTCAGCAATCAAGGTTCTTGCTGCCTCCTTCAAGGTCCTGTTCCTTCTTTCAGCAACCCCATTTTGTTGAGGTGTTCTAGCTGCTGAAGTTTCATGAGTGATGCCATTCTTGCTGCAATACTCATTGATGTATGAGTTTATGAATTCTGTTCCTTTGTCAGATCTGATCTTGACAATGCTTAGGCCCTTTTCATTGCTCAATCTCATCATCAATTCAGGTAGCTTGACTTGGGTCTCCTTTTTGTTCAGCAAAAATACTACCCAAGTGTACCTGGAAAAATCATCAACAACAACTAAAGCATATTTTCTTCCATTTATACTTACTGGGATTATTGGCCCAAATAAATCCATATGCAGTAGTTGAAGAACTCTCTCAGTTGAGATGACAGGTTTTCCTTTGAATGAGGCTTTGATCTGCTTTCCTTCCTGACATGGCTGGCATATGTGTTCTTTGGTGAACACTTGATTTGGCAGCCCTTTAACTAGAGAGTTTCTTGCAATCTTGTTGATGGTTTTGAAGTTCAGGTGATTCAGTCTCTTGTGCCATAGCCAGCTTTGCTCATTTGTGCTTTTGGCAACAAGACAAACTGCTTCAGGGGTTTTGCTCCAATCTGCAAAATAGACATTTCCCTTTCTCACCCCTGTTAGTAGCACCTGTTGTGTTGATTTATTTTTGATAGTACATTCATTTGGTGCAAATTCAACACAATATCCTTTGTCACAAATTTGACTTATAGACAGCAAGTTATATTTTAGGCCTAGAACATATGAGACATCAGTAATTTTAACACTACCAATGTTTAATGTACCATAGCCTCTTGTGATGCCTTGAGAGCTGTCTCCAAAGGTTACTGAAGGACCATCTTTTTCTATGAAGTCTGAGAGAAGTTCCTTGTTTCCAGTCATGTGCCTTGAACATCCACTGTCCAGGTACCATGCTGTTTTCTTGTTGATGCTTCTCCTCTTTTTGGGGTCCTTGCAGCCCTGCAAAGTCAAAATTTAGGTACCCTTTGAGTGTTGGGTCCTAGAGGGTTAGTTGTACCTTTTGGAACCCAAATCTGCCTGATAACTCTGATTGATTCAAAGTGACTGACTTGGTTTCCATTTACATCTACATACACAGTTTGACCCTTAAATGCCTTGGGTGATCTCTGTGTATAAGTGTTAGCTTTGTAGGGTTCAGGAGAGTTGGTAAATTTCTTTGGGACATTTCTCCTGAAGTTACTAAGCTTAGGTGCAGCTGGGTAAGACTTTTGAGGATGGGTTTTTGGATGGCCTTTTCCATTTGGCAAGTAAGGTCCAGGCTTCCTGAATGTTTTATACCTATCAGAGGGGATTGGCCTTAATCCATTCAGTTGAGGTTGCCTCATTTGAGTTGGCCTCTTCTGAACAGGTTTTGGACAACTCCTCTGATGATGATTCAGATAGGTTGGCCTTCCATTGGTTCTACCTTTCTGAACCTCATTCCTCCTGTAAGCAATGCCTTTAACCTTTTCCAAAGGTGTGGGTTTAGGTACATTGTTTACCTGAGTTGGTATAAAAATTCCTTTACCCTTATCCTTGATCAGTGGTTGATTTACTTCAATTTCATTTTGTTGTGCCACTGATCTCACAAAAGTCATCTTAGAATTTCTTGATGAAGCAACACTAAGACCAGGTGAGGGTTCAAATGGATTATAGCCTAATCCACCCTTTTGAGCAAATGGTCTTTGAAACCCTTGAATCTCTTCTATTGCTTTAGCAGATTTGTTCAAGGCAAACATTTTCATTTTTAAGCTCCCCTCACTCAATTTTAGAGTATCAAATTCACTTGAGAGATTGTCAAATTTTGCTTGAAGAATTCTAAGATCAAAATCCTTTTTCCTCAAGGCCAGTTCTTGATCATCAATCAACTTTTGTTGTTCAGAGACTTTGAGAGACACTTCCTCAAGTTCTCTCACAATCTGCTGATACAACTCAGTTGATTTAATGTCAAGCTCAGGTTCAGGAAGGTTGGGAGTTTGAGCTTTCGAATTCAGTAGCTCATTTTCTCTGAGTGCTATATTGCATACTTCTCTTAGCCTGGTGAAATCCTCAAATAGTTTTACAAAGTTGAGTTTTAAGGGGATTTCACTAGACTCATGTGTGTTGTTTGAAGAACTGGAAGAACTAGAAGATGAACATACCTCATCATTTTCCAATGCCATTTGACAGTCATTGTTGGGATATAAATTCACCCTAAGCCCCATTTGATGTTAGAATAGTTTTGATGGCCAAAACACTTAGAGTTTATAAATGTAATAGGATCAGCTGACTTGTATAGAACAGCTTAGACTAGTCTTGTGTGATCAACTGTATTGATAGCAGCTGATCAGCACAGTCATGGCTTACATGCCTATCCTCAAGATAAGAAGAGTAGAAGACATGAAGACTAGAAGATCCTTGAAGACCAGATATGTTAAGGTGCTTGTATACCTACTTATCTGATGGAGTCCCAGATTGAAGATGGCCTAAAGCATTACAAAGAATTTCCAGATCAGAAGAGTAGTACTCGTCTGATATCAGAAGACAGAAGACCTAAGGCCAGAAGAGCAGTCAGAAGACTAGTAGTACAGATCAGAAGACTATGTGCTCTTCCAGGACTCGGCTGATTCCCAAGTCATCTTACAATTCAAACGAAGACCTACCTTATTTAGAAGATTGACATGATCCCAGGATTGAAGCAATCAAGCGGCTGGAATCAAGGAATCAAGCTATTATGGGAAGATTGCTCAAACGGCTAGTCAACTCCAACGGCTAGTTGCACTCAATCTCCATTATAAATACAAGAGGTTGAACACAGAAGCAAGAAGAGAGAATTCACAAGCTAAGCAAGCCATCAAGCAAAAAGCCACACTATTCTAAGAATTCTCAAAGAGCCTGAAATCCATTAGATTATCCATAGCTCTTAAGTGCTTCTTATCCAACCCTTAAGAACCTGAAACTTATTCATATTGTATATCAGTTGTTTTAGGCATAGTGGTTAAGCAAATTATAAGCTTGAACCATTAGTTGGATACATCTCAAAAACCCCAAACCCTCACCGAAAGGTTTAAGTTTTTGAAACCCCTCAAAGTGCAAGTGCTTACAATCACTTGTGGAGACCGCAGCTGTTAGGACGGCTCAGATCTCAAAGTCCTAACCTTGGGACTATAAAGGACAAGACCCTTGTAATTTGAGGAAATTAAAGGGATTAAACATCACGTTGGGACGTGAGAGTGGACGTAGGATCGTATATCCGAACCACTATAAATCCGGTGTTATTTACTTTCTGCACTTTACATTTCTGCTTTTACATTCATTATTATATAGTGCATACTGTGATTTCAACACTCTTCAAAAAGGGCCATAACTTTCAAACCAGCATCAGCTGAGTAATTTCACAAAGTAAAACAAGTTACAAGAACGAGTCTAAACCAGGGCCACCATATTTCCGCATATAACTTCTTCAGTCAAGATCACTATAGTCATCTGGACCAGCAGACTTGCAGTCCAGTTGACATAGCTATCAGAAGAGGTTCCCAACTTTGTTTGAAAAAGTATTAAAGTCTATTCACCCCTCCCCTCAAGACTTTAATCCCATTCACTACTCGTTCAGGGACCAACAAGTGGTATCAGAGCAGTGGTTCTAACGGACTACTGTCTCTAGATTATCAGAAGACTTGAGGGAGTCTTTCTGTAGTCCTCTTGAACAGATCTTTTTGGAAAAACTTGTTTTTGAAAACTCATACAGCATGAGTGCTAATATGCGTAAGTTGCCTAAGTTTTCAGTTGAGGATTATGATTACTGGAAGATCAGGATGAGGAAGAATCTCACATCAGTCCATTACAAGATGTGGTCTGTAATCACAGAAGGCCCGATCACCATCATGACAGTCAACACTGCAAATGGTGATCCAGAAGTCCCAGTTGGAGAACTGGTTCCCAAGTCCATGAAGGATCTCACACCAGAAGAGATGAAGCAATCAAACCTTGATAGCATTGCTCAAGATTACATAATGCAAACTCTTCCAAATGAGTACATTGCAAAGGTAATCCATTGTGAGTCAGCCAGAGAGATGTGGGAGGCATTGGCACTTCTCTGTGAAGGAACTGAGCTGATCAAAGAATCCAAGTTGTCTACAGCAGTCAAGAAGTTCGAACACTTCAAGATGCAACCAGAAGAGTCTGTTGATCAGTTAGACAACAGATTTACCAAGATCATCAATGAGATAGAATCTCTGGGCAAGAAATACACAAATAGAGAGAAAAATCTAAAGATCTTAGATTCTCTAACCAAGAAATGGAGACTCAAGAAGATCATCATCAAAGATACTCAAGATATCAAGAAGTGGTCTGCCCAAACTCTATTTCAGAACCTGAAAGCCCATGAATATGATCTTGAAAGAGAAGAGAACTCAGGAAGTGATGAGCCAACTGCAACCCCATCTACCTCCAAGACTGTAGCCTTCAAGGCAGCCAATACAAAAGCTGCAAGCACCTCATCTGGCAAGACCTCTCTGAAAACAGAAGACTGTGAAGGATCAGACATGAGCCTGAAAGAGCAAATGGCACTTATGATCAAGAGATTTGAAAGGATGAACACCCTCAACAGTAAATATAGAAAATTCTATAGAAACTACAAAGATAGAAGAGCAAGTTCATCCTCCAGAGGTTCCAGAGAAAGAACACCAGAAAGACATCCTAGAAAGGATGTGGAGTCATCTGACAGCCGAGGATCTAGAAGAAAAGATGCCACTCCTCCAAGGAGAGGCAACTCAAATCAGAAACCTGGATCTTGCTTCAACTGTGGCAAACCAGGACACTATGTCTATAAATGTCCTGAGCTGGATTTGGATGACAAGAAAGAAAGAAGGCTAAGAAGAACCTCAGACAAAAAGGCAATGGTGACTGAAGAATCTGAATACCCAAGTGATGAACTCCCAACGTCACCAGACGATCAAATCTTTTCAGATGATTCAGACGACCTAGCTATGATGGCCATAGGAGAAAATGAGGTAAACTCTTATACTACTACTTTCCATTCACCTATTTTCTCACAAACAGATGACATAAACTCATCTGAAGGCGAATCAGAAGACACCTATTATCAATCTTTAAGAAAGGTAAAAGGTGATCTGGATATTGCCACTAGAGCCTTTATAGAAGTGGAAGAGGAGAATAAGGACTTAAGGAAAGAAATTGCTAGGTTGAAAAAGGTAAAGTTTGATAACACCCCTGAGTTAGTCACCATGAATGAAAGGTTGACCAAAGAAGTGGAACTTCTTAAGGAAGAAAATACCACAACAACTCAGTTGTATGAGGGGATGTTAGAGACTCAAGCCTTAGAAACCAAAGAATTTTGTATACTTCAATCTAAGTTCGATGATCTCTTCCAAACACATAAGCTCTTAGAAAAGGAGAAGGAATGCCTAGATCAAAAGATATCAGAATTCAATAAAGCTTCGACTACTATTGAAAGTATCTCTGAATATTATAGATCAAATGGCAATAAGATGGGTTTAGGCTATGAATTTAATCCATCAACATCCTCTCCAGCTGGGGGTAGTACACCTAACAAGTGCACTACTCAGATACATGAACAGGGTGAGTGTTCTAAACACAATGAACTCAATATGAACCAAAAGGCATCTGTACCAGCTAAGGCTAACTATCCCAAAACCAAAAATGGTAAAGGACAAGCTAACCCCAAGCCTGTACAAAGGAACAGCAAACAGCCTAGACCATCTCGGCTGAGACAGTCTCAGCTGTATACTGCTCCAGCCAAGAAGAAGAAATCTTCTTCAAACAAATCTGTTCTCTTTGCACCCCCTATCTCTTATGATATTGTGAGAACAGAAGAGTATGGTCCATATAATCGTGTACATCGACCAGCTAATGCACCCAGGCCGAATGTAACTAGTCAAAAGATCATGTATGTACACTCCTATAAAGGGAAACCATTTGACTACTACTTAGCTGACACCAAGAACAAATCAGATCAGTCCAAGGTGCTGACTGGTAAGATTTGGTTCTGTGATGCCCGAGGGAAACAACTCAAATGTTCAAGGTTGTTTAAACGACCAATGTATATGTGGGTTCCCAAGGGTAGTACTAACACCCAAGGACCCAAAACAAAATGGGTACCTAAAACTTAACTTTTCTTGCAGGAAAGGAAGGACCTATACAGAAGAGGAGGTCTAGCAGGAGAAACTTGGTACATAGATAGTGGATGCTCAACTCACATGACTGGAACCAAAACCCTGCTGACCAACTACATAGAGAAGAAAGGTCCAAAAGTTTTCTTTGGTGATAACGCGCACGGTAACACAAAAGGATATGGCACCCTTAAAAATGGTGACATTGAGGTACATGATGTATCATATGTAGAAGGTCTTAAGTTTAATTTATTATCTGTTTCTCACTTTTGTGACACTGGTTATTCAGTTAAATTCTCTAAAGATGAATGTCTCATAAGTGATAAAAGAACAAAACAAAACCTTCTAACAGGATCTAGAAAGGGAAGTATGTATCTTGCAAATTGGAACAGCTGTCCTAAGGATACATGCCTGCTTGTGAAGAGCCCTAAAGATGTCAGCTGGCTATGGCACAAACGTCTTAGCCATCTGAACTTTAAGACTATGAACAAGTTAGCAAGGGAATCCTTAGTTGATGGTCTGCCTAATGAACTCTACTGTAAAGATCAGGTTTGTGATGCATGTCAACAAGGAAAGCAAACAAAGGTCTCCTTCAAGACCAAGAAGACAGCATCAACCAGCAGAGTTCTTGAATTGCTTCACATGGATCTCTTTGGACCAATCACTCCAACCACTTTAACAGGGAGGAAGTACACTCTTATTGTTGTAGATGATTATTCCAAGTTTACTTGGGTTATCTTCTTATACAAGAAGAGTGAAACACAGCAGAAGCTACCTGAACTATTGAAGAGGATCCAAGTAGAGAAAGGAGAACCAATCGTGAAAATTAGAAGTGACAAAGGCACTGAATTCATTAACTCTTATATAATTGCCTATTGTACTTCTAATGGTATTCAACACGAGACAAGTGCAGCAAGAACACCACAACAGAATGGTGTAGCTGAAAGAAGAGTCAGAACGCTCAAAGAAGCTGCCAGAACACTCCTTGCTGAATTCTCTACTCCCAAGAAGCTATGGGCAGAAGCCATCAACACAGCTTGTCACACTCAAAACAGGTCAGGTATTCATAAAATACATGAAAAAACTCCATATGAACTGTGGAAAGGAAGAAAACCTAGAGTATCTTACTTTCATATATTTGGTTGTAAGTGTTTCATTCACAACAATGGGAAGAGTAAGTTGAATGCTTTTGATGCCAAAGCAGATGAGGGGATATTCTTAGGATACTCCTCAACTAGCAAAGCATTTAGAGTACTCAACAAACGAACCCTTCTTGTGGAAGAAACACCTCATGTTGTTTTTGATGAATCGTGTGAAAAGAATGCAGTAGAAACAAACTCAGCTGCAGATCAGATGAGACATCTAGTGATCAAGTCCAAACCAGATGAGTTCATTGAAGTCAATGAACCTTTCCCTGAAGAACCAGAGGAAGATAAGCCTCATAGACCTGTCACTAGATCTCAAACTCAAGCAGGACAAGCTGACCAGAATCAAGATGCATCAATCCCAAATGCCAGGGGGAATGATCTCTTTGACACTCAAGGTGATTGACCTAATCAAGTCAACCCTCCTGATGGCACTAGATCAGATGAGAATCCAAACTCATCCAATGCAGATACTCCAGTAAGGCATACATGGAGGAACAACCATCCATCAAACCTCATCTTAGGAGGAGCAGAATCAGGTGTCAAGACCAGAAGACAACTGAATCAGAATTCTCAATCATCTATGTTCTGCTGGTGTGCTTTCCTGTCCAACATTGAACCAGCTGACATAGAAGAAGCAATGACAGATAGCAATTGGATCACTGCTATGCAAGAAGAACTAAACCAATTCGAAAGAAATGAAGTCTGGGAATTGGTAGATCGTCCTGAAAACCACAATGTAGTAGGAACAAAGTGGGTATTCAAGAACAAGAAGGACGAAAATGATGTGATAACTAGAAATAAGGCAAGACTAGTTGCAAAAGGATACTCACAATCTGAAGGGATTGACTATGATGAAACTTTTGCACCAGTAGCCAGATTAGAAGCCATTCGACTATTTCTAGCTTATGCATCATATATGGGCTTCAAGGTATATCAAATGGATGTCAAGAGTGCTTTTCTAAATGGTATTCTGATAGAAGAAGTATATGTAGAGCAGCCTCCAGGATTTGAAAGAGGTGATCAAGTATATCGACTGAAGAAGGCTCTCTATGGTCTAAAACAAGCCCCTAGAGCTTGGTATGACACATTGTCACAATTCCTACTTGACAATGGATATACAAAAGGCAAAGTTGATAGAACTCTCTTCAGAATACAAGAAGGAGAAGACATTCTATTGGTACAAATATATGTAGATGACATCATATTTGGATCACCCAATCAAGAAATGTGCAAGAAGTTCTCTGAACTTATGCAAGGAAAATTCGAAATGAGCATGATGGGTGAGATGAATTATTTCCTAGGACTTCAAGTCAAGCAGAGTCCAGAAGGGATCTTCATCAACCAGTCCAAGTATACCAAGAGTCTGCTAGAAAGATTCAAAGCTCTACAAAGCAAGACTGCAAGGATTCCAATGATGACATCTTTCAAAATGGAACCAGATGAGTCTGGACAGGCAGTTGATCAAGCTGAATATAGAGCACTGATTGGATCTTTACTATATCTTACAGCCAGCAGACCAGACATAACATTTGCTGTAGGAGTATGTGCTAGGTTTCAAGCAAACCCAAAGCAAAGTCATCTAGAAGCAGCAAGGAAGATTCTCAAGTACCTAAAAGGATCAGTCAACCTAGGTCTATGGTACCCTGCTGATGACAATCTAGAATTGAGTGGCTATTCTGACTCAGACTTTGGAGGATGCAGAATTGATAGGAAGTCCACATCAGGAACCTGTCAATTTCTAGGAAACAAGCTGATATCATGGTTCTCTAAGAAGCAAACCTCAGTTGCAACCTCCACCACTGAAGCAGAATACATGGCAGCTGGTAGTTGTTGTAGTCAGCTGCTCTGGCTAGTTCAACAACTCAAGGATTACAAGGTAGAGGCAAGAGAAGTCCCTATTTATTGTGATAGCAGCAGCGCCATTGCCATCACTCAAAATCCAGTCCTCCACACAAGGTGCAAGCATGTCGACATTAGACACCACTTCATAAGAGATCACCTTGAAAAGAAGGACATCAAGATGGAGAAAATTCACACAGATATCCAAAGAGCAGACATCTTGACTAAGCCCCTAGCTGAAGAAAGGTTCAAAACCTTATGTTACAGCTTAGGACTCCTGGACCCAAGCACATGAAGAAGGAGAGAACAGCTGAAAACCTCAGCTGACCCAAGTGCAGCAGACTAGGAGAATCAGATGAGGTGAATAGACACCCTCATCTTCAGGTAAGTTCTTTCCCAATGAAGACAAATAGAGCTGAGGGAAAACTTAGAGTTATCTAATCAAGGGGGAATCAATGATACCTTAAGAATCCTTGATGAAATACTCTAACATCTGCATTGCACAGTATACATATATATATATAGCAAACTTGAACAAAGCTATTTGATCTTCCTACTCTAAGCAATGTATAACTATGTATATTAATAAACTATTCTTCATAAAATACTTTATTCATATACATAAATACAGTATACTAACTGAGTCATACTTGGCTGGATTAATACACCATCCTCACCGACTCAACAGTATGCATGCACAGTACGGATTTCAAATAACTCATGGTCAAAATTTATAATTTCTGCATTCCATTAGATAAGTCTGAATATCTTTAAATGTGCACCCTTGGATCAAGAAATTCACTGCTGATCTTAAGAAATCACTTTTCAGAATTCAGACCTATCACCTCTATAGTCTTGTCATCTTTCTCTCCATTACCTCATTTCTACACCTATAAAAGGAGAAGTTATGAGAACACCTAAGAACACAAAACATCTAACATTTTTCTTATTTCAGGTATGGAGACAATTGAAAGAAGAGATGGAATGGAGAGCATTCTTCAACCAAAAACTTGGGTGAAGGAGATGAAGATTTGTCCAGAAAATGAAGATGATGCAGATCCATATACATGGCTTACTCAACATGAGTATGTTCATGAAAGCTAAAGGAAGAAGAGACGTTCTTGTTGAAAGCTAAAGGAGGAAGAGATGCAGAGGACAAAGTAGCAAGCAAGCAGAGCTTCTTCTCCAGAAGGAAGTTCTACATGGAGAGCTTGTTATCAAAAGCTACTGTGTCTAAACAGAACATGAAGGCTGCGTCCATGGCCCTTTCTTCAACTCCATTGACGCACCCCTCAACCTTCCTTCCCCTTCTAGAGAAGCGAAGAAATTCAACAAGAGCACATTAGATGCTACATCCCATCTGATGATGAGGAACATCCGATGGTGAGGAACATTTAAATCAGTGGGACTATGTCTAGACTAGCTCCACTTGATTTAAAGAAGGAGTTGAAAGATCCATCAAACCAGGTTGGATCATCACTCACAATAAAGCTGGAAGGATCCATCCAGGTTGGATCATCACAGCAAACACCGTTTCCTCTACTCAGCTGATCAGAAGACCAACTCAGCTGACCAGAAGACTTTTCAAAGACAATCAGCAGACATCTTGACAACATCAGAAGACATCACTCTGCTGACCGAATCACACAAATTTAGAGTATAATGACTAGTCTTGATCATGTAATTCATTCTAGAATTATTCCTGAATGTAATTAAACAAATTGGCTTATATAAGGAATGCAATTTTCTTATAAAAAACGGCCTTGATGATCAATTCTTACCATAAATTAGTCTCAACGGCTATTTTTGGTAATGATGCCATTAATACTCAAGTACCATATTGCCAGCAAATCAAATATTGCCAAATGGCATAACCAGCCGGCAAATTTAAGAAATCAAAGAAGGAAATCTTGGGCTCTACTCCAAAACCAAATCCAAATCTGACCGTTAGATCAAATTCTCTGGAGTATATATATTCACATCCCTAAAACCTCTTCCAATCCCTGTCGCTCATATTACTCAACTACTCACATTACTCTCTCTCGTTCTGCAAATTTCTTTCAAGCCTTCCAACCCTAACACTCAGACTCTACTATGGCAATCATTGAAATTTACGACGAGAAGACCAAGAACACTGGCACCTTGGATGCTGCAAAGTGGTCCAAGGAAGGGAAGATCTTTACGGAGAATGCTCTGTTTTTCAAGGGCAAACACTCGGATGAGAACAAGGAAATATTGCTTCGGTGTGTCAATCTTAAACTCAGAGACTTTCTGGAAGCAGCTCCAACTAATGTCTATGAACAAGACGTTCTGACATTCTATGCAAACGCCGTGATGAAGGGTTCTCATGTTGAAAGTGTCATGAATGGACACAAAGTCAAGGTTACAAGGGAAATTCTTCAGGAATTGTTTGGCCTGTCAAGGGGGAAAATAAATATCTCCAACTACATCATGAATAGAGAAAAGGAGTATATGGAGATGTTTACTGGTGGAAGAATCAAGGCTACTGATGCAACTGGGCTAAAGAAATCCCAACTTGAACCAAAATTCCAAACCTTGTTGGATATTGCAGGAAAGATGCTACTTGGTAACACATTCAGTCATGATGCTGTTACTACTTTAAAGGTTCGAGTAATGGCTGCAATCTGGGATCAGATCGATGGAGATTGGCAAGGACTATTCTTAGAAAGAATTGCTCTTGAGGCAAAGAAAGTCACTTTGGACTTACAATCGAAGGTATGGAAGGTAGCAGCCACAGTCAGCTTTGTCAACAAGCTGAGCATCATCCTTCCAGATATTCTCCCAAAGAAGTACAAGATGGGACCTCATAAGACCTTCCACATCTCCAAATATTATTTGAGAAAGGAAGCTCTTGCTGAGGCAGAAAGGTTAAAAGAAGAGAAAAGGAAACTATTGGCTGAGAAGGCAGCACAAGAGTCTGATCATGACTCTGCTGAAGAAGAAGAGGAGCCAACCAAAGAAGAGGCTCAGAAGAAGGTTGCTGAGGATGATGATGATGATGACAATCAGACCTTAGCTCAAAGACGATATCTAATCAGATCTGGGCTCATCTCCCCATCTGATTCAGATGCTACTCCCACTGCCTCTCCCTTGAAGAAGGCAGGTACCTCTAAACCCTCTCCCTCTTTTACTCCTTTTAAATTGTCAAAGGGTCAGAAGAGAAAGAAGAATAATTCTTCTTCCAACAAAAAGTCCAAGAAATCGAGGCTTCCTACTCCCATTCTAATAGCCCCGATTGCATCCTTCAACCCTTCTGATGATTCCAACCCATCTGATCACTCAAACACTAATATCCAAATCCCTGCTGATACTCACACAGCAGAGGAACAAGCTCAACCTACTTCTACCCCTGAATCTCTATTGCCTACCCCTGCTGATGTCCAAGATCCAAGTGTCCAACCTTCTACTGATCTTCATGAAGATACTATACCAGACCAGCAGACTCAAAACCCTGCTGATGAACGGATCACTGCTGATCAAGAACTTATCACTTCCCAAATCCCTGCTGATACTCACACAGCAGAGGAAACTACCCCAAACACTCAAACTCCTACCATCATTGTTTCTTCTGTTCCAGAAGATATGGCACCAGCAGACATTGCTCCAGCTGGTCCCTCTCAACCTCAATCCAGAATGGTTCACTATCCTATGTGCACAAGGGAGAAGATAATGAGGATGAAGATAGCAAATCTGCTCAAGACTACTATTCCTGGTATTGATGAGGAATCAGTTCAGTTCGAACAAATTCTCAGACTCTGCACCTGGATTGAACTCAGGAGAGACGATGTGGATGACCTTATTGAAGTCATGGAAGGAATGGGAGGAAAAGCTAATTTCCTCGACTGGGAAATGGAGCAAAAAGAAGTTGCTCAAGTCACATCTTTTACTCAACTGCTGCCCGAGGACGCCTTTACAGCAGTATGCCACAGAATTCTAGGAATTCCACCTACTGATGCCTCTATCCCAGAAGGCATATCAGATCATCAGACAGCTGACACAGCAAAAGTGAATGACTCAGCTGCGTCCGTTCCTGCGGAAGACTCAGCTGAACCAACTGACAGAACCGAGATTGAAAGAGAAGTAATCACTATTCCTGATCACTTCATGCCTAAGGATACTCTACCTCACTTCATTGACAAAGGAGACACCGTCATGTCCCACTTGGTTAAGGCCACTACCTCATTTCTCAATGAAGAGTACCTTTCAGCTGAAGAAAGAGGCAAAGCCCTGACAACCCGCCCCAAGCCTCAAGGTACAGCCTCAACTTCTACTCCAACAGCTGACTATACAGCAGACATATGCTCCCAGGTCAAGACTGCTATAGACCTACACTTTGAAAAGGGTTTAGGCCTACAGCTTGGAAGATATGTTGAAAAGGCAGTCAAGGAGCAGAGAACTCGTCTTCATAACCAGATCATTGACATTGAAGACAAGTTTGGAGAATCTCTTCACGATCAGATAAGTGAGTATCTGACCAGCATTCTGAAGATAGCAGGTGACCATTCCACCAGGTTTGCTGATCTCTACACCAATGAGGTCAACCGCATGGAAAACACCTACAAGACAAGAATTGAAGATGCTGAAGCAAGAGCTACTGAAGGTCGAGCTCTTCTCCAATCAGCTACAGCAGAGAATGAAAAACTTCAGATTCAGCTGAAGGAGACAGCAACAAGACTGGAAGCAATTACAGCTAAACTAGAAGCTGCCTCCTCCTCCAACTCTCATGCTCAGATTCTAGACCATAGCATCACTCATCTGACTCATGTTGGCAGAGTCAACGCCATGGCTCTTCAACAAACTCTTAGAGTGGAGATACTGAATGCCATGAAGCCTTTTGCGGCTGCACTTGCTGAAGCCAAAAAGGGGGAAGATGTATTGATAAAAGCTCTAGAAAAGACTACTGCACAGCAAGCTGTAATGGTAGTATCTCAAGATGAGTTGAATGAAACCTTGGGTGATTTATCAAGCAAATTCAAGAGCAAGAAAGGCAAAGGAAAAGAAATTGCTCAGGAAGACATTCAAGCTCCCACTCAAGCATCTGGTCTGCAGATCACTGCCTCTACAGAACAAGTTTCCGAGAAAAGAATGACTAGGAAAAGGAAGGCAGATGAGCAAGCAGATGAGCAAACTCAGAAGTCAACTCCAGCAGAGCCTACTGCAGAAGAGAAAGAGGCTTTAGAGTTGAAGAAAAGAAAAGAACTTGAAGCACAAGAGCTTAAACAAAAGAAGCTAAAAGATGCGAAAGCAGTCAAAGCCAAATTTGACAGGAAGATAGCCAAACTCAGGAAAGCTCTCAAGGAGAAAGCACTGAAAGAGAATGCTCTGGCACAGAAAGATAAAGTTCTGGTGTTTGATAGCAACTATGTGGACTATCTAGCCCTTCAAGATGAGCTACCAAGGTGGTACCCTCTGAAGAAGAAATGGCAAATTCAACACCACATTGTAAGAAAATTTGGCCCTCTCCCAACCTATGAAGATGAATTCTTCCAGTTCAATCAATTCATGAACATTGAAGATCCAGAGTTCTGGAAAGAAGTAGTCAAGACAGCCAAAGAACTTGATAACTGCAGAATCTTAACTCCTGAAGAACCCAAATGGGATCCTCCCAAACTAGATTCTGGAAGAACTGACTTCATTGAAGTCAAAAGGATCCTAGAGAAGATCTATGAAGAGGAGAATGTTACAGACCTGCAGCACATGGAAGAAGTTCGATCTCGTCTGTACCTTGCCTTCCGCATCTGAAGATCAGAAGACCTGATGAAGACCACTTTCAAAGCTTTAAGAAACTATTACTTGTAATCTGTAAAAGTTATATATATTCAAGTTTAGTTCTCTTTGCTTTCAAGACAAACTCTCATTGTCTTCATCAGATACTTCAGTTTTTATGAAGTTTATAAACTCCTATCTTACCTTATTAAGAGCATTTATCATATATATAGTTTTGGCTTCATCAAAAAGGGGGAAATTGTTGGGATATAAATTCACCCTAAGCCCCATTTGATGTTAGAATAGTTTTGATGGCCAAAACACTTAGAGTTTATAAATGTAATAGGATCAGCTGACTTGTATAGAACAGCTTAGACTAGTCTTGTGTGATCAACTGTATTGATAGCAGCTGATCAGCACAGTCATGGCTTACATGCCTATCCTCAAGATAAGAAGAGTAGAAGACATGAAGACTAGAAGATCCTTGAAGACCAGATATGTTAAGGTGCTTGTATACCTACTTATCTGATGGAGTCCCAGATTGAAGATGGCCTAAAGCATTACAAAGAATTTCCAGATCAGAAGAGTAGTACTCGTCTGATATCAGAAGAAAGAAGACCTAAGGCCAGAAGAGCAGTCAGAAGACTAGTAGTACAGATCAGAAGACTATGTGCTCTTCCAGGACTCGGCTGATTCCCAAGTCATCTTGCAATTCAAACGAAGACCTACCTTATTTAGAAGATTGACATGATCCCAGGATTGAAGCAATCAAGCGGCTGGAATCAAGGAATCAAGCTATTATGGGAAGATTGCTCAAACGGCTAGTCAACTCCAACGGCTAGTTGCACTCAATCTCCATTATAAATACAAGAGGTTGAACACAGAAGCAAGAAGAGAGAATTCACAAGCTAAGCAAGCCATCAAGCAAAAAGCCACACTATTCTAAGAATTCTCAAAGAGCCTGAAATCCATTAGATTATCCATAGCTCTTAAGTGCTTCTTATCCAACCCTTAAGAACCTGAAACTTATTCATATTGTATATCAGTTGTTTTAGGCATAGTGGTTAAGCAAATTATAAGCTTGAACCATTAGTTGGATACATCTCAAAAACCCCAAACCCTCACCGAAAGGTTTAAGTTTTTGAAACCCCTCAAAGTGCAAGTGCTTACAATCACTTGTGGAGACCGCAGCTGTTAGGACGGCTCAGATCTCAAAGTCCTAACCTTGGGACTATAAAGGACAAGACCCTTGTAATTTGAGGAAATTAAAGGGATTAAACATCACGTTGGGACGTGAGAGTGGACGTAGGATCGTATATCCGAACCACTATAAATCCGGTGTTATTTACTTTCTGCACTTTACATTTCTGCTTTTACATTCATTATTATATAGTGCATACTGTGATTTCAACACTCTTCAAAAAGGGCCATAACTTTCAAACCAGCATCAGCTGAGTAATTTCACAAAGTAAAACAAGTTACAAGAACGAGTCTAAACCAGGGCCACCATATTTCCGCATATAACTTCTTCAGTCAAGATCACTATAGTCATCTGGACCAGCAGACTTGCAGTCCAGTTGACATAGCTATCAGAAGAGGTTCCCAACTTTGTTTGAAAAAGTATTAAAGTCTATTCACCCCTCCCCTCTAGACTTTAATCCCATTCACTACTCGTTCAGGGACCAACAGTCATCATCACTGTCACTGTTGGAGAATAGTCCATCATCAGAAGAGTAGACACTCTCTTCACTTGCTGAATCTCCAGCTACCATAGCCTTCCTATTGTTCAGCCTTTTATCTCTTTTGTTTTGCCTTTCCTTCCTTTCTTTTGCACTGAGGTCAGGACAGTCATACTGAAAGTGACCCTTCTTCTGGCAGTTGTAACACACATCTTCATCATCATTCTTCTTGCTTGAGGACTCCTTCCTCCTTGATGATGATGGTTCACCTTTGCTGAATTTCTTCCTATCAGCATATCTGTCTTCTTTCTTTTCATCAGAGACTTTGTCCTCTGATTTATGTTCAGGAGAACTGAATCTCCTTCTAGTTCTGTTATCCTGGTAGAACTTCTTGTATCTACCAAATCTGGAGTTGAGCTTCTCAAATCTTCTAGCCATGAGTGCCAACTCCTCCTTTATTTCAGATTTTGAAACAGATTGAGAGGATCTTTGAGTAATCTTCTTTTCTGTTTCAGCAGCTTTGAAGGCAACACCTTTGTTTGAAAACTAACTTGTAACTGATTCTTCTTATCTATCCACGCGTTTCTTCAGTTAATTAGTTATTCCTTAACTAACTCTTCAATCTTTATCTTCAATACGCGTTTCTGTAACTAACACATTAGTTCTTCTTGTCTTGTCTTGTAGTCTCGCGCACTTGTCTTGTCCAGTAGTAGTAGACTTCTTCTTCAGATTACATCAAGAACTAATCTAGTCCTATTATCTAATCCTAACACGACTATTACATTACATTAAGCTCTTGTTATAAAGCTTAGTCAATTTAAGAATCTATACATCAAATATACAAATATAAATCGTAAAACATGAGCTTCTATCCTTTTTTTAATATAACTCAGTATAAATCCTAACACATATAAGTATCAACATATTATAAGTACTTGTCTTTTCTTTTATACTTGTCTTTTGAAACTTTACTCAAGAATTAATACTTGTCTTGTGAACTCTACTGATCTGCTCAAGATGACTTCATAACTAGACTAGATCAGTCAACACTTAGAAAATATTCAGGTCTACTTTTGGCTTATCAAACCTTATCTTATCTTTTCATCATTTAGGACTTGTCTTTAGGATTTATATCCCAACAATTTCCCCCTTTTTGATGAAGCCAAAACTACTTGAATCTTTTCTCATAAGTAGACTAGTTAAGTAGTTACCTTGTCTTTAATCATCAAAATATAACTTTCTTTCATTTATTCAACTAAGATCAGTAGATATTACACATACTAAATATTAAAAACAAAAACTAAGTATCAGAGCAAACAAAAAACTAATCTGAAAGAGTACCTCCTTCTGGATTTGGAACACAGAATGCATCTAGGAGTCTCTTGTGTATCACCGAAACATGATCTTCAATTTCTATCTTCTCCTTGTCTAGTAGCTCCTCCTCAAACTTCTTAATTTGATTAAAGTCGATCCTCTTTCCTGAACTCAGCATCGGAGTAGTCCATTTTGGAAAGATAGGGACTAGAATGTTAAAATTCACAGCAGCAGCTATCCTCATAATCAGATTCCATAGTTTTCTATCTTGAACTTCCATGAACTTGTCAAAGATAGAATACAGTTCTTCAGAGCTTTCTGAATCTCCATACTTACGAACTATCCAGTGATCTAATTCCCATTGCAACTTGACTTTGAACCAATCTTTACGATGTTCATTGTCAATGAAGTTGTCAATGAATGCGTCTTCAACTAGATCTGGATTTGGCTTTAACTTCTGCAATCTTCGAATATGTTTTCCAATTTTTTCTTTACTAGCATAGTGAGATTCATCATCAGTCTTCTCAACTAGCTTTTGTTTCTTCACGATTGCAGTTGTTTCTTCTTCTGGCTCTTCAATCACCATCTTCCTTTTAACTTGAATTGACTGAACTTCTTCTTTAGGTAAAGAAATACCTTTGCCCTTTGCTTGTCTCTTCTGCTCTTCTGCTTCTAGATCAACTTTCTTTACTAGCCTTCCTCTCTTAGGCCTTCTTAACTCTTCTATAGCAGTAGCAGCAACTTTCATCTCTGGTTCAGCACTTGACTTTTCTTCAACTCTACTTGTCTCTTCCCCCTTTTTGGCTTCATCCGTTGCCTTGAGAGTGAAAAGACTAGTAAATCGAGTCATTTCTTCCTTAACTGCTTCCTTCATAGCTTCAGCAGCTAGCTCTATCTGCCTTTGTTGTATCTGGTCACGACTCATCTTGTCAAGACGATCAGTAGTAGACTCCAACTTCTTCGAGTTAATGACTAATTCGTCCTTGAAATGAGTAGCTGTTTGTCGGAGCAGCCTGTTTTGGTCTATTAACTCATTTAGAACAGTTCTAGCACGCATTAACTGATCTTGTGCCTCACGACGCTGTTCATCTGCAATTTCAATCTTGACTCTGTAAAGTCTCTCCATCTTATTCGACTCTTTAGCTAAAGATCGTGCGAAAGAAATAGATCTCTTTTCTGAGAAATCAACTTGCTTCTTTAGGAAATTCTCAATTTCAGCATACATTTCTTCTCGGAAAGACGAATCCATCTTGTTGACCTCTCCAACAATTAATTCTCTTGAGGTGTCAACAAGTGACCGATTCTGTTCAACCAGCACATCCTTCAGTCTTGAGTTTAAGAACTCATCTATAGCAGTTTTGACAACATCCTTCAAGTCTATCTTCAACTCTTCTAGATAGCTTTCAGGAAATGTTTGAGTAGTCGATTGAGCTTCAGCAACAACTTCTTTTTGAGCTTTTTCAACAAGCTCATCTTCAGTAAACATGATGGCTTCAACAAACTCATCATCTTCTTCACCAAGTTCTAGAAAGTTGTCTTCTTTTCCAGTACTTTCAATGGCATCTTCCAGATTATCAGTCTGAACAGCAACATCAACTAACTCTGCTGTCAACTCTTCTTCCAGTAGATCAGTCTGAATAGCAACATCACTCTGGAATTCTGAACACAACACATCATCAGGAATGTTGAGCATTCTCTTCACGAGAGCAGTGAGGACATGAGCAGGAGACAACTCTGAATGGTCTTGAACTCCACTTTTCTCTTTTTGCTCCATCTCCCTATCCATGAAATTTGAGATTCCTCCCATGCCTAAAATTACTTCAAAAAGATCATCTGTTGAGGACTACTTCAATGCAACCCACGTGCAAATCCTAAGAAGTTTCTCATACTGCTCTGTTGAGGTGTCTATCTCTATAGAAGAGAGCTTCTTCTTTAGATTGTTGCTCACCTTCGCACGAATCCTCTTCTCCCTTAAGCACATCGGATAATAAACAAGGGATTCGAATCTAGTTTCGGAAGAGGTCTGAACAAGTGGGGTCCTTGTCTCAGTTGTTGCAGTGGCAACTAGTGGAGTTTCCGAAATAGATGGGTTGGTGGGTTCAACATATTCTGTTGTGGTAGGAATATTTGGGATGGTGGTTTCTTGGGGCTTTGATGTGGCTAGGTTTGGTTCGACAGTTGTAGAAGTATCAACTGTATCGAATATAGTAGTGTGTGGGGTTATGTTGGCTCTTAGTGGTTGTACTGCCAACACTGATGAGGATTTGGGAATAGGTTTGGCACGAGATCGGAGTGATCTTGCCTTGGTTTTAACGGGGAGAGAGAGAGGAATTGACAAAGTTCGGGAAGAAGTACCAACCTTTTCTTCAGTCGACTTGTCTGGTGAAGGACTAGACTCAACTTGCACCAGTCGATAAACATGCAATTCTTCCTCTTTTTCCTTAAACTCCTTGTCTGATTGAGTTTCCTCAGAGTCCTTTGCAGCTTCAAACATAGCTTCATCCGGCACATACTGAACTAGTCTTCCACTAGTTCCAGCTTCAGGTACTTCATCGGATTGTTCAGCATCTGACTCATCTTCTTCAGAACTAGTCGAGGCAGCATCATATATAGCATCGTCAGGGTTGATCTCGACTTGTCTGGGGACAGCAGTTCTACCAGCAGCTTGCTTCGCAAGAGCCTCCTTTTTCAAATAATGCTTTAGTGGGTGAAATGGCTTGCCCTTACTCCAACTAGTCTTGTTCGGCAACAAAATGGGTAGGATGATACTCAACTTGTTTCCGAAGCTCACATTTGCAGTCACCACCCAGTTGACTGTACTGGTGTCAACTTGCACATTCTTTTTGAAATACATCAATCTGTCCAAAAAGAATTTAGACCAGTTTCCTTCAGTGATTCCATCATGAATCACAACCATTACTCTTGCTTTCTGGAGCATCACAGAGTCAAAACTCCCAGTGACTCCTAGCAACATCTTTGACGCAATGTCAAGAAGAGTCTTGAATTTGTCAAGTAGCTCCTTCTTCTTGACAGCAGGAATTTTGCCATCACGATTCAACCTCAGCTGCTTTCCACAGAATATACTCAGGTACCTCAACTCTCGACCTTCAGCATATCTCTCAATATCTATTGATCCGGATGGTAGCTTCAAGGATTCAATCAAAAACTCACGAGTAATTTCTACTCGCCTTCTTCCAACAAAAGCTTCAATCAAGTCGCCTTGTCGAGTGGCTGTGGCATAAAATTCTAACACCTCCTCTTCCAGCACAACTTCAGGAAATGCCTCCAAATAGGGTCTTAAACCGCATCTCAAACATTTCATTAGAATTTCTTTGTTGTCATCGGTGTGATTTCCTTTGAAAAACACCGATCCTTCCACATGCACTTTTCCTTCGGTGGTATACTTTCCGAGATCGAATCTTGCCTGCATGTTAGTGCGAGCATCGAACATCGAAACAATCGACATAATAAATCGGTTATGAAAATCGAGGGATTTAGAAAGTGTTGAATGCTTGAGAAGTTATGAAAATCAAGAGGTTATGAACTTGTGAGCAGTTATGAAAGAATAGCATGGGTTTTGTTAAACCTTGAGTTTTGAATCAATGGTTGAGATCGAAAAGTTTGTTCCAATGGACAGATATGAAAGTCCTTTGAAATTCAGTTTTACGGAATCGAGAATATTATGTGATTTGATATCATAAAATTTTGAAATCCGCCTCTTCTATTGGTAGGATAATGGGGTGTACTCATCTGACCTAGCATAGTAGAGTTTTGGCGCGAACTGGGTATGTACACCTCATTAAATGGAGTGTATAAATCCAATTCTAGGGTTTTCAAAAATTTCCATTAACAAATTACATTTATATCCTTAATTCGTATTGTTTAAACACTTAGAGTATTTAAATCATAAGAACACTTATCTTGTCCGTTCGAGTCTATCCAGAACAGACGAGTAGACTAATATGCACCAGACGAGTTCCCCCGTCGACTGTGCTTGTCTATTTTTGAACATCGAACGACTATTTGAACCTATCTTATCTTGTGCGATAGATTAAATGAGATACAGGTAGTCAAGTAGAATAAATAAGATGAATATCAATCTAAGTCAATGGTCAAGGTTCAAACAAGATGACTGTTACCAAACTTAAGAGTCAACATAAGGATCTTTAAGAAATCAAGGATTCCCCCTTAAATTGTTTATTCCCTTAGTATTACCCTCAGCTTTACCAGCTTCCTCATCGGGTTGTTTGGTTAACTTGTCTGACCTTGTATACCTGTCTGTTTAAGTGAGTAGACGAGTGCTCTGCTCTTTTGTGGTACCTTGTCTGTTTCTCCTTTCTTCTTAGGATTGTACCTGTCTGGTTAGTACATTGCTACATACTAGTAGTATCAAGATCAATTAGTCCTAGACTAATGCATAGTTCACGAAATCGAGCCTCAGGTAATGGTTTGGTGAAAATATCAGCTCTTTGAAAATCAGTGTGAATCTTTTCCATGCGAATATCCTTCTTTTCTACATGATCACGTATGAAATGGTGTTTCACATCAACATGCTTACAACGTGTGTGAAGAACAGGATTTTGTGTAATGGCAATAGCACTGTTACTATCACAGAATATGGGAACATTTGATTCACGGATATTATAATCTCTAAGCTGTTGAATAAGCCACAATAATTGACTACAACAACTACCAGCAGCCATGTACTCGGCTTCCGTAGTAGAGGTAGCAACACTTGTCTGCTTTTTCGAAAACCATGAAATGAGTTTTGTGCCTAAGAATTGACAAGAACCAGATGTAGATTTCCTATCTATTCTACAACCACCAAAATCAGAATCAGAGTAGCCACTTAGAGATAAATCATCATTTGAAGGGTACCATATACCACGATTGATGGTTCCTTTCAAATATTTCAGAATCCTTTTAGTGGTTTCCATATGACTCTCTTTTGGATTGGCTTGAAATCGAGCATATACACCAACAGAAAATGCAATATCAGGTCTACTAGCAGTCAAGTACAGTAATGAACCAATAAGACCACGGTAATGAGTTTGATCAGCACACTTACCATTCTCGTCTGGATCCATCCTGTAGGTAGGTTGCATAGGAACTCCAGAAGATTTACAAGTCTTAATACCATACTTGTCTAGTAGATTACGAGTATACTTTGCTTGATTTATGAAAATCCCTTCTGGGGTCTGTTTTACTTGAAGACCAAGAAAGTAATTCATTTCACCCATCATAGACATCTCAAATTTACTTTGCATGAGTGTTGAGAAACTTTCACTCAGCTTTTTGTTAGGTGAACCAAAAATGATGTCATCTACGTAAATTTGGACGAGTAAAATGTCTTTCCCTTCTTGTCTTCTGAACAAGGTTCTATCGACCTTGCCCTTAGTAAAACCATTTTCTAACAGAAATTGAGAAAGAGTATCGTACCATGCTCTTGGAGCTTGTTTTAGTCCATATAAGGCCTTCTTTAATCTGTATACCTGGTCACCTTTGACCTCGAAACCTGGAGGTTGTTCAACATACACTTCTTCCGCAAGAATACCGTTAAGAAATGCACTTTTAACATCCATTTGATATACGGTAAATTTCATGTAAGCAGCTGTTGGTCCTTGGTGGAGTATAACACAAGTGTATGGGGGGGGGAATGCACTTGTGTATGCAAATTCTTTTCTTTTTGACAAATTGGTCTTATCAGGCAAGGTGTCTCACAACTGGCCTGAGTGTGAACTTTGATAGATACTTGTCCTACTGATTACTATTGAGTGATCAGTTGGCTAAATATCTAAAAGAGTTACTTAGTGCGGAATGTGGTTGGCCTTTGATTAAAGAAATACTCCAAGTTAATTTCTGAAAATACAGGTTATCAGGGACTTTGTCCAAAACAGATTTTCTTACTTACTGAGTTATGATTCTTTAAAATATGTTTGAATGAAGTGAAGATAAGAATGCAGTAAGTAAATGAGACACAAGTTTATAGTGGTTCAGAGACTCAAGCTCCTACATCCACTTTCCCTGATTGAACAAGATAATTCCTTCTCAATGGAATTAGCTTGTTTTATAGTGCCAAGGTGCACTGATCAACAACACTCTCTTAGTGTTTTGATCCCTAGGATAACTTGAGTCCTAGTGCTCAATCTCTCTGAGTTAAGACTGTGTTTCACACTAACAGTCCTTAACTCCTCACTTCTACAACAAACACTCTCTTCACTAAATGAGATAAGGTTTGAGGTTTGGTTCCAACTAGTAGAGATATCCTTTACAATGAGAACAGGAGTAAAGGCTTAGGATATCTCAATGCTAAGCTAGGATGTTTACAAAGATTGGCTTAGCTGACTTGAAGTGATTCAGGAAATTTGGGATTCTAGAGAACAGCTTGGTTTCCTTTTGAAAGCTTGATGATAGTTTGATAGCTTATAGTTGGATTTCGAATTCCTTTGATCACTTCTGTATTTATAGGCAATTTGAACAACTAACCGTTGGAGGGATTAGCAATTCAAATATGTCTATTTGCAGCACCATTGAAACGGCTATGAAGCTTGGCATCCTTTTACCCACTATGTAAAAGGGGTCTTCAATGGTTGCTTGAATGAATGTGTTGACTTCTGAAAAATGCGGCTGAGAAGACTTGTGTCAGTTTCCAATTTTGCACATTGTCCTAGGTTGATTTGTGGCAAACTCTACACTCAACCAACGGTCAGATGGGACAAGCTCCCTGAACATTCTTGCTGCAGTTTAGAATGTTCCAACATTCATTCAATGCTTCACTCTTTAATGCTCTAAGTCTTTAATGCTTGGTTCAGGCATGATTGGCAATAAATGCTTCATTGAATGTGTCTTCTGTAAGCTTTTGACATTCAATTCTCTTGATCATTTGTACTTCAACTGTCTTGATCTTTTGCATTTATGTACACAGCTATATTGTTCTTGATCTCTTCAGCTCAGTTGTCCATTTGATCAGCTTGTCTTGAATGGATCAGCAACTTTGTCCTATAGACCTATCAAGCTGCCTAACATTCCAGCTTTGGACAACTATCCTGAACTCTAAAATCTCACAACATTCCTGAGATTTTAACTTAATCATTCTACACACTCAAGTGTTCTGGGACAACTTGCCTGAACAATAACTTGAGCATATCTCAACTAATTTGTACATCATCAATCAGGGGTTTTGGTATCTAGATCAAAATCATTTTATTCCCAACAGCAGCATATGCAAGGAACAATCGAATGGCTTCTAGTCTAGCAACATGAGCATATGTTTCATCATAATCTATGCCTTCAGCTTGTGAATAGCCTTGGGCTACTAGTCTAGCCTTATTTCGAACAACTACATCATTCTCATCTTTCTTATTTTTAAAAATCCATCGAGTGCCAACTACATTGTGATGTTTAGGTCTGTCGACAAGTTCCCAGACGTCATTTCGAACAAACTGGTTCAACTCGTCTTGCATAGCAATGATCCAATTACTATCAGCCAATGCCTCATTAATGGTTTTAGGCTCGATAGATGAGAGGAAACAACACCAGCAAAACAAAGATGGACTAGGTTGTTCTTGCGACTCAAAGAGTTGTCGTCTAGTCTTCACACCAACAGTAGAGTCACCAATGATATTTTCAGTATCATGAGCAGATTTCCATGTTTTTCTAGTCTTAGTATGCATATTATCATTATCTAGATCAATTATAGCATCATGTATTTCAATATCATTTACATCAGAAGATTTAATAGGAGTAGACGAGTCGACTAGTTCAGGCATGTCACCTGGTCTAGTAGATTTACCTTGAGCACTTACCTTCTCCTGATCATCAGACTCAAGAGCTTTCATGAACGGGTTATAGGCTTGAACAGATTCATAAACCTCTGATTCTTGGTCAGTTTGGATCGATAGATCAGTTACCTTCTTACTGATCTGGTCGGCAGACGAGTCCTGTAGGGATTCATCGAAAACTACATGTGGTGTTTCTTCCACACAAAGAGTTGAGTAGTTGAATACCCTAAATGCTTTGCTAGTCGAGGAGTATCCTAAGAATATCCCCTCGTCTGCTTTAGCATCGAAAGCATTCAACTTGCTTTTCCCATTGTTATGGATAAAACACTTACAACCAAATATATGGAAATATGAAACTCTGGGTTTTCGACCTTTCCATACCTCATAGGGCGTCTTACCTAGTGTTTTATTGATAGAACTTCTGTTTTGGGAATAGCATGCAGTATTGATTGCTTCTGCCCAAAACTTCTGAGGAGTGTTATACTCTGTCAGCATTGTCCTGCAGGCCTCCTTGAGAGTTCTGTTCCTTCGTTCTGCTACTCCATTTTGTTGTGGTGTCCTTGCTGCACTAGTAAGGTGCTGGATGCCACGCTTAGAGCAAAATTCTTTAATATAACAGTTAATGAATTCAGTACCCTTGTCACTACGGATCTTGACAATTGACTGATTCTTCTCAACTTGTATCTTCTTCAACAAATCAGGTAGGAGTGTTTGTGTATCACTCTTCTTGTGTAAGAAGACTACCCAAGTGAACTTAGAATAGTCGTCTACCACAACAAGTGTGTACCTTCTACCGTTCAAGGTTGGAGGAGTTATTGGGCCATGTAAGTCCATATGTAGAAGTTCAAGAACTCTACTTGTTGAGAGGGATGGAATGGATTTAAATGAACCCTTTACCTGTTTACCTTTTTGACAGGCATCGCATACATGTGATTTGAAATAGATTTCGTTGGGTATACCTTCAACAAGGTAATCTCTTGCAATCTTATTAATCACCTTAAAGTTCATGTGGCAAAGGCGTCTATGCCAAAGCCAACTGGTCTCTTTGGGTGTCTTAGTAAGAAGACAAGTGTCCCGCGGACAACTATTACAATTCACAATGTACACACTACCTTGTCTTATGCCGACGAGTAGTATGGTATGAGTCCTCTTGTCTATGATTTCGCACTTTTGACTTTTGAACTGCACTTTGTAACCTCGATCACAAAATTGTGAAACAGATAATAGATTATATTTCAAACCTTCTACGTATGATACATCTTGTATCTCTACGTCGCCATTTCGGATATAGCCAAAGCCTTTTGTGATGGCTGTAGAGCTGTCACCGAATATAACCTTTGGTCCTTCTTGCTCATAGTAGCTTGATAGAAGTGCCTTGGTACCAGTCATGTGGTGCGAACAACCACTGTCTATGTACCAAGTTTCTCCTACTGAGCCACCCTTCTTGTATAGATCGAGTCGACCCTGCATTAGATGATATTTCATAATTTAGGTACCCTCCTTGTCTATTGGGGTCCTGGGGGGTTAGTCGAGTTCAATGGAATCCAAATATACATTGGAGTCCTGAACAAGTTTGATCTTCTAAGCTTTCGACCATATTTGTTGCAAAATAAGACCTTGTTGTCCTTGTCTGGCCTATCAGCAGTTCTTGGGTCTACTCGTCTGAGGTAGCCTTTTGACTTAACCTCTACTTGAGTAGGCACCGGTCTGTGATAGTCAGAGTAGGGCTTGTATGCATTGGGGCCATACGGTTTATAGACATGTTTAGGTCTTTTTTCTCCTTCAATATCATACGATTCAGGCGGAGGATATAAGATGGGTTGAATACGATATTTTGAAGTCACATTCCTAGGCCTAGACGAGTAGAGCTGAGACTGCCTTATGAAAGGAGGTCTAGGCTCTTTCCATCTAGTTTGTACTTGTCTAGTACTTGTCTCCTCAGGATACCAGTCCTCGTATCTGACCTGATTAGGTCGTCCACGGTTTCTAGTCCTTTGTTGACTTGTTTTAGACGACACAGTCTTGTTGTTAACATTCTTTTTACCTCCCTCGGTAATTGGAGTGTTAACTTGAGTCTGTTTGAGTACAGTGCCTTCAGATGGAGTTCCAATATCGTATATCATTGGTCCTTTTCCTTTATCATTAGTCAAAGAGCTTGAGATGAAAATAGTAGGGTTCTTAGGAACTTGAGTAGACGAGCTAGGTGTCTCAGCACCTATGCCTGTCTTGTCAGCAGGAGCCCTATACCTATCTGATAATTCAAGGTTAACCTTAGAGGAGTTAACCAGGTCAGTAAGTTTAAGGTCTAGAGTGACAACCTCAGTTTCTAAGAACTTATTACGTTCTTCAAGCTTTTTGCACTTGCCTTTTAAAACATTGAATTCATGTTTCTCAGTAGCATGTGTCTTAAGTAGGCCTTGATACAACTTGTCTGTCAATGCACACTTGTCTTTGAGTTGACTCAACTCTTCTTGCAAGCGTTCATTTAGGACTGTTATATTAGGATCTACTTTAGACTGAGCTTCCTTAAGATCAATGATTTCTTGTTTTAAAATGATGTTTTCGTCACTGACTTCCATGAACGCCTTATTAGCGAGTAGGAGGTCTTCTTCAGTCACACCAGTAGAGTGATGAAGACTACTCCCTACACCACTATCGGCTGTATCACTTTCATCAGAGTCTGATTCATCACATGATTGAAATGAAGTTGCAGATGATACCTCTTGCACAATTTTAGCCATGCAGCAGAGTCCATCATCTACTATGAATGCTTCATCATGATCAGACGGGTAACTAGACGAAGACGATGGTAACTCGTCTGAGTCCGTTTCAGAGTCATTATTAGCCATCATTGCCTTCTTACCCCTGTTATATCTTCTTTCCCTTCTTGCCTTGCGTTCTTCTCGATCATCAGTGCTCAGGTCTGGACATTCGTAGATGTAGTGACCTGGTTTCTCACAGTTATAACATAAAGGATCGTTAGTAGACCTTTTAATAGGTGACTTATCCCTGCGCTTATCTCGTCTATCAGAACGCTGAATCTTCCTATCATTAGACTCTTTATCTCGTTTGTTACTTTTCGAGACTTCGTCTCTCCTTTCAGACGAGTTTCGGTCTCGTCTGGTTTCAGACGAGTTCTTAGAAGTCGAACCTCTATAGTCTCTATAGAACTTTTTGTATCTACCATAGCGTTTGTTTAGTCTGTCGAACTTCCTAACCATAAGGTTCATCTGATCTTTCAGACTTAGATCAGACTTGTCTAACTCGTCTCTTATGCTAGCAGGCTTGGACCTGTCTACCCTAGAGCTCTTAGACGAAGTAGACTTAAAAGCAACATTCTTCGACACGGCTTTCTCCCTATCACTATTGGCAATTGGTTCTTCCTCATTTAATTCGAACTCATGCGCCTTAAGAGTCTGGAACATGGTTTCTGAGGGCCATGAATCAATATCTTGTGTGGATTTAATGATCATCTTGACCATTTTCCATCTTTCATCCAAAGCCTTCAAGATTCTCAGGTTAATCTCTCTTTCAGTATAGGTATTTCCTAGTACTTCAAGATCATTCATGATTTTAGTAAATCGAGTATCCAATTCATCAATGGATTCACCTGGCTTCATCTTAAATGTTTCAAACCTCTGAACAGCTGTGGACAATTTCCTTTCTTTGATCAGCGTAGTGCCTTCACAAAGAACAACTAGTTTGTCCCACATTTGCTTGGCAGTCTTACATTTTAACACTTTACCATGATACTCGTTTGGAAAGGTGTGTAAAATATAATTCTTAGCAAGACTATCCAAATTGTTTTGACGCATTTCTTCAGAAGTCAGTTCTGAACTTGGTTTAACAATCAGCTCTCCAACTTCTTTGGTTGGGTCCAGTGTAGCAGTATTTCTGATCATGGTAACAACTGGTCCTTCTTTGATCACAGATACCATCAGATCATGAGTTGAGCTGAAAATGGCTTCCATCCTTAACTTCCAGTAGTCATAGTCCTGAACAGAGAACTTGGGAAGTTTGTTAGCACTTATCTCAAGAGACATGTTTTAGCAGTTTAATCAGATAGGATAATAACAAGAAATCAAGATACAGAAATATCAAGAAAGTGTGGTATGAATCAGAACAGAAACGAACCAAGACTTCTCCCAAAGTCTTTGAATGTTATCAAGAAATAGCAGTTCGAAAACTACTGCTCTGATACCACTTGTTGGTCCCAAGTTGAGTTAATAATATTGAGTAAGCTAGTAAAAGTCTAGAGGGGAGGGGTGAATAGACTTTTAAAAATCTTTCAATATATCAGAATACGTAATGCGGAATTTATCAAAGTAACAATGAGCCCAATCAAATTTATACTCAACTTATATTCGAAATTCGAACTGTTGTTATGAACACTCTACTTGTCTTGTTTAGATAGGCAATTAATCAATTAAGCAATTAAACAAATAGTAACGTAAATCAACACACAACGATTTCAGTAGTAGCCTTCTTGTTCTTCACTTGTCTTCTAGCTTCTTTCTGAATCTTCAAACTCTGAGAGTATTTGCTTTACTTTTTTTTTTTTGATCAGTTAAAAGGATTCTTTATTGCCAATATAATATAGGGTATAAGATATGCCCTATATTGTTCAGAACATTACAGCTTTTCAAGTATGGCTTAGTAACAGTAGCTTAGTTTTAGATACCCAGTCAGTGTGTTCCCCTGTTTTTAAAAAACATTTGCTTCTTCCCCAACTCCATAGTCGTGCTTTTAATTCTTCCTTCAGCATCTCCACACATGCTTCACCACTCTCGAATATGATCTTGTTCCTAGTCTTCCACACGAGCCACACAATGCATTCCCAAATACTCACTGCTACTCTTTTCCCTAATTTGCCATTAATGAGCCTACTAAATTGTAATAAATTCTGACCTGGATTAATCGCGAGTGCCGTCGATATACCCATCCAATTGAGGCAGCTCGTCCACATCTGGTTCGCGAACGGACACTCGAAAAATATGTGCTTCTCCGTTTCCTCTGTTCCGCTGCATAGGACACATGACACTCTAGCATCTTCCGGTAAGATCTTCCTCTTCTTGAGATTCGACAGAGTTGGTAGTCGACCCCAAAGGATTCGCCAAGCATGAATATGTATTTTTGATGGTGCAAAGCTCTTCCAAATCAGTCTGAATTCCTCCTTTTTCGTTTCATTGCCCTCGTTCTGCTGTAATCTGATCCACTCGTACGCCTCCTTTGTAATGTATCTCCCTTCCGTCGATCGACGCCATCTCCATGAATCTGAGATTCCGTGTCTGGGTTTGTTCCTGTTTATCACAGCAGTTAGATCATTTAACATATGTAGTTCTCTATCGAAAAATTCTCTCCTTCAGCTCCACTTCCACTCCCACTCCCCATCTTTCCACTCCCCCAAGTCCCCTACCTTGCTGTATTTATTCTCACTGAGGTTGTATAGCCTAGAAAAACTAGTTTTAAGGCTACTCTCCCCTACCCATTTTTCCTCCCAGAACCATGTATCCCTTCCGTCCCCTATTAATTTTTCCATGCCCCCCGCGAACCAACCTCCACCCTCCCCACCCTCTGTAATTCTATTGATCTCCCCCCACCACCCACTACAATGAACCCCTCCACCTTCCCAGCTGTCTCCTGATTCTACCCCTCTCATGCCCCCCCAACGTGATTTGATGACTTTACGCCATAATCTGTCTCTCTCGGTGAAGTATCTCCATTCCCACTTGCCTAGTAATGCTTTGTTAAACCACTCTAAATTTCTCACCCCTAGCACCCCCTTGGTTTTTGGACAGCATATAGTGTCCCATTTAATCCATGTTTTTTTTTTGTTCGCTCGCACCCTCCCCAGAAGAATTTTCTTTGCAAGCTTGTAATGACACTTAAGACCTGTTTTGGTACCCGGAAAATAGACATGAGATATATCGGAATGGACGCGAGCACCGCGTTCACCAAAATAGCCCTCCCCCCAAATGAAATGTTCTTGCCTTCCCACTTGCTCAGCCGTTTCTGTATCTTCCGTGTTGCGTAATCCCAATCTGATATCTTTCTATGTGGACACCCTACTTTAATCCCAAGATAGTCGAATGGTGATTTACCAATTTTGCACCCCAATATGTTCCCATAATCTTCCAGCCATGCTTCATCTGTATTTAACCCATATAAGCAGCACTTACTTTTGTTAATCTTAAGGCCCGACACTAATTCCAGGTTGACCAGAAATCTCCGAAGACATCTTACATTTTTAAGGCTTGCTTTACCCACGAATACTGTGTCGTCTGCAAATTGGAGGTGTGAGATGCTTACTCTTTCCTTGCCTACTTCGATGGGATCGAATGCTCTTGCTCCGACTGCCTTTGTCAGCATGACGCTAAGCCCCTCTGCCGCTAATAAGAATAAGAACGGAGATAAAGGGTCTCCTTGTCTGAGCCCTCTTTCCAATTTGAACTCCCCCGACGGGCTGCCATTCACAAGTACCGCTGCATGAGCTGTCGTCACACATTCCATAATCCATGTTATCCATTTCTGGTTGAATTTGAAGCCTTGCATTATAGCTTCCAGGTACCCCCAATCAATGGAGTCGTAAGCCTTGGCAAAGTCGATCTTGTATATTATGCAGCTTTCTTTTCTTTTCTTCACGTCCTCTATCGTCTCATTTAGAACCACGACGCTGTCCAAAATCTATCTCCCTCTTATGAATGCAGATTGTTGATCAAAGATTATTGAGCCTAGCATGCGGCTTAGCCTCCTCGATAGCACCTTTGCTACTATTTTATATATCCCACCGATAAGTGAAATAGGTCTGTAGTCGTTCAACTCCTCTGCTGCCTCTTTCTTGGGTATTAGGACTATGAATGACGGGTTTAGGCCTTTTACTAACTTCCCGTGCTGATGGAATTCCTTCATAAGTCTCATTAGTTCCTCCTTATACAGCTCCCAAAATTCTTTTAAGAATCCGAAATTGAATCCGTCAGGCCCCGGGCTTTTAGATCCTTCGCATGCGTCAATTGCCTCTTTCACCTCCTCTTCTGTGAACTCAGATGTTAGCCTAATATTGTCCTCTTCTGAAACTGATTTATTCATGAAATTGGCACTCAGTCTCGCTGAGACGTTGCTGTCCTTGCTGTAGTGAGCTTTGAAGTGTTCGTAAACTTCTTTTTTAACTTCGTGTACTTCCTCAATCCACTCCCCATTCACCATAATGCCCGATATTTCATTTCCTTTCCTGCGGCTGTTAATGCATTTATGGAAGAATCTCGAGTTTGCGTCCCCTTCCCGTATCCATTTGCATCTAGCTTTCTGTTGGAGTAGGTTGGCCTTTGCCTTGAGGTCAATGAGCAGCCGTGCCCTCTCCTCATTTCGTGTTGCTATTTCTTCTTCATCCAGGCCCAATGTTTCGTCTATCATATCCAGCTTGAGTATCTCCGCTTTCCGTTCTTCAATTCTTCTGTCAATTGGCCCAAAAGTCTCTGAATTCCATTTTTTCAAATCTGCTTTTAAGCACTTTAGTTTCTCCTTTAGTACATAGCCCCCCCAACCCTCCACCCTGTAACCTTTCCATTTTTCGTTGACATGTTCCTTGAATCTCGGGTGTGATCACCATGCGTCTAGGGCCCTAAAAGGTTTGGGGCCCCAGTCTTTATTCTTTTGATCTAGTATCAGTGGGCAGTGGTCTGATAGTGCCCGTCTAAGGCCCTTCTGGTTTGAGCTCGGCCAAGTAGCTAGCCATGTGTGGTTGATGAGTATTCGGTCTAATCTACTCTTGCAGGACCCATCGGGTCTGTACCATGTGAAGGATCTACCGTGCAGTGGCAAGTCTATTAGGCCCGAGCTGTTGATGAAATCATCAAATGCTACAATGTCTCTACTGTTTGATGCCTGACTCCTTCCTACTCTTTCGGTTTCTCTTCTTATCGAATTGAAGTCGCCTACAACGCACACTCGACATGTCTGATTCTGGTTGATTATCACTTGTACTCTATCCCAAAGTTCCCGCCTTTCTTCTAGTGGGCATGGCGCATATATATTTACGATGCAGCATTCCAATCTCTCCTGACCCCATACCCCATTCACCACCACTCCTCCCTGCATATGCCAGCTGCTAGAGGCGGAAAATTTCTCCGCGTTCAATACTGATAGGATCCCCCCGGACCTACCTTCCGATTCCCGAAATGCCCAATTGATTTTCCCTTTACCCCCTTTCTTCTTCAGATTACATCAAGAACTAATCTAGTCCTATTATCTAATCCTAACACGACTATTACATTACATTAAGCTCTTTTTATAAAGCTTAGTCAATTTAAGAATCTATACATCAAATATATAAATATAAATCGTAAAACATGAGCTTCTATACATCTTTTAATATAACTCAGTATAAATCCTAACACATATAAGTATCAACATATTATAAGTACTTGTCTTTTCTTTTATACTTGTCTTTTGAAACTTTACTCAAGAATTAGTACTTGTCTTGTGAACTCTACTGATCTGCTCAAGATGACTTCATAACTAGACTAGATCAGTCAACACTAAGAAAATATTCAGGTCTACTTTTGGCTTATCAAAACTTATCTTATCTTTTCATCATTTAGGACTTGTCTTTAGGATTTATATCCCAACATTTATGCCGAGGAAAATCTCCCATTCAGGGTGCTCGGGATTGACTTGAATCGAATGGCCTCTAGTTCTTCGACTGGTGTTGCTCGTCGATTTGGCTCATAGATCCTTGGATCATCAATTGGTCGCCTTATACTTGGATCGTGCTCTTCTGGCTCAAAGCCTACCCTTGGTTCCAGATCATTATCATCAGAGCCAAGTTCGCCATCTTCTTTAATTTCCATTTGTTTGAATTTATCATCTACTTTCGTAGATTCACATATTACCATAGGATCAGATTTATCGTCTACTTTCGTAGACTCATCATTAGTTTGGATATTTGATTGTTCGTCAATCTCCATTAGATCATTATTATTAGTATATATGGTTTTATTTCCGTCGTGACTTACATTTATAGTGTGACTCGACTCGCCTACTTCATATCTTTCAATATATGCCGTCACATTTTTAGGAGTATCAGTCGAGGTGCTCGCTATTACGGCTTTACCTTTGTAAATTGGACTGTGATCTTCTACGAACTTCTTCGTGATATTTCTAATACACAATCTCGCCCTTTTTTGGTCGCCCTTTATTGTAATCGTTCCATTTGGAGAGGGCACTTTGACGCAGTAATAATACGAAGAAGCTGCAGCTTTGAATTCATTGAAAAAAGGTCGTCCCAAGAAACAGTTGTAAGAGGACGGACCATCCATAATAATGATATCTAACATCCTAGTAATAGTGATATCAGATCCATCTGATGACTCTAACTCCACGGCCAGCCTTATCTTTCCAACTGGGTGTGAAACTGCATTTCCGAAACTGACCACTGCTTCATCACTTTCTTCGATATACTCATTGAAGTCGCCGATCATGTCCAAAGTGCTTTTGAACATGATGTTAGTATACGAGCCCGTATCATCCAAAAGTCGGTGGACTGTACATCCCATTATCCTCGCTGTAATAACAAGCGCATCATTGTTCGGTACGACGATGCTATGTAGATCATTTTCCGAAAAAGTGACTTGGTGGGAGGGAGGTTTCTCAGTTACGACGACCACCGAGACTTGATGCACATTTTCCAGAGCCCTTTCCTCCATACGGCAGCGTTGATTTGACAAATTTCTCTTCAACTATAGACCCCCAACTGGGCCATCGATCACCCATGTATTCATCGCCCCGGGCTGATTAACATTGTCAACCACTCGATTGTTGCGAGGAGGATTTTGTGGTGGTCCAATTCTAGCAGGAACGTTCAGAGCCGGAAGCCTTCCTGGGTTCCGAAAAGCCTGATTATTGTTCCCCATTTGCCTTTGTCGCTGGGGATGATCCTCTTCATCGTCGTCGTCATCGCGACCTCGTCCTCGTTTGTTCGCATCATGACCCAAACCATCCAAATATCGATCTAAAACACCTTCCTCGTACAACTTGTACAGGATGGTCAATAGATCTCGGCACTGATGTGTTCGATGGCCGACCGATTGGTGATAGGCGAAAAATCTTTTCGAGTTCATTTTTCCAGGGTCGGCATATATCGGCCTTGGTGCAGGGATTCTCTCATCATACCTAGTAGCTTCATATAATGCCCATGCATATATCACGGCAACATTAAATACTTCCTTTATCATTTCGATCTCAGTTGTGCCATTAAAAGCCTTAAAATTTCCCAGTTTCTAATAAGGTTGATTTTGGGGTTGGACTGGAACAGAAGCAGCCGCTTGGGGTCGAGGTACTGGGGCGGAGGTCTGTCCTGGGGCTCGCTTGTTGTTATTATTATTATTTCCCCCTGTGTTTGCCCACTGCTTCTTCGGGGCCTTGGCCTTGGCCTGATTCACTTTAGTCGGCACATTTTAGGCGCGCATCATTTCATCAATCTGGATAATGTCTCCAGCCTTGTTCTTAAACTCAACATAGGATGATGGAAAACGTAAATTTACGTCTTTCCATAGCATTGTGCCGGCCTTCAGACCTCCAACGATTGAGAGGATCTTGGAATCGTCGTTTATTGGCTCGCCGTCCATCACTACCCTATCGAACCTTTCGATAAAGGCCTTCTTGGTTTCATCGGCCCCTTGTCTCATGTTCGCCAATCTCTGCTTTGATGCTGGCCGAGCAGCAATAGCACCGTAGTATGTCAAAAGCTCCTGCCCCAAATGGGTAAAGGACGTTATTCATCCTGCGGGCAGCATATAGTACCATCTATTTGCTCTATCTCCCAATGTAAGAGAAAAATTCCTACATTGGGTTGCATCTGTGGCCCCCACCGAGGCCATGTAATCTGTATATTTTGCCAAATGGGCCCTCAGATCCGTTTCCTCATTATAAGGCGGGATGGTCGGCACTTGTATCTTCTTTTGGATCGGAGCCGTGAGGATCATCACACTTAACGGAGAAGCTAACATAGTGATCGGCGTTGTCATTCCTCTGTTTATTTCGACTTCGAGCATCAGACCTCCGACCTGTATTTGTAGCCTTTCTTGATTTTGCACCACAATCATCATTCTGTTATCCTCGGCCTCAACATGTTGGGCCAGAGCCGCTTGCCGAATAATACTGCCTTCTGGCTGATTATTTGTCGAATTTCCTGACCCAGCCTGTATTGGTCCAACGCGACGATGAATCGATTGTTTACCATCGTTCCTTTCATGATGATGTACCCTTCCGGACAAGGCTGGGCGATCAATATGTATGCGATCATGAACTGATCGTTGTCCGTCGTTCCTAACATAATGGATTATTTCTGACCGGGCGGGCTGTTGCTGTTGGTGATTTTCTCCAACATGGAAACGCTAACCATCATATCTTCTGTGAAATAAGTTTCTGTGAGCACGTGGTTCCCTGTTATCTCTTTGATCGCCCAAACGACTAAAGGCTGGTCGCCGAGATCGATGCGAGCCCCCAGACTCGTTGCTTTGATGAGAATTATATTCTTCAATGATTGGCTCGTCTCGATTGACTCTAGCCCTTTCTCTTTAATTTTTCCTTCTTTCAGCGTTTCTGTCTCTGTCACGCTCTTGTTCGTTTATGTCTTGGGGTGGGGGAGGTACAAGATTTTCCCTCATCTTGGTTTGCTTATCAGCCAAGTAATTTATTAGATCATTTCGTCGTAGAGGATCTCTTAGAAGTGCCGCCATCTCTGGTGATGCTCCGGCCATGAAGGCTGCCGGAGTTCCAGGCGCGGGAGTTTGTTGTCCTGGTGGTGGAACCATGGGACTTTTCCCCTGATGTGGGTCTCTAACCCGGATCGGACTGTCCTCACGATGTGATCTTTGAGACTGACCTTGAGACATCTTATAATCAAAACTTTATATGAAAGATTTAAAAGGAATAACACTTTTCGTGATAAAAAACTTGAAGATCAAGGGTGTTCTTGAACACTTAAGAACCCTTAAAAACAGAAAATCTAGAAAACTTACAGATTATAAAACCTCAAGAACAACCAGATCTTAAGTTCACAGATCTATTACAAATATTGAAAGAAAAACATAGTTTGCAATTTATGTATTATTTCACCGTACAAAGTTCCTGAAAACTTATACGAATGTATTTAACACTAAAGAACGAACCGTTCTCGAGCTTGAAAAGACTTTCCTGAAGATCTTCCAATAGCTCCGTAAAAAACCCCCTCCTTCTAGCACCAAATGTTGTAACCTTTTTCGTCGGGGTGTATCGATCAAATGGCAACAAACATTATCATTTATTTAAGGCCTTACGGATTGGTAGATGATCTAAGATGTTCTTGATGAACTCTTAATATTAGGGTTTCTGTTCTTGGTGATGAACTTGAAGAGAAGATAGAAATTAGGGTTTGGTGTGTAAGAAAATGAAATCGGATCTGTGTATTTATGTCATCAATGAGTTTTTATACTAGGTTACAATTTGCATGCATTCATTGCTGGCAGCTCAGCATTAATCCACCTATTAATGCGAATATCTCCTCTATTTAATGTTAATACAACTGCTATTAATGTGATCATTTCATGCATTTAATGCATCTACTTTGCATTAAATGTTTGTGCATTCAGCCACTTTAAGTCCCGTCCTTCGTTGTACTCGACACCGATCATAGCATTTGCACCGCCTTCGACTTGTCAATGCTCGGAAGATAAATCCCATAGCGGGTAGGTCGTTGTTGCTCTAATCTAGATTTATGGCGAGCATCTGCACTTGAGATCTTTCCATATGACTGCAATCATTCTATCTTTAATAAACCTTATTCGTCAATGGCATCGCTCGTCATCCTTCACAACGCCGACCATCTTTGCTTGTAACCCCATAAACATCATCTTGTTTGCCGAACATGGTGGTTCTTGCTCGCTGCCACGTGGATATTCCTAATATATTTAATCATAAAATATGTACTTACTTTGCTCGTTCTTAATTGGTTGCTCGTCTTTGACCTGGTTGACTAAGCTTGACGACTTTGACTTTTCTTCGTTGAATTGTTGACCAGTCAATAAAATAAAGGTTGACTTGTTGACCGGACATAAAGTATATAACACAATGTAACAAGTTTTTAGATGAAGTTTGAGTTTGATTATGTTGTGTAATGTGTTTTTCGCATTTGATGTGCTTTCACGCCTGCTGTATTTTTTTTATCATGATCGTTCGGTTGTGCATGGCCGAAACGGCCGTACGTATATATAGTGAAGCGTTCAGTCAAACTGGTCGTACGTATTGTGAAGTACTGTTCGACCGAACTGGTTGTACGTTCGGCCACAATTACGTTCGAATACATCAGCGACAACTCCTACATTTTATATATATATATATGAGAGAATTTCGTCTCATCTAAAAGTTCGAACTTGTAGAGAGGGTGGAAATTAATTCTTGTATATTAATTCCTAACACTCCCTCTCACTCGTGGACCGGATTAACACCTCTTTACCCTTTTTGGGGAGAAGGCCCATCGAGTGGACAATTTAAATGGGTGAAGTGCTTTCAATAGGAATCGAACTCAACCCTTTTTGGGGAGGAGGCCCATCGAGTGGACAATTTAAATGGGTGAAGTGCTTTCAACAGGAATCAAACTCAGGTCGTTTGCTTGGTTTGCTCTGATACCATGAAAGAATTCCGTCTCATCTAAAAGTCCGAACTTGTAGAGAGGGTGAAAATTAATTCTTGTATATTAATTCCTAACCATATATATATATTTTGCACAAGAAGTATGAAAAAATGTATGACAAATATAAAATGTATATATACTTATATATATTGATGTTATCAATTAAGTTTTCTCCTTCCATTACAATGTTGGTTGTGAATTGTGATTATATCTTCATGGAGTGTTTATGATATACTATAAGAGTTTTTATGAAGTAAAAAAGTAAAATTGTTAAAGTGAAGGTAAAATGATGAAGGGAGGGTTTAAGAATTGAGTGTGGATAACATATGGGGTGTATTTATTATTTAGAGTGTGTTTATAAGTTTTTGAAGTATTTAAAAGGGTTACTTAGTAAATCTTCATTTTCTGATACTAAATTTTAATCCTTTAGTATCAACTAAAAATCTTATAATACTACTTTAATAGTAAAATTTCTTTTTTGATACTATTAAATTTATAGCATTCGTTATTTAGTGATATTAATATTGTTTTTGTATTAGAAATTTTTTTATTGATACTATTTAGTTTTAGGATGAAATACTTTTTTGATACTCCTTATCATTGGTATCGAAATTTTAATTTTCGATACCATTAACTTTATAATATCCATCACTTTATCGATAATATTACAATTTTTGTATTAGTAATTTATTTATTGATACTACTTATTTTTTATATCAAATACTCCCCCCGTCCGCCTATAAGTTTCTCATTTTACCATTTTGGTCAGTCCGCTTATAAGCTTCCCATACCCTTTTTGGTAAGTACTTTTTCAAACACATCACTTTATATCTTACTTTTTCTCTCTATCTCTCTCCTTCTTCCAATCACATCACTTGTACTATATCTATTATTTAATCACTTTTCTTAATCTTTATGTCAAAAAGTAACGGGAAGCTTATAGGCGGACGGAGGGAGTAATATTTTTTGATACTACTTATTACGGAGTATTAGTATCGGAAACTTTATTTTCGATACCACTAATTTAATAGCATCCAAACTTTTTTTTGATACTATTATTATTTTAGTATTAATAATTTATTTATTGATACAACTTATTTTTTGTATTAAATAATTTTTTTGATACTACTTATCATTGGTATCGAAAATTTAATTTACGATATCATTAACTTTATAGCATTTATCACTTTATCGATACTATTCCTATTTTTGTATTAATAATTTAGTTATTGATACTAACTATTTCTTTTCATCAAATTATTTTTTTGATACTATTTGCCCTTATACCATTAACTCTATAGTATCCATCACCTTTTTAAACTATTATTACTTTAATATTATAATTTTTTTAAAGTAATAATGATTGGTATGGATTTAATACCGTCCGATACCATTGGTGAGATATTATTTTATTTCGAGGGAAAATTAATATCAATGAAATGATAAAATAATAAATAAAATATAAGTAATGTGATTAGAAGAGAAAAAATAATATACTAAATATTGAAATGATAAATTTATTGTGAAATAAAAAAAAATGATAAATTTATTGTGGGACCAAGTAAGTACATATTAGTAGTATTTTTATTAATTTATTTGTATTAAAAAATAGTCTGACTAACGATTTTCCACCCTTGCACCGTTGGGTATGAGGCATGCCTGCCTAGGAACAGTACCGACCTACATGGAGGGTAGGTGACTTTCTTAATTCTAAGTGGGGCCACCATGGTCAGTGGGGCTATTTCTTTGTGTAGCAAGTCACAATTCTAGCCGACATCAAAGCCATAATGGTTGGCTATCTTGTTGTATTTTGTGTTGACAAGATATCCTATTGTATTTCATATTGATACGACAGTAACACGATACGATAATGTTAAATATAATACGATAAGAATGTGTATTGAGACGAATATGATAATTTTCGTGTTAATATAACACGATAATATAATAACACTGATCTATAATTTTTGTATGAAATTCGTGTAGTCCCATAATCTTGTTCGTGAATAAAGTTGATGGCAATTTGAGTAATTAAGTGATGGTTGAAGGGTGATAGTTTTAAAAAAAGGGTATGGGACTACATTTTGTGGACAAAGAATATAGGGCAAATGTGACTACTTTTCGTGGACGGAGGGAGTATTTAGGTATGAGGCATGCCTTGGAACCGTACCGACTTATTTTAAAATAAATATAGACGGATTTTATATTGTAATTAATTATATTATTTATTTTTATAATTTTAATATTACAAATAAAAGAAATATTTCAACTTTATAAATATTGACAATAATTTATAATTATATTTTTAAATTGTTACGTATTTGTGTTCACAATTATTAGTCTTTTAAGTTCGTTATTTTTTGTAATCACTAAAGACATATTACCACATAATACGAATGTAGTATTATTATTTGAAGGTAATTATGTCATTCAAAATGAAATTTTTTTGTAATTTTATTTTTTATTTATAACCACGATGTAACGGAGAAGAATTAAATACCAGGACAATTTACACAATTAAACTTTACATTGATAATTGAACATGGAGTACATTACAAAATGCAACATCCACTACAAGAAAAATGACTTTTAGTGACAGAATTTCTGTCATTCAATAAAGACTTTTAGCTAGAGAAGCTATAATGACAAAAATTATGTCACTAAAGACTTTTAGCTAGAGAAGCAATAGTGAGAGGATGCTGTCACTAAAAACCAGTTTTCTTGTAGTGATCAAATTAAGTGTCAGTTCCAAAATTGGAATCAAATATCGAAAAGACATGAAGTGTTTAAATCGAAACAAACATACAATAAAATAATTAGAGTAGTTTCAATAAAAATAAAAGGAACAAAAAAATGAAGTGGATCTCAACTTTTCAGAGCCATCGAGAAGATCTCACCTTGTCAGCATGCAATAATCAAACTTGCAAAATAAAACCAAAGATATAAATGTAAGAGAAAACTTATGAGAATGAAAGAAACATAAAATTTATGAGAATGTATAAGTAACTTGATACTTAATCAAACATAAAAATATAAAACAATTAATACCCAGTTTGGTAAAATAGATTAATCCCAGATAGATGAGTATTCAAACACCAAATAAATATTTAATCAAACATATTTTTTTTATGAAGCACATAAAAATACATTCAATTCTTGTACGAAATGACTGAAAAACACCATCTTCGATTAAATTTTAACTAGATAAAATATCTTGGCCTGAACTATAAGATACATTGCTTACTTATTGTTTAAATGCTTCTGAGAATACTTTATCAAGCATAAAGCCTCACATAAACCTATTTAGTAATTGCAAAAAAAAAAGTTCAAAAGACACATATTAATAAAAATCATATACTTTAGATATATTGACATTTATGGTGACGCGATTTAATAAGTAATGGAAATAAGATTAATAAAAATATTAGACATAAACAATAAAGAAACCTTTAGGCCTGTTTTGGACTATGATGGATGATTGTTTTTGTAGTCGATGAGGTGTTCATAAAATCCCTCACAAAGTGTGCAACTCATCCTCGTATCCTCTCGTATGCCTAATAAAATATACCAAATAAATGTAAGAACAAAATATTTTGTGTAAATAAATTGTGATTTGAAAAAATTATTACAGAACATAGTTAGCCTGTAGCTTGATATCCAATACCTTTTTAATTCGTCCATTGGCAGTGACATATCGAATGTTATCTTCAAATCGATAAATGAACATTAGTTTGGAAAAGAAAGTATAATATACCAAATCTGAAATACAAATGTAACTTTGTTAATTTCATTGAGCCCTCTCATTGAATCCTTCCCTAATAATGTTCTTGTACCCGTGTATAAGGCATCTCGGTACAGTAACTTGTATTTTTGTTCCCTAAATAAAAAATTAACGTCACACAAAATGAAGAATACAAAAATGAAATGGAAATTAAGAGGTAAACATAAGAAATTTAGAGTGATGGAAAGATTTAGAAATGCTCACCTATTCATCAATGACCACCAACTCAAACTAATTTTCTGTTTACCGTCCCTTGAAAATTGAAAATACAGTCCAAGATCGCACAATTTTTACTTTTAATCTCCATATTTCCTAGAAATATCATCTATGAGAGACAAAATTGTGATGACATAATGATATAGTATACTATTTAGAGAAATCAAAGGAATTGTTATTGACTAATTTAATTATGTGTATCATGTATGATAAAGGTAGCATTTTGGTTCTTGACGGAGGAGGAGAAAGATTCAAAGAAATAATTTATTGACGGAAGAGGAGGAGGATATTCAAAGAAATAACTTAAGAAAACTGTAAATAAAAATAACTGCTAACACCGATAAACATAACGGTTGACACAAAAAAAAATGAGAGAGAGAGAGAACACACCGATAAAAATATAAAAATAACGGTTGACACCAAAAAAAAAATGAGAGAGAGAGAACGGAGAAAATAATTGAAGAAAAGTTTAAAGAAAATAATTGAAAAGAGAGAGAAAAATTTTAAAAAATTGTAATAAAAAGTAAAAAAAATTTGAATAAAATCATAAAAAAAAATTGCTGTAGAAAATTAGAAAAATAGAATCAAAGAAATGTGAAATGCACATCAGAAAAAAAAGATTTAAAAATAATAATTAAGGGTAGATTTGGTTTCTTTACTGAGACTATTAGAGGAATCAGAGGCATACACTACATCAACTCAGTTTCCATGCATTGCATCATAAGCTAGAAAAGTGAATTTCTAGTTAATTTTTTGTCAATAAACATTTTTAGTTAGTTAAAGTGATAGAATTTATGGTATTAGAAGTGAATTTTTACCTAGAAAGTTAGCTATTGCCTATAGTAATCGAAGGAAGAAATACACTTATAAAAGAAGTTTAATTAGACATTGGACATATGAAAAGATATAAATCCGTTGTATAAATTAAGATACTCATTCCATCCCCTTCCAAAAAAAAAAATTACTCATTCCATCTAATATTAATATCACCATGCCATTGTTTGCCAGGATAGGAAGAGAAAAAGAAAAGAAGAAAATAACAAAGGAAATTGAAATACTCCATTCTAATTAAAATAAGTGTTAAAAAAGTGTCATGCTAGATAAGCACATATATTAAAAAAATTGATTTTTTAATACACTCATATTAATAAATGCTTATTTATCTTATTGAAAATAAAACACATTTATTTGAATTCCTCACAAATAATAATACAAGACAACTAGAAACGCAATTAATTGAACTAGTAAAGAAACAAAAACAAGAACACAGAATTTACGTGGTTCGATCAAATGATCTACGTCCACGGAGGATAGATGCTCTCTTTACTAATATGAACAAGTGTTTATAAACAAGTATAATCACTAAAAACTTGCTAAAACTCACAAAGAATATGATCTCACTTAAATTTGAATGATCTTCACACAATTCTATCAACCCCAATCTATGCACTAAGTGGTGTATTTATAGATGTACAATGATATTTGAAACTGCCACTAACAAACAAACTAACTAACAGAATAACAAAAATAACTAACTCTAGAAACGGAAATCAGCAGACCTAGACCCCAACTCTTCTAATCAGATCAGACGACTTGCTATCTGCAGAGTTGTCCTAACTCATTTCAGATTAGTTGACTCCTAGAACAGACGACTAAACTTTATGAGTTCAGTAAGCCTACTCAGCTTGTACTGACCCAAACTAAATGACTAGCTACTCTTCTGATTAGATAGAACATATGACATCTCAATATTGCATTATTCATAACAATTTGAGTATTTAATTGATTTGAAGGGCAAATTTGAAAAAATAAACGCAATGAATGCACATTTACAAGTGTAAAACGTTACCTAATTTGTAAAAAAATTAAAATGCCAAAAGTTCATTCATTTAAAATAGGAGTATTGAAGGGTCAACTGGGACGGAGGTGCCTCCTCCTGTGAGATTGTGTCTCCCGATTGGTTGTGAAAAAATTTCGTCTCATTTAAAATCCGAACTTGTAGAGAGGTGGAAAATTAATTCTTATTATCCCTCACTCGTGGATTGGATTATCACCTCTTACCCTTTGAAGAGGAGGTCCATCGAGAGAACAATTTAAATGGGTGGAGTTGCTTTCAGAATGTTCAGGCTCAGATATATACTATGAAAGAATTTCATCCTACCTAAAAATTCGAACTTGTAGAGAGGTGAATAATTAATTCTTGTATATTAATTTCAATTAAGTTGGCTACTGTGAACCCTGCCAGTATCGGACATGACTCGTTGTATATACGACTTTCTCAAGCTTTTAAATTAATTTCACAAAATCGCTCCCGTTGCATAACTAGAAATTAAATTATTTATTAGTTGATTGGAGGATTAAGACATTAGAGAACAACTTTCCAAAATTTATCAGCCTATCATAGAGCACTAATATGATTTCTCGATGAAAAAAATGGGATGATGTGTTTATGAGAAAATTGTTTGATTATTATAACATTCTTTCTTTCTAATTTAAATTTACTTAGGGGTGATTTGTAGTTAGCTAGAAATGTCATGCAGGGAATTAATTTAGCTTTCATCGTGTACACTATATTTATGGAAATGCGACCTAACTTTTTAAAGAATAGACTAATACTCTGTTTGGATGTAGAGATTTGATCAATGGATTTCAAATCCATCAATCAAATCCACTCCCCTTGTTCGGATAAAAAATGAAATGAATGGATTTAAAATTCTAAGCATATTTTTTAAGTTAAAATTGAGAGAATTTTAAATCCATTTATTTTTAAAACCTTTAATTTGAAATATCTTCTCAAATCAAATACCTCCCTCCAAACACAACCTAATCTTTATTGAGCATTGAATTCGAGATAACTACTACTAGAGACCCAATTAATCAAATTGTTTATATTTTTTTTTTTTTGAGGAGCATCAAATTGTTTATATTATTTGTTTTTCAACGAGAATTAGGCATGGCTAGGAAACTGTAATGACCTACACCAGGAGGCCAGGGATATCTCAAGTTTACATTTTCTTTCATTATTTTTATTAAGGAATAAGTCAAACATTTCTGGTATATATTATTGTATTTAGTATATTTACCTTTTGTAATTATCCTTTCCTAAAATCATGCAATTAGATTACAATGTAATTACCTATAAATACAATTGTCTTCTCACTCACCAATTCAACGGTGATAATATCTCATTGTTCACATGGTATCAGCCTAAACACTACATCTATAAACCCTAACCCTAATTCTCCTTTTCCCTCTATGCCGCCGCCTTTGTGCCGCCGCCGCATTCTTTCACCTTTTCGTCGAGCTTGTCCCCCTCGACCATCTCCTTTCAATGACAGAATCCTCTATCCCTATGAATGTCCTTATTCATATGGTTACAGTGAAACTCTCTTCTTCCAACTATCTCCTATGGAAGAAGCAGGTTGTCCCGATGCTTACTTGTGCAGATCTCTATGGCCTCGTGGATGACACATCCACTCCCCCTGCCACCACTGCCACGACCTTCGCTGCCTGGAAATCGAAGGATCAGAAGGTACTTGCCCTTCTTCTCTCCTCTCTCACTGAAGAAACCCTAGTCGAGGTCGTTCAATGTGACACGACTCGTGACACTTGGGTTGCCCTGGAGGATGCCTTCAGCCACTCCTCCCAGTCCCGCATCACTCAGATTCGTGAGGAACTCCTTCTCCTCAAGCGTGAATCTCTCCCTGTTGCCGATTACGGATGACGTTTCAAGGGACTGTGCGACCAACTGGCCGCGATCGGCAAACCGGTGGACAAATCTGACATGTCGCACTGGTTTCTACGGGGTCTTGGCCCCAAATTCAGCGGATTTGCCGACACCAGAATGGCCTTCTCGCCTGTCCCTGCTTTCCGTGACTTACTGCATCAGGCTATTGCCTTTGAGATCATGAATAAGCCTGATCCAGTTGAACCTACTCCGGCTGTCTTCTTTGCTCGCTCGACTCCTCGCGATCACACTGGTGGTCGCCCTTCCGGGCCACCTCGTGGTGGTCGCCCTTCCGGGCCACCTCGTGGTGGTCGCCCCGACTTCTCTGGTGGTCGTGGGGGGCGTAAATCCTACGTCCCTCACTGTCAAATCTGCCGTGGCGAGCACTATGCCAATAAGTGTCCTCAACGCTTTGTTCGCGGCTCGGATTCCCGCCTTCATGCTCGACCACCTGCTCGCCCCTCCAAGGACCCATCTGCTAATCTTGCTCAGGTTTTCCATTCGGCCTGCAATGTCTCCTCATCCTCGTCCCCCACTCCGGACTGGTATGTGGACTCTGGAGCTTCGGCCCACATGACCTCTAGTCCCTCACACCTGGACTCCTCGGCACCTTATTCTGGTAATGGTCAAGTCATTGTTGGTAATGGTAATTCCTTACAGATCTCTCATGTTGGGTCGCATTCGGTCTCTAAGGATCTTGGTCTTCTAGATGTTCTTGTTGTTCCTCATATCACCAAGAATCTTTTGTCTATTAGTAAGCTAACTTCTGATTTTCCAGTTGATGTTTGCTTCTCTAATAAATCGTTTGTCATTCAGAATCGAGCTACGAAGAGGGTGGTGGCTCAGGGTCGTTGTGAACAGGGGTTGTACGTGTTGGAACGAGCACTCCCGGCTTTGGTCGCTGCTTTGAAGCCGCCTGATGTTGCTCGTGCTTCCTTTGATCGTTAGCATTCCCGTTTGGGGCATGTCCCTTTTAGTGTTATTAAAGCCTTAGATAGATTAGGGCATCTATCTGTCAGTTCAATTTTGCCAAACCCAAATATTTTTACCTCTTGCCAGTTGGCCAAGAGTAAACGATTGTCTTTCAATATTAATGAAAAACGTGCTTCTACAATTCTTGAGTTGGTTCATTGCGATCTCTGGGGTCCTGCCCCTATTAATGCCACTTCCGGTTTCCGTTATTATGTTGTGTTTGTCGATGATCACTCTTGCTTCTCTTGGTTGTATCCTCTCCGTGCCAAGTCAGAATTTTTTGCAACCCTGGTCGCGTTTCACAAGTTTGTATGCACCCAGTTCTCTTCGGCCATAAAGGTTTTTCAAAGTGATGGTGGTACGGAATTCGTCAACAAAGCTGTTCACAGCTTTATGGCCGAGCACGGCATCCTACATCGTGTGTCATGCCCATACACTCTTCAACAAAATGGTCGCGCTGAGCGAAAACATTGACATATAACTGAAACTGGACTCTCTACGCTCTTTCATGCTCGTGCCCCATCAGAATTTTGGTTTGATGCTTTTGCTACCGCTGTTCACCTTATTAACCGGACCCCGTCCTCGGTTTTGGGTGGCTTATCTCCATTTGAGGTCTTGTTCGGCTCTGTGCCCCTTTATGGCAATCTCAAAACTTTTGGTTGTCGGGTGTTCCCTTACCTCCGAGACTATTCCTTGAACAAGCTGTATCCTCGCAGTCGACCATGTATCTTCTTGGGCTACAGTAGCCAGCATAAGGGTTTTCGGTGTCTTGATCCTGGTTCGTCCAAAACCTTTATCACTCGTCATGCTATATTTGATGAAGAGTGCTTCCCTTTTTCAGGTTCTGCTCGGCCCATGCCGACTCTCATCTTTTTTGGATGCCGAGCTTGACTCATCACCTGGTTCCCCACCTGAGTCCCCTCCTTTCACTTCGACCACGCCGTGCTCGTCATGTACATCTGACCCTGGCGAGGAGACCCTTCCTCTTCCAGCCGTTATTGCACAAACACCTGCTGCACCTGAACCGGCCGAGCAACCCCTACCGACCATTCATCCTCCAATACAGCAACCACGTTCTAACCACCAAATGGTTACGCGAGCAAAATCTGGAATCTTCAAGCCTAAGTATATCCACTAAACTTGGCCTCCACTGCCTTGCTTAGTGCTCTTACTGCCTCCTCGGAGCCCCGTGGTTTCAAGTCTGCTGCCAAGTCCCCTGAATGGTTAGCCGCCATGCATGAAGAAATTGATGCCCTGCGAGTTAACAACACTTGGGATCTTATTCCTCGCCCTCAGGATGCGAACATTGTTGGTTCCAAATGGGTTTTTCGAACTAAGTTCAAATCTGATGGTTCCATTGAGCGGCACAAAGCCAGATTGGTCGCTCAAGGATTTACCCAAATCCCTGGCACAAATTTCTCTCACACCTTCAGTCCAGTTGTTAAAGCGACCACAGCTCGTGTTATCTTGGCTCTCTCTGTTCGCTTCAACTGGCCTCTACATCAGTTAGATGTCAAGAATGTCTTCCTCAATGGTTATCTCCAGAAACTGGTTTTCATGGCTCAACCTCCTGGTTTTGTCGATCCTCGGCTCCCAGATCATGTTTGCAAGTTGAAGAAGGCTTTATATGGTCTTCGTTAGGCTCCCTTGGCTTGGTTCCAGCGATTTAGCTCCTTCTACTCGACATTGGCTTCAAGGAGAGCAAGTCTGACTCTTCGTTGTTCTACCTTTTTCAAGGTTCCTCGATCGTCTATCTACTCTTGTACGTGGATGACATCATTGTCACAGGCAACGACCCATCCATCCTTGCTTGCTTCATTGCACGGGCGAACAAGGAGTTCGCGCTCAAGGACCTTGGTCGCCTTAATTATTTTTTAGGTTTGGAAATCTCTTACACCTCTTCTGGATTGTTCGTCGGACAATCCAAATATGCTCGCGAGATTCTTGAACGAGCGGATCATCAAGATTCCAAACCCATTGCTACTCCCTTGGCCGCCGGAGAGACCCTAGTCAGCACTGGTGACCCATTCTCGGATCCGACCCTTTACCGATCTTTCGTGGGCGCCCTCCAATACCTCACCATCACTAGACCTGACTTATCTTTCTCGGTGAATCATGTCAGCCAGTTTCTCCAAGCGCCGACCAGCGACCACTTCTCGGCTGTGAAGAGAATTCTTCGCTATGTCAAGCATACTATTACCTACGGCCTTACCTTCGCTCGCCGACCAGACTCCTCCGTGGTCGCCTACTCAGATGCTGACTGGGCGAGGTGTGTGGAAACTCGCCGCTCGACCTATGGTTATTCGGTCTTCTTAGGTGGAAATCTAGTGTCTTGGAGTGCCAAGAAACAGTCCACGATTGCTCGCTCCAGCTGTGAATCGGAGTATCGTGCCTTAGCCAACGCAGCTGCCGAGGTCGTCTAGCTAACCTCGTTGCTCCGCGAGCTTCGCGTTCCTTTGCCTGCTCGCCCTGTTCTCCTTTCCGACAACAACAGTGCCCTCTTTCTCAGCCAGAATCCAGTGGCTCACAAACGGGCAAAGCACATTGACATCGACTATCACTTTGTTCGCGAGCTCGTCACATCTGGCAAGCTATCCACACAGTTTGTCCCCACACATCTTCAGCTTGCCGACATCTTCACGAAGAGCCTTCCTCGGCCGTCGTTCGAGTTACTTCGCTCCAAGCTTTGCGTTTTTCCTCATCCCACGCATCGCTTGACGGGGGATATTAAGGAATAGGGTTGGTCTGCTATGGACTCGAGTGCATGCTGTGCACCCTAGTCCATGTGCACTTTTCAGTTTACTGACTTACACTTTTTGGTAAATGAGTAATAATTGAAAAGTGCAACACCATTACCAAAAAGTGTAAGTCAGTAAACTGAAAAGTGCACATGGACTAGGGTGCACAGCATGCACTCGAGTGCATACTAGACTTTACCTAAGGAATAAGTCAAGCATTCCTTGTATATATCATTGTATTTAGTATATTTACCTTTTGTAATTATCCTTTCCTAAAATCATACAATTAGGTTACAATGTAATTACCTCTATAAATACAATTGTCTTCTCACTCACCAATTCAACGGTGATGATATCTCATTGTTCACAATTTTTTTTAATTGGGTTGGTCTGCTATGGACTCGAGTGCATGTTGTGCACCCTAATTCATGTTGCACTTTTTGGTAAATGGTGTTGCACTTTTCAATTATTAAACTGTATAATAATATTTTTAGTAATAATTGAAAAGTGCAACACCATTTACCAAAAGTGTAAGTCAGTAAACTGAAAAGTGCACGTGGACTAGGGTGTACAGCATGCACTCGAGTGCATACTTTACCTTTTTAATTTGATACATTTTAAAGTGATTATGCATGAGAATTTATAAAGATACTAAACAAAGAAGAATTACAATTGTAAATATTGGAAGATATAAATTCAATTTTTCCATTGTATAAAAATACTAATTCCTTCTCATATGAATATCGCCATAGCTTGCAGGGAAAGAAAGGGTAGCGGGAGAGGAGACTAACTGCATGCGGGTGGATAGAGAAGAAAAGGGTGAGAGAAAAGAGTGGAAAATATGAAAGTGTGAAAAAATAAAGGAAAGAAAAATAATGAAATTGGATGGAGTGAGTGAGTATTATATAATTTTAATTTTTTTCAATTATACTAGCTGTCTAAACTATATTATTCTGAATAAAAAAAAAACATAAACAAGACTTTATTTGATGGGCAATATTATAAAACTTTTGCAATTATTTGAAGTGCTAATTATTTTCCAATTAAAATCTGGTTGTTTTCCAATTAAATTTCGCATTTGGCAATATTATTTAACTATATTCAATTAAAATTCACATGGTTGTTTTCCAATCGCATGGGCAATATTATTATTTAACTATTTTCCAATTAAAATTCACATGGGCAATATTATATAAAATTCACATCTGGTTGACACTACTCATAAGATATACCTTAGATAAGAAATATTTGCAATATCCTTCTATTCAGTTACAGAAATATTTGCAAGCCGATTAAACTGACCAATTAATTATTTTACAAATTTTGTGCAAAACAAACATATATAAAAATTTGTTCCCAAGTGTATGTTAGTGTATACGTGCAAGTATATGTTACTTGTTTTTATATTAATACACATTTATTTTTATAATAACACAAACATGTGATTGAGTTTTTTTTAACAGATTTGTTTGACCTGTTTTCAATTAGGTTTTATGTGCAAGTTTTTTTCTTTCTAATTTATGCTAATATTGTACTCCCTCCATCCCCCAATTATTAATTTCACCTTCACAATATTTTCAAATTTACACAAATGTCATTACTTTTCCACACACATACACAAAAATTAATTAATTTCTTTACTTTATAAGGTTTACAAAATTAACCTACAAAATCCTCCACTAAATTCACTTTTGTTATTGTGTGTGTCATTTCACATATGAATTATTTTTTGGGACAGAGGGTATATAAATTTTTGTCTATATAAGTCAGCAATCTCAAAACTTAATACTCATCGATCCATTTTGTATCTGCTTATAATGATGGAGAGTTTGAAAATGATAACCTTATTAATTCTTGCAGCAGCTTCTACAACCTCTTCCCTAAACACCACCAAATGCCCGTTTCAGTACTTTTACGTGTTGGGTGATGGATTCGGTGACACTGGCAACGCTATTCGAATTCTCCCCGATCTTCCTGCTGCTCGTTTGCCTTATGGTACAACTTTTCCGGGCACTCCTACTGGTCGTTGGTCCGATGGTCGTATTGATGGCGACTATGCTGGTACGTTCTTTTACTTATGACTCATACTTATATTTTTTTTGTTGCATGAAAACGGTCTCACACAAATCTTTGCTCGTATATATGTGCAGCAATTGGTGTTGGCCTGCCAAACACTACACCTTACTTGTCCATGGATTTTAATTCTTCTTCCTCACGTGACGGTGTCGTTTTTGCGGTAGCAAGAAGCCCAATTCTTGATCGTCAGTTTTTTACAGAAAGGGGCATTACTATACCATCTTATGCTACTTCTCTTAACTCTCAAATGAGTTGGTTCAAAACATACCTAACATCGGTTTCCTCAAATTCTACAGGTTGTTCATTAATTAATTAATTACCTTTACTTCATATGCTTATATACGGGATAAAAGTCGATCAATTTAGTTTCATAACTTTCAACATTTTTTTACATGGTCTCAAAAACAAGTTAAATTTATCAATTTAGACATATTTTTTGCAATTTATTTTATTTTGATCTCAAAAAAATTAAATGTCATTGAGTGATTTTTTTGGATTAAAACAGAACAAATTACAAAAAAAATGAGACTAAATTGATACATTTAACTTTTTGGGACCGTAGAAAGTTTTGAAACTAAATTGACTTCTATCTCTTTATATGCTTATAAGTTTTTAACTTAATGTTTGATACTATTTGATTAGAGTCGATTGCAAATAGGCTTGCAAACTCTGCCATATTGTTTGCAAACGTAGAAGCCCACGATATCGCCTATGCATTACTCCAGGGCAAGTCCATTCAACAAGTTTCAGCTTACTTGCCCTCTATAGTACAAGCTCAAATCAACGCTACCAGAGTACGTACTTACTGTTACAAAATTAATATGCAAGAATTAATTTCATATGTCTTAATTACAAGTTCGAATTTTTAGATGAAACTTACTTCCATTTGACTAATTAGCATTAAAATTTCAATTAATATATATATATACTTGAATGATTCAACACGTGCGCAGACACTTATCGAGATGGGCGCGAGACGAATAGTAATTTCGGCGAGTGGTCCGCTTGGATGCTACCCCTACATCCTAACGGCCTTGCCTAGTACTAATCCTTTAGCCTACGACGCACTAGGATGTTTGACAAGTGTGAATGCTCTTGTCATTTCCCACAACACTGCTCTTCAACTAGCTACCACCAAACTTCAAATTGAGTTCCTCAATGTCACCATTTTATACGCCGATGATTACCTTGCCAGTATATTGACTATCGCTTCAGGCAAGTCGTCTTCACTTGATTTAAAAGTATGCACAACTAATATTTTTCAATGAAAACAATAATTAATATTAACGTCGACATTTAAAAGTGCAATTGAGTTGCACGTCGACTGCATACAATTTTTTGTCTAATTTATTGATTTACGTGAAGGTGGTAGGAACATAGGACTGAAAGCTTGTTGCGGAATTGGAGGACGATATAACTACGATAGCGCGAGGTTTTGTGGAAGCCCCGGAGTGCCCGTTTGTGCAAATCCTAACGAATACATATATTGGGATGGCATGCACTTCACGCAAGAAGCGTATCGCCGTATTGTCGACATTTTGATTGGACCGGCCCTACTCGGACTCAACTGCATCCCATAATTACCACACTTATATAACAAGTATTTCAATCTGATTACGATCCATGCATATTGTTATAACAGATGTATTAATTATTAATTATCACTAATAATATATATATGCAAGAATAAGGAATATTGAAATACTATATATCCAAATTAAATTTCGAGATCGATGCTTTCTAATTCTAGCTAGCAGAGTCGGTATTTGAAGGGCTAGCTCAGGGTTGATTTTCACCCGAGTGAGTCAATATGCAAATCTAACTGTAAACACAAATTCTTGATTTAAATATAAAAACTCGAAAATGCGAAACAATTTTATTTAATTTCGGATTAAAACCGAGTATTTGTGGGTTATAATCTCTAAATTGCTCCTCTGATTCTCTCTTCTTGAACTTCTTAAATTTCTTGAGCACTTTTGGAACTTCTGGAGTTGGATCCGCAGCCGAATCCTATCCGATCTTGTATTTGGGGCTTTATAACGTTAATCCAAAGGCTTAGCACCATATTTTTGGATTAAACGTTGAATTTAGGGACTTTTGTGATGAACGTCGTTGAAGATCGTTCTTAAACTTGGGACTTTGTAACGTTAATCCAAGGGCTTGACGCCGTATTTTGGATTTAAACGTCAATTTACGGGACCTTTCGGGTTATCCGGGACTTTTCGGGACCTTTTCGGGACCTTTTGGGACTTATTCGAGACTTATCGGGACTTATCCGGGACTTATCGGGACTTTTACGGGACGAACGCCGTTGAAGATCCACGAAACACCTCCTTCTTGAAGAAACGCCGAATCGAAGAGGCTTAGCACCTTAATCTCCACTCGAACCCTGCTTCTCGTCGCTTTGCACGAAGAACGCCTTGAAGAAACGCCGAATCGAAGGGGCTTAGCACCTTGATCTCCACTCGAACGCTGCTTCTTTCCGCTTTGCACGAAGAACGCTTTTGAAACGCCGAATCGAAGGGGCTTAGCACCTTGATCTCCACTCGAACGCTGCTTCTCGCCACTTTGCACGAAGAACGCCTTGAAGAAACGCCGAATCAAAGGGGCTTAGCACCTTGATCCCCACTCGAACGCTGCTTCTCGTCGCTTTGCACGAAGAACGCCTTTGAAGCTCCTCCGCTTGCTGAAGAACATTCTAAAATCTCTGTAGAGAATTTTAGAGCCTTGAATGCTTCTGATTTGTTGATGTTCAAATGAATGAAATGAGGCCTCTATTTATAGGTGTAGAACCTAGGGTTTCTTATGGGCCAAGGAGATATTTGTGCAAGTGGTTAGGGTTTAATTCAAATTTTGAATTACTATACTTGGGCTAAGAATACCCTATTTGGGCTCAATTTGGTTTGTTGGACTTTAGAGGCCCGTTTTCATTTATGGGACGTTAGAGGCCCGTCTTAATTTACCGGACTTTAGAGGCCCGTATTGATTTACTGGACTTTAAAGGCCCATCTTGATTTACTGGACTTTAAAGGCCCGTCTTGATTTACCGGACTTTAGAGGCCCGTCTTGATTTACTGGACTTTAGAGGTCCAAAGGAATTTAAAATTTAGGTGTCTACAAATGCCCCCTCGCATTTCGTTCATAGGAACGTTTTTCTTTGAGTGGACGGATTGCGAAATTATTTCAAATTATGGAGCAACAAGCAATTTAGGCTTGTGCATTCTTGGAGCAACAAGCAGTTTAGGCTCGTGCGTTTATGAAGCAACAAGCAGTTTAGGCTCGTGCGTTTATGGAGCTAAAAGCAGTTTAGGCTCGTGCGTTTATGGAGCAAAAAGCAGTTTAGGCTCGTGCGTTTATGGAGCAACAATCAGTTTAGGCTCGTGCGTTTTCAGAGCGACAAGCAGTTTAAGCTCATGCGTTTATGGAGCAACAAGCAGTTTAGGCTCGTGCGTTTATGGAGCATACTTGTTTTCTTTACATGTAGTAGCGTTTCAAAAACTTTCCGTTCATGGGACCAATGTATACGCCGTCTTTAGAAATCAATTTGTAGGCGTCATTTGCGTAATCTTCCTTCATTTGATTGTCTTCAACTGTGATGTGATTCACCGTTGTTACACTTTTTTCTAGCAAGATCTTTCCCTCTTTGGCCAGCTGCATAATTTTATCTTTAAGTATAAAACAATCTTGAGTTGGATGTCCTACCAATCGATGGTACTTGAAATATTTGGGGTCGTCCGTTCGCCCAGCCTCATCGGGTCGTTTCATTTGTGGTAGTTCAATGAGATCATTCTTGATCAAGTTATCGAAAATTTCGGGGATGTCTAAGTCTAGAAATGTATATTGCTTTCGTTGCAACTCCTTCAAACTCGTTTTCCTTTGCCCCCACTCTTGATATAGCAGCCCTTCAAATCCACTTGTAGACATGCTCAACTCCATGTCATGAGCCTTAGTAGCCAAATCCTCGAATGATCTTGGTCGAATTGCTTGAAGGATATATCGAAGACCCCACTGCATTCCTTGGATGCACATCTCGATCGCTGAAGCTTCAGTCAATCTATCCTTGCAATTTAGACTTAGATTTCTCCATCGATTTATGTAGTCGATCACCGGCTCTTCCTTTGATTGACAAGTGTTCGTCAATTCAAGCATGCTAACCGTTCTACGAGTGCTGTAAAATCGATTGAGAAATTCTTGTTCCATTTGCTCCCAACTTTCTATCGAACTGGCCTCCAAATCGATGTACCAATCGAATGCATTGCCCTTTAAAGAGCGCACGAATTGCTTCACCAAATGATCTCCATACGTGCCGGCATTGTTGCAGGTCTCCACGAAGTGAGCAATATGTTGCTTTGGATTACCCTTGCCATCGAACTGATGCAACTTTGGAGGTTGATAACCAGCTGGTATCTTCAAACTGTCAATCCTCTTCGTGTAAGGCTTGCTGTAGCTGAATGAAGATTTGGGATTTTCCTCGAACTTATCTTTGATTGCCCCAAGTATGATTCCTTTTAGCTGGTTAACGGGCACCAAACCATCGGGAGAAACTTGTAACTCCTTAAGAGTTGGGTCAATTTCCATCTGTTGACGTTCACCAGACATCTCCACATCATGCCCCTCGACTCGCTTTTCTTTTGCTCGACTTGACTCCCCTTTGTCTACATTGCTCATCAGCTTAGCAATCTGAACTTCCTGTTCTTGGACATGTTTCGTGAGTCCTTCTATAGCTCTAGTCAAGCTTGCCAATTGCTCCTCAACAGTCGTGGTATTTGTCACCATTGTTGAAGCTGTGTTTGAATCTGATGAACTCGCCGTGGAATGAGTAGGGGAACAGGCTGGGTTGTTTTCCTCATTCACAGTGTTGGGTGGTGGACCCTCTACAGTAGCTTTCCCTGAAGAAGACGATGACTTCGAGCTTCTTGACAACGTTCTCGTGACTACGTTCACGTCTTCAAAGTCGACGTCAACTGATCCGGGTGCAACGCCTCTCTTGATCTTAATCTTGATTTACGCCATCGTCATGACTTGATTTGCTTGAAGAGTAGAGTTGAGAGGTAGAGATAGTCCCACCGGGCGTGCCAATTTGTAAACACAAATTCTTGATTTAAATATAATAACTCGAAAATGCGAAACAATTTTATTTAATTTCGGATTAAAACCGAGTATTTGTGGGTTACAATCTCTAATTTGCTTCTCTGATTCTCTCTTCTTGAACTTCTTGAATTTCTTGAGCACTTTTGGAACTTCTGGAGTTGGATCCGCAGCCGAATCCTATCCGATCTTGTATTTGGGGCTTTATAACGTTAATCCAAAGGCTTAGCACCGTATTTTTGGATTAAACATTGAATTTAGGGACTTTTGTGATGAACGTCGTTGAAGATCGTTCTTAAACTTGGGACTTTGTAACGTTAATCCAAGGGCTTGACGCCGTATTTCGGGTTATCCGGGACTTTTCGGGACCTTTTCGGGACCTTTTGGGACTTATTGGGACTTATTCGAGACTTATCGGGACTTATCCGGGACTTATCGGGACTTTTCCTGGACGAACGCCGTTGAAGATCCACGAAACACCTCCTCCTTGAAGAAACGCCGAATCGAAGAGGCTTAGCACCTTAATCTCCACTCGAACCCTGCTTCTCGTCGCTTTGCACGAAGAACGCCTTGAAGAAACGCCGAATCGAAGGGGCTTAGCACCTTGATCTCCACTCGAACGCTGCTTCTTTCCGCTTTGCACGAAGAACGCTTTTGAAACGCCGAATCGAAGGGGCTTAGAACCTTGATCTCCACTCGAACGCTTCTTCTCGCTGCTTTGCACGAAGAACGCCTTGAAGAAACGCCGAATCAAAGGGGCTGAGCACCTTGATCTCCACTCGAACGCTGCTTCTCGTCGCTTTGCATGAAGAACGCCTTTGAAGCTCCTTCGCTTGCTGAAGAACACTCTAAAATCTCTATAGAGAATTTTAGAGCCTTGAATGCTTCTGATTTGTTGATGTTCAAATGAATGAAATGAGGCCTCTATTTATAGGTGTAGAACCTAGGGTTTCTTATGGGCCAAGGAGATATTTGTGCAAGTGGTTAGGGTTTAATTCAAATTTTGAATTACTATACTTGGGCTAAGAATACCCTATTTGGGCTCAATTTGGTTTGTTGGACTTTAGAGGCCCGTTTTCATTTATGGGATGTTAGAGGCCCGTCTTAATTTACCGGAGTTTAGAGGCCCGTATTGATTTATTGGACTTTAAAGGCCCATCTTGATTTACTGGACTTTAAAGGCCCGTCTTGATTTACCGGACTTTAGAGGCCCGTATTGATTTACTGGACTTTAAAGGCCCATCTTGATTTACTGGACTTTAAAGGCCCGTCTTGATTTACCGGACTTTAGAGGCCCGTATTGATTTACTGGACTTTAAAGGCCCATCTTGATTTACTGGACTTTAAAGGCCCGTCTTGATTTACCGGACTTTAGAGGCCCGTCTTGATTTACCGGACTTTAGAGGCCCGTCTTGATTTACTGGACTTTAGAGGTCCAAAGGAATTTAAAATTTAGGTGTCTACAAATGCCCCCTCGCATTTCGTTCACAGGAACGTTTTTCTTTGAAGTGGACGGATTGCGAAATTATTTCAAATTATGGAGCAACAAGCAATTTAGGCTTGTGCATTCTTGGAGCAACAAGCAGTTTAGGCTCGTGCGTTTATGAAGCAACAAGCAGTTTAGGCTCGTGCGTTTATGGAGCTAAAAGCAGTTTAGGATCGTGCGTTTATGGAGCAAAAAGCAGTTTAGGCTCGTGCGTTTATGGAGCAACAATCAGTTTACGCTCGTGCGTTTTCGGAGCGACAAACAGTTTAAGCTCATGCGTTTATGGAGCAACAAGCAGTTTAGGCTCGTGCGTTTATGGAGCATACTTGTTTTCTTTACATGTAGTAGCTTTCAAAAACTTTTCGTTCATGGGACCAATGTATACGCCGTCTTTAGAAATCAATTTGTAGGCGTCATTTGCGTAATCTTCCTTCATTTGATTGTCTTCAACTGTGATGTGATTCACCGTTGTTACACTTTTTTCTAGCAAGATCTTTCCCTCTTTGGCCAGCTGCATAATTTTATCTTTAAGTATAAAACAATCTTGAGTTGGATGTCCTACCAATCGATGGTACTTGCAATATTTGGGGTCGTTCGTTCGCCCAGCCTCATCGGGTCGTTTCATTTGTGGTAGTTCAATGAGATCATTCTTGATCAAGTCATTGAAAATTTCGGGGATGTCTGAGTCTAGAAATGTATATTGCTTTCGTTGCAACTCCTTCAAACTCGTTTTCCTTTGCCCCCCTCTTGATATAGCGGCCCTTTAAATCCACTTGTAGACATGCTCAACTCCATGTCATGAGCCTTAGTAGCCAAATCCTCGAATGATCTTGGTCGAATTGCTTGAAGGATATATCGAAGACACCACTGCAATCCTTGGATGCACATCTCGATAGCTGAAGCTTCAGTCAATCTATCCTTGCAATTTAGACTTAGATTTCTCCATCGATTTATGTAGTCGATCACCGGCTCTTCCTTTGATTGACAAGTGTTCGTCAATTCAAGCATGCTAACCGTTCTACGAGTGCTGTAAAATCGATTGAGAAATTCTTGTTCCATTTGCTCCCAACTTTCTATCGAACTGGCCTCCAAATCAATGTACCAATCGAATGCATTGCCCTTTAAAGAGCGCACGAATTGCTTCACCAAATGATCTCCATACGTGCCGACATTGTTGCAGGTCTCCACGAAGTGAGCAATATGTTGCTTTGGATTACCCTTGCCATCGAACTGCTGCAACTTTGGAGGTTGATAACCAGCTGGTATCTTCAAACTGTCAATCCTCTTCGTGTAAGGCTTGCTGTAGCTGAATGAAGATTTGGGGTTTTCCTCGAACTTATCTTTGATTTCCACAAGTATGATTCCTTTTAGCTGGTTGACGGGCACCAAACCATCGGGAGAAACTTGTAACTCCTTAAGAGTTGGGTCAATTTCCATCTGTTGACGTTCACCAGACATCTCCACATCATGCCCCTCGACTCGCTTTTCTTTTGCTCGACTTAACTCCCCTTTGTCTACATTGCTCATCAGCTTAGCAATCTGAACTTCCTGTTCTTGGACATGTTTCGTGAGTCCTTCTATAGCTCTAGTCAAGCTTGCCAATTGCTCCTCAACAGTCGTGGTATTTGTCACCATTGCTGAAGCTGTGTTTGAATCTGATGAACTCGCCGTGGAATGAGTAGGGGAACAGGCTGGGTTGTTTTCCTCATTCGCAGTGTTGGGTGGTGGACCCTCTACAGTAGCTTTCCCTGAAGAAGACGATGACTTCGAGCTTCTTGACAACGTTCTCGTGACTACGTTCACGTCTTCAAAGTCGACGTCAACTGATCCGGGTGCAACGCCTCTCTTGATCTTAATCTTGATTTACGCCATCGTCATGACTTGATTTGCTTGAAGAGTAGAGGTGAGAGGTAGAGATAGTCCCACCGGGCGTGCCAATTTGTAAACACAAATTCTTGATTTAAATATAAAAACTCGAAAATGCGAAACAATTTTATTTAATTTCGGATTAAAACCGAGTATTTGTGGGTTACAATCTCTAATTTGCTCCTCTGGTTCTCTCTTCTTGAACTTCTTGAACTTCTTGAATTTCTTGAGCACTTTTGGAACTTCTGGAGATGGATCCGCAGCCGAATCCTATCCGATCTTGTATTTGGGGCTTTATAACGTTAATCCAAAGGCTTAACACCGTATTTTTGGATTAAACGTTGAATTTAGGGACTTTTGTGATGAACGTCGTTGAAGATCGTTCTTAAACTTGGGACTTTGTAACGTTAATCCAAGGGCTTGACGCCGTATTTCGGGTTATCCGGGACTTTTCGGGACCTTTTCGGGACCTTTTGGGACTTATTGGGACTTATTCGAGACTTATCGGGACTTATCCGGGACTTATCGGGACTTTTCCTGGACGAACGCCGTTGAAGATCCACGAAACACCTCCTCCTTGAAGAAACGCCGAATCGAAGAGGCTTAGCACCTTAATCTCCACTCGAACCCTGCTTCTCGTCGCTTTGCACGAAGAACGCCTTGAAGAAACGCCGAATCGAAGGGGCTTAGCACCTTGATCTCCACTCGAACGCTGCTTCTTTCCGCTTTGCACGAAGAACGCTTTTGAAATGCCGAATCGAAGGGGCTTAGTACCTTGATCTCCACTCGAACGCTTCTTCTCGCTGCTTTGCACGAAGAACGCCTTGAAGAAACGCCGAATCAAAAGGGCTTAGCACCTTGATCTCCACTCGAACGCTGCTTCTCGTCGCTTTGCATGAAGAACGCCTTTGAAGCTCCTTCGCTTGCTGAAGAACACTCTAAAATCTCTATAGAGAATTTTAAAGCCTTGAATGCTTCTGATTTGTTGATGTTCAAATGAATGAAATGAGGCCTCTATTTATAGGTGTAGAACCTAGGGTTTCTTATGGGCCAAGGAGATATTTGTGCAAGTGGTTAGGGTTTAATTCAAATTTTGAATTACTATACTTGGGCTAAGAATACCCTATTTGGGCTCAATTTGGTTTGTTGGACTTTAGAGGCCCGTTTTCATTTATGGGACGTTAGAGGCCCGTCTTAATTTACCGGAGTTTAGAGGCCCGTATTGATTTACTAGACTTTAAAGGCCCATCTTGATTTACTGGACTTTAAAGGCCCGTCTTGATTTACCGGACTTTAGAGGCCCGTATTGATTTACTGGACTTTAAAGGCCCATCTTGATTTACTGGACTTTAAAGGCCCGTCTTGATTTACCGGACTTTAGAGGCCCGTATTGATTTACTGGACTTTAAAGGCCCATCTTGATTTACTGGACTTTAAAGGCCCGTCTTGATTTACCGGACTTTAGAGGCCCGTCTTGATTTACCGGACTTTAGAGGCCCGTCTTGATTTACTGGACTTTAGAGGTCCAAAGGAATTTAAAATTTAGGTGTCTACAAATGCCCCCTCGCATTTCGTTCACAGGAACGTTTTTCTTTGAAGTGGACGGATAGCGAAATTATTTCAAATTATGGAGCAACAAGCAATTTAGGCTTGTGCATTCTTGGAGCAACAAGCAGTTTAGGCTCGTGCGTTTATGAAGCAACAAGCAGTTTAGGCTCGTGCGTTTATGGAGCTAAAAGCAGTTTAGGATCGTGCGTTTATGGAGCAAAAAGCAGTTTAGGCTCGTGCGTTTATGGAGCAACAATCAGTTTAGGCTCGTGCGTTTTCGGAGCGACAAGCAGTTTAAGCTCATGCGTTTATGGAGCAACAAGCAGTTTAGGCTCGTGCGTTTTTGGAGCATACTTGTTTTCTTTACATGTAGTAGCGTTTCAAAAACTTTTCGTTCATGGGACCAATGTATACGCCGTCTTTAGAAATCAATTTGTAGGCGTCATTTGCGTAATCTTCCTTCATTTGATTGTCTTCAACTGTGATGTGATTCACCGTTGTTACACTTTTTTCTAGCAAAATCTTTCCCTCTTTGGCCAGCTGCATAATTTTATCTTTAAGTATAAAACAATCTTGAGTTGGATGTCCTACCAATCGATGGTACTTGCAATATTTGGGGTCGTTCGTTCGCCCAGCCTCATCGGGTCGTTTCATTTGTGGTAGTTCAATGAGATCATTCTTGATCAAGTTATCGAAAATTTCGGGGATGTCTGAGTCTAGAAATGTATATTGCTTTCGTTGCAACTCCTTCAAACTCGTTTTCCTTTGCCCCCCTCTTGATATAGCGGCCCTTCAAATCCACTTGTAGACATGCTCAACTCCATGTCATGAGCCTTAGTAGCCAAATCCTCGAATTATCTTGGTCGAATTGCTTGAAGGATATATCGAAGACCCCACTGCAATCCTTGGATGCACATCTCGATAGCTGAAGCTTCAGTCAATCTATCCTTGCAATTTAGACTTAGATTTCTCCATCGATTTATGTAGTCGATCACCGGCTCTTCCTTTGATTGACAAGTGTTCGTCAATTCAAGCATGCTAACCGTTCTACGAGTGCTGTAAAATCGATTGAGAAATTCTTGTTCCATTTGCTCCCAACTTTCTATCGAACTGGCCTCCAAATCGATGTACCAATCGAATGCATTGCCCTTTAAAGAGCGCACGAATTGCTTCACCAAATGATCTCCATACGTGCCGGCATTGTTGCAGGTCTCCACGAAGTGAGCAATATGTTGCTTTGGATTATCCTTGCCATCGAACTGCTGCAACTTTGGAGGTTGATAACCAGCTGGTATCTTCAAACTGTCAATCCTCTTCGTGTATGGCTTGCTGTAGCTGAATGAAGATTTGGGATTTTCCTCAAACTTATCTTTGATTGCCCCAAGTATGATTCCTTTTAGCTGGTTAACGGGCACCAAACCATCGGGAGAAACTTGTAACTCCTTAAGAGTTGGGTCAATTTCCATCTGTTGACGTTCACCAGACATCTCCACATCATGCCCCTCGACTCGCTTTTCTTTTGCTCGACTTGACTCCCCTTTGTCTACATTGCTCATCAGCTTAGCAATCTGAACTTCCTGTTCTTGGACATGTTTCGTGAGTCCTTCTATAGCTCTAGTCAAGCTTGCCAATTGCTCCTCAACAGTCGTGGTATTTGTCACCATTGTTGAAGCTGTGTTTGAATCTGATGAACTCGCCGTGGAATGAGTAGGGGAACAGGCTGGGTTGTTTTCCTCATTCGCAGTGTTGGGTGGTGGACCCTCTACAGTAGCTTTCCCTGAAAAAGACGATGACTTCGAGCTTCTTGACAACGTTCTCGTGACTACGTTCACGTCTTCAAAGTCGACGTCAACTGATCCGGGTGCAACGCCTCTCTTGATCTTAATATTGATTTACGCCATCGTCATGACTTGATTTGCTTGAAGAGTAGAGGTGAGAGGTAGAGATAGTCCCACCGGGCGTGCCAATTTGTAAACACAAATTCTTGATTTAAATATAAAAACTCGAAAATGCGAAACAATTTTATTTAATTTCGGATTAAAACCGAGTATTTGTGGGTTACAATCTCTAATTTTCTCCTCTGATTCTCTCTTCTTGAACTTCTTGAATTTCTTGAGCACTTTTGGAACTTCTGGAGTTGGATCCGCAGCCGAATCCTATCCGATCTTGTATTTGGGGCTTTATAACGTTAATCCAAAGGTTTAGCACCGTATTTTTGGATTAAACGTTGAATTTAGGGACTTTTGTGATGAACGTCGTTGAAGATCGTTCTTAAACTTGGGACTTTGTAACGTTAATCCAAGGGCTTGATGCCGTATTTTGGATTTAAACGTCGATTTACTGGACCTTTCGGGTTATCCGGGACTTTTTGGGAGCTTTTCGGGACCTTTTGGGACTTATTGGGACTTATTCGGGACTTATTCGAGACTTATCGGGACTTATCCGGGACTTATCGGGACTTTTCCTGGACGAACGTCGTTGAAGATCCACGAAACACCTCCTCCTTGAAGAAACGCCGAATCGAAGAGGCTTAGCACCTTAATCTCCACTCGAACCCTGCTTCTCGTCGCTTTGCACGAAGAACGCCTTGAAGAAACGCCGAATCGAAGGGGCTTAGCACCTTGATCTCCACTCGAACGCTGCTTCTCGTCGCTTTGCACGAAGAACGCCTTTGAAGCTCCTCCGCTTGCTGAAGAACACTCTAAAATCTCTGTAGAGAATTTTAGAGCCTTGAATGCTTCTGATTTGTTGATGTTCAAATGAATGAAATGAGGCCTCTATTTATAGGTGTAGAACCTAGGGTTTCTTATGGGCCAAGGAGATATTTGTGCAAGTGGTTAGGGTTTAATTCAAATTTTGAATTACTATACTTGGGCTAAGAATACCCTATTTGGGCTCAATTTGGTTTGTTGGACTTTAGAGGCCCGTTTTCATTTATGGGACGTTAGAGGCCCGTCTTAATTTACCGGACTTTAGAGGCCCGTATTGATTTACTGGACTTTAAAGGCCCATCTTGATTTACTGGACTTTAAAGGCCCGTCTTGATTTACCGGACTTTAGAGGCCCGTATTGATTTACTGGACTTTAAAGGCCCATCTTGATTTACTGGACTTTAAAGGCCCGTCTTGATTTACCGTACTTTAGAGGCCCGTCTTGATTTATCGGACTTTAGAGGCCCGTCTTGATTTACTGGACTTTAGAGGTCCAAAGGAATTTAAAATTTAGGTGTCTACAAATGCCCCCTCGCATTTCGTTCACAGGAACGTTTTTCTTTGAAGTGGACGGATTGCGAAATTATTTCAAATTATGGAGCAACAAGCAATTTAGGCTCGTGCATTCTTGGAGCAACAAGCAGTTTAGACTCGTGCGTTTATGAAGCAACAAGCAGTTTAGGCTCGTGCATTTATGGAGCTAAAAGCAGTTTAGGCTCGTGCGTTTATGGAGCAAAGAGCAGTTTAGGCTCGTGCGTTTATGGAGCAACAATCAGTTTAGGCTCGTGCGTTTTCGGAGCGACAAGCAGTTTAAGCTCATGCGTTTATGGAGCAACAAGCAGTTTAGGCTCGTGCGTTTATGGAGCATACTTGTTTTGTTTACATGTAGTAGCGTTTCAAAAACTTTCCGTTCATGGGACCAATGTATACGCCGTCTTTAGAAATCAATTTGTAGGCGTCATTTGCGTTATCTTCCTTCATTTGATTGTCTTCAACTGTGATGTGATTCACCGTTGTTACACTTTTTTCTAGCAAGATCTTTCCCTCTTTGGCCAGCTGCATAATTTTATCTTTAAGTATAAAACAATCTTGAGTTGGATGTCCTACCAATCGATGGTACTTGCAATATTTGGGGTCGTCCGTTCGCCCAGGCTCATCGGGTCGTTTCATTTGTGGTAGTTCAATGAGATCATTCTTGATCAAGTCATCGAAAAATTCGGGGATGTCTGAGTCTAGAAATGTATATTGCTTTCGTTGCAACTCCTTCAAACACGTTTTCCTTTGCCCCCACTCTTGATATAGCGGCCCTTCAAATCCACTTGTAGACATGCTCAACTCCATGTCATGAGCCTTAGTAGCCAAATCCTCGAATGATCTTGGTCGAATTGCTTGAAGGATATATCGAAGACCCCACTGCATTCCTTGGATGCACATCTCGATAGCTGAAGCTTCAGTCAATCTATCCTTGCAATTTTGACTTAGATTTCTCCATCGATTTATGTAGTCGATCACCGGCTCTTCCTTTGATTGACAAGTGTTCGTCAATTCAAGCATGCTAACCGTTCTACGAGTGCTGTAAAATCGATTGAGAAATTCCTGTTCCATTTGCTCCCAACTTTCTATCGAACTGGCCTCCAAATCGATGTACCAATCGAATGCATTGCCCTTTAAAGAGCGCACGAATTGCTTCACCAAATGATCTCCATACGTGCCGGCATTGTTGCAGGTCTCCACGAAGTGAGCAATATGTTGCTTTGGATTACCCTTGTCATCGAACTGCTGCAACTTTGGAGGTTGATAACCAGCTGGCATCTTCAAACTGTCAATCCTCTTCGTGTAAGGCTTGCTGTAGCTGAATGAAGATTTGGGATTTTCCTCGAACTTATCTTTGATTGCCCCAAGTATGATTTCTTTTAGCTAGTTAACGGGCACCAAACCATCGGGAGAAACTTGTAACTCCTTAAGAGTTGGGTCAATTTCCATCTGTTGACGTTCACCAGACATCTCCACATCATGCCCCTCGACTCGCTTTTCTTTTGCTCGACTTGACTCCCCTTTGTCTACATTGCTCATCAGCTTAGCAATCTGAACTTCCTGTTCTTGGACATGTTCCGTGAGTCCTTCTATAGCTCTAGTCAAGCTTGCCAATTGCTCCTCAACAGTCGTGGTATTTGTCACCATTGCTGAAGCTGTGTTTGAATCTGATGAACTCGCCGTGGAATGAGTAGGGGAACAGGCTGGGTTGTTTTCCTCATTCGCAGTGTTGGGTGGTGGACCCTCTACAGTAGCTTTCCCTGAAGAAGACGATGACTTCGAGCTTCTTGACAACGTTCTCGTGACTACGTTCACGTCTTCAAAGTCGACGTCAACTGATCCGGGTGCAACGCCTCTCTTGATCTTAATCTTGATTTACGCCATCGTCATGACTTGATTTGCTTAAAGAGTAGAGGTGAGAGGTAGAGATAGTCCCACCGGGCGTGCCAATTTGTAAACACAAATTCTTGATTTAAATATAAAAACTCGAAAATGCGAAACAATTTTATTTAATTTCGGATTAAAACCGAGTATTTGTGGGTTACAATCTCTAATTTGCTTCTCTGATTCTCTCTTCTTGAACTTCTTGAATTTCTTGAGCACTTTTGGAACTTCTGGAGTTGGATCCGCAGCCGAATCCTATCCGATCTTGTATTTGGGGCTTTATAACGTTAATCCAAAGGCTTAGCACCGTATTTTTGGATTAAACGTTGAATTTAGGGAATTTTGTGATGAACGTCGTTGAAGATCGTTCTTAAACTTGGGACTTTGTAACGTTAATCCAAGGGCTTGACGCCGTATTTTGGATTTAAACGTCGATTTACTGGACCTTTCGGATTATCCGGGACTTTTCGGGACCTTTTCGGGACCTTTTGGGACTTATTGGGACTTATTCGAGACTTATCGGGACTTATCCGGGACTTATCGGGACTTTTCCTGGACGAACGCCGTTGAAGATCCACGAAACACCTCCTCCTTGAAGAAACGCCGAATCGAAGAGGCTTAGCACCTTAATCTCCACTCGAACCCTGCTTCTCGTCGCTTTGCACGAAGAACGCCTTGAAGAAACGCCGAATCGAAGGGGCTTAGCACCTTGATCTCCACTCGAACGCTGCTTCTTTCCGCTTTGCACGAAGAACGCTTTTGAAACGCCGAATCGAAGGGGCTTAGCACCTTGATCTCCACTCGAACGCTGCTTCTCGCTGCTTTGCACGAAGAACACCTTGAAGAAACGCCGAATCAAAGGGGCTTAGCACCTTGATCTCCACTCGAACGCTGCTTCTCGTCGCTTTGCACGAATAATGCCTTTGAAGCTCCTCCGCTTGCTGAAGAACACTCTAAAATCTCTGTAGAGAATTTTAGATCCTTGAATGCTTCTGATTTGTTGATGTTCAAATGAATGAAATGAGGCCTCTATTTATAGGTGTAGAACCTAGGGTTTCTTATGGGCCAAGGAGATATTTGTGCAAGTGGTTAGGGTTTAATTCAAATTTTGAATTACTTGGGCTAAGAATACCCTATTTGGGCTCAATTTGGTTTGTTGGACTTTAGAGGCCCGTTTTCATTTATGGTACGTTAGAGACCCGTCTTAATTTACCGGACTTTAGAGGCCCGTATTGATTTACTGGACTTTAAAGGCCCATCTTGATTTACTGGACTTTAAAGGCCCGTCTTAATTTACCGGACTTTAGAGGCCCGTCTTGATTTACCGGACTTTAGAGGCCCAAAGGAATTTAAAATTTAGGTGTCTACACTAACAAAATCTTATTAAATTTTAAAATATAAGTAACATATAAAATAAAAAAAATACAATAATTCAACAAGTCTAACAAAAGTAGTGGAGTAATTAATAGTGCGACAGACTACTTTGTTTTCTATGTTGTGGAGGATTGCGTCGTAGCATTTGTTGGTTTGCATTTTGGTTTCACACGTTCATCATCAATCCCTTTCTCTCTTATAACTTCCATATATGCCTTCCTGCTATATAACCGATTAATTAAATGTCAAAAATTAATTCAACTAAATTGTAGTATAAAATTCATCACCTATAGAACAGAAATATCAAATATACAAAGAAAAACAAAAGTGAACTCTGCAGTAGTTGCATGGATCGAGTTCATTCTGTTGATGCCTCAATTGTGAGAAAATTAAAATAAATAAAAGCAGGAGATCGGGAATAAAATTAATTAAGATAAATAAAAATACAAGAAGTACTAAAACTAAGAAAAATAAGACTAGGAACAAATAATGCATATATATGTCATTATAACTTTATGTACAATAGAAAAAATTCTACAATATTCTCACGTAATTGACTCTTAAATGCTACTTCCTCCCTCCCGGGAAAACTTATAATGGAACGGAGAAATTATTAATTTCATTAAACAATGGTTACATTAAAACTCGTGTTCGAGTTAAATGGATAGTAAAGTTAGTGATGGATATAGTATAATTAGATTAATCATGAAATTTAAAAAAAAAAAAAAAAAGAAAAGGAATTATGTTTGCATTTTGTATTTCAACTTTGATGGATCATTAGAGTATTTGAAGAAATGAATCATTTGCTAACGAATATAATAAGAGAGCATGAGCAGATCTAGCTATGGCTATTTGTACCTCCAACTTTAATAGATCGTTAGTTTAAAAATAAAATTATATTATGAAATTATTATTATTTTTTAATTATATTAAGAGTATGCAAGTATTAATGAAAAGTAATTATAAGACTGATACATACTCTCTCCGTTTTTTTAATAAGTGTCACTTTGACTTTTTAATTAATTTTAAAATAAATATCATTCTAGAGTTTTTTCTTTAATTTTGACTATTTTATCCTTATTCATTTACCTTAAATATTTTTCATTAATAAATTCCACAAAATTTGTTTATACCAAAAATAATTTAGTCTATGAATACTAGCTACATTCTTAACTACATTCTTTGTCAAACAAAATTTTTATATTAAAATTAATTATAATTAATGAAGGGTAATATCGACCACAATTTATAATCTTAATTTGTTGAAAAGGGTCAAAATGACACTTATTAAAAGATGGAGGGAGTAATAAATAATATTGAATACTCCATGTAGACATGCGCAACGGTTAGAAACCGCCGGTTACGGTTTTCGAAAATCGGTAACCGTAACCGAACCGCCGGTTTGCCGGTTACGGTTACGGTTTTTAACCGCCGGTTACGGTTAAAAACCGCCGGTTTGCCGGTTTGCTTTTTTTTTTTTTTTTTTAAATATTATCTCCGTTTTCGCTTGTTTTCACTCCGTTTTTGTTCATTTTTTATTCATTTTAACTCATTTTTTAGAAAATACATTACTAGAATTGAATAAAAATTATATAAATTAAATTTATACATTAAAAATAGAAGAATTGTGTATTAAAATTTTTTTTTTTTTTTTTTTTTAAAAACCGGCAAACCGGCGGTTTCGGTTAACCGGCAAACCGGCGGTTAACCGTCAAAACCGGCGGTTTGCGGTTTGTCAAAATGTCAAACCGTAACCGAACCGCCATTTTACGGTTACGCAAGGGCGGAGCCAGAAAAAAATATTAGGACGGGCTGAAAGCCTAAAGTGAATATAGTTAAAAAAAAAAAAAAAGTTTACGTAAATTGCACCGCGCACTCTACAATTTTTTATCCGATAAAATTCATCAATAAAAGTGATATTTTTTTTGAGTTTTGGTTGATTTTGAAAATCATGAAGACAAAATTTGTGGGCAAGACTATCAATAAAATCCTCATTAAATAACTTGAAGTTGTTCTTGAGATCCAAGACATTTAAGTCTAAGAAGTTTCACCGTCACATCTCTAAATCTAATATTGATTTCAGTCAATTGAGTATATATATAACGTTGTTAAAGACATTAACTAGGTCTATATGGAAAGAAAAAATTATGTACATCTCGTAACTTTCAATTTTTTTAAAAAAATGTCCCAAAAAAAGATAAAAATTTAATTTACATCCCACAATTTCATAAATAGCTTAATTTATGTCCCATAATTTCGTAAATTGGTTAATTTACATCCCAAAAAGAAAAAAAATTAATTTACGTCTCATAATTTCGTAAATTGGTTAATATACGTTCATTTACTTCATTATGCAAATTATAAATAGTGACTTGTTAATTATTTTTTAAATCCACATAGCCATTGTTTTTCCACGCTATACAAGTCGATTTTGACCACGTTACAATTTATGTCGGTTTTTCATAATTTTTATGCGCACTTGACAAAAGCGTGAGTGAAAACATGCCCTTTTTGTGTATTGTAAAAAAAAAAAATTGAACATAAATTAAACAATTTACAAAATTATGGGACGTAGATTAAAATTTTATCTTTTTTTAGACGTTTTTCAATAAAGGTAAAAGTTACGGGACATACATAATTTTTTTTCTCTATATGAAAGTCACTAGTTCAAATTTAATATACTTTTTTAGAGATTTGAAATTGAGCGATTTAGTTTAAACTAAATCTGTTATTTAATTGAAATTTTAAATATAATATATTATATAATTAATTTAATAAAAGTAAATATGGATTAGTGGTAAAACATCACGCCTATTTAGGTGGAAGTTATTGGTTTGTATCGGTCCTATCTATAGTTTGCAAAGTTTTTTTTTTTAATATATATATATAATATTTTTTTTAATATATATATATATAATAATTTTTTTAAAAAAAATCAGGGTGGGCTATAGCCCACTTTAGCCCACACTAAGATCCGCCCTTGCGGTTACGGTTCGGTTTTTAAATCGTAACCGGCGGTTTGCCAAACCGGCGGTTTTACCGGTTGGCCGATTTCCCGGTTACGGTTTGAACATGTCTAACTCCATGCTAATTACAAATCAATAGATTAATTATGATAAGTGATGACTAGACTTTTTTTGTTTTAAAGGTGGCCCATTCTGACCGTGTGATAAGATTTGCAATAATTGAGTGAAAGAAGCATATTTTTGGAATGTAGTGTGCAAAATAACAGCAAAAAAACAAAACAAAAAAAAAAACTCACCGATCTCCTTCTTCCCCATGGTAAGAAGTGGACCTTTGGAGAGCAGGAAAGTCGTGTTTGTTTGTGTCTACTACTAGCTGGCTACTAGCGCTGTAGTAGTCTTTTCCCCCTTTTCCGCTCATTCGCAGCCCCATTAGCGATAACGAACCGCAGGAGATCAACTGCATCAGGACTGACGATGATCTACGACCCCACTTTTGAATTTGTTGATCTTCTTCGCCGCCCCGCACTTTGGCTTTCATCAACGTTCCCAGAGTTTCCGAGCTCGAATCGGACGGTGGAGGTTTGCTGTCCGTCTGTGTTGACACATCCGCCGTGTTGGAGTTATCAAAGTCCGGAATGGGGTTTTGGGGTAGCTCGGACCCTTTGAGAACGTACTCGTGGTCGTGCGCAGGGTATATCAAATCCTTCTCCGATAAATCGTGCCATACGTAACCATTCTTGTAGCTCCTAAATTTATTAATAATTCTAGTGGGATCAGAGATTTAACAAAATTGAAATAAGTGGCTAAGAAATCTAATTTATAATAATATTTAAAATTGATAATTATCTAAAAGTTTAGATTAATAAATAAGAAGTGCATGGTTTAATTTGCAATTAACTTAAGAAAGAAGTGGGGATTAAAAAGGTAGTTGTACCTTTTGCAGGACCAGGAGTACATGGAGGCAATGCCTTTCCCACGAAGAACATTCAACCGCTTTATCACATCTAAATAATTACATGCAACACAATATTTAAACAAATTAATTAAGCTCAAAATTAACCTAACCAAAATATATATGATGATTATGTAATTAGGTATTGATCACGTACCAGAGAGAAAAAGGCCGGCGTTGGGAGAAGAAAGAGGGACGTCCATGAAATGGGGATGCTGGAGTTGGCCATTTCTAGTCAAATAATACAAAACTGCAACACTTGTTTGCTCTTTCTTTCTTCCTGCAGACATTGAGACAGATAGAGAGAGTGTTGACTGTTGATAATAGTATTTATGTTCCCTTTGTAATTATTTTCCCTTAAAACATGGACATGCTACACTCCAAACTAAGTGCATGTCAAGTACAAGCTACTCCATCACAAATTTGAAATTAAATGTGACTTGGATTCGAAATACTTCTCAACTCCCACCAAGTGAATTCATAATAATTTTCAATCTTAATATCTACACTTAGCTATTTATTCCCTAAATACCCTAATACATCATCCATTTTTTACTCATGTATCTATTTTATACATAAACAATCAATATTCCTTAAAACTCGTGTAAATTAATCACTCATAAAGTTTGGACGGAGGGAATTAATGTGTTTTACGATTTTGATATAAAATCAGATGGTGAATTTATTATGGAACTAACCACCTGCATAAAGTACGTGTACATGTTTAAGTATACAAGTGATTTATGCACGTTGTTGATTCAATAAACTCATCATCAAACTTCATATCATTACTCTCATATATATCCTTTTGAGCTATAGCCGAAGTGGCTTTCATTTCTCATATATCGATTGAAATTCTAGAATTACTTTTATTGAATAAATATTACATATTCTTTTTTTTTTTTTTTTTTTTGTAATCCATGGTTTTTAAATGCTTTTATCATAATTGTCTAGTCAAAATACATAATATAGTAATTATTTTACACGAAAATTGTACGTCTAGTCGATATGAGGAATATATTTGAATCCATAATTAAGATATATTAATGGCATAGAATGTCCTAAGAGAATATTTCAGTTGAAAGTACGTTTTTGAGTTAATTAATGGTTGAAATGATTTTATTGTTTGACTTAAATTTGTTGGCAAAATGAGTTGGAGATGCTTTTATTAGCTCTGAAAAAAAAAAAAACTTAATAATTTTTATTTTTTTTAAACGCGATAAATAAGATTTACAATCTTTGTAATTGTAATTATTAAATCAATAATACTAATTTATGATATTAAAAATTAAACTCAATTATTAGAACTCCGATAATATATATCTAAATTGAAGTTTAGCCAAGAAGAATAAGTATTATTTTTTTTTAAAAAGGTGGAATGTCTTGATTGAAATTAGTTGTATAAAATGACATTGGGCCAGAAAGGGTGCTATGAACAAATTATCACTATTTTGTTTCAGAATTCCTAACCTTAAAAATGCCAAACCTTTGGATGTGGCTATCACTACTATTGTTAACAATGATACCATAACTTACTTCTAACCAATTCATTCCAAATTACTCCTTTTATGAATACACGGCCAATCACTGGTAAGTTTGCTGCTTTTGGAAATTCACTTTGTACTCTTAATTTCTTTAATCTATTTTTTTATTTTTACAAATTTACCCCCATTATTATTAAAGATAGTGAAAGAGTTTAATTGTTTAAGCCTAGAAAAGAAATAAAAGGAATTGAGAGAAAATAAAAGGAAATCAGTAATAATTTACTTTAATTATTAAGAAAGGGAGATGAAAATATATTATGTAAAAATAGCTAAAACTAACCAAATTTTTAAAATAAGATTTAAGACCAAAAAAAAAATGACAAACAATTGATGAGTAATTAATCCTCACTCTATCTAAAATATTACTTTACTTTACAAGAATTAATATTTAGAGATCTATACATAACTCATTTTTTTAAGTCGAAATGAAGTATAAACAATAGTACTCCTTTTGGAGTATATATTGAATTAAGATATGACTCACTTTGGAGTATATATTGAATCAATAAATAGGTCCTCCATTCTTGGATCGAATACCTGAAACTTAAAAAAAAAATTTGAATCAATAAATATAAATGATATGATTTATCACTATTTTCCTTCATGTTCAGTCTGCTAAAATATGGTTGGTTTTTTTTTTCGAAATTATAGTATAAGGTTTGGCATTTCAAGATTAAGAATATTTCTGATCCAATTAGTAGTATTATTTTAATCAGATTATAAGTTTTTTTTTTATCATCAGACTATGAAATATTTGGCATATGCTTAGAACTTGGATATATATATATATATATATATATATATATATATATATATATATATATATCATTGCTAATAAAAAAAGTTGGACGAAATTACAGTTTCAAAACAAACATGTTTATTTAATATTTAAACAGATCACTTTATTTATGTAGGTGAAATATATATATACAATATGCAGATCAGCAAGGGGCGGATCTTAGCTTGGGCTAAGGTGGGCTATAGCCCACCCTATTTTTAAAAAAAATTATTATATATATATATTTTAAAAAAAAACTTTACAACCTATCCCATTGAACCGATTCAAACCACCAACACTTCCACCTAGGAGAGATGTTTTACCACTAATCCATATTTACTTTTATTAAATTAATTGTATAATATATTATATTTAAAATTTCAATTAAATAACAAATCTAAACTAAATCCCTCAATTTCATATCTCTAATGTAAGAAAATATATTAAATTTTAACTAATGACTTCCATATAGAGAGAAAAAAATGATGTATATCCTGTAACTTTTACTTTTTTGAAAAACATCTCAAAAAAGATAAAATTTTAATTTACATTCCATAACTTTGTAAATTGCTTAATTAACGTTCAATTCTTTTTAGATACACGAAAAGGGCATGTTTTCACGTTCAATTTTTTTTAGATACACGAAAAGGGCATGTTTTCACTCACTTTTTTATCAAGTGCGCATAAAAATTATGAAAAATCGTCAGAAGTTGTAACGTGGTCAAAATCGACTTGTATTGTGTGAAAAAGCAATGGTTATGTGGATTAAAAAAATAATTAACAAGTCACTTTTTTTTTTTTTTTTTTTTGAAATGAACAAGTCACTATTTATAATTTGCATAATGAAGAAAAAGAATGTATATTAATCAATTTACGAAATTATGAGACGTAAATTAAATTTTTATCTTTTTGGATGTAAATTAACCAATTTATAAAATTATGGGACATAAATTAAGCAATTTATGAAATTATGTGACGTAAATTAAAATTTTATCTTTTTTTGGACGTTTTTCAAAAAAGTTGAAAGTTACGAGACGTACATAATTTTTTTCTTTCCATATAGACCTAGTTAATGTTTAACAACGCTATACATACTCAATTGACTGAAATCAATATTAGATTTAGAGATGTGACGGTGAAACTTCTTTTTAGGCTTAATAATGTCTTGGATCTCAAGAACAACTTTAGGTTATTTAATGAGGATTTTATTTATAGTCTTGCCCACAAATTTTATCTTCATGATGATTTTCAAAATCAATCAAAACTCAAAATAAATATCACTTTTATTGATGAATTCTATTGGATAAAAAATTGTAGAGTGCGGTGCAAATCATGATAATTTTTTTTTACTATATTCACTGACAAATTTTATACTCCTTCCGTCTCAGAATTATTTGCACAGTTTGATCGACACAATATTTAAGAAAAATAAATTTAGTGGTTAGTGATGTAAGATAAATTAGGGGTATTTTAGGTGATTTGATGAGGTGTAAAATAAAAATGTATGTAAAAAGAGGGTGACAATTTAGAAAATAAAATGATGTTGAGAGGGTGTTAATTTTGTGGGGTATTTCCATATTAAGAGTGTGCAAGTAATTTTAGGGCCTCTAAATAAAAAAAGTGTGCAAGTAATCACGAGACGGAGAGAGTATTAATTATTTTACGCATAATATTTTAAACAAGCTTGCAATCGACTTGTTTCGAGATCTAAACATATGTCATGTCAATCTAAGAAAATGAATTGTCGGATCATATGCCGATATGATTTTGTGCAAACAATTTTTATGAGGTCAGTCCATATAGAGCGTAAAAATGTGACTTTAAATGAAACCCCCACAAGTGGACGGTAAGATTGGTCCCTAGGGATTAGTCGGTTTTTTTGGACCGAATATCTAAGACTTAAAAAAATGATTTTAACTCTTTGAGAGAAGGAAGAGGTTATGGTCAGAGCATTAATTTGACTAGTTTAACTCTTCAGCAAGGGAAAACTCTCACTAAATCGATTTGGTGAGGGTTTGGCATAGGCAAAATTCTTCTCAAAAAATATTCTCACTAAAAAATGGTAGGCAGGACTCGTCAATTGATTTGATTCTTGTGTTCTACTTTTCGTGTTCCACCTGTTGGAAAATGTGCCTAGAAGTGAGCTTCGACTCGATATCTCATTCACCCATTTTTTGAGTTGGAATGAATGCGAAATGAATTTTCAAAAAAATTGTGGTAACCAAAAATTTGAGTAGGAAAAACAAAGTTGTTTTTGTCCTATATTGGAAAATATCAAATGAGGATTAGTAGCTTGTAATTTTACACGAATGTCGCACCAATTTGGTAGCGGACGAAAAACTACTTTTGCCTCGGTTTTTCCATTTGTAACCGGCTGAAATAAATTAAATCGAAACCGCCGAAATAAATTTCGGGCAGTTTCAATTTGAATTTTAAAACTTGAATTATGGCTGGAGGTTACAAGCATGGAGGTTACGCATGTGTTTGAATGAATTCATAAAAGTAGTCAAGGCAGTTTTGGTCCAATTTGCAGTTTTGGTCCAAATATTTAATTGCTACTTTATTGCGGCCAACAGTTACAAATTTGGGTTGGCTATATAAGTAGCTGCAACCCATAGCCCCAAAGACAACGAAAAACACATGGAAGAAACAAGAAAACAAGATTGGAAAGAGATACAAACATTTTCCGGCAATTGCTACGCTAAATTTGCATTCATTTTTTATCTCCTTCCTTTGGCACTCGGGTGATATATTTCGGGCGACTACTCGGTTCGTCGTAAGCAAAATACTTGTGCTAGTATTGTTGCTATTTAATCGTTGTATCCTGGGAAACAAACGTCCTAACAGTCACTAGCACCGAGAGTGAAGGACGAATATTGTTTTAAGGAAATTGTGTTTACACAAGCCTCGATTCTTCGTTTTCTAATAATATATTTTTAGCCATCTACAGTGCAACATTTCCAACAATCTTAAAACAATATTTTTCTTCGAGATGGCTAATACGAAGAGATGACGATTTGGAGAGGTTCGGTATTATGTTTGTTCCTCTTTTGTGTTAATTATAATTATTTTGGCAAAGAATGTTTAATGACGTAAAACTATATTTTATTCAAAAGAGGATGATTATGTTGATAAGTGGATTTTAAATCAAATGTGAGAATGTCATTATTTTACTTAATTTTATGTTAATTCATAACATGCCAAAATTTTATAAAATATGGCTATCGCTTGGAAGGCCTAGTCTAGTGTATAATTTTCAGATTTGTGATCTAAAATTGATTAATTGATTGGATTTAAATGGATCCTTAAATCAAATAATTAGACCATCTTGTTGGTCTAGTGGACTGAAATGGTCAAATCATCAAGGGTTTGAGCCATTTGAAAAGAATACATTTGGGCTTATGATAGAGTTCATGAGCGCCTTTTAATTAAATTCTTTTAATGATATGAAAGATGTGAGACTTTTGGATCATATCACTTGATAGTTAGCATCAAATGATGATTTTGATGTTTAATTCAAAAAAAAAAAAAATTTGTATATTTGTGCTTGAAGAGGCAAATTTAATTTTGGATTTAATCCGAAAGATTTCTTGACTTTGATATGCATTCTTCCGTGACAAGGATTAAGTCAAGAATATTAATAGTTGCAATCTATGCTACAAGAAATTTTGAAATTATTCGAAAAATAATCATATTGATGCATCATACGATGTGTATATCGAAGTGTCGTCCATAAGAGAAATGTGGAGCATTTTAGAAAAGAAGTATAAAATAAAGGATGCCGATATAAATAAATTTATTGTCGGACGGTTCCTCAAACTTCTTAGTGGTTGACTCGAAAAGGGTTTTGAACCAAAATTCGAGAGATGGTTGTTTGGGACATGTCAATTTTAATTCATTAAAAAAAAATGATGAATTTAATTAACATACCAAAACTCCATATTGATACAAATCACAAATGTGAAATTTGTGTGGAAGCGAAAATGACTTGGGGTCATCTTTCCAAACTATTGAAAGAAATAGTGAACAACTTGATTTAATTCATAGTAATGCGTGTGATTTAAAAATCATGCAAACTCGTGGTGAAAATAAATATTTTACCACGTTTGTAGATGATAGCACAAAATTGTATTTTGTGTATCTTCTAAAGAATAAAGATGAAGCTTTTGATAAGTTCATGCTTTTCAAAAACCGAACATGGAAAAAAAAAAAAAAAAAAGGAATACAATGTTGCTAAATTCGGGGTTACCTCAGAATATGTGTGGAGAAGCAGTGGTGACTGCAAATTACCTTTTAAATAAGGTGCCACATAAGAAAATAGACAAAAGTCCATATGAATTATGGCATGGTCAAACACTATCCTACAAATACTTGAAAGTATGGGGGTGTCTAGCAAAGGTGTATATTCCACCACTTAAGAAAATGAAAATAGGTCTAAACTGTTAATGATGTATTCATTGGCAATGCACATAACAGTAGCTAGCACTTATTGTTTCTTGTGTATGACCCTCAAATTTAATTTGGAGGACACACAACAATTTGTACAATGGTAAAGTCTAGACATATTTGTCGTAAACGTAATACCATTAAACAACTACTCTCAACTGGAGTTATCTCAATAGACTACGTGAGGTCTAAGGATAATATTGCAAATAATTAACCAAAGGGTTAAATCGAGAGTTAGTTATGAAATCATCGAAAGGAATGGGACTAAAAGCCTTAGAAAAGATGAGTTGAGATGAAGGAAAACCTTACCTAAATGTCTGGAGATCCCAAGAACTAGGTTCAAAAGGATAACCTAATTGTCTAAACTCGTAAATCACTGTCATGTGGGGGATAAATGAAACCCTAAAAGTCCATTGCCTAAAGATGATACAGTGATATAGTATGAAGATTAGCAAAATGGCTATTAATGATTTTAAAAGAATTTGAAAGAAATTCTTACAAGAATCACCTATGTAAGAGAGAAGTGGGGCCGCTTCGAAGGGAATACTGTAAGGCATATTCCTAAACACTCTTGCAGAACCAGGCGGATGTTCATGGCCAAAACGAACATAACCATGAGAACTGAGAGTTGTTATAAAGAACTTGAGTGGAGTGCATTATCATTTACACAAAACAGTTGACAGTTCAAAGACATCGCGTCTACTGCCTAACTGGTAAAGTAAGTGTGCTTTCACAAGGGAAGGTTCAAAGGGTGACACCTACCTATCCTATGCAAGTTTCTAACGTTGATTTATATCGCCAACAATCTTTTGGTGTTTGTATTAATTTCCATTCATGTGGGGGTTGTTGGAAAATGTGCCTAGAAGTGAGCTTCGACTCGATATCTCATTCACCCATTTTTGGAGTTGGAATGAATGCGAAATGAATTTTTAAAAAAATTGTGGTAACCAAAAATTTGAGTAGGAAAAACAAAGTTGTTTTTGTCCTATATTGGAAAATATCAAATGAGGATTAGTAGCTTGTAATTTTACACGAATGTCGCACCAATTTGGTAGCGGACGAAAAACTACTTTTGCCTTGGTTTTTCCATTTGTAACCGGCTGAAATAAATTAAATCGAAACCGCCGAAATAAATTTCGGGCAGTTTCAATTTGAATTTTAAAACTTGAATTATGGTTGGAGGTTACAAGCATGGAGGTTACGCATGTGTTTGAAAGAATTCATAAAAGTAGTCAAGGCAGTTTTGGTCCAATTTGCAGTTTTGGTCCAAATATTTAATTGCTACTTTATTGCGGCCAACAGTTACAAATTTGGGTTGGCTATATAAGTAGCTGCAACCCATAGCCCCAAAGACAACGAAAAACACATGGAAGAAACAAGAAAACAAGATTGGAAAGAGATACAAACATTTTCCGGCAATTGCTACGCTAAATTTGCATTCATTTTTTATCTCCTTCCTTTGGCACTCGGGTGATATATTTCGGGCGACTACTCGGTTCGCCGTAAGCAAAATACTTGTGCTAGTATTGTTGCTATTTAATCGTTGTATCCTGGGAAACAAACGTCCTAACAGTCACTAGCACCGAGAGTGAAGGACGAATATTGTTTTAAGAAAATTGTGTTTACACAAGCTTCGATTCTTCGTTTTCTAATAATATATTTTTAGCCATCTACGGTGCAGTTTTTCCAACACCACCAACCATTCTAGTCGAGGTACTCGACAAATGTCTAACATAAATAAGAAAATGGGTTGACAAAGTAAAGTGGGACAATAAAAGTGAATCCTGATGTAACACCAATACATATAATTATGAATTGTAGATATCAATTCGAATCATGAGGTACAATACGTCAAATAATATACAGGTTAGGACGATATATATCCTGAACACTATTTGGGGGTACAATAATTGAATCATACTACAACAATTAAAAAAAATCGAAAACTCCATTTGATCGAACTATTTTATTTTTTTTAACTCAGAGCTCGCGCGATTTGATGAAAATTTTTAACACTCGAATTTACCTCGGCATAATTTGATAATTTACATAACATTTTTTTTAATTAAAGTATACTTGTAAATAATTTTTATATTAATCAACTCTTTGACAACATGAAAAAATTAAAAGCCCCGCCCTCCCTTTAATTTGTGAGTCTGACGAGCCTAGTATTCTTAAGCGAGAATTTGAGCTCGAGAACTACTCAAATAGTTTTAACTTAAAAATTAGTCGAGTAACTTGAGCTCAACTCAATTAAATTCATGTTGGTATCAAATTTTTCTCGAGTCAAGAAAGCATTCACTTACACTTCTACTCCTAATAGAATGTTGTACAAGAATTGTTTATATTGACTAATTAGTTCATTAAGAGAAGTAGAAATAGTGAACAAGTGTGTATTTGTACGTGTAAGTTCTTGTATGCACAAGTTACACCACTTTTTTTTTTTAGAGAGTTAAGTTACACCACTTATATATCAAGTATTTTGCAGTATATAATATATCACACCACTAGCTTATATATCAAGTAATATTACTATGTTTATAAAGTAATACCACAACATTTTTTATACAATTCAGTATATTTGTACGTGTAAAATTAATGTTGTAATATTAAGTTGCAAGAGTACTGGTATTCTTGATAAGGAATGTAGTATTACAAATTGAAATAAACTATATGGTGCATGTAAGTGTAACCCTTCGTCAGATTTTATAATATTCATTTCTATGGACACATATTTTAATTAATATTGTTTAGTTTATATTTAAAGTAGATATATATATTGGATGTATAATTGACTACGGTGGGATTCACTTTGTGGATAGGTCTTCACCTCATCGTGTTTGTTGCCTTTGTTATCATTTTATGGTTTACGCTAAACTCCTCAGTCCTGGTACATTATTGGTGTAATAATTAGTCATAGTTAACATTATTTTATTACTCAATTTATTTAAGGTAAAGTCTAGTATGCACTCGAGTGCATGCTGTGCACCCTAGTCCATGTGCACTTTTCAGTTTACTGACTTACACTTTTTGGTAAATGAGTAACAATTGAAAAGTGCAACACCATTACCAAAAAGTGTAAGTTAGTAAACTGAAAAGTGCACATGGACTAGGGTGCACAGCATGCACTCGAGTGCATACTAGACCAACCCTTTGTTTAAAGTATGTGCATTATTTACACTTAAAATGACTAACTATACTTGAAAATAAAAGTATTTTGTTAATTTTGCAGATAAAACGAGATTTTTAGGAGTGAAAGACGTCTCAAATTAGTCAAATATATATTAGAAAAGGGCGAATAAAGAAGGAGGTCCATAAGAAATTAATTGGGTCTGACTATTTACACCTCCATTTCAGATGGATGCACCCCACCTCTCATTTAATTAATATAATAATTATATGCAAAAAATAAAAAATACCCTTCACTAAAATACTGTGTAACTAGATGCACCTCCTTATTGAACGCACTTCTATTGTCATTTATTTCACCTTTTTCCTTAACCAATACTTCCTACCGCCGTAGACACGTTTCCGGTAACCACCAAACCAAAAAAATCCAACAAATACTTAGAAAAATTACAGATTCTTCTTTATAAATTTCGCCTAACCAGTGTCGACCATATACACTCTCGTCGACAACGTTTTGTCGACCAAAGTGTATATACCCGACATTGGTTGGTCGAAAACAAATATTTTAAAAAAAAAAAAAAAATTCGACAGCTTAATGTCGATAAAATATACCCTTGTCGACAACAATTTGTCGACGAGTTGTATATTTTGTGACATTAAGCTGTCGAAAATATTAAAAGAAAAAGAGAGAGAGAGGGTTTCTGCAGAAAACCCTAAAAAAAAAGGGGGAGGGCAAGCCTGGGGATGGGGGCGGTGGCGAGGTTGACGGGAGAGGGAGAGAGAGGCTGCGCCAGAATCGAGGGGAGAGGGAGGTCGCGCCTCGCCGCGGTCGACTCAAAAAATGGAGGGGGCTGCGCCAGAATCGAGGGGAGAGGGAGGTCGCGCCTCGCCGCGGTCGACTCAAAAAATGGAGGGGGCTGCGCCAGAATCGAGGGGAGTGGGAGGATGGGCCACGCCGCGTGGTCAACGCAAAAAATGGAGGTGGCTGCGCGGGGCCGGGAATCGAGGGAGGGGACAAAAAATACAAATAAAAAATGGAGGGACCGCCGTGGCTGGGCCGCGGCGGCGTGAACTGGGAAAGGGGCGCGGCGGTGTAGGCGCCAGACAATGGGCGCGGCAGCGACTGGTGTGGGGATGGGTTGGTGGAGAAATTGAATGGAGACGATTAGGTTTTGGTGGTGGGGTGTGGATAGTAATGGGATTTTATGGAGATAAGGGAATTTAAGACAATTAAAGGGGTTGTGCTCAATTTTATGGGGAGGGTATAAATCGGGGGAGGACATCCATCTTAAATGGAGGGGTAAATAGTCAGACCCAAATTAATTTCCAGCAATAGGAGATCAACGTTGGCGGCCCAAATCAGCTTCAAATTGAGAGAATAAGCAGTTGGCTATTATTAACATGTGCGAGTCTAAAAGAGAAAGGCGTGGGTTATATACCCCTTCAGGAATGTTAGATGCACTCCCCCAATACATGTACTCTCTAAATAAAATGCATATGATATATTGTACTCTTCCTAAATTACCTATTATACTCTTTTATTTCAAAATTATATATGATAAATGCACTCCCATCAAAACTTTAGTTTTTATCATCTTCTTCCTCATTCTTCCTTCCACACTTCTCTTCCTTCCTTCCATCTAACTGTTGCCGACGCCTGTCGAGCGCCGCCAGCCTACCCGCGTTCACCATCCGCCGCTGCGTCCAAGCCGTCATCCCCTTCGATCTCCTCCCTCGCCGTCCGCAGCTGTGCCCAAGCCCATGTCGTTGCCCACTTTTTTCTCTCGTTTCTATGCATACAGGCGGCGACGCCGGCCCTCCTCCCTCGCCGAGCGCCGCCCTGCCCAACCCCCACCGCCTCCACCGCCACCCTCCTCTCCTCTTCCCTCCATTTTTTTTAAGTTCTGAAACAAACAGCAGCGGCGCCGCCCCTCTCCGTCCGACCGTCCCCACCGTAAGTTGTTGTCTCTTCTGTAGCTTTTTTTCCTCCTTACTGTATAGTACAGGCACGCTTCTTTTTTTTGACAAGAAATGTCGACCAAAAACATTATGGTCGACATTTCTTGTCGAAAATTAATTTTTTTTATTTACTTTCGATACAATATTGTCGACAACGGTGTTTTTCGTCGACGAAATATTCTACGGTCGACAAATCAATGTCGATCTATTTAAGTTATTTTTTTTTAATTTTCTGAATATATTGGCGTCGGAGGTGACGACGATGGAGGTTTTCGAAGGGGCGACGGCGACGGCGCCGACAACTGCTATAAAATTAGAGTTAGGGTTTTGAGGGGTGTGTATGTATTTATTATATTTTATAAAAAGATAAATATGGCATTTTACATATATATTTAATTAATAAATGAATGGGTGTGTGCATCTAACATTCCTGGTGGGGTATATAAACCCACGCCGAAGAGAAAAGTAAGCGTGGCCCATTCCACTTTCTATATTCAGCCCATTAAACAAAAAAAAATTGTTGGGCCTGTTTCATTTAATTTGTATACATTTTTTTTTAAGCCTTATGTATTCGATTCCACTAGGAAATCAATTCTATCGTCCACTTATGGATATTCTGTTTAAATTTAGAGGTTTGCGATCGGTATGACATACCCCCATAAAATTTTTAGTTGGTTTAATTAAATTATACGTGAGTCATGTTCGAGTATTTAACTAATGTTACTAATCTTCCACTAGTGTTATTTTAGTACAGTATTTAATTTTAGTTATTCCAGTAGATTAGTAACCACTCTTTTTTGTTATTCATTATATGTACGTGACAATATCAATTTTAGGGATACACCACGTACTTATACGAGAGTTGATCCAGAATGTATACTTCTGTCTCAGGCTTTCAGCAGAAGCCCATGGTTGACTAGTTACAAAACATGTACATACACCACACCAATGTTCATTATAATAGTTTTTTTTTTTTTTTTTTATTATTATATTGTAAAGTGATTGCAAATAAGTTATGTTGTAATTAAAATTATTTTTACACGAGACCAACCCATCACTATAATTAAAATATACTCCCTCCGTCCAATTTCATTATTCCCACCTTTCTTTTTTGGTTGTCCAATTTTATTATATACATACCCATTTTGGAAATAATACTATTCACACTACTTTATCTCCACCCTCCAACCATCACTTATTTACTCAAATTGCCACTAACTTTATTCATAAACAATCACTTTACCTATAAATGGACTCCACAACATCGCATCATACCCCCAACTTATCTACTTTATACATAAACTAATCAATATTCATTAAAATTCGTGCCCGGAGAAGTGGGCATAATAAAATTGGACGGAGGGAGTATAATATACCTACAAATCGTATTCATATAAATATACCATCTTTTCCGTCAAAAAAATAAAATAATAAATATACCATCTTTTCAATGTAAAGAAATTTAGACATTTATGGTGTTTATCTTCTATATTTTTTCTTCCAAACATAGGTCTGATATCTGACTTATGTTTGCTAGGAATGTGAGTTTGGACCAGTTAAACTATGTTATTCATATTATTAACTACTCACTCCTATCTATTTAATTGACGGTTCTATAATTTTTCAAATTATTTCATATAATTTGATTTACAAAATTTATTCATAGTTTACCCCGTCTTCATTAATTCATCTTCATTAATTCCTGCTTTTAACATATTGAGAATTGCATTAAAATGAGCTTATTTAATTACTAAGAATAAATTAAAATAGGAGGGAGTAGTATTAATTTATTTTCAGAATCAAATTTATGTTTAAAATTACTTGGCCCTTTATTTCAATTCTTTCATGAGCCGTACAAATTTAAAGACAAAACCTTGGTTCATTTAATTGAAACTAGTTAATTTTGTAGTTGTAAATAATTTGTTATATATATGTCGCAAGGTTCCATATATATGACGAAGTTGGATAGCTCAAGTGGTTAGAGCACCACTACCTAGACTTTAGATCCTGGTTCGAGTCATGGGGAGGGGAAAAGGGATGGGTATTTAATGTAATTAAAAAAAAAAAAAAAAAGTTCCATATATATAGAGAAAATATATTGTGTGTGTGATGTTGAATGATACGAGTCAAAATTAAGTGTATTTTTATCCCACTAATCCATTTATCTGCAAATTTTTGCCCACTATTCTTGGTGATTTTTAATTTTCTCATGTGAAATTATCTTACAGGAGAATTTTTCCATTTGATCATATATTTAATAATATATACCTTACCAATCACGTAGACCCTTAATTTTGGCCATAGTGTCCGTACATCTCACGAATGAAATGAAACATAAAATGAGGCTTATAATACAATAAATTAATATATATATATATATAGAAGACTAATGACTCAATTTCATAATATTAATGATGATACTATTTATTAATAGGTTTTATTTGTCATAATTAAATCCGACCATATATTTAAGTGGCCAACATCAATTTATTTATTTCTGACTCGATCATTATAATCTTCATTGCGTTTTCTTACTTTTGCAATGTTACTGCACATTTAATTAATTTAATATTAAAAATAAACTGTAGCAGGAAGAAAATTGTGATCATAACCCGCATTAGATCTGATTATTTTTGGGTACCAAAAGTCTTGAGCTATGCAAACTTTATGATTAAAATTAAAAAAAATCGATTATTTGTTTGTTTTAAAGTTTACTATTGGAGACAACGACTCCAAACATGACTACATGAGACTTCACTCATGAAATTGAAAAAAATATACTCACTCCGTAACTGTATAAGTTCTTATATATCTATTTCACATTTTATCTCAATTTTTGTTTATTAAAAAGAGTGTTAATGCTTGAATACGTGAATTTACTAGGGCTTATCGTCATTGTGAGAACTCACATGATTGATTTTACCCGTTAAATTTTGTGATTGAACTTCTGAACCTCAATTTAAATTCAAGTCCTTTTTATTTAAAAATATTAAAGTACCTAGCTGGTGTGAACATTCCTATTTGAAATCCACTTTGGAGAACAACTACCAATCAAATTCATTTAATTTTTTTTTTTTTTTTTTGACAAGTAAAATTTTGAATTTTAGAGGCCTCAGTTTTAATGCTAACATTGAATTCAGATTTCAAGGTCCAATGAGTGGCAATTTGACATGCAAGGCGCAGAACTTGCACTATGAGTTAATTATTTACATCCGGATAGGGGTGGGAATGGGTCAGGCTACCCGACAGGGGCCTACGGCTCGGCCTATTAAAGCTCGGCTCGGCTCGTTTAATAAACAAGCCGGGCTCAAGCTTTTTTAGAAGCCTATTTAACTAAATAGGCCGGGTTCAAACTTTTTCGTAAGCCTTTTAAGTCCAACAGGCCGGCCTATATAACTTCACACTCACATATATATATATATATATATATATATATATATATATATATATATATATATTGTATATATTATAAGTATATACGTACTTATATAATATGTGATTTTCAAATAAATAAATAAGAAAATTTAGTAACACTAGTTATATTTTTCTTTGTAATAGTTGAAAAAATAGTTGAATATTTTTTTTTTGAACATTCTATTACTTCCATTTCTTCATTTTGAGATTTAAAGAGTTAATTTTTATAATTTAATGATAATACTATTGTATATTTTTTTTAAAAAAAATACGCTAATAAGATTAAGAGGCCTTTAAAGGCTTTCGGGCCAGACCTATTTATTAAAAGGGCCAGGCTTGAGCCTTTAAAAAAAAGCCTATGACAGGCCATGGGCCAGGTTCGGGCCTAAGAAATATATAACAGGCCAGACTTTTTTACTTAAATCTTACCCAGGCCTGGCCCATTCCCACCCCTACATCTGAATATGTACAAATTCTTAAATGAATAAAATATAATTATTAATGCGAAGAAAATTTTAATAATTTAACACTAAAATGAGATGTATAATTAGTAACTGTTTTTAAACTAAAAGTCTTAAAATATATAGTTCAATATTAGGAAAAAAACTGCCTAATTACTATGAAAAAATTGATGTTCTTGTCGTGCAAAGACATCAAATAATTTTTCTCTAAAAATTTGCTCTCAATCGAAATAAAAAAATAATGCACTCAATCTTGTTTGAGAGACCAAAGAATTGGAGATTCGAGGTAGATGACTAGGTTATTGAGTTAGATGAAGATAATGATGCATTCAATTTTGATAAATTCTTGTATGCGATTGAGTATAAATACATTTGAATTTTAATGTTCAATTTATTCATTTAAATCTTGAAACTTTAACATTTAACTCAATTAATTGAAGTCCAATTTCAAGGGTATAGGTGCAATCAATTGCACGTATACAATTGAAATTGAACTCCAATAAATTGAATCAAAGATTAAATTGAATAAATTAAACATTAAAATTCAAGTGTATCTATACACTCAATTGCATGCAAGAATTTACTTTAAATATTATTGGGAGATGAATATGTAATTGTGTGAAGACGGGTGAACAAGATTATCCTAAAAAAATCCAACGTAGATATATGGACAAATAATTTAAAATCATTGTTTTCGTAATCGGATCGGACCGAGTACCACTTAAAAAATTGTTAACGGTTGAATCGGACAAAAACGGCTTGAACCCATTTTCTAATTTTTTTTTTTTTTAATTATTCCTCTTTCTTCTACATTTTTATGTTTTAAATTGAATTGTTTCACAAATTTTAACTTTTGTTTTCTTACTTCATGGCTCTATCATATTTATTTTAATATGAATCTAATAAATTCATATATTTTTTAATGTAATATAAAAAATATTTAAAAAATAAGTAATACTCCCTCCACTTTTAAATAAGTGTCACTTTGTCATTTTAATTATTTTTATAATAAGTGTCATTCTATGTTTTTTTCTTTAATTTTGACAATTTTACCCTTATAAAATAAGTTGCCTTCAATTTCAATTAATATAGTAGCATAAATCATGGAAAAATCATAAATATTGTACATATGAATACAACATACATTCTTGACTACATTCTTTATTAAACAAAAATGTAATATTAAAATTATTTATCATTAATGAAGGGAAATATTGACCACAATTTAATATTTTAATTTGTTGAAAAATGTTAAAGTGACACTTATTCAAAAATGGTAGGAGTATCATTTTAACATGGTTGAATCGTGAACTGGTGTTCAGTTCGATTTAATTGTTGATTCGATTATGAAAACGCAGTTTAAAATAACTACACAAATTATATATGTAACCGGAGTGGAGCTCTATGCGACGGTACAATTAAGGGAATGTTTGTATTCTAGATTTACGTCGTTTTAAAATGACATCAGGTGATATGAGAATTACGTAAACCACTAAATTCTCTTGAATCTTCTTAATCTCAATACTGAATTTAATATTTGATTAAAAATCAAATTAAATGTAGTAACACTTTTGGAATCTTTCGGGGCGTAGCGCCAAACAAACATTAATCATTACTATATTGATGATAAACGGTCGATATTAATTTGAACTAATTAACTGTGGTAAAAAAAAAAAAATTCTTTTTTAAGTGTTCAATTTTATTTTTAAAAATAATACTCTCCCCTTTCACTATTACTCTCCCTTTTTTAACATTTTACAATAATTTTTTTATTTTTACATACGGAGTATTATTTTACTTACCTTCATCACATCTCTTGTATCATACTCCATATCTATTATTTTATCTCTTCAATTATATAATTTTTATAAATTTATTACATCTATTATTTTATCATAATCCTAAATCAATACATCTAAAAGAAAAAAATATATATATATTAAGACAAAGGGAGTGTTATTCACATTATTTTATTTTTACATTTTAACCCAACCATCACATATTTATTTAAATTGTCATTTGTTTTTTATTTTATTTTTTTGAAAAAACTTTATAATATCTCAAATCATCTATTTTATATCTAAATTAATTAATATTCATGTTCAGAAAAAAAGGAACATAATAATGAATTTAAACGTATATTGTATTTTTTTTTTTTTTTTTAAAATGATAGGTTTGTCAAGTTGATTGGTGTCGACTTTTCTTTGGTATAGAATAGACAATTTACGATGACCACTAACGTTAGTGGTTATGAAATAAAAAGGAAATGTGGGCTGCCAATTTAATATCTTATCATGAATTGTTGTATCACATAGCTACTTATCGCACTTGTTTCAATTTAATTTTTCCACACTCACATTTCATATACATCTATAATATTTTAATGCCATCTGGAAAGCATTTTGCTTATTCACCACCATCCACACATCTAGTATTCATGCTCATCATTTCATGATTAATTTCATGGATCTATCTTGTCCCACAGTATCTCTTTTCTTTATTTATATTTCTTTTTAATGTTGCCTTGTCGACCATATATATATCCTAGATAATTGCATAAACTTTGTGAGACTATAGTGACAGAATATTAATATAAATAAATTGATATATTCAACATTTCTTTATAAGTTCGAACTTTTAAATAAGACAAAATTATTTCTCTTAAGATGATAAGACCGTGCTCTTAGAGGGACCTATAGTTTTAAAATCCATCCCAATTTGTGACGATTTTCCAGCTAACACAAAACTCCGTAAAACCTATAGTTTTAAAATCAACGAGATGCATATAATAAATCTCAAGCGTGAAACCTTTATTAACAACATTTTATATAACAAATTAAGAATACATATATAATTTATTGAATAATAATACTAATTTCTAGACATTTCTAGAAATGAAAATGACTATAGCTAGCGATCAAATAGTATAATAAAAACAAAAAAAGATAAAGAGTGGAGATGATTAAAACATGAAATAAGAATATATATCTGTAGCTAGTGTTGAATCGTTGATTGATACACACAGAGAAATAGTAATGGGACACCAAAACGATCGAATTATATGATGCAATATTCCACTTGCAATATATATCTCCAGCCTTATCGATATATAGTGCTATTTTAATTCCATATTCAAATTATAATTCAACTAAAATGCACACACCCTACCGTCTCTTTCAATCCCTTACTACCCTCCCCCCACAAATGAACCCATATTATTTTAGTTTTCTGATTTTTTTTTTTTTATAATTTCTGTTTTTTTTCTTTTGAAACTTTACTTCTTATATTTGTTGAAGTGATTTTTAGAAATTATTTAATATCTATTTTTTTAAAAACAAATTAATTTTTAATTTTTTTTGACGGGTTTTAGGAGTATTTTTTATTATATTTAATAATAGTTTTTGCAGATTTTAATTATTATTATTATAGATTTATCTAGTCATTTAATTTTTTTTTACATGATAATTTTAAATTTTATTAAATAAAAAATGAAAGTCGTTACAAAACTTTAAAACAAAGACTCTAATATTTACCGTTAAATTATTTTTTGTTCCTTTTTCATTAATTTGAGGAATAATGTTTTTCTCTTAGTCCTAACTATAAATATTTCCTTGTGATTATTCGTTTTTTTTTTTTTTTTTTGTTAACGTTGTTTGAATTTTATCGTGCCTATTGCACATAATGCAATACAGTTTATTATGGGACAAAGTGGGATAGCTCAAGTGGTTAGAGCACCACTACCTAGGCGTTAGGTCCTGGGTTCGAGTCATGGGTAGGGGAAATGGGATGGGTATTTAACTTGTAATCAAAAAAAAAAAAAAATACAGTTTATTATGACCTTATGGGTAATGTTTTTTATATGTCGGTAGAACACCAAAATTTAATCGTGAATTAAATAGCTACACATAAAATTATGCGTTAAATATCAACTAATTATTGTTTATTTATTAAAATGTAATTAAATTAATTAATTCATAACATAAATGGATAAATAATAATTAATGATTTAATTAACGACTAAATTAATTAATTAGGGGAATATTCCAAACATGAAATATGTATAATTAAGGCAATTTTAAAAAAAAATTGCGGTCATAAGCTCGAATTCGAATTGCCCAGAAAAATCACGGTCACAAATAGGTGGTTTACTATATGATTAAAATATTGTTACTACAAGTCCAAAAGTTTACTACTATATGTCTAAAAATATTTTGGCAAATTCACCCAAAAAAACCGGGTTTTTGAAATCCTAGTTTTTGAAATCCCGATTAATAGTTACGGAGTATATGAGTGTTTCTTTTGAGTTTTGGAATAGTGAAGAATTTAACTTTATGTCAAATCAAGTTGTAAGATTGATGGAGTTTGTAATATTATATTATTGTTTGATAAGATTATAATGATTACTTAAATGTGTAATGATTAAATGTATTATATTATTATAGTATTATTATATTATTGTTTGAGAAAGAATATAATGATTGGAGTAATATTATATAGATATAACTTTATATCAAATCAATATGTTTGATAGAGGTGGTTTTGAGTGGATTTTGAAAACCGGTTTTTAAATCCCGAAGTAAAACGGATCCAAAACCTGGTTTTTAAAACCAAAAGTAAACATACCCTAAGTGTCCAGAATATTTTTGGACATCTAGGTAATACACTTATAACCTTATAGTGATAAAATTTTGGTGTTGTAGTAACATAGTTTTAGCCATATAGTAATAAAAAAAATACATTTTTTACTTCAAAAATATTCTAGTAATTTCGCCAAAAAAAAAAAACACAAGTGTCCAGAATATTTTTGGATTTGTAGTAATACACTTTTGGTCGGTCTTATAGTGACAAAATTTTAGTTTTATATTAACATAGTTTTGTTCATGTAGTAAGATAATATTTGGGAGCTAAAAAAATATTTTAATTAAGATTGATTCGCGTTTGACCTATGAATTTTGACCTAAACCTAAATTTACCTTAATTGGTCAATATTGCATACAAGTTTTTGTGATTAATTAGATCTAAATCAATCAAATTAAGTATAATAAATTAAGTAAAATTCATTTCGGGTCTCTAAAGTTCAACAAACCAAAATCCGTCCCTCTAAAGCATAACATGTCGATTGTCGAGACTCTAAAGTCTAAAAAAATCAAATTAAACGCAAATCGGGTCTTTGGAGTCCATCAAGCAATCTAGTTTGATAAGTAAGTCACGAAAGCCCAATAAATCTTGTTGAATATCTACAAATCTTGCACGTCCATCAAATCCTGTAAGTCCTACAAAACTTTGTGGATAACTATATAAATCTCTTTGGTTCATACCTCAATCTATCTATTTTATGTACAAACTAATCAATTATATTCATTAAAATTCGTATTCGAAGAAATTGAAATAATAAATTTGAACGAATTTATGTAAAATTGTAAATATAATAAAGGTGAAATTAATATTTTTATTTTGGGTTGGTCTGCTATGGACTCGAGTGCATGCTGTGCACCCTAGTCCATGTGCACTTTTCAGTTTACTGACTTACACTTTTTTATAAATGAGTAATAATTGAAAAGTGCAACACCATTACCAAAAAGTGTAAGTCAATAAACTGAAAAGTGCACATAGACTAGGGTGCACAGCATGCACTCGAGTGCATACTAGACTTTACCTTTTATTTTTATAGGAATAACAATATTGGAGCACATCTGAAACAAGTTTGGTCCAAGACCCGCACCGAATACTTGTTAGTTGTTAACATTTAATAAAATTTTAACATAATATTGTCCAAATTAATACTCCATTCGTTCCATAATACCTTTTACACATTTTTTTTCGGTATATTCCACAATACCTTTCACACTATTAAAATGTAAATTTTTTAATAAACTTCACCTCTACAATATTCACAATTTTATATAAAATGTCATTATTTTTAAACTTACACAGCCAACTCATTTATTTACTTTATACATAAAAATTTACAAAATTGTCTCTCAAAACTCTACTAATTATTACTTTTAAAAAAAAAGTGTATCCACTTACTTGTGAAAGATATTCTAGGACTGAGGAAGCATTTAATATTCATTTAAAACTTAAAAATAACACATTAAATCTTTATACAAACATTATATATGTAATAATATGAATATAAATTTATATAAATACATATTTAATTATTTATAAATAAAGATTTGTGGGACGTGTTCTATAAAAAATCAAGATCATATTTGTCCCAAATCAGCTTGATCAAGTCTAAATTCGTTAGCTCTGATCGGGGATAGTTCAATGTGGGTCCGCTCCATTGACATTCCTAGTTTTTTTTTATGAATATGCAAATAATATCGAAACATTATTTCAATAAAAAAAAGTTATGTCTAAACTAATGGGGGTGGGGTTGGGGGAGTATTAAAATTTGTATTACACAAAATGATACTCCCTCTGTTCCATAATAAATTATATTTTATCATTCTTTTCTTCTATACAATTGAAATAATGTTTTAGTTTTGTTTGTATTACTTATCTCAATTTTATCCTTCTTTTAACATTAAAAAATACTTATAATTTTTAATCTATAACCGTTATCAAATCTCCTCACATAGTAAATTGAAAAGATTTGAAAAATTAATGTACAATGCATGATGAATAATTTATAGCAAAATATGAAAGATTAGTTTTTTTTTTTTTTTTTTTTTTTTTTTGTATATGGTAAACTAAATTATGGAATGTGACTCGAAGATTTCATTCATTAATTAAGGGAAAACACACGCACACGATGACGATAAGAAAATAACACGAGATTTGTTTACCCGGTTCGTCTTGCGACTACGTTTAGGGGCGATGCCAAGCCAGGTATTTCGCTATGTTTTTCGGATGCGCACTGATTACAATGAGAGAACATTTATTTATAATAGAAAACTTACCATAATTAATCCTAAGCCCATTAGGCTCAAACTTGCTCCCTACTCCAAGTCCATTAGGAACAAACTTGCTCCCCACTCCAAGCCCGTTAGGATCAAACTTGCCCTACACTCTAAGCCCGTTAGGATCAATTCAGGCTCCACACTCCAACAATCTCCCACTTGGAGACTGAATTCTCCATGTAACCATACCTTCTTGATTCTCCTCCTGTATCCGCCTGACATCGCCAAACCTTATCTTCAAGTTCCAAGGCCAATTGAAGTTATGCATAGCTCAAACTTCTCTAAGGTCACCACCTTAGCAATTAACAAGTAGTAGTTAGAGGGCGAATACCTATTAGGTGCACGTCGCTCTCTATCTGGTCTCTGCAGCGGATTCTCCGATGGTGGTGGGGTCCTTGGTTCTTCAACAAGAACCTCTTCTTCATTCTGACTCTCCTTACTCCCACTCGAGTTTGAGATGTCTAAGTCGATCGACCTCTTGGGTATTGATCTTGTCAGAATCTGATGCCTCCAATCTGTTCTTGTACATAATCTGTTCATTGAAAACTAAATCTCTACTGCGAATAATCTTTAGGTTATTCTCATCCCAGAGTTTATAACCGAACTTATCACCACCATAACCAATGAACGTACACTTAACAGATTTAGCATCATTGCAAGAGTGGAATGATGCTCCAGAATCCAATACCCACGATTCTACCGGACTACCTACACTCAAGACCAACGTGTCTCCAATATCATTTGTGGTTGCGTTTGTTGTCTTCTTCTCGTTCTGTCCCTTCCTAATTTTCTTGGGTGCTTAACACTGGTTCCTATAGTGACCAAACTCATCACAATTCCAGCATTGGATCAAGTCTTTATCTTTCTTGGATCGACTCTTTCCTTTGGACTCTAATCTGCCACGATTCTGCCTACCCTTCGATCTGCCCCCTTCTTCCGTGTTCAGCGTTGACCCTGAAGTGGATCCAAATTCTTTCCTGCGAACCTCCTCGCTAATCATCAGATCCCTCACTTCGTCAAGCTTCAGTTTATCTTTCGCGGATAAAGCGTTAACTACAGTTAGCGTGGCAGCCCAACTGTCAGGCAAAGAAGTTAACAAAACTAAAGCAAGTACCTCGTCACTGAATTCGATCTCGATAGAACACAACTGCCCAACGATCATGTTGAACTCGTTCAGGTGTTGCTGCACGGGTGTGCTCTTCGACATCCTGAGGTTGAACAACCGTCTGATCAGATGAACTTTGTTCGCCGTTGTGGGCTTCTGATACATCTCCTCCAAGATCAGCAGCATCTCCCTTGTGGACTTGGTTTTAGTCATGTGGTAGGCTACGTTCATGGACAGTGATAAACGTATCACACTCATCACTTTTCTGTTCAACAAATTCCACTCCTTCTGTTCCATCTTTTCGGGTTTCTCCTTCTCCTATAGGGGCACATACAGATCTTTACCGTAAAGGTAACCCTCTATCTGCATCTTCCAAAACCCGAAATTCGATCCGTCAAACTACTTGATTGAAATTTTCTCGTCGCTAATCGTGCTCCCTCTGAACCCGAGGCTCTGATACCAGTTGTTAAGAAATAAACACACGCACACGATGACGATAAGAAAACAACACGAGATTTGTTTACCCAGTTCGTCTTGCGACTACGTCTGGGGGCGATGCCAAGCCAGGTATTTCACTGTGTTTTTCGGATGCGCACTGATTACAATGAGAGAACATCTATTTATACTAGAAAACTTGTCATAATTAACCTTAAGCCCATTAGGCTCAAACTTGCTCCCTACTCGAAGCCCATTAGGAACAAACTTGATCCCCACTCCAAGCCCGTTAGGATCAAACATGCCCTACACTCTAAGCCCGCTAGGATCAATTCAGGCTCCACACTCCAACAGTTGGGGGAGTATTAAATTTTGTATTACACAAAATGATACTCCCTATGTTCCATAATAAATTATATTTTATCATTCTTTTCTTCTACACAATTAAAATAATGTTTTAGTTTTGTTTATATTACTTCTCTCAATTTTACCCTTCTTTTAACATTAAAAAATACTCATAATTTTTAATCTACAACTGTTATCAAATTTCCTCACATAGTAAATTGAAAAGATTTGAAAAATTAATGTACAATGCATGATCAATAATTTATAGCAAAATATGAAAGATTAGTTTTTTTTTTGTTTATGGTAAACTAAAATTATGGAATGTGACTCGAAAATTTCATTCATTAATTAAGGGAAAACTTATCAATACATCCATTTTTTTAATTTCACAAAAAAAAAAAAATCTAATTAAAACATAATTTATTGTAGAACGGGTGGAGTATAGTACTCCACCCGTTTCAAAAAGTTTGCCATTTTTTATCTTAAATCTTGTTTAAAAAAGTTTGTCGTTTTTACTATGAATCTTCCCCTAAACTACCCCTATGTAATCCCTACGTACAATATCTTTTTTTTTTTGGGAAATATATTATTGTATTATGTATATCTCTATTGTCTATATTTGTATACTTGGTGAGCATTGAACTTCTATACTTGGTGATCACACGAACACCAATAGAAAATGCAGATTCAGATGCAACGGTGGTTATTAGGATATCTAAAACATCACATGCCATTAATGCAAGTTCGGGATAACAATTCTTTTGAGTCTTCCAATGCACCAAGACATCTAAATTATCATAGAGTGTAAAACCATACTTTGGCTCCTCCAAATAGATATCAAATTGAGATTTTCCCATAGTTCTTGTAGTTTGACTATTAAGAGCTTTAAAATCCTACATTTCAAAATATGATGTTAAAAATAATATGTAAATTAAAGAATACAACGAAAAGTTAATAAAATAATAACATGATACTCACATCAAAAGTTCTCTTGCCCAATGTATTACTCCGTCCACTAGAATTTGATGGTGCATAATTAGAAGGTGTAGAAGATGATTTTGAAGAATTTGGCTTGCTCACATATTCCCCAAAAAGTTGATACAATTTAATTTCACATGTAACAACTTCTCTTGACATTTTGTAAAATCGGGCTCAACTTTTGAATAGAGTTGTTCCAACAATTGAAGTTTTACTTAGGGGTGTGCACAGGTCCAAAATCGGACCGAAACCGGTTTGGACCGGAATCTACCCTAAAGGGTGGACCGGAGACCGGAATGATCAGGTCCAAATCCGGACCGAACCGGAATTTTTCGGTCCGGGTTTGGACAGGTTTTTAATTTTTTTTAAAATTTTTTTTTGGAAGTGAGAACAAGAATGATGAATTTGTGTATGCAAATTAGTATTGGTTCTTCATTTGAGATCAATCTACGTCAATGTGAATTTTATTTACAATATTATTAATGATATTTTGACACTAAATGTAAATTGATTATTTGTGTACAATTATATACTTGAAAAAATGTAATATATCTCAACACTTTTAGAAAATATAAAGAATAAAAAAAAAAAAAAAAAAAATTATGGTCCGGACCGGTAAATTCCGGTCTTAACCCGGACCGGAAACCGGAATCCTAAAATTCAATGGACCGGAGACCGGACCGGAAACCAACCGATCGGTCCGGTCCGATTCCGGTCTTTTTTCCGGTCCGGTTTTTTTTTTTTTTTTGCACACTCCTAGACTTTTACTCGTGGGTCAAGGACAGCTCTAAGTGAAAAAAATTGCACTATATTCACCCCAACACTTATCAAACTTTTCAACCATTTTTTTGCACATATCACTTATCGTCTTATCTTCATTCAATAAGTTGTCCTTCAACAAAACTTCAATCTTTCAAACTTGTATAAAGTACACATTTGAAGTAGGACAAGTAGAACTAGAAATCAAGTTGGTAGTCTCATATAATGGTTGAAGAAACTACTTATAAATTGTATCATGCACTTGTAATGAAGAACAAGTCTTTTTGTACCTTAAGACACTATCCAACATCAAATATGTTGATTTTCAACGAGTGGGCACATCCAACCTTGTTGGTCCTGAAAGGAGTATATAACAAGTGTATGGGGGGGGGGGAATACACTTGTATGCAAATTCTTTTGGAACTTGATCAAACCAGAGATCAGCAATGTTGTCTTGGACAACTCTGCTGAAGAAGATTAACTCTTCTAAGATAATCAAACTACTAAGTACTATTGAGTACTTAGTTGAATAACTATCTAGGGGAGTTATATGTGCGGAATAGTGGTTGGCCCTTTAAGTTTAGACTCCTTTAGTTTCTGAAATCACTTAGTCAATTCAATGCAATCCAGTTTAATTTCAGGGAACTTGTCCAATACAGTTTTTGCACAATCTTTGAATATGTATCTTTTGAAAGATCAGTTTTGTGTGCAGTGTTGAATGAATGTAAATACTTGTAAATCAAATCAACACAAGAGGTTATAGTGGTTCAGAGACTCAAGCTCCTACATCCACTTTCCCTGATTTAACAGGATAATTCCTTCACTCTTGGAATTAACTTGTTTTATAGTGCCAAGGTGCACTTGATCAAGAACACCACTCCTTGGTGAATTGATCCCTAGGATGTCTAGAGTCCTAGTACCCTCTTCTCAACTCAGAACTGAACTGTTCTTCTCTCAACAGTCAGCTCCTACCACTTCTACTACTACAACCTTCTCACTTTCTCACTTGAAAGAGGTAAGGGTTGAAGTAAGGTTCCAACTAATGAGATATCCTTTACAATGAAGATCAGTGTATAAGGATTAGGATATCTCTCTAAGCTTTGTATGGATATACAGTAAGTTCAGCTTAGAAGAAGTGTATGAAGACTAAGATAGTCTCTTTGAAAGCTTTGAAAGCACTTTGACTTGTAGGATAGTTGGATATTCTTGTCAAGGTTGAGGTGCTTCAAATGGTCTTCACACTTCTTGTATTTATAGACAAAATGGAGGATTTTCCCGTTGGAGAGGCAGCCCCAAATTGCTATAAATGTCTTCCTTGAGTTCTTCAAACTGGAAGACAGATTCTTGATAGTGACATGTCCTTATTTGGGTAATAAACGGCTGTTAAGACTTTGTCTTCATTCTGCAGCACTTTCCCCAATGTTTGACTTCTTGTTAAGACTTGGACATGACTTCTGAAGGTTGATCCAATGATAGGACAACATTCCTTATCAAATGGACAACTCTCCTTATCACTATCAGCAGTTTTGCTTATCAGCAAAGTTGGTTTGCTCTTCTTCAGATCACTTGGCTCTTTCCCTTTGCTTCACTTCAAGGTGATCTTAGCATGTTGTATTGAGGTTCTTTAGAGTATGGTTGTCTCTAACTCTTCAGCATGGTTGACCTTCAAACATTAGAACCTTTGTTCTGGTTCAAACTTGCTGAGACAACTCTTCTGGGACAACTCTCCTGATCAGCATATTTGGTCTTTTAGCTTCAGAACTTTTGTTTTCACACAGAGTTAACCTCTCTGGACAACTCTCCTGATCAGAACATTTGAGTAACCTTGTCCTTTTGAGCTTTACAACCTTGTTTTTTGCATGGATACAATCTTTCTGGACAACTCTCCTGATCAAGGCATTTGGTTTTCAATAGAGTATGCTTGTCCTTGGTGTTTGTTCCAGATTTTGAGCCTTGAGGGAACTTGATCTTGATAATCTTCAAAGCATAGGTTCCCCCTCATAATGTGCATCTAATCATCTAAGAGCTGCCTAACATATCAGCTTCTCATCTAGCCTTATACTATGTGTTCTAGCATTTTTAGAACACAATCATCTTGACTTAGGCATGTCTCAGGGGGTTTTGGTATTTAATCAAAACTTATGTCATTTTATTCCCAACAATTTCCCCCTTTTTGATGATGCCAAGACCTATACATTTTATGCAAAAGTGACTTGACTACACCTATTACATTTATCTTCAGAAGTCATGACTGAGGTCAATTTCCCTGAAAGAAAATATGTTAGTGTACTCACCATTCATGTTGCAAATAGGTTTCAAGAATAGGCATATAGAGATTTGTTTTTCAGATCCAAAATATGTTCAACTATCATTCAATTGAAAATCATTACAGCATGTTGATAGTTTGAACAAAAACATATCAGAGCATGAGATATTACAATTAAGCACATTTTTATTACAAAAGTATGATATACTCTTAAGTCATTCAGCATTTAGGCATTAGAGCACATCATATCAGCAGTTTGAGCATCTTCAGAGTAGTTGACCAAAATACAAATTAGTAACCAACTTAAGTATTTATCCATTTCAGCATATAAAAGTCAGGAAGACTTAGCCATTTCAGAGATCATCTTCTTTGGGTGGCACCATCCCATATTGTGCCCACACTCTCTTCTTGAGTTCCATGGCTTCCTGGTTGGTTCCTTTGGGTCCAAGGGTCATCTTGTTCAGCTTAAGAATCTCTGTGAACTCCCTTAGGATCCTTGCTCGGTCAATCCATCCATCAAGCTTTGGAGGCATGTAGATGATAGGCTTGGGAGCATTGAGTTCAATTCTTGCAATGTCAGCAGCTGCAAGTAATTGTTGATATAACTCTCTGTAGTATTCTATCATGAACTCAGCAAAGGAAGAGTTGGCATCTCCTCCATTCCATCTGTCAATGACATAGTAGTCATAGACAAACTCCCTTTTGGCCTCTTCCCATGTATCATTCAGCTGAATTGGCACCCATTTATCCAAGTGTGGATATTTGGTGTCCATTGGGACTAGAAGCTGAGGCTTCATCTTGCTTTAAGTTGCTCTCCTTCTTCTTGGTTTCTGAAAGTTTGCTCTTCTCTTATCTCTTGCTCTTTGTGCTTCATCCATCAAATCCATTTTCTCCTGGGCCCTCATCATGGCCAGTTTCTGTTGTGTTTCAGGGTCTTTGTCATACCTTTCATGAAACAATTTTGATGGATCATGAGCTAGGACAGTTGTCTTCTTCTTAGGTTCAGGTCCAAATCCTTCAGCAAATAGCTCTTCAATATCTTCAGTGGACTTGGCACCTTCAGCAATCTTGACTATTTCAGAAGACTTTTCCTTTTCAGCAGTTTTGGGCTTTTCAGCAGCTTTGGCTTTCTTTGATGTAGGCTCATCATCATCAATTCTGAATTCAGGTGGAAGATCAAGGCTGTTAGGAAAGTCAGTAAATGTCTCAGCTTGTCTTTTCTTTCCTTTTGCCCTCTTGATCTTTCCTCTAGTTTGGACACCTTCAGCATCTTTGTCCAAACCAGACACCTCACCACCTGGTATCTGCTGTAGCCTCATCCTTTCTTCTTGTGCTGATGCCATTGAATTTTTCAATGCAAGTGCTAGTTGTTCTTCTTCATCCAGTTCTTCCAAGTTCAGCACTGCAGGCTCTTTTCCTTTTCCTTCAGCAACTTTGTCTTTTCCTTTGACTGGGCTTCCAATTACCAAGGCACCTTTTGCTCTAGCTCTTTCCCTTTCCCCCCTTTTTGGCAGCATCAAAGCACTGGGGCTTTAGCTCACTCATTGTTGTGGCCATTAGGGATTGGGCCTGGTTTAGAGACTTCATTTCCTCCAACAAATATACATTTTTATCATGTATATTTTGCATCCTATCACTACTCAAGCTAAGAAAAGCTAGAACAGGCTTCATTTTTTGTTGAACAACCTCCTCCAAGGTTGCTTTCAGGGATGCATCCAGTTGGGCTTTAAGGAGCTCAGTGAGGTTGGCCACTGCACCTTCAGCAATGTTGGCCAATACCTCTTGGGAAAAATTTTCAGAGGCTGCTTTCACCATTGCTAGCCTTTGCTCTCCAGCTCTTTTCTTTTGCAATGCTGTTTTCTTTCCAAGAGCTTGCTTGACAGTTAACCTGAGAGCTTTGACATTAGCATTATGATTGTCTCTCAGTAACTTTTGTTCCTTCTTGACCTCTTCTGAGATGGATTCCATGGTGGATTTGGCTTTTTGTACTCCAGTGGAAATGGTTTGGAGGCCAGTTTCCACACCACTAATCCTTGCTTCCAGAGTGGGTAGCACAACATCCTCAGAGCTTGTAAGCCTCATTTCTACAGACGCTAGAGTTCTTCCTTGCTCATTCAATGCTCCTGAAGTTTCAGCATGAGCAGATTGGACTTGATGAGCCAAGGAATCCAACTTCTCTGATTGCATACCAAGCAAGGCTTGAGCTGAGCCTGTATCTACTTGGATGGGGGCATCTGTTAAGAACTCATCTGCAAAAATTTGGTCAAGAGATATACTTGCAATATTAGACAGATCAAACAAGTTAAGAAATAAACACTCATCACCCTCAATTTCTTTTGTATAAGACTCTGATACATCAGCAGTCTTCTTCTCATTTTCAACTTGTTCTTTTCTCCCTTCATAGATAATGTTCTCACTCAAGGAATCAGGCCTCCTTTCATCAAGGGATTCTTGAAGTTCAGATTTGACTTCAAGAATAACCTGTCCTTCCTCACTTATTCCACCCTCATATGGTGGTACACTCACAATCTTAGTTATGATTACCTCTCTTTCATCCATAACTCCCTCTGATTTTTCAATTCTACTTTCCTTTTCAACCCCTTCTCCTAAACCTGCAACATCTTCACCTTCAACAAGGTTCAAAGATGGCAGTTGTGAGGAGATCACAGTGCTTATTTCAGCAGCCACTGAGTCATCCTGAATGATTAAGGGCTGATCAGTGTCCAACTCATCTGACACTGAATAGGCCTTAATCAAACTAGCCTCTATCATAGGAACCTCAACATCTTTAGGTTGTGCCTTGGGTTTAGAAGAACCTTCATTGGCAGATGTGTCTTTGGTTGTGTTACCACCCTTGGTCAACACCTCTGATGATACAGAGCCTTTCCTATGGTAGGTTCTAGGAGGGTTTGAAAGTCTATCTGCTACAGAATACTTGGGTTGAGAAGGTTCAGGGAGGTTGGCTTGAGGGGTTTCAGGAGGGTTGGGATTTGAATGGTTTGAAGGATCATCAGCGGAATCATCATCATTTGAGCTACTGTCAGGGTGTTTGATGCCCTTAACTTTTTTCTCTTTCTCCTCAATGATCTTCTCAGCTACCAATTTTGCAAAAACTTTCTCATCAGTGAGGAATCTTGTTTTCATCACACCAGCAAAATGTAGCAATCTGCTCTCCTCCACTTGCCACCAGTTTGCACCCTTATCTTGGATGACTTGTGATATTTCCATTAAGGTTTTGTCTTTTACATCCACAAGCATCCTTAAATCATGAAATATCTTCTGAATTCTTGGAAATTCAGCAAGTTGTGGATACAAACTGTCCACAGTGGCCTTAGCTCCACCTCTGAGCATACTTTCATAAGTATACTCCTCCTCATTCTCATTTGATGGAGAACTTTGGGCTATAGAGGAGTGGGTTGTGGTTTCTTTAATTGCAGCTTCAGGCAAGTTAAGTTCAGGAGGGTTGGCTTCAGAAAGATTAGGCTCAAATGAAGGTACTTCAGTTGCTTTAGAGAGCAATGAATCTGAAGGGGCTTTGCTCAGGGGAGTTGGCTCATTGAGTGCATGTTCTAAAAGCTTTGAGTAATTGAGCATGGATGAGTCAATGGGAGATAGAAGCCTTGTCTCATCTACTGCTAAATCTGCAAGCACATCAATGCCACTTCTTTGCACACTTCCTTCTGGAGAATATCTCTTAGTGAGATCTACAGGGGTGATGGGTTGGTTGGAAGGGGTAACATGGGTTTCAGGGGAGTTGGGCTCAGGATTCTGAATTTCAGGGATGTTGGCCTCTATAGGTTGACCTTCAGGGACTTTGGATTCTGGAGTTCCAGAACCAGATGAGCTAGTCCTTGACTTGGATTTGGTCCTGCTTTCAGCTCTGCTCTCTCTTAGAGCCAATTGAAGAGACCTTTCTTCCTGCAGCTCCAACACTTTCTCAGTAGGCTTGGCCCTTCTCTTGCTAGCCCTACTGCTCCCACTGCCTTCACCATCCTTCTCAGGGACAACTTCCCTGATTCTCTTATCACCTTTCTTCTTTTGCCTTGTCTCATTGTATTTCAGCCTCAACTCTTCTGAGTGGTCAGAAGGCACACTTACTCCCTCTTCTGCCACTTCATCAACTTCAGTTGATGCTCCTGAGGCTTCTCTTGAAGATAATTGAGACATTTTCCTTGTTTTGACAGCCCTGGCCTTGGTTCTCTTCTTCATCTTAGGCTTTTCTTCAACCTGTTCTTCAGCAGGTTTGGCCATAAGCATCCTCCTTTGCTCAGTTTTCTTGCTGAGCTTTCTGAACAGAATCTTTTGGGCTGGGAGGGGTTTTGCAAAGGTCTGCATTTGAGAATAATGGGAGAATCTTTCAATTAACAAGTTTGCCCTGGTGCAATACTTGAGTTTCCCTTCTAGCACAACCTTGTTGTGAGATTTTACTTTGAATTTAGCCTTTTCCTTCATCATCACAGACATGATGAAGGTCCTCCAATCAAACTTGATGCCCTTGTCACTATCATCAATCACTGCAGCCATAATTCTGATTCTTGGATGGCTGACTTGCTCCAAGCTTCCAGTATTGCTCAAGAGACTCTTAGCAACTACCTCAAAGAGGTTGAGAAATTATGGCTTGAGAGTCTTCTTGTTTTGTGTTGAAGAGAGAGGGCCTGGTACTAATAGCCATTCTTGAGCTATTTCATCTTCATGTCCAGTACCATAAACTTCTGGACTCCTTCCCTCAAAAGGCAATCCAAAAGCTCCTTCAAGATCTTCTGGAGAGAATTTCACTTTATGAAATCTCTCTTCCTCCTCTCCTTCAGCCACATATGACAATCTGGTGGAAACTTTACCATCTTCAGGCTTACCTCTCCACTTGAGAAAGGCAAAGAACTCAGCCATGTAGCTTTCCAAGCATGAACTTGGTCTTTCTTCCATAAACTTTTGTAATCCAGCTCTCCTCAACCATCTCAGGGTTGGTTTAATCTCAGGATCTTCACTTTCAAAGGATACTATTGGCTCAAAGTGAAGATTGTTTTTGTTGCTCAAATATCCAAAATCAAGGTCTAGAGCCTTGTTGGAGAAATCAATGATCATCTCTGGTCTAACTTTGGGGGCCATTGAAGGTTACAGAAAAATTTGAGAGAGATTGAGAGAGTTTGAAGAAAATTTGAGCTAGGGTTTCGAATACTTGGGGAAGAAGTGTTTGTGGGGGTCTTAAGACTTGTGAATATTCTAAAAAGAATGTTTGTCAATGAGTTGGTGAAGTCTTAGTGAAATTCAAAGGTGAACAAAAGTGGAAATCAAAATGGACGGCTAGGATTGTCTTCAGGGGAGTTGTCCAATTTTGATCCAATGGTAAAAAACCAATGTAACAGTGAAAAACTGTTTTATTCAAAACGTGGGTGGAGTTTTAATGTTTGTTTAAGGCTGGGGGTTTTTCGAGATAGATCATGTCCCAAAAAGTTTAATGCAAACAAGAGTTAAATCTTGGAATTTAATGCATGGAAAGTGACCTTTTGGGTGGGAGACAAATTAAATCCCAAAAAGATGATATCTGTAATTGGAATGGGACATATTTCGAAATAGGCAATGATTACCCAAAATAGGTGCTTATCAGACCAAGATTTGGTTTGATAGCTAGGACAACTTATCTGACCCCACTAGGACAAGTGTCCTGAAAAGATGTGGACAACTGTCCTGAAATTCAATGGACAAGTGTCCTGAATTACTTAGGTCATCTTTCTGAATTTCAGCAGACTTGACCAATTCTGCTGATCTTTGAAATTTGTTCCCCCTTAATGAATGAACTTATTTGGACTCAATTGTCCAATTTCCCTGGATCAAGTAGACCCAACTCTGCTGATAGTTCAAGAAATCTTGCTTCTACAAGTGGCTTTGTCAATATATCAGCTTTTTGATGATCTGTGTGGATCTTTACCAACTTGATATCCTTCTTCTCCACATGATCTCTAATGAAGTGATGCTTGATGTCCACATGTTTGCATCTTGTGTGCAATACAGGATTCTGTGATATGGCAATAGCACTGTTATTGTCACAGAATATTGGCACTTCAATAGAGTTGACTTTGTAGTCTCTGAGTTGTTGTCTCAGCCAAAGGATTTGAGCACAACAACTTCCAGCAGCAACATATTCAGCCTCAGTGGTGGAAGTAGCCACTGTGTTTTGCTTCTTGGAAAACCAAGATATGAGTTTGTTGCCCAAGAATTGACAAGTCCCTGAAGTGGACTTTCTGTCAATTCTACATCCTCCATAATCAGCATCTGAGTAGCTAGTTAACTCAATGTTGTCATCAGCAGGGTACCAAAGGCCTAGATTTTCAGTGCCTTTGAGGTACCTCAAGATCCTCTTTGCAGCCTCAAGGTGGCTTTTCTTAGGATTTGCTTGAAACTTTGCACAAACACCTACTGCAAAGGTGATGTCAGGTCTGCTGGGAGTGAGATAGAGGAGTGAGCCAATTATTCCTCTATACTCAGTGGAGTTGGTTGGAACACCACTCTCATCAGGATCCATCTTCCAATTTGTGTTCATTGGGATCCTTACTGGCTTGCTTGATGTACACCCAAACTTCTTGATCATTTCTCTGGTGTACTTGGCTTGGTTGATGAAGATCCCTTCTTTAGATTGCTTGACTTGTAGACCCAAAAAGAAGTACATCAACCCCATCATGGACATCTCAAACTTGCTTTGCATGAGCTTGGAGAACTTCTCACACAGCTTCTCATTAGGGGATCCAAAAATTATGTCATCTACATAAATTTGGACAAGCAAGATGTCCTCTCCTTCAGAGATTCTGAAGAGTGTTCTGTCCACAGTTCCCTTGGTGAATCCATGATCCAAGAGGAATTGTGACAGTGTATCATACCAAGCCCTAGGGGCTTGCTTGAGTCCATATAGAGCTTTCTTCAGTCTGTATACTTGGTTTCCAATCTCAAAACCTGGTGGTTGCTCCACATAGACTTCTTCTTTCAAGACTCCATTTAGAAAGGCACTCTTGACATCCATTTGGTACACTTTGAACCTCTTGTGGGCTGCATAGGCTAGGAAGAGCCTTATTGCTTCTAGTCTTACCACGGGTGCAAAGGTCTCATCATAGTCAATGCCTTCATGCTGGTAGTAACCTTTTGCCACTAGTCTTGCTTTGTTTTTGACAATCACATCATTCTCATTCTTTTTGTTCTTGAACACCCACTTGGTTCCAATAACATCTTGATGTGAAGGTCTATCAACCAGCTCCCATACTTCATTTCTGGTGAATTGGTTGAGCTCTTCCTGCACTGCTGTGATCCAATTGGCATCCTGAAGTGCTACATCAATGTCTTTTGGTTCCTGTTCTGACAAGAAACAACAGAACATAGCACTTTCACCATGAAACCTTCTGGTTTTGACTCCTATACTTGGGTCACCAAGTATCAGATCAGTAGGATGGTCATACAACCAAGTCCTTCTTTTTCTGATCCCTTCAGTAGAGTTGTCCTCTACTAAGGTTGAGTCACCAGTGTTATAGAATTCAGGATAATTGAGTGCAGGATCTAATTCAGGATCATAATCAGGGGTGTTGTCCTCAATGTCAGGAACATTGGTATTTTCAACATTTTGAGTTCCCCCTTGATTATTTGACCCATTAACTACCTCAGCAGGAACTGCTTCTTCATTGGTAGTTGTTACCTGGATGGGAACTGGGATTGACTCATTCAGTTCACCATTTCCATCAGTGGGGTTTGTCTCAGGAAGGTTGCCTTCAGGGCTGTTGTCCAATGTGAATTTTTCAGGTAGGTTGGCTTGGACAACATCTATGAATTCAGAGTCTTTGTCTTTTAGGCTCAATCTGGTTGTCCTCTGTGTGATTTCTTCAGGTTCTAAATTATCATTCCTGATCTCAAGGATAGATTCATCAAACACAACATGAGGTGTTTCTTCCACTATAAGGGTTTTCTTATTGTAGACTCTGAAAGCTTTACTGATTTGAGAGTATTCAAGAAATAATCCCTCATCAGCTTTGCTATCAAAGGCTTTCAACTGTTCTTTCCCATTATTGTGAATGAAACACTTACAACCAAATATGTGAAAGTATGACACTTTAGGCATTCTTCCTTTCCAGAGTTCATAGGGAGTTTTGCCTTGCCCCTTAGTGATCAAACATCTATTTTGAGTATGGCATGCAGTGTTTATAGCTTCAGCCCAAAACCTCTTAGGTAAATTTGAATCAGCAATTAGGGTTCTAGCAGCTTCTTTTAATGTTCTATTCCTTCTTTCTGCAACTCCATTTTGCTGAGGAGTTCTAGCTGCTGAGGTTTCATGAGCTATCCCATTAGATGAGCAATACTCATTGATGTATGAATTTATGAACTCAGTGCCTTTATCAGATCTTATCTTGATAATGCTAAGGCTTTTCTCATTTGACAGTCTCTTCAGGAGTTCAGGTAGTTTGACTTGTGTTTCCTTCTTATTAAGGAGAAATACTACCCATGTGAACCTAGAGAAGTCATCTACTACAACCAATGTGTATTTTCTACCATTTATGCTTGAAGGGGTGATTGGTCCAAACAGATCCATGTGTAGAAGTTCAAGTACCCTTTCAGTAGAAATGACTGGTTTACCTTTGAATGAGGCTTTAATCTGTTTTCCTTCTTGACATGGCTTACACACATGTTCTTTAATGAAAACCTCATTAGGCAGTCCTTTAACTAATGCATTTCTAGCAAGTTTATTCATTGATTTGAAGTTCAGGTGGTTTAGCCTCTTGTGCCATAACCAACTTTGTTCACTAGTACTCTTAGCAATGAAACATGCAGCATCAGTAGACTTGTCCCAGTCTGCAAAATACACATTTCCTTTCCTAGTCCCAGTCAATAGAATTTGTTGAGTTTTATCCTTGATTAAACATTTTCCACTTGAGAACTCAACATTGAAATCTTTATCACAGAATTGACTGATACTTAGGAGATTATATTTGAGACCAGCTACATAAGATACATTGGTTACTTTGATGTTACCAATCTTCAAAGTACCATAACCTTTTGTTGTTGCTTGTGAGTTGTCTCCAAAGGTGACATTTGGGCCTTCTTTTTCAATAAAATCAGTGAGGAGTTCCTTGTTTCCAGTCATGTGCCTTGAGCATCCACTGTCAAGGTACCATGCTGTCTTTTTGCTCATACTCCTTTTCTTGTGGCCCAATGGTACCTGCAATTAGATAGGTTTAGGTACCCTTTGAGTTTTGGGTCCTGAGAGGTTAGTTGTACCTTTTGGAACCCAAACTTGCCTAATTACCCTGATTGATTCAAGGTGGCTAAGTTGTTTTCCTTGTATATCAACATACACTGTCTTTCCCTTAAATGCCTTGGGGAAAGTATGTGTGAATGTGTTAACTCTGTAAGTTTCAGGGGAGTTGTCAATTCTCCTGAACTTATGAGTTCTTTGTGTAGCTTGATGAAATCTTTGAGGAAAGGCATTTTTATGACCATTACCCTTTGGCATGAGGGGTTTTGGTTGTCTCATTTTATTCTGCCTTTGAGGATAGTTGTCCTTAGGTCTATTCAGCTGAGGCTTTCTCAGATGAGTTGGCCTAGGCTGATTATACCTTGGATAACTCCTCTGAATATTGTTCAGTAGAGTTGCCCTTCCATTGGATCTACTCTGCTGACCAACATTCCTCTTGTGTTCAGGAGCCTTGACCTTTTCCAAAGGTTTGGGCCTAGTGTCCTGAAGCACTTGAGTAGGCATTTCAGTTAATTTGCCCTTTCCTTTATTCAGTGGCTGAATTATTTCATTTTCAGCTTGTTGTGCCACTGATTTAACAAAGATTTTCTTAGTGTTACTTGTAGAGGCAACACTAAGACAAGGTGAAGATTCAAATGGATCAAAACCTAATCCACTTCTTTGAGCCATAGGTCTTTGATAACTCTGAATTTCCTCTATTGCCCTAGAGGATTTGTTCAAAGCAGACATCTTTAATTTCAGGCTCTCTTCACTTGATTTAAGAATATCATATTCATGTGAGAGGTTCTCAAACTTGGCATTTAGAATTTTTAGTTCAAAATCTTTTCTCTTCTGAGAGAGTAGTTGATCATCTATCTCTTTTTGTTGGTCAACTATCCTGAGATTTGCTTCCTTAAGCTCTCTCAAGACTTGTTGATACAACTCAGTAGATTTGACATCAACAACTATCTCAGAGTTTTTGGCAAGTTCAGTAGCCAATCTTTCATTTTCTCTCACACAATTATCATGAAATTCTTGTAATCTAGTGAAATCTTCCATCAACTTCCCAAAGGAAAGTTTCAAGTTGACTTCACTAGTGTTCTGTGATAAAAATGAAGGTGAGCTAGAAGTGGAGGATACCTCATCATCCTCAAGATCCATGTTGCACACATCATCATCATCATTACTGTTTGAGAACAGTCCATCAGAGGAGTTGAAGCTTCCAGCACTGTCAGATCCTTCACCAGCCATCATGGCCTTTCTATTGGTGAACTTCCTGTCTCTTTTAGCTTGTCTTTCTCTTCTTTCTTTGGAGCTTAGTTCAGGGCAGTCATACTGGAAGTGCCCTTTCTTCTTGCAATTGTAGCATAGGTCTTCATCATCATCCTTCTTGGATTCATCTCTTCCTTTTGATGATGAAGGGTCGGCTCTACTGGACCTTCTCCTATCAGAGTATTTGTCCTCTGATCTTTTCTCTTCAGGCTTTTTGTCCTTGGCCTGATCTTCAGGGGAGTTGTACCTTCTCCTGAATTTATTGTCTTGGTAGAATTTCTTGTATCTACCAAACCTTGTGTTGAGCTTGTCAAATCTTCTAGCCATCAAGGCTAGTTCCTCCTTCATTTCAGTCTTTGAGACTGACTTTGATGATCTGGGAGTGGGTTGCATTTCAGGTTCAGCAACTTTGGCCTTGAATGCCACTCCCTTAGTAGGGTTTGAAGTTTCCTCAACAGGCTTTCTTCTATTGAGGTCAAACTCATAGGCTTTGAGTTCTGAGAAGATTTGTTGCATGGGCATGGAGGAGAGATCCTTGGTATTCTGCATCATCACAGCATAGACATCCCACTTTTGAGTGAGACTTCTCAAAATCTTCAATCCAACTTCTCTCCTGGAGTACACCTTGCCCAATGAGTTGATTTCATTCATCACATCAGTGAATCTACCAGCAAATTTGTCAATGGACTCATCAGCTTCCATTGAGAATTGCTCAAACTTTTGCACAACAACTTGGAGCTTGTTCTCCTTGATCTTTTCTGTACCCTCACACATCTCAGCAAGAGTATCCCAAATTTCTTTGGCTGTGGTGCAGTGGTAGACTCTACCCATGACTGCATCTGGAATTGTTTGGTAGAGGGTGTTCTTGGCAAGATAATTCAGATTATCTTTCCTCTTTTCATCAGCAGTGAAGTCATCCTCATCTTTGAGAATCAGTTCCCTTACATCTGCTCTTTGCTCATCTGTCACCCTGGGGTTAGTTTGAGTAAACACAAAAGGTCCTCTAGTGATTACTCTTAACATGTCAGTGTGAAGAGATGCAAGATGAGCCCTCATTCTAATTTTCCAGAAATCATAATTGTCTATTGAAAACATGGGCAGTTTATGATGTGAAATGTGGTTGACTGGATTTGTGGCCATGTTGTCCAATCCTTGAACAGCAGGTGGAGGAACAACATTGTTGTTGGCCATATCTCAAGAAAGCAGTTAGTCAATAGGTAAGAGATTTCAGATAGAGATCAGTTCAGTGACCACACAAATATGTGAGTTTTGAAAATCAAGATGGATTTTCAGAAGCAGTGGTCTTTGAACCCCTGCTCTGATACCACTTGTTGGTCCTGAAAGGAGTATATAACAAGTGTATGGGGGGGGGGGGAATACACTTGTATGCAAATTCTTTTGGAACTTGATCAAACCAGAGATCAGCAATGTTGTCTTGGACAACTCTACTGAAGAAGATTAACTCTTCTAAGATAATCAAACTACTAAGTACTATTGAGTACTTAGTTGAATAACTATCTAGGGGAGTTATATGTGCGGAATAGTGGTTGGCCCTTTAAGTTTAGACTCCTTTAGTTTCTGAAATCACTTAGTCAATTCAATGCAATCCAGTTTAATTTCAGGGAACTTGTCCAATACAGTTTTTGCACAATCTTTGAATATGTATCTTTTGAAAGATCAGTTTTGTGTGCAGTGTTGAATGAATGTAAGTACTTGTAAATCAAATCAACACAAGAGGTTATAGTGGTTCAGAGACTCAAGCTCCTACATCCACTTTCCCTGATTTAACAGGATAATTCATTCACTCTTGGAATTAACTTGTTTTATAGTGCCAAGGTGCACTTGATCAAGAACACCACTCCTTGGTGAATTGATCCCTAGGATGTCTAGAGTCCTAGTACCCTCTTCTCAACTCAGAACTGAACTGTTCTTCTCTCAACAGTCAGCTCCTACCACTTCTACTACTACAACCTTCTCACTTTCTCACTTGAAAGAGGTAAGGGTTGAAGTAAGGTTCCAACTAATGAGATATCCTTTACAATGAAGATCAGTGTATAAGGATTAGGATATCTCTCTAAGCTTTGTATGGATATACAGTAAGTTCAGCTTAGAAGAAGTGTATGAAGACTAAGATAGTCTCTTTGAAAGCTTTGAAAGCACTTTGACTTGTAGGATAGTTGGATATTCTTGTCAAGGTTGAGGTGCTTCAAATGGTCTTCACACTTCTTGTATTTATAGACAAAATGGAGGATTTGCCCGTTGGAGAGGCAGCCCCAAATTGCTATAAATGTCTTCCTTGAGTTCTTCAAACTGGAAGACAGATTCTTGATAGTGACATGTCCTTATTTGGGTAATAAACGGCTGTTAAGACTTTGTCTTCATTCTGCAGCACTTTTCCCAATGTTTGACTTCTTGTTAAGACTTGGACATGGCTTCTGAAGGTTGATCCAATGATAGGACAACATTCCTTATCAAATGGACAACTCTCCTTATCACTATCAGCAAAGTTGGCTTGCTCTTCTTCAGATGACTTGACTCTTTCCCTTTGCTTCACTTCAAGGTGATCTTAGCATGTTGTATTGAGGTTCTTTAGGGTATGGTTGTCTCTAACTCTTCAGCATGGTTGACCTTCAAACATTAGAACCTTTGTTCTGGTTCAAACTTGCTGAGACAACTCTTCTAGGACAACTCTCATGATCAGCATATTTGGTCTTTTAGCTTCAGAACTTTTGTTTTCACACAGAGTTAACCTCTCTGGACAACTCTTCTGATCAGAACATTTGAGTAACATTGTCCTTTTGAGCTTTACAACCTTGTTTTTTGCATGGATACAATCTTTCTGGACAACTCTCCTGATCAAGGCATTTGGTTTTCAATAGAGTATGCTTGTCCTTGGTGTTTGTTCCAGATTTTGAGCCTTGAGGGAACTTGATCTTGATAATCTTCAAAGCATAGGTTCCCCCTCACAATGTGCATCTAATCATCTAAGAGCTGCCTAACTGAAAGTGTGCTGGGTGTGTATGAATATGAAGTGTTTAAGTTTAAGTAGAATAATGTTGTACTAAATGTTGTGACAATTGGTACAACACTGACTCTAACAGAATATCAGAAATTATGATTAACACAGCGGAAGACTTGAAACACTAAAAACAAAACGTGACACAATGGAAATAATTTTTCACATAGATTTTATAAATAAAAATCTATGCTAGCCTTACGGCGAAAACCAATACTTATCTTCAAGTATAAATGTTGTGTGAAATGTTACAGCATTAACATTCACAACAGAAACTACAAACGAGGCAGGTGCCTTGTTCTAAAAACGAACTAAGTGTATAATGTATACACTGTCGAAATGCCTAGTCTATCTAAAGATTACACTCTCAATAGATAAGAAGACACACAGCCATACGGGTGGGATACGAACGTATGATCTAAAAGGTAGTTCTACTGGCCACAATTCCTAACAGGGATATACGCTCGGTCTAGGAAGTTGATCGAATAGAGTACACTGATTTGAGAAGCCTTCCATCGGTATTTATAGTAGTGGGGTGCTGATTCTAGAGGCTTCCACATTGAGGTCCTATTTTTTAGGAAACTCAACTTCCACAACTTCCATGATCTTTCTAGATCCTTCTAGGCTGCTCCAGGTCGTTCCAAATGTATCTAGGCTGTTCTAGCATGTTCTCCAATGTTCTGGAATCTTCCAGGTTCCAGATCCTTGTAGAAGCTTCTAGATCCTGCCAGAAATGCGACAACATTTAGATCAACATTTAATGTAGCATTTCAGAAAAGACTTAGAAAAAAATCTCGGAAGGTCAAATTAAGATGTTGTTGATAATGTTAAGGCATTTAAGGATTAACAACATCTACAATCTCCCCCAATTTGACCTTTCGACTACAACACACCTGATGCACATATATTTCTATACATACTCAGTATTATGTACTTAGTTGAGGTTAACATCATTGCTAAGCACTAGTCAAGACAATACCTGTTGTAACCGTTCGATCAAATCAAATGAAGATCAGGGATAATTTTACAATGATCCGTGCCATAAGATCAAGATATATTTTATCCAAAATAGAACAAGTATAAACACTACACTTATTCACAACATAAGTAACTATACTAAGATAATAAGTTGAACTGGAAGAAATTCACTTAGAATCTAAGTATGACACTAACAAAAATAAATCAGAGCAACAAACATAACATAACATAAACATAAACAAAAACTATAATATACACAACCTGCAATAGTAAACACATGATAATCTGCAAACAAATTAAGCAAGGCAGTAAACAAATATCAAGTGGAATCATTAAGCAAGTTGCAGTAGTAAGTACCCTATCATCTAGGAATAAAAAAAAACAATTGTATCAGAATTTCAGAATTCAAAAACTTAAACATTAATACAAAGGTAGAACTGAATAAATGGCTTATATTGCTGTGGTAACAGCTGCAGCATCATCTTCCTGCACCATAGCCATTGTGGAATTCAGATCTCCCCCTGTCTAACAGCTTTCTCCAGGTAGATCACCATACAAGGTGTCCATCTCAGTAGTATCATCATCATCTCCTTCATCAACAAAGTAAGTAGATGCAAGGTGTGCCACTACATCAGTAACAGCAGCATCTCCTCCAGCATCAGGTCCATCACCAGCATCAGCAGCAGCTGGAACTCCATCATCATTAATCTGCTCAATGACCACATTGGAGTTGGATGGTGGTGGTACTCCCCCTGTTGTAGGTGAAAGTAGGGTGGTCCACCTGTTCTTCAGGAACTGAAGCTCATCTATTGTGTCCTGCAAGTGTTGGAGTTGGAGTTTGATGAATTCCTGTGAAAGATACACATTACCAGAAATGTTGATACGGATGTTCTCAACATTTGGGGTTGCATTTCTCTGTCTTTGTCTGGATGATTCAGGGTGATCAGTAGTAGAGGGTCTGGTTGGTTCTGGTTGAGCAGAAGTAGATGGTCTTTGCTGATGTTCAGTACCAGGAGCAAGCAAGGGCAGATCAATTACTCTATCCCCAGTGAGTAAGGCAGGAGCTATGGCCAACAGTGGAACTCTCCCCCTCAACACATCAGTGTTCTTGGCAACAAAACCATGATGCCTCAAGTAGTTAGAAATCAGTACAGGATAGGGTAAATTGCCTTTCTCAGAAACTCTCCCAGTAAATCTCATCATATGTTGGAATATTGTGAGACCCAAATTAAACTTCTTAAGCACAGAAATCCTATATATCAAAACAGCTCGATCCTTAGTGATCTTGGTAGTATTTGTGGTGGGAATCCAATTGTAAATGATGAGTTTGTATAACACAGAGTGTAGGGAAGTGATATCTTTGGCTAGCATGTGTCTAGTCCACTTAACTACCCTACCAGCAGTTATAGTAGAAATGACCACATCCATGTCAGGTTCTTCATCAACCTCAACATTGGGAATTTCTAAAAACTCATTTATCAATTCAGGAGTAAAAGGTACATCCCTCCCCCTAAAATTAACAGTTCCATACCACTTAGAAGATCTCCTACCAGTGCTCTTTTTCAAACATGCATAGAATTCATATGCCCAATTTGTCAAGAAAGATTCACCAAAATTTACAGCATGCATCAAATTCCTTTCTTCTAAGAAACTAACCATGCCTTTACTATCAAAATCAGGTATATTGATCCTCTTCTCTATCAGCAGTTTTCTTTTAGAATAAATGGCCAATCTATTCTCTAGTGTATCAAGAGAATCAGAAATACCTCCCTCTTCAGAAGCAAGGTCATCAGAGCTTGGTGTAGAGCTTTTAGCAGAGCTCTGTTCAGGGCTGCTTGCTGCACTGGAAGAGCTATCTCCACTGCCACCATCTTCAGGTTCTGGTGCAGCTTCCTTTGCAGCAGCATTGTGCTCAGCATTTTTCCTAAGAGACTTCAGAATGTCTCTCAAGCATCTTTCAGAATCAGAATTGGACTCTGACTCAGCTGGTTCATCTTCAGTGATCATCTTTTCTTTGCCTTTTGGTTCAGCAACAGACTTTCCTTTCCCTTTCTTTTCAGCAACAACCTTCGTTTTGGATTTTTCAGCAACAACAGTCTTAGTTTTCTTTGGTTTCTCAGCAACAATAGGAGCTTCATCTTCAGAATCTGTGAACACTTGAATATGTTCACCAACATCAGCTCCAGCTTTCTTCTTCTTCCTCATGGATTCAGAATAATCCACACGAGTGAACACACGGTATGATCTTCTTCTTTGAACTGGACTCCTCTGTCTTTTTCCTTTCTGCGCATTCTTCTTGAAAGGAATGGGAGCAGATTCATCAGAAACAGAGAGTGAAGAGTTTGTACCGTCTTCAGAGATGTTTGCATCTTCCATTTCAACATCTTCAGGGTCGGAAGTAGCAGTGGCTTCTTCTTCAACAAAAGCTTCAACATTCTCAGTTTGCAGTTCGTGAACAGAGAGTGATTTAGGGCTTTTTGAAGCGGCAGCCATTTGGGCGGTTTGATCAGCCAAATAGCTTGAGATATCCACTTTGATATCTCCAAATGTCATCACGGGCAGATGACCAGTTGTTCGAAGAGAGTCAGACACTTCTTCGATAGCCTTGTTGAACTGTTCAACAGTTGCATCTTGAGGAATGTTGGTTGTTGGTGGAATGGTTTGAGGAGCAGTTTGAGGAGTGGGAGTGGTTGTTGATGGAGTTGCAGAGACATTCGAGTCAGCATTTGAAGCGGTAGAGTTTTGTGAAACCATGGAAGCAAGAATTTCGAGAGGATTTGTGCGAGAGTGAGATGAGGTTTTCGAATCAGAGAGAGATTGTGAGGAATTCGAGTTTGTTCCAGCCATTTAAGTTAGGCGGTTGGAATTTCAAGGTAAGGATGGAAATTTGCACACACTTCTTTGAGATATACACAACCAAATAACAATTTTGCAATCTTAGTACTCAACACAATCAGAAATCACAATTTAGCAAATAAATGACATCTTATGTTCGATATTTATAGAGAGAGTAATGTAGTTGGAGGTTAAGAAAAATAAAACAGAAGAATTAATCTAGAATTTTCGAAAGTGCTCCACATTATTAGCCACAACCTAGATCATGGTTAATTAGTGGAAAAAAAATCAATTAATTAATTAAATTAATTAAATAATTAGGAAGATTCCAGAATTAATTTCGCATAATCTGAAAAAAAATAGATAAGGGTCAGTAATTAATTAAATAAATAAACTTAATTTCAATAAATAATTAAATAATTACACAGATAAAAATAAATTCGAATCAGGCAATGTTGTGCTCAAAACTGTTACAAACACCTCAACACGGTTTTTACATGAATTTGCTTCATTAGTGTTGCACCATATTTTTCTTTTTGTGTTATAGCATCTAATTTGTATTGATCCATTGTTCCTGTAGAGTACATCGTAGTAGCGAACTCCGTGCCCCATACTTACTTAATGGATTACAAATATGTTGATGTTTTTACCAAATATCACCTTTTGAAAAGAAGGCATTGTAGTAGTGAACTCCGTGCTCCATAGTTACTCAGTGATTTGGTACATCTTTTAGTATGCTAATAACATTCTCATTTTTATGCATTTGAGAGGTGTAAGACATGTTTATTTTTGCACTCCAATGTTCTTAGATTCGTAGATATTTTACAAAGGAATTATTTAACTAAGTAAGAAATAAATTCAACTTATAAAATTTATACAACCCATGATGTTGTCCCAAATGCTACCGCATTTGTGACAACATCCATCCGAATATTTTCAGATAGTGCTCATGCCAAGAGATTTCCTCAAGATAGAGAATCTCTCATGGTCTAAGGCTTTAGTAAAGATATCAGCATTCTGTTTTTCAGTAGGTACATACTCCAACTTAACAATATTCTTCTCTACTAAATCTCTCATAAAATGGTGTCTAATGCTAATGTGTTTTGTGAGTGAGTGTTGTACAGGATTTTTAGAAATGTTAATGGCACTAGTATTATCACAAAAGATAGTAAGTATACCATTCTCCATACCATAGTCATGGAACATCTTGCTCAGCCACAAGAGTTGTGTGCAGCAGCTTCCAGCAGCAATAACTCAGATTCTGCAGTGGATTGTGAAACACAATTCTGTTTTTTGCTGTGCCATGATACAAGATTGTTTCCCATGTAGAAACATCCTCCACTCGTACTCTTTCTATCATCTATGTCTCCAGCCCAATCAGCATCACTATAACCAATCAAAATGTTGTTGGTGTCCTTAGTATACCAGATTCCAAGGTCACTTGTTCCTGAAACATACTTGATGATTCTCTTCACAGCATTCAGGTGTGATTCCTTTGGATTTGCTTGGTACCTAGCACAAACACACACACTGTACATAATATCTGGTCTACTAGAGGTTAAATATAGTAAACTACCTATCATGGATCTGTAAAGTGTTGGATCAACATCTGTTCCAGCACTGTCTTTGCAAAGTTTCAAAGTAGATCCCATAGGAGTTTTCATTGGTTTTGAATTCTCAAGACCAAATCTTTTAACCAAGTTCTTAGCATACTTACTCTGGGAAAAGAAAATACCATCTCTGCACTGTTTGATTTGAAGACCTAGAAAATAGTTCAAGTCTCCAACCATACTCATTTCAAATGTTGCAGTCATTGCCTCAACATTTTATCACAAGTAGAACCAAACACAATGTCATCAACATATATTTGAGCAATTAGTATATCATTTTCAGTGTGCTTAATGAACAAAGTTCTATCAACTTCTCCTCTAATAAATCCATATTCCAAAAGAAAGTCAGTAAGCCTACCATACCATGCTCTAGGAGCTTGTTTAAGACCATACAATGCTTTCTTAAGTTTATATACATGATCAGGATATAGTGGATCTTCAAATCCTATAGGTTGTTCAACATATGCTTCTTCATTTAATATGCCATTTAGAAATGCAGCCTTTACATCCATTTGATGAAGTTTAATATCAATAAAACATGCAATAGCTAGCAGTAATCTAATAGATTCTATCCTAGCAACAGGTGCAAAAGTCTCATCAAAATCAACTCCTTCAACTTGGGTGTAACCTTGTGCTACTAACCTAGCCTTGTTCCTAACAATATTACCAGATTCATCAGTTTTATTCTTGAATATCCACTTTGTTCCAATGACATTAGTATGACTAGGTCTTGGAACAAGTGTCCATACTTCATTTCTTTCAAACTGACCAAGTTCTTCATGCATAGCATTAATCCAGTTTTCATCAGTTAAGGCTTCTTTAGCACTCTTAGGTTCAATTTCAGATAAATAGCATTCAGCATTTACAACATTACACATAGAAGACATGCATATTGTTCTTACCACATCTACCTTGTTTGATCTTACTCTTCCTCTTGTTTGCACTCCAACTGTAGCATCGCCTATGATCTGGTCAGAAGGATGACTTTTGCCTATTCTTGAAGAAGGATTTGTTTTGGGGATGTACTGATCATTCAGTGAATTTACAGCTGACTGTTCTGTAGATGTTGACCCAGATGTGTTAACATTTGGTACAACATTTTCAGACTTCAGTGTATTCTCAGAAGTGTCAGTAACCTGTGATACATCTTCTTCATCTTTGTCATCTGTAAGACCTTTATCATCATCAAACACAACATTAACAGATTCTTGAACAGTGTTAGTTCTAAGGTTATATACTCTATAAGCTTTACTATTTCTAGAATAGCCTAAAAAGAAACTTTTATCACTTTTAGAATCAAACTTATGAAGTTGATCCCTATCATTCAGAATATAACACACACAACCAAATACATGAAAATATTTCACATTAGGTTTTCTGTTGTTCAAAATCTCATATGGTGTTTGACTTGTGCCAGAACGAATAAAAACATGACATGCAGTATTCAATGCTTCTCCCCAAAATTTCTTAGCAAGACATTTGGATGTTAGCATAACTCTAGCCATTTCTTGTAAAGTTCTATTCTTTCTTTCAACAATTACATTTTGTTGTGGAGTTTTAGGAGATGAATACTCTTGCAAGATACCCTTTTTATCACAAAAATCATTAAACATGCTGTTTTCAAATTCCCTACCATGATCAGTTCTAATACGGCCAACTTTCAAGTTAAACACATTTTTGAACTTTTTATAAAGAATTTTAAATGCAGCAAATGCTTCAGATTTGTCTCTTAAAGACTCTACCCAGGTATATCTAGAAAAATCATCTACCACAACTAAGGAATACCTCTTTCCTCCAATGCTTTCAGTTTCCATAGGACCCATCAAGTCCATGTGCAGTAATTCAAAACATCGATGTGTAGTACAATGTGACAGCATTTTGTGCGACATTCTTACCTGCTTACCTTTTTGGCATGGTCCACATACAGTGTTGTTGTGAAGATTTAGTTTTGGAATTCATTTTACTGCGTCTGCTTTGATTAGTCTGTTCATTGCTCTGTAATTTGCATGACCCAATCTTTGATGCCATAGAACATTTTTATCATATTTTGACAAGTTACACATATTTGTTCCAATAAGATAGCAATTATCAGCTGACCTAGTACCAGCCATAACACAAACTTCATCTTTATTAAGAACATAACATGAATCTTTATCAAATTTCACATGCAAATTATCATCACAAAGTTGACTAATGCTAATCAGATTTGCAAGTAAGCCATCAACATGTAAGACATTTTTAAGCTTAGGAAAACCTTTAACATTCAAAGTTCCTTTACCAAGAATCTTTCCTTTAGAACCTCCACCATATGTAACATTACCACTATTCAAGGTCACATAATCAGATAAGAAATCAGTACGACCTGTCATATGTCTAGAACAACCACTATCAAAGTACCATGAGTCAGGTAGACATGCTTTTAAGGAGGTATGAGCAACATTACAGGTAGCTTTTGGTTTCCATGCAGATTTCAAAAACTGTTTACCAGAATGTGACAGTTTTTTATGCAGCATTTTCAAAGTTTTCTGTTCTTCAAACAATTTTACACAGTAAGGACGAATATGACCAACTTTAGAACAGTAATGACAGATATACTTCCTTTTAACCTTGTGATGATTTGATTGTGCAGATGTTGCATCAGATGTGACAACATTTGCCTTCACAAATTTCACAGGTTTTCTAAATTTCTCAGAAATAGAAGCAGTAGTACCATCATAACCTAAACCATGATTATTAGACTTACCAGTAGCTATAGCATTATTTACCTCAGAAGCACTCTTGGAATATTTCTTGAAACATAAGGTGGAATTTATCAATTTCTCCTTTAAGTTACAGATTTCCAGATCTCTTTTGGTAAGAATAACCTCTAGCTTGGTGATTGTGTCTTTCAGATCCTCATTCTCTTTATTCAAGGAATTAAGAGTGAGTTTCTGATTGTTCCAATCATCTAACAATTTTTGGTGTTCCTTGTCATCAGTCCTTTTTCCTGCATCATCAACGAAACCATTAAAACAGTTCAAATCTGGGTGACTCTGTTCTGATGTTGCTGTAGATGTTGAGACATCAGGTACAGCATCAGAATCTGTTTCATCCAGATCATCATCTGAGGAATCATTATAATCAATTCTGGTAAAATTAGAATATTCATTCTGATTTAATTCATCAAGATCATCATCATCAGATTCATCACTCAAAGTAGCACTAAAGTTCAGCTTTTGCTTAAGTCTAGTGTTGGCACATTCATTTGCATAATGGCCATAACCAGAACAAGCATTGCATTGAACTGATTTTCGAAATTCAGGATCATACCTTGGTTTACCTTCACTCTTTGATAGTCTTGGTGTGAATTGAGCTTTCCTCCTTTCTGGTTGAGGTGTTGATGTATTGATTTGAATCTTAGGCTGAATATTTCTAGATTTGTTCACAGATTTCTTAAGAAACTTATTAAAGTGCTTAGTGAGCAAGGCAATGTTGTTAGGATTGTTGAGACATTCATCAAGCAATTCTTCATCAGAATCAACTTCAGTAATGATAGGTTGAGACTCAGAAATGTTTGATGTTTCTCCTTTAAAAACTACAACTTTCTTATCAGCATTAGCTTCATCATCTTGATTAGTGTTTATTTCATATGTTCTAAGAATACTCACTAACTCATTTTGACTTAACTTATCTGTATCTTTTGCCTCTTCAATAGCACAGATTTTAGCATCAAATCTTTTAGGAACAGATCTTAATATCTTATGAACTACTCTAACATTAGAAATAGGGTCACCAAGAGAATGTGATTCATTGATAATCTCACTTAACCTTTCATTGTAGGCTGTAATTGTTTCATCTTCCTTCATTCGGAGATTCTCAAATTTTTTTCCCAACATTCGAAGCTTAGTCCTTCGAACACTTTCTAAACCTTCACAATGCTCTTGCAACCTGTCTCATGCATCTTTAGAAGTAGAACAGTTAGATATAATTTTAAACATTGAAACATCAACAGAAGTAAAAATTGCATTTAAAGCTTTAGAATTGTAGCTTGCTGTTGTTATTTCATCAGCCGTCCAGTCAACTTCTCTCTTGAGTTGTATTTCACCATCTGCGTCTGCTGGTCTTTTTGGAGCTTCCCAACCTGTAAGTACAGTCCTCCAGGCACGTTCATCAACTGACTTGATGTACATACGCATCTTAGGCTTCCAATAAGCGTAATTCGATCCATCTAATACGGGTGGCCTAAGTGCCGTGGATATGTGATGTGTTTCCATTGCTAACCTACACTAAAAACACACTTAACCAAAGATCTAACCTAGTGTCGTCAGGTATCAGCTCTGATACCAACTGAAAGTGTGCTGGGTGTGTATGAATATGAAGTGTTTAAGTTTAAGTAGAATAATGTTGTACTAAATGTTGTGACAATTGGTACAACACTGACTCTAACAGAATATCAGAAATTATGATTAACACAGCGGAAGACTTGAAACACTAAAAACAAAACATGACACAATGGAAATAATTTTTCACATAGATTTTATAAATAAAAATCTATGCTAGCCTTACGGCGAAAACCAATACTTATCTTCAAGTATAAATGTTGTGTGAAATGTTACAGCATTAACATTCACAACAGAAACTACAAACGAGGCAGGTGCCTTGTTCTAAAAACGAACTAAGTGTATAATGTATACACTGTCGAAATGCCTAGTCTATCTAAAGATTACACTCTCAATAGATAAGAAGACACACAGCCATACGGGTGGGATACGAACGTATGATCTAAAAGGTAGTTCTACTGGCCACAATTCCTAACAGGGATATACGCTCGGTCTAGGAAGTTGATCAAATAGAGTACACTGATTTGAGAAGCCTTCCATCGGTATTTATAGTAGTGGGGTGCTGATTCTAGAGGCTTCACTATGCCAAATAAGCTGATAGACAGCGGTTAAAAACCGCTGTAAATTGGAATCAGTAACCGCTGTGGTAATAAGGGCTGTAAAAAGGGGGCGTTGATAGACAGCGGTTATTAACCGCTGTCGTATCTATATACAACAGCGTTTCTTAACCGCTGTTATTCTATCAAAACCGATGTGGTATGTGCTCGGTTTGAACCCCTTACAATATTTACGATAGCGGTTTTATTAGTTATGACAGCGGTTATGAACCGCTGTTGTTTGAAATTACTACAGCGGTTTTTAACCGCTGTTGTTTGGAATTACTACAACGGTTTTTAAACGCTGTTGTTTTTGAATTTCTTCAGCAGTTTTTAACCGCTGTTATTTATTAACAACCGTTGTTGTACTTTCTCTATAACAGCAGTTGTATTAGCTATAACAACGGTTATTGGCCGCTGTTGTATATATCCAATATTTAAAAAAAATAATGAAATTTTTATTTGCTAAATTAATAAAAATAAAATACAAAAGCTTAAAACATTTATGTATATATATAAATTCAACTAGACTATTACAATAAATTCGTTAATTAGCAATCCCTCCCAACACACGTATGCTTGCACGCATGTAGCCACTGTACTTCGTCAATTTGAGCTTTCATTTCAGATCAATCACGTTAAACTCTCCATCTTTATTCTTATGTCCTTCAAGCCAATTTCAAGTCAAATAGTGGCTCTATCAATGTCGTTATCTCCGATAATGAAGAGATCATCAATCATTAAAAATGATACATGTAATTAGCATATAATAAAAATGGTAAGTGTAATTAGCATATAATAAAAACGATGGTTGTAATTACTTACATTCTACGCCGCATAACACTTTGCTACTCAGCTTCTAAAGTCAAGAAAATAAAAGTAGATACATGAGTATGAGTATGTTAATTATAAATGTTATTCTTATGTACAATGCAAGAATCTTACCTTGAATTTAGTGGACAATCGAATTATGACAAAGTCTCTCCAATCAAGATCATTAATTCGTATGCCAACTTCCTTGATTGTTTGTGGTGTCGACTCTTTTTTGCAGACAAACTTTCTTGTGAGATATTTTTTTTGAAGTTCCTCCACTTGGATCCCCGCTTACATCAAACACCATTTCTTCTTTTTATGGTCAACATTAAATGCCAACTAAAGTATATACAAATAAGCATATAATATACTAACAAAAAAATCATAAGCATATAATATACCAGCACAGCGTTCCATACATGAATCTTGTGTTCCAAAGGAAGAAGGTGCCAAGTCCGCTCGCTTGAAATATGTGGAATGAAGAAGGGAACAATGTGGAATGAAGATGGGAACAACTATGCGAGTATATGGAATGTGCGCACGCGAGTAAGTGAGGCAGAGACGCAAGAGATTATGTGCACCAAGGCATTCTTCTTCCATGGTCAATGTACGACGCTGAAATTTAGAATTTTAAATGTAGGGCGCTTAAATTTAATTTAGATTTTAATTAACTGCACACTCTCATTTAACATATACAGGACCGCACACTCTCATTTAACATATACAGGGGATTTTAATTAACCGCACACCCTCACTTAACATATACAGGGGTGGTGGGACGAAATTTATATTTTAATTAACTGCACACTCTCACTTAACATATAAGGGGTGGTAAACCGTTATATATAATATAATATCTAATTAAATTTATGATATATATAATATATATAACTCTGTATTGTACATACAAATTTTAAAAGACCAATAAAATTTATATTTACATGACAATAATAAAACCTAGAAATTATTTTAAATAAATATCAAATTTATTTTATAACCATATAATAATTAAAATATCAAATTTATTTTATAAACATATAATAATTAAATATGAATTATTTTAAAACTTATTCGGATTAAATAAATTTTAGGATTTAATTTTTTTTTTAATTCAACTCAGATTCTACTTCCATCTTTCAGAAAATCCATTAAAAAAAAGAATGTTTGATATTTTTTTTATTAATTTATAAATATTTATCTTAAATTAATTTTAACTATTAATTTTAACTGCTATATATTTTAACTGCTATATATAATTTATATATAATTTTTAAGGATATTTATTGTTATACGTTTTTCTCTTTTTATATATTTATATATAATTTTTAGGGATAATTTATATATTTACTACGTTTTTCTCTTTTTTATAAATATTTATCTCAAATAATTTTTATTTTTTTATTAATTTGATCAAAATAATTTTTTTTTTTCTTTTTATGGTATGGTGAATTAAGGATATAGATTGAAAGTCTTGCTTCCAAGAGAATCAACCTTTTTTTTCTAAGATATATAGAAAGAAAATGATTAGGGGAATTTTCATACATCTTCCTTTTTTATAGATTTTTTTTAATTTTTTAATTTGTTTCTTATGTTTTTCTCTAACATTTTAGAACATTTCATTGATTTCATGAAATCTAACAATCAATTTCCACACCAACAAAAAAAAGAAGCAATGAATGATAAATTTATTTCTCCCATGAATGATAAATTTATTTCTCCTTACCGTGCGATGACGACGGACAATGGTGGGTGCAATGCACGCGAAAAATGTGTCTCTGACGGCGACCCCTCTCTATGAAAGAGGGGCCCTGGGAGGAGATATGAAAAAATATTAGATTTTCTTAATTTGTTTAATAATAATATAATATATAGGACCTGATATTTTATAGATTTTCTTGAGTTTTTTATTAATAATATAGTAATATATAGGAATAAATATTTTTACACTTATATCTTTGTTTAATCAAAATCGTATATTGTGTTAATCATTATATATTTCTTAATTGATAAAACTTAAAAAATAATAAAACTTAAAAATAAAATTCTTTATAAATCAATAAAATCTTAAAAATATGAAATAATCAAATACAATTTTGAAGATTAATTACAAGATTTATTTTTTAATTGATTTTTTTAATTAATTTTTTTAATATATTTATTTTTGAGAATATAATCGTATTTCATAAAAAAATTCAGTAATTTAAAAAATAAATTATTATATTTTTTTTATTTAATTATTTTTAAATATTAATTTGATTGTATTCCATAAGAGAAGCTATTATAGCGCATAACTAAAACATATCACAGCGGTTACGAAAACCCGCTGTCTATCAGCGCACAAATGGAACCTATGACAGCGGTTCTGAAAAAAGATGCATATGACAGCGGTTTTTTAAGTTTTAACAGTGGTTTTAAAAATAACCGCTGTTATTCAACTGCTGTAAAAAGCATAATCTGGCATAGTGCTTCCACATTGAGGTCCTATTTTTTTGGAAACTCAACTTCCACAACTTCCATGATCTTTCTAGATCCTTCTAGGCTGCTCCAGGTCGTTCCAAATGTATCTAGGCTGTTCTAGCATGTTCTCCAATGTTCTGGAATCTTCCAGGTTCTAGATCCTTGTAGAAGCTTCTAGATCCTGCCAGAAATGCGACAACATTTTGTAGCATTTCAGAAAAGACTTAGAAAAAAATCTCGGAAGGTCAAATTAAGATGTTGTTGATAATGTTAAGGCATTTAAGGATTAACAACATCTACACTAACATATCAGCGTCTCATCTAGCCTTATACTATGTGTTCTAGCATTTTTAGAACACAATCATCTTGACTTAGGCATGTCTCAGGGGGTTTTGGTATTTAATCAAAACTTATGTCATTTTATTCCCAACAAACCTCAAACCAACCCTAGTGTCAATGTTACCAACTAATCTCACACATTCTTCGAATCTTCTCATCCTACTTTCTGAACCTCTCACATACTGATCACAGATTCTCTAATCTTTTTCAAAGCATTGTCAACCAATTTTAAACCATCTTGAACTATAAGATTCAATATTTGAGCAGTACAACGAATATGAAAAAACTCACCATCACACAACAAACCATCATGCACCAAGAATTGTTCCTTTAAAATATTTTGCATATAATCATTGCTTGATGTATTATCCAAAATCAAAGTAAAAACCTTTTTATGAATCATACAATCCTCTAAACATTTGACCACTTTCGCAGCCAAATCAACTCCACAATGTGGAGAAGGAAAGCGATCAAAGTTAAGAATCTTAATATTCTATTTTCAATGTTCATCAACATAACAGGTCATCAAGCAAATATAACCTTCACCATTGCATGCAGTCCATGTTAACGAATTTTACAACCCTAAAATACACAACGGTGTATATCATAGTGTGGTAAGTACGAGGTCGATCCCACAAGGAGGAGGAGTGTAAAAGTGGTGTTTGTTGATCGAATTCTAAATAGACGTTGTAAACACAAATTCGTGAATTAAATATATAAACTCGAAAATGGTAAACGATGTATTTAATTTCAGATTAAAACTGAGTATTTGTGGGTTACAATCTCTAATTTGCTCCTCTAATTCTCTCTTCTTGAACTTCACTTGATTTTCTTAAGCACTTTTGGAACTTCTGGAGTTGGATCCGCAACCGAATCCTATCCGATCTTGTATTTGGGATTTTATAACGTTAATCCAAAGGCTTAGCACCGTATTTTTGGATTAAACGTTGAATTTATGGACTTTTTTTATGAACGTCGTTGAAGATCGTTCTTGAATTTGGGACTTTGTAACGTTAATTCAAGGGCTTGACGCCGTATTTTGGATTAAACGTTGATTTTCGGGACTTTCGGGACTATCGGGACTTTTCGGGACTTTTCCGGGACTTATTCGGGACTTTTCCGGGACGAACGCCATTGAAGATCCACGAAGCACCTCCTCCTTGAAGAAACGCCGAATCGAAGAAGCTTAGCACCTTGATCTCCGCTCGAACACTGCTTCTCACCGCTTTCCACGAAGAACGCCTTGAAGAAACGCCGAATCGAAGGGGCTTAACACCTTGATCTCCACTCGAACGCTGCTTTTTACCGCTTTGCACGAAGAACTCCTTGAAGAAACGCCGAATCGAAGGAGCTTAGCACCTTGATCTCCACTCGAACGCTGCTTCTCGCCGCTTTGCACGAAGAACGCCTTTGAAGCTCCTCCTTGCTGAAGAACACTCTAAAATCTCTGTAGAGAATTTTAGAGCCTTGAATGCTTCTAATTTCTTGATGTGAAAATGAATGGAATGAGACCCCTATTTATAGGTGTAGAACCTAGGGTTTTTGTGGGCCAAATTTGATGGGCTGGAGATATTTGTGCAAGTGGTTAGGGCTTAATTCAAATTTTGAATTACTTGATGAGCTAAGAATACAATATCTGGGCTTGATTTGGTTTGCTGGACTTTAGAGGCCCATTTTCATTTATAAAACTTTAGAGGCCCGTCTTCATTTATCGGACTTTAGAGGCCCGTCTTCATTTATCGGACTTTAGAGGCCCAAAAGAATTTAAAATTTAGGTGTCTACAAATTTCCCCCTCGCATTTCGTTCACGAGAACGTTTGTCTTTGATGTTGACGAATTGCGAATTACTTTCGAATGATTTCCCACATGCGGGCCCATGAGTGACTATTCTTTAACTTTGATGGTTGTTGTACACAGTTTATACTCGTGCGTACCAAGAGTAATAAGCAGTTTAGTCTCGTGCATCATGGAGTAACAAGCAGTTTAAGCTCGTGCGTTTATGGAGCAATAAGCAATTTAGACTCGTGCATCATGGAGCAAAAAGCAGTTTAGGCTCGTGCGTTTATGGAGCAATAAGCAGTTTAGGCTCGTGCATCATGGAGCAAAAAGCAGTTTAGGCTCGTGCGTTTATGGAGCAATGTATACGCCGTCTTCAGAAATCAATTTGTGGGTTCCATTTACGTAAACTTCCTTCATTTGACTGTCTTCAATTGTGATGTGATTTGTCGTTGTTTCAATTTCTTCTAGCAAGATCTTCCCTTCTTTGGCTAGCTGCATAATTTTCTCTTTAAGTATAAAACAATCTTGGATTGGATGTCCTACCAATCGATGGTACTTGCAATACTTTGGGTCATCCATTCGCCCAGCCTCGTCGGGTCGTTTCATTTCTGGAAGTTCGATGAGATCATTCTTGATCAGGTCGTCGAATATTTCAGGGATATCTAAGTATAGAAATGGATATTGCTTTTGTTGCCACTCCTTCAAACTTATTTTCCTTTGCCCCCATTCTTGGGATGATAACTCTTCAACTCCACTTGTAGACATGCTCAACTCCATGTCATGAGCCTTAGTAGCCAAATCCTCGAATGATTTTGGTCGAATTGCTTGAAGGATATACCGAAGGCCCCACTGCATTCCTTGGATGCACATCTCGATTGCTGAAGTTTCAGTTAATCTATCATTACAATTTAGACTTAGATTCCTCCATCGATTTATGTAATCGATCACCGACTCTTCATTTGATTGATGAGTGTTCGTCAATTCAATCATGCTAACCGTTCTTCGAGTGCTGTAAAACCGGTTGAGAAATTCCTGCTCCATTTCCTCCCAACTATCTATCGAACTGGCCTCCAAATCAATATACCAATCGAATGCATTTCCCTTTAAAGAGCGCACAAATTGCTTCACCAAATGATCTCCGTAAGTGCCGGCATTGTTGCAAGTCTATACGAAGTGAGCAATATGCTGCTTTGGATTACCCTTGCCATCGAACTGCAGCAACTTTGGAGGTTGATAATCATCTGGCATCTTCAAACCATCAATCCTCTTAGTGTAAGGCTTGTTGTAGGTGAAGGAAGACTTAGGATATTCCTCGAACTTATCCTTTATTGCTCCGAGTATGATTTCTTTTAACCGGTCAATAGGCACCAAACTATCGGGAGAGACTTGTAACTCCTTAAGAGTCGGGTTAATTTCCATCTGATGACGTTCACCAGACGTCTCAGCATCATGTCCTTCGACTTGCTTTCCTTTGTCTGCATTGCTTATCAGCTTAGCAATCTGAGCATCCTGTTCTTGGACATGTTTCGTGAGTCCTTCTATAGCTCTAGTCACACCAAACGTCTCAGCATCATGTCCTTCGACTTGCTTTCCTTTTTCTGCATTTCTTATCAGCTTAGCAATCTGAGCATCCTGTTCTTGGACATGTTTTGTGAGTCCTTATATAGCTCTAGTCAAGCTTGCCAATTGCTCCTCAACAGTCGTGGTATTTGTCACCATTGCTGAAGCTATGCTTGAATCTGATGAGCTCGCTGTGGAATGAGTAGGGGAACAGGCTGGGTTGTTTTCCTCATTCGCAGTATTGGATGGTGGACCCTCTGCACTAGCCTTCTCTGAAGAAGACGATAACTTGGAGCTTCTTGACATACTCCTCGTGACTACGTTCACGTCTTCAAAGTCAAGACCAGCTGATCCGGATGCGACACCTCTCTTGATCTTAATCTTGATTAGCGCCATCGTTTGTCTTGATTTATTTGAAGAGCAAAGATAAGAGGTAGAGATTGTCCCACTGGGCGTGCCAATTTGTAAACACAAATTCGTGAATTAAATATATAAACTCGAAAATGGTAAACGATGTATTTAATTTCGGATTAAAACCGAGTATTTGTGGGTTACAATCTCTAATTTGCTCATCTGATTCTCTCTTCTTGAACTTCACTTGATTTTCTTGAGCACTTTTGGAACTTCTGGAGTTGGATCCGCAGCCGAATCCTATCCGATCTTGTATTTGGGGTTTTATAACGTTAATCCAAAGGCTTAGCACCGTATTTTTGGATTAAACGTTGAATTTAGGGACTTTTTTTATGAACGTCGTTGAAGATCGTTCTTGAATTTGTAAACACAAATTCGTGAATTAAATATATAAACTCGAAAATGGTAAACGATGTATTTAATTTCGGATTAAAACCGAGTATTTGTGGGTTACAATCTCTAATTTGCTCCTCTGATTCTCTCTTCTTGAACTTCACTTGATTTTCTTGAGCACTTTTGGAACTTCTGGAGTTGGATCCGCAGCCGAATCCTATCCGATCTTGTATTTGGGGTTTTATAACGTTAATCCAAAGGCTTAGCACCGTATTTTTGGATTAAACGTTGAATTTAGGGACTTTTGTGATGAACGTCGTTGAAGATCGTTCTTGAATTTGGGACTTTGTAACGTTAATCCAAGGGTTTGACGCCGTATTTTAGATTAAACGTTGATTTTCGGGACTATCGGGACTTTTCGGGAATTTTTCGGGACTTATTCGGGACTTTTCTGGGACGAACGCCGTTGAAGATCCACGAAGCACCTCCTCCTTGAAGAAACACCGAATCGAAGAGGCTTAGCACCTTGATCTCCGCTCGAACACTGCTTCTCGCCGCTTTCCACGAAGAACGCCTTGAAGAAACGTCGAATCGAAGGGGCTTAACACCTTGATCTCCACTCGAACGCTGCTTTTCGCCGCTTTGCACGAAGAACGCCTTGAAGAAACGCCGAATCGAAGGTGCTTAGCACCTTGATCTCCACTCGAACGCTGCTTCTCGCCGCTTTGCACGAAGAACGCCTTTGAAGCTCCTCCTTGCTGAAGAACACTCTAAAATCTCTGTAGAGAATTTTAGAGCCTTGAATGCTTCTGATTTCTTGATGTGAAAATGAATGGAATGAGACCCCTATTTATAGGTGTAGAACCTAGGGTTTTTTGTGGGCCAAATTTAATGGGCTGGAGATATTGTGCAAGTGGTTAGGGTTTAATTCAAATTTTGAATTACTTGATGGGCTAAGAATACAATATCTGGGCTTGATTTGGTTTGTTGGACTTTAGAGGCCCATTTTCATTTATAAGACTTTAGAGGCCCGTCTTCATTTATCGGACTTTAGAGGCCCGTCTTCATTTATCGGACTTTAGAGGCCCAAAAGAATTTAAAATTTAGGTGTCTACAGACGCGATCGAAAATTAAGTGTTCACTTACCCCTAATTGCCTAGTAAGATTGTCACAAGTAAACAACAAACGGGTAATAGATAGAATCGATCAAGTAGTTCATGCAAATCAAAAAAATAAAGAGAATGTGGATTAAACTCAATTATGAGAAGGGAGGTTCAAAGGGATATGTCACACTAAGGGTATGATTGGTATGGTGGAATAACCGATGAATGGAATCATCATTCATGGGTCTATTTCAGAAATTGTGATTGGTATAATTTATGGAATGGAATCATCATTCTATAAAGAATGGTGATTCCCAAATGTAAAGAATTGCGATTCCTTCCCACCCCCATGGGTTTAGCTAAGGAATCGGTTTTTTAATAAACAATAAAATTTTAATAATAATAATATTACTATTATTTAATAATAAAAAAATATATTTAAAAAAAATATTAATATAATATATAATCTTTAAAAAAAATTTATATATATATATATATATATATATATATATATATTTCAAAAAATATAAATAATAATATATTAAATTTTAAAAAAATATTACATCTCAAAAATATTAAATTATAAATACAATAATATAAAAATATTATTTTCTTTTCAAATATACATTTATTATAAATAATAAAATTAATAATAAGACAAATATATATTAATAATAATAACTCTTCTACGATAATAATTATTAAAATATTAATAATAAAAATAATACTCCATATTTTTAACAATAATCAATAATAATAATATTATTAAGTTAAAATAATAATATATTTTTAACCACACTCAATAATAATACTCCGTAATTTAAAATAAATTTATACAATACTACATTTCATTCCCACCATATACCAATCATAAGAATGATCATTTTTATGTCATTCCATTCAAACCTCCATTCTATTCTTGAGTTTATTCCATTTAGCCTCAAATTCATTCCATTATACCAATCATGCCCTAATGAGTCTATCTATAATTAAAAACATATCTAAGTGGTGTTGTGTTTTTTCCTATACTGTTGGTCACTCAATAATTAATTAAAAGTCAATCCAATTAATTCAAGAGAAATATCATCCAAATTAGTATTTCTACCTAACTTTCACAATATAACCTAAAAAGGCTCATAAGATCATCACACACCCTTCTAATAGTTGATCATTTCTCAATTTCACAATAAATCAGGTGGAATGCTTTCTTTTAATTAATGAAGTAGATTTCTCAATCCAATTTCAATTAACTAAGATTAAACACATCACTATGTACACTAATCAGATGCTTTGCAAATAAAATCAAACATTCAAATAGGAGTAAACAACACAAACATCAATTAAACAAGAAATTAATTCATAAATATAATCTCAAATGTCAGCATAGCCCTAGAACCAAAAGTGTTCTAGCCGAACATCATCATAATCTAACTATTACAAAATGAAATGACAAAAGTAAATAAAAGATAAAGGGAAGAAAAATCTTAGTCTAAAAGATGATTGAGAATAGAAATTCCAAGCTTTTGGCCCAAATCCTACTGCAAAATGATGAGAAATGAAAAGGATGACGAAGAAAACCTCCAAGTGTGTGTAAATGTGTGAGAATTTCTTGTTGAAGGGGTTAAGAATGGCTAAAAATCTGAAATGAGGGTATTTAAAGTCTTGGAGTAGGGTTTAGGAATGGGTTTTGCAAGCTCGGACGAGGTGATGGATTGGCTTCTTCCCCAGCTCGGCCGTGTCAGATGACTCGACCGAGTCGCTGCAAAATCCTCGAGTTGCAGGTCGGCCTCGGGCTCGACCGTTTCTGAAGACTCAGCCGTGTCACACCCTTCAACTTGTTTTGTGTGTAACTTTTGATTCCGACCTACGATTGTCTCGATTCTTTTTTTCATTTCACTCCATTTTTTTAGACGAATCCAATGGTGCAATCCTCTCTTCAGTTCAGTGAGATATATGTATGTGCTTCGCTCCCAAAATCCTCATTTTTCCTACAAAAATGACAATAACACTACATTTCTCTCAATTGTATCAAAGCATCCATAATTGATCAATAAAACAATGAAATTATAAGCAATATAAGCTTCAAATGTCCACTAAAATCATGCAAATTCCACCCGAATCAGTCCACACATTTGAAGTTAAGCATTGGAATAGTAGCCAAAACTTTCTTAAGTTTAGCTTTTTCATTGAAATGGAGATTCTTATTATCAGAAACAATAGTATTTCTAGAAAAACTAAGAAATGTGGGACACAAATATTTGTGAAAAGCCTTAAAACCTTCATATTCAACAAATTGAAACAACGTATCATGCATAATAATGGCAGAAGCTAGCATCTCACGAGCAATCTTATGATCCATTTTTTTGATTTTTAAGCTTCCCATCCTGATCAATAAACAATTGTCCTACATCATGATACTTCAATATTGAGAAACTTTCCATATGACGCCTTAAAATAGAAGTTCGATAACTCTTGCCCCCACCCTTATAAAATTTCCACATCCCTTAACACTCATTGTAAAGTATATCACCAACTAATTTTTTTTTTTTGTAAAAAAGTTCCAAACATCAGATTATGCCCTAGCGGTACCTGTCGTATTCTTATCTTGCGAAGTAACTTCATCTACCGTTGGCATTGTACTTTGAGTATAATCCATTAATATTCTGTAAAATATAAGAATATTAATTAAATTACTAATCTAAGAATATTTTGTAAAATAGGAATTACAGCCTTTACAGATACACTCATAATAAATTTAATAATGTAATAAATTAATAATTAATACAGATACACTCAATAAACTCATACACTCATATTGTCATGCGGATAGTCTGATTCGATACATATATAACAAATTATTAGATTAACTATTGTCACAGGCGGGCGGCACAGTCGCGCACGTGGGGGTTGTTGTGCGCTGGGGTTTTTTAGTTTCATTTTAAAATTAGATATTTGATTTATATTATTTAATATTAAAAAAACTAAAAATGGTGGGACAGCCCGTCAATAAACCGCTCAGCCCCGTCAAAGCCCACGGCCCAAACGGGTTGGTCCGTTTTGGCTCGCCTTCTGACGGGATTGAAAAATCCTAGCTCAAGAAATTTTATTTAGTGGCGATGTGGGTTGGCCCGATTGGCCCAACCCCTTTTAACGACTCTAATATTTATATACAAAGATTTGTGGGACGTGTTCTATAAATATCAAGATCATATTTGTCCCGGACCAGCTTGATCGAGTCTAGATCCGTTAGCTCCGATCGGAGCTGGTTCAATGTGGGTCCACTCCATTGACATTTCTAATTTTTCGTTTATAAAAGTGCAAATAACACTTAAACATTATTTGAATAAGAAAAGTTATGTCTAAACTTATGGGGGGTGAGGGGAGTATTAATATTTGTATTACACAAAATGATACTCCCTCCGTTCTATAATAAATAATATTTTATCATTCTTTTCTTCTACACCATTAATATAATGTTTTAGTTTTGTTTGTATTAATTCTCTCAATTTTACCCTTCATTTAACTTTAAAAAATACTCATAATTTTAAACTTTCCTCTATTATCAAATCTCCTAACATAGTAAATTGGAAAGATTTGAAAACTTAATATACAATGCATGATGAAGAATTTGTAACGATATATGAAAGATTAGATTTTTTTATGGTAAGCTAAAATTATGGGATGTGATTAGAAGATTTCATTCATTAATTAAGGAAAAACTTATCAATACATCCATTTTTTTAATTTCACAAAAAAAAAAAAAAAAAAAACTAATTAAAACATGATTTATTGTAGGACGGGTGGAGTATAGTACTCCATCCGTTTCAAAAAGATTGACAATTTTTGTCTTAAATCTTGTTCCAAAAAATTTGTCGTTATTACTATTTTACCATAAATCTTCCCCTAACTACCCCTACGTAATCCCTACGCACAATATCTCTCTTTTTTTTTTTGAAAATATATTAATGTATTATGTATATCTCTATTGTCTATATTTGTATACTTGGTGAGCATTGAACTTCTATACTTGGTGATCACACGACCACCAATAGAAAATGCATATTCAGATGCAACAGTGGTTATTGGGATAGCCAAAACATCACATGCAATTAATGCAAGTTCGGGATAACAATTCTTTTGAGTCTTCATATGCTCCAAGACATCTAAATTCTCATAGAGTGTAAAATCATACTTTGACTCCTCCAAATAGAGATCCAATTGAGATTTTCCCATAATTCTTGTAGTTTAACTATCAAAAGCTTTAAAATCCTACATTTCAAAATATGATGTTAAAATAATATGTAAATTAAAGAATACAACTAAAAGTTAATAAAATAATAACATGATACTCACATCAAAAAGTCTCTTGTCCAATGCTTTACTCCGTCCACTAGAATTTGATGGTGCATTAGAAGGTGTAGAAGATGATTTTGAAGAATTTGACTTACTCACATATTCTCCAAAAAACTGATACAATTTATTTTCACACATAATAACAACTTATCTTGACATTTTGTAAAATCGGGCTCAACTTTTGAATAGAGTTGTTTCAACAATTGAAGTTTCACTCGTGGGTCAAAGACAGCTCCAAGTGAAAATTTGTACTATATTCACCCCAATGCTTATCAAACTTTTCAACCATTTTTTTGCACATATCACTTATCGTCTTATCTTCATTCAATAAGTTGTCCTTCAACAAAACTTCAATCTTTCAAACTTGTATAAAGTACACACTTGAAGTAGGATAAGTAGAATCGGATATCAAATTGGTAGTCTCATAAAATGGTTGAAGAAACTCACATAGTTTTTCAGCCTTTTTCGAATGATCAGTCGTAAGACACTACTTATAAATTGTATAATGCACTTGTAATGAAGAAAAAATCTTTTTGTACCTTAAGACACTATCCAACATCAAATATGTTGAATTTCAACGAGTGGGCACATCCAACCTCAAACCAACCCTGGTGTCAATGTTACCAACTAATCTCACACATTCTTCGAATCTTCTCATCCTACTTTCTGAACCTCTAACAAACTTCACAGATTCTCTAATCTTTTTCAAAGCCTCGTCAACCAATTTTAAACCATCTTGAACTATAAGATTCAATATATGAGCAACACAACGAATATGAAAAAAAACTCATCATCACACAACAAACCATCATGTACTAAGAATTGTTCCTTCAAAATATTTTGCATATAATCATTGTTTGATGCATTATCCAAAGTCAAAGTAAAAACTTTTTATAAATCTTCCAATCCTCTAAACATTTGAGCACTTTCGCAGCCAAATCAACTCCACAATGTGGAGGAGGAAAGCGACCAAAGTTAAGAATCTTATTATTCAATTTTCAATGTTCATCAACCTAATGGGCCGTCAAGCAAATATAACCTTCACCATTGAATGTAGTTCACACATCTGAAGTTAAGCAAATTCTACTTGGAATAGTAGTCAAAACTTTCTTAAGTTTAGCTTTTTCATTGAAATAGAGATTCTTAATATCAGAAACAATAGTATTTAGGAGTGTTAAAAAAAACGGACCGACCGGTTAGATTCCGATCCGGTCTCCGATCTGCCAAATTTTGGATTTCGGTCTTCTGGTCCGGTCCGGACCGGTTTGGACCGGAATTTTTTTTATATTTTTTTACTAATGCACTCTCAATTATTTTTCAAAACCAAGTAATTAGTGAAAATGTGTTGAGACCTATTACATTTTTTGCAAATATATAATTTAACAAACATATTTAATTTATTTTTAGGGTCAAAAGATCATTAATAATAATGTAAATAAAATTCACATTTGCGTAATGAAGAGCAAACACTTTAATTTTCATACACAAATTCATCAATCTTTTTCTTACTTCCATAAACTTAAAATAAAATAAAAAATTTTAAAAAAAAATCCGGTCCAACCGGTCCAAACCCGGACCGGATTAATTACGGTCCGGTCTCCGGTCCGCCATTTAGCACACATTCCGGTCCCGGTCCAAACCGGTCCGATTTTGGACCGGTGCACACTCCTAATAGTATTCCTAGAAACACTAAGAAATATGGGACACAAATATTTGTGAAAAGCCCCAAAACCTTCATATTCAACAAATTCAAACGTCGTATCATGCATAATAATGGCAGAAGCTAGCATCTCACGAGCAATCTTATGATTCTTTTTTTTTTTTTAGCTTCACATCCTGATCAATAAACATTTGTCCTACATCATGATACTTCAACATTGAGCAACTTTCCATATGACGCCTTAAAGTAGAAGTTCCATAACTCTTACCCCCACCCTTATGCAATTTGTTACATCCCTTACACTCATTGTAAGGTATATCACCAACTAATTTTTTTGTAAAAAAGTTCCAAACATCAGAATATGCACTAGCAGTACCTGTCGTATTCCTATCGTGCGAAGTAACTTCAACTATCGTTGGTGTTGTACTTTGAGTATAGTCCATTAATATTCTGCAAAATATAAAAATAATAATTAAATTACTAATCTAAGAATATTTTGCAAAATATGAATTCTACAAAATAGAAAATCTGCAAAATAGGAATTACCGTTTTTAAAGATACACTCATAATAAATTTAATTATATAATAAATTAATAATTAATACAAATACACTCAATAAACTCATACACTCATATTGTCATACATATAGTTTGATTCTGATACATATATATATATAACAGATTATTAGATTACCATTTGTCATAGATAGGCGGACGACGCAACCGTGCAGGTGGGCGGTATAGGCGATGGAGCGGCAGAAAAGGAAACTCAATTACTCAAGCCTCAACTCTCAAGTCTCAAGGAAGAATATCGAAGGAAAAGAAATTAGAAAGTGTTAAAGTGCGGTTGTTGTGCGCTAGGGTTTCTCAGTTTCACTTTAAAAATTAGATACTTTTAATTTATATTTTTTAATATAAGAAAAAACTTAAAATGGCGACCTGCCTGCCAAAAATCGCCCCGCCCCGAAATCCTGGCCCAACCCGCTTTATTTAGTGGCGGTGCAGGCTAACTCAACGGGTCCAACCCGTTTTGACAGTTCTAATATTTATATATAAAGATTTTTGGGATGTGTTCTATAAAAATCAAGATCATATTTGTCTCATACCAGCCTGATCGAGTCTAAATCCGTTAGCTTCGATCGGGGCTGGTTCAATGTGGGTCCACTCCATTGACATTCCTAGTTTTTCTTTTATAAATGTACAAATAATACTGAAACATTATTTCAATAAGAAAAATTATGTTTAAAGTAATTGGGGTGGGTGGAGTATTAAAATTTGTATTACATAAAATGATACTCTCTCCATTCTATAATAAATGATATTTTATCATTCTTTTCTTCTACACAATTAAAATAATGTTTTAGTTTTGTTTGTATTACTTCTCTCAATTTTACCCTTCTTTTAACTTTAAAAAATACTCATAATTTTTTCTTTTATCAAATCTCCTCACATAGTAAATTGGAAAGATTTGGAAAATTAATGTACAATGCATGATGGAGAAATTGTAGCGATATATGAAAGATTAGTTTATTTTTTATTTTTTATGGTAAGCTAAAATTATGGGATGCGATTAGAAGATAAAAAAAAGGCTAATTAAAACATAATTTATTGTAGAACGTTGAACGGGTAGAGTATAGTACTCCATCCGTTTCAAAAAGTTTGTCATTTTTTGTCTTAAATCTTATTTCAAAAAATTTGTCGTTTTTACTATGTTTACCATGAATTCTCCCCTAAACTACCCATATGTAATTCCTATATACGTACAATATCTCTTTATGTATACCTTATTCTCTCTATTTCTTTCCCAAGGTAGGTTGACATTCTCTTTCTTTCATAAGGAAAGTTAAAAAAAAAAAAAAAAAAGAGAAAGAGAAACATTAATGAATGATAAATGTATCAAAAAAATCTGTTTCTTCTTACTTAAAACGGAGAGTATTACTTAAAACATTAACGTGATATTCAACGAAAGTCCGTTCTTCGCGGAGGAGTTTTTGGATAGTATTAAACACAACACCTGGAAATGGCTAAAATCTCACAAAGTAATTGGGTCTTCTCTTCACGATTGGAGACAAGCGCCATGAATGTGCTTCCCCAAAAATTCTAATAAACTACTCCCTTCATTTCATAAAAATTGTCGCATTTCTCATTTTGTATAGAATTAAGGAACATATTTTTTTTACAAATTTACCCCTCGTTATTTTCTTCCCCTTTCTTCTCTTTTTCCTTTTATTTTTCCACCTTCCTTTTCCACCATTTCTTTGACCTTTCCAAAAAAAAAATCGTAATTAATATATTTCCAAAAGAATAGGGGCAATTTAGGGAGATCATTGATAAAATTAGAAAAAACGACAAACTTTTTGAAATAAATTTAAAGTCCAAATGCAACAAACTTTTTGGATCGGAGGGAGTATTATAAAGCATTGTAATATGATCTGATGTATTGAATTTAAGTACCCCTAATATTTTGTTCAGTAATAAAGCACCATCTTTACTTTAAAAAAAAGAGAGTATTAATTAAATGAAAACAGAGATTGGTCATTGGTGGCTATATACCATGTCATTGGTTGAAGATTGAGACAGTAACTTATGAATCTAACAAATTGGAACACGGTATTAATCCCCTCCACTAAAATGATTACTTTATTAAATACTACTCCCTCCATCTGGCCATCCCATGAAAACTTGTTACATTTTATTTATTTGGACGTAGGAAGATTATTTGGACATTTCCAATATGGAAATACTCAAATATAAAAATACCATTACAACGTTATTTTATTTTTAAAATATATTATCACTCACTTTTTACTTATATTTTATTTTATATCTCTCTAAATCACATAAAATGCGTGCACCTCATTTATCCTATCTCACTATTCACTAAATTTTTTTTTTCGTAAAAATCGTGTCGATGAAATGGTGGGAGTACTATAAATCAAACACAAAAAGCCATTTAATTAGTTGCTAATGCAACTACGTAGGAGAGGTCTGGCGGTCTTTTTTCTATACATGTCATCACCTCATGAAATATCTATCGAATGTAGTTAGGTGGAGGGATTTACACAAGTTGTATTAATTTTACATATATAAATTTATAGAATTAAGAGGCAACATTTGTATTATATGGCCTTTGCACAAGAGAAGGGTCAAAAATATTAATTAATGGGTAGAAATTTGACATATATATCTCCATAGCCAAATAATCCAAACAAAGTCATAAAGGCCGTTTTTCTTTTATTCTATTACTTAATGTTTCCTTTATCTCCAGCATGCATGAATAACGGATATACTTTCATACTCGTCATACTGTATATATAAAACTATTTTATTTTACTTTATTCTTCTGTATATATATGCCAGGGAATAGTAATCATTTTCTTTTGTGCTCTATTAGCAATTTTTCTATTTTTTTATCGGAGAAATATAACTTTCAAATAAAAACAATATATTAAATCTATAAATTTATATAGCTTTCATTCTACTTAAAGTCCTAATATATTTTTACTAATGAAAATGAAAAGACACAATTAATTCACCATTTTCCACTAAATAACCTAGCTAGTATATTAATTAAATATAGAAACACTCTTATGAGAGACTATACCAAATACAGTAAATTACAGCCCTCAATCATCACAAGAATTTGTCCACTTAAATCTGTAGTATTACTTAAAATCAAGAGTTGTAATCAGGTTACACCTAGGGCAGGTTTGTTTTGGGATGGAAAATCCGGATTTGGGATTTCGAAACTCCACCCCTGTTACAGTTTAGAATTTTGTTTCAGGATTTCAAAATCTCACCTTATAACCCTATAAAAGTCAACTCTATAAATACCTACAAATCCTATATAAATACCTATAAAACTTATATTCATATACTATAAAGTTAAATCCTACCCTATATAAATTCCAAAACAAACACAAAACATAAAAAACATTAGAATTTTGAAATTCACTAAATTTTGAAATCCAAATTTCAAAATCCTCAAAATCCCAAAACAACGGAAGTTACGGAACTGATGGGCCACATTATCAACTGGATTAAATATATTTTAGTAAAATAACTAATATCATACAAAAATGCACTTCCCAAATATATTATTCATGACAAATTTTATGTCATGGATCGTGAGATCGTTATTTTGCTTTTCAACTATTTTGATTAAATATACTATTTCAGGTGAAACATTCTCAAAAGATATTAACATATATACCACTCATAATTTGATACTCTCTCGGTTTATTTTTTATTTGATGTGTTAGCAATTGTTGGTGATACTAATTACTAAGTAGGAATATACTCCGTAATGAATAATAGTAACAAATTAATTTGTGCTAAGTATAATATTTTCATGAATTGACAGGTTTTTGTATGGGAAGAAGATGCCATGTGAAAAAATGGACAAATAAGAGAGACATCATTAATAGAGCTAGGTAAGTATAAAATTATGAGAATTTGTTTGGGATTGAAGGGTATAATTGGAAAAATGGTAAAAAAATATCCTAAAACATCAAATAATTTTAAAAAAAAATGATACCCGAAAACTTCAAATAGAAATACACAAAAACTTTATGAAATATTTTATACATGAAATATAAATAATTAAGATAAATTTGAGGCAAAATTTTGTGGGTCATACTCGGATCAACGCGAGTCAACATAGTTCAAAATTAATTAAAATACATTTTTTTGTTTTTAAATATTGTTTTACTACATGACCAAAACTATGTTACTACATGACCAAAATATGGTCACTACAAGTCAAAAAATATTTTGGACACTTAATTTTTTGACATGTAGTAATACACTATTAGTCTTGTAGTGATAATACTTTAACTTTGTAGTAACAATATATTGGTCATGTAATAAGTCACCTGCCCGCGAATTTAAAAAAAAAAAATTCTTAATTACACATATTTATAAAAGTATTGCTTAAAGAGTAGCTAGGAGAATCGTTTTTTACAATTAAGCCAATATTAGTTAATAAGGTCATTGTAAATACGTGCATATCTCATTTGAAAATTCATATGAGGTCACAATATCTGCTTTAATATATCACCATTCAAAATTACATCATTTTAATGGGACTAGCCAGCTTAACGTCACTCCCCAACAAAATAGTATAATCGAATTAATTATCCAAAATCACCTATTTAATTCGGAAATATTATAATATATATACACATGAATTACATAATGAAAAATATAGTAATCAAATTAACAAAATTATCAAGCTATTATGACCGGCCTATTATTCGATCAACTAAAAGCTAGATTATGCGTTTGATCTTCTATTTCATGTTACTGTTATGCTATAATATCGATATATATATCATCATTGAAATAAAAACACAAGATAAAAATATAATAACAATTAATTATAGAGAATAATCCGTACGTATATTCCCAACCATATCGCATAATATAACTGGAGACTTAAATCAGTGGATATGGAAGAAAGTGAGCACAGGAAAATGAAACAGCAGCTACCAAAAATATATATATAGTATCCCTAAACAAATATTACAGTAATTAAAAAAATAAAAAATGGACGGCCACTTATGAAAGTTACGTCAACATATCAACCACTTATCTAAAGCAAAAGATGGTAGCACCTTTATAATGGCAATTCCATCAAATTAAATTAAAAATTATATAGCCATATTTGTCCTATATATCATTCATAAATTAAAAATTAATTAATTCCACATGTAAGGCCATGATCCCTCACCTCAATCGCACTTTAATTTGATGATTAATTCACACACCACACGGATACAAATTAATAAATCATGCACTATTCACATACCCTAGCTACATGCATATATATATGAGCACCCCAAAGGCCATAGTCGCCGTGTAGTTTGATCTCATCAAGAGAGAAAGAATTGAAGAAAAGGAAGAATCGAGAAATGTCGTCGAACGAAGATGCACGAAAGGGGCCGTGGACGGAGCAAGAAGACGGTCAATTGGTGTTTTACGTGAACTTATTCGGGGATCGCCGTTGGGATTTCATTGCACAAGTTTCAGGTTTGAAGGTGGCGGGAGACACGATATAGAGGTAGGCTTGTTTTGGGCATGGAACCTAATTTCAATAGGACCCAAAACTTAACCTTTTTTTTGGTAATTTATTTGTTGTAGGTCTCAAAAGAACTGGCAAGAGTTGTAGGTTGCGTTGGGTTAATTACTTGCACCCTGGCCTCAAGAGGGGCAAAATGACCCCCCTCGAAGAACGCCTCGTTCTCGACCTTCACTCCAAGTGGGGAAACAGGTACACAACTAATATTATTCACTGAAAACAACGTATGTACGAGATTTTATCTTGTTTTTTTTGTAGCTAGGTGTACATGGCTCTAGATTTTTTTTATTTTTTTTTAATAAAGATCTAATTAGTGGTAATATGGTTGTAGATGGTCAAGAATTGCTCGGAAATTACCCGGGCGTACCGATAATGAAATCAAGAACTATTGGAGGACCCACATGAGGAAAAAGGCTCAAGAGAAGAAAAAAACCCCTACTTCTCAATCATCATCGTCGTCGTCATCCTCATCATCCATCACCACTTGCCCTAGCACGGAGACTATGGGACGTAGTTTCTACGACACGGGTGGGAAGGACATGGACGTCGTTGCGCCTTCCAAAAAAACGGCCCCGTTGGAGGTACATCAAGAGAGCACCAAAGTTTACTCCATGGATGAGATATGGAAAGACATAGAATTAAGTGAAGAAAGCAAGAGCCTCACACACCATGCCATGAACTCTCCCATATGGGATTTTGAACCAAATCATGTCTCACTGATGGTGCAGCACATGGGAGACCAATTTCATTCTTTCCCTTACTACAATCATATGATTGGCTAACAACAAACTTATTCATTTTGTTCATAAAACATAAGGAAGTTGCATGGAGGTGCTAAATTAACCCTTTATGTTTAATTAGATTTAGGTTTTCTAGTATTAAGTTAGGGTACTTGTGCATGTACTATATATATTGCGTGTCGAGTCAGTGTAATCGAGTATCGAGTAGCTTGTTTCGTGGAGTTTTAACTATATTTAGTAGTGGAGTGAGTGAGCTTCAAATAATTATCATCACCTTTTGTACCAAATATATCTTTAATATATGTTAATGTAACATATATATTACTATACCTCAGTCTTTTACTAAATTACTTATTTTCATTTCTTGTCCGTCTTTTACTAGTCTATTCATGATTTTTTTTTTTAAATAATTTTATCACTTTAAATACTATTAAACAACTCTTACACTAAAACTCGTGTCCAGACTAAATGGGTAGTCAGTAGAGATAGAGGGAGTGATTACTAGTGTACCTAGACATGTTATATGTGCTCCTTATTACAGTGTAAAGGCAATACCTTTTGTCTTGTTGCTTTGTTTGGGTGGGGGTGGGGGCGGGGGCGTGGGGCATTCTTAATATATTGATGGTTCAAAATTCATGAAGAATAATTAATTAATAAGCACTAGTCTGATCATTTGATTGGTACTTCATAAAGTGCTTCAACATCGATCGATATTGGAATAGTCTGATCTATTAGTGGTATCATGTATACTCTCTTCTTTTCAGCCATCCTTACTTTCCATATGTAAAAAGGGTACAAATTTGATTTTTAAATTTTTAAATAAAAAAAAAAAAAGGCAAAAAGGCAAGTTGAAGGAAACTTCTTTTGTGATAGAGAAGAGAAAATTGTATTGTTAAACAAGATTATCTGAAATTTCAGGTGCTTACTCCAGGTATTAGCTTAATTCTTTAAGTAGGTGAAAACAGAAACAACAGATTCTGTATTGGTTAATTATAGCGAAATTCAATGATCGATAGGACAAATTCTTGTGTGATACGACATATGCTCTAAAATGATCATTATGTGTGTATTTTGTTATTGTAAAACTGCTCTAACAACATTTAGTACTATTATTTTTTATTTTATTTTCATGCTTTGATGTGCAGAGTTTAATTTGAGGGGTAATTTTGTAAAATTTTATGTATAAAGTAAAGAAATGAGCTGACTTGTGTGTATGTGTGAGGAAAAAGTAATGCATTTGTATAATATTGAGGATATTGCAAGGTTCATGTAGTTTATAAAAAAAAAATTTAGTTTAAGGTGTCAAAGTTATTGTGGACTTTAGGGGAGTATCACTTTTGCAATAACTTTATTCTGATGGCATGATCACTTATGCAATAAACTCATTATTACATAGTTTTTCACTAATTCGATTTATATATTTTTTTTTTAATTGATGAATTATGTTTTCAAAAAAAAAAAAAATTGATGAATTATGGTCTCATTAGAAAATATCTGTAATAGTTATGATATTCATTGGTGCAATCCAACCAGATAGTAGTACTACTATTTGATAGTGTACACATTTGGCACTGCACTTTTAATTTGAGGGTGTGTTAGGATATGACCTTTATATAGTTTTGATTGGATGACAAAGTAAGCTAGCTATGTAATAGGACAATTGATATGTATAGGCAGTTGAGTCTGTGGTTTTAATTGAAACTCAATTGAATTTAAGCAAAGCAAGAAGACCTTCAAATCATCTATTGGGAGATGATAATCTAAGGTATCAAGATTCAAACATTTTCTAAGGGTTCAGATCATGTAAAGTTTTGCTCTGACATTGAGTGGGGGTCCACTAGTGGAAGATGATGATATTGATCCCTCGAATTAGGCGATCATTGGACTGAATTCCTGAAAGTTAGTTTGTTAGAAAGGGTTATATTTTTTTGAGAAAATACCAAGTTTATTAATTGTCGTTCATACACACTTATCATAGCATTCATAGTTGTTTTAATCACCTAAAAATTTGCATATTCCTTAATCCATGTTTGATGTTCCAAGGTAAAAAGGCTTTCAATATGAAACCGGTTCCACGATTGAGCTAAGTTTGATAGTTGTTCAATTAATAAGTTTTAAGTTGTCAATAAATTAGTTATCGGTCGCAATCGACTACAATGAGTTAAATTAATTCTATAAATTAGGGAAAGGGTCATTTGCTTAGCTTTCTCAAGTTTATGGACACTCGTAAAGTTCCTATAAGATGATAATTAGGACACTCGTAAAGGGCATTTCAAAATACCAAATATATTTGGTAAAAATATGATGCATTAGGTATTAGTACTGCTACAATTCTCCCACTTAGAATCTTAATTACAAAACGATTGTTCATACCATATATTATTGCTTATAGTTACATCACTAGTATGCATATTAGTACGTTAAGCAATGAAATATAATATAAAAATATATTTTATAATGAAGTATACAGTTGAATATAATTTGGGTGGGCTGCACTAGAACCTATAGTGGAAAAGAATGAAGTATGCATGTTGCAACTTATTTCATTCATTTAATTTTGTTTGATGAATGATAATTAGGAGATATAAGTAATTGCGAGAGTGGTCCCTATCATCGCTAATCCGGCTTTGCTAATTTTTATTGTTTCACTGATTTGGTCCAATTGCATCTTTAAAATCATTTTTTAGGTTTAATCGGAAAAACAAGAACAATCGAAAAACGATTGAACTGGATTTTTTTTTTAACTTTTTTTTTTATTGTGCTTATTTTAATGTGGATCGTATAATTTAAAATGTATGACAGTGATATTGAAAGTTTGAAATATCAATGAAAGAGAGGTTGAGATTTTTTTTGGTCATCGAGCCGCTAGTCTAATTGGTTGTACCAATCAGATTAGGTTGTTGTTCCATAAGTTTCATATTTATGATTTGATTTCATATAATTATAAAAAAGTCTTTAATGAATGACAAGAATTAACTTTTAGTGATTGATTCTGTCATTAATTTTTAATTTTCTGTGAGTATGTGACTATAAACTTTTAGCTAACTAGAGAAGCAGTAATGAGAGAATTTTGTTACTAAAAATTAGTTTTCCTGTAGTGTTATGTGTGTTATTTTTATATTAGAAGTGTGAAAATAATCTTGGGACAGACCGAAAAGAAAAATGTGCAAATAATCGCAGAACGAATAGAATATAAATTATCGTAACGCTAGATTTCACATGTCATTTTCTTATAGAACGACACATTTTGTCTGTATCACTAGCGACAGTCATGCAATAGAGGTTTAATTAAAAAAAACGTGACATGATTCAAAATTTATAAAATTAATGGCTTGCTAGATTAACTATCTTTTATCGAGTTATAACGCTTTAATATTAATTTAAAGTTGATTATATATATATATATATTTATATAACAAAAAATTGCAAAAAATAATTATAATTATAAAAAAAAATATACAACTAACATAATATTTTAAAGTATATAATATAGGGTAAGTCACGCTAACATGATTGAGCATTAGAGGTTTAATAAAAAAATGTTGCTCGATTCAAACTTTATCAATTTAATATTTGTGTTGAATACAATATTGATCTATGCTTGATAGATTAACTATATTTTATCAAGCTATAAAAATTTGCTATTAATTTAAAGTTGATCTATATAACATAAAATTGCAACAAATAATTACAATTATATAAAAATATACAACTAATAGAATATTTTAAAAGAATCCACGGTGAGTCACGCTAACCTAACTACACAATTAAAAAAATGTGACTGATGATTAGGGGTGGGAATGGACCAGGCTACCCGACAGGGGCCTACGGCTCGGCCTATTAAAGTTCGGCTCGCCTTGACTCGTTTAATAAACAAGCCGGGCTCAAGCTTTTTTGAAAGCCTATTTAATTAAATAGGCCGGGCTTGAGCTTTTTCGTAGGCCTTTCAAGTCCAACAGGTCGGCCTATTTAATTAATTTAATATAATATATATATATATATAATATAAAAATATAATAAATACCTAATACTTATACTTAAATATAGAATCATCTTAAATAAGAGTCTCTAATATATATAATTTTTAACTAGTAAGCATTAAGCAATACAATTCGTGGTTTTTTTATGATTTGATGAAATACAAGTGTTGGAAGATTTTTTTTTTTAAATGCACTAATAGAACTAAAAATGTCTTTAAAAGGCTTTCGGGCCCGGCCTATTTATTAAAAAGGCCAGGTCAAGCCAAAAAAAAAAAGTCTATATCAGGCCATGGACCAAGCTCGGGCCTAAAAAATATTTAACAGGCCAGACTTTTTTTCGTAAAGCCTACCTAGGCCTAGCCCATTCCCACCCCTACTGATGATGCAGGTGTCTTTGTTTTGTTTTGATGGGTTTGTGATTAGTTTCATTGTTGGGCTTGTTATTAGTTGGCCCATCATTAGATTGAGCCCAGATGTCATTAGCTGCTTGTTTATAAGCACAGACACTTTATTGGGTCTGACTATTTACACCTCCATTTCAGATGGATGAACCCCACCTCTCATTTAATTAATATAATAATCATGCAAAAAGCTAAAAATACCCTTCACTCAAATCTCTCATTTAATTAATATAATAATCATGCAAAAAGCCAAAAATACCCTTCACTCAAATAATGTGTACTATATGCATCCTCCTTACTGAACGCACCCCTATTGTCATTTATTTCACCTTTTTTCTCATCCAATACTTCTGACTACCGTCGACACATTTCTGGTAACCACCAAACCAAAAAAATCCAATAAATACTTAGAAAAATTACAGATTCTTTTTTATAAATTTTGCCCAACCAGTGTCGACCATATACAATCCCGTCGACAACGTTTTGTCGACGAAAATGTATATACCCGACATTGGTTGGTCGAAAACAAATAATTTTTTTTAAAAAAAAATTCGACAGCTTAATGTCGATAAAATACACCCTTATCGACAACAATTTGTCGACAAGTTGTGTATTTTGTGACATTAAGTTGTCGAAAATTAAAATTAAAAAACAAAGAGGGTTTCTGCAGAAATCTGCAAAAAACCCTAAAAAATGGGGAGGGGGGCAAACCTGGGGATGGGGGTGGCCGGCCGGCATCTGGGGATGTGGGCGGTGGCGAGGTCGACGGGAGAGGGAGAGAGAGGCCGCGCCGGAATTGAGGGGAGAGGGAGGTCGTGCCTCGTCGCGGTCGACTCAAAAAATGGAGGGGCCACGTCGGAATCGAGGGGAGAGGGAGGCTGCGCCGCGTGGTCGACGCCAAAAATGGAGGTGGCCGCACGAGGCCGGTAATCGAGGGAGGGGACAAAAAATAAAAAATAAAAAAAGGGGGGGAGGGCCCGCCGTTGCTGGGCCGCGGCGGCGTGAACGGGGCAAGGGGAACGGCGGCGTGGGCGAGGCAAGGGGCGCGGCAGCGTGGGCGAGGCACACTACAAAAAAGAGGTGTTTTACCGACGGATATTCAGTCGGTATTGGCTCTTACCGACGGAATTACCGACGGATTTTATCCGTCGTCAATGAATTGGTCGGTAGTGGTTACCGACGGAAATATGCGTCCGTCGGTATGTGCCGACGGAATCCCGACGGATTCGAACCAACCCGTTTTCAAACCGGGTCGCCTATACCGACGGATTTAATTCCGTCGGCAGTCAAGCCAACCCGTTTTCAAACCAAGTTTTCAAACCGGGTCGCCTTTACCGACGGATCCCAAATCAATTTTTCGTCGGTAGATCCGTCGGTATATTTTGGACTTAAATTTTATTATTTTAATTTACCGACGGTATTTTCCGTCGGTAAGTAAGTATTAATGTTTTTAAAAAAATGGAATTCCGTCGGCTCGCCCGTCGGTATTACCGACGCTACACCGACGGAATAGTCCGTCGGTAAGTACCAAAAATTTTAAAAAAAAATTTATTTGCGATCGGGATCCGACCCGATCCCGATTGCTTACATAATTGATTAAAATTCAATACATGATCAAAATTCAATACACGATCAAAATTGCTTAAATAGTTCAATACACAAATCTACATTACATCCAATAGAATAAACAAAATCGTGCTAAGGCATCGAATGGTGTTCCGGAATTGGCAGAGGATCGATCAAGTAAGAAGCAAATAGAATTTTGCTACTTATTATGACAACTATACCCCTCACTAGAATGCTTGAAAAAGCTCTGTGAAATATTAAAACAACATAGTAAAAATTAACAAAAACTTATATGAGAAATAATTTAACAAGAATGTGAGTATATTAATACGTACCGTGGAGTATATTAAATTGTCCTTCGCTGACTCGACTCCATCCCTGCCATTTCAAAATCAATTCCAAAGAATCAAGATTCAATTGTCATTTTATAGATTTAAACATAAATTAAATTATCATAAAAATTGAACATACCTCAACAGAAATCAAGTAACTTCATTAGGCTCGCATAGTTTCGGTCATGCTGGTAGTTCAAAGATAAGAGATTTAGAGTACAATAAATAAATCAATAATTCAAGGAATAATTATTAATAAAATCTGATGAACTGATTTTTTTATCAAGTGATTAGGCCTTCAACAATGCATCATCGATCCAAATCGAAAGGAAAACATAATCATAAGAAAATCAAATTCGGTGAAATGATTTTTAAGATACAAAGCACAAAGCATATATAGATCTTTCAACTAAAATTCGATTGGCAACGTCCGGTGAAAAACATGTCATAATCTTAATTTACATGAAAAGAGAAAATATTAAAATCAAACAAAAAAAAAACAAGTAACGTTCGTCCAGTAGAAGACGTTGACGTCGGTGGGCAAAAAAAATGTACCTTTTATATGAAGACGGCGACGGCAGAGGAGGCGGTGGGCGACGACAGAGGAGGCGGTGGGCGACGGCATTCTTGGAGAGAGGATGGGCGACGACTGCAGGTAGGGAGGATGGGCGGCGGCCGCGACCACGGCAAGGAGGCTTTACATTCGGAAAGGAGGTGGAGTGGGGGAGATGGAGAGGGAGAGACATAGAGAGTTTGAGGGAAAATACGCGTGAAATGAGAGAAAGTTGCATTTATAATCGGAAATGCCGACGGAAATGGCGACGGATATGTCGGTCGGCTTTGGCTCGTTGCTGTTAGCGACGGAAATGGCGATGGATATTTCGGTCGGCTTTGACTCGTTGCCGTTAGCGACGGAAATGGCGACGGATATTTCGGTCGGCTTTGGTTCGTTTCCATTAGCGACGGAAATGGCGACGGATATTTCGGTCGGCTTTGACTTGTTGCCGTTAGCGACGGAAATGGCGACGGATATGTTCCGTCGCCATTGGATTTTTATAACCAAATGATAAATAATTAAATTATAAGTTAATTAATAAAATAACCAAATGATAAATAATTAAATTATAAGTTATAACCAAATGATAAATAATGAAATCTTATAAATTGTACAAAATAAAATAGCTAGGTTACATTAATTTAATATTCATCTTCATCTTCGTCTTCATTTTCATTATTTGCCACATCTTCCTCTTCCTCCTCATCTTCTTCATCCTCATCTTCTTCATCCTCCCCCTCGTCATGTTCATCCTCCTCCTCATGTCCACTATCGTTTTCAATAACAATCAATTGTGGATTTGCAGCCGTCAAGTCTACCGAAAGATTAAAATCTCCCGCAAACACTTCAGTTTGATTCTCTATTTGTTCCATTTGAAACGGAGGTTCATCTTCATCGTTGTTTTCCTTTTGGGGGACCTCCACCATTGACCTTGCCTTCACTTTGCAAACAGTGTGCCATTCTGATCTATTACGTTTTCCCCTGGATACGTGCAGTAGTAGACTTGAGATACCTGAGAGGCAAATACAAACGGATCATCCCCGCTATACTTCCTTTTCGAATTAACATCCACAAGCTTGTACTCCGGATGAATTTTGGTTCCTAAAGGGGATGTGTCAAACCAATGGCACTTGAACAACATTACGGTTTTCACTGGATATCCCGGATATTCAATTTCAACGACTTCGTGCAACACCCCAAAGTAATCACTTGCATCTGCATTGTAATTCGCACCCCTAAGACAAACACCACTGTTGTTAGTCGTTCTTGTTGATGCATACTCTGATGTATGAAACCTGTAGCCTTTCACAATATAGCCGTTGTAAGTCCTCACACGACGTAGTGGTCCTTTGCTGAGATCCTGTAAGAACCGGCTCTGAAAATCGTGCGATTGTCCCTATACGTACAGTTAAAATTAACATTAATCAAAACAATTATTTGTTCACGTAAAATTCAATTAATGATACTCACATAACGTTGGAACCATCGGGCAAATTGACGTTGAAGACTAGTATCTATGTCTCTATCTGAGATGTTTTGATCTGCATGTCGTAGTTCTTGTGTATACATCCTAATAATTCACAACACAATTAGATGATAAATGACGCACGTTTAGTGCTATTTAATTAGATGATAAATATATGAAATACTTACTCAATGTAAGGCTGAACTTCATCACAATTCAATAACACGTACGTTTGTGCTATTTCAGCCTCTGTGTGTGTTGACCAATATCGTTCAGTGGCTTTTCCTATAGGTCGCCCCTTAGACTTGAATACAGAGAGCATGCCATCGACTTCTTGTTGCGTACCTCTACCATCGAAGTTACGTGGTTCATTCCTGATCCTCGTGTTGACATGGTCTTCAAAATAATATGAACAAAACATGCCAACCTCTTCATTCAAATACGCATTAACAATCGATGCTTCGACGTTTGCCTTTTGTTTAGCATTGCGCTTCAAGTTGTGGAGATACCTAAAATTATAATAGTTAACAAATTAAAATAAGGCTCCATATACTAAAAACTAATTAAATGAGAGAAATAGAATTGTTCACCTCTCAAATGGGTACATCCACCTGTACTGCACTGGACCACAAATCCTAGCTTCATACGCTAAGTGAACAGGTAAGTGTTCCATCGAGTCAAAGAAGCTAGGTGGGAAAAAACGTTCCAACTTACACAAAATAACTGGAATGTCTCGTTCCAAACGATTCATATCATCAACCTTGATTGTTGTAGACGTTAAATCTCTAAAAAAGAGACTTAATTCAGTGACAGCCCTCCACACATTCAGAGGAAGAAATTCTCGAAACGCAATAGGTATCAAGCGCTGCATAAAAACATGACAATCATGACTCTTCATCCCTGCAACTTTACCTTTTGTTGTGTCTACGCATCGACTCATGTTTGACACGTAGCCGTCTGGAAATCTTAACTCTTTAATCCACCTACACAATTCCTGTTTTTGTGTCTTATCTAGTGTGTAGCAAGCCTTTGGATATTTACCTGTACGGGTATCTTGTTCCAACTCATCACGGCGACAGATAGTGTTCAACTCTTCCCTGGACTTTGGAGTATCTTTCGTCTTGCCTTCTGTGTTCATGATTGTGTGAAACACGTTGTCAAACACATTCTTCTCAATGTGCATGACATCCAAATTGTGTCGGAGCAATAGTGAACTCCAATATGGCAAGTCCCAAAAAATACTCTTTTTCTTCCAGTTACCTGGGATTCCTTTGTTGTGTTCTTCTGCATTTTCCTCCGTAGTTTTTTTCAAACCCGTCCACTCAATCTCATGTAACAGACTTTGTCCTGTACGATTAATAAATGTTAGAATAAATGTAACCCAAAAAAACATGTTAAAATAAATGTATAAAATACCATTTCGAAGGGGCGGTCGATTGTTTGTGACTGTTCTATTCTTCGTGAAGTCCACCTTATTCCTTCGAAATGGATGATCTCGAGGTAAAAACCTTCGGTGATTATCGAACCATGAAACTTTTCTACTCTTGGGGAGACTGAAAGCTTCAGAATATTCCATACAATACGGACAAGCTTGCTTTCCGGCTGTACTCCACCCGGACAACATAGCATATGCAGGAAAGTCGCTAATGGTCCACAATAAAGCAGCACGCATCGTGAAGTTCTGTTTCCTAGAAACATCATACGTTTGGACTCCGTTATCCCATAGGAAGATCAAGTCTTTAATAAGAGGCTGGAGATAAACATCAAGTTTATGCTTTGGATTCGACGGACCAGGCACCAATACAGTCAGAAACATTGTTTGAGGTTTCATGCACATCCATGGAGGTAGATTATACGGAGTCAGTATCACCGGCCACAAAGAATACTTCTTTCCATAACTCCCAAACGGTGCAAAACCATCAGTACTCAAGCCTAATCTCACATTCCTCGGTTCACAAGCAAATCCTGGAAACACGTTATCAAGGTGTTTCCAGGCTTTAGAGTCGGACGGATGTCTCATATCCCCAGCCTCAGTATCTTCAGAATTTCTTGCATGCCACGTCATGTGTTGAGCTGTAGCACTAGATTGAAACAATCTCATTAAACGAGGAATGATAGGAAGATAATACATCCTCTTGTGTGGCACTTTCTTTTTTGTCTTGCTCGATTGACCACCTGGTCCCTTCCGTCGTGGCTCTTTGTACCGGGGATGGCCACACATTCTACACATAAGAAGATCGCTATCGTCATCACCCCAGTATAACATGCAACCATTCACACAACAATCAATCTTCTCAACCGGCAAACCCATATTCTTCATCAGTTGTTTGCTCTGATGAAACGTCGTAGGTACTTTATTATCGACAGGACAAATCTCACTGCATAATTGTGTCATTTGCTCATATGCTCTGTTAGATAGCTTGTTCTCCGTCTTGATAGCCATAAGTCGAGCATTAAATGACAACTGAGAATGAGAATCACACCCTGGGTACAAATCTTGATCGACTAATTTGAGCATCTCATAAAACTGAAATGCTTCATCCGTTGGTTCCTCCTCTATATTTGACATACCGGCTTCCATCACCATTGTTTGATACATATCGGGTTCTTCCACCCCAAACTCTTGATCGTTACTGGTGCCGACATGCTCAACGTGTACGGGTTGTTCATAAATTGCAGTAGTGTAATAGTACAAGACTTGATCAAAATTATAAGGCCACCGTTGTTCGCCATGACTTGTCCAATTATAGTAATTATCAACGAACCCATTCATAATAACGTGGCATAAGACTTCATCAATGCTTTTAAATGATCTATTCTTACATTTCTTAGCATTACACGGACACCTAATACAATCCTCATACATGTAATGTGGGTGTAGCTTTGCAAATTCAACAAATGACACGAGTTTATCATAAAATTCAACATTCACATTTCCTAAAACGAGCCTAGGAGTACAATACATCCACCGACGATCCGGCAATTCCATCTGTTAAACAATTTGACCAAAATAAAATTACACACTAAAAATTAAACACTAAAAGTAAAAATTATGTAGTAAAATTACACACTAAAAAACTAAACACCAAATTAAAATTACACACTAAAAAACATACCTTAAATTTTCGCTCCAATCCAATTTTTTTGCTCCACACTAAAAATTTTCGCGTGTTTTGAGGTTCTGGAATGTTTTTCAATACTACATGCCGACGGAAATGTCAGTCCGTCGGTATATCACGCGCCGAAAATCCGTCGGTATTGCCAATACCGACGGCTAATTTCAGTCGGTAACACATATTTCAAATGTATGTCAAATCAGTCAGATTCCGTTGACCAATTTTCAGTCGGTATTTACATTACCGACGGAAATTCCGTCGGTATTGAACATGTGTCAATACCGACGGAATCACTTTCCGTCGGTAAAGACGCGTATAAAAAAAATTTAACTACGTATTCTTAACACTCCAACCACACTCAAAACAACCTACTTCTTCACAAACATCAAAATTTAAAAAAATACAGAAACTCATGTCTTCATCTTCGACATCCATGAAAATTGTGGTATGCCATTGTGGAAAAGAAGCTCGTGTGTGCATGTCGAAGCAAGAAAAAAGCAGAGGTAGACTATTTTATACTTGCCCAAATTCACTAAATGGTAATGGATGCTCCTTTTTTGTTTGGGCCGATGAACACGAAATTCACGGACAAGGAACGAGTTCACACGGAATGTTTCCGGGCATGGTGAGGAGAATTGACTCACTTTTGCTTGAAAATCAAGAGCTCAACAACAAGTTGAATCATGCGCAACTAGTTGGGGATATGTATAAGGATACATCTGACCAACTAACCTCAGAATTAGGATTTGAAGCTGGAAAAGTTGAAGAGCTAAAGAAGCAGATGAACTTTCTTGTTGTGGCCATAGTATTCTGTGTTCTACCCTATGTGTTCAAGTTTATAGGTTGGATGTAATCCTAAGTTTATGTCTCTAATATGTATTGCTAAGTTTATGTAATGTTAAGTGTATGCATGTAATGTAACCACAACAACAGCCTTTCTTCAAGGCAATTTTCAATGAAAATGTTGTTTATCTATCACATAAAACATCCAAATTTAAATATACACATTTTTAACACATAAAACACACATAACTAAAATTAAACAACTGATACTTAAACATAAAAGTAAATAGTTCAACAAAAATGCAGATAAAAAATAAATAGTTCTACGAGACATAAAAGTAAATAGTTCTACGAGACATAAAAATAAAATTGTTAAACACATAAAAAAAAATTATTCAAAGTCACTCATTGACCATAGTAGAATATATCAATGTCGTCATCGTTGCCAACGAACTGACCAATGATGTCATCATCGTGCTGCATGGTCGGGACATAGGGGGAGGGGGCTGCGGGGGCTGAGGGGGCTGGGGGAACAGGCACGTTCACGTTGGCCGTCGGTGGAGGAGCTTGCATGGTTCTCCGATAAACCTCCTCGATCCTCTCGTCCGACCACCCCATCTCTCGACCCATATTCACATGCATCACATGCATGTAATGGTTGAATTGTGCCATCGTCACATCAGGAATTGGGGTGGAAGATACGGAACCCTGCGATGCCGTCTGGGACGGACCAGCGCCGGAAATGACATCAGCGCTCATACGACCAAGGCCCAGAACTCGTCCGCGGGTGGTGGGGGCAACTTCCAAATAAGCCCGGTCAACCTCCTCGACTGTAGGGGCACTGCTGGTTCCGGGTTGAGTAGGGTCGACTTGAGTTCCGATCTCGGCAATCCTCCGGTTCATCTCCAACTACATAATTAATAATTTTAAATTAATAGAATAAATTATAAAAAATGTATTTAATTAAACAATTTTATTACTTACGTGGAGGTTAGTTGTGCGCCCGTATGTGGATTGCTGTGTATCAGCATTAAACGGATGAGCAATGCTCATCCGGTCCAAGTGAGTGGGTACACGCCCCGTATCCCGTTCCTAATAATTAAATTTATGTATTATATATATTAAATATATAATTAAATTTATTGAAATTAATTAAAAAATTAATAAACACTTACAATGACCATCGACTGCTCAAGGATGGACCGGGCTCCAGTCCGATGCCTGGACATCCCACCCCCATCGTCGGATCTCCGGTTGGCCTTAGCAATCTCACACTTCCTGATGTACTCCGGATCCAGCCACTCCCTCGTCAATGAATCCCACAACACAACATCATTATCATCCTTACCCAAGCTCTGCGTCGTCCCATCGCGCCGCCATGCCATTCTCCATTCGTACATTAAATCCTTATACCGCTGTTGCGCCGATTTACAGAAATACCTGAACATAGCCTGGTCTGAGTACATATTCCGATCCCAAGTGGTTTGTTTCTGCACATATAATAAATTGTTTATTATTGAACAAATTAACAAACATTAATTAAATAATTAAGTAATTAATTACTACCTGAAATTCCTCGAAGTACGCCAACTTTTTTTGTTTTGGGACCTTCGACCAGGTATATGCACCCGCAGAGATCGGTAAAGAGCCAAAAGTAATCGTGCATGCCCTGGAGACCTCGTTACCAGGTAACAATCTGTGACATTAATTAACAAACAAAACACATTATAAATTAAAACGAATGTGAAATTAATTAATTATTAATTATTAAACAATAAAAGTATTTAATTACTTACACTCCTCCACTTGTAGCCCAAACGCGCTCCCGGCCATCCCGAGCAGGAACAGCAGGATGGTCCCGGACAGACGAATGAGACGACGACTGATCAGGCGACGGGTGTGGAATGGGTGGCGGAGGCGACGATAATGGTGTTCGTGACAGTGTAGGCGTCGGCGCCTCGGGTCTAAGTTTGGATCGACTCTTCCTCGATCGGCTACGTGACCCGGAGGCCCCGTGAGATCCCGAGCCACCAGAGGCACCAGCACCATTTCCAGTCATCTATTTAATTTAAACATTTAAATTAATAAATTATATATATAATACTAATTAATTAATAATAAATTTCTTAATTTAATAAAAAACAATAATCTAATAAATTAAAATTTAATCCCTAAATAATAACCTATTTTAAGAAATAATAACCTATTTTAATAAATAATTTTTTATTCAATCAACAATACCTAATTTAATCAATAATAACCTATTTTAATAAATAATTTCCTATTTTATTCAACAATAACTAATTTATTCAATAATTTTCAACTTTAATTAACAATTTTCTATTTTAATTAACAATCTATAACCTAATAAATTTAGTAACAATTTTTTCTAACTTTAAAATAACAATTTCCTAATATAATTAACAAAGCCCCTAATTTAATCAATAATTTCATAATTAGTAAATCAACAATATTAATCTAATTATAACGTACAATATCATAATTTAATTATGTAATTAACTCCACTCCAACGTATATGCAAATTCAACAATAATATCAATTATATATATAACATCAATTATGCAAAACATGCAATATCGATCTTAACAAATCACATCAATTTATTATAAATAACTATATACATCAACTAGCTATACATATAGGCAATTATCCACTTACAATATCAACTAATTAATTAGATATATCAACTACATACATTCAAAATAATTAACTATATACATCAACTACAAACAATTAATTTCATATTAATCTATATAACAATTTAAATTAACACATGCAATTTAATTCATAATTATAGGCAATACATATATAACTTAAAAATTAATTACTAACAAATTAACAAAGCGTACCGTATAGATTTTCTAATCGAGTCGAGAGATCACCTCGGCCGAGCCTCTTCTTCGCGCGATGAAGATGAAGAAGGAAAGAGTGAGGAGGGAGGGTTTCTGTAATCTGTTCTTCAGTTTATATACAAAAAAAAAATTGCCTTTACCGACGGATATTTCCGTCGGTAATGACCAGATTAATTATGGTAGTTATTGCGGGTCAGTTACCGACGGATATTTCCGTCGGTAATGACCACATTTAATTTTGGGAGTCGATCAAGAAGGCGGTTAGTTAATGCGGGTCGGTTACCGACGGAATATTTACAATACCGACGGAACAATCCGTCGGCCGGTGACCCAAAAACGACACCGTGTAGAGAGTTCTGAGTGTCCGTCGGCATATCCGTCGGTATCCCGTCGGGAAAGCCGACGGAAATTGAATTCCGTCGGCAGAGTCTTCTGACTTTGAATTCCGTCGGTAATCCGTCGGTACAGCCGTCGGAAAGGAAATCCGTCGGTATACATCCGTCGACAAAAACAAGCGTTTTTGTAGTGGCAAGAGGCGCGGCGGTGTGGGCGCCGGAAGATGGGAGCGGCAGCGACTGCTGTGGGGGTGGGTTGGAGGGGAATTTGAATGGAGAAGATTAGGTTTTTGTTGTGGGTGTGGGTAGTAATAGAATTTTATGGAGATAAGGGCATTTAAGACAATTAAAGGGGGTGTGCCCAATTTTATGGGAAGTTTATAAATGGAGGTGTAAATAGTCAGACTCCAATTTATTTTGTAAAGGGTGATTGAATTGTTAATTGAAAGGTGGGTTTTCGGAAAGAAGTGTCCCTTTTGTGAAATCTTGTGTGCGTTCTTTGTTCCTTTTGAAGCTTGCCGCGTTAGTGACCCGATTCAAAGTTTATCAAATTAACACTCCATCTGTGTTGAATTAAATAGAGTTTATTCTCTCTAAGAGACAATCCTAAAGACCCAAATACATAGAAAGACACAAATTTAAATAATTACAAATAAGATCCAAAACCAACATAAAAACCCATATATGCCCTTTATCACTAAAAACCATAATTAATATAAATTATAATGGTAATTTAAATCCCCCTTTTCATGGAATTTCGAATTCAATTTCCATATACAGAATTTATCTACTCATAGCCATTATTCATTTCATTCATTATAATTCCTCATTCTTATTTTCTCATATTCCAAAACCCTAACCCGGCTCCCACCATGGCCGCCGCCCCCACCCAACAAGTCGCGTGCCCACCGCTTCATGTTCGCTGCCTTGGCATCCATGTTCGTCGTTGCCGACCGATCTGTACGGATCTGAAGACTGCATCGCATTTTGTTGCAATTGTCGTCGTCGACATCGATCTCCCTCACACAAGCCATTGTCGTCGTCGGAGAAGATGAACACCAAGACATAGCCACCATAGTCGCCGCTGTCGGAGAGATCGAGGGGCTGTCTTTATCCACGTTGTCTAGAGTAAAAAACATTGAAGAAAAATGAAATCTTGGTCTTGAGGTGCTCACGGTATTGATCTCCTTAATATTTTCTAGAAGGATATTAGCTTAGTTTTAAGTTCTTGTTTAAAATCTCGGCCCAAAATGCTTCAACTTTTGATTGAGTGGCTTCAGATTGCATTTTACTTGAATAGTATTACAAAAGTTTACAAATCTTTCATCCAATTAATACACCCTCATTGCATATTTTTTTTCAAGAAATGTATTTAGTTTTACATGGCAGTGATATATATTTCATTGGAGGCTTTGGAATTGTTGCTTGGGTTAATGTTAAAGAATATGAAGTTATTAAACCCGGTATGATTGCTAGTGATGGGGTTAATGTTAATTGTTTCTTTGTATTCTGCACTGCCCAGTCTTTATAAATAAATTTATTTACAAGGTATTTGTTTATCTCTGTTTTTAGGTTATTGAAATTGAAGAAGTTGATTCATGATTTGGGGTAGAATCATAGTGATTGAAACTGGGATAACTTACTGTTATCTATGATTTGCGTTGTGTGTAGAATCAATATCTTTTTATCTGGGATACAATGATGGAGACATAGTGCTGCATTTGGTTTGATGTAGATGTAGATTGGTATTAGTTTCTTTTCACCAACAGGATGTGGAATGTTAGGAAGATATATTTGAAGATCAAGTTCTTTCACTTTTAAAATTGTACTTTAATGGTTGTTTCAAATTGATATATTTTAATGGTTGTTTCTCATTTAACAGGATGTGAAATATTAGCTATGTGATTCCATCAATGGTTGTTTCTAATTTTCTTGAAGACTACGAGAGGAATGGAAAACACACCAGTGAGTTTTCCTTCTATCATCCTTTGATAGTCAGGTTTCGAAAAATGACTTTTTAATAATCTAGATTTTGTATCCTTCGATTGACAAAGCTAGATTGTGTTTGAACTCAATGTATCTTAGATGTTCTTTATTTTGGGGCAAATTTTTCTGAATGCTTGATTCTCTATATTTTGCTTTTGGGTTGCAGGGTGATATTAGGATTGTGGAGGATTTGGAGAAATTGTTTTCTCAGAACAAGTAATATGATTCTATTGATGCTTATTTTAAACTCAATTTTGTATCAAGAATGCAGTTATCCATTTCGCGGAGCAAATCGCAAAATGAAAGCTGTTGTGATGATTGTGTAGTTGCTGTGAAGATTAATCAGTTGCTCATAACTTAGTTAGATGTGATGCAATTTTCGTTGCATATGTAAATTTAATTTATTGCATATATTTGTATGTATAATGCATATTTCGAATATTTTTAAATAAAATTAATATTTTAGAACATCTTATAACATATATATTATCCTATTGCATTATTTTAAAGTATTTTAAGTTATATGCAATATATTTTTGCATATCACTGAAAATATGCAACAATTTTTATCCATATGCAGTTAATTAATTTCTTGATTTTCGTGAATCGAATTGGGAGATTAGTAAATTTTCTGAATTTTGGAAAGATAATAAATGTACTTTTTTTTTTTTTGGCTGCTACAGCTTGGTTCTTGCAAGATTGTGAGTTTTTTTATTTACATTTTTTTTACTTTAGTATAAAAAAATATTTTTCAATACTTCAAATAAATATATTCATAAATGTTATGTGCATATATTGGTATGGATAATGCATATTTATGATTTTTTATATTGCATATTATTATTTGGATATATTGCATATTATTATTTGGATGAAGGCATATGCAACAAAATATTTGCATATATTATTGAACATATGCATCGATTTTTTACATATATATTTATATATTTGCATATTTTATATAGATGACATATATTGTTAAATATATAAATTATTTATGTTTCCAGACTATGAAAGAATATATTTCCATATATTTCATATGTTCATATGTTAATAGACCTTTCTTAAAATGTAATTACACAAAAATATATTAATTTAATTCAAATAAAAAAAATTCAAATAAAAAAAAATCACGCTTTTAATATCTATTTTTTAATTAAATATACCACCTTATCATCAAATAATTTAGTTATAAAATTGTTTTATTTCAAGATATTTTAAAATTGAATTAATTAATAATATCGATAATTTAGCATAAAATTGAAAAGTATATTAATTCAGCCAAATTTAAAAATAAATTAATTTCTTTCAAATGTCAACTTCATGGATTTTTTTAATTCAAAATGCAATTTCTCTATAGCGTGATTCTAGATTTCTAGGAATTCATCTGCAGTTAGGAGATGAGAATTAAATTTTGAAATATGGAAAGATCATTAATTAGCGGGATTAACCCTTTTTTGTACATAATTAGTTTTAATAATGTTTGACTAATTAATTAAAAATGATTTTCGTAATTTATTAAATGTAAGGATAGTTTAGTATATTTATCAATCATTTTGACCTTATTTGATTTAAATAAAAAAGTTGTCTTTCTATGAAAATTTTAGGTGTGAAATGTTCTTTTGAGAAACTGCCCCAATTAAATATTGATTTATGACTTGGTAGAATAACTATCTTTTAGGGGATGTTTCTTTTTTGTTTTAAAAACCAGGTTTTGGATTTCAAGATCCAAAACCCGTTTTACTTCGGGATTTAAAAATCGGTTTTCAAAATCCACTCAAAACCACCCTTATCAAACATATTGATTTGACATAAAGTTATATCTATATAATATTACTTCAATCATTATATTCTTTTTCAACAATAATATAATAATACTATAATAATAGAATAATATAATACATTTAATCAACTAATCATTATAATCTCACCAAACAATAATATAATAATACAAACTCATTCAATCTTATAACTTGATTTGACATAAAGTTAAATCCTTCACTATTCCAAAACCCAAAAGAAACACCCATATTACTATTCATCGGGATTTCAAAAACCAGGATTTAAAAAATCTGATTTTTAAAACCAGCCAAAGCCCAAAAGAAACATCCCCTTACGGAGTTATAAACACAAAATCGCAACAAATAATTACAATTATAAAAAAATTTAAAAAAAATACTGCTAATAGAATATTTTTTAAAAATTATGGTAAGTCACTAACATAACTGAGCAATAGAAGTTTAAATAAAAAAAAAGACTTGATTCAAAGTTTATCAAATTAATCTACGTCTCGAATTCAATATTGATTTATGGTAAAGTCTAGTATGCACTCGAGTGCATGCTGTGCACCCTAGTCCACGTGCACTTTTTAGTTTACTGACTTACACTTTTGGTAAATGGTGTTACACTTTTAAATTATTACTAAAAATATTTATTATACAGTTTAATAATTGAAAAGTGCAACACCATTTACCAAAAAGTGCAACATGAACTAGGGTGCACAACATGCACTCGAGTCTATAGCAGACCAACCTTGATTTATAGCTTTGATAGATTAATTATTTTTTTTACGTCACATTAAACAAAATTAATAAATAATAAAGTATTCATTGTTCAATAATTTGAGTATTTATTTTTTATTATTATCAATACTGATGACACAATGCAACAGCTATATATTTATTTTCTAGTAACTCAATGCCATCATTTCTAATATATTTATTGATGCGGCCAAAATAAATATGCCGCAGGAGACAACACGTGTATAAACGATGAATTGACACATGTAATGTAGAAAGAGAAGCGTTTTAATAATATTTTAATAGAAAAATATCTACAATATAAAAGAATAAAGGAAAATAAGTTTCTGAAATGTTTTTAAAATGAATTGATAATTTTAGAGAATTCTTTATTATTAATCTTCACCACACAAATGTTAGTAGATGATCATATTGAATAATTAGAAATAGGAAAATGAATTCAAATAAATAACTTCTTTTAAGTTACTATCTCTCATTATTATACAAATTCAATATGAAAATCAGTGAAATATGGTTTTAAAAAAAAAAACAAGTCTATTAGTGACATATTTATGATTAAAAGGTTGATGCAACAAAATAATTAGAAATGTTAATCAGGAAAAAAAAAATTCTTTAAAAAACTACGCACAATTTTGTATAAACAAAATACTCATGAGGTCCTACAATTCCACAAATACAATGAACACAAATCCAATAAAAAAATTGATCAATTTCACGACAACAATTCTACGAAGAAGTCCAATTATCTCGTCAGAGCAGAGTTTTCAAGCATTTGCCAAGATCTTCAGAAAATCAACAACATCTTTTACTAATTTTTTTAAAAACGTAAAATCAAATTTCAACAAATACAAGAAAAACACAGTGCCAAAAATTAGTAAACAAAAAGAATACGAGGAACCTGAGATATGAGAAGTAAAAAAGAGTACACATGGATAATTCAACGGAGCACTGAAGCGAGAAAAAGAGTACCTGAGTAGTTCGGAAAAAGAGTACCTGAGTAGTTCGGTGGAGCAACCGACTCATTGATGTTATTATTGGATTAGTGTTACTCTCTAAATTCTACTTTAATATGATTCTGAACCTGGCATATTATATATATATATATATAGTCATTTATTTTTAAGGACCTTTTCTTTTGTAATGATTTAAAGACATGCTTTATTTGGAAACTATGTGACATATAATGTTATACATGTCCATTATTTTAAAGACAAAAATAGGTAAGTAATCCTAGAATAAAATAATTAAAAAAAAAATAATATAATTAAAATTTAAAAATATTTTGAAAAAGTCAACAAAATATTTAAAATAATAAATCAATTAATTTTTAAAAAAAAATTGAGAAGATTTAATAAAATTTGAAAATATTTAGAAATAAATAAAAATAATCAAATAAAAAATTTAAAAATCAATTAAAGATAAATAAAACCTTAAAAATATTTAATAAATTTGATAAAGTGTAAAAATATTTAAATTAAAAAACAATTAAAAAATTAAAAAATCAAATTCACATAATAAGATAAATAAATTAAAAATATATTTTTTAAAAAATCATCTAAATCTTCAAAAATTAGTTAATTAAATAAGTTTTGAAGATTTAGTTGAGTTTTTAATATTTTTAAATTTTTTGTAGGTTTAATTTATTTTTGAAGATTTTTATTTTATATTTGAATTTTTTTAATTTAGTATTTTTTTTTTAAAGATTGAATTGATTTTTCTTTTTGTCAAAAACTTATATACAATATTGCATACATGCAATATTAACTAATTAAGGTAAATTATGTCAAAATTTGTGGGTCAACCTGGTCAAAGCGGTCAACCTTAATTAGAATATTTATTTTCACCCTAAAATATTATCTTACATGACCAAAATTATGTTACTACGAGACCTAAATTTTGTCACTATAAGGTCAAAAGTGTATTACTGCAAGTTCAAAAATATTTTGGACAATTGTTTTTTTTGGGCAAAATTACTAAAATAATTTTGACTTATTCGGCTACTACATGAATAAAACAATGTTACTATAAGACCAAAATTTTATTATTACAAGATCAAAAGTGTATTACTACATGTTCAAAAATATTTTAAAGACTTAATTTTTTGGTGAATTTGTTAGAATGTTTTGACATGTAGTATTACATTTTTTGTCTTGTAGTGGTAATATTTTGGCCTTATAGTAACAATATTTTGGTCATGTAGTAAACCACTTGTTTGCAACCCGCAAATTTTTTGGACAACCCGGATCCAGGATTCTAACCCGCGAAATTTTTAAAATTGACTTAATTTGACTTTTGAGGTTAGGGTTTTGACTTGCCTAATTAGGATGGAATGCATGTATGCAATATTTCACATAAGACTAGCCTCTTCTCTTATTTATTTAGTTTATCAAAATTTTGAATTCTTAAATTGATGTTTTTAATTTAGTTATTTTAAATTTTATTTAATTTTATTCAGATTTAATTAAAAATCAATTTAATTATTTTGAAATTTTAGTTGATTTTCATAACCTTTAAAAAAATTTAATTGATTTTTTTCATTCAAATATTTTTTTAATATTTATTTGATTTTTTTAAATATTTTTCAACTTTTATTTAATTTTATATATATATATTTTGAATGATAATTTTTTTTAATTTATATATTTTGAAGATTTAGTTAATTTTAATAATGTTATTTTGGTTTTTATTTAATTTGTATTTTGTTTGAAGTGTTAAAAGGGCAAATAGAAAAGAATTGGGGTATGTTTTGTAATAAAAATTAATTTTTTAATTTTAGTGGTGTGTGTTTAACATTTGGGGTGTGTATAACATTGTATGGGGTGTTAATAACCTCACCCTATATAAAGTTAGGGTTTTCTTAGGATAGTTTCTTCGTCGTATGGACTATTGATAGTTTGAATGTCGAATCTTGTCACATGTCGTCACATTCTGTAGCATTAACTTATTACATGTGGTATAAGTTTAATATTTTTATATACTCCCTACGTCCAACTATAAGTTTCCCGCTTTTCATTTTTTCTCTCTTTCAATCACATCACTTATACTTTATCTATTATTTTATTTTATTTCATCTCATACTAATCTATTATTTTCTCGTCACCATCACATCACTTGTACTACACCTATTATTTAATTATATTTCTTAATCAAAACAATAAAAAAAAGAGGAAATTTATAGCGGGACGGAGGGAGTATTTTTTTTATTAATAACTCATCTATGTTTTCAAATGCTTTGATGAGTTGGAGGATGGGGTTTTGTCTTTTTCATGAAAGGATTGAATGCTAAAGAGATACTCCCTCCGTCCGCCTATAAGCTTCCCGCTACTTTTTGGTACAGGGATTAAGAAAAGTGATTAAATAATAGATATAATAGATATTGTATAAGTGATGTGATTGGAAGAAGGAGAGAGATGGAGAGAAAAAGTAAGATATAAAGTGATGTGTAAGAAAAAATACTTATCAAAAAGGGTATGGAAAGCATATAGACGGACGGACCAAAATGGTAAAATGGAAAGTTTATAGGCGGACGGAGGGAGTATTTATTAGATCATGAATTAGTTTGAACTTTTAGATTTATGTTTAATCACTAGATATGGATTAAATGAACTTATGAACTTATGAATAATGTATTTTTTTTTTATTTACTGTATTGTGATAATTGTTCTGTATTTTACATTAAATTTTAATATTTTAAAAAAAAATTATTGCATAACTTGTAAGTTGTAAGTGGCCATTTTAGTTTGCAGGTCCATTAGTCAATGTTTGTTTTGGGATTGGTCAATTCAGATTTGGATTGACCTAATTCCAATTTAATCTCTTTAGATCCATCTCAATCCAAATACCAATTCACTTCTATAATACACCTATTTTTATACAATCAAATCACTCATTCTCTTTTCTACTTTCTTCTCTCTCTTACTTTTCTTTCACTATTAACAATAATAAAATATTATAACATCACTTTTAATGTGACAAAAAGTTAAATCTACCCCTACTTCTCAATCTTTAATCAAACACAACTTACACACAATTACTATTCATGGATTACCCAAATTTCAAACCAATCCAAATCTTAAGAACGGGCCCAACACAATTACTATTCATGGATTACCCAAATTTCAAACCAATCCAAATCTTAAGAACGGGCCCAAAGACTGCGACATCTCTTTGGACAATATTAATATGCAAATCACTGTTTTCCATAATCGGAACTGCTCAACCGATTCATCACGGAATCGGGTACAAAATCGATCTGATATCACTTCTTTTTAACGTTAAAATCGGACGAAACCGGTCGCATCTCTTTGGACAATATTAATATGCAAATCACTGTTTTCCATAATCGGAACTGCTCAACCGATTCATCACGGAATCAGGTACGAAATCGATCTGATATCACTTCTTTTTAACGTTAAAACCGGACGAAACCGATCAAAACTGGCTCGAACCGGTTTTTCCCTTTTTTATATATATATTTTTTCTTCTACAGATTTATATTTCAACTTAAGTTGTTTGAAGCTTTAAAATTTTATTTTAATACTCCCTCCGTTCCACAACTATTTGCACACTTACCTTATTTGTCCGTTCCACAATTGTTTGCACACCTATAAAAGGAAACTCTCTAATAAACTCCACCTTCACAATATTCATATATTTACACAAAATTTCATTACTTTTACTATATTTCCAATCACCTTTTTACTTTATCCATATAACTTTATAAAATTACAACTCAACACTCCACTCATTACACTTTTTTCTTAAAAAATGTCCCCATTTTATCCATATAACTTTACAAAATTACAACTCAACACTCCACTCATTACACTTTTTTCTTAAAAAATATCCCCATTTTATGGTGCAAACACTATTTTGTTATGCAAACACTTGTGGGATAACACTTTTTTCTTAAAAAATGTACCTATTTTGTGGGACAAACACTTGTGGAACATCAGCAGTAAATTTTATTAGTTGGACCACCAGCCAAGTTTAATAACCAATTTGGATATGAAAATAGATTTACAAATATTTGTTTTTACACAAGCTTACTTGAGAAATAATCGTACTACTGAGATTTTTACACATATTTGTAATCATTAAACTAATAAACACGTTACACGGAATATTAAAGGCATATTGCTCTTTAAAGCTCTAACTAAAGAAAAATCTGTTGGGTATACAATAGAATTTAACTCATAATTTTTAGACTTAATTGAATGGACATCGATTGGCTTCAAAGTTATAGGCTTTAACTCATTTAATTAGTTAAAAATTAAAAAGGAAAATCACTTGTGACTACTGGAGAGGATTTCCATTAGAATTATATCAAAATGAGGAGATTCCAAAAGGATTCTTAAACACTTCGAAACACAACCAGAATGTATTTCAAGATACATAACTCAAGTAAAATAACCCGAACTGTATTATATCAAAACATAAAACATCCACGACAACAAAATTTGAAACGCAATATGAAAAGATAAACACAATCTCTAAAACTACAATTGATTAATGTTTCAAAGAAAAACAGAAGTTCAAAAAATGCTGCATTGCAACATTAAATTCACAACTGAGATAATAAAAAAGACCAATGACAGAGCCGTATAACAGCAACATTCACCTCATTACCACCTCAATAGAAGAAACCCAGAACTTTGCCTCCAACATTTTTCCTACGAGCTTCTTCGTGATCCATGATACCAGCAGATGTTGTCAGCACAATATAGCCAAACTGCAAAAAGATAGTCAGACATGTTAAATACGACTTAGTCGAAAAGACCTACTCATAATATATCATCATTTCTCTTAGTTGCCACATTCCAACCACTTTCATCATTTTCACATAAATCCGTGCATGAAAACAATTGACCGAAAAACACTTTTAAATAAATTAGGCAGTTGGATTTATGAAAATCCAACAACATAAACCATTGGAGAAAAAATGCACTAACTGAACAGAGTTCATACCATCAGTTTTAAGTAAGAGAAAACGTCAAAAATACATCATTACAAGGAAATGACAATGTAAAGGCAGTTGAAGTAGACATCCTTTTAAAGGTATGGCAAAAAAATATAAATAATTGCCCCTCAAAACTGTTAATCTAGAAAAGTTGGTATTTTGCTGTTAGCTCTAGTGAAAGCAATAATGAATGATTAAATAATTGAAATCAATTTGCATTTCAACAAATTTAAAAACTTCAGCAATGCATATTTCATAGTGTAGACAAATTATCCTTCAAAGGTCAGATAATTTAAAAACTTGATTTAAGAGATTAACCAAGTTAGAAATTTCTACCTGTCTTGATGGAAGGAGTCTTGCAGTCCAGGGCTCAATTTCCTTGACTCCAACATCAAACCGAGGGCTAATAACACCACATTTGTTTAGCCTTCCGTTCAATTCCACGACAATCTTTCCAGACCTGTGGTCATCAACATATTCGAACTCTCCAATGTATCCTGAAACGCCATTTGAAAATACAGCAATGTTATGCAAAGGTTAAATCAATTAAAAAGAAAACAAAGTGCTACTAAGAAGTAGGACATACCATGCTTTTGCATGACAATAAGAAACTTGATGATGACCTTTGAAGATGGCCTGATCATCACCTGACGCTTTCCCCTCTTCTCAGCATTGTACATGCTCTTCAGAGCATCATTCAAGACACTGATTCTCACCATGTTTGCTTACCTGATTCAAGAATATCATAAATATTACTAAACTTACAGGAAAAATTATACAGTTCCCATTCCAAAACAAAATTGACTATGTATGCCTACGGAGGGCGTATATAATCGTGTGCAAATCAATCAAGTGTATCCCACAAACCACTACTAAGTGAAAAAATATAAATGGACATATACGATAAATTCATATTTCATCCAAAAAGCAAACATCTTTATTATTAATTAGAAATATAATCTCGCAGGTGAGTTCCTTTATTTCGTCATCCTACAACAAAAAAAACCAAATACATGCTGGAAATTTGCTAATCTACTTCCAAATCTGAAAGATGTAAAATATTACCTAATGCTTAGACAAACAACCACATTTAACTCATTTTTTGCATTTACTTCACTACACGAATTACAAAAGAACTACCCAAAAAACCTAGAAGCAAAAATTATGATTTTGGTGAAATGCCGCTCTTACTTTAGTTCTTAGGTTAGGAATGAACATCTCTATCTATTAAACAAATCACACAAACAATCACATGTTCTTTTCAAACCAGCGAAAAAGACAAAACAACGATAGGTTGTCAAAATCATTATCAATCGACGATTTTGTTTCCAATTAGCTTCCTTGAGAAAAGATACGACACATTCTTCTAACTCAAATCAAATCCCAGTGTAAATGGAACTAGTCAATTACAAGCGATCCGTCCCGTTAATAACATAGAAGGCAACGCCGAACGAAAAGAAAAATATCAAACATCTAAAAATACGAGTCCACACAAATAAGATTAAAATATGAAACTAGTAAACAAAATCAGATCGGAAAGAGTACCTGAACAAAGAAATACGACGCCGGCGGCCGCTTCTCTGTGTGAAGTTCTTTGCGCTGGAGAAAGCAGTGAAGAGGTTTAAACGCTAGGGTTTGGAGTTAATATATATGGAGCTCTTTATGAATGGGCCCAATAAAATTAGAGAGTTTTGATTTTTAAGGCCCACTCACTAGTACTAATTTGAGGCCCAGTCTTTCATACTAATATTAATAAATATATGTCTATATACATAATGTCTACTAAATAGAAATAAATTTCTTTAATAAAAAATCATTATTAAATTTGTCATAAGAATTTTAAAATTTGCACATTAATAATAATATTCAAATAACTTTTAACACCTTTTTTTTTTTGTGGTTTAAAAGTTGGAATTCTTCTAATTTCTTTTATGTGTCATATAAGTAAAAAAAAAAAAAATCAATTCTTTGAAAAACATATAAAACAAAGTTTTTCATAAGTTAAACTTGCACCCAAAAATACACATTTTGTGTGCTTGGAATTATTAAGAAAATATAATATTGTACTAATATATTCATTCATTCTATAATATTCTTTATATATAAAATGAGGATTGAATTTCACATGTAAGTTAAGATCTTTTCTATTTTTGTTAGTGTCAATTTATCTTAATCACCGTAAACAATTTAAGCAACCTCTCCATCATCTCTTAAACAATTACAGCACCCTCCGATCTTTTTCAAATGTTTTTTGGCAATTACAGTTTCATCTTTTAAACAATGTTATCTTTCTTTTAAAATTTTTAAATTTAAAATTCAGCTTAATAGTCATTCTAATTTAAAATTTTAGTTTCAGCTTTTAAACATATGATCTGGCCAGGCGTGTATTTTCAATGTATTATATGCATATATCATATGCATGTAATTAGAGTCGGTCTCTATTGCATAGTGTGCGCCGTTAGAGGTGAGAATGGATCAGGCTACCCAAAAGGGGTTTATGGCTCGGACTGCTCAGCCTTCTAAAACTAAGTTCGGCTTGTTTAATAAACAAGTCAGGCTCAATTTTTTTTAAAGGCCTTTTTAATTAAATAGGCCGGACTTGAACTTTTTCGTAAGTCTTTTAAGTCCAACAGATCGACATATTTAACTCTCTTTCTATATGTATACATATATAATACTCCCTCTGTCCCACAATTGTTTGCACTCTTTCCTTATTCGTCCGTCCCACAATTGTTTGCACTTCCCAAAAATGAAACATTTTTTTAAACCCCACCCTCACAATATTCACATATTTACACAAAATGTCATTACTTTTACCCTCAATCCAATCACATTTTTACTTTATCCATATAGCTCTACAAAATTACCCCTCAACACTCCACTCATTACACCGTTTTCTTAGTTTGCGTGCCCATAAAGTGGTGCAAACAATCCGGGACGGAGGGAGTATATAATAAAATACATGATATGTCACACATAATAAATAATATTCAATATATGATGAGATTATCTTGAAGAAATTATATAATTTTTTGTTTTGATATGAACATTTGCATTTGAGTATAATTTGATGGACCTTTTGATTAATTTTTTATTGTTCTTATTTCTTCATTTTGAGATTTAAAAAAATTACTAGTTTTTATGATTTAATGGTAATACAGTAAAAAGTAATTTTGAATAACACTAAAAAGACCTTTAAAAGGCTTTCGGGCCAAATCTATTTACTAAAAAAAATATTAATTGTATTATTATTTAATACTCTCTCCGTTCCACTATCAGTTTTTCTCATTTCATTTTGGGTGGTGTTAAACACCCTGGATATCAGAAAATAGTATTTTAGTCAATTTTTGTTTTAAGTTGTGATAAAATGACTAATATAGTCTTAATGAAAACATAGTGGTGAAGTATTATTTTTGAATTAAATATTAAAATCTGACCGTCTTTTCTCTCTCTTCTTATTTGTTCACAAGTTTCAATGTTGTATTTAATTCAAACTCTTCACTTCTTATTTGTTACCGCTTAATTTCAATTATTTCTTCTTCTTTTTTTTTAGAAAATTTCATTTTACGTCTTATAACTTAGGCCTAATCCAGAATATATCCTTTATGTTTTCACATTTTCAATTTACGTCCTAGGGTGTTCAATTTACATCCTTTTCGGTCCAATTTACGTCATTTCCACTGGAAAATTGGAAATCCAGTCAAATAGTCCAATCTACATCCTTTACGTTTGAAAATATCATTAAAAAAAAATATCATTAAAAATCTAATTAAAAATTTATAAATTGTGTAAAATAAATATAAAAATCTAAAAAAATTATAAATTCTTAAATTAAAAAAATCTGAAAATGTATAAATTTAATTTATTTTATTTTTTCTAAAAACTAATAAAAATAAAAAAATCTATAATTTCTACAATTTAAAAAATCTGAAAATGTGTAAATTTAATTTTTTTTTTTCTTTCTCTGAAAACTCCTAAAAAAAAAAATCTATAAATTAAAATTTTAAAAATGTTTAAAATAAAAAATTCAAAAATTTTAAAAATATCGTGAAAATGAATTTGGGACGGTACCAAAATCGATCAAGGTGTGGAACTTCCATTCAACCTCGATGGTGAGTTGGAAAATCTCATGGGACTCAAAAATTTTAGGAGTTCGAGCAAAAATTTAATGACTGACGAACCTGAATCAAGTCTGATTTATAAAGAAATGTTAATAATTTTTATTATTCTTATTAGAATTTTAGAATTAGTAATTTTTAATATACACATTTTTAATAAATTAATGAGATTTCTAAAGTTTTTAGAAATTTTAATGAGATTTTAAATTTATTAATTTTTAAATTACACATTTTCCATTTTGAATTATAGAATTTTTTATTTTTTGTATTTTTAAAATTTTAGAATTTTTTATTTTTATTTTAAACATTTTATAATTTGTAATGATATTTTTCGAAATTTTAGTGATATATTTTGAATTTTATTTTACTCATTTTATATTTTTTAATTTTAAGGAGATTTTTTTATTTTTAATGATACTTTTAGATTTTTTAAATTTTTAATGGGATTTTTAGAAAATTTTAATTATTAAATTTTAATTTTCAAACTTAAAGGACGTAAATTGGACTATTTGATTGAAATCCCAATTTATTCCTCACATTTCGGTGAATTTTAAAAAAATTCGACAAAAATGATGTAAATTGGATCAAAAAGGACGTAAATCGAAAAAGTAAAAACTTAAAGGATATAAATTGGATTAGGCCTAATTTACCGGACATAAAATGAAATTTTCTCTCTTTTTTTCTTTCTTTCTACCTTAAATAACTTCATCTTTTTATTTAAATCAATTTAATTAATTTTAGTTAATCTCAATTGATTTTAATTAATCTTAATTTTAATAAATATAATTTAAATTTAATTTTACTTACATTAATTTAATTTAATTTAATTTCAATTTTTAGTCCTTCTTAATTTTAGTAAATTATTTATTTTATACTTTTAAATTATCCCTATTTCATATCACAAATTTTATCTCTGCCATGTAAATAGGAATCATAAAAATTAATAACTAAAATAAAAAATATTTCATTCCTCAAAAAAATAATCGATGAATGTTTAGTAAATAAAATTATTTTGAATATATATAATAATTAAATACGATACATTGTTTACAGTCCAGGGTTTAGGGTATTTGATTTAAGGTAAAGTGTTGACTCCTTCTTTTAACGTGTACACTTAAGTTTTATTAAATTAATTTTCAATAGTGTACACTTATACTTAGAAATGATTAAATTAATTTTCAAGGTGTTGATTAAATTAATTTTCAATAGTGTATACTTATACTTAGGGAAGATTAAATTAATTTTCATTGTGTTGATTAAATTAATTTCCAATAGTGTGCACTTGTACTTAGGGAAGATTAAATTAATTTTCAAGGTGTTGATTAAATTAATTTTCAATAGTGTACACTTATACTTAGGGAAGATTAAATTAATTTTCAATGTGTTGATTAAATTAATTTCCAATAGTGTGCACTTATATTTAGGGAAGTTTAAATTAATTTTCATAGTGTGTACACTAATACTTAGGGAAGATTAAATTAATTTTCAATGTGTTGATTAAATTAATTTTCAATAGTGTACAATTATACTTAGGGATGATCAAATTAATTTTCAATGTGTTGATTAAATTAATTTCCAATAGTGTACATTTGTACTTAGAGAAGATTAAATTAATTTTCAATGTGTTGACTAAATTAATTTTCAATAGTGTACATTTATTCTTATACAAGATTAAATTAATTTCCAAGGTGTTATTAAATTAATTTTCAATAGTGTACACTTATACTTAGGGAAGATTAAATTAATTTCCAATAATATACACTTATATGAAGATTAAATTAATTTTAATGCTTTGGGAGATTAGTGAGAGAAATTAAAAAAACTTAATGTAATGGTGGTAATGGTGAGAGAAATTAGTGGGAGAATTACAAAAACTTAACTTAATTATGGTAATGGTGGGAGAAATTATTAATTTTTTAACCGTTTAAAATTAATGATGACATGGAGTAATAATGTGTATTAGGAGATTAAAGATCTAAAGTATATTTTGATCCACAAATTAATGATGACATGGGCAAGGGCGGACCTATATGATGGCTGGGACGGGCTGTAGCCATCTAGATTTCACACTACAAAAAACGCGGAGTTTGCCGACGGAAGGATACCGACGGAATCCATTCTGTCGGTCGGCCCGACGGATCGTCGACGGAATTCTCGAATCGACTGACTCCCGACGGAATACAAGATCCGTCGGGACCGGCCGACGGACTTCCCGACGGAATTTAGTTCCGCAGCCAAACGGTGTCGTTTAGCCTTGCTTGCCGACGGATTTTTTCCGTCGGTCGTTCAAATTTCGACTGTCGACGGAAATATCCGTCGGTAGCCGACCCGCTTTGACTGACACATTAATATTCGCGTGCTACCGACGGAAATATCCGTCGGTAGCCGCACCGCTTTGACTGACTAATTAATATTCGCGTGCTACCGACGGAAATATCCGTCGGTAGCCACAATTTTTTTTTTTATAAGAACTGCCGAAGAGAGGCAGTTCTTCCCCATAAGGGAAATTTTTTTTTGGCTTTCGTCCCCCTCTCCCTGTTCGTCTCCTGTTCTGTTCTCGTGGATTGGATTTTCTTGTGCGTGGTGCGTGGATTGATCGACAAAGGGCATTACGATTATCTACTCCAATTTTCTTCAATTTAAACGATACGTTTTTTCTTAATTAATTTTAATTAAGTTATTGTATTATAAATTGCATGTTAATTATTATAAATTGCATGTTAATTATTATAAAATTTCATGTACGTAGTTGATGAATATATATGTATAATTCATTCAAATATATGTTAGTACGTGGATTATATGTTTTTTATTGGTTAATTGTAATTAATTAATGTATGTTAGTTCAAATATATAATGTAGTTTTGTTAGTTCGTTTTGATAATTAAACTAGGTTATTATTGTTGATTAAATTAGTAATTATTCTTATAAGTAGAGGTTATAAATTGCATGTTAATTATTATAAAATTTCATGTACGTAGTTGATGAATATATATGTATAATTCATTCAAATATATGTTAGTATGTGGATTATATGTTTTTTTATTGGTTAATTGTAATTAATTAATGTATGTTAGTTCAAATATATAATGTAGTTTTGTTAGTTCGTTTTGATAATTAAACTAGGTTATTATTGTTGATTAAATTAGTAATTATTCTTATAATTAAACTAGGTTATTATTGTTGATTAAATTAGTAATTATTCTTATAAGTAGAGGTGTTGTAAATATAGTAATTATTGTTATTGTTTAAATTAAGTCATTATTAATTAGTTTGGTAAATTATTGATTTCATTAGTAACGTGATTTTGTTATTGATTAAATTAGGAAATTATTGACTTAAATTACTAAAATGTTATTAATTAAAATAGAAAATTATTGATTTCATTACTATATTAATTATTGATTAACTTATTATACTTTTAAATTTTATTTATTAAAATAGATGAGTCAAGATGCTAGTGGGGCCTCAGGATCTCGACGTAGGAGAGGCTCACTTAGGCCTGTTGAGCCTGCTACGTTGACGTCGTCGGCATCCGTTCCACAGCATTCGCCACCGTCATCTCAGTCGTCGGCAGCTCGTGGACATCCCACGCGGGCCCGAGAACACAGACTGAAAATATGGATTGAGGGTGTACAGTAAGTAATTAATTAAATAATTTTAAGGTTTAACAATATTTAATAGCATCAATTTTTGTAGGTTTTTTAATTTATAATGTGTTTGTTTCTTAATATATAATGTCACAGCTTACTTCCTGGTAATGAGATATCGAAGATTTGCACTGTGGTGATTACTAAGTGCAAAATTGTTGTGAATGCTTACTCTTGGCTGAAGGTGCCGCAGACGAAAAAGGATGAATACTGGGAGGAATCCCAGGTATTTGAGTGCATTCAATTAAATATTAATAAACAATTTATTATATATATTATTTGATAAATATGCTGATCGAATATGTGCAGAAACATGCTTATTGGCATAGGGAGTTATTTTCGGACAACGATATCCACCGTCACTGGCTATCTTCATGTCAGTCTAGGTATAATGAGATAATGTACACCTGGAGGAATGCTTGGCGTAAACGTGGCGTGGTGCAGACGTTGGGCGAGGACGAAAATGGAGTCAACGTGTGGAACACGTTGACCACGTATTGGAGTAGCCCGGAGTACATGAGGAAGTGTGAAATTGCTCGAGCCAACCGTACAAGTGATGGGGGAGGTGGGATGTCAAGGCATCGGGGGGGGGGGCGATCCGCGTATGAGCACTCAATTGCTCTAGTAAGTGTTCACTAAATTTATTTCAATTATTTATATTATATTATATAAAATAATTTTTATATGCTCATTTGGTACGAAATAGGAGCGGGAACTTGGGCGTGAACCCACACACGTGGATCGGTTGAACGTTCTTCATCCGTTTGATCCAGATTCACAGACGTCCACATATGGACGCACTACCCAGCTTCACGTAAGTTTAATTAAATTGTGATGTTTTTTTAATATTTAATTAATTAAATGTATTGAACTATGTATTAATTTAATTTTTTTGTAATTATGTAGTTGGATGTGAACCGGAGGATTGAAGAGGAGACGACACAGGTTTCTGCTGAAGCCGGGCCCAGCGCTCCGCCTGATCTTAACCGGATTTACCTGGACGTTGCCCCGGCTGATCGAGGATGGGTCCTTGGCCTTGGCCGGATGAGCCGCTCAGTGAGAGCTGCGTCGTCCAGTTCGTCCCAGCGTGCATCGCAGGCCTCTGTATCCTCCACTGCTGTTCCGGACCCGAACGTAGTACACATGATGAACCACTACTTCCGACAGCTAACTGACACTATGGGTCGATCGTTGGGGATGTCTTCTGAACAAATAAATACATGTTTTGAACAGGCGATGAGCGTTCCCCCTCCGCCTTTCGATGCTCCGGTTGGTCCAGTTCCCCCTCCGCATTTCGATGCTCCGGTTGGTTCAGTTCCCCCTTTCAATGCTCCAGATGCAGAGGCAGACGACGGCTTGGATTTCATTGGTGGTGGTGATGATGACTTTTTTGAGTATAATGGTTGATGTTTGAACTATTTATTTTTCTGTCGAACTATTTAATTTTCTGTCGAACTATTTATTTTTTCTGTCAAACTATTTAATTTTCCGTTGGACATATTTATTTCGGTTGATCGATGTTTGTCAATGGATTGTTTATTTATGTTATTGTTTTTAATTTATACATAATACATAATTTTTCGTTAGATTTTGGTATAAAGTAAAGTATTTTTTATTTTATTTTTTCGATTTTTATTTTATCCCGCCAATATTAACGACGAAAATAAATATTCCGTCGGAAATAAAGTCTGTCGACGGAAATAAATATTCCGTCGGAAATAACGTCTGCCGACGAAAATAAATATTCGTCGGAAATAAAGTCTGCCGACGGAAATAAATATTCCGTCGGAAATAAAGTCTGTCGACGGAAATTCCGTCGGCCAAGTACTCTACCGACGGAAGTTTGGGCGGCACCCTACCGATTGCGTTCCGAGACGTTGTTCCTCTCAATGTGTGGAGGGCTATCACTGAATTAAGTCTTTTTTTAGAGATTTAACATCTTCAACGATCAAGATCGATGATATGATTCGTTTGGAGCAAGACATTCCAGTGATTTTGTGTAAGTTGGAACAAATTTTTCCACCTAGCTTCTTCAACTCCATGGAACACTTACCCGTTCATTTAGCGTATGAAGCCAGAATTTGTGGTCCAGTGCAGTACAGGTGGATGTACCCATTTGAAAGGTAAACTCTTACATTTTTCATTTTTTATATATACTACATGCATGCATGTTCACTGAATTAAAATATATGTTTTTTATTATAAATCAGATATCTCCACAACTTGAAACGCAATGCTAAACAAAAGGCAAATGTGGAAGCATCGATTGTTAATGCATATTTGAATGAAGAGGTTGGCATGTTTTGTTCTTATTATTTTGAAGACCATGTCAACACTCGGTTGAGAAGTGAACCACGTAACTACGGTGGTAGAGATACAGACAATATCGGTGAAGAGGTTGATGGAATGCTGTCTATATTCAAGTCTAAGGGACGACCAATAGGAAAATTCACTGAACGAGAGTGGGAGTCGAATAGAGAGGTAGAAATAGCACAAACGTATGTGTTATTGAATTGTGATGAAGTTCAGCCTTACATTGAGTAAGTATTTCATATTTTTATCATTACTTCATTTATGTAATTTAATATTAATTGTGATTGGATGTTGTGAATTATGATGTATACTCAAGAACTAAGACGAACAAAACAAAACATCTCAGATACAGATATAGATGCTCGTCTTCAACGTGATTTTGCCTGATGGTTCCAACGTTGTGTGAGTACCATTTCCTTAAATTTTACGTAAATAAATATGATTCATAATTAATGTTAATTATTTGAACTGTATAGGGACGGTCAAACGATTTTGGGAATCGATTCTTAAAGGATCTCAGCAAAGGACCACTACGTCGTGTAAAGACTTACAACGGCTATATTGTGAAGGGCTACAGATTTCATACATCTGAGTATGCATCAAGAAAAGCGACTACCAACAGTGGTGTTTGCGTTAGCAGTGCAAACTACAATGCAGATGCAAGTGACTACTATGGGGTGTTGCACGAAGTCGTTGAAGTAGAATATCCGGGATATCCAACAAAGACTGTAGTGTTGTTCAAGTGTCATTGGTTTGATTCAGGCCCTTCAGGAACAAGGATTCATCCGGAGTACAAACTCGTCGATGTTAATCCGAAAAGGAGCTATATCGGGAATGATCCATTTGTATTTGCCCATCAAGTATCTCAAGTATACTACTGCAAGTATCCAGTACGATCACGTAGTAAAATTGAATGGCACGCTGTTTGCAAAGTAAAGACAAGATCAATGGTAGAAGTCCCTACAAAGGACAGGAGTGATGAAGATGATTCTCCGTTTCAAACGGAACAAATAGAGGCTAGAACTGAAGTCTTTTCGGGAGATTTGAATATCCACGTAGACTTGACGGGTGGAAATTCACAATTGATCGAAATTGAAAACGATAATGAAAATGAGGAAGATGATGAAAATGAAGAGGAAGAGGATGAGGAGGAGGAGGAGGAGGATGATGAAGAGGAGGAAGATGAGACAAATAATCAAAATGTAGATGAAGAAGATGAAGAAGAAGAAGATGAATAATAAATTATATAATGTAAGCTAATTATTTTATTAGATGTACAATTTAAAAATATTTATCATTAAGTTACAACTAAAAATTGTGAAAAAAATTAATTTTTTGAAATTTTTTAAAATATAATTAGCAAAAAAATGAATATTTTAGTAAAAAAAATGAATATTTTAGTAAAAATTTTAGTAAAAAAAATGAATATTTTAGTATTTAAAAATATATAAATTATAGATTACAAATTTAATTATTTAATTTATGTGAATGACATTAATTTTTTGAAATTTTTTAAAAAATAATTAGCAAAAAAATGATTTTTTTACTAAAAAATATTAGTATTTTAGTTAAAATATGAATATTTTAGTATTTTAAAATATATAAATTATAAAAATATAAATTATAGATTTCAAATTTAATTATTTGATATATATGAAAGAAATTAATTTTATGAATTTTTTTTAAAAAAAGGGCCGAAAATGAGTACATATACAATTAATATTACAATTACGAACAAGTAACACACTTGTCCGAGTGGTAGGCACCCCTCTCTAGGCGCCCACACACCCGGGTTCGATTCCTAGCAAGGCCAGAATAAATGGTGGCCTTAATAACAGGTAGCGGGTCGGGTCGGATCCGCCCCCAGTAATTTTTTTTGGGTTACCTTACTACCGACGGAATATAATTCTGAATTAAAAAATATAAAATCGAGTTCCGTCGGCAGATCCGTCGGAAAGTACCGACGGAAAAAAAAATTCCGTCGATAAACCGGGCCGACGAGCCTAGAACCGACTGAATTATTCCGTCGGTAGTTTCGTCGGAAACCACGTCTACCGACCACAATTCCGTCGATAAACCGCGCGTTTTTTGTAGTGTCACTTTTTATTATTATTATTATGCGTATGTTTAAAAATAAAATAAAAAATTGACCATCTAATTACTTATTGCTTAAAAATAGGAAGGAAGCCTCCACTAAACATTAAATCAAATATATAAATTTAACAAAAACAAATTTAAAATAATCTTTTAAAATTTATACATAGTTTGTTTAGTAAGGCCATAAATTATAAGATAAATATATTAAATTCTTTAAATTGGATTAAAAAGTACGGTATATTTGTTTTGAAAATTTTGACATAAAAATTAAATTAATTATAATTTATTTAAATACCAAAATATATATATACTATTACAAATATTAAAATTTAAAATTCACTCGATTTTATAAGTATCTATATATGGTTGGTAAATTTTTATAGAGTTAACTTTTATAGAATTTATAAGTATGTATATATGTTCTTAAAATTCGGATTTGGTGTTGCCCTTTTCAATTATTACTAAAAATATTATTATACAGTTTAATAATTGAAAAGTGCAACACCAATAAACTGACCAACCTCCAATATAATGTTAAATTTTAAAATCTCAAAATCGAAAATAAACATAATTTTAAGGTTTAAATAAAAGTGTAAGCATACTTTAATTAATTAATTATTACAGTATTATCTATAATTAAGGGTATAATAGTAATTATGTCATTAATAAAATATTAATTAATTAAAATATTAGTATATTACCTCCGTTTAATATTTTGTATCGATATGGAATATTCTCCAAAATATCATGAGATCAATATCATGAAAATGTAACACCCAATAATTTTAGACCATAGAAAATAAAAAATATTATAAGATATATATATATATATATATTAAGAGTTGAATACAACATATATTATATAAATGTATTTGTATTTATATATATATATATATAAATTTCTGGATTCAATTTATATAATAACTGATGAAACAGAATGAAATTAGAACTTCAACACCTGTAGAAAATTGATTAAAATAAATTAAACAACTGAATAAAGTGGACGCATCATAATCTACATAAACAACTAAATATAATTTTTATTATTCAACTTGATCAATATATCTAAGGTTGACATGTTCTGCATCGGAACAAAACTGAAAGAATTGGGGTGCATGTCTCAACTCAAAATCTATCTCCTTACTAGTGAAGGTGCCATTTTTAACGTTGAAAAATATAGCTTCATTATATGCAACCATAAACGAAGTATCGCTGTCGCAGAATCCAACGAGTTTGGGATAAGTGAAGGCCTTCTCAACAACTCTAATGTTCACATTCATCTTTCTCCTCCATTCATAATTATCTTTGAAATTGGTCAGACGCCATACTTGTACGTTTCCATCTGACATCGAGCAACTCAATCCGAGCCCACCTTGGTACTCTACGAGCCTCGTCTTTTGAGCATCGACATAAGTTTGTGGTAAAGATAATTTGTTAAAACGTTGTTGAGTTACATCAAATGCCAATAAGTTGTTTGAATATGTTGTCCAATACACAAATCCACCTACGGTAACGGCGGGTTGATGAACGTTGATGGACTCATTGTAGTCGAAATATGTACTTTGTGCTCTTCTCCAATCCCAAGTTTTTGAGTCAAATATTTCACATGCATACTCCATCTTTAGCTGACTATATATATAAAACAAAACAGTAATATATCAATCAACGGATTAAAAATAACAAACATATAATGTCAAAAATCACAAAATAAGTGTATATCCTTAAGCATATATATATACATATTTAATTGGATATTTATTACTAGATCGATCTCAAATTGCATACGTATAGTATTGCAATAATTAATTAATACTATCACAATTTCTTAATTAATAATCTAAGTACACTTATTAGAAAGTGACCGCAAAAATATCAGGAAAAAAATAACAATCAGTTCAAGTTAAGAATTACGTACTCATTAATTTTCATCTCGGATAATCGGACAATCTTGAAGTGCAATGTCTTTGATGTGGAGACGACAAGCGCAACTCCAACCGTTTTATAGCGGAGTTTCGGGTTGGGCATCACTTTCCATTGCTCGGTAGCTGGTTTGCCCACATACCACCGACTATTTATATTATTTCGTTTCTCACAACACACGATTCCTTTGGTGCTGGAAGCTAGAATTTTTACATTACCCGAAGGCCAGCTTTTATTTATGTAGCCTTCTCCTGATTGACTTATGCTAACGAACCTGGATATATCTTTGCAATTATATATATCTTGAACGAAAAAACCAAAGAATATACCCGTGTTTTTCAAGTACAAAGGGAAAAAAGTGGAGTCGTAGATCATATCCTTTCATTTCTTGGACACCATCTTACATCCAACGTATCTAGCGAAGTTCTAGACAACACCTCGGAGATCATCTCCCATGGAAGTTCTTGATTCATTTTTGAATTCTCTTTTTGTAATGAAATTTTTAAATAAGAATGAATATGTTGATGAGCAAGAACGTGTATAAGAAGAGAAAATTTGTTGGATAAGTAAATAAAAGTAGTAAATAATTCCGTAGGAGAGGTGTGTTTATATAGATGAAAAAATATATATATATATATATATTCATATATAAAGTCTTCACCCTCAGATCTTAATCTTTTGTTACCGGTTAAGTTAAATATGAAATAAAATCTTAATTGAAATCTGTTTAGGATATTCTGTATATATTTATGGGAAAATTATTGTTAAGGTCATTTCACTAAGAGATTTATCTAATAGGGCATATGTTTTTTTTAAAAATCTATTAAGGTGAAAATGGCACCTAATAAGACGTTGTTGCCCTTTACTCATTTAAAATTTTGAAATTAATAAAAATTAATTGGATTTACATGAAATCTTTTGAATTAATGCAGTTCCTGGTTATACGCATATTCCTAAAATTAAACAATTCGAATTAATTGTTAATTATTCAAACAAATAAAGTTAAAAAATCTGCCGACATCGTCGGAAAGATTTCAAGGAAAGAAAACCCATTGTTTCCGGCAAAAAGTTCATTCAAGAAAATCAACACAGTGAGAAAAGGAAAGAAAACCAATTGTTTGAATATGCATACATATATGAAGATAGATTATGAAGTTTAATATGCACTGAAAACGGGGTACATGCATTTTATATATGTGCATATGTGAAATGCACTATACGATATGCATATATACATGCATACAGTAATGTGCATATCTATAGTTACAGGGAAATATGCACATCAAAACATTTCCAAAAGCTACATAAAAAAGGACGATCAGCAAACCATACCACTTGAGTTGGAAAGAGCTATGCAATCTGGAATGGAGTGAAGAAAGTTTCTGTACAAATATTCTCATCTACAACTACCTCCTTTAAATCAACAATACAAGGGTGAGAGTTTAAGGACCTGAGAATGTCGATTTCTCGTAAGGATTGTGCTGATAATCCTTCGAATTCCTCCTTCATCGCCACGATTTCTCCGGATTTCTTATTCCGAACTCTGTATACAATTCCGTACGAGCCGTGATTAATCATGTTGAGAATATCGTAATCTTCAATGCTTCCACATTCAGAAATCACATCTCTACTCCTCTTGCACCCTTGTTTATTCTCCCTTTTCTTGCAACCAATCGAGGGTACAGTTTCCCCAATTTCATTTCATCTTTGCTGAAAATTGGCCTTCTTGAGAATGATCCCTTGCGGCGCTTTAGATTTGCAAGCCGTTACCCTCCTTCGAAAACCCTTTTGAACTCTCTTCTTTCTGCAGCTAGTTAAAGCTCCGATTGCCATTATTGAATGACTTCGTATCAAGAAATTAACAACGGTTTCGAAATCCCCTTTTTGTAGTAATTAAATCTCGAATATTTGATAAGCCGGGAAATACTAATTCAAAATTTCCTCCGGAAGTGTTTCTTGATGCCGACGAGATCGCCGAGGGCGTGACACGGGTCGTGGTGGAGGCAACTCGGCTCGGGGCACACGAAAACACGCTTCTTCGCTATCGGAGTCTCGCGCTTTAGCAGCTTCCACGTCACCTTATGCCGCCTCCGGTGCATCTGCAGATTCTGGTCCCGTTGGAACCCCTGGTTGCAGATCTCGCACACGTACCGATCCGACTCCAGAAGCGTAGAAATTAATCACGAACAGGCCAAACAGAATGAGATCCAATCCCAGAATCCAACGCCTAAATGTCCAGAAATTCCAGAATTATGCCTCGATTTCATTGATGTTAATGAATCTCTAAACACCGAAAGTAGGATCAACAACGCTGAGAACGCCGGTCTCAGCCCAGAAACCGATGATGGAGATGAATTAAATGGTAATCGCGTTTTCTGGAAGATTTTAAGAAGGTCAAGATTTTTTTTAATATGCGCTATAATTGGGGAATTGATGTTTGAATTTAAATTTCAAATTAAGGTGTAAAATCTATTAATTAAGAGGTTATATTAATATAAAGGGCAAATACGGTTTTTTGACACAAAAATGACCTTATTAGAAAATTTTAAAAGTTGTATGTTTTAGTTGTTTAATAGTCACTTTTATAGTCTAATTTTCTATTTATCCTTATTTCTTTTAATAAGTCCACATTCTCTTCTTTTAAGTATGTGTACAGGTTACATACATGTAACTAAATCCAATTTTTTACATGTGCTATTAGTTATTTACCCTATTTTTTATTAATTTCACCCCAAATTTTTTTATAAAAAAAAAACATGTAAAAAACTACATCACCATTTTATCAATTAAATCAAAATACAACTCATTAAAATTATAATTATACAACGACTATCGAGTCACCAATGAATCAAGACGAAGTCAAATATCATTCAATTTTTTTAACTTTCAAAAAATAAATATAAAAAAATATTGAAAAAATAAATAAAACTCAAAAATAAAATTATTAAATAAAAATTTCAGTTTTTTTTTTTTAAAAAAAAAGACCAAAATTTAGGAAAAAAATACAAAAAAAATCGAAAAAAAAAAACTAAAAAAATACAATTTTTTTTTCTAATTTGGGTATAAATGTATGAATATGACATGCATTCTGATTTATAATAACTAAGATTATTTTGTTATGTCTTCATTATTTCTACAATGATATCTGGTTTGTTACAAGCTTTTTAAAATTGTAGATTATTTTTTAAGACTAATTAATAACATAATCTAATTGAAAAATAAAATTTATATTTAGAAAATTAAATGAGTGGAGAATTGGGGAAGAAACCAACATAATATTGTATCAACTTTATTATTTTTTTTGTGGTCATCGCCGTGTTGATGCATTCATATGTTTATTGAGTGTGATTATATCTATTAATTGAATTATGTGTTCATGGTGATTCATTCTCACTTTTATTTTTCTTACTAGTTAGTTAATATCAATCTTTTAATATTGATGTATTAATTTGCATGATATGCTTGAAATTATGAATGTGTTAAGTTATGTATTTTTTGTTAAATATAATATTAGTTTAAATACGATATAGTATTGGTACGCCTATGGTATAGTACTAATAAATACTGTATATTGTATAGTACTAGAGATTAATGTGGGTATAAAAATATTATTTAATATATAAACTAATACTATGTAATATGTGAATTAATACTATACTATATTTGAACTAGTACCATAGAGTATGTAAACTAATACTGTACTATATTTGAACTAGTACCATCATAAAGTATGTGAACTCGAAACTCGAAAATATTAGAACTTGTACCAATATAAACTAATATTATGTTGTATATGAACTAATACGTACAATACTGCATATTAACTAATAATATACCATAATACTAATTGTTGGGAATAAAATGATACATGTTTTGATTAAATACCAAAACCCCCTGAGACATGTCTAAGTCAATTGATAATGTTCTAAGAATGTTAGAACACATAGCACAAGGCTAGATGAGAAGCTGAAATGTTAGGCAGCTCTTAGACAATTAGATGCACAATTGAGGGGGAACCTATGCTTTGAAGATGATCAAGATCAAGTCCCCTCAAGGCTCAAATTCTGGAACAATCACTTAAGGACAAGGACACTCTATGAAAACCAAATACTCTAATCAGGAGAGTTGTCCAGAGAAGCCAACTCTATGTAAAAAGTGCTCTGATGCTAAAAGACTAAATATACTGATCAGAAGAGTTGTCCAGAAGAGTTGTCTCAGCATGATTGAATCAGAACAGATGCTCTAAAGGTTGAAGGTCAACTATGCTGAAGAATTAGAGACAACCATGCCCTAAAGAAATACAATGCAACATGTCAAGATCACCCTAGAGAGAAATAAAGGGAAATAGCCAAGTCATCTGAAGAAGAGCAAGCCAACCCTGCTGAAAGGCAAAACTGCTGATAGTGATAAGGAGAGTTGTCCAGTTGATAAGGAATGTTGTCCTATCATTGGATCAACCTTCAGAAGCCATGCCCAAGTCCTAACAAGAAGTCAAACATTGGGAAAAGTGCTGCAGAATAAAGACAAAGTCTTACAAGCCGTTTATTACCCAAATAAGGACATGTCACTATCAAGAATCTGTCTTCCAGTTTGAAGAACTCAAGGAAGACATTTATAGCAATTTGGGGCTGCCTCTCCAACGGGCAAATCCTCCATTTTGTCTATAAATACAGAAGTGTGAAGACCATTTGAAAGCATCCAACAAACCTCAACACAATCCAAAAGCACCTCAACCTTGACAAGAATATCCAACTATCCTACAAGTTGACAAGTGCTCTCAAGCTTTCAAAGAGACTATCTTAGTCTTTATACACTTCTTCTAAGCTGAACCCAATTGTATATCCATACACAAGCTTAGAGAGATATCCTATCATTATACACTGATCTTCATTGTAAAGGATATCTCATTAGTTGGAACCTTACTTCAACCCTTAACCCTTTCAAGTGAGAAAGTGAGAAGGTTGTAGTAGTAGAAGTGGTAGGAGCTGACTGTTGAGAGAAGAACAGTTCAGTTCTGAGTTGAGAAGAGGGTACTAGGACTCTAGACATCCTAGGGATCAATTCACCAAGGAGTGGTGTTATTGATCAAGTGCACCTTGGCACTATAAAACAAGTTAATTCCAAGAGTGAAGGAATTATCCTGTTAAATCAGGGAAAGTGGATGTAGGAGCTTGAGTCTCTGAACCACTATAACTTCTTGTGTTGATTTACATTCCAAGTACTTTCATACATTCAACACTGCACACAAAACTGCTCCTTCAAGGATAAACATTCAAAGACTGTGCTAAAACCTATTTGGACAAGTTCCCTGAAAACTGGACTGTATTGCATTGACTAAGTGATTTCAGAAATTAAAGGAGTCTAAACTTAAAGGGCCAACCACTATTCCGCACATATAACTCCCCTAGATAGTTATTCAACTAAGTACTCAATAGTACTCAGTGGTTTGATTATCTTAGAAGAGTTAAACTTCTTCAGCAGAGTTGTCCAAGACAACCTTGCTGAACTCTGGTTTGATCAAATTAGCAAAAGAATTGCATACAAGTGTATTCCCCCCCCATACACTTGTTATATACTCCTTTCAGGACCAACAAGTGGTATCAGAGCAGGGGTTCAAAGACCACTGCTTCTGAAAATCCATCTTGATTTTCAAAACTCTCATATTTGTGTGGTCACTGAACTGATCTTTATCTGAAATCTATTACTTGTTGACTAACTGATTATTCTTGAGAAATGGCCAACAACAATGCTGTTCCTCCACCTGCTGTTCAAGGATTAGACAACATGGCCACAAATCCAGTCAACCACATTTCTCATCACAAACTGCCCATGTTTTCAATAGACAATTATGATTTCTGGAAAATTAGAATGAGGGCTCATCTTGCATCTCTTCACACTGATATGCTCAGAGTAATCACAAGAGGACCTTTTGTGTTTACTCAAACTAACCCCAGATTAACAGATGAGCAAAGAGCAGATATAAGGGAACTGATTCCCAAAGATGAAGATGACTTCACTGCTGATGAAAAGAGGAAAGATAATCTGAATTATCTTGCCATGAACACCCTCTATCAAACAATTCCAGATGCAGTTATGGGTAGAGTCTACCACTGCACCACAGCCAAAGAAATTTGGGATACCCTTGCTGAAATGTGTGAAGGCACTGAAAAGATCAAGGAAAACAAGCTCCAAGTTGCTGTGCAAAAGTTTGAACAGTTTGCAATGGAGTCTGAGGAGTCCATTGATAAGTTTGCTGGTAGATTCACTGATGTGATGAATGAAATCAACTCATTGGGCAAGGTCTACACCAAGAGAGAAGTGGGGTTGAAGATCTTGAGAAGTCTCACTCAAAAGTGGGATGTCTATGCTGTGATGATGCAGAATACCAAAGATCTCTCCACCATGCCCATGCAACAAATATTCTCAGAACTCAAAGCCTATGAGTTTGACCTCAATAGAAGAAAACATGTTGAGGAACCTTCAAATCCTACTAAGGGAGTGGCATTCAAAGCCAAAGTTGCTGAACCAGAAATGCAACCCACTCCCAGATCATCAAAGACAGTATCTAAGGCTGAAATGAAGGAAGAACTAGCCTTGATGGCCAGAAGGTTTGACAAGCTCAACACAAGGTTTGGTAGATATAAGAAATTCTACCAAGACAACAAATTCAGGAGAAGATACAACTCCCCTGAAGTTCAGGCTGAGGACAAAAAGCCTGAAGAGAAAAGATCAGAGGACAAGTCCTCTGATAGGAGAAGATCCAGTAGAGCTGATCCTTCTTCATCTAAGAAAAGAGAAGAATCCAAGAAGGATGATGATGAAGACCTGTGCTACAATTGGAAAAAGAAAGGGCATTTCCAGTATGATTGCCCTGAATTAAGCTCTAAAGAAAGAAGAGAGAGACAAGCTAAAAGAGACAGAAAGTTCACCAATAGAAAGGCCATGATGGCTGGTGAAGAATCTGATAGTGCTGAGAGCTTCAACTCTTCTGATGGACTATTCTCCAACAGTGAGGATGATGATGATGTTTGCAACATGGCCCTTGAGGATGATGAGGTATCCTCTACTTCTAGTTCACCATCATTCATCTCACAAAACACTAGTGAGGTTAACCTGAAACTTTCCTTAGGAAAGTTGATGGAAGATTTCACTAGATTACAAGAATTTCATGACAATTGTGTGAGAGAAAATGAAAGATTGGTTACTGAACTAACCAAGAACTCTGAGGTAGCTGTTGATGTCAAGTCTACTGAGTTGTATTAACAAGTCTTGAGAAAGCTTGAGGAAGCAAATCTCAGGATAGTTGACCAACAAAAGGAGATTGATGATCAACTTCTTTCTCAAAAGAGAAAAGAATTTGAACTTAAAATTCTAAATGCCAAATTTGAAAACCTCTCACATGAGTATGATATTCTTAAATCAAGTGAAGAGAGCCTGAAATTAAAGATGTCTGCTTTGAACAAATCTTCTAGAGCAATAGAGGAAATTCAGAGTTATCAAAGACCTATGGCTCAAAGAAGTGGATTAGGTTTTGATCCATTTGAATCTTCACCTTGTCTTAGTGTTGCTTCTACAAGTAACACTAAGAAAATCTTTGTTAAATCAATGGCACAACAAGCTGAAAATGAAATAATTCAGCCACTGAACAAAGGAAAGGGCAAATTGAATGAAATGCCTACTCAAGTGCTTCGGGAGACTAGACCCAAACCTTTGGAAAAGGTCAAGGCTCCTGAACACAAGAGGAATATTGGTCAGCAGAGTAGACCCAATGGAAGGGCAACTCTCCTGAACAATGTTCAGAGGAGTTATCCAAGGTATAATCAGCCTAGGCCAACTCATCTGAGAAAGCCTCAGCTGAATAGACCTAAGAAAAACTACCCTCTAAGGCAGAATAAAATGAGACAACCAAAACCCTTCATGCCAAAGGGTAATGGTCATAAAAATGCCTTTCCTCAAAGATTTCATCAAGCTGCACAAAGAACTCATAAGTTCAGGAGAGTGGACAACTCCTCTGAAACTTATAGAGTGAACACTTTCACACACACTTTCCCAAAGGCATTTAAAGGAAAGACAGTGTATGTTGATACACAAGGAAATCAACTTAGCCACCTTGAATCAATCAGGGTTATTAGGCAAGTTTGGGTTCCCAAAGGTACAGCTAACCTCTCAGGACCCAAAACTCAAAGGGTACCTAAACCTATCTAATTGCAGGTACCATTGGGCCACAAAAAGAGGAGCATGAACAAAAATACAGCATGGTACCTTGACAGTGGATGCTCAAGGCACATGACTGGAAACAAGGAACTCCTCACTGAATTCATTGAAAAGGAAGGTCCAAATGTTACTTTTGGAGACAGCTCACAAGCAACTACAAAAGGTTATGGTACTTTGATGATTGGTAACATCAAAGTATCCAATGTATCTTATGTGGCTGGTCTCAAATATAATCTCCTAAGTATCAGTCAATTCTGTGATAAAAACTTCAATGTTGAGTTTTCAAGTGGAAAATGCTTAATCAAAGATAAGACTCAACAAATTCTATTGACTGGAACTAGGAAAGGAAATGTGTATTTTGCAGACTGGGACAAGTCTACTGATGCTGCATGTTTTATTGCTAAAAGTTCTAGTGAACAAAGTTGGTTATGGCACAAAAGGCTAAACCACCTGAACTTCAAATCTATGAATAAACTTGCTAGAAATGCATTAGTTAAAGGACTACCTAATGAGGTTTTCATTAAAGAACATGTGTGTAAACCATGTCAAGAAGGAAAACAGATTAAAGCCTCATTCAAAGGAAAACCAGTCATCTCCACTGAAAGGGTACTTGAACTTCTACATATGGATCTATTTGGACCAATTACCCCTACAAGCATAAATGGTAGAAAATACACATTGGTGGTAGTAGATGACTTCTCTAGGTTCACATGGGTAGTATTTCTCCTTAATAAGAAGGAAACACAAGTCAAACTACCTGAACTTCTTAAGAGATTGTCAAATGAGAAAAGCCTTAGCATTATCAAGATAAGATCTGATAAAGGCACTGAGTTCATTAATTCTTACATCAATGAGTATTGCTCATATAATGGGATAGCTCATGAAACCTCAGCAGCTAGAACACCTCAACAAAATGGAGTTGCAGAAAGAAGGAATAGAACCCTGAAAGAAGCTGCTAGAACTTTAATTGCTGATTCAAATTTACCTAAGAGGTTTTGGGCTGAAGCTATAAATATTGCATGCCATACTCAAAATAGATGTTTGATCACTAAGGGGCAAGGCAAAACCCCCTATGAACTCTGGAAAGGAAGAATGCCTAAAGTGTCATACTTTCATATATTTGGTTGCAAATGTTTCATTCACAATAATGGGAAAGAACAGTTGAAAACCTTTGACAGCAAAGCTGATGAGGGAGTATTCCTTGGATACTCTCAAATCAGTAGAGCCTTCAGAGTCTACAACAAGAAAACCCTTATAGTGGAAGAAACACCTCATGTTGTGTTTGATGAGTCTATCTTTGAGGTCAGGAATGATCATTTGGAACCTGAAGAAATCACACATAGGACAACCAGACTAAGCCTTAAAGACAAAGACACTGAATTCATAGATGTTGTCCAAGCCAATCTGCCTGAAAAACCCACATTGGACAACAATCCTGAAGGCAATCTTCCTGAGACAAATGGAAATGGTGAACTGAATGAACCAATCCCAGTTCACATCCAGGTAACAACTACCAATGAAGAAGCAGTTCCTGCTGAGGTAGTTAATGGGTCAAATAATCAAGGGGGAACTCAAAATGTTGAAAATGCCAATGTCCCTGACATTGAGGACAACACCCCTGATTATGATCCTGAATTAGATCCTGCATTAAATTATCCTGAATTCTATGATCAAAATGACTCACCTTCAGTAGAGGACAACTCTACTGAAGAGATCAGGAAAAGAAGGACTTGGTTGTCTGACCACCCTACTGATCTGATACTTGGTGATCCAAGTATAGGAGTCAGAACCAGAAAGTTTCATGGTGAAAGTGCTATGTTCTGTTGTTTCTTGTCAGAGCAAGAACCAAGTGATATTGAGGAAGCACTTCAAGATGCCAATTGGATCACAGCCATGCAGGAAGAACTGAACCAATTCACCAGAAATGAAGTATGGGAGCTGGTGGATAGGCCTTCACATCAAGATGTTATTGGAACAAAGTGGGTGTTCAAGAACAAGAAAAATGAAAATGATGTGATTGTCAGAAACAAAGCAAGACTAGTGGCAAAAGGGTATTGCCAACATGAAGGCATTGACTATGATGAGACATTTGCACCTGTGGCAAGGCTAGAAGCAATAAGGCTCTTTCTAGCCTATGCAGCCCACAAGAGGTTCAAAGTGTACCAAATGGATGTCAAGAGTGCCTTTCTGAATGGAGTCTTAAAAGAAGAAGTCTATGTGGAGCAACCACCAGGTTTTAAAATTGGAGACCAAGTTTATAGACTCAAAAAGGCTCTATATGGACTCAAGCAAGCCCCTAGGGCTTGGTATGATACACTGTCACAATTCCTCTTGGATCATGGATTTACCAAGGGAACTGTGGACAGAACTCTCTTCAGAATCTCTGAAGGAGAGGACATCTTGCTTGTCCAAATTTATGTAGATGACATAATTTTTGGATCCCCCAATGAGAAGCTGTGTGAAAAGTTCTCAAAGTTAATGCAAAGCAAGTTTGAGATGTCCATGATGGGGTTGATGAACTTCTTTTTGGGTCTTCAAGTCAAGCAATCAAAAGAAGGAATCTTCATCAACCAAGCTAAGTACACCAGAGAAATGATCAAGAAGTTTGGGTGTACAACTAGCAAGCCAGTGAGGATCCCAATGAACACAAATTGGAAGATGGATCCTGATGAGAGTGGTATTCCAACCAACTCTACTGAGTATAGAGGAATCATTGGATCACTCCTCTATCTCACTGCCAGCAGACCTGAAATCACCTTTGCAGTAGGTGTTTGTGCAAGGTTCCAAGCAAATCCTAAGAAAAGCCATCTTGAGGCTGCAAAGAGGATTTTGAGGTATCTCAAAGGCACTGAAAATCTAGGCCTTTGGTACCCTGCTGATGACAACATTGAGTTAACTGGCTACTCAGATGCTGACTATGGAGGTTGTAGAATTGACAGAAAGTCCACTTCAGGGACTTGTCAATTCTTAGGCAACAAGCTTATTTCATGGTTCTCCAAGAAGCAGAACACAGTGGCTACTTCCACCACTGAAGCTGAATATGTTGCTGCTGGAAGTTGTTGTGCTCAGATCCTATGGTTGAGACAACAACTGAGAGACTACAAAGTCAACTCTATTGAAGTGCCAATATTTTGTGATAACAATAGTGCCATTGCTATATCACAAAATCCTGTCTTGCACACAAGATGCAAACATGTGGACATCAAGCATCACTTCATTAGAGATCATGTGGAGAAGAAGGATATCAAGTTGGTGAAAATTCACACTGATCATCAAAAAGCTGATATTCTAACCAAGCCACTTGCAGAGGCAAGATTTCTGGAGTTATCAGCAGAGTTGGGACTTCTTGATCCAGGGAAGCTGGAAAAATGAATCCAAAGAAGTTCATTGTTTAAGAAAAAAAAAAATTCAAACTTCAGCAGACTTGGTCAAGTCTACTGAAAATCAGAAATATGACCTTACCTCTTCAGGACACTTGTCCATTGACATTCAGAACCTTTGTCCACATCTCTTCAGGACACTTGTCCAAGTGGGGTCAGATAAGTTGTCCCAGCTATCAAACCAAATCTTGGTATGATAAGCACCTATTTTTGGTGATTAATACCTACTTCGAAATCTGTCCCATTGAAATACAGTTTTCACCTTTCTGGGATTTAATTTGTCTCCCACCCAAAAGGTCACTTTCCATGCATTAAATGCCAAGATTTAACTCTTGTTTGCATTAAACTTTTTGGGACATGATCTATCTCGAAAAACCCCCAGCCTTAAACAAACATTAAAAACCACCCACGTTTTGAATAAAACAGTTATTTCACTGTTACATTGGTTTTTGACCATTGGATCAAAAATGGACAACTCCCCTGAAATAAATCCTAGCCGTCCATTTTGGATTTCCATTTTTGCTTACCTTTGAATTGTTTCAAGACCTTACCAACTCATTGACAAACATTCTTTTTAGAATATTCACAAGTCTTAAGATCCCCACAAACACTTCTTCCCCAAGTATTCGAAACCCTAACTCAAATTTTCTTCAAACTCTCTCAAAGCTCTCTCTGCAAATTTCAATGGCCCCCAAAGTTAGACCTGAGATGCTTGTTGATTTCTCTAACAAGGATCTAGACCTGGATTTTGCCTACCTAAGCAACAAAAACAATCTTCACTTTGAGCCAATAGTCTCCTTTGAAAGTGAAGATCCTGAGATTACTCCAACCCTGAGGTGGTTGAGAAGAGCTGGTCTTCAAAAGTTCTTGGAAGAAAGGCCAAGTTCCTGCTTGGAGAGCTACATGGCAGAATTCTTTGCCTTCCTCAAGTGGAGAGGCAAACCTGAAGATGGTGAAGTATCAACCAGATTATCTTACACAGCAGAAGGAGAGGAAGAAGAGAGATTCCACAGAGTAAAATTCTCCTCAGAGGACCTGGAAGGAGCTTTTGGACTGCCTTATGAGGGAAGGAATCCAGAGGTTTATGGTACTGGCCATGAAGATGAGATAGCCCAAGAATGGCTATTGGTTCCAGGCCCCATGTCTTCAACACAAAACAAGAAGACTCTCAAGCCAGAATTTCTTAACCTCTTTGAGGTAGTTGCTAAGAGCCTCTTAAGCAACACTGGAAGCTTGGAGCAGGTCAGCCATCCAAGAATCAGGATCATGGCTGCCATTATTGATGCCAGTGATAAGGGCATTAAGTTTGATTGGAGGACCTTCATCATGTCTGAGATGATGAAGGAGAAGGCAAAATTCAAGGTGAAAACCCACAATAAGGTGGTGCTAGAAGGGAAAATCAAGTATTGCACCAGGGCAAGCTTGTTGATTGAGAGGTTTTCCCACTATTCTCAAATGCAGACCTTTGCAAAGCCCCTCCCAGCCCAGAAGATCTTGTTCAGAAAGCTGAGCAAGAAAACTGAACAGAGAAGGATGCTCATGGCCAAACCTGCTGAAGAACAGGAGGAAGAGAAGCCTAAGATGAAAAGGAGAACAAAGGCCAAGGCTGTCAAAACAAGAAAGATGTCTCAATTGTCTTCAAGAGAAGCCTCAGGAGCATCAGCTGAAGTTGATGCAGTGGCAGAAGAGGGAGTGAGTGTGCCTTCTGACCACTCAGAAGAGTTGAGGAGGAAGTACAATGAGACTAGGCAAAAGAAGAAGGGTGATAAGAGAATCAGGGAAGTTGTCCCTGAGAAGGAAGGAAGTGGAAGCAGTAGGGCCAGCAAGAGAAGGGCCAAACCTACTGAGAAGGTGTTGGAGCTTCAAGAAGAAAGGTCTCTTCAATTGGCTCTAAGGGAGAGCAGAGCTGAAAGCAGGACCAAATCCATGTCAAGGACTAATTCATCTGGTTCTGGAACTCCAGAATCCAAAGTCCCTGAAGGTCAACCTATAGAGGCCAACTCCCCTGAAACCCATGTCACCCCTTCCAACCAACCCATTACCCCTGTAAATCTCACTAAGAGATATTCTCCAGAAGGGAATGTGCAAAGAAGTGGCATTGATGTGCTTGCAGATTTAGCAGTAGATGAGACAAGACTCCTGTCTCCCCTTGACTCATCCATGCTCAATTATTCAAAGCTCTTAGAACATGCACTCAATGAGCCAACCCCCCTGAGTAAAGCCCCTTCAGATTCATTGCTCTCTAAAGCAACTGAAGTACCTTCATTTGAGCCTAACCCTTCTGAAGCCAACATTCCTGAACTTAAACTGCCTGAAGCCCTATTAGGAGAACCCAGAGCCAACTCCCCTATAACCCAAAGTCCCCACTCAAGTGGAGATGAGGAGGAGTATACTTATGAAAGTATGCTCAGAGGAGGAGCCAAGGCTACTGTGGACAGTTTGTATCCACAACTTGCTGAATTTCCAAGAATTCAGAAGGCCTTTCATGATCTAAGGATGCTGGTTGATGTAAAAGACAAATCCTTGATGGAGATATCACAAGTCATCCAAGATAAGGGTGCAAACTGGTGGCAAATAGAGGAAAACAGATTGCTACACTTTGCTGGAGTTTCAAAGACAAGAATTCTCATTGATGAGGAGATTTTTGCAAAGCTGGTAGCTGATAAGATGGAGGAGGAGAAAGAAAGAAAAGCCAAGGGAATCAAACACCCTGACAGTAGCTCCAATGATGATGATTCCCCTGATGATCCCTCAAACCCTTCAAATCCCAACCCTCCTGAAACCCCTCAAGCCAATCTCCCTGAATCTTTTCAACCAAAGTCTTCCATAGCAGATAGACTTTCTAACCCTCCTAGAACCTATCATAGGAAAGGCTCTGTGTCATCAGAGGTGTTGACCAAGGGTGGTAACACAACCAAGGACACATCTGCCAATGAAGGTTCTTCTAAACCCAAGGCACAGCCTAAAGATGTGGAGGTTCCTTCTCTAGAGGCTAGTTTGATTAAGGCCTATTCAGTGTCAGAAGAGTTGGACACTGATCAGCCCTTAATCATTCAGGATGACTCAGTGGCTGCTGATATAAGCACTGTGATCTCCCCACAACTGCCATCTTTGAACCTTGTTGAGGGTGAAGATGCTGCAGGTTTAGGAGAAGGAGTTGAAAAGGAGAGAATAGTTGAAAAATCAGAGGGAGTTGAGGATGAAAGAGAGGTAGTCATCACTAAGATAGTGAGTGTACCACCATATGAGGGTGGAATAAGTGAGGAAGGACAGGTTATTCTTGAAGTCAAATCTGAACTTCAAGAATCCCTTGATGAGAGGAGGCCTGATTCCTTGAGTGAGAACATTATTAAAGAAGGGAGAAAAGAACAAGTTGAAAATGAGAAGAAGACTGCTGATGTATCAGAGTCTTATACAAAAGAAATTGAGGGTGATGAGTGCTTATTTCCTAACATGTTTGACTTGTCTAATATTGCAGGTATCTCTCTTGACCAAATTTTTGCAGATGAATTCTTAACAGATGCACCTATCCAAGAAGACACAGGCTCAGCTCAGGCCTTACTTGGGATGCAATCAGAGAAGTTGGACTCCTTGGCTCATCAGGTCAAATCTGCTCATGCTGAAACCTCAGGAGCATTAAATGAGCAAGGAAGGACTCTAGCATCTGTAGAAATGAGGCTCACTGGCTCTAAAGATGTTGTGCTACCAACCCTTGAGGCAAGGATCAGTGGTGTGGAATCTGGTCTCCAAACCATCTCCACTGAAGTTCAAAATGCCAAATCAACCATGGAAGCCATCTCAGAGGAGGTCAAGAAAGAGCAAAAGCTGCTGAGAGACAATCACAATGCTAATGTCAAAGCTCTCAGGCTAACTGTCAAACAAGCTATTGGAAAGAAGACTGCACTGCAAAAGAGAAGAGCTGAAGAGCAAAGGCTAGCCATGGTGAAGGCAGCCTCTGAAAAGTTTTCCCAAGAAGTGTTGGCCAACATTGCTGAAAGTGCAGTGGCCAACCTCACTGAACTCTTAAAAGCCCAACTGGATGCATCTCTTAAAGCAACCATGGAGGAGGTTGTCCAACAGAAAATGAAGCCTGTTCTTGCCTTTCTTAGCTTGAGCAGTGATAGGATGCAGAATATACATGATGAGAATGTATATTTGCTGGAGGAGATGAAGTCCCTGAACCAGGCCCAATCCCTAATGGCCACAACAATGAGTGATCTAAAGCCCCAGTGTTTTGATGCTGCCAAAAAGGGGGAAAGGGAAAGAGCTAGAGCAAAAGGTGCCTTGGTAATTGGGAGTCCAGTCAAAGGGAAAGACAAAATTGCTGAAGGAAAAGGAAAAGAGCCTGAAGTGCTAAACTTGGAAGAATTAGATGAAGAAGAGCAATTAGCACTTGCATTAAAGAACTCCATGGCCTCAGCTCAAGAGGAAAGAGTGAGGCTACAGCAAAGACCAGGTGGTGAGATGTCTGGTTTGGACAAGAGTGCTGAAGATGTCCAAACTAGAGGAAAGATCAAGAAGGCCCAAGGAAAGAAGAGACAAGTTGAGAAATTCACTGACTTTCCTAGCAGCCTTGATCTTCCACCTGAATTCAGAGTTATTGATGATGAGCCTATCTCAAAGAAGGCCAAAACTACTGAAGAGGACAAGTCTTCTGAATCTGTCAACATTGATGAAGGTGCCAAATCTACTGAAGACATTGAAAAATTGTTTGCTGAAGGATTTGGACCTGAACCCAAGAAGAAGACAAATGTTTTAGCTGATGACCCATCAAAGTTGTTTCATGAAGGGTATGGCAAAGACCCTGAAACACAACAGAAACTGGCCATGATGAGGGCCCAGGAGAGAATAGATTTGATGGAAGAAGCTAACAGAGCAAGAGACAAGAGAAGAGCAGATTTCCAGAAACCAAGAAGAAGGAGAGCAACCTACAACAAGATGAAGCCACAACTACTGATCCAAATGGACACCAAATATCCACACTTGGATAAATGGGTGCCAATTCAGCTGAATGACTTATGGGAGGAAGCAAAAAGGGAGTTTGTCTATGATCAGTATGTCATTGACAGATGGAATGGAAGAGATGTCAACTCCAATTTTGCTGAATTCATGATTGAGTACTACAGAGAACTCTATCAACAATTGCTTGCAGCTGCTGATATTGCAAGAATTGAACTCACAGCTCCCAAGCCAATCATATACATGCCTCCAAAGCTTGAAGGATGGATTGACCAAGCAAGAATTCTGAGAGAATTCACTGAGATCCTTAAGCTGAACAAGATGGTTCTTGGACCTAAGGGAACCAACCAAGAAGCCATGGCATTAAAAAGAAGAGTGTGGGCACAGTATGGAATGCTGCCACCTCTTGAGGATGATCTTTGAAATGGCTAAGTCTTATGATCTCACTGTTTAATCAACTATGCTGAAAATTGGTCAAGTATGCTGATGTGATCTGGTGCTCTGACTTGAAATGGATTGATCTGATCTTGTATATGCCTTGAAGTGATAATATTTGTTCTGATACAAGATTGGTGCTCTGATACAAGTTTATGCTCTGATATGCTTAGTATTGTTAGAATATAATGCTCTGTTGTATTTAGTGTTGATGATTCATGCTCTGATATGTTAAATTCAACTATCAACATGCTTGTAATGATCTCTTATATGAATGATAGTTGAACTACTTTTGAATCAAGATACATTTATACAAAAATCTCTCTATGCCTATCCTTGAAACCTACTTGCAACAAAAACAATGAATACACTAACACATTGTCTTTTCAGGAACATTGACCTTAGTCATGTCTTCTGAAGATATATGTAATATGTGTAGACAAGTCACTTTTGCTTAAAATGTGTAGGTTTTGGCATCATCAAAAAGGGGGAAATTGTTGGGAATAAAATGATACATGTTTTGATTAAATACCAAAACCCCCTGAGACATGCCTAAGTCAATTGATAATGTTCTAAGAATGTTAGAACACATAGCACAAGGCTAGATGAGAAGCTGAAATGTTAGGCAGCTCTTAGACAATTAGATGCACAATTGAGGGGGAACCTATGCTTTGAAGATGATCAAGATCAAGTCCCCTCAAGGCTCAAATTCTGGAACAATCACTTAAGGACAAGGACACTCTATGAAAACCAAATACTCTGATCAGGAGAGTTGTCCAGAGAAGCCAACTCTATGTAAAAAGTGCTCTGATGCTAAAAGACTAAATATACTGATCAGAAGAGTTGTCCAGAAGAGTTGTCTCGGCATGATTGAATCAGAACAGATGCTCTAAAGGTTGAAGGTCAACTATGCTGAAGAATTAGAGACAACCATGCCCTAAAGAAATACAATGCAACATGCCAAGATCACCCTAGAGAGAAATAAAGGGAAAGAGCCAAGTCATCTGAAGAAGAGCAAGCCAACCCTGCTGAAAGGCAAAACTGCTGATAGTGATAAGGAGAGTTGTCCAGTTGATAAAGAATGTTGTCCTATCATTGGATCAACCTTCAGAAGCCATGTCCAAGTCCTAACAAGAAGTCAAACATTGGGAAAAGTGCTGCAGAATAAAGACAAAGTCTTACAAGCCGTTTATTACCCAAATAAGGACATGTCACTATCAAGAATCTGTCTTCCAGTTTGAAGAACTCAAGGAAGACATTTATAGCAATTTGGGGCTGCCTCTCCAACGGGCAAATCCTCCATTTTGTCTATAAATACAGAAGTGTGAAGACCATTTGAAAGCATCCAACAAACCTCAACACAATCCAAAAGCACCTCAACCTTGACAAGAATATCCAACTATCCTACAAGTTGACAAGTGCTCTCAAGCTTTCAAAGAGACTATCTTAGTCTTTATACACTTCTTCTAAGCTGAACCCAATTGTATATCCATACACAAGCTTAGAGAGATATCCTATCCTTATACACTGATCTTCATTGTAAAGGATATCTCATTAGTTGGAACCTTACTTCAACCCTTAACCCTTTCAAGTGAGAAAGTGAGAAGGTTGTAGTAGTAGAAGTGGTAGGAGCTGACTGTTGAGAGAAGAACAGTTCAGTTCTGAGTTGAGAGGAGGGTACTAGGACTCTAGACATCCTAGGGATCAATTCACCAAGGAGTGGTGTTATTGATCAAGTGCACCTTGGCACTATAAAACAAGTTAATTCCAAGAGTGAAGGAATTATCCTGTTAAATCAGGGAAAGTGGATGTAGGAGCTTGAGTCTCTGAACCACTATAACTTCTTGTGTTGATTTACATTCCAAGTACTTTCATACATTCAACACTGCACACAAAACTGCTCCTTCAAGGATAAACATTCAAAGACTGTGCTAAAACCTATTTGGACAAGTTCCTTGAAAACTGGACTGTATTGCATTGACTAAGTGATTTCAGAAATTAAAGGAGTCTAAACTTAAAGGGCCAACCACTATTCCGCACATATAACTCCCCTAGATAGTTATTCAACTAAGTACTCAATAGTACTCAGTGGTTTGATTATCTTAGAAGAGTTAAACTTCTTCAGCAGAGTTGTCCAAGACAACCTTGCTGAACTCTGGTTTGATCAAATTAGCAAAAGAATTGCATACAAGTGTATTCCCCCCCCCCCCATACACTTGTTATATACTCCTTTCAGGACCAACACTAATCAACTATTATCATAACACTTATAAACTAAAAATTATATCCATAAAAAACTAAAATAAAGTGATTAAAAAATGAAAGTTCAAATTAAAAAAAAAAAATTAAACAATGTAAAACGAAGTAAAATTTGTAAGGAATGAAGTAAAATTTTGAAAGGATAATGTGAAAATTATACACCAATTAATTAAAGTAAAATAGTACTAATAGAATTGAACACTTGCAGTTAAAAGAGATGAGAGTTTTATTTTTTAAAATAAATTATTATTATTATTTAATACTTAAAAAAACAATTAATATTATTTTTAAAATTTTCTTATTAGACTTTTAAATTTTAGAATAATTATTTGTGGCATAAAAAAAGTACGTAAAAATTATTATTTGAAACACAAATGATAAATAGGAAGAAAAATAAATTTAAAAAATAATATTAAAAAGAGAAATATAAATATCAATTGGAGTAAAATAAAAAAAAAAATTTTAAAAAATTAATGAAGTATTATTTTTTAATGATAAAATTAAAAAAAAAATTAATTAAAGTAAAATAAAGGGCCATAAAAAATCTAATTGCTAAATTGATATAGTAAATGGGTCATGTGTTATTTGTAATGAGTTATTGAATTGGATATAGTAAATGAGTCATGTGTTATTTGTAATGAGTTATTAGATTATATATAATAAATGAGTCATGTGTTATTTGTAATGGGTTATTGGATCCAATTACATACATGTAACTATGTAACTGGTACATAAGAGTGCAACCCAAATACAAAACATATCACATATATTCAGAGACGGTGCCACAATGGGGCCTGGGGGGCCACTGGGCCTCCACCAATTTTTTTTAATATATATACTCCCTCTGATTAGTGTGAAAATTGCTCGAAATTCTTGTATTTAATTTGCATAATTTTATAGGATTTTGTGCATTATTTACACTAAATTGGCTAATTGCACTTGATTTGAAGAAGTTGTGTGGTTTCCTATTTTTGTAGGAAAATGAGAATTTTTGGAGCAAAACACGTCTCGATTATTTTATGGAGTCAATTGAAGGAGTGAGACGACGAAACGATAAAAGATGGAAGCTAAAAATTATTTCAGCTTAGCTATTAATTTGCTGCCCATTTAATTAAAGGGCTCGGCTAAAGGCACCCAAGGATCCTATGAGTACACCCACATAAACTTTTTTTTATCACTAAGAGCATGCGAAATGTCTTTTGTACCCCTCCTGTACATTTTTTAAAAGAAGGACGGATGAGTACACCCACCCATTTCATTTCACCCTATTCATCATTTATCATTCTACCATCACCACCGAAACAACAAAAAATGAAGGCTTTGAAACAGAAAGTGAAATATATTAGAGGCAATTTATCATTCTACCATCACCACCAAAACAACAAAAAATGAAGGCTTTGAAACAGAAAGTGAAATATATTAGAGGCATTAGAGATGCCTCAAGGAAAACAACAGTACAGTTTACAGAAATAGCAGTAAACACTCTAGCTAAAACAACACTTTGGTTCTCTTGACCATCCGTAGATCGATATTCGAATTTTTTTCCAACACAAACAAAGATTGTTCGAAAAAAATTCCAAAACAAACTTCTAAAAAATTTCCAAAACAACCTAAATTTGTCCGAAAAAAAAAAAATCGAACATAATGTTCGAAATATTTTCCAAAAAAAACCCAGATTTTTCGAAAATATTTCCAAAACAAACTCAATAGGTTCGAAAATAAATCACTAACTTCTAAAAACCCTAAATTTTTTCTAAAATTCCAAAAAATTAAAAAAAATCCTACCTGGAACGGGCGGCGGAGGGAGGAGGGGTGCGAGCGGCCGCGTCTCTGGGAGGAGGGCGACGACGGCCGCGGCAGACAAGGGAGGAGAAGAGGCGGCGACGTAGGGAGTGAGGGCGGTGCTGTCGCCGCGTGGGAAGGGGAGGCGGGGCTGCGCTGCGGCGACATTGGGAGAGAGGGCGGCGTTGTCGCGCGTGTTGGGTGGGTAGACGGGGACGGCGACGAGAGGAGGCAGCCGCGAACGGCCGCGAAGGGGAGAGGGAGGGGCTGCGGCCGCTAACGGCCGCGAAGGGAGGGAGAGTGCGGGCGTGGTCGGCGTGGGCCTACCTGGAACGGGCGGCGTTGTCGGCGAGGGTCGCCGCGACGGTGGAGTGGTAGGTAGGCGGCGCTGCAGCGCCACCGATGTGGAGAGAAATGGAGGTGTAAAAATGGAGGTGGGTGTCTAAATTTTAGAAGAGGAGAGAATGAATGTGTTAGAGTTTTAATTGAGGGAGGTTAATTTTGGGATTTCCACGTGGGTGTCCTCATCGATTTTGTGTGTGTCCTCATCGATTTTGTGTGTGTCCTCATCGCGTGGGTCTCCTCATAGGATCTGTGTGTGCCTTTAGCCGCGCCCTTAATTAAATTATTGAGGCCCAAATTGAGGTGGCCTATTCCTAAAAAAGAAGGGCAGCAAGCAGCCCATGTTTATGATTAATGGAGGTCCATTCGCTATTCAATTAACAAAGTGGAAACATTTGCTGCGGACTGCATGAATTAAGTAAGAAGTAATGGGCCATGCAAAATTTCAGCCCACCTTTTGGCCCACATTATCTAGTAGTCCATTTGTTTAATTTTATGGGGCAATACACACGGAGCCAATTCGGGGGATGATACGCAGCAAGACAGACGCGAGAAAGCAGGGCATCACCATTGGGGAGGAATCCTCTCCTAGACACTCCACTCCACTCATTAGTTTAATTTTCATTTAATGTTTTAGGTAGATTTTAATGTAGTATTTTATTTTATTGGAAGAATTTGAAAAATTTGAAGACTTTATGAGGTGATACCTTTCTTAATTTAATGTTTTGTTATTTATGTTTTATGAATGCGTTTTTATTTGATAATTTAGTTATTGGTTAGGTTTTGTTGGTGTTTGGGTGTTTGAATTTATGATGGAATTAGATTTTTAGCTTAATTTTGATTGTTTAATTTAATTGGAAGGTGTATTGATTAGGTTAATGGGTTTTGATATATCATTTGCTTGAATTCAATTATTAGATTATATTTTGACGCATGATTAGTGTAACGAGAGTTGGTTAGTCTTGACGATAGTATAATTGAGGGTTGAGAGTCGAGTGGATTGAGTTTATATTGAATTATCGCAACGAGAGTTGGGTAATTTTCATTAGAACCCCATTAATTTACACTAATTATTTTAATGTGAGTTTGGTTAATTGGTGAGGAGACCATAGGAGCTTGGTTTCTAGTATTTAGGTGGAAAAGCATGATTAGGGTTTAGATTAGATTAATTTAGATAGAGTAGAACCCCCTAATTGTGTGATTATCTGGGTAAGAACGACTCTATCCTTCCTCCCGATCTTAGGTGCTTTATTAGATACATTTTTAGTGATTGCTATTATCGTACACCAACCAATGAATTAAACGTCTAAGTTAAACTTCAATCGATTTCCACATAATGAAGAACACCCGAACACTACTTCTCACATTCGATATTTGATCCTCGTTTACTTGCTTTTTCTAGTTAGTTTTTATCTTGTTGATTTTTACATTTAGTCTTTAGCTCACCCCCATGTTCTATCACTATAATTACGTGACACACACAACACTAAGGCTACACAAGCTAACTAGTCCCGTGGTTCGATAATTTAACCGGACACTTACTTTTGTTACTACGACCCTCTTACACTTGAGAGGTGAGTATAGAAAAATACGTCCCTTAATTATCTGTACATTTTTTTATTGAGACGTCACAAGATTATTTACACACTCTTAAAGATCTACATTATATTTTGATCCACAAATTAATGATGACATGGAGTAATAATGTGTATTAGGAGATTAAATATTGATTTGGGTGGAATTTACACGTTTTAGGAGCACATGTGAAGCGTGTTTTGATGTGGATTTCATTGAATTATGCATTGAATATGATTGTTTAAGCCGAAATGAGAGAAAGGTTGTGATTTGTCAATTTTGTAGGAAATACGATGAAATTTGGAGCAAAACACCAACCATACTTTACTGGATCAGGAAGAGGAGTGCACGGTTGGATTCGTCTCGAAAAATGGAGTGGATTAGCCAAAGGAATCGAGTCAATCCGACACCCGAGGTGGAAGATATGTACGAAACAAGAAAAGGCCGAAATCGAAGAACAAGGCAACTCGGCTGAGTGACCCAACTCGGCCGAATCTGAGATTTTCAACATTTCTGCACACTCGGCCGAGTGACCCAACTCGGCCAAATCTGCGAATTTCAACATTTCTGCACACTCGGCCGAGTGAGCCAACTCGGCCGAGTCTCGGCTAGACAAAATCGTGGCACGCTTTTTAAGTGCTCCACTCGGCCGAGTGACCCCAACTCGGCCGAGTCATCCCAAATTCGGTGCCAAACTTGTATTTTCTCCATTTTTGAGGGATCAACTTGCAATTATGCCATCCAAACCCTACCCAAACACTATATAAGCCCTCTTTCTTGAAATCCAAGACATGCTCCCCCAATCCACACATAGTTACACATACTTGGAGGTGTTTTGACCATTTCTCTCTCAATTCTTCATCAAATCAAGGAAGAAAGGATGCAATAGCTCCCAAATTTCATTCCCTACCACATTCTAGACTAAGCTTTCTCTTTCTTTTTTCTTTTTATTTAGTTATTTCATTTGGATTTTGTAATTTGAGTATGTATTTGATTAGCTAAACAATTTGTGGTTCTAAGGCATTGTAGATACTTGGATTGAAGTTTATGATTAATTTCTTGCTTTAATTGGTGTTTGTCTCTTATTTGCATGTTTAATTATCCATTGCAAAGCATGTTGTTATTGGCCATGATGATTTGCTTAATTCATTGTTAATTGGGGTAAGATCGAGAGATTTATTCCATTTAATCGTATGCAAGCATGCAACCCGGTATTATTATGAGCTCGAGAGATGATTAATTATCGGAGAGGGAATCGAATGATCTTTGGGGCTAGTTTAGGTAATACAATATTTGTGAGGTAGAGATACGAACTTATATTGTGTTTTCCTTTGGGTTAATTAGATCGAGAGATTAATTAATTCTTCTTGTGTGATCACCCTATATGAGATAATCTTAATGACCATTTAAACGAGATAACATTCATAAACGGATATCTAGGTGTTACAATTGCCTTGGAACCCACCTTCTCTTAATTGATTTTCATTCGTTGTTACTTTCTTTTATTGATTCGCATGTTAGTAGATCGATTTCCATTACTCTTTATTACTTATTTGTGACACTTTGGTAGGTAATCTTAGAGTAATTCACACCATTCAAATTATCGATCGCGTCTAAATAGAACTTAGTTAACAAACTACACTTTTACGCTTAACCTCCTTGTGGGATCGACCTCGTGCTTATCACGCTACGATAAACACCGTACACTTGCGGTTGTTTATTTAGTGTTGCATAACACGTGAATCAAATATCTACAGTATATTTTGATCTAGAGAAATCTGGCCACCAAGAGTGCATGCGCATACTTTAATTAATTAATTATTATCTATAATTAAGGGTATAACAATAATTATGTAATTAATAAAATATTAATTAATTAATTTTTTTTTTTGGATATCCAGATTCTGGATACATAGCATTACCGTTTCATTTTTGGCATATTATTTTCTCCCTCTCAATCACATCACTTATATTTTATCATACTTCATCTCACACTTATCAATTATTTTCTCTTCCCTCATCACATCACTTGTACTACATCTACTATTTTATCATATTCCTTAATCAAAAGTCAAAACACCCAAAAAAAAAAGGGGAAACTTATATCGGGACGGAGGGAGTATTATTTTAAGACTACAATTTGTAACTAAATATTTTTTAAATAATTATATCTTAACACTACAAAATATCTACCACTTTTCAATAATAAAAATTACATACTTTCCAGTCGAAATTTACCACTTTACTTTTCAGTTAAAATATCTACCACTTTTCAATAATAAAAATTACATTTTTTTAGTTAAAATATCTATCACTTTTTAATAATAAGGAATACACTTCTCATTAACAAAATCTACCACTTTTTTATAATGAAAATTACACTTTTCAGTTCCACTTTTCAATAATAAAAATTACTTTATTCAGTTAAAATATCTATCACTTTTCAATAATAAAAATTACTTTATTCAGTTAAAATATCTATCACTTTTCAATAATAAGAATTGCACTTTTCAGTTAAAATATCTCCCACTTTTCAATAATAAAAATTACACTATCACTTTCAATAATAAAAATTACATTTTTTCAGTTAAATATCTGCCACTTTTCAATAATAATAATAATTACATTTTTTCAGTAACAAAATCTACCACTTTTCAATTATAAGAATAACATTTTTTCAGTTTTAATAACTGTACAATTTATAATTAAATATACTAGTTATAATTAATTAAATTATCAATAATAGCATAAGCAAAATAAAAATGAAAATTATAGATTAATTAATAATTGTAGATTAATTACATAATTAAGTGATGGATTGATCTAAAAAAAATGAGAATTGTAAATTAATTAATAATTGTAAATATTGATCGATAAAAATGAGAATGGTAAATTAATTAATAAAGTAATAAAGTAATGGATTGTAAATTAATTAATAAGTAGAGAAAAAATTAGAGTTATAATCGTAAGTAGAGAAAAGTGGGTAATAAGTGGGAGTGAAAGGGATAAGGACAAAAACATGTGCACCAAACCTGCTTTGGTGCACACGGTGCATTTGAGAATTTCTCATGTAATTAATATGTGGTTTGAATTTGATAACTTAATTGATTGGTAATTATCTTCAATTTTCTAAGGCCTTGTTTTGTATGTGAGATTTTTTTTTTAAAGATAAATGTAAGATAGAGAATTTTAGTTAGATTGGGCATGATTGTGCATTATTTAAAAAACTAATTTTGTGTTTGGTGTGTTAGATAAGAAGTGTGTTATATTTTAAACTTTATGAGTAATTTATCATTTTGTCCTCTTAACATTTGCAAAAATGTAAATTTACCCCCATCAAATCCTAGCCTCAACAACAGATGAAAACGACGGTCTGCTTTGCGTGTTTACAACGGCCACAAGGGGGGTGACACCGAGGGTCTGAATATCGGAAAGGTGTCTTCTTCGACTGTCGGCATCAAAGGTGGGCGTCTTCAGCAGCGACAACAACATCGAGAATCAAAGGTGGGCGGGGTCTTCAACGGGTCGAAGTTGGGCGTTTTCAACGGGCAGAAGGTGAACGTCTTCAACGGCCACATTTGTATTGGGGATCGAAGGTGGTCGTCTTCAGTGTGAGTTGTTCGAGCAAGGCAAATGTATATCTATTATTTGGGGTTTTACATTTTGATCGACTAAATTCTCAGGTTTCTTTTATTTTCAAAATCTAATACCAGGAAGGAATGAAATAGCATAGCTCAACTATGGGTGTATGATTTTTTCATGTGAACTAGGCGTTCATATTTCTAGAATCTTCAATTATTTCTTAATTCTATCTAGTTTTAGGTTATGTCTTGGCAAGGTTAGTATTTGTTCAATTGCTTATTGTGCTTCTTGATTGTGGTTGTTCACTATTTGTTTTTGTTTTTTTTTTTTGCTTCTTGATTCTTTGTTAGCATATATAATACCCTCTGTATTGCCCTTTGTTAGCATTCTTGATTCTTTGTTAGCGTATATAATGCCCTTTGTTAGCATTGTGAGTCATATATAATAACCCTTGTATATTGCCCTTTGTTAGCATTCTTGAATCTTTGTTATATAATGCCCTCTGTATGGTGTGAGTCATATATAATGACTCATGTTATGACCTTTGTTAGCATTCTTAATTCTTTGTTAGCATATATAATGTCCTTTGTTAGAACTGTAATGACTAGGTAAGGTTATATAATGCCCTTTATTCTTGATTCTTTTGTTAGCATATATAATGCCCTTTGTTAGCATTCTTGATTCTTTGTTAGCATATATAATGACCTTTGTTAGAATTGTAATGGCTAGGCAAGGTTGCTTCTTGGTTCTTTGTTAACTGTGGTTTTTTAGCGTGAACTTGTTGTTGAAATAAAAAATGAAGAGTAAACTTTGTATGGATACACTTGAAAAAATTCCAGTATATCTTACCTTTTAATATTTGGCCTTATTGAGAGTTATCTACTTTGTGCAGCTACATTATGCCGTCTTCAAATCAAGACATACTACCCCCTGATTGCTTATGTGAAGCTAGCAAGATGTATTTGCACCGATCAAGTGATTTTGCGAAGAATCCTAGGAAAGATTACTTTAAATTCCAGTTGGATGACAAACACACACGTAGTTTTATTTGGTGTGGTGAATTCGCTCGTAATAAACAATCCACCACGCTGCCTACCAATGTTAGCTAGTCATCTAACACACCATATGACTTGACGAGCGCCGCGTGTTCACATAGCAAGCTTGTTCATGCCTCGCCCAATAATATACGTCATCGAAGCTTATGCAGCCCACCAACTTACGACGGTGAAAACTTAAATTTTAGGGAACTCAACAACTTCGTGATTCATCCACAACATAGTGTAATCGTATGGTGTACGATTGTGTTGCTAATTATCTTTGCCGCTTCAACCTTCTTTATGTTAGGATTCGTTGTTGGACTCAACTTGTATTGTCGTCCTTAATTCCTTAATTTTAAATATGTAATGCAACGAAACGACACTAGTATGGTGTACGTATATCCAGTGTTTTCATAACCGAACCGGTGATCAAACCGGATTGACTACCGGTTCACGGTCCAACCGGTTGGATCGGTTGAACCGACGGTTCAACCGTTAAAATGATTTTTAATTATTTATTTATGTTATTCTAATTTTTATTTGATTGTGCCCATTTATTTTATTAATATAATAGGTTGACCCATTAATTAATCATTTTATTAATCTAATAATTGAGCCCACTAATATAATAACTGGGCCTAATAGCCCTAACTTGTACTATATAGCCTTTTAGGGTTTTTCTTATGCTGGAAATTCTTCTCAGCCGCAGTTTTTGCTTAGTAATCAGTTTTTATGGAGCAAATGAGCAATAGAAGCGGCGTCGACTCAGAGAAGTAAGAACTCAGAAATTATGTCGAAAAGACGATGGATGTTCGCGATTGCTAGTGCGACGCCGTACTGTGGTCGCCGCCGACACCTCCTTGGTCGTGGTTGCGCCGCCTTTGTCTGATTGTTTCTGAGCAACCAAAATATAAGGTAGGTTCACACGACTGAGAATTGGGGTGGAAGGAGACGTGCCTAATTGTGTATAAAAAACGGTCAGACCGGGATTTGCCGGTTTTCCCGGTTATTTGCCGGTTTTCCGGTTCTAATCTGGTTTGATCCGGTCGAACCATCAAAATGAGTTTATCATCGATTTCGGACCGGAGCCAGGTCCGGTTCACGGTTGAACCGGTCGGTCCGGTCCGGTTTTAAAAACACTGCGTATATCCATACTTTTTACATGTTGTGGTATTTTATTAATGCAATGTGATTTTAATAAAATAAAATGCTTCATACAAATAACTTGTATGCTTTAAATTTGTAAAACTTAGTACTAATTAACTAATCTTTAAATGTGTATGCTTTAATTTAATGCTACCCACCCACCAAATTGATTTTGTGCAGCTCAAAAGATTTGATCTTGATGTTAAAAGATTGACAATTCCCATCAGATTAATGAAGACAATTGAGGTGGTTGGTTTTAATTGCACTTACCCACTTTTCCGATTAATGAAGACAATTTCGGTAGGTGCAAGGCATAAATGACTACATACAATGGTTGGTTACTTGGTTGTGTTCTTTTATGTCTATAAATAACAATGACATCAACTACAAGTTTCCCAAACAAACACCATCAACCCAATATGAACAACAAAGGCAAAATAAGCTTTGAGAAAATTCCTCCACATGCTGCGTATTTTTACGTCGGTCGGTGGACCGAGTATACCGTCAATGTCTTCATCTGTGTACTTGTGAGTTTCAAGAAGAGTGGAGAATGGGACGTGCACTCTGATAACGTCGGTTGCATCGTGCACGCTCATGAGTTCGTCAACGTCATGATGGGAAAAAGCTTCTCTTGGGAAGAAGTTCTTGCTCTAATGAACTTATTGAAGAAGCGTTATAGGGACCTCAAATCGTTGCTTGGTGTCGTAGGTGTTCGTTGGTATCGCATGGTCAATCATGTGTACGTGCCATCATGGGTACCAATATTCGAGGTATGCGTAACATCGAGTTTTTGCGACCATCTAATAACTTATTTTTTTTGTTGTTAATAACTTATCTTTTGTTGAGCATGCGTCGGACATCGACATTTTTTTTTCTTTCGAAGGAAAACTTCGACATTTATTTAAAAAATATGTTTTGTGTATATACCCTAACATGAAGTGTAAAAAATTTGTATTGTAACACCGAGTAACTCATTTTTCATATTTATTAATTTTTTGTACTCTTCAAAGGTTGAAAATATATATGGATACTACAGTTGCTATAGCGTGAGCACTCCGACGTCTTATGATATTTATTTTGATGTTTATTCTCTTCTTATGACGACGTAGGGAAATGAGTTTGCAAAAAGACATTTTACCACAAGGGTGACGCAATGTTCGACTGCTTGGAAGACTTATTCGGTAATGACAGCTTGCCTAACAACGTTATCACTATTAATTCTGAAGGGGTCGTCATTGGTTTACCCAATAGTGCAACTACACCTTTCGTCATTCCAGATTCAGACGACGAAGACGAGGTCGAATCCCCTAGCCTTGCTGGCCGTAAACCACCACGTCGTATGTTATTCGGTGCAACTAATGGTAGCCCATCCTATATGGTTGTGAGTGTCGAAAGTAACAACGTCTACAATCCAACGTGACAACTAAGGAAAAGAAGCCGATATCCGCAAACGAGTCTCCATATCCACTTTTGTCGGACAAGTCCAAAGTTCATGCAATCACTATTAAAAAAGAAGTAAGCCCTACCACCTCTTCTAGCCCGTATAAGAACAAGTGATAACCATCGAAAATAATTAAAGGTTGACTTTTTTGTTTCGATATTAGTATGTTATGTTATCTACGTTGGTAATGTGTCCCGTGTCTTTGTTGCCGAGCCATGTGTATAAGACGTGGTGTGGCTTGGTACTCTTTTGTGCTATTTGTGTACGGGCTATAATATTAATGGTATGGTTAACTTGTTATATATGCGTAGAATGAATTTTAAAAGTAGTACATATGGTGCGTAGAATGGATTTTCAAAGTAGTCCATATGTAGTAAGAAGGGTCTAACTTGTCATATATTATAATAAACTGTCACGATGATGTTAAAGTGTGGGAATGATATTTCCAAACTTGGCATATATTAAAAAGAGTTTGTTATAGTTTATCAAAATGGGTTTGCTATAGGTTATCAAAATATAGATTAGCAAAAACCCCAACATCATTAGTAAAAAGTAGGGATGGCAAAATGATCTGCCCCGAAGTCGACCCGCCCTGCTCTGAGAGGTTTAGATCCGCCCTGCCCTGCCCCATCCTTAAAACAGGGCAAATCTGCCTCGCCCCGCATGCAGGGCAGGGCAGGCATGGATATATGTATTATAAAAATCTGCCCTGCCTTGCCCTGAATATAAAAAAAAAAATTATATTAATATATATTAATATAAAAATTATTTTTGATTATTTTATTTGCTGTTAAGTATTTTGGATATGACTTACTGAATTTCTAATGTTTAATTTAATTGTGAATTTTTAGTATTTATTTTATTGTTTAATTTAATTTAATTTGCATATTTTACTTGAACTTTTGGAGTGCATGGGGCAGGGCAGGGCACGGAATGTTGCCCCGCAGCAGGTCGCAGGGCAGGGCACAGAATGTTGCCCCGCAGTAGGTCGCAGGGCAGGGCAGATACTTATGAACGCAGGGCAGATTTGGATATTTAACTATCTGCCCTGCTCTGCCCCATTGTCATCCCTAGTAAAAAGCAAAAATGATTGTTGCTATAGGTTGCTATATCACAATAATAAACATCATTGATCCATATGTCTACTGCACAAACAACATACAAAATAAAACACAATATTAACCTTCAGTTGAAATCGGGAAACCTAGATCGTGATAAATACACAAAAATCTCTGAAATGAATCCAGAGATCCGCCACTAACCTCTGTCACCAGAAATACTCGCCGAACGTGAAGGCCGTACCGATCCACCGTTCACCTCACCGAAAAAAATTAATTCGACTAAATCCTGAAAATCTTTGAAAAGGAGAAAAAATTAACAACATTTTATGAGATAATTCATGAGAAATAAATAAAAAATGTGAGAAATCCCGAATAACATAAAAAACACTAACCTCAAATCCACAAAACCCTAAATGTGGACGAGGACGACGACAGAGGAACCCCAATCGTTGTTTGAGTTCACAAACCCTATAAATCGCCGAATTGCCAGAGAGAAGAACAAACCCTAAAATTGCCGAAAATCGCCGGAGAGAAGAGGCCAAGAAAAATTGCGTGAAAAATGGATGAAAAGAGTTGGTTGTTGTTTTAAATACCCAAGGGGTATTTTTGTCCAATGCCAAAATATCACCTCCGTGTTTTAGGCCAAAAGTTGTAATCTCACTTGTTTTGAAATGATAAGCAATCGGGAAAAAAAGGGTAATACACACGAGCTTGGCCCAAAAACGCGGGACTCACTCTTACACACCAATCATAAGATTAGCCCAAATTGTAGGCCTAATCTTGCCTAATCTTAGAAACCAAACTGGGCCTAATGTTATTATATGCAGGTCGTTTTTATTAGACCGACTACTAGCTTGTGTCAACCCTCACATATGGCGAGGACTTAGGAAATAACATGTGCAGGTCGACTTGCACTACTCCACTCAACAAGAGCACCAACAACCTCCACACACGCCCTTACGGGAAGCGTCCGTCGTCGCTCTTTCCATATACGCCAACCAACCATGGCAAACCTTTAGGTAGGCATTCTCCCTATCCAACGACTGCAACACTGTCAAGAAATTAAAAAAGTTGATAGTGAGTCAATGTCACACTAGGGGTGTAAACGAGTCGAGTATTGCTGAGCTCGAAACTCGGCTCGATTGTTACACTCGAAGCTCAACTCGACTCGATCGAGCTCGACTTGATAAGAAACTCGATAAACTCGAGCTCGGCTCAACTCGACTCGATTACCTACATAATTTACAAAATTAATTGTAAAACATATTTTTTCTAAAATAAACTCGAGCTCAACTCGGCTCGATTACTTGTATATAAATATAAATTATATATTAATGGCAAAAATAGTAAATATTGTTCAAACTCGATTAGGCTCGTGAGCCTTTCGAGTCGAGTATTTATGAGTTCGAACTAGCTACTCGAGTATCTCGAAACTTAACTCGACTCAAAGTTATCGATCTTTTTCCGAGTCGAGCACGAGTAGCTCGACTCACTTACACCCTTATGTCAGACACAAGGTTATATGCTTATTTCACTGAATAACGCCTATCTTTGTTATAATATCATAACAATTTATCCACACACTCTTTAAGGCACGCTAGCGCTTTTATTAAACAATTCATTTCCGCAATAGGCATAATTTTGCCAATCGCCTCCAATTTTCACTGTCTCGAGCCTGGCACTAGTAAAACTCTAACATTTACGTCCTCCAAACCATGAACAAGAGGAGAACGAAGATAAAACGATGAGTCGTCATTTATCCGTGGGGGTAGTACTTTGCTTTGAAAAATTTGGATAACAAAGTATTTGGATTTGTGAAACAATCCGACCTTCCCTAACATGGCACCCATGCTATTTCTCCCGCACGAAGACTGCCCAACCGTACCCATTTCCCCACCAATACGAGTTTAACATTTTCTAAAGATCGTCCACTAGGGAGCTAGGCAAGAGAAACGTACTCATGCAAAATGTAGGTACAACCGTACAACCTAGGCTACTTATCAAGAAGTCTACTGATTTGACGTCTCAAACCACATAGAAATCAGAAGAGGGAAAGATAACCCAAACTAAAATAGTAATTCAAAAGTAATCAACAAGTAAAACAATACACAAGAGATTTAAATGTTTCGATCAATGTGATCTACATCCACTGGACCAAACGACTTCAACTTTGATTGATCAAGAATGTTTACACACTCACTCGTGAACTCACACGACTCAAAGACGAATGCTCGTACTAGCTCGAAACCTTACAAAGTACAATTACAAGAGTATTTATACTATCATGGTGATTGCAACAGTTGAGTAGTTAGTACGTTTGCAACCGTTTGTAATAACCCATGTGCTTAGTTATTGCCCAACCGAAATGACAGTTACTTTCCATGTTAGTTGAAACTGCCTGTAACAGTCTCTCAGAAGACTTGTCTCGAAATCAGATGACTCTCCTCGTCTGATACAACTCATTTGTTCTGGTCAAAAGACTAACTCCGATGATAGTCATCAACTCTGCTAATCCAACTCTTCTGATCTGAACAACCTAACTGATTTTAAGTGACTCTTCCTCAGGTGACTGAACACATTCAACTCATATGATTTGGCCTAAGTCATCTTATTTTACCCCTATCAACTGTCCTCCCTCAACTGATGTGAGATTATGAGATAACACTCACACTACTGATTTAATTAACACCTCTTTCCCTACTTTGGACACCTTCTTGTCTTTTAATTTTTTGCAATTTATCCGAGAGACTCTCCCGAACATACCAAAATATTTATTTCTTATTCCGTCCAATAAAGGGACAACAACCCAAACCTTTTGCTAGTGTTCAAGAAGCGTTAGCATAACATACAACTCGCCTTGTAACCCATCTATAACATTCACACTGAAAAAAATCCAAAATTTATCGAAGTTAATTGCTTGGCCAGAAACTTGCTCAAACCCAATTGAAATATCATCCAATTTTCCACATTGTCCGCACGAAAGAAAAGCAAGCAATCATCATCAAAAAGTAGATAAGACACAGTCGCTGCCGCTCTATAAACCCTACCGACATGTAGTTCTCTCTTATATTGGCTTGGTCCAGAAGCGACGAAAGACCATGTGCACATAAGATTACAAAATACAGTGACAGAGGGTCCCATTGACGAAGACCACGACCAGGAACAATAGGCCCCACATTTTTATCCTTCACCACAAATTATAACTCACTGTTCTCACACATACTAGCGACGTTAGTTTTCATGTACGGTTCTCTAACTATTTATAGGATCAAATGTTAAATTATGTTTAATAGTGGCTTGTTTTTTTTTATGTTGTAGGGACATCAGTTTAAATTTGGCTACATTCAATCCTCAGGGTATGATTTGGTGGTATAGGCTGACACTTAACAATATGTTTTTTTCTAGGTTTCAGATAGTGGATGGTAGAATTGGTCGCCCAAATTTGTAGATTCTTTAGTCGGATATAAGACTTCAAATATTTTTTCTACATTCAAACCTAAGTTTCCAATTTAATTCAACTCAAAATAAATGAAATTTAGTTACTTCAATCTTTCTCCTTCGGAAACAAAATAAAACAACGAATCACAAAGATAACATAATCTTAAAATGGGCAAAGGAAAATATTCAAATCCTAATTCAAGTACAACTCTAATGTATTTTCTTGTATCTCTCTATCTCTTTCTCTTTCCACACAAATCTTTTCCTTTGTCCCCTACTCTATCCTCATTATATATATATATATATATATATATATATAGTTTTGATATAATTTACATGCATTGTTTATGTGACAATGCTACATTGTTATAATATTATAAAATTTGTTAATTCGATCTGGTTGTACTGTTAGTAGTCTGTTACACAATGATGTATTGACTTTGATGCGTCGAAAAAGAACGCGCTCGGATCTCAGCCGTTCCTTTGCGAGCACTATCGATCACGATCTCAATCACTCGTTCGCCTTTGACAATCCTCGTGTGAATCTTCTCGTAAGTCCAAATTTGGCCTGCAAAAGTACACCGGAGGGGGCCTCCGGCGTAGAAACTCCGACGCTCAAGTCAGAACTTATCGTAGGCGAAATCAAAGAGAAATTCCCCTGTATATCTAGGGGAATTCCGGCGAATATCGTGAAGTCTCTCTTCACTATTAGCGTATATTTTGTACGGCAGTGTGTATCATCAATAAAATATGTGTATCATAATAATAACTTTTTTAAGAATATAGAAATAACCTTCTTTATATACCTGGCCCCTCTCTGCGGAGAGGGAGAGACCTATTCTCCCTGAATTCTCGGCATGTATCTGGGAATTCGGCCTCAAATCTCCAAGGACTCGGCTTATCCCCCTGAAGACTCGGCTCTTCAGCTTATCCACTCCTCTTTTCGTGGGTTTGAACAATTCTCAAGACTTAACCAAGGAAGACAGGCTATAATTCCCTTCTTGGGCCAAATCTTCCCCAGCCCAAGACCTATTAATTTCTTCACATATGGGCCGAAGGCCCAATTTCTCTGATTTCCCTGATTCCTCTACTCGAACCCAGGGGGTGTATTAATCCTGTTTCTTCAATATATTAACCTAATTACAACTATCATAACTTATCCCGTTTCCACGTGTCGACTCCTCCGAGAGCGACATATTTATCTACATCAACCACTCCCCCCTACTCTCATAAAATGAATAATTTTTAGGAGAGTAGGAAAATAATAACCCTGAGATAAATGCCAGAGAAATATTTCATTTCCTTTCTTAAAACTCAAAATACCTCTCGAAATAGTCTTATTGATTTGATTCCCTCTAGTAATAATTACTTCTCAAAAAGCGTTGGGTCTTTTACACTTCCACACGCAACTGTGCCCTTGAATCCCGCAATCACGCGCCTATATCCAACATCAAGCCGCCGTTTGTCTTTCACGCGTTTTTTAATTGGGAGGATCATTTAATTCTCCTCGATTCTCCCTCTTCTCTTTTCAGCGTAATCATTCAAAATTCATCTTTTCCACCAAAACCCTGATTTCCCTTCATTTCAAATTTATCTATTCTCTATCTTCGTCTTCATCTTTGCGATCTGAACTTCTTCGTGCACGTCCAGTGGCTGTTTCGTCGTCACTCCTTAAAACCGACCTTCCTTCAGGTACCTATTCCTTCCCTTTTACTCTCATTTATACCATGTCATCTTCTTCAGATTCCGTTTCAATGGAAAGTTCAACTTCCCATCCTCTTTCTATCTTTCCTGTAATCGACCCTGCTTTAAAAAACACCATCGCTGGTTCTTCCTTGCTTTCTTCTGAGCGTGTTGCCGCTTTTCTCCGGTCGGGAATCTTTCCCACCGATTACGCCGTTAGGGCCGCCCATAGGAGGGAACGCCCGAATTTTCCTGGTACTAACACCTTGGCCTTCTGGGAGGCTCAGTTAAAAGCAGGACTCCGCTTCCCGATTCACCCTTATTTTTCGGAGATCTCTACTTACCTGCGCATACCCCTCAACCAATTCACCCCCAATGCTATTCGAGCAATGCTAGGTTTTTACATATTGATGAAGGGGAATGGTGGCGAACCCTCAGCCCAGCTTTTCCTAACTCAGTACATGTGTAAGTATGCGGATGGGTTTTTCTATACTGCTGGTCGTCCTTCCAGGGCTGGGAAATTCATGGAGAAGCTCCATGAAGGAGTCCAAGACTGGAAGGACTATTACTTCTTTGTTACAAACCCCGTTCCTTGGGATTTTCCTCATGAAGGGTGGATTTATGAGAACCCTGGGGTGCCTCGTCCTCCTCTCTCTGTTTGTTCTTCTCTGAATTTGGAAGTGATGAACCATCTAAATGACAATGTTTCCGCTCATGGCTTTTTCGATGTAATGAGCATTTGCAAAAATCCTAGAGCCCTTTCTCATTTTGGTTTCGGTCGCCCCGATTACCCCCTAGGTCCCGACGATGGTAATACCATCTCTTTTTCCTTAGTATTGTCCTCACAATTCGAACTGCAGTGTTTATTAATGTCGTTTGTATTCCTTTATGCAGCTATGAGTTGGTTAACCCAAATTTCTCGCGATGCTGCTCCTCTCTCGATGGTTGCAAAGTCCCCAGCCCCTGAAAGCTCTTCAAAGGCCCCTGTCATTCCTTCCTCAGCGAAACCTGCCACTGGGTCCGTTGCTAAGCGCACCCGTTCCTCTACCGAGAAAACCATGGTCTCCGTCTTGCCTCCTGTCTCCGATGCCTCTAAGAAGAAGAAATCCAAAACCAAATCTTCCATGCCTAATGTTGCTCCCGATGCTCCAGACGAAGTCAATGTTGACCATCTCTTGGCCTTTATAGAACGTTATACTCCGACTCCTGCTACCGAAGCCCTTAATGCTCTTTCTCCAGAAGAGCGAATTGTGCACGCCGCCCAAAATTTCACACAGGTAGGTTTTCAATATGGATATTGCTTTGAATGACTCATAGAAGAGAATATAGATACCTTACTTCTTGATGTTGTTTCTTGTGTAGTTTGGTCTTCTGTTTTCCAACATGTCTGAAAGAGCCCTCCAGTCTCTTCAGCAGGTAGATGATCTCCAAAGTCAGGTAGAGCTGGAGAAGGAGATACTCGATGCAGAATTACGGGACGCTAATCAGAGGTGTAAAACACTCCGAGCGACACTCTCTGGGGAGATTTCTTCGTTGAAGGAAGAGTTCGGTAAACAGGTTAAACAGCTGGAGGTTACTCTTCCCCTGACTGGTATGAAGTTATGCATAGAGTCCTTGTTTACCTCTGCCATAGGTCAACAATTTCTAGGTACCTTGCATCAGGAGTGGTTGGAGGCCTTTCTTCAGAGCAGCAGTTTCTTAGGGGCCATGGGTGCATACATCCCTCACTTCATTGATCATGGGTTTTCTAATGCTGTGGCTGAACATTCTGCCCCTGGTTTTAATGGTCAGTATACCCGTGCTCTTCGACTGGATGAGCTGGATACTCCCCCTAAGTTCCCCGGAGATGCAAAGGAAGATATCAACACTCCTTGGTGGTTGCCGGGGATGAGGAAGGCGATCTTGGAGCTGAAGGGTGCTGCTCGGAGTTTAGATGATTTGGCACCGGCGAAGGATATGACTTTCCCTGTTCACGTAGATAATCCAACTCCGGTGACTACTGTGGCAGCACACGCTCTGGTGGAGAAGGCAAAGGGGGGTGATTCTAGCGGGCAAGCTGAGGAGACAGGAGCAGGTGCTGAGGGGAAGGATACCATTCCCCTCTCTTGATAATTTCTCTGATAACAATTCAATACTTTAAGACACTTTTTATTTTGCTAAGGCCTCTAAGGCTTCTTTCGGTATTTTCCAGAGACTCCACACTCCGGGGTTTTCTTGTGGAGGGCCTAGGCATGGTGCCTTAGGTCTTCGGATATTTCTGCTTTCCTTTTGATATCGTACCTGCACAATTACTGTTTGGCATGCATACATATATCTCTAATTCTGTTGATTAGATGTGTAACATAATATTCATCCTACTTATGCATCTAGCATGTTTTCAGTATTTTATTAACACGTAAAGGCTCTAAAGCTCCTAGAGGAACCTTAATGAGGAGATAGGGTTGATATCCCTGTACTTACTTGGCGATTTTGGTAGGGCTTCTAGTCTCTCCCTTAGTACTAGGGTTTTTAAAGATTACATCCCCCAGAGGTTAGGGTCTCAGGGATCATCCTTTCCCTTAGGCTGTTTATACTCGTGAGAGTTAGTTTATACTCGTGAGAGTTCGTTTATACTCGTGAGAGTTAGTTTATACTCGTAAGAGTTCTTAGGGATTATACTCTCCCTGAAGTTAAAGTGTTTATACTCGTAAGAGTTAGTTTATACTCGTAAGAGTTCGTTTATACTCGTGAGAGTTAGTTTATACTCGTAAGAGTTCTTAGGGATTATACTCTCCCTGAAGTTAAAGTGTTCATACTCGTAAGAGTTAGTTTATACTCGTAAGAGTTCTTAGGGATTATACTTTCCCTGAAGTTAAAGTGTTTATACTCGTAAGAGTTAGTTTATACTCGTAAGAGTTCGTTTATACTCGTAAGAGTTCTTAGGGATTATACTCTCCCTGAAGTTAAAGTGTTTATACTCGTAAGAGTTAGTTTATACTCGTAAGAGTTCGTTTATACTCGTGAGAGTTAGTTTATACTCGTAAGAGTTCTTAGGGATTATACTCTCCCTGAAGTTAAAGTGTTTATACTCGTAAGAGTTAGTTTATACTCGTAAGAGTTCGTTTATACTCGTGAGAGTTAGTTTATACTCGTAAGAGTTAGTTTATACTCGTAAGAGTTCGTTTATACTCGTGAGAGTTCGTTTATACTCGTGAGAGTTAGTTTATACTCGTAAGAGTTAGTTTATACTCGTAAGAGTTCGTTTATACTCGTGAGAGTTCGTTTATACTCGTGAGAGTTATGTCTTCCACTGTACCCCCTCGTGAGGGTTTTGAGAATCTTCTTGAGAATCTTCTGGGATAGGGTTTATCGACAAGTTCATTATATCTTCCGCTGTATCCCCTACTCCCCCTAGCTTTAGAGGCTATCGTGAATAGGAACTTTGGGAAATATTCTTAAGTATTCTCCATTCGAGCGTTTATGAATCGGTGTAAATTTTTCTATCTTTGCAGTATCTTTAACATGCTATACTTCAGTTTCCAAAACATATTCGTTATTTCAGCACTCATCATGCAGATCTTCAACAATTATCTTAACATGATATTAACACATGAGAAACATTTCATCATAAAATTAGCGCATAAGAGTCATCTTATCACAATATTAACATGCATTTAGGGAAATTGCTGAGAGTTTATCAAAACCGATGCTCCATTGATCGAAAATGTTTATCAACATAGGCAAATAAGGGGAACCTATGCCGGCCTCATTAAAAACCTCTCCGTGGTAAAACCCCAAAGGGAAACCCACGTAGAGGGAAAAAGAGTGCCGGTGAAGCAATTATTCGAACGAGAAGTAAATATTCAAAATTGTTCATAAAGAAAAAGGAAGCAGGGGAATTACCCCTTCCTCAAACATAAAATCTCTTCAAGTGGCATACGTTCCATGGCCTTAGTATCTCTTTCCCTGTCATGTCTTGGAGCTTGTATGCCCCACCCTTGAGTACCTGTATGACCCTGTACGGACCTTCCCAATTGGGTTCCATCTTCCCAGTGTTCTTCAAAGCATCTGCCCTCCGAAGGACTAAATCTCCAACTTTAAAGGAGCGAGGGATTACCCTGCGGTCATATGCTGCTTTGATCCGACTCTTGTACCTTTCTGCCTTTAATCTCGCCATCTCCCTCTCTTCATCTACTAGGTCCAGCGCTTCCCTCATTAATTCTTCATTTCTCTTTTCTTCGAAATAAGTGATCCGGTGTGATTTGAGTCTGGCTTCAGGAGGTATCACTGCTGCTGCTCCATATACCAAGTAGAAGGGAGATTCGCCTGTAGCCGTCTTAGGGCTGGTTCGGTAGGACCAGAGGACGTTGTCCAACTCCTGCACCCATTTTCCTCCTACCTCTGCCAATCGTGTTCGAATACCGTCGACCAAGATCCTGTTTGTAACCTCTACCTGCCCATTAGCTTGGGGATGGGCTACTGAAGTGAACCTCTGCGTGATGTTCCATCTCTCGCACCATCTTCTTACTTTATCTCCATTGAACTGCGTTCCGTTATCGGAAACCAAGATTCTAGGTACTCCAAACCTGCAACAAATATGTCTAGCAAGAAAAATAATTACATTGTCCTCTTCGATTTTAGCCAAGGGCACAGCCTCTACCCATTTACTGAAATAATCCACGGCTACGATTAGAAATTTTCTCCCTCCTGGTGCCAAGGGGAAGGGTCCCACCAGATCGATTCCCCATTTAGCGAAGGGACAGGGCGAGTACATAGCCCCCATTTCTTCTGCCGGTACCCGTATCAAATTTGTACCTTGTTTCCGCTCCTTGGATTACCTTGCTCACATAATATACAGGCTGTTGTGTGGAGCCTTCCTCTTTCATCAGGGCCGTGCTCAGGGAGTGTTCCCCTACCGAGAGGTATAGGAGTAGGACGTCTCCCTGAGTAGGCTTAGTTAATTTTGGAAGTTGTTCCAGATGGTGCTTCAATTCTTCAAAAGCCTTCTGGCATTGCTCATCCCATTCGAATCTTGACCCCTTCCTTAGCGTTCTGAAGAAGTGATGACTCTTCTCTGCTGATTTAGCTATAAATCTGCTAAGGGCTGCGATCCTTCCGTTCAAAGTCTGCAATTCTTTCAAATTCCGAGGGGGTTGCATGTCGAGCACCGCCTTTACCTTAACGGGGTTCACTTCTATCCCTCTCTGAGTCACCATATATCCCAGAAATTTCCCTGACCCTACTCCAAAAGAACATTTAGCAGGGTTCAATTTAATACCATTCTCTCGAATTACCTGAAATATCTCCTTCAAGTCGTCAATATGTCCCTCTGCTTTGACACTTTTAGCTAACATATCGTCCACGTAAACCTCCATGTTCCTGCCTATCTGCCCTCGGAACACCGAGTCTACCATTCTTTGATAGGTTGCTCCTGCATTTATCAGTCCAAAAGGCATACGTACATAACCGAAAGTACCACATGTCGCTATAAAGCATACCTTTGGTATATCGAGGGGGTTCAGCTGGATCTGATGGTGCCCCTGATATGCGTCCATCAGGCTGAGTAATTCAAACCCAGATGTGGCATCCACCAGTTGGTCGATCCTGGGCAAAGGGTAGTGGTCTTTAGGGCAGGCTTTGTTCAAGTCCCTAAAGTCAATGCACATCCTCCACTTGCCAGCTCCCTTGGACACCAACACTGCATTCGATAACCATTCAGGGAACTGGACTCTTTTCGCGTGCCCTGCATTCAACAATTTATCGATTTCCTCTTTTACTATGAGGTTCTTCTCTTTACCGAAGTTCCTCAACTTCTGTTTCACGGGCCTGGCTTTGGGATCCACATTCAAGTGGTGCACTGTTATTTCTGGAGGGATACCCGTCATATCCGTCGCTGTGAATGCAAAGATGTCTGCATTTTGCTGGAGGGCAAGTATCATCTTTCCCTGGAGCTCGGGGTTCATGTTCGTACCTATCCTGGTTGTAAATCCCTCATTTCCTGGGTAGAGCTCGATGCTCATCAGCTCCTCGTCTGCTTTAACTTTGGGTTGCTCTTGTACTAGCTCACCCACTTTCTGTCTTTTCAATTCAGGGTCTTTTCCCTTAAATCTCTCCATTCCTCTGAACACGGCCCTGTCTGCTATCTTGACCGATTCCACATAACACTTCCTTGCCTGATACTGATCACCACATATCTCTCCCACGCCCCCCAAGGTAGGGAACTTCATCTTCATGTGGAAGGTGGAGATCACTGCCTGAAAAATATTCAAGCTTGGCCGTCCCATTACTACGTTATAGGAAGATGGGACGTCTACAATCAAGAATTCTATGACTTGTACTCGACGATTAGGGGCAACTCCTAACCCTACTTGTAGTAACGCTGAACCAAGGGGTTGAATGGCTCCCCCTGAGAATCCATACAGAGCTGTTTCCACCGGTCTAAGCTTTATATTCAAGTCCATCTTCTTGAAACAGTCGAAGAGCATGATGTCGGCAGAGCTTCCAGTGTCTACAAAAATTCTTGCTACATCGTATCCTGCTATATCCGTGGTAATGACCAGTGCGTCATTATGAATTTCTCTAAGCTCTCCAGCGTCCTCTGGCCCAAAATGAATGTCTGGGCCCTCTGCCATCTTTCCCACTTCATGGTACTCTATATTTCTCTCATTCTTCAGCGACCGAACGCTCTGCTTTCTCTGCCTGAAGGAGTCCCCATCAGCAGGGCCTCCCATTATCATATGAATAGTTCCCCTCTTCTGAGGAGGGGGTGGTGGCTCCTCATTGTCCTTCCTCTGATCTCTCCTGTCGTCTTCCTGCTTCCCCTCGGGGTCCTTTCTCTTTTGACCCCTGGGGCCTTGTCGATCTCTGAAAATAAACTCTTTGAGGTGGCCTGCCTGAATCATCCTCTCTATCTCATCCTTCAGATGCCAACATTGGTTGGTATCATGGCCATAATCGTTATGGAACCTACAAAACTTGTTTGACTTTGGGTTTTGGGGGCCTCTGCTTCTTGAATAGGGGAATTTCATATCTGGATGGTCCCCTGCCACCTCCAGGACTTCGGCTGGTTCTATCTTCAAAGGGGTATATCTCTTCGCCCCTCTCCTGGGATTCCAGGGTGCAACTTCCTCTCTTCTCACGTTTTCCAGTCTCCTGGAGCTCCGATGTCTCTCTGGACTTGGCCTTCTAAGTGGAATTTCTTTCCTCCTTTCTCCATTACCCATTATAGCCCGGGTCTCCGATCGTTTAGCTTTCCTTACCTCCTCCAGGGTGAGGTATTTCTCTGCTCTCCTCAACAATTCATCGAAAGTCCGAACCGGCTTCTTAGCTAAAGAGGTGAATAAATCTCCGTCACGCAACCCGTTGGTGAGGGCATTGATTTTAACCTCCGAGGAGGCTGTAGGTACTTCTAAGGCCGCTTGGTTGAATCTTTTCAAGAAAGCCCGTAAGCTTTCATTCTCTCCCTGACGCATGTTGAACAAAGTAAGGGTAGCTCTAGGCTGTCTCCTAGCGCTGGCAAATTGGTGCAGGAACAATTCGCTGAATTCGGACCATGAGTGGATAGTATCTGGTCCTAACTGCGTAAACCACTGTTGTGCAGCCTTGGACAAGGTAGTCAGAAATACTCGACATTTGACACCTTCTCCATACCGGTGCAGTAAGGCCGCGTTCTCAAATCTCATCAAGTGCTCATAGGGATCCGAAGTGCCGTCGTATTCAAAATTTAAAGATTTGAAGTTAGAGGGCAGTTCATCTTGTAAAATAGTAGGTGAAAATTGATATCCAGTGGTGTAAGAGGGTTTACTTACGTTGTCAGTAATATGTCTCTGCATATCCCTCATCTCTTTACGCAGGGCTTGTATCTGATCATTGACGGCCCCTTGATATGTGTCGTCCGTGCTTTCTCCCATCCCCGTATCCAGGGTGATATCTCCAAGGACTCTCTCTGCATCCCTCCGAAGGGGTCTTTCCAGGACGCTTCTCTCAGCCTGGGAAGGTACTTTCTCTTCTGGGTTTCGAGGAAGATCTTCGTTCCTGGAAGGGACTGGGACCGAATCAATGACATGTTCGGGTGGATTTGGTCGTGTGCCCTTATGAACAGGTTCGGGAGGGCGAAGTCCTCGAGCAGCAATTATCCTCTCCACTGATTGCGCTATCATCTCATCCAACTGATCTCGAGAGACAGTCAAGAGTTCTGGTTGAGTGTTAGGGTTATCCTTATTGATCCCACTCCCTGATGCTCCTGAGATACCTGGTGTGTCTCCATCCTGAATGGGAGGGATATCCTCCGGTACGTGGTCTACCGGTTGTTTCCCTAGATTTTGGTTTGAGGGAAAACCTGGAGGAGGGATATCTTCTGATGTGTGATCCCTGAGACGTTTCCCTAAATTCCGATTTAAGGGAAATCCTGGAGGGGGCAGAGGAAGAGGAGGCGGAGGAGTGGAATCTCCTTTCTCCTTCGTCTGCTTTGTTGGATCTTGTCCTCCACCCATATTAGTATGGAACTTTTCTCACGCCTTAGCTTGAAAGGTTCCCACAGACGGCGCCAGTTGATGCGTCGAAAAAGAACGCGCTCGGATCTCAGCCGTTCCTTTGCGAGCACTATCGATCACGATCTCAATCACTCGTTCGCCTTTGACAATCCTCGTGTGAATCTTCTCGTAAGTCCAAATTTGGCCTGCAAAAGTACACCGGAGGGGGCCTCCGGCGTAGAAACTCCGACGCTCAAGTCAGAACTTATCGTAGGCGAAATCAAAGAGAAATTCCCCTGTATATCTAGGGGAATTCCGGCGAATATCGTGAAGTCTCTCTTCACTATTAGCGTATATTTTGTACGGCAGTGTGTATCATCAATAAAATATGTGTATCATAATAATAACTTTTTTAAGAATATAGAAATAACCTTCTTTATATACCTGGCCCCTCTCTGCGGAGAGGGAGAGACCTATTCTCCCTGAATTCTCGGCATGTATCTGGGAATTCGGCCTCAAATCTCCAAGGACTCGGCTTATCCCCCTGAAGACTCGGCTCTTCAGCTTATCCACTCCTCTTTTCGTGGGTTTGAACAATTCTCAAGACTTAACCAAGGAAGACAGGCTATAATTCCCTTCTTGGGCCAAATCTTCCCCAGCCCAAGACCTATTAATTTCTTCACATATGGGCCGAAGGCCCAATTTCTCTGATTTCCCTGATTCCTCTACTCGAACCCAGGGGGTGTATTAATCCTGTTTCTTCAATATATTAACCTAATTACAACTATCATAACTTATCCCGTTTCCACGTGTCGACTCCTCCGAGAGCGACATATTTATCTACATCAGACTTATATTACATCTCTTCCATATATAGTTGTCACATGTGAGAGGGAAAACTTACACATAATTAGCCCTGATTATCTATGATTTGAATTGTATTTAATTTACTAAATAAGTTCACATATTCCATTATCTTTAAAATAGTATATATTCCATTATCTTTTAAAACATGACATGCATCATTAACGATGATTTGTGATCGATGTCATTTATTACACGCGCTAGTCATTTATTTAAAGCAATACAATACGCGAGGTAATACCAAAATATAAGAGGGGATCAATGTACTTTTTAAAATTGTAAATTGAGAATGTGATGACCCAATACATATGTCCACACAATTGATTCCACATGCAGAAATGAGACTAACATAATGATACAACTTAAAGCTTGTGCTTTTTCGTCTTTCAACCACCATCATTAAGAAAAAAGAAAGAAAGTAGAAAACACTGCACACCAATACATCCATTGCACAATTCAATCGAATATGCCTAGTAATCAGTGGTTGGGAGTTGTTCATGGCCAGTACTCTGGTTAATGAACAAGATTTCGTAGACGAAAGCCGCAATGGCAGCGCCAGCCAAGGGGCCGAGCCAGTAGACCCAGTGGCTGGTCCATGTCCAGCTCACTACGGCCGGGCCAAATGACACGGCTGGGTTCATGGATGCACCATCAAAGGCGCCACCGGCCAGGATGTTTGCACCCACTATGAAACCAATTGCTAAGGGTGCAATGATCCCTATGTCCCCTTTCTTTGGATCCACTGCGGTCGCGTACACTGTATAAACTAGCCCAAACGTCATCACCACTTCAAAAATAAGCGCGTTCCATACCGTCACGCCTGTTGAAAGTGCGAACGCTGATGTTTCCTGCGATCATCAAATTCATGAACCCAATCTTTATAAATTTTTGCTATAAATATTAAGAAATATAATATTAAATGTATCGTGAACAGTTGAGGTAGATAGATGGAAAGAAGGAAATGGAATCAGAAAGATAGAAAAAAAAAAAAGTGAATTTTATCAAATAAGATATTAATATAAACTTTAGGTTGGTATAGAAAAGAAAGTGTAAATCTTAAAGAGTGACGAGTTAGTATAATGCATTAAGTAAGAAATGAATGAGTGTGGTTACCAATCCACCAGTGGCAAAGTTGAGCAGCAAGCATGCAACAACTGATCCAAGCAATTGGGCAATCCAATAGAGAATGCCCTTGAACAATGAAATGTGACCGCCTATGAAGGCGCCGAAGGTCACGGCGGGGTTCACGTGCCCGCCGGAGATGTTGGCGCCCACCGAAACCGCCACAAAGAGGGCGAAAGCATGTGCTATTGCGGCCGCGATCAGGCCAGCAGGGGTAGCTCCTCCGCCACCAGTCAGCTTAGCTGTTGACCAAAAAAAAAAAAGTAGTACGTGAATTTGATTAATTTTCAATTATTTGATCACATTGAGATATACTCTTGTCAATTGCGAGTATTAAAATAATATTGAGTTGGTGATAAGTGATAAAAAGAAAAAGGAAAAAAGAAAGATAGTGAAATGTTACATTTTAGAAAATGTATCAATTATGTTGAGCAGACAAAAATAGTAAAATAGTCAATTACTTGATAATGAAAGGAATATAAGATTGAGGATTATAGGTTACCGAAAGCCATGCCGGAGCCTTCACCGGCGAAAACGAAAATGAGCATTGAAATGAATTCGGCCACCGCAGCCTTGATGGAATCTGGGTGGCTGAGCTCGGCCGGAGATCCGATGGCTATTTTTGAAATCGGCATTTTTCACACTAGTCTTTCTTGCTAGCTCTTTCTTTTGTAAGTTGATGTGGCTTAATTTGCTCCAGCTATTGCTTATTATATAGTGGAACTAATACTATTGTATTGTTTGACGCCAGTTGTCAATGTCTAATTGGGATGCCGCCAATTTATTACCATTGTGCCACGTCGGATTGTAGGACCGGGCGAGGTTTCTAGAGTGGTCAATGATTACCATGAACAAATCAACCGAGAAAACTCCATTTCAATTGTAGTGCGTTTTGGATGTACCAATTATAAGGTTTCTTTTCATTTAAATACTACTAATATTTTATAATTTATTTAATTATATATCTTTATGCATTAATGTGTGTGTATAATTCTTATTGAGTAGAATTAAAATAAAAATTTTAATTGTTAAATTTACTTTTTCAACAAAGTTTCTTAATCATGTCGCAAAACTTAATCTATATATATATATATATATATATATATTAGTAATTGAAACAAATGCCATGTTATTTGCCAATCATTTACCATTATTTACAATGCTCTACTCCTTTATTCCTTTCAAAGTTACAAATTTATCATTTTGAACGTCATATTAAAAGCTACGGAGTATTAATTTTCTTTTTATCTCTTCCAAAAATACAAATTTATTATTTTAAATGTTATATTGAAAGTTATTAATTTTTTTTTTATTAACATTCACTATATTTTTTTTCTTTTCTACCCCCTCTCTCTTTCAACATCTCAAACACCTTTAATACTATATTTTTCAATACATGGGTTGGATAACTTTTAAAAGAAATGGGCTTGTTTGGTATAGCACGAAATTTGAATTCTTTTAGCCGACCATGAAGTGGAAAAGGGGTCCACAAATGATTATATATTTTAATTATAATTAAACCGACCATTTGAATAGTGGAGTGGATTACCTTTTTAAACTCTTTCTTATACTCCGTATATCGTCACTCATCAGTGCATTTTGTGCAACTCTCAGCATATTTAAACGAAATCTACTCGATTCATTATTTTTTTATTAAACTATTTTTCACATATTTATTTATATTATTCTTTTTCAATCACATCACCTCTAATACATCATTTATTTTATTATATTTCTTAATCTCTTTCGAGTAACTTTCACCCGAATGAAGAGTTAGAAAATTAATTAATTTTTTTTTAAGTGTATTTTTGAATAGTGGGGGTAAACCGTGTAATAACATCGATCGATCCTCTCCGATCCACATTAGCTAAAAACAATCATTTCTATTTTTTCGGAATTTAGAAGAAATCGCACACCATCAAATTCCTAGTTAAATATTCTCATTTTTCCCCCTATATCGTAGCATCTAAAATTCTTAGATTATGACTTTTATTTTTTGGTTATTATTGGCACAAATAAGATTAAATATTCGTTCGAGTTTAATAATCAAGATTCAAGTGTCAAAAAAACAAAATGATAAAAAGGAAGAAAATGTAATTATTTAACCTTTTAGGTGCAATGTTACACATTTCCACCAAAAAAACACTTTAAAATGCATTTTTTCTCACAAACAGGTCGGTTGTCCCAAAGTCCCAACTGAACACCTTCACATTATTAATTACTGCAAATTATGGGAGCAAATCATACCACAAATTTACGATAAAAATTTATATGTAATATTACCCACGAAATATTAGCACAAATTAAAAAATGGTAAAAATATTTATGGATTGAAACTGGGTTGACAGTAGCACAAGATAAATAGAAAAACTCGCTCTTGAATTTGTGTTACAAAAATATATGAATGTAAAGAAAAATATATTTTATTGTAAAAATAAGTAACACATATATACCATTACCAGTCCTTACGTCCTTACGGTAGAATGATATTTGACCCATTTTGATACAAATTTTTTCTTCCTCTTCCTTGAGTAGAATGATACTTCATGTGGAATATTCCACATAAATTCATCCCTCCAAATTTAATCATATGCTAGATACTTTTGTTAAATGCATATGCTATTCTTTAATTAATTTAATATAATTAACAGAAATGGAGCCTCGCTTAATTAATTAATGAGGTATTTGTAAGATTAGAATAATTAGTAGGTGAATAGTGGACTTTGTTCCATGATTATTAATCGCTGGTTCGTTATCTTATCTCTTAATTATATTGTTTGGGCGGCTAACACAATTAAGCCAACCAATGAAGATTAGTCATTAGTTTAAATAATAGTAACAACATATACGACGTCCTCATGACATCCTCAACAACCCCAATCTAGATTAGTATTTCTTACAACAAAAAAAGTTTATTTATACTCAATTTCACCGTACCGTCCCACACAAATCTTTGGGTATAAAATAATATTATTAATGCATATTTAATGAGTGTAAAAAGAATAATTTATTCTTTATTGTTAATTAATTAATATAAAATAATAGGATCTTTATTCTAATAAGTTGGATTAATTTTAAATTTGGTTCAATCGGATTACACTTTTTAATTTTGGTCCAACAAGTATGTTTAAATTTTGAAAACGGTCTGGTAATAATAGTCATAAAATAGGTCTATCACACATGTGAATTTTAATTTCTTTTTTTTGTAATGTGGAACATTTATTTTCTTCAATATATTAAAGACTTATTTATTTATTAATTCAGAATAATTATTGATATTAGTGAAAATGATAAATAATACTTTCAAATTTATGAAAATAAATTCTAAATAATATTTAAATTACTAATTTTTTTTTCATAAAATTTAAAAAATTATAATATGAAAAAAATTAAATCAAAATTTTTTTTATTCCTAAATCAATTAATTAACTTACCTAGTTAGAAAAAAAATCTATAATTACAAAATCAATTAGCTTAGTCAAATAGATCGGAGTAAAATTTATCTTCAAAATAATAAAACTCTCAAATTAAAAAAAAAATATTAAAATTGTTAAAAATTCTTATTAAAACTTTACCGTTATTTTAATATTTTAAATAAACTACAAATTCGCAAATATTTCAAATCCCCAAATAAATTCAAAATTTCCACCACCTCCACTATAATAAGAAGATGAACAATATTTATATTTGGGTTGCACTCTTGTGTTTAGAGCCGTCAAAACGGGCTGGGCCCGTTGGGCCAGACCGCCCCGCCACTAAAAATAGTGGGTTGGGCCAGGATTTTCCAAGCCCGCCAGGAGGCGGGCCCAGACGGGCCGGCCCGTTTGGGCTGCGGTTTTTGGCGGGTTGGTGCGGTCTTTGGCGGGCTGGCCCGCCATTTTTTGATTTTTTAAAAAAATATTATATTTAATTAAAAAATAATGCCCTTTCTAGGAATCGAATTCAAGACCTTACTGCTTGACTAATAGTGCTCTAACCACTTAACTATACAACTTTATTTAATAATAATATATAATAAACCTAACTAATATTAAAAACTCTAGCGCATAACAGATTTTATAAGCAGTTTCATTTTTTTTCTTCTTTCCTCATTTTCTGTACTCATAATACCCTATTTTATTTTATGCATATAAAATATAAGTATATTACTTTAATATATAGGTATATTATTACTGTATTTATAATATATTATACAAATAAATATATATACAGTAATATTTTATGTTTCTTGATAAATTTAATAAATATTTTGTAAAAAAAAAAAAAAGTTGGCCCGCCAAAACCCGCGGCCCGCCTATTTTTGGGTTGGGTTGGGGTTTTGGTAGCCCGCCTTGCAAACGGGTTGGCCCGCCCCGCCCCGCCAAATGGCGGGCTTTTGCGGTTTTGGCCCGCCCCGCCCCGCCAGCCCGTTTTGACAGGTCTACTTGTGTTCCAGTTACGTACATTTAACTTGTTTTTATTTAATATTTGAACTAATACTATAATATGTGAGCTAATACTATATTATATTTGAACTAATATTATACAGTATTTACCATAATTCATGGATAAACATTTACTCATTTAAAAAATTGACCAGTTACATACATGTAACTAGTACACACAAATATTTGTCTTTATATTTAACAATTTGTTAATTTCATTTTTATTTGATATTAGCTCGTAAAAAATATGTGGGCCACCTTTGTAATACTCGCTTTAGATAACTATACTTATATTTATTAGATTATGTTGGTCCCAAGTTGAGTTAAGATTGAGTAAGCTAAGAAAGTCTAGAGGGGAGGGGTGAATAGACTTTCAAAAATCTTTCAAAATATCAGAGTTTATAATGCGGAAATGTGTTTTGAATAGTACTGTTCTTACTGAGTCAGATCAGTACTTCCAGCTTCAGTTTTATACTCAACTTTTATTTAGATCTTTACTTAGTAAATTCTACTGTTCTTGGTTAAACAAATATTAAACAAATACCAAACAGAAAAGTAAAGAACACAGAATTTAATAGTGGTTCGACCAAAAAATCTACATCCACTCTCACAACCTCAGTTGTGAAGTTTTATTAACTCTTCCTTGAGTTTCTTGTGGCTTAAAGTCCCAAGACTAAGACTTTGATCTTTTCGATTACACTACCAAGTGTATCTTCGATCGACTAGTAATTCTACAAGTAACTAGCACACTTGTTTACACAATACAAACTTAAAATGAAAAGTAAAACTTCTCTTGTTGTAGCCTCTGATTTCTTCTCTTCAAATCTGTGGCTTCTTCTCAGTTTCTTGATCTCTTTAACTCTGTGAGTTCTTCAAATGCTCTGTAGACTTAGATTTCTCTTGAATGCTTTAGGATCAGTAGTCTTAGCAATAGGAGATCACACAGTATTTATAGACATTAGTATGACAGTTAGCAGTTTGTGAACTAACTCTCAACTAACTCTAAAACTGTTTTCTTGTTGTAACTTCCTTCTTTGTAACTAACTTTGTAACTTCTCTTCAAGTCAGCATATCTTCAAATATATCTTTAGTTACACTTTAAATAAGATTTCCAAACTTATTCTTCGATTTCAACCACTCAGCACAGTGATGCACTGCTCTGACTTTCACTGTTCTGAGTCAGTCAGCACAGTTCAAAGAAACTGTTCTAACTACTCCAGAATGCTTCAAGGCTTCTTCATAAAGTCTTCTTATTCTGAAGTAGTCATCTGAGTCTCCAATAATCTTCTGATCTTCTTCTAAACTAGTGTTCTAATCTACTACTCTGAACTTTTACAATGCTGAATACAACAAAATACAACTTTACACATATAAAACCTATTTATACATCAACTGAACTATATACAGATGAGTATATCTAAGTCCTACACTATAAGCTGTCTATACAATACATCATCAGCTTAGTTCCTAACAGTACTCAAATCAGACCAGTAAACACAATAAGATCAGTTAAACATATATAAGATCAGTAGACTTATTTTTCAAAACACATTAATATGACTTAGTTAAGATGACTTACAACCACATATATTACTAACTTTAAGTTGCTTTTGGCCATCAAAACATACTTTCATCATCTAGAACATTGTTTCAAGGATTTATATCCCAACAATTTCCCCCTTTTTGATGAAGCCAAAACTACTTAAATGTTAATAAATCAGTAGTTAAGTAATGAGTCAATCATAACATTTCATCAATACAAAAATTCAGATTCATATTCAGATAAGATCATATATTACAAATACTTCACAGAATATGTAATCACAAAAATATGGAAATAAAAAGATTAAGGTTAGAAGTGTTATCTATTGAGCTTTAGTCCTTCATCTTCAGATCCTGTAAGCAACATACAACCTTGCTTTGATATCCATCATATGTTGATGATCAGTGATGCCTTCATCCTTAATGATCCTCTCAATGATGTTTCCAATTTCCTTATAATCAGGTGTTCCATCATCCAATCTTGGAGGTTCCCAGACAGTTCTTCAGGACATAAAATCACAAGATCAACAGCAGCAGCCATAGATAAAACATCTTCCCAGAAGACTCTATCTATGTTCATCATAAAATCATCAAAGTCAGCATACTCTGCTTCTCTACTAGAATGATCACCAAACTTCTTCACAATGAAGTTAGTAATTTACCATCTTATCTTTAATTCATTCCAGGGATATTCATTTTCAGGTAAGATCAGGAAATCAACATAGTTTTCATCTTTAAAATTCTTATCCAGTTTCTTTCCTTCAGCTTTCCTTAGAGCTTTTAGCTTCCTTTTCAGATTAGCAACTCTATTATCATATCTCTTGCTTAAGAACTCAACATCTTTGTTCTTTTTCTTTTTCAGCTCTGCTTCTTCTTTCCTTTTCTTTTCTTCTTCAGTAGATTGACTACTTCCAACAGTCAACTTACTTCTTGATCTAGTAATCCTACCAGATTCCTCTTGCTCTTCATCATCACTAAGAATCAATTTTCTTTTCTTCTTTCCAGAAGATTCAGCAATTTCAGCACCAACAACAACAACCTCAGCTTGGTGTTTCTGCTGCTTTCTTAGTTTGATTTTTGCATTTAAGCTAGCAATCTCTTCTTTGAGCTCATCTTGACTCACAACCAACTGAGCTTGCTGTGTTTGAGTCTGCTCCATTAGCTTGCTTAACTTCTCTTCCCCCTTTTTGGCTTCATCCTGCCAAAGACTTAGAGGAATGAGATGTTCTTCCAATTTCTTGTGAAGATCAGCTGAAAGATTTTTCTCTTGTAATCTATGCAGATCATAGATTTTCGACATTGTATGATCAATCACTCTTTCAAACATATTTTCAGAAGTCATTTTATTCATCCGTTCAGTGGCTTCCTGAAAATTTTTCACAGCATCATCCAATTTAGCCTTCAGTTCATCATTTTGCTTCTTCAAAGCATCAAAATGAGAATCATCCAGAGTGGTTGATTGAGGAACTGGTCTTACAGCTTCCTGAACAATAGGTTCTGAAACACCAACTTCTTCAGCACCTCTTGGTGTACTTTGAATTTCATCAGCACAAACATCTTGTCCTTGCTCAATAACCTCAGTATTTTCAAGAACAACTGTGTTCTCAAAAACTTCAGTATCATCAGATTCTTCATTATCTTGAGCAATTCCTTTAATCAGGACATCATCTAGCTCTTGATTTTCATGAGTTTCAGCATCGTGAGCTTGAGTCTCCATTACCTCAGTAGATTGATGTTGCTGAACTTCAATATCATCATCAGAGATATCCATATGAACCACATCCTCTGCTTCAGGATCAACTTGGTTCAAATTCTTAACAAGATATGAGAAACCAGTTATCCTTTCTACAAGTTGCACTACAGACTCTGGAGTTAATAATTCAGTAAATGAATTAACACCAGCTGCAACTTTCTGTTCTTGTTCCCAATCATCAAAGATTTCGGAACCACCCATACCTTCCATAACTGCTAGAGACTCTTTCAGATCACATCTCTTAAGATAAACCCAAGTGCCTATCCTAAGCAGTCTTTCAAACTCAACTGAGCTCTCATCCAGACCATGAAATTGTTTCAACAATGCTATCCTTATATCAACCCTTATTTTATCTTCTTTATCACATATATAATAATCCATCAAACCAGCAGGTTTAGGGGTTATAAAATCAGGTTCAGGGGAGGATGAAATATCAATGGGTTCAGTAGAAGGTTTAAATTCATGTTCAGTAGAGTGTTCATGAATTGGGCTTGGAGATTTATGAGGAGGTGAGAAGTGTTCTGGTTCATGAGGGCTTGAATAAAAAGGTTCATGAATGGGAGTGTTCTGATGGAATAAAGTGGGACTGTTCTGATGCAAAGGAGAATAGTGAACAGACTCACCAGAAAGGGTAGGTTGATGATCAAGGGGTTGGGCAGGAATAGGATCAGAGTTAGAGGGGGTAGCATAAATTGTTTTTCTCTTCTTACTAGGTCCAGCAATATCAACACCTTTTGTTCTTTTATAGCTAACAATAAGGCTCGAATCACTTACCTCTTCTTCTTGAGATTGATCCTCATCAGACTTTGACTGTTCTGATGCACTTGAAGACTCCTTCCTAACTCCTCTTGCTCTGGTTCTGTTCGGATCATTTCTTGCCTTTGATCGAACTTCAGGAGTTTCATCATCTGTTCTGTACATAGAACCTCCAGATTCTTGCTGTTGAGTTTGATGATGAGTTTGAGCTTGAATAGATTGCTCAAATTCCAAAGACTCCTTTCTGAGCAGAAATTTGTTCGGATGGAACTCCTTAGGAGAGCTCCAATTTGACTTCCTCTCAGCCAAGGTGGGTAGCAGTATGCTAAGTTTGTTCCCAAATCCAAGTTTTGACTTGAGAGAGTATTCTTCTGCATCTCTATCAAACAAGATCTTTTCCTTTTCACCCAGAAGCCTTTCAAGGAAGAATCCTTGCCAATCACCATCCACACGATCCATGATTGCGGCCATAATACGAATTTTCAAATTTGTAAGGGCGTCTTGACTGTAGTGTTGCCCTAACAAACATTTTCCTGCAATATCCATCAAAAATTTCAATCCGGAAGATGGAAGAATTGCCTTCTTGAGAATTTGGAGGGATTTTGGCTCAACACCCGTCCATTTTCCAACACATTCCTTCTCTCTTCCTTCCATATAGCTCATAATATGAACTGGTCCTTCAGGTAGGTCAAAAGCAAGATCTAAGATTTCTCTCGAAAGTGTGACCCTGTGACCAGATAGCATCGAACGCACACTGTTCTGATCACCTTCAATTTGTAGGAAGAACTCAATCGCCTCAGGTTCGAAAACCATATTGGGGAATGATTCCAAGAATTTTCGCAGCCCGCACTCCTCGCACAAGGTGAGAATAACTTGATTCTCAGCGTTTTGAGGTCCGGCGAAGTAAACCGCGTTCTCAACGAAGATGCCCTTTCTTCTTTGCCATTTCGTCACATCAAACGTACCTATTACCTGTTTATCTTGATCAATGACATTAATAATCGCCATTTTAGGTATGTAAGAAGATGAATGTAGGAGAATTGAGAGTAGGTAAAGATGAGTGAATTCTCTTTAGCTCGTATTTTCCAAAAATGTAAAGTAAAGAAGATGAAGTGATGAAGTTCATGGGTTTATTGAATTCAAAACCAATCTAGGGCTTGGATTGAGTCATTTTTGTTCGTTTAATGGTTTAGATTGAATCTTGAGATTCGTGATTTTAAAAAGAAACTGTTCAGATTCTAAAACCATTCTTATTTCTTGGAGCCAATTTGTGTTTGATAAATACACCATTTCAATTAGGTTAAAAATAAAGAAGTGTACTAATCTTCTTTATTAGTAATCTAAAAGACGAGCAGTTTTTGACTTAGAGTTTTCTAAGGTAAAATACTGTTCTGATGTATATCAGCACAGTAGTTTCCAAAAATATTTCACTTCATTCTCTTACTTGTATATAAAGAAATTTTTACTTATCTGGATCAGCTGAGTATTGTGATCAGCTGAGTAACCTTTTGAACATCAGATCAGTTGTTGGGGTCAGCACAGTAGTACTCAGATCAGTTCCCAACTTTCCTGATTTCACATTTTTGATATCAGCACACTAATCCTCAGATTAGTACTGTGTGTCAGATCAATTCTTTCTTCTGTAGACATATTAGTAATAATCACTCTTTTCTGTACAGTTTAATCAGTAGTCAGACTAGTTCTGTAGAATAATTGAATTTGTAGTCAGATCAGTTCTGTAGACAAAGAAACTTTGTAATCAGATCAGTTCTGTAGACAAGTCAATTTATTAATCAGAATAGGTCTGTAGACTGATATAGCCTGTAATCAGATCAGACTTGTAGACATATCAAATATGTAATCAGATCAGTTCTGTGACTAAGATCAGTTCCCCATCAGTAGAGAACTCTTCTTCTGTGCCTGTTTCACCTTGGTAGAAGTGTTAGTTCATCATATATAAGTGTAAAACAGTACAAGATAGTAACATAATAATTAAATCAATGATCACATCAAGATTTATACCAAAGTGACTTAGTGTTCTGAGTCAACAAAAGGATCTTTAAGAAATCACAGATTCCCCCTTAATGTGTGTTCTCAGTGTCCCTCAGCTTTACCAGCTTCCTCATCGGGATTAAGGTCACTTTAGTAACCTTGTTACCTGTTTTAAATGTAGTGGTCTGACATAGGGTTGTCTCTTCTGAGTTTTAGGCTTTTGATGTACTGCTCTTAGTTTCTGCTTTATCTCCTTTTGGTATAAGATCAGTACCTGAAATGTTAGTACAGTTCTATATACATATAGAATCCATATCTATCAACCCTAAGTTAATGCATAACTCTCTAAATCTCACTTCAGCCAATGGTTTTGTAAAAATGTCAGCTCTTTGAATCTCAGTATGAATCTTTTCCATCCTAATATTTTTCTTTTCCACATGATCCCTAATAAAATGATGTCTAATGTCAACATGCTTGCATCTAGTATGTAGAACAGGATTTTGTGTAATGGCAATGACACTATTACTGTCACAATATATAGGTACATTAGATTCTACAATATTGTAGTCTCTGAGTTGTTGTATTAGCCAAAGAAGCTGACTACAACAACTACCGGCAGCCATATATTCTGCTTCAGTAGTAGAAGTTGCCACACTTGTTTGTTTCTTTGAAAACCAGGAAATGAGCTTAGTTCCTAAGAATTGACATGAACCTGAAGTAGATTTTCTATCTATTTTGCAACCTCCAAAGTCAGAGTCTGAATAACCAGTTAAGTATATATCATCATCTGCAGGATACCATAATCCTCGATTAATGGTCCCCTTTAGATATTTCAATATCCTTTTGGCAGCTTCCAGATGACTTTCTTTGGGGTTTGCTTGAAATCTTGCACACATACCAACAGAAAAAGCAATATCAGGTCTGCTGGCAGTTAGGTAGAGTAGAGAGCCAATTAGAGCATGATAATGAGGTTGGTCAGAAGACTTACCTCCTTCATCAGGATCCATTCTGTATGTAGGTTGCATGGGCACACCAACTGTCTTACAGGTTTTAATACCAAATTTATCTAGCAAATTCTTAGTATATTTTGCTTGATTTATAAAGATACATTCTGGAGTTTGTTTTACTTGAAGACCAAGAAAATATGTCATTTCACCCATCATAGACATTTCAAATTTACTTTGCATGAGTGTAGAAAAACTTTCACTCAAGGTTTTGTTGGGTGATCTAAAAATAATGTCATCCACATAAATTTGAACAAGTAATATATCATTACCTTCTTGTCTTCGAAACAAAGTTCTATCAACCTTGCCTTTTGTAAAACCATTTTCAAGTAAGAATAGAGAAAGTGTATCATACCAGGCTCGTGGGGCTTGTTTTAGTCCATAGAGTGCTTTCTTTAACCTGTATACTTGGTGACTATTCACTTCAAAACCAGGTGGTTGTTCCACATAAACTTCTTCAGCAAGTATACCATTCAAAAATGCACTTTTCACATCCATTTGATACACAGTGAATTTCATATGTGTAGCATAAGCAAGGAACAATCTTATAGCTTCTAGTCTAGCTACAGGAGCAAAAGTTTCATCATAATCAATACCCTCAGCTTGAGAGTAGCCCTGAGCAACTAATCTAGCTTTATTTCTAACTACAAGATCATTTTCATCCTTTTTATTCTTGAAAATCCACTTAGTGCCTACAACATTATGATCACTGGGTCTATCAACAAGTTCCCAAACTTCATTTCTAGTGAACTGATTAAGTTCTTCTTGCATGGCTATAATCCAGTTACTATCACTTAAAGCTTCATTCACAGTTTTAGGCTCAATAGAGGATAGAGAACAGCACCAGCAAAATAGAGACTTACTAGGCTCTTCCTGAGAATCAAACAATTGTTTTCTAGTTTTAACACCTTTACTGGAATCACCTAGAATTAGATCAGTAGAATGAGCAGACTTCCATGTCCTTCTATTCTTAACAGAAATACTATCATCATTTATATCATGCAAATCATCATGCAGATCAGTATCATTGTTTTGCATCAAATCAGCAGATTTGTTCATAGGAGAGCAGTCATTCAATTCTGGCATATCAGAAGTTTTAGATGACTTACCTTTGTCTTTTACCTTTTCTTTTTCAGAATCATGATCTAGGACATTCAGGAAAGGATTATATGCTTGTACAGATTCATATATTTCTGCATCATCATCCTCATTGTTGGTTTGTAGCTTTAGATTGTCAATTTTCTTACTGAGCTGATGATCAGCAGAGTCCTGCACATTCTCATCAAAGACTACATGGGGTGTTTCTTCCACACATAGGGTAGAGTAGTTAAACACTCTAAATGCTTTGCTTACTGAAGATTATCCCAAGAATATCCCTTCATCAGCTTTTGCATCAAAAGCATTTTGCTTACTTTTGCCATTGTTATGGATGAAACACTTACATCCAAAGATATGAAAATAAGAAACTCTTGGTTTTCTGCCTTTCCATACCTCATAAGGTGTTTTACCATGCACCTTATTAAGAGCACTTGGGTTTTGGGAGTGGCAAGCTGTGTTAATGGCTTCAGCCCAAAACTTCTGAGGTGTGTTGAATTTTGCAATCATTGCTCTGCATGCTTCTTTTAGTGTTCTGTTTCTCCTTTCTGCAACACCATTTTGTTGGGGGGTTCTGGCTGCACTTGTTAGATGCTGTATGCCAGACTTAGAACAGTAGTCAGAGATGTAACAATTAATAAACTCAGTCCCCTTGTCACTTCTTATCTTGACAATGGGTTGACCCTTTTCAACCTGCAACCTCTTTAATAGATCTGGAAGTAGTGTTTGTGTATCACTCTTTTTGTGTAGAAAGACTACCCAAGTAAATTTAGAATAATCATCTACTACAACCAGAGTATACCTTCTTCCATTCAATGTAGGAGGTTTGATAGGACCATGAAGATCCATATGCAAGAGTTCTAAGACTCTGCTGGTTGAAAGAGTTGGTATGGACTTAAATGAAACCTTTACCTGTTTACCTTTTTTACAAGAGTCACACAATTGTGATTTGGAATAGATTTCATTAGGAATGCCCTCAACAAGATGTTCTCTTGCAATTTTGTTGATTATCTTAAAGTTTAGGTGGCAGAGGCGTTTATGCCAGAGCCAACTATTTTCTTTAGGACTCTTAGTAATAAGACAAGCATTCTTAGGACAACTATTCCAATTCACAATGTATACACTTCCTTGTCTTGTGCCAACAAGTAAAACATCGTGAGTCCTTTTGTCTATTATTTCACATCTTCTGGTCTTGAACTGAACTTTGTATCCCCAGTCACAGAATTGAGATACAGATAACAAGTTATATTTCAAACCTTCAACATAGGAGACATCTTGGATTTCAACATCTCCACTCTTGATGAATCCAAATCCTTTTGTGATTGCCATTGAGCTATCACCAAAGATGACTTTTGGTCCTTCCTTCTCATGATAGTCAGAAAGTAAGGCCTTGGTACCAGTCATGTGGTGTGAACACCCACTATCTATGTACCAGGTCTCACCCACTGAACCACCTTTCTTGTATAGGTCCAGTCGATCCTGCAAGGTAGTGATCTTAATAATTTAGGTACCCTAGTTTATTGGGGTCCTTGGGGGTTAGTAGGGAGAGGTACCCAAATAAACATTGAGGATTTGAATAGATGGGACCTCTTCAGTTTCCTTCCATATTTATCACAAAACAGTACTTTGTTAACCATTTCAGAACTATCAACAGACTTAGGATCTATTTTTCTGAGATAGCCTTTCCTTGGTTCTATCCCTTTTTCAGTAAGATCAGTATGCCTGTAATAGTTTGAATAAGGTCTGAAAGCATGTGGACCATACGGCTTATAAATGCGTTTTGGTCTTTCCTCTCCAATGTTATCATAAGATAAAGGTGGAGGATAAAGAACAGGTTTGTTATGATAATGAGGCACAAATTTCCTAGGTTTAGTTGAATACAGCTGAGACTGCCTTATAAAAGAAGGTCTAGGTTGTTCCCAACTTGCCTGTGCTTGTCTTGACCTACTATTCTGAGTTTGTCTCTTCTGATACCAGGACTGATCTGATCTGGTCAGAGGAGTATACCTCTTCTGGTATGGTCTTGACTGTACTGGTCTTAATACATTCTTCATTTTACCATTCTTGGTAGTAGGAGGAATGTACTTAGACTGTACTTTAGGTTTTGGATCATTATCATAAGTCATAGGTTCTTTTCCTTTATCTAGTTGTAAAGAACTTGAACTAGCTCCATTAGTGTTCTTAAAGCCTGAAGTAGAGGAACTAGGCAGATCAGTACCTATCCCAATTTTATCATTTGGAGCTCTATATCTGTCTGATATTGTTTGATTAATCTTGGTAGAGTTAATAATTCCAGATAGCTTTCGATCTAGGCCCACTACTTCAGATTCTAAGAATCTATTGCGCTCTTCAAGTTTTTCACATTTAATCTTTAAATCATTGAATTCATTAGTCTTTTTGGCTTGAGTTTTAAGCATACCCTGATATAGTTTGTCAATGGATGCATACTTTTCTTGGAGTTGGGACAACTCTTCTGATAGTCGTGCATTTATGACAGCTATATTAGGATCCACTTTCAACTGAGCTTCCTTTAGATTAATGATTTCTTGCTTTAAAGTTATATTCTCATCACTGATTTCGATGAATGCCTTGTTAGCTTGTAGAAGGTCTTCTTCAGTCACTCCTTGGGAATGATGAAGACTACTTCCTACACTACTATCAGCAGCATCACTTTCATCAGTGTCAGAATTTTTGCAAGATTGAAAAGAATTAGCAGATGATACCTCATCATTTATTTTGGCCATCATTGCCAGTCCATCATCTGCGATGAAAGCTTCATTCTCATTGCTAGAGGGGCATTCAGATGAAGACGATGGCAACTCTTCTGATTCCGAATCAGATTCATTGTATGCCATCATTGCCTTCTTACCCTTGGCATATTTTCGATCTCTTCTGGCTTTCCTTTCTTCTCGATCTTCAGAACTCAGATCAGGACATTCATAAGCATAATGACCTGGCTTATCACAATTATAGCAAACAGGATTGTTAGAAGATCTTTTTGGTGGTGAATAATTTCGGTTCCTGTCATGCTTGTCAATAGAGTTCCTGTCTTTCTTATCAGAATACTTTCTATCCCTCTTATCAGATGAGTTCCTATCTCTCCTGTTCTCATTAGAGATCTCATCCCTTCTTTCAGAAGAGTTTTGATCCCTTCTGTTCCCAGAAGAGTCCCTGTTACCAGAACCCTTGGTTTCCTTATAGAATTTCTTGTATCTACCATACCTCTTATTTAGTCTATCAAATCTTTTGATCATAAGGCTCATCTGATCTTTCAGACTAAGATCAGAACTATCTAGTTCATCTTTTATGCTTGAGGCCTTAGACTTGAATGATCTAGACCCCTTAGAGGTAGAGGCTTTAAAAGCTATGTCCTTAGAGGCATCCTTATCCTTATGACTTACAATAATAGGTTCTTCTTCATCTAACTCAAACTCATGTGCCTTAAGTGTCTGGAACATAGTTTCTGCTGGCCAAGAATCAATGTCTTGTGTGGTTTTAATGATCATCTTGACTATTTTCCACCTTTCATCCAAAGCTTTCAAGATTCTCAAGTTAATCTCTCTTTCAGTATAAGTCTTTCCTAACACATCAAGATCATTCATAATTTTTGTAAATCGAGTATCCAATTCATCAATTGTTTCACCTGGCTTCATCTTAAATGTTTCAAACCTTTGGACAGCTGTGGACAATTTGCTTTCTTTGATCAGAGTAGTACCTTCACAAAGAATAGCTAATTTGTCCCACATTTGCTTTGCAGTCTTACATTTTAACACTTTACCAAGATACTCATTTGGTAAGGTGTGTAAAATATAATTCTTAGCAAGACTATCCAAATTGTTTTGTCGCATTTCTTCAGAAGTCAGTTCTGACCTTGGTTTATGGACTAGTGCTCCAACAGGTTTAGAAGGATCCAGAACAACAGTGTTTTCCACCATGGTAACAATTGGTCCTTCAGTTACCACAGAAACCATCAGATCATGGGTTGAGCTAAAGATGGCCTCCATCCTAAGCTTCCAGTAGTCATAATCTGCAATCTTGAACTTACGAAGTTTGTTCACATTAGTGTCATCCATGTTTGATCAGATAGATAAGATCAGTAGTATAGCAGATAATTTTCAAGTAGTCAGATAATGACAGATATCAAGGAATAGTAGCAAGATCAGTGAGATTTCCCTCAAGATCTACAAGGTTATCAAGAAACAGTAGTCCAAAGAACTACTGCTCTGATACCACTTGTTGGTCCCAAGTTGAGTTAAGATTGAGTAAGCTAAGAAAGTCTAGAGGGGAGGGGTGAATAGACTTTCAAAAATCTTTCAAAATATCAGAGTTTATAATGCGGAAATGTGTTTTGAATAGTACTGTTCTTACTGAGTCAGATCAGTACTTTTAGTTTCAGTTTTATACTCAACTTTTATTTAGATCTTTACTTAGTAAATTCTACCGTTCTTGGTTAAACAAATATTAAACAAATACCAAACATAAAAGTAAAGAACACAGAATTTTATAGTGGTTCGACCAAAAAGTCTACATCCACTCTCATAACCTCAGTTGTGAAGTTTTATTAACTCTTCCTTGAGTTTCTTGTGGCTTAAAGTCCCAAGACTAAGACTTTGATCTTTTCGATTACACTACCAAGTGTATCTTCGATCGACTAGTAATTCTACAAGTAACTAGCACACTTGTTTACACAATACAAACTTAAAATGAAAAGTAAAACTTCTCTTATTGTAGCCTCTGATTTCTTCTCTTCAAATCTGTGGCTTCTTCTCAGTTTCTTGATCTCTTTAACTTTGTGAGTTCTTCAAATGCTCTGTAGACTTAGATTTCTCTTGAATGCTTTAGGATCAGTAGTCTTAGCAATAGGAGATCACACAGTATTTATAGACATTAGTATGACAGTTAGCAGTTTGTGAACTAACTCTCAACTAACTCTAAAACTGTTTTCTTGTTGTAACTTCCTTCTTTGTAACTAACTTTGTAACTTCTCTTCAAGTCAGCATATCTTCAAATATATCTTCAGTTACACTTTAAATAAGATTTCCAAACTTATTCTTCGATTTCAACCACTCAGCACAGTGATGCACTGCTCTGACTTTCACTGTTCTGAGTCAGTCAGCACAGTTCAAAGAAACTGTTCTAACTACTCCAGAATGCTTCAAGGCTTCTTCATAAAGTCTTCTTATTCTGAAGTATTCATCTGAGTCTCCAATAATCTTCTGATCTTCTTCTAAACTAGTGTTCTAATCTACTACTCTGAACTTTTACAATGCTGAATACAACAAAATACAACTTTACACATATAAAACCTATTTATACATCAACTGAATTATATAAAGATGAGTATATCTAAGTCCTACACTATAAGCTGTCTATACAATACATCATCAGCTTAGTTCCTAACAGTACTCAAATCAGACCAGTAAACACAATAAGATCAGTTAAACATATATAAGATTAGTAGACTTATTTTTCAAAACACATTAAGATGACTTAGTTAAGATGACTTACAACCACATATATTACTAACTTTAAGTTGCTTTTGGCCATCAAAACATACTTTCATCATCTAGAACATTGTTTCAAGGATTCATATCCCAACAGATTAATTTTTTGGGGGAGGGGGGGTTGGATTAATTTGAGAATTTTTTAGAATTAAAAATATTTGGGATTTATTTAAAATAATTAAATAATTTTTGAGTAATATATAAGTAAGATTTTATTGAGGATTTTTAGCAGCTTTTTTTTTTTTTTTTTCATTTGGAAGTTTCAATATTTTAAAGATAAATTAATGAGTTTTTTAATAATAAATTAGGTAAGTTAATTGATTTTTCTAATAATTAATTAATTTAGGAATGAATATATTTGATTTATTATATTATAATTTTTTTATTTTTTAAAAAAAATTAGTATTTGAAATATTATTTATAATTAATTTTAGATTTTTAAATATTATTTTGCATTTAAACTAATATTCCTAAATTTTCTTAATTAATAAATATAAATAAGTAATTGATATAAAAATATACTCCTATAAAAGAGAAAAGAAAATGCCACATATTAAAACAAAATATATTCACATGTGAGTTGACTGACCTACTATTACAGATTAAGAGATCTTTTTCAAAATTTATGAATACTTAATGGATCAAAATCAAAATATATAATTCGTTTGGACCAAATTCAAAATCAGTTTAGCCTACTAGACTGAAAAAATCTATAATCCCTATTATTATTGCACATTACACCTATAGAAAGGATAATTTATTTTTCAATAAAAACTAATTAATAACTATGTATACAAAAAAAAAAAAATGTATGCATAATTTGGTATAGGGATGACCCGATCCGACTCGTGCTATTTGGGTAGTTCCACTCCAAACCCGTATTAAAATGGGACGGATTCGGGTACAACCCTTAACCTGTTTTTTATATTTATTTTTTTATATATAGAAATATAATATATTTCTATATTTTGGAGGAAATTTTATTTTTAGTCTTATAAGTTTGAGAGATTTTAAAATAAATACTTTAAATTTCAACTTTACAAAATATGTCCTTCACTTTTTAATTTAGTCCTTTTTTTTATATCAATTTAAATCTTTTATGATTTGAAGGAATTATAATTGACAAATTTAATGCCACATATATTAAAAAATGCCACGTCATTATGCCACATCACTGTCTCTCCTATATATATATTAAAAAAAATAGAATTAATAACATCTCAAAATACTGTATACACCTCATAATTTAAATACAAAACTAAATATATTTAAAATAACTAAGTAACCCGGTCTTACAAATAATAAAGAGTAAAATAATTTTAAAAAACAACTTAAAAAATCTAAAAAAAGATGTAATAAAAACTTTAAAAGTATATATTTTAAAAAATGTAATTAAAATTAAAAAAAATTATACATATATTTATTTTTATTTAATAATTTAAACATCCTTAAATGTAAATTAAAATGAATGATATTTTGTACGTTCATTTTTTCACTTTAATTGTCCTTTTTTTTCACACAAATTAAGAACAAAATTATTTAATAGTATCTCTTAGAAAACAAAAGACGATATGTTTTGATTAGTGTGTATAAAAATTAAAGAACTCCCATTTTTAGACTATTTTAGACCATTTTACCCTTGATCAATTTTATCTTTTTAGGCCTTATTTAATAGATATGTTGAGTTATTTGCATTAAGTTTGAATATCTCAGTTGATTCATACTGAATGGTAAATAACATATTTTTTTATCATTTGATATACCGTCAATCGAATATCTTTTGACGTATTGGATAAAAAAATTATTTTAAACCTTATTAGACATCTATAATGAGTCTAATTAACCACATATCTTAAGCTAATCTACCCTACTAAATTGAATATATCTTGATTTATTTCTTCTCAAATGTTAATATAGTAGAAAAAGTATGATAGATAAACAAAATAAAAAATGAAAGAAAAACCAACTCAATCAAAAATAAATATTAAAAAAATTAAATAAAAAATAAAATCTAATTTTTTTATTGATTTTTTTAAATTACTTTTTTTTTACGTTTTATTGAATTTTTTCAATATTTTAATTTTGTTTTGATCATTTATTTTTTAATTTCAGAATCTATTTAATTTTCTAAGATTTTTTTCAAAAAAAATTAATTACATTTTTTTTTAAAGATTTAGTTAGTTTTTTAAATTTTAATTACATTTTTTTTCCAGATTTTTTCAAGTTATTTTTTAAAATATTTTCTATTTTATTTATGTAAGGGTTACTTAATCATTTTATATAAAATTATTTTTGCATTTAAAATTATGGGGTGTGTATAGAGTATTTTGGATTAGGCAAAAATTTGTGTGAGACCGTCTCACAGAAAAAGATCCGTGAGACGGATCCTTTTAATCCATATTTCAAAATTTTAGGTAGGATAACCCATATTTTTTTTCCAAATTTTGGTTTGTAAAAAAAGTGATAATGTTTAAGTAAAAAGTGATAATATTTTTAACAAAAGTGACTATCACTTTTTACTTAAATACTATCACTTTTTACTCAAACATTATCACTTTTTATATATAAAAGCCGTCTCACGGATCTCATTCTGTGAGACGGTCTCACCCAAGACTAGCCCTTTGGATTATTAGCTCTATTTTTTAAAAATATATATAGAGTGTCATGATGATGTGACATTTTTTAATATGTATGGCATCAAGTTTGTCAATTTTAATTTCTTCAAAACATAAAGGATTAATATTGATGTAAAAAATGATTAAAATTAAAAGGTTAAAAGGTAAATAACGTATTTTGTAAAGTTGAAACTTAAAGATTTATTTTGGAATCTCTCAAACTTATAGGACTAAAAATAAATTTTTCTCCTATATTTTGCATATAACATGTTTATTAATGTACTATTAATATACTATATAACATATATTTTATAAATTGATAAAATATAACATCAAATACAATATGATATTTTATCTAAAAATTTATATCAATATTAACCTTTGTGGAAATAAATTTATAAACATGTTTCTAAGACTATTTTATTTATTTTTCAATACAAATCTAAAATTTATGTTATATATTTAAAAAAAATATATATATATATATATATTATTTTAAATTAAAAAAAAATTATAATTGGTGCAAGAATTTTAAATTTGCGTATGCATATACTTACTCTAAACTTTAATCTTCTCTCATGTAATAATAGAGCTGTTAAATTGGGTTTAGCCCACTTAAACAGCTCACCTCACCATGCATAGAAGGTGTGCTGAACAAAGTAAAAATTAACTCGTTTAGAGGTAGACCTAGGCTAAATGTGCTGACCTAGGACATATTTTGGTTGTAAGCTTTGGTAGTGGGGCAAGTTTGCCTCCTAATTTTTTTTACATTTTAATATTTACTACTCGTATAATGTTACTTTTTTTTACATTTTTTAAAAACTTTATGTTATGTGATGAATTTAATTTGTAGGAGTTTGACTATATCTACAAATTATTATCATCGTTGGTAAATCCACTTTTAGAAAGTTATGTTTGTAAATAATGAATGATGATGAACTTTATTTGTGAGATAAATTTTGTTTGAAATTTTTAATAGTAATAGTTATCAAGATAAATGGTATAATTTCATTTCATTTTGATGAATTTAATGATTTTTATTAGTTTTTTTTTTTTTTTTTGTATGAATGAATTTAATGATTTAGAACCTATAAATTACATATTTCTAAGTTATAGAAAAAAAATGTGGGTTAATTATTTCTAAGAAATAACATTCGAATCGAGGTATAGCAACAAAATGATGTTGTGTCAAGTAATTCTTCGGTAAAACGCGGTTACAATAATAAATAGTAGTATTGTATTTAATTTACAGTGAAATAACGAGTCTATAATTTGAGAAATTTTAGCTATGAACATAACAAATAATTTTTGTATTTCTTTTTCTGTTTTGTATGATGACATTATTTGCACACCTCTGTTTACATTGCAAGGATGTGTTTATATAGGAGTATATGCAAGCAATTGTGTATTCATATATATAGTCTTCAGTTTGTTTAATTTCCCTCTTGTGTAGTTGATTTGTTGAATTCAGGCAAATCAGATCCATATATATGACCCATCTTTACTCGTTTCGTTTCGAGATAACGCTTGTTGTCCTCCGTGATGGGCGTCATCACAGGCACACGCCCAACAACCGCAAGACCATAGCCTTTCAGACCAGCAAACTTAGCTGGATTGTTTGTCATCAACCGCATTGTGTGAACTCCAACGTCTCGTAGTATCTGTAATTCAGACGATCATATTAATGAACGAACGAATGAATGAATGAGCAAAAGAATGAACGAATGTTGAAAAGGACCTGGGCTGCAATCCCGTATTCTCTTGCATCAGCAGCAAACCCGAGCTCAAGATTAGCTTGGACGGTGTCATGGCCTTGATCCTGCAAGTTATACGCCCGAAGCTTGTGGCCAAGCCCGATTCCACGCCCTTCGTGCCCTCGTAGATACACAACCACGCCTCTACCACATTCTTCTATCAATTGCATTGCCAAATCTAACTGATCCCCACAATCGCATCGCCTTGATCCAAATATGTCCCCCGTTAAACATTCCGAGTGTACCCTTACAAGAACATCTTGTCCATTTCCAATCTCCCCCTGTAACATAATTACAATGCTAAAGTATTGTTTGGGTTTAAAATTGTAACATAATTACAATGCTAAAGTATTGTTTGGGTTTAAAATTTCACGAGTTGCACAATGCAACTAGTGCGCACAAGTGTACGATAAATCTAACAATATACTATATTGAAGTCTTCTTTACCTTGACAATTGCTATATGCTCCATCCCATCAAGTTTAGAACGATAACAATGCACTATAAACGACCCCCATTTCGTTTGCAAACGAGAAAACGTCGTCCTTTCCACCATTTTTTCCCTCTTTCTTCTGTACCTTATCAGATCAGTGATTGAAACAATAGGGATGTTATGATCCAAGGCCAGCTTTCTTAATGTAGGCATGGAGGCAATCGAACCATCTTCGTTGTCAAGTACGGCTGCAAGAACCGAGATGGGCTGCAAGCCGGCTAATGTTACCAAATCCACAGAAGCCTCAGTGTGACCAACTCTGCATAAAACACCCCCATTTCTGTACTTGAGAGGGAAAACATGGCCCGGCCTTATCAAATCTTGTGGCTTAGAGTCCGGAGAAGCTAGAGTAAGGACCGTTTTCGCCCTATCGGAGGCCGATACACCACTGGATGTTACACCTCTAGCATCCTTAAAACATTAATCAAACATAAAACTCAAGAATCAGATTTGTCATCTTAAAAAAAAGGATTTTTTTTTTTAATTTTTTATCGTTCGGTTAACTTACCCAATCCAAATTTTTAGTCTTTAATTTGAATAATTAAGTAGCCGATTAATAAAATATAAAAGACAAAAACTTATATGCAATATTGATACATGCTATATTGACCAATTAAGTCAAAATTTGTGGGTCGGGTCAACGTGAGTCAAAGCGGGTCAACTTTAATTATAATATTTATTTTCGCTTTAAAATATTATTTTACTACATGATCAAAACAATGTTACAAATGACATAAATTTTGTCACTACAAGACCAAAAGTGTATTATAGCAAATCCAAAAATATTTTGAACACTTATTTTTTTTGAGCAAAATTACTAAAATAATTACTCCGTATGACTTATCCGGCTACTACATTACTAAAACAATGTTACTACAAGACCAAAATTTTATCACTACAAGGTCAAAAGTGTATTACTACATGTCCAAAAATACTATGGACAAAATTTTATCACTACAAGGTCAAAAGTGTATTACTACATGTCCAAAAATATTATGGACAGTTAATTTTTTGGGTGAATTTGCAGAATGTTTCGACATGTAGTATTAAATTTTTGACTTTGTAGTGATAATTTTTTGACCATGTAGTAACAATATTTTGGTCATGTAGTAAACCACTTGTTTGCAATCCGCGAATTTTCTGGGCAACCCGGATTCGAGCTTATGAACCGCAAATTTTTTAAAATTATCTTAATTTAACTTTTGGGCTAAATGAGTTTAGGGTTTTGGTCAAATTAATATATGGAATATTTCACATAAGAGTAGTCAAAATATTTCACATAAGACTATATAAATTACTAGTATTTTATTCCAATTCATTCCCGGGACCTCCCTAGAAAAATATGAAATTGGATTTCAAATTAATATGATATTATTATTATTATCCCAAAACACATTTACCTAAAAATTGAAGAATGAAATTATACCACTGTAATAGTGAAGGATGGGGCAGAAGAATCGTGTTGATTATCAGGTGCAGGAGACATCAAAGGGAGGTTAAGCCTTTCAATATCCTCTTCTTTCATACCAACTGAAATTATACCCGACCCATTTTTCACCATGAATGCTATACTCTTGGCACTCACATCGGATCCTCCCATTACCAAATTCCCTTCAACCTCACCATTTTCATCTTCATCTACAACAACCACAAACTTAAACAATTTTTTTTAAATCAGCACAACATTATCTCATCATTATTTTACTAAAAGAAAAATCATCTCATTACATCTTTTCTAACTAAAAAAGTCTTTTAGTCACTAAAAACTTTTAGCTTTCGTCGTTAAATGTCAATTTTAATCCAACCTTTCCATGGCGCAATGCTGCAAGTGCTTGTTCGATGGAAGAGTATCCGGCGGAGGGGCAATCGGGATCGCCTTCGGCATCACTAACCAAAAAATCTTGAGTAATTTCTGTCGAAAAGGGAGCAGGGGAACAAGATTCCTTCGTTTGACGTCGTTCATTGTTATCATCAGAGATGTTGTTCCCTGATAATCCAACGGCTGAAAATTTACATGGCCGGAATAATCTGATTTTATGAGGATAAATTGGAGCAAAATGGGAGGAGTTTGAGTTGAAGAAAATGCGAGCAAGAGATGAATGCTGCAAAATGCAATCCATTGTTTTTTATTTTTTATTTCTTATATTTGGATAATTTCATGTGGAGCCATAATCTAATCTGAATGTGAACGACAAAAAAGCTATCAGAAAACACAGCCTCTAATTTCTCTCTATTATCCACTTACAAAAATATTTGATTTTTTTTTTTAAATCTAACTATTAATCTGGCCCTGTAATTTATGGAATCAAAATTACGTTTTTAATTTTAACACTAATGGGCTCTATGGTACTGATGGTTTTTTTTTTTTAACCAACTAAACTAACTTAGTTTTTATGGTTACACGAATAAAAAAATATAGACAGTCCAGCCATAAAGTTCAATAAGTCAGTTCAGCAAAAAGAATCATTATAATCACGAGAGACCCTAATAAATTGGCATGTCATAGTATTGAAACTCTTTTGACGAAAGAAAGAAACAGTGACATAAAACTGAATAAAAGAGTAGTCTTACGGTCATTCATACAATTCTCAAAAACAGAAAGATAAAAAAACTGTAGGTACCAATTGTGTTTCATAAAAATGTTGAGTGTTAAATTTTTTTTAAAAAAAGTTAATTTGTGGAGTAATAGTAATAGTGCTTCTAAATAATTTTAATTAGTTCACTAAAAAAAATTGATAGTCGGAACCACTTCAACAATAAACTCAAAAAATACATAAAAGAAAGTTAGAAGATTAACTCAAGTTTGAAACTATAACAATATTTTTCAATAAAAATGAAAACTAATATATGTAGTAACTCAAAAGGTTGTACTTGAACGTGTAAGATAACGTTTTGTAAAGTTACTTCTGAGTTCTGACCAAGTGCAATAGTTAAAATAAATTGTTTTATTTAATTTGTGCTTTGAATTACTTGTTAGTAGGTAAGTGGGTATGCCATAAATAAAAAAAAAATTGAGAAGGTATGATTTTGATCCGTAATAGATAAGGGGGTTAATTATATATAGTATACATTAAAAAAAAAATGTCTCCTAGTTTATTGATTAACTAGTATAAGACCCACTTATTTTGCCGGATCGTAAAAATATTACTCCGTATTTAATAATAATTAATATAATTTTTTAAAATGTATATGTATGCAATTTTATATATTTTAGAAGAAAATGAAAAAATGATGAAAACAAAAATTTAAGAATATTTTGAAAGAAGGCATGATTGATATTATAAATAAAATTTTAATTATAATTAGAAGATGTAAAACGATGGAGAAGAGAGAGAATGGATAAAAAAGAAAAATTAATTTTAAAAATTAAGGTTAGGGAGGAGAGAGAAAGAAGAAGAAAGAGAAAATTATTTTTAAAAAAAATTAAAATTACAGAAATTAAGAGTTTTAAGAAATGAAGCTTTTAGACAAGAGAGAATGAGATTTAGAAATAGTACTCCATAAAAGAGATTTTTATTTAATGTAGGGTTAATTATAAATAAATACACCATTTTCCGTTTCCGTATCAATTTAATCATGACTTTTACTATTATTATAAAAAATTTCAACATTTCATCGTATTGCAATTCAATACACTTTTTTTTTCTCCGGCCAATTGATAACGTGGTTTGTCGGAGCTCGCCACGTTAGATTACACATATATATATATTTTTTTTTATTTTCCACATCAGATTACACCGCTTTTTCGGCGTCTTCTCTCCTTCTCAAACCCAATCAACTAAATCAAAATAACTAACTCTATCTGCATCTATGCTGGGGGTGTTTCGGTACGGTATATCGACAATAACGAACCATACCGTTATCATACCGAAAATTTCGATATTGAAAAAATTCATACTGTTACCGTACCGGAATTTCGGTATACCGTAATCTCGGTATACCGAAATTTTCGGTAAGTAAAAAATCATACCGATACCGTACCGTAATTTTGGTATACCGAATTTTTGGTACGGTATGTCGGTATACCGTACCATATCGGTATATCGATTCATATCGAAAATATTGAACCATCGTTTCATATCAAAATACAGGTATATCAATTCATACCGAAAATATTGAAGCATTGTTTTATACTGAAATTAATTATTTAAGGTTTATTTTATTTATATTTTATTATTAAAGTTATTTTAATTTAAAAATAATATAAAATTATTATTTTATTTAGATTTCGATATTTCGGTATATCGATATACCGTTTCATACCAAATACCGAAAAAAATTTTGTATATCGAAATACCGCGATATGATCATTTTCCATACCGTTACCGTACCGAAAATTTCGGTACGATATCCACTACTATATATTTGGCCTTGAAGAGCTTTTAGAAGAGCTCTCCAAGTGGGAGCTCCAAGCTAAATTGCAATATAGCTTGGACAGCTCCCACTTGGAGAGCTCTTCTAAAAGCTCTCCAAGGCAAAATATATAGTAGTGATCATACCGTACCGAAAATTTCGGTATACCAAAAATTTCGATAATTTCGATATTTTTTCGGTATGAAAAGCTCGGTATACCGAAATTTCGGTATATTTACCCACCCCTAATCTATGCAATGTTGAGGTCTAAGGGTTTCCCTTGATACAATAAATTACCATCCACAAGTGAGCATCTACTTAAAAAAAAAGTATTGTAAGTGAATGTTCACCATATTTCTTTTAAATATTCCTCACGCACCACACTCAAATACACAAAGTCAGAAGATTTCACTTACTTGGAGTTCTCGTAGGTAGGTTTACAAACTTCACTCTACTTTCAAATAAATGGGACCACAATTTCTTAGGATTTTGAATTTTTATTTTTTGAATTTTTTTGCCAAGAAGAAGAACTTGATTGAGTTTGAGAAGTGTAGAAGGTGCAAAAAAAAAAAAAAAAAAGCGGGGAGTTTTATTTTTATAAAATGTAATCTGATATGGAAATTAAAAAAATAAAAATAATATATATATATATATATGTGTGTGTGTGTGTGTAATTTGATGTGGCGGCAAGCCATGTCATCAATTGTTGGTCGGAGAAAAAAATGTGTATCGTATTGCAATACAATGAAATGTTGAGTTTTTTTTTAAATGTTGGAGTTTTTTTATAATAATCGTAAATGTCGTGATTAAATTGATATGAGAGTAAATGTGGTGTATTTATTTAGAATTAACCCTTTAATGTATGTCACACATTTGAGTTTGACTTCTTTTAGGTTGTGTTTGAATGAAAATTTTGATTTGAGAAGACATTTTAAATTAAAAAATAAATGAATTTTGAATGACATAGTTTTAGTGAGATTAAAAAAAAATTTTTTAAACAAAATTTGTGTATCATACCCATTATTTCAAAAAAATAAGAAACTAATAGAATTATCTAATACAATTGTCATTCTAATTAATTAATAACAAAAGAAGAAATTCGTTAATGAATGGTAAAATTGATCTTTCGTATTAGTCGATTATTGAACAGAAAGATCAATTTTATTGTCCATTAACGAAAAATATTTATTGAGAAGATGATTGAGTTATATATATTTAATTTGATTTTAATTCAAATTTCAACTTTAAAAACTAGAGATCACAAGTTCACTGATTCACCCTTATAAGATCTTGTCAACGGTACCATGCACAATAACAATTGTATTTTTTTAATTTATTAAAGTTGAAGTTCATAAAAACATACCAATAATCAAACATTAAATGAAAGATTGAATGAGTTAATTTTGTTACCCATTGAAAAACATAATTACAGAGCAACTTAATTGTTTTACCTTGATTAATATTTTTATTGTTAAAAAATGATTAGAGAGAGAGAGTGTGTGGGAGGAGAGTGGGTGAGAGTTAGCCGTAGGAACCACCGTCCCTTTTCCGAGTGTTCTCCGGTGAGGCAATCAGATTATCCCAGCCTTTGATTCAACCAAACCCGTAGTTATCCCCAAAAGGCAGATAGGAAACAGGAAAATGAAGGTTATAATCGACGCTTATCAAGTGGTGAAGTCGCTTGGAAAGAAAAAATTGTATCCTTGAAAACGAGAAGTGTGATGTCTTTTTTCGTAAGAAACTTCCCAGCAGAATGCAGTATCGAGGACCTGAAGTACAACTTTAACAAGGTGGGCAAGGTGGTGGACGTCTACAGACCGCAGAAAAGTGATAGGGCTGGCAAGCCCTTTGGTTTTGTTAGATTAAAAAAAGGCTTGGACGAGACCAACACCATACGAGCGCTGAACGAAGTATGGATGGGAAGCTACAAAATAAGGGCTTTCATTCCCAAGTATGACAGATCGAAGGTTGCACCATATAGGCCGATGCCATCAAGTGCTAGAACACACTTTGAAGCAAGTAGAAATATCAGAAAGCCCAATGTCTCTTTCATCGATGCAACGAAAAACCAGGAGGGTGACCTTATGGACCCAGAAGTTAGGGAAAAAGACCGCCTCCATGGTGGAATCAACTTTTCTGTTTGAAACAAAGCCGGAAGAAGCAGATTGGCTAAAATTATGCTTTACAGGAGTCCTAAAAAATAACTTCTCTTGGGAAGATCACGGAGAGGAAATGCAGCAGGAATGTGGAAACATACTCAAACTCAGAACACTTGGCGGAGACGCTATACTCATCCAAAACTTGTCTGGAAAAAGTGGTGAAGAAATGGTGGAAGATATGAATGACTGGATTCAATACTGGTTCGAATGGGTCAGAGAATGGAGACCAAATGATGTGAGCCACAAGCGCCTAATATGGACAAGATGGATTGGAATCCCAGCACATGCATGGAACGAACGCTTCTTTAAAAAAACGAGTGAAACAATTGGACAACTAATCAAGATAGATGATTCAACTTTGAAAAAATCACGGCTGGATGTGGCCAGAGTTCTCCTCTCGGTCACATATCTAAAAGATGTAAATCAGATCCTTCATCTTGGGGTGGATATCACAAGCTTCAAATGCAAAATAACGGAGGAATTTGAGATCCCGTGGCAGTCCGATCAAGACCCACCAGTGTCGGAATCGGAGTTCTCCGATTAGTTGAACGAAAATGATGACCGGGAGGATCGATCGTCGGAGGGCCCAGCACTAGCGGTCATCAACAACGGCGCTATGGCGGCCACCGGAGACTCGCCTAACTCGCCGACGGTGGAAAGCCGGGAGGTTGCCACCGGAGATGCGCCGGACACACCATCATCCGAGCCCGAAATAGCCACCGGAGATCCGCCGATCTCTTCGTCAGGTGAGAGACGAGAGTTCTCCACCGGAGACGCGCCGAACACTCCACCAGGCGAGCGAAGTATGGCCGACGGAATTGCAACAACTTCTCTGACAAGCGAGCGGGAACGGAAAAGTCACGTTGGGGAACGTGAAGTTTTCGGATCAGGAGAAAATTCAGATGGGGCCCAAAACGGTTCGTCTGACAAAGAAGTTAATGCAATCTTGGAATTAGGAGAGCAGGACATAATGGGGGAACAACGTGAACCAAATCAAATCATAGCGACGTCATCAGAAATCGAGGTAAATCCCAACAACCCCAGATCCGATATGAGTGGGACCCTAGTCGTTGGCGTAACGACAAAACATACAAAAGGAATGTGTTGGGATATGAATCCTAAGGACAAGTCCTAAATGATGAAAAGATAAGATAAGTTTTGATAAGCCAAAAAGAAGACTTGAATATTTTCTAAGTGTTGACTGATCTAGTCTAGTTAAGAAAAAGTCATCTTGAGCAGATCAGTAGAGTTCACAAGACAAGTAATAAGTTCACAAAGACAAGTACTTATAATATGTTGATACTTTGTATAAGTGTTAGGATTTATACTGAGCTATATTAAATGTTGTATAGAAGCTCATGTTTTACGATTTATATTTGATGTATAGATTCTTAAGTTGACTAAGCTATGTTATAAAACTTAATGTAATGTAATAGTCTTGTTAGGATTAGATGCTATGACTAGATTAGTTCTATGTTGAAATCTACAGAAGATGTCTACTGCACAAGACAAGTAGAAGACGAAGTCTACTACTGAAGGACAAGACAAGTGCGCAAGACAACAAGACAGGTCAACAAGAAGACTGAAAAGTTAGTTACAAAAACGTGTATTGAAGATAAGGATTGAAGAGTTAGTTAGAAATAGCTAATTAACTAACAAGAAACGCATGAATGGATAAGTATGGAAGTTGCAAGTTAGTTTTCAAGAAAAGTTGGTTACACAACTTAAAGTTCTTGAATTCAGAAGTCTATAAATACTTCAAGGTGTTCATTCAGTAAAGACTACTGAACAACTGCAAAATCCACATACTGAAGCATTACTGAAGCATTTGAAGAAGTTTACTCACAGAGTTGAAGTTCAGAAAGCAAGTCTGCAAGACAAGTGAAGATCAAAGAAGACTGCTACTGAATAGAGAAGTTTTATTTTGTTGTGTTTGTTTCAAGTTGCTAGATACTTGTAAATCTCTAGTTAGATCGAAGAGGCACTTAGTAGTGTTTTCGAGAAGATCTAAGTCTTATTTCTTGGGACTTAAAGCTACAAGAACACATTACTCCATTGGACGAGTTAATAAGAATATCACAACTGGGTTTGTGAGAGTGGATGTAGACAAGTTGTCGAACCACTATAAAATCGTTGTGTGTTGATTTACTTTACTGTTTGATTAATTGAATTACATAATTGAACAAGACTAGTTGAGTAAACACTAAAACAGAGTTCTCGAATTAAAGAGTTGGGTATAAACTAGAATTGGGCTCATTGATTAATTTCGTTATTCCGCATATTGTACTTTGATATATCGAAAGATTTTTGAAAAGTCTATTCACCCCCCCCTAGACATTTTCACTAGCTTACTCGTTATTAAACTCAACTTGGGACCTACAAGTGGTATCAGAGCAGTAGTTTACGAACTGCTGTTTCTTGATAACCGACTTAAGACTTGGGTGAAGTCTTGGTCCGTGATTGTACGTGCTCTTACGTGTCCTTTATCGCTGTACTTGGAAATATCTGTTTCTTGATTCTATACTGTGTTATACGTATCTTCTTGAATCATGTCGCTCGAAATTAGTGCTAACAAGTTACCTAAGTTCCAGGTTCAGGACTATGACTATTGGAAGCTGAGGATGGAGGCCATCTTCAGTTCCACTCACGACTTAATGATCTCCGTCATCACTGAAGGTCCAATCGTGACCATGATCCCCAATACTGCTGCCTCGACAAGGACAAACCCGTGGGTACTCTCGTCAAGAAACCAAGGTCAGAACTAACCTCAGAAGAAATGAGGCAGAATAATTTGGATAGCTTGGCCAAGAATTACATCTTACACACTCTTCCTAACGAGTATTTAGGAAAAGTGTTAAAATGTAAAACTGCCAAAGAAATGTGGGATCGCTTAGCTATCATTTGTGAAGGGACATCCTTAATCAAAGAAAGCAAGCTTTCCACAGCAGTCCAAAGATTTGAATCATTTCATATGAAAGCTGGTGAAACAATCGACCAACTGGATACTCGCTTTACTAAGATCATGAATGACTTGGAAGTCCTTGGTAAATCATATATTCCACGTGAAATCAATCTTAGGATTCTTAAAAGCCTTGATAGTCGATGGAAAATGGTAAAAATGCTTGTTAAGAATACCCAAGATATAGACGTGTGGACTGCAGAGACCATGTTTCAAACTCTAAAGGCCCATGAGTTTTATTTAGACGAAGATGAACCCATAGCAAGTAGTGACAGAGAACATGCTGTATCTAAGAACGTTGCTTTTAAGTCTAGTTCGTCAAAGGTAGACAGGTCAAAGTCTAAGACTAGGTCTACTTCTGTGAAAGACGAGTTAGATACTGATCTTAGTCTGAAGGATCAGGTAAGCCTCATGGTTAGAAAGTTTGACAGGCTGAATAAACGCTTCGGAAGATATAAGAAGTTCTATAGAGATCATAGAGGGTTTGCTTCTAAGAACTCGTCTGAGACCAGACGAGACCGAAACTCGTCCGAAAGGAGAGACGAAGTCTCGAAAGGTAACAGACAAGATAGAGAGTCTGATGGTAGGAAGATTACTCGTTCTGATAGACGTGATAAACAAAGGAATAACTCTCCTATTAAAAAGGCTACTAATGATCTCTTGTGCTATAACTGTGAGAAACCAGGTCACTACATATATGAATGTCCAGACCTGAGCACTGATGATCGAGAAGAACGCAAAGCACGAAGGGAAAGAAGATACAACCGTGGCAAGAAGGCAATGATGGCCAATGACGACTCTGATCTTGATTCAGACGAGTTGCCATCGTCCTCATCTAGCTACCCGTCTGATCCAGATCACGATGAAACTTTCATAGTAGATGATGGTCTATGCTGCATGGCTAAAATCGACCAAGAGGTATCATCTGCTACTTCCTTTCAATCTTGTGATGAATCGGACTCTGATGAAAGTGATACTGCCAGTAGCAAAGTAGGGAGTAGCCTTCAGCACTCTACTAGTGTAGTTGAAGACGACCTCCTACTCGCTAACCAGGCATTCATTGAAGTCAGCGACGAGAACATTGCATTAAAACAGGAAATCATTGATCTTAAGGAAGCTCAGTCTAAAGTAGATCCTAATGTAACAGCCCTAAATGAACGCTTGACTGAAGAGTTAAGTCAACTCAAAGAAAAGTGTGCATTGACAGACAGGTTATATCAAGACCTACTTAAGACACATGCAACTGAGAAAAATGAATTCAATGTTTTAAAAAGTAAGTGCAAAAAGCTTGAAGAACGTAATAAGTTCTTAGAAACCGAGGTTGTCACTCTAGATCATAAACTTACTGACCTGGTTAACTCCTCTAAGGCTAACCTTGAATTGTCAGATAGGTATAGGGCTCCTGCTGACAAGACATACATAGGTGCTGAAACACTTAGCTCGTCTACTCAAGTCCCTAAGAACCATACTATTTTCATCTCAAGCTCTTTGACTAATGATAAAGGAAAAGGACCAATGATATACGATATTGGAACTCCATCTGAAGGCACTGTACCCAAACAGACTCAAGTTAACACTCCAATTACCAAGGGAGGTAAAAATAATGTTAACAACAAGGCTGTTCCGTTTAAGACAAGTCTACAAAGGACTAGAAATCGGGGACGACCCAATCAGGTCAGATACGAGGACTGGTATCCTGAGGAGACGAGTATTAGACAAGTACAAACTAGATGGAAAGAGCCTAGACCTCCTTTCATAAGGCAGTCTCAGCTCTACTCGTCTAGGCCTAGGAATTTGGCTCCAAAATATCGTATTCAACCCGTCTTATATCCTCCGCCTGAATCGTATGATATCGAAGGAGAAGAAAGACCTAAACATGTCTATAAACCGTATGGCCCAAATGCATACAAGCCCTACTCTGACTATCACAGGCCTGTGCCTACTCAAGTAGAGGTTAAGTCAAAAGGCTACCTCAGACGAGTAGACCCAAGGACTGAGGATAGGCCAGACAAGGACAACAGGGTCTTATTTTGCAACAAATATGGTCGAAAGCTTATAAGATCAAACTTGTTCAGGACTCCAATGTACATTTGGATTCCATTGAACTCGACTAACCCCTCAGGACCCCAATAAACAAGAAGGGTACCTAAATATGGAATATCATCTAATGCAGGGTCGATTCGATCTATACAAGAAGGGTGGCTCAATAGGAGAAACTTGGTACATAGACAGTGGTTGTTCGCACCACATGACTGGTACCAAGGCACTTCTATCAAGCTACTATGAGCAAGAAGGACCAAAGGTTATATTCGGTGATAGCTCCACAGCCATCACAAAAGGCTTTGGTTATATCCGAAATGGCGACGTAGAGATACAAGACGTATCTTACGTAGAAGGTTTGAAATATAATCTATTATCTGTTTCACAGTTTTGTGATCGAGGTTACAAAGTACAGTTTAAAAGTTAAAAGTGCGAAATCATAGACAAGAGGACTCATACCATACTACTCGTCGGCATAAGACAAGGTAGTGTGTACATTGTGAATTGGAATAGTTGTCCGCGGGACACTTGCCTTCTTACTAAGACACCCAAAGAGATCAGTTGGCTTTGGCATAGACGCCTTTGCCACATGAACTTTAAGGTGATTAATAAGATTGCAAGAGATTACCTTGTTGAAGGTATACCCAACGAAATCTATTTCAAATCACATGTATGCGATGCCTGTCAAAAAGGTAAACAGGTAAAGGGTTCCTTTAAATCTATTCCAACCCTCTCAACAAGTAGAGTCCTTGAACTTCTACATATGGACTTACATGGCCCAATTACTCCTCCAACTTTGAACGGTAGAAGGTACACACTTGTTGTAGTAGACGACTATTCTAAGTTCACTTGGGTAGTCTTCTTACACAAGAAGAGTGATACACAAACACTCCTACCTGATCTGTTGAAGAAGATACAAGTTGAGAAGAATCAGTCCATTGTCAAGATCCGTAGTGACAAGGGTACTGAGTTCATTAACTGCTATATTAAAGAATTTTGTTCTAAGCGTGGCATCCAGCACCTTACTAGTGCAGAAAGGACACCACAACAAAATGGAGTAGCAGAACGAAGGAACAGAACTCTTAAGGAGGCCTGCAGGACCATGCTGACAGAGTATAATACTCCTCAGAAGTTTTGGGCAGAAGCAATCAATACTGCATGCCATTCCCAAAACAGAAGTGCTATCAATAAAGCACTAGGTAAGACGCCCTATGAGGTATGGAAAGGTCGAAAACCCAGAATTTCATATTTCCATATATTTGGTTGTAAGTGTTTTATCCATAACAATGGGAAAAGTAAGTTGAATGCATTCGATGCTAAAGCAGACGAGGGGATATTCTTAGGGTACTCATCGACTAGCAAAGCATTCAGAGTGTTCAACTACTCTACCCTATGTGTGGAAGAAACACCACATGTAGTTTTCGATGAATCCCTATAGGACTCGTCTACCGACCAGATCAGTAAGAAGGTAACTGATCTATCGATCCAAACTGACCAAGAATCAGAAGTTTATGAATCTGTTCAAGCCTATAACCCGCTCATGAAAGCTCTCGAGTCTGATGATCAGGAGAAGGTAAGTGCTCAAGGTAAATCTACTAGACCAGTTGACATGCCCGAACTAGTCGACTCGTCTACTCCTATTAAATCTTCTGATGTAAATGATACTGAAATGCATGATGCTATAATCGATCCAGATGATGACAATATGCTTACTAAGACTAGAAAAACATGGAAATCTGCTCATGATACTGAAAATATCATTGGTGACTCTACTGTTGGTGTAAAGACTAGACGACAACTCTTTGAGTCACAAGAACAACCTAGTCCATCTTTGTTTTACTGGTGTTGTTTCCTCTCATCTATCGAGCCTAAAACCATCAAAGAGGCATTGGCTGATAGTAATTGGATCATTGCTATGCAAGACGAGTTAAACCAGTTTGTTCGAAATGACGTCTGGGAACTTGTCGATAGGCCTAAACATCATAATGTAGTTGGCACTCGATGGATTTTTAAAAACAAGAAAGATGAGAATGATGTAGTCGTTAGGAATAAGGCTAGACTAGTAGCCCAAGGCTATTCACAAGCTGAAGGCATAGATTATGATGAAACATATGCTCCTGTTGCTAGACTAGAAGCCATTCGATTGTTCCTTGCATATGCTGCTTATATGAAATTTACCGTATATCAAATGGATGTTAAAAGTGCATTTCTTAACGGTATTCTTGCGGAAGAAGTGTATGTTGAACAACCTCCAGGTTTCGAAGTCAAAGGCGACCAGGTGTACAGATTAAAGAAGGCCTTATATGGACTAAAACAAGCTCCAAGAGCATGGTATGATACACTCTCTCTCTTTCTGTTAGAAAATGGTTTTACTAAGGGCAAGGTCGATAGAACCTTGTTCAGAAGACAAGAAGGGAAAGACATTTTACTAGTCCAAATTTACGTAGATGACATCATTTTTGGTTCACCTAACAAAAAGCTGAGTGAGAGTTTCTCAACACTCATGCAAAGTAAATTTGAGATGTCTATGATGGGTGAAATGAATTACTTTCTTGGTCTTCAAGTAAAACAGACCCCTGAAGGGATTTTCATAAATAAAGCAAAGTACACTAGAAATCTTCTAGACAAGTATGGGATTAAAACATGTAAGTCTACTGGCGTACCTATGTTACCTACTTACAGAATGGATCCAGACGAACAAGGTAAATGTGCTGATCAAACATATTATCGTGGTCTTATTGGTTCATTACTATACCTGACTGCTAGTAGACCTGATATTGCATTCTCTGTTGGCGTATGTGCTCGTTTTCAAGCTAATCCAAAAGAGAGTCATATGGAAACCACTAAAAGGATATTGAAATATTTGAAAGGAACCATCAATCGTGGTATATGGTATCCTTCAAATGATGATTTATCTCTAAGTGGCTACTCAGATTCTGATTTTGGTGGCTGTAGAATAGATAGGAAATCTACATCTGGTTCTTGTCAATTCTTAGGCACAAAACTCATTTCATGGTTTTCGAAAAAGCAGACTAGTGTGGCTACCTCTACTACCGAAGCCGAGTACATGGCTGCTGGTAGCTGCTGTAGTCAACTACTTTGGCTCATGCAACAACTTAAAGATTACAACTTATATGAATCGAATGTTCCTATTTTCTATGATAGTAATAGTGCAATTGCCATTACACAAAATCCTGTTTTGCACACACGTTGTAAGCATGTTGATGTGAAACATCATTTTATACGTGATCATGTAGAAAAGAAGGATATTCGCATGGAAAAGATTCACACTGATTTTCAAAGAGCTGATATTTTCACAAAACCATTACCTGAGGCCCAATTTCGTGAATTATGCATTAGTCTAGGACTAATTGATCTTGACCCTACTAGTATGTAGCAAAGTACTAATAAGACAGGTACATCTAAGAAATAAGGAGATAAGATCACTGGAACAGAACACTCGTCTACTCACCCAACAGACAGGTATACAAGGTCAGATAAGATGACCAAACAACCCGATGAGGAAGCTGGTAAAGCTGAGGGTAATACTAAGAAAATAAACATTTAAGGGGGAATCTATGATTTCTTAAAGAGCCTTATGTTGACTCTTAAGTTTGTTAAAAGTCATCTTGTTCAAAACCTTGATCATTGCTTTAGATTGATATTCATCTTAATTATTCTACTCTACTACCAGTATCTCATCTCAGGCGTCGCATAAGATAAGACAGGTACATGAAGGTGTTCGATATTCAGAATAGACAAGCACAGTCGAAGGGGGAACTCGTCTTGTACACTTGAGCCAACTCGTCTTGTGTGCTTAAGTCTACTCGTCTGTTCTGGATAGACTCGAACAGACAAGATAAGTGTTCTTATGATTCAAATACTCTAAGTGTTTAATCAATTTGAATTAAGGGTATTATAGTAATTTGATAATGTTTAAAATTGGAAAACCCTATAATTGGATTTATACACTCTTATATTAATGAGGTGTATATACCCAGTTCGCGCCAAATCCTACTATCCTAGGTCAGATGAGTACACTTCTCTACCTTAACCAATAGGAAAGGCGGATTCCAAATTTTACAATATCAAAACGCATAATATTCTCGATTCCGTAACCGAATATCAAAAGTCCCAACCGTTGGATCATTTGTTTCAATCTTGACCATCGATTCAAACATCTTGTGTTAACAAAACTCAACACCTACACACTACTCGTCCCACGTTTTCTTAACTCCCCTATTCTTGCTTTCAAATTTCCTGTGAATCTCACTCCTTGATTCTTACTCAAACTATCACTATGACGATCATCTCTCTCTTTGATGTAAGGACCAACATGCAAGCCAGATTTGACCTTGGCAAATTCATATCTGAAAACAAGGTGCATGTAGAACCATCTGTGTATTTCAAGGGAAAACACACTGAAGGCAACCAAGAGATTCTGACAAAATGTTGGAGATGTGGCTTAAGACCTTATTTGGAGGCGTTTCCTCAAGTCGTCTTGGAGGAAGAAGTGCTAGAATTCTTTGCCAACGCCACCAGAATAGGCGATTCCGTAAGATCTTTTGTTGGAGGCAGTCTAGTGGAAATCACTCGTGAAGCTGTGTTTGAGAATTTGAAGCTGCCAGTAGGATCGATTGATGTGGAAAATTATGCCCTTGGTCATGAAGCCAGATATCTAAGTATCTTCTGTGGCAAGAAGATTAGGTTGATTCCGGATGGAAAACTGCCAGCTTTGAAGAAGAAGGAACTTCTTGAGAAATACAGAACTCTACTCGACATAGCTAGCAAAATGCTACTATGTGTTACTGGTTCCTATGATTCAGTCACCTTGCAGAAGGCAAGAGTGATGGCTGCAATATATGATGGAATTACTGAAGGGAACTGGTTCAAGCTGTTCGCAGATCGGCTCATGTATTTTGAGAGAAGTGTTCGCGTTGACACCGACACGGCTAATTGGGTGGTATTAAATGTTGTTGGCTTTGGAAATAAGCTGTCTATTCTTCTACCCTTACTGATGCCTACAAAGACGAAATGGAGCAAAGGGAAGCCATTTCACCCTTTGAAATTTTATTTGAAGAAAGAGGCGTTGAAGAAGCAAGTGGCTGCTAGGCCGTCTGCACCCAGGCAAGTTCAGATTAATCTAATGGATGCAATGCCATATGCTGCCTCATCTAGTTCTTTAGAAGACGAGTCGGATGCTAAAGAATCCGAAGAAGTTGCACAAAGTGGATCTAGTGGAGGTGACTCGGAAGAGACTCAGTCCGTTGAAGAGTCTGCAAAAGATGAAGAGATAGGCCCTGATGTTCCCCAAGTCTATCGTCTTGTAAGAGTGTCTAGTCCTACACAAGACGAGTCGACTCCTCAGGTTGGTATCTCTTATCAATCTATTTCTATTCCTCTCTCTCTTCCTCCAGTTCGAACCAAGGCAAGATCACATCGATCTCGTGCCAAACCTACACCTTCAACCTCACAAGTGTTGGCAGTACAACCGCTGAGAGCCAACATAACTCAAGACACTACTATAATTGATACAACTTATACTCCTACAGTTGTCAAACCAAACCTAGACACGTTTCAGCCCCCAGAAACCACAGCCCAAATTTTATCCTTACCCTCAACAGAATATGTTGAACCTCTTAATCCATCTACTTCAGAGAAAACTCCAGTTGCCACTGCAACGACTGAGACAGGGACCCCACCTGCTCAGACCCCTTCTGAAGTTAGATTTGAATCTTTAGTTTATTATCCGATGAGTTTAAGGGAGAAGAGGATTCGTTCGAAGATGATTAGAAATTTCAAGAAAAAGTTCTCATCTGTTGAGGTAGACTACTCGTTAGAGCAGTTTGAGAAGCTTCTTAAGATATGCACATGGGTTGCATTAAAGAAGTCCCCAACAGATGATCTTTTCGAATTCATTTTAGGCATGGGAGGGATCTCCAATTTCATGGATTGGGAGATGGAGCAGAAAGAAAACAGTGGTGTTCAAGACCATTCTAAGCTATTTCCTCGTCGAGCCTTAACTGATCTCGTGAAGAGAATGTTAAGCATTCCAGATGGTATTTTGTGTGAAGAGTTCTCGATTGATGCTGGAACTCAGACTGATCTTCTGGAAGGAGAGTCGAAAGCAGAACTTGTTGATGCTGCTATTCAGACGTCAGAACCTCAATTAGATCTTGAAGAAGAGGCTGAAAGTGCTGAAGAAGAAGTCAATTTTATCGAACTCGGTGAAGAAGATGATGAGTTTGTTGAAGCCATTATGTTTGATGAAGATGAGTTGATTAAGGAAGTTCAAAAAGATGGTGTTGCTGAAGCTCAGTCGTCTACTCACGCATTTCCTGAAGGCTATCTAGAAGAGCTGAAGATTGACTTGAAGGATGTTGTCAAGTCTGCTGTAGATGAGTTCTTAAACTCAAAGCTGAAGGATGTGTTAATTGAACAGAATCAGTCACTGGTTGACACCTCAAGAGAATTAATTGTTGGAGAGGTCAACAAGATGGACTCATCTTTCCGAGAAGAGATGTATGCTGAAATTGAAAATTTCTTGAAGAAGCAAGTTGATTTCTCAGAAAAGAGATCGATTTCGTTTGCAAGATCTTTAGCTGAAGAGTCAAGCAAGATGGAGAGACTCTACAGAGTAAAGATTGAGATTGCGGATGAACAAAGAAGAGAAGCACAGGACCAGTTGGTGCGTTCTCGAGCTGTTTTAACTGAGTTAACAGAGCAAAACAGACTTCTTCGTCAGACATCTACTCATTTCAAGGACGAATTATTCATTAATTCGAAGAAGATGGAGTCTACTACTGATCGTCTTGACAAGATGAGTCGTGACCAGAAACATCAGAAGCAGATAGAGCTAGCTGCGGAAGCTATGAAGGAAGCTGTTAAGGAAGAGATGACTCGTTTTACTAGTCTTTTCACTCTCAAGGCATCTGATGAAGCCAAAAAGGGGGAAGAGACAAGTATATTTGCGAAAGTTGCTGATGTTGAAAAAGACAAATCCAGTGCTGAACCTGAAATGAAGGATGCTGCTACTGCGATAGAAGAGCTAAGAAGATCTAAGAGAGGCAAGTTGGTTAAGACTGCTGATCTTGAGCAAGCAAGAGCAGATGAGCAGAAGAGATTGGAGAAAGGCATGGTGTTGCAGCTCCAGAAGCTGAAGTTGAGGTTCAGACCAGACGAGTCAAAAGGAAGTTAGCTATTGAAGGAACTGAAGAACCTACTGCAGGTGTGAAGAAGCAGAAGGTTGTTGATCCTGATGATGAAAGTCATTATGCAAGCAAGAAGAAAGTTGAAAAGCATATTGAAAGATTGCAGAAGCTGAAGGCTGATGAAGATCAAATGGAAGATCAATTTATTGATTATTTCATTGATAGAGAGCATCGTCAAGACTGGCTCAAAGTAAAGAGACAATGGGAACTTGATCACTGGATTATCAGGAAGTATGGTGATTCTGAAAGTTCAGATGAACTATATGCTATGTTTGACAAATTCATGGAAGGTCAGAACAAGCTGCTATGGAACTTAATAATAAGAATATTTGCTGGTGCAAATTTCAACATTTTAGTTCCTATCTTTCCGAAATGGAAGACTCCTATGACCAGCTCAGGAAGAAGAGTTGATCTTAACCAAATCAAGAAATATGAAGAGGAGCTGCTAGACAAAGAGAAGATTGAAGATGAAGACCATATCAGAGTAATACATAAGAGACTCCTAGATGCATTCTGTGTTCCAAATCTAGAAGGAGGTACTCTTTCAGATTAGTTTTTTTTGTTTGCTCTGATACTTAGTTTTTGATTTTGATATTAAGTATGTGTAATATCTACTGATCTTATTTTGAATGAATGAAAAGATAAGTACTATTTGATGTTTAAGACAAGATAACTACTTAACTAGTCTACTATTGTGAAAAGATTCAAGTAGTTTTGGCTTCATCAAAAAGGGGGAAATTGTTGGGATATGAATCCTAAGGACAAGTCCTAAATGATGAAAAGATAAGATAAGTTTTGATAAGCCAAAAAGAAGACTTGAATATTTTCTAAGTGTTGACTGATCTAGTCTAGTTAAGAAAAAGTCATCTTGAGCAGATCAGTAGAGTTCACAAGACAAGTAATAAGTTCACAAAGACAAGTACTTATAATATGTTGATACTTTGTATAAGTGTTAGGATTTATACTGAGCTATATTAAATGTTGTATAGAAGCTCATGTTTTACGATTTATATTTGATGTATAGATTCTTAAGTTGACTAAGCTATGTTATAAAGCTTAATGTAATGTAATAGTCTTGTTAGGATTAGATGCTAGGACTAGATTAGTTCTATGTTGAAATCTACAGAAGATGTCTACTGCACAAGACAAGTAGAAGACGAAGTCTACTACTGAAGGACAAGACAAGTGCGCAAGACAACAAGACAGGTCAACAAGAAGACTGAAAAGTTAGTTACAAAAACGCGTATTGAAGATAAGGATTGAAGAGTTAGTTAGAAATAGCTAATTAACTAACAAGAAACGCATGAATGGATAAGTATGGAAGTTGCAAGTTAGTTTTCAAGAAAAGTTGGTTACACAACTTAAAGTTCTTGAATTCAGAAGTCTATAAATACTTCAAGGTGTTCATTCAGTAAAGACTACTGAACAACTGCAAAATCCACATACTGAAGCATTACTGAAGCATTTGAAGAAGTTTACTCACAGAGTTGAAGTTCAGAAAGCAAGTCTGCAAGACAAGTGAAGATCAAAGAAGACTGCTACTGAATAGAGAAGTTTTATTTTGTTGTGTTTGTTTCAAGTTGCTAGATACTTGTAAATCTCTAGTTAGATCGAAGAGGCACTTGGTAGTGTTTTCGAGAAGATCTAAGTCTTATTTCTTGGGACTTAAAGCTAATAGAACACATTACTCCATTGGACGAGTTAATAAGAATATCACAACTGGGTTTGTGAGAGTGGATGTAGACAAGTTGTCGAACCACTATAAAATCGTTGTGTGTTGATTTACTTTACTGTTTGATTAATTGAATTACATAATTGAACACGACTAGTTGAGTAAACACTAAAACAGAGTTCTCGAATTAAAGAGTTGAGTATAAACTAGAATTGGGCTCATTGATTAATTTCGTTATTCCGCATATTGTACTTTGATATATCGAAAGATTTTTGAAAAGTCTATTCACCCCCCCTAGACATTTTCACTAGCTTACTCGTTATTAAACTCAACTTGGGACCTACAGCATGTTAGTGTCATACCATATGAATGGGCTGACTGATATAAACCCTTGCTCATCTGCCACCCAAATCATTCTTAATTCTAAGCCCTCAGACGCCCAGGCCCATACATCTCATGAGCCCAGTTTTCCCCCACTTTATGTTTTGCCTAATCAACCCCACTCGATTAATTCACCCCTCACACACTCCCCCATCTCCGCGGACCCCACTCTACCTGCCCCCCCTTTCTCTCACCCCCCTCCAAAGCTGAATCCAGCCCACTCTACTATCCCCACTTACCATCCTACGAACCTAACCCCCTCCTTAGATAGCCTCGCTACTACCCCCCCCCACCACCCCACCCCTACCAAAAGCCCCTCCCCAGCCTGTTGTACCCCCCATCTCGGTGAACCCGTCCCCCCTCCATCCTAAAAAAACAGCCTCTCAACCTGATTTACCCCCAACCCGAAACCAAAAGCCAACCTCCAAAAAGAAAGGCCTGAAAAAATGGGAAATGAAGCAACTGGAGGCAGAGAGATGGTGCGTCTTTGCAAAAGATTTTGAATCAGAAGAGGACAAGATAGCAAATGACAACAAACAACAAAACAAAAGGAAAGAAAACAATATCTCACTCCTCTCGCAGAAACTCGATGCAGCAGTAGAGGCCACAAACACGTATAGTTTGGGAAAAAACCTTGGCCTCCAAGCCCAAACCAGTACTTCAAACGCACAGGTAATCAAAAATCTTGTGGACATAGAGGTTCAAACACAGTCAAAGCAATCCAGAGTAGAAGGTGTCTCCAAGAACTGTTATTAATGATGATTCTCTCTTGGAACGTACGAGGCTTGGGGAATAAAATCAAGAAAGACGAGATACGGAAAATCATCAAGAAACAGGGGGTGGATGTGTGTTGCATCCAAGAGTCGAAACTTGAAACTGTTGATGAAGTAATATGCTGAACCATATGGGGGGAAGGAAGAATGGAGTGGTACTACAGAGAGGCGATTGGGAGATCGGGAGGAATTATCTCCATCTGGAACCCAGATATATTCACGTGCTCAAGCAAGTGGCACATGCCTGGAGGAGTAATACTGAATGGACTGTGGGGTCAGGATAGAGTGCAATGTTGCATAATCAATATATATGCACCATGCACCCAAACCGAAAATAGTGATCTATGGGATCGACTGAACCTAATAATCTGTATAAATCCCACTGTCTGCATATGTATCATTAGCGATTTTAATGCTATTCGCTATGGGACAGAGAGAGATGAAAGGGGAATACACCAAAACCGCAGGGATATCTCGGCGTTCGATGGGTTCATCCATGCCTCAAACCTCATCGATCTCCCACTACATGGGAGAAAATATACGTGGTACAAAGCAGACGGGTCATGCAAAAGTAAAATCAACAGAGCCCTGATAAATCAGCACTGGCTTAATCAATGGCCAAGCACCCACCTCCGAGGCCTAGATCGATCAGTTTCCGACCATTGCCCCATCATGCTAGGCATAAAAGTGAAGGATTGGGGACCAAAACCTTTCCGTAGCCTCAACGCATGGCTTACACACCCGGATTTCAGGAACTTTGTGAAAGAAAGGTGGAACAGCTACACAATTTAGGGGTGGGAGAGTTATGTAATAAAAGAAAAGTTAAAACTACTAAAATCCGATCTAAAGGCGTGGAACGACAACTTCTTTGGCCGATTTGAGCACAATATTGAAACACAAAGGGCTGAAATCAAGAAGCTAGACCTGATCGATGAAGTGTTTGGGCTAGAGGAAGAAGAAATCATAGACAAAAATAAGGCGGCGGCTATCCTCATTCGGGAGCTAAAGAAGAAAAGTCTAATGGATTACTAGAAATCAAGATGCAAGTGGGTGGAGATAGGGGACTGCAATTCCCGTTTTTTTTTACAACTACATCAACAAAAGAAGGAAAATGAATGAGATTTTGGGTCTTAATGTACATGGAGAGTGGCAAGAGGAGGTCACAACAATGAAGAAAGGTATATTCCAACATTTCCAGAATCACATCAGGAAACAGGAAATGATCAGACCAATTCCATCAGAAGACTTCGCAAAGAAACACATATCAGCGAGAGATAATGAATTTCTAACAGCCCCTTTTACAAAGGAAGAAATACGGGAGGCAGTCAACGCGTGTGACAATTCCAAGAGCCTAGGTCCGGATGGATTCGATTTCACCTTCCTAAAGGAGTTTTGGCACCTGCTCGAACCCGATTTCATCCAACTCATGGAGGAGTTCCACACCCACGACCGCTTGGTGAGAGGCTTCAGCCCATCGTTCATTGTGCTTATCCCGAAGAAAGAGGTAAGCACGAACATGAACGATTTCCGGCCAATATCTCTAGTGGGAGGAATTTACAAAATCATTGCTAAAATTCTAGCAAAAAGGCTCGGCTCACTTCTACCATCCATCATATCTCCGGCCCAGAGCGCGTTCATTGGGAATAGAAACATCCTGGACAGCGTAGCTATCCTAAACGAAGCAATAGACGAAGCAAAAAGGGAGAGACTTGCACAAGTATTTTTCAAGATCGATTTTGCAAAAGTTTATGATTCAGTCGACTGGGGGTATTTGGAGCAAATGATGGAAATATTCAATTTTCACCCCAAATGGAGAAAATGGATCATAGAACGTGTAACGACATCATCGACCTCGGTTCTTGTAAATGGCAGCCTGTCGGGTGAGTTCAAATTAGAGAGAGGACTAAGACAGGGGGATCCACTGTCTCCCCTCCTATTCCTGATTGCAGCTGAAGGCTTGAGCATTCTCATGGAAAGAGCAACCGAAGGAGGATTATTCAAAGGGGCTGAACTAGGCCAGGATAGGGTCAGAATATCACATCTCCAGTTTGTAGATGACACAATTATCACGGGAGAAGCTAGCCAACATAATGCATGGGTGATGAGACGGGTGCTAAGAAATATGGAGTTGATGTCGGGACTAAATATCAACTTCGATAAATGATCGGTGATTGGTGTAAATGAGGAAGAGAACACGTTAAATAGTATGGCTGAAATCCTGGGATGCCGAACCGACACAGCCCCCTTCACCTATCTGGGAATGAGAGTCGGATCTAATCACAGGAAAGTGTCGGAGTGGACGGCAATAGTGGAAAGAATAAGAAATCGACTAGCAAGATGGGATGACAAGAAGATCTCAATGGGTGGCAGAATCACTTTGTTAAACTCGGTTATTTCTTCACTTCCAACATACTATCTGTCCTTCTATCACATACCAAAAAAAACCTTGAGTGAGATCGTGAGTTTGCAACGTAATTTTCTTTGGGGGTGGGAGTAACAACAGGAAAGTGGCTTGGATTGAATGGAAAAAAGTGTGCAATTCTAAACAACTGGGAGGCTTAAGGGTTAGTGATTTAGAAACCTTCAATAGGACTCTACTAAGGAAATGGGGTTCGAGATTTCTACAGGATAAAAGTAGTTTATGGACTCGAGTCGTTAAGTCTAGGTATGGGAACAATGGGGTAAATGGTTTCAGCTTACTACCATCGGGGAGGGGAGGGAGGGTCTCATTATGGTGGAAGGATATTCTAAAGGCAATAGGGGAGGGCAATAGTGAGTGGATTTTGGGAAACTTAAGTAACGTACTTGGGAATGGGAAAAATTCTTTCTTTTGGGAAGAAGACTGGACGGGGGAAGGGGTTCTTAGAAACAGTTTCTCTAGACTGTTCCAGTTAAGTTTAGACAAGGATAAAACAGTAGGGGAGATGGGTTCTTGGGTGGAGGGTAGTTGGAAGTGGGTTTGGACATGGAGGAGACCACTATTAGATAGAGATCTGACATCGTTCAATAATCTTATTTCTGTGCTGGACAGGTCACAACCGAGAAACAGAATTGAGGACTCATGGAGATGGAACTTATCAAGCACGGGAAAGTACTCTACGAAGGAAACGTATACAGCCCTGCACAACCAGAACCGGGATTCTCAACTGGACGACAGACTGCTACAAGGCTTCAAGTGCATATGGAAGAACTTCGCCCCACCAAAAGTGAAGGCTCACGCATGGAGGCTACTTTGGGGACGACTGCCCACAAGGTCAAACCTCAAAAGACGGAATATTTTCAAACAAAGTGACGACCTAAAGTGTGTTTTCTGCAAGGCACATGAAGAAACCGAGCGACATATCTTCTTTGAGTGTACTCACACTCATAAACTGTGGATGGACTACCTGGCCTGGCTCAAGATAGCGACTGCACTACCTGTTGAGTCCCTTGGTAACTGTTGGGATATGAATCCTTGAAACAATGTTCTAGATGATGAAAGTATGTTTTGATGGCCAAAAGCAACTTAAAGTTAGTAATATATGTGGTTCTAAGTCATCTTAACTAAGTCATCTTATATAAGTTTACTGATCTTAAGAGATATTTGAAAACTGAGTTACTGATCTTATATGGTTACTGGTCTTATTGTGTTTACTGATCTGATATAAGAACTGTTAGGAACTAAGCCGATGTTTTGTATTGTATAGACAGCTTATAGTATAGGACTTAGTTGTACTCATCTGTATATAGTTCAGTTGATGTATAGATAGGTTTTATATATGTAAAGTTGTATTTGATTGTAATCAGCATTGTAAAAGTTCAGAACAGTAGTTTAGAACACTAGTTTAGAAGAAGACTCAGAAGACTATTGAAGACTCAGAAGACTATTGAAGACTCAGGAGACTACTTCAGAATAAGAAGACTTCAAAGAAGAGTTGAAGAGAAGCTTAGAAGTATTCTGGAGAAGTACAGAACAGTTTTTGAGAACTGTGCTGACTAGCTCAGAACGGTAAAAATCAGAACAGTAAGTTACTGTGCTGAATTGATGAATTTGAAGAATAAGTTTGGAAAACTTATTTAAAGTGTAACTGAAGATTTATTTGAAGATATGCTGACTTGGAATAAGAAGGAAGTTACAAAGTCGATTACAAAAAGAATAAGTAACAAAAAACAGTTTAGAGTTAGTTGAGAGTTAGTTCACAAACTACTAACTGTCATACTAAGTTCTATAAATACTGTATGATCTCCTATTGCTGAAGACTACTGAACAATTACTGATCTTAGAAGAATTCAAGAGCAAGTCTACAAGCAAGAACTCACAGAGTTAAAGAAAACTGAGGAGAAGCCACAGATTTGAAGAGAAGAAATCAGAGGCTATTCAAGAGAAGTTTTACTTTTCATTTTAAAGTTTGTATTGTTGTAAACAAGTGTGCTAGTTACTTGTAGAATTACTAGTAGATCGAAGATACACTTGGAAGTGTAATCGATAAGATCACAGTCTTAGTCTTGGGACTTTAAGCCACAAGAAACTCAAGGAAGAGTAATAAAACATCACAACTGGGATTGTGAGAGTGGATGTAGACTTTTTGGTCGAACCACTATAAAATTTTGTGTTCTTTATTTTCTGTTTAATATTTTTTTAATATTTGTTTAACCAAGAACAGTAGAATTTACTAAGTAAAGATCTGATTAAAAGTTGAGTATAAAACTAAAACTGGAAGTACTGATCTGACTCAGTAAGAACAGTACTATTCAGAACACTATTCCGCATTAAAAACTCTGATATTTTGAAAGATTTTTGAAAGTCTATTCACCCCTCCCCTCTAGACTTTCTTAGCTTACTCAATCTTAACTCAACTTGAGACCAACAAGTGGTATCAGAGCAGTAGTTCTTTGGACTGCTGTTTCTTGATAACCTTGTAGATCTTGAGGGAAATCTCACTGATCTTGCTACTATTACTTGATATTTGTCACTATCTGAATACTTGAAAATTATCTGCTATACTACTAATCCCATTTGTCTAATCAAACATGGATGACACTAATGTAAACAAACTTCCTAAGTTCAAGATTGCAGATTATGACTACTGGAAGCTTAGGATGGAGGCCATCTTTAGCTCAACACATGATCTGATGGTGTCTGTGGTGACTGAATGACCAATTGTCACCATGGTGGAAAACACTGTTGTTCTGGATCCTTCTAAACCAGTTGGAGCACTAGTCCCTAAACCAAGGTCAGAACTGACTTCTGAAGAAATGCGACAAAACAATTTGGATAGTGTTGCTAAGAATTATATTTTACACACCTTGGCAAACGAGTATCTTGGCAAAGTTTTAAAATGTAAGACTGCAAAGCAAATGTGGGACAAATTAGCTATTCTTTGTGAAGGTACTACACTGATCAAAGAAAGCAAATTATCCACAGCTGTCCAAAGGTTTGAAACATTTAAGATGAAGCCAGGAGAAACAATTGATGAATTGGATACTCGATTTACTAAGATTATGAATGATCTTGATGTGTTAGGAAAGACTTATACTGAAAGAGAAGTTAACCTGAGAATCTTGAAAGCTTTGGATGAAAGGTGGAAAATGGTCAAGTTGATCATTAAAACCACACAAGACATTGATTCTTGGCCAGCAGAAACTATGTTCCAGACACTTAAGGCACATGAGTTTGAGTTAGATGAAGAAGATCCTATTACTATAAATCATAAGGATAAGGATGCCTCTAAGGACATAGCTTTTAAAGCCTCTACCTCTAAAGGGTATAGATCATCTAAATCTAAGGCCTCAAGCATAAAAGATGAACTAGATAGTTCTGATCTTAGTCTGAAAGATCAGATGAGCCTTATGATCAAAAGATTTGATAGACTAAATAAGAGGTATGGTAGATACAAGAGATTCTATAAGGAAACCAAGGGTTCTAGTAACAGGGACTCTTCTGGGAACAGAAGGGATCAAAACTCTTCTGAAAGAAGGGATGAGATCTCTAATGAGAACAGGAGAGATAGGAACTCATCTGATAAGAGGGATAGAAAGTATTCTGATAAGAAAGATAGGAACTCTATTGACAAGCATGTTAGGAACCGAAATCATTCACCTCCTAAGAGATCTTCTAACAATCCTGTTTGCTATAATTGTGATAAGCCAGGTCATTATGCCTTTGAATGTCCTGATCTAAGTTCTGAAGATCGAGAAGAAAGGAACGCCAGAAGAGATCGAAAATATGCCAAGGGTAAGAAGGCAATGATGGCATACAATGAATCTGATTCGGAATCAGAAGAGTTGCCATCGTCTTCATCTGAATACCCCTCTAGCAATGAGAATGAAGCCTTCATAGCAGATGATGGACTGGTAATGATGGCCAAAATAAATGATGAGGTATCATCTGCTAACTCTTTTCAATCATGTTATAATTCTGACACTGATGAAAGTGATGCTGCTGATAGCAGTGTAGGGAGTAGTCTTCATCATTCACAAGGAGTGACTGAAGAAGACCTTCTACAAGCTAACAAAGCATTCATTGAAATCAGTGATGAGAATATATCTTTAAAGCAAGAAATCATTAATCTGAAATAAGCTCAGTTGAAAGTGGATCCTAATATAGTTGTCATAAATGCACGACTATCAGAAGAGTTGTCCCAACTCCAAGAAAAGTATGCATCCATTGATAAACTATATCAGGGTATGCTTAAAACTCAAGCCAAAGAGACTAATGAATTCAATGATTTAAAAATTAAATGTGAAAAACTTGAAGAGCGCAATAGATTCTTGGAATCTGAAGTAGTGAGCCTAGATCGAAAGCTATCTGGGATGATTAACTCTACTAAGATTAATCAAACAATCTCAGACAGATATAGAGCTCCAAATGATAAAAGTGGAATAGGTACTGATCTGCCTAGTTCCTCTACTTCAGAAATTAAGAACACTAATGAAGCTAGTACAAGTTATCTGCAACTAGATAAAGGAAAAGAACTTATGACTTATGATAATGATCCAAAACCTAAAGTACAGTCTAAGTACATTCCTCCTACTACCAAGAATGGTAAAATGAAGAATGTATTAAGACCAGTACAGTCAAGACCATACCAGAAGAGTTATACTCCTCTGACCAGATCAGATCAGTCCTGGTATCAAAAGAGACAAACTCAGAACAGTAGGTCAAGACAAGCACAGGCAAGTTGGGAACAGCCTAGACCTCCTTTTATAAGGCAGTCTCAGCTGTATTCAACTAAACCTAGGAGATTTGTGCCTCATTATCATAATAAACCTGTTCTTTATCCTCCACCTTTATCTTATGATATCATTAAAGAGGAAAGACCAAAACGCATCTATAAGCCGTATGGTCCACATGCTTTCAGGCCATATTCAAACTATTACAGGCATACTGATCTTACTGAAAAAGGGATAGAACCAAGGAAAGGCTATCTCAGAAAAATAGATCCTAAGTCTACTGATAGTTCTAAAATGGTTAATAAAGTACTGTTTTGTGATAAATATGGAAGGAAACTGAAGAGGTCCCATCTATTCAAATCCTCAATGTTCATTTGGGTACCTCTCACTACTAACCCCCAAGGACCCCAATAAACTAGGGTACCTAAATTATTAAGATCACTACCTTGCAGGATCGACTGGACTTATACAAGAAAGGTGGTTCAGTGGGTGAGATATGGTACATAGACAGTGGGTGTTCACACCACATGACTGGTACCAAGGCCTTGCTTACTGACTATCATGAGCAGGAAGGACCAAAAGTCATCTTTGGAGACAGCTCCATGGCAATCACAAAAGGATTTGGATTCGTCAAGAATGGAGATGTTGAAATCCAAGATGTCTCCTATGTTGAAGGTTTGAAATATAATTTGTTGTCTGTATCTCAATTCTGTGACAGGGGATACAAAGTTCAGTTCAAGACCAGAAGATGTGAAATAATAGACAAAAGGACTCACAATGTTTTACTTGTTGGCACAAGACAAGGAAGTGTATACATTGTGAATTGGAATAGTTGTCCTAAGAATTCTTGTCTTATTACTAAGAGTCCTAAAGAAAACAGTTGGCTCTGGCATAAACGCCTCTGCCACCTGAACTTTAAGATAATCAACAAGATTGCAAGAGAACATCTTGGTGAGGGCATTCCTAATGAAATCTATTCCAAATCACAAATGTGTGACTCCCGTCAAAAAGGTAAATAGGTAAAGGTTTCATTTAAGTCCATACCAACTCTTTCAACCAGCAGAGTCTTAGAACTCTTGCATATGGATCTTCATGGTCCTATCAACCCTCCTACATTAAATGGAAGAAGGTATACTCTGGTTGTAGTAGATGATTACTCTAAGTTTACTTGGGTAGTCTTTCTACACAAAAAGAGTGACACACAAACACTACTTCCAGATCTATTAAAGAGGTTGTAGGTTGAAAAGGGTCAACCCATTGTCAAAATAAGGAGTGACAAGGGGACTGAGTTTATTAACTGTTACATCTCTGACTACTGTTCTAAGTCTGGCATACAGCATCTAACAAGTGCAGCCAGAACCCCTCAACAAAATGGTGTTGCAGAAAGGAGAAACAGAACACTAAAAGAAGCATGCAGAGCAATGATTGCAGAATTCAACACACCTCAGAAGTTTTGGGCTGAAGCCATTAATACAGCTTGCCACTCCCAAAACCGAAGTGCTCTTAATAAGGTTCATGGTAAAACACCTTATGAGGTATGGAAAGGCAGAAAACCTAGAGTTTCTTATTTTCATATCTTTGGATGTAAGTGTTTCATTCATAACAATGGCAAAAGTAAGTTAAATGTCTTTGATGCAAAAGCTGATGAAGGGATATTCTTAGGATACTCTTCAGTAAGCAAAGCATTTAAAGTGTTTAATTACTCTACCCTATGTGTGGAAGAAACACCCCATGTAGTCTTTGATGAGAATGTGCAGGACTCTGCTGATCATCAGCTCAGTAAGAAAATTGACAAACTACAGCTCCAAACCAACAATGAGGATGATGATACAGAAATATATGAATCTGTACAAGCATATAATCCTTTCCTGAATGTCCTAGATCAAGATTCTGAAAAAGAAAAGGTAAAAGACAAAGGTAAGTCATCTAAAACTTCTGATATGCCAGAATTGAATGACTGCTCTCCTATGAACAAATCTGCTGATTTGATGCAAAACAATGATACTGATCTGCATGATGATTTGCATGATAAAAATGATGATAGCATTTCTGTTAAGAATAGAAGGACATGGAAGTCTGCTCATTCTACTGATCTGATTCTAGGTGATTCCAGTATAGGTGTTAAAACTAGAAAACAATTGTTTGATTCCCAGGAAGAACCTAGTAAGTCTCTATTTTGCTGGTGTTGTTTTCTATTATCTATTGAGCCTAAAACTGTGAATGAAGCTTTAAGTGATAGCAACTGGATTATAGCCATGCAAGAAGAACTTAATCAGTTCACTAGAAATGAAGTTTGGGAACTTGTTGATAAACCTAGTGATCATAATGTTGTAGGCACTAAGTGGATTTTCAAGAATAAAAAGGATGAAAATGATCTTGTAGTTAGAAATAAAGCTAGATTAGTTGCTCAGGGCTACTCTCAAGCTGAGGGTATTGATTATGATGAAACTTTTTCTCCTGTAGCTAGACTAGAAGCTATAAGATTGTTCCTTTCTTATGCTGCTCACATGAAATTCACTATGTATCAAATGGATATGAAAAGTGCATTTTTGAATGGTATACTTGCTGAAGAAGTTTATGTGGAACAACCACCTGGTTTTGAAGTGAATAGTCACCAAGTATATAGGCTAAAGAAAACACTCTATGGACTGAAACAAGCCCCAAGAGCCTGGTATGATACACTTTCTCTATTCTTACTTGAAAATTGTTTTACAAAAGGCAAGGTTGATAGAACTTTGTTTCGAAGACAAGAAGGTAATGATATATTACTTGTTCAAATTTATGTGGATGATATTATTTTTGGATCACCCAACAAAACCTTGAGTGAAAGCTTTTCTACACTCATGCAAAGTAAATTTGAAATGTCTATGATGGGAGAAATGACATATTTTCTTGGTCTTCAAGTAAAACAAACTCCAGAAGGTATCTTTATAAATCAAGCAAAATATACTAAGAATTTGCTAGATAAATTTGGTATTAAAACCTGTAAGACAGTTGGTGTGCCCATGCAACCTACATACAGAATGGATCCTGATGAAGGAGGTAAGTCTTCTGACCAACCTCATTATCGTGCTTTAATTGGCTCTCTACTCTACCTAACTGCCAGCAGACCTGATATTGCTTTTTCTGTTGGTGTATGTGCAAGATTTCAAGCAAACCCCAAAGAAAGTCATCTGGAAGCTGCCAAAAGGATATTGAAATATCTAAAGGGGACCATTAATCGAGGATTATGGTATCCTGCAGATGATGATATATCCTTAAGTGGTTATTCAGACTCGGACTTTGGAGGTTGCAAAATAGATAGAAAATCTACTTCAGGTTCATGTCAATTCTTAGGAACTAAGCTCATTTCATGGTTTTCAAAGAAACAAACAAGTGTGGCAACTTCTACTACTGAAGCAGAATATATGGTTGCAGGTAGTTGTTGTAGTCAGCTTCTTTGGCTAATACAACAACTCAGAGACTACAATATTGTAGAATCTAATGTACCTATATATTGTGATAGTAATAGTGTCATTGCCATCACACAAAATCCCGTTCTACATACTAGATGCAAGCATGTTGACATTAGGCATCATTTTATTAGGGATCATGTTGAAAAGAAAAATATTAGGATGGAAAAGATTCATACTGATATTCAAAGAGCTGACATTTTTACAAAACCATTGGCTGAAGTGAGATTTAGAGAGTTATGCATTAGTTTAGGATTGATAGACATGGATTCTATATGTATATAGAACTGCACTAACATTCCAGGTACTGATCTTATACCAAGAGGAAGATAAAGCAGAAACTAAGAGCAGTACATCAAAAGCCTAAAATTCAGAAGAGACAACCCCATGTCAGACCACTACATTTAAAACAGGTAACAAGGTTACTAAAGTGACCTAAATCCCAATGAGGAAGCTGGTAAAGTTGAGGGACACTGAGAACACACATTAAGGGGGAATCTGTAATTTCTTAAAGATCCTTTTGTTGACTCAGAACACTAAGTCACTTTAGTCTATATCTTGATGTGATTATTAATTTAATTATACTATTACTACTATGTACTGTTTTACATCTATATCTCATGAACTAACACTTCTACCAAGGTGAAACAGGAACAGAAGAGGAGTTCTCCACTGAAGGGGGAACTGATCTGATTACAGATTTGAAAAGTCTACAAACCTGATCTAATTACAGGCCAAATCAGTCTACAGATATGTTCTGATTAATAAATTGACTTGTCTACAGAACTGTTCTGATTACAAAGTTTCCTTGTCTACAGAACTGTTCTGATTACAAAGTTTCTTTGTCTACAGAACTGATCTGATTACAAATTCAATTATTCTACAGAACTGATCTGACTACTGATTAAACTGTCTACAGAAAGATTTGATTACTACTAATCTGTTTATAGAACTGATCTGTCACAGTACTGATCTGAGGATTACTGTGCTGATATCAAAAAGGTGAAATCAGAAAAATTGGGTACTGATCTGAAAACTATTGTGCTGACCCATCTACTGATCTGATGTCTGAAAAAGGTTTACTCAGTTGATCGCAGTACTCAGCTGATCCAGATAAGTACATTTTCTTTATATACAAGTAAGAGAATGAAGTGAAATATTTTTGGAAACTATTGTGCTGATATGCATCAGAACAGTATTTTGTCTTAGAATATTCTAAGTCAAAAACTGCTCAATTTTAGATTACTAATAGAGAAGATTAGTACACTCCTCTATTTTTAACCTAGTTACTGTGGTGTATTTATCAAACACAAATTGGCTCCAAAATTGAGAATGGTCTTAGAATATGAACAGTTACATTTAACACGAATTTCAAGACTTAATCTCAACCATTCTTTGTGATAAACAAATTCAATCCTAGCCCTAGATTGGTTTTGAATTTGTCAAACACGAACACTTTTCATCTTCATCTTCCTTACGAGTTCATTTCTGGAAAATTCATAACTCAAAATTTACTGCAAAGTCTCAATACTCTATATTCTACAAAACCCTACAATGGCGATTATCAATATTATCAGTGAATCTAACGAAGTCGCATGAACATTTGATTCTGATTTATGGCTTCGAGAAAAGGGCATTTTTGTGGAAAATGCAGTGTACTTCAACGGCCGACACAGCGCAGAGAATCAAGCTATTCTGACAATGTGCGAAGAATGCGGGCTGAGAAAGTATCTTGAATCATCTCCGCTCAATGTATTTGAACCAGAAGCTATGGAATTCTACTTACAGCTCGAAGGTGATAGCAATGGTTTCCATTCAATGCTCTCAGGGCACAAAGTCTTGATTACCAGGGAAATCCTTGAAGTCATGCTGGATTTACCTCAAGGCCCAGTGGATATTCTGACCTACAAAGCAGGAGAAGAGAAAGAGTGTGTAGGTAGATGGTCGGGTGAAGAACCAGAGTCTCTAAGCCACCTTAAGAAAGATGTGCTTCCTACTGGTCTTCAATTCTTAATGGACATTGCTGGAAAATGTTTGTTAGGTCAACATCACAGTCAAGATGCTCTAACAAATTTGAAAATTAGAATCATGGCAGCAATCATTGACCGTGTGCAAGGTGATTGGCAAGGGTTTTTCTTAGAAAGACTGATAAGTGAGAAAGAAAAGGTCTTGTTCGATGAGGACACAATGGAATTTTCGATTAAATCGAAGTTAGGGTTCGGAAACAAGCTGAGTATTCTGTTACCTCAGTTAGTCAACAAGAAGGCGTACTGGAGCAATCCTAAGAAATTCCATCACGGAAAATTCTTAATGAAGAAGGAGTCTGTTCGTTTTGAGCAAGAACATCCTTTGGTGTTACCTCAAGAACATGAAACTCAAGAGTCTGGTGCTTCAATGTATCGATCTGATGATAATCAACCAGAGATAAGATCGAAAGCGAGGCATGATCCGAGCAGTACTAGACCAAGAAGAGGAAGGTCTGCTAAAGCTGCCTCAGAGCAAACAGTCCGTTTTATTGAGACTGTGGTGCAAGAAAGCTCTGAAGAACAAGAGGTTAGTAATTCAAGTGTTGTTGTTTTACATAAAAGAACCAAGGAAAGAAGTGCTTCTAGACCTAAGAGGAAGCTTTTTGATTCCTCTCCTACCCCTTCAAATTCTGATCCAAGCCCAACAGATCCCATTGACAACCAACCATCATGTTCTGGAGAATCAGCTCACTATTTTCCAATTTCTCAGAAACTCCCCATTCATCCCCTCAGAACACTCCTGTTTCAAGTCATCAAAACCAACCCTCACCACATCATTCACCCACACAAGTTCATGATCACTCTACTGAACATGAATTTGAGCCTTCTTCTGTTCCAATTGACATTTCATCATCCCCTGAACCTGAATATTTGGCTTCTAAACCTGCTGGTTTAATGGAATATCCTATCTGTGATAAAGAAGATCGAATTTTGATTAATATAAGATTGGCTCTGTTGAAGCAGTTTCCTGGTTTAGATGAAAGCTCAGTTGTGTTTGAGAAACGTCTTAGGATAGGCACATGGGTGTATCTTAAGAGGAGTACTCTTAAAGAGAATTTAGCCATTATGGAAGGTATGGGTGGTGCTTCAATCTTTGATGATTGGGAAGCAGAGCAGATGCTTGCAGCTGATGTTAACTCTTTTACTGAGTTATTTGTTGGTCCTTGGTGGAGTATAACACAAGTGTATGGGGGGGGGGGAATGCACTTGTGTATGCAAATTCTTTTTCTTTTTGACAAACTGGTCTATCAGGCAAGTTGTCTCACAACTGGCCTGAGTGTGAACTTTGATAGATACTTGTCCTACTGATTACTATTGAGTGATCAGTTGGCTAAATATCTAAAAGAGTTGCTAAGTGCGAAATGTGGTTGGCCTTTGACTTAAAGAAATACTCCAAGTTAATTTCTGAAAAATACAGGTTATCAGGGACTTTGTCCAAAACAGATTTTCTTACTTACTGAGTTATGTTTCTTTAAAATATGTTTGAATTTAAGTGAATTAAGAATGCAGTAAGTAAATGACACACAAGTTTATAGTGGTTCAGAGACTCAAGCTCCTACATCCACTTTCCCTGATTGAACAGGATAATTCCTTCTCAATGGAATTAGCTTGTTTTATAGTGCCAAGGTGCACTGATCAACAACACTCTCTTAGTGTTTTGATCCCTAGGATAACTTGAGTCCTAGTGCTCAATCTCTCTGAGTTAAGGTTGTGATTCACAATAACAGTCCTTAACTCATCACTTCTACAACAAACTCTCTCTTCACTAAGTGAGATAAGGGTTTGAGGTTTGGTTCCAACTAGTAGAGATATCCTTTACAATAAGAACAGTGTAAAGGCTTAGGATATCTCAATGCTTAGCTTTTGATGATTACAAAGATTGGCTTAGCTAAAAGAAGTGATTCAGGAAACTTGGAATTCTAGAGAACAGCTTGGTTTCCTTTGAAAGCTTGATGATAGTTTGATAGCTTGTAGTTGGATGTTGAATCCCTTTGATCACTTCTGTATTTATAGGCAAATTTGAGCAGCTAACCGTTGGAGGGATAGCATTTCAAACTTGTCTATTTGCAGCACCATTGAAACGGCTATGAAGCTTGGCATCCTTTTATCCACTGTGTAAAAGGCCTCTTCAATGGTTGCTTGAATGAATGTGTTGACTTCTGAAAAATGCGGCTGAGATGACTTGTGTCAGTTTCTAAATATGCACATTTCCCAAGGTTGATTTGGGGCAGAAGTTATACTCATCCAACGGTCAGATGGGACAAACTCCCTGAATATTCCTGCTGCAATAGAGAATATTCCAACATTCATTCAATGCTTCACTCTTTAATGCTTCAAGTCTTCAATACTTGGTTCAGGCATGATTGGTAATAAATGCTTCATTGAATGTGTCTTTTGTACTTTTGACATTCAATGCTCTTGATCATTTGTGCTTCAACTGACTTGATCATTTGCATTTATGAACACAGCTTTATTGTTCTTGATCTCTTCAGCTCAGTTGTCCATTTGATCAGCTTGTCTTGAATGGATCAGCAACTTTGTCCTATAGACCTATCAAGCTGCCTAACATTCCAGCTTTGGACAACTATCCTGATCACTAAAATCTCATAACATTTCTGAGATTTTTACTTAAGCATTCTACATACTAAAGTGCACTGAGACAGCTTGCCTGAACTTGACTTGAGCATATCTCAACTAATCTGATCATCATCAATCAGGGGTTTTGGTATCTAATTCAAAATCATTTTATTCCCAACAATTTCCCTCTTTTTGATGATGCCAAAACCTATTACAAAGGAACCTTGACTTATACTATACTTTACCTTCAGGGAGAGTGAACTGGTCAACTTGCCTGAAAGAAACTGTCAGCACAATAAATCAAGTAATATATGTCAGGATAGGTTAGTTGAGATAATGAGTTGTTATCTCTTTGATATAAACATAGTGATCCTTTTATATAAATGATAGAGCATTACAGAGCTGAAAATCAAAAAGAACTCACTAGTCTAGAATAGCAAAATAACAACATAAATCATATCAGCAGAATAGGGAAAAAGATGAACTTATCCTTCACAGAGTTCCATCATCTTGAGGAGCAATGCCATACTGAGCCCATACTCTTTTCTTCAGTTCCCAGATCTCTTTGTTGGTTCCTCTAGGGCCAGGCTTCAGCTTCTCCATCTTCAAGATGTTGATGAATTCTTCAAGTATCTTTCCCTCATCAATTAAGTTCCCATTGAACTTGGGAGGCATGTACTGAATAGGACCAGGGGCCTTGAATTCAACTCTTGCCATCTCAGCTGCTGCAAACAGCTTTTGGTAGAGGTCCCTATGGTTCTCAAACATGAACTGCACAAAGACTTCATCTACACTCTCTTCAAGCCACTTTCCAATGACATAGAAGTCATATACAAAATTTCTCTTGGACTCCTCCCATGCATCATTTAGTGAGATTGGAACCCACTTATCATGGTGAGGGTACTGAGTGTCCCATCTTTGCAGCATTTGAGGTTTGAGTTTTCTGTAAGAAGCCCTTCTTCTTGGAGCTTTGAAGTTTGCCCTTCTTCCATCTCTTGCTTTGTTGGCCTCAACCAACTGATCCATTCTTTCTTTAGCTCTTAGAAGAGCTAGCTTCTCCTGTGTTTCTGGATCTTTCCCAAATCCTTCTTCAAACAACTTAGAAGGATCATCAGCAAGCTTGGGCACAACCACTTCAGGCTCTCTGTCCTGTACTTCCTCTTTACCTTCTTCTTCAATGGCAGGCAACTTGGCTGCTTTCTTCAATCTCTTTGATTGCCTTACTGGAGTTGATTCTTCAGACTGAAATTCTGATGGCAAAGTCAGGCTGGTTGGGAATTCATTGAAGGCTTGCAATTCCTTCCTTTTTCTTTCAGATGACCTTGTCATCTTCCCCCTAACTTCAGCAACCTTCTCTTGTGGTTTAAGTCCTGCTGACTCACCACCAGGCCTTTGTTGCCTCCTTGCCTGACTCTCCATTGCAGACATCATGGACTCTTTAACAGCAATTTGAATCTGCTCTTCTTCAGTCAAATTCTCAATATTCATTGGGCCTTTGCCTTTCCCAATGTCTTCTACTGCCTCCTCCTCACTTTCAGGAACCTTCTCCTTTCCCTTGGATTCACCAATCACCAAGGTTCCCTTTGCCCTTGCTCTCTCTCTTTCCCCCTTTTTGGCATTATCAAAACACTGGGGCTTCAAGTCACTTATAGTGACAGAGAGATGTGAGTGAGCATGAGTGAGGGACTTCAACTCCTGCAGTAGGTAAACATTCTCATCATGAATGTTTTGCATTTTATCATCTGCCATGCTCAAGAATGTTTGGACAGGTGTCATCTTTTGAGCAACAATGGCATCCAAAGTGGCTTTCAGAGATTGATCAAGTTTGGCCTGAAGTTGATCAGTGAGATTGGCCACAACTTGGTCAGACACTTTGGCCATTAGTTCAACAGTGAACTTTTCTGCAGCTTCTTTCACCATTGCAGCTTTCAATTCTTCTGCCTTCTTCCTCTGAGCTGCTGTCCTTTGCCTTAGAGCATCCTTGATTGTCTTTCTCAAGGCTTTCACATTATGCTTGTACAAATCTTTGAGACCCTGCTGCTCTTTCTTCACAGATCTTGTGAATTTTACCATAGCATCCTTGGCCTTTGTCACTTCAGTTGAAACTGTTTGCAGTCCAGTTTCAACTCCACATATTCTTGCATCCAATGTGGGCAAAATTACCTCTTCTGAGCCAGTTAGTCTCATCTCCACAGAGGCTAAAGTCTTTCCTTGGCCATCAAGAGTATCAATAGTTGCTGCATGTGCCTTACCAACCTCCTTGACCAGTGTGTCCAACTTCTCTGACTGTTCTCCAATAATGGAAGCAGTCTGAGTAGCAATCTGAAAGTTAGCCTCAGTTGTATTGGCTTGCTCAAAGTAAATCTGGTTCAGTGTGGACACATTTGCTGAGACTGCTTCAAGGTCAGTGTCAGCATCAACTGGTATATCTGTCAGGGAGGCATCTGCAAAAATTTGCTCAATTGTGACAGCAACAGAATCTGCAAAACTAAGAGTGTTAGTAAAAACTCCCTCAACACCCTCATTTTTTCTTTCTCCCATAAGGTCTGATACATCAACACCTTCTTTCTCTTTTTCAACTATATTTTTTTCTTCAATATTCATTTCAGATGGACTCACATTCATTTGAGAATCAGGCCTCCTTTCACCAAGGGATTCATCAAGTTCAGATTTGACTTGAAGAATTGCCTGACTCTCATATTGGGCTGCACCCAATATTTCTACCTCATCTCCCTCTATTTGTGGTGCACTCAGGGAACCTGTAATCACACAATCCTCACCATCATCTCCCTCTGAGTTTTTACCACTATCAGCCTTTTCAACTCCTTCCATTCCTAAACCTGACACCTCTATATCCTCAACAGGATTCACAGAGGGCAGTTGTTGGGAGATCACAGTGCTTGGGCATCCCAAGGCCACTGAGTCATCCTGAATGACTAAAGGCTGGTCAATGTCCAACTGACCTGACATTGATGAGGCTTTAGCCAAACTAGCTTCTCCCATGGAAGTCTCAACATTGTCAAGCTGTGCCTCAAGTTCAAAAGAACCATCCTTGGCCAATGCATCTTGGACTGAGTCACCACCTTTGGTCAACTCCTCTGAATGATCAGAGTCCTTTTCAGAATGATAGGTCAAGTAATGTACCTGAGCAGAGTTGAGGCCAAGAGGGTTGGGATTGGTGTTATCATCATCATCATCATTGTCATCATCAGATGGGCTATCAGGGTGCCTGAGTCCTTGTGCAATTCTTTCTTTCTCAGCTTGCACCTTCTCAGAGACAATTGTGCAAAACAGGGCCTCAATGGTTAACACACTGGACTTCTTCACATTTGCAAAGTGCAAGAGCCTGTTCTCTTCAACCTGCCACCAACTTGCTCCTTTATCCTGAATAGCCTGAGCTATTTCCACCATAGTTCTATCTTTGATCTCCACAAGAGCTCTGAGATCATAGAACTGTTGTTGCAGCCTAGGATACTCCTTCAATCCAGGATATAACTCATCCACATTAGCCTTTGCAATTTTCCTTAGCATCCCCTCATAAGTGTATTCTTCACCACTTTCATCTTCAGAAGAGTTGGCTTGGGATTCAGGAGGGTTGGATTGGGATTCAGGTAGGCTTGGCTGGATTTCAGGTAGATTGAGTTCAGAAGGTTTGGGTTTAGTGGAGCTTAAAACAAGTTGGGATTCAGGTGCTTTTGAGAGCAGTGTGCCTGAAGAGGTAATTGGAATGGCTGGAATGGGTGGGAGAACAACTTGATCACCTTCTTGAAGAACAATTTCAAGAAGTTTGGTATAGGAAAGAAGTCTTGGATCAAGTGGGGAAAAAGGTCTATCCTCAAGATTAACCAAATCTGCCAGCACATCAATACCTGATCTATCAGGGGCACCTTCAGGGGAGTAAACTTTCTTGGCAATGATTGGGGCATCCTCAGGAGTCTTGCACTCCTCTTCTTCATGCCTTGATGGGGATATTCTTTCTGATTGAATATCAGGAGAGTTGGCTTCAGGGCTGTTGGGCTTTGATTTGGATTTGGAGTTAGATCTGCTAGCTTGCCTGATCTCCTTGAAGAATTCTTTCTTCTTTTTCTCCTCTTCCATCAATCTTTGCTTCTCAGAAGTTTTAATTATTCTTTTCCTCCTTTCAGATCTTGTGGGCTGATCAAGATCTCTGAATTCTGTTACACTCTCAGGCTGTAAGGGGACAACCTCCCTGAATTCTTCACCTTCTTCAGGAGGGTTGACTCCTTCATCAGCAACCTTCTCTATCTCCTCAGAAGTGACTCCTCCACTTCTTGACTGACTTTCTGGTGAAGATTCATTCAGAATCTTCTTCATCTTCTTCATCTTTGGCTGAGCTTTTGGTGGCTGGGCTTTCCTCTTTCTTGGAGAGGCTCTTGTGACTGGAACAATTGCAACAACTTTCTTGGAGGCAGCCTCCTGCTTTCTCTTCTCTGTCTTAGAAGACATTTTTCTAAACATCACCTTTTGTGCAGGAAAAGGCTTTGGCTTTGCTTGTAGATGAGTGTAATGAGCAAATCTTTCCAAGAGCAGGCTGGCTCTTGTGCAGAACTGGAGTCTTCCATCAACCACCACCTTGTGGTGTTTCACCTCCTTAAACTTGTATTTCTCATTCATCATCTTGTCCAAAATAAAACTTTTCCAGTCAAATTTGACTCTCTTTTCAGCAGAGTCAATCACAGCAGCCATTACCCTGAGCTTTGGCATGCTGATTTGTTCAACAATCCTAGAGTGACTTAACAAACTTTTCACCACACAATCAAATAAGTGCCTATAAACAGGTTTTAAAGTGTTTTTGTTCTGAGCACTAACAAGCTTTTTGGGTGTAAGTAGCCATGGAAAGTAGAACTCCTGATCATCTCCTTCCTTGTATGATTCAGGATTCTGGCCTTCTGAGGGTAGCCCAAAGCTAGCATCTAAATCCTCTGTAGTGAAGATGATTGTGTGTTAGCTTTCTTCATCTTCATCTTCCTCAGCATATGTGAGCTTAGTGCACACATCACCCTTCTTGCCCTTCCATCTTAGATGGGCAAAGAATTCTGCCATAAATGGATTTAGGCATGAATCAGGCTTGGTGCCAAGAAACTTTTCCAGGCCTGCTTCCCTAAGCCAATGGAGTACTGGCTCAACCTCCTTGTCTAGGCTGTCAAAGGCAACCAGCTTTTCAAACCATAAGGAGTTTGGGTGGCTAAGGTAAGAAAAATCAATGTCCAAGAGGAATAATTGAAATCTATAAGTTCTTCTCTTTTGATTTTGGGAGCCATGGATAATTTTTTAGAGTAAGAAAGGTTTTGGAGAAAAGTTGCAGGTTGAGAGGTTTTGAAAATCCTAAGGGTTTGGAAAGTATGAGTGCGTGAGGAAGACAGTGAAAATTGGGGAGTTTATATATGAATGGAATTTATTAACCGTTGGTTAATAGAATATAACCGTGGGTATTTTTGAAAGATCAATTGGATATAGTGGGGTAGTGGGCTTTCAACGGTTTGATGGAGCCTTGAATGTAAATCAATGGTCTTGATGGTGGCTCAAGAATTCATGAAATCTTAATTAAGATTTTGCATTTAATGCTGATTTGCCATTTTGGAGGCAAAGATCTTCATAGTACACGCCATCCTAAAATTGGCCTACTCTAGGATCAAGAATTCTTTTAAATGTCTAATCAATGCCAAAAATAGCAAAAATTATCCAATTAATTCGGACAAACATCCTGAGGTGTGTTTTGACTTCCTTCTTGGTCAAACTGCCTGATTAACTTGCTTGAGTGGGTTCCAACATTGCTGACTGGGTCCCACTTGGACAAAGCTCCTGACCAACATTGCTGAACATCATAAGGACAACTTTGCTGAGTTTCCCTTTTTGGCTGACAGCTTCAGTGAGGTTGGTCAACTTTGCTGAAGTTTAATTTAATCAACTTCCCCCTTCTTATGAGCTTCCTTTCTTCATTCCTCCATCTTACCTGGATCAAGTAAGCCCAATTCAGCTGAAAGTTCCAAGAACCTTGCTTCAGCCAATGGTTTAGTCAAGATATCAGCTTTTTGCTTATCAGTGTGGATTTTGACAAGCTTGATATCTTTCTTTTCCACATGATCCCTTATGAAGTGATGCTTTATATCCACATGTTTGCATCTGGTGTGGAGCACTGGATTCTGTGAGATAGCAATTGCACTATTGTTGTCACAGAATATTGGCACTTCATTTGAGATTACTTTGTAATCTCTCAATTGTTGCCTGAGCCAAAGTATCTGAGCACAACAACTTCCAGCTGCTACATACTCAGCTTCAGTTGTTGAAGTTGCAACTGTATTTTGCTTCTTGGAAAACCATGAGATAAGCTTGCTGCCCAAGAATTGACAAGTTCCAGAGGTGGATTTTCTGTCAATTCTACATCCTCCATAGTCTGCATCTGAATATCCAGTGAGCTCAATGTTGTCATCAGCTGGATACCATAATCCAAGATTCTCAGATCCCTTGAGATATCTTAGAATTCTCTTGGCAGCATCAAGGTGACTTTTCTTTGGATTTGCTTGGAATCTTGCACACACTCCAACTGCAAATGTGATATCAGGTCTACTGGCAGTGAGATATAGCAAGGATCCTATGATTCCCCTGTAATTAGTGGAGTTTGTTGGCTCTCCACTTTCATCAGGATCCATTTTCCAGTTAGTATTCATAGGAATTCTGACTGGCTTGCTTGTAGCACATCCAAATTTCTTGATCATGTCCCTTGTATACTTGGCCTGATTGATGAATATTCCCTTCTTTGATTGAGTGACTTGAAGTCCTAAGAAGAAATTCATCAATCCCATCATGGACATCTCAAATTTGCTTTGCATGAGATTGGAGAACTTCTCACATAACTTCTCATTTGGAGATCCAAATATAATGTCATCCACATAGATTTGGACTAACAAAATATCATCTCCTTCACAGATTCTGAACAAGGTTCTGTCAACAGTGCCTTTGACAAAACCATGATCTAGAAGAAACTGTGATAAAGTGTCATACCAAGCTCTTGGAGCTTGCTTTAAGCCATAGAGAGCTTTCTTCAATCTGTACACCTTGTCTCCTTCTTCAAAGCCTGGGGGCTGTTCCACATATACTTCTTCTTTGAGCACCCCATTCAGAAATGCACTCTTCACATCCATTTGGTACACCTTGAATCTCATGTGAGCTGCATATGCTAGGAAGAGTCTGATTGCCTCAAGTCTGGCCACTGGAGCAAAAGTCTCATCATAATCAATCCCTTCAGATTGACAATATCCTTTGGCCACCAGTCTTGCTTTGTTTCTCACAATGATGTCATTTTCATTTTTCTTGTTTTTGAACACCCATTTAGTTCCAATGACATCTTGATGAGTTGGCCTGTCTACCAGCTCCCAAACTTCATTTCTGGTAAACTGGTTCAGCTCCTCTTGCATAGCTATGATCCAGTTGGTATCTTGTAGTGCTTCCACAATATCTTTTGGTTCCTGTTCTGAAAGGAAACAACAAAACAGAGCACTTTCTCCATGAAATCTCCTAGTTTTGATCCCTTCACTTGGATTACCAAGTATCAGGCTAGATGGGTGGTCTTGCAACCAAGTCCTTCTAGACCTGATCCTTTCAGGAGGATTGTCCTCATCTGAAGTTGGATCACTAGATTCATTAAATTCAGGAAAGTTAATTGAAGGATCAAGTTCAGGATCATATTCAGGGGTGTTGTCCTCATTGTCAGATAAGTTGACATTTTCATTGGTTCCCCCTTGAATAGTGGATCCATTAACTACCTCAGCATTGCCTGCTTCTTCATTGGTAGTTGTTACCTGGTTTTGAACTGGGATGGGGTCAGTCAGTTCAATTTCTCCTTCAGGTTGATTGTCTTCTGGTTGATTGCCATCAGGTAGGTTGTTCAGTTTTTTATTCTCATGAAGTTCAGGCTGGGCAACTTCTACAAATACTATTTCCTTGCTTTGAAGCCTTAATCTGGTTGTTCTTTGTGTTATCTCATCAATATTCAGGTTTCTATCCCTGAACTCATTAACAGATTCATCAAACACAACATGAGGTGTTTCTTCCACAATAAGAGTTTTGCAATTGTAAACTCTGTAAGCCTTGCTGATTTGTGAATATCCAACAAATATTCCTTCATCAGCTTTGCTGTCAAAAGCTTTCAATTACTCTTTCCCATTATTGTGAATGAAACACTTACAACCAAATATGTGAAAATAAGCAACAGTGGGCAATCTACCTTTCCATATTTGATATGGGGTTTTACCTTGTCCTTTGGTGATTAAGGATCTGTTTTGTGTGTGACATGCAGTGCTAATGGCTTCAGCCCAGAACCTTTTAGGTAACTTGGATTCAGCAATCAAGGTTCTTGCTGCCTCCTTCAAGGTCCTGTTCCTTCTTTCAGCAACCCCATTTTGTTGAGGTGTTCTTGCTGCTGAAGTTTCATGAGTGATGCCATTCTTGCTGCAATACTCATTGATGTATGAGTTTATGAATTCAGTGCCTTTGTCAGATCTGATCTTGACAATGCTTAGGCCCTTTTCATTGCTCAATCTCATCATCAATTCAGGTAGCTTGACTTGGGTCTCCTTTTTGTTCAGCAAGAATACTACCCAAGTGTACCTGGAAAAATCATCAACAACAACTAAAGCATATTTTCTTCCATTTATACTTACTGGGATTATTGGCCCAAATAAATCCATATGCAGTAGTTGAAGAACTCTCTCAGTTGAGATGGCAGGTTTCCCTTTGAATGAAGCTTTGATCTGCTTTCCTTCCTGACATGGCTGGCATATGTGTTCTTTGGTGAACACTTGATTTGGCAGCCCTTTAACTAGAGAGTTTCTTGCAATCTTGTTGATGGTTTTGAAGTTCAGGTGATTCAGTCTCTTGTGCCACAGCCAGCTTTGCTCACTTGTGCTTTTGGCAACAAAACAAACTGCTTCAGGGGTTTTGCTCCAATCTGCAAAATAGACATTTCCCTTTCTCACCCCTGTTAGTAGCACCTGTTGTGTTGATTTGTTTTTGATAGTACATTCATTTGGTGCAAATTCAACACAATATCCTTTGTCACAAATTTGACTTATAGACAACAAGTTATATTTTAGGCCTAGGACATATGAGACATCAGTAATTTTAACACTACCAATGTTTAATGTACCATAGCCTCTTGTGATGCCTTGTGAGCTGTCTCCAAAGGTTACTGAAGGACCATCCTTTTCAATGAAATCTGAGAGAAGCTCCTTGTTTCCAGTCATGTGTCTTGAACATCCACTGTCCAAGTACCATGCTGTTCTCTTGTTGATGCTTCTCTTCTTCTTGTGGTCCTTGCAGTCCTCTTCATTTTCAAATGCCATTTGGCAGTCATTATCACTGTCACTGTTGGAGAACAGTCCATCATCAGAAGAGTAGACACTCTCTTCACTTGCTGATTCTCCAGCTACCATGGCCTTCCTGTTGTTCATCCTCTTGTCTCTCTTGTTTTGCCTTTCTTTTCTTTCTTTGGCACTTAGGTCAGGACAATCATACTGAAAGTGACCCTTTTTCTGGCAGTTGTAACACACATCTTCATCATCATTTTTCTTGCTTGTGGACTCCTTCCTCCTTGATGATGATGGTTCACCTTTGCTATATTTCCTTTTATCAGCATATCTGTCTTCTTTCTTTTCATCAGAGACTTTGTCCTCTGATTTGTTATCAGGAGAGCTGAATCTCCTTCTGGTTCTATTATCTTGGTAGAACTTCTTGTATCTACCAAATCTGGAGTTCAACTTCTCAAATCTTCTAGCCATGAGTGCCAGCTCCTCCTTCATTTCTGATTTTGAAACAGATTGAGAAGATCTTTGAGTATTTTTCTTCTCTGTTTCAGTAGCTTTGAAGGCAACACCTTTGCCTGAGGAGGATGGCTCATCATGCACCTTCTTTCTGTTGAGATCAAACTCATATGCTTTGAGTTCAGAGAATACTTGCTGCATTGGCATGTTGTCAAGATTGCTGGTATTTTGCATCATGACAGAATATATATCCCATTTTGATGTGAGACTTCTCAGAATCTTCAAGGCAACTTCTCTTTTGGCATAGAACTTGCCCAAGGAGTTCATCTCATTCATGATGTCAGTGAATCTGCCATCAAGATGATCAATAGTTTCATTTGGCTCCATAGTGAATTGCTCATATTTTTGGATAGCCACTTGAAGCTTGTTTTCCTTTATATTTTGAGTACCTTCACACATAAGTGCAAGGGTATCCCAAATCTCCTTTGCTGTGGTGCAGTGATACACTCTTCCCATCACTGCATCTGGAATGGTCTGGTACAAGGTATTCATGGCAATGTAGTTCAGATTGTGCCTTTTTCTTTCTTCTGCTGTCAGCTCATCCTCATCTTTTGGCAACAGCTCCCTTGGATCTGCTTTTTGAGCATCAGTGACCTTGGGATTGAGCTTGGTGAAGGTGAATGGTCCTCTTGTGATGACTTTGAGCATTTCATCATGCTGGCAAGCTAGATGTGCTCTCATCCGGATTTTCCAGAAATCATAATTCTCAATTGAGAACATTGGCATTTTGTGATGAGAAATATGATTGACTTGGTTTGGACCCATGTTGTTGATTGTGTTAACAACATCTCCTGGAACTGCATTGTTAGCCATTTCAACAGTAATAATATAAGATGAACACAGATAGGTTTTTCAGAAATTTGGATCAGTTCAGTGACCACAGAAAATTTGATTTTTGAAAGACAGATGGATTTTCAGAAGCAGTGGTCTATGAACCCCTGCTCTGATACCACTTGTTGGTCCTTGGTGGAGTATAACACAAGTGTATGGGGGGGGAATGCACTCGTGTATGCAAATTCTTTTTCTTTTTGACAAACTGGTCTATCAGGCAAGTTGTCTCACAACTGGCCTGAGTGTGAACTTTGATAGATACTTGTCCTACTGATTACTATTGAGTGATCAGTTGGCTAAATATCTAAAAGAGTTGCTAAGTGCGGAATGTGGTTGGCCTTTGACTTAAAGAAATACTCCAAGTTAATTTCTGAAAAATACAGGTTATCAGGGACTTTGTCCAAAACAGATTTTCTTACTTACTGAGTTATGTTTCTTTAAAATATGTTTGAATGTAAGTGAATTAAGAATGCAGTAAGTAAATGGCACACAAGTTTATAGTGGTTCAGAGACTCAAGCTCCTACATCCACTTTCCCTGATTGAACAGGATAATTCCTTCTCAATGGAATTAGCTTGTTTTATAGTGCCAAGGTGCACTGATCAACAACACTCTCTTAGTGTTTTGATCCCTAGGATAACTTGAGTCCTAGTGCTCAATCTCTCTGAGTTAAGGTTGTGATTCACAATAACAGTCCTTAACTCCTCACTTCTACAACAAACTCTCTCTTCACTAAGTGAGATAAGGGTTTGAGGTTTGGTTCCAACTAGTAGAGATATCCTTTACAATAAGAACAGTGTAAAGGCTTAGGATATCTCAATGCTAAGCTTTTGATGATTACAAAGATTGGAATAGCTAAAAGAAGTGATTCAGGAAACTTAGAATTCTAGAGAACAACTTGGTTTCCTTTGAAAGCTTGATGATAGTTTGATAGCTTGTAGTTGGATGTTGAATCCCTTTGATCACTTCTGTATTTATAGGCAAATTTGAGCAGCTAACCGTTGGAGGGATAACATTTCAAACTTGTCTATTTGCAGCACCATTGAAACGACTATGAAGCTTGGCATCCTTTTATCCACTGTGTAAAAGGCCTCTTCAATGGTTGCTTGAATGAATGTGTTGACTTCTGAAAAATGCGGCTGAGATGACTTGTGTCAGTTTCTAAATATGCACATTTCCCAAGGTTGATTTGGGGCAGAAGTTATACTCATCCAACGGTCAGATGGGACAAACTCCCTGAATATTCCTGCTGCAATAGAGAATATTCCAACATTCATTCAATGCTTCACTCTTTAATGCTTCAAGTCTTCAATGCTTGGTTCAGGCATGATTGGTAATAAATGCTTCATTGAATGTGTCTTTTATACTTTTGACATTCAATGCTCTTGATCATTTGTGCTTCAACTGACTTGATCATTTGCATTTATGAACACAGCTTTATTGTTCTTGATCTCTTCAGCTCAGTTGTCCATTTGATCAGCTTGTCTTGAATGGATCAGCAACTTTGTCCTATAGACCTATCAAGCTGCCTAACATTCCAGCTTTGGACAACTATCCTGATCACTAAAATCTCATAACATTTATGAGATTTTTACTTAAGCATTCTACATACTAAAGTGCACTGAGACAGCTTGCCTGAACTTGACTTGAGCATATCTCAACTAATCTGATCATCATCAATCAGGGGTTTTGGTATCTAATTCAAAATCATTTTATTCCCAACATTATTAACCCCAGAGTCAGTGGTGCAACTTGTTGAAAGGTTAACAAGATTTAAGTATTCTGTGGAAAATGTTGCTACTGCTACTGCTACTGCAGATGAAAGTGCTGATGTTGCTATGGCAAGTAAAGAAAGAATTGTTGATAAAGTTGAGAAAGTTGTTGAAGAGGAGGTTATGGAAGTTGATGAAGCTGGTGACAATACAACAGAGGTGTTTGAGAACACTGTTGTACTTGAAGAGACAGAAGTTTTGGAACATCAAGATTTGAATGGTGATGAACTGGAAAGCATGCCATTTCAGTCTGCTGAACCTGTCAATGCTAGCTTTGAAATGAAGATGTGCAGGAACAGATCAGAACAGTTCCTGTTGAAAAGGAATCTGACAATGCTAGCTTTGAAATGTTGAGAAAGCAGAATGCAGAGCTTCAAGCCAAGTTGGAAGCTGCTGTGACAATGTTTCAAGAAGCTACTGAAAGAATGAATAAGATGAATTCTGAAAATTCAGTTGAAAGAGTTATGGAGCATACAATGTCTAAAATCTATGATCTCCATAGACTTCAAGAAAAGAACCTATCCCAGGTGTTGCATACAAAGTTGGAGCAACACATGACTCCCTTGAAAGAGTGGCATGATGAAGCCAAAAAGGGGGAAGACAGGATAAGGAGAATAATGGAACAAACTCAGTCACAACAAGCTCAACTAGTTGTGAGTCAAGATGAATTGAAAGAAGAAATTGCAAGTTTGAATGAGAAAATCAAGCTTAGAAAACAACAGAAACAACAAAGTCAAGAAATTGTTGAGAAGAAGAAAATTGATGTTGCTGGAAGTTCTATTCAGAAGAAAAGGAAATTGATTTTGTCTGATGAAGAAGAACAAGAAGAAGAGACTGGTAGAATTACCAGATCCAGAAGCAAATTGAAAACTGGTGTTTCAAGTGAAGAACAAGGAAAGCTTGAATTTGTGAAAGAAAAGAAAGCTGAAGAAGCAGAATTGAAAAAGAAGAAAGACAAAGATGTTAAGTTTCTGAAAACAAGATTTGACAATAGAGTTGCAGCTTTGAAAAGGAAAATGAAAGCTCATAGAAAAGCTGAAGGAAAAGAGTTTGATAAAAATTTTCAAGATGAGACTTTTGTCGATTTTATAGTCCTAACTGAAAATATGGATTACTGGAAAAATTTGAAGAAGAAGTGGCAGATTGCAAACTTTATTGTGAGAAAGTTTGGTGATCATCTGAACAAAGAAGCTGAATTTGCTGATTTTGAAGAGTTCATGTTGAACATTGATAGAGATTTTTGGGAAGATATATCAAAAGTTGCTGCTCGTGCTGAAACAAAGATATTATGTCCTGAAGAACCAATTTGGGAACCTCCAAGACTTGAGAATGGAGAACCTGATTACAAAGAGATTGGTAACATAATTGCTGAGATCATCAGAGATGAAGGAATTACTGATCATCAACATATGATGGATATCAAAGCAAGGCTTTATGTTGCATTCAGAATCTGAAGATAAAGAGTGAAGATGAAGGACAAGCTCACAAGATAACATTTCTAACCTTAATCTTTATTTCTATATTTTATATTCTGTTTGTATGTGTATTATGTGAAATATCTGATCTGATTATGAATATAAATCTAGAATTTTGAATTGATGAACTGTTATGATAGACTACATACTTAACTACTGATTTATTAACGTTTAAGTAGTTTTGGCTTCATCAAAAAGGGGGAAATTGTTGGGATATGAATCCTTGAAACAATGTTCTAGATGATGAAAGTATGTTTTGATGGCCAAAAGCAACTTAAAGTTAGTAATATATGTGGTTCTAAGTCATCTTATATAAGTTTACTGATCTTAAGAGATATTTGAAAACTGAGTTACTGATCTTATATGGTTACTGGTCTTATTGTGTTTACTGATCTGATATAAGAACTGTTAGGAACTAAGCTGATGTTTTGTATTGTATAGACAGCTTATAGTATAGGACTTAGTTGTACTCATCTGTATATAGTTCAGTTGATGTATAATTATATATGTAAAGTTGTATTTGATTGTAATTAGCATTGTAAAAGTTCAGAACAGTAGTTTAGAACACTAGTTTAGAAGAAGACTTAGAAGACTATTGAAGACTCAGAAGACTACTTCAGAATAAGAAGACTTCAAAGAAGAGTTGAAGAGAAGCTTAGAAGTATTCTGGAGAAGTACAGAACAATTTTTGAGAACTGTGCTGACTAGCTCAGAACAGTAATTTACTGTGCTGAATTGATGAATTTGAAGAATAAGTTTGGAAAACTTATTTAAAGTGTAACTGAAGATTTATTTGAAGATATGCTGACTTAGAATAAGAAGGAAGTTACAAAGTCGGTTACAAAAAGGATAAGTAACAAAAAACAGTTTAGAGTTAGTTGAGAGTTAGTTCACAAACTACTAAGTGTCATACTAAGTTCTATAAATACTGTGTGATCTCCTATTGCTGAAGACTACTGAACAATTACTGATCTTAGAAGAATTCAAGAGCAAGTCTACAAGCAAGAACTCACAGAGTTAAAGAAAACTGAGGAGAAGCCACAGATTTGAAGAGAAGAAATCAGAGGCTATTCAAGAGAAGTTTTACTTTTCATTTTAAAGTTTGTATTGTTGTAAACAAGTGTGCTACTTACTTGTAGAATTACTAGTAGATCGAAGATACACTTGGAAGTGTAATCGATAAGATCACAGTCTTAGTCTTGGGACTTTAAGCCACAAGAAACTCAAGGAAGAGTAATAAAACATCACAACTGGGATTGTGAGAGTGGATGTAGACTTTTTGGTCGAACCACTATAAAATTTTGTGTTCTTTATTTTCTGTTTAATATTTGTTTAACCAAGAACAGTAGAATTTACTAAGTAAAGATCTGATTAAAAGTTGAGTATAAAACTAAAACTGGAAGTACTGATCTGACTCAGTAAGAACAGTACTGTTCAGAACACTATTCCGCATTAAAAACTCTGATATTTTGAAAGATTTTTGAAAGTCTATTCACCCCTCCCCTCTAGACTTTCTTAGCTTACTCAATCTTAACTCAACATGGGACCAACAGTAACTGTCTAGGATTCGGCGACATAATGAAATGAAAAAACAATAAGAAGAATGCAACATGCATATAACTCTGTGTGGTTTGGCAAATCTGGAATTGGAGAAACGCAGTTATATTCAGAAATGAGACACTTTCAATCCCAAAGCAAGACTATGGAGCTGGTTTACCATCAAATATCCTACTCGGAGTAGATTCTCGTTCAAGGACCGGATTGTGGATCCCCGTAGATGCATTACTTGAAGAAACACTTAGAAAACTGTTCTCTACTCTATTAACTCTCTCAGTTTTTGTTACTCTGTAAACAGTTTTGGGTATCACTAGTACCCATTTTAATAAATAAATAAATACCTTTATCAAAAAAAATATTTTTATTGTTAAACTTATGTTAGAGGAGCTGAGCAACTTAATTATTTACCTTAGATTAATATTTTTATGTAATTATTTGAAACACAACTTTTATATTATTTTAAGACTAATGAAATATTTTATAGATTATATATTGTTAATCTAAAAAAATAATTTTATGTTATCTTTTAAGTTCATATACAAAAATGTGAAAGATGATGATCGAATTTTAAAATTTGATTTAGGTCAGGTCAGACCCATGAATCATACCACATTTAAATTTAGCATATTGAAACGGGAAAACCATATATATACATACAATATTTTACAAATAGTATTAGGCTCACTTTTTAATGAACAGATTTTAAATATTTAAAATTATGTTGACACACTTTTTAATTAAAATTGAGAGGATTTTAAATCTCCACTAAAACTATGTCATTTGAAATTTTACTATTTTTAAATTCTTTCATTTGAAATACCTCTTCAAATCAAATCCCATCATCCAAACACAAGCTTATCGTGAAATATGTCCAAATAGTTATTTAGATCTCACCCAACATACATACCCAATCTGCACCCCCTATTTTATGAGTTCACCCCTATTTTTTTTTTTTTTTAAATAAATAGATCCGAGCTGACTCTTTATATTGGATGTCCACGATTATTTGCCCCCTATTTTATGAGTTCATCCCCCTATTTTTTGAGTTAGAAAAATCATTTTTAAAGTTCGAACCAACTTTCTAATGCTTAAACTAGCATTTTACATATGTTTAACTTTCTTTTTTTACTAAAAAAAAATACAAAAACATAAAATTAAGAATGAAATAAAATAAAATCATATGTTAATCTGATTTAATTAACGGTAGATTGTTATGTATTTTGTAATTTTACGAGATACGTGGATCTAAATCTATATATTTTATTTTTGGATGAATTGAGTATTTCATTCACGCACATTTTATTCATACATTAACACATCTTTCTCTATAAAGTAATACACTCGTATTTACATAGTAACACAATTTTCAATACGTTTATATATATTACTTTAAGCACAAATATGTGCTACTCAAAAGCAAATTATGTGTACACATTGCCCCATACAGTAATATATAATTACCTTCATACTAACACAGACCTGAAACTCATTTTTCTGTTTGTCTTTTGGGGGTGATTTACAAGTTTTTTATTCTTCCTTAAATTAAGTGTACTAATATTTTATGTAAAAAGTCAATTTATGTGTTATTTGTATTTACGATAACACATACATGAAATATTTCATATAAGTGTACCTCATTCAAGCATTTGTTTACATAATAAAGTTTTTAAATAAATACTCAAAAATTTAAATTAAAATATGTACATCACGTTCGTGTTCTAATCTTTTATGCAGTGTTATAATTTAAATTCAATAAAAGAATTAACTCGTATAAGTTCTAAATATCAATTGCTTAAATTATAGTAATATTTAAATTTTACTTGTAAAACATAATTTTCAGTTCCATCTTTTCATCTCCTTATATACTTCATCTATCTCTCATTAAATTACTCATTTACTGTTTATACAAATTTTAAAAAATATATTATTTAATATGTAATTGAATATTGAAGTAAAGTTAAATAAAAAGAGAGAAAATATATAGAGAGAAAAAGGTCGAAACAAGAAAAAATTGAAAGAGATACAAAACAGAAAAGATAGAGAAAGATAATGGAGTATTGATAAAATAGAAATGAGTAACTAAATAAGGAACATCCAAAATGAGAAAATCGGTAATTTAACGAGAAACAGGAGGAGTATATTCAATGTGCATTTACAACATAAATGGTGTTATATTAGTATGGACTATTGAATCACACTTGTATCCCCTCAATTATGCGGTAATTGAATTATAATTTTAATTTGATTCTAGTTCGATCAATAACAAATTTAATTAAACATTTAAAAATAACAGACTTTGTCATTCATATTATATGTAATCAAACTCTCAAAGTGTCATTCATATATAGGATATAATATCATTTAAAATTTATATAGTGAAAAATATACTAATAATAATTATTGTCTTCAGAGTAATTTTCAATTTTAAAATAGTGAAATATCATTATAATTCCAATGTTAATATTCTATATTTGTGAGAGATTATAATATTATAAAATTAAAATTTAATCTCAAAATAATAATAATAATTTATTATATTTTTGAATGTATAAATTTAAAAATCATAAAGATAAGTAACTATAAAATATTAAAAAGATTAAAATTATAAGCATTCCATCATAATATCATAAATATAGAATATTAAATAGATTTTATTATATCTCTAATATTAATAGAGATAAAAATTAATAAAATTAAATGTACAATAAAGAATTATTAAATTAAATATAGGGAGAAAGAGCGTTGTTGAAAACGGATCCCTTCTTGAAACTGACACATTCTCTAAAGGTTAAATTTGGGGCTTGGGGAGCATGTTTGAAGAAATGGGGTCGTTAATAATGATGTTCTTCTTTATTTTATTACACTCCACTCAAACAATAATATTATATGGTTAATGACGCTTCTTAATAGGCAAATTTATTAATATATATTGGAGTTTTGAAATGAAATATTGAAAATGGAGTGAAAATAGGGATAATTTGAAACTAAGTATAGACGCGCTTGCATTATTAAAAAGTTAGGTGCGTCTATGTCAGAGATTTGTCAACTCAACTTGACGACACAACTTTTGATCGTTCCACTTCCCCATCCGGCCATCCTTTCCATCTCACCTATATATATATATATACTTCATCGATAATTAACTCACAAAATACATTTTGTTTTATAACACACCAAAATTTTCAGTCTCATTCTCGTAATATTTTCTACATATTTCTAGAATTTAGTTTTCTCATAATATTTTACTTCTTCTGAGTTATATAATTTTACTTTTTCTACAACTTTCTAAAATTTAGTCTCCTTATAATATTTTACTTCTTCTGAGTTATATAATTTTACTTTTTCTATAACTTTCTAAAATTTAGTCTCCTCATAATATTTTACTTCTTCTACTAATATTTTCTACACACAAAAAATTCCAGTCTCATTCTCACAATTTTTTTTGATAATTCTAATAAATTTTCTTATTTAAAAAAGGAATTATCAGTTACTTTTTTTTTTATTTAATATACTAATATGCTAAAAAAAAATTAAGTTGTTGAACGTGACGATTTCAATTGTTGAACGGGACGAGTTTGATTTTGGGAGATTTGGAGGAATCACAAAAGAGGTTAGTAATAAAAAAAAAACTCAATTTCAATATTTGCATGATTTTTTTATTTCTATAATATTTAATATGTTGGGCGGTTATATTATTATTTTTTAGGAATTATAGAAATAGTATATTGAATTTTAATGTAATAATATGTGATACTTAAAAATAATATGTTGACGTCTGAGATGCTCAGTAATTAAATTCAGGTTGATCGCATTTTTAGTCATCATCTCTCCGGTACTGGCGTGAACCCTAGCCAAGTTTGAATATATATATATATGCCATTGTGATGATGAGCGTCTACGTTCTGGACATATAACAGGCTCGCCGTCGATTGATAACCCCTATAAGATTGCCACATCTTGCAATGTTATAGTGGCCTCCCTAATCGGAAGGTGGAAGGTGTGTGTCTAAGGGCGCCATCTCTCCACTAGTGCAGTGATAAGATGACGGTCTAATTTCACTGGTTCACACCTAAAAGGACTGTAAAAGCTCATTCGTCTAGAAAATATTTGAAGCTCCTTGATAGAGATTCAACAAGTTGTCATCTTGATTGTTGTTGACGTAAATTATGCTAGGATTGTTGATTCAATACTGAGTTATCCTCTTGAACCATACATATATTTTCGTTTTCTATCCTGAAAAATTGTGTACATAAGTATCTAACGTAAAAACATATAAAATGTAAAAAAATAAGTATTCATGAAAATTTTGTTATGCAGTTTAGTTTATATCCAACTTCTAGCAATTATTATAAATATTATTAATATTCTAAATTTTTTAACATTTGTAGTTGAAAGTGGGGGGTTTTGGGTTCGTTTTCATCACTGGTACAAAATATACACGTATTTGTTACATAAAGTTCAAAAATTCATATATCTCCTAGAATATAACTCGAATTTACACGATTCTTGTGGGAGTGTGTTCTTAACTCAGTTTGGATTAACAACTATGTTTGATGCGGCCTAAAAATGTCACCTAATAAGGAGTCGACACGTGTATAGAGGATAAGATAAAAGTGGAAGGATCAGATTATATAATACTCTCCGATGAAGAATCCCCTCTAGAGATCCCTTTGGAGGGAGCTCCGTCTGGAAAGAAGCTTCAGGAAGAATCAGTTTTGACATAAGGTCGTGAGCCTTAAATGTAGGGAGATTCCGCCATTTTCGGTCCAGACTTGATAAAAGGAAGACCTTATCCTCCTTTATCTTAGGGAACAAAGTCTACTAAGAAGGAGTGTTTCCGAGTCTTCAGGAAGTGGAGAGAAGGGAAGACTTCGTCCACTCAGCAGGGCCGAGTCTTATGGGCAGCTCCGAAAGAAGAGGAAGACTTGACTTCCTCTCGAGGAAGGATCTCTATAAATAGGTAAATCCAAGGAGATTTCCAGGTTAGACATTCTTATATTACAAACTTGATATACTAAACACAAAACACCTTTTTGATATTCTTTGAGAACTGATTTGATACATCAAGGATCTCGAGATCCTTGAGAGATTTTTATAAGCCCTATACTGACTTAGGCATCGGAGTGTCCACGTCGGACCCCCCTCCGGCGTGCTCTTTGCAGGTTCTTGAAGATTTCGCGTGCTTGGAGTGATTGTACGTGTTCGAAGAGTGGGACATCCAATCCAGAGGACACGCAATCCTCTCGTGCAAATTTTGGCACATCAACTGGCGCCGTCTGTGGGAAAGAGTTGAAAGATTTTCTCACGAGTTTCTACCTGTTCGAGCAAATGGGTGGCGGAAACAAAACATCTACTTCGGGAAAGAAGAATCTTCCAGGGGAAAATTCCCCTTTGCCGACGGATCCCCCACCAAGGGGAGGCCGGGGGAAAGATCCAGTCCATACTCCTTTTGGATCAAATCAGCCATTGGCACCTACTAGGCTTGGGCGACGAAAGTCATCCCCTACCGGTCGGGGAGGGAATAACAGGGAACCTTGAAGCCCCAGAGTCCCAGACAGCGGATCCTCGGCGAGAAGATATTCCAGACTCGGGGCCACTCCTGATTTCGCCCGATCAATTGAACGCCCTCATCAAGCAAGTTGTAGAGAGAGCCTTCGCGGATCAAAGAGATCGGATTCCCAGAGCTGTACCAGGGAACTTGGAGGTACCCGCCCCGAGACCCGAAGATGAGGCACCTGTAGCCTCCCAAGTGTTGTCCAAGGAAATGGGGATGCGGGCGGAAGAAGACGATAAGATGCCCTCCCGAGCGAAAAGAAGCATTCCCATTCGGAATACGAGAAGGAATGCAGATCTGGCACCCCGAGAGACATAACTCCCTGAAACAGAAGAAAGCACCGATGATACCTATGGAGGGCCAGTCAGCGACCAACTATAGGCCCTACAGAAGGAGATGAGGGATATGAGGAAGCAACTGAGCAACCTAAACAGTAGATCCGCTCATGCCTCTGGATGTCAGTTCTCCCCTAACATATTACAGGACGAACTACCATTCAATTTCAAACCCCTTAATTTTGAATACGATGGTACGACAAACCCGTACGAGCACCTAGTAAGGTTCGAGAATGCTGCATTATTACACCGTTATGGAGAGGGAATCAAATGTAGGGTATTCCTAACCACTCTAGCGAGAGACGCACAACAATGGTTCACTCAATTGGAACCCAATACAATCCGATCCTGGGAGGAATTCAGTGAGTTATTCCTTCATCAATATGCAAGTGCCCGGAGACAGCCGAGGGCCACTTTGACCCTCTTCAATCTGAGACAGGGGGAAGGCGAGAGCTTAAGAGCTTTTCTCCGGAGGTTTAATCAAGCAGCTCTGGAGGTCCCTACAGCCTCTCCGGAGGTGAAGATCAACGCTCTCACTAACGGATTGCGTGATGGAGACTTTTTCTCCTCCTTAGCTAAGAATCCGGTTAAGAACTTCGATGAATTGCTACATAGAGCAGAGAAGTACCTCACCCTGGAGGAGGTTCGAAAAGCAAAAAGACTAGAGATCAGGCCACAAGATCGAGAGAGAAGAAGGGAAGGCCCCTCCAGACGATCTAGTCCAGAGGTCCCTCGGACCTCCGGATCAGCAAGAGACAGCAATCCCTCCGGAGGTCCCCGGTCTGGCCCTCGCGGGAGATTTGAGAAATACACGCCCTTGAGGATTGAGCCTGCTGAAGTACTGGAGGTAGCAGGAGATCATCCAGACTTGAAATTCCCATATTCCAGAGGTCGAGGACCACAGAAGCCCAAGTCTGATCGATTTTGTCGATTTCACAATGAATATGGATATGACACAAATCAGTGTTACCATCTGAAAGACGAGATTGAGAGGATGATCCAAGCAGGCCATCTAAAAGAATTTATATTTAGAGACAGACAGGGCCCTCGGGGGCAGAAGCGAAAAAAACATGAAAGAAAACCGGAAGAGAAGGAAACCAGAGAGGCGGCCGAAGATATGCCCCCTCCACCGCCGAAGAGAGGAGTGATCCACATGATTGTGGGAGGACCAGCCGATGGAGATTCCTTTCGGAAGAGAAAACAGAGTGTCCGAGCTCTAAAAGCAGAGCAAGGAGGTCAGTTAAGAGAAGTAGGACGTATGACGGAGACGCCCAATATCCGATTTGGGGCGGAGGATGTGAAGGGAGTTAAGGAAGATCACAACGATGCTCTGGTGATCACTACCGACATAGCTGGGTTCGATGTTGCTCGAATCTTTGTAGATACAGGGAGCTCAGCTGACATTATGTTTTTTGAGTGTTTCAAGAGAATGGAGTTGAGTGTGAAGCTGCGACCGGTAGATACCTCTCTGTATGGTTTCTCCGGAGGTGCCATCCAACCCTTGGGATCAGTAATGTTACAGATAGGATTGAGGGACGCTCCAGCTCGAAAGGTCCACTTGGTGGAATTCCTCATTGTAGACATCCCCTCATCATACAATGTTGTGATGGGACGACCTAGCCTGAACCTCTTTCAGGCAATCATCTCTACATTTCATATGAAAATGAAATTCCCTACAGCCACAGGGGTGGGAGAAGTAAGAGGAGACCAGTACCAAGCACGGAAGTGCTATGCAGAGTCTGTAAAGATGGCGGACAGAGCCCTGACTAAGGGCCTGGAGCGGACGAGAGGAGATGACCCTGAGGTCAAGAGGAAGAAAGTAGAGAGAGCAACACCTGAACAGGTGAATGTTAAAACAGACGAGGAACTGATGAGCGTGGAGCTCTTCCCAGGGAAACTCGGCTTTGCCACTAAGATAGGTACCCAACTGGGACCTAAACTCACAGAGAAGGTAATATTTACATTACGTCGAAATTCCGATATATTTGCATTTTCTCCAGCTGACATGACAGGGGTCCCTCCGGAGATAGCAATACATTGCCTTAATGTTGATCCAAAGGCAAAGCCCGTGAAACAGAAACTACGAAATTTTGGAATTGAAAAGAATAACATCGTGAAAGAAGAAGTCGAGAAGCTATTGAAAGCAGGACACGTGGTGAAAGTCCAATTCCCAGAATGGCTCTCCAAAGCTGTGCTAGTGCCTAAAGGGGGAGGAAAATGGAGAATGTGCATCGATTTCAGGGACCTCAACAAGGCATGCCCTAAAGACCACTATCCGTTACCAAGGATAGACCAGTTAGTAGACGCAACTTCAGGCTTCGAACTGCTAAGCATGATGGATGCATACCAAGGATACCACCAGATCCAGCTAAACCCCTCAAATGTCTCCAAATTGTGCTTCATAGCAGCATGCGGAACGTTCGGCTATGTTCGAATGCCATTCGGATTGATCAATGCTGGAGCAACATACCAAAGGATGGTCGATGCTGTTTTTCGGAGACAGTTGGGGAGGAACATGGAGATATATGTAGATGATATGTTGGCTAAAAGTGTGAAAGCAGATCAGCATGTGGAGGATCTGGAGGAAATTTTCCAAGTAATTCGAGAGAACGACATCAAGTTGAACCCAGCCAAGTGCTCTTTTGTAGTAAAATCAGGGAAGTTCCTCGGGTACATGGTCACTCAAAGAGGTATAGAAGTAAATCCAGCCAAGGTGAAGGCTGTACTGGACATGCAGCCTCCGAGAAACGTGAAAGAGCTCCAGACACTCAATGGGAGGATTACGGCATTGAGCAGGTTCATAGCCAGGTCTGCCGAGAAGAGTCATCCCTTCTTTTAAATTCTCAAGAAAGGAACCAAGTTTGAATGGAACGAAACATGCCAAAAGGCTTTTGAAGACCTGAAGCATCATTTGTCTCAGCTGCCGAAGCTGACAAAGCCTTCTCCAGGAGATACTCTCATTTTGTATCTCTCCGTAGGGGAATTCTCACTAAGCACTGCCTTGGTCAAAGAAGAGGGACCTCTTCAGCATCCTATTTATTACGTCAGTAAGGTCATTCAAGGGGCTGAAACTCGATACTCAGAAATTGAAAAGGCTGCTTTGGCCGTGGTAGTTACAGCGTGAAGGCTACGCCCATATTTCCTCTCTTACAAAATATTGGTCCGCACTAATTACTTGCTGAAACAGGTTATAAGGCGAGCGGACCTCTCCGGAAGGATGGTGAAATGGGCAATAGAGCTCCAAGAATATGATGTGGATTTCGAGCCACGGAAAGCCATAAAAGCCCAAGCTTTGTCCGACTTCATCCAAGAGTCGACCAAACCAGAGGAAGCTGAGGGGTGGAAGGTATATGTAGATGGCTCAGTGACTCTGAGCGGATGCGGAGCAGGGATTGTGCTAGCAGGCCCTCAAGGAGAGGACCTACAATTTGCAGTGAGGTTTCACTTCATGACCTCGAATAATGGAGCAGAATACGAAGCTCTGATCAGAGAAATGGAGATGGCATTAGAATTGGGAGCTCCAAAGGTAACTCTATACTCAGACTCCCAATTAGTTGTTCAACAGGTGAATGGAGAATATGTAGCCAAAGATAGCAGGATGGCTGCATATCTGGAACGAGCCAAAGAAGTGATGGGCAAATTTCAAGAGTGCGAGGTAATCCAGATACCTCGAGAGAAAAATATGCAGGCAGATAGCCTCGCCAAACTCGCTAGCTCCACAGAGTTTGTTGGACAAGGAACAGTGACCTTGGTAGTGGCAGAAAGAGAGACCCTAGAGAATCCCATTGGTTCCATTGAGGAGGAAGATGATTGGAGAAGAGCTATATGGGTGGAACTCACCAAGGAAGCAGACGCCCCTACCACTAGAGAGACCCGAGCCCTTCGAATCAAATATTGTATTATCGGAGGGCACTTATACAAGAAATCGTTCACACAACCATATTTGAGGTGCATATCAACCCGAGAAGCGATGTACACACTCAAAGAGATCCATGAAGGTGATGCAGCTAGTCATGAAGGATACAAAGCAGTGGTGAAGAAAGTTTTAAGGGCTGGATTATATTGGCCCTCCATGACAAAAGACGCTAGAGAATTTGTGAAAAAATGTGTCAAGTGTCAGAAAAATGGTCCATTGATAAGGACCCCTGCAGAAGAGATGGGAGTTATGCACTCTCCCTGTCCCTTTGCTAAGTGGGGAATCGATTTGGTAGGACCCTTCCCTCCAGCCTCCGGAGGGAGGAAATTTCTGATAGTAGCAATGGACTATTTTAGCAAATGGGTGGAAGCTGCTCCTCTGGCTACGATAGATGAAGAAAATGTGATTAAATTCTTGAGAAAACAGATTTGTTGCAGATTCGGAGTACCCAGAATATTAGTCTTTGATAATAGAACACAGTTTAACGGAGAAAATGTACGAGGATGGTGTGCAAGACTAAACATAATACAGAGATTCACCTCTGTAGCTCATCCTCAAGCTAATGGACAAGTGAAGGTTACTAATCGAACGATAGTAGATGGTATTCGAACAAGGCTGACGAAGATAGGAGGAGGATGGGTGAACGAGTTAGACAATGTATTGTTGTCATATAGAACTAGTCCAAAGACAGCAACTGGAGAGTCCCCGTTTTAGTTGGTCTACGGAGTCGCGGCGGTGATACCTCCAGAGGCCGTGTTGCAGTCGCATCGAATTGCCCAATTTGAAGAACATCAGAATGAAAGATTAATGAGAGAGGCCCTAGATTTAATGGAAGAAAGAGAGATTGTTAGAGTACGTGCTGAAAGGTATAAGAGTAGAATTAAAGCTACATATGACTGGAGGGTGATCCCGAGGTCCTTCAGAGCGGGGGACCTGGTGCTAAGAAGAGCTGATGCCCTAAAGAATACGGGAAAGTTAGAGCCCAACTGGGAGGGGCCTTATAAAATCACACGGGTACTGAAGGGAGGAGCCTATAGATTGCAGAGCATGGAAGGGGTCGACATAGCTAGACCCTGGAACGTTTGCCATTTGAAGAGATTCTTTATTTGAAGAAAGTGTAATGTCTTGAGACCATTTATGACTCTTGTTTTGTGATTTTCTGCATGGATGCATATTTTGCTTAATGTATTTTGTGGCTTCACCGGAGCTCTTTTTCCCTCTCTACGGGTTTCCCCTTTGGGGTTTTTCCGTAAAGAGGTTTTTAATGAGACCGGCGTACGTTATCTATGGCCTATGTTGAAAACTGACAATAAATCAATGAAGTTTTATCCCTTTTTTAAGAAAAAATTATTCAGAATTATTGTGTCTTGATTATCTTTCTCATATTTGAATATGCGATGTATGAATATAAAAAATGACGAGTGAGAAACACTCAGAGGCCTAGAGGCCGAGGTGCTCCAGAGAGCCCTCATCTTATTTGAGACCCAAGTGGGTTACTGAAATGAGAAGATTTTATGAATTAAAATCTTTTAAGAATACGAGTGAGAAACACTCAGAGGCCTAAAGGTCGAGGTGCTCCAGAGAGCCCTCATCTTACTTGAGACCCAAGTGGGTTACTAAAATGAGAAGATTTTATGAATTAAAATCTTTTAAGAATACGAGTGAGAAACACTCAGAGGCCTAGAGGCCAAGGTGCTCCAGAGAGCCCTCATCTTACTTGAGACCCAAGTGGGTTACTGAAATGAGAAGATTTTATGAATTAAAATCTTTTAAGAATACGAGTGAGAAACACTCAGAGGCCTAGAGGCCGAGGTGCTCCAGAGAGCCCTCATCTTACTTGAGACCCAAGTGGGTTACTGAAATGAGAAGATTTTATGAATTAAAATCTTTTAAGAATACGAGTGAGAAACACTCAGAGGCCTAGAGGCCGAGGTGCTCAGAGAGCCCTCATCTTATTTGAGACCCAAGTGGGTTACTGAAATGAGAAGATTTTATGAATTAAAATCTTTTAAGAATACGAGTGAGAAACACTCAGAGGCCTAGAGGCCGAGGTGCTCCAGAGAGCCCTCATCTTACTTGAGACCCAAGTGGGTTACTGAAATGAGAAGATTTTATGAATTAAAATCTTTTAAGAATACGAGTGAGAAACACTCAGAGGCCTAGAGGCCGAGGTGCTCCAGAGAGCCCTCATCTTATTTGAGACCCAAGTGGGTTACTGAAATGAGAAGATTTTATGAATTAAAATCTTTTAAGAATACGAGTGTGAAACATTCAGAGGCCTAGAGGCCGAGGTGCTCCAGAGAGCCCTCATCGTACTTGAAACCCAAGAAGGTTAATTACTGAAAGGGGAAGATTTTTTGCGAATAAAAGTCTTTTAAGAAAAAGAAAGTGAAATGCTTAGAGGCTTAGAGACCGAGGTCCTCCAGGAAGCCCTCACCATACTTGAGAACTACAAAGACTAGATAATGAAAAGGACAGGTTTTATGATCCAGGAGTCAAGAGAAGAGGGAGGATGTCTCTCCATAACCAAGTCACCTGAAATCAAAAGACTGTACAACCAAGAGATGATTCCAACGTAGCCTACAAGACCAACAAAAAGGGGGGGGGGAAGAGAGCACACCTCCAACATATTCTTTGCTGGTCTTGTAAGTTACTCATGCAAACAGAAAAGAAAAAGTACGCCAACAAACAAGCAATATCAAGCCAATACGATCACTACAAAAGCCCCCACATATCCAGGAGTGTGGGGTCCCCTACGAAGTATGAAGAGAAGTATTATGCGCAGAAAATAAAAAGAGTGTAGCAAAACGAAAGAAAAGTAAATTGTTCATTGTGACCACGGAAATATGAAATCTAAACTGCTTTTTCAGCAGCAGCTTCCTCGGCAACAGCCCCCTCGACCTCAACTCCTTCAGCTCCTCTAGCAGCGCCCTCCTCCTCAGCAACATGGTTGCTAGATCCTCCGCCCTCCTCTGGACCCTCTGTACCTCTCACGGTATCTTCAACGCCTGTCCCTCCATCTACCTCTGTTGCCACCTCTGGAGCAGAGACACAAGGATAAACTAGATGCTCCAAAGGCTTTAGCTCAGCCATGCTCACCTTAGCAGCCTGCAACTTGGTGATGGTCTGATTCATGCCGGGTAACCACCAAGGACTGGCGGGGCTCTCCTTAGGATCCCCCAAGAATTTCGGAGGAGTGGCGAGTTGATCCAGGCGGAACTCACGGGAGTAGGTCCCATCGAACCCCGGGGCTGAGTGCTCGGCCACGGCATTGCTGAAGCCATGGTCGATGAAGTGAGGGATATGGGGCCCCATGGCGCATAAGAAGCTCGAGCTCTTTAGGAAGCTGGACAGCCACTGAGTATGGAGAGTCCCCAAGAACTCTTGACCCAAGGAACAGGTAAATAGAGACTTAATGCAAGCCTGCGCTCCGACGTCTGGTAGCTCGCGTTCCATCCGTCCCACCTCCTGCACCAGATATTTAATCCTGGCTGCATCCTGCTTGCTTTGAGTCCGTAGAAGAGGCAACTCCTCAGCCAGAGCTTGAGCTCGTTTATGAGCCTTGTCTTTCTCCGTAGTGATCCCCTTGAGGGTCGACTGGAGAGAAGATGCTTCAGCCCGGAGAAGTTCGAGCTCAACCACCATCTCAACGCCTTGGTCGAGTATCTTAGTATAGATAAGACCAAACTACAAAAGAAAAAGAAGCAATGTTTAGGATGTGAAGAAGGCAGAGATCTGAAAATAATAGAAAGTACCTCGGAAAAAAGGTGAGCCCCCCGGAGCAGTAGATCCTCAGGAAGAGGCGTGTCGGATAACTCAGCGTTGGGAGGAGCAGGGCATCGGCCAATAAGGCGATGGAGAGGCTCGTATACAGTAGGAGGGGGAGCTTCCTTCTCAGCACGGGTAGCTTTTCCCTTCTTCTTCTTAGAGGTGCCGCAGTCAGAGAAGAAGGCATTGGAAGCTGATCGGGTTCTCCTGGCAACTGAACCAGGGACTTGAGTGGATGAACCGGGGAGAGGAGGAACCTTTGAAGGGCTCCCAGGAGCCGGGGTCTTTGCTGAGCTCTCGAGAGCAGGAGACGGAGGAGCTTTTGGAGGATCTTCTGGAGCGGATAATACAGGGGTCTTCACTATGCTGAGAGCAGGGGCATCCCGTGAGATGTGAGTTAGCCAACTCATTCCTGCAGATAACCAAGAAAATACCCAGAATGCAGAAAAATAGCCACGTACGAGAAGTAAGAAGCAAGAATAAAAGATTTTTTTACAATCTCGAGAATCTAAAGGGAAGTCTTGAGGGCAAAAGCCAAAGTGGGAGAGGATGCGAGGATTTTTACAAATACCAGGAATATCGAAATAATCGTACAGACGGATGTGAGTATTGAGATCAGTCATAACAGTATGATTGGAAACAGAATAAGCTTTCAAAGGAGGAGGAAGTACTCCTGGATTGTGGAATATCCAATCCCCATGAGGAAATGACCAATCAGTGGGGCTTGTGACAAAAAAATAATAATCTCGCCAGGATGAGTCTTCTTCATGGAGTTTTTTCAGAAACTTACAGATACGAGACCTTCGCCCACTAACATAAAAGAAGCCATCATTCACTTTACAAGAATGTTGGCTCAGAAACAGTTCGGCAGACGGGTCACCCCCATTCCCTTTTACCAGGATGAAAAAGCCTATCATAGTACGGATAGCATTCGGAGTAAACTGGTTAAGAGGGATCTGCATGCGGGTCGATATGGCAGCCAAATAGGGATGAATCGGAAATCGTAGTCCTGCCCTAAGTTGAGCTTCGAAAAAAGCAAGAGTTCGGGGTTGGGAGAGATCTGGGCGTTCATTTGAGCGAGGAACGCGAAAGGTATACTCCGATGGAAAGCCATAGGCATGAGTAAGGCTAACTAGATGAGTATGGTCGATTTGGGACGAAGGGGAAATCTTATTCTCTGGACTCCCCATCAGAGAGGGAGTCAATTCAGAGGAGTTCTGGCTAATGGCTTCCGGCGAAGAAAGGGGGCTTGACATCGAGTTACAGTGCTAATAAAAGAAAAAAAAAGATAGTTGGGTTACCTTGATTAGAAGGACTACGGAATCGGTCGAGGCGGCCGGCGACGGCGAAAACTCGGGAGGAAGAACACCGAAGGAGAAAGATGAAGACGATGAGAGACTTTTGGGAGGAAATGAAATTTGAAAAAGGAAGAAAAGGAAAGAGGCGGTTGTGTGGAGTAAATGGGAGAAGATATGGGGTGGAATCGAGGATTTTCCTCGGGAGAATAACAAAGGAGAGAGAAAAGCGATCGCGTGGGGCCCACGCGCGGAAACCGAAAAGTCTCCCTAGTTGGAGGCGGGAAAAGCCTTCGGAGAAGGACATGTTTTGAAACTTCCTCTCCGAAGCAGGAATGATACACGTCTCTCTAGAAAGACCCTTGTACTAGATTCTAGGAAATTTTTCTACTCTCACAAAAGATGTCCCCCTTTTACGAGAGTAGGGGGAGTAGATAATGCGGCCTAAAAATGTCACCTAATAAGGAGTCGACACGTGTATAGAGGATAAGATAAAAGTGGAAGGATCAGATTATATAATACTCTCCGATGAAGAATCCCCTCTAGAGATCCCTTTGGAGGGAGCTCCGTCTGGAAAGAAGCTTCAGGAAGAATCAGTTTTGACATAAGGTCGTGAGCCTTAAATGTAGGGAGATTCCGCCATTTTCGGTCCAGACTTGATAAAAGGAAGACCTTATCCTCCTTTATCTTAGGGAACAAAGTCTACTAAGAAGGAGTGTTTCCGAGTCTTCAGGAAGTGGAGAGAAGGGAAGACTTCGTCCACTCAGCAGGGCCGAGTCTTATGGGCAGCTCCGAAAGAAGAGGAAGACTTGACTTCCTCTCGAGGAAGGATCTCTATAAATAGGTAAATCCAAGGAGATTTCCAGGTTAGCCATTCTTATATTACAAACTTGATATACTAAACACAAAACACCTTTTTGATATTCTTTGAGAACTGATTTGATACATCAAGGATCTCGAGATCCTTGAGAGATTTTTATAAGCCCTATACTGACTTAGGCATCGGAGTGTCCACGTCGGACCCCCCTCCGGCGTGCTCTTTGCAGGTTCTTGAAGATTTCGCGTGAAGGCAGCATACTTGGAGTGATTGTACGTGTTCGAAGAGTGGGACATCCAATCCAGAGGACACGCAATCCTCTCGTGCAAATTTTGGCACATCAATGTTAAATGTAACAAAAACAGCATTGCCATAAAGTCACTGCACTAACATAAGATAACACAACTTCAATTATCTATTTATATCCAACTTCTAGCAATTATTATAAATATTAAAATTATTTAAAAAATTCTAATTTTTTTACTGTAGGTGCTCCTTGAAGTTAGTAATACATATAAAATTTGTTCCATGAGTTTTAGTAGTTGAAAGGGGGGGTTTTGGATTTGTTTTCAATACTGGTACAAAATATATGCACGTATTTGTTACATAAACTTTAAAAATTCATATCTCCTAGTATATAACTCAAATTGACACGATTCTTGTGGGAGTGTGTTTTTAACTCAGTTTAGATTAACAACTATGGTTTAATTTTTAAAGAAAATAAATTTAGCAGAAACGACATTACCATAAAGTCACTGCACTAACATAAGATAACACAATTTGAATTAATTTATATCCAACTTCTAGCAATTATTATAAATATTTATAAAATTCTAAAATTTTAACAGTAGGTGCTCCTTGAAGTTAATAATACATATACGATTCTTGTGGGAGTGTGTTCTTAACTCAGTTTAGATTAACAACTATAGTTTAATTTTTTACAGAAAATAAATATAGCAAAAACGACAATGCCATAAAAATACATCAATATTCTTAGTACATCATTAAAAAATACATCAATATTCTTAATTTTTACTTTTAAATACATCAGTATTCTTAATACATCATTAAAAAAAAAAAGAATTTTCCCTATTAGAGTATAATACCGTAAGTAAATAGAAACTACAAGTTTAAAAAAAATCTATTAGGTTCCAAAAATACCCTTTAATATACATATCTTACATTAATTATTTTCAAAAATAAAATATTAAATCAAATTTATTAATTCCATAATTTGTGCAACTGCTCAATCCCTTAATTAACATGAGACTTTCCCAAATTCTACTTTCTCAAATTCCATTCTAATGAAATTCAAGATTATGTCAATTCTCCACAGGCCACGCTCCACTCCGTGGTCGTCACCGATTGCTGCATCCCCCATAGCCGCCCACTACTCCGCGGTCGTCGCCGGTTTACGCGCTGCCTCCAATTGTAACACCGCAGAGAAATGTCGTGACAACAGGGTGTCTGGAGAAGGAGGCGTTGCCACTAATGGCAGAATGCGTAATTGAATAAGAGGCCAGTGCAGTTACAGATAATAATGCAGAAATTCTGGTTTCGAAATTTCCCCAATTATGTGGAGGAAGAGGGAGTTGATTGGATGCGGCGCGTTTGGCAGAGTTTACATGGGGATGAATCTCGATTCGGCCGAATTGCTTGCTGCCAAAAAGAGGTGAATATTGTTCATCTTGTTCTTAATTTGCAATTTGAAAATCTTGTAGAATGTTCAAGAAGTGTTTGCTGGAGTTCTCTTCTATCTAATATGCTGATCAATTCATATGCACTTCAATATACATATTATCAAATTCATATGTAGGTTAATTCATATGCATTTCAATATACATATTATATACATATTCATACACAAATGCACGAAATATTGTCTATATGCACTCTAATACGCATCGATTTTATAATATGCATTATCCTATGGGTTGGTCTAATATGCACTCGAGTGCATGTTGTGCACCCTATTCCATGTTGCACTTTTCAGTTTTACTGACTTACACTTTTTCAATTATTAAACTGTATAATAATATTTTTAGTCATAGTGATTTACACTTTTTAGTAATATTGTGTTGTACTTTTCAGTTTAATAAAATATACTTTTCTTTAGACTAGGGTGCACAACATGCACTGGAGTGCATACTAGACTTTACCTTATCCTATTCACTAATTGTTCTATAATCATATATTTTTTGGTAAAGTCTAGTATGCACTCGAGTGCATGCTGTGCACCTTAGTCCATGTGCACTTTTCAGTTTACTGACTTACACTTTTTGGTAATGGTGTTGCACTTTTCAATTATTACTCATTTACCAAAAAGTGTAAGTCAGTAAAATGAAAAGTGCACATGGACTAGGGTGCACAGCATGCACTCGAGTCCATAGCAGACCAACCCATATTTTTTTTTTCATTTATGTTGTGTTAATCTTCCATATGCTTTATTATTATTTTAAATTATCAAATTAATGAGGTCGAATAGAATTGATATGTGAGTCTGAAATTTTGTGGTAAATTATTGATTATTATTTTAAATTATTAACCAATACAACGAATTAAATATGATGACCTTCTTTTTAGGAAAAATTTGAAATTTTGAAAGGTGATGATTAGATGTTAAAGTTGACTTAAATATATGAATAAATGAATTCGAAAATTTTCAAATAAAAAAAAGGGCAGATTTGTCTTATCAAGTACAATTTGAACCTATTAGAAAAAAAAAAAAGTTGTACTCTATTTGAAAAAGGTAAGAGTGAAATGAACAAAATACCCGTTAAAAAAATACTTAAATATTATGAAAAAAATTCTCCACTACCTAAATATTAACACCATAAAAAATATCATAAAATTCATCTAAATATTACCACCTAAATATATTTTATTATCGACAATAATCCAATAATTCTACCTAACTAACTATAAAATATTGCCATCGAATAACCTAAACAATCAAATATTAAATTTATCATATTTAATACAATATAACTCCCAAATTAATCTTAACCAACAACTCTAACTTCACCAAATTAAGCATACAAATATATAAAATTGAAAAACAATATTATTATATTTTACAAAAGAAAGAAAAAATGAGAAAAATATCTTTTGGTTGATTTTGTTCAATTCTTTAAATACACGAGACTTTCTGTGTCGATTCCACGCTTTAAATTTTTAAGCAAATTAAGTTACCTGAGAAGAATAAAAAAATAGCCAAAGTCTTGTATGTACTCAAGTACACCATGTACTTGAGTAGACTTTTATTAGTCAAATGTTGACTGTTGACCACCGTTGACCGGTCAACGGTCAAACTTTGACTTTTTTTTTTTTCGATTTTTTTTTTCAAGTTTTTTTTTTTCGATTTTTTTTTTTGAAAAAGTGTATGTTATTATGACTAAAAAGTGTATCCTTGTTTTTTTAATGAAAAGTGTATGTTACTATATTGAAAAGTGCAACATTGTTTTTAATGAAAAGTGTATGATATTATAATTGAAAAGTGTATGATATTATAACTGAACAGTGTATGATATTATAACTGAAAAGTGTAAGTTATATATTAATGAAAACTGTATGTTATTATAACTGCAAAGTGTATGATCTATTAATGAAAAATGTATGTTTATTTAATGAAAATTGTATGTTATTATAACTGCAAAGTGTATGATCTATTTAATGAAAAGTGTATGATATTATGACTAAAAAGTGTATGATCTATTAATGAAAAATGTAAGTTATATATTAATGAAAAGTGTATGGTATTATAATTGAAAAGTGTATGATATTATAATTGAAAAGTGTATGCTAATGATACACCTTTTGTTTATTTGTACTTGCACTTTCATAATCTAGAAAAACTGGTGCTAAAATTTTTTTAAAAAATTATTATTAATTTTACACGTTTTATTATTTTTTTACTCGCACTTTTATTACTATTAATTATATTATTAGTAAGTGCAATTAATGATATTACTAGTACTTGTACTTTTTTTATAATGTATAAACTGTTGCTAATTTTTTTAAAAAAAATTATTATTAATTTTACAAATTTTATTATTTATTAATTATACTTTTAATGTATAAAAAAATTTGTTTGCTATTTTTTTTTAAATTATTATTAATTTTACAAAATTTATGTATAAAAACTTTTATTAATATTAATGATATACCAGTTATTAAATGTTGATTCGCTGTTAAAATAAAATATCAGACTAATTCGCTGTTAAAATAAAATATCAGACTAATTTTTTTTTTATTATTAATTACAAGTGGGATTCGAACCTGGGACATGATACTAACACAATCAAAGGACAACCACTAGACTACAATGAATTTTATTAAATATTTTATTATTTATCTTATATATAAATTATATTTCCTATATAGCTGGACTCAAGTACACTTTGTACTTGAGTACACAGCAGCCCTACCCAAAAAAATAATTTAATAAATATGATAAACTATAACAACATAATATAAAATAAAAACAAAACCTGATTTTTTTTTTTTCAGAATTTTCGGTACAGTGAGGAGAGGAGTTTTATAAAAAAAAACGTAGGTAGAGTAATTAATAATGGTAGAAAGAAAAATAAGAGAGTAAATAAATGAGTGCAGATGAATTTCAAAGAGTGGATGAATGAGTTATGAAGGGGGAGGGAGGGGTTTTATTATTAGAGCATGGAATATCAAAACATTGGGAAGGAGCGCTGACATGGACTGACATCCGGACTGGCACGCCTGCCTACGCTCTCTTATGCAAGAAGACAAATTTATTAGGTCTTGTCATTGCTATGTGTTATCTTGTCACTCTCACCACGTTGCCGAAAATCTCTGCACCGGTGATTTTTTAAGAATAGCTGGTTGCCGGCGCGCCTATGCTTTGTTTTAGGCGTTTTGTTTCATAATAAACCAAATTTTCACTACAATTGCAATACTCCATTTTAAAACTACAATATATTAAAAAAATTGCCTTCTTAATAGATTAAAAAGGTCACGGTAAAATGCTCATTTTATGTCTTTCAAGTTTCAACCCCCCTCCATATTTTTTAAATTCTGAGTAAAATGATTGTTACTACCTCTGTTACTGGTCACCCCTTTCCCAAAAAAACATAAAAACAGAAATTTTATGTATTCTCTTCAGTCTTTCAAAATTTCGTATAAAAAAATAATTGAAACCTTGAATATAAACGTGTTCATTTTCAATGTGTGAAAAAACGAAGTTTTCGGTACATATATGTAAACGTTCTTTATATATATATTTTTTTAATTTCATGAAATTTAAAACTTGACTTTGGGTCATCGAGAATTTTCAGAATTCTTGATGAAATTTTTTTTGAGTTTCCTGAGTTTTTTCCAAAAAAAGCATCCACATAATTAATGACATAAATCTCTCAAAAAAAATATATCGGAAAGAAAATCCAAAAAATTTATGAAGTTTTTGATAATTTTTTTTTTTGATGTGTATTTGATTGACAAAAACTTGAAAAAAAATGGACAAAAATTAGGAAATTTTGGTCGAGAATTCTTCAAAAATACAAAAAAAAAAAAAAAAACTTTCAGAGTTTTTCTCTTTTCCTCAATGAACCAGTGTTAGTGTACTTCACAATTTTCGCTTATGTTCCTGTAAAAAACCAATTTTATTAATAAAATTGTATAAAATCATGTTCAACTAATTTAAAATTAGAAAATTTTGAATAGAGAAAGGAAAAGTGGTGTGTGAGAGAGGGGATAAATGAGGAGGGTAGTTGTAGTATTTAATTCGGGTTAATTTAAAATGGCGTTGGCTATATACCCCTCCAGCTTTGTTAAGTATACTCCCCTCTACATTTATTAATTTAATATTAATGTAAAATACCTAAACTACCCTTATATTAAAATAAATTAAAATAATCATGATAAATACACTCCCCCATTTTTAAAACCCTAACCCTAATAGTTGTCGTCGCCGCCGCCTCCTCCGGCGATCAACACCAACTCATTTTATACACAAAAAATTTAAAACAAAAAATAAAAATCAAAAACATATTTTCGACAAACCAGGGTCGACGGAATGCATTATCGTCGACAAATTGTCGTCGACGATAATGCATTCCGTCGACACTAGTTTGTCGAAAAAAAAACTTAAAATTTTCAACGAACTAGTGTTGAAGAAATGCATTATCGTCGACAACAATGTGCCAACAAGAATGCATTCCGTCGACAATGGTTCGTTGAAAGTAAAAAAAAAAAAAGAGGACTTACCTGCGCGGACTGTCGTGTGGAGAGGGAGAGCGTGGCACAGCGAAAGAGGGGGAGGAGACAGTGCTACATGGCCGATTCAGGTTTCGGGAGAAGGTTGTCGTGGGAGGGAGGGGGCGGCGCCGCACAACAGATTTAAAAAAAAAAAAACCCTAAACTTACCTGCTCGCGCGGAAGGAAGGCGACGACCGGCAAGCAGTGAGCGGCGCGCGAGGGGAAGAGAGAGGGGGGGGGGCGCTGGGTAAGGGGGCGCCGCCGCGTCGCCTGAAGAGAAAATAAGAAAAAAAATCACCTACGGCGGCGCGCGGCGAGGAAGGGGGCGGCGGTGCTTGGAGTGTTGGTAGGAAGAAGAAGAAAAATCACCTTCGGCGGCACGCGGCGAGGAAGAGGGCGGCTGTGCTTGGAGGCGGCGGCGTTTGAAGTGTTGGTAGAAAGAAGAAGTAGGGTTTATGATTTAATAGAGGGAGTGTATTTATAAAGGTAGATTAGGTGTTTTATAGGGGAGTACATCTAACATATAACATTTTAGGGGGAGTACATTAATCGGGGGAGTACATCTAACAGAGCTGGAGGGGTATATAGCCAGGGCCTTTAAAATTGGGGTATTTAACCGCGGCCATTAAAAAACAAGAGTTCATACATCAGCCCATTTACTCAAACTTGTACAAGTCTTGGGCCCAATAAATAACGTGAGAAATTCGTAGACAAAAATGGTTATTAATTTTTTTATTCATTTTTCTTTGACTTTTTAAGAAAAATTAATAAGTATATCAATCTGCATTTCAAAATTTTCAAAAATAATTAGTTTTACGTGGTGGCGGGAAGTGGAGATAAAGTAGTGTGAATAATGAAACCAAGTTAAAATGGAAAAAAAAAAGTTTGAATAATGAAATGTTAGGGCCCGTTAATTAAGGTATTACTGCAATATAAACTGAAACAATGTTCAATGAAATCGAGTCAAGGAAAAATCATTTTTCTGCAAGAAAAAATACGTTTTGTCTAGTGCTCAGAGGATATACGTATCGTCTCCAAATGTGAAACAGTTTTGGATCCCTAATACAATAGCACAACTGCACGAATATGAATATATAAAACTCTGTGTTGTGTTAAAGTTTAGCCCATATACGAATAAGTCTTAATTGAGTGCTCCAATTGCGAAATGGACTTCTAGAGTTTTTTTGTCTCCAAAAAGATAGATGGGCCCCAAAGACCATTATAGACCAAATCCGGATCGAGTTAGTTTGTGCCGACTGCCGAGCCGGGGAGAACAGCGGCGCGTGTTGCTCATGAGTTGGTCACCCATTTACCACGTTCATCTACTAATTGAACGACTCTGCCACGTTCAAAAATTTTCAAAAATTAATGTCTAGTCCATCAAATTATTTGTCAAATTATATGGTTGTTTAAACATCTCAAAACCCAAAATTTCCAACATGAAATTCGACTGAGGAATTATTATATAATTAGTAGGGTTGGCAACGGGGCGGGTATGGGACGGGTTTGGCCTGTCCCAGGACCCGCCCCGCCAAAATTTTTAAGACCCGTTACCCGCCCCGCCTCAAAACCCGCATAAACCCGCCCCGTCCCACCCCGCGAACCCGGCGGGTATACCCGCCCCGTCCCGCCTTCACTTTTTTTTTTTTTTTTTAAATTTGTTATTTAAGAACAGTAAATTAAGGGATTGAAGGATTGAAAAAACGTAAGAATAAATTAAGAATTGAAAAAAAAGTAGAAAACTAACCTTAAAAGTGGAGAATAAATTAAGAATTGAAAAAAAGTAGAAAATTAACCTTAACTAAAAGTGGAGTGGGGACTGTCGGCGACTCTCGGCGAGCGGAAAGAAAGCAATGTACGTTGTGCTTTGGGAGAGAAAGAAAGCAGAGTGTGTTCTATTGTTGCCAACCCGAGAAGACTTATGTTATTTTAATAGAGTATATATTATATATTTTTTATTTATATATATATATATATTATATATATATATGGGTCGGGTTCGGGTCGGGTATATGCAATCCCATTGCCCGTCCCATACCCGACGAGTATTGTTTGACCGGGTAAATACCCGATCCGGAATCCGTTTGACCGGGTATTTACCCGTCCCGTGCGGACCGATTTTATGCGGGTCCGAATTTTTACCCGTCCCATTGCCAACCCTAATAATTAGTAGTAATAGACTTGTTAGTTAGGGTTGATCTTGTGTGTTCATAATTTCTTCATCAATGAGTTAGATAATTAATATATGTGTCATTGGTTTAATGGAATCCAATTGCATTTTTTTTCGTCTTGTTCGTCTTATGACTCTTATGACCTTTAGGTTTTTATTTTTATATAACATGAATAATTTGTAATAATAATAATTTCTTCCCCTGTTCCTTTTTCAATCGGAAATTGAGATTTCATGGGTTTAAACATGATGTGCATGGTGTGTGAGATTGCTCTCCAATGAGCATATATGCCAACTTTTCTTGGAAACATATCATGAATGGAATCATTATTACTTTCATAATTAAATCTCACCTATTTTTATTTTTCGTCCACCTAACTATATGTAACGATTTTTTTTTTTTTTTTTAAAGATAATATGTAACGATTATTTTGACTGTGACTAATGCACCAATCTTCTATTGAACTTTTACAAAAGTCATCAAGTATTAATAATTAAATTGTAGTGTTTGAGTTTGATCTACATGATAATTAATGATTAGAATTAGATAGTATATAATGATTTCTATCAATTGCATCTGCAAATTTCTCTTTGACATTAACAACTAGGGTATAGTTACTCCAAGGCCTATCAGGAGCATATGATCATAGTTTAACTTTTATTACTTTCTTAAAAAATGATGATATATAATTTGGCCTCGTGATACAACACTTCTTAAAACACACCGGTATTTATTTTATGATGATTCTATAGTCTGCTTTTAAAAATAAAATAGGACTCAATAATTTCAATTGTAAACGTAATTTAATTGAATGTTATGTACACATTTTTTATTTAGTTTATACGACTCATTAAAAATTAAATGAATTTTTTTGACACGTTAAATAATATTTTGTTAATTATATTATGTATTCATAAATTTAAAATTTTGAATCTATCACTAAAAAAAAAGTGTTTCCATAGAATTTATGTGAATATGAAGAGTGGCTCATCTAGCTAGGCTTAAGGTAGTGATGCGTCGAAAAAGAACGCCTTCGGATGTCGATCGTTCCCTTGCGAGCACTATTAATCACGAGCTCAATCTCTCGTTTTATCCTTGGCAATCTTCAAGTAAAACTCCTTGGAAATCTGAAGATAACCTGCAAAAGTACACCGGAGGGGGGCTCCGGCGTAGAAGCTCCGACGCTCAAGTCAGATTCGATAGTAGGCGAAATCAAAGAGGAATTCCCCTGTGTATCTAGGGAAATTCCGGCGAATGTAATGAAGTTTCTCTTCAACTCAGTGTATAATTCTTAGGAAAAGTACGTATTGTATGTAAATGATGTGTATATTGTCATAAAACTTACCTGATAATGTAAAATAATTGGCTTATATACCTGGCCCCCCCCTCCCCGGGAAAGAGGGGGACTTATTCTCCCTATATTCTTGGTCCATTCCCCAGAATCCGGCCCCTCAACCCTGAAGACTTGGTTTTTGAGCATATCCTCCCCTATTCTTGTGGGTTTGACTCGCTCCTATGACTTGGCCAAGAAAGATGGACTATCCGTTCCATGTTTGGGTCGAGTTCCTTCTGGGCCAAGAGATATTAACCTTTCTGAATATGGGCCGAAGGCCCAATAACCCTGCTTTCTCTCATTTCCCTACTCAAGCCCAGGGGTGTATCAATCCTGTTTCTTCGGCATCCCGATCCAATCATGACTATCATAATCTATCCCGTTTCCACGTGTCGGCTCCTCTGAGAGCAACATATTTATCTACATCAACCACTCCCCCTACTCTCTTAAAAGAAATCATTTTAGAAGAGTAGGAAAATAATAACTCTGAGACATATATTATGAAAATATTCCATTCTTTAAATATTCTTTGAAATACTCTTGATTTGATTCCCTTCATCATAATTACCCTAAAAAAGCTTCGGGACTTTTGCACTTCCACACGCAATCCTCCCCTCGAGATACGCAGCCACGCGTTCAGTTCAGGGCCAACATCAGGCCGCCCTTCCTCATTCACGCGCTTCTCGATTGGGGGGTATTTAATTCTTCTCGATCTTCTCCCTTCTCTCTCTTCTGCCTAATCATTTCAAAACCCCTTTTTCCACCAAAAACCCTTCTTTCTTTCGTTTCAAACTTATCTAATTTACATCTTCATTTTCACCTCTGCGACCTTAACCTCTTTGTGCACGTTCAGCGGCCGTTCCGTCATCACTTCTTAGAACCGACTTTACTCCAGGTATCTATTCCTCCCTTTCCTCTCTCATTTACAGTATCCTCATGTCGTCTTCCTCAGACTCCATTTCCATGGAGAGTTCAACTTCCAACCCTCTCCCCATATTTCCTGAAACTGACCGAACCTGGAAGGATGAAATTTCTGGGTCCTCCCTTCTCACTTCTGAGCGTGTTGCCGCTTTTCTTCGTTCGGGGATCTTCCCCGCAGATTATCTTGTTAGGGCTGCGCATAAGAGAGAACGCCCTAATTTTCCAGGTCACAATTCCTTAGCCTTTTGGGAGGCTCAATTAAAAGCGGGCCTCCTCTTTCCCATTCATCCTTACCTCTGTGAAATTTCCAGTTACCTCCGTATACCCTTGAACCAATTTACCCCTAACGCCATACGCGCAATGTTAGGTTTTTACATTCTAATGAGGGGAAACGGTGGGGAACCTTCAGCTCAACTCTTTCTAACCCAATATGTCTGCAAGTTTTCGGACGGGTTCTTTTATGCAAGTGGTCGCACCTCTCGGACCGGCAAATTCATGGAGAAGCTCCATGAAGGGGTCCAGGATTGGAAAGACTACTATTTCTTTGTTACCAACCCTCTTCCTTGGGAATTTCCTCATGAGGGGTGGATTTATGAAAATCCTGGGGTGCCACGTCCTCCCCTTTCCGTCTGTTCCTCCTTAAACCTGGATGTGATGAACCGTTTAAACGATCAGGTCTCTAATCATGGCTTTTTTGATGTAATGGGTATCTGTAAAAATCCTAGAGTCCTTTCCCATTTCGGTTTTGGTAGCCCCGATTATCCTTTAGGTCCCGATGATGGTAATACCATTTCTCCTCTCCTGGTATTATACTCAAGACCTTAACCCATTATATTTATTAATGCTGTTTCATGTTTCTTTGTACAGCTATGAGTTGGTTGACTCAGATTTCGCGTGATGCTGCCCCTCTCTCGATGGTTAATAGGTCTCCAGCGCCTGAAAGTTCTTCGAGGGCTCAAATTCCCCCTTTTCCAGTGGAACCTACTACTGGATCTGTTGCTAAGCGTACCCGTTCCTCTACTGAAAAGGCCATGGTGTCTACGTTACCTCCTGTTTCCGATGCTTCCAAGAAAAAGAAGTCCAAGACCAAATCCTCTCTGCCCGATGTCGGTTCTGATGCTCCAGATGAGATGAATGTTGACCAACTCCTGGGTTTTATAGAGCGTTACACTCCGGCCCATGCCACTGAGGCCCTCAATGCTCTGTCCTTTGGTGAGCGAGTTGTGCATGCCGCTCACAGCTTTACCCAGGTATTCTCCTCATGAAAATACATTTCTAAGTAATTCTAATAAAGAAGAATATGCTTGTCTTACTTCTTTAGATGATCCCTTGTGTAGTTTGGTCTCCTGTTTTCCAATGTATCTGAACGAGCCCTTCAGTCCCTTCAGCTGGTGGATGACCTCCACAGCCAGGTAGAATTGGAGAAAGTGAAGAGGGATATTCTTGAAGCAGAATTGCATGACGCTAATCAGAGGTATAAAGTACTCCAAACGACACTTTCGGGGGAGATATCTTTACTGAAGAAGGAATTTGGCAAACGGGTGGAACAGCTGGAGGTTACTCTTCCTCAGGCTGGTATGAAATTGTGCATAGATTCCCTGTTTACCTCTGCCGCAGGTCAAAAATTTCTAGGTACCTTACATCAGGAGTGGCTGGAGGCTTTTCTTCAGAGTAGTAGCTTTCTGGGGGCGATGGGTGCATATATCCCTCATTTCATTGATCATGGATTTTCCAACGCTGTAGCGGAACATTCTGCTCCTGGGTTCAATGGTCAATATACTCGTGCCCTCCGGTTAGAAGAATTGGACACTCCCCCCAAGTTCCCTGGAGATGCTAAAGAAGACATCCATACCCCCTGGTGGTTACCTGGGATGAGGAAGGCGATCCTGGAGTTGAAGGAAGCTGCCCTGAAATTGGATGATCTTGCACCTGCAAGGGATATGGCCTTTCCTGTCCATGTGGACAACCCAACTCCAGTGGCTACTGTGGCAGCGGGTGCTTTGATGGAGAAGGCGGAGGAAGGCGATTCCAGTGGACGAGCAGAGGAGGCAGGAGAAGGTTCTGAGGGGAAGAATGGTGTTCCCCTCTCTGCATGACTTTAATTCCTTGATAACACTTTGGTACTTGAAAACACTTTTTTATTTTGTTAAGGCCTCTAAGGCCCTCTTTTGATATTTTCCGGAGACTCCACACTCCGGGGTTTTTCTGTGGAGGGCTTAGGCATGGTGCCTCAAGTCTTGAATATTCCTGCTTCTCTTTCGTTTGATATCGTACCTGCACATTTATTACTTGGCATGCATATATACATATACATCTCTATCTTTGTTATAAGGTGTGGTATCTGTTAGCATGTTTTCGACATTTTCTGGACACGTAAAGGCTCTAAAGCTCCTAGAGGAACCTTAACGAGGAGATAGGGTTTATATCCCTGCTGTTGGTCCCTGAACGAGTAGTGAATGGGATTAAAGTCTAGAGGGGAGGGGTGAATAGACTTTAAAACTTTTTCAAGAGAGTTGGGAACCTCTTCTGATTGTTATGTCTGCTGGACTACAAGTCTGCTGGTCCAGATGACTATAGTGATCTGATAGAGGAGGTTATATGCGGAATTATGGTAGGCCATGTTTAAACTCGTTCTCTTAGTTTCTTTTGAAAGTGCCAAGTTATTTACTTAATAGAAATACTCAGCTGATGCTGGTTTGAAGGTTGTGGCCTTGTTTTGAAGACAGTTAAAACACAGTATGCACTATATAAGATAGATGAAATGACAGTAAAGTAAAGTGCAGAAAGTAGATAACACCAGGTTTATAGTGGTTCGGATATACGATCCTACGTCCACTCTCACGTCCTAACGTGAAGTTTAATCCCTTTAATTTACCGCAAATTACAAGGGTCTTGACCTTTATAGTCCCAAGGATAGGACTTTGAGATCTGAGCCGTCCTAACAGCTACGGTCTCCACAAGTGATTGTAAGCACTTGCACTTTGAGGGTTTCAAAAACTTTAACCTTTCGGAGAGGGTTTGGGGTTTTTGAAGAGTATCCAACTAGTGATTCAAGCTTATAATTTGCTTAATCACTTTGCCTAAAACAAATGATAAACAATGTGAAATAGGTTTCAGGTTCTTAAGGGTTGGATAGAAATCACTTAAGAGCTATGGATAATCTAATGGATTCTGGCTCTTTGAGAATTCTTGAGACAGTACAACTTTAGCTTAATTGCTTGCTGGAAATGTTGAATTCTCTTGTTGTGACTTCGTTGTCTTGTGATTTCTCATCCTCTTGTATTTATAGTGGTGATTGCTTGCAACTAGCCGTTGGGGCAATCTTTCCATAATGGCTTGATTCCTTGATTCCAGCCGCTTGATTGCTTCAATCCTGGGATCATGTCAATCTTCTAAATAAGGTAGGTCTCTGTTTAAATTGCAAGATGACTTTGGAATCAGCCGAGTCCTGAAAGATCACATAGTCGTCTGATCTGAGCTTCTAGTCTTCTGACTACTCTTCTGGCCTTGAGTCTTTTGTCTTCTGATATCAGCAGAGTAAAACTCTTCTGATCTGGCAGTTCTTATGTCCTGCTTTAGGCCATCTTCAATCTGGGACTCCATCAGTTAAGTAGGTATACAAGCACCTTTCGTAACTGGTCTTCAAGGATCTCCTAGTCTTCATGTCTTCTACTCTTCTCATCTTGAGGGAGCGCATGTAAGCCGGGACTGTGCTGATCAACTGATATCTATACAGTCAATCACACAAGACTAGTCTAAGCTGTTCTATACAAAGTCAGCTGATCCTATTACATTTATAAACTCTAAGTGTTTTGGCCATCAAAACTATACTAACATCAAGTGGGGCTTAGGGTGAATTTATATCCCAACAATTTCCCCCTTTTTGATGAAGCCAAAACTATATATGATAAATGCTCTTAATAAGATAAGATAGGAGTTTATAAACTTCATAGAAACTGAAGTATCTGATGAAGACAATGAGAGTTTGTCTTGAAAGCAAAGAGAACTAAACTTGAATATATAGAACTTTTACAGATTAAAAGTAATAGTTTCTTAAAGCTTTGAAAGTGGTCTTCATCAGGTCTTCTGATCTTCAGATGCGGAAGGCAAGGTACAGACGAGATCGAACTTCTTCCATGTGCTGCAGGTCTGTAACATTCTCCTCTTCATAGATCTTCTCTAGGATCCTTTTGACTTCAATGAAGTCTGTTCTTCCAGAATCCAGAGTGGGAGGATCCCATTTGGGTTCTTCAGGAGTTAGGATTCTGCAGTTGTCAAGTTCTTTGGCTGTCTTGACTACTTCTTTCCAGAACTCTGGATCTTCAATGTTCATGAATTGATTGAACTGGAAGAATTCATCTTCATAGGTTGGGAGAGGGCCAAATTTTCTTACAATGTGGTGTTGAATTTGCCATTTCTTCTTCAGAGGGTACCACCTTGGTAGCTCATCTTGAAGGGCTAGATAATCCACATAGTTGCTATCAAACACCAGAACTTTATCTTTCTGTGCCAGAGCATTTTCTTTCAGTGCTTTCTCCTTGAGAGCTTTCCTGAGTTTGGCTATCTTCCTGTCAAATTTGGCTTTGACTGCTTTCGCATCTTTTAGCTTCTTTTGTTTAAGCTCTTGATCTTCAAGCTCTTTTCTTTTCTTCAACTCTAAAGCCTCTTTCTCTTCTGCAGTAGGCTCTGCTGGAGTTGACTTCTTGCTTGACTTCTGAGCTTGCTCATCTGTTTGCTCATCTGCCTTCCTTTTCCTAGTCATCCTTTTCTCGGAAACTTGTTCTGTAGAGGCAGTGATCTGCAGACTTTTGGCAGTTGCTTGAGTGGGAGCTTGGATGTCTTCTTGAGCAATTTCTTTGCCTTTGCCTTTCTTGCTCTTGATTTTGCTTGATAAACCACCCAAGGTTTCATTCAGCTCATCTTGAGATACTACCATTACAGCTTGCTGTGCAGTAGTCTTCTCTAGAGCTTTTATCAATACATCTTCCCCCTTTTTGGCTTCAGCAAGTGCAGTCGCAAAAGGCTTCATGGCATTCAGAATCTCCACTCTAAGAGTTTGTTGAAGAGCCATGGCGTTGACTCTGCCAACATGAGTCAGATGAGTGATGCTATGTTCTAGAATCTGAGCATGAGAGTTGGAGGAGGAGGCAGCTTCTAGTTTAGCTGTAATTGCTTCCAATTTGGTTGCTGTCTCCTTCAGCTAAATCTGAAGTTTTTCATTCTCTGCTGTAGCTGATTGGAGAAGAGCTCGACCTTCAGTAGCTCTTGCTTCAGCATCTTCAATTCTTTTGTTGTAGGTGTTTTCCATGCGGTTGACCTCATTAGTGTAGAGATCAGCAAACCTGGTGGAATGGTCACCTGCCTTCTTCAGAATGCTGGTCAGATACTCACTTATCTGATTGTGAAGAGATTCTCCAAACTTGTCTTCAATGTCAATGATCTGGTCATGAAGACGAGTTCTCTGCTCCTTGACTGCCTTTTCAACATATCTTCCAAGCTGTAGGCCTAAACCCTTTTCAAAGTGTAGGTCTATAGCAGCCTTGACCTGTGAGCATATGTCTGCTGTATAGTCAGCTGTTGAAGTAGAAGTTGAGGCAGTACCTTGAGGCTTTGGATGCACTGTCAGGGCTTTGCCTCTTTCTTCAGCTGAAAGGTACTCTTCATTGAGAAATGAGGTAGTGGCCTTAACCAGGTGGGACATGATGGTGTCTCCTTTGTCAATGAAGTGAGGTAGAGTATCCTTAGGCATGAAGTGATCAGGAATAGTGATTACTTCTCTTTCAATCTCGGTTCTGTCAGCTGGTTCAGCTGAGTCTTCCGCAGGAACAGACGCAGCTGAGTCATTCATTTTTGCTGTGCCAACTGTCTGCTGACCTGATATGCCTTCTGGGATAGAGGCATCATTAGGTGGAATTCCTAGAATTCTGTGGCATACTGCTGTAAAGGCTTCTTCGGGCAGCAGTTGAGCAAAAGATGTAACTTGAGCAACTTCTTTTTGCTCCATTTCCCAGTCGAGGAAATTAGCTTTTCCTCCAATTCCTTCCATGACCTCAATAAGGTCATCCACATCATCTCTCCTGAGTTCAATCCAGGTGCAGATTCTGAGAATTTGTTCGAACTGAACTGATTCCTCATCAATACCAGGAATAGTAGACTTGAGCAGGTTTGCTATCTTCATCCTCATTATCTTCTCCCTTGTGCACATAGGATAGTGTACCATTCTGTACTGAGGTCGAGAGGGACCAGCTTGAGCAAGGTCTGCTGGTGCCATGTCTTCTGGAACGGAAGAACCAATGATGATAGGAGTTTGTGTATGTGGGGTAGTTTCCTCTGCTGTGTGAGTATCAGCAGGGATTTGGGAAGTGATATGGTCTTGATCTTCAGTTGTCTGTTCATCAGCAGGGATTTGGGTCTGCTGGTCTGGTATAGTACCTTCATGAAGATCAGTAGAAGGTTGAACACGTAGATCTTGAACATCAGCAGGGGTAGGCAATAGGGTTTCAGGGGTTGAGGTAGGTGGAGCTTGTTCCTCTGCTGTGTGAGTATCAGCAGGGATTTGGATATCAGTGTTTGAGTGGTCAGATGGGTTGGAGTCATCAGAAGGGTTGAAGGATGCAATCGGGGCTATTAGCATGGGAGTAGGAAGCCTCGATTTCTTGGACTTTTTGTTGAAAGAAGAATTATTTCGCTTTCTCTTCTGACCCTTCGACAATTTAGAAGGAGTAAAAGAGGGAGAGGATTTAGAGGTACCTGCCTTCTTCAAGGGAGAGGCAGTGGGAGTGGCATCTGAATCAGATGGGGAGATGAGCCCAGATCTGATTAGATATCGTCTTTGTGCTAAGGTCTGATTGTCATCATCATCATCCTCAGCAACCTTCTTCTGAACCTCTTCTTTGGTTGGCTCCTCTTCTTCTTCGGCAGAGTTATGATCCGACTCTTGTACCTTTCTGCTTTTAATCTCACCATCTCCCTTTCTTCATCTATCTGATCCAGCGCTTCCCTCATCAATTCTTCATTTCTTTTTTCTTCAAAATAGGTGATCCGGTGCGATTTGAGTCTAGCTTCAGGGGGTATCACTGCTGCTGCTCCATATACTAGGTAGAAGGGAGATTCGCATGTAGCTGTTTTAGGGCTGGTTCTATAAGACCAGAGGACATTGTCTAACTCCTTCACCCATTTTCCTCCTACTTCTTCCAATCGCGTTCGAATACCATCCACTAGGATTCTGTTTGTAACCTCCACCTGCCCATTAGCTTGTGGATGAGCTACTGAAGTAAACCTCTGTATGATACTCCACCTTTCGCACCACTTCCTTACTTTCTCTCCATTGAACTGCGTTCCATTGTCGGAAACCAAGATCCTAGGTATTCCAAACCTGCAACAAATATGTCTAGCAAGGAAAAGAATTACATTATCTTCTTCAATTTTGGCCAAAGGCACAGCCTCTACCCATTTACTAAAATAATCCACAGCTACGATCAGAAATTTCCTCCCTCCTGGTGCCAAGGGGAAGGGTCCCACCAGATCAATTCCCCATTTGGCGAAGGGACAGGGCGAGTACATAGCCCCCATTTCTTCTGCAGGTATTCGTATCAGGGGTCCATTCTTCTGACACTTCTCGCATTTCTTCACATACTCTCTAGCATCTCTGATTATGTTGGGCCAGTAAAAACCTGCCCTAAATACCTTCTTCACCATGGTCTGGTACCCTTCATGGCTGGATGCGCAACCTTCATGGATGTCTTTGATCACTAGCTCTGCTTCTCTTCTCGAGAGACATTTCAAATATGGTTGAGTAAATGACCTCTTGTACAATTGACCTCCTAGGATGCAATACTTCCTTCTCCAAGCCTTTGCTTCTCTGGACATTGGGGCTGCTGGATCGCTGTTCAATTCTTCCCATATTTCTTTCCTCCAATCATCCCCTGCTGTTATTTCTCCGATCAAGGTTTCCGTAGCTACTTGATCTGCCACCAACAGGGTTATCTTTCCGTCTCCCCCGAATTCAGTGGAACTAGCTAGTTTAGACAATCTATCTGCTTTCATATTCTCTTCTCTTGGTACCTGTATCACTTCAAAAGTATGGAATTTATCTTTTAACTTCTTTACCTCCTCTAAGTAGGTGATCATTCTCTCATCCTTGGCGAGGTACTCCCCCATGACCTGCTGTACTATCAGCTGTGAATCGGAGTATAGGGTGACCTTCTGTGCTCCCAACTCTGCAGCCATGCTCGCTCCTCTAATCAGGGCCTCATACTCTGCACCATTGTTTGAGGTTGAAAATCGGAATTTGAAAGCCACCTGCAGTTCTTGACCCTCAGGGTCGATCAATAATATCCCTGCTCCACATCCCAAGGCGGATGCTGAGCCATCCACATATACCTTCCATCCTTGTTCTTCTTCCACTCTGGTAGACTCTTGAATAAAATCTGCTAGGGCTTGAGCCTTGATGGCTCTCCTTGGTTCATAATCTATATCATACTCCTGTTATTCCACTGCCCATCTGACCATTCTCCCTGACAAATCTGCTCTCCCTAATGTCTGTTTCAAAGGGAAATTAGTTCGCACCATAACTTTATAGGAGAGGAAGTAGGGGCGTAATCGCCTAGCCGTTACCACCACCGCCAGGGCTGCCTTCTCTACCTCTGGGTACCTCATTTCCGCTCCTTGGATGACCTTGCTCACATAATATATGGGTTGCTGTGCAGAACCCTCCTCTTTCATCAGGGCGGTGCTCAGGGAGTGTTCCCCTACCGAAAGATATAAGAGTAATACATCTCCCTGAGAGGGCTTTGTCAGCTTCGGAAGCTGTTCAAGGTGAAGCTTGAGTTCCTCGAAAGCTTTCTGGCACTGGTCGTCCCATTCGAACTTCGACCCCTTCCTTAAAGTTCTGAAGAAGTGATGGCTCTTTTCTGCTAACCTTGATATGAACCTACTGAGAGCTGCGATCCTACCATTCAGGGTTTGCAATTCCTTCAAATTCCGAGGGGGTTGCATGTCGAGCACCGCCTTCACCTTAGCAGGGTTCACTTCTATCCCTCTCTGAGTCACCATATATCCCAGAAATTTCCCTGACCCTACTCCAAAAGAACATTTAGCAGGGTTTAATTTAATACCATTCTCTCGGATTACCTGAAATATCTCTTTCAAGTCGTCAATATGTCCCTCTGCCTTGACACTTTTAGCCAGCATATCATCCACGTAAACCTCCATGTTCCTGCCTATCTGCCCTCGGAACACCGAGTCTACCATTCTTTGATAGGTGGCTCCTGCATTTATCAGTCCAAAAGGCATACGTACATAACAGAAAGTACCACATGTCGCTATAAAGCATACCTTTGGTATATCGAGGGGGTTCAACTGGATTTGATGATACCCTTGATAAGCATCCATCATGCTGAGTAATTCAAACCCGGACGTGGCATCCACCAGCTGATCAATCCTAGGCAGTGGATAGTGGTCTTTAGGGCACGCCTTGTTCAAGTCCCTGAAGTCAATGCACATCCTCCATTTGCCGGCTCCCTTAGACACCAGTACTGCATTTGAGAGCCACTCAGGGAACTGCACTCTCTTCACATGCCCTGCGTTCAACAATTTATCGATCTCCTCCTTTACAATGAGGTTCTTTTCTTTACCGAAGTTCCTCAATTTCTGCTTCACGGGCCTAGCTTTGGGATCCACATTCAGATGGTGCACAGCTATTTCTGGAGGGATACCCGTCATATCCGTCGCTGTGAATGCAAAGATGTCCGCATTCTCCTGGAGGGTGAGTATCATCTTTCCCTGGAGCTCAGGGTTCATATTCATACCTATCCTGGTTGTAAATCCCTCATTTCCTGGGTAGAGCTCGATGCTCATTAACTCCTCGTCTGCTTTAACTTTGGGTTGCTCTTGTACTAGCTCACCCACTTTCTGCCTCTTCAACTCAGGGTCTTCGCCCTTAAATCTCTCCATTCCCCTGAACATGGCCCTGTCTACTATCCTGACCGATTCCACATAACACTTCCTTGCCTGATACTGATCGCCACATATCTCTCCCACACCCCCTAAGGCAGGGAACTTCATCTTCATGTGGAAGGTGGAGATCACTGCCTGAAAAATATTCAAGCTTGGCCTTCCCATTACTACATTGTAGGAAGATGGGACATCTACAATCAGAAATTCTATTACTTGCACACGACGGTTAGGGACAACTCCTAACCCCACTTGCAGCAACACTGAACCAAGGGGTTGAATAGCTCCCCCTGAGAATCCATAAAGAGCGGTTTCCACCGGTCTGAGCTTTATATTCAGGTCCATCTTCTTAAAGCACTCCAAGAACATGATGTCAGCAGAGCTTCCAGTGTCTACAAAAATTCTTGCTACGTCGTATCCTGCTATATCTGTGGTAATGACCAATGCGTCATTATGAATTTCTCTGGGTTCCCCAGCGTCTTCTGGCCCAAAATGGATGTCTGGGCCTTCTGCCATCTTTCCCACCTCATGATGCTCTACATTCCTCTCATTTTTCAACGACCGAACGCTCTGCTTCCTCTGCCTAAAGGAGTCCCCATCGGCAGGGCCTCCCATAATCATATGAATAGTTCCTCTCTTCTGAGGAGGGGGTGGTGGCTCCTCATTGCCCTTCCTTTGATCTCTTCTATCGTCTTCCTGTTTCCCTTCGGGGTCCTTTCGCTTCTGACCCCTGGGGCCTTGTCGATCTCTAAAGATAAACTCCTTTAGGTGGCCTGCCTGAATCATCCTTTCTATCTCATCCTTCAGATGCCAACATTGGTTGGTATCATGGCCATAGTCGTTGTGGAACCTGCAGAATTTGTTTGACTTAGGGTTTTGGGGACCTCTGCTTCTTGAGTAGGGGAATTTCATATCTGGATGGTCCCCTGCCACCTCTAGGACTTCGGCTGGCTCCATCCTCAATGGGGTATATCTCTTCGCCCCCCTCCTTGGGTTCCAGGGTACAGCTTCCTCTCTTCTTACACTTTCTAGTCTCCTGGAGCTTCGATGTCTCTCCGGACTTGGCCTCCTAAACGGAATCTCTTTCCTCCTTTCTCCATTACTCACTACGGCCCTGGTCTCTGATCGCTTAGCTTTCCTTACCTCTTCAAGGGTAAGGTATTTCTCTGCTCTCCTCAACAATTCATCAAAAGTCCGAACTGGCTTCTTGGCTAGAGATGTGAATAGATCCCCATCTCTTAGCCCGTTGGTGAGGGCGTTAATTTTGACCTCTGAGGAGGCTGTAGGTACTTCGAGAGCTGCTTGGTTGAATCTTTTCAAGAAAGCCCGAAGACTCTCATTCTCTCCTTGTCGCATGTTAAATAAGGTGAGGGTGGCCCTAGGTTGCCTCCTAGCACTGGCGAACTGGTGCAGGAATAGTTCGCTGAACTCCGACCACGAATGGATAGTATCTGGCCCTAACTGGGTGAACCATTGCTGCGCCGCTTTAGATAGGGTAGTCAGAAATACCCTGCATTTGACGCCCTCTCCGTATCGATGAAATAGGGCGGCATTCTCGAACCTCATCAAATGCTCGTACGGGTCCGTGGTTCCATCATATTCGAAATTTAAAGATTTAAAGTTAGGAGGCAGTTCATCTTGTAAAATGGTGGATGAAAATTGATAACCAGTAACGTAAGAAGGTTTACTTACGTTATCAATCATATGCTTCTGCATGTCTTTCATCTCCTTCCGCAAGGCCTGTATCTGATCACTGACAGCTCCCTGATACGTGTCGTCCGTGCTTTCTCCCATTCCTGTTTCCAGAGTGGTATCCCCTAGGATCCTCTCCGTATCCCTCCGAGGAGGTCTTTCCAAGATGCTTCTTTCCGCTTGAGAAGGTATTTTTTCTTCTAGGTTCTGAGGGGGATCCTCATTCCTGGAAGGGACTGGAACAGAATCGATGACTTGTTCTAGAAGATTTTGTCTTGCACCCTTACGGGTGATTGGAACAGGTTCGGGAGGGCGAAGTCCTCGAGTAGCGATTATTCTTTCAACTGATTGTGCGATCATCTCATCTAATTGATCTCGAGAGACAGTCAAGAGTTCCGGCTGAGTGTTAGGGTTATCCCTATTGATCCCACTCCCTGAAGCTCCTGAGGTGCCTGGTGCGTCTCCCTCCAGAATGGGAGGGATATCCTCCGGTATATGATCTACGGGCTGTTTCCCTAGATTTCGGTTTGAGGGAAAACCTGGAGGGGGAATATCTTCTGGTGTATGGTCCACAGGTCGTTTCCCTGAATTTCGATTTGAGGGAAAACCTGGGGGAGGCGGAGGAAGAGGAGGAGGAGTGGAACCTCATTTCTCCTTCGTCTGCTTCACTGGATCATGTCCTCCACCCATTTAAGTACGGAACTTTTCTCACGCCTTAGCTTGAAATGTTCCCACAGACGGCGCCAGTTGATGCGTCGAAAAAGAACGCCTTCGGATGTCGATCGTTCCCTTGCGAGCACTATTAATCACGAGCCCAATCTCTCGTTTTATCCTTGGCAATCTTCAAGTAAAACTCCTTGGAAATCCGAAGATAACCTGCAAAAGTACACCGGAGGGGGGCTCCGGCGTAGAAGCTCCGACGCTCAAGTCAGATTCGATAGTAGGCGAAATCAAAGAGGAATTCCCCTGTGTATCTAGGGAAATTCCGGCAAATGTAATGAAGTTTCTCTTCAACTCAGTGTATAATTCTTAGGAAAAGTACGTATTGTATGTAAATGATGTGTATATTGTCATAAAACTTACATGATAATGTAAAATAATTGGCTTATATACCTGGCCCCCCCCCCCCCTCCCCGGGAAAGGGGGGGACTTATTCTCCCTATATTCTTGGTCCATTCCCCAGAATCCGGCCCCTCAACCCTGAAGACTTGGTTTTTGAGCATATCCTCCCCTATTCTTGCGGGTTTGACTCGCTCCTATGACTTGGCCAAGAAAGATGGACTATCCGTTCCATGTTTGGGTCGAGTTCCTTCTGGGCCAAGAGATATTAACCTTTCTGAATATGGGCCGAAGGCCCAATAACCCTGCTTTCTCTCATTTCCCTACTCAAGCCCAGGGGTGTATCAATCCTGTTTCTTCGGCATCCCGATCCAATCATGACTATCATAATTTATCCCGTTTCCACGTGTCGGCTCCTCTGAGAGCAACATATTTATCTACATCAGGTAGTTAATTATATCAGCACCAACTCACTTGAGTTGATACTTTATGTAATGATTAAGCTTTTTAATTTCACTCATACTAAATAAAATAATCTTCCTTATTTTTGTTACGTTAATTAACGTCCATTTCTTGTGGTCAAAATATCCATTTCTCGTGGATGAGCTACCCTATCATAATTTATTTAATGTTTTAATTTGATCCTTACATATATTTTTTCAATATTATAAAAAATTATAGTGTAATTTTATTTTACTTTTTTTTTTTTTTGAAAAAAACTCATTGTTACGCACGCTTCACGTTTGGTACCCATCGATTCTAAATAATCTAATCATCATAATTTCGAGTTTTTATTTTTGGGGGGTCCCTAAGCATTATAACAACAAATTAAAGGATACGTGACATGACATTTGAAGATTCTTTGCTCTTGAGCCTCAAGTTGTTGGGGGTGGGCCGCATGAAATCTCTTATAACTTTTTGTCCCCTCTTAAATCTACCTGCAATATAACATATATACACATTTTAATCACAATTAAATGTTGTTTAAAAATAAACAAATACAAGCATGTCTTATTAATTACACGCCATAACTAGATCATGCACAAAGATTAGAGGTTCTGCCTAGCAATTAGAACTCCAAATGAGTAGGATTCACTAGCTAATCGATAAGTCACAATGTTGGCATTACGACCTGTCCCCTGTATTTAAAAAAAATAAAAAATTCTATATATATATCACTACAACAAAATGCATTTGTAACCAACGCTAAAATGGTTACAAGAAGTTAACTTATTCTAACGAAATTATATTTTCGTTACAAAATGTCATGTTTTAAATAACAATAATTAACTGTAGTTACAAATAACAAAAAATTGATTACGAATAGTAAATGACTTTTTTTTTTATTCATTGAGTTTTTTAAATATATATAAATCAAAGGTAATTTTCTTTATCCCACAACATAAATGTAGGTCTTCTTAATTTATTTGAACTATTATTAAGATATATATATGATAAAAAATATTATATCTTATTTATCTGATGTGCCAAAATTTGCACGAGAGGATTGTGTATCCTCGGGATTAAATGTCCTATTCTTCGAACACGTATAATTGCTTCGAGTGTACTGTCTTCGCTCAAAATCTTCAAGAACCTGCAAAAAACACGCCGGAGGGGAGTCCGGCGTGGACACTCCGATGCCTAAGTCAGTATATGGCTTATCAATCTCTCCCAAGGATCTCAAGATCCTTGATGTATCGAAACAGTTCTCAAAGAATTGCAGAAAGATATTTCGTATTTAGTGTATCAAGTTTGTAGTATAAGAGTGTCTAACCTGGAAATCTCCTCGATTTTACCTATTTATAGAGATGCTTTCTGGAGAGGAAGTCAAGCCTTCCTCCTTTTTCGGAACTACCCACAAGACTCGGTCCTACGGAGTGGACGAAGCCTTCTCTTTCCTCCACTTCCCGAAGACTCGGCCGTATTCCTTCTCCTTTGACTTGGTTCCCAAGATAATAGAGGATAAAGTCTACCTTTTATCAAGTCTAAGCCGAAAATGGCGGAACCTCCCTACATTCAAGGCTCACGAACTTTCATCAAAAGTAATTCTTCTGGAAGCTTCTCTGTCAGCCGAAGCTCCCTCCAAAGGGATCTCCCGAGAGGATTTCCCATCAGAGAGTATTACATAATCTGATCCTTCCTCTTTTATCTTATCCCCTATACACGTGTCGACTCCTTATTAGGTGACATTTTTAGGCCGCATCATCTACTCCCCCCTACTCTCGTAAAAGGGAGACATCTTTTGTGAGAGTAGAAAATTTTTCCTAGAACTTATTACAAAGGTCATTCTGGAGAAACGTGTATTGTTCCCGCTTCGGAGAGGAAGTTTTAAAAATGTTCTTCTCCAAGGGCTTTCCCGCCTCCAATTCTGGGAGACTTTTCGGCTTCCGCGCGTGGGCTCCACGCGATCACTTTTCTCTCTCCTTTGTTATTCTCCCGAGGAAAACCCTCGATTCTTCCCCCTATCTCTCCTCATTTACTTCACGCAACCACCCCCTTTTCCTCTCTTCACTTTTCAAATTTCATTCTTCCCAAAAATTTCTCATCGTCTTCATCCTTCTTCTCCGGTGTTCTTCACCTCGAGTTTCTGCCGTCGTCAGCCGCCTCGTCTGATTCCATAGCCCTTCCACTCAAGGTAACCCAGCTATCCTTTTGTTCTTCTTTTATTAACACTGTAAATCGATGTCAAATCCTCTCTCTCCACCGGAAGTTGCTAGCCAAAATTCCTCTGAAGTGACTCCCTCTCTAATGGGGAGTCCAGAGAATAGGATTTCCCCCGCTTCCCAAATCGACCATACTCACCTAGTTAACCTCGCTCATGCCTATGGTTTCCCATCGGAGTACGCCTTTCGCGCTCCTCGCTCCGATGAACGCCCAGATATCTCCCAGCCTCGAACTCTTGCTTTTTTCGAAGAACATCTTAGGGCAGGACTATGATTTCCGATTCATCCCTATTTGGCTGCCATATCCACCCGCATGCAGATCCCTCTTAACCAGTTTACTCCGAATGCTATCCGTACCATGATAGGTTTTTTCATCTTGGTGAAGGGGAATGGGGGTGACCCGTCTACCGAACTATTTCTGAGCCAACATTCTTGTAAGGTGAATGATGGTTTTTTCTATGTTAGTGGGCGAAGGTCCCGTGTTTGTAAATTTCTGAAAAAACTCCATGAAGAAGACTCATCTTGGCGAGATTATTATTTCTTTGCTACCAGCCCCACTGATTGGCCATTTCCTCACGGGGATTGGTTATTCCACAATCCCGGAGTAATTCCTCCTCCTCTGAAAGCTTACTCTGTTTCCAATCACACTATTATGAGCAATCTCAATACTCATATCCGTTTGCACGACTATTTCGATGTTATTGCCATTTGCAACAATCCTCGCATCCTCTCCCACTTCGGCTTTTGTCCTCAAGATTTTCCCTTAGATTCTCGAGATGGTAAAAAATCTTCTATTGCTATATTTTATTTCTTGCGCGTGGCTATTTTCTGAGTTCTGAAAATTTTCTTGATTATTTGTAGCAATGAGTTGGTTAACTCATATCTCCCGAGATGCCCCTGCTCTCAGCATAGTGAAGACCCCTGTGCTATCCGCTCCAGAAGATCCTCCAAAGGCTCCTCCGTCTCCCGCTCTCGAGAGCTCTGCAAAGACTCCGGCTCCAGAGGGTTCTTCGAAAATTCCTCCTCTCCCTAGTTCTTCTACTCAGGTCCCAGGTTCAGTTGCCAAAAGAACCCGTTCCTCTGCCAATGCTTTCTTTTCTGACTGTGGTACATCTAAGAAGAAGAAGGGGAAAGTTACCCGTGCTGATAAGGGAACTCCTCCTTCTACTGTCTACGAGCCTCTCCATCGCCTCATTGACCGATGTCCTGCTCCTCCGGATGCTGAGTTATCCGACCCGCCCCTTCCTGAGGATCGACTGATCCATGGCGCTCATCTTTTTTCTGAGGTATTTTCTGGCATTTTCCCTTTTTATAATCTTTGCCTTCTTCATATCTTCAAGCATTAATTCCTTTTCCTTTGTAGTTTGGTCTTACCTATGCTAAGATACTCGACCAAGGCGTTGAGATGGTAGCTGAGCTTGAACTTCTTCGGGCTGAAGCATCCTCTTTCCAGTCAACCCTCAAGGGTATCACCACGGAGAAAGATAAGGCCCATAAGCGAGCTCAAGCTCTATCTGAGGAGTTGTCTCTCTAACAGACTCAAAGCAAGCAGGATGTAGCCAGGATTAAGCGCCTGGTGCTAGAGGTGGAGCGGATGGAGCGCGAGCTGCCAGATGTCGGAGTGCAGGCTTGCATTAAGTCCTTATTCACTTCTTTTTTGGGTCAAGAGTTCTTGGAAACTCTTCATACTCAGTGGCTGTCCAGCTTCTTAAAGAGCTCGAGCTTCCTCTGTGCCATGGGGCCGCACATCCCTCACTTCATCGACCACGACTTCAGCAATGCCGTAGCCGAGCACTCAGCCCCGGGGTTTAATGAAACTTACTCTCGTGAATTCCACTTGGATCGGCTCGCTACTCCTCCAAAATTCTTGGGGGATCCTAAGGAGAGCCCTGATAGTCCTTGGTGGCTACCCGGAATGAGTCAGGCTATCACCAAGCTGCAGGCTGTCAAGATAGGTATGGCTGAGCTAAAGCCTCTGGAGCGTCTGGTTTATCCTTATGACTCCGCTCTAGTCGTGGCAACCGCAGTAGATGGAGGAACTGGCGTTGCAGACACCATGGGAGGTACTACGGGTCCAGAGGAGGGCGGAGGATCTAGCAACCATGCTGCTGAGGAGGATGGCATTGTTGGAGGAGTTGAGGTCGAGGGGGCTATTGCTGAGGGGGCTGCTGTTGAGAAAGCAGTTTAAGTTTCACATTTCTATGATCACATCAAACAATTTATTTTTCTGTTGTTTTGCTACACTCTTTACTTTCTGCTCATAATACTTGCTCTCCATACTTTGTAGGGGACCCCACACTCCTGGATATGTGGGGGCTTTTTGTAGTAATCATATTAGCTTGATGTTGGATGTTTTTGTTGTCTTTCTCTTTCGTGCATGAGTAACTTACAAGACCAGCAAAGAATGTGTTGGAGGTGTGGCTCTTTTCTTCCCCCCTTTTTGTTGGTCTTGTAGGCTACGTTGAAATCACTCCTTGGTTGTACAGTTTTTGTTTTTGATTTCGGGTGCCTTGGTTGTGGGAGGTCATCCTCCCTCTTCTCTTAACTCCTGGATCATAAAACCTGTTTTCTTCATCATATAGTCTTTGTAATTCTCAAGCATGGTTAGGGCTTTCTGGAGGGCTTCGGTTTTCTAAGCCTCTACGTATTTCTTACTCTTATTCTTAAAAGATCTTAATTCATAAAATCTTCTCATTTCAGTAACCCACTTGGGTCTCAAGTAAAGTGAGGGCTCTCTGGAGCACCTCGGCCTCTAAGCCTTAGAGTGTCTCTCACTCTTATTCTTAAAAGATCTTAATTCATAAAATCTTCTCATTTCAGTAACCCACTTGGGTCTCAAGTGAAGTGAGGGCTCTCCGGAGCACCTCGGCCTCTAGGCCTTTGAGTGTCTCTCACTCTTATTTAAAAGATTTTAATTCATAAAATCTTCTCATTTCAGTAACCCACTTGGGTCTCAAGTGAAGTGAGGGCTCTCCGGAGCACCTCGGCCTCTAGGCCTTTGAGTGTCTCTCACTCTTATTTAAAAGATTTTAATTCATAAAATCTTCTCATTTCAGTAACCCACTTGGGTCTCCAGTGAAGTGAGGGCTCTCTGGAGCACCTCGGCCTCTAGGCCTTTGAGTGTCTCTCACTCTTATTCTTAAAAGATTTTAATTCATAAAATCTTCTCATTTCAGTAACCCACTTGGGTCTCGAGTGAAGTGAGGGCTCTCCGGAGCACCTCGGCCTCTAGGCCTTTGAGTGTCTCTCACTCTTATTTAAAAGATTTTAATTCATAAAATCTTCTCATTTCAGTAACCCACTTGGGTCTCGAGTGAAGTGAGGGCTCTCCGGAGCACCTCGGCCTCTAGGCCTTTGAGTGTCTCTCACTCTTATTTAAAAGATTTTAATTCATAAAATCTTCTCATTTCAGTAACCCACTTGGGTCTCAAGTGAAGTGAGGGCTCTCTGGAGCACCTCGGCCTCTAGGCCTTTGAGTGTCCCTCACTCTCGTTATTGTTATATTCATACATCGCATGTTCAAATATGAAAAAGATAATCAAGACACAATAATTCTGAATAATTCTTTCTTCAAAAAGGGATAAGGCTTCATTGCTTTATTGTCAATTTTCAACATAGGCCATAGATAACCTACGCCGGTCTCATTAAAAACCTCTTTACGGAAAAACCCCAAAGGGGAAACCCGTAGAGAGGGAAAAAGAGCTCCGGTGAAGCCACAAAATACATCAAGCAAAATATGAATCAATGCAAAAAATCACCAAACAAAAGTTATAGATGGTCTCAAGACCTTACACTGTCTTCAAATAAAGAATCTCTTCAAATGGCAAACGTTCCAGGGTCTAGCTATGTCGACCCCTTCCATGCTCTGCAGTCTATATGCTCCTCCTTTCAACACCTGTGTGATTTTATAAGGTCCCTCCCAGTTGGGCTCCAGCTTTCCTGTATTTTTCAGGGCGTCTGCTCTTCTTAGCACCAGGTCTCCCGCTCTGAAGGACCTCGGGATCACCCTTCGGTCATATGCAGCTTTAATTCTGCTTTTATATCTTTCAGCACGTACCCTAACCATCTCTCTTTCTTCCTCCATCAAATCTAGAGCCTCTCTCATCAATTTATCATTCTGGTGTTCTTCAAATTGGGCCACTCAGTGCGATCGTAAAACGGCCTCTGGCGGTATCACCGTCGTAGCTCCGTAGACCAGCTGAAATGGGGACTCTCCAGTTGCTGTCTTCGGACTAGTTCTATATGACCATAATACATTATCCAGCTTGTTTACCCATCCTCCTCCTATCTTTGTCAATCTTGTTCGAATCCCATCTACTATTGTTCGATTAGTAACCTCCACTTGTCCGTTAGCTTGAGGATGCGCTACAGAAGTGAATCTCTATATTATGTTCAGTCTTGCACACCATCCTTGCACGTTTTCGCCGTTAAACTGTGTTCCATTATCAGAGACCAATATTCTGGGTACTCCGAACCTACAACAGATTTGTTTTTTCAAGAATGTAATCACATTTTCTTCATCTATCGTAGCCAGAGGAGCAGCTTCCACCCATTTGCTAAAATAGTCCACTGCTACTATCAGAAATTTTCTCCCTCCGGAGGCTGGAGGGAAAGGTCCTACCAAGTCGATTCCCCATTTAGCAAAGGGACAGGGAGAGTGCATCGCTCCCATCTCTTCTGCAGGGGTCCTTATCAATGGACCATTTTTCTGACACTTGACACATTTTCTCACAAATTCTCTAGCGTCTTTTGTCATGGAGGGCCAATATAATCCAGCCCTTAAGACTTTCTTCACCACCGCCTTGTATCCTTCATGACTAGCTGCATCACCTTCGTGGATCTCTCTGAGTGTGTACAGAGCTTCTCTGGTTGATATACACCTCAAATATGGGTGCGTGAACGATTTCTTGTATAAGTGCCCTCCGATAATACAATATTTGATCCGAAGGGCTCGGGTCTCTCTGGTGGTAGGGGCATCTGCTCCCTTGGTGAGTTCTATCCATATTGCTCTTCTCCAATCATCTTCCTCCTCAATGGAGCCAATGGGGTTCTCTAGAGTCTCTCTTTCTGCAACTACTAGAGTTACTGTTCCTTGCCCATCAAACTCTGTGGAGCTAGCGAGTTTGGAGAGGCTGTCCGCCTGCATGTTCTTCTCTCGGGGTATTTGGACCACCTCGCACTCTTGGAATTTGCCCATCACTGCTTTGGCTCGTTCCAAATAAGCAGCCATCCTGCTGTCTTTGGCCACGTACTCACCATTCACCTGCTGAACAACTAATTGGGAGTCTGAGTACAAAGTTACCTTTGGAGCTCCCAATTCCAATGCCATCTCCATCCCTCTGATCAAAGCTTCGTACTCTGCTCCATTATTTGAGGTCATGAATTGAAACCTCACTGCGAATTGTAGGTCCTCCCCTTGAGGGCCTGTCAGCACAATCCCTGCTCCACATCCGCTCACGGTCACTGAGCCATCTACATACACCTTCCATCCCTCGACTTCTTCTGGCTTGGTCGACTCTTGGATGAAATCTGACAAAGCTTGGGCTTTTATAGCCTTCCGTGGCTCGAAATCCATGTCAAATTCTTGGAGCTCGATCGCCCACTTCACCATCCTTCCAGAGAGGTCTGCTCGCCCTATAACCTTTTTCAACAAGTAATTAGTGCGGACCAGTATTTTGTAAGAAAGGAAATATGGGCGTAGCCTCCGCGCTGTAACTACCACAGCCAAAGCAGCCTTCTCAATTTCTGAATATCGATTTTCGGCCCCCTGAATGATCTTACCGACATAATAGATAGGGTGCTGTAGAGATCCCTCTTCTTTGACTAAGGCGGTGCTTAGTGAGAATTCCCCTACAGAGAGGTACAAAATGAGGGTATCTCCTGGAGAAGGCTTCGTCAGCTTCGGCAACTGAGACAGATGATGCTTCAGGTCTTCAAAGGCCTTTTGGCATGTTTCACTCCATTCAAACTTAGTCCCTTTCTTAAGAATTTTAAAGAAGGGATGGCTCTTTTCAGCAGACCTGGCTATGAATCTGCTCAATGCTGTAATCCTCCCATTGAGTGTCTGGAGCTCCTTTATATTTCTCGGTGGCTGCATGTCCAGTACAGCCTTCACCTTGGCTGGATTCACTTCTATACCTCTTTGAGTGACCATATATCCGAGGAACTTCCCTGATTTTACTCCAAAAGAGCATTTGGCTGGGTTCAACTTGATGTCGTTTTCTCGAATTACTTGGAAAATTTCTTCCAAATCCTCTATATGTTGATCTGCTTTCACACTCTTGGCCAACATATCATCTACATATATCTCCATGTTCCTTCCTAGCTGCCTTCGAAAGACAGCATCGACCATCCTCTGGTATGTTGCTCCGGCATTGATTAATCCAAATGGCATCCGAACATATCCGAACGTTCCACAGGCTGCTATGAAGCACACTTTGGGGACATCTGCAGGGTTCAGTTGGATTTGGTGGTACCCTTGATATGCATCCATCATGCTCAGCAACTCAAAGCCTGAAGTTGTATCAACTAGTTGATCTATCCTTGGTAGCGGGTAGTGGTCCTTAGGGCATGCCTTGTTGAGGTCCCTGAAATCGATGCACATTCTCCACTTTCCTCCCCCTTTAGGCACTAGCACGGTATTGGAGAGCCATTCTGGGAATTGGACTTCTACTACATGCCCTGCTTTCAATAGCTTCTCGACTTCTTCTTTCACAATGTTATTCTTCTCAATCCCAAAATTTCGTAGTTTCTGTTTTACGGGCCTTGCCTTTGGATCAACATTAAGGCAATGTATTGCTATCTCCGGAGGGACTCCTGTCATGTCAGCTGGAGAAAATGCAAATATATCGGAATTTCTACGTAATGTAAATATTACCTTCTCTGTGAGTTCAGGCCCCAGTTGGGTACCTATTTTAGTAACAAAGTCGGGTTTCCCTGGAAAGAGCTCCACGCTCATCAGCTCCTCGTCTGTTTTAACACTCACTTGTTCAGGTGCTGCTCCCTCTACTTTCTTCCTCTTGACCTCAGGGTCATCTCCTCTCGTCCGCTCCAGGCCCCTAGTTAGGGCCCTATCTGCCATCTTCACGGACTCTGCGTAGCACTTCCGTGCTTGGTACTGGTCTCCTCTCACTTCTCCCACCCCTGTGGCTGTAGGGAATTTCATTTTCATATGAAATGTAGAAATGATTGCCTGAAAGAGATTCAGGCTGGGTCGTCCCATCACAACATTGTATGACGAGGGGATGTCTACAATAAGGAACTCCACCACGTGGACCTTCCGATCTGGAGCGTCCCCCAATCCTACCTGCAACATTACTGATCCTAAAGGTTGGATGGCATCTCCAGAGAAACCGTACAGAGAGGTATCTACAGGGCGCAGCTTCACACTCAGCTCCATTCTCTTAAAACATTCAAAAAACATGATGTCAGCCGAACTCCCCGTATCCACGAAGATTCGAGCAACATCGAATCCCGCTATGTCGGTAGTGATCACCAGAGCATCGTTGTGATCTTCTTTAACTCCCTTCACATCCTCCGGGCCAAATCGGATATTGGGCGTCTCCGTCATACGCCCCACTTCTCTTAACTGGCTTCCTTGCTCTGCTTTTAGAGCCCGGACATTCTGTTTTTTCTTCCGGAAGGAGTCTCCATCTATTGGCCCTCCCACTATCATGTGGATTACTCCTCTTTTTGTTGGGGGAGGGGGCATATCCTCAGCTGCCTCTCTGGTTTCCTTCTCTTCTGGTTTTCTTTCATGATCTTTCCGCTTCTGCCCTCGAGGGCCTTGCCTATCTCTGAATATAAATTCTTTTAGATGGCTCGCTTGGATCATCCTCTCAATCTCGTCCTTCAAGTGGTAACATTGATTTGTATCATGCCCATATTCATTGTGGAATCGGCAAAATCGATCAGACTTGGGTTTCTGAGGTCCTCGACTTCTGGAATATGGGAATTTCAAGTCTGGATGGTCTCCGGCTACCTCCAGTACTTCAGCAGGCTCAATCCTCAAAGGTGTGTATTTCTCAAACCTCCCGCGAGGGCCAGACCGGGGACCTCCAGAGGGATTGCTATCTTTTGTTGATCCAGAGGTCCGAGGGACCTCTGGGCTGGATCGTCTAGAGGGACCTTCCCTTCTTCTCTCTCGATCCTGTGGCCTAACCTCCAGCCTTTTGGCCTTACGGACCTCCTCCAGAGTGAGGTACTTCTCTGCTCTGTGCAGCAGCTCATCGAAATTCTTAACTGGCTTCTTAGCTAAGGAGGAAAAGAAATCTCCATCCCGTAATCCGTTGGTGAGGGCGTTGATCTTCACCTCCGGAGAGGCTGTAGGGACCTCCAGAGCTACCTGATTGAACCTCCGGAGAAAAGCTCTTAAGCTTTCGCTCTCCCCCTGCCTCAGATTGAAGAGGGTTAAGGTGGCCCGTGGCTGTCTCCGGGCACTTGCAAATTGATGGAGAAATAACTCACTGAATTCCTCCCAGGATCGGATAGTATTAGGTTCTAGTTGAGTGAACCATTGCTGCGCTGCTTTCTCCAGGGTGGTCAGGAACACCCTGCACTTAATTCCTTCTCCGTAGCGATGTAATAGCGCAGCGTTCTCAAATCTTACTAAGTGTTCGTAAGGGTCAGTTGTACCGTCATACTCGAAATTGAGAGGTTTGAAATTGAACGGTAGTTCATCCTGTAATATGCTAGGGGAGAACTGGCATCCAGAGGCATGAGTGGATCTACTGGTTCGGTTGCTCATCTGCTTCCTCATATCTCTCATCTCTTTCTGTAGAGCCAGTAATTGGTCGCTGACTGGCCCTCCGTAGGTATCATCTGTGCTCTCTTCTGTCTCAAGGGGTTCTGTCCCTCGGGGTGCTGGATCTGCATTTCTTCTAGTACTCCGAAGGGGAATACTTCTTTCCGCACGCGAGGGCACCTTATCGTCTTCCTCTCCCCGTATCCCCATCTCCTTGGACAACACTTGGGAGGCTCCCGGTGCTTCATCCTGGGGTCTAGGGGCTGGTACCTCCGGATTCCCCGGTGTAGCCTTGGGAATCCGGTCCCTTTGATCCGCAAAGGCTTTCTCTACAGCTTGCTTGATGAGGGCGTCCAATTGATCGGGAGAGATCAGGAGTGGCCCTGAGTCTGGAATATCCTCTCGCTGAGGATCTGCGGTCTGGAACTCTGGGGTTTCAAGGTTCCCTGTTATCCCCTCCCCGACCGGTAGGGGATGATTTTCGTCACCCAAACCTGGAGTGGGTGCCAATGGTTGATTTGATCCAGAAAGAATATGTACTGGGTTTTTCCCTCGACCTCCCCTTGGTGAGGGATCAGTTGGCAAAGGGGAATTTTCCCCGAGAAGGTCCTTCTTTCCAGAAGTAGACGTTTTGTCTCCGCCACCCATCTGCTCGGATAGGTAGAAACTCGTAGGAAAATATTTCACTTCTTTCCCACAGACGGCGCCAGTTGATGTGCCAAAATTTGCACGAGAGGATTGTGTATCCTCGGGATTAAATGTCCTATTCTTCGAACACGTATAATTGCTTCGAGTGTACTGTCTTCGCTCAAAATCTTCAAGAACTTGCAAAGAACACGCCGGAGGGGAGTCCGGCGTGGACACTCCGATGCCTAAGTCAGTATAGGGCTTATCAATCTCTCCCAAGGATCTTAAGATCCTTGATGTATCGAAACAGTTCTCAAAGAATTGCAGAAAGATATTTCGTATTTAGTGTATCAAGTTTGTAGTATAAGAGTGTCTAACCTGGAAATCTCCTCGATTTTACCTATTTATAGAGATGCTTTCTGGAGAGGAAGTCAAGCCTTCCTCCTTTTTCGGAACTACCCACAAGACTCGGTCCTGCGGAGTGGACGAAGCCTTCTCTTTCCTCCACTTCCCGAAGACTCGGCCGTATTCCTTCTCCTTTGACTTGGTTCCCAAGATAATAGAGGATAAAGTCTACCTTTTATCAAGTCTAAGCCGAAAATGGCGGAACCTCCCTACATTCAAGGCTCACGAACTTTCATCAAAAGTAATTCTTCTGGAAGCTTCTCTGTCAGCCGAAGCTCCCTCCAAAGGGATCTCCCGAGAGGATTTCCCATCAGAGAGTATTACATAATCTGATCCTTCCCCTTTTATCTTATCCCCTATACACGTGTCGACTCCTTATTAGGTGACATTTTTAGGCCGCATCATTATCTATGTATATATATTAAATATTTTTTATTATTTGAGATCTATAATGAAGTATATATTTTTTTAACTATTAAAGCTTAAATTAATATTTTTCTTTATTTAATTATTTGGGCTTCATATATTTTTTTAATAGCTTAAAAATGATTTTACGAGTGATTTGAGAAAGACACGAAAATATTAATTGGTCTTAGAAATTTTTTTCGGTGGAAGGCGTGTAAATTTGGACTAAATAAATCCCTAATCCTAAATCCCAAATATTAAGCAAATATTACAGCTCATCGTTAAATTTCACAATCCTCCATTTTGGGCGGATCAAATTCACCCTATCAATACTTTTTTCAGGCGGATAGACCAATGATTCGGCGGATAGAACAACCGTTTAGAAATGAGTACCAACGATCTCCTTCAAATTAAACCCGTGGAACTTCAATTCCCATGCATGTGATAGGTTTTACGATTTTTGTTCCTAAGTTAGTTTCTTTGTGTTTTGGAACTCTTTTTTTTGTATTTTGGTTACTTCTAGAAGACCGATTTAGGAAAAGTTGAACGAATTTTATTAAATTGTTATTTTTCAGATCTGCGCATTAGATTTTTCGGATTTTGATGTACATGAGTTTTTTTTTTTTTAAATGCACAATGGATATTTCCACTCTACAAATCATATAGGCTTGCATCACAGTACATATGCTTAAACAATGGGAAAAGCCTACTGAATGTGGTAAAAGAGTGTTGATATTCTTCTGTAAAAACCTTATAGAAACAATTCAAAACTTAGTAGTTATAGAGATTATTTAGGAGTCATTGTTTGAAATTACCAAAGTTTGGTCTCCAACTTGTTCGCAGTTGATATGGTTTCAATTTTGTGCGACTTTGGTGTGAAGCCTCACTACCAAGTTCAATTCTTACCCCTGTATTTTATTGGTTATACTTGAAATTGTGTGTGCGTGTTTATCAGAGGTGTTGTCTTACAAATGACGGAACAACGAAGACAACAATTAGAGCAGCGGAAATTAAAAACACGAGACAATAAAATATTCAAAACTTTGTATAGACTATAAATAAGTCTATACGATTTCACTAAAAATATGATTAGTAAAATAAGAGCCAAAAACCTCTTCGAGGTACGGCAGTGCCAATTACACGGTATTGACAACCCTACGAATCTAGAATAACTTTTATGGAACAACTCCTCAATTCGGTCTATACATAAACCTTCTAGATTCAAAACTAATGTTCTAGATTACTTGATAGAGTTTACAACTAATCTATCACACGAAGAGAGAGGAAACACTAATTTTCCTAAAACTAAATACATGAATGCACTTGATAGCTTTTCTTCTCTAGAATATTTGAGTTGCAGATCGTCTTTTACATGATCTACAACGGAGAAGAAAATACAGATTTTCCAAAAGACTAGAAGCGCCACGCTTTCGATAGTCTCGTAATGTAGTGTGTCATTTTTCTCCTAAAGTATTTGCGTTGAAGCTGCCTCTATTTATAGGAGATAAATCTTCATCAGCCTTCAACCACTCTCAACCATACACGCATGATCAAGAGAACTTCCCACCAACTCCTATACTTAAGGAAACCTCTTAACTTCCATGTAGTGATAATTTTCTCACTCCAAAGGCAATCTGCATGACCTGGACACGTTCCACGTCTTCTAGCTGCCTACAAGGAACATTACACACAACATAAAAAATTTGGAGTTAGTGTGAATTATGATGTTGACCAAAGTGATGGAACATTATGCACATCACCGGTACAACATCAGCAACAACCTTTTAGAAAGGTTTGTTAAATCCAATTGACTATATGAAACTACCTCCCTTTTAGGTCTATACATATAATCTCCTAGACGAAATAAGTATGATACATATGTTGATTGGGTCTACAACAATTTATCATACTGTTGCATTAGTCTTCTATTAATTGACAACATTTTCAACTAATTGCAACCTCCATAGATCAGTTTTTTCATGATCTATAACCTCCTCCACAAACTCCTTAAAAGTAGGAACCACCATACATGCTCTTAACTTCTCACTCCTTGTATTTATGAAACCGCTTGACCTGGTAACTTTCACGTCTTCAATCCTGCATACAAGGACATTAAGAACAACATTTAAAATCGGAGTTAGTGTTAGGAGAAAGGGCAAATTATGATGTTGACCAAAGTGATGGAACATTTTGTACAACACTCGACAAACAGAGTTGCCAAGAGCGTTGGATCAAAATAAGCATCACATGTACAACATCAACAATCTCCACCAATTTGGCCTTTCTACTACAACACTTCTGATGTTAAACATACAAAAATATTCAAATTAGAAATATACAAAATATACATCAAGTAAATGACATAAAATCGTAATCACCAAATTAAGTAACGAGTCTTTCTCTAAACACTACAAACAATGTGTTTAGATTAAAAAATAGAAATAATAAAGAACAAAATGAAATCCTAAATAATAAAGGAAATAACAGAAATATAAATCCTACAAGCATTACAAACAAATAAAGAAAAGTTATGTAAATAAGTAAAGGAGGGGATTGGGCTAAATAACACTTCAGCTGCATCTTCATGGATCTGCAAAAACTCCCCCATACTTTATAGCTTCTCCAGTTTGTATGCTTTCATAAGTCTCCATGCATGGTCTTAATGACATCAACATCTTGTGCATCTTTAGCTACTGCCTTATCACTTCCGTGTATAGCTTATGTTTCTTGATTGTCACCATCAGTCTTGATTGTGAAAGAAAGGACGAATTATTGATGATGTTGTCAAATATGTTGCAACATTCGTCACAACATTGACACGACATCAACAATCTCCCCCAATTTGGCCTTTAGACAACAACAAACCTAATGCAATATTAGATAACAAATAAAGTAGAGATGTAATACAAAAAAACAATCATCTAAACTAAGAGATATCAAACTATAAATTCAAGTGTGGAATAAACAACAAGAATAGAATGTAATGTTAAATCGAAGTGAATTTGTACCATTGGAAACAACTGCCCCTCAAAATGATCTTTCCAAAACTCCCTCATAGATGTAAAACTCCCCTTTTCAACAAGTAGGATAATTCCCATCTACAACAATTTGCATTAGGTGCAGCATCTTATGCAGCTTCTCCTACTGTTAGTGTGGAAAGGAGAAACAAATAGATTAAAAGATCATGAACTGCGGTAATGCTGGCATGATTATTCCATCATTCTCAGAAACATTCAGTGAAGTCGTCATTGTTGTAAGAAGAGTCGCAAGACTTTGAGTAGCAGGTAGGGTTTTGAGTGGTTTCAGGTTCATGGTTTCAGTAGGAGGGTGAATGTTTTGCATTTCAGAACAAATGTCTTAAGGTTTGAAACGTCATAGGTGTAGATGTTTGAGAAATTTCAGTGGAGGTTTCAGATTTTGGAATAGGTACTTAAATCGAACTAATCATAAAGTATGGTGATCCCGATGTCGTTGTTTCAACATTTTCTGAAACACGTAGGGAAATCGTCATTTAAGCAAGTAAGTTTAGAGGGTTCGATTTCCTGAGGAATAAGTGATTTGAGTATTTGAGCTTTGATCAAATGGTGACGTGTTTTCCATCCTTTAAATACCTGTAAACTAGATTCGAATTAAATGAACAATTCAAAGTTTGAAAATTTTAAACACTTTTGAATTTAAATGCAGTGATGAAAAATCAATACTCTGTGAAATACCACTGCATATAATATCTTCAAAATCAGTGCATAAGTTATAGAATATAATAGCATTATAAATATTTAGACATTTCAATTTATTAAAAGAACTTACGTAGAGAAGATCAATTGGAAGTTGTACGCATAATGAGATTAATTCGAAAAAAATAGGAAGTGAAATGAATAACTTCTCCCATGTAAGTGATCGTGTGAAATTGGTGGGAGAGAAACAAGGAATTAAAAACTGCCCAAATTAAATAAAATACTGAAAATGCAATAAATATAAAAATAATGACTTGGAAATATCCAATTTAATAATTCTGAAAAATTAATCTAATATTCAGAAAATAAGCAATTCATAAAGGTAACTGAAATTCGATCCATTTTTAATGTTGTTCATAATGTTGGCTCACATACATCTCAACACTGTTTTTACATGAATTTGCTACATTTGTGTTGCACTTTTTTTTTTTTTCACAATTTCACATTGATCTATCTTTTGAAAAGAGTGCATCGTAGTAGCAAACTCCGTGCCCCATAGTTATTCAATGGATATATGAATAATTTGATGCAATTTTTTTTTAATCACCTTTTGAAAAGAAAAAATCGTAGTAGCGAGCTCCATGTCCCATAGTTACTCAGTGATTTTTAAGCATCTAAATTGTGATCGCTTTTTGCATTTAAGAGATGTATGTCCAGAACAAAAAAATTTACAACAATTTTTTCAAGGCTCAAATAACATTTACACAGAAGAATTACTTAAAATCTAACACAAAAAAATATCCAAAAAAATTTAAAAGACCATTCCATATGTTGTCTCAAATGTTTACACATTCGATACAACATTTAGTCAGAATTTTTCAGATGGTGCATAATCCAAGAGATTTTCGAAGGGATGAAAACATCTTATCATCAAGGGTTTTTGTAAAAATATCAGCTAATTGTTTTTTAGTAGATATATATTCTAACTTCACAATCTCCTTCTCAACAACATCTCTAATAAAATGGTGTCTAATACTTATATGCTTTGTTAAAGAATGTTGCACATGATTCTTAGATATATTAATAGCAATAGTATAATCACAAAATATTTTATTTTCATCCTTCAAAGCTTCTTTTATATTTTCAGGCTCAATCAAGGAATTATAACACACATGGTTTACCTTGTTGCATATGGATGACATGCATATAGGCCTTACGACATCTTCTGTGTTCATACCTAGTCTTCTTCTAGTTTGTACTCCAATTCTCCAATGATTTAGTCTAATGGATGATCTTTCAAAATTCGGGTAGATGGTGAGAATTATACAGATTTCCTGATAATTCTGATTTTTCAGAGATTGTTTGCTCAAATGTGGCCTCATCTGAAGCAACCGTTTGAGTTTGATCATAATTCTCAGAACTCTTTGAAATTTCAATAAGATCAGAGATATCATCTTCAATGTTTTGACCTGTAAAACTAGCATCATCGTCAAATACCACATTTACACATTCTTGCACAATACATGTTCTCAAATTATAAATTCTATAGGCTTTACTATTTCTAGAATAGCTTAAAAAGAATCCTTTCACTTTTAGAATCAAAATTATGCAATTGATCTCTATCATTCTGAATGTAACATACACAACCAAACACATGAAAGTATTTCAAAGTTGGTTTTCTGTTATTCAGAATTTCATAAGGAGTTTTAGTGGAATCAGTTTGAATATAGATTCTATTTGAAATATGGCATGCAGTGTTTAAAACTTCAGCCCGAAATCTTTTAGAAAGTTGTTTAGATGAAAGCATAACTTTAGCCATTTCTTGAAGAGATCTATATTTTCTTTCAACAAAACCATTTTGTTGTGGAGTTTTAGGTAAATAAAACTCTTGCATGATACCTTTACTTTCACAAAATTCAATAAAAGAACTATTTTCAAACTCTCTTCCATGGTTAGACCTAATTCTGCAAACTTTAGAGTTAAAAACAATTTTGAATCTTTTATAAAGAATCTTGAAAGTAGAAAAAGTTTCAGATTTTTCTTTTAGAAATTCAATTCAAGTGTATCTTGAGTAATCATCAACCACAACTAATGAGTATCTCTTACCACCAATACTCTCAGTTTCCATTGGACCCATTAGATCCATGTGCAGAAGTTCGAAGTAGTGTGTTGTTGAACAATGTCCCAACATTTTGTGAGACACGTTCATCTTCTTACCTTTTTGGCATGAGTCACACACTTTGGTATTTCTCAACTGAAGTTTAGGTAAACCAGTAACAACTCCTAATCTCATCAATTTGTGAATACGTCTATAATTAGCATGACCAAGTTTATGATGCCAAAGAACATTCTCATCAAGTTTAGCACTATTGCATGTATCTTTAGATTCAAGTAAGTAATAATTATAAACAGATCTAGTTCCAGTCATGAGACAATCAGAATTTCTTACTAGAACATAGCAAGAATATTTATCAAACTTAACATGTAGATCATCATCACATAGTTGACTAATACTAATTAAATTTGTAAGTAATCCTTCAACATGTAAAACATTTGATAACTTTGGAAAACTAGAAACATTGAGTGTTCCTTTACCAATGATCCTACCTTTAGAACCACCTCCATAAGTAACATTTCCACCATCATATGATTTATGATAAGAATTCAAGTTGACCTGTCATGTGTCTAGAACAACCACTATCAAAGTACCATAAATTAGAATCACATACTTTTAATGACATTTGAACAACATTACATGACATATAAGATTTTGAAACACATTCTGTTTCTGTAAATGTTGTTTGGAATGATGTGTTATTTTAGGCAACTTTTCAGAAGAATTTATCTCTTTTCAGTTTAGCACAATATGGACGTTTATAACCTTTATCAGAACAGTAAAAACATGTAAAATCTTTTTCAACCTTATCAACAGTAATTTATGTCTTAGTAGAAATATTATAAGCATCCATTACTTTTGCCTTAACAAACACAAAAAGCTTTTTATCATAACAAGGTTTAAAAGACATATCATTGTAACCAATACCTGTTCTTTTTATGTTACCAATCATTAAGACATTATCTAGCATTGACAAATCACAGTTGTGACTTTCTCTCGAAGTACATGTCTCATCATAATTAAATCCATTAAAACGGTTCAAACTCGTAATCGAAAATAATGGATACTTGACAAATGTTTTAGCAGATGTTAGAACATCTGATGCAACATCAGAAGCAGAAGATTCTGGATCATCAACAGCTTCAATCCGTGGTTGAATCCAATAAGCCAGTATACTCCTTCATGCTCGTTCATCAAGATATTTGATGTACACAATATAAGGTCTAAGTGCAGGAGAAATCGAATATTCCATTGCAATATACACACTCTAAGCGAGATCTCTACTTAGTGTATCAAGTAGTTGGCTCTGATACCAACTCAAAGTGTGTGAAGCCTCACTACAAAGTTCAATTCTTACCCCTGTATTTTATTGGTTATAATTGAAAGTGTGTGTGCGTATTTATTAGAGGTGTTGTCTTACAAATGACGGAACAACGAAGACAACAATTAGAGCAGCGGAAATTAAAAACACGAGACAACAAAATATTCAAAACTTTGTATAGACTATAAATAAGTATATACCATTTCACTAAAAATATGATTAGTAAAACAAGAGCCAAAAACCTCTTCGAGGTACGGCAGTGCCAATTACACGGTATTTACAACACTACGAATCTAGAATAACTTTTATGGAACAACTCCTCAATTCGGTCTATACATAAACCTTCTAGATTCAAAACTAATGTTCTAGATTACTTGATAGAGTTTACAACTAATCTATCACACGAAGAGAGAGGAAACACTAATTTTCCTAAAACTAAATACATGAATGCACTCGATAGCTTTTCTTCTCTAGAATATTTGAGTTGCAGATCGTCTTTTACATGATCTACAACGGAGAAGAAAACACAGAGTTTCTAAAAGACTAGAAGCGCCACGCTTTCGATAGTCTTGTAATGTAGTGTGTCGTTTTTCTCCTAAAGTATTTGCGTTGAAGCTGCCTCTATTTATAGGAGATAAATCTTCATCAGCCTTCAACCTCTCTCAACCATACACGCATGATCAAGAGAACTTCCCACCAACTCCTATACTTAAGGAAACCTCTTAACTTCCATGTAGTGGTAGTTTTCTCACTCCAAAGGCAATTTGCATGACCTGGACACGTTCCACATTTTCTAACTGCCTACAAGGAACATTACACACAACATAGAAAATTCGGAGTTAGTGTGAATTATGATGTTGACCAAAGTGATGGAACATTATGCACATCACCAGTACAACATCAACAACAACCTTTTAGAAAGGTTTGTTAAATCCAATTGACTATATGAAACTACCTCCCTTTTAGGTCTATACAAATAATCTCCTAGACGAAATAAGTATGATACATATGTTGATTGGGTCTACAACAATCTATCATACTGTTGCATTAGTCTTCTATTAATTGACAACGTTTTCAACTACTTGCAACCTCCATAGATCAGTTTTTTCATGATCTATAACCTCCTCCACAAACTCCTTAAAAGTAGGAACCACCATGCATGCTCTTAACTTCTCACTCCTTTTATTTATGAAACCGCTTGACCTAGTAATTTCCACGTCTTCAATCCTGCATACAAGGACATTAAGAACAATATTTAAAATTGGAGTTAGTGTTAGGAGAAAGGGCAAATTATGATGTTGACCAAAGTGATGGAACATTTTGTACAACACTCGACAAACAGAGTTGCCAAGAGTGTTGTATCAAAATAAGCATCACATGTACAACATCAAAAATACTTTTTATCTGTGATTTTGGTTGTGATTAGAAACATGAAAACAATAATTTACTTTGGTAAGGAATAATAACGTGTTATGAAAATGCTTGTGTTCGTGAGGGTAGGAAGGCTGAATTTGTGCTTGTTGATGGGGGCCTTGGAGACCGTCTTGGGTATAATGGTATAAAGGTAAGACAATGATGTGTGAGTAGTGTGATTTTTTTCCTTTTTTTATGCAGTAATTATTCTGAGGTATAATGGTATAAAGGTAAGACAATGATGTGTGAGTAGTGTGATATTTTCCATTGTTTTATGCAGTAATTAGTCCGAGACTCTGAGGTTAATCATCTCTTTATCTGCAGTTTATGTTCTGTTAAAGAAACTTGTGAAGTGCTTATAAGTGGAAAGAATCGACTTCATTTGTTTGACCAAATGTCCATGCCCTTGCAGGTGTCTCTGCCATTAGACACTACTATAGGGACTTGTTTCGTACAACACAACATTGAATCTATACTTTCCTTGCAAGAGGCCAACAGTAGGTTAGCTGAAGGTTTGTTCAAGCTACTTGCCTTACCAAATCTATACTTGCCTTGCACTCCATCAAGGCTGACAATTTTAGTATTGAATCAATTATTCTGTTTGCTAGTGATAGACTAACAACACATTTTTTTAGTAATATTTTTACTAGTGGTATCAACTTGGTTACAACACATTTTTTTAGTAATATTTTTACTAGTGGTATCAACTTGGTTACAAACCTTAGAAATGGCACCAGATGGAAACTTTGATAACATTCTGCTTGGCTGGGTTAAGCTTCAGGTTTGTTAGAAATTCAGTTTTAGTCATTGAATTTGATTGTCAAGTTTCAGGGCACATAATTTGTTCTTAACGTGAGTCTAGTGGATTACCAAGCACAATTGTATTTCGATCATCCATATATGATATAGCAGATTAAACAATAATCACATCACTGGAACAAATGAATAACTTTAGGTTAGTCGTGGGGCGTTGATGGGTAAAGGAGGGAAGATCTAGGGCAAAGATTCGGGATCTGAAGAAGGAGCAAGCTCCTCTTTGTGCTGCTCCAGGTGAATATCATTATTGTCTTAGTAGTTTCAATGTTGTATAAATGTCACAATTGTAGCATTATTGTCTTACTTCATATGTATTCATTTTGTTTTTCTATTATAGTTGAGCAATGAATGGCCTTAGTTGATCTCACCTGGTTTTTTGGGCAGCTGGCTCATTTAAATTTTTAAGCAGTGGGTTATTAAAATGGGAAAATTTCTGAAATTGCATTTAGAGGATTAGAGAAATTGTGAGGTTGTTCACTTGATCTTGTGAATAAGTTTGGTAGTTCAACTTGAACTGAGGAGAGGGTACTTGATTTTATTGCACTAGAGTCGAAATTAGGGCAGCTTCTTTTTGCATGTGGCATGATGTTGTCTCCCATTGTCACCTCTTTTTTCCTTCTCATTTTTTCCAATTTAGTTTGATCATGCATATATATTATTATTGCAAAGGTTTATGAAGTTGTTATTAGGTAACTACTTACACAATCAAGTACCATGACATGTACGTAAACGTTGTAAGGCATAAGGAAGCTTAATCTAAACCTCAAATCTCATAATCTAATTCAATGAAATTCAGGCCACTTAGGAAAATTGAAAATAAATGTTACTAAAAATGTTGTTACACAGCTCATTGTTTTACACATGTTCAATATATGTAGTTTTCTACTGTGCTGCTTTTTGAAAATTGCCTTTCTTCTTAGGATGCAATGTCTGTTGCATAAGAAAATGAAATTGGAAATTTGGAAGATAGCCAATGATCATGGTGAAATAGGAAATTGAGTTTCTATCAACTAATATTTCAATCAGGTTTATAGAAGCTTGGGATAGTTTTAACAAGTTTCACTTTTAACAACTTATGCATCTAAGGTATCTCAACTATGTTGCAAATTATAGGTGGAGTTCTGGCCGTAAAGAAATCATTGCTTGTTGTTTCCTGTCGTCTTCAGGATAAAACCCTTGGTGAAGGAGCTCCTGGCCACATGTCTGCACATGGGGTGCCACGTAATTTTCATGCAGATTTTAGTACAAAAATTAATCCTATTGATGGTACTATTGAGCATCGTACTAGCCATTCTTTGTCAGCAAATGTTGAGAATCATTATGCATCTTTTTCTTTCTAAAATTGCAAGGGGTCTTGTCTTTTGCAGGTTGTGAGTAACATTATTGAACCATCACTCGGTGTTGTCCTTAATGAACCAGTTGCACAGGAAAATGAATCTCGACCAAACAAAAGTAAGGGTGTAACAGTGTCTCAGCCTTACGAAGTTTTCCACTGTCAAGATGTATCCATGGCAATCCATTGGCCCGGAATCTCTGATCATCAAGATACTGCAGGTGATGGAGGACGAAATGGTAATTTTAATCCGTTTGAGGTCCTAACCAAGTATCATCCAGCTGAAGAAACAAACGAGAGTGAAGGAGCGTTTAGGTGCAGTAATAGCCCACTCAGTGGACCTTTATCCAGTAGACAAAACTCTTTGATAGGATGTCAGCCACATGGCACGAAGAAAAACGTGTATCTTTGTCTACTAAAGCATGCGTATCCCTCAAGTAAGTGTGGACTTCAGCAACTGTTTTAGTCAAAACAAGTCTGCTCGGACTTTGGATATAGTAACTGCGGGCCTTAGAGGAGAGATCAAAACATTCCAAAACTTCAGCTTGTCATATCGTCCATAAAGTTTGTATAGGTATTTGGAGATGTTGTAATATTAACAGAGTTTCTTTTCTTCTCTTTTTTTTTTAATTTTATTTATTATTATATTAATTTTTTTGTGGGAGGGGTGGGGGTTAAATACGTTACCCAATTGATTTTATAAACCAATTAATTTTCCATAATCGATAAGTATAGAGTTAGAGGACATTTTTATGTAAGCAAGTTCAATTTTGAATATATTCAAACATTTATTTAGGTGGTATCATAGATGAATGAAATTTTGAGTGAAAACATTTAAAAGTTCACTATAGATCTAGCTAATATATGTAAATCTTTTTGTAAAGGACGGTTAATAATGAGTACTTATTTATTGTTTTACTGTTAGATTTACCGTCTTCTGTGCACTTGAAATTCATAGGTAATTTTCTGTTGGGATATGAATCCTAAGATAAGTCCTAAATTGATGTTGAAGTAGTTTTGATAAGCCAAAAGAAGACTTGAATAATTTCTAAGTGTTGACTGATCTAGTCTAGTTATGTAAATCGTCTTGAGCAGATCAGTAGAGTGCATAAGTAAAGTTCACAAGTTAAGTTAAAAAAGATAAGTATGAAAAAGAAAAAGACAAGTACAGTTTATAAGTACTTTGTATATTTGTTAGGATTTGTACTGAGCTAATTAAACGATGTATAGAAGCTCATTAATATTTCATTGTATAGATCTTAAGGTGACTAAGCTGAAATTATAAAGCTTAAAGTAATGTAATAGTCTTGTTAGGATTAGATGATAGGACTAGTATAGTATTAGTTCTTTGTTGAAGTCTACTACTGAAGAAGAAGACTGGATGCGCAAGGCAAGACAAGTCAAGTGCTGAAGAAAGCTGAAATATTCTAAGTGTCGAAACTAGACAAGACAGGTGCGCAAGTTAGAAGAAGTTAGTTATAGAAACGCGTATTGAAGATAAGAATTGAAGAGTTAGTTATGGAATAACTAATTAATTGAAGAAACGCGTGGATGGATAAGAAGAAGAAATTAGAAGTCAGTTATCAAGATAAGTAGGTTACATAACAAAAAGTTCTTGAAGTTGGAAGCTTATAAATACCCCATGGTATTCAACGATTCAAGACTACTGACACCACTGAAACTCGATATACTGAAGCATTCAAAGTGAAATATTCAAAGCAAAGGAACTCTCAGAGTTGGAAATTCAGAAAGAAGCCAGAAGACAAGTGAAGACTCAAGAAGGCTACTACTGAATAGAGAAGTTTACTTTTACGTTTTTGTTTCAAGTCGCTAGTTACTTGTATTTAGCTAGTTTAGATCGAAGAGGCACTTGGTAGTGTTATCGAAAAGATCAAAGTCTTATATCTTGGGACTTAAAGCCACAAGAAGACTTGATTGGAAGAGTAATAAGAATTTCACGACTGGAGTTGTGAGAGTGGATGTAGACAAGTTGTCGAACCACTATAAATCGTTGTGTGTTGTTTACTTTACTGTTTTATTTGTGTTTGATTGATTAACTGTTTAATTGATTAATTACATATAAGAACAAGACAAGTAGAGTGTTCATACAGAAGTTCGAATTTCGAATATAAGTTGAGTATAAACTTGATTGGGCTCATTGTTACTTTGATTAATTCCGCATTGTGTATACTGATATATTGAAAGATTTTTAAAAGTCTATTCACCCCTCCCCTCTAGACTTTTACTAGCTTACTCAATATTATTAACTCAACTTGGGACCAACAAGTGGTATCAGAGCAGTAGTTTTCGAACTGCTGTTTCTTGATAACATTTAAAGACTTTGGGTGAAGTCTTGGTTCGTGTGTGTTCTGATTCGTATCACATTACTTGATATATCTGTATCTTGAAATTCTTGTTATAATCTTTTACTACGAAATCATGTCTATGGAGATAAGTGCTAACAAACTTCCCAAGTTCTCTGTTCAGGACTATGACTACTGGAAGTTGAGGATGGAAGTCATCTTCAACTCAACACATGACCTGATGGTCTCCGTGATTAAAGAAGGACCAGTCGTCACGATGGTTCAAAACACTGCCGCATTGGACCCGACTAAAGCCGTTGGCGTGCTCGTCCCTAAACCAAGGTCTGAACTCACTTCTGAAGAAATGAGACAGAACAATTTGGACAGTTTGGCCAAGAACTATATTTTACACACCCTTCCCAATGAGTATCTTGGGAAAGTGTTAAAATGTAAGACAGCCAAAGAAATGTGGGATCGCCTTGCTATCATTTGTGAAGGTACCACACTGATCAAAGAAAGTAAGCTTTCCACAGCTGTTCAAAGGTTCGAATCATTTAAGATGAAGGCTGGTGAAAATATAGACCAGTTAGATACTCGTTTCACACGGGTTATGAATGACTTGGAAGTGCTTGGTAAATCTTATACTAATCGTGAAATTAACTTGAGAATTCTTAAGAGTCTTGATGCTAGATGGAAAATGGTCAAAATGATCATAAAGAATACCCAGGACATTGATGAATGGACTACTGAGACGATGCTCCAAACTCTTAAGGCGCATGAGTTCGATCTAGAAGAGGATGACCCTATAGCCAGTAGTGATAGGGAGAATGTTGTGTCGAAAAATGTTGCATTCAAGTCGACTACGTCTAAAAGCTCTAGAATAGACAGGTCTAAGTCTAAGACTAAGTCTGATAGCATAAGAGACGAGTTAGACAAGTCTGATCTCAGTCTGAAAGATCAGATGAACATGATGGTTAGGAAGTTCGATGGACTGAACAAGCGTTATGGTAGATATAAGAAGTTCTATAAAGACTATAGAGGTTCTGGTAACAAGGACTCGTCTGAAACTAGACGAGACCGAAACTCGTCCGAAAGGAGAGACGAAGTCTCGAAAAGTAACAGACGAGATAGAGAGTCTGACGATAGGAAGATTAAGCGTTCTGATAGACGAGATAGGAGAAGGGATAAGTCTCTTGAGAAAAAGGCTACTAACGATCATTTATGCTATAACTGTGAGAAACCAGGTCACTACATCTATGAATGTCCGGACCTGAGCACTGATGATCATGAAGAACGTAAAGCAAGAAGGGAACGAAGATACAACCGGGGTAAGAAGGCAATGATGGGTAACAATTACTCTGAAACGGATTCAGACGAGTTGCCTTCGTCTTCGTATTGCTACCCGTCTGATCGAGATGAAGTGGAAGCATTCATAGTAGATGATGGCCTATGCTGCATGGCCAAAATCGAGCAAGAGGTATCATCCACAACTTCATTTCAATCATGTGATGAATCAGAATCTGATGAAAGTGATACTGCCGATAGTGGAGTAGGGAGTAGTCTTCATCACTCTACCGGTGTGACTGAAGAAGACCTCCTACTTGCTAATAAGGCATTCATTGAAGTCTGTGACGAAAACATTATCTTAAAACAAGAAATCATTGAACTCAAAGAAGCACAGTCCAAAGTAGATCCCAATATAACAGTCCTAAACGAACGCTTGCAAGAAGAGTTGAGACAACTCAAAGACAAGTGTGCGTCAACAAACAAGTTATATCAAGACCTACTTAAGACACATGCTACTGAGACAAATGAATTCAATGTTTTAAAGAGCAAGTGTAAAAAGCTTGAAGAACGCAATAAGTTCTTAGAGACTGAGGTCGTAAATCTGGACCTTAAACTTACTGACTTGATTAAGTCTTCTATGACTAATCAAAAACTGTCAGATAGGTATAGGGCTCCAGGTGACAAGACAGGGTTGGGTGTTTATGCACCTGACTCGCCTACTCAAGTCATTGAGAACCCTATTGAGGTTAGTTCAAGCTCTTTGACACATGACAAAGGCAAAAGACCAATGGAATAAAATACTAGAACTACATCCCAAGGCACTGTACACAAGCAGACTGGTGTTAACACTCCGATTACCAAAGGTGGTAAAAGGAAGGTTGACAACAGACCTGTTCCGTTTAGAACAAGTCGAAAGAGGACCACAAATCGTGGACGACCAAACCAGGTCAGATACGAGGATTGGTATCCTGAGGAGATAAGTACTAGACAAGTACAGACTAGATGGGAAGAGCCTAGACCTCCTTTCGTAAGGCAGTCTCAGCTCTACTCGTCTAGGCCTAGGAATGTGGCTCCCAAATATCGTACTCAACCATTCTTATATCCTCCGCCTGAATCTTATGATATCCAAGGAGAGGAAAGACCTAAACATGTCTATAAACCGTATGGCCCAGATGCATACAAACCCTACTCTGACTATCATAGGCCCATGCCTACTCAATTAGAGGTTAAGTCGAAAGGCTACCTCAGACGAGTAGACCCAAGGACTGATGACAGGTCAGACAAGGACAACAGGGTCTTATTTTGCAACAAATATGGTAGAAAGCTTAAGAGATCAAACTTGTTCAGGACTCCAATGTACATTTGGATTCCATTGAACTCGACTAACCCCCCAGGACCCCAATAGACAAGGAGGGTACCTAAATTATGTAATATCATCTAATGCAGGGTCGACTTGACTTATACAAAAACGGTGGCTCAGTAGGAGAAACTTGGTACATAGACAGTGGTTGTTCACACCACATGACTAGTACCAAGGCACTTCTATCAAGCTACTATGAGCAAGAAGGACCAAGGGTCATATTCGGTGATAGCTCTACAGCCATCACAAAAGGCTTTGGCTATATCCGAAATGGAGATGTAGAGATACAAGATGTATCCTATGTAGAAGGTTTGAAATATAATCTATTATCTGTTTCACAGTTTTGTGATCGAGGTTACAAAGTGCAGTTCAAAAGCCAAAAGTGTGAAATCATAGACAAGAGGACTCATACCGTACTGCTCGTCGGCATAAGACAAGGCAGTGTATATATCGTGAATTGGAATAGTTGTCCACGGGACACTTGCCTTCTTACCAAAACACCGAAAGAGATCAATTGGCTTTGGCACAGATGCCTCTGCCACATGAACTTTAAGGTGATTAACAAGATTGCAAGAGATTACCTTGTGGAAGGTATACCCAACGAAATCTATTTCAAATCACATGTATGCGATGCCTGTCAGAAAAGGTAAACAGGTAAAGGGTTCCTTTAAATCTACTCCAACCCTCTCAACAAGTAGAGTTCTTGAACTACTACATATGGACTTACATGGCCCAATTACTCCTCCAACAATGAAAGGTAGAAGGTACACACTTGTTGTGGTAGACGAATATTCTAAGTTCACTTGGGTAGTCTTCTTACACAAGAAGGGCATGTTTGCTTAATGGGTTTAGGGGGGGTTTAGTGATGGGTTTGATATATAGACCCATCTTCTCCCATGTTTGGTTTCTCATAACTTTAAACACCTTGACCCGGGTTTATAATTTGACCCGGTTTTTATAAACTAGATTCCATGGGTTTAGACAACCTAGCCTCCCCTTGGGTTTATCTAGCCTCTCCCCTTGGGTTTATCTAGCCTCCCCCTACATCTTAACCCATCTTATCCCAACCCATGAAGCAAACATGCCTGAAGAGTGATACACAAACACTCCTACCTGATCTGTTGAAGAAGATTCAAGTTGAGAAGAATCAGTCCATTATCAAGATCCGTAGTGACAAGGGTACTGAATTCATTAACTGCTATATCAAAAAAATTTGCTCTAAACGTGGCGTCCAGCACCTTACTAGTGCATCAAGGACACCACAACAAAACGGAGTAGCAGAATGAATGAACAGAACCCGTTAGGAGGCCTGTAGGACCATGCTGACATAGTATAATACTCCTCAGAAGTTTTGGGCAGAAGCAATTAATACTGCATGCAACTCCCAAAACAGAAGTGCTATCAATAAAGCACTAGGTAAGACGCCCTATGAGGTATGGAAAGGTAGAAAACCCAGAGTTTCATATTTCCATATATTCGGTTGTAAGTGTTTTATCCATAACAATGGGAAAAGCAAGTTGAATGCATATGATGCTAAAGTAGACGAGGGGATATTCTTAGGATACTCCTCGACTAGCAAAGCATTCAAAGTGTTCAACTACTCTACCCTATGTGTGGAAGAAACACCACATGTAGTTTTCGATGAATCTCGACAGGACTCGTCTGCCGACCAGATCAGTAAGAAAGTAACTGATCTATCGATCCAAACTGATCAAGAATCAGAAGTTTATGAATCTGTTCAAGCCTATAACCCATTCATAAAAGCTCTCAAGGCTGATGACAAGGAGAAGGTAAGTGCTCAAGGTAAACCTACTAGACCAGTTGACATGCCTGAGCTAGTCGACTCGTCTACTCCTATTAAATCTTCTAATACAAATGATGTTGAAATGCATGATGCTATAGTTGATTTAGATAATGATAGTATACATACTAAGGCTAGAAAAACATGGAAATCTGCTCATGATACTGAAAATATAATTGGTGACTCTACTGTTGGTGTGAAGACTAGACGACAACTCTTTGAGTCGCAAGAACAGCCTAGTCCATCTTTGTTCTGCTGGTGTTGTTTCCTCTCATCTATCGAGCCTAAGACCGTTAATGAGGCATTTGCTGATAGTAATTGGATCATTGTTATGCAAGACGAGCTGAACCAGTTTGTTCGAAACGACGTCTGGGAACTTGTCGATAGACCTACACATCATAATGTAGTTGGCACTCGATGGATTTTCAAAAATAAGAAAGATGAGAATGATGTAGTCGTTAGAAACAAGGCTAGACTAGTAGCCCAAGGCTATTCTCAGTTGAAGGCATAAATTATGATGAAACTTATGCACCTGTTGCGAGACTAGAAGCCATTAGATTGTTCCTTGCATATGCTGCTTATATGAAGTTTACTGTATATCAAATGGATGTTAAAAGTGCATTTCTTAACGGTATTCTTGTGGAAGAAGTGTATGTTGAACAACCTCCAGGTTTCGAAGTGAAAGGCAACCAAGTGTACAAATTGAAGAAAGCCTTATACGGACTAAAGCAAGCTCCCAGAGCATGGTACGATACTCTTTCTCAATTTCTATTAGAGAATGGTTTTACTAAGGGCAAGGTCGATAGAACCTTGTTCAGAAGACAAGAAGGTAAGGATATCCTACTTGTTCAAATTTACGTGGATGATATCATTTTCGGATCACCCAACAAAAAGCTGAGTGAAAGTTTTTCAACACTCATGCAAAGTAAGTTTGAAATGTCAATGATGGGAGAAATGACTTATTTTCTTGGACTTCAAGTAAAACAAACTCCCGATGGGATTTTCATAAATCAAGCAAAGTATACTCGTAATCTACTAGACAAGTATGGTATTAAGACTTGTAAATCTTCTGGAGTACCTATGCTACCTACCTACAGGATGGATCCAGACGAGAATGGTAAGTGTGCTGATCAAACTCATTACCGTGGTCTTATTGGTTCATTACTGTACTTAACTGCTAGTAGACCTGACATTGCATTTTCTATTGGCGTATGTGCTTGATTTCAAGCTAATCCAAAAGAGAGTCATATGGAAACCACTAAACGGATTCTGAAATATTTGAAAGGAACCATCAATCGTGGTATATGGTATCCTTCAAATGATGATTTATCCCTAAGTGGCTACTCTGATTCTGATTTTGGTGGTTGTGGAATAGATAGGAAATCTACATCTGGTTCTTGTCAATTCTTAGGCACAAAACTCATTTCATGGTTTTCGAAAAAGTAGACAAGTGTTGCTACCTCTACTACTGAAGCCGAGTACATGGCTGCTGGTAGTTGATGTAGTCAATTATTGTGGCTTATTCAACAGCTTAGAGATGATAATATCTGTGAATCAAATGTTCCTATATTCTGTGACAGTAACAGTGTTATTGCCATTACACAAAATCCTATTTTGCACACACGTTGTAAGCATGTTGATGTGAAACATCATTTCATACGTGATCATGTAGAAAAGAAGGATATTCGCATGGAAAAGATTCACACTGATTTTCAAAGAGCTGATATTTTCACAAAACCATTACCTGAGGCTCGATTTCGTGAATTATGCATTGGTCTAGGACTAATTGATCTAGACCCTACTAGTATGTAGCAATGTACTAACCAGATAGGTACATCCCTAAGAAGAAAGGAGAAACAGACAAGTTACCACAGAAAGCAGAGCACTCGTCTACTCGTCAACAAGACAGGTAAACAAGGTCAGACAAGATGACCAAACAACCCGATGAGGAAGCTGGTAAAGCTGAGGGTAATACTAAGGGAATAAACATTTAAGGGGGAATCTATGATTTCTTAAATATCCTTATGTTGACTCTTAAGTTTGTTAAAAGTCATCTTGTTCGAAACCTTGATTACTATATTAGAATGATATTTGAACTAATTATTCTACTCTACTACTTGTACCTATATTCACATATCGCATAAGATAAGACAGGTACATATTACTGTTCGACTTTCAAATAGACTAGCACAGTCGAAGGGGGAACCCGTCTAGTGCGCATTAGTCTACTCGTCTGTTCTGGATAGACTCGAACAGACAAGATAAGTGTTCTTATGATTCAATACATTCGAAGTGTTTATACAGTGCGAATTAAGAGTATTAATGTTATTTGATAATGTGAAAATTGGAAAACCCTAGAATTGGATTTATACACTCCATTTAATGAGGTGTATACACCCAGTTCGCGCCTAAATTCTACTACGCTAGGGCAGATGAGTACACTCCTCTGTTCTAACCAATAGAAAAGGTGGATTCCAAAATTTTCAAAACCAAATCACATAATCGTCTCGATTACGCAACTGAACTACAAAGGTCCCAACCGTTAGATCAAACCTCTTGATCGTGGCCGTAGATTCAAATTTCATCTCTAACAAAACCTCTCCACCCTCCTAGAATCACTCCTCACGTTCATTCTTTACTTTCCTACTATCAAAACATTCAAGTTGTCTTGCAATCTCATAACTGCGATCAATATCACATTTATTACTATCATTATGTCAATCGTATCTATGTTCGATGTAAGGACTAACATGCAGGCTAGATTCAATCTAGGCAAGTACATCACAGAAGGAAAGGTCCATGTTGAAGGTTCTGTGTTCTTCAATGGAAGGCACACAGACGATAACAAGGAGATTATAATCAAGTGCTACATGTGTGGGTTGAGACCCTACTTAGAGGCATTCCCGAAGGTGGTTTTCGAGGAAGAAGTGCTCGAGTTCTATGCCACAGCTACTCGACAAGACGACTCCATTGAAGCCTTTATTGGAGGAAGGCGAGTAGAATTCACTCGTGAATTTCTGACCGAAACGTTGAAGCTACCGTCCGGATCGATCGATATTAAAAGGTATGTTGAAGGTCGAGAGTTGAGATATCTGAGTATATTTTGTGGTAAGCAACTCAAATTGAATCGAGATGGAAAGATTCCTGCTGTCAAGAAGAAAGAGCTTCTAGACAAGTACAAGACGCTGCTTGACATTGCTTCAAAGATGCTGCTCGGAGTTACTAGGAGTTATGACTCTGTGACTCTTCAGAAGGCGAGAGTGATGGCTGTAATTCATGATGGCATCACAGAAGGCAATTGGACTAAACTCTTCTTGGACAGATTGATGTACTTCAAGAAGAATGTGCAAGTTGACATCAATACGGCAAATTGGATAATATCTGCTGCAGTTAGCTTCGGAAACAAGTTAAGCATTCTTTTACCCGTCTTGCTTCCGAACAAGACGAGTTGGAGCAAAGGCAAACCGTTTCATGTTTTGAAGCACTATCTGAAAAAGGAAGCCCTTGCTAAGCAAATTGCAGGAAGGCCTATTGAGCGTGGGCAGATCCTGATCAATCCTCAAGACGCGATGTTCGAAGCCGCCTCGTCTAGTGCTGAGGAAGACGAGTCGGATGATGATGATGAAGATGATGAAGAATCTAAAGAGGTTGCTGAGGCTGGAACTAGTGGAAGACTAGTTCAGTGTGTGCCAGAGGAGGCAATGTTTGAGCCGGTTGATGATTCGAAAGAGACCCAATCAGACAAGGAGACCAAGAAAGAAGAGGAGGATCTTTATGTCTATCGACTAGTGAGAGTCGAGTCGAGTCCCTCGCCAGACAAGTCGACTGAAAAGGTTAGTACTTCATCTCGTACTATTCCAATTCCTCTCAACCTCCCTGTCAAAACCAAGGCAAGATCACTCCGATCTCGTGCCAAACCTATTCCCAAAACCTCTGTGTTGGCAGTGCAACCACTTAGAGCCAACATTACCTAAGACACTACTATATTCGATACAACTGATACTCCTACAGTTGTCGAACCTGACCTAGCCACATCACAACCCCAAGAAACCACCATCCAAATTCCCTCTACCTCAACAGAAAATGTTGAACCCCCCAACCCATCTATTTCGGGAACTCCTCTAGTTGCCACTGCAAAAACTGAAGCAAGGACCCCACTTGTTCAGACCCCTTCCAAAAATAGATTCGAATCCTTGGTATATTATCCGATGTGTCTAAGAGAGAAAATGTTGCGTGCAAAAGTTACCAAGAATCTAAAGAAGATGCTTCCGTCAGTATAGATCGACACGTCTTCAGAGGTGTTCGAGAAATTGCTGAGAATTTGCACTTGGGTTGCTTTGAAGAAAGCCCCGACTGAAGACTTGTTTGAAGTAATCATTAGAAAGGGCGGAATTTCAAACTTCCAAGACTGGGAGATGGAGCAGCAAGAGAACAGTGGAGTCAAAGACCACTCGGAACTCCTCTCAGCGCATGCATTGACCGTTCTTGTGAAAAGGATGCTGAACGTTTCGGACGATGTATTGTCTTCTCAAGACAAGTTTGATATTGGAGTTCAAACTGATATGCTGGAAGATGAGTTGATTGCTGAAACCATTGATGCTGCAATTCAAACGTCTGAGCCATTGATAGAATTGAAGAATGTCTCAGATCAGCTAGAAGATGTTGCTGAAAGTGCTGAAGCTAGAGACGACTTGGTTTTATCTGTTGAAGAAGAAAACAAGTTGGTTGAAGCTTTCGTCTTTGATGAAGATGAAATCGTTGTTGAAGATAATGATGATGATATTGTTGATACTCATGCTACTCATGTCTTTCCATATGGTTATCTAGACGAATTGAAGACGGACTTGAAAGAAGTTGTTCAGTCGTCTATAGATGAGTTCTTAAAATCTGACTTGAAAGAAGTTCTTACAGAGCAGAATCAATCCCTGGTAGATAGTTCGAAAGAGTTGATTGTTGGTGAAGTCAATCAGATGGATGCTACCTTCAGACAGGAAATGTATGCTCAGATAGAAGACTTCGTGAAGAGACAAGTTGATTATGCAGAGAAGCGTTCTATTAACTTCGCAAGATCATTGGCTGAAGAATCAAGTAAAATGGAACGACTCTATCGCGTGAAGATTGAGATAGCGGATGAGCAAAGACGTGAAGCACAAGATCAGTTGGTGCGTTCAAGAGATGTTCTAACAGAGCTGACTGAACAGAACAGATTGCTCAGACAGACTGCTACTCATTTCAAGGATGAGTTAATTTCAAGTTCAAGGAAGTTAGAACTTACTGCTGATCGTCTTGACAAGATGAGTCATGACAAGACGCATCAAAGGCAGATTGAAATTGCTGCTGAAGCAATGAAAGAAGCTTTGAAAGAAGAGATGACTCGCTTTACTTCTCTTTTCACTCTTAAGTCAAGTGATGAAGCCAAAAAGGGGGAAGAGACAAGTAGAGTTGAAGAAAAGTCTAGCGCTGAACCAGAAATGAAAGCTGCTGCTACTGCTATAGAAGAGTTCAGAAGGCCAAAGAGAAGAAGGCTAGTTAAGAATGCTGATTTAGAAGCAGAGGCAGAAGAGCAGAAGAGATTGGAAAAAGGCAAATCGATTGCAACTCCTGAGGTTCAGACAAGACAAGGTATAAAAAAGAAGCTTATTATTGAAGAGCCTAAAGTCAAAGAGTCAATAGGACAGATCATTTCTGATCTGGATGAGACTGCTATTCTGAAGAAGCAAAAGATAGAAGATGCGCATTATGCTAGCAAGAAGAAGGTTGGCAAGCATATTCGCAGATTGCAGAAGTTGAAGGCTAATCCAGATGAGATTGAAGATGCTTACATTGATAATTTCATTGACAATGAACATCGAGATGCATGGTTCAATATCAAGATGATATGGGAACTTGATCATTGGATCATTCGCAAATTTGGAGATGCAGACAGCAAAGAAGAGTTGTATGCAATTTTTGACAAATTCATGGAAGTTCAAGATCAGAAGCTATGAAACTTGATCATGAGGATTGCTGCTGCTGTGAATTTCAATATTCTTGTTCCAATCTTTTCGAAATGGACAACTCCGATGTTAGGTTCTGGAAAAAGGATCGATATGAACTATGTGAAGAAATTTGAAGAAGAATTGCTCGAGAAGGAGAAAATCGAGACTGAAGATCATATTTAAGATATTCACAGAAGAATCTTGGAAGCATTCAGTATTCCAAATCCAGACATAGACAACATCAGTGAGTAGTTGTAAGTACTTTACTTAGTTTCTATTTTCATTTTGCTAAGTATGTGTAATCTACTGATCTTTTATGAATGAATGAAAAGATAACACTTTTGATGATTAAGACAAGATAACTACTTAACTAGTCTACTATTGAGAAATAATTCAAGTAGTTTTGGCTTCATCAAAAAGGGGGAAATTGTTAGGATATGAATCCTAAGACAAGTCCTAAATTGATGTTGAAGTAGTTTTGATAAGCCAAAAGAAGACTTGAATAATTTATAAGTGTTGACTGGTCTAGTCTAGTTATGTAAGTCGTCTTGAGCAGATCAGTAGAGTGCATAAGTAAAGTTCACAAGTTAAGTTCAAAAGATAAGTATGAAAAAGAAAAAGACAAGTACAGTTTATAAGTACTTTGTATATTTGTTAGGATTTGTACTGAGCTAATTAAACGATGTATAGAAGCTCATTAATATTTCATTGTATAGATCTTAAGGTGACTAAGCTGAAATTATAAAGCTTAAAGTAATGTAATAGTCTTGTTAGGATTAGATGATAGGACTAGTATAGTATTAGTTCTTTGTTGAAGTCTACTACTGAAGAAGAAGACTGGATGCGCAAGGCAAGACAAGTCAAGTGCTGAAGAAAGTTGAAATATTCTAAGTGTCGAAACTAGACAAGACAGGTGCGCAAGTTAGAAGAAGTTAGTTATAGAAACGCGTATTGAAGATAAGAATTGAAGAGTTAGTTATGGAATAACTAATTAACTGGAGAAACGCGTGGATGGATAAGAAGAAGAAGTTAGAAGTCAGTTATCAAGATAAGTGGGTTACATAACAGAAAGTTCTTGAAGTTGGAAGCTTATAAATACCCCATGGTATTCAACGATTCAAGACTACTGACACTACTGAAACTCGATATACTGAAGCATTCAAAGTGAAATACTCAAAGCAAAGGAACTCTCAGAGTTGGAAATTCAGAAAGAAGCCAGAAGACAAGTGAAGACTCAAGAAGGCTACTACCGAATAGAGAAGTTTACTTTTACGTTTTTGTTTCAAGTCGCTAGTTACTTGTATTTAGCTAGTTTAGATCGAAGAGGCACTTGGTAGTGTTATCGAGAAGATCAAAGTCTTATATCTTGGGACTTAAAGCCACAAGAACACTCGATTGGAAGAGTAATAAGAATTTCATGACTGGAGTTGTGAGAGTGGATGTAGACAAGTTGTCGAACCACTATAAATCGTTGTGTGTTTTTTACTTTACTGTTTTATTTGTGTTTGATTGATTAACTGTTTAATTGATTAATTACATATAAGAACAAGACAAGTAGAGTGTTCATACAGAAGTTCGAATTTCGAATATAAGTTGAGTATAAACTTGATTGGGCTCATTGTTACTTTGATTAATTCTGCATTGTGTATTCTGATATATTGAAAGATTTTTAAAAGTCTATTCACCCCTCCCCTCTAGACTTTTACTAGCTTACTCAATATTATTAACTCAACTTGGGACCAACATTTTCATTGTAACATAACCTTTACGTGAATTACTGATTTTATTTATTTACAAATACATTCAAAGTTTTTGGGTCAACATGATTGATATTTATTTATCTCATAAAAAGTGTGGTTAATCTAGATTTTAATATTATGCTAGATGATGCACAAATTAACATTTTTTAAAATTTAAAACGAAATAAGGTTAGCTAATATTAAACTACCAAACATAAAAACTTGTATAAAATATTCCATGCACGATATATATTCATATAAAGTAAAAATTCACAGATCTTTAGTGGGTCAAACGAGTTTTACAAAAAAAAAAAACTCTCACATGAACAAAACAGAAAACTCGCTCACATGTCTTGTGTTACTATATGAAGAAGTACGTGTTATTGTAAGGACAACTATGAAAATTGTCATTGTGCATATTTCATGTGTGAAATATTTCACACAAATGTTACTCACTATTAAATAATAAGTAATTCAATTTTACAAAAAAAATGATGATTAAAATGTATAATCATAATTTCTAATTGTTTTAAAACATAATAGTATTAGTACGTACAAAGGGAAAAATTATGGAGGGTGAACGATGATAGGGGCAAAAGTGAGAAAAAGCCAAGATCTATAATTAAGAGTATGAATGATATATATATATATATATATATATATATATATATATCTTAGCATACATTTACATATGAGTTATGACCTAAGACATCGTTTTAGTTTGCAGATCACTTATTGAAGAAAAAGTACGATTCTGATTCTGGACGAAGTCGTATAACGCATGATTCTTGAAATCTTTCTCTGGGACAGTTGCATCGCTGCTTCTACCTACTCCGGTAGCCTAGCTCCCCTTCAGTTCTACTACTTTAATTGTAGAAATGTACAATGTCAAATATGAAGACGAGTGGAAAGGGATCACTATAATGATTTACTCTATGGCTCTGATCGCGTGCCTACTAAAGAATGAGACATTTTTAAGGTGGTCGCGTGTTGTAAAGTGATAATCACAAACCAAAGTCAAATTCGTCATCATTAATAACATAATTACATTATAAAATCATGAGTATAACTTAATACTTTAATTAAAAAATATTACATTATATGATGAAATATTAATTAACTATATTTAGTGAAAGTATAAAATCAATCTAACTAAAAAAAACATAACTATAAATGACAAAAAATTTTATGTATGTTATTATTAAATAAAATCATACTATCATACAACTACGTATAAATTATTGAATATGTAGAGGAAATAGTTTTCAAAAAAAATAATTATTAATATATTTAAAAAAAATTGGAAGTTAAGGGTAAAAAGAGGCGGTTCTTTTCCTCACAATTTTTTTTATTAAAAAGATTGAAAATTTTGGGAAATTGAATAGTGGCAAAACAAGGCGGTTTTCTTATCTCCCTCTCCTCACCTCAAGCATAGAGAAAAGTCCTAGAATTCTCAATTTCAAATATGAATTCTCCTTCCCATACGAGATCATAAAAATCCAAAATGTCCACGCCTTCTTATTCTCAATCCAATACTCCAGAATTCACCTTTTCGCAGAAAAGAAAAACTCGAAACACTTTTTAGTCTTCATCTTCCCCAATGTGATTCGGTCTAACAATTCCTAATCATAATTCGTATATCATTTGTTACTTCCACACACTAGGTACAATCTGCCGCGGAAATACATACAGAATTGTGTTATTTCATAGGTAATTGTATCTCTCTCCATAAATATATATATATTGGCAGTGTGCAATGAAGTGTGTGCGTGGGTATATATGTATATATATATTGTATATGCGCGTGTGATGTGTGCGTGTGATGTGATGTGTGAGTGGGTATATATATGTGTAACTCCTATTATGTGTTTCTTCCTCCCCCTCCATTGATGAAGTTATGAAATTCTATGTTGTTGTGCTTCCTGTTTCAGAAGAATGGTAATTTATGACTCATATTTGTTATTGATATATTTCTGATGCAGCTAGGTGAGAATTTGTATTTTTTTAATGTATGAAGGTGTTACTCAGGTATGATTTTTTCATTTATATTTATGTGTGTGCTTCTGTCTATCTCAAAAAAGCATATTCTGAAGAAAAAAAAACTATAAGAACCTGTTTGAATATGTTGAAATATAATGAATTTTACATAGTCAGTATTTTGGAGGATGCTTTCAGGAGAAAACACATGTCATTATTCATATTTAAGATAGTTTTCCTTTATGTTGTGTTGATGGGAACCTTCAATTAATTTTTCTTTTTTTATTTTTTCCTTTTAGTTTTCCTTTCTGTTGTGTTGATATGAAACCTTCAATTCATTTTTCTCTTTTTTTTACAACTTTTGTGGTGGGTATTGGAATAGTGACTTGGAGGGTTACTTTATTCTGGTATGCCAAAATATATTCTATAATAAAGTGTTCCAGACGAATGAGAGAACTAAAACATTAGTTGGAGATTGTATAGATAGTTATGCTGATTCCTTGTATTTTCTGCAACTTATTGAAAATGTAATTTAGAATGAGCTAATATATAAGAATCAATTTGACCTCTTTTTTTACTTAAGAACGAGGTTAAATTAAGTGATGACTTTTCGCTTGATAGCTCATTTATGTTGAAATACAAAATCCGATAATTATTAAACTACAAGAGAAGTATTCGTTCTTGTTGTAAAGTAATTGTTATATATTTTATCTTCTAGGAAATGATGATGTATTGGGTTCAGAATATAAGAAGATGTTATTAATTTATTTCTGTAAAAAAAAAAAAAACACAAAAATCTGCTCAGTAGATATTTTATCGGAGTCCTGACACTAAAAAAAATGATGTCATATGCGTGGTCTGAAATGAGGGTGGAGTATTGTTTAGTTACCCTAATTAGTTTATACTAATGTCTGCAACTAAGTGTTGATACTAGTAAAACTAAGGCAAGGGAATTTTTTGGCTTCAATTGCTTTAGAGTTTTGGTTGCTCTCATACTTTATTTAGACTGGTTTTTATTTTGATGACCTATTTTAATGCACATTGAGGTGTATATATTTTCTTACATTTCGCATCATCTATTAATGCCTTTTCTTAATATCCATGACACGACAACCTACATCCATTTGATGATAGATACTTTAACAGTGGATCCTTAGATTCTAAGGTGTGTATATGGAGCATTCTTGATCGACAAGTTGTTGATTGGAATGATTTGCATGAAATGGTCACTGTAGCTTGCTACACACTTGATGGACAGGTCAGCAATTGTATATTTATAGAAACTTATGTCGTTCTATGTATGTTAAGAAGGAACATTCCTTTTTATGTTTGCATACCTTATATTATTTTCAAAGAGATGTTTGTAAAATTTTGATAGGGGCACTAGTTGGTACTTACAAGGGTAGTTGTTGTTTATACAATACATCAGTTACGAAATGATAGTCCTATTAAGAAAGATAAGTTATGTTCATTCGTAAAATATTTGTGCTTGCTTGGTATTTCACATCCCTTGTAACATTTTAATGAATTCTACTTTTTCTTACAATTGGAGATAGTTTTTACTGTGCAGTTTGCTTCTGGAAGTACGTCAACAGTCCTTGTTACATCGGTAGATTCTGGTATTCAGGTCGTAGATATTGTTGATCGTGTTCACAAGTTTCAGAGGTATGGTGATACCGTGATTGCATAGTAAACTTTTACTGGGTCTATGTTCAAGTGTTCGTATATGTAATTTTTCGGTGATTTAGATTTATTGTATATGTTTGTGATTGTTGTTGCTTGCTATTGTAGAACTAGGTATACTGAGTATAAAAATTAATGTGCAATTTTTTATTTTTTTTTGGTTTGTTGAGGTTCTTGACTAGTTTTTACTTTTGGGTTGGGAGCTAAGTGATCCTTTTGTCGACTTATATTTCTTGTTTTGGCCCACTTAAGGGTTGTAGTAGTTGGTTGGGATGATGCATTTTATTTTAATTAAGTTGAATATCATTTTATTAATCTAAGTAGTAGATTATATTTTTGCATAATAAATTCGGAATCTTATGATATTTTATTGTTGTGTGTTTTGTAGGACAATGAAGTTTCATTTTGATCGTAGACAAGAAGACTAATCAAGACTTTGATCAAGTATATGGCTTTTCATGCAAGTTACTTCGTATATTAGATACATTTTCATATAATTGTTTAGAACGTTTTTAGACATATTTTGTTTCTGGATCAACTTTAAATGACATTGATAACTTTTTTTTTTCTTTGAGTATCTTTGACATTGTTGATTGAGTCCATTTTGAGAATTACTATTATTTTTGAAATAAAATCATTGCATTAAGATTTTATGTTTTTAAGGTTTTTCGAATGTTTGTATGGTACATGTAACGTGTAAATATATAAATTGTATAAGTTATTTCTAGTAATTATTTATTTTTGAAATGAAATGAGGTGGTAATAAAAAATATTAGTAACAAATAGATATTTTAGTATAAAATATATAATTTTATGTAACAATTTATTTGTAATGAAATTGATATTTTAAATAAAATGTACAAAAATTTGTAACAAAATTTTTGTTACCACTATTAAAATTATTGCAGCCAAACAAGGTGTCGTTACAATTGTATTGATACCGAAATTGATATTTTGAATATAATGTACAACAATTTGTAACGAAACTTTTGTTACCACTAGTAAGATTATTGTAACCAAACAAGGTGTCGTTACAATTGTATTGGTAACGAAATAGATTTTTTTTCGTTACAAGAACCTTTTGCAACGAGTTTTACAAGACCAACTTTTGTAAGAAATGTTTCGTTACAAAAGTTTTTTGTAACCAAAAAATTATATTTTGTAACCATTTTTTTTCGTTACAAAAAGTGCATTTTGTTGTAGTATATATATATACTACTGTATTGATATTTTTATTCTATTATTCTTAATTTGTGTTGTCCTGGTGGTTATGAACGTAGGCTCAAGTTCATGTATCATCTAATTAATTTAGTCATATCGTTTCGATTTTATCAATTCCATTTTTAAAGTAATGTTAATTGACCTTCCTACATAATATTTTTGACTCTACCAACGTACGTATAAGTCTAACAAAAAAAGAACAATCGATCAGTGAAAGCAAACTATTACAAGCTACTCCGTATAATAAAATTATCAAATTATTCATCTATCATAAATTAATATAACCTACCTTAAAGAGTATAATACTAGCCCAAATTAAAGGATATAAATAGAAAAGTAGAAAGAAATAAGGCAAACTAGTGAGTAGTGAGTTTTATGGGTAAAATGAATACTCCATTCGTTTCACAAAGTTAGTCGTCTTTGCTATTTTGTACAAATTAATAAACATATTTTTTTGACATATTTACCTTCGTTTATATGTATTTTTTTTATTAAGATAAAAATTAATATAAAAGAGTTAGAATGTCAACTTACTTGATTACCTTGTCAAGAGAGAGAAAAGACGATACATTAATATATTTTCTTAAAGGGTTGCACTCTTGTGTACCAGTTACATGTATGTAACTGGATCCAATAACCCACTCATTTACTATATCCAATCCAATAACACATGACTAATTTACTATATACAATCCAATAACTCATAACAAATAACACATCACCCATGTACTATATTAATTTAGCACATATATTTTTTGGGACTTTATTTTACTTCAATTAATTTTTTATTTTTTTTATAATTAAAAAATATTACTCAATTAATTTTTTAACATTTTATTTTTTTATTTTACTTCAATTGATATTTATATTTCTCTTTTTAATATTATTTTTTACATTTATTTTTCTTCCTATTTATCATTTGTGTTTCAAATGATATTTTTTTTCATTTACTTTCTTTTTATGATACAAATAATTATTCTAAAATTTTAAAGTAAGATTTTAAAAATAATATTAATTATTTTTTAAAATATTAAATAGTATAATAATAATTTATTTTAAAAAATAAAACTCTCATCTCTTTTAGTTTCAAGTGTTCAATTCTATTGGTACTATTTTACTTTAATTAATTGGTGTATAATATTTATCTTATCCTTTCAAAATTTTACTTCATTCCTTACAAATTTTACTTTGTTTTACATTGTTTAATTATTATTTTCAATCGAACTTTCATTTTTTAATCACTTTATTTTAATTTTTTATAAATAATAATTTTTAGTTTATAAGTGTTATTATAACAATTGATATTATTAGTTAATATGCACAGTACTGTACGTATTAGTTCATATACAATATAATATTATATAGTTTATATTGGTACAAGTTCTAATGTTTTCGAGTTTCGAGTTCACATACTTTATGGTACTAGTTCAAATATAGTATAGTATTAGTTCACATATTGTATAATATTAGTTCACATACTCTATGGTACTAGTTCAAATATAGTATAGTATTAGTTCACATATTGTATATTATTAGTTCACATACTCTATGGTACTAGTTCAAATATAGTATAGTATTAATTCATATATTGTATAGTATTAGTTCATATATTAAATAATATTTTTATACCCACATCAATCTCTAGTACTATATAATATATTAACTAGTACTATACCATAGGCGTACTAATATTATATCGTATTTAAACTAATATTATATTTAATAAAAAATACATAACTTAACACATTCATAGTTCAAGGCATACCATGCAAATTAATACATCAATATTAAAATATTGATATTAAGTAACTAGTAAGAAGAACAAAAGTGAGAATTAATCACACTGAATACACAATTCAATTAATAGATACGTTCACACTCAATAAACATATGGATACATCAACACGGCGATGATCACAAAGAAAATAATAAAGTTGATGCAATATTATGCTCGTTTCTTCCCCAATTCTCCACTCATTTAAGTTTCTAAATATAAATTTTATTTTTCAATTAGATTATGTTATTAATTAGTTTTAAAAAATAATCTACAACTATAAAAAACTTGTAACAAACTAGATATCATTGTACAAATAATGAAAACATAACAAAATAATCTTAGTTATTATAAATCAGATTAAAACTAGAGAGTGAGCATGTCATATTCATACATTTATACCCAAATTAGAAAAAAAATTGAATATTTTTAGTTTAGCTTTTTTTTTTTCGCTTTTTTTTCGTATTTTTTTCCTAAATTTTGATCATTTAAAAAAAAACTGAAATTTTTATTTCATATATTTTTTTTATATTCCTTATGTTTTTATATTTATTTTTTGAAAGTTAAAAAAAAGAATAATATTTGACTTCGTGGTGATTCATTGGTGACACGATAGTCGGTGTATATAATTTTAATGAGTTATATTTTAATTTAATTGATAAAATGGTAATATAGTATTTTACATGTATTTTTCTTTTAAAAAAATTGGGGGTGAAAAATTAATAAAAAATAAAGTAAATAACTAATAATAAAAAATTGGATTTAGTTACATGTATGTAACTTGTACACATAAATGTCTAAAAGAAGAGAGTGTGGACTTATTAAAAAGGAGTGTAAATAGCATGTAACTGGTACACATAAGTATTTGTCTTTTTTGAATAAAAGATATTGTAGAAATTAAATAAAAATAATTTTAAAAAATTCATGGTAAAAATAGTAAAAATAGTAAAAAACGATAAACTTTTTAAAATAAAATTTAAAATCAAAATCGACAATTAACGTTTCATATATAATGGAATATAAACTACGAATAGAAACGTACTCCTCGTTTTTTTTCCTTGAGAAATGAGAACATAGAAAACCCTAGTATTATTTAATTATGGTATCATTGTGCTCAATATAGTATTATATCTCAATTGTTTTATCCGTTCGCCTATCTATGGGCCATCTTAATTATTTGACGGTGACTAATAATTATTGCACTTATAACTTAATTGTAACTCATTAATGAATATTGGAATTAACTAGGCAATTCCAACAGTTCATGCCAAATATATACCGTATAAATGTTTCCAAAGTAGTTTTTTTTTTTTTATAAATAATAGAGTACATATCTATTATCTATATAATATTTTTAAGATATTTTCACGTGAGATCGTCTGACATTAAATTATCAAAAAATTTCAAATAGTGAAAATAAAAATGAGTAAATACTAACATAATATAACCATCTCATGCACACTACACCATATCTCGCACAAGATCGAATATGTGTAAAATTAAACACGATGATAGAGTTGGAATTGCACAATATTAAATACGATTAAAGTCAAATATAACATTTTAAAAATGATATAACTAAGTGTTACAATTATTAACACAATATTAATAACGTTACAATAGATTATTAAAATGTTATGTTAGACTTTAAATTGCACGGGTAAAGAAGACACTCCTAAAAGTATTACATATTTGCTATATATGGTAACATTTTATAACTACTACTATTAGATAACAATTTTTTGTAGAACTTATGTTGTAGTCAATTTTATTTCACAATAAATTGATTTTGAGAATGAGCAAACTTTTTTAGAGTTGGATTAATTTGTGTGCAATATTCATAATATTCATTTGGTTTTGAGAATGAGAACTTTCACTTAGCGTGCATTAATAAGGTCAATACCTATGTACTTAACTATATATTCCTGGTATTGTTCATTTGATTTTATATATTTAATTTATAATATGAGATATACTTTTATTAATAAGGTAAAGTGAATGATTGGATTGAGAGTAAAAGTAATGACATTTTGTGTAAATACGTGAATATTGTGAGGGTTGGGTTTATGAAAAAGTTTCCTTTTTGGGTAGTGCAAACAATTGTGGAACGGACAAATAAGGAAATAGTGCAAACAATTGTGGAACAGGGTGAGTATAAAGTAACGGTTATAGCCATTACAAAGAATACATAAATAATTTAAACACGTGTCAAAATTTAACTAAAAAAATTCATAAATTTAGCAAGCGGTTATAGCTGTTTATAAGGGATTGCATAAATTATTCTATTTAATATGCATGATTATAAACTATTATTCATGAAAAATATGAAAAGACTATAAAAAAAATATATACAAAATTTGTCGATTCATGCTAATTAAGTGAAGAAACTTCATCGGTCGACTATTCAACGAAAACTCTCCATCTTCTTCCTTATTACTCCCTCCGTCCCAGAGGAACTTGCACCTTTGGGATGACACACATTTTAATAAAAGTGTAAAAAAAAGTGTAATGAGTGGTGTTTTACTACAACATTTCATTTTATTTATATTTTAATAGAATAACAAATTTATAGTACATGTTTTATAGATTATTTTTATTAATAAATTAAAATTAAAATATATTATAAATTTATTTCAATCCCACGTAAAACGCGGGTTTTACACTAGTTCATAATATTCATTTGGTTTTGAGAATGAAAACTTTCACTTAGCGTGCATTAATAATGTCAATACCTATGTACTTAACTATATATTCCTGGTATTGTTCATTTGATTTTATCACAGTATTTAATGTGAAAGTTATTTATTAATATAATATGAGATATACTATTTTTTTTTTTTTGTTAAAGGTGTCCTAGTCAATTGAGGATAGAATAAGATTAAAAAAAAAATGTGTGGAAAAAAGTATTGACATTTAGTGTAATTTTAAGATATTTATCGATTTCAATTTAATTTTGCATATTGATAGTATTTGTAAAGAGAAAGCCCCAACTCTTCGCATAGTTTGTGTTGACTTTCTAAATTTCAATTTGATTCGTGTTCATACGACATTAAAAGGAAAATTTTAATTTCAATGCATGCAAGGACGGAGCCACACTAGGTCCAGAGGGGGCCATTGGCCCCCACCACTTTTTTTTTTATATATATGCTTTTTTTTAAATAATTATATATGTATTATTTTGGTAATTATTTTTATTATATAAATAAAAATATTATTTTCATTTTAAGACATCCATATTAAGTTTAGACGGAATAAAAAATGAATGCTTACCTACAAAGTTTAGAAGGAAGGATTTTTTTTTCTCTTTTTCATGTATTTTCTTCTTAAATTTGTTTCATAATACTTTAAAATATATTTATTTTAATAGATCGAGTCAATAGATTGATGGTGTGTTTGAGATTATTGTTTAATTTTTTGCTAAGACTCACAAAAATATCCTTAAAATTGAACAATATTATTGATATTTTTTTTAAAAAAATAGTGTTTTAATTTTTTTATACATTTATATTTAGAAGTATTATATTGTTTCGCTTCATAATTAAATTATAACTGAAGAAAGAAAATGATTTTTAAAAAAATTAACGGTATTAATATTTTAGCAATTTTAAAATTGTTTCGCTTCATTTTAAATCGGAACTACCAAAACTTCTTACAAATCGGCTCCCCAATCATAATTTTCTGGCTCCGTCACTGAATGCATGTCATCTCTGTATATAATTACTTATATACAACATTAAAACAAAAAAAAAATGCATAACACTTAAATACGATTGCACAAACAAACAACTTCGGAGCTCTAAACGATTTTGCACAAACGAACATTTTTTTTTTTTTTTGCAAAAAGTAACAAAAATTTTGCAAAATATATGTTGTATTGTAATTGTATAAAGCAACACAAAAATTTTATACTGTAATTGCATAAACGAGCTACACCTCTTTGCTCGATTTAGAAAGGAAAGATTTCGAATATTCGGTAATTAGCCGAAATTGAACCGATAATTTTGGTTCAGCTAGTAATCGTCCAGTTACCAAAAATAGATATTTCCGTTATGAAAAATTTCGGAAAGTCCAATTATTTAGCCATTAATATTAAACATTCAATATTTATTTTAGAGAAAAACATATAAAAAAAGATTTATTCATAATTTAGGAATTGTGCGTGAGGCATGTGAAACCTACGAATGGCAAATGAGAGGAGGCGCATGTGCCACTCGACACGGCTCTCAGTCAAACAACTTTCCTACACGTGTCACTTAACCAGTGGGTAGTACCTACTTACCATGTGCCGCCGCGCCAAATCCCCTTTGCGTTTTTCCTTCTTACCATAACGACAAATGTGTGCTAAATGCCAAATTTCATTTATACGAATACTCTTCATTTTTTTTTTTGAGAGTGAAACATTTGTATATTATATAGATATAAAAACAATTACATATTAGATACACCTAAATTCCATCGATTTCACTCCAAAAAAATACTGCCCCAGATCAGTCTTGAGAAACTGGAGAGGGGTCGCTCGCCCAGCCAGAAGATGTGCTTTCAACACCTAGAAATATGTAGATTAAACTCAAAATATATACTACCCAGTTCCAAACTAAATGTCTCATTTTAATTTTTTTTACACTTTCTTAAAAAATACTATTCCCTCTATCCATCAAAATCTACTCATTTTTTTATACATATTTTTAAAAAAAATATATTTTAATTATAAAGAATATATTTAGGATAATGAACAAATACTCAATTTTGTTAGTAAAATAGAAAAAATATTAAAAAATGGACTATTTAAATAGAATAAACATATTTTTTGTGATTCCAAAAAAAAAAAAAATGAACACACTTTTGGTGGATGGAGGAAGAACGAGTAATACTTTTTCCGTTCCATAATTTCTTTAACGTGTGAAGAGGTATACAAAATAAGAAAGAGTAAATTTAGTTGAGATTTTGAAAGGTAATTTTATAAAATTTTATGTATAAAGTAAATAAACTAGTTGACTTTCGTGTGGTGTAGAAAAAAAGTAATAACATTACTGCATAATTTGCATGTTTCATAAGGTAGTGGGGAAAAGGGTTCGGATTAGTTTGCTCATTATTCATGCTTGCACGTATTTCAAGTGAAATAGTTATATTAGTATACACTATAATTATTTGAAATGCAATTTATGAAGAAGAAGAATAAATTAACAGGCGTGTGTATGAAAGAAACATGTCAAAAACTTGAACAACAATTCATCGTTTCAAGATAGTCGTACAAGCAACAGAAGTTGAGACTCCATGTTGCTATGTTTGAAGACATATAATTAATTAATTAATTGCCCACAAAATGTTTTAGGGTTGCAATCAAGTTCTTTTAGTATGTGCTCAAATCTAAAACAAAAAATAATTAATGTAAAACAGAGTACTAATAATAATAAGTTAAAAAATACTACAACATATAACAACTAAAGAGCTAATGAAAACATGAAAAAAAAAAAAAAAAAAAACGTCTCTTTCTCTTTTGACAAGAGGATGCAAACTAAAATACTATGCTTAGATCAACTCTAGTTTGAACTCAATCAGTCTAACTATTTTTTGACAAAAACAACAATTTTATGTGTTGCATATGCTCCCGTAGAAAACAAGTAATATCTCTATAATTCGATTCAAATTCCCTAAATTTTTTCAACTTGTGAGTTTTTATTTCTTATACCATCTCTATCTCAAATCAGTTTTCACATTTTTCTTTTTTATTTGTTCCACATTAATTTTCACACTCCATTTTTTAAAGTTTCTAGCAACTCTTATCTTAAAAAATTCTCACTTATTTATTATAAAAGATAAAAGGACATGAAGTAAGGCCGTGTTTGATTTGAGATTGACTATAATCCGATTTGGATTGGTCATTCCCAATTCAATCTCTCTCAATCCCTCCTAATTCAAATATCAAATTCATCCCTATAATACATCTACATACTTATTTTTATATAATCATATCACAATTTTTTATTTTCATTGTCTTTTCTACTTTTCTTACACATACTCAATTTCTCTTCTATTATTCTTCTACCCATTAATAAAATATTACAATATCACTTTTAATTTGATTTAACATAAAATTAAATTCACCCATAATTACTTCTCAATCTTTATTGAAAGACAATTTAATTATAGTTACTGTTACAAGTATACATAGTCAAGAATTTATTAGATAAGTCTAACTTGTTCATATATGGAGTATTTATATAGGAGTATATTGTTTTTCTTTAGCAATCATGAGGTTTTAAGAACAATGAAATCTAGAGAATTGTGCAAATATATAGGAGTATTTTAAAAGAATAAATGGGTAAATATATAAAATTTGTTCTGACTTTGATAATTCAACTTCTTTGGATAATATATTCCCGGCCAATTTTTATTACTCAAAAGAGTTGTTGTAAAATTAAAGCTAGTCAAATAAATTAAGAAGAGGGTCGACAGTTAAAGTCGTTGCTCGTTAGGAAACTTCTATGATAGTCTCTGCTTTTGCCGACAGTTGCTTCGGGTGCTCCCAAACTATACTAATTTTTAAACTATATAGCATTAAAAAAGCTTATGCAACTCTATGAAATGAAGATCTATAGGCCCATATGCTACTTTTATGTAATTATAATCTATTTAATTGAAATTATATTGTGGAACAGATTTAATTATATCTATGGTAGGGGTAGGTATCTAATAATAAGGAATAATAATATAGGAATAGTTTATATCTTTTATATATATCTCTTTAATAACTTAATTATATCATTGTAAATACTTATATATAGTAGATTATTTCTATAACCTCATTAATCGTGATCACATATCTATTCTTACATGATATCAGTCTAACTCATCGAAATTCTAATTTTCTTTCTAAAGCCTTATGCTAAAATTCTCCCTTCCCCCCATGGCGGCGGCCACTCCTCCCACCGCTATCCCTCTCAATGTATTGGTCCATCTCTTGACCATTAAATTATCGTCCTCCAACTACCTCCTTTGGCGAAATCAGGTAGTCCTGGTGTTGTCAAGTTATGATCTCGTCTCCCATGTTCATGGGACGACTCCCGCTCCGGCCAAATCAATCACTACAACTGGTGAATCGACTCCTAACCCTGCGTATATTGCTTGGTTTGAGAAGGACCAAAAGACCCTTAGTCTCCTCCTCTCCTCCCTTTCTGAAGAAGCCATGGCCGAGTTCATCGGCTGTGACACCTCGCGTGCCATTTGGGTTGCTCTCGAGGCTGCCAACAGTCACACCTCGGTTCCTCGCATTAATCAGTTGCAAAATCAGTTGCTTTCTCTTCGTCGTGGTTCTACCTCTATTGACGACTACAACAAGAAGTTTCATGCTTTTTGCGATCAGCTTGCTTCCATTGGTAAGCCCGTTGATGACGGCGACAACTGTCATTGGTTCCTCACTGGTCTTGGCCCCCAGTTCACTGGTTTCTCGGATACTCGCATGGCTATGTCACCCATGCCTGCTTTTCGGGATCTGATCCATCAGGCGTTAAACTTTGAGCAGTTTACTCGCTCGATAGAGTCCTCGTCCTCGCCCATCCTGGCGTTCGTTGCTTCTCCTCGCCCTGGTCCCAAATCTCGACATCCTTCTTCTCAGAATTTTGGTGGCCAGGCGACCACTAGCTCCTCGACAGGTGGCTCGGGACCTGCTCGCTGTCCCCCCACATGCCGGATTTGCCGCCAACAGGGCCACTAAGCGAACCATTGCCCTGAGCGGTATGCTCGCCCTACTCCATCTGCGACCAACCTTGCTCATACCCTCGACACTCAATGCTGTGTTTCACAGCCTCCGACCTCTGATTGGTTTCTCGAAAGTGGTGCTTCTACTCACATGACTTCTCGCTCCGCTGATTTGGATAATCTTCATCCGTATTCTAGTAACGATAATGTTGTTGTTGCAAATGGTTCAACAATTCCGATCACTTATGTTGGGTCGTGTTCGGTTAATAAGGGTGTTCGTTTATTAGATGTGTTTGTTGTTCTGCATCTTACTAAGAAACTATTATCCATCAGTAAGCTTACTTCCAAATTTCTTGTTGATGTGTTATTATTCACCAATGACTAATTTTTCATTCAGAATCGGGCGACCAAACAACCCTTGAGGGTCGGCATAGTCGATGACTCTATGCTCTGGAGCAGGGCACTCTAGCCTTGGTCGCCGCTTTATGGAGTTCGTCGCTCAAGGCTTCGTTTGAGTGTTGGCATCGTAGATTAGGCCATATTCCTATTTCTGTCGTTAAATTATTGAATAAATTGGGCTTGTTGTCCCTTACGTCTATTTTGCCCAAACCGGGCCTATGTACTTCGTGTCAATTGACTAAGAGTAAACATTTATCTTTTGAATGAAAAGTGAGCATCTCATATTTTAGATTTAGTTCATTGTGATCTTTGGGGACATACCCCGGTTGCTTCTAATGACGGTTTTCGGTATTATGTCATTTTTGTGGATGATTTTTCAAGATTTACTTGTCTTTATCCTCTGCATGGCAAGTCTGATTTCCATGACGTATTTGTTTAGTTTCACACCTTTGTTTGCAATCGGTTTTCCACTTCCCTTAAAGCGTTCCAGAGTGATGGTGGTACTGAGTTTGTTTATGGTCGTGTTCGTGGCTTCCTTGCCAACCATGGCATTCATCATCGTGTCTCCTGCCCTTACACTTCTCAGCAGAATGGTCGTGCTGAACGCAAACATCGCCATGTCACTGAAACTGGGCTCTCTCCATTATTTCAGGCGAGCATGCCCGCCCACTTCTGGGTTGATGCCTTCTTCACGGCTGTCTACATTATCAACCGTCTGTCCACACCTGTTCTCAAGGATAGGTTGCCCTTTCAGGTTTTGTTCGGCTCTGCTCCGAACTTTTCTAACTTCAGGACATTTGGTGGTTGAGTGTTTCCGTATCTTCGTGACTATACTCCCCACAAGCTTGCTCCTCGCAGTGCTCCATGCATCTTTATGGGGTACAGTTCCTCCCATAAGGGGTTTCGGTGTTACAATCCGATCGCTTCCCGCTTCTACACCACTCGTCATGCTCAGTTTGATAAATATGTGTTCTAGTTCTCGACAGCTCATGTTCCATCCTCGCCTGTTGACTCCCTTGAGATCAGTCCATTCGTGGAACCATCAACTGCTCTTCGCTTGTCTCCATGCAGTCTTTGCCCTAACCCACCAGACCCGATAATGCCTCCTACTCGCCAAGCTGTTCAGCAGCCTCCTGAACGTCCAGCTGCTCACCCACTTCCTGTCCCGACTCACCCGATGGTTACTTGTGCCAGATCTGGGATATTCAAGCCTCGACACATTGTCGACATTGCGACCACTGGACTCCTGTCCGCCCTCTCGGTCTCTAATGAGCCCAAGGGTTTCAAATCGGCCCTTAAGCATCCACACTAGTTAGCTGCAATGTAATCTGAGCTCGATGCCCTACATGCTAATCAAACTTGGGAGCTCATTCCTCGCCCTTCCTCTACAAACATTGTTGGTTCGAAATGGGTCTTTCGCACAAAATTTCTTGTGAATGGTTCGATTGAACGTTACAAAGCTCGTTTGGTCGCTCAGGGCTTATCGCAGGTTCCTGGCCTTGACTTTTCGCACACATTCATTCATGTCGTCAAGGCCGCTACTGTTCGCATCATCTTGTGTCTGGCTGTTCGGAATCAGTGGCACATGCACCAGCTCAATGTAAACAATATCTTTCTCCATGAAAAATTGACGAACACTGTTTACATGGCTCAACCTCCTGGTTTTGTTGATCCTCGATTTTCCGACTATGTTTGTCGCCTCAAGAAAGAACTTTACGGTCTTCGGCAAGCTCCCCTCGCCTGGTTTGTTCGTTTCAGTGGCTTCCTTAAGACATTGAGCTTTCTGTGCAGCCAAGCAAATCCTTCTCTCTTCTACTTCAGACGTGGTAAAGTCACTTTATACCTCTTACTTTATGTGGATGATATTATTGTGACAGGGAGTGACTAGGATGTCATTCGGCGTTTCATTCGCCGTGTCAACAAGGAATTTGCGATCAAAGATCTTGGTCGCCTCAGCTACTTCCTCGGCCTTGTGGTCACTCACTCGGCAGATGGTCTCTTTCTCAGCCAAGCGAAGTATGCTCGCGAAGTCTTATCTCGAGCTGAGTTGCTCGACTCAAAGCCTGACTCTACTCCCCTCGCGGCCGGGGAGTCATTGGTCAGTACATGTGTCCCTTTTGCCGACCACACTCTTTATCGCTCGCTCGTCGGTGCTCTACAGTATTTGACGATCACTCGTCCTGATCATTCATATGTAGTGAATCATGTTAGTCAATTTCTACACTCGCCGACCACCGACCACTTCCTCGTGGTCAAAAGGATCCTCAGATATGTTAAGGGCACTATCAATTATGGGCTCTCCTTTGGCCGCACCAGTGACTACTCGCTTGTTGGTTATTCTGATGCGGATTGGGCGCGCTGCACTGAAACACGTCACTCCACTTTTGGTTATTCGATTTTTTTGGGTGGGAATTTAATCTCTTGGAGTGCGAAGAAACAACCCATTGTTACTCGCTCAAGCTGTAAATCCGAGTATAGGGCATTTGCGAACACAACTCAAAAAATGATTTGGGTCACTCAACTTCTTCGGGAGCTTGGTCAGCTTCCTTCTTCGGCCCCAACACTGCTTTGCGACAACAAGAGTGCCTTGTTTTGGAGTCAAAACTCAGTTGCTCAAAAGCCATCAAAACACATCGACATTGACTGCCATTTTTTTCGCGAATTGGTCTCATCTGGTCGCCTCGTCACCAAGTTCGTCCCATCCACTCTTCAGCTCGTCGACGTCTTCACCAAGAGTCTTCCTCGCCTTAGTTTCGAATTGTTACGCCAAGCTCTGTGTTCGATTGCATCCACAACATCGCCTGACGGGGGGTAATAGGGAATAATAATATAGGAATAATATATTTTAATTTAGTCCATGTCTTTTGTATATATCTCTTTGATATGGTTGTTATATTTACCTTAATATTATCTCATTGTAAATAGTTATATATAGTGGATTATTCCTATCACCTCATTAACGGTGATCACATACATATTCTCACAGAATCTCAAGACTCAAGCACTCAAGTTCAATTAAATTAATGCACTAGTTAACGCTAAATTGAAGAAGCAATTGGCCGGAGCAAATCAGTAGATCTGCAATCCGATATCTAGGCACTCAGTGGTAGCGAGGTCGGTTCTTGTACCAGTGCAACCGGCTGCAACGATTTGCAAATCCGTCGCTAATTTAATTGTGAAACCTGCAAAGTGACGCCGTTTTGACTAGATGTTTCTGTTGAAAATTTAAATTAGCAACGAAATTTTTTGTCGCAAATTAAAACAATATAATTTATTATCGCAATAGACATCGTGGTAACTGGGTCTATTTTCGACTAATATTTCCTTTACAAATCTTAAATTTAAATTTGTGACAGAAATATCCGTCGCAAACCCCAACAAAAAAATGTGGTCCCTCCCACCCACTGCTTGAAAATTCGTCGCAATTTGCGAAATATTTATTTTCCCAGTCGTAAAATTTGCTGACATAGATCATATGGCCAATTTCGTCGTAAATTAATTTTCGTCGTTAATCTCCATATTTTTTTTAAATTGTAGTGTAAATGATATATAATTATATAATACGTACTCCCTTCGTGACTCCGTCCCATTATTATTTGAACAATTGCCTAAAATATTCGTCTCATTATTAATTGAACATTTTCTTATTTGGAAAAAGTAACTTTTTACTCCTTTACACAACTCCCTCAAACATTTCTTATTTACACCTCGTGTCGTTACATTTTAAACGCTAACTAAAGATTATCTCTTCAATAAAATTGAATTATCAATTATATGCCTCCTAAAAAGTCACTTTATCATCTTTAATAATAAACAATTCTTACATTAAAATTCGGGTAAACAGTAAATATTTAATTAATAACTAGACGGAGGGAGTATTTTTCAGTATACAAAAATATAATATTTTTCATCGTATTTATAAAGGTTAGTTTGGTTCGCATGATGAAATTAATTAGGGATTTATAAATTTTTAGGGTTAGTTTAGTTCACATAATGTTGAACTATATTTTTTGTCCCGACTAATTCTGCGAAGCAAACTAGTCAAGTAGTCATATATAAGTTGATATTTTTTTATCACATGAATTAATTTTTTTTTCCTATTTATATTTGCAAAAAATATATAATAAAAATTATTCGGTTGATTTTTTTTTTAGTCAAAATTGCACCATTGATCATTTGCAAGTGCCAACTGGTGCGGCAAAATATTACTCATATAGTATAATTCTGTTTATTCGAATATTTAGATTACAAGATAATTAAGAAACAAATACTACTCCTAGTTAATAATGTAATATGTATAATATGTTGGTGATCAAATTATGGTCTCTGTGGGCCCGTGGCCTTTGAGGATCATATGGCCTAGAATGCACGTATATTATGATATAATATTAAAAATGGTTTTTAATTTGATCGATCTAGCTCTATGATAATCTATTTTAAAACCCTTTTTTTTTTTGGATATGCGTAGGAGCACTTTGGAATTACGTGCACGTACTGTGTGCGCTCGCATGAAGAAGTGAGAGAAACGCCGCCTATAAAATAAAAATATAATAAAATTTAGTTAGTAATTGCTACATACATTGCACATATCTGACATCAGGAGATTCATAGTATTATTTAAGCCTGGAAAGTTTGTTTCTTCTCAACATAGATTGTAGTAAGCATTTTTTAATTATATGCACCTTTGTCTTCTTCTTCTTAATGCTTTATAATATTAAGCATTAAATATTCAAGAAATTTAATTTGGATACAACAAATATAGAAAGACGAAAAGTTAAGAGGAAGGTTTAAAAATAAGCACCGAATTAATGTATTATCATTTATCTAAAGCTAAGTGATCAGATCGATCGATATATATAATATACTTACCCTCACTCGCCACAATTAATATGTATTTTTATACATAAAATATAGACAATTAAGGTAAATTTAATTAAGACAAAAATTTATGGATTAATTTCGGGTCAAACATAATTAAAATATTTTTTTTCTTTCAAATATTGTTTAAATTGTTACTATATGATCAAAATATTGTCACTACATGGTCAAAAGTGTATTACTACAAATTCAATTTTTTTTCTAAACACTTAACTTTTTGTGTGAATTCTTCAGAATAATTTTTGACATGTAGTTGTACACTTATAGTAATAATATATTGATAATGTAGTAAATCACATACTTACGCTCCACAAATTTTTTGAAAGACCCATATCCAAAATTTTGACCCGTAAATTTTTAACAAATATCTTAATTAGACATATTGCATGTGTAAAATGTTTCATAAAAATATTGCTCTTTAAATAAATAAATTAAAATATTTATATATTTTTTACTTTACATATGTGTTTTATATAAACTATAAATTGATATTTCTTAAAATTTGCATTAAAAAATTATATATTTAGTGTGAATGTAGTACTTTTAATGTTTAATCGAGTTGTCGGGGGATAATGAATTAAAAAAATTGCAGTTTATCCATCCGAATACCTCATCCACGTTCATTTGTTTTGGCAGACTTGGATCTCTCTTATTAATATTAATTAATTAATTATTTTCTTTTACTTTTTTGTTTCTACGTTAATATAAATGTTTGACTTAGAGCGATAGTAATACATTTGACAATTGGAATTTGTCATTTTCATCGAATTGGAGAATCGGTGATCAGAGTTGTGCTCAATTTAGTTCCCGTTAGCAATTCGTATGTGGGCCTCTCGAATTACACCATGGATAAGTGTGAAAATAGGTATTTACTCCCTCCAATTCCATTATTCCCACTTTGGTTGTTCAATTTTATTATGTCCATATCTTTTTTGGAAAAAATACTATTCATATTACTTTATCTTCACCCTCCTACAATCACTTATTTACCCACTTTGTCATTCACTTTATTCATAAACAATCATTTATTTACAAATGGATCCCACAATACCCTATCATACCCTCAACTTATCTACTTTATGAATAAACTAATTAATATTCATTAAAACCCGTGCCCGGAGAAGTGGGCATAATAAAATTGGACGGATGGAGTAATTATTAAGGTGATAGAAATAATTCACTATTTATAAGAATATTTACAAGGAGATAATTAAGGTAAATACAATAATCACATTAAAGAGATATATACAAAGATGTGAACTAAAATAAAAAGATATTATTCCTATATTATTATTCCCTATTACCCCCGTCAAGCGATGATGTGGATATATGCAATCAAACACAGAGCTTGGAACGCAATAATTCGAAGTTGGGGCGAGGAGAACTCTTTGGTGAAGACGTCGGCGAGCTGAAGAGTGGATGGGACAAACTTGGTGATGAGGCGACCAGAAGAGACCAATTCGCGAACAAAGTGGTAGTCAATGTCAATGTGTTTTGCTCGTTTATGAGCAACTGAGTTTTGACTCCAAAATAAGGCACTCTTGTTGTTGCAAAGCAGTGTGGGGACCGAAGAAGGAAGCCGACCAAGCTCCCGAAGAAGTTGAGTGACCCAAATCATTTCTTGGGATGTGTTCGCGAGTGCCCTATACTCGGATTCACAGCTCGAGCGAGCAACGGTGGGTTGTTTCTTCCCGCTCCAGGAGATTAAATTTCCACCCAAAAAATCGAATAATCATAAGTGGAGCGACGAGTCTTAGTGCAACGGGCCCAATCCGCATCGGAATAATCAACGAGTGAGTAGTCACTTGTTCGGCCAAAGGAGAGCCCATAGTTGATAGTGTCGACATATTTGAGGATCATTTTGACTGCGAGGATGTGGTCGGTGGTCGGCGAGTGTAAAAATTGACCGAAATGATAAACATCATATGAAAGATTAGGACGTGTGATCGTTAGATACTGTAAAGCGTCGACGGGCGAGTGGTAAAGAGTGTGGTCAGCAAAAGGGGCCCCGGTACTAACCAAAGATTTCCCGGCGGCGAGGGGAATGGAGACAAGCTTTGAGTCGAGCAACTCCGCTCGAGATAAGACATTGCGAGCACACTTCGCTTGGCTGAGAAGGAGACCAGTCGACGAGTGAGTGACCTCGAGGCCGAGGAAGTAGTTGAGGCGACCAAGATCTTTGATCGCAAATTCCTTGTTGACACGGCTAATAAAACGCCGAATAACATCGAGGTCGTTCCCTGTAACAATGATGTCATCCACATAAAGTAAGAGGTATAGAGTGACTTTACCACGTCTGAAGTAGAAGAGTGAGGGATCTGCTCGACTGCACAAAAAACCCAAAGACTTAAGAAAGTCACTGAAGCGAACAAACCAAGTGAGAGGAGCTTGCCGAAGACCATAAAGTGCCTTCTTGAGGCGACAAACATGGTCGGGAAAGCGAGGATTAACAAAGCTAGGAGGTTGAGCCATATAAACAATGTTCGTCAACTGTCCATGGAGAAAGACATTGTTTACATTGAGTTGGTGCATGTGCCACTGATTTCGAACAGCCAGACACATGATGATGTAAACTGTAGCGGCAATGTGTGCGAGAAGTCAAGGCTTGGAACATGCAAGAAGCCCTGGGCGACCAGACGAGCTTTGTAGCGATCAACTGTACCATGCGCAAGAAATTTGGCGCGAAAAACCCATTTCGAACCAACAATGTTTGTAGAGGGATGGTGAGGAACGAGCTCCCAAGTTTGATTAGAATGCAGGGCATCGATCTCAGATTGCATTGCAGCTAACTGGTGTGGATGTTTTAGGGCCGATTTGAAACCCTTGGGCTTGTTAGAGACCGAAAGGGCGGACAAGAGTCCGGTGGTCGCAATGTCGGCAATGTGTCGAGGTTTGAATATCCCAGATCTGACACGAGTAACCATCGGGTGAGTGGGCGAGCAACTGGTGGATCAGCAATCGGGCGAGCAGGAGGCTGCTGAACAGCTGGACGAGCAGAGGGCTGCTGAGCGGCTGGGAGAGCAGGAGGGTGCTGAACTACTGGGCGAGCAGGAGGTTGCTGAACCGGTGGACGAGAAGAAGGCAGGGCAAACTCCTGTGAGTTAGGGCAGAGACTACAAGGGAGCCGGCGAGGAGCAGCAGATGGTTCCATAAATGAACTAATTTCAAGGGAATCAGGCAAGGATGGAGTATGAGCAGCCGAAAATGGGAACACTGATTCATCAAACTGAGCATGACGAGTGGTGTAGAAGTGGGAAGTGATTGGATCGTAACATCGAAAACACACGGAGTACTGCGAGGAGCAAGCTTGTGAAGAGCATAGTCGCGGAGATACGGAAATACCCGACATCCAAAGGTTCTGAAGTTCGCAAAGTTGGGGGCAGTGCCGAACAAGAGCTGAAAGGGAGATCTATCTTGAAGAATAGGTGTGGGCAGCCGATTAATAATGTAGACAGCAGTGCAGAAGACATCAACCCAAAAGTGAGCAGGCATGCTCGACTGTAACAACAAAGTGAGCCCAGTTTCAGTGACATGACGATGTTTGCGCTCAGCTCAAGAATTCTGCTGAGGAGTGTATGGGCATGAGATGCGATGATGAATGCCATGGTCGGTAAGGAAACCACGAACGCGACCATTAACAAATTTAGTTCCCCCATCACTTTGGAAGACTTTGACCGAAGTGGAAAACTGATTGCAAACAAAGGTGTGAAACTGAACAAACACATCGTAGAAATCAGACTTGGCATGCAGAGGATAAAGCCAAGTGAACCTGGAGAAATCATCCACAAATCGGAGGCTGCGAGATGCGACACTGAGAGTCAAGAGCATGTGCAAGGTTGGCCTCAGAGGGGCAGAGCGAGCATAGCGTTCCGGACAACGGTTGGCATAATGACCCTAGTGTCGGCATATCTAACAAGTCGGAGGTCGACAAGTAGGCGAGGAAGTAGTGGTTGCCTGGCCACAAGAGTTTCGCAAAGAGGAGTTACGGGATTTGACTCCAGGGCGAGGAGATGTGGCTAAGGCCGGAACAGGCGAGGACGAGAAATCCGTCGAGCGAGTGAATTGCTCGTAGTTCAGGGCTTGATGAATCAGGTCGCAAAAGGCAAGCATCGGTGTCATGGCTTTGCGAGTGTCCGAAAAACTGGCGAACAGGGGGCCAAGACCAATGAGAAACCAGTGACACTTGTCGTCATCGTCAACAGTCTTTCCAATAGTAGCAAGTTGGTCACAGAGGGCACAAAACTTCTTACTGTAATCATTGATAGAGGTGTAACCACGACGAAGGGAGAGTAACTGATTTCGAAATTGGTTGATGTGAGGGGCCGAGGTATGGTTGTAGGCAGCCTCGAGAGAAACCCAAATGAAACGCGAGTTGTCACAGCCGAGGCCATGGCTTCTTCAGAAAGAGAGGAGAGAAGGAGACTGAGGATCTTTTGATCCTTCTCAAACTAAGCGGTGTACGCAAGGTTGGGGGTCGAAGCACCAGAGACGGTGATCAACTTGGCCGGAGCGGATGTCGTACCAGGAACATGAGCGAACAGATCATGGCTGGACAGGACCGGGACTACCTAATTTCGCTAGAGCATGTAGTTGGAGGATGACAACTTGATTGTCAAGAGATGAACCAAAACATTGAGAGTGATGGTGGGGGGAGTGGTAGTCGCCGCCATGAGGAGGGATGGGAAGAAATTTAGCATGAGGTTGTAGAGAGAAAATTAGGGTTTCGATGAGTCAGACTGATACCATGTGAGAATAGGTATGTAATCACCGTTAATGAGGTGATATGAATGATTCACTATTTATAAGAGTATTTACACGTAGATAATTAAAGTAAATACAACTACCATATCAAAGAGATATATACAAAGATATGAACTAAAATAAAAATACAATATTCCTATATTATTATTCTCTATTAATAAATCCTCAGACAACTCCTAGGAATAGGTGTTATCCTCAGACAACTCCTAGAACCGGCCACCAAGAACCCCTAAACGCAACCAACTTTGACTTCACCTGCCCTGGACTCTCGTTGTTATCCTTATGTCCATTTTCGAAAAGCCGCTCTGCTCTATTTTGAAGAAGCCCTTCAGAGACCCTCGGCCAATGGTTTCATCACAATTATCAACCTCAAATAGTGTTATTGATGAGTTGAACGTTATCACCTCGAATTGCCTATAAAATTTGAGATGAAATTAATCTACCATTAATCTTAATTAACTATCAAACAATTACAGTATATCTAATTTCATTGCCTCATCGATCACTAACTTTTAATTCGAATTGTTATAAAAATATTTCTTTACAAAGAAAAGAAAAAGCTATAGCATCTACGTTGTATGTTACAATTATTTTTGCACATTATCACTTCCCCTAACTTAATATATTTCTTTTTTAATATTAATTAATTTTTAATTTGACCTTAAGTATATTAAAAAATATTATTATATAGTAATAGACTAATAGTCAAAATTTTAAAGTAAATAATTAATGGTATTGTATTATTTTGAATCGGAGGGTGTATAATATTATCGGAAGAATATGCACACATAATTTATTATCGCTAGCTGTATATGATAATTTGAATTTTTATTTATTTAAAATTAAGTAATTGCATGAACTAGTCTGTTACAAAAATATAAAGGTAATTTTATAATTTAGATAAATATCACAGAATAATACTCCATCCGTTTTTTATTAAGTGTCACTTTGACTTTTTAATTATTTTTAAAATAAGTGTCATTCTAGAATTTTTTCTTTAATTTTGACTATTTTACCCTTATTTATTTATCATAAATATTTTTCATAATTAAATTCCACAAAAATTGTTTATAATAAAATTAATTTGATTTATTAATACTAGCTACATTCTTGACCACATTCTTTATAAAACAAAATTTCTATAATTAAAATTAGTATAATTAATGAAGGGTAATATAGACCATAATTTATAATCTTAATTTATTGAAAAAAGCTAAAATGACACTTATTAAAAAATGGAGGGAGTAGTAGTAATAATTATATCCTAGAATTTTCAAGTCTTTTTATAATAGTGTAACGTACCAACACCCGATCTTGATCAATAATTTAGATAAATTTCACAGAATAATACTCCCTCCGTTTTTTTTTTATAAGATGTTTTAGACTTTTATTCTTGTGCATAAATATAAAATGTTTTAGACTTTTTACAATGTTTATTCCAATTATGCCCTCCCTTAACTTTAGAAAGAATTGAAATTTAATATGTATTATGGAATGAAATTAATGTAATTAAAAACCTTCTTTATTATCTAAGGGTATATTTGTCAAAATATACCCTTTCTTAATTCTAATAAATTTCTCTAAAACATCTTATAAAAAAAACGGAGGGAGTAGTAGATAAAATTTCTTTCCATGTAAAACACAACGGTGGACATTATATCATTCCCGTACATGGGAGTAGTATATATTTAGAAACACACCCGAAAATAAACCGTAATTTAATTTGCGCCATAATTAAAATGAGAAGAATTAATTGGTATGGACGGTGGTGAAATATTTACTATCCTCTCAATAAACAAATTTTCCTTATTACATTAAATGATCCTATATATAAAAAATAATTATTTTATAATGTAAAATAATATAATTATATTACATAATAATTATATTTAAATAATGTAAACTTATAAAATATATATTATATTTTTTATAATAAATATATTTTAAAACATTATTTTTTAAATACATTAAGTTACTAAATAATTTAAATAATAACTATCATATAATAAAATGTAATAAAGGATTGGTCAAAACTTACCTTTTTAACTAAAACTCTTTATTGACACGTCATTAGTATTTTATGAACGATTGCATTTACATTGAGAGATGTATAATTCGTTTAAATAGGGGTGGATTCATTTTTTTAACCCAAATTGGAGTGGATCCATGTAAATTGTACAAAAAAAAAAAAATTTAAAATATAAGATATATTTCAAATTCTGTGTATTATAGAATTTTTGTTAGCAATGAAAAGTATAAATCTATTCCTTAAATAATTTAAGCACATTTTATAAATCTATATATGTTTATTTATGGTATTGATTATGCAATAAATGTATTTTATTGAATATAAAGAAACTGATGATGAAAGCACAATGGATAACTATGGATAAAAACCTTGTTCTTACATAAAGTTAGACAAGTAAACAAATTAAATTATTCATAGATACATTCGACTCAAAAAATATTCGTTTGAACTTGTTTAATAAAACTTATCAACATAATAAATAAACAAACTTAAAACTCAATGTTTGTTGCGTTAGCTCGTAAATTGAGTTATTAGAAAGATTGTGAATTAGCCTCGAATAAATTACAATATTTTTGTTTGACTTAACTTTATATTTATATATTTTTTACACTTAAAATTTAGGATAAATATAAATGTTAAAATTATAGAATCTAGTAAAAATATACTCCGATTTTTAGAAATATATAATTTTATTTTTATAATTGGTTGATGAATAATCTAATTGAAGATTAATTTTATTAGTATAGACTCGATTAAAACATTTTTTTTTAATAATTAAGCTCGAGTTCAACTCAATAATATACATATAAACTTAGACATTTAAAAGTTTGACTCGATTAGATTCGATTACATCCCCACATAAAAAGATTTACTTTTAGAAAAGGGATAGGGAAAAAGTTGAAAAAGATGTAATCTAATAAATTACAAGAACATCCATTACAGCTAAACTTCTTTAACTCAACTGTGTAATAATCATTTTCTGTTTTACAATGGAGACCAGAATATATAATTGCTTTTATTATTTAGAAAATAATTAAGAAATTCAGCCATTGACTATGACAGTGAAAGAAGCAAAGGAGTAGAATAAAACCATTAATTCGCCTATTATTTATTAATGGTAAGGGAAGACAATATCCTTAAACAATGGAATTTATTTATTTTTTTCCTTTTCTTTTTAATTATAGTGTGAACATTTCTATATTCCTTATATAATTTCTTATTTTAAAAATTTTAAAATATCTTGTCCTTTTATTGAGCTTTGCCTCCTTATAAAAAGCCTTCAACCCCTCTTTCTCAAAACCCCTTTCCTCAAAACTAATTTTCAAGAAAATTCAATGGCGGAAATGGCTCCATCATGGGCTTATGACGAGGTGTGCATTTCTTCAACTCCATTACTTACTTTCTCAATTCATCATCAATATACTGTGATTGATAGATATGTTGAGTTTTTTGATCATTTGTCATGTACAGTCAAATGTGTTTTTTTAGTCTTGTGCACTTCTTTTAATTTGGATATCTACATTGGATCTGATTACCCATTTATTTTCGACTAATCTAATGCTATTGGTTAGGCTAAAATATGTTGTGATCTCAAATGACTACTACAACACTATAATGGTACATAATTTCAAGAATGTGACACCCATATTACCTAATTGTGTGTTGTTTTTTTAATGCGAATCCATCATGGACTAATCTACCCTGTCAAACTGGGTCGACTAATAACAGAATGAAATGGAGCAACTAGGCCAAAAGCTGCTGTACACAACTCTTGAACTGGACAGGCTAAGAACAGAAGCAATGGAGGAAATGAACAGGAACAAAGAGCACATAAGCACACTATTCAACCTCCTCCAATTCGCCATCAAACAAAGGGACGAAGCGCGAACTCAGTTCCAGAATCTTCTCAGCAAAAATCCCCTGTTTCAACAGAATTCCAGTGTAACTGAATCCAACAGCCTGTCAGATCCCTACATCAACTACCATTCCCCAGTCGACTCCATTTTCGACGCCGCCGTTTCGTCCCCCGAATTCTCCAACATTAACCACCACCACCACCCTTTTGTCGATCAAGAACAACTCATTATCGACACTCTTGCACAGGGTAAAGTTTTGCCTGAAAATGGGAAATTCTTGCAGGCGGTTATTCAGGCGGGCCCACTTCTGCAGTCGCTCATGGTGGCGGGCCCGCTTCCGAGGTGGAGGAATCCGCCGCAGCCGCTGCCGACGTTCCAGATTCCTCCGGTGCCGATCAAGCCCTGTGAATCTGACCCCTTTTCTTACAAGGAAGAGGCGTTTAGTCCCCTGTCGGCTCAAATTCAATCTGCCCCCCCTGCGTTGATGAATGGTAATAATGGCTATTCTCCTTTTGCCAAGAGGCAACGGTTTAGTTGATTTTTTAGAATGTTGGACCTTCATTTTTTGTACATATAGGATGTGGGATTTTCTGTAAAGTTCCCAAACATTGATTTTTAGTTTTTCTGATTTAGTTTTTGCCTAGTTTGCATTTGTTTTTAGTGTTTCACTATGTTCCATTACTTGGATTTTCAGTTAGAACACAAAATTTTAACTTTTCAGCAATATTGATTTTTCTGATCAGATTATTATGTTCATTGTGCTGTTTGCATTATTTTTTCTTTATATGTTTCGGTTCTATACTTTTGTGTCATTTTTTATATTTCACTATGATCTTTAACACAAATAATTTCCTGATTCCTATATATTTACCTTAGGATATCATAATATTGTACATATAGAATTGGTCATAATATTATTGTGTTTATGTATATAATCCAAATGTCAATTTATATTTTGTAACTCCGGTGGATTCAATGTGGACCATTATAATTTGCACACTTTCTATAAATGAATGTTTTATATCAATTTGCCCACCCCATAAAAAAAATATCTATATAACTCCCACCGTCAAAATATACTTTTATTTACCAAATGCCATTACTTTTTCACACTCAATCTACTTTTTATTTTATTTTATTCATAAAACTTTATAAAATTACCCCTAAAAATAAAACTTTATAAAATTAACCGCTCAAAATATCACACATTACACCTTTTTTTACACATTTCTTAAATTAGTCCTAGTGTGTTCAATTTCAGTTTTCTTGAGTGTCAAAATTCAGCCCTCTTTATTTTTCCAGTTCTAGTCCTTTTTTTCATGTGTGTTGGGATTTAGCCCAAGTGTTATTTTTGGCTATTGGACCTTCACACAAGGGCCCAACTTGTTGTTGCCCTAGTTCCGGCAGCCTTTCCATATATTGAGTCACCCTCCCCATTAACAATGAGATGTGTGATGTAAACGTAAGATTGGTCGGAGAGTGAGAGAACAATAAGGGTAAAGTGCTACCCATCTTGATATTTGGTTATCTCCACTAAATCACAATACAATTCGGACACGTGTTTGAGCCCGCTCGTGTGACGCGAGTACGAGTGGCGGCCGGCGGCACCGAAACCCAACAATGTGAAAATTCAAAATCGACTGAAAATTACTTGCGTCTATGATTGAAATTTGACTAAAATCGGAACTACAGAGTAGGGAACCAGATTTCAAGAAATTGGAGTTCCGTTGATCACAAAGTAAATGGCCTTATGATTCTTATATATCCAATACTGCTTCTTGTTATTTTCCACTCTTGTTAAAAATATTAAAAATGCCAGCTTTAATTTAATTTAACAAAGGTTTCCTCTTAGTTTCCATCGCCAGTATCGATTTGTTTCACTTTAAATTTGGACTAATCTATGTCTTTAAGTTTACACACTTGATTAGAAATATATACTAGTATGTCTGCCGATTCAACTCCGAGATGGAATCCTCAGGTCATCGGCCTCGTTGGCCTAATTTGCAGCATCTTTCTCTTATTCAGTTACTACAAGATTCTCGAAAGAAACTGCGTAATGTTTCGTGTGTCGCAAAATTCGTCTCAAAGGAGGCGCATAAACGAGCACGTGGAAGAATTTTCTTCTCAGTTGCATAGCAGGGGGCTGGAATCGTGTGTCATGCACTCGCTGCCCATTTCTCAGATCAAGAAAGCGAAAGACGAACTAGAAGCGCGTGCAGAGTGTGCCGTGTGTTTGGGTGAATTCGAAGAGGATGAATGGGTGAAGAATCTGCCTATGTGCTCCCACGTGTTTCACGTTTCTTGTATCGATACTTGGTTTCAGACTCACTCGAGTTGCCCTCTTTGTCGATCTTATGTATGTGACGGAGCTTCGATGGATGTAAATTTGTTTCTTCAAACGTTGAGTAGGGAGGATTTCAATCGTGAAAGATCACAACATTTTCAACCTCAAAATTCTTCAACCGAAAGTGTTGTACAAGTGATTGTTGATTCTAGGCAATAATTGGAGTGAATTAATAGTAGATAAACTGATTTTTGGACTAATTCGTTTACATTGTAATGAAATGAACAATGTTCAATTTTTTTTTGTACTTTACATCTGTGGATCCTCTATTATGAATGGACTAGAGAATACATGACTGGGCCTGGGCCTTATCAAACTCGAAAAATCCCTTCAATACTACTCAACAAAATATAAGAAAATGGGTTTGACTATAAGCACCTCCATTTTGGAGGGATGCACTCCCCCTTTAAGTATATTAATAAAATAATAAAGGAAAAAACCAAAAATACACTTCATTAAAATACAGCCTACTAGATGCACCCCCTCCACGGAACGCAACCCCTACTATCATTTCTTTCACCTTCCACCTAAACCAATACTTCCGACCGCCGCCGACACCATTTCCGGCGACTATCAAACCAAAAAAATCCAAAATATACTTAAAAAAATCACAATTTTTTTTTATAAATTTCGACCAACAAGTGTCGACCATATACACTTCTGTCGACAACAATTTGTCGACGGGAGTGTATATGATCGACACTGGTTGGTTGAAAAAAAATATAAAATTATTTTTTAAAAAAATTCGACCATGCAATGTCGACCAAATACACCATCGTCGATAACAATTTATCGACGAGAATATAGTTGGTTGACATTACAAAGTCGAAAAAAAAAAAAAAAGTTGGGTTACTGCAAAAGCAGAAAACCCTAAAATTAAAATTTGGGGGTGGGGCGGACAAACCTGGGGTCGGCGGCGAATCGGGGTTAAGAGAGGGAGAGAAGTGAGAGGGGGCCTGGCTTAGAAGGTGGATAGTGGGCAGTGAGTGGGAGAGGTTGAGGGGGAAGGGTGCGTGTGTGGAGGAAAAAAAAGAAAAGAAAAAAAAGTTTGGTGGAGGAGGGGCTGTGTGGGTGGGGGTGGGATGTTTTGGGTTTATTTTTTTACAGTAGGGGGAGGGGGATGGGGTGGGATATTTTGGATTTTTTTTTTTTACAGTTAAGGGAAGGGGCGGCGGCAGCCATGGCGGTAGAGTGGCGGCGGCTATGACGGCAGAGCGGCGGTAGAGGAGGCTGTCGCGGCCGCTCACGGCCGAGGGAGAGGGAGAAGAGGCCATCGCGGCCGCTCGCGGCTGAGGGAGAAGAAGGCCGTTGCGGCCGCTCGCGACTGAGGGAGAGCCGCGACGGGGCCGAGGGAGAGGGAGGCAAGGGGGCGGTGGCTAGAATCGGCGGCGTGGTGGGGGGTGATGAAGGGGAAGAAATGAAGGTGTGAAGGGGGAGATGAAATGTGAGAAATTAGGGTTTGGTAGGGTGTGGGGTGTGGTTAGTAGTAGGAATATTATAGAGAAAGGGGTATTTAAGACAATTCGAGGAGGGTGTCATCTATTTTAGGTGCGGTGTATTAATCGGGGGAGTGCATCTCTCCGAAATGAAGGTACATATAGTCAAACCTAAGAAAATATCTCATCAAAATAGTAGATTGAATTATTACTTAAACTAAAGGCACAAGTGAATCAAGAGTTGAAAACCTATCTAATCTAACACACTACAATACTACATCTTCCAACTTATTTTAACTGGGTTTGACTATTTACACCTCCATTTCGGAGAGATGCTGGTGAAGAGCAAACTGAGTTCGATTCGAGGGCAAATCGCGCCCTACCCGGAGAGAATGATGAGGATCAAAATACAAGTTTATTTGCGCATTCATTCAGTTTTTTAGTTTTGGTCCTTTTGCTGTTAAGTGTTGTATTTTTAGTTAGCAGCAGTTAGTTGGTTGCAAGTTAGGCAACAAACCTGTTAGATGGTGTATGGGAGAGCCTATATATACTCCCTGCATACCTCAAAGAAGTTGGTTGTTGAATAAAGAATATATGCAGAGGGTTTATTGTGGGTTTTATCAAGGATTAAGGGCATTCTATTAACTGTTCTTATAGATTCGTGAGTTCTTGCGTTAATTCATCTTAATAATCAAGGCTGCGCTACATCAGTTGGTATCCAGAGTTGGGAACGTCGGGAATAATGCCTCCCAAGTGGCAAGATAACGCCTGTGTTGATGTTTTCGGCATGGGCCATGATCTGGTGCAAATCCGACAGTAGGTCGGGCAACTCGCCATTCAGATGGCTGCTGTCAAATCCCGCCATGAGCAGTTGGCGGCCCAGCACCAAGATTTGGTCGCTGCGTTGAGGGATTTTGTTCCAGCTTTAGGTCATCGTCCCGATCCTAGTGTGGAGCCGATTCTAGAGCCCGCATCGAGTGAGGCAACTGCGCTCTGGACTGTTATTCTTGATGATCAAGATTACGAGGGCCCACCAGTGTTCGATGAGGATCCCTCTGATGCCCCTTTCGAAGTTCAGTTGACAAGTGACGTGGGTTCTGCTTGTATTCTTCGTCGCGGGTGCGCGAGTGCATGCCATCAACGTGATCTTTTTGTTGATAATGTGGATTATGACGGACCTCCCATCTTTGACGAGGACCAAACAACCTACCCCGTGGAGGAATGTATTGGTGATGATGAATGTCATTCCGTCATTGTTCGACATGAGTTCTTCGCCCCACGCTGTGATGATTCTTCGGTGCAACACAGTGGGAAATTCCAGTCTTCATACACGTTTGGTGGTGAGTTGGGTCGTTTTATATTTGATTCCGGGTCATGGGAGAACGTGGTTTCGGAGGCAGTTGTTCAAGACCTGGATTTACACACAGCATCATGCCACCTTGCGTGGCTGCAACAAGGTACATCCGTCACCGTTCAGCCATGCGTCGGGGTGTCTGTCGTCACCGGATCTTCCTACAAAGCATCTACTTGTTGTGTAGCGTCGGGTATGTTTTATTGCATTTTAATTCGATTACCAATCAGCTACGTCTTCCAGTTGATTTACAACGTTGGTCGATAGTGTTTACCGTCAAACATCGTGTGCCGCCGGTTGGGGATCAAGCTCGTTCCGATTCGAGGGCGAATCGCGCCCTACCCGGAGAGAATGACGAGGATCAAAATACAAGTTTATTTGCCCATTCATTCAGTTTTTTAGTTTTGGTCCTTTTGCTGTTAAGTGTTGTATTTTTAGTTAGCAGCAGTTAGTTGGTTGCAAGTTAGGCAACAAACCTGTTAGATGGTGTATGGGAGAGCCTATATATACTCCCTGCATACCTCAAAGAAGTTGGTTGTTGAATAAAGAATATATGCAGAGGGTTTATTGTGGGTTTTATCAAGGATTAAGGGCATTCTATTAATTGTTCTTATAGATTCGTGAGTTCTTGCGTTAATTCATCTTAATAATCAAGGCTGCGCTACATCAGATGCACTCCCCCGTAATAGGAAATAAATAATTTAATTATTGTTTACCATATCTTGTTAATATTTCCTTTAATTGTTTGATATTATTTCCTTGTAAATCTCTTATACATTGACTATAAATATTGGAATTTTCCAATCACCTTATTAATGGTGATCTCATACATATTCTCTTACATGGTATCACTCAAACTTACCTAAACCCTAGCCGTCTCTCTCATAGCCTCATGCTAAAATTTTCTCTTCCTCCATTGTCGGTTTCTCTCCTTCCGGCACCATGGCATAATCCTCCTCCTCCACCACTTCTCTCCCTCTCAATACTCTTGTCCATATGGTCACCGTCAAACTTTCGGCGTCAAATTATCTTGTTTGGCGTAATCAGATCGTCCTTGTCCTCACTAGTCACGATCTATTCTCTCACGTAGACAGTTCCTGCCCGGCTCCACCCGAAACCGTTAAGTCCAATGACAAGGACGTTCCAAACCTGGATTATACTGCCTGGTTTGCGCTAGATCAGAAGATTCTGAGTCTTATCCTCTCCTCTCTCTCTCTCTCTGAGGAGACCATGGCCGAAGTCATCAGCCTCACCTATTCTCATTCCGTCTGGTTGGCCATCGAGGAAGCCTTCTGTCATTCATCTGCCTCTCGCCTCAATCAACTCCGCAGCGAGTTGTTCAATCTTCGTCAACTGATCTTATCTGTCTTTAATCATGGATACTAATGCTACAAAACTGCCAAAGTTCTTAGTTTCAGACTATGATTATTGGAAGTTTCGAATGGAGGCAATCTTCAGTTTCACTCACGACCAAATGGTGTCTGTTGTAAGGGATGGTCCGATTGTCACAATGGTGCCAAAGACAGCTACATTGGAGCCTTCTAAAGTAGTTGGGGTAATGGTTCCAAAACCCAGGTCAGAACTTACTACTGATGAAATGACGCAAAATAATCTGGATAGCATAGCTAAAAACTTCATTTTACATACCTTGCCCAATGAATATCTAGGCAAAGTATTAAAATGTAGTCGGCTAAGGAAATGTGGGATGTGTTAGTTATCCTATGTGAAGGCACTAGCCTGATCAAAGAAAGCAAACTATCCACTGCCATCCAGAAATTTGAATCATTTATAATGAAAGCTGGTGAATCCATAGATCGGCTAGATACTCGCTTTACTCGCATTATGAATGATTTAGAAGTTCTTGGCAAGAAATACACCCCTAGAGAGATAAACCTTATGATCCTTAAGTTTTTAGATGAGAGGTGGATGATGATCAAAATGATTATCAAAACCACTCAAGATATAGATTCTTGGTCTGCTGAAACTCTCTTTCAAACTTTAAAAGCATATGAGTTTGAACTTAATGAAGAAGATACATTAGCTGGTAGTGATCAGGACAAGACAACCTCCAAGAATGTTGCTTTTAATGCTTAACTTTCCTTGAAATGTTTAAGGGTTGAGGTTGGTTCCAACTAGGGTGAGATATCCTTTACAATGAAGTATTGTATGAAGAATATGATATCTCTCTAAGCTTTGAATGATATACAATTGGTTCAGCTTAGTTGGTAACTAGAAGTGTATGGAAACTTCTAAGAATGAAATGTTCTTTGAAGGCTTGAATGGTTGTGTGCTTAGAATACTTGTAGTTTCCACACTTTGAATGGTTTCCAAACTCCAGTATTTATAGAGCAAAGTGAGGTTATGTCCGCTGGAGAGACAACCTCAAATTGTCTATTTTTCTCTTCTTTGAACTCTGCATCTTGAGGACAAATTTCTTGAAAGTGACATGTCTTCATTTTGGGAAGTAAACGGCTACAGCTTCATGTCTTGACTTATTTGCTCTCTTCCCAATGTCTGACTTGTAGATTTAACAATCAATCTTGAAGACATTCTTCCTGATCATTGATCCATAATTAAGGACAACATTCCTTATCATCAGGACAGATCTGTGCTCAAGCTTATCTTATCAGCTGACTTGGCTATCAGTAGTGTTGACTAGCTTCTTCAATTGAGTTGGCTTCTCATCTTCACTGATTCAAACTTGATATTGCTTCTAAGTGTATATCTTCCATATCAGTGAAGTTGACCTCATCATCATAGTTTTCTCTTGACTTTGACTAGTTTTGAACAATCCTGATTTAATGTGCTGATCAACTTTGTTGAACATCTCTTCTGATCTCAAGGGTTCTTGTCAGTAGGCTTGGTCCAATTGATGTGTTCTTCAAGCTTTTGACTATCAGAGAGATTAACTCTTCTGATTTCACACTTCTGAATTTACTATTAGTAGTGTTTAACTTTTCTTGTCCTATCAGTAGGGTTGAAGTCTTCTGATTCTGAGCCTTGAAGGAACTTGATTCTTGTGATCTTCCAAGCTTGTGTTCCCCCTCAACTTATGTATCTAAACTTCCATAAGCTGCCTAATATGTCAGCTGTTCAACTAGCCCGAACTATATGTTCCAACACTTAGTAAAATTTGACTTATCTATCTTGTCATGTCTAAAGGGGTTTTGGTATCTTTAATCAAAATCTCATTTTATTCCCAACAGCTCATAATAAAATCTGCATACTATACTAAAAGATATAATTGAGTTGTTAATTAGTTTTCTGGTTGAGAAATCAGCAGACTAGATTTCAGTTAAGTACTATCTCAACAGACTAAAACTTGTATTACTCTAATAATTTTAGAAAAAGTTTAAAAGTCTATTCACCACTCCCCTCTAGACTTTTACTTAGTCTAATCATCTTACCACTCACTTCTAGGACCAACACGGGTGCCTCTCGAGAAGGAGTAGGAGTGGGTGTTTATCGAGGTACAAGGGGTGCGGGTGCCTCTTGAGAAGGAGGAGGAGTGGGTGTCTCTTGACGCATAGAGGGTTCGGGTGCCTCTTGAGAAGGAGGAGTGGGTGTCTATTGAGGTATAGAGGGTTCGGGTGCGTCTTAAGAAGAAGTGGGAGTGGGTGTCTCTTGATGTATAGGGGGTACGTGTGCTTCTTCAAGAGGGGGGGGGGGTTCATGTGTGAGCCTCCACATTTCTCTTCCGGTTAGACGTCGTTGGTCTAGATCGCTTTTTATACACTGCAAAAGGAAGTAAACATTTCAAAGGAAAATAAACAAAAACATAACTATTTTCAACACCTAGTTGTCGACATAACATACTTCCATCGACAGGCTGGTGTCGATAGAAATGCATTCAGCCAACAAGATGTTATCGATTGATATATTGTTCGTCGATCAATACATGTCGACCACATATCAATGCCACATCCTTTGATTCAGTAGTAGATAATGCAACCACGGACTGTGAATAGATCTCCACGATACAGTTGTACCAAATAAGGTGAACACATATCTTGTTAAGGACTTTCTAGTGTTAACATTGGTTGCATAGTCTGCATCCACGTATCCCACAAGTGTGTCTCCCTCTTCTGATATCTTCTGAAAATTCAAACCTCTCTCAGCTGATCCCATAACATATCTCATGACCCACTTAACTGTCTCCTAATGACTTAATTCTGAGTCATTTATATATCTACTGATCACACTCATTGCATGAGTCAGATCTAGTCTACAACACACCATAGCATACATTAAACTCCTTACAACACTGGCATAAGGGATCTTACTTATCTGAGCTCTCTCTTGGTTGTTCTTGAGACTCATTTGATTGGACATCTTCTGATGCTGGCCAATTGGAGTAGAGACAGTTTTAGCTTGATGCATTATGAACCTCTCTAACACCTTCTTCAGATTTGTCGGCTGACTCAATTGAATTGATCCATCAATTATGTTGATCTCTATCCCAAGAATCACTTTAGCTTCACCAAGATCTTTCATCTCAAACTCCTGTTTGAGAATCTCCTTTACTGGATCGATATTGTCAATAGACTCCCATGCTATTAGCAGATCATCAACATACAACTGAAGATTGGTAATTGAACTTCCAACTCGTCTGAAATAGACACAGCTGTCATATAAGCTCCTTATAAAACCAGCTGAGCAAATGTACTCATCAAATCTCAAATACCATTGACGAGGGCTTTGTTTAAGGCCACAGAGGGACTTATTCAGTAGACAAACTTTGTCTTTTCCATCTTCTATGTCCAACCCTTCTGGTAACTTCATATAGATCCTCTCATTTAGAGATCCATGAAGAAAAGTTGTGGTCATATTCATTTGATGCAGCTCCAATTCGTACTGAGCAACCATAGCCAACAAGATTCTGATGCTACAATACTTCACAACAGGCGAGAAGATTTCATTAAAATCAATACCTTCTTTTTGTGTAAATCCCTTAGCTACAAGCCTCGCCTTGTATCTAAGTTTGCCACCTCTCTGAGACTCCACCTTCTTCTTGTAGATCCATTTACACCCAATAAGCTTTTTGTTATGAGGTCTCTCAAAAATCTCCCAGGTCTGGTTCTTGTTGAGAGATAACAGTTCCTCCTCCATTGCAACAAACCACCTTTCTTTGTCATGGTAGCTGATGGCTTTAGTGTAAGTTTTCGGCTCCAGAGACTCCACCTCTAGAGATGTACATAATACAAATGATACAATGCCAGCTTGACTATACCTCTGAGGCGGGTGGACTTCTCTTCTGGTTCTGTCCCGTGCTAGCTGATAGTGTTGAAGGTCATTCTCACTATGAGGATCGCCCTCCTAATCTAGATCAATATGATCTTCAACAGGTCCTCTGGTGTCAACATGCTCCACCTCAATCTATGTCTCGCTGGTCGGTTAATAGCTGAACTAGTACTTGAAAGTGTGTGTACGTGCGAAACAAAGGTGTTGTCAGTTAGTGACGGAGCCAGGATTTTTAAGTCGGGGGGCCCAAAAAATAACAATAAAAAAAAATTAAAAAGTGAAAATTTAAAATAAGCTCTTGAAGTACTACTAATATTTATATAATAAAAATGATAAATTTAATTACATTAACATCTAAAAATAAAAACCAAATATAATTAAATTATAACATTCCTCTTCGATTCTTCATATTTTGGAAGCGTTGCATGATAGCTTCGTTACTGACTTTCTCAAAGACATCCTTTTCAATGTATGTAACCAAAAAATCGTTCAATAATCGATCTCCCATTCTATTACAGAGTTAACTCTTGATGAATTTCATGGCCGAAAATTCTCTTTCTACGGTAGCTGTGGCAACGGGTAAGATCAATGATAACTTAACGAGCAAATACACTAATGGAAAAACAATGTGCTTTCTTGTAGAAACCATCTTCTGAGCAAGCCCTCCTAATCCAACAATTGTTGAGAAGTTTTCATCCAAACGCATGTCAACAATAAAATTCTCTAGTTGATTGTCAAGCTCAATGAGAGCAACTTGAGAAAAATCTGAAGGATAAAATTCTGCAAGACGAAGTAACTTGTTTTTATCAAATGCTGAAAATGAATCTCTCGGATCAACACAAGTCATACACAATAACAACTCCGTGTTCACTTCGTTAAAACGATGATCCAACTCTTGAGCTTGTAGTTCAATCACTGAATAAAATAACTCAACACGATAATGGTGAAGGTTAGTGATTTTTTCAACCCTACGCCTTGATCGTCCACGAGCTACATGCACGCATTCCATGTTTACCATATCTATCTCATGCTTGCTACAAAAATCAGAAACTTCAATAAACAGAGTATCCCAACCTTCTTCTCTCATTGATTGCAAACGCTCCTTTGATACTTTCACCATCCTCATTCCATTAACAATATCTTGATCCTTTCTTTGAAGAGCTTGTGACAATTCATGAGTGATTCCCAAAATTTTTGTCATAAGATGTAATAAAAATACAAACTCAAACTGATTAATGATATCTAGCAATTCAATCGCTTCACCCTTATGTGTATTATCAACAGCATTCTCCCCAACATACTCAAGAACATCAACAGTAGAAGAATATAAATAAATGAGGTTAACAAGTGTACCATAATGAGAACTCCAACGAGTATCTCCAGGGCGCTTCAATGCCATTTCCTGATTTTTTCCTCTTCCAGTCTTGATTTCATCATTTGCAATCCTTTCGATAACCCTCTCCATTTGCTTCTCTCGAAGTATATCTCGACGCTTGCAAGAACCTCCAACAACATTACATAACCGTGTAACTGTATTAAAAAAAGTAGCAATGATTGCATTATCTTTAGCAACAAAAACAAGTGTGAGTTGGAGTTGATGAGCAAAACAATGGATGTAATAAGCACTAGAATTCTTCCTCAATATCAAACTTTTGAGTCCGTTGAATTCACCCCTCATATTACTTGCTCCATCATAACCTTGACCTCTCAAACTAGATATACTCAAGTCATAAGTGGAAAATAAATAATCAATGCCCTTCTCAAGTGATGTTGCAGTTGTGTCACGAACATGTAGGAGGCCAAGAAAACATTCAATAACACAACCACTTTTATTCACATAACGTATAACAACCCCCATTTGCTCTTTGACTGAAACATCTCGACACTCGTCAACTAATATGGAAAAAAACTCATTTCCAATATCCTCAATGATAACATTAGTTGTCTCAATTGCAGCTGCATTAATGATATCCTTTTGAATGTCGGGTGAAATAAGCTTGAGATTTTCAGGAGCATTTTTCAAAATAACATTATGAATTCCTTCGTTGCAAGAAGAAATAACTTTGAGAAGTTCAAGGAAATTTCCTTGATTTAACGATTCTTCAGATTCGTCATTACCTCGGAAAGCTAATCCTTGCATAATGAGATAACGAAGACAAATAATAGATGCATTTAACCAGCAACGATAATAAGCCTTTGATTGTTCCGAGATTTTAGCAAATGACACCTCAATATGTTGAGCTCGATGCATCAAATATTGACAAGCCAATCTACATCTATTATGATCACTGTTGTGATCTCCAGCATGATCCCTCAATCTTTCTTTCTTTCGCCAAGTGTTAAATCCTCCCGTTATAAATACATCATGCCCACTTTCACTCTTCCCCGTGGAAAATAAATAACAATATAAACAAAATGCAACATCTTTTTTAATGTTATACTCCAACCAATCCTTAAATTAATTCATCAAACCAAGATCCAACAAATTTACGTTTTCGATTTCCATCTAACACCTTTTGAGGAAAATCATGATTACGTGGTTGACATGGGTCTTTTAATAAATAAGCTCTACGAACTTGTTCAATCAAGTTTGGTGGATAGCTCATTATCTTAGGTCGAAGTCCCGGATCACTTGGAAGATTTTCTAAATCAATCTCAATATCATCCTGACTTGATGATTCTTGAAGTTGGGTATTAGGAGTAGACAGATCGAGTAGTGAGGAAGATATATCCTCAATAATTATCGAAGATTTCTTGTAATATCGCTCCATTATCTAATTTTTTAAAGATAATTAGCAAATTAAAATAACATAAAGCATGAACATTAATTAATAACTATAATTTAAGTTACATAAATAAATAATTATTTCTCCTATCACATGATGTCACAAAATTCACAATCCAATAAATTTTTGCTCTATAATTATAGAAAATAGAGTAACAACAAGGTGTATATATATTCTTGATCTTTAAATATGAAGAATCCTACAAATTTAAAATTCAACAAGGAGACAAAAGACTAGAAATAAATTTAATTATAAACTAATTAAAACAATAAAGAATATATATAATTAAATTAATAATATAAAAAATTCTTACCTTAGTCCACATGTACCCTATTACTCCATTAATGAATTGTAAGTGGAGGAGTTGAGGAGTGGAGTATTATAATATATAAACCGCCGTGAATCAAAGAAGGGAAATAGGTTGGGAATTTTATAATGAAAATTGCGTGTACAGTATTGGGCCAAAGAAAATAGGGTTCATATTAACATATATTTAATTTTTAATTATTTAAATATATATGTAAAATTACTAAAATACCCTTAATTTTTTTACAAAATTGGTGGGGGGCAGTGGCCGGGCCCTTGGTGCCTCCGTCTTTGTTGTCAGTTGTATTGGCACTATCCTGACAAATATTAAGAAGCAAAAATTAAAATGCACTTTGAAAATGAAAGTATTCAAAGTTTGCGTAGATTATAAAATAATCTGTGTTGGGATATGAATCCTAAAAACAAAGTCTTAATTGATGATCAACAGCCGTAATGAGCTTATTTTCTTTAATCTGCTTTGTGCCTTCGCACATAATGGCTAATGTTTCCCACATTTCTTTAGCAGTTTTAAGACGAACAATTTTACCCGCATATTCATTAGATACAATAGTTAAAATCATATTCTTAGCTATTCGGTCGAGGTTGTGCTGCTTTGTTTCATCAGGCGTGAAGTCAGCTTTATCTTTTGGCACCAGCTGATCAACTGGAATATCAGGGTTTCCAGCGGCTGTATTTGGAGCCATCACGGTGATAGGGCCATATGACATTATATCCAACATCAGATCATGAATCTGACTGAAGGCAACCTCCATTCTGCTCTTCCATAGATCATATTCCTCGACTAAAAAGATAGGCAACTTACGAGTGTAAGAATCTCCACCCATAGTGAATAAATAATAGTGAGTTTTATAAAAATAGGGTTTTCAAAAAATGAATCTGTTCAAGAGAGTTACAAGAACTTCTTCCTTAAGAAGTTAAGTAACATAATCAGTAGTTCGTTAGAACCACTGCTCTGATACCACTTGTTGGTCCCAAAACGAGTATGAAAACAGTCTAGAAAGGGGGGGGGGGGTGAATAGATTGTCAGTTGTTTAAAACTTTTACGTGCTTTAGATCATATGAGACGATGGAATGAGTTATATGCTGAGTCGTCTGTATACATATAGAGTGTTCTGATCTGTAGAGTGCTTAGGTGTATTATAGCAGATTAAGATAACAGCCTTACTGATTGCTAAATTCAGTTGATCAGTTTGAAAGTTATCTTAAAGGCTACAGGTGCGGAAATGTGTAGGCCCTACGTGTTTAAACTCGTGGGTATTTTATGAAAACCTTTTGAAATAAAGACTTCTAAAACAATGCAAGCTTGTCAGCTGATTTGATATCTGCTGATTATGAAAACAAACACTTGATGAGTTTTGGCTCTTTGATAAAATTGAGCGTTTCAACAAGTAAGAACAATAAGAATATGAATGCTGAATAGTAAAGTAAGCAATAAGAACACATAAGTTTATAGTGGTTCGTATCTCAATATCCTACGTCCACTCTCTAATCAGATAGAGAAATTCACTATCTTGCTGCTTTATAGTCCCAAGAGAAGACTTTCGATCAAGAACCTCAAGTACTTTTTGAGGCTACAGATCTGTTTGTTGGTGAGGTAACAAACAACCTTTACAATGGTTAATACCAATAAATGAAAGTATGAGTATAAACAACTGTTTCTAAGCTCTAAAGATTGGATTCTTTGAACTAGCTTAGGATCGAAAACTTAGAGCACTAAAGGTTAGATATCTTTGTAGGCTCTAAAGAACTCGAACACTTGGAATATTTGTCGAAACTGATTGTTCTTGATATCAGCTGAATGTGTAGAGAGTTCTTGCTTGTAGGGTTTCCGGTACCTTGTTCCAAAGAACAAGTGTTGCATTTATAGAGAGATTTGTGCTCAGAAACTAGCCGTTGCAACAAATCTTCCCAAGTAAGGTCGATATCTTCATATGAATGTCGTTTGCAGGTATTCTGGTACGATGTTTCCTCAAGAGGTAATGTGCATTAAATGCTCTGTACTTCTTCTGTAGATCTCTTGTACGACCTACTGTGTTGTCAACTTCATAGCTTCGTGTTGATGTCTTATTGGTCCACATCGGCTTAGTAGTTGAGTGTTGTCTTGTCTTCTGTTAGAGTAATTCAAAACTTAATCCGACATTCTATTTGTCTTCTATTTTACAGGCCTTCATCTTCTGACTTAGTTAGTCATAAATGAACCAACACTTGTGAGTTGTGAAGGTGTTTTATTCTTAAATGCTAACTGTCATACTCATTCTGTAGGTGAGCTTCGACTTGAATGCTCATTAAGTCTTTCTTTGACAAGATACATACGAGTTCATATCTGCTGAGGTGTCTTCTGAAACTTGAGTGCAGATTATTATATAGATCTTTCAGTCCATGAGACATACAACAGTCTTTAGATTTGATTTTATTAAAGAACTTTTGATGTCTTCTAGTCTTCTGTTCTTCAACACTAGAGTAGGGTATATAGATGAGTAATTAGCTGACTTCTATACAGCTGATTCCTCAGTTTGGATTTAAACATGTACATTACTTCTAAGCTTTATAACTCAGCTTAGGAAACTTAGTTCTAGATTACAAATTATCAATCTAACCTGACCTCTACTGATCTGATTTTGTCCATCAAAACTTAATCATTAAAATAAAATCAGATTAGGGGCTAGATGAATATCCCAACACATCATCTCCATCATATAGATTTTAAAGATATTTGATTTAGAATGAAAAAGGGTAGTATTTCAGTGTCTACAGGTAGTTGTACCGCTCGTTTTTGCGCTAACGTATTGTTCGCTGCGCCGCCACCCGTCGCGCCACCACACCGCCGCCTGTCGTGACGTTGTTTCTCTTCTTCATCTTTTTCAGTAAATCATCAAGTGGGGTTAGGGTTTTCTTTTTAGGATATTAGTTGGGATCAATGGATGGATCCTCTTCGACGGCGCTACGGTGGCCGATCGGGTGAGTCATTCGTTGATCCCTTTTATTTTCTGTATTTATTTTCGTTTCTTTTTTATCTCTTGCATTTTTAGTTATTTCTACTTTTATTTTCTTTTGACGTATTCTCTATATCTTTTGTTTCTTAGTTAGATTTTAGTTTTTTTTGTTATGAAGCCACTTCCCCATTTTTTGTGGTTGTTTCTTCCCTTGTGGTGCTTGGCAGTGCTATTATGGTGTTGGCCTTGGTGGAATTGGGTTTTTTTGAGATGTTGGGTGATTGGTTCCTGATTGTCCTCTTTTAGGACGGACCCGTGGGGACTTGGTTATGTGAGATGAATATGACGTTCGGTGATTCTTTGTCCTTATTTTTCTTTCTTTATTTTTCTTGATTTGTTGATGCCTTAGTGTGGGGTGTCTCGAGTCGAGAAATGGAGATCTATGCTTCTTTGGTGGACAAAGTTGACGTCGCTCGTTGCTTTACTTCCTCACGATTGGAGGTGACAATGACGTCGTTTGAATCTGTCTGATTTGACGATTTAGAGTTTGAATTTGACTTTTCTTTTGTTAGATCTAATCTTTGTAACCTGTTAAAAAAAAATGTAGAGTCGAGTTTCACCCAAAAAAAAAACTCTTTGCTGGAGTCAATGTCAAACCTCTCACCACTCACTTGTCATAATACCTATACTATACATTTGTATAATACAATGTCAAAATCACTTATGTGAAAACTCACTGGATTGAGTTTGTGCGTTAATTTATCTTAATTATTTGTGGGAGAATCGGATTTGTTAAATAATGGACAACATATTTTTTGGCCCACTTGTTTCTTGCCTATACATCATGCTACCGACCTTCCAAATTAATACTTTAATACATCTATTTGTCATTTCAGACGTCCCATTTTAAAATATTGATTATTTCTATTTTTGACAACATCACAATATCTATTTCTACACTTTCTTTTTCTCATCAAGTTTAATTTCTACCTCTTTCTACGTATCTATTTCCCATATATCTATACCTCACTATACATTTATTATGAAATTATTATAAATAAATTAATTTCTATTTTTTTTATAAATTTAAACTTTTAGATAAGTCAATTTTATTTTTATAGTTTCACAAATTTCAGGCAAACGTCTTGAATGGGGAGAGTATTATATCATATATATTGCACCTTTTTTTATGCATATTAATCAACTTCTAAATAAATAACACAAAATATAAATATAAGCAAACAAAAAGACGGAGATTATAAGAGTAAAGCAGAGAAGATTATTACCAATCATGCCCTTAAACTTTAAAGGTGCAATATTAATCATAATCGCTAAAAATAAAGATTGTGTACCAAGAAATCACAACCGCATAATTTTTTTTAGATATATATTGAATTAACGACACATAACCAATTAATCTAATTGATTTATTTTATAGTTAATTAAATTATTTTTATTTTGCAATACATCTACAATATGATTTAATGTAAAATGATTTACTACGGTGTAAATCAGTGTTCGTGCTCCTGCTTTCTTTGCAAATCATTCTTTCTTTCGTGGGTCTCTCCACCAGACAGACCACCAGACTTTTTATGTCCATCACGTTGGTTGTAATTTGCAGCTCATTTAATGATTAATGATCTTAATTCTCCGTAATATTTATTTTGAAAAATGCTAGAATACAATATTGTTACAAAGATATCAATCATGCACAAGAGTAATTGATGAAGACTTCATCAGTTATTTCCGAATGAATCAAAGAGTAATATTTAACGACTTTTTATGAAGTCAGACCTAATTAAATATTTAATCAAATGGTTACCTTCAAATTTTTTTTTTAAATTACATTATATACCCTCCCTTTTTTCATTCTCAGGACTCGAACACAGGATCTTAGGGGGTGTTTCTTTTGGGCTTTGAGTGGTTTTAAAAACCAGATTTTTGAAATCCTGATGAATAATATAATATGAGTGTTTCTTTTGGGTTTTGGAATAGTGAAGGATTTAACTTTATGTCAAATCAAATTGTAAGATTGAATGAGTTTGTATTATTATATTATTGTTTGGTGATCAGATTATAATGATTAGTTGATTAAATGTATTATATTATTGTATTATTATATTATTATAGTATTATTATATTATTGTTGAAAAAGAATATAATGATTGGAGTAATATTATATAGATATAACTTTATGTCAAATCAATATGTTTGATAAGGGTGGTTTTGAGTGGATTTTGAAAACCGATTTTTAAATCCCGAAGTAAAACGGGTTTTGAATCTTGAAATCCAAAATCTGGTTTTTAAAACTAAAAGTAAACATCCCCTTAGACATAGATAGTGGTGACTACTTGAGCTATTTCAATTGTATACCATAAAATAAACAATTTTAAGTACATATCGATTCATACTAAAAATATTCATACTCACTTGTTTATATAATAAGATAGAGCTTGGATCGACTCGTTGAAAACGCAGTAGAGGAGAGAGAGAGAGATGTTTATATATATTTTATTGAAATAAACTAAAAAAGAAAGTTGAGTTGATTTTATTAATAATGAAGTCGTATAAAGTCAAATTAATTACCTAGTCAACTGGTGACTTGTTTAATTATATATATAAGATAGAGGTTGGATGGAGTTGGTGAAAATGTAGGAGAGAATGGGGCAGCCGGATCAGCAAGGAGGAGTGGAGTTCCATCAAAGTCCTCCGGTGACAATCGACGACGATGATCTTTACGAACCTCCTCCGCCAAAAGTTAATCAGTTTCCTCCTCCTCCACCACCTGTAAAAAATCATGAAGTAGATTACAATATTAAGCCACCGCCGCAGCAAGATGATGTTCATCAGTTTCCTCCGCCACCCAACCAAGATACTAATAATGTTCAACCGTTTCCTCCGCCGCCGGAGCCAGATAATAATAATAATAATGCTCAACCGTTTCCTCCGCCGCCGCAGCCCTTTCCACCTAAGCCAGATAATATTAATGGTCAACCGTTTCCTCCGCCGCCTAAGCCTCCTCAACCTCAACCTGCAATTAATGGATCACTTCAGCCTTGGAAAACTGAACTCTTCGATTGCATGTTAAACCCGCAAAACGGTACTCCCTCCTGTTCTTAATATAAGTCGTTTTAACGTTTTGTTTTCTTTTTAATTAAATTATATGTTGTTTTACACTTTTCAATGCAAATTAATTGCATTTCTTCCAAATTTAACCTTAAGAGTACTAAATATTTACATAAATGTATTTTTTTTAATGAGATGTACAATTATTAATTTAGGGTAACATGAGAAATAATTTATTTTTTTAATATGTGTGTATGAGTTTAGGATGACATATATTTTGAGTAGGAGGGAGTAATTTATAATATCTAACCTTTACTACCAATCAATTATTCTTGAAAAATGTTGTTACCATGCACGATTTCTAATTTTGTTTTATTTTTATGCAATATATGATTAGCTACTATATTTGTAAAAAATATCTAAACCATACTCCTACCTCTCATATTTAAAATATACTCCGTCGTAAGTTATTTTAGATCAACTTCTGCTCACTTTAATTTTTGACTTTGCTTTTAATTAATGTCTATAGTACTTCTCATAATTTAAAGAAGAACACATCTATATAAATATACAATTAATTTGCATTGAAAGTTACAAATGTCATAGAATTTTTGCAAGGAAAATTAAAGGTGATCAAAAATACTTCAGAAAATCATAATAAATTGAAATTTATTTTTATATATGCAATTATATGAATGCCAAATTAAAGAATATCCTAAAAAAAGCTTTAATTTTCATATTATATGTTGAAAATAAACATGAAACGAAAAAAAATATTAAAATTAAAATTTAGACGGAAGAGATTAAAATTTTCAATTTTTGAAGGTCATTTTTCCAGAAAAATAATATATTCTATTCACGATAAACGGCTGTGTCTGTATATATAAATAGATTTTAAGTTATTTTTTCTTCTAATTTTTGTCTTGGTATAAAAATTTAAGTTTATTTACTCAGAATGAAAAATTAGAAGAAAAATATTCTTAAAATTAAAGATATGGCGTATGAAAAATATATTATTACTTTTGGAGTAGATTTTTTTTAGAATATACTCTTTCCATTCAATTTTATTGTTCTCAAATATTATACATCCGCTGCAATCATCATTTATGTACTCAAATCATCGTTAACTTATAATTTATACATAAAAAAATGACTTTATATTTATTATTGTACTAGATTAATCTGGCCCAGCAGATTCACCAGTTTAATAGAACTTAGACTGCACAATACCACATCATACTCCCAACCTATTTATTTTATGCATAAAATTTTTGTGATGCAAAATGATGATTTTACTATGATATTATATATACATGCATTATAATTTTTAGGTATTAAAAAGCAGCTTGTGATTTTCGATAGATCTTTAATTTTCATAATTTCGATGTTAATTAATACGTACACATGCATATTTCAGCTCTCATCACACTGTTGTTCCCATGCGTAACGTTTGGACAAATTGCGGAAGTAGTGGACGCTGGAAGTACCTGTAAGTATATCTCTAGCTAGCTCTCGATCTCAACTATTTAAAAACATATATATTGCAGTTGCATTTATATATATATATATATTCATCATGTCATGATTAATTGTAGCATGTACAACGAGCGGAATGATGTACTCGGTGATCGTATGTTTCATAGTGCCATGCATAATGTCATGCACCTATCGAACCAAATTGAGAAGCAAATTTGGGCTGGCTGAATCCCCAGCATCAGATTTTCTAATTCACTGTTTCTGTGAATACTGTGCTCTCTGTCAGGAATATAGAGAGCTCGAGCAAAGAGGCATTGACCCTTCTATAGGTACTCTATATATATATCTTTAATTAATTTCTCTAAACTCGATCTCTATATATATGGATATATTTTTTCTTTAAACAATTGTCAAATTAAATTAATTTTGGAATCAATTTATAAGTACGTAGCCTAATATAGAAAATTAAAGGTTATTTTGTGTTTAATATCTACATTTTCATAAATGAAATTAAAACACTACTACACCAGACCCTTCATTTTTTACTTTACACATCTACTTTATATTCGTGTCAAAAAAGCCATACTTATTAAATTTGTGTGTGTTTAGCATATAATCGTGTCAAAAAAGCCATACTTATTAAATTTGTGTGTGTTTAGCATATAATCATAAACGCTTAAAATAATAGTATGGTATGAATTTAATATACGAGGTTAAATATGATGTTAAAGGTTAACCATATGGTGATACAAACTTATTTAAATTGCCGTAGAAAACTTTACCCAGTAAATAAAAGGATATAGTAATTTTAAAAAAAAAAAACTTGACTAGAAAGAAATAATGCTAGAAGACACCCTTACAAAAATTATTATTTATAATTAAGACTGATTAAGAATGGGGTTGGCCCGATTAAATTTTTGAAAAAATCGACCTAATTGTTCAAGATCATGTGAAAATAATAATTTGAATGTTCTAATGATTTTTTATATTTACAGACAGAGTGGTGATGTTTGTTTTGAGATTTTTAAAATCCGGATGATTTGTATGTTTTGTGTTTGTTTTGGGATTTAAGTAAGGTATATAATTTAACTTTATAGTATAAAATTTATAGGTGTTTATATATGATTTTTAGATATTTATATGGTTGACTTTTATAAAATTTATAAATATTTTATATGGTGAAATTTTAAAATGCTAATTTTAAATCCCAAATAGAATTAAATCCAAATTTTCCGTCCCAAACAAATATACCCGAGAGAATGTGTGAAAATAATTAATAGGTGCTGATTATGCGAATTAATATAATTAATTAATTTTAGGATGGTTGGGAAATGTGGCGAAGCAGCAGCAGCAGCAACAATTTGGAATGACACCTCCACAGCAGCAAAGGATGTTTTGATGTCGTCATTAATTTGATGAATTGTCCCATATATGCACCTTTTCTTTAAAATTCCAACTTTTTTTTTCTTTAGTGCAGGAGGATTATTGGTTGTAGGAGTTTGACTTGAAATCACTTCCTCTGCCATCTTCTTACAACGATATTACAACGAATTTTACGAACTTCACATATTGATATGGTGCCTCTGCTTCAACCAGATTCAATAATAATAAAGAGGCATCTCTTCTCACTAACAGGAAATGAAATTAATTACTACTTAACAGAATAAGATCTATCCATTTAGAGATAATCAACTAGTAATTTCAGCAGTTAAAACCAATTTGATTTCTGATCAAACTAATAAATACCTTACTGAAGAAATTCTCACCCCCTCTAGTGAAAGCCTATCCACTTCATAGACCGTGACATGAAGAGTTCCATGAAGCAAGATCTGCGTCATTGCTTTTCACCTACGACACAATTAAGAGATTATAAGTCCACAATCACTTCAGAAGCTCCATAAGAAGATCGATAAAGTGAAAGCGCCAAAAACAGTTAGAAATCAATAACTTTCGTACTCCATCACTCATTTTTCTTTTTGAATTACATTATATACCCTCCATTTTTCTTAATTCCATGATTCAAACTCAAGATATTAAACCTATGTAGTGATTCTCTAACCACTTGAGCTATCTCACTTTGTCATGTACCTAATGTTATTATATTAAGTAGAAGAATTAAACCCCTTTAAGATGCATATTAGTAGTCTTAAGTAGAAGAATTAAAACACCTTTAAATAAATGAAATGACGCATGCATATTTAATGGTTACGAAGTATATAAGGAGAACTAAACTTTAAATGGCCAGTTTTCCTCCGTCAGCCGTTGCCCAAGCAGGTGCCAGGTAAGAGTGTAGTAAAGGGTTATGTATCCACGCGTCTCTTTTTCTTTTAAGTCTATCTTTTTACTGATCTTTCTCTTCTCTTTTGTTTATTTATCTACATATTTTACTGTATTATTATCCAAGAAACGTCTTCCACACTAGGGATGTCAATGGGGCAGAGCGGGGCAGATAGTTAAATATCCGAATCTGCCCTGCGTTCATAAGTATCTGCCCTGCGACCTGCTGCGGGGCAACATTTCGTGCTCTGCCCTGCCCTGTGCAAGTCATTGCCCTGCCCTGCCCCATGCACTCCAAAAGTTCAAGTAAAACATGCAGATTAAATTAAATTAAACAATAAAATAAATATTAAAATTCCACAACTTAATTAAACATTAAGATTAAACATTAGAAATTCACTAAATCATATCCAAGATACTTTTTTTTTTTTACGGAGAATCATATCCAAAATACTTAATAGCAAACAAATGTGTTTTGTGAAATTGTGATTTGAAGACAGTGAGAGAGTGAGCGGCAGGATGGGTAAGTTAAATTAGGGTTAGTGGAATAGTGGCCATAATTAAATAATATATATATTAATATAATTTTTTTTTTATATTCAGGGCAGGGCAGGGCAGATTTTTATAATACATGGATCCATGCCTGCCCTGCCCTGCCCTGCGTGCGGGGCGAGGCAGATTTGCCCTGTTTTAAGGATGGGGCAGGGCAGAGCGGATCTAAACCTCTCAGAGCAGGGCGGGTCGACCTCGGGGCAGATCATTTTGCCATCCCTATTCCACACACTGTCTGCAATAACTCAGCATTTATAGTCGCTTCTACGCCCCGTCGTTTCCGTCGATGTCAAAGTTTCTAGAAAGTTAATTTGTTGGTGTAATTTTCTTGTAATTGTTAGTCTAATTCTCGCCTTCTGAAATTTTAATTTGTATTCTCATGTTTTTTGAGTTGCCTTGCGGCCGTCCCTTTCACCCCTCCCTCCCTCCCTCAGTTAGTTGTTTTGTTCATTGATGTGTTTTTGGGTTAGTGATTAGTGATTACATTGGAAAGAGAGATTGAATTAGATTATGATTGTTGTACATTTATATGCTCACCAAGTGTTTGATAAATTGTTTGGTAAATTGTTATTTGAGATCACCTTAATTTAAATTGCAAAATTGTTCCTTCCCTTCTTCTTGCCACCGCTTTGTGTCTACTTTTTCGATATGTTAGTATTTCTTTGTGCAAAATACTACAAAAGGTTGGAATTCAATTGTTAATTTCTTGTAGTGGTTTTTCAAACTGTTGTTCGTAGCCAAAAATCTATATTTATAAAAGGAGGAAAGTTCTCTCCTGAGCTTGACATGTGGCTCTCCAGCACTTGACACATGGATTTCTGATCTTGGCACCTAATGCCACGTCAATTAAGTGTTGACATGTGGGCAATGACTCTTCAATTTTTGCCAAGTAATCCTTTTTATTTAATGTAATTGTTTATGAAGGAATCAAAAAGACTACATAATGGTTTGTTTATGAAGGAATCAAAAAGACTACGTAACGGTTAAAACTCTTCTTCTTCCAAATTCTCTCTAAGAAAACTGCATTAGTCTTCCATTGACAAGTTTCAATTGCGTTCATATTTGAACCGTGAGCAAATAATTAGTCTTATGCTGGGAAAATATATGTGGATGTTTTCATCTCTACAGAAGATGTTGATTAGCTGTCAGATTTTCCCTTTACCACACTTTTGTTAAATTTGTGTCATCTGAGCAGAATGCTTATTGCTTAATGTGTGTGTGTTTCCTTCTTGACTCTTATCTTTGAATAGTTAACACTTTAATGTTTGTAGGAATAATGAAGACTTCAAGGAAATATAAGTGTTGTAGCTGGACAGACTCATGAGGTTTGTTTTCTAGCACAATGCATACTGATAAAGTGCATGCATCCAATAATATTACATATGCATAGCTTTCTGGATTCACATATTCTCTTGCTTCAGTATTGTTGCATCAGCTGCTAATATAAATAATTAACACTTAACAATCCATTTTTAATTAGTGTAACTCTGTGCCTTATGGGTTTTACCGTTTCTTTTGGTGTCTTTGACAATTGAATCATTAAACTCATATATTACTTGGGATTTCTCGCTGGTACAGGGCAAAATGAATCTGGTATTCTTCTCACCCCTGAATGGTTTAGATTTGTTGTAGATCATGAGAAATCACTGCTTTCGCTGCTAAATAATGAAGAGAAGTTCTCATATTTGTATTTTCTATATACTAATTAAAAAATCAGTAAAACATTTTTTTATTGTTTTCTCCATCTATATGCCTTCCATTTGATTATCTCAGTGTCTAAGAGTTTTTGTGTTCAATTTCAAGAGGCTTAATTGTTGTTATGTAGTATCTAAGCTGGTTTAGATGTATTTTTACACCATCTATTTGTGAATATGTTTCTTTGACAATCAGTTACGGCAATAAGAAATTAACCATATTAGGATTTATAACAATACTTATGTGACCTTATTTTGTACTCCCTCCGTTCCGGAGGAACTTGCACCCTTTGCCGGCACACATTTTAAGAAATGTGTAAGAAAATGTGTAATGATTGATGTTTTGAGGGGTAATTTTGTAAACTTTTATGAATAAAGTAAAGTAAAAAGTAGATTGAGTGTGGAAAAGTAATGACATATGGGTAAATATGAGTATATTTCAAGGGTGAGGCTTGTGAAAGATATTTCCTTTTATAGAGTGTGCAAATTGATATGGGATATCCATATATAGAAAGTGTGCAAATTCCTGTGGGACGGAGGGAGTAGTTCAATTTCTATTGCGATAATTAAAGAAAACGGTGTATTATCTTCGAATTGTTGATATGCTTTGTAAATTGTATTTTCTGTTAAAGATCATGATTGTTTCCTAAAATTTTATTTTGAAGTGAAAAAATTTAATATAATAACTTGGTTCAATCCACTAAACCAGCTACTCGAAGGAAGTTGGTAAGGTACCTCCTCATTCTGTGTTTCTGCACTTGTGAATTTAATTTAAAGGATTACAAAATTTGATCAACTTTCTTTGTCCCATATTTTTCATGATTCTTTTATTTATGCAATCTTTTCAAATTATAGAGTTCAACAATTGATACATTTACTGGATATGGAGCACAAAAATGGATGTACCAACAAAAGAAGCCGTCATCATCAAATGTTAAGACTCAATTGAGGCAGGAGGTATTGGATTCTCGGTACTTTCTCTTTCTCCTCATCTGCTTTTGTCTATTCTTTTTTTTTTTTTTTCTAATTTGTTGTTCTGAATTCTTTATTAATTCAAATTCTCCTTTGTCAATCGTTATTGTAACTGTGTGAATACACATGTAATATGTTTAAGTTCATCGTACATATGCCTCCTCTATAACCATATTTTCTCCTTTGATAATATTACTTGCAAATGTGCTAAAAATAATAAAAACATATAATTAAGCCAAACTAAGTTCGTTTGAGATCTATTATATATGCACATTTAACATAACAAATGTTCCATATTAGTATATTACTCATCATATTTTCTCCTCTGGTAATATTACCTACAAAAGAAATGCTAAACAATGAAACAAAATTAAACTTAAACTAAATCCGAATGAGATCTATTATATATATCTTGGTGTCATCCCTATAATGATTAACTAAAGAAGCAATTATAGCTCAATGAATATAGTTGTTCCATTATTAAGGCACATTAATAGATTTTGTGCCATAATATTCAGAATTGAGAGCTTCTTTCAATGATTGTGTTATTGTACCGTGATCTTATATTACGAACTGAACAGTATTCGTATGATCACTTCTACATTATTTGATAATGTCTGTATTATAGGGAGGCTTATTGAATTACTAATGAAAATTTCCAAAAGTTTTTCAAAACTCCCTCAATTCATGAAAAGTATGCTCAATTTTTTTTGCACAGATTTAAAAAAAAAAAAAAAGATAAAGTAATAGTATTTTAGGGTTATTGTAAGTTAAAGATAAAATGATTGTTTTCATAAAAGGAAATGAGCACACTTTTGATGTACAAATAAATAAGAAAAGAGAATATAATTTTAGTGGACGAAAGAAGTATTATATTTTGTTAGGTTTACTTTTTCAAGTACCCTGTCCTACTTCGGTTCAAGCCCATTTAAACCCATATGTTGTTTGTATTTGATAACTCTTAAGCAGTAGGCTAAAAAATTCACAACAAACAAAATCGAGGATTCATTATATGAACCCAACGATCCTTTTTTTGTTCTTTACATTTTTGCTTTGTCAATAGGATAAAAATGTTCAGGACATCAGCTGCATTAACTACTTTTTTTCCAATTCAATTTGTGAGAGTTCTTTAATGGCATTAACTACTTTTTTTCCAATTCAATTCCTGTGTGTGGATTGTATACCAAAAAAGTGAACAACAGACATTCAATCAAGCAAGAACATACTATGTGGATCACACACTTCTATAATGGCAATGCTATATTTTTTAAGGGCTAGTCTTGGGTGAGACCGTCTCACAGAATGAGATCCGTGAGACGGCCCTCATATATAAAAAGTGATAATGTTTGAGTAAAAAGTGATAGTGTTTAAGTAAAAAGTGACAGTCACTTTTATTAAAAATATTATCACTTTTTACTTAAACATTATCACTTTTTTTTACAAACCCAAATATGGAAAAAAAATCTAAATTATCCTACCCAAAATTTTGATTTTTTTTGAAATATGGGTTAAAAGGGATCCGTCTCACGGAAAAAGATCCGTGAGACGGTCTCACACAAGTTTTTGCCATTTTTTAAAGTATGTTAAAGTCTTTTTTTTTTTCGACACTCCATTATTAAGGAGGAGGGAGGAAAGGCGACTGAGAAACAAGATTCATTCGGAAGAAAAGAAGGTTGTCGTAGTCACTGGTGTTGTGGTAAATGATTAAATTGTGTTTAAGTTTCGTTAATTTAAATCGTGAAAAATGAAAGTAAAGGATTTGAGTCATTGGTTCCTTGATAAGGGTCAACTTTTAGCTGAATTGTCCTATCAGCAATGTTGGCTAACTCTCTTCAGTTGAGTTAGCTCCTTAACTTCACTGATCATTAATTGATGGCTCTTAAGCTTTCTTGCTTCCATATTAGTGATTTTGACCCCATCAGCACAATTGACTCTTGCCTTAGAACATTTCTGGTTCAAGTGTGCTTGGTCAATTCTGCTGGACATCTCCTCTGATCTTGATTGCTTATACATCAGCAGACTTGGTCTTCTTGATGTGTTCTTCTGAATTGATCATCAGGGAGGTTGTCTCTATACTGAGCTGATCTGAATCTCAGCACAGTTGGTCATTTAGCATATCAGCAGTGTTGGGATCAACTTGATTCTGAGCCATTGAGGGACTTGATTCTTGTAATCTTCTAAGCTTGTGTTTCCCCTCAACTTGTGCTTCTAAAACAACTATGAGCTGCCTAACATGTCAGCTTCTCAATTAGCCTGAACTACATGTTCCAACATTCCTGAAACATGTTCATTTAATCATGACTTATCTAATTGGCATGTCTTTAGGGGTTTTGGTATCTTAATCAAAATCTCATTTTATTCCCAACAATTTCCCCCTTTTTGATGATGCCAAAACCTATACAAAGGGGACTTGAATATACTATTACATGTATCTTCAGTAGATATGACTAAGGTCAAATTTCCTGAAAATGAATGTTAGTTTAATCAAAGTTTAAGTGTATATAGGTTAAGTTAGGCAAGTTAAGATAATGAGATATTATCTCTTGAACAAGATGATTGGTTTTTCATTGATATAGCATTTAAGCATTACAAAGCATGATGTTAGTTAAGATCAACCAATCAGAGTATGTAATCAGAGCAAATACAAATCATAAGTATAAATGCACATTTCAGCAGCCATGAGCAATAAGGGACAAGGAAACTTAGCAGTTTCAGAGGTCTTCTTCAGGAGGTGGCACCATCCCATACTGTGCCCAGACTCTCTTCTTTAGGTCCATAGCATCCTTGTTTGTTCCATTGAGTCCAAGTTTCAACTTCTCCATCTTATGTATTTTAATGAATTCTTGGAGAATCCTTTGCTGATCAATGTAGCCTTGTACCTTTGGAGGCATGCAGATGATGGGACCAGAGGCTTTGAACTCCACTCTTGTTATATCTGCAGCATCAAAGTGTTTCTGATAAAGCTCTCTACGGTTTTCATACATAAACTGAGTAAAGATGGATTCAATGTCTTATATCCATCCATCTGCCTATGCCATAAAAGTCATAAACAAACTCCCTCTTTGCTTCCTCCCATTCATCATTCAGTTGTATTGGGACCCATTTGTCAAGATGGGGATACTTAGTGTATGATGCTCTCTTTCTCCTTGGCTTCTGAAAGTTTTCTCTTCTCAGGTCTCTTGCTCTGTTAGCTTCCATCAATGCTTCCATCTTTTCTTATGCTCTCATCATGGACAGTTTCTGCTGAATCTCAACATCTTTTCCAAAGCCTTCCTCAAATAACTTAGAGGGATCATCAGCAAGGACTGGTGCTCTCTTCTTCTTTTCAGGGCTTTTGGCCACTTCTTCTTCAGTAGCATCTTCAACAGTCTTGCTCCTTTTTTTATGTAGGCTCTTCATCAACTCTGAACTCAGCAGACAAATCCAGGTTGTTGGGGAAATCAGTGAAGGTCTCTTCTCTTCTTTTGCTCTTCTTTACTTTCTTGACCTTCCCCCTAATTTGGACATCTTCAGCATCTTTGTCCAAACCTGCTGAACAAGATGATTGGTTTTTCATTGATATAACATTTAAGCATTACAAGGCATGATGACAGTTAAGATCAACCAACCAGAGCATGTAATCAGAGCAAATACACATCATAAGCATAAATATTCATTTCAACAGCCATGAGCAATAAGGGACAAGGAAACTTAGCAGTTTCAGAGGTCATCTTCAGGAGGTGCCACCATCCCGTATTGTGCCCAGAGCCTCTTCTTTAGGTCCATAACCTCCTTGTTTGTTCCCTTAGGTCCAAGTTTCAACTTCTCCATCTTAAGTATTTCAATGAATTCTTGGAGAATCATTTGCTGATCAATGTAGCCTTGTAGCTTTGGAGGCATGTAGATGATGGGACCAGGGGCTTTGAACTCCACTCTTTCTAAATCTGCAGCAACAAAGAGTTTCTGATAAAGCTCTCTATGGTTTTCATACATAAACTAAGTAAAGATGGATTCAATGTCTTCATCCATCCATCTGCCTATGACATAAAAGTCATAAACAAACTCTCTTTTTGCTTCCTCTTATTCATCATTCAGTTGTATTGGGACCCATTTGTCAAGATGGGGATACCTTGTGTCCATCTTGATCAGCAGCTGTGGCTTGAGCTTAGTGTATGATGCTCTCTTTCTTCTTGGCTTCTGAAAGTTCTCTCTTCTCAGGTCTCTTGCTCTGTTAGCTTCCATCAATGCTTCCATCTTCTCTTGAGCTCTCATCATGGACAGTTTCTGCTAAGTCTCAGGATCCTTTCCAAAGCCCTCTTCAAACAAATTTTTAAGGATCATCAACTAAGATTGGGGTTTTCTTCTTTTCAGGGCTCTTGGCCATTTCAACTTCGGCAACATCTTTAGCAGTCTTGCTCCTTTTTTATGTAGGCTCTTCATCAACTCTGAACTCAGCAGGCAAATCCAGGCTGTTGGGGAAATCAATGAAGGTCTCTTATCTTCTTTTGCTTTTCTTAACTTTCTTGACCTTCCCCCTGATTTGGACATCTTCAGCATTTTTGTCCAAACCTGCTGATTCACCACCTGGTCTTTGCTGCCATCTAGCACTTTCTTCTTGTAATGAGGCCATAGAGTTTTTCAGGGCAATTGCCAATTGCTCTTCTTCATCAAGATCCTCTATGTCTATTACCTTCTTGCCTTTTCCCTCAACTTTAGGCACTTGCTCTTTTCCTTTGCTGCCTTCTCCAATCTTCAAGGCACCTTTGGCTCTAGCTCTTTCCCTTTCCCCATTTTTGGCAACATCAAAGCATTGGGGCTTAAGGTCACTCATTGTAGTAGTCAACAAGGATTGGGCCTGGTTCAGGGACTTGATCTCCTCAAGCAAATAAACATTCTCATCATGAATGTTCTCCAATCACTGCTCATGCTCAGGAAAACAAGAACAATCTTCATTTTCTGCTCCACAACCTCCTCAATTGTTGCCTTCAATGATGCATCAAGGTTGGTCTTGAGAAGTTCAGTGAGGTTGGCCACTGCAGATTCAGAGATCTTGGCAAGAACATCTTTAGAGAACTTGGCAGATGCTTCCTTCACCATAGCCAATCTCATCTCTTCTGCTCTTTTCTTCTGAAGAGCACTTTTTTTCCAAGGGCTTGCTTGACAACCAGTCTGAGAGCTTTGACATTTTTGTTGTGGTTGTCAATAAGCAGCTTCTGATCTTTTTTCGCTTTCCTTGACCTTTTGCACTTCAGTAGAGATAGTCTGCAGCCCAAATTCAACACCACTGATTCTTGCTTCTATAGTGGGTAGCACCACATCTTCTCAACCAGTGAGCTTCATCTCCACTGAGGTAAGTGTTCTACCTTTTTCATCTAAGGCTTCTGAAGTTTGTGCATGGGTAGTCTCTACTTGTTGGGCCAAGGTGTCCAACTTTGCTGAATGCTCTTCAAGTGCCACTTTTGATAGACTTGCATCAACTTGAACTGGAGCATCTGTGAACACATCTTTAGCAAAAAATTTATCATGGGTTATGCCTGCAGTATCTGCAAAGTAAAACTTGTTAGTGAAATCACCCTCATCACCCTCAATTTCTTTTTCATAAGGCCCTGACTGATCAGCAGCATTCTCCTCATTTTCAACTATTTTCTTTTCACCTTTGTTGGGATATGAATCCTGTAAACAATATTCTAATTGATGATTATGAGTTTTGATGGCCAAAAGCAACTTGAAGTTAATGATATATGTGGTTGAAAGTCATCTTAACTAAGTCATCTTAAGAAGTCATGAAAACTGAGTTTACTGATCTTATATGTTACTGATCTGATATATGAACTGTTAGGAACTAAGCTGATAATGTATTGTATAGACAGCTTATAGAATAGGACTTAGATATACTCTTCTGTATGTAGTTCAGATGATGTATAGATAGGTTTTATATATGTAAGTTTGTATTGAATTGTATTCAGCATTGTAAAAGTTCAGAACAGTAGAATAGAACAAGATTAGAAGACAAAAGAAGACTCAGAAGACTACTCCAAAGTAAGAATACTATCAAGAGGAGTAAAGATGAAGCACATATGTATTCTGGAGATGTTCAGAACAAAAGTTGAGAACTGTGCTGACTGGCTCAGAACAGTAAAAGTCAGAACAGTAGTTTACTGTGCTGAGTTGGTGTGATTGAAGAATAAGTTTCGAAAACTTATTTAAGGAGTAACTGAAGATATTAGAAGATATGCTGACTTCAAGATAAGAAGTTAAGTCGGTTACAAAAAGAAGTTACAAGAAACGGGTAAGAGTTAGTTGAGAGTTAGTTTCACAAACTGCTAACTATCATACTAAAGTATATAAATACCATGTGATCTTCTACTTGAAAAGACTACTGCTATTACTACTATTCAAAGCATTCAAAGAGCATTCAAGTATTCAAGAACTCACAGAGTTGAAGGAGATCAAATCAAGAGAAGAAGTCACCGTACTGAATTGAAGAATCAAAGGCTACTACTCAGAGAAGTTTTACTTTACGTTTTTAGTTTGTGATTTGTTGTAAAACAAGTGTGCTAGTTACTTGTGAAATTACTAGTAGATCGAAGATATACCTGGTGTATAATCGATAAGATCACAGTCTTAGTCTTGGGACTTTAAGCCACAAGAAACTCAAGAAGGAAGAGTTAATAAAATATCACGACTGAAGTTGTGAGAGTGGATGTAGACATTTGTCGAACCACTATAAATCTTGTGTGTTGATTTACTTACTGTTTATATTTGTTTAACATACATATTCAAGATCTAAATCTAAGTTGAGTATAAAACTGAAACTGGAAGTACTGATCTGACTCAGTAAGAACAGTACTATACAGAACACTATTCTGCATATAACTCTGATATTTTGAAAGATTTTTAAAAGTCTATTCACCCCTTCCCTCTAGACTTTTACTAGTTTAATCAATCTTAACTCAACTTTGGGACCAACAACCTTTATCATAGATAATCTCACAATCATGAAGAACAGACCTCCTCTCATCAAGGGATTCTTGAAGTATAAATTTGACTTCAAGAATAATTTGTCCTTCCTCACTTACTCCATCCTCTCCCTCTATGTTTGGTACACTCACAATCTTAGTGATTACTACCTCTCTTTCATCCTCATCTCTCTCTTGTTTTTCAGGACCAATCTCCTTTTCAACACCTTCTCCTAAACCTGCATCTTCTACTGAGTCATCCTGAATGATTAAAAGCTGGTCAGTGTCCAATTCTGCTAACACTGATGAGGTTTTAACCAAACTAGCTTCTTCTTGGAAAGCCTCAACATCATTTGGTTGTTCCTTAGGCTCAGTTGAACCATCATGGGCTGATGCATCTTTGGTTGTGTTACCACCAGTGGTCAACACCTCTGAAGTATCAGAGCAACCCAGGTCACAACTTTGCACACTACTGCTCGGCGAGCTTCGTTCGAGACCTGGCATCATAGATTATAACACTTCTATTTCAGTTGTTAATTTTTTGAAACGTTTGGGTCAATTGGATGTTACTTCGGTTTTACCTAAACCTTCTTTGTGTACTCCTTGTCAATTGGCAAAGAGCAAACATTTGTCATTTACTTTGAATAATAAGCGAGCATCCCGCGTTTTGGACCTTATTCACTGTGATTTATGGGGACCTGCCCCGGTGTGTTCTAATGATGGTTATCGTTATTATGTTATCTTTATTGATGATTATTCTCGCTTCACGTGGTTTTATCCTTTACGTGCTAAGTCAGACTTCTTCGGTGTTTTGGTTAGCTTTCATACCTTTGTGTGCAATCAGTTCTCTACCTCTATGAAAGTCTTTCAGAGTGATGGTGGTACATAATTTGTTAACGGCGGAGTTCGGGATTTCTTTTCCACCAGAGGTATTCATCACAGATTGTCATGTCCCTATACTTCTCAGCAGAACGGTCGTGCGAAGCGTAAACATAAACATATCACCGATTCGGTATTCCATCTTCTTGGGAGGAAATTTGGTTTCTTGGAGTGCTAAAACGCAGTCTATCGTGTCTCGGTCTAGCTGTGAATCTGAATATCGTGCCATGGCCAACACTGCTCAAGAGAACATTTGGGTCACCCAACTTCTTTGCGAATTGGGTGCCTTACCCCCTGGTCGCCCTCTTTTTCTATGTGACAATAAAAATGCTCTCTTTCTATCTCTGAATCCTGTTGCACATAAGCGGGCGAAACACGTTGATATTGATTGCCATTTTGTTCATGAACTTGTATCGTCTGGTCGCCTCGCTACTCAGTTTGCTCCCTCCGAGGTCCAAGTTACCGACATCTTCACGAAGAGTCTTCCTCGTCCCAGTTTTGAATTACTTCGTTCCAAGCTTTGTGTGTCCACTCACCCAATGCATCGCTTGAGGGGGGATAATAGGAAATAAATAATTTAATTATTATTTACCATATCTTGTAAACATTTCCTTTAATTATTTGTTATTATTTTCTTGTAAATCTCTTATACCTTAACTATATATATTGGAATTTCTCAATCACCTCATTAACGGTGATCTCATACCTATTCTCACACCCCGATTAATGCACCCCCAAAATTTATTGAGATAAATGCATCCACCCTTCAAATTGTCTTCAATACCCTTTACTCCCTTTTATCTATAAAATACACATTTACTACACACACCCTCTCCAAACCCTAATTCCTCTCCATCATTTTCCACCCCCTTCCTTACCGTCGCCGCCGCACACCACCACTCGCCAGCAGCGGCTCCCTTCGCCGGCAACCGCCCCTCCCTTTCCCTCGAGTTCACCGGCGGGACGCCTCCACTCCCCCTCCCTCGATTAACCGGCCTCCCTCTCCCTCTCACCGACGGCCTTTCCCTCCGCGACTCCCTTCCCCCTCCTGCTTTTTTTTTGTTCATCCTCGACGGCCTTCCCCTCTCCATCGCCTGATCCCGTACGACCTCGTTGTCGCCGCTTCCTGATCGAAGATGCCGGCCACCCCCAATCCAGGTACGTTCATCCACCGCTGCGCTTGGTAAAGGTCGCGATTTTTAGCCTGCAATTTTTTTAGGGTTTTCTGCATAATTTTTTCTGTAGAATCCCTTTATTTTTTTTTTTAATATTTTCGACAATGTAATGTCTAGCACATACACTCTCGTCAACAACAATTTTTCGACGGAATTGTATGTGGTCGACATTATAGTGATGATTCTTTTTTTCGACCTTTCCAGACGGATCAAATATACTCTCGTCGATAAATTGTTATAGACGAGAGTGTATATGGTCAATATTACAATGTCAATTTAAAAAAAAAAAAAAAATCGACCTTTGTAGGTCAGACTATATACATTCTCGTCGATGAGAGTGTATATGGTCAACACTGGTTTGTCGAAAATTTTAAAAAAAAATTGGAGAAATTTTTAAGTTTTTTCTGAAATTTCTAATTTTTGTTTGGTGTTTGGTGGTGGTGGCGGCGACGGCGGCGACGACTGTTGCTATAGAAATTAGGTTTAGGGTTTAAAGGTGGAACAAGTGGTGCATTTAGTAGTGTAATATTAATCAAAGGGTATTTTGGAGTTTTTGCTCTATTATTTTATTCATAAATTGATTGGGGGAGTGCATATCTCCGAAATGGAGGTGTAAATAGTCAAACTCATTTTAACTCTATAATAGACAAAACCAAACATAGGAATCAAAATTCTAAAATTCTTGAATACAATCTAACCTTAGACTCGGATGGAGGTATTTAATTTATGGATTTTAAATTCACCATTCAAATTCAGTACACTTGTTTGAATTATAATGAATTTTAAATACTTAAATTTTTGCATACACATTTTTTAGTTAAAATTGAGAGAATTTAAAATTCTTACTAAAATCATGTCATTTGAAATTCATCTATTTTTAAATTCTTTCATTTGAAAAACCTTCTCAAATTAAATCCCCTCATCCAAACACAACCTTAAATTTTTGATCTGGGAATAATCTTTATCTTTATATATAAATTATATAATAACAAAATCTTCTACTACAAAGAGTAATTAAATTTTCCACCAAAAAAAAGTCATTAAATTTTAAATACCAAAATAAATTAAATATAGAAATTAAAAAATGCCGCAGCTAAAATGCACTCTCAAATTTTATTATGAGGAAGTCTTTCGTAAAAAAATTCACCATGAAAATGAATTAATATTGTTAAATGGATTGATCAAAAGAAAACTATGACAATAAAATGTATGATATATAAAATAAAAAAAAAGGAGAACCTGAAATTATAAGTTCACAGAGTCGAGGTGTGTCTAGAAAAACTCTACTCAAACACAAAATCCGCTCAAGCACCAAATGCAATAAAACAGTTGAAGCACAACAACAGAATATACGAGAGAGAACTAGATATAAATAAGCGTCGGTCCGTTATGGACTCGAGTGCATGTTGTGCACCCTAGTCCATGTTGCATTTTTCAGTTTTACTGACTTACATTTTGTTAAAGGTATGAAATAGAGAACAAAATGGAGAAAATCATCAATCTCCACACAAGATTGAAAAATGTAGAAGATGAAGAAATCAGATTATCTTCTGCTAAAAGTTAGTTTACAAAAATGAGGAGAAAGGTATTTATATACCTATAAAAAGAGATGGCCTAACTAACTAATTAGTAACTGCTAATCTATAGTTAAGAAACTAAATAACAGTTAAGAACCTAACTACAATCTTGACACCCCCCCTCAAATTGGGCATGGATGTTGAAGAGGCCCAATTTGGACTTGAAATGATTGAATGAAGAAGGTGGTAGAGGCTTTGTCATGATGTCAGCTAGGTTGTCCTGAGAAGGAATATGGATAAGGTTGATTACACCATTGTGGACCTTTTCTCTAGTGAAGTGGACATCTATGGAGATGTGTTTGGTTTTGTCATGGAAACACGGATTGTGGGCCATGGCATGAGCAGATTTGCTGTCTGTGTAGAGGGCTGCAGGTTGATCATGAAGGATATGGAGGTCTTTAAGGATGTATAGAATCCATTGGACCTCACATGTTGTAGTAGCTAGTGCCCTATATTCTGCCTCTGCAGAAGATCTTGCCACAGTGGGCTGCCTCTTGGATTTCCAGGAGATGAGAGATTCTCCCAAGTAGATTGCATATCCAGTGATGCTCTTCCTTGTATCTTGACATCTTGCCCAATCTGAGTCTGAAAAGGCATGAAGTTTAAAACTATTAGTAGAAGAGTAAAAAATTCCTTGCCCTGGATTACCCTTAAGATATCTAAGTAAACGATGTACAGCAGCTAGATGAGCTGTAGTAGGTTTACTCATACACTGGGTAAGAACATGGACAGGGAAAGCAATGTCAGGTCTTGTTATGGTGAGATACAACAATTTTCCTACAATGCTTCTGTAAGAGGTAGGATCAGTAAGTAAAGGAGCTTGTGCATTAAAGAAAGTGAGCTTTTGATCCATGGGAGTAGAAAAAGGTTTGCTATCTAAATAACCAAACTCATGAAGAAGATCTAAAGTGTACTTTCTTTGACACAAATGCAAACCTTTTGGACTCTTGGCCACTTCAATACCCAAGATGTATTTCAAGGGACCAAGATCCTTAATAGTGAAAAGTTTGTGAAGATGATTTTTAATGGAAATGATGTCTGGGAGAGAGTTTCCTGTAACAATGAGATCATCTACATAACAAAGAATAACAGTAAATGAAGAGGCAGTAGATTTGGTAAACAATGAGTTATCAGCAACAGATTGGATAAATCCCATAGTAATAAGAGAATCAGATAGTTTTTGAAACCACTGTTTGGATGCTTGTTTTAATCCATACAAGCTTTTATTCAACCTACAAACTCTATTCTGAGTAATATACCCTGGAGGAGGTGACATATAAACCTCCTCATCCAAATCACCATGCAAAAAGGCATTATTAACATCAAGTTAGTGCAAATGCCAATTTTTAGCCACAGCTATAGCAAGCAAAATTCTAACAGTAGTAATCTTAGCTACAGGAGAAAAGGTGTCAAAGAAATCAATACCTTCTTGCTGAGTGTAACCTTTGGCCACTAACCTTGCCTTGTACCTCTCTATTGAGCCATCAGCTTTGTATTTCACCTTATATACCCACCTGCAACCAATAGAATGTTTTGTGGGAGGAAGAGGGACAAGGGTCCATGTATTTGCCTTTTCAAGGGCCTGGAGTTCTATGTCCATGGCTTTCTGCCAATTAGGATCTTTTGCAGCCTGCTTATAAGAGGTGGGTTCTGTTATTTGTGAAATGTTGGCTGTATAGGATAGAAAGGGCTTGGAAAGATGGCCAGTAAACAAATAGTCAGAAATGGGATACTGTCTTCCTTTCTTAGTAGAGATGCTGGAATTAGAAGTGGAAGAAGGTAAAGAGGTTTGATAAACATCCAAATATGCTGGAGGATGTCTATGTCTATCAGATTTTCTAATAGGTTGATGAACAATAGTATCAGTACAAACAGTGGGAGGAGGACCAATATTGTTAAGATCCTGAATGTTATTGAGAGATGGGTCTAAGACATTAGGATTCTCACAAGTTTCAGAACACTGATCATCATTAATAACAATAGGAGAAGAATGCACATTAGTGTTGACATCATGTAAGGACTGAGTGATATGAGTAGTAGCAAAAGGGAAAATGTGTTCAAAAAATTTGACATTTCTGGAAATGAAGATCTTTCCAGAATTAAAGTCTAAGAGTTTGTAGCCCTTGGTACCAAAGGGATATCCCAGAAAAACACATTTAATAGCTCTAGGGTGAAACTTGTGCCTATTAGTAGTGAGGGTGTTAGCATAGCAAAGACAACCAAAAACTCTCATGTAAGAATAATCCACCTCCTTGTTATGCAGAAGCTGAAAAGGTGATTTATTTGAAAGGATAGGCAAAGGAGTTCTGTTAATTAAATGGGCAGCAGTGAGCACACATTCATTCCAAAATTTTAGGGGTAAGCTAGATTGAAAAAGGAGGGATCTAGCCACCTGGAGTAAGTGTTGGTGTTTTCTTTCAACCAAACCATTTTGTTGTGGGGTTTCCACACAAGAGGTTTGGTGAATAATCCCTAAATTGTGATAGAAATCATGTAGCAAAAATTCAGTGCCATTGTCACTCCTTAAGATTTTTATTTTAGCATTAAACTGAGTATGAATCATATTTGAAAAATTAAGCAAAGAAACCTTAACATCAGATTTGTGCCTTAACATATAAATCCATGTGCATCTAGTAAAATCATCCACTATAGTCAAGAAAAATCTGTGCCCTGAATGAGAAATGGTAGAAAAGGGGCCCCATACATCACAGTGAATCAAATTGAAAGCACAATAAGAAACTGAGGTACTAATAGGAAAAGATAGTTTCTTTTGCTTAGCCAAAGGACGGATGTTGCAAACATGAGTCTTGTTTGTTGCTTTTACATTCAACTGGTCAATAGTAGACAAGTATTTAGTAGAGATATGCCCTAGTCTATAATGCCACAAATCAAAGGTACTAGAAAAGGAAGCAGAGTGTACAGGATTGATTGCAATCTTGAGAATGTAAAGCCCTCCAGTTTGTTCAGCAGAACCAATCACTCTCTTGGTGGATATGTCCTGCAAAACACAGTGTGAGGATAGGAAATTGACAGAGCAACTGGAGTATCTAGTAAGGTGAGAAATGGACAGCAAATTATGTGTAAAATCAGGTACATATAAGACATTATATAGGGTCAAAGAATCATTAAGAATGATGTTCCCTATATAAGTTGCTGTGGAAGTGGCATTATTAGGCAAACTGATCTGAATATTTGATTTAGAGGGAGGGGTAGAAAACAAAGTAAAGTCAGAAGTCATATGGTCTGTGGCCCCTGTGTCTAAAATCCATGTGGAAAAATGTGAATTGTTGCCTAAAGAGTTAGAGCAAAAAGATGTACCTGAATTTTGAGGATTCCCAGGCTGATGCACAAAGGCCCCAGCTGCAGCATGTGGGGGAGAAGGAGGGTGCTGGCTTTGCTGTGTCTTAGTAAAGTTCAAGAACTGATCAAACAAATCTGGACAGACTAGAGGATTGGAAGCAACAGGGTCCCCTTGTAAGGGAGGGGGAAAAGCCATATTGGCAGAAGATGTGTTGTCAACAGGGGGTTTAGAACCTCTAGGACCTTTCCAACCAGGGGGAAAACCAATCAAATGAAAGCACCTATCTACAGTGTGGGTGGTGCCACCACAATGACTACACAAGAGAGGCTTCCTTTTGTTTTTGAAAAATTTTGGATTAGGCTGCCTAGAGAGCATGGCCACAGAATCAGTAGTAACAGGAAAAGAAGTATTTAAAGCTCTTTGAGACTCTTCCTGCAGGAGCAATGAAAAAACCTTTGCTAGGGGAGGGAAAGGGGATGTAAGGAGCAATTGACTGCGAAGAGCCGAATAGGAATCATCAAGGCCTATCAAAAATTTCATCACAGCATCCTGTTCTTGTGTTTTAGCAATTTTCTTAGGAATATCACATTCACATGTTTTCAAGGCATCACAAGAGCAAGATAAGATAGGCCTAAAACTAAGATACTCATCCCATAGACTCTTAAATTGATTGTAGTATGTAACAAGAGATTGACTACTCTGAGTAATGGAACTAAGACTTTTCTCTAAATGAAACACCCTAGTGCCATCAGAACTAGTGTATCGAATTTTAAGTTCGTCCCATACCTGTTGAGCGGATGAGAAATACTCCAGAGTGTGTTTGATATCCGGAGAGATGGAGTTGAGAATCCACATCAACACCAAATCGTTTGCACGAACCCAAGCGGCGAAGATGGCCGGATCATCGGCCTCAACGGGTTGAGGGAGCGAACCGTCGATTAAAGGCAGTTTATTCTTGACGCTCAGACCTCGTTTGATGGCATGACTCCAGGAGACGAAGTTCGAACCAATTAACGGATCGAGAGCTATCGCGACTGCAGGATTATCGTTGTGGTGCAGGGCGAGAGGAGAGAGAGGGTTCTTGGCTGGGTCTAGAGAATTCGGATCAGGCGCCATTGAAGAAAGTAGATGAACGGCCAAGAATCGAGAAAAGCTGCGGCAAATCGGAGTAGTCGCCGGATTAAAAGGGGGGGGAAGAACCCTAAAAATCGTGAAAAGGGGGGAAGCGGAGAGGATCGGTGATGGCTATACTGATACCATGTTAAAGGTATGAAATAGAGAACAAAATGGAGAAAATCATCAATCTCCACACAAGATTGAAAAATGTAGAAGATGAAGAAATCAGATTATCTTCTGCTAAAAGTTAGTTTACAAAAATGAGGAGAAAGGTATTTATATACCTATAAAAAGAGATGGCCTAACTAACTAATTAGTAACTGCTAATCTATAGTTAAGAAACTAAATAACAGTTAAGAACCTAACTACAATCTTGACACATTTTTTGATAAATGGTGTTGCACTTTTCAATTATTATACAGTTTAATAATTAAACAACGTGCCGGTCAAAATTTTGGGCCTTACTCAATATCTTATTTTGGGATGGGGAGGTAGAGGATATGATTTGGAAGAGGGTTTACTTTTTCTAATTAAAAGGGTATATAAGTCTAATTTGGGTGTATTTAGTAAATATCTATCATTTCTTTTATTTTTAATGGTATATTAGTCCGAATAGAGACTTTGGGGGTGTATTTAGGTTGTACTCCATTAAAAAAAATCTTTAAATTTACTATCTCTCCCTTAAATTAGAAACACTTATTTCAAATATTTTACATATAAAAGACAAGACTATTTTATATTTGATTAAAAATACATATATATAAACTTAAAAAAAAAAAAACGAGTATATAAACTTAATTAACAACTTCTCTATAATATACGACAATCACGTGTTGATTTAAAGCCAATTCCGTAGAGCCTGTGTGAATAATGGAATTGAAGAGAGGAATTGTAAAAAAAAAAAAAAAAAAAAAAGAATTGAAGAGAGGAGAAAGAATTGAGGAACAGTATTAGAAATTAATATATAAGAATTAATTGTTTACCTCTCTACAAGTTGAACTTTTAGATGAAATGCAATTTTTTCATGGTATTCAGTTAAATGACATGGCTTCGATTCTACTGGAAATGAGATCAGGATGAAATAAATTACAAAGGGTAAAGTCTAGTATGCACTCGAGTGCATGATGTGCACCCTAGTCCACGTGCACTTTTCAGTTTACTGACTTACACTTTTGGTAAATGGTGTTGCACTTTTTAATTATTACTAAAAATATTATTATACAGTTTAATAATTGAAAAGTGCAACACAATTTACCAAAAAGTGCAGCATGGACCATGGTGCACAACATGCACTCGAGTCCATAGCAGACCAACCCATTACAAAGAGGAAGAGAGAAAAAAAAATGTAAGGGTACATTTTGGTGAAATTGAATTGACCGTGTGAGTAATGCAGTAAGTTTTTCTTCTATTTTGATTTGTACAAGATGAATACAGACAACATACAATAGTCTAAATTAAATATGTAGACTTATGCATATGCAACCATAAATTTTGAAATAATAATTTTTTTTTTGCATGCCGAAACTAATTTTGAAGTGTGACACATGTAAAATATGCATGCCCAAACAATTTTTGAAGTGACACATGTAAAATTTATGCATGCTTGAAAATATATAAAAACAAAAAAAGTATAGTCATGCATGTGACTTGAATAAAGTTAATGCATTTGAATTTAATTCTTCAGTTGCAGGGAGGTTATTGTAAGATAAAAAATAGTTGCAAGTAAAAAATATAACCCCTACACAGATTTGGGACATTTTATATAGATAAGAATATAGACACATTTTACTATATATTAATAACTTATTAATTTAGTTACTCCCCTTTTAGTAGAGGATAGGGTTTGCCAAATCTTCCCAACTTTACTTTTAGTTTCCCAAAATCCACAGTAACAATTGAAATATTAGTCCATCCTTTTATATTCATAAATCATTTTATGTTTTTTTTATGTGCGACATTTGTTTGACCCTTTTAACAATAACAGTCGTGATTAATTTTTTATGGAATTGATCCCTTTTAGAATCTATATATACACTCAATCTATTTTTTTTCTTTACTTTAATTTATTTATAAAATTTTACAAAGCTACCCTCAAATTTGTAAAATTTGTACACTCCTAATTAACTAAGGATGTAAATACCTGAGGTAGTTTCTTACGAATTATCTCTCTCCCACCGAACAACCAAATTATTATAACATGACATTTTTTACGAAACACCAACAAATATTTTTCTGCATATTTCATTTACTATGTCTATCCCTCATAAGTCGTAACGTTTGAGTAGATTCATACATAATGTTTATCTCCGCTATCCCTGCAGACATGGCCCTAGTAGAAATCACACTCTACGCCGCCCTCTTCCTCTCCGCCGTATTCCTCACCGCTATTTTCACCGGCAAACTCCGCGACTCCTCCTCCCCTCCCGGCCCTTTTGCTCTCCCCATCATCGGCCATTTACACCTTCTCGGGCCGCGACTCCACCAAACTTTCCACGACATGTCCCAACGCTACGGCCCGATTATGCAGATCCGCCTCGGCGCCATCCCTTGCATCGTCGTTTCGAGCCCCGAATACGCTAAAGAGTTCCTCAAGACACACGAGCTCTTCTTCGCCTCACGCAGACAGTCCACCGCCGTTAAAACCGTCACCTACTATTCCTCCTTCGCTTTCGCTCCCTACGGACCCTACTGGAGGTACATCAAGAAACTCTGCACGTACGAACTTATGGGCGCCAGAAACCTCAACCATTTCGAGCCCATCCGCACGTGGGAGGTCACCGCGTTTGCGCAACGTCTGATGGACAAGGGTAAATCCGGAAAGAGTGTAAATGTCACCGAGGAGCTACTCAAGCTGACCAGCAACATGATTTGGCGTATGGTGTTGAGCATCAGGTTAGTTAGTTAGTGACGGATTCAGAATTTTGAAATTTGGGTATCAAATAGATCAATTCATCTGTGTCACTTTTCGTGTTCCATTTTACTGGATTTGTTACATGCGTTGCCCTCATTATTATGCTAATAAGATCACATGTTTCAATTTCTGTGTTCCACATTTTATTTAACAGGTATGAATGATTGTACATGTGTCTAACAGGTGCGGTGTAGATCATTTTTTGACACAATACATATCAATAAATTAAACTGTGTAAAAACTAACACAGGTGATCTCATTACCCATTTTTACACTCAAATGAACATTTGTATTTGCCACCGTGTCAGGTGTTCGGAGGACGAAGGCGAGGCGGCGAGGACGGTGGTTCGGGATGTAACGCAGATATTCGGGGAGTTTGATGTTGCGGATATTATATGGTTTTGCAAGAAATTTGATTTTCAGGGGATACAGAAGAGATCGGAGAGTATTCAGAGGAGGTTTGATGCTTTGTTGGAAAAGGTTATAAGTGACAGGGAGGAACAGAGGCGGAGCCACCGCGGTGAAGACGGCGGCAACGGCGGGGATTTACTTGATAAGTTTCTAGATATAATGGAAAGTGGAACCTCGGAGGTCGAATTCACCAGGGACCATCTCAAAGCTTTATTTTTGGTGACAACTCTCTCTCCCTCCCTATATATCCATTTTTATTTGGCCTAAAAATTCACAACCTTTAAATTGATTTTTTTTTTTCACTTTAAAATTCAATTATTTATTGCAATTCGATGCAATAGACTAATTTTAGGCGTAACTAAAGATGATGTGGCAGTGGAGTATTCAATACCATGTAAGATCTGAATAAATTGGTGTCTCATGTGACATTGGAAACAGACTGCTCCATTATTTTTTATTATGATGTCGAAAATTAATCTCATGCATCGAATTGTAATAAATAATTAATTTGTGTATTGAATTGTGAACTTTAAAAAATGTTATAATTGATACCCACTCAATGGTTAGTGAGTTTTTAAACTATTAACCTTTTTTTAAATTTCATAATTTTAATCTAATTTTGATTTTAAAAAATAGTCAAAAATAATTAATTTATGTGATGAATAATATTAATGGTATATAAAATACTTTTTTTTGTATAAAATAATGTCTTTCTTCATATAAATTAATACTTCAAATTATATATTTCAATTATTTGTGTAAATGAGTAAAATTTTGATCAAAATTTAATTAACAAATAAAAAACTATATATATATATATATATTAAATTACTACATGATTTTTTTTTTAACTACAAAATTTTCTCATTATAATATTTTTAGTTGAAAGTCTTTAATGACTAGAAAAATATTTTTAATGACAAGTCTGTCGTTAATTCTTATTTTTATTTTTACCATAAAGACTTTTAGATAGAGAGTCTATTTTCTTGTAGTGAATGTATTGAGTATGAATTGACTAAGATAATTTAATATATAATTAATATATTGTCAAGGATTTTTTCACCGCGGGCACCGACACAGGAGCCATTACCACAGATTGGGCAATCGCGGAACTGATAAATAATCCAAAAGTACTGAAAAAAGCACAAGATGAGATTGACAAAGTCGTAGGATTCAAGAGATTGGTTAAAGAATCTGATGCCCCTAACCTGCCCTACCTTCAAGCTATCATAAAAGAAACATTCCGAATCCATCCTCCGATCCCCATGATAACGAGAGAAGCGATTTCTGACTGTAATATCAACGGCTACAAGATTTTAAAAAATAGTATGTTGTTTGTGAACGTTTGGTCCATGGGCAGAAACCCTAAGTACTGGGAAAACCCAACAACGTTTCGGCCCGAGAGATTTTTGGAGAAAGAAAATTCTTCCACTGATGTCAAAGGGCATCATTTTGAGCTTTTACCTTTTGGAACGGGCAGGAGAAGCTGTCCAGGAATGTTGTTGGGAATACAAGAGGTGACCCTTATAATTGGAACTATGATTCAATGCTTTGACTGGGAATTGCCCAACGGGTCGGGTCAGGTCGACATGACGGAGCAGCATGGACTGACTGCTCCACGAGCAAACAATCTAGTTTGCGGTGTGGTGCCACGGGTTGACCCGAAAATTATTTCTTGGCAGTGATGTCCTCCACTGATGTGATACTAATTAAGATGCATGTATGAATATATGTTTTTGTGTTAGAAGTTGATTTATTATCCGAATAATGGCGATGTGATCAAAATAATGATGTATGTTTAATCTTGAATTTAAATAAATGTCATGATAATGGAGATATATTTTTATGTATACCAAAATTATCTAAGTCACAATTAAACGACCAAGTTGCACGGTTGTGGAATTGTTACAAATAACATGAAATTAATTATAATATTGAAATGGGTAAATCTCATCTATATCAAGAGTAATTGTACATAATTAATATTATTGTTTAATGAAAATAATTATTACCCACCAATTAACATAATTTTAGAAAAAATAAATTATACGGAGTATCATTTAAAAATGCATTTGCATGGTGCATTAGAAAACTGTGTGTATTGAATGTTGTATCACCAGGTCAAAAAAGTCAATCTTTGACAAGTCAATTTTAGTCATCAGCTTGCGTGGCGACGACTTGTCAACCAAGTTGTGCGATGTTTAGTCAATATTGTAATGAGAATGTAAATATGTGCTCGTTCTAGAGCTGTTGGCGAGCACGTGTAGAGTTGTCCAGAAAAGACAAGTAAAAATAGTCCTTCGAGAGTGGGCGAGCACGACCAACTCCCATGGAGAAGTCATGACGACCAGTTCTCCGACGACCATCATGGCCCCAGCTCCTCGTTGAAGGCGAGGACGACCACCAGAGAGGCGGTTTAGCATCGAAACGACCTCCAAGAAGCATTAAATGCGACATCTCATCACCTGTTCTGATGGGATCTCAAGGCCAATGTAAGCCCTCCACGTGTAAAGGATGGGCAGCCAAAAAACCTACTATATAAGCCCCAAGAGGCACAATGTAAACACAAGTGAGAATTATTACACAAAGACCGAGGCAAATAATACAAGAGCTCTCGAAAGCTCCCAAGCTTCTCCAAGAAGCTAATACATTCTTCATCTTGTTCTTCATTATTCATCACAAGATCATCTACTTTTAACCATGGAATCCACGTAATAACCCCGTTAATATTATATGTTTGTTTAGTGCTTGCGAAGTCCACATCCAGATCAGCCATTCAAAAGCACGTACAACATTTGGCGCTAGAAGGAGGGGTCCTTTTACCTGTTCTTCATCAAGTTTCAACCGATCATCGAACGATCGGTGTGTAAACTCATTTATATCAAGTTTTAATCGGTGTTTGCGAAATACCTTTTTTAACATCATCTACGTATCTTATTACGTATATTTGCGATTTTATGTACTTCGTACAACTAGGAATTCCTTTCCCGATCATCGTTGTTTTTTAATATTTGTTGTATTCTAGGCATATTTTGGAGTTTGATCTCCTAGTAAAACTGTTTGAGCACTCTCTTTGCTGTTATTTTGCAAATTTGTAGTTGTAATAACACGTTCTTCTACGAAAGAACGCAAATCTTGTGTTTTTAGCACCAAAGTTTAGGTCCGTTCATATCTTGTAACCGGTTCCCAGAAAACTACTCTCAAGAATGTCTCACCATACAAATCGTGATGAAATTCCACCTCCGGCCAACCAGGCAGCAAACATCAATTTAGGGGCCATTTTAAATGATCCCCAATACTTGAGAGAATTCACCGACTACCTCAACGAAAAGAGGAGAAAGAACGAAGCCATGGAACTGGAAAATGCCAAAGAACAAGCCAAAGAAAATGCTCGGAAGGCGAAAGCCCGTGCCCGCCACGAGGACGAGCAGATATCGTACTCAGTCACCGGATTAAATCGACGTGCCCGCGATAAGGGAAAGGCCAAAGCTCACGACCACTCCCATCACAGTCACACGGGAGATTCGTGAAACTCGGTTTTTTACCGAATGGGCGACAAGGACCCAAAAGCTCCTCGCCTAGTACATTTCAAGGTCGATGGTCGACCAGGCAAGGGCGACCACAGAGATCGTGGTGACAAGAGAGATCACGGAGAAAGAATCTCTGCCCTCGACCGTGTGGGGGAAAAATCGCGGGGACCGGCGATGAGTTTTCGCAGCCACCAGCCAGAAAGATCTCTCCATCACTCACCTGAGCGATCACACCGTAATTGGTATGATCGACCAATCGAATCCCACCGGAGCCAACGAGGCAAACATCAGGTCCCTCAGCCTCAAACTGCCGAGGAGGGTCAAATTGCCCAATTTATGGAGACCCAGAAACAAATGAAGCTCGAGATGGAGAATCACCGAGCAGAAGTGGCCGCCTCCAGAAAAGGGAACATCCCACCAGTCACTCTTCCCATCTCACCACTGAGTATCATGATCCTTACTGCTCCCATCCAGAAAAAGATTCAAATGCCCGCCATGGCAGTGTACGATGGCGCGTCTGATCCTTGTGTACACTTGTCAAAATACTCGAACTATATGGCCTTTGTAGGGGCAACAGATGCAACGCAATGCCGAAACTTTCCCCTGACCTTGGGGGATCGTGCCCATCGTTGGTTCACAATTACTTTGGGAGCGGGATCTGTCAACTCATTCATCAAGCTGGGGCAGCATTTTCTAACCTATTATGGTTCAATTGTTGCTTGCCCAGCATCCAAGCAACGTCTGGCCAACGTTCGCTAGACCCTGACTGAATCAGGAAAAGACTTCATCGAACGATTTGACAGATTAGTCATCGATGGAGAAGCGGTGAATGATGATACCAAACTGATCTCCGCAGTTTCTGGTCTGAGAATAGGCTCTCGCCTATGGGAAGCAATGCATACACTTTTCCCGGAGTCTTATGCCGATTTCCGCAATCGGGCCGGGAACATCATCCAGATGGAGGAGATCATGGATGCCGCTAAGGCTACCGAGCAGCCTGAGACGGGCAAGAAGGTATGACCACCAAAGAAGAATTTTACAACTGGGGAGCCGTCCCAGCCAAAAAAGGCTGTAAACCAAGGGAACAATGCCAAGCCGGCGAATTTCAAGCCTTTCGAGGAGGCACCGGAAATCACGCAACTGCGAGAGGCTCTCACCATCGACCCCAGATCCACCTTCAATGCACTCAAGGGGAAGAATATGCTCCCCCGACAAGGGCGATGCATACGAACTAGAACAACTTGAATCCGGAGAAATTCTGCGACTACCACAACTCCATCGGCCACCGAACGAATGGGTGCCGAGATTTGATGAAAAACTTGTACAAGCTATACATGGAGGGCAAGCTCGCCCAGTACATCAAGCCCAGAGAAGGCAATGGCGATAAGAGGGGCAAGAAGCGTCGCGACGACGAGGACTTGCGCCAGCAGATCAACCGTTAGAAACTGATGCCCCCAATGCCGAATGGCCTGCCAGGCGACATCGATTTCGTGGGCGGCCACTGCAATGTCATAGAAGGCCCCCTTGGGGGGACCCAATCTGGAACAACTATGTCCGTTCGTCGACAGCAGAGTGAGATGCGGGCACTAAATAACGTGCACCAGGTGTGCGTCGCTGCGGCTGAAGAAAAACCCATCTCACACCAAGTCCTTTTCACGGACGATGACTTGAACGGAGTGGTACAGCCAAACAACGATGCTTTGGTTGTCACCGGAAAAATTATGGGAAGCATCGTCCATCGCCTGATGGTCGACACTGGGGCATACACCAACATCCTATTCAAACATACGTTGGATGCTCTCGGTGGATATGAAGTTTATCTTGAGCCATGCAGCGACATCATCGTGGGTTTCGGAGATACCCCCTCCATCCCCATTGGAAGGATAAGGCTAGCAGTCGAACTAGCGTCCACCAAGAATCCGGAGATGCGCATCACTCGAAACCTCGACTTCATGGTCGTCGACATGCCATCTTCTTACAATGCTTTCCTCGGCCGACCTTTCTTCACCGAATTCAAGGCGGCCGCTTCTACTTTTTATTATTGTACTAAGATTCCGACCCCGACGGGAGTTATAACCGTTAAGGGCGATCAGGTACGGGCGAGGGAGTGGCTCGTCCGTTTTGCTAAGCATCATTCCAAGAATTCTCCCACTGAGGGAAAGTATATCGAGTGACATAAAGAAAAAACACAAATGAACTACTTGGAGGGATTTCCCAACTGGTATCAAAGAATCGAAATGGGGGAATCAAGCCAACAGCTCGACGACCACCAACAAGATTTGGACGAGCACTCCCCAATGGATCTGGACAAGCACATTCAAATTGAATTGAACGATCAACTCCCTGAGGCGATCGACGACCAAGTTTCAGATCTGGACATTCTAGATTTGGAGCCAAGGCTAGGCTTCGAGCCAGAGATCGGAATCGAGGACCCTCGCTGGAAAGAGCCCAAAGAACGGCCAACCCCAGCGGAGGACCTCGAAACCATCCATTTAGATGAAGCTCGTCCAGACCTTGAAGTTTTTATAGGATCAAATTTGCCAGAACCACTGCGGTCAGAAATGATCACCTTTTTGAAAGAGAACATCGGAGCAGGGCCTGATAAGTATGCGGCTATGGCGGTCGAAGTTACAAAACTGATCGATAATAAATTGATCGAGAAAACAGGAACTGATCCCGAGTGGATGGCAAACCCCGTGCTCGTCCGAAAAACGAACAGGTCGTGGCGACTGTGTATAGACTTCACAGATCAGAACGATGCTTGTCCCAAAGACCATTTTCCGATGCCCCACATTGATTATCTGGTGGATAGTACAGCAGGGCATGAAATTCTAACTTTTATGGATGCTTTCGTGGGATATCATCAGATCGCAATGCATCTCGACGACCAGAGACATACAACTTTCATGACGGCGATAGACATGTACAGTTGGAAACGAATGCCCTTCGATTTGAAAAACGCAGGGGCAACATACCAAAGACTGGTAAATAAGATGCTTGATCAACATATTGGTGAGATGGTGGAAGTCTATGTCGACGACATTGTTGTCAAAAGATTGCGGAAAGAAGATCACCGTCATCACCTCACCATGACGTTCGATATCTTGAAAGAGTATAATATGAAGCTAAATCCCAAGAAGTGCAGTTTTGGAGTCAGCTCCGGGAAATTTCTGGGGCACATGGTTAGCCAGAGGGGCATCGAGGCGAATCCTACGAAAATTCAAGCAATCATCGATATGCAAAGCCCAAGAAATGTAAAAGAAGTACAGAGATTGATAGGATGCCTAGCATCGCTGAACATATTCGTTGCACGAACGGGCGATCGTTGCAAACCTTTTTTCGACGCGTTGAAAAAAGGAAGGTTCGAATGGACCGAGGAGTGCGAGAAAGCTTTCGGGAAGCTGAAAGAATATCTATCAGATCCGAAGGTCCTATCTATGCCAGTCCTAGGCGAGAAATTATGCCTCTACTTGGCAGCCACTGAGTGCGCGATCAGTTCAGTGCTCGTCCGAGCAGAAGGGAGCACACATTTGCCAATTTACTATGTGAGTCAGTCACTGAGAGACGCCGAGTTAAGATACACCCCAATGAAAAAATTGGCTTACACTTTGGTCATGAGTGTGAGAAAGCTAAGGCAATACCTTTTCAACCACGAGGTGGTGGTTCTTACGACGTTTGCTCTACGACAAGCATTACATCAGCTGGATACCACTAGAAGACTATTGAAATGGTCAGTGGAAATCGGGTAATTCGGGCTCACCTACTCACCAAGAACGGCGATCAAAGGACAAGTTCTGACAGAGTTCATCGTGGAGCTTACCTTCCTAGAGAAGATTGACAAGGAAATCGAACTTCCTTGGACACTGTTCGTCGACGGCTCTTCGACGAGCACCAAAGCAGGGGCAGGGATTGTCCTCACCAGCCCGTCCGGATAATCTTTTGCTTCGGCGATCGAGTTCGAATACCGGGCGACCAACAACGAGGCCGAGTACGAGGCGTTGGTCGCTCGAATCAAGATGGCAATGGCCGTGGGCACCAGAAAACTGATTTTTTTTTCAGACTCTCAGCTAGTGGTGTGCCAGATAACAGGCGAGTACGAGGCTCGCGGCGACCAGATGTTAAAGTATCAAGAATTGGTGAAAGGATTACTCGAGCAATTCGATCAAATCCACATCGAGCAAATCCCTAGAGAGCAGAATACGTAAGCAAACGCTCTTGCACGACTGGCCACTTCAGAGGGGGAGGCGATATTTTCAGAAGCTACAATCACAAAACTCTCCTCTCCATCAATGAGTAGAAATCAAATTATGTAGGTTGAAGCGACCAGCGACGAGGAGTGGATGTCGCCGATCATCAAGTACATCAAGACCGGCGAGCTCCCGGCAGACAAGGTTAAGGTGACCAGACTACAGCTCAGGTCGGCCAGATACACCGTCATAGGCGATCAACTATATAAACGAGGTTTTTCAATGCCTTTATTGAAATGCCTTGGAGCAAAGGAAGCAGAAGTCGTCATGCATGAAATCCACGATGGAGTATGTGGAAATCACACAGGGGGCAAGCACTCGCTTTAAAGATCATGAGGCAAGGCTACTTTTGGCCTACTCTGAAGAAGGACGCAATCCACCACGCGCAGACGTGCAAGAGATGCCAAGCTTTTGCTCCCGCTATACACTCACCACCAGACGAGCTCATCTCGGTGTACAGTTCATGGCCTTTTGTGAAGTGGGGCATCGACCTTATAGGACCTTTCCCTCCAGTTGTGGGGGGAGTAACTTTTGTCGTCGTAGCAGTCGACTATTTCACCAAATGGACGGAGGCAAAGGCACTGAAGACCATCACAACGGCTCAAATGACAAACTTCATTTGGAAAAGTATCATCTGCAGATTCGGCCTACCACGAGCAATCATGACGGACAACGGACGCCAATTCACCGGTCAAGACAAGCTGGATTTCTACTCGAAGTGGAACATCAAGAAGCTCTTCTCAACGCCTTATCATCCACAATCGAATGGTCAAGTAGAGGCCATAAACAAAATCATCAAACATACTCTGAAGGCAAAGCTGGAAGGATTGAAGGGCACATGGGCAGACGAGATGCACATGGTGCTGTGGGCATATCGGACGACCACGAGGAATTCTACAGGAGAAACCCCGTTCGCGCTCGCATTCAGAATAGAGGTTGTCATACCAGCAGAAGCACAAGTTGCCACCTTTTGAGTGGCAAACTATGACGAGCAGCTAAACAACGATGCACAACTCTCCGATTTGGATTTCCTAGAAGAGCGAAGACTAACAGCGGACGAGAGAAACGTAGTTTACAAGCAAAGGTCAGAGCGGTATTACAACACCAAAGTGCGAGCTCGGAAATTTATCATTGGCCAACTCGTACTTCGACGGGCAATGGAGCAATCAATAGGCATACTTGGCCCGACTTGGGAGGGCCCGTACCGCATAACGCGCACGTATTCAAACGAATCGTACGAGATAGAAGATCTTGACGACAAGCCGAGCCAGTACCCGTGGAACACGGTCAAATTGAAGAAATATTATCAGTAAGTTTTATTTTCGTACATTTGTATAGTTTGTATTTAGAATCATTCCTGTCAAGTTAATTCCGATCGGTTAGACGTCTCCAACTAATTAGAACACTTGAATATAGAAGAAATAACTGCTCAGAAAAGTAATCAACGAGATAAACAGCACACAAGAATTTAAGTGGTTCGATCAATGTGATCTACATCCACTGGACTAGATTAGTACTTCTTTGATTGATAAAGAATGTTTACACACTCATTCACTCGGAATTGGATATTTCCTCACTTCACTCGTGAACTCACACAACTCAAAGAATACAATAACGTACTAAATCTCTCATCCAACAATCAACCTTTACAATGTACGCAAACAAGAGTTTATAAAGACCAAAGGTAGTTGCTGCTGTTAGGAACTGTTTTGAGTAGTTATCAACTGTTTGCAACTGCTTGTAACAACCCATGTGCTCTGTTATTGCCCAACTGAAATGGTAGTTATGCCCTCAAGTTGTTGTAACTGTAAAACTGTTAGTTAAACTAACTAACTTCGAACCAGAAGACTTGTCCATAAAGATCAGAACACTACTTTGTGATCTGATACTCAACTCTTCTGTTGTGTGATCAAAAGCTAACTCTACTGATAGACTTCATACTGTGCTGAACATTTACTGATCTGATAGTACTTTGTTGAAGTACTGATCTTGGTACACTCTGTTGAAGTACTGATCTTGGTACACTCTGCTGAAGTACTGATCTTGGTACACTCTGCTGAAGTACTGATCTGACCCAGTACTGTGCTGATCCAGTACTGTGCTGATCTAGCCAACTGTGCTGAAATCCAAGCATCACCTCCTCAGCTGATTGAAACCATTCCACTCATCTGATTTCGGCCTAAGTTATCATATCTGATCCTATCAGCTCACTACTCACTTAGTGTGCTGACTCTGAGATTATGAGATAACACTCACAATTCTCCACCTTTAGCTCATAATTGAACTAATCTCCACCAAAAAAATAAAATAGCAACACTATTCTCCTCAAAGAATAGCCTCCACTACTGATCTTCTGCCACAAGAACAGTAGTCTTCTCCTCAGAGGAATTAATGCAGTCCAATAAGTCTAAGACACAAGCCAAACTTCTCTTTTGGCAATGCCTTAGTGAACGCATCAGCAGGGTTCTCCTCTGTAGCAATCTTCACTACCTGGACCACCCCCTTCTCTACAATATCTCTTACAAAGTACAGCTTTACATCTATATGTTTAGTTCTCTCATGATACCCCTGATGTTTTGCAAGATGTATTGCACTTTGGTTATCACAGAAGACAGTCACACTTCTTTGTGATATACCAAAATCCTTCAAGATCCCCCTAAGCCACACGCTCTCCTTAACTGCTTCAGTCAAGGCTACATATTCTGATTCTGTAGTAGATAATGCAACTACGGACTGATGTATTGACCTCCATGATATAGCTGTACCAAATAAGGTGAATACATACCCTGTTAAGGACTTTCTTGTGTCTACATTGGCTGCATAGTCGGCATCAACATATCCCACAAGTGCTTCTCCCTCATCTGATATCTTCTGAAATTTCAGACCTTTCTCAACTGATCCTAGAACATATCTCATGACCCACTTAACTGTCTCCCAATGATTTAAGCTTGGATCACTCATGTATCTGCTGATTACACTCATTGCATGAGTTAAATCTGGTCTACAACACACCATAGCATACATTAAACTCCCTACTGCACTGGCATAAGGAACCTGTTGGGAATAAAATGAGATATGTTTTGATCTAATACCAAAACCCCCTGAGACATGCCTAAGTCAATATAAATATGTTCTAAGAATGTTAGAACATATAGATTATAGGCTAGATGAGAAGCTGAAATGTTAGGCAGCTCTTAGACAATTAGATGCACAATTTGAGGGGGAACCTATGCTTTGAAGATGATCAAGATCAAGTCCCCTCAAGGCTCAAATTCTGGAACAATCACTTAAGAGCAAGGACACTCTATGAAATCTAAGATGCTCTTATCAGGAGAGTTGTCCAGAGAAGATGCTCTTATGCAAGAACAAGATTGTAAAGCTCAAAAGGACAAGTCCAATGAAGATGCTCTTATCAGGAGAGTTGTCCAGAGAAAATACTCATAAAACTCTGATCAGGAGAGTTGTCCAAAGAGGCTAGCCATATGCAAGAACAAACCTACCTAGCTCAAAAGGACAAGACTACTCAAAGGTTTTGGTCAGGAGAGTTGTCCAGATAAGCCAACTCTAAAGTATAAAGTGCTCTGATACAAAAAGACCAACCATGCTGATCAGAAGAGTTGTCCAGAGGAGTTGTCTCAGCTAAATTGATCAAGATGAAGTGCTCTGAAAGCCTGAGGACAACTATGCTGAAGAGATTGAAACAATCACTCCCTAAAGGTCTTCAAAGAAATAAGCTAAGACCATCCTTAAGAGAAATAAAGGGAATGAGCCAAGTCATCTGAAGAAGAGCAAGCCAACCATGCTAAAAAGCAAAACTGCTGATAGTGATAAGGAGAGTTGTCCAGATGATAAGGAATGTTGTCCTATCATTGGATCAACCTTCAGAAGCCATGTCCAAGTCCTAACAAGAAGTCAAACATTGGGAAAAGTGCTGCAGAATGAAGACAAAACTGTTACAGCCGTTTATTACCCAAATGAGGACATGTCACTATCAAGAATCTGTCTTCGAGTTTGAAGAACTCAAGGAAGACATTTATAGCAATTTGGGGCTGCCTCTCCAACGGGCAAATCCTCCATTTTGTCTATAAATACAGAAGTGTGAAGACCATTTGAGAGAACCTCAACCTTGAAAGCATCCAACTATCCAACTGACCTCAACATAATCCAACCTAGCTCAAAGTTCTTACAAGCTAGAGTGCTTTCAAAGCTTTCAAAGACTATCTTAGTCTTCAAACACTTCTTCTAAGCTGAATCAAATTGTCTATCCATACACAAGCTTAGAGAGATATCCTATCCTTATACACTGATCTTCATTGTAAAGGATATCTCATTAGTTGGAACCTTACTTCAACCCTTATATCTTTCAAGAGTGAAAGTGAGAAGGTTGTAGTAGTAGAAGTGGTAGGAGCTGACTGTTGAGAGAAGAACAGTTCAGTTCTGAGTTGAGAAGAGGGTACTAGGACTCTAGACATCCTAGGGATCAATTCACCAAGGAGTGGTGTTCTTGATCAAGTGCACCTTGGCACTATAAAACAAGTTAATTCCAAGAGTGAAGGAATTATCCTGTTAAATCAGGGAAAGTGGATGTAGGAGCTTGAGTCTCTGAACCACTATAAACTCTTGTGTTGATTTTGCTTTACAAGTACTTACAATCATTCAACACTGCACACAAAACTGATCTTTCAAAGATACATATTCAAAGACTGTGCAAAACTGATTTGGACAAGTTCCCTGAAGCTTAACTGGACTGTGTTGCATTGACTCAGTGATTTCAGACATTAAAGGAGTCTAAACTTAAAGGGCCAACCACTATTCCGCACATATAACTCCCCTAGATAGTTATTCAACTAAGTACTCAATAGTACTTAGTAGATTGATTATCTTAGAAGAGTTAATCATCTTCAGCAGAGTTGTCCAAGACAACCTTGCTGAGCTCTGGTTTGATCTAGTTGAAAAAGAATTTGCAAACAAGTGTATTCCCCCCCCCCCATACACTTGTTATCTACTCCTTTCAGGACCAACAAGTGGTATCAGAGCAGGGGTTCACAGACCACTGCTTCTGAAAATCCATCTTGATTTTCAAAACTCACATATTTGGTGTGGTCACTGAACTGATCTCTATCTGAAACCCATTACTTACTGATTGATTGATTCTTATTGAGATATGGCCAACAACAATGCTGTTCCTCCACCTGCTGTCCAAGGATTGGACAACATGGCCACAAATCCAGTCAACCACATTTCTCATCACAAACTGCCCATGTTTTCAATAGACAATTATGAATTCTGGAAAATTAGAATGAGGGCTCATCTTGCATCTCTTCATACTGACATGTTAAGAGTAATCACAAGAGGACCTTTTGTGTTTACTCAAACTAACCCCAGGGTAACAGATGCACAAAAAGCTGATGTAAGGGAACTGATTCCCAAGGATGAGGATGACTTCACTGCTGATGAAAAGAGGAAAGATAATCTGAAGTATCTTGCCATGAATACTCTTTATCAAACAATTCCAGATGCAATCATGGGAAGAGTCTACCACTGCACAACAGCCAAAGAAATTTGGGATACCCTTGCTGAAATGTGTGAGGGCACTGAAAAAATCAAGGAGAACAAGCTCCAAGTTGCTGTGCAGAAGTTTGAACAATTCTCAATGGAGTCTGAAGAGTCCATTGACAAATTTGCTGGTAGATTCACTGATGTGATGAATGAAATCAACTCATTGGGCAAGGTCTACACCAAGAGAGAGGTTGGATTAAAGATTTTGAGGAGTCTCACTCAAAAGTGGGATGTCTATGCTGTGATGATGCAGAATACCAAAGATCTCTCCACTATGCCCATGCAACAAATATTCTCAGAACTTAAAGCATATGAGTTTGACCTCAATAGAAGAAAGCCTGTTGAGGAATCTTCAAACCCTACCAAGGGAGTGGCATTCAAAGCCAAAGTTGCTGAACCAGAAATGCAACCCACTCCCAGATCATCAAAGTCAGTCTCTAAGACTGAAATGAAGGAAGAACTAGCCTTGATGGCTAGAAGGTTTGACAAGCTCAACACAAGGTTTGGTAGATACAAGAAATTCTACCAAGACAACAAATTCAGGAGAAGATACAACTCCCCTGAAGATCAGGCTGAGGACAAAAAGCCTGAAGAGAAAAGATCAGAGGACAAGTCCTCTGATAGGAGAAGATCCAGTAGAGCTGAACCCTCATCATCTAAGAGAAGAGATGAATCCAAGAAGGATGATGATGAAGATCTGTGTTACAACTGCAAAAAGAAAGGGCACTTCCAATATGACTGCCCTGAATTGAGCTCTAAAGAAAGAAGAGAGAGACAAGCTAAAAGAGACAGAAAGTTCACCAATAGAAAGGCCATGATGGCTGGTGAAGAATCTGATAGTGCTGAAAGCTTCAACTCTTCTGATGGACTATTCTCCAACAGTGATGATGATGATGATGTTTGCAACATGGCTCTTGAGGATGATGAGGTATCCTCTACTTCTAGTTCATCATCATTCATCTCACAAAACACTAGTGAGGTTAACCTGAAACTTTCCTTGGGAAAGTTGATGGAAGATTTCACTAGATTACAAGAATTTCATGATAATTGTGTGAAAGAAAATGAAAGATTGGCTATTGAACTTTCTAAAAACTCTGAGGTAGCTGTTGATGTCAAGTCTACTGAATTGTATCAACAAGTCTTGAGAAAGCTTGAGGAAGCAAATCTCAGGATAGTTGACCAACAAAAGGAGATTGATGATCAACTTCTCTCTCAGAAGAGAAAAGAATTTGAACTTAAAATTCTAAATGCCAAATTTGAAAATCTCTCACATGAGTATGATATTCTTAAATCAAGTGAAGAGAGCCTGAAATTAAAGATGTCTGCTTTGAACAAATCCTCTAGAGCAATAGAGGAAATTCAAAGTTATCAAAGACCTATGGCTCAAAGAAGTGGATTGGGTTTTGATCCATTTGAATCTTCACCTTGTCTTAGTGTTGCATCCACAAGTAACACTAAGAGAATCTTTGTTAAGTCAGTGGCACAACAAGCTGAAAATGAAGTAATTCAGCCACTGAACAAAGGAAAGGGCAAATTGAATGAAATGCCTACTCAAGTGATTCAGGAGAATAGGCCAAAACCTAAGGAAATGGCCAAAGCTCCTGAACACAAGAGGAATATTGGTCAGCAGAGTAGACCCAATGGCAGGGCAACTCTCCTGAACAATGTTCAGAGGAATTATCCAAGGTATAATCAGCCTAGGCCAACTCATCTGAGGAAGCCTCAGCTGAATAGACCTAAGGACAACTACCCTCACAGGCAGAATAAAATGAGACAACCAAAACCCTTCATGCCAAAGGGTAATGGTCATAAAAATGCCTTTCCTCAAAGATTTCATCAAGCTGCACAAAGAACTCATAAGTTCAGGAAAGTGGTCAACTTCCCTGAAACTTACAGAGTTAACACATTCACACATACTTTCCCAAAGGCATTTAAGGGAAAGACAGTGTATGTTGATGCACTAAGAAATCAAATTAGCCACCTTGAATCAATCAAGGTTATTAGGCAAGTTTGGGTTCCAAAAGGTACAGCTAATCTCTCAGGACCCAAAACTCAAAGGGTACCTAAACCTATCTAATTGCAGGTACCATTGGGCCACAAGAAGAGGAGCATGAACAAAAAGACAGCATGGTACCTTGACAGTGGATGCTCAAGGCACATGACTGGAAACAAGGAACTCCTCTCTGATTTTATTGAAAAAGAAGGCCCAAATGTCACCTTTGGAGACAGCTCACAAGCAACAACAAAAGGTTATGGTACTTTGATGATTGGTAACATCAAAGTAACCAATGTATCTTATGTAGCTGGTCTCAAATATAACCTCCTGAGTATCAGTCAATTCTGTGATAAAGATTTTAATGTTGAGTTCTCAAGTGGAAAGTGTCTAATTAAAGATAAAACTCAACAAACTCTATTGACTGGAACTAGGAAGGGAAATGTGTATTTTGCAGACTGGGACAAGTCTACTGATGCTGCATGTTTTATTGCTAAAAGTTCTAGTGAACAAAGTTGGCTATGGCACAAGAGGCTAAATCACCTGAACTTCAAATCTATGAACAAACTTGCTAGAAATGCATTAGTTAAAGGACTACCTAATGAGGTTTTCATTAAAGAACATGTGTGTAAGCCATGTCAAGAAGGAAAACAGATTAAAGCCTCATTTAAGGGAAAACCAGTCATCTCCACTGAAAGGGTACTTGAACTTCTACATATGGATCTGTTTGGACCAATTACCCCTTCAAGCATAAATGGTAGAAAATACACATTAGTGGTAGTAGATGACTTCTCTAGGTTCACATGGGTAGTATTTCTCCTTAATAAGAAGGAAACACAAGTCAAACTACCTGAACTTCTCAAGAGATTGTCAAATGAGAAAAGCCTTAGCATTATCAAGATAAGATCTGATAAAGGCACTGAGTTCATTAATTCATACATCAATGAGTACTGCACATCAAATGGAATAGCTCATGAAACCTCAGCAGCTAGAACTCCCCAACAAAATGGAGTTGCAGAAAGAAGGAATAGAACTTTAAAAGAAGCTGCTAGAACTCTAATTGCTGACTCAAATTTACCTAAGAGGTTTTGGGCTGAAGCTATAAACATTGCATGCCATACTCAAAATAGATGTTTGATCACTAAGGGGCAAGGCAAAACCCCCTATGAACCCTGGAAAGGGAGAATGCCTAAAGTGTCATATTTTCATATATTTGGCTGTAAATTTTTCATTCACAATAATGGGAAAGAACAGTTGAAAGCTTTTGATAGCAAAGCTGATGAGGGAGTATTTCTTGGATACTCTCAAATCAGTAGAGCTTTCAGAGTCTACAACAAGAAATCCCTTATAGTGGAAGAAACACCTCATGTTGTGTTTGATGAATCTATCTTTGAGATCAGGAATGATCATTTGGAACCTGAAGAAATCACACAGAGGACAACCAGATTAAGCCTAAAAGACAAAGACACTGAATTCATAGAAGTTGTCCAATCCAATCTACCTGAACATACAATACTGGACAACCATCCTGAAGGCAACCTTCCTGAAACAAATCCCACAGATGGAAATGGTGAACTGAATGAACCAATCCCAGTTCACATCCAGGTAACAACTACCAATGAAGAAGCAGTTCATGCTGAGGTAGTTAATGGGTCAAATAATCAAGGGGGAACTCAAAATGTTGAAAATGCCAATGTCCCTGACATTGAGGACAACATCCCTGATTATGATCCTGAATTAGATCCTGCATTAAATTATCCTGAATTCTATGATCAAAATGACTCAACTTCAGTAGAGGACAACTCTACTGAAGAGATCAGAAAAAGAAGGACTTGGTTATCTGACCATCCTACTGATCTAATACTTGGTGACCCAAGTATTGGAGTCAAAACAAGAAGATTCCATGGTGAAAGTGCTCTTTTCTGTTGTTTCTTGTCAGAGCAAGAACCAAGTGATGTTGAGGAAGCACTTCAAGATGCCAATTGGATCACAGCCATGCAGGAAGAACTAAACCAATTCACCAGAAATAAAGTATGGGAGCTGGTGGATAGACCTTCACATCAAGATGTTATTGGAACAAAGTGGGTGTTCAAGAACAAGAAGAATGAAAATGATGTGATTGTCAGAAATAAAGCAAGACTAGTGGCAAAAGGGTACTGCCAACATGAAGGCATTGACTATGATGAGACATTTGCACCTGTGGCAAGACTAGAAGCAATAAGGCTCTTTCTAGCCTATGCAGCCCACAAGAGGTTCAAAGTATACCAAATGGATGTCAAGAGTGCCTTTCTGAATGGAGTCTTGAAAGAAGAAGTCTATGTGGAGCAACCACCAGGTTTTGAAGTTGGAAACCAAGTTTATAGACTCAAGAAAGCTCTATATGGACTCAAACAAGCCCCTAGGGCTTGGTATGATACACTGTCACAATTCCTCTTGGATCATGGATTCACCAAGGGAACTGTGGACAGAACTCTCTTCAGAATCTCTGAAGGAGAGGACATCTTGCTTGTCCAAATTTATGTGGATGACATAATTTTTGGATCCCCTAATGAGAAGCTGTGTGAGAAATTCTCCAAGCTCATGCAAAGCAAGTTTGAGATGTCAATGATGGGGTTGATGAACTTCTTTTTGGGTCTACAAGTCAAGCAAACTAAAGAAGGAATCTTCATCAACCAAGCTAAGTACACCAGAGAAATGATCAAAAAGTTTGGGTGTACAACTAGCAAGCCAGTAAGGATCCCAATGAACACAAATTGGAAGATGGATCCTGATGAGAGTGGTATTCCAACCAACTCTACTGAGTATAGAGGAATAATTGGTTCACTCCTCTATCTCACTGCCAGCAGACCTGATATCACCTTTGCAGTAGGTGTTTGTGCAAGATTTCAAGCAAATCCTAAGAAAAGCCACCTTGAGGCTGCAAAGAGGATCTTGAGGTACCTCAAAGGCACTGAAAATTTAGGCCTTTGGTACCCTGCTGATGACAATATTGAGCTAACTGGCTACTCAGATGCTGATTATGGAGGATGTAGGATTGACAGAAAGTCCACTTCAGGGACTTGTCAATTCTTGGGCAACAAGCTTATTTCATGGTTCTCCAAGAAGCAGAACACAGTGGCCACTTCCACCACTGAAGCTGAATATGTTGCTGCTGGAAGTTGTTGTGCTCAAATTCTTTGGCTAAGACAACAACTAAGAGACTACAAAGTCAACTCTACTGAAGTGCCAATTTTCTGTGATAACAATAGTGCCATTGCTATATCACAAAATCCTGTCTTGCACACAAGATGCAAACATGTGGACATCAAGCACCACTTCATTAGAGATCATGTGGAGAAGAAGGATATCAAACTAGTGAAAATCCACACTGATCATCAAAAAGCTGATATATTAACCAAGCCACTTGCAGAGGCAAGATTTCTGGAGCTATCAGCAGAGTTGGGATTACTTGATCCAGGGAAGTTGGACAAATAAGTCCAAAGAAGCTCATTGATTAAGGGGGAAACAAAATCAAACTTCAGCAGACTTGGTCAAGTCTACTGAAACTCAGAAACATGACCTTACTTCTTCAGGACACTTGTCCATTAACATTCAGGACCTTTGTCCACCTTTCTTCAGGACACTTGTCCATGTAGGGTCAGATAAGTTGTCCTGGCTATCAAACAAATTCCTTGGTTTGATAAGCACCTATTTTTGGTGATCAATACCTATTTCGAAATCTGTCCCTTTGAAATACAGTTTTCACCTTTTTGGGATTTAATTTGTCTCCCACCCAAAAGGTCACTTTCCATGCATTAAATGCCAAGATTTAACTCTTGTTTGCATTAAACTTTTTGGGACATGATCTATCTCGAAAAATCCCCAGCCTTAAACAAACATTTAAAACCACCCACGTTTTGAATAAAACAGTTATTTCACTGTTTCATTGGTTTTTGACCATTGGATCAAAAATGGACAACTCCCCTGAAATCAATCCTAGCCGTCCATTTTGGATTTCCATTTTTGTTCACCTTTGAATTGTATCAAGACCTTACCAACTCATTGACAAACATTCTTTTTAGAATATTCACAAGTCTTAAGATACCCACAAACACTTCTTCCCCAAGTATTCGAAACCCTAACTCAAAGTTCTTCAAACTTTCTCATTATTCATCAAACTTTCTCTGCAAACTTCAATGGCCCCCAAGGTTAGACCTGAGATGCTTGTTGATTTCTCCAACAAGGATCTAGACCTAGATTTTGCCTATCTAAGCAACAAAAACAATATTCACTTTGAGCCCATTCTTTCCTTTGAAAGTGAAGATCCTGAGATTACTCCAACCCTAAGATGGTTGAGAAGGGCTGGTCTCCAAAAGTTCTTGGAAGAAAGACCAAGCTCTTGCTTGGAGAGTTACATGGCAGAATTCTTTGCCTTCCTGAAGTGGAGAGGCAAATCTGAAGATGGAGAAGTATCAACCAGATTGTCATACACTGCTGAAGGAGAGGAAGAGGAGAGATTCCACAGAGTGAAATTCTCCTCAGAGGATCTGGAAGGAGCCTTTGGATTGCCTTATGAGGGAAGGAATCCAGAAATGTATGGCACTGGACATGAAGAGGAAATAGCCCAAGAGTGGTTATTAGTTCCAGGCCCTCTCTCCTCAACTCAAAACAAGAAAACTCTCAAGCCAGAGTTTCTCAATCTGTTTGAGGTAGTTGCTAAGAGCCTCTTAAGCAACACTGGAAGCTTAGAGCAAGTCAGCCATCCAAGGATCAGAATCATGGCTGCCATTATTGATGCCAGTGATAAGGGCATCAAGTTTGATTGGAGGACCTTCATCATGTCTGAGATGATGAAGGAGAAGGCTAAATTTAAAGTGAAAGCCCACAACAAGGTGGTGCTAGAAGGGAAAATCAAGTATTGCACCAGGGCAAGCTTGTTGATTGAGAGGTTTTCCCACTATTCCCAGATGCAGACCTTTGCAAAGCCCCTCCCAGCCCAAAAGATCCTTTTCAGAAAGCTCAGTAAGAAAACTGAGAAAAGAAGGATGCTACTGGCCAAGCCTGCTGAAGAACAGGAGGAAGAGAAGCCTAAGATGAAAAAGAGAACAAAGGCCAGGGCTGTAAAGACAAGGAAAATGTCTCAGAGAATCTCAGAAGAGAATTCAGATGCTTCAGCTGAGATTGAAGAAGTTGCTAGAGAAGGTGTACAAGTGCCATCTGATCATTCAGAAGAACTCAGGCAAAAGTACAATGAGACTAGACAAAAGTCTAAGGGTGATAAGAGAATCAGGGAGGTTGTCCCTGAGAAGGAAGGAAGTGGAAGTAGCAGGGCCAGCAAGAGAAGGGCCAAACCTACTGAAAAGGTGTTGGAGCTGCAAGAAGAGAGGTCTCTTCAATTGGCTCTAAGGAAGAGCAGAGCTGAAAGCAGGGCCAAATCCATGTCAAGGACCAATTCATCTGGTTCTGGAACTCCAGAATCCAAAGTCCCTGAAGATCAACCCATAGAGGCCAACCTCCCTGAAATTCAGTATCTTGAGCCCAACTCCCCTGAAACCCATGTTACCCCTTCCAACCAACCCATTACCCCTGTAAATCTCACTAAGAGATATTCTCCTGAAGGGAATGAACAAAGAAGTGGCATAGATGTGCTTGCTGACTTAGCAGTAGATGAGACAAGACTCCTGTCTCCCCTTGACTCATCCATGCTCAACTATTCAAAGCTCTTAGAGCATGCACTTCATGAGCCAACCCCCCTGAGTAAAGCCCCTTTAGATTCATTGCTCTCTAAAGCAACTGAAGATCCTTCTACTGTACCCAACCCATCTGAAGCCAAGATCCCTGAACTTAATCTACCTGAAGCCACAATAGGAGAACCCAGAGCCAACTCCCCTATAACCCATAGTCCCCATTCAAGTGGATATGAGGAGGAGTATACTTTTGAAAGTATGCTCAGAGGAGGAGCCAAGGCTACTGTGGACAGTTTGTATCCACAACTTGCTGAATTTCCAAGAATTCAGAAGGCCTTTCATGACTTGAGGATGTTTGTTGATGTGAAAGATAAATCTATGATGGAGATATCACAAGTCATCCAAGATAAAGGTGCAAACTGGTGGCAAATAGAGGAGAACAGATTGCTACACTTTGCTGAAGTTTCAAAGACCAGATTCCTCATTGATGAGGAGATTTTTGCAAAGTTGGTAGCCAATAAGATTGAAGAGGAGAAAGAAAGAAAAGCCAAGGGAATCAAACACCCTGACAGTGGCTCTAATGATGATGATTCCCCTGATGATCCCTCAAACCCTTCAAATCCCAACCCTCCTGAAACCCCTCAAGCCAACCTCCCTGAACCCCTTCAACCCAAGTCTTCTGTAGCAGATAGACTTTCCAATCCTCCCAAAACCTATCATAGGAAAGGCTCTGTAATTTCAGAGGTGTTGACCAAGGGTGGTAACACAACCAAAGACACATCTGCCAATGAAGGTTCTTCAGAACCTAAGGCACAGCCTAAAGATGTTGAGGTTCCTGTACTAGAGGCTAGTTTGATTAAGGCCTATTCAGTGTCAGAGGAGTTGGACATTGATCAGCCCTTAATCATTCAGGATGACTCAGTGGCTGTTGATATAAGCACTGTGATCTCCCCACAACTGCCATCTTTGAACCTTGTTGAAGGTGGAGATGCTGCAGGTTTAGGAGAAGGAGTTGAAAAGGAAAGTAGTGCTGAAAAATCAGAGGGAGTTGAGGATGAAAGAGAGGTAGTCATCACTAAGATAGTGAGTGTACCACCAAATGAGGGTGGAATAAGTGAGGAAGGACAGGTTATTCTTGAAGTCAAATCTGAACTTCAAGAATCCCTTGATGAGAGGAGGCCTGATTCCTTGAGTGAGAACATTAATTATGAAGGGAGAAAAGAACAAGTTGAAAATGAGAAGAAGACTGCTGATGTATCAGAGTCTTATGCAAAAGAAATTGAGGGTGATGAGTGCTTATTTCCTAACTTGTTTGATTTGTCTGATGTTGCAGGTATCTCTCTTGATCAAATTTTTGCAGATGAGTTCTTAACAGATGCACCTATCCAAGTTGACACAGGCTCAGCTCAAGCCTTACTTGGACTGCAATCAGAGAAGTTGGACTCCTTGGCTCATCAAGTCCAATCTGCTCATGCTGAAACTTCAGGAGCATTGAATGAGCAAGGAAGGACTCTAGCATCTGTAGAAATGAGGCTCACTGGCTCTGAAGATGTTGTGCTACCAACTCTGGTCTCCAAACCATCTCCACTGAAGTTCAAAGTGCCAAATCAACCATGGAAGCCATCTCAGAGGAGGTCAAGAAAGAGCAAAAGCTGCTGAGAGACAATCACAATGCTAATGTCAAAGCTCTCAGGCTAACTGTCAAACAAGCTATTGGAAAGAAGACTGCACTACAAAAGAGAAGAGCTGAAGAGCAAAGGCTAGCTATGGTCAAAGCTGCCTCAGAAAATTTTTCCCAAGAAGTGCTGGCCAACATTGCTGAGGGTGCAGTGGCCAACCTAACTGAGCTCTTAAAAGCCCAACTGGATGCATCTCTGAAAACAGCCATGGAAGAGGTTGTCCAACAAAAGATGAAGCCTGTTCTAGCTTTCCTTAGCTTGAGCAGTGATAGAATGCAGAATATACATGATGAGAATGTATATTTGTTGGAGGAGATGAAGTCCCTAAACCAGGCCCAATCCCTGATGGCCTCAACAATGAGTGACCTCAAGCCCCAGTGTTTTGATGCTGCCAAAAAGGGGGAAAGGGAAAGAGCTAGAGCAAAAGGTGCCTTGGTGATTGGGAGTCCAGTGAAAGGGAAGGACAAAGTCCCTGAAGGAAAGGGAAAAGAGCCAGAAATGCTAAACTTGGAAGATTTGGATGAAGAGGAGCAGTTAGCATTGGCATTGAAAAACTCAATGGCCTCAGCTCAAGAGGAAAAAGTAAGGCTACAGCAAAGACCAGGTGGTGAAGTGTCAGGTTTGGACAAAGATGCTGAAGGTATCCAAACCAGAGGAAAGATCAAGAAGGCCCAAGGAAAGAAGAGACAAATTGAGAAATTCACTGACTTTCCTAGCAGCCTTGATCTTCCACCTGAATTCAGAATTGATGAGGATGAGCCTACATCAAAGAAAGCCAAAACTGCTGAAGAGCCCAAATCTACTGAAGAGGACAAATCTTCTGAAACTGGAAAAACTGCTGAAGGTACCAAGTCCTCTGAAGACATTGAAGAATTATTTGCTGAAGGATTTGGACCTGAACCTAAGAAGAAGACAACAGTCCTAGCTCTTGATCCATCAAAATTGTTTCATGAAGGGTATGGCAAAGACCCTGAAACACAACAAAAACTGGCCATGATGAGGGCCCAAGAGAAAATGGACTTAATGGAAGAAGCCAACAGAGCAAGAGATGAAAGAAGAGCAAACTTTCAGAAACCAAGAAGGAGAAGAGCAACTTACAGCAAGATGAAGCCTCAGCTTCTAATCCCAATGGACACCAAATATCCACACTTGGATAAATGGGTGCCAATTCAACTGAATGACACATGGGAAGAAGCCAAAAGGGAGTTTGTCTATGACTACTATGTCATTGACAGATGGAATGGAGGAGATGCAAACTCTGCCTTCACTGAGTTCATGCTAGAATACTACAGAGAGTTGTATCAACAACTACTTGCAGCTGCTGACATTGCAAGATTTGAACTCACAGCTCCCAAGCCAATCATATACATGCCTCCAAAGCTTGAAGGATGGATTGACCAAGCAAGAATTCTGAGGGAATTCACTGAGATCCTTAAGCTGAACAAGATGGCTCTTGGACCTAAGGGAACCAACCAAGAAGCCATGGCACTGAAAAGAAGAGTGTGGGCACAGTATGGAATGCTGCCACCTCCTGAGGATGATCTTTGAAATGGCTAAGTCTTCTGATCTTTCTTAATTGATCAACTATGCTGAAATATGGTCAAGATTGCTGATATGGTGTGATATTTTGGTTGCTCTGATCTGATTATGGATTGCTCTGATACAAGATTGGTGCTCTGATACAAATTTATGCTCTGATATGCTTAGTATTGTTAGAATATAATGCTCTATTGTATTTAGTGTTGATGATTCATGCTCTGATATGTCAAATTCAACTATCAACATGCCTGTAATGATCTCTTATATGAATGATAGTTGAACTACTTTTGAATCAAGATACACTTATACAAAAATTCTCTCTATGCCTATTCTTAAAACCTACTTGCAACAAAAACAGTGAATACACTAACACATTATTTTTCAGGATTATTGACCTCAGTCATGTCTTCTGAAGATACATGTAATAGATGTAGGCAAGTCACTTTTGCTTAAATTATGTAGGTTTTGGCATCATCAAAAAGGGGGAAATTGTTGGGAATAAAATGAGATATGTTTTGATCTAATACCAAAACCCCCTGAGACATGCCTAAGTCAATATAAATATGTTCTAAGAATGTTAGAACATATAGATTATAGGCTAGATGAGAAGCTGAAATGTTAGGCAGCTCTTAGACAATTAGATGCACAATTTGAGGGGGAACCTATGCTTTGAAGATGATCAAGATCAAGTCCCCTCAAGGCTCAAATTCTGGAACAATCACTTAAGAGCAAGGACACTCTATGAAATCTAAGATGCTCTTATCAGGAGAGTTGTCCAGAGAAGATGCTCTTATGCAAGAACAAGATTGTAAAGCTCAAAAGGACAAGTCCAATGAAGATGCTCTTATCAGGAGAGTTGTCCAGAGAAAATACTCATAAAACTCTGATCAGGAGAGTTGTCCAAAGAGGCTAGCCATATGCAAGAACAAACCTACCTAGCTCAAAAGGACAAGACTACTCAAAGGTTTTGGTCAGGAGAGTTGTCCAGATAAGCCAACTCTAAAGTATAAAGTGCTCTGATACAAAAAGACCAACCATGCTGATCAGAAGAGTTGTCCAGAGGAGTTGTCTCAGCTAAATTGATCAAGATGAAGTGCTCTGAAAGCCTGAGGACAACTATGCTGAAGAGATTGAAACAATCACTCCCTAAAGGTCTTCAAAGAAATAAGCTAAGACCATCCTTAAGAGAAATAAAGGGAATGAGCCAAGTCATCTGAAGAAGAGCAAGCCAACCATGCTAAAAAGCAAAACTGCTGATAGTGATAAGGAGAGTTGTCCAGATGATAAGGAATGTTGTCCTATCATTGGATCAACCTTCAGAAGCCATGTCCAAGTCCTAACAAGAAGTCAAACATTGGGAAAAGTGCTGCAGAATGAAGACAAAACTGTTACAGCCGTTTATTACCCAAATGAGGACATGTCACTATCAAGAATCTGTCTTCGAGTTTGAAGAACTCAAGGAAGACATTTATAGCAATTTGGGGCTGCCTCTCCAACGGGCAAATCCTCCATTTTGTCTATAAATACAGAAGTGTGAAGACCATTTGAGAGAACCTCAACCTTGAAAGCATCCAACTATCCAACTGACCTCAACATAATCCAACCTAGCTCAAAGTTCTTACAAGCTAGAGTGCTTTCAAAGCTTTCAAAGACTATCTTAGTCTTCAAACACTTCTTCTAAGCTGAATCAAATTGTCTATCCATACACAAGCTTAGAGAGATATCCTATCCTTATACACTGATCTTCATTGTAAAGGATATCTCATTAGTTGGAACCTTACTTCAACCCTTATATCTTTCAAGAGTGAAAGTGAGAAGGTTGTAGTAGTAGAAGTGGTAGGAGCTGACTGTTGAGAGAAGAACAATTCAGTTCTGAGTTGAGAAGAGGGTACTAGGACTCTAGACATCCTAGGGATCAATTCACTAAGGAGTGGTGTTCTTGATCAAGTGCACCTTGTCACTATAAAACAAGTTAATTCCAAGAGTGAAGGAATTATCCTGTTAAATCAGGGAAAGTGGATGTAGGAGCTTGAGTCTCTGAACCACTATAAACTCTTGTGTTGATTTTGCTTTACAAGTACTTACAATCATTCAACACTGCACACAAAACTGATCTTTCAAAGATACATATTCAAAGACTGTGCAAAACTGATTTGGACAAGTTCCCTGAAGCTTAACTGGACTGTGTTGCATTGACTCAGTGATTTCAGACATTAAAGGAGTCTAAACTTAAAGGGCCAACCACTATTCCGCACATATAACTCCCCTAGATAGTTATTCAACTAAGTACTCAATAGTACTTAGTAGATTGATTATCTTAGAAGAGTTAATCATCTTCAGCAGAGTTGTCCAAGACAACCTTGCTGAGCTCTGGTTTGATCTAGTTGAAAAAGAATTTGCAAACAAGTGTATTCCCCCCCCCCCCATACACTTGTTATCTACTCCTTTCAGGACCAACAGAACCTTACTCATCTGAGCTCTTTCTTGGCTGTTCTTGGGACACATCTGATTGGATAGCTTCTGATGCTGGCCAATTGGTGTAGAAACTGACTTAGCTTGATTCATCCTGAATCTCTCTAACACCTTCCTCAGATAGGTAAGCTGACTAAGCTGAATTGCTCCCTCAACTCTACTGATCTCCATCCCAAGAATCACTTTAGCTTCACCAAGATCTTTCATCTCAAACTCCCTTTTGAGAATCTCCTTAACTTGATTGACACTGTTAATAGACTCCTCAGCTATTAACATATTGTTGGTCCCAAGTTGAGTTAAGATTGAGTAAGCTAAGAAAGTCTAGAGGGGAGGGGTGAATAGACTTTCAAAAATCTTTCAAAATATCACAGTTTATAATGCGGAATAGTGTTTTGAATAGTACTGTTCTTACTGAGTCAGATCAGTACTTCCAGTTTTAGTTTTATACTCAACTTTTAATCAGATCTTTACTTAGTAAATTCTACTGTTCTTGGTTAAACAAATATCAAACAGAAAATAAAGAACACAGAATTTTATAGTGGTTCGACCAATAAGTCTACATCCACTCTCACAATCCCAGTTGTGATGTTTTATTAACTCTTCCTTGAGTTTCTTGTGGCTTAAAGTCCCAAGATTAAGACTGTGATCTTTTCGATTATACCTCCAGGTATATCTTCGATCTACTAGTAATTTTACAAGTAACTAGCACACTTGTTTTACAAAACACAAACTTAAAACTGAAAAGTAAAACTTCTCTTGAGTAGCCTTTGATTTCTTCTCTTCAATTCAGTGGCTTCTCCTTAGTTCGATTTCCTTAACTCTGTGAGTTCTTGATTGTAGACTTGCTCTTGATTTCTCTAAGATCAGTAATTGTTCAGTAGTGGCAGTAGTCTCTTCAAGTAGGAGATCATACAGTATTTATAGAACTTAGTATGACAGTTAGCAGTTTGTGAACTAACTCTCAACTAACTCTAAAACTGTTTTTGTTGTAACTTCCTTTTTGTAACCGACTTTGTAACTTCCTTTTTATTCCAAGTCAGCATATCTTCAAATATATCTTCAGTGACTCTTTACATAAGTTTTCCAAACTTATTCTTCAAATTCACCAAATCAGCACAGTAACTTACTGTTCTGATTTTTACTGTTTTGAGCCAGTCAGCACAGTAACTTAAAATTGTTCTGTACTTCTCCAGAATTCTTCTAAGCTTCTCTTCAACTCTTCTTTGAAGTCTTCTTATTCTGAAGTAGTCTTCTGAGTCTTCATTAGTCTTCTGATCTTCTTCTAATCTAGTGTTCTAAACTAATGTTCTAAACTGTTACAGTGCTGAATAATAAAATACAACTTTACATATATGTTGGGATATGAATCCTAGAACAAGTCCTAAATGATGAATAAAAGATAAAAGATGAAGTTTTGATAAGCCAAAAGAAGACTTGAATATTTTCTAAGTATTGATTTATCTAGTCTAGTTGAGTTGAAGTCATCTTGTACAGATCAGTAGAATTCACAAGACAAGTACAGTTTTATATTACAAGTATTATTGAAAGATAAGTACGATTCATAAGTACTTCATGTATTCATATTTGATTGTATATGTTAGATTATTATTGAGCTATAATTATTGTATAGAGCTCATGTTTTTTAAAATGTAATAGATAGATTCATTGTATAGTTATAAGTTGACTAAGCTTTGTTATAAAAGCTTAATGTAATGTAATAGTCTTGTTAGGTTAGATGATAGGATTAGATTAGTTCTATTAGAAGTCTACTGCACAAGAAGAGAAGACCAGTCTACTACTCAAGACAGGTGGACTACAAGTCAAGTGCATCTACTAGACTACACAAGACAAGTTAACATGAAGTTAGTTACAAATACGCGTGAAAGATAAGGATGGAGAAGTTAGTTATGGAATAACTAATTCGTAACAAGAAACGTGTTTATGGATAAGAAGATTTAGTTGAAATCAGTTATCAAGAAAGGTTGGTTACAACTACCTGAGTTCTTGAAGTTAGAAGTCTATAAATACTTGAAGGAGTTTATCACTTGAAGACTACTGACGACTGAACACAGATTACTGATAATTGAGATACTGATTACTGAGATATTGATACTGCAAGCATTGTTGAAGATTCAAGTAAAGTTTTCTCTCAGAGATTGAAGTTCAGAAAGTAAAGCTACACAAGACAAGTGAAGATCAGAAGGCTACTACTGAACGAAGAGAAGTTTTATTTTCTTTTGTTGTTTCAAGTTGCTAGTTGCTTGTAAAATAGCTAGTAAGATCGAAGATATATCTGGAGATATAATCGAGAAGATCTAAGTCTTATTTCTTGGGACTTAAAGCCACAAGAACATATTACTCCATTGGACGAGTTAATAAGAATTTCACAACTAGGTTTGTGAGAGTGGATGTAGACAAGTTGTCGAACCACTATAAATCTCGTGTTTGATTTACTTTACTGTTTTTGTTTGTTGTTTAATTGATTAATTGTTTAGTTGATTGAATTACATAACTGATCTAGACTAGTTGAGTATACATAAAACAGAGTTCTCGAATTAAGTTGAGTATAATCTTTAATTGGGCTCATTGTTAATTTCGTATTCCGCACAGTGTAATTCTGATATATCGAAAGATTTTAGAAAAGTCTATTCACCCCCCTCTAGACATTTTCTTTAGCTTCCCTCGATATTAACTCAACTTAGGGACCTACAATATATAAAACCTATCTATACATCAACTGAACTATATACAGATGAGTATTTCTAAGTCCTATACTATAAGCTGTCTATACAATACAAAACATCAGCTTAGTACCTAACAGTTCATATATCAGATCAGTAAACACAATAAGATCAGTAAACATATATAAGATCAGTAACTCAGTTTTCAATATCTCATTAAGATCAGTAAACTTATTTCATATGACTCAGTTAAGATGACTTAGAACCACATATATTACTAACTTTAAGTTGCTTTTGGCCATCAAAACATACTTTCATCAACTAGAACATTGTTTCAAGGATTCATATCCCAACAATTTCCCCCTTTTTGATGAAGCCAAAACTACTTAAATGTTAATAAATCAGTAGTTAAGTATGTAGTCTATCATAACAGTTCATCATTTCAAAATTCCAGATTCATATTCAAGTTAGATCAGATAATGCACATATTACACATACTAACAAAATATGAAACAAACAGAAAATATAGAAATAAAGATTAAGGTTTAAGAAAAGTTATCTTGTGAGCTTGTCCTTCATCTTCTTTCTTTATCTTCAGATTCTGAATGCAACATAAAGCCTTGCTTTGATATCCATCATATGTTGATGATCAGTTATTCCTTCTTCTTTGATAATCTCAGCAATTATGTTACTAATCTCCTTGTAATCTGGTTCTCCATTCTCTAGTCTTGGAGGTTCCCAATTTGGTTCTTCAGGACATAATATCTTCACTTCAGCACGAGCAGCAACTTGTGCTATATCTTCCCAAAACTCTTTATCTATGTTCAGCATGAACTCTTCAAAGTCAGCAAATTCAGCTTCTTTGCTTGAATGATCACCAAACTTCTTCACAATGAAGTTTGCAATCTGCCACTTCTTCTTCAGATTTTTCCAATATTCCATATTTTCAGTTAGAACAATAAAATCAACAAAATTCTCATCTTGAAATTTTTTGTCAAACTCTCTTCCTTCAGCTTTTCTCTGAGCATTCATTTTCCTTCTCAAAGCTGCAACTCTATTATCAAATCTTGTTTTCAAAAACTTAACATCCTTATCTTTCTTCTTTTTCAATTCTGCTTCTTCAGCTTTCTTTTTCTTCAATACTTCAAGTTTTTCTTGTTCTTCACTTGAAACACCAATTTTCAACTTGCTTCTGGATCTGGTAACTCTACCAGTTTCCTCTTCTTGTTCTTCATCAGACAAGATCAGTTTTCTCTTCTTCTGAACAGAACTTTCAGCAACATCAGATTTCTTCTTCTCAACAATTTCTTCAGCTTGTTGTTTCTGTTGCTTCCTGAGTTTGATTTTCTCATTCAGACTTGCAATTTCTTCTTTCAACTCATCTTGACTCACAACCAGTTGAGCTTGTTGTGATTGAGTTTGCTCAATTATTCTTCTTATCCTGTCTTCCCCCTTTTTGGCTTCATCATGCCACTCTTCCAAGGGAGTCAAGTGTTGTTCCATCTTTGCATGCAACATCTGAAATAGGTTCTTCTCTTGAAGTCTATGGAGATCATAAATTTTAGACATTGTATGCTCCATAACTTTTTCATAAGAATTTTCTGAATGCATCTTATTCATTCTTTCAGTAGCTTCTTGGAACATTCTCACAGCATCTTCCAACTTAGCTTGAAGCTCTGCATTCTGCTTTCTCAACATTTCAAAGCTAGAATTTCCAGATTCCTTCTCAATAGGAACTGTTCTGACCTGTTCCTGCACATCTTCAGGAATGATAGGATCAGTAGACTGAAACAACTTCTGTATCTTCAATCACAACAGTGTTCTCAAACACCTCTGTTGCATTGTCAACAGCTTCATCATCTTCCATAATATCCTCTTCAACAATATGAGCATCCTTATCAACTACCCTTTCTTCACTTTCCATAACAATATCATTTTCATCTGCAGCAGTAGTGGCAACATTTTCCACAGAATATTTAAATCCTGTCAATCTTTCAACAAGTTGCACCACTGACTCAGGAGTCACTAGCTCAAGAAATGAGTTAACACCAGCTGCATGCATTTGCTCTGCTTCCCAATCATCAAAGATTGAAGCACCACCCATACCTTCCATAATGGCTAGGTTCTCTTTGAGAGTACTCCTCTTAAGATACACCCATGTGCCTATCCTAAGAAGTTTCTCAAACTCAACTGAGCTTTCATCTAAACCAGGAAACTGTTTTAACAAAGCCAATCTCAAATCTATCCTGATTCTATCTTCCTTATCACAGATATGATAATCCATTAAACCAGCAGGTTTAGGGGCTATAAATTCAGGTTCAGGGGATGATGAAATGTCAATTGGTACAGTAGAAGGTTCAAATTCATGTTCAGTAGAGTGATCATGAACTTGTGTTCGGGAATGATGTGGTGAAGGTTGGTGTTGAGGACTTGAAATAGGAGTAGGATTAAAAGTAGTGTTCTGAGGGGATGAATGAGGAGTGTTCTGAGACATTGGAAAGTAGTGAGCTGATTCTCCAGAACATGAAGGTTGAGGTTTAATGGGATCAGCTGGGCTTGGATCAGAATTTGAAGGGGTAGGAGAGACATCAACAAGCTTCCTCCTAGCACTTCTCCTCTTGGTTCTTTTATGTAAAACAACAGGACTTGAATTACTAACCTCTTGCTCTTCAGAGCTTGCTTGCACCACAGTCTCAATAAATCGGACTGTTGGCTCTGAGGCAGCTGTAGCAGACCTCCCTCTCCTTGGTCTAGTACTGCTCGGATCATGCCTCGCTTTCGATCGTATCTCTGGTTGATTATCATCAGATCTGTACATTGAAGCTCCAGACTCTTGTGCTTCAGGTTCTTGAGGTTGCTCCAAAGGATGTTCTTGTTCAAAGCGAACAGAATCCTTTTTCATCAAGAATTTTCCATGATGGAATTTCTTGGGATTACTCCAGTACGCCTTCTTGACAACCAACTGAGGCAACAAAATACTCAGTTTGTTTCCGAACCCTAATTTCGATTTAATCAAAAATTCCATTGTATCCTCATCGAACAAGACTTTTTCTTTCTCATTTAACAGTCTTTCTAAGAAAAACCCTTGCCAATCACCTTGCATTCTGTCAATGATTGCTGCCATAATTCGGATTTTTGAACTTGATAGAGCATCCTGACTGTGATGTTGCCCTAACAAACATTTTCCGGCTATGTCCATTAGAAATTGCAGACCAGTAGGAAGAACATCCTTTTTAAGATTTCTTAGGGACTCTGTTTCTACACCCGACCATCTTCCTACGCATTCTTTCTCTTCTCCTGCTTTGTAAGTCAAAATATCCACTGGGCCTTGAGGTAAATCCAGCATGACTTCAAGTATTTCTCTTGTAATCGCTACCTTGTGCCCTGAAAGCATGGAGTGGACACCATTGTTATCACCTTTAAGCTGCAAATAAAATTCAATCGCTTCTGGTTCAAACACATTCATCGGAGATGATTTAAGAAACTTTCGCAGCCCGCACTCTTCGCACATCGTCAGAATAGCTTGATTTTTAGCACTGTGTCTGCCATTGAAATATACAACATTTTCCACAAAAATGCCTTTTTCTCGAACCCAGAAATCAGAATCAAAAGTTCCTGCAACTTCGTTAGATTCACTGATAATATTGATAATCGCCATTTTAGGATTTTTGTAGAAGCTAGAGTGTGATTATTAAGCGGTTTCGAGTTGAGAGATTTCCAGAATAGTAAGTAATGAAGATGAAGTTATGAGCTGATGAGAGATCGTGTTTAATAAATTCAAACCAACTCTAGGGCTTGGATTGATTTTACTTAGCACGATGAGTGGTTAGGATTTTATCTCGAAATCTGTGAATTAAAAAAAACGATCCAAATTCTAAAACCCTTTCAATTCTTGGAACCAAATTGTGTTTGATAAATACACCAACAAAAATTAGGTCAAAAATAGAGGAGTGTACTAATCTTCTCTATTAGTAATCTAAATTTTGAGCAGTTTTTGACTTAGAATTATTCTAAGGCAAAAATACTGTTCTGATGCATATCAGCACAGTAGTTTCCAACAACCTTTTCACTTCATTTTCTTACTATTGAAATATTAAAATATACTTATCTGGATCAGCTGAGTACTGTGATCAGCTGAGTAAACTTCTTCAGACATCAGATCAGTAGTTGGGTCAGCACAGTAGTGTTCAGATCAGTACCCAATTTTCTAATTTCACCCTTTTTGATATCAGCACATGTTGGGAATAAAATGATTTTGATCTAGATACCAAAACCCCTGATTGATGATGTTCAGATTAGTTGAGATAAGCTCAAGTCTAGTTCAGGCAAGTTGTCTCAGTACACTTAAGTATGTAGATTGCTTAAGTGAAAAGTCTCAGGAATGTTGTGAGATTTTAGTGTTCAGGATAGTTGTCCAAAGCTGGAATGTTAGGCAGCTTGATAAGTCTATAGGCCAAAGTTGCTGAACTTTCAGGACAGACTGACCAAGTGGACAACTTAGCTGAAGAGATCAAGAGCAGTAAAGCAATGCTCATAAATGCAAATGATCAAGACAGCTGAAGTACAAATGATCAAGAACATTAAATGTCAAAGCCCACAGAAGACACATTCAATGAAGCATTTATTGCCAATCATGCCTGAACCAAGCATTAAAGACTTAGAGCATTAAAGAGTGAAGCATTGAATGAATGTTGGAACATTCTAAATTGCAGCAGGAATGTTCAGGGAGCTTGTCCCATCTGACCGTTGGTTGAGTGTAGCTTCTGCCACAAATCAACCATGGGAAATGTGCATATTTGGAATCTGACACAAGTCATCTCAGCCGCATTTTTCTGAAGTCAACACATTCATTCAAGCAACCATTGAAGAGGTCTTTTACACAGTGGATAAAAGAATGCCAAGGCTGATAGCCGTTTCAATGGTGCTGCAAATAGACAAGTTTGAATTGCTATCCCTCCAACGGTTAGCTGCTCAAATTTGCCTATAAATACAGAAGTGATCAAGGGATTCAAACATCCAACTACAAGCTATAAAACTATCATCAAGCTTTCAAAGGAAACCAAGCTGTTCTCTAGAATCCCAAGTTTCCTGAATCACTTCATCAAGCTAAGCCAATCTTTGTAGAATATCCAAAGCTTAGCATTGAGATATCGTAAGCCTTTACACTGTTCTTATTGTAAAGGATATCTCTATTAGTTGGAACCAAACCTCAAACACTATCTCATTTAGTGAAGAAAGAGTTTGTTGTAGAAGTGAGGAGTTAAGGACTGTTATTGTGAAACACAGTCTTAACTCAGAGAGATTGAGCACTAGGACTCAAGTTATCCTTGGGATCAAAACACTAAGAGAGTGTTGTTGATCAGTGCACCTTGGCACTATAAAACAAGCTAATTCCATTGTGAAGGAATTATCCTGTTCAATCAGGGAAAGTGGATGTACGAGTTTGAGTCTCTGAACCACTATAAACTTGTGTGCCATTTACTTAATGCACTCTTTATTTACTTACATTCCAAGATATTTTAAAGAGCAAAATTCAGTAAGTTAAGAAAAACTGTTTTGGACAAAGTCCCTGATAACTGTATTTTTCAGAAATTAAATTGGAGTATCTCTTTGAGTCAAAGGCCAACCACATTCCGCACTTAGCAACTCTTTTAGATATTTAGCCAACTGATCACTCAATAGTAATCAGTAGGACAAGTGTCTATCAAAGTTCTCACTCAGGCTAGTTGTGAGACAACTTGCCTATTAAGACCAGTTTGTCAAAAAGAAAAGAATTTGCATACACAAGTGCATTCCCCCCCCCCCATACACTTGTGTTATACTCCACCAAGGACCAACAAGTGGTATCAGAGCAGGGGTTCAAAGACCACTGTCTCTGAAGAGCCAACTGTTCTTTAAAAACTCACATTACTTCTGTGGTCACTGAACTGATCCAAATTTCTGAAAAATCTACTTGTATTTTTCTTTGTCTATCTGTTCAAAAATGGCTAACAATGCAGTTCCAGGAGATGCTGTCAACACCATCAACAACATGGGTCCAAACCAAGTCAATCATATTTCTCATCACAAATTGCCAATGTTCTCAATTGAGAATTATGATTTCTGGAAGATCAGGATGAGAGCACATCTTGCTTGCCAGCATGATGAAATGCTCAAAGTCATCACCAGAGGACCATTCACCTTCACCAAGCTCAATCCCAAGGTCACTGATGCTCAAAAAGCAGACCCAAGGGAGCTGTTGCCAAAAGATGAGGATGAGCTGACAGCATAAGAGAGAAAAAGGCACAATCTGAACTACATTGCCATGAACACCTTGTACCAGACAATTCCAGATGCAGTGATGGGAAGAGTGTATCACTGCACCACAGCAAAGGAGATCTGGGATACCCTAGCACTTATGTGTGAAGGTACCCAAAAGATAAAGGAAAACAAGCTACAAGTGGCTATCCAAAAGTATGAACAATTCACTATGGAGCCAAATGAAACTATTGATCATCTTGATGGCAGATTCATTGACATCATGAATGAGATGAATTCTTTGGGCAAGTTCTATGCCAAAAGAGAAGTTGCTTTGAAGATTCTGAGAAGTCTCACATCAAAGTGGGACATATATTCTGTCATGATGCAAAATACCAGCAATCTTGACAACATGCCAATGCAGCAAGTATTCTCTGAACTCAAAGCATATGAGTTTGATCTCAACAGAAAGAAGGTGCATGATGAGCCATCTTCCTTAAGCAAAGGTGTTGCTTTCAAAGCCACTGAAACAGAGAAGAAAAATACTCAAAGATCTTCTCAATCTGTTTCAAAATCAGAAATGAAGGAGGAGCTAGCACTCATGGCAAGGAGATTTGAGAAGCTCAACTCCAGATTTGGTAGATACAAGAAGTTCTACCAAGACAACAGAACCAGAAGGAGATTCAGCTCTCCTGATAACAAATCAGAGGACAAAGTCTCTGATGAGAAGAAAGAAGACAAATATGCTGATAAAAAGAAATACATCAAAGGTGAAACATCATCATCAAGGAGGAAGGAGTCCTCAAGCAAGAAAAATGATGATGAAGATGTGTGTTACAATTGCCAGAAAAAGGGTCACTTTCAGTATGATTGTCCTGACCTAAGTGCCAAAGAAAGAAAAGAAAGGCAAAACAAAAGAGACAAGAGGATGAACAACAGGAAGGCCATGGTAGCTGGAGAATCAGCAAGTGAAGAGAGTATCTACTCCTCTGATGATGGACTGTTCTCCAACAGTGACAGTGGTGATGACTGCCAAATGGCATTTGAAAATGAAGAGGTATGTTCATCTTCCAATCTTTCAATTAACACACATGAATCTAGTGAAATCCACCTTGACTTTGAAAAGTTGCTAGAAGATTTCACCAGAATGCAAGAAGTATGCAATATGGCACTGAGAGAAAATGAACAGTTGAGGTCTAAAATTAAAATGTCCAATCTTCCTGAATCTGAGGTTGACATTAAATCATCTGAGTTGTATCAGCAGATTGTGAGAGAACATGGAGAAATGTCTCTCAAAGTCTCTGAACAACAAAAGTTGATTGATGAACAAAGTCTGATTCTAAAGAAAAAGGATTTTGACTTTAGAACTCTTCAAGCTAAATTTGACAATCTCTCAAGTGAATTTGATACTCTAAAATTAAGTGAGGAGAGCTTAAAAATGAAAATGTCTGCCTTGAACAAATCTGCTAAGGCAATAGAGGAAATTCAAGGGTTTCAAAGACCATTTGCTCAAAAGGGTGGATTAGGTTATAATCCATTTGAACCCTCACCTGGTCATAGTATTGCCTCCTCAAGCAATTCTAAGATGACTTTTGTAAGATCAGTGGCACAACAAAATGAACTGGAAGTAAATCAACCACTGATCAAGGATAAGGGTAAAGGAATTTTTATACCAACTCAAGTGAACAATGTCCCTAAACCCATACCTAAGGAAAAGGTTAAAGGCATTGCTTACAGGAGAAATGAGGTTCAGAAAGGTAGAACAAATGGAAGGTCAACCTATCTGAATTCTCATCAGAGGAGTTGTCCAAAATCTGTTCAGAAAAGGCCAACTCAATTGAGGCAACCTCAACTGAATGGATTGAGGCCCAACCCCTATGATAGATATAAATCCTTTAGGAAGCCTGAACCTCACATGCCAAGAGGAAAAGGCCATCCAAACTCCTATCCACAAAGGTCTTTCCAAGCTGCACCTAAGTCTAGTAACTTCAGGAGAAATGTCCCAAGGAAATCCACCAACTCTCCTGAACCTTACAAGACCAACACTTATACACAGAAGGCACCCAAGGCATTTAAGGGTCAAACTGTGTATGTAGATGTAAATGGAAACCAAGTCAGTCACTTTGAGTCAATCAGAGTAATCAGGCAGATTTGGGTTCCAAAAGGTACAGCTAACCCTCTAGGACCCAACACTCAAAGAGTACCTCAATTTTGACTTTGCAGGGCTACACGGACCACAAGAAGAAGAGAAGCATCAACAAGAAAACAGCATGGTACTTGGACAGTGGATGTTCAAGACACATGACTGGGAACAAAGAGCTTCTCTCAGAATTTATAGAAAAAGATGGTCCTTCAGTAACCTTTGGAGACAGCTCTCAAGGAATCACAAGAGGCTATGGTACATTAAACATTGGTAGTGTCAAAATTACTGATGTCTCATATGTCCTAGGCCTAAAATACAACTTGCTGTCTATAAGTCAAATTTGTGATAAAGGATATAGTGTTGAATTTGCACCAAATGAATGTATTATCAAAAATAATTCAACACAACAGGTGCTACTAACAGGGGTGAGAAAGGGAAATGTTTATTTTGCAGATTGGAGCAAAACCCCTGAAGCAGTTTATCTTGTTGCCAAAAGCACAAATGAGCAAAGCTGGCTCTGGCACAAGAGATTGAATCATCTGAATTTCAAAACCATCAACAAGATTGCAAGAAACTCTCTAGTCAAAGGACTGCCTAATCAGGTGTTCACCAAAGAACACATATGCCAGCCATGTCAGGAAGGAAAGCAGATCAAAGCTTCATTCAAAGGAAAACCTGTCATCTCAACTGAGAGAGTTCTTCAACTACTGCATATGGATTTATTTGGTCCAATTATCCCAGTAAGTTTAAATGGAAGAAAATATGCATTAGTTGTTGTTGATGATTTTTCCAGGTACACTTGGGTAGTATTCTTGTTAAACAAAAAGGAGACCCAAGTCAAGCTACCTGAATTGATGATGAGATTGAGCAATGAAAAGGGCCTAAGTATTGTCAAGATCAGATCTGACAAAGGCACAGGATTCATAAACTCATACATCAATGAGTACTGCAGCAAGAATGGCATCACTCATGAAACTTCAGCAGCAAGAACACCTCAACAAAATGGGGTTGCTGAAAGAAGGAACAGAACCTTGAAAGAGGCAGCAAGAACATTGATTGCTGAATCTAAATTGCCTAAAAGGTTCTGGGCTGAAGCTATTAACACTGCATGTCACACTCAAAACAGGTCCTTAATCACCAAAGGACAAGGTAAAACCCCATATCAAATATGGAAAGGTAGATTGCCCACTGTTGCTTATTTCCATATATTTGGTTGTAAGTGTTTCATTCATAATAATGGGAAAGAACAATTGAAAGCTTTTGACAGCAAAGCTGATGAAGGAATATTTGTTGGATATTCACTAATCAGCAAGGCTTACAAAGTTTACAATTGCAAAACCCCTATTGTGGAAGAAACGCCTCATGTTTTGTTTGATGAATCTGTTAATGAGTTCAGGGATAGAAACCTGAATATTGATGAGATAACACAAAGAACAACCAGATTAAGGCTTCAAAACAAGGAAACAGTGTTTGTAGATGTTGCCCAGCCTGAACTTCATGAAAATAAAAAACTGGACAACCTACCTGATGGCAATCAACCAGAAGACAACCAACCTGAAGGAGAAATTGAACTGACTGACCCCATCCCAGTTCAAAACCAGGTAACAACTACCAATGAAGAAGCAGGCAATGCTGAGGTAGTTAATGGATCCAATATTCAAGGGGAAACCAATGAAAATGTCAACTTATCTGACAATGAGGACAATACCCCTGAATATGATCCTGAACTTGATCCTTCAATTAACTTTCCTGAATTTAATGAATCTAGTGATCCAACTTCAGATGAGGACAATCCTCTTGAAGGGATCAGGCCTAGAAGGACTTGGTTGCATGACCATCCAACTAGCCTGATACTTGGAAATCCAAGTGAAGGGATCAAAACTAGAAGATTTCATGGAGAAAGTGCACTGTTTTGTTGTTTTCTTTCAGAACAGGAACCAAAAGACATTGAGGAAGCACTACAAGACACCAACTGGATCATAGCCATGCAAGAAGAGCTGAACCAGTTTACCAGAAATGAAGTATGGGAGCTGGTAGACAGGCCAACTCATCAAGATGTCATTGGAACTAAATGGGTGTTCAAGAATAAGAAAAATGAAAATGACATCATCTTGAGAAACAAAGCAAGACTGGTGGCCAAAGGATATTGTCAATCTGAAGGGATAGATTATGATGAGACTTTTGCTCCAGTGGCCAGACTTGAGGCAATCAGACTCTTCTTAGCATATGCAGCTCACATGAGATTCAAGGTGTATCAAATGGATGTGAAGAGTGCATTTCTCAATGGGGTGCTCAAAGAAGAAGTATATGTTGAACAGCCCCCAGGATTTGAAGAAGGAGACAAGGTGTACAGATTGAAGAAAGCCCTCTATGGCTTAAAGCAAGCTCCAAGAGCTTGGTATGACACCTTATCACAGTTTCTTCTAGATCATGGCTTTGTCAAAGGCACTGTTGACAGAACCTTGTTCAGAATCTGTGAAGGAGATGATATTTTGTTAGTCCAAATCTATGTGGATGACATTATATTTGGATCTCCAAATGAAAAGTTGTGTGAGAAGTTCTCCAAACTCATGCAAAGCAAATTTGAGATGTCCATGATGGGATTGATGAATTTCTTCTTAGGACTTCAAGTAACACAGTCTAAGAAAGGAATCTTCATCAATCAGGCCAAGTATACAAGGGACATGATCAAGAAATTTGGATGTGCTTCAAGCAAGCCAGTCAGAATTCCTATGAATACCAACTGGAAAATGGATCCTGATGAAAGTGGAGAATCAACAAACTCCACTAACTACAGAGGAATCATAGGATCCTTGCTATATCTCACTGCAAGCAGGACTGATATTACATTTGCAGTTGGAGTATGTGCAAGATTTCAAGCTAATCCAAAGAAGAGCCATCTTGATGCTGCCAAGAGAATCCTAAGATATCTCAAGGGATCTGAAAATCTTGGATTATGGTATCCAGCTGATGACAACATTGAGCTCACTGGATATTCAGATGCAGACTATGGAGGATGTAGAATTGACAGAAAATCCACCTCTAGAACTTGTCAATTCTTGGGCAGCAAGCTTATCTCATGGTTCTCCAAGAAAAAAATACAGTTGCAACTTCAACAACTGAAGCAGAATATGTAGCAGCTGGAAGTTGTTGTGCTCAGATACTTTGGCTCAGGCAACAATTGAGAGATTACAAAGTAATCTCAAATGAAGTGCCAATATTCTGTGACAACAATAGTGCAATTGCTATCTCACAGAATCCAGTGCTCCACACCAGATGCAAGCATGTGGATATAAAGCATCACTTCATAAGGGATCATGTGGAAAAGAAAGATATCAAGCTTGTCAAGATCCACACTGATAAGCAAAAAGCTGATATCTTGACCAAACCACTAGCTGAAGCAAGGTTCTTGGAACTATCAGCTGAATTAGGCTTACTTGATCCAGGGAAGATGGAGGAATGAAGGAAGGAAGCTCATAAGAAGGGGGAAGTTCATTAAATTGAACTTCAGCAAAGTTGACCAACCTCACTGAAGCAATCTGCCAAACAGGGAAACTCAGCAAAGTTGTCCTTATGATGTTCAGCAATGGTGGTCAGGAGCTTTGTCCTAGTGGGACCCAGTCAGCAACATTGGGACCCACTCAGGCATGTTAGTCAGACATGTTGACCAAGAGAGAAGTCAAAACACATCTCAAGATGTTTGTCCGAATTAATTGGATAATTATTGCTATTTTTAGCATTGATTAGACATTTAAAAAGTTTCTTGATCTAAGAGTAGGCCATTTTAGGATGGTGTGTACTATGAAGATCTTTGCCCCCAAAATGGCAAATCAGCATTAAATGCAAAATCTTAATTAAGATTTCATGAATTCTCGAGCCATCATCAAACCGCTGAAAGCCCACTACCCCACTATATCCAATTGGTTCTTCAAAATTACCCACTGTTATATTCTATTAACCAACGGTTAATAAATCCCATTCATATATAAACTCCTCGATTTTTTACTTTCTTCCTCACGCACTCACATTTCCAAACTCTTAAGATTTTCAAAACCTCTCAACCTGCAACTTTTCTCCAAAAACCATTCTATCTCTCAAAATTATCCATGGCTCCCAAAATCAAGAGAGAAGAACTTGTAGACTTCAATGATCCATCCTTGGACATTGATTTCTCCTATCTCAGCAATCCAAACTCACTTTGGTTTGAAAAGCTAGTTGTCTTTGATAGCCCAGACACTGAAGTCCATCAAGTCCTCCATTGGCTAAGGGAGGCTGGGCTAGAAAAGTTCTTAGGCACCAAGCCAGATTCCTGCCTGAACTCCTTCATGCCTGAATTCTTTGCCCATCTTAGATGGAAGGGCAAGAAGGGAGATGTGTGCACTAAGCTCACATATGCTGAGGAAGATGAAGAAGAAGAAAGTCAACATACCATCATCTTCACTACAGAGGATTTAGATGCTAGCTTTGGGCTACCATCAGAGGGCCAGAATCCTGAAATCTACAAGGAAGGGGATGATCAGGAGTTCTACTTTCCATGGATGATAGATCCCAAAAAGCTAGTAAGTGCTCAGAACAAGAATACTCTAAAGCCAGTGTTTATGCACTTGTTTGATTGTGTGGTGAAAAGTTTGTTAAGCCACTCTGGGAGTGTTGAACAAATAAGTATGCCTAAATTGAGAGTTATGGCTGCTGTAATTGACTCTGCTGAGAAGAGAGTCAAGTTTGACTGGAAAAGCTTTATCTTGGACAAGATGATGAATGAGAAGTTCAAGTTTAAGGAGGTAAAACACCACAAGGTGGTGGTTGATGGAAGACTTCAGTTCTGCACAAGAGCCAGCCTGCTCTTAGAAAGATTTGCACATTATACCCACCTCCAAGCCAAGCCAAAGCCTTTCCCAGCTCAAAAGGTGATGTTTAGGAAGTTGTCTTCTAAGACAGAAAAGAGGAAGCAGGATGCAGCTTCCAAGAAAACAGGTGCTGTTGTTCCCACAACCAGAACTTCTCCAAGAAAGAGAAGAGCTCAACCACCAAAAGCTCAGCCAAAGTTGAAGAAGATGAAGAAGATTCTGAGTGAATCTCCCCCAAAAAGCCAGTCAAGAAGTGGAGGAGCCACTTCTGAAGAGATTGAAAAGGTTGCTGAAGAAGGAGTCAATCCTCCTGAAGAAAGTGAAGAAGTCAGAGGGGTTGTCCCCTTGCAACCTGAGTCTGTAACAGAGTTTAGGGACCTTGATAAGCCAACAAGGTCAGAAAGAAGAAGAAGAATCATCAAAACTTCTGAGAAGCAGAAGTTGATGGAAGAGGAGAAGAAAAAGAAGGAATTTTTCAAGGAGATTAGACAAGCAAGTAGGTCTAACTCCAAGTCCAAATCAAAGCCCAACAGCCCTGAAGCCAACTCTCCTGATACTCAATCTCAAAGAATATCTCCATCAAGGCATGAAGAAGAGGAGTGCAAGACTCCTGAAGATGCCCCAATTATTGCAAAGAAAGTTTACTCTCCTGAAGGTGCTCCTGATAGAACAGGAATTGATGTGTTAGCTGATTTAGCTGACATTGAAGATAGGCCATTCTCCCCCCTTGATCCCAGACTTTTGTCTTATACCAAACTTCTTGAAACTGCTCTTCAAGAAGGTGATCAACTTCCTCTCCCACCCATTCCAGCCATTCCAATTACCTCTTCAGGAACATTGCTCTCAAAAGCACCTGAATCCCAACTTGTTTTAAGCTCTTCTGAACCCAATCCTTCTGAACCCAACCCTTCTGAACCCAACCTACCTGAATCCCAATCCAACCCTCCTGAATCCCAAGCCAACTCTTCTGAAGATGAAAGTGGTGAAGAGTACACCTATGAGGGGATGTTGAGGCAGATTGCCAAAGCCAATGTGGATGAGTTATATCCAGGACTAAAGGATTATCCTAGGCTGCAACAACAGTTCTATGATCTCAGAGCTCTTGTTGAGATCAAGGATAGAACTATGGTGGAAATAGCTCAGGCTATTCAGGATAAAGGAGCAAGCTGGTGGCAGGTTGAAGAGAACAGGCTCTTGAACTTTGCAAATATGAAGAAATCCAGTGTGTTGACCACTGAGGCCTTGTTCTGCATCATTGTTCATGAGAAGGTGCTTGCTGAGAGAGAAAGAATTACACAGGGACTCAGGCACCCTGATAGTCCATCTGATGATGACAATGATGATGATGACAACACCAATCCCAATCCTCCTGACCTCAATTCTGCTCAGGTACATTACTTGACCTATCCTTCTGTTAAGGACTCTGATCATTCAGAGGAGTTGACCAAAGATGGTGACTCAGTCCAAGATGCATTGGCCAAGGATGGTTCTCCTGAACCTGGGGCACAGCTTGACAATGTTGAGACTTCCATGGGAAAAGCTAGTTTGGCTAAAGCCTCATCAATGTCAGGACAGTTGGACATTGACCAGCCTTTAGTCATTCAGGATGACTCAGTGGCCTTGGGATGCCCAAGCACTGTGATCTCCCAACAACTGCCCTCTGTGGATCCTGTTGAGGATATGGAGGTGTCAGGTTTAGGAAAAGAAGGAGTTGAAAAGGCACATAGTGATGAAAAATCAGAGGGAGGAGGTGAGGATGAGTGTATGATTACTGGTTCCCTGAGTGCACCAATTATAGAGGGAGATGAAGTAGAAATATTGGGTGCAGCCCAATATGAGAGTCAGGCTATTCTTCAAGTCAAATCTGAACTTGATGAATCCCTTGGTGAAAGGAGGCCTGATTCTCCAGTGAATGTGAGCTTATCTATTGAAAATGAAGAAAAGAAAGAAGTTGAAAATGAGAGTATAGGTGCTGATGAATCAGGCCTATTGGGAGATAAAAATAATGAGGGTGTTGAGGGAGTTTTTACTAACACTCTTAGTTTTGCAGATTCAGTAGCTGTCACCATTGAGCAAATTTTTGCAGATGCCTCTCTTACAGAAATTCCAGTTGATGCTGACATAGACCTTGAAGCAGTCTCAGCAAATGTGTCCACCTTGAACAAAATCTACTTTGAGCAAGCAAATGAAACTGAGGCTAGCTTGCAAATTGCATCAAAAACTGCAACATCCATTGAGCAACAGTTAGAGAAGTTGGATTCTTTGGTCAGGGAAGTTGAGAAAGCTCATGCTGCAACAGTAGACACCCTAGATGACCAAGGAAAGACTCTAGCCTCTGTGTAAATGAGGCTAACTGGCTCAGAGGAGGTAATCCTACCTACACTGGATGCAAGGATCTGTGGTGTTGAAACTGGACTGCAAACAGTTTCAACAGAGGTAACAAAGGCAAAGGAAGAGATGGTGAAATTCACAAAATCTGTGCAGAAAGAGCAGAAGGGCCTTAAAGATTTGTACAAGTATAATGTGAGAGCCTTGAGGAGGACAATCAAAGATGCATTAAGGCAAAGAACTGCTACACAGAGAAAGAAGGCTGAAGAATTGAAAGCTGCAATGGTGAAAGAGGCTGCAGAGAAGTTCACTGCTGAACTTATGGCCAAAGTGTCTGATCAAGTTGTGGCCAACCTCACTGATCAACTTCAGGCCAAACTTGATCAATCACTGAAAGCCACTTTAGATGCCATTGTTGCTCAAAAGATGAAACCTGTTCACACATTCTTGAACATGGCAGATGACAAAATGCAAAACATTCATGATGAGAATGTTTACCTACTGCAGGAGTTGAAGTCCCTCACTCATGCTCACTCACATCTCTCTGTCACTATAAGTGACTTGAAGCCCCAGTGTTTTGATAATGCCAAAAAGGGGGAAAGAGAGAGAGCTAGGGCAAAGGGAACCTTGGTTATTGGTGAATCCAAAGGAAAGGAGAAGGTCCCTGATGTTGAGGAGGAGGCAGTAGAAGACATTGGGAAAGGAAAAGGCCCAATGAACATTGAGAACTTGACTGAGGAAGAGCAGATTCAAATTGCTGTTAAAGAGTCCATGATGTCTGCAATGGAGAGTCAGGCAAGGAAGCAACAAAGGCCTGGTGGTGAGTCAGCAGGACTTGAACCCAAAGAGAAGGTTGCTGAAGTAAGGGGGAAGGTGACAAGGTCATCTGAAAGAAAAAGGAAGGAATTGCAAGCCTTCAATGAATTCCCAACCAGCCTGACTTTGCCATCAGAATTTCAGTCTGAAGAATCAACTCCAGTGAGGAAATCCAAGAGGATGAAGAAAGCAGCCAAGCTGCCTGTCATTGAAGAAGAAGAAGTTGAAGAAGTTGAACAAGACAGAGAGCTTGAAGTTGTTGTGCCCAAGCTTGCTGATGATCCTTCTAAGCTGTTTGAAGAAGGATTTGGAAAGGATCCAGAGACACAGGAGAAGCTAGCTCTTCTAAGAGCTAAAGAGAGAATGGATCAGTTGGTTGAGGCAAACAAGGCAAGAGATGGAAGGAGGGCAAACTTCAAAGATCCAAGAAGGAGGGCTTCTTACAGAAAGCTCAAACCACAAATGCTACAAAGATGGGACACTCAGTACCCGCACCATGATAAGTGGGTTCCAATCTCACTGAATGATGCATGGGAGGAGGCCAAGAGAAGTTTTGTATATGACTTTTATGTCATTGGAAAGTGGCTTGAAGAGAGTGTAGATGAAGTCTTTGTGCAGTTTATGTTTGAGAAACATAGGGACCTCTACCAAAAGCTGTTTGCAGCAGCTGAGATGGCCAGAGTTGAATTCAAGGCCCCTGGTCCTATTCTGTACATGCCTCCTAAGTTCAATGGGAACTTAATTGATGAGGGAAAGATACTGGAAGAATTCATCAACATCATGAGGATGGAGAAGTTGAAGCCTGGCCCTAAAGGAACCAACAAAGAGATCTGGGAACTGAAGAAAAGAGTATGGGCTCAGTATGACATTGCTCCTCAAGATGATGGAACTCTCTGATGGATAAGTTCACTTCTTTCCTATTTGCTGTTATGATTTTTATGTCTGTTGTTATTTTGCAGTTCTAGACCAGTGAGCCCTTTTTAATTTTCAGCTCTGTAATGCTCTATGATTTATATAAAAGGATCACTATGTTTCTATCAAGAGATAACAACTCATTATCTCAACTAACCTATCATGACATATCTTACTTGATTTATTGTGCTAACAGTTTCTTTCAGGCAAGTTGACCAGTTCACTCTTCCTGAAGGTAAAGTATAGTATAAGTCAAGTTCCCTTTGTAATAGGTTGTGGCATCATCAAAAAGGGGGAAATTGTTGGGAATAAAATGATTTTGATTTAGATACCAAAACCCCTGATTGATGATGTTCAGATTAGTTGAGATATGCTCAAGTCTAAGTTCAGACAAGTTGTCCCAGAACACTTGAGTAAGTAGAATGCTTAAGTCAAAAATCTCAGAAATGTTGTGAGATTTTAGAGTTCAGGATAGTTGTCCAAAGCTGAATGTTAGGCAGCTTGATATGTATTAAGTTTTCTAGGCCAAAGTTGCTGATCTTGCAAGACAAGCTATCACAGTGGACAACTAAGCTGAAGAGGTCAAGCATGCTAAGGCAATGATCATAAATGCATATGATCAGAACAATTAAAGTGCAAATGATCAAGAGCATTGAATGCCAAAACTCACAGAAGACAAAATCAATGAAGCATTTATTGCCAATCATGCCTGAACCAAGCATTGAAGACTTGAAGCATTAAAGAGTGAAGCATTGAATGAATGTTGGAATATTCTCAATTGCAGCAGGAATGTTCAGGGAGCTTGTCCCATCTGACCGTTGGTTGAGTGTAACTTCTGCCACAAATCAACCTTGGGAAATGTGCATATTTGGAAACTGACACAAGTCTTCTCAGCCGCATTTTTCAGAAGTCAACACATTCATTCAAGCAACCATTGAAGAGGCCTTTTACACAGTGGATAAAAGGATGCCAAGCTTCATAGCCGTTTCAATGGTGCTGCAAATAGACAAGTTTGAATTGCTATCCCTCCAACGGTTAGCTGCTAAAATTTGCCTATAAATACAGAAGTGATCAAGGGATTCAACAATCCAACTACAAGCTATCAAACTATCAACAAGCTTTCAAAAGGGAAACCAAGCTGTTCTCTAGAATTCCAAGTTTCCTGAATCACTTTAATTAGCTAAGCCAATCCTTGTAATCATCCAAAGTTTAGCATTGAGATATCCTAAGCCTTTACACTGTTCTTATTGTAAAGGATATCTCTACTAGTTGGAACCAAACCTCAAACCCTTATCTCATTTAGTGAAGAAAGTGTTTGTTGTAGAAGTGAGGAGTTAAGGACTGTTATTGTGAAACACAGTCTTAACTCAGAGAGATTGAGCACTAGGACTCAGATTATCCTAGGGATCAAAACACTAAGAGAGTGTTGTTGATCAGTGCACTTTGGCACTATAAAACAAGCTAATTCCATTGTGAAGGAATTATCCTGTTCAATCAGGGAAAGTGGATGTAGGAGCTTGAGTCTCTGAACCACTATAAACTTATGTGCTATTTACTTACTGCATTCTTTATTCACTTACATTCTAACTTATTTCAAAGACCAAAATTCAGTAAGTCAAGAAAAACTGTTTTGGACAAAGTCCCTGATAATTGTATTTTTCAGAAATTAAATTGGAGTATCTCTTTAAGTCAAAGGCCAACCACATTCCGCACTTAGCAACTATTTTAGATATTTAGCCAACTGATCACTAAATAGTAATCAGTAGGACAAGTATCTATCAAAGTTCTCACTCAGGCTAGTTGTGAGACAACTTGCCTGAAAAGACCAGTTTGTCAAAAAGAAAAGAATTTGCATACACAAGTGCATTCCCCCCCCCCCATACACTTGTGTTATACTCCACCAAGGACCAACATAGAAACATCCTCTACTCTTACTCTTTCTCTCATCAGCATCTCATGCTCAATCCGCATCACCGTATCCAATAAAAGTGTTGTTAGTGTCCTTAGTGTAGCATATCTCAAGTTCGCTTGTACTTGCAATATAATTGATAATTCTTTTCACTTCATTCAGGTGAGATTCATTTGGATTAGCTTGGTACCTAGCACAAACAAAAACACTGTACAAAATATCTGGTCTATTAGAGGTTAGATAAAGTAAACTTCCTATCATGGATCTATACAATGTTGGATCAACATCCTTTCCAACATTGTCTTTGCAAAATTTCAAAGTAGATCCCATAGGAGTTTTCATTACTTTTGAACATTCAAGACCAAACCTTTTAACTAAGTTCTTAGCATACATACCTTGTGATAAAAATATACCATCTTTACATTGAAGATCTAGAAAGTAATTCAAGTCTTCAACCATACTCATCTCAAATGTTGCAGTCATTGCTTTAACAAATTGGTTAAAATTTTATCACAAGTTAAACCAAACACAATGGCATCAACATATATTTGAGCAATAAGTAATTCTTCTCCAGTGTGCTTAATAAACAAAGTTATATTGGTTTCTCTTCTAATAAAACGATCAGGGTATTTTGGATCTTCAAATCCTTTAAGTTGTTAAACATATGCCTCTTCATTCAACATGTCATTTAAAAATGCAACTTTTACATTCATTTCATGAAGTTTAATGTCAATAAAACATGCAATTGCTAATAATAATCTAATAGATTCTATCCCAGCAACAAGTGCAAAAGTTTCATCAAAATAAATAACTTCAACATGAGTGTAGCCTTGTGCAACTAATCTAGTCTAATTCCTAAAAAATGTTACGAAACTCATCAGTTTTATTCTTAAAAATCCACTTTGTTCCAATGACATTAGTATGACTAGGTCTTGGAACTAGTGTCTATACTTCATTTCTTTCAAACTGATTAAGTTCCTCATGCATATCATTTATCCAATTTTCATCAGTTAATGTTTCATTCACATTTTTAGGTTCAAGTTCAAAATAGTAACACTCTGCATTCACAACATTGCAAATAGAAGACATGCATATTGTTCTTACCACATCTACCTTATTAGATCTTATATTTTCCTCATATTTGCACTCCAACTATAACATCACCTATGATCTGGTCAGATGGATGACTTTTGTCTATTCTTGAAAAATGATTTCTTTTGGGAACATACTGATCATTCTGTGAAGTTACAACTGACTGTTCTGTAGATGTTGCTCCAAATGTTGTAACATTAGGTGCAACATTTTCAGATTTCAGTGTATTCTCAGAATTGTCAGTCACTTGTAATACATTTTCTTCATCTTTCTCATCTGTAAGACCTTAATCATCATCAAACACAACATTAACAAATTCTTGAACGGTGTTAGTCCTAAGGTTATAAACTCTATAAGCTTTACTATTTTTAGAATAGCCTAAAAAGAAACATTTATCACTTTTAAAATCAAACTTATGAAGATGATCCCTATCATTCAAAATATAACACACACACAACCAAATACATGAAAATATTTCACATTTGGTTTTCTAACATTCAGAATCTCATAAGGTATTTGAGTAGTGCTAGATCGAATATAAACTCTATTAATAATATGACATGTTGTATTCAATGCTTCAGCCCAAAATCTTTTAGAAAGACTTTTAGATAAAAGCATAACTCTTGCCATTTCTTGTAAAGTTCTATTATTTCTTTCAACAATTTCATTCTGTTGTGGAGTTTTAGGAGATGAATATTTTTGCAAAATACCTTTATTATCACAAAAATAATTAAACATGTTGTTTTCAAATTCCCTACCATACATGATCAGTTTTAATACAACCAACTTTCAAGTTAAACACATTTTTGAACATTTTATAGAGATTTTTAAATGCAACAAATATTTCAGATTTATCTCTTAAAAACTCAATTCAGGTATATCTAGAAAAATCTTCTACCACAACTAAAGAATATATTTTGCCTCCAATGCTTTCAGTTTTTCATAGGACCAATTAAATCCATGTGCAACAATTCGAAACATCGATGTGTAGAACAATGTGACAGCATTTTATGTGACACTCTTACCTGCTTACCTTTTTGGCATGGTCCACATACAGTAGTACTCTGAAACTTCTGTTTTGGTAATCCTTTTCACTGCATCGGCTTTGCTTAGTCTCTTCACCGATCTATAATGTGCATTTCCCAATTTTTTATGGAATAAGACATTTTCATCATTCTTTGACAAATTACACACATTTGTTCCAATGAGATAACAATTATCTACTGCCCTAGACAATTTTCATATTCATTAAGAACATACACATGATTCTTTGTCAAATTTTACATGCAAATTATCATCACAAAGTTGACTAATACTAATCAAAGTAGCAAGCAAGTCATCAACATGCAAAACGTTTTTAAGCTTAGGAAAACCTTCAACATTCAAAGTTCATTTTCCTATTATTTTTCCTTTTGATCCACCACCATATGTAATATTACTACCATTCAAGGTCACATAATCAGATAAGTAGTCAATTTGTCCTGTCATATGTCTAGAACAACCACTATCAAAATACCATTGACCAAGTAAACATGCTTTCAAGGAAGTGTGAGGTGATCAACCACTATCAGATTTACCAATAGCTATTACATATATCAGAAGCACTCTTAGAAAATTTTATAAAACTTAAAGTAGAGGTGATCAATTTCTCCTTCAGTTTGTAAACTTCAAGATCTCTTCTGGTAAGTATGACTTTTAGCTTGATAATTGTTCCTTTCAGATTCTCATTCTCTTTGTTCAAAGAATTAAAGTGTTTTTTTTAGAGTTACAATCATCTAACAACTTTTGGTATTTAGAATCATCAATCCTTATGCCTGCATCATCAACAAACCCATTAAAACAATTCAAATTTGGGTGACTTTATTTTGATCTTACCATAAATGTTATAACATCAGGTGCAACATCAAAATCTATATCATCCAGATCATCATCTAAAGAATCATCATAATCAATTTTGGTATGAAAAACGAATGCAACTTCTTTTGATTCATCAAATTCATCACCTGATTCATCAAATTCATCATCTGATTCATCATTTAAGGTAGTATTAAAATTCAGTTTTTGCTTAAGTCTAGCATTGGCACATTAATTTTCATAATGACCATATTCAGAACATGCATTGAACTGATTTTCTATATTAATGATCATACCTTTGTTTACTTTCACTTTTTGATAACCTTGGTTGAAATTGACTTTTCCTTCTTTATGGTGAGAGAGTGTTGATGTGTTGTTTTGGATCTTTAGTACATCATAACTTGTAAGTACAGTCCTCCAAGCACGTTTATCAATTGACTTGATATACATGTACAACTTAGGCTTTAAATATGGATAATATGTTCGGGTGGCCTAAGTGTTGTGGATATGTGTTGTGTTTCCATTGCTAACATAAACTAAAACACACTTTAAGTAAGGATCTAAACCTAGTGTCGTCAGGTGTTGGCTCTGATACCAACTTGAAAGTGTGTGTGGTATCTAGTGTTTAAGTAAAGACATGAATGTTGCATAGAATGTAGAGACAAATAGTGCAACACTGACTCTAACAGAATATAAGAATGTAAGACACACAGCGGAAGACTAAAATACTAAAACGATAAGAACACAATGGAATAATTTTAACATAGATTTTATTAATAACAAAACCTATGCTATGCCTTACGTCGAAAACGACTTAGCTTATAAGTTACAAAATGTCGTGTGAAATGTCTCAGCAATTACTTCAACATTCCACAAACCGAAACTACAATCGAGGCAGGTGCCTGAATCTGTACATAGACTTAAGTGTATGAACACTATCTAAAGAACTAATCCTATCTATGATTCACTCTCAATCGATACAAGACTAGAACTAAATACATGGAAAGGTGTGGTATCCCTCGGTGTACATTAAAAGATACAACTACTGGCCATAACTCCTAACAGGGATGGACGCTCAAGATAGGTTTTACTCGAATAGTGCATGCTGAGTTTAACGAATTTCTGATCTTGATTAATCTTCAAGTCGGATGAAGAAGAAATAACAATCAATATAATGTCTAGGTATGATAAACGATCACATAGACATTATATGATTTATACTCCAACTCCATGCTGAATAATGAAGTCTTCCTTCGCTATTTATAGAGAGAAAAACTAATTCTAGAGGCTTCCATGTAAGATCCTATTTTTTAGGATCTCAACTCCCATGATCTCTCTAAATCCTTCCACAATGTTCCAGGTTGTTCTAAGATGCTTACATGCCCTTCTAGCACGTTCTCCTAGGTTCTGGAATCTTCCAGGTTCCAAACTCTTGTGGCAGTGTTAATGGAATTCATAAGAGATAATGGAGCGAGAGAGACGTTACATAGCAGACGTTTTCTCCCTTCCTAATCTAACTCCCAAATTTAATTTTAAGACTAACCTACTAACCTAACTTTTAAGGGTTTTTCTTAGTGTAGTCAAATTGTACAAAGTGACTATATAGTCAATGCGTCGAATCGCGCCATGTGGCGTCGTATGCGTCGTATGAACCTGCTACCTGTTATACATGTTTAAATTAATTAAATCATTTTTTAAATTGTATTTTGTTATTTACTATATTACCCTTCTTTTATTAAAATTATTTAAAAAAAATATATATATATATATATATATATATATTAAGCAGAATTACAATTCTACCCTTTTTATATAAGCAAAATTACTATTCTACCCTTTTTATACAAATATTATTATTATAAAAATTAAATAAACCATTCAAAAAAAATAATTAAATAATAAATGTACTGGAAGTACTCATTTGCACAGTCCAACAGTCGTGCACGGTTGCACGGTCGATACTCAGTAAACCGTTTAATCCAAACAATGTGTTGTAAGTGCTCACTTTCATGGTCCAACAATCGTGCACGGTTGCACGGTCGATACTCAGTCACCCGTGTAAATTGAAACTTGTACTAGAAGTATTCACTTGCAGCCTAACAGTCGTGCACGGTTGCACGGTCTATACTCAGTAAATCGTGTAATCTAAACAATGTGTTGTAAGTGCTCACTTTCACGGTCCAACAGACGTGCACGGTTGCACGGTCGATACTCAGTCACCCGTGTAAATCGAAATATGTACTGGAAGTACTCACTTGCACGGTCCAACAGTCGTGCACGGTTGCACGGTCGATACTCAGTAGACCGTGCAATCCAAAAAATGTGTTGTAAGTGCTCACTTTCATGGTCCAACAACCGTGCCTAGTTGCACGGTCGATATTCATTAAACCGTGCAAAGCAAAAAATGCTCTTTTCTTGTTCACGTGCTCGAGCCACAAATAGGGCAGCGGCTTGGCGGCGTCAGTGGAGTGTGTGTTCGCAGGGGGGAAGAAAACCAACGTATTCGTGTTCTAGGTTTAGGTTCATATGACTTTATTTTGTTTTAATTTTTTTTATTGTTAATTTTAATAATAATATAAGGGTAAATAGGTAGTTTTACCATTATATATTTTAATTAAATTAATAAATATAATAATTTTCTTATTAAATTAAGGATAAAAATGTAAATTTTAAATTATATATTTTAATTAATTAAATTAATTATAAATACAATACCATACGACACCATACGACATATACGATTAATATTTTTAACACAAAGTACAAAAGGTAACAGGTCATTAGGTTTAAGCCTTTAGATTTGATTTTTAATAGTTCAAATTTAATTAACTACGGTAGTCATACGACACTCTGACTACATGTAGAAGGTCCCAACTTTTAATACTCCCTCAATTTTACAATTATTTACCCTGTTTTCTTATTTGTTTGTTCCCCACAGTTGTTTGTATGAATGAATAAAATTTTGTGTGAATGAATAAAATTTTGATCAAAATTGAATTAAATTGCATCATTTGTCATACTATAATTCAGTGACGGACCCAGAAATCCAAGATTAGGGGATCCGATTTACAAAATAATATTATACCTACAAAATTATTTTATTACGAAGTATAAAATTTTCAATATATCTCATTTCATTAAATTTAACGACTTTTATTATATTTTGAAGGGAATTAATTTTGATTGTTCCGCCTTGTACTAAGAGAAACGGTGTTAAAATTTAACTTTGAACCCTGCAGAGACATTAGTTACTAGTATTAGATAAATGTAGAGCTTAAATTATACTACCCCGTCTCGTGATGTCTTGCTTCACCGGTTCATTTTAAGAAAAATGAATTTATAAGTGGGGGATGTGAGGTCAAATAAAGGAAGATTATATTGGACGATTTAGTGAGGTGCATGTAAAATAGAATTTAGTGATGTGTAAAGAAAAATGTGAGTAAAAAATGAGTAAATTTTAAAAATAAAATGATGTAGTGTATTAGAAGTGTACAACTAATTAATCTTAAAACGTCTCAATATTTTAAAAAAAATAGATAAATAATTAGAACAAAAAATATATTAGAAAAATATGGGTGGCCCACTACCCGCTGGCACCACGGCGGTCCGTCACTGATAATTATACTGTCCATATTCATTTTTCGTAGTTTCTAAATCTATACTAATATAATACACCAACATATTTCCTTTTATAATTTAGGCGGGAAATCATTTGGTCCGTTGATGCGTATTTTTGATCATCATCTTCACCGTTCATTTTTTTCTTGATAAATATGGTATGGTTTGAATAATAATCTTCATTAATGAATTCCTTCCTTCTTACTTCTTTTTAACCGTTGATGTTTTCTTGATGAAATATGACCTTAGGATCAAAAACTTAAATCTAGGAACCGTTACAAAAAAAATTCTATTTATTTCAGTTTTTTGTAGGTCATTCTCATCTTCTCACATTTCTCTCTTTCGATTCTAATGTAATTAGCTAGGATTTTTTTTTCATGTTCTAGGATAGAAATGTGTATAGGAAGATTTGTTGTAGTATTTTATTTATTACTATTATTTTGAAATGATGTAGATAGAAGTGTTAATCGAAACAAGTTTTTGTATTGTATTTGATATATATATGTTGATCAAATTGTGTCATTTGGATCAAATATAATGCTTAAAATTAGTCACTTTTTCTTTCTCTTCTACATAAATTCATATTTTTTGTTTTTCATTCACATCTTCTATCTCAAATAAAATTTTCAATATTATTCTGCAAATTGTTTGCAGGAGTAGTAAATTGAAGATTTGAAGAAATGATCATAAATTCTTGAAGATTTTATGAACACAAGATTGAAGATTTTGTTGTAACATTCGTCAATTCTTGAAGATTTGTAAAAAATGTCATCCTTTCTTTGAAGATTTTTAAATATTTTGGTGTTATTCATCAAAATATTGAATATATTTTGAAGGTTTGAATCTTTAGTTTAAATTATTTCATGTAGTACTTATTTGTAAATCTATTGTATTTTTGTTTAATGAGTATTTTATACATTTACCGATTTGTTGTGTTTTAGTTTTGACTTATAAAATATTTTATTTCAGATTCATAGTGTAATGTATACATCTTATTTTCGATTTTAATGTTCTCGGTTAAATTATAAGTTTAAATAATTTCTTGAAGATGTTAGAAGATTTTGCATGATTTATCTTTTAATTATCATAACGTTGAAGTTTTGAAGGATGATCGTTAATGCTTAACGATTCAAGATTTACGTGTTTGTTATCTGAAGATTGGAGCTCAAAAAAATTATCTTAAATGCTTGAAGATTTTCTGAAGATATTCATAATCTTCAAATAATGATCTTTACATTTATAATTTTTCTTGAATATAAAAGTTAAAGTTAAAAACTAATAATATATTTATTTAGGAAAATCGAAGAAATCATTCTATTGGACCAATAAAAAAAAATGACCTGAATTCACATGTGTCGGTCATGTGAGTATCAAATTCCGGCGAGTTTGCTTGAGTTAAAATCACAAATGGTCCTTTATCTTTTTAAATTCTCATTTGTAGTACTTTTAAATTAGACACCACAAAATTATACAACACTAACTCTCTATTCAATTACCTTCAAATTGTTACCATGATACAAAAGAGCATTGATAGGGCTCACACTCACACCAGATATGTGGAAATAATTAATTAATTAATCAATTACCTTAGAAAAGTGAAATAAGAAAATTAATCATTTTTTATTCCTTATAAATATGAAAATTAATCAATTTACTTTTCTCTGAGTACAAAATTAAAAAAAAAGAATTAGTAGTAGTTCATTTAAAAATTATGTGGACAACCATTTTTTTTAATTAAAAATATAATTCATAATTAATTGTGGTTAAAATCGAAGTATTATATATTAATCATATAGTGTCTAGGGAGTCTAACATACCGATTGTTGATTATGGAAACTACATGACATCATGGCAACAATTTGAAGGATATTGATTAGAGAATGAGTGTTGTATAATTTTGTGGTGTCTAATTAATGCGTGGTTTAAGCCTTTTTTTTTTACTAAAAAGATAAAGATAAAAGGACTACAAATGAGAATTTAAAAAGATAAAGGATCAAACGTGGATTCTATAAAAGTTACAGGACCATTTGTGATTTTAACTCATTAGTTAGTGATGTGGAATGACACGCAAGCAAACTCGCCGGAATTTGATACTCACGTGACCGACACATAATTCAGGTCATTTTTTTAATTTTTTGTCGAAAAGGACCTGTTGTGATAATAAAAGGACTACAGACGAGAATTTAAAAAGTTAAAGGACCAAACGCGAATTCAACAAAAGTTACAGAACTGTTTGTGATATTTTCCCTGAAAAACATTGCGATATATAATTTAAACAGGTATATGTTGTGAAAGTAGAAAAATATTCTACGTTGAACTTTAATGTTTTCCACATGTTGGTGAATAATTAAAAGAATGTCCTACATTCATTTCAAAGTGTTTCTTGTGTGTTATATCCAAGTCTAATATCAGTAAATTTAGACAGGTATGTTTGGAGTTTTAAGATGCTCATTAATTTTACTATATATATTTATATATATATATATATATATATATATATATATTTTTTTAATTAGAGGATGAAACCTGAGGGCAATATATCCTTTTTATTTAATTACTCCCTCCGTTCATGAAATGTAGTCTCATTTGCCTCATATTTTTTGTCCACCAAATGTAGTCTCATACACTTTATGGAAACTATCACCCTTCAACCATCACTTAATTACTCAATTTGTCATCCACTTTACTCACAAACTATTACTTTATTTATAATGGACCTCACAATACCCTATAATACCCTTATTTTATCTACTTTATCTACATTTTTCTTAAAATTTGTGCCCCACTCCAATAGTCCAATGGGACTACATTTGGTGGATGGAGGGAGTATTATTTAATTGTTAAAAGTATTATAATTTTCTTATTTTGTGTCTTAAAATTGATGATGTACTCCACAGTCCACGAAATCAATTCTCATAGATTTGTGCACGAGTTTTAAGAAAAAAAATAGATAAAGTAAAAATATTGTGACGTCTATTTATAAATTAAATAATTATTTGTGAGTAAAATTGAGTGACTAATTATTGATATTTCGTCAATGATTATTTTAATCTTATCAGTGAAGATGATGTACGATTTTACATATTTATTAATGTATCTATAATTTGTAATTTAATGTTATAGTTTTTCTTAATTTTTAATATAGTTTATGTTATAGTTTTTCTTAATTCTTATTTGGTGATAGAGAATGAAAGGTTAAGTTGAAGAAGAAAGAAAATACAATATTTATTGAAGTCGATTTACAAATTTTGTTAAGAAAAATTATTTGAATGTTTGTTGCAAGTGTACTTTTCATATTCTTGAAGATCCAGAATTAAAATTTAGGGTTTTAGTTAAATAATAATGTTATTTATTAGTATTTGGCGAATAAATTATGATATTTTTACTTAATTATTTAATTTGTATGGATAATAAATTTTAAATTTCAATCAATATTTATATAATTCTTTTAATGTATTATTGTCATAAATTTGACATGAAAATAATGTAATTATTTTAATTTACTTATAACACTTTATAATGAGTCTACCAATTTTTAAAGAGTTTATTGAATATGGGGTACATGTTTTTCACTTTTATAGCAATAAGGTCTCCCCCTAATTTTAACTTGCAAATGGGTACAAAATCTGATGGTAATTGACAACAATACCCTTTGAACTTAATAAATTAAAATTGGAGCATGATTCTCTCTCATTTCCCATTTCTAATTTCACGCATTCTCTCTCTCCTACCTACACGTTTCTCCCCCCCTCTCTCTCTTTCTTACCTCAAACCTTTCTCACTTTTCCATCAAGCTTGCCTCCCAAGAAAAAATGGTTGTTAGCTTAAGGAAGACTAGGGTGTGGGTCGTCGTCGTCGTTGTATGATTCCATTTGTGGTCCCCCAACACTGTTGCGGAAGAGAAGATGCGAAAATAATGTCAAGGAAACTCGGTAGCATACCAGCTTGAATGCTCCGTCGACGGGGGCATAGACGCTGCTCACCAATCTGCGCCGCTCACGTTACGGCGACGTAGATCTAGGTTTTTTTTAGAAGTAGAGATGATATTAGAAGCAGAGGAAAAAGCTAGGGCCGTCTTCTCTGATCTGCGCCGCTCACGTGATGGCGTTGTAGATCTAGGGTTTTTTGGGGGGTGTGTTGAGACATTGAGTTGACTCAGTGAGTTTCTCCTCCCTTTTCCAATTTTCCTTCCACAAACTCATATACGTTTTTGGCCATGAAAAGTTTTGTTCCCGAAGTCCGATCGTCTAATTATTTGAGGGGTTTTACTCTATACTTCGAGGGCTTTCAAAAGGGACTAGAATCGAGACCAACCGTGCGGTGGTGCGACGGCAACACTTTGTGGTGAAGGTAAGTTTCAAAAATATAAAATTAAATTACATTTGAATGATAAGCCTAACGAACAAACGGCTTGTGGATTTGGGTTCCTTGTGTTGAGGGGATTGTTTTGGTATATGGGTTGAGTAGCCGGGAGAAAGTCGCCGGCGGTCGATTTCCGGCGGGTTAGGCGGCGGTGCTGCTGGAATAAAAGGGATGGCAGATTGATTTGTAATTTAAACATCAACGGGTAGGAAATATCTTTGCGACTAATTTGGGAGAGTTTAATTTGTATAGAAAGAGTAAATCATTTAGTATGAAATTGATGGAGTGGAGCTTGAATATGTAGCAATGGAGTTTGGAAGAAGAGAAAGGACGGAGGTGTATATATCCCATTGGTCTCTCCGTTTTCTTGAGCTCCGGTTTGTTGCAGCTGCACAACAACCGAGAAAAAAGGGGTGCAGGGCCTGGCCAACAGGCTGTCGCTTTAATTGTGGGGCCACAATGAAATGTTCAAAATATATTGCAATAAAATTTAAAATTTATTCAAAGAATTCAACTTATTATGTTCAATTTTTCTGGGTGTATGTTCAGATGCTCATTTGTATTCTCAGACAAGACATGGGAGTACATATCAGATTTCAATGGTTTTTCTCCTACACTAATTGCAATTATCATAAAGTTCATAAATTAAGTAAGCAAAATCCAATTGTAATAATTTTGACATTCAATAAATTAACAATTTGTGTTTCAATATAGATATGATAACTGTGTGATTACAATAAAATTTTTGAAAAATGTATGAAAAATATCTATAAATAAATGAAAAATGGTTCCCATTTTGTATTAAGGGGTAACTTAGACATTTAAACACCCATTTTGTATTTAGTTGCAAGTTTTTTTTTCCTTTGTATTTAGTTGCTTGAAGTCACTCAACTTTGTACCTTAGAGTGGTCCTCCCCCCCATTTTAAAATTATACTGCGTATTTATCATGTCAATATCAGACATCTTATATTTGTAAAAATATTAATATTTCAATATTGATATTATGACATCGTATTTGTACAATTTATTTGTTCTAAATTTAATAAATAAATAACATAATGCAATATTATAATTTCTCTATATTTTGTTATTTTTTGACGTAATTATTGTTACAATAAGTTAATATATTATACATGTGATATTATTAATATTTTAAACGTGAAAAAATTATGTTATTTTGAAAAATTAAATCAATATTTATAACAAAACATTTATTAATATTATTATTATGAGTATAGTAATTAATATTCAAGACATATAATTAGTGACTATAATGATATTCTCATGCAGTAGCATGGGAACAAATACTAGATATATATATATATATATATATATATATATATATATATATATATAATCAGAGACTATGATAATATTATAACGTTTACAGATATTGTTACATTCTAAAATAGGTTGTTAATATATTTTATAATTAAATTGATGTTTTATCTTCATTGAACATATTTTGTAAGTTTCAACTCCTGGTGTTTATATATTAACATATATTGAAGAAAAACAAATATAAATGAAATAATGATAATTGATCGTATTTAAAATTATTCCATTAATAAATGTAAATGTATATATGAAAATTATTCTTACAATTCTTTTGTTAAGTTTTGATATAAAATTGTTAGTATATTTTTCATTTACTTGATTTGTGAATATAGTTTGTAAAAATGGAACAAATTATTTATTTTTTTGTTATAGTATGTTAGTATTTTTTTATAGTAACTAGATTATAATTTAGACTCATAAATATTGAAATAAATAGATATATCAATAAAAAAAATCTAAATTAAATTATTAATTTTTATCTTTATGATTTAATCCACCAAATAGAATAATGAAATAAGTGTAGTTTGACTTGGTATATACATTCTAGATTTTATTTTGACAAAAAATTTGCTAACGTACTAAATTCACAACTATATACGTGATTTAAAACCATAATTGCATAGTTTTATGATTTTGTGTCATACATTGTCATTATTTAACTATTGATAACTTGATTTGTCATTATTTAACACTAAATTCACAACTATATACATTATATATTTTATTATACAATTTGTCATAAAAATTGCAATCTATGTATATAAAAAAAAAAAGGAATGCATTAACGAGGATTATTAATCAAACCATACCATAATTATTAAAAAAAACGGTGAGAATGATAAAAAAAAGCATCAACGGACCAAAACGTTAATTTCTCGCCTAAACTAAATAAAAAAATCCTACGGTGCATTATCTTTGTATAGATATAATATTTTTAATTTGATTCATTTTTTAAGTTAGTTTAGTTTCTAAATGTTTTAGGACCATTCAAGATTTAATTCCACTGAATTATGACTCTTCTTCATTCACATGTGTCATAACAAGTTCAATTATTCGCAAATGTCGATTGGTAATAACTTTATGATTTTAACCTATTACAAGTTCATTTTAAATAAGTTTATTTTTAATTATTTTTTATTTATTTTATCTTTTTATATTTATAATGTCGTTTTTTCCATATCTATGTTGGAATACAAATTCAAATGAATTATTTTTTGTTCAAGTTTTGCGACGATCGTATTTAGTGATGGAGAATGGAATGTTAAATTGAAAAATAAAGAAAATACAATTTTTCTTCAAACTAGATTTGTAAAATTTGTTAAGGATAATTCTTTGAATGTGGGTTGAAAGTGTACATTTCATAATTTTGAAGATCCAAAATTAAAATTTAGAATTTTAGTTGAATAATAATAATGTTATTTATCAATATTTTTTGAATAAATAATGATATTTTGCTTATTTGTTTTGTATGAATAATAAATTGTTGAATTCCAATTAATTTTTTTAATTAAATTTATTACTGTTATATTTCTGGTAAGGTAATTATTATTATTTATTTAACACTTCATAGTGAATTTGAATTTTGTAACTGGTCATGAACTAGATCTGAATTGAAACACCGGTAATAATATTGAGAAATATAAATCTCTTAAGGGGCTTGTGCAATGGAACCAAATTTGTGTCGTTTTTTAAATATTGTTCCTTATTTTTTTATTCTAGCATTTGAAATTTGCATTTGTCTTATTTTTAAATTTATAATATACTAATATTTTGTTCCATGTGTAGATTGATTATAACTAGGTTGAGTGATAATGTTCTTGAAACTAAGGTTTTAATTGAAAGTAGGACAATTAACATTGATATCGAGACCTACGTTGACTCATTCTAAACTACTTTAAGTTTCAATGAGTTAGTGACAATCATTTTTTCATGTAGTATATTTTGGCATAATCATGTATTTAGTTATAATCAATTATATGTAATTGTGTCTAGAATAATAAATTGTCATGGTTTGAAGATTCTTATTATGTCATGACAACAACCGTGATTGCAATATCACAAAAAAAAAAAAAAAAAAAAATGAAGTGTTTCATTACGTTTTTAGGTATGTGTAATTTTATAATAATTTAATATTTAAGTTTCACAATTTTTTCAAAATTTTATTTTCTGTTAAACTATTGTTGATATTAGATTATTGCATTATTTAATTGGATGTGATTGAATTATTGAATTACTATGATATTATTAAATATTTTATAATGATTTAATTATTTTGCCGTATCATAAATATACTTACATTTTAATATTAGATATTAATTTTATATACTTATACATTAATTTATTGTGAATATAAATATTATAACTATATTTATTTATATATAAGATATTAATTTAATTGAATTTCAATCCCAAATTTTTAAATCTAAAGAGAAATTTTAAATTTTATTATTTTAAAAAAATTATTAGTATAATAAATATGAGTTAATAATAATTAATGTTATAATTGTAATAATAATACTCCTATAATTTTTTAATATAATTTTGTGATATTATAAAATAACACTATAAAAAAATTAAAATTTAAAATGTTGTAACATTTTTTAACATATCAGGCCGTGCGCTAGCACGGGTGCCCTACTAGTAGTCTTAATTCACGCATTTCTATATCACAATTTTCATTAATTTAATAATATAGATAACCCTTCGATGATTGAAGTAATTAATACCATGAAGCTACTCTAGGAATGGGGAGAATTTAGCGCTTGAGATAAAAAATAAATAAATAAATTTAAAAAAAGAAAGAAAGAAAGAAAGAGTGAAGTAATAAATAAACACTTTAATCCCAAAAACTAGATCAACAAATAAAACCTATAAATGTGGTTCTTTTCTTATTTTTTATTACTACATGAAACTGTCTTTTAATATGACAAAAAATTCTCATTATAATTAATTATTAATTGAGATGTATATGTATAATTATATGTTTTTGTGGTACAATTTGAGTTATTATGTGAATAATGACAATGTGATTAAAATAACGATGTATGTTTAATCTTGAATTTTTTTTTGGGGGGGGGGTGTTGGTAATATGACCAGGAGAATATTATAAGATCAAATGAAACTCTTTCCTGTGTCACCAACGACTACTCCATCTCATGCTTATGAGCTGGTAGAGCCTGCACCTACTTGAGCCAGAACGTGGGCTTGCTTGAGATCAGCTTTTGGGACGTATGTGAATTTGCACTCTACAAATTCATTGGTAAAAGACGCGATCTCTTTCACCATACTATCCTCTGGTCCCGCTGATCTTTTCTGCTTAGTACAAAGTGCCACTGCTAATTATGAGTCAGTTCTAACATCCAGTTGATCTGCACCACATTCTTTAGCCATTTGGAGCCCAATAAGAATTGCCGTTAATTCCGCTCCTAGGGGACTTCTCTAGGGCCTAATTTTCTCCGCAAATGTGCTAATTTTATGCCCGTCCTTTGTACATAGAATACCACCTGCACCATATCTTCGCTCCTCCTTTTTGAATGCCCCGTCAACCTCCAGGATGAAGGCGTTCAAATTATTTCTCTCCCCTCGTACCTTCTCCTTCTGAAAATATTGATTGTTTCTTTGATGATCTTTATTCTGGTTTTGGAAGTTATCTAAGTACATTAATATTCTTTCCCCAATTCTTCCATCCATATCCCTGTTGGGTGATTGATCCGCGTGGATGATCATACATCTTTCTCTCCATATTCCCCATGCTATCATGATGATTCTTTCGAATTCCTCCTTATTCCATTCCGTGCGGATATATTCAAGGAACTCCATAGTGCTGGCTCTTTTTCCAATCTTGGCTATCGTTTTAAACCCAGATTTTTCCCATACTTTTTTCACCTTGTGACAATGGAAGAGGGCATGGGTCGTTGTCGGAAAGCTTCCTCCACATAATCCGCACGTCGACTGAATTGGAATATGTCTCCGTGCTAGATTACCTTCAGTTTGCACAAAATCATGATATATTTTCCACCCGAATATTCGGACCTTAGGGGGCACTCTCATTTTCCAAATACTTTTCCATCTATCCATGTGGCTCCTCATTGATGGAGATGCGGTATATTCCCCAGGTTGGTTATCCAAATCCATGCCCTTCTTATATCCCGAAGCCACTGTATATTGCCCCATATTTTCATTCTCCCAGAATCTTCCATCTTCATCTTCCTTCCGGCCCACCTGTGTACATAAAATTCCTTCAACTTCATGAGGCTGAAAGGCCATTCGGATCAAATCCTCCTTCCATTCTCTCTTATCATTAAGAAAGAAGTTGAGATTTTGGGTTTCCACCACCTTCGATTTGATTCTCCCTTCTGCAGTTCCGTGAACCCATGCATGTTTGCGTATTTTGATCGTCTCCCCATTCCCAATAACCCACCGTATTCCTGCGTCTAGAATGTATCTACTTTTACAGAGAGATCTCCATGTAAAAGATGGGTTGTATCCCGTATCCGCGTCCATGATGTCTACATGCTTGAAGTATCTCGCTTTCAGTACCTTATTAAGCATCGAATCCGGGGAGTTGATGCATCTCCAGACTTGCTTGGCCAGTAATGCGTCATTAAAAATATGCATCCTCCTATAACCCATTCCACCTTCCTCCTTAGGTTTGCATAGGTCCTCCCACTTTTGCCAATGCATACGTTTACCCCTGTTGGGATATGAATCCTATAAACAATGTTCTAGTTGATGAAAGTATGTTTTGATGGCCAAAAGCAACTTAAAGTTAGTGATATATGTGGTTCCAAGTCATCTTAACTAAGCCATCTGATGAGAAACTTAAAATGAGATTACTGATCTTAATGATATCTGGAATAAGATTACTGATCTGAGTATGGAAACTGAGAATAATTTTAGTGATCTTATATGAGATATTTGAATCTGAGTTACTGATCTTATATACTTACTGATCTTAAATGTTTACTGATCTTAAGTGTTTACTGATCTTAAGTGTTTACTGATCTTAGGTGTTTACTGATCTTATTGGTTACTGATCTGATATATGAACTGTTAGGAACTAAGCTGATGTTTTGTATTGTATAGACAGCTTATAGTATAGGACTTAGATATACTCATCTGTATATAGTTCAGTTGATGTATAGATAGGTTTTATATATGTAAAATTGTATTATATTTGTATTCAGCAATGTAAAGTTCAGAACAGTAGTTTAGAACACTAGATTAGAAGAAGATCAGAAGACTAATGAAGACTCAGAGGACTACTTCAGAATAAGAAGACTTCAAGAAGAATTGAAGATAAGCTTAGAAGAAATCTGGAGAAGTTTTGAAAGGTTTTAAGTTACTGTGCTGACTGACTCAGCAGAGTAAAATCCGAAGAGTAAAAATCAGAACAGTAAGTTACTGTGCTGATCTGGTGAAATTGATATTATGACATCGTATTTGTACAATTTATTTGTTCTAAATTTAATAAATAAATAACATAATGTAATATTATAATTTCTCTATATTTTGTTATTTTTTGACGTAATTATTGTTACAATAAGTTAATATATTATACATGTGATATTATTAATATTTTAAACGTGAAAAAATTATGTTATTTTGAAAAATTAAATCAATATTTATAATAAAACATTTATTAATATTATTATTATGAGTATAGTAATTAATATTCAAGACATATAATTAGTGACTATAATGATATTCTCATGCAGTAGCATGGGAACAAATACTAGATATATATATATATATATATATATATATATATATATATATAATCAGAGACTATAATAATATTATAACGTTTACGGATATTGTTACATTCTAAAATAGGTTGTTAATATATTTTATAATTAAATTGATGTTTTATCTTCATTGAACATATTTTGTAATCTTCAACTCCTGGTGTTTATATATTAACATATATTGAAGAAAAACAAATATAAATGAAATAATGATAATTGATCGTATTTAAAATTATTCCATTAATAAATGTAAATGTATATATGAAAATTATTCTTACAATTCTTTTGTTAAGTTTTGATATAAAATTGTTAGTATATTTTTCATTTACTTGATTTGTGAATATAGTTTGTAAAAATGGAACAAATTATTTATTTTTTTGTTATAGTATGTTAGTATTTTTTTATAGTAACTAGATTATAATTTAGACTCATAAATATTGAAATAAATAGATATATCAATAAAAAAAATCTAAATTAAATTATTAATTTTTATCTTTATGATTTAATCCACCCAATAGAATAATGAAATAAGTGTAGTTTGACTTGGTATATACATTCTAGATTTTATTTTGACAAAAAATTTGCTAACGTACTAAATTCACAACTATATACGTGATTTAAAACCATAATTGCATAGTTTTATGATTTTGTGTCATACATTGTCATTATTTAACTATTGATAACTTGATTTGTCATTATTTAACACTAAATTCACAACTATATACATTATATATTTTATTATACAATTTGTCATAAAAATTGCAATCTATGTATATAAAAAAAAAAAAAAGGAATGCATTAACGAGGATTATTAATCAAACCATACCATAATTATTAAAAAAAACGGTGAGAATGATAAAAAAAAGCATCAACGGACCAAAACGTTAATTTCTCGCCTAAACTAAATAAAAAAATTCTACGGTGCATTATCTTTATATAGATATAATATTTTTAATTTGATTCATTTTTTAAGTTAGTTTAGTTTCTAAATGTTTTAGGACCATTCAAGATTTAATTCCACTGAATTATGACTCTTCTTCATTCACATGTGTCATAACAAGTTCAATTATTCGCAAATGTCGATTGGTAATAACTTTATGATTTTAACCTATTACAAGTTCATTTTAAATAAGTTTCTTTTTAATTATTTTTTATTTATTTTATCTTTTTATATTTATAATGTCATTTTTTCCATATCTATGTTGGAATACAAATTCAAATGAATTATTTTTTGTTCAAGTTTTGCGACGATCGTATTTAGTGATGGAGAATGGAATGTTAAATTGAAAAATAAAGAAAATACAATTTTTCTTCAAACTAGATTTGTAAAATTTGTTAAGGATAATTCTTTGAATGTGGGTTGAAAGTGTACATTTCATAATTTTGAAGATACAAAATTAAAATTTAGAATTTTAGTTAAATAATAATAATGTTATTTATCAATATTTTTTGAATGAATAATGATATTTTGCTTATTTGTTTTGTATGAATAATAAATTGTTGAATTCCAATTAATTTTTTTAATTAAATTTATTACTGTTATATTTCTGGTAAGGTAATTATTATTATTTATTTAACACTTCATAGTGAATTTGAATTTTGTAACTGGTCATGAACTAGATCTGAATTGAAACACCGGTAATAATATTGAGAAATATAAATCACTTAAGGGGCTTGTGCAATGGAACCAAATTTGTGTCGTTTCTTAAATATTGTTCCTTATTTTTTTATTCTAGCATTTGAAATTTGCATTTGTCTTATTTTTAAATTTATAATATACTAATATTTTGTTCCATGTGTAGATTGATTATAACTAGGTTGAGTGATAATGTTCTTGAAACTAAGGTTTTAATTGAAAGTAGGACAATTAACATTGATATCGAGACCTACGTTGACTCATTCTAAACTACTTTAAGTTTCAATGAGTTAGTGACAATCATTTTCTCATGTAGTATATTTTGGCATAATCATGTATTTAGTTATAATCAATTATATGTAATTGTGTCTAGAATAATAAATTGTCATGGTTTGAAGATTCTTATTATGTCATGACAACAACCGTGATTGCAATATCACAAAAAAAAAAATAAAAAAAAATGAAGTGTTTCATTACGTTTTTAGGTATGTGTAATTTTATAATAATTTAATATTTAAGTTTCACAATTTTTTCAAAATTTTATTTTCTGTTAAACTATTGTTGATATTAGATTATTGCATTATTTAATTGGATGTGATTGAATTATTGAATTACTATGATATTATTAAATATTTTATAATGATTTAATTATTTTGCCGTATCATAAATATACTTACATTTTAATATTAGATATTAATTTTATATACTTATACATTAATTTATTGTGAATATAAATATTATAACTATATTTATTTATATATAAGATATTAATTTAATTGAATTTCAATCCCAAATTTTTTAATCTAAAGAGAAATTTTAAATTTTATTATTTGAAAAAAATTATTAGTATAATAAATATGAGTTAATAATAATTAATGTTATAATTGTAATAATAATACTCCTATAATTTTTTAATATAATTTTGTGATATTATAAAATAACACTATAAAAAAATTAAAATTTAAAATGTTGTGACATTTTTTAACATATCAGGCCGTGCGCTAGCACGGGTGCCCTACTAGTAGTCTTAATTCACGCATTTCTATATCACAATTTTTATTAATTTAATAATATAGATAACCCTTCGATAATTGAAGTAATTAATATCATGAAGCTACTCTAGGAATGGGGAGAATTTAGCGCTTGAGATAAAAAATAAATAAATAAATTTAAAAAAAAAAAGAAAGAAAGAAAGAGTGAAGTAATAAATAAACACTTTAATCCCAAAAACTAGATCAACAAATAAAACCTATAAATGTGGTTCTTTTCTTATTTTTTATTACTACATGAAACTGTCTTTTAATATGACAAAAATTTCTCATTATAATTAATTATTAATTGAGATGTATATATATAATTATATGTTTTTGTGGTACAATTTGAGTTATTATGTGAATAATGACAATGTGATTAAAATAACGATGTATGTTTAATCTTGAATTTTTTTTTGGGGGGGGGGTGTTGGTAATATGACCAGGAGAATATTATAAGATCAAATGAAACTCTCTCCTGTGTCACCAACGACTACTCCATCTCATGCTTATGAGCTGGTAGAGCCTGCACCTACTTGAGCCAGAACGTGGGCTTGCTTGAGATCAGCTTTTGGGACGTATGTGAATTTGCACTCTACAAATTCATTGGTAAAAGACGCGATCTCTTTCACCACACTATCCTCTGGTCGCGCTGATCTTTTCTGCTTAGTACAAAGTGCCACTGCTAATTATGAGTCAGTTCTAACATCCAGTTGATCTGCACCACATTCTTTAGCCATTTGGAGCCCAATAAGAATTGCCATTAATTCCGCTCCTAGGGGACTTCTCTAGGGCCTAATTTTCTCCGCAAATGTGCTAATTTTATGCCCGTCCTTTGTACATAGAATACCACCTGCACCATATCTTCGCTCCTCCTTTTTGAATGCCCCGTCAACCTCCAGGATGAAGGCGTTCAAATTATTTCTCTCCCCTCGTCCCTTCTCCTTCTGAAAATATTGATTGTTTCTTTGATGATCTTTATTCTGGTTTTGGAAGTTATCTAAGTACATTAATATTCTTTCCCCAATTCTTCCATCCATATCCCTGTTGGGTGATTGATCCGCGTGGAATATCATACATCTTTCTCTCCATATTCCCCATGCTATCATGATGATTCTTTCGAATTCCTCCTTATTCCATTCCGTGCGGATATATTCAAGGAACTCCATAGTGCTGGCTCTTTTTCCAATCTTGGCTATCGTTTTAAACCCAGATTTTTCCCATACTTTTTTCACCTTGTGACAATGGAAGAGGGCATGGGTCGTTGTCGGAAAGCTTCCTCCACATAATCCGCACGTCGACTGAATTGGAATATGTCTCCGTGCTAGCTTACCTTCAGTTTGCACAAAATCATGATATATTTTCCACCCGAATATTCGGACCTTAGGGGGCACTCTCATTTTCCAAATACTTTTCCATCTATCCATGTGGCTCCTCATTTTCCAAATACTTTCCAATAACCCACCGTATTCCTGCGTCTAGAATGTATCTACTTTTACAGAGAGATCTCCATGTAAAAGATGGGTTGTATCCCGTATCCGCGTCCATGATGTCTACATGCTTGAAGTATCTCGCTTTCAGTACCTTATTAAGCATCGAATCCGGGGAGTTGATGCATCTCCAGACTTGCTTGGCCAGTAATGCGTAATTAAAAATATGCATCCTCCTATAACCCATTCCACCTTCCTCCTTAGGTTTGCATAGGTCCTCCCACTTTTTCCAATGCATACGTTTACCCCTGTTGGGATATGAATCCTATAAACAATGTTCTAGTTGATGAAAGTATGTTTTGATGGCCAAAAGCAACTTAAAGTTAGTGATATATGTGGTTCCAAGTCATCTTAACTAAGCCATCTGATGAGAAACTTAAAATGAGATTACTGATCTTAATGATATCTGGAATAAGATTACTGATCTGAGTATGGAAACTGAGAATAATTTTAGTGATCTTATATGAGATATTTGAATCTGAGTTACTGATCTTATATACATACTGATCTTAAATGTTTACTGATCTTAAGTGTTTACTGATCTTAAGTGTTTACTGATCTTAGGTGTTTACTGATCTTATTGGTTACTGATCTGATATATGAACTGTTAGGAACTAAGCTGATGTTTTGTATTGTATAGACAGCTTATAGTATAGGACTTAGATATACTCATCTGTATATAGTTCAGTTGATGTATAGATAGGTTTTATATATGTAAAATTGTATTCTATTTGTATTCAGCAATGTAAAGTTCAGAACAGTAGTTTAGAACACTAGATTAGAAGAAGATCAGAAGACTAATGAAGACTCAGAGGACTACTTCAGAATAAGAAGACTTCAAGAAGAATTGAAGATAAGCTTAGAAGAAATCTGGAGAAGTTTTGAAAGGTTTTAAGTTACTGTGCTGACTGACTCAGCAGAGTAAAATCCGAAGAGTAAAAATCAGAACAGTAAGTTACTGTGCTGATCTGGTGAAATTGAAGAATAAGTTTGGAAAGCTTATTTAAAGTGTAACTGAAGATATATTGAAGATATGCTGACTTGGAAGTTGAAGGAAGTTACAAAGTCGGTTACAAGAAGAAGTTACAAAAACAGTTTTAGAGTTAGTTGAGAGTTAGTTCACAAACTGCTAACTGTCATACTAAATTCTATAAATACTGTGTAATCTCCTACTGCTAAGACTACTGATCTTAAAGCGTTCACAAGCAATCTAAAGTCTACAGAGCACAAGAAGAACTCACAGAGTTGAAGGAGATTGAAGAAGAAGAGAAGCCACTGAATTGAAGAGAAGAATCAAAGGCTATTCAAAGAGAAGTTTTACTTTTCAAGTTTAAGTTTGTATTTTGTAAAACAGGTGTGCTAGTTACTTGGAGAATTACTAGTAGATCGAAAATATACCTGGAGGTATAATCGATAAGATCAAAGTCTTAATCTTGGGACTTTAAGCCACAAGAAACTCAAGAAGGAAGAGTTAATAAAACTTCACAACTGGGATTGTGAGAGTGGATGTAGACATTTGTCGAACCACTATAAAATTATGTGTTCTTTACATTTTCTGTTTGATATTTGTTTGAATTGTTTAACTAAGAACATTAAGAATTTACAAAGATAAAGATCTAAAGAAAAGTTGAGTATAAACTAGTAAGGCCCATATTATTCTGAAAGTACTGATCTGAGCTGAGTAAGCACAGTACAGTACATAAGAAGACTAAATTCCGCATTGCATATTCTGATATTTTGAAAGATTTTTGAAAGTCTATTCACCCCTCCCCTCTAGACTTTCTTAGCTTACTCAATCTTAACTCAACTTTGGGACCAACAAGTGGTATCAGAGCAGTAGTTCTTTGGACTGCTGTTTCTTGATAACCTTGCAGATCTTGAGGGAAATCTTACTAATCTTGCTACTCTTTCTTGATATCTGTCACTATCTGAATACTTGAAATCTATCTGCTATACTACTGATCCTATTTGTCTAATCAAACATGGATGACACTAATGTGAACAAACTGCCTAAGTTCAAGATTGCAGATTATGACTACTGGAAGCTTAGGATGGAGGCCATCTTTAGCTCAACCCATGATCTAATGATGTCTGTGGTGACTGAAGGACCAATTGTCATCATGGTGGAAAACACTGCTGTTCTGGATCCATCTAAACCAGTTGGAGCACTGGTCCCTAAACCAAGGTCAGAACTGACTTCGGAAGAAATGAAACAAAACAATTTGGACAGTCTTGCCAAGAACTACATTTTACATACCTTACCAAATGAGTATCTTGGTAAAGTACTAAAATGTAAGACTGCAAAACAAATGTGGGACAAATTGGCTATTCTTTGTGAAGGTACTACACTGATCAAAGAAAGCAAGTTATCCACTGCTGTCCAAAGGTTTGAATCATTTAAGATGAAGCCAGGAGAATCAATTGATGAGTTGGATACTCGATTTACCAAAATTATGAATGATCTTGATGTATTAGGAAAGACTTATACTGACAGAGAAGTTAACCTGAGAATCTTGAAAGCCTTGGATGAAAGGTGGAAAATGGTCAAGATGATCATTAAAACCACACAAGACATTGATTCTTGGCCAGCAGAAACTATGTTCCAAACACTTAAGGCACATGAGTTTGAGTTAGATGAAGAAGATCCTATTACTGTGATTCATAAGGATAAGGATGCCTCTAAGGACATAGCTTTTAAAGCCTCTACCTCTAAGGGGTCTAGATCATCTAAGTCTAAGGCCTCAAGCATAAAAGATGAACTAGATAGTTCTGATCTTAGTCTGAAAGATCAGATGAGCCTTATGATCAAAAGATTTGATAAACTGAATAAGAGATATGGTAGGTACAAGAGATTCTATAAGGAAACTAAGGGTTCTAATAACAGGGACTCTTCTGTGAACAGAAGGGATCAAAACTCTTCTGAAAGAAGGGATGAGATCTCTAATGAGAACAGGAGAGATAGGAACTCATCTGAAAAGAGAGATAGAAAGTATTCTGATAAGAAAGACAGGAACTCAATTGACAAGCATGACAGGAACATAAAGCATTCTCCTCCTAAAAGAACTTCTAACAATCCCGTTTGCTATAATTGTGATAAGCCAGGTCATTATGCTTATGAATGTCCTGATCTGAGTTCCGAAGATCGAGAAGAAAGGAAAGCCAGAAGAGATCGAAAATATGCCAAGGGTAAGAAGGCAATGATGGCCTACAATGACTCTGATTCGGAATCAGAAGAGTTACCATCGTCTTCATCTGACTACCCCTCTAGCAATGAAGATGAAGCCTTCATAGCAGATGATGGACTGGTAATGATGGCCAAAATAAATGATGAGGTATCATCTGCTAACTCTTTTCAATCTTGTAACAATTCTGACACTGATGAAAGTGATGCTGCTGTTAGCAGTGTAGGAAGTAGTCTTCATCATTCCCAAGGAGTGACTGAAGAAGACCTTCTACAAGCTAACAAAGCATTCATTGAAATTAGTGATGAGAATATAACTTTAAAGCAAGAAATCATTAATCTGAAAGAAGCTCAGTCAAAAGTAGATCCTAATATAGCTGTCATAAATGCAAGGCTATCAGAAGAGTTGTCTCAACTCCAAGAAAAGTATGCATCCATTGACAAACTATATCAGGGTATGCTTAAAACTCAAGCCAAAGAGACTAATGAATTCAATGATTTAAAGATTAAATGTGAAAAACTTGAAGAGCGCAATAGATTCTTAGAATCTGAAGTAGTGAGCCTAGATCGAAAGCTATCTGGGATGATTAACTCTACTAAGATTAATCAAACTATCTCAGACAGATATAGAGCTCCAAATGATAAAAGTGGAATAGGTACTGATCTGCCTAGTTCATCTACTTCAGAATTTAAGAACACTAATGGAGCTGGTACAAGTTCTTTGCAACTAGATAAAGGAAAAGAACCTATGACTTATGACGATGATCCAAAACTCAAAGTACAGTCTAAATACATCCCTCCTACTACCAAGAATGGTAAAATGAAGAATGTATTAAGACCAGTACAGTCAAGACCATACCAGAAGAGTTATACTCCTCTGACCAGATCAGATCAGTCCTGGAATCAGAAGAGACAAACTCAGAACAGTAGGTCAAGACAAGCACAGGCAAGTTGGGAACAGCCTAGACCTCCTTTCATAAGGCAGTCTCAGCTGTATTCAACTAAACCTAGGAGATTTGTGCCTCATTATCATAACAAACCTGTTCTTTATCCTCCTCCTTTATCCTATGATACCATTGGAGAGGAAAGACCAAAACGCATCTATAAGCCGTATGGTCCACATGCTTTTAGACCATATTCAAACTATTACAGGCATACTGATCTTACTGAAAAAGGGATAGAACCAAGGAAAGGCTATCTCAGAAAAATAGATCCTAAGTCTGCTGATAATTCTGAACTGGTTAATAAAGTACTGTTCTGTGATAAATTTGGAAGGAAACTGAAGAGGTCCCACTTATTCAAATCCTCAATGTTCATTTGGGTACCTCTCTCTACTAACCTCCAAGGACCCCAATAAACTAGGGTACCTAAATTATTAAGATCACTACACTTAAAACAGGTAACAAGGTTACTAAAGTGACCTTCATCCCAATGAGGAAGCTGGTAAAGCTGAGGGACACTGAGAACATACATTAAGGGGGAATCTGTGATTTCTTAAAGATCCTTTTGTTGACTCAGATCACTAAGTCACTTTAGCATAAACCTTGATGTGATCATTAAATTAAACATATTGTTACTAATCTGTACTGTTTTACACTTATATCTCATGAACTAACACTTTTACCAAGGTGAAACAGGCACAGAAGAGGAATTCTCCATTGAAGGGGGAACTGATCTGATTACAGATTTGAAAAGTCTACTAATCTGATCTGATTACAGACTATAGCAGTCTACAGATATATTCTGATTAATAAATTGACTTGTCTACAGAACTGTGCTGATTACAAAGTTTCTTTGTCTACAGTACTGATCTGATTACAATTCAGTTATTCTACAGAACTAATCTGATTACTGAATAATCTGTCTACAGAAAGATTTGCTTACTACTAATCTGTCTACAGAATTCTACTAATCTGACACAGTACTGATCTGAGGATTACTGTGCTGATATTAAAAAGATGAAATCAGGAAATTTGGGTACTGATCTGAGGATTACTGTGCTGACCCATCTACTAATCTGAAATCTACTGTGCTGATTCATCTACTGATCTGATTCCTAAAAAGGTTACTCAGCTGATCACAGTACTCAGCTGATCCAGATAAGTGAAATTTTCCTTATATACTAGTAAGAAAATGGAGAGAAATAGTTTTGGAAACTACTGTGCTGATTTGCATCAGAACAGTCTTTTGGTTTAGAATTCTCTAAGTAAAAAATTGTTCAAATTTTAGATTACTAATAGAGAAGATTAGTACACTCCTCTATTTCTAACCTAAAAACTGTGGTGTATTTATTAAACACATATTGGCTCCAAAATTAAGAATTGTACTAGAATATGAACAGTTCTTGTTAAACTCGAATTTCGAGACTTAATCCCAACCATTCGTTGTGATAATCTAATTCAATCCTAGCCCTAGATTGGTTTTGAATTTGACAAAAACGATCACTCTTCATCGTCTTCTTGCTTACGAGTTCATTTTTGGAAATCTCATAACTTCATAACTGCTGAAAAATCTGGTTTCTACAAAATTCTCAAATGGCAACTATCAATATTATCAATGAAACTAACGAAGTTGCAGGAACATTTGATTCAAATTTCTGGGTTCGCGAAAAGGGCATTTTTGTAGAAAATGCTGTCTATTTCAATGGCCGACACAATGCTGAAAATCAGGCGATTCTGACAATGTGCGAGGAGTGTGGGCTGAGGAAATTTCTGGAATCATCTCCACTCAATGTCTATGAACCGGAGGCAATGGAATTTTACTTACAACTCAAACGAGATAGCAATGGTGTTCACTCCATGCTTTCTGGGCATAAGGTCACTATCACAAGGGAAATCCTAGAAGTGATGTTGGATTTGCCTCAAGGTCCAGTAGACATCATGAATTATAAAGCTGGAGAAGAGAAGGAATGTGTAGGAAGATGGTCAGGTGTTGAAACAGAGTCCTTGACTAATCTGAAGAAGGATGTTCTTCCTACTGGTCTGCAGTTTTTGATGGATATAGCCGGAAAATGCTTGTTAGGGCAACATCATAGCCAGGATGCTTTATCAAGTTCCAAGATTAGAATTATGGCTGCAATCATTGACAGAGTTCAAGGTGATTGGCAAGGATTTTTCTTGGAAAGACTGCTGATTGAGAAAGAAAAAGTTTTGTTCGATGAGGATACTATGGAATTTTCGATTAAATCGAAATTAGGGTTTGGAAGCAAGCTGAGTTTCTTGTTGCCTCAGCTGGTTAAAAAGCCGTATTGGAGTAATCCCAAGAAATTCCATCATGGGAAATTCTTGATGAAGAAGGAGTCTGTTCGTTTTGAACAAGAGAACCCCTTGGAACAACCTCAAGAACTTGAAGCACAAGAGTCTGGAGCTTCAATGTACCAATCTGAGGACAATCAACCTGAAGTTAGATCGAAGGCAAAGCATGATCCGAGCAGTATTAGACCAAGGAGAGGAAGGTCTGCTACAGCTGCCTCAGAGCCAACAGTCAGATTTGTGGAGACTGTGGTGCAATCAAGCTCAGAAGAGCAAGAGGTTAGTGTTCCTAGTCCTATTGCTGTGCATAAAAGAACTAAGACAAGAAGTGCTAGGAGGAAGTTAATTGTTGTCTCTCCTACCCCTTCAAACTCTGAACCAAGCCAAGCTGAAACCCAAAACCCCCAACCTTCATGTTCTGGACAATCAGAACACTATTTGTCTGTGACTCAGAACACTCCCCATTCATCCCCTCAGAACACTAATTTTTATCCTACCCCAATTTCTAGTCCTCAACATCAAACTTCACATCAACCTTCACCACATCAATCCCCAACACAGATTCATGATCACTCTACTGAACATGAATTTGAACCTTCTACTGAACCAATTGACATTTCATCATCCCCTGAACCTGAATTTATTGCTCCTAAACCTGCTGATTTAATGGAGTACACTATCTGTGATAAAGAGGATAGAATCAGGATAGATTTGAGGATAGCTTTATTGAAGCAATTTCCTGGATTGGATGAGAGCTCAGTTGAGTTTGAGAAACTCCTTAGGATAGGCACATGGGTGTATCTTAAGAGGAGTACTTTGAAGGAGAATTTGGCTATAATGGAAGGTATGGGAGGTGCTTCAATCTTTGATGATTGGGAAACAGAGCAGATGCAAGCAGCTGGTGTTAACTCTTTTCTTGAGCTAGTTACTCCAGAATCTGTAGTTCATCTTGTTGAAAGATTAACTGGAATTAAGTACACTGTTGAAAAGATTGCAACTCCTAATTCAGATGAAGATTTGTTTGTGGAAAGTGAAGAGAAAGGTGTTGATGAAGCTGAGAATGCTGCTGAAAAAGATTTTATGGAAATTGATGAGGATGTTGACAATGCAACAGAGGTGTTTGAGAACACTGTTGTTATTGAAGAAACAGAAGCCTTGGAGAATCAAGACTTAAATGCTGAAGAGATGGAAAGCATTCCAATTCACTCTACTGATCCTATTATTCTTGAGGATGTGCAAGAACAGATCAGAACAGTTCCTGTTGAAAAGGAATCTGATAATTCTGACTTTGAGATGTTGAAAAAGCAGAATGCAGAGCTTCAAGCTAAATTGGAAGATGCTGTAAAGATGTTTCAAGAAGCTACTGACAGAATGAATAAGATGAATTCTGAACTCTCTTATGAAAAGGTTATGGAGCATACAATGTCCAAAATTTATGATCTTCATAGATTACAAGAGAAGAGCCTGTCTCAAGTGTTGCATAAGAAGCTGGAGCAACACATATCTTCCTTAAAAGAGTGGCATGATGAAGCCAAAAAGGGGGAAGATAAGACAAGGAAAGTGATGGAACAAACTCAGTCACAACAAGCTCAGTTGGTTGTGAGTCAGGATGAGTTAAAAGAAGAAATTGCTATTCTGAATGAAAAGCTGAAACTAAGGAAGCAACAGAAACAGCAAGGTCAAGAGATTGTTGAGAAGAGACCTGATATTGCTGAAAGTTCGATTCAGAAGAAGAGAAAGTTAGTCTTGTCTGATGAAGAACAAGAAGAAGAAGAAACTGGTAGACTTACCAGATCAAAGAGCAAATTGAAAGTTGGAATTTCAAGTAAAGAGCAAGAAAAACTTGAAGTTTTGAAGAAAAAGAAAGCTGAAGAAGCAGAGCTGAAAAAGAAGAAAGAAAAGGATATCAAGTTCTTAAAAACAAGATTTGATAACAAAGTTGCTGCTTTGAAGAAGAAATTGAAAGCTCAAAGGAAAGCTGAAGGAAAAGAGTTTGATAAAAAATTTCAGGATGAGAACTTTGTGGATTTTATTGTTCTAACAGAGAATATGGAACATTGGAAAAATCTGAAGAAGAAGTGGCAGATTGCAAACTTCATTGTGAGGAAGTTTGGTGATCATTCGAGCAAAGAAGCTGAATTTATTGATTTTGAAGAGTTCATGCTGAACATTGATCAAGAGTTTTGGGAAGACATAGCACAAGTTGCTGCTCGTGCTGGAACCAAGATATTATGTCCTGAAGAACCAAATTGGGAACCTCCAAGACTGGAAAATGGAGAACCTGATTACAAGGAGATCAACAACATAATTGCTGAGATTATCAAAGAAGAAGGAATAACTGATCATCAACATATGATGGATATCAAAGCAAGGATGTATGTTGCATTCAGAATCTGAAGATACAGAATGAAGATGAAGGACAAGCTCAGAAGATAACATTTCTTAACCTTAATCTTTATTTCTATATTTTGTGATCATTTCATATTTTGTTAGTATGTGTAATATGTGAAATACCTGATCTGATTGTGAATATGATATGATTTCTGAATTTATGAACTGTTATGATTGACTACATACTTAACTACTGATTTATTAACATTTAAGTAGTTTTGGCTTCATCAAAAAGGGGGAAATTGTTGGGATATGAATCCTATAAACAATGTTCTAGTTGATGAAAGTATGTTTTGATGGCCAAAAGCAACTTAAAGTTAGTGATATATGTGGTTCCAAGTCATCTTAACTAAGCCATCTGATGAGAAACTTAAAATGAGATTACTGATCTTAATGATATCTGGAATAAGATTACTGATCTGAGTATGGAAACTGAGAATAATTTTAGTGATCTTATATGAGATATTTGAATTTGAGTTACTGATCTTAAATGTTTACTGATCTTAAGTGTTTACTGATCTTAAGTGTTTACTGATCTTCGGTGTTTACTGATCTTATTGGTTACTGATTTGATATATGAACTGTTAGGAACTAAGCTGATGTTTTGTATTGTATAGACAACTTATAGTATAGGACTTAGATATACTCATCTGTATATAGTTCAGTTGATGTATAGATAGGTTTTATATATGTAAAATTGTATTCTATTTGTATTCAGCAATGTAAAGTTCAGAATAGTAGTTTAGAACACTAGATTAGAAGAAGATCAGAAGACTAATGAAGACTCAGAGGACTACTTCAGAATAAGAAGACTTCAAGAAGAATTGAAGATAAGCTTAGAAGAAATCTGGAGAAGTTTTGAAAGGTTTTAAGTTACTGTGCTGCCTGACTCAGCAGAGTAAAATCCGAAGAGTAAAAATCAGAACAGTAAGTTACTGTGCTGATCTGGTGAAATTGAAGAATAAGTTTGGAAAGCTTATTTAAAGTGTAACTGAAGATATATTGAAGATATGCTGACTTGGAAGTTGAAGGAAGTTACAAAGTCGGTTACAAGAAGAAGTTACAAAAACAGTTTTAGAGTTAGTTGAGAGTTAGTTCACAAACTGCTAACTGTCATACTAAATTCTATAAATATTGTGTAATCTCCTACTGCTAAGACTACTGATCTTAAAGCGTTCACAAGCAATCTAAAGTCTACAGAGCACAAGAAGAACTCACAGAGTTGAAGGAGATTGAAGAAGAAGAGAAGCCACTGAATTGAAGAGAAGAATCAAAGGCTATTCAAAGAGAAGTTTTACTTTTCAAGTTTAAGTTTGTATTTTGTAAAACAAGTGTGCTAGTTACTTGGAGAATTACTAGTAGATCGAAGATATACCTGGAGGTATAATCGATAAGATCAAAGTCTTAATCTTGGGACTTTAAGCCACAAGAAACTCAAGAAGGAAGAGTTAATAAAACTTCACAACTGGGATTGTGAGAGTGGATGTAGACATTTGTCGAACCACTATAAAATTCTGTGTTCTTTACATTTTCTGTTTGATATTTGTTTGAATTGTTTAACTAAGAACATTAAGAATTTACAAAGATAAAGATCTAAAGAAAAGTTGAGTATAAACTAGTAAGGCCCATATTATTCTGAAAGTACTGATCTGAGCTGAGTAAGCACAGTACAGTACATAAGAAGACTAAATTCCGCATTGCATATTCTGATATTTTGAAAGATTTTTGAAAGTCTATTCACCCCTCCCCTCTAGACTTTCTTAGCTTACTCAATCTTAACTCAACTTTGGGACCAACAAGTGGTATCAGAGCAGTAGTTCTTTGGACTGCTGTTTCTTGATAACCTTGCAGATCTTGAGGGAAATCTTACTAATCTTGCTACTCTTTCTTGATATCTGTCACTATCTGAATACTTGAAATCTATCTGCTATACTACTGATCCTATTTGTCTAATCAAACATGGATGACACTAATGTGAACAAACTGCCTAAGTTCAAGATTGCAGATTATGACTACTGGAAGCTTAGGATGGAGGCCATCTTTAGCTCAACCCATGATCTAATGATGTCTGTGGTGACTGAAGGACCAATTGTCATCATGGTGGAAAACACTGCTGTTCTGGATCCATCTAAACCAGTTGGAGCACTGGTCCCTAAACCAAGGTCAGAACTGACTTCGGAAGAAATGAAACAAAACAATTTGGACAGTCTTGCCAAGAACTACATTTTACATACCTTACCAAATGAGTATCTTGGTAAAGTACTAAAATGTAAGACTGCAAAACAAATGTGGGACAAATTGGCTATTCTTTGTGAAGGTACTACACTGATCAAAGAAAGCAAGTTATCCACTGCTGTCCAAAGGTTTGAATCATTTAAGATGAAGCCAGGAGAATCAATTGATGAGTTGGATACTCGATTTACCAAAATTATGAATGATCTTGATGTATTAGGAAAGACTTATACTGACAGAGAAGTTAACCTGAGAATCTTGAAAGCCTTGGATGAAAGGTGGAAAATGGTCAAGATGATCATTAAAACCACACAAGACATTGATTCTTGGCCAGCAGAAATTATGTTCCAAACACTTAAGGCACATGAGTTTGAGTTAGATGAAGAAGATCCTATTACTGTGATTCATAAGGATAAGGATGCCTCTAAGGACATAGCTTTTAAAGCCTCTACCTCTAAGGGGTCTAAATCATCTAAGTCTAAGGCCTCAAGCATAAAAGATGAACTAGATAGTTCTGATCTTAGTCTGAAAGATCAGATAAGCCTTATGATCAAAAGATTTGATAAACTGAATAAGAGATATGGTAGGTACAAGAGATTCTATAAGGAAACTAAGGGTTCTAATAATAGGGACTCTTCTGTGAACAGAAGGGATCAAAACTCTTCTGAAAGAAGGGATGAGATCTCTAATGAGAACAGGAGAGATAGGAACTCATCTGAAAAGAGAGATAGAAAGTATTTTGATAAGAAAGACAGGAACTCAATTGACAAGCATGACAGGAACATAAAGCATTCTCCTCCTAAAAGAACTTCTAACAATCCCGTTTGCTATAATTGTGATAAGCCAGGTCATTATGCTTATGAATGTCCTGATCTGAGTTCTGAAGATCGAGAAGAAAGGAAAGCCAGAAGAGATCGAAAATATGCCAAGGGTAAGAAGGCAATGATGGCCTACAATGACTCTGATTCGGAATCAGAAGAGTTACCATCGTCTTCATCTGACTACCCCTCTAGCAATGAAGATGAAGCCTTCATAGCAGATGATGGACTGGTAATGATGGCCAAAATAAATGATGAGGTATCATCTGCTAACTCTTTTCAATCTTGTAACAATTCTGACACTGATGAAAGTGATGCTGCTGTTAGCAGTGTAGGAAGTAGTCTTCATCATTCCCAAGGAGTGACTGAAGAAGACCTTCTACAAGCTAACAAAGCATTCATTGAAATTAGTGATGAGAATATAACTTTAAAGCAAGAAATCATTAATCTGAAAGAAGCTCAGTCAAAAGTAGATCCTAATATAGCTGTCATAAATGCAAGGCTATCAGAAGAGTTGTCTCAACTCCAAGAAAAGTATGCATCCATTGACAAACTATATCAGGGTATGCTTAAAACTCAAGCCAAAGAGACTAATGAATTCAATGATTTAAAGATTAAATGTGAAAAACTTGAAGAGCGCAATAGATTCTTAGAATCTGAAGTAGTGAGCCTAGATCGAAAGCTATCTGGGATGATTAACTCTACTAAGATTAATCAAACTATCTCAGACAGATATAGAGCTCCAAATGATAAAAGTGGAATAGGTACTGATCTGCCTAGTTCATCTACTTCAGAATTTAAGAACACTAATGGAGCTGGTACAAGTTCTTTGCAACTAGATAAAGGAAAAGAACCTATGACTTATGACGATGATCCAAAACTCAAAGTACAGTCTAAATACATCCCTCATACTACCAAGAATGGTAAAATGAAGAATGTATTAAGACCAGTACAGTCAAGACCATACCAGAAGAGTTATACTCCTCTGACCAGATCAGATCAGTCCTGGAATCAGAAGAGACAAACTCAGAACAGTAGGTCAAGACAAGCACAGGCAAGTTGGGAACAGCCTAGACCTCCTTTCATAAGGCAGTCTCAGCTGTATTCAACTAAACCTAGGAGATTTGTGCCTCATTATCATAACAAACCTGTTCTTTATCCTCCTCCTTTATCCTATGATACCATTGGAGAGGAAAGACCAAAACGCATCTATAAGCCGTATGGTCCACATGCTTTTAGACCATATTCAAACTATTACAGGCATACTGATCTTACTAAAAAAGGGATAGAACCAAGGAAAGGCTATCTCAGAAAAATAGATCCTAAGTCTGCTGATAATTCTGAACTGGTTAATAAAGTACTGTTCTGTGATAAATTTGGAAGGAAACTGAAGAGGTCCCACTTATTCAAATCCTCAATGTTCATTTGGGTACCTCTCTCTACTAACCTCCAAGGACCCCAATAAACAAGGGTACCTAAATTATTAAGATCACTACACTTAAAACAGGTAACAAGGTTACTAAAGTGACCTTCATCCCAATGAGGAAGCTGGTAAAGCTGAGGGACACTGAGAACATACATTAAGGGGGAATTTGTGATTTCTTAAAGATCCTTTTGTTGACTCAGATCACTAAGTCACTTTAGCATAAACCTTGATGTGATCATTAAATTAAACATATTGTTACTAATCTGTACTGTTTTACACTTATATCTCATGAACTAACACTTTTACCAAGGTGAAACAGGCACAGAAGAGGAATTCTCCATTGAAGGGGGAACTGATCTGATTACAGATTTGAAAAGTCTACTAATCTGATCTGATTACAGACTATAGCAGTCTACAGATATATTCTGATTAATAAATTGACTTGTCTACAGAACTGTGCTGATTACAAAGTTTCTTTGTCTACAGTACTGATCTGATTACAATTCAGTTATTCTACAGAACTAATCTGATTACTGAATAATCTGTCTACAGAAAGATTTGCTTACTACTAATCTGTCTACAGAATTCTACTAATCTGACACAGTACTGATCTGAGGATTACTGTGCTGATATTAAAAAGATGAAATCAGGAAATTTGGGTACTGATCTGAGGATTACTGTGCTGACCCATCTATTAATCTGAAATCTACTGTGCTGATTCATCTACTGATCTGATTCCTAAAAAGGTTACTCAGCTGATCACAGTACTCAGCTGATCCAGATAAGTGAAATTTTCCTTATATACTAGTAAGAAAATGAAGAGAAATAGTTTTGGAAACTACTGTGCTGATTTGCATCAGAACAGTCTTTTGGTTTAGAATTCTCTAAGTAAAAAATTGTTCAAATTTTAGATTACTAATAGAGAAGATTAGTACACTCCTCTATTTCTAACCTAAAAATGGTGGTGTATTTATTAAACACATATTGGCTCCAAAATTAAGAATTGTACTAGAATATGAACAGTTCTTGTTAAACTCGAATTTCGAGACTTAATCCCAACCATTCGTTGTGATAATCTAATTCAATCCTAGCCCTAGATTGGTTTTGAATTTGACAAAAACGATCACTCTTCATCGTCTTCTTGCTTACGAGTTCATTTTTGGAAATCTCATAACTTCATAACTGCTGAAAAATCTGGTTTCTACAAAATTCTCAAATGGCAACTATCAATATTATCAATGAAACTAACGAAGTTGCAGGAACATTTGATTCAAATTTCTGGGTTCGCGAAAAGGGCATTTTTGTAGAAAATGCTGTCTATTTCAATGGCCGACACAATGCTGAAAATCAGGCGATTCTGACAATGTGCGAGGAGTGTGGGCTGGGGAAATTTCTGGAATCATCTCCACTCAATGTCTATGAACCGGAGGCAATGGAATTTTACTTACAACTCAAAGGAGATAGCAATGGTGTTCACTCCATGCTTTTTGGGCATAAGGTCACTATCACAAGGGAAATCCTAGAAGTGATGTTGGATTTGCCTCAAGGTCCAGTAGACATCATGAATTATAAAGCTGGAGAAGAGAAGGAATGTGTAGGAAGATGGTCAGGTGTTGAAACAGAGTCCTTGACTAATCTGAAGAAGGATGTTCTTCCTACTGGTCTGCAGTTTTTGATGGATATAGCCGGAAAATGCTTGTTAGGGCAACATCATAGCCAGGATGCTTTATCAAGTTCCAAGATTAGAATTATGGCTGCAATCATTGACAGAGTTCAAGGTGATTGGCAAGGATTTTTCTTGGAAAGACTGCTGATTGAGAAAGAAAAAGTTTTGTTCGATGAGGATACTATGGAATTTTCGATTAAATCGAAATTAGGGTTTGGAAGCAAGTTGAGTTTCTTGTTGCCTCAGCTGGTTAAAAAGCCGTATTGGAGTAATCCCAAGAAATTCCATCATGGGAAATTCTTGATGAAGAAGGAGTCTGTTCGTTTTGAACAAGAGAACCCCTTGGAACAACCTCAAGAACTTGAAGCACAAGAGTCTGGAGCTTCAATGTACCAATCTGAGGACAATCAACCTGAAGTTAGATCGAAGGCAAAGCATGATCCGAGCAGTATTAGACCAAGGAGAGGAAGGTCTGCTACAGCTGCCTCAGAGCCAACAGTCAGATTTGTGGAGAATGTGGTGCAATCAAGCTCAGAAGAGCAAGAGGTTAGTGTTCCTAGTCCTATTGCTGTGCATAAAAGAACTAAGACAAGAAGTGCTAGGAGGAAGTTAATTGTTGTCTCTCCTACCCCTTCAAACTCTGAACCAAGCCAAGCTGAAACCCAAAACCCCCAACCTTCATGTTCTGGACAATCAGAACACTATTTGTCTGTGACTCAGAACACTCCCCATTCATCCCCTCAGAACACTAATTTTTATCCTACCCCAATTTCTAGTCCTCAACATCAAACTTCACATCAACCTTCACCACATCAATCCCCAACACAGATTCATGATCACTCTACTGAACATGAATTTGAACCTTCTACTGAACCAATTGACATTTCATCATCCCCTGAACCTGAATTTATTGCTCCTAAACCTGCTGATTTAATGGAGTACACTATCTGTGATAAAGAGGATAGAATTAGGATAGATTTGAGGATAGCTTTATTGAAGCAATTTCCTGGATTGGATGAGAGCTCAGTTGAGTTTGAGAAACTCCTTAGGATAGGCACATGGGTGTATCTTAAGAGGAGTACTTTGAAGGAGAATTTGGCTATAATGGAAGGTATGGGAGGTGCTTCAATCTTTGATGATTGGGAAACAGAGCAGATGCAAGCAGCTGGTGTTAACTCTTTTCTTGAGCTAGTTACTCCAGAATCTGTAGTTCATCTTGTTGAAAGATTAACTGGAATTAAGTACACTGTTGAAAAGATTGCAACTCCTAATTCAGATGAAGATTTGTTTGTGGAAAGTGAAGAGAAAGGTGTTGATGAAGCTGAGAATGCTGCTGAAAAAGATTTTATGGAAATTGATGAGGATGTTGACAATGCAACAGAGGTGTTTGAGAACACTGTTGTTATTGAAGAAACAGAAGCCTTGGAGAATCAAGACTTAAATGCTGAAGAGATGGAAAGCATTCCAATTCACTCTACTGATCCTATTATTCTTGAGGATGTGCAAGAACAGATCAGAACAGTTCCTGTTGAAAAGGAATCTGATAATTCTGACTTTGAGATGTTGAAAAAGCAGAATGCAGAGCTTCAAGCTAAATTGGAAGATGCTGTAAAGATGTTTCAAGAAGCTACTGACAGAATGAATAAGATGAATTCTGAACTCTCTTATGAAAAGGTTATGGAGCATACAATGTCCAAAATTTATGATCTTCATAGATTACAAGAGAAGAGCCTGTCTCAAGTGTTGCATAAGAAGCTGGAGCAACACATATCTTCCTTAAAAGAGTGGCATGATGAAGCCAAAAAAGGGGAAGATAAGACAAGGAAAGTGATGGAACAAACTCAGTCACAACAAGCTCAGTTGGTTGTGAGTCAGGATGAGTTAAAAGAAGAAATTGCTATTCTGAATGAAAAGCTGAAACTAAGGAAGCAACAGAAACAGCAAGGTCAAGAGATTGTTGAGAAGAGACCTGATATTGCTGAAAGTTCGATTCAGAAGAAGAGAAAGTTAGTCTTGTCTGATGAAGAACAAGAAGAAGAAGAAACTGATAGACTTACCAGATCAAAGAGCAAATTGAAAGTTGGAATTTCAAGTAAAGAGCAAGAAAAACTTGAAGTTTTGAAGAAAAAGAAAGCTGAAGAAGCAGAGCTGAAAAAGAAGAAAGAAAAGGATATCAAGTTCTTAAAAACAAGATTTGATAACAAAGTTGCTGCTTTGAAGAAGAAATTGAAAGCTCAAAGGAAAGCTGAAGGAAAAGAGTTTGATAAAAATTTTCAGGATGAGAACTTTGTGGATTTTATTGTTCTAACAGAGAATATGGAACATTGGAAAAATCTGAAGAAGAAGTGGCAGATTGCAAACTTCATTGTGAGGAAGTTTGGTGATCATTCGAGCAAAGAAGCTGAATTTATTGATTTTGAAGAGTTCATGCTGAACATTGATCAAGAGTTTTGGGAAGACATAGCACAAGTTGCTGCTCGTGCTGGAACCAAGATATTATGTCCTGAAGAACCAAATTGGGAACCTCCAAGACTGGAAAATGGAGAACCTGATTACAAGGAGATCAACAACATAATTGCTGAGATTATCAAAGAAGAAGGAATAACTGATCATCAACATATGATGGATATCAAAGCAAGGATGTATGTTGCATTCAGAATCTGAAGATACAGAATGAAGATGAAGGACAAGCTCAGAAGATAACATTTCTTAACCTTAATCTTTATTTCTATATTTTGTGATCATTTCATATTTTGTTAGTATGTGTAATATGTGAAATACCTGATCTGATTGTGAATATGATATGATTTATGAATTGATGAACTGTTATGATTGACTACATACTTAACTATGGATTTATTAACATTTAAGTAGTTTTGGCTTCATCAAAAAGGGGGAAATTGTTGGGATATGAATCCTATAAACAATGTTCTAGTTGATGAAAGTATGTTTTGATGGCCAAAAGCAACTTAAAGTTAGTGATATATGTGGTTCCAAGTCATCTTAACTAAGCCATCTGATGAGAAACTTAAAATGAGATTACTGATCTTAATGATATCTGGAATAAGATTACTGATCTGAGTATGGAAACTGAGAATAATTTTAGTGATCTTATATGAGATATTTGAATTTGAGTTACTGATCTTAAATGTTTACTGATCTTAAGTGTTTACTGATCTTAGGTGTTTACTGATCTTATTGGTTACTGATCTGATATATGAACTGTTAGGAACTAAGCTGATGTTTTGTATTGTATAGACAGCTTATAGTATAGGACTTAGATATACTCATCTGTATATAGTTCAGTTGATGTATAGATAGGTTTTATATATGTAAAATTGTATTCTATTTGTATTCAGCAATGTAAAGTTCAGAACAGTAGTTTAGAACACTAGATTAGAAGAAGATCAGAAGACTAATGAAGACTCAGAGGACTACTTCAGAATAAGAAGACTTCAAGAAGAATTGAAGATAAGCTTAGAAGAAATCTGGAGAAGTTTTGAAAGGTTTTAAGTTACTGTGCTGACTGACTCAGCAGAGTAAAATCCGAAGAGTAAAAATCAGAACAGTAAGTTACTGTGCTGATCTGGTGAAATTGAAGAATAAGTTTGGAAAGCTTATTTAAAGTGTAACTGAAGATATATTGAAGATATGCTGACTTGGAAGTTGAAGGAAGTTACAAAGTCGGTTACAAGAAGAAGTTACAAAAACAGTTTTAGAGTTAGTTGAGAGTTAGTTCACAAACTGCTAACTGTCATACTAAATTCTATAAATACTGTGTAATCTCCTACTACTAAGACTACTGATCTTAAAGCGTTCACAAGCAATCTAAAGTCTACAGAGCACAAGAAGAACTCACAGAGTTGAAGGAGATTGAAGAAGAAGAGAAGCCACTGAATTGAAGAGAAGAATCAAAGGCTATTCAAAGAGAAGTTTTACTTTTCAAGTTTAAGTTTGTATTTTGTAAAACAAGTGTGCTAGTTACCTGGAGAATTACTAGTAGATCGAAGATATACCTGGAGGTATAATCGATAAGATCAAAGTCTTAATCTTGGGACTTTAAGCCACAAGAAACTCAAGAAGGAAGAGTTAATAAAACTTCACAACTGGGATTGTGAGAGTGGATGTAGACATTTGTCGAACCACTATAAAATTCTGTGTTCTTTACATTTTCTGTTTGATATTTGTTTGAATTGTTTAACTAAGAACATTAAGAATTTACAAAGATAAAGATCTAAAGAAAAGTTGAGTATAAACTAGTAAGGCCCATATTATTCTGAAAGTACTGATCTGAGCTGAGTAAGCACAGTACAGTACATAAGAAGACTAAATTCCGCATTGCATATTCTGATATTTTGAAAGATTTTTGAAAGTCTATTCACCCCTCCCCTCTAGACTTTCTTAGCTTACTCAATCTTAACTCAACTTTGGGACCAACAACCCCCTTCTTTCTTCCCCCACCAAAAATCTGCCATTAGATTCTCCATCTGTTTACATACCTGTAACGGGATCTTGAAACATGTCATAGCATGTGCCGAGATTGCCTGCAAGACTGATTTAATTAGAACCTCTCTACCTCCTTCTGAGAACTCCTTGTTTTTCCAGTTATCAATTCTGTTTTTCATTCGGTCCACCAAGTAAGAGAATTGCACTTTCTTAGCCCTCACTGAGAATGTTGGTAAACCTAAGTAAATTTGATGCCCTTGAGTGATGCGGATACCTAGTTCGCGTTGAGTTTGTTGTTTAGTGCTCTCCCTAGTACTCGGGCTAAAGATGATAGTGGATTTCTCAAAATTGATCATCTGTCCCGATGCTTCTTCATAGTCTTTAAGCACTCGTTTCACCTCTCTTCCACTATTAGGTTTAGTCTTAAAAAAGACTACACTATCATCCGCAAAAAGGAGGTGCGAGATCATTGGGGCCTCTCTTGCCACCTTAATTCCTTCAACTCTTCCTTGTTTAACCGTTTCACTAATATACGATGATAAACATTGGGCGCAGATAACAAACAAAAACGGGGATAGAGGGTCCCCTTGTCTGATCCCCCTGGTTAGTACAACACTCCCCACAATCGTATTGTTAATTTTGAAAGAATACTTAACAGTGGTGACACATCTGAGAATGATTTCCACGAATGGATCTGGGAAGCCCATCTTAATAAGCTGTTTATGTAGAAAACTCCATTCAATACGGTCATAGGCTTTACTCATGTCCAACTTCATTGCAGCATATCCAGTGTTACTTTTGTTATTCCTCAGCCAATGCATGCATTCGTAACCAACCAAAATATTGTCGGATATCTGCCTATTCTTCACGAATGCACTTTGATGCTCATCAATCACCTCTGGCATGATCATTCTAAGCCTGTTAGCTATCACTTTTGCTATTATTCTGAAGCTCACATTGCAAAGACTAATTGGTCGAAAATCTTTCAGCGTTTTTGGACTTTTGACTTTTGGGATGAGCGTGATCCATGTTTCATTCCAACTGCTGACCTCCTTTTTATTATTCAAAACCTCCAGAATACCATTTGTAATATCCTCCCCCACAATGTGCCAATAATCTTGGAAGAATTTCGCGTTAAAACCATCAGGCCCCGGTGCCTTACTAGGATTCAATTCAAACACTGCTCTCTTAACTTCTCCTCTCGAATATGCCTTAGTCAGGAATGTAGTCATTTCATCAGTAACGACTAATTCTGTGTGTTGCAAGATTCCATTGAGTCGCTCAGAATTTGGCTCGCTTGATGTGAAGAGGTTTTTATAATAGTCCACAATAATATCCGTAATTTCCTTTTTATTTTGCGCCCATGTTCCATCATCTTTCTCAATAAGAGAAATGAAATTTCCTTTTTATTTTGCGCCCATGTTTAATCTTGAATTAAAATAACAGTTTGTTTGATAGCATAGATAAGCTTAAGATTAGGTTCTAATCTCGGATTATCAGTTGATTGGTTTCACTTTTGAAGGCCCGAGATAACTCAATGGGCCTGAGATAATTCTGTTATACTCCCCGTTTAATTATCTTGCAAAAAAGTAGAGATTGTAAATCTGGTTTTGAATGGTACGTAAGATAAGTGGTAAAATACTAAATTACCCTCGAATATTTAATGTCAACTCAGATTCAATTCTTTATTCTTCTCTCATTTCACGCTTCTCTCTCTCTCTCTCTCTCTCTCTCTCTCTCTCTCTTCTCTTCTCTTTGACATTGTTTCTTCGGAAGAAAACCCTTAGTTTTCACACTTTCTCGAGAAAGAAATCGGATCAACTTCTTAAAAAAATGGAAAAATCAGCCACAAATTTTGAGAGCTATCAGAATCTAAAGGCAACAGAGCTTATCACAAATCAGATTTACAATCTTCATCGAAGAACAGCAAGAGAAGGAATAATTTGTTGCCCTAGCTCCCAGTTAAGTTGAAAAAAATACATACATACACTAATTTCTTATTTATTATCTTTTAAAAAAATACATACATACACTAATTTCTTATTTATTATCTTTTTCCTACAAGAGCAGGAGGCTGGGCGGACTCCTGTGAGTCAGAGAAGAAACTACAAGGGAGCCGGCGAGGAGAAGCAGATGGCTCCATAAACGAACTGACTTCAAGGGAATCAGACGAGGATGGGGCATGAGCAGCCGAGAATTGAATGGGAACACTGATTCATCAAACTAAGCATGACGAGTGGTGTAGAAGTGGAAAGCAATCGGATCGTAACATTGAAACCCTTTATGGGAAGAACTGTATCCCATAAAAATGCACGGAGCACTGCGAGGAGCAAGCTTGTGGAGAGCATAGTCGCGAAGGTACGGAGATACCTTACATCCAAAGGTTCTGAAGTTCGCAAAGTTGGGAACAGTGTCGAACAAGAGCTGAAAGGGCGAGCTGTCTTTGAGAACAGTCATAGGCAGCCGATTAAAGATGTAGACAGTAGTGGAGAAGGCATCAACCCAAAAATGAGAAGGCATGCTCGACTGAAACAATAAAGAGAGCCCAGTTTCAGTGACATGACGATGTTTGCGCTCAGCTCGACCATTTTGCTGAGGAGTGTATGGGCACGAGATGCGATGATGAATGACATGGTCGGCAAGGAAACCACGAACGGGACCATTAACAAATTCAGTTCCACCATCACTCTGGAAAACATTGATCGAGGTGGAAAAATGATTGTAAACAGTGAAACCGAACAAACACATCGTAGAAATCAGATTTGGCGTGCAGAGGATAAAGCCAAGTGAATCTGGAGAAATCATCCACAAATATGACATAATATTTAAAACCATCATTCGAAGCAACAGTGGCAGGTCCCCAAAGATCACACTGAACTAAATCCTAAACATGAGATGCTCGCTTCTCATTTAATGCAAAAGATAAGTGTTTACTCTTAGCCAATTGACATGGAGTACATAAGTCCGGATTGGGCAAAACAGAAGTAAGGGACAACAGTCCCAATTTATTCAACAAATTAATGATAGGAATAGGAACATGGCCTAATCTACGATGCCAACACTCAAAAGAAGCCTTCATCGACGAGCTCCGTAAAGCAGCGACCAAGGCTGGAGTGTCCTACTACAGGGCATAAAGTCCTCGACTATGCCGACCCCTCGCCAAGGGTTGCTTGGTCACCCGATTCTGAATGACAAACGAGTCATTAGTAAACAAAACATCAACAGGAAAGTCCGAAGTAAGCTTACTAATTGATAACAATTTCTTAGTAAGATGTGGTACGACGAGCACATCTAACAAACGAACATCTTTATTAACCGAACATGACCCAACATGAGTGATCGAAATAGTAGAAACATTAGCAACAATAACATTGTCGTTACTAGAATACAGGTGAGGATTATCCAAGTCAGCGGAGCGAGGAGTCATGTGAGTAGACACACCACTATCGAGGAACTAATCAAAGGTCGAAGGCTGCGAGATGTGACACTGAGAGTCAAGAGCATGAGCAAGGTTGGCCGCGGAGGGGGCAGGTCGAGCATAGCGGTTCGGGCAACGGTTGACATAATGGCCCTATTCTTGGCATATCTGGCAAGGGGGAGAACGGCGACCAAGGGCCGAGCCACCAGCCGAGGATCTGGTGGTCGCCTGGCCACCAAAATTCCGAGGGGAGAAGTTACGGGATTTGGTGCCAGGGCGAGAAGGTTTACCCGAGCGAGCAGAAACAGAGAATGCTGGAACGGGCGAGGACGAGGAGCCCATCGAACGAGTAAACTGGTCATAGTTTAAGGCTTGATGGATCATATCCCGAAAAGCAGGCATGGGCGACATAGCCATGCGAGTGTCAGAGAAACCAGCGAACTAGGGGTCGAGACCGGTAAGAAACCAATGACACTTGTCGTCATCATCAACAGGCTTACCGGTGGAGGCGAGTTGATCGCAGAGAGCACGAAAGTTCTTGCTGAAGTCGTTGACGGAGGTAGATCCACGACGAAGGGAGAGGAGCTGATTCCGTAGTTGAGTAATACGGGAGACCGAGGTGTGATTGTAGGCTACCTCGAGTGTGACCCAGATGGAGCGCGAGGTGTCACAGCCGATGACCTCGGTCATGGCTTCTTCAGAAAGGGAGGAAAGAAGAAGACTAAGGATCTTCTGATCCTTCTCAAACCAAGCGATGTAGGCTGGGTTTGGAGCTGATTCACCAGATGTGGTGATCGACTTCGCCGGAGCGGGTGTCGTGCCATGAATGTGAGAGATGACATCATAGCTTGATAAGACCGGGACTACCTGATTTCGCCAGAGCAGGTAGTTGGAGGATGACAACTTGATTGTCAAGAGATGAACCAAAACATTGAGAGGGATGGTGGGGGGAATAGGAGTCGTCGCCGCCATGAGGAGGGAAGGGAAGAAATTTAGCGTGAGGCTTTAGAGAGAAAATTAGGGTTTCGATGAGTCGGACTGATACCATGTGAGAATAGGTATATGATCACCGTTAATGAGGTGATACGAATGATTCACTGTTTATAAGTGTATTTACAAAAACATAATTAAGGTAAATACAACAACCATATTAAAGAGATATATACAAAGATATGGACTAAAATAAAAGGATATGGACTAAAATAAAAAGATATTATTCCTATATTATTATTCTCAATTACTATTCTCTCCTTGTTTATCTCTCTAGCTAGAGAGCCTATGGTGATGATTGACGCCCGATCTCTTCTCAGTGTTTTCAGCAACGACCGAGATGTCATCGTCGAAAAAGCATTTGTTTGATCTCTTTTGGTAGAGATGGAATTTTGTTTTAGGGTTTGGGATTTGAAGATGGGGAGGAACATTTTGAAAGTAAATCCAGGCACATGAGCCTTGCTACAAGATTTGGGGATCTTTGTTGCTCTCAAGGATATAAGTCTAAACAGTGAAGTCAAAGAAGAGGAAGGAGTGAAAGAAGACTAATAGTTATACTCTTATAAGCAATTCTGTTGTTATACGGTTATTAGAAAACCTCTCCTGGATGCTTCTCTCATTATATAAGAGATGAAGCTTGTTGTATCAAAACACTTCCAAATTTATGATTCATAGAATTTCACTTTTCTCAAATCTTGTGAATTCCACATGTTATCAGTTTCGATCTAATCACAGCAAAGTCTTGGTTTCAACGATCCCTTTTTTTCTTCCGCTGAAATCTTTCCACCTATAATAGAATTGTTTCTGGGATTATTTCTCTTCTGCTCTCTCGATCTATAGAATTCTATACTCCAATTTTTTTCAATCTACCCTAATTTTTCTTAGGGATTTCTTGATTCTGCAATGGAAATTGAAAATTCGTCCAACTCACAAGAATCTACCTCCACCAATCCGTCGCCAGCGCCGACTCCTCGCGTTTATGCAAGTCCCACGGAAAATCCCAACTCTCCGTATTTCATCCATCCGAGCGACAATCCTGCAACCCAAGTCATCTTTGAAGTTTTCACGGGCATCAACTACTCTTCTTGGTGCAGAGCAGTCCAGATGTCCTTACAAGTGAAGAACAAAACCATCTTTCTTGATGGTTCCTTGGTAACACCTGAAATTACTGATCAAATTTCTTATTCTGCTTGGTTAAGAGTCAATAGTTTAGTTTTAGCATGGGTCTTGAATTCTATTTCTCCATCTATTCGTAATAGTCTGCTATATTTGTCTACTCCTAGGGATTTATGGTTAGAGATGCAGACTAGGTATCTTAAATCTGATGCTACTAGAGTTTTTCATTTGGAAAAGAGTCTCAGTACTATGGCCAAGGGAAATATGTCAATTACTGATTATTATAATCATTTCAAGTCACTTTGGGACGAATTCATTAGCTATAGGCCTTTGGTTAGATGTACTTGTGGGAAATGTACTTGCAATTTGACTCAAAATTTAGAGAAACTTCAAGAATCTGATGTTGTTTTAAAATTTCTAATTGGTTTAGATGAATCTTATGCATCCTTGAGAAGCCAGCTATTACTAAATTCTCCATTACCTTCTTTGGCCAAAGTCTTCTCTCTCCTTATTCAAGAAGAGTCTAGTAGGTCTCTAATCCAAGGTTCTTCATCTTCCTCTCCTTTTGAGTCTGCTGCAATGACAGTCAAGAAATCTTTTCCTAGAAATTCTCCCTTTAAAGATAAGAAAAGGGTTGTTTGTACACATTGTGGTTATACCAACCACACTGTGGATAAGTGTTTTCAGCTTATTGGCTATCCTCCTGGATGGATTGGTCCCAAGGGACCAAGAAGCCTTGTCAATCCTTCCGCTAATAACATTGTTACCACTAGTGCCACCTCTCATGCCACGGATAAGAACTCCACTCCTCTTTCTAATCCTCTACTAAATTCTACTATGTTTGAGGAGTTTATGCAGTTTTCTAACAACAAGAAGCAAGGGGGCAATCATAAATCTGCCTCATCAGTTGCATCTGCTGTCACTACAGCCACTGCTTCTTCAGAACATGGAAAATCCACTACAGGTTCTACTTCCTTTACTACTTCTAGTTCTTGTTTGCATTGGATTATAGATACTGGAGCTACTGATCATATGATATGCAATGAGTCTTTATTTGTAGAGACCCCTATACCTGTTCATGTTATAATTAGTTTACCTAATAATCAAACTACTTTAGCTACTTCTAAGGGTATTGTTAAGATAAATAATGCTCTAATCCTTTATGATGTCCTCTTTGTGCCTACTTTTACACACAACTTATTATCCATCTCCCAGTTAACTAGAACATCTAAATGCATAGTTCGCTTCTCAAATAATCTGTGTTTTTTGCAGGACCAACATTTAACAATGATTGGATCTGCTAACCAAGTCAATGGCCTTTACATATTAGAACAACAGGATGTAGATTGTAGTTCTACTCTTTGTAATCAACATTTTTCTGGCATTTCTAGTATAAATAGTGTTAATACTGAACTTTGGCACAAAAGGTTGGGACATGTGTCCTTAAAGGCCCTATCTCATATTCCTACTTTGCAAATAAAAACTATTAAGAATGATGTTTGTGATATTTGTCACTTCGCTAAGCAAAAGAGGCTTCCCTTTACTGATAGCATTACCCTCTCTACTGCTGCATTTGATCTTATACATTGTGATGTTTGGGGTCCCTTCTCTACTATTTCTCATACCGGGCATAGATTTTTTCTTACTATAGTGGATGATTTTAGTAGATGTACTTGGATTTATATGCTCAAACTAAAATCAGATGTCAAACAGAGTCTAACTGCCTTTTATAATCTGATTTTAAATCAGTTTGGTGTGAAAATTAAGGTCATCCGTTCTGATAATGGGACCGAATTCATTCTTAAGGATTTTTACTCTATGCACGGCATTTTGCATCAGACTTCTTGTGTAGACACTCCCGAACAGAATGGCTTGGTAGAAAGAAAACATCAAAGCCTTCTACAAATTGCTCGATCTTTACTTTTTCAGTCTAATATCCCTCTAGAATATTGGGATGAATGCATCTTAACTGCTGCCCACATTTTAAACAGAGTCCCTACTCCAATTTTACATGGAAAATCTCCCTTTGAGGCTATTTTTAATAAACTACCTGATTACACACATATGAGGGCCTTTGGTTGTTTGTGTTTTGCTAGCACTCTTAGGTCTCATAGAAGTAAATTTGAGAAAAGAGCCATTAAAGGTATTTTCATAGGCTATCCCATGGGAACTAAAGGGTATAAGATTCTGAATTTGGATACTCATAACATTTTAATCTCTAGAGATGTTAAATTTTATGAAAATGTTTTTCCTTTTAAGGGACAAAATGACGATCTCCCTGCTTCTGATTTTCTGCATAATAATTACCAGCAAATAAATCATTATATCAATACAGATAACACTGGTTTATTATATCATGATTGTGTTGATACATATGGCCAAAATGACTATCAAAATCCAACTGAAAGTACAATTGTTGATTTGCCTAATGATTCTTCTATGCTCACTACACCAACTGAAAGTACAATTGTTAATTTGCCTAATGATTCTTCTATGCTCACTACACCTAACTTCATCCATCAAAACTTGCTTGATGAACTTCAGGATTATACTAGCAATTCTCATGTTATTAATGATTTAGTTTCAGAAGAGTGTGATGATGTTCGGAGGTCTACTAGGGATAGAAAATTTCCTGCTTACTTAGAAGTTTATGATACAGATTTACCCTCTTCAATTGTTCCTAAACAAACACAAAGTGAGAGCAATATGTGTAATTCTAGAACACACATTCTCTACCCTATTTCTGATTACTTGGCTACTTCTTCACTATCCTCTGATCATCATACTTTTACAGCCTCAATTACCCATATTCAAGAACCTAAAACATATAAGCAAGCTAGTTCTAAACAAGAGTGGCAGGAAGCAATGCAAGCTGAAATAAAAGCCTTAGATGCTAACAATACATGGTCCCTTACTAGATTGCCCAAAGGTAAGCATTGCATAGGATGTAAATGGGTTTACAAAGTTAAACATAGAGTTGATGGCTCAATAGAAAGATATAAAACACGATTAGTATCAAAGGGGTATACACAACAAGAAGGGGTGGATTATTTTGATACTTTTTCTCCCGTTGCAAAATTAACCACTGTTAGACTTCTTATTTCTATTGCAACATGTAAGAATTGGTATTTACATCAACTTGATGTAAATAATGCTTTCCTCCATGGAGATTTGGATGAAGAGGTTTACATGAAACCTCCCCCAGGTTATTTTGATGTTTCTGACACTAGAGTGTGCAAACTTAATAAGAGTATTTATGGTTTAAAGCAAGCGTCTAGACAATGGTTTCAAAAACTTGCCGATTCCCTGTTTTCTCTTGGTTATAAGCAGTCTAAATTTGATTCTTCATTATTTTTAAAAGCAGGAACTGATTCATTTACTGCACTCCTTTGTTATGTCGATGACATCATTTTAGGAGGTGATAATCTTGATGAAATTAGTCGAGTTAAAGAACATTTGCATTCTGCCTTTACAATTAAAGATCTTGGAACACTTAAATACATACTTGGTATTGAAATAGCAAGGTCTGCAGCAGGTATATCTCTTTGTCAAAGAAAGTATACCCTTGATATTGTTAATGATGCAGGATATTTGGGCAGTAAACCTTGCAAAACTCCAATGGATTCTAAGCAAAAGTTCACTTCAGATGACTCTCCTATTCTAGAGGATCCCTCTATATATAGAAGACTGGTTGGTAAGCTATTATATCTTACTGTTACTAGACCTGATATTTCTTATTCTGTGCAGACTTTGAGTCAAAAATTGAGTTCTCCTAGGCAAGCTGACATGGTTGCTGCACAAAGAGTTTTGAGGTATCTAAAGGGCACACCTGGTCAAGGGCTTTTTTATGCAGTGGGAACAGATTTTTCCTTAAAGGCCTACTCCGATAGTGATTGGGCTAGGTGTCCGCTCACTAGGAGAAGTATAAGTGGTTATGCAGTGTTCTTAGGAAACAATTTAATATCCTGGAAGTCCAAAAAACAGCCCACTGTGAGCCGATCTTCTGCGGAGGCAGAATACAGGGCCCTGGCATACACTGCCTGTGAGGTCCAGTGGCTGCTTTATCTTCTACATGAAATGCATATTTCTCATACCTATCCTGCCCTTTTGTATACTGACGGCAAATCGGCCTATTGCATGGCTCACAATCCTGTAATGCACGACAAAAGTAAACATATCCAGGTCGATTACCACTTCACTAGAGAGAAGGTCAAAGAAGGTGTCATTAAGCTTATTGATATACCTACTGAGGATAATATTGCTGACATTTTCACAAAGCCTTTGGGACCATTTCTTTTTCATCTTATTGTTTCCAAGATGAACTTGATCAATATCCATGTTCATCTTGAAGGGGGGTCTCAAGGATATAAGTCTAAACAGTGAAGTCAAAGAAGAGGAAGGAGTGAAAGAAGACTAATAGTTATACTCTTATAAGCAATTCTGTTGTTATACGGTTATTAGAAAACCCCTCCTGGATGCTTCTCTCATTATATAAGAGATGAAGCTTGTTGTATCAAAACACTTCCAGATTTATGATTCATAGAATTTCACTTTTCTCAAATCTTGTGAATTCCACAGTTGCAGGAGAATTTGTGGTGCCTCAATCCGTTGATATTTGGTCTTGGTCTTGATTTTCAAGAAGAGATTGAGGCTCTGGTTTTGGTTTTTGAAGAATCTGGTATTGTAGCAGAGTACATCTTAAAGATATTTGGAATATTTTAATGAGGTTAATATGAAAATTTCTAAATTTTAAAGAGGACAGTCTTGTCTTTTAATAAAAAACATGACAACTTTATCAAGTTAATCTGACTAAATTGGAATGTGTATCAAATAACTTATTAAAAATCGTCCCCCACTATATCTTGCTTAGATAGATAGTCTTGAATTATTGTGAGATAATGTGTCTTTCCTATCAAACGAGGCCTAAATGTGTGATTAAAATAATGATGTATGTGTAAGATGCCTAGGTATGATTATATGTTTTTTGTGGTACAAGTTGAGTTATTATCTGAATACTAGCGATGTGATTAAAATAATGATGTACTCCGTCAGTTGTATGTTTTATGTGTATCAGAATTATTTGAGTCGGGTTAGTTTTATGTGAAATATTTCATGCATTCTATCATAATTAGATCAAGTCAAAACTCTAAGTTCATTTAGTCCAAAAGTCAAATTAAGATAATTTTAAAAAATTTGTGGGTCATAAGTCCGGATCTGGGTTGCCCAAAAAATTTGCGGGTCGCAAACATGTGATTTACTACATGATCAAAATATTGTAACTATAAGGTCAAAAAATTACCACTACAAAGTCAAAAATTTAATATTACATGTCAAAACATTCTGACAAATTCACCCAAAAAATTAATTGTCCAGAATATTTTTGGACTTCCAGTAATACACTTTTGGTTTTGTAGTGACAAAATTTAGGTCTTGTAGTAACATAGTTTTGTTCATGTAGTAAGATAATATTTGAGAGCGAAAATAAATATCATAATTAAGGTTGACCTGCTTTGACCCATGTTGACTCGCGTTTGATCCACGAATTTTGATTTAATTTACCTTAATTGGTCAATATTTCATGTATGCAATATTGCATATAAGTTTTTGCCATTTGAGTCACCATTGAACGAGTCGGTTGTATAGTGCAATTTATGGTCGTGGAATTGTTATGATTAACATGAGATGAATTGAGTAAGTCTTTTATACACCAACAAATTGTCGACGAGAGTGTTTTTGGTTGATCCATTACTGTCGAAAATTAAAAAAAAACATGGGTAAGAGGCGGAAGGTTGTGCAGCGACGGAGGAGTCAGCACGTGGAGGATGAGACGGCCCGCGGAGGAGGAGGAGGCAGGTTGTGCAAAAAAAAAATTGCAGAACATAAATTTTTTTTAAAAAAAAAAGAAGAAAAAGAGGGGAGAAAGAGAGGAGGAAGGAGCGCAGGAGGCGGGGATGGTCGCGGCGCGGCGCTGTGTGGCCGACCTCCATGGCCGACAATTGCAGAATAGAAATTAAAAAAAATAGAGAGGCGAAAGAGAGGGAGGGAGGAGCACAGGGCAGACGGCACGGGGAGGCTGAGGCTGGGTGGCGGACGGTGGCTGAAATGGTGTAGAAGGAAGAAGGTTGGAGAAGATAAAGGAAAATTAGAGTTTTAGAGAAGTGTATTTATTCTATAATTTTTTTAAGAGAAAGGGGTATAATTGATAATTTGAAGGAAGTGTCATGCGTAAAAAAAGAACGCACAAGATTAGTAATCTCGCACCTGGGATTCGTCGATCACAGGCTAGATTATAGCTGAGCTCTTCGTCTCCAAAATGCCTCGACACCTGCAAAAAACCCGTTGGAGAGATCTCCGGCGCGGGTCCTCTAACGCTCAAGTCAGAACTGGCGATCTCAAGGAATAGAGTAAAGGGCAATCTGTCGGGAGAAAGCCCCTCAATAATATCAGTTTAATATTCCTGTTTTTTAGGAGTGATTCAAGTGTGTTTCAGCTTATATCAGCGTGTCGGAAAGTATGTCAGGGAACTTTCCGGTGGATAAATGTATCAAAATATTGGGATTCTGTTGGTGTGATTGGATATCTCAAATAACCCGCGAAGGGACGTATAAATAGTACCTTTGGGGAAGGGTTGTCCACTTCCCCTCTTTCTCTCAATTGCCACAGTAGTGAGCTTAGTGGGTTTGTCCAAGGCCAAGTCTGCCTCCATTAGCTCGTCCGAGCTCCGAGAAAAGTGGGGTACGTGTGATGTCTCTGCACGCCCTTTACCCACGAAGTGGGATTCATGCTTGATGCGCAAGTTCCGCGATTTGGCTCTCCAGGACCTGGAGGTCCTCGAGAACCTCCAGGTTTGAACTCCGGAAATATAGGTCCAAGCCCAACAATCCCCTGAAAAGGTAGAAGGCTTATGACTTGTTCATCTTAGGGCCGATTCTCATCTTTATCTGGCCCAGTGGTCTCAATCTCTATGGGATTGGGCCTGAACTAGGCCAAATCCATTATCTCAAGTGTCCAATATCAATATACCAATGATAGTCATAATAATAATCGATATAAGTAAATGAATAATTGTGTAATCATATCCAAACCTCCTCGGATATTACTCATCTGGATGCCACGTGTCATTTTCTCAAAGCACGATACATTTTGTCCACATCAAAGTGCATATATCTTAAATTTATTTTGAAGCGTACATGTATGGGAGGAGTGCATCCAACATTCTTGGAGGGGCATATAACCGACGCCCAATTACAGGTGTTGACCTTGTCTCCAAAACTCACAGCCCACCAACAAAAGCCCATGTTCTTATTTTTTAAAATTTTAAGTTTTTCTTTAAATTTTCTTTTGCGCCACCTCTAAATTCCTCACTTTTTAATTTTTATTATGACTTCACCCTAAATTAAAAAAAAAATTAAGAGACTATAATACCCTTATATTATTTTATACAAATTATAACATAATAACCTTAATTTATACATTTACAATTAGCAGTCGAGTCACCGTAAGTCACCCACATTTTCAAAAAAAAAAAAAAATCAAAACAAATTATTTCTGATTTTTTTTCCCCAAAAATATAACAAATATTTGGTAAAAATATCAAATTTTCGGAAAAAAGTTCGGGGCTTACTATTTACACCTCCATTTTGGATGGATGCACTCCCCCAATCAACTTATTATTATAATAATATAACAAAAAACTAAAAATACCATTTCAATAAATTGCATGGCACTAAATGTATATTTTTGATTTTTTACCTTAATATTATATTAATAAATTGATTGGAGGAGTGCATCCATCCAAAATGAAAGTGTAAATAGTCCGTCCCAATAAAATATTGAATATACCCAAATAAAATACTGATTATATATAAATAATAATAATGGTCTAAATAATAATCTAAGTCCAGCCCACACAAAAACTTTAGGGTATGTTTGTTTTGGGATTATGTAGGATGGGGGAAATTCTGGATGAGAAATTTTGAATGTGGAAATTTTGATGAATAGTAATTGTGTGTGTTTGTTTTGAGATTTTGAATAGGATGAGATGTAACTTTATGTCAAATCAAACTGTGTAAGAGTAGTTGGATGGGATGTAATAGTATGATTATGTCAAATCAAATTGTGTAAGAGTAGTTGGATGAGATGTAATAGTAGGATGTATAGGGGTGGATGTAGTTGGATGGGGAAATCCGGATGTAAAATTCCGAAGTAGAACAAGGACGTGTGAGTCCCAAAACAAACATGCCCTTATAGACTAATTCTCTTTTCCGAGTTAATTCCTTTTAAATTAAGAAAATCCCCCATAGACATAACAAGTCGTCAATTGCGAACAGTAAGTTTGTTATTTTAATTTATATGTATATATATATTATTTATTTTATTTTATTATTTTGATTTTTTTCTAAATATTTAATTCATATTTAACTATTAAAATTAATCATTTAATTATATTTAATTTATTTGAGACTATTATTAATAAAAATCAGGTAACTTTATATTATTTTTTAAACACATTTGCAATTAACTCATTTAGTAATATTAAATAAATAAAACCTTAGCCCCTTACAAAAAAAAAAAGCATTCATGATGAAGAATATATAACTGACCATTTAATTTGTTAATTTTTTTTTTAAATTTTACATCACATTAAAAAAAAAAAAATTTATTGTTCAAGAATTTAAGTATTCATTTTTCCTTATATATATATATATATATATATATATATATATATATATATAATCTACATATTGATATATTAGAATCCTTTCTAATTAATACCATTAATGCATTTTGATGTAAATATAATATAAATAAATATTATAATATATATACATATATATTAATGTTTTGAATTATTAAAAAAAAGTTGGGCCTCCCTAACCTTGAGTTATAAGTCCGTCTCTGTCGGTGAGCCACATGATCACTTGTTAACTGGAGGGAAAAAAAAATATGTATCGAATTGATACAATATCAAAAGTTATGATTTTTTATTATAATCTTGAAGGTCGTCACTAAATTGAGATTTCACCAAGTTTGTGAAATTATATATAATTAACCCTTTAAAAATTATTCCTCATAGTAATATAAACAAGAAAACTAAGGATGCTAAATAGTTTTGATTTATTTTCTACCAATGAATTGATTAAAACTCATTAGTATAAATTGTATAATCATATTGAAATACAGAGCTAACAAATGATTATTGCAATTTACAGGTGATATCATTATCATGCACCTTTGGGTCCAAAGTAACCTACCACATCTTCTTTCATTTATCATAAGCAGCTTCCCTAAATAAGCAAAGGATACTTTAAACTTTAATTTCCTTGAATGCTGCTTTTAAGGAATATACATACTGTAGTTATCATCAACCTAATTCATAAATACACCGATCGTAGTACATTTAATTTGAGTTTTCTGCACACCCACCAACCTTTTTTTAGGCAAAAAAGCCCACCGATTTATATAGTATTCATGTTTGAAAATGAGACTCTTAATTATGTGCACAGTTCCTATATCATTTTTCATGCCCCACTTCTTGTCTTCATTCTTACGTTTTAATTTTCAAAATGGGGTGATCGAGTTAGCAAAAACAATTGGTGGTGTTATTTCTTACTTCATTATGTTTGTCTTTTTAATTAGGAATTTTTTCGATCCAAGGACCGAAAAATGGGTCAACTATCGATTTAAGGCCTAAAATAAAATTTCTATCGATATAAGGCTCGATTTATATAAAACTATCAATTGAAGGCTTGGATTTTAACAGCGTTAACATTTTATTTAACGGAATGTGAATGCAAGTGTAACTCAATTTTATTTTATTTTTTGATACGAACTCAAAAATAATTTCCTTATAAAATTATGTATTTAGTCATGAAAAAAATTGTATGAATGATAACATTTCGCTTATATGGACGCTGGTATTGTATAACTAATTCTTAATGGTGTTAAAATCTAAGCCTTCAATTGATAGTTTTATATAAATCGAGCCTTCGATATAAATTTTTTTTAGGCCTTAAATCAGTTGACTCATCTTTCAGGCCTTGGATCGAAAAAATTCCTTTTAATTATCCTTAAAATGATCAAATATCATTAATTAGCAATTAAAATTTTCTCTTAAATCAAATTTATTCTTACCTAAATATACACCTTCATATCTTTGAGTTCGACAAAAACTTAATTAATATATATTTAAGATACCTTCATGTGAGCACACATAATTAAATATATTAGTCGTGTGAGCTCACGTTTACGGGATATTCCTAGCGTTGAAGTTCGATTCGATTCGAATGATCAAACACTCTTTTTCAAGTGGAATCGACGCTCCGTAAAATATACATAACTTTGACATGATGTATAACTTTTTTTTGTAATATTATATCGTTTAAGGTATGAAAATGGTATGAAAACTGCATATTTATATTTTTCGGCATTATTTTTACAAGTTTTAATTTTTTTTTTTAGACTTCTTTGCAATTTTTGTTATTGTTAAATTATGGTTTCGTAATTATTGCTGGAAATTTTTTCAGAAAAAATATTAAAAATAATATTCTAGGCGGCCGACTAGGCGGTGTAGGTGTAAGGCGGAGCCATTGTGTCCTTCTATCGATTTTCGACTTCTGCAACTTTGTATAAATTTAACAATAAAAATCGATTCGTTCGGACCGAATTGAGTAAGCAAAGTTCGAATTTGATTGCCCACCCCTAGTATTAAGCATGTATGACTCTAACTATGTTTTGGTCAATTTTACCACTAAACTAAGCTAATTGAATTGAGTTAGTCTCTGGTGCATAGTGTGCACCGTGCACACTATGTTGACTAGTCAACCCTTATTAGTTATGAATAGCAATATATTAAAATAAGATAATCAATAGTGTAGCGGTTATGACATTATTGGCCAAGTTTGAGAACTCAGGTTCAATCCCTATGAATCTATTTTTTTATTAAAATAATTTTAACACTACATTTAATTTTTCAAAAAAATTGTTTTTTAATTAATTTTTTTTAGTATTATTAAAAAATAATTTTTTTTATTAAAAAATGGAGTAGTTTTTCTTAAATTTTTTTTAATTAAAATAATTTTAAAACTACTAAATGTTTTTTTAAATAATTTTTTTTTTAATTTTTAGTGTTAATTTAAAAAACAATTTACAAAAAAGTCGTTTTTTTAATTAATTTTTTTTAGTATTATTAAAAAATACTATTTTTTAATATTAATTTTTTTAAAAAAATTTACAAAAAAAAATCGTTTTTTTAATTAATTTTTTTTAGTAATATTAACAAAATACTTTTTTTTTATTAAAAAATAGTTTTTCTTTAATTTTTTTTAATTAAAATAATTTTAAAACTACTATTAACAAAAATTACAAAAAAAAAACATTTTTTAAAATAAATTTATTTTTAAAAATGTTTAGTATTATTAAACAACACTTTTCAATATTATGAAACAACTATTGGAGATAACCTTTAAGTATTAAAGATTACCATTTTTCAGTATTATGAAATAACACTTTTCAATATTAAAGATTATCACTTTTCAATATTATGAAACAACAGTACTTTAATTTCATTATTGAAGATTACCACTTTTCATTATTAAAGATTATCACTTTTCAGTATTATGAAACAACACTTTTTATTATTAAAGATTACCACTTTTCAGTATTATGGAACAACACTTTTCAGTATTATGAAACAACACTTTTTATTATTAAAGATTACCACTTTTCAGTATTATGGAACAACACTTTTCAGTATTAAAGACTACCACTTTTCAGTATTATGAAACAACAATTTTCAGTATAATGGAACAACACTTTTCAATATTAAATGCTATCATTTTTCAGTATTATAAAACAACACTTTTTCAGTATTAAAAATTACCACTTTTCACTATTATAAAACAACACTTTTCAGTATTATGGAACAACACTTTTCAGTATTATGTAACAACACTTTTCAGTATTAAAGAATACCATTATGAAATAACACTTTTCAGTATTAAAGATTACCACTTTTCAGTATTATGAAACAACACTTTTCAGTATTATGGAACAACACTTTTCAGTATTAAAGAGTACCACTTTTCAGTATTATGGAACAACACTTTTCAGTATTAAATACTAGTATCATTTTTCAGTATTATGAAACAACACTTTTCAGTATTATGGAACAACACTTTTCTATATTAAAGAATACCACTTTTCTGTATTAAAGACTGCAACTTTTCAATATTATGAAACAACACTTTTCAATATTAAAAAATACCACTTTTCACAATAATTACGCTTTTCATTAATAAAAATGACCACTTTTCAATAATGAGATTAACATTGTTAAAAAATTAAAGAGTTACACTTTTTATTAACAAAACTTACTAACTTCCAAAATCTTAACTTCAAACCAATAAGTTGTTAATTAAAAAAAAATCAACTCCTTACAGTACATATTTCTTCCAATAATATGAAACAACAATTTTCTGTAATAAAACTTAACACTTTTAAAAACAAAGAGTTATAGTAATAAAGACTACTACTTTTTAATATTAAAGATTAACATGTTTCAGTATTATGAAACTAACACTTTTCAATATTAAAAATTATCACTATTTAATATAAAAGATTAATTAACATTTTTCACTATTATGAAACAACACTTTTCAGTATTAAATAACACTTTTTGTTGGTCCTGAAAGGAGTATATAACAAGTGTATGGGGGGGGGGGGAATACACTTGTATGCAATTTCTTTTCACACTTTGATCAAACCAGAGTTCAGCAAGGTTGTCCTGAACAACTCTGCTGATATGATTAACTCTTCTAAGATAATCAAACTACTAAGTACTATTGAGTACTTAGTTGAATAACTATCTAAGGGAGTTATATGTGCGGAATTAGTGGTTGGCCCTTTAGTTTAAACTCCTTTTATATTCTGAAATCACTTAAGCAGTTTATCACAGTCTATCAAGGAACTTGTCCAAATCAGGTTTTGCACAGTTTGTGATATGTATCTTTGAAAGTTCAGTTTGTGTGCAGTGTTGAATGTATGTAAAGTGCTTTTAAAGTAAATCAACACAGTGGTTTATAGTGGTTCAGAGACTTCAAGCTCCTACATCCACTTTCCCTAATTTAACAGGATAATTCCTTCATTCTTGGAATTAACTTGTTTTATAGTGCCAAGGTGCACTTAATTAAGAACACCACTCCTTGGTGAATTGATCCCTAGGATGTCTAGAGTCCTAGTACCCTCTTCTCAACTTAGAACTGAACTGTTCTTCTCTCAACAGTTAGTTCCTTCCACTTCTACTACTACAACCTTCTCACTTCCTCACTTGAAAGGGGTAAGGGTTGAAGTAAGGTTCCAACTAATGAGATATCCTTTACAATGGAGATCAGTGTATAAGGATAGGATATCTCTTCTAAGCTTTGTATGGATGTACAATGAAGTTCAGCTTAGATGAAAGTGTTTGAAGACTAAGAATGTCTTTTGAGGACTTTTGAAGCTTCAGAGTAGATGTTCAGTTGGATGTAGATTGGATGCTTCAAATGGTCTTCACACTTCTGTATTTGTAGACAAATTTGAGTATTTGCCCATTGGAGAGGCAGTCCCAAATTGCTATAAATGTCTTCCTTGAGTTCTTCAAACTGAAGACAGATTCTGATAGTGACATGTCCTTGTTTTGGGAAATAAACGGCTGTAACAATTTTGTCTTCATTCTGAGCACTTTTCCCAAGGTCTTACTTCAAGATTCACTTGATCAAACATGGACATCTCTACTTATCAACATTCCTGAGATAATGACAAGCTTCCTTATCACTTGGACAACTCTATTTATCAGATTCAGCAGAGTTCATTCATCAGTAGTGTTGGCTCTTTAGTTGATTTGGCTCTTTCTCTTTCCACTTCTTCTTTGAGTTGTCATTTAAGCATACATGACTTGGAAAGATAGACTTGATCTCTTCAGCATAGTTGTCTTGTTGACAGATTCCAGTTCAAGTGTTCTGAGACAACTCTTCTGAAATATTTTGTGGACAACTCTTCTGAGCTTTGTAAGATGCAATAGATTGATGCTTTGATGATGCATCTTAACTCATGTTGGCATTCACTGGTTGCCTTTCGACTGATTCCACTTGATCAGCATACTTGTCCTTCAGCAGACTTGAGATCATTTCATAACTGAGCCTTGAGGGGACTGAATATATGTTTAAACTATTAAGCAAGTGTTCCCCCTCAACTAATGCATCTATTCTTCTAAGAGCTGCCTAACACTTCATCTTCTCTACTTGTCTTAGACTACATGTTCCAACATTCCTGAAAACATGTTCATTTATAAAGGACTTATCTGCTTGGCATGTCTAAAGGGGTTTTGGTATATTCATCAAAACTCATTTTATTCCCAACAATTTCCCCCTTTTTGATGATGCCAAAACCTATACAATCTATGCAAAGGAGACTTGATTACACTTATTACATTTTACTTCAGTAAGGTGATAGGAGTCAAGTTCCCTGAAAGAAAATGTGTTAGTGTATTTTCTGTTTTTCAAGGCATAGAGACTGATAAGTCAGACAAGTTGTAATTAGGTAATGTTTGATTCTTGATGAGTCGGATTGATTGCATATTTTTGTGTTTTAATTAAATATTATTTGTGAATTAAATTGGTATTTTAGTGCATTCTCGCGACTCATTATTTGGTGATTTCAGTTACCTTGATATTTTTATTTTCTTATTTAATTCAGGTAAATCGGAGCATTTTGATAAGAATGAAAAATAGTGGATCTTATAGAACAGTTGGGCCGAAAATTAAAGGGAAAGACAATTATTTTCTTAGGCCCATTACTTTGTTATTGGGCTTATTGAAATTAAAGAGCAAAAGAGAGGACATGCATGCTGGGAGCCGCACCTTGAAATTAAAAGGAAAGAAAAAGTCAAAGCTTGAAGTTAGAGACTTTTGTGGGACCAGCTGGTGGTGAGATGAGATGGGCTATTAAATATTTTTGGGCCCTAATGGCCCAGGAAGAAAAGAAAATAAGCGGCCATTCGAAAAGAAAAAGGAAGAGGGATAAGCAGCGCGAGTTTTGGGAGCAGCGAGGAGATTTTGGGCGTAAACAATAATTTTGGTTTTATTCTAAGATTATGAATTCCTTATTTACTTTTGTTATCTCGTATATTATGCGTAGCTAATCTACTTATTCTAGTCCAAGGAGGTGAAACCTTATGACAATTATGTCTTCTTAATTATAAGACTCATGGTTTATTTTGATTTATATCTCGATTTTGTTATTACTTGAGTAGATTCTATGCATGTTTGAATTAGGAGTTTAATAGGCTTGATCACCCAATTTTATTCCTATATCAATTCTAGCTATCCCATAAATTGTAATCCGTAATTGTTATAATATTGTGGGAATTGTAGCAACTAAGGCAGAACACCTTAGGGAGTAGTAACATCTAGGTTGCATAAAACGAGCGTCTCGTATTTATGGTCTAGTTTATCCTATTGTTTTAATTCTTGAATGCGTTCCTCGAGTTGAATCTTAGATACATGTTTTAGGGTTATTCGTAGGGATAGATTAATTGGGGGTCGTACCTACTGATTAATTAAACGTAAGAAACAATTCGAGTTAGTTTGGTCGTACCACTAGCTTAGGGATAAGATTTGAGATTAGATTGAGATTACCAGGGGTCGTTGATTAAATTGGTATAATTATTTGAGGGGAAGCTATCCGAGGGCTAGATCATTCACATTATTTGAGTCTCGTTATTTCTATATTGCAATTTATTATTTCTTGCTTCTTAGTAGTTATTAGTCAACCAATCAAACTCCCCCCATTTTTAATTGCTTTCATAACACGAACTATTTAATTAAATTACACCGTTCTCTGTAGGATCGACCCTTACTTCCCTACTACATAGTGCGTATTTAAGGTAATTATTTTTGGGTGCCGGCGACAGCACACCAAATTTTGGCGCCGCTGCCGGGGAACGATTGTTAATTCGATTGAATTTTTTGTGTTTTTAATTTCTGTCAAAAAATTCCAAAAAATCCAAAAATAAAATTTATTCATGTGGCTTTTTGCTGTTCTTCTGCTTAATTATTCTGCTTTGCTAATAAGAGCTAACACTGATCCCTTCAGTGTCAGTTCTGTTTTCTCTGGTTTTGTTTTCAGTGAATGATCACTCGTTCAAACCGGAGTGCACGACTTGAATACAGTCCAGAAGTAGAGAGAACAGCCAGGAGACTTAGGAAGGAGACTCGTGTACGTCGGCAAATTAATTTTGCACCGACAAGAGAGACGAGTAGTGGTGAAGAAAGTAACACTTGTGAAGAGCCAATTTTCGAGCAAAATTTTGAGAATATGGCTGAAGAAGCTGAAGAGAGAACGATGAATGAGTTGGCAAACCCAACCATCACTCGTCAACCTCTTTGCATTACAATTCCCACTCTTGATGCTAATGTAAATTTTGAATTAAAATCAGGACTAATCCATTTGTTGCCTTCTTTTCATGGTCTTGCAGGAGAAAACCCACACACTTTCCTCAAGGAGTTTCATGTGGTATGCTCGAGCATGAAACCAACCGGAGTCACTGCAGATCATGTCAAGTTGAGTGCATTCCCGTTTGCACTCAAAAGCACTGCAAAAGACTGGTTGTATTTCTTGCCACCAAATTCAGTGAACGCGTGGAATGACATGGAGAGGGCATTTCTCCAACACTACTTTCCAGCCACCCGAGTGGCAAATTTACGAAAGGAGATTGCAGGTGCCAGACAAGGGTTAGGGGAGACGTTGTATGAGTATTGGGAGCGTTTTAAGCGCCTTATAGCTTCATGCCCACAACTCCAGATTGGTGATCAGCTGCCCATACAGTATTTTTATGAGGGACTCGCCCTCACAGATCGTAACATGATTGATGCAGCTAGTGGAGGAGCTTTGATGGATAAAACACCAACGGCTGCACGTGAGCTGATATCTAATATGGCAGTGAATACTCAGCAATTTGGTGCACGAGATTCCATGCTTAGGCCGGTTCTTGAGTCAAAGGATGATGCCTTGGAGAAAATTGCTAGCATGATGCAGATGATGATGAAGGGAAAAACTTCAGAGATCCGACCATGTCGAATTTGCTCCACCACAGATCATGCCACTGATGACTGTCAGATTTTGAATGAGGAAATAGAGCAGCACGCTAATGCAATTGGTTTTGGAAATTATCAAGGTCGAAGGTATGATCCACACTCCAACACCTATAATCCGGGGTGGAGGGACCATCCTAATCTACGATATGGAAACCAACAAAACTATCAGCATGTGGAAAATCAAAGGCCTCAACACCATATCGTAGATTAGGATGGTCCCTCCACCCCGGATTATAGGTGTTAGAGTGTGGATCATACCTTCGACCTTGATAATTTCCAAAACCAATTGCATTATCGTGCTGCTCTATTTCCTCATTCAAAATCTGACAGTCATCAGTGGCATGATATCTGTGGTGGAGCAAATTCGACATGGTCGGATCTCTGAAGTTTTTCCCTTCATCATCATCTGCATCATGCTAGTAATTTTCTCCAAGGCATCATCCTTTGACTCAAGAACCGGCCTAAACATAGAATCTCGTGCACCAAACTGCTGAGTATTCGCTGCCATATTAGATATTAGCTCACGTGCAGCCGTTGGTGTTTTATCCATCAAAGCTCCTCCACTAGCTACATCAATCATGTTACGATCTGTGAGGGCGAGTCCCTCATAAAAATACTGTATGAGCAGCTGATCACTAATCTGGTGTTGTGGGCATGAAGCTATAAGGCGCTTAAAACGCTCCCAATACTCATACAACGACTCCTCTGACCCTTGTCTGGCACCTGCAATCTCCTTTCGTAAATTTGCCACTCGGGTGGCTGGAAAGTAGTGTTGGAGAAATGCCCTCTCCATGTCATTCCACGCGTTCACTGAATTTGGTGGCAAGAAATACAACTAGTCTTTTGCAGTGCTTTTGAGTGCAAACGGGAATGCACTCAACTTGACATGATCTGCAGTGACTCCGGTTGGTTTCATGCTCGAGCATACCACATGAAACTCCTTGAGGAAAGTGTATGGGTTTTCTCCTGCAAGACCATGAAAAGAAGGCAACAAATGGATTAGTCCTGATTTTAATTCAAAATTTACATTAACAGCAAGAGTGGGAATTGTAATGCAAAGGGGTTGACGAGTGATGGTTGGGTTTGCCAACTCATTCATCGTTCTCTCTTCAGCTTCTTCAGCCATATTCTCAAAATTTTGCTCGAAAATTGGATCTTCACGAGTGTTACTTTCTTCACCACTACTCGTCTCTCTTGTCGGTGCAAAATTAATTTGCCGACGTACACGAGTCTCCTTCCTAAGTCTCCTGGCTGTTCTCTCTACTTTTGGACTGTATTCAAGTCGTGCACTCTGGTTTGAACGAGTGATCATTCACTGAAAACAAAACCAGAGAAAACAGAACTGACACTGAAGGGATCAGTGTTAGCTCTTATTAGCAAAGCAGAATAATTAAGCAGAAGAACAGCAAAAAGCCACAGGAATAAATTTTATTTTTGGATTTTTTGGAAATTTTTGACAGAAATTAAAAACACAAAAAAATCAATCGAATTAACAACCGTTCCCCGGGTGCGGCGCCAAAATTTGGTGTGCTGTCGCGAGCACCCAAAAATAATTACCTTAAATACCCACTATGTAGTAGGGAAGTAAGGGTCGATCCCACAGAGAACGGTGTAATTTAATTAAATAGTTCGTGTTATGAAAGAAATTAAAAATGGGGGGAGTTTGATTGGTTAGCTTCCCCTCAAATAATTATACCAATTTAATCAACGACCCCTGGTAATCTCAATCTAATCTCAAATCTTATCCCTAAGCTAGTGGTACGACCAAACTAACTCGAATTGTTTCTTACGTTTAATTAATCAGTAGGTACGACCCCCAATTAATCTATCCCTGCGAATAAGCGTAAAACATGTATCTAAGATTCAACTCGAGGAACACATTCAAGAATTAAAACAATAGGATAAACTAGACCATAAATACGAGACGCTCGTTTTATGCAACCTAGATGTTACTACTCCCTAAGGTGTTTTGCCTTAGTTGCTACAATTCCCACAATATTATAACAATTACGGATTACAATTTATGGGATAGCTAGAATTGATATAGGAATAAAATTGGGTGATCAAGCCTATTAAACTCCTAATTCAAACATGCATAGCATCTACTCAAGTAATAACAAAATCGAGATATAAATCAAAATAAACCAGGAGTCTTATAATTAAGAAGACATAATTGTCATAAGGTTTCACCTCCTCGGACTAGAATAAGGAGATTAGCTACGCATAATATACAAGATAACAAAAGTAAATAAGGAATTCATAATCTTAGAATAAAACCAAAATTATTGTTTACGCCCAGAATCTCCTCGCTGCTCCCAAAACTCGCGCTGCTTATCCCTCCTCCTTTTTCTTTTCGAATGGCCGCTTATTTTCTTTTCTTCCTGGGCCATTAGGGCCCAAAAATATTTAATAGCCCATCTCACTCACCACCAGCTGGTCCCACAAAAGTCTCTAACTTCATGCTTTGACTTTTTCTTCCCTTTTAATTTCAAGGCGCGGCTCTCAGCATGCATGTCTTCTCTTTTGCTCTTTAATTTCAATAAGCCCAATAACAAAGTAATATGCCTAAGAAAATAATTGTCTTTCCCTTTAATTTTCGGCCTAGCTGTTCTGTAAGATCCACTATTTTTCATTCTTATCAAAATGCTCCGATTTACCTGAATTAAATAAGAAAATAAAAATATCAAGATAACTGAAATCACCAAATAATGAGTCGCGAGAATGCACTAAAATACCAATTTAATTCACAAATAATATTTAATTAAAACACAAAAATATGCAATCAATCCGACTCATCAAATACCCCCACACTTGAACCATTGCTTGTCCTCAAGCAACAATTACAATCAAAGAGAACAAAAAATCACATGATCAAAACAACTGGCACCAACTACTTGAATCTTCGAACAAGATCGATTAACCAGAATACTCACACAACTCTAGCACTTGAATTTGCTTTTTGAGCCATAATCAAAAGTAACTCGTCCCTCTTATACAACTAAGACCTTTTACTCACACCTAAGCATGAAACTCATTAATTAACGATCATCCCAAGTACATCAGTAGTTCCTTAAAACCTTGTTTCCGGTTCATTTGATTCAATCATCTATCAAATTACTAATCTGAGTGGCGTCCGTCTCCTCTTTTCGTCTCTTTTTTTTTTTTTGAGACTTTATTCTAGGAATTGGAATTTTTTTCAACTTTCAAACGAGGTCCGCAGCTCCTCTCTACTTTTCGGGTTTTAGCTCTTTTTTGTGTTATTAATTTTTCATTCAAAGCACATGAGCCCCCTCAAGTAGGTAGCTGTTTCAACCCCTCGTTATTTTTTCCATTTCAATGCTTTTCAACTCAACTCATTTTTTTCTTTTCCTCCATCCACAATCATTTCATTATTTTCGACTTCGTCCACCAACTCAGATTTTCCTTCTTAAGAGAACCAAAAACAAATTTATCCAAAATATAAGAATTCCAGGACTACTTCAGCACCAAAATAATCAAAAATCAACTCGATTCCATCACTCAAGCATGAATATCAAATCCAATCGTCAATTAGGACAAATTACCTAAGATTACAGCATATTTAACAAAAATAACAAAATTCCAGCCACTAGATTCATGCAACTACTCATGTAATCAAGTTTCAAACAATCAAGCATGCACAATACCAACATATACAACAATACCAACATATACAAGACCAAGAAAGACACCACACATATATAATTCACTCCCCCACACTTAAATAGGTGCTAGTCCCTTAGCACTTGAGCAAAAGATGCAAAAATATAACACCATAATAAAAGGGGAAAACAGAGTGGAACGGGGTACCAAAATTTTACTGTAGTGGTGTCGGTTGGTGGCGATAATTCGGTTGTAAGTGTAATTCGGGCTGGAGAGGCTGAGCCCTTACTGCCGTTTTTCAGATGGAGATGCATCGATGATATTGGACACGCAGTGGCGCGTGGTTTCTGGCACGGAAGTGGTTGTGACCGCTGCGTAGCACTGCGCAGGTGGACGCGGCGATGGCTGCTGGTGAAATCAAATCGGCGGTCGGAGTGGGCGGTTGCAGTCGGGCCTAAAATTTCGGCGAAGAAGGGACGCGGCGAAGAAAGGGGTGCCACGGTGCAACTCCGGTGATAGAGAGAATGGGGCAGCGGCTGTGCTGCAATGGATGGACGGCGGAGTCCTGCGCGTCGGACGGTGGTTGAGTGCGCAGGTGGCTAGAGCGTGGTGGTGGTGCGATCCGGCAAGAGGGAGATTGGGAGGCGGTTGAATGTGATACGTGATTAGGGTTTCTAGCCTGAGAGAAAATAATAAAAAAAAACATAAACAAATAAAAATAAATAAATAACTAAAATAAAAAAATACATAAAAACTAATCAAGCAAAAAGAATTAAGCAAATAAAGTTCCAGGAGAAGTGTTTTGTTAAGGCGTGCCCACGCCTTATCTTGCCACTTCAATGAAAGAAAAATTTCAGGAGAAGTCTTTCCTTAAGGTGTGCCCACGCTTTATTTAGCCATTTCAACACAAACTCCTCTTCAAATAAGGCGTGCCCACGCCTTATCTGAAATCCTCTCCTAAAACATAAACACATAAAAACGAAGTTAAAAGCAAAAATAGCAAAATAAAAACTAAGTAAACATTGGGTTGCCTCCCAACAAGTGCCTTTGTTTATTGTCGATGGCCCGACTTAGGATTGTGATTCCCTCTAGTATTGTGGATTATCTAACTCCACACATTCCACGTGCTCTTTCTGAAAACCTTCTCGATACTCCTTCAATTGGTGACCATTCACCTTAAAAAATTTATTCGTCCTAAGGCTTTGGATCTCAACTGCACAATGAGAAAATATTTTAATAATAACAAAGGGACATATCCAACGAGAACGTAACTTACCTGGAAATAATTTCAACTTAGAATGATAAAGTAGCACTTTTTCTCCAACTGTGAAATTTTTCCTCGAAATCCGTGCATCGAGAAATGCCTTTGTTTTCATCTTATAAATCACAGAATTCTCGTATGCTTCATTCCTCAACTCCTCAATCTCTTGCAATTGCAACTTTCGACCAATACCAGCCTCATCAAAACTCATGTTGCACTTCTTAACCGCCCAATATGCCTTGTGTTCTAGTTCAACGGGCAAATGGCATGGCTTACCGTAGACGAGCCTATAAGGAGACATCCCTATAGGTGTCTTATATGCTGTACGATATGCCCATAATGCATCATCCAATCTCAAGCTCCAATCCTTACGATTAGGTTGCACCGTCTTCTCCAAAATTGCCTTAATCTCTCGATTCGACACTTCGGCTTGACCATTCGTTTGAGGGTGGTAGGATGTGGACATCTTATGCATAACCGAATATTTCCGCAATAATGCTTCAATAGTTAGATTGCAAAAATGTGTCCCCCTGTCACTTATGATCGCCCTTGGAATTCCGAACCTAGCAAAAATGTTAGACCTAAAAAATCCTGCAACCACTTTAGAATCATTAGTTCGAGTGTCTTTTGCTTCCACCCATTTCGAGACATAATCAACAAGAAGCAGAATATATATATTACCAAAAGAAGACGGAAACGGACCCATGAAATCCATACCCCACACGTCAAAAATTTCGCACACAATTATGGGATTTTGGGGCATTTCATTCCTTTGAGAAATATTTCCTATTCTTTGACAATTATCACACGACTTACAAAAATCATATGCATCTCGAAACAATGATGGACAATAAAATCCACACTCTAGAACCTTAAAAGCAGTACGTTTGGATCCAAAATGTCCTCCACAAGCATAATTATGACAAAAGGTGAGAATAGAAAAGAATTCAACATCGGGTACGCACCTTCGTATTACCTGATCAGCACAATGCTTCCATAAATATGGATCATCCCAAACGTAGTATTTAGCATCACTACGTAACTTATCTCTTTGAGCCTTGTTCATCTCCTCTGGATAAAATCCAACTACTAGAAAATTCACCAGATCAACAAACCATGGGACAGACTGTACTGACACTGAGGGCGTCACAACGAGCAGCTGCTCGTCTGGGAATTCTTCCAATAGTGGTTCAGCGTCCCCAACTCTCTCCAAGCGACTGAGATGGTCAGCCACTACGTTTTCTGCACCTCTCTTGTCTTTAATTTCAAGATCGAACTCTTGGAGCAATAAAATCCATCGAATAAGTCTCGGTTTAGCTTCTTTCTTCGTCATCAAATACTTTAAGGCTGCATGATCAGAAAATACAATCACTTTAGTCCCAAGTAAATATGAACGAAATTTTTCTAAAGCAAAAACCACAGCAAGAAGTTCTTTTTCCGTGGTAGAATAGTTAGCTTGAGCTTGATCCAAAGTTCGTGATGCATAATATATCGCATGAGACTTCTTATCCACACGCTGCCGAAGAACAACCCCTATAGCATAATCACTTGCATCGCACATGATCTCAAATGGTAGGCTCCAATTCGGGGGTTGGATGATGGGTGGTGTGGTTAACAATCTCTTCAATGTGTCAAAATCCTCTTTGCACGCCTCATCAAGCTCGAACTCCACATCCTTTTGCAAAAGTCTACAAAGAGGTGATGCTATCTTGGAAAAATCCTTGATAAACCTCCTATAAAAACCTGCATGACCAAGAAAAGAACGAACTTCCCGCACAGTGGTGGGGTAAGGCAAAGCATAAATAAGTTCAACCTTAGACTTGTCTACTTCTATGCCTTTTTCCGAAACAATATGTCCTAACACAATTCCTTTCTCTACCATAAAATGACATTTTTCCCAATTTAAAACCAAATTAGTCTTAATGCATCGTTTAAGAATTAAACTAAGGTTTCCTAGACATATTTCAAATGATCCACCATAGACACTAAAATCATCCATGAAAACCTCAATTACATTCCCAACAAATTCGGAAAAAATGCTTACCATACACCTTTGGAATGTGGCAGGGGCATTGCAAAGCCCAAATGGCATCTTACGATATGCAAATGTGCCGAACGGACAAGTGAAAGTAGTCTTCTCTTGATCCTCTGGGGCTATAGCAATCTGAAAATAACCAGAAAATCCATCAAGAAAGCAATAAAAAGAATGACCTGCAAGCCTTTCCAGCATCTGATCGATGAAGGGTAAAGGAAAATGATCCTTTCGTGTCATGGCATTTAGCTTGCGATAATCTATGCATACTCTCCATCCCGTTTGCACACGAGTTGGAATAGATTCACCCTTATCATTCTATATCACTGTCACTCCGGATTTCTTTGGTACCACCTGTGTAGGACTAACCTACTTGCTATCTGATATGGGGAAAATTTCCCAACTTGTAGTAGCTTCAAAATCTCTTTCTTCACTACTTCCATCATTGGTGGGTTCAATCGACGTTGGGCTTCTCAAGTGGGACGTGAGTCCTCCTCAAGTAGGATTCGATGCATGCACAATGATGGACTAATCCCCTTGAGATCTGCCATTGTCCAACCTATAGCCTGTTGGTGCTCTTTCAATACCGAAACCAACATCGTCTTTTGGGCCTCCGTCAACTTTGCTGAAATGATGACGGGAAGTGTATCATTCAGGCCCAAATAAGCATACTTCAAATGATCAGGTAACGGTTTCAATTCAAGCTCTGGTGCCTGCAAGGAAGATGGAAGAATTTTTGGGTAAGTATCAGGTAATTTTACAAATGCAACATCATACCTAGAACTTTTTTCTTGCTCATCTCCTTCTTCCATTTCTTGCAAACTTTCTAGTTTATTCCTGCAATCAAGCTCAAAAATTTCCTGCACAATTGGTTCTATAACACTCACAACAAAAAGAGAGTCAGAAGCATTAGGAAATTTCATAGCATCAAATATATTAAAATGAATAATTTGTCCATCAAATTCCATTGTGAGGGTACCCCCATGGACATCTATTTTTGTTTGAGAAGTATCCATAAATGGTCTTCCTAACAAAATAGGTATGGAATGTCCTGGATTATCATTCATATCTAACACATAAAAATCTGCAGGAAAAATTAACTTGTCTACCTGTACGAGAACATCCTCAACTACACCTGTTGGGTTTGTGACACTTCTATCAGCTAGTTGGATAGTCACTCCCATCTTCCTCAATGGTCCAACTCCTAACTTCTCAAATATAGACCGTGGCATGACATTAATAGAGGCTCCAAGATCAAGCATAGCTTGCTCAATCTTGTGGCCTCCTATCGTGCAAGGAATAACGAACATGCCCGGGTCCTTCCTTTTTGGAGGCAACTTCTTTTGGAAGACGGCTGAGACGTGCTCTCCCATGAAGATCTTCTCATTTCCAACCAACTTCCGTCTATTAGTGCACAACTCCTTCAAGAACTTGGCATACCTCGGAATTTGCTTAACTGCATCAATCAACGTAATGTTGATCTCAACCTTTCGGAATACATCAAGTATCTACGGGTCCTTGACACCTTTTTCTGTCTTTTTAAACCTGGATGGGAAAGGCAAAGGTTTAGTAATAACAGGAATTGAATTACGAGCATTTACCTCCCTTTTCATTTCTGGAACACTGACACCGAGGGGGTCAGTGTTGCTGAAATCTGCATCCTGATTCTTTTGGACATCTTTCTCGGGTCTAACTGGCTCGTCCCGAGCATCAATCTGATCATTGGGCATTTGCGAATGCCCCTCATCACCTACTCCAATCTGCCCTTCATCTTCTTCACTTCGGTTAGGTGCCGAAATTTCTTCCAACGTCTTACCACTTCGTAAAGTGATGGCACTTACATTTCGAGGGTTGATTTCGGGCGGGGATGGTAGTTTACCACTGTTTTGTGCTTGCATCTGGATAAGGGCTGTAGCTATCTGACTCATTTGGGCCTCCAAATTCTTTTGTCCGGCCTCCAAGTTCTTTTGCCCGGCCTCCAAACTCTTTTGCCCCGATTGCAAAGTTTGCACGACTACTTGATTCTCTTGTTGAGCTTTCAAACGTCGTGGATGTCAATGACTTCAACATATCCTCAAACGACATATCTGAACTTCCATCACCACTATTCTGTCCCATAGGTTCAGCATTATGATCATTCCCTCTAAAAAACTTGAACTTACGATCCTGGTGTTGAGGCCTTTGATTTTCCACATGCTGATAGTTTTGTTGGTTCCCATATCGTAGATTAGGATGGTCCCTCCACCCCGGATTATAGGTGTTGGAGTGTGGATCATACCTTCGACCTTGTGAATTTCCAAAACCAATTGCATTAGCGTGCTGCTCTATTTCCTCATTCAAAATCTGACAGTCATCAGTGGCATGATCTGTGGTGGAGCAAATTCGACATGGTCGGATCTCTGAAGTTTTTCCCTTCATCATCATCTGCATCATGCTAGCAATTTTCTCCAAGGCATCATCCTTTGACTCAAGAACCGGCCTAAACATAGAATCTCGTGCACCAAACTGCTGAGTATTCGCTGCCATATTAGATATTAGCTCACGTGCAGCCGTTGGTATTTTATCCATCAAAGCTCCTCCACTAGCTACATCAATCATGTTACGATCTGTGAGGGCGAGTCCCTCATAAAAATACTGTATGAGCAGCTGATCACTAATCTGGTGTTGTGGGCATGAAGCTATAAGGCGCTTAAAACGCTCCCAATACTCATACAACGTCTCCTCTGACCCTTGTCTGGCACCTGCAATCTCCTTTCATAAATTTGCCACTCGGGTGGCTGGAAAGTAGTGTTGGAGAAATGCCCTCTCCATGTCATTCCACGCGTTCACTGAATTTGGTGGCAAGAAATACAACCAGTCTTTTGCAGTGCTTTTGAGTGCAAACGGGAATGCACTCAACTTGACATGATCTGCAGTGACTCCGGTTGGTTTCATGCTCGAGCATACCACATGAAACTCCTTGAGGAAAGTGTATGGGTTTTCTCCTGAAAGACTATGAAAAGAAGGCAACAAATGGATTAGTCCTGATTTTAATTCAAAATTTACATTGCAGCAAGAGTGGGAATTGTAATGCAAAGGGGTTGACGAGTGATGGTTGGGTTTGCCAACTCATTCATCGTTCTCTCTTCAGCTTCTTCAGCCATATTCTCAAAATTTTGCTCGAAAATTGGCTCTTCACAAGTGTTACTTTTGTTGGGATATGAATCCTAGAACAAGTCCTAAATGATGATAAAAGATAAAAGATAAAGTTTTGATAAGCCAAAAAAAAAGAAGACTTGAATATTTTCTAAGTGTTGACTGATCTAGTCTGGTTATGGAAGTCATCTTGTACAAGACCAGTAGAGTTCACAAGACAAGTGATAGTTTCAAAAAGGCAAATGTTATTAAATGACAAGTACGTTTGATAAGTACTTTGATTATATATGTTTAGGATATTTCCGAGCTATTCGAATTGTATAGAAGCTCATATTTTCGATTATGATGATTGTATATTGATGTATAGTTTTATAAGTTGACTAAGCTTTGTAACAAGAGCTTAATGTAATGTAATAGTCTTGTTAGGATTAGATGATAGGACTAGATTAGTTCTATGTTGTAATCTGGAGAAGTCTACTGCACAAGATAAGTAGAAGACGCAGTCTACTACTACTGGACAAGACAGGTGCGCGACTTAAACAAGACTGGTCAACTTGAAGTTAGTTACAAAAGCGTGTTGAAGATAAAAATTGAAGAGTTAGTTAAGGAATAACTAATTAACTGAAGAAACGCGTGAAAGGATAAACAGAATCAGTTACACATTAGTTCTCAAGAAAATTTGGTTACACAACTTAAAGTTCTTGGAATTGGAAGTCTATAAATACCCCAAGGTATTTATTGGTTAAAGACTACTGAAATATTGATACTGCAAGCATTATTGAAGATTCAAAGAAGAAATTACTCTCAGAGATTGAAGTTCAGAAAGTGAAGCTACACAAGTCAAGTGAAGGTCGAAGAAGGCTACTACTGAACGAAGAGAAGTTTTATTTTCGTTTATTATTTCAAGTTGCTAGTTACTTGTAAAATAGCTAGTAAGATCGAAGATATATCTGGAGATATAATCGAGAAGATCTAAGTCTTATTTCTTGGGACTTAAAGCTACAAGAACATATTACTCGATTGGAAGAGTTAATAAGAATTTCACAACTGGGTTTGTGAGAGTGGATGTAGACAAGTTGTCGAACCACTATAAATCTCGTGTTGTTTACTTGATGTTTTGGTTGTTGTTTAATTGATTAACTGTTTGATAAGTTGAATTACATAATTGAACAAGACAAGTTGAGTAAACATTGAAACAGAGTTCTCGAAATAAGTTGAGTATAAACTGTAATTGGGCTCATTGTTAATTTCGTATTCCGCACATTGTAATTCTGATATATCGAAAGATTTTAGAAAAGTCTATTCACCCCCCTCTAGACATTTTCTTTAGCTTCCCTCGATATTAACTCAACTTAGGGACCTACAAGTGGTATCAGAGCAGTAGTTTACGAACTGCTGTTCCTTGATAACCAACTCAAGACTTGGGTGAAAATCTCAGTCCAAGATCATAGTTGCTTACGTGTTCTTGATCAATATTCTTGATAAATCTGTTTCTTGTTCCCTGTTCTTGACTCATATACTTCTTGATCATAAAACTGATTAGCACTAATCTACCCATTTAAACATGTCTCTTGAAATCAGCGCTAACAAGTTACCTAAGTTCCATGTTCAAGATTATGACTATTGGAAGCTAAGGATGGAAGCCATCTTCAGTTCCACTCACGACTTAATGATCTCCGTCATCACTGAAGGTCCGATAGTGACCATGATCCCTAATACTGCTGCCCTTGACACAAATCAACCCGTGGGTACACTCGTCAAGAAACCAAGGTCAGAACTAACCTCAGAAGAAATGAGACAGAATAATTTGGATAGCTTGGCCAAGAATTACATCTTACACACTCTTCCTAACGAGTATCTGGGAAAAGTGTTAAAATGTAAAACTGCCAAAGAAATGTGGGATCGCTTAGCTATCATTTGTGAAGGAACATCCCTAATCAAAGAAAGCAAGCTTTCCACTGCAGTCCAAAGATTTGAATCATTTCATATGAAAGCTGGCGAAACTATAGACCAGTTGGATACTCGTTTTACCAAAATCATGAATGACTTGGAAGTCCTTGGTAAATCTTATACTCCACGAGAAATCAATCTTAGGATTCTCAAAAGCCTTGATAGTCGATGGAAAATGGTAAAAATGCTTGTTAAGAATACCCAAGATATAGACGTGTGGACAGCAGAGACTATGTTTCAAACTATAAAGGCCCATGAGTTTGATTTAGACGAAGATGAACCTATAGTAAGTAGTGACAGAGAACATGCTGTATCTAAGAACGTTGCTTTTAAGGCTAGTTCGTCTAAGGTAGACAGGTCGAAGTCTAAGACTAGGTCTACTTCTGTGAAAGACGAGTTGGATACCGATCTTAGTCTGAAGGATCAGGTAAGCCTCATGGTTAGAAAGTTTGATAAGCTGAATAAACGTTTCAGAAGATATAAGAAGTTCTATAGAGAACATAGAGGGTCTGCTTCTAAGAACTCGTCTAAGACTAGACGAGACCGAAACTCGTCCGAAAGGAGAGACGAAGTCTCGAAAGGTAACAGACAAGATAAAGAGTCTGATGGTAGAAAGATTACACGTTCTGATAGACGTGATAAACGAAGGAATAACTCTCCTATTAAAAAGGCTACTAATGATCTCTTGTGCTATAACTGTGAGAAACCAGGTCACTACATATATGAATGTCCAGACCTGAGCACTGATGATCGAGAAGAACGCAAAGCACGAAGGGAAAGAAGATACAACCGTGGCAAGAAGGCAATGATGGCCAATGATGACTCTGATTCTGACTCAGACGAGTTGCCATCATCCTCATCCAGCTACCCGTCTGATCCAGATAACGATGAAGCTTTCATAGTAGATAATGGTCTATGCTGCATGGCTAAAATCGACCAAGAGGTATCATCTGCTACTTCTTTTCAATCTTGTGATGAATCAGAATCTGATGAAAGTGATACTGCCAGTAGCAAAGTAGGGAGTAGCCTTCAGCACTCTACTAGTGCAGTTGAAGACGACCTCCTACTTGCTAACAAGGCAATCATTGAAGTCAGTGACGAAAACATCATTTTAAGACAAGAAATCATTGATCTTAAGGAAGCTCAGTCTAAAGTAGATCCTAATATAACAGTCCTAAATGAACGCTTGCAAGAAGAGTTGAGTCAACTTAAAGACAAGTGTGCATTGACAGACAAGTTGTATCAAGACCTACTTAAGACACATGCTACTGAGAAACATGAATTCAATGTTTTAAAAAGCAAGTGCAAAAAGCTTGAAGAACGTAATAAGTTCTTAGAAACCGAGGTTGTCACTCTAGACCTTAAACTTACTGACCTGGTTAACTCTTCAAAGGTTAACCTTGAACTGTCAGATAGGTATAGGGCTCCTGCTGACAAGACAGGCATAGGTGCTGAGACATCAAGCTCGTCTACTCAAGTTCCTAAGAACCCTACTATTTTCATCTCAAGCTCTTTGACTAATGATAAAGGAAAAGGACCAATGATATACGATATTGATACTCCATCTAAAGGTACTGTACCAAAACAAGCTCGAGTTAACATTCCAATTACCAAAGGAGGTAAAAAGAATGGTAACAACAAGCCTGTTCAACCTAGAACTAATCTTCTAAGGACCACTAATCGTAGACGACCCAACCAGGTCAGATACGAGGATTGGTATCCTGAGGAGACGAGTACTAGACAAGTACAGACTAGACGACAAGAGTCTAGACCTCCTTTCATAAGGCAGTGTCAACTCTACTCGTCTAGACCTAGACAGGAAGGCTCAAAATATCGTACACAAGCTGTCCTATATCCTCCACCTTTGTCATATGATATCGAAGGAGAAGAAAGACCTAAACATGTCTATAAACCGTATGGACCTAATGCATACAAACCCTACTCTGACTATCATAGACAAGTGCCTGCTCAAGTAGAGATTAGGTCAAAAGGCTATCTCCAAAGAGTAGACCCGAACTCGACTGATAGGCCAGATAAGGACAACAAGGTCTTATTTTGCAACAAATATGGTCGAAAGCTTAGAAGATCAAACTTGTTCAGGACTCCAATGTACATTTGGATTCTATTGAACTCGACTAACCCCCCAGGACCCCAATAAACAAGGAGGGTACCTAAATTATGAAATACCATGTAATGCAGGGTCGACTCGATCTATACAAGAAGGGTGGCTCAATAGGAGAAACTTGGTACATAGACAGTGGTTGTTCGCACCACATGACTGGTACTAAGACACTTCTATCAAGCTACCATGAGCAAGAAGGACCAAAAGTGATATTTGGTGATAGCTCCACTGTTGTTACCAAAGGATTCGGTTACATTCGGAATGGAGACATAGAGATCCAAGATGTCTCATATGTTGAAGGCTTGAAATACAATTTACTCTCTGTTTCACAATTCTGTGATCGTGGATACAAGGTGCAGTTCAAGAGTCGCAAATGTGAAATCATTGACAAGAGGACACACACAGTCTTACTGGTCGGCATAAGACAAGGAAGTGTGTACATAGTGAACTGGAACAGTTGTCCGAGGGACACCTGCCTACTTACTAAGAATCCTAAAGAACTTGGCTTGCTCGGCATAGACGCCTCTGTCATCTAAACTTTAAGGTTCTTAATAAGATAGCCAGAGACTACCTTGTGGAAGGTATTCCCAATGAAGTCTACTACAAGTCACATGTATGCACGTCCTGTCAGAAAGGTAAACAGGTAAAAGGTTCCTTTAAATCTATTCCATCCCTCTCAACAAGTAGAGTTCTCGAACTCCTACATATGGACCTACATGGCCCAATAACTCCTCCAACTTTGAACGGTAGACGGTACACACTTGTTGTGGTAGACGACTATTCTAAGTTCACTTGGGTAGTCTTCTTACACAAGAAGAGTGATACACAAACACTCCTACCTGATCTGTTGAAGAAGATACAAGTTGAGAAGAATCAGTCCATTGTCAAGATCCGTAGTGACAAGGGTACTGAATTCATTAACTGCTATATTAAAGAATTTTGTTCTAAGCGTGGCATCCAGCACCTTACTAGTGCAGCAAGGACACCACAACAAAATGGAGTAGCAGAGCGAAGGAACAGAACTCTTAAGGAGGCCTGCAGGACCATGCTGACAGAGTATGATACTCCTCAGAAGTTTTGGGCAGAAGCGATCAATACTGCATGCCATTCCCAAAACAGAAGTGCTATCAATAAAGCGCTAGGTAAGACACCCTATGAGGTATGGAAAGGTCGAAAACCTAGAGTCTCATATTTCCATATATTTGGCTGTAAGTGTTTTATCCATAACAATGGGAAAAGCAAGTTGAATGCATTCGATGCTAAGGCAGACGAGGGGATATTCTTAGGATACTCCTCGACTAGCAAAGCATTCAGAGTATTCAACTACTCTACCCTATGTGTGGAAGAAACACCACATGTAGTTTTCGATGAATCTCAACAGGACTCGTCTGCCAACAAGACCAGTGAGAAAGTTACTAAGCTAACTATCGAATCTGACAAAGATTCAGAGGTATATGAATCCGTTCAAGCATACAACCCATTCATGAAAGCTCTCGAATCAGATGATCAGGAGAAGGTAAGTGCTCAAGGTAAATCTGCCAGACCAGTTGACATGCCTGAACTAGTCGACTCGTCTACTCCTATTAAATCTTCTGATGTAAATGATATTGAAATGCATGATGCTATAACTGATCTAGATGATGATAATATGCTTACTAAGACTAGAAAAACATGGAAATCTGCTCATGATACTGAAAACATCATCGGAGACTCTACTGTTGGTGTGAAGACTAGACGACAACTCTTTGAGTCACAAGAACAACCTAGTCCATCTTTGTTTTGCTGGTGTTGTTTCCTCTCATCTATCGAGCCTAAAACCATCAAAGAGGCTTTGACTGATAGTAATTGGATCATCGCTATGCAAGACGAGTTGAATCAGTTTGTTCGAAATGACGTCTGGGAACTTGTCGATAGACCTAAACATCATAATGTAGTTGGCACTCGATGGATTTTCAAGAATAAGAAAGATGAGAATGACGTAGTTGTTCGTAATAAGGCTAGACTAGTCGCCCAAGGCTATTCACAAGCTGAAGGCATAGACTATGATGAAACATATGCACCTGTTGCTAGACTAGAAGCCATTCGATTGTTCCTTGCATATGCTGCTTACATGAAATTTACTGTATATCAAATGGATGTTAAAAGTGCATTTCTTAACGGTATTCTTGCGGAAGAAGTGTATGTTGAACAACCACCAGGTTTCGAAGTCAAAGGTAACCAGGTATACAAATTAAAGAAGGCCTTATATGGACTAAAGCAAGCTCCAAGAGCATGGTACGATACTCTTTCTCAATTTCTACTAGAAAATGGTTTTACTAAGGGCAAGGTCGATAGAACCTTGTTCAGAAGACAAGAAGGGAAAGACATTTTACTCGTCCAAATTTACGTAGATGACATCATTTTTGGTTCACCTAACAAAAGGCTGAGTGAAAGTTTTTCAACACTCATGCAAAGTAAATTTGAGATGTCTATGATGGGTGAAATGAATTACTTTCTTGGACTTCAAGTAAAACAGACCCCAGAAGGGATTTTCATAAATCAAGCAAAGTATACTCGTAATCTACTAGACAAGTATGGTATTAAGACATGTAAATCTTCTGGAGTACCTATGCAACCTACCTACAGGATGGATCCAGACGAGAATGGTAAGTGTGCTGATCAAACTCATTACCGTGGACTTATTGGTTCTTTACTGTACTTGACTGCTAGTAGACCAGATATTGCATTTTCTGTTGGTGTATGTGCTCGTTTTCAAGCTAATCCAAAAGAGAGTCATATGGAAACCACTAAAAAGATATTGAAATATTTGAAAGGGACCATCAATCGTGGTATATGGTATCCTTCAAATGATGATTTATCTCTAAGTGGCTACTCTGATTCTGATTTTGGTGGTTGTAGAATAGATAGGAAATCTACATCTGGTTCTTGTCAATTCTTAGGCACAAAACTCATTTCATGGTTTTCGAAAAAGCAGACAAGTGTTGCTACCTCTACTACTGAAGCCGAGTACATGGCTGCTGGTAGTTGTTGTAGTCAATTATTATGGCTTATTCAACAACTTAGAGATTATAATATTTGTGAATCAAATGTTCCTATTTTCTGTGATAGTAATAGTGCTATTGCCATTACACAAAATCCTGTTCTGCACACACGATGTAAGCATGTCGACGTGAAATATCATTTTATACGTGATCATGTAGAAAAGAAGGATATTCGCATGGAAAAGATTCATACTGATTTTCAAAGAGCTAATATTTTCACAAAACCATTAGCTGAGGCCCGATTTCGTGAATTATGCATTAGTCTAGGACTAATTGATCTTGACCCTACTAGTATGTAGCAATGTCCTAACCAGACAGGTACGTTTCTAAGAAGAAAGGAGAAATAGACAAGTCACCACAAAAGAGCTGAGCACTCGTCTACTCACCCAACAGACAGGTATACAAGGTCAGACAAGTTGACCAAACAACCCGATGAGGAAGCTGGTAAAACTGAGGGTAATACTAAGGGAATAAACACTTAAGGGGGAATCTTTGATTTCGTAAAGATCCTTATGTTGACTCTTTAGTTTGGTAACAGTCATCTTGTTTGAACCTTGACCATTGATATTCATTCTAATTATTCTACTCGACTACCTGTATTACATCTAATATACAGTGCAAGATAAGACAGGTACAAATAATCGTTTGATGATTCAAAGTAGACAAGCACAGTCGAAGGGGGAACTCGTCTTGTGCATGTCAGTCTACTCGTCTGTTCTGAATAGACTCGAACAGACAAGATAAGTGTTCTTATGATGTAAATACTCTAAGTGCTTAAACAAAACGAATTAAGGATATATATGTAATTTGAGTAATGAAATTTTGAAAACCCGAAGAATTGGATTTATACACTCCATTTAATGAGGTGTATATACCTAGTTCGCGCCAAAACTCTACTATGCTAAGTCAGATAAGTACACCCCATTTATCTACCAATAGAAGAGGCGGATTTCAAATTTTACAATACTAAATCACGTAATATTCTCGATTCCGTAAAACTGAATTTCAAAGGACTTTCATACTTGTCCATTGGATCAAATCTTTCAATCTCAACCATTGATTTCAACACTTAAGTCTTAACAAAACCCATACTACTCGTTCATAACTGCTCACAAGTTCTGAATTTCTTGATTTCTCATACCATCTCAAGCATTCAAACACTCCAATCCCTGTTTCTTTCATAAATCATTCTACTATGTCGATTGTTTCGATATTTGATACCCGTACTAACATGCAAGCAAGGTTTGATCTCGGTAAGTACATCACCGAAGGAAGAGTGCATGTGGAGGGATCGGTGTTTTTCAAAGGAAATCACACTGAAGACAACAAAGAAATTCTGATAAAGTGCTTCAGATGCGGTTTGAGACCCTATTTGGTGGCATTTCCTGAAATTGTGTTGGAAGAAGAAGTATTAGAGTTTTATGCTACTGCCACTCGACAAGGCGATTCGATTGAAGCCTTTGTTGGAAGAAGGAGAGTAGAGATCACTCGTGAATTCTTGACAGAATCGTTGAAATTGCCATCTGGTTCGATAGATATCGAAAGGTATGCTGATGGCAGAGAATTGAGGTATCTGAGTATCTTTTGTGGAAAACAGCTGAGGTTGAATCGCGATGGAAAAATCCCTGCTGTCAAGAAGAAGGAATTACTCGACAAATACAAGACTCTTCTTGACATCGCATCAAAGATGTTGCTAGGAGTCACTGGGAGTTTTGACTCTGTGACGCTTCAGAAAGCAAGGATAATGGCCATAATTCATGATGGAATCACTGAAGGAAATTGGTCGAAATTCTTCTTGGATAGGTTGATGTATTACAAGAAGTATGTTCAAGTCGACACCAGTTCAGTTAACTGGGTTGTGTCTGCGAATGTTAGCTTTGGAAACAAGCTAAGTGTGATTCTACCCATCTTGTTGCCCAACAAGACTAGTTGGAGTAAGGGCAAGCCATTTCATCCCCTCAAGCATTATTTGAAGAAGGAGGCCCTGGCAAAGCAAGCTGCTAGAAGAGCCGCTGCTCCCAGACCAGTTCAGATCAATCCTGATGATGCCATGATTGAAGCTGCCTCGTCTAGTTCTGGAGAAGACGAGTCGGGCAGTGAAGGTTCTGAAGAAGCTAAGGCTGGAACTAGTGGAAGACTAGTTCAGTATGTGGAAGAGGAGGCAATGATTGAGGCTGCAGGAGATTCAGAAGAGACTCACTCAGACAAGGAGCCTGAGACGGAAGAGGAAGAGTTGCAAGTGTATCGACTGGTGAGAGTCGAGTCGAGTCCTTCACCAGACAAGTCGACTGAAGAAAAGGTTGGTACTTCTTCTAGAGCTTTGTCAATTCCTCTCTCTCTCCCTGTTAAAACCAAGGCCAGATCACTCCGATCTCGTGCCAAACCTGTACCCAAAACCTCGTCAGTGTTGGAAGTTCAACCACTTCGAGCCAACATAACCCCACACACTACTATATATGATACAGTTGATACTTCTACAACTGTCAAACCAAACCAAGCCACGTTAAAGCCCCAAGAAACCACCATCCAAATTCCTCTTACCTCAACAGAATATGTTGAACCCCTCAACCCATCTACTTCAGACAAGACACCAGTTGCCACTGCAACAACTGAGACAGGGACCCCACCTGCTCAGACCCCGTCTGATGTTAGATTTGAATCCCTTGTCTATTATCCGATGTGCTTAAGGGAGAAGAGGGTTCGTGCTAAAGTAAGCAACAATCTGAAGAAGAGGCTCTCGTCTATTGAGATAGACACCTCGTTAGAACAGTATGAGAAACTCATTAGAATATGCACATGGGTTGCATTGAAGAAATCTTCTACTGATGATCTTTTTGAAGTCATACAAGGCATGGGTGGTATCTCCAATTTTATGGATTGGGAGATGGAGCAAAGGGAGAATAGTGGAGTTCAAGATTATTCAGAACTTCTCCCACCTCATGTTCTTACAGCCCTGGTAAAGAGAATGCTAAATGTACCAGATGATGTATTGCCTGCATCACACATGTTTGATATTGGTATTCAAACTGATCTACCGGAAGAAGAGTTGAGAGCTGTAACTGTTGAAGCTGGTATTCAGACTTCAGATCAGTCAGAAGATGAGTCTGACAAATCTACTGATGATGATTCGTTCAACCTTGGAGTAGAAGATGATGAGTTTATAGATGCTGTAATGTTTACAGAAGATGAACTTGTTGAGAAAGTTCAAGAAGAAGTTGTCATTGGAGCTCAGTCGTCTACTCAAAGTTTCCCTGAAGGATATCTTACAGAGTTAAAGTCGGACTTGAGAGATGCTGTTCAGTCTGCTATTGAAGAATTCTTAGAATCGAAGGTCAAAGACGTGCTAGTTGAACAGAACAAATCGCTTGTTGACTCCTCAAGAGAATTGATTGTTGGTGAGGTCAACAAAATGGACTCAACTTTCCGAGCAGAATTGTATGCGGAAGTTGAACGTTTTCTTCAGAAGCAAGTTGATTTTTCATAGAAAAGATTTATTTCATTTGCTAGGTCGTTAGCTGAAGAGTCTAGTAAGATGGAAAGACTATACAGAGTAAAAATTGAGATAGCTGATGAGCAAAGACGAGAAGCACAAGATCAGTTGGTGCGTTCTCAAGCTATTCTCACTGAGCTGACTAAGCAAAATACCCTTCTGCGTCAGACAGCTGTTCATTTCAAGGATGAATTGGCAATAAACTCAAAGAAGTTGGAGTCTACTGCTGATCGACTAGACAAGATGAGTCATGATCAGACGCATCAAAGGCAGATAGAGCTCGCGGCTGAAGCAATGAAGGAAGCATTGAAAGAAGAAATGACTCGGTTTACTCGTCTATTCACTCTTAAGGCAAGTGATGAAGCCAAAAAGGGGGAAGAGACAAGTAGAGTTGAAGAGAAGTCAAGTGCTGAACCAGAGATGAAGGAAGCTGCAACTGCTATACAAGATCTTAAAATTTCCAAGAGAGGAAGGCTAGTCAAGAAGGCAGATCTTGAACAAGCTGAAGAACAGAAAAGACTGCTGAAAGGAAAAAGTATTGCGTCTCCTGAAGTTGAAGCTCAAACTAGACAAGTCAAGAGAAGAAAACTTGTTTTAGAAAAGAAGAAAGAAGAGTTAGGAGATATTCTAGCTGATATTGGTGATGAAGAGGTTGAAGCTCTTCATAAGAAGCAAAAGCTGGAAGAAGATCGTTATGCTAACAAGAAATTGTTAGGAAAACATATCAAAATGTTGATGAAGTTGAAGACTGATCCAGATCAAGTTGAAGATGCCTACATTGATAATTTCATTGACGATGAGCATAAAGATGCATGGTTCAAAGTCAAGCTGAAGTGGGAGTTGGATCACTGGATTATTCGCAAGTTTGGAGATCCAGAGAGCAAGGAAGAGTTATACGCAATTTTTGATAAGTTCATGGAAACTCAAGATCGGAATCTATGGAACTTGATCATGAGGATTGCAACTGCGGTAAGTTTTAATATTCTTGTTCCTATCTTTCCTAAATGGATTACTCCGATGTTAGGTTCTGGAAAGAGGATCGATTACAATCATATAAAGAAGTTTGAAGAAGACTTGCTGGATAAGGAGAAGATCGAGACTGAAGAACACATGACTGTCATTCACAAAAGGCTACTAGATGCTTTTGGTGTTCCAAGTTCTTAAGAAGGTACTATATCAGAACTAGTTTTATTTCTGCTCTGGTACTTAGTTTTATTTTGATTAAGTATTTGTAATATCTACTGATCTTGTTTCGAAATGAATGAAAAGATAAGTACTATTTGATGTTTAAGACAAGATAACTACTTAACTAGTCTACTATTGTGAAAAGATTCAAGTAGTTTTGGCTTCATCAAAAAGGGGGAAATTGTTGGGATATGAATCCTAGAACAAGTCCTAAATGATGATAAAAGATAAAAGATAAAGTTTTGATAAGCCAAAAAAAAAGAAGACTTGAATATTTTCTAAGTGTTGACTGATCTAGTCTGGTTATGGAAGTCATCTTGTACAAGACCAGTAGAGTTCACAAGACAAGTGATAGTTTCAAAAGGGCAAATGTTATTAAATGACAAGTACGTTTGATAAGTACTTTGATTATATATGTTTAGGATATTTCCGAGCTATTCGAATTGTATAGAAGCTCATATTTTCGATTATGATGATTGTATATTGATGTATAGTTTTATAAGTTGACTAAGCTTTGTAACAAGAGCTTAATGTAATGTAATAGTCTTGTTAGCATTAGATGATAGGACTAGATTAGTTCTATGTTGTAATCTGGAGAAGTCTACTGCACAAGATAAGTAGAAGACGCAGTCTACTACTACTGGACAAGACAGGTGCGCGACTTAAACAAGACAGGTCAACTTGAAGTTAGTTACAAAAGCGTGTTGAAGATAAAAATTGAAGAGTTAGTTAAGGAATAACTAATTAACTGAAGAAACGCGTGAAAGGATAAACAGAATCAGTTACACATTAGTTCTCAAGAAAAGTTGGTTACACAACTTAAAGTTCTTGGAATTGGAAGTCTATAAATACCCCAAGGTATTTATTGGTTAAAGACTACTGAAATATTGATACTGCAAGCATTATTGAAGATTCAAAGAAGAAATTACTCTCAGAGATTGAAGTTCAGAAAGTGAAGCTACACAAGTCAAGTGAAGGTCGAAGAAGGCTACTACTGAACGAAGAGAAGTTTTATTTTCGTTTATTGTTTCAAGTTGCTAGTTACTTGTAAAATAGCTAGTAAGATCGAAGATATATCTGGAGATATAATCGAGAAGATCTAAGTCTTATTTCTTGGGACTTAAAGCTACAAGAACATATTACTCGATTGGAAGAGTTAATAAGAATTTCACAACTGGGTTTGTGAGAGTGGATGTAGACAAGTTGTCGAACCACTATAAATCTCGTGTTGTTTACTTGCTGTTTTGGTTGTTGTTTAATTGATTAACTGTTTGATAAGTTGAATTACATAATTGAACAAGACAAGTTGAGTAAACATTGAAACAGAGTTCTCGAAATAAGTTGAGTATAAACTGTAATTGGGCTCATTGTTAATTTCGTATTCCGCACATTGTAATTCTGATATATCGAAAGATTTTAGAAAAGTCTATTCACCCCCCTCTAGACATTTTCTTTAGCTTCCCTCGATATTAACTCAACTTAGGGACCTACAACTTTCTTCACCACTACTCGTCTCTCTTGTCGGTGCAAAATTAATTTGCCGACGTACACGAGTCTCCTTCCTAAGTCTCCTGGTTGTTCTCTCTACTTCAAGACTGTATTCAAGTCATGCACTCCGGTTTGAACGAGTGATCATTCACTAAAAACAAAACCAGAGAAAACAGAACTGACACTGAAGGGATCAGTGTTAGCTCTTATTAGCAAAGCAGAATAATTAAGCAGAAGAACAACAAAAAGCCACATGAATAAATTTTATTTTTGGATTTTTTGGAATTTTTGACAGAAATTAAAAACACAAAAAATTCAATCGAATTAACAACCGTTCCCCGGCAGCGGCGCCAAAATTTGGTGTGCTGTCGCCGGCACCCAAAAATAATTACCTTAAATACCCACTATGTAGTAGGGAAGTAAGGGTCGATCCCATAGAGAATAGTGTAATTTAATTAAATAGTTCGTGTTATGAAAGCAATTAAAAATGGCGGGAGTTTGATTGGTTGACTAATAACTACTAAGAAGCAAGAAATAATAAATTGCAATATAGAAATAATGAGACTCAAATAATGTGAATGATCTAGCCCTCGGATAGCTCCCCTCAAATAATTATACCAATTTAATCAACGACCCCTGATAATCTCAATCTAATCTCAGATCTTATCCCTAAGCTAGTGGTACGACCAAACTAACTCGAATTGTTTCTTACGTTTAATTAATCAGCAGGTACGACCCCCAATTAATCTATCCCTACGAATAACCCTAAAACATGTATCTAAGATTCAACTCGAGGAACGCATTCAAGAATTACAACAATAGGATAAACTAGACCATAAATACGAGACGCTCGTTTTATGCAACCTAGATGTTACTACTCCCTAAGGTGTTCTGCCTTAGTTGCTACAATTCCCACAATATTATAACAATTACGGATTACAATTTATGGGATAGCTAGAATTGATATAGGAATAAAATTGGGTGATCAAGCCTATTAAACTCCTAATTCAAACATGCATATCATCTACTCAAGTAATAACAAAATCGAGATATAAATCAAAATAAACCAGGAGTCTTATAATTAAGAAGACATAATTGTCATAAGGTTTCACCTCCTCGGACTAGAATAAGGAGATTACCTACGCATAATATACAGAGATAACAAAAGTAAATAAGGAATTCATAATCTTAGAATAAAACCAAAATTATTGTTTACGCCCAGAATCTCCTCGCTGCTCCCAAAACTCGCGCTGCTTATCCCTCCTCCTTTTTCTTTTCGAATGGCCGCTTATTTTCTTTTCTTCCTGGGCCATTAGGGCCCAAAAATATTTAATAGCCCATCTCATCTCACCACCAGCTGGTCCCACAAAAGTCTCTAACTTCAAGCTTTGACTTTTTCTTTCCTTTTAATTTCAAGGTGCGGCTCCCAGCATGCATGTCCTCTCTTTTGCTCTTTAATTTCAATAAGTCCAATAACAAAGTAATGGCCCTAAGAAAATAATTGTCTTTCCCTTTAATTTTCGGCCCACCTGTTCTATAAGATCCACTATTTTTCATTCTTATCAAAATGCTCCGATTTACCTGAATTAAATAAGAAAATAAAAATATCAAGGTAACTGAAATCACCAAATAATGAGTCGCGAGAATGCACTAAAATACCAATTTAATTCACAAATAATATTTAATTAAAACACAAAAATATGCAATCAATCCGACTCATCAATTCTCAAAGTGTTCAACTATCATTCAAATAATGAATCATTACAAGCATCTTGATAGTTGAACAAACATATCAGAGCATGAGCATTACATCAGAGCTTAAAATACTTAGACTACATAATCAGAGCAATACATTGTCTATTAGAGCAATATTGAGTAAGATAGACTATCAGAGCATTGATTTTAAAGCATCAGAGCAAACAATCATCAGCAAAGCATATCAGCAGTCTTGATCAGATTCAGCACATCAGTAATCAAGATAATCAGATCAGCAAAAGAAGGGTCAAGAGGACTTAGCAAATTTAGAGATTATCCTCAGGAGGTGGCACCATCCCATATTGTGCCCACACTCTTTTCTTTAACTCCATGGCCTCTTGATTTGTGCCCTTTGGTCCAAGCACCATTCTGTTTAGTTTCAGGATCTCAAAGAATTCCTGAAGAATCTTGTTCTGATCAATCCATCCTTCTAGCTTTGGAGGCATATATATGATTTGCTTTGGGGCAGTGAATCCAAATCTTGCAATGTCAGCAGCTGCAAGCAATTTCTGATATAGCTCTCTGTGATATTCTATCATGAACTCAGCAAAAGTGGAGTTGGCATCTTTTCCATTCCATCTATCAATGACATAGTAGTCATAGACAAACTCCCTTTTGGCTTCTTCCCATTAGTCATTCAGCTGAATGGGCACCCATTTATCCAAGTGAGGATATTTGGTGTCCATTGGGATCAGTAGCTGAGGCTTTAGTTTGCTGTATGTTGCTCTCCTTCTCCTTGGTTTTTGAAAATCAGTTCTTCTTTTGTCCCTTGCTCTGTTAGCTTCCTCCATCAAATCCATTCTTTCTTGGGCCCTCATCATGGCCAGCTTCTGTTGAGTTTCAGGGTCCTTGCCATACCCTTCTTGAAACAACTTTGATGGATCATTCAGTAGGACTGTTGTCTTCTTTTTAGGTTGAGGTCCAAAACCTTCTTCATATAGCTCCTCAATATTTTCAGCAGCTTTGGCACCTTCAGCAGGCTTGGCAGTTTCAGCAGTCTTGGTCATTTCAGCATATTTGACCTTCTCAGCAGCCTTAGGCTTTTCAGCAGTCTTGCTCTTCTTGGAGATAGGCTCTTCTTCCTCAATTCTGAATTCAAGAGGAAGTTCTAGGCTGTTGGGGAAGTCAGTGAATGTTTCAGCCTTTCTTTTGTTCCCCTTGGCCTTCTTGATTTGGCCTCTAGTTTGGACACCTTCAGCAGCTTTGTCCAAACCAGATCCTTCTCCTCTTGGCCTCTGCTGAAGCCTAGCTCTCTCTTCTTGTGCTGATGCCATAGAAACCTTCATTGCTATGGCTAGCTGCTCTTCTTCATCAAGATCTTCCAAGTTTAGTACTGCTTGCTCTTTGCCCTTATCTTCAGCAGTCTTTTCTTTGCCCTTCTCTGAACCACCAATTATCAAGGCACCTTTGGCCCTTGCTCTTTCCCTTTCCCCCTTTTTGGCAGCATCAAAGTACTGAGGCTTGAGCTCACTCATGGTTGTTGCCATCAGGGATTGGGCTAGGTTTAGAGATTTCATCTCTTCAAGTAGATATACATTTTCATCATGTATATTCTGCATTCTATCACTGCTCAAGCTAAGGAAAGCAAGAACAGGCTTCATCTTTTGCTCAACAACCTCTTCCAGGGTTGCTTTCAGAGATGCATCCAGCTGGGCTTTAAGGAACTCAGTAAGATTGGCCACTGCACTCTCAGCAATGTTGGCCATCACCTCTTGGGAAAACTTTTCTGAGGCAGCTTTCACCATAGCCAGCCTTAATTCTTCTGCTCTTTTCTTTTGCAGAGCTGTTTTCTTCCCAAGGGCTTGTTTGACAGTTAGTCTTAGAGCTTTGACATTGGCATTGTGATTGTCTCTAAGCAGCTTCTGTTCCTTCTTGACTTCTTCTGAGATGGATTCCATGGAGGTTTTAGCCTTTTGAACCTCAGTGGAAATGGTTTGGAGACCAGTTTCCACTCCACTTATCCTTGCCTCCAATATAGGGAGCACTACATCTTCAGAGCCAGTTAATCTCATTTCCACAGATGCTAGAGTTCTTCCTTGCTCATCCAATGCACCAGAAGTTTCAGCATGAGCAGATTGGACCTGATGAGCCAAGGAGTCCAACTTTGCTGATTGCATTCCAAGCAATGCTTGTGCTGATCCAGAATCTACTTGGATGGGTGTATCTGTTAAGAACTCATCTGCAAAGATTTGGTCAAGAGAAATACCTGCAATATTAGACAAATAAAAAATGTTAGGAAATAAGCACTCATCTCCCTCAATATTTTTTGCATAAGACTCTAATACATCAGCAGTCTTCTCCTCATTTTCAACTAATTCTTTTCTCCCTTCATAGATAATGTGCTCACTTAAGGAATCAGGCCTCCTTTCATCAAGGGATTCTTAAAGTTCAGATTTGACTTCAAGAATAGCCTGTCCTTCCTCACTTATAACACCATCATATGGTGGTACACTCACTATCTTAGTGATGACTACCTCTCTTTCATCAGAAACTCCCTCTGGTTTTTCAGTACTACTCTCCTTTTCAACCCCTTCTCCTAAACCTGCAGCACTTCCACCCTCAATAGGGTTCAAACGTGGCAGTTGTTGGGAGATCACAGTGTTTTTCTCAGCAGCCACTGTGTCATCCTGAATGATTAAGGGCTGATCAGTGTCCAACTCTTCTGACACTGAATATGCCTTAACCAAACCAGCTTCTAAAATAGGAGCCTCCACATCTGTAAGTTGTGCCTTGGGTTCAGAAGAACCTTCATTGGCAGATGTGTCCTTGGCTGTGTCACCAACTTTGGTCAACACCTCTGAAGAGACAGAGCCTTTCCTATGATAAATAACAAGAGGTTCTGAGAACCTGCTGAATTCAGAAGGTTTGGATTGGGAAGGTTCAGGGAGGTTGTCTTGAGGAGGGTTTGAAGGGTTTGAAGGGTCATCATTGCCATCATCATTTGAGCTGCTATCAGGGTGTTTGATCCCTTTAGCAAGTCTCTCTCTTTCTTCAGCAATTTTGACAGCAACAAGCTTGGCAAATACTTCCTTATCAGTGAGAAATCTTGTTTTGTTTACTCCAGCAAAATGGAGTAATCTGCCTTCTTCAATTTGCCACCAGTTAGCACCTTTGTCGTGAATGACTTGTGCAATCTCCATTATGGATTTATCTTTTACTTCCACAAGCATCCTCAGATCATGAAATGTAGCTTGAAGTCTTGGAAACTCTGCAAGCTGAGGATATAGACTGTCCACAGTAGCCTTTGCTCCTCCTCTGAGCATACTCTCATAAGTATACTCCTCCTCATTCTCATTAGATTGAGAACTTTGGGCTATAGGGGAGTTGGTTGTGGTCTCATTAAGTGCAGCTTCAGGCAGGTTGAGTTCAGGAGGGTTGGTTTTAGAAGGGTTGAGCTCAATTGAAGGTACCTCAGTTACTTTTAAGAGCAATGATTCTGAGGGGGCTTTGCTCAGGGGGGTTGGCTCATGAAGTGCAGTTTCTAAGAGTTTGGAGTAATTGAGCATAGATGAGTCAAGTGGAGACAGGAGCCTTGTCTCATCTACAGCTAGGTCTGTTAGCACATCAATGCCACTTCTTTGCACACTCCCTTCTGGAGAATATATCTTTGCAAGATTAACAGGGGTGATGGGTTGGTTGGAAGGGGTAACATGGGTTTCAGGGGAGTTGGGATCATGGTTTTGGGTTTCAGGAAGGTTGGCTTCTAAGGGTTGACCTTCAGGGACTTTGAACTCTGGGGTTCCAGAACCAGAAGAGTTGGTTCTAGACTTGGATTTGGTCCTGCTCTCAGCCCTGCTCTCCCTTAGAGCAACTTGCAGAGATCTTTCTTCCTGAAGTTCCAGCACCTTCTCAGTGGGCTTGGCTCTCCTCTTGCTTGCCCTACTGCTTCCACTTCCCTCTACTCCCTTTTCAGGGATAGCTTCCCTGGGCCTTTTATCACCCTTCTTTTTCTGCCTTGTCTCATTGTATTTCAGCCTCAACTCTTCTGAGTGGTCAGAAGACACATTCACTCCTTCTTCTGCCACTTCATCAACTTCAACTGATGCTCCTGAGGCTTCTTCTGATGAGATTTGAGACATCTTCTTGGTTTTTACAGCTCTCTGGCCTTAGTTCTTTTCTTCAACTTGGGCTTTTCTTCCTGCTTAGCCTCAACAGGTTTGGCCAGAAGCATCTTCCTTTGTTCAGTTTTCTTGCTCAGCTTCCTGAACAAGATTTTCTGGGCAGGGAGGGGTTTGGCAAAGGTTTGAATCTCTGAGTAGTGAGCAAACTTCTCAATCAGTAAGCTTGCCCTGGTGCAATACTTGAGCTTTCCCTCTAAAGCCACTTTTTGGTGAGATTTCACCTTAAACTTTGCCTTTTCCTTCATCATCTCAGACAAGATGAAGGTCCTCCAATCAAACTTGATGCCTTTGTCACTGGCATCAATCACTGCAGCCATGATTCTGATTCTTGGAGCACTTACTTGCTCTAAGCTGCCAGTGTTGCTCATGAGGCTCTTGGTGATTACCTCAAACAGGTTGAGAAATTTGGCCTTGAGAGTCCTCTTGTGTTGTGTAGATGAGATTGGTCCTGGAACAAGGAGCCAATCTTGAGCAATTTCTGCCTCATGGCTATTGCCATATAATTCTGGATTCCTCCCTTCAAAGGGCAATCCAAAAGCAGCATCTACATCTTCCTCAGAGAATTTCACTCTGTGAAATCTCTCTTCTTCTTCTCCTTCTGCCCTGTAGGATAGCCTTGTGGTGACCTCACCATCTTCTGGCTTTCATTTCCACTTTAAGAAGGCAAAGAATTCTGCCATGTATGATTCAAGACAAGAGTCTGGCTTTTCTTGCATAAATTTTTGGAGACCAGCTCTTCTCAACCATCTCAGGGTTGGAGTGATTTCAGGATCTTCATTCTCAAAAGAAAGGATGGGCTCAAAAATAAGATTGTTCTTATGGCTAAGATAGCCAAAATCAAGGTCCAAGTCCTTGTTAGAGAAATCAACAATCATTTTTGTTCTAACTTTAGGAGCCATAGAAGAACAGTGAAGGTTTCTAAGAGAGTGTTTGAGAGAGTAAGAAAACTAGGGTTTCAAAGAGTTTGAATGCGTGGGGGAGAAGTGAGGTGAGTATGGCTTCTTAAGACTTGTGAATATTCCAAAAGGAATGTATGTCAATGAGTTGGTGACTCTTAAAGCAATTCAACGGTTTACAAATGTGGAAATCTGAATTGAACGGCCAAAGATCAGTTTCAGGGGAGTTGGCCAGTTTTGATCCAATGGTCAAAAACCAATGGAACAGTGAGAAACTATTTTTATTCAAAACGTGGGAGGAGTTTTAATGTTTGTTTAAAGCTGTGGGGTTTTCAAGATAGATCATATCTTAAATTGTTTAATGCAAACAAGAGTTAAATCTTGGCATTTAATGCATTGAAAGTGACTTTTTGGGTAGGGGACAAATTGAATCCTTGAAAAGGTGATATCTTGAAAAGGAATGAGACAGATATTGAAATAGGTAATGATTATCCAAAGTAGGTGCTTATCAACCCTAGATTTGGTTTGATAGCCAGGACAACTTATCTGACCCTACATGGACAAGTGTCCTGAAGAGATGTGGACAAATGTCCTGAATTTCAATGGACAAGTGTCCTGAAGATTTGAGGCCATCTCTTCTGAGTTTCAGTAGACTTGACCAAGTCTGCTGAATTTTGATTTTAGTTCCCCCTTTATGAATAAACTCCTTTGGACTCATTTGTCCAACTTCCCTGGATCAAGTAGACCCAACTCTGGTGATAGTTCCAGAAACCTTGCCTCTGCAAGTGGTTTTGTCAATATATCAGCTTTTTGATGATCTGTGTGGATTTTCACCAATTTGATATCCTTCTTCTCCACATGGTCTCTAATGAAGTGATGCTTGATGTCCACATGCTTGCATCTGGTGTGCAATACAGGATTCTGTGATATTGCAATAGCATTGTTGTTGTCACAGAAGATTGGCACTTCAGTAGAGTTGACATTGTAGTCTCTTAATTGTTGTCTCAACCAAAGAATCTGAGCATAACAACTTCCAGCAGCAACATATTCAGCTTCAGTGGTGGAGGTTGCCACTGTGTTTTGTTTCTTAGAGAACCAAGATATGAGCTTGTTTCCTAAGAATTGACAAGTCCCAGAAGTGGACTTTCTATCAATTCTACAGCCTCCATAATCAGCATCTGAGTAGCCAATGAGCTCAATGTTTTCATCAGCAGGGTACCAAAGGCCTAGGTTCTCAGTGCCTTTGAGATACCTCAAGATCCTCTTGGCAGCCTCTAGATGGCTTTTCTTAGGATTTGCTTGGAATCTTGCACAAACACCTACTACAAAGGTGATGTCAGGTCTTCTGGCAGTGAGGTAGAGGAGTGAGCCAATGATTCCTCTATACTCAGTAGAGTTGGTTGGAACACCACTCTCATCTGGATCCATTTTCCAATTTGAGTTCATTGGGATCCTTACTGGCTTGCTGGTTGTACACCCAAATTTCTTGATCATTTCCCTTGTGTACTTTGCTTGATTGATGAAAATTCCTTCCTTTGATTGCTTGACTTGTAAGCCCAAGAAAAAGTTCATCATTCCCATCATTGACATCTCAAACTTGCTCTGAATGAGCTTGGAGAACTTCTCACACAGCTTCTCATTTGGGGATCCAAATATGATATCATCAACATATATTTGGACTAGTAAGATGTCCTCTCCTTCAGTGATTCTGAAGAGAGTTATGTCCACAGTTCCCTTGATAAATCCATGATCCAAGAGGAACTGTGACAGTGTGTCATACCAGGCTCTTGGAGCTTGCTTGAGTCTATATAGAGCTTTCTTCAGTCCATAAACTTGGTTTCCAACTTCAAAACCAGGTGGTTGCTCCACATAGACTTCTTCTTTCAAAACTCCATTCAAGAAGGCACTCTTGACATCCATTTGGTACACTTTGAACCTCTTGTGGGCTACATAGGCTAAGAAAAGCCTTATTGCTTCTAGCCTTGCCACAGGTGCAAAGGTCTCATCATAATCAATGCCTTCTGATTGACAGTAGCCTTTTGCCACTAGTCTGGCCTTGTTTCTGACAATCACATCATTCTCATTCTTCTTGTTCTTGAACACCCACTTGGTTCCAATAACATCTTAATGTGAAGGTCTGTCCACCAGCTCCCATACATCATTTCTAGTGAATTGGTTCAGCTCTTCCTACATTGCTGTGATCCAGTTTTCATCTTGAAGTGCTTCATCAATGTCTTTAGGTTCCTGTTCTGATAGGAAGCAACAAAACAGAGCACTTTCACCATGAAACCTTCTGGTTTTGACTCCTATACTTGGATCACCAAGTATCAGATCAGTAGGATGGTCAGACAACCATGTCCTTCTTTTTCTGATCCCTTCAGTAGAGTTGTCCTCTACTAAAGTTGAGTCACCAATGTTATAGAATTCAGGATAATTGAATGCAGGATCTAATTCAGGATCATATTCAGGGATGTTGTCCTCAATGTCAGGGACATTGACATTTCCAACATTTATGGTTCCCCCTCGAATATTGGGTCCATTAACTACCTCAGCAGAGCCTGCTTCTTCATTGGTAGTTGCTACCTGAGTGTGAACTGGGATTGGGTCATTCAGTTCACCATTTCCTTTAGTGGGATTTGCTTCAGGAGTATTGTCTTCAGGATTGTTGTCCAGTGAAACAACTTCAGGGAGATTGGCTTGGACAACATCTATGAATTCAGTGTCCTTGTCTTTTAGGCTCAATCTGGTTGTTCTTTGTGTGATCTTTTCTGTGTCCAGGTTTTTGTTTCTGACTTCAAGAGTAGATTCATCAAACACAACATGAGGTGTTTCCTCCACAATTAGGGTTTTGCAGTTGTACACCCTGAAAGCTCTACTAATTTGGGAATATCCAAGGAATATTCCCTCATCATCTTTGTTGTCAAAAGCTTTCAACTGCTTTTTCCCATTGTTGTGAATGAAACACTTACAACCAAATATGTGGAAATATGACACTTTAGGCAATCTTCCTTTCCAGAGTTCATAGGGGGTTTTGCCTTGACCCTTAGTGATCAAACATCTGTTCTGAGTATAGCATGCAGTGTTTATAGCTTCAGCCCAAAACCTCTTAGGTAGATTAGAATCAGCAATTAAGGTTCTAGCAGCTTCCTTTAGAGTTCTATTCCTTCTTTCTGCAACTCCATTCTGCTGAGGAGTTCTAGCTGCTGAGGTTTCATGAGTTATTCCATTTAGTGTGCAATACTCATTGATGTATGAATTAATGAACTCAGTGCCTTTATCAGATCTTATCTTGATTATATTAAGGCTCTTTTCATTTGACAATCTCTTTAACAGTTCAGGGAGTTTGACTTGTGTTTCCTTCTTATTAAGGAGAAATACTACCCATGTGAACCTAGAGAAGTCATCTACTACAACCAATGTGTATTTTCTACCATTTATGCTAGCTGGGGTAATTGGTCCAAATAGGTCCATATGTAGAAGTTCAAGTACCCTTTCAGTAGAGATGATTGGTTTTCCTTTGAATGAGGCTTTGATCTGTTTTCCTTCTTGACATGGTTTACATACATGTTCTTGAATGTAGACCTCATTAGGTAGACCTTTTACTAATGCATTTCTAGAAAGCTTGTTTATTGATTTGAAATTAAGGTGGTTTAGCCTTTTATGCCATAACCAGATTTGTTCAATTGAGCTCTTAGCAATGAAACATGCAGCATCAGTAGACTTGTCCCAATCAGCAAAATACACATTTCCCTTTCTTGTTCCAGTCAGTAGAGTTTGTTGAGTTTTATCTTTAATTAAGCATTTTCCACTTGAGAACTCAACATTAAAACCTTTATCACAAAACTGACTTATGCTTAGCAAGTTATATGTGAGACCAGCCATATAAGATACATTGGATACCTTGATATTACTGTTGGGAATAAAATGATTTTGATTTAGATACCAAAACCCCTGATTGATGATGTTCAGATTAGTTGAGATATGCTCAAGTCGAGTTCAGACAAGTTGTCTCAGAACACTTGAGTAAGTAGAATGCTTAAGTTAAAAATCTCAGAAATGTTGTGAGATTTTAGAGTTCAGGATAGTTGTCCAAAGCTGAATGTTAGGCAGCTTGATATGTATTAAGTCTCTAGGCCAAAGTTGCTGAACTTGCAAGACAAGCTGACCAAGTGGACAACTGAGCTGAAGAGATCAAGAGTGTTAAGGAAATGCTCATAAATGCAAATGATCAGAACAATTAAAGTGCAAATGATCAAGAGCATTGAATGCCAAAGCTCACAGAAGACACATTCAATGAAGCATTTATTGCCAATCATGCCTGAACCAAGCATTGAAGACTTGAAGCATTAAAGAGTGAAGCATTGAATGAATGTTGGAACATTCTAAATTGTAGCAGGAATGTTCAGGGAGCTTGTCCCATCTGACCGTTGGTTGAGTGTAGCTTCTGCCACAAATCAACCTTGGGAAATGTGCATATTTGGAATCTGACACAAGTCTTCTTAGCCGCATTTTTCAGAAGTCAACACATTCATTCAAGCAACCATTGAAGAGGCCTTTTACACAGTGGATAAAAGGTTACCAAGCTTCATAGCCGTTTCAATGGTGCTGCAAATAGACATATTTGAATTGCTATCCCTCCAACGGTTAGTTGTTCAGATTTGCCTATAAATACAGAAGTGATCAAAGGGATTCATATCCAACTACAAGCTATCAAACTATCATCAAGCTTTCAAAGGAAACCAAGCTGTTCTTCAGAATCCCAAGTTTCCTGAATCACTTCATCTAGCTAAGCCAATCTTTGTAAACATCCAAAGCTTAGCATTGAGATATCATAAGCCTTTACAACTGTTCTTATTGTAAAGGATATCTCTATTAGTTGGAACCAAACCTCAAACCCTTATCTCATTTAGTGAAGAGAGTGTTTGTTGTAGAAGTGAGGAGTTAAGGACTGTCATTGTGAAAAACAGTCTTAACTCAGAGAGATTGAGCACTAGGACTCAGATTATCCAAGGGATCAAAACACTAAGAGAGTGTTGTTGATCAGTGCACCTTGGCACTATAAAACAAGCTAATTCCATTGTGAAGGAATTATCCTGTTCAATCAGGGAAAGTGGATGTAGGAGCTTGAGTCTCTGAACCACTATAAACTTGTGTGCCATTTACTTACTGCACTCTTTATTGCACTTATATTCAATCATTTCAAAGAGCAAAACTCAGTAAGCTCAGAAAAAAAGTTTTGGACAAAGTCCCTGATAACTGTGTTTTTCAGAAATCAACTTGGAGTATTTCTTTAAGAAAAAAAGCCCAACCACATTCCGCACTTAGTAACTCTTTTAGATATTTAGCCAACTGATCACTTAATAGTAATCAGTAGTACAAGTATCTATCAAAGCTCACACTCAGGCTAGTTGTGAGACAACCTTCCTGATAAGACCAGTTTGTTCAAAAAGAAAGAATTTGCATACACAAGTGCATTCCCCCCCCCCCCATACACTTGTGTCATACACTACCAATGACCAACAAGTGGTATCAGAGTAGGGGTTCTCAGACCACTGCTTCTGAAAATCCAACTGATTTTCAAAATCACATTATTTATGTGGTCACTAAACTGATCCAAATTTCTGAAAAACTTATTTGTGATAATTTGATTCTATTATTATAGAAATGGCTAACAATGCAGTTCCAGGAGATGTTGTCAACACCATCAACAACATGGGTCCAAACCAAGTCAATCATATTTCTCATCACAAACTGCCAATGTTCTCAATTGAGAACTATGATTTCTGGAAAATCAGGATGAGAGCACATCTTGCTTGCCAGCATAATGAAATGCTTAAAGTCATCACCAGAGGGCCCTTCACATTCACCAAAGAAAATCCCAAGCTCACTGATGCTCAGAAAGCAGATCCAAGGGAGTTGCTGCCAAAGGATGAAGATGAGTTTACAGCTGAGGAAAGAAAAAGACACAACCTGAACTACATTGCAATGAATACATTGTACCAGACTACTCCAGATGCAGTGATGGGAAGAGTATACCACTGCACAACAGCTAAAGAGATTTGGGACACCTTAGCACTTATGTGTGAAGGTACCCAAAAGATTAAAGAGAACAAGCTTCAAGTGGCTATCCAAAAATATGAACAATTCTCTATGGAAGCCAATGAAACTATTGATCATCTTGATGGCAGATTTACTGACATCATGAATGAGATAAACTCTCTTGGCAAGTTCTATGCCAAAAGAGAAGTTGCTTTGAAGATTCTGAGAAGTCTCACATCAAAGTGGGACATATATTCTGTCATGATGCAAAATACCAGCAATCTTGACAACATGCCAATGCAGCAAGTATTCTCTGAACTCAAAGCATATGAGTTTGATCTAAACAGAAAGAAGGTGCATGATGAGCCATCCTCCTCAAACAAAGGTGTTGCCTTCAAAGCTGCTGAAACAGAAAAGAAGAATACTCAAAGATCCTCTCAATCTGTTTCAAAATCAGAAATGAAGGAGGAGCTGGCACTCATGGCAATGAGATTTGAGAAGCTCAACTCCAGATTTGGTAGATACAAGAAGTTCTACCAAGACAACAGAACCAGAAGGAGATTCAGTTCTCCTTCCAACAAATCAGAAGACAAAGTCTCTGATGAAAAGAAAGAAGACATATATGCTGATAGGAAGAAGTACAACAAAGGTGAACCATCATCATCAAGGAGGAAGGAATCTTCAAGCAAGAAAAATGATGATGAAGATGTGTGTTACAACTGCCAAAAAAAGGGTCACTTTCAGTATGATTGTCCTGACCTCAGTGCAAAAGAAAGAAAGGATAGGCAGAATAAAAGAGACAAGAGGCTGAACAACAGGAAGACCATGGTAGCTGGAGACTCAGCAAGTGAAGAGAGTGTCTACTCTTCTGATGATGGACTGTTCTCCAACAGTGACAGTGATGATGACTGTCAAATGGCATTTGAGAATGAAGAGGTATGTTCATCTTCCAACTCTTCCATTAACACACATGAGTCCAGTGAAATCCACTTGAAACTTAACTTTGGGAAGTTACTTGAGGATTTCACCAGGCTACAAGAGGTATGCAATATGGCACTGAGAGAAAATGAGCTCTTGAATTCTAAAGTTCAAACTCCCAACCTTCCTGAACCAGAGTTTGACATTAAATCAACTGAGTTGTATCAGCAGACTGTGAGAGAACATGATGAAATGTCTCTCAAAGTCACTGAACAACAAAAGTTGATTGATGAACAAGAACTGGCCTTGAGGAAAAAGGATTTTGATCTTAGAATCCTCCAAGCTAAATTTGACAATCTCTCCAGTGAATTTGATACTCTTAAATTAAGTGAGGGGAGCTTAAAAATAAAGATGTTTGCCTTGAATAAATCTGCTAAAGCAATAGAAGAAATTCAAAGGTTTCAAAGACCATTTGCTCAAAAAGGTGGATTAGGCTATAATCCATTTGAACCCTCACCTGGTTTTAGTATTGCTTCATCAAGCAATTCTAAGATGACTTTTGTAAGATCAGTGGCACAACAAAATGAAATGGAAGTAAATCAACCACTGGTCAAGGATAAGGGTAAAGGAATTTTTATACCAACTCAAGTAAACAATGTACCTAAACCCATACCTATGGAAAAGGTTAAAGGCATTGCTTATAAGAGGAATGAGGTTCAGAGAGGTAGAACCAATGGAAGGTCAACCTATTTGAATCCTCATCAGAAGAGTTGTCCACAATCTGTTCAGAAAAGGCCAACTCAAATGAGGCAACCTCAACTGAATGGATTAAGACCAATTCCCTCTGACAGGTATAAAACCTTCAGGAAGCCTGGACCGTACATGCCACAAGGAAAAGGCCATCCAAAACCCTATCCTCAAAGGTCTTACCAAGCTGCACCTAGGTCTAGTAACTTCAGGAGGAATGTCCCAAAGAAATTCACCAACTCTCCTAAACCTTACAAGGCTAACACTTATACACAGAAGCCACCCAAGGCATTTAAGGGTCAAACTGTGTATGTAGATGTAAATGGAAACCAAGTCAGCCACTTTGAATCAATCAGAGTAATCAGGCAGATTTGGGTTCCAAAAAGTACAGCTAACCCTCTAGGACCCAACATTCAAAGGGTACCTAAATTTTGACTTTGCAGGGTTGCAAGGACCACAAGAAGAGGAGAAGCATCAACAAGAAAACAGCATGGTACTTGGATAGTGGATGTTCAAGACACATGACTGGGAACAAAGAGCTTCTCTCAGAATTCATTAAAAAGGATGGTCCTTCAGTAACCTTTGGAGACAGCTCTCAAGGAATCACAAGAGGCTATGGTACATTAAACATTGGTAGTGTTAAAATTACTGATGTCTCATATGTCCAAGGCCTGAAATATAACTTGCTGTCTATAAGTCAAATTTGTGATAAAGGATATTGTGTTGAATTTGCACCAAATGAATGTCTTATCAAAAACAAATCAACACAACAGGTGCTACTAACAGGGGTGAGAAAGGGAAATGTCTATTTTGCAGATTGGAGCAAAACCCCTGAAGCAGTTTGTCTTGTTGCCAAAAGCACAAGTGAGCAAAGCTGGCTGTGGCACAAAAGACTAAACCATCTGAACTTCAAAACCATCAACAAGATTGCAAGAAACTCTCTAGTTAAAGGGCTGCCAAATCAAGTGTTCACCAAAGAACATATATGCCAGCCATGTCAGGAAGGAAAGTAGATCAAAGCTTCATTCAAAGGAAAACCTGTCATCTCAACTGAGAGAGTTCTTCAACTACTGCATATGGATTAATTTGGTCCAATTATCCCAGTAAGTATAAATGGCAGAAAATATGCATTAGTAGTTGTTGATGATTTTTCCAGGTACACTTGGGTAGTATTCTTGCTGAACAAAAAGGAGACTCAAGTCAAGCTACCTGAATTGATGATGAGATTGAGTAATAAAAAAGGGCCTAAGTATTGTCAAGATCAGATCAGACAAAGGCACTGAATTCATAAACTCATACATCAAAGAGTACTGCAGCAAGAATGGCATCATTCATGAGACTTCAGCAGCAAGAACACCTCAACAAAATGGGGTTGTTGAAAGAAGGAACAGAACCTTTAAAGAAGCAGCAAGAACATTAATTGCTGAATCAAAACTGCCTAAGAGGTTCTGGGCTGAAGCCATTAGCACTGCATGTCACACACAAAACAGGTCCCTAATCACCAAAGGACAAGGTAAAACTCCATATCAATTATGGAAAGGTAGATTGCCCACTGTTGCTTATTTTCACATATTTGGTTGTAAGTGTTTCATTCATAATAATGGGAAAGAGCAATTGAAAGCTTTTGACAGCAAAGCTGATGAAGGAATATTTGTTGGATATTCACAAATCAGCAAAGCTTACCGAGTCTACAATTGCAAAACCCTTATTGTGGAAGAAACACCTCATGTTGTGTTTGATGAGTCTATTAATGAGTTCAGGGATAGAAACCTGAATATTGATGAGATAACACAAAGAACAACCAGACTAAGGCTTCAGAGCAAGGAGACAGTGTTTGTAGATGTTGCCCAGCCTGAACTACATGATAATCAAAAACTGGACAACCTACCTGATGGCAATCAACCAGAAGTCAATCTCCCTGAAGGTGATATTGAACTGAATGACCCAATCCCAGTTCAAAACTAGGTAACAACTACCAATGAGGAAGCAGGCAATGCTGAGGTACTAAATGGATCCAATATTCAAGGGGGAACCAATGAAAATGTCAACTTATCTGACAATGAGGACAATACCCCTGAACATGATCCTGAGCTTGATCCTTCAATTAATTTTCCTGAATTTAATGAGTCCAGTGATCCAACCTCAGATGAGAACAATCCTCCTGAAGGGATCAGGTCTAGAAGGACTTGGTTGCAAGACCACCCAACTAGCCTGATACTTGGTAATCCAAGTGAAGGGATCAAAACTAGAAGATTTCATGGAGAAAGTGCTTTGTTTTGCTGTTTCCTTTCAGAAAAGGAACCAGGAGATATTGAGGAAGCACTACAAGACACTAACTGGATCATAGCCATGCAAGAAGAGCTGAACCAGTTCACCAGAAATGAAGTATGGGAGCTGGTGGATAGGCCAACTCATCAAGATGTCATTGGAACCAAATGGGTGTTCAAAAATAAGAAAAATGAAAATGACATCATTGTGAGGAACAAAGCAAGGCTGGTGGCCAAGGGATATTGTCAATCTGAAGGAATTGATTATGATGAGACTTTTGCTCCAGTGGCCAGACTTGAGGCAATCAGACTCTTCTTAGCATATGCAGCTCACATGAGGTTCAAGGTGTATCAAATGGATGTGAAGAGTGCATTTCTCAATGGGGTGCTCAAAGAAGAAGTATATGTTGAACAGCCCCCAGGCTTTGAAGAAGGAGACAAGGTGTACAGATTGAAGAAAGCCCTCTATGGCTTAAAGCAAGCTCCAAGAGCTTGGTATGACACCTTATCACAGTTTCTTATAGATCATGGTTTTGTCAAAGGCACTGTTGACAGAACTTTGTTCAGAATCTGTGAAGGAGATGATATTTTGTTAGTCCAAATCTATGTGGATGACATTATATTTGGATCCCCAAATGAGAAGTTGTGTGAGAAGTTCTCCAAACTCATGCAAAGCAAATTTGAGATGTCCATGATGGGATTGATGAATTTCTTCTTAGGACTTCAAGTCACACAATCTAATAAAGGAATATTCATCAATCAGGCCAAGTATACAAGGGACATGATCAAGAAATTTGGATGTGCTACAAGCAAGCCAGTCAGAATTCCTATGAATACTAACTGGAAAATGGATCCTGATGAAAGTGGAGAATCAACAAACTCCACTAACTACAGAGGAATCATAGGATCCTTGCTATATCTCACTGCAAGCAGGCCTGATATTACATTTGCAGTTGGAGTGTGTGCAAGATTTCAAGCTAATCCAAAGAAGAGCCATCTTGATGCTGCCAAGAGAATCCTAAGATATCTCAAGGGATCTGAGAATCTTGGATTGTGGTATCCAGCTGATGACAACATTGAGCTCACTGGATATTCAGATGCAGACTATGGAGGATGTAGAATTGACAGAAAGTCCACCTCTGGAACATGTCAGTTCTTGGGCAGCAAGCTTATCTCATGGTTCTCCAAGAAGCAAAATACAGTTGCAACTTCAACAACTGAAGCAGAATATGTAGCAGCTGGAAGTTGCTGTGCTCAGATACTTTGGCTCAGGCAGCAACTGAGAGATTGCAAAGTCATCTCAAATGAAGTGCCAATATTCTGTGACAACAATAGTGCAATTGCCATCTCACAAAATCCAGTGCTCCACACCAGATGCAAGCATGTGGATATCAAACATCACTTCATAAGGGATCATGTGGAAAAGAAAGATATCAAACTTGTCAAAATTCACACTGATAAGCAAAAAGCTGATATCTTGACTAAACCATTGGCTGAAGCAAGGTTCTTAGAACTTTCAGCTGAATTGGGGTTACTAGATCCAGGGAAGATGGAGAAATGAAGAAAGAAAGCTCAAATGAAGGGGGAAGTTCATTAAGTTGAGCTTCAGCAAGGTTGACCAACCTCACTGAAGCAGTTTGCCAAACAGGGAAACTCAGCAAAGTTGTCCTTATGGTGTTCAGCAATGTTGGTCAGGAGCTTTGTCCTAGTGGGACCCAGTCAGCAACATTGGGACCCACTCAGGCATGTTGGTCAGACAGGATGACCAAGAGAGAAGTCAAAACACATCTCAGGATGGTTGTCCGAGTAAATTGGATAATTATTGCTATTTTTAGCATTGATTAGACATTTAAAAGGTTTCTTGGTCTAAGAGTAGGCCATTTTAGGATGGCGTGTGCTATAAAGATTTTTGCCACCAAAATGGCAAATCATCATTTAATGCAAAATCTTAATTAAGATTTCATGAATTCTTGAGCCATCATCAAGGCCATTGATTTGCATTAAAACTTCATCAAACCGCCTAATGCCCACTACTCCACTTTATCCAATTGGTTTTAACTTTTACCCACTGTCATTATCTATTAACCAACGGTTAATAAATTCCCTTCATATATAAACCCCTCGATTTTTACTTTCTTCCTTACGCACTCATATTTCCAAATCCACAAGCTTTTGAAAACCTCTCAAAACCTGCAACCTTTCTCAAGAAAAAAAAAAAAAAAAAAAAAACCTTTCTATCTCTCAAAATTATCCATGGCTCCCAAAATTAAGAGAGAAGAACTTGTAGATTTCAATGACTCCTCTTTGGACATTGATTTCTCCTATCTTAGCAACCTAAATTCTCTTTGGTTTGAAAAGTTGATAGCTTTTGACAGCCCAGACACAGAAGTTCATCAAGTCCTCCAATGGCTAAGGGAGGCAGGGCTTGAGAAATTTCTTGGCACCAAGCCTGATTCCTGCCTGAATCCTTTCATGGCAGAGTTCTTTGCCCATCTCAAATGGAAGGGCAAAAAGGGTGATGTGTGCACCAAGCTGACATATGCTGAGGAGGATGAAGATGAAGAAAGCCAACACTCCATCAACTTCACTGCTGAGGATCTGGATGCTAGCTTTGGGCTACCATCAGAAGGCCAAAATCCAGAAATGTACAAAGAAGGAGATGATCAGGAGTTCTACTATCCATGGATGATAGTACCCAAGAAACTTGTAAGTGCTCAAAACAAGAACACCTTGAAGCCAGTTTACAGGCACTTGTTTGATTGTGTGGTGAAGAGTTTGTTGAGCCACTCTGGGAGTGTTGAACAAATCAGTATGCCTAAGTTGAGAGTGATGGCTGCTGTGATTGACTCTGCTGAGAAGAGAGTCAAGTTCAACTGGAAAAACTTCATTCTTGACAAGATGATGAATGAAAAGTTTAAATTCAAGGAGGTGAAGCACCACAAGGTGGTGGTTGATGGGAGACTCCAGTTTTGCACAAGAGCTAGCTTGCTCTTAGAAAGATTTGCACATTATACCCACCTCCAAGCCAAGCCAAAGCTTTTTCCAGCTCAAAAGGTGATGTTCAGGAAGTTGTCTTTTAAGACAGAAAAGAGGAAGCAGGATGCAGCTTCAAAGAAAGCAGTTGTTGTTGTACCAGCAACCAGAGCCTCTCCAAGAAAAAGAAAAGCTCAACCACCAAAAGCACAGCCAAAGATGAAGAAGATTCTGAGTGAATCTTCCCCAGAAAGCCAGTCAAGAAGTGGAGGAGCTACTTCTGAGGAAATTGAAAAGGTTGCTGATGAAGGAGTCAACCCTCCTGAAGAGGGTGAGGAATTCAGAGAGGTTGTCCCCCTACAGCCTGAGACTGTAACAGAGTACAGGGACCTTGATAAGCCCACAAGGTCTGAAAGAAGGAGAAGAATTATCAAAACTTCTGAGAAGCAGAAGTTGATGGAAGAGGAGAAGAAGAAGAAAGAGTTCTTCAAGGAGATTAGACAAGCAAGTAGGTCTAACTCCAAGTCCAAGTCAAAGCCCAACAGCCCTGAAACTAACTCTCCTGATATTCAGTCTAGAAGAATATCTCCATCAAGGCATGAAGAAGAGGAGTGCAAGACTCCTAAAGATGCCCCAATTATTGCAAAGAAAGTCTACTCCCCTGAAGGTGCCCCTGACAGATCAGGTATAGATGTGCTGGCTGATTTAGTCAATCTTGAGGATAGGCCATTCTCCCCACTTGATCCCAGATTACTCTCCTACACCAAACTTCTTGAAACTGTTCTTCAAGAAGGTGATCAAGTTGTCCTCCCACCCATTCTAGCCATTCCAATTACCTCTTCAGGAACATTGCTCTCAAAAGCACCTGAATCCCAACTTGTCTTAAGCTCTTCTGAACCTAATCCTTCTAAACCCAACCTACCTGAATCCCAGCTCAACCTACCTGAATCCCAATCCAACCCCCCTGAATCCCAAACCAACTCTTCTGATGAAGAAGATAGTGGTGAAGAGTACACCTATGAAGGGATGTTGAGGCAGATTGCAAGAGCCAATGTGGATGAATTATATCTAGGATTGAAGGCATATCCTAGGCTGCAACAACAGTTCTATGATCTCAGGGCACTTGTTGAGATCAAGGATAGAACAATTGTGGAGATAGCTCAAGCTATCAAGGATAAGGGAGCTAACTGGTGGCAGGTTGAAGAAAATAGGCTATTACATTTTGCAAATGTAAAGAAGACCAGTGTGTTAACCACTGAGGCCTTATTTTGCACCATTGTTCATGAGAAGGTGCTTGCTGAAAGAGAAAGAATTGAACAAGGAATCAAGCATCCTGATAGCCCATCTGATGATGATAATGACAACACCAATCCCAATCCTCCTGGCCTCAACTCTGCTCAGGTACATTACTTGACCTATCATTCTGTTAAGGACTCTGATCATTCAGAGAAGTTGACCAAAGATGGTGACTCAGTCCAAGATGCATTGGCCAAGGATGGTTCTTCTGAACCTAAGGCACAGCTTGACAATGTTGAGACTTCCATGGGAGAAGCTAGTTTGGCTAAAGCCTCATCAATGTCAGGACAGTTGGACATTGACCAGCCTTTAGTCATTTAGGATGACTCAGTGACTTTGGGATGCCCAAGCACTGTGATCTCCCAACAACTGCCCTATGTGGATCCTGTTGAGGATATGGAGGTGTCAGGTTTAGGAATGGAAGGAGTTGAAAAGGCTGATAGTGATGAAAAATCAGAGGGAGATGGTGAGGATGATTGTGTGATTACTGGTTCCCTGAGTGCACCAATTATAGAGGGAGAAGAAGTAGAAATATTGGGTGCATCCCAATATGAGAGTCAGGCTATTCTTCAAGTCAAATCTGAACTTGATGAATCCCTTGGTGAAAGGAGGCCTGATTCTCCAGTGAATGTGAGTTTATTTGTTGCTACTGAAGAAAAGAAATTAGTTGAAAATGAGAGTATAGGTACTGATGTATCAGACCTATTGGGAGATAAAAGGAATGAGGGTGTTGAGGGAGTTTTTACTAACACTCTTAGTTTTGCAGATTCAGTAGCTGTCACCATTGAGCAAATTTTTGCAGATGCTTCCCTTACAAATATACCAGTTGATGCAGACATTGACCTTGAAGCAGTTTCAGCAAATGTGTCCACATTGAATAAGATGTACTTTGAACAAGCCAACACCACTGAGGCTGGTTTTCAGATTGCTACTCAAACTGCATCTATCATTGAAGAGCAATCAGAAAAGTTGGATACACTGGTCAGGGAAGTTGGGAAGGCTCATGCTGCAACAGTGGATACTCTAGATGGCCAAGGCAAAACTTTAGCCTCTGTGGAGATGAGGCTAACAGGCTCAGAAGAGGTGATCCTGCCCACATTAGATGCAAGAATTTGTGGATTTGAAACTGGACTGCAAACAGTTTCAACAGAAGTAACAAAGGCAAAGGATGAGATGGTGAAGTTCACAAAATCTGTGAAGAAAGAGCAGCATGACCTCAAGAATCTCTACAAGGACAATGTGAGAGCTCTAAGAAGGACAATAAAGGATGCCTTGAGGCAAAGGACAGCTGCTCAGAGGAAGAAGGCTGAAGAATTGAAAGCTGCAATGGTGAAAGAGGCTGCAGAGAAGTTCACTGTTGAACTTATGGCCAAAGTGTCTGATCAAGTTGTGGCCAACCTCACTGATCAACTTCAGGCCAAACTTGATCAATCACTGAAAGCCACTTTGGATGCCATTGTTGCTCAAAAGATGAAACCTGTTCACACATTCTTAAGCATGGCAGATGACAAGATGCAAAACATTCATGATGAGAATGTTTATTTGCTGCAGGAGTTGAAGTCCCTCACTCAAGCCCACTCACATCTCTCAGTCTCAATGAGTGAGTTGAAGCCCCAATGTTTTGATAATGCCAAAAAGGGGGAAAGAGAGAGAGCTAGGGCAAAGGGAACCTTGGTGATTGGTGAATCCAAAGGAAAGGAGAAGGTCCCTGATGTTGAGGAGGAGGTAGTAGAAGACATTGGGAAAGGCAAAGGCCCAATGAATATTGAAAACTTGACTGAGGAAGAGCAAATTCAGATTGCTGTCAAGGAGTCTATGATGTCAGCCATGGAAAGTCAGGCAAGGAGGCTTCAGAGGCCTGGTGGTGAGTCTGCAGGACTTGACCCCAAGGAGAAGGCTGCTGAAGTAAGGGGGAAAGTGACAAGAGCATCTGAAAGAAAGAGGAAGGAATTGCAAGCCTTCAATGAATTCCAAACTAGCCTGACTCTGCCATCAGAATTTCAGTCTGAAGAAACAACTCCAGTAAGGCAATCTAAGAGGTTGAAGAAAGCAGCCAAGCTGCCTGTTATTGAAGAAGAAGAAGTTGAAGAAGAAGTACAGGACAGAGAGCCTGAAGTTGGTGTGCCCAAACTTGCTGATGATCCTTCTAAGTTGTTTGAAGAAGGATTTGGAAAGGATCCAGAGACACAGGAGAAGCTAGCTCTTCAAAGAGCTAAAGAGAGAATGGATCAGTTGGTTGAGGCCAACAAGGCAAGAGATGAAAGAAGGGCAAACTTCAAAGCTCCAAGAAGGAGGGCTTCTTACAGAAGGCTCAAACCACAAATGCTGCAAAGATGGGACACTCAATACCCTCACCATGATAAGTGGGTTCCAATCTCACTGAATGATGCATGGGAGGAGGCCAAGAGAAGTTTTGTATATGACTTTTATGTCATTGGGAAGTGGCTTGAAGAGAGTGTGGATGAAGTCTTTGTGCAGTTTATGTTTGAGAACCATAGGGACCTCTACCAAAAGCTGTTTGCAGCAGCTGAGATGGCAAGAGTTGAATTCAAGGCCCCTGGTCCTATTCTGTACATGCCTCCTAAGTTCAATGGGAACTTAATTGATGAGAGAAAGATTCTGGAAGAGTTCATCAACATCATGAGGATGGAAAAGATGAAGATTGGCCCTAGAGGATCCAACAAAGATGTTTGGGAGTTGAAGAAAAGGGTCTGGGCTCAATATGGCATTGCTCCTCAAGATGATGGAACTCTCTGATGGATAAGTTCATTCCTTCCCTAACTGTTTTTATGATTTTTATGATTGTTGTTATTCTGCTGTATCAGTCTAGTGAGTCCTTTTAATTTTCTGATCTGTAATGCTCTTTGATTTATATAAAAGGATCACTATGTTTCTATCAAGAGATAACAACTCATTATCTCAACTAACCTAACATGACATATCATACTTGATTTATTGTGCTAACAGTTTCTTTCAGGAAAGTTGACCAGTTCACTCATCCTGAAGGTAAAGTATAGTATAAGTCAAGTTCCCTTTGTAATAGGTTTTGGCATCATCAAAAAGGGGAAAATTGTTGGGAATAAAATGATTTTGATTTAGATACCAAAACCCCTGATTGATGATGTTCAGATTAGTTGAGATATGCTCAAGTCTAGTTCAGACAAGTTGTCTCAGAACACATGAGTAAGTAGAATGCTTAAGTTAAAAATCTCAGAAATGTTGTGAGATTTTAGAGTTCAGGATAGTTGTCCAAAGCTGAATATTAGGCAGCTTGATATGTATTAAGTCTCTAGGCCAAATTTGCTGAACTTGCAAGACAAGCTGACCAAGTGGACAACTGAGCTGAAGAGATCAAGAGTGTTAAGGCAATGCTCATAAATGCAAATGATCAGAACAATTAAAGTGCAAATGATCAAGAGCATTGAATGCCAAAGCTCACAGAAGACACATTCAATGAAGCATTTATTGCCAATCATGCCTGAACCAAGCATTGAAGACTTGAAGCATTAAAGAGTGAAGCATTGAATGAATGTTGGAACATTCTAAATTGCAGCAGGAATGTTCAGAGAGCTTGTTCCATCTGACCGTTGGTTGAGTGTAGCTTCTGCCACAAATAAACCTTGGGAAATGTGCATATTTGGAATCTGACACAAGTCTTCTCAGCCGCATTTTTCAGAAGTCAACACATTCATTCAAGCAACCATTGAAGAGGCCTTTTACACAGTGGATAAAAGGTTACCAAGCTTCATAACCGTTTCAATGGTGCTGCAAATAGACATATTTGAATTGCTATCCCTCCAACGGTTAGTTGTTCAAATTTGCCTATAAATACAGAAGTGATCAAAGGGATTCATATCCAACTACAAGCTATCAAACTATCATCAAGCTTTCAAAGGAAACCAAGTTGTTCTTCAGAATCCCAAGTTTCCTGAATCACTTCATCTAGCTAAGTCAATCTTTGTAAACATCCAAAGCTTAGCATTGAGATATCCTAAGCCTTTACAACTGTTCTTATTGTAAAGGATATCTCTATTAGTTGGAACCAAACCTCAAACCCTTATCTCATTTAGTGAAGAGAGTGTTTGTTGTAGAAGTGAGGAGTTAAGGACTGTCATTGTGAAAAACAGTCTTAACTCAGAGAGATTGAGCACTATGACTCAGATTATCCTAGGGATCAAAACACTAAGAGAGTGTTGTTGATCAGTGCACCTTGGCACTACAAAACAAGCTAATTCCATTGTGAAGGAATTATCCTGTTCAATCAGGGAAAGTGGATGTAGGAGCTTGAGTCTCTGAACCACTATAAAATTGTGTGCCATTTACTTACTGCACTCTTTATTGCACTTATATTCAATCATTTCAAAGAGCAAAACTCAGTAAGCTCAGAAAAAAAGTTTTGGACAAAGTCCCTGATAACTGTGTTTTTTAGAAATAAACTTGGAGTATTTCTTTAAGAAAAAAAGGCCAACCACATTCCGCACTTAGTAACTCTTTTAGATATTTAGCCAACTGATCACTTAATAGTAATCAGTAGGACAAGTATCTATCAAAGCTCACACTCAGGCTAGTTGTGAGACAACCTGCCTGATAAGACCAGTTTGTTCAAAAAGAAAGAATTTGCATACACAAGTGCATTCCCCCCCCCCCCCATACACTTGTGTCATACTCCACCAAGGACCAACAATTACCAATTATCAAGGTACCATAACCTTTTGTTGTTGCTTGTGAGCTGTCTCCAAATGTGACATTTGGGCCTTCTTTTTCAGTGAAATCAGTGAGGAGTTCTTTGTTTCCAGTCATGTGCCTTGAACATCCACTGTCAAGGTACCATGCTGACTTTTTGCTCATACTCCTCACCTTCTTGTGGCCCTTAGGTACCTGCAATTAGCAAGCTTTAGGTACCCTTTGAATTTTGGGTCCTGAGAGGTTAGCTGTACCTTTAGGAACCCAAACTTGCCTAATTACCCTGATTGATTCAAGGTGGCTAAGTTGTTTTCCTTGTGCATCAACATATACTGTCTTTCCCTTAAATGCCTTTGGGAAAGTGTGTGTGAAAGAGTTGACTCTGTAAGTTTCAGGAGAGTTGTCAAATCTCCTGAACTTATGAGTTCTTTGTGCAGCTTGAGGAAATCTTTGAGGAAAGGCATTTTTGTGACCATTACCCTTTGGCATGAAGGGTTTTGGTTGTCTCATTTTATTCTGCCTCTGAGGATAGTTGTCCTTAGGTTTGTTCAGCTGAGGCTTCCTCAGTAGAGTTGGCCTAGGCTGATCATATCTTGAATAACTCCTCTGAACATTGTTCAGGAGAGTTGCCCTTCCATTGGGTCGACTCTGCTGACCAACATTCCTCTTATATTCAGGAGCCTTGACCTTTTCCAAAGGTTTGGGCCTAGTCTCCTGAACTACTTGAGTGGGCATTTCATTCATTTTTCCCTTCCCTTTGTTCAGTGGCTGAATTATTTCATTTTCAGCTTGTTGTGTCACTGATTTAACAAAGATTTTCTTAGTGTTACTTGTGGAAGCAACACTAAGACAAGGTGAAGATTCAAATGGATCAAAACCTAATCCACTTCTTTGAGTCATAGGTCTTTGATAACTTTGAATTTCCTCTATTGCTCTAGAGTATTTGTTCAAAGCAGACATCTTTAATTTCAGGCTCTCTTCACTTGATTTAAGAATGTCATACTCATGTGAGAGGTTTTCAAATTTTGCTTGAAAAATTTTTAGTTCAAAATCTTTTCTCTTCTGAGAAAGTAGTTAATCATCAATCTGTCTTTGTTGGTCAATTATCCCGAGATTTGCTTCCTCAAGCTCTCTCAAGACTTGTTGGTACAACTTAGTAGATTTAATGTCAACTACTGTATCAGCAGGTTTTGAAAGCTCAAATGAAAGTCTTTCATTTTCTCTCACACAGTTGTCATGAAATTCTTGCAACCTAGTGAAATCTTCCATCAACTTTCCAAAGGAAAGTTTCAAGTTGACTTCACTAGTGTTCTGTGATAGAAATGATGGTGAGATAGATGTGGAGGATACCTCATCATCCTCAATGGCCATTGTTGGTCCTTGGTGGAGTATAACACAAGTGTATGGGGGGGGGGGAATGCACTTGTGTATGCAAATTCTTTCTTTTTGACAAAATTGTCTTATCAGGCAAGTTGTCTCACAACTGGCCTGAGTGGGAACTTTGATAGATACTTGTCCTACTGATTACTATTGAGTGATCAGTTGGGTAAATATCTAAAAGAGTTGCTTAGTGCGGAATGTGGTTGGCCTTTGACTAAAGAAATACTCCAAGTTAATTTCTGAAAATACAGGTTATCAGGGACTTTGTCCAAAACAGATTCTCTTACTTACTGAGTTATGAATCTTTAAAATATGTTTGAATGAAGTGAAGTTAAGAATGCAGTAAGTAAATGAGACACAAGTTTATAGTGGTTCAGAGACTCAAGCTCCTACATCCACTTTCCCTGATTGAACAGGATAATTCCTTCTCAATGGAATTAGCTTGTTTTATAGTGCTAAGGTGCACTGATCAACAACACTCTCTTAGTGTTTTGATCCCTAGGATAACTTGAGTCCTAGTGCTCAATCTCTCTGAGTTAAGACTGTGTTTCTCACTAACAGCCCTTAACTCCTCACTTCTACAACAAACACTCTCTTCACTAAATGAGATAAGGTTTGAGGTTTGGTTCCAACTAATTAGAGATATCCTTTACAATAAGAACAGAGTAAAGGCTTAGGATATCTCAATTCTAAGCTAGGATGTTTACAAAGATTGGCTTAGCTGACTTGAAGTGATTCAGGAAACTTGGAATTCTAGAGAACAGATTGGTTTCCTTTTGAAAGCTTGATGATAGTTTGATAGCTTGTAGTTGGATATGAATTCCTTTGATCACTTCTGTATATATAGGCAATTTGAACAACTAACCGTTGGAGGGATTAGCAATTCAAATATGTCTATTTGCAGCACCATTGAAACGGCTATGAAGCTTGGCATCCTTTTATCCACTGTGTAAAAGGGATCTTTAATGGTTGCTTGAATGAATGTGTTGACTTCTGACAAAGGCGGCTGAGAAGACTTGTGTCAGTTTTCAATTTTGCACATTGTCCTAGGTTGATTTGTGGCAAATTCTACACTCAACCAACGGTCAGATGGGACAAGTTCCCTGAACATTCTTGCTGCAGTTTTAGAATGTTCCAACATTCATTCAATACTTCACTCTTTAATGCTCTAAGTCTTTAATGCTTGGTTCAGGCATGATTGGCAATAAATGCTTCATTGAATGTATCTTCTGTAAGCTTTTGACATTTAATTCTCTTGATCATTTGTACTTCAACTGCCTAGATCTTTTGCATTTATGAGCACAGCTTCAGTATACTTGAACTCTTCAGCCAGGTTGTCCATTTGGTCAGTTTGTCTTGAATAGATCAGTAACTTTGTCCTATAGACCTATCAAGCTGCCTAACATTCCAGCTTTGGACAACTATCCTGATCACTAATATCTCATAACATTTCTGAGATTTTAACTTAAGCATACTATACATCAAGTGTTCTGGGACAACTTGCCTGAACAATACTTTGAGCATATCTCAACTAAACTGTACATCATCAATCAGGGGTTTTGGTATCTAGATCAAAATCATTTTATTCCCAACAATTTCCCCCTTTTTGATGATGCCAAAACCTATTACAAAGGAACCTTGACTTATACTCAATATTACCTTCAGGGAGAGTGAACTGGTCAACTTTTCTGAAAGAAACTGTTAGCACAATAAATTAAGTAATTAGGTTAGTTGAGATAATGAGTTGTTATCTCTAAAAACATTGGTCCTTTTATATATCATGGAGCATTACAGATTAGAAAACTTAAAAGGACATACTAACTGATACAAGGATAACAACATCATCAGCAATCATAAAACAAGAGTAGGGAGGAGATAAACTTATCCATTAGAGAGTTCCATCATCTTGGGGAGCAATGCCATATTGAGCCCATACCCTCTTCTTCAGCTCCCAAACATCCTTGTTGGAGCCTCTAGGGCCTATCTTCATCTTCTCCATCTTCATGATGTTGATGAACTCCTCCAGAATCTTCCCCTCATCAATCAAGTTCCCATTGAACTTAGGAGGCATGTACAGAATTGGACCAGGGGCCTTGAACTCCACTCTAGCAATATCAGCTGCTGCAAACAGCTTTTGGTAGAGGTCCCTATGATTCTCAAACATGAACTGGACAAAGACTTCATCTACATTTTCTCCAAGCCACTTCCCTATGACATAGAAGTCATATACAAAGCTTCTCTTGGCCTCCTCCCATGCATCATTCAGTGAGATTGGAACCCACTTATCATGGTGAGGGTATTGAGTGTCCCATCTTTGTAGCATTTTAGGTTTGAGTCTTCTGTATGAGGCTCTCCTTCTTGGGGCTTTGAAATTTGCCCTTCTTTCATCCCTTGCCTTGTTGGCCTCAACCAATTGCTCCATCCTCTCTTTAGCTCTCTGAAGAGCTAGCTTCTCTTGGGTTTCTGGATCTTTTCCAAAACCTTCTTCAAACAATTTAGAGGGGTCATCAACAAGTTTGGGCACACCAACTTCAGGCATTCTGTCCTGTCCTTCCTCTTCAACTTCTTCTTCTTCAATGACAGGCATTTGAGCTGCTTTCTTAATTCTCTTGGATTTCCTTGCTGGAATAGATTCTTCAGATTGAAATTCTGAAGGCAAAGTCAGGCTGGTTGGGAATTCATTGAAGGTTTTCAGTTCCTTCCTCTTTCTTTCAGATGACCTTGTCACCTTCCCCCTTACTTCAGCAATCTTCTCTTTTGGTTCAAGTCCTGTAGACTCACCACCTGGCCTTTGAACCTTTCTTGCCTGACTTTCCATAGCTGACATCATGGACTCCTTGACAGCTATTTGAATCTGCTCTTCCTCAGTTAAATCTTCAACATTCATTGGGCCTTTGCCTTTCCCAATGTCTTCTACTGCTTCCTCCTCAACTTCAGGGACCTTCTCCTTTCCCTTGGATTCACCAATCACCAAGGTTCCCTTTGCCCTTGCTCTCTCTCTTTCCCCCTTGTTGGCATTATCAAAACACTGGGGCTTCAATTCACTCATAGTTACAGAGAGATGTGAGTGGGAATGAGTGAGGGATTTCAATTCCTGTAGAAGGTAAACATTCTCATCATGAATGTTTTGCATTTTATCATCTGCCATGCTCAAAAAGGTGTGAACAGGCTTCATCTTTTGGGAAACTATGGCATCCAATGTGGCTTTCAGTGATTGATCAAGTTTGGTCTGAAGTTGTTCAGTGAGATTGGCCACAACTTGATCAGAGACTTTGGCCATGAGTTCAACAGTGAACTTCTCAGCAGCTTCCTTCACCATTGCAGCTTTCAACTCTTCTGCCTTCTTTCTCTGTGCTGCTGTCCTCTGCCTTAAAGCATCCTTGATTGTCTTTCTCAATGCTTTCACATTGTGCTTGTACAAAGTTTTGAGACCCTGCTGCTCTTTCTTCACAGATCTAGTGAATTTACCCATAGCATCTTTAGCTTTTGTCACTTCAGTTGAAACTGTTTGCAGTCCAGTTTCAACTCCACAAAGTCTTGCATCAAGAGTAGGCAAGATCACTTCTTCTGACCCTGTGAGCCTCATTTCCACAGAGGCTAGAGTCTTGCCTTGGCCATCTAGGGTATCAGCAGTGGTTGCATGAGCCTTCTCAACTTCCCTGACCAGTGTGTCCAACTTCTCTGACTGCTTTTCAATGATGGATGCAGTCTGAGTAGCCATCTGAAAGTGAGCCTCAGAGGTGTTGGCTTGTTCAAAGTAGATCTGGTTAAGTGTGGACACATTTGCTGATACTGCTTCAAGATCAGTGTCAGCATCAACTGGTATATCTGTCAGGGAGGCATCTGCAAAGATCTGCTCAAGAGTGACAGCAACTGAATCTGCAAAACTGATAGTGTTAGTAAAAACTCCCTCATCACCCTCTATTTATTTTTCTCCCATAAGGTCTGATACATCAGCACCTTTTCTCTCATTTTCAACTTTATTCTTTTCTTCTTCATTTTCAAGAGATAAACTCACATTCACTGGAGAATCAGGCCTCCTTTCACCAAGGGATTCATCAAGTTCAGATTTGACTTGAAGAATAGCCTGACTCTCATATTGGGCTGCACCCAATATTTCTACTTCCTCACCCTCTATTTGTGGTGCACTCAAGGAACCAGTGATCACACACTCCTCACCATCATCTCCCTCTGATTTTTCAGTACTCTCAGCCTTTTCAACTCCTTCAATTTCTAAACCTGACACCTCTATATCCTCAACAGGATCCACAGAGGGCAGTTGTTGGGAGATCACAGTGCTTGGGCATCCCAAGTCCACTGAGTCATCCTGAATGACTAAAGGCTGATCAATGTCCAACTTGCCTAACATTGATGAGGCTTTAGCCAAACCAGCTTCTCCTATGGAAGTCTCAGCATTGTCAAGCTGTGCCTCAGGTTCAAAAGAACCATCCTTGGCCAATGCATCTTGGACTGAGTCACCATCTTTGGTCAACTCCTCTGAATGATCAGAGTCCTTCACAGAATGAAAAGTCAAGTAATGTACCTGAGCTGAGTTGATACCAGGGGGATTGGGATTTGTGTGATCATCATCATCATCATCATCATCATCAGATGGGCTGTCAGGATGCTTGATTCCTTGTGCTATCCTCTCTCTTTCTGCAAGCACCTTTTCATGAACAATGGTGCAAAATAGGGCCTCAGTGGTTAAAACACTGGTCTTCTTCACATTTGCAAAATGCAACAGCCTATTTTCCTCAACCTGCCACCAGTTGGCACCCTTATCCTGAATAGCCTGAGTTATTTCCACAATAGTTCTATCTTTGATCTCAACAAGTGCTCTGAGATCATAGAATTGTTGTTGCAGCCTGGGATAAGCCTTCAATCCTGGATATAATTCATCCACATTGGCTCTTGCAATTTGCCTTAACATCCCCTCATAGGTATATTCTTCACCACTATCTTCTCCAGAAGAGTTGGTTTGGGATTCAGGAGGGTTGGAATGAGATTCAGGTAGGTTGGGTTCAGAAGGATTGGGTTCAGGAGAGGTCAAAACTAGTTGGGATTCAGGTGCTTTTGAGAGCATTGTGCCTGAAGAGGTAATTGGAATGGCTGGAATGGGTGGGAAAACAACTTGATCACCTTCTTGAAGAGCAGTTTCAAGAAGTTTGGTATAAGAGAGGAGTCTTGGATCAAGTGGGGAAAAGGGTCTATCTTCAAGATTGACCAAATCTGCCAGCACATCAATACCTGATCTATCAGGTGCACCTTCAGGGGAGTACACCTTCTTGGCAATGATTGGTGCATCTTCAGGAGTCTTGCACTCCTCTTCTTCTTGCCTTGGAGATATTCTTCTAGATTGAATATCAGGGGAGTTGGCTTCAGGGCTGTTGGGTTTTGACTTGGATTTGGAGTTAGACTTGCTTGCCTGTCTAATCTCCTTGAAGAACTCTTTCTTCTTCTTTTCTTCCTCCATCAACCTCTGCTTCTCAGAAGTCTTGATTATTCTTCTTTTTCTTTCATACCTCGTTGGCTGGTCAAGGTCTCTGAATTCAGTTATGCTTTCAGGCTGTAAGGGGACAACCTCTCTGACTTCTTCACCTTCTTCAGGAGGGTTGACTCCTTCCTCAGCAACCTTCTCTATTTCCTCAGAAGTGGCTCCTCCACTTCTTGACTGACTTTCTGGTGAAGATTCATGCAAAATCTTCTTCATCTTCTTCATCTTTGGTTGAGCTTTTGGTGGCTGGGCTTTCCTCTTTCTAGGAGAGGCTCTTGGGACTTTTGTGCAGGAAAAGGTTTTGGTTTTGCTTGGAGGTGGGTGTAGTGAGCAAATCTTTCCAAGAGCAGGCTGGCTCTTGTGCAGAACTGGAGTTTTCCTTCTACCACCACCTTGTGGTGTTTCATTTCCTTAAATTTAAATTTTTCATTCATCATTTTGTCAAGAATGAATTTCTTCCAGTTGAACTTGACTCTCTTCTCAGCAGAGTCAATCACAGCAGCTATCACTCTCAATTTAGGCATACTGATTTGTTCAACACTCCCTGAGTGGCTCAACAGGCTCTTTACAACACAATCAAACAAGTGCCTAAACACTGGCTTTAAGGTGTTTTTGTTTTGTGCACTCACAATCCTTTTAGGTTCTATCATCCAAGAGTAATAGAACTCCTGATCATCTTCTTCCTTGTACATTTCTGGATTCATGCCTTCAGAAGGTAGTCCAAAACTAGCTTCTAAATCTTCTGCAGTGAAGATGATTGAGTGTTGAGTCTCTTCTTCTTCATCTTCCTCAGCATATGTGAGCTTAGTGCACACATCTCCCTTTTTCCCTTTCCATCTGAGATGGGCAAAGAATTCTGCCATGAATGGAGTCAGGCAGGAATCAGGCTTGGTGCCAAGAAATTTCTCTAGCCCTGCCTCCCTCAGCCATTGGAGGACTTGTTGAACTTCTGAATCTGGGCTATCAAAAGCTACCAGTTTTTCAAACCAAAGGGAATTTGGGTTGCTAAGATAAGAGAAATCAATGTCCAGGGAGGAATCATTGAAGTCTACAAGCTCTTCTCTCTTGATCTTAGGTGCCATGGATAATATGAGAGATGGAAAGTTTTTGGAGAAAAATTGCAGGTTTAGAGGTTTTGAGACTTCAAAGGTTTTGGGAAATATGAGTGCGTAAGGATGGTAGTGAAAATTGAGAAGTTTATATATGGAAGGAATTTATTAACCGTTGGTTAATGGAATGTAACAGTGGGTAATTTGAAAAACCGTTTGAATATAGTGGGGTAGTGGACTTTCAATGGTTCGATGAAGTTTTGAATGCAATTTAATGGTTTTGATGAAGGCTCAAGAATTCATGCAATCTTATTAAGATTTCTGCATTAAATGCTGATTTGCCTTTTTGGTAGTAAAAATCTTTATAGCACACTCCATCCTAAAATGGCCTACTCTTAGACCAAGAAATCTCTTAAATGTCTAATCAATGCTAAAAATAGCAATAATTATCCAATTAACTAGGACAAACATCCTGAGATGTGCTTTGGTTTCTGTGTGGGTCAAATTGCCTGATTGCTTTGCCTGAGTGGGTCCCAAAGTTGCTGACTGGGTCCCACTTGGACAAATCCCCTGACCAACATTGCTGAGCACTACAGGGACAACCTTGCTGAGTTTCCCTCTTTGGCTGACAGCTTCAGTGAGGTTGGTCAACTTTGCTGAAGTTCAGCTTTGATGAACTTCCCCCTTCATATGAGCTTTACTTTCCTCATTTGTCCATCTTGCCTGGATCAAGTAGCCCTAATTCAGCTGACAACTCCAAGAACCTTGCTTCAGCTAGAGGCTTGGTCAAAATATCAGCTTTTTGTTTATCAGTGTGGATTTTGACAAGCTTGATATCTTTCTTCTCCACATGATCCCTTATGAAATGATGCTTGATGTCCACATGCTTGCATCTGGTGTGGAGTACTGGATTCTGTGAGATGGCAATTGCACTATTGTTGTCACAGAATATTGGCACTTCATTAGAGATGACTTTGTAATCTCTCAATTGTTGCCTGAGCCAAAGTATCTGAGCACAGCAACTTCCAGCTGCTACATACTCAGCTTCAGTTGTTGAAGTTGCAACTGTATTTTGCTTCTTGGAGAACCATGAGATAAGCTTGTTCCCCAAGAATTGACATGTTCCAGAGGTGGATTTTCTGTCAATTCTACATCCTCCATAATCAGCATCTGAGTATCCAGTGAGCTCAATATTGTCATCAGCTGGATACCACAATCCAAGATTCTCAAATCCCTTGAGATATCTTAGAATTCTCTTGGCAGCATCAAGATGACTCTTCTTTGGATTGGCTTGAAATCTTGCACACACTCCAACTGCAAATGTGATGTCAGGCCTGCTTGCAGTGAGATATAGCAGTGATCCTATGATTCCTCTGTAGTTAGTGGAATTTGTTGACTCTCCACCTTCATCAGGATCCATCTTCCAGTTAGTATTCATAGGAATTCTGACTGGCTTGCTTGTTGCACATCCAAATTTTTTGATCATGTCCCTTGTGTACTTGGCCTGATTGATGAATATTCCCTTCTTTGATTGAGTGACCTGAAGTCCTAAGAAGAAATTCATCAATCCCATCATGGACATCTCAAACTTGCTTTGCATGAGTTTGGAGAACTTCTCACATAGCTTCTCATTTGGAGATCCAAATATAATGTCATCCACATAGATTTGGACTAACAAAATATCATCTCCTTCACAGATTCTGAACAAGGTTCTGTCAACAGTGCCTTTGACAAAGCCATGATCTAGAAGAAACTGTGATAAGGTGTCATACCAAGCTCTTGGAGCTTGTTTTAAGCCATAGAGGGCTTTCTTCAATCTGTACACCTTGTCTCCTTCTTCAAATCCTGGGGGCTGTTCCACATACACTTCTTCTTTGAGCACCCCATTGAGAAATGCACTCTTCACATCCATTTGATACACCTTGAATCTCATGTGAGCTGCATTTGCTAGGAAGAGTCTGATTGCCTCAAGTCTGGCCACTGGAGCAAAAGTCTCATCATAATCAATTCCTTCAGATTGACAATATCCTTTGGCCACCAGTCTTGCTTTGTTTCTCACAATGATGTCATTTTCATTTTTCTTGTTTTTGAACACCCATTTAGTTCCAATGACATCTTGATGAGTTGGCCTGTCTACCAGCTCCCATACTTCATTTCTGGTGAACTGATTCAGCTCTTCTTGCATGGCTATGATCCAGTTTGTGTCTTGTAGTGCTTCCTCAATGTCTTTAGGTTCCTGTTCTGAAAGAAAACAACAAAATAGAGCACTTTCTCCATGAAATCTTCTAGTTTTGATCCCTTCACTTGGATTACCAAGTATCAGGCTAGATGGGTGGTCTTGCAACCAAGTCCTTCTAGACCTGATCCTTTCAGGAGGATTGTCCTCATCTGAAGTTGGATCACTAGATTCATTAAATTCAGGAAAGTTAATTGAAGGATCAAGTTCAGGATCATATTCAGGGGTGTTGTCCTCATTGTCAGATAAGTTGACATTTTCATTGGTTCCCCCTTGAATAGTGGATCCATTAACTACCTCAGCATTGCCTGCTTCTTCATTGGTAGTTGTTACCTGGTTTTGAACTGGGATGGGGTCAGTCAGTTCAATTTCTCCTTCAGGTTGGTTGTCTACTGGTTGATTGCTATCAGGTAGGTTGTCCAGTTTTTTATTTTCATGAAGTTCAGGCTGGGCAACATCCACAAACACTGTTTCCTTGCTTTGAAGCCTTAATCTGGTTGTTCTTTGTGTTATCTCATCAATATTCAGGTTTCTATCCCTGAACTCATTAATAGATTCATCAAACACAACATGAGGTGTTTCTTCCACAATAAGAGTTTTGCAATTGTAAACTCTGTAAGCCTTGCTGATTTGTGAATATCCAACAAATATTCCTTCATCAGCTTTGCTATCAAAAGCTTTCAATTGCTCTTTCCCATTATTATGGATGAAACACTTACAACCAAATATGTAAAATAAGCAACAGTGGGCAATCTACCTTTCCATATTTGATATGGGGTTTTACCTTGTCCTTTGGTGATTAAGGACCTGTTTTGAGTGTGACATGCAGTGCTAATGGCTTCAGCCCAGAACCTTTTAGGCAGTTTGGATTCAGCAATCAAGGTTCTAGCTGCCTCCTTCAAGGTCCTGTTCCTTCTTTCAGCAACCCCATTTTGTTGAGGTGTCCTTGCTGCTGAAGTTTCATGAGTGATGCCATTCTTGCTGCAATACTCATTGATGTATGAGTTTATGAACTCAGTGCCTTTTAGGCCCTTTTCATTGCTCAATCTCATCATCAATTCAGGTAGTTTGACTTGGGTCTCCTTTTTGTTCAGCAAGAATACTACCCAAGTGTACCTGAAAAAATCATCAACAACAACTAAAGCATATTTTCTTCCATTTATACTTACTGGGATTATTGGCCCAAATAAATCCATATGCAGTAGTTGAAGAACTCTCTCAGTTGAGATGACAGGTTTTCCTTTGAATGAGGCTTTGATCTGCTTTCCTTCCTGACATGGCTGGCATATGTGTTCTTTGGTGAACACTTGATTTGGCAGCCCTTTAACTAGAGAGTTTCTTGCAATCTTGTTGATGGTTTTGAAGTTCAGGTGATTCAGTCTCTTGTGCCATAGCCAGCTTTGCTCATTTGTGCTTTTGGCAACAAGACAGACTGCTTCAGGGGTTTTGCTCCAATCTGCAAAATAAACATTTCCCTTTCTCACCCCTGTTAGTAGCACCTGTTGTGTTGATTTGTTTTTGATAGTACATTCATTTGGTGCAAATTCAACACAATATCCTTTGTCACAAATTTGACTTATAGACAACAAGTTATATTTTAGGCCTAGAACATATGAGACATCAGTAATTTTAACACTACCAATGTTTAATGTACCATAGCCTCTTGTGATGCCTTGAGAGCTGTCTCCAAAGGTTACTGAAGGACCATCTTTTTCTATGAAGTCAGAGAGAAGCTCCTTGTTTCCAGTCATGTGCCTTGAACATCCACTGTCCAGGTACCATGCTGTTTTCTTGTTGATGCTTCTCTTCTTTTTGGGGTCCTTGCAGTCCTGCAAAGTCAAAATTTAGGTACCCTTTGAGTGTTGGGTCCTAGAGGGTTAGCTGTACCTTTTGGAACCCAAATTTGCCTGATAACTCTGATTGATTCAAAGTGACTGACTTGGTTTCCATTTACATCTACATACACAGTTTGACCCTTAAATGCCTTGGGTGATCTCTGTGTATAAGTGTTAGCTTTGTAGAGTTCAGGAGAGTTGGTAAATTTCTTTGGGACATTTCTCCTGAAGTTACTAAGCTTAGGTGCAGCTGGGTAAGACTTTTGAGGATAGGCTTTTGGATGGCCTTTTCCATTTGGCAAGTAAGGTCCAGGCTTCCTGAATGTTTTATACCTATCAGAGGGTATTGGCCTTAATCCATTCAGTTGAGGTTGCCTCATTTGAGTTGGCCTCTTCTGAACAGGTTTTGGACAACTCCTCTGATGATGATTCAGATAGGTTGGCCTTCCATTGGTTCTACCTTTCTGAACCTCATTCCTCCTGTAAGCAATGCCTTTAACCTTTTCCAAAGGTGTGGGTTTAGGTACATTGTTTACCTGAGTTGGTATAAAAATTCCTTTTCCCTTATCCTTGATCAGTGGTTGATTTACTTCAATTTCATTTTGTTGTGCCACTGATCTCACAAAAGTCATCTTAGAATTGCTTGATGAAGCAATACTAAGACCAGGTGAGGGTTCAAATGGATTATAGCCTAATCCATCCCTTTGAGCAAATGGTCTTTGAAACCCTTGAATTTCCTCTATTGCCTTAGCAGATTTGTTCAAGGCAGACATTTTCATTTTCAAGCTCCCCTCACTTAATTTTAGAGTATCAAATTCTCTTGAGAGATTGTCAAATTTAGCTTGAAGAGTTCTAGAGTCAAAATCCTTTTTCTTTAGAGTCTGATTTTGTTCATCAATCAGCTTTTGTTGTTCAGAGACTTTGAGAGACATTTCTTCATGTTCTCTCACAATCTGTTGATACAACTCAGTTGATTTAATGTCAACTTCAGATTCAGGAGGATTGGACATTTTGACTTTAGACCTCAACTGTTCATTTTCTCTCAGAGCCATATTGCATACTTCTTGTATTCTGGTGAAATCTTCCAACAACTTTTCAAAGTCAAGATGGATTTCACTAGATTCATGTGTGTTAATTGACAAGTTGGAAGTTGAACATACCTCCTCATCTTCAAGTGCCATTTGACAGTCCTCATCACTGTCACTGTTGGAGAACAGTCCATCATCAGAAGAGTAGACACTCTCTTCACTTGCTGAATCTCCAGCTACCATAGCCTTCCTGTTGTTCAGCCTTTTATCTCTTTTGTTTTGCCTTTCCTTCCTTTCTTTTGCACTGAGGTCAGGACAGTCATACTGAAAATGACCCTTCTTCTGGCAGTTGTAACACACATCTTCATCATCATTCTTCTTGCTTGAGGACTCCTTCCTCCTTGATGATGATGGTTCACCTTTGCTGAATTTCTTCCTATCAGCATATCTCCCTTCTGATCTTCCAGAAGTCATAGTTCTCAATTGTAACACACATCTACATCCCACTTTTGAGTGAGACTTCTCAAGATCTTCAGTCCAACTTCTCTCTTGGAGTACACCTTGCCCAAGGAGTTGATTTCATTCATCACATCAGTGAATCTACCAGCAAACTTATCAATGGACTCATCTGGCTCCATTGAGAATTGTTCAAACTTCTGCACAGCCACTTGGAGCTTGTTCTCCTTTATCTTTTCTGTACCCTCACACATTTCAGCAAGAGTATCCCAAATTTCTTTGGCTGTTGTGCAGTGGTAAACTCTTCCCATGATTGCATCTGGAATTGTTTGGTAGAGAGTGTTCATTGCAAGATAATTCAAATTATCTTTTCTTTTCTCCTCAGTAGTGAAATCATCTTCATCTTTAGGGATTTCTTCCCTTATATCAGCTCTTTGAGCTTCAGTCATTCTGGGGTTGATTTGGGTGAACACAAATGGTCCTCTTGTGATTACCCTCAGCATGTCAGTGTGAAGAGATGCAAGATGAGCTCTCATTCTGATCTTCCAGAAGTCATAGTTCTCAATTGAGAACATGGGCAGCTTGTGATGTGATATAAGGGAACAACATTATTGTTGGCCATGACCTAAAGATAAAGTGTTAATCAATAGGTAATAGGATTTCAGATAGATCAGTTCAGTGACCACACTAAATATGTGATTTTGAAAAATAAGATGAATTTTTTAGAAGCAGTGGTCTTTGAACCCCTGCTCTGATACCACTTGTTGGTCCTGAAAGGAGTATATAACAAGTGTATGGGGGGGGGGAATACACTTGTATGCAATTTCTTTTCAAACTTTGATCAAACCAGAGTTCAGCAAGGTTGTCCTGGACAACTCTACTGATATGATTAACTCTTCTAAGATAATCAAACTACTAAGTACTATTGAGTACTTAGTTGAATAACTATCTAAGGGAGTTATATGTGCGGAATTAGTGGTTGGCCCTTTAGTTTAAACTCCTTTTATATTCTGAAATCACTTAAGCAGTTTATCACAGTCTATTAGGGAACTTGTCCAAATCAGGTTTTGCACAGTTTGTGATATGTATCTTTGAAAGTTCAGTTTGTGTGCAGTGTTGAATGTATGTAAAGTGCTTTTAAAGTAAATCAACATAGTGGTTTATAGTGGTTCAGAGACTTCAAGCTCCTACATCCACTTTCCCTGATTTAACAAGATAATTCCTTCACTCTTGGAATTAAGAACACCACTCCTTGGTGAATTGATCCCTAGGATGTCTAGAGTCCTAGTACCCTCTTCTCAACTCAGAACTGAACTGTTCTTCTCTCAACAGTTAGTTCCTTCCACTTCTACTACTACAACCTTCTCACTTCCTCACTTGAAAGGGGTAAGGGTTGAAGTAAGGTTCCAACTAATGAGATATCCTTTACAATGGAGATCAGTGTATAAGGATAGGATATCTCTTCTAAGCTTTGTATGGATGTACAATGAGGTTCAGCTTAGATGAAAGTGTTTGAAGACTAAGAATGTCTTTTGAGGACTTTTGAAGCTTCAGAGTAGATGTTCAGTTGGATGTAGATTGGATGCTTCAAATGGTCTTCACACTTCTGTATTTATAGACAAATTTGAGTATTTGCCCGTTGGAGAGGCAGTCCCAAATTGCTATAAATGTCTTCCTTGAGTTCTTCAAACTGAAGACAAATTCTGATAGTGACATGTCCTTGTTTTGGGAAATAAACGACTGTAACAATTTTGTCTTCATTCTGAGCACTTTTCCCAAGGTCTTACTTCAAGATTCACTTGATCAAACATGGACATCTCTTCTTATCAACATTCCTGAGATAAGGACAAGCTTCCTTATCACTTGGACAACTCTGTTTATCAGATTCAGCAGAGTTCATTCATCAGCAGTGTTGGCTCTTTAGTTGATTTGGCTCTTTCTCTTTCCACTTCTTCTTTGAGTTGTCATTTAAGCATACATGACTTGGAAAGATAGACTTGATCTCTTCAGCATAGTTGTCTTGTTGACAGATTCCAGTTCAAGTGTTCTGAGACAACTCTTCTGAAATATTTTGTGGACAACTCTTCTGAGCTTATTAAGATGCAATATATTGATGCTTTGATGATGCATCTTAACTCATGTTGGCATTCACTGGTTGCCTTTCGACTGATTCCACTTGATCAGCATACTTGTCCTTCAGCAGACTTGAGATCATTTCATAACTGAGCCTTGAGGGGACTGAATATATGTTTAAACTATTAAGCAAGTGTTCCCCCTCAACTAATGCATCTATTCTTCTAAGAGCTGCCTAACACTTCAGCTTCTCTACTTGTCTTAGACTACATGTTCCAACATTCCTGAAAACATGTTCATTTATAAAGGACTTATCTACTTGGCATGTCTAAAGGGGTTTTGGTATATTCATCAAAACTCATTTTATTCCCAACACTTTTCAATATTATGAAACAACACTTTTCAGTATTAAAGACTACCACTTTTTTATATATTATGAAATAACACTTTTCAGTAATGAAAACAAATCACCATATATAAAAAGAAAATGAAGGGCAGATTCTCAAGCATTGACTTAGTAAAGTGAAAGTTATAAATGCTCAAGAACAAACCAAGTCATCACTCTGCCCGATGCTCATGAATAAAAATCTTCCCAATACTTGACCCACATAATATCAGGTGATAAATTACCCATTTTGTGGCTCCAAAAAGTAGACAGAAAGGTCTTCCACCTTTCCACACAAACTTTGAAAGTGTGTGGGGGTGGTATCTAGTGTTTAAGTAAAAAACAGAACAATGTTACACTGAATGTTGTGACAATTAGTGTAGCATTAACTCTAACAGAATGTGAATAACTAAACACAGTACACAGCGGAAGTCTAAAACACTAAACACAATAAAGACACAATGGAATAATTTTTAACATAGATTTTATTAATAACAAAACCTATGCTAAGCCTTACGGCGAAAACAATAACTTAGTTCCTAAGTTATACACAAAAAATGTCGTGTGAAATGTCTCAGCAATTACTTCAACATTCCACAAACAGAAACTACAATCGAGGCAGGTGCCTGAATCTGTAAATAGACTTAAGTGAAAAGACACTGTCTAAAGAACTAATCTGATCTATGATTCACTCTCACTCGATACAAGACTAGAACTAAGTACACTGGAAGGTGTGGTATCCCTCGGCGTACGTTAAATGATACAACTACTGGCCATAACTCCGAACTAGGGTTGAACTCTCAAGAAGGTGTTACTCGAATAGTGCATACTTTGAAATGAAAGATTCTGGCGGTATTTATAGAGAAATACTCAGCTTCTAGATCCTTCCATTATGAGATCCTATTTTTTAGGACCTCAACCTCCATGATCTCTCTTGATCTTTCTGCCATGTTCCAGGTCATTCTACAATGCTCTAAACTCTTCTATCACGTTCTGCAACCTTCTGGACTCTTCTATGTTCCAGACTCTTATAGAACCTTCTGGAATCGTTCCTGAATGTGAGAGCATTTAGTACAACATTTAATGTAACATTTCAGAAAAGACTTAGAATAAATCAAGGAAGGTCAAATTAAGATGTTGTTGATAATGTTAAAGCATTTAAGGGTTAACAACATCTACAATCTCCCCCAATTTGACCTTTCGACTACAACACACCTGATGCACATATATTTCTATACATACTCAGTATTATGTATTTAGGTGAGTTGAACTCCAAAGCTAAATACTAGTCAAGACAATACCTGTTGTAACCGTTGGATCAAATCAAAAAGAGATCAAGAATAATTTTACTAAGATCCGTGCCATAAGATCAAAGTAATCTTATTCAAAAACAAAACAAGTATAAACAGTACACTTGTTTACAAAACAATTAACTTTTACAAAAAAATCAAAGATTAAATCAGAGCATATAAGGGTATATACCAGATTAGTTCTAAGACTTATGTAAGACTCAAAAACAGACAAACAAAAACAAACAATGACTAACCAATATAGTCAGAGCAAATAAAACAATAAAAAAATAAATAAACTAAACAAGGCATATTCATCATGCAGTAAACAATTAATGATAGGAAAACAAATTAAGCAATAAGCAGTAATCAAATATCATTAGTGCAAACTAATTTAAGCAAGACAAATATAAACAACCTATCAACTAGAAATAGTAAATATTGTATCAGAATAAACAGAATTTTAACTTAAACATAACAGAATAACAAAAACAAAAGTAGGACTGAAAGTGGCATGAATTGCTATAACAATAGCAGCAGCATCAAGGTCCTGCACATGTGCCATCTGTACTTCAGTACTCCCCCTGTCTTGCATCATCTGTTCTAGATATCAGCATAGAGGATTTCCATATCCTCATCATCTTCAGCAGCATCTGCAAACTTGTCTTCATCGGCCTCCTCTGGTTCCTCAATAAAACAAGTTGATGCAAAGAGTGCAACAACATTGTTAGTAGCAGCAGTTCCTCCATTCTCTGTAGCAGCATCAGGTACACCTCCAACTTCAGGATTCAGCTCTTCAATAACAACTCCAGAAGCTCTAGCTGAAGTGGAAGGTGGTACTCCCCCTGTTGTAGTGGGAAGTAGCCTGGTCCACTTGTCTTTGATGAATTGGAGTTCATCAATCTGGTCCTGTAGGTGTTGTAACTGCAATAATATAAAAGATCTGGGAACAGAGAACATGGTATCAAAATTACCACCAAAGTTCTCAGCATCTGGTGCAGCATTAGGTGCAGCTGTGTTCTGTTCAGGTCTCTGTGCTGATGAGGGTTGAGGTTGAGGTTGAGCAGGAGCTGGTCTTTGAGAAGAACTTTCAGGATTGTGCAAGGGCAGATCTTTCACTCTTTCACCAATGAGTAAAGCAGGTGAAATGGTGTATAAAGGAACCTTACCTCTAAGAACTTCAGTCTTCTTAGGGCTAAAACCATGCATCTTCAAGTATGAACAAATAAGCACAGGGTATGAAAGGTTTCCTTTATCAGAAATATCACCACTAAACTTCATCATGTGGTGGAAAATGGTCAATCCCAAATTAAACTTCTTCAAAACCACTATCCTGTAAAGCAAGATTGCTTGATCCTTTGTCACTTTGGTAGAGTTGGTGGAAGGTATCCAATTATAAACTATCAATTTATGCAACACAGAATAAAGAGATGTAAGGTCCTTGGCCAACATTCCATTTTTCCATCTAGTCAACAAACCACCAGTCATAGAAGCAGTAACAACATCCAAATCAGGTTCATCATCATCAAGTACTGGTTTTATGCCTAAAAAATCATTAATTAACTCTGGTGTAAATGGAACTGTACTCCCCATAAACTGTATATTTCCATACCAACGGGAACTCCTTCTACCATTATTCTTCCTCAAACATGCATAAAATTCATATACCCAATCAGAAACAAATGTATCACACAAGTTCAGAGCTTTCAACAACTTTCTATCCTCTAAGAATTGAATCAAATTCTTACTCTCAAAATCAGAAATATGAATTCTCCTTTCCATCAACAGTTTTCTCCTAGACAACCTAGTTATCTTATCAACCAATCCATCAATATCAGATTCTACTTCAGTTTCAGAATTACCTTCCTCAGAAGTAGTGTCTTTTGAGCTTGGTTCTTTCACCTCTTCAGAGCTTGATTCAGAGCTTGATTCCCCTTCCTTTTCAGAGCTTTTGTCAAAAGCTGCACTGCTTGAATCACCTCCATTATCAGGTTCTGGTGCTGGAGCACTTGATTCAGCATGTGAGGCAGCATTCTTCTTCAGGGCTTGCTGCATATCCCTGAGACAAATCTCTATTTCAGAATCAGAATCATGTTCTGGTTCTTCAGGCATTGTTCGAACAACATCAACCTTTGCCTTTCCCTTCCCCTTAGGATCAGCTTTCTTCTTAGTTGGCTTCTCAATCACCACTTCTTCTTCAGATTCAGAGAATACCTGAATTGGTTCAGCAACATCACCACCTAGCTTCTTCTTCTTCCTCAAAGAGTCTGAGTAATCAACTCGAGTAAAAACTCGACCTGATCGTCTTCTTGGAACTGGGCTCCTCTTTCTCTTCTTCTCTTCAGCATTCCTCTTGAAATGAATCGGTTCAGAGTCGGATTTCGAGATGTCAGAGTCGGTTTTGTCGGATTCTTCAGCATCCTCCATTTGAGCGTCCTCATTGTCGGATGTCTCCGCATTCGACGGCTCCTTTGACTCAGCAATAGGGGATTCTTCAATCTCCTTTTCAGTCTCCCCCATAGAGGCAGCAGTCGGGGCCTCTGTTTCAGCGTTAGGGCTCGGAATTTGGGGCTTTTCGGCTGTGGATGAAGAAGGTGCAGTAGTGATCACTTCTTGGGTGCGCAAGTAGTGAGAGATGTCAATGGACATATCACCAATCGTGAGGATGGGTGGATTAGGTGATCTCATCGATTGAGAGAAATTCTCAACCGCCTGGCTCAGCTCGGAGAGTGTAGCTTGGTTTGGGATGTGGATGGTTGTCGGAGTAGCTGGAATGGGTGTGACGGTTGCGGCAGTTGGGGGTGAATTTTCATGTGAAGCAGCCATGGAAGCAAGTGTATGAAGATTTGAGAGAGATGAAGATGACGGTTGTGAGTTGGGAGAGTTTGGTTTCTGTGAGTGGGTTTTCTTGTTTCCTGCCATTTATACTCAAGAATTTGAAAGGATAATTATCACAAGAATCGAGATAAGCACAAAATGATTTATAACAAAATCTGCAAAACTAATACTCAACTTACTCAATTAATTACAAAGATTAGAAAATCATGAAATGGAGTTTATATAGAGAAGACTTAGTAGTTGCAATGTTGTACGTGTGATCAAGGCTTGACTTAAGAAAATTCTAGATAATAGTCGATAATGCTCCACAAATTCAGCCACAAGTAATATCATGGGTGAGTTAGTGGGGTAAAATCCTAATTAATAAATTAAGTTAATTAATTAATTAAATTAAGAAAGTTCCAGAATTAATCAAAAATAAAAATGCGTAAAATCTGAAATAAAAACAAAGTGGTTAGTATAATTATAAATAAATAAAATAAATTCCCACAATTAATTAAATAATTACAACTTATAAAAATATAATTGAATCATGTAATGTTGTGCTCAAGGATTTGACATACACCTCAACATTGGTTTTTCACAGGTTTTACCTATCCAATGTAGCCAATTTTTCAGCATTGCATTTCTTCTTTTTGTGCTACAGCATCTAATTCGTATTGATCCATTGTTCCTGTAGAGTACATCGTAGCAGCGAACTCCGTGCCCCATACTTACTTAATGGATTACGAACCTCTTGATGTTTTTACCAAATTCACCTTTTGAAAAGAAGGCATCGTAGTAGCGAACTCCGTGCTCCATAGTTACTCAGTGAATTGGTACATCTTTTAGTATGCTGTAACATTCTCAATTTTTCAAGCTTTTGAGAGGTGTAGTAAATGTCTATTTTTGCACAAACAAATTTCAGATTCAAGAATATTTTACAAAGGAATTATTCAACGAAAATAAGAAATAAATCACATTTATACTAACTATACCACCTTAGGCTGTTGTCCCAAATGCTACCGCATTTGTGACAACATCCTCTCAAGAATTATTCAGATATTACACATACCAAGAGATTTCCTCAAAAATGAGAATCTCTCATGGTCAAGAGCCTTAGTAAATATATCAGCATTTTGATTTTCAGTAGGCACATATTCCAACTTAACTATGTTCTTCTCCACTAAATCTCTCATAAAATGATGTCTAATGCTAATGTGCTTAGTGAGTGAGTGTTGTACCGGATTTTTAGATATGTTAATAGCACTTGTGTTATCACAGAAAATTGTGAGGATATTGTTTTCAATTCCATAGTCATGAAACATCTTACTTAACCACAATAGCTGTGTGCAACAACTTCCTGCAGCTATGTATTCAGACTCGGCAGTGGATTGAGAAACACAATTTTGTTTCTTGCTATGCCAAGACACAAGATTGTTTCCCATGTAGAAACATCCTCCACTCGTACTCTTTCTGTCATCAATATCTCCAGCCCAATCCGCATCACTGTATCCAATCAATGTGTTGTTGGTGTCCTTAGTGTACCATATCCCTAGTTCACTTGTACCTGAAACATATCTGATAATCCTTTTCACTGCATTCAGGTGAGATTCCTTTGGATTAGCTTGGTACCTAGCACAAACACACACACTATACATAATGTCAGGTCTACTAGAGGTCAGATAAAGTAAACTACCTATCATGGATCTATACAATGTTGGATCAACATCCTTTCCACCATTGTCTTTGCAAAGTTTCACAGTAGAACCCATAGGTGTTTTCATTACTTTTGAGTTTTCAAGACCAAACCGTTTGACTAAGTTTTTAGCATACTTACCTTGAGAGAAGTAAATACCATCCTTACATTGCTTGATTTGAAGACCTAAAAAATAATTCAAGTCTCCAACCATACTCATCTCAAATGTGGTTGTCATTGCTTCAACAAATCTGTTCAGCATTTTATCACAGGTTGAACCAAACACAATGTCATCAACATATATTTGAGCAATTAGTAAACCTTCTCTAGTGTGCTTAATAAAAAAAGTTCTATCGGCTTCTCCTCTAATAAATTCATACTCTAAAAGAAAGTTTGTAAGCCTACCATACCATGCTCTAGGAGCTTGTTTTAGACCATACAATGCTTTCTTTAGTTTGTACACATGATCCGGGTATTGTGGATCTTCAAAACCTTTAGGTTGTTCTACATATGCTTCTTCATTTAATATGCCATTTAAGAATGCAGCTTTTACATCCATTTGATGTAGTTTAATATCAATAAAACATGCAATTGCTAGTAATAATCTAATAGATTCTATCCTAGCAACGGGTGCAAAAGTTTCATCAAAATCAACTCCTTCAACTTGGGTGTAACCTTGTGCAACTAACCTAGCTTTGTTCCTAACAATGTTTCCAGACTCATCAGTTTTATTCTTATAAATCAACTTTGTTCCAATGACATTAGTATGACTAGGTCTTGGAACAAGTGTCCAAACTTCATTTCTTTCAAACTGATTAAGTTCCTCATGCATAGCATTTATCCAATATTCATCAGTTAATGCTTCATTCACACTTTTAGGTTCAATTTCAGAATAGTAACACTCAGCATTCACAACATTGCAAATAGAAGACATGCATATTGTTCTTACCACATCTACCTTATTCGATCTTATTCTTCCTCTTGTTTGCACTCCAACTGTAGCATCGCCTATGATCTGGTCAGTAGGATGACTTTTCCCCATTCTTGAAGAAGGATTCGTTTTGGGAACATACTGATCATTCTGTGGAATTACAACTGACTGTTCTGTAGATGTTGCTCCAGATGTGTTAGCATTTGGTGCAGCATTATCAGACTTCAGTGTATTCTCAGAATTGTCAGTGACTTGTGATATATCTTCTTCATCTTTATCATCTGTAAGACCTTTATCATCATCAAACACAACATTAACAGATTCTTGAACAGTGTTAGTCCTAAGGTTATAAACTCTATAAGCTTTACTATTTCTAGAATAGCCTAAAAAGAAACCTTTATCACTTTTAGAATCAAACTTGTGAAGTTGATCTCTATCATTCAAAATATAACACACACAACCAAATACATGAAAATATTTCACACTTGGTTTTCTAACATTCAGAATCTCATAAGGTGTTTGATTAGTACCAGATCGAATATAAACTCTATTAATAATATGACATGCTGTATTCAATGCTTCAGCCCAAAATCTTTTAGAAAGACTTTTAGATAAAAGCATGACTCTTGCCATTTCTTGTAAAGTTCTATTCTTTCTTTCAACAATTCCATTTTGTTGTGGAGTTTTAGGAGATGAATATTCTTGCAAGATACCTTTCTTATCATAGAAATCATTAAACATGCTATTCTCAAATTCCCTACCATGATCAGTTCTAATACGGCCAACTTTCAAGTTAAACACATTTTTGAACCTTTTATAGAGAACTTTAAAAGCAGCAAATGTTTCAGATTTATCTCTTAAAAACTCAATCCAAGTATATCTAGAAAAATCATCTACCACAACTAAGGAATATCTCTTACCTCCAATGCTTTCAGTTTCCATAGGACCCATCAAATCCATGTGCAACAATTCAAAACATCGATGTGTAGAACAATGTGACAGCATTCTATGCGGCACTCTTACATGTTTACCTTTCTGGCATGATCCACATACAGTGGTATTCAGGAAGCTCAGTTTAGGTATTCCTTTGATTGCATCTGATATGATTAGTTTCTTCATTGCCCTGTAATTTACATGTCCTAATCTTTGGTGCTGTTGGGAATAAAATGATTTTGATCTAGATACCAAAACCCCTGATTGATGATGTACAGTTTAGTTGAGATATGCTCAAAGTATTGTTCAGGCAAGTTGTCCCAGAACACTTGATGTATAGTATGCTTAAGTTAAAATCTCAGAAATGTTATGAGATATTAGTGATCAGGATAGTTGTCCAAAGCTGGAATGTTAGGCAGCTTGATAGGTCTATAGGACAAAGTTACTGATCTATTCAAGACAAACTGACCAAATGGACAACCTGGCTGAAGAGTTCAAGTATACTGAAGCTGTGCTCATAAATGCAAAAGATCTAGGCAGTTGAAGTACAAATGATCAAGAGAATTAAATGTCAAAAGCTTACAGAAGATACATTCAATGAAGCATTTATTGCCAATCATGCCTGAACCAAGCATTAAAGACTTAGAGCATTAAAGAGTGAAGCATTGAATGAATGTTGGAACATTCTAAAACTGCAGCAAGAATGTTCAGGGAACTTGTCCCATCTGACCGTTGGTTGAGTGTAGAATTTGCCACAAATCAACCTAGGACAATGTGCAAAATTGGAAACTGACACAAGTCTTCTCAGCCGCCTTTGTCAGAAGTCAACACATTCATTCAAGCAACCATTAAAGATCCCTTTTACACAGTGGATAAAAGGATGCCAAGCTTCATAGCCGTTTCAATGGTGCTGCAAATAGACATATTTGAATTGCTAATCCCTCCAACGGTTAGTTGTTCAAATTGCCTATATATACAGAAGTGATCAAAGGAATTCATATCCAACTACAAGCTATCAAACTATCATCAAGCTTTCAAAAGGAAACCAATCTGTTCTCTAGAATTCCAAGTTTCCTGAATCACTTCAAGTCAGCTAAGCCAATCTTTGTAAACATCCTAGCTTAGCATTGAGATATCCTAAGCCTTTACTCTGTTCTTATTGTAAAGGATATCTCTAATAGTTGGAACCAAACCTCAAACCTTATCTCATTTAGTGAAGAGAGTGTTTGTTGTAGAAGTGAGGAGTTAAGGGCTGTTAGTGAGAAACACAGTCTTAACTCAGAGAGATTGAGCACTAGGACTCAAGTTATCCTAGGGATCAAAACACTAAGAGAGTGTTGTTGATCAGTGCACCTTGGCACTATAAAACAAGCTAATTCCATTGAGAAGGAATTATCCTGTTCAATCAGGGAAAGTGGGTGTAGGAGCTTGAGTCTCTGAACCACTATAAACTTGTGTCTCATTTACTTACTGCATTCTTAACTTCACTTCATTCAAACATATTTTAAAGATTCATAACTCAGTAAGTAAGAGAATCTGTTTTGGACAAAGTCCCTGATAACCTGTATTTTCAGAAATTAACTTGGAGTATTTCTTTAGTCAAAGGCCAACCACATTCCGCACTAAGCAACTCTTTTAGATATTTACCCAACTGATCACTCAATAGTAATCAGTAGGAAAAGTATCTATCTAAGTTCCCACTCAGGCCAGTTGTGAGACAACTTGCCTGATAAGACAATTTTGTCAAAAAGAAAGAATTTGCATACACAAGTGCTTTTAATTTTCTTGCTTTTATTTATTACAAATCTTAGTCAAACTTGAGAATACATAAAGATGAAATACTCGCATGTATCCTAGCAAAGATTATTATTGAAGAATACACAGTTTTATTAAAAGCATAATCAAGTAAGATGTATGGTGGGGATAAAAAGACTTATTACAACTTACCTGGTTGTATTTCAAACAATCGTATTTTGAGAGAATGATTTCCACATTGTGGTTCATATCCTGAACGACTCGAGAAAGACTTGTGACAACATCACCAAGGCCCCCACCTGTAACAATAGAATAAGTAACCACAAAACGAACATCACTCAGTGGCCCAAAGGATACTCATATATTGGACATCAGTTCATTATCCTCCCAAAGAAGAAATGAATTATAACAAAAGCAAAGTAAAAGAACTATAATTTACACTTTTCAGTAATAAAAGGAAAAAACTACATTTTTCATAACACAATTACCACTTTTCAATAAGAAAAAACTACATTTTTCAGTAACACAATTGCCACTTTTCAATAAGAAAGAACTACAATTTTCATTAATCAAATTACCACTTTTTAAAACAGAGTGAGGCTATTGAGTGAAATAAAAAAGGCTGGACAGGGATCTAGCTAGCTTCAACCTTTGCATACTAGAGGACAATAAATTTACAAATAATCATCCAAAAACCAACACTATAGGAAATTATAAAAAAGCAAGTCGTTCAAAAACCCTTTTCAATATTAAAATTACCACTTTTCAGTTAAAAAGATCTAGCACTTTCAATAATAAAAAAAAAATCCAGTAATAAATGTTGCACTTTCAAGTATTTAACCTACCAATTATAAACAAAGAGAAACTAAAATCAGCATGTGTTTTGCGTTCCGAGTAAAACTCCCATCTAAAGATGAAGAAAACTAGTGGACTGTAAAAAACTGGGCCAGGTGTGGAAAGTTTGAACATTAACTTCTAAAATTTAGTGACTAATGGCAAAAGTATCATAAATGAGGAACATATGTTATATTGTTATCCTTTGATGATGCTGGATATAATCCTTCCTTGAAATCGGTAGAATTTGTTAAAATCTTTTGCCTCTTTGTACATAATTGGCTTAAACCTTCTCCCATTCCAGGAAATTCTACAAATAAGCTCCATGAATTGCAAACAATTCGTAATGACCCGACAGCAATTACGTAAAATTTTAACAGCAAGACTAAATATAGAAGTAAAAATAGAGGAACTTCTGAATACAAACCTCAATAGGTATTCAACACATTTAGATCCATAGTCTTTTGAAATAAGACAATCAAGAAGAACAACATGATCATAGTGTATCTAAAAAATATTGAAATGAAACATGAAAGACTGCAAGAGAACAAAAATGTGGTAGTTAGGACATTGCTTTTTACAAGGCAATACCTCGACAAGAAATAAATGAAACAAATGTACTGAAACGTGATACTCGTTATAATGAAAAGTAACACTCTTTGTAAGACATGGTCTTTCTAACACAATCACCCGTATTTAATTTTCAACATAAATTGCATATTTCATTTCTCAAATGCCATATTCAGGAATCAAACTATGAGAATCAATATATCATCTACTTTATTTCCCTATTAGAATTAACTGAGTATTTAATTTCAAAGACGGGATCATCATTTAACATCATAAACCAAGAATTCCTCAGAGACAAATAGATTAGAAAATCAACAACATAAAACATAGACAAATTTATGCATATCGACAGTTGAATCACCCAAAAAATAAAATAAAGCACATTACAAAATATCAGATTAAATCGAATTACAGAAATTCCTAAACGAAATTGAATTACCAGATTAAGTCGAATTACAGAACACCGGCGCGCGACGGATGGACACTATTGCAGGCGGCAACTATGCAGAGGCAACACAACGAACTCAAGGTAGTGGACGACGGTCTGGCTCAAGCGCGAACAGAATCTAGGATACGCAAGACGGCAGCGTGACGAACGGGCACGACGACTGCACGTTCCGCCCACAGAGGCGACAAAGACTAGCGACTGCTAGGTTCCGCCTACAGAGGCGGCGGACAGGAAAGATCGACGGAATCAATGGCTGAAAGAGAAGAAGGAATCCACGGCTGAGGCGAAGGAGAGAAATCCAGTAAACGGAAGAGATTGAAATGAAACGCTAAAGTCGTTGTTGAAGAATAGATTACCCGAATAAAAATGATCGGGTCGGGTCGGGTCAAAAGAGTGTGCACGGATCCTAATGTGGTGTGTAGGGTGTATATAAGACTTTCCCAATTGAATTATGTTCATACATAATTAAATCGAAGAAGGGTGTATTCAATTGAGATTCAGTTGGATTTTTTGGACTTTTAAAATCTGGGGGTATTCAATCCGGATTCTTAAAAGTCTTTCAAAATTTTGAGGTATTCAATACGGATTTTAAAAAGTCTTTAGAAATCTTTAGGTATTCAACAATCTATGGATTTTAATACTTTATAGATTTCGTTGGATTCTCCTTCAAAAATATAAATAAATTTCACTATTCAAAATCTCTTCTAAAAACTAGAGATTTCAACGGATTCTCTCAGAAGACTCTGAAAAGAGAAGAAAAAAAAAACTTTGTTGTTCTTCTAACAAAATTTCAACTACTAAACTACTGCATTAGTCTCCTTCGAAAGCACTTGTTATTTGAAACAAAAAGATATACAACACAAAACATTATAAAAGTTTTTATTATTTCAGAATTTTACACTATAAAACTGGTATGGCTATCACAGCCCAGAAAAGAAGAGAAAAAACGGACACTCTTGCTGTATTTCGAACCACAAAATCCTACACAGCGTCACAGTTTACAAAATTGAAAAGTTGTCCATCTTCCTGCTCTTCTTCAAACGAAATAAAATCAAGAGAAACGTAACTATGTTCTTCAATAAGCAATCACAGATTCTTCACCACCATTATTATCGTCAAAAAGATTACATCTCTATATTTTAAAATTATGCTCTCTCTTTACAAATTATAGTATATCGGCACAGTTGACATAGTTAGGTTAGCAATAATATATTCTCGATCGCCACCTAATTTATAGCATTAATGCCAACTTTAAGATCTCAAGAACATTTATTCACAATGTTTTTGATATCATCTAAAAGATTTTGGTGGTCAAAGCCCAGAAATGCAAGTGAGTTATTCAATCTTTGCCATGCATCATTAAGAAATGTGATTGAGAGAATTTTTGGTATTTTCAAATCGCAATTCACAATTTTCAAAATCCACCTCCGTTCCCATTTCAAACACAAGCATAGTTAGTATTGTATTAGCTTGTGATTACATAACTTTCTTCCTCCGTTCCCATTTCAAACACAAGCAGAGTTAGTATTAGCTTGTGATTACATAACTTTCTTCGGAAAGAATGTCGCTTTGATGAATTTTCAGTCGAATATGAAAAAGATCAAGATTCACCACATCTCAACATGGAAGAGAAAATATGGAATTGTTTTCTCAAAGCCAACTACAACAAAGGACTGAAGCTAATGCATGGAGAACTAGTATTTTTAATGCTATGTGGGAAATGAGCCGAGGTATAACCGTGATGGAAATGAAGATGAGAATAATAATGATGAATAATATTTTTTTTTTAACTAATATATTTTTGGTATTTTTTCTAAATAATTTAGATAATTTTTTTTATATACAAGTGTGTTTTGCATCAATAGTTTTAAGGGTGTAGTTTATGGAAATCCATATAAATCAATAAAAAATGTGTATTTCAAAATCCTGTCAAATCTATGAAAATCCATATAAATCAATAAAAAAATCAGTCAAACTCTATATAGAGTTTATGGATTTTCTAAATCCACTGACTTTTTAAAGTCCAAAATAATTCAACAGAATCTCAATTAAATACACCCCTTTAATTAGAGAATTTGAACTAATTGTGGTCGGTTAATTACAGTTGATTCAGTGAAAAGTTCAAAGTTGTCTATTTTTCATTTGTATTAGATTTCTTTTTTCTCATCCTTTAGTGCCTGGTGTAAAATGATTATTGTCATTAATAATCATTGTTATTCATTTTAAATTTGAAGGTTTAAAGCTGAACCATGTGAGCTATGAATTAGAATTATAAATAACATATTCTTTTAGGGTTGGTCTGCTATGGACTCGAGTGCATGTTGTGCACCCTAGTCCATGTTGCACTTTTCAGTTTACTGACTTACACTTTTTGGTAAATGGTGTTGCACTTTTCAATTATTAAACTGTATAATAATATTTTTAGTAATAATTGAAAAGTGCAACACCATTTACCAAAAAGTGTAAGTCAGTAAACCGAAAAGTGCAACATGGACTAGGGTGCACAACATGCACTCGAGTGCATACTAGACTTTACCATTCTTTTATTATTTATTGTAGGAAAAAAAAATGTACCTTATCACGATTTCAGTTTCGATTCCGAACCGAAAACCGGCAATTTGGAGCCGATTAGGCAGGTGTAATCTATTATATAACATTTGGTCTCACAATTTGATCTAGATCAATTGGCGAAAATTAAGACGTGATTTGAGAGTATTTTTGCAGCATTAGACAACTTTGTTAATTTGAGCATGTTTCCTTCTATTGTAATCCTTTATTTTTTTTGTATTAGCTCTCAATAGTGTTGGACCTCAATTATTAGGGTTTTAGAAGTCTCAGACTATTTATACTCAAGGTGTTGCATTGTAATAAGGAGTTGATTTTGATATTGAATAAAATTCGTAAGATCGTCACCTAGGATACGTAGTATCTATTAGGAATATATTTAAAGTATTGTATATATATTCATATGAAGGCCCAACTCATGTTACTTTTGGGCCTCATCTATTAGCCCACTAAGATTAGGTCAAACTCATGTCTTGTATAAATACCCCTTGTACACTTATTTGTAAAGTAATCAAGAAATAATATTTCTCATATTCTCTATATGGTATCATCGAGTCATTCGGTTCACGCCTGATCCAAACCTTAACCGCCGCCACCTTCGCTTCTGAAGTGCCGCCGCCACCCGTCTCAGACGCCCAGCTCAATGCTGCTCATCCTTCTCTCCGCTACTCAACTCACTACAATGGCCACCCTAACCCAGTCGCCTTCTCTCATTACCTTTAAAGGTCTTGCACAGATGTCCTTGAAACTCACCTCTACCAACTATGGAGCCTGGTCCTTCCAGCTCCGTCTTCTCCTCACAGGCCATAACCTCTTTGGCTATGTCTTGGGCACACATCCATGCCCACCTCCCACAATTCCATTCACCGATGGCACCACCACCACCATTCCCAATCCTGCACACGAACTGTGGGTGTGTCAGGACTATGTCATTTTCTCGACCTTGGTTGGATCCATGTCCCCGGAACTAATTCCCTTTGTTGCATCGACAAAGACCTCCTGCGAAGCCTGGTCGATGCTTGAGAGCATGTATGGAAAACCCTCAAGAGGCCGCATCCTTGCACTCAAAACTAAGTTTCGTGCTCTATCTAAAGGTGCTCGATTGATCTCTGACTTCCTCATGGAAGTTCGCTCTGTGGTCGACGAGCTTGCTCTCCTCGGCGTTACATCTAACACCAAGGACGTCACTCTTCAGGTCCTAACAAGCCTTGACGAGTCCTACAATGACATTGCCAATGCCATCCAAGCCTGAGAGACTCCAATCTCGTTTGCTGAACTATATGCGACAAACTTCTAAGTACTGAGGCCATGATTGCTTCGCAACCATCCTCGGCACCTGCATCCGCCCTGGCCGCTGGCAAGACCCACTACCACTCCTTGCGGTCTGAGTCCAGACCCAGATCCCTTGATGCTCGTCCTCGCCAGTCGACACAGCGGCCATACCTTAGCACATGCCAATACTGTCGAGCACCAGGCCACACTGCTCGCACTTGCCCAGAAATTCCCTCTGCACCTTCACACTACACTCCTCCGGTAACTCAAGACCGACCATCTTCTCAGGGCAGCCTCGCCCCTCCAGCCTCTCGCCGTCCCAAACTCAGTGCTCGCCCTGCCTACTCGGCACACTCAGCCTCCTCGTCCCATCCTGCCGAGCACTGGATACTGGACTCTGGAGCCTCACACCACATCACGAGTGACCTCGCCAATCTCTAATTCCACTCATCCTTTGATGGATCTGACATTGTGGAAATTGGTGACGGTAACGGTTTACATATCTCACACACTGGCTCCATGCACTTTGATCAACTTGATTCTCTCCATTTTTCGAATGTTTTGGTCGTTCCAAACATCTCGAATAACCTTTTATCTGTTTCTTGTCTCTGTCGAGATAACAATGTTGACATCACTTTTTGTCAATCTTCCTTTCAGGTGCGGGATGGTCACTCGGGGAGCATTCTCCTCGTCGGGAGTCGTATAAATAACTTGTACGTATGGTCAGCACAAATATCCAAACACTCCCCAACACCTCTTGTAACTCAACATCTCACCACTACCACCTAGCACACTTGCCTTGGCCATCCGTCGACCAAGATCCTCTCTCACACACTATCCAAGTTTAGTTTATCTAATGTACCCTCAAAACATTTCAATTGTAACTCTTGTTCTTGTATCAAAAGTCACAAACTCTCCTTCTATGATTCTAGCATTATTTCAACTAAACCTCTCGATGTCATTTTCTCTGATGTGTGGTCGTCTCCTGTCCTCTCTCCTGAAAACTTCAAATACTATGTCATATTTGTTGACCACTTTAGCAAATATATGTGGGTCTATCCCCTAAAAAGAAAATCAGATGTCTTACCGACCTTCACCACTTTCAAAAATCTTGTTGAAAACTATCATCAAAACACTTTACTCTGACAATGGTGGGGAGTTCATTGCTCTTCGCTCCTTCCTTCAGACCCATGGCATCTCTCACCTAACTACTCCCCCTCACACTCCAGAACATAATGGTATGTCTGAACGTCGCCATCGCCATGTGGTCGACACAGCCTTAGCCCTTCTTGATCATGCTTCCATGCCCCTCACACATTGGCCCTATGCTATCTGCTCAGCCACCTACATCATCAATCGTCTTCCTAAGGTCAACCTCAACATGATGTCCTCCTACCAAAAAACCCTTGGTCTCTCTCCCAACCTATCCAAACTCCGTGTCTTTGGTTGCCTCTGTTATCCCTGACTTCGTCCTTACACCACTCACAAACTTGATCCTCGGTCCAACCCATGTGTGTTCATTGGGTACTCCCTCACCCAAAGTGCATACCTCTGCCTTGACCTTTCCTCTCATCGCATCTACACCTCGTGCCATGTCAAATTCGTCGAACACACATTTCCCTTTTCCACCAACCCTCTTTCCCCATCCAATCATGCGACCACAAACTCAACTACTTCTGATATCTCACCCTCGTCCTTCACTCTAACCCCCACCCCTCCTAATCCTATACCTCAAGTCCTCGCTCCCAACCCACTGCCGACCACCACTACTCCAGTCGACCAACCTTTGATGGACCAACCCCCTATAACTCAGCCGACCAACCAGCCTGTTGGGAATAAAATGAGATATGTTTTGATTCAATACCAAAACCCCCTGAGACATGCCTAAGCTTAAGATGATTATGTTCTAAGCATGTTAGAACATATAGAATAAGGCTAGATGAGAAGCTGATATGTTAGGCAGCTCTTAGATGATTAGATGCACAATTTGAGGGGGAACATATGCTTTAAAGAATATCAAGAACAAGTCCCCTTAGGGCTCAAATTCTGGAACAATCACCAAAGCTATTGAAGGCAAAATATGCTTATCAGGAGAGTTGTCTAGAGGAGTTGTCTCTGCACAATTAAAACAAGAACAAATGTTCTGAAGCTTAAAGGCCAAGTATGCTGATCAGGAGAGTTGTCCAGGAGAGTTGTCTCAGTACAATTAAACCAGAACAAGTGTTCTGAAGCTTGAAAGCCAACTATGCTGAAGAGATGAAGACAAATACACCCTAAAAGACTTCAATGAATCATGCTGAGATCACATCTAGATGAAGCAAAGGGAAATAGCCAAGTCATCTAAAGAGAGCAAGCCAACTATGCTGATAAGCAAGTATGTTGATAGTGATAAGCAGAGTTGTCCATTTGATAAGGAATGTTGTCCTGTCATTGGAGCAACCTTCAGAAGCCATGTCCAAGTCCTAAAAAATTAATCTTAAAGTCAGACATTGGGAAGAGTGCTTCAGAATGAAGACAAAGTCTTAACAGCCGTTTATTACCCAAATGAGGACATGTCACTATCAAGAATCTGTCTTCCAGTTTGAAGAGCTCAAGGAAGACATTTATAGCAATTTGGGACTGCCTCTCCAACGGGCAAATCCTCAAATTTGTCTATAAATACAGAAGTGTGAAGACCATTTGAAGCATCCATTCTACATCCAACTGAACAAGCTTTCTGAAGTTTCAAAAGTCATAAGACATTCTTAGTCTTGAAACACTTCTTCTAAGCTGAACTCATTGTATATCCATACAAAGCTTAGAGAGATATCTTAATCCTTATACACTGATCTTCATTGTAAAGGATATCTCATTAGTTGGAACCTTACTTCAACCCTTACCCCTTTCAAGTGAGAAAGTGAGAAGGTTGTAGTAGTAGAAGTGGTAGGAGCTGACTGTTGAGAGAAGAACAGTTCAGTTCTGAGTTGAGAAGAGGGTACTAGGACTCTAGACATCCTAGGGATCAATTCACCAAGGAGTGGTGTTCTTGATCAAGTGCACCTTGGCACTATAAAACAAGTTAATTCCAAGAGTGAAGGAATTATCCTGTTAAATCAGGGAAAGTGGATGTAGGAGCTTGAGTCTCTGAACCACTATAAACTCTTGTGTTGATTTACTTTCAAAGTACTTTCATACATTCAACATTGCACACAAAACTGATCTTTCAAAGGACATATATTCAAGACTGTGCAAAAACTGTATTGGACAAGTTCCCTGAAAACTGGACTATATTGCTTAAGTGATTTCAGAACTTAAAGGAGTTTAAACTAAAGGGCCAACCACTAATTCCGCACTTATAACCAACTTAGATACTCATTCAACTAAGTACTCAATAGTGCTTAGTGGCTTGGTTATCTTTGAAAAGGTTATACATCTTCAGCAGATTTGTCCAAGACAACATTGCTGATCTCTGGTTTGATCAAAGTTTGAAAGAATTTGCATACAAGTGTATTCCCCCCCCCCCCCATACACTTGTTATATACTCCTTTCAGGACCAACACAGCCAATTGTACCTTTGCCCATCACCAACACCCTTGTGCCGACCAGTGCTCCTCTGCGATCACCTGCACCTCGCATGGTTACTCGCTCCCAGAATCAAGTGTTCAAACCCAATCCGAGGTATGGCCTTACATCCATCCTATCCTCTAATGTTGAACCAAGTTGTGTTTCTCAAGCTCTGAAAGATAAGCACTGGCGAGAAGCAATGTCTACGGAATTTGATGCTCTTCTTCGTAATGGCACATGGGACTTAGTTCCTCCTGCGACCTCTCAAAACATTGTTGGCTCGAAATGGGTGTTTCGCATCAAGCGAAAACCAGATGGCACCTTGGATAAATACAAAGCTCGCCTTGTCGCCAAAGGTTTCCACCAACGTTCGGGTGTGGACTTCACTGAAACCTTCAGCCCTGTTGTCAAACCGGCCACTGTGCGAGCAGTGCTTAGTATTGTTGTTACCAAAAATTGGCAGCTTCAACAGTTTGATGTCAACAATGCTTTTCTACACGGCACTCTCTCTGATACAGTCTTCATGGCCCAACCTCCGGGATTCAAAGACAACACCTTTCCCACTTATGTATGCAAATTACGTAAGTCCATATATGGTTTAAAACAGACCCCTCGTACCTGGTACTATGCACTCCGCACCTTCCTGAAGAACATTGGATTCATTCCAACACACTCTGATGAATCCTTATTTATTTACAACAAATCCGGGGTGCTCGCCTACTTTCTCGTATATGTTGACGACCTCATCCTCACGGGAAACAGCTTGCCCCTTCTTTCCCGTGTGACTGCCGAGCTCGGCACAAAATTCTCTGTGAAAGATCTTGGCCCTCTTTCCTACTTTCTCGGCGTTGAAGTCCTTCGCTCCACGAAGTCATGCTTTCTCTCACAACGAAAGTATGTTGTGGACCTCCTCACTCGATATAACATGCTCGCATCGAAACCTGTTCAGACTCCACTATCTGCCACTGCTCGCCTATCCCTTTCGGATGGCACATCTCCCACGGATTCCACCCAATATCGCCAGGTGTTCGGCACCCTATAGTATGTTCAACTCACTAGACCTGACATTGCATTTGCTGTTCACAAGCTTTCTCAATTCATGCATGCTCCCACTATCACTCACTGGAATGCTGCCAAACGTCTTCTTTGCTATCTCAATGGCACTAGAGATACTGGAATCAACATGACTCCCACCTCGTCCTCGCTTCACTGTTTTACCGATGCCGACTGGGCAGACGATCGTGATGATCGCACTTCCACTAGTGCTTATGTTGTTTTTCTAGGGGCAAATCCCATCTCTTGGTCCTCCAAGAAACAGAAATATATTGCTCGCTCATCCGTTGAAGCCGAATATCGAGCAATTTCCTCTGCTGCCTCTGAGGTTCAATGGTTGAAGTCACTACTCAAAGAATTACACTTCCCCATTTCGCAAGTGCCCGCCATCTACTGTGACAACATTGGGGCCACCTACCTATGCTCCAACCCAGTCTTTCACTCGCGCATGAAGCATATCGCAATTGACTTCCACTTTGTTCGTGATCTCATCAAAACTGCTCAAGTTCGTGTCTCACATGTCTCATCTGCCGACCAACTTGCTGATGCTCTCACCAAACCCCTCTCGGGTGCTCGCTTCCAACTTCTTATGTCCAAGATTGGATTATCCTATGGTACTCCATCTTGAGGGGGCATATTAGGAATATATTTAAAGTATTGTATATATATTCATATGAAGGCCCAACTCATGTTACTTATGGGCCTCATCTATTAGCCCACTAAGATTAGGTCAAACTCATGTCTTGTATAAATACCCCTTGTACACTCATTTGTAAAGTAATCGAGAAATAATATTTCTCATATTCTCTATAGTATCAAGGTGTTAATCTTTTTGTGTTAACCTTCCGTTGCGTCACAATTCATCTAACGTGCAATTTTAGTCCAAAAAATTTAGCATTTTCGATTTAATCTTATTTTTTTAAAATGTGTACATATATTTTGGCCTCAAAATCTTCACAAAATTGAGAACTTTACCGTTTTAAATACTCATGTGATATAAAATGACATTTTTTCAATTATTCGGCAATTTAGGGACTTTTTTCTTTTTAAAATAGTAAGTTAGGACAATAAAAGGTAGATCAAATAAAAGAAGAAAACTTAGGACCATAAGCTCACAGGTCGAGCCAGAGGCCGGAGCGCCATTAAAACCTTGTCTGGGAAAACCCTCCTTAGGGACAAAACCCAGGTCAAGGGAAAAATGTACACTCCTCTAAAGATCAATGTCTATAAAAAACTGAATACAAATCATTGTGCAAAAATGAGAGTAAAAAATCTGGGGGGTAACCCCTCCAAATACAGTCAAGGCCAGTCTTGGCCACAGCATCAGCAGCCTGATTGGCCTCTCTGAAGATGTGCGTGTATCGAATGTGCATTTCCTGCGTAAGAGGATGGATCTTGCTCCAAAGACCTTGCAGACGCCAAGGAATGGATGGTTTGGAGCTCAAAAAAGTGTCAACCGTGAGTATTGAATCTGACTCTATCCAGAGGAAGTGCCAACCCTGATCATGTGCATACTTGATAGCCATAAGTACCGCTGCCATCTCAGCCTCAAGAGGGAGGCCCCAACCTACCTTAGTAGCAATCGCAGCCACGAAAAATCCCCTGAACGTCCTGAAGACCACCCCCGCATGCAGACTACCCGGGGAAGAAGAGGCACTTCCGTCCGTGTTAACCTTGTACCAACATGGATCAGGCAGAAACCAAATCACAGATGAACCGTGTCTCGTCGGCTTATGTCTGTTCGAAACGCCAAGAGCCTTAGCAATGAGTAGATCCCGAACTGTGTTGTCCGAATATCCCCTAGCTATGTTGTTGGCCTCCCTGATGCACGAAATGATCTGAGTCATACATCTCCTAACAGGGGGTGAAACCCCATCAAATATCACCTTGTTCCGCAGAGTCCAAACGGCCCAAATAGCAGTGACGAAGCCCGCCCTCCACAACTCCAAAGACTGTGGACCCAACTGAACTCTAGTGGCCTGGAGGAAAATATCTAGAATTGAATTAAAAAAGTAAAGAACTTTTTAAACTCTTAAGGAGAGTGGATCAAAAAAAAATTCATTAATTATTATTGTATTATAACAAAACTATATATATTCTAAAAAAAATTAAAATTTAATTACAAGAGTTTACTATATATAAGTTTAGTTATAATGTCATAACTAAATGTTAAAATTTTGTAAATTGAGAGCTTCTCTCTCTTCATTATTGAGCTTCCTTTGTAAGCTTATTCAACCACCACCGCTTATAAGTGTCTTTCATTGCCGCAACTGATTTTTTATGGTGAGTTTCTAAAACTCAATCTTATCAGTCGTCCCTTTCGCTGTGTGATCGGCGTCGCCAACGTAGCCTTCTACTCGTTGTCTCCAGTGTGGTGATCTTTGTTCCGTTGTATCATTCGAGTTTAGAAGTTTCGTGTTACTTTTTTAGGTGAGATCAATGGGTCAATCCTATCTGACAGTGTTACGGTGGCTGATCGGGTGAGCGATTTGTTGATCCCTTTTAATTTCTTGTTCTTAGCTTAGTTCTGTTTCATTTATTTTGTTGTCTTTTAGCTTTCTTGTTCTTCCTTCCTGTTTTTAGCTTAAATTAGTTTTCTTTTTTAGTTCTTTTGTCTTTTACTCTCTGCTTGTTGCGTTCTCTTCGCCTTATGCGGCCTCTACGCTTTTTGCGGATTTGTATCTCTTTCTGGAGTCTCTTTTGTTTTTTCTGGTGGTGCTTGGATGGTTGAATCTTGGTGTATGGTTACGTTTGTCTTGTATTTTTTCATACGAAACTACATTCGTGTGGGGTTTGTCTCGATGTAAGAAAGGAGAACTGGACTGTTGTTTGTTGGCAAAGTGTTCACTCATCTTCCCACTTCCTCACAATTGGAGCGGACAGCGATATCGAATTGATCAGTCTTGATTTGAAGATCTAGTGTTTAAAAATGTATTATCTTTTGTACTGATCAGTCTGATCTTGTAATCCTTTTAAAAAATGTGAAAATTTTGTTAATTTATCTACTGACCAATTTTGATCACGAAAAATTAAACCTTTTTAATTTAGTACAAAAATTATAAAAATTGTTCAATTTGGTCCTAAATTGCTGAAAACTTAAAGATAGTTTCGTTTCAAGTCCCCACATGACAAAAACGATGCTATTTTCAATTTCTCGACAACTTTATAATAAAAAAAAATTAGATAACTTTTTAAAATTTTGAGACTCAATCGAAAAAGATAATTTTTTAAAACTAAATTAATATGTAAACAAATTACAGTATAATGTGATAAAAAAAAAATGAAAAAGGATGAACTCATAGGAGTACATGACATTGCCTGGCCTTATCAAATGTTGGGCCAGTCCAACCTTTTAGGGTTCGGTTATTTACACCTCCGTCTTTGTTAATTATACTCCCCCAATTTATAATGTGACACTATTTTACGATTTTTTTTTTTTTAATTTTTTTGTGAAATAAATCATTTTTTACATGTATTTTATATTTTATGTTGTTTACAACGGAACGAAAATCGTGAGGGCAAAAGCACTTGCTATTGGCAAGGGCCCAATTTTTTAAGGTGATGTTTATCTTGAACTTTTAGTAGTTTTGAAAATCGGTTTTTGAAATTGTAGGTTTTTTGAAATTCTAATAAATAGTAATATGTGTGTTTTTTTTTTAGTTTTGTAATAGCATAAGATTTTAAGTTTATGTCAAATCAATATGTAAGATTGAATGAAATTGAATTACTCGAGTATTATATTATTGTTGAGTGAGATTATAATGATTAGTTGATTGTGTAATGATTGAATGTATTATATTATTGTATTATTATAGTATTATTATATTATTGTTGAGAAAGAATATAATGATTGGAGTAATATTATATAGATATAACTTTATGTCAATCAATATGTTGAAATCCAAAACCTGATTTTTAAAACCAAAAGTAAACATTCACTTTGAGATCCTAAATTCATTTTACTTTTGTTTTAAAAAATCAGGTTTTGAATTTTAAGATCCTAAATTCATTTTACTTTGAGATTTAAAAATCAGTTTTCAAAATCCACTTAAACCCACCCCTATCAAACATATTGATTTGACATAAAATTATATATATATAATATCACTCCAATTATTATAATTTTTCTCAACAATAATATAATAATACTATAATAATATAATAATACAATAATATAATACATTTAATCATTACACAATCAACTAATCATTATAATCTCACCAAACAATAATATAATAATACAAACTCATTCAATTTTACAACTTGATTTGACATAAAGTTAAATCTTCCACTATTTCAAAACTCAAAAGAAACACTCATATTACTATTTATCGGGATTTCAAAAACCAAAATTTTTAAAATCCGGTTTTTAAAACCACCCAAAACCCAAAGTAAACACCCCCTAAAGTTATTGTCTGATCCTCACCATTGACAAACAATAATTTGACCTTGCCATTTTGAATTTTTTAAAATTTTCTCTTAATGAGCCCTCACCAACGCTGATTTTTTTTTTTTTTTTAAGTTCTAGGCTTCTAGCGACATCAATAAATACTTTAGTTCTAATAATATTAATTGACCTAATATTATAAGATAAAAACTCGCGACATAGATCTCATGAAGTTAATATATAATCCCTCCTATTCAAAATATATACATCTTAAGCTCATGCACACATATTAAGAAAATAAATTAATTCTCAGGTTACTCTTAATAAATACTTAAAATTTTCATTAAAATAAATACATGTATATAAATATTTATTGATCTTAAGGTTAAATTTAGAATAAATACAATTAATTTATATTGAAAAGTGCAAAACGACTTATATTTTACAAAGAAAACGGAAAGTCAAAACGACTTATATTTTAAATAGGAGGGAGTAATATATAATAATATATGAGCATAACATATTTAATTATGAACATTATACTATGAAAACAGAATATTTATAGTATTTTTTTATGTTCGAGATTGAAAATAATAATAGAATTAATATATACCTCGGGCAGGCCCAGAGTATACTTTACATAATTATATTTGAGGAAGTCCATTTTTAAAAAATTATTCCTCGTTTTGATTTATTTATTATACCAATGAATTGATAATGGTTTATTAGTATTAACCAATCCGCATTTATAGGGGGTCGCCAGATTATGGATGAAATTCTTATTGCGCACGAGGCCATGGACGAAGCGAAAAAGAAAAGAAAAATTAGGGCCTTCTTTAAAGTGGATTTCGCTAAGGCATTTGACTCAGTGAAATGGGATTTCTTGGAAATGGGATTTCTTGGAGAATATGATGGAGGGCATGAATTTCTCGACAAAATGGAGGGCGTGGATGATGGAGTGCATCTCAACTGCAAGTGCGGCTGTACTTGTAAATGGAAGCTCGTCGGGTGACTTCAATTTAGAGAGGGGGCTGAGACAAGGGGATCCCTTGTCTCCCTTTCTTTTTCTTATAGCAGCAGAGGGTTTAAATTGCCTGGTGAACAAGGTCGTGGAAATTGGAGAGCTGAATCTGATTCTGAGGGGAAGAGAACAAGTAAAGGTGTCGCTTCTTCAGTACGCCGACGACACGCTGTTCTTGTGTAATGGAAAGTGGGAGGATATTCGCACGATTAAACACATTTTAAAGTTGTTCGAATTGGTGTCGGGGCTAGGAGTCAACTTCAATAAATGTAGCCTAATTGGAGTGCATATGAGAGACGAGGATAAAAGAGATATGGCAGACTACTTAGAGTGTAGCGTGGGCAGCCTGCCCATGGATTTTCTGGGATTGAATGTGGGATTAAATCACCACAAAACATCCTCTTGGGAAGGCATGTTGAAAAAGATAAAAAGGAAATTGGAGATATGGAAAGATAAACACATCTCGATGGGTGGTAGAGTCACCTTAGTCCAAGTCGTGTTATCCGCAATACCGACGTATTATCTATCTTTCTTCAAACTTCCTAAAACTGTTTTAAGCGATATCAAAAAAATTCAAAGAAACTTCTTATGGGGAGGGGGAGAGGGAGAGGGAGCGGGAAAAAAAATTCCATGGGTCAGTTGGGAGGACGTGTGTGTGGATAAATCGAAGGGGGTTTAGGGATCAGAGATCTACATGTATTTAACGTGGCTTTGTTAGGAAAATGGATTTGGCGAATGCTTACAGGGGAAAAGAGTCTTTGGGTGAGGGTGTTAAATTCAAAATATGGGGGGCTGGTGAGCGATGATTCGAATACAAGTAGACGAGGAAGTCGGAGGGTGGGGGAATCAGCCTGGTGGAAAGAGATTAAGAAAATTTATGAGCAAATAGGAGGGGAAGAAGCTAGAAATAAAATATGTAGAGTGGTGGGGAGTGGAGAAAAAACTAAATTTTGGAGCGATTTATGGGTTGAAGGGAGTGAAAATCTAAAGGACAAATTTCCTGAACTATATCGCATCAGCAAGCAGCAGTGTAGTACAATCAGTAACATGGGTAGTTGGATTGAGGATGATTGGCATTGGGAGTGGGCTTGGGGGAGGGATCTCAGAACCAATGAGGTTGAGTCTCTAACAGAGTTGCTTGTTTTGATTGGCAGGTACAGATTGAATCGAAGCTACGAGGATATCTGGAAATGGACTTTTGCTCCTAATGGTCTGTACTCGACCAGTACGGCGCACTCCATGATGGTGAAGGAAGCAGAAACGCAGACCGAGGAGGCTGAAGAGAAGCCCGAGTTCACAGCGGTTTGGAAGAATATGGCACCAAGGAGAGAACAAACATTAGTGTGGAAAGCGCTGAAAGGACGACTTGCAACCGTGGACAATCTAGTAAGGAGGGGAGTTAACATTCCCGAGGCAGAAAGAAATTGCATATTATGCACAAGTGTAGCAGAAAATAACACCCATCTGCTACTGGGTTGTAATTTTGCCATATCAATTTGGTTTGAATGTTATAAATGGCTGCAGGTGTGTATGGTCCCCCACATAGACATTGGATCCCATTTTCTTCAGCACATTGACGCTCTGGGAAGTGGAAAATTAAGAACTTTAATGTCAAGTCTGTGGGTTTGTGTAGTGGGAGAAATCTGGAAATGCCGAAATTTAAAACGGTTCAAGAATGAACCCAAGGAGGTGAAAAAGACTGTGGAAAACATTAAAATAAAACTGTGGGTCTGGCTCCGCGGAAAGAATTTGGTGCAACCTCTGGCGTCAGTTTCGGCATGGTTTTGCGACCCGTTTCTTTGTATAATAGAGTAAAAGTCGTAAGGAGGTTGAGGACATAGAAACACCGTTGTAACTTATAGATGTAACATGTGTAAAAACATGGGTTGAGTACCCCAGTACTCAAGGCAATACAATTTTACTGTTTAAAAAAAAAAAAAAAACTATTATCGTGCAATATCACGTGAATTAAACTTGCTTCTTTCATTTATTATATTCACCAGCACACTTTCCTAAATCAGCAAACCTACTTTAAACTTTTCTTGAATTAATGCAGCTTATACGCCACCTACCCCTATAGTAAATTTACTGATATTTTTTATATTTTTTAAATTAGGTAAAATTATTAATAAATTAATTTAATAAATATGTTTTTTTTTTTTTTTATGAAAGTTAAATATCCATTCCTTTTTCCCCTTCCCATGACTCGAACCCAGGACTAGGACTAAGGCCCAGGTAGTGGTGCTCTAAATATGTTAGTACTGAGTTTATTATAAAATTCATCAAAAAAGAATTTTCTAAAAATTATATTTATAATTTTTACATGTTTGAAACTATTATTGATAAAAAAAAATATTTTTACAGTATTCTATTATGTTTTAAACACGTTTACAATCCCTTAAAAAGGGATAGATGAAGAAAATATAATTCGTAATTTATTTAATTTTACATCACATTTAATAAATAAATAAATAAGAGTATTCAAATTTTCTATTATTAATACTGGACAACACAAATGTAACAATAATATATTTTTTCTTGCAATTCAACATTGCCATCTATAATATAATATATATATATATATATATATATATATATATATATATATATTTGTGTATATATATATATATTCAATTAGTTAGTCTAATAAATTAAAAATATATGTATGAGATGCTTGTAAATTAATAATATTACTTTTTTTTTTGAAAATAATATAATATACATACATAAATATTATCATCAACCTAATTAATTCATAAATATATTCATGGACATAATATTAATAATTTGAGATTTGTGCACACCCACCAACCTTTTTTCTTTCTTTCCTTTTTTTTTAGTAGAAAACCCCCCACCAACTTATATTAGTAAATTGAGTCTTAATTGTACATGTACGTATTCTATAGTAATTTTCATACCCCACTCTTGACTAAATTCTTAGCTTACGTTTTTTCTTTTTTCCTCATTTCTTCTACAACCACTGTTTTAATTTTCAAAATGAGGTGAGTTGCAAAAACAATTGGAGAATTGAGATCAATCTTAGTGTTAATGATAAAAAATAATAAAATGATAAAATATCATTAATTAAGAATTAAAATTTTCTATTTATCATATTTATTCTTAACTAAATATACACTATTAGAAAATTAATATACAAGAATTAATTTTCTACTTCTCTATAAGTTCGAACTTTTAAATGAGATAAAATTATTTCATATACCTTTAAGTTCGAAAAAAACTTAATAAATATATTTAAAAGAGCTTAATTGGCGAATAAAATAATGTGTAATGGATGATACTTGGGTATATGCGAGTGTACGGTACATACAAATTTTAATTTTAAATTTTGATTTATATTTTATTTGCACACGTTCATTTAATGAATTCATCCAAAAATTATTTTTTTACTACAGTTATCTGCACCAGCTCATTTTATTAGTTCACCCCTAAATCATTTATTTTTATGACGTTTGATGTGCCAAAAATTGCACGAGAGGATTATATATCCTCGGGGTCAGATATCCAAATTCCCGAGTGCTTAGACCTGATTTGGGTACACTGCTTCCGCTGGAATGATCCTCCAGGGACCTGCAAAAGACACACCGGAGGGGGCTCCGGTGCGGACGCTCCGACGCTCAAGTCAGTATCAGAATCTTTGTATATCATAAGGACCTCAAAGTCCTTGATTTATCGGCTCAAGCTCTCAAAGAATATCAGAAGTATGTTTGATACGAAATGTATTAAGTTTTGTCAAAGTAAAAAGTCTAACCTGGAAATCTCCTCGAATTTACCTATTTATAGAGATACTTTCTGGAGAGGAAGTCAAGCCTTCCTCTTATTTCGGAGCTGCCCATAAGACTCGGCCCTGCTGAGTGGACGAAGTCCTCCAGTCCTCCACCTCCGGAAAGACCGGGGCCAAGTCAAGCCTTCCTCTTATTTCGGAGCTGCCCATAAGACTCGGCCCTGCTGAGTGGACGAAGTCCTCCAGTCCTCCACCTCCGGAAAGACCGGGGCCACTCCCCCTAGTGGACTCCTTCCACTAAAATGAAGGAGGGAAGAATCTTTCTTTGGTCAGCCTTAGTCCGATTCATGCGAAGATCTCCTATATTCTCGGTTTACCAATTCATATCAAGATCAGGTCCTCCAGATAAGTCTCTCCGGGAGGACCTCCAGGAGCTCCCTCCGGAGGGACTTCCAGAAGGGATTCTTTATCCAGAGCCCCTTCCATAATCCCATATCTTCTCTTTCATCTTATCCTTTATACACGTGTCGACTTCTTATTGAACGACATTTTTAGGCCGCATCAACGTTATTTGCACCCGCTCATTTTATGAGTTCACCCCAACTTAATTTTTTACCACAATTATATGCACCCCTCATTTTATGAGTTCACCCCAAAATATTTTTTAAAAAATAATTACATTTAAAATACTATATTATCCTTTTACTAATTTACACAAAATATAATAAAATCAACCTTAATTTGTATATTTACAATCTGCAGCCGAGTCGTTGCCGAGTTTCGATTCACCACCAAGTCATCAATATTTTTAGAAAAAAAAATCGTAAAACATAATTAAAAAAAAAAACTATTGAAATTAGCCACAAATATATTGTTCATTTAGAATATTTGACGGAGGGTTGTGCTAAAGTTTTTTAGGACAACACTGATAGAAACGCAAGGATCGTCTATGATCAGTGGACTTGTGGGGATTTTTTTGTGCAGAAATCACATTCTGGGAGCACCGTCAGACGCTCTCTACAATGTTTACTGTGACATGAAGACGATCAAGGAATTGTGGGAGTCCTTGGAGAAGAAGTACAAAACTAAAGATGTTGGAATCAAGAAATTCGTAGTGGCCTAGTTGTACGACTTCAAAATGGAGGATAACAAGTCCGTTATGGAGCAAGTTCAGAAACTGCAACTAATATTCCATAAGATTGTTGTTGAAGACATGGTTCTGCCAAATGCCTTTCTGGTTGCAACTATGGTGGAAAATTATCTTCATCTTGGAAGGAGTTTAAGGCGTACCTCAAGCACAAAAGAAAGCAGATGAGCTTGGAGGACCTGATTGTTCAACTCGGAAATGAGAAGGACAACCGGAGGAGAGACGGGAAAGGACATGTTGTCCCGATTGAGGCCAAGGCCAATTTGATGGAGAATACCGGTCCATCAAAGAAGAGAAAGTGCCCAACGAATTTGTTGTTAAGTTCATCAAGGGGAAGGATCCTGCTCCTCCCATTAAGTAGAAATTTACTGGAAATTGCTACACCTGTGGCAAGCCTAATCACCGATCCAGGGAGAGCCGTCAGCCTTGTTGAGACGACAAAGGAAATGGGAGATAAAAGATGAATGATTCTTTGAACCTCACTAATCTAGATATGTCTGCAGTAGTGCCGGAAGTCAATATGGTGGACAACAAGAAGGAATGGTTTGTGGACACTGGAGCCACTTTCCACATTTGCTCGAAAAAAGACTGCATTCTCCACTTATGCTCCTACTGAAGGGAGGAAGTTGTTTATGAAAAATCAGGCCTCGTCTGAAGTGGCTGGAGTAGGAACCGTGCTTCTAAAGTTGACATCTGGGAAAGAGCTGACTTTGAAGGATGTGTTGCATGCCTCAGACATCCGAAAGAATCTAATTTCGGGATATCTTTTAATTAGCCATCAGTTTAAGCTAGTTTTTTAATCTAATAAAATTGTAATGAGCAAGTTTGGCCAGTTTCTCAGGAAAGGTTATCTCGAGAATGGTCTTTTCAAATTAAGTACTATGGTTGTAAGTCGTAATGGCAAGAACATTATTAATAAAATTGTTTCTTCTGCTGCTTACATCATTGAGTGTTCCTCTTTATGACATTTTAGATTAGGACATGTAAATTTAAAATCCATAAAACGTTTAGTAAATCTGATTTACTTAAAATAGATAATGTTGATACATCCAAACGATGTGAAGTTTGTACTGAAGCAAAAATGATGAAATTGTCATTAAATTAGTTGAAAGGAACACTGCCCCCTAGACTTAATTCACACGGATGTATGTGATTTAAAATTTGTACAAACTAGAGGAGGAAAAAAGTTTCATTACTTTTAAAGATGACTACACAAGATTCTGCTATGTTTACCTTTTACGAAGCAAGGGCGAAGCTATAGAGGCTTTTAAACTTTATAAAAATGAAGTAGATAATCAACTAAATACTCGAATTAAATCAATTCTTAGTGATAGAGGAGGAGGGTACGTAGCTCCGTTTGAACAATTGTGAGTTGAATCTGGCATAATACATCAAACGACAGCCCCTTACTCACCACAGTCGAATGGTGTTGCGGAAAGGAAAAACCGAACACTAAAAGAGATTATGAAAGATATGTTAATCAGCTCAGGTTTGCCTCAGAACTTGTGGGGGGGGGGGCCATTTTGTCGGCTAACCAACCACATTTTCAATAAAATTCCACACAAAACCAAGGATAAGACTCCTTACGAAGTGTGGAGGAAACACAAACCATCATACAAATACCTCAAAGTGTGGGGGTATTTGGCTAAGGTTGAAGTAACACTTCCCAAACAAGTGAAAATCGGCCCTAAAATAGTCGATTGCATCTTTATTGGATATGCTCTCAACAGTAGTGCTTATCGGTTTCTAATATACAAATCACAAATACCCGATATGACAAAAGGTACTACAATTGAATCAAGGAATGTTGTGTTCTTTGAAAACATATTTCCACTAAGGAAAAGTGGGAAAGAGAGTTCTAGTAAAAGAATCCATGAAGCAACAAATGACACTGCAGGTCCTTCCACTCAAGAGAGTGAAGAACCTTGACGCAGTAAACGAGCTAGAATTGATAAGACCCTTTGATCCGGACTTCATTACTTACATACTGGAGGAGGATGAACCTAAGACTATAAAAAAAGCTTTGACAAGACCAGATGCACCCCTCTGGAAGGAAGCCATAAAAAGTGAATATGATTCGATTCTGCAAAATCATACATGGGAGTTGGTTGATCTCCATAAAGGTTGCAAGCCCTTAGGATGCAAGTGGATCCTTAAAATGAAATATAAGGTAGACGGATCAGTGGAAAATATAAAGCTTGGTTGTTTACAAAGGTCTTTAAATAAAAAGAAGGGTATGATTTCTTTGACACTTATTCACCAGTGACAAGAATCACCTCCATTCGTGTACTCACTGTGATTACTGCTTTGCACAATCTCGAAATACACCAAATGGACGTTAAGATTGTGTTTTTAAATTGTGAAATAGATGCTGAAATATACATGGATCTACCAGAAGGGTATATTGCACCTGGAAATGAGAAAAAGGTGTGTAAACTTGTTTGATCGTTGTATGGACTTAAACAAGCTCCAAAGCAGTGACACTTGAAATTTGACAATACAATGTTGTCAAATGGGTTTCACATTAACTAATGTGACAAGTGTGTATATGTGAAGGATACACCAAATGGTTTTGTTATCGTGTGTTTATATGTCGATGACATGTTAATCATGGGTAACAATCATAACGTCATAGTTAATATGAAAAACATGTTAAGTAGAAACTTTGACATGAAAGACATGGGATTAGCAGATGTGATTCTTGGAATAAAGTTTGAGAGCACATTTAATGGAATTTTCTTGACACAATCTCACTATGTTGAGAAGGCACTGAAGAAATATAATGCCTTCAACGATCCACCTGCTAAAACACCCCTAGAACTTAATGTTCACTTGAAAAAGAATAGAGGAGATCTAGTGGCTCAACTGGAATATGCAAGGATCATTGGAAGCGTGATGTACATTACAAATTGTACACGACCTCATCTTGCATGCTCTGTGAACAAACTGAGTTAATACACGAATAATCCAAGTCACGAGCATTGGAAGGCTCTCAAAAGGTTTTAAGATACTTAAAGTACACCCTAGACCTTGGACTTCACTACACAAGACATCCAGTTGTACTCGAAGGATGCAGTAATGCAAACTGGATATCTGACACTAAAGATTCGTTGTCCACTAGTGGATATGTATTCACTATTGGAGGAGAAACTATGTCATGGAGATCCAAGAAACAAACGTGTATTGCCCGTTCCACAATGGAATCAGAATTTATCACTTTAAAACTAGCCGGTGTAGAGGTTGAATGGTTGCGTAACTTTCTAGAAGACATTCCTTGTTTGAAGAAACTAGTACCATTTGTGATGGTACATTGTGACAGTCAAGTTGCTATTGGTAGAGCTATGAACGTCATGTATAACAAAAAGTCGAGACACATACGTCGTCGACACAACTCCGTTATAAATTCGATCTCAACTGGAGTAATTTGTATTGACTATGTGAAGTCAAAAGGCAATATAGCGGATCCGCTCATGAAAAGCGTAAACCGAGATCAAATGAACAAGCTGATAGAAGGAATTGGTCTAAAATCCACAAGAAAAACTAAAACAGTGGAAACCCAACCATGATGATTGGAGATCCCAATAATTTGGTTCAATGGAAAAACTAAATTGTGGATGTTAATTAGTGAGACAACACTTGAAAATCATAGCCATTCATGACTGCACTGTATTAAGTGTTAAAAGCCCGTAAGATGTGGTAAAGGTTGAGTCTTTGACTATTAATGATTTCTAAAGACTGGGTATAACGAGATACTCAAAAGGAGATCACATATATAAAAGAAAAGTGAGGTCCGCTTCGACCAAAATATATATGAATACAAAGGACGTCCATGGCCAAAACGAACAAAAACGTGAGAACAAAATGTAGTCGACATTGAAGTGTGCCTGCACTGTTGATTAGGTATACACGATGGAGGATTAGTTCAAGACACTGCGTCCACTAAGCCGCTGGTGTACCCGATGGTGTTCGGCTACGGAAAGTTCAAAGCCAAAAACTACTTTCCGGATGCACTGAAGTCTCAAAATGAACCGAACAATGAGTCTGATGCACTATAGACGCAATTTTCACTCATTTGGGGGACTGTTGGAATTAATGGGTTTTGATACCATTATCTAATTAAAATTATTAGATGGGCTAAACATTAATTATTTGATAATTAAACATGACGTAGTCGATATACTCGTGGAGTAAATGAATGTGGTATATTTAAAGGCTCAAAATAGAGTTTCGGTGAGTGAGGAATTAATTATTTAAGTTGGTGGATTCCACAACTTATTTAATGATGAGTTTGAGAGTGGTAGGTGAAAAGTCACATTGTTCCACATGGAAAATTTACAAAGGTATGGAAGGCTTTTTAAACACTGTAGTGCTAGTAGAGTTCAATTATGGTAAATGGCTACACACTCTCAAATGCCACGCGCGCGCTGCCGCCGCCGCCCGTTCGCTCGGCTCCAGTTTATAGTGAACTTGGACGTTTGTGCTCTGCAAGTTACCCGATCTGCACGGTTTTCTCCACTACCACGAATTTCGCCCTTCTATCTAATCTACAAATTTCTCAACCTCTTTTTGTCCTAGTACAAGTTCAGTAAAAACTCTCACACGTTCGGCGTATTTTTTTTTTTTTTTAAAAAAATTGTATCAAATTAAAAAATATAAATTTTAACATATTCACCCTAAATCAATCTTCTATAAAATTTAATGATATCCTTAATTAAAAATAATAGATCTTTTAGAAATACATTGGAGGATAAAATTGAAAGAAGTGTCTAGAAATAGCAAAATCTAGCTAAAATTAATTAGAAATTAACAGATGTTAATACCAACACCCCTATAAAATTTTGTCACTATTAAATCGTATCAAAATTTTCAATAAAAATAATCAACTCAAATTAACTAATTCAGTTAAAAAAAAAATCTTGCGATTTTCTGTTCTACACTAACTATCAACCACACAAATATGTCTAAAAGTTGTGCAATCTCACTTTCATGCACGAATGTACGATTGAGTTTGAGTTGCCTCTCCACCTACTCTATCATCTATCTATATATATATATATATATAATAACAGGATAGTCTGACCAAAGTCAATTTTTCTGTGGACCCAGCTGTTCTTTTTTAGTTTTTTTTAAAGCTGAGGGCCCATCTGTTCTAATTATTGTTTGTTGGCCCAATTAAACTGAAGCAAATGACCCAACAGTTATAATTCTAGATTTGTTATAAATTTTAGGTTATATCACTTCTGAAGACATTCTTTATTCGCCGTCATTAACATATTCAAAATATACAATTTATTTTTTTTAGTATTTTATAATTTTAAAAAAATAAATATTTTAGTGACATTCTATTTATGAGTATTATTGTTTGAAAGTATATGGTTTAACATTGTTTAATTAATTATCTGACTTACATCTATTTTATTTAATTACATTTATTAAAATTTTAATTTATTATAAATACCTATAAATCTTATAGTAATATGTACACACGTATAAATTCTATAATATAAAGTTAAATTACAATCTACTTAAATTTTAAAACAAACCCATATGATTATAACTATTAGAATTTTAATTATTAAAAAAATATTTGTAATTACACATACACCTATAGATTTTAATTATTAAAAAAAAATATTTGTAATTACTTTATGTATATTTGATTATTTGAATATTTATTTGTACATATATTTTTGTTTCCCAAGATAATATATAGATTTTAATTATAAGTTAAAATTTGTATAAGATAGTTTCATAAATCTTATTTCGTAAATTTGAATTTTGATTAATTACTTTGTTTCGTTAGAAGTTTTCATCTTTTCATTTAGACGTCTCACATAAAGTTTATCATTTCATTTTTTTAATACATTGTGTCCCACCTCTTTTACTCTTAATTTCTTCTACACTCCATTTCATTTTCTCTCTTCAATCATATCAATTTTACTACACCTCATTTTATATTAATCTCCTTCAAATTCTGTGATAATTAAACGTTAGACGGATGGAGTAATATTCTATCAATAATTATAAGTGAAAATAGATTAAAAAAGATGTAACTGAAGCTTTATTCACATGAAATCAATGATATGGTCTCACATAGTATTATTTTTCTTTAAATTTTATGAAATTTCGCCATTGAAAGTTTTAAATCACACTAATTAAAGTAATATTTTATAAATAATCAATTGAAATTTATTCATAATTAATCCGTGCAACTTCACGGTAGAATTACTAGTTTAACTAATTGTTACTCCCTCCATCTCATTTTAAATTCTCCATTTATTATTTACACAAAATTAATATAAAAGTTATTTATTAGTATTAAAGGATATAAAGTGGAGAATCTAAAAGTGTTTTGAATAATAAAATTTAGTAGTAAAAAAAAAAAAAAAAACTATTTTATTATCAAGTTAAAAAATTATAAATTTAATTTAAAGCATTTATATTTTACAAATAATAAATTTAAAATGGACGGGGAGGGAGTATTTCATAAGAATCTATCTAGTGACAATTAAAGAAAAAAACTACTACTAGCATACCCAATTTCAATAAAAGTAAAAAAAAAAACAATTACCCAAAATTGTTCTCAATGGCCCCTGCCACTGCCAGCTTCAAAAGTGTTGTCGCACACATGATTATAACTTCAATATCTTACGTTCATAAATTGAATTATATATAGTCCTAGTTCCTTGACATTTTTAAATTGGGTTTGTACGTTTTAACGTAGGTTCACTTCTCACTTTACATGAATCAGTCCACACAACTAAAGCAAGACATGTTCAAAATGGGAATAATTGGAATTAGAATCCGTCGATTTTGAACCGTCGATTTCAGTTCGAAATTAAATTGAGCCGTAACTTTAAATTAAAATGAGATAAATATTTTTTACAACTGTTCAAATAATAATGAAACAGATGAGGTATCATTTATTTTATAATTTTTTTATGATAGAGAAAAATTTAATGGGGTTGGTTGAATAGAAGTTATTTTGTGAATTTTTTAAAATAGAGAAAAGATTAATGACTTTATTTTGTGAATATTTTAAGATGGAGAAAAAAAAATAATGGCATTGATTGAATAGAAATATTGTATTCCTATTGATAAGAATAATATCAAATTAAATACAAAAAAAAAATTATAACATTTAATGTGGTTAAAATCAAATAAAAAAAAATGTTTACCACGTAAGTGTTGGACACTGTATCATTTCCAACTTTCCGTGTTGCGCAAAATTTTTAAAGGAGTAAAAAATTAATTTTTAAAATTTTCAATTAATAATGTGACTTTAACAAATATTTAAATAATAATGTAACAAAGAAAGTATATATATTTAAACAAGTCTATACATTGAGATGGTTTTTTCGAAGTCTAAGGCATGACCTATATAAGCTTGCTTTGATAAACATGATAGGTAGATCAGTTGGACATCCTTTTCTGTGACCAATTATTTTTTATTTATGAGACAAGTAAAATTTCTTTATAAAATTGACAATCACAAACTAAATGCATAATAAATAAAGGGGTAGGCTATATACCCCTCCAACTTTATTAAGTATACTTTCCTTTCCATTTATTAATTTAATGTTTAAGTAAAATATTTAATTTACTCTTTTAATAAAATGTTCATTAAATAGATACACTCCATTTAAAATTTAAAATCTAACTCTAATTTTTACGGTTGTCGCCCCTAGCCGCGGATACCTATTGCCGCCACAATCTCCGACAAAAATAAAATTAGTGTCGATCTAATGAATATTTTCGATTGAAATCTCAAAACAATCCAACAAAAATCTCAAAAAAAAAATTGACATATTTTCGACAAATCAGTGTTGATCGACACTGATTTGTCGACAGGAAGGTATATGATCGACAATAATATGTCGACAAAAAATACTCTCGTCGACACGATTTCATTGTAAGGAATTTTTTTTGACATATTTCAACAAAATGTGCTCGAAAATAAACACTATCGTCAACAACAATTTGTTGGCGATAGTGATTATATTCGAGCACATTTTGTCAAAGAAAAAAAACCCTGTGTTTTAGGGTTTAGGCGGGCGGCAACGGCTAGACGAGGGAGGGATGCGGCCTTGGAGAGGGAGGAGGGACGACGGCGACTTGTGTGGGGGAAGACAGGGCGGCGGCGCGAGGAAGGAGGGGCGCCGTTGCCGCCGCACTGTTGTAGAAAAAAAAAAAAAAACAACGGACGGTAGCGCTGGGTATGATGGGCTACGACGCTGTGGTCGGTGGGTTGAAGGAAAAGAGGAAGGAATGGGACTAGAATTAGGGAAGAAGAGGAAAAAAATTAGAATTTTAGTGAGGATTTATTTATTATGTAAAATTTTGAGAAAAAGAAGTATATTAGATATTTTAGGGAAGTACATCTAACATAATCCATTTTGAGTATTGCAGCAGCTAGTGCTGTTATTCGAACCGAGCCTTAACGAGACTCGGCTCGGCTCGACTCGTTTAGCTTAACGAGTCGAGCTCGAGCTCGTTAAATACTCGATTTACTAACGAGCCGGCTCGAGCTCGACTTGTTAGGCTCGATAACTAAATTTTTATAAAAAAATCCATTAGGCTCGTTAGGCTCGGCTCGACTCGATAGGCTCGTTAAGCTCGTTAGACTCGTTAACGAGTCGAGCTCAATTTTTAACTCGATAATGTTATTGAGCCGAGCTCGGCTCGACTCGATAAGAGCTCGAGTCGAGCTCGAACCTCAAATACTAGGCTCGACTCGGCTCGAATAACAGCCCTAGCAGCAACCATATAAGTAATTCATCTTTTGTAATTCCACAAATTAAAGCACACATGTCGGTAACGGGGTGTAGTTCCCATTTGTTTGTTAAAAAATGTTGTGTCCAACGGAGCTTCCTTAATTTAGTGGGTACCCTTACCCTGGTCCCGAAATCGGTATACCCACCTAATCGTAAATATCCGTTTCTTCATGTCCTATTTTTGTATCTTATTAAAACATACTTTTCGATAAATAAAATAAAAAAATCCCCAAAATTACAATTGCTCCACCAATAATCCTACCCTATAGTAATAAATGGCATACACTTACAAGCATCCACAGCCACCAGTTCTACCGAACAAGCACACGGTCCTCTATATGCCCACCCCAACCTACTCACAATTATTATATTTTAAATAAATAAATTAAAAAAAAAACATTATAGTATTATAAATAGAAATATAGCTTCCTCTTATCCTCCATTCAACTTCCAACATAGTACACCAACCATGGCGATTGCCCTACTAGAATTCACACTCTACGCCGCCCTCTTCCTCTCCGCCCTCTTCCTCACATCTATTTTCACCGGCAAACTCCGCGACTCCTCCTCCCCTCCCGGCCCTTTCGCTCTCCCCATCATCGGCCATTTACACCTTCTCGGGCCGAGACTACACCACACTTTCCACGACATGGCCCAACGCTACGGGCCGATACTGCAGGTCCGCCTCGGAGCCATCCCTTGCGTGGTTGTTTCGAGCCCCGAACTGGCTAAAGAGTTCCTCAAGACTCACGAACTCATCTTCTCCTCACGCAAACACTCAACAGCCATTGATATCGTCACCTACGACTCTTCCTTCGCTTTCTCACCCTACGGCCCCTACTGGAAGTTCATCAAGAAACTCTGCACGTACGAACTTCTTGGCGCCAGAAACCTCACTCATTTCCAGCCCATTCGCACGTGGGAAGTCACCGCCTTCGTCAAGAGCCTCATGGACAAGGGTCAAACCGGAAAGAGTTTCAATTTGACCGACGAGCTCGTCAAGCTCACCAGCAATGTCATTTCGCATATGATGCTCAGCATCAGGTTAGTCACACATTCTCAATTTTTAAATTTTGGTATTAAACAGTAGATCAACTCATCCGTTTCAATTTTCGTATTTCATTTACTTGAGGTAATTTTTCGTGTTTCATTTAGAATATATTTTTGTTTAGGAATTTTGAAGATTTTAAAATTCTAAAAATATTTATATTTTGGATTTAAGGAGGTTGGATTTAACTTTATATTATAAGATTTGTACGTATTTATAAGGTCGTCTTTTATCGAATTTATAAGATTTTAAAATCTAGCTAAATTCTAAATCTCAAATTAGAATATGAGTTAGATTTCAAATTTTTAAATCTAGACTTGAAATCCCAAAACAAACATAGTTTTAGTATTTCACCCTATCAGATCTGTAACATATGTTGCTCTCATTACACAATTTACACTACAAAAAAAATTAAGTTTTAGTAATAAAACTATTTCATCATAACATTTCTATATAAAAGTATTTAACAGGAAATTGACTTTTAATGACAGATCTGCTCATAATTTTTAATATTGATTATTAAAAACTTGTAAAGAAACTATAATGACAGGATTTATATGAAAAAAACTAAAAAAATAATTCTATTGGTGTGTTATTACGAGGTTAGATCATATAATGACACGACACATATCAATAATAATAAAAAAAAAAAAGGGAAATAGTAAAACTGACATAAACAATCTCTTACCACTTTGTACACTCATGACTCATGTGAACAATTGTTCCGCCACCGTGTCAGGTGTTCGGAGGACGAAGGCGATGCGGAGGCGGCGAGGACGGTGATTCGGGAGGTGACGCAGATATTCGGAGAGTTTGATGTTGCGGATATTATATGGTTTTGCAAGAACTTCGATTTGCAGGGGATAAAGAAGAGATCAGAGAGTATTCAGAAGAGGTATGATGCTTTGTTGGAAAAGATTATTACTGACAGGGAGGAGCAGCGGCGGAGACAGGGCGGCGCCGGCGGCGAGGCCAAGGATTTTCTTGATATGTTTCTTGACATAATGGAGAGTGGGACCTCCGAGGTGAAATTCACCAGGGAACATCTTAAAGCTTTAATTTTGGTGAGATTATTTTTTATTATATTTTTTATTTGAGTTTAAATATTATTTTTTTATTACTCCCTCCGTCCCAGAATTTTATGCACAATTTGACAGACATAAAGATTAAGAAAATGGAATAAATTGATATACAAGGTAAAATAAAGGAGGAGTATTATTATTAATAATTTATTGACTAAAGTGAGAGAAATTTGACTAAAGGGAAGGGAAAGTAAAATAAAAGAGGAGTATTATTAGTAAAAAATTATGTGAGTTGTTTAATTTTTTGGAGTGTGCAAAAAATGTTAGGACACCCCCCGGTTAAGAAAAGTGTGCAAAAAATCATGAGACAGTAGTAGGAGTAGTACTTTTTAATCTATATATATTTTCACATTTGTTAAACTGATTTTTGGCGTTTTACTCCATTGAAATTAATATGTTTAAATTTTTAAATAAAAATGTGTCACTTTAATTATTTATTGTGTTTAATTTATTTGATAAGAATATAAACATGAAATTAAACATATAATTATGAACAAATATTTAATAAAATAGAAACATTTTAAGAGAATATTTTTATTGAATTAAAATTTGTATTGGGATGATTTTACAGTTTACCTTAATCTTGGTGACAAATTAAGTCAAGGGTTCATGCATCACCATCACTAAAGATTTTAATTAGTATTAATTCTAACAAGATCAAGAATAATAAATGTGGTTGTAATTGAACTACTATTAGTTGACTAATTAACACATCCCTAATTAATTGTTAAGGATTTCTTCACGGCCGGCACAGACACAACAGCCATTACCACGGAATGGGCTATAGCTGAACTGATAAACAATCCAAAAGTACTGAAAAAAGCACAAGATGAGATTGACAAAGTCGTAGGATCCAAGAGATTGCTTAAAGAATCGGATGCCCCTAACCTGCCCTACCTTCAAGCTATCATAAAAGAAACATTCCGATTCCACCCTCCGATCCCTATGCTATCGAGGAAATCAACTTCCGACTGCCAGATCGACGGCTACAAAATTTCGAAAAATAGTTTGTTGTTCGTCAACATTTGGTCCATGGGGCGGAACCCAAAGTACTGGGAAAGCCCGATGTCGTTTCGGCCCGAGAGATTTTTGGAGAAAGAAAATGCTTCAATTGATATTAAAGGGCAGAATTTTGAGCTTCTGCCCTTTGGAACGGGCAGGAGGGGCTGCCCGGGGATGTTGTTGGGCATACAGGAGGTGACCCATATAATTGGAACAATGATTCAATGCTTTGACTGGGAGTTGCCCGATGGGTCGGGTCAGGTCGACATGACGGAGCGGCATGGATTGACTGCTCCGCGAGCAAACGATCTGGTTTGTCGTGTGGTGTCGCGGGTTGACCCGGGAATTGTGTCCGAACAGTGATGCCCATTGTAAATATGCATGTATTATTATGTGTTTTTTGTGCTAGAAGCTTACTTATTTGAATTGTGGCGCTATGTTTAAAATAATAATGTTTGTTTAATTTTTTATTAAATTCAATGTGGTGAGATCTTTTTTTGGACATTATACAGTTCTTATATACACACACCCACACGCTTTTTCTTTTTTAAAATTAGAGTGGTGTTGGACTCAATGGAACGTGCAAGTAGTCACGGGACAATTTAATTGACGTGTATCGTTTATTATAATCAAGAGTGTGTCTTGAATCTTGTGTGCATATGTGAAAGTTATAATGTAATAGAATGCTTAATTGGTGTTTTTGTATTCTTTTCGCCCATGTAGTAGACTCATTCATGCTCAATTTAGTTTACAAACACTTGTTGCATGTCAAAATCACACTTAATTGAGGTGTAATTAATCAGTAATTAGGTTAGGCATATGGTTGTACTGTATAATATCTTCGCAATTAATGGCCGCTCATGATGTACAAGTCCTTAACTAGCATATAATGACTTAATTTAATTATACCTAAGTATAGTATATGCGTAAAACCATGATATATAAAAGTCCTTAATTAGCATAATTACTGAATTTAGAATTACGTAGTCCCTCAATTACGTAATTCGCTTAAAAACTTGCATTCTAATTATCATGGAAGAGGAAAATTTTCGATTACAGAAATGATGTCTTATAGGGATTCATGATTTAATTAGAAGTAAATTATGGAGAATCATGATGAAAAAATTAAAAAAAATGGTAACAATACAATTCCCCTTTTTTTTTTTCCACTTTCCGTGTTCAATCACTTTCAAAATTTTCAACACGCATATATATGATCCAACACTTGTACCAAAATTTTATGTATCCTAGCAAATTGCCTAATTCCAACCCACTTTGTACCATATATATCCCACAGTTGTTATTCTTTAAAAGCTAATTAGTTATTCCCTTCGTTCGGAATTACTTTCACACTTTTCTGTCCGGAATTACTTTCACACTTTCCTTTTCGAGACGTCCCACAATAACTTTCACACCCTTAAAATGAAAAACATTTTATAAACTCCTCTCTCACAATATTTTCAATTTTACACAAATGTACTTACACAAAAGTCAACTTATTTCTTTACTTTATACATCAAAGTAATCACGGGACAGAGAGAGTAATTTTTATCAATAATTATATGTTTGGAGAATACTTGAATGAGATAAAATTAAAAATTATTACTCCCTCCGTCCAATTTCATTATTCCCACTTTTCTTTTTTAGTTGTTCAATTTTATTATGCTCATTTCCTTTTTGAAAATAATATTATTCACACTACTTTATCTCCACCCTCCAACCATCACTTATTAATTCAAATTGTCACTAACTTTATTCATAAACAATCACTTTACCTATAAATGGACCCCACAACATCTCATTATACCCCAACTTATCTACTTTATACATAAACTAATCAATATTCATTAAAATTCATGTCCAAGGAATGGATATACTAAAATTGGATGGAGGGAGTATTTATAATTGGCCTCTACCTTGTCACTGATTGCATGCATATATATATTATTTTCAGCCACTGTTTTTTTTTGGTCAAGCAAAGGAGACTATTTTATTGAAGCATAAATGATCAGTACATATATAAGGTATTGAGGTACCAGTAGTACCAGAATACTATAAAGGCTCAGAATAAATTACAGTAAAAAACATAAAGCAAAATCTTCTAGGCAGAGTGCAATTGTGGCCCTCACTTCTTGTTAAGCTGCTCCCAAGGCTCTGTTAACCAATCTCTAAAGTTTGTGCCTATAAGCATTTGTCCATAGCTGGAGAACCAGCTCCATGTTCTCCCTTTGATCTCGTCCAATACTTTCGCCTCGTCCCAGCTGCAGTTTTCAAAAATCCTCTTGTTTCTCCATCGCCACACGACCCATACCACACATATCCAAATTCCAATTGCTGCCTTGTCGCCTCCTTTTGTTCCCACCAGACCCGAATGCATCAGAAAATTTTCTCTCACCTGTTGATGGACTGGGATACATACTTTAAGCCAAGCGTAGCATTTGTACCAAACAACACTTACCAGTCTGCACTCCAGAAACAGGTGAGAAGTTGACTCCGTTTTTTCGCCGCACAAAGAACATTTAGTGTCCTCTACTCTTTGGATGATCTTTCTCTTAAATAGATTCTCCTTGGTGGGGAGTCGATTCCATAAAATCTGCCATGCCAGAGTTGCTGCCTTTGATGGTACAAGTTTACTCCACACCAAAGAGAATTCAGCTCCCTCGATATCTCTTTCCGTCCCGATTGTAGACTCTCTTGAGATGCAGTCATAAGCCTCTCTCGTTTCAAACCTGCTGCTCTTCCTTGAGTTCCATATCCAGCCATCTTGTGCTCCAAGCCTGAGTTGGTACCTGTTAATATGAGATTGCAATTGATCAAGCAAAATTAATTCCCGATCAAGAAGTGTTCTGCGCCAATTCCAGACCCACACCCACTGCCCCTCTACCCAATTTCCCATACTACTGATAAGTGCATCCTTAACCACACTCAGCCCATATAATCTAGGAAACACCTGCTTAAGTGCTTTGTCCCCAGCCCACAACCCTTCCCAAAATAAAGTATTATTGCCGTTTCCCACCCGAAGCTCTAATCTACCCCAAAACCACTTCCCTCTCTGTCCCGAGACTGTCCTGATAATACCCTTCCACCAACTAGACTTAATCCTCTCTATCCTGCCCCCAAACTGTCCACCCTCACCTATCTCGACCCTCCCATTTATCGAGTTAATGACCCTAACCCACAGACTCTCTGGACACGATAAGTATCTCCACATCCACTTTCCTATTAGAGCTAAATTAAACCACTTAAGATTCCTAACCCCGAGACCCCCAGCGCTTTTAGACTTGCAAATCGAATTCCATTTAACCCATGAGATTTTTTTCTGTGTCACACTCCCCCCTCCCCACAAGAATCTACAATTTAAGGAAATAAGAGTTTTTACTATTTTGGCAGGTAATAAACTAAAGGAAAAATGGTAGATTGGGATCGACGTCAACACCGATTTCAGAAGAGTGACTCTGCCCCCAATGGATATTTTTTTCTGCTCCCATCTGTTCAACCTTCTCTTGACTTTCTGGATCACCTCATCCCATTCAGAAATTCGGTTTAGTCGTGCCCCTATCTTGACCCCCAGGTAGTTAAAAGGCATGCTTCCTTTTTGGCAGCCTAGTGAATCAGCCATTGAGTCCAGCACTTGCCCCTCGACATGGATACCACTGAGACTGCATTTGTTATAATTTACCTTAAGCCCCGAGATGAGTTCGAAATTTCTTAAGATACATTTCATTGCCCATACGTTGCTGTTGCTGGCCTTCCCCACAAAAATGGTGTCATCCGCATACTGAAGGTGTGAGATCTCGACTTGATCCCTTCCAATTTTTGCTGCCTCGTACACTCCAGCCTGCGTCGCTTTTTTTATAAGGCTGCTCAGCCCCTCGGCCACCAGTAGGTAAAGGAAAGGGGAAAGGGGATCCCCTTGCCTAAGGCCTCGACCCAATTTAAATTCGTCAGTCGGGCTACCATTCACTAAGACCGTGGCGCTCGCAGAGGATACACATTCCATAATCCACTTTCTCCATTTCCTACTGAAATTAAACCTTTCCATCATCAGGTCTAAAAACTCCCAATCCACTGTGTCGTAGGCCTTTGCAAAATCCACTTTAAAGAATAACCTGTCTACTTTACTCTTTTTTGCCTCCTCCACCACTTCATTCAGGATCACCACCCCATCAAGTATATATCTGTTTCCCACAAACGCACTCTGATTTTCCGAAATAATCTGATTCATAACCTTACTCAATCTCTTCGCCAGAAGCTTTGCCAGTATCTTATAAGTACACCCAATGAGAGAAATGGGTCTGAATTCGTTGATTGAACGTGCACCTTCTTTTTTTGGGATTAACACTATGTATGACGGGTTCGAGCCACGCACTAGCCTTCCGTTCGTCTGGAATTCCCACAGCATACGGCATACATCCTCCCTAATGGTTCCCCAACACTCTTTTACAAATCTGAAGTTAAAACCATCGGGCCCCGGGCTCTTCGAGCTACTGCAATTCCAAACTGCTTCTTTGATCTCCTGCTCACTAAATCTTGCGATTAACATTTCATTGTCTACTTCCGTCACCCTGTTGTTAACAAAATTCTCAACCACTGTTGGTCTCCCACCCGGAACTTTGCTGTATTAATTCTTAAAAAAATCACTGATGCCTTTTTTGACCAGATTTACCTCCTCGACCCATGCCCCATCTATCTGAATACCTGCCATCTCACTATTCTTCCGCTGGTGGTTAACAATTCTATGGAAGAAATTGGAGTTTACGTCTCCTTCCGTCAGCCATCTCACCTTTGCTTTTTGTGCCAGCAGGCTGTTTTTCAAACTTGAGGTTTTTATAAGTTCTGCCTGAGCCGCTTTTCGACGGATGATTTCAGCTTCGTCGAGGCCGAAGGTGTCGTCCAGGATATCTGCCTCCTGTATTTCCAACCGAAGATTTTCGATTTTCTCCTCGATGGATCCGAAGACAGACTGGTTCCAGGCTTTTAATTCTGACTTTAGGAATTTTAGCTTCTCCTTCAGAATAAAACCCCCCCACCCTGCTAGCTGAGGCTTTTTCCAAGTATTTTCTACGAAAGTCTTGAACTCCGGGTGTGTTGTCCACGCGTTTACGAATCTGAACGGTTTAGGTCCCCAGTCGACGCTCTTTGTTTCTATAAGGATAGGGCAGTGATCAGATACTGACCTGTTCAGTCCTCTTAGAGTGATTGTCGGCCACAGCATTACCCATTCCTCGTTGACTAGCGCTCGATCGATTTTGCTTTTGCAACTTCCATCCGGTTTGTACCAAGTGAAACTTCTTCCGTGAAGAGGGAGGTCAATGAGGTGTGCTCCCGAAATGAAATCGTCGAAGCTTCTAATATCCCTGCGACAAACGCTTGAGTTCTGCCCTGCCCTCTCACTCGGTCGTCTAATAGCGTTGAAGTCTCCGATAATGCATATGCAAGTGTTGCTGTTCTGCCTTATTACCAGATTGATTCTGTCCCACAAATCCATCTTCTCCCCTAACAAACATGGTGCGTACACGTTGATGGTGCAACATTTGATCTGGTTGCTGCCCCAATACCCATTGACCACCACCGCTCCATTCATGTGCCACTTGCTGGCACAATTGAACACCTCTTTGTTCCAGATTGAGATTATGCCTCCCGAACGCCCCTCTGATTCTCTTGCCTCCCACTCGAAATTGTCTTCCCCCCAAATCTCTTTGCAAACCATCTCATCAATTTTTTCCAGTTTTGACTCCTGAACACAACAAAAATCCAGCTTGTGTTTTCTCCTCATTTCTTTTATTTCTGCTTTCTTCACCTTGCTGCCTAGACCTCGACAGTTAAAAGATAAAATCTTCATTAATTACCTTGTCCCGTTGTCGCCTTGGCTAGAGATCTTTTTTCTTGATCAATTGCCATTAACTGTGTTAGCCTTTGGATTAGGTCCTCTTCCTTCCCTTTGCTTTTCAAGCCGATTTTCTTCCCAAACTCCCAAATCTTCCTGGCTTCTTCCTTCAGGGCTTCTTCTTCCACGTCCGACACTATTCCGGCTACGAAACCTGGCCAATTTTCTCTTTCTTTGCCTCTCTGTCTAGCCTTCTGCTCACCCTTTTCTTTTTTGGACAACTGCCCCTTTCTTTTCCCGAGTATTTGTTGGTTCGATGCAGTGAGGTGCACCGGGGCGCAGCCGCCCTGAGTCGGACTACAGCCATTAGGAGGTGGTGCCGACGCGTCGCTTTGCTGGGAGGATTGTGGCTGTGCTTGAGCATTTTTGGGTGTAAATTCTGGTGGGTGATTCTTCGGCGTGCCCGAAGCGGGGCTGGGGTGATTTGTTTCGAGATTTGGGATTAGGGTTGCTTTGTTTGGGGCTGCTGTGGGCTGTGTTGAGAGACAGGTGGCCTCCGAAGTGAGTTTTATTGGGCTGAGATTCTGGGTCGAACAGGGGTGTGGTCGGTCAGAATCGGGGGGGAGTGGGCCCTGCAAAAGTGTTAGGTCAATATCGGGTGCGGGCCTAGCTCCTTGAATGGGCCCAGAATTAATTTCTTGAGGCCCACAAGATTCAGAATTAAAATCGGGCCCAAAATTAAATTCTTGTGGCCCATTAGATTTAGAATTAATCACAGGCACACTGGCGCCGCACTCATCATTATCGCCAGCAGCATTTGCATTCGTGAAGTGGGCCAGTTTCTGGGGAACTGACTCTTCTCGTGCCTCTGGGGTGGGAATCGAGGGGTTTGAAATAACTTCCGCCGTTTTTGGGATGAGATCCCCCTCGATACACGTGCCTCTGTCAACCCCGAGGTAGGGTTTCTGGATCCCAATCGACGCGGATGAGTCCACCCCCGCCGCGATCGTCGCCTCAGCCGGAGCTTCCGAGCCGGTGTCGCTATCCGACCAATTATATCTTGATTCCTCGTCTGAATCGACTGATTTAATTGGTTGAAGACCCGTTTCGAGGCCGACTGGTTCTTCTATTACGAAAATAGCGAACATTGCACCATCAATTTGAGTTTGGAAAGAGCAGTTTAACTGCTTTAGACCTGTTGAAACCTGAATCCTGGCGAACTCCAGATTCTCCTTTTGTTCTGTGACTCGATCAATATCTAGCATCAATCCGATTTTCGAACATGCTAGGGAGAAGAATCTCGGGGACCATGCATGCAGAGGGATACCATACCATCTAGTCCACGTCGCTCTATTTTGATTCACATCAATATATTTCCATGGGTTTGCCCATTCGAACCAAAACTCTACCCATTCGTCCATGTCATGTAATGTTATCTCCGTGGAAATGCCTTCGCTTCCTTGCAAGAGAACAAGGCTCCCTCCCATCGATCTAAGGTTCAATTTCCCGGAGCATTCGCTCTGGATTTCCTCTCCGTGTTCCACCCAGTTAAATTCTCCCTTTAGACATCCAGTAAAACAGCCTTGAAGCCACTCCTTTTCTTTTGCGGTAGTTTGAAATTTGATTGTATCCATACGGTCCTTTAGAGACCCGATGTCTCTAGCTACAAGCGTCTCTGCCTGGCCCTTTATTCTGGCCCTGCCTTCTTCATTCGCCACTTCCAGAAATGATTTCTCACCCACTAGGCTGCTATGAGATATGTGGTGTCCCCCATAAGGCATTCCTCTCTTGGGCACGCCCTGTGTTGCGTTCCTTGCCTGTTCTTTGGTGCGGTCGTACCGGGGGCGGTAGGCTCGTATTTTGTAGCTATCTATCCAAACCTTATTCAGGTCCTCCAAGAGTCGTTCGTCACAAGCACTTTTTGTGAATCTTACAAAGCCAAATGGATTGCCTGCTCTGTCCCTTTTCCTGGGGCAGTAGATGTCCCTCACTTCACCGATGCTCTGGAAGTATCTGTATAGAATCCCCTCATCACATTCTTCAGGGAAGTTCCTGAAGAAAAAGGTAGTCACCTCCTCATTGGGATTTATGTTCTTTCTCCGCTGAAACTCGATGTTTCGATCTACCTCCGCTCTACCATCTGACCTAGGGTTCCTACTAAGGCTAGGGTTAATCCTATGGCTGTGGAATTTTGGATGCCTCACCGGAAAACTCTCGGAAGAAAAAATGTTTCGGTTTCTACCTACCCTTTTCTCTCTCCTCACCTCTCTCCACTCGCTCTCACTCATCGCGCCAAAGGTTTTTTTCAGCCACTGTTATGTATCATCATGCTCTCTGCGCCACAAATATTTTCTTTATCACAGGTCCTCTACTATTCTCCATTACTTCTCTAGCTCTTTCTATTATATGCATGTATTAGATTTGTCACAACGGGTTAACGACAGCGACTGATCTACAACCCAGCAAAATCCACTTAATTGTGGGTTTAGTCAACCAGCCCACAGCGGGTGTAGATTAAGAATTACTCACTCCATTCAATTTTATAATTTTCATCTGGATTGTACACAAATTTTAAAAAAATTGACTGTTTATGTAAAAATGAAAATATTAGAGGAAAGATAAAATAGAAATAAAATAATGAGTGAGAGCAATGTTTTTTCTTTGCATTGCACGACGAATTGATTATTAATAAATTTTAATTAATTATTTAAAGATTACATTCGTGCTATTTAAAAAATTTAATGGTTGAATTTTACAGAAATTGAAGAACAATAATACTATGTGAAACCATATCATTGATTTCATCTACAATAATACTATGTGAAACCATATCATTGATTTCATCTTTGTGAATGAAGCTTCAATTACAATTTTTTTAAAATCTATTTTCACTTATAATTATTGATGGAATATTACTTCATCCCTCTAATTATCACAGAATTTGAGAAACATTAATATAAAATGAGATGTAGTAAAATTGATATGATTGAAGAGAGGGAATAAAATGGAGTGTAGAATAATTTAAGAGTAAAAGAGTTGGAGTTACAATGTGTACACAAATAAAATGAGATTTTTTTTGTGAGACATCTAAATGAAAAGATGGAAGCTTTTGACGAAAAATGAAGTAATTAATTAAAATTCAATTTTACGAAATAAATTCATGAAACTATCTCATACAAATTTTAACTTATAATTAAAATCTATATATAATCTTGGGAAAACAAAAGTATATGTACAAATATACACAAATTAATTACAAATATTTTTTAATAATTAAAATTTATAGAGGTATACTTTAATTACAAATGTTTTTTAATAATTAATTTGTAACTGGACTGTGGACTGAATAGAATAAAGAAAAGATTGAAGGAGTGATATAACCCAAAAACTAAAACAGCTGGACCTTTCTTTAAAAAAGAAGTTGGGTCCACAGCAATTTGAGCGGGAATTGATCATTCTTTCAAAAAGTTGGGCCCACAGCAGTTTGGGCAGAAATTGACCAGCAGTCAACTTTGTTGTTTTAGGGGGTGTTTTGAAACTCTACAAACTGCTTTTAGAATCACTTTTTTTCAAAAGTTGTGAGAGGTAGCTTTAAAAATAAGTGATTTTACAAGCAGTTAGTTGTGTTTCAAAAGACATCCTTAATATATATATAAATGTGAATTATAAAATTGAACAAATAAAATAAATAGGGTGAGAATTATAAAATTAAAAGAATGTGTACTAATTAAGTCTAACCCAATTCAATCGACGGGCAGAGGGTTTGGTGGTTGGTGGGGGCCAACCTGTGAGTTTTTTTTTTTCTTACTTGATAAATGTATTTATTTCAATTAATTTATTAATGAAAAGAATTTTGATAAACAAACAATGACGAGGCGTGTTTTTTATGCAATTTGATAATATGCGGAATATTATTTTTATCAATAAAAAGTTCAAGTTTCACTCAATCACTGTCAATTATTCGATGAACTATAAAAGTGTTATTATTACTATATTATTTTAAAATAACATTAAAAAAATATTTTTATTATTTAATAATAACAAACTAAAAAAAATGAATAATGATTTTAAAAATATTATTATTAAAATATATAATAAGACAATTTTTTATATGTACAAGCTCCACCAAACACAACTTGTGTCGTTTTTACAATTTGTAATGTATATTATTATTACTTACTGTATCAATTAATACCATTACACATAAGAACTAATTAGCAGTAACACATCATATTTTTTACACAGTTCAACATGAACACACCTAACTGTTTGAACAAATAATGTTATATTATTTTATAAGTATAGTTGTATCACTTAATAATATTGATACTAAAATTTAATTGAATAAAGTTAATAAAGTATATAGAGAATAAAGTAAGTGTGGTAGAATTTAAAAAAAAAAAAAAAGAACAATTATGTAGACAATTAAAAAAAAATAAAACATGAACTTTGTGTGGATGGAAGTATATATGATATTACAAATTTTAAGAAATTACATTATGTACTTATATTTCATTCATAATTAATGTCAACCATTCATAAAAATAATAATTCTTAAATTATTTCATTCACCTTATTATGTAATTCATAAATTATTTTCATTAATTCCGTCATAATTCAATTCATTCGTATTAATCATGGACAAAATGTATTTGTAGAACATGTATAATTACCATATTTATTTTAAAAATTATTTAACATTTTGTGTTGTTTTTTTTTTTTTTTGATGGAAGTTAAATACCCATCCCTTTTTTTCCCTCCCCATGACTCGAACTCATCCCTTTTTTCCCCTCCCCATGACTCGAATCCAGGATCTGAGGTCTAGGTAGTGGTGCTCTAACCACTTGAGCTATCCCACTTTGTTTTTTGTGTTGTTTTTCTCCAAAACACAAAAAAATGATATTTTATATACTAAATAGTAATACTTGATTTTACAGTAAAACTTAATTGAAATTTTTGTTGTTGGCTTATAATACAAACATATACAAATCAATCAATTTGAATTAATTTAAAGAATTTGTTTGCTTTCATTAGTATTAATCGATGGGTTCCCATCACGTACACAGTAAACTATTGAGTATTGACATATATAATCGATTAGTATTTGTCATTTAGCAATTATTATCATACACATTAAAGAATTTAGGGGTTTAGTCATAATTTAATGTGTGCAGTCGTATGGATTAGTTGGACCACTTTAATATATAGTATATATATATACATGTTTTAGTAATTTTGTAAAAATAAAATTTATGAAATAAAATGTCTTACACACTAGCATTAGAACAAACATTGTTTGTAAAGTGAAGTAATTGGATAAAAAGTTTATTTACTTATAGGTGTCATCTACCACTCTCAAAAGCATTTAAGTGTTAATTTGTTTTACCTTGTTATCATACCCTACTAAGTCCCCCTCATCTTTTCTCTCTCAAAGAAAAGAATGTTTCTCCTCCTCAGTTTAATCTTTCCAGCCATTATTCAGTTGAAAAAGCTTTAAATTGGTTTTTCTTGTTTTTGGGATTGTGAATTTAATGAGTGCTGGCCTTTTCAAAACATGAGTGCTTTTTTGATTTCTTGATCTTAGCAAATTCGGCTCATCATTAGATTACTTCAAATTGGCAAACTTATGTGTGGTGAGTGTATTTCACTTGCTTATACATTGGTGGTGAGGCAAACGACGGTAGGGATACTCCTAAATCTTATCACGCGAGAGGTCTTGGGTTCATCAATGGAAGGGTGTAATCTTGGTAAAAAAATCCGACAACAAATATTATTCTCAGAAGGGCCAATGGTTTTACAGAATATTGTTGGTTTCTCTCTTCGATTTTTGGCTATAAATCTGGAAGTGAGGGCAGATAGGGAATCACAACCTTTCATCTTCTTTCTTCTTGTATACGACTCTCCCTTATCCCCTCAAAAAATGGCAATGGCGATTCAAAAATAATTAAGTGAGTGCACTATTTCTGAGAAGGAGGTAGCAAATACTGATGTTCAAATGAGTGAGCTTGTCATTCCCACCTCTTCGATTGCATTGAAGTTTGTCTCTAGGCGTTTCTTCAATGTCCTTGAACTCAAGAAGCTGTTGCTATCGAGCTGGAAAATCAACTCTTCTCTCACCGTAACTTCGGTGGGTGATGGCCTTTATGTGGTTGATTTTAACAATAAAGCTGTGATGCAAGAGATACTCGACATGCAACCATGGAATTTGAGACAGTCGCTCATGGTGTTGAAGCCACTTACGGGATCGGAGTGCTTTGCAAATATCAGAATGGACCGTGTGCCGTTTTGGGTCCAGATCCATGGTCTTCCTGCACATGCAATGACAAAGGTAACAGGGGAAAGGGTTGGAAGCATTCTTGGGGAGGTGTTGCAAGTTAATGCTAAAGAAGGACAGATGGCGTGGGGTGAATCACTTAGAGTTCGTGTGCTTTATGATACGGAAGCACCTTTATGCCGTTTTTCTAATTTTACTGTTCAAGATGTTACAACTATAATTTTCTTTCGGTATGAAAGATTGTCTGACTTTTGCACTTATTGTGGACATCTAACACACTCTGCTAGGGGTTGCAGCAAAATCAAAGATCGTGAGGATGACTGGGTTGAAAATCATAAATTCTTCCCGGAGTGGCTGAAGGCGGACAAAGCAAAAAGGCCCAATCTAGCAGACATGCAGGACCTTTCTAGGTTGCTGGGCATAAACTTGGGTATTCCTACTGCTGTGGTGGTTCAGCAAGCTTTGGAAGGGAGAAGAGAGGACAGGGGTAAGAATGTCATTACTGTGGATGATGATATCACCTCTGATTCTGAGAAAAGAAGGAGGGCCAAAGGCAAGGCGGTGATGATTGATGATGGTGTCAAAGAGTTGTGGAAAATGGCGGAACAGGAGGTGCTAGGGCCTCATTGGAATTTGAATGAGGAGGCCCAGCCTCAACAAAATGAGAGGGAAGCAGTATACACCTTCCAGGACTTAATGACCAAAAGGGGAGAAGGAGAAGCAGCTGAAAAAAGAGGAAATGCTAAGATTGATCATAGAACAGGTATGATTCTTGATCCGCTTACTTTTACAATACCTATTGGACATCAGCACAGAATGTATATTGACCCTCTATGGGGAAAATAAAAGGACAATGGAAAGTATTAGCGAGTTATTCATCATGTGGGCAGAGACTTTAAGGCTTTTGATTTTATGACTTATGAGGAGATTATAAATGAAGGGGAGCATCCTTATGTTCCACTCCGTGAAGAAACTGGACAAAATAATTTGGAGCATGAACAGACATAAGAGAACGAGGATAGTTATTCAATCCCGGGGGACATGAGGGCGGGGAAAAAGAGGTTATGGAAAGATCATTCTGGTGATCTGGCTGATTTCAACCGGGCAGAAAAGGTACGAGAAGAAATTGATGGGCTGTTCTTCATGAAGAAAGCAAGAAGTATGCTTGAAACTTATGGATCAGAAATTTCGATCCCGATGACGGCGGAGGTTGAGGTAACTCAACCCCGCCGTGAAGAATGAAGTTGATATGTTGGAACGCACGTGGTTTGTGTAGTACACGTGCGTTCAGTAAGCTTAGGATGTTGGTCTCTTTGTATCATCCGTCGTATTTCTTTATTTCTGAATCTAAATGTAGCCCATCCTTTGCATAAGCTCTTAGCGTTTGTTTAGGGTTTTCTAATGTTTTTTCTGTTAAGGCGTGTGGTACTGTTGGTGGTCTTGTGTTGTTCTGGAATGAAATCAATGTTTCTGTGTTGTCTTATTCGCTTGGACATATTAATTGTGTGATTACTGACTCTGTTGGTACATGGCGATTTACGGGTTTTTATGGACACTCAATACCCCAGCAAAGAATTGCCTCTTGGCAACTCCTTAAAAGACTAAAAAATTATATGCCTAATCTTCCAAACTCATGGTTGATTGGGGGTGATTTTAATGAGATTCTTCATAATCATGAAAAGAAAGTAGGGAGGCCAAAACTGAATAACAATATTGCCTTGTTCAATGATGTCTTAATTCATAATGAGCTTCATAATATCAAGATGTCGGGTTCAAAGTTCATGTGGCATAATCGAAGAAAGGGGCCATTTTATATTAAGGAGAAACTGGATAGATTCTTGGCAAATGAGAGGTGGATGTATCTTTGTGCTTTTTGCGATGCATCCACATTAAGCTTCATGGGTTCGGATCATAGACCAATTTTGATGAGTTTTGATGCTCATAGGGTTAATATCTTTAGAGGAAAGGAGGAGAGACCATTCAAATTTGAAAACTATTGGTTGAAAGAACCAGATTTTAACAAGGTTATGTCTGTGGCTTGGAACAAGACTAGCTCCAATCTGAATTTGAATGATAATATGACTGTTTGTGGAGCAATGCTGCAAGATTGGGCAAAAAAGAAAGGGGATACTTTGAGCTATAGGGTTAAACAAACCCAAAAACAAATCAATGACATTCTGGATAATGATGTTTGCTTTCCAGACATGGGTAAAGTTGGAGAGTTGGAGGCAAAATTGGCTAAACTCAACTCGCAGGAGGAATGGTTTTGGAAACAAAGAGCTAGGGTGTCGTGGCTTCAAGAAGGTGATCGTAATACCAAATTTTTCCACTCAAAGGCCAATAAGAGGAATAAGAGAAATACTATTAGAAAGATTCAAGACAAGAATGGTGATTGGAAGTGTTCTAAGAATGATATTGATGATGTTTTTATGGAATATTTCCAGCTACCCATCGGATGATGACATCAGAAGGGCAACACAATGCATTAGGACTAAAATCTCTTTGGAAAATTCCAATGCATTAGTTGTTCCGTTCTCTAAAATGGAAGTTTTCAAGGCATTGAAGGATCTGTCACCATGGAAAGCTCCGGGTCCTGATGGCTACCCAGCTTCCTTCTATCTCCATAACTGGAAGATTATTGGGGAGGAGGTCTCAAACGCTATTTTGGACATTCTTAATGGACAAGGTGAAATCATCAACTGGAATCATACAGTCATTTCTCTTATTCCTAAAATTAAAAGTCCAGCTTCTCCTCAACACTTTAGACCTATTAGCCTGTGCAATCTCTTTTATCGGATTCTTGCTAGAACGGTTACTAATAGATTGAAGTGTGTCCTGAATGATCTGATTGACCCTCATCAAAGTGCATTTGTGCCTGGTAGAATTATTACTGATAATATCCTGGTGGCCTATGAGGGAATGCATTACTTGAAATCGTCAAAAAGCAAAGTGGGGTATGCAGCATTAAAGCTAGATATGTGCAAGGCATATGATAGGATTGAATGGTCTTTTCTTATGGTAATCCTAAAGACCATGGATTTTCCAGATAAATGGATTAATCTTATTTGGAAATGTGTCTCCTCAGTGTCATACACCATCAAGATTAATGGCTCTTTTTCTGAGCGATTCACCCCCACTAGAGGCCTGAGACAAGGTGACCCCTTGTCACCATATCTATTTGTTTTGTGTGCTCAAGCTTTTTCCTCAATGCTCTCCACAGTGATTGATTCAAAGCAAGTTTCAGGTATTAGAATTGCTCGAAGTGCACCCATCCTTTCCCATCTCTTTTTCGCGGATGATAGTCTTCTTTTTTTCAAGGCATCCAAAGAAGAATCTCAAGCTGTAGCTAATTGTGTTGGGATATGAATCCTGAAACAAGTTCTAATTGATGATAAAAGATAAAGATGAAGTTTTGATAAGCCAAAAGTAGTTTGAATATTTTCTAAGTGTTGACTGATCTAGTCTAGTTAAGAGAAGTCATCTTGTACAGATCAGTAGAGTTCACAAGACAAGTACTGAGTTTTACAAGTATAAAAGAAAAGACAAGTACTTATAATATGTTGATACTTATAAGTGTTAGGATTTATACTGAGCTATATTAAAAGATGTGTAGAAGCTCATGTTTTATGATTTATATTTGATGTATAGTTTCTAAGATGACTAAGCTATTTTATTAAGCATAATGTAATGTAATAGTCTTGTTAGGATTAGATAATAGGACTAGATTAGTTCTATGATGAAATCTGAAGAAGTCTACTGCACAAATACAAGTAGAAGATGAAGTCTACTAGTTAAAGACAAGACAAGTGCGCAAGACAACAAGACAGGTCGACTTGAAGTTAGTTACAAAAACGCGTGTTGAAAATAAGGATTTAAGAGTTAGTTAAGGAATAACTAATTAACTGAAGAAACGCGTGAATGGATAAAGTTTGGAAGTTACAAGTTAGTTTTCAAGAAAAAGTTGTTACACAACTGAAAGTTTTTGAAATTAAAGTCTATAAATACCGCAAGGTATTGATCAATTAAAGACTACTGAGACTACTGGTACTACTGCATATTGAAGTATTATTGAAGATTCAAAGAATCAAATTACTCTCAGAGTTAAAGTTCAGAAAGAAGCCAGAAGACAAGTGAAGAACAAGAAGGCTACTACTGAAGACAGAGAAGTTTACTTTTATATTTTTGTTTTCAAGCTGCTAGTTACTTGTAAAATAGCTAGTTAGATCGAAGAGGCACTTGGTAGTGTTTTCGAGAAGATCTGAGTCTTATTTCTTGGGACTTAAAGCTACAAGAACATATTACTCCATTGGACGAGTTAATAAGAATATCACAACTGGGTTTGTGAGAGTGGATGTAGACAAGTTGTCGAACCACTATAAATCTCGTGTTTGATTTACTTTACTGTTTTGTTTGTTGTTTGATTGATTAACTGTTTATCTCCATAACTGAACAAGATTAGTTAAGTAAAACATTAAAACAGAGTTCTCGAAATAAGTTGAGTATAAACTATTTGGGCTCATTGATTAATTTCGTTATTCCGCATATTGTACTTTGATATATCGAAAGATTTTTGAAAAGTCTATTCACCCCCCTCTAGACATTTTCACTAGCTTACTCGTTATTAAACTCAACTTGGGACCTACAAGTGGTATCAGAGCAGTAGTTTACGAACTGCTGTTTCTTGATAACCGACTTAAGACTTGGGTGAAGTCTTGGTCCGTGATTGTACGTGCTCTTACGTGTTCTTTATCGCTGTTCTTGAAAATATCCGTTTCATAATACTATACTGTGCTATACGTATCTTCTTGAATCATGTCGCTCGAAATTAGTGCTAACAAGTTACCGAAGTTCCAGGTTCAGGACTATGACTATTGGAAGCTTAGGATGGAGGCCATCTTCAGTTCCACTCACAACTTAATGATCTCTGTCATCACTGAAGGACCAATCGTGACCATGATCCCCAATACTGCTGCCCTCGACAAGGACCAACCCGTGGGTACTCTCGTCAAGAAACCAAGGTCAGAACTAACCTCAGAAGAAATGAGGCAGAATAATTTGGATAGTTTGGCCAAGAATTACATCTTACACACTCTTCCTAACGAGTATCTAGGAAAAGTGTTAAAATGTAAAACTGCCAAAGAAATGTGGGATCGCTTAGCTATCATTTGTGAAGGGACATCCTTAATCAAAGAAAGCAAGCTTTCCACAGCAGTCCAAAGATTTGAATCATTTCATATGAAAGCTGGTGAAACAATTGACCAATTGGATACTCGTTTTACCAAAATCATGAATGACTTGGAAGTCCTTGGTAAATCATATACTTCACGTGAAATCAATCTTAGGATTCTCAAAAGCCTTGATAGTCGATGGAAAATGGTAAAAATGCTTGTTAAGAATACCCAAGATATAGATGTGTGGACAGCAGAGACCATGTTTCAAACTCTAAAGGTCCATGAGTTTGATTTAGACGAAGATGAACCCATAGCAAGTAGTGACAGAGAACATGTTGTATCTAAGAACGTTGCTTTTAAGTCTAGTTCGTCTAAGGTAGACAGGTCAAAGTCTAAGACTAGGTCTGCTTCTGTGAAAGACGAGTTAGATACTGATCTTAGTCTGAAGGATCAGGTAAGCATCATGGTTAGAAAGTTTGATAGGCTGAATAAACGTTTCAGAAGATATAAGAAGTTCTATAGAGATCATAGAGGGTCTGCTTCTAAGAACTCGTCTGAGACCAGACGAGACCGAAACTCATCCGAAAGGAGAGACGAAGTCTCGAAAGGTAACAGACAAGATAGAGAGTCTGATGGTAGGAAGATTACTCGTCCTGATAGACGTGATAAACGAAGGAATAACTCTCCTATTAAAAAGGCTACTAATGATCTCTTGTGCTATAACTGTGAGAAACCAGGTCACTACATATATGAATGTCCAGACCTAAGCACTGATGATCGAGAAGAACGCAAAGCACGAAGGGAAAGAAGATACAACCGTGGCAAGAAGGCAATGATGGCCAATGATGACTCTGATTCTGACTCAGACGAGTTGCCATCGTCCTCATCTAGCTACCCGTCTGATCCAGATCACGATGAAGCCTTCATAGTAGATGATGGTCTATGCTGCATGGCTAAAATCGACCAAGAGGTATCATCTGCTACTTCCTTTCAATCTTGTGATGAATCGGACTTTGATGAAAGTGATACTGCCAGTAGCAATGTAGGGAGTAGCCATCAGCACTCTACTAGTGCAGTTGAAGACGACCTCCTACTTGCTAACCAGGCATTCATTGAAGTCAGTGACGAGAACATTGCATTAAAACAGGAAATCATTGATCTTAAGGAAGCTCAGTCTAAAGTAGATCCTAATATAACAGTCTTAAATGAACGCTTGACTGAAGAGTTAAGGCAACTCAAAGAAAAGTGTGCATTGACAGACAGGTTATATCAAGACCTACTTAAGACACATGCAACTAAGAAAAATGAATTCAATGTTTTAAAAAGTAAGTACAAAAAGCTTGAAGAACGTAATAAGTTCTTAGAAACCGAGGTTGTCACTCTAGACCTTAAACTTACTGACCTGGTTAACTCATCTAAGGCTAACCTTGAATTGTCAGATAGGTATAGGGCTCCTGCTGACAAGACAGGCATAGGTGCTGAAACACCTAGCTCGTCTACTCAAGTCCATAAGAACCCTACTATTTTCATCTCAAGCTCTTTGACTAATGATAAAGGAAAAGGACCAATGATATACGATATTGGAACTCCATCTGAAGGCACTGTACCCAAACAGACTCAAGTTAACATGCCAATTACCAAGGGAGGTAAAAAGAATGTTAACAACAAGGTTGTTCCGTTTAAGACAAGTCAACAAAGGACTAGAAATCGTGGACGACCTAATCAGGTCAGATACGAGGACTGGTATCCTGAGGAGACAAGTACTAGACAAGGACAAACTAGATGGAAAGAGCCTAGACCTCCTTTCATAAGGCAGTCTCAGCTCTACTCGTCTAGGCCTAGGAATGTGGCTCCAAAATATCGTATTCAACCCATCCTATATCCTCCGCCTGAATCGTATGATATCGAAGGAGAAGAAAGACCTAAACATGTCTATAAACCGTATGGCCCCAATGCATACAAGCCCTACTCTGACTATCACAGACCGGTGCCTACTCAAGTAGAGGTTAAGTCAAAAGGCTACCTCAGACGAGTAGACCCTAGTACTGAGGATAGGCCAGACAAGGACAACAGGGTCTTATTTTGCAACAAATATGGTCGAAAGCTTAGAAGATCAAACTTGTTCAGGACTCCAATGTACATTTGGGTTCCATTGAACTCGACTAACCCCCCAGGACCCCAATAGACAAGGAGGGTACCTAAATTACGAAATATCATCTAATGTAGGGTCGACTCGATCTATACAAGAAGGGTGGCTCAGTAGGAGAAACTTGGTACATAGACAGTGGTTGTTCGCACCACATGACTGGTACCAAGGCACTTCTATCAAGCTACTATGAGCAAGAAGGACCAAAGGTTATATTCGGTGACAGCTCTACAGCCATCACAAAAGGCTTTGGCTATATCCGAAATGGCGACATAGAGATACAAGATGTATCATACGTAGAAGGTTTGAAATATAATCTATTATCTGTTTCACAGTTTTGTGATCGAGGTTACAAAGTGCAGTTCAAAAGTCAAAAGTGCGAAATCATAGACAAGACGACTAATACCGTACTACTCGTCGGCATAAGACAAGGTAGTGTGTACATTGTGAATTGGAATAGTTTTCCGCGGGACACTTGTCTTCTTACTAAGACACCCAAAGAGACCAGTTGGCTTTGGCATAGACGCCTTTGCCACATGAACTTTAAGGTGATTAATAAGATTGCAAGAGACTGCCTGGTTGAAGGTATACCCAACGAAATCTATTTCAAATCACATGTATGCAATGCCTGTCAAAAAGGTAAACAGGTAACGGGTTCCTTTAAATCTATTCCAACCCTCTCAACAAGTAGAGTTCTTGAACTTCTACATATGGACTTACATGGCCCAATTACTCCTCCAACTTTGAACGGTAGAAGGTACACACTTGTTGTGGTAGACGACTATTCTAAGTTCACTTGGGTAGTCTTCTTACACAAGAAGAGTTATACACAAACACTCCTACCTGATCTGTTGAAGAAGATACAAGTTGAGAAGAATCAGTCCATTGTCAAGATCCGTAGTGACAAGGGTACTGAATTCATTAACTGTTATATTAAAGAATTTTGTTCTAAGCGTGGCATCCAGCACCTTACTAGTGCAGCAAGGACACCACAACAAAATGGAGTAGCAGAACGAAGGAACAGAACTCTTAAGGAGGCCTGCAGGACAATGCTGACAGAGTATAATACTCCTCAGAAGTTTTGGGCAGAAGCGATCAATACTGCATGCCATTCCCAAAACAGAAGTGCTATCAATAAAGCACTAGGTAAGACGCCCTATGAGGTATGGAAAGGTCGAAAACCCAGATTTTCATATTTCCATATATTTGGCTGTAAGTGTTTTATCCATAACAATGGGAAGAGCAAGTTGAATGCATTCGATGCTAAAGCAGACGAGGGGATATTCTTGGGATACTCCTCGACTAGCAAAGCATTCAGAGTATTCAACTACTCTACCTTATGTGTGGAAGAAACACCACATGTAGTATTCGATGAATCACTACAGGACTCGTCTACCGATCAGATCAGTAAGAAAGTAACTGATCTATCGATCCAAACTGACCAAGAATCAGAAGTTTATGAATCTGTTCAAGCCTATAACCCGTTCATGAAAGCTCTCGAGTCTGATGATCAGGAGAAGGTAAGTGCTCAAGGTAAATCCACTAGACCAGTTGACATGCCCGAACTAGTCGACTCGTTTACTCCTATTAAAACTTCTGATGTAAATGATATTGAAATGCATGATGCTATAGTTGATCAAGATGATGATAATATGCATGCTAAGACTAGAAAAACATGGAAATCTGCTCATAATACTAAAAATATCATTGGTGACTCTACTATTGGTGTGAAGACTAGACGACAACTCTTTGAGTCACAAGAACAACCTAGTCCATCTTTGTTTTGCTGGTGTTGTTTCCTCTCATCTATCGAGCCTAAAGCCATCAAAGAGGCATTGGCTGATAGTAATTGGATCATCGCTATGCAAGACGAGTTGAACCAGTTTGTTCGAAATGACGTCTGGGAACTTGTCGATAGGCCTAAACATCATAATGTAGTTGGCACTCGATGGATTTTCAAAAACAAGAAAGATGAGAATGATGTAGTCGTTAGGAATAAGGCTAGACTAGTAGCCCAAGGCTATTCACAAGCTGAAGGCATAGATTATGATGAAACATATGCTCCTGTTGCTAGACTAGAAGCCATTCGATTGTTTCTTGCATATGCTGCTTACATGAAATTTACCGTATATCAAATGGATGTTAAAAGTGCATTTCTTAACGGTATTCTTGCGGAAGAAGTGTATGTTGAACAACCCCCAGGTTTCGAAGTCAAAGGTGACCAGGTATACAGATTAAAGAAAGCCTTATATGGACTAAAGCAAGCTCCAAGAGCATGGTATGATACTCTCTCTCTCTTTCTATTGGAAAATGGTTTTACTAAGGGCAAGGTCGATAGAACCTTGTTCAGAAGACAAGAAGGGAAAGACATTTTACTCCTCCAAATTTACGTAGATGACATCATTTTTGGTTCACCTAACAAAAAGCTGAGTGAAAGTTTCTCAACACTCATGCAAAGTAAATTTGAGATGTCTATGATGGGTGAAATGAATTACTTTCTTGGTCTTCAAGTAAAACAGACCCCAGAAGGGATTTTCATAAATCAAGCAAAATATACTAGAAATCTATTAGAAAAGTATGGTATTAAGACATGCAAGTCTACTGGCGTACCTATGCTACCTACATACAGGATGGATCCAGACGAACAAGGTAAATGTGCTGATCAAACATATTATCGTGGTCTTATTGGTTCATTACTGTACTTGACTGCTAGTAGACCTGATATTGCATTCTCTGTTGGTGTATGTGCTCGTTTTCAAGCTAACCCAAAAGAGAGTCATATGGAAACCACTAAAAGGATATTGAAATATTTGAAAGGAACCATCAATCGTGGTATATGGTATCCTTCAAATGATGATTTATCTCTAAGTGGCTACTCAGATTCTGATTTTGGTGGATGTAGAATAGATAAGAAATCTACATCTGGTTCTTGTCAATTCTTAGGCACAAAACTCATTTCATGGTTTTCGAAAAAGAAAACTAGTGTGGCTACCTCTACTACTGAAGCCGAGTACATGGCTGCTGGAAGTTGCTGTAGTCAACTACTTTGGCTCATACAACAGCTTAGAGATTACAACATATATGAATCAAATGTTCATATTTTTTGTGATAGTAATAGTGCAATTGCCATTACACAAAATCCTGTTTTGCACACACGTTGTAAGCATGTTGATGTGAAGCATCATTTCATTCGTGATCATGTAGAAAAGAAGGATATTCGCATGGAAAAGATTCATACTGATTTTCAGAGAGCTGATATTTTCACAAAACCATTGGCTGAGGCTCGTTTTCGTGAGTTATGCATTAGTCTAGGACTAATTGATCTAGACCCTACTTGCCTATAGCTATGTACTAACCAGACAGGTACATCTAAGAAATAAGGAGACAAGATCACTGGAACAGAGCACTCGTCTACTCACCCAACAGACATGTATACAAGGTCAGACAAGATGACCAAACAACCCGATGAGGAAGCTGGTAAAGCTGAGGGTAATACTAAGAGAATAAACATTTAAGGGGGAATCTATGATTTCTTAAAGAGCCTTATGTTGACTCTTAAGTTTGTTAAAAGTCATCTTGTTCGAAACCTTGATCATTGCTTCAGATTGATATTCATCTTAATTATTCTACTCTACTACCTGTATTTCATCTAATCTGTCGCGCAAGATAAGATAGGTTCAAATAAGTCGTTCGACAATCAGAATAGACAAGCACAGTCGAAGGGGGAACTCGTCTTGTGCACATTAGTCTACTCATCTGTTCTGAATAGACTCGAACAGACAAGATAAGTGGTCTTATGATTCAAATACTCTAAGTGTTTAATCAATTTGAATTAAGGGTATTATAGTAATTCGATAATCTTAAAATTGAAAAACCCTAGAATTGGATTTATACACTCCCATTTTTAATGATGTGTATACACCTAGTTCGCGCCAAATCCTACTATCCAAGGTCAGATGAGTACACTACTCTGCCTTAACCAATAGGAAAGGTGGATTCGAAAATTTTACAATATCAAATCGCGTAATTTTCTCGATTCCGTAAACTGAATTTCAAAGGACTTTCATATCTGTCCATTGGATCAAAACTTTCGATCTCAACCATTGATTCAAAACTCAAGGATTAACAAAACCCAAACTGATCTTTCTTCAATCTCTCACAATTTCATAACTTCTCGATTTTCATAACTTCTCAAGTATTCAACTCTCTCAAAACCGATCGTTTTTCATAACCTCTTCATTATGTCAATCGTCTCTATATTCGATGCTCGCACTAACATGCAAGCAAGGTTTGATTTAGGGAAGTACATCACAGAGGGAAAGGTGCATGTAGAAGGTTCTGTATTCTTCAAAGGAAACCACACTGATGACAATAAAGAAATTCTCATGAAGTGTTGGAGATGTGGTTTAAGGCCGTACTTGGAAGCATTTCCTGAAGTGGTTCTAGAAGAGGAAGTTCTTGAATTTTATGCCACAGCTACTAGACAAGGTGACTCTATTGAAGCCTTTGTTGGAAGAAGACGAGTAGAGATTACTCGAGAGATTGTAACTGAGGCATTGAAGCTACCGTCCGGATCAATTGACATTGAAAGGAATGCTGAAGGCCAAGAGCTGAAGTATTTGAGTATCTTTTGTGGAAAGAAACTCAAGCTGAATCGCGAAGGAAAAATTCCAGCTGTCAAGAAGAACCAATTGCTCGACAAATTCAAGACGTTGTTGGATATTTCTTCAAAGATGTTGCTTGGAGTCACTGGGATTTTTGACTCTGTGACACTGCAAAAAGCAAGAGTGATGGCTGTAATTCATGATGGCATCACTGAAGGGAACTGGACTAAGCTCTTCTTGGATAGGTTGATGCATTTTAAGCAGAAGGTGGAAGTTGACACCAGTACAGTCAACTGGGTTGTGACTGCAAATGTGAGCTTTGGAAACAAGTTAAGTCTCATCCTACCCATCTTGTTGCCAAACAAGACTAGTTGGAGTAAGGGAAAGCCGTTCCATCCTCTCAAACATTATCTGAAGAAGGAGGCTCTAGCAAAGCAAGCTGTTGGAAGAACTGCTGCTCCTAGACAAGTTCAAATCAATCCAGATGACGCCATGCTTGAAGCTGCCTCGTCTAGTTCTGAGGAAGACGAGTCGGGTAGTGGAAGTTCTGAGAAAGCTGAGGCTGGAACTAGTGGTAGACTAGTTCAGTATGTGGAAGAGGAGGCCATGTTTGAGGCTGCAGAAGATTCGGAAGAAACTCACTCAGACAAGGAGCCTGAGAAGAAAGAGGAAGAGTTGCAAGTATATCGACTGGTGAGAGTCGAGTCAAGTCCGTCTCCAGACAAGTCGAGTGCGGAAAAGGTTGGTACTTCTTCCCGAGCTTTGTCAATTCCTCTCTCTCTCCCCGTTAAAACCAAGGCAAGATCACTCCGATCTCGTGCCAAACCTATTCCCAAATCTTCATCGGTGTTGGCGGTGCAACCACTAAGAGCCAACATAACCCAAGACACTACTATATTTGATACAGTTGATACTCCTACAACTGTCGAACCAAACCTAGCCACATCAAAGCCCCAAGAAACCACCACCTCAAATATTCCCACCTCAACAGAATATGTTGAACCCATCAACCCATCTATTTCGGAAACTCCACTAGTTGCCACTGCAACAACTGAGACAAGGACCCCACTTGTTCAGACCCCTTCCGAAACTAGATTTGAATCCCTTGTTTATTATCCGATGTGTTTAAGGGAGAAGAGGGTTCGTGCTAAAGTCAGCAATAATTTGAAAAAGAGACTCTCGTCTATTGAGATAGACACCTCATCAGAGCAGTATGAGAAACTTCTCAGGATTTGCACGTGGGTTGCATTGAAGAAGTCCTCAACAGATGATCTCTTTGAAGTTATCCAAGGCATGGGAGGAATCTCAAACTTTATGGATTGGGAGATGGAGCAAAGGGAGAATAGTGGAGTTCAAGACTATTCCGAACTTCTTCCACCACATGTTCTTACAGCCTTGGTGAAGCGAATGCTAAATGTTTCTGATGATGTTTTACCTTCATTACACATGTTTGATATCGGAACTCAAACTGATCTGCTGGAAGAAGAGTTGAAAGCAGAGTTAGTTGGTATTGCTATTCAAACTTCAGAACCTGTTGAAGAAGAGGCTGAAAGTTCTGAAGAAGGTGACTCTTTTGAACTTGGCGAAGAAGACGATGAGTTCATGGATGCTGTTATGTTTGATGAAGATGAACTTGTGGAGAAAGTTCAAGAAGAAGTGGTCGTTGAAGCTCAGTCATCTACTCAAGTCTTTCCTGAAGGCTATCTTGAAGAGCTGAGGTCAGATTTGAAAGAGGTTGTCCATTCTGCTATTGATGAGTTCATGCACTCCAAAGTGAAAGATATGTTAGTGGAGCAGAACCAATCACTTGTTGACAGCTCAAGAGATTTGATTGTTGGAGAGGTCAACAAGATGGACTCAACTTTTCGAGCAGAGATGTATGCTGAAGTTCAAAGTTTCCTTGAGAAACAAGTTGATTTCTCTGAGAAGAGATCTATCTCATTTGCTCGTTCGTTAGATGAAGAGTCAAGTAAAATGGAAAGGCTCTACAGGGTTAAGATTGAAATTGCAGATGAACAGCGTCGTGAAGCACAAGATCAGTTGATGCGTGCTAGAACTGTTCTCACCGAGTTAACAGATCAGAACAGGTTGCTCAGACAGACAGCTACTCATTTCAAGGACGAATTAGTCATTAACTCAAAGAAGTTGGAGTCTACTGCTGATCGAATAGACAAGATGAGTCGTGATCAGACACATCAAAGGCAGATAGAGCTAGCCGCTGAAGCTATGAAGGAAGCAGTTAAGGAAGAAATGACTCATTTTACTAGTTTTTTCACTCTAAAGGCAAGTGATGAAGCCAAAAAGGGGGAAGAGACAAATAGAGTTGAAGGAAAGTCAAGTGCTGAACCTGAAATGAAGGAAGCTGCTACTGCTATGCAAGATCTCAAAAGGCCTAAGAGAGGCAAGTTAGTGAAGAAGGCAGATCTTGAAGAGGCTAGAGCAGATGAGTTGAAAAGATTACAAAAAGGCAAAAATGTTGCAATTGTGTCTCCTGAAGCTGAAGTTCAAACCAGACAAGTCAAGAGGAAGCTTGTGATTAAAGATCAACAAGATGATATAACTGCTGAGATTGTGAAGAAGCAGAAGATTGGTGATGATGATGAATTTAATTATCTTTGCAAGAAGAAGTTGGGTAAGCATATTAGAAGACTGCTGAAGCTGAAAGCTAATCCAGATCAAGTTGAAGATGCGTTCATTGACATTGATGATGAACATCGTAAAGATTGGTTCAAAGTCAAGTTGCAATGGGAGTTAGATCACTGGATTGTTCGTAAATTTGGTGAAGCTGATAGTTCTGAAGAACTGTATGTTATGTTTGATAAATTCATGGAAGTTCAAGATCGGAAGCTGTGGAATTTGATCATGAGGATAGCTGCTGGTGTGAATTTCAACATTCTAGTTCCTATTTTTCCAAAGTGGATTACTCCGATGTTAGGTTCTGGAAAAAGGATCGACTTCAACCATATTAAGAAATTTGAAGAAGACCTGCTGGATAAAGAGAAGATCGAGACTGAAGATCATATGTCAGTGATACATAAGAGACTACTCGATGCGTTCTGTGTTCCGAATCCAGAAGGAGGTACTTTATCAGATTAGTTTTTTTTGCTTTGGTACATAGTTTTATTTTGATTATTGATTAAGTATGTGTAATATCTACTGATCTATTTTGGAATGAATGAAAAGATAAGTACTATTTGATGTTTAAGACGAGATAACTACTTAACTAGTCTACTATTGAGAAAAGATTCAAGTAGTTTTGGCTTCATCAAAAAGGGGGAAATTGTTGGGATATGAATCCTGAAACAAGTTCTAATTGATGATAAAAGATAAAGATGAAGTTTTGATAAGCCAAAAGTAGTTTGAATATTTTCTAAGTGTTGACTGATCTAGTCTAGTTAAGAGAAGTCATCTTGTACAGATCAGTAGAGTTCACAAGACAAGTACTGAGTTTTACAAGTATAAAAGAAAAGACAAGCACTTATAATATGTTGATACTTATAAGTGTTAGGATTTATACTGAGCTATATTAAAAGATGTATAGAAGCTCATGTTTTATGATTTATATTTGATGTATAGTTTCTAAGATGACTAAGCTATTTTATTAAGCTTAATGTAATGTAATAGTCTTGTTAGGATTAGATAATAGGACTAGATTAGTTCTATGATGAAATCTGAAGAAGTCTACTGCACAAAGACAAGTAGAAGATGAAGTCTACTAGTTAAAGACAAGACAAGTGCGCAAGACAACAAGACAGGTCGACTTGAAGTTAGTTACAAAAATGCGTGTTGAAAATAAGGATTTAAGAGTTAGTTAAGGAACAACTAATTAACTGAAGAAACGCGTGAATGGATAAAGTTTGGAAGTTACAAGTTAGTTTTCAAGAAAAAGTTGTTACACAAATGAAAGTTCTTGAAATTAAAGTCTATAAATACCGCAAGGTATTGATCAATTAAAGACTACTGAGACTACTGGTACTACTGCATATTGAAGTATTATTGAAGATTCAAAGAAGCAAATTACTCTCAGAGTTAAAGTTCAGAAAGAAGCCAGAAGACAAGTGAAGAACAAGAAGGCTACTACTGAAGACAGAGAAGTTTACTTTTATATTTTTGTTTTCAAGCTACTAGTTACTTGTAAAATAGCTAGTTAGATCGAAGAGGCACTTGGTAGTATTTTCGAGAAGATCTGAGTCTTATTTCTTGGGACTTAAAGCTACAAGAACACATTACTCCATTGGACGAGTTAATAAGAATATCACAACTGGTTTTGTGAGAGTGGATGTAGACAAGTTGTCGAACCACTATAAATCTCGTGTTTGATTTACTTTACTGTTTTGTTTGTTGTTTGATTGATTAACTGTTTATCTCCATAACTGAACAAGATTAGTTGAGTAAAACATTAAAACAGAGTTCTCGAAATAAGTTGAGTATAAACTATTTGGGCTCATTGATTAATTTCGTTATTCCGCATATTGTACTTTGATATATCGAAAGATTTTTGAAAAGTCTATTCACCCCCCTCTAGACATTTTCACTAGCTTACTCGTTATTAAACTCAACTTGGGACCTACAAATTGTATTTATGTGTATGAAAAAGCCTCTAGCCAGCTAGTGAACAGGGAAAAATCCTCCATCATCTTTAGCCCTTCAACAAGCCAAAGTAATGTTGATCAATCTAAGCGCATTTTGGGAATTAGGTCTTCCCAAGGCCATGATCTTTATCTTGGCCTTCCTACGATTATTCCAAAAGCTAAGAGACTGAAATTTGGATATCTTACAGACAGAATTCGTGAGAAGGTGTTATCATGGAAACATAAATCCTTCTCAGAAGGGGGTAAGGAGATATTGATCAAAGTTGTTCTTCAAGCTACAATATCTTATGCCATGTCATATTTTAGAATTCCGGTTGCAATCTGACTGATATAGAAGAAACTCATGGCAAGCTTATGGTAACTAGTTGATGTGAAGCAATTGATGAGTGATGCAAGTCCATAATTCCTTTTTGTGATTGAGTGATACACATCTTGTGAGGAATGTGGATTTAGTATTCGATTTTGCTTCGTTTGAATCACTCCGTGCATGATGGTGGTAAGAGAGTTCATGATTGAAGATCATTCTTTGAAAAGTTCATTTGCTTGTATCATTGCTAGCATTTATTCAATGGTTCACAAATTCATCACAATCACTCACCTTTGTTCTTTGATTCTTTGCTTGGGGACAAGCAAACCTTTAAGTTTGGGGGGGTGATTTGTGGTGAGAGTGCATGAATTTATAGTGTGAATATGCTTGAATTGTCGTATTAAGAGTGCAAAAGTTGTGTAAAAATAGTTTGTTTGTCGAATTATTGATACATGATTGTTTTGCATTGTTTTTAGGGAAAAACGATGAGTTTTGAAGAAAATCACACGAAGGAATCAATCTGAAGAAAATGTCAGATGAAAGAAGATGAAGAGAGAGTGCATATGCAAGAAGAATCGAGCTAATCGGAGCCACGGATTGGAATTGGTGCACAAAAGAACATGGAAGAGTCAATTCGGCCGAGCTACACAACTCGGCCGAGTGGAAAAAGAGTCCAGAATCTGGAACATCTTGCAATCCGGCCGAGTTACACCATCCGGCCGAGTGGCCTGAAAAATGCTCAAGATATGTTGAAGGCACGACTCGGCCGAGCTCTCCAATCCGGCCGAGTGGAAAAGATTCGTAATTCGGCCGAGCTCTCCAATCCGGCCGAGTGGAATGGGAATGCAGAATCTGGAACGATTGGCAATCCGGCCGAGCTACGTCATCCGGCCGAGCTACTGAGTGAAAAAAAATGCAAAATACGCTTTTGGAAGTGCCCGACTCGGCCGAGCTGTCCAATCTGGCCGAGCGACCTCCTATTTTTGCCCAAAAACGTGTTTCGACTTAAGGGCACGTGTTCAGCACTTTTGGAGGAGTATATAAGGTCCAAAGTTCGTTTTTGAAAGGGGATTCCAGACATTGAGAGTCTCTACACATAGTTTCACATAGTGATAGGTTTTTGAGATAGTTTTCTTCTTGTTTTCCATAGATTAGCTTAGAATTTAGTTAATTTGGTGCTTCCAATCAAGGATTGTAAGTGGGCCTTGCTTATTCCATCATATTGTAGCTACCATTTCATGATCAAGGTGATATTATTCTATTTTGCAATTCAATTTGGTATTTTCTCAAATTCTCATTTCTTTTGCTATTTCACCATGAGTTTGATGTTATATGTTGTTATAGCCATGGGATTCTCTCAAGAAACCATGGGCTAATCCTCAATTGCCTTGGGTGTGGATGTTTTGATGAGAATTTAGTGTAAATTGTGGATTAATTGCATGATAAGCTTATAATTTTGGTGTTTAGGTTTCTAGGGTTGTACTTTGGATGATTCATTTGGTTGATTAACCCTATTAGCAAGCATGTTCGATTATGTTTATTGCAACGAGAGTTGGGTGGCATGATTGGGAGTGTGAGTGTGAGCTTTGATCAATTGAATAGAAGTTAATTAGTAATTAGCTCACCCGAGAGGGGTGTTAATGGCTAGACCGACAACCTTAGACACTAAACGAGTAGAGGTCGTCTAGGAGTTTGGTGAGAGGGCGTTTCATAAGCATTAGTAACCGTGTTGAAAGTGCTTATGAAACACTATCTTAGGGGCTTATGGTATTTGGTTAGATCCTATAATTGCTAATCAATGCACGATGTTTACCTATGCCTTTCGAGGGGGTTTGCACACTTATGTGATAGCCTTTAGCTTAACCAAAATTTGTAGTAAAATCATGTAATTGGTTCACTAGTTGACTAAATTGCTCACAAAACGGAAACACCCGAGGCAATACACTTCTCTTGCACTTTCCAACGAAAGTTAGATAGATTATTACTTCTTGTCATTAGTTATCATTACTTTGGTTAATTTAGTTTAATATTTTTGCTCTTATTCCCAAAAATCCAAACAACATCATTTAGTTACTACAATAGCATGATAACTTGCAACTTTAGGGACTCATTCTCACTTAATTAAGTCTTTGGAACGAAATTTTACTTGGTATACTTATCTTACTACTAACGAACCCATACGCTTGTGGGGATCGTATAGTTGTAAAAAGTGTGCAAAAATACATCCAAGTCAATGGCGCCGCTGCCGGGGACTTAAGCGAGTGTTGTTAGTGAGACTTAGAGTTTGTTAAGTGTTATTGATAGTAGCATTTCTTTTTGTTATTTTGTTTTTGTTCATCTTTGTGATCTTTGACATTTTTCTTTTGTAGGTGCATGATCACAAGATCACGTGGAGGAAATCTTGAACCATTAGACCTTGAGATCGAGGCACACGCAAGAAGAAGGAATCGAAGTAGGAATCGACAAAGAGTCATAGAAGAACCATTTGAGATGGAGAACATTGAAGAGATGAATCTTCCACCAAATGAAGATGATGATCCTCAAAGAGAGAACAACCAAGTTGCAAACCAAGTTGGAGGGAATCCACCTCCAAACCCACCACCAAATCTCCATAACCCAAATCCACAATATCCACCTCAAAATCACCTTCCATATCAAGGGTATTATCCTTATCCTTACCCACCTCCACAACAAGCCCACTTACCCTATCCACCACCACCTAATCAATATCCACCACCTCAACACCCTTACCCTCCACCTTACCAATATCCTCACCCTCAATACATTCAAGAGGAATACATCCCTCCCCCTCCACATATAGAAGAGCCTCAACGTGTGTACCATGGAAGGCCAATGAGGGAATATTTTGAGCCTCAACCTAGGGAGCATTACGATGGGTTAGCAAGACCAAGGGTGGAGGCAAACAACTTCGAGATTAGTGCCTCTTTATTAAGGATGTTGAGGGAGAGACAATTTGAAGGAAGGACGGAGGAAGGATTTGAGGAAGACCCGAATGAACATCTTGCTCAATTCTTGGAGATAGCCGACACTCTCAAGCAAAACGGAGTGTCGGAAGATGCTAAAAAGATGAGGCTATTTCCATTTACATTGTCGGGGAAAGCAAAAGCGTGGCTACAATCAAGCATTCCGACCGGAGAAGTGAGAACATGGGAAGAGTTGAAGAAGAGATTTATATTGAAGTACTACCCTCCTTCAAAGACGATGGAAGCCAAGCTAAAGATCTCTACGTTCAAACAAGGTCCAAATGAGGGAATCAAAGAAGCATGGGAAAGGTTTACGAGTCTTCTCATCACATGCCCCCATCATGGTTTCCCAATAGAACAAACAACATGTTGGTTCATTGGTGGGCTAAGATTGGAAGATCAACACCACATTGATGCTTGTGCGGGGGGTTCAATTTGGATGAAATCGGTGGAGGAGATCAATGACATAATTGAAGGAATATCAAGCAATACTTTCAAGATGAGAGTAGACCATGGAGCCCAAAATCGGGTAGCTCAAGTGGATGTTAATGATAGCATGAGAGAGATGATGGCCACACTCATCGAAAAGGTGAATATTTTATCTCAATCAAGAGATAATCATTTACCCTTTGTTCAAGAGGACCATCAAATGGGACCTATGGAAGAAGTGCAATACATGGGCCAACAAGGGTATCCTCAAAACTTTTAAGGGAATCGACAATATCAAGGGCAACCACCATTTCAAAATCGTGGTCAAGGCTTTCAAGGTCCTACTCAAAACCGATTCCAGGGGCAATCTTCATCATCTCAAGGACAAGGGGGACCATCCCCTCAATACCAAACTCCTCAAAACCCGAATTTTCGGAGGAATGAGAACTTGTCATATTCCAATCCTAAGAGTGCTATTCAATATCCTCCCGGATTTGATCCCGGAGCAAAACTTCCAAGTGGAGAAGGGAAGTCCTCCACGGATGAGAGTCTTGCACTCCTCATGAAGAGGATGGAGACAAGTGAGAAGAAATCTGAAGCATCCGACTCCATCCTTGCCCAACTCATGAGTAACCAAAAATCTACCGACTCAATGCTTGCCCAACTCATGAGTAACCAAAAGTCCACCGACTCAATGCTTGCCCAACTTATGAGTAATCAAAAATCGATGGAATTTCAAATGGGACAAATGGCAACTTCAATTGGATCCCAACCAAACAAAGGAAGATTTCCATCGACAACCGAGGTAAACCCACGTGAGCATTGTAATGCTATTACAATTTCAAGTGGTGAACATTATGGAGTTTCTTCAATTGAATTGGAAGAGGGTGAAGTGTTGAAGGCAAAAGAAAGGGAGGAAGAGGAAAAGAAGAGGATAGAAAAAGTTGGAAGTGGAAAGGTTGCTCCAAGAATTCCAAAGTGGAGAATTGCCAAAGATTTGAAAAAGAAGAAGCTTGAGGTACCTTGTGATAAATGGGGGGTGCCCATTACATATGAGCCACTTCCATACCCGGGAAGATACATGAAGAAAATGGATGAGAGGTTTGGGAAGTTTTTGGATATCTTCAATAAAATCCACATTGATCTTCCACTTTCGGATGCTTTAGAGCAAATACCTCATTACATGAAGTTTCTAAAGGATGCAATAGCAAACAAAAAGAAACTAGTGGATGATGAGAAGATCAAGTTGACCGAAGAGTGTAGTGCTATCCTTCAACGAACTCCTCCCGAAAAGCTCAAGGATCCGGGTAGTTTCACTCTCCCATGTGAGATTGGTGATGGTCCCATGATGAAAGCTCTTTGTGATTTGGGAGCTAGCATCAATTTGATGCCACTTTCAATCTTCAAGCGTTTGGGACTTGGAGAAGTAGTGCCCACATCAATTACTCTCCAATTAGCGGATCGTTCCATCACCCATCCTAAAGGGATCATTGAAGATGTATTGGTGAAGATTGACAAGTTCATCATTCCGGCCGACTTCGTGGTGTTAGATATGAAAGAAGATGCAAATATCCCATTGATTCTTGGGAGGCCGTTTCTTGCCACGGGGGGAGCAAACATCGATTTGAGAAAAGGGGAGGTAACATTGGAGGTGAATGGAGAGAAAGTGATTTTCTCCAAGTATGGCTCAATTGAGAGTTCCCCAAGAAAGAAGGAATCCCCCTCCATCCAAGAATGTGACATTTATGTGAAAGAGCCATTACCAAAAGTCACATTGAAAGATCCGGGAGATGATAACAAATTGAAGCAAACTCCCAAACTTAAGCAAAACTCAAGTTTGGGGGAGTTTTATAAGGAGAAGAGTTTTGATAAGTTCCTTGAGGGTAGTGAAGATGAAGAGGGAAAAATAAAGAGTTCGAAAGAGAGAAAGATTGAGAAGGGTTTTGAAATTGGAGATACGGTGGTATGGGGCACCTTGGGAGTGATGGAAGTCCTTGGAAAGATGAAGATCAAGGAAAGGAAAATGTTGGTCATGAAGAAATTGGTCTATGGAGGAGGCATTGCGTTGGAAAGTGAGGAGGATGAAGTGTTCATCACCGATGAGCACAATGTCAAGTACTATCATCCTCCATTCAAAGAAAGAGAAGTATGAACTTGTTGAGTTCCGTCCGGCATAGGACGTTAAACCTAGCGCTAAATGGGAGGCAACCCATTTTTTTCTTGCTTTAGTAGTTAGTTTTTTTTTTTTTTCTAGTTGTTTAGTTGTTTTCTCATGAAGTGTGTAGGGTTTCTCTTATGGTAGGTCTCTTCTTATGGACGTTTGACCAACGAACGAGGAACTTGGTTTATGGGCATATGATCGGTGCACAAGAGGAATGGATAATCACCATGAGGTACACCCCATCCTAAACTTGAGTTTCCTTTGCAAAAATCAAGTTTGGGGGGGTAGGGATATTGTCTTTTGATTTTTGTGCTTGGATTATGTGGATGTTGAGCATAGGTCTTTGATGCTATGATTTCAATACATTTGTATGGCTTGTGTTTGATAACTTTTTGCATGGTGATGTTGAAGTCTTGAGTAGTGGGATTTTAAGTTAGTACATAGAGATTGTTACTTGTTGCAATTTCGTTTTATCACTCTTTTTCCAAACTTTTAATTGCTTGGCAATGAAAAAGTTTGGGGGGGTATGATCGTTTTAAAGAAATTTTGCAACAAGCACATGAGCAATGTTGGTCACTTGTGTGCATTAATGGTTGTTTTTGGAAACGAGAGAAAAGCCAAAAATTGGTGCTATGGTGAAGCTTGGAGCTGGAAAAGACAAATTCGGTTTGATCGAACGAGTGCCCTGACTCGAATCGAACCGAAAATCAGGTTAGTATCGAAAAAAGTGAATTTTTGGGTAAAAACAGCAACTCGGCCGAGCTACGCCATCCGGCCGAGCTGCTGCTTGTCACAGAAACTGGACAAGTTTGTAACTCGGCCGCGTTACCTAATCCGGCCGAGTTGCTGGACGAATTCAGATTCTGGAACATTTGTAACTCGGCCGAGTTCACGAATCCGGCCGAGTTGCTGGGCGTAATTTGAATTCTGGAACATTTGTAACTCGGCCGAGCTACAGCACTCGGCCGAGCTGTCTGATAAGAAAGAGGAAAGGACTCGGCCGAGTTGGAAACTCGGCCGAGTTACTGTTCACGCGCGTTTTGAGTATAAATACCCTCTCTCCTCATTTTTTTTTGCCTCATTTCTCAAAACCCTAGCCCCAAATTTTAAAGCTCACTCCAATCCTCATTCCTACACCAAATTCACCCATAATACTCACAAACACCCAATAATTTCACCAAAAAAGTTCATAATTTCGAGAAAAATTTCGAATTCTTGCAAGTCTTCAAAACAAAGGTACGTTTTCTTCTTGGATTTTGTCTAAGTTGAAGACTTTTACTTGAGGTTGAGATTATTTGTTAGTATTGTTGTGAAAATTTGAGATTTTTTGTGAAATTTTGTGCAAGAATGGTAGAGATGAAATTTTTGTGATTTTTTGTGCAAGAATTTGTATGGAATTGAATATTTATGGTGAATGTTGGTGTTGGTTGATGTTTATGATAGCTTAGAACTAGATTTTGGTGTCAATTTTGCATGGGTAGGATGTTTAGGCCTTCAATTTTGTGATTCAAGTTGTAATTTCATGGAAGACATTAAACAAACACTTGGGTTGCAATAATTTTGGGAATAAACATTTGAGATATGTTATGATATGACACAATTCATGATAGAAGTGGCTATATGGTTGATTTTGCATGGAATAATTGTTTTGGATATATTGATTGCATTATTGTTGGGTGAATTGGTTAAGATGCATTGTTTTGAAGGAATATTGAGTTGAAGTATCTAAATGCATGTTGTTTTTGTAGGATAAATGGATTCGGACAGTGATGTGGAGATAGCGGTTAACACGAGAAAAAGGAAAAGAACTCCCGAAAGCTTAGGAATTCAGTTTACTCCGGAGGAGCAAGTTAGGGTTCGCCCATTGTTCGACCGAATTATCTGCGAAATCGGGAGCACTCGTTTTCCGGAAGAGAGGTGTATGGAGGTCATGGGAATCAAAGATGATATGTATACTTTGTTTGGAAAAGTAGGCATGGGTGAGTTCCTCCAAAAAGAGCCACGAACTTATATTCGGCTCACAGCGGAGGTAATTTGCACACTAAGGGTGGAAAAGAATGATAGAAATGTCATCTCCGGGATCTCCTTTAGGGCTATGAATGAGCCCTACCACTTATCCTTGACCGAGATCAACACCATCTTTGGTGCCCCGAGAGATAGAGATGGGAAGTTATTGAAGCAGAAAAAGAGCTTTGAAAAAGAGAAATTTTGGGAACTCATCTCATCATCTCCCGATCCCTATTCCCCTACAACTTCGAAGGCAACGTGCATTCGAAATCCGGTGTTGAGCTACATTGAGAAGGTGCTCTCCAACACACTCTTGGCGAGATCGGAGAGTGGTTCGGTCAACCAAGATGAGCTCTACATACTGTGGTGCTTGGTGTATGGGCACAAATTTAACGCCGCCTACTATTTCGTGCATCAACTCAACCGGATTAGGAGGAGCACGGCTGCAAAATCCAGGGTGATAATAGGGGGTATGATCACATTGCTATGTGAGAATGTGGGCATTGACACCTCCGATTTGATTGCCGTAGACGACGAGGATTTGAACATCTACACCATGAAGAAGATGAAGGTTCTTCTTGAGGAAAACAATCGTCCATGGATATTGTGGCAAGGGGTAAAGGGATTCCCACTCCCGAACACTAGTTTGACCACCCTTGTTGGAAACAAAAAAAAAGTCAAGGACAATCTCCGCCTTAGCTCAAGAGCACACGAGCTAGCAATTGTAGAAGCTGGGGGAATTATTCAAGGGGGGCAACAAGCGAGGGAAGTGAGGATGATTGAAGCTCAAGGGGGAAACGAAGCCCAAGAAGGTGGTGAGGGTGAAGAAGAAGAAGAAGAAGAAGGAGACGGTTCCGGACCATCTCGCTCTCAATGGGAGAAGTATTTCAAAGCTCAAGAAGACTTTGTGCAAAGTCAAAATGAGAGGTGGTTAGCCCATGAGAACTACTTGCGTGAAGAGGAGATGAGGAGGCAAGCCGAAGAGGAATACCGTAGAGGGGAAGCTTTGAGATGGCAAGCAGCGGAGGACCATAGGAGGGCTGAAGTAGAACGATGGGGGGCGGAGGATGATTATAGGAGGGGGCTCGATGACCGTTGGAGAGCCCAAGAAGAGGTGAATTTGATGATCCGTGACATGAACGGATGGCACATCAACGAAAATCATTTCAGTCCTCGTGCACCTCCTTCTTGAGCCAAAAAGGGAGTTTACCTCTTAACTCTTACTATCATTCGGTTCTAGTTCATTTGGATAGAATTCGATTTGGTTGTATTTGTATTGAAATTCTATATCTCTCTCTTTCTTTCTCTCATTTGATACATTGGTTCATGTACTTATTTGTGGATGATTTTATTTCATGAATGGGATGTTGATTGTTATCATTTGTGATGTTAGATTTGTGATGAGTTGAGTTATGGATGATTGTTTAGCAATGATGTTAGTTTTGTGAATTTTGATGTGAATTGTGACTTGATTGTGGATGAACTTACCATTTGAGTGTGTTTGGTGAGAATAACGAAGCTTAGGAGAGTACACGAATTCACATGATTGAAACCCGGTGAGAATTGATCTTCAAACCAATCATGATCCGGTTGTTGTTTGAGAGTGAATTGGTCATTATCTCTAGTTCTAGAACTTGCCATGAGTTTTTCTTAAAGCCAAAATTGTGTGAATCAAGAAGAAGTGATTTAGGCCATCTTTCATAATCATTAGTCACTAGCCAAATATTCCCTTACCAAAAGAATTTCCGTAGTTAGCCAAGTCGAGCCTTGAACTTGATCTTTTTGGTAACCTACGTTGTTTAACCTCTTTAACTTAATAAGCCTTTGCCTAACTAGTGGAGGACAAGTGAAGAGTGGAAGAAGTTGAGTTTTAAATGAGAATTGTGGAATGTTGAGCAAGTGGAAAAACAAGAAAGAGTGGAAAAACAAGAAAGAGATGGAAAAACAAAAGAGAAAAAAAATCATTAAATGAGAAACTCTTTGAAAAAAAAAAATAATAATAATTATGAATAAAATCAAAGAGGTGGTCTCATGATTTGAGTTTGAAGAACAAAAGGGTGTTTCTTGTGACAAAGAAAGGAGTAAATTCCTTGTGGGAAATAGAAAAGTGAGGGAATGCATGAATGGTTTGAAAGAAACAAAGAAGTGATAAAGTGTTCATTGTACCTCCACTAGTCTAGTCACTTTTATCCAAATGTTTCCCACCATGTCCAAAGAGCCTACGTTACGTCCCGAGAAAAAGCCCTATTGATCTTGTTGTGAAACACAAAAGGGGTGGATAGAAGAAACTCATGGCAAGCTTATGGTAACTAGTTGATGTGAAGCAATTGATGAGTGATGCAAGTCCATAATTCCTTTTTGTGATTGAGTGATACACATCTTGTGAGGAATGTGGATTTAGTATTCGATTTTGCTTCGTTTGAATCACTCCGTGCATGATGGTGGTAAGAGAGTTCATGATTGAAGATCATTCTTTGAAAAGTTCATTTGCTTGTATCATTGCTAGCATTTATTCAATGGTTCACAAATTCATCACAATCACTCACCTTTGTTCTTTGATTCTTTGCTTGGGGACAAGCAAACCTTTAAGTTTGGGGGGGTGATTTGTGGTGAGAGTGCATGAATTTATAGTGTGAATATGCTTGAATTGTCGTATTAAGAGTGCAAAAGTTGTGTAAAAATAGTTTGTTTGTCGAATTATTGATACATGATTGTTTTGCATTGTTTTTAGGGAAAAACGATGAGTTTTGAAGCAAATCACACGAAGGAATCAATCTGAAGAAAATGTCAGATGAAAGAAGATGAAGAGAGAGTGCATATGCAAGAAGAATCGAGCTAATCGGAGCCACGGATTGGAATTGGTGCACAAAAGAACATGGAAGAGTCAATTCGGCCGAGCTACACAACTCGGCCGAGTGGAAAAAGAGTCCAGAATCTGGAACATCTTGCAATCCGGCCGAGTTACACCATCCGGCCGAGTGGCCTGAAAAATGCTCAAGATATGTTGAAGGCACGACTCGGCCGAGCTCTCCAATCCGGCCGAGTGGAAAAGATTCGTAATTCGGCCGAGCTCTCCAATCCGGCCGAGTGGAATGGGAATGCAGAATCTGGAACGATTGGCAATCCGGCCGAGCTACGTCATCCGGCCGAGTTGCCTGAAAAAGAGGGCAATGCATTCTATGGCCCGACTCGGCCGAGCTACAGCATCCGGCCGAGCTACTGAGTGAACAAAAATGCAAAATACGCTTTTGGAAGTGCCCAACTCGGCCGAGCTGTCCAATCCGGCCGAGCGACCTCCTATTTTTGCCCAAAAATGTGTTTCGACTTAAGGGCACGTGTTCAGCACTTTTGGAGGAGTATATAAGGTCCAAAGTTCGTTTTTGAAAGGGGATTCCAGACATTGAGAGTCTCTACACATAGTTTCACATAGTGATAGGTTTTTGAGATAGTTTTCTTCTTGTTTTCCATAGATTAGCTTAGAATTTAGTTAATTTGGTGCTTCTAATCAAGGATTGTAAGTGGGCCTTGCTTATTCCATCATATTGTAGCTACCATTTCATGATCAAGGTGATATTATTCTATTTTGCAATTCAATTTGGTATTTTCTCAAATTCTCATTTCTTTTGCTATTTCACCATGAGTTTGATGTTATGTGTTGTTATAGCCATGGGATTCTCTCAAGAAACCATGGGCTAATCCTCAATTGCCTTGGGTGTGGATGTTTTGATGAGAATTTAGTGTAAATTGTGGATTAATTGCATGATAAGCTTATAATTTTGGTGTTTAGGTTTCTAGGGTTGTACTTTGGATGATTCATTTGGTTGTTTAACCCTATTGGCAAGCATGTTCGATTATGTTTATTGCAACGAGAGTTGGGTGGCATGATTGGGAGTGTGAGTGTGAGCTTTGATCAATTGAATAGAAGTTAATTAGTAATTAGCTCACCCGGGAGGGGTGTTAATGGCTAGACCGACAACCTTAGACACTAAACGAGTAGAGGTCGTCTAGGAGTTTGGTGAGAGGGCGTTTCATAAGCATTAGTAACCGTGTTGAAAGTGCTTATGAAACACTATCTTAGGGGCTTATGGTATTTGGTTAGATCCTATAATTGCTAATCAATGCACGATGTTTACCTATGCCTTTCGAGGGGGTTTGCACACTTATGTGATAGCCTTTAGCTTAACCAAAATTTGTAGTAAAATCATGTAATTGGTTCACTAGTTGACTAAATTGCTCACAAAACGGAAACACCCGAGGCAATACACTTCTCTTGCACTTTCCAACGAAAGTTAGATAGATTATTACTTCTTGTCATTAGTTATCATTACTTTGGTTAATTTAGTTTAATATTTTTGCTCTTATTCCCAAAAATCCAAACAACATCATTTAGTTACTACAATAGCATGATAACTTGCAATTTTAGGGACTCATTCTCACTTAATTAAGTCCTTGGAACGAAATTTTACTTGGTATACTTATCTTACTACTAACGAACCCATACGCTTGTGGGGATCGTATAGTTGTAAAAAGTGTGCAAAAATACATCCAAGTCATATGGAAAGATTTATGATACAATTTGGAAGCTCCAGGTGCCGCCGAAAGTTAGGATATTCTGTTGGAAAATTGCACAGAATATGATCCCATCTGAAGGTAATTTAGCAATTCATCATGTGCCAATTAGCTCTGTTTGTTGTTGTTGTGGGGCTTTCACGGCATATACTATGCATTGTAACTTTAAATGTGTTTTCTCCAAAAGAACATGGAAAGAGGCTGGGATTTGGAATTATGTTTGCCATGCAATTGAAGGTAATTGGCTGGATTTCATAGGATGGTGTGTGCAGAATTTGAAGATGGAAGAGATGGATTTGGTGATCATAGTTGCATGGGCCATATGGAAGGAGAGATGTGACTATACTCATCTTGAAACTCAATACAATGGAAAGGTAGATAATCGAATGAAGTTCAATGTCAATTGGGCCATGTCGTATTGGAATGACTATCAACAAATGAAGAGCGTTGGTAATACTAATGAAGATTTTATCACGAAGCAAAAAGAGTTGTTTTCGAGACACAGGGAAGGTAATATACTCTTTACGGATGCAGCTTTTAACATGGGGGAAAATTTCTTTGCGGCAGGATGGGTGGTTTTCAACCCCAGCTTTAGAATCATTCGTGCAGGAGCTCAACGAATGGGGCATCCGGGGTCGGTTTGTGGCGCGGAGCTTAAGGCAGTGGTTATCGGAATTCAAAAGTGCAGGTACCATAATATTAAAATAAGTGCCATTCGTACTGATTCCATGGATGTCATTAGTGCGATTGAAAATGGTGACCAATTGGGGAGCTTGGAACATACCTTTGTGAAGGAGGTGAAAACCTTATTACAACAACAGCGGATTTCGGACTGTCAACACGTTTCAAGAGAGTTTAACCAAATTGCGCACGATTTAACAAAAAATTCTATTTACATTTCATCTCCTCAGGATTGGAATGAAGATGAATGCCCTCAATATTACAAGGATAGGCTTGCCTTTAACTCTCAAATATGAGAGTATGTACTCATCCCTTGTACTGTTGTCAAAATAAAAAGTGTTAATTTGTTTTGAGATTACTCTTAGATACTAAATGACAAGTCATATATCTAAAACACCCCAATCTCATTTGAATTAAAATAAAATTCTCTCTTATCCCCGCATATCACAATCAGGACTTACGTTGGGAGGAGGGCCATTGGCCCCCTAACTTTTATCCATGTAGCAATGTGTATATATACACACAATACTCCCTCCGTCCAATTTTATTATGCTCATTTATTCGGGCACGAGATTTAATGAATATTGATTAGTTTATGTATAAAGTAGATAAGTTTGGAGTATAATGAGATGTTGTGGAGTCCATTTATATGTAAAGTTATTGTTTATGAATAAAATTAGTGACAATTTTAGTAAATAAGTGATGGTTGGAGGGTGAAGATAAAGTAGTGTGAATAATATTATTTCTAAAAAGAGAATGAACATAATAAAATTGGACAACCAAAAAAAGAAAGTGAGAATAATGAAATTGAACGGAGGGAGTATATATTAGTGTAGATTCTTATTTTTAATTATTTCCAAAAAGAGAATGAACATAATAAAATTGGACAACCAAAAAAAGAAAGTGAGAATAATGAAATTGGACGGAGGGAGTATATATTAGTGTAGATTCTTATTTTTATTTTGTTGTTGCCCCAAACCCCCCCCCCCTCCCCTATCTTTTGAAATAAATAAAGCAATCCCCTCCCATTCACTAGGTTTGTATTTATATATTATTTTATTTATTATTTGTTAATTTATTATTTTAATTATTCTTTAAATATTTAATTTATAATTGACGTTTAATTTAAAATTAATCCTTCAATTACTTAATTGATGTATTTTTAGAATTTATTTTTAGGCAAATACTTATGTATATCAGTTACATACATGTAATAACTGATTATTTATCCTCATTTTTTTAATAAGTCAACACTCCCTTCTTTTAGGCACTTATATGTACAAGTTACATACAAGCATGGATGAAAATATTCGGAAATATCCCCGATATATCCTCGATATATCCATTTTTCGGGGTCACCGATATCGATATTGGGAAGAACCGATATTTCCACGATATTTGTAAAAAAATTTAAAATAACGATAAATATCGGTAGACAATAACAATATCGAACCTAATATCGGTAAAATATCGAGAAAATATCGGAAAATATCGAGAAAATGTCGATAAATTTCGAAAAATATCGATAAATGTCATACGAAATAACATTTTATATTATATTTTATATAAATTTATCACTGATATAAAATGTATTCAAATTATTTTGTTGATTTTATGTACTAAAGACTTGTTATTAAATTTTTACAATTTTTAAAATTTACCGATATCGATATTCGATATCGATATATCCATCAATATTTCCATAAATTTAAGGTCTCGATATTTCCACCGATATCGATATTTTCATCCTTGCATACAAGTAACTAAATCCAATTTTTTACATTGGTTATTAGTTATTTACCTTCTTTTTTATTAATTTCACACCTAATTTTTTTAAAAGAAAAATACATGTAAAATACTATATGACCATTTTACTGGAGTATCAATTAAATTAAAATACAACTCATTAAAATTATAATTATACACCGACTATCGAGTCACCAATGAATCACCACGAAGTCAAATATTATTCTATTTTTTTAACTTTAAAAAAATAAATATAAAAACATAACGAATATAAAAAAAATATTGAAAAAAATATAAAACTCAAAATAAAATTATGAAATAAAAATTTCAGCTTTTTTTTTTTCAAAAAATGACCAAAATTTAGGAAAAAAATACAACAAAAATCGAAAAAAAAACTAAACTAAAAAAATTCGATTTTTTTTCAAATTTGGGTATAAATGTATTAATATGACATGCTCACTTTCTAGCTTTAATTGATTTATAATAACTAAGATTATATTGTTATGTTTTCATTATTTCTACAATAATATATGATTTGTTACAAGTTTTTTAAAGTTATAGATTATTTTTAAGACTAATTAATAACATAATTTAATTGAAAAATAAAATTTATATTTAGAAATTTAAATGAGTGGAGAATTGAGGAAGAAACCAGCATAATATTATATTGCATCAACTTTATTATTTTTTTGTGTTCATCGCCGTGTTGATGCATTCATATGTTTATTGAGTGTGATCGTATCTATTAATTGAATTTGTGTTCAGTGTGATTCATTCTCACTTTTGTTCTTCTTACTAGTTAGTTAATATCAATCTTTTAATATTGATGTATTAATTTGCATGGTATGCCTGGAATTATGAATGTGTTAAGTTATGTATTTTTTGTTAAATATAATATTAGTTTAAATACGATATAGTATTAGTACGTCTATGATATAGTACTAGTTAATATATTGTATAGTACTAGAGATTAATGTGAGTATAAAAATATTATTTAATATATGAACTAACACTATACCATATGTGAATTAATACTATACTATATTTGAACTAGTATCATAGAGTATGTTAACTAATACAATATGTGAATTAATACTATACTATATTTGAACTAGTACCATAGAGTATGTTAACTAATATTATACAATATGTGAACTAATACTATACTATATTTGAACTAGTACCATAAAGTATGTGAACTCGAAAACATTAGAACTTGTACCAATATAAACTAATATTATATTGTATATGAACTAATACGTACAATACTACATATTAACTAATAATATATCATAATACTTATCAACTATTATCATAACACTTATAAACTAAAAATTATATTCATAAAAAATTAAAATAAAGTGATTAAAAAATGAAAGTTCGAATGAAAAAAATAATTAAACAATGTAAAACGAAGTGAAATTTGTAAGGAATGAAGTAAAATTTTGAAAGTATAAGGTGAAAATTATACACCAATTAATTAAAGTAAAATTGTACCAATAGAATTGAACACTTGCAGATAAGAGAGATGAGAGTTTTATTTTTTAAAACAAATTATTATTATTCTATTTAATACTTAAACAAAACAATTAATACTATTATTTTTAAAATTTTCTTATTAAACTTTAAAATTTTAAAATAATTATTTGTGGCATAAAAATAATTTTTACCTAAGGCCTAGGTAGTGGTGCTCTAACCACTTGAGCTATCCCACTTTGTCATAAAAAGAAAGTATGTGAAAAAAACTATTTTGAAACACAAATGATAAATATAAAAAGAAAAATAAATTAAAAAAATAATATTAAAAAGAGAAATATAAATATTAATTGAAGTAAAATAAAAAAAATTAAAAAATTAATGGAGTATTATTTTTTAATGATAAAAAAAAAATTAGGGTTGGTCTGCTATGGACTCGAGTGCATGTTGTGCACTCTAGTCCATGTTGCACTTTTAAGTTGTACTGACTTGCACTTTTTCATAACTTACACTTTTTGGTAAAATGGTGTTGCACTTTTCAATTATTAAACTGTATAATAATATTTTTATTTATAGTCACTTACACTTTTTAGTAATATTTTGTTGCACTTTTCAGTTTAATAACTTACACTTTTCATTAAAAAATGTAATACTGACTTGCACTTTTTAATAATATTGGATTGCACTTTTCAGTAAAAAAAAATTGTTGCACTTTTCAGTTATAGACTCTTACACTTTCAGTTATATTGACTTATTGTGATGCTCTTTTTAGTAATACCGACTTGCACATTTCAGAAATATCGTATTTCACTTTTAGTTATACTAACTTATACTTTTAGGGCTTGTGTGGTTTGCTAGATAGGATATATATATATATTAGGATAGGATAGGATAGGATAGGATAGATATATTAGGATATGATTTAGTGGGGCAATTTGAAAAATTGATTTAAAATTCATGTTTGAATCGATGGATTAAATTTTAAAGTTTATATGAAAATTTATAATCAAGTTGTTTGGATTGTGGGATAAAATTGAAAAATATTATTATACAGTTTAATAATTGAAAAGTGCAACACCATTTTACCAAAAAGTGTAAATCGTGAAAAAGTGCAAGTCAATACAACTGAAAAGTGCAACATGGACTAGAGTGCACAACATGCACTCAAGTGTATACTAGACTGTTGGGATATGAATCCTAGAACAAGTCCTAAATGATGAATAAAAGATAAAAGATGAAGTTTTGATAAGCCAAAATAAGACTTGAATATTTTCTAAGTATTGATTGATCTAGTCTAGTTGAGTTGAAGTCATCTTGTACAGATCAGTAGAATTCACAAAGACAAGTACAGTTTTATAATACAAGTATTATTGAAAGATAAGTACGATTTATAAGTACTTCATGTATTCATATTTGTATATGTTAGATTGTTATTGAGCTATAATTATTGTATAGAGCTCATGTTTCTATATGTAATAGATAGATTCATTGTATAGTTATAAGTTGACTAAGCTTTGTTATAAAAGCTTAATGTAATGTAATAGTCTTGATAGGTTAGATGATAGGACTAGATTAGTTCTATTAGAAGTCTACTGCACAAGAAGAGAAGACCAGTCTACTACTCAAGACAGGTGGACTACAAGTTAAGTGCATCTACTAGACTACACAAGACAAGTTAACATGAAGTTAGTTACAAATACGCGTGGAAGATAAGGATGGAGAAGTTAGTTATGGAATAACTAATTCGTAACAAGAAACGCGTTTATGGAAAAGAAGATTCAGTTGAAATCAGTTATCAAGAAAGGTTGGTTACAACTACCTGAATTCTTGAAGTTCGAAGTCTATAAATACTTGAAGGAGTTTATCAATTGAAGACTACTGACGACTGAAAACAGATTACTGATAATCGAGATACTGATTACTGAGATATTGATACTGCAAGCATTGTTGAAGATTCAAGTGAAGTTTTCTCTCAGAGATTGAAGTTCAGAAAGTAAAGCTACACAAGACAAGTGAAGATCAGAAGGCTACTACTGGACGGAAGAGAAGTTTTATTTTTCTTTTGTTATTTCAAGTTGCTAGTTACTTGTAAATCACTAGTAAGATCGAAGAGGCACTTGGAAGTGTTATCGAGAAGATCTAAGTCTTATTTCTTGGGACTTAAAGCTACAAGAACATATTACTCCATTGGACGAGTTAATAAGAATTTCACAACTGGGTTTGTGAGAGTGGATGTAGACAAGTTGTCGAACCACTATAAAATCGTTGTGTGTTGATTTGTTTTACTATTTTAATTGTTTAATTGATTAATTGTTTAATTAATTGAATTACAGAACTGATCTAGACTAGTTGAGTATACATAAAACAGAGTTCTCGAATTAAGTTGAGTATAAACTTTAATTGGGCTCATTGTTAATTTCGTATTCCGCACATTGTAATTCTGATATATCGAAAGATTTTAGAAAAGTCTATTCACCCCCCTCTAGACATTTTCTTTAGCTTCCCTCGATATTAACTCAACTTAGGGACCTACATAGACTAAACCAAAAAATTAATTGAAGAAAAATAAAGGCCCATGAAAAAATTTATGTGCTAAATTGATATAGTAAATGGGTCATGTATGTATTATTTGTAATGGGTTATTGAATTAGATATAATAAATGAGTCATGTATTATTTGTAATGGGTTATTGAATTAGATATAATAAATGAGTCATGTGTTATTTCTAATGAATTAATGGGTTATTGAATTAGATATAGTAAATGAGTTATGTGTTATTTGTAATTGATTATTGAATCCAATTAAATACATGTAAGTTATTTTTAAGTTCAACATAGATTCGCTTATAAATAATTTTCGTGATACGAAAGAAATACGTTTTAAATTCTAATCAATTTAAAATTTAATGTTACATTTTTAAAATTTTATAATAATTAATATTAATATATTATATATAAACTTGTAAGCGTATAATTTAAATTTAATTATTTTGTAATTTTATTTTTGGCCCCCTCCTCAACTAATTATTCTTGAGTTCGCCCCTATCACAATCACACCATTCACACGTCACTTTTGTCTCTCAGATCTCATTTCAAAATTCATATCTCCACTCTCTCTCTTCCCCAAAGTCCAATCTAATTCATTATGAAGAGGGATTTAGTGTATTGTTCAAAGACCATAAGATCTGTATTTTTTTCATAGGCTCCCACATTATGAAGATTTTTTGTTTGAGAAGGAATCCCAAAATTTATTTCAGATGAAACAGCATTGATAATGTGTTCGAGTACATTCGAGGACAAGCTTCGTCACCTCATTAGGAAAACCGAAAGTAAATGCAAAAAATGTGGAATATATCGAGTATGGTCTTTTAACCCTACCTATGAAGATGATGGGTAGACGGTGTCGAAATTTGCCGCAATTTCCGTTGGAATACACAATCTTGAAAAGGGTCTCTGCATTTCTTTTCTTTTTCAATTTATGATTTGTGCCTCCACGGCGTATTCACATAGAAACATTACAAATTAAATCGCAATATTAACGAATATTCACAAATTACATTTTGGTACGGCTATCTGCACCTCCGACTTGTTTAAGTGCACTCCCTCACTCACTTTACTAATTTAATAATCATGTGAAAAATCCAAAATACCCTTTAAGTAAAATTACACTATTAAATGCACACACACTACTAACTACACTCTTATGTCAACCTTTAAACCCTAACATATTTGATAGCAAAGACTAATTATCTAAAATTAGGATGATATCTAAACTTTATAAATTTTAAAGCATAATCTACTCTTAATCTAAGTTATCAAACAATCGATAAGAGATGATATAGAGTTAATCTAGGTTTAATCTAAGCTATCAAACATGACCTAACTCTAATTGCTACAGTCGTCGCTGCCACCACCATTTCTGGTGGCCACCAAACAAAAAAAATCAGAAATTCAAAAAAAAAAAAATTATAAATTTCGACAAATCAGTGTCGATCATATATACTCTCGTCAATAAATTGTTGTCGATGGGAGTGTATATGGTCGACACTGATTTGTCGAAAAAAAAATCGACAATTTTAGGTCGACCATATACACTTTCGTCAACAACAATTTTTCGACAAAAGTGTATAAGGTCGATCTTGATTAGTCGAAATTAAAATATATATATATATACATGCATACAGTCGAGACTTGGCTGCTTGGAAGGGGGGCTTGGGACGGGATGGTGGACAAGGGGTGGGGGCGAGGAGGTGGGGTGGGACGCAGAAGAGGAGGGGATAAAGGAGAAGGTAGGGGGACGACGGAGGCAGGCGTGGTGGGGCTGTAGCGACGGGTGGGGCCATGGGTGGGGTGGAGGCCAGTGTTTTTTGGAAGGAGAAATGAGTTGTAGGGTTTATAAATTAGAATTTTTGTGGTGTGTTTAGTAAAAAAAAATTTTAGACAGAATAGTATTTATGATAATTTGGAGAAGTGTATCTAATTTGGGGGGAAATGCATCAATCGGGGGTGTGCACTTAAATAAGTTGGAGGTGCAGATAGCCGTACCCATTACATTTACATTAAGAGGGGCTCTGCAGGCCTGCACCCCTCATCAACACCGACCCCTTTATATATTATAAATTTTAATTTTTTAGTATTTTTTAAATTTAAGTAAAATTAATAATGAATTAATTTAATATGTTATGTTAGTAGTGAAATTATTACAAAAGTCATAAAATTATAAGTTTACAAGTCGTTGGGGGCTTGGGACAAAGGAAAAAGGTACACTCCTCTAAATCGACTAAATCAACACGATAAAAACGTGCAAAAATCAATCAAACTCAAAATAATCGAAAAAAAAAAAAACTCATGTGGAATCAAAAGCATTGCCCCATCGTCCTACATACGAGGCGACAAGGTTCATCTCATTGACCAAGTCCTCCAACTAATAATGTCGATACTTATGTATAAAAGTGATTATTAATTGTGTACGTTGCATATACCCCCTTGTAGACTTGTACTCAAGAATGGTTACCTCAACTATTATGATGATTGTTTTCTCCTAAAAATGAAAAATAAGATAATTCATTGACACACTTTTCTGTTTCATAACGTTTTTTTTATACAGTCTACCAATACCAAAGGATAATCTATGTTGGCATCACAAGGAACTACGTTAAAAACCCTTGCTATGTATTTACTTATAAAGTTGTTATAAGATTATAAAAGGGCGCGGCTAAATGCACCCGGATTTACTATGAGTACACCCATGGGAAAAAAATTTTGTCCCAAGGGTGGTGCGAAAAGACGTTTTTACCCCTCTGTACTTTTCTTAAAAAAACAGCCGGATGAGTACACCCATCTATTCCATTTCACACCCGATTCATCATTTTTACACCCAAATCATCCGGATCCCCACCATCAGGTCCATCACCACCAAAACAACAAAAATCCTAAAAATTCAAAATTTCAACTAACAAAAATAAAATCTTAATATTTTCGAAAATTTTACCAAAACAAAGTTGAGATGTCCGAAATTTTTTTCAAAACAACTTAATTTGTCCGAAAAAAAAATCGAACATCTTGTTCGGAATTTTTTCCAAAACAAACTCAAGTTGTTCGAAATTTTTTCCAAAACAAACGCACCATGTTCGAAAATAATTCACAAACATAAAAAAAATCCTAATTTTTTTTCCAGAAACCCTAATTTTTCAGACCTAAACTTACATGTGTAGCGGCGGCGGCGGCGAGGGGAGGAGGGAGTGGGCGGCGGCTGCGTCTGTGGGGAGAAGGGAGGGCAGCGGCCGCGACTGTGGGGAGGAGGGAGGGCGGCCGCGAACGAGGGGCGGTGGAGATGGTTGCAGGCGCGATGGGAGGGGCGGACGAGGGGCGGTGGAGATGGTTGCAGGCGCGATGGGAGGGGCGGACGAGGGGCGGACGAGGGGCGGTAGAGATGGTTGCAGGCGGCGGCGACATGAGGGCAACGCGACGGGAGGGCGGCGCGACGTCAAGCGGTGTTGGCGGAGTGGGGAGGGGGCTGCGGCCGCGAACGACCGCGAAGGGGGGGGGGAGGCTGCGTGCGCGACGGGGCTGTTGCAGGTGGGTGTCTGAATTGAGAAAGAGAGAATGAAGGTTTTAATTGAGATGAGGGTAATTTTGGGTTTTCCACGTGGGTGTCCTCATCCGTTTTGTGTGTGTTCTCATCGCGTGGGTGTACTCATAGTAAATCCGGGTGCCTTTAGCCGCGCCCATTATAAAATTATATCAGGCCCTATTAAATCGGGCAGACCCAATATAAAATGATTTGTTTCATGGACCGCAATTTGTATATTCAAGGAATATTAAAAAGTTGGGCTTTTATCGGAAGATCAATTTTTTTTAAGGCCCTGACTATATACCCTTCCAGCTTTGTTAAGTATACTCCCCCATTCCATTTATTAATTTAATATTCATATAAAATACCTAATTTACCCTTTCATTAAAAATTCATTAGATAGATACACCCATCAGATTTAAATTAAAGTTTAGATTAGCCTAACCCTAATTTAAGAGCAGCCGCCGCTGCCACGCATCTTCGGCCGCCGTCGCCGCCACACCTTCGGTCGCCACCACCGCCGCACCAAAAATACTTTAAAAAAATCATTTTTTGACACTGGTCTGTCGACAAAAAACACTCTTGTCGACATTGGTTTGCCGACGAAAAGCACTCTTGTCGACACTGGTTTACCGACGAAAACACTCCTGTCGAAACTGGTTTGCCGACGAAAAATACTTCTGTCGAAAGGTAATTTTTTTTTAAAAATATTAAAATTTTCGACACCTCTTGGTCGACGATATACACTATCGTCAACAATTATTTATCGACGATAGTGTATATCGTCAACCAAGAGTTGTCAAAAATTTTTTTAAAAAAAGAGAAGGAACAGTTGTTGTGGGAGAGAATGAAATAAAAGAAAGAAAGAAAAAATAAAAGGATTGACGGTCGTCGTTGGGTAGTCTTCTTACACAAGAAGAGTGATACACAAACACTTTTGCCTGATCTGTTGAAGAAGTTACAGGTTGAGAAGAATCAGTCAATTGTCAAGATCCGTAGTGACAAGGGTACTGAATTCATTAACTGCTATATTAAAGAATTTTGTTCTAAGCGTGGCATCCAGCACCTTACTAGTGCAGCTAGGACACCACAGCAAAATGGAGTAGCAGAACGAAGGAACAGAACTCTTAAGGAGGCCTGCAGGACCATGTTGACAGAGTATAATACGCCTCAGAAATTTTGGGCAGAAGCCATCAATACTGCATGCCACTCACAAAATAGAAGTGCTATCAATAAAGCACTAGGTAAGACGCCCTATGAGGTATGGAAAGGTAGAAAACCCAGAGTGTCATATTTTCATATATTTGGATGCAAGTGTTTCATCCATAACAATGGGAAAAACAAGTTGAATGCATTTGATGCTAAAGCAGACGAGGGGATATTCTTAGGATACTCCTCGACTAGCAAAGCATTTAGAGTATTCAACTACTCAACCCTTTGTGTGGAAGAAACACCACATGTGGTTTTCGAAGAATCTCAACAGGACTCATCTACCAACAAGATCAGTGAGAAAGTTACTGAGTTAACTGTCGAATCTGACAAAGACTCAGAGGTATATGAATCCGTTCAAGCATACAATCCATTCATGAAAGCTCTCGAGTCAGATGACCAGAAGAAGGTAAGTGTTCAAGGTAACTCTACTAGACCAGTTGACATGCCTAAACTAGTCGACTCGTCTACTCCCATTAAATCTTCTGATGATAATGATGTTGACATGCATGATGTTGTACATGATATAGATGATAGTACTATTGTTAAGAATAGAAATACATGGAAATCAGCGCATAATACTGAAAATATTATTGGTGACTCTACTGTTGGTGTTAAGACTAGACGACAACTCTTTGAGTCGCAAGAACAATCTAGTCCATCTTTGTTTTGCTGGTGTTGTTTCCTCTCATCTATCGAGCCTAAAACCATTAATGAGGCATTGGCTGATAGTAATTGGATCATTGCTATGCAAGACGAGTTGAATCAGTTTGTTCGAAACGACGTCTGGGAACTTGTCGATAGACCGAAACATCATAATGTAGTTGGCACTCGATGGATTTTCAAGAATAAGAAAGATGAGAATGATGTAGTTGTTCGTAATAAGGCTAGACTAGTAGCCCAAGGCTATTCACAAGCTGAAGGCATAGACTATGATGAAACATATGCTCCTGTTGCTAGACTAGAAGCCATTCGATTGTTCCTTGCATATGCTGCTTACATGAAATTTACTGTATATCAAATGGATGTTAAAAGTGCATTTCTTAACGGTATTCTTGCGGAAGAAGTGTATGTTGAACAACCCCCAGGTTTCGAAGTCAAAGGTAACCAGGTATACAGATTAAAGAAGGCCTTATATGGACTAAAGCAAGCTCCAAGAGCCTGGTACGATACTCTTTCTCAATTTCTATTAGAAAATGGTTTTACTAAAGGCAAGGTAGACAGAACCTTGTTTAGAAGACAAGAAGGGAAAGACATTTTACTCGTCCAAATTTACGTAGATGACATCATTTTTTGTTCACCTAACAAAGAGCTGAGTGAAAGTTTCTCAACACTCATGCAAAGTAAATTTGAGATGTCTATGATGGGTGAAATGAACTACTTTCTTGGACTTCAAGTAAAACAGACCCCAGAAGGGATTTTCATAAATCAAGCAAAATATACTCGTAATCTACTAGACAAGTATGGTATTAAGACATGTAAATCCTCTGGAGTACCTATGCAACCTACTTACAGGATGGATCCAGACGAGAATGGTAAATGTACTGATCAAACTCATTACCGTGGTCTTATTGGTTCATTACTCTACTTGACTGCTAGTAGACCTGATATTGCATTTTCTGTTGGTGTATGTGCTCGTTTTCAATCCAATCCAAAAGAGAGTCATATGGAAACCACTAAAAGGATTTTGAAATATTTGAAAGGAACCATCAATCGTGGTATATGGTATCCTTCAAATGATGATTTGTCTCTAAGTGGCTACTCTGATTCTGATTTTGGTGGTTGTAGAATAGATAGGAAATCTACATCTGGTTCTTGTCAATTCTTAGGCACAAAACTCATTTCATGGTTTTCGAAAAAGCAGACAAGTGTTGCTACCTCTACTACTGAAGCCGAGTACATGGCTGCTGGTAGTTGTTGTAGTCAATTATTATGGCTTATTCAACAGCTTAGAGATTATAATATTTGTGAATCAAATGTTCCTATATTCTGTGATAGTAATAGTGCCATTGCCATTACACAAAATCCTGTTCTGCACACACGTTGTAAGCATGTTGATGTAAAACACCATTTCATACGTGATCATGTAGAAAAGAAGGATATTCGCATGGAAAAGATTCATACTGATTTTCAAAGAGCTGATATTTTCACAAAACCATTAGCTGAGGCCCGTTTTCATGAATTATGCATTAGTCTAGGACTAATTGATCTTGATCCTACTAGTATATAGCAATGTACTAACTAGACAGGTACAGTCCTAAGAAGAAAGGAGAAATAGACAAGTTACCACAAAAGGCACAGAGCACTCATCTACTCACTCAACAGACAGGTATACAAGGTCAGACAAGTTGACCAAACAACCCGATGAGGAAGCTGGTAAAGCTGAGGGTAATACTAAGGGAATAAACTTTTAAGGGGGAATCTTTGATTTCTTAAAAATCCTTGTGTTGACTCTTTAGTTTGGTAACAGTCATCTTGTTTGAACCTTGATCATTGATTTGAATTGATATTCATTCTATATATTCTACTCGACTATCTGTCGTACTAATAAGACAGGTACATAAAACTGTTCGACATTCAGACAGATACGCACAGTCGAAGGGGGAACTCATCAGGTGGACATAAGACTACTCGTCTTGTGCCATTAAGCCTACTCGCCTTATGAAGCTTAGTCCTACTCATCTGTTCTGGATGGACTCGAACAGACAAGCTAAGTTTTCTTTAATTTAAATAGGATATGTGTTAAAGTGTTTACTCGAAACAACTTAACGATGTTAAAGTAATGTGATAGTGTTGAAATTTGGAAATCCTAGAATTGGATTTATACACCACTAGTTAATGAGGTGTACACATTCAATTCATGCCAAAACATGACCTAGATTGGTCAGATGAGTACACTCTTTAAATTTTGCAAATAAGAGAGGCGGATTTCATTTTGTACAAAATCAATTCACATTGTTGTCTTGGTTCCGTAACCGAATGCCAAAGGTCTCAACCGTTGGATCTAATTTTTCAATCCTGACCGTTGGATCAAAAAAATTCAGTTTAAACAAAACCCAACATTTGCACACGTCTTGCTTCACATTATTCGTAACTCCTCTACTCGCCTAACAGTGATTTCCTGCATAATCCATTGTTTGTGTTCATTACAAATCTTTTAACATGTCGATTCGATCTATCTTCGATGTTAGTACCAACATACAGGCACCGTTTGATCTAGGCAGATACATTAATGACAACAAGGTGCATGTTGAACCGTCCCTGTTTTTTGGTGGAAATCACACAGTCGGAAATGAAGAAATTCTGACCAAGTGCACAAGATGTGGGCTAAAACCCTACTTGGAGGCATTTCCTAAGGTTGTTCTGGAAGAAGAGGTTCTGGAATTCTATGCTAATGCCAGCAGAAGAGGAGATGTCATCGAATCTTTTATCGGTACAAATCGAGTGGAAATCACTCGTGAAGCTCTTTTTGAAAGATTGAGGTTGCCCATCGGAACTATTGATGTGGAGAAGTATGCGGAAGGGCAAGAGATGAGATATTTAAGCATTTTCTGTGGAAGGAAGATGAAGCTGAAACCAGATGGTAAAGCTATTACAGCCAAGAAGGGTGAGCTCCTAGAAAAATATCGCACTCTACTGGACATAGCTAGCAAGATGCTTCTATGTGCCACTGGATCTTTTGACTCAGTCACCCAAGTCAAAACAAGGATTATGGCAGCTATCTACGATGGAATTACTGAGGGTAATTGGTTTAAGTTAATAGCTGACAGGATGATGCACTTCGAAAGAAGTGTTAGGGTGGATATTGATACTCGGAACTGGGTGGTCTCTCAAGCAGTTGGATATGGAAACAAGCTGAGCATATTACTCCCACTGTTGATGCCCAACAAGACCAATTGGAGCAAGGGAAAGCCGTTTCATCCTCTTAAGTTCTATCTAAAGAAAGAGGCTCTGAAGAAGCAGGTTGCTGGAAGGCCAGCTGCTCCTAGACAGGTTCAATTTGATGAATCTGAAGTGTTGCCATATGCGGATTCGGACAGTTCTTCACAAGCCGGGTCTAAGGAAGCTGAGTCCAGTGCAGACGACTCGGAGAAGACTCAATCGGATGACGAGTCAAATCAAGAGGAGGAGTCGAGTGACCAAGTACCTGAGATGTATACTCATGTGAGAGTTGGAACCCCACCTCCACCAGAAGAGTCGAGTCACCAGGTTGGTGCCTCTTCACAAGCTTTGTCAATACCCTCTCTCTCTCTCTACTGTTCGAACCAAGGCTAGATCACATCGATCTAGGCCTCGTCCTTTATCCTCAACCTCACATATACTGGCGGCATTACCGCTTAGAGCCAGTCATCCCCAAATCACTCCCAAACATGATACAACTGATACTTCTACAGTTGTCATACCTGACCAAGCCACATCAAAGCCCACAGAAACCACAGCCTTTACTCCCTCTCCCTCACCAGAATATGGTGAACCCTCTAACCCATCTACTTCAGACAAGACGCCAGTTGCCACTGCAACAGCTGAGTTAGAGACCCCATCTACTCAGGACCCGTCTGTTGTTAGATTTGAATCCTTAGTGTATTATCCAATGTGTCTACGAGAGAAGAGGATTCGTGCTCGAGTTTCAAGAAATCTTCAGAAGACGCTCTCAACGCTTGACATCGACACAGCTTCTGAACAGTTTGAAAAGCTAGTCAGGGTTTGCACATGGTTCGCTTTGAAGAAGTCTTCTACGGATGATCTTTTTGAAGTCATTCAAGGCATGGGCGGAATCTCCAATTTTATAGATTGGGAGATGGAACAGAAAGAAAATAGTGGAGTTAAGGATCACTCCGAGCTATTCCCTCGCAAAGCCCTGGTTGATCTAGTCAAAAAGCTTCTGCATATTCCAGATGGTGTTATTGAGGATGTATTTGCTTTTGACGTCGGAACCCAGACTGATCTGGTGGAAGATGAGATCAAGCCAGAAGTAGCTGAGATAGCAGTCCAGACTTCAGACCAATTGGAAGAAATTGTTGATAGTGATGAAGATGAAGTCGACTCACTCATGCTTGGAAAAGAAGATGATGAGTTTTTGGATGCAGAGATGTTTGATGAAGAGGAACTCAAAACCATTGATAATGTTGTTGGAACTTCCAGTTCTACTCAAGCCGTGCCAGACAGATTTCTGGATGATTTGAAGACTGATCTAAGAAGTGTTGTTCATACTGCCATAGACGAGTTCTTGAACTTGAAAATGAAGGATGTGCTAATTGCACAAAATCAGTCACTTGTTGACCAATCCAGAGACTTATTTGTTGGTGAGATCAACAAGATGGACTCGACTTTCCGAGAAGAGCTGTTTGCTCAAGTTGAAGATTTTCTGAAGAAACAAGTTGATGTTTCATAAAAGAGATCAATCTCTTTTGCTCGATCGCTAGCTGAAGAGTCAAGCAAAATGGAAAGACTCTACAGTGTTAAAGTTGCCATTGCTGATGAACAGAGAAGGGAAGCACAAGATCAGTTGGTGCGTTCTCGGGCTGTTCTACATGAGTTGACTGAACAAAATACTCTTCTTAGACAGACGGCTACTCACTTGAAAGATGAACTAGTTTCCTGTACACAGAAGTTGGAACTGGTTACTGATCGCCTAGACAAGATGAGTAATGAGGAATCACATCAGAAGCACATTGAGTCAGCTGCTGAAGCAATGAAGGAAGCTTTGAAGGAAGAAATGACTCGCTTTACTTCTCTTTTCACTCTTAAGGCAAGTGATGAAGCCAAAAAGGGGGAAGAGACAAGTAGAATTGAAGATATAATTGTAAAATCTGCTAGTACTGAACCGGAGATGAAAGCTGCTGCTATTGCAATTGAAGAACTAAGAAGGCCTAAAAGAGGCAGATTAGTGAAGAAGGCAGAACTAGAGCATGCTGAAACTGAAAAGCAGAAAAGATTAGAGAAAGGTAAAGCTGTTGCATCGTCTCCTGAAGCAGAGATTCAGACCAGACGAGTTAAGAGGAAGCTGAGTATTGAAGAACCTACTGCTACTGCTGTAGTTGAGAAGAAACAAAGAATTGCAGATGATGAGATTCATTATGCAAGGAAGAAGAAAATTACAAAACATATTGAAAGGCTACAGAAGTTGAAAGCTGATGAAGACAAGATGGAAGACAAGTTCATTGATTACTTCATAGATAATGAGCATAGAGCTGAATGGATTGAAGTAAAGAGTCAATGGGAACTTGATCATTGGATCATCAGGAAATATGGTAATGCTGAAAGCCAAGATGAATTATACTCTTTATTTGAAACGTTCATGGAAGGACAATACAGGAAGTTATGGCATTTAATCCTAAGGATTTCTGCTAGTGCTAATTTCAACATTCTTGTTCCTGAATTTCCTAAATGGAAATGTCCCATGACAAGCTCAGGAAAAAGGGTTGATGTTAATCAAATCAAGAAATTCGAAGAAGAGCTGCTAGATAAAGAGAAGATTGAAGATGAAGATCATGTCAGTCTAATTCACAAGAGACTCCTTGATGCATTCTGTGTTCCAAACCCAGAAGGAGGTACTCTTTCAGATTAATTTTTTTTAAGATAGTTTTTTTTGCTCTGATATTTTGTTATTCAAAGTATGTGTAATCTACTGATCTATTTTGAATGAATGAAAGATAAAGTACTATTTGATGTTAAAGACAAGGTAACTACTTAACTAGTCTACTAATGAGAAAAGATTCAAGTAGTTTTGGCTTCATCAAAAAGGGGGAAATTGTTGGGATATGAATCCTAGAATAAGTCCTAAATGATGAATAAAAGATAAAAGATGAAGTTTTGATAAGCCAAAAGAAGACTTGAATATTTTCTAAGTATTGATTGATCTAGTCTAGTTGAGTTGAAGTCATCTTGTACAGATCAGTAGAATTCACAAAGACAAGTACAGTTTTATAATACAAGTATTATTGAAAGATAAGTACGATTTATAAGTACTTCATGTATTCATATTTGTATATGTTAGATTGTTATTGAGCTATAATTATTGTATAGAGCTCATGTTTCTATATGTAATAGATAGATTCATTGTATAGTTATAAGTTGACTAAGCTTTGTTATAAAAGCTTAATGTAATGTAATAGTCTTGATAGGTTAGATGATAGGACTAGATTAGTTCTATTAGAAGTCTACTGCACAAGAAGAGAAGACCAGTCTACTACTCAAGACAGGTGGACTACAAGTTAAGTGCATCTACTAGACTACACAAGACAAGTTAACATGAAGTTAGTTACAAATACGCGTGGAAGATAAGGATGGAGAAGTTAGTTATGGAATAACTAATTCGTAACAAGAAACGCGTTTATGGAAAAGAAGATTCAGTTGAAATCAGTTATCAAGAAAGGTTGGTTACAACTACCTGAATTCTTGAAGTTCGAAGTCTATAAATACTTGAAGGAGTTTATCAATTGAAGACTACTGACGACTGAAAACAGATTACTGATAATCGAGATACTGATTACTGAGATATTGATACTGCAAGCATTGTTGAAGATTCAAGTGAAGTTTTCTCTCAGAGATTGAAGTTCAGAAAGTAAAGCTACACAAGACAAGTGAAGATCAGAAGGCTACTACTGGACGGAAGAGAAGTTTTATTTTTCTTTTGTTATTTCAAGTTGCTAGTTACTTGTAAATCACTAGTAAGATCGAAGAGGCACTTGGAAGTGTTATCGAGAAGATCTAAGTCTTATTTCTTGGGACTTAAAGCTACAAGAACATATTACTCCATTGGACGAGTTAATAAGAATTTCACAACTGGGTTTGTGAGAGTGGATGTAGACAAGTTGTCGAACCACTATAAAATCGTTGTGTGTTGATTTGTTTTACTATTTTAATTGTTTAATTGATTAATTGTTTAATTAATTGAATTACAGAACTGATCTAGACTAGTTGAGTATACATAAAACAGAGTTCTCGAATTAAGTTGAGTATAAACTTTAATTGGGCTCATTGTTAATTTCGTATTCCGCACATTGTAATTCTGATATATCGAAAGATTTTAGAAAAGTCTATTCACCCCCCTCTAGACATTTTCTTTAGCTTCCCTCGATATTAACTCAACTTAGGGACGTACAAGTGGTATTAGAGCAGTAGTTTACAAACTGCTGTTTCTTGATAACCGACTTAAGACTTAGGGTGAAGTCTTGGTCCTTGATTGTTCTTGTATACGTGTTCTTGATCATATTCTTGTAACATCTGTTTTCGTTCTCCCGGTTCGTGACTTATCTGTTATTCTTGATCATAACTCTACTTAGCACTTATTTCTTGAAATCATGTCTCTTGAGATCAGCGCTAACAAGCTACCTAAGTTCCAGGTACAAGACTACGACTATTGGAAGCTAAGGATGGAAGCCATCTTCAGCTCCACTCACGACTTAATGATCTCCGTCGTCACTGAAGGTCCAATTGTGACCATGATCCCCAATACTGCTGCCCTTGACCCAAATCAACCAGTGGGTACACTCGTCAAGAAACCAAGGTCAGAACTAACCTCTGAAGAAATGAGACAGAATAATTTGGATAGCTTGGCCAAGAATTACATTTTACACACTCTTCCTAACGAGTATTTGGGAAAAGTGTTAAAATGTAAAACTGCCAAAGAAATGTGGGATCGCTTAGCTATCATTTGTGAAGGGACATCCCTAATCAAAGAAAGCAAGCTTTCTACTGCCGTCCAAAGATTCGAATCATTTCATATGAAAGCTGGTTAAACAATAGACCAGTTGGATACTCGTTTTACTAAAATCATGAATGACTTGGAAGTCCTTGGTAAATCTTATACGCCACGTGAAATCAATCTTAGGATTCTCAAAAGCCTTGATAGTCGATGGAAGATGGTAAAAATGCTTGTTAAGAATACCCAAGATATAGACGTATGGACAGTAGAGACTATGTTTCAAACTCTAAAGGCTCATGAGTTTGATCTAGACGAAGATGAACCCATAGTAAGTAGTGACAGAGAACATGCTGTATCAAAGAACGTTGCTTTTAAGGCTAGTTCGTCTAAGATAGACAGGTCTAAGACTAAGACTAGGTCTACTTCTGTGAAAGACGAGTTAGATACTGATCTTAGTCTGAAGGATCAGGTAAGCCTCATGGTTAGAAAGTTTGATAGGCTGAATAAACGTTTCGGAAGATATAAGAAGTTCTATAGAGAACATAGAGGGTCTGCTTCTAAGAACTCGTCTGAGACCAGACGAGACCGAAACTCGTCCGAAAGGAGAGACGAAGTCTCGAAAGGTAACAGACAAGATAGAGAGTCTGATGGTAGGAAGATTACTCGTTCTGATAGACGCGATAAACGAAGGAACAACTCTCCTATTAAAAAGGCTACTAATGATCTCGTGTGCTATAACTGTGAGAAACCAGGTCACTACATATATGAATGTCCAGACCTGAGTACTGATGATCGAGAAGAACGCAAAGCACGAAGGGAAAGAAGATACAACCGTGGTAAGAAGGCAATAATGGCCAATGATGACTCTGACTCAGACAAGTTGCCATCATCCTCATCTAGCTACCCGTCTGAACCAGATCACGATGAAGCTTTCATAGTAGATGATGGTCTATGCTTCATGGCTAAAATCGACCAAGAGGTATAATCTGCTACATCCTTTCAATCTTGTGATGAATCAGAAACTGATGAAAGTGACACTGCCAGTAGCCAAGTAGGGAGTAGTCTTCAGCACTCTACTAGTGCAGTTGAAGACGACCTCCTACTTGCCAACAAGGCATTCATTGAAGTCAGTGACGAAAACATCATCTTAAGACAAGAAATCATTGATCTTAAGGAAGCCCAGTCTAAAGTAGATCCTAATATAACAGTCCTAAATGAACGCTTGCAAGAAGAGTTGAGACAACTCAAAGACAAGTGTGCATTAACAGACAAGTTGTATCAAGACCTACTTAAGACACATGCTACTGAGAAACATGAATTCAATGTTTTACAAAGCAAATTCAAAAAGCTTGAAGAACGTAATAAGTTCTTAGAAACCGAGGTTGTCACTCTAGACCTTAAACTTACTGACCTGGTTAACTCATCTAAGGTTAACCTTGAACTGTCAGATAGGTATAGGGCTCCTGCTGACAAGACAGGCATAGGTGCTGAGACACCCAGCTCGTCTACTCAAGTTCCTAAGAACCCTACTATTTTCATCTCAAGTTCTTTGACTAATGATAAAGGAAAAGAACCAATGATATACGATATTGACACTCCATCTAAAGGTACTGTACCAAAACAAGCTCAAGTTAACATTCCAAATACCAAGGGAGGTAAAAAGAAAGTTAACAACAAGCCTGTTCCGTTTAAGACAAGTCAACAAAGGACTAGGAATCGTGGACGACCAAATCAGGTCAGATACGAGGACTGGTATCCTGAGGAGACGAGTACTAAACTAGTACAGACTAGACGACAAGAGTCTAGACCTCCTTTCATAAGGCAGTCTCAACTCTACTCGTCTAGACCTAGACAGGAAGGTCCAAAATATCGTACACAAGCTGTTCTATATCCTCCACCTTTGTCATATGATATCAAAGGAGAAGAAAGACCTAAACATGTCTATAAACCATATGGACCAAATGCATACAAACCTTACTCTGACTATCATAGACAAGTGCCTGCTCAAGTAGAGATTAAGTCAAAAGGCTATCTCCAAAGAGTAGACCCGAACTCAACTGATAGGCCAGATAAGGACAACAAGGTCTTATTTTGCAACAAATATGGTCGTAAGCTCAGAAGATCAAACTTGTTCAGGACTCCAATGTACATTTGGATTCCATTGAACTCGACTAACCCCCCAGGACCCCAATAAACAAAGAGGGTACCTAAATTATGTATTGTCATCCGATGCAGGGTCGACTCGATCTATACAAGAAAGGTGGTTCAACAGGAGAAACTTGGTACATAGATAGTGGCTGTTCGCACCACATGACTGGTACCAAGACTCTCTTATCAAACTACCATGAGCAAGAAGGACCAAAAGTGATATTTGGTGATAGCTCCATTGCTGTTACTAAAGGATTTGGTTACATTCAGAATGGAGACATAGAGATTCAAGATGTTTCTTATGTTGAAGGCTTGAAATACAATTTACTCTCTATTTCACAATTTTGTGATCGTGGATACAAGGTGCAGTTCAAGAGTCAGAAATGTGAAATCATTGACAAAAAGACACACACAGTCTTACTGGTCGGCATTAGACAAGGAAGTGTGTACATAGTGAACTGGAACAGTTGTCCGAGGGACACCTGTCTACTTACTAAGAATCCTAAAGAACTCGGCTGGCTCTGGCATAGACGTCTTTGTCATCTAAACTTTAAGGTTCTTAATAAGATAGCCAGAGACTACCTTGTGGAAGGTATTCCCAATGAAGTCTACTATAAGTCACATGTATGCACGTCCTGTCAAAAAGGTAAACAGGTAAAGGGTTCTTTTAAATCTATTCCATCCCTCTCAACCAGTAGAGTTCTTGAACTTCTACATATGGACTTACATGGCCCAATAACTCCTCCAACTTTGAACGGTAGAAGGTACACACTTGTTGTGGTAGATGACTATTCTAAGTTCACTTGGGTAGTCTTCTTACACAAGAAGAGTGATACACAAACACTTTTGCCTGATCTGTTGAAGAAGTTACAGGTTGAGAAGAATCAGTCAATTGTCAAGATCCGTAGTGACAAGGGTACTGAATTCATTAACTGCTATATTAAAGAATTTTGTTCTAAGCGTGGCATCCAGCACCTTACTAGTGCAGCTAGGACACCACAGCAAAATGGAGTAGCAGAACGAAGGAACAGAACTCTTAAGGAGGCCTGCAGGACCATGTTGACAGAGTATAATACGCCTCAGAAATTTTGGGCAGAAGCCATCAATACTGCATGCCACTCACAAAATAGAAGTGCTATCAATAAAGCACTAGGTAAGACGCCCTATGAGGTATGGAAAGGTAGAAAACCCAGAGTGTCATATTTTCATATATTTGGATGCAAGTGTTTCATCCATAACAATGGGAAAAACAAGTTGAATGCATTTGATGCTAAAGCAGACGAGGGGATATTCTTAGGATACTCCTCGACTAGCAAAGCATTTAGAGTATTCAACTACTCAACCCTTTGTGTGGAAGAAACACCACATGTGGTTTTCGAAGAATCTCAACAGGACTCATCTACCAACAAGATCAGTGAGAAAGTTACTGAGTTAACTGTCGAATCTGACAAAGACTCAGAGGTATATGAATCCGTTCAAGCATACAATCCATTCATGAAAGCTCTCGAGTCAGATGACCAGAAGAAGGTAAGTGTTCAAGGTAACTCTACTAGACCAGTTGACATGCCTAAACTAGTCGACTCGTCTACTCCCATTAAATCTTCTGATGATAATGATGTTGACATGCATGATGTTGTACATGATATAGATGATAGTACTATTGTTAAGAATAGAAATACATGGAAATCAGCGCATAATACTGAAAATATTATTGGTGACTCTACTGTTGGTGTTAAGACTAGACGACAACTCTTTGAGTCGCAAGAACAATCTAGTCCATCTTTGTTTTGCTGGTGTTGTTTCCTCTCATCTATCGAGCCTAAAACCATTAATGAGGCATTGGCTGATAGTAATTGGATCATTGCTATGCAAGACGAGTTGAATCAGTTTGTTCGAAACGACGTCTGGGAACTTGTCGATAGACCGAAACATCATAATGTAGTTGGCACTCGATGGATTTTCAAGAATAAGAAAGATGAGAATGATGTAGTTGTTCGTAATAAGGCTAGACTAGTAGCCCAAGGCTATTCACAAGCTGAAGGCATAGACTATGATGAAACATATGCTCCTGTTGCTAGACTAGAAGCCATTCGATTGTTCCTTGCATATGCTGCTTACATGAAATTTACTGTATATCAAATGGATGTTAAAAGTGCATTTCTTAACGGTATTCTTGCGGAAGAAGTGTATGTTGAACAACCCCCAGGTTTCGAAGTCAAAGGTAACCAGGTATACAGATTAAAGAAGGCCTTATATGGACTAAAGCAAGCTCCAAGAGCCTGGTACGATACTCTTTCTCAATTTCTATTAGAAAATGGTTTTACTAAAGGCAAGGTAGACAGAACCTTGTTTAGAAGACAAGAAGGGAAAGACATTTTACTCGTCCAAATTTACGTAGATGACATCATTTTTTGTTCACCTAACAAAGAGCTGAGTGAAAGTTTCTCAACACTCATGCAAAGTAAATTTGAGATGTCTATGATGGGTGAAATGAACTACTTTCTTGGACTTCAAGTAAAACAGACCCCAGAAGGGATTTTCATAAATCAAGCAAAATATACTCGTAATCTACTAGACAAGTATGGTATTAAGACATGTAAATCCTCTGGAGTACCTATGCAACCTACTTACAGGATGGATCCAGACGAGAATGGTAAATGTACTGATCAAACTCATTACCGTGGTCTTATTGGTTCATTACTCTACTTGACTGCTAGTAGACCTGATATTGCATTTTCTGTTGGTGTATGTGCTCGTTTTCAATCCAATCCAAAAGAGAGTCATATGGAAACCACTAAAAGGATTTTGAAATATTTGAAAGGAACCATCAATCGTGGTATATGGTATCCTTCAAATGATGATTTGTCTCTAAGTGGCTACTCTGATTCTGATTTTGGTGGTTGTAGAATAGATAGGAAATCTACATCTGGTTCTTGTCAATTCTTAGGCACAAAACTCATTTCATGGTTTTCGAAAAAGCAGACAAGTGTTGCTACCTCTACTACTGAAGCCGAGTACATGGCTGCTGGTAGTTGTTGTAGTCAATTATTATGGCTTATTCAACAGCTTAGAGATTATAATATTTGTGAATCAAATGTTCCTATATTCTGTGATAGTAATAGTGCCATTGCCATTACACAAAATCCTGTTCTGCACACACGTTGTAAGCATGTTGATGTAAAACACCATTTCATACGTGATCATGTAGAAAAGAAGGATATTCGCATGGAAAAGATTCATACTGATTTTCAAAGAGCTGATATTTTCACAAAACCATTAGCTGAGGCCCGTTTTCATGAATTATGCATTAGTCTAGGACTAATTGATCTTGATCCTACTAGTATATAGCAATGTACTAACCAGACAGGTACAGTCCTAAGAAGAAAGGAGAAATAGACAAGTTACCACAAAAGGCACAGAGCACTCATCTACTCACTCAACAGACAGGTATACAAGGTCAGACAAGTTGACCAAACAACCCGATGAGGAAGCTGGTAAAGCTGAGGGTAATACTAAGGGAATAAACTTTTAAGGGGGAATCTTTGATTTCTTAAAAATCCTTGTGTTGACTCTTTAGTTTGGTAACAGTCATCTTGTTTGAACCTTGATCATTGATTTGAATTGATATTCATTCTATATATTCTACTCGACTATCTGTCGTACTAATAAGACAGGTACATAAAACTGTTCGACATTCAGACAGATACGCACAGTCGAAGGGGGAACTCATCAGGTGGACATAAGACTACTCGTCTTGTGCCATTAAGCCTACTCGCCTTATGAAGCTTAGTCCTACTCATCTGTTCTGGATGGACTCGAACAGACAAGCTAAGTTTTCTTTAATTTAAATAGGATATGTGTTAAAGTGTTTACTCGAAACAACTTAACGATGTTAAAGTAATGTGATAGTGTTGAAATTTGGAAATCCTAGAATTGGATTTATACACCACTAGTTAATGAGGTGTACACATTCAATTCATGCCAAAACATGACCTAGATTGGTCAGATGAGTACACTCTTTAAATTTTGCAAATAAGAGAGGCGGATTTCATTTTGTACAAAATCAATTCACATTGTTGTCTTGGTTCCGTAACCGAATGCCAAAGGTCTCAACCGTTGGATCTAATTTTTCAATCCTGACCGTTGGATCAAAAAAATTCAGTTTAAACAAAACCTAACATTTGCACACGTCTTGCTTCACATTATTCGTAACTCCTCTACTCGCCTAACAGTGATTTCCTGCATAATCCATTGTTTGTGTTCATTACAAATCTTTTAACATGTCGATTCGATCTATCTTCGATGTTAGTACCAACATACAGGCACCGTTTGATCTAGGCAGATACATTAATGACAACAAGGTGCATGTTGAACCGTCCCTGTTTTTTGGTGGAAATCACACAGTCGGAAATGAAGAAATTCTGACCAAGTGCACAAGATGTGGGCTAAAACCCTACTTGGAGGCATTTCCTAAGGTTGTTCTGGAAGAAGAGGTTCTGGAATTCTATGCTAATGCCAGCAGAAGAGGAGATGTCATCGAATCTTTTATCGGTACAAATCGAGTGGAAATCACTCGTGAAGCTCTTTTTGAAAGATTGAGGTTGCCCATCGGAACTATTGATGTGGAGAAGTATGCGGAAGGGCAAGAGATGAGATATTTAAGCATTTTCTGTGGAAGGAAGATGAAGCTGAAACCAGATGGTAAAGCTATTACAGCCAAGAAGGGTGAGCTCCTAGAAAAATATCGCACTCTACTGGACATAGCTAGCAAGATGCTTCTATGTGCCACTGGATCTTTTGACTCAGTCACCCAAGTCAAAACAAGGATTATGGCAGCTATCTACGATGGAATTACTGAGGGTAATTGGTTTAAGTTAATAGCTGACAGGATGATGCACTTCGAAAGAAGTGTTAGGGTGGATATTGATACTCGGAACTGGGTGGTCTCTCAAGCAGTTGGATATGGAAACAAGCTGAGCATATTACTCCCAATGTTGATGCCCAACAAGACCAATTGGAGCAAGGGAAAGCCGTTTCATCCTCTTAAGTTCTATCTAAAGAAAGAGGCTCTGAAGAAGCAGGTTGCTGGAAGGCCAGCTGCTCCTAGACAGGTTCAATTTGATGAATCTGAAGTGTTGCCATATGCGGATTCGGACAGTTCTTCACAAGCCGGGTCTAAGGAAGCTGAGTCCAGTGCAGACGACTCGGAGAAGACTCAATCGGATGACGAGTCAAATCAAGAGGAGGAGTCGAGTGACCAAGTACCTGAGATGTATACTCATGTGAGAGTTGGAACCCCACCTCCACCAGAAGAGTCGAGTCACCAGGTTGGTACCTCTTCACAAGCTTTGTCAATACCCTCTCTCTCTCTCTCTACTGTTCGAACCAAGGCTAGATCACATCGATCTAGGCCTCGTCCTTTATCCTCAACCTCACATATACTGGCGGCATTACCGCTTAGAGCCAGTCATCCCCAAATCACTCCCAAACATGATACAACTGATACTTCTACAGTTGTCATACCTGACCAAGCCACATCAAAGCCCACAGAAACCACAGCCTTTACTCCCTCTCCCTCACCAGAATATGGTGAACCCTCTAACCCATCTACTTCAGACAAGACGCCAGTTGCCACTGCAACAGCTGAGTTAGAGACCCCATCTACTCAGGACCCGTCTGTTGTTAGATTTGAATCCTTAGTGTATTATCCAATGTGTCTACGAGAGAAGAGGATTCGTGCTCGAGTTTCAAGAAATCTTCAGAAGACGCTCTCAACGCTTGACATCGACACAGCTTCTGAACAGTTTGAAAAGCTAGTCAGGGTTTGCACATGGTTCGCTTTGAAGAAGTCTTCTACGGATGATCTTTTTGAAGTCATTCAAGGCATGGGCGGAATCTCCAATTTTATGGATTGGGAGATGGAACAGAAAGAAAATAGTGGAGTTAAGGATCACTCTGAGCTATTCCCTCGCAAAGCCCTGGTTGATCTAGTCAAAAAGCTTCTGCATATTCCAGATGGTGTTATTGAGGATGTATTTGCTTTTGACGTCGGAACCCAGACTGATCTGGTGGAAGACGAGATCAAGCCAGAAGTAGCTGAGATAGCAGTCCAGACTTCAGACCAATTGGAAGAAATTGTTGATAGTGATGAAGATGAAGTCGACTCACTCATGCTTGGAAAAGAAGATAATGAGTTTTTGGATGCAGAGATGTTTGATGAAGAGGAACTCAAAACCATTGATAATGTTGTTGGAACTTCCAGTTCTACTCAAGCCGTGCCAGACAGATTTCTGGATGATTTGAAGACTGATCTGAGAAGTGTTGTTCATACTGCCATAGACGAGTTCTTGAACTTGAAAATGAAGGATGTGCTAATTGCACAAAATCAGTCACTTGTTGACCAATCCAGAGACTTATTTGTTGGTGAGATCAACAAGATGGAGTCGACTTTCCGAGAAGAGCTGTTTGCTCAAGTTGAAGATTTTCTGAAGAAACAAGTTGATGTTTCAGAAAAGAGATCAATCTCTTTTGCTCGATCGCTAGCTGAAGAGTCAAGCAAAATGGAAAGACTCTACAGTGTTAAAGTTGCCATTGCTGATGAACAGAGAAGGGAAGCACAAGATCAGTTGGTGCGTTCTCGGGCTGTTCTACATGAGTTGACTGAACAAAATACTCTTCTTAGACAGACGGCTACTCACTTGAAAGATGAACTAGTTTCCTGTACACAGAAGTTGGAACTGGTTACTGATCGCCTAGACAAGATGAGTAATGAGGAATCACATCAGAAGCACATTGAGTCAGCTGCTGAAGCAATGAAGGAAGCTTTGAAGGAAGAAATGACTCGCTTTACTTCTCTTTTCACTCTTAAGGCAAGTGATGAAGCCAAAAAGGGGGAAGAGACAAGTAGAATTGAAGATATAATTGTAAAATCTGCTAGTACTGAACCGGAGATGAAAGCTGCTGCTATTGCAATTGAAGAACTAAGAAGGCCTAAAAGAGGCAGATTAGTGAAGAAGGCAGAACTAGAGCATGCTGAAACTGAAAAGCAGAAAAGATTAGAGAAAGGTAAAGCTGTTGCATCGTCTCCTGAAGCAGAGATTCAGACCAGACGAGTTAAGAGGAAGCTGAGTATTGAAGAACCTACTGCTACTGCTGTAGTTGAGAAGAAACAAAGAATTGCAGATGATGAGATTCATTATGCAAGCAAGAAGAAAATTACAAAACATATTGAAAGGCTACAGAAGTTGAAAGCTGATGAAGACAAGATGGAAGACAAGTTCATTGATTACTTCATAGATAATGAGCATAGAGCTGAATGGATTGAAGTAAAGAGTCAATGGGAACTTGATCATTGGATCGTCAGGAAATATGGTAATGCTGAAAGCCAAGATGAATTATACTCTTTATTTGACACGTTCATGGAAGGACAATACAGGAAGTTATGGCATTTAATCCTAAGGATTTCTGCTAGTGCTAATTTCAACATTCTTGTTCCTGAATTTCCTAAATGGAAATGTCCCATGACAAGCTCAGGAAAAAGATTTGATGTTAATCAAATCAAGAAATTCGAAGAAGAGCTGCTAGATAAAGAGAAGATTGAAGATGAAGATCATGTCAGTCTAATTCACAAGAGACTCCTTGATGCATTCTGTGTTCCAAACCCAGAAGGAGGTACTCTTTCAGATTAATTTTTTTTAAGATAGTTTTTTTTTGCTCTGATATTTTGTTATTCAAAGTATGTGTAATCTACTGATCTATTTTGAATGAATGAAAGATAAAGTACTATTTGATGTTAAAGACAAGGTAACTACTTAACTAGTCTACTAATGAGAAAAGATTCAAGTAGTTTTGGCTTCATCAAAAAGGGGGAAATTGTTGGGATATGAATCCTAGAACAAGTCCTAAATGATGAATAAAAGATAAAAGATGAAGTTTTGATAAGCCAAAAGAAGACTTGAATATTTTCTAAGTATTGATTGATCTAGTCTAGTTGAGTTGAAGTCATCTTGTACAGATCAGTAGAATTCACAAAGACAAGTACAGTTTTATAATACAAGTATTATTGAAAGATAAGTACGATTTATAAGTACTTCATGTATTCATATTTGTATATGTTAGATTGTTATTGGGCTATAATTATTGTATAGAGCTCATGTTTCTATATGTAATAGATAGATTCATTGTATAGTTATAAGTTGACTAAGCTTTGTTATAAAAGTTTAATGTAATGTAATAGTCTTGATAGGTTAGATGATAGGACTAGATTAGTTCTATTAGAAGTCTACTGCACAAGAAGAGAAGACCAGTCTACTACTCAAGACAGGTGGACTACAAGTTAAGTGCATCTACTAGACTACACAAGACAAGTTAACATGAAGTTAGTTACAAATACGCGTGGAAGATAAGGATGGAGAAGTTAGTTATGGAATAACTAATTCGTAACAAGAAACGCGTTTATGGAAAAGAAGATTCAGTTGAAATCAGTTATCAAGAAAGGTTGGTTACAACTACCTGAATTCTTGAAGTTCGAAGTCTATAAATACTTGAAGGAGTTTATCAATTGAAGACTACTGACGACTGAAAACAGATTACTGATAATCGAGATACTGATTACTGAGATATTGATACTGCAAGCATTGTTGAAGATTCAAGTGAAGTTTTCTCTCAGAGATTGAAGTTCAGAAAGTAAAGCTACACAAGACAAGTGAAGATCAGAAGGCTACTACTGGACGGAAGAGAAGTTTTATTTTTCTTTTGTTATTTCAAGTTGCTAGTTACTTGTAAATCACTAGTAAGATCGAAGAGGCACTTGGAAGTGTTATCGAGAAGATCTAAGTCTTATTTCTTGGGACTTAAAGCTACAAGAACATATTACTCCATTTGACGAGTTAATAAGAATTTCACAACTGGGTTTGTGAGAGTGGATGTAGACAAGTTGTCGAACCACTATAAAATTGTTGTGTGTTGATTTGTTTTACTATTTTAATTGTTTAATTGATTAATTGTTTAATTAATTGAATTACAGAACTGATCTAGACTAGTTGAGTATACATAAAACAGAGTTCTCGAATTAAGTTGAGTATAAACTTTAATTGGGCTCATTGTTAATTTCGTATTCCGCACATTGTAATTCTGATATATCGAAAGATTTTAGAAAAGCCTATTCACCCCCCTCTAGACATTTTCTTTAGCTTCCCTCGATATTAACTCAACTTAGGGACCTACATAGACTAAACCAAAAAATTAATTGAAGAAAAATAAAGGCCCATGAAAAAATTTATGTGCTAAATTGATATAGTAAATGGGTCATGTATGTATTATTTGTAATGGGTTATTGAATTAGATATAATAAATGAGTCATGTATTATTTGTAATGGGTTATTGAATTAGATATAATAAATGAGTCATGTGTTATTTCTAATGAATTAATGGGTTATTGAATTAGATATAGTAAATGAGTTATGTGTTATTTGTAATTGATTATTGAATCCAATTAAATACATGTAAGTTATTTTTAAGTTCAACATAGATTCGCTTATAAATAATTTTCGTGATACGAAAGAAATACGTTTTAAATTCTAATCAATTTAAAATTTAATGTTACATTTTTAAAATTTTATAATAATTAATATTAATATATTATATATAAACTTGTAAGCGTATAATTTAAATTTAATTATTTTGTAATTTTATTTTTGGCCCCCTCCTCAACTAATTATTCTTGAGTTCGCCCCTATCACAATCACACCATTCACACGTCACTTTTGTCTCTCAGATCTCATTTCAAAATTCATATCTCCACTCTCTCTCTTCCCCAAAGTCCAATCTAATTCATTATGAAGAGGGATTTAGTGTATTGTTCAAAGACCATAAGATCTGTATTTTTTTCATAGGCTCCCACGTTATGAAGATTTTTTGTTTGAGAAGGAATCCCAAAATTTATTTCAGATGAAACAGCATTGATAATGTGTTCGAGTACATTCGAGGACAAGCTTCGTCACCTCATTAGGAAAACCGAAAGTAAATGCAAAAAATGTGGAATATATCGAGTATGGTCTTTTAACCCTACCTATGAAGATGATGGGTAGACGGTGTCGAAATTTGCCGCAATTTCCGTTGGAATACACAATCTTGAAAAGGGTCTCTGCATTTCTTTTCTTTTTCAATTTATGATTTGTGCCTCCACGGCGTATTCACATAGAAACATTACAAATTAAATCGCAATATTAACTAATATTCACAAATTACATTTTGGTACGGCTATCTGCACCTCCGACTTGTTTAAGTGCACTCCCTCACTCACTTTACTAATTTAATAATCATGTGAAAAATCCAAAATACCCTTTAAATAAAATTACACTATTAAATGCACACACACTACTAACTACACTCTTATGTCAACCTTTAAACCCTAACATATTTGATAGCAAAGACTAATTATCTAAAATTAGGATGATATCTAAACTTTATAAATTTTAAAGCATAATCTACTCTTAATCTAAGTTATCAAACAATCGATAAGAGATGATATAGAGTTAATCTAGGTTTAATCTAAGCTATCAAACATGACCTAACTCTAATTGCTACAGTCGTCGCTGCCACCACCATTTCTGGTGGCCACCAAACAAAAAAAATCAGAAATTCAAAAAAAAAAAAAATATAAATTTCGACAAATCAGTGTCGATCATATATACTCTCGTCAATAAATTGTTGTCGATGGGAGTGTATATGGTCGACACTGATTTGTCGAAAAAAAAATCGACAATTTTAGGTCGACCATATACACTTTCGTCAACAACAATTTTTCGACAAAAGTGTATAAGGTCGATCTTGATTAGTCGAAATTAAAATATATATATATATATACATGCATACAGTCGAGACTTGGCTGCTTGGAAGGGGGGCTTGGGACGGGATGGTGGACAAGGGGTGGGGGCGAGGAGGTGGGGTGGGACGCAGAAGAGGAGGGGATAAAGGAGAAGGTAGGGGGACGACGGAGGCAGGCGTGGTGGGGCTGTAGCGACGGGTGGGGCCATGGGTGGGGTGGAGGCCAGTGTTTTTTGGAAGGAGAAATGAGTTGTAGGGTTTATAAATTAGAATTTTTGTGGTGTGTTTAGTAAAAAAAAAATTTAGACAGAATAGTATTTATGATAATTTGGAGAAGTGTATCTAATTTGGGGGGAAATGCATCAATCGGGGGTGTGCACTTAAATAAGTTGAAGGTGCAGATAGCCGTACCCATTACATTTACATTAAGAGGGGCTCTGCAGGCCTGCACCCCTCATCAACACCGACCCCTTTATATATTATAAATTTTAATTTTTTAGTATTTTTTAAATTTAAGTAAAATTAATAATGAATTAATTTAATATGTTATGTTAGTAGTGAAATTATTACAAAAGTCATAAAATTATAAGTTTACAAGTCGTTGGGGGCTTGGGACAAAGGAAAAAGGTACACTCCTCTAAATCGACTAAATCAACACGATAAAAACGTGCAAAAATCAATCAAACTCAAAATAATCGAAAAAAAAAAAAACTCATGTGGAATCAAAAGCATTGCCCCATCGTCCTACATACGAGGCGACAAGGTTCATCTCATTGACCAAGTCCTCCAACTAATAATGTCGATACTTATGTATAAAAGTGATTATTAATTGTGTACGTTGCATATACCCCCTTGTAGACTTGTACTCAAGAATGGTTACCTCAACTATTATGATGATTGTTTTCTCCTAAAAATGAAAAATAAGATAATTCATTGACACACTTTTCTGTTTCATAACGTTTTTTTTATACAGTCTACCAATACCAAAGGATAATCTATGTTGGCATCACAAGGAACTACGTTAAAAACCCTTGCTATGTATTTACTTATAAAGTTGTTATAAGATTATAAAAGGGCGCGGCTAAATGCACCCGGATTTACTATGAGTACACCCATGGGAAAAAAAATTTGTCCCAAGGGTGGTGCGAAAAGACGTTTTTACCCCTCTGTACTTTTCTTAAAAAAACAGCCGGATGAGTACACCCATCTATTCCATTTCACACCCGATTCATCATTTTTACACCCAAATCATCCGGATCCCCACCATCAGGTCCATCACCACCAAAACAACAAAAATCCTAAAAATTCAAAATTTCAACTAACAAAAATAAAATCTTAATATTTTCGAAAATTTTACCAAAACAAAGTTGAGATGTCCGAAATTTTTTTCAAAACAACTTAATTTGTCCGAAAAAAAAATCGAACATCTTGTTCGGAATTTTTTCCAAAACAAACTCAAGTTGTTCGAAATTTTTTCCAAAACAAACGCACCATGTTCGAAAATAATTCACAAACATAAAAAAAAATCCTAATTTTTTTTCCAGAAACCCTAATTTTTCAGACCTAAACTTACATGTGTAGCGGCGGCGGCGGCGAGGGGAGGAGGGAGTGGGCGGCGGCTGCGTCTGTGGGGAGAAGGGAGGGCAGCGGCCGCGACTGTGGGGAGGAGGGAGGGCGGCCGCGAACGAGGGGCGGTGGAGATGGTTGCAGGCGCGATGGGAGGGGCGGACGAGGGGCGGTGGAGATGGTTGCAGGCGCGATGGGAGGGGCGGACGAGGGGCGGTAGAGATGGTTGCAGGCGGCGGCGACATGAGGGCAACGCGACGGGAGGGCGGCGCGACGTCAAGCGGTGTTGGCGGAGTGGGGAGGGGGCTGCGGCCGCGAACGACCGCGAAGGGGGGGGGAGGCTGCGTGCGCGACGGGGCTGTTGCAGGTGGGTGTCTGAATTGAGAAAGAGAGAATGAAGGTTTTAATTGAGATGAGGGTAATTTTGGATTTTCCACGTGGGTGTCCTCATCCGTTTTGTGTGTGTTCTCATCGCGTGGGTGTACTCATGGTAAATCCGGGTGCCTTTAGCCGCGCCCATTATAAAATTATATCAGGCCCTATTAAATCGGGCAGACCCAATATAAAATGATTTGTTTCATGGACCGCAATTTGTATATTCAAGGAATATTAAAAAGTTGGGCTTTTATCGGAAGATCAATTTTTTTTTAAGGCCCTGACTATATACCCTTCCAGCTTTGTTAAGTATACTCCCCCATTCCATTTATTAATTTAATATTCATATAAAATACCTAATTTACCCTTTCATTAAAAATTCATTAGATAGATACACCCATCAGATTTAAATTAAAGTTTAGATTAGCCTAACCCTAATTTAAGAGCAGCCGCCGCTGCCACGCATCTTCGGCCGCCGTCGCCGCCACACCTTCGGTCGCCACCACCGCCGCACCAAAAATACTTTAAAAAAATCATTTTTTGACACTGGTCTGTCGACAAAAAACACTCTTGTCGACATTGGTTTGCCGACGAAAAGCACTCTTGTCGACACTGGTTTACCGACGAAAACACTCCTGTCGAAACTGGTTTGCCGACGAAAAACACTTCTGTCGAAAGGTAAATTTTTTTTTAAAAATATTAAAATTTTCGACACCTCTTGGTCGATGATATACACTATCGTCAACAATTATTTATCGACGATAGTGTATATCGTCAACCAAGAGTTGTCAAAAAAATTTTTAAAAAAAGAGAAGGAACAGTTGTTGTGGGAGAGAATGAAATAAAAGAAAGAAAGAAAAAATAAAAGGATTGACGGTCGTCGGCGTCGTTGGGGAAGGAGGGGCGGCAACGCCGTGAGAGGGAGGAAGCGGCGACGGTGGGAGGGAGGGGGTGGCAATATTGGAGAAGTTGTCGAAAAGGGAGAAAAAAAGAAAACAAAAAATTGCAGATGGTGGGAGTGAAGGAGGAGGGGGCGGTGACTGTGGCCGAGAGAGGGAAGAGGGGCGGCGACGGTGGCCGTGGGAGGGAGGAGGGCAGCGAAAATTTACAGAAGAAGAAGAAAAAAAAAGCAGTACTTGGCGGCGGCGACGACGCTGGCAAAGGCAACGTCGGAGACGAAGGTTGCGCTGTCACCGACGGCTTGGAGGGGTGGTGGAGGGGGAGAGGAATTAGGGTTTTAGTTTTTTTGGATCTTAAAAGAATGAGGAAGAAGAACGGGGGAATTAGGGTTTTAATAGGGGGAGTACATGACGTAGATGGCGATGTGGAGGCAACACGGATTGAAGAGGTGGAATGAAAATACAGTGACAAGAACATTTGAGTAGTAGTGCTATTTTTGTCAATAGTAGTCCTTTTAGTTGGGCCTGCAGTCTTGGGCCTCATGGCTTTGTTTAATAAATAGGGGCCCAACAAGTATGTGGCAGCAGCATGTATATAAGCTGCAAATGGTTGTATTGAGATGATGATTTTTTGTTGATTGAAAGTTGCCTCGGTTTATATCGGTTTAGAGACGCCTGGAACAATGCCTCCTAAGCGGCAGGATAATAGTGACAATCAAGCCATGGGAGCGACATGGCTCAGATGCGCACCCAAATTGAGTTTTTGGTGAATGAAATGGCGGCGTTGGGGGCCCGAAACGACACAATGGCGATCCAGCACGCCGACCTCCTTATTGCCCTGCGGGAACAATTACCAGGATTACGCGACCGCCAGGTCGGTTCTCCTTCCAAGACCCCCTCTTCGGAGGAAGAAACCCATACGATTGAGAATCCTTTCGCCCCAGCAGATCCCCAGCATCAGCCGCGGCATGTACTTGATGAGCCTCCCCCAGCACGGCCAGAGGATAATCGTTGGGAACTAGGATTTAAAGTGGAAATTCCGGAATTCGCTGATGATACGCCGGAGACTTCCGTTTGCGATTGGGTGATTACTGTTGATGAAATCTTGGATTTTAAGAGGGTACCGGACGAACGTCGAGTTGCTCTTGTGGCCACACGCCTTCGCGGACGTGCAGCTCATTGGTGGAAGAATCTTAAGACGTCACGGGCGCGCATGGATAAACGGCAAATTCAGTCTTGGACAAAATTTAAGAAACAGTTATTTGCGGCCTTTCTTCCGTTTAACCATACGCGACTGCAATTTCAGAAGTTACAAAACTTACGACAGGGTTCCCGTTTTGTAGCCGAATACTCGGCGGAGTTCTTTTAGTTGATTAAGTTTGACCCTTCAAGATGTTCTAAACTTGTTCTCCCCGACCACTGTCTCGGAAGCACATCAGCGGGCTTTGCTGGTTGAACGCCAGACATCTCGCCGTCCTCCGTTCTCGTCCACACAGGTGGTTCGTCCAGAGTCGACCACCACAGCCCCTCTTCGTTCCAATCTGCCCCCACGGTCACCACCGCGCCTCTAACCTACAGCGCGTCCCCCTCCGGGAGCGTGTTTCTCATGTGGTGGCATGGGTCATCGGGGGAGTTCTTACCCGAAGCGTGCTCTGTTCGGCGAAGACGATGGTTATGACGGTCCGCCGATGTTTGATGAAGACCCCACCAACGTGGCCCGCGAAGAATTCGTCCCAGGAGACGAAGGCCATTTGTTAATTCTGCGACATTCTTGTCTTGCTCCCCGCTAGGCTGATAACTCATCTCAGCGAACAACTATCTTCCATTCGTCGTGTACAATTTAGGGAAAAATCTGTCATTTTATAATTGACTCCGGCTCCTGTGAGAACGTAATGGCAGAGGCTGTTGTGCGAAAGTTAGCTTTGACATTAGAACCACACCCTAAGCCGTATAAATTGGCTTGGCTGCAGCAAGGTACGACAATCACCGTTAGTTTCCGCGTTTGTGTGTCCTTTTCAATCGGGGCGTCTTATAAGGACTCAATTTGGTGCGATGTGGTACCCATGGATGCGTGCCATTTGTTGCTCGGCCGACCGTGGCAGTTTGATAGGGGTGTCTCGCATGACGGTCGTCGTAATACCTATAGCTTTATTTTTGAAGGGGTCAGGATTGTCCTACTGCCGTCGGTCCCACCTTCACCACCGTCGGTTCAACCGACGTCAGTGATGCTCTTATCACACAGGCGCTTTTGCCAGGAAGTTCGCTCTGCCCCGATGTTATTGATCCTGGTGAGTCGTGAGTCACATTCCTGCTCATCTATCCCCTCGATAGCACAGCCTCTGGTGCAAGAATATGCCGATGTCTTTCCGAACGATTTGCCTCAAGGCCTCCCACCCCTGCGTAACATCCAAGACCGGATTGACTTAATTCCGGGTGCTTCTTTACCAAACCGTCCGCACTATAGAATGAGCCCGACGGAGCATGACGAACTCAAGAAGCAAGTGACCGACCTGCTGTCCAAAGGGTTAGTGCGGGAGAGTATAAGTCCGTGTGCCGTTCCCGCGTTGTTAATTCCTAAGAAAGACAGCGCATGGCGTATGTGTGTCGATAGCCGTGCTATTAACAAGATCACTGTCCGTTATCGCATTCCTATTCCCCGTCTCGATGACTTATTGGATCAACTCAGTGGCGCCACAATCTTTAGCAAAATGGACCTCAAATCGGGATATCACCAAATCAGGATTCGACCGGGGGATGAATGGAAAACGGCGTTAAAAATCCGTGAGGGTCTTTTCGAATGGCTTGTGATGCCATTCGGCATGTCCAACGCTCCTAGCACGTTTATGCGTGTGATGAATCAGGTGCTACGTTCGTTATTGGGCAAATGTGTGGTCGTCTATTTCTACGATATTCTTGTGTATAGAAAAACATCTGATGATCATCTCACACATTTGCGCGAGGTTCTAGATATTTTACAAGCGGAGAAACTGTTTGCTGCCCTTAAGAAGTGCTTCTTCTTTCAGAAACCAGTCCTCTTCTTGGGTTACATGATTTCCGCCGATGGTATTGTTGTGGATGACTCCAAGATAGCATCAATCAGAGATTGGCCTACACTGTCAACGACCACGGAAGCACGTAGTTTTCACGGCTTGGATTCGTTCTACCGTCGCTTCATTGCTCATTTTAGCGCTATAACAGCACCTATTACGGATTGCATGAATAAACAACAATTTTGTTACTGCTGGAACGCGCCGGCGAAGGCGGTCCATCACCGGGATCGTTGTCGGATGCCAAACGTATAAATAACGAATTAAAACCTAAACATGCATCTAAAGCAGAATTTAGATTCATTACCCTTGAAGATCGAGACGTTGATTCCAATCTACGGATCTTCCAGCCTGTCTCCCAACCTCGCTCGAACACCGGGTGGACGGCGCGCTATCAAACGTGGAGAAGGTGCCTCAGTTTCGTCTCCTTGAAACCCTAGCCGTTTTTCTTAATTTCGTGTGTGCTAGGGTTTCAAAACTATTTTGAGGCTCCTATTTATAATCTCCATAAGTTCATGGGCCAGACTAGGGATCCATTAGAAGGTATAGGGTTTGGGCTTCTTACAGGCCCAACTACTCTTATGTTCAGCCCAGAACATATAATTTGGCCCGAGAACATTAATTCATTCTACTAGAGAATTAATGTTGCACTCCCGTCCTATCCCGAACTAAATCAGGGCTTATATTAGACATTATAATTCCCCGTGTTTAAGATATCGCACGTCCATTAATTATTAAAACTTCTGACTTCTTTAAATAATTAATTTCTATAATTCCTTGAGTAGTACCACTCAACCTTGTTGTCGTACGGATTAAATCCACCTGCAGGGTTTAATACGACAATCCTTTATGAGTTTCCTCAAGGGGACATCATCAGCCTGGATGTACAGGACACGGTGCCCTAATGCCAATAAGTAGACATCATGCGAGCGATGCCACTACCCAAAATACGGAGCGTGAAGAATCTACCAAGATTCTCACCTATGATACATCAAAGTAGTGAACAAGCACCCCACACATCTAAATATCACACTTAGGGTTAAGAATCATAAAAGTCACCAAGACCTCCAGTTCTTTATAACAGTCAGAACAGAAGAACATGTCTTATCTGTGATCCATTCAATACGCCTCAGCGCACTAGTATAAACTAATGGCTAAGACAAACCACTAACAAGTTTATACTACAACTTAAACCAATAGTTTTGTCCATAACTATCTCAGTTGTGAATATTGTTTATATCTTACAAGGGACTGGCAATGTGATCTTCTATGTGACTACAAACCCACCACATCGTCTACAATGCAAGATAAGCAGACATACAAGTAATCACAAAGAATGCAAAAATGTGAAAAACCATTTATTTCAGATAAAAGGAAATCGAATATACGTCACAAAAGCCCACTAAAAGTTTGCTTTACAGTATACACCAACAATCTCCCACTTATACTAAAGCTTAACTTTTAGTATACACATAAAGACATCAACATTTCTCCCACTTATACTCAAAGTCTAGCTTGTAATACATCGTAAACCAAGACCCTCTACATGTTTCTCAAAGACTTTTATTGCCAGCGTCTTTGTGAAAGGATCAGCCAAGTTATCCAACGACGCAATCTTAGCTACAGCTACGTCTCCTCGATTTACGATATCTCGTATAATGTGGTACTTTCGCTCTATGTGTTTACTTGCTCTGTGGGCTCTAGGTTCTTTCGAGTTTGCCACTGCACCTGCGTTATCACAATAAACAGTGATACACATCGGCATACTCTGAGATACCCCTAATTCCAGAAAGAAATTACGCAGCCAGACAGCCTCCTTTGCGGCCTCTGAGGCAGCTACGTACTCGGCTTCCATAGTGGAGTCCGCGATGCATTTCTGCTTCACACTTCTCCAAGATATGGCTGCGCCTCCCAGCATAAACACATAACCCAAGGTTGACTTCCGTTCATCTCGATCAGCTTGGAAATCTGAATCGGTATAACCCAAAGGAATCAAACTATTTGACTGGTATACTAGCATATAATCTCGAGTCTTTTTCAAGTACTTGAGAATATGCTTAACAGCAGTCCAGTGTCCTTGACCAGGGTTAGACTGATATCTTGCTACCATGCCGGCTGCATAGCAAATATCAGGCCTCGTACACAGCATCGCATACATAAGGCTTCCTACAGCCGAAGCATAAGGAACCTTAGCCATCTCCTCTATCTCCTTCTGTGTCTTAGGACACATATCTTTAGATAGAGGGACTCCATGTCTGAAAGGTAGCACACCCTTCTTGGAATTCTGCATGCCAAAACGAGCAATCACAGTATCAATGTAAGACGCTTGAGATAAACACAACATTCTCTTTTTTCGATCACGAGTGACCTTAATACCAAGAATGTACGATGCTTCTCCCATATCCTTCATTTGAAACTGTTCTGAAAGCCACACCTTTACGTTTGATAATACTTTCACATTGTTGCCAATAAGAAGAATATCATCTACGTATAGTACTAAGAATACCACTACGTCTCCGTCACTCTTTTTGTACACACAACTTTCATTTTGACATTGTTCAAATCCAAAAGATTTGATCACCTCGTCAAAACGAATGTTCCAAGACCTGGAAGCTTGTTTTAGCCCATAAAGAGACTTTTTCAACTTCCAGACTAGATGCTCTTGGCCTTTCTTCACATAACCCTCGGGTTGCTGCATATAGATGTCCTTATCCAAATTTCCATTAAGGAAAGCTGTCTTGACATCCATTTGCCAAATCTCATAGTTCATGTGATTAGCTATGGATAAGAGAATCCGGATCGATTTTAGCATGGCTACTGGTGAGAAGGTCTCGTCATAGTCGATTCCTTCTTTCTGGGTAAAACCCTTTGCCACCAACCGTGCCTTAAAAGCAGTAATCTGCCCATCAGACCCTCTCTTACGTCTGTAGACCCACTTACACCCAACGGCTTTCTTGTCGTGGGGAAGTTCACTTAGGTCATACACTTCCATAGCATCCATAGATTCAATTTCTGAATCCATGGACTTGTGCCAAGACTCTGCATCTTTGTCTTTGATTGCCTCTTTGTATGTCCAGGGGTCGTTATCATCATGTTCATCGCTTGGAATCAAGTCCATAGACTCTCCCACAAACATGAAACGATCAGGTTGGCGAACAACCCTCCCACTACGACGAGGCAATGTATACAAAGGTTCATTAGAGTCGCCACGTTGTGCAGTCTCTTGTGGTATTTCCCCTTGCACACTCGGTGTGCCATTGTCTCCTCTCAACTCATTTAGAATGATCTCAGTATTGGACTTATGCTCATTCATATAGTCTTCTTCTAAAAATCGGGCATTGGTACTCACCACCACCCTCTGATCATTAGGACTATAAAAATAACCACCTCTCGTTCCCTTAGGGTATCCTACAAACAACCGTACTTCAGTTCTAGGTGCCAACTTATCAGCTTCCTTGTTCAGCATATGTGCTGGACAACCCCAAATCCGAATGTGGTTTAGACTAGGCTTTCGCCCAGACCACAATTCAATCGGGGTTTTTGGAACCACTTTAGAAGGTACATAATTTAGAAGGTACGCTGTTGTTTCCAAGGCATAACCCCAAAAGGAGGTAGGTAATGAAGCATAACTCATCATCGATCTCACCATATCTAATAGAGTCTTATTCCTTCTCTCAGCCACGCCATTCTGTTGCGGAGTACCAGGCGCGGAGAGCTGGGATCTAATCCCGTTATCTAATAAGTATTGCCTAAATTCATTGCTAAGGTACTTGCCACCACGATCAGAACGCAGTGACTTGATACTCTTACCATGACGGTTCTCCACTTCTGCCTTAAATTCTTTGAACTTGCCAAAGCATTCAGACTTGTGGCGCATCAGGTAGATGTATCCATATCTTGAGTAATCGTCAATGAAAGTGACGAAGTACTCAAAGCCTCCTCTAGCTTGAACAGTCATAGGCCCACACAAATCAGAGTGAATCAATTCCAACACATCATTAGCCCTATTACCCTTGGCCTTAAAAGGCCTCGAGGTCATCTTGCCTTCCAAACAGGATTCGCAGACTGAGAATGGTTCCACTTGGAGAGACTCCAAAAACCCACTACTTACTAGTCTTTGAATCCTTCTTAGGTTGACATGACCCAATCTTAGATGCCAAAGGTATGTTTGATTCAACTTAGAAGGTTCCTTTCTCTTATTTAATGATGATGATGAATGAGCTTCAGTCACAGTATGATATGCACACGTAATAGTATAAAGATTGTTTTCTAACGTGCCAGAACAGATTAAAGAGTCATTTCTCATAATAACAACATTGTCATTAAAAACAACTGAGCATCCATCCAAAAACAACTTCGAAACAGAAATTAAATTTCTCCGAAAATTCGGCACGTATAAAACGTTCTTTAATACTAAAACAGAATTAGAAAAACATAAGTGCACGTCTCCCACTGCAACCACTGATACTATCGCAGCATTGCCCAAACTAATAGTAATCTCGCCCTCACTCAGTTCCCTTGTCTGCAGAAACCCCTGCAAGGTGTAACAAACATGGTCAGTGGCTCCTGTATCTACTACCCAAGAAAAGGCAGAACAAGCCGCAAAACATGTTTCAACAACTAAAGCGAGAGACGTACCAGAGTTGTCCTTTTTCAGGAGAGGACAATCAGACTTCCAATGTCCCGTCTTGTTGCACTTGAAACATTTGCCCTTCGGCTTTTTCACGCCACCAGAAGGCGCTAGTTTCTTGCTCCCACTGCTTTCACCACCACTCTTTTTCTGTAAAGGCTTTTTCTTCTTCTTCCCATTAGACGAAGAAGGTCCAGCCTGAACAGTAACATTGGCCTGTGGTCGTTTACCCATGAGACCCTCCACCGCGACCAATTATGTAAGAAGCTCGGTTAAAGTATAATCCTTCTTACTCATGATTGCGTTTACACGGAAGTTCTCAAAAGACTTTGGGAGCGAGTGTAGGATCATATCGATCTTGGTGTCATTATCGATTAACCCTCCGAGGACCTCAATCTCATTCAGATATTCCATCATCTTGAGACCGTGGTCCCTCACGGACGCTCCCTCTGGCATAGAGGTTGACATGATCTTCCTCATAGCCTCAAAGCGGGCAGCCCTATCTTTCTCACCAAAAAGCTCTTTGAGGCTCAACATCATAGCTGCGGCACTAGACATAGTTTGATGCTGCTGTTGTAAAACATTTGACATCGAGGCCAAAATGTAACAACGAGCCATCTCATCAGCCTTGTGCCACTTCTTATGAGCCTCCCTTTGCTCTTCAGTAGATTCAGCTCCCAAAGGGGCAGGAGCAGGTGTATCGAGTACAAACTTGTACTCATCAGCAACTAGGACAATGTCCAAATTTCTTTTCCAATCCAAGTAATTTTGACCAACAAGCTTATTTTGATTTAAGATAACCATAAGTGGGTTGAATGTCACCATAATGTATCTGAAATAAATAAAATGCAAGCAATGAATCACATAAGTTTGAAGCATAAAACATTGGAAACCTTCAAAACCAATATTCAACACAACCTCCAACAGCCCAACAAACACATATGCAAGCCACGTTAGGGTGGTCGTTTACACATGTATTCATCGACCAGACATTTAGTCTTTAATTTCAATATCACGTCAACTTATCCTTATGACGAATGAAATTAACAGTCGAACTTTAACTGGCCATGTGAACTAGAACAGTGACCCCGTTGGGGGGTTATATTAAAATTCACATCTAAGTGATGACCACAATTTAACAACAGTTATCTTGAATTATTCTTTACTGATGAACTCATGGATGACACATCCGTTAGGGAAGATCACACACTTCATCTAAAGATTAAAACAGTTTTATTAGAAGTCTTAACTAATAAGCTCGTGAATGTTGCACCCGTTAGGGGAAGACTCCCAAGGTCCCACGAGCAACATACAACTTACTTAAAGACCAATTGTGGAGGCCTATAAATTAATTAAAATTCAATTATCTCACTTAGTCATTTTAACATGAAGATTATTCATTGGCATATGTTGGTCCTGAAAGGAGTATATAACAAGTGTATGGGGGGGGGGAATACACTTGTATGCAATTCTTTTGCTAATTGATCAAACCAGAGTTCAGTAAAGTTGTCTTGGACAACTCTGCTGAAGAAGATTAACTCTTCTAAGATAATCAGACTACTAAGTACTATTGAGTACTTAGTTGATTGACTATCTAGGGGAGTTATATGTGCGGAATAATGGTTGGCCCTTTAAGTTTAGACTCCTTTAATTTCTGAAATCACTTAGTCAATGCAACACAGTTCAGTTTAGCTTCAGGGAACTTGTCCAAATCAGTTTTGCACAGTCTTTGAATATGTATCTTTGAAAGATCAGTTTTGTGTGCAGTGTTGAATGAATGTAAGTACTTGTAAAGCAAATCAACACAAGAGTTTATAGTGGTTCAGAGACTCAAGCTCCTACATCCACTTTCCCTGATTTAACAGGATAATTCCTTCACTCTTGGAATTAACTTGTTTTATAGTGCCAAGGTGCACTTGATCAAGAACACCACTCCTTGGTGAATTGATCCCTAGGATGTCTAGAGTCCTAGTACCCTCTTCTCAACTCAGAACTGAACTGTTCTTCTCTCAACAGTCAGCTCCTACCACTTCTACTACTACAACCTTCTCACTTTCACTTTTGAAAGGTGTAAGGGTTGAAGTAAGGTTCCAACTAATGAGATATCCTTTACAGTGAAGATCAGTGTATAAGGATAGGATATCTCTCTAAGCTTGTGTATAGATATACAATTGGGTTCAGCTTAGAAGAAGTGTATAAAGACTAAGATAGTCTCTTTGAAAGCTTGAGAGCACTTGTCAACTTGTAGGATAGTTGGATATTCTTGTCAAGGTTGAGGTGCTTTCAAATGGTCTTCACACTTCTGTATTTATAGACAAAATGGAGGATTTGCCCGTTGGAGAGGCAGCCCCAAATTGCTATAAATGTCTTCCTTGAGTTCTTCAAACTGGAAGACAGATTCTTGATAGTGACATGTCCTCATTTGGGTAATAAACGGCTGTAACAGTTTTGTCTCCATTCTGGAGCACTTTTCCCAATGTTTGACTTCTTGTTAGGACTTGGACATGGCTTCTGAAGGTTGATCCAATGATAGGACAACATTCCTTATCATCTGGACAACTCTCCTTATCACTATCAGCAGTTTTGCTTTTCAGCATGGTTGGCTTGCTCTTCTTCAGATGACTTGGCTCTTTCCCTTTATTTCTCTTGAGTATGGTCTTAGCTTATTTCTTTGAGGACCTTTAGGGACTGGTTGTCTCAAACTCTTCAGCACAGTTGATCTCAGGCTTTCAGAGCACTTGATCTTGATCAATTTAGCTGAGACAATTCCTCTGGACAACTCTCCTGATCAGTATATTTAATCTTTTTGCATTAGAGCACTTTGTGCATAGAGTTGACTTCTCTGGACAACTCTCCTGATAAAAATCTTTGAGTAGTCTTGTCCTTTTGAGCTAGGTAAGCTTGTTCTTGCATATGGCTAGCTTCTTTGGACAACTCTCCTGATCAGAGCATATGAATATTTTCTCTGGACAACTCTCCTGATCAGAGCATATGAATATTTTCTCTGGACAACTCTCCTGATCAGAGCATCTTCATTGGATTTGTCCTTTTGAGCTTTACAATCTTGCTCTTGCATAAGAGCATCTTCTCTGGACAACTCTCCTGATAAGAGCATCTTAGATTTCATAGGGTGTCCTTGCTCTTAAGTGATTGTTCCAGAATTTGAGCCTTGAGGGGACTTGATCTTGATCATCTTCAAAGCATAGGTTCCCCCTCAAATTGTGCATCTAATTGTCTAAGAGCTACCTAACATTTCAGCTTCTCATCTAGCCTTATACTATGTGTTCTAACATTCTTAGAACATATTTATATTGACTTAGGCATGTCTCAGGGGGTTTTGGTATTAGATCAAAACATATCTCATTTTATTCCCAACAATTTCCCCCTTTTTGATGATGCCAAAACCTATACTATTTAAGCAAAAGTGACTTGTCTACACCTATTACATGTATCTTCAGAAGACATGACTAAGGTCAATATTCCTGAAAAAGTAATGTGTTAGTGTATTCACTGTTTCTGTTGCAAGTAGGTTCAAGATAGGCATAGAGAGATTTGTGTTTCTTGATTCAAAATAAGTTCAACTATCATTCATTAAAAAATCATTACAGGCATGTTGATAGTTGAAATTAACATATCAGAGCATGAATCAATACATCAGAGCAATTCATTACAATAATTCAAAATAATATTTTCAGCATCAGAGCACAGAACTTGTATCAGAGCAATTCATAGCAAACCAGAGCAAACAGATTAACACATCAGCAATCTTGACCATATTTCAGCATAGTTGATCATTCAAGTAAGGTCAGAAGACTTAGCCATTTCAAAGATCATCCTCAGGAGGTGGCAGCATTCCATACTGTGCCCACACTCTTCTTTTCAGTGCCATGGCTTCTTGGTTGGTTCCCTTAGGTCCAAGAACCATCTTGTTCAGCTTAAGGATCTCAGTGAATTCCCTCAGAATTCTTGCTTGGTCAATCCATCCTTCAAGCTTTTGAGGCATGTATATGATTGGCTTGGGAGCTGTGAGTTCAAATCTTGCAATGTCAGCAGCTGCTAGTAGTTGTTGATACAATTCTCTGTAGTATTCTAGCATGAACTCAGTGAAGGCAGAGTTTGCATCTCCTCCATTCCATCTGTCAATGACATAATAGTCATAGACAAACTCCCTTTTGGCTTCTTCCCATGTGTCATTCAGTTGAATTGGCACCCATTTATCCAAGTGTGGATATTTGGTGTCCATTGGGATTAGAAGCTGAGGCTTCATCTTGCTGTAAGTTGCTCTTCTCCTTCTTGGTTTCTGAAAGTTTGCTCTCCTTTCATCTCTTGCTCTGTTGGCTTCTTCCATCAGATCAATTTTCTCATGGGCCCTCATCATGGCCAGTTTCTGTTGTGTTTCAGGGTCTTTGCCATACCCTTCATGAAACAGCTTTGATGGATCATGGGCTAGAACAGTTGTCTTCTTCTTAGGTTCAGATCCAAATCCTTCAGCAAATAACTCTTCAGTGTCTTCAGAGGACTTGGTTCCTTCAGCAGTTTTGCCAGATTCAGAAGATTTGTCCTTTTCAGCAGCTTTGGCTTTCTTTGATGTAGGCTCATCTTCATCAATTCTGAATTCAGGTGGAAGATCAAGGCTGCTAGGAAAGTCAGTGAATTTCTCAATTTGTCTTTTCTTTCCTTGGGCCTTCTTGATCTTTCCTCTGGTTTGGACACCTTCAGCATCTTTGTCCAAACCTGACACTTCACCACCTGGTCTTTGTTGTAGCCTTACTCTTTCCTCTTGAGCTGAGGCCATTGAATTTTTCAATGCCAATGCTAACTGCTCCTCTTCATCCAATTCTTCCAAATTCAGCATTTCTGGCTCTTTTCCCTTTCCTTCAGGGACTTTGTCCTTCCCTTTCACTGGACTCCCAATTACTAAGGCACCTTTTTCCCTTGCTCTTTCCCTTTCCCCCTTTTTGGCAGCATCAAAACACTGGGGCTTGAGGTCACTCATTGTTGAGGCCATCAGGGATTGGGCCTGGTTTAGGGACTTCATCTCCTCCAACAAATATACATTCGCATCATGTAAATTCTGCATTCTATCACTGCTCAAGCTAAGGAAAGCTAGAACAGGCTTCATCTTTTGTTGGACAACCTCTTCCATGGCTGTTTTCAGAGAAGCATCCAGTTGGGTTTTTAAGAGCTCAGTGAGGTTGGCCACTGCACCTTCAGCAATGTTGGCCAACACTTCTTGGGAAAATTTTTCTGAGGCAGCTTTGACCATTGCTAGCCTTTGCTCTTCAGCTCTTCTCTTTTGCAGTGCAGTCTTCTTTCCAATAGCTTGTTTGACAGTTAGCCTGGGAGCTTTGACATTAGCATTGTGATTGTCTCTCAGCAGCTTTTGTTCTTTCTTGACCTCCTCTGAGATGGCTTCCATGGTTGATCTTGCACTTTGAACTTCAGTGGAGATGGTTTGGAGACCAGATTCCACACCACTGATTCTTGCCTCAAGAGTTGGTAGCACAACATCTTCAGAGCCAGTGAGCCTCATTTCTACAGATGCTAGAGTCCTTCCTTGCTCATTCAATGCTCCTGAAGTTTCAGCATGAGCAGATTGGACTTGATGAGCCAAGGAGTCCAACTTCTCTGATTGCATTCCAAGTAGGGCCTGAGCTGAGCCTGTATCAACTTGGATAGGTGCATCTGTGAGGAACTCATCTGCAAAAATTTGGTCAAGAGAAATACCTGCAACATCAGATAAATCAAACAAGTTAGGAAATAAGCACTCATCACCCTCAATTTCTTTTGCATAAGACTCTGATACATCAGCAGTCTTCTTCTCATTTTCAACTTGTTCTTTTCTCCCTTCATAATTGATGTTCTCACTCAAGGAATCAGGCCTCCTCTCATCAAGGGATTCTTGAAGTTCAGATTTGACTTCAAGAATAACCTGTCCTTCCTCACTTATTCCACCCTCATATGTCGGTACACTCACTATCTTAGTGATGACTACCTCTCTTTCATCCACAACTCCCTCTGATTTTTCAACTAATCTCTCCTTTTCAACTCCTTCTCCTAATCCTGCAGCATCTCCACCTTCAACAAGGTTCAAAGATGGCAGTTGTGGGGAGATCACAGTGCTTATATCAGCAGCCACTGAGTCATCCTGAATGATTAAGGGCTGATCAATGTCCAACACCTCTGACACTGAATAGGCCTTAATCAAACTAGCCTCTAGTACAGGAACCTCAACATCTTTAGGTTGTGCCTTGGGTTCAGAGGAACCTTCATTGGCAGATGTGTCTTTGGTTGTGTTACCACCCTTGGTCAACACCTCTGAAGTTACAGAGCCTTTCCTATGATAGGTTTTAGAAGGATTGGAAAGTCTATCTGCTACAGAAGACTTGGGTTGAAGGGGTTCAGGGAGGTTGGCTTGAGGGGTTTCAGGAGGGTTGGGATTTGAAGGGTTTGAGGGATCATCAGGGGAATCATCATCATAAGAGCCACTGTCAGGGTGTTTGATTCCCTTGGCTTTTCTCTCTTTCTCCTCCTTAATCTTATCAGCCACCAGCTTTGCAAAAATCTCATCATCAATGAGGAATCTTGTCTTTGAAACTCCAGCAAAGTGTAGCAATCTGTTCTCCTCTATTTGCCACCAGTTTGCACCCTTATCTTGGATGACTTGTGATATCTCCATCATAGATTTGTCTTTCACATCAACAAGCATCCTTAGATCATGAAAGGCCTTCTGAATTCTTGGAAATTCAGCAAGTTGTGGATACAAACTGTCCACAGTAGCCTTGGCTCCTCCTCTGAGCATACTTTCAAAAGTATACTCCTCCTCATCTCCACTTGAATGGGGACTTTGGGTTATAGGGGAGTTAGCTCTGGGTTCTCCTAATGTGGCTTTAGGTAGATTAAGTTCAGGGATCTTGGCTTCAGATGGGTTGGGTACAGTAGAAGGATCTTCAGCTGCTTTAGAGAGCAATGATTCTGAAGGGGCTTTACTCAGGGGGGTTGGCTCATGAAGTGCATGCTCTAAGAGCTTTGAATAGTTGAGCATGGATGAGTCAAGGGGAGACAGGAGTCTTGTCTCATCTACTGCTAAATCAGCAAGCACATCTATGCCACTTCTTTGTTCATTCCCTTCAGGAGAATATCTCTTAGTGAGATTTACAGGGGTAATGGGTTGGTTGGAAGGGGTAACATGGGTTTCAGGGGAGTTGGGCTCAAGATACTGAATTTCAGGGAGGTTGGCCTCTATGAGTTGACCTTCAGGGACATTGGATTCTGGAGTTCCAGAACCAGATGAATTAGTCCTTGACATGGATTTGGCCCTGCTTTCAGCTCTGCTCTCCCTTAGAGCCAATTGAAGAGACCTTTCTTCTTGAAACTCCAACACCTTCTCAGTAGGTTTGGCCCTTCTCTTGCTGGCCCTGCTACTTCCACTTCCTTCCTTCTCAGGGACAACTTCCCTGATTCTCTTATCACCCTTCTTCTTTTGCCTAGTCTCATTGTACTTCCTCCTCAACTCTTCTGAGTGGTCAGAAGGCACACTCACTCCCTCTTCTGCCACTGCATCAACCTCAGTTGATGCTCCTGAGGCTTCTTTTGAAGACAATTGAGACATCTTTCTTGTTTTGACAGCCCTGGCCTTTGTTCTCTTTTTCATTTTAGGCTTCTCTTCCTCCTGTTCTTCAGCAGGCTTGGCCAGTAACATCCTTCTTTTCTCAGTTTTCTTGTTGAGCTTTCTGAATAGGATCTTTTGGGCTGGGAGGGGTTTTGCAAAGGTCTGCATCTGGGAATAGTGGGAAAACCTCTCAATCAACAAGCTTGCCCTGGTGCAATACTTGATTTTCCCTTCTAGCACCACTTTATTGTGGGCTTTCACCTTAAATTTAGCCTTCTCCTTCATCATTTCAGACATGATGAAGGTCCTCCAATCAAACTTGATGCCCTTATCACTGGCATCAATAATGGCAGCCATGATTCTGATCCTAGGATGGCTGACCTGCTCTAAGCTTCCAGTGTTGCTTAGGAGGCTCTTAGCAACTACCTCAAAAAGATTGAGAAACTCTGGCTTGAGAGTTTTCTTGTTTTGAGTTGAGGAGAGAGGGCCTGGAACTAATAACCACTCTTGGGCTATTTCCTCTTCATGTCCAGTGCCATACACTTCTGGATTCCTTCCCTCATAAGGCAATCCAAAGGCTCCTTCCAGATCCTCTGAGGAGAATTTCACTCTGTGGAATCTCTCCTCCTCTCCTTCTGCAGTGTAAGCTAACCTGGTTGATACTTCTCCATCTTCAGGTTTGCCTCTCCACTTTAGGAAGGCAAAGAATTCTGCCATGTAACTCTCCAAGCAAGAGCTTGGTCTTTCTTCCAAGAACTTTTGGAGACCAGCCCTTCTCAACCACCTTAGGGTTGGAGTTATCTCAGGATCTTCACTTTCAAAGGAAATTATGGGCTCAAAGTGAAGATTGTTTTTGTTGCTAAGATAGGCAAAATCTAGGTCTAGATCCTTGTTGGAGAAATCAACAAGCATCTCAGGTCTAACCTTGGGGGCCATTGAAAGTTGCAGAGAAAAGTTTGATGAAGAATGAGAGAGTTTGAAGAACTTTTGAGTTAGGGTTTCGAATACTTGGGGAAGAAGTGTTTGTGGGTATCTTAAGACTTGTGAATATTCTAAAAAGAATGTTTGTCAATGAGTTGGTAAGGTCTTGAGACAATTCAAAGGTGAACAAAAATGGAAATCCAAAATGGACGGCTAGGATTGATTTCAGGGGAGTTGTCCATTTTTGATCCAATGGTCAAAAACCAATGTAACAGTGAAATAACTGTTTTATTCAAAACGTGGGTGGTTTTTAATGTTTGTTTAAGGCTGGGGAGTTTTCGAGATAGATCATGTCCCAAAAAGTTTAATGCAAACAAGAGTTAAATCTTGGCATTTAATGCATGGAAAGTGACCTTTTGGGTGGGAGACAAATTAAATCCCAGAAAGGTGAAAACTGTATTTCAAGGGACAGATTTCGAGATAGGTATTGATCACCAAAAATAGGTGCTTATCATACCAAGATTTTGGTTTGATAGCTAGGACAACTTATCTGACCCTACATGGACAAGTGTCCTGAAGAACTGTGGACAAGTGTCCTGAAGAGGTAAGATCATGTTTCTGAATTTCAGTAGACTTGACCAAGTCTGCTGAAGGTTGATTTTGTTTCCCCCTTAATCAGTGAGCTTCTTTGGACTTATTTGTTCAACTTCCCTGGATCAAGTAATCCCAACTCTGCTGATAGCTCCAGAAATCTTGCCTCTGCAAGTGGCTTGGTTAATATATCAGCTTTTTGATGGTCTGTGTGAATTTTCACTAGCTTGATATCCTTCTTCTCCACATGATCTCTAATGAAGTGGTGCTTGATGTCCACATGCTTGCATCTTGTGTGCAAGACAGGATTTTGTGATATAGCAATGGCACTATTGTTATCACAGAAAATTGGCACTTCAGTAGAGTTGACTTTGTAGTCTCTTAGTTGTTGTCTTAGCCAAAGAATTTGAGCACAACAACTTCCAGCAGCAACATATTCAGCTTCAGTGGTGGAGGTGGCCACTGTGTTCTGCTTCTTGGAGAACCATGAAATAAGCTTGTTGCCCAAGAATTGACAAGTCCCTGAAGTGGACTTTCTGTCAATCCTACATCCTCCATAATCAGCATCTGAGTAGCCAGTTAGCTCAATATTGTCATCAGCAGGGTACCAAAGGCCTAGATTCTCAGAGCCTTTGAGATACCTCAAAATCCTTTTTGCAGCCTCAAGGTGGCTTTTCTTAGGATTTGCTTGAAATCTTGCACAAACACCTACTGCAAAGGTGATATCAGGTCTGCTGGCAGTGAGATAGAGGAGTGAGCCAATTATTCCTCTATACTCAGTAGAGTTAGTTGGAATACCACTCTCATCAGGATCCATCTTCCAATTTGTGTTCATTGGGATCCTTACTGGCTTGCTAGTTGTACACCCAAACTTTTTGATCATTTCTCTGGTGTACTTAGCTTGGTTGATGAAGATTCCTTCTTTAGATTGCTTGACTTGTAGACCCAAAAAGAAGTTCATCAACCCCATCATTGACATCTCAAACTTGCTTTGCATGAGCTTGGAGAATTTCTCACACAGCTTCTCATTAGGGGATCCAAAAATTATGTCATCCACATAAATTTGGACAAGCAAGATGTCCTCTCCTTCAGAGATTCTGAAGAGAGTTCTGTCCACAGTTCCCTTGGTGAATCCATGATCCAAGAGGAATTGTGACAGTGTATCATACCAAGCCCTAGGGGCTTGTTTGAGTCCATATAGAGCTTTCTTGAGTCTGTAAACTTGGTTTCCAATTTCAAAACCTGGTGGTTGCTCCACATAGACTTCTTCTTTCAAGACTCCATTCAGAAAGGCACTCTTGACATCCATTTGGTATACTTTGAACCTCTTGTGGGCTGCATAGGCTAGAAAGAGCCTTATTGCTTCTAGCCTTGCCACAGGTGCAAATGTCTCATCATAGTCAATGCCTTCATGTTGGCAATACCCTTTTGCCACAAGTCTTGCTTTGTTTCTGACAATCACATCATTTTCATTTTTCTTGTTCTTGAACACCCACTTTGTTCCAATAACATCTTGATGTGAAGGCCTATCCACCAGCTCCCATACTTCATTTCTGGTGAATTGGTTCAGTTCTTCCTGCATGGCTGTGATCCAATTGGCATCTTGAAGTGCTTCCTCAACATTATTTGGTTCTTGCTCTGACAAGAAACAACAGAAAAGAGCACTTTCACCATGGAATCTTCTTGTTTTGACTCCAATACTTGGGTCACCAAGTATTAGATCAGTAGGATGGTCAGACAACCAAGTCCTTCTTTTTCTGATCTCTTCAGTAGAGTTGTCCTCTACTGAAGGTGAGTCATTTTGATCATAGAATTCAGGATAATTTAATGCAGGATCTAATTCAGGATCATAATCAGGGATGTTGTCCTCAATGTCAGGGACATTGGTATTTTCAACATTTTGAGTTCCCCCTTGATTATTTGACCCATTAACTACCTCAGCAGGAACTGCTTCTTCATTGGTAGTTGTTACCTGGATGTGAACTGGGATTGGTTCATTCAGTTCACCATTTCCATCTGTAGGATTTGTCTCAGGAAGATTGCCTTCAGGATTGTTGTCCAATGTGGGTTTTTCAGGCAGATTGACTTGGACAACATCTATGAATTCAGTGCCTTTGTCTTTTAGACTTAGTCTGGTTGTCCTCTGTGTGATTTCTTCAGGTTCCAAGTGATCATTCCTGATCTCAAAGATAGACTCATCAAACACAACATGAGGTGTTTCTTCCACTATAAGGGTTTTCTTGTTGTAGACTCTGAAAGCTCTACTGATTTGAGAGTATCCAAGAAATACTCCCTCATCAGCTTTGCTGTCAAAGGCTTTCAACTGTTCTTTCCCATTATTGTGAATGAAACATTTACAACCAAATATATGAAAGTATGACACTTTAGGCATTCTTCCTTTCCAGAGTTCATAGGGGGTTTTGCCTTGCCCCTTAGTGATCAAACATCTATTTTGAGTATGGCATGCAGTGTTTATAGCTTCAGCCCAAAACCTCTTAGGTAAATTTGAGTCAGCAATTAGGGTTCTAGCAGCTTCTTTTAAAGTTCTATTCCTTCTTTCTGCAACTCCATTTTGTTGGGGAGTTCTAGCTGCTGAGGTTTCATGAGCTATTCCATTTGATGTGCAGTACTCATTGATGTATGAATTAATGAACTCAGTGCCTTTATCAGATCTTATCTTGATAATGCTAAGGCTTTTCTCATTTGACAATCTCTTGAGAAGTTCAGGTAGTTTGACTTGTGTTTCCTTCTTATTAAGGAGAAATACTACCCATGTGAACCTAGAGAAGTCATCTACTACCATTAATGTGTATTTTCTACCATTTATGCTTGAAGGGGTAATTGGTCCAAACAGATCCATATGTAGAAGTTCAAGTACCCTTTCAGTGGAGATGACTGGTTTCCCCTTAAATGAGGCTTTAATCTGTTTTCCTTCTTGACATGGCTTACACACATGTTCTTTAATGAAAACCTCATTAGGTAGTCCTTTAACTAATGCATTTCTAGCAAGTTTATTCATAGATTTGAAGTTCAGGTGGTTTAGCCTCTTGTGCCATAGCCAACTTTGTTCACTAGAACTTTTAGCAATAAAACATGCAGCATCAGTAGACTTGTCCCAGTCTGCAAAATACACATTTCCCTTCCTAGTTCCAGTCAATAGGGTTTGTTGAGTTTTATCCTTAATTAGACACTTTCCACTTGAGAACTCAACATTAAAATCTTTATCACAGAATTGACTGATACTCAGGAGGTTATATTTGAGACCAGCTACATAAGATACATTGGTTACTTTGATGTTACCAATCATCAAAGTACCATAACCTTTTGTTGTTGCTTGTGAGCTGTCTCCAAAGGTGACATTTGGGCCTTCTTTTTCAATAAAATCAGAGAGGAGTTCCTTGTTTCCAGTCATGTGCCTTGAGCATCCACTGTCAAGGTACCATGCTGTCTTTTTGTTCATGCTCCTCTTCTTGTGGCCCAATGGTACCTGCAATTAGATAGGTTTAGGTACCCTTTGAGTTTTGGGTCCTGAGAGGTTAGCTGTACCTTTGGGAACCCAAACTTGCCTAATAACCCTGATTGATTCAAGGTGGCTAAGTTGATTTCCTAGTGCATCAACATACACTGTTTTTCCCTTAAATGCCTTTGGGAAAGTATGTGTGAATGTGTTAACTCTTTAAGTTTCAGAGGAGTTGTCCACTCTTCTGAACTTATGAGTTCTTTGTGCAGCTTGATGAAATCTTTGAGGAAAGGCCTTTTTATGACCATTACCCTTTGGCATGAAGGGTTTTGGTTGTCTTATTTTATTCTGCCTGTGAGGGTGGTTGTCCTTATATCTATTCAGCTGAGGCTTTCTCAGATGAGTTGGCCTAGGCTGATTATATCTTGGATAATTCCTCTGAACATTGTTCAGGAGAGTCGCCCTTCCATTGGGTCTACTCTGCTGACCAACATTCCTCTTGTGCTCAGGAGCTTTGGCCATTTCCTTAGGTTTTGGCCTTTTCTCCTGAATCACTTGAGTAGGCATTTCATTCAATTTGCCCTTTCCTTTGTTCAGTGGCTGAATTACTTCATTTTCAGCTTGTTGTGCCACTGACTTAACAAAGATTCTCTTAGTGTTACTTGTGGATGCAACACTAAGGCAAGGTGAAGATTCAAATGGATCAAAACCCAATCCACTTCTCTGAGCCATAGGTCTTTGATAACTTTGAATTTCCTCTATTGCTCTAGAGGATTTGTTCAAAGCAGACATCTTTAGTTTCAGGCTCTCTTCACTTAATTTCAGAATATCATACTCATGTGAGAGATTTTCAAATTTGGCATTTAGAATTTTAAGTTCAAATTCTTTTCTCTTCTGAGAGAGAAGTTGATCATCAATCTCCTTTTGTTGGTCAACTATCCTGAGATTTGCTTCCTCAAGCTTTCTCAAGACTTGTTGATACAACTCAGTAGACTTGACATCAACAGCTACCTCAGAGTTTTTGGAAAGTTCAATAGCCAATCTTTCATTTTCTTTCACACAATTATCATGAAATTCTTGTAATCTAGTGAAATCTTCCATCAACTTTCCCAAGGAAAGTTTCAGGTTAACCTCACTAGTGTTTTGTGAGGTGAATGATGGTGAACTAGAAGTAGAGGATACCTCATCATCCTCAAGAGCCATATTGCAGACATCATCATCATCATCACTGTTGGAGAATAATCCATCAGAAGAGTTGAAGCTTTCATCACTATCAGATTCTTCACCAGCCATCATGGCCTTTCTATTGGTGAACTTTCTGTCTCTTTTAGCTTGTCTCTCTCTTCTTTCTTTAGAGCTCAATTCAGGGCAGTCATATTGGAAGTGCCCTTTCTTTTTACAGTTATAGCACAGATCTTCATCATCATCCTTCTTGGATTCTTCTCTTCTCTTAGATGAAGAAGGATCAGCTCTACTGGATCTTCTCCTATCAGAGGACAAGTCCTCTGATCTTTTCTCTTCAGGCTTTTTGTCCTCAGCCTGATCTTCAGGGGAGTTGTATCTTCTCCTGAATTTGTTGTCTTGGTAGAATTTCTTGTATCTACCAAACCTTGTGTTGAGCTTGTCAAACCTTCTAGCCATCAAGGCTAGTTCTTCCTTCATTTCAGTCTTAGAGACTGTCTTTGATGATCTGGGAGTGGGTTGCATTTCTGGTTCAGCAACTTTGGCTTTGAATGCCACTCCCTTAGTAGGATTTGAAGGTTCCTCAACAGGCTTTCTTCTATTGAGGTCAAACTCATAGGCTTTAAGTTCTGAGAATATTTGTTGCATGGGCATGGTGGAGAGATCTTTGGTATTCTGCATCATTACAGCATAGACATCCCACTTTTGAGTGAGACTCCTTAGGATTTTCAGTCCAACCTCTCTCTTGGTGTAGACCTTGCCCAATGAGTTAATCTCATTCATCACATCAGTGAATCTACCAGCAAATTTGTCAATGGACTCATCAGACTCCATTGAGAATTGTTCAAACTTCTGCACAGCAACTTGGAGCTTGTTCTCCTTGATCTTTTCAGTGCCCTCACACATTTCAGCAAGAGTATCCCAAATTTCTTTAGCTGTTGTGCAGTGGTAGACTCTTCCCATAACTGCATCTGGAATTGTTTGATAAAGGGTGTTCATGGCAAGATAATTCAAATTATCTTTCCTTTTCTCATCAGTAGTGAAGTCATCCTCATCCTTGGGAATCAGTTCCCTTACATCTGCTTTTTGCTCAGCTGTCACTCTGGGGTTAGTTTGAGTAAACACAAAAGGTCCTCTTGTGATTACTCTTAGCATATCAGTATGGAGAGATGCAAGATGAGCCCTCATTCTAATTTTCCAGAAATCATAATTGTCTATTGAAAACATGGGCAGTTTGTGATGAGAAATGTGATTGACTGGATTTGTGGCCATGTTGTCTAATCCTTGAACAGCAGGTGGAGGAACAGCATTGTTGTTGGCCATATCTCACAAATAATCAGTTAGTCAACAAGTGATGGATTTCAGATAGAGATCAGTTCAGTGACCACACAAATATGAGAGTTTTGAAAATCAAGAAGGATTTTCAGAAGCAGTGGTCTTTGAACCCCTGCTCTGATACCACTTGTTGGTCCTGAAAGGAGTATATAACAAGTGTATGGGGGGGGAATACACTTGTATGCAATTCTTTTGCTAATTGATCAAACCAGAGTTCAGTAAAGTTGTCTTGGACAACTCTGCTGAAGAAGATTAACTCTTCTAAGATAATCAGACTACTAAGTACTATTGAGTACTTAGTTGATTGACTATCTAGGGGAGTTATATGTGCGGAATAATGGTTGGCCCTTTAAGTTTAGACTCCTTTAATTTCTGAAATCACTTAGTCAATGCAACACAGTTCAGTTTAGCTTCAGGGAACTTGTCCAAATCAGTTTTGCACAGTCTTTGAATATGTATCTTTGAAAGATCAGTTTTGTGTGCAGTGTTGAATGAATGTAAGTACTTGTAAAGCAAATCAACACAAGAGTTTATAGTGGTTCAGAGACTCAAGCTCCTACATCCACTTTCCCTGATTTAACAGGATAATTCCTTCACTCTTGGAATTAACTTGTTTTATAGTGCCAAGGTGCACTTGATCAAGAACACCACTCCTTGGTGAATTGATCCCTAGGATGTCTAGAGTCCTAGTACCCTCTTCTCAACTCAGAACTGAACTGTTCTTCTCTCAACAGTCAGCTCCTACCACTTCTACTACTACAACCTTCTCACTTTCACTTTTGAAAGGTGTAAGGGTTGAAGTAAGGTTCCAACTAATGAGATATCCTTTACAGTGAAGATCAGTGTATAAGGATAGGATATCTCTCTAAGCTTGTGTATAGATATACAATTGGGTTCAGCTTAGAAGAAGTGTATAAAGACTAAGATAGTCTCTTTGAAAGCTTGAGAGCACTTGTCAACTTGTAGGATAGTTGGATATTCTTGTCAAGGTTGAGGTGCTTTCAAATGGTCTTCACACTTCTGTATTTATAGACAAAATGGAGGATTTGCCCGTTGGAGAGGCAGCCCCAAATTGCTATAAATGTCTTCCTTGAGTTCTTCAAACTGGAAGACAGATTCTTGATAGTGACATGTCCTCATTTGGGTAATAAACGGCTGTAACAGTTTTGTCTCCATTCTGCAGCACTTTTCCCAATGTTTGACTTCTTGTTAGGACTTGGACATGGCTTCTGAAGGTTGATCCAATGATAGGACAACATTCCTTATCATCTGGACAACTCTCCTTATCACTATCAGCAGTTTTGCTTTTCAGCATGGTTGGCTTGCTCTTCTTCAGATGACTTGGCTCTTTCCCTTTATTTCTCTTGAGTATGGTCTTAGCTTATTTCTTTGAGGACCTTTAGGGACTGGTTGTCTCAAACTCTTCAGCACAGTTGATCTCAGGCTTTCAGAGCACTTGATCTTGATCAATTTAGCTGAGACAATTCCTCTGGACAACTCTCCTGATCAGTATATTTAATCTTTTTGCATTAGAGCACTTTGTGCATAGAGTTGACTTCTCTGGACAACTCTCCTGATAAAAATCTTTGAGTAGTCTTGTCCTTTTGAGCTAGGTAAGCTTGTTCTTGCATATGGCTAGCTTCTTTGGACAACTCTCCTGATCAGAGCATATGAATATTTTCTCTGGACAACTCTCCTGATCAGAGCATATGAATATTTTCTCTGGACAACTCTCCTGATCAGAGCATCTTCATTGGATTTGTCCTTTTGAGCTTTACAATCTTGCTCTTGCATAAGAGCATCTTCTCTGGACAACTCTCCTGATAAGAGCATCTTAGATTTCATAGGGTGTCCTTGCTCTTAAGTGATTGTTCCAGAATTTGAGCCTTGAGGGGACTTGATGTTGATCATCTTCAAAGCATAGGTTCCCCCTCAAATTGTGCATCTAATTGTCTAAGAGCTACCTAACATTTCAGCTTCTCATCTAGCCTTATACTATGTGTTCTAACATTCTTAGAACATATTTATATTGACTTAGGCATGTCTCAGGGGGTTTTGGTATTAGATCAAAACATATCTCATTTTATTCCCAACAGCATAGCAAATTAACAAAAATTAACACATGCATGCCATAACAATACAAGATGCGATAAACATAGGCAAAAATAAATAAATGCACATCTATCGCAACCCCTTGAAAACCTATCAAAAACAGCCTACTATAAGCTATTACAATGATAAAAAAAAAAAAAACAGTGGCGCGGACGGATGCCTCGCATCGGCCTCTCACGCAATGCAAAAACCTCGAATTCTCGTCCACCGACAAAAACTGGCAGAAAACTTCATCAAGGCTTTTGAATTAGGCCTCGCCACTCATCGTCGTAGCTTAGCGTGACTCCTGTAGATCTCGTTGAGACGTTTCCGAAAAGGTCTTGTGGGCTGAAAACGGACACCCGAGTCAAAAGTTATGGCCAAAACAGTTTTCACCGTCCAAGGCCATAACCCGAAAAACTCAGATTACTGTTTTCAGATCTTCCATCGACACTGCCCATTCTCACGATCAAAAAATACAATATAAACGAGCAAAACCCTACTACAGTGATCTATGAAAAAATCCTATACTACCCACACTTATTATCTGGTGGGAAAAACGATTACAACATCACACAAGGGTTGCGATAGAATAAAAACCTTAAATAATAAATGACAGAAACGAATCCATACATGAAACAAAAAAAATTGAATCATACAACAGTACGTTTCAGGCAGAGCCAACAATCTACGAATCCAGGCTCTGATACCAATTGCTGGAACGCGCCGGCGAAGGCGGTCCATCACCGGGATCGTTGTCGGATGCCAAACGTATAAATAACGAATTAAAACCTAAACATGCATCTAAAGCAGAATTTAGATTCGTTACCCTTGAAGATCGAGACGTTGATTCCAATCTACGGATCTTCCAGCCTGTCTCCCAACCTCGCTCGAACACCGGGTGGATGGCGCGCTATCAAACGTGGTGAAGCTGCCTCAATTTCGTCTCCTTGAAACCCTAGCCGTTTTTCTTAATTTCGTGTGTGCTAGGGTTTCAAAACTATTTTGAGGCTCCTATTTATAATCTCCATAAGTTCATGGGCCAGACTAGGGATCCATTAGAAGGTATAGGGTTTGGGCTTCTTACAGGCCCAACTACTCTTATGTTCAGCCCAGAACATATAATTTGGCCCGAGAACATTAATTCATTCCACTAGAGAATTAATGTTGCACTCCCGTCCTATCCCGAACTGAATCAGGGCTTCTATTAGACATTATAATTCCCCGTGTTTAAGATATCGCACGTCCATTAATTATTAAAGCTTCTGACTTCTTTAAATAATTAATTTCTATAATTCCTTGAGTAGTACCACTCAACCTTTTTGTCGTACGGATTAAATCCACCTGCAGGGTTTAATACGACAATCCTTTATGAGTTTCCTCAAGGGGACATCATCAGCCTGGATGTACAGGACACGGTGCCCTAATGCCAATAAGTAGACATCATGCGAGCGATGCCACTACCCAAAATACGGAGCGTGAAGAATCTACCAAGATTCTCACCTATGATACATAGCACCCCACACATCTAAATATCACACTTAGGGTTAAGAATCATAAAAGTCACCAAGACCTCCAGTTCTTCATAACAGTCAGAACAGAAGAACATGTCTTATCTGTGATCCATTCAATACGCCTCAGCGCACTAGTATAAACTAATGGCTAAGACAAACCACTAACAAGTTTATACTACAACTTAAACCAATAGTTTTGTCCATAACTATCTCAGTTGTGAATATTGTTTATATCTTACAAGGGACTGACAATGTGATCTTCTGTGTGACTACAAACCCACCACATCGTCTACAATGCAAGATAAGCAGACATACAAGTAATCACAAAGAATGCAAAAATGTGAAAAACCATTTATTTCAGATAAAAGGAAATCGAATATACGTCACAAAAGCCCACTAAAAGTTTGCTTTACAGTATACACCAACAGTTACAACACATACGACGTAGAATTTTATGTTGTGGTTCGAGCTGTTCGACACTGGCGACATTATCTTTTCCACAAAGAATTCATCCTCTTCACCGATCACGAAGCCCTCAAACACCTTCATAGCCAAGACGCTGTCTCCGCCCGACACGCTGGTTGGTCGGCTTACTTACAGCAATTCATGTTCGTGATCAAACATCAAGCTGGAATCTCGAAACGAGTGGCCGACGCGTTGAGCCGCCGCACTTTGATGCTTACTGAGATGCGAACCCAGGTCCCAGGGTTCGACCTGCTACGCCAGTTGTATATTGACGACCTAATATTTGGGCCCATACTTACTCAGTTGGAACACGGCCCCATGGAGAATTTTTTCTTAATGGACGGCTTTCTGTTTCGGAATAATAGATTATGCATCCCGGAGTCAAGTATGGGGTTGAAAATCCTCCAAGAACTGCATCGCACAGGCCATGTGGGAAGGGACAGAACCATTGCTTTGGTCGAGAGTTCTTATTTTTAGCCTTCTATTCGCCGAGATGTGACCCGGCTGGTCGCCCGCTGCCATACTTGTCACGCCGCGAAAGGTGCAGCAACCAACGCGGGCCTTTATCGGCCGTTGCCCATTCCGTCCCGGCCGTGGGACGACTTAAGTATGGATTTCGTTCTGGTATTGCCCCGAACACAGAGGGGCAACGATTCGATTTACGTCATCGTCGACCGTTTCTCTAAAATGGCGCACTTCGTTCCGTGCAAAAAAACGGCGGATGCTGTGGCAGTGGATCAATTATTTTTCCAAGAGGTATATCGTCTACATGGGTTACCCTCCTCGATAGTTTCAGATCGAGACACCCGAGCACTTCGTTCCGTGCAAAAAAATGGCGGATGCTGTGGCAGTGGCTCAATTATTTTTCCGAGAGGTGTATCGTCTACATGGGTTACCCTTCTCGATAGTTTCAGATCGAGACACCCGATTCTTGAGCCATTTTTGGCGTAGTCTATGGAAAATGGTCAACACCGACTTAAAGTTGAGTAGCGCTTATCATCCGCAAACCGATGGTCAAACAAAGATGGTCAATCATTCATTGGGGAACTTACTCCGCTGTCTAGTCGGGGATAATCTACGGTCGTGGGACTTACGGCTGCCCCAGGCAGAATTTGCGCACAATGCAGCCCTGAACAGGAGCACTGGATACCCTCCGTTTCAAATTGTATATGCGTCTCTTCCGCAAGGCCCTTTAGACCTGTTAGTGTTGCCGTCTCGCATGCGGCCACATAGGCGAGCCCAGGAGTTTGTGGACTCTTTACATCAGATCCATGCTGCAACTAAGGCTAATCTGGAAGCATCATATGATAAGTATAAGGCAGCAGCGGACGCTCGACGGCGACATGTCGAGTTCGAGGTAGGCGATCTGGTGTGGGTGATAATCACTAAAGATCGAGTGCCAGCACATCACTATAATAAGCTTGTGTCGCGCAAAGTGGGTCCAGTGGAGATTCTCGATCGTATCAATCCAAACGCGTATAAGGTATGTTTACCGAGTACGATGAGGTGTTCCGATGTTTTCAATGTGAAGCATCTCGTCCCGTATCTCCCCGAGGATTCAGACTCGGTCGATTCGAGGGCGAATCGTTTCTCACCCAGAGAGACTGACGTAGATGGCGATGTAGAGGCAACACGGATTGAAGAGGCGAAATGAAAATACAGTGACAAGAACATTTGAGTAGTAGTGCTATTTTTGTCAATAGTAGTCCTTTTAGTTGGGCCTGCAGTCTTGGGCCTCATGGCTTTGTTTAATAAATAGGGGCCCAACTAGTATTTGGCAGCAGCATGTATATAAGCTGCAAATGGTTGTATTGAGATGATGATTTTTTGTTGATTGAAAGTTGCCTCGGTTTATATCGGTTGTGGGATTTTAGTATACTTCTTGGTGATTCTTGTTGGTGTTAGGCTTACGCTGCGTCAGTACATCTAACATATATCACTTTAAAAGGGAGTGTATGAATCGGGGGAGTATACTTAACAAAGCTGGAGGGGTATATAGCCAGGGCCTTTTTTAAATCTCCGTATATTAGAACCAACTACGACTAGTTTGAAGTACAAGTCTCACTGTTCACTAATGGAGACTGATTCGGGTGGAATTTACATATTTTTGATGCACATGTGAAGCTCATTTTTAGTTTGATTTCATTTATGTATGGGTTGATTATGATTGTTTTGGTCGAAATAAGAGAAAGGTGGTGTTTTATCGGTTTTGTAGGAAGAACGAAGGATTTTGGGAGCAAAACACCTACCACAATTCACTGGACCAAAGAGAGAAGTGCTCCATTGGATCCGGCTCGAAAAACGGAGTTGAGTGAAAAAAATAATCGAGTCAATGGGAGGTCAAAAGCTCGAGATATGAAGAGACGAAAAAGCATGCCCGGGTGGAATAACCCGGGCGGGTAGAATGACTCGGCCACAGTGCTGTACACCCACGTTTTTTATTAGTTCACCCATCGAAGGTTTTGGCCGAGTAGAACCACCCGGGCGCGTCACTTTAGCCCGGCCATGCCCTGTGCCACCAAAACTTTCGTATTTTGGTCGAGTAAAACCACCCGATCGGGTGGTTTCACCCGGCCACGCCCTGCTTGCTCCGTTTCGTTCGTTGGCCGGGTGAGATGAAATTTGGGGGTTTTGACCAATTTTCTCCATTTTTAAGGGACCTACTTGCAAAATACCTCCCCAAACCCTACCCCAACACTATAAATACCTCCATTCTTAAATTCAAAAGGACATTACCCCCTTTTCCAAGCATTTTTACACATATAAACACACATTGAGAGGTAATCATCATCCATTTCTTCAATTCTCCACCAAATCAAGCAAGGAAAGCATCAATATCTGTGGAATTTCATTACCCATCATCCATTAGACTAAGCTCTCTCATTCTCTCTCTTTTTATTTGCTTATTTCATTAGTTTGTTATAGTTTGATTATGTTTGTTCTTGGCTAGAACACTTTTGGTTCTAGGGCCTTGTAAATAGTTTTGATGATGTTTATGAATTAGTATTTTGCTTAATTGGTATTTGTGTGGCTTAATTTTATTTGAATGCTTGATTTTAATTGCAAAACATGTCATTAGTGTACAATAATGATGTGTTGTCCTTAGTTAATTGAAATTGGATTGAGAAATCTCTTTTGATTAATTGATTGCAAGTATTCGACCTAATTTTATTGAGAGATCGAGAGATAATCAATGATTAGGAGGATGTGTGATGATCTTAGGTGCTTAATTGAGTTTTATGATGCAATTTAGGTAGAGATACTAGGTTGTGTTATATTTCTCTTGGGATAATTGAATTGAAAAGACTTTTATCTCATTATTTAGTGATCAATCTTATAGAAAATGCACAACACCATTTGAGTAGATTGTTAATCATAGATGGATTCACTAGTATTGCATGTGCATTGGAACCTACCTTCTCATATTTGAGTTTTACTCGTATTTCTCTCGTTTCCGTGATTTGCATGAGCATTTGTTGATCAATTTCCTTTATTACTCTTTATTGTTTACTTGTGACACTATGTAGATAATTAAGGGTAATCAACATTTTAAAACTTTCAATCATCGTCTATTTAGAACTTAGTCAACAAACTACGCTTTTACACTACACCTCCATGTGGGATCGACCTTGTATTTGACACGCTTCGATATACACCGTATACTTGCGGTTGTGTATTTTGGTGTTACATAATACATGAATCAAGTTTATGGCGCCGTTGCCGGGGAGGTTTTGTAGTTCTAGAGTGTAGGTTGATAAAGTTTTAGTCTAGACATTTTATTTGTTTTCTTTATTTTCAAAAATCCCAAAAATATTTGTGTTTGTTATTTCTCTTTTGCTTGTGATTCTCACTCTCTTTTGAACATTTGATAGACATGACTTATGATCACGCGATCTAGGAGGAACCATCAAGAATTGTTGCCTCTAGACCCGGAGATTGAAGCTAGTTGTCGAAGAAGAAACATTGAGAAAAGAAGAGTCGAGTTGGAAGAAATGAATCGAAGGGAAAATCCGATTGTAGAAGAGGTCGAGGAGGAAGTAGGAAACCAAGATGTGGATGGATTTGAAGAATCGAATGGGAATGGGGGAAATCGACCACAAAGGGTACTAAGAGATCATTTCCGCCCAATTTCGAGGCCGTATAGAGGAGCGGGCCGGGAACCCGTGGACGCTCACAATTTCGAGCTCAAGCCGCCCTTGATTGTTATGGTCCAAAACAATCAATTTGGTGGACTTTCTAAGGAGGATCCTAACCTACAATTGTCTCAATTTCTTGAGATAAGTGGGACAGTTAAGATCAATAGGGTCCCTAAAGATTACATCTGATTGCAACTATTCCCCTTCTCTCTTCGAGACAGTGCTAAACAATGGTACCTCTCCCTTGATCTAAGGACCATTGAGAATTGGAATGACCTAGTTGATGCATTCTTGATGAAGTATTTCCCTCCGAGAAAGACCATCCAAATCCGAGGGGAAATATCTTCGTTTAGACAAGATGATGATGAGTCCCTAGCCGAAGCATGGGAGCATTTCAAAGATTTGATTAGAAGTTGCCCACATCACGGTTTCTCACGAGACCATCCAAATCCGAGGGGAAATATCTTCTACAATGGAATGGACCACCGAACAAGAGGCATGGTGGATGCTTCGGCGGGAGGAGGATCTCTTTTGGGGAAGACTACGGAGGAAGGATACTGTAAGAACCCAAAAATCTCATGAATTGAGCCCTTATATTTGTTTATGTGAAACTATGTGATTTATCATAATTCTGTGAAATTTACATAATATTAAATGTTATTCTACTATTGAATTAATTATTTACTAGTGGTAGTAAGATTAATGTTGGTGGATGGCATAAGACTAGTTAAGTTATTCATTTAGGTTTGATTTGATATAAGAAGTGGTCTTAAAATAATATAAGAAATGGCCCAAATAAAATATTAAGACAAGGCCCATTCTTATGGCCCACTAAGAAAACCCTAGGGCATTTTGCACCTTATAAATAGCCACTTTCAGAATTTTTGCACACTTTTGACACTTCACATTAGGGTAAGATTTTTACTTCACACTCACACTCACACTCAAGACACACACACCTTACCCACACACACTTCAGCTTCTGTCCAAACTCCGGCCAACTTTCCGACGTCCGATCATTGATCGGCCAGCACCGTTGGAAAGGTCTCGTCGAGAGCTTTCTAGAACACTTTTGCGATTCTCGATCGGAGTTCTAGATCTCCAGTTATGGCTGGTCAAAGATGGGTTAAAACCCTTATAGTCGGAACTTGTTCTTTAGGCCATAACTTTTAGTACATAAGTCCGATTTTTATGTTTTTAGTCTTGTTTGAAAGCTGTTTTCATAAGCTTTCCAGAACATATTTCAGTTTTTAAATCGGAGTTATAAAACTCTAGTTATGTCCAGTCAAAGTGTTTGAAAACTTTTAGAATCTACTTTATTTTCCTTCTCACTTTCATACTCTCTCTCTCTCCCGTTTTCCGGCGACTCTCCGTCGGAGACGCCACCTGTTTTATTAGTGGACTACCTTGCCGGAGCTTTTTCCGGTAGGTGGTGGAGGTATGAGTTGTGGGGTTGAATATATTGAGGTATAAAGTTACGAGTTGCGTTTTGTAGGTAAATTTGTATCTTGGGGTTAAAACGTTATTTTTTGGATTTTCATTTTGGCCCAAGTCAAATATTTTTCCAACTTGTCAATGCACTTTTATTATTTACGAAAATGCACTGTTTTTATTTACGAAAAAAGTCACAAATATTTCAGAAATTGCAAAGATGCCCCTAGAACTTTCAGATTATTTAAATCTGCCTTTCAGTCCTTAAACTTTTACGAGAATGCATTCTTTTCCTAAACCCTTTAATTTCTATGTTTGGCCAACATTTCTACTTCTTTTAAGTACACTACCACAACCACATACACTTAGACTATAATTATTGTTCATATTAATTAAGGACTAAGTGGTAGAACTATTATTGTAGGATTTAAGGAACGAGAAGTGGGAAAGGACTTGGAACTAAGAGGGGAGGATATCGTTTAACTTTCCAAGCTAATAGATGGGGTAACTCTCGTTGACTTTTACAATGCCTACTTTATGTATCATGTGATTTATTGTATTAAATGTCCTATGTGAATTTGTGCATAAATATGTTCATGTTCACTTGTGGAATATATGCTTTATGGATATTTGATATTAGACATGTTCACTTGTGTTAAGTATGTTCTATGGATACATAAATGCTTATGATTATGCATGTCCATATGTGAAGAAGTATGTTACATGAATGTTTTCATACATGCACGTTTCAAATGTGAAGATATATGATATACGGTCAAGACCGTGCAAGATGTATGGTATACGGATAATAACCGTACTAGCTATGTTAAGATTACGGGTAACACCGTTCCAAGATTTGATCGAAAGATCACATTCGGGTAGCTCCCGAACAAGATGCTCGAGCGGGGTAAAGTGTGCCCCAACAAGATTGATGTGCTCTTACGTGTATTATATTATAACTATCACTATTTATTAATATAAAACATGATGTTGAACGTGTTGCATGGTTGACATATGATTGATGATACGTGAAGAATGTGATTTGAGATGTCGCTATGTGACTTAATGCCATGATTGAGAGTAATGAATCTCAAATTTATGTTTAATATATACATTGATTCCCATGGTTAACCTTTATTACGGTAGATTGTATGATATTCGAGTGGGTGTTTGAGTGAACCCACTGAGTATTTTTCAAATGCTCACCCCTTCCACTTTCAGGTGGGAATGTTCGGGAGGATTGAAGGTGGATGTGAGCGCTCGATCTCGAAAGTGCAACCCTTTAATTCACGTCTTTTGAAACTTGAAATTCTATTTGGCTAACTATTTGAAATTGTAGTATTTTATCGTAAGGTAAATTCTTAAGGACCTTACTCACCAGTTTACTTCCGCTGTTGTCACTTCTAAATTATTTTGAGGATTTTGGTGGTGATCACCTTGATTTGGATAGTTGCATCATTTGAATTGTTATGTTATTTTCAAGCGTAGTAATGCCCCTTACTCCCTATTTATAAAAAAAAAAAAAATCTATGTTTATTCCTTTAAAATTTTTGGGGTCGTTACAGATACATTCTCTTGGAAGCTTTGATTATGCAAAAAATTGCTTAACTACAATAGTAAAAGTTAGTTTACAAACCATAAAAAAAAAAAAATTGAGAGATATCAGATCTATGATTTGATTATGCAATCTAGGGGCTGAAACTTGTACGCGAGAGAAGCCAGAATATTGATTTCAATTGAGGGAGACTGCCAATCAATGTAGAAGATATTGATATGCATTTGTGTTCATTGACAATCTCAAGAATGCATGACACAGTGGTTTTCATCTACACAGTAAATGTAAGACACAATGCAAGAGTTTTTCAGTTTGACAAAATATGAACAATGCTCCCATAATATATATATATATATATATATATCAATTGCAACAAGTTTACAAAAACCGCCAAATCCAACCAACTCGCTAGTGCACACCGCCCATGGTTCAAATGAGAGTTCTTGACCTTTTCCGTGAATACTAGGTACAATAAAATCAATCAAAAAGTTGATCTGTGAATTTTCAATTTTCACATTCATTTACCTCTATTCACAGAACTGACAGAAGTACAAGCTGAAACATCAAACAGTACATTCGACATTTACACTCACTTCCTTCCATCACAAGACCATAACTACTGACCAAGGCATGAAGCCAATATAATTTCCAAGTTTCAGCTAACTAATAAAGTGTTTTGGGTCAATACAACAAAATAGTATGTTCAATTCTTCATCCTATATACTGGAAAAAAACATGTTTAAGCGATTGGCACTGTTGTAACCCATGCAAAGTGGAGGTTGAAACTGATGCAAAGGAACCGAAACCATGACATTAAATCTGTCTAGAAGGAAGAAACTAAAAACATATAAGAAATCAGAACATTATGCTTGCTAACCTAGACACAACTTAGTTCAGAAAAAGCAAAACAAAACACAAAACCACACAAAACAAGCATTGATGATTAATATCAATTAAGTGCCCACAAAATAAAAAGGAAACATGGAAACTAAAATAAATGGGGTAAAGTTAAAACCTGCATAAAATTGTAGCGTACCCTTCCAATGGATTCATTCTCTGCGACAGCAAAGTAGGCCAGAACCGGATAATGCCCAATATACGAAGCATAACTATCTCGGTGGATATTCACTGCCCATTCACTAGAAAATTGAAAAATTAAACTAAGAGCAGAGGAATTTCTTCAGAAATCGCAACAGAAAAATCTAATTAACTGGCGAACCTCAGAATTAAGTTAGGGAACTTACAATCGGGTCAAATCGGCATGCCCTGTACCCACATATTTAGCTTGCAAATGTTCGAGCTGAGAGTTTATATTAAATCTGTCGCTCGCCTGCATCTATATATAATTCTTGTTTGAGTAACACTAATTTAGGATTAAAAAAAAACCAAAATTATAGATAAGTCAACAAACAATTTCAGCACATGTTTTATTCTGCTATATATATTTAAATTCGATGCATCTAATAACACAATTTACCAAAAAATAAAATAAAATAAATGAAGATTTATAAAAATAAATCCAAATGCATAGAATATGGAGAATTAATATATTTAAGCACATGAAAATCACAAACGAATTAATATAAAAATAAATCTCTTTTAACTGTCGAAAGAATGAATATCAAAACACACACACATAGAGAGAAAGAGAGAGAGAGAGTTCATGCTAGTAAGAAATTAAAACGCCAAAAGAAAGAATGTAATTGTTAATTAAGAAGGTAGATATATATTCAATGCCTGTGAAATTTTGAGAATTTCTCATAGAAGTTGAATACAGAAAGGTATAGAAACAACAAACTGCAAAAAAGGGACCACTTTTTTACTTGAGATTTTGTATCTCTCTTCAATTGTAGAAACAGAACAAAAAAGAAAAAAAAGAAAGATAAATTAGTAATAGTTAGATCTCATTCATAACTAAAATATAAACTAAAAACAATCTGGGATACAAATCGAATCCAAAATTAACATACATATCCAAAATATAACAAATAAAAAGAGAAAACACAACTAAAATCTACCTTCATTGCTAAAAAATACAAATACTAATAGATAGAGGACACAAATTAATCTTACAAATAATTATTTCTTATATGGGTTGGAATATTAATACAAAATGATTGAAATTAGGTATTCAAAGAAAGACCATGTTAACAATATGCATATACAGTGAGAAGAAAAGTAGGTGAATGGTACTACCTTCATATTAAGATATTTAGGCACTCAAATTATCAAAAAAGATAGTTGTAGACAGTAAATTGAATTGACCAAAAAGATGAATAGCCAAGAAAGATATATATATTGGGTTGGTCTGCTATGCTATGGACTCGAGTGCATGTTGTGCACACTAGTCCATATTGCACTTTTCAGTTTAGTGACTTACACTTTTTGGTAAACGGTGTTGCACTTTTCAATTATTAAACTGTATAATAATATTTTTAGTAATAATTGAAAAGTGCAACACACCAAAAGTGTAAGTCAGTAAAACTGAAAAGTGCACATGGACTAGGTGCAACTCGAGTACATACTAGACTTTACCATATATATTTCAGTTGAAGGAATTACCATATGATCAGAAAGGAGGTTATGATGGAATTACCACAACTTTAGATGATAAATTTACCAAAAGTGACAATGAAGACGACCGCAGTAGATCAAGGGGAAATCTGCAATATAAGAATACACAATAAATTGAATAAACAAAGCAGATTTAATTTTGTTTTCATATTTTTTAAAACGTTAGGCTTTAGAAATTTAGATTACAAAGATCACCCATTAAATCCACAAATTATGTAATCGGTGATTGGCTACGGCTATAAACCCTAATCAAGAACAAATCACAAATAGCAAATGAATTTTAAGAATAATTTGAATTTCCAATAATGCGATGCAGATTAGAAAAAAATTGCATATCAAACTAATAAAAAATCACAAAACGAATTCCAAAACAAAATTGAAAAACTTGAAAATGAAGGCAAGCGGGGAGATGATGCACTCAGTTTCGAAAAAAAAAACCATACCTATTTTCGAGACCCAATTTGCATAAATTCCCAAATTAAAGGCCGACGACGACGGGGGTGCAAAACTGATAATTGCCTCACCGCTGCAAATATTAGGCCGACGACGATAGGAGAGAGATGGCGATTAAAAATCGGTGGCGTTCATGTAAGCTCTCGAAGAGTAGTAAGAGAGAGAGAGAGAGAGAGAGAGTGGCGCTGTAGGTGTAGGTAGGAAAAAGCGAAAAGTAAAGAATACTTTGGGATGAATGGTTGAGATCATTTTTAACCCTAAATTTTAGTATTTCAAATTATTTACCATTTTCTCACCCTCCAAATCCATCCTGTTAATTACCCCATCTTAAATTCTTAATTAGATAATTTTTTTTAGTAGGTTGTATTAAGATAACATAAATATATTATAGATTTTTATTACAATAATACGTAATCTCTACATTTTTTTCATTTTAATTAGAAATATATTTTAAGTATCCCTCTTTTATCTAGTATCTTTTTTTCAAGATAATACTCCATATAGATGTAAATTGACATTCCATTTTATTTTTCCTATTTTTTGTTCTATAATTTATAGCGAATTTCCTAAATCAAGCAAATTTGCCTATGTAAACGCGATTTAATATTAGAAATTATAATCTTAAAGTTATACGCAATTAATTAGCTCATACGAAATAGTAATGAGATTTCAAATATATACAAATCTAATCTCCCAAAAAATCAATGAAGCTCTGATAATATTACAAACATTAATAAAATTACAAAAAATAATAAATTACAACCTAAATTAAATAATTGATGTTGATATTCTCCATTCAATATATGCTATCATTACCTGGTTTATCTACCATTCTTCATCCACATTGAATTAAATTTGACATTCTTTATCAAATCTAATAAAAATTTACTTGATAGATCAATGGAAAAAACAAACTCAAAATAAATGAAAGAGATTACAATATTTCTAGACAAAATAAAACGTCACAGGAGACAAAATCGAGAGAAATGACAAACGTTAGGTGGATCAATACACCTACAATTTTCTCTAGAATTGATGGAGATTTGAACAAACCCTTTTCTTATCAGCAACCCAAAAAAAAAGAGCTTGAAGAATGTTTGAGGAAAAATTGAGTGAATTGAGAAAAATGTAGGAGAAAAACTCCTATTATATAGGAGATTGAATTAAACATTTAAATGAACGGTGAAGATTAAAGTAAAAGGATGAAATGAAGGAGAGTGAAGAATTCTTGAAATGAAAAGATGTAGAGGAGAGAGGTTGAGGTAGAGAGGGTGTGGTTGTGACATTTGGCATTGAAAAGTTTGCAAATATATAAAATTAAGATTTGAAGTGGTTGAGTTGTAATAATTTTTTTTGGTGTCTTTTAACTATAACTCCTCCGTTGAATGTGTCGCACGTTTTTTGGTTAACACGTTTTTAACAATTATTATAAGAAGAACAATAATATTTTGATGCAAGAAAAAAAAATTATATATATATCATTAAAGTGCAGTGTTGCCTAAGCATTACTCGGAGGACTTGCACCCGGAGACGTGGCGCGTTTTCTCGTCGTGCGGGCGGAAATGTGTGCTTACGGCAAACCCTAGGATCATGGTTGAGCCAAAATAGATAGAATAAAAAATCATGTGCACCACATCAATTTGGTGTGTATGGTGCATATAAGACTTTTTCATTTAGAATTAGTATATAAGGGAGATTTGTTGTTGGATAACTCTTCTCCAAAGGCATTTTTTTTTTCAAGTGATAAATGCTTAATAAAAAATAAAACAACTCAACAAACTCTATTGACTGGCATAAGGAAAGGAAATGTATATTTTGTTGTCTGGAACCTTTTCTACTGATGCTACATGTTTCATTGCTAAGAGCTCAAATGAGCAGAGTTGGTTAAGGCATAAGGGGCTAAACCACTTGAACTTTAAATCCATGAACAAATTAGCAAGAAATGCATTATTAAAAGGAATGTCTAATGAGGTTTTCATAAAAGAACATGTTGCAAACCATGTCAGGAAGGAAAACAAATAAAGGCTTCATTTAAAGGCAAACCAGATATCTCTACTGACAGGGTACTTCAACTCTTACATATGGACTTGTTTGGACCAATTACCCCTACTAGTATAAATGGAAGAAAATATACATTTGTGGTTGTAGATGACTTCTCTAGATTTACTTGGTAGTAATATTTCTCCTTAATAAGAAGAAAACACAAGTCAAACACCTTTAGCTAATGAAGAGATTGTCAAATGAGAAAAGCCTTAGCGTTGTCAAGATCAGATCTGACAAAGGCACTAAGTTCATAAATTCATATATTAATGAGTATTGCATTGAAAATGGAATAGCCCATGAAACTTCAGCTGCTAGAACCCCTCAACAGAATGGAGTAGTTGAAAGAAGAAATAAAACTCTTAAAGAGGCTTAAAACTCTTAAAGAGGCTGCTAGAACCTTAATTGTTGAATCTAAACTGCCTAAGAGATTTTGGGCTGAAGTTATAAACACTACATGCTATACTCAGAATAGATGCCTAATCACTAAAGGTCAAGGAAAGACCCCATATGAACTCTGGAAGGAAGATTACCTAAAGTATCTTACTTTCACATTTCTGGTTGTAAGTGTTTCATTCACAACAATTGAAAGTCTTTGATAACAAAGTTGATGAAGGGATATTTCTTGGATATTCTCAAATCAGTAGAGCTTTCAGAGTCTACAATTGTAAATCCCTTCTTGTGGAAGAAACACCTCATGTTGTGTTTGATGAAGCTATTTTTCAGAAAGGGATAAATCCTTGGATTTAGAAGACTTCACACATAGAACAACCAGACTAAGTTTAACTACAACCTCAACCATGTTTCTTCTACTGTGACCAACATCATCCAATTCCTCTCTTCCATCACACACATTTATGAACGAGTAGGGACCAAACATCGTCCCCTGAAGATAGCATCATTCGTAGCTTTTACTCTTCAATAGGTGCATTCAATAATGATCATCATAGAATTTTGATCGAATTTGGAAACCGAGTACTTAATGATGGATGCATCCTGTATTGCACATCCGGCTTCTTCACACAGTTGCATATAAACAAATCATTAACTTTCACAAAACATAATTTCTGCAACTCAATTAGTTACCTTGACATTCATCACCAACGAGGATATAGATGTTTCGCACTCCCATAGCATGCTTCACATATGGGAGCTGAAGGGCTATAGATGTTTCACACTCCTTGACCTGAGCAGCTTCATCAACGACCAGAACGTTTGCAAAACGATATTTGTTACTCCCTCCGTTTCAGGATTGTTTGCACCATTTTACTAAGAAAAATGTGTAATGAGTGGAGTGTTGAGGGGTAATTTTGTAAATTTTTATGAATAAAGTAAAGTGAATGATTGAATTGAGGGTAAAAGTAATGACATTTTGTACGTGTAAATATGTGAATATTGTGAGGGTGAGGTTTATGAAAAAGTTTCTTTTGTAAGTAGTGTAAACAATTGTGGAAAAGAGTACAAACAAGGGATTTTCTTAGGATAGTTTTTGTATCGCCTGGACTATTAATAGTTCGGATGTCAAATTGCATCGCTCTGTGTCGCCCTCTGTGTCGCCCTAACTTGATACCTGTTGCCTTTTTTTAATATTTTAAAATAATTATTTAAATTTTATTTTATTATTTACTATTTTATCCTTTATTAAAATTAATAATAATATTATTTAAATTAAACAATATGAACGTAAAATTAAATTTTTTTAATAGAATTAAATTATTATTTTATTTATATTTTATCTGCTCATTTAATTAGTTCACCCTCAAATTATTTTTTTACTACGGTTATCTGCACCCGCTCATTTTATGAGTTCACCCCAAATCATTTTTTAACCATGGTTATCTGCAATCGCTCATTTTATAAGTTCACCCAAAATTATTTTTTACCACGGTTATCTGTACCTACTCATTTTATAAGTTCACCTCAGAAGATTTTTTTTTTAAATGGAGTAATTACATTTAAAGGACTATATTATCCTTTTATTAATTTACACAAAATATAATAAAATCAACCCTAATTTGTAGGGTGATACTCGAGTACATGCAAGATATCGGTACACACCAATTTTAATTTTTTATTTATATTTTATCTACACCCACTCATTTAATGAGTTCACCCAAAAATCATTTTTTTTACTACGGTTATCTGCACCCGTTCATTTTATGAGTTCACCCCCAAATCATTTTTTTTATCACGGTTACGTGCACCCGCTCATTTTATGAGTTCACCCCTAAATTATCTACACCCCTCATTTTATGAGTTCACCCCAAATCTTTTTTTACTACGGTTACCTGCACCCGTTCATTTTAGGAGTTCACCCCCAAATCATTTTTTATCACGGTTATGTGCACCCGCTCATTTTATGAGTTCACCCCTAAATTATTATTTTTTACCACGTTTATCTACACCCCTCATTTTATGAGTTCACCCCAAAAATATTTTTAAAAAAGTAATTACATTTAAAATACTATATTATCCTTTTATTAATTTACACAAAATATAATAAAATCAACCTTAATTTGTATATTTACAATCTGTAGTCAAGTCATTACCGAGTTACCGTCGATTCACCATCAAGTCATCCATATTTTTAGAAAAAAATCGTAAAACATAATTTTAAAAAAAAAACTATCGATATTAGTCAAAAATCTTGATTTTTTTTCTTTCTAAGTTTTCTTCCCTTTCCTCTTTTTCTCCCATATTCAGTTTTTATTCCAAACTTTTAATTTCTTCGTTTTTTTTCCCTTTACTTTTTTTTTTCCATTTTTTCATGTGTATTTTTTTTTAATTTTAATACAAAATAATATTATATGTATGATTTTATTATAGTCGTTAATACAATAAGTAATAACGAGTAATACCATAAATTGTAATCAGTAATACCATTAACAGTAATTAGTACGAATAAACACTTATCTTATTCAAAGTGAGATGGTCTCATGGCGACACTGTTCATAAATTAGTAGAAATAAACACTTTATTTTTTCCAAAGTGTTAAAACGTCATTCTCAAACTATGTTTTGGAAAGCAGAATTTTGGTGAAATCAGAATAAAAAAACTTTAGAAAATGTGAATGGAACTATAGGAAAACGTCATGATCAGACCATCGATTAGTTCTAAAAATTATGTGTCCATATAATGTTGCTTACGAACATTGACCTAATGTCCGATTTGTATAATGTAACTAGATTGATTGTTACCAGACTTGAAAATTACATTATTGAGGACACATTTTTATTTTGGAAGGAATGTTGGTAGTAAAGTTTTTATTTTGAGAATAATATTGAGTGTTTCGATGACACGGCTCCCATAAAGTTTCGAATAAGATAATTTCTTATTCTATTGTCTTTTGCAATGACGATAAATAAAAGTTAAAGGTCAGTCTCTTTTCATGGTAGGTGTGTAGTGTGTACCTTCTGAAACATGTTCATGCATAGACAATTATATGTTGAAGCCCTCTAGAGTTAAGAGTGTATTGAAAAATATTTACCTAGATTCAAATGAATAACAAATTTACAAATTTATACTATGGAGTACATGTTTCAAATATTTTTTTAATTGACAAATTAAACTTAAAATATATTATAAATTTATTTGAATTCTTTACGGGCACTAACTAACAGTCCTACGTTGCCCATTGTGACATTGTCCCTCCTTTACGTCAAAAAAAAAAAAATTGTGATCGAGAGCAAACCGAGTAAGTGGAGACTTTTTGGGCCAACAATGTTAGCCCATTTAATTAGAAGTGGAGAATGTTTTGGGCTAGCATTTAATTAAAAGTGGGCAGCCCAATTATTTTATCAAAGAAAATAACCAAATTGAACAGCCAATTTCTTGAATTGTGCGTGAGTAATAACAAATGTTCAAAAAAAAAAAAAAATAACAGAATGTTCTTTCAACAATTACAACTAAAAAATACATCAGTTTTTCAAAATAATCTCATCTTCATGTTGAGCCCCCTAAAATATTATAAAACATGCTGAAATTTTATAATATTATAAAACATGCTGAAATTTTATAATGAATGAACAAAAAATTCCTCAAAATTAATCCACACAATTGATGTCTTTTGTCTTTTCTTTTTAATGACAAAATCATTATCTTAGGTATTATTAGATGAAGTTGTGTCATCATATTCTCATGTTGAGAAGACATATCTCCAAAATATACATTAAAAATAAAATTAATAAATGTCAGAATCTTATTATATTCATAAATAAAATTCATAAATTTCAAATAAATCTCATAAATCAATAACAATATAGAAATCGTACAAATTTTATATTTTATATGAATAACAAATCAATAACCATATAGAAATCATACAAATTTTATATGAATAACAATTGAGATTTGAGAATACTGCGTTAATGTGATTGTGCAGAAAAAACAGAGTATTAACCCAGAAAAAAAAATCAAAAGTTCAATCAAAGGAATGCTCAATATCACATAAAAAACTAGGAGTAATTATCAACAATTTGAGAATACTTCTTTTTAGGCATACTAATAATACTAATGATTCAACTAAAAATGAACAAAAAAATAAAAAATATAAATATAAATTACATAATGTTAATTGGAGCGGAGGTGCAGAGAGTTTTTTTTTAACGTGTTTGGGATCGGAATGGAAATTTGTAGGTTTTCTCCTGATTTTAAAAAATCCAAACGAATCTCTTTCTGTTACATTATATAAAGTATCTTCGCTAATTTTCTGATCATAAACATATCAATTACTCCATGATCATAAATTGTAACAACTGTTTTCTGAATTCTGAATAGACGACCGACCAAGTTTTCTGAATTCTGAATAGACGACCGACCAATACCACCCGCGCCCAATTTTGTGATCTCGAAACAGAAATTTGTATAAAAAATTCAACTAAATTAATAATTTAACATAAAATTCAATTCATTCAAATAAAAAAAGATAATTTATTGTTTATTATGATTATTAATGATATGAGAATTAAAATAAAGATTATATATTATCAATTAATTTTTTTATTAATCATGTGAGGATAAATTTGTAATTTTATAATTATATATTTAAAATTATTAAATTTAATTTAAAAGTGTAATAGGGCGACAAGAAACAATAATAAGTGCAATGCAAGGCGATGGATTCTGCGACGCCAAATGCAACAGGTAGCAGGTCATCAAATATAAGCCATTAGATTTCAGATCTGATGGCTCAGATTACTGGACTGTTGATAGTCCAGGCGACATTGGACTGTCCTTAGAAGGCCCCTACAAACAATTGTGGAATAGAAGAAGTAATTATTATATCTAAGCAGCTTTAATTTCTTTTGACCAAATCGTTATGGACGGTTGCAGATAAACATTAAAAAAATGCAAAGTAAAAATAAAAAAGGCAAAGGAAAAAGGTAGAAATTGGGCCGTTGATCAGGGGATGTTTTTATTATTAAAAAAAAAAAACTTACACTATTTTAAATTAGTTGAGATACAATATATAATAATAATAAATATACAATTATGAGAGGAAAAAAATATATAATTAAATAAAAAAGAAATCAAATCATAACATAATGAATTAATAATGGATAAATAAATAAAAAAAGTAGGGCTAGATGGGTAAAAAATTACAATCTTTTGGCCAATTTTAATTCTTAAGTACATTTTTTTTGTTTCTTACAATTCAAATCAATCGAAAATTTGTTCCTATCCGGATATGAAGTGTCACTTACTTGCCTACAAACAATTTATCGTAATAAGTAATTGTCATTTTCAAACAAAAGCGAACTTACCCGTTGGTTTGTATTACAAATTTACTTTTAAATGAAGATTTACTTACCAAATTTTAAAATATTAAATTAGATTACAATTTGAAAAAAAAAAATGGTTTAGTTATCAGGGTATGACTATTTGTAGCTACACAAATGTTAAATGGGCTAGTGTTTTTGTGGAATATTGCATATATTCATTTCAGTCATTAACACTCATATTCTTTATAAATACACCCAGTGACAATTCAACCAATTTTTTATAAATACATCCACAGACAATTCAATTCACATCCATGTTTTTTTATAAATACATTCACTAGCAGAAATATTTTTTATAAATACACCCACTAGCAGAAATTGTACTTAGTCATCTTCTCCGGGCAGTTTTCGGCCACCCGAGGCCGCGGCCGAACGCTGCAATTTACGACGGCCTTAATCTTTAAATATTCTTTAATTATTATTATGGATTGAAGTTATTTTATATTACTACATGCAATAATATATGTTACTATATGTTATAATGTGAGTTACTTAATCAATAAAAATTCTAGAAAAAAATACTACATAAAAGAATCGGTATTACTATATAAAAAATTATATGTTACTACATACTTCAGTTTGAATTACTACATTGAATATGCGTTTGTTACTACATGTAACTTTATCAAATGATTTGCATTACAACATGGTTATTGTGTTTACTACATGCGATAGTATATGTTACTACGTATTATAATGTGAGTTACTACATTAACAAAAACACTAGAAAAAAATGGGTTACTAAATAAAAGAATTTGTATGAGTATAAAATAGTTTGTGTTATTACTACATAAAATAATGTGTGTTACTACATATTACGATTTGAATTACTACATTTAATATCCCGCGTTCGACAATAAAATAAAAGATAAAAAAATCACAGAAATTGACAAAATAAACAGGTTAAATATTTTTTGTCAAAATTAGAACACAAGCGGGTCAGTTGACAAATAAAATAAGAATTAACCCAAATGAATTAATGGTGGCCCAATAATATATATTTTCAGCCCATTGACTTAATAAATCAATATTTTCAGCCAATTAATTTAATTAGTCAATATTGCATGTATGCAATATTGCACATAAGCTTTTGTGATGTTAAATATACTTCACTTAGTCAAACCTACTAAGAAATAAAATAAAATAAAACTCTTAAATCATTTTATATTCTTAGAAACATTTATATGTTTTCTACACGTTATATATTTAATTTTAAGTCAATATTGCACATATTCTTAGAAACATTTATATTCTTAGAAACAATTATATGTTTGCAATATTGCATATAAATTTTTGTGATGTTAAATATACTTCACTTAGTCAAACCTACTAAGAAATAAAATAAAATAAAACTCTTAAATCATTTTATATTCTTAGAAACATTTATATGTTTTCTACACGTTATATATTTAATTTTAAGTCCGAATTATCTTCTAAGTTCGATTTTTAAAATAGTAACAAGATTATGTATTCCATTTTCAAAATTGAAAACTTAGAAGAAAAATATGCTTAAAATGAAACATAATGATATTTTTAGGATAGACAATCAATTGAAAAACATAGCTTATTCTAAAATTATTTTAGCAATTCTGAAAATGCAAATAACCCCCTTATTAACATTGAATATAAATTCTTTTTATATCTAAAGAATCTTAATAATTGTGTTGATTAATGGGACAAACAATTTCTATGGGTCCAATTTATACAGAGTGCAAAACTTTGGTTTTAAACGGAATTCTCACAATTGGAATGTGAGATTGATTCCCGAAATTAGTTGGGCGGTGAGATTGATTCCCGAAATTAGTCGTTCCTTAGACCAGATACTTAAGACTTAAAAAAATAATTGTGTTGATCTTAAAAAAAATAAAAAACTCGTAAAAATTGTTTTAATATTATGATTTTGATAAATAATTCCTAAGGGATCAGTTGATAAACGGGGTCTCCGTTAGTCAACAGTGAGATTTGTAATTTAAATTAGTCGTAGTTGGTTCTAATATACCGAGATTTTAAAAAAAAAAAAAAACTGATATTCCGATAAAAGTCCAACTTTCTAATATTCCTTTAATATACAAAATGCGGTCCATGAAACAAATCATTTTATATTGGGCCTGCCCGATTTAATAGGGCTTGTTATAATTTTATAAGGGTTGGGGTATATACCCCTCCAGCTTTATTAGATACACTTCCCCCCATTTATTAATTATAAAATATATTAAAATATCATATTTGCCCTTTAACTAAAATGTTATGAGATAAATACACTCTCCCCTAAAACTCTAACCCTTCTCCTTCATTCTCCCCAAACTTCTTCTTCTTCATTTTTTCTTCTTCCCCCAACAATCATCTTGTCGCCGCCTCCCCCCTGCCCACCGCCGCTAGCTGCCGCCTCCCTCTGCCCATCGCCGCTAGCCGCCCCCAACCACCTGCTCACCGCCTCCTTCTGCTTCCATTTTTTTCTACATCCTCCCCCCGTCGCCGTCCGTCGCTCGACACTCCTTCTCCCTCTCAAGGCGTCGCCGCTTTTCCACTCTCAGCGCCGTCGCCGCCCCCGCCCCCCTCTCCCCCCCTTTTTTTCTTCCCTTCTCTGCAACAGCAACAGGCGGCGCCGCCTCCTTTGTCGAGCGACGCTGTCGGCTCTTCCTCCCCCAACCAACCACGCTCCTGTCGCCTCCCTCCTACTTCAGCCGTCGGCCGCCGCTTCCAGTCCAGGTTTTTTTTTTTTTTTTTTAAATTTCGGCAAAAAATCGACCATAAATACTTTCATCGACAATAAAGAGTCGATGAGAGTGTTTATGGTCAATCATTTATTGTTGAAATTTAATTTTTTTTAAAAAATTCTTTCGACGAACTTGTGTCGACGGGAGGTGTTTGATCGACGAACCAGTGTCGACGGGGAGGTGTTTGATCGACAAACCAGTGTTGACGAGAATGTTTTTTGTCGACACTAGTTTGTCGAAAATAAGTTTTTTTTTTTTTTTTTAAATTTTGTTTTTTAATTTCTAAATTTATTTCTTTGGGGCAGTGGCGGCTGCCGGAGTTGGTGGCGGCGGCGGCTCTCTAATTCTAGGATTAGGGGTTGTTTAAATTGGAGGGGGAGTGTATGTATCTAACTTGATTTAATAAAGGGTAAAATTGGTATTTTATAAGAATATTGAATTAAAAAAAATGAAGGGGGAGTGTATTAAACAAAGCTGGAGGGGTATATATCCCAACCCATTTTATAAACATAGCAATAGCAAGGGTTTTTAACGTAGTTCCTTGTGATGCCAACTTAGATTATCTAAAAAAAAAAGGGGGTTATGAAACAGAAAAGTGTGTCAATGAATTATCTTATTTTTCATTTTTAGGAGAAAACAATCTATCATAATAGTTGAGGTAACCATTCTTGACTACATGTCTACAATGGGATATATGCTCGGATGCTCCAACGTACACAATTAATATTCACTTTTAATATAAGTACCGACATTAATTATTAATCGAAGGACTTGGGCAATGAGATGAACCTTGTCGTTTTGTACATAGGATGATGGGGCGATGCTTTTGATTCCACATGAGTCCCTTTTTTTTCGATGCTTTTGATTCCATGTTATGAACACATTATCAATGCATGCATCTGTTTCATCTGAATAAATTTTGGGATTCCTTCTCAAACAAAAAATCTTCATAACGTGGGCGCCTATGAAAAAATACAGATCTTATGGTGTTTGAACATTACACTAAATCCCTCTTCATAATGAATTAGATTGGACTTTGGAGAGAGAGAGAGAGTGGAGATATGAATTTTGAAATGAGATTGAGAGAGAAAAACAAATAAATATTTATCTATTTTAAAGTGTTAAAGTATTATGCCTAAATTATATTTCATCTCACTATCAATTTGTGAAATTGGTGTCACACTGTTAAAGCTGAGAAGAAAATGATAACTGTTCTCCATTGATTTAGAGAAGAAGAAAAATTGTTATTCAATATATGTTTTAAAATAATTGGTGTCACACTGTTAAAGCTGAGAAGAAAATGATAACCGTTCTCCATTGATTTAGAGAAGAAGAAAAATTGTTATTCAATATATGTTTTAAAATACAACAATGCTCTGTATTTATATATACAACTTATTTCATATATGAATCATAAAGCGCTACTAATACTAGTAAAAGCGTGAAATAGAAGAATGACAACTTTTCTATATATCAACACCCCCTCAAGCTGGAGATAGGTAGGCTGTTATCAATCCCAGCTTGGAGAAAAACGAGCTAAAATGAGGGCCAGAAAGAATTTTCGTGAAGAAATCAGCAACCTGCAACTTAGAAGGAACAAAGACAGGAGCAATGATGAGTCGGGATTATTGCATATTTTTGTACCTTAATTGGATATTCTATGTGGATTAATTTGCTACTTTTAATGTATTTTCCCGACTCACTATTTTGTGGCTTTAATTACCTTATATTTTAATTTCTTATCTGATTAAGGTAAAATTGGAACGTATTGATGAGCTTGTGTGAGGAGAAGGTGACCAACACTAAAGAACAAACATTGGGCCAATTTAACTCTTGTGGGCCGTGCTGGAGAATTCAACTAAAAATAAAGAAAAAAAGCTTTGGGCCATTGTTTGTTACTGGGCCGACCAAAAATGAATTGAAAAAGTGTGTTTAGAGGGGGAATTAACACACACAGCCGCCGTCTTGGACGGGAAGGGAAGTCAACGCGGCGGATTGAGGAAGAAGAGAATTGGCGTGAATGCAAGGAAAGAGAAAAAGACCTTTGTGGATTGTAATTTTAGTTTGATCATCACACTGTTAATTTCTTTTGGTTGGATTAATATTCGAATTATGCATCAATTTATTGTTTGTGTTATTTCGTTTATTATGCGTAGCTAATTTCTTTATTCTAGTCCGAGGACGTGAAACCTTATATTGATTATGTCTGTTTAATTGAATAATCTCTGGTTGATTTTGATTTACATCTCGATTTTGTTATTACTTGAGTAGATGCTATGCATGTTTGAGTTAGGAGTTTAATAGACTTGATCACCCAATTTTATTCCTATATCAATTCTAGCTGTCCCATAAATTGTAATCCGTAATTGTTATAATATTTTGGGAATTGTAGCAACTAAGGCAGAACACCTTAAGGAGTAGTAACATTTAGGTTGCATGAAACGAGCGTCTCGTATTCATGGTCTAATTTATCATATTGTTTTAATCCTTGAATGTGTTCCTCGAGTTGAACCTTAGATACATGTTTTAGGGTTATTCGTAGGGATAAATTAATTGGGGGTCGTACCTGCTGATTAATTAAATGTAAGGTACAATTCGAACTAGTTTGGTCGTACCACTGGTTTAGGGATAAGATTCGAGAATAAATTGAGATAACCGGGGTTGTTGATTAAATTGGTATAATTAATTAAGGGGACACTATCCGAGGGCTAGATCATTCACATTATTTGAGTCTTGTTGATTTTATATTTACAATTTATTATATCTTGCTTCTTAGTAGTTTGTTAGCCTACCAATCAACTCCCCCCTTTTTTTATTGCTTTCGTACACAAATTCAATTAAATTAAATTACACTGTTCCCTGTGGATCGACCCTTACTTGCCCTACTATATTAGTGGGTAGTTAAGGAATTATTTTTGGGTGTCGGCGACAGCACACCAAATTTTGGCGCCGCTGCCGGGGAATGGTTGTAAATTTGATTGAATTTTTTGAGTTTTTAATTTATGTCAAAAAAATTCTGTAAAATTCCCCAAAAAAAAAATCTGAAAGTTCTGAAAAAAATTCACGTTGGCGGCTGTTATTTCATTGTTTCTATTTAGCATATTTCTGCCAACACTGACCTCCTCAGTGTCTTCCTGTTCAGGTTCTAGAAATTATTTGCAGGTTTATTTCCTCTATTTTTTCAACTATGTATGATTTCAGGTATGAGAACTATCAAGGCATTTACTCCGCTGACGATTATTGGAAACCATACCATGATCAAAGGCCTCAACTATTTAGAAATTATGAGAGGACTTATGATAATGGTGGATGGATTAACTTTGAGCAAAAATTTGAACCCTCATTTGAAGATTTGTTGAAAACTATAGAGTTGAACACGTTGAATTTTCAACGGGAAAACCAGTTGACACATACGAGCTTGGTGGATGAACAAAACACTGGTGAGAGGAGCTTTGAACCATCACTGGCTGATTTGTTGAAGTCCATAGAAGCCAATACGGAGGAATTTCATCAAAATACACAAGCACGCATAAGGAACTCAGAGTCTAGGCGAAAGAATTTGGAGGTTCAATTGAGTCAAATGATGAATGTCATAAGCCAAATGCAAACACAATGGAGTGAAAATCTAGTGGAAGATGTTGTTGAGCTCAACCGAATTGACATAGAGGAAATACTCGAGGAACCTAGTGAGCAGATTGAGGCACGAGACGAGCCACTTGAGAGTGAGGAAGAAGTTATACAGAAAAAACAGGATGTAGTTTTCACTAACACTGACCCCCTCAGTGTCAGTGTACTAGAACAGAAAAATAAGGTAAAATCTCATGAATTCGATCCTGTTATTACTAATGTAGTTCCCTTTCTGTCTAGGCTCAAAAAGGTCGAGAAAGATTCCAAGGAGCAGCAACTAGTCGATGTCTTTCGGAGGGTTGAGATCAACATACCACTAGTTGAGCCGAAAGAGCAAAATCCTAGATATGCCAAATTATTGAATGAGCTTTACATCGATAAGCAATGGATATCTTGGAATGAGAACCTGATTGGAGAGAACATTTTTTCGCAATGTAAAATGCCATTACATAGAGAGAAATATTCTACTCCGATTACGTGAAAGAGAAGTTGGTCGTCGAGCCAACGACGTTAAGAAAAGGCGCTTGTTGGGAGGCAACGCAATGTTTACTTAGTTTTTGTTTTGCTATTTTTGCTTTTAATTTTGTTTTTGTGTGTTTGAGGATCAGAAGAGGATTTCAGATAAGGCGTGGGCACGCCTTAAGGAAACACCTCTTCTGAAATTTTACTTGCATTATTCTCTTGCTTATTTTTTCTTTCTTTCTTTGTCGCAGAGTAGCAAGCCCAGTACAGAAGCACAACTTACAAAACTCATTCTCAGTCCAGCTGCACAAAAGCCATATCCCACGTCCACATATCTCACTATGTAGCTTCACATTTTTTGCAGTACTACGCCACCACCTTAGAATCGGGTACCCTCATTCCACTCTATTTTTCATTTTTACATGGTGTTTACTTTTTGTATCTCTTGCTTTAGTGCTAAGGGACTAGCACATATTTAAGTGTGGGGGGAGTGAATTATATCATGTGTGGTGTCTCTCTTGTTCTTGTGTTTTGTATATGTTGGTATTGGACATTCTTGAGTGTTTGAAACTTGATGATTTGAGTATTTGCATATGAGTCTAGAGGATGAATTTTTCTTTTTGTTAAATATGCTGTGAGCTGTGGTAGTTTGTCCTAATTGACGATTGGATTTGATATTCATGCTTGAGTGGTGGAATCGAGTTGATTTTTGGTTATTTTGGTGTTGAAGTAGTCCTAAATTTCTTGTATTTTGGGTAAATTTGTTTTGTTTCTCTTAAGAAGAAAAATCTGAGTTGGTGGACGAAGTCGAAAATAATGAAATGATTGTGGATGGAGGGAAAAAAAAAAAGGAGTTGAGTTGAAAAGCATTGAAATGAAAAAATAACGAGGGGCTGAAACAGCTACCTACTTGAGGGGGCTCATGTGCTTTGAATGAAAAATTAATAACACAAAAAAGAGCTAAAACCCGAAAAGTAGAGAGGAGCTGCGGACCTCGTTTGAAAGTTGAAGGAAAAAAAAATTCCAATTCCAAAAAAAAAAAAAATGAAAAGAGGAGACGGATGCCACTCAGATTAGTACTTTGATAGATGATTGAATCAAATGAACCGAAAACAAGGTTTTAAGGAACTACTGATGTACTCGGGGTGACCATTAATCGATGAGATTCTCATGCGTAGGTGTGAATAGAAGGTCTTAGTTGTACAAGAGGGATAAGTTACTTTTGTTTGTGGCTCAAAAAGTAAATTCAAGTGCTAGAGTTGTGTGAAAGTATTCTTGTTAATCTTGGTTGAACATTCAAGTAATCGGTGTTGGTTGTATTGTTGATGCGATTTATGTTCCCTTTGAATGTAATTATTGCTTGAGGATAAGCAATGGTTTAAATGTGGGGGGATTTGATGAGTTGGGATTATTGCATATTTTTTAACCTTAATTGGATATTCTATGTGGATTAATTTGCTACTTTTAATGTATTTTCCCGACTCACTATTTTGTGGCTTCAATTACCTTATATTTTAATTTCTTATCTGATTAAGGTAAAATTGGAACGTATTAATGAGCTTGTGTGAGGAGAAGGTGACCAACACTAAAGAACAGACATTGGGCCAATTTAACTCCTGTGGGCCGTGCTGGAGAATTCAACTAAAAATAAAGAAAAAAAGCTTTGGGCCATTGTTTGTTACTGGGCCAGCCAAAAATGAATTGAAAAAGTGTGTTTAGAGGGGGAATTAACACACACAGCCGTCGTCTTGGACGGGAAGGGAAGTCAACGCGGCGGATTGAGGAAGAAGAGAATTAGCGTGAATGCAAGGAAAGAAAAAAAGACCTTTGTGGATTGTAATTTTGATTTGATCATCACACTGTTAATTTCTTTTGGTTGGATTGATATTCGAATTATGCATCAATTTATTGTTTGTGTTATTTCGTTTATTATGCGTAGCTAATTTCTTTATTCTAGCCCGAGGACGTGAAACCTTATATTGATTATGTCTGTTTAATTGAATAATCCCTGGTTAATTTTGATTTACATCTCGATTTTGTTATTACTTGAGTAGATGCTATGCATGTTTGAGTTAGGAGTTTAATAGGCTTGATCACCCAATTTTATTCCTATATCAATTCTAGCTGTCCCATAAATTGTAATCCGTAATTGTTATAATATTTTGGGAATTGTAGCAACTAAGGCAGAACACCTTAGGGACTAGTAACATTTAGGTTGCATGTTGGGAATAAAATGAGTTTTGATGAATATACCAAAACACCCTTAAGACATGCCAAGTAGATAAGTCAAAATTGAATGAACATGTTTCAGGATTGTTGGAACATGTAGACTAGACAAGTAGAGAAGTTGATGTGTTAGGCAGCTCTTATAAGAATAGATGCAATAGTTGAGGAGGAATACATGCATACAAGATAATTCAAATCAAGTCCCCTCAAGGCTCAAGTTCTGGAATGACCTCAAGTCTGCTAAAGGACAAGTATGCTGATCAAGTGGAATCAGTCAAAAGGCAACCTAGTGAATGCCAACATAAGTTAAGATGCATCATCAAAACATCAATCTACTGCATATTACAAAGCTCAAAAGAGTTGTCCACTAAATGTTTCAGAAGAGTTGTCTCAGAACACTTCAATCTGTCTACAAGACAACTATGCTGAAGAGGTCAAGTCCACATTTCCAAGTCATGAATGCTTAAATGACAACTCAAAGAAGAAGTGGAAAGAGAAAGAGCCAAATCAACTAAAGCGCTAAAAAGCCAACACTGCTGATGAGTGAACTCTACTGAATCTGATAAGCAGAGTTGTCCAAGTGATAAGGAAAGTTGTCCTTATCTCAGGAATGTTGATAAGAAGAGATGTCCATGTTTGACCAAGTGAGTCTTGAAGTCAGACATTGGGAAAAGGGCTCATAATGAAGACAAAGTAGTTACAGCCGTTTATTTCTCAAAACAAGGACATGTCACTATCAGAATCTGTCTTCCAGTTTTGAAGAACTCAAGGAAGACATTTATAGCAATTTGGGACTGTCTCTCCAACGGGCAAATTCTCAAATTTGTCTATAAATACAGAAGTGTGAAGACCATTTGAAGCACCAACTACCAATCCAACTATCCTACAAGTCAAAGTGCTTTCAAGCTTTCAAAGAGACTATCTTAGTCTTCATACACTTCATTCTAAGCTGAACCCATTGTATATCCATACAAGCTTAGAGAGATATCCTATCCTTATACTCTGATCTTCAATGTAAAGGATATCTCACTAGTTGGAACCTTACTTCAACCCTTATCCCTTTCAAGTGAGAAAGTAAGAAGGTTGTAGTAGTAGAAGTGGTAGGAGCTGACTGTTGAGAGAAGAACAGTTCAGTTCTGAGTTGAGAAAGGGTACTAGGACTCTAGACATCCTAGGGATCAATTCACCAAGGAGTGGTGTTCTCTATCAAGTGCACCTTGGCACTATAAAACAAGTTAATTCCAAGAGTGAAGGAATTATCCTGTTAAATCAGGGAAAGTGGATGTAGGAGCTTGAGTCTCTGAACCACTATAAACTCTTGTGTTGATTTACTTTCAAGTACTTCCATACACTCAACACTGCACACAAAACTGAACATTTCAAAGACATATATCAAAAACTGTGCAAAACAGATTTGGACAAGTTCCCTGAAAACTGGACTGTTTGATTAAAGTGATTTCAGATTTAAAGGAGTTTAAACTAAAGGGCCAACCACTAATTCTGCACATATAACTCACTCAGATAGTCCTTCAACTAGGTACTCAATAGTACTTAGTAGCTTGGTTATCTTAGAAGAGTTAAACTCATCAGCAGAGTTGTCCAGGACAACCTTGCTGAAGTACATTTGGTTTAGTTTGAAAAAGAGTTTGCATACAAGTGTATTCCCCCCCCCCCCCAATACACTTGTTATATGCTCCTTTCAGGACCAACAAGTGGTATCAGAGCAGGGGTTCAAAGACCACTGCTTCTGAAAATCCATCTTGATTTTCAAAATCACATATTTGGTGTGGTCACTGAACTGATCTATCTGAAATCCTATTACTTGTTGACTAACATTTTATCTTTGAGTCATGGCCAACAACAATGCTGTTCCTCATGATGTTGTTCAAGGAATCAACAATATGGCCACCAATCCAGTCAACCATATATCACATCACAAGTTGCCCATGTTCTCAATTGAGAACTATGACTTCTGGAAGATCAGAATGAGAGCTCATCTTGCATCTCTTCACACTGACATGCTGAGGGTAATCACAAGAGGACCATTTGTGTTCACCCAAACCAACCCCAGAATGACTGAAGCTCAAAGAGCTGATATAAGGGAAGAGATCCCTAAAGATGAAGGATGACTTCACTTCTGAGGAGAAAATAAAAGATAATTTGAATTATCTTGCAATGAACACTCTCTATCAAACTCTCTATCAAACAATTCCAGATGCAATCATGGGAAGAGTTTACCACTGCACAACAGCCAAAGAAATTTGGGATACTCTTGCTGAAATGTGTGAGGGTACTGAAAATGTCACGCCCCATTTTTTATAAAAGTAGATTTTACAGAAATACTTGAGAATTGAAAATAAAGGGGCATGAACTGAAATTTTAACCTAAAGAAATGAGACTTATAAATTTATTTAACAATAAATTACTTGAATAACAGCGAAAGACTCAAAAGAACTTAAATTATCAATGACTCACAATCTCATGAAAAGTTTAATACTTAAAATCAAATAACTCAATTAGTTTACTAAATTAATATTTATAGACTCAAAAGAACTTAAATTATCAATGACTCACAATCTCATGAAAAGTTTAATACTTAAAATCAAATAACTCAATTAGTTTACTAAATTAATATTTATAGAATTGTCATCCACCGCTCCTCCGCCACCAGCTCCTTAACCTAAAATGTTAAAAATGAAGGGGTGAGTATGCAAGCACACTCAGTGGGGTCCAGCTATTCCAAACTAAATATTGAAAATAAACAGTCAAGTCATCAACGTAGAACGAACAAATAGCATTTGTATATATACCTTGCCAACTTTAAATTAGACAATATACTTCGTCATTGAACACATATATTTTATCAATATTAAAGTAAACATATATACTTTGTCCACATATACTTTGCCAACATTAAAGTAAACACGTACACTTTGCCCATATATACTTTGCCAACATTAAAGTAAACACATATACTTTGTCCATATATACTTTGCCAATGTTAAAGTAAACACATATACTTTGCCCATATATACTTTGCCAACATTAAAGTAAACACGTATACTTTGCCCATATATACTTTGCCAACATTAAAGTAAACACATATACTTTGCCCATATATACTTTGCCAATGTTAAAGTAAACACATATACTTTGCCCATATATACTTTGCCAACATTAAAGTAAACACATATACTTTGCCCATATATACTTTGCCATTAAGCACAGCGGGTTGAACCCAAGGACCCGTCGATCCTGGACCCTCGTCAGGATCCCTGGCTATTAGAAACTTTGTCAATCGAATTGCATGCGCACGTTAACTTTGTCAATCGAATCGCATGCACACATTAACTTTGCCAATCGAATCACATGCACACATTAACTTTGACAATCGAATCACATGCACAATTTAATTTTGTCAATCGAATCGCATGCACACGTTAACTTTGATAATTGAATCGAATGTACACATTTAATTCATGTAACAATCACTCAAAAGTCTATTTAAAACATTTAATAAAGAAAATATGCAATGCAATCCTATTACTGATGTGTCTCGTTTACCGCGTCTCCTACAAAATAATTTAATAACCATTCTCAGAATTATTACTCGTACGGGGTATATATAACCTTAAAATCTTTTAAACTAAAAGTATAATATTTTATACATATAACTATATAAGTGATCTAACATTATATTAAAAGTACAAAATATAAATTAGTATTTTTAAAGGCTTCGGTCTTTTGAAAACAACTAATTACAGAAGACGAATTAGTATTAGAATTTAATTTTTGTCAAAACTATAATCTAGCTATTAAAATTGGAAAAAGTTATTAAAAACAATTGCTCTCAACATGCATATAATGGTATGTAACTAAAATAATTTTTATTTAATTAAAAGTACTGACATTATCGAAATTATGTCCTGATAAAGGAAAACATTTGATTGAAAAAGAGTACATGAGTTCTACGGGCGAAAATATTAATTAAAATAGGGTGAAGGATTAGTTATAGTGATTGTGTTAATTCATACTATAAAAATAATTGCAGAAGAAATGAATAAGAAGATACTTACAATATTTGATCTAAACTGTGAAGGAAAGAAATGATGTGGGTTGTGTGAATATCGGATAAAAGAGAAAAATATTTTGTGCACGGTGTTTTTCTGAAATTTTGACCGATAATAAGAAAGGAATTGAGGGAGATAGATTTTGGTTGAGAAAAATTAGGTATTATTGGCTGCTAGAAATTCTCCTATTTGACCGAGAAAACTTGAGAAGAATTGGATTTTTTGAATAATTATATTTTAAATGTACTTTATATTTATATATAAGAGAATCTATTTTATTAAATCTATATATATAGGTGTCTATAAATCTATTTAAATCACACAATTGAATCTAAAGCATCTCTCCAATAATATATATATATATATATATATATATATTTAAATCACACAATTGAATCTAAAACATCTCTCCAATAATATATATATTTTCGGGATGTTATAGAAAAGATAAAGGAGAACAAGCTCCAAGTGGCTGTGCAGAAGTTTGAACAATTCTCAATGGAGCCAGATGAGTCCATTGACAAGTTTGCTGGTAGATTCACAGATGTGATGAATGAAATCAACTCCTTGGGCAAGGTGTACTCCAAGAGAGAAGTTGGACTGAAGATCTTGAGAAGTCTCACTCAAAAGTGGGATGTATATGCTGTAGAACACCAAAGATCTCTCTGACATGCCCATGCAACAAATCTTCTCTGAACTCAAAGCTTATGAGTTTGACCTCAATAGAAGGAAGCCAGCAGAAGAGCCTTCCCTACCAACCAAAGGAGTGGCATTCAAAGCCAAAGTTGCTGAACCTGAAATGCAGCCCACTCCAAGATTATCAAAGTCAGTCTCTAAAGCTGAAATGAAGAAAGAAATGGCTCTCATGGCAAGGAGGTTTGACAAACTCAACTCAAGGTTTGGTAGATACAAGAAATTCTACCAAGACAACAAATTCAGAAGAAGGTACAACTCTCCTGAAGCACAGGCTACAAGAAGCCTGAAGAGAAAAGATCAGAGGACAAGTTCTCTGATAGGAGAAAGTCCAACAGAGTTGAACCCTCCTCATCTAGAAGAAGAGATGATCCAAAGAAAGATGATGATGCGGATCTATGCTACAACTGCAAGAAGAAAGGGCACTTCCAGTATGACTGTCCTGAACTCAGCTCTAAGGAAAGAAGAGAGAGGCAAGCCAAAAGAGATAAGAAGTTCACCAACAGAAAAGCCATGATGGCTGGTGATGAATCTGACAGTGCTGAAAGTTTCAACTCTTCTGATGGACTGTTCTCAAACAGTGATGATGATGATGTGTGCAACATGGCCATTGAGGATGATGAGGTATCCTCCACTTCTAGCTCACCATCATTTCTATCACAGAACACTAGTGAAGTCAACTTGAAACTTTTCTTTGGGAAGTTGATGGAAGATTTCACTAGGCTGCAAGAATTTCATGACAACTGTGTAATTTGTGCTCTTCATTTTTTTCTCTTTTTTCTCCCCTTCTTTGGTTTTTTTGTTTCCTTTTTTGTTTTCGGCTACAAAGGTAATTTTTTTTTTCTTTTCATCGACACTGGTGTGACGACCCTTTGCATTCTCGTCGACGAGAATATATATGGTCGACCAACTGTGTCGATTTTTTTTTAAAAAAAAAATTAAATTTTTTCGATCTTTGTAGATTGACCATATACATTCTCGTCGACATATTGTTGTCGACGAGAGTGTATTTTGGTCGACTTAAAGTTGTCGAAATATTTCAATTTTTTTTTAAATTTTCAACAAACCAGTGTCGACCATATTCACTCTCGTCGACAACAGGGTGTCGACGAGAGTGAATATGGTCGACACTGGTTTGTCGAAAATTTAAAAAAAAATTGAAATTTTTCTAAGATCCTGAATTTTTTTTGTTTGTTGTTTGTGATGAAATTTTGTTGTTTGTTTGTTTGTTGTTTGGTGGTGGTGGTGGTCGGCGACGGCTGCGGTGGTGGCAGCGGCTGGGGCTGGATAAAACTTAGGTTAGGGTTTAAAAGGTGAAGGGGGTGCATTTAGTAGTGTAATAGGAATTGAAGGGTATTTTTGGTTTTTTACCTCATTATTTTTTACCCCTGGCCCTATTCCATATGAAGGTTTGTAACAAATTAACAATTATACATTGGTAATGCAGTTAAATCTCTCAAATCACACTTATATCTAATTCTAAATTTCCTACCTATATGTCACTCCAAAAGTTTTCCATTTGCCTTTTCTCAATTTATTAAAATTTTACATTATTTTTTCTCTTTTTTCTCTCATTTCTCCATTATATCTACCAATTTTTTTCTTCTTTCTCATTTTATTTTCTCTCTCTACCATCCATCAATATTTCTCATATTCATGTCTTTATTTTCTCCTCTTATTCTTCATTTCTACTCATTTTCTTTATCAATTATTAAAATTTATTGTACATTTAATATGCATGCATACGAATTTCAAAAAATATTAACATTAAATTAAATTTATGAATAAATATTTAATTATATTTTAAAATAATAATATACAAAATTATCTTTAACTCTCTCACGTAATACATTGGGTTTATACTAATTTTTGTTTATATTACCAATTAAATTTGTATAACTAAATCACGAGGTTCGTTAACCAATTTTGAGGGATTATAATTCAACCCAAATTCTTTAATTATTTATGGAAAAAACAAGAATTAAAGGAAAAAAATGTTACAATTTTTTCATAAGTCATGCGAAGGAAGGTGTGGTTCTTTAATTATTTATGAAAAAACAAACAAGAAAAATGTTAGTCATGTGAAGGTGGGTTGGATACTTGGATGAGTAAAATAAAGAAGTTTCTGAATAGTAGAATACAAATTTAGGGAAGTGCTTGTAACAAAACATTACAGACCATAAATATGCTATAATTATTATAGAAAATGTGATCAAACAAAAAAAATGAATTAACGGAGAATCGTCTATTAAAAAGGATGGATTAGACTAAATAAGTCTTATATAGAATCAATTCCTTATAAAGAATTGAGTATTCTAGAATATTGTGAACCCTAAATATTTTTAAGAATATTGTGAATAAAATTTTTAACTTGGTCAATTTTTTTTTTATTATTATTATTATTTTTTTGTAATTTTTTTATTGGTAATTTTTTTCGAAAATGTGTGTTGAAAAGTAATTTTTTTTATTGGTAATTTTTTTCGAAAATGTGTGTTGAAAAGTGTAAGTCAATATTACTAAAAAGTGTAACACATTTTTTTATTAAAAAGTGTAAGTCACTATAATTGAAAAGTGCAACACAACTTTTAATTAAAATGGTAAGTCATTATAACTAGAAAGTGCAACACAATATTATTAAAAAGTGTATGTCAATATACTTGAAAAGTGCAACACAATATTTTAATGAAAAATGTAAGTTATTATAACTGAAAAGTGTAACAAAATACGACTAAAAGGTGTAACATAACATTACTAAAAAGTGTAAGTCATTATAACTGAACATATTATTGGAAATTGTAAGTCACTACAACTGAAAAGTGCAACAAAATATAATTAAAAGGTGTAGCTAGCATAACATAACTAAAAAGTGTAAGTCAATATAACAAAAAAATATTGTTGAAAATTGTAAGTCACTACAACTGAAAAGTGCAACAAAATATATCTAAAATGTGTAACATAACATCACTAATAAGTGTATGTCATTATAACTGAAATTATTATTGCAAATATTGCAAAATAACATGCTAAAAAATTGTAAAATGCAAGTTATACTTTTCCTTATTTTCAACATGCGTAAAATATAGACTATTCTCGACCATGAGCTACATCAATTAACACATATTTTTCGCGTATTTTATTTTTATTTTTGATTCTACTCATTTTTAAAAATTGACTCAATTCCTACCGAAAACCTACCCAATAACTAATTAACTATAATCAGTGTTGTAAAAGGCGGAAATCACTAAGCGGGCGTTTTCGACCGCCTAGCGCCTAGGCCGCCTAATCGGCGCCTAGGCGCCGCCTAGAATTTCCGATTTTTTTTTTTTTTTTTTTTTTTTTTGTACTTCGTAACCAAATGAAAATATTAGACAATGCTTTATAGAATAATAGTTTCATACCAAATTCAGTTATAGTAAGTCCAATTACTAGAACATGCTTTTGATATGCAGTAAGCAACTTCATTAAGTGTAACCTGGGCATGATAATTTAGACTAAAAATCAACTACTGTACTAATGATGCTCAGAATTGAAGCAAAAAAAAAACAGTACAGCGCAGAAGCCTCAACATTTTTATTTCAAATTAATATCCCCATTTTGTTTCTCAACATTTTTATTTCACAATTAACTAATTAAGTCACTAATACACTATACAATCAGAATCTATACTACATTACCGTCATTACTACTACAAGTATACAATCAGAATCTAATAGTACAGTAAATAAATAAAAACAGAGCAAACGTCGATCTCAAACAATAGTAGTCTAAATGGCTAACCTAACTTAAGGGATGCGAGCGGTGGGCTGCGCGACGGAGCGGTGGGCTACGCGACGGAGGCGTTGGGAAGCGTGACGGAGGCGCCAACGCAAGCTGCTGTTTTTCACTTTTGCGTTTTGCACAATTGATTCAAATTGAAAGAAACCCTAATTTAATTACTTAATTTAATTTTGTTTTTTTTTTATTATTATTTTAACCCCAAAACGATGTCGTTTTTTATATTTAAAAAAAAAAGTAAAAAATTCACCGTCCTAATCGGTGCTCCGCCTACCCGCCTAGGACCGCCTAATACGCCTGGCGCCTAATGTGGACAGATTAGTGAAAAATTAAAAAAAATTTGCCGCCTAGGCGCCGATTTTTGCATCACTGACTATAATACTCATCATATACAACTTCAAGAGTTTATAGAGAGTTTATAGAGAGTTTATAGGATTTAAAAAATGACCATGCCCACCAATATTCTTTAGTTTTAGTTTGCATCAAACAAATTTTTTCCAGAAATAATCATGAAAATGTCGTTTTTGAATTTGCATCACCCGCGTCATGTTTAAGACGGGACAAAAGTTTTGACTATATATGACTGTTGAGATTTTACTAAAAATATCGACTAGTCTATAAGTATGTATGTAGAATTAATTTTAAGTTAAATTCATTCACGGTCAAAATTGTTTTGAAAATTCTAAAAAGTTATATAAATAATTTATATAAACTTATAGGACCTGATTTGACATTTAGATGATAAGAAATGTGTATATAATGAATTTATATGTTTGGTATAGTTGAGAAACGGTATAAATTCCAAATTTGTAATACGGAATCATGCTAAACCACCACAAAGTATATGAAATAAATTAAATGCACTTTATATGCTTGTTTACAATTTATGAAATTTTACTTACTCATATGCATGATAAAATATTTCGTATTTATATAACACACTTTTATAATAAAGAGTTGAGATACAATTAGAAAATCTACCCTTAATTACTATTTCTGAATCTTTATTCTTCTATGTGGCTTCTCAGATTTCTTCCGTTCTATTTTTCTAATTTTCTTAAAATTTACATTTTTTTTTCTATCTCCCCTTTTCTCTATTCTTTTACTCTCTCCCTCTCTCTCGACAGTTTTTTTTAAAATAATTGTTTATTTATTCTTTATACAGTTTTCTTTTATATTTTTTTAAATAATTTTTATTTCTCTCCCCTTCTTCTCTCTCTTTTTTTCTCGACAATTTTTCTTTCTCGACAATTTTTCTTTCTCCTTACTCTCTCCTCTTATATATATATATATATATAGATTCTTTACGGTTTTCATCAATATTCTTTAAAAAAATTTAAAATTTACAGTTTTCTTTAATATTCTTTAAAAATATTTAATTTTTTAATATTCTAATTTTTTTTAAATTTACAATTTTTTTTTCTCTCTCTCTCCTCTATCCCCCTTTTCTCTCCGTTTTTTTTTTTACTTTTTTTTTTTAATTATTTTTTCAATTCTCTCCCCCCTCTCTCTCTTCCATATTTCTCAATCTCCTCTATTTAATATTTTTTATTTACATTTGTGTTAAATTGTTTTTTCAAATCTTCCTCAATCTATTTTTTTTCTTTACATTTTTTTTTTCGATTTTCTCTCTCATATTTCTCTGTGTTCTCTATTTAATTTTTTTTATTTACAGTTTTCATTAATAAAAGTTATTTTTTTTTTAATTATTTTTTTGGTTTTCTCTTCTCTCTCATATTTCTCTCTCCTCTATTTAATATTTTTTATTTACAGTTTTGATTAATAAATTTTTATTTTTTTTTAAATAAAAAGCAGTTGTTCCTCTCTCAACAACCGTTCTTCATTATTTTTTATTTTCTTTAAATATAGTGAGTAAGAAGACAGTTGTAAACCATTCTTCTTTTCCGTTCTTTACTATTCTTATCAAAAACTTCTTTCGGCTATTCTTTTCAAAAACCGTTGCTATTAGTTTAGTTTAATTTACTTTTTAATTGTTTTTCTTTGTATCTTCTTGCTTGCTGATCGTGATCATGTTTATGTCTATTTTTTTTTTAATGTTTGGTTCTCTAATTTTATTACATAGTCTAATATTGTTTGTGTTTCGTTAACTTTTTGTTAGACAGTGTAATTTTTTTACCTCCTCCGACGTCAAATTAGAAAAATGAAGAGGATGTGAATAAGAGTTCAATAAAGAAGAGAGTTGAAGGAAGATGTAAAGAAAATGAGAATAAAATTTCGATAAAAGAAGATAGAAGACAATGGGAATAAGAGTTTATAAAAGTTCGATGAAAGAAGATGGAAGAAGAATGGGAATAAGAGTTCCATGTCCCTTTTTTTTATTTAGTTTTTTTTACATTTTTGTTAAATTATTTTCCTAGATCTCCATTATTTCTCTGCCTCAATTCTTTTTCTTTTACAATTTTCATTCTTTTACATTTTTGTTAAATTATCTCTCTCATATTTCTCTGTCTCCTTTATTTAAATTTTTTTATTTACAGTTTTCATTAACAACCCTTCTTCACTTCTTAAAAAATGGTTGTATTAGTTTAGTTTAATTTACTTTTTAATTGTTTTTCTTTAATGGATCTATTATTTTCCACATCCAAAAAATCGTTGCATTAGTTTAGTTTAATTTACTTTTTAATTGTTTTTCTTTAATGGATCTATTGTTTTCCACGTCCGATTGTTTGATTGCATCTTCTCACTTGATTGTGTTTTCTAATTTTCTTAGATTGTGTAATTTTTAATGTTTCTATGTTCTCTAATCTACCCTTAATTACTATTTTTAAATCTTTTATATTCTACTGTCTTCTCTCAGATTACGCTTTTCTTAATTTTCTAATTTTCTTAGAATTTACCTTTTTTTTTTCTCTCCTCCTCTCATTCTCCTTTTTTTTGTCTTCAGTTTTTTTAAAAAAAAAATTTCTGTCTCTCTCTCTCTTTTTTCAATTCTTTACAGTTTTCATTTACAGTTTCTTCTCATCTTTTTATCTCTTGAATCATTTTCCTTTTTTTTTTCTTATTATTTCTCTACTTTTTCAATCGAAATCTCCATTTCACAATACACTATTCTTCTTCGGACAACCCACTTTTTTTTCATGGATTTATTTCTGTTTGTAAATCATATTTCTAACTATATCATATTGATTTATATTTATTTTGTGTGGTCTTTTTATTTTTGTGCAGGAAATAATAAAGTCTCAAGTCCAATGCTCACCCATCTCTAATTGAAGACGTGTTGAGTTAAATCAGAAGATTTTTGGCTCCTCTCTTTCTCTCTCCCTCTCTTTTCAATTCTTTACAGTTTTCTCCAGTTTTCTTTTACAGTTTCTTCTCTTCTTTTTATCTCCTGAATCCTTTTCCTTTTTTTTTTTCTTATTATTTTTCTATTTTTTCAATCTCAGTCTCCATTTCACAATACACTATTCCTCTTCGTACAACCCACTTTTTTTTCATGGATTTATTTCTGTTTGTAAATCATATTTCAACTATATCATATTGATTTATATTTATTTTGTGTGGTCTTTTTATTTTTGTGCAGGAAATAATAGTCTCAAATCCAATGTTCACCAAACTCTAATTGAAGACGTGTTGAGTTAAACCAGAAGATTTCTGGAAGATTTTATTTTCCCTCTCAAATCAAAAAGTCAAAAAACAAATTAGGAGAAGGCGACACCCATAACATTTATATGATGATTCATATTTATGTATGTCAGTAGTAGACTTTAATTTCAATTAATATTTTGTGTTGAATAAAAGAATTTTGTAATTTTATGTGGGAATCATGGATTGATGATTGTAATGGTTTTACTGAATTTTAAGAAAAACTGTTATTTATTTTCTTTGCAAAATATGAAAGAAATATGAGATGCAGTAAATTTGATTGCATTTTAAATGCATAATAGTTACCGTTAATATTGTTCTCTCCTTTTTTTTTTTTTTTAATTACATTAAATACCCATCCCTTTTTCCCTATGTTTCATTTTCTCATTCTTATTCTCATGTATTTTTAAATTTGAAAGATGGTACATTATTTTTATTTTTTTTCAAATTGGTATATTTTTATATGTTTTTTTTTTATATTCTCTTAATTTTGTTCTAACATATTAAAATTTAATAATCTTTTAATATTCTATGGCCTACTGATAACTCATATTCTCTCAAGCTAATATCAAGATGTTTTTTTTTTAATTAGATATGCTTGGATTGTTTATTCTTTTTTATACACATTTAGATTACAACCCAAAATTTTGATTTTTTTTTTTCAGTTTTGTTTCAAATTGTAACTTTCACATTTCATAACTATTGGTTGTTTTTTTCAATGTTATGAGAAAACTAAAAAAATGTGCAATGTAATAACTTCATAAAATATTAAAGAAATTTAAAAAGAACTTTACATAAAATATTATCTTCCTTATATACTAATTTTAAACCTCTCTTTTGACTAACGTGTGACTTCACTCCAATTCTCATTTTTTAAAACTCTTATTTTCTGTAATTTTAATTTTTTTTAAATAATTTTATCTTTTCTCTTTTTTCTCTCTTTTTTTCAACTGTCATTTTTAAATTATCTTTTTCTTTCTTATCCATTCTCTCTCTTACTCTTTCAATTCTTTTTTATTTAATTTTTTTAATTATAATTTTATTTAATAATTATATTAAAATTTATTAAATAATACTCACTCTGTCTCATACTTGAAGGCACATTTTACCATTTTGGGTGTCCCATACTTGAAGGCACATTACCTAAAATAGCAAAAACACTTTTAAACACTCCCCTTAAAACATCACAATATTACAACAAATGACACTACTTTATTACACTAAAAAGTAACTTTATTACTATGTATAAAGTTGAAAAGTCTTTATTACCCCCACTTTATCTTACACAATATTAATAAACAATTCATTCATTAAAATTCGTGCCCAATTGGTTTGAGCCTTCAAGTATGGAACGGAGGGAGTATTTATTTTACCAACCCGCGAATTTCGCGGGTCTTACACTAGTATTTACTATATATATAGTACTAAATGCCTCTATAATTCTCTATATACCCTTTTGAATTATCTGGAATACTCTACCTAAACTATTCTTAGGTATTTTTTTTATTTTGTCTTGCACAATTTTTTGAAATATTTAAGAAGATTTGTTTGTTTTATTTTTTACCATTAAATTTTACTTGCATCTTTTTTAATTTGTGTTCCAATTTAATAAATTTAATTTTTTTTGTCATATACATTTCTATAGGAAAAATATTTATTCTCTTAAAGTAACTAATATATCTTTCACTTTTTACTTTACACATTACTTTATACATAAATAATCAATACAAAGTATTTTTTTAAACATGTATTAAATGAATCATACTTATTAACTTTAGACGGATAAAGTATGATATTTGAACCCATGCAAGCCAGCCTAAACCTTGATATTACAAATATATTATACTTCTATGATTAATTGCACATTTTTTTTATTGAGATGTTCGAAGATTACTTGCACACTTTTTTTATTGAGACGTTTCAAGATTACTTGCACACTCTTAATATAAAAATACCCCACATAATTAATACCCTTCCAATCAAGGGCAAAGCCTCCTTATGCGGGCTCTAGTCCACCCTAATTTTTTTTGGATTTTTCTTTTATATATCCTCTGTTCTGTAATTACTTATACACTTTTTTATTGGGACGTTATAAAATTACTTACACACTCTTAATATGAAAATACCCCACAAAATTAATATCCTTCCAAAATTATTTTATTTTCAAAATTGTTACTACTTTTTTATCTACATTTTACTTCAAAGCTCGCCAAATTCACTTTACACCTACCATCAATCCATATTAAGTTTTGTTAAATTATTTGTAAAATATACCTATTTTAACTATTTACATAATTTAAAATTTCAATTAAACAACCTCTCAAAAAATCATAATTCATCAACTATTTTTTAACTACCTAAAAAGTTAGTCGAGACAAACAAAGTGCACATGTATGCTCGAGTTTAGTTCACCTTGTTTTGACTGTCACGAACGAACGAACATTTTCAACAATGAACCATGTCAAAAGTGTTATTCGAAATAAATTTATCTCTTTATATAGTTGTCAATATTAAAAAAGAATTATTTAAAAACTTATGAATTTTATCGGATAAAAAATTGTATGTTGCAACTTATGTAAAAGGGGTAGGTCTCCCGTACAATTCTTTATAAGGAATTGAGTCCATTTTAAAAAATGGGTAGAGTCAACAATAAAAATTAAATACGCGAAAAATATGTATGTTAATTGATGTAGCTCAAATGGTTGGGCATAGTCTATTTATTTTGCAATATTTGCAATAATAATTTCAGTTATAATGACATACACTTTTTAGTGATGTTATGTTACACATTTTAGATATATTTTGTTGCAATTTTCAATTGTAATGACTTACAATTTTCAACAATATTTTTCAGTTATATTGACTTACACTTTTTAGTAATGGTATGCTACACATATTTTGTTGCACTTTTCAATTGTAGTGACTTACAATTTCCAACAATATGTTCAGTTATAGTGACTTACACTTTTTAGTAATTTTATGTTACACTTTTTAGTCGTATTTTGTTGCACTTTTCAGTTATAATAACTTACACTTTTCATTAAAATATTGTGTTTTACTTTTCAAGTATATTGACAAGTACTTTGAAAAAGCTTGGTTAATGGAGAATGATTATGAGGATGCTTTGGCAGCGGCTTGGGGTGAAGGAGAGGATAGTGAAAGCTTGATTCGAAGATTAAATAATTGTGGGGATGCACTGGAAGTATGGGCTCAACAGAAACAAAATGGGTATCAAAAGTCAATCCAACTTTTGGAAAGGAAAATCTCTGATCTTTTGGAATCAGCATCTGAGGGTATCAATGAAACTCTTTTTGAACAGTATAATAGCCAACTGCAGCGGCTACAACATCAACAGGAACTCAGATGGTAACAACGGGCGAGGGTTTCTTGGATGGAGGCTGGAGATCGGAACACTGCATATTTTCATCAGAGGGCCTCTGAAAGAAAAAGAACTAATACTATTTCAGGTATTAAGGATGGAGAAGGAGTATGGAGAAAGGGAAACAAAGAAATTGCAGTGGTTGCTCAAGAGTATTTTTAGCAGATTTTTACTTCTTCAGCTCCAAGGATGGATGATATTCAGAAAGTTATTGCAAGAATTAATACTGCAATTCCAGAACAGTTAGTGGAGAGCATGGAGATGCCATTCACAGATAAGGAGGTGCTACAAGCTTTGAAAGAGCTCAAGGGGGGAAAGGCACCAGGTCCAGATGGATTTCCGGCCTTATTCTATCATCAAAACTGGACAAAGATTGGGAAGCAAGTGCTATTTAGTGTGCTGGATATCCTTAACCAAGAGGGGCAGGTTGGGGATTGGAATGAAACGATTGTAACGCTCATCCCCAAAATAAAGGAACCAGAGACGATCTCAGATTTTAGGCCCATCGGTTTGAGCAATGTTTGTTATAGATTAATAGCAAAGACCATATCCAACCGTTTGAAGATAGTCATGGGAGATCTGGTCGATGAATCACAAAGTGCATTTATCCAAGGAACACTTATATCGGATAACATACTTATCAGTTATGAGTGCATGCATAGGATGAGAAACAACAAAAGCAAAATGGGGTACGGTGCCTTAAAACTTGATATGAGTAAGGCGTACGACCGGATTGAGTGGCCTTTTCTTATTGAGGTCTTGAAAAAAATGAATTTCAGCACCAAATGGATCAATCTTATAAGGCGGTGTGTGGAAACAGTCAAATATTCTCTCAAAATTAATGGAAGAATTATGGGGGAAGTCATTCCATCAAGGGGTTTAAGACAAGGTGACCCTTTGTCACCTTTTCTATTCGTGTTATGCTCTCAGGCTTTATCCGCAACCTGGGTCAGTTGGTACAAAGGGGCTTGGTTTCAGGAATAAAAATTGTGAGGGAGGCGCCATCGATCTTACATCTTCTTTTTGCTGATGATTGTCTCATTTTCTTTAAAGCAGATTACTCAGAAAGCAAAGAACTCAAAAGGGCTCTAAAAGAATATGAGGACGCATCGGGGCAATTGATTAACTATCAAAAATCCGCCATTGTCTTCAGTCCAAACACCAATCCATCCTCAAAAGGGCTGATCAAGAACCTTTTAGGGGTTAGGATTGAGAACTACCATAAGTTGTATCTGGGAGTGCCAACTTTGTCGGCAAAAGCAAAAGGAGTTCAGTTTAACTTTATTGTGGATAAAGTACAGAAATGGGTACAAGGATGGATGACAAAGGACTTCTCGATTGGAGGAAGGGAAATCCTAATTAAAGCTGTGTTACAGGCCATTCCAACGTATACGATGCAATGTTTCAGAATTCCAACAACGGTTTGCACTGAACTTGAAAGAATCCTATGCAAATTTTGGTGGGGCTCAAAAGATGCAAAGCGGAGGATTCATTGGAGAGCTTGGGATAGGCTGTGTGCATCAAAGGATGAAGGAGGCATGGGCTTCAGAAAGTTGACAACTTTCAATAAAGCTTTGCTGGCCAAACAAATTTGGAGGTTTAAGGTAAACCCAAACTCTTTGGTGGCTAAGATTTTTAAGGCACGCTATTTTAAAAATGTGGATATCAATGAGGCAAGTATAGGGTCAAATCCATCATTCGTCTGGAGATCGCTTTGTTGGAGTATGAACATCATTGATAGAGGCACTCGATGGAGAGTGGGGGATGGGAAATCCATTCACATTTTCAAACACGCTTGGGTGAGACACTTGGAGGATGGAAGAATTCACTCCAGAATTGCTTCAGGATCTACAACCAGTAGATTCATCACACCAGAGGGGACATGGAATGAAGACCTTGTTAATCAGGCTTTTTTTACCATTCGAAGCAGAAGCTATAGTCAGAACGCAGATTGGAGGGGGAGATACACCTGATAGTTGCTACTGGAGCAAAGAGGCTAAAGGGGTCTACTCCGTTAGGTTGGGATATTTGCTCGAATGGGATAAACAATCCAACAATAGAGAGAAGGCTTCCACATCAAATGCAGGGGAGATGAGGAAATTCTGGAAGAAGATTTGGAAATTGAACCTTCCCCCTAAAATTAAGGTATTCTGCTGGAGAGTGGCTCATGACTTCATTCCGGTGGGTCGAAATTTACAACAGAGAGGTATGATGATTGATGGCTACTGTGCTATGTGTGGAGTAAGGGATATTACAACAACTCATGTCTTGAGATCATGTAAGTATGTTAAGAAAATGTGGTACAAAATGGGTATTGGGATTGATTTGGGATTTAGGATGTATGGAAAATCTTGGGAATTTATGCATGAACTGTGGTACAAATGCAAGCAGGGTGAAGTGGAGAAAACAATCATGTTGATGTGGGGAGTTTGGAAAGAGTATTGCAAAAGGATGCACGAAGATAAGGGGAATAATTCTAAAGGGGATCCCTTCTTTAATATTCAATGGGTGCTTGATTACCTTGCAGAATTTCAAGATAGTCGCAACAAACATCAATCAACCCTTCCACAGTTCAAAAGGGAGGATGGGATGCTTTCCATCATCGAAGTCGACGCGGCCTTTCATGAGGACATTAGAAAATTCGGCGTTGGCATTTGTGTGAAGAATAGGGAAGGCAATATCATCAAGGAGAGGGGCAAGAAAATATACGACCCAGGATCAGTTTTGGAAGCAGAGCTGCAAGCAATCTTCGAAGGACTGGAGGAGGCGATCAATTTAAAATTGGATCGTATATGCATTAAATCGGATTGTTTGGAAGCTGTGCAGATGTGTGATTCGAATGGTGGGGGCTCGTCGCCGGTAGGAATATGGGTGGAGAAGATCAGGGAGAGGAAAGGGAGAGTCGTAGTGTGCGACTTTATGCACCTTCCCCGATTACACAATCGGCGAGCACACCTTTTGGCCAAGGAGGCGGCCTTGACTGCAAACTCTCTCGATTAAGTCTGGAGTTTATTTTGTTGGTAGAATGGAATGCCTCGTGTTGGATGGATTATGCTGTAATAGTGTTAGATCTTTATCTATCCGGAGTTCTACCCTAAAAAAAAAAACTTGCACTTTCTAGTTATAATGACTTACATTTTTCATTAAAAGTTGTGTTGCACTTTTCAATTATAGTGACTTACACTTTTTAGTAATATTGACTTACACTTTTCAACACACACATTTTCGAAAAAAATTTACCAATAAAAAAAATTACAAAAAAAAATAATAATAATAATAAAAAAAAAATTACCATGTCAAAAATTTTATTCACAATATTCTTGAATATTTAGGGTTGACCAAGTCAACTCAATTTCTTATAAGGAATTGATTCTATATAAGAACAATCCATGTAAAAGAAAATGTTACTTTTATTTTTTTAAATTTGACTTTTTAATCGCTTTTATTGGTAGGTCGTATTTAAGGGTGTACCATTTTTCAATGGCACCCTGCCTCTGGTTCGACTTGTGAACTTATGACTTTTTTTTTTTCGTTTTAATCCAAGACCTTTTATTGTCATTCCAGTCCACCCTAAAAAAATATTTCTGGCTCCGCCCTTGAGCATAATGGAGGGACAAACTAGTGCAATAACACATTTTTGTAGTTCATTTTGTGAATATTTTTCTAAGTGACATGTTTAACTTCAAGATTTGCATTCAACTTTTTATTTACGCTTGAGGAATTTCACGTGTTTATCTTAATTCATATAGCCTTATTGTTCCTTATTGTTTCTAGTTTTGGTGATTGAAACACTTCGGTGAATGAGAAATCTTGTGGCTTCAATGGATGAGAAACCTTGTGGCTTGCTGGTGTTTGAGGCTTAATTGATTGTGATTGTTGATTTTCAAAATTCAGTATTGATTGATACTTACTTATTCATTTGTTTATGTGAAAATTTGTAATTTATTTGATGCTCTCAATTTATAAACAGACAAGCTTATGCATTTTAAAGTTTTAGACTTCCATATATTTTGGTCTAATTCTCTCATGTGAGTGAGTAGCATTTATGTTTGTGTGCTCTAAAACTTATCAATTGTCTTGTTTCAAACTTTGAAAATATTATCGTCATCTTTGTTTTGAAAAATTATTCAATGAAATATTTACATAGTTAGCCACTTTGAGTCTATTGACTTATATTTTTTTAGCAACCTATCAATTTAGTTTATTTGTCCATCTTTTGTAAATCTAATTTCTTTGTGAACTAGTCGAGCTTTAATGTTAATAATGAGGCTGAATTGAGCTGAAGTGTGAATTTTGTGAATATTTGTTTGATTCATGAATGAAAAGATTGGGAAAAAAGAGAAAAAAAGTGATGAATTATAAGTGGTGCATGAAAAATATTGAGTAAAAACACTAGAAAATGTTAGAAATTATTGGACAAAAAGAAAAGAAATGACAAGTGGTAGTAAAAGAAATTGAGTGTCAATTGAAGAAGTTTTCTAATCAAAAGAAGTGTAAGAAAAAAGTGGATGATTGGTCAATAAATGAAAGTTTCCGTAATTTTGAAATACAATGACAAGGATGATCAATATTTATGGTCATTCCGAATGGGGAAGTTTGAATGCAATAAATTGTGTTTGTCTTGAAGACATTAAACTCTATCAGAGTTAAATGGGAGAAAACACATTTTTTTTTTTTTTTTAGTTTTGTAACTTGTTTGATTTTTCTATAGTGTTTTGCTTTATAGGTTGAGTCATGTTAATGTTCAAGGATGGGAGTTGTGCACGGTAAAATTTAAAGTTGGGGTGCTTTGGTGTTAAAGGTTTAAGAGACAACGGTTGTAATGACTTGCATTTTTTGTTTGCGAATATTTTTCTAGGTAATGCATTTTGAGTTATGATAAATACATTTACTTAAGAGGAATTATGAATTGAGCCGTTGAAGCATTAATTTTAACTTGACTTGTGAATTTGGTTGTTGATTTTTTTAACTCTTGACCATGTTGAAGGAACTTGACAATCACAACAGAACTTAAGATAGAAAAATAAAAAATAAAATGGGTTCTCGTCATTAACTTACGGGCCATATGCATTTAGTTTGCAACAATATGGCCCAAAGTTGGAGGCCCATTCTAACCTCTGGCAAATTAATTTGAGGGGGTACGGTTGTTAGCACCTCCAACTTTGTAAGATATACCTTCTAAAAAATTTTAAAAAAATTTTACACACATGAAGACTATTAATATTCCTACCATTAAAATCTTAATTTCTATTTATTAGATACACCAACAATATCCAACAGAGTATCGTCACCACCTCTCTGTCCCACAACGGTAGTCAAACGAGCACCACACAATCTCAATATAAAAAGAAGAAGATATTAGATCATTTATTTAAAATTGTACACCAAATTACCAACAGAAGATTGTATAAAGTTGATGAAATAAATTTTGAGCAATACACTTATTAATGTAATGACATAGATCGGACAACAATCTTCCACAAACATATCACAAAATGAGAATTAATTAATGTTTCAACTACTAAAAATAATTTATGAAAAAATTAGCATATTTTGACAAACTAGTAGAAAAAATTACACTCTTTTTTTATATTGGTCGATAGAAAAAACGCCTAGATTTAAAAAAAAAATCATAAAAATTGACATATTTACAAAAAATAATAGAAACTTTTTAATTTTTCGACAAAATTTGATCGATACACCGTAAAAAAGAGAGGAGATTGATATTGTACAACCATGGACAAAAAAAAAGTGGAAAAAAATATTTTCAACCCCTATGATTCATTTCTAGAAATCGCAGTTTTTTTTTGTAAGGGACAGCAACGACATGCGTGGACAGGCAACGACGGCATGCAGAGGCCAGCAAGAAGCGCTCGGTGTGGGGACAGACGACGACTTGATTTCTATAATGTTAGGAAGATATAAAAGAAAGAGAGAAATAAATGGACAAAAGAAAGAAAAGGAGAGAGAGACATATTATGGTTTTAAGGAAGAAAAAGAAAGAAAATAGAGTTTTCTTAATTGTATTTACTAATTAGATAATGGTAGTTTAAATAATTTAGAAGGGTGTATTTAGTAAGGTATTTATGAGAGTGATCTATAAGGCCCATTAACAATTAATTGGGGTCCAAAATGGAAGAATTGGTCCAACCTCTTACTTGCATATGGGGTGGAAATAGGTTGGGGTAGGCTAGGTTTTACATGAAAAAATTTAGGCCTCATTTATAAATATTGAGCTGAATCTGGCCTGTTATCTATGATATGTTGTTTTTATAGTCTTGACTAGGGCTGTCAAATTGTGCTATCGTGTCGTGTTTCGTGTCGACACGATAGTGACACGACACGATAAGGCCAAACACGACATAATAAGGATCTGTGTCGACACGACACGAATACGATAATTTTCGTGTCGATACGACACGATAACAATACGATAATTTTTGTGCCGACGTGACACGACACGACACGATAAGAAAATAAATCAATTTAAAATTGTATTAAATATATAAAAAATTATCGTGTTATTATCAAATACGTGTCGTGTCGTGTCATATTAGGTAAATAACAGGTTAACGAGTTAATGGGTTACTTGTTAATTTTATCGTGTTTAACGAGTTGACACGAACCCGACAAGAAATTTTCGTGTCGACCCAATAACGACACAAACCTAATAAGGCCAAACACTAACCTGCAATTTTCGTGTCGGATTCGTATCGTGCTGTCGTGTCGTGTCAAAAATTGTCACCCCTAGCCTTGACCTGTCCTTTTAAGTAAATAGGCCAGACCCACGAGTCTTTTAAAAGCCTATTAAATATGTTAAATATGAATTGTAGTTCAATATTCAAATTTGCAAATAAAATTCACTACCAAAACAAATGCATTACAACGATAAGTTTAAATACAAACATTATAACGATTTCTCAAATATTAAAATAAATTTAACTTACTTTAATTTAATTTAATATAATATAAATGTTAGTATTAAATTTTAAGAATTAAATAGGTCGACATGTTAGGCTTATAAGTTAGAGAAAATTAGGCATTATATAAAATCTAAGCTTAGCCTACTTAACTAAATAGGTTTTTAAAAAAGTTTTAGCCCGACTCATATTATACATAGACTAGGCCTAACAACAAGGCCCTTAATAGGCTAGGCCGCCCAACTTGCATAGTTGCTACAATTTCTTTGGTCAATTGGGCCCATGCCATTTCAATTTCTTTGGTCAACAATTTCATACCATGTGCTGGACCTGGACCCAACCATTTGTTAAGAGTCGTGTCTCGTCATTTGGCAAAGTTGCTATGTAATTAGCCAGCGACTTCATTTTTGGGAGCAGTGGCTGTTTATAAACCAGTATCAGTATGCTCTTACAAAGGTCTATTCCAAAATAAATTAACATCATGTGAATGGGAGTATTATTTAAAAATTAAACAATAAAAATACAAAAATAAACATAATAAAATGAATCGATGGAGCAATATTTTTCATATGGAATATCATTTCCCTTTTCTTCAAATTAATACGCTTTAGTTGAAAATTGTACTCCATATATCTCAACAGTCAACATATGTTTGGTGAAATTCACTCATAAATGTGATTTATTATTCCCCTTTTCTCACACCTTCGAAATTGTTGCTCTCAAAATTTATGGACAATTTTTGTCTTGTTTATTGTTTTTTATTTTTTATTTATTTAGTGTTTGATACCCCCATTGGTTTCCCATCACGTACGCATCCTTATTAGACTTTAGAATATTGTTCTTAATTATTTTTTATACGCTCATGTCAAATCAGAACAACTATTTACCATCGAAATTGACGAAATAACATAGCAGATTAGCAATCAATCTCTCTGTCTCTCTTTTTTTTTTTTTTTTTAAATACGAATTAAAAGAGTAAATTAATAATTTATATATTAATTAATATTTTATTAATTTATGGAGTAATAAAATACTCAATTTATAAATATTCTTTCAAATTTTCACTTGTAATTAAATATTGTATATCAAATGAAGTGGCTAATTTGAAAGAATCCTTTAATCTTTCACATTATTATGCTTCTTGGGCTCATTATATCAGTTTATGGACATTAAAATTTTCTATATAAATAATTAAATATACAAGATCAAAATATGCTAACACAAACAAAATCATACACGAGGCTATTAAATCAGTCACCACGTTGAATAATTTCTTGTTGAACTATAACAAAACGGACACTAGAAGTTCTTACAATGATAATAAAAATTAGAGATGAGATTCAATGTGAAATTGATTTCAATAAAAGACAAAAGGCAATTGAGTCATTTTTCAAAAAATCTTCATAAATCATTCATGTAATAGGTACTCCCTCCGTCCCGTGATTATTCGCACACTTTTCTTAACGGAATGTCCCAACATTATTTACACACTCTAAAGACTCACATAATTTTTACCCTTACAATATTCATCTAATTAAAAAAATGTCACTCTATTTGGACCCACAACTTAACCCACAGCCCGGCCCAGAACCTACAAGGCCCACGAGGGCCCGAATTTAATAGGCCGAATATATTCAGCCTACATGGGACTCGAACCGGGTGTGTGGGCGCCTAGTGAGGAGCGCCCACCACTCGGACAAAGTCTGTTTTTCGTTTATAATTGTAATATTAATTGTATATGTACTCATTTTCGATCCATTTTTAAAAAAAAAAATTCACAAAATTAATTTCTTTCTATATTACTATAACTAAATTTGTGATTTATAACTATTTTAAATTTAATTTTTTAAATTTATATATTGTAAATCTAATTTATTTATTTTTTGTGTTTTGATTAAAATTCTAAAAAGTTCATATCATTTATACATGTTTTACTCTTTTGTTTTAAACAAATCTATTTAATAATTGAACATTCTTTTACTTATATTAATCACTAAATTTGTGATTTATAACTATTGTAAATTAATTTTTTTAATTTATATATTGTAAATCTAATTTATTTATTTTTTTGTATTTTGATTAAAATTCTAAAAAGTTCATATTATGTATACATGTTTTACTCTTTTTTTAAATAAATTTATTTAATAATTGAGCATTTTTTTACTTATATTAATCACTAAATTTGTGACTTATAACTATTGTATATGTGTGAATCTTATTTTCAAATAGTATATTAATAATTTAATGTATGCATGCATTATATTTTTATTCAAAACAAGTTAAAAAAACAAATTCATTTAATAATTAACATTCTTTCACTTATATTAATTACTAAATTTGTTACTTATAACTATTGTATATGTGTGAATCTTATTTTCAAATAGTATATTAATAATTTAATGTATGCCTGCATTATATTTTTATTCAAAACAAGTTAAAAAAACAAATTCATTTAATAATTAACATTCTTTCACTTATATTAATCACTAAATTTGTTACTTATAATTATTGTAAAATTAACTTTTTAATTTATAAATTGTAAATGTAATTTTTGATTTCACTTATATTAATTACTAAATTTGTGGCTTGTAATTATTGTAATTTTTTTAATTTATAAATTGTAAATGTAATTTTATTTTTAATTTTTTTATTTATTAATAATTTTTTTATTTATTAATTCACACAACAAAAACTTAATTATTATATAAACTAAATGGATATAAAAACTAAAGAAATTATGTCCAAACAATATAACATAAAATTTTCTAATTTAATCAATAATTTACTAATTTAATACTAAAATTTCCTAATTTAATATAAAATTTTATAATTTAATCAATAATAATTTCCTAGTTAATTAATAATTTAATTTTTTTGCACAAATTTGAATTTTTAATTACCACGGAATCTGAATTTTTGCAAAAAATTTTAATTTGTGATAGCGACGAAAATTTCCATCGGCAATCACAAATTTTTAATTTTTTTTTTTAATATATATATATTTTTTAATTTTGTGGTTAGAGACGGAAATTTCCGTCGGTATTTTTTTTTTTTTTTTGGGATTGCCGACGGAAAACAAATTTCGTCGTTAATTACCGATGGAACACAAATTCCGTCGGTAAATCGGTTGACTTTGTTAATCCGTCGGTTATCCCGACGGATTTCAATCCGTCGGTATTTCGCAGTTTTTTTGTAGTGTTAGTCAAATCTCCGTCCACTTTAGTCAATGAATTAACAAAAACACCCCTCTTTTATTTTACTTTACACATCACTATATTCCATTTTCTTAAACTCCGTGATGGTCAAACCATGCAAAAAAATGCTGGGACGGAGGGAGCTAGTAGTATATAGAAATTACTAATATTAATTTATATTTTATATGGGGCCTATAGAAATTATAAAAAATATATTATCTTATAATTTTAGCGAGTTTATTAATTTAACACCCTATCCCCGAGTCGGGATCGGCCAAAAATATTACTCCGTATATTAGAAAATTTATTAATTAATCGAGTATTAATTTATAGAGTTTATAATGTAGTTGGGGCTTTTTTTTTTGGGTCCATATTTATCCCAAAAAAATATAAAATTCAAGAAATTGTGTAGGACTGAATTCATCTATATATTTAGAAAAAAATAATCTTAAAAATTTCCTTGTTATTTCATCCATTTTTATTTATATTATGAGAAATACTTATTATATATATTATATACATATTTTTAAAGTCTAAAATGTGTTGTTTTAATTAGGAAGAAATTCCATTTTTGAGCTTTTAAGACATTTTCACCGTGCGCGATACGGTGGAAAAACTATATTATGAGGAAATTATTAGTTTGCCCTTGTGTGCTATAAATGCACATAAACTAAATTGTGCATAGAACAAACAGTTGTGTTGGGATCAATGCAATGAGGGTGATTGCAGAAATTCATCAATAAAATGAACCTCCCATCTTTTAAAAGTTATCTATTTTATTATTTCTAACGTTTTAACAAAAGTTACTCAAAAATAACATTCACTATCTTTTTCAACATTTTCTAATTTTTCCTATCTCTCTATATTTTCTTTTTTCACTTCTCTCTCTTTCTCTATTTTTTTATTTTTTCATATCTCTCTACATCAACAACTCACAACATATATAATAATAATATTATATTCTTTAATTAATGTGTAAAAATAAACGAACAACTTTCAAAGGGAATCATAAAGTATTACAATTCAAATTACTTTAGATTTCGAGTGAAAATGTTATGTAATACTCAATAAATTAAGTGGTAATTTTAGTAGGAAAATAATTCATTTGAAGTCCGTGATGTGTCGTAAATTCGTAATAAATAAATAGATGTTAGATCGATGTCGATCGCTTGTGAAATTTATAAATTATTCTTTCGTTTATTTCTGAAAGTTAGACGAACTTTCTTTATTCAAGACTTCAAGTGCACGTATATTGATTGATTGCAAGTTTGTTTACTATTCTTCTTTAGCTTATTCACTCATTTAATCTATGATTTATCTAAAAAAATGGTAAAGTCTAGTATGCAATCGAGTGCATGTTGTGCACCCTAGTCCATGTTGCACTTTTCAGTTTATTGACTTACACTTTTTGATAAATGGTGTTGCACTTTTCAATTATTACTAAAAATATTATTATACAGTTTAATCATTGAAAAGTGCAACACCATTTACCAAAAAGTATAAGTCAGTAAACTGAAGGGTGCACAACATGCACTCAAATACATAGCAACAGACCAACCCAAAAAAAATTGTATGAAATCATTTTACATTATGTTGGTCGACATGGTGTCATGTTTGTCGAGATTGAATTTTTAATAGTATTCATTGGAATGACAAATCTAAAACAATATAGTTTAATTAAATAATTATGTAAGTATATATAGATATTATATTATCAAAAATATTTGCAGATATTTATATATGAAATACACAAACAAAAGTGTAGGTTCATTTTCTTTATAAAAACATCCAACCTTAAATATTAATGTTCATTACAACATTAATATGGGGTACCTATTACATGAATGATTTATGAAGATTTATAAAAACATCCCGTGATTTCAACATTATTTTCTTTATCAAAATCGCATGTGATGGGCTGGGTTTGACTTAGTTATCAAGTAAATTGAGATCATTTTGTAATCTGTAAATCCGTGTCCAGACTCCAGACCTAGAGTGGTGCACCCAATGAAGGCTGAGGCCATAGGGTTGTACGAGGCACTCTCTTAGGTCAAGGACATATATGGGGTTTGATTCCATTATCATTATATTGAATGTGATGCGAATGTTGTAATTGACTCAATTAAGGATTCTAGGGGAAATCACTAGGTGTTTGGTAGCTATATTTTGGCTTGTCAAGCATTATGTAATTTATTTAATAGTTGTGTATTTCAGTTTATCCGTTGTGATGATAATCAGATACGGAGTATATAACATACTCCATTGTTAGGGTCTCAGAATATTTTCAAAGCCTTGAGTCGAACCTCCAGTTTTTATGAATGATCTTTTCAATTCTATTTGTTTTGATTGCGAACCTCCACCGAACGTCTCCGCCGCAGTCAACGACACTCTCGCCGGGCAGCTCTTCTTCGGGTGGCTCGGCGATAAACTTGGCCGCAAAATGGTGTACGGCATGACCCTCATGCTCATGGTCCTCTGCTGCATAGGCGGCTCCGACCTCTCTTTCAGTGATAAGCCCAAAGCTGTTATGGCTAGCTACACTCTGTTTAGGCCTAATGCTCTAACATACATTCCATGAGAAGTATTTTCTGCGTATTAAATGTAAATTAAAATATATAGGAATCAATAATTATTATATCACCCAAGGAAAGACCGGCAGTATCTTGAAACCATAGGGGACTAAGAATAAGAATCGAGAATAGGGTTGTAGAATGTACGAGTGAATTGTGTTATATTAATTTATTTACTCTTATATTTAATTAATGTAAAAATCAAATATATCTTCTATATATATATATTTACTGACATTTAAAGTCGTACATTTTAATACGTATCAAATGTCCTCCTTATTCCCAACATGCTATGGTGCCATTTAATAATTTTTTAAAGTTTCTAAATATATTTATAAAATACTTGTAAATAATTTTGCATAAGGTTTTTTAAATAGTTTCCCAAAGTTTTTAGATCAAAAAAAATTATATCATTCATTTAGAAAATGAGTTAGTATAAATATAATTTATATCATCTATTTAGAAAATGAGTTATTACAAATAGAAGAATCATTGCTAGAAGGATCTAGACAAATTCAAATTAAGTTAACTATATGAAAATAAAATTATCAACGAACACTTCATAAATTAATTAATATGAGAAAAGTTATGTTGAATTTGATCATAGTTTAAACGACAACTTGATTAATGTGAATTTTAATATATAATCAGTTAAAGTGGAAAAAATTGAAAAGGGGCGTTAGGTCAGTGAGCATGACAATTACGCAACCATTTGGGGTTACACTGTTGAGTGCTACTCGAATTGGATTCAAGGACCATTTGGATTACACTGTTGAGTTGAGTGCTACTCGAATTGGATTCAAGGACCAATTGGATTCAAGGACCATTTGGGGTTACACTGTTGAGTTGAGTGCTACTGATTCGAGTTTTAGCCCTAATCAAAAGATATTCTCTAACATATCATTATTTCATCACATCAAAATAATGTCACAACTAATATATATATATATATATATATATATATTTTAATAGTCTATATAAAGGAGAATGTTCTTGTGAAAAAATATAAGATGAGAAGTGAGTTTCTTAATTTTTGCAATAAGATGAAAAACATAAGAATATTGGCGACACAACTAGAGTCGGCGGGGAGTTCAGTACACGAGAGGTCGCGACGAAGTATTTTCAGTAGGGTCTTCACGGCGGCGACGACTAAAATGCTTGGCGGCGACTCGTCAAGTTGGAAACCTTAAGGGCGACGACTAATATTCATTAGGACGGCGACCCATCGTAATATTTATTAAGATGGGGAGACGTCGATTGAAAAGCTTTGTTTTGAGTTTAGACAAAGAATTCTCAAAACAGTCTTAAAATGGGCAGACAAAATTGACGGTTAATTAAAATTTTAGGATTCAATATTTTTTATACCAATTAAAAACTAAATTTTCGGTCTCCAATTAAAATTCAAAATCAGAATTTGAATTTCAGTTTAGAGACTGAAATTCGGTGGCTAAGCGGTCTGAAAAAGGGGATTTCACATATTAGGTCTTTCCACCTAGTGATTTTTTAAATAAGGACATGGTTTAAAATAGTTTCAAATTAAGATCAAAATGTAACATAAATGTACCATCATGCCCTTACTATTTAAATTATGAATTTAATATTTAGAAAGTCAATTAGTTTTAAAATTTAAATCGGTGTGTATGAGCTCTTCGAAAATTGCGCATTAATTAAGACTTTTCGAAATTAAAGCTTTCCTAAATTAATGAAAATTATGAATATTGTAACGTATACTTTATAAATTATGTTTTTTTTTCAATTAATTTTGTTGTTTTTGTTGTTAATGAATACGGAAACAATAATAATATGACACCAAGTAATGTAGAACAAAAATACGAAATAAGTATTTCTGCAGAAAGAAATAAGATTTTTTGCATACTTAAGATTATTGCGGAAGGACAAACATAAATTCTGCATATTTCTTTATATTGGTCGCATATTATGGGTTTGAATTGCATAAATAATGAAAATTATTAAAAATAAACGAAAAGTCTACAAAACAATGCAAATTTACCATAATATGATATTTAATGATATTTCATTTATAGCATGTAGTAACAAACGTTTCATTATTTAAATGTATTTAATTAATTAGAAGTAATAAAATGGAATGTTCAAACTTTCCTATTATAAAACTAGAGTTAATAGTTATTATATATGCCGTAACATACTACCTTTTTTCCCCATTAAATTGGAGATCGAATAATAGAGAATTACATCATTAAATTTAGCATAATCGAATTGACTGATGTATAACACATATATGATTAAATGGTTGTATTTTATAGTCTTTATAGTTTAGTGTGGAATATGGTGAATATAATTTTGATAAGATACACATGCAAGTAAAAGTGCAAATATGCAATCTTATAACATACAATGAAAAACAAGTAATGATATTATAAAATTGACTCGTTTAAAAATTAATATTTATATATATATATATATTAATTCAAAACAGAAAAATGTGCCATATACAAATGTATATATATATATATTTCATTATACAAAGAAAAACACGTAATGAGATATTATACAATTTAATTCAAAATTAAAACTAGTATAAATAATACAACGGTATTAATTAAAATATCATTAATTCATATAACCCATTAGATATCCCACCTTCTCCACTACATAAAGCGTTTCATTTATAAATTTTCTGGTGCATTTGGTTATGGTATTTGATTATTTAGAAACTTTTGTTGCATTTGATTGTTATGAATATAAATGTGCAATACACAACCATATTATGCAGTTAAAGGAAAAAAATATTTGCATAATAATTGTATTAGTGCAGAAATATTCAGTAAACTATCTGCATATGCAAAGTGTAATATGCAAAAAAAACTATTTTTATGCAAATCAGTTAGTAATGCAGAAAGAAACAATATACTATTTGCATATGACGAGGTTGTTGTGCATAAAATTTATATTTATGAAAATCGGAACTGCATTCCAAAGAGAACATACATTCTTGATAAATTTGAATGTTGAAACATAAGTAAAAATTTATATATAATTATGGAGATATAAAAAAATTAAAATAATATATCCTATGACAGAATTCTCGTTAAAAAAAATATATAAATGAGAACCATTCAGCTTAGGAAAAAGTGCAGAAAATAATTTACATAAAACCTATAACACGAACCAACTTGGTTTTCCTATCGAATTCGATCTTGAGTAACACGAGAAAGTCCATAGACTGATAATATGCTACTTATCATAAAAAATTGAGAATAAAATCAGACTAACATGTAGAAACGAAAAAAATCATTACTCACTGTTATAAACACCAAGAAATAATTCCACAACCGATCTGTAACAAATTAGTAAATTAACTATACTACGAGCGCCGCCTTCGTCTCTCTAGCGTGGGCAACACAACCGATCTGTAAAAAATTGTAAAAATCGAACCAGTCACTTGCACCGCGTCTGTGTTGTCACGTCGCCGCGAAGGAGATTGGGTGGAGGGTTCAACCGTGGACGACGACGGCAAGGAAGATCTGCCATCGAAAATGCTTTTATCTTCCATTCGAGGGGTTTGATCATCTTCGGCGCCTATGTTCGTGGAGAAGACAGATGACGTTTGTGGGTGAAATAGGTGAAGGGGATTTGTTTGAAAATCAAATATTTAGATGATATTGAAATCAAATTTGAAAAGGAAAGTCAATCAGGTTAAATTAGTTTTTTTTTTTTATGAAATTCACGAAATTAGTTTTCTAATTATAAAATGTTGATTGGGAGGATTGTTGTTGAAGACGAAAAATAAGAAATGCAAAGAATTCATTAATTAAATTTGAAAATTTTAAATTAGTCTCTAAATTTAAAGTTAAGGGCATAATGGGTTAATAAAATATGTTTTTGACATTTTTTAAAAAGATTATATTAGTGGTCCTTTATTAAAAAGGTAAGTCTATGAAGGGTCTTTTTTATAAAAATTCTCTCTGAAAAACATAATATTAAAGACCGAACTAAAAATAGTCTCTAAACGAGTTGTCAAAATTTGTAGTCAATTAAAATTTTTAGGATTCAGAATTTTTTATACCAATTAAAGACTCGATCTCTAAACAAAATTCAAAATTTTAATTTTAATTTCGGGTTAGAAACTGAAATTCGGTGGCTAAGCGGTCTGAAAACATAATATAAAATACCGAATTGAAAACAGTCTCAAAACTCAATTTTTTTCGGATTGGTCTCAAAATTTTGGTCTCTAATCAAAGCATTTTTTGTAGTGAATTTCTTCACAGGCATAGGCACAACTACCACATGGTTCTTGCTAGATATCGCATTTTACAGCCAGATTAATCTTTTCCAAAATTAAGATATCTTTAATTAGTGCAATAGGGTGCATGGATCCCACCTGCGAAAACCATGAATGCTCTTGAAGAAGAAGTTTACAAAATTGCTAGATCGGAGCTCAAACCCTAATTGCAATGTGCAGCTGCACCGTATTTCTAATTGCATTTGTGCCATGCACGGGATATCTGCTGCAGCCGGGGCTATGCATGGTGGGAGCGTTCGGGTTCTTGTACGCTGCGCAGCCCAAGGACCCGAGCAAGAGGGATGTGGATGAGAATGAGAATGAAGTTGAAGAAATGAGCTAGCTAGGCCAACAGGTGGCCGGTGTTGATCATACTAGGACAGTTCCAATTTGATCACTCGATCTGTTCTACACTATGTAATTTTTAAGTGTTTTTTTTTTATAACTAAACTAGTAACTTAAATTACTGTGTTCGGTGACCGTCCTGGACATTGAGCTAGGTTTTGGATATATATTTTTCAAAATAAGATTTATCTCCTAGCCTTTTGTTGTTACTGTATTATTATAAGTTGTATTAACAATTTAAGACTAAAGTAAATTAAAATAAAACGGTAAAACAAATATTGTTCTTGAAACTTAATGAAGTACCAATACTATTTTCATCTCAATTTATAATTCATTACAATATTCTAGATGTCTAACAACTTTAGCGAATTTACTTTTTTAAAAATGTTAGTAGAGAGAGCCATTATACCCAAATGTGCACACATATTTACCCAATTAAGAACTTATGATTTGCTCCACGTACGCGTGGACTGTGTTTTCGATCTGACATGGACCGTATTCTGAGCCGGCCTACGGGTTTTGCTCTGATCCGGGATAAGCAACCAGCTATATATCGATTTTGTAAACAAGTATTTAGGCGCATTGCACTGGGAATTAAGCAATTGGAGATGAAGTGGTGCTTGTCATCCAAAAGAAGCAATGGTTAACAAGTGACTCCCTCCCTCCCTCTAGCTCTTATATTTATTTCATCTTTTCATGGGATCAAATAATTAATTAAGAAGATCCTTATAGTTGGCATGGGCATCATTCTGTTAAATGATCTAGTAGTGATATTGATCATATCCTTTCTTTAAGTTTTGTATTTTTTTTATTATCACTACGTTTTTGCAAATTAATTAGCCCATGGACTATTCTTATTTATAGGCTATTCATAATTGTTTGATATTGTAAAATTTAGATTTTTTTTTTTTCTGGAAATTTCAATCTTAATTCTTTTGAGAAAAGCTTTTATGGGAAGAGTTTGAATGAAATATTCGAAAAACAATTCTAGCTAATACAATAAACTCATGCAAACAATTCGCTAGACGTACGTACTTATTATTAAGTTATGTATTATAAAGGCGTAATATTTATTTTAAATTTCATGTTCATAATTCAAATTCTTCGAACCATGCAAAAGACTGCGATTATATTGATCAAATTCCATAGCAAGTAATCTAACTACATATCCAATTTCACATAAAAGGAAGAAATATTCCTAAGAACATTTTCCGACATAAATTTTTTTAATTTAAAAAGTCATAGTTTGGGCTCCATTTCAACTACAATTTGTTGAACATTGTCCAAAGCAACAGAGAGGTTGATAGATAGTTTGGGCTCCATTTTGATGAACTTTTTTTTTTTGACAAAAAATATGATTGAATTAAAGAAGGTTGCCATATGAACATGGACATAGGGGTACCCCACGTATCATATATATACATCCCTAAGTTATAAAAAATAAAATTGGACCATAAAAATTATTTTAATTTCTCGTCCACTGTATCATATGAATTAATTAAGGATTCAAAGGTTGAAGCACGTGGGAAGCGACTGGGATCCATATGCTACGAAATTGTCCTAAACATTTGTAACATGCAATAACGATCTGGTCCCCTAGGCATTCTTTTTTAGTTGCCACTATTATTATTACTATTTATATACATATATATTTGCATGAAGCAGTGTTATATGATAAATATTCAAATTAAATACTTACATATTCTCTCTCGTTAAATTACTCATTTACTATTACTTTATTATAATTCTGTTATTATAATCCTGTCAGTTGTGTGGTTGAAAAATTTATTAACAACTAGCTACAACACAATATCTTAATAAATAATTAATTTTTCTCTACTCCACATACACAACGTACCTCCTACCTAAGTCAACTTCTTTTTTCCATATTTTATCAACAACTCAACTCAATCTAAAAATATATATTTTTCATTATTTATTAATTATATACTGTACTCCGTATTATTTATAATCAACACAACTCTTAAATGATTGTTTATCCTAAAAATTTATCATTACGCTTTATAAAAGCAATATCTTTATTTTAAATTATTTTCCTTCTGATTTTTCTACGTTAAATTGTATCAAAATCTGGATTATTCCATTTAAAACTTTTTTAGAAGAAAAAAAAAAGAGCTTAATCTGAAATACACTATTTGGAAAACATATAGACATATTTTAAAAGAGGAACTAGTGTGAAATACACTATTTAGACTTCAGTTTACTTAAAAAATATTTTGAGTAGAGTTATAAGTTCACCTATCATAAACTCTTTCTGTTTATATTTATAATATGCACACTTTTAAATTTTATAAATGAAAATATTTATTTTTTTAATATATAAATACACTCTTCACTTTTTATTTAAACATCTATTTTTACATAAACTACCAATATTATGTAATACCCGTACACAAAGAAAAGTGTAGTGTGAAATGTGAATGGAGGGAGTAATATATATGTGATGATTACGAGCTCATACATAATATGTATGAGACCGTCTTATACATATTTTTGTCATTTTAAAATATAAATTCATTTGAGGAAAATATTTAACTTTTTTAAGTGAGTTTAACCAAATTTATTCTTTTAAATAAAATTTGTAGTTAATTGTATGTTCCACTATAAAGTACACATGTGTAATAATTTACACATCCGTTGATTATATTTAAGACATACATGTCACTAGTATGATTTAAAATTTTAAAAACAAGACCTCACGGTCTAGATAATGGTACTCTAATTACTTGAGCTATTTCACTGTCACCATGGAAACACTCGAAATGACATTATAATGAGTATCATGGCTTGCAACTAATATGAAGCTTTGACTACCTGTAATGATCACATGTGTTGTCAATTAAACGTATTTATTATGTACCAAACTCATAATTAATTAAAAGTTGTAGTCAACTAGACATAATTTGGAATATATCACAACTAAGTTTATATGATTAACTAGTGAATCTTTTTTTTTTTTTAACAGTAAAAAGAATTCTCATATCACTTGAGTATTTTGGGTACTCAACCCATAATTTTACAAGTAAAGCCTAACTAGTTCGCATAATTAACTTCCGCCAAGTCGACACTCCGATTAATCTATGATGCAAAGAAAAGGGTCACAACACCACGCCGATACCGCCGAATTTTTTGTCACCAAATTTTTACCTCCAAACCAAGTCCATACATGTATTTTTATATTTTCTAATGCTTTTTTCACCTCCTGCCGTTCATCGTTAAATCTTTTGGCATTTCGGCACCTCCAAATTTCCCAGACGATACAAGCCCATAGGCTCGTCATGAACTTCTTCCTAACACTACCGTATCCGAGCGCATCAAAATGTTGCAAGGCATGTGTAACTAGTGAATCTAAGAGCAAATAACGGTACCTTTATTATTAATTAAAATTATGGAAAGGGATTTAGGGGTAATCGCGCGCAATTAGTGGGATAATTAAAAGCTAGCTAATCCTAATGGCCGGCTTGCCTTTACTCTTTAGTTTGTTTGCTCACAACGGTTAATTAATTAATTGATGGTCCCCGATATGCCCTTAATTTTGGGGAACCCCATAACAATCAAGTGCCCTTTGTTGTGGGTCAATTTGGCAACTTTATCACTTTTTATTTATTTATTTATATATATATATATATATAATCCACTTTTTTTTTTATATAAATTAATATCTACATAGCTCTAATATGCACGTTCGTATTATTAGTGGTTATTTTTTTTTTAATCATGAAAATATAAATTTTAATACTCATTAAATGTGAGCATAAATAGGAAATTGACTTGTTAATTAACATTTACAATGGCTTTTTTAATTCTTGCGAAAACTATAATCCAAATTGGATATATAAGACGTTTTGTGGAACCAAATTAGTCAGAAAAATAATACTAATTTAAAATTGGATTAATGAGTAAGATATATTTAATTATAAAAAAATAATTAAATGAGTGAGCATATATATTTCATTATTATATCAATAATATTTCCACCAATTAGCATGGTGGAGTGGGTCTCTTTTTTGGCTGATGTCCTATAAGGTTGCAAATATGTTCGAGGGGATATATACCTAATCTACAAAATCCCCCTTGTATCTTGTTTGTTTTCAGTTATGAGGACCAACCAATTATCGGCAAGGTGAGTAGAGAGTATAATAAAATGAAATAAAAATTTGTATGAGACGATCATCTCATCGTATAAAAGAAGTATTTTCACCACTTAATAATTTTATGGACCATATGAATTGTATTTTAAGCAAAATAAGATGTAAATATGATCAATGAATATTCATTAACATCTATATGGTACGTTTAATCCCAAGTTTACTTAACAATGCATGTGCATTTCATTGGGCAATTTTATTTGGTCTAGCTGGTACATTTCATTTAATTTGTTTATAAATCTATATAAATTTCGTTTGAAAGAAAATAAAAAATGAGTACTCCATTAAATTTGAATGGTCTCATAACTTGGGTCATATTAGATCAATAATTTGGCATTTATGATATAGACTTTAAGACGTAGCTTGTTGATTAATTTGTTGTGCATGCCACCACATAATTTAGTCAAATTCCGTTGAACATTAACATTTTTACGTTGACAAATTTAGCCAACCATAGACTTATTTTATGTATAATATATATATTATTGGAAGAATAATTGAATAATAGCACGAAGACATTGAAATTATTAAAATTGTTCTTCCGAGATAAGATCTGGTTTGACGTTGATACAAACGGACTAGCACTTCGCACTTGGCAGGATAACCTCATCCCATTGGTTCCAATATACTATTGTTTACCATTAGCTTTTTTTAAGTTATCTATTAGTATTATGTGTAATAAAGTTATTTTATCTATTTATCACAAGCATTAATTAAAGTTAAATGTATTTTATGTGGGGTCTATATGTATGGTAAATAAAATATTTTTAAAGGGTTTGAATTAAAAATGATGTGATAATTCTTTTAAAATTTGGAGGAGAAGAAATTTGGAGGGAGAATGATTTAGAAATAGATGTAAGATACCATGTTTAGAAAAGTTCGGAGACAGGTTAGAAAATATGAATGACATAAAAAGTGGTGGAACGAAATCTGTTCGAACTGGAAACTTTTTTTTTTTTTCATAGACTATATGATCATTTTTCTCAAAAATGGGTAAAAACATTTTTTTCTAAAAAAAAAAGATTTTGAGTTATCAAAATGGGTAATAAAATATTTTTACCTCGATGAGAAAAGTAAACTAAAAAAAAAACAATATATTCTTATTGACTCATTTCGTAAAACCAAGTCAATCTCTCTAATATTTGGTGAGGGTAAAATTTATCACTTCACAACAATAATAAGTTTATCTTGTTAAATATAAATTAATTAATCACACTCTTAATAATAGCTCGTTTATTTCTTTGGAATATTATGTGGAATTTGAAATTTTATCCGATATTATCCTGTGTGTTGATTGAATGATTGAGGCCCACGAGAGAGAATTATTGTTTGAGATACATTTTGTCAACAACCAGCCGGTTATATTGATCAAGCCAACCGCGCGCGAGTTGTCACCCCAGGTACAACTACAGTACATGAGTACCATGACACATCAAAAAAATTACACCTCCGCCCCATTTTTATTTCTATCATTTACTGTTTACGCGTAGTTTATACTCCCTCCACATTTAAATAAGTGTCATTTTAACAATTTTCAACATATTAAGATATGTAATCATGGACCATTTTACCCTTCATTAATGATAACTAATTTTAATATTAAATTTATGTTTAGTAATGAATGTGGTCAATATTGTAGATGATATTCATGTATACAATAATTAAGGTTTATGCATGATTTATGTTATAGTACTATATTCAAAAGGGAAAAAACTTAAATCAAGGTAAAAAAAAATGGAGGGAGTACAATGTACAAGGGTAAAATTGTCAAACTTGAAGAAAAAAGTGTAGAATGACACTTATTTAAAAAATATTGAAAAAGGCAAAGTGACATTTAATAAAAAACGGAGGGAGTAATATATAAGTTTTTTATTATTATTAAATGAGATAAATAAAAGGTATGAAAATCTCCTAAGTAATAAAGTTTGGTAAGTAATAAAATAGAGTGGTAAAATAATGACATATAATATAATTTTTTAAGAAGCTTGAAAAGTATAGTTTAAAGTGAAAACATTTTTTATTATCGACTTTTAAAATGATGAATCTAATTTTTGAGCACCCAACAATGACTTTACACCCAATTCTACACCATAAAATTTCAATTCGATTCAATCGATTTTTCGGTTTTTTCCGAATACTACACACACCTGCACCAAGTTTATGGTGTGCTGCCGCACGTTACCCATCACTTTTATTTTGCCTAGTTGTGCTTTTGGGCCTGTTGAGTTTTACCAAAAATTATCAATTCAACAAAATTTGTAACGAAATCATTGAGTTTGAAGTCAATTGAAAACCGTCGCTCAAAAATCCAAACTCTGCTTTTCAATTTTATGGTGGGTGGGTGGGATCTCTTGTTGGAATTTTTGAGCACCCAACAATGACTTTACAAAATTGACATAAATAAATAACAAAATTGTAAATACAATTAAATTAATATTTACACAAAGTATTCGATTTTCCTCTTTTAGTAGCTTTTCTCCTTTAGCAGTTTTCCAAAATAAGCAGGTTCTCGAAATCAGCAGCAACGACCCCATCTCACGAACAATAGGAACAAAGTTAAAGTCGAGTCAAGGAAAAAACCTTTTCCCGCAAAACGAATACGTCCCAGCTAGTACTCACGATTTGACGTAACATTTTAAAAGGTAAAACGACTTTCGCCTCTATACGAGCAGCACCACAACCTAAAGAGTTCCAACGAACTAAATCGACACGAAAACTGGACTGCACTCTATATGTTCAATGCAAATATGTATGATGTTATGATTTTTTCTAGAAAATCAAGTGTTGTGTCTCTTTGTGTGAGTATGCAAGTGTGTTTTGCAACATGAAACATGCATCCTATTTATAGGCATGTTCCAACATGTGAGGGGTCTCTACATTTATTATGACATTCATGCTATTTATAACGCCTTGCGGTTACAAGATTTAATTATGGCATTCATGGATTTGTAACGCTTTGCGGTTACAAATTTATTTCGAGTTTAACTAATATAAGGGACATTCCTATAAACACGATTAAAAATAGAGACAAAAAATTATAGTTTTAGAATTAAGGTCAAATTCATATCCAAATAACCAATTATGCCCTTATTCTTATACGACACTAATAATGTAAATTTAAATTAGATTTTAAATTTTAAATCAATGTAAATTAAAATTAGCAACCGATAATTACTCAATCACTACGAAAATTTCCTTAATTGAATAACTACCTTTCGTATTCCAATTGACAATTTCAAGAAATTACATAAATCTCACCTTTCAAGTTTACTTTCTATATTTATCATTTCATTCATTCTAATTTCCAATTCTTATTTTCTCCTATTCCAAAACCGTAACGCTCCACCATGGTTGCGCCCTCACTACGGCCGTTGTTAGAAAAGATGAACACCGATCGTCATCGTCGTCGGATACATCGATCTCCCTCACCCAAGCCATCGTCGTCGCTGTTGTAGAAGATGAACACCAAGCCCTATTATGGAGATTGCACAGGTCATTCACGACAAAGGTGCAAATTGGTGGCAAATAGAAGAGGGCAGATTACTCCATTTTGTTGGAGTAAACAAAACAAGATTCCTCACTGATGAGGAAGTATTTGCCAAGTTGGTTGCTGACAAGATTGTTGAGGAGAAAGAGAGGCTTGCTAAAGGGATCAAGCACCCTGATAGCAGCTCAAGTGATGATGGCAAAGATGATCCATCAAACCCCTCTAAACCTCCTCAAGACAACCCTCCCAGACCAACCTCCTTGAACCTCCCCAAACCAAACCTTCTGAATCCAGCAAATTTTCAACTCCCCTTGTTACCTATCATAGAAAAGGCTTTGTATCTTCAGAGGTGTTGACCAGAGCTGGTGACACAGCCAAGGACACATCTGCCAATGAAGGTTCTTCTGAACCCAAGGCACAACTTACAGATGTGGAGGCTCCTATCCTAGAAGCTGGTTTGGTTAAGGCCTATTCAGTGTCAGGAGAGTTGGACACTGATCAGCCCTTAATCATTCAGGATGACTCAGTGGCTGCTGAGAAAAGCATTGTGATCTCCCAACAACTGCCTCCTTTGAACCCTGTTGAGGGTGAAGGTGCTGCAGATTTAGGAGAAGGAGTTGAAAAGGAGAATATAGTTGAAAAACCAGCGGGAGTTTTGGATGATAGAGAGGTAGTAATCACTAAGATTGTGAGTGTACCACCAAATGAGGGTGGAATAAGTGAGGAAGGACAGGTTATTCTTGAAGTTAAATCTGAACTTCAGGAATCCCTTGATGAAAGGAGGTCTGATTCCTTGTATGAGAACATTATTTATGAAGGAAGTAAAAAATTAGTTGAAAATGAGAAGAAGACTGCTGATGCATCAGAGTCTTATGAAAAAATTCTGAGGGTGATGAGTGTTTATTCACTAACCCATTTGACTTGTTTGATATTGCAGGAATTTCCTTTGAACAAATTTTTGCAGATGAACTACTCACTGATACCCCTATCCAAGTGGATTCCAGCTCAGCTCAAGCAATCCTTGGTGAACACTCAGCAAAACTGGATTCCTTGGCTCATCAAGTCCAAACTGCCTATGCTGAAACTTCAGGCACCTTGGATGAGCAAGGAAGAACATTGGCTTCAGTAGAAATGAGACTGACAGGCTCAGAGGATGTGGTGTTGCCCACAATTGAAGCCAGGATCAGTGGAGTAGAGTCAGGATTGCAAACTATATCTGCAGAAGTTCAGAAAGCAAAGACTAGCATGGAATCAATTTCCAAGGAAGTCAAGAAAGAACAAAAGCTGCTCAGAGACAATCACAATTCCAATGTCAAAGCACTTAGACTGACTGTCAAGCAGGCCCTTGGAAAGAAAACTGCCTTACAAAAGAAGAGAGTTGAAGAGTTAAGGCTGGCAATGGTGAAAGTGATTCGAGTGGAATTTACACGTTTTAGAGGCACATGTTAAGCGTGTTTTGATGTGGATTTCATTGAATTATGCATTGAATATGATTGTTTAAGCCAAAATGAGAGAAAGGTTGTGTTTTGTCGATTTTGTAGGAAATACGATGGAATTCGGAGCAAAACATCAACCATACTTTACTGGATTAGGAAGAGGAGTGCACGGTTGAATTCGTCTCGAAAAACGGAGTGGAATAGCCAAAAGAATCGAGTCAATCGGATACCCGAGGCGAAAGTTATGCACGAAACGAGAAAGGGGCCGAAGTCGACCGAGCGAGCACGCCCGAGACGAGTGCTCGAGACGAGCTCGCCCGAAACAGCGATTTTGGGGCCGAAAGAGGGCACGGCCGAGCACCCTTCTCGGCCGAGATGCTGCCTAGACGAAAGACCACATGCCACGGCCGAGCACCCTCCAATGCATGCATCCTCACAGCACGGCCGAGCACCCTCCAATGCATGCATCCTCACAGCACGGCCGAGCTCCCAGCTCGGCCGAGCACTTGCTCGCCTCCAATGCCATTTTGCACGGCCGTGCTCCGTGCACGACCGTGCCAACCTCATTTTCGGTGCTTTTTCACTATTTTGGCCTATTTTGAGGGACCAACTTGCAATTTTGGCATCCAAACCCTACCCCAACACTATATAAGCCCCATTTCTTGAAATCCAAGACATTCTTCCCCAATTCCTCAATTCCCACACACAGTTTCACACAATTGGAGGTGTTTTGGCCATATCTTCATCAATTCTTCATCAAATCAAGCAAGGAAGGATGCAATAGCTTGTAAATTCCATTCTCTACCACATTTTAGACTAAGCTTTCTCTTTCTCTCTCTTTTTAGTTAGTTATTTCATTTGATTTTTGTAATTTGATTATGTTAGCTCTTGGCTAAACACATTTGGTTCTAAGGCTTTGTAAACATTCGGATTGAAGTTTATGAACTAATTTCTTACTTTAAATGGTGTTTGTCTCCTATTTGTATGTTTAATTCTCATTTGTAAGCATGTTGTTATTGGCCATGATGATTTGCTCAATTTATTGTTAATTAGGATAATATTGAAAGATTTATTCTATTAATCGTATGCAAACATGCAACCCGATATTATTATGATCTCGAGAGAGGATTAATTATCGGAGAGGGAATTGAATGATCTTAGGGGCTATTTTAGGTGGTGTGATGTTTGTGATGTAGAAATACGAACCTATGTTGCATGCTCATTTGGATTAGTTGTATCGAGAGATTGATTAATCCTTCTTTAGTGATCAACCCTATAAGAGAACAACCTTAATTTCCATTTGAATGAGTGATAAATCATAAATGGATTTCTAAATGTTGCAAATGCCTTGGAACCTACCTTCTCATATTTGAGTTTTCATCCATTTTACTTCGTTTTCCTGATTGCATGCTATATGATCGATTCTACATTACTCTTTATTGCTTATTTGTGACAACTTGATAGGCAATTTTAGGGTAATTCGCCACATTCACTTTATCGATCGCGTCTATTTAGAACTCCGTTAACAAACTACACCTTTACGCTATACCTCCTCGTGGGATCGACCTCGTACTTACTTCTCTACGATAGACGACGTATACTTGCGGTCGTTTATTCTAGCGTTGTAGAATACGTGAATCAGAAAGCTGCCTCAGAAAAGTTTTCTCAAGAAGTTATGGCCAACATTGCTGAAAGTGCTGTGATAAATCTCACTGAGTTCCTAAAGGCCCAACTTGATGCATCTTTGAAAGCAACCATGGAAGAGGTTGTTGAGCAAAAGATGAAGCCTGTTCTAGCTTTCCTTAGCTTGAGCAGTGACAGAATGCAGAATATACATGATGAGAATGTATATCTGCTAGAAGAGATGAAATCCCTGAACCTAGCCCAGTCCCTGATGGCAACAACCATGAGTGAGCTCAAACCTCAGTGTTTTGATGCTGCCAAAAAGGGGGAAAGAGAAAGAGCAAGGGCAAAAGGTGCCTTGGTTATTGGTGGTTTAGATAAGGGCAAAAAGCAAGCAGTTTTGAACTTAGAAGATCTTGGTGAAGAAGAGCAGTTAGCCATAGCAATATGAAGGCTTCTATGGCATCAGCACAAGAAGAGAGAGCTAGGCTTCAGCAGAGGCCAGGAGGAGAAGCTTCTGGAATGGACAAATCCACTGAAGGAGTCCAAACAAGAGGCCAAATCAAGAAAGCAAAAGGAAACAAAAGGAAAATTGTTGAAACTTTTACAGATTTTCCTAACAGTCTTGATTTGCCAATTGAATTCAGGATTGAGGAAGAAGAGCCTACCTCCAAGAAGAGCAAGACTGCTGAGAAGTCTAAGGCTGCTGAAAAGGTCAAATCTGCTGAAGTGACCAAAATTGCTGAAAAGGCAAAGTCTTCTGAAACAGATAAGTCTGCTGAGACCAAGACCACTAAAGGTGCCAAAGCTGCTGAAAACATTGAAGAGCTATATGAAGAAGGCTTTGGACCTCAACCAAAGAAGAAGACAATTGTGCTATTAAATGATCCATCAAAGCTGTTTCAAGAGGGGTATGACAAAGACCCTGAAACACAACAGAAGCTGGCCATGATGAGGGCTCAAGAAAAGATGGATCAAATGGAAGAAGCAAATAGAGCAAGAGACAAGAGAAGAGTTAATTTCCAGAAACCAAGAAGAAGAAGAGCTACATACAGCAAATTAAAGCCACAACTACTGATCCCCATGGACACCAAATATCCACACTTGGATAAATGGGTGCCAATACAGCTGAATGATACATGGGAAGAGGCAAAGAGGGAGTTTGTCTATGACTACTATGTCATTGACAGATGGAATGGAAAAGATGTCAACTCCTCTTTTATTGAGTTCATGATTGAGTACTACAGGGAATTATATCAACAATTGCTTGCAGCTGCTGACATTGCAAGAATTGAATTCACTGCCCCTAAGCCAATCATTTACATGCCTCCAAAGCTGGATGGATGGATTGATCAGTCAAGAATCTTCCAAGAGTTCTTTGAGATCCTGAAGTTGAACAGGATGGAACTTGGACCCAAGGGAACTAACCAAGAGGCCATGTAATTAAAGACGAGGGTGTGGGCAAAATATGGGATGGTCCCACCTCCTGAAGATAATCTTTGAATTGGCTAAGTCCTCTTGACCCTTTTCTGTTGATCTGAATGTCTTGACTGTTGACTTGTTGAAATTGATCTTCTATGCTGAAACTGCTCATGACTGCTGATATGTTTTGCTCTGATGACTTGTTGATCTGATACTTAAAAGACTAAGGCTCTAATAGAATATCTTGTTAAATATTGCTCCGATCATGTAATTTAGTCATCTTATGCTCTGATGTAATGTACATGCTCTGATATGATTCAACTATCAACATGCCTGTAATGATCTCCTATTTGAATGATGGTTAAACACACTTTCAATCAACATTACTGAATCCTAACTTGTCTGACTTATCAACCTATATGCAAATGAAAACAGAAAATACACTAACACATTTTTCTTTCAGGGAACTTGACCTCAGTCACCTTCACTGTAGTAGAATGTAATAAGTGTAATCAAGTCACCTTTGCATAGATTGTATAGGTTTTGGCATCATCAAAAAGGGGGAAATTGTTGGGAATAAAATGAGTTTTGATTATGATACCAAAACCCCCTGAGACATGCCAAGTAAATAAGTCAATGAACATGTTTCAGGACTGTTGGAACATGTAGACTAAGACAAGTAGAGAAGTTGATGTGTTAGGCAGCTCCTAGATGAATAGATGCACTAGTTGAGGGGGAACACATGCTTACAAGGTTATTATGTTCTAGTCCTCTCAAGGCTCAGTTTCTATATTGACCCCAAGTCTACTGAAGGACAAGTATGCTGATCAAGGAGAATCAGTTAAAAGACAACTTAGTGGATGACAACATGACTTAAGATGCATCATCAAACATTAATTTACTGCATCACACAAAGCTCAGAAGGATTGTCCAACAAGAGTGTTTCAGAAGAGTTGTCTTAACACACTTGAACCAAAATTTGTTCCAAAGACAACTATGCTGAAGAGGTCAAGTTCACTTTTCCAAGACATGTATGATCAAAGAACTATTCTAAGAAGTCATGGAAAAAGGAAGAGCCAAGTCATCTGAAGAGCTCAAGAGCCAACACTGCTGATAAGGAAACTCTGCTGAAACTGATAAGTAGAGTTGTCCAAGAGATAAGGGATGTTGTCCCTATCTCAGGATCATTGATAAGAAGAGATGTCCATGTTTGACCAAGTGAATCTTGAAGTCAGACATTGGGAAAAGTGTTGCAGAATGAAGACAAAGTGGTTACAGCCGTTTATTTCCCAAGTTAAGGACATGTCACTATCAGAATCTGTCTTCCAGTTTGAAGAATTCAAGGAAGACATTTATAGACATTTGAGGCTGCCTCTCCAACGGGAAAATCCTCAAATTTGTCTATAAATACAGAAGTGTGAAGACCATTTGAAAGCATCCACTGAACCTCAACACATCCAACTATCCTACAAGTTAACAAGTGCTTTCAAGCTTTCAAAGAGACTATTTTAGTCTTCAAACACTTCATCTAAGCTGAACCTCACTGTATAATTCATACAAAGCTTAGAGAGATATCCTATCCTTATACACTGACCTTCATTGTAAAGGATATCTCATTAGTTGGAACCTTACTTCAACCCTTATACCTTTCAAGTTAATCAAGTGAGAAGGTTGTAGTAGTAGAAGTGGAAGGAGCTGACTGTTGAGAGAAGAACAATTCAGTTCTGAGTTGAGAAAGGGTACTAGGACTCTAGACATCCTAGGGATCAAATCACCAAGGAGTGGTGTTCTTGATCAAGTGCACCTTGGCACTATAAAACAAGTTAATTTCAAGAGTGAAGGAATTATCCTGTTAAATCAGGGAAAGTGGATGTAGGAGCTTGAGTCTCTGAACCACTATAAAATTCTGTGTTGATTTACATTCCAAGTACTTTACATACATCCAACACTGCACACAAACTGGACTTTCAAAGATACATATCACAAACTGTGCAAAACCTGATTTGGACAAGTTTTCTGAACTTGATAAATTGTTAAGGTGATTTCAGAATTAAAAGGAGTTTGATCACTAAAGGGCCAACCACTAATTCCGCACATATAACTCACTTAGATAGTTATTCAACTAAGTGTTCAATAGTACTTAGTAGTTTGATTATCTTAGAAGAGTTAATCATATCAGCAAAGTTGTCCAGGACAACCTTGCTGAAGACTGGTTTGATCATATTTGAAAAGAAATTGCATACAAGTGTATTCCCCCCCCCCCCATACACTTGTTATATACTCCTTTTAGGACCAACAGGCTCCTTTGATAGTAATAGGGCAACCCAATAAGGTTGTTACTTTGTAGAGAGTTGATGATACATGGACAATTGAGCCAAGGAGAACACGAAGAATAGATAGAACAAGCCCAATTGGGAACCAAAGGATGATTAGTAGTGCAATCAGTGGAGTAGGCCTTTGCACCAATCGGCCGTCGTGGAAGATCACCGATTTCGGCAACAAATCCGGCCTCACGGGTCGGACTCTAGCCCTTTGGGGCACTATGTATCTTTCCTGCGTTATGGATGATGTTTGGTCCATGATGTGTGTTGATAATTGACTTATTTTGACTAAAGGTTGAACAATATTAACATTTTTTCGAATACAAAATTGATTTTTTTAATTTTTTTTTTTTATGATTTGCAAAAATAAAGTTGAACAATTTGTTTGTTTGAATTTCTTTTGATTAAAATTGTACTCCGTACCATGTAACTGCTGCGTTGAGGTGTTACTTGTGAAAATTTTCGTAGAAACACAATAATCATGCAATGTACAACAATTTTTTTTGGCAAGTACTAGAAAAATTTGAGACGTAGATGAATATTTTAGGGATATAATTTTATTTGTCAAGTAACTTTTCATCTTTTTTTTCAAAATGGTACCAAAAAAAATAAACATGATTCTAGTATCAATTATTTTTGTATGTAACAATTTCGTCCCAGTTAAAGTTGCTAGAATCCTTGGAACGGCGTAGTTTTTGGTCAACAACTTCGCTGAAACAAATCGCCATGTGTCAAACACATGACTAAAAACGACGTAGTTCTGAGGATTCCAACAATTTTGAGAGAAAATCGATACATATAAAACATAATTAAGAATGGATTCGTACATTTATGTTTTTAGACCATTTTGTAAAAGGTAAATAGTTATTAAATCAATATTTTAGAATAAAAGATGAAAGAACCTTGCATCGTCTCATGAAAGGAAAGTCAGTCTTTCTATCTCCAACTCCAATATCCGACACCTCTTCATTCCCGAAAGCCCTTCGAAGAGCAATCGTCTTGTTCTTTCCGACGAGCACCCCGCCGCCCCCGACAAAGTCGATGGCGATACCCTTATACAACAAAATCTCCATACCTAAAACATCATCAACCCCCAAGTAGTTCTTCAAGAATGGCTCAACCATGATCCTAGAGTTTGCCGTAAGCACACATTTCCGCCCGCACGACGAGAAAACACGCCACGTCTCTAGGTGCAAGTCCTCCGAGTAATGCTTAAGCAACACTGCACTTTAATGATATATATATATATAATTTGTTTTTCTTGCATCAAAATATTATTGTTCTTCTTATAATAATTGTTAAAAATGCGTTAACCGAAAAACGCGCGACACATTCAACGGAGGAGTTATAGTTAAAAGACACCAAAAAATTTATTACAACTCAACCACTTCAAATCTTAATTCTATATATTTGCAAACTTTTCAATGCCAAATGTCACAACCATGACCTCTCTACCTCAACCTCTCTCCTCTACATCTTTTCATTTCAAAAATTCTTCACTCTCCTTCATTTCATCCTTTTACTTTAATCTTCACCGTTCATTTAAATGTTTAATTCAATCTCCCATATAATAGGAGCTTTTCTCCTACATTTTTCTCAATTCACTCAATTTCTCCTCAAACATTCTTCAAGCTCTTTTGTTTAGGTTGCTGATAAGAAAATGGTGTGTTCAAATCTCCTTCAATTCTAGAGAAAATTGTAGGTGTATTGATCCACCTAACGTCTGTCATTTCTATCGATTTTGTCTTCTCCTATGACGTTTTATTTTGTCTAGAAATATTGTAATCTCTTTCATTTATTTTGAGTTTGTTTTTTCCATTGATCTATCAAGTAAAATTTTATTAGATTTGATAAAGAATGCCAAATTTAATTCAATGTGGATGAAGAATGGTAGATAAAACAGGTAATGATAGCATATATTGAATGAAGAATATCAACATCAATTATTTAATTTAGGTTGTAATTTATTATTTTTTGTAATTTTATTAATGTTTTTAATATTATCAGAGCTTCATTGATTTTCGGGGAGATTAGATTTGTATATATTGAAATCTCACTACTATTTCGTATGAGCTAATTAATGCTAATTAATTGCGTATAACTTTAAGATTATAATTTCTAATATTAAATCGCGTTTACATAGGCAAATTTGCTTGATTTAGGAAATTCGCTATAAATCATAGAACAAAAAATAGGAAAAATAAAATGGAATGTCAATTTACATCTATATATTATCTTAAAAAAGAGATACTAGATAAAAAGAGGGATACTTAAAATATATTGCTAATTAAAATGAAAAAATGTAGAGATTACGTATTATTGTAATAAAAATCTATAATATATTTATGTTATCTTAATACAACCTACTAAAAAAATTATCTAATTAAGAATTTAAGTGAAAAAATGGTAAATAATTTGAAATACTAAAATTTAGAGTTAAAAAAGATACCAACATTTATGAAACGGGGAGTACAGAACTGTATATGATTTGCTAAAATTATTTTTGTCACTTCATTTCCTTGAGGACCTTGACTTATCTCAACATCTCTCTTCCCAATTCTCTTTCATTTTGATTCTCATCATTTCTCTCTCCCAAGTTTTAATCTACACCGTTTACTTTTTAAAAATGATCTCAACCATTCATCCCAAAGTATTCTTTACTTTTCGTTTTTTCCTACCTACACCTACAGCGCCACTCTCTCTCTCTCTCTCTCTATCTCTCTCTTACTGCTCTTCGAGAGCTTACATGAACGCCACCGATTTTTAATCGCCATCTCTCTCCTATCGTCGTCGGCCTAATATTTGCAGTGGTGAGGCGATTATCATTTTTGCACCCCCGTCGTCGTCGGCCTTTAATTTCGGAATTTATGCAAATTGGGTCTCGAAAATAGGTATGGTTTTTTTTTTGGAAACTCAGTGCATCATCTCCCCGCCTGCCTTCATTTTCAAGTTTTTCAATTTTGTTTTGGAATTCGTTTTGTGATTTTTTATTAGTTTGATATGCAATTTTTTTCTAATCTGCATCGCATTATTGGAAATTCAAATTATTCTTAAAATTCATTTGCTATTTGTGATTTGTTCTTGATTAGGGTTTCTAGCCGTAGCCAATCACCGATTACATAATTTGTGGATTTAATGGGTGATCTTTGTAATCTAAATTTCTAAAGCCTAACGTTTTGAAAAATATGAAAACAAAATTAAATCTGCTTTGTTTATTCAATTTATTGTGTATTCTTATATTGCAGATTTCCCCTTGATCTACTGCGGTCGTCTTCATTGTCACTTTTGGTAAATTTATCATCTAAAGTTGTGGTAATTCCATCATAACCTTTCTGATCATATGGTAATTCCTTCAATGAAATATATACGGTAAAATCTAGTATGCACTCAGGTGCATGTTGTCCACCTAGTCCATGTGCACTTTTCAGTTTTAGTGACTTCCACTTTTTGTAAATGGTGTTGCACTTTTCAATTATTACTAAAAATATTATTATACAGTTTAATAATTGAAAAGTGTAAATCATTTATCAAAAAGTGTAAGTTAGTAAACTGAAAAGTGCAACATGGACTAGGGTGCACAACATGCACTCGAGTCCATAGCAGTCCAACCGATATATATATCTTTCTTGGCTATTCATCTTTTTGGTCAATTCAATTTAGTGTCTACAACTATCTTTTCTGATAATTTGAGTGCCTGAATATCTTAATATGAAGGTAGTACCATTCACCTACTTTTCTTCTCACTGTATATGCATAGACAACTATCTTTTCTGATAATTTGAGTGCCTGAATATCTTAATATGAAGGTAGTACCATTCACCTACTTTTCTTCTCACTGTATATGCATATTGTTAACATGGTCTTTCTTTGAATACCTAATTTCAATCATTTTGTATTAATATTCCAACCCCATATAAGAAATAATTATTTGTAACATTAATTTGTGTCCTCTATCTATTAGTATTTGTATTTTTGAGCAATAAATGTAGATTTTAGTTGTGTTTTCTCTTTTTATTTGTTATATTTTTATTTGTTATATTTTGGATATGTATGTTAATTTTGGATTCGATTTGTATCCCAGATTGTTTTTAGTTTATATTTTAGTTATGAATGAGATCTAACTATTACTAATTATTACTAATTTCTCTTTCTTTTTTTTCTTTTTTGTTCTGTTTCTACAATTGAAGAGAGATGCAAAATCTCAATTAAAAAAGTGGTCCCTTTTTTGCAGTTTGTTGTTTCTATACCTTTCTGTATTCAACTTCTATGAGAAATTCTCAAAATTTCACAGGCATTGATTATATATCTACCTTCTTAATTAACAATTACATTCTTTCTTTTGGCGTTTTAATTTCTTACTAGCATGAACTCTCTCTCTCTCTATGTGTGTGTGTTTTGATATTCATTCTTTCCACATTTAAAAGATATTTATTTTTATATTAAGGTGTGTTTGCAAAACATAGTGATTGATTTAATGTGATTAAAATTGATTTTTACACTAAAATAGAAAATTGATAGTATTTTAAAATTAAACACTTTAAATTAATTATGTATATGTTGTGGTGTTTACAAAACAAATCACTTTTTTATAAATTTACAAAAAACACCCTTATTACATTTGAATAGGTAATGTGTAAAGATGAAATATTATTTAAATTGCGAAGGTAAAATTGATTGTTGTAATAATGAGAAGCACATAGAAGCTATTAGAAGTAGCTGGAGAGGTGTTTCACCAAAATCACTTTTAACAAATTAACTTAATCACTTTGTTGTGTTTTCAAACACTCCAAAAGTGATTCTATTTGAAAAAAAGTGCTTTTAAGCAACTTCTAGTGTTTCCAAACACCCACTAATTCGTTTGTGATTTTCATGTGTTTAAATATATTAATTCTCCATATTCTATATTGGATTTATTTTTATAAATCTTCATTTATTTTATTTTATTTTTTGGTAAATTGTGTTATTAGTTGCATCGAATTTAAATAAACATGTGCTGAAATTGTTTGTTGACTTATCTATAATTTTGGATTTTTTTAAATCCTAAATGGGTTGGTCTGCTATGGACTCGAGTGCATGTTGTGCACCCTAGTCCATGTTGCACTTTTCAGTTTTACTAACTTACACTTTTTGGTAAATGGTGTTGCACTTTTCAATTATTAAACTGTATAATAATATTTTTAGTAATAATTGAAAAGTGCAACACCATTTACCAAAAAGTGTAAATCAGTAAAATAAAAAAGTGCAACATGGACTAGGGTGCACAACATGCACTCGAATGCATACTAGACTTTAACATCCTAAATTAGTGTTACTCAAACAAGAATTATATATAGAAATGAACTTTATTTTTTACTTAATATGATTTGGTTAAAATTTTACACAAAGCAATTCACTAACTTAGCCAAAATCATAGGATAATTAATTGTACTCAATTGATACCTTAATATATGGTCATTAATTTCTATTATTTTGTATTAGTGAATTGCAATCTCTTAATTTTAGGCAATTCATTGATAATATTAAGACTCATATTGTATATTTACTTACACTTACTCTATTATGCATCAACTTGCAGAAAATTGACGTAAATATTTTTGCTAATTAATTGTAACTTGAACTTATTCGAATATTTATTTGAATAACTTTTTTTATTCAACTTAGTTAGATTTTGAAATTAAATTAATGTAATTGTTGGTTATCATATTTATATAAACTAATTAATGTAATTGTTGGTTATTATGGACTATTTATATAAACTAACTATGGTATTACTTTTTTTTTTTTTTGGAAAACAAGAAAATATGCACTGCGTAGATTTATGACTTTGATTATTCTCCAATTGAATTTTGAAAGTTGGCAACATTTATTCAATAATTTTGGTTATTTTGATGATAGAGCTATACTTGCTCCAATACATAAAGAAAGTATTAATGAGACGGTGTTGACGATGATACTTGGTGTCTTGTGATATAAGTGAATCTTTTAGTTTAGACAATGTTTGTCCAGAGTATAAATCCGGTGGTATGGGACATGTGTTTTCAATTATCCTTCTCAATTTTCTTAAGTGTTCTGCTCTACCAAACCATCGATTGATTCTCAAAATAGCTGTCTCTGTAATGTTGTTTAGGAACATTGATTGGACAAATTCTTTTTGGAATGAATGTTGGTAGTAAAAATTTTATGACAAGAATGATATTGAGTGTTTCAGATGATACCACACTCCCGTAAAATTTTGAAGGAGACAATTTCCTATTTTATTTTCTTTTGCAATGACGATAAATAAAATTTAAGACAAGTCATTTTCTATGGTAGATGTGTACCTTCTGTCTTTTGAAACCCGTGTTCACACACACACGGATAATTGTAAGAGTGAACTGAAAATTATTTATCTAAATTTAAATGAAGAAATATTTGAACGTACAACAAATGTTAACACGGATAATTGTAAGAGTGAATTGAAAATTATTTATCTAGATTTAAATGAAGAAATATGTGACCGTACAACAAATGTTAAGAAAGTTTCATGCAATTTATAATTTTGTATATTGATTTAATTTATAAATAAAATTATAATTCTCTATTCTATTAATTGTTTTAATATATGTAATGTTGTCTATATTGCAACAACATTTCATTTTTTATCTTTTTCAAAAATTATAATTTAAATATATTAAATATTGAAATTAAAATATATTATATAAAACGCAGGTCTTGCACTATTTATTTAGTGTTAAACAACAAACATTTTGAAAGGGAAAAGAGGACCTATTGGACAAAGATTTTCAATTGCCAAAAAAGCAAAATTAAATGCAAAAAGGAAAATAAAAAATCTCTCTCTCTCTCTCTCTTCCCCCAACTTTTAATGGCGAATGAAAGCATAAAGCTTCCATTACAGTCCTGTTGTTCAACTAACTTGTTCTTTGTAGAAAGTTAGGGTTTCAAAATTCACTATTGCGTTATTGTTACCTTAGTTGACTGTGCAGTTTCGGATTTCGCAGACGTGTTTCTCACTCTTTAATCTACTGGATTTGAACCGCGGATGCAATGGTTGACGTGTTTTAGAGGTTTTCTGATTCAGTTTACAGGTGATTTTTATTTTTTTTACTTTATTCGGTTTTGAATTGGGGATTTTAGGGACATGTTTCTGTTGGATCGGTTTGATGCGGTCAATCCTGCTGCTAGTGATTTGATTTTGCTAAAACGGAAATTCTTAAATTTTTCTTCAGAAATATATACTTTGTTTTTTTCCATATACATGTTTTTTTGCTTTTTAATGTCTAGTAACAGTACCTTATGGAATTAGATTCTAGATCATTTTCCTTTTTGATGGTATATGGAGTAATTGGAATTGCTGTTGCGTTTGTTATCTGATTGCTTTTGTTATCTTCAATAGTAGTAGAAATCTCCGTTGATTTGCTAATCTATTTTCTCCTTTTCCCCCTCTCTATTTGAGGGATGAGTGTAATATCCCATTCAAGAAATAGTTTATCGAAAATGGTATTAGCAATCAGTTCGTTAGATTATGGAAGGATTTCTTGAATCTTGGATTTACTTCTTATTTTTTCCCTATGCAGCGTCCCTAAATTTGGGTAAGTTTAAGTGCGTTGAGGATTTGGTTTTGTAACTGATGTATTGGAAGCTCGAAGACAGATAAAAAAAGTTATTTATAGCACTCAGGAACTTATACCTGACTTTTGACAAGAAAAAGAGTGGGGTAGATGGAAGCTGCTAAGCGTTTTTTCGGGAAATTTTCTTCAAAAGAGAAGCACAAGACTTCAAGCAAGAAGAATGAACCTAGTAGGTCTAATGGAAAAGAAGGTTCAAAGACACCATTGAATGAGGAAGTGCCTTCAACTGCAACTAAGCAGAAAGTAGCCGCAGCCAAGCAGTATATTGAAAAGCATTACAAGGAACAAATGAAGAGCTTGCAAGAACGGAGGGAACGGTATGAACTATGAACTTGTCTTCCATTAAGCGATGAATTTATGTTTGATGTCTCTTCAACCCTTTGCCTTCCGTTATATGTTCTTATCTTGCTGTCTAAATTCATTTGTCGGCTGACCTCTGCACTAACTTTCTGCAATCTGACTTGATTATCTTTCTGAATACTCCGTATTATATATGACAGTTGTGCTAGGATACATTTTACCACCAGAATATTTAGATGCCAAGGTTTTGATATTTCCTTTTTCATTTCTCTTATTTTGCTTTTGCTAATAAAATCTTATGAATTGAAAACACGTATATTTGTTGTTTCCTTATTACTCTAGTCTGTTGTGGCTTTCATTTTGTATGATTAGTTTTTTCTTTGGAGAAATTTTGAAATAGTTTCTGGAAGTGATCATTGTTCTTGATATGAACTAACAAAATACCAAATTAGTGTTTTTGATATGAACTACATAATAATGTGCATCGTCACAATATTTCCTAAGTTATTCATCTTACATTCTATTATGCCTTTTGCTGGTTAAGAGATTGCTCTTGTGATTCAGAATGAAGCTTTATCGGTCGAGGAAAGGAATAGCGATAGATTTTTCCATCAATAATTAACTTCAAATAGGAATATGTTGTAATGAGTTTTGCAAGATCCTTCAAATTCTGCATTCAGTGTAGGCTAATTTTTTCTTGCCCATCAATTTAGCATTGAAAATGGAAAAAACTCAAAATTGCTTCTCATTTTCCCATTTCTTATATTTGTTGATTTGGCTTCATTTCACGAAGCAAATTATCATACCTGTTCATCTAATTTTGTCTGCTTGGAGTACTAAAGCGGTAATTTTTTCTGGTTTCCTTGTAGACGTAATATGCTTGAAAAGAAACTGGCTGATGATGAAGTCTCTGCAGAAGAGCAAAACAACCTTTTGAAGTACCTAGAGAAGAAAGAAACAGAATATATGCGTCTCCAAAGGCATAAAATGGGTGCTGATGATTTTGAGCCATTAACTATGATTGGAAAGGGTGCATTTGGGGAGGTACTCTCTCTCTCTCTCTCATGTGACATCTTGAAATACACCACCAACTCCCTAGAGACTCCCATGAGCATAAAAGTAGTTTTCTTTTGTTCTCTAACACTTTATAGTTGATTGTTGAGAAAAGGGTGGGTGGGTGGGTGGGATCTCTGTTTGAGACAGGGCAGACTTAATTTCTGAGTTCATATGATTGGTTATGAGGCACACCTTACTTTTCTAGTGAGAGAAATGTTGGATACTAGTTCATTTTAGCTTTCTGATCCCGATCTGCATATTACCAGCTAAGCTTTGTCCATATTTGATTGGTTATGTCTTTTGCTCACTTCAGGTTAGAATCTGTCGGGAGAAGTCAACTAGCCATGTTTACGCCATGAAAAAGCTTAAGAAGTCGGAGATGCTTCGTAGGGGCCAGGTAGAAATAAATTATTGTTTCAAAGAAAAGAACAATTATTTTGAAATCCTTTGTTGTCCTTTCCCTCATGCTCCGTTTCTAGGTTGAGCATGTCAAAGCAGAAAGGAATTTACTAGCAGAAGTTGAAAGCAACTGCATTGTCAAACTTTATTGTTCTTTCCAAGATGAAGAGTATCTATATCTAATTATGGAATACCTTCCTGGTGGAGATATGATGACTTTACTGATGCGTAAAGATACATTAACAGAAGATGAAGCAAGGTTTTACGTGGGGGAAACAGTTCTTGCAATTGAGTCAATCCACAAACACAATTATATTCATAGGTTTGCCCTATTTTTTATGGTTTGACAAAAAGGCCATGATTATTCTTATGTTATTCTAGATTCATATTTGATTTAACTTGTTTTTTTATTCTTTTTCAGGGATATCAAGCCTGATAACTTGCTTCTGGATAGGAATGGACATATGAAGTTGTCTGATTTTGGATTATGTAAACCATTGGATTGCAGTAATGTTCAAGAAAAAGATTTTTCTGTTGGAAATGGCTATAGTGGGGCTCTTCAAAGTGATGGGCGCCCAGCACCACCCAAGCGCACTCAACAAGAGCAACTGCAACACTGGCAGCGGAACAGGAGGATGCTTGTAAGTTCCCCACCAATATATATATTTATTAGCCCTAGTATCTCAACACTTGAAATTGTGCCTTACAAAATGCAATGATGATCCAGCTAAATAGTTTGTTCACAAAAGTAACAATGCAAGAGATTACATTCTTTTCTAAAGAATGTTGTTAGTTGTAAGGTCAGGCAATGAAGTTGATTTTTCTCTTATGGTTTATTCATAGGCCTATTCAACGGTTGGTACACCTGATTATATTGCTCCAGAAGTCCTGCTGAAAAAAGGATATGGAATGGAATGTGATTGGTACGTGTTTTCTCAATATTTTTCTTTTCATCTGAAAAAACATTAGTTGTTAGTCTGATTGTGTGTATTCATTAGGTGGTCTCTGGGGGCAATCATGTATGAAATGCTTGTGGGGTATCCACCATTCTATTCCGATGAGCCCATGTCAACATGCAGAAAGGTACTCCCTCTGTCCTATAGGAATTTGCACACTTTCCATATATGGATGTCCCATACCAATTTGCACAGTCCATAAAAGGAAATATTGTCATAACACTTACCCTCAAAATATACACATATTTACCTATATGCCATTACTTTTTCACACTCAATCTACCTTTTACTTTACTTTATTCATAAAACTTTACAAAATTACCCCTCAAAACATCATTCATTACACTTTTTCTTACACATTTATTAAAATGTGTGCCATCTCTAGCGTGCAAGTTCCTCCGGGACGGAGGGAGTAATAGTTATTCCTCTTTTAATGCTGTATTGTTGTGGCATGCAGCTTACTTCTTGTTTTCTACTTTCATACAAATACATTTTCTCAAACAAGTCTTGTAACTTTTTAAAATGTTGCAATTTTAGTCCTAACAAGGTTGCAGGATTTTTTGCAGCTCACATAAGCGGCACATGCAATACTCCAATAATTTTGTTAATATAGGAATAACATTGAAGCATTTTAATATTTACAGGACTTAATTGAGAAAATTGATTTGTATGGGACTAAAATTGCCAACACCACAAATAAATGTGGGACCAATTTTGCAATTTAGACTTTAGATGGCTCACTTACCCATTTTTTTTTTTTTTTAAATTTATCATTGGTTTGTTGTTTTTGGATTGGTCTTTGGTGCAGATAGTAAACTGGAGAACTCATTTAAAATTTCCAGAAGAGGCAAAATTATCACTAGAAGCTAAGGACCTCATCTGTAAACTCTTGTGTAATGTAGAGCAAAGGCTTGGTACAAGAGGCGCTGATGAAATTAAGGTGCTTTTTATTTCAGTTGATATGAATTTTCAAAATGATTTAGTAGCAAATTGTTAATATACCCAAGTATCTGTCTTTTAGGCTCACCCTTGGTTCAAAGGCATTCCATGGAATAAATTATATCAAATGACTGCAGCATTCATTCCTGAAGTAAATGATGAGTTGGATACTCAAAACTTCGAAAAGTTTGAAGAGGTTTTCTTTCTCCCCTTTCAATGTACACATATTTCTTGTATATTTTTCGCTTTTGGTTTCTTTTCCTCATGTCGTTGATCTTCTGCAGTCCGACAATCAAGTACCGTCATCAGCAAAATCAGGCCCCTGGAGGAAGGTGTGTGCTACGTTCTGTTTGTTTTCGTTGTCTGAAATTGTGATTTGACAAATAACTGATTAAAGCTCACTTATGTGAAGACCAGTACCAAATAAATGATTAAAGCTCAAATAAAGTTGGATGCGTAATATAAATGCAATATACCGTACCAAAAATATATTTAAATAGCTATTAAACCGTATACGATTAGTGTGTCAATTTACAAATAATTGTTTTGGTCATTTATAAAATATATGGGTTAATTGCATAAAATATCAAGACCTTTTCACAATTACATATGTTTTTAAAATTTGCTATTCGATACACAAACTTTTTAATTTTGCAATTATATCATATGACTATTTTCCGGCAACTTATGTTGATGCCGCACTCGGAAAATTTCTAAAAATGCAAATATAAATGGCTTTTTGTTATTGTTTCAATTTAATCATAACCTTTTGCAATTTTATACACTGCCACGTCAGTAGGACTCGCCTGAAAATAGTCATGTGATAAAATTGCAACAATTTAAAAGGTCGTGCATTGAATTGTAAATTTTGAAAACATATGTTGTAATTCAGAAAACGTGAAAATTGTGATTTATTTTGCGATTAACCCAAAAAAGAAAGATAAAGACTAAAAAGGTGTCGTTTTTGCTCTTTCTTTCTCAAAAATAAAGGTCTAGGCCACCTGGGTTGCCTAGGTTGTGCTGGTGCCTAGAAAGGCCACTTGAGATATAATTAGTTAATAATTTAGGGATGCCGTTTTCTCTCCTTATCTCATTAGTCTTTATGTCAAAATATTGCAGATGCTTTCATCTAAGGACGTGAATTTCATGGGATATACATACAAGAACTTCGAAATTGTTAATGATCATGAAGTTCCTGGAATAGGTAAAATGTTACCCTGCGCTCGCTTTGTCCCGATTAACAAAAAAAGAAAAAGAGACTGTTTTTCAAAGTGCTCCTTCTTTGTTCTAAATTTAACTGGTCTCGATTGCTTTGTCAGCTGAACTGAAGAAGAAGAGCAACAAACCTAAGAGACCTACTGTGAAGTCCCTCTTCAGTATGATCCTTTCTTCGTCTTACATACATACACACACATATATAGAGAGTAACACTTGGGGGAACTAAAAAACACTTCAGTTGCACAATGGAACTGGTGCATAGAAGTATTTATCATATATATATATATATAATATAGACAGAATTACTAGGAAACACAAGGGGTTAAGCTCTTGTTCTCATACATTTTCCATGACATATAACAGATGAGGAGTCAAATTCGTCATCCACTCAACACGCACAAGGGAGTTTCTTGAATCTGCTACCTCCCACATTAGAAGGCTCAAAAGGAGGTGAATATTAAAGCTAACCACAAATGTGTCGATAGCAAGCAACGAGTGTAGTAAAACTTTGGAACGGGGTTAAGTTATTTGGAAGTGAATAGGTTGATTTGCATTGTGTTTCTGCATGTGTGCTTAGAAGACTGTAAGTATTCAAGATGAGAGCAGTTTTCCAGTTACATGTATTTATGTTTACTCAGATTGTGTAACTGTAAATCATACCCTTGTGATTGTACATAGAGGATGTGTAATTGTTTTTCATTTGTTGTGAAGAAGCTGTAGAAACCAATTCATTGTTGATAGGATGAATGTGAACACGATAATTTTGAGAAAAATTAAAGCATTGTTTCGTACACTGATCAATATTCGGTAGTCGGGTTTTTCGTTTCGTTTTTCCATTTTTATTTTTTATAGTTAAAATGAGGAGGGGATTCTCTCAGGTTGATTTGTGAATGCAGCGAAAGAGTTGATTTTATTGCTGCGATTATTCTACATTGAGCAATTCAATTTAAAAGAGTGTAGAAGGCAATTTTACTTTTGGGTTTCAGAATTCAAGGTTTTGGTTTCATATCAAGATCTGCCTTTGTCAAATCTGATTTGAGTTTATGATTTCAAATCCTTTATATATATATATATATATATATATTTATATTGAGAATCTAAGAGATTTAAAATTATCAATGGGGACCTAAAATATGTAATTTATCAATTTAGAATTTTGCACATTTCAAAAATATGTTAGACATGTTATGATTGCTAGTTATCAAATAATATTATTATGAATAGCAACTTAAAACATGAAATATTTATTTCATGCAAGTGGAAAAATTAAGAAAAGAAAGTAGTAATAAAAATAATAATAACGTATATAAATAAATAAGGATATAAAAAATAAGATGTCAAACATAATCATAATGTCTTTATTTCTAAATTGATAATTTTTATTTTTCGGTCTAAAATTGATTGTTTCTTAATCGATATTGTTATAACTTAAAACCGTGCAGGAAAAATGAAGAAATTGACAAACAAACAACATGTTAGCTACTTAAGAGACGGTTTTCTATATTATTCAAAGAGAATGGCTAGCCTACAATGATACATAAGGACACTAAGTCAATGGTTTTGGCTATGTTTCAAAGGCAACATTGAAAAGGGAAATATGTTTGACATTAAACATAATATTCATTTTCGTCTTAAAAGTTTTACATCTTCAAAAGGTTAAATAAAATATTTTTTTTATTAATAAAGTAAATGACAACTTGAGTAAATAAAAAAGAATTGTAATATGAAAATAATATAAATAATACTCATAATTTTTAAAAAATGAGAATAATTAAATTACATAATAAAAAAATAATACTAACAAATTGAGGGGGAGAATATTGTTTTTATTCAACATATACAATTAAGTTATAAGAAAATCCCTACTTGGTACAAACGAAAAGAATAGGCAATTTGCGCCGAAATAAATTGCCTTTGCTTAAAAAAAAAAGAGAGAAAAGAAAATGGAGCTGATAAAAATCGCTTTACTTCAGCAACGCTTTACTTATGAAATAACGTTTTTGTTTTTCTATATCTATCTCGTCCTCTGTTTCTCTTTCTCTCCGACTCGAATTCAACTTCAACATGCAAGTAAAATCGAATTAAACCCCGCCGAAAACCCTAATCATCTCCCTTTTTATGACTATTATTTTCTCCATTCCCTTTTAATCATCTCTCCAAAGGTAAAATTTTGTTACTCTAACCGTGTTTTCGGTTGTTGATATGATGAAGGCGAGCGACAAATTTAATATAAACTCTCAACTCGAACATTTGCAGGCTAAATATGTGGGTACAGGGCATGCCGATTTGACCCGATTGTAAGTTCCCTAACTTAATTCTGAGGTTCGCCGGTTAATTAGATTTTTCTGTTGCGATTTCTGAAGAAATTCCTCTGCTCTTAGTTTAATTTTTTAATTTTCTAGTGAATGGGCAGTGAATATCCACCGAGATTTCACTTGAGACATACCATTTGAAAAAAGTATGAGTACTTTCTGCTCGTTGATTGCTTGATATTCCGACACTAAAAATGTCATTGACTACACAAATCATCTAACTTTGTAGCTTTTACCACCTCACTCCGTTTTTGTTCAAATTCATAATATTACATATTTCATATTGTACATAATAGGAATAAACATCAAGAATTAGAGTAATTATTAATTAAGAACAAAAAACTAAATAAGAATATTGTCATTATTAATTGTATACTATATTATAAACTATGTATTATATACATATATATTATGAATTTAAAATCACTTAAAAAAAGTGATTTTAAGCATATATAGTAATGTTTGCAAACAATGACGGACCCAGAAATTACAGATTGGGGGACTCAATTTACATTAATACAAAGATAAAATATTTATATATACAAAAAAATTATTATAAAATTTTCAATACATCTCATTTCATTAATTTAAATTTAACGTTTTTTGTTATGTTTTGAAAGAAAGTAATTTTGATTGTTCTAGCTTGTGAAAAAGTATACAACTCCGATCATTATTGAGACTTTAGTCACTATTAGTCAAATGTAGAACTTAAAATATACTTCCCCGTCCATAGTGATTTTTATTTTTTGATTGACTCACTTTTTAATAAATGTAAATTTAGTGGAGTGTGAGATCAAATAAGTAAGAATCAGTTTGAGTGATTTAATAATGTATATAAAATAGATTTTGTGAGGTCTAAAAAAAATAAAAATCAGTGAGGTGTATTAATAAGAGAAAATGTGAATATAAAATGATATAGTAAATGTATCTATTTTGTGAATTATTTTTATATTTGAAGTGTGGAAGTAATCTTAAAATATAAAAACATAAAAGTAATATAAATAATTACTAAAAGAATATAATATATATATATATAAATTGGTGGGGGCCTAGTGACCCCCTGGGCACTTACTGAAACCGTAAATGTTTGCAAACACTCACTAGAAAATATGTCACCTCTAAAGGAGGGGCTATCAACACCTCAAATAGTGTTATTCACACCCCAATTGTTATACTCACCCCACTAAAATTTAAAAATCAATTTAAAATACCATACGCACCCCATTGTTTTCCTATTTACCCTTCTCTATTCAAAATCACTTCTCCATCCAAAACCCTACTCTTATTAAACACACCCAGTTAACCAATTCCCCTTTACCAACAAAACCAAAAAAATGCGGGGAAATTTTTGAAGAGGAAGAGACGACCAGACACTATTTTTCAAGAAAATCAACCGAATCATTGTTCGATTTAAAATGATAATATTGTAAATATCTAGTTGTTGAATACATTATGGAATGATTTTATAAAAAAAAAAAAAAATTGGGTTTGATATGCTAAAATGGTGTTTTAAGTGTCGTTTTTTCGCCATTTTACTGTTGTTCGTGCTGCTGTAACGAAGGTGTTCGGCCAGATTCGTGGTCGCGCACTCCTTATAGTGCACGACTGAAATGGCTGCACAACCAAGGAAGTGCACGACCGAAAATGACCGAACACTGCACAGTTGCACAATTGAAAATGGCTGAACGTTGTTATTGGAGCTTTGCTGATGTCAAAAGAAATTATAATTAACCTTTAAAAGATCAAGTTATTGGTACACGCGTGTATACTGATTAATTTTGTTATTTATAACCCGACTCACAAAGCACATTTTATCAAAAGAATCCAACAAATTTACTCAACATTTCACTCAATAAGGCATGTTGTTTTAAGAAGCTTCTATATGGTGTTGATGATCCTTGTTGGCATGATGGTCAAGAGTGATAAGAAAGAAACAAAATAGACAAATAATCTAATATTTATAGCCTGCACAGAACATCCAAATGTTTACATATTACTATTTAAAAAAAATATGCTTAAATTTTTATGTTGTTCAATTTTAAAATTACTAAATTGTGACATTTCGAATCCATATATGGTCGTGCACTTTGGATTGAACATTGTGTAATCGTCTACTTGTTTTGAACCAATATAATAAATTTACTATACAAATTGTACGATCATAAATTCATGTACAAACATGGATCCGTTCGGCCAGTAACTAATGTACACCTAAGGATATGTTCGACCGAAAACCCATGTACGACCTTTGGTATGTTCGGTTGGGAGTGGTCGTACACCCATTGATGTGTGCGGTCGCCGGTCAATATGGTTGTACATACATTGATGTGTTAGGCCACGATTCCGGCCGAACACATCGTGACTGGTAATGCTAAAAATTGTATGAGATATGAAAAAAGTGTAAAAAATATTAAATATACTTACATTAATTTTCTCAATCACGTTTTCTTCTTCTTCTATAACCATGTTTGTTGTGATTATATCATCATATGAAGTGTTTATGGTGATAGGGTTTATGTATAAAAGAATGGTTTTAAGAATTCAATTATTTTTTGAAGTAAAATAAAAGTAAAAATAGTTGAATGAGGGTTAAATTAGGTAGAGTTTAAGAATGAGGTGTGTTTAACATTTTTTAAAAGATTTAAAAGGACATTTTAGTACATACCATTATGTCATTTAAACTAAAGCAAGAGTTTTGAAGTTAACCTTAATTTTTTGGTTTCTTTAGGCCTAGTTGTGCACAATTTCTTCTCTTATGTGTTTTATGTTGATATTTAAAGGAAGATTGAAGGTGGAAATGCTTAACTTGTTTATCGAATTTTAAATATTAAACTAGAGAAGATGACTTAATGAATTACAAAGATGAATTCCTATACATACTAATATGAACTATTGAAACTAAATAACCACTTAACAGTGTTATATCAGGTCAAAGAAGTCAATCTTTGAAAAGTTAATTCTAGTCACCAGCTTGCGTGGCGACGACTAGTCAACAAGAAAATGTAAGCGTGTGCTCGCCCTAGAGATGTTGACGAGCACGTGTAAGGTTTTAGGAAAAGGATAAGTCATGAAGCCATTGATAAATGGCGAGGACGACCACCATCCATGAAGATGATCGGACGACTAGATCCTCTAACGACCAATGTGGCCCAACTCCTCGTTTCCGGCGAGGACGACCACCAGTAAGGCGGTTTAGCATCGAACCGACCGCCCAGAAGCATTAAAAGCGATGTCCCATCATCTATTTTGATTGGATCTTAGGGCTAATATATGCCCGCCACGTGTAAAGGCCGGGCAGCCCAAAAACCAAGTATATAAGCCCCAAGAGGCACAAATGTAAACATAAGTTGGAATTCCTACACCAAACCAAAAGCAATACACCTCCAAAGCTCCCAAAGCTTTTAGCTTCTCCAAGAAGCTACACCTCGTGTTCATCATTTGTTCTTCATATATTCATTACAAATCATTCGATTAAATCTCCTAATACGCGTAATAACCCCCACATAAATTACATGTTTGTTTAGTGCTTACGAAGTCCACACCCAGATCAACCGATCAAAAGCACGTACAACATTTGGCGCTAGAAGAAGGGGTCTTTTTACGTGTTCTTCATCAAGTTTCAACCGATCATCGAACGATCGGCTTGTAAACTCGTTTATTTCAGGTTTTAATCGGTAGAAATACTTTTTAGAACATCATCTACGTATTTTATACGAATTTCATTATCGTTGTGTTCTTGAATATTTTCGTTATTCTAGGCATATTTTGGAGTTCGTAGTTGTATTAGCACGTTCTTCTGCGTAAGAACTCAAATCTTGTGATTTTAGCATCGAAGTGTAGAACAGTTCATACTTTGTAACCAGTTCCCAGAAATCGCTCTCAAGGATGTCTCATCATACAAACCAAGATGGAATCATACCTCCCGGAGGGAACGAATCCCCTCCACCGCCGATAGCTCCGGTCAACCCGACGTCAAACATCAATCTTGGGGAAATCTTGAATGATCCCCAATACTTGAGAGAATTTACTGACTACCTCAACGAAAAGAGGAGGAAAAACGAAGCGTTGGAATTGGACAAGGCCAAAGAACGGGCCAGAGAAAAAGCTAGAAAGGCGAAAGCCCATGCCAACGACGAGGACGAGCACTCTCACCACTCGTACTCGGTCACCGGTTTAGACAAACGTCCCCGTAATAAGGGAAAGGCTAAAGTCTACGAGTGATCACACCACAGTCATATTGGGGATTCGAAAGATGGTCGGAACTCTATTTTCGATCGAGTGGGCAACAAGGACCCGAAAGCTCCTCGCCCAATACCGTTCAATTTAGGTGGCCGACCAGAGAAGAATGACCACAGAGACCGTGGTGGGAAGAGAGATCAAGGAGAAAGAATCTCTGCCCTAGACCGAGTAAGGCCAAACTCGCGAGGACCGGCAAAGAGTTATCACAGCCATCACTCAGTCGGGCGATCACACCGAGATCAATATGATCGTTCGGTCGCATCTCACGGAAGTCGACGTGACGAGCACGTTGTGCCTCTACTACAAACTGCCGAGGAAGGGCAGATTCCTCAGTTCATCGAAACCCAGAAGCAGATGAAGCTAGAGATGGAAAATCTATGGGCAAAGGTGGCCGCATCTAAGAAGGGAAGCATTCCGCCGGTCACTCTCCCCGTCTCACATTTGAATGTCATGGTCTTCACCGCCCCCATTCAAAGAAAAATCCAGATGCCTTCAATGGCAGCGTACGATGGCATGTCTGACCCACGGGTGCACTTATCAAAATACTCGAACTACATGGCCTCAATCGGGGCAACGGATGCCACTCAGTGCCGAAACTTCTCCCTGACTTTGGCAGACCGGGCCCATCGTTGGTATACAACTTTGGGAGCCGGGTCCATTAGCTCCTCATCGAGCTGGGGCAGCAGTTCCTGACTTACTACGGATCAATTGCTGCTCGCCCAACATCAAAGCAGCGTTTGGCAAATGTTCGCCAGACCTTGACCGAGTGAGGAAAAGACTTTATCGAACGATTTGATAGGTTGGTCATCGATGGAGAGGCAGTGAATGATGAAACAAAGCTGATCTCAGCTGTTTTTGGTCTAAGGATAGGTTCTAAGCTGTGGGAATCTATGCATACACTCTTTTCGAAATCTTACGCAGATTTCCGTAACCGGGCTGGAAACATCATTCAGATGGAAGAAATCATGGACGCCGCCAAGGCTAACGCGCAGCCTGAAGCGGTAAAAAAGGTATGGCCGAAAAAGAACTTTACCACTTGGGAGCCGTCCCAGCCAAAGAAGGCAGTCAACCAAGGAAACAGTGCTCGACCAACAAACTTCAAGCCTTTCGAGGAGGCCCCAGAGATCACGCAGTTGAGAGAGAATCTCACCATTGACCCCATCACCATTCTCCATGCACTAAGGGGAAAGAATATGCTCCCCCCGGCGAGGGCGATGCATACAAATGAGAACAATTTGAATGCAGATAAGTTCTGCGACTACCACAACTCCATCGGCCACCGGACGAATGGGTGTCGAGATTTGATAAAAAACTTGTACAAGCTGTACATGGAGGGCAAGCTCGCCCAGTACATTAAGCCAAGGGAGGGTAATGGCGACCAGATGGGCAAGAAGCGTCGCGACGACGACCAGGATTTGCGCCAATAGATTAACCGTCAGAAATTGATGCCCCCAATGCTGAATGCTCTACCGGGCGATGTTGATTTCGTGGGCGGAGGCTGCAATGTGATAGAAGGCCTCCTGGGGGGCATCCAATCTGGAACAGCCCTGTCCGTTCGCCGACAGCAGAGCGAGATGCGAGCACTGAACAACGTACATCAAGTGTGTGTCGTCGCGGCTGCCGAAAATCCCATCTCACACCAAGTCCTTTTTACGGACGATGATCTGAACGGAGTAGTGCAACCAAACAATGATGCTTTGGTTGTCACCGTAAAAATCATAGGAATCGTCGTCCATCGCCTGATGGTCGACATTGGGGCATACACCAATGTCCTATTCAAGCACACTCTGGATGCTCTCGGCGGATACGCTGCATACATCGAACCATGCAATAATATCATTGTGGGTTTCGGAGATACCCGCTCCCTTCCTATTGGCAGAATTAGGCTATCAGTGGAACTAGCGTCAACGAAGGAGCTAGAAATGCGTCATACTTGGCAGCTCGACTTCATGATCGTCGACATGCTATCTTCCTACAACGCTTTCCTCGGCCGACCTTTCTTCGATGAATTTAAGGCGGCCGAGTCTACTTTTTATTACTGTGTAAAGTTTCCAACCCCGACGGGAGTTATAACCGTCAAGGGCGACCAGACGCGGGCGAGGGAGTGTCTCGTCCGTTTTGCTAAGCGTCATTCTAAAGATTCTCCTATGGAGGGAAAGTATATCGAGTGTCATAATGGAAAAACACAAATGAACTACTTGGAGGGTTTTCCCAACAAGTACCAAAGAATAGAGATTGGGGAGTAAAGTCAGCAATTTGACGACCATCAACCAGAGGTGGACGAGCACACCCCAATGGAAATTGACGAGCACGTTCAAGCTGAACAGAACGATCAACTCCTTGAGGCAATCGACGACAAGGTTCCAGATTTGGAACCTAGGCTAGGCTTTGAGCCAGTGATCGAAATCGAGGACCCTTGTTGGAAGGAACCCAAAGAACGGGCAACTCCAACTGAGGACCTTGAAACCATCCATCTAGATGAAGCTCGTCCGGATTTGGAAGTTTTTATAGGTTTAAATTTTCCAGCGCAGCTGCGGGAAGAAATGATCATTTTTTTGAAAGAAAATATTAGTGCATTCGTATGGTCACACGAGGATATGGTAGGCATCGACATGAACCATGCATGTCATAAATTGAATATTGATCCAACAAGGAGACATTTCAAGAAAAAACGAAGAAAGTTTGGGCCTGATAAGTATGCGGCTATGGCGACTAGAGTAACAAAGTTAATCGATAATAAATTGATCGAGAAAACAGGAACTGATCCCGAGTGGGTGGCAAATCCCGTGCTCGTCCGAAAAACGAACGGGTTGTGGCGACTGTGTATAGACTTCACAGATCTAAACGATGCTTGTCCGAAAGACCACTTTCCAATGCCCCACATCGATTATCTTGTGGATAGCACAGCGGGGCATGAAATGCTAACCTTTATGGATGCTTTCGCGGGATATCATCAGATCGCAATGCATCCCGACGATCAGAGACATACCGCTTTCATGACAGCGACAAACATGTACAACTGGAAAAGAATGCCCTTCGGTTTGAAAAACGCAAGGGCAACATACCAAAGACTGGTAAATAAAATGTTTGATCATCACATTGGCGAGATGGTGGAAGTCTATGTCGACGACATTGTTGTCAAAAGCTTGCGGAAAGAAGATCACCTCCATCACCTCGCCATGACGTTCGATATCTTGAAAGAATACAAAATGAAGTTAAATCCCAAGAAGTGTAGTTTCGGAGTAAGCTCCGGGAAGTTTTTGGGGCACATGGTTATCCAGAGGGGCATCGAGGCGAATCCTACAAAAATTCAAGCAATCATCGATATGCAAAGCCCAAGGAATGTAAAAGAAGTATAGAGATTGACAGGATGCCTAGCATCGCTAAACAGATTCATTGCACGAATGGGCGATCGTTGCAAACCTTTTTTCGACGCTTTGAAAAAAGGAAGGTTCGAATGGACCGATGATTGCGAGAAATCTTTCGAGAAGCTGAAGGAATACCTATCGGATCCGAAGGTCCTATCTAAGCCAGTCATGGGCGAAACTTTATACCTTTACTTGGAGACCACTGAGTGCGCGATCAGCTCAGTGCTCGTCCGAGCAGAGGGGAGCACACATTTGCCAATCTACTATGTCAGCCAGTCATTGAGGGATGCTGAGTTGAGGTACACCCCAATGGAAAAATTGGCTTACGCTTTGGTCATGAGCGTAAGGAAGCTAAGGTAATACCTGTTCGACCACGAGGTGGTAGTTCTCACAACATATCCTCTACGACGAGCATTACATCGACTGGATACCACTGGAAGACTTTTGAAATGGTCAGTGGAAATCGGGCAATTCGGGCTCACCTACGCACCAAGAACGGTTATCAAGGGGCAAGTCCTGGCAGAGTTCATCGTGGAGCTCACCTTTCCAGGAGATATAGACAAGGAAATCGAACTTCCTTGGACATTGTTCGTCGACGGCTCTTCGACGAGCACCAAAGCAGGAGCAGGAATAGTTACTAATAAGCCCGTCTAGACAAACTTTTGCTTCGGCGATCGAGTTCGAGTACCGGGCGACCAATAACAAGGCAGAGTACGAGGCTCTGGTCTCTGGAATCAAGATGGCAATGGCCATGAGCGCCAGAAAACTTAATTTTTTTTCAGACTCTCAGCTTGTGTCAAATTACGGGCGAGTACGAGGCTCGCGGCGACCAGATGTTGAAGTATCAAGACTTGGTGAAAGGATTACTTGAGCAATTTGATCAAATCCACATCGAGCAAATCCCTAGGGAGGAAAATACGCAAGCAGATGCTTTAGCTCGGTTGGCCACTTTAGAGGGGGACGTAATATTTTTAGAAGCGATGATCACAAAAATTTCTTCCCCATCAGTGAGTAGAAATCAAATTTTACAGGTTGAAGCGACCACCGACGAGGAGTGGATTTCGCCGATCACCAAGTACATCAAGACCGGCGAGCTCCCGGCAGACAAAGTTAAGGCAATCAAACTACAACTTAGGTCCGCCAGATACACCGTCATTGGCGACCATCTATACAAACGAGGTTTTTCAATGCCTTTATTGAAATGCCTTAGAGAAGTAGAAGCGAAGATCGTCATGCATGAAATCCACGATGGGGTATATGGAAATCACACAGGGGGGCAAGCACTCGCTTTAAAGATTATGAGGCAAGGCTACTCTTGGCCTACCCTAAAGAAGGACGCAATCCACCACGCGCAGATGTGCAAAAGATGTCAAGCTTTCGCTCCCGCCATACACTCACCACCATACGAGCTCATCTCGGTTTATAGTGCTTGGCCTTTTGCAAAGTGGGGCATCGACCTTATAGGACCTTTCCCTCCAGATGTGGGGGGAGTAACGTTCGTCGTTGTAGCAGTCGACTACTTCACCAAATGGACGGAGGTAAAGGCGCTAAAGACCATCACAACATCCCAAATGACAAACTTCATTTGGAAAAATATCATCTGCAGGTTCGGCCTACCACGAGCTATCGTTCCGGACAACGGACGCCAATTCACCAGTCAAGACATGATGGATTTCTGCTCAAAATGGAACATCAAGAAGTTATTCTCAACACCTTATCATCCATAGTCAAATGGTCAAGTAGAGGCCATAAAAAATCATCAAACACACATTGAAGGCAAAACTGGAAGGATTGAAGGGTAAATGGGCGGACAAGCTGCACATGGTGCTGTGGGCATATCGGACGATCACGAGAAATTCTACAAGCGAAACCCCATTCGCGCTCGCTTTCGGAACAGAGGCTGTCATACCAGCAGAAGCACAGGTCGCCACCTTCCGAGTGGCAAATTATGACGAGCAGCTAAACAACGATGCACAACTCTCCGATTTGGACTTCCTTGAAGAGTGAAGACTAACAGCGGACGAGAAGAACGTGGTCTACAAGAAAAGGTCAGAACATTATTACAATACCAAAGTACGTGCTCGGCAATTTACCATTGGCCAACTCGTACTTCGCCGGGCAACAGAACAATCAATAGGCATACTTGACCCGACTTGGGAGGGCCCGTACCGCATAACGCGCACGTACTCAAACGGATTATACGAGATAGAAGATCTTGATGGCAAGCCGAGCCAGTACCCATGGAACGCGGTCAAATTGAAGAAATATTATCAGTAAGTTTCGTTTTTAGTACATTTGTATAAGTTTGCATCTAGAATCATTTCAATACACGTCAAGTTCTAAGCCAACTAGAAACGAGCACAATCGACGAATGGCTGAATTCGAAACATATACGGACGTAAACAAACGAAAGGTAGAGGTCCAGGAACGAGCACAACCGACGAATGGTTGAACTCGAAACACATACAGACGTAAACCAACGAATGGTAGAGGTCCGAAAACAAGCACAAACCAATGAAAGGTTTAACTCAAAACATACACAAGTATAAACCGCCGAAATGTTGAACTCAAAGACAAGTATTCATTGAAGGAAACTTGCAAAATAATCTATCATAGAATTGAAAGACACTGACGATGACGATCACTACTAAACGAACACATATTTTTAAAACAAAAAGTTCATTCATATTAAAGCCTTATAGGCTGAGAGATTACAAAAAACGCCCTATCAGTCGAGTAGGTACAAAAAAAAGGCTTTAGTGGCCAAGCAAAAACACTTCAAGGCTGATTTCCTTCAGTTTGAGTAACGTCGTCCCTGGCAGGAGCACTCTGATCGCCCAAGACAACCTCTTCGCCCACATGCGTCTCCATAACCTGCTCGCCCTCTCGAGCAACTCCCTCTTCGGCCGCCTGGTCGTCTAGCTGGGGTGGGCTCTCAAATAGAACTCTCCTCGCCAAAAGACGAGGAAACATGAGACCCATACTCACCAGGTCGAGTAGGGGGAGGACGGTGCCTTCTTTTGGATCCTCCTCGAGGAGATGATCTTCGATGAACTCAACAAAAGCAGTCACATCTACCTCGGGATGAGTATCTCTGAGACGGCGGATGAGCTCATGAGCAGTAAAAGCCGTCGAGTAGCAAGCCCCATTTCAGCAAGGTAAGCCTTGTTATCTTGATCTTTTTCCACAGTTGACAGCTCATGCCCAACATGAGCCAACTCGTCCTCAGCATTCTTCAGACGCTCTTGCATGGTGGCCGTTAGTGTACGAGCAGCTTCTAGTGCACTGGAGGCCTCTTATTTCTCGTCCTCGGTAGTTTTGAGGCGGGCACGTAGATCTTCGATCAGCTTGTGATCGACTTTCTTCTCTTTCTGAGTAGCCCCAAGTTTAGCTTTCAAATCGGCCACCTTCTTCTCGAGGCCGCTGTTAGCTTTCATCAGTTGGGCGACCACAACCTCTTTTTCATCACTGCCCTTTTTGAGATCTTGGATCTAAAGGACAAGTTGTTCGGTTAAATAGGTCGAGCGGCTGTTGTTTATAGCGATCTATCGAGCATTCTCGGCAGCAGTTTGTCAATCAACCTCTTCGATGAAGGGTTTAGTCAGCGATCGGGGCAAATTCTTCATTGCACGGATCGCAAGCTGATATAATGAATCACCATCGGCCAGATCCCGCGATCGGTAAAAGTTGAGGAGATCATCGCTGTAGGGAGCGGTCTCCGGATGCTCGGCAAGCCTGAAAAGCAAGTAAAAATGGTTAGAAAAGCAAGTACAAAGTATTCAAAGTTTTTAGTGAAGGAAGCTCACTTGGCAACCCGCTCGTCACTCCAGCCGAGCAATGTGATATCTTCCGGAGCCCTCTTCCCGACCGACGAGGTCGCGACGACCTCCTGTGTCTGTCTTGTTTTGCGGACAGAGGTCGTTTTCTTGGGAGGTGGCGAGGGCCTCCTCGGGGGGCGAACTCCTCGGAGGAGTTGGCCTCCGATCGGCAGCAGTGGAGCGATGACCACCATGGGCCGCGTTAGCATTTTTCTTAGGGGGAGGCCCCGAGGTTTCCGCCCAGTCTTTCATTTTCTTATTGGTGCCCTCAACAATATCGCACTCGCGATTGATGGCCGCCATTCGAAGAGATCGGTTGACCATCACTTCTTGCAGTTCGATTGTCGGGGGAAGATAGATGATGACTTTGGTTGGAATCACTACTAAAAACAAAGAGTCAGCATCTGATGAAGAAAAAAAAAGAGCAAAGTATTTATGGATCTATTTCGATACCTGGGGGAAATTCTCTGGTAATATGATGAGGAGGCACTCGTAGACCTGCTCGCTCTCGTATGTTCTCGCGATTCAGGAAACGACAAGATCTTTCCAGATAACGTCGATGCGCAACGCAACAGATGTGATACTGGAATAAGGGTGAAAGAAGGTGGTCGCCGACTTTCGCACGAGCAGTGTTACCTGCAAAAATGAGGAGTTATTCAGTATAGACAAGAACGAACACAAATTTAAAGGACTTACTGTGAATTCTTCTATAATCGGTCACGATGGAAACGCGATCAGAAGACCCATCGAGTTTCACGACACTTCTCCAGTCACCGGCAACCCACCACCAGTTGGTTTTCCAATCACAGATTTTGTTCGGAACACCTACGACCAGTTTAAAGTGATCACGACCTTTCACGTAATACAAACCTTTCCCCACTTTCTTGCCAGCCTCGGAAGCTTGGAGAAGGTAATTAATCTCTCGAGGAGTAAGGAAAGTGTGGCGACAACCGTTCTCGGCGGCCTTGAGGCCGAACACTGTGAGGAGACCTATGAGGTTCGACCACCCATTTGGTGTCACTTGAGAAGGAGCCAATCCGAGGAAGTCTAGATAGAAGCTAACTCCGTGGTGCAATGGGAATCTTAGGCCGGCTTCCATCATGCCGATGTTGACGGCGACCATTCCTTCAGGGGACTGGTCGGCCCTCTCATCTTCTCGCGGAACGAAGAAACACACGTCTTGAGGCAGCTGGTATTTCTTCCGAGAGTTGGCAAGTTGGGCCGATGAGACTGTGCTCGCATATTCACTAGTAGCATACTCTGATTTGTATGCTCCTCGAAAAGGGCGAGGAATCGTTCTAGGCAGGTATTCGGCAACATATTGAAAATATGTCTCTCTCGAAAGTTCATCCCCGTCTAGCTCTTCTCGACCACTCAATATATCCTTTATGCTCGCCGCGTAGCGAGCAATGTCCTCATACTTCTCGCGAAGAGTGTTTGTTAGAGTGTCCTCAACCCTCGCCGAGTCAATCTGTTCGCCCGTCTCCATATTCAAGTCCTGGTCGCCTAGATCCGAATCAACCTCCTCAATTTTGTCCTCAGCATCATTGCCGACATCATCTCGGTCAGACTCGTCGGTCTCATTGGCGACCACGACACCCATCACATCCAAAACCTCCTCCAAGCTGTCGGTCGGATAGTTAGGGTACCCTACTCTAAGGGGGCTGGTCGAAAGCGTTTCAGAATCCGAAAAGACCACACTTTTTCCTAAATCCCGGCGAGGACTATCGCCGGAAGGCCCAACACCACCACCAAACGGCGGCGAGCCACCACCGGAAGAACCACCAACCTCCATTTTTTATAGAAATGGGGGGAAATAAGAGTTCTAAGAAGAAAATGAAGATGATTTACCTTTCACACCGATTGGAAACGCCCAAAGTCGCCGGAAAATGTGAAGAACTTGCTTAGAGGAAGACTCGAGAAGAAGTTCGTAAAATGCAAAGTTTCGAAAGTGATTTGTGAGGGAGAAAGGTTATATTTATAAGCACAAGTATCCAGGGACTAAAGTGCAAGAAAATGGGGTAAATTTAGCAATTTTCCCAAAATTTGGGGGTCGTCCCCAAAATCGAGGCACAAATGGGGCTCCAGGCGCGACCTTTGAGTCCTCGCACGCGCCCCACGTGCCAAATTCAAATTTTGGGCGCCGAACACGCGCCTGACACATGTCACATACGACGTCATCAAAGCGCCTGGGAAGGCGTGCTCGGTGCGGAAAACGAGGCGACCGCTGTCAAAACTCATCCTCAAGATTTCGTAAATGATTCGAATTTCATACAAGTCCGCCATCCAAGAAGACGATCACACTGCCCGCCTTCCTAATACGAACACGAAGAAAGGCGACCAGGGGGCAAATGTTATATCCGGTGAAAGAAGTCAATCTTTGACAAGTCAATCCTAGTCACCAGCTTGCGTGGCGATGACTAGTCAACCAAGTCATGCGACGACTTGTCAACAAGAAAATGTAAGCGTGTGCTCGCCCTAGAGATGTTGACGAGCATGTGTAAGGTTTTAGAAAAAGGACAAGTCTTGAAGCCATTGATAAATGGCGAGGACAACCACCATCCATAAAGATGATCGGACGACTAGATCCTCCGACGACCACTATGGCCCATGTCCTCGTTTCCGGCGAGGACGAACACCAGTAAGGCGGTTTAGCATCGAACCGACCGCCCAGAAGCATTAAAAGCGATGTCCCATCATCTGTTTTGATGGGATCTCAGGGTCAATATATGCCCGCCACATGTAAAGGTTGGGCAGCCCAAAAACCAAGTATATAAGCCCCAAGAGGCACAAATGTAAACACAAGTTGAAATTCCTACACCAAACCCAAAGCAATACACCTCCAAAGCTCCCAAAGCTTTTAGCTTCTCCAAGAAGCTACACCTCGTGTTCATCATTTGTTCTTCATATATTCATCACAAATCATCCGATTAAATCTCCTAATACGCGTAATAACCCCCACATAAATTACAAGTTTGTTTAGTGCTTACGAAGTCCACATCCAGATCAACCGATCAAAAGCACGTACAACAAACAAGTAATTAGTAGTTAAGCTAATTAGTTAACTATTTAAAGAAGTGAACATAATTTTAATTGACATTTTGTTTTTTTATCTTGATACCCCTCAACATCAACATGTATGTTCATCAGGCCCATTTTATTCTTGAAACTGTGGAGAAGAGAGGGAGTCAAAGGCTTAGTCACAATACGTGCCAAATTTTCCTAAGTAGATATATGAATTATCTTGATAATCCCTTGTTGTATTTTCTCTATCGTAAAATGGATATCAATAGAGATGTGTTTTGTCTTGTCATGTAAGCACGAGTTACAAGCCATTGCATGAACATATTTGCTATCGGTATACATGGTCGTCAGTTGTGCAAGTGGGATGTGGAGATCATTTAAGATGTAAATGATCCATTGAATTTCACATGTGGTGGCTGCCAAAGCCCGATACTCAGCTTCGGCTGAAGATTTTGCCACAGTCTATTGCTTCTTGGACTTCAAAGACATGAGAGAGTTACTTAAGAAACATATCATGTGATGTTTCATCTAGTATCTTGACATCTAGCCTAATTTGAATCGGTAAAGGCATGTAGTTTAAAATCATTGTTAGAAGAATAAAAGATACCCTGACATGAATTCCCTTTAAAATATCTAAGCAACTAATGAACAATTGTCATGTGAGAAGCATTGGATTTACTCATGAATTGAGTAAGTACATGAACAGGGAATGAAACATCTGACCTTGTCACAATAATATATAACAACTTACCGACTATGCTTCTGTAAGCAGAAGGGTCAGTTAGAGCTAGAGTATCATTATGTATATAAGACTGTTTTTGATCCATAGGGGTAGAGCATGGTTTACCGCCCAAATAACCACAATCATGTAATAAGTCTAAAATGTATTTTCTTTGGCATAAATGCATGCCTTTATTATTTTTGGCTATTTCAATACCCAAAATATATTTAAAAACACTAAAATCCTCTATTGTGAACTAATATCTTGCAAAGAGTTTTCTGTAACAATTAAATCATCCACATAACAAAGAATGACAGTGAAGGAAGTAGCATTTGATTTTTTAAATAAAGATTATCTGCGACAGATTGAATGTAACCAACAACAATAAGAGACTCAGAAAGTTTGTTAAATTATTGTTTTGAAGCTTCCTTAAGACCATTTAAGCTTTTATTGAGTTTGCACACCTTTTGATTAGTGTTATATCCAGGTGGGGTGACATATATACTTCTTCAATTAAATCCCCATGTAAGAAAACATTATTTACATTTAGTTGATGTAGGTGTCAGTTCTTAGCAACTGCTATATCGAGTAAAATTCTTATTGTGGTTATTTTAGCTACTGGAGAAAATGTGTCAAAATAGTCAATGTCTTCTTGTTGAGTGTTGCCTTTAGTTACTAATCTAACCTTGTATCTCTCTATTGTTCCATCAGATTTGTATTTCATTTTATAGACCCATTTACAACCTATATTATATTTATTTGGAGGTAGTGATACAAGAGTCCAAGTGTTAGCCATTTTTAGGGCTTGCAGTTCTACATTCATGACATTTTTCCAATTAACATCGTTTACAACATGTTTATATGATTTAGGTTCTGTAATTTGGGAGATGTTGTCAGTGAATGAGAGAAAGGTGTTAGAAAGCTGATTAGTGGATAAAAAATCTGAAATAGGATAAAAGCAGGCAAAGGGGTATGATAAACATCAAGATAGGCAGGTGGATGTCTAGTCCTCTCAGATTTTCAAACATTCTCATTTTTAGGGGGTTGTTCTTGATTTGTAATAAGGATAATAACAATATCTTAAATTTCTTCAGTAGAATTAGAGTGTTAGGTATCATCTAGAATTGTGGAGTCATAAATAAAGGATTGGTCATTTGCAAAATTTGGAATAGGAGAATTGTTGGTCCCAAGTTGAGTTAAGATTGATTAAGCTAGTAAAAGTCTAGAGGGGAGGGGTGAATAGACTTTTAAAAATCTTTCAAAATATCAGAGTTTAATGCGGAATAGTGTTCTGAATAGTACTGTTCTTACTGAGTCAGATCAGTACTCTCCAGTTTAGTTTTATACTCAACTTTTATTTAGATCTTTACTTAGTAAATTCTACTGTTCTTGGTTAAACAAATATTAAACAGAAAATACCAAACAGAAAGTAAAGAACACAGGATTTATAGTGGTTCGACAAATGTCTACATCCACTCTCACAACTCCAGTTGTGAAGTTTTATTAACTCCTTCTTGAGTTTCTTGTGGCTTAAAGTCCCAAGACTATGACTGTGATCTTGTCGATTACACTTCCAAGTGTTTCTTCGATCGACTAGTAATTCTACAAGTAATTAGCACACTTGTTTACAAAAACACAAACTGTAAAATGAAAAGTAAGACTTCTCTTGATTAACCTTTGATTTCTTCTCTTCAGATCTGTGGCTCTTCTCAGATTTCTTGATCTCTTCAACTCTGTGAGTTCTTCAATGCTCTGTAGACTTAGATTGCTCTTGAATGCTTTATGATCAGTAGTCTTAGTAGTAGGAGATCACACAGTATTTATAGAACTTAGTATGACAGTTATCAGTTTGTGAACTAACTCTCAACTAACTCTAAAACTGTTTTTGTAACTTATCCTTTTGTAACCGACTTTGTAACTTCCTTCAACTAATTCCAAGTCAGCATATCTTCAAATATATCTTTAGTTACGCCTTAAATAAGTTTTCCAAACTTATTCTTCAATCATACTAACTCAGCACAGTAACTTACTGTTCTGACTTTTACTGTTCTTAGTCAGTAAGCACATTTCTCCAAAACTGTTCTAACTTCTTCAGAATTCTTCTGAGCTTCTCTTCAACTCTTCAAATCCTTCTTATTCTGAAGTAGTCTTCTGAGTCTTCAATAGTCTTCTGATCTTCTTCTAATCTAGTGTTCTAAACTACTGTTCTGAACTTTTACAATGCTGAATACAATAGAATACAACTTTACATATATAAACCTATCTATACATCAACTGAACTATATACAGATGAGTACATCTAAGTCCTATACTATAAGCTGTCTATACAATACCTTACATCAGCTTAGTTCCTAACAATTCTTATATCAGATCAGTAAACACACTAAGATCAGTAAACATATATAAGATCAGTAAACTCAGTTTTCAATTTCCCATTAAGATGACTTAGTTAAGATGACTTAGAACCACATATATTACTAACTTTAAGTTGCTTTTGGCCATCAAAACATACAATCATCATCTAGAACATTGTTTCAAGGATTCATATCCCAACAAGAATCACAGGTGTCATCACAGGAATTAATAACATTGTTGGATTAATCACAACAATAATTTAATGGCATATTATTTGTATACAAAGGCTGGATAAAATTATCAAGTTTGTGCTTATTAGAAAAAGGGAAATATATGTTCCAAAAATTTAACATGTCTAGAGATGATTATCTTCCCAGTGGTTAAATCAAGCAATTTATTACCTTTTGTGCCAAAGGGATAACCCAAAACTTACACTTAGTAGCTCTAGGTTGAAATTTATGTCTATGAACGGTTAGTGTGTTAGCAAAACATAAACAACCAAAAACTCTCATATACGAGTAGTCCACCTCTTTGTTATACAACAGTTGAGAAGGTGATTTGTTATGCAAAATAGATGATGGAATCCTATTAGTTAAATGTGCAGTATGGAGAACGCAACTACTCCAATATTTAAGGGGAAGACATGAGTGAAACAAAAGGGATCTTGCAACGTGAAGCAAATTTTGATGTTTTCTTTCTATCAAACCATTTTGTTGAGGAGTTTCTACACAAGAGGTTTGATTTATAATCCATAAATCGTGATAGAAATTATGTAGAATGAATTTTGTACCATTATCACTTCTTAGAATTTTAATCTTGGCATCAAAGTGAGTGTGCACCATATTGAAAAAATTATGAATAGAAATTTTAACATTAGATTTAAATTTTAACAAATATATCTAAGTACACCTACTATAGTCATCTACTATAGTTACAAAATATATATGCCCAGAGTAAGAAACGGTAGAAAATGGACCCCACACATCACAATGAATCATATGAAAAGCTTATCCAAAGGACAAATATCGCAAACATTATGCACGTCACTTGCTTTCACATTTAACTAGCTAATGGTAGACAAGTATTTATTAAAAATATGGCCTAATCTATAGTGCCACAAATCAAAGACATTTAAAGGACAGGCAAAGTGTACAGAATGAGTAGTTGTCTTTATGATATAGAGTCCCCCTTGTTGTTTAGCAGTACCAATCACTTTCTTTGTGGTGATGTCCTTCAAAACACAATGTGAGGACATAAATTCACAGAACAACTAGAATATCTAGTTAAATGAGAGATAGATAACAAGTTATAAGTGAAATTTGGAACATATATATAAGACATTATACAATGTTAGAGAATCACTTAAAAATATGTTTCCTATATATGTAGCTGTAGAGATAACATTATTTGGTAAACTAATTTTATTGTTTGATTCAGATTGAGGAGAAGTAAAAAGGGAAAATTCTGAAATCATATGATCTGTAGCTCTTGTATCTAAAATCCAAGTAGAGATTTTAGAAGCAGTACTTAATGTATTAGAGCAAGAGTGCATACATGTATTCTTAATTTGATCAGATTGAGAAGCAATTGCCCCTGCTGCAGCATGTGAGGATGCAAATTGGTAAAGTTCAAGAATTGTTCAAATAATTCTTAATTGAACAAGGGATTAGAAGCTACATGTGCTACATCTTTAAGAGAAGGTATAGCCATATTAGCAGAAGATGTAGGCTCATTCCTAATCCTAGGCCCTCTAGGTCCTTTCCAACCAGGGGGAAATCCAATCAATTGAAAACATATATCAATAGTATGCCCAATACTATTGTAATGACTACATAGTAAAGACTTTTTCTTATCTTTATAGAATTTGGGGGTTCGGATGCTTAGCAAGCATTGCTATAGAATCAAAATTAATGGGGCTGTGTAAGGTTAGACTTCTCTAAGACTCTTCTTGCACTAATAAGGAGAAAATTTTAGCTAATGGGGAAATGAGGCATTTAACTGAAATTGACTTCTAAGGGCAAAATAAGAGTCAAGTCATATCAAGAATTTCATTATTTCATCTTGTTCTTGTGTTTGTGTTATGTTCTTAGGAAGGTCACATACACAATTTTTCATAGCAAGACAAAACTGACCTAAAACTCAAATTCTCATCCCATAAACCTTTAAACTGATTGTAGTAGACAACTAAAGATTGACTTCCTTGTGAAATTCCAATTAAACTTTGTTCAAGATGATATACCCTTGTTCCATCCAAACGAGTATATCGAATATACAATTCATCTCATACCTCTTTAGCCGATGAGAAATATTCCAAGGAATGTTTGATACTTGGGAAATGGAGTTGAGGATCCACATCAGAACCAGGTCGTTTGCACGGACCCAAGCTGCGAAAATAGATGGGTCATCTTCTTCAACCGTTTGGGGCAAAGAACCGTCAATCAAGGGTAGCTTGTTTTTTACACTAAGCGCCCGTTTCACCGCCTGACTCCAAGAGAAAAAATTTGATTCAGTTAGAAGATCAAGAATGATCGCAACCGTTGAGTTATCATTGTGATGCAAGACTAGTTGCGAGAGAGGATTTTTAATAAGATTTAAAGAAGTGAACATAATTCTACCCTCTCAAAAAAACCAAAAAGCCCCAATTTCTAGGAAAGTCGTTTTGGAGGTGGAACCGTGTACGATCGGTGGCATGATGAATACCGGATCAAGAATCGATCGGAACTATAAAATTGATACCATGTTGATATTCAAAGGAAGATTGAAAGTGAAAATGCATAACTTGTTTATTGAATTTTAAAATGTTAAACCGGAGAAGACGACTTAATGAATTTTAAAATGTTAACACCCCTCCATCATCACTCAATTAGTTAATTTTTTTTTTTAGGGTAAAACATCGAATAGATATTACAAATACAACAAATTAGCTCTTAATTTCTATCCATGTATGATGATATTCTACCATGGCAGACTCCCAAACTCAATCGTGAGAGGATGGAGCAAATGCCGCTTCCTTTGCCAAGTTATGGGCCCTCCAGTTTTGTGATCTAGGATGACTGATGTCGCACACTACGACTCTTATCTTCCTTTCCCAAATCCTGTCCAACCAAATTCCTTCTGGAGTCATATTTTCTTGGCCTCGATCAATTATATTTACTGCTTCGAGGCAATCCGTGAGAATATTGACATTGTCAATCTTTAGTTCAATCGCCTCATTTATTCCTTCCCAGATAGCAACTAGTTCTGCCCCCAATGCTGATCCCGGGTCTCCAATCTTTGTTGCTTTTTCTTTCCGGACCTTTCCTTCTTTATTCTTGACACATATTCCAACCCCAAATCTCCGGTTTTGTGCATTATATGTCGCATCCACTTCTATGATTGGCCTTTTTTCCTCATTTGCATTCTGCTTACACAACTGATTTGTGTTCTTCCTAACCCTTGCTTGCTTATATTCCTGCAGATAATCCAGCACCCACCTTACTTCTGTATATAGATCTTTATGCTTCTCCTTTCCTTCTGTGTCGTGCATTTTCTTGCAATGTGCATTCCACACCCCCCACATGATCATAATTACTTTATCTGCCTCCTCCTTGTTATAGCATTGCCACAAAAATTCAAAAAATTCCATAGATTCAGTACTTCTATCAAAACCCACTTTTGTACCAATTCCTACTTTGTTCCACATTTTCTTCACTTCTTTACACCATCTCAAAGCATGGATTGTTGTAGCATTAACCATTGAACAAAAGGCGCATGATAATAAAGGCTCAATCTTTCTACGACTAAGATTATGATTAACTAGAATAAAATCATTAGCCATTTTCCAGCCGAAAATTCTAACCTTGGGCGGAACGTTGAGTCGCAAAATTCTTCGCCAGAATGTTTTTCTCTTTATGGGATCGGATGTGTTTTCTTTTTGTTTCTCCTTTATGGTCTCTGTCCTCTCCAGAATGTACCCAAACTTCACCGTATACACCCCTTTAGCTCCTTTGCTCCAATACCTTACGTCTTGTGAATCGTTTCCAGCAATATTTGTGTGAATTATTGCTTCAACTTCGTAAGGTAAGAAGGCCTCCCTTACCAATTCCTCATTCCATGTGCCATTTTGATGGATGAATCTGCTAACCATTGACCTAGATGCAACCCGAGACATAATTCTACCCTCCGCAAGATGTTGTACCCATGTTTCTTTAAATATGTGGATTGAATTTCCATTCCAAATCCTCCATCTTGCCCTTTTATTGATGATGTCCATACTCCAACATAGAGATCGCCACGGATATGATGGGTTTGATCCCATCCCTGCTTGAAGAATGTCTGTGTGCTTAAAATACCTTGCCTTTATGACTCTTGCCACCAATGTTCCCGGATTGCTACACATTCTCCATATTTGCTTCGCCAACAGTGCTTTGTTGAAGTTTGTCAATTTCCGGAAACCCATGCCTCCTTCATCTTTGGGCTTGCATAAATTATTCCAAGAACTCCAGTGTATTTTCCTCTTTTCATCTGTTGAGCCCCACCAGAATTTTGCCAAGATTTTCTCCATGTCATCACAAAGGGTCGTGGGTATTCGAAAACACTGCATTGTGTATATAGGAATAACTTGTAACACTGCTTTAATTAATGTTTCCTTTCCTCCTGCTGAGAACTCTTTATTTTTCCATCCTTGCACCCATTTCTGTATTTTATCAATGATGAAATCGAATTGGACCTTCTTTGCTTTTGCTGAGAAGGTTGGAAATCCAAGGTAAACTTTGTGATTTTGCTCTATTTTGACCCCCAACACGTCTTTGATAATTCTTTGTTTCCTCTTAGTCACTAGTGGGCTGAATACAATGGCCGGTTTTTTATAGTTTACTAGCTGTCCTGATGCTTCTTCGTAAGCTTTTAGTGCTTTCTTCAGATTTTGACTTCCAACCTGTTGTGCTTTAAAAAAAATAAAGAATCGTCAGCAAAAAGTAGATGTAGGATTTCAGGCGCCTCCCGTGCCACTCTGATACCTGAAATATTTTTTTCCTGTATCAATGTTCCCAAAATTGCTGACAATCCTTGAGAACAAAGCACGAATAAAAACGGGGAGAGAGGGTCTCCCTGTCTTAAACCTCGTGATGGAACCACTTCTCCTGAAATTCTCCCATTGATCTTAAAGGAGTATTTGACAGTTTCCACACATCTCATGATTAAGTTGATCCATTTTGGGCTGAAATTCATCTTCTCGAGAACCTTTCGGAGGAAATTCCATTCAATTCGGTCGTATGCCTTACTCATGTCGAGTTTTAAAGTCGCATATCCCGTCTTGCTTTTGTTGTTTCTCATCCAGTGCATGCATTCATAACTGATTAAGATATTATCCAAAATTAACCTTCCTGGTGTGAATGCACTATGTGATTCATCAATTAAATCCCCCATTACCTTCTTCAATCTGTTAGAAATAGTTTTGGCCACCAGTCTATAACACACATTACTCAGGCTTATTGGTCTGAAATCAAAAACCTTCTCTAGGGCCTTCGTTTTAGGTATCATTATGATCACTGTTGCATTCCATTCCTCAAACTGTCCTTCCTCATTCAGTAGTCGCATCGCACCTCTAAGCACATTTGGCCCAATGATTTTCCAATTTTGATGATAAAAGATTGCCGGGAAACCATCTGGTCCCGGTGCCTTATCTCCTTTAAGTTCACTGAGGGCCCGCACTACTTCTTTTTCTGTAAAAGGTACGTCTAGTAGTTGGATCATTTGGTCTGTAAGAGAAGAGTTGATTTTTTATGTGATTTTCTCAATTTCTTCCAAGCTTAGATTTTGTGATGTGAATAAGTCTTGATAAAAAACTTCCACAATTCTACACACATTTTTGTCTCCAGTATACCACTGCCCATTATTATCTTGTAGCCCTCCAATTCTATTGATTCTACTTCTCTCAGTAGTTTGCCTGTGAAAGTAAGTTGTATTTCTATCCCCTACTTCCATCCATGCCACTCTAGCTCTTTGTTGCCACTTTACCTCTTCTTGGTATTGGAGTTTTTGTAGTTGACCATTTAGATGATCAATTTCCCTTTCATCCACTGTTGTTGTAGCCAATTCTAGGATATCTGATATCTTTTCTTCCACCTCTTTAATACTCCATTTATACCTTCATGGGGCCTTCTAAGGACAGTCCAATGTCGCCTGGACTATCAACAGTCCAGTAATCTGAGCCATCAGATCTGAAATCTAATGGCTTATATTTGATGACCTGCTACGTGTTGCATTTGGCGTCGCAGAATCCATCGTCTTGCATTGCACTTATTATCGTTTTTTGTCGCCCTATTACACTTTTAAATTAAATTTAATAATTTTAAATATATAATTATAAAATTACAAATTTATCCTCACATGATTAATAAAAAAAATTAATTGATAATATATAATCTTTATTTTAATTCTCATATCACTAATAATCATAATAAACAATAAATTGTCTTTTTTTATTTGAATGAATTGAATTTTAGGTTAAATTATTAATTTAGTTGAATTTTTTATACAAATTTCTGTTTCGAGATCACAAAATTGGGCGCGTGCTATTGGTCGGTCGTCTATTCAGAATTTAGAAAATCAGTTATTACAATTTATGATCATGGAGTAATTGATATGTTTATGATCAGAAAATTAGCGAAGATACTTTATATAATCTAACAGAAAGAGATTCGTTTCGGTTTTTTAAAATCAGGAGAAAACCTACAAAATTCCATTCCGATCCTAAACACGTTCAAAAAAAAAACTCTCTGCACATTGCTGCTCGATCCAGTTAACATTATGTAATTTATATTTATATTTTTTATTTTTTTGTTCATTTTTAGTCGAATCATGAGTATTATTAGTATGCCTAAAAAAAAAGTATTCTCAAATTGTTGATAATTACTCTTAGTTTTTTTATGTGATTCTGTTTTTTCTGCACACATTAACGCAGTATTCTCAAATCTCAATTGTTATTCATATAAAATTTGTATGATTTCTATATGGTTATTAATTTGTTATTCATATAAAATTTGTATGATTTCTATATGGTAATTGATTTATGAGATTTATATGAAATTTATGAATTTTATTTATAAATATAATAAGATTCTGACATTTATTAATTTTATTTTTAATGTATATTTTGCAGATATGTCTTCTCAACATGAGAATGATGACACAACTTCATCTAATAATACCTAAGATAATGATTTTGTCATTAAAAAGAAAAGACAAAAGACATTAATTGTGTGGATTAATTTTGAAATTTTTTTTGTTCATTCATTATAAATTTTCAGCATGTTTTATAATATTATAAAATTTCAGCATGTTTTATAATATTTTGAAAAACTGATGTATTTTTTCGTTGTAATTGTTGAAAGAACATTATGTTATTATTTTTTTTTTTGAACATTTGTTATTACTCACGCACAATTCAAGAAATTGGTTGTTCAATTTGGTTATTTTATTTGATAAAACAATTGGGCTGCCCACTTTTAATTAAATGGGCTAACATTGTTGGCCCAAAAAGTCTCCACTTACTCGGTTTGCTCTCGATCACCATTTCTTTTTTTTTTTTTTACATAAAGGAGGGACAATGTCACAATGGGCAACGTATGACTGTTAGTGTTGGTCCTAGAAGGAGTATATAACAAGTGTATGGGGGGGGGGAATACACTTGTATGCAATTCTTTTGCTAATTGATCAAACCAGAGTTCAGTAAAGTTATCTTGGACAACTCTGCTGAAGAAGATTAACTCTTCTAAGATAATCAGACTACTAAGTACTATTGAGTACTTAGTTGATTGACTATCTAGGGGAGTTATATGTGCGGAATAATGGTTGGCCCTTTAAGTTTAGACTCCTTTAATTTCTGAAATCACTTAGTCAATGCAACACAGTTCAGTTTAGCTTCAGGGAACTTGTCCAAATCAGTTTTGCACAGTCTTTGAATATGTATCTTTGAAAGATCAGTTTTGTGTGCAGTGTTGAATGAATGTAAGTACTTGTAAAGCAAATCAACACAAGAGTTTATAGTGGTTCAGAGACTCAAGCTCCTACATCCACTTTCCCTGATTTAACAGGATAATTCCTTCACTCTTGGAATTAACTTGTTTTATAGTGCCAAGGTGCACTTGATCAAGAACACCACTCCTTGGTGAATTGATCCCTAGGATGTCTAGAGTCCTAGTACCCTCTTCTCAACTCAGAACTGAACTGTTCTTCTCTCAACAGTCAGCTCCTACCACTTCTACTACTACAACCTTCTCACTTTCACTCTTGAAAGGTGTAAGGGTTGAAGTAAGGTTCCAACTAATGAGATATCCTTTACAGTGAAGATCAGTGTATAAGGATAGGATATCTCTCTAAGCTTGTGTATGGATATACAATTGGGTTCAGCTTAGAAGAAGTGTATAAAGACTAAGATAGTCTCTTTGAAAGCTTGAGAGCACTTGTCAACTTGTAGGATAGTTGGATATTCTTGTCAAGGTTGAGGTGCTTTTGGATTGTGTTGAGATGCTTTCAAATGGTCTTCACACTTCTGTATTTATAGACAAAATGGAGGATTTGCCCGTTGGAGAGGCAGCCCCAAATTGCTATAAATGTCTTCCTTGAGCTCTTCAAACTGGAAGACAGATTCTTGATAGTGACATGTCCTCATTTGGGTAATAAACGGCTGTAACAGTTTTGTCTTCATTCTGCAGCACTTTTCCCAATGTTTGACTTCTTGTTAGGACTTGGACATGGCTTCTGAAGGTTGATCCAATGATAGGACAACATTCCTTATCATCTGGACAACTCTCCTTATCACTATCAGCAGTTTTGCTTTTCAGCATGGTTGGCTTGCTCTTCTTCAGATGACTTGGCTCTTTCCCTTTATTTCTCTTGAGTATGGTCTTAGCTTATTTCTTTGAGGACCTTTAGGGACTGGTTGTCTCAAACTCTTCAGCATAGTTGATCTCAGGCTTTCAGAGCACTTGATCTTGATCAATTTAGCTGAGACAACTCCTCTGGACAACTCTCCTGATCAGTATATTTAATCTTTTTGCATCAGAGCACTTTATGCATAGAGTTGACTTCTCTGGACAACTCTCCTGATAAACATCTTTGAGTAGTCTTGTCCTTTTGAGCTAGGTAAGCTTGTTCTTGCATATGGCTAGCTTCTTTGGACAACTCTCCTGATCAGAGCATATGAATATTTTCTCTGGACAACTCTCCTGATCAGAGCATCTTCATTGGATTTGTCCTTTTGAGCTTTACAATCTTGCTCTTGCATAAGAGCATCTTCTCTGGACAACTCTCCTGATAAGAGCATCTTAGATTTCATAGGGTGTCCTTGCTCTTAAGTGATTGTTCCAGAATTTGAGCCTTGAGGGGACTTGATCTTGATCATCTTCAAAGCATAGGTTCCCCCTCAAATTGTGCATCTAATTGTCTAAGAGCTACCTAACATTTCAGCTTCTCATCTAGCCTTATACTATGTGTTCTAACATTCTTAGAACATATTTATATTGACTTAGGCATGTCTCAGGGGGTTTTGGTATTAGATCAAAACATATCTCATTTTATTCCCAACAGTTAGTGCCCGTAAAGAATTCAAATAAATTTATAATATATTTTAAGTTTAATTTGTCAATTAAAAAAATATTTGAAACATGTACTCCATAGTATAAATTTGTAAATTTGTTATTCATTTGAATCTAGGTAAATATTTTTCAATACACTATTAACTCTAGAGGGCTGCAACATATAATTGTCTATGCATGAACATGTTTCAGAAGGTACACACTACACACCTACCATGAAAAGAGACTGACCTTTAACTTTTATTTATCGTCATTGCAAAAGACAATAGAATAAGAAATTATCTTATTCGAAACTTTATGGGAGCCGTGTCATCGAAACACTCAATATTATTCTCAAAATAAAAACTTTACTACCAACATTCCTTCCAAAATAAAAATGTGTCCTCAATAATGTAATTTTCAAGTCTGGTAACAATCAATCTAGTTACATTATACAAATCGGACATTAGGTCAATGTTCGTAAGCAACATTATATGGACACATAATTTTTAGAACTAATCGATGGTCTGATCATGACGTTTTCCTATAGTTCCATTCACATTTTCTAAAGTTTTTTTATTCTGATTTCACCAAAATTCTGCTTTCCAAAACATAGTTTGAGAATGACGTTTTAACACTTTGGAAAAAATAAAGTGTTTATTTCTACTAATTTATGAACAGTGTCGACATGAGACCATCTCACTTTGAATAAGATAAGTGTTTATTCGTACTAATTACTGTTAATGGTATTACTAATTACAATTTATGGTATTACTCGTTATTACTTATTGTATTAACGACTATAATAAAATCATACATATAATATTATTTTGTATTAAAATTTAAAAAAAATACACATGAAAAAATGGAAAATAAAAAAAAAAGTAAAAGGAAAAAAAACGAAGAAATTAAAAGTTTGGAATAAAAACTGAAAATGGGAGAAAAAGAGGAAAGGGAAGAAAACTTAGAAAGAAAAAAAATCAAGATTTTTGCCTAATTTCGATAGTTTTTTTTTAAAATTATGTTTTACGATTTTTTTCTAAAAATATGGATGATTTGATGGTGAATCGACGGTAACTCGGTAATGACTTGACTACAGATTGTAAATATACAAATTAAGGTTGATTTTATTATATTTTGTGTAAATTAATAAAAGGATAATATAGTATTTTAAATGTAATTACTTTTTAAAAAAAATTTGGGGTGAACTAATAAAATGAGCGGGTGCACATAACCGTGATAAAAAATGATTTGGGGGTGAAATCATAAAATGAACGGGTGCAGATAACCGTAGTAAAAAAATGATTTTTGGGTGAACTCATTAAATGAGTGGGTGTAGATAAAATATAAATAAAAAATTAAAATTGGTGTGTACCGATATCTTGCATGTACTCGAGTATCACCCTACAAATTAGGGTTGATTTTATTATATTTTGTGTAAATTAATAAAAAGATAATATAGTCCTTTAAATGTAATTACTCCATTTTAAAAAAAAATCTTCTGAGGTGAACTTATAAAATGAGCAGGTACAGATAATCGTGGTAAAACATAATTTTGGGTGAACTTATAAAATGAACGATTGCAGATAACCATGGTTAAAAAATGATTTGGGGTGAACTCATAAAATGAGCGGGTGCAGATAACCGTAGTAAAAAAATAATTTGAGGGTGAACTAATTAAATGAGTAGGTGTAGATAAAATATAAATAAAATAATAATTTAATTCTATTAAAAAAATCTAATTTTACGTTCGTATTGTTTAATTTAAATAATATTATTATTAATTTTAATAAAGGATAAAATAGTAAATAATAAAATAAAATTTAAATAATTATTTTAAAATATTAAAAAAAGGCAACAGGTATCAAGTTAGGGCGATACAGAGGGCGACACAGAGCGATGCAATTTGACATCCAAACTATTAATAGTCCAGACGATACAAAAACTATCCTAAGAAAATCCCTACCTTCATGTACCCTTATTTGCCCATCTTTCCAGTTTTTTACCACAGTGAATCAGTTTCTCCATCAAAGAGAGCTCTTGTGTGTTGTTTTGCCAAGCATCTTTCATTGTCGTATCAAAGTCCTCCTCCAGTAGCCATGATCTTTCAAAATATCTTGGTTTTTGTCCCTCATTCAAACTTGTGACCACATTCTTTTCAAATGTAAGCATTACAACTCTATGATCTGAATCATAGAACCCCTTGTTTCGAGCTTCTGCCATTGGTCATAGACTTAACCAGCTTTCATTAGCCAAGAATCTATCCAGCCTCTCGTGAACAAAATCGGATCCTCTCCGTTTATTCCACCGAGTAAAGAAGGGTCCTTTACTTTCCACATTCTTAAGACATAACTCATCAACAACATCATTGAAAGCTTGAATCTGAGATTGTGGTCTTTCTTTGTTACTGCAGCCCCTTTTTTCTCATCTTGGCTCATAATTTCATTAAAATCACCTCCTACCAACCATGGAAAATCTGATTGAGAATTGTGACTTAATCTTATTGATTTCAACAATTTCCAAGAAATGTGTCTATGGTGAGTAATTGGTTCTCCATAAAACCCAGTAGACCTCCATTCTCTACTTCTAAAATTAATAATGCAATCAATGTGAGCCTTGGAATAAGAACACAAGGAAACATTCACTTCATTTAGATGCATACAATATTAAACCTCCTCTAGTCCCAACAGCATCTACACCCATACAAAAGTTAAAGTTAAGCATAGACTTCCTAGAGCTAGCATACTTAACTGATATTTTCGATTCGCAAATGAACAAAAGGTGGGGTTTGAGATTGGCAACCAGTCGCCTGAGACATTGGAACGCACGCTTACTCCCCAAACCACGTGTGTTCCATATTACAACACTCATGTAGTCGGGCGGGGCTGATTAGAGTCACCCTCCGCCATCAGATTGGGTCCCGAGTCTGCTTCCTCCGCCATCAGATTGGATCATTTGGTCTGTAAGAGAAGAGTTGATTAGAGTCACCCTCCGCCATCAGGCCCTTAAAGTTTAGGATGGATGCACAATTAGATATCGACCTTTAATTAAGACATTCCAACTTCATTAATTAATCACCATTAGGATCACACATCCAACTCAACATAAATTCCAACATGGTTGTCCAAATCATATCATATTTCAACCACTTTACATTAAAAATTTAACACTGTTTAATAAAGTATTACCTTTTGATTTTTATCTTGCAAGAAATTTGCATTAGTCTTCATATTTTTCGAGATAGATTTACATATACCATGTAATTCTAACCAGTCACACTTATAAATTGATATATTGTATGAACACATGCAATTCTCAATGTGCATGACCATATGATAATTTGAGATCTTTTATTGCTGAAAAACACCTATAGCCATATGAACACAGTCCGTTCAAAAGGTCGGAGTCCCGTTAAAAACTTTGCTACAGAAAACCCTCCTTAGGGATAAAATCATAGTCAAGGAAAAGGGAATCCCTCTAGTTAACAAATCTGTAAAACTCTGATGTTAAATCTCTGTGTAAATACTCCTGCAATTGAATTGGAGGTGTGTCCCACTATCAAAATAGTTAGTTTCTTTGTTTAATTAGTAGTTATTTACTTAAACTACTAATTAGTTACTTAGGCAGTTATTTTACTCTTTATCTTGTACTCCCTCCGTCCGCCTATAAGTTTTCCATTTTACCATTTTAGTTTGTCCGTCTATAAGCTTTCCATACCCTTTTTGGTAACTACTTTTTCTTACACTTCACTTTATATTTTACCAATCACATCACTTGTACTATATCTATTATTTAATCACTTTTCTTAATCTCTGTGCCAAAAAGTAACGGGAAGCTTATAGGCGGACGGAGGGAGTAATTAGGATATAAGGAGCCTCATCTCCTCACTTGTCACATTCATTGAAAATACATTTCAGATTTGCAATTTAGTTTCTGGTGTCAAGAATGTGCATTTCTTCAATCTTTGTTTCATACCTTGATATGGTATAAAAATGAACCTAATGCTCAGCATCCCATAAGAAAATCTGATAGACATAGACATCCCCCTACTTATCTTGATGTCTATCACACCAACTTACCCCCTTCATTTTCTAGTACAAACATATTTATTAGAAAAGGCAAACAATATCCTATTTCTGATTATTTGTATACTGGGAATCTTTCCAACTCCTTTCTCTCCTATACAGCCAATATTTCCCAAATCACAGAACCTACTTCTTATAAACAAGCTATGAAAGATGTTAATTGGCAAAAGGCCATGGACATTGAACTTCAGGCCCTTGAAAAAGCCAACACATGGACTCTTGTCCCTCTTCCTCCCTCAAAACATACTATTGGCTGTAGATGGATATATAAAGTGAAATATAATTCTGATGGCTCTATAGAAAGATATAAAACCAGGTTAGTGGCCAAGGGTTACACTCAACAAGAGGGAATTGATTACTTTGACACTTTCTCTCCTGTAGCTAAGATCACTATTGTTAGGATTTTGCTTGCTATAGTTGTTGCTAAAAATTGGCACTTGCACCAACTTGATGTTAATAATGCTTTCTTGCATGGTGATTTAGTTGAAGAGGTTTACATGTCATCCCCTCCAGGTTATCATACTCAAAATAGAGTTTGCAAACTGAATAAAAGCTTGTATGGCCTAAAACAAGCCTCCAAACAATGGTTTCAAAAATTATCAGATTCTCTTATCTCTGTTGGGTACATACAATCTGTTGCTGATAATTCTTTGTTCACTAAATCAACTACATCTTCTTTCACTGTCATACTTTGCTATGTTGATGATCATTTTCCCTTTGAAATATAAGACATCATTGTCACAGGAGATTCTTTACAAGACATCATTTTCATCAAAAAAATTCTCCACAAACAATTTACTATTAAAGATCTTGGCCCTTTGAAATATATTTTGGGTATTGAGGTAGCCAAGAATCCTAAAGGACTGCATCTGTGCCAAAGAAAATATACATTGGACCTTTTACATGAATTTGGCTATTTAGATAGTAAACAATTTTCAACTCCAATTGATCAAAAACAAACTTTCATTGATACTGATGCTCCTCTTCTCAGTGATCCTTCTTCTTACAGGAGCATTGTTGGCAAGTTGTTGTATCTTACAATAACAAGACCTGATATTGCTTATTCGGTTCATGTCCTTACTTAGTTTATGAGTAAACCTACTACAGCTCACATGGCTGCTGTATATCGTTTACTTAGATATCTTAAAGGTGATTGGCAAGACATGTTCTACTCTTCTACTAACAATTTCAAACTTCATGCCTTTTCTGATTCAGATTGGGCTAGATGCCAAATTACAAGAAAGTGCATCACAGGGTATGCAATATACTTGGGTGATTCTCTCATATCCTGGAAATCCAAGAAGCAGCCTACAGTAGCAAGATCATCAGCTGAGGCAGAATACAGAGCCCTAGCTACCACTACTTGTGAAGCTCAGTGGATTCTTTACATTCTAAAGGATCTTCATATCCTCCATGACCAGCCAACGGCTATGTACACAGATAGCAAATCAGCTCATGCAATGGCTCATAATCCTTGCTTTCATGACAAATTCAAGCACATTGCCATTGACATTCACTTCACAAGGGAGAAAATTCACAATGGAGTAATCAAACTGATACACATTCCTTCTCAAGATAACTTGGCCGACATCATGACAAAGCCTTTGCCTCCTTCATCCTTCAATTTCTTCAAATCCAAATTGGGCCTTGTAAACATCCATGCCCGATTTGAAGGGGGTATCAAGATAGTTAGTTTCTTTGTTTAATTAGTAGTTATTTATTAAACTGCTAATTAGTTACTTAGGCAGTTATTTTACTCTTTATCTTGTAATTAGGATATAAGGAGCCTCATCTCCCCACTTGTCACATTAATTGAGAATACATTTCAGATTTGCAATTTAGTTTCTGGTGTCAAGAATGTGCATTTCTTCAATCTTTGTTTCATACCTTGATACCCACCAATCATGGTTTGTGTTCACCAAGGATGTCAATTTATCCGCTGCCGCGTTACCTTCTCTGTAAATGTGAGTTACCTCAATTCTCATCTCTAGTCATTGAACCTGTTGCCATAATGTTATTGCTTTCCAGGGCATCCGATCCTCCGCACCATGAAAGATTTGTACTACAAACATTGAATCAGTCTCTAGCCAAATGTTGTTCCATCCGCGGCCTCTTGCCAATTTTATCGCGAGCAGGGCTGTTAGTAATTCTGCCTCAAACGCATAGCCTCTACCATGCTTAATCGAAAATCCTCCAATAAAGTCCTCGTGCTCATTTCGATATATGCCAACACCCGAAATCAATCCCGGGGCTCTGTCTGATGTTGCGTCTACATTTATCTTAATTTAATTTGCCCGTCGTTGGCCTTTGCCATCGAACTGATATAACATTGGGCGCCTTCCTTGGGTTGCATTTCATGCCAAATTCCTTGATAATCCGAAGATTGTCTGCGGTGTTATTCATGCAGCCCATGGATTTGTTGCTGATTTCTCTAATCAACGTAGAAGTGGACATGTAAATGCCTTCTAAAGAAGTTGTCTTGTTGTCGAAAATTACTGCGTTTCTCGTCATCCAAACCTGCCATTTCAGTGTAACCCATGCCACTCTCCATATTGATGTTATTTGTGGGCTGAAGGAGTGGTTGATTGCTTGCAGTACCTATGACAAGAAGCCCTCTTCGATTCTTAGAGGCGTCTGAAATATTTCCATAATTTTTTCGGCTGAGTATTTGAAGTATCTACATTCACTGAACAGGTGGTCAATTCCCTCTTCGTTTGAGCGGCACAACATGCATATGTTCGGGCCTTCCATTCCCCATGTCTGCATTCGGTCCCATGTTGGAAGTCTCCCGTGTATAGCCCTCCATATCACCATCGATCTTCTAGGCGGAATGTAGTTTGCCCAGATCCAGCGTCCCCAGTTGACCTCCGGATATTTGGGTTTGATTTGTTCGTACGCTATAGCAGCTGTGAGCTATACTTGAATTCTACAATTGTACTGTTATTGCTTAAAATATACTAATATTTTTTTTAAATAGTAACACTTTGTATGTATAATTTTAACATTTTAAGAGAAAATTTATGTGAATCGGACTCATGTAAGTATTACTCAAAATATATACTCTTCTCGTTCCATCATAATTTGTATATTTTTTTTATTTCAACGTTAAAAAATAACTTGCACACTTTTTTATTCGTACGGTGCAAAATAACTTGCACACCTAAAAATAGAAATAGAAAGTTATTCATAAACTTCACTCTCTTAGAATATTCACAATTTTACCGAAAATAACATTATTTTTGGGCCCACACGTACACAGTATTCCACTTATTTTTTACTTTATACATAAAAAAATTTAAATTTTTTTTTTAAAACTCTACTTATTATTTTACTTTAGTATTTTATGTACGTTGGTACATATTAAGATGTGACGGGACGGAGGGAGCAGAATTTACAGGATAAAGAAGAAGGTGATTAAAAAACCACAATTTGGAAAGAGTAGACAGTATATAATTATCATGTCTGTGGACATATTCATGATTCACCAAAGTCATGGTGATGGTGCATGCGTACAACACAATAGCCACCCGCATGCATCGCTTACCGCCACGTCTAATTATCATATCTTCACGCACAAAAACAATACTCATTTTGGAGTATATATTTGGCCTATATTTGAAGAATATTATGCTCGATCTTATTAAATTGACCTCGTAGACAAAATCTAATAATTTAATATTGAATATACTATAATTAATTAAGAGAGTTATAGAAGACAAACATATATAAAAACAGTCTCTCATATTAGTATTAAGTTAAAGAAAAATGTGTGCATGTTACAATAAGCAAAATTAATGCATATTTATTCTTACATTAACATTTTTTTATATTAACATATAGTTGAGAATGAATTTTTTTAATTTTCTTGTGTGAATTCAACCCGTGAAATTTTTGATCTCTTTTCAAAATAAAAGAATATTACAGGTATAATTCTCGATCTCATCTGGGTTACGGGTGGTGTTTTCAAACACAACAAACTACTTTCACAATCACTTATTTTTAAAGCTCTCAATTACAATTTAAAAAAAAAAAATTTGAAAGCTATAGTTATGTTTGCAAACACTCTCCAATGTTGCGAAATATATACAATATACTCCCTCTGTCCCGTATTAACTTTCATACTTACTGTTCACCCCATTTTTTTAAAAATATTATACTGTAATAAATAGAATTGAGTTGAATTGTGTGTAAGTATGTACTATAAAATAATAACATTAAATATACTCCCTCCGTCCACCTATAAACTTCCCCTTTCTTTTGGGTGTTTTGATTAAGAAATATGATAAAATAATAGATAAAGTATAAGTGATGTGATGGTGAGAGAAAAAATAATAGATGGGTATTAGATGAAGTAGATAAAATAATAGATAAAGTAGAAGTGATGTGATTGGGAGAGAGAAAATAATATGCCAAAAATGGAATTAGAAACTTATAGTGAGACATCCATAAAAGAAAAGTGGGAAACTTATAGTGGAACGGAGGGAGTAATATTTTAAATATTGTACGGGTGGAGTTTCTTTATGGACGAAAAAAATAGGTGTGAATGTTTTTTTTAGGACAGAGGGAGTAATATTTTAAAAACACACCAATTACAATATACTCCAAATGAAAGTGTTACATCCTCTAACCAAATATATATACGGAGTATAATTTATCTTTTTTGGGTAGAAGCAACATTTTTTAGATTTATGATCGAATTGATATATATAGTTAAATTTCGACTGACTTCAGGGGCGATGTCCTCTGATTACTTTTATGACACAATTTTTAATGAAGAAATTATTTGCAATGATTCATTGTCCACCGATTGATCTTTTAAATTTATCATCATCACAGATTCACAAATAAGAGAAAAAAAAAAACTTGTAGGTGTGAGTTTTTATTTAGGGGAAATAGGTAGATTTTCAAAATCTAGTTCAACCACCCGGCCATATGATTGATTTAATTAGCATGGGGTGATGAGAGGGTATTTGTGCAAATTAAATACTGATGGAATATATATAATTTAAATTTAATAGAGCATTTGTCGTTCATTTGCAAATAAATAAATAAATAAATTTTTTTTTGAATAGTAAAGAGAATTATATTAATTCATTTGAGTAGTCTGGTACTCAAAACCATAAGAATATACAAGTAAAACCTATAGTCTAGTCATATATGTTTCCCGCCCAGCTTAAAATAAATAAATAAATATAGTGAATACAATTACAATCCATGCATCAATGCAAGATTCAAACAAAAAACCGTAAGACAGAAAATGCGCAAGAACCGTGATGAGAATAATATCTATATGACTATATCCATCTGGAAAGCAAAAAACAAAAAAACATGCCAGCTTTTGCTGCAGATTTTCGAGATATACTACTACTACTAATTTATTTAAACAAAACAAAACAAAACTATAGACAAAGAAAGAGCCAGGGGTTTGTTTTGTGTTTGTTCCCAAGAATTATTATGACACTCACCACACCGGTCCGGACACTTTTTAACACCAAATATTCAGACTGTAAATAAAAATAAGTCCCCTAATAATTAATCACTACAATATGAAAATAAAAGGAGACCATTATTTTGAAACATATGTATGTTCTAATAGAAATGATATTATCACCTCCGAACCATCACTTATTTACTTAAATTGTCATTCGATTTACTTACCCACAATGACTATATTTATTAGTAGTTTCCAAATTGTGAATGTACAATCATATATTATACATAGAGAGTAATTAAATAGAGAGTAAAGTACATGACACAAGACAAAGTTATAACACACAGTAAATAAATTAATTTGTAAGCAAATTAAACAGAATTATAGTAAAAGAGTATAAAAATGACATGAAGTGTAGTAAATTAATAATTATGATGTTGAGATGCTGAGCCTGGGAGAGGGCAATGATGAAGATGAAGAAGACGAAGTAGTAGTAGTAGTTGGAGATGGCCAAAACTGAGCATTCTTCACCTTCGAAATGCTGCTCAATACACTTGCTGGCGTTACATCCCCAATTACTGTCACTTTTTTTGTTGCTAAATCTATACTAAATGATCGAACCCCTGCATTTACATTCAAATACTAAATCACAATATTCACCATTCATAAATACAAAATTAAATTAAATTAAATAATACTCCCTCCGTTTTTAATTAAGTGTCACTTTGCCTTTTTTAATATTTTCAAAATAAGTGTCATTCTACACATTTTTCTTTAATTTTGACAATTTTACCCTTATACATTATACTCCCTTCAATTTTTTTACCTTAATTTAAGTTTTTTCCCTTTTAAATATAGTAATATAGCATAAATCATGATAAACCTTAATTATTATATACATGAATATCACCTACAATATTGACCACATTCATTACTAAACATAAATTTAATATTAAAATTAGTTATCATTAATGAAGGGTAAAATGGTCCATAATTATATATCTTAATTTGTTGAAAATTGTTAAAATGACACTTATTTAGAATTGGAGGGAGTATAACTTATATGCAATATTACACATTTAATAGTAGCACAAAATAGGAAGAAAAAAAAAATAGTACCAAACAAGTAACACAGACCTGCGATTTTGACTTGTCAAATTTTCAACAAATTCCTTAAATAAAAATATATTAAATAAAGTTTATATTACAATTGGTCAATTTCGTAAGATAAATATTGGAATAGTTTGTTGCAAGTTGATATATATACAGTGGTATAAGTTAGGACCTTCCATTCTTGAAATATGTTTTCTGAGTTTTCCTTCACAGCCCTTGCAGTGAATGGATACCCTCAACTCAATAACCTATACAAGTGAATCAGAAATTAATACGAAAATTTCATGAGTTTATAATTAAAATGCTAAATTAATTAATTAATTACCTGTTGATTTGAAGATTTCTTAGCATTATTCAGATGATCGATCAATTTGATCTCTTTCACCGAAGAAGAAGAAGAAGAAGAAGAGGGATTATAAACTGGAGATTCATAGGCGGCGCGAGTGGACAGTGACCTAAAACCGTCCCGATTCATCCGCTTATAATTATGGCGGTTATCCTTCACAAGAGGCGGCTTCGTTGAATTTGAATCTGGTACGAAATCGATGAATGGTTTGTCGCCGAGTAAGTATCGGGAAGACGGCGGAATGTCATCGGCGTCGGCGCAGCTTTTCCGGCGAAATGTTTCGGAGCTTTTTCGGGAAGGGTCGAATGGGAGATGCGATGAGCACGGGGCGGCGTTTGAACGGCGGCGATCGATTGATCGGATAATGGCTTTCTGCTCCATGCTCGAGCATATGGCTGTGGAAGCCGGAGATGCACAAAATAGGTCTATGGATTTCATTTTGGAGAATGTGTGTGTGTTTTGGGAGATATTCAAAATGAGGCCTTTCAATGTGGATATAAAGTGGGGGATTTCAGAATTTGGGAGTAAATAATTGATTAAATAAAGGGATAAAGTGGGGGAGCGATTTCAAAGTTTGGGAAGAAAACTAGCTAGTACCAAAATGTTAAATAAATGGATAGGTACAATTGATACTCTACATAACTCACTCTTCCATTTTTTTAATGGGGTTCATTTTTTAAATATTCTCTTTATTTCTTTGCTTTTGATACGAAAATTAACGAATATAGTATAAAATGTATATTGAGTAAAAAAAAGTAAAGTAAAGAGATGTAGAAAAAAAAAAAGTAGAAAGAAAAAAGATAAGAACGAGAAAAGACGGAGATAGTGATTTTTTCCATTTAAGAAAATGAGAAGTTTAGGGTGAGATGTTTAAAATTGGTAAGTGAGACTCATTCACACTATTTTATCCTCATTCCTCATCCTCAAACTTTAACTTTTTATGTTTGTAAAATGAACACTAAAACTTATATAAAATATTTCATACATAAAATATAGGTGATTAAGATAAATTGAGGCAAAATTTTACATATAAGATAATGAATTTTTAGAAGTTATTCTAGTTAAGCATTTTTTATATCTAAAATATTTAATACAAGTGTTTGTTCCTAAATGGATTTTGAATGATTTTTTTGTACGAAGATACCCTACACCTTCTAAAATCAATTAAATAAACTTTTCAGCTTAATTGGGGTAACGAGACTCTTAATTCAAACAAAACGAGGTAAGGAGGCTAGCTATTCCCCCAACTCCAGGCTCAAAGTAATAAAATGAGGTAAGGAGGTTTTATTTGTTTGATTTTAAATATTTAAGAATTTATTTATACAAAAAAAAATCCCCTCAAAAAAGAAAATTATACTAAAAAAAAGAAGAAGTTATGAGGTAATTTGCATTGGAGACAATAATTTAGGGTTGAAATGGTAAATTGTCCCTTAAATAAATGACAAAAATGATAATGGGGAGATTAAAAAAATAAAAAAATCCGACCAAGACTTTAGATAAAGTGAAGAGTTTTGTATGAATAAAATTTGAGATGGTGGGGGGAAAGAAGTTGGGATTGTGCTTTTTGATTTAAGTGTGATGATTACAGGCACTATTTGTTGAAGAATTTGTTATTAATTGACGTATGATTGCTCAATTAATATGATCAACTTGAATTCAGGAATTTAATAGCCGAAAGTATAGCCTTTATGTCTATTTTAGGTATTTGCTTCCTTAGGTTAAAAAAATCTTGTAACTAACTTTGTTTTTTTTATTCAACTTGTATTCATGGAAATGACCTCTAAAAGATTTCATGGCTGAAAAAGATGACTTTGTTCAAGTTTGGGTGGAGTTCAAATTCTTCAAAATTATGTAACAGTAAATTTGATTCAAGTGAATTTTATTTTTTACCCATTTACAAAACTAGTCTAATTTATATTAATATTAAGAAAACAGTGTATAACACATTAACACGAGTCTCGAATCCTTGATTTTCTATAATTTCAGTCATCTACGGTGCACATATCTAACATCGAATAGCCTTAGAGTATTTTCATAACCTTTGCATTACGACCTGATGCTTTGCCAAAAATAACTGTATTAAATTATATTCCCTCAATTTTGTAAAGTTTGTCAATCATTTTGTATAGAATTAAAGAATACGGAGTATATTTTTTTCACACTTTCCTTTTCCACTCTTCCTTTGACCTTTCTATCATTAATATATTTCCAAAAAAAATATTAATAGGGGTAGTCGGGAAGTTTATTGGTAAAAATAGAAAAAACGATAAACTTTTTGAAACAAGATTTAAGATCAAATGCGATAAATTTTATGAAACGAATAAACTAAATGTTATTAAAGTCAATCTCAAAGCTGAGTATCACGTGATTTTGCATAAGACAACTCAATCCTTTCAAATCATGATCTCTCGATTCAAGGTCAATGCAGTTTCATCCCATCGCAAATCTAATTAAAAAAAAAAAAAAATTGGTTAAAATCATATTAATTCTTCTGGCAAGGCCCATATAAACAAATTCACATGTGAAATAACAAATGAAAGAGTATTAGTTAGAAAAGTAATTCATTTGTTAGTTGTAAACTCTTCTCTTGTAAACTTCCCTCTTATATAGAGAAGGGATGAGAATAATTTTTTCAATTCAATTTTGTCAAGATGGATTCCGATCAGCTAGACGTCTCCAACTAATTAGAACACTTGAATATAGAAGAAATAACTGCTCTAGGATAGTAATTCAGAAAAGTAATCAACGAGACAAACAGCACACAAGAATTTAAGTGGTTCGATCAATGTGATCTACATCCACTGGACCAGATTAGTACTTCTTTGATTGATAAAGAATGTTTACACACTCATTCACTCGGAATTGGATATTTCCTCACTTCACTGATGAACTCACACAACTCAAAGAATACAATAACGTACTAAATCTCTCCTCTCAAAGAGGTGTCAACCTTTACAATGTACACAATCAAGAGTTTATAAAGACCAAAGGTAGTTGCTGCTGTTAGGAACTGTTTTGAGTAGTTATCAACCGTTTGCAACCGCTTGTAACAACCCATGTGCTCTGTTACTGCCCAACTGAAATGGTAGTTATGCCCTCAAGTTGTTGTAACTGTAAAACTGTTAGTTAAACTAACTAACTTCGAACCAGAAGACTTGCCCATAAAGATCAGATCACTACTTAGTGTTCTGATACCCAACTCTTCTGCTCTGATGATCAAAAGCTAACTCTGCTGATAGACTTCATACTGTGCTGACCCAAGTACTGTGCTGATCTGGTACTGAGCTGATCTGGTACTGTGCTGATCTGGTACTGTGCTGATCTGGTACTGTGCTGATCTGGTACTGTGCTGATCTGGTACTGAGCTGATCTACTCTGCTGAAGTACTGATCTTAGTCCAATCTGCTGAAGTACTGATCTTAATCCAATCTGCTGAAGTACTGATCTTAGTCCAATCTGCTGAAGTACTGATCTTAGTCCAGTCTGCTGAAGTACTGATCTTAATCCAGTACTGTGCTGATCTTACTGTGCTGATCCCAACTGTGCTGAACTCTAAGCATCACCTTCTCATCTGATTGAAACCCTTCAACTCATCTGATAAGGCCTAAGTCATCTTATCTGATCCTATCAGCTCAGTAGTTTACTGTGCTGATTTTGAGATTATGAGATAACACTCACAAATTTGATGATATAATTCATTCAATTTCAATTTTAGATTTCTCAATTCTCTCAACATTGCATTCTATTTTTTTTTTTTGAAAACAACATTGCATTCTATTCAATATTTTTCTTGTTATAAAATTTCAAACCACCAACAATTAAATACTTGAACGGTAGAATTAATAAACTTTGTTCATTAAAGCCCCATTTTCTCAATTCAACCACAGTATAATCTACTTAGAGGAGTTTTTTTTTTTTTGTTGAGAAGACTTAGATGAGGAGTTAAAAGAACCAATTTGAATATTAATTGATCTTATAATAGTTGTTTGCTTCTTTTACGATTAAACAAAGAGTGCTTTAATTAAAGAGAAGGGTCCCAATTTTTAATTGTACTATGATACAAAGCAAATGTCATAATCCAACCATGAACGGGAAATTAAAGATGTCATAGTTTAGCATATACAATACTTCTTTTATTTCATGATTATTAATTTACACATTTTATTTTATTTTTTGTTTGTCACTTAACTATTTCCACACTTCTAATATGAAAGAAAAAAAATAATTACACAAAATTGATATCCTCCTAGAATATGTGGCAATTATTCTTCTCATGATCGTCATTCAATAATGTAAAATATTTGTAAAAAATTTAGAAAAAGAAAAACATGAATTAGTCGAGTAAAACAAAAGGCCTGTAATTCCTAGTGCAGCAGCCAGCACGTGATATTCTACCGGTGGGGTACTATAAAAAAATAATTAATTATAATATAATTTTCATAATTAATTGGATAAATAGTGGTGTGTACCTTATATATGTAACGTTGTCATTCTTGTTTTTTTTTTTTTTTTTTTTTTAAAACAAGACGAATTAGTTTTCATTATTGCAAACGCAAGGCGTATCCGGAAGTCCAACCATAAAGTTTGGTGGGTCTATCCAACAATAAGAATGAGCGAAACGATGGGCCTCTCTAGCAATCGAATGTGCCAAGATATTGGCACTCCGTTTGGCAAAAGACACCGTTACATTCGTGAATTGTCATTCTTGTTTTAAGAGGGAGTATGTATGTTGTTACGTTTGCTGCTGTTTAAATTAAATTATTTAAACAGAATTTTGTGCCCTTCTCTGCCAATTTACAATCAATACACGTGACATGTTTAATTTTCCAAGTGGGTTTTCTTGGCCTTTTGTATCCGTTACTTGTTTTACTTAATTTTTTATTCTACTGTATTGTTAGCACATGTTATTATTGTGTTTACAGTGTATTGGTTTTTTTTCACCCAGTACATGCATGTTATTTATCCATAGTACATACCATGAAACACAAGGTGAGATAACAAATATGGACCAAATTATTTCATTCAATTTTGTATACCAGATGTCTCATTATGGGATGTATATTTCTGTTGACTGGTGGTTAAAATCACAAGTACCCAACACTATCTAGATCTGTTATTCCTCACTTTTTATTTTTATACGTATAATTAATACTCCCAATTTCATGATTAGAGCCGTTTCATGAAATTGATATCAAATTAAGGAAGTATAAAATTTTAATATATATCGTAAATTTTACATAATCTTCTAGAAATACAAATAGAGGTTAAATCTGAAAATATATATAGAGTTAATTGCAAGAAAAAAAAACCACTTTTATTGTGTTTATAAATTATAACATATTTTTTTCTTTGCGATTTGATAAATCATTTTTATAAGTTTTGCAATTCAATACATCTATCTATTTTTTAACAACTAAATGATGTGGTTGATAGAGCTGTCGTGAGGTGCTACATAGATGTCACGATTAATAAATAAAATTATTTAAAAAAAATTGAAAACGTATTTAATTAAAAATAATACTAAAAACCGTTTTTAAAACAATACTAAAAACCGTTTTTAAAAATAAATTATAAACCAAATTAATTATTATCATTTTCCCCAAAAATTAAATGAACGGGGATGGCGTCCTCCAAATCACCGTCCACAAAAAATAATCTGAATTTTTGCGTATTATTTTTTACTTAAAAATGTTTTGAAAATAAAAAAGAAGAATAAAAAATATTGTATTAATCAGTACTAACATTTACGTTGGACATATGTGTAACACCTCAATGCGACATCGACATCCACATCTTTTTGTATTGTCGAAAAATAAGCAGATACATCGAATTGTAAAACATAAAAATTTGGTGTATCGAATTGCAAAGAAAAAAATACTCCCTCCGTCCCGTGATTATCTGCACACTAGCTTTCCTTAATGGGCGTCCCAACATTATTTGCACACTCCAAAAAATAAAATAACTCACATAATTTTTTTCCTTACAACATTCATCTAATTTTTCAAAAATGTCACTCTATTTGGGTCCACAATTTAACCCAATTTATAATTTTAGTCAAATCTCATTCACTTTAGTCAATGAATTATCAATAATACCCCTCATTTATTTCACCATACACATCACTATATTTCATTTTCTTAATTTTCGGGTCAGTCAAACCATGCACAAAATCCTGGAACGGAGGGAGTATATTGTAATCGATAAACTGTGGTTTTTTTTTTCAATTAATATATATATATATATATATCACTTTATATTTCATTTTTAAATATATCTATAATGAGTGTCAAATAAAAAAAAAAAATCTAATTTGATCTATTACTCCATATTTAAATAAAATAAAATTAGAGAAATAGATGAAACAATAAAAAGTGTAGGAGACTTGACCTTGGTTACAGTCGTGAGAAATATGATAATGTCGGCAAGCTTGATTTAGGATAAGACATTAGTCTTGTCCTTGACCGTGATTAATGTCGGCACGGCAGCTCTCACAACCACCGTACAATTCGTTAGCCCTTCGCCTTTCGGATCCAGAAGATAAGTAAATTAGTTTCATTTAATTCTATTGAATTTTTAATACATGTCATCATCGTTATTAATTTTAAAAATATTTAAGCTCGAAACTTTAAAATAAGGTTACATTTCTTCACATTTTTTTATACAAACTCATAAAAAATATAGATTTTATATTAATAAAAGAAATTGTATATTAAAAAAATATAAATGTAGATTTTATATTAAACAAATATTATTATATAAAATTATAGATTTTATATTAAAATTTGTATCAATCTATTTATGTTAGATCAATCTTCCATAATGTATTTGAAAATGCATTTAATGAGAACCAATTTATTAATACTATTTTTATGAAAACTAATTTTTTGGAACAAAAGAATTAATATATATATATATAGGGTGCCATTAATACTATTTTTTATGAAAACTCATTTTTTTGGATAAAAGAATTAATATATATATATATATATATATATATATATATATATGGCTAAAGAAGAATTGATGACAAAAGACCGTTTTCTTTTTCAGGCGACTCTTGTACCTTCTTCAAGTTTTCTTCATCCATAACTTTCTCAAAATGTCAACCAATCTCAATGTGAAAGAAAATGTTGTGAAAGGTAAAATTGTGCAGATCAAATACAAATATAAGTAATTAAGTATGATACTGCCGATGCACACCGTAGAGGATGTTTGGAAATGGAAAATACTCTCATTCACGTTGAATATGCATACATAGATGTTTCTTTCCAGGAGTAAGCACTTCAAATCAATCATCCCATTATGTTTCTCTCTACATGGTTCATAAAGATGGGAATGAGACTTAAAGAAAGGGTGGTCAAGACTTGTGTAAGCTCCAGGCACGATATAAGGGTACATGGGTGCCCTGCCCAGACGTACCAAGACTATCTGAAGAATTCACCACTTAAGCCAATTATGATGTATTCTTTTTCGGTGGATACAGTTAAGTATAAGTATGTTCCACTAATTTTTAGCAAGTTTGTTAGAGGTCTCGTATGTTTGAAAATGTTGGTTTTGACCACATTTTAAAAAATATTAAGTGACAATTTTATAATCCGTTTTGCGTAAATGGATTTAGTTGATTTGATTTCTCAAAATCAAATTTTGGGTGAATGAGAAATTAATATTAAAGTTGGTCATATAATGTGTGGATAAATACATTGTTGAATGTATTTATACGGTAATAGTGATGGATTGTGACTTGACATGAAATGTCATGTCTTTTGGTGAATAATTGATTATTTGAAAGGTTGTGTCTCTTAGAATTATTGTATTAATTTGAGAGACATATCTTTTGGTGAATAATTGATTATCCAAAGGTTGTGTCTTTTAGAATTATTGTGTTAATTTAAAAGATATACCTTTTGTGAATAGTTGCTTATTTCTAAAGGTTGCAACTTTTGGGAAAATAAGTTTATTATGAAGAGTCACGCCTATTACCTAAAGACTATTGGAAGTCTATAAATAGACCCCCTACATTGGTCAATTCATTCATTCGGAAATTCATTTCCATTGATTATCACTCAAGCCAAAAAGCTTTCTTGCATTCTTATCCTCCAAAACATTCTAGCATTCTAAGTCCTTGCATTAGAGTTTTATCGGAAGTTCCGGATATCCATTTTGCGATTCGCCGATAGCTTCCGATTTGTAGTGCAACAATCGTGAAGTTTTAAGTCGTTGTATCTTGGGGACGGTTGCCAGTGATCCGTATTGCACCTGTGTACGGGGCAATTACGTCTTACGGAGATAGAGTCAAACTCTAGCCTCGACTTTCGTGTTTAAGTCTGTGTCAACATTTAATCTTCGTCTACATATACATCTTATTTCCAACAATCGTAAGACGTTATTCTTGTGTATTCGAAGATTATACTCGAGTTAAGGGTGACACTGAAAACCATATTTGAAATTGAATTTATTATTAAATTAATTTCAAAATTGAAATTGTGCTTGAGAGCACAAATGTGTTTTGAATTTAAATTCAAAATATTTTGACTCGTATAGTTTGATCGAAAAATTATGCTCGAGTTATGGGTTGCATTAAATGCTACATTTGAAATTGAATTTAATTTTGGTATGTTGACCAAAGATTAAATTAATTTTTTAGTTGAAAATTGGAATGAAGTCCAATAAAAAAAAAAAAAAAAAATTCAACGTTCGATTTTCCAATGTTTCGAGATTGTGTCCAAATTTAGTGAATAAGAGAAATTCACAAATAAAGGGATAAGCAACTTGAATGTGGGGAAATACGTCTCCACACATGGATACATTCGAATGTGGAGGAAAGAGGTCTCCGTCGACATATTCGAATGTAAGGGGGTTAGCAAAGGTGTGACCCTAAAGCTAAATATGGAAAACCTAAAACGGTTGAATTCCGTGGAATGTTTTCCACAAGTTATATGGATTTGTTCATCTTGAAAAATCACATTCGAGTAAAGTCATCACACAAGGAGATAAAATCAAGTGAACTATGAAAAGGGATAAAGTGATTCCATGATTATCTCGAAGTGTGTGAGTGACTAGTAAAGATTAATGAAGCATGTGGTAATGCTCATCGATTTGAAATGAAGAAATCGAAAATTCCTGAGGTGGAATTTTATCTAGTTGTGAAAACTGGATATTTGGACACAAACTCTAAGCCCATCATTGGAAATGTGGGGGAGCAGTGTCATGGAAATCCTCTAAGCAAACTTGCATAGCTCGTTCCACAATGGAATCAGAGTTCATTGCATTGGACAAGGCTGATGAAGAAGCAAAATGGCTTCGAAACTTGTTAGAGGATATTCCCGGTTGGAACAAACCAGTGCCTCCAGTGATGATACACTGTGATAGCATGTCGGCTATTGGGAGGGCACAAAGTAATATGTATAACAGATTAACGGTAAATCTCGACACATTCGTCGGAGACACAACACCGTTAGACATTTGATCTCAAGTGGAGTAATCTCCATTGACTATGTGAAGTCAAAAGAAAATATTGCGGATCCGCTTACAAAAGGCATTAATCGAGATCAAATGTATAGTGCGGTAAGGGGAATGAGGTTAAAACCCACACATTAAAGGGTGTTCATAGCGGTAACTCGTCCATGCTAACTGGAGGATCCCAAGAACTTGGTTCAACGAGACAACTAAGTTATGAAGCACTCAGATGTGCACTTGAGAAAACTAAAGAAACCCATTCTCGATTCCCTTCAAGTGCAACTTTACACCTTCCGATGTAGAAAACCTGCTGACGTGTGGTGAGGTTAAGCTTAACATCTTTTAATGATTCTTATATCCCAAGGGTGGAGTATTGCAGGGTACTCTTGATAGGAGATCACCTATATAAGTGTGAAGTGGGGCCGCTTCAAATGAAAACACACTTATGAATCCAAGATATGGTCCAGGGCCGAAACGGACACAACGTGAGAACCAAAGGGTATTAGAGTCGTTGTTGTGTATATGTCATTGTCTTGGTTTACACGAAACGCCAACCAGTTCAAGACATCGTGTTCACTGAGTGGCAAGTAAATCCGATGGCATTTTACTAGGGAAGGTTCAAAGCCTGAAGCTACCTATCCCGATGCAGTAACGGTTCGTCGGAACTTTCATAGGGAGTCACATGCATTAATTTCATTCATGTGGGGGATTGTTGAAAAATGTTGGTTTTGACCACATTTTATAAAATATTAAGTGACAATTTTATAATTCGTTTTGCGTAAATGAATTTAGTTGATTTGATTTCTCAAAACTAAATTTTGGGTGAATGAGAAATTAATATTAAAGTTGGTCATATAATGTGTGGATAAATACATTGTTGAATGTATTTATAATGGTAATAGTGATGGATTGTGACTTGACATGAAATGTCATGTCTTTTGGTGAATAATTGATTATTTCAAAGGTTGTGTCTCTTAGAATTATTGTATTAATTTGAGAGACATATCTTTTGGTGAATAATTGATTATCCAAAGGTTGTGTCTTTTAGAATTATTGTGTTAATTTAAAAGACATACCTTTTGTGAATAGTTGTTTATTTCTAAAGGTTGCAACTTTTGGGAAAATAAGTTTATTATGAAGAGTCACGCCGATTACCTAAAGACTATTGGAAGTCTATAAATAGACCCCCCCTACATTGGTCAATTCATTCATTCGGAAATTCATTTCCATTGATTATCACTCAAGCCAAAAAGCTTTATTGCATTCTTATCCTCCAAAACATTCTAGCATTCTAAGTCCTTGCATTAGAGTTTTATCGGAAGTTCCGAATATCCATTTTGCGATTCGCCGATATCTTCCGATTTGTAGTGCAACAATCGTGAAGTTTTAAGTCGTTGTATCTTGGGGACGGTTGCCAGTGATCCGTATTGCACCTGTGTACGGGGCAATAACGTCTTACGGAGATAGAGTCAAACTCTAGCCTCGACTTTCGTGTTTAAGTCTGTGTCAACATTTAATCTTCGTCTACATATACATCTTATTTCCAACATCGTCGACTTACTTGCGAAGGTACATGTAGATATGCATGTCATAATCCTCACCGAAAAGTCTTCATGGCGGCCCCTTACGTGTTATCGATTTTGGGGGTGACTGGCGTTGCCTTGGCAAACTGATTCAGGAAATGTTTGACAATTTCTTTTCCGATTCTCTAGCCGACTTGATGGATCTTCTTTCTTAACTGTCACACAACATTTACTTTTTACTTTTAGTTTGAATTTATTTCTTTCATTTTTGATAAGAAATATTTTTGCAAAATACCGAAAATATAATTGTAGTTAAATTTATTTATTGAATTAGTTCTAATTTTTAATTTATTTGTAATTTTTAGAAATACAAATGTTCGTAAAAGTTCATTGTATTCAAGGGCGCCGTTACTAATTATATTCTATTAAATTATTTTAAAAATACTAATATTCTATTTAAAAAGTCAATTAAATTAATATGAAATCAGGTCATATAATTAAAATTAATTAAATAAATAAAAAAAATAAAAAAAGATAACGGTCTTCCCAAAAAGCAATACCTGCAAATCTCTTTCCCTTTCATTTATTACCAGTTTCGCGGAAGTTTTCTCTCTTTCCCTTTCATTTATTACCAGTTTCGCGGCCACAAAAGTGCAGTTTTCTTTTTCAGGCGACTCTTCTATCTTTTTCAAATTTTCTTCATCCTTCTAACTTTCTCAAAATGTCAACAAATCCCAATATGAAAGAAAATACTGTGAAAAGTAAAACTGTGCAGATCAAATACAAGTATGATATTGCTGATGCACACATTAGAGGATGTTTGGAAATGGAAAATATTCACATTCACGTTGAATATGCATACGGAGATGTTTCTTTACACGAGTATGCACTTCAAATCAACCATCTCAGTTATGTTCCTCTCTATATAGTTCACTCAGTTATGTTCCTCTCTACATAGTTCATAAGGATGAGAATGAGACTTCAAGAAAGGATGGTCAAGATTGTGTAAGCTCCAAACACAATATAAGGGTGTTGGAATATTTTATATCCTTATATTTGTATTGATAAATCAAATATACTTGTAATAGGATAAATTGTATTGTATAGACAACTTCATCATTCATTTTGTAATAGATTAGAATCTATTCATATCAGCAGTGAGTTGAAAGCTAGCTGATGTATATGGAGGAGAAACGCGCACAAGCTCAAGACAAGAAGAGAAGATCGGAAGGCCAGAATAGTAAATCAGATAAGTGGAACTCACCTCATGACCAGAAGAATAAATCAGATGAGTGAAACTCACCTATGACCAAAAGAGTAAATCAGATGAGTGGATCAGAAGAGTAAATAAGATGAGTGGAACTCACCTGATAATCAGAAGTCTAGAGTAAATCAGATGAGTGGAACTCACCTGATGTTCAGCTGAGTTAAGCTTATGGTGTATTCTTTTTCGGTGTATATAGTTAAGTATAAGTATGTGTCAAGATAATTCCGATCGGTTAGACGTCTCCAACTAATTAGAACACTTGAATATAGAAGAAATAACTGCTCTAGGATAGTAATTCAGAAAAGTAAGCAACGAGACAAACAGCACACAAGGATTTAAGTGGTTCGATCAATGTGATCTACATCCACTGGACCAGACTAGTACTTCTTTGATTGATAAAGAATGTTTACACACTCATTCACTCGGAATTGGATATTTCCTCACTTCACTCGTGAACTCACACAACTCAAAGAATACAATAACGTACTAAATCTCTCATCCAAAAATCAACCTTTACAATGTACACAAACAAGAGTATATAAAGACCAAAGGTAGTTGCTGCTGTTAGGAACTGTTTTGAGTAGTTATCAACCGTTTGCAACCGCTTGTAACAACCCATGTGCTCTGTTATTGCCCAACTGAAAATGGTAGTTATGCCCTCAAGTTGTTGTAACTGTAAAACTGTTAGTTAAACTAACTAACTTCGAACCAGAAGACTTGTCCATAAAGATCAGATCACTATTTAGTGTTTTGACACTCAATTCTTCTATTCTGATGATCAAAAGTTAACTCTGCTGATAGACTTCATACTGTGCTGATCTTTACTGCACCGACCAAGTACTGTGCTGACCCAAGTACTGTGCTGATCTGGTACTGAGCTGATCTACTCTGCTGAAGTACTGATCTTAGTCCATTCTGCTTAAGTACTGATCTTAGTCCAGTACTGTGCTGATCTTACTGTGCTGATCCCAACTGTGCTGAACTCTAAGCATCACCTTCTCATCTGATTGAAACCCTTCAACTCATCTGATAAGGCCTAAGTTATCTTATCTGATCCTATCAGCTCAGTACTTTACTGTGCTGATTTTGAGATTATGAGATAACACTCACAATTCTCCACCTTTAGCTCATAATCGAACTAATCTCCACCAAAATAAAAAACACCAACACTATTCTCCTCAAAGAATAGCCTCCACTACTGATCTTCTGCCATAAGAACAGTAGTCTTCTCCTCAGAGGAATTAATGCAGTCCAATAAGTCTAAGACACAAGCCAAACTTCTCTTTTGGCAATGCCTTAGTGAATGCACCAGCAGGGTTCTCCTCTGTAGCAATCTTCACTACCTGGACCACCCCCTTCTCTACAATATCTCTTACAAAGTACAGCTTCACATCTATGTGTTTAGTTCTCTCATGATACCCCTGATGCTTTGCAAGATGTATTGCACTTTGGTTATCACAGAAGACAGTCACACTTCTTTGTGATATACCAAGCTCCTTCAAGATCCCCCTAAGCCACATGCTCTCCTTAACTGCCTCAGTCAAGGCTACATATTCTGATTCTGTAGTAGATAATGCAACTACGGACTGATGTATTGACCTCCATGATATAGCTGTACCAAATAAGGTGAATACATACCCTGTTAAGGACTTTCTTGTGTCTACATTGGCTGCATAGTCGGCATCAACATATCCCACAAGTGCTTCTCCTCATCTGATATCTTCTGAAATTTCAGACCTTTCTCAACTGATCCTAGAACATATCTCATGACCCACTTAACTGTCTCCCAATGATTTAAGTCTGGATCACTCATGTATCTGCTGATTACACTCATTGCATGAGTTAAATCTGGTCTACAACACACCATAGCATACATTAAACTCCCTACTGCACTGGCATAAGGAACCTTACTCATTTGAGCTCTTTCTTGGCTGTTCTTGGGACACATCTGATTGGATAGCTTCTGATGCTGGCCAATTGGTGTAGAAACTGACTTAGCTTGATTCATCCTGAATCTCTCTAACACCTTCCTCAGATAGGTAGGCTGACTAAGCTGAATTGCTCCCTCAACTCTACTGATCTCCATCCCAAGAATCACTTTAGCTTCACCAAGATCTTTCATCTCAAACTCCCTTTTGAGAATCTCCTTAACTTGATTGATACTGTTAATAGACTCCCCAGCTATTAACATATCAGCTACATACAGCAGAAGATAGGTAACTGAACTCCGAACCCTCCTGAAGTAAACACAGCTGTCATACAAGCTTCTTGCAAAACCAGCTGAGCAAATGTACTCATCAAACCTTAAGTACCATTGTCTAGGGCTTTGTTTGAGGCCATGGAGTGATTTTCTGAGTAAGCACACTTTGTCTTCTCCATCTTCTATGTCCAACCCTTCCGGTATTTTCATGTAGATCTTCTCATCTAAAGTCCCATGAAGAAATGCTGTGGTCACATCCATCTGATGCAGCTCCAATTCATATTGAGCAACCATAGCCAACAAGATTCTGATGCTACAATGCTTTACAACAGGTGAGAAGATTTCATTAAAGTCAATACCTTCTTTCTGTGTAAATCCTTTAGCTACAAGTCTTGCCTTGTACCTAATCTTGCCACCTCTCTGAGCCTCCACCTTCTTCTTGTAGATCCACTTACACCCAACAAGTTTCTTGTTCTTAGGTCTCTCAACAATCTCCCAAGTCTGGTTCTTGTTCAGAGATAACAGTTCTTCCTCCATAGCAACTAACCACTTCTCTTTGTCATGGCAGTTTATGGCTTCTGTGTAAGTTTTAGGCTCCAAAGACTCCACCTCAAGAGCTGCACATAATGCAAATGATACTATGTCAGCTTGACCATACCTCTGAGGTGGGTGGACTTCTCTTCTAGATCTGTCCCTAGTCAGCTGGTAGTCATGAAGCCCAGTATCACTATGAGTAGTTTCCTCCTCATCTGGATCAGTCTGCTCTTCAGTTAGTGTTCTGATGTCATCATGCTCCACCTCCACCTGTGTCTCATCTGGTTTGTTGTGTGCTATACTAGAGCTTGCCTCCTCTTTCAATGGCATTCTATTCTCATCAAAAGTTACATCTCTGCTGATAATACACTTTTGCATTCCAGCTTCTAGGCACCACAATTTGTATCCTTTCACACCTGAAGGATACCCTATGAACACACATTTCAAGGCTCGAGGCTCAAGCTTATCTTGCTTGACATGGGCATATGCTGAACAACCATACACCTTCAAATTACTGTACTCAACTGCATGGCCAGACCATAACTCTTCTGGGGTTTTAAATTGCACAGCTGAGGAAGGGCCTTTGTTTATCAAATAGGCTGTTGTTGACACTGCTTCTCCCCAAAATACGTTAGGCAATCCAGAGCTGCTCAACATGCACCTAACTCTCTCAAGTAAAGTCTGGTTCATTCTCTCAGCTACTCCATTCTGCTGAGGTGTACCTGGTACTGTTCTATGCCTCACTATACCCTTCTTCTTGCAGAAAACATTAAACTTTTCTAATATGAACTCCAGCCCATTATCAGTTCTCAAATGCTTGAGATTCTTTCCAGAAATATTCTCCACGTCAGTGAGCCATTCCTTAAACTTTTCAAATGCTTCTGACTTGGATTTCAGAATAGTGATCCATACCTTTCTTGAGTAGTCATCTATGATAGACATGAAGTATCTCCCACCACTTCTGGTCTGATTCCTAGCTGGCCCCCATAAATCTGAATGGACATAGTCCAAAATTCCTTTGGTAGAGTGTGAACTCTTTCCAAACTTCAATCTCTTGGATTTCACAAGAATGCAGTGCTCACACAAATCAAGCTTTGTGATCTTGTCACTACCTAGCAATCCTTGCTTACTTAGCTCAAGTAGGCCCTTCTCTCCTACATGACCTAATCTTATGTGCCACAACATTGAGTTGTCTTGCACCCTTGCCACATCTGATCTGCCAATAACTGTTCCCCCCTTAAGAAAGTAGAGATCATTTATTCTCTCACCTTTAAGAACAGTAAGCTTCCCCTTTGAAACTCTGAGCTCTCCATCTTCTGACTGGAATTTATAGCCCAATGAATCCAGCATACCAAGAGATATCAAATTTCTCTTGAGTTCAGGAACATACCTGACCCTCTTGAGAATCCTCACTACTCCATCATACATCTTCAAGTGTACTGTACCTTCACCTCTGACTTTGCAAGTGTGATCATTCCCTAACAACACAGAACCTCCATTCTGATGCTTAAAATCATGAAACCACTCTCTTCCTGGAGTCATGTGGAAAGAACACCCTGAATCTAAAATCCAATCTTGCTGCTCTTTAGTGGAAGTGATGGATAGGGACTGTGCTGACTCATAGCCTTTCTACTCCTTATTGTTGGGATATGAATCCTATAAACAATGTTCTAGTTGATGAAAGTATGTTTTGATGGCCAAAAGCAACTTAAAGTTAGTAATGTATGTGATTCTAAGTCATCTTAACTAAGTCATTTGAGGAGAAACTGAAAATAAGATTACTGATCTTAATGATATTTGAAAGTAAGATTACTGATCTTAGTGTGGAAACTGAGAATTCGTTTACTGATCTTATATGAGATATTTGAATCTGAGTTACTGATCTTATGTATATACTTACTGATCTTATATGTAAGTTTATTGATCTTATGTGTTTACTGATCTTATTAAGTTTACTGATCTGATATATGAACTGTTAAGTACTAAGCTGATGTTTTGTATTGTATAGACAGCTTATAGTATAGGATTTAGATATACTCATCTGTATATAGTTCAGTTGATGTATAGATAGGTTTATATATGTAAAGTTGTATTTTATTTTATTCAGCATTGTAAAAGTTCAGAACAGTAAGTTTAGAACTAGATTAGAAGAAGATCAGAAGACTAAAGAAGACTCAGAGGACTACTTCAGATTAAGAAGACTTCAAGAAGAGTTGAAGAAGAGCTTAGAAGAAATCTGGAGAAGTTTTGAACAGTTTTAAGTTACTGTGCTGACTGACTCAGCAGAGTAAAAATCCGAAGAGTAAAAATCAGAACAGTAAGTTACTGTGCTGATTTATTGAAATTGAAGAATAAGTTTGGAAAACTTATTTAAAGAGTAACTGAAGATATATTTGAAGATATGCTGACTTGGAATAAGAAGGAAGTTACAAAGTCGGTTACAAGAAGAAGTTACAAAAACAGTTTTAGAGTTAGTTGAGAGTTAGTTCACAAACTGCTAACTGTCATACTAAGTTCTATAAATACTGTGTGATCTCCTACTGCTAAGACTACTGATCATAAAACGTTTACAAGCAATCTAAGTCTACAGAGCACAAGAAGAACTCACAGAGTTGAAGGAGATTAAAGAAGAGAAGAGCCACAGAATTGAAGAGAAGAATCAAAGGCTATTCAAAGAGAAGTTTTACTTTTCAATTTTAAGTTTGTGTTGTTGTAAAACAAGTGTGCTAGTTACTTGTAGAATTACTAGTCAATCGAAGATACACTTGGGAGTGTAATCGAAAAGATCAAAGTCTTAGTCTTGGGACTTTAAGCCACAAGAAACTCAAGAAGGAGTTAATAAAACATCACAACTGGGATTGTGAGAGTGGATGTAGACTTATTGGTCGAACCACTATAAAATTTTGTGTTCTTTACTTTTCTGTTTGATATTGTTTAACTAAGAACAGTAGAATTTACAAAGTTAAAGATCTGATTAAAAGTTGAGTATAAACTAGTAAGGCCCATATTGTTTTGAAAGTATTGATCTGAGCTAAGTAAGCACAGTACAGTACATAAGAAGACTAAATTCTGCATTGCATATTCTGATATTTTGAAAGAATTTTAAAAGTCTATTCACCCCTCCCCTCTAGACTTTTACTAGCTTAATCAATCTTAACTCAACTTGGGACCAACAAGTGGTATCAGAGCAGTAGTTCTTTGGACTGCTGTTTCTTGATAACCCTGTAGATCTTGAGAAGAAATCTTACTGATCTTGCTACTAATTCTTGATATCTGTCACTATCTGAATACTTGAAAACTGTCTGCTATACTACTGATCTTATTTGTCTATTCAAACATGGATGACACTAATGTGAACAAACTTCCTAAGTTCAAGATTGCAGATTATGACTACTGGAAGCTTAGGATGGAGGCCATCTTTAGCTCAACCCATGATCTGATGATTTCTGTGATAACTGAAGGACCAATTGTTACCATGGTGGAGAACACTGCTGTTATGGATCCTTCTAAACCAGTTGGAGCACTGGTCCCTAAACCAAGGTCAGAACTGACTTCTGAAGAAATGAGACAAAACAATTTGGATAGTCTTGCTAAGAATTATATTTTACACACCCTGCCAAATGAGTATCTTGGTAAATTGTTAAAATGTAAGACTGCAAAGCAAATGTGGGACAAATTGGCTATTCTTTGTGAAGGTACTACACTGATCAAAGAAAGCAAATTATCCACAGCTGTCCAAAGGTTTGAAACATTTAAGATGAAGCCAGGAGAATCAATTGATGAATTGGATACTCGATTTACCAAAATTATGAATGATCTTGATGTGTTAGGAAAGACTTATACTGACAGAGAAATTAACTTGAGAATCTTGAAAGCTTTGGATGAAAGGTGGAAAATGGTCAAGATGATCATTAAAACCACACAAGACATTGATTCTTGGCCAGCAGAAACTATGTTCCAGACCCTTAAGGCACATGAGTTTGAGTTAGATGAAGAAGATCCTATTACTGTTAGTCATAAGGATAATGATGCCTCTCAGGACATTGCTTTTAAAGCCTCTACCTCTAAGGGGTCTAGATCATCTAAGTCAAAGGCCTCAAGCATAAAAGATGAACTAGATAGTTCTGATCTTAGTCTGAAAGATCAGATGAGCCTTATGATCAAAAGATTTGATAGACTAAATAAGAGGTATGGCAGATATAAGAAATTCTATAAGGAAACCAAGGGTTCTAGTAACAGGGACTCTTCTGGGAACAGAAGGGATCAAAACTCTTCTGAAAAAAGGGATGAGATCTCTAATGAGAACAGGAGAGATAGGCACTCATCTGATAAGAGGGATAGAAAATATTCTGATAAGAAGGATAGGAACTCTATTGATAAGCATGACAGGAACCGAAAGCATTCATCTCCTAAGAGATCCTCTAATAATCCTGTGTGCTATAATTGTGATAAGCCAGGTCATTATGCTTATGAATGTCCTGATCTGAGTTCTGAAGATCGAGAAGAAAGGAAAGCCAGAAGAGATCGAAAATATGCCAAGGGTAAGAAGGCAATGGTGGCAAACAATGATTCTGATTCGGATTCAGGAGAGTTGTCATTGTCTTCATCTGAATACCCCTCGAGCAATGAGAATGAAGCCTTCATAGCAGATGATGGACTGGCAATGATGGCCAAAATAAATGATGAGGTATCACCTGCTAACTCTTGTCAATCTTCCAAAAATTCTGACACTGATGAAAGTGATGCTACTGATAGCAGTGTAGGAAGTAGTCTTCATCATTCCAATGGAGTGACTGAAGAAGACCTTCTACAAGCTAATAAAGCATTCATTGAAATCAGTGATGAGAATATATCTTTAAAACAAGAAATCATTAATCTGAAAGAAGCTCAGTTGAAGGTGGATCCTAATGTAGTTGTCATAAATGCAAGACTATCAGAAGAGTTGTCTCAACTCCAAGAAAAGTTTGCATCCATTGACAAACTATATCATGGTATGCTTAAAACTCAAGCCAAAGAGACTAATGAATTCAATGATTTAAAGATCAAATGTGAAAAACTAGAAGAGCGCAATAGATTCTTAGAATCTGAAGTAGTGAGCCTAGATCGAAAGCTATCTGAAATGATTAACTCTACCAAGATTAATCAAACAATTTTAGACAGATATAGAGCTCCAAATGACAAAAGTGGAATAGGTACTGATCTGCCTAGTTCCTCTACTTCAGAATTTAAGAACACTAATGGAGCTAGTTCAAGTTCTTTGCAACTAGATAAAGGGAAAGAACCTATGAATTATGATGATGATCCAAAACTCAAAGTACAGTCTAAATACATCCCTCCTACTACCAAGAATGGTAAAATGAAGAATGTATTAAGACCAGTACAATCAAGACCATACCAGAAGAGTTACACTCCTCTGACCAGATCAGATCAGTCCTGGTATCAGAAGAGACAAACTCAGAACAGTAGGTCAAGACAAGCACAGGCAAGTTGGGAACAGCCTAGACCTCCTTTTATAAGGCAGTCTCAGCTGTATTCAACTAAACCTAGGAGATTTGTGCCTCATTATCATAACAAACCTGTTCTTTATCCTCCACCTTTATCTTATGATATCTATGGAGAGGAAAGACCAATGCGCATCTATAAGCCATATGGTCCACATGCTTTCAGACCTTATTCAAATTATTACAGGCATACTGATCTTACTGAAAAAGGGATAGAACCAAGGAAAGGCTATATCAGAAAAATAGATCCTAAGTCTGCTGATAATTCTGAATTGGTTAACAAAGTACTGTTTTGTGATAAATTTGGAAGGAAACTGAAGAGGTCCCATCTATTCAAATCTTCAATGTTTATTTGGGTACCTCTCACCACTAACCCCCAAGGACCCCAATAAACAAGGGTACCTAAATTATTATGATCACTACCTTGCAGGATCGACTGGACTTATACAAGAAAGGTGGTTCAGTTGGTGAGACCTGGTACATAGACAGTGGGTGTTCACACCACATGACTGGTACCAAGGCCTTGCTTACTGACTATCATGAGAAGGAAGGACCAAAAGTCATCTTTGGTGATAGCTCAATGGCAATCACAAAAGGATTTGGATTCATCAAGAATGGAGATGTTGAAATCCAAGATGTCTCCTATGTTGAAGGTTTGAAATATAATTTGTTATCTGTATCTCAATTCTGTGACAGGGGATACAAAGTTCAGTTCAAGACTAGAAGATGTGAAATAATACACAAAAGGACTCACAATGTTCTACTTGTTGGCACAAGACAAGGAAGTGTATACATTGTGAATTGGAATAGTTGTCCTAAGAATGCTTGTCTTATTACTAAGAGTCCTAAAGAAAACAGTTGGCTCTGGCATAAACGCCTCTGCCACCTGAACTTTAAGATAATCAACAAGATTGCTAGAGAACATCTTGTTGAGGGCATTCCAAATGAAATCTATTCCAAATCACAAATGTGTGACTCCTGTCAAAAAGGTAAACAGGTAAAGGTTTCATTTAAGTTCATTCCAACTCTTTCAACAAGCAGAGTCTTAGAACTCCTGCATATGGATCTTCATGGTCCTATCAAACCTCCTACATTAAATGGAAGAAGATATACTCTAGTTGTAGTAGATGATTATTCTAAGTTTACTTGGGTAGTCTTTCTACACAAAAAGAGTGATACACAAACACTACTTCCAGATTTATTAAAAAGGTTGCAGGTTGAAAAGGGACAACCCATTGTCAAGATAAGAAGTGACAAGGGGACAGAGTTTATTAACTGTTACATTTCTGACTACTGTTCTAAGTCTGGCATACAGCATCTAACAAGTGCAGCCAGAACCCCTCAACAAAATGGTGTTGCAGAAAGGAGAAACAGAACACTAAAAGAAGCATGCAGAGCCATGATTGCAGAATTCAACACACCTCAGAAGTTTTGGGCAGAAGCTATTAATACAGCTTGCCACTCCCAAAACAGAAGTGCTCTTAATAAGGTGCATGGTAAAACACCTTATGAGGTATGGAAAGGCAGAAAACCTAGAATTTCTTATTTGCATATCTTTGGATGTAAGTGTTTCATACATAACAATGGCAAAAGTAAATTAAATGCTTTTGATGCAAAAGCTGATGAAGGGATATTCTTAGGATACTCTTCTGTAAGCAAAGCATTTAGAGTGTTTAATTACTCAACCCTATGTGTGGAAGAAACACCCCATGTAGTCTTTGATGAGTATGTGCAGGACTCTGCTGATCATCAGCTCAGTAAGAAAATTGACAGTATAAAGCTTCAAACCAACAATGAAGATGATGATGCAGAAATATATGAATCTGTACAAGCATATAATCCCTTCCTGAATGTCCTAAATCAAGATTCTGAAAAAGAAAAGGTAAAAGACAAAGGTGAGTCATCTAAAACTTCTGATATGCCAGAATTGAATGACTGCTCTCCTATGAACAAATCTGCTGATATGAATGATACTGATCTGCATGATGATGTGCATGACATAAATGATGATAGCATTTCTGTTAAAAATAGAAGGACATGGAAGTCTGCTCATTCTACTGATCTGATTCTAGGTGATTCTAGTAAAGGTGTTAAAACTAGAAAACAATTGTTTGATTCCCAGGAAGAACCTAGTAAATCTTTGTTTTGTTGGTGTTGTTTTCTATCATCTATTGAGCCAAAAACTGTGAATGAAGCTTTAAGTGATAGTTACTGGATTATAGCCATGCAAGAAGAACTTAATCAGTTTACTAGAAATGAAGTTTGGGAACTTGTTGATAGACCTAGTGATCATAATGTTGTAGGCACTAAGTGGATTTTCAAGAACAAAAGGGATGAAAATGATCTTGTAGTAAGAAACAAAGCTAGATTAGTTGCTCAGGGCTACTCTCAAGCTGAGGGTATTGATTATGATGAAACTTTTGCTCCTGTAGCTAGACTAGAAACTATAAGATTGTTCCTTGCTTATGCTGCTCATATGAAATTCACTGTGTATCAAATGGATGTGAAAAGTGCATTTTTGAATGGTATACTTGCTGAAGAAGTTTATGTGGAACAACCACCTGGTTTTGAAGTGAATAGTCACCAAGTATACAGGTTAAAGAAAGCACTCTATGGATTGAAACAAGCTCCAAGAGCCTGGTATGATACACTTTCTCTATTCTTACTTGAAAATGGTTTTACCAAAGGCAAGGTTGATAGAACTTTGTTCAGAAGACAAGAAGGTAATGATATATTACTTGTTCAAATTTATGTGGATGATATTATTTTTGGATCACCCAACAAAAACTTGAGTGAAAGCTTTTCTACACTCATGCAAAGTAAATTTGAAATGTCTATGATGGGAGAAATGACATATTTTCTTGGTCTTCAAGTAAAACAAACTTCAGAAGGTATCTTTATAAATCAAGCAAAATACACTAAGAATTTGCTAGATAAATTTGGTATTAAAACCTGTAAGACAGTCGGTGTGCCCATGCAACCTACATACATAATGGATCCTGATGAAAGAGGTAAGTCTTCTGACCAACCTCACTATCGTGCTTTGATTGGCTCTCTACTCTATCTAACTGCCAGCAGACCTGATATTGCTTTTTTCTGTTGGAGTATGTGCAAGATTTCAAGCAAACCCCAAGGAAAGTCATCTGGAAGCTGCCAAAAGGATATTGAAATATCTAAAGGGGACCATTAATCGAGGATTATGGTATCCTGCAGATGATGATATATCCCTAAGTGATTATTCAGACTCGGACTTTGGAGGTTGCAAAATAGATAGAAAATCTACTTCAGGTTCATGTCAATTCTTAGGAACTAAGCTCATTTCATGGTTTTCAAAGAAACAAACAAGTGTGGCAACCTCTACTACTGAAGCAGAATATATGGCTGCAGGTAGTTGTTGTAGTCAGCTTCTCTGGCTAATACAACAACTCAGAGACTACAATATTGTAGAATCTAATGTACCTATATATTGTGACAGTAATAGTGCCATTGCCATCACACAAAATCCCGTTTTACATACTAGATGCAAGCATGTTGACATTAGACATCATTTTATTAGGGATCATGTGGAAAAGAAGAATATTAGGATGGAAAAGATTCATACTGATATTCAAAGAGCTGACATTTTTACAAAACCATTGGCTGAACTGAGATTTAGAGAGTTATGCATTAGCCTAGGGTTGATAGATATGGATTCTATATGTATATAGAACTGTACTAACATTTCAGGTACTGATCTTATACCAAGAGGAATATAAAGCAGAAACTAAGAGCAGTAAATCAAAACTCAAAATTCAGAAGAGACAACCCTATGTCAGACCACTACATTTAAAACAGGTAACAAGGTTACTAAAGTGACCTTACTCCCGATGAGGAAGCTGGTAAAGCTGAGGGACATTGAGAACATACATTAAGGGGGAATCTGTGATTTCTTAAAGATCCTTTTGTTGACTCAGAACACTAAGTCACTTTAGCATAAACCTTGATGTGATCATTAAATTAACCAAAATGTTACTGATCTGTACTGAAATTCACCAATTATCTCATGAACTGACACTTCTACCAAGGTGAAACAGGCACAGAAGAGGAATTCTCCACTGAAGGGGGAACTGATCTGATTACAGATTTGAAAGTCTACAAATCTGATCTGATTACAGACTATATTAGTCTACTGATCTGTTCTGATTAATAAATTGACTTGTCTACAGAACTGATCTGATTACAAAGTTTCTTTGTCTACAAAACTGATCTGACTACAAATTCAATTATTCTACAGAACTGATTTGACTACTAATCTGTCTACAGAAAGATTTGATTACTAATAATCTGTCTACAGAATTCTACTAATCTGACACAGTACTGATCTGAGGATTACTGTGTTGATATCAAAAAGGTGAAATCAGGAAAAATGGGTACTGATCTGAACACTATTGTGCTGACCCATCTACTGATCTGAACACTACTGTGCTGATTCATCTACTGATCTGATTTCCAAAAAGGTTTACTCAGCTGATCACAGTACTCAGCTGATCCAGATAAGTACATTTTTAATATTTCAATAATAAGAAAATGAAGTGAAAAAGGTGTTGGAAACTACTGTGCTGATATGCATCAGAACAGTATTTTGCCTTAGAATAATTCTAGGTCAAAAACTGCTCAAATTTTAGATTACTAATAGAGAAGATTAGTACACTCCTCTATTTTTGACCTAATTTTTGTTGGTGTATTTATCAAACACAATTTGCTTCCAAGAGCTGAAAGGATTTTAGAATTTGGATCGTTTTTTTTAAATTTACAGATTTCGAGATAGAATCCTAACCACTCATCGTGCTAAGTAAAATCAATCCAAGCCCTAGAATTGGTTTGAATCTATTAAACACGATCTCTCATAACTTCATCTTCATTACTTACTATTCTGGAAATCTCTCACCTCAAAACAGCTTAGAAATCAATACTCTATTTTCTACTAAATTCTAAAATGGCGATTATCAACATTATCAGTGAATCTAATGAAGTCGCAGGTACTTTTGATTCGGATTTCTGGGTTCGTGAAAAGGGCATTTTTGTAGAAAATGTTGTATACTTCAATGGCCGTCACAGTGCTGAGAATCAAGCCGTTCTGACGATGTGTGAAGAGTGCGGACTGAGAAAGTTTCTTGAATCATCTCCGATGAATGTATACGAATCGGAGGCGATGGAATTTTATTTGCAACTCAAAGGTGATAAAAATGGTGTCCACTCCATGCTTTCTGGGCACAAGGTCGCAATTACAAGAGAAATCCTGGAAGTCATGTTGGATTTACCCCAAGGCCCAGTGGATATTATGAACTACAAAGCAGGAGAAGAGAAAGAATGCGTAGGAAGATGGTCGGGTGTTGAAACAGAATCCTTAAGTAATCTGAAGAAGGATGTTCTTCCTACTGGTCTTCAATTTTTGATGGACATAGCTGGAAAATGTTTGTTAGGGCAACATCATAGCCAGGATGCTCTATCAAGTTCAAAAATCCGAATTATGGCCGCAATCATTGATCGAGTGCAAGGTGATTGGCAAGGATTTTTCTTAGAAAGACTGTTAAATGAGAAAGAAAAAGTTTTGTTCGATGAGGATACTTTGGAATTTTCGATTAAATCGAAGTTAGGGTTCGGGAACAAATTGAGTATCTTGTTGCCTCAGTTGGTTGTAAAGAAGGCGTACTGGAGTAATCCCAAGAAATTCCATCATGGAAAATTCTTGATGAAAAAGGAGTCTGTTCGCTTTGAACAAGAAAATCCTTTGGAACAACCTCAAGAACCTGAAGCACAAGAGTCTGGAGCTTCAATGTACCGATCTGATGATAATCAACCTGAGATAAGATCGAAAGCGAGGCATGATCCGAGCAGTATTAGACCAAGGAGAGGAAGGTCTGCTACAGCTGCCTCAGAGCCAACAGTCAGGTTTGTTGAGACTGTGGTGGAAGCAAGCTCTGAAGAGCAAGAGGTTAGTGTTTCTAGTCCTATTGCTTTACATAAGAGAACCAAGAGGAGAAGTGCTAGGAGAAGGCTTGTTGATGTATCTCCTACTCCTTCACATTCTGATCCAAGCCCTGCTGATCCCATTAACCCTCAACCTTCATGTTCTGAAGATTCAGTTCACTTCTTTCCAGAGTCTCAGAACACTCCCCATTCATCTCCTCAGAACACTACTTTTCAACCTACCCCTATTTCAAGTCCTCAACATCAACTCACTCCACATCATTCCCCAACACAGATTCATGATCACTCTACTAAACATGAATTTGAACCTTCTACTGTACCAATTGATATTTCATCATCCCCTGAACCAGAATTTATAGCCCCTAAACCTGCTGGTTTAATGGATTATTCTATCTGTGATAAGGAAGACAGAATCAGGATAGATTTAAGATTGGCTTTGTTGAAGCAATTTCCTGGATTGGATGAAAGCTCAGTTGAGTTTGAGAAACTCCTTAGGATTGGCACATGGGTGTATCTTAAGAGGAGTACTCTTAAAGAGAATTTGGCTGTTATGGAAGGTATGGGTGGTGCTTCAATCTTTGATGATTGGGAAGCAGAGCAGATGCAAGCAGCTGGTGTTAACTCATTTCTTGAGCTAGTTACCCCAGAGTCTGTAGTTCAACTTGTTGAAAGGTTGACAGGTGTTAAGTATTCTATGGAAAAGGTTGCAACTCCTACTGCAGATGATGATTTGTTTATGGAAAGTGCAGAAAGGGTAGTTGATGAGGAAGATCATGTTGTTGAAGAAAATATTATGGAAATTGATGAAGATGTTGACAATGCAACAGAAGTGTTTGGGAACACTGTTGTGATTGAAGAAACAGAAGCTTTTGAGAATCAAGATTTAAATGCTGAAGAGATGGAAAGCATTCCATTTCAGTCTACTGATCCTAGTATTCCTGAGGATGTGCAGGAACAGATCAGAGCAGTTCCTGTTGAGAAGGAATCTGATAATTCAAACTTTGAGATGTTGAAAAAGCAGAATGAAGAGCTCACAGCTAAGTTGGAAGCAGCTATGAAAATGTTCCAAGAAGCTACTGAGAAAATGAATAAGATGATTTCTGAAAACTCAATTGACAGAGTTATGGAGCATACAATGTCTAAGATATATGATCTCCATAGACTTCAAGAGAAGAACTTATCTAAAGTGTTGCATGACAAGATGGAACAACACCTAACTCCCATGAAAGAGTGGCATGATGAAGCCAAAAAGGGGGAAGATAAGATAAGAAGAGTAATAGAGCAAACTCAGTCACAACAAGCTCAATTGGTTGTGAGCCAAGATGAGTTGAAAGAAGAAATTGCAAGTTTGAATGAGAAAATCAAACAAAGGAAGCAATAGAAACAGCAAGGTCAAGAAATTGTTGAGAAGAGACCTGATATTGCTGAAAGTTCTATTCAGAAGAAGAGAAAATTAGTCTTGTCTGATGAAGAACAAGAAGAAGAAGAAACTGGTAGACTTACCAGATCAAGAAGCAAATTGAAAGTTGGTATTTCAAGTGAAGAGCAAGAAAAACTTGAAGTATTGAAGAAAAAGAAAGCTGAAGAAGCAGAGCTGAAAAAGAAGAAAGAAAAGGATATTAAGTTCTTAAAAACAAGATTTGATAATAAAGTTGGTGCTTTGAAGAGAAAGATAAATGCTCAAAGGAAAGCTGAAGGAAAAGAATTTGATGAAAATTTTCAAGATGAGAATTTTGTTGATTTCATTGTTCTAACAGAGAATATGGAATACTGGAAAAATTTGAAGAAGAAATGGCAGATTGCAAACTTCATTGTGAGGAAGTTTGGTGATCATTCAAGTAAAGAAGCTGAATTTGCTGATTTTGAAGAGTTCATGCTGAACATTGATCAAGATTTTTGGGAAGACATAGCACAAGTTGCTGCTCGTGCTGGAACAAAGGTCTTATGTCCTGAAGAACCGAATTGGGAACCTCCAAGACTAGAGAATGGAGAACCTGATTACAAGGAGATTAACAACATAATTGCTGAGATTATCAAAGAAGAAGGAATCACTGATCATCAACATATGATGGATATAAAAGCAAGGATATATGTTGCATTCAGGATCTGAAGTTGAAGAAAGAAGATGAAGGACCAAGCTCACAAGATAACATTTCTTATCCTTAATCTTTATTTCTATATTTTTGTTTGTTTCATATTTTGTTAGTATGTGTAATATGTGCATTATCTGATCTAACTAGAATATGAATATGAAATTTAACTTTGATGAACTGTTATGATAGACTACATACTTAACTACTGATTTATTAACATTTAAGTAGTTTTGGCTTCATCAAAAAGGGGGAAATTGTTGGGATATGAATCCTATAAACAATGTTCTAGTTGATGAAAGTATGTTTTGATGGCCAAAAGCAACTTAAAGTTAGTAATGTATGTGATTCTAAGTCATCTTAACTAAGTCATTTGATGAGAAACTGAAAATAAGATTACTGATCTTAATGATATTTGAAAGTAAGATTACTGATCTTAGTGTGGAAACTGAGAATTCGTTTACTGATCTTATATGAGATATTTGAATCTGAGTTACTGATCTTATGTATATACTTACTGATCTTATATGTAAGTTTATTGATCTTATGTGTTTACTGATCTTAATAAGTTTACTGATCTGATATATGAACTGTTAAGTACTAAGCTGATGTTTTGTATTGTATAGACAGCTTATAGTATAGGATTTAGATATACTCATCTGTATATAGTTCAGTTGATGTATAGATAGGTTTATATATGTAAAGTTGTATTTTATTTTATTCAGCATTGTAAAAGTTCAGAACAGTAAGTTTAGAACTAGATTAGAAGAAGATCAGAAGACTAAAGAAGACTCAGAGGACTACTTCAGATTAAGAAGACTTCAAGAAGAGTTGAAGAAGAGCTTAGAAGAAATCTGGAGAAGTTTTGAACAGTTTTAAGTTACTGTGCTGACTGACTCAGGAGAGTAAAAATCCGAAGAGTAAAAATCAGAACAGTAAGTTACTGTGCTGATTTATTGAAATTGAAGAATAAGTTTGGAAAACTTATTTAAAGAGTAACTGAAGATATATTTGAAGATATGCTGACTTGGAATAAGAAGGAAGTTACAAAGTCGGTTACAAGAAGAAGTTACAAAAACAGTTTTAGAGTTAGTTGAGAGTTAGTTCACAAACTGCTAACTGTCATACTAAGTTCTATAAATACTGTGTGATCTCCTACTGCTAAGACTACTGATCATAAAACGTTTACAAGCAATCTAAGTCTACAGAGCACAAGAAGAACTCACAGAGTTGAAGGAGATTAAAGAAGAGAAGAGCCACAGAATTGAAGAGAAGAATCAAAGGCTATTCAAAGAGAAGTTTTACTTTTCAATTTTAAGTTTGTGTTGTTGTAAAACAAGTGTGCTAGTTACTTGTAGAATTACTAGTCGATCGAAGATACACTTGGGAGTGTTATCGAAAAGATCAAAGTCTTAGTCTTGGGACTTTAAGCCACAAGAAACTCAAGAAGGAGTTAATAAAACATCACAACTGGGATTGTGAGAGTGGATGTAGACTTATTGGTCGAACCACTATAAAATTCTGTGTTCTTTACTTTTCTGTTTGATATTGTTTAACTAAGAACAGTAGAATTTACAAAGTTAAAGATCTGATTAAAAGTTGAGTATAAACTAGTAAGGCCCATATTGTTTTGAAAGTATTGATCTGAGCTAAGTAAGCACAGTACAGTACATAAGAAGACTAAATTCCGCATTACATATTCTGATATTTTGAAAGAATTTTAAAAGTCTATTCACCCCTCCCCTCTAGACTTTTACTAGCTTAATCAATCTTAACTCAACTTGGGACCAACACTTATCATCTTGGGTTTGATTTGCTTGATTCTTATCAACAGGGTTCTTAGGACCGGATTTTCTAATAAGCTGTTTGTACTTGTAACAAGTACTCTTAAAGTGCCCGGGTTTGTTGCAGTGGTGGCACACTACTTCCCCTTGATTTGACACTGCTGATTTACCCTTATCAGCTCCCTTGGGTTGACTAGACCCCTTCTTGTAGGCAGATTTCTTCTGTCCTCCCTTGATTGCCAATCCTTCCCCACTGCTACTTTTATCTCCTTGTGATGTTTTGTTATGTAACAGCTTGGACTTGACAGCCAAGATCACATCCTCCAATGTGATTGCTTCCTTTCTACCATACAAGATGGTGTCCTTTAGGATTTCAAAGGACTTAGGCAGAGCACTCAACAAGATCAGAGCCTTATCCTCTTTCTCTAACTTGACATCCAAATTCTCCAGATCATCAAGAATCTTGTTGAACTCATCTAGCTGCTCCGTAATGGGTTTGTCATCTCCCATTCTAAAGGCATACAGCTTCTGTTTCGAATAGAGTCGGTTAGCAAGAGTTTTCACCATATATAGCTTCTCAAGCTTATCCCAAACCTCCTTCGCTGACTTCTCTTTAGCAACCTCCCTCAAGACCTTATCTCCAAGGCAGAGTAGGATCGTGCTTCGAGCTTTCCTGAGCAACTTGCTCCTTTCAGCCGCAGCTGTTGCAGATTCTTCTGCAATCTCTTCGGATTCTTCGAGGGCCTCGAATAATCCTTGCTGTTCCAGGAGGGCCTGCATCTTGACCTTCCATAGCCCAAAATCTCCAGTGCCTGTAAACTTCTCTATGTTGTACTTGGTAGAATTCCCCATCTTAGATCTGCAGCTACTCCGGTTTCCCACAGACGGCACCAATTGTCAAGATAATTCTGATCGGTTAGACGTCTCCAACTAATTAGAACACTTGAATATAGAAGAAATAACTGCTCTAGGATAGTAATTCAGAAAAGTAAGCAACGAGACAAACAACACACAAGGATTTAAGTGGTTCGATCAATGTGATCTACATCCACTGGACCAGACTAGTACTTCTTTGATTGATAAAGAATGTTTACACACTCATTCACTCGGAATTGGATATTTCCTCACTTCACTCGTGAACTCACACAACTGAAAGAATACAATAACGTACTAAATCTCTCATCCAAAAATCAACATTTACAATGTACACAAACAATAGTATATAAAGACCAAAGGTAGTTGCTGCTGTTAGGAACTGTTTTGAGTAGTTATCAACTATTTGCAACCGCTTGTAACAACCCATGTGCTCTGTTATTGCCCAACTGAAAATGGTAGTTATGCCCTCAAGTTGTTGTAACTGTAAAACTGTTAGTTAAACTAACTAACTTCGAACCAGAAGACTTGTCCATAAAGATCAGATCACTACTTAGTGTTCTGATACTCAACTCTTCTGTTCTGATGATCAAAAGCTAACTCTGATGATAGACTTCATAATGTGCTGATCTTTACTGCACCGACCAAGTACTGTGCTGACCCAAGTACTGTGCTGATCTGGTACTGAGCTGATCTACTCTGCTGAAGTACTGATCTTAGTCCAGTCTGCTTAAGTACTGATCTTAGTCCAGTACTGTGCTGATCTTACTGTGTTGATCCCAACTGTGCTGAACTCTAAGCATCACCTTCTCATCTGATTGAAACCCTTCAACTCATCTGATAAGGCCTAAGTTATCTTATCTGATCCTATCAGCCAGTGACGGAGCCAGGAAATCTCGATAGGGGGGCCCGATTAACATTAGTTACATTACTTTAAAAATAAAATAATATGTACTTATTATACTCATCAAATTTTTACATGATAAAATTGTTAATACATTTCATTAAATTAAATTGAACAAGCTAACTTTCATTTGTTTTGAAGTTTTAATTTGATAGTTCGATTCAAAATTAAGCGAAACAATTTAAAAATTGTTAAAATATTAAATTCAAAAAACATTTTATTTCTTCAATTGTAAATGTCTTTTAATTAATGCATTAATGTGTTCCAATATTCTATTATTTGCACGATTTGATCGGCACAATTTTTAAAGTATGAATATTTTGGGTGATTTGGTGAGGTGTAAAATAAAATGTATACAAAAAATGAGTGACAATTTTGAAAATAAAATGATGTTGGGAGTGTTTCCATATTAAGAGTGTGCAAATAATCCTTTGACGTCCCAATAAAAAAAAGTGTACAAATAATTACGGGACAAATGGAGTATATATAAAAAAAAAAAAATTGGTGGGGGGCCACTGGGCCCCCCTGGCCCCAGTGTGGCTCCGCCCCTGCTATCAGCTCAATACTTTACTGTGCTGATTTTGAGATTATGAGATAACACTCACAGTATGTTCTAAAAAAAATTCGCAAGTTTGTTAGAGGTTTCGTCGACTTACTTGCGAAGGTACATTTAGATATGCATGCCATAATTCTCACCTAATAGTCTTCAGGGCGACCCATTACGTTATCTGTGGATAATTTATATCTGGCTAAAGAAAAATTGATGATATGCGAACTTGATTTTGAGCCGCTTTCAAACTCGAACACGGTCGCACGATTTGGGGCTGACTGGCGTTGCTTGGCAAACTGATTCAGGAAATGTTTGACAATTTCTTTTCCGATGCTCCAGTCGATTTGATGGATCTTATTTCTCAAATGTCTCACTACACGTACTTTTTACTTCTAGTTTGAATTTATTTTTTTCATTTCGATAAGAAATATTTTTCAAAATACCGAAAATATAATTGTAGTTTAATTTATTTATTATTGAATTTGTTCTAATTTTTAATTTATTTGTAATTTTTAGAAATGCAAATGAAAATTATATGACGATTCATTTGACGCTAATGAATATTGAATAGCCGTAAACGAATTGAATTCATGAAAATAAGTCATGATAGAGTAAAAGTTCTTTGTATTCAAGGGCGTCGTTTGTAACGGCGGCGCTCTAATTTATTTTATTAAACTCTCCCCCAAACGCATATATTCTATTAAATTATTTTTAAAATACTAATATTCTATTTTAAAAACCAATTAAATTGGCTTAAAAAAACCAATTAAATTAATATGAAATCAGGTCATATAATTAAAATTAATTAAAGAAATACAAAAAGTAAAAAAAGATTTCTTCATTCTGAAATACCTACTACAAAACAAAAACGGTTAAATTAATCGTCTTCCCCGTAAAAAAAACGGTCTTCCCAAAAAGCAATTCCTACAAATCTCTTTCCTTTTCATTTATTACCAGTTTCGCGGCCACAAAAGACCAGTTTTCTTTTTCAAGCGACTCTTCTACCTTCTTCAAGTTTTCTTCATCTTCTTAACTTTCTCAAAATGTCAATAAATCCCAATGTGAAAGAAAATACTGTGAAAGGTAAAACTGTGCAGATCAAATACAAGTATAATACTGCTGATGCACACCTTAGAGAGAGGATGTTTCACGTTGAATATGCATACAGAGATATTTCTTTACACGAGTATACACTTCAAATCAACCATCTCAGTTATGTTCTCTCTACATAGTTCATAAGAATGGGAATAAGACTTCAATAATAAACGGTGGTCAAGATTGTGCAAGCTCCAGACACGATATAAGGGTGTTGAGATATTTTATATTCTTATGTTTGTATTGATAAATCAAATATACTTGAAATATGATAAATTGTATTGTAAGGACAATTTCATCATTCATCTTGTAATAGATTAGAAGTAATAGAGGAGAAAAGCGCACAAGCTCAAGACAAGAAGAAAAGATCAGCAGACCAGAATACTAAATCAGATGAGTGGAACTCACCTGATGACCAAGAGTAAATCAGATGAGTGGAACTCACCTGATGATCAGAAGAGTAAATCAGATGAGTGGAACTCACCTGATGATCAGAAGAGTAAATCAGATGAGTGCACCTGATGATCAGAAGTCTAGAGTAAATCAGATGAGTGGAACTCACCTGATGTTCAGCTGAGTATGATCACCTGAGTTAAGCCTATTATGGTGTATTGTTTTTCGGTGAATACAGTTAAGTATAAGTATGTTCCAAAAAAAATTTCGCAAGTTTGTTAGAGGTCTCGTCGACTTACTTGCGAGAAGGTACATTTAGATATACATACCATAATTCTCACCGAAAAGTCTTCAGGGCGGCCGATTATGTTATCAGTGGATAATTTATATGTGGCTAAAGAAGAATTGATGACATGCGGACTTGATTTTGAGCCGCTTTCAAACTCTAACAAAGGTCGCACGATTTGGGGCTGACTGGCGTTGCCTTGGCAAACTGATTCAGGAAATGTTTGACAATTTCTTTTCCGATGCTCCAGCGGAATTGATGGATCTTCTTTCTCAAATGTCTCATTATAGGTACTTTTTACTTCTAGTTCGAATTTATTTCTTTCATTTTGATAAAAAATATTTTTGCAAAATACCGAAAATATAATTGTAGTTTAATTTATTTATTATTGAATTTGTTCTAATTTTTAATTTTTTTGTAATTTTTAGAAATGCAAATGAAAATTATATGACGATGCATTTGACGCTAATAAATAGCCGTAAATGAATTGAATTCATGAAAATAGGTCATGATAGAGTAAAAGTTCGTATTCAAGGGCGTCGTTTGTAACGGTGCTCTAATTTATTTTATTAAACTCTCCTCAAACACATATATTCTATTAAATTATTTTTAAAATACTAATATTCTATTAAAAAAACCAATTAAATTAATATGAAATCAGGTCATATAATTAAAATTAATTAAAGAAATATAAAAAAATAAAAAAAATCTCTGCATCCTCTTAAATACCTACTACAAAACAAAAAGGGTTAAATCAATTGGTCTTCCTCTTTCCCTTTCATTTATTATCAGTTTCGCGGCCACAAAAGTCCAGTTTTCTTTTTCAGGCGACTCTTCTACCTTCTTCATGTTTTCTTCATCCTCCTAACTTTCTCAAAATGTCAACAAATCCCGTTGTGAAAGAAAATACTGTGAAAGGTAAAACTGTGCAGATCAAATACAAGATGTTTGGAAATGGAAAATACTCTCATTCGCGTTGAATATGCATACGGAGATGTTTCTTTACCCGAGTATACACTTCAAATCAACCATCCAAGTTATGTTCCTCTCTACATAGTTCATGAGATTGGGAATGGGACTTCAAGAAAGGGTGGTCAAGATTGAAAGGGTGGTCAAGATTGTGTAAGCTCCAAGCACGATATAATAAAGGTGTTGGGATATTTTATATCCTTATTTTTGTATTGATAAATCAAATATTCTTGTAATAGGATAAATTGTATTGTACAGACAACTTCATCATTGATCTTGTAATAGATTAGAATCTGGTCATATCAGTGAAGCTAGCTGATATGGAGGAGAAATGCACACAAGCTCAAGAAAAGAAAAGAAGATTGGAAGACCAGAATAGTAAATTAGATAAGTGGAACTCACCTGACCAGATGAATAAATCAGAACTCATCTGATGACCAAAAGAGTAAATCAGATGAATGGAACTCGATATGGAGGAGAAATGCACACAAGTTCAAGAAAAGAAGATCGGAAGACCAGAATAGTAAATTAGATAAGTGGAACTCACCTGACCAGATGAATAAATCAGATAAGTGGAACTCGATATGGAGGAGAAATGCACACAAGCTCAATAAAAGAAAAGAAGACCGGAAGACCAGTAAATTAGATAAGTGGAACTCACCTGACCAAATGAATAAATCAGATAAGTGGAACTCATCTGATGACCAAAAGAGTAAATCAGATGAGTGGAACTCGCTTGATGATCAGAAGAGTAAATCCACTCACCTGACCAGATGAATAAATCAGATACCATTTGTCACATCCCGCTTTTATGGGGCCTAGATGAAAATACTATACGATGCATATTTTTATAAAAATTGGCAGCGGGATTATTTTGGTAAATAAATACTCAACCACTTTTAAGAAATTCATATTAAAATGTAACTTCAACTAATGAGTACCAAAACTGGCAATTGCTTATTGTACCAGTTACATGTAACTGGCTATTTACCCTCCTTTTTTAATAAATTCACACTCCCTTTTTTTTAGGCACTCCCTTCTTTTAGGCACTTACGTGTACAAGTTAAATACATGTAACTAAATCCAATTTTTTACATGGGTTATTAGTTTTTTACCTTCTTTTTTATTAATTTCACCCCCAAATATTTTAAAAGAAAAATACCTATAAAATACTATATTACCATTTTATCAATTAAATTAAAATACAACTCATTAAAATTATAATTATACACCGACTATCGATTCACCAATGAATAACCACGAAGTCAAATATTATTCTATTTTTTTAACTTAAAAAAAATAAATATAAAAACAAAACGAATATTAAAAAAATATGAAATTCAAAAATAAAATTATGAAATAAAATTTACAGTTTTTTTTTTTTCAAAAAATGACCAAAATTTAGGAAAAAAAATACAAAAAAATCGAAAAAAAACTAAACTAAAAAAATTCAATTTTTTTCTAATTTGGGTATAAATGTATGAATATGATATGCTCACTTTCTAGCTTTAATCTGATTTATAATAACTAAGATTATTTTGTTATGTCTTCATTATTTCTAAAATGATATCTGGTTTGTTACAAGTTTTTTAAGGTTGTAGATTATTTTTTAAAACTAATTAATAATATAATCTAATTGAAAAATAAAATTTATATTTAGAAACTTAAATGAGTTGAGAATTGGGGAAGAAACCAGCATAATATTTCATGATGCTTTATTATTTTCTTTGGGGTCATCGTCATGTTGATGCATTCATATGTTTATTGAGTGTGATCGTATCTATTAATTGAATTGTGTGTTCAGTGTGATTCATTCTCACTTTTGTTCTTCTTACTAGTTAGTTAATATCATTTTTTTAATATTGATGTATTAATTTGCATGGTATGTCTGGATTATAAATGTGTTAAGTTATGTATTTTTTGTTAAATATAAATATTAGTTTAAATACGATATAGTATTAGTACGCCTATGGTATAGTACTAGTTAATATATTATATAGTACTAGAGATTAATGTGGGTATAAAAATATTACAGAGTATTTAATATATGAACTAATACTATACAATATTTGAATTTATACTATACTATATTTGAACTAGTATCATAAAGTATGTGAACTAATACTATACAATATGTAAACTAATACTATACTATATTTGAACTATTACCATAAAGTATGTGAACTCGAAACTCGAAAAAATTAAAACATATACCAATATAAACTAATATTATACTGTATATGAACTAATATGTACAATACTACATATTAACTAATAATATATCATAATACTTATCAACGGTTATCATAACACTTATAAACTAAAAATTATATTCATAAAAAATTAAAATAAAGTGATTAAAAAATGAAAGTTCAAATAAAAAAATAATTAAACAATGTAAAACGAAGTTAAATTTGTAAGGTGAAGTAAAAATTTGAAAGGATAAGGTGAAAATTATACACCAATTAATTAAAGTAAAATAGTACCAATAAAATTGAACACTTGCCTAAGAGGGGTGAGAGTTTTATTTTTTAAAACAAATTATTATTATACTAGTATTTAGGGGTCTTCTAAGGATAGTCCAGTGTCGCCCAAACTATCAACAGTCCATTAATGTGAGCCATCAGATCTGAAATCTAATGGCTTATATTTGATGACCTGCTACCTGTTGCACTTGGCGTCGCAGAATTCATCGCCTTGCATTGCACTTATTATCATTCTTTGTCGGCCTATCGCACTTTTAAATTAATTTTAATAATTTTAAATACATAATTATAAAATTACAAATTTATCCTCACATAATTAATAAAAAAATATAATAATATATAATCTTTATTTTAATTCTCATATCATTAATCGTTCCAAAATTATATTTTTGTGTTTTAAGAAATAATAATCTAAATTTTAAGGTGATACTTGACCGATACACGCCAATTTTAATTATTTATTTATATTTTATTTGCACCCGATCATTTAATGAGTTCACCCAAAAATCATTTTTTATTACGGTTATACCCACCCACTCATTTTATGATTTCACTTCCGAATAATTTATTTTATCGCGTTATCTGCACCCGTTCATTTTACGAGTTCATTCTCAAATTATTTTTTTACCACAGTTATTTGCACCCATTCATTTTATGAGTTCACCCCGAATAATTTTTTATCGTCGTTATCTGCACCTGCTCATTTTACGAGTTCACCCCCAAATTATTTTTTTACCACAGTTATCTACACCCCTCATTTTATGAGTTCACCCCAAAATATTTTTTAAAAAATAATTACATTTAAAAGACTATATTATCCTTTTATTAATTTACACAAAATATAATAAAACCAACCTTAATTTGTATATTTACAATCGGCAGTCGAGTTACCGTCGATTCACCACCAAGTAGACATGTTCGTCGGTTGAAAACCACCAATTTCGGTTAGAAACCGGCGGTTACGGTTTTCGAAAATGGCGAATTGTAATCGAACCGCGAACTGCCGGTCTGACGGTTTTTTTTTTTTTTAATATTATCTATATTTTCGCTCGTTTTCACTCCATTTTCGTTCTTTTTAACTCATTTTTTAGAAAATACATTACTAGAATTGAATAAAAAAAATTATAACTTAAATTTATACATTAAAAATAGAAGAATTATGTATTAAAAAAAATAATTTTTTTTTTATAAAAACCGCCAAACCGACGGTTTGCGGTTTGTCAAAATGTCAAACCATAACCTAACTGCCATTTTTCGGCTATAGTTCGGTTTGTAAACCATAACCGGCGGTTTGGCCGATTGGCCAATTTGACGGTTCGATTTTGCGCATGTCTACCATCAAGTCATCCATATTTTTAGAAAAAAAATCATAAAATATAATTTTTTTTTTTAAAGAAAAACTATCGAAATTATATACAAATCTTGATTTTTTTCTTTATTATTTTTCTTCCCTTCTCCTCTTTTTCTTTCTTCCCATTTTATGTTTTTATTATAAACTTCTAATTTCTTCGTTTTTTTTTTCCTTTTACATTTTTTTTAATTTTTCTGCCTTTATTTTCCATTTTTATGTGTATTTATTTTAATTTTAATACAAAATAATATTATATGTATAATTTTATTATAGTCGATAACACAATAAAGAATAACTACCATTAACAGTAATTAGTAATATCTTATTTAATAACAAATAATTTCAAACATTTAATTATATTCAGTAATACAAAAAATAATTATTAGTAATACCACGAATAATAATCAATAATAACATGCTTATTAGTTAGTAATATTTTATACAATAACAAATAATTTCACACATCTAATTCTATTCAATAATACCAAAAACAATGGAAAAAAAAGGAAAATAAAGGCAGGAAAAAAAAAGTAAAAGGAAAAAAACGAAAAAATTGAAAATTTGAAATAAAAACTGAAAATGGGAGAAAAAGAGAAATGGGAAGAAAGATTAAAAAGAAAAAGAAAACCAAGATTTGTGACTAATTTCGATAGTTTTTTTAAAAATTATGTTTTACGATTTTTTTCTAAAAATATGGGTGACTTGATGGTGAATCGACGGTAACTCGGTAATGACTCGACTTCAAATTGTAAATATACAAATTAAGGTTGATTTTATTTTATTTTGTGTAAATTAATGAAAGGATAATATAGTCTTTTAAATGTAATTATTGTTAAAAAAAATTTTTGGGTGAACTCATAAATTGAGGGGTGCAGATAAACGTGGTAAAAAAATAATTTAGGAGTGAACTCATAAAATGAGTGGGTGCACACCGTGATAAAAAAATGATTTGGGGGTGAACTCATAAAATGAACGGGTACAGATAACTGTAGTAAGAAAAATGATTTTTGGGTGAACTCATTTAATAAAAGGATAATATAGTCCTTAAAATGTAATTATTTTAAAAAAATAAAATCTTTTGGGGTGAACTTATAAAATGAGCAGGTACAGATAAACGTGGTAAAAAAATAATTTTGGGGTGAACTTATGATTGCAGATAACCATGGTTAAAAAATAATTTGGGGTGAATTCATAAAATGAGCGGGTGTAGATAACCGTACTAAAAAAATAATTTGAAGGTGAACTAATTAAATGAGCAATAGATAAAATATAAATAAAATAATAATCTAATTCTGTTAAAAAAATCTAATATTACGTTCTTTTAATTTAAATATTATTATTATTAATTTTAATGAAGGATAAAATAGTAAATAATAAAATAAAATTTAAATAATTATTTTAAAATATTAAAAAAAAGGCAACAGGTATCAAGTTAGAGCAACACAGAGCGATACAATTTGACATCCGAACTATTAATAGTCCAGACGGCACAAAAACTATCCTAAGAAAATCCCTACTATTTAATACTTAAAAAAACAATTAATATTATTTTTAAAATTTTCTTATTAGATTTTAAAATTTTAGAATAATTATTTATGACATAAAAAGAAATTACGTTAAAAAAATTATCATTTGAAACACAAATGATAAACAGGAAGAAAAATAAATTTAAAAAATAATATTAAAAAGATAAATATAAATATCAATTGAGTAAAATAAAAAAAAAAATTTAAAAATTAATGGAGTTAGTTTTTAATGATAAAATAAAAAAAAAATTAATTGAAGTAAAATAAAGGCCCATGAAAAAATGTATGTGTTAAATTGATATAGTAAATGAGTCATGTGTTATTGGATTGGAAATATTAAATGGGTCATGTCTTATTTGTAATGAGTTATTGGATTGGATATAGTAGTTACATATATTGAATTGGATATAGTAGTTACATACATGTAACTGGTACACAAGAGTGCAACTCAAACTTGTTTAAAAAAAAGGGATGTGAACATTCTTAAAATGAAAATAGTTTAAATTTTGAATGCAAATAATTAAATAAAATAGCATGAAGGCATTCCTTAATGACATGAAACACATCCACCGTCCCTCCACCGCAACTCCGTCAATTTGTAAAGTGTTAAATAGATTGGGGTGAGCAAAACAACTAGCTCAGTGGGATTAACTTTGTCACCGTTAAATATAACATATGAATAAAATCATAACTCACAAACATGCATACAATTTCATAAGCTTGTTGGCAAAGCCAACCATAATAACATAGCCTTGTTGGATAAACCAACCATAGGCTTGTTGAATAAACCAACCATAATAACATAGGCTTGTTGGATAAACCAACCATAAGATGTAAGATGCAACAAGAAATAAAATCACTCATATGAAATACTTAAAAATGACAAAGTAGTCAATTAAGAAAATCTCACCTTAAATTCTTGAGTAATCTCGTAAGTACGTAACTTGAATTAGTGCAAGAATTTCTCGTCACCTATAATAATAAATATTATCTTATTATTAACACATTAATGAGTCATATCCTTATTTACTAATAAAAGTAATAGTAGAAATAATAATTAAGTTGGTGTTTTGATAATTTAATTAATTATTAAGTGAATGGATACTCACTTGACTGGAACTCACCTAATGTAATACCCTCCCAGGTCAACACGTGGTTCAATACCCTCCCATGTCAACACGTGGTTCCACCTTAATACCCTCCCTCACGTGAGACGGGGACCAGGTCAACACGTGGTTCAATACCCTCCCATGTCAACACGTGGTTCCACCTTAATACCCTCCCTCACGTGAGACGTCAACACGTGGTTCCACCTTAATACCCTCCCTCACGTGAGACGGGGACCAGGTCAACATGTGGTTCCACCTTAATACCCTCCCTCACGTGAGACGGGGACCAGGTCAACACGTGGTTAATACCCTCCCTCACGTGAGACGGGGACCAGGTCAACACGTGGTTGTGGATCCACACATCGAAGTAGAGAGTTGGCTCCCAGGTCAACATGTGGTTCCACCTTAATACCCTCCCTCACGTGAGACGGGGACCAAGTCAACACGTGGTTCCACCTTAATACCCTCCCTCACGTGAGACGGGGACCAGGTCAACACGTGGTTGTGGATCCACACATCGAAGTAGAGAGTTGGCTCCCAGGTCAACACGTGGTTCCACCTTAATACCCTCCCTCACGTGACGGGGACCAGGTCAACACGTGGTTGTGGATCCACACATCGAAGTAGAGAGTTGGCTCCCAGGTCAACACGTGGTTCCACCTTAATACCCTCCCTCACGTGGGAGCCAACACGTGGTTCCACCTTAATACCCTCCCTCACGTGAGACGGGGACCCTCCCTCACGTGAGACGGGGACCAGGTCAACACGTGGTTCCACCTTAATACCCTCCCTCACGTGAGACGGGGACCAGGTCAACACGTGGTTCCACCTTAATACCCTCCCTCATGTGAGAGGGGGACCAGGTCAACACGTGGTTGTGGATCCACAGAGTTGGCTCTGATACCATGTGACCAAGCCTAACTCTACACTTAAAACCAAGGTGTTAAGTGGGAGGATTGTCCAGGCTTATAAGCCTACCCAAGACCATCTCTCTAACCGATGTGGGATACCTTAATAGATCAACTGAGTTAAGCCTATTATGGTGTATTCTTTTCCGGTGGATACAGTTAAGTATAATTATGTTCCAAAAAAAATTTGTTGTTAGAGGTCTCGTCGACTTACTTGCGAAGGTATATTTAGATATGAATGCAATAATTCTCACTGAAAAATATTCAGGGCGGCCCATTACGTTATCCGTGGATAATTTATATGTGGCTAAAGAAGAATTGATGATATGCAGACTTGATTTTGAGCCGCTTTCAAACTCGAACAAGAATGCACGATTTGGGGCTGACTGGCGTTGCCTTGACAAACTGATTCGGGAAATGTTTGACAATTTCTTTTCCGATGCTCCAGCCGATTTGATGGATCTTCTTTCTCAAATGTCCCACTAAAAAGATACTTTTTACTTCTAGTTTGAATTTATTTCTTTCATTTTGACAAAAAATCTTTTTGCAAATTGTAGTTTAATTTATTTATTATTGAATTTGTTCTAAATTATTATTTATTCGTAATTTTTAGAAATGCAAATGAAAATTATATGACGCTAATGAATAGCCGTAAACAAATTGAATTCATGAAAATAGGTCATGATAGAGTAAAAGTTCTTTATATTCAAGGGCGTCGTTTGTAACGGCGCTCTAATTTATTTTATTAAACTCTCCTCAAACGCATATATTCTATTAAATTATTTTTAAAATATTAATATTCTATTTAAAAAATCAATTAAATTAATATGAAATCAGGTTATATAATTAAAATTAATTAAAGAAATACAAAAAAAAAAATCTCCTCATCCTCTAAAAAGCTACTACAAAACAGAAAAGGGTTAAATCAATCGATTTTCCCCGTAAAAAAAAAACGTCTTCTCAAAAAAGCAATCCTTGCAAATCTCTTTCCCTTTCATTTATTACCAGTTTCGCGGCCACAAAAGTTCAGTTTTCTTTTTCAGGTAACTCTTCTACTTTCTTCAAGTTTTCTTCATCCTCTTAACTTTCTCAAAATGTCAACAAATCCCATTGTGAAAGAAAATACTGTGAAAGGTAAAACTGTGCAGATCAAATACAAGTATGATATTGTCGATGCACACCGAAGAAGATGTTTGGAAATGAAAAATACTCTCATTCGCGTTGAATATGCATACGGAGATGTTTCTTTACACGAGTATACACTTCAAATCAACCATCTTAGTTATTAGTTATGTTCCTCTCTACATAGTTCATAAGATTGGGAATGGGACTTCAAGAAATGGTGGTCAAGATTGTGTAAGCTTCAGGCACGATATAAGGGTGTTGGGATATTTTATATCCTTATGTTTGTATTGATAAATCAAATATACTTGTAATTGGATAAATTGTATTTTATAGATAATTTCATCATTCATTTTGTAATAGATTAGAATATGGTCATATCAGGTGTTGGAAGCTAGCTGATATAGAGGAGAAACGCGCAGAAGCTCAAAAAAAGAAGAGAAGACCAGAATAGTAAATCAGAGTGGAACTCACCTAATGACCAGAAGAATAAATCAGATGTGTGGAACTCACCTCATGATCAAAAGAGTAAATCAGATGAGTGGAACTCACCTGATGATCAGAAGAGTAAATCAGATGAGTGGAACTCACCTGATGATCAGAAGAGTAGCTGAGTATGATCAGCTGAGTTAAGCCTATTATGGTGTATTCTTTTTCGGTGGATACGGTTAAGTATAAGTATGTTCCAAAAAAAATTTGCAAGTTTGTTAGAGGTCTTGTCGACTTACTTGCGAAGGTACATTTACCTATGCATGTCATAATTCTCACCGAAAAGTCTTCTGGGCGGCCCATTACTGTTGGGAATAAAATATGTTTTGATCTAATACCAAAACCCCCTGAGACATGCCTAAGTCAAGATAAATGTGTTCTAGAAATGTTAGAACATATAGATTATAGGCTAGATGAGAAGCTGAAATGTTAGGCAGCTCTTAGACAATTAGATGCACAATTTGAGGGGGGAACCTACCTTTAAGATGATCAAGATCAAGTCCCCTCAAGGCTCAAAATTCTGGAACAATCACTTAAGAACAAGGACACTCTATGGAAAACCAAAAGCTCTGATCAGGAGAGTTGTCCTAGAGAAGCCAACTCTGTATGAAAAGTGCTCTGATGATAAAAGACCAAATATGCTGATCAGAAGAGTTGTCTCAGCAAGATTAAATCAGAACAGATAATCTAAAGGTTGAAGGTCAACTATACTGAAGAATTAAGGACAACCATACCCTAAAGAAATGCAATATGCCAAGATCATCTTGGAGAGAAATAAAGGGAAAGAGCCAAGTCATCTGAAGAAGAGCAAGCCAACCTTGCTGAAAAGCAATACTGCTGATAGTGATAAGGAGAGTTGTCCAGATGATAAGGAATGTTGTCCTATCATTGGTTCAACCTTCAGAAGCCATGTCCAAGTCCTAACAAGAAGTCAAACATTGGGAAAAGTGCTGCAGAATGAAGACAAAGTCTTACAAGCCGTTTATTACCCAAATGAGGACATGTCACTATCAAGAATCTGTCTTCCAGTTTGAAGAACTCAAGGAAGACATTTATAGCAATTTGGGGCTGCCTCTCCAACGGGCAAGTCCTCCATTTTGTCTATAAATACAGAAGTGTGAAGATCATTTGAGAGCACCTCAACCTTGACAAGAATATCCAACAATCCTACAAAGTGCTTTCAAAGCTATCAAAGACTATCTTAGTCTTCAAACACTTCTTCTAAGCTGAACACATTGTATATTCATACACAAGCTTAGAGAGATATCCTATCCTTATACACTGATCTCCATTGTAAAGGATATCTCATTAGTTGGAACCTTACTTCAACCCTTAACCCTTTCAAGTGAGAAAGTGAGAAGGTTGTAGTAGTAGAAGTGGTAGGAACTGACTGTTGAGAGAAGAACAGTTCAGTTCTGAGTTGAGAAGAGGGTACTAGGACTCTAGACATCCTAGGGATCAATTCACCAAGGAGTGGTGTTCTTGATCAAGTGCACCTTGGCACTATAAAACAAGTTAATTCCAAGAGTGAAGGAATTATCCTGTTAAATCAGGGAAAGTGGATGTAGGAGCTTGAGTCTCTGAACCACTATAAACTCTTGTGTTGATTTGCTTTACAAGTACTTACATTCATTCAACACTGCACACAAAACTGATCTTTCAAAGATACATATTCAAAGACTGTGCAAAACTGATTTGGACAAGTTCCCTGAAGCTTAACTGGACTGTGTTGTATTGACTAAGTGATTTCAGAAATTAAAGGAGTCTAAACTTAAAGGGCCAACCACTATTCCGCACATATAACTCCCCTAGAAAGTCAGTCAACTAAGTACTCAATAGTACTTAGTAGTCTGATTATCTTAGAAGAGTTAATCTTCTTCAGCAGAGTTGTCCAAGACAACCTTGCTGAACTCTGGTTTGATCAAAGTAGCAAAAGAATTGCATACAAGTGTATCCCCCCCCCCCATACACTTGTTATATACTCCTTTCAGGACCAACAAGTGGTATCAGAGCAGGGGTTCAAAGACCACTGCTTCTGAAAATCCATATTGATTTTCAAAACTCTCATATTTGTGTGGTCACTGAACTGATCTCTATCTGAAATCTATTACTTGTTGACTGACTGATTATTCTTGAGAAATGGCCAACAACAATGCTGTTCCTCCACCTGCTGTTCAAGGATTAGACAATATGGCCACAAATCCAGTCAACCACATTTCTCATCACAAACTGCCCATGTTTTCAATAGACAATTATGATTTCTGGAAAATTAGAATGAGAGCTCATCTTGCATCTCTTCACACTGATATGCTAAGAGTAATCACAAGAGGACCTTTTGTGTTTACTCAAACTAACCCCAGATTGACAGATGAGCAAAGAGCAGATATAAGGGAACTGATTCCCAAAGATGAAGATGACTTCACTACTGATGAAAAGAGGAAGGATAATCTGAATTATCTAGCAATGAACACCCTCTATCAAACAATTCCAGATGCAGTTATGGGAAGAGTCTACCACTGCACAACAGCCAAAGAAATTTGGGATACTCTTGCTGAAATGTGTGAGGGCACTGAAAAGATCAAGGAGAACAAGCTCCAAGTTGCTGTGCAGAAGTTTGAACAATTTTCAATGGAAACTGATGAGTCCATTGACAAATTTGCTGGTAGATTCACTGATGTGATGAATGAAATTAACTCATTGGGCAAGGTCTACACCAAGAGAGAAGTGGGGTTGAAGATCTTGAGAAGTCTCACTCAAAAGTGGGATGTCTATGCTGTAATGATGCAAAACACCAAAGATCTTTCCACCATGCCCATGCAACAAATCTTCTCTGAACTCAAAGCTTATGAGTTCGATCTCAATAGAAGAAAGCCTATTGAGGAACCTTCAAATCCTACTAAGGGAGTGGCATTCAAAGCCAAAGTTGCTGAACCAGAGATGCAGCCCACTCCAAGACCATCAAAGTCAGTCTCAAAGACTGAAATGAAGGAAGAACTAGCCTTGATGGCTAGAAGGTTTGAAAAGTTGAACTCAAGGTTTGGTAGATACAAGAAATTCTACCAGGACAACAAATTCAGGAGATACAACTCCCCTGAAGCACAGGCTGAAGTCAAAAAGCCTGAAGAGAAAAGATCAGAGGACAAGTACTCTGATAGGAGAAGGTCCAGTAGAGCTGAACCTTCATCATCAAAAAGAAGAGAAGAATCAAAGAAAGAAGATGATGAAGATCTGTGCTTTAACTGTAAAAAGAAAGGGCACTTCCAGTATGACTGCCCTGAATTGAGCTCTAAAGAAAGAAGAGAGAGACAAGCTAAAAGAGACAGAAAGTTCACCAATAGAAAAGCCATGATGGCTGGTGAAGAATCTGATAGTGCTGAAAGCTTCAACTCTTCTGATGGACTATTCTCCAACAGTGATGATGATGATGATGTCTGCAACATGGCTCTTGAAGATGATGAGGTATCCTCTACTTCTAGTTCACCATCATTCATCTCACAAAACACTAGTGAGGTTAACCTGAAACTTTCCTTGGGAAAGTTGATGGAAGATTTCACTAGATTACAAGAATTTCATGATAACTGTGTGAGAGAAATTGAAAGATTGGCTATTGAACTTGCCAAAAACTCTGAGGTAGCTGTTGATGTCAAATCTACTGAATTGTATCAACAAATCTTGAGAGAGCTTGAGGAAGCAAATCTCAGGATAGTTGACCAACAAAAGGAGATTGATGATCAACTTCTCTCTCAGAAGAGAAAAGATTTTGAACTTAAAATTCTCAATGCCAAATTTGAAAATCTCTCACATGAATATGATATTCTTAAATTAAGTGAAGAGAGCCTGAAGTTAAAGATGTCTGCTTTGAACAAATCCTCTAGAGCAATAGAGGAAATTCAAAGTTATCAAAGACCTATGGCTCAAAGAAGTGGATTATGTTTTGATCCTTTTGAATCTTCACCTTGTCTTAGTGTTGCCTCTGTAAGTAACACTAAGAGAATCTTTGTTAAGTCAGTGGCACAAACTGAAAATGAAGTGATTCAACCACTGAACAAAGGAAAGGGCAAAATGGATGACCTGCCTACTCAAGTGATTCAGGAGAATAGGCCAAAACCTAAGGAAATGGCCAAAGCTCCTGAACATAAGAGGAATGTTGGTCAGCAGAGTAGACCCAATGGAAGGGCAACTCTACTGAACAATGGTCAGAGGAGTTATCCAAGGTATAATCAGCCTAGGCCAACTCATCTGAGAAAGCCTCAGCTGAATAGACCTAAGGACAACTATCCTCAAAGGCAAAATAAAATGAGACAACCAAAACCCTTCATGCCAAAGGGTAATGGTCAAAAGAAAGCCTTTCCTCAAAGATTCCCTCAAGCAGCACAAAGAACTCAAAAGTTCAGGAGATTTGACAACTCTCCTGAAACTTATAGAGTTAACACTTTCACACACACTTTCCCAAAGGCATTTAAAGGGAAGACAGTGTATGTAGATGCTAGAGGAAGACAACTAAGCCACCTTGAATCAATCAAGGTTATTAGGCAAGTTTGGGTTCCCAAAGGTACAGCTAACCTCTCAGGACCCAAAACTCAAAGGGTACCTAAACCTATCTAACTGCAGGTACCAATGGGCCACAAGAAGAGGAGCATGAACAAAAAGACAGCATGGTACCTTGACAGTGGATGTTCAAGGCACATGACTGGAAACAAGGAACTCCTCACTGACTTCATTGAAAAAGAAGGCCCAAATGTTACTTTTGGAGACAGCTCACAGGCAACTACAAAAGGTTATGGTACTTTGATGATTGGTAACATCAAAGTAACCAATGTGTCATATGTAGCTGGTCTCAAATATAATCTCCTAAGTATCAGTCAATTCTGTGATAAAGATTATAATGTTGAGTTCTCAAGTGGAAAGTGTCTAATTAAGGATAAAACTCAACAAACCCTATTGACTGGAACTAGGAAGGGAAATGTGTATTTTGCAGACTGGGACAAGTCTACTGATGCTGCATGTTTTATTGCTAAAAGTTCTAGTGAGCAAAGTTGGTTATGGCACAAAAGGCTAAACCACCTGAACTTCAAATCTATGAATAAACTTGCTAGAAATGCATTAGTTAAAGGACTGCCTAATGAGGTTTTCATTAAAGAACATGTGTGTAAGCCATGTCAAGAAGGAAAACAAATTAAAGCCTCATTCAAAGGTAAACCAGTCATCTCCACTGAAAGGGTACTTGAACTTCTACATATGGATCTGTTTGGACCAATTACCCCTTCAAGCATAAATGGTAGAAAATACACATTGGTGGTAGTAGATGACTTCTCTAGATTCACATGGGTAGTATTTCTCCTTAATAAGAAGGAAACACAAGTCAAACTACCTGAACTTCTAAAGAGACTGTCAAATGAGAAAAGCCTTAGCATTATCAAAATAAGATCTGATAAAGGCACTGAGTTCATTAATTCATACATCAATGAGTATTGCACATCTAATGGAATAGCTCATGAAACCTCAGCAGCTAGAACTCCCCAACAAAATGGAGTTGCAGAAAGAAGGAATAGAACTTTAAAAGAAGCTGCTAGAACTCTAATTGCTGATTCAAATTTACCTAAGAGGTTTTGGGCTGAAGCAATAAACACTGCATGCCATACTCAAAATAGATGTTTGATCACTAAGGGGCAAGGCAAAACCCCCTATGAACTCTGGAAAGGAAGAATGCCTAAAGTGTCATACTTTCATATATTTGGTTGTAAATGTTTCATTCACAATAATGGGAAAGAACAGTTGAAAGCTTTTGACAGCAAAGCTGATGAGGGAGTATTCCTTGGATACTCTCAAATCAGTAGAGCTTTCAGAGTCTACAACAAGAAAACCCTTATAGTGGAAGAAACACCTCATGTTGTGTTTGATGAGTCTATCTTTGAGATCAGGAATGATCATTTGGAACCTGAGGAAATCACACAGAGGACAACCAGATTAAGCCTAAAAGACAAAGACACTGAATTCATAAATGTTGTCCAAGCCAATCTGCCTGAAAAATCCACACTGGACAACAATCCTGAAGGCAACCTTCCTGAGACAAATCCTACAGATAGAAATGGTGAACTGAATGAACAAATCCCAGTTCACATCCAGGTAACAACTACCAATGAAGAAGCAGTTCCTGCTGAGGTAGTTAATGGGTCAAATAATCAAGGGGGAACTCAAAATGTTGAAAATACCAATGTCCCTGACATTGAGGACAACACCCCTGATTATGATCCTGAATTAGATCCTGCATTCAATTATCCTGAATTCTATGATCAAAATGACTCAACTTCAGTAGAGGACAACTCTACTGAAGAGATCAGAAAAAGAAGGACCTGGTTGTCAGACCATCCTACTGATCTAATACTTGGTGACCCAAGTATTGGAGTCAAAACAAGAAGATTCCATGGTGAAAGTGCTCTTTTCTGTTGTTTCTTGTCAGAGCAAGAACCAAGTAATATTGAGGAAGCACTTCAAGATGCCAATTGGATCACAGCCATGCAGGAAGAATTGAACCAATTCACCTGAAATGAAGTATGGGAGCTGGTGGATAGACCTTCACATCAAGATGTTATTGGAACAAAGTGGGTGTTCAATAACAAGAAAAATGAAAATGATGTGATTGTCAGAAACAAAGCAAGACTAGTGGCAAAAGGGTATTGCCAACATGAAGGCATTGACTACGATGAGACATTTGCACCTGTGGCAAGGCTGGAAGCAATAAGGCTCTTTCTAGCCTATGCAGCCCACAAGAGGTTCAAAGTATACCAAATGGATGTCAAGAGTGCCTTTCTGAATGGAGTCTTGAAAGAAGAAGTCTATGTGGAGCAACCCCCAGGTTTTGAAATTGGAAATCAAGTTTACAGACTCAAGAAAGCTCTATATGCACTCAAGCAAGCCCCTAGGGCTTGGTATGACACACTGTCACAATTCCTCTTGGATCATGGATTCACCAAGGGAACTGTGGACAGAACTCTCTTCAGAATCTCTGAAGGAGAGGACATCTTGCTTGTCCAAATTTATGTAGATGACATAATCTTTGGATCCCCTAATGAGAAGCTATGTGAGAAATTCTCCAAGCTCATGCAAAGCAAGTTTGAGATGTCCATGATGGGGTTGATGAATTTCTTTTTGGGTCTACAAGTCAAGCAATCTAAAGAAGGAATCTTCATCAACCAAGCTAAGTACACCAGAGAAATGATCAAGAAGTTTGGGTGTACAACTAGCAAGCCAGTAAGGATCCCTATGAACACAAATTGGAAGATGGATCCTGATGAGAGTGGTATTCCAACCAACTCTACTGAGTATAGAGGAATAATTGGTTCACTCCTCTATCTCACTGCCAGCAGACCTGATATCACCTTTGCAGTAAGTGTTTGTGCAAGGTTTCAAGCAAATCCTAAGAAAAGCCACATTGAGGCTGCAAAGAGGATTTTGAGGTATCTCAAAGGCACTGAAAATCTAAGCCTTTGGTACCCTGCTGATGACAATATTGAGCTAACTGGCTACTCAGATGCTGATTATGGAGGTTGTAGAATTGACAGAAAGTCCACCTCAGGGACTTGTCAATTCTTGGGCAACAAACTCATATCTTGGTTCTCCAAGAAACAGAATACAGTGGCCACCTCCACCACTGAAGCTGAATATGTTGCTGCTGGAAGTTGTTGTGCTCAAATACTTTGGCTAAGACAACAACTCAGAGACTACAAGGTCAACTCTACTGAAGTGCCAATTTTCTGTGATAACAATAGTGCCATTGCTATATCACAAAATCCTGTCTTGCACACAAGATGCAAACATGTGGACATCAAGCATCACTTCATTAGAGATCATGTGGAGAAGAAGGATATCAAGTTGGTGAAAATTCACACAGACCATCAAAAAGCTGATATACTAACTAAGCCACTTGTAGAGGCAAGATTCCTGGAATTATCAGCAGAGTTGGGACTTCTTGATCCAGGGAAGCTGAAAAATGAGTCCAAAGAAGTTCATTGATTGAAGGGGAAATAAATTCAAACTTCAGCAGACTTGGTCAAGTCTACTGAAAATCAGAAATATGACCTTACTTCTTCAGGACACTTGTCCATTAACATTCAGGACACTTGTCCACTTTTCTTCAGAACACTTGTCCAAGTGGGGTCAGATAAGTTGTCCCAGCTATCAAACCAAATCTTGGTATGATAAGCACCTATTTTTGGTGATCAATACCTACTTCGAAATCTGTCCCATTGAAATACAGTTTTCACCTTTCTGGGATTTAATTTGTCTCCCACTCAAAAGGTCACTTTCCATGCATTAAATGCCAAGATCTAACTCTTGTTTGCATTAAACTTTTTGGGACATGATCTATCTCGAAAAACCCCCAGCCTTAAACAAAACATTAAAAACCACCCACGTTTTGAATAAAACAGTTATTTCACTGTTACATTGGTTTTTGACCATTGGATCAAAAATGGACAACTCCCCTGAAATCAATCCTAGCCGTCCATTTTGGATTTCCATTTTTGCTCACCTTTGAATTGCTTCAAGACCTTACCAACTCATTGACAAACATTCTTTTTAGAATATTCACAAGTCTTAAGATCCCCTCAAACACTTCCTCCCCAAGTATTCGAAACCCTAACTCAAATTTTCTTCAAACTCTCTCAAAACTCTCTCTGCAAATTTCAATGGCCCCCAAAGTTAGACCTGAGATGCTTGTTGATTTCTCTAACAAGGATCTAGACCTGGATTTTGGCTACTTAAGCAACAAAAACAACCTTCATTTTGAGCCAATAGTATCATTTGAAAATGAGGACCCTGAAATCACACCAACCCTGAGATGGTTGAGGAGAGCTGGACTTCAAAAGTTCATGGAGGAAAGACCAAGCTCTTGCTTGGAAAGCTACATGGCAGAATTCTTTGCCTTCCTCAAGTGGAGAGGCAGACCTGAAGATGGTGAAGTATCAACCAGATTATCTTACACAGCAAAAGGAGAGGAAGAAGAGAGATTCCACAGAGTAAAATTCTCCTCAGAGGATCTGGAAGGAGCTTTTGGATTACCTTCTGAGGGAAGGAATCCAGAAGTTTATGGTACTGGCCATGAAGATGAGATAGCCCAAGAATGGCTATTAGTTCCAGGACCTCTCTCCTCAACTCAAAACAAGAAAACTCTCAAGCCAGAGTTTCTCAACCTTTTTGAGGTAGTTGCTAAGAGCCTCTTAAGCAACACTGGAAGCTTAGAGCAGGTTAGTCATCCAAGGATAAGAATCATGGTTGCCATTATTGATGCCAGTGATAAGGGCATTAAGTTTGATTGGAGGACCTTCATCATGTCTGAGATGATGAAGGAGAAGGCTAAATTCAAGGTGAAAACCCACAATAAGGTGGTGTTAGAAGGGAAAGTCAAGTATTGCACCAGGGCAAGCTTGTTGATTGAGAGGTTTTCCCACTATTCTCAAATGCAAACATTTGCAAAGCCCCTCCCAGCCCAAAAGATCCTATTCAGAAAGCTCAGCAAGAAAACTGAGAAAAGAAGGATGTTACTGGCCAAACCTGCTGAAGCAGAGGAGGAGGAGAAGCCTAAGATGAAAAAGAGAACAAAGGCCAGGGCTATCAAAACAAGAAAAATGTCTCAATTGTCTTCAAGAGAAGCCTCAGGAGCATCAGCTGAAGTTGATGCAGTGGCAGAAGAGGGGGTGAGTGTGCCTTCTGACCACTCAGAAGAGTTGAGGAGAAAGTACAATGAGACTAGGCAAAAGAAGAAGGGTGATAAAAGAATCAGGGAAGTTGTCCCTGAAAAGGAAGGAAGTGGAAGCAGTAGGGCCAGCAAGAGAAGGGCCAAACCTACTGAGAAGGTGTTGGAGCTGCAAGAAGAAAGGTCTCTTCAATTGGCTCTAAGGGAGAGCAGAGCTGAAAGCAGGACCAAATCCATGTCAAGGACAAATTCATCTGGTTCTGGAACTCCAGAATCCAAAGTCCCTGAAGGTCAACCTATAGAGGCCAACCTTCCTGAAACTCAATACCTTGAGCCCAACTCCCCTGAAACCCATGTTACCCCTTCCAACCAACCCATTACCCCTGTAAATCTCACTAAGAGATATTCTCCTGAAGGGAATGTGCAAAGAAGTGGCATAGATGTGCTTGCAGATTTAGCTGTAGATGAGACAAGACTCCTGTCTCCCCTTGACTCATCCATGCTCAATTATTCAAAGCTCTTAGAGCATGCACTCAATGAGCCAACCCCCCTGAGTAAAGCCCCTTCAGATTCATTGCTCTCTAAAGCAACTGAAGTACCTTCATTTGAGCCCAACCCTTCTGAAGCCATTATCCCTGCAATTAATTTGCCTGAAGCCATATTAGGAGAACCCAGAGCCAACTCCCCTATAACCCAAAGTCCCCATTCAAGTGGAGATGAGGAGGAGTATACTTATGAAAGTATGCTCAGAGGAGGAGCAAAGGCTACTGTGGACAGTTTGTATCCACAACTTGCTGAATTTCCAAGAATTCAGAAAACCTTCCATGATTTAAGGATGCTTGTTGATGTGAAAGACAAATCCTTGATGGAGATATCACAAGTCATCCAAGATAAGGGTGCAAACTGGTGGCAAATAGAGGAGAACAGATTGCTACACTTTGCTGGAGTTTCAAAGACAAGATTCCTCATTGATGAGGAGATTTTTGCAAAGCTGGTAGCTGATAAGATTGAGGAGGAGAAAGAAAGAAAAGCCAAGGGAATCAAACACCCTGACAGTAGCTCCAATGATGATGATTCCCCTGATGATCCCTCAAACCCTTCAAATCCCAACCCTCCTGAAACCCCTCAAGCCAACCTCCCTGAACCCTTTCAACCCAAGTCTTCTATAGCAGACAGACTTTCAAACCCTCCTAAAACCTATCATAGGAAAGGCTCTGTATCTTCAGAGGTGTTGACCAAGGGTGGTAACACAACCAAAGACACATCTGCCAATAAAGGTTCTTCTGAACCCAAGGCAAAGCCTAAAGATGTTGAGGTTCCTATACTAGAGGCTAGTTTGATTGAGGCCTATTCAGTGTCAGAAGAGTTGGACACTGATCAGCCCTTAATCATTCAGGATGACTCAGTGGCTGCTGAGATAAGCACTGTGATCTCCTCACAACTGCCATCTTTGAACCCTGTTGAGGGTGAAGATGCTGCAGGTTTAGGAGAAGGAGTTGAAAAGGAGAGAATAGTTGAAAAATCAGAGGGAGTTGAGGATGAAAGAGAGGTAGTCATCACTAAGATAGTGAGTGTACCACCATATGAGGGTGGAATAAGTGAGGAAGGACAGGTTATTCTTGAAGTCAAATCTGAACTTCAAGAATCCCTTGATGAGAGGAGGCCTGATTCCTTGAGTGAGAACATTATTAAAGAAGGGAGAAAAGAACAAGTTGAAAATGAGAAGAAGACTGCTGATGTATCAGAGTCTTATACAAAAGAAATTGAGGGTGATGAGTGCTTATTTCCTAACTTGTTTGACTTGTCTGATGTTGCAGGTATCTCTCTTGATCAAATTTTTGCAGATGAATTCTTAACAGATGCACCTATCCAAGTAGATTCAGGCTCAGCTCAGGCCTTACTTGGAATGCAATCAGAGAAGTTGGACTCCTTGGCTCATCAAGTTCAATCTGCTCATGCTGAAACTTCAGGAACCTTGAATGAGCAAGGAAGGACTCTAGCATCTGTAGAAATGAGGCTCACTGGCTCTGAAGAAGTTGTGCTACCAACCCTTGAGGCAAGGATCAGTGGTGTGGAATCTGGTCTCCAAACCATCTCCACTGAAGTTCAAAATGCCAAATCAACCATGGAAGCCATCTCAGAGGAGGTCAAGAAAGAGCAAAAGCTGCTGAGAGACAATCACAATGCCAATGTCAAAGCTCTCAGGCTAACTGTCAAACAAGCTATTGGAAAGAAGACTGCCCTGCAAAAGAGAAGAGCTGAAGAGCAAAGGCTAGCTATGGTCAAAGCAGCCTCTGAAAAGTTTTCCCAAGAGGTGTTGGCCAACATTGCTGAAGGTGCAGTGGCCAACCTCACTGAGCTTCTGCAGAACCAATTGGATGCATCTCTTAAGGCAACCATGGAGGAGGTTGTTCAACAGAAAATGAAACCTGTTCTTGCTTTTCTTAGCTTGAGCAGTGACAAGATGCAAAATATACATGATGAGAATGTATATTTGTTGGAAGAAATGAAGTCCCTAAACCAAGCCCAATCCCTGATGGCCTCAACAATGAGTGACCTCAAGCCCCAGTGTTTTGATGCTGCCAAAAAGGGGGAAAGGGAAAGAGCTAGAGCAAAAGGTGCCTTGGTGATTGGGAGCCCAGTCAAAGGGAAAGACAACATTGCTGAAGGTAAAGGCAAAGAGCCTGAAATACTGAATTTGGAAGAATTGAATGAAGAAGAGCAATTAGCACTTGCCTTGAAGAATTCTATGGCATCAGCTCAAGAAGAAAGGATGAGGTTACAACAAAGACCAGGTGGTGAAGCATCAGGTTTGGACAAGAATGTTGAAGGTGTTCAAACTAGAGGAAAAATCAAGAAGGCCCAAGGGAAGAAGAGACAAGTTGAGAAATTCACTGACTTTCCTAGCAGCCTTGATCTTCCACCTGAATTCAGAATTGATGAAGATGAGCCTACATCAAAGAAAGCCAAAACTGCTGAAGAGCCCAAATCTACTGAAAAGGACAAATCTTCTGAATCTGGAAAAACTGCTGAAGGTACCAAGTCCTCTGAAGACATTGAAGAGTTATTTGCTGAAGGATTTGGACCTGAACCTAAGAAGAAGACAACAGTCCTAGCTCTTGATCCATCAAAACTGTTTCATGAAGGGTATGGCAAAGACCCTGAAACACAACAGAAACTGGCCATGATGAGGGCCCAAGAGAAAATGGACTTGATGGAAGAAGCCAACAGAGCAAGAGATGAGAGAAGAGCAAACTTTCAGAAACCAAGAAGGAGAAGAGCAACTTACAGCAAGATGAAGCCTCAGCTTCTAATCCCAATGGACACCAAATATCCACACTTGGATAAATGGGTGCCAATTCAACTGAATGATACATGGGAAGAGGCCAAAAGGGAGTTTGTCTATGACTATTATGTCATTGACAGATGGAATGGAGGAGATGCAAACTCTGCCTTCACTGAGTTCATGCTAGAATACTACAGAGAGTTGTATCAACAACTACTTGCAGCTGCTGACATTGCAAGAATTGAACTCACAGCTCCCAAGCCAATCATATACATGCCTCCAAAGCTTGAAGGATGGATTGACCAAGCAAGAATTCTGAGAGAATTCACTGAGATCCTTAAGCTAAACAAGATGGTTCTTGGACCTAAGGGAACCAACCAAGAAGCCATGGCATTGAAAAGGAGAGTGTGGGCACAGTATGGAATGCTGCCACCCCCTGAGGATGATCTTTGAAATGGCTAAGTCTTCTGACCTTTCTTGATTAATCAACTATGCTGAAATATGGTCAAGATTGCTGATGTGGTGTGCTAATCTGTTTGCTCTGGTTTGTTATGGATTGCTCTGATACAAGCTCTGTGCTCTGATGCTGAAAATGATTATTTTTGTCTTGAATTGTTAGAATGAAATGCTCTGATGTATTTAAGTGTTATTGACTCATGCTCTGATATGTTAAATTCAACTATCAACATGCTTGTAATGATCTTTGAATGAATGATAGTTGAACTTATTTTGAATCAAGAAACACTAATCTCTCTATGCCTATCTTGAAACCTAATTGCAACAAAAACAGTGAAAACACTAACACATTATCTTTTCAGGAATATTGACCTTAGTCATGTCTTCTGAAGATACATGTAATAGGTGTAGTCAAGTCACTTTTGCTTAGATAGTGTAGGTTTTGGCATCATCAAAAAGTTCTTTATATTCAAGGGTCATGATAGAGTAAAAGTTCTTTATATTCAAGGGCGTCGTTTGTAACGGCGCTCTAATTTATTTTATTAAACTCTCCTCAAACGCATATATTCTATTAAATTATTTTTAAAATATTAATATTCTATTTAAAAAATCAATTAAATTAATATGAAATCAGGTTATATAATTAAAATTAATTAAAGAAATACAAAAAAAAAATCTCCTCATCCTCTAAAAAGCTACTACAAAACAGAAAAGGGTTAAATCAATCGATTTTCCCCGTAAAAAAAAAACGTCTTCTCAAAAAAGCAATCCTTGCAAATCTCTTTCCCTTTCATTTATTACCAGTTTCGCGGCCACAAAAGTTCAGTTTTCTTTTTCAGGTAACTCTTCTACTTTCTTCAAGTTTTCTTCATCCTCTTAACTTTCTCAAAATGTCAACAAATCCCATTGTGAAAGAAAATACTGTGAAAGGTAAAACTGTGCAGATCAAATACAAGTATGATATTGTCGATGCACACCGAAGAAGATGTTTGGAAATGAAAAATACTCTCATTCGCGTTGAATATGCATACGGAGATGTTTCTTTACACGAGTATACACTTCAAATCAACCATCTTAGTTATTAGTTATGTTCCTCTCTACATAGTTCATAAGATTGGGAATGGGACTTCAAGAAATGGTGGTCAAGATTGTGTAAGCTTCAGGCACGATATAAGGGTGTTGGGATATTTTATATCCTTATGTTTGTATTGATAAATCAAATATACTTGTAATTGGATAAATTGTATTTTATAGATAATTTCATCATTCATTTTGTACTAGATTAGAATATGGTCATATCAGGTGTTGGAAGCTAGCTGATATAGAGGAGAAACGCGCAGAAGCTCAAAAAAAGAAGAGAAGACCAGAATAGTAAATCAGAGTGGAACTCACCTAATGACCAGAAGAATAAATCAGATGTGTGGAACTCACCTCATGATCAAAAGAGTAAATCAGATGAGTGGAACTCACCTGATGATCAGAAGAGTAAATCAGATGAGTGGAACTCACCTGATGATCAGAAGAGTAGCTGAGTATGATCAGCTGAGTTAAGCCTATTATGGTGTATTCTTTTTCGGTGGATACGGTTAAGTATAAGTATGTTCCAAAAAAAATTTGCAAGTTTGTTAGAGGTCTTGTCGACTTACTTGCGAAGGTACATTTACCTATGCATGTCATAATTCTCACCGAAAAGTCTTCTGGGCGGCCCATTACTGTTGGGAATAAAATATGTTTTGATCTAATACCAAAACCCCCTGAGACATGCCTAAGTCAAGATAAATGTGTTCTAGAAATGTTAGAACATATAGATTATAGGCTAGATGAGAAGCTGAAATGTTAGGCAGCTCTTAGACAATTAGATGCACAATTTGAGGGGGGAACCTACCTTTAAGATGATCAAGATCAAGTCCCCTCAAGGCTCAAAATTCTGGAACAATCACTTAAGAACAAGGACACTCTATGGAAAACCAAAAGCTCTGATCAGGAGAGTTGTCCCAGAGAAGCCAACTCTGTATGAAAAGTGCTCTGATGATAAAAGACCAAATATGCTGATCAGAAGAGTTGTCCAGAAGAGTTGTCTCAGCAAGATTAAATCAGAACAGATAATCTAAAGGTTGAAGGTCAACTATACTGAAGAATTAAGGACAACCATACCCTAAAGAAATGCAATATGCCAAGATCATCTTGGAGAGAAATAAAGGGAAAGAGCCAAGTCATCTGAAGAAGAGCAAGCCAACCTTGCTGAAAAGCAATACTGCTGATAGTGATAAGGAGAGTTGTCCAGATGATAAGGAATGTTGTCCTATCATTGGTTCAACCTTCAGAAGCCATGTCCAAGTCCTAACAAGAAGTCAAACATTAGGAAAAGTGCTGCAGAATGAAGACAAAGTCTTACAAGCCGTTTATTACCCAAATGAGGACATGTCACTATCAAGAATTTGTCTTCCAGTTTGAAGAACTCAAGGAAGACATTTATAGCAATTTGGGGCTGCCTCTCCAACGGGCAAGTCCTCCATTTTGTCTATAAATACAGAAGTGTGAAGATCATTTGAGAGCACCTCAACCTTGACAAGAATATCCAACAATCCTACAAAGTGCTTTCAAAGCTATCAAAGACTATCTTAGTCTTCAAACACTTCTTCTAAGCTGAACACATTGTATATTCATACACAAGCTTAGAGAGATATCCTATCCTTATACACTGATCTCCATTGTAAAGGATATCTCATTAGTTGGAACCTTACTTCAACCCTTAACCCTTTCAAGTGAGAAAGTGAGAAGGTTGTAGTAGTAGAAGTGGTAGGAACTGACTGTTGAGAGAAGAACAGTTCAGTTCTGAGTTGAGAAGAGGGTACTAGGACTCTAGACATCCTAGGGATCAATTCACCAAGGAGTGGTGTTCTTGATCAAGTGCACCTTGGCACTATAAAACAAGTTAATTCCAAGAGTGAAGGAATTATCCTGTTAAATCAGGGAAAGTGGATGTAGGAGCTTGAGTCTCTGAACCACTATAAACTCTTGTGTTGATTTGCTTTACAAGTACTTACATTCATTCAACACTGCACACAAAACTGATCTTTCAAAGATACATATTCAAAGACTGTGCAAAACTGATTTGGACAAGTTCCCTGAAGCTTAACTGGACTGTGTTGTATTGACTAAGTGATTTCAGAAATTAAAGGAGTCTAAACTTAAAGGGCCAACCACTATTCCGCACATATAACTCCCCTAGATAGTCAGTCAACTAAGTACTCAATAGTACTTAGTAGTCTGATTATCTTAGAAGAGTTAATCTTCTTCAGCAGAGTTGTCCAAGACAACCTTGCTGAACTCTGGTTTGATCAAAGTAGCAAAAGAATTGCATACAAGTGTATTCCCCCCCATACACTTGTTATATACTCCTTTCAGGACCAACAATTACGTTATCAGTGGATAATTTATATGTGGCTAAAGAAGAATTGATGATATGCGGACTTGATTTTGAGCCGCTTTCAAACTCGAACAAGGTCGCACGATTTGGGGCTGACTGGCATTGCCTTGGCAAACTGATTTAGGAAATGTTTGACAATTTCTTTTCCGATGCTCCAGCCGATTTGATGGATCTTCTTTCTCAAATGTCTCACTACAGGTACTTTTTACTTCTGGTTTGAATTTATTTCTTTAATTTTGATAAGAAATATTTTTGCAAAATACCTAAAATATAATTGTAGTTTAATTTATTTATTATTGAATTAGTTCTAATTTTTCAGAGGTTTAAATAGTTATAAAAAAATTTAAGGTTAGAATTTTTTTAATTTATTAATGTAATTTAGGCTTTATTAATACATTTTTCAAGTAGTGAATTACAACACTAAGATATACAACCACTAGGTAGTGAAGTACAACCACTAAGATATTCACCCTGTAACTCTCATTTAAGTAGTTACGTTCAATTACTAATATGAAAGGTACATCCACAAAGTATTGATGTACAACCCCTAGGTAATGAGGTTTAGTTAATATCCAAACAACATAAGATAAATTAAGAAGAACAAAATATAAGGTCGCACGGGACATGAATAAAACAAGCATTAAGTTTAGTTAACATCCACTGAAGTTGGTTCATTCAGAAATATCATTGATATAGATAAGTTTGTGTTTCTCAGCCAAACCGAGCCACGAAATACCAACTGCAGGCTTTTCTTTGAAGTGCACGGAAGCATTGGTAAAATCCGAAGACCTAATTTTTCCACTTTCGTAAAATTGGCATAGGACTTCGCATACTTCATTGAAAGCATCCCTCTCTAGGTCTAGAAAGAAAGATAAGAAATCAAATGTGGGTAAAAAGAAAGATAAGAAATCAATTGTGGGTAAAAATCCAAGGTTTTAAATCTATAGTTTACCTTTCCTCTTTCTTTTACTAGAGCGAGTGATAGATTGTGAAAATGAACTATTGAAGTTGAACGAAAAAACAGGAAAGTTACGGCATCTAACACACTTGACACTTATGCCCAAAAAAGCAATCTTCACATTTTTTTAAACACATTTCATACAAATGGAAGATGTTGCCCATCAGATGAGGTTCCTCCTACGTGAAAATTATATACAATCAATATTATTTAGTAGAATTATACGGAGTAATAAAATGAGCTGCAAAATAATACCTTGTGTTTATAGTAAAAATTCTTCAACTTCCTCGTATGTTTCATAACCTCCATCGCTTCAATCTCCACGAAGTCAGGTTCTTTTTCTTTAATTAACGCATTCAGTTCATCCGCAAATAATATCCAAAATGACTTCTTTTGTGCGCCAATTAAATGATTAGAATCTGTAATACACTCAGAGTACTAAAAGAATTTCATCATAAATTTCCTTGTTCCACCGCGTTATCTACACACATACAGTGGAAGATAAATGCACACTTTAAATTTTGTGAGGCTACCACACACTCCAATATAGTTCACGAAATAATTAATTACCTTTTTACCTAAGTTAACTGAAGAGGAAGAGCTGCTTGAACTTGAAAAGCTCATAAAATTTTCTCTTCAAAACCCTACTTGTGCTTGTGAAGGCTTGTGACATTATTATGACAAATTTTTCTCTTCAAAACACTCATAGATGATGGATATAGGGTAGTTGAGTATCTTAAAGACAACTTTTATTTTAGCCTGTTACTGAGGCACCTAGTTCCCCAACTCCAACTCTCAAAAAAAAAAAAAAAGAGAGAACTTACTGCAACTCCGACCTCGATCCATTCTTACCCTCTCTGCAATTGACGCATTCCCAGTCAACACAGCATTCCCTTTGCAATCGATCCTTAAAACAATTTATTTTAAAAGCGTGTAACTAAAGTCGCGAGTGCGACTTTGTAATTAATTCTGCGTTTGATTTCTAGCAATATTTCATTAAAAGGGTGTAATTAAAGTCGCGAGTGCGACTTTGTAATTAATCGACGTTTAATTAGCATAAGGATGGGAATTGGACTTCAAGAAATGGTGGTCAAGATTGTGTAAGCTCCAGGCACGATATAAGGGTGTTGGGATATTTTATATCCTCATGTTTATATTGATAAATCAAATATACTTGTAATAGGATAAATTGCATTGTAGAGATAACTTCATCATTCATCATGTAATAGATTAGAATCGGGTCATATCAGCAGTGTTGGAAGCTAGATGATGTGGAGGAGAAATGCGCACAAGCTCAAAATAAGAAGAGAAGATCGGAAGAACAGAATAGTAAATCAGATAAGTGGAACTCACCTGATGACCAGAAGAATAAATCAGATGAGTGGAAAATCAGGTGAGTGAAATCAGGTGAGTGAAACTCACCTGATGATCAGAAGAGTAAATCAGGTAAGTTCAGATGAGTGGAACTCACCTGATGATCAGAAGTCTAGAGTAAATCAGATGAGTGGAACTTAAGCTGAGTATGATCAACTGAGTTAAGCCTATTATGGCGTATTCTTTTTCGATGGATACAGTTAAGTATAAGTATGTTCCAAAAAAAATCGCAAGTTTGTTAGAGGTCTCGTCGATTTACTTGCGAAGGTACATTTATTTAGATATGCATGCCATAATTCTCACCGAAAAGTCTTCAGGGCGGCCCATTACGTTATCAGTGGATAATTTATATGTGGCTAAAGAAGAATTGATGATATGCGGACTTGATTTTGAGCCGCTTTCAAACTCGAATAAGGTCGCACGATCTGGGGCTGACTGGTGGTGTTGCCTTGGCAAACTGATTCAGGAAATGTTTGACAATTTCTTTTCCGATGCTCAGTGGATTTGATGGATCTTATTTCTCAAATGTCTCACTACAGGTACTTTTTACTTCTAGTTTGAATTTATTTCTTTCATTTTGATAAGAAATATTTTTGCAAAATACCGAAAATATAATTGTAGTTTAATTTATTTATTATTGAATTTGCTATAATTTTTAATTTATTTGTAATTTTTAGAAATACAAATGAAAATTATATGACGATACATTTGACGATAATGAATAGCCGTAAACGATTTTTTTTTTTTTTTACGATACAGTGCCTTACAAACTTGCTCCATCAAGAGACACTATTACAATAACTTCATACAAAGGCTTCACTGATCCTTCAACCATGTCGGTATATCTGCTCCGTCCCAATCTCGAGGGAAAGGAGAGTTAATGGCCTCCCTTGCTAGTCGATGAGCTCTACTATTTTCCGTCCTTGGAATGAAGCTGACCTCGCACACTACGAGTTCACCCATTGCCTTTCTCATTTCTTCAACTGCAAAACCATCCGGTGTCATACATTCTTCACGATTTCTGAGGAGTGTAACAGCGTTCAAACAATCCGAGTACACCATAGCCTTCGTCACCCCTTTTTCCTTACACTTTCTGATCCCCTCCGCCATTCCAAGTACTTCTGCCGCAAAAACAGAGCCTGGGTTCGCTATCCGTTTCCGACCCGCTGCTATAGTCCTTCCATTGCTATCCTCAACTATATAGCCAATCCCATAGACTCTATTTCCTTCCCCCGTAGCTGCATCCGTATATACTCGTGCCCACTCCATATCATTAACTACTCTTGTTGCGCCTGATATGTTTGTTTGAGTGCAAATATGCCTCCTTACCCTGCCCTGCGCCTGCTGAAAAGTCTTTAGAAAAGTCCGGGCCCAATTCAAATCCGAGAACACTCCCTTTCCAGCCCCTCCTTGTGTTTCTTTCTTCTGTTTCATATTGCATCTCTCCCGCCAAATGCCCCACATAACTGATACTACTTCCTCCATTGTCATATCAGTGGTCTTTTCCCAGATCATAGAAAGGAAGTTGAGCGTATCCAGTTCTTTCTCATGCTTCAAAATCCACCCCAAACCAGCCTTTTTCCATATATTTTTAACAAAATGGCACGTGAACAGCGAATGTACCGTACTAGCCTCGTGGTGTCCGCAAAGAAAACAGTGGGGTGGAACTGGTACATGGTGTCTTGCCAGATTCCCCTCTGTCGCCAAAATGTCCCAAGCCACCTTCCAAGTAAATATTCGAAATTTAGGTGGTACTTTCAATTTCCATATTTTCCTCCACCACTCACTCTTCCCCTTTGAGCTCGATCCCTCTTCCGTCTTCATTTCTTCCTGACTTAAATTCAGTGCAATTATGTATCCCGTTTTAACTGAGTAGTTGCCTCTTGATTCCAACTTCCAATAAGGTGTGTCCGCGTACTGCTTACCTCCCGTAGGGGTATTCAAGATTGCTTCAGCCTCGAAAGGGAGGAAAGCTGCCTTAATAAGACTCTCATTCCATTCGCCATTTTCACAAATGAACCGGCTGACCTTGGACGCACTGGTTATTCGTGATTGAATTCTTCCAGTATGAAGACCGCTGACCCACCTCTCCTTGAAAATTACTGTCCTATTTCCATCCCATATCCTCCAATGCACCCCGTGTTCCAGAATTTCTCTACTCCAGAGGAGTGATCGCCATATATATGAGGGGTTACTTCCCATTCCTGCCTCCATTACATCTTCGTGCTTGAAGTATCTCGCTCGAAGTACCCTTGCGGCCAACGACTGTGGGTGAGAAATTAGACGCCACAGTTGCTTCGCAAGCATTGCTTTGTTGAACAGCTCTAGTTTCCTAAAGCCCAAACCTCCCTCCCCTTTTGGCCAACACATATGTTTCCACTTCTTCCAATACATCGAGTTTCCCCCTTCATTCTTTCCCCACCAAAACCTTGCACACATTTGCTCGATTTCTTTGCAAAGGGTACTAGGCAGTCTAAAGCATGCCATAGCGTATGTGGGGACTGCTTGGATAACTGCCTTCAGTAACACCTCTTTACCACCTTCCGAGAATTCTCTAAACTTCCAACTCATCAGTTTGTTTGCAATCCTGTCTTTGATGTATGCGAACTGGAGCCGCTTAGCCCTAAGCGAAAACGTCGGTAGACCCAAATAGATGTCATGCCCCTGGCTCATCCTCAATCCCAGCTGGTCTTTAATCAATATTTTTGCTGCTTGGTCAACCTTTGGACTGAAAGTGATGGAGGATTTCTCATAATTCACTACCTGTCCGGAAGCACATTCGTATCTGTTCAGTCCTTCTTTTAATATTGCCCCACTTTGCTCATCCGCCCTAAAGAACAGAAGGCTATCGTCGGCAAAGAGTAGATGAGTAATTTTCGGCGCCTCTCTAGCCACTTTAACTCCTGCAATTTTCCTTTGTGTCGTAAGCTGGCAAAGTATTCTTGAGAGACCTTGGGTACATAAAACAAATAGGAAAGGAGACAGTGGGTCTCCTTGTCGAATCCCCCTATCCGGTTGTATGCCCCCCTTGATTTCACCATTAACTTTAAACGAGTAAGAAACCGTACATACACAATCCATAATCATACTTACCCATTTGTTGCTAAAACCAAATTTCAGCAGAATGGCCTTGAGGAATGGCCATTCGATTCGGTCGTAAGCTTTTGACATATCCAACTTGAGGGCTGCATAGCCTTTCTTACTTTTATTATTTCTGATCCAGTGTAAGCACTCAAAGCCTACCACCACATTATCCGAAATAAGACGTCCCGGAGTGAAGGCACTTTGAAACTCATCAACCACATCCCCCATGACCCTCTTGAGTCTGTTGCTTACAGCCTTTGCCAAGATACGGTAGCATACATTAGTGAGACTAATTGGGTGATAGTCCTTTAATTCTTGTGGAGCCTTAGTTTTAGGAATGAGAGTCACGAGGGTCTGATTCCACTCTTGCACACTGCCACCCTTGTTAAGAATATCCAAAATTTGTTTTGTAACCTCCTGTCCCACAACATCCTATGAACGTTGATAGAAGTCCGTCGCCATTCCATCCGGTCCTGGCGCTTTTAAGGGACCAAGTTCAAAAGCCGCTTTCTGGATTTCAATGGGACTGAAATCCATGTCTAATAATCTTTGTTGTACCTCAGAGATGTCCCTTGAGCAAAGTTCCACCACCTCCTTAATATCATGATCGTTTGGATCTGTACTTCTGAAGAGCTCAGTATAGAAGTCTGTGATTACCTCCATTATGCCATCCGAGCTGGTACGCCATTGACCCTGTTGGTCAAGCAAGCCTGTAATCATATTATTCTTTCTCCTTCTCGTTGCTTGCTTGTGAAAAAAAGTGGTGTTTCGGTCCCCTTCTAATATCCACTTATTTTTTGCCCGTTGTTGCCACCTGGTTTCTTGTTGATACAACAGCTTTTCTAGCTCTCTTTCAACCTTCAAATTTGCAGCCTTGTCCAGGGCCTTGATTCGTTACTTTGTATAGCCTCCAACCGTTTTCTGCAACTGTCAATTTTCTTTGGCAGTCCTCCCCCTGTATCCCCCGCCCATACTGCTAGCTTAGTCGTCATCCCCGTCATTCTCTTCGTTAGACTAGTTTCCACGCTTGACTTCCTCCATAGCTCTTCTACTTTAGTGTCATAATCTTGTTCCAGGGTCCAAGCTCTCTCAAAATGCACCATTCTTTTTTTTCCCCTGCCTCCTGTACTTGTCACTGGCTTCATACTTAGTTTGACTGGTCTGTGATCTGATGAGTAGAAACCAAGATTTAAAGCTTCTGCCCATGGGAAGATACTCATCCACTCACCATTTGCTAAGAAACGGTCAAGACGCTCAAAAGTACACGCCGTCCCTGTTCTTTTATTACACCAAGTGAAATAAGGGCCTTTTGCCCCCATATCCTCCACTTCCAAATCCTCAATAACTCTCCTGAAATTTTCCATTTGTGAGAATGGTCTAACTCGATCTGAGTTACCACCTTTAATTTCATGCAATCCAACTACCTCATTAAAATCTCCTCCAATTAGCCAAGGTTTGACATCTCCTTCATGTGATTTCTGTATTTTCCGTAATAATTCCCAAGAAAATTTGCGTAGATTAGCAACAGGATGTCCGTAAAAGCCAGTAAACCACCAACTAACCGAATCAGTTTTCATTAAGCAGTCGATATGCCCCTTTGAATAGGATACAAGGCAAACATCAATCATATCATTCGCAAAAAGCAGAAGGCCACCACTATTGCCTACTGCATCGACTCCAAAGCACACATTAAAATTTAAAAAACAACTCCATCTTCTACCAACAGTACTACTAATTCTAGTTTCAGTAATAAAAATAACATCGGGTTTCTGCTCCTTTACCAGGAGTTGCAGTTTTTGGAATGCCTGGCATCCCCCGAGACCCCTGGCATTCCAAACAATGATGATCATGGAGTCTGGCAGGGTTGGAACAGTCCAGCTCCCGCCTTAGTGTGTTCATCCTCCCCATCTTCGTCGCTCTTTGCCTTCTTTCCTTCCACTGAGTCTTCCCCTTCCACCTTCTTCTCGTATATCCCTTTTGCTGAACGAATCCGTTTTTTGTTAGGCTGAGTTGCAGCTTTCTGGCTCTTTGCACTGGATCCCCCTCCTCTCTGCGTATTGCTTCCCACTGGAGTAACTGACAATTGCTTTTGCTTATCATTGTTTATACCGGCTGTCCCAAAAATGTGGGCATAGTATTGCGACTGAGACATCACTTGGAACGGCATTTTTGATCCTCCTCCACCTTCTCCATTAATGTTTGGCATTTTAACTCCCAAGTTTGGGAGAGAGTTCATGTAGGCTGTGTATTGGAGGTTGTTCCCAAAGGCCTTAGCAAAGTCTTTCTCATTTGTGGCTGCCTCCGGTATGATTGTTTTTTGATACAGCCTCGCCAGTTGTGTTTCCTTCCACCCTCCATTTGTATTTCCCCCCGGTTGGGAGGGTTGTGTCTTTTTTTGTTGGCCGGTGTTGGTGGCCTCGCCTTGTGGTTGTTTTCCTTTCAGTACCTGGGCCTTTTTCTTTGCTGCCTCTTCCCTCGTTCTACAGTAGTCCTCAAACTCTTTTTCACCCAGGCCCTTTTGTCCATCTGCTTTAAGCCAAGGAAAATACTGCACCCCTCGTTTCCCTACATTCTCCTCATCGGACGGCTCCTCAGGGCAATCCTTTGCAACATGTGTTAGTCTACCACAGGTATAGTAAAAATCAGTTATTTTTTCATACCGGAAAGCGATAGTAAGCCTGGCCTCCTCCTTTCGAATCAAGGTTCCTCGGTGTAGTGGTTTTGTAATGTCCACTTGTATTCTGGCCCGAATACATCTCCCCCATGTTCCCTCCTCTGATGGGCCTTCAACTTCAAGGACAGGGCCAATCTTTCCCCCTAAGCTTTCTCCCAGTTCTACCGACATAGTATCGAGTGGAAGGTCGTGCATCTGCACCCATAGTGGAACCTCTGCAAAGTTTAGGTCCATCGCCCTTTCATTTCCTTTGAGTTTTTTCAGAATCAGTGAGGACTCTTTGAAGGACCAAGGTTGTCTGTAGTGGGCCTTGTTCATCTCCGCGTTATTTTCGAAATCCAGGACATAGAGTCCTTCTCCGACCTGTGAGACCTTCAGGGTTCCTTCCATTTTCCAGATTCTCCTGAGTATTTGCCCTAGATCTGTTGCACCAAAGATTTTTTTGATGGTGAATCTTCCTGCTAACAGGAACTTCGGCTCCACCGTTGCTTTTTTGGGAACGATATACTCCGAGTCTTCAGTCTCGGAGATGGTGAAATGGGAGAGCTTCTCATTCAATTCAGTTGCCATTGTTGCTACCACCGAAAGAAAAATAAGAGCCAAGAGTAGAACAGATGATACAAAGAGGGAGGTTTGAGTGAGTGTTGGATCTCCACCCCTAAACCCAGATAATATAGCCATTTCGGCCGATGTTTCCACCAATCCTGGTGTAGTTGGACTTACAAGACGGATCGTACTCGAGTGGTTTAGATACCCGTCCAGAAGCAGCATCTCGAAAGTTGAAAAATTCCGGCGGAGGATCATGATTACTGTTTCGGCGTGTAAACCCTAATTAAGAGGGGAGAGAGATGGATTAGATTCGTCATTTATTCAAATCGCACCTTTGTGTGGTGAAATCGCACGCAGTGGAGCGCGTGAGGCGCGTAAAATGAGTCTGTGAGTTCAACTATCAATTAGCCGTAAACGAATTGAATTCATGAAAATATGTCACGATAGAGTAAAAGTTCTTTGTATTCAAGGGCGTCGTTTGTAACGTTTGTAACGACGCTCTAATTTATTTTATTAAACTCTCTCCCAAACGCATATATTCTATTAAATTATTTTTAAAATATTAATATTCTATTTAAAAAACCAATTAAATTAATATGAAATCATGTTATATAATTAAAATTAATTAAAGAAATACAAAAAATAAAAAAAGATCTCCTCATCCTCTGAAATACCTACTACCAAACAAAAAGGGTTAAATCAATCGATTTTTCCCGTAAAAAAAAAACGTCTTCCCAAAAAGCAATCCTTGCAAATCTCTTTCCCTTTCATTTATTGACAAAAGTCTAGTTTTCTTTTTCAGGTGACTCTTCTACCTTCTTTAAGTTTTCTGCTGAGAGGATGTTTTGGAAATTGAAAATACTTTCATTCACGTTGAATATGCATACGGAGATGTTTCTTTACACGAGTATGCACTTCAAATCAACAATCTCAGTTATGTTCCTCTCTACATAGTTCATAAGGATGGGGATGGGGTTCATACGGAGATTATTTGGTCACATACTCACACATAATTTTTATTTATATAAATAATTATAATTAAAAATATACTCCACATTACTAATGTACATAATTCATAAACGGTCATAAAGTATAACATTACATTATATAAATAATTCATAAGTTCAAATTTCAAAGTCAAAATAAAATAAAACACAATAATATTTTTAAATAATGTACTTTACTTATTTTAATTATTTATTTCCCTAAAGAAAAAAATGTTATCGGGCCAAACGGGCTGCTCATGGACCGGCGGGCCAAATTCAGCCTAGCCCATTGGGCCCGTCGGGCCCATCGAGTCGAGCCAAATAGGCCCAATTCTATATGAGCCTCTAATTTTAGAGCTCAACCCATACTAGGTTTCGGGTTGACCGGCCCGACCCATCGTATCGGGCCCAAATTGTCGGCTCTAAGACCATGTAGTTCAAAAGTTAAAATAAATGTGGTCCCATCATTTTAATTTAATCTCTATATATATTTTAGTTTTTTGACAAAATAATTTTAAAAAAATATTAGTCTTTTTTATTCCTTTGAAAAATAAATTAAATAATTAAAATATTTAATATGACTTGGATTGCTACATGCATATTTAATACTACATATTATAATGTAAGTTACTAAATCAACAAAAACAATATAAAAATAATAATATTTTACTACATAAAAAAATATGTATTACTATATAAAATAGTTTGTGTTATTACTACATATAATAATGTATTTAAGTACATAAAAAAACTAATACTCCCTCCGTCCAATTTCATTATTCCCACTTTCCTTTTTTGATTGTCCAATTTTATTATGCTCATTCCTTTTTTGGAAATAATACTATTCACACTAGTTTATCTACACCCTCCAATCATCACTTATTTACTCAAATTGCCACTAACTTTATTTATAAACAATCACTTTACTTATAAATGGACCCCACAACATCTCATCATACCCCCAACTTATCTATTTTATACATAAACTAATCAATATTTATTAAAATCCGTGCCCGGAGAAGTGGGCATAATAAAATTGGACGGAGGGAGTACTACATACTACAGTTCGAATTACTACATTGAATAGTGTTTGTTACTATGTGTAACTTTATCAAATGATCTAATATCTTTGCATCATCCTGCAATAAAATGATCGGTATTACAACATGGTTGTTGTGTATTACTACATGCAATAATATATGTTACTACATATTATAATGTGAGTTACTATATCAACAAAAACACTAAGAAAAAAATGTTACTATATAAAAGAATCAGTATTACTATATACAATAGTTTGCGTTATTACCACATAAAATAATGTGTGTTACTACATATTACAATTTGAATTACTAAATTTAGTAGTGTCCTATTACTATATTAAAAAAACTCGTCACGACCGCTGGAGGAAACCGTCGAAAGAAAAAATCGTCAACCGCTTGAGAGATAGGAAAGAAAAGATGAACTGAAAAAAAGAATTTGAAAAGACAAAAATAAAATCAGTGTTCGACAATAAAATAAAAAAATTCATAGAACCGGATCAAATATTAAAACATAAGCAGGTGAATTGACAAATACATTAAAAATTGGCCCAAATGAATTAATGGGGTCCAATAACATATATTTTTTTTTAAATAAAATAAAATTATTTTATTGAATTTATGATTTATAAATATATTTATAATAATCTTACTTATTAAAAATATTTTTCTAATATTTATAGGAATGTATACATTATAAATATAATAGAATAAAAAAATTTAAACTTAATATAACAATAAAAAGGTATAAAAATTAATATAATATGTAATGTTATTATTTTAATAAAATGAAACGCGGTTATATAACTAGTTATTTAATTGATAAAATGGAGGTGAGCAGTATTTAGTGGATTGAGGTACAAGTCTAAGTTGATTTAATTACCTAAAGTAAATAAGAAACACTCTCTGTAGGTCAATATTTTTTTAAATAAAAATTACTCGTGCATAACTTCGTAATTGAAGAATGTCTAGTTATGGACAAAAATTTATGTATATCATATTCACGTAATTTTAAGCTGAACTCGTAATACCCTTTGATATACGAAGTATAACTACTTAATGATTTTAAAAAGATTTTTTTTTATATAAAATTATACATTTTAAAAACATGTTACTATATACTCGTATTAATAGTCTAAATAAACCTAATTTACAGAACCTGACATGTGTTATAACACTGTCAATAACAAAATTCTTGTATAATTAAAAAAATCTCATTGGAAACTTTTACATATTTATAGATTAAAATGATTATTTTAATTTTAGGTATTATTGGTTCCAAGTAAAAAGATTATTATTTAATATAAAAGTGTGTTGCGATTGGATTTTTAAAGAAAGACAAAATTAAAAATTTATACTTATTAAATTAAAACTTTATAGAAAACCATGGTTGTATGGGTCTGAATCAAAGTATATTTTTAATCACGCGTTTAAAGCTGTAGGGACAATGGTTAGTGAAAAAGTTTAAGAAGCTGATTTTATTAATCTTCCCTTTTCTTCATCCTTCCTTATTTCTTCTCCAAATTAATTTTCTGAGCCGACGATAAATTGATTTTTTTTAATATTTTATAGAAATTATCTAACTAATTAAATTTGATAAATAATATTAAAATTTTCAATCCTTTCCCTCAAAAAAAATTGTGACTGACTTACTCAGTTAAAATCTTCAAAATACGGAGTATTTTTTTTCCTTTTAAATCAAAAGTAACTCTTAATTTAAGAAAAGTAAGAACAAGACTAGTAGAGAAGGTCATACACCATGGTTGTCATAATATTTTAATGGAATTCTTTTTTTCTGATAAAATATATATATATATAGAGTTGCCCAAACGTTTAACCGAAACCGTCGGAACCGGAACCGTCATATACACGAACCGAGACCGTGAAATTCACGGTCCGGTTTCGATTCATCCTTTGCGGTTTTAAGGACCGCCGGTTTCGCGGTTCGAACCGACGGTTCCGACTAATATATTTTATTTTTTTTATACCCCATGGCGGTTCGGCGGTTCTTCGTCATTAATATATATATATGTTCTGTGTGTATGTATAGTTTATATATATATTGCTTGTGCATTTGTAGTTATATATATTATACGCCTGCAAAATGAAAAAAAAAGGCTATACTACTAAAAGGGATTAATAGGACTGATTGGAGGTGCCTACTACGATTTCTGAAGTCTGAACATAGGTTTTAATATTTATTTAATAAGTTTGATTCGACATATTCATTATTGTATTATGTATGTATATATCATATTAACTCCATGTAAAAGTTTTCACCATTAACATTAAAATTTACAGACTTTTGCAACTTCAAGTTATCACGATTTACGCAATGTAGATTTTTTTTTAAAAACATATTGAATTAGCTATATATCTTTAGTGCCCCCACGATCCACATCTCAGTTCCGACGGTCAGAGTATGTATATTTTAAATTTTAATTCATTAAAAAAAAAAAAAAGATTAGGCGGTTCCAGAACCGGAACCGGCGGTTCTGAACCGGAACCGGCTGAAACCGGATTCGACGGTTTCGAAACCGGAACCGTTGAAACCGAAACCGTCCATCTATTTTTCACGGTCCGGTTCCGGTTCATCCCTCCTAAGACCGTCGAACCGGCGGTTCATGAACTGTGGGCAACTCTAATATATATATATATATTGTCATAATATTGCATATGAGAAAACAATCCGATTTATGTCATGTAATTGTTTCTTAACTTTTGAACATGCCAACTCTATATATAATTTACCAAAATAAAAAAAAATCGTCGTCACCGTACAACACCTAGGTAGTGGTGCTCTTATAGAGAATACAAATATGTGGAAAATATAATTTCTTGATTAGTTGTAGGAATGATTTACAATGGGTATTTATACAAGAGATATTTAGGTCTAACCTAACCCTAATGGGCTTTATAAGAGAGAGCCCATAGGAAACTAAAATGGGCCTATACAATAAATAAGAATAAGAGTGTATTTACTAATATAGGTCCAATACGCCCCCTCAAGATGGAGCACCATCGGTGAGTCCAATCTTGGACATGAGAAGTTGTAGGCGAGTGCTGGAGAGAGGTTTCGTGAGAGCATCCGCAAGTTGATCGGCAGAGGAGACATGAGACACACGTAGTTGTTTCGTCTTGATGAGGTCACGAACAAAATGAAAATCAATTGCAATGTGCTTCATTCGTGAGTGAAACACAGGGTTCGAGCATAAGTAGGTGGCACCAATGTTGTCGCAGTAGAGGGCTGGTGTAGGCGAGGTGGGGAAGTGGAGTTCCTGCAAAAGAGTTTTGAGCCACTGAACTTCAGAGGCAGCGGCAGCAATAACTCGATATTCAGCCTCGGTCGAGGAGCGAGCAACGGACCTCTGTTTCTTGGACGACCAGGAGATAGGGTTGGAGCCTAGGAAGACAATGTAGGCACTAGTGGAGGTCCGATCATCCGTGTCTCCAGCCCAGTCGGCATCAGTGAAGCAGTGAAGTGACGAGGACGGACTGGAGGTGAGGGAGATCCCAACGTTCCTTGTACCATTTAGGTACCTTAGAAGACGTTTAGCAGCACCCCAGTGAGTAGTGGTGGGTGCATGCATAAATTGGGACAGCTTGTGCACAGCAAAGGCGATGTCTGGCCTGGTGAGTTGCAGGTATTGGAGTGAACCAAGGACTTGTCGATATTGAGTGGCATCTGCAGGCGGGGACCCATCCGAGATAGAGAGGCGAGCAGATGTCGGTAGTGGGGTGCGAACAGGCTTCGAGGTAACCATGTTGTACCGGGCGAGCAGGTCAGTGATGTACTTGCGTTGAGAGAGAAAGCAAGAGGTTTTGGAGCGAAGAACTTCCACCCCCAAGAAATATGAAAGAGAACCAAGATCCTTGACTGAGAACTTGGCACTGAGGTCGGCAGCGACACGGGTGAGCATAGGCGAGCTGTTGCCTGTTAAAATGAGGTCGTCGACATAGACAAGGAAATAGGCGACCACTCCAGTGTTGTTGTAGACGAACAGTGATTCATCAGAGTGAGTGGGGTTGAAGCCAATTTCTTCGAGGAATGAGCGAAGAGCATAGTACCATGTGCGAGGAGTTTGCTTCAGACCATAGATGGATTTGTGTAATTTGCAGACATAGGTGGGAAAAGTCTTATCTGCAAAGCCAGGAGGCTGGGCCATAAAGACAGTGTCGGAGAGTGTGCCATGGACAAAAGCATTATTGACGTCGAATTGCCGAAGAGGCCATTGCTGAGTGATAGCAATGCTGAGGACTGCTCGCACAGTGGCCGGCTTGACGACCGGACTGAAGGTTTCAGTGAAGTCAACACCTGGGCGTTGATGAAAACCCTTGGCAACCAGGCGAGCTTTGTACTTATCGAGGGATCCATCAGGTTTTCGTTTGATGCGAAAGACCCACTTGGAGCCAACTATGTTCTGCGATGTAGTGGGGGGAACTAAGTCCCAAGTACCATTTTGAAGGAGTGCATCAAACTCAGTCGACATGGCTGCTCGCCAGTTTTTGTCCTTGAGTGCCTGTGACACACAGCTCGGTTCAATGTCAGAGGTGAGGATAGAAGTAAGCCCATACCTCGGATTTGGTTTGAACACGTTGTTCTGAGCTCGAGTTACCATGCGAGGTGCAGGAGGTCGTGAGGGAGCATTGGTCGGCACAGGGATGTCGGACGTTGTGGCGAGCGGTGGAGAGGTAGGTGTGGGTATGGTTGGCGGGTTGATATTCAATTGGTCGACCAGTGTGGCCGGCACTTGGTTGTGGTCGAGGACGGTCGCGACAGAGAGAGGCAGCGAAGGTGTTAGAAGAGTGTGCGAGGAGCTGAGGTCGGAGGAGGTAGGCGGCGAGGAGGTGGAGGTCGGCGAGGGAGATTGTCGAATAATGGGAGGATTGGAAAAGGGAAACGTATGTTCAACAAATTGAACATGCCGCGAGGTGTAGATTCGGTTTGTGGAGCGATCAAGACAGAGGTAAGCACTTTGTGTGGGCGAGTACCCAATAAAGACTGTTGGGAATAAAATGATTTTGATCTAAGATACCAAAACCCCTGATTGATGATGTACAAGTTAGTTGAGATATGCTCAAGTCATTGTTCAGGCAAGTTGTCCCAGAACACTTAATGTGTAGTTTGCTTAAGTTAAAATCTCAGAAATGTTATGAGATATTAGTAATCAGGATAGTTGTCCAAAGCTGAAATGTTAGGCAGCTTGATAGGTCTATAGGACAAAGCTGCTGATCTATTCAAGAAAAACTGATCAAATGGACAACCTGGCTGAAGAGTTCAAGTATACTAAAGCTGTGCTCTTAAATGCAAATGATCAAGACAGTTGAAGTACAAATAATCAAGTGGATTAAGTGTCAAAAGCTTACAGAAGACATATTCAATGAAGCATTTATTGCCAATCATGCCTGAACCAAGCATTAAAGACTTAGAGCATTAAAGAGTGAAGCATTGAATGAGTGTTGGAACATTCTAAACTACAGCAGGAATGTTCAGGGAGCTTGTCCCATCTGACCGTTGGCTGTGTGTAAAGTTTGCCACAAATCAACCTAGGACAATGTGCAAAATTGGAAACTGACACAAGTCTTCCCAGCCGCCTTTGTCAGAAGTCAACACATTCATTCAAGCAACCATTGAAGACCTCTTTTACACAGTGGATAAAAGGATGTCAAGCTTCATAGCCGTTTCAATGGTGCTGCAAATAGACATAGTTGAATTACTAACCCCTCCAACGGTTAGCTGTTCAAATTGTCTATAAATACAGAAGTGATCAAAGGAATTCAGGATCCAACTACAAGCTATCAAACTATCATCAAGCTTACAAAAGGAAACCAAGCTGTTCTCCAGAATTCCAAGTTTCCTGAATCACTTCAAGTTAGCTAAGCCAAACTCTTGTAAAAAATCCTAGCTTAGCATTGAGATATCCTATTCCTTTACACTGTTCTTATTGTAAAGGATATCTCTATTAGTTGGAACCAAACCTCAAACCTTATCTCATTTAGTGAAGAGAGTGTTTGTTGTAGAAGTGAGGAGTTAAGGACTGTTAGTGTGAAACACAGTCTTAACTCAGAGAGATTGAGCACTAGGACTCAAGTTATCCTAGGGATCAAAGCACTAAGAGAGTGTTGTTGATCAGTGCACCTTGGCACTATAAAACAAGCTAATTCCATTGAGAAGGAATTATCCTGTTCAATCAGGGAAAGTGGATGTAGGAGCTTGAGTCTCTGAACCACTATAAATTTGTGTCTCATTTACTTACTGCAGTCTTAACTTCACTTCATTCAATCATATTTCAAAGATTCATAACTCAGTAAGTAAGAAAATCTGTTTTGGACAAAGTCCCTGATAACCTGTTTTTCAGAAATCAACTTGGAGTATTTCTTTGAGTAAAGGCCAACCACATTCCGCACTTAGCAACTCTTTTAGATATTTAGCCAACTGATCACTTAATAGTAATCAGTAGGACAAGTATCTATCAAAGTTCACACTCAGGCCAGTTGTAAGACAACCTGCCTGATAGGACCAGTTTATCAAAAAGAAAAGAATTTGCATACACAAGTGCATTCCCCCCCCCCCCATACACTTGTGTTATACTCCACCAAGGACCAACAAGTGGTATCAGAGCAGGGGTTCAAAGACCACTGCTTCTGAAAATCCAACTGATTTTCAAAAATCACATTTACTGTGGTCACTGAACTGATCCAAATTTCTGAAAAACTTATCTGTGTTCATCTTCTATTACATTTGTTGAAATGGCTAACAATGCAGTTCCAGGAGATGCTGTCAACACCATCAACAATATGGGTCCAAACCAAGTCAATCATATTTCTCATCACAAACTGCCAATGTTCTCAATTGAGAACTATGATTTCTGGAAAATCAGGATGAGAGCACATCTTGCTTGCCAGCATGATGAGATGCTTAAAGTCATCACTAGAGGGCCATTCACATTCACTAAAGCAAATCCCAAGCTCACTGATGCTCAAAAAGCTGATCCAAGGGAGTTGCTGCCAAAAGATGAAGATGACCTTACAGCTGAAGAAAGAAAAAGGCACAACCTGAACTACATTGCAATGAACACATTGTACCAGACAATTCCAGATGCAGTGATGGGGAGAGTGTACCACTGCACATCAGCTAAAGAGATTTGGGATACCTTAGCACTTATGTGTGAAGGTACCCAAAAGATCAAGGAGAACAAGCTTCAAGTGGCCATCCAAAAATATGAACAATTCTCTATGGAGGCCAATGAAACTATTGATCATCTTGATGGCAGGTTCACTGACATCATGAATGAAATAAACTCTCTTGGCAAGTTCTATGCCAAAAGAGAGGTTGCTCTGAAGATCTTGAGAAGTCTCACATCCAAGTGGGACATATACTCTGTCATGATGCAAAATACCAGTAATCTTGACAACATGCCAATGCAGCAAGTATTCTCTGAACTCAAAGCATATGAGTTTGATCTCAATAGAAAGAAGGTGCATGAAGAGCCATCCTCTTCAAACAAAGGTGTTGCCTTCAAAGCTGCTGAAACAGAAAAGAAGATTACTCAAAGGTCCTCTCAGTCTGTTTCAAAATCTGAAATAAAGGAAGAGCTGGCACTCATGGCTAGAAGATTTGAGAAGCTCAACTCCAGATTTGGTAGATACAAGAAGTTCTACCAAGATAACAGAACCAGAAGGAGATTCAGTTCTCCTGAACATAAATCAGAGGACAAAGTCTCTGATGAAAAGAAAGAAGACAGATATGCTGATAGGAAGAAATTCAGCAAAGGTGAGCCATCATCATCAAGAAGGAAAGAGTCCTCAAAGAATGATGATGAAGATGTGTGTTACAACTGCCAGAAGAAGGGTCACTTTCAGTATGACTGTCCTGACCTCAGTGCAAAAGAAAGAAAGGAAAGGCAAAACAAAAGAGATAAAAGGCTGAACAACAGGAAGGCTATGGTAGCTGGAGATTCAGCAAGTGAGGAGAGTGTCTACTCTTCTGATGATGGGCTGTTCTCCAACAGTGACAGTGATGAGGACTGTCAAATGGCACTTGAAGATGAAGAGGTATGTTCAACTTCCAACTTGTCAATTAACACACATGAATCTAGTGAAATCCATCTTGACTTTGAAAAGTTGTTGGAAGATTTCACCAGAATGCAAGAAGTATGCAATATGGCTCTGAGAGAAAATGAACAGTTGAGGTCTAAAGTCAAAATGACCAATCCTCCTGAATCTGAAGTTGACATTAAATCAACTGAGTTGTATCAACAGATTGTGAGAGAACATGAAGAAATGTCTCTCAAAGTCTCTGAACAACAAAAGCTGATTGATGAACAAAATCAGGCTCTAAAGAAAAGGGATTTTGACTCTAGAACTCTACAAGCTAAATTTGACAATCTCTCAAGAGAATTTGATACTCTAAAATTAAGTGAGGGGAGCTTGAAAATGAAAATGTCTGCCTTGAACAAATCTGCTAAGGCAATAGAGGAAATTCAAGGGTTTCAAAGACCATTTGCTCAAAGAGATGGATTAGGCTATAATCCATTTGAACCCTCACCTGGTCTTAGTTTTGCTTCATCAAGCAATTCTAAAATGACTTTTGTAAGGTCAGTGGCACAACAAAATGAAAATGAAGTAAATCAACCACTGATCAAGGATAAGGGAAAAGGAATTTTTATACCAACTCAGGTAAACAATGTACCTAAACCCACACCTTTGGAAAAGGTTAAAGGCATTGCTTACAGGAGGAATGAGGTTCAGAAAGGTAGAGCTAATGGAAGGCCAACCTATCTGAATCATCATCAGAGGAGTTGTCCAAAACCTGTTCAGAAGAGGCCAACTCAAATGAGGCAACCTCAACTAAATGGATTAAGGCCAATACCCTCTGATAGGTATAAAACATTCAGGAAGCCTGGACCTTACTTGCCAAATGGAAAAGGCCATCCAAAAACTTATCCTCAAAAGTCTTACCCAGCTGCACCTAAGCTTAGTAACTTCAGGAGAAATGTCCCAAAGAAATTTACCAACTCTCCTGAACTCTACAAAGCTAACACTTATACCCAGAAGTCACCCAAGGCATTTAAGGGTCAAACTGTGTATGTAGATGTAAATGGAAACCAAGTCAGTCACTTTGAATCAATCAAAGTTATCAGGCAGATTTGGGTTCCAAAAGGTACAGCTAACCCTCTAGGACCCAACACTCAAAGGGTACCTAAATTTTGACTTTGCAGGACTGCAAGGACCCCAAAAGGAAGAGAAGCATCAACAAGAAAACAGCATGGTACCTGGACAGTGGATGTTCAAGGCACATGACTGGAAACAAGGAGCTTCTCTCAGACTTCATAGAAAAAGATGGTCCTTCAGTAACCTTTGGAGACAGCTCTCAAGGAATCACAAGAGGCTATGGTACATTAAACATTGGTAATGTTAAAATTACTGATGTCTCATATGTTCTAGGCCTAAAATATAACTTGTTGTCTATAAGTCAAATCTGTGACAAAGGATATTGTGTTGAATTTGCACCAAATTAATGTACTATCAAAAACAAGTCAACACAACAGGTGCTACTAACAGGGGTGAGAAAGGGAAATGTTTATTTTGCAGATTGGAGCAAAACCCCTGAAGCAGTCTGTCTTGTTGCCAAAAGCACAAATGAGCAAAGCTGGCTATGGCACAAGAGACTGAATCACCTGAACTTCAAAACCATCAACAAGATTGCAAGAAACTCTCTAGTTAAGGGGCTGCCAAATCAAGTGTTCACCAAAGAACATATATGCCAGCCATGTCAGGAAGGAAAGCAGATCAAAGCCTCATTCAAAGGAAAACCTGTCATCTCAACTGAGAGAGTCCTTCAACTATTGCATATGGATTTATTTGGGCCAATAATCTCAGTAAGTTTAAATGGAAGAAAATATGCTTTAGTTGTTGTTGATGATTTTTCCAGGTACACTTGGGTAGTATTCTTGCTGAACAAAAAGGAGACCCAAGTCAAACTACCTGAATTGATGATGAGATTGAGCAATGAAAAGGGCCTAAGTATTGTTAAGATCAGATCTGACAAAGGCACTGAGTTCATAAACTCATACATCAATGAGTACTGTAGCAAGAATGGCATCACACATGAAACTTCAGCAGCAAGAACACCTCAACAAAATGGGGTTGCTGAAAGAAGGAACAGGACCTTGAAGGAGGCAGCTAGAACCTTGATTGCTGAATCCAAACTGCCTAAAAGGTTCTGGGCTGAAGCCATTAGCACTGCATGTCACACTCAAAACAGGTCCTTAATCACCAAAGGACAAGGTAAAACCCCATATCAAATATGGAAAGGTAGATTGCCCACTGTTGCTTATTTTCACATATTTGGTTGTAAGTGTTTCATCCATAATAATGGGAAAGAGCAATTGAAAGCTTTTGATAGCAAAGCTGATGAAGGAATATTTGTTGGATATTCACAAATCAGCAAAGCTTACAGAGTTTACAATTGCAAAACTCTTATTGTGGAAGAAACACCTCATGTTGTGTTTGATGAATCTATTAATGAGTTCAGGGATAGAAACCTGAATATTGATGAGATAACACAAAGAACAACCAGATTAAGGCTTCAAAGCAAGGAAACAGTGTTTGTGGAGGTTGCCCAGCCTGAACTTCATGAAAATCAAAAACTGGACAACCTACCTGATAGCAATCAACCAGTAGACAACCATCCTGAAGGAGAAATTGAACTGACTGATCCCATCCCAGTTCAAAACCAGGTAACAACTACCAATGAAGAAGCAGGCAATGCTGAGGTAGTTAATGGATCCACTATTCAAGGGGGAACCAATGAAAATGTCAACTTATCTGACAATGAGGACAACACCCCTGAATATGATCCTGAACTTGATCCTTCAATTAACTTTCCTGAATTTAATGAATCTAGTGATCCAACTTCAGATGAGGACAATCCTCCTGAAAGGATCAGGTCTAGAAGGACTTGGTTGCATGACCACCCATCTAGCCTGATACTTGGTAATCCAAGTGAAGGGATCAAAACTAGAAGATTTCATGGAGAAAGTGCTCTGTTTTGTTGTTTTCTTTCAGAACAGGAACCTAAAGACATTGAGGAAGCACTACAAGACACCAACTGGATCATAGCCATGCAAGAAGAGCTGAATCAGTTTACCAGAAATGAAGTTTGGGAGCTGGTAGACAGGCCAACTCATCAAGATGTCATTGGGACTAAATGGGTGTTCAAAAACAAAAAAAATGAAAATGACATCATTGTAAGAAACAAAGCAAGACTGGTGGCCAAAGGATATTGTCAATCTGAAGGGATTGATTATGATGAGACTTTTGCTCCAGTGGCCAGACTTGAGGCAATCAGACTCTTCCTAGCATATGCAGCTCACATGAGATTCAAGGTGTATCAAATGGATGTGAAGAGTGCATTTCTCAATGGGGTGCTCAAAGAAGAAGTGTATGTGGAACAGCCCCCAGGCTTTGAAGAAGGAGACAAGGTGTACAGATTAAAGAAAGCCCTCTATGGCTTAAAGCAAGCTCCAAGAGCTTGGTATGACACCTTATCACAGTTTCTTCTAGATCATGGTTTTGTCAAAGGCACTGTTGACAGAACCTTGTTCAGAATCTGTGAAGGAAATGATATTTTGTTAGTCCAAATCTATGTGGATGACATTATATTTGGATCTCCAAATGAAAAACTGTGTGAGAAGTTCTCTAAACTCATGCAAAGCAAATTTGAGATGTCCATGATGGGATTGATGAATTTCTTCTTAGGACTTCAAGTCACTCAATCAAAGAAGGGAATATTCATCAATCAGGCCAAGTATACAAGGGACATGATCAAGAAATTTGGATGTGCTACAAGCAAACCAGTCAGAATTCCTATGAATACTAACTGGAAGATGGATCCTGATGAAGGTGGAGAGTCAACAAACTCCACTAACTACAGAGGAATCATAGGATCACTGCTATATCTCACTGCAAGCAGGCCTGATATCACATTTGCAGTTGGAGTGTGTGCAAGATTTCAAGCAAATCCAAAGAAGAGCCATCTTGATGCTGCCAAGAGGATTCTAAGATATCTCAAGGGATCTGAGAATCTTGGATTATGGTATCCAGCTGATGATAACATTGAGCTTACTGGATATTCAGATGCAGACTATGGAGGATGTAGAATAGACAGAAAATCCACCTCAGGAACTTGTCAATTCTTGGGCAGCAAGCTTATCTCATGGTTCTCCAAGAAGCAAAATACAGTTGCAACTTCAACAACTGAAGCTGAGTATGTAGCTGCTGGAAGTTGCTGTGCTCAGATTCTATGGCTCAGGCAACAATTAAGAGATTACAAAGTAATCACAAATGAAGTGCCCATATTCTGTGACAACAATAGTGCAATTGCCATCTCACAGAATCCAGTGCTCCACACCAGATGCAAGCATGTGGACATCAAGCATCATTTCATAAGGGATCATGTGGAGAAGAAAGATATCAAGCTTGTCAAAATTCACACTGATAAGCAAAAAGCTGATATTCTGACCAAACCTCTAGCTGAAGCAAGGTTCTTGGAACTGTCAGCTGAATTAGGGTTACTTGATCCAGGCAAGATGGACAAATAAGGAGAGTAAAGCTCATATGAAGGGGGAAATTCATCAAAGTGGAACTTCAGCAAAGTTGACCAACCTCATTGAAGCTGTCAGCCACAGAGGGAAACTCAGCAAGGTTGTCCCTGGAGTGATCAGCAATGTTGGTCAGGGGATTTGTCCAAGTGGGACCCAGTCAGCAACTTTGGGACCCACTCAGGCAAAGTAATCAGGCAATTTGGTCCACACAGAAACCAAAGCACATCTCAGGATGTTTGTCCAAATTAAATGGATAATTATTGCTATTATTAGCATTGATTAGACATTTAAGAGGTTTCTTGGTCTAAGAGTAGGCCATTTTAGGATGGAGTGTGTTATAAAGATTTTAAACCTCCAAAAGGCAAATCAGCATTTAATGCAGAAATCTTAATGAGATTGCATGAATTCTTGAGCCTTCATCCAAACCATTAAATTTCATTCAAAACTCCATCGAACCATTGAGAGTCCACTACCCCACCATATTCAAACGGTTTTTCCAATTACCCACTGTTACATTCCATTACCCAACAGTTAATAAATTCCTTCCATATATAAACCTCTCAATTTTCACCACCATCCCTACGCACTCATAATTCCCAAACCCTTTGAAGTCTCAAAACCTCTAAACCTGCAACTTTTCTCCAAAACCTTCCTTCTCTCAATTCTATCCATGGCACCTAAGATCAAAAGAGAAGAGCTTGTAGATTTCAATGACTCCTCCCTGGACATTGATTTCTCCTATCTTAGCAACCCAAATTCCCTTTGGTTCGAAAAGCTGGTAGCTTTTGATAGCCCAGACTCAGAGGTTCAACAAGTCCTCCAATGGCTGAGGGAGGCAGGGCTAGAAAAATTCCTAGGCACCAAGCCTGATTCCTGCCTGAATCCATTTATGGCAGAATTCTTTGCCCATCTCAGGTGGAAGGGCAAGAAGGGGGATGTGTGCACAAAGCTCACATATGCTGAGGAAGATGAAGAGGAAGAGACTCAGCACACAATCATCTTCACTGCAGAGGACTTAGAAGCTAGCTTTGGGCTACCTTCTGAAGGTATGAACCCAGAAATGTACAAAGAAGAAGATGACCAGGAGTTCTATTATTCTTGGATGATAGAACCTAAAAAGGTTGTGAGTGCTCAAAACAAAAACACTTTAAAGCCAGTGTTTAGGCACTTATTTGATTGTGTAGTAAAGAGCCTGTTGAGCCACTCAGGGAGTGTTGAACAAATCAGTATGCCTAAATTGAGAGTGATGGCTGCTGTGATTGACTCTGCTGAGAAGAGAGTCAAGTTCAACTGGAAGAAATTCATTCTTGATAAAATGATGAATGAAAAATTCAAGTTTAAGGAAGTAAAGCACCACAAGGTGGTGGTTGAAGGAAAACTTCAGTTCTGCACAAGGGCCAGCCTGCTCTTGGAAAGATTTGCTCACTACACACACCTCCAAGCAAAGCCAAAACCTTTTCCTGCACAAAAGGTGATGTTTAGGAAGCTGTCTTCTAAGACAGAGAAAAGGAAGCAGGATGCAGTTTCTAAGAAGGCCATCACAATTGAACCAGCAACAAGAGCCTCTCCAAGAAAAAGGAAAGCCCAGCCACCAAAAGCTCAACCAAAAATGAAGAAGATGAAGAAGATTTTACATGAATCTTCACCAGAAAATCAGTCAAGAAGTGGAGGAGCCACTTCTGAGGAAATAGAGAAGGTTGCTGAGGAAGGAGTCAACCCTCCTGAAGAGGGTGAAGTATTCAGAGAAATTGTCCCCCTACAGCCTGAAAGCATAACTGAATTCAGAGACCTTGACCAGCCAACAAGGTATGAAAGAAAAAGAAGAATCATCAAGACCTCTGAGAAGCAAAAGTTGATGGAGGAAGAAAAACAAAAGAAAGAGTTCTTCAAGGAGATTAGACAGGCCAGCAAGTCTAAATCCAAGTCCAAACCCAACAGCCCTGAAGCCAACTCTCCTGATATTCAATCTCAAAGAATATCTCCAAGGCAAGAAGAAGAGGAGTGCAAGACTCCTGAGGATGCACCAATCATTGCCAAGAAGGTGTACTCCCCTGAAGGTGCACCTGATAGATCAGGTATTGATGTGCTGGCTGATTTGGTAAATCTTGAAGACAGACCTTTTTCCCCACTTGATCCTAGACTCCTCTCTTACACCAAACTTCTTGAATCTGCCCTTCAAGAAGGTGATCAAGTTGGTTTCCCACCCATTCCAGCCATTCCAATTACCTCTTCAGGCACAATGCTCTCAAAAGCACCTGAATCTCAACTTGCCTTGATTTCTCCTGACCCCAACCCTTCTGAACCCAGCTTACCTGAATCCCATTCCAACCCTCCTGAATCCAACTCTTCTGAAGATGAAAGTGGTGAAGAATACACTTATGAGGGGATGCTAAGGCAGATTGCCAAGGCTAATGTGGATGCACTTTACCCAGGGTTGAAGGACTATCCTAGACTGCAGCAACAGTTCTATGATCTCAGAGCTCTTGTTGAGATCAAGGATAGAACTATGGTGGAAATAGCTCAAGCTATTCAGGACAAAGGAGCTAGCTGGTGGCAAGTTGAAGAGAACAGGCTCTTAAACTTTGCAAATGTGAAGAAATCCAGTGTGTTAACCACTGAGGCCCTGTTTTGCACAATTGTCTCAGAAAAGGTGCAAGCTGAGAAAGAGAGAATTGCACAAGGACTCAGGCACCCTGATAGTCCATCTGATGATGATGATGATGATGATGATCACACCAATCCCAATCCCCCTAGTATCAACTCAGCTCAGGTACATTACTTGACTTTTCATTCTGTACAGGACTCTGATCATTCAGAGGAGTTGACCAAAGATGGCGACTCAGTCCAAGATGCATTGGCCAAGGATGGTTCCTTTGAACCTGAGGCACAGCTTGACAATGCTGAGACTTCCATAGGAGAAGCTGGTTTGGCTAAAGCCTCATCAATGTCAGGCAAGTTGGACATTGACCAGCCTTTAGTCATTCAGGATGACTCAGTGGACTTGGGATGCCCAAGCACTGTGATCTCCCAACAACTGCCCTCTGTGGATCCTGTTGAGGATATAGAGGTGTCAGGTTTTGAAGGAGTTGAAAAGGCTGAGAGTGCTGAAAAATCAGAGGGAGGTGATGGTGAGGAGTATGTGATCACTGGTTCCTTGAGTGCACCACAAATAGAGGGAGAGGAAGTAGAAATATTGGGTGCAGCCCAATATGAGATTCAGGCTATTCTTCAAGTCAAATCTGAACTTGATGAATCCCTTGGTGAAAGGAGGCCTGATTCTCCAGTGCATGTGAGTTTATCTCTTGAAAAGGAAGAAGAAAAGAATAAAGTTGAAAATGAGAGAAAAGGTGCTGATGTATCAGATCTTATGGGAGTAAAAGAAATAGAGGGTGATGAGGGAGTTTTTACTAACCCTATTAGTTTTGCAGATTCAGTTGCTGTTACCCTTGAACAGATTTTTGCAGATGCCTCCCTGACAGATATACCAGTTGAAGCTGCCACTGACCTTCAAGCAGTATCAGCAAATGTGTCCACACTTAACCAAATCTACTTTGAACAAGCCAACACCTCTGAAGCTCACTTTCAGATGGCTACTCAGACTGCATCCATCATTGAAGAGCAGTCAGGGAAGTTGGACACACTGGTCAGGGAAGTTGAGAAGGCTCATGCAACCACTGCTGATACTCTAGATGGCCAAGGGAAGACTCTAGCCTCTGTGGAGATGAGGCTCACAGGGTCTGAAGAAGTGATCTTACCTACTATTGATGCAAGACTATGTGGAGTTGAAACTGGACTGCAAACAGTTTCCACTGAAGTCACAAAAGCCAAAGATGCTATGGGTATATTCACTAAATCTGTGAAGAAGGAGCAGCAAGGTCTCAAAACCTTGTACAAGCACAATGTAAAGGCATTGAGAAAGACCATCAAGGATGCTTTAAGGCAGAGAACAGCAGCACAGAGAAAGAAGGCAGCAGAGTTGAAAGCTGCAATGGTGAAGGAAGCTGCTGAGAAGTTCACTGTTGAACTCATGGCCAAAGTATCTGATCAAGTTGTGGCCAACCTCACTGAACAACTTCAGGCCAAACTTGATCAATCACTGAAAGCCACATTGGATGCCATAGTTTCCCAGAAGATGAAGCCTGTTCACACCTTTTTGAGCATGGCAGATGATAAAATGCAAAACATTCATGATGAGAATGTTTATCTACTGCAGGAATTGAAGTCCCTCACCCATTCCCACTCACATCTCTCTGTCACTATGAGTGAGTTGAAGCCCCAATGTTTTGATAATGCCAAAAAGGGGGAAAGACAGAGAGCAAGGGCAAAGGGAACCTTGGTGATTGGTGAATCCAAGGGAAAGGAGAAGGCCCCTGAAGTTGAGGAGGAAGCAGTAGAAGACATTGGGAAAGGCAAAGGCCCAATGAATGTTGAAGACTTAACTGAGGAAGAGCAGATTCAAATAGCTGTCAAGGAATCCATGGTGTCAGCTATGGAAAGTCAGGCAAGAAAGCTTCAAAGGCCAGGTGGTGAGTCTACAGGACTTGAACCTCAAGAGAAGGTTGCTGAAGTAAGGGGGAAGGTGACAAGGTCATCTGAAAGAAAGAGGAAGGAACTGGAAACCTTCAATGAATTCCCATCCAGCCTGACTTTGCCATCAGAATTTCAAACTGAAGAATCTGCTCCAGCAAAGAAATCAAAGAGAATGAAGAAAGCAGTCCTGATGCCTGCTATTGAAGAAGTTGAAGAGGAAGTACAGGACAAAGAGCCTGAAGAAGTAGTGCCCAAGCTTGCTGATGATCCTTCCAAATTGTTTGAAGAAGGATTTGGGAAAGATCCAGAAACTCAGGAAAAGCTAGCTCTCTTGAGAGCTAAAGAAAAAATGGATCAGTTGGTTGAGGCCAACAAAGCAAGAGATGGGAGAAGGGCAAACTTCAAAGCTCCAAGAAGGAGGGCTTCATACAGAAGACTCAAACCTCAAATGCTGCAAAGATGGGACACTCAGTACCCTCACCATGATAAGTGGGTTCCAATCTCACTGAATGATGCATGGGAGGAGGCCAAGAGAAGTTTTGTTTATGACTTCTATGTCATTGGAAAGTGGCTTGGTGAGAGTGTGGAAGAAATCTTTGTTCAGTTCATGTTTGAGAACTACAGGGACCTCTACCAAAAGCTGTTTGCAGCAGCTGAGATGGCAAGAGTGGAGTTCAAGGCCCCTGGTCCAATTCTGTACATGCCTCCCAAGTTCAATGGGAACTTGATTGATGAAGGGAAGATTCTGGAGGAGTTCATCAAAATCATGAAGATGGAGAAGATGAAGATAGGCCCTAGAGGCTCCAACAAGGATGTTTGGGAGCTGAAGAAGAGGGTCTGGGCTCAATATGGCATTGCTCCCCAAGATGATGGAACTCTTTGATGAATAAGTTTATTCCTTCCCTACTCTTGTTTTTATGATTGCTGATTCTGTTGTTATTTTTTTTTTTATTAGTGAGTCCTTTGATTTTCAGTCCTGTAATGGTTTATCACATCTATAAAAGGATCACTATGTTTCTATCAAAGAGATAACAACTCATTATCTCAACTAACCTATCCTGACATATATTACTTGATTTATTGTGCTAACAGTTTCTTTCAGGCAAGTTGACCAGTTCACTCTCCCTGAAGGTAATCTTTAGTTTAAGTCAAGGTCCCTTTGTAATAGGTTTTGGCATCATCAAAAAGGGGGAAATTGTTGGGAATAAAATGATTTTGATCTAAGATACCAAAACCCCTGATTGATGATGTACAAGTTAGTTGAGATATGCTCAAGTCATTGTTCAGGCAAGTTGTCCCAGAACACTTAATGTGTAGTTTGCTTAAGTTAAAATCTCAGAAATGTTATGAGATATTAGTAATCAGGATAGTTGTCCAAAGCTGAAATGTTAGGCAGCTTGATAGGTCTATAGGACAAAGCTGCTGATCTATTCAAGAAAAACTGATCAAATGGACAACCTGGCTGAAGAGTTCAAGTATACTAAAGTTGTGCTCTTAAATGCAAATGATCAAGACAGTTGAAGTACAAATAATCAAGTGGATTAAGTGTCAAAAGCTTACAGAAGACATATTCAATGAAGCATTTATTGCCAATCATGCCTGAACCAAGCATTAAAGACTTAGAGCATTAAAGAGTGAAGCATTGAATGAGTGTTGGAACATTCTAAACTACAGCAGGAATGTTCAGGGAGCTTGTCCCATCTGACCGTTGGCTGTGTGTAAAGTTTGCCACAAATCAACCTAGGACAATGTGCAAAATTGGAAACTGACACAAGTCTTCCCAGCCGCCTTTGTCAGAAGTCAACACATTCATTCAAGCAACCATTGAAGACCTCTTTTACACAGTGGATAAAAGGATGTCAAGCTTCATAGCCGTTTCAATGGTGCTGCAAATAGACATAGTTGAATTACTAACCCCTCCAACGGTTAGCTGTTCAAATTGTCTATAAATACATAAGTGATCAAAGGAATTCAGGATCCAACTACAAGCTATCAAACTATCATCAAGCTTACAAAAGGAAACCAAGCTGTTCTCCAGAATTCCAAGTTTCCTGAATCACTTCAAGTTAGCTAAGCCAAACTCTTGTAAAAAATCCTAGCTTAGCATTGAGATATCCTATTCCTTTACACTGTTCTTATTGTAAAGGATATCTCTATTAGTTGGAACCAAACCTCAAACCTTATCTCATTTAGTGAAGAGAGTGTTTGTTGTAGAAGTGAGGAGTTAAGGACTGTTAGTGTGAAACACAGTCTTAACTCAGAGAGATTGAGCACTAGGACTCAAGTTATCCTAGGGATCAAAGCACTAAGAGAGTGTTGTTGATCAGTGCACCTTGGCACTATAAAACAAGCTAATTCCATTGAGAAGGAATTATCCTGTTCAATCAGGGAAAGTGGATGTAGGAGCTTGAGTCTCTGAACCACTATAAATTTGTGTCTCATTTACTTACTGCAGTCTTAACTTCACTTCATTCAATCATATTTCAAAGATTCATAACTCAGTAAGTAAGAAAATCTGTTTTGGACAAAGTCCCTGATAACCTGTTTTTCAGAAATCAACTTGGAGTATTTCTTTGAGTAAAGGCCAACCACATTCCGCACTTAGCAACTCTTTTAGATATTTAGCCAACTGATCACTTAATAGTAATCAGTAGGACAAGTATCTATCAAAGTTCACACTCAGGCCAGTTGTAAGACAACCTGCCTGATAGGACCAGTTTATCAAAAAGAAAAGAATTTGCATACACAAGTGCATTCCCCCCCCCCCATACACTTGTGTTATACTCCACCAAGGACCAACAAAGACACATGGAGTAGAGCGAGGATCAAGTTTGTGGGAGGTGTAGGGGCGAAGCAGAGGATAGCAGAGACAACCAAATACACGGAGTTTGGTCAGATTCGGAGGGCGAGCAGTGAGTTTTTCAAAGGCGGAGATCATGTCAAGGTTAACTTTGGGAAGGCGATTTATGGTGTAGGCTGCCGAGCAGACGGCATAGGGCCAATAGGTGAGGGGAATAGAAGCATGGTGAAGGAGAGCAAGGGCTGTGTCGACCACATGGCGATGACGACGTTCAGACATGCCATTATGTTCTGGAGTGTGAGGTGGGGTGGTGAGATGTGCAATGCCATGAGTTTGAAGAAAGGGGCGAAGAGCAATGAACTCTCCCCCATTGTCGGAGTAGAAGGTTTTGATTGTGTTTTGATAGTTGTTCTCAACAAGAGTTTTGAATGTTATAAATGTGGGGAGAACGTCTGATTTTCGTTTTAGAGGGTAAACCCATATGTACTTGCTGAAGTGATCAACAAATAGCACATAGTATTTAAAATTGTCAGGCGACAAGACAGGCGACGACCAGACATCAGAAAAGATAACATCAAGTGGTTTAGTAGACACAATGCTTGAATCATAAAAAGGTAATTTGTGACTTTTGATACAAGAGCAAGAGTTACAGTTGAAGTGTTTGGAGGGTGCACTGGATAAGCTGAGCTTGGAGAGGGTGTGAGCAAGGATTTTTGTCGACGGGTGGCCAAGGCGAGCATGCCAGGTGGTCGTTGTGAGGTGTTGAGTGGGGAAGGCTTGTGGGGAGGTGTTGGACATGTGTGCCGGCCAGACGTACAAGTTATTGATACGACTCCCAACGAGGAGAATGCTCCCCGAGTGACCATCCCGCACCTGAAAGGAAGATCGATCAAAGACAATGTTAACATTATTATCACGACAGAGGCTAGAGACCGAAATCAAGTTTTTCGAGATGTGTGGGACAACCAGGACATTCGAAAAATTGAGAGACTTAAGGTGAGGGAAGCTCATAGAGCCAGTGTGCGATATGTGTAAACCTTTACCATCACCAATTTCAACATTGTCAGGCCCATCAAATGGTGAGTGAAGAGAGAGGTTGGCAAGGTCGTTGGTGATGTGATGCGTGAGTCAAGAATCCAGTGCTCGGCAGGATGTGCCGAGGAGGCTGAGTGAGCTGAGTATGCCGGGCGAGCACCTGGTCGATTGTGACGAGGGGTCGGGTGGTACTGTCCATGTGGGCGGCGAGGACCAGTAGGTGGAGCAGTGGTCGATGAGGGAAGTTCAGGGCAGGTGCGAGCAGTGTGCCCCGGTGTACGACAATATTGACATGTGCCAAGATAGGGCCGTTGCGAGGACTGGCGAGGACGAGTGTCAACAGGGTTCGACCTCGAGTCAGGTCGCGAGGGGCGATGATGAGGTTTACCAGCAGTGAGAGCAGATGCAGGTGTGATGACCGAGACTGGTCGCGAGGCAAGTTGAACCTCGGTACTGAGGAGCTTGTCGCAGAGCTCGGCAAACGAGATGGGCTGTTCGCGAGCTTGGATGGCATTTGCTATGTCATTGTAAGACTCATCAAGGCCGGTTAGGACCTGAAGGGTGACGTCCTCGGCATCAGAGGTTACGCCGAGGAGTGCAAGTTCGTCGACCACGGAGCGAACTTCCATAAGGAAGTCAGAGATCGGGCGAGCACCTTTGGACAGAGAGCGAAACTTGGTTTTGAGGGCAAGGATGCGACCTCTGGAGGGTTTTCCAAACATACTTTCAAGCATCGACCAGGCTTCACAGGAGGATTTAGTTGATGCAACAAAGGGAATAAGTTCAGGAGACATGGATCCAACCATGGCCGAAAAGATAAGGTTGTCTTGACACACCCACAGATCGTGGGCAGGGTTGGGAACAGTGGCGGTGGTGTCGGTGGTGCCGACAGCTGGGATGGTGGAAGGTGGGCATGGGTGCGTGCCCAAGACATAGCCAAAGAGGTTGTGTCCAGTAAGAAGAAGACGAAGCTGAAATGACCAAGCACCATAGTTGGTGGAGGTGAGCTTCAAGGACATGTTTGCAAGGCTTTTAAAGGTGATTGGTGCCGGCAACGGAAAGGAGGTGGCCATTGTATTGAGTGGAGCAGCGGAGAGAGTGAAGGAGCAGAACAGGCTGGGCGTCGTGCGACGGACGGCGGCGGCGGCTCTTCAGAAGCGAAGGCGGCGGCGGCGGCTGGAGTTTGCAGCGGCGGCGGCGGCTAAAGTTTGGATCAGGCGTGAGCCGAATGACTCGATGATACCATATAGAGAATACAAATATGTGGAAAATATAATTTCTTGATTAGTTGTAGGAATGATTTACAATGGGTATTTATACAAGAGATATTTAGGTCTAACCTAACCCTAATGGGCTTTATAAGAGAGAGCCCATAGGAAACTAAGATGGGCCTATACAATAAATAAGAATAAGAGTGTATTTACTAATATAGGTCCAATAGCTCTAACCACTTGAGCTATCCCACTTTGTCTGTCCTTTCTTTATATGATTAGCATTTTATAATTGGATGTTGTCTGAAATGTTTTAAGTGCAAGTTGAAGTTTTAGAATGTTCTTCAAAAACCTGGAAGAAATTATGGATTCAAATTGTTGTAGAAGACCCTAGATCATGCAGTTGCAATTCATGGCTCAAGGAGTGATGCATGGTTATTTGCACAAAGTGAGAGGAGTTATTCAATGAAGTATTTCATATCCAAAGTTATAGGGTCTATAGTTGAAAGCCAAAGATCAACTATGCGTATACATCGAGATCGAAGATTTTGTTGTAAAAATTCTACCTTGAAAATATTTCATGCACACTTTGCATTAACTTTAATTTAGTAAAGGCTTCATCATAAGACTGGTATCGACTATTTTAGCCTGTGTTAAAAGATTTTTTTTTCCATTTGCAATCCGTGTCTTAATCTTTTGCTATCTTTGATATTTTGTATTTCAGTTTATATTGTATTGAATGTTAGTACATCTTGTACAACATTTTCAAATTGCGATGATATTGAATTAAACGAAATTTCTCTCTCAAGAAATTTCTCTCTCGGTAGCTTATAATGTAAGCACCCAGCTCTACTAGGGGTGGGAAATAGGTTTTTTTTTTTTTTTTAAGGCTTAAGTCTGTCCTTTTTAATAAATAGATTTGGCCCGAAAGCCTTTTAAAGACCTCTTTAGCGTATTTTTTAAAAAAAATCTACAACAGTATTATCATCAAATTATAAAAATTAACTCTTTAAATCTCAAAATGAAGAAATGGAAGTAATAGAATGTTCAAAAAAAAATATCCAACTATTTTTTCAACTATTACAAAGAAAAATATAACTAGTGTTACTAAATTTTCTTATTTATTTATTTGAAAATCACATATTATATAAGTATATACTTATAATATATACAATATATATATATATATGTGTGTCTGGAAATCACTTTCTAGTACATTTGGGGATTCCTTACTATAATGTAGTACAATCACTTTCTAGTACATTTCACATTTACAAACAAACATTTCACATTTAAAAGTGGTTGTATTAAATTGTGGGGAGAAGAATGTAGTACAATCACTTTCTAGTACATTTCACATTTACAAACAAACATTTCACATTTAAAAGTGGTTGTATTAAATTGTGGGGAGAAGTTGAATTTTGTATCAAAGAGTGAATATATATATTTATGTATGTGTGTGTGAAGTTATATAGACCGGCCTGTTGGGCTTAAAAGGCTTATGAAAAAGTTTGAGTCCGGCCTATTTAGCTAAATAGGCTTCTAAAAAAGCTTGAGTCCGGCTTGTTTATTAAACGAGCCGAGCTTTAATAGGCCGAGCCGTAGACCCCTGTCGGGTAGCCTGACCCATTCCCACCCCTAAGCTCCACCCACCACCAAAATCCACCGTCCACCCCACTATTGAAGTCGCCGCTCACTTTCTTTGTAGCTGCTTTTTCGGTCCTTACTCCTAATGATTTTTGGTTTTATGTAGTTTTCCTCTAGTTTTTGTTGGGATCAATGGATAGATTATTTCTAACGGAGCTACGGTGACTATTCAAAGAATTTATCCTTGATCCCGTTTTACCCTTTTTTTTAGATAGTTTTATATTTTTGTTGTTCTCTGCCTTTGCTCTTGGTTGCCTTAGTCTCAGTTTTGGTTCGATTTATGTTTTTTTCTGTCTATCTTCGTTCCCTTTTGTGGGTTATCCTTCCATTGTGTAGAACTTTCTTCCCCTTTGTGGGTCTTCATCTCCCCTACGTGGGATTTTTGTGAGTGGTTTAATGGCGTGGTTGGATCTTGATATTTGGTGGAACTTTGTTCCTTTTTTCTGTTTTCTGTATTGATAGGAGAAGACCTTAGTTTGGGGTAGTCTCGTATTGAGAAGGGAGACCTGGACGTTCTTGTGGAGTAAATGGTACACTCATTTTCCTCTTCCTCACGATTGGATGGGGCAGCGACCGTGGATCATTATTTTTGAGTTTATATAGTTGTATTGATATTTGACATTGATCTCGTAAACCTCTAAAAAAAAATATATATATATATATATATATCTTGTACAACATTTTCCATTCTTTTATACGCACACTTTTAGCCCACAAACTTGGCATAAAAGTTTGATTTCACAATACAAAATGAATCCGCTCAACTTAGGAAAAAAATCAAAGTCTCTCTCAACCCATGAGAGAAATCCGAAAATCTCAATCAATAGAGATTATTGTATATTTAATAAGAAAAAAATAGTATAGTAGAAAAGAATAATGTAAATCAAATTCTTAAGGAATGTAGACAAAGTTGGCTGTTTTTTTTAAGTGAAACCCTATATCTTTTTCTAAGTATTAATAAGATAAGGGTTAATTGCAAATTAAATCACCACCTTTCGATGAATTGCAATTTAATCTAAACTTTTGAATAATTGCAAATAAAATCATCACCTTTCAATATTGTTGCAATTTAGACTTCTAGACAATCTCATTTGTGCCCGAATTTGACGTTTCGAGATTAGATCGAAATAAAAAACAATGTTGTTTCATTAAGAAGGTGTCACATCCGCCAACCACGTTAGATTTGAGGACAAATGAAATTATTAAGAAGTTTAAATTGCAACAATATTTAAAGGTGGTGATTTTATTTGCAATTATTCAAAAGTTTAGATTAAATTGCAATCCAGTGAAAGGTGGTGATTTAATTTGCAATTAACCCATAAGATAATAACAACATACAAAACAACACAAATATGAGAATTTTCAAATTTAATTAAAGAGTATATTTTACTTTTATATTAACAAAATTAAATGAATAAAACAAATACAAGACAATATCACATGAACATTTTGAGCATTGTGCATTTTAAACAATAATATTAATTTGCACAAGTAATAAATTAATAGTTTACGGTACAAACCATTCTCTTTAAATATGTTGTCAAGATCAATGTAGACATGGGATTCTTTGAGACTAACATGGAAATAGGCTTGGGGCTGATAATTCGAGGCGAGACGGGAGCCTTTATTACATGTCAAACGATTTACAAGCCAAGCTTAATGATTGTCGACGAGGGCGAGGCACGTGGAGTCGTCAAGGTTCTAAACTGGGTTGTGAACTTGGGGTTCTGCAAAGCTATAATCAAGATGGATGCGAAGAGAGGTTCATCATGAGATCAGTAATTCGTCGACCTCGAAGACTACATTTTGCTGGCTAGACGTATTCTATAGAAAATTCATTATTTAAGGTGAAAGTGATTAGTCGTAATATCAATGTAAGTGACACATATAGTTGGACTAACCTTAATCTTTGTGGATAAATTGAAAGGTCATTTTACTTTTAAAAAAAAAAAAAAACAATGAAAAAACTTCGATTTTTTTTTTTGGATACTTGGGCTTTAAGTTATATTCTTTTCTATTATTATTAGATTGCAGGCCCAAACCAAGCAATAACTCTATAGGCCCAATTTGAGGTTTAAAAAAACCCTAATCCCAAAAGGCTACATAAATAAATTAGGGTTTTCTACTCATTTCCTTCTTGCCCCATCTCCGCCAACCTGCAAACCCTAAACCCCCATACCTTTAACCAACAAACGCGAAATGGGTATGCAAAAATCATTCAATTAAACGTTACAATTTACTACTTTTGATTTGTATATTGATGAATTCTTCTTTTGTATTTTGTTAATGTAGCGAGGATTAAGGTGCACGAGTTGAGGGAGAAGAACAAGACGGATCTTTTGGCGCAGCTGAAGGATTTGAAGGCGGAGTTGGCGTTGCTGAGAGTGGCGAAGGTCACCGGCGGTGCTCCGAACAAGCTTTCCAAGATCAAGGTAGTGAGGCTCTCCATTGCCCAGGTATTGACCGTGATTTCTCAGAAGCAGAAATCCGCTCTCAGGGAAGTCTACAAGAACAAGAAGTACTTGCCTCTTGATCTCCGCCCTAAGAAGACCCGTGCAATCCGTCGTCGTTTAACCAAGCACCAGGTTTGGCATTTTCTTAATGATTAAATTTTGTTTAATATATGTTTGAATCCTTAGTTTATATGTGAGGCTTCGATGGAATTTTATAAATGTGAGTGCTGATATATGCTATCATTTGGTGTCGTTGATTTTCTCAGTTATTTAAAAAAAATTTGGGATAGAGCTCTTACCTGAATAGTATAATACAGGACAATTCGATGTGCATTTGATATGGTTTGTGAATGCTACTCCGTTTGTGAATTTACATTTGTATGCACATCTTATCAAATTTGATAATTATCCATTTCCCGATAAATATATAATGTGACGGACTTCTTATGAGGCATCATAGTCCATCTTTATTGGACTCAATCAGGTTTTATGAGGTCCACAGATGGCTTTTTCTCTGTAGCTGTGGTCAATCATTCTCAAATATGATTAATATGTACTAGTAATCTACTATGATTAACGTCTTACATTTTCCTGCAGACTGAATTTGAGATGGGTGGTATTATGATTTGTAGGCAAATAGCTTTTTGAATGAAGCTGGTTGTTCTCAATCTGATCTTGAAAACTTATGCTTCCTCGTTATAAAAGTCATGTATAGTATGTGTAGGGTATGCTGCATTTGAATGTTGACTTAGTGTCCTGTTTGCATTCGTCATAGTTGCATAACAAATTCTATCTTGTAGGAGTATTTGTTTTTTGGTTTGTAAAAATTATGGAATTTATGTGCTTCTCTGTTAGTGGTGGGAGTGGGTTATCCGGTAGGTTTGGCTGAGCATTCAAATGTGCTTGCAGGTGCTTTTTTGGTTAATTAACTGGAATTAATGAAAATGTAGAAGACTAGATTTGATGCAATGAGATGAGATGGAAGTTTAATCAAATAGAGATTAAGTTGAAATCAAATGAAAGGAAACCAATAGACTTGTTTGAAACAAATGTAGATAATCAGTTCTACCTTTTGCGTTGGAAATAACCCTCCCTTTTATCTATCTTCCTTCTTTTCCTTGTTGGGCACCGAAATGTGCTTGCAGGTGCTTTTTTGGTTAATTAACTGGAATTAATGAAAATGTAGAAGACTAGATTTGTTGAAATGAGATGGAATGTTAATCAAAGAGAGAGAGTTGAAATTAAATGAAATGAAACCAAAAGACTAATGTTTATCAAGGCCATGTTTGATAGCTAAGACTGATTAGCCTAGATTAGGATAATATCTAAACTTTACAAATTCTAAAACATAATCTACCCTTAATCTTAACTATCAAACAACCAATAAGATTTGAGATGTAGTTAGTCTACCTTTAATCTTGGCTATCAAACATGTCCCAAATGTTGATAATCAGTTCCACTTCTCTGAGTTGGAAATGCCCCTCCCCTTTTTTCTGTCTTCCTTTTCTTTTTTTCGGGTTCTTCTCTGATTGATATTCCATCTGCTTTAATTCTACCTGTTATTCAACAAATATACATTCAAAGTGCTGTTTAGCTGTCGTTGCAATTTCTATTTTTTGACTGCACTGAAAATGTTAAAAGTTTTATTATCATATCTGTAGCCATTGTTCTAATTGCTATGCTTTATTTTTATAGGCATCTTTGAAGACCGAAAAGGAGAAGAAGAAAGAGATGTACTTTCCCTTGAGAAAGTATGCCATTAAAGTTTAAGTTAATTGGTTATTGAAAACCAATTTTGGAGGATATTGATATTGTGTTGATCTATTGCTAAATTTTGCAATTTAAATGCTTGTCATAATTAGACATGAAATACAAGTTCCATTGTTTTTCTATATAACGCTTTGCTTCGTGTTCTTTTTCCCCATATAATCTTATTTTTATTCTTTGTTATGTTTATTATGGTTGTGTTTTGAATAACAATTAAATGCTTCTAGAATCATTTATTTTTAAAGCTTTCTCTCACCAGCTTTTGAAAAAAAGTGATTCTAAAAGCAGTTTGTAGAGTTTCAAATCACACTCTATAACTGATTTTGAAATGTTTATTATAACGGGCTTGTTTAATTGTGGTGGCTTGAAATATTAAGTTGATAAATGTATTGTAGTTTCTCAAAAAAAACTAGTCTCTTTTTAATTATTTTGGAATACATGGTCATGGAATCAATATTATGGTCTTGTGTCCCCTAAAAGCTTTATCGGATTTATTGATTTTCCCTATTAACGAATGAAGAGTTGTTTTTGTCTTTCGCTCTTTAAATAATGGCCATTTCCACCAATTTCTATATTATGGTCTGCTTGCCCCAAGACATTAGATGGAGTCCATGGTCTTTTGATTCTTTGGGTACACTTCCACTATCATACTCAGGGATGCTGAAATAGAGCTTGACGGGATTTATTATAACATGGTAATATCATATGGGGTTTAAATATAGTTGGTGAAATGACACATTTTCTTCAGATTTTGCAATATCGTGCAATATATTCGCCATATTTTTTTATTTTCATCCAATTTTGCACTACGCGCAATAATTAAATTTGTGATATATTCGTGATATTTCGTGATATCGTGATATCCAACGCTGTTGCAGAAAAAAATATCCCATTTTGGCAAACCCTATTTTAATATTGGGTTGGGGTATATACCCCTCCAGCTTTGTTTACTACACTCCCCCGATAGATGCACTCCCCTTGAATTATCTATTATACCCTTATCTCTTAAAATTATGTAGGATAAATACACACCCCTATAAAACCCTAACTTCATCTTCTTCCCCAACCTTCCTCTACCGCCTCTCTCTCTCTTCCCCTCCCTTTTTTTTTCTCTCCCCCTCCCTCCTTGCCGTCGCTCTCCCCCTCCCTCACCCCTCGTCGTCGCACTCCCTCCCCTTCGCCTCGCTCGCCTCGTCCGCCGCAGCCCCTGTTCTTCTTTTTCTTTTTTTTTTCTGTACCAGGCGGCGGCGCCGCCGCTCTCCCCCTCCCTTCCCCCTCGCCGTCGCACTCCACCCTCCCTCCCCCTCGCCTCATCCTCCACCACGACTCTGTTCTTTTTTTTTTTTAAGTTCTGTTACAAGCGGCGGCGCCGCCGCCCTCCTTCGATCCTCGACGCCGTCGTGGCCCTTCCGCGCTCGCCCCCAGCTGTCGCCGACGAAGAACAGGTTTGTTTGTTTTTTTTTTCGACCATTATTGGTCGCTCAAAATTACTTAGTCGACGACCTATTGTCGAAAATTTCAATTTCAATTTTTTTTTTCTTTCGAAATTTGGTCGACCAACCAGTGTCGATCGGAGTAATTTCGGGCGACAAACCAGTGTCGATCGGAGTAATTTCGGGCGACAAACCAGTGTCGATCGGAGTGTTTTTGGTCGACTCTGGTTTGTTAAAAATACTTAGATTTTTTTTTAATTTCTAAATTTTATTTGAGGTGGTGTCGATTGGAGTGGTATTGCTAGTTTATTTGATGAACATGTTCATTTTGGTGGTGGTGGTGGCGGCGGCGGCGCGGTGACGGCGGCAGGCGGCAGTGAAATTCTAGGGTTAGGGTTATGTTTTAATTGTAGGGGGTGTATGTATCTAACATAATTTAGTAAAGGGCAAAATTGGTATTTTACATGAATATTAAATTAATAAAAAATGAAGGGGGAGTGTATTAAACAAAGCTGGAGGGGTATTTAAAAAAATATTTTAACAAACCCTAATGCAGAAATTATGGGCCACAGGCGGCAGGCCCACATATAAGTCGTTGTTTTCTTTTTTGAGTTATTTAATTTTTTTAATTTGCAGTATTTAAAAAAAAAAAAAAAAAAGTCGGATAGGTCATAGGTGTTAGATGGTCCACATCCATCCTACTCAGCAATTTTTGTTGTTCACATATGTAAAAAGTGGGTTTATTGTTATAATGTGTTTCGTGGATATGATCGTACTCTCTAAACATCTCACGTGTTCTTTTTGTTTTAAATTTATACGTGCATTTATTTGAATCTTGAAAATTAATTATAATATTATGTATGAGGCGAGTGAATCGGGAAAAGTTGTCAGAGTTTTAAAAAAATAAACAAGGTAGCCACTTGAAGACGAGCTATTGAAAAGGTGTAAAATTACCATCATCAATTAGGGATATAAAATTAATTATAAATTTATAATAATGCACTCAGGAGAGAAATCAGACGCAGAAATACAAAATCATTCCCCAAGTACATAGTAAATTATACTCCCTCCATTTCTTAACAACTCATGTTTTTATTGAAATTTGTTGGAATTAAGAAATGGTTTATATTAATAAGTACATCTTTAAATAATAAAAAAGAAAGTTTATAATCATATTAATTTCTTAATGCACATTTTTATAGTGTATATTATACAAACTCTTTTACCTTGGAGAAATTAATTAATAAAAGTAAGTTAGAAATTATAAAACTTTCTAAAGTTAAAGGGAGGACATAATTGAAACAAACATTGTAAAATAATTTACAACATCTTATAATTGTGTATAAAAGAAAAATACTAAAACATCATTTATTGAAATACGAAGAGAGTATTATACTCCCTCCTATTCAAAATATATGTTGTCCTAAGTTCATGCACACATATTAAGAAAACAATTGACTTCTCATTTTACCCTTAATCAATGTTTGTTCTTAATCAATGTTTGTTAATTCTCATTAAAAAAAATACATGTATGTAAATATTTATTAATTTTAAGGGTAAATTTGAAATAAATACAATTAATTTGCAAAAGTAAAACGATTTATATTTTGCAAAGAAAATGAAAAGTCAAAACCACCTATAAAATGAATAGGAGGGAGTACGAATTTGTGCAGTTTAGACTCATTGATTTTGAATCAAACTGTTTTCCATTTGTTTGAGGGAGAAAGTAATTTTTGTAGCAAAAAAATGATTGAAAAGTATTAGTTCATGGAGTATTAATTTATTAGAGCATCTCCAATGGATACATCCATCCAATCAACTTCTCTCCTCCACATCACCAATTTATCAAATATTTTATTTTGTGAGTAAATTTCACAATGGCCATCCATTCATAAATGGGTCCACTAAAAATTAAATTATAAAAAATGTTTAAAAGTTTTAAGTTTCCTCTCTCATTAATTCATGTGGGCCTACCTTTTTATTTTTATAATACAAAAGAAAGATAAAAATTGTATTTTTCTGCACTGTGTTCAAAACTTTGGACAAATTCCACTCTCTCTCCATCCATGAGTTTAGCCACAATGGCTATGGACGTCCATCCAACCATTGGACACCCCTATGGATGGCCATTGGAGATGCTCTTAAAACTCAGCATATAAACTCTTACTTATTTCTATGACTTAATATTTTTATTGTTATATCCATTAAGGGGACTGTAATGTACGGAGTAAAACAATAGATTTTAATCTAAGCCGAGTTAAGGAAGACATTTTTTCATAAGACAGATATTTTCTGGATACTGCTCACACGATGGCATACTGTCTCAAAAAATAAAACAACTTATCTTCTCAGATACAATAGCACCACTGTAAAAGAGAACAACAAACGCATATAGAGTTTATACGAACTGAACAAAAGGGTTTCGAAAATTTCAAAAGGGAAGAATTTCGGGTGCAAAAATCTCTGTGATTTCTAAGGGAGGAGTGCTAATATTTATAGGCCGAAATTCGTGGTAGTGGAGAAATTCGTGCAGTCAAGCAACTTGCAGAGCACGAACGTCCAGGTTCACTAAACTTGGATCGAGTTTGATATTCAAATTCGAAATTCCAGAACCTTTTAGATTCTAGAATGTTCTGAAAAATCTGAAGTATTAGTTTTAAGGTTTGCCCAAATGGGTTAGCAAATCAGCTTTCAGAGTTTTTTGTTCTAGAAAAGGTGAAAAATATGAAGTATTAGCTTAAGGCTTCCTCAAATGGGCCGGCACAATAAAAAATGGATTTTCGGGGTTTTTGGTTCTCCAAAAAAGATAAGTGGACCATCAAAGATCAATTGTCAAATCCAAATTGAAATTCGGAGTCGGGCTGAACGTAGGCACGCATGTGACATTTGGGAGTATGTACTCATTTACCAAAATTGAACTCTACTAACACTTCAGTGTTAAATTTTTTTTTCATACTTTTGTATACTTTCCATGTGGGACAAGGTGAGACATTCAACCTTCCCAATCAAACTCTTCATTAAAAGTTGTGTACCACTCAACTTAATTAATTAATTTTTCACTCACCGAAATTCAATTTTAAAACTTTTAATATACTATGTTCATCTACTCCGCGAGTAGATCGATTACGTCACACTTAATTATCTAATAATTAACGTTTAATCCATCTAACAATTTTAATTGGACAAAGTATCAGAACCCATTAATATCAATTAATTCCAACATTTATCATATCCTTTGAATTTACAAGATAATAAAATAAAATTATTAAAATAAGTGGGCGGTGGGGTCAAATGAAATGTCTGGGGTGGGGAGTATGTAACCTGGGAAGTCTCTTGACTATTGACCTGATTATCATAACACGGTCTGGTCAGATTAATTAATTTCCTAATCTAATCCTAATAATTAATTAATTCTCGATTAGATTAACTTATTTTGATTAAGTTGATCGAGTCATGATGAGATTCCATTAATCACACGCGTGGTGGATTCAGCCTTTTACTAATTTAATCATCGCTGAGGCCATTCACGTAGCAACAAAACTGAAATTCTAGCTAGTTATAAACTTAATAATAATAATAATTAAACAATTCTAGATGTTCTAACTTCTATCAACTGATTTACATAGAATATTATGTTGATGTAGAATCTTCAACTAATAATTTTATATATATCTACTTTTGACGCGATTAAATTTACTATTATACAAGCCATCAAAATAAATTAATATACCTTGTTACAAAATATAAATTAATTTAAGAAACACTTTTTACTAAAATATTATACATATGAAATATGTCTAATTAAAACAACTTCTAAAAATTAAACTCAGGTCACCTAAAAATTTGTGAATAGCAAGCATATAATTTACTATAAGATCAAAAATTAAAATATAGTGCAAGAAATGTAACACACACTTAATTTTTTTAGATGAATTTGCGACAAAAATTATTTTACTGCTACAAGACCAAAATATGTTACTAAAATGCAAAAGAAATATGCTACTAAGGGTAATTTGTGGTATGATGCAACATGTGATTAATGTCGAGTAGGCCAAGATGGGAATGACCGGAAAGGTTAGACTTCTCACAAAAAAGTTTGGGATTGATATTTAATTTTTGAATCCAGTCAAAGCATATTATCTATCATAGAATTTTTAAGATGCTTGTCAATTGTCATAACCCTTTTTTAAATAGATCTGACCCAAAATCTTTTTAAGACATTTTTAGTGTCGTTTACTAAATAAATTTATGCAAATAAAAGTTAGCTCTTTAAATCTCAAAATGAAAAAAATAAGAACAATTTATCTAAGAATTGTCAAATAGTAGAGCAATAACTTACAATTTTTATCGAATAGTCCATAAACAATACTTAAATGCATATATTCCAATCATTTCGCTTCAACGATTACAAAGAAAAAAAAGTCATTTTTCAAAATAATCTCATATTAGTTTCTAACATTTTTTTTAAATCTAATTTACTAAGTAAAAAATTATGTATTACACCTATACAATATATATTGAGTACTTAACAATTATGTATACTGTATTGTTTATTCATTATTACTATAGGTCGACTTATTGGATTTAAAAAGTCTATAAAAAAGCTCAAATCTAACTTATTCAAGTAAATGAACTTTAAAAAAAATTTGAATATAACATATTTATTAAACGAATCGAATTGGGCACTAGTAGACCGAGTCATATACTTATATTGGATAGTTTGATCCATTTTATCCCTAATGCGCGCAAGAAACATCACATGCGGTTAGGTTCTATTTGTTGTCTTAATTAGCTCCACATATTACTTGTGAAGCACATTACTTAAAAGGTAGAAACTTGATAGAGTTGTCAAAAGTGACTAGCCGTCACTCTTTTTGGAGTTTTTATTTCTATTTTTGGATTTAAAAAATATTTTTGGAGTTTTTATTTAAAATGTGTTTAATGTGGCAGGAAAATTATTTTCATACTACCGACTTTCTATTTGTAAAAGAATTCCAATAAAAATGTGTTTAATGTTCAATAATTATTAAGTTTCTTTTCAAACAATTGAAATCAAAATAAAGAATACAAAATTTTGATATATTTAACCTTGATGGTAAAAAGAAAGAGTATTGTGTTGTGGTATATATGAAAGAGAAGAGGATAATATATTGAATGATGTCTGATAAATAATAAAAACATTATTAATTAGAAAAAAAAAATCTTCAGGTGAAGTAAATTGAGAAGGAATGTGAAAAAAAATAAGTAAAATTAAAGTCAATTAATTAGAAATAAGATGTAAAAAACACTTTAAAAGAAAAGAGAGAGTATATAAATAAAGGGGACATGAGCTTCGATGTTCATATCTTATGTTATTGGAACCATGATCATTTAGCTTTAGTTTGTTAAATTAATTCAAGATACACATAAAAACACATTCGATTTTGATTGCGTGTATATTGAAGGATCGAAACATACACTATTTACAATTTAATCTCAATTAGGTTATTTAGGTTATTTGAGCACGATTATATATAGATAATAGACATCTCAACATATTTACCAAATCACGCGAAAATAGCCGGACATTTGTGTGCATTTAGGAACTCTGTAATTAATTAGAATCTGGACATACATCTGAAGTTGATATATACATTTATTAGGTTGTTAATTAATAAGATTACTGATTACTACTCCCTCTGTCCCACAAAAATAGATACATTTGACTTTACACACAAATTAAGAAAAATTAATAAATGTAGTCAAATTTAACTAATATGTCTATTTTACCCTTGATATTCCATAAATTTGGTGTAAATTCCAAAGCAGTTGGGTCTTAAGAGTAATTATGAGGTGAGTTTAATTAAGGGTAAAATTGTCAATAAAACATTTAATGCTTAAGTAAAAGAGAAAATGTAGCTATAATTTGGGACATCCAAAAAGAAAAAACGTAGCTATCTTTGTGGGACGGAGGGAGTATTAAATAACGTATCAGGACTGGAAGCTAAAGTTGTCGTTTCAAATAATTAATTTCAACTTTTCGATTGCTTAAAAGTTAAGCTATTGTACTTTAGCAATTATATATTTGTCATTATTTCTTTTTGCCAAAATATATTAATTAATATTGGCATACATATTTTATCATTAATTGATGCTAACGTGCCGTGGCAATTCTTCGTAAAGAAAACAAATCATCATGGAAATTCTATTGCAAAAATGAGAATAAAATATTAAGTTAATTGTTATATCGGGAAAATGTTAATAATCATATCTTAAGTGGTAATATTCTTTAATTTATACTCCGTAGTTAATTATGTGATCACAAGTTTGATTAGAAAAAGTACGTATAACTTGTCACAAATAATAATGGTAACTTTTTTATGCAACTAAAGTTGTCACCCTAATTGTTGGCAATATTTAATTTATTTCATATATTCTTCTGTAAAATTGTCTCCAGAAAATGTTTTTTCGTTTACTTGTAAATTAACATCATTTTCATTTTTCATTATTAGACCAATATAACATTACTAAATACGGAGTATCATTTTATATAAAATATCACTATTTATCTTCAAGATTATTACTATTATTTTTTCCGTCTCATCTCGATTCACAGAACACATTCTTGATTTATATGTGTCATTCTTGCGCATGCAGTGACTCTTCACAGAACACATTCTTGATTTATATGTGTCATTCTTGCGCATGCAGTGACAGAGTCAGAATTAGTCGAAAGGGGGCCCAATTATGAATTAAAAAATTCACTTTTAATATCATATAAATATTTTTGAAACATATAATATATTACTAATGAATCAAGTTAAGTTTTACTAATATATTTCAATAAATTAATATTTCATTCATTCCGCTTGTTACTTACAAAATAATATTTATACCGTCTATATGCAAACATCTTTTAATTTTTATGTTTTAAATTGTTATATACTTCAATCGTTTCATATTGTTTCACACTATTAGTCTTAATTTTTGCTTTAAAAAAATTGTCATTTTAGCTATTTTTACCACGTTTAATTTCTCCCTATAATTTTTCTTCTAATAATTTTTTTAATCTCTCTTTCTTGATAATTGAAGCTAATTATTTCACACTCTCTTTTATTTCCCTTCATTTTTTTTCTCATTTTTTCATGATAAATGATAATGAATGGTAAATTTATATAAAAAAAAAGTTATTTAATTATACACAAAACAACATACATCCTGTGAGACGGAGAAAGTAATAATTGTACTACTAATATTTTACTAATACACTTAATTATTAAATATACATAAAAATTAATGGTAATTATTTTTTCTTTAATTTTTTTATTAAATAATTTTTTTTAAAAACTATTTTAAAAAAAATTGAAAATGGGAGGGGGCCAGTGCCCCCGGCCCCCTCTCCCTCCGTCTCTGTGCGCATGAGTCATGCTAATCTTCTCCGTATCGTTTTAATTTTATCGAATGTCCCCGAAAACATCATTACATGCATTGTTGTAAAAAAAACTAAACATTTAGTTAATTATTCAATATTATGACATAATTAATTATTAACATACAATAAATTTTTTAGTTGACAGTGAAGTGGAATTGTGACTTAGACAAAATATCCTTACTTGACTTTTTTAATTTTATAAAATGCCACTCACTCAACGCACATTTGATTGTGTCTCGACCACACAATAAAAATTGCAAGACCATTAATGTCACTTTTCAAAAAAATGAGCGACATTTAAATTTTGTATATACTTCCTTGTTTCCGATTAAATGTCTCATTTAATATTTTATATATTTCTTAAAAAATAATAGTATTAAATAAATAGTATGAATATTGACATAAATATGAGAAAAGGTAAAAAAAAAAAAATTATAAAAGAGAAAAGGTGATCAGTGGGAGATAGAAAATAAAAAAGGTAAAGATAAATAATGAAGTGTTGACAAAATAAAAATAAGTAACTTAGTCTCGAACGTACTAAATAATAAATTGAGACACTTAACCAGAGACGAAACAATAATTTCCATATGTACACCAAATTACACTATAAAATTCTAAGATTCATTGAGCTGATTTATAATTTTTTATTTTTTTTTAGAGTAGCTGATTGATAATTTTAAAATCCGTCTAAACTAGAGCATGCTCGGAAATGTTCCAATTTAAATAATACTTCAACATCTCAATATCATCCCTTGACCGTAATTAGCTTGAACGTTTCAAGGATATTCCCTAATCATCAGATTTTGTTGGAATTTGCATAAAAATTAAATAATACGGAGTAATCAATATTTATTTTCTCTAATTTTGAATAAGTTAAATTACAAATGAATATTTTTTTTTTGAACGATAAAAAATGTATTTCCACTTGAGTATTAAGGGTACTCAACCCATGGATATACAATATGAGATTTAACTTACAACGCCTCCACAAAAGTAATTGACATCGCCACCTCTACTGTAATTTACTCAATAATACATGACAAAGGATCGTTCCACCATGCTGCTATTGAAGAATTTGGTCTAATAATCTTTTCTCCTCCCATCCAAGTCCAGAGTTTGATTTTTATATTTTCCATAGTCTTTTTATGTGCTTGTTGCTCATTATTGAACCTTTTCTCATTTCTTCTTCTCCATATCTCCTCAACGACACACACCCACCAACTAGATGCAAACCTCCTCTTCACCTTGCCACAGCCAAGAGCTTCGAAATGCTGGGACGCGTGAGCATTGATGGTGTTGTGAGGCACCATCAGAATTTTAAGCCATCGGTAGCAGTCGTGCCAAACTGCAGCGGCATAGGCGCAGTCGATTACCAGATGACTGTTGTTCTCCGGCTCACCCTCGCAGAAAACGCACCTCATCTCTTCGTCTGCGAGTCGAACCCCTCTCTTTCTTAGATTATCCATGGTTGCAAGTCTACTTTTCAGCGCCTTCCATCCTATCATTTTTACTCTTCGCGGCGCGTAGCATTTCCAAAGAGAATTGAATTCTGACCAAACGAACGGAGTTTCGTTCCTCCCTTCCTTATCGTCGATCATCATTGAGTAAGCTTTGCTGGTGGAATACCTCCCGTTCGGCGCCATTTTCCATTCCCAGACGTCCTCCAAATTCATCGACGGCTTGCACCTGTTCACAAAAACAAGAAATTCATTAAAACTTCTCTGTTCATCAGAATTAAAGTGTCTTACCCAATTCCATTTCCAATGCCATGAATTCTGAACCCAGGCTCCCATATTACTGATATTCTTGTCCCTTTGCCTGCTAATTTTATACAAATCCGGAAACATTCTCCCCATTAGATCACCCTCTTCATTCCAGCAATCGCGCCAAAAGCTTGTACTTGCTCCGTTACCAACTACTTTCCGAATCATATGTCTCGCGCCTTTTCCACCCAAAAGATCGTAGATTTTGTTTATATCTTTCCACCAGCTGGAGCCATTAGGGCGACGTCCGCGACCTCTTTGATGAACCACCTCTTCCTCCCTGAAACCTCCATACCGGGAGACTAGAACTCTCGCCCATAGATTATCCTTTTCCGTTTTAAAACGCCATATCCACTTTCCCAAGAGGGCAGAATTAAAGAGGCTTAAATCTCGAATGCCAAGGCCGCCCTTATTCTTTTCCTTGCAAACATCATCCCAACTAACCCAAGGGATTTTTCTCGCTTCCCCCGTCCCTCCTCCCCACAAGAAGTTCCTTTGCAATTTTTTTATCTCGTTAAGCACTACTTTAGGAATTTTATAAAATGACAGGTAATAAGTCGGGATAGCGGAGAGGACGGCTTGCACCAAGGTAGCTCTCCCACCAAGTGATACTTGTTTGTCCTTCCAACCATTTAATCTTTTCTTTATTCTGTCAATTAACCCATGCCAGGCAGCAGCCTTTTGATGATTAATACCAATATTCAGACCAAGGAAACTCATCGGAAGTTTGCCAATGGAACACCCCAGATCACCCGCCATCGCCCATGTTTCTTCATCGTTCACGTAAATCCCCACCAAGCTACACTTGCTGAAATTTACCCCTAGTCCAGAGGTAAGCTCAAACAGCTTGAGTATGGACTTAATGGTGCTAATATCTCTCCTTCCTCCGTTGCACAAAAACAAGGTGTCGTCTGCGTACTGCAACAGGGGTATCTGGACTTTATTATACCCCAAACTGATAGGATCCAGGTCGCCCGTCTCCACAGCCTTGCTAACCATCACTTTCAATCCTTCGGCCGCAATTAGGAAGAGAAGCGGCGACAGCGGGTCTCCTTGTCGCAACCCCTTCTCGAGATTAAATTCGCCGGACGAGCTACCGTTAACTAGAACTGCCGCACATGCCGAAGAAATACACTCTTTCATCCAATGCCTCCACTTAGTCGCAAAATTCATATTCTCCATCATGCTATCAAGATATCTCCAATCAACCGAATCAAATGCCTTTGCGAAATCAACTTTGAGCAGGACTCTCTTCATACGTTTTTTCTTGGCATGAATATAAATGATACTTTGATGTGGTTCATATATATAATTCCTGAACTCATTATTCTAATATTATTATATTCGTTCTTAACAAATATTTAGTCAAATTTATGACCTTGTTAACGTCACCACGACGATTAGTGAATAAGACGAGAACATCTCAAAGTCAATGAAAACCAGTCAAAAGTCAACGACTCGAAAAGTGTTCGTCAATGTCACATTGACACTTATATATGTTTGCCCACCTCATAGGGCACCAACCTGATTGGCACATTGTTTGTTTGGGCCAACGAGCTCATCTCGCATTGATGTCCGGCCACCCGGAACGAACAACCACATCGGTAAGGGTATCAGCCCATCTAAGTCAGTCCATCCTACATGTCTATAAGATAAGGACAAATCAACTTGTTCACCAACAGTAGAATACTTAGTCATTAAATTTTAAAAGTCCATGTGCCACATAGACAAACACTTGTCTCTAATGGTACTAACACTATAATAAAGATAGTCAATGTATACTTGCATGTACTATTTAAAATGGTCTTTAACCGAATTAATAAAACACAATATGAATATCCAACAACAAAATGCTTTTTCTCTCTTCTTAAACTATCTCAAGAACAAAAATGCTTTTTCTCTCTTCTTAAACTATCTCAAGAACATTCAATACAAAGTTTGATTAGTCAACCAAGCCACATATACAACTTAAAAACTGACTATCAACATATTCAACTTCATAGTTATACCCAACCCTAGAACTAAAGACCCAAATAACTAATTTGCACAAGACTCTACAACTTATTTATGTAGCTCAACATTGAGTACAATTGAGAGTTAAAATATGAATTCGAATAATCTAATAGTTTAATTGAATCACAATATACAGTTTAATTAGTACATAAAACAAAAATGAACATGAAAGTTATCAACGGGCATTGCTTGACAAAGATTGAGGGGACCCAACCCAAATAGGTATTGGCAGATAAAACCTGGATATAAAGATTCATTTGACCAATTAAATAAAAATGTTAAATTTTTAATAAAGTAGAAAGCGTCATACATCATTATTTGAAATAGTCTCAATCCCATTCTGCATTTTGATGGTATATATAACAAGAATTGGTCTCACAGACATGGTATGGACCACAACTTTAGTAAGTGCTTCAACATTTTATTTTATTTTTTCTAAGCATTTTCTTTTAAATAATTCCTATTGATAATTAACTCAATATATAAACCTATATTCATTGAAGCTTGCAATAAAAGGTCTGTTTTTTTAATTTTTTACTTCCTCCTATTTAAAATATAAGTCGTTTTGACCTTTCGTTTTCTTTGCAAAATATAAGTCGTTTTGCACTTTTCAATGCAAATTAATTGCATTTATTCCATATTTACCCTTAAGATCAATGACTATTTACATAGATGTATTTTTTTTAAATGAGAATTACAAGCATTGATTAAGGGTAAAATGAGAAGTCAATTATTTTCTTAATATGTGTGCATGAGCTTAGGATGACATATATTTTGAATAGGAGGGAGTACTCAACAAGGAGATTGAGATCGAGGTAAAAAAACACTGACAATAAAATTCCCAAAAATCTACACATAAATATTGATATGGTTTATGTGCATAAAGTCAATAGATTAGACCTTGAGAATAGCTCGATCAAGCAAGTAGCAACTCTGGACAATGATATATAGGGATAATGTTCAAAGATATTATGAGAATTGGACTAATTTGTAAAGTTAGTCAATTTTTTTGTCTAAATCAATTTTCTGAATTAAGTCCTATAGCTTTCAAAATAGTGTTAGTTTTGTCATATATTGATAAGGTTGAAGAATTTTTGAACGTGCTACTCATGGAATCTGTCGTAATTCCATATGTTGCAACGGACTAACATTGCATAATGAGAGACAAATATACTAATTTCAATTCGAAGATTATAAGAACCAAAAATTAATTATCATACTAAAACAAATATATTGTCAATATTAGACTAATTAAATTTGTAGTATTTTAAAAGTTATGAGACTTAATTGAGAAAAATGATTCTTATGAGACTAAAATCGTCAACATTTAATAAATATGATACTATCTTTTTACAATTTAGATTGAGAATAGCGAGCTCTTCCCAATTATTTAAAAAAAAAAAAGACATGATAGTCACTTAAAAAATGTGGGGTTATTTTCGTAAATCGACATTAAATTAAGGTTAGAAATTCATATTTTAGATATGTTAATCTATGCAATAGAAACGTAAAAGATAGCAAGGGCGCAACAAAAGATCAAATACAACTCGATTCATTGAATTAATTTACAATATTCACCTTATGCCTCTTGTCCTATGTACTCATGAATTTATGGCTTCCCATAAATCATCAAAATTTAATTTCATTAAAGAAAACAATCTTGAGAATCTTGTGTTACATTCTTTTATATATAAAGTTAAAATAGGGGAATTTTTTATATTTTAGTCCTATATAAGTTTGTTACATTCCAAAATAAATCCTTTAAATTTCAACTTTACAAAATAAGTCATTTACCTTTCAATTTAATCATTTTTTACATCAATTTTAATCTTTTATGTTTTGAAAGAATTATAATAGTCAAACTTGGTGACACATCACTATCTCTCCACTATATATATTAAAAAAAAATTAGAGCTAATAAGTAATAACACCACAAAATATTTTATACACACCCATAATTTAAAATTAAAAAATAAATGTATATAAAATAATTAAGTAACCCTTACATAAATAAATAGTAAAATAATTTTAAAAAATAACTTGAAAAAATCTGAAAATAAATCTTTAAAAATCTGAAAAAAAAATGTAATTAAAATTTAAAAGTATTTAAAAAACTAACTAAATCTTTAAAAATAATTAATTTACATAAAATAATTAATTTTTTGAAAAGAAATCTTAGAAAATTAAATAGAATCTGAAATTAAAAAATAAATCATCAAAACAAAATTTAAAAAAATCAATAAAAAGTAAGATTTTATTTTTTATTTAATTTTCTTAATATTTATTTTTAATTGAGTTGATTTTTCTTTCATTTTTTATTTTATTTATTTTTTAAAAAAATTGAATCATTAATTGGTATTTTAAATTTAATTATTTATAAATTTAATTTGATTTATTTAATATTTTTAGATTTAATTTGGATTTAATTGATTTTTTCATTCAAATATTTTTTTAATATTTAGTTGATTTGTTAAAATATTTTTAAATTTTATTTAGTTTTTCGTATTAATGATTATATTTTTTAAAATTAATTTTTAAAATTTATATATAGTTTTAATGATTTAGTTGAATTTTAAATTATATTTTTATTCAATTTGCATTTGTTTTGAGGGATAAAGGGTAAATAGAAAAGAATTGGGGTGTGTTTAGCAATAAAAATTGATTTTTAAATTTTAGTGGGGTGTGTATATATAACATTTTATTAGATGTTAGTTACACAAACAAAATTATCGGCATCTACTCCAAAATAATTAATCTCTCCTCTATATATATGAAAAAAAATTAAAAATTATTTGCATCTACTCCAAACTAATTAATTAATTTATTTGAAATATATTTATTTATTATTAGTATTTGATAAAATGATGAAATTATAATTAAATTTAGTTATATATTTCAATTAATAGAGGAAAATAAGATTCACATAATTAACATCGATCATTCATAACTGCAACACCCTTTGAATTCGTTTGAGAAATTTATTTTGTTTCACATTTTTTTTATATTTTTCAAGTTATTTTTTAAAATTATTTTACTCTTTATTTATGTAAGGGTTACTTAGTCATTTTATATACATTTATTTTTGTATTTAAAATTATGGGGTGTGTATAGAGTATTTTTGGGTGTTATTTACTCTATTTTTTTAATATATATAAAGGAGAGATAGTGATGTGGCATCTTTTAATACATGTGGCACCAAGTTTGCCAATTATAATTTCTTCAAAACATAAAGGATTAAAATTGATGTAAAAAAAGATTAAATTGAAAGGTAAATGACTTATTTTGTAAAGTTGAAACTTAAAGGATTTATTTTGGAATGTTTCAAACTTATAGGACTAAAATAAAAAAATTCCCGTTAAAATAGTATTGGTTTGGATTATAGAAATAGAGTAATATTACTCCCTCATCCCACAAAAATAGCTACATTTGACTTTACACATATATTAAGAAAAATCAATAAATGTAGTCAAGTTTAGCTAATGTACCAATTTTACCCTTGAAATCTCATACACCAAAATTTGTTAAGCATTAATTACTCTTATTACAATAAAGCATTTAATACTAAAGTAAAAGAGGAAATGTAGCTATAATTTGAAACATTCAAAAAAAGAATATGTAGTTATCTTTGTGGGATAGAGTGAATATTTATTTATTTAGTTATGTACCTTGACTTGGGACATTGACCTAGATTCACTTAGCCAAGTTATGAATTTTATTTTCCTCAAAAAGTTGATGTAAATAAAAAATCCACAAAAGTTTATGTACCTGTCATTGCACTCCTTATTACTTTTTTTTTTATCATAACATGAACATCATTATATCATTAGATTTTGAGCTTTTTTAAAATGACCCTTTCTTTCACTGACTTGAATGTCGAAATATCTACACTGGAAACTGTTTCGGGTGTATTTTTAGGTGTTTTATAATGATGAATTTCAAAGAGAGACTGGTATTTTTTTTTATAATGTTTAATTTATTCTATTTCATTTGAGTATTATTCATCATATTAATTCTGTGTGCTCGATCTCTTTATTTACCACTTTACCAGTTAATCTGCAATGAAGTGAGGAGGCACCTACTCTCACGATCAAGAGAGATAAAATAAATAAATAAGAAAGAAAAAAAGTGAATAAAGACCATTTCTCCAAGAGAGAAGATATATGGCCTTTAATTTAAAGACGGATAAAGACTTGCATGCCTTTAATTTTATCATCCAAAATCCATTCCTAATTTAATTTAAACCCGATTTTTTCATCTCTAATTTGCCTTTCGTTTTCTTGCATTAATGTATGGTATAGTAGCAATTTCATACTATAATATACTACTAATATTATTGTTATATGATTTTTTTTTCAATTCCCTTTCAATATAATTTTTTTCGAAACCCCCTAGCTTTCAATATAATATAGAAATTCCAGTTTCTTCTTTTTAATTTGTCCCAACAAAGTAGTACTCCAATATTCATAATTTTCAAAAAAAAAAGTTTGTATATCCAATTTTATACAGTAATAAGTAATTCTCATTTCATAAAAAAAAATATATTCATACATACTACTTTATCTCTATTTTATTTCCCTCAAACTTACATTATTTTACATAATCAATCAATTTTCTTTAAAATTGATATCCAAATGAAAATTAAAAAAAAAAAATGAATGGTGTAAATAGTAATATTACTTAAAAAAAAGTAGTATAAGAATAAAAAAGATAAAATGTTATATTCAAGAAAGTTGTTAGTATTTTTTTTTTAATTTTTTTTGAAGAGGTTATATATTCAAAGAAAGTTGATGCAGTTTCTTCTATAGCGTCAAGAATTTGAATACACGGTATACACCTAATACTAATATGCTAATATAGTAATACCATCCGGTATTTTAATACAGGGATACATACTATATAGTCTATATTAGGCATCCATGAAAACGACATTGTTAGCTAGTAAATTAGAAGAAATTTGAGTTTTAATTAATTTAAATTCTCATCGATGATGTATATGGATGTAACTACCAAAGTCGGATTATATATTAAAAGAAGGTGACAGAATCGTTTAGAAAGAAGGGTATTTCTTAATTTAAAATCAAATAGAGAAACAAGAATGAAGTTGCGTTTTAAGTTTATGATGGATGTTTCTTTACTGACTCATTTACGCAATCTTGAGCTTTATACATCCTCTGTTCACGGACTCGTTTACGCATTAATTGAGTAACACATTTTAATTAAAACCACCAGTAGTGCTTACGTTTCACACGTTCAGTTGACCGATACAAAAAGAGTAATAGAGACTACTCGAATAATATTAGTGAATTTCATTAAATAATACTGTATTATTTGTAAACTTGATGCACATTATGCAAAAAAAAAAAAAACAAAAGCAACACAATTTTACTCCCCAAAAAAAAAAGTATATATTTATCCTTCGTATCATTACTTGTAGAGTTCACTGTACATTCAATCGAATTACTTTATTTACTATATATATAAAATTTTACTATAAAATTATCACATTTATTTAAACTGTGTCCAAATTTTACAGCAAATTTTTGTGGTACAGTGGGGCTTGGGAGAATATACCAAATGTTTAAATATACTATAAATAGTATAATTATTGTAAATTAAATGCAATTTCATGTCTACACACACGAAGTACATAATTACATAGTACTTCCTGTATCCTTGAAAAATACATAAAAGATAAATATGTTAACACTATGAGAGTGGAGATTGTGTTCAAACTTTTAAAATATAAATTAAAAATAAAAATATGAAAACTTTTTTGGTCAGCTCAAATTAGAAACTATTTGACAGCTTGAGATATTCTGGGAAAATTTAATTGTACATTTTTTTACTAGTTTTGTTTCATATAGCATTTCTCATTTTGTATAGAATTAAGGAATATATTTTTTTATAAATTTACCCTCATTATTTTTTTTCCTTTCTTTTCTTTTTATTTTTTTTATTTTTCCACCTTTCTTTTCCACATTTCTTTAACCTTTTTAAAAAAATTGTAATTAATATATTTAAAAAAAATATATAAGCAATTTAGGGTGGTACTTTCTAAAATCACCATGTATCACCATCATGTACATTCACCATTTATATTAATTTTTTTACCGACCAAAAAAAAATTGTACATTTTTTTATGCGAGAAAAAACTTTAGTGTACATTGACATTGTGGCATGATATCCATAGTTACCATCGACGCTGCCAATGGCCGTTAGCTTTATCCCACAGATTAGGATTCTTTCTTTCTTTGAAATTTCAACTAAATTCACACAAACGCGTCTTCTCCCTTTTTTTGGTCAACTCAAACCCCTCTCTATAAATATCCCCTTCCCCTCCCCAACATCTCATAATCCATCCTCATCTTCTCTAAACCAACAGAAGCCAATCACCCATACCATAAACATTCTCCAAATCATCTTTCAATTACTACAAAACAAAATGAAGGGTTCACTCTTTTCCACCAGAGCTTCTCCTCCACGGCACCATTCCCCTTCTTCAACGCCGCCGCGCCACCACCATACCTTCTCCGAGACTATCATGGACGAAAACATCGACTACGCTGACACCATAATCACCAAATGGAATATCGATACCCATAATTCCACACCCTTGTTTACCGATGACAAGAGAGAAGCCAAGAGATTTCTCGAAGCGGTTACTGGTTTGCAGCAGGCGATGCACCATCACGTGAAGATCCGTTCGAGCTCTGACATACTCATCAGAGCTCAGAATTTGATGCAAATTGCGGTTAAGAGACTGGAGAAGGAGTTTTATGTAATTTTATCTGCAAACAGAAAAAATCTCGATTCTGAATCTGTCTCCAGCCGCTCCTCCCGGGCTTCGGTCCGCTCCAGTATTTCCGACTTCAACGAAGATGAAGTTTCAGAAGAGGAAGAGGGCAGTACGACGCCGTCTCGTACACCGCCTCGCGCCGGGAATTCCATCTCTGAGGTGGATACTGCCATGGCGGATCTGAAAACCATTGCGGATTGTATGATTTCCTCTGGATATGCGAAGGAATGCGTTACTATATACAAACTCATCAGGAAATCGATTATTGATGAGGCTTTGTACTATTTGGGGGTTGAGAAATTGAATTTTTCTCAGATGCAGAAAATGGATTGGAAAGTTCTGGAGCCCAAAATTAAGACGTGGCTACACGCAGTGAAAGTCGCCGTTAAAACTCTCTTCTCCGGCGAAAGGATTCTCTGCGACTTCGTTTTCTCCTCCTCCGAGAAGATTGCGGAATCGGTCTTCACCGAGATTTCTAGAGACGCAGCTGTCAATTTATTCAGTTTCCCTGAGAATTTCGGCAATAGCAAAAAAATTCTAGCTCCTGAGAAAATGTTCCGCGCCCTAGATCAATTCGAGGCGATTTCCGATTTGTGGCCGGAGATTGAGTCGGTTTTCTCTCACGATTCGTTGTCGCCGGTGAGATTCGCGGCGGAAGCGGCCTTGGTGAAGCTCGGCGAAGCCGTGAGGACTATGTTGGTTCAATTTGAGGCGGCGATTCAGAAAGACTCATCCAAAACGCCGATCGGCGGCGGCGTCCACCCTCTCACCCGCTACGTGATGAATTACCTCGTTTTTCTCGGCGATTACTGCGGCGCAATCTCCGTCATAGTAACGGACTGGTCCGTCGGCGCGCAGAGTCCGTTGCCGGAGTCTTACTACGCAAGCCCCATCGCCGGAGAAGATCCCACCGGAGCAGCGCTAACCGCCCGACTGGCGTGGCTGATTCTCGTCCTCCTCTGTAAGCTCGACGGAAAAGCGGTTATGTACAACGACGTCTCATTGGCTTACTTGTTCTTAGCGAACAACTTAAACTACGTCGTTTCGAAGATCCGGAACTCGAGTTTGGGGCTCCAGATGGGATTGGAATGGATTTCGGATACCCAATCCAAAGTGGAGAAATACTACGGCAACTATGAGAGAATGGGGTGGAGTAAAGTTTTGTCGTCACTTCCGGAGGATCCAACGGCTGATATTTCTCCTGAGGATTCCACGGAATGGTTCCGGCGCTTCAATTTGAACTTCGAGGAGGCGTACAATAAGCAGACTGCGTGGGTCATACCCGACCCGAAGCGACGAGACGATATTAAAATCTCTCTAGCGCGGAAAATCGTGCCGAGTTATCGGGAGTTTTACCAAATGCACAGAGGAAACTACGGGAGACAAATGGGGGGTGAGGCAATTGTCAGATATGCCCCGGAAGATTTGGATAATTACTTGTCGGACTTGTTTTTTGCCGGTGGCGGAACATCTTCGCGTGGGAGTTATCAAGAATCATCGCCGTCGTCACGCGGCCGTTGATGGGACATACAATGGCCGTCCAAATGGGCATGCGCATGTGCATCGAAGTGGATTGAGAGTTACGTATTTGTTGTTATATATATATACTGTATACATTAAGCAAGTTGTAAAGAAATTGAACATCACTTCTAGTCTAGAGAGGGACACCAATTTCACTATTTGAGTGTATAGTAAGACAGAGAGCTATTTGGCTTTATTCATCATAAATTATTCTTTGGTTCTTTACAAGAGCATGAATTGTTACAAGAGCTATTTGGCTTTATTCATTATATATATATATATACACTGTTTTATAGATTTTTTTTGTGTTTGATTAGTATAGTGTTTTAGTTGTTGCCGATTGTTTCTGTTGTGCCTTGTGCAACTAGTTTCCCGTTATGGGTCTTTGTTGTGGTTGTGAGACTTCCTTTTTTATGGTTGGGCTCTTCGAGATGGTTTCGAGAGCCCTGGTGTTCTAATTCATGGGATATAGTACTTGGTGGAACTTTGCCTGTTTCTTCTGTTTTCTATTCTTGACATGAGAACACCTTAGTGTGGGGTTGTCTCGTTGAAAGATTAGAGACCTGGACACCCTTTTAGAAGGCAAAGGGAAACTCGTCTTCCCTTCTCACGATTGGAGTGGACGGCGATACTAAGGTTTGAAGATCAAGATCTTGAGCTAGGGATTTGTAATCTTATTGTATGATCTTGTAAACCCCCCGTAAAAAAAAAAAAAAAAAAGGAAAATTATGGCTATGTTTACTTTTAGTTTTAAAAATTAGATTTTGGATTTTAAGATTCTAAACCCGTTAAAGTTCGGGATTTAAAAATCGATTTTTAAAATTCATTCTAAACCACTCCTATCAAACATTGATTTGATATAAAATTATGTATCAATATAATATCAAAAGTTATATCAATATAATATCACTCCAATCATTATAATCTAGATCACATTTTTTTCTTTTTCACACCGACCCATAAAACATAAGTTATTGTGCATAAAATTTTGGATTGTACATATAAACTTTCAAATATTCTCTTATTGAGGAAATTTTATTTTTAGTCTTATAAGTTTGAAAAATTCCAAAATAAATCCTTTAAGTTTCAACTTTACAAAATATGTCCTTTATCTTTTAATCTTTTTTTACATCAATATTAATCCTTTATGTTTTGAAGGAATTAAAGTTGACAAACTTGGTGTCATATATATTAAAAAAATGCCACATCACCATGCCACTCTATATATATTTTTAAAAAAAATAGAGCTAATAATCCAAAATACTTTATACACACCCTATAATTTTAAATACAAAAATAATTTTATATAAAATGACTAAGTAACCATTATATAAAAAAAAGAGAAAATATTTAAAAAAATAACTTGAAAAAATCTGAAAAAAAAATGTAATTAAAATTTAAAAGTATTTTAAAATCTAACTAAATCTTTTAAAAAAATGTAATTAATTTTTTTGAAAAAATTCTTAGAAAATTAAATAGATTCTGAAAATGTAGCTTAAGATATATATGTGGTTAATTAGACTCATGATAGATGTCTTATTGGTTTAATTTTTTTTTATCCAATACGTCAAAATATATTCGATTTACCATTCGGTATGAATCAATTGAGATATTCAAACTTACCGTAAATAACTCAACATAACTATTAAATAAGGCCTAAAAAGATAAAATTGATCAAGGGTAAAATGGTCTAAAATGAGGGTTCTTTAATTTTTATACACACTGAAATCAAAACATATAGTCTTTTGTTTTCTAAGAGATACTATTAAATAATTTTGTTCTTAATTTGTGTGAAAATAAAAATAAAAAGGACAATTAAAGTGAAAAAATGAACGTACAAAATATCATCCATTTTAATTTACATTTAAGGATGTTTAAATTATTAAATAACAATAAATACATGTATAATTTTTTTAAAAAAATTAATTACATTTTTTAAAATACTTTTAAATTTAATTACATTTTTTTAAAGATTTAGTTATTTTTTTAAAATACTTTTAAATTTTAATTACATCTTTTTTCAGATTTTTTAAGTTATTTTTTAAAATTATTTTACTCTTTATTTATGTAAGACCGGGTTACTTAGTTATTTTACATACATTTATTTTTGTATTTAAATTATAAAGTGTGTATAGAATATTTTGAGATGTTATTAACTCTATTTTTTTTAATATATATAGGAGAGACAATGATGTGGCATGATGACGTGGCATTTTTTAATATATGTGGCATTAAATTTGTCAAATATAATCCCTTCAAAACATAAAGGATTAAAATTGATATAAAAAAAGGACTAAAATTAAAAAGTGAAGGACGTATTTTATAAAGTTGAAACTTAAAATATTTATTTTGGAATCTTTCAAACTTATAGGACTAAAAATAAAGTTTCCTCTCTCTTATTTAAATGATCTTGAATTGAAATTTTTTCTTATCTCTTGCACATTACAATAGTATAATTAAATATGAGTAATTTTAACATGGGTGGGGCTAATAACACCCCATAAAATGTTATACACACCCCAAATGTTAAACACACCCCATTAAAATTTAAAATTCATTTTTTATTACTATACACACCCCAATTATTTCCTATTTACCCTTCAACCCTCCTAACTAATAAAAATTAACTAAATCTTTAAAAACATATAAAATTTAAAATTTAATTAACAAAAAAAAATCAATAATACAATAAAATTACGTGTAAACGTTGAAAATATTTAAAAAAATGGGCTAAATTTTAAAAATCATTTAAAAATGGAACAATCAATTAAAAAAATTAAGAAAATAAAAAAATGAAAAATTAATAATTAAATCTAAATAAAATCAGAAAAATAAATCAAATAAAATAAATAATTAATGATTAACGATTATTTTTAAAAAATAAAATAAATAAAGAAAAATCAACTCAAAATTTAATTAAAAAATACAATAAAGCTAAATAAAAAATTTAAAAATTTCAACTAAATTTTAAAAAATAATTTAATCAATTATATTTATAATTAATTTAATTAATTCTTAAGATTTAGGATATTTTTAATTTTTTAGATTTTATTTATCATTATTCGAATTCTTAATTTTAAATGATTTTTTTAATTAATTATATTTTACGATTTATTAAAAAAATTACGAATTTATTTATTTTTAATTGATTTTTGAATTTTTTATTTGAATAATTTATTTTTTTCTTTTTAAAAAATATTTAATTTTTTCAGATTATTTTTTAAAAAAATTAATATATTTAAATTAAATATTTTTTAAGATTTTATTAATATTTTAAAATACTTTTCAGATTTTAATTATAATTTTTAAGATTTTTTTAAAAAAAAACTGTCTTTAATTTGAATAAGGGTTACTTAGTCATTTTACAATTATCTATTTTCATTTTTAAAATGATGGGGTGTGTATAACATGTTTTGGGGTGTTAGTAGCGATACCCTTTTAACATTATACATACTCCTAAAAAAGGAATGAGACTATATTTTATGATAAAATAATAATAATAATAATAGGTGACCATAATATATTTTGGTACAGAGGATTATACAAGTAACCAAGTTCTACAGCTTAATTAAGCTCCAATTTTTTTATTATATTAACTCGATTAATTAACCTCCCCTATATTTATGTTTGTTGATTAAAATGAAAATAATGCACATAATATACCAATTAATAACTGGGTTGGTCTGCTATGGACTCGAGTGCATGTTGTGCACCCTAGTCCATGTTGCACTTTTCAGTTTACTGACTTACACTTTTTGGTAAATGGTGTTGCACTTTTCAATTATTAAACTGTATAATAATATTTTTAGTAATAATAAAAAAGTGCAACACCATTTACCAAAAAGTGTAACATTATACAGTTTAATAATTAAAAAGTGCAACACCATTTACCAAAAAGTGTAAGTCGATAAACTGAAAAGTGCAATATGAACTAGGGTGCACAACATGCACTCGAGTGCATACTACACCTTACCTTAATAACTTAATTGTTTTTAATTCCTTGAAGAATTTGGTCTAGCCATCGTCTTCAAACTATATTAAGAAAAAACATAGAAAGAAGCTTAAAAATGTTAACTAGTGCAATATTTTTGCCCCTGTGTTTTCACATCAAATTATATACAGTATCATTTTTTATATTCCACTATCTACGTGTGTTACTGACATGTTAAAATATTTATAATAATCATGACAACACGTGTTAAATATCTAATGCATACCTGAATAACACAAAGTGACTGATCATCGAACTTACTGACGCCCTGAAGAATAAGTTGCATGAATCCTGGATTCGAATAAATCAAGTCCCCAATCTCATCCAGAGAAAACTCGGTCGTGGCCACCACGAACCCGGCCCCAGCGGCCTTACACTCGACCTCCAGACGCCCCGTCTGCTCGTTGAGTTTCAACCGTCCGGCCAAGAATTCATATATAATATCAAAAGTTATATCAATGTAATATCACTCCAATCATTATAATCTTTTTCAATAATAATATAATGTCAAAAACTTATATTTTTGCGTCGGTCTCCTTTTTCGCGATGCCTTATCTTCTGTGCGCGACAGATTTCTCCTTCTTTGCGATGTCTTATCTTCAGCCCGCTGCCAGAAATTGCAGAGTTCAATTAAAAAAAAAAAAAAATAGAAACTGTTCAGATTTCTGATCTGCTAATCACGAAACAAGCGGATAAATTATTATTTTTGTTTTTTGAATGAATTAACGATAAACTATTAAACATAGTTGTGTTTTTCGTGTTTTCAATTATTTTTCTTCATTTTTTAATGTGGGTATCTCATTCCCTCTCAATAATAATGTTTTATTTATATAGTAACACATCTTTCTTAATACAGTAATACACTTGTGTTTATATAGTAACACATTTTTCTGTGTTACTTTAAGGTCAAATATGTGTTACTCAAAAGACAATTGTGTGTTACTTGTCCTTACAGTAACACGTATTTGTCCGAACGGTAACATATAATTGTATTTATAGTAACACAGATTAAGAGCAAATTTTTCTATTTTATCCTTCCTTAAATTAATTTGTATTAATATTTTCTGTGAAAAGTCAATTTATTTGTTATTTGTACTTACAGTAACACATATTTGGTCTTGTAGTAACATATAATTGTATTTATAGTAACACAGACCTGAAACCCGTTATCCTGTTAGCCTCCTGCGCGCGACTTTTCCGCGATTTTTAAGAAAATATTCGTTTGATCGGTCAAACCCGTTACAGATCCGCGAATTTTGGTCTTTCCTTAAATATACTGATATTTCTCGTGAAATATTGCACATAAGTGCGGCCCTAATATAATACTCCTTCATCCACCAAATGTAGTCCAATTGGAATGGGGCACAAGTTTTAAAGAAATTGTAGATAAAGTAAGAGAATTAAGTGATGGTTGAAGGGTGATGGTTTCTATAATGTGTATAGAACTACATTTGGTGGACAAAAAATATGAGTCAAATGGGACTAACATTTCATGGACGGATGGAGTAATACTATAATAATTAAATAATATAACACATTCAATCATTACACAATTAACTAATTATTATAATTTCACCCAACAATAATATACTCCAATACTCCCTCCGTCCAATTTTATTATGCCCACATCTCTGGGCACGGGTTTTAATGAATATTGATTAGTTTATTCATAAAGTAGATAAGTTGAGGGTATGATGGAGTATTGTGGGGTCCATTTATAAATAAATGATTGTTTATGAATAAAGTGAATGACAAAGTGAGTAAATAAGTGATGGTAGGAGGGTGGAGATAAAGTAGTATGAATAATATTGTTTCCAAAAAGAGTATGGGCATAATAAAATTAGATAACCAAAGAAGAAAAGTGAGAATAATGAAATTAGACGGAGAGAGTAATACAATTTCATTCAATTTTACACATTAATTATATAAAGTTAAAATCTTCTATTATTCTAAAATTCAAGAGAAACACACATATTAGTACTATTTATCAAGGTTTCAAAAATCCAAAAATTCAAAAATCGATTTTTAAAACCACTCAAACCCCAAAGTAAACATCACCTACTCGATTTGTTATGCCTAGTTGGTTTAGAAAACTCATTGTTGATTGCATTTTTTGCATTAGTGGATAATGCATTACTCTACTAATAAAAATATTTTATTTGTTATTAACTCAATCTAACATTTACACAAATTTTAAGGTAAGATTTACGTGTTAAGGGACTACAGGAAATGACATATATTGTAGTATTAAAATATTTGAGGGAATATTTTAAAAAAATGAGTTGTTTTATTTCCTCTTTAAAAAATATTGAACACAAAATATTATTGTACAAGTATGACCATATTTACTCGATAGAGACTAGAGGTGTCGAAAGCTTGTTTAGTAATGGATTTTTTAAGACGATAGGAAGGAGAGACGACATGCCACCCAATCTAACGACGATAGGAAGGATGACACGCACCGTAGTTGCTCTAACGACGGGGCTAAATGTATGCGAGAAGTCAAAGCCAGGGATTTGGGTAAATCCTTGAGCTACTAACTGAGCCTTGAAACGATCAATCGAGCCATCGGGCTTATATTTAGTGCGGAAAACCCACTTCGACCCTACTATATTTCCAGTGGACGGACGGGGAATTAATTCCCAAGTATCATTTTTGTACAGGGCAGCCATTTCGTCACGCATCGCCGTGTACCACTGTGGTTGCTTCATAGCCGACCGAAAGCCTTTCGGTTCAGAGGCTTCGGATAATGCAGATAAGAGAGCTGTAGTGGCAATGTTAACAGAATGTCGTGGCCTGTAAATTCCGGATTTTGCACGTGTCTGCATAGGGTGAATGGATTGTGTGGGAACAATCTGTTCGGCAGGTGGCGCTGCATCGGCAACTGATGTAGGAATCGACAATGGCGGGTCTGCTGGAATAGGAGGCTCGGCAGGTATTGTATGTTCAACAGTCGGTGTAGTTTGCGGCACAGAGGAGTGGTCGCTTGGGCAGAGCGAGCATAGTGAGGGAGTTGGCGGAACTGATGGATGTAATGGCGGGGGACACGACTGAGGTGAAGATGGCCGAGTAAAAATATGAGGTTCAAGAAAAGTGGACACATCCAAATTATTAGCAGCAGTAGTATTAGTAATTCCAGAAAAAGGGAAAATGGACTCATCAAATTGGGCATGTCGTGTGATGTATAATCGAGATGAAATAGGATCGTAAAACCGAAAACCCTTGTGAATACTGTTATAGCCCAAAAAAATGCACGACTGACTTCGAGGAGCTAATTTGTGTTCGGCATAATCGCGGAGATAAGGATACACGCAACACCCAAAAGTCCTGAAATTGGCAAAATTCGGCTCCAAACCAAACAAGAGCTGATATGGTGACTTGTGCTCTAAAATAAATGATGGCAAACGATTCATAATATAAACAGCCGTTGAAAAAGCGTCAAGCCAGAATAAGGCAGGAGCATGAGCATGAACATGAAATAATAGAGAAAGCCCAGATTCAGTGATGTGTAGATGTTTTCGTTCAGCACGGCCATTTTGTTGTGGTGTATATGGACAAGAGAACCGGTGAAATATGCCACGAGAGTTAAAGAATTCACGCACCCTACCATTCGTGAATTCCGTTCCGCCATCACTTTGGAACGTCTTAATCGTGCAAGAGAATTGATTGCAAACCAGAGAAGTGAATTTTACCAAGATGTCATAAAATTCAGATTTCTCATGTAATGGATATAGCCACGTGAATCGAGAGTAATCGTCAACAAAAACAGCATAATAACGAAAACCATCAATTGAAGGAACATGGGCAGGGCCCCATAAATCGCAGTGGACCAAATCCAAAACCCGTAGAGCACGCTTTTCATTAATATTAAAAGACAATCGTTTGCTCTTGGCCAATTGGCAAGAGGAACAAATACTAGGATTAGGTAACAAAGATGTAACACCAAAACAGCCCAACTTTTGCAACAATTTAACAACTGAAAATGACACATGCCCTAAACGCGAGTGCCATAAATCAAAGGAAGCTTTAAGAGTATTCGACCGAATTCTAGCTAACAACGCCGAAGACCCATGCTCCAAGATGTATAGACCATTACTGCAATTGCCCCGAGCCAGAATCTTCCTTGTCAACCGAATCTGAATTTCAAAAGATTTATTAGAAAATCTGACATCAACTGGTAAATCCGACGTCAATTTGCTAATAGAGAGGAGATTTTTAGTAATATGCGGAACAACCAAAACATTGGACAATGGTAATTGATTATTAATATAACAGGAACCCAAATGCGAAATATGAAGAGAATTACCGTTACCGACAATAACATGATTATTACCGTTGTACGGCTCATAGTTGTCGAGAGTGGTTGTGGCATTCGTCATATGAGCAGAAGCTCCAGTATCAACGTACCAATCTGGCTGGGATGATGAGGCAACCTTACACTGAGATTGAAAAGCATGAGCGAGATGGGCAGAGGCTGGAGTAGAATCACGAGTGTAACGTTGCGAGCAAGTGTTGGCATAGTGACCATGCTCACAGCAAATCTGGCATTTGGGAATGTAGGACTTCCGTTCAAAATTAGAAGAATACGAGCCACAACCACCTCTTTGACCTCCGCCAGCCTAGCGGGAGAAGCTACCAGAACGGCCAGGATGAGAGGGTCCGCGACCGCCATGTGAGGGGCGATTGTTGGCAAAGAACGCTGCTGGAGCAGTATTTGCAACCTGAGTTTCCATTGCTTTGTCATAAAGCTCATAATTTCGGGCCTGATGAACAAGATCAAGAAATTATAGAGGCGTAGTAAGGGCCATTCAAATATCAGTGAAGCCACGAAACTGGGGGCCGAGTCCACGCATAAACCAATGACATTTGTTTGTCTCATCAATAGAACGATCAATGGTAGCAAGTTGATCGCAAAGGGATTTAAATTTGCGGCTAGAAGCAGAGGAGTGACTGAAAGCAGATTCCAACGCGAGCCACACCTCGCGTGCAGTTTCAAGGTTAACGACCTCAGCCATAGACTTCTCAGTGAGGGAAGAGAGGAGAAGACTGAGAACTCTGTGGTTTTTCGTGCACTAGACATCATGATCTGGATTGGGGATGTTCTTGCCATCGGCGTCTTTCGTAGTGGTAGGAGGTGTGACAGTGGTTCCGTCGATAAATGGAAAGAGGTTATCGCATCGCAACATGGGCATAACCTGATTTCGCCACAAAAGGTAGTTTGAAGAGGATAATTTGATAGTGACCATATGAATGAGAGTTGCAAGGGGAACAGAGTCAAAGGCAGCCATGGTGAGCTGGGCGTAAAGAGTGCGTTTGGGAATTTGGAAAGAGATTAGGGTTTAGGGTGGAAGGCTGATACCATGAAAGAGTTAATATTCTGTCACCACAAATCTTAGGTGATAGGCGTGTACCATATATATAAGAATTGAGTTTACAACAAACTGCGTAAATAAAGGTACAAGATAAGTTCAAAATATGTATCTCTATCTATGCGGTTTTGACTTCCTCAATATTAGCTCTTTTAGTACCTATAAAATGAAAAGTAAACCAACAACAATAGGTAAAGTCTAGTATGCACTCGAGTGCATGCTGTGCACCCTAGTCCATGTGCACTTTTCAGTTTACTGACTTACACTTTTTGGTAAATGGTGTTGCATTTTTCAATTATTACTAAAAATATTATTATATAGTTTAATAATTGAAAAGTGCAACACCATTTACCAAAAAGTGTAAGTCAGTAACTGAAAAGTGCAACATGGACTAGGACTAGGGTGCACAACATGCACTCGAGTCCATAGCAGACCAACCCACAACAATAATGAGATGATAACAAATCAATTCATAATCGAGTTAAAATATTATTAACAACTTACTGATAATTTTTTTGCTAAGCTGGGGTTGGTTGATGAATCAACACAGGTTCTAGAATTGGTGCTCAGAACCATTTCTCCCGTTAGTCAATGACAACTTACTATAATTTTTGGCTATGCTTAGTTGATGAATCAACACATGTTCTAGAGTTGGCGCTCAACCGTTTCTCCCGTTAGTCAATGACAGATTGACTAGCAGCAGCACCAATTTTGATAGAAAATAATAAGTGAGTGACCAATTTTGATAGAAAATAATAAGAGTCACCATTTTGATAGTGTTTAAATGTGGGTGACTAAATCTAAAAATAAAATAAAAAAACTTGGATGATATGATATTTTCCCATAAATAAACCATCGTTCTTTTTTACTGCTCATCCTAAATTAAAGTTGCATCTCTCAAACATAAATAATAAAATTTAAATTATAAAATTCCTGGTGTCACGGGTTTTTATTTAAGCGGTGCCGCTGTATTCTTTCTTCCTATTCTGAACACATGTTCTAGAGTTGGCGCTCAACCGTTTCTTAGTCAATGACAGATTGACTAACAGCAGCACCAATTTTGATAGAAAATAATAAGTGAGTGACCAATTTTGATAAAATTAATAAGAGTCACCATTTTGATAGTGTTTAAATGTGGGTGACTAAATCTAAAAATTAAAAAAAAAAAAAAAACTTGGATGATATGATATTTTCCCATAAATAAACCAAACTCATTCTTTTTTACTGCTCATCCTAAATTAAAGTTACATCTCTCAAACATAAATAATAAAATTTAAATTATAAAATTCCTGGTGTCACGGGTTTTTGAGACCTTATTTTATTTAAGCGGTGCCGCTGTATTCTTTCTTCCTATTCTGAACACATGTTCTAGAGTTAGCGCTCAAATGTTTCTTAGTCAATGACAGATTGACTAACAGCAGCACCAATTTTGATAGAAAATAATAAGTGAGTGACCATAAGAGTCACAATTTTGATAGTGTTTAAATGTGGGTGACTAAATCTAGAAATTTAAAAAAAAAAAAAAAAAAAAACCTTGTATGATATGATATTTTCCCATAAATAAACCAAACTCGTTCTTTTTACTGCTCATCCTAAATTAAAGTTGCATCTCTCAAACATAAATAATAAAATTTAAATTATAAAATTCCTGGTGTCACGGGTTTTTGAGACCTTATTTTATTTAAGCGGTGCCGCTGTATTCTTTTTCCTATTCTGAACACATGTTCTAGAGTTGGCGCTCAACCGTTTCTTAGTCAATGACAGATTGACTAACAGCAGCACCAATTGATAGAAAATAATAAGTGAGTGACCAATTTTGATAAAAAATAATAAGAGTCACCATTTTGATAGTGTTTAAATGTGGGTGACTAAATCTAAAAATTAAAAAAAAAAAAAAAAAACTTGGATGATATGATATTTTCTCATAAATAAACCAAACTCGTTCTTTTTTACTTCTCATCCTAAATTAAAGTTGCATCTCTCAAACATAAATAATAAAATTTAAATTATAAAATTCCTGGTGTCACGGGTTTTTGAGACCTTATTTTATTTAAGCGTTGCCGCTGTATTCTTTCTTCCTATTCTGAACACATGTTCTAGAGTTGGCGCTCAACCGTTTCTTAGTTAATGACAGATTGACTAACAGCAGCACCAATTTTGATAGAAAATAATAAGTGAGTGACCAATTTTGATAGAAAATAATAAGAGTCACCATTTTGATAGTGTTTAAATGTGGGTGACTAAATCTAAAAAAAAAAAAAAAAACTTGGATGATATGATATTTTCCCATAAATAAACCATACTCGTTCTTTTTTACTGCTCATCCTAAATTAAAGTTGCATCTCTCAAACATAAATAATAAAATTTAAATTATAAAATTCCTGGTGTCACGGGTTTTTGAGACCTTATTTTATTTAAGCGGTGCCGCTGTATTCTTTCTTCCTATTCTGAACACATGTTCTAGAGTTGGCGCTCAACCGTTCTTAGTCAATGACAGATTGACTAACAGCAGCACCAATTTTGATAGAAAATAATAAGTGAGTGACCAATTTTGATAGAAAATAATAAGAGTCACAATTTTGATAGTGTTTAAATGTGGGTGACTAAATCTAAAAATTAAAAAAAAAAAAAAAAACTTGTATTATATGATATTTTCCCATAAATAAACCAAACTCGTTCTTTTTTACTGATCATCCTAAATTAAAGTTGCATCTCTCAAACATAAATAATAAAATTTAAATTATAAAATTTCTGGTGTCACGGGTTTTTGAGACCTTATTTTATTTAAGCGTTGCCGCTGTATTCTTTCTTTATTCTGAACACATGTTCTAGAGTTGACGCTCAACCGTTTCCAGCACCAATTTTGATAGAAAATAATAACTGAGTGACCAATTTTGATAGAAAATAATAAGAGTCACAATTTTGATAGTGTTTAAATGTGGGTGACTAAATCTAAAAATTAAAAAAAAAAAAAAAAAACTTGTATGATATGATATTTTCCCATAAATAAACCAAACTCATTCTTTTTTACTGCTCATCCTAAATTAAAGTTGCATCTCTCAAACATAAATAATAAAATTTAAATTATAAAATTTCTGGTGTCATGGATTTTTGAGACCTTATTTTATTTAAGCAGTGCCGCTGTATTCTTTCTTCCTATTCTGAACACATGTTCTAGAGTTGGCGCTCAACCGTTTCTTAGTCAATGACAGATTGACTAACAGCAGCACCAATTTTGATAGAAAATAATAAGTGATTGACCAATTTTGATAAAAAATAATAAGAGTCACCATTTTGATAGTGTTTAAATGTGGGTGACTAAATCTAAAAATTAAAAAAAAAAAAAAAAAAAAAAACTTGGATGATATGATATTTTCCCATAATTAAACCAAACTCGTTCTTTTTTACTGCTCATCCTAAATTAAAGTTGCATCTCTCAAACATAAATAATAAAATTTAAATTATAAAATTCCTGGTGTCACGGGTTTTTGAGACCTTATTTTATTTAAGCGTTGCCGCTGTATTCTTTCTTCCTATTCTGAACACATGTTCTAGAGTTGGCGCTCAACCGTTTCTTAGTCAATGACAGATTGACTAACAGCAGCACCAATTTTGATAGAAAATAATAAGTGAGTGACCAATTTTGATAGAAAATAATAAGAGTCACCATTTTGATAGTGTTTAAATGTGGGTAACCAAATCTAGAAATGTTCTAGAGTTGGCGCTCAACCGTTCTTAGTCAATGACAGATTGACTAACAGCAGCACCAATTTTGATAGAAAATAATAAGTGAGTGACCAATTTTGATAGAAAATAATAAGAGTCACAATTTTGATAGTGTTTAAATGTGGGTGACTAAATCTAAAAATTAAAAAAAAAAAAAAAAAACTTGTATGATATGATATTTTCCTATAAATAAACCAAACTCGTTCTTTTTTACTGCTCATCCTAAATTAAAGTTGCATCTCTCAAACATAAATAATAAAATTTAAATTATAAAATTTCTGGTGTCACGGGTTTTTGAGACCTTATTTTATTTAAGCGGTGTCGGCTGTATTCTTTCTTCCTATTCTGAACACATGTTCTAGAGTTGGCGCTCAACCGTTTCTTAGTCAATGACAGATTGACTAACATCAGCACCAATTTTGATAGAAAATAATAAGTGAGTGATCAATTTTGATAGAAAATAATAAGAGTCACCATTTTGATAGTGTTTAAATGTGGGTGACTAATTCAAAAAAAAAAAAAAACTTGGATGATATGATATTTTCCCATAAATAAACCAAACTCGTTCTTTTTTACTGCTCATCCTAAATTAAAGTTGCATCTCTTAAACATAAATAATAAAATTTAAATGATAAAATTCCTGGTGTCACGGGTTTTTTAGACCTTATTTTATTTAAGCGTTGCCGCTGTATTCTTTCTTTATTCTGAACACATGTTTTAGAGTTGGCGCTCAACCGTTTCCAGCACCAATTTTGATAGAAAATAATAACTGAGTGACCAATTTTGATAGAAAATAATAAGAGTCACAATTTTGATAGTGTTTAAATGTGGGTGACTAAATCTAAAAATTAAAAAAAAAAAAAAAAAACTTGTATGATATGATATTTTCCCATAAATAAACCAAACTCGTTCTTTTTTACTGCTCATCCTAAATTAAAGTTGCATCTCTCAAACATAAATAATAAAATTTAAATTATAAAATTCCTGGTGTCACGGGTTTTTGAGACCTTATTTTATTTAAGCGTTGACGCTGTATTCTTTCTTCCTATTCTGAACACATGTTCTAGAGTTGGCGCTCAACCATTTCTTAATTTTGATAGAAAATAATAAGTGAGTGACCAATTTTGATAAAAAATAATAAGAGTCACCATTTTGATAGTGTTTAAATGTGGGTGACTAAATCTAAAAATTTTTAAAAAAAAAAAAAAAAAAAAACTTGGATGATATGATATTTTCCCATAAATAAACCATACTCGTTCTTTTTTAATGCTCATCCTAAATTAAAGTTGCATCTCTCAAACATAAATAATAAAATTTAAATTATAAAATTCCTGGTGTCACGGGTTTTTGAGACCTTATTTTATTTAAGCGTGCCGTTGTATTCTTTCTTCCTATTCTGAACAAATGTTCTAGAGTTGGCGCTAAACCATTTCTTAGTCAATGACAGATTGACTAACAGCAGCACCAATTTTGATATAAAATAATAAGTGAGTGACCAATTTTGATAAAAAATAATAAGAGTCACCATTTTGATAGTGTTTAATTGTGGGTGACTAAATCTAAAAATAAAAAAATAAAAAAAAAAACTTAGATGATATGATATTTTCCCATAAATAAACCATACTCGTTCTTTTTTACTGCATAAAATTTAAATTATAAAATTCCTGGTGTCACGGGTTTTTGAGACCTTATTTTATTTAAGCGCTGTATTCTTTCTTCTTATTCTGAATAAAAATGGTTTTTAGACCTTATTTTATTTTATTTAAGCGGTGCCGCTGTATTCTTTCTTCCTATTCTGAATAAAAATGGAGGAGAGGGAGAGATAATTGAATCTGTGATTTCTCTCTTTTGTAGAGTTTTTATTTGTGGTTAAATCTTTCTTTTTGTTTCGGATGTCTTCTGATTCGGGACCTTCTTCAACAACGGTTGCGAATCAAATGTCACTTTGAAACTGTGTGAGCTTAATGAATTAAAATCGATTACGATGGATCGAGTGTTGCGGGTGGCCTGATCACCTGTGCTTTGTGAAATTCGTTTGTGAGTTTTATGATTTATTTTTAATCAAATCATAGATCCAATTTTTATTTTCTTTGAGAAGTCATCATATTTTAATCTAATTTTGATTTGAATTATGTGTCATATCCCACTTGAAAAACTCAAAATGCCCTACTTCATTCCTCATTTTTTTCTCCATTCTTATTAAACAACCCTCATACGCCTCATTCTTAAAAATCCCAGCAACCCAACAGAGTCGGAAAAGCTTTCCTCCACCCCCAACCGCCCATTGTAATGCTCTCCTCCCTCAACTCCGATCTGTACGATGCTGCCATCGCCCACCGCTGTCAGAAAAATGTTATGTCAGGGGTGATCTGCCACCACATGCTTCTCCACTGTCGCGGCCGCCGCTGGGATCCGTCATAGCTTGGCCATGACCTCCTCCATTGGCACTGCAAGACGAAGAAACCACCCCCTTCGTGCACCGACGCCGCCCATTAACAGCGACACACCTCTCAATTTTTTCGAAGACGGAGATGAATCTGTGGTGGTGGTTGATGGCGGCGCTGCCGTCCGGATCTGAAGACGACGATGGATCTGTGTTGGTGGCGAAGAAGATGAAGCGGCGAGTTCAAGCCCTCCGACGATCCGTTACAGATCGGCTCCCAAATGGCACCCATTTTCACGATATTGGTGTTTTAGATATCTTCTCTGCGACTCCAGGTTCGTGGTGTGTTAGATTTGTTCTTGAATGATCGATCTACTATTTTGATTTTTTAGATTTGTTCTTGAATGGATGTTTTGGAGGTGAGAGATGTAGATTTTGGACTGTAATTTTTTAGAATTGTTTGTCCAAAAACTGAAATTTGTGATTTGGAGATGGAAATAATTTTGTAGGGAAAGAAATAAGGAGCGGACATGGATGAGATGAAACGAAGCCGCCATTGTTGAAGGAGATGAAGTAAATCTTTTTTTTTTCTTTACTCGAACTGTGTAAGACTCAATTTTTATTTGTGATTGAGAAAAGTGTTATGAATATTCTTGAAGAAGGCATATATGTAATTTCATTTTTTTTTTTAACAATACATGATTTTTAAGGTAAGTTTTCTTTTTTTGAATTTTGAAACTTGATCTGTAACAATAAAATTGGTGGAATTTGGGCTTGACCATGCAAATATATTTTTTTTGATTTTTAATTGGTTCGATTTTTTTGAAGGTAGGGGATGCAGATTTTTGTAATGGAGGTATTGTAATGGTGGTGTTGAGTTTTAAATTTTTTTGTGTTGAAGAAGATGAAGAAGTAGGTTTTGAGTTTTAATATTTTTGTGTTGAAGAAGATCGTGAAGTTTTTGTAATGGAGGTTTTGAGTTTTAAATTTTTTGTGTTGAAGAAGATGAATCTTGTCCCTGCTTATCTGTTTTTTTCTCTGATCTGTTTTTTTTTTTTACTAAAAAGAACTGTTGTGTTGATGCAAATAGCTTGTGTCTTTGATGACTTGATGCAAATTTATTTTTGTTAGTTGATTCAAAAAAAAATTTTGGGTAAATTTTTGTTTGATGATGCAAATCTTCTCTTCTAATTCTAAAAATTAAAATATGGAGTAGTGAGAATAGTGTGACAATTAAATCATTTAAGAGTGAGCATAATGTTATTTTAATTAAAGTTTAGTTCGTTCGAAAAAAAATAATTAAAATATACAATGGTAAACGTTACTTTCACACAAAAAAAAATGTAGACATTATTGTTTGAGTAGTTTTTGGTAAATTTGTAATTTTACTTCCAAATTTTGCTTAAGAATTTAAGGAGAAAATATCATTTTTGGTCATCGGACTTTACTTCTTTTCACATTTGGTCATCCACATTTAGTCACTCTCAAAATTGATCACCCAATTATTATATTCTATCAAAAGTGATCCCTTGTAAGTCCATATGTTATTAACTAACTGAGAAAAGTTTGATATCTCACTTTTCCTCTCTCTTTTAGTTCCTTTTCCTAAATCCTAATATTTTCAATTTATATTAAATATTAAATTTATCTTCAATTAATAAATACAAAATTTATAACTTGAGTGTTTTTTAATGCGTACGACTGCACCCAAGTTTCTATAACTTTTAAGTTTAGGTATATTGATTAATTAATTTTGTTTTGTTTGCATTTTTATAAAAAAAAAAAAAAATTGTTTTATATTATGCAGATGAAAAAAAAATGAAACAATCATTTTTAAATTAAAAGTTTATCATAGTGGTAAAATGGTAGATGATGGGATTATGGGGATATGTAGATTAATTTGACTATGTTGATGGTGATGTGTTTGGGTTAATTGAATTGCAAAATTTTACTTATCCTAATCAATTAGGATATACTCCCTCCGTCCGCTTAGCTTCTCATTTTACCATTTTGGTCCGTTCGTCTATGAACTTCTTATACCCTTTTTAGTAAATACTTTTTCTTACCCATTACTTTATATCCTACTTTTTATCTCTACTTCTCTCCTTCTTTCAATCACATCACTTGTACTATATCTATTAATTAATCATTTTTCTTAATTTCTGTACCAAAAAGTAACGGGAAGCTTATAGGCGGACGGAGGGAGTAATAAAAAAAATTACTTATTCTGGCATCTGGGGCAAATTTGCACACCGGTTGGTAGAGTGATTGAATTTGAAATAATATGAAGTTGATATGTCTTTTGTAGATGATGTGATTTTAAATGGTCTTTATAATTATGTTGTGTAGTTCGATGATTTATAATTATTGTATTCACGTGTTGAAAATTATTCAGACTCTTGTGTATTTTATACTCTATTTTTCTGACATGGTTTTTTAACAATATTTCACATTCGTTATAGTAGTGAAATAGGTGAATTAATCCAATTCAAATATTTGCCTCTTACGTCTCTCAAGCTTTAGGGTTTAGGGAAATAATTAAAAGAGGGGAAATGAGATGTCAAAACTTTTTTTTTTTTACGTGATTTTAAGAGATTTGCGTTCAAAATCTTTGTCAGTTAACGATAGATTGACTAAGGGTAATATCAAATAATAAGTGGATGACCAATTTTGAACAGTGATTAAATGTGAGTGATCAAATTTGAAAAGTGGTAAACTTCAGTTATATTTTCCCTTTATATTATTTATAGCTTAATTATTTTTATAATTTAATATTGTTAAAATTATTATAATATTATTTTTATTCTTAAGTTTATTACATTAAAATTGTGACATATATTTTTATTAAATATAATTATTTAATTTTTATTTATATCATCAAATAGGGTAGGGCTGCTGTGTACTCAAGTACACGGTGTACTTGAGTCCAGCTATATAGTTTTAGTGCAATTAATAAATAATAATAATGTCCCAGGTTCGAATCCACCTCACACAATTTTCGAAAAATTTATTTTAATAGTTTTAATGCAATTAATAAATAATAATAATTTAAAAAAGGTTCGAATCCCACTTCTAACCATTTTCAAAAATTTTATTTTAGCAGTTTTAGTGCAATTAATAAAAAAAAAAAATTAGCAAACAATTTTTTTTCTAGTAATATCATTAATTGCACTTACTAATAATATTATTAATAGTAATAAAAGTGCAAGTAAAAAAATAATAAAACGTGTAAAATTAATAACAATTTTTTAAAAAAAAATTTGCACCAGTTTTTCTAAATTATGAAAGTGCAAGTACAAATAAACAAAATGTGTATCATTAGCATACACTTTTCAATTATAATATCATACACTTTTCAATTATAATAAAATACATTTTTCATTAATATATAACTTACACTTTTCATTAATAGAACATACATTTTTTTAGTTATAATATCATACACTTTTCATTAAATATATCATACACTTTTTACTTATAATAACATACATTTTTTATTAAATATATCATACACTTCGCAGTTATAATAACATACACTTTTTATTAATAAAACATACATTTTTCATTAATAGATCATACACTTTGCAGTTATAATAATATACACTTTTTATTAATATATAACTTACACTTTTCAGTTATAATATCATACACTTTTCAGTTATAATAACATACACTTTTCATTAAAAACAATGTTGCACTTTTCAATATAGTAACATACACTTTTTATTAAAAAAATAAAGATACACTTTTTAGTTATAATAACATACACTTTTTTTAAAAAAAAATCGAAAAAAAAAATCGAAAAAAAAAATCGAAAAAAAAAAATCGAAAAAAAAATCAAAAAAAAAATCGAAAAAAAAAATTAAAAAAAAAATCAAAGTTTGACCATTGACCGGTCAACGGTCAACATTTGACTAGTAAAAGTCTACTCAAGTACATGGTGTACTTGAGTACATACAAGACTTTGGCCATCAAATAATATTTATTATCATTTGAATTTTTATTATTTATTAAAAGAATACTTTTTGAATCACCAGAATCAATAAATTACTCCAGTTTTAGAGGTTTGAGCAAAATTTAAGTTGGGCAGGGAGTATATAAATATAGAGGATTCGAAAATTTTCACATAAATATAAAAGAGTCGCTTAAACAAAACATATTAAAAAATCACAGGAAAATAGCAGTGTGTGAGATTTACAGTCTTCTCTAGCTAAAACCTCCCAGAATCCAACTGCCTTCATCGCCATCAATCTATTTCCGATTAGGGCTCCACTTTAGGATTTTCCCAATTCATATTCAAATCTCTCAATTTGAGTTGCAGTTGCAGCCGAAGAAGAAGAACAAGTACAAGTAGAAGAAAATGTCCGTACAGGAATATCTGGAGAAGCATATGCTCTCCCGGAAAATTGAAGACGCCGTTAATGCCGCCGTTAGGGCAAAGACGCCCGATCCCGTCCTCTTCATCTCCAATCACATGAAGAAATCCATCCCCTCCGTCATCACCAACGTTAAAGCCCGCCAAATTCTGGATAGCAGAGGAATTCCCACTGTTGAAGTCGATTTGTACACAAATAAAGGCGTCTTTCGCGCTTCTGCACCCAGCGGATCCACCTCTGGCCTGTATGCACTCTCAAACCTCCCCTCCTATGCGTATCTATTCTTCATCTGTTTTTTCACCTAGTTAAATTTGGTACTACATTGTTCTTTCTATGCCTGCATTATGTGTAAAATGCGGTAGGAATGGGGCTGCAATCAAAGAACCAGTTATTTGAGCTAATGCCCTTTCATTTTTCGTTATTGCTTGAAGTTTATGCTAACATACCAATATTGAGATCTTTTATAGCTTATGAATCTTTAATTTGCTAAGTTCATGGGTTCTGACGAAATGTAAATCATCTAGCACTCTAGGTCAACTGGTTTCGAAAACAGTTTCAGAGTTAATGAAATTATAGTTGAGCTTGATCGATGAATAGTCAACTAAAACTCATTTGTGCCCCTATGTAACAAGTAATGCGACACATTAGATGCTGGATAGAGAAATGGAGCAGTCTTATGTTCATGATGTGAGACTCAAACTCTATTCGAGCATTCTTCTTTCAAAAAGTCTGGTTTTCTCTTTGTCCATATATGAGCTGCATCTCATTGAATGGTAATGGAGAAGCAGTCCACTTTGACTCTAAAACCGAGATTAAATCCTACTCGACTGAGAAGCTTGTAGTGTGCCCGTTCCTAGGTTCAACTGTCGTTGATATGCGGTCTCAGAGCCAATGAACTGAGTGGATCTCATGGCGGTTGATTTTGTATATCAAGTGACTGTGATGGAAAAATTGTGTTATCCTAGCTAGCTTATATACATAAACAAGTTAAGGAAGTTTTTCCTAGCAACATGAACAAAATAGAGGAGGATGCATAATTTTTACTGCACCTTATCAGGGCTGTCCTCGATATTTGGTTCTTCAGATGAATGCTTCTAAGGAGAAAGAACGAGGGAAATGAACTCTGTTTAAATTAACAGAGATCACAGCATTACCTAGCAACTAATGATTTAGCAGCTGTTTGTATAATTGGATGACCATATCTTTAGGAGCTGCAAAATCAACTTATATAGCCTAGCCACTAAAAGATAAATTTAAGAAAGGAACAAATAGAATCAGTACACCAGGAAAAGCTGAAGCAGCAAATTGCGAACTATGTTGTCAGATGGTCATGTTTTTTTATTGTGACCACTTGATGGCTGGACCACAGGTTTCAATCAACATCCTCCCTTTTGAACGATACATGAGGCATCTGTTGAGATGCAACTGTATTTATGCCATATATTCTTTGGAAAAGTATTGTGTCACTACTCACTGATAAGTTGTTTCTGGTTGCTTTTCTAGACCTTTCTCTTGTTAGGATTGTAGAACTTTTCAGAAAGCAATCAGTATCAGATCTTTGACATTTCTTTTATTCACTTGTCATCAAGCAGAATTTATATTGTTGTAGGAAAATGGCAGAAGAGTCAAGAACAACTGTTTTGTCCCAAATACTTTCTTGTTTGGTTTTCACCAAGGTCTCTGATTGACTTTCTTTTTCCAGTTTTAAATTGATGGTGGTATGTAGCGAATATGTTTTCTGATCGAATTATTACTTCAGCTACGGGATACCATTGCATATTGCATCATTTTTAGTCAAAATTGTTTGGAACTACCTTTTGGTTTTCTTCAATAAGTTCTGATGTACAAGTTCCTTCCACTGTTTCCCCTATCTATGGATATTTGATCTGCTCGTCAAATATCATCTTTAGACGAGTTAGTTGTATTACTTCTGAACTTGTTACAGAACTACTCCCTCCGTCCACGAAAAGTAGTCCCATTTGACACATATTCTTTGTCCACCAAATGTAGTCCCATACCCTTTATGAAAACTATCACCCTTCAACTATCACTTAATTACTCAATTTGCCATCAACTTTATTCCTAAACAATCACTTTATTCACAATGTACCCCACAATACCCTATAATACCCTTATTTTATCTACTTTATCTACCATTTTCTTAAAACTTGTGCCCCATCCTAATGGGACTACTTTTGGTGGATGGAGGGAGTATCACATTCTGAAATCTAATTAATGTAAAAAAAATTGTATTATTGTATGCAGGTATGAGGCAGTAGAAGTGCGAGATGGAGACAAGGGAACATATCTTGGAAATGGTGTGAGTAAAGCTGTTGTGAATATCAATGAGAAAATATCTGAAGCTTTAGTTGGTATGGATCCAACTCTTCAAGTTCAAATTGATCAAGCCATGATTGACTTGGACAAGACAGATAGGAAGGTAGCTTTTATTCTGTTTGAGTTATTTAATTTTATCTAGATAATTATTGTTTATACATGTGCATGCAAGAGCTTTAGACTCATGTGACTTCTGCAGTTTACCTCTCTCTTTTGATGCCTTAATGCCAATTGCAACTATGCTCTGCTTATTAAGCTTGTTGGTGTACTTGGTTATAGGGTGAACTTGGGGCAAATGCAATTTTAGCAGTCTCAATGGCTGCTTGCAGAGCAGGAGCAGCTGAAAAGGAGGCATGAATTCCAGACCTATATAGCAGCTTTCCTTTCATAGACAAATAATTTTTTCTCTGATTCCATGTGAAAGTTCATTTGCAGGTTCCACTATACAAACACATTGCTGATCTTGCTGGCAGAACTAACTACCATATTCCGGTACCAGCTATCACTCTCATAACCGGTGGAAAACATGCTGGGAACAATCTGCCAATTCAGGTAAAGCACATTTATAATTGAGTTATGCGTGTCAATGGCTACTTTTATTTATCTGCACTAGTTCTTTAAACAGCGCACTGCTTATTCTGTGAATGGTTTTCAGAATTCCAATATTAGTAATTACTCATGTGTATATGTATTTTCTGTTTTGTGTCGGTTTAAGGGATAAAGTATGTCAACTCTGTATTTAGTCCCTAATCCACTGCTCACTCATGCCCCATGGTAACTATAAAATCAGAATCTTCACTTTATGTGCAATCTGTTATTCACTCTTTGACAGCATTTGAAATAGAAGAAAAATTATAAACCTTTGAACCCCATCAAGAGTGGTTTATTTCTCCTGGAGCACCACCACCGGAAAATTTCCCTGAAATTTTACTCTCACTCTTAACTTATAGGGGTTCCTCTGGACCAAACTTTTTGAGGCCAGCACTCCCTATCTGTAGTGGAATCTGTAGATGGTAGAGCTATTGTATATTCAAGATGATATTAGTTTTTTTATATATATAATTTGAAAACTTGTTGAGCAAGAATTCATGTATCCAGATATGTGATTATCCCACAACCAGAGAGCAATTAACCAGATTGATCGACTTGTGTCATCTATTCTGGAATACTGGACGTTACAAGAATGTGTTTTGAGCTTTATTTGCTCTATGTTAAGGAATTGTACACCTGTACTTTGAGCCTTAACCCCTTATATGACTGACAATGTTACCTAAATGTCATCAGGAAATTATGATTCTTCCTGTTGGGGCAATCAAATTTGAGGAGGCATTGCAAATTGGATCCGAGACTTATCATCATCTAAAGGTGAGGTCTCCCAGCTAAGAGGATGCTCTTATTTTAATTTTGTACAAGTTTACATTTTTTTTGTTTTTGATACACACTTACATTGCTGAAATTCTTATTATCCTCTGCTTTTCGATCTTATATTACAATATAAAATGAAAGGTCTTTTTAGCATTTCAACCCTTTGATATCTTGCTATTGATATATCTGCTTCACTATTTTAAATTCAATTTGAAACCACTTGATTTAATTTGTTTCTAGTATTAAAATGCACAGAGGCACTTACTTTTTCAGTTTACCAATACATGCAAATAGATGTTGTAGCTAAATAGTTAATACTAATATTTGTACATAGGCATCTCCAATGTGAGGTTTGGTGTATTTTCGATTGAGAGTACCTATCATGGTAGTGACCATTGAGGATCTTGGCTAAACATTAAGATCTTATCTATGTATTGAAAACACAGTATGCCCTACTTACAAAAATGCTTGAATAAGGTTAACTAACACCTTAATTATGAGGCGTAACCAAGAATTAATACCAATATAATATTTATAGAAGGTTGTACCTTCATCTTGCTGATCGCAAATAAAAAAGTTGTACTTTGTAGAAACACAGCTCTTTTTCTTGGGATGGAAGGAATATATAGCAAAATTGGTTTAATGATTTTGGTTCCTCAGGCTGTGATTACAGAAAAATATGGTTCACATGGATGTAGTGTTGGAGAAGATGGAGGTTTCGCTCCGAATATATCCAGGTAAGTTTCCTCATTTGGTCCAGTCTGTTGGTCAAGCCATTTTTCTCAAATTCTTCCACCTGCAGCTTGAAAGAAGGCTTGGATTTTGTAAAGGAAGCTATTGAAAGAACAGGATACAATGAGAAAATAAAGATATCAATTGGTGTTGCTGCTACTGAATTTTGCATAGGTAATGACCATAAAGTTATCTTAGTTGACACTCTTATTAATATAAAATATTATATGATCTTGCTGGAATTACCAAATAAGAGAGCTTTGATACAAAGCCTATGCAAAAAAAAAAAAAAATCCTTAAAATAAATTCCTCTTCTATTTGAAACAAAGGAGTTGTAGTGCCTCACGGTTTATGTGTTCTTTCTCAAGCACCATGACAGTTTTTCTTGCTAGACTAAATCATCCCAGTTAAAGATTTATGATCTAGTGATGAAAATGATAATCTCTGCTCCAGTTTAAATTGTTTAAAGTGTGAAAAAAAGGATTTGACTTCTTTGAATATGGTCTGAACAAAGTCTAGGAGAAAGAGCAGAATTTGTTGTCATAAGCGAGACAGTAGACAAAGATATGAGGACTATGGAAAAAAATATAAGTTGGCAGTCGCATGGTTAGAAGATCATATTGGGTTGGGGATCATGTTGGGTTTCCTACAAGGGTGAAGCGTCGCTTAAAGTATTCATTTCTACTAGTCTTTCATCATATATAATTCAATATTCGTACATTTTATCATATCGTGGTGCAGCACTTTAACATATCGTGCTATGTCAACATAACAGATCTCTGTGGTATTGCATAGTTGGTGAATAAGTTTCCATTTTGAATATGAATGAGGACATCAAACAATATAAACTGTATCAATGGAATGTGGCCAAGTTAGTGAATATCTATTTGTATTCCTGAAGAAGGTGGCTGCACACTATAGCACTTAATTTTGAGTTTGACATGCTCATGTGCTAGTTTTTCATTATTGAATTTAAATATTTATTTTCCTAAAATATAAAATATTTATTTTCCTAAAATATAAAATATTTATTGTTATCAGCCTTAAGTATATAGTTTCAAGTTACCCTGGTGTAGTAATTTGGATTGTGTTTGGAATGCTTGTGCAAGTTTATTATTTCATATGTTTATTCCAATCTGTATTTAATATAGTTATCAAAGTTCATTGTTAATGTAGAAGTGATGTATGATAAAATGTGATAAAGATAAAGTCGCTGGTGACATTTGTACCTTATTTGATAGCTCTCCCCATATATCAATGGTATTTTTTTTTTTTGAAGTTATATATCAATGGTATTTAAGTGTTTTGTTTCTTTGGAATAAGTCTCTTTTGAACAATAACATTTACTGGTTTATCTGAAAACATCATCTCTTTTGCCTTTTGGGTCAGGTTGACTGTATATAAGCTTTGTGGTAGATTCAAATCGTGTTTTGACCTGCTCATTGAACTTTTGCATCATTCCTGTTCTTTTGTGAGATATTATCTTTTTGTTAGAAAGAGAAATATTTCCTGATGTCTGTGGCCTGTTGGATCTCTTCAGCTATTGAGAACCTTCGTAGGATTGTTTATTACCCATATAAAAAATTGTGTTCAAACTCATTTTAGCTTTTTTTTTTTTTTTTTATGATCTTAAACATAGTTGGGGAGAAGATGATTTTTTTTTTCTTTTCTTTGCTTATTTAGGTACCAAGTATGATTTGGATCACAAATCACCAAATAAATCAGGTCAAAATTTTAAATCAGGGGAGGACATGATTGATATGTACAAAGAACTCTGTGAAGGTATCTTTTTCACAACAGTAATTCCTCTTCTATTTCTTTTATCATATACTAGTATATACAATGAACTGTTGGAGGACATCTTAATTGCAGCTCAAATTTCTGTTATAGTACTTTTTGTCTACCATTACTTTTAAAACTATATTTATTTGCTTTCATTATGTTGTCTAACTTCCTCTAATTCCTGTATGGTGCTCTCTCAGCCTACCCTATTGTGTCAATTGAAGATCCATTTGACAAGGAAGATTGGGAACATTCCAAATATTTCTCTAGTCTTGGCATATGCCAGGTCTGAAAGCAACCCTATTCTAATGAATTATTTGAAAATATTTAGAGATGTTTTTATGCTGGGTGATGCAAGGCAGAGCTGTTTCTTTTTAAAACAAACAAGCAGGTTTGCATGCAAACTTATCTAGTTCTGAAAGTGGATTTTTTGTTTTTAGGTAGTAGGAGATGACATGTTGAATTCGAATCCTAAACGAATTGAGAGAGCTGTACAGGAGGCTGCTTGCAATGCTCTTCTTCTCAAGGTACTTTCAAATTTTGGATCTTCACATATGAAAACGTTATTTTAGCTGCAAATTTGAGCTTGCAATTTCTTGCTTTTACTATTTTTGCACAATTAACAAAATGTCAACGTGGGTAGAGCATGAACAACCTATTCGTTGTTCAATAGTAGAATAAGACATGTTTATGTACCTTTATATGAGATTAATTTTCTTGACAGAAGCTATTCTATTAAGTTGCAGAATGTGCTTTAGGGGTTGTACCTTTTCTTTTTAGCATGTTTAAAGATTCTGGTCTCTAGCTTTTCCACTAGCATTGATGTTATAGGAATAGTCTCTGCTTAGGGGTTTAAATGAGCTGAGTCGAGTTGAGTAATGTCAAACTCAAAATCGACTTGATTACAAAACTCAAAGCTCAAAACTTGACTTGAACTCGATCGAGCTCAATTCTTTTGAATATTTGATAGAAAACTTGAGCTCGAGTCGATAACCTACATGACATTAATTAGAAATTTATTTAATTTATAGATAGAGTATATTTGTACATAAACAACATATTATGGGCAAAATGGTAAAATGGTAAAATTAAACTCGTGCCTGATGAGCCTAGTATTACTAAGCTCGATTTGAGGGCCAGGTCGACTCAGTTACAATTACACCCCTGCCTCTGTTGAACGATTATGTTGTATAACAATACCTTCCTGACTGGTGTATGTTACTATTCAGGTGAACCAGGTGGGAACAGTGACGGAGGCGATTGAAGCAGTAAAGTTAGCCAAGGATGCCAAGTGGGGTGTGGTGATATCTCAAAGAAGTGGGGAAAGTGAAGATTCGTTTATAGCTGATTTAGCTGTTGGTCTTGCCGCTGGCCAAATTAAGGCTGGTGCACCTTGCCGTGGAGAGAGACTAGCCAAGTATAATCAGGTCTACATCCATCTACTATGACTATCACCATATCATATGGGAAAAGATAGATGTCAACATACAAAAGTAATGGCATATTAAATTAAACATTTTATTATGCGCAGTTGCTGAGAATCGAGGAAGAGCTGGGAGATCAATCAGTATATGTAGGCGACGACTGGAGGCACTGGTGAATGGTGATTATCAATCACCAACTAGTTATGGAGTTGCAAATTGGATTGGATGAAGGTCTACAGCTGTTGTTCAGGTGATATATTCAGAGTGCCTTGATACGGGTTTTGAATGTCAATCCCAAAATAGATTTGGAGTTTCATTGTTCATCTGATGCAGTGAGTACAATTTTCCTTGGCATTTTTTCACTGATGAAAAACTCGATTTTCAGTGGGTATTGATGGTGATGATGGTTTGAAGTTTGAAGTTTGAACTCCCACTAAAATCTAACATTTAACAAATATAAACTCTATACATTCATTATTTTCATTAACTTCATAATTAATTTAAATAGATGGATTCATAAATTATTTATTAGAAAATATATTACTATAAAATTAATATTTTATCTATAATCTATAGTATTATTTATTAGATGGTCATTTTCGTTGATACCTGGGATGAACTACATATCAAACTCTTCGTCTCATTCACTCAATTTCATATACGATAACTCCGTGAATTTATGGTCTTGTCTTGTGGATTGCTTAGTGTTAGTGTTTCTCGTTATTCTTGTAGTAACACTTTTTTTTTTCTTCATAAACAGCTATTTTTAGTTCTAAGTGTTATTTTGTGCAGGTCTATTGTGACTTTGTGATACCCCCGCATTCTAATTTTTGATGATGTGCGTGTTTCCTTTATGATAAATTGAGGAAAACCCTTCCAAGTTCCAACCCGTTTTGACCTAGTTCACCCACAAGATTTCACCCCCTCCCACAATTACTTAATATTTTGCATATATAATTTACACATAAGTCCAACACGTCACACGTACTACCACAACTATGAGTTATTTGAAGTTATAATACATTAACCGGTTATGTTTTAGTTGACGGGTGATTTGACGTTGAAATTGTGAGGAGACACAAAAATCGTGAAAATAAAAGAGATTCGAGTAGCAAATTCACGAAATTTTCAGACAAATTGATGTGTTCTTTGATTTACATTTGAACTGCAATTTCTTGATCGCCACTGCAAATGTTTGTGATGGAATGAAATTGCAGAAAACGCATGAAGATCAAGGGGATTGGTATTGAACCCCTTTTGAGGAAGAAGACGATATTGTTAGAGAAGATTTGGGGTGAGGAAGTGGAAGGGGACCTTTTTTTTTTTTTACTTTTAAAATATTATTAATAATTAAATATTTTTACTAGTTTTATTATTTTATATTTATTGATCTAATTTTATTAATACATTTTGTGATTACATATTGGATAAAGCATATGTACTATTACAAAGTGCAAAAAAACAATTACATACTTTGGATCCAATGATCCAATAATAATTGATGAATTTCCTAATATCAGAAATGACGAGAAAAGACAACCCCTTTGTGACCATAAGAATATCCTAGTAAGTAAAACAATAGGTAAGATGATGAGTTGAGAGATATATCTCACAAAATAATACTAGAAAGGAATCGAAGGATCATATCGTAGTTGAGTACCTAGGCCCGTGCCCCGCAACGGATCTTGTGCAGTTACACGTCAGCCATAAGTGTGGTGGCAATTGGTGAAGAATGGAGATGGTGGCAAATGGCAAGTACCAACAACTGTGGTGAAGCGATGAAAGATGAGGCAAACGATTATAGAAGAAAGATTAAAATGAAATAAATCTAAAGCTTGTCATGATCTTCTCAGCTGAAAATCCAAATACCCCTACTTGTAAATCATATGACAAGGGTACACATACCGACTCTAATCTAACAATAATAAGCAAAAGAACATGAACATACATTGATTTAGAAATTCAGCAATTAGACGGAGCGTCAAATTCAACACAATTTAGCTCACAAACAAATCCCAGAATAAACTGCATATGAATGATGTACAAGACCTACGGCTTGTGGATCAAAATCAAATCAAGCTTTAGTCTCTTCATCATCCTCTTCTATCTTGGGTGCCAGGTAGAATCTTATGTAGCCCATTTCTGCAATCTTGTACTCCACCACAACTGGAAGCTCCGAAGACAAGCTTATGTTGACTGTGCTTGATAAGGGTGTTGCCTTAGTGAAGGAGTTCAAATACCTAAGAGCAAAAGTCAACGACACTGGCTCGTTCATTTCTATAACAGTTGCTTCTTCAGGCTGCATATTATCGAACAAACAGAAAATTATCAAACTAGAAACTTAATAAAGGATGCTAAGGTAATGAGAATTGGCATAATAATGAACCTTGTCAACAGTGGTATTTTGTCTGCACACAACATTTGCAGTTCCGATATCACCCCTTGTTGAGAACTTTACACCTTCCTTTGTAACAGAGATGACAACTGCAATTGTTCACAAGATAATGTTAATCTCAGGACAATTAGAATCCATAATTTATGTTTAGAAATGTTTCCACATTACCTGTGTCACCAATGCTGCTAAGATCCTTGCAAATTCTTGCAAATTCTGCAGATGGCATCTTAACTATAGCATGGTACTCAGCTTCTGGGATTCCAAGATGCTCACTGTCAATATCCATAAGCTTCATCTCAAAATCTGAGATCTTGTCTTGAGCTGTGAAAAGGATAACACAAGATTCTTATCATAAATGGGCTGGCAAATACAATTAAAACAAAGAAATTAGAAGAATTAAACAGGACCAATGTTATGAGCCATGACACAAACTCGCATATACCAAACATTCTAATGCCTCTTACACAGACTCTGTAGTTCATATAGAATGCACAAGTACCAAAAGCTCAGACATTTACTAAGTTTTCCTATAGCATTTAAGCATTTTATATGTTAATTCTCTCTCAACAATTTCAACAAGCACCCGAGCTCATAGCTACTAAGAGAATCTAAAGCGCAAAACAATACCAACTTGACTGGACTATGATACAAGTGGTAAAACAGACACAGTGTTAAGTAAATCATACTCTGTTTTAACAAGTACTCCTACAAAACAATACACAAGTTTACTACTTCTATCTTAAAATACCCTAAATCAAAATGCAAACACAACAAAATGAATTTCCAGCTCCTAGCCCTACACATTTGATCACGGAAGGGAAAGCAAAGAACCAACAACAAAACTAAAACAGACAGAAAATAGCGGGTCGATCTTTTGGCTCAATTTTTCCACACAATAGATCAAAAGAAGCTTTAATCTCTCTTTCTACATGTAAGCTAAAGAAATTGGGTAGATCCATAAGACCAAAACAGATTCGATTCAGAATTTACCATTTGTTCTTAACACAGTGAAAAAATAAATTAATCATTAACTAAGATTATATTTTAGAGCATCTAATTCAAGACGGGAATATATCTCGGAGAAAACAGTAAACACGCAGCAAAACCCAAGGTTGAAGGTAGACTAAACATAGCAAAAAATAACCCAATTTTTCAGCAAAAATGAGAAATGTGTTAAACATACTGGGACTCTCGAACATGAAGGTTACAGTGTCGCTGCCATCGTCGGCCTTGAGGGTGATGATATCATCATTTCCGGCGCACTTGAGCATTTTGGCCATGTTGTTGAGATTCATCCCCATGGAGATGTTGCGGTCGCAGCGATAGTGCTCGAAGCCCTCCGATCTGAGCAGCAGCGCCACCAGTGCAACGTGGCTCGAATCCATAGCCTGGAGAGAGAATCCGGTGGCGGAGCAGTCGAAATTGGCATCATTTACCAGATCCTTAATCGATTCCAGCACCTTCTTCAACAAACTCCCCTGCACCAACCTGAGCTCCAACATCCTTACTTGATTCAAACGATCCCCCTTCCCGCTTTGAAAATTCGAGGTTAGGGTTGAAAATTGTAGTGAAATGGAGGGAAATGGAAGGGCTAGGGTTTATATAAGATTAGCTTGAGAGTGCAGTGGAAGCTAGGGCTTTGATTGGCGGGAGAAAGGAAAGTTGTAATTAGAAATGTTTTTAATTCCCGCCATAATTTTGGAAACGGGGCCGTATATGTGGCCCATTTAATCGAGGCCCAAAACCAAGTTCTCAGAATCGGAAAGCCCAATGCCCACATGTCATGATCTTTGGAATATACAAAAATAAATTATTTTTAGTGGAATTAAGAATTAAGTTTGTCTTGAATTAATGAATAATTTTTTTTAATACATTTCATAACAAAAAATTCATACAAAATTATATTTAGTTAATTAACAAGATATGATTAATTAACAAAATTATAAGTAATTTTAAAATTTAAAATAAAGGTAGAATTGGAAAAAGGGTAAAAAAAATAAAAATGAAAAAGTTATTTAATTATTTACAAAGATATAATACTAAAACAACATCATTTATTTGTAACCCTTAACTATCAAATTGATGATTGCACCCCCTTAACCATCAAGTTTTGATGATTGCACTAAAAGTCACATTGAAATGTGCAATTTTTTTTTTTGGTTAACTTTCTTCTCGTCTTTCTTTCGAACATTGAAATATTTTATTATTGAGTGTCCATTCTCATTGTTAAGAGGCTCAATATTAGAAAAAAGATTTAAATAGAGCAAAAATAAAAAAATAAAAATTAATAATATACTACTATTAAATATAGGACGGACAAAAATGGAAAACAAATTTATATGGTAAAGTCTAGTATGCACTCAAGTGCATGTTGTGCACCCTAGTCCATGTTGCACTTTTCAGTTTACTGACTTACACTTTTTGATAAATGGTGTTGCACTTTTCAATTATTACTAAAAATATTATTATACAGTTTAATAATTGAAAAGTGCATAATCATTTACCAAAAAGTGTAAGTCAGTAAACTGAAAAGTGCAACATGTACTAGGGTGCACAACATGCACTCGAGTCCATATCAGACCAACACATTTATATTTGTGAAAGGTTGGGAGAATACTTTTCTTGAATAAAACTACCACAATATTTTAAAATATGTACATTTATTACACATTTATCATAATTTTATGAATATTTATCTACCATCGACAAGAACGTGATAAAATAAAAGTATTCTTATTGGTCCAATTTTTCAATTAAGAACTTAATGGGGTGTTACCTAAACTACCATAAGGTGAGACCGTCTCACAAAATGAGATGAGACGGTTTTTATATATAAAAAGTGATAATGTTTGAACAAAAAGTGATAGTGTTTAAGTAGAAAGTGATAGTCACTTTTGTTAAAAATATTATTACTTTTTACTTAAATATTGCCACTTTTTTTACAAACCAAAATCTTGAAAATATTATGGGTTATCCTACCCAAAATTTTGAAATATGGGTTAAAAGGATCCGTCTCACAGAAAAGGATCCGTGAGACGATCTCACACAAGTTTTTGCGTCGTTTTTTTATGTTTTATCAGCTTGTGCTTTTATTTTCTTTAATTTTGCCTTTTGTATTCTCTTATTTATGAAGTTCAACTAACTTGAAAAAGAACTCTTATTTTTTTTTATATTTAAAAAAAAACATTTTAATAATTTTTTTTTTCATGAAGATTAAATATTTTATTTAATGACAAAGTGTAATCTCTAATGACAAAATTAAATGATATAGTTATTTTTAATTGAACGTTTATTATATGATAGGACGGACACTGAGTTTACGATAGAAAAAATCCATCTTAGTTTTACCCCCGACTAACAAAGAGTAAAGACAGTTTTAAATCTATGGAAACACATATTTTTCTCTGTGTAATCAGCTTCGTTTATGAGGATGAGTAAAAATATGTGGATGTAAACTAAGATAATTAAAAATACGAGGGGTAAAACTATGAAAAATAAAAGTATAGGGTGCATAATAATGTATTATAAAAAATACCTTGAGATATGTGTACTTGAAATTTTTGATAAAATACATCTCATATGTGTACTTGAAAGCTTTGATAAAATATTTTCCAGTCATAGTATCACTTATTCTAGCCAAATAATTTCATACACGCGTGTATGGATACATTCCAAATTTCAATTTTAATTTATAATTTTATGATTGGCCATGGTTACTTACACTCCAACTTTTGTTGACTCACCCTCCAAATTATTAACTAATTGGCCACAGTTATTTAAGCACCCATTTCTGTTGACTTCACTGTTTAAATTATTATTTTTAAAAAATTACACATAAAATTATATAATGCCTTTCTATTAATTTAAAGAAAATATAATATAATCAATCCTAATTTATATATAAACAATTTGCCACGATTATTTACTCTCCCACTTTTATTGACTTCACCCCCAATTTTTTTATAAAAAAATTACACCTAAAATTACTATAATGCACTTCTATTAATTTAGACAAAATATAGTACAATCCATCCTAATTTATATATAAACAATTTACTTCATCCCCAATATTATTATTTTTAAAAAAATTACACTTAAAATTACTATAGTGCCCTTCTATTAATTTAAAAAAATATAATACAATCAATTCTAATTTATATAAAAAAATTCTTATACACACTTGCGTGTATATACACTCTTCAATCTCATTAAAATTTTAGGTCTAATTTAATTTTTTCGGTGCAGACAAGGGCGACGGTTTGGGATATAGCCACGGACGGACGGCGGCTTGGAACGCAACCTTGGACGGACGGTGAGGCCTGGACGAACGGCTAAGCAAACGCGCGCGAATTCGACGAAACAAATGCGGTGACGACGAACGAGGCTATGGCGGCGAGACTTTGTGCAACAATGAAGAAAGGCTGTGGCGGCGAGGCTTTGAGCGGCGACCGACGAGGCTAGGAGAGGAGTGGGTGTCCCAAGCAGCGTATTTTATTTTTCACGCTATATGGTTTGAGAGAATAAGGGGAGAATTATGATTATGGAGGAGAAGAGAATTTTCAATCATTCATGAGGTATTGAGACGTGTCTTAATCGTACGGTGTGTGCGTATAACCGACTATTGATTATTGTTCATAGTAATCATGGTATTACTAATAATCATTTTTGGTATTATTGAATATAATTAGATGTTTGGGATTATTTGTTATTGTATATATATTATTCATGGTATTATTGTTTATTGTTCATGTTATTACTGATAATTATTTTTTGTATTATTGAATATAATTAAATGTGTGGAAGTATTTGTTATTATATAAGATATTACTGATCAATATTCATTTTATTACTGATTACTGTTCATGGTATTACTAAATATAATTATATGTGTAAAATTATTTGTTATTGTATAAAATGTTACTAATTAATGTTCATGGTATTATTGATTACTATTCGTGGTATTACTTATAATTATTTTTGGTATTACTGAATATAATTAGATGTGTGGAATTATTTGTTATTGTATAAAATATTACTAATTACTGTTTATGATTTTGCTATTTATTACTTATTGTACTATAATAAAATCATGCCTATAAAATTATTTTGTATTAGAATTTTAAAAAATACACATAAAAAATGGAAAAGAAAGGCAGAAATATAAAAATAAAAGGAAAAAAAATATGAAGAAATAAAAAGTTTGGAATAAAAATTGAAAATGGGAAGAAAAAAGAAAAGGAGTAGAGGGAAGAAAAATTAAAAAGAAAAAAAATCGAGATTTGTGGCTAATTTCGATAGTTTTTTTTAAATTATATTTTACGATTGTTTTTCTAAAAATATGGGTGACTCGGTGGTGAATCGACGGTAACTCAGCAATGACTCAGCTGCATATTGTAAATGTTAAATTATGGTTGATTGTATTATATTTTGTGTAAATTAATAAAAGGGTAATATAGTCTTTTAAATGTAATATTTTTAAAAAAAAATATTTTGAGGGTGGACTCATAAAATGAGCACTTGTAGATAACTGTGGTAAAAAGAAACGATTTGGAGGTGAACTCATAAAATGATCGGATGCAGATAATCGTGGTAAAAAGAAATGATTCGGGAGTGAACTAATTAAATGAACATGTGCGGATAAAATATGAATAAAAATTTGAAATTGAAATCAAATTGTAACCATACCTTGGAGGTACACAAGTACAAATTGTAACCATACCTTGGAGGTACACAAGTACAGAAGTAATACATCATATAAAACGAGAAACTTATACACAAAAAAGAGAATAATACATCATAATTTTTTTGTGAAATTTCAAAATATTACTCGGCAAAAAGCATTGACACTTTCATGCAAGAATTTAGGGAAAATTTTAGTTTTAGTCCTATAAGTTTGATACATTCCAAAATAAATCTTTTAAGTTTCAACTTTATAAAATACTTCATTTACCTTCCAATTTAATCATTTTTTACATCAATTTTAATCATTTATCTTTCTAATAAATTAAAGCTGCCTGATTCCGGTGAAATGTACCACATTTATTTAAAAAATGTCATGTCATCTGCCACAAGTTCAATTAAAAACAAAATTGAAATATACACCATTGATAAAACAATTCTATAATTAAAAATAATTTTTTTTTGAGATAATTAAAAATAAAATTGACAACAACTAAATTAAAACATAACAATTTAAAATATATGAAGTTGTTCATATCAATTGATGTTTACAATATAATAAAGTTGTATTTCAATCTTTCCAAAAACTAACATTTCACTTAAAAGATTGAGAATACAACTTCCATTTTTGAAAAAAAAAAAAAAGTTATAGCTAAAGTTATCCACCAAAACAACCAAAGTACCTTAAACAAGTAAAATATACGACAAAAACAAAAATCATGTTTAAAAGGCAAAAACCAAAGTTCACAATTTTTTTGTTTCTCTTCTTCGTGACCAATATTCTCTTCATAATGCTTTCCACTCTTGTTAATACAAAAAAAAATGGTAACTAACTCGAATATTGCTCAAAACTGTATTATTTATACACATTCTTAAAATAAAATTATATGTAAATTTTATTGAGAACTTTTTAAAATATTGAAAACTTTTTTGAACTTCTTAAAATATACCTCTAGTCAATTGATATTATTAACAAAAGAAAAAATATATATCACAACAAAAACTATATATATTCCCCATGTAGTGGACAATGGTCATATTATTAATAAAAGAAAAAAATTAAGTAGACATGAGAAAAAATTAAAAATAGGATGATGTGGCAGTCAGCACATTCCACCGCAATTAAAATTGATGTAAAAAAGGATTAAATTGAAAGGTAAATGACGTATTTTATAAAATTGAAATTTAAAAGATTTATTTTGGAATGTATCAAACTTATAGACTAAAACTAAAATTTTCCTCAAGAATTTATCATAAACATAATTATAATTTGAATTAAAAATTCCACGTCCAATAATTGCTTCTTGAAAAAAAAATAGAAGTAGTCAAGCTATGAATTAAATGATAGGGCCTATGATAGTTGAAGGATGACTGACTTATTAGTTATTAATCACCAAGTTTGAAGTATGACTAACTTATTAATCACCCAATTTAATAGAGTTGATTAATATACGGGGATGGATAATTAGGTTCTCACATTGGAGTTTAATTAGATCTAAAATATATTTTATCAATATATAAAGATACATTTAGTTGTATGTATACTAAATTATTAAAAGACATAATATTTATTATTTACTTTGAATCAATTGAAATACTTAAATTTAATCATAAATATCTCAATATATCTATCAAAACGTAGTATTAGAACAAAAATCATAAAATAATCCAAATCGGGAGATAATAAATCATAATCTACGAAAATATAGGTGATTGTCTTTGTTCAACCATTTTACTTTGCATGGCATTTATACATCAATTGATTTGATCTTATCTGTTTTATTTTATACACGCAATTCATTATATATTCAATGGGTTGGTCTGCTATGCACTCGAGTGCATGTTGTGCACTCTAGTTCATGTTGCACTTTTCAGTTGTACTGATTTCCACTTTTTCATGATTTACATTTTTTAGTAAAATGGTGTTGCACTTTTCAATTATTAAACTGTATAATAATATTTTTATTTATAGTAACTTACACTTTTTAGTAATATTCTGTTGCATTTTTCAGTTTAATAATTTACACTTTTCATTAAAAATTGTAATACTGACTTGCATTTTTTAATAATATTGTGTTGCACTTTTCAGTTATAGACTCTTACACTTTCAGTCATATTGACTTACACTTTTCATTAATATTGTGATGCTCTTTTCAATAATACCGACTTGCACATTTCAGAAATATAATATTTCACTTTTAGTTATACTAACTTATACTTTTAAAGCTTGTTTGGTTTGCTAGATAGGATAGATTATATTAGGATAAGATTTAGTGGGACAATTTGAAAATTTGATTTAAAATTCATGTTTGGATTGATGAATTAAATTTTAAAGTTTATATGATAATTTATAATCAAGTTGTTTGGATTGTAGGATAAAATTGAAAAATATTATTATACAGTTTAATAATTGAAAAGTGCAATACCATTTTACCAAAAAGTGTAAATTATGAAAAAGTGCAACTCAGTACAACTAAAAAGTGCAACATGGACTAGAGTGCACAACATGCATTCAAGTGTATATTAGACTAAACCATATTCAATTGATCTTTATCTGTTTTATTTTATAAACGCAATTCATTATATATATATATATATATATTTTTTTTTTTTAAAATTTTTGTATATTTTTGTAAGTCATGTTTCTAAATAAATACTTCCTCCGTCCCACTATAAGTTTCTCACTTTCTTTTATGGATGTCCCACAATAAGTTTCCCATTTCATTTTTTTCCATTTTTGGCATATAATTTTCTCTCTCTCAATCACATCACTTATATTTTATCTATTATTTTATTCTACTTCATCTCATACTCATCTATTATTTTCTCTCACACCATCACGTCATTTATATTTTATCTATTATTTTATAATATTCCTTAATTAAAACAATAAAAAGAAGTGGGAAACTTACTTAGGGACGGAGGGAGTATATTGTTTTCAAAAAGACAATATGAGTTTTTTTTTTTTTTTAAATAGCATAGAAGACACACACCTGAAACATATACTCCCTCCATCCACCAAATGTAGTCACATGGGGGGTGGGCACAAGTTTTAAGAAAAATATAGATAAAGTAGATAAAATAAGGGTATTATAAGGTATTGTGGGGTCCATTGTGAATAAAGTGATTGTTTGTGAATAAAGTTGATTGCAAATTAAGTAGTTAAGTGATGGTTGATGGTGATGGTTTCCATAAGGTGCATGTGACTACATTTGGTGGACAAAGAATATGGGACAAATGAGATTACATTTGATGGACGGAGGGAGTATATGCTAATGACTTTTTCAATGCACCAAATTAGTCAACCTTTTTTTTTTTACACTAGCAAGTACATAGCTTTCATCGAAAAATCATCATTTATACTCAAAACTCTGCTACGTCCGCTATCCACCGAGGTACATATGCGTCTCTCCATTCCCGAGAAGAGCGAGTCATTGTCGCCCAACTAGCAATCTTGTCGGCTGCCTTATTTCTTGTCCTGGGTATATGTACAACCTTGCACACCACAAAGTTGTTCTTCAATTCCTTTATTCTCTCCAGTACAAAACCCTCCGGACTCCACACATGTTCTTCTTTGTTTACTAACTGTATTGCCTCTATGGAGTCCGAACACACAACCACCTGTCGCAGTCTGTTCGCCACGCACCATTTTAATCCCTCTTCGATTGCCCGTAATTCAGCTTCCACCACGGATCTCAGGTGATCGATGACCCTTTCTTGAGCCGCAATCAATTGCTTATTCTGATTGGCCATCACTGCTCCAACCCCAAAAGCGTTTTTGTCGTCCTTGAAGGCGACATCAACCTTAATCCAGCAGCAGTTCGTTGGGGCATCTACATTTACCATACCCCGCACATCCCTCACCCCAGCTACCCTCCGTAGTTTCTGATAGTCTGTTAGAAGTGCCACGGCCCAGTCCACATTCGCCCCTCTCCTTATCCCTCCCATGCTCAAATCAGGCATTGCTCGATCTCCATGTAGCATTGTGCACCTATCCTTCCACACTCCCCATGCCATGATTGCTACCTCCTCCATTGACATGGTTCCTCTGTGTTCCTCTATCTTACCTATCATATCTTACCTATCAAGTCCACCGCAACCAATCCCTCTCCTCCTTTCAGCATATTCCACCATCTCCTTTTCTTCCAAACTTGTTTAACGAAAGGGCAATAAAATAGAGCATGAGTAGTGGTTGCTTTTGCTGCATTGCATCTCCCACATACCCCTGTGCATGGGACGTGGTGTCTCTCCAAGTTACCTTCCGTTGGCAATATTTTAAGTATTACTTTCTGTTGGGATATGAATCCTAAAACAAGTCCTAAATGATGATAAAAGATAAAAGATAAAGTTTTGATAAGCCAAAAGAAGTTTGAATTTTTCTAAGTGTTGACTAATCTAGTCTAGTTAAGTTGAAATCATCTTGAACTAAGATCAGTAGAGTTCACATGAGTTAACATATGAAAAGACAGGTACTTATAATTGATATCATGTTATCACTTCATATGTGTTTATACTAACTGTTTAGATTGTTATTGAGCTATAAATAATCATTGTATAGAGCTCATAATTTTAAATGTAATAGATAGATTCATTGTATAGTTTTCTAAGTTGACTAAGCTTGTAACAAGAGTTTAATGTAATGTAATAGTCTTGTTAGGATTAGATGATAGGACTAGATTAGTTCTATGTTGTAATCTGAAGAAGTCTACTGCACAAGTCAAGTTGAAGACGCAGTCTACTACTAGACAAGATAGGTGCGACTCAACAAAACAAGACTGAAGTTAGTTACAGAAACGCGGTTTAAAGAATAAAGATAGAAAGGAGTTAGTTAGAAATAACTACTTGAACAAGAAACGCGTGGAAGGATAAGAAGATTCAGTTAGAAGTTAGTTTTCAAGAAGAGGTTGTTACACAACTGAAAGTTCTTGGAATTAGAAGTCTATAAATACCCCAAGGTATTCATTCATTAAAGACTACTGAAATATTGATACTACAACATATTGAAGCATTATTGAAGATTCAAAGAAGAAGTTACTCTCAGAGATTGAAGTTCAGAAAGTGAAGCTACACAAGTCAAGTGAAGATCGAAGAAGGCTACTACTGAACGAAGAGAAGTTTTATTTTCGTTTATTGTTTCAAGTTGCTAGTTACTTGTAAAATAGCTAGTAAGATCGAAGATATATCTGGAGATATAATCGAGAAGATCTAAGTCGTATTTCTTGGGACTTAAAGCTACAAGAACATATTACTCCATTGGACGAGTTAATAAGAATTTCACAACTGGGTTTGTGAGAGTGGATGTAGACAAGTTGTCGAACCACTATAAATCTCGTGTTTGATTTACTTTACTATTTTGTTTGTTGTTTAATTGATTAACTGTTTGATTGATTGAATTACATAACTGAACAAGACTAGTTGAGTAAACACTGAAACAGACTTTTCGAAATAAGTTGAGTATAATCTTTAATTGGGCTCATTGTTAATTTCGTATTCCGCACATTGTAATTCTGATATATCGAAAGATTTTAGAAAAGTCTATTCACCCCTCTCTAGACATTTTCTTTAGCTTCCCTCGATATTAACTCAACTTAGGGACCTACAAGTGGTATCAGAGCAGTAGTTTACGAACTGCTGTTTCTTGATAACCAACACAAGACTTGGGTGAAGTCTTGGCCCGAGACTATACGTGCTCTTACGTACTCTTTATCACTATACTTGAAAAAATATCTGCTTCTTGATACTATACTGTGTCATACGTATTTTCTTGAATCATGTCACTCGAAATCAGCGCTAACAAGTTACCTAAGTTTCAGGTTCAGGACTATGACTATTGGAAACTAAGGATGGAAGCCATCTTCAGTTCCACTCACGACTTAATGATCTCCGTCATCACTGAAGGTCCGATAGTGACCATGATTCCTAATACTGCTGCCCTCGACATAAATCAACCCGTGGGTACACTCGTCAAGAAACCAAGGTCAGAACTAACCTCAGAAGAAATGAGACAGAATAATTTGGATAGCTTGGCTAAGAATTACATCTTACACACTCTACCTAACGAGTATCTGGGAAAAGTGTTAAAATGTAAAACTGCCAAAGAAATGTGGGATCGCTTAGCTATCATTTGTGAAGGGACATCCCTAATCAAAGAAAGCAAGCTTTCTACTGCAGACCAAAGATTTGAATCATTTCATATGAAAGCTGGTGAAACAATAGACCAGTTGGATACTCGTTTTACCAAAATCATGAATGACTTGGAAGTCCTTGGTAAATCTTATACTCCACGTGAAATCAATCTTAGGATTCTCAAAAGCCTTGATAGTCGATGGAAAATGGTAAAAATGCTTGTTAAGAATACCCAAGATATAGATGTGTGGACATCAGAGACCATGTTTCAAACTCTAAAGGCTCATGAGTTTGATTTAGACGAAGATGAACCTATAGCAAGTAGTGACAGAGAACATGCTGTTTCTAAGAACGTTGCTTTTAAGACTAGTTCATCTAAGATAGACAGGTCGAAGTCTAAAACTAGGTCTACTTCTGTGAAAGACGAGTTAGATACTGATCTTAGTCTGAAGGATCAGGTAAGCCTCATGGTTAGAAAGTTTGATAGGCTGAATAAACGTTTTGGAAGATATAAGAAGTTCTATAGAGAGCATAGAGGGTCTGCTTCTAAGAACTCGTCTGAGACCAGACGAGACCGAAACTCGTCCGAAAGGAGAGACGAAGTCTCGAAAGGTAACAGACAAGATAGAGAGTCTGATGGTAGGAAGATTACTCGTTCTGATAGACGTGATAAGCGAAGGAATAACTCTCCTATTAAAAAGGCTACTAATGATCTCTTGTGCTATAATTGTGAAAAGCCAGGTCATTACATATATGAATGTCCAGACCTAAGCACTGATGATCGAGAAGAACGCAAAGCACGAAGGGAAAGTAGATACAATCGTGGCAAGAAGGCAATGATGGCCAATGATGACTCTGAGTCTGACTCAGACGAGTTACCATCATCCTCATCTAGCTACCCGTCTGAACCAGATCACGATGAAGCTTTCATAGTAGATGATGGTCTATGCTACATGGCTAAAATCGACCAATAGGTATCATCTGCTACTTCTTTTCAATCTTGTGATGAATCAGATTCTGATGAAAGTGATACTGCTAGTAGCAAAGTAGGGAGTAGCCTTCAGCACTCTACTAGTGCAGTTGAAGACGACCTCCTACTTGCTAACAAGGCAATCATTGAAGTCAGTGACGAAAACATCATTTTAAGACAAGAAATCATTGATCTTAAGGAAGCTCAGTCTAAAGTAGATCCTAATATAACAGTCCTAAATGAACGCCTGCAAGAAGAGTTGAGTCAACTCAAAGACAAGTGTGCATTAACAGACAAGTTGTATCAAGACCTACTTAAGACACATGCGACTGAGAAACATGAATTCAATGTTTTAAAAAGTAAGTGCAAAAAGCTTGAAGAACGTAATAAGTTCTTAGAAACCGAGGTTGTCACATTAGACCTTAAACTTACTGACCTGGTTAACTCTTCTAAGGTTAACCTTGAACTGTCAGATAAGTATAGGGCTCCTGCTGACAAGACAGGCATAGGTGCTGAGACATCAAGCTCATCTACTCAAGTTCCTAAGAACCCTACTATTTTCATCTCAAGCTCTTTGACTAATGATAAAGGAAAAAGACCAATGATATACGATATTGGAACTCCATCCGAAGGCACTGTACCCAAACAGACTCAAGTTAACATTCCAATTACCAAGGGAGGTAAAAAGAAAGTTAACAACAAGCCTGTTCCGTTTAAGACAAGTCAACAAAGGACTAGGAGTCGTGGACGACCAAATCAGGTCAGATACGAGGACTGGTATCCCGAGGAGACGAGTACTAGACAAGTGCAGACTAGACGACAAGAGTCTAGACCTCCTTTCATAAGGCAGTCTCAACTCTACTCGTCTAGACCTATACAGGAAGGTCCAAAATATCGTACACAAACTGTCCTATATCCTCCACCTTTGTCATATGATATCAAAGGAGAAGAAAGACCTAAACATGTCTATAAACCGTATGGACCTAATGCATATAAACCCTACTCTGACTATCATAGACAAGTGCCTGCTCAAGTAAAGATTAAGTCGAAAGGCTATCTCCAAAGAGTAGACCCGAACTCGACTGATAGGCCAGATAAGGACAACAAGGTCTTATTTTGCAACAAATATGGTCGAAAGCTCAGAAGATCAAATCTGTTCAGGACTCCAATGTACATTTGGATTCCATTGAACTCGACTAACCCCCCAGGACCCCAATAAACAAAGAGGGTACCTAAATTATGAAATATCATCTAATGCAGGGTCGACTCGATCTATACAAGAAGGGTGGCTCAATAGGAGAAACTTGGTACATAGACAGTGGTTGTTCACACCACATGACTGGTACCAAGACTCTCTTATCAAGCTACCATGAGCAAGAAGGACCAAAAGTAATATTTGGTGATAGCTCCACTGTTGTTACCAAAGGATTCGGTTACATTCGGAATGGAGACATAGAGATCCAAGATGTCTCATATGTTGAAGGCTTGAAATACAATTTACTCTCTGTTTCACAATTCTGTGATCGTGGATACAAGGTGCAGTTCAAGAGTTGCAAATGTGAAATCATTGATAAGAGGACACACACAGTCCTACTGGTCGGCATAAGACAAGGAAGTGTGTACATAGTGAACTGGAACAGTTGTCCGAGGGACACCTGTCTACTTACTAAGAATCCTAAAGAACTTGGCTGGCTCTGGCATAGACGCCTCTGTCATCTAAACTTTAAGGTTCTTAATAAAATAGCCAGAGACTATCTTGTGGAAGGTATTCCCAATGAAGTCTACTACAAGTCACATGTATGCACGTCCTGTCAGAAAGGTAAACAGGTAAAAGGTTCCTTTAAATCTATTCCATCTCTCTCAACAAGTAGAGTTCTCGAACTCCTACATATGGACCTACATGGCCCAATAACTCCTCCAACTTTGAACGGTAGAAGGTACACACTTGTTGTGGTAGATGACTATTCTAAGTTCACTTGGGTAGTCTTCTTACACAAGAAGAGTGATACACAAACACTTTTGCCTGATCTGTTGAAGAAATTACAGGTTGAGAAGAATTAGTCCATTGTCAAGATCCGTAATGACAAGGGTACTGAATTCATTAACTGCTATATTAAAGAATTTTGTTCTAAGCGTGGCATCCAGCACCTTACTAGTGCAGCAAGGACACCACAACAAAATGGAGTAGCAGAGCGAAGGAATAGAACCCTTAAGGAGGCCTGCAGGACCATGCTAACAGAGTATAATACTCCTCAGAAGTTTTGGGCAGAAGCAATCAATACTGCATGCCATTCCCAAAACAGAAGTGCCATCAATAAAGCACTAGGTAAGACGCCCTATGAGGTATGGAAAGGTCGAAAACCCAGAGTTTCATATTTTCATATATTTGGCTGTAAGTGTTTTATCCATAACAATGGGAAAAGCAAGTTGAATGCATTCGATGCTAAAGCAGACGAGGGGATATTCTTAGGATACTCCTCAACTAGCAAAGCATTCAGAGTATTCAACTACTCTACCCTATGTGTGGAAGAAACACCACATGTGGTTTTCGATGAATCTCAACAGGACTCGTCTGCCAACAAGATCAGTGAGAAAGTCACTGAGCTAACTATCGAATCTGACAAAGATCCAGAGGTATATGAATCCGTTCAAGCATACAATCCATTCATGAAAGCCCTCGAATCTGATGACAAGGAAAAGGTAATTGCTCAAGGTAAGTCTTCTAGACCAGTAGACATGCCTGCTCTAGTTGACTCATCTACTCCAGGTAAATCTGTTGATGATACAAATGATGTTGACATGCATGATGCTGTACATGATATAGATGATAGTGCTACTGTTAAGAATAGAAATACATGGAAATCTGCACATAATACTGAAAACATCATTGGAGACTCTACTGTTGGTGTAAAGACTAGACGACAACTCTTTGAGTCACAAGAACAACCTAGTCCATCTTTGTTTTGCTGGTGTTGTTTCCTCTCATCTATCGAGCCTAAAACCATTAAAGAGGCTTTGGCTGATAGTAATTGGATCATCGCTATGCAAGACGAGTTGAATCAGTTTGTTCGAAATGACGTCTGGGAACTTGTCGATAGACCTAAACATCATAATGTAGTTGGCACTCGATGGATTTTCAAGAATAAGAAAGATGAGAATGATGTAGTTGTTCGTAATAAGGCTAGACTAGTCGCCCAAGGCTATTCACAAGCTGAAGGCATAGATTATGATGAAACATATGCTCCTGTTGCTAGACTAGAAGCCATTCGATTGTTCCTTGCATATGCTGCTTACATGAAATTTACCGTATATCAAATGGATGTTAAAAGTGCATTTCTTAATGGTATTCTTGCGGAAGAAGTGTATGTTGAACAACCTCCAGGTTTCGAAGTCAAAGGTGACCAAGTTTACAGATTAAAAAAGGCCTTATATGGACTAAAGCAAGCTCCAAGAGCCTGGTATGATACTCTCTCTCTCTTTCTATTAGAAAATGGTTTTACTAAGGGCAAGGTAGATAGAACCCTGTTCAGAAGACAAGAAGGGAAGGACATTTTACTCGTCCAAATTTACGTAGATGACATCATTTTTGGGTCACCTAACAAGAAGCTGAGTGAAAGTTTTTCAACACTCATGCAAAGTAAATTTGAGATGTCTATGATGGGTGAAATGAATTACTTTCTTGGTCTTCAAGTAAAACAGACCCCAGAAGGGATTTTCATAAATCAAGCAAAGTATACTCGTAATCTACTAGACAAGTATGGTATTAAGACATGTAAATCTTCTGGAGTACCTATGCAACCTACTTACAGGATGGATCCAGACGAGAATGGTAAGTGTGCTGATCAAACTCATTACCGTGGTCTTATTGGTTCATTACTGTACTTGACTGCTAGTAGACCTGATATTGCATTTTCTGTTGGTGTATGTGCTCGTTTTCAAGCTAACCCAAAAGAGAGTCATATGGAAACCACTAAAAAGATATTGAAATATTTGAAAGGAACCATCAATCGTGGTATATGGTATCCTTCAAATGATGATTTATCTCTAAGTGGCTACTCTGATTCTGATTTTGGTGGTTGTAGAATAGATAGGAAATCTACATCTGGTTCTTGTCAATTCTTAGGCACAAAACTCATTTCATGGTTTTCGAAAAAGCAGACAAGTGTTGCTACCTCTACTACTGAAGCCGAGTACATGGCTGCTGGTAGTTGTTGTAGTCAATTATTATGGCTGATTCAACAACTTAGAGATTATAATATTTGTGAATCAAATGTTCCTATATTCTGTGACAGTAACAGTGCTATTGCCATCACACAAAATCCTGTTCTGCACACACGTTGTAAGCATGTCGATGTAAAACACCATTTCATACGTGATCATGTAGAAAAGAAGGATATTCGCATGGAAAAGATTCACACTGATTTTCAAAGAGCTGATATTTTCACAAAACCATTAGCTGAGGCTCGTTTTCGTGAATTATGCATTAGTCTAGGACTAATAGATCTTGACCCTACTAGTATGTAGCAATGCACTAACCAGACAGGTACATTTCTAAGAAGAAAGGGGAAACAGACAAGTTACCACTAAAGAACAGAGCACTCGTCTACTCACCCATAAGACAGGTATACAAGGTCAGACAAGATGACCAAACAACCCGATGAGGAAGCTGGTAAAGCTGAGGGTAATACTAAGTGAATAAACATTTGAGGGGGAATCTTTGATTTCTTAAAAAGCCTTGTGTTGACTCTTAAAAGTCATTTTGCTCGAAACCTTGTTCATTATTTTAAAAGTTGATATTCATTTTGATTGTTCCAATTTACTACCTGTATTACATCTAATCTGTCGCACAAGATAAGACAGGTTTGTATAATCGTTCGATGTTCAAAAGAGACAAGCACAGCTGTAGGGGGAACTCGTCTTGTGTGCTTAAGTCTACTCGTCTGTTCTGAATAGACTCGAACAGACAAGATAAGTGCTCACTTGAACTTGAAATACTCTAAGTGTTTAATAAAATGTGAATTAAGAATATTATAGTATTTTGATATTTTTTTGGAAAACCCTAGAACTCGATTTATACACTCCTATTTTAATGAGGTGTATACACCCAGTTCGCGCCAAATCCTACTATCTTAGGTCAGATGAGTTCACTCTTCTGTCTTAACCAATAGGAAAGGTGGATTCCAAATTGTACAATATCAAAACACATTATTGTCTCGATTCTGTAACTGAATACCAAGAGTCCCAACCGTTGGATCATTTGGTTTCAATCTTCACCATTGATTAAAAAATTCAAGTGTTAACAAAACTCAACACTTACACACTACTCATCTCACGTTTTCTTAATTCTCCAATTCTAGCTTTCACGATTCCTTGTGATTCTCACTCTTTGATTCTTACTCAAACTATCACTATGACAATCATCTCAATTTTTGATATAAGGACTAACATGCAAGCTAGGTTCGACCTCGGCAGATTCATATCTGAAAACAAAGTGCATGTTGAACCTTCGGTGTTCTTCAAAGGCAAGCATACTGATGAAAATTTGGAGATCTTGACCAAATGCAGTAGATGTGGCTTGAAACCTTACTTGGAGGCGTTTCCTCAAGTCGTCTTAGAGGAAGAGGTTCTTGAGTTCTTTGCCAACGCCACCAGACAAGGAGATGTGATTGAATCATTTCTTGGAAGAAATCGGGTGGAAATCACTCGAGAAGCCTTGTTTGAGCATCTGAAGTTGCCCATTAGAACTATTGATGTGGAAAATTACGCAGCCGGTCAAGAAGCAAGATATCTAGGTATATTTTGTGGAAGGAAGTTGAGGTTAAAACCGGATGGCAAGCTCCCTGCAGTCAAGAAGATGGATCTTCTGGAAAAGTATCGCACTCTACTGGACATAGCCAGCAAAATTCTGCTATGTGCCACTGGTTCTCATGATTCTGTTACTCTTGTTAAAGCAAGGGTAATGGCTGCTATTTTTGATGGAATTATAGAAGGAAATTGGTTCAAGCTGATTGCAGACCGAATCATGTACTTTGAGAAAAGTGTTCGAGTTGATACTGATACTAGAAATTGGGTGGTGTCAAATGTTGTTGGATATGGAAACAAGTTAAGCATTCTTCTTCCCTTGTTAATGCCAAACAAGACGGAATGGAGTAAAGGAAAACCATTTCATCCCTTGAAGTTCTATTTGAAGAAGGAGGCCATAAGGAAGCAAGTCGCTGCTAGACCAGCTGCTCCTAGGCAAGTTGAGTTGAATCCGATGGATTTGATGCCGTATGCTGGTTCATCTAGTTCTTCAGGAGACGAGTCTAATGATGAAGAATCGGAAGAGGTTGAGAAAACAGAGTCCAGTACATATGACTCAGAAAAGACTCAGTCAGATGAAGAGTCGCAACAAGAGAAGGGGTCGAGTGAACAAATTCCTGAAATGTACACTCTCGTAAGAGTTGGATCGCCTACTCGTCCATTCGAGTCGAGTTCACAGGTTGGTACTTCTACTCAATCTGGTTCAATTCCTCTCTCTCTCCCTTCTACTTCTATTCGAACCAAGGCTAGGTCACATCGATCTAGGCCTCGACCTGTACCCCCAACTTCACAAGTACTGGCAGCACGACCGCTGAGATCCAGTCATCCCTTAAACACTCCCATAATTGACACAACTGATACTCCGACAATTGTCACACCAAACCAAGATACATCAAAGCCCCAAGAAACCACCATCCATATTCCTTCTACCTCAACAGAAAATGTTGAACCCTCAAACCCATCTACTTCAGACAAGACGCCAGTTGCCACTGCAACAACTGAGACAGGGACCCCACCTGCTCAGACGCCGTCTGATGTTAGATTTAATTCCCTGGTATATTATCCGATGTGTCTGAGGGAAAAGCGAATTCGTGCCCGAATGACCAAGAATTTGAAGAGAACACTCTCAACTATCGAAGTAGACTACGAGTCTGAGCAGTTTGAGATTCTTCTTAGAATATGCACCTGGTTTGCACTTAAGAAATCCTCAACTGACGATCTTTTCGAAGTTATTCAAGGCATGAGAGGAATCTCCAATTTTATGGATTGGGAGATGGAACAGAAAGAAAATAGTGGTGTAAAAGATCATTCCAAACTATTTCCGCCAAGAGCCTTGGTTGATCTTGTAAAAAGGCTCTTGAATATTCCTGATGGAATTCTGGTTGAAGAGTTCTCGTCTGATATTGGAACTCAGACTGAGCTAGTGGAAGAAGAGAAGGCAGAACTTGTTGATGTTGCTGTTCAAACCTCGGAACCTTCTGAAGATGAGGCTGACAGTTCAGAAGAAGTTGATTCTTTTGAATTTGGGAAAGAAGATGATGAATTCCTGGATGCTGTTATGTTTAATGAAGAGGAACTTGTAGAAAAAGTTCAGGAAGATGTGGTTGTTGAAGCCCAGTCATCTACTCAAGGATTCCCTATAGGCTATCTTGCCGAGCTGAAGTCAGACTTGAAAGAAGTTGTTCATTCTGCGATAGAAGAGTTCTTGCACTCGAAAGTGAAGGATGTGTTGGTAGAACAGAATCAAACACTTGTTGACAGCTCAAGAGAATTGATTGTTGGAGAAGTCAACAAGATGGACTCAACTTTTCGAACAGAGATGTATGCAGAAGTTGAAAGGTTCTTACAGAAACAAGTTGAAGTTTCTGAGAAGAGGTCTATCTCGTTTGCTAGATCGTTGGCTGAAGAATCTGGCAAAATGGAACGTCTTTACCGAGTTAAGATTGAGATAGCAGATGAGCAGAGGAGGGAGGCACAAACTCAGTTGGTGCATTCTCAAGCTATTCTCTCCGAGCTAACAAAGCAGAACACTCTTCTACGACAGACAGCTACTCAATTCAAAGATGAGTTGGCCATTAACTCAAAGAAGTTAGAGTCTACTGCTGATCGACTAGATAAGACGAGTCGGGATCAAACCCATCAAAGACAGATAGAGCTAGCTACTGAAGCGATGAAGGAAGCAGTAAAGGAAGAAATGACTCGCTTTACAAGTTTTTTCACTCTTAAGGCCCATGATGAAGCCAAAAAGGGGGAAGAGGTAAGTAAAGTAGGGCAAGTCAGCTTAGATAAGCTGAGTGCTGAACCAGAAGAGAAGGATGCTGCTACTGCTATGCAAGAGCTAAGGAGGCCTAAAAGGAGGCTAGTTAAAACTGCAGAGCTGGAGCAAGCTGAAGCTGATGAACTTAAAAGATTGGAGAAGGGCAAGAATGTTGCATCTCCAGAAACTGAGATTCAGACCAGACGATCTAAGAGGAAGATAGTGTTTGAAGAAACAGAAGGAGTTGCTGCAGTTGAGAAGAAGCAAAAGATTGTTGATCCTAATGATGAAAGTCATTATGCAAGTAAGAAGAAAGTGGAAAAACATATTGAAAGATTGCAGAAGCTGAAGGCTGATGAAGAAGAAATGGAAGATCAGTTCATTGACTACTTCATTGACAAAGAGCATCGTCAAGAATGGCTCAAAGTAAAGAGGCAATGGGAACTTGATCATTGGATTATTCGAAAATATGGTGAGTCTGAAAGTCCAGATGAGTTGTATGCCATGTTTGACAAATTCATGGAAGGTCAGAACAAATTGCTTTGGAATTTGGTCATGAGGATATCAGCCGCCGCAAATTTCAACATTCTGATACCGACCTTTCCAAAATGGAAGACTCCTATGACAAGCTCAGGAAAAAGGGTTGATCTTAACCAGATCAAGAAATTCGAAGAGGAGCTGCTAGATAAAGAGAAGATTGATGATGAAGACCATATCAGAGTTATTCACAGGAGACTCCTTGATGCATTCTGTGTTTCAAACTCAGAAGGAGGTACTCTTTCAAATTAGTTTTTGTTTGCTCTGGTACTTAGGTTTTATTTTGATTTAGTATGTGTAATATCTACTGATCATATTTTGAATGAATGAAAAGATAAAGTACTACTTTGATGTTTAATACAAGATAACTACTTAACTAGTCTACTGCTGAGAAAAGATTCAAGTAGTTTTGGCTTCATCAAAAAGGGGGAAATTGTTGGGATATGAATCCTAAAACAAGTCCTAAATGATGATAAAAGATAAAAGATAAAGTTTTGATAAGCCAAAAGAAGTTTGAATTTTTCTAAGTGTTGACTAATCTAGTCTAGTTAAGTTGAAATCATCTTGAACTAAGATCAGTAGAGTTCACATGAGTTAACATATGAAAAGACAGGTACTTATAATTGATATCATGTTATCACTTCATATGTGTTTATACTAACTGTTTAGATTGTTATTGAGCTATAAATAATCATTGTATAGAGCTCATAATTTTAAATGTAATAGATAGATTCATTGTATAGTTTTCTAAGTTGACTAAGCTTGTAACAAGAGCTTAATGTAATGTAATAGTCTTGTTAGGATTAGATGATAGGACTAGATTAGTTCTATGTTGTAATCTGAAGAAGTCTACTGCACAAGTCAAGTTGAAGACGCAGTCTACTACTAGACAAGACAGGTGCGACTCAACAAAACAAGACAAGACAAGAAGACTGAAGTTAGTTACAGAAACGCGGTTTAAAGAATAAGATAGAAAGGAGTTAGTTAGAAATAACTACTTGAACAAGAAACGCGTGGAAGGATAAGAAGATTCAGTTAGAAGTTAGTTTTCAAGAAGAGGTTGTTACACAACTGAAAGTTCTTGGAATTAGAAGTCTATAAATACCCCAAGGTATTCATTCATTAAAGACTACTGAAATATTGATACTACAACATATTGAAGCATTATTGAAGATTCAAAGAAGAAGTTACTCTCAGAGATTGAAGTTCAGAAAGTGAAGCTACACAAGTCAAGTGAAGATCGAAGAAGGCTACTACTGAACGAAGAGAAGTTTTATTTTCGTTTATTGTTTCAAGTTGCTAGTTACTTGTAAAATAGCTAGTAAGATCGAAGATATATCTGGAGATATAATCGAGAAGATCTAAGTCTTATTTCTTGGGACTTAAAGCTACAAGAACATATTACTCCATTGGACGAGTTAATAAGAATTTCACAACTGGGTTTGTGAGAGTGGATGTAGACAAGTTGTCGAACCACTATAAATCTCGTGTTTGATTTACTTTACTGTTTTGTTTGTTGTTTAATTGATTAACTGTTTGATTGATTGAATTACATAACTGAACAAGACTAGTTGAGTAAACACTGAAACAGACTTTTCGAAATAAGTTGAGTATAATCTTTAATTGGGCTCATTGTTAATTTCGTATTCCGCACATTGTAATTCTGATATATCGAAAGATTTTAGAAAAGTCTATTCACCCCCCTCTAGACATTTTCTTTAGCTTCCCTCGATATTAACTCAACTTAGGGACCTACACTTTCCACCAAAACAACTTGACTTTCGGCGGAACATTTAGCTTCCACTGCCCTTCTTTTTTTCTCATATTCATTCCATGCCAATACCCCGTCTTCACTGAGTATTTGCCCCTATGCCCTGGTAGCCAATACCTTGAGTCCTCTCTATCTTGTCCTCCTATATGGGTGTTTAGTATAGCTTCCATTTCAATTAGACTTTTTCTCCACTCGTCTTTGTCATCAATAAATCTTTGCACCATCGAGCCGCCTGCTATCTTTGATATTGTTCCACCCCCTTCAATTCCACCTACGTACCCATCTATGTTTAAACAGATGGATCGTCTTCCCGTTACCAACCCTCCACCGTAATCCATCCTCCAATAAGTCCCTACTCCAACATAGCGATCTCCAAATGAAAGAAGGGTTTTGCCCCACCTGCGCATCCATAACATCCGTATGTTTGAAATATCTGGCTTTCATTACCCTACCTAGAAGTGACGATGGTCGTTCTACAATTCTCCACAATTGCTTTGCCAGTAAAACCTTATTAAATTGTACCATATCACGAAACGCCAACCCACCACTCTCCTTTGCTTGACTCAGTTTTTCCCATCGTGCCCAGTGCATCTGCTTCCCCCCTCTACTGTGCCCCTACCAGAAATCAGCCACTAGCTTCTCCATGTCCGTGCATATTGTTGTTGGAACTCGAAAGCACGACATGGTATACGTCGGTACCGCTTGCAATATTGCTTTTATTAATACTTCTCTTCCCCCGTCCGAGAAGTCTCTTTCTTTTCATGCCTCCATCTTTTTGGCCAGTCGATCTCTGAGGTATCCAAACTGGAGCCTCTTTGCTCTCATTGAGAAAATGGGTAGCCCCAAATATACTTCGTGTCCACTCGTACATCTTATCTACAACATGTCCCTTACAACCCTCACGTTACTTGCCTTGGTATGGGGACAAGAAGAAATTGCAGACTTCTCGAAATTCACCATTTGGCCCGATATCTTCTCATACTTGCCCAAAACATTCTTCACCCTCCTTGCCTCAGTTTCATTTTCCTTGAAGAAAAATAAACTATCGTCCGCGAACAATAAGTGAGTAATGTTTGGAGCCTCCCTAGCAATCCTCACCCCGGTAAGTCAATGTTCTCCCGCCATCTTATTTAAGAACACTGAAAGCCCTTGTGCACATAACACAAATAGGAAGGGGGAGAGTGGGTCCCCTTGCCTAAGTCCCCTTGTTGGGTGCACCCTTCCCATAATCCTTCCATTGATTTTAAATGCATAATGCACTGTTGTTATGCACCTCATAATCAAGTTGATCCATTTTGGTGAAAATCCCAACTTCTGTAACATTATCTCCAGATATTTCCACTCCACTCTGTCGTACGCTTTGCTCATGTCCAGCTTCAAAGCCGCATAACTATCTCTACTTTTATTGTTCTTAATCCAATGCATACACTCCTATCCCAAAACGATGTTATCCGATATCAACCGACCAGGTGTAAATGCACTTTGGTTGTCATCCACAATGCTTGTCATGACATGCTTCAGCCTATTGGTTATTGTCCTTGCCAAAATTCTGTACACCACGTTGTTAAGGCTAATAGGCCTGAAATCGGCCACACACACTAGGTCCTTCTTTTTTGGAATAAGTGTTATCCAGGTTTCATTCCAAGAAGCCAGTTCCTCCCCCTCATTCAGCAATTTCAAGTTATTTGTCGTTATTGTCTCCCCCACCTCATCCCACAATTTCTGAAAGAATTCAGCCGAAAACCCATCGGGGCCAAGTGCCTTTTGAGGGTTGAGTTGGAATACTGCATCTCTCACTTCCTTCGCTGAAAAGGGACCATTCAAAAAGATGTTCATGGAGTCTGTAACCATTCGTTCCACTGGTCCCAGTGCCCCTTGAATCACCTCCTCCTCAGGCTGTGATGTAGTGAAAATGTCTTCAAAATAGATCTCAACAATCTTCTCGATCTGTCCACTATCTGACTGCCATTCTCCATGTGCGTCCCTTAAGCCTCGAATTGTATTCATCCATTGCCTTTGAGAGGTTTTCCTGTGGAACACCTTAGTGTTTCTATCCCCATCTTTGAGCCAAGATACACGTGCTCTTTGCTGCCATTTCATACTCTCTTGAGTCTATAGTCTTTCCACTTTTCCTTCCAATTCCCTGATCATGCCCATATCCACCTCTCATTGTTCATCATTCAGTAAATCATTTAGTCATTGCTCATAACTCTTAATCCTTCTGTTGATACAACCAATGTGTTCTTTCCCCTACTTATCTAAAACTGACCCTCACCCTTTCAGCTGTTCCATTATATTTCCACGACCACTCACTGCCTTCCACCCTTCCCTCAACACTTCCTTGTAATCTTCTTCTAGCAACCATGCCCTCTCAAATCTGAAGCCATGTGATCCACCCCCTTTGTCCCTCCTGTCTTTTTCCCCAATACTCATCTTCACCGGTCTATGATCAGAACCATAGAAGTCCAAGTTTTGAATTTCCCACTGTTTTATATCATCAAGCCATTCCTCATTCGCCATATATCTATCCAACTTTTCCTTAACTGCATGTTCTCCCTTTCTCCTATTTGTCCATGTAAAAAAAAGCCCCTTTGCCTCTAGGTCTTTTAAGCCTACCTCATTCACCACCTCCCTAAACTCCCCCATCTGACTCCAATGTCTCTGTCTTTCATCCCCCCCCCCCTTTTTCTCATTCATGAATATGATTTCATTGAAGTCCCCACCAACTAGCCATGATTTTGGCTCCCCATATGTGTTTGTCAATTTTTTCTCAACAAATCCCAAGAGAACCTACGTAAATGAGTAACAGAAGCCCCATAAAACCCCGTAAACCTCCACCTCAATGAATCAAAATTAACAATGCAATCCAAATGCCCAAACGAATACGAAAGTAAAGTAATTTACATTGATGTTTTCCCAAACATAATTAAACCTCCACTACGACCGATCGCATCACTACCAACACAAAAGTTGAAATCTAACCTTGTTTTCCAACTAGTACAAGAATTGACAGACAATTTGGTTTCAATAATAAACAAAAGATCTGAGTTTTGGTCAGAAATAAGTTGCTGAAGAGATTGGAACGCTCGCTTACCCCCGAGTCCACGGGCGTTCCAAATTATGGCGATCATTTTTGACGGTGGTTCTGGGAAGATCCAGTCACCGCCTCCGTGAGACTCATCTCACACTCCTCCGCACTCTCCATTCCCATGCCCTTCCTCCGTCCCTGCCTCCATCTTCCCAGAATCCATAAATCTGCCTCTCTTCTTTAGTGGTTGGTTCGCTCCTTTCTCCCACTTTGGGTTTATGCCCTCACCTCCCGGTTCGTGCTCCCCTCTCCTCGCCTTCATTAATGGGGTATTCTACATAATAGCTTTCTTTAGGGTTGGGGTGGGAATAAAATTTCCAATCCCCACCGTTTCTCCTGAATAGGAACTCTTTTGCCCCTGCGGTTGCCCCATTTGCCCCATCATTGCTTGCATTTGTCCCATCCCTCCGGCGCCATATGGTGGATATGCATTCATATATGCATAGTATCGCATACTATTGGATAGGGGGAACAATTCCTCCTCCGCATAGCTACTTGGCTCTGTCAAGAACTGATTAGTGTTAAAATTTTGCATTGTTACCTCCTTCCCTGGCTTCTGAGTTTTCTGTTGGATTTGTTTGTGTTTCGTACTAGTTCGATTGGCCGACTGATTTTGCATTGCCTTACCCTTATCTTTCCCCATCGTCTGTGCTTCCTTTTGTTGCTTTTTCTTGCCAATCCCCTTTTGCCTAGCCCATTCGAAACCTGCCTGTGTAGGAGCTTTCTGCCCCTCCGCTTTCAACCAAACTAGATAGTTGATCTCCTTCCCAGTGTTATGGCCTCCCTCCTCAAAGTTTGTTGGACACTCCATCTCCACATGGCTTATCCCTCCACAAATGGCACATTACTTTGTCAACTTCTCATACCTAAATAAGACCAGTCGGCTTATCCTCAAAGTTTTTTTTCGAATTTTTTTTTTCGATATTTTTTTTTGAAAAAGTGTATGTTAGTATATTGAAAAGTGCATCTTTGTTTTTTAAATGCAAAGTGTATGTTACTATATTGAAAAATGCAACATTGTTTTTAATGAAAAGTGTATGTTCTTATAACTGAAAAGTGTAAGTTATATATTAATGAAAAGTGTATGTTATTATAACTGAAAAATGTATGATCTATTAATGAAAAATGTAAGTTATATATTAATGAAAAGTGTATGTTATTATAACTGAAAAATTTATGATCTATTAATGAAAATTGTAAGTTATATATTAATGAAAAGTGTATGTTATTATAACTGAAAAGTGTATGTTATTATAACTAAAAAATGTATGTTCTATTAATGAAAAGTGTAAGTTATATATTAATGAAAAGTGTATATTATAACTGAAAAGTGTATGTTAATATAGCTGAAAATAATATTGAAAAATGTAAATTTTCTGTAAAAAAAAAAAAAAAAATTGAAAAAGAAAAGTCAAAGTTTGACCGGTCAACGTTCAACCGTTGACCAGTCAAAGTCCACTCAAGTACACCATCTACTTGAGTGCACAAGAGAGTCACCTTTTAGAAAATTAAAAAAATATTTTAAAAATATTCTAAAAGGTTGTCATGGCAATTGACAATGAAATTAATTTTTATTTTGAAGAGAAAAGATTGTAAGAAAAGATTAATATGAGATCAAATTAAATATAAATAAGAAAAAATTTATGGACGTGTGAGCACAAAAATAGTGTCCACTGGTGGGCTATATACCATTTTCGTTGTTCGATATTTGTTATTTAAGTTTAATTGTAAACAGGGGCATGTTAAAATAATGATAATTTTTTATATGTAGTTGGATGCATAAGTACATGCAACTCAATTTTAATTGATCTAAATATAATTTTAATTGTTCAATTAAATTTTTAAATCATCAAATTAAAATTATAAAATTATAAAATTATATCAATTTTATCATGTAATTGAGTGCGCACACGAATGTGTTATAATAGGTTAACGTCCAATGCAGGAGATACACTGTGTCAAAATAATTTCCACTAAAATTCTATCCTCCATAAAAAAACCCTATACATGGCAACTTTTAAATAACTAGAGTAATTCCTAGGGAAATTTTCGAAATATGTCATCTAACTCGTCAATTTCATTTTAAATTTTTAAGTTTTAATTTTTTTAAAATACGTTCAAAGGTGTTCAATTTACATTATTTTTATTTAATTTAAATAATTTTTTAAAACAAAATAAAATTATAAATATTAAAGTGAAACTTCTATCTAATAAATACTCCCTCTGTTTTTAATTAAGTGTCACTTTGCCTTTTTTAATATTTTCAAAATAAGTGTCATTCTACACCTTTTTCTTTAATTTTGACAATTTTACCCTTATACATTATACTTCCTTCAATTTTTTTACCTTAATTTAAGTTTTTTCCCTTTTAAATATAGTAATATAGCATAAATCATGATAAACCTTAATTATTATATACATGAATATCACATATTGACCACATTCATTACTAAACATAAATTTAATATTAAAATTAGTTATCATTAATGAAGGGTAAAATGGTCCATAATTATATATCTTAATTTGTTGAAAATTGTTAAAATGACACTTATTTAAAAGTGGAGGGAGTAAAAATTAATGGGGCCATCTCACACTATAAATATACTCGATTATATAGTGTATTTATTAATGTAATGTAAAAGTCACCTTGTAGACAAAGTGGGATAGCTCAAGTGGTTAGAGCACCACTACCTAGGCCTTAGGTTCTGGGTTCGAGTCATGGGGAGGGGAAAAAGGGATGGGTATTTAACTTCCATCAAAAAAAAAAAAAGTCACCTTGTAAACATGGGTTAAATATGGGATATATACTGCACCAACAAATTAATCTAACATAGAAATTCTCCTGTACTGAACAAAACAAAACTGTTGCCAAATTAATGTAATGAATTAATTGTGAGCCGCACAAATAATTCCACGCGTTTACTTTTGTGTCTATTTTCCAACCACTTTCAACGCAAAATAAGTTGAGTTATAAAAGCTTCAACTCAAAAGTCTAAAACCCCATAATCTTATTTCCGGTTTTTGTATAATTAAAATTAATGACATCTTACCTCATGTTTATTACATCTAGTATTGTTTTAACCCCAAATTAAATAACTAGCCCCATCTACACTAGCCCTTTCATAATTGTAAAATAGACAAAATAATCCTTTCACAAAAAGTTAGTTGCCCCTTTTAATGCATTTATATCCTAAAATATTAGGAGTAATATTACTTAGCTGTTTTTTTTTTTCTCCACGAATAAATTGAAATAAATGGTTGAAACTTATTGGTTTATTTGATGAAAAATATCAGTTTATACGATGAAAAAATATTAATATTATTCCATCTATAAGTAATAATCGTAGTTTTCTTTTGTATGAACTAGTGTTTTTTTATATGAGTTAATACTTCTCATTATATTATATTTTAGTTTAATTAGTTTTTTTTGAATATGAGTCAAACTTTTGTTAAAATTTGGATCAGAATTGTACTAATTACACACATTGTATCTGGCCGTGTAACTGTGACTCTGTGAGAGGTTTTTGTCAAATACGAGTCATATGAATGAACGTATAGTTCCGTCAAAAAAATAAAATAAACGTATAGCAAAATTTGTGAACATAAATTCCATTGGAAACAGAAAGTATATAAAGGAATTCGTGGAAATGGGAAGAGATAAGTCAGAAAGGTACTATATTTGATATGACAATGCGTTGTGTGTAAGATATGAAAATTAATGTCGTAACGAGTTGGTATTTAATCAGATACAATCCGAGTTTGATAGATATGAAAATGTCGGTAAGGAATTATATTCACTTTTTGGAGGTGGCTTAGATCTAGATTCCATTCAGAGTGTCCACAAGAGGGTTATAACTTTAAAAATAAGGTTACGATGAACATTTACTCTGCTATACCACAAAGAATCAGAGAGCATTTCGTCCAAATGTCGAACCTGTTGAATTCGAAGAAAGGCAACCAAATTATGGCCGGGACTTGGATTTGCATAGTATGGATCATATGGCACAAAAGAAATAAAATCATCTTCGAAAACGGAAGTTGGGAAGTGGGAAAGATACTCGACGAGATTAAGGGACGACTGTGGAGCTGATGCTCGGCAAAGGAGTTAATTAAACGAGGTGTTAATTTTAGAGAGTGGCTGGAGAATCCAGTTCGATGCTTGGAGATGTAGACGTGATATGGCGTACTGGGAGACATGGGGAAGAGGATAGCCATCTATTTTCCTCTGTTTTTGGTCTACTTGGTTTGGTTGTTGCCAACTAAACCATACAACTTTCTGCCTATACTAACTGATAATGCTTGATGTAAATTGTATTTTTAATTGGTTTTTGGAATAAAAGGTTTTTTTCACCGATCAAAAAAAAAAAAAAAAAAAAAAAAAAACAACCTTAACAATCTATTACATGTTATTGACATACGTACATACGACACGTATTTAATAATAACACAATATATTTTTTAATATTTATACATTTAAATGCAATTTTTTTTTCTACCATGTCGTGTCACGTCACACAAAAAATATTGTGTTGTTATTGTCGACACATAAATTATTGTGTTCGTGTAGACACATGTCCTTATCGTGTCGTGTCACTATTAATTGTGACTCATGAATTGATCAATTCCACCGTGCAATTGATACAGAGTCTTGCTCTGAATTTAAGTAGGATCCTCGTTAGTTGACGGTGTGATTGATCCCCTAAATTAATTTATTCTTGGACTGAATATTGAGATTTAAAAAAAAAACACTCAAAAGTGTGACTTAAAAATTGACTTTTCTCGTTTGATAGTGTAGGGTAAAGATCGTTAGGGAAACCACGGAAAAATCATGAGTTGGTGGAAGTTGAGAGATACATAAGTGTTTTAAGACCATGGTCACATGTTTGCAACTTGCCATGCCAACCCTATAATAATAATTCAAGTCTTTTTCTTTAATTCAATTTCTCAAACATTGCCTAACAAACCTTACCTATTCATTATATAAACTAAATAACGGAACCCCTCTATATGTAACTCATTTAATTATTTTCAACCCCTCTCTCTCTAACAAACATGGATCTTATGCTCATTCTTCTCTACTCTTGCCTCCCCCTTATTCCTCTTCTCTGTCTCATATTCAAGATTCTTGATCAAAAAAGACACCAAAATTGTTACATACTCGCCTACGAATGTTACAAACCGAGCGACGATCGCAAGCTAAGCACCAAATTCAGCGGTGAAATCATTCGCCGCAACAAACACCTCGGCCTTCACGAGTACAAATTCCTCCTGAAGGCCATTGTCAGCTCGGGGATCGGGGAAGAGACGTACGGCCCCGAGATGGTGTTCGACGGACGAGAAGCTTCCCCGACCCTGAGAGACGGGCTCGTCGAGATGGACGAGCTTTTCGTCGATAGCATCGACAAATTGTTCAAGAAAACCGGAATCTCCCCCTCAGAAATCGACATCCTAGTGGTGAACATCTCCATGCTAGCAACCGTCCCTTCTCTCTCATCAAGAATCATCAATTTGTACAAGATGAGAGATGATGTCAAGGTGTATAACCTCACCGGCATGGGGTGTAGCGCTAGTTTAATCTCCATTGATATCGTGCAAAGCATTTTCAAATCCAAGAAAAATCAACAAGCTTTAGTAGTCACATCGGAGTCTCTAAGCTTAGGGTGGTACACCGGCAACGACAAATCCATGATTCTTGCTAATTGTTTGTTCAGATCAGGCGGATGTGCCATGATCTTAACAAACAATCCTTCTCAAAAGGAAAAGGCCATGTTCAAGCTCAAAACCCTCGTCCGGACCCACCACGGTGGCCGAGACGAGTCGTACGCGTGTTGCACGCAAAAAGAAGACGAAAAGGGCCTCGTCGGGTTCCACCTCGACAAGACCCTTCCGAAAGCCGCCACGCGGGCTTTCGTCGATAATCTAAAGGTAATGGCTCCCAAAATCCTACCCCTGCGGGAGCTTCTGCGCTATTCAGCTTTACTGCTAGCGCGGAAGCTCCTGCAGCGATGGAGTAAAACAGGGGCCGGGGCCCGCCCGGTCATAAATTTTAAGACCGGGGTGGATCATTTTTGTCTACACACGGGTGGGAAGGCGGTGATCGACGCGATCGGGCAGAATTTGAATTTGAACGAGTACGAGGTCGAGCCGGCTCGGATGACGTTGCACCGGTTCGGGAACACGTCGGCGAGCAGCTTGTGGTATGTGTTGGCGTACATGGAGGCAAAGAAGAGGCTGAAGAAAGGGGATAGGTTGTTTATGATAAGCTTTGGGGCAGGGTTTAAGTGCAACAGCTGTTTGTGGGAGGTTGTAAGGGATTTGGACGGTAAGAATGTGTGGCAAGAGTTTATTCACAATTATCCTACTAAGAATTTGAAAAACCCATTCTTGGACAAGTTTGGATGGCTCCACAACGAGGATCCAGATACGTTTCTTTTACCGGATGATTACCAAATACCCGATTGATTCAATTAATCAATCCGTGTTTTATCATCCGGTTTATTGACACGTGTTATGTCAAAAAATGATCAACACATTCTAATCATGGAGGTAACAGGTGGAATACGAGGTGAAACACACAAATTGGAACAGAGAAATTGATCTTGTTTTTATTGTGTCTTTTCTAATGTTTTATACTATATAGTTTTTTTTTTTTTTTTTTTGGGTCATTATATACGGTTTAAGATGAATTGTGGGTGAATAGAAGTGGTAAATACTTCAAAGTGAAGATGTTGTTTTAGGGCTGAAATTTGTATCCTATTTAAACAAGAATTTATCAATGTGCGTGCTATATATATTTGTGCATTTAATAACTCAAAGTGTAATTATTTATATTTATGGAGTCTTTTTCGACAAAAATAGAAATAGGTAGACGTTCAAAATAACATAATTAATGAATAATTAACGAGAGACGACTGAAGAAATATAATACACAAACAAACTTGGTGTCAGTAAAACTAGGAAGGGAATTTAAAGATTTTCACAGAAGTTGTTGGGTAATAGTAATGGCAATGGAATTTTAAAGATATAGTATTTTAAATTCACAGAAGTTGTTGGATCGATGATAGTAAATAGTAATGGTAATAAAATGGCCGGGTAATAATATTGGTGGCTCAAAAGGTAGCCAAATGTAGGTAGAATAAGCTACTACAGCTGGCTTGGGCAATTAAGATGTAAATATGGCATATATATCAATCCAACTACGCATCCATGTGACCATTAAAGTATCAGAAAAGGACGCCAAAATTTAACTTAAATTCATTTTTCACCATTTATCAAGATATGGAATAAGACTATATATTTTAGGAAAAATTAAAAAAGAAATACGAGAACACTTGAGACAGAGGAAATACAATACATGCATGTGGGTAATTAATGGGCACTAGCTTGTGTTAATTAATTTGTTGCATTGATTCCAAATCAAGGATTATTGGCTAATTATACTCTCTACCAACTTTGTGGCCATTTTCATTTCCAATGTTACGTACTGTCATCTTCTTCTTTCTCATTTGCATTTTTATGTATGTCTGCATTTAATTTAATTTCTAGACTGATCAAGATGCATGTACGAATACGAATAGATGTTGGTTAAATATGAGAAAACACATATATAGATTTAAAATGAACATGTATATATGAATTATTTCACATTTCTCTATACGTTCAGTTCAAATTTTTAATGAAATATAATAAAATTCTTTTATGGTATCACAGTTTTTGGCTCACGTACAAGTTGACGAGGCTCTTTCTCAAAGGTATAAGCAATAATATAAAGACTTATTTGTTTTATTATATTTTTGTTCATTCAGATCACTTATGAAGAAATTAAAAAAATAATCTAACTTCAATTGTGGTGGTGTTTTGAGGATGATTTCATTTCTTGTCATAAAAAAAAATTTCCGCAAAAGTCATGCAAGGGAAAAAGATCAGTTTTAAAAAAATTCCACCATTGAACCAAGTCTGTTCTCTCTTGTATGAACGATGGGGTTTTTTATTAGATTATTATATATTAAATAAATAATTTGAAAATTACAGTAAAAATGAATTTTTTTTTATTGTAAAACGTTGTGGGGCGCCGCGTTTCTGGATAAAAACGCTGAGCTCCCAGGCGTTTTTGTTTAAATTATTTCTGACATTCCTCTTTTTCCTTTTTTTAATTTCAATTTCTACCCAAAACGCATGGCCCCAACGCGTTTTGGGTCTAATTGTAATTGTTTGATGGAGTTGGGGCTGAATAATAATATTAAATAGGGAAACGCTCAGCCCCACGCGTTTTCCTTTTTTTTTTAAAAAAAATTTATTTACTGCATTATTTGTTAAATAAAAAAAATATTAAACAAGAAAACGCTTTGGGGCACTGCGTTTTCTTTGTTTATGTATGTCAATCCATATATATAATATTTATGTCCATACATGTAGTATACATACATGCCAAATACTTATGTACACGCGAGTGTACGGTGCCCCTTACTATTTCAAAATCAATTTTATCAATTCCTTTCACTTCTCCCTTCCATGCCTGTCTCTTCACCTTCAACTTCTTCTTCCATTTTCGTAGGGCAACATCAAATTTCATCCCTTCAGGAAATCCACCACCATCAGATGTTCGATCCAGCCTCCGCTCACGATGATTTTCTCCAACAAATGCTCTTTTTCGTGCCTACATCCACCGCCTCCTCGTTTCCCTGGTCGGAAGACCACTCGCCGCCGCACATGGGGAAGCAGTCGGCGGCAGCTCTCGCGTCGAAGCTGCGACAGCACCGGATCAGCAATGGCGCCACTAAGGCCTTGATGCTTCAGCAACAGTTATTAGGCATCCACTTCTCTCCGCGCCTCCTCCGGCAACCAGCGGCTCAACCGGTGGTTTTGACGTTTCTCACATGGGATTTCTGAAAATTCGATGCCTCCTCCGGCAATCGGCGGCCCAACTGGTGGAATGCACCACCACCGCATCCTGTTCGACAAGTATCACCTTGGGTACTTCTTTTTGTCATGATTTGTCAAATTTGCAGCTAAGGTGTTTGATATTTTTACTCATCTTTTTTGTGCTATGTACTCTATTGTGAGGGGTTTTATGGGTCCTTATTTTGTGTGTGAATGGTTACCTTGTACTTGAGTGGGGTTGTGGATAGTATGATACCCAAATGAATTTGGATTTTGTGGGTTATTGTTGTTATGGTCGCAATATCTGTTAGTATATTGTGGATTTCAAATCTTTAGATTGAGTTTTTTAGAGAAAGGGAAAGAAATCTGAAGAGAAAGTTAAGTAGAAGGTAGAAGGAACTCAATTAAAATTGTTGTTTATATTGTCTTTTATTTAATGTAAGTTCAGACGTATGAATGCAAATATCATTTCTAGAGCTCCAATTTTCTATTTCACACGGTTTGAAGGTAAATAAGGTTTCTCCAAATCTCTGCATTTTGTTATAATTGATGGATTTTGACCAAATAGTTGTTCTCCTACAGATTTATGAGTATTGATTAGGATGTGTTTGTTATATTTGATTTTATCTTGTAGTATGATTACTTTGTAGTAGTTTTTTTTTATCGGGAAAAAATCGTTTTATTACTAAAAAATGTGACGTTGAGATACATGATACTAGGTGTACCTTAGCACTCATTCCTAGATACAAGCGTACAGTCAAATGGATTAAATTGAAAATAAAACAAAGCGGTCATAAATTAACAAATTTGAGGGTAGAATCATTCTGCTGCTCATCGGCTCTGTTTTGAAGACTGTTTATTAATTATTGTTATTATGTTAGTACAATTTAAGTATTTAAGTTATTGTTGTGATGCTTGATTTGATTGCTTCTAATTATAATTGTAGTTCAAAGAATTGCTGCAGAGAAGAAATAGAATGTTTTGAAAGATGAAGAGAAGAAGAAGAAAGATGCAAACATACAACTAGAAATTTGAAGAAGATGGATGATAATTTGGGAAGAAGAAAAATGAAACTTTGATCATGTTATTTAGTTGTAAAGAATTGCTGTTTTTTTTTACATTGTTTTTGTTTAGGGATTAATGCTACCAAAATCAATATTAAGTAACATGATATGCCTAATGCAGTTTTTAATGTCAAAATATGGTGTTAATTACAATATTTAATATTTGTGTTAATAAAGAAACAAGTAATACAAATGTCAATATCCAGTAATACCACATAGTGTATTCACTAATACCACACAATGTATTCACTAATACCACATGTAATAACCAATAATACAAGTTGTATAATATGATGTTTAAAACTTTAAATTTAGGTGTTTAATGTTTCCGCTACAAAATCAATATCCTGTAATACCACACAGTGTATTGACTAATATCACATGTAATAACCAGTAATACAAGTTATCTAATATGATATTTAAAACTTTAAATTACATTGTTTAATGTTTCCGCTACAAAATCAATATCCAGTAAAATCAAAATTACAGTGTGAATAAATAAACAGGTAATACAATATCGATGTCCAGTAATACCACAAAGTGGATTCAGTAATACCGGGTGTAATAACTAGTAATATCAGATATCTGATATGACGTTTCATGTTTTTTCTATAAAATAACAATGTTCAATAATACCATATACAATACGCAAAACAATCATCAACTAAATTAACTGAGGATTCGGTGTTTTAGAACCAAACTCGTTCATTTGTGATGATTTTGATGTATTTCCTTCTTTTTATTTTTATTTTTGTGGAGACTACTCTTGACCCTTCATATCACAACATTCTCTTCCACGTTATGTTCTTGTATCTCACTGCATTGTTCTTTACAATCATATACTTCTTTATCTTGAAGGGAAACATCTTGAATTTCATATATCTTCCCACCTATAAATGAAATTGAATTCAGTAATACCACAAAAAATATCCAATAATACCAAAGCTTATATCCAGTAATACCACATGTCTAATAGTGCAAAAAACATAACAATTCTAGTAACTTAAATTAAACACTGTCAAATTGTGAAAAAATCACTTTCTTCTTCGCCGTGAGTATTTTTCCTATTGAAATTATCACAATCTTCATTGTTATGCATATTTCAATGACATTTCCCTATCACCAATAGAATAATGTCATAAAAATAAGAGTAAGAAGGAAAAACTAATGGAATTTAACGATTAAAACACAAATTTTATATATTTGTTCTTAACTGTGTATTGCAAAATTAGGGATTTAAATACACAACCGTCGACGCAACAACAGAACCGGCGGCGGCGAGAAACCGCCAGCGATGGAGCAACAGTAATCGGCGGCGATGGGCGACGGAAAGCAGCGGCGATGGAGCGACTTCACAACTTCACCTCTATTTTTTTTTTAATTATTTGGGCCTTTAACCCAGTTATAATCCATCATTGACCCATATTCTATTAAAGTGATGGTATGCACGTTGTGGCGGTATGCACCCAAGTGTGACCCTACATATATATATATATATATATATATATATATATATATATATATATATTAATTAGTATATATATTGCAGCAACTATAAATTTATATTATATTTTTAATTTAAATTTATTAATTAAAAAAATTAAGACATGTATATATTCATAAATTTTTTATTTTATTAAAAATAATAGAAAATTTAAATTGTTTATCAATATATATTACATCACATATATATTATATATATATATATATATATATATTAAAGTGAATCTAATAATTTTGAATCCTTAATAATGTTTTCGAATTTTTTTACCGTAAAGACCTAGTCAATATTCATTTTTTGAAGTTAATTTTATGAGGGAATTTGATTTTGTTTTATTATATAGATTTTTTATTATTAAATTAAAAAATTACCAAATTTATTTAATTGGTCCACTTACGGAAGATTTGCAATTGTTTATGGAGTAATTTTAGGAAATTCAAATTAACTAATTTATTTAAGATAACAAATTTTGAAAGGAATCTTTATTATAAAAAATAAATCTGAAATTGTTTTATAGAGTAATTTTAGAAATTTTAAATTACATAATTTATTTAAGATAATAAATTTTAAAATTTGAGTATTAAGAAAATAATATATTAGTATATCATATTTTAAATTTTATTTTTATAGAATTAATTAAAATTTAAATATTTTTTACTATATTAAATTCAATATTTTGAAGAGATTTTTAAGTTATTATCTAATTCAGTTACCTTATTTTAAAGAATATTAAAATTGAGTATTAAGTAAATATTATATCAATATATTAGATTTTAATATTTTTTAATAGAATTAGTTGAAATTTGAATCTCGCCTAAAATTGACGTAAATAAATATGATAAAATAAATAAATATAATTAATATAATAAAATTTATAAAAAATCAAAAGATTGCAATAAATAAATATAATTGATTAGAGATTGGAATTTTAAATTATCATATCAATTATATTTATTTATTTTATTTATGTATGTCAATCCATACAGGTAGATTCTATTTTTGAAACATACTTTGTGCAAGAAGAACCATTATGTGGCCAGTTATCAAAATTATTCAGTAACTCTGCATCAACTGAGACTCTTTTTGGTGAAGTGCCTCAATGTAGCCATCCAATTCGCCCTCTTGGTTCGAGTAAAGCAACAACTTTAGAGATAATTAAGTCGTCCCGATTTGAAATAAAAATATGTTTTTAAGGTTTTTTTTTTTTTTTTTTTGTAATATTCTCATTCTATGAAGGGTTACAAAGATGTATCAAATATTTCAATTTGAATTAATCAAGTATTTTTATTTCTTAGTTCAACTTTAAATTTAAATTTCATTTCTTTATTTTTTAATTATATAAAGATTTGTATATTTAATACAAAATAAAACTTTAAAAAAAGATATATATTATATATATATATGCATGCGTAGATACATATGGTATATTGACATTAATATTATATATGTGTATGGATTGACATGAATATTATATATGGGTAATTGGGTATGGATTGACACACACATATATATATATATATATATATATATATATATATATATATATATGATAATGATATGTATATATAAACAAAGAAAACGCAGTGCCTCAAAGCGTTTTCTTGTTTAATATTTTTTTTATTTAACAAATAATTCAGTAAATAAATTTAAAAAAAAAAAAAAGGGAAACGCGTGGGGGCCGAGAGTTTCCCTATTTAATATTATTATTCAGCACCAACTCCATCAAACAATTACAATTAGACCCAAAATGCGCTGGGGCCATGCGTTTTGGGTAGAAATTGAAATTAAAAAAGGAAAAAGAAGAATGTCAGAAATAATTTAAACAAAAACGCCTTGGGGCTCAGCCTTTTTATCCAGAAACACGGCGCCCCACAACTTTTTACAATAAAAAAAAAAAAACTCTTCATTTTTGCCGTAATTTTCAAATTATTTATTTAATATATAATAATCTAATAAAAAATCCATGAACGATGGTACCGAGTTTATAAAAATGAAAATTGATAATAGGGAAATTTTCAAATGCACTGTGTGCACCAAAACAGGTTTGGTGCACATGCTTTTGTCTTTATCCTTCCACCTTCGCTTATTTACCCTTTTTCTCTACTTACTTTTATAACTCTAATTTTTTTCTTCCACTCTCACTTATCACCCTTTTTTCTCTACTTATTGTTATAACTCCAATTTTTTCTCCTACTTATTAATTAATTAATTTACCGTGATCGACCAATCCAAACTTTATTAATTAATTAATTTATAATTATGGATTAAAGTACAATTCTCATTTTTATTGATCAATTTATAAGCAAGTAGAAACTATCACTTTTAAAATTTTCTAATAGGATCAAATTTATAGTTAAAAAACATTAAATACCCTTAATATACATATCTTACATTATTTTTTAAAAATAAAAAATTAAATTAAATTTATTAATTCCATGATTTGTGCAACTGCTCAATCCCTTAATTATAGACGTGATTTACTATCTTTCTGGAGCTTCAGAATCGGAGGGAGAAACCAACAATGGCTGGAGCTTAGGGAGATGACACAATTTTCCTCCCTCTCTCTCTCAAAACCAAGGGAGAAACCAACAATGGCGGGAGCTCAGGGAGATGACACAATTTTCCTCTCTCTCCCTTAAAACCAACAGCAATCTAGAGAGAAAAATCAGAAATCAAGCAAAAAATTGGAGTTCATTCGTTCAACAATGGCTAGAGCTTGGAAATTGTTGTTGGCTCTCTGCGTAATCGCGTCTCTTGTGCTCTCGCACGTGTCGGCAGGTGTCGACCTCGTTGCCGGAGCTAAATGAAACTCGTAATTTCTCGTACTGAGGATGATAAATGATACAGTAATATTCTTTGTTTATTTTTTAAATTTGATTTTCTTTCGTGGAAAATAATAGATTTAAATTTTCGTTTTTTTTAGGAAGTGAGTGTTTGATATACAGTAAAATTTCATTCATATACACATCAATATACATATTATCAGACCTGCACTCAATATACATATATATATATATATTCATACATAAATGCATAAAACATTGTCTATATGTACTATTACATATACATATTTATCGTCATGTTTATATGCATTCTTGTCCTTCATATATTACCTGATGTATATGCATTTTTATACAAAAATTCAGTCCATTGTGCATATTATAATTCATAATTTATTTCATATATATATGCATTGTATGAGAACGGGTATTGCATACTGGACAACATGCTTAGGTGTCCAATTTTTGCACCATCTTCGTCATGTTATAAACTCAGAAAATTTATGAGTCTTTTTGTGATTTAATTGTGTTATGACTCTTTTAATTCTGGACCATAAAATTCAAAATTATTAATTTAAATTCACGTTGGATAGTTATTAATTTAAATGCAGAATTTTTGGGAAAACAATCTTTTAACTACACAAAGTTAGCTAATAAATTCGAATTGCCTTATTTTTAGGAATATTTGAATTAAGAAAGGTGATAGATTTGCTTTTTTCGAAGATATGCATTTATCAAAATTGATTTGATGTTAATCTGTCTAATATTAATTAATTTGAAATTATTTAAATGGGAAAAGGGCAACTTTGTCTTCTTAAGTGCCAATTTGACTCTATTGGATAAAAAATAAATACCTATTCCTTATATTCCTTATTAGATAAAAGTTCGAGTGAAATGACCTTATTAAGAATTTACCCTTAAAATTACAAATTGTACTATTAAAATTATTATTAAAACTGGAAAAATGTTATTCTTATTATTAAAAAGTTGTAGATTTTGTTATTGAAAAAGTGGTAGATATTTTAAGTGAAAAATGTAATTCTTATTGAAAATTGGTAGATATTTTAAGTGAAAAGTGTAATTCTTATTGAAAAGTGGTAGATATTTTAACTAAAAAGTGTAAATTTCATTATTAAAAGTGATAGATTTTGTACTGAAAAGTGTAATTCTCATTATTGAAAAGTGGTAGATTTTGTTATTGAAAAGTATAATTCTTATTATTGAAAAGTGGTCGATATTTTAACTGAAAAATGTAATTCTCATTATAGAAAAGTGGTAGATTTTGTTACTGAAAAGTGTATTTCTTGTTATTAAAAAGTGGTAGACTGAAAAATATAAAAGTGTAATTCTTATTATTGAAAAGTGGTAGATTCATTACTGAAAAAGTGTAATTCTTATTATTGAAAAGTGGTAGATTCATTTGCCTCATATTCTTTGCGAAATGTAGTCTCATTTGCCTCATATTCTTTGTCCATCAAATGTAGTCTCATACACTTTATGAAAATTATCACCCTCTTCAACCATCACTTAATTACTCAATTTGCCATCAACTTTATTCACAAACAATTATTTTATTCACAATGGATCCTAAAATACCATATAATACACTTACTTTATCTACTTTTTTCTTAAAATTTGTGCCCCACCCCAATGAGACTACATTTGGTGGATAAAGGGAGTAATTATTAAAAACATATTTAGTTACAAATTATAGTCTTAAAATATTATAAAATTATTATTTCATTTTTCTAAAATTAATATATTACTCAAAAATAAAATATTCATTCGGCAGTTTTTTCCAGTTTCCCAAAAAATTGTATAAAATTATTTACATTTAAAAAAATCTGATTTCATTTTTCTAAAATTAATATATTACTCAGAAATAAAATAATATTTATTCATCAGTTTTTTTCCAGTTTTCTCAGAAAATTGTTTAATTATTAAAAAAAAAAACCGGTTTTAATAAGTCTTAAAAGTTGACTAGTCAGCATAGCACACGTACACACTATGCACCAGAGATCAACTCTTGATAATAATTCCAAAATTAATTTTATTAAAAAAGGATGAGGCCTCCATTTGAATTTTGAACATTTTTTTTTTTGGATAATATGAAATTCGTCGTGATTTAAAAAATAAACTCTTTTGTTTTGTTTTTAAGAATATGATGATAGCAATTAGGGGTGTGTAAAGTATGGTTCAGATCGACCAAACCGATCGAACCAAATCAGACCATTAAATATGGTTCGATTTTTGGTTTACGGTTCGATTTACGGTTTTTAGAATTGATTTTTTTTAGTATGGTTTGGTTAACGATTTTCACTAATGAAAACCCCGCAAAAAACCGAACCAAACCGAACTTATTATATATATTATATAAAAAATATATTGTACTATATATTATATAATATGATCTAAATAAATAATATATATATTATAGTCTCTATATTATATATACAATCCCTAAACTAGTAAACTCAAGACATTTTTTAAGTCGTCAAGCCCAATTGCCCAAAGCCAGAAATCCTACCCATTATGTTCTATTTAGTACTAGTAGGGCACCCGTGCTGACGCACGGTCTGATATGTTGAAAAATGTGACGACATTTAAAATTTTAAATATTATTTATAATGTATATTAATTTTATAGTAATACCACCAACTTATATTAATTATCATAAGTTAAAATTAATTATTGCTAACTAATATTTATAATACTAAATCCAATGTATAGAAATAATAAAATAAACATTGATAAGATGTTACAAAATTATTAATCTTAAAATTTTATTACATTGATGTCTTATATTATATAAATTTAAATTTAGCATATAAATAAATAAAATTAATGTGTAATAATTAAATATATGTATATTTATGATACAACATAATTATTAAATTACTATAAAATGTTAAAGAATATTACAGTAATTTTGTTGACATAAATTGCATTCAATTAAATAATGAAATAATTTAAAATCAATAGTAATGGTTTTATAAAAAATAAGTAACTTAAAACTGATCAAACTTAAATATTAAATTATTATAAAATCATACATTTATAAAAACTTCATGAAACACTACGTTCTTTGTGATATTACAATCACGATTGTTGTCATGACATAACAGGATCTTCAAACCACGACGATTTGTTATTCTATATACTACTACATATCTAGAAAATGATTGCCCCTGACTTTTATTAATAGTCATAGCATATAACACAATCAACGGAAACTGTCTACGTTGAAACTTGAAAGCCAGTCTAGAATCAGAAGGTGTCAATGTAAGCCGCGGTATCAATATCAGTTGTCCACAACTACTTCCAGTTAGAACCTTAGCTTCAAAAACCTTATCACCCAACCTGGTTATAACCAACCTAACCATAAAAAAAAATGCAAAATTTTAAACGATAGAAAATAAAAAAAATATATAAAGAAAAAGTTACTAAAAAAATGACACAAACATGGTTCCATTGCATATAGGCCATTTGAGTGATCTATATTTCTCAATAATATTACCGACATTCCAACTTTCAAATCGATTCATGATCAGATACACCAGAACACTTCAAACTATTAAGAAATTCAGGAGTATGGACATTAGCCAAATTATCAACATTCAGATCAGATTTTATGTAAGGATTGTCGGAGCTCAAATAAGTACGTGATTCCTTTTCATTTAACCGAATCATGTGCTCATTTATTGACCTAACAACATCTACCGTGGGCGCAAGTATAACTCTACTATGTAAATAGTCATGATAATCCATCATATTCTTAAAATCAGGATAAATGCTATCAACAATAATAGAAATCAGATCATTACCACACTTTAGCAAAATATCCTCAAGAATTTGTACATCACATCCGTACTCAGTTTTTTTTCATGTACAGTAAAACCTCTATAAATTAATACTCTATGAATTAATAGACTCTCTAAAATAATAAAATTTTCCGGTCTCGATTTGGGCCTTTGTAAAAAATCGTCAAATTCGATAAGATAATAATTTTTCAAAAAATTCCTTTATAAATATTAGGTCCCATTAAAACTTTAAATTAATAATTCATAAATATTACAATTATAAATATTATAGTATGGTCTCTCTTATAAATCTTTTCATCAACCCACACTTGTAAATCTTTTTGAGTGCATGTGAGATTGTCTCTCTTATACTTACATAATGTTTTACGCATTTGATGGATGATTTTGCGATGCATTTTAGATGAGAAGACATGGTTGGGTGTTATGAATTATTTTATTTACATATTGAGATTTATATAGTATATGTTTCATTCATCATGCATGAATATATTTAATTGACTATAATAGTTATTTAAGTGCAACGAATTAATGTAAACATGTATATTTAAGTAATTTCAATGAATTGATACATACGTCCATGAATATAAGTAGTTAATTGTATACAATGAATTGATATTATACATGAATATATTTAATTTAGTTACAAAGAATTGATTGATATATGAATATAATCGATGAAACATATATGAACTCATTTATTTTCAATAGATATGTATTAAATTTGTTGAATTTAAGAAGTCTATCTTTTAAAGAATAAAATATTAATTTATCGATAAATTAATATTGTTTTAAATTAATAATATTTCATGGTTGCAATATTATTAATTTATAGAGGTTTTCCTGTAGTACCATCTCCAATAGATGGTATATCCATTCAGAAAAATAATTCAATTTATGTTGAAGTTCATCAAATCTCAGGTTTTGAAGCCTCATGTTCTTCGTGAGTTTCAGAAGAGTACAATCATTCCACAAATTAGATGAATTGATAGTAGTGTGAACGATATCCTGTTTAGTTCCTTACAGAATAACGGGTAATATCTGACTAAAATCACCTCCAAGCACAACAGTCTTACCGCCAAAAGGCAGTTCAGATGACAAAAAATTTGTGAGCTGCATAATATCCTTCAAAGTGGTATCAAGAGCCTAAATACAATATCTTTCAACCATTGCCGCTTCATCCAATATTATGAGACCACATTTAATCAAGAGCTCAACAAAGAGAACTTAATTGATGAATATTGCATGTAGAATCTTCAGTAACATCAATTGAAATGGAAAATCTGGAATGAGCAGTACGTCCACATGGAAGAAGGAGTGAAGTTATACCACTCGAGGCTACATTAATTACAATCTTGCCCTTAGACCTCAAACATGCTGACAAAGTCTTCCATATGAAATTTTTGCATGTTCCACCATATCCATATCCATAAACAAAAGACACATCGCCCTTACCGGATTGAATGGACGTAATTATTCTATCGTACACACCACGTTAAATTTTCTAATTAAATCCTCATACTCTAACTTCAAAGAAGACCTATTGTATGTAAACTCATTCAAAATCAATATATTTCTAGATGAAAAGTTCAGATCATGTTTAACCATCAACATGCCTTTAAAATCTTGCAAAGACTTACCAAAATTCCGCTAACATATTATCAATTTATAACAAACAACAACTCTTGATTTCATCATCTGTCATCCACAATTCTACAAGAAATTACAATTAAAAATATATTGGTTAATTATGATAAAATAGATTAATATAACATATTATTTTTTTCATAAGCAAGAGTATGATAAATTTATGCAAAGTAATTGAAATTTAAAGTTGCACATTAATTTAAAGTAAATTTAATTGAAATTTAAAGTTGCATCTTTTAGAATTTTGATAAATTTATGGAAAGTGAATTAAGTGAAATAATATAATCAATCAAAGTTCTTAGTAAATCACTAATAATTTAAAGTAACTAATTGATCAACTGACTTAAAATGATTTGCATATTAGTGAAGATGAATAATTATAATGCAATTAAATTAAGAAAGGAAATAATTAAACATACCTGAAAAATGCATAATTCTCCGTCTATTATAAAACAATATCATCAGAGAGATGTCTCCAACACTTTTTCCAAACAATAAGGTCGACCCAACGAACATGATGTTAGTAGCGTAACAAATAAAGATTTCATCGAATATATTGAAGCCCAACGGCTAACCTCGTCCATACCATGAACATACCTTTTATCATCTTCCAACAAACCTTTAAGCTCGAGCAAAGCAAGTTTACTGAAATGTTGGATGAATTACTCCATTGAATTTTTTCAAATCATCATAAGATGTAGGTCCACGAATTACATTCAAGAGTATCCTCAAGTAATGTGCCTCACCAACACTTGGAGAAACATAACAAATACGTCTGATTGAAAAACCTCTCTTTCTTTTAACCCACTCTCTAATTTTCGACTTCCAGACGAAGAATTGTGGTATTTCAGGCTTTTCAGCATAAAACAAATTTCTTGCTTTAGAAGAATTCTTGTTGAGTTCAGACCAAGCTAAGAAAATGCTTTGCTTTACCGATGGTCTTTCCAAGATCGATTCCAAAGATACACCATCACCAAATAAAACAGTCTGCTGATCAGGAAGATGAAATCGCAAACGTTCAACACGAGAATTTCTGTTATTAATCTCAAACCCGAAAATTTTTCAAGCAGCTTCACATGGCGAAATGTACCTACAATCATATTACATTTTGATTTCATCTAAATATGCTTTCCCATCAGATTGCTCCATACTTTCAAAGAACGACACAGTAACACGGTCATGTCATTTGTTTACATACTTGAACAGGTATTTTATGGATCTTGATTGATTACACCCTTCAACATTAATGTGTGCACCATACTTCAACAAAAGATAACAATTATGGGGAACAACGTGTCTGTTATCCAAAACAGAGCCATTCTTATTCAATGTCCTTCCATCATCCATTCGCCTATAAATAGGATAACCATCATCATCAATAGTAAACTCTAAAACAAATCTTTTAGGAAAATGTTTTCTACATGAACCTTCATTGGTCATGCAAGGAGAACTTGGATTTGCAGAACCACCAGGACCATAAATAATTAAATCATAAACAACATTAAAATATTGTGGATCATTTTCCTTATCAGGTAACTCAGCAGAAATTATGCGATCAATATCATTCCCAGATGGAAACTGAAACAATTTTTTTTAAAAAATCATAAGATAAAGAATAATTAATTATAATAAAAATATCATGTAGCAAGATCAAATACAGTAAAACCTCTATAAATTAATACTATATAAATTAATAAACTCTCTAAAATAATAAAATCTTCCGATCCCGACTTGGGCCTTTGTAAAAAATGATCAAATTCGATAAGATAATAAGATAATAATTTTTCGGAAAATCCCTTTATAAATATTAGGTCCCATTAAAACTCTAAATTAATAATTTATAAATATTACAATTATAAATATTATGGTATGATCTCTCTTATAAATCTTTTTCATCAACCCACTCTTGTAAATCTTTTTGAGTGCATGTGGGATAGTCTCTCTTATACTCACATAATGCTTTACGCATTTGATCATTCATGGATGATTCTGCGATGTCTTATAAATGAGAAAATATGGTTGAGTATTATGAATTATTTTATTTCCATATTAAGATTTATATAGTATATGTTTCATTCATCATGCATGAATATATTTAATTGCAGATATAATAGTTATATACGTGCAATGAATTAATATAAACATTTATATTTAAGTAATTTCAATTAATTGATACATGCGTCCATAAATATAATAGTTAATTGTATACGATGAATTGATATTATACATGAATATATTTAATTAGTTACGAATAATTGGTTGATACATGAATATAATCAATGAAACATATATGAACTCATTTATTTTTAATACATATGTATTAAATTTGCTTAATTTAAAAAATCTCTCTTTTAATTAATAAAATATTAATTTATCGATAAATTAATATCTCTCTAAATTAATAAAATTTCATGGTCCCAACGTTATTAATTTATAGAGGTTTTACTGTATATACAAACCTTATTGTGATTTTCAACAAACACCAATATATGTGCATGAGGAAGACCGCGTTTTTTAAATTCAATAGTATAAAGAATTGCATATAAAATACCCGGAAAATATCAATTTTGGTCACTGAACTTTACCACTTTTCACATTTGGTCACCCACATTTCATCACTATCAAAATTTGTCACTCACTTATTTGTCACTATCAAAATTGGTCACTCACTTATTCTTTCTCTATCAATTTTGATGGTGCTGTTAGAAAATCCGTCATTATATAACGGAGAAAAGGTTTTGAGTGCCAACTTTTATTTTCCCTCTTTACTGGTGCGTGGTTAAGAAGGCATTATGAGCCGCTGCTAGAGCAACTAGAATTCAAAGTTTCAATGCTAATGGAAGCAACGACTTAGATGAAAAAGCATATGACTGGCTTGTAAAGAGAAATCTTCCAAGTGGTGCAGAGCATACTTCAATGCTTTTCCAAAGTGTGATATCTTGACCAATAACATGTGTGAGAGCTTCAACTCACTCATTCTTCCTACAAGAGACAAACCAATCATCACCATGCTTGAAACAATCAGAAACATTATCATGGTGAGACTGCACGTGAATAAAGTTGCTGCAGAAAAATGGGATGATGCAATATGCCCTAGAATCAAGTTGACACTACAAAAAAAAAATATGAAGGAAGCAGCTGAATGCATTCCTATGAAATCAGATGATTGACATTTTCAAATCATGAGACCATTCAACTTCCTATGAAATCCTACATGTAGAAGATGGAATTTAACAAGGGATGGCCTGTAAACATATTATTTCAGCTGTAGAAGATGGGATTTAACAGGGATTCTCTGTAAACATGTTATTTTAGCTGAAATAGCATGTTTATAGGGGATCCCCGTTAAATCCCATCTTCTCGAATGGTCCCATGATTTGAAAATGTCAATCATCTGATTTCATAGGAATGCATTCAGCTGCTTCCTTCATATTTTATTTTTTTGTAGTGTCAACTTGATTTTAGGGCATATTGCATCATCCCATTTTTCTGCAGCATCTCTATTCACTTGCACTCTCACCATGATAATGTTTCTAATTGTTTCAAGCATGGTGGTGATGATTGGTTTGTCTCTTGCAGGAAGAATGAGTGAGTTGGAGCTCTCACACATGTTATTGGTCAAGATATCACACTTTGAAAAAACATTGAAGTATGCTTTGTACACTGGGAAGAATTTCTCTTTACAAAAGTCAGTGATATGCTTTTTCATCTAAGTCATTGCTTGAAGCTTTGAATTCTAGGTTGCTCTAGCAGCGGCCCACAATGCCTTCTTAACCACACACCAGTAATATTAATTGAAGATATAAAATTTGTGTGCTCAAAACCTTTTCTCCGTTAGTAAATGACGGATTCTCTAACAGCAGCATTAAAATTGATAGAGAAAGAATAAGTGAGTGACCAATTTTGATAGTGATGAATAAGTGAATGACCAATTTTGATAGTGATGAAATGTGGGTGATCAAATGTGAAAAATGGTAAAGTTCAGTGACCAAAAGTGATATTTTCCCTAAAATACCTTTTATCATCTTCCAACAAACCTTTAAGCTCGAGCAAAGCAAGTTTACTGAAATGTTGGATGAATTACTCCATTGAATTTTTTCAAATCATCATAAGATGTAGGTCCACGAATTACATTCAAGAGTATCCTCAAGTAATGTGCCTCACCAACACTTGGAGAAACATAACAAATAAGTCTGATTGAAAAACCTCTCTTTCTTTTAACCCACTCTCTAATTTTTGACTTCCAGACGAAGAATTGTGGTATTTCAGGCTTTTCAGCATAAAACAAATTTCTTGCATTAGAAGAATTCTTGTTGAGTTCGGACCTAGCTAAGAAAATGCTTTGCTTTACCGATGGTCTTTCCAAGATCGATTCCAAAGATACACCATCACCAAATAAAACAGTCTGCTGATCAGGAAGATGAAATCGCAAACGTTCAACACGAGGATTTCTGTTATTAATCTCAAACCCGAAATTTTTTTAAGCAGCTTCACATGGCGAAATGTACCTACAATCATATTACATTTTAATTTCATCTAAATATGCTTTCCCATCAGATTGCTCCATACTTTCAAAGAACGACACAGTAACACGGTCATGTCCTTTGTTTACATACTTGAACAGGTATTTTATGGATCTTGATTGATTACACCCTTCAACATCATGTGTGCACCATACTTCAACAAAAGATAACAATTATGGGGAACAACGTGTCTGTTATCCAAAACAGAGCCCTTCTTATTCAATGTCCTTCCATCATTCCTTCGCCTATAAATAGGATAACCATCATCATCAATAGTAAACTCTAAAATAAATCTTTTAGGAAAATGTTTTGTACATGAACCTTCATCGGTCATGCAAGGAGAACTTGGATTTGCAGAACCACCAGGACCATAAATAATTAAATCATAAACAACATTAAAATATTGTGGATCATTTTCCTTATCAAGTAACTCAGCAGAAATTATGCGATCAATATCATTCTCAGATAGAAACTGAAATAATTTTTAAAAAAAATCACAAGATAAAGAATAATTAATTATAATAAAAATATCATGTAGCAAGATCAAATACACTAAAACCTCTATAAATTAATAAACTCTCTAAAATAATAAAATCTTCCGATCCCGACTTGGGCATTTGTAAAAAAATGATCAAATTCGATAAGATAATAAGATAATAATTTTTCGGAAAATCCCTTTATAAATATTAGGTCCCATTAAAACTCTAAATTAATAATTTATAAATATTACAATTATAAATATTATGGTATGATCTCTCTTATAAATCTTTTTCATCAACCCACTCTTGTAAATCTTTTTTAGTGCATGTGGGATGGTCTCTCTTATACTCACATAATGTTTTACGCATTTGATCATTCATGGATGATTTTGCAATGCCTTTTAGATGAGAAAATATGGTTGAGTATTGTGAATTATTTTATTTCCATATTAAGATTTATATAGTATATATTTCATTCATCATGCATGAATATATTTAATTGCAGATATAATAGTTATATACGTGCAATGAATTAATATTAACATTTATATTTAAGTAATTTCAATTAATTGATACATGCGTCCATAAATATAATAGTTAATTGTATATATACGATGAATTGATATTATACATGAATATATTTAATTAGTTACGAATAATTGATTGATATATGAATATAATCAATGAAACATATATGAACTCATTTATTTTTAATACATATGTATTAAATTTGCTTAATTTAAAAAATCTCTCTTTTAATTAATAAAATATTATTTTATCGATAAATTAATATCTCTCTAATTTAATAAAATTTCATGGTCCCAACGTTATTAATTTATAGAGGTTTTACTATATATACAAACCTTATTGTGATTTTCAACAAACACCAATATATGTGCATGAGGAAGACCGCGTTTTTTAAATTCAATAGTATAAAGAAATGCATATAAAATTGACAAAAAAATATTGAAAGGTAAAATGTAGTGAATAAATGTTATTAAATGACAATAAAATTATTATTTTAAACAAAAAATAAATAAATTTAAATACCTCTTGACATTCCCAAAAAATTTTCTTTCGAATATCATTTAATAATCCTTCAAGTTTAATTTTAAATATTCGACATATTATATCTGGACGGCTTTCAGGATTAAGTCCTTTCTGTTTTAAAAAACGTACAATCTCAGACCATTTTTTGATTGCACGTGAATGTTATAAATAATTGAAGATAACCGACCCATCTACAAATTGTCATTACATCTTGATAATTTTGAACCATGTAGTGTACACCTCCAGTGAATGAAGGTGGCAAAACAACTCGTTTTCCCAATGCACATGCATTTGTCTCACCATCTAAAACTGCATCCTAAACACTATACATTTCAATACGAAGCTCTGATTGACGTGTCCTTATGTATATTTAAGTCTACCAGCCTCAACCGTAGTATAAGCATCAACAATAAATTGTTGAGTGAGCCTTTTTTAAGATAAAATTGTAGAAGGTTCATCATTCTTATGTTGAAGTCGAAATGCAAAGTACTCTCTAAAACTAACAGACTTACGCATTCCAACTATATGCATCGCAGATGTAGCAAACAAAGTGTCCTCTCTATATCCATTCTCACCATATGAGAAAAGAACATATATGACAGATTCAACTCTGTGATGCGTTGTAATTTACCAGCATAAGTTTCTACAACAATATCACGATTACTAAGAGTTTGATCAAGGTCACCAACAACCACAACAACCTCAGACATAGTAGGTAAGTTATACCTTCTAGGATCATGTCTCTTTTAGCAATCAATCTCATAGTCACATTAGAATTTCCTTCAAAAAAGGTCTAGCATCTCGAAACTTCTTTGCAAGTACATTATAACCATCCAACATATTTTTAAGACCTGTTACTATTTCAGCATGTAGTGTATCGATGTTTAGATCCGACTTGTTATTAACAAAAAATAAGATTAAGATTAAAAAATATGGAAAAATTATGCAATTAAATATTAAAATAAAAATACCTAACAACCTTTATTATGTTGGAAATTTCATTCTCGGTGTCGTAAATGTACAATTGTGCGAACTTTGGTTGAGATCTATTTGATGGTAGTAAACCACCCATTCTATGATAATTTTGTCCATTTAAGCGCAACACCGATGGAGCCTCCGGTATTAACACTTCTATCAATCTTCCCACTCAAAGGAGTAAAGGAGAACATATTGTTAAAAGCATGAACATTATCTAAATAATGTTTGCTCTTTGCAGTATTACCCCAAATTAGTTCTTGAAGAATTGGAGGAGGTTGAGGCATATATGGTAACTATATTTTTTCTTGAGTGCAACACAATGAGAATTTTGGTCGTTCTGAAACTGGACCGGACTTTAATCTTTCATCATACCAGAACATTGCACCACAATATTGACAACTATGAATAGGATCTCCAATATCCTAATAGTCAACAGCTTTGCAATAAAAAAAAAAAAAAAGCAAACGTTAAAACATGTTTAATAAAAGGATATTTAATATTAAAATATAAATACATCTATATACATAATATTTAAAAAATTAAATGATTAATATATATATATATATATGTCTTAATATTTTAATATATGAAGCGGTTATAACTTATATTCTATGTGACTATCATGATCAAATGTATCATCAAGTTCTAGTTCAACAATCTTGGGACTTGTCTCATTCAAATTCATAATTTTTTTGAATAATGGATCTCTTGATTGTAATTCAACAATATCAGTATCATCACGAGTCAAATCAACCACAAACGATGAAGATTCATCTAACATTGATCGTTGTCTTGAATTATCATGACAATTAAAACTTTTATCAAAAGATAAATTACTTGACATTAAAAACCTCGAACCAAACATTGTAAATAATTAAAAAAATATTAATGTGACATTTAGAAATAATATAATAAACTAAATTTATTCTACTATATTGAACTAATTAAATAAAAAAAAAATCATTAGAAAGGTTCGTGAGAGGTTGAACTAAAACACTGCCTAAACTTGATGACGCCAAATTCTGACAAAAAACATAACATCTTTTTTTTTTTCTAAAGTAGAGCTAGTACTTCTCTGAGTATGTGGTGCTTCATTCTCTAATCTAAGATAATTATAAGAAAGAGTAATTAATTCAAATAACATCATGACTTATATTTTATCTATTATTTCATCATACGTCATCTCATGTACTCATCTATTATTTTCTCTCTCATTATCACATCACTTATATTTTATCATATTCTTTAATCAAAACACTCAAAAGAAAGGGAAAACTTATAGTAAGACAAAGGGAGTATTATTAGTAAATATACCTGTCTTTATATTTTAATCAATTTTAAAAAGTACGTTATCACTTACATTCTACGTGATTATTATACGTGATCACACGTATCATTGAAGTCTAGTTCAATAATCTCAGCACTGTTTTCATTTAAACTCATCAATTTTATGAATAGTGGATCTTGCATGTAATTCAACATGTATTATCACCAGTCAATTCAACCACAAACTACGAAGTGTCATCTAACATTAATCACTATCTTAAATTATATATCGTGATGATCGATTATAAATTTTATTAGAAGACAAATTAAGTAGACATTATCTATTATAATCAATCATTTTGAAAAATTAATGGTGTATTAGAATGACTTTTAAGATAAATTGATAGATTATCTATTTGAATCAATCATTTTGAGATAAAGTTATATGTGCAATTGATAATAGGTGTCATTAAATTGTGTTGATTTTTATTTTTTATATATGTACAATTATATAAGTTAATTTGGTTCCACTGTGGATGGTTCATTATACCATTATTACTAACTCCCATGTTCGCATATAAGTTTTCAGTTACTTTTGGACACATGAATTAAGAAAAGTGATTACATAATAAATATAATACAAGTGATGTGATTGAGAGAGAGTGATAGAGAGAAAATGTAAGATATAGAGTGGAGTGTAAGATAAAAATTAAAAGATATTTGTCAAAAAGGGTATAGGAAGCTTATAGGCGGACGAATGAAGTATAATAAATTGTGGCATATTAACATAAATAAAATTATGCCTCAAAATATTAAAAGATCGGATGAAGATTAATTTCTCTATAATAATAGAATATTATATATCTAAATATTTATGTATTTGTGGTTTTCAAATTATATATGATGCGCGCCACATATTTTTTAGTATAATATATAACAAATAAGATATTATATATCACATTTCATATCATATATATAAAAAAAAAATTGAACTAATTTATGGACACATCGAATATCAGTAAACACAAAAAATTTAGTTAAAGACAATTAATTTTATTATCGACAGTAATTTATGAATAAAATATATGAAAAATGTCATTTTTATATTAAAATTATCACTTCTCATAAAATGTAATGCATAAATTGATAAACATACATAAATTATCAATTCGCGATAAAATTAAATACTACTCCCTCCGTCAATGAAATGTAGTCTCATTTGCCTTATATTTTCCGTCCACAAAATGTAGTCTCATACATTTTATTTCAACTATCACTTTATCATCACCCTTGAACTATCACTTAATTACTTAAATTGTCATCAACTTTATTCACAAACAATCACTTTATTCACAATGGACCCCACAATACTCTACAATATCCTTACTTTTCCACAATTTTCTTAAAATATGTGCCCACTCTCAATGTGGCTACTTATTTTGGACGGATGGAGTGATTTTTTATTTATTTAGAAGAACATTTAATAGTAATTAAACTAAATTCAAGTAATAAAAAATATAGAGTCATTATGTCGTCAAAATGTAAAATTAATAAATAAAAGTGATGAATTTATATTCCAAATTAGATTATATAGTTAATATAATTTGAACTATATTAATATGAATACACATTTCAATTATAACCTACATTTCATATAAGATTTTATAGTCGATCAATTCCAATTACGAGATTATCTCATATTATTTTGCTATTATTAGTTAAAGTAAATCAAATATAAAAGATTCATTAATACAACATCAATTAACTTTAATTTCATTAGATTCATATTAAGAAAGTAAATAACCTAGAAAACAATAAAAATATGAAAGAAAGATTAATACAATTAAAAAACAAGGTAAACAGTAGATTGAACTATATTCACATTAATGCATATTTTTATATAAATGAAAATTCATTTCATTTTACAGATAAATTGAAATTGATAAAAATCCTACAATCTTAAATTAAAAATAAAATAATATAAAAAATATGATGAAGAATTAAAAATTGCACAACCTTCAACAAATCTTCAAGTTTATGATGAATGAATTAAAAATATTTGAACAGTTCTTCAAATTATATCTGATGAATAAATTGCACAACCTTCAACAAATCTTCATGACTACGTAAATACACATTTGTTTTGACTTATATATCTTGTTGGTCCTGAAAGGAGTATATAACAAGTGTATGGGGGGGGGGGAATACACTTGTATGCAAATCTTTTCAACTTATGATCAAATCAGAGCTCAGCAAGGTTGTCTTGGACAACTCTGCTGAAGATGATTAACTCTTCTAAGATAATCAAACTACTAAGTACTATTGAGTACTTAGTTGAATAACTATCTAGGGGAGTTATAGGTGCGGAATAGTGGTTGGCCCTTTAAGTTTAGACTCCTTAAGTTTCTGAAATCACTTTGTCAATCCAATACAATCCAGTTTAGTTTCAGGGAACTTGTCCAATACAAGAAGTTACTTAGTTTTGCACAGTCTTTGAATATGTATCTTTTGAAAGATCAGTTTTGTGTGCAGTGTTGAATGAATGTAAGTACTTGTAAAGCAAATCAACACAAGAAGTTATAGTGGTTCAGAGACTCAAGCTCCTACATCCACTTTCCCTGATTTAACAGGATAATTCCTTCACTCTTGGAATTAACTTGTTTTATAGTGCCAAGGTGCACTTGATCAATAACACCACTCCTTGGTGAATTGATCCCTAGGATGTCTAGAGTCCTAGTACCCTCTTCTCAACTCAGAACTGAACTGTTCTTCTCTCAACAGTCAGCTCCTACCACTTCTACTACTACAACCTTCTCTCTTTCTCACTTGAAAGGGTAAGGATTGAAGTAAGGTTCCAACTAATGAGATATCCTTTACAATGAGGATCAGTGTATAAGGATAGGATATCTCTCTAAGCTTTGTGTATGGATATACAGTGAATTCAGCTTAGAAGAAGTGTTTCAAGACTAAGAATGTCTTTTGAAGACTTTGAAGCTTTCAGAATAGTTGCTCAGTTGGATGTAGAATGGATAGATAGATGGATGCTTCAAATGGTCTTCACACTCCTTGTATTTATAGACAAAATGGAGATTTGCCCGTTGGAGAGGCAGCCCCAAATTGCTATAAATGTCTTCCTTGAGTTCTTCAAACTGGAAGACAGATTCTTGATAGTGACATGTCCTTAATTGGGTAATAAACGGCTTGTAAGACTTTGTCTTCATTCTGTAGCACTTTTTCCAATGTTTGACTTCTTGTTAGGACTTGGACATGGCTTCTGAAGATTGATCCAATGATAGGACAACATTCCTTATCAAATGGACAACTCTCCTTATCACTATCAGCAGATTTGCTTATCAGCAAGGTTGGCTTGCTCATCTTCAGATGACTTGGCTCTTTCCCTTTCTTTCACTTCAAGGTGATCTTAGCATGTTTCAATGAGGTTCTTTAGGGTATGGTTGTCTCCAGCTCTTCAGCATGGTTGACCTTCAAACATTAGAATCTTTGTTCTGGTTCAAACTTGCTGAGACAACTCTTCTGGGACAACTCTCCTGATCAGCATATTTGGTCTTTTAGCTTCAGAGTTGGTGTTTTTTTACAGAGTTAATCTCTCTGGACAACTCTCCTGATCAGAGCATTTTACTAATCTTGTCCTTTTGAGCTTTGCAATCTTGTTCTTGCATAGAAATAACTCTTCTGGACAACTCTCCTGATCAGAGCATGTGGTTTTCAATGGAGTATGCTTGTCCTTAGTGTTTGTTCCAGATTTTGAGCCTTGAGGGGACTTTATCTTGATCATTTTTAAAGCATAGGTTCCCCCTCACATTGTACTTCTAGTCATCTAAGAGCTGCCTAACATATCAGCTTTTCTTCTAGCCTAATACTATGTGTTCTAGCATTTTTAGAACACAATTATATTGACTTAGGCATGTCTCAGGGGGTTTTGGTATTTAATCAAAACATATTTCATTTTATTCCCTACATATCTTTTCAAAATAACAGATCTAGAAATTAAATTTACAAATATAATTCAAACTCAAAAAAAATCTAAAAGAAAATGGAGAAGTGAGCTGATGAAAATGAACAATGAAATGATTTATATAAATATTCTACAAAAAATAATTGGTCTTATATTTAAGCAATTAATCTAAATGTCCATATATCATCAAAAAAAAAAAAAAATCAATATGAAGTAGGATAAAATGATGAATTTAATGAGAACGTTGTCAAAAATCTACCATTAATAGCAAAAAAAAACGAACGATTATGATGAAATAGAGAAAAGTTGATCAATGGTTCAAAATGTATCCTTGAAATATGCACATAATTGGAATATTAGAAAAAATAAATGTATAAGAAAATAGATATTAAGAAAATGTAATAAAAATAAAAGTAAAATATATCATGCAATATGTAAGATAGATCAACGACCATATTTCATCAACATAGCAATGGTTAAAAAAAGGTGGGAAAGCTATTTTAGAAAATGAGTGATTGTGTATTATATATTCATTAATTTTATAATGGAGCAATTATAAAGATATCTTTATAATTGCTCCATTATAAAATTAATGAATATAATATATAGTTATAAAAGTAGTTTTCGTCAAAATTTGAAAGTTGTTGTCACCATTAGAAATAAATGTGTTATCGTACATTGAGAAGTAAAAGCGTTTGCGTAGGTGTTTCTCATGAAACTTCATGTCGTTTGATATAATGCCAAGCCAGCAACCATTTATCTCATTGGCGCCAAGAAATTTGTGGAGATTCATTCGCGTTGAAGAATTAACACAACATAATTAAACTGTAAATTCAATTATATTAAAAGCTTAGTCCAACATTTTACCGTGCGACTCAATATCAGTCAAAACATAAAATTAACAAAAACTATTAATTTAATTAAAATATGCATTTGCACATTGAAACAAATCAACAATATAAACCACTGCAATATTATCGAGCTAATTGAATGTGACATGCATCGATATATACAAATAGTCTAATACATATTAAATCTAATCTAAATAAAAAAAATTGTGAAATTAGGAAAACTTAGATGACAACTCAAGTTTTTCTCAAATGAAGTATATATAGACAAAAAATTGGGAGAAGTGGAGAATTCAAGATTGAATGAGATAATAGAGAAAATGTAACGTTTTCATAATTAGCGGAACAAAATAAATGGTCACAATGTGATATTGTTAGATTAAGGGTCAAGATGAGTGTAACGTACATGTGATTTTTAATTAAATAGGTCAAATATTCCTTCATGAAAAAATTATCAACGGTCCAGAAAAAATGTGAAAAATTAATGCGATGATGTTTTATATATTTATAGATTTTTCATAAAATTATAAATTACAATGGTTATGACGAATTAGTTAAATACAAAGTAGTTGTAAAAAAAAACTATGAACACTAAGTGAGAGTGGGTGTATATTATATTAAATAATAAATACGAGTTTTTTTTTAAAAACAAAAAACATTAAATAAAACATCAATCACATCCATTTTGTAGTATCAATTACCAATAATGATATAATGAAAAATTCTTAGTCATTTTTACTTTTACTATTAATATTAGAGAACTACTCAAAATTACTTGTTTAGGATCAAGATAAAACAGTCAATATGAACATGCAATAATTTTTTTATATTAAATCATCAATATTTGAGGGTATAAAACAAATAAATATTTAGAGTCAATAATAAATGGTCGGTAACAAAAAATTAATTGTCATAATTTTGAGGGTGTAATGAAATTAACAAACTTTACATAAAAATTATCAATCGCTATTAAATTTATGGTTAAAGTTACAATGTAAAATACATTTAAAAAATCTAAAATTTTAAAAAAGCTATTTTCATACAATCAGCCTTCAATTTAATTTTTCTATTGAATCTTTTATTATAAAAACATAACGGTTCCATAATAATACCTTCATTATAAAAACGTAACGGTTCCATAATACAATTAAGATCAATAATTTTAATATTGGATTGAAATTAATATATTTTACAATAAAAAATAAAATTAAAATAATAGCATAGTTTAGGATTTACACAAAATGAATATTTTGTTTTCACAATATAAGTAATAAGAATATACAATTATTAGAAAAATTAATACAATAAATTATTTGTGAATATATTTTTGAAAATTATAATAGTAGTATTTAAAATATTAATGTTTACATAATAATGATTGAAATAAATTTTTTGAACAAAATTTTCATCTTATCTTATCTCATCTTAAATATTTTTTATTTAATCCGTCAATTTTTTTTTATTTAAAACTTTAAATAAAACAATTGTTTGTGTTTTTAATAAATGGTCAACTTATTTTCTAATATATTAGTTGTATAAACTAATAATTAAGATTGAATAATAGAATCAACATTTATAGTCAATAAAAAAAGTAAATACACCTATCAAACTAAAAACATGTTTGCTTCATCTATATGAAGATGATTCAATAAAAGAGAAATGAGAAGATGAAAACGTATTCTATTAACATCAAATTTTAATATCTCAAATGAACACATTTGAAAAAATTCAACAAATCTTCAAACTTCTTGCGAATATTTCAAGACTTTGAACAAATCTTCAAATCATTGATCAATGCATTTGGATAATTTTCAACAAATCTTCAAATTTTGATGAATACAAACGAAAATATACAATGAACCTTCAAATCTATACAAAAATCGTAAAATACAGATTCAACTATTACGAATAAAGTATCTACCTACTTCTAGAATAATACATCTCAAATTTACAAACTCTAATTCAAACTCCTAAAACATCAAACATAAAATGGAGATGTTAGGTGAGATGAGATGAGATGAGATGACAAAGAAAAAACAGGAATATATAGAGAAAAAAATGTAACGGTTCCTAATTTTAAGCATTTAATCCTAAGGTTCATATTTCATCAAAAAATATCAACGGCCAAAAAGAAGGAAGAGAAAATAAATATATTTAATTAAAAATAATAAATGAGTCTTACCATAATTAGAAAGGAGACTAAATGAACGGTCATGATGATGATAAAGAAAAGTGATCAACGGACCACAACGTTTCCCGCCTAAATCATAAAAGGTAACATGTAGGTGTATTATATTAGTATAGATTTAGCGCATCTACGTGCGTGACACTCTTAGCCTCTCACTCAATCTGAAATTTTGAATTGTTGATTCTTTTTGTAGTTATTTAGTTATTTTTTAATGACTAGTTTGTGAACGTTGTAATAACATTTCATCTATTCGAATTATATTTTGGATTATTGGAATTTCATTTTGTCTATTCTATTGAGATTGTGTTTTACATTTTTATTAATTATTGTGTATAGGAAAAAAAAAAGTAAAACTACGGTTTGGTCAAAATCGACTGAACCGCCCAAAATATTATGGTTTCAAATCGAACGGTTTTTATAAATACGGTTTGATTTACGATTTTGAAAAAAAAGAACGATTTATAGTATGGTTTACGATTTGCGGGCGGTTTGATTAACCAAACCGAACCATGCACACCCGTGATGGCAATTACTGAAGCAATGGACATGGCGCCACTCTATACCGAAGAATTATGTCAATCAGAGAAATAATTGAATGCTAAACCTTAATTCTTAATTAATTTCTTCTGCCGAAAGAAAAATAATATTTATAATAATTGTTATATGAATCAAATTCAAATGGAGGTAGCTTGCAATAATTGTGCAGAAAGTATATTTTAAATATTGTTATATACTCCGTATATGTTTGTTTAATAGTGGTGATGGCGGCTATATAATGAGTAACCACTTGATCATATCATTTAATGTTATGATCACTCACCTTCCCCAATAACAACTCTTGAATTGAAGCCTCACCCCAGAAATGATGTGAAAGTCTTTAGATCGTTTTATAAGATATGTTTGAATATTTCATTTAATATTTACTATTTACATGAAATTTAATGTTTGAATTATTTATTATTATTAAAGAATATAAAATAGAGATCAAGTATGAAAGTCTTTTGAATAATAAATTAATGACCATGAATATAATTTTAAGATTTTTTGAAGGGCTAAGTTTAAAATTAATTTATTTTATTTATACTAAATTAAGACCTATCTTTCATTTTATAATCGTGCATAGAATGGCATATACTCATATATATTATATATATAAATATACACGTGTGTGCGCTCAATAATTGAGAACATCATATGATAATTGAAAATCCTGCAAATTCTATCTTTAGGTATAACAGTATAAGGCAACTTGCAACTAGAATGGAGACAAAGGCCCATTATTAATATTCTTAAAATTATATATTAAAATGCATGATAATTATTGATTATGCAATTAGTATTGAAAGTGATGTAGGAAATAAAAGAGTTGAGGCTCCGGTCCAACAAGGAAAAACATATATGCATGGGACATGTTGTGTTGTCTTCTATTGGTAATTACGAGCCATGTAGGGCCTGCTTCACACTAATTTTTCGTGATTATTTATACACTTTTTAATTAAAACATTGCAAAATTATATGTATCCACTAAATTAATGCTCTCACTATATTTTTTTTATTTTTAAAATTGTCATTCATTTCGAGTCTACATTCTTCGCTATACGGATATACCTCACTAAATTCTCTTTTACACTCATTAAATCACCCAAAATATTCTTCATTTGTTTAACCCACACCTCACTAAGGTGAATTTGTCATGGTATGCAACTAATTAATGCATGTCATCACAGGATGGATGAATTATATTTTAAGTTCTACATTTCTCTAGTAACTAATAAATTTTAACATTGTTTCACCTATTATTAGTCGGAACGATAAAACATAACTAAAGTTGTTAAATTTAAATTAATAAAATAAGATATTTTTAAGTACGTATAATATTATTTTATTTTTATAGTAATATAAATCGATCACCATTTAAAAAATTTGACTCATAGGGTGACCAATAGACACCACACTAATATATGTTTTGACATTAAATTTAGATATTATAAACATCTAAATATATCAAAATTCATCTTTAAATTTTACTCCTTCCGTTTCGTCTCAATATCATTAATTTTCTCACTTTACTTTTTAGATGCTCCACATACTCTACTTCACAACCATCGATTATCTTTTTTTTTTTTTTTTTTATTCATATCAATTCATTTGTACTACATTTATTATTTTATTATATTCCTTAATTAAAAAAAAACAGATATAGAAGGACGGAGAGAGTATGTCTTTACTCTTTAATATATAATTAAAACAGATGTTGTCTCACTTGCACAAAAAATCATTTGCAATTGAGTATATACATTTTTTTTCTTATGGATTTACACTACAAGGCAATCAATCAAAAACTTATCTTAGATTTTTAGTGTAGTCTTAATTAAGTTTATAGTAAAAATTGATTGTAAATTTAGAAGCTAAAAGTGTGAGAGCAAGAGTTTTTTTTTTTTTTTTTGAGGGTAGAGCAAGAGTTATTATACTATCACTTATAATTTGAGTGATTAATTAACACATGTTGAGTCCAATAAAATTCTTTGTTAATTGTATATATGTTATGAATTTATTCATCCTTAGCTGAGATTTAATCAATTTAACTAAGCACAAATGAAAATTGTAAGACCAACCATTTTTATTCAAGAAATTAGAATGATTAATAAAAGATAAAAAAATTTAAGAAGAAAAAAAAAGAATTATCTAAAAAAATTAAATTGCTTGTGTGACTTGTGTGAAGATGTCGTCCGCTAACTTTAACTTAAGGCTGAATAAATATATTGCTGAAGAGATCAACGATTTGATCGTTTTCTCTAGCTCTTTTTAAATTTTTTATTATATTGGAGCAATTAAAAAATACATATTTAAATTTTAAAATGAGAGATTTAATATAATAGGTATATGACTCATTAATCACCTAAGACCGAACTAATAAACAAACACTTTTATTGTTCTGCTATTCTTAAGGATTTCAAAATCTCAATATTTTAAAGTCATGATTTAAGACTTTTACTATTTATTAAAGATTTCAAATCTTAAAACCCTATCATACTTTTAAAACAAACACATATTTTTACTATTCCTGAATTTCAAAATTTTCAAAACCTTGAACTTTCCTGTGCACCTAAATTTTGATGTAAAATTCAGATATAAAATTTTGGAGATAAATTTATAAATGGTTATATGTAATTTTATCAGAATCTGCAAAAGGTTATAAAATTTTTTATTTTATCAATTTTAATCTTTTGGGTTAGTCTTGTTTGAAATATTGCATACATGCATTCCATCCCAATTAGACAAGTCAAAACTCGCATGTTTGTTTTGGGATGAGAAATCCGGATTTGGGATTTCGAAACTCCACCCCGTTACAGTTTGGAATTTTAATTCAGGATTTCAAAATCTCACCCTATAACCCTATAAAAGTCAACTCTATAAATACCTACAAACCCTATATAAATACCTATAAAACCTATAATCCTATACTATAAAGTTAAATCCTACCCTACATAAATCCCAAAACAAACACAAAACATAAAAAACATTAGGATTTTGAAATCCGGATTTCAAAATCCCAAAACAAACATGCCCTAAGTCAAATTAAGTAAATTTTAAAAAATTCGCGGGTCATAAGCCTGTATCCGGATTGTCCAAAAAATTCGCGGGTTGCAAACAGGTGGTTTACTACATGACCAAAATATTGTTACTACAAGACCAAAATATTACCACTACAAGGCAAAAAATTTAATACTACATGTCAAAACTTTCTGACAAATTCACCAAAAAATTAAGCCTTCAGAATATTTTTGAACATGTAGTAATACACTTTTGACCTTGTAGTGATAAAATTTTGGTTTTCTAATAACATTGTTTTAGTCATTTGTAGTCGAATAATTCAAAATCATTTTAGTAATTTTGTCCAAAAAAAATAAGTGTCCAGAATATTTTTAAACTTGTAGTAATACACTTTTGACCTTGTAATGACAAAATTTAGGTCTTGTAGTAACATAGTTTTGGTCATGTAGTAAGATAATATTTTAGAGTGAAAATAAATATTTTAATTAAGGTTGACTCGCTTTGATCCGCGTTGATCCACAAATTTTAACTTAATTTACTTTAATTAGTCAATATTGCATATAAGTTTTTGCCTAGTCTTTTTTATCTCAACTTTGGCTCTTTCCGTCTCAACTTTGATCCCTTAAGTCCAATTTCACCATTTTATTGACATCTAACTTTAGTTCTACTTTGATATTTAAGAATTAAGATTTTCAAATTCTATTCTACAAATACATATAAATTCTACAAAAGTCAATCCTACAATTAAATATCTACAAATCTATAAATTTTATATAAACATCTATAAATCTAATAACATAAAATTAAATTATACCCCACTTAAATTTTAAAATAACGTAAACATACAAATCATTTAAATTTCACTAAATTTAAAAATTGAATATTAAAATTCTCAAAATTTCAAAACAATCATTTTTTTTTAATTCCCAAGAGTCCAACGAATATGCTAGCTAGAGAACTATATAATACGGAGTAGTAAAAAATGGGAGGGGCCCTTACCTTGTGTGTGGGTCGGCACTAATTAGTACTCCCTCCGTCCCATAGGAACTTGCACATTTGGGTGGACACACAATTTAAGAAATGTGTAAGAAAATGTGTAATGAGTGGTGTTTTGAGGGGTAGTTTTGTAAAATTTAATTAATAAAGTAAAGTAAAAAGTAGATTGAGTGTGGAAAAGTAATAGCATATGGGTAAATAAGAGTATATTTTAAGGGTGGGGGTTATGAAGATATTTCCTTTTATGGAGTGTGCAAATTGGTATGGGACATCCATTTATAGAAAGTGTGCAAATTCCTGTGGGACGGAGGGAGTAGTAATTACACAAGGCCTACATTCTATTATTTGGTGAAATAATAAGTTGACACGTCTAGGCTGTTTCATACAGTATTTTTTTTTTAGGGATGCATAGGGAGTACATCAAATGGGAAAGGAAAACAAAACTCATATGAACCAAAAACACACTACTCCATTTCAATCAAGAGAAATGGTAGAGTGAACCGTAAGCTGTGTCAATTCATGCGCTCGCCTTGTAAAACATCGTGGAGTAAATTTAAATTTGCACACTACAAATTCTTGTGAAAGCTTGATGATATTTTCCACGATGTCAAAATCCGGTCCCAGGCCTCTTTTGTCGCCATTGCACATTCCAATCGCTTAAATGGAATCAGATCGTACCTCAATAACTGTTCGATTCAGATTTTTAGCTTCTTGTAGACCAATCTCAATAGCTTTCAATTCCGCTCCTAATAGGCCTTGTTGTGGTGGGATCCTCTTAGAAAATCTCAATACTTCATTTTCATCTGTTCGACATAAGATTCCTCCTACCCCAAACTTCAAGTCATCTGCATTAAAAGCTCCATCAACTTCCAAATAATCGCTCTCGAGGTCGAAAGTCGTTCCATTTTCCTTTTCATTGTCAACCCTCATTGTCTCGTTATCCTTTTCAATCACAGTGGCCTCCCTAAACGAGTAAAGATAATTAAGAACCCTCTCTACAATCTTGATATCAATGGTCCGCCTTTTATGATCGTGGTCGTGTAAGATCGAACATCTTTCCCTCCATAAACCCCATGCAATCATAATAATTTCCTCAAAACCTTAGTTGAGACCGAGTTATTCAAGGCCTGGAGCAGATCAATTGTTGAGGAATTGTGTCCAATCTTTATACTGCTCCACACTCCGCGATTTTTCCAAACCTTCTTCACCCCTGTACATTGAAAAATTGCATGCACTATATTAGGCATGTGATGTCCACACAATCCACATGTTGGGGCGATTGGGATATGTCGTTTTGCAAGATTGTCTTCCGTTGCTATAAAGTCCATGCTCATTTTCCAAGCAAAGATCCTAATCTTTGGTGGAACTTTTAAGTTCCAAATCAAATTCCACCATCTATAGGCTCCATCAAGATTGGAAGCCACATGCGTGTCTTTCTTTCTTCTCATTGCCTCCAAGGCCACTTTATAACCCGTTTTAACCGAATACTTGCCAAGTGTATCAAATAACCAGAATCTTGAGTCCTCCTTACCTTCGTCTCCAGCTGCCGTTCGGAGGATTCCCTCAACTTCGTGAGGTAAGAAAGCCATTCTGGCCATCGGCTCATTCCATTCCTATTTTGCTTGAGAAATCTAGATACATTTGTTCCAGTTGCAATTGTCGATTCAATCTTCCCACCTTGTAGGCCAAGAACCCATAGATCCTTATGTAGACAGATAATTGTCGATTCATTCCATTCCTATTCATCCATTCATCCACACTTCACCAATTTTCCATCTCATGCCTACTTGCAACACTTCTCTACTTGCGCACAAAGATCTCCACGTAAATGAAGGGTTGCTTCCCACACCAGCTCCCATGATATCCCAATTTTTAAAATATCGTGCTTTGAATATTTTCGCCACCAACGATTGGGGATTTTCAATCATGCGCCAGACTTGCTTAGCCAATAATGTTTGATTAAAATAAGCCATCTTACGGAAGCCCATTCCCCCTTCAGCTTTTGGCTTACACAAATCATCTCATTTCTGCCAATGCATTTTATTGTGATCATGTCGTTGTCCCCACCAAAAGTTTGCCATCAAGGACTCTAGTTGATCACAGATCGCTCCTGGCACCTTAAAACACATCATGACATAGGTCGGTACTGCTTGAAAAACTAATTTGATTAAAACTTCTCTACCCCCTTCAGAAAACTCATTGTTCTTCCAGTTCATTATTTTCTGCTTCATTCTATCCACTAGAAAGGAAAAATGTGTCCTTTTGCCCCTCATTGAGAAAGTCGGAAGGCCTAAATAAATCTGATGTCCTTATGTTAACCTAACATTCAAGATATTTTTTATCTCGTCCTTCTTACAATTAGCCGTGTTGGGGCTAAACAAAATAGAAGACTTATCAAAATTGATCATCTGACCCGATGCTTCTTCGTAATGTCGGCGAATCTCCTTGATCTCCTCCCCATTTTCCTTAGTTGCTTTAAAGAAGATAACATTGTCATCTGCAAAGAAAAGATGTGTGATCACCGGTGCACTCCTAGCAATCTTAATGCCCTCCAATCTCCCGTTACTAGTCCTATCCGAAATACAACTAGAAAGGCCTCGAGCACAAAGCACAAAAAGAAAGTTAAAAGAAATATGTACTGACTTATACGATCGTGTGAGATAGTCTTAACATAAGTTATTGCCCATTCGAATTAGAATGAGTTATTGATATTTCATTTCTCTCTATTCAAATACCGGTTTCAATCTCTATAATACACCTACACACTTATTTTTATACAATTACATTAATTTTTTCCTTTTCAATCATTTATTTCTTCTCTTACTTTTCTTTTTCACACTAATTACCCCGCTAAATAAGAATAATAAAATAATACAACACCACTCTTAATTTTACATAAAGTTCTCTATTCATCCATCCACACTTCTCAATTTTTATTCAAACATAATTATTATTCACAGATTACCCACATCTACATTTTTTCATCTCCGTCCATGTTACATCACTACAATCTCTAATCAAACAAGATTCAAAAGATCAGAAACTAACATAAATAAACATATGTTCTTTTCTAAGTATTGAAATGTTTTATCTCATCGTGAAACAATCTCTAATAATACTTGTTAAAAAATAAAATATTTAGGGGCATTTAGGGTTAGTAATTAGGATTGCAACACCTTGAGTACGTACATGGCAATTAATATTATTAGTCAATTATATAAAGCCGCCCGGCTTTTATTACATAATTAAGCTTAGTTATTGGATATACGACTTTAGGAAAAGCCCATAATTTTTCAAACGCATTTATATTATAATTTGAATTTAAACTTTAATTATAGCACGTAGTAGACGATCAGTTAATTAATTTTAATACTCTAAACAGAATTAGGGGGATTTTTGCATATATTACGAGACTGTAAGAAGTTTAGACAAAAACTTGTACTATTCGAATCGTTTTTTAAACTAATGTAATGTGTAAATAGTAAATAGTAAATAGTACTAGTGCAATAGATTTCCGTTTCATACTTTAAACTGTCTAACAAAATATTTTCTCAAAAGTTATAGTTTAGATTTTCATTTGGTTGACGGAATATACATGTTGATAACTAATTGCGTTTGAATTAGATTTGAGAATAACTTAAAATCTGGTAGAAAATAACTTGAAGTAATTGTTTGAATAAATTGACATAATTAACTTTGAAACATATCACTCTCTTTTGAATTAGGTTCAATTTGGGTGATTTTTGAAATCGTGGATTTAAAATCATTTCATGTATAATAAATACTACAATCATTAAAATCGAGGGTTGGACTAATAACACCCAAAAAAAAAAAAACACACTATACACACCTCGTAATTTTAAATATAAAAATAAATATATAAAAAATGACTAAGTAATCTTACACAAATAAAAAGTAAAGAATTTAAAAAATCATTTGAAAAAATCTGAAAAAAATAATAATTAAAATTTAAAAGTATTTTTAAAAAAATCAATTAAATCTTTAAAAATAATTAATTTACATAAATAAATTAATCTTTTTCAAAAAATTCTGAAAAAAATAAATAGAATATGATAATTAAAAATAAATAAAAAATCATCAAAAAAATTAAATTTAAAAAAATCAATTAAAATTTTTAAAAAATTGACAAAAAATAATTAAATTAAAAAGCAATAATAATCAGATTTTTTATTTAATTTTTAATTAAATATTTATTTATGATCGAGTTGATTTTTCTTTCATTTTTTATTTTATTTAGTTTTAAAAAATTGAATCATTAATTGATATTTTTAATTTATTTATTTTATAAATTTTATTTGATTTATTTAATATTTTCAGATTTTATTTAGATTTAATCAATTTTTCATTTAAATATTTTTTATATTTAGTTGATTTTATAAATTATTTTTAAATTTTATTTAGTTTTTTCATATTATTGAAAAAAATTAAATTAATTTTTGGAATTTATATATACTTTTGAAGATTTAGTTGAATTTTATAATATTTTTTTTAGTTTTTATTCAATTTTTATTTATTTTGAAGGATGAATGGTAAATAGAAAAGAATTACAATGTATTTAGTAATATAATTTTATTTTTAAATTTTAGTGGGGTGTGTATAATATTTATGGTTTGTATACCATTTCATGAGGTAACACCCCACCCAAAAAACAATTAATCATAATAAATTTAATTAAGTTTGGGTCATATCTCCGAATTATTACACATGCATAGGCATAGCACATCATCTGTTTAACATCAAAGCTATCGAACTTCAACTAATCAAGCCTAATTAGTTGTTACAACCTACCTAGTGGTCGCCTCCTCCATTGTTTACCACAAGGTTATGCGTTCAATTCATCAAAAAAAAAAAAACTAATCAAGCCTGTCTTTTCAAAAGTTATAATATCATGTTGAAAATATTTACAACTTAAATTCATGATATATTGATATTGGTAAAATATAAAAATTTAATTTAATATTAAATTTTTTATAATCCAAAAATTTAATAAAATAATTTGAATACATTTTCATCTGTAATAAAGTATAAATATACAATGTTATTTTATATGATATATTTTTAAAAAATTTAAAATTTATCAACATTTTCTTAATTTATTTTTATATTTTTTAATATTAGGCTCGATTTTGTGTATACCGATATTTATCGATTTTTTTTTTTTAATACTTTCAGATATTTTCGTCACTATGCAATTTGTCACATTTTTAAAAAGAAAAAAAACCTCAATATGTATATATATTTTGAGGAAGTCTCGTATGAGAGAACATCTTAGAGTGAGACAAAATATAATTTAGATATAACGTTTTAACACTTTAAAAAACGTGTTTTCATAATTTATGAACGGTCTATCCTTGAAACCATAGACTCACGCTCTCACATCAGGCATCTTTTCATAGAGAAATTATATATAGTCCCACATGCTTTTGTATTGTTGATAAGTTTAATTAAGGGTCGTCGATAGTAACATGACTTCTCTAAAGAAATTAAATGCCCTCCAATTTAGCTAGGTTAGTATTTTTCAAAATGATAATGAAGTTGAAATACTTTGAAATTGAAATTTATTTAATGGCTTTTTAAAGTTCAAGTCCTGAACTAACGTTTTTAATGAAACTGAAAAAAAAAATGAAATTCCATTTCACATTCCGTTGAACGTATAGTTTTTTTTTTATACGCATATTAATTACACTTCAGTTAATAATTGAGTTATATTTGAAATAAGTATAGTAGTGTTGTGTTAATTTAATTTGTTGTTTCTTTAATTTGTGTGGTTGCAAATTATTCTTATTAATTTGTCGGTGGCTCTTAATATGATACTACTTGTTTATTGAAGGGTAATGATGTATATCCAATTATTAAATAAATATATAGTACTAGGGCCTAGGGGTATATACATATGATCAATCATATCACCAATGTAATTAATATTTTTTATAGGTTTATTTATTTTGTCCTATAATTCCTAAACAGATCGAGCCGCAATAAAACTTAAATAAATTAACTTTGACAAATTGTGAGCAATCTCATCCATGGAAATGAAGAGATAATTAAGACAACTGATAAATATAAATAAGTTTGCACAATTTGTAAGTATAAAATGAATTCGAGGTTAGATTTTGCTATGGATGTCTTCATTGAGAAAAAGGCGTGTCTGTGTGTGTGTGTTTAATAATGGGTTAAAAGAAGTAAAAACGTTATTTATCAAATATATATATATATACTTTTTGTGTTATTGGTTTTCTGTTTTTCGAAACATTTTTTTATAAGTATATATCATAATCATTATTTTTTATTCTTTTGAAGCAATGCTCAATGTGTTAATATAATTTTTTTAAGAGTTGCACATGCACACTAATGTACATGTTAATCCCTATATATCACTAAAAGCGAAATTCTATGACAAAGCAATTATTGTCAAAGTGATTGTATTAGAACAACAAAATTATTATAGGTATCATCTTCATCGATGGAAGTAGGAGTACGTTGTTCCAGATCAGAGCGCCATGGTTTCGGGAGTGGACAGAGAAGCGGCAGTTTTAAGGTATCAGGAGAAGAGAAAGAACAGAAAATTCAAGAAGGAGGCGACGGTCTCCATGAGCCTCTGGGAGAGGAACCTGGAGTGGGAGCAGGTGGCCGGAATTGAGGAAGGCGACCGCTACTGTGTGAAGACAAACATAGTGAAAGGTGTGGTTATTTTTTAGGGTTTACATATTCTCTCAAATAAAGAAATAGAGAATAAAAAAAGAAAGGAGACGAAAAAATCTATAGAAAAAAGTCGAAAAAAAGCGATTAAAAAAAGTAAGTGCACCACGTCACTTTGGTGTGTATGGTGCATATAAGACTTTTCCAATTTTTTTATTTTCACATCAATCGCACAAATTATTAAAATGTCTACAATATAATTATTTAATAAGCCTAACTTGAAAAATATTATTTTGCTAGCAAGTTTTCAAATACCTTAATTATTATAAACCATGTTGGTATGAAAAATTTCACTTAAAAAAGTTTTAACACATTCTTATTTAAAAAAAATTAGTCACTATAATTAAAAAAATATAACTAGAAATAATTGAAAAGTGTAAAACATTTTCTCTTAAATTTTTTGAATAGTGGAACTTAATATATATATATTTTTTTTTGAGTTGCCTAAATGTAGAATGAGTGTCTGTAAATACGAATTAAATTGTATAAATGAAAATTAATATTTTATTAAGTAATCTTTATTTTTATTAGGTTGATGTACATGGTTTTATATATATATATATATAAATAAATAAAGACCTTGTCTAATGGAGTAATAAAGATAAAGACTTATTAAAAAAACATAATAAATGACCGTAAAATCAGTTAAACATTAAATCAGGTTGTGACAATTATCAGTTATCACATTCTGAAATTGTGATCATGTCTCATTGATTGATTTTTTTAAATTTTGTCCTTTTTAATGATGCAAGAAAATAATTTTATTAGTATAAATGTGAAATTTTTTAAAATCAGTAATTAAAAGAAGTAGAATCTGCAATTGAGGAGTAACTCCATAATCTTTCATTTCAAATTTCACTGTAGCTCCTTGGAAAATAACCTTGTTTCAAATTATATACCCTAGTGGTAGTGGAGTAATACAAATTCAAGAAGCAACCACAACACATCCTCCCCTCGCTCTTACCTTGATTATGATGTAACACCACGGAAATCATTCATAACACTCGACCCATACATTATACTCTCCACCATATCTTCTATTTTGACTTCGATACACATGTAAGATCAAGTTCACAAATCTAAAATGGAGGGTTGAGATTTGTATAGTCAATCAAACATTGTATCAACTATAAATAACACACTGGACTCTAAAATGAAGAGTTAGATAGTGAATGTGTAAAGACGTACGCTCTTTTTATTTATACAACTAAAGTTTCAAAGAGAATTTAAAATGGGAGTTCACCAACTCTCTAAGTCTTGTTTTTCTTACATTATTAGTCATTTACTACATGTTGTTTGAAAGTTGGTTAGTTAAAAGTCAAACTTCAGTCACATTGATGCGTTCAAAAAATGAACACATAGTTTAGAATTCATTTAGAGCTAAATTAAAAAAGTGAAACCCGATAATAATTAAACAAGATAAAAATTGTAAAATCATTTTAAAAACTAAAAAAGTTCATGAAACGGATTTGACTTTAATCACAAGACGAATAGGCACTACAAGAAACAGGGGGAATAGCGACGAAAATTTTGCGACAAATCTAAATTTCATCGCTAAAATCAATTTTTAGCAACGAAATAGAAATTTTCGTCGCTAAATTGTTAGATTTAATATTTGCAACAAAATTTATATATTTCGTCGCTATATTAGCAACAAATTGCTTCATTTTGTTGTTAATAATCAAAACAACAATGAAAATTATATTTCGTCGCTAATATTTTGCGATGAAATATAAATTTTCGTGGCTAAATTCTTAAAATTAATTTTTGCAACAAAATTTATATATTTCATCGCTATATTAACAACAAATTGCTTCATTTTGTTGTTAATAATCAGAACAACAATGAAAATTATATTTCGTTGCTAATATTTTGCGATGAATTAGAAATTTACGTGGCTAATTTCTTGAAATTAATTTTTGCAACAAAATTTATATATTTCATCGCTATATTAGCAACAAATTGTTTCATTTTGTTGTTAATAATCAGAACAGCAATGAAAATTATATTTCGTTGCTAATATTTTGCTATGATATAAAAAAATTTGTTTCTAATTTCTTGAAATTAAATTTTGCAACAAAATCTATATATTTCATCGCTATATTAGCAACAAATTGCTTCATTTTGTTGTTAATAATCAGAACAGCAATGAAAATTATATTTCGTCACTAATATTTTGCGATGAAATAGAAATTTTCGTGGCTAATTTATTGAAATTAATTTTTGCAATGAAATTAAAATATTTTATCGCTATAATAGCAACGAATTGCTTCATTTTGTTGTTAATAATCAGAACAACAATGAAAAGTATATTTCGTCGCTAATATTTTGCGATGAAATATAATTTTTTGTGGCTAATTTATTGAAATTAATTTTTGCGATGAAATAAAAAAATTTCATCGCTAAACTAGCAACTAATTCTTTTATTTTGTTGTTAATAATAAGGACAACAATGAAAATTATATTTAGTCGCTATTATTTTACGATGAAATATATTTTTTGTGGCTAATTTCTTGGAATTAATATTTGCAACAAAATTAAAATATTTCATCGCCACACTTTCAACAAATTATTTTATTTTGTTGTTAATAATAAGAACAACAATGAAAATTATATTTCGTCGTTAATATTTTAGCGACAAAATTGAAATTTGCTTGATTAATTTTGTGGATTTAATATTCAAGAGAAAATTAAAATATTTCATCACTATATTAGCAACACAATATTTTATTTTATTCTTAACAACCAGAACAATAATGAAAATTATATATCGTCTCTAATATTTTAGTGATGAAATAGATTTTTTCATGTTTAATTCTAATGAATTAAAAAATGTTGTCGTTTAAACATAATAAAGGAAAAAAGTTTGAGTGCATACACAATGTGAAATAATAGAGACGATTTCAACACTATGATGTTTGAAATAATAGGATCAATATAATTTCATTTACTTTTACTTTTACTCATTAATTTGACATATTAAGTTTTTTATTTGATTTATTTTGGGGTATAATTTTTTGATTTGATCATTCTGTATAATTTGTTTTATGTTTTTTTGTTTTCTTGATTTCATTAATGAGGGAAGAGTACTACTTCAACTATGCATATTAAATCAAGAAAATCGGTTTATATAATTAAATGTTTAATAATTCTCCATATTTTGTGTCTTATAAATCAGTTTGAATGTTTATAAAAATATTTATAAATATGACGATGCAAATGAAGATGGACATAAAGATGAGAGGATGAAGATTGGATGTAAATTTTATTATTTTTTTGAAATTGTTAAAGTAACATTGATTTTTTACAATTGGAATTGCTTTAAAAATTACAATATATATACAAAAATATATACATATATACAAGTTAAAAATTAATCAATTAATATATGTGAAATAAATTATTAAATAAGTAAATTAACTAAATTAGTAAAAATTGAATACATATTAAATTAATATTAAAAACTAAACCAAAGAGTTGCCTGCCCAAGTAGTGGGCGCCCAGCTATGGGCGCTCACCCACCCGGGATCGATTCCCACCAAGACCAAATAAATAGTCATTTAAATAAAATGGGGGAGGGGGGTATGTGGGTGCGGATCGGGTTGGGTTAGGGTCGGGTGTGTGTTGGGGCGGGTAGGGTGTGGGTTTAGAGAACGATTGGGTTAGGGTCGGTTGGGGCGGGTCGGGTGTGGGTTTAGAGAACGATTGGGTTATGGTCGGTTGGGGCGGGTCGGGTGTGGGTGCGGGTTGGTCGATTGCGGAAGTGGGTTTAGAGAATAATTCATAAATCAGATATCCATAGACAAATATTAGTGACAAAAATATGGGTTTCATCACTAACATTTGCAACGAAATTAAAATACTTATCGCAAAAAAATTAGCCTAAGGAGCTACTATTTTAGACACGAAAAAAATTTATCGCTAATTCTAATATTTTCGTCGCTAATGTGAGTTAGCGATGAAATAATTTCGTCGCGGGATTTGTTGCTATACACCCGTCGCTAACGTGTTTGCGACAAATATTTGATTTTCCTCGCAAACATTTTGCGATGAAATTCATATTTTCGTCGCGAATATTTTGCGATGAAACTCAAATTTTCGTTGCTAATATTTTGCGATGAAACTCAAATTTTCATCGCAAACATTTGTGACAAAAATAATTTTTTTGTCGCAAACATTTGCGATAAAATTATTTTTTTTGTCGCAAACACGTTAGCGACGGGCGTATAGCAACAAATCCTGCGACAAAATTATTTCATCGCTAACTCACGTTAGCGACGAAAATATTATAATTAGCGACAAATATTTTCACGGCTAAATCGCAGTTTTCTTGTAGTGAGGTAAGAAACAGAGAACAATAATTTTAAAAGTTTGAAAATAAACTGATGCGATCAAAATATGTCATTCTATTGACACGTGGAGATAAAGATGAGTTATCTACATTGCTACTCCCTCCGTCCGTCTAAAAGTTTTCCGTTACTTTTTGGCACAAAAATTAAAAAAAGTGATTAAATACTCCCTCCACTTTTAAATAAGTGTCACTTTGCCATTTTAATTATTTTTATAATAAGTGTCATTCTATGTTTTTTTCTTTAATTTTGACAATTTTACCCTTATAAAATAAGTTGCCTTCAATTTCAATTAATATAGTAGCATAAATCATGGAAAAATCATAAATATTGTACATATGAATACAACATACATTCTTGACTACATTCTTTATTAAATAAAAATGTAATATTAAAATTATTTATCATTAATGAAGGGTAATATTGACCACAATTTAATATCTTAATTTGTTGAAAAATGTTAAAGTGACACTTATTCAAAAATGGAGGGAGTAATATATATAGTACAAGTGATGTGATTGGAAGAAGGAGAGAGATGGAGAGAAAAAGTAAGATATAAAGTAATGTGTAAGAAAAAATACTTACCAAAAAGGGTATGTGAAGCTTATAGGCGGACGGACCAAAATGGTAAAATATGAAATTTATAGGCGGACGGAGGGAGTATTATTTGTCTAATTATAATGATGTTGCATGTATTGGATTATTTATTGTGTTATTGGGCTAATGGACCTATGATTTTGAGCCCATTAATTAAGTTATTGGGCTTTAAATCGAGCCCAAGGTGATAAGATTAATGGATGTAAGCTCAATATGGGTAAGGATGGGCCCAAAGGATAATTTTGGGCTCAGGTACGAATGTAGGGTCTGACTATATGCACCTCCATTTCAGTTTGATGCACTCCCTCATCACTCCCCCGATTTATACACTCCTCGAATTTTAGGTCACACCTCCCCTCAAATGTCATAAATACCCCTCCCTTCATAAAAACCAATTTACTACACACACCCCCCAACCCTTCATCTTCTTCATCCTTCATCTTCTTCCTCCCCATTTCCCCCAACCCACCCCCTCCTCACCACCACCCACCAGTCGCCGGCGACGGCCACCCCACCCCCGTCATCGCCGGCGACGCTGTCCACCACACCCACCCTCGCCGCGGCCGCCGGCCGCCTCCTCCCCTCCGTTTAAAAAAAAAAAACTGAAGCTTTGCACTCGCACGGCCGCTCCCGTCCGTCGGCCGCCCCATCCCCCTCCCGTCCGACACCGACGCCGACCCCCAGGTTTGCCCCCTTGCTCCCCTTCCTCCCATCTGAAAAAAAAAAAAAAAAACAGAACATCTGCGGCCGCTCCCTCCCCACCCCCTCTCCGACGCCGATCCACCCCCAGCCCAACCCAGATTTGCCCCTCCTCCCAAGGGTTTTCTGCAAAAACCCGTTTTCTGCAAAAAAAAAAAAAAAAAAAAAAACAGAAGATTTGCGGCCGCGCGGCCGCTCCCTTCTATCGGCCGCCGCAGCCGCTCCCTCCCCACCCCCTCTCCGACGCCGATCCACCCCCAGCCCAGATTTGCCCAACTCCCAATTCCAATGTTAGGGTTTTCTGCAAAAATGCAGAAAACCCTAATTTTTTTTATTTTTTTTTTCATTTTCGACTATATAATGTCGATTAAATACACTCTCATCGGCAAATTGTTGTCGACGAGGGTGTATTTGATCGACATTACGTAGTCGAAAATGAATTTATTTATTTTTTTTAATAATTTTCGACCAACCAGTGTCGACCACATACACTCCCGTCGACAACGACGGGAGTGTATGTGGTCGACACTGGTTGGTCGAAAATTAGTAAAAAAAAATTGTGATTTTTTTGAGTGTATGGTTGATTTCTGTATTTTTTTTTTGAGCTTGATGGTCGCCGAAAATGGTGTCGCCGGCGACCGGAAGTTGTGGGTTAGAAAAATGTGAAAGAAATGAAGGGGGGTGCATTCAGTAGGGGATAGTACTGTATATTTAATGAAGGGTATTTTGGGTTTTTTACCCTATTATTTTATTAAAATACTGAAAGGGGGAGTGCATCAAACTGAAATGGAGGTGCATATAGTCAGACCCACGAATGTAAGAGGCTCGCTCGGCCGCCTTAATTATGGTGGGCCAGGAGCTAAATGGACCATCGAGGGTCAGAATTCAACGTTTACGCAAGAGATTAAGTTGAATAGAGGACCAGAAAGATTGTGGGCCAATTCCTAAAATATAAGAGCTGAAAGTCGAGGGGCGAAGTTGAGAAGACTAGTGGAGTTAGTTAAAGCTGGAACGGTTGAAAAAAAAAGACATATATATCTACAGTTGTCAATAGGAGTGTTCAAAAAAAGACCGGAACCGGACCGACCGGTTAGATTCCGGTCCGGTCCGGTCTCCGGTCCGGGAAATTTTGGATTCCGGTCTTCCGGTCCGGTCCGGACCGGATTTTTTTTTTTAATTTTTTTTATATTTTTTTACTAATGCACTCTCAATTATTTTTCAAAACCAAGTAATGTGTTGAGATCTTATTACATTTTTTACAAATATATAATTTAACAAACATATTAAATTTATTTTTAGGGTCAAAAGATCATTAATAACAATGTAAATAAAATTCACATTGACGTAATGAAGAGCAAACACTTTAATTTTCATACACAAATTCATCAATCTTGTTCTTGCTTTCATAAATTTAAAAATAAAATAAAAATAAAAAAAACAATTTTCCGGTCCAACCGGTCCAAACCCGGACCGGATAGATTCCGGTCCGGTCTCCGGTCCGACCTTTTAGTAAGATTCTGGTCCCGGTCCAAATCGGTCCCGGTCCGGTCCGATTTTGAACCGGTGCACACCCCTAGTTGTCAATTAGGTTGGACCAGGCTAGGTCGGACAGTCGACCTGCCCGTGGCCCATTGAGCTTTCACTTGGACCTAGCCCAATTGTTACCAAACCTCCTCGAAATGCGGTCTAGCCCGGCTAAAAAAGGACTCTTGGAGTATTTATTTTTTAAAATACTATAAGGACATTTAAGTAATTTTTATTTTTTTCCACAAAAATGAATATTCCCTCCGTCCCAAGGGAATTTGCACCCTTGGAATGACACACATTTTAAGAAATGTGTAATGAGTGATGTTTTGAGGGATATTTTTGTAAAAATCTCCTATTATACTAATAGGGAGTTGAGATTGCTTACGTGTCGTCTTCTGGTTGATTTTGCTTACGTGTCTTCTTCTGGTTAATTTTGTCTACGTGTCGTCTTTTGGTTGATTCTGCCTAAATTATCAATATCTATAATGTAATACCAATTTCAATGTTACTGATTGATTTTATATAAATAATCCAATATCAATCAAAATCATTCAAATTTGTAATGTTACTAATTTTTTCACAATTAATAATCCTCTTTCCATTGATAGAATTTATTGAAATTTAATTCACCTATATAAGATTATTTTGTATATTAATTAAAGGTTATATCAAGAAAATTTCCGCCTTCATTCCGTTTTACTTTTCAATTTTTTTAATTTTTACTTTTCGCATAATACGCGGGTGCTCATCTAGTTTTATAAATAAAGTAAAGAAAAATGTAGATTGTGTGTTAAAAAGTAATGACATTAAATATATGTATATTTTTAGGATGTGGGTTATTTTGATATTTACTTTTATGTATGGAGTTTGCAAATTGGAATTAAACAACCAAATATGATAAGTGTGTAGGAAATATTTTTTTCTAATAACAAAATGCAAAATCGTTCATAACAAATCTAAATAACGTGTAAACTTTTAAATGGACGCTTACGGTGAAACCGTGAAAGAGGATGAAAATTATACTCACGTTAGAAAAACCCAAGAAGGCATTAGTAGTTGAAACTACTTAGTATTGTTAACTAACTACGTTTAGATTCTCCAATTCCATTTTTCGTACTTGACTTTGTAAATTGGATCAATTTATTTCATCAAGCAGGTGGTGTGCGGCAATGGAAACGACGGAATGCCCATCTGAGATCGGCGCCGGGAACGATCTTCCTACATTTAAACTTCTATATTCTTGTCCCGCAGGTTTTTCTCCTTCTGAGGTAATACGAATTTTCGGTTTCTTTTTCTCTATTTTACCACTCTAAACAATGCATTTTTTAAAATGCTATTTGTATGTACCAGGTCTCAGTGAAGTTTGATCAGGCTTATGACAGGATTCCTCATCCAGATACTAGCTTGGAGAATTCGATCGCGGAGGTTCTATTCCTATTTTCCGAACGCATCTCTGTTTGTCAAATTTGTACAACTTTTCGTCATTTTGCTATTGTGCTTTGTTGTCAATATTGTGAATTCAGAATGTTTATTTTCATGTTAGATATGGAACGGGAGAGTTCAACAAAATTCGTCCTTGTACAATGGATTAAAGTTCAGGGTATGTGCGTGCTTTTCTTAAGGCCTCAGTTGGTATATGTTTTTAATTAATTTTGTTTGGGCAAGATTTCTTGTTTTATTAATTATATATGCTGCCTTACTGAATTTCATAAAGATAAACTTTCTGCTTCAGTTTAGTAATTTGCCTACAATGAGATTACTTTGTGAGTTAGAAATATAATTCAGTTCAGAATTTGACAGTATGGTGGGCACACCATGGGTGGCGGGTCTGATTCTTCTCAGAAGACTGGTATTTGCCTTCACCTAGGCTTGACAGATTATAGGTTCTTCCCTTTCCCTCCCCCTCTCCCTCTCTCTCCACATTTGTGTGCATGCATGACTGATGGCATCTGACTTTCTTTGCATGATTTAAGATCTTAAATTTCTTGTTGAAATGCCTCAAAATAAAGAGATAGCGGACCACACAAATCCTGTTCCACATATATCAGCCAAAGCAGGATAGAAGCTATTGATCTGTCTCTTTAGAGTGACATTGTGAATATAGAGCCATAGACGATTTGTTTGATTCTGTTTAAGCTTGTGTTCTTTGCTTACTTGAATCCTATAGAAATGTCCATATAGCTCGGATTCAAGGCTTGATGGAGTAATATTTTTGGTGCCTCAGTCTGCAATTGAAGAAACTGAGACCTCCGTTAATGGTCATGGAAAAATAGAAAGTCACATGCTGATGTCTTTTTGCATGTGCCTTAGTGGTGTCGGTAAATCTCAAAGGGATGATAAATTGTGGCAAAATCTCTTGAATAACTCTTAAAGTAGTGTTGTTTCATCTGGTTAATTTAAACCGCCACTTTATCAGCAGGAATGCAAGACAAAATTTTATTGTTTAGTGTTGCTCCAAACTTATCTCAATATTATCCTCTAGTTTTTATTTTTGTAGCAAAAGCGATGATTTTAAACTTGTATTTCTTGCTCAGGACGTTTACGGGAACAAACTTGAATCCTTTGTGGGAAAGATTTCTCATTCCATCTGAAGGTGAATCTGTTTTATCAATATGCAGTTCAAGACATAAGAATGTCATGAGTTTTAATTCGTATGCTGTTTTGATGTTGCTATTACCGTATTATGCCTCCAACCCCACAACCGAAAATATAAACACACATATTTCTTGTAAGAGTCAATGCAAGAATTATTGGTCAAAAACACAAATACTGGAATTATTGATATCGATATTTGAAATGAGTAGACGAATTTGATATACAACCAGTAAAAATTATTATTATTATCATTTGTTTGTAGATGACTGGATTAGGTGTCAGCATACCTCCAATCCTCTTGGCAACGGTGCAATTGTGGAGACATCAAACAAAGATGTGGTTGTGCTGCAAAGAAGTTCCAATGTTGGTGAATTTCCTGGACACTTTGTTTTCCCTGGAGGCCATCCAGAGGTGAGGTACCATTTAAATAAACTCGGTGTCCTCTCTTCTGACAATATTCTAGTAAATATATTGTGTATATTCTTGCCTTTTTAATGTTCATATGTGATGCCTAAGTCTAGTGTACGAGGCTGCTAACTGCCTGCAATGTAACAGCATACAAGTTCTATTTTTTGTCATCATCATGTTACTATCATTTAGCTTTGAAGTATTTTAGTCAATGCATTATCATGTCAAATTTAATCTCTATTAAAGTTTAGCTACTCTCTATGAAGCAATACTTACTTATGTTACAAAACTTGGCAGCCCCAAGAAGTTGGCATAATAAGCCATCACAGTGATGGAGAATCAACTCATCCGATGGTCAACAAAAAGGTTTCTCAGGAAATGTTTGACAGCATAATTCGTGAAGTAGTTGAAGAAATCGGGGTTCCTGCTGCTAACCTTGTAAGCATGACCCTTTTTGGTTATAAGTTGTATGTTTTTAAGAAAGTATTTTATTTGGCTAATTTAATCTTTCTGTTTTCATTTCAATTCTGGTTTATCTACCTTCCGTAAACAGCTTGATATCTCTCTTCTGTTGAATAAAACTCGTTATTCTATTAGCAGATAGTTGAAGGAGATAATATTTAGCCTCCACAAATTGAATTATCTGCCTGAAAATTTATGCATTTCAATCTGTCAGTTTTTGTGTGTAGCTGTTTACTGTTGCCTAATATTTGATCAGCAAATAAACAATACTGAAATAGTCGGAAGAGAAAATTAAAACTTGTTTCCTTTTTGGGGGCATGGCCTGCTGAATTTCTGGTTTTTTAGCATTTTTGTTTATTGACCAAATTATTTTTAAGCAGTTTGTAAGATAGGTGCTATTTACCACATTGATGGTAGACAAAATGGAGAGTGTGCATTGCTATTTTCTGACTCATAGAGATGATTTGAATACTTAGCTAAGCTAATCACTATATTGATTACCACTTAAAGCATCAAGTAATTCAACAAATGAAATTGTTTCATATCCTAATCATATGAAAAACATTTTCTTTTTGGACATTAGCCAAGCTTAGGTAAAAAGAAATACCACTTATAATGCATGAGTTACAGATAAAACCATACCTTGGCGGCAAAAAGGCTTAAGATTAGCATCCTAGTTTTGAATTTTCATGTTCTACTTCTCAACCTAAACACTCTGACGGATAGAGAAGGCGTATCATGGATTGACAAAAAAGTGGCTGAACTCAAGGTTCTAAAATAGCGTATTTCAGAAGTAAATATTAGTTTACTTATTTAGTCTTTTGTAATGGTTATAAATAAAACCTTCTGTGAGACAGGAAGGCATCAAGAAGCATAATTTCAATAATTAGTCCTGGGGACAGAATTATAGTTCCTGTTGAGGAAAATTATTTCCTGTACTTCGTTCTCAGCCTATCATTAGTCAATAAAATCTTCTTCATGGTTCTTTCTCTAACACTGACTATGAAATTTACCGTCTTGACTAATAATTGATCTGAAATTGTCGCATGTACATGTAATCACTAGCAGGTTGCTGGCACATAACTCAAGTTCTATGACAGTGTTAGAAGCTGATCATACGCTGCCTTGATTTTCTCTTGTCTGATGTTATGATTCTAGGTTTGTCTAGGACAACATGAAGGTTTATTTTGATGCTTTTCTATGATGTAGGGCCAGCCTGTCTTTATTGGTATCTCGCAGAGGGTGCTGAATGTTAGACCAACAGCATTTTTCTTCATTAAATGCAGTCTTCAGTCAAAGGAGATTCAACAACTCTATTCTAGTGCTCAAGATGGTTATGAATCAACACAGCTTTATACTATGACAATGGTCAGTATGCATAACTTGTTGTATTTTTTGACAATGAATTGTGACTTTGCGATGAAGGTTTGCTTGGTGTAGTGCATTTAGGAAATACGCCTCTAAATATAGAGAGGCTGTTTATGGAGGAGCATGCACTGAACATGACTATTAATTGGATAATGAAGAACCACTAAAACCAAATGACTGTTTGAGTAATATTGCTGATGGGCGGAAATTTTTAAAGTTGCATTTTGTTTTACCAACAGGATGTCTCTCTTTCCAAGTTAAAGACTCCGGTACACACCATGTCATGTTTCTGGTTTGAAAGATGAAAGAAACTACTTTGCTAGCATGTTCCATCTTGTAATTAAGCCCGAATTCCCAAAGACTGTAAACTACTCCCTCCGACCGTCTATAAGCTTACCATTTTGCCATTTTGGTCTGTCCGCCTATAAGCTTTTCATACCCTTTTTGGCAAACACCTTCTAAATTTATATCCCTGCACTTCACTCTTATTTACATATAATGTCACTCAATTTTGCTTTTATATCTTACTTTTTCTCTCTTTCAATTACATCACTATCTGTCCCGGTAAAAAAAGCCCGGATTTAAACGGGTCTATGATTCATGAGCCCTAAGGCCCCTAACCCTACATGTTTTTAGGGTTAAACGGGCCAGACCGGTTAGCCCGACCCGGATAAACATCTCTACTAGTTGCACTATACCTATTATTTAGTCACATGTCTTAATCTATGTGCCCAAAAGTAGGGGTGGGAATGGGCCAGGCCTTGGTAGGCTTTAAGAGAAAAAACCTGGTCTGTTATATATTTCTTAGGCCCGAGCCTGGCCCATGGCCTGTCATAGGTTTTTTTTAAAGGCTCAAGCCTGGCCTTTTTAATAAATAGGCCTGGCCCGAAAGCCTTTTAAGGGCCTCTTAATCTTATTAGCGTATTTTTTTAAAAAAAATCTACAACAATATTATCATCAAATTATAAAAATTAACTCTTTAAATCTCAAAATGAAGAAATGGAAGTAATAGAATGTTCCAAAAAAAATATTCAACTATTACAAAGAAAAATATAACTAGTGTTACTAAATTTTCTTATTTATTTGAAAATCACATATTATATAAGTATATCGTTATATATATATGTGTGTGTGTGTGAAGTTATATAGGCCGGCCTGTTGGGCTTAAAGGGCTTACGAAAAAGTTTGAGCCCGGCCTATTTAGCTAAATAGGCTTCTAAAAAAGCTTGAGCCCGGCTTGTTTATTAAACGAGTCGAGCCGAGCTTTAATAGGCCGAGCCGTAGGCCCCTGTCGGGTAGCCTGGCCCATTCCCACCCCTACCCAAAAGTAGCGGGAAGCTTATAGACGGACGGAGGGAGTATTTTTTATGCACCACATAAGATATAGTATGACTACTAGACTACTAGTGAGAGCATAGAAGTGATGTTATGCCCGTGTCTTGTTCGTTTATAAATCAAGAACATTGGTGAAGAAAAAACTAACCTGTATTAAACAGTTCTAAGTGACTGTTGAGTCACAATTGTCCATAGAATACTTTGAGAACAACCGTCTATAATTTCCTGTGAGTCTGGTCAATTGGACGTCTTTTTAGAGAGAAATACCAAATGGTGTTATCTTTTATTGTGCTCATGTTGCGTTATAAGGATTATTCAGTTACTCATTAGTTATCAATTTTTAATGGTTTATTATCAGAGTGATTTGGTGGGCATCGCATCTAAAATGCCTGGATGTCACCAAGGAGGATTTGCACTCTATAAGTTGATGTTAGATGCTGTTGCAACAGAGAGCTGATTGTGTATATAACCCCGGCTGAATCAAGGTTATTCCTTTATACCTTGACAAAAATCGAGCTTCTTCTACACTTTTGTTGGTAATGTTGTCCTTAAAGCACGAGCCTTCTCTATAAGGAATAACTTGATATTCATTCTATAGTTCTCACTCTGCATATGTACTAACTAGTCATTGCTTCCCAAAAATTAAATGGTAAAAGAAAACAGAATTACTGAAACCTTTTAATGCCAATGAAATTGAACGTATCTAGTGAGAACATTTATAGTTTGCAATAGCATTGAAAGTGGGAAGAATTCAATGACGCATGTATTGGTTATTTGAAAGCTATGACATAATATGGTAAGTTTAGTTGTTATTGAGGTGCCATCATACGTGAGTGTGATAACAATTTATTCAAATGTCATGATTGAATCTGTGTCATTCTTGTTTATGTATGTTTTTAGTCAGTTTCATTGGTTGACACATTTTGCACGCCTTCATTGTGGTACTGTGTTTCACGATTGTGGAGTGGAGGCCAATTTAGTTGGTTAGTGTCTTTTTGTTGCTCATGTGGTGCCCCTCCAACATCCACCTTACTTATATAGTCAATTAATTATGGCCCCTCACGTGCAACAATTTTAGTGGCATCCATTCATGAGTCAGAGTCACCAATTCAAGAGTATGTTCAGTTTTAGTGAAAGTGCTGTCAGTTGAAGCTTTGCTGAAAGCCTATGGAATCAGATAATGAGTTTATCATTGGGCATCATTATAAAATTGGCATTTTGAGTTGGTTAATCTTAGCATGGCTTTAGATTCAAGGGAGATGCATTTATCATTCGAAATTGATGACATTTGCAAGTTGGTAGAAAAGTTTTATCCTAAAGATCTTGATCAACATGAGACACTGCAATTGAAACAAGAACTTAAGCATTTTGATCATGTGCGACAATTTCCTCATTATAAAAAATTGTCAACAATTTTTTATTTATGTCAATGGTTAGTCTAGTAAATCAAGCATCTACCCGATGTTGTTTAGAGTCGTCACTCTTGTTCTCACACTTTCAGTTTTTATGGGGCGCTCATTTTCTGCTATGAACGTAGTGAAGACTACACTTCGAAACAAGATGAAAGATGAATTTCTTTCAGATTGCTTGTTAGTGTATATTGGAGAAGCAAATTGTAAAAACATTATGTATAGATTCAATTGTAGATGATTTCCATGATAATGCAAAAGAAACATTTTAAGTTTTAATATGTTAAAAGACATATTCATGTATTTTGAGATATTTAACGGGAATATTTAAATTTTCATATCAAACCTATGTCAATATTAAACTGTACCAGTTGCTCCCAGCCCAAAATTCTGATTCCCCACTGACTAGTCAAGAGTTTAGTATATATTCAATATTAAAAACAGTTTCATCAATTACAGTAAATGCATTCAGTGTATTTTTAGATATCTATAGTTCAGTAAGCATGCTTTTAATTAATAGTATGATCAATTTCATACTTACATTGGGTACACTTTGAGTTGAATATGGCACGTAATGCTAAAACAAGTAGAATTAATAGTTGACTATAGTAACATCTTATTTTCCCTAAATCTAGAAACTAGGTAAGCCAACTTCAGAGTAATGTTGAATGTTTTTAAGTTAAAAGTCAAATCACTTTAAATAGATAAATTAATATAGCCCACTGTACGCAGACATGTTTGCTTCATGGGTTGGGATAAGATGTGTTAAGATGTGGGGGAGGCTAGATAAACCTAGGGAGAGAGGCTAGATAAACTCAAGGGGAGACTAGGCTGTCTAAACCCATGGAATCTAGTTTATAAAAATCGGGTCAAATTATAAACTCGGGTCAAGGTGTTTAAAGTTATGAGAAACCAAACATGGGAGAAGATGGGTCTAACCCACCTAAATTCATTAAGCAAACATGTCCATGTATGTGATACAGTATTCTGAATTATAGTTTAATTTTAACATTAATTACAACGTCTTGTTCTTATATTTTTTTAATTACATAAATTAGGTGATGGGGATGGTGGGGGAGAGACTGATACGGATTTGGATCCAATGAAAATTCCTCTGTGATTGGGAGTGGAAAAAGAGAGATCGATACCAATCTGGATTTAGTCAACCATATTATTTAATGCAGTTAAAAAATTATTTTTCACGAGTTATTCTTTCTCAAAAAATTGATTAATATATTGACTTGCATGTTAATTACTTTGCATATTAAAAAGTATTATTCTGAATATACAATTTTTTTCCTAAATCCCACCCCACTTGCATTTTCCCCTGCAACAGGCCCACCTCTACATTTAGTCAACCATGAAATTTCCTAAATCCCACCCACTTGCATAATTCCGATAAAAGACAATACAGATATAGGCCTAATCGGCCAAAATACCCTCTTATTAAAAATTGATTATTACTCCTATGTACTATAGAAATTTGCACACTTTTCATATATGAATATCCCTTACCAATTTGTACACTGTATAAAAGGAAATATTTTCATAAGCCTCACCCTCAAAATATATACATATTTACCCATATGTCATTACTTTTTCACACTCAACCTATCTTTTACTTTATTTTATTCATAAAAGTTTACAAAACTATCCTTCAAAACATCACTCATTACACTTTTATTAAAATGTGTGCCATCCCAGGGGTGCAAATTCCTCTGGGACGGAGGGAGTACATCCTTTTGAGGTAGATCATGTTCATTTAAATTTCATCGTCTTCTCTAGGTCACTTCGAAAGTTACATATTTTATCATTTTGAAAGTTTTACTGAAAGTTATTTATTTTATTTTTTAGCAATATTCACTATCAGTCTTTACATTTTTTTTTTACCTCTTTCTATTTTTTTCTTTGTTCTATTTCTCTATACAGTATTACAATCCACTAAACATATATTACTATATTATTACTTAATCAATGTAAAAAAATAAAATTAAGAGGAACATATGGAGTATTTTAGTCGTTGTACTGACTTTGAACATCAAAAATTCATTTATATATATTTCTTTTATATACTACTGCTATATACTAGGGACTAAATGTCTAAAAGGATAGGGATGGGACCCAATAATATATTAATATTTCTAATTCGGAATTTTTTAGAATTTAAATTTTAAAATTCAACCTTATTAATACTTATAAATTCTATTTAAAAAAATCAAGTTTATAAATGTCTACAAATTTTATATAGATACCTATAAACCTGATATAAATATATATAAAATTAAATTATAACCTATTTTTAATTTTTTTGTATAGAATTAAAAAATATATTTTTTATATAAATTTACCATCTATTATCATTAAAGATGAAGAGAAAAATGACAAAAAAATAAAAGTAAACGAAAGAAAAATAAAAAGGAATGAGTTTAACCTATTTTATTTATGAAGAAAGATAAATAAAAAAAATTTAAATGAAAAATTTACATAGAGATAATTTAGGGAGATGTATATTGAAAATAGCTGAAGCAAGAAACTTTTTGAAACAAGATTTAACACCAAAAGCAAAAAACTTTTTGAAACCGATGGAATAAGATTTAAAATCAACAAAAATTTAGAATCCAAGTTTTAAAATTCTCAAAATCACCCAACAAACATCTCGCTAATATTGGGGTTTTGATACTTTTGCATCACCGTTATTATTATTCCCTCAATTCCATAAAGATAACTATATTTTCTTTTTTCGAATGTCATAAATTATAGCTATGTTTCCTTTTTTACATAAGTATTAAAAGATTTATTGATAATTTTACCCTTAATTAAATTTACTCCATAAATACTCCATATTAATAACATTGAAATATCACTTTAAATAGTAAAGGTAAAATAGATCAATTAGTTAAACTGGATCACATTTATTAATTTTTTAAAATTTATATTTAAAGTTAAATGTAACTATTTTTGTAGTATAGATTAAAAAATTATTGGAGTTTGATCAAAATATGAAAGGAGTGAAGGTCAACACTAAAGAATCCTCATTAAAACGTTTGTTGATATTAAGTCGTGCATGAATGAATGGATAAGGAGGAGCCATTGACTTCCTAATGAAGGGTAAAATTAAAAATAAATTTAAGATTTGATAGTAATTTCTTCCTCCGTTCCGTGATTATTTGCACACTTTTTTTAACGGGTGTCCCAATATTATTTGCACACTTTTCTTAACGGGTGTCCCAATATTATTTGCACACTCTAAAAAAGGAAATAACTCACATAATTTTTACCAATATTACTCCTCCTTTATTTTACTTGGGTCCACAACTTAACTCAATTTATAAATTTAGTCAAATCTCCACCCACTTTAGTCAATGAATTACCAATAATCGACTTGTTTATGGAGTACATTTTTATAATCAAATGTATCTGTATTATTTAAACATCTACTGCCTCCATAGTTTTATTGGAGTAGAATAAATTGTTTTAAGGAAAATGTAAATAAAGTAAATAAAGTAAGAGTATTGTAGGATTCATTGTGAATAAAATAATTATTTGTAAATAAAATTTGATGACAATTTAAATAATTAAATGATAATTGAAGGGTAGTGATTTTATGAGACAACATTTTGTAGATGAAAAATATAAGGCAAATGAAATTACACATTTCATAAACATGTGAGTATGTATTAGCTAAAGCATAACATAAATGGTGTTTATATGGCAAAACCATATTCATGTACCTCCTCATTCTTTTTCCAAATCTCATCATTCTCCTCATTTCTTTAATACTCCCTCCGTTTTTAATTAAGTGTCACTTTACCTTTTTTAATATTTTCAAAACAAATGTTATTCTACACATTTTTCTTGAATGTTGACAATTTTATCCTTATACATTATACTCCCTCCAACTTTTTTACCTTGATTTAAGCTTTTTCCCTTTTGAATATAATACAATAACATAAATCATGGATAAACCTTAATTATTGTATACATGAATATCACCTACAATATTGACCACATTCATCACTAAACATAAATTTAATATTAAAATTAGTTATCATTAATGAAGGGTAAAATAGTCCATCATTATATATTTTAATTTGTTGAAAATTGTTAGAATGACACTTAATTAAAAGTGGAGGGAGTAAGTTTTAATCTATCCTTTTATTTTCTAAACATGATCTCCACCTTTAGTTCATCTCTAATTACGCATGTTTTCATCATTTACTTATACAATTTGACAAAAAATTATATGCAATATTAGTACAGATTGAAAAAGAAAAATTTGCGAATAAAAATTGAATCAAACGTTTTTTAAAAATAAAAAATAAAATCGCACACGATGTATTACTATAAGGACATAACATAAAAATGAGATGAGATATTCAAAATGAAATAAAATAAAATTAAAGAATAGGTTTAAAATGGTCTCAAATGGTCTCAAACCTATAACCTTAGCACAACACTCTAACCAACTAAGTTAATAGGACCAACAATAATCAAGATTTTTTTTTCTTTTATAATATTTGTCTGCATAAGATTTAACAATCTTAATACATACTCCCTCCGTCCGCCTATAAGTTTTCCATTTTACCATTTTGGTCCGTCCGCCTATAAGCTTTCCATACCCTTTTTGGTAAGTACTTTTTCTTACACATCACTTTAAATCTTACTTTTTCTCTCTATCTCTCTCCTTCTTCCAATCACATCACTTGTACTATATCTATTATTTAATCACTTTTCTTAATCTCTGTGCCAAAAAATAACGGGAAACTTATAGACGGACGGAGGGAGTATATATTTATGAAAATTTTCACATGTTGACATCGCGTATTATGAGTCCTCTAAAACTCATTAATTAACTTTTTTTTTTTTTAAAAGACATGAATTTTTAAATATATCAAAAAGAGGCACATGAATTTTTTAAATATATCACATGTTGGCATGATTTTTTTTTTTAAAAGACATGAATTTTGACGTCACTTCACATTATTCTCGTCTTTTAAATATTAAGGGTTAGTTTGGATTGATGGATGGGATAATGTGGGATAAATTAACTCACCCCTCCTCTAGGATTAATAATCCCACATATGCATGAAAAGTAGTACAAAATTGTCGGGCCTTGCATTAATCCCGGACCATAATCAATCAAACCAAACGTTTGATTAGTTGAAAATAAAAAGTCAATCAAACATAATCCAACCTAATCAAGCAAACTAAACTAGGCATAATTGTATATATCAAAAAGAGGAGTCCTCTAACTAAAACTTATTAATTAACATATTTTTTTTAAAAAGACATGATAGAAAAAAAGTTTTTTTTAAGACATGAATTTAATGAGGAATAAAAAAAATTTAAGACATGAATAAAAAAATGGATAATGGCCCATGCAGGTCTCGAACCTGCGACCTTCGCGTTATTAGCACGACGCTCTAACCAGCTGAGCTAATGGGCCAAATACATTAAAGAAAAATTATAATATTATTTTGTATAAGAGTTAACAATCTTAATACTACATTTATTTATGAGTTTTGAGGTGATGAGATCGTGCATTATGAATCCTCTAAAACTCATTCATTTGTAACTCATCCTTATTCATGTTTTTTCAATTTTCATTAACTCATCAGTCTTTAATTTTCAATTACCTTCGTGTTATTAGCACGATTTTCTTATTAACAAACTGTGCCAATAACAATTAAAAAAATTATACTGTAATATTTGTGAGTTAGTCACCTAAAACTCAATAATGTGCGTCTTCTCATTATTTCTGTCTTTTTAATTTTATTTCTATTTTATGTTTTCATTTTCATCAATTTCTCAGCCTTTATATGTCAAATTTTAAGAATGATAATCATCTCCAAACAAACTAATGAGTCTCAGATTCCAAATGTCCAATAATTTCCACAACAATATGTTCAGAATTAAGTTGGTTTTATATGAACCAAATTCACCGTAAAAATATTGTATCCATATTACAATTTGTATCCTTTCTAATCTAATCTGGAAATTTTTCGCGAATATATATTTGGAGTGTGTGTTGTTTTCAATAGGGTCCTGTCACGCCCCCATTTCACAAAATGAAATTTAACTATAAATATTAATCGTACACAAAACTTAACCATCTCGTAAAAAGTCTCACAATTGAATTACTTGAATTTTAAATAAACTACTTTATAAAATTCTTAATATATAATGTGGTTGACTAACATTCTTTGCTTCTCTTTAGGGATGGACACAAAACTGAAAAAACTGAATTTTCGAACTGATCGAAACGATGATTTTCGATTTATTTGGTTCAGTTGATTTAAAAAAAAAAACGTTTTTCAGTTCGCTTCGATTTATATTTTATAAAAATTGTATAAACTGAATCGAATTACTTTATATAAAAAAAATACTTATTTAATTAATAAATTATACTCCCTCCATTTTATAAAGTTTGTTGCTTTTGATCTTAAATCTTGTTTTAAAAAGTTTATTGCTTTTACTATTTTTACTATGAATCTTCCTAAACTACCCATTTTTAATTCCTACAATATCACTTTTTTATTGGAAATATATTGATGTAGTCTCTTTTCTCTCTCTTGACAAGTTAAATTGACATTTTACTCTTTTTATATTACTCTGTAATTTTTGTCTTAATAAAAAAAAGATAAATATTAATGAGGAGTAAATATGTTAAAAAATATATTTTTTAATTCTATACAAAATAGCAAATGTGACTAACTTTATGAACCGGGTGGGGGAACAAAAATAAAACCTACTTAAAGTATGCTACTTCATTAATTTTCAATCTCAATTTTTTGAATATTCGACTTCTGTCATCTTCTTGCTCCACAAAAAATAATTATTTTCCATGGAAATTGATTTTATTGTGGGAAATGCAACCAAACTGTTAGTTTGTATGATTTGTAATTTGAAACTTTGATGATTTTGTTAGTTTGGATTATGAATTATTGAACTTGTAATTTGAATTTGTTTTATAATGTAAAAAATTCTTGAAAAATGTTTAATTGCATAAACATTTTATGCAAGAATTTCGGTTTAAATCGAACCGAACCACTCAAACTTTTTATCGATTCAAATTGATTCTAACAAAATTCAGTTCGATTGAAAAACTCAAAATCGAACTGAACCAACCGAATGTCCACCTACTTCTTTCCACCATCGATCAACTCATCAATGTTCATCATTGCTGGGTATTTTTATTTTCATAGGGGTTAATTTCATATAAATTCACGACATTTAGGTCCAATCTTAATTTAATTACAACTTTCAAGATTATAATAAAAAATCACAATCATCACTCTCTCCAGCGAGCCACATCATCACTCGTTGGTTGGAGAAAAAAAGTGTATCGAATTGAAATAACATTAACGAATGAGATTTTTTATTATAGTCTTAAAAGTCGTGATTAAATGGAGACGAGACCTAAATGTTGTATATTTATATGAAATTAAACTTTTTATAATTTCCATTTCTAAAAATGAAATATTACTTACATGCTATTTTATTTCTATTTTATCTCAACTCTCAAACTTCATTTTTTTTTATATAAATTATTAATTTTTTTAAAAACTCGTGTCCATGAAAATTATAAAATGAATGGAGGGAACATTCTTTTTTCTTGAAAACTTAAAATATTATATTAAAAAAAAAATCTCCTAGGAAACGTCCTCTGCGAGAAATTAAAAAATAAAAAATTCATTAAAGAAAATAAAATTAATAAATAAGTTAATAAGATTACACTCTAAGAATATGTCAAGAATTTAAAATAGAGTGACTTAATAATGATTTATTTTTTCAATTTATAATAAACAGGCTTCACGCTCCACAATTCAGTTATATCCGTTGGTTGTTCTTCCACCCCTCCCCCACCTTCATTTCCGTTTTTTAGTATATTGTCCACCAGTAAAATAATTTTTTTTAGCTAAATCTTTGTTTGTTAAAAAATATAAATCTCTGTATTACTTTATGGAGTATCACCTTTTTAAAAATATTTTTGAAAATAAAACTTTAATTTAATATGCTATTAAATACTTCTGCCGTCCAATTTCATTTCATTATTCACATTTGGATGTCTAATTTCATTATTGTAGTTTTCATTTTTTAAATTATATTATTGATACTACTTTATCTACACTTTTCTATTCATTTTATCTATATACAATTGCTGTATTTACAATTGGACCTCCAAATATCTCATTATACTTTAAATTTAATAAATACATGCCCCGAAAAACAAAGAAGTGAACACAATAAATTTGGAGGGAGGAATTATAAAAATGGCTTCTCACCATTATAGGAGTTAGATATCAGGACACAAAAAGGGAACACAATTTTTCAACTTTTTCTTCCATTCATTAATACATGTAATATTTTCCAAAAATAAAAATACATGTGAAAGACGCCACCACATAATCATTCAACCTTTTAGATCTTTCTTTTCCTGTTAATTTGAATGTGATTCAAAGCAAAGCAGAATTATTTATGCATATATATCATCATCATTCATGTGTATGCAAAGGTTTGTTGCATACATATGCCTTTGATGGCCCCATTATTTTAGCCTCCCTCGTTTTTCTCCCTTCCTAAATAAAAACACATCTTTTTTAATAAAAAAGTAGAGATTGTTTTTATTGTTTGATCATATCAAATGTGGGATCGTTCTTCACAACCAAGGTAAAAATCTTCTGTTTCAATTTTTTATTTCAAGAATGTTTCTGATGATGATGTTTTTGCATATTTTCCAGAAATAAAATAACCGGATTGGAATAATGAAGATTGTTGAAGATTTAAAAGAAATGAATGATGTTGTTGATTTGGGAGTTTGAGGGAAAAAAAAAAAGGCATTATGGAGTATTCTTCAGCAGGACAAACTCCCAACATATCTTATTCAGCAGGACAAACTCCGAGCTTATTATCTTCTTCAGCAGGACAAACTCCCTACTTATGGGCTATACGAACTTCGGCCACCTCGGGGGGACAAACCCCGTCGACCCCCCGGAAAAAGATGACGAAGCAATTGACCGGGAAACGGGACGACACGGGGCTGCACTCTGCTGCAAGAGCAGGGAACCTGGCGGCAATAAGAGAGATCATAGATGAAGCAGGGGAAGATGAGTTGTTACAAATATTGGCTAAAGAAAATTCAGCTGGTGAAACAGCCTTGTATATTGCTGCAGAGTATGGTTACTTCGAATTAGTCAAGGAATTGATTCAGTTCTATGATTTAGCAGCTGCTGGAATCAAAGCCAGAAATGGGTTTGATGCTCTTCACATTGCTGCCAAACAAGGGGATTTAGGTCGACTCTCTCAGTAGCACTGGAAAATTATTTTAGTGACAGAAATCCTGTCATTATAGCTTTTCGAACTAAAAACCTTTAATGTCAGGAATTGACTTTTAGTGACATGTCTATCATTAATTCTCAATTTCCTGTCACTAAAGACTTTTATCTAGAGAAGCAATAATGAGAGTATTTTGTTACTAAAAACCAGTTTTCTTGTAGTGGAACTTGATTAGTGTGAATTTCATTTCATTTTTTTGGTCATGTATATATTGATTTTTTTTTTTTTTTGTAGAGGTGGTGAAGGTGCTAATGGAGGCGCATCCGGAGCTGTCAATGACGGTGGATATAGCGAACACGACGGCTCTTCATACGGCGGCGACTCAAGGTCGAATCGAGGTTGTGAATTATTTCTTGGAGTCGGGGAGCAGTTTAGCTACTATAGCTAGAAGTAATGGAAAAACAGCCCTTCACTCTGCTGCAAGAAATGGTCATGCACAAGTTGTGAGGGCCCTCTTGAGTAAGGAGCCTCAGATAACTACGCGAACGGATAAGAAGGGACAGACGGCGCTTCACATGGCCGCCAAGGGCCAGAACGTCGAGGTGGTTCAGGTGTTGATCGAGGTCGATCCGTCCACCATTAATATGGTGGATAGTAAGGGTAACACCGCGTTGCACATTGCTTGTAGTAAAGGCAAGGCTCAGGTGATGTATTTGTCTTGGATGAGTAAGTCTCTTGTACACCAGTTGTACAACTGTGCAACTAGTTGCACAGTTGTGCAATTAGTTGCACTGTGCACTGATGTATACAGGACTTTATCGTCTTAAATTTGTTCAAATTAATTTGGAGTTCGTTTTACTTACATACATGGATGGATGTTGTTTGACATAAGGTTGCGAGTTTGTTGCTAAGCCTGAAGGAAACGGACACGAGGGTCGTGAACAGGTCTAATGAAACAGTAATCGACACTGCAGAGAAACAAGGGCATTCTAGTATTGTAGCAATGCTTCAAGAACACGGAATTCTGAGCGCACGCGCGTTGAATCCCAAAGCGAATAATCCTGCTCGAGAGCTGAAAAAAACAGTGAGTGACATAAAGCACGAAGTCCATCATCAGCTAGAACACACACGACAAACGAGGAAGCGCGTCCAAGGCATCGCCAAGCGCATCAACAAAATGCATGCTGAGGGGCTCAACAATGCGATCAACTCCACCACCGTGGTGGCAGTGTTGATAGCCACTGTTGCATTTGCCGCCATTTTCACTGTCCCCGGACAGTACGTGGACGATCCCAACAATATCCCCGAGGGGCTTTCTCTAGGTGAGGCGTACATTGCGCCTCAATTGTCCTTCTTGATCTTCTTCGTATTTGATTCAATCGCGCTCTTCATTTCCCTAGCTGTGGTCGTGGTACAGACGTCTGTGGTGGTGATCGAAAGCAAGGCGAAAAAGCAGATGATGGCGATCATAAACAAGCTAATGTGGCTGGCCTGTGTGCTCATTTCTGTGGCCTATTTGGCTTTGGCTTTTGTAGTGGTAGGTAGAAAGGAGAGGTGGCTAGCCATTGGCGTTACGATCATAGGGACGACTATTTTGGCGACGACGTTGGGTACGATGTGTTATTGGGTTGTGTTGCATCGAATCGAATTGAAGAATAAGAGAAGGATGAGCAGGAGAAACTCAACAGGGAGTAGATCAAAAACAGGGTCGGCTTCCTTTCCATCAGATGGTGAGGCTATGGATGGTGAATTTAAGAAAATGTATGCAATTTAAAATTGATATATATCTAACAAATATACGAGCTCTTTGATTAATAGAATATCACATGTTGATATTGAGAAAAGAATTACATCAAGTTTTCCTCTTAGATTCTCTTGTTGCTAACAAACCATGATGAAAATAATACAAAATATCGCAGATGTATCGTAAATTTAGATATTGTGATACGGACATTGTGATCTAATGTATTTTTTCAAAGTATCACAGTAATATTGTAAAATATCGCTAAATATTGGTATCATTCAATCGTAGTGTAAAATTAGACGGAAATCGGAAAATATCACAATATATATCGTACGATATCTAAACACCTATTATATTTTGTGATTTTTTTAAACATATAAATGACATGTGCATAACTATATCTAAAATATTCTAATGTGATGAGTTAGCACCAATATTGTTTGGACAAAAATGACATTATACCTGCGTAAAAAAAAAAAAAAAAAAAGATGGCACTATACCCAAGGGTAGAGGGACACTGTGGCCAAGGTGGGCTATAACTCACCTTAGTTTTCTGAAGATGGTTTGTTTCAGTCTCTCAAGTGATTTTTTCAGATGACATTCTTCACAGTAGCCTTGAATACGTGGTATTTCTTTGTATCTTTGTATACCACTTATAGCTTAGGTAGATCTTGACATTCTCGTTAATATGATCTTCAGACGTCATAATATTATCGTCAATAGACGTATTTAACAATAACATTGGCGTGGACAGAAAATCTCAACGAAGTGTATGGTTATAGATCGACACTCGATGACTAAGAATATCCAAGAACCTGTTATCGCTTGACCCCTCCGAACATCATTTGAAACCTAAAAACTCAAAATTGCATTGTGTAAGTTTCTATTTGATTAATCGCTAGAACTGGAGTCATGTTTATCTGGATCACCCGATAGAAATGTGATTCGCACTGTGTAAGTTTCTATTTGATTAATAGATAAGCATATCACTGTTGTGCACTAATGACATACTTTCAATGAAAACCAAACATTCAAATAGGAGTAAACAACACAAACACCAAATAAATTAACAAGAAATTAATTCATAAATATCATTCAGAGTGTAAACATAACCCTAGAACCAAAATTGTTCTAGCTAAATACCAACATTATCTAAACTATTGCAAAATTAAATGAAAAAAAACAAATAAAAAGGTCAAAGAAAGAGAAAGCTTAGTCTAAGTAGAAAATGAAGACTAGAATTTTCAAGCTTTTGGCCTAAGTCTTACTCCAAAATGTGCAAAATGACTAAAAGGATGAAAAACATCTTTTAGTGTGTGTTTGTGTGAGGGTTTTGCTTGGAGAATGGGTGAAGAGTGATAAAAAATATGAAAATAGAGTATTTATATTATTGGGGTAGGATTTGAGAGTGTCTATTGTATTTAAAACCTTCAAGTTGGCCAAGTTGACTAAGTTGGTGTGCCGACCCACCCAAAATACGTAGGCAAGGTTGGTTGGGCGGGTCGAGTCGCTTGATCCATTTTTGCCTTTTTTCTTCGTTTTTTTATATCTCGAGCTTTCGACCTCCGATCAACTTAATTCTTTTTTTAATCCACTTCGTTTTTCGAGCTGAATCAATTGACATAATTCTAATTTTGGTTCAGTGAGTTCTAGGCACGTGTTTTAATCCCAAAATTCTCATTTTCCTACAAAAATTAACAAAACACTACACTTCTCTCAATTAAGTCAAAGTATCCACAATTGATCAATAAAACATGAAATTATAAGAAAGATAAGCCAAGTAGATCCTGAGATTTTGTAGGCCTGGTGCGAACAAGAAAAAGGGGCACTTTCTTCTAGCATTTTGTACGTAAATGAGTTTTTGCATAATGGGGATGGGTGAGGGAGGAATATTACTTTTATAGAGGGTATAAAGGGTATTTTACCACCCATTTTGCACCTAATAGTAAATATGAAAAAAGTTAGCACTAGAATGTAAAAATGAGGGTGTAAAAAGCACATAAGGATAAAACTCTTAAAATAAGTATGAAATGTGTACATATAAACATGCATATATATATCATGCACAAAATTTGCACGAAATGTGCACGTACACTTTGTGTACAAAGTGTGCACATGACATTTGTATTTTATTCACTACAAGAAAAAAATATTTTATCACACATATTTCGTCACACTATAAAATGTGTCACACATCTTTCGTTAAACCCATTTATATATATATATATATATATATATATATAATAGTAGGCCTCTGAAATCTCCGGGCCTAGGGCGATCGCCCCTACCGGCCTGCCTTAGGGCCAACCCTGCTTATATATGTTCTGAATATTCTATATCAAGTATTGCCTACTCTTTTTCCTTAATCCAACAGTTTTCATTATCGAGATGTCACTTTTACTTCTAATATCTTTGTTTGATGTTTTGTTGGTCCTTTCTGTATTGTACTCTTGTGCCTCTTTTTATGCTTAATATATTTTACCTTGTTCCAATAAAAACTCTTTCATTTTAACATACATATCGTTTTAAAATTTAACAACATTTTTTTTATTATATTTTATGTCAATATTATCCGTAATTAATGATGGACTAGTTTTGTATAAAATATTGCATATATGCATTTCAGTTATTCACACACATGTTCCTTATAAATACACCCACAAACTTAATTCACACACACATTTTTTATAAATACACCAACAAACTTAATTCACACACACTTTTTATAAATACACCCACTGACAGTTTAATTCGAAATTTTTAATCCGTTTATTTTACTCGTTTCTGTGATTTTTTTATCTTTTATTTTATTGTCGAACGCGGGATATTAAATGTAGTAATTCAAATTGTAATATGTAGTAATACACATTATTTTATGTAGTAATAACACAAACTATTTATATAATAATACAAATTCTTTTATTTAGTAACGCGTTTTTTCTAGTGTTTTTATTGATGTAGTAACTCACATTATAATACGTAGTAACATATATTATCGAATGTAGTAAACACAATAATCATGTTGTAATACAAAATGTTATATTGTAGGATGATGCAAAAAATATTAGATCATTTGATAAAGTTACATATAGTAATAAACGTCTATTCAATGTAGTAATTCAAACTGTAGTATGTAGTACATATAATTTTTTATGTAGTAAAACAAATTATTACATGTAGTAATAACACAATTTTATATAGTAATACTGATTCTTTTATATTTTTATATTTTTTTTATTGATTAAGTAACCCACATTATAATATATAGTAACATATATTATTTCATGTAGTAAGATATATTATTGCACGTAATACAAAATAAAATTGACCCATAATAATTAGTATTAAAGAATATTTAAAGAAATATAAAATATTTAAGGATTAAGGTCATCGTAAATTGCAGCGTCCGACCGCGGCCTGAGGTGACCGAAAACTGCTCGGAGAAGACGACCATGTTCAATTTCTGTCAGTGGGTGCATTTATAAAAAATGTGTGTGTGAATTAAGCTTGTGGGTGTACTTATAAAAAATGTGTGTGTGAATTAAGTTTGTGGGTGTATTTATAAAAAAATGTGCGTGAATTAAGTTTGTGGGTGTATTTATAAAGAACATGTGTGTGAATGACTGAAATGTATGTATGCAATATTGCATATAAGTTTTTGTGATTAATGATAGTTAATTTTTGTATAGAAAACACAAAATAATCTTTACACTTAGAGATTTTTTTTTTTTTAAATTATAGGAAAGATTTGTGAAAAATTAATAAGGGTAAAATAGAGATATTTTTTTAAAAAAAAAACCTTGATTTTGTGATGGAAAAGCCATTGCAAATTGTGTTTGCGACGAAATTTTGATCGTCACTAAAACACTCTTTGCAAAAATTTGCGACAACATTTGCGATTGATTGTATTTATTTATTTAAAATATATTAGTATTATTATTTAGAGAAAGATTTACATTTTATACATAGTATTATTATTAGTACTATGTATCAACTCTAAAGTAAAATATGTAAATTAGACCAATATAGAAAAATTGCAAATCTTGCCTGTCAAACAAAAGGGTAGCAAGAATTGCTCATGTTGTTAGGGGTATCAAATTGTTTCTCTCAAAACCCCTCAACTTGGAATTGCTCATTTGCCCTAGTATAACTATATGAATTTAAGTTTGAGTGATTCATTTGTGTCAATTTGCGACCATTTTTATCTTAAATTTAAGTTTGAGTGATTTATTTGTACCTCGTAAAAATAGTTTGACCCTTTTTCTTCTTTTACGAGGCTTTATCTAATTCTAGTATTACAACGAAATCGACGCACAACCAACTATTTTTTCCTTTTTTTTATTCTTTTTGAATTTATTTATATGTAGACGCAAAACAGATAAATGTCATTGATTCTACTCCCTCCGTCTCACATGAATTTGCACACTTTCCATATATGAATGTCCCATACCAATTTGCACACTCCATAAAAGGAAATATCTAGTGATGGCAAAATGACCTGCCCCGAAGTCGTCCCGCCCTGCCCCGAAAGATTTGGACTTGCCCTGCTCGAATGGGGCAAGTCAGCCCCGCCCCGCGCTCAGAGCAGGGCACACATTTGTTTACATATTTATTGCCCTGCCCCACCGTGCCCTGTCCCGAATTTAAATATATATATATATATATATATAATTTAATTAAGTAAACTAACCCTAGTTTATACCAATATTTATTTTAGTTTAGTTTAATGATGAATTTTAATGTTTAGTTTATATCATTTTAATTTTTTTAAATAATTTATATACATATAAAATGAGACTTGGAGTAGGGCAGGGCAGGGCGAGACTTAAAATGTTGCCCCATTTCAAGCGTGGGGCAGGGCGGAGCAGGGCATAAAATGCTACCCCGTAGCAGATCATGGGGCAGGGCAGGGCAGATGCGTATTTGCGCGGGGCAAGTTTGGATATTGAGATACCCGCCCTGCTCTGCCCCATTGCCATCCCTAAAAATATCTTCATAACCCTCACCCTTAAAAAAATATACTCATATTTACTCATATGTCATTACTTTTCCACACTCAATCTACTTTTTACTTTACTTTATTTATAAAAGTTTACAAAACTACCCCTCAAAACATCACTCATTACACATTTTCTTACACATTTCTTAAAACGTGTGTCATCCCAAGGATGCAAATTCATGTGGGACGGAGGGAGTATTACTATTACCTTATATTTGATTTGAGATTATGTAGAATGTTGAAATTCTTAATTTTAATGAATATTGTTTATGTGTGTCTGTTTTGAGATCAATTTTAAGTAGAATATGATATAATTTTATGTCAAATCAATTTTCTTTGGATGTTGAAATTTAAATTTTAAATTCCGAACTAAAAAAGACGAAAAATTTAACACTCCACATCTAGTGGGGTGAATCTCAAATCAAACATTTCCTTTATTGTTTTTCTTTTACCTAGTATAAATAAATTACTAAAAAAAAAAAAACTTAACTTGTTCTCTTGTCTCAAAGATATGTTGCAAAAAAAAAAAAAAAGTTCCATTTTTACCTTAAAAAAGGGGATACATCGTTAACTTGCAAAAATTCTTTACTTTTTACCACAGTTTCGCCTCTTCTAAGTTTAATGTTAATCGAAAAATAATAGCTCCGTCATCAGGCATGTCGAGCTTAAGCAGGAAACTTAAACACCTCTCTCCCCAACCACCAACCTCAGTTTCCATTCAAGAAGTCCTAAAGCAATTGGCTTACGTGAATAACAGGGCTTACCAACCAGAAATGGTATCAATCGATCCTTATCACCATGGACAACCTAAGTTTAAAATGACAGAGGAATTCAAGTTGTGTTACTTTAAATCACTCCTCGAGCGCAAACCTGAGATACAAGATTAAGAATACATCTCAACTATCGAAAAAAATTCCAACGAGGCACTGATTCACGTATTTAACAACTCTAAAATACACGACCGCAAGTATACAACGTATATTGTAGCGTGATAAGTACGAGGTCGATCCCACGAGGAGGTGTAGTGTAAAAGTGGAGTTTGTTGATTGAATTCTAAATAGACGTGATCGATAAGTTGTAAAGTGTGGCAATTACCCCTAATTATCTACCTAAGTGTCACAAGTAAACAATTAAAAGAGTAATATAGATATCGATCAATGAATGCTCATGCAAATCACAAAGAAACGAGAGAAATGCGGTTAAAACTCAAAGAAGGAAAGGGAGGTTCCAAGGCATATGTCACACTAAGGAGTCAATTTATGATCAAAAGCCTATTTAAGTGATGATGTGTTGATTACTATAGGGTTGATCACGAAATAATGAATTAAAAGTTCTCTCGATCCAATTAATCCAAGAGAAGTATCACACAAACTAGTATCTCTACCTAGCATGCATAATAAACCACAAAAAGAGTCCTAAGATCATCTAATACCCTCCCAATAATTGATCCTCTCTCGAGCTCACAATAATATTGGGTCGAATGCTTAAATACGATTAATGAAAAAGATCTCTCAATCTAATTTCAATTAATAATAAATCAAACACATTATCATGGCCATTGACAACATGTTTTGCAATGAAAGTTAAGCATTCAAATAGAAATAACAACACAACCACCAAATAAACAAGAAATTAATTCATAAACATCATCCAAAGTGTAAACATAGCCCTAGAACCAAAAGTGTTCTAGCCAATCAACAACATAATCAAATTAACAAAATCAAAAGAAATAACTAAATAAAAAGAGAGAGAAATAGAAAGCTTAGTCTAAAGTATGGTGGGGAATGAAATTTCCAAGCTATTGATGCCTTCCTTGCATGAATTGATGAAGAATTGAAGAAGTTATGGTCAAATCACCTTCAATTGTGTGTTTCTATGCGTGGAATTTGAAGAATTGGGGAAGAGTTCTTTTGATTTTAAGAATGAGGGCTTATATAGTGTTGGGGTAGGGTTTGGGTGCAAGAATTGCAAGTTAGTCCCTAAAAAATGGCCAAAAGGGACAAAAGGCACCGAGAATGGGGTAGCACGGTCGTGCAAAATCAAATTTTGGCCTTCCCGAGCTCGGCCGTGGCCTTGTCTCGGCCGTGCCTTGGCATGGCATCAAGTTGCTGTGTCGGGGACACCTATTCCGAGAGGGTGGCTCGACCGTGGCGCAAATTTTGGTGTTTTACCGAGCTCGGCCGAGCACGGAGCTCGGCCGTGCTCTCCTTGTTCGTTGTTTTGTGCATATCTTTTGCTTCGGGTGTCCGATCGACTCGATTCTTTTTGATATTCTACTCCGTTTTTCGAGACAAACCCAACGGTGCACTCCTCTTCTGGATCCAGTGAAGTATGGTTGGTGTTTTGCTCTAAATTCCATCGTATTTCCTACAAAATTGACAAAACACAACATTTCGCTCATTTTGGCTCAAATAATCATAATCAATCCATAATTCAATGAAATAATCATGAAAATAAGCTTCACATGTGTATCTAAAGTGTGTAAATTCCACCCGAATCAAACTCCCCCAAACTTAAAATGTTGTTTGTCCTCAAACAACTAAGCACTTAAAGCAATGGGGGTGGAATGATCACAATGGAATATTCAATGTAAATCACACATGCAAAGTAAAGTGTAGTGATATCTCTTTCTCAAAGTGCTTTCTCAATGAAGATCATAAGCTCATTATTGCAATTCACACTCATAGATCAAGGAATGCACAAACACACAACACATTGTGAATGGGAGACATAATCCAAATGCTCAAGTCCTCTACTCACATGATATAGTGTTTCTCTCAAACACACAAACAAATTGAGGATATTAATGCACTCATCAATCAAGTTATGCTATGCAATCACTATATGCTGACCCACATTCTACTTTCTACAACATTCAAGTGTTCAACAATGTGATCAATAGGGCTTAATCAAGGATGTAACATTGGCTCTTTGGACAAGGTAGGATGAATTTGGGAATTGTGACTCTTCTAGTGGAGGACAAAGTTTGTTGTTTTACAATTTTTGCTTTCACCTTAAAAATTTACAAACTCCATCCTCACTTTTCATTTTCTTTTCTTTTTCAAGCATTCATCACCTCATCTTTTTGAACCATTTTTCTTTTCAAGCTTTTGGGGCTCTTTGTCCCTCTTTTCTTTTCCATTGATTTTCTTTTCATCTTTTCTCTTTTTCAACTTTTTCAACTCATCCAACTATTCCTTAAATCAAATACATTCAAGCACATGTTTTTCCACTTTGTCTTTTATCCCCCACTAGATATAGGTATCAAATGCTCAAAAAGGCTAAGTGGTTAACATTGTAGTTTGCCAAGAAAATGAGGAATTAGGCTCAAAGGGGCTAACTACGGAAGATTACTTCGATTTTAGGACATTTTGGCTAAGTGACTCTTTAGAACAAGATGGCCTATATCATATCACAAAGTTTCACACAATCATGCTTTCAAACAAGAACTTGGGAAAGTTCTAGGATCACTAGCAATAACCTAATCCACTCTCAAATGAATTAAACCGGATTACATGTTCGATTTATGGATCAATTCTCACCGGTTTATTCAATAGGACCCTCACATTCATCAAATGTCCCCAAACAACAACACATCATGCTATCAAAGATCACAAATTTGAACACAACATGATACTACTATCCATCACCAATCATGCATACATTCAAAGCAAATAGACATCACTTCACTACTCAACCATGGATTCCAATGATTATTCATGCTCACATTTCACCAAAGATCCACTACCCAACACATGATCAAAACCAACTCAAACAACACTAAGCATGTGAAAGCAAAGTGTGTGCCGGTGCAAAATATACACAAACGAAATGACAAAACGGTGCAAATGGTAACAACTAGTAGAAAAAAATAAAAGAAAAATAACTCCCCCAAACTTAGAATTTTACTATGTAAAAATTCTAAGTTTGGGGCTACAAGTTGTTACCTCCCTCCTTGCACATCCAATGCTCTTCAAATATCACCATTGCAACACTTGCTTCCCCTCTCCAAAGTTGGTTTTGCTTCTTTCTTCATTCTCCAAGATATAATGTCCATATTGCTCCTCATCCATACCTACAAAAGAACTAAGCTATCAAAACTACTAAAGCAATAAAAACATAAAACAATAAAACCTTGGGTTGCCTCCCAAGAAGCGTTATTTTTAACGTCTTATGCCGGACGATTCTCCTTGAAATGATTATCAAGTCACCCCCTTATCATCCTTGTGCTTGACCTTCTTTGCCCATCCAACTTTCTTAAATCCATTGAAGCATCCACTAGCTAGCCCATCCGACTCTTCAATCATGTCATAGGAAGTTGATGCCTTATTCAACCCCAAGCTTGCACAAGTAGCTTTTCTTGATTTGGGGGAGTTTTCTTCAAAAACTCCCCCAAACTTGGTCTTCTTGTCTATTTTCAAATCTTTGTCTTTCACATTGGGGTTCTCTTTCACAAAATTGATCTTGGGCTCTTCTTCCATCTTTTCTTTCATGAGCATTGAATAATGATTTCCCTTGGAATACATATACTCTTCATCCTCATCATCATCGTCACAGAATCTAATGGCTTTGTAGATGTTGAATGAGACTTTCTCATCACCAACATTTAGTTCGAGCTCTCTGTTTCGTACATTGATGATGGCTCCACCCATTGCTAGGAACGGTGTTCCCAAGATCAAGGGGATTGCCCTATTTTCCTCCATATCAAGTACCACAAAATCAACCGGGAATATGAATTTCCCAACTTTGACAAGCACATCATCAACCGTGCCTAAGGGATATACTATGGAGCGATCCGCCAATTGAAGATTCATGGTAGTAGGCGTCAATTCTCCCAGACCAAGTGATTTGAAGAGTGATAATGGCATGAGGTTTATGCTTGCTCCAAGATCACACAAAGCACGATAAGTTCCCTCCTTGCCAATTACACATGGTAATGTGAATGAACCGGGATCCCTTAGCTTTGGGGGTAACTTAGCTTGAATGATTGCACTACACTCTTCGGTGTGGCTCACGGTTTCAAATTCTACCATCTTTCTCGTGTTGGACATAATCTCCTTAAAAAACTTGGCATAATGAGGCATTTGCTCAAGGGCCTCCGCAAATGGGATGTTGATGTGTATCTTTTTTAACATCTCCAAGAATTTGACGAACTTTGCATCCAAACTCGTCTTCTTGAGTCGTTGAGGATATGGGATTGGAGGCTTGTATGGAGATGGAGGCTTGTATGCATCATTCTCTTTCTCACTTGTTTTCTCCTTCTCAACATCTTTCTCTTCAACTTTCCTTTCTTGTTGCTCCTCTTCACCATCTTCCTTTGGCATCATAGGACCTTCATAGCTTGTGCCACTCCTCAACTTAATTGACTTGCATTGCTCTTTGGGGTTCAATTCCGTGGTTGAGGGGAATCGACCCAACTTGTGTTGATTTCCAACTATATTAGCAATTTGGCCCACTTGAATATCAATGGCTTTCACATCATTCATGATTTCCATCACTTCATTTGCCAATTGACCAATTTTTTCAGCTTGACTTTCTATCTTTTGCCAAGTCTTTGTCATGAAACTCTTCGTCTCTCCCATGAACTTCTTGGTCTCTCCCATGAATGTTATGAACATTTCTTCCATGGTGAGCTTTGACGAAGACTCTTCTATCACACCATCTCGGGCATTGAAGTTCGACGGTAGTTGAATGGCATTGTGAGGGTTAGCATACGAGAAATTTTCATGGTTTCTCAAGTTGGGATGGTATTGGTTCGGATTAGGAGGGTGATAGTTCCCATGGGTTTGTCTTTCTCCCCAACCTCTTTCTCGATAATTTTGGTCCAGTTGGTTGCTCATGTAATGGGCCTCTTCGTATTGTGCATCATTGGGCTCCACTAGTGCTTTGACCGTCATCAAAGAGATCAACTTATCCATTTTGTTGGATAAGTTGACACTTTCTTCCGAGTTTTGAGTGGAAGCTACCCTTCGATTTTACCTTCGTTCGGATGGCCATTGATTGCCATTTTGGCCATCTCCTCCAAAAGCACATAACCTTCTTCCGTCGTCTTTCCCAACAATGACCCTCCACCAGCCGAAGCGTCTACCATCCCTCTTGTAGGGTGATCCATCCCGTTATAAAAGTAACAAATAATTTGGTCTCTTGAAAAGCCGTGTTGAGGACAACTTCTAATGAGATCTTTGAAGCGCTCCCATGCTTCGGCCAATGATTCATCCTCATTTTGTCGAAATGAAGATATTTCCCCCCGTTTTTGAATGGTCTTTCTTGGGGGGAAATACTTCATTAAGAACGCATCCACCAAATCATTCCAATTCTCTATAGTCCTTAGGTCAAGAGATAGGTACCATTGTTTTGCACGATCCCGGAGTGAGAAGGGGAATAATTGGAGACGAATGTAGTCTTGAGGAACTCGGTTTATCTTCACCGTTCCACTTATCTCGAGGAATTGAGATAAATGGAGGTTATGATCTTCTTTTGACAACCCTCCGAATTGGTTGTTTTGGACCATCACGATCAATGCCGGTTTGAGCTCAAAGTTATGAGCGTCTACGGGTTCCCTACCCGCTCCTCCGTATGGCCTTGGAATAGGGCGAAAGTGGTCCCTCAAAACTCTTTGATGCCCATGTTCCTCATTCTCCCTTGGCCTTCTATCTCCTTCCACATTAGCATTCTCTCCAATCCTCCGGTGGAAGTTATCTCTTAGAATCCCTTGTGGTCGGTTACCACCGTTTCCATTCGGCTCCTCCTCTACATTTTCCCCTTGATTCTCAACTTCTTCCTCAACCTCTTCCACGATTGGATTCCCCCTTCTATTCATGGCTTCTAAATCAATTCTTCTTCTTTCGGCGTTTTGCCTTCGATAACGAGCTTCGATTTCCGGGTCTAGAGGTAGCAACACTTGTCGATCTCTCCTAGCTCGGGTGATCATAGGCCATGTCTAAACAAGAGTTCAAGAGAAAGTGAGAATTGCAAGTAAAATCAAAGTAACACACAAAAATATTTTTGGGATTTTTGCAAATAAGGAAAACAAATAAAATGTCTAAACTAAAATTCTATCAACTTACACTCTAGGACTACAAAACCTCCCCGACAACGGCGCCATAAACTTGATTCACGTATTTAACAACTCTAAAATACACGACCGCAAGTATATGGCGTATATTGTAGCGTGATAAGTACGAGGTCGATCCCACAAGGAGGTGTAGTGTAAAAGTGGAGTTTGTTGATTGAATTCTAAATAGACGTGATCGATAAGTTGTAAAGTGTGGAAATTACCCCTAATTATCTACCTAAGTGTCACAAGTAAACAATTAAAAGAGTAATATAGATATCGATCAATGAATGCTCATGCAAATCACAAAGAAACGAGAGAAATACGGTTATAATTCAAAGAAGGAAATGGAGGTTCCAAGGTATATGTCACACTAAGGAGTCAATTTATGATCAAAATCCTATTTAAGTGATGATGTGTTGATTACTATAGGGTTGATCACGAAATAATGAATTAAAAGTTCTCTCGATCCAATTAATCCAAGAGAAGTATCACACAAACTAGTATCTCTATGTAGCATGCATAATAAACCTCAAAAAGGGTCCTAAGATCATCTAATACCCTCCCAATAATTGATCCTCTCTCGAGCTCACAATAATATTGGGTTGAATGCTTAAATACGATTAATGAAAAAGATCTCTCAATCCAATTTCAATTAATAATAAATCAAACACATTATCATGGCCATTGACAACATGTCTTGCAATGAAAGTTAAGCATTCAAATAGAAATAACAACACAACCACCAAATAAACAAGAAATTAATTCATAAACATCATCCAAAGTGTAAACATAGCCCTAGAACCAAAAGTGTTCTAGCCAATCAACAACATAATCAAATTAACAAAATTAAAAGAAATAACTAAATAAAAAGAGAGAGAAATAGAAAGCTTAGTCTAAAGTATGGTGGGGAATGAAATTTCCAAACTATTGATGCCTTCCTTGCATGAATTGATGAAGAATTGAAGAAGTTATGGTCAAATCACCTTCAATTGTGTGTTTTTATGCGTGGAATTTGAAGAATTGGGGAAGAGTTCTTTTGATTTTAAGAATGAGGGCTTATATAGTGTTGGGGTAGGGTTTGGGTGCAAGAATTGCAAGTTAGTCCCTAAAAAATGGCCAAAATAGACAAAAGGCACCGAGAATGGGGTAGCAAGGCCGTGCACGGACCACGGCCGTGCAAAATCAAATTTTGGCCTTCCCGAGCTCGGCCGTTGCCTTGTCTCGGCCGTGCCTTGGCATGGAATCAAGTTGCTGTGTCGGGGAAACCTATTCCGAGAGGGTGGCTCGACCGTGGCGCAAATTTTGGTGTTTTGCCGAGCTCGGCCGAGCACGGACCTCGGCCGTGCCCTCCTTGTTCGTTGTTTTGTGCATATCTTTTGCTTCGGGTGTCCGACCGACTCGATTATTTTTGCTATTCTACTCCGTTTTTCGAGATGAACCCAACGGTTCACTCCTCTTCTTGATCCAATAAAGTATGATTGTTGTTTTGCTCCAAATTCCATCGTATTTCCTACAAAATTGACAAAACACAACCTTTCCCTCATTTTGGCTCAAATCATCATAATCAATCCATAATTCAATGAAATAATCATGAAAATAAGCTTCACATGTGTATCTAAAGTGTGTAAATTCCACCCGAATCAGGCACGCGATTGCTACCCAGAAGTAACCATGATTCTTGATGAGTTTGTTGATGTGTTGGTTCTGGATGGCTGCTTCATTATTGAAGTAATGTAAAATCCTAAACCTTACAGGCGCACCTTTCCCACTAGATCGAGTTATGGAATCCTGCTACGGGATCTAATTTTGTTGGAAAATCAAATTTTGTTATTTGTTGTGTGCAAACGTTTCGACCTCATTGAAGGAGCAGGGCAGCGCACTGTACTGATGGAAGGTGTGTTAGAATTCTGCGAGGAACTTTTCTCAAGAAAAAAAAGGTACGAGACGAGGAAATCAGAGGAGGTTAAACATATACTCGTACTTGATTTGGTTCACTCTAACTAGTGTCTTTCTACTCCTCCTCCTGATGATGCCCATATGTTTACTTGTCTAACTACAAGAGGCATTTTTGATCTTGTGATCCCCTTTGCTTCGGAACTGTACGATACTAATGTGAAGTTTCTTCATAACAAAAATATGATCTTCATTTATATATATAAAGTAGGACCCCAAAATCTCGGGGCCCAAGGCGGTCGCCCCAACTGCCCTACCTCAAGGTCACCCTGAGATAAGCTCAAAAAACGTGCACTAAAATCATGCAAATTTCATCTAATCAGTAACTAGACTAAAGATTGAAAGAGATCATACAGGTGAAAAATATTCAGCGAAAAAAATAATGATTTTCTTTACTAAAGAAAAGAAATAAAAATAACCAGTTGTCACTACTCACAATCATCCCACAAGTCTCCATTTTCGTCGATACCTTCTATTCGTCAAGTTCAGGTTAATTGGCCTCATTTCAGATGACTTGTCTCAATTGACTTTTTTAGATGACTTACTTGGCCTCAGTTCAGGTGACTTGTCCTCAGATGACTTGTCTTATGTTACTTTTCCAAATGATTTGTCATGATTCATGTGAGATGTACCAGCCAAAAGCGGAGGGACAATATGGCTAAGGTGGCATCAAGTCGGTTGGAGTTGTGGACAAGAAACCGATAAACATTTCTTGAATGAGTTTGCCAAGGCAAGACCAATCAGCCTCAAATCATGCGACCTTGTTCGATTTTGAAACAGGCTCAAAATCGAGTCTACATATCATCAATTCTTCATTAACACGTATAAATTATCAATTGTTAACGCAATTGGCTGCCCTAAAGACTTGTCGATGAGGATTATGGCATGCTCATCTGCATGTACCTTCGCAAGTAAGTTGATGATACCTATAACAAACTTGCGAAAAATGTGTGGAACATAGTGATACTTAACTATATCCAACATAAAAGGATACTCCATAATGGGCTTGACTGCTAAATTCTTGAGATCATCTTCATACGTCTGCCCACGGCACCCATGTACTCTTATGTCGTGCATGGAGCTTGTACAGTCTTGACTACCCCTTTTGGAGGTACCATTCTCATTCTTGTGAACCATGTAGAGAGGAACATAGTTGGAACGGTTGAGTTCAAGTGCATACCAGTGTAAAGATTTGTCTTCGTATGCATATTGTATATGAATGGGAGTACCTCCTATTTCCAAACTTCCTTAGCGGTTTTTTAAGTAGGATCGTATGTATATTTTAGTTGGGCAAGTTTTTCCTTCAAGTTTGAATTTGTTGACATTTTGAGAACACTTAAAAGGATGAAGAAAACTTTTACGGAAGAAGGAAGAAGAAAACTTTTACGAAAGAAGGAGGGAAGAATGTTTTCAAACAAACTAGAAGAAGAAATTTTTTGTTGGAATAATAAAAAATTTATAGAAGGAGGGAAGAATGCTTTCAAGAAAACTGTTCGAGTGATCGTTAACTTAGTTGTGAAGGTACATATGGATAGTCATGCCCTTATCCTCTCTAACAAGACTTCAGAGCTACCCATTACCTTAACTATAGATAATTTATATGTGGGTAATGTAGAATTGATGATATGTGGGGTTGATTTTGAGACAGTTTCAAAATTCAATGAGGTCCAACGATTTAAGGTTGATTGGACAGTCTATTTGGCGAGGTTAATTTATAGGTATTAATTTTAGGTTAAAGCATGATCTATAGTGTGGAAATGAACTTTGAGGTTGAATTCATGCACTTTCTAGACATTCTGTTTGGCGAGGTGCTTTGCATGTGTTTTACTTGTCTATAAATTGTGGAAAATATAGTAATATTTTATTCGAAGTATAAAATAACATATTAAAAACCCGTAACACTTTGTTTAGCCATTTGAGAGAAACAATTCCCTAAAATTTATGTGTTTGATGCTGAGTGAAAACATATTACAGTAAGTTACAATGAAGCTCGATCAAGGGTATACAAGAATATGTGTTACAAGCATTAAAACACATAAGTCTAGAAAATTATAGGTTTGACTTGTTTTGAACTATAAATAGCAGTTGAATAATGATTTACACTACACTGATATTTTTGGTATTTTGCAAAAGATATTTATTATCAAACTGAAAGAAATAAACTCAATCTAGAAGTAAAAAGTACCAGTAGTGTGACATTTGAGAAAGAAGATTCATCAAGTCGGCTGGAGCAGTGGACAATAAACCGACTAACATTTCCCGAACGAGTTTGCCAAGGCAAGACCAGTCAGCCTCAAATCGTGCAACCATGTTCGATTTTGAAACTGGCTCAAAATCGAGTCCACATATCATCAATTCTTCTTTAACCATGTATAAATTATCCACTGTTAACGTAATTGCCGCCTTGAATACTTGTCGGTGAGGATTATGGCATGCTCATCGGCATGTACCTTCGCATTTAAGTTGATGATATCTCTAACAAACTTGCGAAAAATGTGTGGAACATAGTGATACTTAACGGTATCCAACATAAAGGAATACTCCATAATGGGCTTGACTGTTGAATTCTTGAGATAGTCTTCATACGTCTGGCCACGACACCCATGTACTCTTATGTCGTGCTAGCTTGTACAGTTTTGACCACCCCTTCTAGAGGTACCATTCTTATTCTTGTAAATCATGTAGAGAGGAACATAGTTGGGATGGTTGAGTTCAAGTGCATATCGGTGTAAAGATTCGTCTTCATATGCATATTAGATATGAATGGTAGTACCTCCCATTTCCAAACTTCCTCTGCGGTTTTTTCAGTAGGATCGTATGTATATTTTAGTTGGACAGGTTTTTCCTTCAAGTTTGAATTTGTTGACATTTTGAGGAAATTTAAAAGGATGAAGAAAACTTTTACGGAAGAAGGAAGAAGAAATTTTTTACGAAAGAAGGAGTGAAGAATGCTTTCAAGAAAACTGGAAGAAATTTTTTTTTTTTGCTGAAAGAATAATTTTTTTACGGAAGAAGAAGGGAAGAATGCTTTCAAGAAAACTGTTTGAGTGATCGTCAACTTAGTTGTGAAGGTACATATGGATAGTCATGCCCTAATCCTCTCCAAAAAGAATTCAAGACTACCCATTGCCTTAACTGTAATCCTCTCCAACAAGACTTCAGGACTACCCATTGCCTTAACTGTAGATAATTTATATGTGGGTAATGAAAAATTGATGATATGTGTGGTTGATTTTGAGACAGGTTTAAAATTCAATGAGGTTCAACGATTTAAAGCTGGTTGAACAGTTTATTTGGTGAGGTTAATTTATAGGCGTTAATCTTAGGTTAAAGCATAATCTATAGTGTGGAAATGAACTTTGAGGTTGAATTCGAGCACTTTCTGGACATTCTGTTTGGCGAGGTGTTTTGCATGTATTTTACTTAAGTCTATAAATTGTGGAAAAATATGGTAATATTTTATTTGGAGTCTAAAATAATATATTAAAAACCCGTAACACTTCGTTTAGCCATTTGAGAGAAACAATTCCTTGAAATTTATGTGTTTGATGTTGAGTGAAAACAGATTATAGTAAGTTCCAACTAGGGGTGTGCACCGTGTTGGTCCCAAGTTGAGTTAATAATATTGAGTAAGCTAGTAAAAGTCTAGAGGGGAGGGGTGAATAGACTTTTAAAAATCTTTCAATATATCAGAATACACAATGCGGAATTTATCAAAGTAACAATGAGCCCAACTCGAGTTTATACTCAACTTATATTCATAATTCGAACTTCTGTATGAACACTCTACTTGTCTTGTTCTTATATGCAATTAATCAATTAAGCAGTTAATCAATCAAACACACACAAAACAGTAAAGTAAATCAAACACAAGATTTATAGTGGTTCGACAACTTGTCTACATCCACTCTCACAACACCAGTCGTGAAATTTATTACTCTTCCAATCGAGTGTTCTTGTGGTTTTAAGTCCCAAGAAATAAGACTTTGATCTTCTCGATTATATCACCAGATATATCTTCGATCTAACTAGCTATTTACAAGTAACTAGCAACTTGAAACAAAAACGTAAAAGTAAAACTTCTCTTAGTCCAGTAGCAGCCTTCTTGTATTCTTTGCTTGTCTTCTGGCTTGAACTTTCCAAACTAATACTCTGAGAGTTAATTTGCTTTGAATATCTCTTTAGAATGCTTCAGTATATTAAGTTTCAGTAGTCTTGAATCGTTGAATACCATGGGGTATTTATAAGCTTTCATCTTCAAGAACTTTCTGTTATGTAACCAACTTTTCTTGATAACTGACTTCTAACTTCTTCTTCTTATCCTTCCACGCGTTTCTTCAGTTAATTAGTTATTCCATAATTAACTCTTCAATCCTTATCTTCAATACACGTTTCCAACTTTAAACTTTTCATTCTTTGTCACGCACCTGTCTTGTCTGGTTTCGACACTTAGAAAATTTCAGCTTTCTTCAGCACTTGTCTTGTCTTGCGCATCCAGTCTTTTTCCTCTGTAGTAGACTTCTAACAAGAACTTAAGACTATACTAGTCCTATCATCTAATTTTAACAAGACTATTACATTACTTTAAGCTTTATAATTTCAGCTTAGTCACCTTAAGATCTATACAATGAATATACATTCGGAATTATGAGCTTCTATACAATACTTAAATAGCTCAGTATAAATCCTAACAAATATACAAAGTACTTATAAACTATACTTGTCTTTTTCTCTTTCATACTTATCTTTTGAACTTTACTTGTGAACTCTACTAATCTTGTTCAAGACGACTTACATAACTAGACTAGATCAGTCAACACTTAGAAATTATTCAAGTCCTCTTTTTGGCTTATCAAAACTACTTCAACATCAATTTAGGACTTATATCAGGATTCATATCCCAACAATTTCCCCCTTTTTGATGAAGCCAAAACTACTTGAATTATTTCTCAATAGTAGACTAGTTAAGTAGTTATCTTGTCTTTCACCAAAATATGTTATCTTTTTCATTCATTCATAAAAGATCTGTAGATTACACATACTTAGCAAAATGAAAATAGAAATTAAGTAAAGTACTTACAACTACTCACTGATGTTATCTATGACTGGATTTGGAATACCGAATGCTTCCGGGATTCTTCTGTGAATATCTGAAATATGATCTTCAGTCTCGATCTTCTCCTTCTCAAGCAATTCTTCTTCAAATTTCTTCACGTAGTTCATATCGATCCTCTTTCCAGATCCTAACATCGGAGTTATCCATTTCGGAAAAATAGGAACAAGAATGTTAAAACTTACAGCAGTTGCAATCCTCATGATCAAGTTCCACAAATTCTGATCTTGCACTTCCATGAACTTGTCAAAAATTGCATATAACTCTTCTCTGCTTTCTGATTCACCAAACTTACGAATAATCCAATGATACAACTCCCACTTCATTTTGACTTTAAACCATGCATCTCTATGTTCATGATCAATGAAGTTATCAATATAGGCATCCTCAACTAGATCAGGATCAGCTTTCAACTTCTGCAGCATCTTGATATGTTTACCTAACAATTTCTTGTTAGCATAATGATCATCCTCCAGCTTTTGCTTCTTATGAAGAGCTTCAACCTCTTCATCACCAATATCAGCAAGGATGTCACCTAATTCTTTTTTCTTTTTCTCAAGAACAAGTTTTCTCTTGACTTGTCTTGTTCTGGTTTGAACATCTTCTATCGCAACACCTTTACCTTTAGCCAATCTTCTCTGGTCTTCTGCACTTGCACTAGCCTGTTCAAGATCTGCTTTCTTGACCAATCTTCTTCTCTTTGGTCTACTTGTCTCTTCTGGCAGAATAACAGTAGCAGCTTTAGGTTCAGGTTCAGCACTTACTAATCTTGTTTCTTCCCCCTTTTTGGCTTCATCACTAGCCTTGAGAGAAAACAGAGAGGTAAAGCGAGTCATTTCTTGCTTCATTGCCTCCTTCATAGCTTCAGTAGCAATTTCTATCTGCTTCTGATGAGACTTATCCTGACTCAACTTGTCTAGTTTAGTAGCAACTAGCTCCAGCTTCTGAGTAGATAGATTTAACTCTGACTTGAGATGAGTAGCAGTCAATTGAAGTAGTCTGTTTTCCTCAGACATATCTCTTAGAAGATTTCTGGCTTGCACCAACTGATCTTGTGCTTCCCTTCTTTGAGAATCTGCTATTTCAATTTTGACACGATATAGTCTTTCCATCTTCTTAGATTCTTCAGCCAATGATCTTGCAAAATCAATAGAACACTTCTCTGAATAATCAACTTGTCTTTTCAAGAAGTCTTCTAGTTGAACATACATCTCTTGCCTGAACGTCGAATCCATATGATTGACTTCACCAACAATTAATTCCTTTGAACTATTTACAAGAGATTGATTTTGCTCCGCAAGAACTTCTTTCATATCAGACTTCAGAAATTCATCAATGGATGACTGAACAACGTGCTTCAGATCCATTTTCAATTGATCTAGATATCCTTCTGGAAAGATATGAGCAACATCTGGAATAACATCATCTGATTCAACCATTATTTCATCTTCAGCAAACACAAGAGCATCAACTAACTGATCTTCCAAAGTAGTAGACACGTCCTCGTCTTCTACTGCTTCTTCATCTGGAATGATGCTTCCTGCTATGGCTTTCAGATTAAGAGGAGGTGAGTAAGGAATTATGGCTAACCTTGCTCTATGCTCCGCTTCTTGTTGCTCCTTCAACACCATTTGAACCAGCTTTGCAGTATACGCACATGTCTCTGATGGAAAATATTTTTCCACTTGTCTTGTGATCTGGCCCACATTACATCTAGGACCATGAGCATGTTCTACTTGGAATTCGAACACAAGACCTCGAAGATGATCTGAACCATTATGAAGATCAATAACAGGATCAGTAAACTTCTCTTCCTCTACGGGTACAACTTCAAGCATCAACTCATCTTCTATAAAATCAGACTCAGAGACTTGAACACCAATATCAAACTTGCCTTCAGAAGATAATACATCATCTGAAATGTTCAGCATTCTCTTTATAAGAGCAGTTAGAGCATGTGCTGGGAGGAGTTCTGAGTGGTCTTTGACTCCACTGTTCTCTTGATGTTCCATCTCCCAGTCTTGAAAACTAGAAATTCCACCCATTCCAACAATCACTTCAAACAAATCTTCTGTTGGGCCCTTCTTCAAAGCAACCCAGGTGCATATTCTGATCAATTTTTCATACACCTCTGAAGATGTGTCGATCTCAACTGAAGGTAGCATCTTCTTCAGGTTTCTAGTCATTTGTGCACGCAACCTCTTCTCGCATAGACACCTTGGGTAATCGACTAGGGATTCAAATCTATTAACGGGAGGGGTCTGAGTAAGTGGGGTCCTTAACTCAGTTGTTGCAGTGGCAACTAGAGGAGTTCCCGAAATAGATGGGTTAATGGGTTCAACATATTCTGTTGAGGTAGTGATTTTTTTTATGGTGGTTTCTTGGGGCTTTGATGTGGCTTGGTTTGGTTTGACAACTGTCTGAGTATCAGTTGTATCGAATATAGTAGTGTCTTGGGTAATGTTGGCTCTCAGCGGTTGTGCTGCCAACACTGAGGTTTGGGGTACAGGCCTGGCACGAGATCGAAGTGATCTTGCCTTGGTTTTGATAGGAAGGTTGAGAGGAATTGGAATAGTACGAGATGAAGTACTAACCTTTTCAATCGACTTGTCTGGTGAGGGACTCGACTCGACTCGACTCTCACCAGTCGATACAATTCAGCAGCTTCGACATCCTTCTCTGATTCCTTGTCTGATTGAGTTTCTTCTGAATCATCAATTGGCTCAATCAGTGCCTCATCCGAGACATACTCAACTAGTGCACCACTAGTACCAGCACCAGCCATGTCTTCAGATTCTCCAGCCTCCAACTCGTCTTCCTCAGCACTAGACGAGGCGGCTTCTATCATAGCATTTCGTGGATCAATCTGAACTTGTCCACGCTCACTAGCCCTTCCTTCAGCTTGCTTAGCAAGAGCTTCCTTTTTCAGATAGTGCTTCAAAATATGGAACGGCTTTCCTTTGCTCCAACTCGTCTTGTTCGGCAGTAAGACGGGTAGCAAAATGCTTAGCTTGTTACCAAAACTTACAGCAGCAGACACTATCCAATTGGCCGAATTGGTGTCAACTTGCACATTCTTCTTGAAGTACATCAATCTGTCCAAGAAGAGTTTAGACCAATTGCCTTCTGTGATGCCATCATGAATTACAGCCATCACTCTCGCCTTTTGAAGAGTCACAGAGTCATAACTCCCAGTCACTCCGAGCAGCATTTTTGAAGCAATGTCAAGCAACGTCTTGTACTTGTCTAGAAGCTCTTTCTTCTTGACAGCAGGAATCTTTCCATCTCGATTCAATTTGAGTTGCTTACCACAAAATATACTCAGATACCTCAACTCTCGACCTTTAGCATACCTTTCAATATCAATCGATCCGGACGGTAGCTTCAAAGTTTCGGTTAATAACTCACGAGTGAATTCTACTCGCCTTCCTCCAACAAAGGCTTCTATGGAGTCGCCTTGTCGAGTAACTGTGGCATAGAACTCGAGCACTTCTTCCTCGAAAACCACCTCTGGGAATGCCTCCAAGTAGGGTCTCAACCCACACCTGTAGCACTTGATTAGAATCTCCTTGTTATCTTCAGTGTGTCTTCCATTGAAGAACACAAAACCTTCAACATGAACCTTTCCTTCTGTGATATACTTGCCCAGATCAAATCTAGCCTGCATGTTAGTTCTAGTATCGAACATAGATACTACAGACATGTTTACAGTAAAGTATGATACAATTTGCAGAATAGACTTTGAATCGTAAGTACAAACGAGAGCAATTAAGAGTAGGAAGGAAATGTGATCGTGAGGAGTGTTTTTAGAAGAGTGGAGTGGTTTTGTTAAGAAAGAAAGTTTGAATCGATGGCCAAGATTGAAAGTCTTGATCCAACGGTGGGGGCTTTTGAAATTCAGTTGCGTAATCGAGACGATTATGTGTTTTGATATCGTAAATTTTGGAATCCACCTTTCCTATTGGTTAGAACAGAGGAGTGTACTCATCTGCCCTAGCGTAGGAGAGTTTAGGCGGGAACTGGGTGTATACACCTCATTAAAATGGAGTGTATTCATCCAATCCTAGGTTTTCCAATTTTTCATTATCAAATAACGTTTGCGTCCTTAATCAAACACTTTTAAACACTTATAGAAAACTTATCTTGTCTGTTCAAGTTCATCAGACTAGACGAGTAGCTTGACTAGTACCAGACGAGTTCCCCCTTCGACTGTGCTTGCCTGTCTGATTGTCGAACAGCTTCATGTACCTGTCTTATGTTATGCGACGTGTGAATATATGTACAAGTAGTAGATTAGAATAATTAATTCAAATATCATTCTAATATAGTAATCAAGGTTTCGAACAAGATGACTTTTAACAAACTTAAGAGTCAATCATAAGGATATTTAAGAAATCATAGATTCCCCCTTAAATGTTTATTCCCTTAGTGTTACCCTCAGCTTTACCAGCTTCCTCATCAGGTTGTTTGGTCATCTTGTCTGTCCTTGTTTACCTGTCTTGTTGACGAATAGACGAGTGCTCTGCTTTTTATGTTAACTTATCTGTCTTTCCTTTCTTCTTAGTGATGTACCTGTCTTGTTAGTACATTGCTACATACTAGTAGGATCTAAATCAATTAGTCCTAGACTAATGCATAATTCACGAAATCGAGCCTCAGGTAATGGTTTTGTAAAAATGTCAGCTCTTTGAAAATCAGTGTGAATCTTTTCCATGCGAATATCCTTCTTTTCTACATGATCACGTATGAAATGATGTTTCACATCAACATGCTTACAACGTGTGTGCAAAACAGGATTTTGTGTAATGGCAATAGCACTGTTACTGTCACAGAATATAGGAACATTTGATTCACATATATTATAATCTCTAAGTTGTTGAATAAGCCACAATAATTGACTACAGCAACTACCAGCAGCCATGTATTCGGCTTCAGTAGTAGAGGTAGCAACACTTGTCTGCTTTTTCGAAAACCATGAAATGAGTTTTGTGCCTAAGAATTGACAAGAACCAGATGTAGACTTCCTATCTATTCTACAGCCACCAAAATCAGAATCAGAGTAGCCACTTAGGGATAAATCATTATTTGAATGATACCATATACCACGATTGATGGTTCCTTTCAAATATTTCAGAATACGTTTAGTGGTTTCCATATGACTCTCTTTTGGATTAGCTTGAAATCGAGCACATACGCCAACAGAAAATGCAATGTCAGGTCTACTAGCAGTCAAGTACAGTAATGAACCAATAAGACCACGGTAATGAGTTTGATCCGCATACTTACCATTCTCGTCTGGATCCATCCTGTAGGTAGGTAACATAGGTACTCTAGAAGATTTGCAAGTCTTAATACCATACTTGTCTAGTAGATTACGTGTATACTTTGCTTGATTTATGAAAATCCCATCGGGAGTTTGTTTTACTTGAAGTCCAAGAAAATAAGTCATTTCTCCCATCATTGACATTTCAAACTTACTTTGCATGAGTGTTGAAAAACTTTCACTCAGCTTTTTGTTAGGTGATCCGAAAATGATACCATCCACGTAAATTTGAACAAGTAGGATATCCTTACCTTCTTGTCTTCTGAACAAGGTTCTATCGACCTTGCCCTTAGTAAAACCATTATCTAATAGAAATTGAGAAAGAGTATCGTACCATGCTCTGGGAGCTTGCTTTAATCCGTATAAGGCTTTCTTCAACTTGTACACTTGGTTGCCTTTCACTTCGAAACCTGGAGGTTGTTCAACATACACTTCTTCCACAAGAATACCGTTAAGAAATGCACTTTTAACATCCATTTGATATACATTAAACTTTATATAAGCAGCATATGCAAGAAATAATCTAATAACTTCTAGTCTAGCAACAGGTGCATAAGTTTCATAATAATCTATGCCTTCAGCTTGAGAATAGCCTTGGGCTACTAGTCTAGCCTTGTTTCTCACGACTACATCATTCTCATCTTTCTTATTTTTGAAAATCCATCGTGTGCCAACTACATTATGATGTGTGGGTCTATCGACAAGTTCCCAGACGTCGTTTCGAACAAACTGGTTCAACTCGTCTTGCATAGCAATGATCCAATTACTATCAGCCAATGCCTCATTAACGGTTTTAGGCTCGATAGATGAGAGGAAACAACACCAGCAAAACAAAGATGGACTAGGTTGTTCTTGCGACTCAAAGAGTTGTCGTCTAGTCTTCACACCAACAGTAGAGTCACCAATGATATTTTCAGTATCATGAGCAGATTTCCATGTTTTTCTAGTCTTAGTATGTATACTATCATCATCTATATCAACTATAGCATCATGCATTTCAACATCATTTGTATCAGAAGATTTAATAGGAGTAGACGAGTCGACTAGCTCAGGCATGTCAACTGGTCTAGTAGGTTTACCTTGAGCACTTACCTTTTCTTTGTCATCAGACTCGAGAGCTTTCATGAACGGGTTATAAGCTTGAACAAATTCATATACTTCTGATTCTTGATCAGTTTGGATCGATAGATCAATTACTTTCTTACTGATCTGGTCGGTAGATGAGTCTTGTCGAGATTCATCGAAAACTACATGTGGTGTTTCTTCCAGACATAGGGTAGAGTAGTTGAACACCCTGAATGCCTTGCTAGTCGAGGAGTACCCTAAGAATATCCCCTCGTCTGCTTTAGCATCAAATGCATTCAACTTGCTTTTCCCATTGTTATGGATAAAACACTTGCAACCAAATATATGGAAATATGAAACTCTCGGCTTTCGACCTTTCCATACCTCGTAGGGCGTCTTACCTAGTGCCTTATTGATAGCACTTCTGTTTTGGGAGTGGCATGCAGTATTGATTGCTTCTGCCCAAAACTTCTGAGGAGTATTGTATTCTGTCAGCATCGTCCTGCAGGCCTCCTTAAGGGTTTTGTTCCTTCGTTCTGCTACTCCGTTTTGTTGCGGTGTCCTTGCTGCACTAGTAAGGTGCTGGATACCACGTTTAGAGCAAAATTATTTGATATATCAGTTAATGAATTCAGTACCCTTGTCACTACGTATCTTGACAATGGACTGATTCTTCTCAACTTGAATCTTCTTCAACAGACCAGGTAGGAGTGTTTGTGTATCACTCTTCTTGTGTAAGAAGACTACCCAAGTGAACTTAGAATAGTCGTCTACCACAACAAGTGTGTACCTTCTACCGTTCAAGGTTGGAGGAGTAATTGGGCCATGTAAGTCCATATGTAGTAGTTCAAGAACTCTACTTGTTGAGAGGGTTGGAATAGATTTAAAGGAACCCTTTACCTGTTTACCTTTCTGACAAGCATCGCATATATGTGATTTGAAATAGATTTCGTTGGGTATCCCTTCCACAAGGTAATCTCTTGCAATCTTATTAATCACCTTAAAGTTCATGTGGCAGAGGCGTCTATGTCAAAGCCAACTGATCTCTTTTGGTATTTTGGTAAGAAGACAAGTGTCCCGCAGACAACTATTCCAATTCACGATATATACACTGCCTTGTCTTATGCCGACGAGCAGTACAGTATGAGTCCTCTTGTCTATAATTTCGCACTTTTGGCTTTTAAACTACACTTTGTAACCTCGATCACAAAACTGTGAAATAGATAATAGATTATATTTCAAACCTTCTACGTAGGATACATCTTGTATCTCTACATCTCCATTTCGGATATAGCTAAAGCCTTTTGTGATGGCTGTAGAACTATCACCGAATATAACCCTTGGTCCTTCTTGCTCATAGTAGCTTGATAGAAGTGTTTTGGTACCAGTCATGTGGTGCGAACAGCCACTGTCTATGTACCAAGTTTCTCCTACTGAGCCACCCTTCTTATATAAGTCGAGTCGACCCTGCATTAGATGATATTACATAATTTAGGTACCCTCCTTGTCTATTGGGGTCCTGGGGGGTTAGTCGAGTTCAATGGAATCCAAATGTACATTGGAGTCCTGAACAAGTTTGATCTCTTAAGCTTTCTACCATATTTGTTGCAAAATAAGACCCTGTTGTCCTTGTCTGGCCTATCATCAGTCTTTGGGTCTACTCGTCTGAGGTAGCCTTTCGACTTAACCTCTACTTGAGTAGGCATGGGCCTATGATAGTCAGAGTAAGGCTTGTATGCATTTGGGCCATACGGTTTATAGACATGTTTAAGTCTTTCCTCTCCTTTGATATCATAAGATTCGGGCGGAGGATATAAGACTGGTTGAGTACGATATTTGGGAGCCACATTCCTAGGCCTAGACGAGTAGAGCTGAGACTGCCTTATGAAAGGAGGTCTAGGCTATTCCCATCTAGTCTGTATTTATCTAGTACTCGTCTCCTCAGGATACCAATCCTCGTATCTGGCCTGGTTTGGTCGTCCACGACTAGTGGTCCTCTTTCGACTTGTCTTAGACTGAACAAGTCTGTTGTTAACATTCTTTTTACCACCTTTGGTAATTGGATTGCTAACACCAGTCTGCTTATGTACAGTGCCTTGGGATGTAGTTCTAGTATCGTATTCCATTGGTCTTTTGCCTTTATCATGTGTCAAAGAGCTTGAATTAACCTCAATAGGGTTCTCAATGACTTGAGTAGGCGAGTCAGGTGCATAAACGCCCAACCCTGTCTTGTCACCTGGAGCCCTATACCTATCTGACAGTTTTTTATTAGTCATAAAAGACTTGATCAGGTCAGTAAGTTTAAGGTCCAGATTTACGACCTCAGTCTCTAAGAACTTATTGCGTTCTTCAAGCTTTTTGCACTTGCTCTTTAAAACATTGAATTCATTCGTCTCAGTAGCATGTGTCTTAAGTAGGTCTTGGTATAACTTGTCTGTTGACGCACACTTGTCTTTGAGTTGTCTCAACTCTTCTTGCAAGCGTTCGTTTAGGATTGTTATATTGGGATCTACTTTAGACTGTGCTTCTTTGAGTTCAATGATTTCTTATTTTAAGATGATGTTTTCGTCACTGACTTCAATGAATGCCTTATTAGCAAGTACGAGGTCTTCTTCAGTCACACTAGTAGAGTGATGAAGACTACTCCCTACTCCACTATCGGCGGTATCACTTTCATCAGATTCTGATTCATCACATGATTGAAATGAAGTTGCGGATGATACCTCTTGCTCGATTTTCGCCATGCAACATAGACCATCATCAACTATGAATGCTTCCACTTCATCTCGATCAAACGGGTAGCTAGACGAAGGCAACTCGTCTGAATCCGTTTCAGAGTCATTGTTAGCCATCATTGCCTTCTTGCCCCGGTTGTATCTTCGTTCCCTTCTTGCTTTACGTTCTTCACGGTCATCAGTACTCAGGTCCGGACATTCATAGATGTAGTGACCTGGTTTCTCACAGTTATAGCATAAAGGATCGTTAGTAGACTTTTTCTCAGGAGACTTATCCCTTCTCCTATCTCGTCTATCAGAACGCTTAATCTTCCTATCGTCAGACTCTCTATCTCGTCTGTTACTTTTCGAGACTTCGTCTCTCCTTTCGAATGAGTTTCGGTCTCGTCTAGTTTCAGACGAGTCCTTGTTACCAGAACCTCTATAGTCTTTGTAGAACTTCTTATATCTACTATAGCGCTTGTTCAGCCTGTCGAACTTCCTAACCATAAGGTTCATCTGATCTTTCAGACTGAGATCAGACTTATCTAACTCATCTTTTATGCTAGCAGACTTAGTCTTAGACTTAGACCTGTATACTCTAGAGCTCTTAGACGAAGTAGACTTAAAGGCAACATTTTTCGACACATCATTCTCCCTATCACTACTGGCTATAGGATCATCCTCATCTAGATCGAACTCATGGGCCTTAAGAGTTTGGAACATTGTCTCAGCAGTCCATTCATCAATGTCTTGAGTATTCTTTATGATCATCTTGACCATTTTCCATCTAGCATCAAGGCTCTTAAGAATTCTCAAGTTAATTTCACGATTAGTATAAGATTTACCAAGCACTTCCAAATCATTCATAACACGTGTGAAACGAGTATCTAACTGGTCTATATTTTCACCAGCCTTCATCTTAAATGATTCGAACCTTTGAACAGCTGTGGAAAGCTTACTTTCTTTGATCACTGTGGTCCCTTCACAAATGATAGCAAGTCGATCCCACATTTCTTTGGTTGTCTTACATTTTAACACTTTCCCAAGATACTCATTGGGAAGGGTGTGTAAAATATAGTTCTTGGCCAAACTGTCCAAATTGTTCTGTCTCATTTCTTCAGAAGTGAGTTCAGACCTTGGTTTAGGGACGAGCACGCCAACGGCTTTAGACGAGTCCAGGGCGGCAGTGTTTTGAACCATCGTGACTACTGGTCCTTCTTTAATCAGGGAGACCATCAGGTCATGAGTTGAGCTGAAGATGGCTTCCATCCTCAACTTCCAGTAGTCATAGTCCTGAACAGAGAACTTGGGAAGTTTATTAGCACTTATCTCCATAGACATAGTTTAGCAGTAAAAGATTATAGCAAGAATTTCAAGATACAGATATATCAAGTAATGTGATACGAATCAGAACAGACACGAACCAAGACTTCACCCAAAGTCTTTAAATGTTATCAAGGAACAGCAATTCGAAAACTACTGCTCTGATACCACTTGTTGGTCCCAAGTTGAGTTAATAATATTAAGTAAGCTAGTAAAAGTCTAGAGGGGAGGGGTGAATAGACTTTTAAAAATCTTTCAATATATCAGAATACACAATGCGGAATTTATCAAAGTAACAATGAGCCCAACTCGAGTTTATACTCAACTTATATTCGTAATTCGAACTTCTGTATGAACACTCTACTTGTCTTGTTCTTATATGCAATTAATCAATTAAGCAGTTAATCAATCAAACACACACAAAACAGTAAAGTAAATCAAACACAAGATTTATAGTGGTTCGACAACTTGTCTACATCCACTCTCACAACACCAGTCGTGAAATTTATTACTCTTCCAATCGAGTGTTCTTGTGGTTTTAAGTCCCAAGAAATAAGACTTTGATCTTCTCGATTATATCACCAGATATATCTTCGATCTAACTAGCTATTTACAAGCAACTAGCAACTTGAAACAAAAACGTAAAAGTAAAACTTCTCTTAGTCCAGTAGCAGCCTTCTTGTATTCTTTGCTTGTCTTCTGGCTTGAACTTTCCGAACTAATACTCTGAGAGTTAATTTGCTTTGAATATCTCTTTAGAATGCTTCAGTATATTAAGTTTCAGTAGTCTTGAATCGTTGAATACCATGGGGTATTTATAAGTTTTCATCTTCAAGAACTTTATGTTATGTAACCAACTTTTCTTGATAACTGACTTCTAACTTCTTCTTCTTATCCTTTCACGCGTTTCTTCAGTTAATTAGTTATTCCATAACTAACTCTTCAATCCTTATCTTCAATACGCGTTTCCAACTTTAAACTTTTCATTCTTTGTCACACACCTGTCTTGTCTGGTTTCGACACTTAGAAAATTTCAGCTTTCTTCAGCACTTGTCTTGTCTTGCACATCCAGTCTTCTTCCTCTGTAGTAGACTTCTAACAAGAACTTAACACTATACTAGTCCTATCATCTAATCTTAACAAGACTATTACATTACTTTAAGCTTTATAATTTCAGCTTAGTCACCTTAAGATCTATACAATGAATATACATTCGGAATTATGAGCTTCTATACAATACTTAAATAGCTTAGTATAAATCCTAACAAATATACAAAGTACTTATAAACTGTACTTGTCTTTTTCTCTTTCATACTTATCTTTTGAACTTTACTTGTGAACTCTACTGATCTTGTTCAAGACGACTTACATAACTAGACTAGATCAGTCAACACTTATAAATTATTCAAGTCCTCTTTTTGGCTTATCAAAACTACTTCAACATCAATTTAGGACTTATATTAGGATTCATATCCCAACACACCGGTCTAGAACCGAGACCGAAATCTATCTAGATGGGTGGACCGGACCTGAATGCATCCAGTTCAAATCGGACCGGACCAGTAAATTTCGGTCCGGTCCGGGTTTGGACCGTTTCAGACCGGGTTTTTTTTTTAATTCCTTATAATATTTACTTTTAGAATCACATTTTTGTAGAAGATCTAGATATTTCTTCATATTTACTTTTAGAATAAATTCTTTTTCTATATCCTAAAGAATAAGTTATGCCCATTAGATCAAGTTGATCACAATTGTGCAAATATATATATATATATATATATGTATGTATATTAGCAATAGTTACTTGAAAACTTAATTAATTTATAGCAAAACCATGTTCATAGGAATTAATTCAAGTCCAAATGAAAAAAAAAAAAAAAGCCTAAAATTAAAAAGCAGTAGCCCAAATGAAAAAAATAGTAGTCCTAATGAAAAAAACAATAGTCAACACAAATTTAAGGGTTGGGAGTTAGAGAGGGAACAAAAGGAAGGCAATTAAAAAAGAAAAAAAAAAGAAAATGCCTAGTCCAGGGCCCAACTCCATCAAAAAGGGCCGCAGAATAGAGGGGAACGCACGTAGAAAGAGAGCAACTGGGGAGAAAATCCTCCCCACTCATTTCTCTCCACCTACATTAGATTATTTAATTTTACAAGTTTAATTTGGTGATTTCAATTTCAATTCATGTTGTTATTTATATTCTATGTGTTTGTTTTATTTTGTTAATTTAGATATGGACTAGGCTTTGATTGCTTTAGTATATGAATTATGTGAGTAATTAGTGGGTTTATGAATTAATGGCTTAATTTACCTATGTCTTGGTGATAATTGCTTCTAGTGTTGTAATTTGTAAGATTCAATTGGTTGATTAATCCTATTAGATAGCATTTTCGATTATGTTAATTGTTACGAGAGTTGGGTTTGCATAATTGGGATGTGTGTGAAAAACTTGATTAATTAGTTTGAGTTAATAGTAATTAACTTAACCGAGAGAGAGTTGATTGTTTAGATCGACAACATTAGACATTAATCGATTAGAGGTCGTCTAAGAGATTAGTGAGAGGACGAGTCGTAAACATTAGTAACCGTGTTGAAAGTGTTTACGAGTCACTATCCTAGGAGTTTATGGTACTAATTAGATCTTATAATTGCTAATTAGTGCACGTGTTCACCTAAGCCTCACGAGAGATTGGTCTAGTTCACCTAAGCCTCACGAGGGATTGGTCTAGTTCACCTAAGCCTCACGAGGGATTGGTCTACACATATATGTGATAACCTTTAGCATAATTCAAGACATTAGGTTTAATTATTGTGATTAGTTCGTTAATTCATTAGTGATCCCACATAAGGAAGACACCCGAAGTAATTTTTCCACTTGCACTTTCATCTTTGAGAGTTAGTTTTAGTTGTTTGCATTAATTATTTATTTTCTTAGTTGTTATTTGTTAATTCTCCCATTTAGCTTCTATAACACCATTTCGACTTATAGTTTTGGGGTTCCACACTCATTCAACTCCTTGGATGATAACTATTAGGTTGTATACTTATCATACTATTATCGAACCCATACGCTTGTGGGGATTGTATAGTTGTTTGAAAAGTACAATGAATATAACATTGTTTTCATCGTCCAATGTAGTAATGACATATAAAAATGTTAAAAATTTTAAATAGGTACAACTAATAAATAAATATGCTGAAAATTTATTTGATAAATATAAACCATTACCATTCTCAATTTCTTCTAAGTTGATATTATTATCAGTGGATTCAAAGAACTTCTAAATGAATCGAGATGACGACCTCCCGTATTAAACACAAATTTAGAGGCAACTGTAGATAATGAAATAACAAGTATTCAATGCTCCCACCAAGACAGTGCATCCAAATCATTTTCATCATCCCCTAATATTTCATTCAAATACCTTTCTTACATGTTCTCTTGATCCTTTCAACCTTTTAGCTCTATCTTGTAGACATCTCACATAGTTTACCATCTCCCATTCCAACCCCACCCTCAGTTACATTATCAACATAAGTCAAATCAACATTTTGGCCACTTTGAGGAGCCAAGTGAGAGTGTGCATATGTCTATACTCATCAAATAAAGCAAAAACTTGAATTTTCACTTTAGTAGTCAATCTCATACCCTTTTGTTTTACATACATGTATGTGAGAGTCAATTCAACAACATCACGTTTTGATTGAGGATCAAGAACAATAGAAATATAAATCATTGTGTTCATTTTATCAACATCACCCCAATACTTATCATACTTCATCCTCATATTAGCTGCCATGTTTTGAAATTCTAACTCAAAGTTCTTCTCCCACCTATTCGACATATCAAGAGTAGTAGCAATTCTAAAAAATCTCTTGTTACTAGTCACATAAAAAGTACTAGAAATGCAACGAGTTAATGAGTAGAATCCTTTCAAAAACACAACTAACCTCTTCACATTACACCAATCATCATCATCACGAAGTTTTTCATCATTTGGAACATCTCTTCCATTAGGCAAATTCACACTACTAAAAATACGCTGAAATTTACAAGTAGTGTCTAACATAACATAGGTGGAATTCCAACGAGTAGAACAGTCAAGGGATAAAAGAGATTTAGAATTTAAATTAGCTTTCTCGGCAAGCTCTTTGAATCTATGCAATCTTGTTGGAGAATTCCTAACATATTTCACAGCAGTTCTAACCCTATTAATGGAAAGAACTCTTTAATGCCATCACAAACAATAAGATTAATGATGTGAGTCATGCATCTAATGTGTAGAAATTTCCCATCACTAATACATCATATGCGTTGAACCATCCTTCTCAAATATCCACATGCAACGTCATTAGAGCTAGCATTATCAATCGTTACAGTAAATTTTTTATCTTCAATGCCCCAAAATTCTAAACAAGACTCAATTGTTTTACCTATAGCTTCACCATTATGACTAGAGATTGGACAAAAGTTTATTATTCTCTTCTAGAGTTTCCATTCACCATCAATGAAGTGAGCTGTGAGACATGTGTAATTTATTATTTGAATCGATGTCCAAGTATCAGTTGTCACATATACTCTTTGGCATGAACTTCTAAAAAAATCCTTTCAATTCAACTTTTTCATTCTTATAAAGTAGAAGAACATCGCGTGCAACAATGTGTGTGAGGGAACATGAAATCTAGAAACACAAACTTCCATCAACCTTTTAAAATGAAGCTTCTCAACATGTCAAGGTAACTCATCCAATACAATGTGATAAAGAAGTGCTTCCCTAACATTTTCAAATTCACAGTCCCAAATTTTAATTTACCCTCCGTCTCGTCACCATCTTTAAAAATCAACTCATATTGTTTCCCTTTACCATTATTAGCAGGATTGCGAATACATTTATCAGAATGTTGCTTCACATTTTTTGTTCCATTCACATTAGAATCAACAGCAAAAGTAGAGTCACAAAACTTACATTCAGCTCAAAGAACACTTTTATCATCCAAATACTCGATAAAGTTTTGCCAATATATTGCCTTCTTTTACTCTTTCTATTGATGTACCTTCGTCCCTTTGTTAGTCTCTTACTCGGAGGTAGGGACTTGCGCAACTCTTCAAGTTCTTCATTAGTAAGGGCATCAATTGATTGATCAGAAAACATCAGTATTCTTTTTTATTGAGATTGTGACTAAGGGGGATGCATTAGTTGTAGATTCTGTAGGATTTTTTTGGACTTTCAAAGTATGGGGTATTCAATTCGGGTTTTCAAAAGTCTTTAAAAATTCTTAGGTATTCAATACGGATTTTAAAAAGTCTTTAAAAATCTTTAGGTATTCAACAGTTTATGGATTTTAATAATCTATGGATTTTGTTGGATTCTCTTCAAAAAATATAAATAAATTGCACTATCCAAAATCTCTTCTAAAAACAAGAGATTTCAACGGATTCTCTCAGAGAACTCTCAACACGAAAGATTAGAAAGATCAGAAGTAGGGATGGCAATATTGACCCTGGGTACCCACCCCACCCCACGAGCTTTGGGTCAGGTCAGATCTGCCCCGTATTGAGTATAGGTCGGGTTTGGCTCTTATGTCCGACCCGCGGGTATCCGACCGACCCGAATAAATATATAAACTTTATATAATATATATTTATATACATATATGTATATATTTTAGTAGAATATTTATATATATATATATATATAATATTAATTAAAAAAAACATTTCACATTAAAAAAAAAAACTCTTTGCATCAATATCGGAGTTTATGAAAATCTATGTAAATCAATAAAAAAATATATTCCACAATCATGTCAAGTCTATCAAAATCCATATAAATCAATAAAAAAAGTCAGTCAAACTCTGCATGAACACTATGAATTTTATAAATCCACGTACTTTTTAAAGTCCAAACAAATCCAATAGATTCTCAATTGAATACACCCCCTAAGTATTATCCATTTAAAATTGAAACAAGAAATTAAAAATTATTATTATGATTATTATTATGAAGTAAAATAGTTGAAACCTTCTCAATGACTCAAGAAAACTTACATTGCAAGAAGATTGAGTGGAGTATTCAGTTGTGCTGGGTATATTACCTTCTCACAACGTCTTTGAGTCACAACAATCATACACTCACACTATTACACATACAGTCGCAAGGTGGTCGCAGGGCAACGGGGCGATGGTCGGTGGGTTAGCTAGACGGCAAAGAGTGGGGGTGGAGAAGGGTTGTCGTCGTCGATTGGGTGAGCGCCCGTTTTAGAGAGAAGAAGGTTAAAGAAGATTTTGAGAATTGGAAAAGACGGAGTGTAATATAATTTAGGGTTAAGGAAGTGGGAATATGGATTTTGTTCTGTCTATTTAATTTCTAATAATAAAAAAATTAAAAAAAATAATAATAAATCAGGGTTTTTAGTTCAGGATCGATAAATTCCGGTTTTAGACCGGACCGGACTAGAACCCGGAATCTTAAAATTTTATGGACCGGACCGGTATCTAACCGGTCGGTCCAGTTCCAGTCTTTTTTTTGTCCTTTTTATTTTGCACAATCCTAGTTCCAATGAAGCTCGATCAAGGGTATACAAAAATATGTGTTACAAACATTAAACACACAAGTCTAGAAAATTACAGATTTGACTTGTTTTGAACTATTGATAACAGTTGAATAATGATTTACACTACACTGATATTTTCGGTATTTTACAAAAGATATTCATTATCAAACTGAAAGAAATAAACTCAATCTAGAAGTAAAAAGTACAAGTAGTGTGACATTTGAGAAATAAGATCCATCATATTGACTGGAGTAGTGGACAAGAAACCGACAAACATTTCCCGAATGAGTTCGCCAAGGCAAGACCAGTCAGCCTCAAATCGTGCGACCTTGTTCGATTTTAAAACTGGCTCAAAATCGAGTCCACATATCATCAATTCTTCATTAACCACGTATAAATTATCCACTATTAACGTAATTGGTTGCCCTAAAGACTTGTCGATGAGGATTATGGCATTCTCATCTACATGTACCTTCGCAAGTAAGTTGATGATACCTCTAACAAACTTGTAAAAAATGTGTGGAATATAGTGATACTTAACGGTATCCAATATAAAAGAATACTCCATAACGGGCTTGACTGCTGAATTCTTGAGATAGTCTTCATACGTCTGCTCAGGGCACCCATGTACTCTTATGTCGTGCCTGTAGCTTGTACAGTCTTGACCACCCCTTTTGGAGGTACCATTCTCATTCTTGTAAACCATGTAGAGAGGAACATAGTTGGGATGGTTGAGTTCAAGTTCATATCGGTGTACAGATTCGTCTTCGTATGCATATTGGATATGAATGGGAGTACCTCCCATTTCCAAATTTCCTCTGCGGTTTTTTCAATAGGATCGTATGTATATTTTAGTTGGACAGTTTTTTCCTTCAAGTTTGAATTTGTTGACATTTTGAGAAAACTTAAAAGGATGAAGAAAACTTTTACGAAATAAGGAGGGAAGAATGCTTTCAAGAAAACAGGAAGAAGATAAATTTTGCTGAAAGAATATTTTTTTTACGGAAGAATGAGGGAAGAATGCTTTCAAGAAAACTGTTCGAGTGATCGTCAACTTAGTTGTGAAGGTACATATGGATAGTCATACCTTAATCCTCTCCAACAAGACTTCAGGGCTGCCCATTACCTTAACTGTAGATAATTTATATGTGGATAATGAAGAATTGATGATATGTGGGGTTGATTTTGAGTCAGTTTCAAAATTCAATGAGGTCGAACAATTTGAGGTTGATTGGACAATCTGTTTGGCGAGGTTAATTTATAGGCGTTAATCTTAGGTTAAAGCATGATCTATAATGTGGAAATTAATTTTGAGGTTGAATACGTGCACTTTCTGGACATTCTGTTTGGCGAGGTGTTTTGCATGTGTTTTACTTATCTATAAATTGTGGAAAAATATGGTAATATTTTATTTGGAGTCTAAAATAACATATTAAAAATATGATCTTTAGACGTCATAATAAAAATAGTCATTCAGGTGACTTGGTCAAGTTCAGGTTAGTTGGACTCAGTTCAGATGACTTGTCTCATGTGACTTTTTCTAATGACTTATTTCAGTTACTTGGCCTCAATTCAGGTGACTTGTCCTCAGATGACTTGTCTTAGGTGACTTTTCGAGATGATTTGTTCTGATTCATATGAGATGTATCAGGCAAGGGCGGAGGGACAATATGGCTAAGATGGGCGATAACGCACCCTATTTTTTTAAGATGGCTTGTCTTAAACTCTCAGGTGTTTTTTCCAGATGACACTCTTCACCGCTGCAGCCTTGGATCCATGGAACTTCTTTGTATCTTTGTACCACTTACATCTTAGTTAGATCTTAACATTCTCATTAATATGATCTTCACACCCCATAATGAAAATAACCCATTTTTCCTATCGAATTGTTTCTCTAGTCGTTAGAAAATTAGTCGTTCAGGTGACTTATCCTAATTCACATTTTGTATGTTGAAATTTAAATTTTAAATTCCGAACTAAAAAAAGACGAAAAATTAAACACCCCACATCTAGTGGTGTGAATCTCAAATTAAACATTCTCTTTAATGTTTTTCTTTTACCTAGGATAAATAAATTACTAAAAAAAAAAACGTGTTCTCATGTCTCAAAGATATGCTTCAATAAAGTTCTATTTTTACCTTAAAAAAAAGGTATACCTCATTACCCTGCAAAAATTCTTTACTTTTTACCACGGTTTCGCCTCTTCTAAGTTGAATGTTAATCTGAAAATACTAGCTCCGTCATCAAGCATGTCGAGCTTAAGCAGGAAACTTGAACACCTCTCTACACAACCACAAACCTAAGTTTCCATTCACAAAGTTCCAAAACAATTGACTAATGTGAATAACAAAGCTTACCAACTAGAAATAGTGTCAATCGGTCCTTATCGCCATGGACAACCAAACTTTAAAACGATAGAGGAACTCAAGTTGCGTTACTTTAAATCACTTCTCGAGCGCAAACATGAGATACAAGCTCAAGAATACATCTCAACTATCGAATTTTTTTCCAACGAGGCACGTGATTGCTACCCAGAAGTAACCATGACTCTTGATGAGTTTATTGATATGTTGGTTCTAGATAGCTGCTTCATTATTGAAGTAATGTATAATCTTTAACCTTATAGGCGCACCTTTCCCACTAGATCGAGTTGTGGAATCTTGCTACGGGATCTGATTTTGTTGGAAAATCAAATTATGTGCAAACTTTTCGACCTCATTGAAGAAGCAGGGCAACACACCGTACTGATGGAAGGTGTGTTAGAATTCTGTGAGGAACTTTTTCCAGGAAAAAAAAGGTACGAGATGAGGAAATTAGAGGAGGTAAACATATACTTGATTTGGTTCACTCTAACCGGTGTCCTCCTACTACTCCTCCTGATGATGTCCAACTACAAGAGTCATTCTTGATCTTGTGATCCCCTCTGCTTCGAAACTGTACGATGTTAATGTAAAGTTTCTTCATAACAAGAATATTATCCCCATATATATATATATATATATATATATATATATATATATATATATAAGAGTAGGCCCCCAAAATCTCGGGGCCTAGGGCGGTCGCCCTTACCACCCTACCTCAAGGCCACCCCTGAGATAAGCTCAAAATGTGCACTAAGGGGTGAATAGACTTTGTTATTTTCTTAAAACTTTTGCGTGCGATGAACATATGAGGTAATCAAATTAGTGATATACCAAGTCGTCTGATGTTAGTAGTATGATCTGATCGAGTGCGAGTGTGAGAACAGTAAGGATAGATAACTAACCTACTAATTCCTTGTTAGTTGATCAGTTGGACAACTATCTACTCAGTTGTTAGTGCGGAATTGTGTAGGCCCTAAATGTTTAGACTCGTGGGTTGAATGAAAACCTTTTCAAATAATGACTTTGAATAAATCAATGAGCTTATCAGCTGACTTGGTATCAGCTGATTATGGAAATTTATACTTGTGAATTTTGACTCTTTTTAAAACCAATGCTTATTAAATATATGTTATGTTAACAAATGATAAACAATATAAAGCAATAAATAATACAAGATTTATAGTAGTTCAGCCTAGATGTGAAGTTAATTCCTTATAAATAAAGGTCTTTGCTACTTTATAGTCCCAAGAGAAGACTTGTGTGTTCGATACACCACCTGAGTGCAATTAACTCTACTTGTTATTAGAAGAACAAGTACTCTTACAAAGTTGGATAAACAACAAACTAAACTTCTAAGGGGTGGAAGGTATGGTTTGGGGTTTACAGAATGTTCCAACTAGTGTGGTGAACAAAGAGGTTCAATCAACACTTTTATAAGCTTGGGATAGTATATGAAATACAGGTTTAGATTCTGGAAACTTAGAGCTACGGGATTCTCAAGATCAAACATTGGCTCTAAAGAACTTCTAAAGAGTTCAGTTAGTTGATAATAAATAATTGTTCGTCTGATGTGTGAGTTTTTGCGTATAGTTTCCATAAGTTGTTACATGAACAACATCTTGTATTTATAGAGGATTTGAGCTCGAACTAGCCGTTGCCACCAAATCTTCCAAGAATGTGCTCGAGATCTTCATGGATGAATGTTTCATGCAATTCTGGTACGACATACCTATTTTAGGTATGTGCATTTAATGCGTCTGTACGATCTCTGAGACCTTAGTCTAAGTCAACTCAATAGCTGTGTTGGTTAGACTATCAGTCTTATCTTCAGTTGAGTCTGTCAGATGAGGTTCGACATTCTCTTTGTCTGTTTAAGGTTGTAGCCTACTTAATAAATGTATGATATCAGTTGATTCCTTCAACTGAGTAGCTCTTCTGAAACTTAAGGCTTGACAAGATCTGACTAAGTTCATATCAGCTAGCATCTTCTACTCGGCTGATTTCAGGTAGCTAATATAAGCTGACATGTGATGGTCCCTTTTTCGACTAGAATATCAAACGAGTTTACTGAAAGATCAGTTGACTTGATGTCAGCTGATAGAGTTTAAGTGTAGAAAACAAATTAACTCTTCTAAGCAGATGACTTAGTCAACTGATTCGTTAAGAGTTTAGAACTAACTAGTATGCTGATTAGATCAGCTGATAGAGAAGCGTGTGCGAAATTGTAGTGTGCCCATTTTAAGGATTATACTCGTTTATACTACTTATGTAATTTAAAACTTTAATTCATGCATAAACACATTTTATGATATCAGCTGACTTGGTGTCTGCTGAATATGAACTTTCGAAACTTAGCAAAATAGATATGTAGTGTATCAGCTGATACAAAACATTTTCTTTGTTAAACATATGTTATGTAAGTATGCATGTTAAAGCAGTAAATAACACATAGATTTATAGTGGTTCGGACCTCAATGTCCTACATCCACTCTCACATCTCATTAAGTGATATTATCCCATTGATCATTTAACATCCCAAATTGTAGCGGTCTTGCTAACTTTGTAGTCCCAAGAGAAGACTTTTGATCAAAAGACATTCGCCTTGGTATATATGTTAGTATAGATGTCCTAGAGACAATCATTATAAGGACATTGTACTTGATCATATTCGGTTATTTAAGTATTATTGAAGTTAGTAATAATATTCGGTGATACACTAATAGAATGTTATGTTTGATTGTTTGCATTTATTCTTATATGTGTTCCCATGAATCAATGATGTCATTGAGATGTGAGATCTCAATTGACTATATCATGGTTCTTAAAGTAGCCCCAATCAAGGATCATCGAGATTGGGATATCGATGTTACGATTGAGATTGGTGTGCGATCTGCATCATATCCTTAGAGGATGTAGTGGTTCTCACAACTACGAGATATTAGGTATCTCATGATGGATGCACGGATACTTTGAGAGTATTGGCTTGCCCAATCGAGAAACCGTTTGGTGTATTCTATTTACGTGTCTACGGGAATATCGATTTGTGGAGCAATGTAATGTCCTTCGACTTGAGGTCAATGCACGCGACATGTATGGCGTGATGGGCTTTGACCATTACCGACGCTTGCACTCCTAACGGGGTAGATTAGGCATGTGTTGGGCACACCATAAAGTACATGTGCGCGGTAGTTGAACCAAGAATAGGATTCATTCCTCAAATAGATTTAGAGAGAATACTCATCTTCTCATAACTAATTGGATCGTTAGTCATTGGCCAATGCACGTCACATTTGAAATGGTGTTCAAATGCGACACTGTGATCAATTAGTAGAATGAGATAACGTGATTAAATTATTGGAATAGACACATCATCATGTTCTAGATTTAATCGGAGTATTCGTGAATGAAAGGATCATATCATTGTGAGCTTCACATTACAGGTTGTTGCTATTCCCTCGCAACGTACCTCACATATTGAGATTGTCTGGTTCATTGTCTAGGGTTCTGCTAAGACCGTTAGTTTGACTAATCGCTTGATATGTGAGGCCCTATGAGTCACACAACAAGTAGTCTTAATTTACGAATTAAAGTTTGGATGAATTAATTATTTGATTTGATCAAGATATTTAATTTATGGAGAAATATAGAATAATTCTATTTGAAAAAAATTATAACTTATTTAATTAAATTAGATTTAATTAATAAGATGATATATTAGGTATATCATAAATATGGTAAAATATATACTTGGGCTCAAGCCCAGCCCATGTGCACAGATAGGGTTTCTGTTTTACTATATAAATACCTCTAGGGTTAGAGGTTCTGAGTAGTAACAATTTATCACTCATAATATTTCTCTGATTCTCTCTATAGAATTCTCCTAGCGAGTTCTTTTAGAGAATTCCAATCTGGATCACAAGTTCGTAGACGAGGATTACGTGGATACCGTAGTAGAGGATCTCGCATACGAATCACTGTAAGGATTATTTAACGCTTTAATTATCCTTCAATTATGTTATACAGTCATATCAGGAATCTGTGTTGGTGAACAAAAATTTCAACTTCCGCTGCTACGAGCATGGTATTCGTACCTCGAAAACCCAACAGTGGTATCAGAGCTTCAGGCTGATTAATGACTGTATACATAAATTTATATATTATTTGTAGATAAAAATTGCGTGATTTTAATTCACTTTGCCCAAAAGATTTGGTTTTTGAAATCAATCTTATGTATATTACAAAGTTAAATAAGCAAAGCTTTCTGAAATCACACGTGAATGAGATTTTATTTTAGAATTTAATTATTAAAATAAAATAAGTTAAAGAGATGGTTTATGAAAAAATCATTGATTTTATTACGTTTTTGTTTTGAACAAGAAAACACAGAGCCAAGTAGACGTTGCTGGGCAAACCTTGCATACTATGTTTCAATTTTGTTTTGTCCAATTAGTTCACGTTACCTTTATAACCAAAATTAATATTGGTAAATTAAATATAAAGTTTTGGAGAATTGGATTCTCTTTAGAGATTAAATTTGCAATTTAGAAATTTTGGTAAATTGCAGTTTGATCCCAAACCCTTTTAGGAAATTTCTGTAGTTTTAGAAATTGCAGATTAGTTTCCTTGTATAATCCTGAAATTTTTAAGGGCTTGTTTGGCTAGATTAAAATTGGAAATTTTGAAAATAATTTAAAGGGATGTTTGGTTGGACCAAAATCCTGAAATTTTTATATAATAAATTTTGGGCAAAATAATTTTGAGAATTAACTAAAAGCTTGGAGCTTGTTAGTATTTCTAATTTTAGCAGTATTTTACCTACGAATATTTATTACTCGCACGTTTATTTGATTTATGTGTAAATCCTATTATGTGCTTTATTTGTAATATTTAGAATTTTATAATAAAGCATGAGAACTTGATGGTTGCTCTTATTTGTCTAACTGTTTATGTAAATTGAATTTACATTATTAGTTAGAGTCCGCGTTTATTGTCTGGGTAGGCGGCGCCCAGTATTTGTCGGACCGCATTTATCGTTTGGGTAGGCGGCGCTCAATATTTGTCGAAACCGTGTTTCTTATGATTGGGTAGGCGGCGCCCAGTATTTGCTCTTATCTGTTTGAGCATGTATGATTGGATCTTGTTTAAGCAATTAAATACCCCGCTTTGAAACGTTCCTCAACTAAATATGGTTTTCATTTAGAATGAAAGATGTCTTCCATCATAATTAAAAGGAGACCGGAGATTTCATTCCAATGAGTATTTAAGACCCAAGTCTTTTGCTCGGAGTTACGTCTAACGGAACTTTTATAGGGACATGTGATGTCGCCGTGTGATGGTTGTAAACCACCTAAATTGTTTCACTAGCCCAAGCAAGGGAACAACGAGGGGACATCGATTGAACTAGGTTCAATCAACTAGGAATTGCAGAAAGTGCAATTGGTATTGAGACCTACCAGATCTGTCATTACAGTATTCAGCCCAAGCAGTTGCTGTAATAGTAGGAATGTGAATCCTAGTCTATTATGATTTATATTTGATATAAATTCGTACTCTTCCGATGAGGTCGTTGAGTATGTGAAAATAATGGAGACAAAATAAATATAAATGCCATGTTTGTTTTGTTGCTGAATATTGATCATAGGAATTATGTGTTTTAATTCCCGTTCTATTATTTCTCTAGGTTGGTTGAAATTAATAATTTGTCTTTGAGATTCGTACTGGAATCTAACAAATTAGTTGGGCCAAATTTTCTGGATTGGCACCGAAATATGTGTTTGGTGCTAAGGCAAGAAAAGATTGAATACGTGTTGGACACGTCAATCCCAAAAACCCCAGCACCTGGTTCTGCTGAGCTTGCTATGTTTGACGCTGCTGCTCAGAAGAAGCATCAAGATGATGCAGGACAGGCGCAATGTGTGATGTTGCTAGGCATGACCCCTGAACTTCAGAGGCAACATGAGAACATGAGTCCCTTTGAGATGCTCAAACATCTGAAATATCTATTTGACTCTGAATCTCGTTCTGAGAAATATGAGGTCGTGAGAGATCTGTTCAGGTGTAGAATGTATGATGGAGGGAAGGTCTCACCTCATGTTTTGAAGATGATAGGGCTAATTGAGAAACTAGGAATCCTAGGCATTAGTCTAGGGGACGATGTCTCCACTTATGCCATTCTTCAATCACTTCCGAATTCTTTTTCTAGCTTCATAGTGAACTATAATATGAATCAGACGGAAGCAACGATGCCTGAGCTGCACAACATGCTCAAAACTTTTGAAGTAACTACTTCTAAGGAAATGAATGTGCTCATGGTGAGCTCATCTGCTAGATCTGGCCCTAAGGGGAAGAAGAAGCAATTGAACAAGGCAAAGAAAAACGCCAAGTCCAATTCCTTGAAACCTAAAGGTGGTGTTCAAAAGAAAGAGAAAGGGGTAGATAAGGATGTGTGCCTCTACTGTAAGGAGAAGGGGCACTGGAAGAAGGATTGCAAGGTTCTAGCTGCCGAGAAGAATGCACAAGGTGCTTCTGGCAGTGGAACAGGTATGTTTGTTATTGAAATAAACATGTCCACTAACAATTCTAACTGCTGGGTATTAGATATCGGATGTGACTTACACATTTGTACGAATGTGCAGGGTCTCAGGGAAAGCAGAGCGGTTAGATCGGGTGAAGTCACCCTATGCATGGGAAATGGAGCACGAGTTGCTGCCGAGCGCGTAGTGATATATAGTATAGACTTACCTAGTGGTTTTAGACTAGAACTTAATAATTGTTATTTTGTTCCGTCTATTACTAGAAACATTATTTCCATTCCGATGTTAGACATTGAAGGTTTCTCATTCCATTTTTCTAATAATAGTTGTTATTTTACGTTAAATGGTGTTACTTGTGGAAGCGCTTCTCTTGTGAATGGTTTATATTTGTTGAATTGTGTACATGATATTTTTAATATAAAAAATAAGAGACTTAAACTTACTAATCAGGAAAACACTGCCTTCTTGTGGCATTGTTGACTTGGTCATGCAAATGAGCAAAGAATTGCATGGTTAAGAAAGTTGGACTACTTAACCCCTTTTGACTTGGAGTCATACGGTAATTGCGAATCTTGTCTCAAAGGAAAGATGACCAATAAACCTTTTCTGGGAAAGGGATACGAGCCAAAGAAACGTTAGAGTTGATTCACAGTGATGCATGTGGATCGCTACCGACTCTAGCAAGGGGTGGTTTCGGATACTTTATAACTTTTACTGAGTATTAAAACTCTTCGATTAGATCGGGGAGGTGAATACCTTAGCCATTAGTTCCTGGATTATTTAAAGTTACATGGAGTCCAATCACAATGGACACCTCTCAGAACACAATAGATGATTGGTGTGTCTGAAAGGAGGAACCAAACCTTGTTAGACATGGTGAGGTCCATGATAAGTTTCTCCTCTCTTCCAACATTTCTTTGGAGTCACGCACTCCAAACTTCAATCTACATTCTGAATATGATTCAATCTAAGTCGGTTGATCAAACACCATACGAGTTGTGGTATGGCAAGAAGCCATCATTCTCACATAGAAATACGTGGGGTTGCCCTGCGTATGTGAGGAAGATGATCACTGATAAATTGGAATCAAAAGGTGAAAAGTGTTATTTATGGAATATCCTAAAAAAACGAGAGGATATTATATCTATCTCCCTGAGAAACATAAGGTTATTGTTTCTAGACAGACGACGTTCCTTGAAAGTGACTATGTCTTTAAGGAACAAGGTCGTAAAAAGATAGAACTTGAAGAAATTCAAGAACCACAAAGTAATACTGAGGCTGAGTACCTGTCGGAGAACCACGACAAGGAATCAGTGGGAGCATTCAGTGACTCTCATGGTGGGAGCCTATCACTAGGTGATCGTCTTTCAGCCAGTGGGAGCGTAATTAGGGATATCTCGCATACGCAAGAAATCTCGAATAGGCTGAATGAGAACGATTTAGACATCGTTCAATATCCTGCTCAGGAGACGCTAGAAAGCGTAGCTCCTGAGAATTCTCCAAGCGTTGATCAGATCATCGTTGAAGAACCTCCTCACGATCAGAATGTACAGCCTGCACAAACGTAGCTCCGTAAGTCTACTAGGAATCGTCGTCTACCCATTAGATTTAGTTTCCTCTTGGAGGAGCATGATGACGTGGAAATCCCGGACAAAGATGATCCTACGACTTATTCTGAAGCGATATTAGATATTAATTTAGAGAGCCGGACTGAAGCAAGCCTCTAGGAGTTGGAATATCCGTTTTGATGAAGTTGTCAAATCGAAGGAAGATCCTGCTAATGCAATCCATAAAAGATTGGTTGTCCAAGATCTTCATGATAAAGGATCTGGGTGAACCTGCTACATCCTTGGCATAAAGATTTATAGAGATAAATCTAGAAAGATGTTGGGGTTCTCAAAATCCACCTACATAGATGAGGTGCTAAGGCGTTTTTCTATAGAGAACTCTAAGAGAGGTTCTCTGCTTGTGATTCATGGGATTAAACTTTCAAGAAGGATTGTCCTTCTGAGAAAGTTGAAATCGAGTGCATGAACAGTGTCTCATATGCATCGGCTAATTGGTCAATCATGTATGTCATGAATTGCACGAGGCTCGATGTGGCCTACGCTATTAGCATTACTGGTAGATACCAGCAGAATTCAGGTGAACTCACTGGATTGCTGTTAAGAACATCCTTAAGTATCTTAGACGAACTAAGGGATGTTTCCTAGTCTATGGTGGACAACCACAACTAGTAGTGACTGGATTCACTGACGCTAGTTTCCAGTCTGACTGCGATGACTACAGGTCACAGTCAAGTAATGCATTTACACTCAATAGCGGAACGGTGAGCTGGAATAGTTCCAAGCAAGAAACCTCTGCATATTCAACAACTGAAGCTGAGTACATTGTTGTATCAGAAGCCATGAAATGGGCTGTCTGGATTTTAGAGTTCTTGAAAGAACTGGGGGTAAATCCGAGTGTCAGTCGTCCAATAAAGTTGTATTGTGACAAGACTGGTGCGGTTGCACAAGAAAAGGAACCAAGATCCAATAACATAAAAAAGCATGTATCTAAGCGTTAGTATTTAATCTGAGAGATCATGACAAGATGAGAAATAAAATTTGAACGAATTCCCACCGAGAATAAATTGGAAGATGTTTCACCAAACACTTTGTGTTCATGTAAACACGAAAGACTTTAACAGTTTTAAATGTTAGACATGTGGGTGATTGACTCTAGTCCAAGTGGGAGATTGTTAGTATAGATGTCCTAAAGACAATCATTATAAGGGCATTGTACTTGATCATATTCAGTTATTTAAGTATTATTGACGTTAGTAATAATATTCGGTGATACACTAATAGAATGTTATGTTTGATTGTTTGCATTTATTCTTATATGTGTTCGCATGAACCAATGATGTCATTGAGATGTGAGATCTCGATTGACTATATCATGGTTCTTAAAGTAGCCCTAATCAAGGATCATCGAGATTGGGATATCAATGATACGATTGAGATTGGTGTGCGATCTGCATCATATCCTTAGAGGATGTAGTGGTTCTCACAACTACGAGATACTAGGTATCTCATGATGGATACACGGATACTTTGAGAGTATTGGCTTGCCCAATCGAGAAACCGTTTGGTGTATTCTATTTACGTGTCTACGGGAATATCGATTTGTGGAGCAATGTAATGACCTTCGACTTGAGGTCAATACACGCGACATGTATGGCGTGATGGTCTTTGACCATGACCGACGCTTGCACTCCTAAGGGGGTAGATTAGGCATGTGTTGGGCACACCATAAAGTACATGTGCACGGTAGTTGAGCCAAGAATAGGATTCATTCCTCAAATAGATTTAGAGAGAATACTCGTCTTCTCATAACTAATTGGATCGTTAGTCATTGGCCAATGCACGTCACATTTGAAATGGTGTTCAAATGCGACATTGTGATCAATTAGTAGAATGAGATAACGTGATTAAATTATTGGAATAGACACATCATCATGTTCTAGATTTAATTGGAGTATTCGTGAATGAAAGGATCATATCATTGTGAGCTTCACATTACAGGTTGTTGTTATTTCCTCGCAATGTACCTCACATATTGAGATTATCTAGTTCATTGTCTAGGGTTCTGCTAAGACCGTTAGTTTGACTAATCGCTTGATATGTGAGGGCTTATGGGTCACACAACAAGTAGTCTTAATTTACGAATTAAAGTTTGGATGAATTAATTATTTGATTTGATCAAGATATTTAATTTATGGAGAAATATAGAATAATTATATTTGATAGAATTATAACTTATTTAATTAAATTATATTTAATTAATAAGATGATATATTAGGTATATTATAAATATGGTAAAATATATACTTGGGCTCAAGCCCATGTGCACAGATAGGGTTTCTGTTTTACTATATAAATACCTCTAGGGTTAGAGGTTCTGAGTAGTAACAATTTATCACTCATAATATTTCTCTGATTCTCTCTATAGAATTCTTCTAGCGAGTTCTTTTAGAGAATTCCAATCTGGATCACAAATTCGTAGACGAGGATTACGTGGATACCGTAGTAGAGGATCTCGCATACGAATCACTGTAAGGATTATTTAACGCTTTAATTATCCTTCAATTATGTTATACAGTCATATCAGGAATCTGTGTTGGTGAACAAAATTTTCAACTTCCGCTGCTACGAGCATGGTGTTCGTACCTCGAAAACCCAACAATATACGGATCTACTTGTTGGGGAGGGAACAAGTACCCTTTACAGTGGTTGACTTGATGTTCCTAGAGTGTATAACTCGAACTATCTTCTAAAGGTTTAGGATAGAAGGGAGGATTCGAGAAAGACTAAGTATGAGAAATTTCCTTACAATCTGAGTTAACCTAAAGCTTAGGATTGGGAATTTCTCTTCTAAGCTTGGGATGTGTATAAGACTATGCAGGCTTAGATATCATGAGTTCACTTACTGGGGTGTGGGTATGGATGCTTGCTTGATGTGTTCTTTGAAGGTTGTTCTTGAGCATTTTCCTCGACCTTTTGCATCACCCTCACGCGTTACATGAGTTATGATTTGAACTCATATTTATAGTGTGATTTGTTGAATGTTACTGTTGAAAAGCAACAAACAAATCCCATTATTTCGGGAATCACAATCTCGAGGTAAATGTTATTGATTATTACTGTTGATTAGTAATAATCAATACATTATAGACTTCCTTCAGCTTCGTGCCTTGTCAGGATTTTGATGTCTGCTGTCGTTTTCACATAGGTCCACGTCAGCTCTGATTTGACAATACTATGCTTGATTCAGATGCCCTTCGACTCTACTGTTTTACTCAGCTGATCTTAGGATCATCTCTTCTAATCTTGACAATTGGCTTCTGATTGTTTCCCCAGTTGTGTAGACTTCGTCTGGTTAGTCAGGCAGACTTAGTCTTATTTAGATGTGTTTGGCTTACTCAACTGATGTTGCTTACTCAACTGATAAGATCTCAGCTGATCATACTTAGCTGATCATCAGTCGAGTTCCCCCTCAACTGATTCTCTCTTCTGGTCTTGGTCTTCTCTACTCTTCTGAGCTTGTGCGCATTACTCTTCTTACACCAGCTGAGTACTTACTCTGCTGATATTGACCAGATCCTAATCTATTACAAGATGAATAATGAAGTTATCTATACAATACAACTTATGCTATTACAAGCATATTTGGTTTATCAAAACAAAACATAAGGGATATGATATCCCAACAATAGGTATACAAGGACCTTGTCGTCTGATTTCACTAAGGGCATGTTTGTTTTGGGATTATGTAGGATAGGAGAGATGTGGATGGGTAAATCCTGGATAAAGAAATTCTGATGAATAGTGATTGTGTATGTTTGTTTTAGGATGTTGAGTAGGATGAGATGTAACTTTATGTCAAATCAATTGTGTAAGAGTGTGTGATGTTGTATTATACTCCCTCCGTCCAATTTTAAAATGCCCACTTCTCCGGGCACAGGTTTTAATGAATATTGATTAGTTTATTCATAAAGTAGATAAGTTGAGGGTATGATGGTATTGTGGGGTCCATTTGTAAATAAAATGATTGTTTATGAATAAAGTGAATGACAAAGTGAGTAAATAAGTGATGATGGGAGGGTGGAGATAAAGTGGTATGAATAGTATTGTTTCCAAAAAAGGTATATGTTTAATAAAATTGGACAACCAAAAAAGGAAAGTAGGAATAATGAAATTGGACGGAGGGAGTATAATATAACTTTATGTCAAATTAATTAGAAAGAGTTGGTGATGTTGTATTATTATAATAGTAGAATATATAAATATTTTTAGGGGTGGATGTAATTGGATGTTGAAATTCGGATGTGAAATCCCGAACTAGAACAAGACGGGGGACGTTACGTCCCACGTCCAGACGTGTGAGTCCCAAAACAAACATACTCTAATGGACTTCGTGTCTTCTAGTCTTTAGTTTTCTACTCTTTAACTCTTGAGCAAAACGTGTGTTATCCAAATGTGTCATCACTTGATATACATACAGCTGATTCCACATGACTAAGATTTAGACAATTTTACTATCCTTTATACAAACAACTTAGGTAACTTATCACTAGATTACAAACTTATCTAACACTAGATTACATGATTTGTTTTGGCCATCAAAACTAAAGAATCTATTCTATTCAGACTAGGGGTACGATGAATATCCCAACAAAGGTCTTGATATTGGGTCGGTAAAACCTTCGACTGAATAAAAAGACAAGTTCTCCTTAATTTAGTGAAAAGTGTAGTTATTTCTTATTGAAAAGTGGTAATTTTATTATTGAAAAGTGTAGTTATTTCATATTGAAAAGTTGTAATTTTGTTACTGAAAAGTGTAGTTATTTCTTATTGAAAAGTGATAATTTTGTTATTGAAAAGTGTAGTTCTTTCTTATTGAAAAGTGGTAACTATTATTATTGAAAAGTGGTAATTTTGTTACTGAAAAGTGATAATTTGTTTACTGAAAAGTGGTAATTATTATTATTGAAAACAAATATTAGTGTTAATGGAAATGATATAGAGCCACTATTTCTATGCCCACCGACTACGTGTCATGTCCACGTCAATAAATTATATAGAGATAATATTAAATTAAATATAAAAAAAGATTTTATAATTTTGATGTGGATAAAATAAAATATTAATATGAGATTAAGTTTAACATAAATATATTAAGAAAACTTTTTATTGACGTGGACATGCACTGGGCACACAAATAGTGCTCACTGGTGGGCTCTCGTGTTAAAATTATTATTAAAAAAATGGTAATATTTAATACTGAAAAATAGTAATTTGTTTATTGAAAAATGTAATTTTTGTTATTGAAAAGTGATAACTATTATTAGTGTTAAAATTATTATTCAAATATTAGTGTTTAAATTATTATTAAAAAAAAGTGGTGATATTTAATATGAAAAATGGTAATTTATTTAATGAAAAGTGGTAACTATTACTCCCTCCGTCCCACACTTGAAGGCACATTTTACCATTTTGGGTGTCCCATACTTGAAGGCACATTACCTAAAATAGCAAAAATACTTTTAAACACTCCCCTTAAAACATCACAATATTACAACAAATGTCACTACTTTATTACACTAAAAAGTAACTTTATTACTATTTATAAAGTTGAAAAGTCTTTACTACCCCTATTTTATCTTACACAATATTGATAAACAATTCATTCAATAAAACCCGTGCCCAATTGGTTTGAGCTTTCAAGTATGGGACGGAGGGAGTATTATTGAAAAGTGTAACTTTGTTATTGAAAAGTGATAACTATTATTAGTGAAAACAAATATTAGTGTTAAAATTATTATTGAAAAATAATAATAATAATGGTCACAAGTTATGAGGTGTTATAACTTATGCAGCAGTTACTTTGTTAAAGATATTCGATTTGAGTAATACATATGGGTTGACATGTGTATTAGTGTGCACGGTGCACACTATGCACAAGAGGTCAACTCAATATAATAATACAATACTATGCTCTCTTATTTATTAATTTGACATAAAATTAAATAATTTTACTAAAAAAAAACATTATTTATCAAAAATTTAAAAAAATCATAGATTTCAAAAATTAATTTTTAAAGGTGACGTTCAAACAAAGTAAATACTAACACATGACATATGTTTAACGTTTTTTATTTAACTAAAAAAAATACAAAAATATAAAACTAAAAATTGAATAAGATAAAATTATATGTGATCTTCTTTTTAATTAACTGTTGATTATCATGTATTTTGTAATTTTAGGGGATGAATATTTCAAGATGCGTGAATCTAAATCTATAATTTTTGTTTTTGGGATGAACTGAGTCTTTCATTCGCACATTAATGACATTTTATTCATACAGTAACACATCTTTCTCTATAAAGTAATACACTTGTATTTATATTGTAGCATGATTTTCAATACCCTACACGTGTTACTTTAAGGACAAATATGTGTTACTCAAAAGTAAATTATGTGTTACTTACTTACTTGTCCTTACAGTAACACATATTGCCTCGTATAGTAACATATAATTGTATTTATAGTAACACTAGTCAAGAACACGTTTTTCTTTTTGTCTTTTGAGTGATTTTTTTAAGATATGTTTAATTTTGTATGACTTGCAAAAATTATGCGAGTTTTTTATCATTCCTTAAATTAATTGTACCAATATTTTATGTGAAAAATTAATTTATGTGGTATTTGTACTTAGAGTAACACCACTTTCAATAACATATAATTACCTTCATATTGACACAGACCTGTAACCCCCGCCTTTTTTTTTTGTTAGCCTTCTGCGCGTTTTTTTTTTTTTTTTGGAAAGATTCGTTTGACCTGACCAGACCTGCAAAAGATCCGCGAATTTTTCGTCCTTCCTTAAATATATTAATATTTCACATAAGTGTCCCTCTACTAATAAGCAATTCATACATTAAAACTTGTGCACAAAAGTTATGTATCCTTAAGTAAGAGACGAATGAAGTATATACTAATTTGTAAAAAAAAAAAGGGATAATATGGATGGGATTGAAAATGACATTTATATCTTTTTGTTTGTTATTTAAAAAAAAAAATACAAAGAAGTGTATCACTACCTAAACCGTGAGGTTTTGAGTTCGAGTCAAGGGAAGGGATTGAATATATTTTTAAAATTTTGAAATAGTGTAATCACATCAAAGATTTTACTAAAAACATTTAAGTTTTTTTTTTTTTTTTTTTTTTTTTTTTTTTTAAGTCTCGATAGTCTAAGAATCGATTAATTTGAAAAATCAATTTCACCATCCACTAACGAAACTCCAGTTAAAGTCAAAGTAAAATTTTGTATAAATTAACAATTACTTGAACTATAAAATTTTTGAATCTGAAACTTAAAAATGAACATTCTTTTTAAGTTTTAAATGTACATTGTACATCGTCAGGACATTCCTTTTTAGGTTAAAAGTTACTCCCTCTGTCTCATGATTATTTTTCGCATGTGAAATGACACACAGTATAAGAAAAGTGAATTTAGTGGGGATTTTGAGGGGTAATTTTGTAAACTTTTTGTACTCCCTCCGTCCCGTAATTACTTTCACACTTTCCTTTTTGGGATGTCCCACAATAACTTTCACACCTTTGAAATTGAAACCCTTTTATAAACTCCTCCCTCACAATATTCTCAATTTTACACAAATGTCATTACTTTTTCTCCACACTTACACAAAAGTCAACTCATTTATTTATTTTATACATAAAGGTTTACAAAATTACCCCTCAAAATCCCCACTAAATTCACTTTTCTTATTTAGTGGGTCACTTCACATGTGAAATTAATCACGGGACGGAGGGAGTATAAAGTAAAGAAATGAGTTGACTTTTGTGTATGTGTGGAGAAAAAACAATAATATCTGTGTAAATTTGAGAATATTGTGAGGGTAGAGTATATAAAGGGTTTTTTTATTTTAAGGGTGTGAAAGTAATTGTGAGACGTCTTAAAAGAAAAGTGTGAAAGTAATTACGAGACGGATATTGGCCCTAGCCCTAGCCCTATAGGGCCAGCCCTACAGTGGCGCAGGCTAAACTGGCTAAGGCCTTAACCGGTTCATACTTAACGGTCCTACAATTGTTGGGACCTAACCTTAATCCTAGCGGGCCACGGGCTAAACGGACCACTAACGGGCTACGATATTTAAAAAAATATATAATCTTTTAAAATTAAAGGTCACAATTGACACGCCCAATAAGTAAATAAAATAGAAAAATAAATAATTAATGATCAGTAAATAAGAAAACAAAAGTATGATTTAAACACAATTCTAGAACTCATTGATCCAGTATGGTCAAATAAAGCTAAACAACATAATATATTGTAATAAAAAAATAGTACTCATAATAATGACTAATGGATAGTAAATGGTAATGGACTGTTTAATGTTTATAGTTATGGTTATGAGTCAAATGACCCAAATTTTATTGGCAAGTTATCTATTAAAAAAAAAGGGTAACAGGTCGGGCTGTCCGTTTAGCCCGTGGACTAACCGATTAGAGTCAAAAAAGTCTGAATTTAAATGGGTCTACGATTCATGAACCCTAATTCTACATTTTTAGAGTTAAAACGTACTGATCCGATTAGCCCGACCCGGATAAACATTTTTATGTAAAATATTTTAGTTTTTGGCTTTTTGCACACCTTTTTCAAATTCAAGTTTGTTTTAAAGTTAAAATAAAAAAAATTATGTTTTCGTTTATTGCAAGAGTAGTGCAACAAGTTACTGCTAATTACAAAGAAGCCCCAGCATTGAAGTACTAACGAAATCTTTCTGAGTGCAAAGCACATCACATTTCCTCTGTAATTTCTCGCCGACGATCACGTCAACCGGGAATCGCCGCAGCAATGGATGAGGAACTGCTGGAACTTCAGAGGCAATTCGAGTCCGCACAGCAGGCCAAATCCAGCATCCGCTTGTCCGACCGAAACGTCGTCGAATTGGTACAGAAGCTTCAGGAACTCCGAATCATCGACTTCGATCTTCTCCACACCACCTCCGGAAAAGAATACATCACTCCGGTATCTGATTTAACTCATCATTTTAACTGGTTTTCAATCCTTGATTTTGTTATTTTGGAGTTAATTCGTTGCATGTGTGGGTTTGTTCTGATAGGAGCAATTGAGGAGTGAAATTGTTGATGAAATCAATAGGAAAGGCCGTGCATCCTTGATTGATTTGGCGGATACCATTGGAGTAGATTTATACCATGTCGAGAAACAATCGCAGCACGTCGTGTCGAGTGACTCTTCGCTTATGTTGATTAACGGCGAGATAATTTCGAATTTTTATTGGGACACTGTTTCTGAGGAAATTAATGAAAAACTCCAGGAATGCAGTCAAATTTCGTTGGCAGAAATTGCAGCCCAGCTGCAAGTGGGTTCCGAATTGGTCGTATCCATTCTAGAACCCCGGCTGGGGACGTTGGTAATGTCCTCGTATCAGCTTTCCGTTTGAATTTCTAATTTAAGGGGAAAATTCTTGACTTGGGATATTGTGTTTTGTGATTGTGTTGTGGATATTTATAAAGGTGAAGGGTAGGCTTGAAGGTGGACAATTGTATACGCCAGCATATGTTGCCCGTGTGAATGCCATGGTTCGAGGTGCAGCCAGGGGGATTGCTGTTCCCATGAATTTGTCAGCATGGTGGAGTTCGTTGCAGGTTCTGCTGCAAGATATGGATGGGTTCAGTGGAGTGGTAGTTGAGAGTTCTTTTTTCCAATCATTGTTTAATGGATTGGTTAAGGGAGGAGAGATTCTTGGCTCGCTTCGTGCTGGAGTACATTGGACACCTTCTGTATGTGAGACTCTTTCTTATGAAAAGTTTTGTTTATCATGGATTATTTGAACTTTGAATGTTGAATGTTAAATGTATATCATGATTACTTGAATTTGAATGTATATTGAAGGGTATTGACATGTCCTTGAAAATAATATATACAATATTTTGCATTCATGGATCAGTATGTTTCTATGTACTGGGTCTAGTTCTTGCTTATGTTGTCTGCTATTTGACAGGTATTTGCCATTGCTCAAAAAGAGTGTGTGGATGCCTTCTTCTCACAGGTACTATCTTTTTCTCCCTTTCTTGACATGGATAGCATTACATATGAATTCACTGTGTTCATCAGGAGAAGTTGTCTGTTTAAATCTTGAACCATATTTTCTGACATGTTTAATTTTGGAAACCACAAATTTATGTTCTGACTGAATTATGTTGTGAAAAATCATACATCTCCCAGAAGTGGTTGGAGTAGCAGATGCCAATAGAGCACCAGAGCAATTTATGACCCTTTTTTTTGGTGTATTTGCCCTTTATATTCTTTGTCTATAACAGATCATTTCTCCTTATTCTTTGAGATTCAGAACTCAAATCCTCATGCTTATTTGATTTCCTTAATAGTCTCAAAGTTATCACTTCCAGTATATTTAAATATTTCTTCTTTGTGCGCAGAATTCCTTCATAAGTTATGAAACTCTCCAAAAACTTGGAATACCACAACCTGTTCAGTTTTTGCAGGTATCCTGATCTATTTGGATTTATTTTCTTTACTTCTCTAGTTTGGGTGATTTGGAAAATGACTAAATTAATAAAACACCGTCCGAATAAATAGTCTTTTGGTGGCTATCTGATAAGTTTCTTCTCATGAATAATTACTGTAGTCCAGATATCCTGAAGGAAAACCTCTTGCCACTATCTTTGTTCATGGTTCACTGATTGAAATGTTGGATGCTTCTGTGGATGATGCCGTTGAGCGCAGTAGCTGGTGAGTTCTAATCTGCATATACCCATTCATATTTTCAATTTCTACTGCTCATTGTAGCTGTCCCAGATTTTTTAAGCAGCAAACAATGTAGATGCTATTTAATATGTCCATTAATCTTGTCATGGTTAAATGTAACATATATCATTGCTTTATAATTTTATATAGGATCAAGTTGCTTGTGGTTAACCGAGCTTAAGTAAACAAAAGCTTTCTCAGTACTGACTCAATAAGATGGAATGAACATGCCTGAACTAAGAGGGGGGGTGGGGTGTAAATAAGCCGAGTCTAGTAGAACTTGATTCGATTAGAAAACTCGAATCAAACTCGATCGAACTTATTTTTTTTGAACTCGAGCTTGACTCGAGGAAAAACTAGATATACTCGAGCTTGACTCGATAACTTACATAACATCAATTAAACATTTTTTTTAAATTTATAATTGTAAAATTATGTGAGCTCCATTAAGCTCGCGAGCCTAACGAGCCTACTATTGTTGAGCTCGATTCAATTAAATTCAAGTCGATTTCGAGTTTTTTTTCAAGTTGAGCACGAGTAGCTCGTGAGCCAGCTCGACTCACTTACACCCCTAGCCTGAACTCATGCCCATGTTTTTTGTTTGCTTGGCCAGTATTAGGTTCATTTAATTAGAACGGTGCCTTGCATAACTACCAATTTTCTCAAGCTTAGTAAGAACCCAAAGCGTAAGTTCAATAAGATTACACTCAAAGAATCACCCAGAATGTGTTTCCAGATTATAATTCTGCTATTGGAATGAAAAAATGTACTCCACATAAATATGTGGAGACATTGCTATTATCAATTTAAGGACGAGAACATGCAATGAATTATGGAAGAGATGGGAAATTTCATTGTTCTATTATCTACTATTTTGACTGCAATATTTAGCAGAGTTATATTGATAACTTAAATCATGGAGTATTATATTTTCCAGGTAATTCAAATGGGATTATGTTACATCCATTCAGTTGTGTTTATCATTTCTCCTTGCTGATGTTTGTTCTTACCTTCAGCTTTAGTATGAATCACTTGCATGCTCAAAACATAGTGTTTTTTTTTCTGGTTAATTTCAGGATAGATTCGCTCACAATTTTACCCACATCCTTTGCATTGCAAGATGCATCTAAGATTCTTTCACTTTGTCCATCTGTTCAGAGAGCTCTAAAGGTAATTCATTCTTATCCGTGCTCTATTTATGTGCTACTCATCGATAAATTAATTCCTTAGACTTCTCTTATGAACTTTTCTTCACTTTCAGTCTGGTAAAGCACATATGCTGGGAGAATCCTACATTTTTAGTGATGCTTTTGTGAAGGTAAGTAGTTTAAAGTTTCTCTGAAATTTTGTATGTCTGATGAAAAAGTCCAAGTTTGAATTCCTAAAGACTGAGGGAAAAAAATCAGAGTTCCAGTCTGTACTTCTGCTTAAATTACAAAAACTGTTAATTCCATCGATAGACATTTCATTAGTATATTCTCTGAACTTTTTGTAGGCAAAGAATTCTGAGTAGCATATGCAAATATTTTCATTTGTTGCCTGATTTTTAGTGTTATATATGTTTACATGGTTTAGTTACTGTTTTCCTGAAGTGTAGCTATATGTGGCCGGATAATTGTATAAAAGTGGATAAGTTTGGGCTATGTTCGGACAGGTGATAATTCATGTGCTAGATATGATGGGGTAAGCAAGCTGGGGGGAAACTATATATTGGCACTCGTGATTATATGTATATCTGCCTGAATGCTTGACTTATTCCTGTAAGCATATTGCCAAGGAACCAAGAGAAAAATATTCAGACCAAGTCAGCGTTTTTTAGCACAGTTCCCATAAATATACATGTCCTCTTCACATTAGTGATTTTAGACATATCTCGAATTTTGTATTCTAGATCTGGTGATCTTCATAGTGATTTTCCTCAGTTTCCCTCTTAGCCCTTCAATGCATAAGGATGAAATTAAACACCAGCCATAATAATGTAGCCTCTTATTTAAGGATTAAATCCCCTAAAAAGGTTATTTATTTAATTGAATATTCAATTATATCCTGGAAGGCTCTTGATGGTGCGTATTCTCCAAATTAGTTATATAACACTGTTAATGATTATAAAGGCTTCCTCTTCTTGTATAAAGTTACTGAAAAAATGATATATGTAACAGTGTGGAACCAGAAAGATGGTAATGTAGCATCCCCTTTGTGATTCCAGTGATGCTAATTTACTCTTATGTATTCCTTTTGATGTAATGCAGCATCTGTTTGAGAGCATCCAGAAAGAGCTGGAAAATGTGAATTTTACTGGACTTGCAGATGTTGGGTCGTCAGAAAAACCACATCTCACCAAAGCAGCCAACCAGGGACATGATGATAGCAGCACTCTAGCTGAAGCAGATGAATATGATAATCAAAGTAATACTGGTAAACCAGCACAAGAGAAAGGATCTAAGAAGAAAAAAACAAAAGGAACTGGGAATGCAAAGGCTGGGAACGTTGAAATCAGTCCAGAGGTCCCAGAATCTACTAAGAAAAAGCAGAAAAAGGGAAAGGCCACCCCAGCTGCACAAGTAACAGGCTCAAAGTCCGGTGCCAAAAAAGATACTGAAAGAATGGACAACCCTAGCTTTTTGTCTGAAGAATCATTAGTCCGAAAGATAATGTCTTTGATTCCAGATTTAGAGGAGCAAGGTAAGTTTCATTTTCTTTCCAATCTCCTCTTAATTAAAAAATTATTATAACTTTATAATTAACTGTTTGTTGGATCTGATAACAATTTGCTTGTGCTACATAGGTATGGATGATCCTGAGACCGTTCTTGCACCTCTGGCGAGCTATTTGAGACCCATGCTCCTAAATTCATGGATGGAAAGAAGAAAGGCTGCTTTTACTGAGAATTCCCAGCAAATGAAAAGGTTGCTTGATAATTTACAGCATAAGGTTGATGAGGTAATGAGAGATATCTAATTTTATTAATTTGGATTCTTAAGATGTACATGTACTTAATTATTGTTATACCAAAAAATGTCTGAATTGAGATAATGGTTTTCTGCCTAAACGTCCTGTTGGTCTGATAAAGCATTCCCAACCTTCATATGATATGTATTAATCCCAAATTCTATACTTGGTTCATGTTTTATTTTCTGTGCTGAAATGGTGTATTCTTCTGGTAAAGATACACTATATATATTATTTCCAATTGATCACAATGTCCATTTGGCCAGGCATTCTTAAATATTCAACTATATGAAAAGGCATTGGATATGTTTGAAGATGACCCACCAACTGCTGTAAGTTCTTCTCCCGATTTTGGACAATAATCTGGCTCTATTGTGTAACGTACTAAAAGAAGTATTTTTCCTTTGTTTTTGTTAGGTTCTCTTACACAAACATTTGTTACGAACTGCAGCCACCCCAATTGTTGACACTCTCTTAGTTAACTTGGTAATTTTGCAGTTTATTGACAGTTCATTTTTTTAGCATGAAATGATTATCATTCTAGCTCTGATATACCATGATGTGTATGCAGGATATGCACAACAAATTGAAGAATGGGCAGCAACTTGAGGAATCTCAAAATCCTGAAACTGCAGCTATGAGCTCTGCAGATAGAATAGCCCTGGTAAACATATAGATGCTTAAGTAACAACTTTTCCTCATTCAAATTCTGAACTCCTGATTTCCATGCTTTTGTTCACAGGCAAAGGGTTTATCTAAATCATTGTCAGTCAGAGCTGTTGGGCTTATTGAAACTTTGGAAGGGAAGGTTGGTGTAGTCCCTATGCATCCTTATCGAACATCTGATTCACTATAAATTGCTTCTGATATTAGCACTTGAGTTGCTGACATACTTGCATTATTATAATTTTATAATGGCAGCGCGTGGATTTATTCCTGAGTGCAGCAAGAGAGCTTGTAGAGGAAAGGTAAAAAGGATCCATTTGTGGCCAGTGATTTTCAAGTATTGATCATTAAAATCGGAACTTATTTTCCAACTCTTGTTCTGCAGTGGGTTAATTTTCAAAAAACTTGATAAGAAACTGGAAAGGACTCTTCTGCATTCGTATCGAAAGGTATGCCCAACATATATAATTTTGTTGACAGCTTACTAAACTTTTTACCCAAAGTAATTGTATGGGTATGTCAGGAGTTTTTTTCAGATTTAGGGATGGCAATGGGCGGGTCTGGGACGTGTTTTCCCTGTCCCAGAACCCGCCCCGCATAAGGACCCGCCGTGTTCTACCCGCCCCACATAATTTTTTAATTATTTTAAAATTAATTTAAATATACAGAATATATTTATTTTGACATTAAATAATTAAAAATAAAATATATAATTGTTTCAAATAGCATTTATATTCATCTTATTCTAAAAAATACATATAAAATGTTTTTACACAAACATATACTCCATACATTAATATGCTTATAATGTTATATAAATCCACATATATTAAATATTACTCCGTACTATATTTATATATAACGAGTCCGGATATGGTTTGGCGGGGGAGGTTTGGCAAAAACCACGACCCGTCCCATACCCGCTTAACCGGGTCCAGACCCCCGTCTCATTGCCATCCCTATTCAGATTCTGAAATTTTACGCATTGTTATGTGCACCACATTTTTTTTGTTTGTTTTCGAATATGCTGTTATGTTAATCATGGTTGTATATAACTCTTCCATACTTCTCGTCGTGATCATGTTTATAATCTTAGATATTTTAGTCATGTCCCTTTTCTTCACCTTATTATAGGTCTAGATGGCACCACCTACGCTTATTTAAAATAGGTGCATGAATGATTGATGCTGGTCTGATGTATTTTTAACATTATCCCTGTTGTTTGAAAATTCAGGATTTGACATCTCAAGTTTCTGCTGAAACTGATCCTGTCTCCCTTCTGTCTAAAGTTGTTTCTTTACTATATGTCCAGGTTAGTTTTGCTGTCATTGAGTTATATGTGGGCATCAATAGACAAGAATTGTCATCTTTTTTTCTTTCACTCCAGCATTATTTCTGGTTACTTGCAGCTATATGGAAAAGCTCTTCAAGCTCCTGGCAGGACAATTTCAGTTGCTGTGTCTCGTTTAAAGGTAAAAGTTTTGTATTGGTTTCCTTGCTACTATAAAATCTTTCAATTAGTTAATCCGAAATAGAGGATATGTGATGCCCTTATATGGTGGCTGTTGTAGATCGAGGATTGTCTTAGAAAAATAATATTTGAAATGCAAAGTTAGTAATAGACTCAAAGCTCTACATATTTAATATTGAAACTCTGAAGTTCCATGCTAGGACTCGACTATTGCATATCTTTTACCAATACATGCACTTCCATTAATAATGCTTTTGATTGACGGTGAGGGCATCTAACAAAATCTACAATCAAATTATACTCTCTTTTGAACAGCTTTATATTAACCAAGATCTACAACATTCTTAAATCGAAGATTGTTAAATCTGGAAGCAGTATTGAGATTGTCGTCACATGGCTTTTCCCATGACTGTGCATTTTCGTAATATTAACGACTGTTTGCTTCAATTTATATAGGATAAACTGGATGATTCAGCATTCAAAACTTTAGTTGACTATCAAAAAGCTGCAGTCGCCCTTCTATCTCTGATGTCTGCAGGAACTGGCAATGTGAGTTCAGTATTACGAAATTACCTTGCTGTATCGTTAATATTAAAAGTGGATAATTGATTGGGGTGGTGTGAATGTTGGTGCATTGTTTTTAGGAAGAAGATTGTACATCAGATAGAATATTGAGCAAGAGGGAGCTACTTGAGGAATCGATGCCTGCATTGAAGAGCTTGGTGTTAGGTGGTAATACACAACTAGATCCAGTCCCCCGTAGATAATAATCTCTATCTTTACAGCGCAAAAAGTACGTATAAATGTTGCTCTGGTCGTCGTTTTTATTATCTCAGAAAAATCATGCTCGGAATAACAGTTAATTATCATCTATCTAGTGGACGACCTGCAAATCTTCAGTTTTGTCTGATAGACTAATCAAATCAGAGGGGCAAAACCATTGCTCTTCTTGCTAGCTGCTTCACCCTTCTTCGTATCATCAAAATTGACAATAAAACTCAACCTGCGACCAGAAAAGATTTTATATTTTTGTTTTATAAGTAAATTTTAAGTACCCAAGTTTGGAGGTTATTTACAAATATGCATTCATGGGCAAACTTGGATTCATATGAATTTGTTGACAAATTCTATGAACCTGGTTCACTCAGGTTTTATGGTGAACTCACTGTACTCTTTAACACACGAAATTATGATGTTTAGCAAATGAAATACTAGCATTAAACATTTTGAAAGAACGACACGTTTGGTGCTCCATTTTAATATTTAAATTGTAATTTTCTTATAAAAGCTAAAGTGCGGCGTAGGTTAGCGTTTTTTTTAGAGTATTTGAATGAGGTGCAAAAAGTGTGTAGAATCTGAAATCTGAATTGATTAAATAAATCAATTGATTTTGATGGAGAGATTTTTTGGTGTTGGAAAGCAGTGATATTTTAATATGCAGATCGATGTCCATGTTAACACATAATCAACCAAGAATGTTACTCCTCAGAGGGCGTCTTAATTGTTGGACTTCAATTGTTTTGTACTTGAGTTTGATAACATTTAATTTTATCTGATTAATTTGACGTAGCAAGATGAGTTATATTATATTGTCAATTATTTATGTATTTCTGATGACAAAAACTTCACAAGCACTCATACACAGTATGTATCAACATAAGATTCGTGCAATATTACTGTCCAGTCCTTTCCGTTTCTAATATACGAATTTGTTTCTCTCCACGCTATTTTTCAGTTCTTCGATGGCAGTCTCCACTCTTTGTTCTCTTCTCGTTCTTCCATTTTCTTTCTTGCGAGTCCTTATATTTTCTACGTTCTTCCATTCTCTATTTCTTGCAATTTTACAGGTCCTTCCATCATTCTCCCCACATTCTTCAATTCTTGAGACCACGGTTTAAACCTATATTTTTTTTTTCGTGTGCACACAAGTGTTCCTCTATTCCGATGGATATATTATATGAAATTTTCGCATGCCATCATTTGATTGGCCAATAATCTCATCGGTCAACAAAAACCAAATACTTACAGTTCCATGGACCAAGCAAATTGGATTCGACAACGATTTGGTTTTATACGGCCTAAATGAATAATGTTTTTTGCGAGATTGGTTACACGATATATATTATGTGGGAATAAAAGACATAGGTAATACCGTATATATGGACTGGAAATGTGAGAAATTATCGACCATACCGGTGTGATTACGAGAAATTATGAATTCAGCGAAATTATTGTCTTCAAAGTTGAACTTCTTTAAACCATCAAAAGTCATTACGCAGCAAAAAGACTGCAATACCATTCTTTACTTCAACGTATTTTAAGTTTTTAACTCCTAAAAGAAACTACAAGTCAGTGCAACATTAATGGATAAAAATGGTTTACAAGTGAACAAATAGAAGAACGAGATAAAACCCTTTTTTGAGACATACAATGTAGGAGTATTATGATCATTAGGATATTATTCTTTTGCAACAGGATAGTAACGTCAAAATGTCTAATTGTGAGCAGTTATCTTTTTAACACTCGAAAACATAAATGCAATCGTAAACTTCAAACAAGTCTGCTCTATTTTCTTCTTTTCAACAGAGACCACGTAAATCTTTCGACAAATGAAATTCAGAAAAGAGACACATGCACATTAGAAAGTTGAAGAATATTACGATTAACAGGGAATAAGAAAATGGGTGAATTCATGCTATAATTATTCAAACAGATCCAGAGATGAAATGGAAATGCAGGCAATAGTAATGCATTCTACAGATGATACAGAAGTTAAACTTTATAAAAAATGCAAAGCAAGTAACACAGGGAGAGATTACAACAGCTAGCAACAAAGACAACATTGCTGCAATGATTGCTTACAATGGCTGAAATTAACAGGTGATGAATAAAAAGCATGCTTTACGTCTACCCTAAAAAACGAGATGAACCTGAAGATTGATTTACAGTGAGAGCCTGTTTGTCAGTGTTGAGGCAAAGCCGGTCTTTTTTCCAACATCTCATAATGAAGAACAAAATTGTCCTGCATACGTTTATACACCCAGTTCAGTATCGTTAATCAAATCAAACCCCGTTAGATTTCATAACCAAATGCAACAAACCTTGCGAATTGTCTCCCATGTATTTGGATCGAAAGAGATGTAAGAACCTCTCTCGTAAGTGCTCGTCTTTACAAGAGGCTCCATGTTAGTGACTCTCATAAACCATGCCCGCTGCTCCTTGTGATAGAACCAGCCTCTATTATATCTGAGTGTTGAGATTTTGCATAACAGAAAAATTAAAAAGAATGCAAAAAAGGGACACAAAAACATATAAATAAGCATAGTAGTTGTAAAGACAACGTACAATTCATTTGCCGCATATAATTGGGCTTCATCCTTTGGCATACTGCATAAAATCAACAAGATATTAAGTACTGTTTGCAAAAACGGAATTGAAGTAATAACTGACGTGTAAAGCAAGGCTCACCTATAGAAAATATAAAACAGTGTGTCTAATTGGAACTTTGAGAAGTATGCTTGCTGCAGCAAAGACAACACATTTCAGGAAAAAGAAATGACTACAAATCTAAAGCGGGCTACATTAAGACAACAAACAAAAAGGCTCACGCTTAGAGGAGGCGGATTTTTAGCATGATAACATTGTGGCACAGTGAACTCTGGATCACCCTTAGCAGGCTCGTCTGACCACGGGGAACCAAACATTTTGTGGAGATTTTCAGTAGAATTTAAATTCAATCCGAGGGTAGTTAGGTCAATTCCAAGTGCAAGAGATGTCAAATCGGGATCACTCATTCTTATCACACTTAACAAACCACGCAAACCAAATTGGTCAGAAGCTGTCTGAGCAGATTGAATGGGCTTCGCTCCTTGATCCCTAAAGGGTTGACCAACGGGAGATATTGGTTGAAGGCGGAATTGGGATTGATTCTGATGCTGTTGATATTGTTGTAAAACCTGCTCGTATGACCCTATACCAGATACTGAACTCGGGCTGTTCAGAGGTCGCAGTCCCATCCCTGGGGGTCCACTGCTCTGAATCATATTTAAGGAAACAAGTACATAACAAACATTAGACATAAGATCCATATCATAAGCACTACAGGAATCATGATTTTAAAAAAAAAAAAACAGTCGGCTTCCACATTCTGCTGGAGGACATTCCAAACTTTGATTTTAAGTTCATAGACTATTAGGTATTTGTAAAGCATGATTAGCTGGAGGACATTCCAAACTTTGATTACTAACGGGATCTCATAGAGAATGAAATTTTGTAATATCCCTGAATAAAGAAAAAAAAATGGTGGTGATCAAGCGCAGGGTGACAGATGATACATGAGAGAACAAAGGATAACAATGTAAGGAGGCGCATGCTACAAAATTCTTCAATGGGAATGGTAAGGAGAATGAACATGAGTAATTATTGTGATTGATTAAAATAAAAGATGATCAATTCACCTTCATCATGCTTCGGATAGGATAATGAGACTCAAAATAAGTTGATCATTATCCCATTTTGATTAACTACCCCACCTCCTACAATCATTTCTCCTCAATCATTCCACTATTCATCAACCAACAATCCTTTTTAGTCCGCACTTACACTAACAATGTAACCATCATTCTCATTGCAATTCACTATTAAAGGATTCGCATATCATTCCCATTAATAATTTGAATCAAGCGCCCCCAAAGATTGTTATTTGAGTTCTATACATTACAGTTGCCTTGCATATTTTATTTGGAAGATCACATTCGACCTTGTATAAACAATGATAACAACAATATGATTGAGAAGTATGTAGTTTGTCGTAGCACACCTGTGAATGGTAATTTGAATGGGATGATGGAAACAACTCTGAACCGTGTACATGGAGTAGATCTTGGTTATTTATATTTGAAAAATGGCCACCACTGCCACTTGCTGATGGATTATGTTGCTGCTGTGGCCGATGAGATGAGAACGTTGCACCCAAATTGAAACTAGCAGACCGTCCCATCTGCATTTTTAAAATCAGGAAGACTGAGAAAGACTATAGAATCAGAGAAACTATGTATGCTACTTAAACAATAAATCCTTACAGAAAAATGTTGAGGCTGCATCATAGAAACATTACTATCATGAATTTGTTGTTCTTTCTGGTGCATGTCCATTCCGTAATCAGCATTGCCACCTGCAAAAGGAGTACTTCATTGTAAACTATAATGACTAAAGGACCAGAATGATGCACATTAATATATGAAGTCTCTTAAGCAAGATTCTAAATGGCACATGAGGCAACAAAGCACAGATAAGAATCAATTGCAAAGTCAAGATTCTTTCTCGCCAAGTTGTAAGAACAATGGACAAACAAGATGAATCTTTCAAAACTAACCACAATATATCCAATGCACTAACATGAATCCAATATGATCAAATTCAACAAATTAACTTAATATGACGCGGATATGAATATACAAAATACCATTATGATCAAACAACGAAGAAAAGTTGAGAAAATAGCAAAGTGAGCACACATAATAGCAGTACCATAATATATTATAGGGATAATGTACAATTTGGACTCTGAATTATTGTCTTGGGGACCCTGAATTATTTTTTGGTACAAATAAACCCTCCAACTTTTAAAGTCAAAACAAATAAGACATCCTTGCCTCATTTTATTAGTTGGAGGGAGGGCCTCCTTGCCTCATTTCATTAGTTGAAGGGCGTATTTAATTGATTTTAAAAGTTGGATGTTTATATGAACCAAAAAAATATTCAAGGTCCAATTTATACCCAAGACAATAATTCAGGGGCCAACTTGTACCTAATCCCTATATTATTTCAACCATGCTGCTGGTTCCAGCAGTGTTGTTAAAACCCCTGCCTAGGCATTGGACTACATTAACCACCTCCACCATCAGCACCTCCTAACCCAGCCCATGACATGTATAGGTGCTACCGATTACCAGTTTTTATCCGAATTTGAAAATATGACAAAGCAATTTGAATGTTTATAGAGCTCGGCAAATATGACATTTTTTTGAATTTGAAACAAAACCTCTTCGGCTTAACTCTCCAGGATACCCTCTCTCCAATACAAATTTTGACAAAGCAATAGTGTACAGTTAAAGAGAAGCATAGTAATAGCACATTGAAGGATATGCATTACGATTTTTAAAACTTTGATATGCTAGCTATTCTGATACCAGAAATAAAAAAGGTCAAATAATCAGATAAGATAGAGTAACATAGAATACAATAAGCACCTTTAAATCCAGGTAAGGCTGGAAAATCTTCATTCTGAATACTGAACTCCTGATTTTGTTGAACAATAGGGCTAAGACCTTGTTTTCGCAATGAACCTGCAACAATTTAAAATGTTATACTTCTTTCAGCAGAAAGAGAAGCACCTGCAGAAGTCTTTCAGAAAAAGACCAGACTCATAGTTACCTATCTGTCCTTGAGAGCCTCCAGAAGAATTGGGACGACTAGTCAGTTGAGGGAAATCGTTTATATCAAAAGCAGCACCATCATTGGAATTCATGTCATTAAGCATGCCCATACTAGTAAGGCTATTCATATTCTGAACATGGTTTTGAGATAAGTGGCCACCGGAAGGAGGGTAGGAATTGCCTAACATTGATAATACCTGCGGAGAAGCTGAACAGTAGAAACTCCCATATCATTTCAGAACTTAAACCCTCAACAAGCACAATTTACTAAGTGTATATCAGTCATCTCAGTCTCGAAGTATTTAAATGATGAAAAACTGCAATCACATCCAGAACAAGTATAATAATTTCTTTAGCAAGAAACATATATGCATGGGGCAGGATTATTCTTCTCTGGGAAAGCTCGGACTTATGAAATAAAAAAACCAACACTATCCTTTAAGAAACAGAGAGCTCCTAATATAAACAGAAGATAGCAACAGTAAATTCTGCATAACTTCAGTTTGCACACACTAAGTTAACACTCAAATCATATTCCTCCAAGGTCCCCTCAGGATAAAGAAGAAATGCAATATAAATGAGCTAGTATATATTTCAATAACCCAAGGCTCCAAATTTATTTTCAATGACAGTGAAGTTTTTCTTTCTTGTCGATCAAGAGAACAGGTGGAAACACAGCTATTTTCAGACAATCTCAAGGAAACCAAAATATAACAGTTACATGCAAAAGAATGGAAAGAACATTTTGATTATCAATCTCGAGAAATTAAAGCAGACAGACGAAAATCCAGAAAGCAAGCTGAAAGATCAAATTAAAATTAGGTATGTTGATGAATTAGCGTACAAACGGAATAACAAAAAAAAAAAACCAAAAGCAGGATTAAAGAAAATCATTGTAAATATGCCATAATGAGAGAAGAACAGTGGACCAAGAATGGCTGGGTACGATTAGTAGGCTGCTACTGCTACCAGAAACTGCTCAATTTTCAAATGAGATGATATGCTCTATCCTAAATCCAAACAAAGTCCATTCGACCAGTGATTTTTTCAAAGTCGGATTTTAATTCACTTTCTAAATGCACCAGCATGGTTAAAAGCTGGCGTGAATTGGGACATGTGTTGTCTGGATAGTGGGCCATTTATTATGGATAAGTTTCATGTTATCTCAAACTGAAGAACTGAAAAACTATTGGAAAGCATTCAAAATTTATAAATTATAAGAGAGAATGAAAGAAAATATATGCATAAAGATAACTAGAAGTATATTAGTATGACTAATGGCCAAGTGAAAAAACAAGAGGTAAATTACAATTCGAATTGAAAAATAGCAATTTTTGTAACCACTTGTTAGCAGCAGAAAACTACCATTGCATGGTATGTTACCTTGTTGAAGCACACTACCCATCAGCCTATTCTGTCCTTGCACATTTAGATTTCCAGAACCACTATTGCCAGATAAATTTAGGCGAGAAGGTAGCCCAGGCACAGATAGCCCTCCACCTGAGTTAATATTCCTGCCAATGTTCCCCCCACCAACTATATTACCCATTGAGCTTGTAATACGTGGCCCAACATTTCCTAGAGCAGGCGACACACCCAAACCTGGAACAGACGACCGATTACCAATTCCGGCAGACGTTGGGAGAATCCCAGGGATTGAACCACCAACTCCGTTAGTGTTACTACTGTACCCTTGGTTACCAATGACACTCATACCACCTCTACTTGCCATCCCTGAATGGTGTGCATTGCTGTGAGATATCTGCAAAAAAAATATATATATATATTAAATAATACAATGGTAGCAGTTAAGCATAAGTAATAACTATGACCAAACGCATCAGCACATAACAGGTACACCTTGCAGAAGGTTCAACACCAAAAGCAATTCCGAGATTATAATCATATATACAAGATGTATTTCATCAGACTTCCAAATGTACCCCAAGGTGTATATATATATAGGCATCTCACATGCATAATTAGAGATGAAAATCACACCTGTGAAAGACCAACTGGAAGGTTATTTGAAGCAAAACGTCCAGTAGAAAGGTTGCCAGCAGCTTGCTGCATCCCACTCGATGCAATGTTATTGATTGCCGTACTTCTTGATCCAAGTCCACCTGGCATGTTTGGAACATTGAAGTTTCCATGAAGATTATGCAGTCCTTGCATATTTCCTGCAAAAATCAAGCTTTATATAACAGGTATTTAGACAAAAAAAAAAGTAGCTTAATCATAACAATAAACAACTTACCAGTGTGATGGAAAACTGGAGAACCAGCACCAGACTGGGCAGGAAAAGATGAAGAAAATGAGCGTCCTGTGTTGTCAGGAAGACTCGAAGAAGATCCGTTCAGTGACTGCAGTGATTTTGTGAATGAATTAACAGATACTAATATGAGTACATGTACAGGTCAACCATTCATCTATATCAAGTATGTTGTATGATCCAGGCAGATGATTGCCACTGCTTAAATACAAGAAATATAATGCAATCATGATAACGGGGAACACGTCTGATAAATCATATTCAGCATCTCCGTGGAAAGGCAAAGTGTACAAAAGCATTACACTATCTTCAGCATAATCATTGGAATATAGGAACTGTTAAGCACAAAACTCTGAAAATAAATGGAAAGAAAAACACATACTACAATAGGTTTCAAGTTTTAAGTGTTGATTGTATAAGTACAGTGATAATAATTATTTACACCAAAACTTCAGTCCATTATCAGAGAAAAGAATGTTTATGCGGTGTTCTCCCAATTAAGATGTCATACCTTAAGGGATTTACATATCTACACCCAGTCTAACAGAGTCAGGACTTCAATTTACGAAACTAAACTTTTCCACACTCCCCCTTAAGGGATTTCTCAATGCCTTATGGCAAGTTTAAGCTGAAAAGAAGCTATTATGAAGTGGTGAACATCTTAGGAAGGACACAACACGGTGTAAGCAAAACAGAAATCAGCTAGTACACTCTTGGATTCCTTTTCTCCCAGCAGTAAAAAACACAAATTTAATGTTTGAGGCCTCTCTTGAACCTATATAGAAGACTCAAATTCACGTCTACATCAGGGCTGGGATGTAGAGATTGAACTTGTATTTGGACTATTGTCATGATGTTTTTATATGCAATCAGAAATCATCAGGCCATTCAGCATAGACTCAAGATTGCTGTCATCATTAGCCCCCAGGCTGAGATCGAAGGTGTAGCGTCCCACTTATGCAAACCCACACCCTAACCTCCATCCTTATTAGTTTCACGACATGTTGATGAAATACTTACACGAGAATATTGTTATAGGCCAACGGATATAGTTTTCAGTATCAAAGACAAATTGTAGAAGAGGAGACTAGGAACTGTGTGGCCTCATGATTAACAAATAAAAATTCACTCCACTCCTATTCAGTATCACTACCCTAGAAGAGAAGCTTTTATAATGTATAAGAATGGCTAGAAAACCCCAAGTTCCTAAGAAGACCTACTGTTGGACAATTTCCTAAACAGAATCTTATTCGTGCAATTGGGGAGAGCAGGGCATTGTGTTGCATTTGGATAGATTATAAGGCCCCAACTTAGTTACAAGGACAAGAATACACCTATGAGTTCTGCAGAGGCCATTTAAGACCTAGCCACCTCACACCATACAACACTATACCCCCCCCCCAAAAAAAAAAGTTATGTGGTCTTTTCTCATTACTTCCATGGTCTATCCCAATTTCTGATCATTTTAAGTTTGGCAACTAGCACAAGTATGAATACACCCCCACGCCATACAGAACTACAACCATCGTTAAATAACTATAAATATCCCGACCTCTTGTCTTTTTTAGACATGCCATTTATTCTCAATCAATGTTTCAGAGGAAATTCGTTGGGCAACCCCGCGGTGTTTACAACTTGTTTGTGGTGCAGGCAAGAACCCTGAACCCACTCAATAGTTAACAAATCACAGGGAATCAGTTTCAGAAGACTTCAAATAATTCACATCAGTTGCACATGAAGAAAATACATATTTTTGCATGCTCGTCGTTGTAGGACATTAGTTTCATATGCTAGTCTACAAGGTCAAGGTTACAAGAAAAAGACTCCAAACACCATTTTCAAATATATCCAAAAGGATAACAGCCATTTGACACCTTTTCTAAATCCAATTGCTGCCAAAAATACACCCAGTTAAAAAAGTTGTAAGCTCTAGGATAGAATCAGATAAAACAAAGATTTGGTTCCCGCTTCACATGATAATTCATACAATATGTACACAGACGTATGATATTGCAATTACATAGTTACTAAAAAAATAGTATTAAAAATCTTCACCAATTAAGAAAGAAATTCTAAATCAATAAAGCATAGAACAATGAGCTGTCTCAGTTAACTGTCAATCTTATACCAATTTATTCCATGATGCATCAATGAAAATAAATTAAGAAAAAGATATAGAAACAGAGGGGCTAGTACATTGAGCAATCCTGACATAGTGAGATTGTCAAAATGTCATGAAGATAACTTTTCCTCCACAAGCGGCAGATTTAGTTTTTCCTTTAAGTCAGAAAGCTCTTTGGAGGACTTGGGGAACACCCTCGTGATATTGTAACGTCTGAAAAGGACAAGATATTAACAAATCAGTCACAAAATTTGCTGCTTTATAAAATTCAAGAACATAACAGCTAGATATGATTATTAAAAAAAAAAACTGAATCATAGCACAATTCAACTACAAGGAAGCCACCATACTTGCAACACCTCCGGATACACTATACAGCACCAAACATAATTTATAGGTAAATAAACAATTCAAATTACTACACATACACAAGAAGCAATCAACTCAACAGCAGCAGCAGGTGAACTCAATACAAAGGGCGATTAACAATTTAGCGGTAACCCCCGAAAACATTCAAATTGCAGAAACCAAAAAGGGGGAAATAAGAATCCCGAAAGTAAACCCTAAAAAAACAATTATTGTTCCAAGTATACAAACAAGTATGCTCCAGTATATGCATATATGAAAGGAAGTGAATATTTACCTCGAACAGGAAACAGATCTGCAGAGCACAAAATTGAAGTCAATTGCTCGAACGAGGATTAGAAAATTTAGAGAGAGGAAGATAATCGAAGAGAGAGAATGGAAGCGATTGGACTCAAACCCCTAGAAAACTTTTTGACACTGAAAATTAACGCTGGAAGAAATAGTATTGAATGCCACTGCTTAAATTAAATGAAAAAAAATAAAATTTACGTGAAAAATGGGACTGCCTAAATTTATTCAAAATAGGGAAAAGGAGGAGTCGGGGATAAAGTCGTGCTTCTAACAAATTCGTCGGGTTTTCTTAATTCACAAATTGACTACGCCAGTTTTTTTTTTTTTTTTTTAAAGCATTAATATATCAAACGATTTATTTAGTTAGATTAATTTAAATTTATTACAATACTCACATTCTTCAATTTAATTTAAAATTATTTATATGTGCAATACATAAATAAACAATATATTATTATATACATCTACTCCCTCCGTTCCCGGAGGAACTTACACCCCTAGAAATGGCACACGTTTTAATAAATGTGTAAGAAAAAGTGTAATGAGTAGTTTTGTAAATTTTTATGAATAAAGTAAAGTAAAAGGTAAATTGAGTGTGAAAAAAGTGTGCAAATTCCTATGAGACAGAGGTATAGTATAAGTTATTTAAAATGTCAATTCAAAAGGAAAATTAAGAAGTAATAAAAAGATTAACTACGTGATAATAAACAAAGAAAATTTAAAAATATTAAATTTCATAGATTTTCATTATTTTAAATTAGTGAATTGTAGTGAAGACATATGAACTGAGAAATATATGAATAAAATATATAGACATACGGATTTATCCTTGCTTTGGTACCTTTTAGGGCATGTTTGTTTTGGGATTATGTAGGATGGGAGAGATAGGGATGGGGAAATACTGAATGGAGAAATTCTGATAAATAGTAATTGTGTATGTTTGTTTTGGGATGTTTAGTAGGATGTGATGTAACTTTATATTAAATCAATTGTGTAAAAGTGTGAAGTATTATATAATACTCCAACTTTATGTCAAATCAATTAGTAAGAGTGGGTAATGACGTGATGTTGTATTATTATAATAGTAGAATATATAAATATTTTTAGGGATTGATGTAATTGGATGTTGAAATCTGAATGTAAAATCTCAAACTAGAACAAGACGGGGGACATTACATCCCACGTCCGGACGTGTGAGTCTCAAAACAAACGTGCCCTTAGAGTTGCCCCGAAATTAAAAACGATCAAGAACCATTGGTTTGGTGGTTCGAATTGGAACCTATCAATGTAATTTTAGTTAAAAAAAAAAAATATATATATATATATGGACCTTAAAGAGTCACTCTCTTGTCATCTTGTGCATAAGTTGTATTTTATGGAGTAATTAAAATGTGCCATTAATTTTAATTGAAATGTGGCACTAAACTTAACTTAAATGTGTTAGCTAATATATTATTGAACAATAATAATTTATATCACAAATAAATGAAACTTGAGACTAATTTTGACTAAATTGGGAGGCTAACTTTAATTTAAATTGGTGTTCCTTCCTTAAAGAAATTTAAACTAATGTAACTTAAACTAGAGAGGATAAAAAAATGTGCATCTTGGGAATAATATTAATTCTTATCAACAATATGATTAATCTCTTGAACAATAGTATAGTTGTTAATCGAGTTAGTAGGGATAAAAAGTCTAGAGGGACTGGGTATAAAACTTTTTAACTAATTTTTCTTTGTGAACAAATAGGATGTTGACTTACTAGGGTTAAGTCAGTTGATCGATAAAACTGTTGAGAGTAAAGTATCTCATTTAAGACTAATAACTAACATATTGACTACGCGGAAGCTTATCAGCTAGACAGACAACTATCAAAATAAGTTTTGTGCGAAAAATGTAGGTCCTAAAATATACTCGTCTAATTTGAAAAGTCATTTTTTTATGCTTAGAAAAATTATTATTAGTTTTATGTAGTTAAAGCAATATTATTATTATTATTATTTTTAAAATGTTTGCAGTAAAAAAGAACCATAGCCTACAAATCAGCACCAGCTTGTGCTTTCTCTCTCATCTAACCAGCTATGTCTACAAATCTTCAAGGTACATCGTCGTCTCTCCAATCTTGAGAAGAGTGCGTTTTCGCAGCCCACTTTGCTAACTCATCCGCTGCTGCATTTTTTGTTCGTGGAATATATAACACTTTGCACACTACAAAGTCCCTTATCATCGTGTAAATCCTTTCCAGAACTAAACCTTTTATGCTCCAAAGTTTCTCCCTTTTATTTATGGTCGTCACCACCTCCATCGAATCCGAGCGCACTTCCACCTTAGTGATTCATTTTTCCTAGGGCTGTTATTCGAGCCGAGTCGAGCCGAGTATTTGAGGTTCGAGCTCTTATCGAGCCGAGCCGAGCTCGGCTCGATAACACTACCGAGTTAAAAATTGAGCTCGACTCGACTCGTTAACGAGCTTAACGAGCCTATCGAGTCGAGCCGAGCCTAACGAGCCTAATGGAATTTTTTACAAAAATTTAGTTATCGAGCCTAACAAGTCGAGCTCGAGCCGGCTCGTTAATAAATCGAGTATTTAACGAGCTCGAGCTCGGCTCGTTAAGCTAAACGAGTCGAGCCGAGCCGAGTCTCGTTAAGGCTCGGTTCGAATAACAGCACTACTTTTTCCTTGCACCATATAAGCCCTTCCTCTATGGCATTCCACCCCCAACACTGAGCCTGGATTCATTATTGGTTTGCATTTTGCTCCTTGCAGTGCTTGTTCCCCTTTTTCAAAATTGCTCCAATGCCATACATCTCTCCCTGTTCCTTGAAGGCAGCATCGACTTGAAGAATGTCGCCCTCCCATTGCTCGTTTTCTTGCTCATTCCCTGCATCCATAATCTGTGTTGCAAACTGCCTTCTAGTATCTTGATAATCCTTCAAAAAAATCATGGCCCATTCCATATTTGACAACCTTATTCCTCTTTCAAAACCGCCTTTTTGATGTTTTGGATCATAAATCAATTGGCATCTCTCCTTCCAGATGCCCCATGCCAAAATTACCACTCACTCCATATTCCGTTTTTCCTCCCCACTCTCCAAACCATCTATCACATGCATTGTTGGTAGAAAGCGCATCCGCTTCAACAACTCCCACCACCCATTATCTTCCCATATGTGCTTAATACATGAATAAAAAAATAATACATGAGTAGTGGTTGCCTCACGCATCCCACACATCGTACACATACCTGATGTTGGAACGTGGTGTTTTTTCAAGTTGCCCTCCGTTGCCACGATGTCCCACATCACCTTCCACCAGAAGATCCTAATTTTTGGTGGCACGTTTAGTTTCCAAACCTTGCTCCACCTCTCTCGTATACTGCTATTCGTTGAGCCCGACGGTTCATGTCGTTTCTCCTTCATATTATCCAAGCTCTTCCAATATCCTGTTTTGACACTATATTTCCCCTTCTTTCCCGGCTTCCAAAATAGTGAGTCTCTGATCTGTAATCCCCCTATCGGTGTGCATAGTATTGCCTCTTCTTCCAAAGGTAGAAAAGCCTGATGTATTAATTCTTGATTTCAGGTGGCATCCTCTTTAATAAACCGATTTACGCTCGAGCTGCTCGCTTTTTTAGATATCAGCCTGCCCTCTTCCAAACCCGCTACCCATCTATCTCGAAAGAGTTTTATTGATTCCCCATTTCCAATTCTCCATCGTAGTCCAGATTCTAGCAAATCCTTACTCCAACATAACGACCTCCAAATGAAAGACGGATTGCTACCCACCTCCGCCTCTATCATCTCGCCATGTTTAAAGTAACTCGCCTTTAGAACTCTACTCAATAAAGAGTCAGGATATTCTAAAATACGCCAAAGTTGCTTCGCCAACAATGCTTTGTTGAAATGCACCAAATCTCTAAACGCAAGACCTCCAATTTCCCGTGCTTCACAAAGTACCTTCCATTGTTTCCAATGCATCATTTTCCCATCCTCCTTTAGCCCCCACCAAAAGTCTGCTACCAATTTTTCTATGTCCTTACAGATTGATGTTGGTACTCGGAAACATGTCATTGTATACGTTGGCACCGCTTGCACCACTACTTTAATCAGTACTTCACGTCCCCCTTCTGAGAAATCTGTCCCCCTCCATGCCTCTATTTTTTTACTGACTTTATCCCTTAAATAACCAAACTGCACTCTTTTCGCCTTCATAGAAAAAGTAGGAAGCCCCATATATAGTTCATGCCCACTTGTCATCCTTATTTGTAGAGTATCCCTCACTACTCTCCTATTTTCCGTTCTTGTACTTGGGCTGAACGACACCGTCGACTTGTCAAAATTTACCAATTGTCCCGATACTTGTTCATATTTTTTCAGAGTCTCTCTCACTTGAAGGCTTTCCTCCTTATTTGCTTTGAAAAATAGCAGACTGTCGTCTGCAAAGAACAAATGTGTGACTGTCGGTGCTCCTCTTGCTATCCTTACCCCTGCTACCTTCTTCTCCATTGCAGCTGTATGTAATAACGCGGATAAGCCTTGTGCGCAAATTACAAACATAAATGGTGACAAAGGGTCCCCCTGTCTTAACCCCCTCGTCGGCTTCAAACTCCCAATAATTTGATCATTTATCTTGAAAGCATACCTCACCGTTGTTATACACCTCATCATCAAGTTTATCTAGTTTTCACTAAAGCCGCTTTTTGTCAGCATTACCTCCAAATAGCTCCATTCCACTCGATCGTACGCCTTACTCATGTCGAGTTTCAAAGCCGCGTACCCCTCCTTGCTTTTGTTGTGACGTAGCCAATGCATGCACTCATATCCTAAAATGATATTGTCTGAAATTAACCTCCCCGGAGTAAAAGCGCTTTGATTGTCATCCACTATCTTCCCCATCACATGCTTTAGCCTATTCGTTGTCGTTCTTGCCAGAATTCTGTACACTACATTGCTTAGGCTTATCGGACGGAAATCCATGACCTTTTTCGGATCTTTCTTCTTTGGAATTAAGGTGATCCACGTTTCGTTCCAAGCTGTAACCTCTCCTTTGTTGTTCAGAACTTTCAATATAGCTTTCGTAATATCCGGACCCACCTCATCCCATGTCTGATGATAAAAGCCCACTGACATTCCATCGGGTCCCGGAGCTTTCATCGGATTTAGGTTATATGCTGCCTCTTTAACTTCTTTGGCTGTGAAAGGTCTATCCAGAAACATATTCATATTTTCATCCACCACTGGTTCCACCATATTAAGCAGATTATGGATTTCAGTAACATTTGGATTTTGTGAAGTAAAGATCCCAGCAAAGTAAGCTTCCACAACCTTTTGTATCTCTTCTTCCTTTTCTACCCAATCTCCCCTTTCATTTTCAACACCCCGTATAGTATTTGTCCATCTTCTTTGATTTGCTTTTCTGTGGAACACCTTTGTATTTCTATCTCCATCCTTCAGCCATGACACTCGAGCTCGTTGTTGCCATTTTAAATTTTCTTGCGTCTGCAATTTCTCCAATCGACCTTCAAGCTCCCTTATCCGATTAAAGTCCACTTCGTGCTCCTCATTGTTCAACAATGAATTTATATTACTTCTGCACACTCCTATTTTCTTTTTTATATCCCTCACTCTATCTGCTGCCCATTTGGTCATCGTTTGTCCACAATTTCTTATTTTCTGCATAATCTCTTCCCTTCCACCCCCATCCTTCCACCCTTTCTTAACTGTGTCTTTGAAATCCTGTTCCAAAGTCCATGCTCTCTCAAACCTAAAGAGCCTGTGCCTCCCCCTGTTTAATGGTTTGTCCCTCTCATTTATACTGAGCTTCACAGGACGATGGTCTGATCCATAGAAGTTGAGGTTCACCACCTCCCAAGTATAAAATGTATCCAGCCAACAATCATTTGCCATAAATCTGTCTAATTTCTCTCTGAGTTGTGCTACCTCGGTTCTCCTATTTCCCCATGTGAAGAAAGGCCCCTTTGCTTTCATGTCCCTTAGCCCAACTTCATGTACTGCATCTCTATACTTTTTTATTTGTCCATAAGGCCTCTGCCTCATGCTATCTCCACCCTTTTTCTCATTTAGATACATAATTTCATTAAAATCACCTCCTATCAGCCAGGCCTTAGTTCCCCCCATATGAGTATTTCTGATTCTTTTCAACAACTCCCACGATTGGTGCCTCAAATGAGTAGTTGGTGATCCATAAAAACCAGTAAACCGCCATTGTACATCATTATTCGAAATCAAAACATCTAAATGGCCACACGAATACGAAAATAAAGATAGTTCCATTGCATCATTTCCAAACATTGCTAGTCCACCACTAGTACCTTTAGCATCACTACCAATACAAAAGTTAAAATTCAGTCTAGCTTTCCAACTATTACAAATTCTAACAGGTAGTTTTGTTTCAGTTATAAACAAAAGATCGGGATTGTGTTCTGCAACCAAATTTTGCAGATTTTGGAATGCACGTTTCCCCCCCAGGCCCCGTGCATTCCACACTATCACTATCATGGGCGACGGCGGTGCTGAGTCGAGTCAGTCACCGTCTCCATGAGCCTAGCCTCATGCTCCTCCTCACTCTTAGATTTTTTTGGTTGTCCCCCCTCCTTCTCCCCTCCTTTTCCTTGTGCTTGCTCAGCTGCACCCTCATTCTGCCCTGCTCCCGCCGTTCTGACTCTTTTTTTCACTTTTTTGGTCCCCCTGACCTCCTCCTATAGTTGCTCCTGCTGGGTGCTTTAGTTTCATCCTTTCAATCTGCTCCTTCACTCCGCTTCCTTCTCCTATGGTAAGATTCCCCTTAGGGATGCTCATACCATTCATTACCATAAAATTTTGACCATATCCCCTTATCTCTCAAACCTGTTGAGAATATGAGTTTAGAAAGACGTAGTACCTTATGATATTTGACATCTTAAACATCTCCTCTTCACCGTAGTTAGAGGGCTCGGACAGGAACTGATTTGTATTAAAGGAAGGAGTTGGGGCTTCCTTCACTATTGCTACCGCACTGGTCGTTCCCTTGTTTTGGCTTAACAGTGGCGTGTTTCCTGGCAGAGTCGGCATTGCTCTGCCTTTTGCTTTCTCTCCCGATCCCTCCCCTGCGACCACCTTCTTCCTTCCGATTCCCACCTTCCTCGCCCATTCGAAGTTCTCAATTGTTGGGCTCTTCTGTCCATCCGCTTTCAGCCAAATCGGATATCCTCCTTCCTTGTTCTTCGCCTTCCCTCCTTCTTAAAAAATCGTAGGGCAATCTTTCTCCCAGTGTGTTAACACTCCACATATCGCACAAAATTCCACCATTTTTTCGTACCTAAACAAAATGAGTTGGCTACCTCCTTGAACCCTAATCGATGTTCCCCTTGCCAGAGGCATGGTGATATCAATTACAACTCTGACCCTCAAACACCGGCCCCACGTAGCTTCACCTGACGGTTTGTCCACCTCCATCACAGTCCCAAGCCTGCTCCCCATCCTTTGCCCCACCACTTCGTTCATAGAGTTGAGGGGAAGTCCGTGAAATTGAATCCAAAAGGGTGCTTGCTTGAACACCATTGTTGCCGGACATTCGTTGCCAGTCAGTCTAGCCATGACAAGAGTCGTCCCGGTGATGTTCCATGGTTGTTTGTAGTGTGCTTTGTTGCATTCTACTTTGTCCCAAAACTCGAAGACAAACAGTCGTTCCCCCACCTGTGAAACTTTCAGTGTTCCTTCCAATCTCCAGATTTTCCTCATCGCCGAACTTAGATCCGCCGGCCCCATGTTCTTCCTCACCGTGTACCGCCCTATCAGGATGTTTGTGGGTTTCGTGAGTTCTCCTTCACCAATCTCGAACTCCTCTTCATCGGCTTGAGCAATGGAAACTTTGCTCATCTTGGCATTCAGATGTTCAGCCATTTCTCTCTCTCTCTCTTTTGCACTAAACTTATCACAACTTGTAAAAGAAAATACTTTGCTTCACCTTGCAGTGAATAACAGGGCCCCAAGATCTGGGTACTTATAGTCATCTTGCCTCACCCTCTCGCCAATCCCATTTGAGGTTGGACTGAACAAGGAAGATTGTACTTGATGTCTTTCTTCGGAACTCACCAAATTCTTGTAACGAGGCAACCTCGACAGCAGGAATGCGGCTCCGTAATGATGTCCGATTTTGGGCGTGGAAACCCTAATTCCTCTTCGTGAGCGTCTCTTCAACTTTCACACCTACCAGAACGTGAAATCGCACCTAGTCAGGCGCGTGAGGCGCGTTCATTTGTCAAAAGATTTGAAAGGAAGTTATATTTTGGCTCATTCTAATTTTAGTTAAAGCAATATTAGATGCATGTGTTTGGTGCTTGACTAATCTGGTGTGTTATACAATTTGATAAACACAAATGAATGAAATAACAATTACCAAAGTAATAAACAATACAAAATTATAGTGGTTCAAAAATTCAACTTCTACGCTCAACTCTCATCAATTCGATTGTGATATTAATTTTTTTCAACGGAAGGCTTGGGTTTTAAGTGTCAATGGACACTTGTAAACCTATCACCTTTTATTGATTACGTTTCCTAGAATTTAGATGAGTTCTATTCTTCTTTTCTCAGTTGAGTTTTATAATTACACCTAATAAAGTTAGTAATAAAGCATGCATGGTTTATCGTGGCTTCTACATCCTTTTTTTTTTCTAGATGATTATGATAATTTCTTAATTCCTCAAAATTTTATAGTGTCAAGTGCATCAATTAAGATTATGAAGCGAAAACCTATAAAAAGATGAATATATATAAATAATACAAAAGAAATGAATAGCACACATTAGTTTGTTGATTCTACAAATATCCAAAAAGTAATAAAAAATCAAATTAACGTGTTGTTTCACAAAAAATACCGTAAGAGAGTCTAATATCAAATTTATTAATATTCAAAGTGCTGCATAACAAGACACTATGCAATAGGTTTAAATAGAGCTTTTGAAAGTAACAAAAATCTCAATAATTATGCATGAATCCTCAATTCTTGCGACACGAAAAAGGAAGAAATAATAAGGAAATAAATGTGTAATGTAAATAAATTTTAGAAATGAAATAAATCTTCAATATAGAACAAGCGCCTCAATTATACTTATGAATCAATGTTTTCATATATGTCATCGAATCTGATTATCAACAATGATAATTTGGCAAATTTATTTATATATTGTAAAATGAAATATTGCAAATGTAGTAAAAATGGGTTGATTTTAAAAGTAAGCATAAGCGCAACTACAATAAGCTATTCTTAATTAAAAAGTCACTTGTGCTCATTTGAAAGAGTTTTATTAAAGAAAAGAAAAAAGAAAAAAAATACGTATATACATAGGTGCGCCTGCAAGACCCCCTATATCAGAGATTCTCTTCTTGTAAAAGCGCACCGTGTCAGTTGTCAGCGCTCCTTCTCAATGTTTTGACTGACGTTCCATTTTGCATGCTCCAATAATAAAACCCCTCCCTCCACCTTCATAACTTATTCATCTACCCTCTCAAATTCATCTTCACTCATTTATTTATTCTCTTATTTTTCTTTCTACCGTTATTCATTACTCTGCCTAAAAGATTTTTTATTTTTTTTATAAAACTTCTCTCCTCACTGTACCGAAAATTCAGAAAAAAAAAATCAGGTTTTATTTTTATTTTGTATTGTATTGTATTATGTTGTTATAGTTTATCATATTTGTCATATTTGTTTAATTTTTTTTTATTCTTCTCAGGTAATTTAATTTATTTAAAGATTTAAAGCGTTGGAATCGACATAAAAAGTGTCGTGTATTTAAAGAATTGAACAAAATCAACCAAAGGTATTTTTCTCGTTTTTCTTTTTTTGTAAAATATAACAGTATTGTTTTTCAATTTTATATATTTGTATGCTTAATTTGGTGAAGTTAGAGTTGGTTAAGATTTATTAGTGAGTTTTATTGTATTAAATATGATTAATTTAATATTTGATTTTTTAGGTTAATAGATGATAATATTTTATAGTTAATTAGATATAATTATTGGATTGCTATTGAAAATAAAATATATTTAGGTGGTAATATTTAGATGAATTTTATTATATTTTTTATAGTGTTAATATTTAGGTAGTAGAGAAATTTTAGTTAAATTTTAGAATTTTTTAAATATTTTTAATATTTATAATAATTGTTAGAAGTTGGATATAAATAGTTAATTGAAGTTGTGTTATTTTATGTTAGTGCAGTGACTTTATGGCAATGTCAAAATACGTGCATATTTTGTACCTATTATTAGAAAAAAATAAAATATTATGAGGAGACTAAATTGTAGAAAAAGTAAAATTATATAACTCTAAAATATTATGAGGAGACCAAATTTTAGAAAGTATTACGAGAATGAGATTGAAATTTTGGTGTGCTATAAAATTAGGAAAATGTAATGTGGAGAAAGAGAGGAAACTAGGAAAATGTAATGTGGAGAAAGAGAGGATAAAACAATGTATTTTGTGAGTTAATTATCAGATGGAGTATATATAGTTGAGATGGGGAGGATGGGATAGTGGAACGGATCAAAAGTTGTCTGACAAATCTCTTATATAGTTGAGATGGAGAGGATGGGGTAATCTCTTATATAGTTGAGATGGAGAGGATGGGGCAGTGGAACGGTCAAAAGTTGTCTACAAATCTCTGACAAGGTGAGTCTGGTACTCAATCTCTCAATAATTTAGATCAACGAACAATATCAACTTACTTTAAATTATTATTTAATCACTATAATAATCATATATTAACTTTATTTTCATTAACCATTGCAATTATCTAATACTCATTTTCATTCTCAGATTGAATAATTTTCAACAAGCACAAATTAAATTGATTTGGAAGATTGCATTACACAAAGATTTATCATTTCTTGCATATTGTGCTAGTGCATGAGTGTTGATTGTGTCAATTTAATTCATATAATGTTTTCACACACGTTATATTATAATTGTACACTAAAAAATATGACGCACATTAATTATATAAATAAATACGATAATAAAATAGAAAATCCATGTGATAATTGTTCCAAATTACTTCCAATGTATTACTCTTTTAAGGACTAGCTTCCAATGAATTTAATATTGGAAAAACAGTACATGATTCAGATCTAACTCATAGCAGAAGATTAACTTAATAACTTGCATGCTAATTAATTAATTATAAATAAGTAAATTAAATGAATATTCTTAATTATAAAATCTAATTTTGGTGGTGATCATTTTTTTGATCTGCCAACTCCACATTGCTTTGATCCTCCATATTGACCCTCATCTCATTCATACCCATTAGAGGGTTTGATGGCGATGCTTGTGGCTTGTTTGTTCCTGTTTGTATTAAACCACACCAATATTAACAAAACTCAATATTAATTTTTCTTCCAATTAAAATTATAGTCCTTCAATATAAAATTATATAGAATAAAGTGATGTGTAAGATAAAATAAAGGATGAGTATTATTGGTAATTAATTGATTAAAGTGGGGGTAGATTTGACTAAATGGAAGAGAAGGTAAAATAAAGAATGGGTATTATTGGTAAAAATTACGTGAGTTGTTCCTTTTTTGAAGTGTGCAAAAAATGTTGGGACGCTCGTTAAAGAAAAGTGTGCATAAAATCCTCGGAAGGAGGGAGTATATACCTGAGTTTAAAACCGCTGCAGCCACTGCAGCAGCTTTTCGCTTGTGACGCAGTAGGACGAAAGCTCCAATGATAGCCCATATGATGACGAAGGCCGGAAGTGAGATGCCTAGAATGAGACCCACATTGCTCTTTTTCTTCTTTTTACCATTACCACCTACGCTCGATCCGGGGGTGCGCTTCCCCGGATCACTAGTAGAAGTGGCACACTTGTTTCCGGACAAGCAAATCCCCGGATTTCCTGTCGTTCTGGAAACTTACATATATGAGTTAGAAAAAAGGTCAATATTACTTAAATTTGACTTTTTTTTTTTTTGTATTTTCAGCATGTATAAGTTAGGATTTACGCACGCTAAGGTTAGGCCTTTTTTCTTGGACAGGGTATCTGGTATTGAACCGCTGAGTTGGTTGTTTGCAAGATTCCTGAGAAAATATACAGATATGTGTAAATGAGCAAATATGCATCTACTATATTTCTAGTATGTTAATTTATTTTTATATACATATAAAAGCTTACAATTGTTCCAAATTTGGTAATGTTGCAAGGAAATCAGGAATAGGCCCATACAAGCTGTTATTCTCAAAGTCTCTGCAAATCAAGAAACAGAGAAATGAGAATGGTAAATATAATTGATTTACATAAATTTATAAGCATAAAACATACGTACATTGTTTGAAGTGCATCCATGGAACTAAAATCCGGAAGTTCCCCTGAGAGATTAAAGCTACCAAGATACCTGTCAAGAAAAAAACAGAAAAATATGATTAATTTATAAATCCACAAGAGAAAAAAAATACTACTACAAGACTAAAGTTGTCAAGATTTACAAGGCTGTAACACGCGGTGTAGAGTCGCTGCTACAATTGATCCAATCCCACGAATAAGGCGATGGAAGACACGGATCGCCCGTCCAATCTTGTAGAGCAGCAAAAGCCTCTTGCAACGAAGCTAATCCATCCACTGAATCAATGAAAAACACATCACTAAAGTTTGTACATTTTTTTATTTCATCTAATTAACTTTCAAAATTCAACATTTTAGTTCACAACGTGTTATCAGCTAGTCAAAAGACGAAAAAGTTGAATTTTGAAAGTTAACAGGACGAAATCCATACCATCTTTTTGGTTTGTTCCATCAGTCAATGCATCTCCGATCTGAAAAACCTCCATGGCGTTGATGAGCGGAGGCAGAGACGAGTCGTTGGTAGGCACGAGTTCTAAGCTTGTGTTTGAATATAGGGTGAAGTTACTTAGAACAGTTTCGGTGCAGTTGTCATAAGGCGGTATAATAGGGGAATCGAAGACATATGCATTGTTCATAACAATGTGAAAGGATCTATTTTGTGTTGAATCCAGTTGAGCAACCTCAGAGAAGTACATGTTGATGAAGACAGGGATTTCTACAGAAGGAACTCCTGTAAGCAATTGGATTGTTCGTGCAGTCGGGCTCGTTGTTGTGATGGCGTTTCGTAGGGCCAACGGTGGTGGCTCGTCCCTCACACTCAGCCCCGACGGTGAAGCAACACTTGCCACGTTCGTTAATCCGTCCCCGCCCCTAGCTGCTATCCATATTCTATCGTATGGATCATCTGAATACCTGCATTTCATCTCCATTACACCACTAAAGTTGGAAAATATATATCACTTTGAAATCAAACTGTTTTTCTTAGATTTCTTAAGCTAATTCTTAAGAATCGGACATAGAACCAATTGAGTACTGATTTTTTTTTTTCTTAAGAAATCAAAACATGCTTGAACTGATTAATAGTCACTCTAAAGCTGATTGTGAGATGTAGCCATATACTAAAATTTGAACTCGAGTCTCTTTTTTATTTTATTTTATTTTAAAAAATTATTAAATTGACTCACAATAAATATTTCTTTTAAAAAAAATATATATATTTGGGCAATAGTCTAACATTTCCAATTCCTTTGGATAAATCAATTTAAATTCACTCCTCCAAAATCACGATCACTATTCACTTGCAAACACATACACACACAAAACCCTTAACATTGACTTTTAGTTAGAAAAAAAGTGATAATTTCGAAATTTCGGCAAAAACACCGGCCGCCTACTCGTGATATATTCCTATAAAAATCACTTTTTAAAAGCACAATTTGCAACAAATAGTGTTGTTAAATGAATAAGTTGCTTGTGAGCTCAACTCAACTGGTTAAAACTCGAATTCGGTTCAACTTGACTCATTAAACGAGTTTGTTAGATACTCGATTTAATAACGAGTCGATTTGAACCCAACTCCTTAGACGAATAAAGATATTATTAAAGAGAAAAAAAAAAATCTAAAGTCATAAGTTCACAAGTCGAACCAGAGGTCGAGGCGCCATTAAAACCTTGCCCTGAAACTCTTTAGGCACTTAGACTCGATCTAAAATTTTCCCATTAATATCATAAGGCTTGATTTGACTCGATAGACTCGTTTACGAATCGAGTCAAGCTCGTTTTTTTCTCTTCAATGTAATCGAGTCGAACCAAGCTCGACTCAAACCCGAACTTCAAGTACTCAGCTAGACTCGAATAACAAACAAACAAACTAATTAATTAATTAAGGAGAGTTCAAATATGTACATACCTGATAGTTTCGTTTGCGCCATAAGCAAATCTTCTTATCAAATAGAGAGGATAATTTTTATCAACGAGATCATACATGATATCTGACAAGACCCGAACTTCAAGGCCCGATATAAAAGGAATCTGGCCCGGTTCCGTCTGAGCAACACAAACACTTATAGAACCCCCCTTCACATCATAAATCACTTCATAGTATACATAGTCTGTGCTCGAAGTTTCAACGCTTGTCCAATGATTCCCGTCGAATTGGAGATTGAAAGTCGGAGGCGACGACTTGTTGTCGTAGTTTCCGTAGTAAAAACTGGCCCGAACAAGAACCCGAACCCCCTTCGTCGCCTCCATCGAGTAACAATTCTTGTTACGAGTTGTGAACGCTCTGAGAGTGTCCATTACGGGAGATATGGACTCCGCTTGGACTACGTACGATTCCCCGTTTTGTACGTAGTTGTCGTCCCCACTCCACACGATCGAGTTGCCATCGGTGTACGTGTCCGATGATCCACAATTAATGCTCACGAAACCTGTTCGACAAAGGAAATAAAATGTGTTAGTAAAATGTTATTTTAAAACTCGTGCAAACAATAAATGTTTAAATAACGGAGTGAGTATTAAATACTTACTCATGTCAGATGATACTGATGTAATGAAAAGAATTGCGCCGAAGAAGAGGATATGGCGCGCCATGTGAAGTTAATTAATCAAGGGGTTTGTGGGGGGTTTAATCCTTTATAATTAAATTTCAGTCCTTTATATAAGTTTTTACTCCTGAATTTTTGAGTCGTGGAAAGAATGATTGATGTGCAATATATATGAATTATTTTGAATGAGATATGAAGTGAGTTGGTTTTTTGAAGTGAGTTGTGTTTACGTCGGCCACATGCAAAGTTTGATTTTTAATTAGGTGGAGGAAAAGTCAAATTCGAAATTCATAATAAGAACGAGTTGACTTATGATTAGCGTGAGTCAGTCAACGGGGCAATTAAACGAGTGGTATACGCAGAAATTTGGTAAATTTGTCGTTAAGTGTCAACTTGTAGGGCGAGTCTTTGACCTATGTCCAATGAAATTAATTACTATCTTTTGTTTATATATTGAAATTGTTTAAAATAAAACAATTTATTAACTAAGTATTGGATGAAAAAAGTTAATTAAATTGTGTACCATATATAAATAAGAATGAACTCCATTTATTTGCTCTCGGCAATATATGTTAACCTGTGTGGATTGGATCATTAGCCAACAAACAAAATAAAGTAGTTAAGTGTTTAAGAAATTTTAGAGAGGGAGAGCTAGAAATTTATGAGAGGGATATGATGCCGAGAATATATATTTCTTTGGTCAAAAAACTTATGTATATTACAGAATTAATGTATTGTCACCGATAAATGTAGGTGTAAATGATGTCACATGTTCCACTAGGTGTCACATTGTCTAATAAAACTTGATGACTTCAAATTGGATTTTTATTTTACAAAAACTCAGTTTTTATTTTCTCTTCCTCGGCGAACCAGTGTCGAGTTCAACATTGTTGTAAAATTTCGTAAATTTCGCTTATGTTCTTGTGAAAACCTAATTTTATTAATGGATTCGTACAAAATTATGTTCAACTAGTTTAAAATTAGAAAAACTTGAATAGAGGAAGGGAAAGGGAGTGTGTGTGAGAGAGTAGGTAAATGGAGAAGGGTAGTAGTGATATTTCATAGGGATGAACTTAAATCTGGGGTGTGAACTCTCGAGGGTAAAGACATAAAAAGGGGACATCTAATTAACCGTGGCCAAGACTAAATCTACAATTGAGCCAATTTGTCAAACACCAATATCACGCCATCTTCAGATTTCAGGCCCTAAACAAAAAGATCGACATTTATTAGCTCAAATTCTTCTTCGAATATTCTTTTTTCTGAATGTTACGGAATTGTATTCACAAAGCAACTCCTTACAAATGATAAATCAAGACAACTAGAAACGCAATGAATTGAAACGTATAAAGAACTCAAAGAAAGAACACGGGATTTACGTGGTTCGATCAAATGATCTACGTCCACGGAGGATAGAAGACTCTCTTTACTAATCACAATATGAAAGTTACAGATTACAAGTATTCACTAAGCTTGATCTCTCAAAACTCTCAAATTCAGTAACCCACAACCTATGCACTAGATGATATATTTATAGATGTACAATGCATTGGATAACCGCCACTAACCAACTAACTAACTAATAGAAAAACTAACTCTGAAAATCTAGACTTCAGCAGACTTGTCTCAGCAGACTTGGCCCCAACTCTCCTGAACTGACTTCAGACAACTTGTCTAGCAGAGTTGTCCAAACCCAACTCTCCTGAACTGACTTCAGACAACTTGTCTAGCAGAGTTGTCCAAACCCAACTCTCCTGAACTGACTTCAGATTAGTTGACTCCTAATAAGACCACTAAACCTTATCAGTTGAATTACTCCTTAACTCAACTTTGTTGAACTCCAAGATCAGAACAATAGCAACTCTTTTGATAGATAGAATTAGATGACATCCAATATTGCATTAATCCTAACAATTCTCCACCTTAATGCAAGATTGCCTTCTTCCCAGCCCTCCTCAAGGTTGTTTGTTCATTCTCTTCTTAATGAACATCCAGGTACTAAGGTTTACCAACTCCATGCAATGGTTGAACTTATTGCTTGGTAATGCCTTAGTTAACATATCAGCTGCATTCTCTTCTGAAGCTACCTTCTGAACTTCAACAATGCTCTTCTCCAAGATGTCTCTAACAAAGTGTAACTTCACATCAATGTGCTTTGACCTCTCATGGAACACTTGATGTTTTGCTAGATGGATTGTACTCTGATTATCACACAGCACAGGAACACTTTTCTGATAAATTCCAAAATCTCTCATAATGCCCTTCAACCACATTGCTTCCTTCACAACTTCTGTCAATGCTATGTATTCAGCTTCAGTTGTGGATAAGGTCACCATAGATTGTAAAGCTGCTCTCTAGGTGATAGCAGTGCCATACAATGTAAACACATAACCAGATAAAGGCTTCCTTGTATCTATGTTTCCAGCAAAATCAGAATCCACAAATCCAATCAAAGGTCTCTTGGTATCAGCTGATTTTTCAAACAATAATCCTAAGTCTTCGGATCCATTCAGATATCTTAGGATCCACTTCAAAGCTTCCCAATGTAGCTTTCCTGGATTTCCCATGAACCTACTCACCATACTAACAACATAGGCAAGATCTGGTCTGCTACAAACCATAACATACATGAGACTTCCTACTCCATTTTCATATGGAACAGTAAGCATCTGCTTCTTCTCTTCAGCTGTTTGAGGAGATTGCTTGGCTGACAACTTGAATTGCTGGCCAAATGAAGTACTAACAGGTCTGGACTGGTGCATAAGGAATCTTCTCAACACCTTCTGGATGTAACCTTTTTGGGACAAGAACAACTTCCCTGCTTTCCTGTTTCTGAGAATATCCATGCCTAATATTCTCTTGGCTTCACCCAAATCCTTCATCTCGAACTTGCTACTCAGCTGCTGCTTCAGCTGGGTAATCTTTCTCATACTCTTGCTAGCTATTAACATATCATCTACATAGATCAGTAGATAGGTGCTCTCTAGATAATCTTGTTTACCAATATATACACATCCATCATATTTGCTTCTTAAGAAACCAATAGAAAGCATGAATGTATCAAAATTTCTATACCATTGTCTAGGACTCTGCTTGAGCCCATGCAATGATTTCTTAAGCAAACATACCTTACTTTGAGTTTCAGGCATGATAAACCCTTCTGGTTGATGCATATATATTGTTTCAGCTAGTTCACCATGTAGGAATGCAGTTTTAACATCTAGCTGATGTAACTCAAGATCATCTTGAGCAACCTTAGACAAAAGTAATCTTATTGAACAGTGTTTAACAACCGAAGAGAATACCTCATTGAAGTCTATGCCTTCTCTTTGTGTGAATCCTCTTGCCACCAACCTAGCCTTGAATCTGATCTGCTCTCTAGCACCACCAAATCCAACTTCAAGCTTCTTCTTGAACAGCCATCTACAGCTGACCAACTTCTGGTTGTCTGGCTTCTCCACAAGGATCCAGGTCTCATTCTTCTCTAAGGATTGCAACTCTTCTGACATGGCTGCTATCCACTGCTCTCTTTCAGGACTGGTGATAGCTTCCTTATAGTTTCTTAGCTCATATTGCTCCACCTCTTCTGCTGTGATCAGATCATATGACATAGATCAGCCTGACCAAACCTAGATGGGGGGTGAATCTGCCTCCTGAGCCTATCTCTTGCAAGACTGTAATTTCTCAGATCAGCAGGGTTGTCCTCCATGGCCTCATCTTCTGAATGATCTTCTTGATCACCTTCTGGAACCTGTTCTGGAACAACCTCATCAGGGGTGTTGTCTCCTGTATCAGCAAAGTTGTCCACCTCCTCTGGGGTCAACTCTCCTGATGTGGGAAACTCCACCTCAGCTGAGAAACTCTCTTCTGACTCATTTACAATTCTTCCATCAAGGTCATGGGAGTTTCCATTATGAGGATATCCCATTACCTTCTCATTAAAATCAACATCTCTGCTGATTATCACTTTCTTATGACCAGGTTCAAGGCACCACAGTCTATAGCCCTTGACACCTATTGGATAGCCAATGAATATACATTTCAGAGCCCTTGGCTCACGCTTATCCTGTCTAATATGTGCATAGGCCTGACATCCAAACACTTTAAGTTTTGAATAATCAGACAACTTGCCATACCATATCTCATCTGGGTTTTTACCTTCTAAAGCATATGAGGGAGTTTTGTTTATCAAGTAACATGCAGTACATACAGCTTCTCCCCAAAAGCTTTTAGGTAATTTAGCATCAGCTAACATGCATCTGACCCGTTCTAGAATAGTTCTATTCATTCTCTCTGCTAATCCATTTTGCTGTGGATTAAGAGGGACAGTTCTATGTCTAGTAATGTCCTTCTCTTTACAAAATTCATTGAATTCAACTGATAGATACTCAAGGCCATTATCTGTCCTCAAATGTTTTAAGGACTTTCCTTTCTGGTTCTCTATCTCAAGTAGCCATTCTTTGAATTTTGTAAAGGCCTCACTCTTCTGTTTGAGAATGAACACCCAAACTTTTCTAGAATAGTCATCTATAATTGACATGAAATACTTACCTCCACCAATGGTTTCAGTCCTTGATGGCCCCCAAACATCTGAATGAACATAATCCAGCAGCTCCTTGGTAGTGTGCTCACCCTTCTGGAATGACTTCTTCTTGGCCTTGCCAAGAATGCACTGCTCACAAAACTCCAGGCTTTTGAATGTCTTCTGGTGGAAAGCCCCCTTCTTGTATAACTCCATCAGGCCTTTTTCTCCTACATGTGCCAGCCTCTTATGCCAAAGCATAGCATCTTCAGAACTCATGGTAACATCAACAGCACCTGTGATTGTCTCACCAATTAAAGAATATAGACCATTAGACTTCTTCCCTTGCATCACTATTCTATCAGCTTTGGTGACAAACAAACATCATTTTTCAGTCTTGAATTCATAACCCAAAGCATTCAGTGTGCCAAGAGATATAAGGTTTCTCTTCAAATCTGGAACAAATCTGACATTGGTCAGGATCACATGTTTATCATTAAACATCTTCACCCTCACAGTGCCAATACCCCTCACATTGCAGCTTTCATCATTACCCAACAGAACTGATCCACCATCCATCATTTCCAGGTTTTGAAACCAAGATTTGCTGGTACACATGTGAAATGAGCATCCAGAATCCAACACCCATTCATTAACAAGTTTGCTATCTGTTATGCTCATGACTTCTGCACTATCATATCCTTTTGCCTCTGGTACATCAGCTTTGGCAGGATCAGTAAACTTCTTATGCTCAGGACAATCTTTAAAGAAATGTCCTTCTTTATGGCATTTGTAGCAAGCTCTGCTCTTGGCTACAAACCCATTCTTCTTTTGATTAGGCTTGGCATGAAACTTCTTGCCTTTCCTTTCTTGTCATTCTTGAGTTTGATATTAAGACCCTCAGCTTGGTTCTTGGTCTTCTTGGTTGAGTTTGCTACATGTAAACTCTTAGTTTTCAGAATGGACAAGAATTCTTTGAATTTTGCCTTACCCTCCTTGGTAATCAGCAAAGCATCCTTGAAGCTATCATATGAAGGTGGTAAGGACTCCAAAAGTAGAAAAGACTTCTTGTGATCATCTAAGGTAACTCCAACGTTTTCAAGATCATCAACAACTTGCATGAACTCTATTAACTGCTCATCAAGGGTCTTATCATCTGTCATCTTAAAATTGTTGAGCTTCCTCTCCATAAACATCTGGTTTGACAAAGATTGTGTCAAATTCAGATCATCAAGGGTCTCAAATACAGCAGCAACATCCTTCTCCTTCATAACTTCCCTGAACACATTGTCTCCCAAACTTAGAACAACAATGTTGTAAGCTTTTTCCATAAGCTCTTCTTTCTTGGCCTGGTCTACATCGGATGCAGCAGGATCAAGAGGAGTGAGGGCCTCTTTCAGCCCATGGTGTGACAACAGAGCCTTCATCTTGGCTTTCCATAAGCCAAAATCTGTCTTACCATTGAATTTCTCTATCTCCAACTTCACAGAGCCCATTTCCGATTCTTGACTTTATCTTTGGTTCCCACAGACGGTGCCAATTGTTACGGAATTGTATTCACAAAGCAACTCCTTATAAATGATAAATCAAGACAACTAGAAACGCAATGAATTGAAACGTATAAAGAACTCAAAGAAAGAACACGGGATTTACGTGGTTCGATCAAATGATCTACGTCCACGGAGGATAGAAGACTCTCTTTACTAATCACAATATGAAAGTTACAGATTACAAGTATTCACTAAGCTTGATCTCTCAAAACTCTCAAATTCAGTAACCCACAACCTATGCACTAGATGGTATATTTATAGATGTACAATGCATTGGATAACCGCCACTAACCAACTAACTAACTAACAGAAAAACTAACTCTGAAAATCTAGACTTCAGCAGACTTGGCCCCAACCCTCCTGAACTGACTTCAGACAACTTGTCTAGCAGAGTTGTCCAAACCCAACTCTCCTGAACTGACTTCAGACAACTTGTCTAATAGAGTTGTCCAAACCCAACTCTCCTAAACTGACTTCAGATTAGTTGACTCCTAATAAGACCACTAAACCTTATCAGTTGAATTACTCCTTAACTCAACTTTGCTGAACTCCAAGACCAGAACAATAGCAACTCTTCTGATAGATAGAATTAGATGACATCCAATATTGCGTTAATCCTAACATTGAAGAAAAAAAAAAAAAAAAAAGGCACCACCGTCGGCCACCGTCTCCCACTCAAACGCCCCCACCCTCCCCACCACTTGGCCGCTGCCAAGGTTCCTCGCCCAGCGCAAGTAGGGTTTCTATTTTTTAAAAGTTTTTGACAAATCAGATTCGAAAATGTACACTATTGTCGACAATATTGTAAATATTTTACCATCTATTGTCAAAAATATTAATTTTTTAAAACAAAATTATGAATTTTCTTTCTACAAAATGTTCTCGACAATTGAGTACTTTTTCGAAAAACTATTGTCGAAAGTATACCTTATTGTCGACAAATCACGGTTGAAAATAGTGTTAATTTTCGATCTTGATTTATCGAAAAATGATATTTAATAAAAAAGATTTCTTAGTTTTCTACTTTTCTCTGACATTTTTGGTGCAGTTTGGGTGGGGGCGTTGCTGGAGGTGGCGGTGACAGCCGTCGGAGTTGGCGGCGGCTGCCCCAATTAGAGTTATGGTTTAAATTTTAAGAGGGGAGTGTATCTATTAGAAATTATTTTTACTCATTAAAAGGGCAAAATTGTTATTTTACATACATATTTAATTAATAAATTAATGGGGAAGTGCATCTAATATTGTTGGAGGGGCAAATAACCCACGCCTATCCTTTTTTTTTTTTTTTTTTTTTTAAAGCTGTGGAGCTTAGCTTTCATTATTGCAAACACAAATAAGGGAAGCTAGCCTAGCCACAAAATCTGGGGGGGGGGGGGGTCTACCCAACATAAAGAGTTATCGAATCGACGAGCTTCTCTAGCGAGAGTGTGTGCTAAAACATTTGCACCCCTCCTAGTGAAAACTATCGTTACATTCGTGAATGAAGCCTTCAAGGCTCTACAAAGCAGTAATATAATCACCAAACGTGGAGTTAAAAGTTTCTCTCGAGTTGATCGCGTCCACCACAATTTTTGCGTCGCCTTCCACAATGCAATTATCAATGTCAATGGTTTTAAGCCATGAGAGGGCCTCGTAGAATCCCATGGCTTCACCAATAGCAACATTAACCTGGCCCAATTGGAGCAACAATTTTCCTCTCACTATTTGTCCAAGGTCGTTCCACAACACTAAGCCCCATCCCGTTTGATTGGAGTCTTGGAAGAAGGCAACATCTGTGTTCAGTTTGAGGATTCCCGAGGCAGGAACATGCCATGCGCTACATCGTGCATTTTTCCTCGCCGGCCAGCCTCCCATTGTAGCGCGTCTAGCGGGAGCCCTCCCATTATAGCCAAAGGCTTGCCGATCGCTGCCTCGCTGGACAGTGTCTGGAGGAGAGGTGAACCCACACCTATCCTTTTTTTCTCTATTTAGTTTACATTTTTCTTTCTTTATTTAGTTTACTTTTTTTTTTCCGTTATGATTGCACATTCTCCAATGTGATTGATAACTTTTCTCTTTTAATTATGGGTTAATTGTGTAAAAAATCACCACCTTTGATTCAGTTACAATTTAATCTAAACCTTTAAAATATTGCAATTAAATCACAACCTTTAACATTTTTGGCGATTTAGACTTTCGGACAGCACATCTTATGCCTGAGTCTGACGTGGCAATCTTAGTTGGCCCCTGTACATAAAACGACATCGTTTGATTGAGATTTTTTTTAAATACTTAAATAAAGTCAAATGAAAATTTTTCGATTAAAAAAACCAATTAATTAAACAACCAAAATAAATAAAGAATTAAAATACTAAAATCCTAAAATCCTAAAACAAAAATATGATCTTGAGATTTTTTAGAACAACAAATACTTTCTTTCACTCAAAGAACCAAGAGAAACCCTAGAAAAATCGCTATCTTCATGAACTCATAAATCATCGAGCATGGAATTAATAACATAGAAAAGGAACTTGATCTTCAAACAACTTAGAAAAGGAACACTATTTCTTAGGAGTTTTGTTATGGGCAATTTATAATGAAATTCCATATAAAAGGGAACCCAATATTTTTCTCCTTGGTCTTCAGTGTTTCTTGTCACTTTTCGAATGTGGCCACAACTGGTCCATCAATGACAGACAAGTATGCTATTTTTTTTTTTTTTTTGCCATATAGTTTTCTGGAATTTTTGAAAGTGTCCTGAATAGTGTGACATATTTATGGAATAGTTTAATGAATTTTTTGAATTGTTTAATAAGTTTGGCTTATTATGAAGGTGGTCACGAGCTTGGATCTAAAAATTGAGTTTTTTAAATTTAGGGTTTCTAATGAATCTGACTTCTACACAAATCTAATTAGGAATTTATAATGGTAAACTTAATTGGTGATAAGAATATCTAATTTGAAAAAGAAAAAAAAATCTATATTAAACTTTCTTTAAATCATATTTTTGCAAAAAGCTAATTAGAAATTTATAGTGATACGATTAATTGGTGGTAAGAATATATAACTTATACAACATTGTTGCATAATACGTTGTTTGTATATTTCGATTTACAATGAACTCTCTATTTATATACAATCATGGTGAAAAAATGTTATTGAAAAATGGGGATTTGATCTACAGTGGTGTTGAATAGATTCTTAAGCATGATTTAGATATTGATAGGTTTGAGTATTTTGACTTGGAAGAAGAAGTTCATAAATTAGGCTATAAATAATGGGATAAATTATTTTACAAAATTCCAAGGACAAAGACTGAGGTGAAAGAAGTTTTTGATGATGTTGGTGTGATGGATATGATTAAGCAATCACACAATGGACAGTATGTAGTGAGTGTATATGTAGATGGTGGTAAGCTTAATTGTGGTGATGATGGGGTTGCTGTGACTGATGAGGTTGGTGGGACTGATGATGTTGTTGGGTTTGATTTTATAAATGATAATATTGTTGATTTTCTTAGTGATATTAGTGGCCACTCTAGTGAAGATGAAGACTATATGCCAGTAGATGTGAGTGATTCTGATGATGGAATGTTATACCATGACTTAGAAACAGATGATGAAGAATATATCATAGCTCGAACAAATATGGCCAATGATAGAAGTGAAAGCAATTGGGGTGCAATCATTAATTATGAGATTGAAGAAAGTGGAGGTTTGCAGTCAGATTATGAAGACTTTGAGGGTGAAGTTAACTCAGATTCAACAAATAGTGATGGATAATTCGTTGATGAAGAAAGAAAGAATAAAAACATGATCATATATGATCCAAATTGTGATCATAAGCAATTGAATTTTGTGCTAGGCATTAATTCGGGTGGAATTTACACACTTTAGATGTACATGCGAAACTCATTTTAATATTGATTTCATTGATTTATGGATTAAATATGATGATTTGAGCCAAAATGAGGGAAAGGTTGTGTTTTATCGATTTTGTAGGAAATACGATGGATTTTGGAAGCAAAACACCAACCACACTTCACTGGATCAAGAAGAGGAGTGCACCAGTGGATTCGTCTCGAAAAACGGAGTGGAATGACTAAAAGAATCAAGTCGATTGGAGGTCGGAATCAAAAGTTATGCACGAAACAAGTTCGGAGTGCAACTTGGCCGAGCTCGACCGAGGACCAGAATCTGGAATAATTTGCCACTCGGCCGAGCTCCCTGACTCGGCCGAGCTGCTGGGCAAACTTGGACACTGGAATAACTTGTCACTCGGCGAGCTGCTGGGCGAGGCAGAACACTGGAAAGCGCGGCAACTCGGCCGAGCTGCTCAGCTCGGCCAAGCCATGAAGAAATTCCCCCTAAGCTTAACACCTCAACTCGGCCGAGTGGTCCAACTCGGCCGAGTGAACCCTGTTTTCAGCGGTTTTTATGTATTTTGTCCAATTTTCAAGGACTTAAGTGCAAAATTTCACCCCAAGCCCTACCCCAACACTATATAAGCCCCCATTCTTAAAACCAAATGTACCTTCCCCCAATTCTTCAAATTCCACACATACAAACACACACTTGGAGGTGATTTGGCCATATCTTCTTCAATTCTTCATCAATCCAAGCAAGGGAGGCACCAATAGCTTAGGAATTTCATTCCGCACCATATTTTAGACTAAACTTTCTATTTCTCTATCCTTTTATTTAGTTATTTCATTTGGTTTTGTTAATTTGATTATGTTAGTTCTTGGCTAGAACACTTTTGGTTCTAAGGCTTTGTAAATATTTGGATTGAAGTTTATGAACTAATTTCTTGCTTTAAAAATGGTGTTTGTCCCTTATTTGTATGTTTAATTCTCATTTGGAAGCATGTTATTATTGGCCATGATAATATGTTTAATCTATTGTTAATTGGGGTAGTATCGAGAGATTTATTCCATTAATCGTATGTAAGCATGCAACCCGGTATTATTATAGTCTCGAGAGAGGATTAGTTATCGGGAGGGAATTGAATGATCCTTGGGGCTATATTAGGTGGTGTGATGTTTGTAATGTAGAGATACGAACTTATGTCGCATGCTCCTGTGGATTAGTTGTATCGAGAGATTGATTAATTCTTCTTTAGTGATCAAACCTATAAGAGGACAACCTTAATTGCCATTTGAATGAGTTACAAATCATAAATGGATATCTAAATGTTGCAAATGCCTTGGAACCTATCTTCTCATCTTTGAGTTCACCCATATTTTCCTCGTTTCTTTGATTTGCATGATATTTGATCGATTTCTTTATTACTCTTTTAATTGTCTATTTGTGACACTTTGGTAGATAATTAGGAGTAATTTCACACTTAAAACTTATCGATCGCCGTTTATTTAGAATTCAATCGACAAACTCCACTTTTACACTACACCTCTCCGTGGGCTCGACCTCGTACTTATCACGCTACAATATACGTCGTATACTTGCGGTCATGTATTTTGGTGTTGCATAATACGTGAATCAGGCATGAGATTTGAAAGTAAAAAACAGTGTAGTTCAACAATTCAGAGACAAGTAATTATTCATGGCTACAATAATCAGTTTACAATGACTAATGCCAAGCAAGTAGATACAAGATGTGTTTATGGTTGACATCAAAAGAGGAGAGGTTTGCTATTAAGCAATTAGTTCATGAACACAATTGCAGCAGAGACATGTGCACTAGACAAGCAACTGCTAGATCGATTGATATACAATGAGTACATTGAAAATTTCAGAAAAAGTTCAAATTGAAGTATTGATGACTTGACATTTGATTTACTAAAGAACTATGCTATCAACCCCTCAAGATGGAAGATTTATAGAGGCAGGTGGGTGGCTCTTGAGCTACTGTGAGGATTAGTTGGTGAACATTATGCAAGCTCGAGAAATGACATGGTTGCATTGCAAGAGTCTGATAATGAAGGGAATTTGAATTTTCGTTGAGTGATGATAGTGCATGTCTTCAAGGGTTTCTTTGTTGGTTTAGTGATTGAAGAAAAGTTTTTTGCAAGGGTGTAGGCCTATTATAGGATTTGATGGCTGCTTTTTAAAGACATTTTTAGGTGGAGCCTTATTGTGTGCTACTGGAAAAGATGGAAACAATCAAATTTTTCCGATTGATTGGACAATGGTGGGGATTGAAAATGAAAGTTATTGTGGGTGGTTTTTTACCATATTATTTGAAGAACTAGACATTTCTGATGGTTTAGGTTGGACATTTGTCAGTGATCAACAAAAGGTTATAATTTTCATTCTTATGTATTTTTATTTATTTGCATTCTTGTTACTATTTACGTTCTTATTTCCATGTAATTGTCTCTTTGTTTTTAATTAACTTTCAATTTTATCTCAAGGACTTATCAAAGTCATTTATGAGTTGACCCCGCATGCTGAACACAGAAATTGTGCAAGACACATCAGCATCAATTGGAAAAAGAACTTCAAGGGACCAATATTGAAGAACATCTTTTGGAGATGTGTTCGTAGTACGTACATGGGTGATTACAACATAGCACTTCAGGAAATGAAGAAAGGAAATGAAGCTGCCTACGAAGGTTTCTTTAGAGAGAGACCCTCAAAGATTTTGCAAGACATTCATTTCAACTATTCCAAGGTCGGACATGATTGATAACAACGTGACAGAGACATTCATTATGGTGTTCTGCGTAATTTTTCTGTGTATATTCTCTTTGAAGGCCACCTTTCAATCAGAGAGTTATATTCACTAATTTTCATACCAATTTGACTGTTCATGAGAGTAGCTTCCAAATACCATCATTAAGATAATGCGTGCCATCCACACCAATTCCATTGTTCATCTGCACTTTTAAACATCATTTTCACAACAATTGACGGTTGAATTATATGCGTGTGTATATATACATATGTGTGTGTGTAAATATGTCTCCTCCTTCACCAAACTCAGCTCTATGAATCATTATCATAAAATGAAAAAAACACCACTTCAAATATTTTCAACTTAACCAACCTCATAGTCATAGACGTGCAGAAACGAAAAATTTTAAGTTGAAATATACGCACTCTAGTTTCAGATGAAACATTTTTTATTTTATTTTTGCAAAATTACAGAGATTGGAGTAAAAAAAGGAATTGACCACATCTCTCACCTTATTGAGCGACACCTCTAGAACCTTCTACCTGGGTTATCATCAGTCATAAACATCAAAGATTTCTCATCAAATGGATGAGTTCTTTCAATTATTGAGAGTTAATTTTCAACAATGTTTCTCTCTATGGTTCGATTTGGAAAAAATGAAATTAGGGTCATTTTTTGAATGGAAAAAAAATGAAATAACAGAAGTATGAGTGATGATTGATGAAGATCACGATTTTGAAAAAAAAAAATCGAGCATTGATGAAGAAATCGCATGAGAAAAATAGAAGAAGAGAGAAGACATCGCGTGGAAAAAGAAGTAGTCGGCCGAATTAACCTTTGTTCTTGTTTTAGGATTTTAGTATTTTAATTCTTTATTTATTTTGGTTGTTTATTTAGTTGTTTTTTTTAATCGAAAATGGCATTACATCATTTGACTTTATTTAATGCTTATTTAAGTTTTAAAAAGAAATCAATGAATCGACATCGTTTTATGTACAGGTGGCCAACTAGGATTGCCACGTCAGGTTCGGGCATAAGATGTGCTGCCCAGAAGTCTAATTCGCCAAAAATGTTAAAGGTTGTGATTTAATTGTAATATTTCAAAAGTTTAGATTAAATTGCAACTGAATCAAAGGTGGTGGTTTTTCACGCAATTAACCCTTTAATTATTTTTCTTGTTGACAAATAGTCTTGTACTTTAAAATAAATAGTGGACCCCAACACATTAATGTATTTGAATTTATTTCTTTTTATAAATGTATTCTTTTAATTTAAGAGTATTTGATATGCATTTTTTATTTTTTACTAAACAAAAAAATGCAGGAGTGTATTTTCTTTAATATTTATCATATAAGTGCATCATTTATTTATTTTTAGAATAATCGGATCGGGTCCACTCATATGATTTTCATACATTCTCATGTGCGATAAAATGGTTGAACACGATAAATAAAAAATTGAACACTTAATGTTGAACACAACAAAACCAAGTTGAACATAACAATAAAAGGTTGAACATTCAATGTTACACATCGACTAAAAGTTGAACACTAAGGGCATGTTTGTTTTGGGATTTTGAGGATTTTGAAATCCGGATTTCAAAATCCTAATGTTTTTTATGTTTTGTGTTTGTTTTGGGATTTATGTAGGGTAGGATTTAACTTTATAGTATAGGATTATAGGTTTTATAGGTATTTATATAGGGTTTGTAGGTATTTATAGAGTTGACTTTTATAGGGTTATAGCGTGGAATTTTGAAATCCTGAATCAAAATCCCTAACTGTAACGGGGGTGGAGTTTCGAAATCCTAAATCCGGATTTTCCATCCCAAAACAAACATGCCCTAAGTGTTCCACACAAACTCCCAAAAGCATTAATCGCATGGTAGATCCTCCCATTTCACAAGATATTCAAATCCAAATTATGCAATAAAAGAAAATTCCCCATAAACCATTGTCGATAAAATAAGAAGAAGAAAAATTAAATGCCAAAAAAAAAAAAAAATGCAACATCATTACTGAATCTTGTCGACAATGTCAAATATTAAGTCCTTCTTGTCTACAATGTCAAATATTGAGTCCTCCATGTTGAGTGCATTTATATAATGCCTACGATGGATAGAACAGAGATTCAAATCTTTGTCACCACGCTCTAGAAGATTTGGTATGCCAAAAACTAATTCTATTTTGAGAATCGACAAATGGACCCACATTTCCTTTGTGAGTCGGTGAAAAGTAAAATATCCGAGTACAAGAGAGCCACTCGCCGAGTCGAGCAGGAGCTGGGCAACAGATGAACACGAGGATCAATGACAAATGGCAGCGTCCGAAACAAAAGAAAATACTGATGGAGCCTTCACAACGGGAAAGAGTGCTGGGATCGGAGGCGTGGCTAGAGATGCTAGCGGACAAACCCTTTGATGCTTTGCAGAAAAGGCTGGTATGGCCTTGCGAGCAGAAGAAGTTGAAGCCTTGGCCATTCTAAGAGGAGTTTAGTTAGCTGTACAATAGGGATGCACTCGGGTTGTGTTTGAAACCGATTCCCAAATTTGCTTTAACTCAATCTGAAAACCTAAAGAGAACCTGTCAAGGCTGGGTGATCTTATTGATGATATCTTGACAATTAGAAACTCACTTAGAGAAGTAGCCTTCTCATGGAGAAAACCAGAAGGAAATAGTGTGGCTAATGCTCTAGGCCACCCATGCTACAGTTATTACTGAACCTTTTTTCTCTACAACATTACCTAAGTTTTGTAAACATTTCGTGGAGGCCGATTTAGCTAACTAATTAATACATTTATATTTCCCGTCCAGAAAAAAAAATCTTTATATCAATAAAATTTTATTACTTTTAATACTAATACATAATTTTTACATTAAAAATAGTGTAAATAGTAAATGTTTCATTAATAATTAGTTATAAGATATATTATGAGAGGAATGTTCCATTAATATATGGATATGACAACTATTATTTGAAAAAGGCATGGGTTATTTGTCCCTCCATGAATATTAGACGCACTCTCCCGATACACGTACCCTTCAAAAAACAGACGTAAGATAGATGCACTCCCCTATATTACCTTTTAATTATACCCTTTTCTCTCAAAATTCTCTATCATAAATGCACACCCACAAAAACCTTAATTTTCACCTTCTTCTTCTCCACCTCATTCTTTCTCCCACCCTTCTTCTTCATCCAACCAGTCGTCGAAGCCCGCCGCCTTTTATTTTTTTATTTTTTTTGCAACAGGCCGGCCTTCGCCCCCTTCTCCCTCCTCTCCACCGCCATGACTGAACCCTACCTAAGTCGACCGCTGTTCCCATCTTCTCCCCGTACAAGTTTCAAAATTTTTAAATTTTCGACAAAAAATGTTCGACCATAAACACCATCGTCGATAAATTATTTTATCGACAATAGTGTTTATAGTCGAGCGATTTTTTTTCTTTCGACGAAATCTTGTCGACGAGAGTGTTTTTTTTCGACATATTATTGTCGATCATATACCTTATTTTCGACAAACTAGTGTCGACAATAAACATTATTTTATTTTCGACACTGGTTTGTCGAAAATATGTCAATTTTTTTTAGATTTATAATTTTTTTATTTTAAATTTCTGAATTTTTTTGAAAATGTTTTGGCGGTGTCAAAGGTGATGGTGATGGTCGTCAAAGGCGACGACGACTGCAAAAATTAGGTTTTGGATTAGGTTTTCAATTTTTAGTGGGGGTGTATCTATATAATGAATATTTTACTAAAAGGGTCAACCAGATATTTTACATGTATATTTAATTAAGAAATGAAGATGGGAGGTGCATCTAATATTGTTGGAGGGTCAAATAACTTTAAAAAATTACTTAAGTAAAGAGATACAAGAAGTCGTTCAAATCAAGGGCGCAGCTAAAGGCACCCGAATTTCCTATGAGTACACCCACAGGAATTTTTTTTTTGTCTCAAGGGTGTTGCGAAATGACGTATTTACCCCTCCTGTACTTTTTAAAAAAAAAACACCGGATGAGTACACCCACCTCCTATCTAAACGCGGGAATTTGAAGGGTCATCACTTCTTCCCAACATTGGGTCCATGTTCGAAAAAAACTTCCGCGAGTTTTACTTGGTCGAATTTTTAACCCAAAAGTCTCTGTAACGAACAAATTTTCGAACATTTGACAAATGTTCGAAAAAAACTTCCCAACATTCGGTCCATGTTCGAAATAAACTTCCCAACATTCGGTCCATGTTCGAAAAAAACTTCCCAACATTCGGTCCATGTTCGAAAAAAACTTCCCAACATTCGGTCCATGTTCGAAAAAAACTTTCCAACATTGGGTCCATGTTCGAAAAAAACTTCCCAACATTCGGTCTATGTTCGAAAAAAACTTCCCAACATTGGGTCCATGTTCGAAAAAAACTTCCGCGAGTTTTACTTGGTCGAGTTTTTAACCCAAAAGTCTCTGTAACGAACAAATTTTCGAACATTTGACAAATGTTCGAAAAAAACTTCTCAACAATCGGTCCATGTTCGAAAAAAACTTCCCAACATTCGGTCCATGTTCGAAAAAATCTTCCCAACATTCGGTCCATGTTCGAAATAAACTTCCCAACATTCGGTCCATGTTCGAAAAAAACTTCCCAACATTCGGTCCATGTTCGAAAAAAACTTCCCAACATTGGGTCCATGTTCGAAAAAAACTTCCGCGAGTTTTACTTGGTCGAATTTTTTACCCAAAAGTCTGTGTAACGAACAAATTTTCGAACATTTGACAAATGTTCGAAAAAAACTTCCCAACATTGGGTCCATGTTCGAAAAAAACTTCCCAACATTGGGTCCATGTTCGAAAAACCAGTCAAAAACGCTGCAATCGTGCTAAACCATGCCAATTAGATGTCCATTTGTTTATTTTCATCCTAACACATCAAAAATTGATATATTCTACACATAAACATGATTATAACACAAAAAACCAACCTTAATCAACACATACATGAATTAACCCCAAATTCAAAAAACAAAACCTAAACCCTACAACAATAAAATCAATGTTTCAACCAACAAAAATCGAAATTAAACATGTGTCCTACTCTTCTTCTCAAATATAAGCAAGAAAAACTAATCTTTAACCATTTTTGCAAAATGAAAAAAAAATGCGAGCTCCTATTCTCCAAAAAAACGATGGAGTGGGGGAGAACGGTGCTCTCTCTTTCTCTTCTTCGACGTCGTAGGTAGTGGGAGTGGGAGTGGGAGTGGTGCGAAAAAACGTTGATGGAGTGGGGGAGAGGTTTGGGGAAGATGGAGGGGTGGGTGTACCGATGGAGAGAAGGGAGGGAGGGAGGGGGAGAAATGTTAAGGGCATTTTTGGGTTTTTCAGGTGGGTGTCCTCATCCGTTTTGTGTGTGTTCTCATCCCCTGGGTGTACTCATAGGAAATCCGGGTGCCTTTAGCCGCGCCCTCAAATCAACAATCGGCCCAATATGAGAGACTTAGTTTAGTTGGTTGGTTCGAATGGCCTGGCCCATCAACACACCAAGAATTCAAGACGTTTACAATATTCATAAATTAAAATATTACTCTCTTCCTCACATACTTATTTTAGTTTTACCCATTTATTTTCGACATGAATTTGAATGTGAGAGTTATTTATAAACATTAAATAAAAATAAAATAGAATGTATAAAAGTTTTTTAAATAATAAAGTAAAATAATAAAATATTATAAAAAATAAAGTAGAGTTTTAAAGTATTATGAATAATAAAGTATAGTAATAAAATAATGAGTTAAATAAAAAATATTTGAATGGTACAGACCATTTTCACAAATGGGTAATCGATCTAAGTATGAACTGATGGGAGTATAATATGAGATCAAAATAAATCCAAAGGCCGTTTGTATAAGGTCATATATGAATTTGGGGAGAGCTCCATGGATTTTTAGTTTTTTGCTTATTGTGTGTAATTTATTTTTATATTTCTTTTCCTAGACCACATTTGATAGATATGTTGAGATATTTAAAGTTAATTTGAATATTTCAAATTTCAACCGACACAAATTAAATTGTAAATGGTGTGTCTTTCAATTATTTGAAAAGCACACAATCAAATATCTCTATCTTAAGTCTTAGTATTATTTATCAATTAATCTACACTACTAAACTGAACTCTAATTTATAGAGTTTATAGGGACCAAATTAAATGTAGACCGGCACAAAATATACGATAATATACTATCTCTAATAAAATAATTATTTTTCATGAAATTAGTTTTAAATTTGTTAGAAAACCTTATTTTAGAAGTCATTGCGCTGCAAATTATTAAATCAGGTTTCAACCAAATTAAGGAGCAAATGATTTTCCAGAAAGATCACATCACATGCATGAATGGCATCACAGAATGGTGGGCTGTCGTTATACATGAATTTGATTCATATTTCATACTAATAATTCATTACCCAAGTTGAATTTGGCACTCCAAGTTGCCCAAAAAATAATTTATTACCCAATTTGGCACTCCAACTTAATTACCTAAAAATCACAATTTCTTCTCTTCATACTAGTAATTTATTACCCAATTTGGCACGCCAAAGTTATCTAAAAGTTATGATTTCTTCCCAGTTAATTAATGTTTTTACCACGAGTTAAATACTACCCTCGTTTCATAAAATTTTTGCATTTCTCATTTTGTATAAAATTAATAAATATATATTTTAAACATATTTATCTTCATTATTTTTTCTCTTTTACTTCACTATTTCCTTTTCTTTTTTCATCTTCCTTTTCCACTCTTCTTTTGACTTTTTAAAATAAGGTCATTAATATATTTTTAAAAAAAAAGATATGGTAAAAATTAATAGGGATAGTTTGAAAATATTATTGATAAAATTATAAAAAAACAAAAATATTTTAAAACAAAATTTAAGATTAAATACGATAAACTTTATGAAACCATACAAGAGTACGTTTTTTCCTAAAAAAGTATGTAATATTGCATATGCAATATACTTATATCGTATTGAAATTTCATCGAATATATTTTTTACAAAACTTGTGCAATGCACGAATATTTTTTTTTACAAAACTTGTGCAATGCAAATATATATAAGAACCCGCTATCTATTATTATAAGGGAAAAATTATACTAATATAAAGATAAATATGTACTCCACTATTTACTTATTTTTATAATAACAGAGACTTAAGAACGAGTTTTTTTTTTTTTTTTTTTTTTTTTTTTTTTTTTATGGAAGTTACCATTCCTTTTTTTCCCTCCCCAGGACTCGAACCCATTTTTTTTTTTTTTTTTATGGAAGTTAAATACTCATCCCTTTTTTTCCTCCTCATGACTCGAACCCAGGAGGTAGTAGTGCTCTAACCACTTGAGCTATCCCACTTTGTGACGAGTTTTTTTTGTTTGCATACAGTTATATTTGGCCGGTAAACTTTTCTACTATTTTTTAAATTAGTATTAGTATTGCATATAAGTTTTTTTCAATAAAATCTTATTATAAAGGAGTGCAAAAAAATAAAAAGCAGGATGTCTATCAGTTTGTTTACCTACATATAGTAAAATCTATATTAAAGACTAAAGAGTACATTAAAATAATATAAGGATTAAAAAAAAAGTCAACAAGAAAAAAAATAGGCACTACTTTTTTACTTTAGAATGTTTGTTTATAAACCCTATTACTGATAATAATGTGTATATATTCCGTCAGATAATTTCACAGTGTTAGTAATTTATGTTCAGTTCGGTACAATTGCAATGAGGTAAACCAATAATTACTAGAATTTATATATATATATATACCCAATTTTCTCATAAATTCTCCATTTGGTCCATTTTATCAGAAAACAACTTTTGCTCTGTCGATATATATAATTATCCAAAAAAACAACGATTTTTATTAGAGGAGGGAGTTTGTTTCTAATTAAGGGATGTTTTAGATTTATTTTTTTTCTTCATTTTATTCCTCTGTTATCCCTATAAGATAGGAAATTAAAGTGAGAAAATATAGCTAAAATTAAGGAAAGTGAGTTAGGTAAATAATTATAGGAGGATATATTTATTTTTGTATGGTCTTTGTTGTTTTTTTGTGAAATTTTGAGAATAAGTCAGGATATTATTAAATTACTATATAGTATATATATATATATTGACCATTACACCCAATCTTTAGGTTACCTTATATTTATAGTTAATCTTATATAGTAGTAATACTTTTGAAGCTAATTTAAATAATTATTATTACTAAAAAAAGTTGCAAAATAAATGAGATAAAAACTACTAATATTCCCTCTGTTCAATTAAGTGACCTTTTAGCATCTCATTTTTGTTTGTAATTAAATCATTTTTTGCATTATTTTTTTCAATTTACCCTACTTTTAACTTTAGAAAATATTTATAATTTCTATCATACCTTTATTAATTATAAAATCTCTTTCATTAATTCATTAAATTATTTATTAAAAGCTAAATTTGTGGAATTTGTTAAGAGAGATTTGCATTCATTAATGAAGGGTAAACTTGTCAATATATATAATTTCTTAATTTTACAAAAAAAATAATCTAAAATGTCACTTAATTGTGAACTAATGGAATATATAATATTGCACGAATTCGAAATATGCCTTAAAATTAAACATGCGTAATGCGTTACATACTTTTTTTTCTTCTTCTTCAAGAAAAATAAAAATAAAATATATTTTCTGATATTTAGCATTTTACTGACATGTGTTATCATAAGATCAAACTCTTCTGTACTCCCTCCGTTCCACAATTACTTTCACATTTTTCTTTTTGGGATGTCTCACAATAACTTTCACACCATTAAAATGAAAAATCCTTTATAAACTCAACTCTCACAATTTCCTCAAATTTACACAAATGCCATTATTTTTTCTCCGTACACACAAATCAACACATTTATTTACGTTATGCATACAGTTTTACAAAATCACCCTTTAAAACTCTACTCATTATTACACTTTCTTAATATTTTCGTCCATCTACATATGAATGTAATTTTAGAACGGAGGGAGTAATTACATGAAATCAAATTATTTTGAATGGCTTTACACAATTTTTTTTTAGAGGAAGATTAATTTGACTCGGTTTAATGCACGTAAGATTAAAAAAATTGCATGTCTCCTCCTTAATTTGTGTAAATATTGAACACATCAAATAATGAGATAAGGCTGAAATGTAACTCCAATAGAATATTAACATCTAACCTGACCTGATGTCCGCGGAAATGTTTTTTTTTTTGTTAAAATCGTATGTTCTAAAATGGGTAAACGCAAATTAAATAATATTGAATTTGATGAGTGGTTTATACTTGTCTTTCACTCATTATCAACGCTAAAGTCTCAAATACTGTAAATGGCTGTGCCAAGTTGCCGACTACTATACAAATTTGTTAATTTAATAAAGAAAAATTAATCGAATTAAGTTGTCCAAACTATTGCTATTTTGGAAATTTGATGATGCCAACTCTATATTTAAATATAATGCATGGGTTTATATGGGGAGTACTACAGTACTACGCAGTGAAGGGGAATAAGAGATTAAAATAGGCTGAATTACTCGTTCTAGTATTTGCCAGAATTATAGAAAAACATATACCCTTTCCGTTCCACTCATTTAAGTTACTCATTTATTCTTTACACAAATTTAAAAAAATATATTATTTAATGTAGAGTAGAATACTAAAATAGAGAAATGTAAGAAAAATAGATTTTTTTTTTTTAAGAAATAATGAAGTATTGAAAAAAATGGCCGTATATAAAAGAAACGTTCAAACTTCAAAATGACAAGATGACGAGTATTTTAGCTAACATAACAAGCTGAGGTAGTCTGCTCAACTTGGCGGTACGTATAAAATAATATGAGATCAATATTTAATTTAATTTTAGATGTGTATTTTATTATCCATGCCACACCACCATTACAACAGACTACGTAAGTTAGCCAAACAAAAAAAAATAAAAAATTGTTGGATATCAATTAATAAGAACATATAATTGATTGATATACTTTTTTTTTTTTCAATCTTTTTTTCCCAAAATATTAGTTTATCTCTAAATATATATTAAATGCGGTGCCTACTAAAAAAACTTTTTTTTTTTTTTGGTCAAATTTACACATTAATTTGTTTAATTTCAAAGTTCAAAGCTTTGAGCAAAAAACACTACAAAAATTCATTGAATAATCGTGGACAAAATAAATATAAGGAAATAGATAAAAATGTACTTAATTCAAATATGTTCACCATACTTCTTTCGCATCACCACCTCACTGATTCTCACACACAAAATTATGGGAAAGTTGGTTTTTCGTGGACGGTTTTACCACATTTTGGTTTTGATCTGATTAGTTGATTTTAAAATAGTTATTTTAACTTTCAATTTTTCGACATTTAGTGTGACGATTGTATGCTGATCAATAAAACTGTCATGTGAATAAATCTGAAGGTGCTACATCATATTTACAAAATTTAAAAATCAAAACTAAAATGTAAAAAAGTTAAGTAATTAAAAAAAAGTTAAATCATTAATTTTAGACCATATTTTTAATTTTTTTTTATTAAATTTAGTACATACTTTTTTATAAACCAAATTATACACATATTTTCTTTATTATTATACTCGTATTTGGGTTGGTCTAGTATGCACTCGAGTGCATGCTGTGCACCCTAGTCCATGTTGCACTTTTCAGTTTTACTGAATTACACTTTTTAGTAAATGGTGTTGCACTTTTCAATTATTAAACTGCATAATAATATTTTTAGTATAATAATTGAAAAGTGTAACACCATTTACCAAAAAGTGTAAGTCATTAAAACTGAAAAATGCAACATGGACTAGGGTGCACAACATGCACTCGAGTGCATACTAAACTTTATTATTATATTTAGCACATATATACTTTTTTTCTTTAACAAAATTATACTCATATTTTTCAATTTTTATCAAACATAACACATACTTTTTCTTGTAACCAAATTATATCCACAATTCTTATAAATATAACGAACAAATTAAAAAATACATTTTTAAATGATTAAATTCTAAAATTATAGAAATAGGGAGTAGTATTTTTTATTTTTGTAAAATATGAAACTGATGATCTGACATCCAAATAAGAAAAAAACTTTAAAATATGTTTAAATTAAAAAAAATCCACATATCTAATATTTTTTAAAACATTTAAGAATTTAAAATTTATCTAAAATTATTTGAATTAAAAAGAGGTTTACAAAATATATAAGACTTTAAATAATAATTACAATAAAGTGTATAATTTTTTTATATATTTGAATTTGACCATTTTAAAAAGTACAATATTTTTTTTAATTAATTTAAATATATTTATAAAAAGTGTGGGAGAAAAAGTATGCTTAGATTTGATGAAAAATGAAATGTATGTGTATGATTTTGTTAAGAGAAAAAGTTTGTGCTATATTTAATCAAAAAGTAAAAAATATAGAATAATATAGTTAAAAGAAAAAGTATATGTTAGACTTAATAAAAAGACTATATAGTTGGAAAAAATAATTCTAAAAAAAAATCTTTCTTTTCCATAATTGTTTGCACTATTTTTTTATTTGTCCATTCCACAATTATTTGTACATTTAAAGAAATTTTTTTATAAATCATACGTTCACAATATTCATATATTAACACAAAATGCTAGTAGTATAATTAGTATTAATTTTGTCTTCAATCCAATCATTCACTTTACTGTATTTATAAAAAAATACAAAATTATCCCTCAAACATTTCACTCATTACACATTTTTCTTAGTTTGTGTGTCCATAAAATGATGCAAACAGTTCTGGGACGGAGGGAATACTTAATTGGATGTATAATTTTTTTTATAAATTTGAAAATATTAATTGTTTATGTATAAAATATTTATATGTACACTAAAAAGTGAATATATTTCAGTTTATAAAAGTGTACATTTAAATTAATGGGGAGAATAATTATTTATGAACCAATTTAATTATATGGGTGCGGACCACCAATATATTCCACTGCTCTTTATTTGAGCATTAAATGACGTTTTGTCAAAAAGAAAAAAGAAAAAAACATTAAATGACGTTGGATATGGAGTTATTTTAGGTTAAAACAAAATAAAAATTTAGATATAGATTTGCACGTCACATTCATTCGAATATACAAGTACAACACAACACAGGTGCTGCTACCAGTTTCAAAAAGTACATTTCACCTCTCAATTAATTTCTTCTTTTCTTGAAATTAATATTTTCTGTTACTCCCAAATTTCGATTCATATCATAACCTATGTTGCATAAATACTATTTCTTTAATCTTTGACTCGGCTCTCTCTCACTTGCTATAATTTTTGAATTCACCACCAACTCTTGTTTTATTCCTCAACAAGGTGCATTTCTTCTTCTCTTTATTTCTCTGTTTTCATTTAAAAAAGGTTCCATTTTTATCTTCTTGATGATGATGAGGTTTTCAATCTGGGCTTTCTTCATATTGAATCTCTCGTGTTGTTCTAGAGGGTTTGATCCTATTGATAAATACTACATAAACTGTGGATCAGAAAGTGATGTTGTTGTGGGAAATATCACTTATGTATCTGATAAATCCTCTTCAAAACTCCTCACAACCCCACAAAACATTTTAGTTGATGATTCCAGTTTGAGTGTAACGACGCCGTTTGAGGATTCCCAGCTCTTGAGAAGTGCCAGGGTTTTCACTGCCCCTTCTAGGTATACTTTTTCAATTAGGCAAACTGGTAGGCACTGGATTCGCCTCCACTTTAATCCATTTGTATACAAGAATTACAATATGAAATCTGCTAATTTCTCTGTTTTTGCCCAGAAATTGACACTAGTTAGTCATTTTAGCCCCCAAAATGCTACTGTTAAAGAATATTCAGTTAATGTAAGCAGTGCTAGTCTTGTGATCACATTTTCGTCGAATTTCTCGTATGTTAATGCCATAGAAGTAGTGTCTGTTCCGGATAGTCTGATAACAGATGATGCCTCTCTTTATGATCCAAAGGCTCCTTTTACTGGATTGGGGATTCAATCTTTAGAGACTGTTGCTAGGGTGAATATGGGGGGGCCGTTAGTGTCTATAACGAACGATTCGTTGGGTCGAACTTGGGTTCCCGATAGGGGTTTTTTGATACAGCCGAATCTTGCTACTAGTAAGTCGAATATTGGAGCTGTTAGTTATCCTGAGGGGGGTGCAACACCTGATATAGCCCCTTCCATGGTGTATGGGACTTGTGTAAAGATGAACTCTGAAAACGACCCGAATAGTAATTTTAATGTGACTTGGAGGTTTAGAGTGGATCGAGGCTTTCAGTACTTGATTCGGTTGCATTTTTGTGATATAGTGAGTACAGCAGCTAATCAGCTTGTGTTTAATGTTTACATTGGTACATTTCTTGTTGCTCCTGATCTTGAGCTGAGCGAAAACAGTTACGGGCGCTTGGCTATTGCGTATTTTATGGATTTCGTTACTCCGTTTATGGATAGAGATAACTTGAGTGTAAGTATAGGTCCATCTCCTAGGAGTTCTTACCCCGATGCCCTTTTGAATGGATTGGAGATAATGAAAATCAGCAATAAGAATAGTCTATCTGGGGCGTCGTCTGTTTTTCCTAAATTTTCAAGATGGAAAAAGTCGAGGGGGGTCATTGCGGGGGTGGGTGGTGGGGCGATAGCTGCTCTGGTAGTGCTAGGGGTCGTGTTTTTGGTCCTGAGGAGGAGAAAGAAGCAAAGGGATATCCGTTCGAAAACGTGGGTCCCGATTAATGGTGACACTATGGGGAGCAAATACTCGTCTAAGACGAGTTTAAGTGGTGATTCGAACTTGAGCTATCGAATCCCGCTTGCTGCGATTCAAGAAGCAACAAAGAGTTTCGATGAGAGTTTAGTGATTGGAATTGGAGGGTTTGGAAAAGTTTATAAAGGTGTTTTAAGCGATGGGACGAAACTAGCTGTTAAGAGAGGCAATCTGAGGTCCCAGCAAGGCCAAACGGAGTTCAGAACTGAAATCGAGATGCTTTCAAGGTTTCGTCATCGCCATTTGGTGTCCTTGATTGGCTACTGTGATGAAAACAACGAGATGATTCTAGTTTACGAGTACATGGAAAATGGGACCCTCAAGAGTCATCTATACGGGTCGGAACTTTCCTGTATAGGGTGGAAGGAGAGGCTTGAGATATGCATTGGAGCAGCAAGAGGGCTGCATTATCTTCACACGGGCCATAACAAACCAGTCATCCATCGGGACGTGAAATCTGCCAACATATTGCTCGATGAGAATTTCATGGCCAAGGTTGGAGATTTCGGGCTTTCTAAAACGGGGCCTGAGATTGACCAAACCCACGTCAGCACTGCTGTTAAAGGCAGCTTCGGGTACCTTGATCCCGAGTACTTCAGAAGGCAACAGCTGACGGAAAAATCAGACGTTTATTCGTTCGGGGTTGTTCTGTTTGAAGTTCTATGCGCTAGGCCCGTGATTGATCCATCTCTTCCTCGAGAGATGGTGAACTTAGCTGAATGGGCAATGAAGTGGCAGAAAATGGGTCGGGTTGATCAGATTGTGGATTCTACTCTGGTTGGGAAAATAAAGCCCGACTCGCTGAGAAAGTATGCGGAAACAGCAGGGAAGTGTTTGGCTGATTTTGGGGTGGATAGGCCGTCTATGGGAGACGTGGTGTGGAATCTGGAATACGCCCTTCAACTTCAGGAGGCGGTGGTGCAGGAGGATCCGGACGAGAAGAGTAGTAATGCGATCGACGGGGTGTCTGCGGGAGTGGCTGAATTCAGAGATGTGGATAGCAGTAGTGTTGGGCAGCAGTTTGGAGATGATGTTTCTGATGTTTCAGGGAGTAAAGTGTTCTCACAACTGCTGAAATCTGAGGGTAGATAGATGACTTGTTTTATTTATTTTGTTCATAACTTATTATTATTATTATTATACTTTCTTCTGTGAATGGATGTTTATATAAATTTGCTTTCTTTTGTTGCTACATTTACATCCTTTGAAATCATTCTCCCATACTTGATTTCCATTTATCTACATTTCACATGCCAAATACTTGTATGTACCAGTTATATTTATGTAAGTTGTTCCTATTTATCCATTCCTTTTTTGGTTATATTCTTCTCTCTCTCAATCACATTATCTCTAATACATCTACTTATTATATTACTTCGTAGTATTTTTTAACCTCTGTGCTCGAAGCTCATGGGGAGTTTTTCTCAAAACGGAGGGAATACAATTTTCTGAATGGGTGAATGTTACTAATGAGTTAGGACAAAAATAGAATACAATATTAGTTCACGAATAAATTATATATAACCGGTACACAAAAGTGCAACCTAATACTTTTTCATCATATAATTTAATATTTCTAATTACATAAATTAATAGTTTTTTTTTTTTTTGGGTTTTTTTTTTCATGAAAATTGCTTCCATGAAAGAGAAGGAAAAAAAAAAAACTCACTCCAACAAAAACTTGTCAATGTGATTTTGTTGCTAAAATAATGGGAAGATACCTGAAAACAAGTAAATAGCAATAATAGTAACAGACTAAATCTTTTTTTTTTTTTTTTTGAAAACTAAAAATCTAAATTCCATTATTTTCGGTTAAGTGTATTCTATGTCGATTAATTTATTTTTTTATATGATTATCAAAACTGAATATAAAGTTGTTTAATTATAAATTAAAAACTACGGAGTATTATGATTTTGACGTGATTTTTTATTTTTTAAAAATATAACTGTTAAAAAATTAAATATTTTTTTAATTAAATACACTTAAAAAGAGGGGGTTGCGTGAATTCAATTTCACACCTCACTCAAGTTAAAATGGATGGTATTTTTACTTTTAAAAAAAATACTCCTTCCATCCCACTAAAATTAACATACTTTAACTTTTTTGTTTCTACAATAAAAGTTTGTACATCTATAAAAAATTATAAACTTCAACCACAAAATATTCACTTCATTACTTTTGAGATCTACATATACACTCAATATAAATTAATTTATTTATTTTATGTATAAAAGGTTATAAAATTATCACACACTCTACTCATTACATATATTTTTTTTTTGAGTAAAATTAACATACTTTTAACTTTTTGTTTCTACAATAAAAGTTTGTACATCTATAAAAAATTATAAACTTCAACCACAAAATATTCACTTCATTACTTTTGAGATCTACATATACACTCAATATAAATTAATTTATTTTATGTATAAAAGGTTATAAAATTATCATACACCCTATTCATTACATTTTTTTTTTTTTTTTGAGTGTGTGCTAATATTGTGGAACGGATGAAAGTAATTTATATCGTAATAACACGCTCTTGCCTAATGTTATATGTTACCGGTTTATAAATCGATAACCGATATAATTCAAAGATTATTTTATGTTTCAACTGATATACTTTGCTCGTAAAATTTAGAATTGTCTGTACACTCCATAATGATATTCTTCATTAAAATTTTGATTGCAACTAAATACATTATATTTTCATTAAATTTGTTTTATGTTATGTTGAAATGTAAATTAAATGGTTTCTTTTGAGTCCACCACTAATTGCACGTGTTTGCTCGTATTCAATTTTATTCTCGAAATCAATTCTTATAATTTTGCCCCGAAATTACTATTACGCTTCTATTTTACGGGAAAGATTATTTTGTTATTATCGTAAAGACTTTAATTAGTTACTTTCTTCTCAGAATTACTCCTTCGATTGGAAAGAAATTGGCCACTGCCTTTTGCAATTCCTAAATTAATTAGCTCACGACCTCACCTTTTTAATTATTTGAAAACGCGTCGCAAAAAAAAAAAAAAAAAAAAAAAAGATAAGTCCCGATTTGGAAAAAATTATGCAGATTCGGGAAAATCGAAAAGAATAATAGATTTGGAAAAAAAGGAGGGTGGGGGGAGGGAATGTCCATCGAAAAAAAAAAAAACAGATTTCGGCAAAATGACAAAAACAGCTTTTTTCAGCAAACCAATTTGGTAAAGCGAGAAGAAAATTTGGACGTTAAAGAAAAAAGCAAAAAAGTAGGTGTGGGAGAGGTCCAAAAACTAGATCTTGAAAAAATACTCCCAAGATCTAATTATTTTGGACCAAAGTGAAGCAATATAAACGGTGAACTGATTAATTAAAATTAAAATTTTAGTCTCGTCACGTAAAAACAAAAATTCTACAATCGAGCAAAGAAGCCCCAACTGAAGTGAAAAGCAATAAAAAATCGTCATAAACATCTCTGAAGAAAAAAGTAAAATCTTTTATCATTTTATTTATTTAACGTTTTTGTTGAAGAGGGTTTGCATTTGCATATATCATTTAAAAAATTATACAGTATGTTACTTGAATTTTCTATTTATCTAATCGGTGTACCAGTCCATTTAGTAGTTATATAACTGAATCCTCCTAGGTATAAATAATGACCATCTAGCCCTGTCTTGAGACACATATCGTAAATATGAAGTTGTTGCCAATAAATGTAGTAAATATTACTCCATAAATCATACTGTAAAGTTACACAACATTATAACCAGAAATTAAACACAAATACCAAAAACATTTCCAGTGACAACCTTAATAAAACAATGAAAGAAGAGTTTCTCCAAGAGGCTTTTTTTTTTGGGCTAAAATGTCTTCATTGCCTATAATTACGAGGCAGAATTGGGTTAAACGAAACTAATTAACATCCTATCTCTCATCTCAAACTATTACAATGTCTAATTAAATCTGAAAAAATATCCCAAGGTTCGAAGGAAATACCTGCGGTTTTATTTTTATATTAAAGGCAAACGAAGTGGTATTATCACCATTTCATCACCTGTTTCAGCTCAGACCTTGATATAACCCATTCTCCCAGAGCTCGTCATTTCTATCTTCACTCAGCCTTCTGCTTCGAAGATCTATCACGTGATGTCCTCATGCCACTCGTACATCTTCCCACAAACTTGAGAACCTCGTCTATTAGTATCACCGGTAAAGCCACAGCCAATACCAACAACCACTCGTTTAAACTCAGAGGAACAATGCCAAATATTTGAGCAAGGAAAGGCACATATAAGATCAAAAAGTGTAGGCCAAACGAGATGGACATTGCCAGAAGAAGCCATGGGTTGACCCATGGAGGCATGGATATGAGGCTTCCATCCTCCGATAGAGCGTTGAGTGAATTAAACATCTCAATAGCAACAAGTACCGAGAGAGAAAGAGTCATGGCTTTTATCTTTCCGGTTGAGAAGTAGTCACATGGATTATCGAATTTGAACTCTTGGGTCCCAGCTGTGAAAGGTGAAGCGGTGAAGTTGTCCCAGGTTTGACATTGTCCCCAGTTGGCTAGCTGAGAGTATGTTACGAGGCTGTGACCGTCTCCAGTGAGGTCAATGCCCAGGAAAGACGAACGAGTGTACCAGATAATGAATACTCCAACCGTTGCTATACCGACATAAGCTCCAATAACCTGTGTCAACATGAAAGAAGGCCAATTCATCAGTTAGGGGGTTGAAAGATTTTTCATATCAATTTGAGACCAGTAAAATAGGTAAGGTAACTATCAATTTGAGGCTGAAAGAAACTATCAATTTAGAACTTACAAATTTCTTAAGAATATACTTTTGGTATCTTATGGTTTATAGTATAATTTATTTTTTCTCAACTCACGTGACTTTATAATATCTTTTTCTTTTTTGAAAGTTGTGATTTATAAAAACGTTGATGATGATGGATAAGTAGAAACTATAAGATGTCAAAAAACATGGTTTTAAAATATTCCTAAATTTATAGTTTCTATCTTTTAGGTCCTGAATTGATAATTTCTCGTTTTTTAGGTCCTGAATCGACACAAAAAATCTTTCAGGCACCTAAATGATAGTTTTACTATTTTTTCAGGCCCTGAATTGATAAAACTCAGTTTTAAATATAGTATTGAGACGAGAGAAGACAGAATTTTAAGGCAGTGATGAAACAAGCATACATACCAAGTAACGGAACAGAATCCATGCATCAATCAATGAGTCATTGCTCCTTCTGGGAGGTTTCTTCATTATATCTTTGTCAGGTGGATTAAAGCCCAAAGCGGTAGCTGGTGGTCCATCGGTTACCAAGTTAACCCACAGAAGCTGCACTGGTATCAGGCCTTCTGGAATGCCTAATGCAGCAGTTAGGAATATTGAGGCTACCTCACCAATGTTTGAGGAGATCATGTATCTGAAACCAAGTAACAATTTTTAACTGATATTCAGTATCAAGATATACTAAACCACCACTAATATTAAAATAAACAGGTTTTCTCCTGTTAATTTGCTTGCTGTCTTCCAATTGGCAAAAGTAAGGGTGCAGGAATTATCTAATTGATGTCAAATTTCATGGTTACTTGGTAATGATACCAATATCTATAGTATTAAAATGCAATCCACAGTGTGGTTTAGTTTTAAAAAAAATTGCACCAATCTTACTGCAACGTTGTGTTGCACCAATTACACGGTCAATGTCAAACCCCTAACCTCTTTTTACTAATTTAATTTCATAAGCTTCAACAGTCTGGATATAACAGAAGTGGGATAAGAATTTTTTTCAGAATGACAATTACTACACTTCATTAGTGGAGAGAGGAATCGTGGAACTTATAAGGCCAACATTTATTTCTTTACAAAGCAACAAGGCAGCAATTGATTTAGAGAATAGTTCATATCCAGCGAAGATGTTTTTCCATAAAGTAACAAAACAAAATAGATAAAGTCCAGATAAAAATTGGACAATATCAATTGTTGGAATCGTCTGTAGTAATAGAGAACCTCTCTCCTGCCCTCAGAATTTTTTTAAAATGCAAATCACACCAGTTGTTATCCTATCTGAGACTCACGTCAATACCTATTTAGCTTGTGAACCTACCTCATCAGCAAACAGAGCTAAGTTGGCAGCAAGTGACACAACAGGAAACCCATTACAGATCTTTTAGCATAAAAGAACATGAACAAAATGCAAATTTTTCTTAACCTGCCTTCTATTTATTCAAATTTTAACCTCATATATTTACTGAGACCTTACATAGCCATAAACTTTATAACAAGAGGTTCAAACACTTGATAAAAACAGTTGGCAAGTGATGCAAACCCCAATCATTAAATGTAAGAGAATCTTATAGTTTTAGTAGTGAAGATGGAAAATAAGAATCAGAAAGATATATGACCTGATGAAGGCCTTCATGTTATTGTAGATGGATCTGCCTTCACCAACAGCAGAAACAATTGTACTAAAATTATCATCAGCTAAAACCATGTCAGAAGCTTCCTTTGCAACCTAGAAAGAAGGATAAGAAAGAACGAGCGATTAGAAAAGATTGATTGACAAGCCTTCAAAAAAAAAACAATAAATGTAATATACCGCTCAAATTAGCGCAATCACATGATGATGTCATAAAACATTTCGAAATAAGACCATATGCAAGGTGCACACAAAGATTTCATTTATTCATAATAAATTGCATGACACAGTAAGTATGTTAATTTCAATGTAAATACCTCAGTCCCAGAAATGCCCATTGCAATCCCAATATCGGCCAATTTCAAAGCAGGGGCATCGTTCACTCCATCCCCAGTCATTGCTACCACTTCGCCAGATTCCTTGAGCAGCTTCACTATATCTTGTTTGTGCCTTGGTTCAGCCCTTGAGAAAAGAAGCCCTCCACTTTGACTTAAATGGGCATCTTTTTCACGTTTAGAGAGCTCCGTAAATTCTTTTCCAGTCAAGCTCCTTTTACTAATATCTTCATGGCGACCAAAAACACCTATCTCACGACAAATTGCTTCAGCTGTATCTTTATTATCCCCTGTAATGACCATAACTCGAATTCCAGCTGTTCTACAATCGTCAATTGCTTGAGGAACTTCTTTCCTCGGAGGATCCTTGAACAATCAAAAGAAAAGTCATATACTGTTCAATAATAGTTTTCATAATATCAAAAAAGAAAAGAAGTTGAAGAATAAATAAGAAGCCAACTCACTCTTAAACCAGCCAAGCCAACAAACACTAATTTGCTCTCAATTGAGGAATAAGTGGCAGGGTTCAATAAGAGCTGATGAGCTGGATGGTCTTCATCACCGTTATACGTAGCAAAATCTGGGAGATCATCTTTGTATGCAAAACCCAGAACTCGTAAAGCACTACTTGACAATTCTTGCATGCTTTTCAATATAGCATCCTTTAGACTTCGATCTAATTCTACAATAGAGCCGTCAGCCAATTGCACAAAGGAGCTCCTATCCAATAGCATCTCCACTGCACCCTGCATAGAGGGAAAAAGACTTGCAAATAAGATTTAGAAACAAAGTGCAATAATTCGAGGAGACCCAATTGTAAAATTCATAGTGAATGTCTTCTCCAAAAATAGTTATCATGATAATTGGGATTTCATTGGGCATTGTGTACATAAATGAATTAGTGTCTTGTGCACAGTCCTAAAACAGAAAGTTAAAACTCTTAATTAAAACTCTTAAGTACCTTACACAACATTAGACTTATATTTGAACAGTACAGCATTCTAGCTAATGAAAAATAAGCCTACCTTCACAAGTATTGTCTTTTTTCCAGTGCTCGAATTCACAATGACTCCCATTGATTTCCTATCACGATCAAACTCAAGGGTGGCAATCCGCTGTTCAACCTTATTCCATGTGTAGGAGCACCCTTGGACCAATTTAAAGTTTCAGTTCAGTATACAAAAGCTTGACTGATTAAAGAAAAATAAAATCCAGTAGCATTGAAGAGAAACTTACTTAAAACACCATCATATCCTGAAGAGGGTCCAGAACTCAACTCACTTGGAAGGCCCATTTTCTCAACCATAACCTGAAAGAATGTATAATCATGTCAAGCTATATTCTGCGTCAAAATACAGTATGAATTTGTAGAAATTTTTTGTGCAGTAGCAATAATGCGCAAGGTTACATTGCTAATACATTCAAAATTTATGCAAAACGAAAAACACATGACTCAGAGAAGAAAGCTAGTATTAAATACATGCTGAGGTACTATAATTTTCACCAACCGAACTAGGGAAAACAACGTGTCAAAAAGTTAATACAGACCAACAAATCAAGCCAGAAATAGCTGATGACAAAACAATGATATGTGCTATTATATAACTAGAAATCAACATTATTTTACTGTATCATCTCAAGTCACTATTATATATTAATTGATACCTTGAGTGCTGCCTCAGTCGGCATTCCATTCGCCACGTAATGTCCAGCTTTATCAAGGCCAGCTTTTTCCACATCAGCATCATTACAGATAGATGCAATCTTTGCAATCATCTGAAGGTTGGAATCTAATTTACCCACTTGCCAGTTCTGTATTTTGCCATCAAAAGGGTCATAGCTGGTTCCCTGCACATCAAATGGTCGAACAATATTTGCCTTGGAACCCATAGCCACGAGCTTAGCCACTGCCATCTGATTGGTAGTCAGAGTACCTGTTTTATCAGAGCAAATCACAGTTGTGCAACCAAGGGTTTCAACACTAGGCAACTTGCGAACAAGTGCATTCTTAGCAGCCATCTTGCGCGTGCCAAGGGCCAAGCAAGTTGTAATAACTGCAGGCAACCCTTCAGGAATAGCAGCAACGGCCAGTGCCACTGCAATTTCAAAGTAATAAGTGCACTTCTCAAAGGAGAACTTGAAATTTGTTGGCCACCCGTCAACAATATCCCATGTAAGGAAGTATTTCACATTAATCAGCCAAACCAAAGTGCAGATCACTCCAATGATTGCAGTTAGAACCTCCCCAAACTCATTTAGCTTCTTCTTCAAAGGTGTATCATCCTCCTCCTGAGATGCCTCATGGATCTGTAAATGCACCTTCCCTATCTCTGTATTCATCCCAGTCTGTGTCACCAAACAGATACAGTTACCATTCACCACAGTTGTTCCTGCAAACACCATGCACTTTTTGCCCTGAATATCAACATCTTCAGCAACAGCCTTGGTAGTCTTACTAACTGCCTCACTCTCACCCGTTAATGACCCCTGTTCAACACGAAGGGTAGAGCTGATCAAGCTTAAAACCCTCATGTCAGCAGGAACTTTGTCCCCAACTCTCAACTCCACAATGTCTCCAGGAACAAGCTCCTTGGCAGGCAAACTATTAATCTTTTTACCATCCCGGATAACAGTTGCATGCTCCGACTGGATTTCCTTCAACGCATCCAGCGCTTTCTCCGCATTGTTCTCCTGCCAAACCCCAACAATGGCATTCACTATCAATATCAAAAATATGACAAGAGGCTCCACAAATGCAGTGATCTCCATCTCCCCGCCTTCATCCCCATCATACCATGCCAACACAAAGGAAACCACAGCTGCAACCAATAAAATTCTGACTAACGTATCATTAAATTGATCTAGAATCAACTTAAAAATTGAAGGACCGTCATGCTTTTCCAACTCATTCACCCCATAGATCTGCTTCCTCTTTTCAACCTCATCGCCTGACAATCCATGCTCCTTCCTCACTTGAAATTTTTCCTCACACTCTCTCACATCTTTCGACCACGCCGTAAAAGAATCCCCCTTCGGCTCTTTATCGTTACCCAAATTTTCACTCTTGCCGGAATTTTGCCCTCCTTTCCCCATTAAATCAAAACGAGAAAAACTCGCAGTCACCAAATTCTATGAGAGATCGCCTGAAAACAATAAAAAGTCAATACATCTAACACTAGAATACAAAATATGACACAAATCAACAACCAAAAAAATCCTTTCTGCCCTAATCAAATTCACAGCGGGGCGATCTACAGTAATTCAGTACACTAAATCTAATAAATCAAATAGTACAATTGAGGAATCAAAAGGACTCACCGCCACGGCTACTCGTCGGCTCCCCGATTGGTTGAATACTGTGGCTATCTACGCATATATATAACGTAGCGATGAAGAATCCAGATTCGAGCCCAATGGAGGAGTGGTAGAGAGAGGGTTTGAAGTTTCTCGGTCTCGAAGAAACTGTTGAAGTGGTAGGGTGTGTGTAGTATTTATTGGAGAGCACTTTGGAGTGTGTGAGAGAGAATCGAGAGAAAAGCAGAGATCTGTTATACGACAAGGTACAAACAGCAATGCGTTCAATACCTTCGCCGCGCCTTCTCTCCCAAACATCCGCTACTATTGTTAATTGCTTTTTTTAATTAATAGATCCCAACTCATTTTATTATTATTATTTAACATTTAATATGAATAAAGTAAATTCAAAAAAATTGTACATATTATAAGGGTGGAGTTTATAAAAATATTTTCATTTTAAAAGTGTAAAAGATAGTGTGAGACATCACGAAAAAAAAAAAGTGAAATGTATTATAGGACAGAGAGAGGGAGTACACATTATTTTAAATAGTAGTATTAGTATTTACATTCTGCACTACTTTATTTTTACGTTTCAACCATCATTTATATATTCTAATTGATATTCATTTTATTCATAAATAGTCATTCATACTCTTAAAATAACTCATTTTTTAGGATAGAAAATGACTTTTAATGACGAATCATCTCATTAATTTTTAATTTATGACATTAAAAACTTTTAGTTAGATAAATTATAATAATACTCTCTTCGTCCCACAAAAATAGCCACATATTCCTTTTTTGAATGTTTCAAATTATAGTCACATTTTCTCTTTTACTTTAGTATTTAATGCTTTATTGTCAATTTTATCCTAACTAATAAGAGTAATTAAGACTAAGCAGATTTTGAAGTATGAGATTTCAAGAGTAAAATTGACACATTAGCTAAACTTGACTACATTTATTAATTTTTCTTAATCTGTGTGTAAAGTCAAATGTGACTATTTTTGTGGAACGGATGAAGTATAATTTATGTCATTAAAAATCAATTTTCTTGTAGTGTAATAATGATATTTTTCCAATCAAGGTATCCATTTTAAAAATTATCATTAAAGTCAATTGCTTTATTTGTTTTCTACTAATGATTTAATAATTGATAAAAACGTGTATGAGACTAATGGATCCGTTTTTATGTATGAGATATCTTTCTCTTAATAATTTTATTTTGTTATTAGCTTAAAATCAATTGTTAATTTATGTATAAATTATAATATTTGTTTGTTGATTCTAGGCAATACAAATTATATTTCAAATATACTATAGAAGATTTATATAATCTAATCATATTATATGAATTCTAGTATCATAATTAATGATGTGAAATTTTTTCAAACTCTACATGTTCTATTAAAAAAATCTTATTTTATTGAAATTAACTATAGTAAAGTATATGATGTTTTAAAATTTATTCGACGGAGAATTTGTCATCTAGAATAATGTCGAAATAATAAAGTTAATGAATATTGAATGGCAACAAACATAACAATACAAAATGAAAAAATAAAACCCATACTAAAGTCACATTTTAAAAAAAAAATCTCAAATATTTTTCACAAAATCGCCTAGTAAATAAAACACACCGTAAAGGTCCAACCAAGGATGAAAATCCTTAAATTTACTGATATATTGATGCGAATATTGATATCAATAAAATATAGAAAATTGATGGAAATCTAATTAAAATGATGAAAATTTTAGATGAAATTTTAGAAAATATTATAACTAACATTAATACATAAATTTAGCCTAAAATCACTACAAAATGATTTTTTATGACAAACATATTAGTAAAAAAATATACAAAACCAGTCTAAAGCGATATAATATATGTTCATAATTATTTCACACTAGACAATTAATACCAAAATGATAGACAAGACACAAGATACTTGCTTGTTCTGAAAAAAAAGGAACATAACAATTAAAACTCTGAAAAAATGGAACAAAACAATTCAAACCGATATTACCGATTTTTTTCCGACATTTTCCGATTTTTCGCCGATATTTCGGCGATATCAAGGAAAATTTGTACTAAACATAACCGATACCGATATCAATACCGATATTTCCCGATATATTCCGATATTTTGGAAGATATCTCGTTCCGGTGCATATCGATATCGGAGAGTCCAAAAATCCGAAATATCGCCGATATTTCAGCGAAATTTCCCGATTTTTGCATCCTTGGGTCCAACTAATCACTATTATATTTGTCAATGCATAGGAACAATTTGCATAAAATTTAAAAATAATGCTATAGTTAATTCTCATGATGCTACACAAATCATGATTAGAAGCAAACATATGTCTAAATATTTAGTTTTGACTTAACACTAGAGAGAAGCCCCTAAATTCCCCTCACAAGACAACGCACAAAATTTACAGTTATTTAAAAAGAGGGTCATTTAAATAAAAAATTAAGAAGAAAGACCTTTTAAATTAGATTTTATGACATGAACAAACGTTAAATATTAAAGCAAAGTTTAATCTTGATACATGTGATTCTCCCTAATAAAACTCTTTTTTTTTTCTTTTTTACAGTAATACAATATTACACCCACCCAGGGCAAGTTAGAACATAACAGGTGTAATTTATATGTATTTTTAGAAGTGAATAAAGTTGAATGATAAAATTAGAATGTAAAATTTTAAACTAGAACAAAACGAGAAACATTACATTTTCCTAAAGATGTGCACCTCGCTATTTCGAGAGCGTGGGTAGCATATACTTCACTTCACCATAGTATAGTTTCTATCAGACACTTCCAAGTACAAATCGATCATTTTCTCGATCCAATAACAGATCTCCACGTGGGAGCTTAGGTCAACACTATCATACGTGGCAGTTTGTGATTGGTAGTGCTATTGTCAAAAGCTATAGCAGCTGAGCAGAGAGAGTAGTGAATTACTCCTAAATAAAAGGGGTGTAGGAAAGTTCTAGGTGCTTGCCTTGTGAATTAGAAAAATGTCCGGTGACGTCCGTTTACAAAGCATATTCCTCTAATATTTTTATTCTCTTTTTTTCAACTACTATTTGTTTTCCCTCTCGCTTTCTCTTTTGCTACAAATAGCTACTTAGCTACTAGCCTACAACTTTGATTAAATTTACTTCATAGTATTCATTACAGTTGCTTGTTCAAACTTCTTTAGTAAACTATATTTGTGAATCTCTCTCTAAAGACCTTTATTTTAAAATTTCTTAAATTCTTGTTAATTTGGATTTTTATTTATTTATCTTGAATAGGTTATAAATGTCTTCCTCCTCCCTCTTCTCCACCATTTAAATAATTTATATTAAATTTTGTTACATACTTGCACTAATATATAAATATAATACTTGATCCAACCAAATTTATTTTAACGGATACAAATTTTAATAAATATTGATTATTTATATACAAAGTAAATAAATCGAAGGGTATGGTGAGTTATTAAAGACGCCGCTTGTAAATAAAAAGATTGTTTATGAATAAAGTGGATGACAATTTAAATAAATAAATTATGATTAAAAGATGAAGATAAAATAATGTGAAGTTTGATGGAGTAAATAATATATTTTGTCAATAAAAAAAATAAGACAATACTTCATAATTCCATTTTGTAGAAGAGAAATTGTCGAGATGTGATAGTACTGAAAATAAAATAAATTTACCATAATCATCAAAATTGATGAAAAATTCAAACATCTTGATCTAATAATGTCGTGTAATCACCTAATAAAAAATTTGGTATGTTCTTATGAGTTCTCAGTTTACTGTTTATATTTCGACTAAAACTTACTAAAAAAAAAAAAAAAACTCAATATCACAAACGCGTGTGCACTCTAATTATTGCTTTTGCTCAAATGACAAAATTTCAAAAAAAATACAAATTTTCAGACTTACTAAAAAAACAATGTCACAAATGTGTGCACTATAATTATTGCTTTTGCTCAAATGACAAATTTCAATAAAATACAAAATTTTAAAAAAATACAAAATTTCAGACTTACCAAAAAAACAAAACAATGCCACAAACGCGTGCACTCTAATTATTGATTTTGGTCGAATGACAAAATTTTCAGAAGTTGTAATGTAAGGGGTAACTCAGAGCATCTTTAGTATTGCGTCAAACCGACGACTTGTTGCTGCCCACGGGTGGGGAGAGGAGGTGACCCCTTCTAAATTTAATTAATTTTTATTATTACCATAATACTCCGTTATACATAAGGTAAGTTTTATGTGCACCATTTTCACAATTTAATTGGGCACGGTGGTAAAATGTAGTACTCCGTAACATTTAACTTTGACTCAAATGTGTAAGTTTTTATAATTCAACATTATCTGCTTACATAAAAAAACCATAATTAAATCAGACGTGATTACACTAACTTTGTCCACAACTAGTATCCTTAGCTTAGCGGTAAGGGTGTACTTCGGTTCAAAATCGGATCGCACCAGGACTCGTTTGGACCGAGATCGAAATCTATGATAATGTGTGGATCGGAGACCGGACCGTAATTAATCCGGTCCACACCGGTTGTACTGGTTTTTTTTTTTTTTTCAAGTTTATGGGAGTAAGAATAAGATTGATGAATTTGTGTATGAAAATGAAAGTGTTGTCTCTTCATTTTAAACCAATCTACGCCAATGTGAATTTTATTTACATTATTATTAATGATCTTTTGACCCTAAAAGTAAATGAAACATGTTTGTTAAATTATAGATTTGAAAAAATGTATAGATCTCAACGATTTTACCTTACATGGCCTTCTAGATGTTCTCGTTGTACCTCACATCACCAAAAACCTTTTATCCATTAGCAAACTCACGTCTGACTTTCAGGTTGATGTTTGCTTCTCTGACAAAACATTTGTTGTTCAGAATCGGGCTACCAAGGAGGTGGTGGCTCAGGGTCGATGTGAGCAGGGGTTGTACGTATTGGAACGGGCGCTCCCAGCTTTGGTTGCTGCTTTGAAAAAGCCTGGTGTCGTTCGTGCTTCTTTTGATTTATGGCATTCCCGTTTGGGCCATGTACCTTTTGACATTATTAAAGATTTAAATAGATTAGAGCATCTATCTGTTAGTTCAATTTTACCAAATCCGAAAACTTGCACCCCTTGCCAATTGGCCAAGAGTAAACGATTATCATTCACTATAAATGAAAAACGTGCATCTGCAGTTCTTGATTTAGTACATTGCGACCTTTGGGGTCCTGCTCCTACTACTGCTACTTCTGGCTTTCGTTATTATGTTGTGTTCGTGGATGATTTTTCTCGTTTTTCTTGGTTATATCCTCTCTGAGCAAAATCAGATTTCTTCGCAACCTTGATCGCCTTTCACAAGTATGTGTGCAATCAGTTCTCCTCGACCATCAAAGTTTTTCAGAGTGATGGTGGTACAGAGTTTGTCAACAAAGCTGTTCGCAGCTTTATGGCCGAGCACGACATATAACATCGTATGTCATGCCCCTACACCCCTCAGCAGAATGGTTGCGTTGAGCGAAAACATCGACACATCACTGAAACTGGGCTCTCTATGTTGTTTCATGCTCGCGCCCCATCAGAATTTTGGTTTGATACTTTTGCCACTGCTGTTCATCTCATCAATCGACTCCCGTCGTCAGTTTTGGGCGGCCTATCACCATTTCAAGTCTTATTCGACACTGTGCCCATTTATGGAAATCTTAAGACATTTGGTTACCGAGTACTCCCTTATCTTTGAGATTATGCCTCGAACAAACTTTCTCCTCGCAGTCGACCATGTATCTTCTTGGGATACAGTATCCAACATAAGGGTTTTCGGTGCCTTGATCCTGGTTCTTCAAGAACTTTTATTACTCGCCATGCCATATTTGATGAAGAGTGCTTCCCTTTTTCAGGAACTGCTCGGCCCATGCCGACCAGTGAGGTGGTCTCATCCTTTCTGGATGCGGAGTCTGACTCCTCACCCGATCCCTCGCCAGGGCCTGTTCCTCCCTCTGCGACCATCCCTTGCTCGGCATGCTCTTCTGACTCTGGCGAGGAACCCCATCCTTTGCCAGCCCCTGTTGCGGGGCCACCTGCTTCCCCTGAACCGGCCGAGCAGCCGCAGCCGACCATTGACCCCCCATCACGGCAACCACGGTCCACGCACCAAATGATCACGCGAGCAAAATCTGGGATTTTTAAACCTAAGTATCCTCTGAACTTGGCCTCCACTGCCTTGATTAGTGCACTCACTGCCTCCTCAGAACCCAGTGGTTTCAAATCGGCCGCCAAGTCTCCTGAATGGTTGACTGCCATGCAGGAGAAAATCGATGCTCTGCGAGTTAACAAAACTTGGGATCTTGTTCCTTGCCCCCAGAATACGAACATTGTTGGTTCAAAATGGGTTTTTCGAACCAAGTACAAGTCTGATGGTTGAATTGAGCGGCACAAAGCCAGACTGGTCGCTCAAGGCTTTACCCAAATCCCTGGCACATATTTTTCTCACACATTCACTCCCGTTGTTAAGGCGACCACTGTTCGGGTTATCTTGGCTCTCTCTGTTCGCTTCAACTGGTCCCTCCATCAGCTCGATGTCAAGAATGACTTTCTCAATGGCTATCTCCAAAAACCAGTTTTTATGGCTCAACCCCCTGGTTTTGTCGATCCTCGGCTCCCTGATCATGTCTGCAAATTGAAAAAGGCATTATATGGTCTCCGCCAAGCTCCCTTAGCTTGGTTCCAGTGGTTCAACTCCTTCTTGCTCGGCATAGGCTTCAAGGAGTGCAAATCTGACTCCTCGTTGTTCTACCTATTTCAAGGCTCCTCGGTTGTCTACCTCCTCTTGTACGTCGATGATATTATTGTCACTGGCAACGACTCGTCTACACTGGCTCATTTCATTGCTCGGGCGAACAAGGAGTTCGCCCTCAAGGACCTTGGTCGCCTCAACTATTTTCTGGGTTTGGAAATCTCTTACACCTCTTCTAGGCTGTTCGTCAGGCAGTCCAAATATGCTCGCGAAATTCTTGAGCGAGCAGATCTTCAAGATTCCAAGCTCATTGCTACCCCTTTGGCCGCGGGTGAGACCCTGGTCAGCACTGGTGATCCATTCTCGGATCCGACCCTTTATCGCTCTTTGGTAGGCGCCCTCCAGTATCTCACCATCACTCGACCTGATCTATCCTTCTCGGTAAATCATGTCAGTCAGTTTCTCCAGGCACCGACCAGCGACCACTTCTCAGCGGTGAAGAGGATTCTTCGCTATGTCAAACACACTATCAATTATGGCCTCTCCTTCACTCGTCTCCCAGACTCTTCCGTGGTCGCCTACTCAGATGCCGACTGGGCTCGATGCGTGGAAACTCGTCGTTCTACCTATGGTTATTCAGTCTTCCCAGGTGGGAATCTGGTCTCTTGGAGTGCAAAGAAACAGCCCACAGTAGCTCGCTCCAGTTGTGAATCGGAGTATCGTGCCATAGCCAACGCAACTGCCGAGGTCATTTGGCTCACTTCATTGCTCCGCGAGCTCCGTGTTCCTCTGCCTGCTCGCCCTATTCTCCTCTCCGACAACAATAGTGCCCTCTTTCTGAGCCAGAATCCAGTGGCTCACAAGCGGGCCAAACACATTGACATCGACTGTCACTTTGTTCGCGAGCTCGTCACCTCCGAAAAGCTGTCCACGTAGTTTGTCCCCACGCATCTCCAGCTCGCCGACATCTTCACAAAAAGCCTTCCTCGCCCGACGTTTGAGTTCCTTCGATCCAAGCTCTGCGTTTTCCCTCATCCCACGCATCGCTTGACGGGGGATATTAAGGAATAGTTAAACATTCCTTGTATATAGGACATATATTGTTGTATTTACCTTTTGTATTTATCTCTTCCTAAATTTATGTAATTAGGTTACAATGTAATTACTCCTATAAATACAAGTCATTCCCCACTCACCAATTCAACGGTGATCATATCTCATTGTTCACAGTTTTTAAGTGAGAGTTCATTAGTAAAAAAAATATATAAAAAATAAACATAAAAAAAATATTCCGGTCCAAACCGGAAAACCGGAATACTAAATTTGAAGGACCGGAGACCGGATCGGAAACTAACCGGTCGGTCCGGTTCCGGTCATTTTTCCGGTCCGGTCTTTTTTTGAACACTCCTAATTAGTATTACAAAAGGTAAAATAATATTTTTATTGAATGTGTATATATTAGTGATCAAACTGAGGAGAATAAGACAAAAAAAAAGTTGTTTTGTGTGGAAAAAGTATTGACACTTGATGTAATTTTGAGATATTCGGAAATAATATACATTTTTTTTTTTACATTTTAGAAAGATACAATCTAATAAGGTATAGACTGAAATGAAAAATGGACAATCTAATTAGGGACGAATTGCGTACTTTTTTTGTTAGACATATATGAGGTTTTGGGGCTATTTTTTAAAGGTCAAACTTTGGGCTTCTTTTATTTTTTCCAACTCTTTTTGGGTTCACTTTTTAAAACATTGTTGAACCAATTAATACAAAAACACGTCCCTCGTTATAATTGAAACATGTCACTCATTATAGCTAAAATATGTTGCTCATTGTAGTTGAAAACATGTAGTTTAATATTAATAAGCAATATTGAGTCAATTAATACTAAAACGTGTCACCCACTAAAACTGAAACGTGTCACTCACAATAGCTGATACGTGAAGTCTAATATTACTAAATAATATTGGACCAATTAATATTGAAATGTGTCAATCGGTATAACTAACACGTGTTACTCGCTATGTAGGTCTCAAAACGTGCCAGTGGGGGTAAAACAATCTAGAGAAGAGGGGTGAATAGACTTTTTAGCCAAATCTTTTTGTGAACAACTGGAATGCTAACTTAGTGAGAAAAAGTCAACTGGCGGATAAATCTATTGAGTGCAAAGTGTTTTAGCTAGAAATGATAATTAACCTATTGATTTTTCGAAAGTACGTTGGTCAGTTTATACTTATTTAGTGACATGTATTAAACTTTGTGATAACATTATTTAGAAAATTGAATCAGTGATTACACGATTTTTATTGGGGCTAAAGGGAGAGGAAAAAAGACTGCATTGGTTAAGGTGAGAATTGTTATGTCGTCCAAAGAGTGAAGGTGGGTTAGGCCTACAAGATCTCTCATCTCGTTGCTTTCAATATAATAGAGCTCTATTGGCGAATCAAAGTTGGAGATTGATCCAGAATGATAATGTGTTGCTAGTTAATTAGAGTGCTTAAAGCTCGATATTTTTCATGCACATGTTTTTCGTATTGCAGTAGAGAACGTATATTTTGGTGGATAACTCTAGTGGATTTTTTGATTTCTAAATGAAGTACATGGGGTATTATAGGAACAAAAATACACCATTCATTTAATCTAATAACAGTGAATCTTAAAAGTCACTTCGAATACATGAACTATAAATTAATTCAATGTTGACTACATGAACCAAATTAATTCTAGAATCAAAAGACACAATCTAGGGGTTAAAAAAACACACACAATCTAAAATTTTCAAATTATATTCCAACATTCCCAATTAATTTAAAATTTCGCTTGTTATTTCAAGCATAGTTCTCAATCTTCGAAAATCTTCAAACTTAAATGGCTCCATAAAAATATCTGTAACTTGATCTTGAGTCCTCACATACTTGAACTCCACTTGGTTGTTGGCAATGCATTCTCGAATAAAATTGTACTTCGTATCTATGTGCTTGCTTCGATTATGGAATATTGAATTCTTTGCAAGTGCTTGTGCAGACATATTATCAATGCAAATTTCAGTAGCTCCTTCTTGTGGCAAATGAAGTTTTCTCAACAATCTCTCCAACTATTCAACATGTAAATTAGAGAAGCATGCAACAACATATTCTGACTCACATGTTGATAACGTAACAATGGACTGCTTCTTTGAACTCCAAAAAAGAGCACAATTACCCAAGTAAAACACAAAATTCGTAGTGCTCTTTCTCTCATCAACATCACTCGATCCATTAAGCTCAAAATCCTTAGATGGAGAATAGAGAATTCTAAAATCAAGTGTACCTTTAAGCTAGCGAAGAATCCTCTTAGCAGCTTTAATATGAGGAGAGGTAAGAGTCTCCATAAAGCGACTTATTACGCCAACCGTGTAAAGTATGTCGGGCCTTGTATTGTCAAATATCTCAAACATTCCACTAGACTTTTAAGTGGAGTCTTCATTTTATTCATCTCCAAATTTTGACAACTTCATTCCGACCTCCATGGGTGTATTAACGGGATCACAATCAATCATGCTAAACTTTTTCAACAATTTCTTCACATAACTAGTTTGAAAAAGAAAATTTTATTTTTCCATTTGCTTCACTTCTAGGCCCAAGTAGTATGAAATGATTCTTAAATCAGTCATCTCAAATTTTGTTGACATGATCTCTGTAAATTCATCAAACAAATTAGGATTGTTGTCGATAAAAAATAGATCATCAATGTAAAGGCAAACAAATAAAATATCTCAATTATCATAAATTTTAGAGTATAGAGAATAATCATTAGCAACAAACAAACTTGTTATTCTGAAAGTATTTGTTGATGCGGTTATTCCATGTTTATGGTGATTGTTTTAGCCCGTGCAAAAACTTATTTAACCTTAACAACCTTTTTTCATTTACATCAACTACATAACCTAAATATAGCTCGACATAAACATTCACCTCAAGATATCCATTCAAGAAAGTCGTTTTCACGTCTAACTGATGAATTTTTCATCTCTTTTGTGCTGTAAGTGAGATGAGTAGGCGAATGGACTCCATCTGTACCACATAAGCAAACACTTTATCATAATCGACTCCTTGTTTTTGTTTGTAACCTTTCACTACAGGTCTTACTTTGTATTTCTCCATTTCTCCCTTTGCATTCTTCTTTACTTTGTGTATCTTGATGGGTCCCAATTTTTACTAAATAACAGACGAGTTTTCTTGAAAGATCAGCTGACTTGATATCCGGTGATAGAATTTAAGTGTAGAAAATAAAAACTAACTCTTCTAACAAATGACTTGGTCAGCTGATTCGTTAGGAGTCTAGAACTAACTAGCCTGCTGATTGTATCAGATGATAGAGAAGCGTGTGCGGAATTGTAGTGTGCCCATTTTGAAGATTATACTCGTCTACTGCTTATGAAAACCTTTGTAAATAATTTCATGTAAGATCATCTGACTTGATGTCAACTGATACAAATGACTTCTTAAAACTGATCGAACTCTTGACTCCGACCTCATATTTTTCTCCATAATACCTTTCTGAATTCAGAACGACGAGGCCGTCCAGAGTCATTGCTTCATCATGTCTAACGAGTAAATAAGAGCATATCAACTGATACAAAAACGTCTTTTAAAACATGTTATGCAATATGTAAACCATGCATGCTAAAGCAATAAATAACACAATTGTTTATAGTGGTTCGGACCTCAATGTCCTACATCCACTCTCACGATATCAATCATGATATTATCCCAATGCTCCTTTTAACGTCCCAAAGTGAAGAAGTCTTGCTAACTTTATAGTTCCAAGAGAAGACTTTTGATCAAAATACACTCGCCTTGGTGTATACGAATCTACTTGTTGGGGAGGGAACAAGTACCCTTTACAATGATGACATTGTTGTACCTAGTGTGAGAAACTCGACCTATCTTCTAAAGGTTTAGGATAGAAGGAGGATTCTAGAAAGACTAAGTATGAGAATTTCCCTTACCATCTGATTTAGCATTGAGCTATGATTGAAAAATTCTCTTCTAAGATTTGGATATATATGTGGCTATGCAGGCATAAATATCATGAGTTCACTCACTAGGGGTGTGGGTATGGATGCTTGTTTGATGTCTTCTATTCTGATGTTCATGAGCTATTCTGATTTTCTGGAGTTAAACATTTTGCTCAGCCTTTTGCATCACCCTCACTCATACATGAGATATGAATTGAACTCATATTTATAGTGTGGATTTGAATGTTACCGTTGGATGATTGACATTCAAATCCCACTATTTCGGGAATCACAATCTCTAGATTATGAGCTATTAATTTTTACCGTTGCCTAGTAACAATTAATGCTTCATTGACTTTTCTTTCTTGAGCCTTGTGCCTTGTCAGAATCTAGGTGTCTGTTGTTGTCTCCCAATTGGTCCACGTCAGCTCTGATTTTATCTTCTTTATTCATATAATAGAAGACTCTGTCTCAACTGATTGACTCTGTTGATCTTGGGTCTTGTTCTTCTGATCTTGGCTTTTGGCTTCTGATCGTTTCCCCAGCTGTGTAGACTTCGTCTGGTTAGTCAGGCAGACTTAGTCTTAACTGTGTTTGGCTTACTCAGCTGATAGTGAATACTCAGCCGATAAGACCTCAACTGATCATACTCAGTTGTCATCTGATGAGTATTTACTCATTTGATCATTCTCTTCTGGATTCTGGTCTTCTCTTTTGAACTTGTGTGTGTTTCTCTATTATATTAGCTAACTTCCAACTCAACTGATACTGAGCAGATCCTAATCTATTACAAGATGAATGATAAAGTTGTCTATACAATACAACTTATCCTATTATAAGCAGATTTAGTTTATCAATACAAAACATAGGGATATAAATATCCCAACATATCCATTTTACTCCAATGGATTCCTAACCTTGTTCTTTTCAACGGATTTGATTTCTTCGTCTATTGCATCTCTCCACCTTTTATCCTACATTATTTCCTGAAACGTTAATGACTCACTATCTGTAAGAAGACAATATAACTCATCATGATCAAGTTTTATCTCTCCATTTCTTTCATAGATATGAGTAAGAGATCTCATTTTGGGTTGCCTTTCACTTGAACTCTCATTATGTGGAACTGGTGACAACGGTTCTTGTATTGTAATACAATTCTCCCGTTCCTCTATTTATTTATCAAACTCGACATCTCGACTTACTACCACTTTGCCATTATTTGGGTTGAACAACTTGTAGTATTTGGATTGATAATCATATCCAACGAACACATACTTAATACTTTGATCATCAAATTTTGAGCTCTCTTGTTGTGGGACTGAAGCATAAGTGATGCTTTCAAAAACTCGCAAATGATGGACACTTGGCTTTATCCAATTCCATGCTTCTTGAAGAGTTTAATTATTGACATTCACTGTTGGGGAGCGATTTGATAAATAAACCGCAAAAGAAATGGCTTCGGCCAAAAACTCATTTGACATATTCTTGGTTTTAAGCATACATCTTGCCATGTTGAGAGTTATTATATGTTTCCTCTCCAGCACGCCGTTTTGCTGGGGTGATCTAGGAACGGTGAGAGGGCGTCGAATTCTATGAAATGCACAAAAAATATTTACACATTTTGAAGTGACCTCGTCTCCTCAATCATATCTCAATGCCTTAATCTTGTAGCCACTTTCCTTCTCAACAAACATCTTGAAATATTTGAAGTTAGTGAAAGTGTACGCATACACTACAAAATAATGGGGAAATGGGGACGGGGAAGGCATCAGATCTGCCCTCACTAATGATGAAGGCAACGGCAAATGGGACGGTAGTGTGCCGATGCCAATATGCTCGATGCTATTTAAATGACATCGGATTTGGGGAAAACCGTTGCCTTTTGGAAACAGCAGGTGGCCGTTACCTTTTGGCATCGGGGCCACTGCCGTTACCAAATTGCATCGGGGCCACTGCCGTTACCAAATGGCATCGGGGCCCACTGTCGTCCCCTTTTTTCCGTCGCCTTTTTATTAACATTTAAAAAAGACGAATCTGGGTTTCGAACCCAGGTATCGAGGCCACCGACACCCACCCCCCACCGTTGGGCCACCCATTTTTTGGAAATTCTACATTTTTTCGCGAATTGCGGGGTTCGAACTCGGGACCTCCCGGTCTCGAAGGCTTTTGAGCGCCCCCTGTGTGCCGTTTAGGCTAGGAGCTTTAGTCGACATGTTGTGAATGCAATTAATATATATTCAATTTAATTTTAGTTTTTAATTCTTTAATTCAATCCATTCTAACTTTAATTGTTGCTTATTAAATTATTTATCAAAGCATATCATAATTATTTCTAAATTATGTTTTTCAAATTAACTAAATTATGTTTTTCAAATTAAATAATTTAATTACTGTATCAATTCACACTATTTAAATTTATTCTAATCCTCAATTTACAACATTTAAATTCATTCTAATTTTTAATTTCACAACATTATAATTACATACAACATTGAATATAATTATTTTCACCTATACATTAAAATTTATTCTAATCACATCATTTAAATTCATTCTAATTTTCAATTCACAACATTAAATATAATCATAATTAACATGTTCACGTCAATTAAAATAACATCACACACAACATTAAAATAAAAATTAATCCTCAACGTCAATGTAAATGTTGCATTTGTAGGAGTAAGCGTTGCTCTCTCTCCTCATTGACTCTCCGTTCTTCAGCAATAGCATGGTCAATGTCGGCCTGGGTGAATCGTCCATAAGCCGTACCACTTGACGTCTCGCCAGGGTATGTTTTTATTAAATTGTCACTACTGCAAGAACCGAATTGAAAACAACTCCAAGATATTTATGCATGGGTATGTTTTTATTAAATTGCAAATTTTATTTCTATTTAATTTGGTGTAAGAATTTTAATTTTCTTAATTAAAATTAAACATGCACTTCATGGAATTACCTTAACATTGTTTCTGTTCAATTCAATTTATTATAAATCTGGTTTTTTTTTCTATATTTATTATTATCCGGTGATCGAATTATGGGGTTAATTTGGTTGTTCAATTATTGTTTTGTTACCTTTTTTAACTTGTATTTCTTCCCCAATTTTTTTACCAGACTATAATGGTGTTTTAGTTTTATTTTAAATTAAGCTTTCAAACCTAAAATGCATATGATTTAACCCTTTTTACATTGCATGCAAGAAAATGTTATTCTATCTCTAATTTAGGGTTCTTGATTTGTGGTATAGCACACAAGCTTATTAATTTCTTTAAAAAAACAATTGATAAGTATAGATGATTAATTAGAGAAAAAGTTAAAACACGAATATATGAGTAAATGGGGAAATTTGTTTCTTAAATAACTTTTTACTAATTTTTCAATCTTCTAGAATCAAATAAAAATAAATTTAAATGAAATTAAAATTAAACTAAAATTTCACAGATTTTTTTTATCTAATCAATTTATGTATTATTTAATTAATTTGTCTACATTAATAAAATATGTCAACAATTACAATTTTTTATTCTAATAAATCTACCCAAATTATAAACAAACGACCTTTTAATTAATTTAATTTTGAATGAGTTTAAATGAAATTTCAATTATAAATGAAATTTTACGTGAAATGAATTTTATCACCAATATTGGTAATTAATTTTTGTGAAATGAATGCAAAAATCGTAATAACACTTACTAATTAATGTTTAAAATGATTTTAAATCTCCAAATCTCCAAATCTCCAAATAAAAAAATATTTGAAATAAATTCAAAATTATTTTAAATTTCCAACTGCCGTTACCAAATGGCATTGGGGCCCACTGCCGTCCCCTTTTCGCATCGGCCATTATATGTCGTCCCCTTTTCGCATCGGGGCCCACTCCCGTCCCCTTATCCGTTGCCTTAAGGTAACGACACCCACCCCTGTCGCCTTTTTTCTCCCCGTTACCAATGTCGTTGCCAATTGGCAACGGTAGCCTGCCGTTGCCAATTGTCGTTGCCTTTTCGCCAATATTTTGTAGTGATATGAGATGAGGGTGAGAGCTTTTTGATCCTTTTTTATTATCCTTGACAAGACATCCCCCTCCGCTGAAGATGACATAGGTTCATTTGAGGCTTGTTGTAGCCATTCTCTGTAATCTCCCATACCTTTTGGGCGCCGAGTAGAGCTTTCATTCGTAAATACCACTTCTCATGGTTATCTTTTGTGAGACGAGGAAACTAGAATGATATCATAGACATTCCATTGCTTGCCATTTTCTTCTCACGCTTTCTCAATGTGGCTCTGGTACCACTTTGTTAGAGGTAGAGAACTTATATATTGGTGGAGAATGATATAATAGACTTTCCAAATGCCAAGTACATGAGGTATTTATAGGTACAAAAATACAACATTGTTGGGAATAAAATGAGTTTTGATTATGATACCAAAACCCTTAAGACATGCCAATTAAGAAAGTCAATATACATGAACATGTTTCAGTGATGTTGAAACATGTAGCTTAAGAATAGTTGAGGCAAAAGTACAATGAAACAAGGCAGAAGAAAAAGGGTGATAAAAGGCCCAGAGAAGTTGTCCCCGAGAAAGAAGAAGGTAGTGGGAGCAGTAGGGCAAGTAAAAGGAGAGCCAAGCCTACTGACAAGATTCTTGAGCTTCAGGAGGAAAGGACACTTCAAGTGGCTCTTAGGGAGAGTAGGGCAGAAAGCAGGACTAAATCCAAGTCCAGGACCAACTCTTCTGGTTCTGGAACCCCTGAGTCCAAAGTCCCTGAAAACCAAGCAATAGAGCCCAACCTTCCTGAACCCAGCTCCCCTGAAACCCATGTTACCCCCACAAACCAACCCATCACCCCTGTTGATCTAACCAGGAGATATTCTCCAGAAGGGAGTGCACAAAGAAGTGCAATTGTTGTGTTAGCAGATCTTGCTGTAGATGAGACAAGATTACAATCTCCTCTTGACTCATTCATGCTCAACTACTCAAAACTCTTAGAAGCTGCACTTCATGAGCCAACCCCCCTGAGCGAAGCCCCTTCAGATCCATTGCTCTCAAAATCAGCTGAAGTACCTTCTATTGCACCCAACCCTTCTGAAGCCAACCCTCCTGAATTCAACCTTCCTGAAGCTGTTCTTCAAGCCAATATCCCTGAAACTAGAGCCATCTCCCCTATAGCCCAAAGTTCTCAATCAAATGAGGATGAGGGGGAGTATACTTATGAAAGTATGCTCAGAGGTGGAGCAAGGGCTACTGTGGACAGTTTGTATTCACAACTTGCAGAATTTCCAAGGCTTCAGACAATGTTCCATGATTTGAGGATGTTGGTGGATGTGAAAGATAAATCAATCATGGAGATTGCTCAAGTCATTCTTGACAAAGGTGCAAACTGGTGGCAGATAGAAGAGGGCAGATTACTTCACTTTGCAGGAGTAAACAAGACAAGGTTCCTCACTGATGAGGAAGTATTTGCTAAGTTGGTTGCTGATAAAATTGCAGAAGAGAAGGAGAGACTGGCTAAAGGGATCAAACACCCTGCTAGCAGCTCTAGTGATGATGGCAAAGATGATCCTTCAAACCCCTCCAAACCTTCTCAAGCCAACCCTCCTGAGCCCTCCCAGACCAATCTCCCTGAACCTCCCCAACCTAACCCTTCTGAAACCAGCAAGTTTTCAACTCCTCTTGTAACCTATCATAGAAAAGGCTCTATCTCTTCAGAGGTGTTGACCAAAGATGGTGACACAGCCAAAGATGCATCTGCCAATGAAGGTTCATCTGAACCCAAGGCACAACTTAAAGATGTTGAGGCTCCTACCTTAGAAGCTGGTTTGATTAAGGCCTATTCAGTGTCAGGAGAGTTGGACACTGATCAACCCTTAATCATTCAGGATGACTCAGTGGCTGCTGATGTAAGCACTGTGATCTCCCCACAACTGCCATCTTTGAACCTTGTTGAAGGTGAAGGTGATGCAGGATTAGGAGAAGGTGTTGAAAAGGAGAATCTAGTGAAAAGATCAGAGGGAGTTATGGATGAAAGAGAGGTAGTCATTACTAAGATTGTGAGTGTACCACCAAATGAGGGTGTAATAAGTGAGGAAGGACAGGTTATTCTTGAAGTCAAATCTGAACTTCAAGAATCCCTTGGTGAAAGGAGGCCTGTTCCTTTGAGTGAGGACATTATTCATGAAGGAAGTCAAAAAAAAGTTGAAAATGAGAAGAAGACTGCTGATGTATCAGAGTCTTATACAAAAAATACTGAGGGTGATGAGTGTTTATTCTCTAACCCATTTGACTTGTCTGATATTGCAGGAATTTCCTTTGACCAAATTTTTGTAGATGACTTACTCACTGATGCACATATTCAAGTGGATTCCAGTTTAGCCCAAGCAATTCTTGGTGAACATTCAGCAAAACTGGATTCCTTGGCTCATCAAGTCCAAACTGCCTATGCTGAAACCTCAGGCACTTTGGATGAGCAAGGTAGAACATTGGCCTCAGTGGAGATGAGACTTACAGGCTCAGAGGATGTGGTGTTGCCCACAATTGAAGCCAGAATCAGTGGAGTAGAGTCAGGTTTACAGACCATCTCTGCTGAAGTTCAGAAAGCAAAGACAAGTATGAAGTCCATCTCAAAAGAGGTCAAGAAAGAGCAGAAGCTACTAAGAGACAACCACAATTCCAATGTCAAAGCTCTTAGATTGACTGTCAAGCAGGCACTTGGAAAGAAAACAGCTATTTAGAAGAAAAGAGCAGAAGAGATGAGGCTAGCAATGGTGAAGGTTGCCCCAGAAAAGTTTTCCCAAGAAGTGATGACCAACATTGCTGAGAGTGCAGTGGCCAACCTCACTGATCTGTTAAAAGCAAGCCTTGATGCATCTCTGAAAGCAACCATGGAAGCAGTTGTTGAGCAAAAGATGAAACCTGTGCTAGCTTTCCTAAGCTTGAGCAGTGATAGGATGCAAAATATACATGATGAGAATGTATATTTGCTAGAAGAGATGAAGTCCCTGAACCAAGCCCAATCCTTGATGGCAACTACTATGAGTGAGCTCAAACCTCAATGTTTTGATGCTGCCAAAAATGGGGAAAGAGAAAGAGCAAGGGCCAAAGGTGCCTTGATAATTGGTGGTTCAGACAAAGGCAAGGACAAGGCTGAAGATAAGGGAAAGAAGCAAGCAGTGCTGAACTTAGAAGAACTTGATGAAGAAGAACAATTGGCCATAGCATTGAAGAATTCAATGGCATCAGCACAAGAAGAAAGAGCAAGGCTTCAGCAAAGGCCAGGAGGAGAGGTTTCTGGTTTGGACAAAAGTGTTGAAGGTGTCCAAACTAGAGGACAAATCAAGAAGGCCAAGGGAAACAAAAGAAAGCCTGAGACATTCACTGACTTTCCCAACAGCCTTGAACTTCCTCCTGTGTTCAGAATTGAAGAAGAAGAGTCAATCACCAAAAAGGCCAAGAATGCTGAAAAGGTCAAAACTGCTGAAGTGACCAAACTGCTGAGAAAGCCAAGTCTTCTGAGACTGACAAGTCTACTGAGACTAAATCCACTGAAGGTCCCAAAGCTACTGAAAATATTGAAGGACTATATGAATAAGGCTTTGGACCTCAACCAAAGAAGAAGACAATTGTGCTGCTAAATGATCCATCAAAGCTGTTTCAGGAAGGTTATGGCAAGGATCCTGAAACACAGCAGAAATTGGCCATGATGAGAGCCCAAGAAAAGATGGATCTGATGGAAGAAGCTAACAGAGCAAGAGATAAAAGAAGGGTTGACTTTCAGAAACCTAGAAGAAGGAGAGCAACATACAACAAGATGAAGCCACAGCTGCCGATTTCAATGGACACCAAATATCCTCACTTGGATAAATGGGTACCAAAACAACTGAATGATGCTTGGGAAGATGCAAAGAGGGAATTTGTCTATGACTATTATGTCATTGACAGGTGGAATGGAAGGGATGTCAACTCCACCTTCACTGAGTTCATGATTGAATTTTACAGGGAATTGTATCAGCAATTGCTTGCAGCTGCTGATATTGCAAGACTTGAACTCACAGCCCCTAAACCTATCATCTACATGCCTCCCAAGAAGGAAGGCTTCATTGATATATCCAAGATCTTTCAGGAGTTCTTTGAGATCCTGAAATTGAACAGAATGGTGCTAGGACCAAAGGGCACAAATCAAGAGGCCATGGAATTGAAGAAGAGAGTATGGGCACAATATGGGATGGTGCCACCTCCTGAAGATAGCCTCTGAATTGGCTAAGTCCTCTTGACCCTCTTTATGCTGAAATGAATATCTTGGTTGCTGATCTGCTGATTTGATCATCTATGCTGAAAATGCTCAAGTCTGCTGTGATGTGTTTTGATCTGATACTTAAGGATTAATGCTCTGATAATATATCTTGTTTTAGTTTATGTTCTAATGTAATGTTTCATGCTCTGATATGTTTGTTTCAACTATCAACATGTTTGTAATGATATTTCAAATGAATGATAGTTGAACATATTTTAAATCAAGAAACATTGTTATATGATCTCAACTTGTCTGATGTGTCAACCTATATGCAAATGAAAACAGAAAATACGCTAACACATTTTCTTTCAGAAAACTTGACCTAAAGTCACATCCTCTGAAGAAAAATGTAATAAGTGTAGTCAAGTCACCTTTGCATAGAATTTATAGGTTTTGGCATCATCAAAAAGGGGGAAATTGTTGGGAATAAAATGAGTTTTGATTATGATACCAAAACCCCTTAAGACATACCAATTAAGAAAGTCATTATACATGAACATGTTTCAGTGATGTTGAAACATGTAGCTTAAGAATAGTTGAGAAGCTGATATGTTAGGCAACTCTTAGATAAATAGATGCACTAGTTAAGGGGGAACACATATTTCAAAGATCATAGTAATTATATCCCCTCAAGGCTCAAAAGCTTGACCATCTCAAGTCTGCTGAAGGACAAGTATGCTGATCAAAAGTAACCAATTGAAAGACAACTTATTGGATGATCACATGAGTAAAGATGCATCATCAAAGTGCTAATCTACTGCATCACGCAAGTTCAGAAGGATTGTCCAACAAGATTGTTTCAAAAGAGTTGTCTCAGTATACTTGAACCAGAACCTGTCTCAAGGACAACTATGCTGATGAGGTCAAGTCCACTTTTCCAAGACATGAATGCTCAAAGAACAACTCCAAGAAATCATGGAAAGTGAAAGAGCCAAGTCATCTGAAGAGCATGCCAACACTGCTAATAAGCAGAATCTGCTGAAGTTGATAAGCAGAATTGTCCTAGTGATAAGGAATGTTGTCCTTATCTCAGGATCATTGATAAGAAGAGATGTCCATGTTTGACCAAGTGAATCTTGAAGTCAGACATTGGGAAGAGTGCTGCAGAATGAAGAAAAAGTGGTTACATCCGTTTATTTCCCAAATTAAGGACATGTCACTATCAAGAATTTGTCTTCCAGTTTGAAGAGTTCAAGGAAGACATTTATAGACATTTGAGACTGCCTCTCCAACGGGCAAATCCTCAAATTTGTCTATAAATACAGAAGTGTGAAGACCATTTGAAAGCATCCAATCCACTACCAACAAGTCCAACTATCCTACATAGCTCAAGTGCTTTCAAGCTTTCAAAGAGACTATCTTAGTCTTCAAACACTTCATCTAAGCTGAACCCCATTGTATATCCATACAAAGCTTAGAGAGATATCATATCCTTATACATTGATCTCCATTGTAAAGGATATCTCATTAGTTGGAACCTTACTTCAACACTTATACCTTTCAAGAGAGAAAGTTAGAAGGTTGTAGTAGTAGAAGTGGAAGGAGCTGACTGTTGAGAGAAGAACAATTCAGTTCTGAGTTGAGAAAGGGTACTAGGACTCTTGACATCCTAGGGATCAAGGCACCAAGGAGTGGTGTGGTTGATCAAGTGCACCTTGACACTATAAAACAAGTTAATTCCAAGAGTGAAGGAATTATCCTGTTAAATCAGGGAAAGTGGATGTAGGAGCTTGAGTCTTTGAACCACTATAAACTCTTGTGTTGATTTACTTTCAAGCATTAACTTTCATTCAACACTGCACATACACTGAACTTTCAAAGACATATTCACAAGACTGTGCAAAACAGATTTGGACAAGTTCCCTGAATTGGATAGACTGTTAATGATATTTCAGAATTAAAAGGAGTTTAAACTAAAGGGCCAACCACTAATTCCGCACATATAAATCCCTTAGATAGTTATTCAACTAAGTACTCAATAGTACTTAGTAGTTTGATTATCTATAAAGAGTTAATCATATCAGCAGAGTTGTCCAAGACAACCTTGCTGAAGTCTGGTTTGATCAAAGTTTGAAAAGATCCCCAAACAAGTGTATTCCTCCCCCCATACACTTGTTATATACTCCTTTGAGGACCAACAAACATTCATCTAATCTAATAATGGTGAATCTTGAAAGTCTTTTTGAATACATGAACTAGAAATTAATTCAATGTTGACTACATGAACCAAATTAATTCTAGGATAAAAAAACACAATCTAGAAATTTCAAATTATATTACAACATTTTATATAGATTCTTTAAGCAATGCTCCGAGCTTTACCTGACAAAGTATATTGGATGGGAGAAAAGTATTACATGAGGCTTTTATGTGGGTTTTAGGCAATGGAAAATCAATTAACATCTAGGACGACCTTTGGTTTTATGATAAGAAATCACCAATGATTACGACATGGAGAGGTGAATACCTGGTTCACATGAGGGTTTGTGACACGTTCATGGAGGGCAGAAATGAGTGTAATAAAGAAAAAAATGGCATCTATATTTTTAGTGCACGATGCGGCCAGGATAGAGTCAATGTGAGAGTGTAGAGGTTTAGTAAGGTTGGTGTAGACTTAGTGGAATCAGGGTACTTCGATGTTTTGACGAGAGATTTTCATGACACGAGGAGGAAAATTTTGTGACAGTGCTCTGGTTTCTATGGTTCTCTAGGAACTAACTAGCATTTCATGGAAAATGTTTTACTCATCATGAGCTCCTTTATATGGTGACCACGTACAAACGTGATTATTTCAAGGCATGTTCGTTTACTCGATTTGTACTGAGCATGGTGAAAGCGGGTGACTGGTAAAAACCACCGCACGATGACCAACCCAAATTAAATTGTGAGACCTCGATTAAGAGAAACGTCGATGCGACGATATCTGGTGTCGTTTGTAATTGTACTAGTTCAGTGAAGTGGTGCTTCGCACATTAATGTGCACCAATAACTAAGGTCTAAACAGTTAAATTGGCTCTAGTCGTATTACATGGGTTGTTTTTGGCAAGACAAAGGGTTGTCGGATACTGTTGAGGCCAGTTATCAATTTATTATTTGTGCTCTGAAGCAACCCAAGACTGTATTAGTATATGCTCTCCTACTTTGGAAAAGTAATTGCTAATATATATATATATTTAATTTTTAGGACCGAACTTGCATTAACATGAGCAAGTCAAAACTTGAAAGTCTTCCACAATAGACGTAAGCTCAACCCAAGTACACGGCTTAGGAAAACTCCTAGATGATCTAACCATAGTGTGAGCCATAATATTGGCATCTCGATTAACCCATACCACCTCCTAAGTCATATTAATAGAATAACAATTGCATTTTCCTTGCAGACTCTAATGATATCACCAAAAATCGTATCATGATCTTCCTTCGAGTTGAACGCCTTCACGACCAATTACCCATTCATTTCAATCATTACATTGTGGATATTAAGGTTTTTTTTTTTATCCAAGATAAATCTTCACATAACCTTATTGACTGCCTTCATCCGACTGATAATTCTCAGGCCACACTGTCGTTCTACTCAATACATGCATTCCCCGATCATCACGTAGGACCATGGCCAATTCCATTTCCACCGACTCTCCAAAAAAAGGGCACGTCAAAGTATAATTTTACTACACCCAATGGGGGCTTATGCTAAGATTTGCAACTGTTCAAACTCACCATCGACATCAACACCTTAGCAGCCGCTGCGCACCACTCGACATGAAATTGTTTCGCAAGAAATGGTACCATTCTCACCTGAGCACAACTCGAAGTCCAAATTCTTTCATCCCTTTATTTCCATAATATCCACAAAATCATAACGAACTCATCTTTAACACTGTTTAGATTCTTAACAAGACGGAGAATCAGTTCATGCAACGAGTTCACAACAATTGCCTCCCGATCCACATCTTCTGCGATAACAGATAAATGCCAACACTCCCTCGCATATGGGCAAGAAATAAGAGAGTGTCAATCCGTTTCAGATACACCCACACATAAGCTTTTCATACCCTTTTTGGTAAATACTTTAAATTTTTTATTCTTACACTACACTTTACATCTTACTTTTCCCCTCTATCCATCTCCTTCTCTCAATCACATCACTTGTACTATATCTATTATTTAATCATTTTTCTAAATCTCTGTGTAAAAAAGTAACGAGAAGCTTATAGGCGAACGGAGGGAGTACTTGGACTCCAATGAAGGATTAACTAGTGATGAAGCCAACTACCAATTTCGCCTAAAAATAATATGCTAACTTTGAAGTTGAAAACACTATGAGAAATGGATTCAACCTCTTCGCTACTAGATTGGGGTGGAAATAGGCCGGACCACTCGACAAGGGCCTACGGCCTGGCCTATTAAGGGCCTAGCCTGGCCTAGCCTATTTATAACATGAGCCAGGCTAAAGCTTTTTAAAAAGCCTATTTACTTAAGTAGGCCGGACTTAGGCCTTGTATAAGACCTTATAAGCCTAACAGGCCGGCCTATTTAAAATTATGTATAATATATATATATATTTTATAATAAAATAATTCTTAAAATATAACACTAACATTAATAATAAATTAAAGTAAATTAAAGTTATTTTATTATTTGAGAAATCATTTTTTAGTTTTTTTTTTTTGAATTTATTTGCACTTATTTTGATCGTAAATTTATTTGTAATTTTAAATATTAAATTGCGTTTTTAAATTTTCATATTAAATTAGTTTTAAATAGGCTTCTAAAAGGCTCGTAGGCCTGACCTATTTACTAAAAAGGTCGGGCCAAACTCATAAAAAAGGTCTATCACAGATAATAGGTCAGGCTTAGGCTTATTTTTTTAAAATAGGCCCAGGCCTTTTCATGTAAAGTCTGGCCTGATCTGACCTATTTCCACCCTACTAGACATATTATTATTTCAAGGCGTACCCTACTAGACATATTATTATTTCAAGGCGTTCCACAGATACTAGTGACACATAAACTTATTTTATTGATCTCTCTTGTGCAATGCCATTTTTCTCTTTTCTTTATGCATTGCACATTGATTGATTACTAAAATCTATTTCCATTAAAAAAATTGTAAATATACGATTAATTTAATATATTGTACATAAAAAATAGATTTTAAAAAATATCAAGCTTTGGAACTGTGAGGCAGAAATAAAATAACTAAATTTGTATTTTGATTGGTTGATATATAGTGACAGAGAGTAAAAAAAATTACTTGGGGCGCCCATACAAAAGTATTTAAAATATATTTTAGAACTATATTATATATGCATGTATTAAAATTATTTTTTATAAAATAAAAAAAATAAGTTTATTACATTAGAATTTATTTACTTAATAGAATAATTACATAAGAACATGTGTTATAATTTATAATATTGATCACATTGTATAATAAAAACTCCATATATATGTTGAATAATATTCGTCAAAATAAAAGTATGTGAATTTAGTGAATACGGAGTATTATTAATGAAATACTGTACAATGAAAATCAAAGTATTAATTCCAACAATAGCCAAAATATATATATAATCTAATTCATTCATTATATTTTATATATATAATAAGCTAAGATATGATACATAATTTGTATAAACGTATAAAATTAGAGTTCTAGTAGAGTAAAATTAAACAATTTTTAAAAAGAAGAAGAAAGTGATCGAGCTCCCATGTATTCAAAGAGCTATTCAAAGAGCTAGGGAGTCAATTTAATATTAAGAGGGAATGATAAAAAACAGGTTGATAAATTAAGAGGGAATGATCTCCCGAACCACTTAGACACCAATACTTACTAGAATGAAAAGGGAGTACGTATATATATATATTGACTCACATACTTGACAAATTTTTATATGTAGCAACTTGGTGCAATTTTTCATAATTTGTATTACAATATCATTAATCAAATAATACTACTACTTATAAAGTGATACTTCATAACATTTTTTAAAATATTGTAATATTACTTTATAAACATAGTGTTATTACATGATGTGCTTGTAAAATATTAATTGTAATATTACTTTATAAACATAGTGTTATTACATGATGCATGCAAGTATATTTCCATAGAGTACTATGCGAGTACGATTATATTTTGAGTTTTCGTGGGTGCATGTACTTAGGTACTTAAGTATAACTAGCTAGGAGACATGGAATTAGATAAACTCACGAGTTCATGATTTGAAACATTAAGCAATACTTTCAAACATAAATTATTCTATTTGGCATCTTGAAATTCAGGGTTGTATACTCCCCCATTTTTCATGAAGTGGTGTTTTAGCTTTTTTCTTTTGTACACAATTAAGTGATGTATTAATTAAATTTTATTACCAGTTTGTTCTAATTGTATTATCTCTTTAACTTTAAAAAATAGATTATTTGAGACATAAAATTGAAAAGACTTAAAAAAGATGATGAAATTGATTAAAGAGTTTGAAAATATTTGAAATATAATGTGCACTATATATATATGAAAAATATGCATTAAAAAATTAATGTGATTAGAGAACTTATAACATGTCAACATCACTTATTAAAAAATGCAAGGATATAGTATATAATTTCTTCATCTTTTATACGAAATTAATCTATCATATTAATTTATTTGGATTACGAATTTGATAATGCGAGATATATGGTAGATTTGAGTTGTTCTCTATCTTTGGGATTACTATATACAGTACTCCCTCACGGTTTTTTTTTTTTTATAAGATGTTTTACACTTATTTTTTTTTATGTATAAATATAAGATGTTTTAGATTTTTTTTAAATATTTATTCCAATTATGCCCTCTCTTAACTTTGGAAAAAATTGAAATTTAATGTGTATTATAGAATGTAATTAAAAACCTTCTTTATTATGTAAGAGTATATTTGTTAAAACATACCCTTTCTTAATTCTAATAAATTTATCTAAAACATCTTATAAAAAATAAACGGAGGGAGTATATTTTATTGGAATTGATATTTATGTTATAATAATATATCTGAATTCTGAGGCCCTTAATTAGATCAACTATAAAAAGTCAAAGTAGCTAGTAGACTTAATTATTTTAGAGTTCGGTTAATTACACTGATTAGGCGCGAAAGAGAAAAGGAAAATAATGGAAAAGGAAACAAATATTACCATATATAATTACCTGGAGTTTTGGGCCTTTACTCACATGATCACATTATATATGGTAATATTTGAACTATATTATCATATATGGATAATAAACCTGGTTCATATATTTGGTAATATTTACATGACACACATATATATATATATATAAAGGAGTTAGCTAGGTTTATTAATTATGATCACTACTACTTTAATCTGATCAAAGAAGGATGGATAATTCTTCTTCAGTTCCTCCGATAAGAGCGACATATGTGAACCTGTTCAGGTTTTGTTTTTGTTTAATGGTATGATTGTGATGCGACCTTATCGAATCCATGGGAGTGGATGATAAGGAACACAATCAAAGAAAGAATAAAGATAAGAAATACCCGGATGAGCCCTTGATAAATCCTTGGATGTTTGATAGCAATACACGCCTTAGTATGCCCGAGGACCTGCACGCAAAACCGGGCCGGAGGAGTGTCCGGCGACGGACCTCCGACGCTCAAGTCAGTTGAGCTCGATGATAAAGATGAAGATAATAAGAGTGTTTCATGTTTGTATGTGTGTTCTAAATGGATAGAATGACTTAGAGAGCATTGAGACGAAAGAGGGATGCTTTTATACCTTGTGATGGAGGGGTAGAGAAGTAATTTTACCTCTAGGGTTTGTTGCAAGCAGTGCCACGTCACCATACTACCTGACACATAACAAGTTGTCACATATACATGTTTAGGGATGTTCAGAGGTTCTCTGATACACCAAGATCCCTTGCTTCTCTTTGAAGGCCAAGACGATTCATTTCCTTGGTCCTGAGCGAGGAGGACCTAATAAGGTTCTCTCCCTTTCAGCTATACTCATCAGTTCTAGTGGCATTTAGAGATAAGGTTAATAAATTCAGATCAAATCCCTTAAGGATCTGATCAACTTACGTCCCGCTTCATGAGACCAGATCCTGGAATGACCGGGTCCTGGGGGGAAATGATCAGCTCTTACTTTAGTTCTTAATTGGTATCTCCTCTCTTATGGACCTGCACCATTATGTCACATCAGATTGGCTTTTTATTTTATCTAATTTTATGCTCCTTACTTTTGGTTCTGTTTTGTTTAGTATGGTGTCTGAGACTGAGGAGGTTTATTGCTGGCCCTGCTTTGGGATTATTACTAACTTATCAACTGATTCAAGCCGTGATAATCCAGACACTCACAATACTGATTATTGGATGAGGAAACTCTCCCATTTCAAGCCTTTAAAATTTTCAACATTCTTGAATGCAAATCAATCCATTGATAAAGTTGTTGTAGCATTTAAAAGTGATTGGAGTGGGTTCAAGAATGCTATGGAATTTAGGGTTTAGGGAAAATCAATAAAATATTCAAGAATGCTTCAGGTTGAATTGACACATAATAAATTAATAACATTATGCTAACACATAATGTTGTTAAGGGGATGTTTCTTTTTGGTTTTAAAAACCAGGTTTTGGATTTCAAGATCCAAAACCCGTTTTACTTCGGGATTTAAAAACTGGTTTTCAAAATCCACTCAAAACCACCCTTATCAAACATATTGATTTGACATAAAGTTATATCTATATAATATTACTCCAATCATTATATTCTTTTTCAACAATAATATAATAATACTATAATAATATAATAATACAATAATATAATACATTTAATCAACTAATCATTATAATCTCACCAAACAATAATATAATAATACAAACTCATTCAATCTTACAACTTGATTTGACATAAAGTTAAATCCTTCACTATTCCAAAACCCAAAAGAAACACCCATATTACTATTTATCGGGATTTCAAAAACCAGGATTTCAAAAATCTGGTTTTTAAAACCACCCAAAGCCCAAAAGAAACATCCCCTAAATTTATTATGCGGTGTTTAAGTTGTTGTAGCATTTAAAAGTGATAAGAGCGACATATTTTTATCCAAATAAAATATTTAAGTGGATAATCAATGTTTCTTATGATTTTCTTTTCTTGGTAGTTGTCATATTTTTAAATAGATAGATTGAGTATCCTCATACCTTAATCTCATCCATGTACAATTTACTAACTCGAAAAATCAAACATTTGCTAATTTATATATTTCTTTCAATGTCACATGTTTTCTCAATCCAAATTTGTATTTTACTTAATTTTATTTATTTTTTACAGGTTCTTTTCCCAAAACTCACAATTCAAATAATGTTTTGATCAGTGTCAAATCTTCAATTATTTTAATTATATACTCTCTCTTTCTGTCCATAAAAAAAGTATGCTCATTTTTTCTTGTTTGTTTGTCAACTAAAAGTATGTTCATTTCTTTTATGGAAACAATCACTTTATTTTTACCTCACAATATCTTTATTTTATCTACTTTTTTTAAAAATATGTGCTCAGTGAAAAAGGCATAGTTTTCATGGACGGAAGAAGGAGTATGTAATAGTTTGTATCAAGACAGTTTGCACAATTTATTATTATTATTTTTTTTTGGAAAGACAATTTGCACTTTTTTTTTTTTGTTTGGAAAGACAATTTGCACAATCTTAAAATTTTATATTTGTGCGATTACAATTGGACATTGATAAATTTTCAGCATTGTACGTCAATCTCTTTACTCCTCAAATTCTAGCATACTTATTAAACTTTGTGAATGCTATTTTAAAATTTGAATTTAATTTTAAAATAATAATATTAATCATTATATTTAAATGTGCACAATTAAATCATAACACGTTGTGTATCTAAGGGCGAACACATAGTAGGACAAGGGGACTTGTGAGAATCACGATCATTAATTCCGTCCAGCCTAACTCTAGGCTAAACAAGAATTTGCAAATAAGACTTCTATTTTCATAACTCTCAAATTAGTTTCTCACCCTTAATATAGGTGATCCACTATCCGAAATACACGCGATAATTCAATTTATTGTTAAGTATACTCCCTCATCCAATTTATTAGTTTAATAATAATGTTAAATACCTATTCTGCCCCTCTAATAATTTTAGACAAATAGATACACCCTCCTATTAGATAATCCCTGACCATTAGTGTTGTGCCACAAATTTGCACGAATGGATTGGATATCCTTTAGGTTAGATATCCAAATTCTCGAACTCGTACGAATAATCCGGGTATAATGCCTTCTCCGAAATGATCCTCCAAGAACCTGCAAAAGACACGCCGGAGGGGAATCCGGCGCGGATACTCCGACGCTCAAGTCAGTATGTATGATTCGGTATATGATAAGGACTTAAGAGTCCTCTTTTTATCAATGAGGTTCTTGAAAGGAATCGGAATGCTCGTAGGGAGCGTAACGAGTTGAATTATGGTAGAGATCGTAAAAATATAAATGTGCCTAAGCTTTCCTATTTATAGAGGAATTCTACCTGAGGGGAAGTTAGGTTTTCCCCTTATCTCGGATCTGCAGCTTTCCCTATCTTTGAATTAGTCCACCTGCCTTTGAGCTCCCAGTCCCTGAAGAGACGCAACCACTTCATCCTCTAGATTTCAGCCGTTGAGAAGAGGAAGAATGAGTCTTCCTCTATCCAATCTTATCCCGTTTTATATGGAACTTCTCCTAAACTTTCGGCCAACTAATTCCCCTCAGGGCCAAGTCTTCCCCTGAGGTCCTTAGATGGAGTTCCCTCCGGAGGGACACCCAGGTGAGATTCTCTATTTTACGGAGTCCTCTTAGACTCATATCCTCTCCTCAATCCTACCCTCTACACACGTGTCGACTTCTTACGAGGTCACGATTTTAGGCCGCATCATCTACTCCCCCCTACTCTCATAAAGTGATCATACCTTTGTGAGAGTAAGAAATTCAAGGGAATCTGGCATAAATGACGTTTCTGGAGAGACGTGTTTTAACTTCACTTCGGAGGAAAATTTCGAAAGTATTTTCCTCCATGAGTTTTCCCGCCCAAACTCCAGAAAAACGCTTCGACTTCCGCGTCTGGGCCCCACTCAGATACGATCTTCTCTTTCCTGCTATTTTCCCAAGGAGAAACCTCGATTCTAACCCATTTCTGTTCACTTCTCCACATTTTGCCTCCTTGTTTCACATCTTCTCTCCTCGGAAACTCCCCCACCGTCTTCTTTTCTCCTCTCCGGCGTCTCTCTTTTCTCTGGCTTCTCGTCACCGTCCGACTTCACACTTCTTCCAACAAGGTAACCCAGCTATCTTCTACATCCTTTTTATTTCCGCACTACTTGTTAATGTCTTCCGGCAAGGTAACCCCGCCTGAGTCCTCCGAACCAAATCTTCCCAAATCGGTTTTATTTCCGATAGAGGACCCCCAAATGAGGGATAAAATTTCGACCTCTTCTCTGATTAACAACACCCACTTGGCTAGTCTCGCCCAGGCCCAGGTCTTTCCACCGGAGTACATCCCCCGGATTCCTCATCCGGATGAACGCCCCAATTTCTCGGGGCCTCAAACCCTAGCTTTCTTCGAAGCCCAGATTAGGGCTGGTCTTCGATTTCCTATCCATCCTTATCTGGCCTCCATATCTACCCGTATGCAAATCCCCCTCAATCAGTTTACTCCCAACGCCATCCGCATAATGATCGGATTTCATATTCTGGTAAAGGGGAACGGCGGCGAGCCTTCCGCTGAGTTATTTCTGAGCCAGTATTCTTGTAAGCTGAACGATGGGTTCTTCTATGTTTGTGGGAGAAGGTCCCGTGCTTGCAAATTCATGAAAAAACTTCATGAAGAGGAGTCATCCTCGAGAAATTACTATATTTTTGTGACCAAATCCTCTGATTGGCCGTTTCCCCATGAACGTTGGTTATATCATAATCCAGGAATACCTCTTCCTCATCTGAAAACTTACCCTGCCTCAAATTATACTGTTATGACTAACCTCAATGGTCACGTTCGACTACACGATTTCTTTGATGTCATTGGTATTTGCAAAAACCCTCGTATTCTCTCTCATTTTGGATTTTGTCCTCAGGATTTTCCTTTAGAGCCTCACGATGGTAAAAAATTCCTTGTTCTCTTGTTTTGTTCTTTATACATGACTATTTTTCTGAAAGTTTCTTGGTTACCTGCAGCTATGAGCTGGTTGACTCACATTTCGTGGGATGCCCCTGCTCTTGGGGTGGTGAAGGCACCTGCGACTGCTACCCCCTGACAACCCTCCTAAGGCTCCTCATTCCCTAGCTCCGGTTCCAGAAAGCTCGGTAAAGACCCCGGCTCCAGAGAGCTCTACAAAGGCTCCTCCTCCTATCTCTTCCGCCCAAGTCCCTGGTTCCATCTCCAAGAGGACTCGTTCAGCTGCCAACGCTTCCATTCTCGATTCTGTCACTTCCAAGAAGAAGAAGGGAAAATCCACTCGTGCCCCTCCTGAGAAGGAAGCCTCCCTTCCTGCTTCTTACGAACCTCTCCAGCGTCTCATTAGCCGATGTCCTCCTCCTTCTAACACCACGCTCTCTTGCAAGCCTCTTCCTGAGGATCAATTGCTCCATGGCGCTCATTTATTTTCTGAGGTATCTCCTCTTATTTTTATGGTATCTAATTTCTTCATGTCTGAAATGTTACTTTTTCTCATCATGCAGTTCGGGCTTGTTTACACTAAAATATTTGACCAAACTATCGAACTGGTTGCTGGGAACGAGCTCCTTCAGGCTGAGGCGTCCTCCTCTCAATTGGCTCTCAAAGGTGTCACTGCGAAGAGAGACAAAGCTCAAAAGCGAGCTCAAGCATTGGCAGAGGAGTTGCCTCTCCTCCGGGCTCAAAGTAAGCAAGAGGCAGCTAAAACTAGGCATCTGGAGGGAGAAGTGGAGCGAATGGAGGAAGAGATGAAGCGAATGGAGCGTGAGTTACCAGACGTTGGAGTGCAGGCCTGCGTCAAATCTTTGTTCACCTCTTCTCTGGGTCAAGAATTTCTAGGGACTCTCCATACTCAATGGCTGTCCAGCTTTTTAAAGAGATCGAGCTTTTTGTGCGCTATGGGGCCACACATTCCTCACTTCATCGATCACGGCTTCAGCAATGCTGTGGCTGAGCACTCAGCTCCAGACTTCGATGGAACCTACTCTCGTGCCTTCTGCCTGGACAAGCTTGCTCCCCCTCCCAAATTCCTAGGGGATCCAGCAGAAAGTGTTGATACTCTCGTCCTTTTAATTTTTTATTCTTACACTTCACTTTACATCTTACTTTTCCCCTCTATCTATCTCATTCTCTCAATCACATCACTTGTACTATATCTATTATTTAATCATTTTTCTAAATCTCTGTGTAAAAAAGTAACGAGAAGCATATAGGCGAACAGATGGAGTACTTGGACTCCAATGAAGGATTAACTAGTGATGAAGCCAACTACCAATTTCGCCTAAAAATAATATGCTAACTTTGAAGTTGAAAACACTATGAGAAATGGATTCAACCTCTTCGCTACTAGTACTAGACATGTTCACGGTTCATGAACTGGTGGTTCCGGTTCGGAACCGCCGGTTCAACGGTCTCTGAAGGGGTGAACCAGAACCGGACCGTGTGAATTAGGCGACCGGTTTCGGTTCTGGAACCGTCAATTTTTTTTTAATGAATTAAAACTTCAAGTTTTTTTCTAGAACCATCGAATGAAATAATTAGTACACCATCTGATAACTGTCCCAATTCCCATGATTCCATCCATGGATCCACCATTTAATGAAGATCAGGAATTAAATGGTTTTACAGAGAGAGAGAAAGAGGGAGAGAGAGAGAGAGAGAGAGAGAGAGAGAGAGGGGGAAGAAGACTAAACCGTAATGTCGTGAGCCCGTGAATCAATGGTAAGAGAGGCTCTTATCCCCACTTCACCATTCTTCATTCTTATTTCTTATCTTCTAGTAGAGATGCCCACAAATAGCCTAGTCAAACTACTACTTATCAAAAATGGTCTTACTTATACAAAATATACAAAAATGGCCTTCTTTTATTTAATTAATTAAAAAAAAGAAAAAAGAAAAAAAAACAAGCACAATAAACAACCAACCCTAAACAACTCTATTAAACAACCCTAAACAAGCTCATAAACAACCTTAAACAACCCTAAACAACCCCAAACAAGCCCAGTAAACAACCCTAAACAACCTCAAACAAGCCCAGTAAACAACCCTAAACAACTCTAAACAACCTCGAACAACCCTAAACAACCTTAAACAACCCTAAACAACCCCAAACAAGCCCAGTAAACAACCCTAAACAACCTTAAACAACCGTAAACAACCTCAAACAAGCCCAGTAAACAACCGTAAACAACCTCAAACAACCCTAAACAACCTCAAACAAAAACCCTAAACAACCTTAAACAACCTCAAACAACTTCAAACAAGCCCAGTAAACAATCATAAACAACCCTACACAACCCTAAACAACCTGAACGAAAATTTTGAGAAGCGAAGAAGAAGAAGATAGAGAAGTGTTTGCGCGCAGAAGCTTTGGGAAGAAGAAAGAGGGGATTTTTTCTTTTAACAAAGAGGGGTTTTTTCGATCTGTGAAAGAAGATGAAGAAGCGAAGAAGAAGAAGATGAAGAAGTGTTTGCGCGCAGAGCAGAAGCTTTGGGGAGAAGAAAGTGTTTTTTCAATCTGTGCTATAGGAAGGAAGAAAGGGTCTTTTAGTTTTTTAGTTTTTAATTTTTTTTATTGCAATTAAATTTGGTCAAAGAGGGATAAGGCCAAAATTAAATATGCAGTGGGTTATCCGGCCATATTTGACAATTCCCACTTCTTATTAAATTGTTTTATAGAGAGAGGCAAAAGACTTTTGCTTTGAATATTCTCCCTCAAACGACGGTTCCAGAAAATAAGGTAAATATATTACAAAAAATATAAATATTCTCCCACGATATAAAAAAAAAATTCGTTGAACCGCTGGTTCGAACCGTGAAACCGACGGTTCCAAACCAGCGGTCCTTAAAACCGCAAAGGAGGAACCAAAACCGGATCGTGAATTTCACAGTCTCGGTTCGTGTATATGCCGGTTCCGGTTCCGAATCGCCGGTCCAGAACCGTTTGGGCAACTCTATTCGCTGCATACTAAACATTTAACCTTTTTTTTGCTAAAAAATATTCCTTTAGTTCTCAATTTCTCCTTTTTAGCTAGCCTTGAGCGGATTGCCCTCCATGTTGTTAGTGTCGTCTTTCGGGGTACCCAATTCTTCCGCAGCCTTTTGAAAATTTTTGTATTACTTTTGATATCCTCGGTGCGTTTAGCCTCTTTCATATGTTTTTCATAAGCTATCTTTGTTGAATATATACCATTTAGAGAATGTTTGCATCTCCATATGTCCTTGTTGAGATCCAAAATTTTTCTGCCAATAAATCCAACGAATTTGTTAAATAATAATTGTTCCATATCCGACAATCTTTTTCTCTATTTCCATTCCCACTTCCAAGTACCCCTCTCCCATCTACCTATCTTCTTGTATTTTTATAGACTAAGTCTAAAATGTTTATTAAAGTGTTCCTTAAGCGTAAGATCTCCCACCCAACGATTCTGCCAAAAAATGTCCTCCCCCATTACAAATCATCATAACAACTTTAGCCTCTCCCTCCCTAACTTGTATATTGATACTAAAACCCTCCACCATAATGAACTCCTCCAGCTACAAGCTCCCTTTACTATTCTTGCTCCCTCTAGACCCTATACTTAATTATAGTTAAACTCCGCTAGAAATCTGCCCACCCATTTCCCTACCAAAGCAAGATTAAATTTTTCTAAATTCATAATCTGCACAAGAAATTAATTGACATAGTGAACAACACCGATTGGATCAAAGTTGTTATTCCTCTATGGATATGTGATTGAAATCCCATTTCTCTAGTCTTAGCTTGATTTTTTGTATTAATCCGTTCCACGACCCCGTGAGTTTATGATTACAACCCACTTTCATGCCCAAATAAGAAAATGGAGTTGATGTAGTAAAAGTGGATGATTATTGAAAGACCATGGAGATCCCTCTAGCACCCCTCTAGACTGAGAATGTGGTAAAATTGAAACAAAAACTTGCCCTCACCAACATGCAGTGCAGATAGTCACCCCTTTCACGCGTTTCCAAACTCCAGCCAGTGTATTTTTCATACTCGTAAACTTCATTGTTTGATTCGTAAGAAATCAACCAACAAGGCAATGGTCCATGGATATATCTGCGTCCCCGGATCTTCTTCATCATCGAGCAAAATCTCCTCCTCCTCATCTCTAGATAGACCGAGATGAGCAAATTTCGGTTCCATGGTAGAACAAGGCCAAAAATTCCAAAATATGAGAGAAGCCAACTCTTAAGTAGCGAAAGAGTAAAGCAATATTATTATTATTTCAAGGTGTTCCACAAATACTAGTGACACATAAACTTATTTATTGATCTCTCTTGTGCAATGCCATTTTTCTCTTTTCTTTATGCATGGCACATATATTGATTGATTACTAAAATCTATTTCCATTAAAAAAATTGTAAATATACGATTAATTTAATATATTGTACATAAAAAAATAGATTTTAAAAAATATCAAGCTTTGGAACTGTGAGAGAAAATTTCATTTTACGTCCTGTAACTTAGGCCTAATCCGGTTTATATCCTTTAAGTTTTCAGTTTTTCAATTTACGTTCTAGGGTGTCCAATTTATGTCCTTTTAGGTCCAATTTATGTCCTTTTCGCCGGAAAATTGGAATTCCGGTCAAATAGTCCAATTTATGTCCTTTAAGTTTGAAAATTAGAAATTAATAATTAAAAATTCTGAAAAATATTAAAAATATCATTAAAATTTATAAACGGTGTAAAATAAAAAAAAAATCTTAAAAAAAATTTAAAAATCTACAATTCTAAAAATTTTAAAAATTTGTAAACTAAAAATAAAAAATTTCTAAAAATCTCATAAAAACATAAAATTCTAAATAAAAAAATCTATAAATTAAAAATTTTAAAATAAAATTAAAAATTATACAATTCTAAAAACCTCATTAAAATGAATTTGACACGGTTCTACAATAAATCAAGGCGTGGAATCCAAAAACAATTAGGAGTTCGAGAAAAACTTTAATGGCGTATGAGTTCGAATCAAGTTTGATTATTATTATTATTATTATTGAATTTTTAGAATTTTTAATATTTAATCTACACATTTTTTAAAAATTAAAGAGATTTTTAGAATTTATAATGAAATTTTTAGAATTTTTAATAAGATTTTTGAATTTTTAATTTTAAGTTAAACATTTTTTATTTTTTCAATTGTAAATTTTTTTTTTTTTTACACATTTTATAATTTTTAATGAGATTTTTAAAAAAATTAAATAAGATATTTGGAATTTTATTTTACACATTTTATATTTTTTTAATTTTAATGATGTTTTCGGATTTTTAATAATATTTTAAAATTTTTAAAGATATTTTTAGAAAAATTATTTATTAAAATTAAAAAAAAATCAAACTTAAAGGACGTAAATTGGACTATTTGGCCGGAATCCCAATTTATTCCTCACATTCCGGTGAGTTTGAAAATTTTCCGGCGAAAAGGACGTAAATTGGACCAGAAAGGACGTAAATCGAAAAAGTGAAAACTTAAAGGATATAAATTGGATTAGGCCTAAGTTACAGGACGTAAAATGAATTTTTCTCGAACTGTGAGGCAGAAATAAAATAACTAAATTTGTATTTTGATTGGTTGATATATAGTGACAGAGAGTAAAAAAAATTACTTGGGGCGTCCATACAAAAGTATTTAAAATATATTTTAGAACTATATTATATATGCATGTATTAAAATTATTTTTTATAAAATTAAAAAAATAAGTTTATTACATTAGAACTTATTTACTTAATAGAATAATTACATAAGAACATGTGTTATAATTTATAATATTGATCACATTGTATAATAAAAACTCCATATATATGTTGAATAATATTCGTCAAAATAAAAGTATGTGAATTTAGTGAATACGGAGTATTATTAATGAAATACTGTACAATGAAAATCAAATTATTAATTCCAACAATAGCCAAAATATATATATAATCTAATTCATTCATTATATTTTATATATATAATAAGCTAAGATATGATATAAACGTATAAATTTAGAGTTCTAGTAGAGTAAAATTAAACAATTTTTAAAAAGAAGAAGAAAGTGAGCTCCCATGTATTCAAAGAGTTAGGGAGTCAATTTAATATTAAGAGGGAATGATCTCCCGAACCACTTAGACACCAATACTTACTAGAATGAAAAGGGAGTACGTATATATATATATATTGACACACATACTTGACAAATTTTTATATGTAGCAACTGGTGCAATTTTTCATAATTTGTATTACAATATCATTAATCAAATAATACTACTACTTATAAAGTGATACTTCATAACATTTTTTAAAATATTGTAATATTACTTTATAAACATAGTGTTATTACATGATGTGCTTGTAAAATATTAATTGTAATATTACTTTATAAACATAGTGTTATTACATGATGCATGCAAGTATATTTCCATAGAGTACTATGCGAGTACGATTATATTTTGAGTTTTCGTGGGTGCATGTACTTAGGTACTTAAGTATAACTAGCTAGGAGACATGAAATTAGATAAACTCACGAGTTCATGATTTGAAACATTAAGCAATTCTATTTTATTTTTTTGAAATCTTGGTCCAAACACCAGACTTTCAAACATAAATTATTCTATCTGTCATCTTGGAATTCAGGGTTGTATACTCCCCCGTTTTTCATGAAGGGGTGTTTTAGCTTTTTTCTTTTGTATACACAATTAAGTGATGTATTACTTAAATTTTGTTACCAGTTTGTTCCAATTGTATTATCTCTTTAACTTAAAAAAATCGATTATTTGAGACATAAAATTGGAAAGACTTAAAAAAGATGAAGAAATTGATTAAAGAATTTGAAAATATTTGAAATATAATGTGATTAGAGAACTTATAACTTGTCACATCACTTATTAAAAAATGCAAGGATATAGTATATAATTTCTTCATCTTTTATACGAAATTAATCTATCATATTAATTTATTTGGATTACGAATTTGATAATGCGAGATATATGGTAGATTTGAGTTGTTCTCTATCTTTGGGATTACTATATACAGTACTCCCTCACGTTTTTTTTTTCATAAAATGTTTTACACTTTTTTTTTTTCTTATGCATAAATATAAGATGTTTTAGATTTTTTACAATATTTATTCCAATTATGCCCTCTCTTAACTTTGGAAAAAATTGAAATTTAATGTGTATTATAGAATGAAATTAACGTAATTAAAAACCTTTGAAAGTGTGTTGGTGTGTATAAAAGTGTTTAAGTATAAGTAGATAAATGTTGCACAGAATGTTGAGACAAATAGTGCAACACTGACTCTAACAGAATATCAGAAATTAAGATACACAGCGGAAGACTTGAAACACTAAAAACAAACGAGACACAATGGAAATACTTTTAACATAGATTTTATAAATAAAAATCTATGTCTGCCTTATGGCGTAAAATCAATACTTATCTTCAAGTACAAATGTTGTGTGAAATGTTACAACAATAACTTTCACAACGAAACTATAAACGAGGCAGGTGCCAAGTCTAGAAAACGAACTAAGTGTATAAATTATACACTGTCGAAATGCATAGTCTATCTAATGATTACACTCTCAATAGATAAGAAGACACACAACCATACAGGTGGTATACAACGTATGAACTAAAATGTAGAACTATTGGCCACAATTTCCTAACAGGGATGAACGCTTGGTCTAGGATATTGCTCGAATAGAACACACTGAATTATGAAGCCTTCAATCGGTATTTATAGATGTGGGATACGAATGTAGAGGCTTCCACATTGAGTTCCTATTTTTTAGGAACTCAACTTCCACAACTTCCATGATCTTTCTAAATCCTTCTTGTATGCTCCAGGTCGTTCCAAATGCATGTAGGCTGTTCTAGCATGTTCTCCAATGTTCTGGAATCTTCCAGGTTCCAGATCCTTGTAGAAGCTTCTAGATCCTACCAGAAATGCGACAACATTTAGATCAACATTTAATGTAGCATTCCAGAAAAGACTTAGAAAAAATCTCGGAAGGTCAAATTAAGATGTTGTTGATAATGTTAAGGCATTTAAGGATTAACAACATCTACAATCTCCCCCAATTTGACCTTTCGACTACAACACACCTGATGCACATATATTTCTATACACACTCAATTTTATGTACTTAGTTGAGGTTGACATCATTGCTAAGCACTAGTCAAGACAATACCTGTTGTAACCGTTGGATCAAATCAAATGAAGATCAAAGATAATTTCATAATGATCCGTGCCAAAGGATCAAAACTATTTTATCTAAAATAGAATAAGCATAAACAGTACACTTACTCACAACATAAGTAACTATACTAAGATCATAAGTTGAACTGGAAGAATTAACTTAAGATCTAAGTAAGACACTAACAAAAACAAAGTACAAAATATCAGAGCAAAAAGAATAAACACAACAAATGGACAGAAACTCAGACTAAACAACCTGCAATAAACATATGGTAACCTGTAAACAGATTAAGCAGGGGCAGTAAACAAATATCACCATAATTAAACAAGTTGCAAACAAAAACAGCCTATCATCTAAAAACATAAATAACACGTGTATCAGAATTTCAGAATTCAAACTTAAACATTAATTACAGAGATTGAACTGAATAAATGGCATAAACAGCAGCCATTATGAAATCAGATCTCCCCCTGTCTAGCTTGTCCCTGTTCATCAATGGTGTCCATCTCAGCAGCATCATCATCAGCTTCATCCACAAAGTAAGTAAATGCAAAGTGTGCAACTACATCTGTTACTGCAGCATCTCCAGCATCAGGTCCATCACCAGCAGCTGGAACTCCATCATCATTTAACTCTTGAATCACCACATTGGAGTTTGATGGTGGTGGTACTCCCCCTGTTGTAGGTGAAAGCATACTGGTCCACCTGTCTTTCAGGAACTAGAGCTCATCAATAGTTTCCTGCAAGTGTTTGAGCTGTAGTTTGATGAATTCCTGTGAAAGATACACATTACCAGAAATGTTGATATGTATGTTCTCAACATTTGGGGGTGCATTTCTCTGTCTTGATCTGGATGATTCTGGATGATCAGAAGTTGAGGGTCTTTGCTGATGTTCAGTAGTTGAAGGCCTGTGCTGATGATCAGTACCAGGAGCAGTTAAAGGCAGATCAATTACTCTATCCCCAGTGAGTAAGGCAGGAGCTATGGCCAGTAATGGAACTCTCCCCCTCAACACATCAGTGTTCTTAGCAACAAAGTCATGATGCCTCAAGTAATTTGAAATCAGAACAGGATAGGGTAGGTTGCCTTTTTCAGAAACTTTTCCAGTAAATCTCATCATATGGTGAAAGATAGTGAGGCCTAAATTGAATTTCTTAAGCACAGAGATCCTATACATAAGAACAACTTGGTCTTTTGTGATCTTGGTAGTATTTGTACTGGGAATCCAGTTGTAAATAATGAGTTTGTATAACACAGAATGTAGGGAAGTGAGGTATTTGGCTAGCATCTGTCTAGTCCACTTAACTACCATACCACCAGTTATAGCAGCAATAACAACATCCATGTCAGGTTCTTCATCCACCTCAACATTAGGAATATGCAGAAACTCATTTATCAACTCAGGAGTAAAAGGTACATCCCTCCCCCTAAAATTTACAGTTCCATACCACCTAGATGATCTCCTACCAGTACTCTTCTTCATGCAAGTATAAAATTCATAAGCCCAATTTATCAAGAAAGATTCACCAAAATTCACAGCATGCATCAAATTCATTTCCTCTAAGAAACTAATCATGCCTTTACTTTCAAAATCAGGTATATTAATTCTCTTCTCTATCAGCAGTTTCCTCTTAGAATAAATAGCCAACCTATTCTCTAGAGTCTCAAGAGAATCAGAGTTACCTTCCTCTTTAGAAGCAAGGTCATTAAAGTTTGATGTGGAATCTTTAGCAGAGCTTTCCTTAGAGCTGCTCTCTGCACTGGAAGAGCTATCACCACTGCCATCATCTTCAGGTTCTGGTGCAGCTTCCTTTGCAGCAGCAAAATGCTCAACATTTTTCTTAAGAGAGTTTAGAATATCTCTTAAACACACATCAAAATCAGAATTGGAATCTGATTTTACAGGTTCATCTTCAACAATCATCTTGGCCTTCCCTTTGCCTTTGGGATCAGCAACAGTTTTCTTCTTCCTTTCAACAACAGCTTTCTTGGGTTTCTCAGCAACAACCTTTTTAATTTTCTCAATAGCAACAGGAGCTTCTTCTTCAGAGTCTGTGAACACTTGGATGGGTTCAGCAGCTTCAGCTCCAGCTTTCTTCTTCTTCCTCATGGATTCAGAATAATCCACACGAGTGAACACACGGTATGATCTTCTTCTTTGTACATGACTCCTCTGTCTTTTCCCTTTTTGCGCATTCTTCTTGAAAGGAATGGGAGCAGATTCATCAGAAACAGAGAGTGAAGAGTTTGTACCGTCTTCAGAGATGTTTGCATCCTCCATTTCAACATCTTTAGGGTCGGAAGTAGCAGTAGCTTCTTCTTCAGCAGCAACCTCCTCATTTTCAGCTTGCGAGTTGTGAACAGTAGGTGATTTAGGGCTTTTTGAAGCAGCAGCCATTTGGGCGGTTTGATCAGCCAAATAGTTTGAGATATCCACAGTGATATCTCCAAATGTCATCACGGGCAGATGACCAGTTGTTCGAAGAGAGTCAGACACTTCTTCGATAGCCTTGTTGAACTGTTCGACAGTTGCATCTTGAGGAATGTTGGTTGTTGATGGAACGGTTTGAGGAGCAGTTTGAGGAGTGGGAGCGGTTGTTGTTGGTGTTGCAGAGACATTTGAGTCAGCATTTGACGAGGTTGATTTCTGAGACGCCATGGAAGCAAGGATTTCGAGAGGGTTTGTGTGAGAGTGGGATGAGTTCTTCGAATCAGAGTGAGATTGTGAGTGGGATTGAGGTCGGTTTCCAGCCATTTAAGGGACGGTTGGAATTTCAACGTAGGTTTGAGGAGTGTATTCACAAACTTTGAGAGATACACGGCCAATAAACAATTCTGCAGAAACTTAGTACTTAACAAAATCAAAAATCACGATTAGCATTAACATTTAATCTTATGAGTGATATTTATAGAGAGAATTATGTAGTTGGAGAGAAAAGAAAATAATCCAGAAGTCTTTCGATCATGCTCCACATAATTAGGTTTTGAAAAGAAGGCATCGTAGTAGTGAACTCCGTGCTCCATAGTTACTCAGTGATTTGGTACATCTTTTAGTATGCTAATAACATTCTCATTTTTTATGCATTTTAGAGGTGTGAGACATGTTTATTTTTGCACTACAAGGTTCTTAGATTCGTAGATATTTTACATAGGAATTATTTAACAAAGTAAGAGATAGATTCAACTTATAAAATTTTTACAACCCATGATGTTGTCCCAAATACTGACGCATTTGTGACAACATCCATCCGAATTTTTCAGATAGTTCTCATGCCAAGAGATTTCCTCAAGATAGAGAATCTCTCATGGTCTAATGCTTTCGTAAAAATGTCAGCATTTTGTTTCTCAGTAGGTATATACTCCAACTTAACAATATTCTTCTCTACTAAATCTCTCATAAAATGATGTTTTATGCTAATGTGCTTTGTGAGTGAGTGTTGTACAGGATTCATAGAAATGCTAATGACACTAGTATTATCACAAAAGATTGTAAGTATACCATTCTCAATACCATAGTCATGGAACATCTTGCTCAGCCACAAGAGTTGTGTACAGCAGCTTCCAGCAGCTATGTACTCAGATTCTGCAGTAGATTGTGAAACACAATTCTGCTTCTTGCTGTGCCATGATACAAGATTGTTTCCCATGTAGAAACATCCTCCACTCGTACTCTTTCTATCATCTATATCTCCAGCCCAATCAGCATCACTGTAGCCAATCAAAATGTTGTTGGTGTCCTTAGTATACCAGATTCCAAGGTCACTTGTACCTGAAACATACTTGATAATCCTCTTCACAGCATTCAGGTGAGATTCCTTTGGATTAGCTTGGTACCTAGCACAAACACACACACTGTACATAATATCTGGTCTACTAGAGGTTAAATACAGTAAACTACCTATCATGGATCTGTAAAGTGTTGGATCAACATCTGTTCCAGCACTGTCTTTGCAAAGTTTCAAAGAAGATCCCATAGGAGTTTTCATTGGTTTTGAATTCTCAAGACCAAATCTTTTAACCAAGTTCTTAGCATACTTACTCTGGGAGAAGAAAATACCATCACTGCATTGTTTGATTTGAAGACCTAGAAAATAGTTCAAGTCTCCAACCATACTCATTTCAAATGTTGCAGTCATTGCCTCAACAAATTTACTCAACATTTTATCACAAGTAGAACCAAACACAATGTCATCAACATATATTTGAGCAATAAGTAAATCTCCTTCAGTGTGCTTAATGAACAAAGTTCTATCTGCCTCTCCTCTAATAAATTCATATTCCAAAAGAAAGTCCGTAAGCCTACCATACCATGCTCTAGGAGCTTGTTTAAGGCCATATAAAGCTTTCTTAAGTTTATATACATGATCAGGATACTGTGGATCTTCAAATCCTATAAGTTGTTCAACATATGCTTCTTCATTTAATATGCCATTTAGAAATGCAGCCTTTACATCCATTTGATGAAGTTTAATATCAATAAAACATGCAATGGCTAGCAGTAATCTAATAGATTCTATCCTAGCAACAGGTGCAAAAGTTTCATCAAAATCAACTCCTTCAACTTGGGTGTAACCTTGTGCTACTAACCTAGCCTTGTTCCTAACAATATTACCAGATTCATCAGTTTTATTCTTGAATATCCACTTTGTTCCAATGACATTAGTATGACTAGGTCTAGGAACAAGTGTCCACACTTCATTTCTTTCAAACTGACCAAGTTCTTCATGCATAGCATTAATCCAGTTTTCATCAGTTAAGGCTTCTTTAGCACTCTTAGGTTCAATTTCAGATAAATAACATTCAGCATTTACAACATTACACATAGAAGACATGCATATTGTTCTTACCACATCTACCTTGTTTGATCTTACGTTTCCTCTTGTTTGCACTCCAACTGTAGCATCGCCTATGATCTGGTCAGAAGGATGACTTTTGCCTATTCTTGAAGAAGGATTCATTTTGGGAATGTACTGATCATTCTGTGAATTTACAGCTGACTGTTCTGTAGATGTTGACCCAGATGTGTTAACATTTGGTGCAACATTTTCAGACTTCAGTGTATTCTTAGAAGTGTCAGTAACCTGTGATACATCTTCTTCATCTTTGTCATCTGTAAGACCTTTATCATCATCAAACACAACATTAACAGATTCTTGAACAATGTTAGTTCTAAGTTATAGACTCTATAAGCTTTACTATTTCTAGAATAGCCTAAAAAGAAACCTTTATCACTTTTAGAATCAAACTTATGAAGTGGATCTCTATCATTCAGGATATAACACACACAACCAAATACATGAAAATATTTCACATTAGGTTTTCTGTTGTTCAAAATCTCATAAGGTGTTTGATTAGTGGCAGACGAATAAAAACCCTATTAATAATATGGCATGCAGTATTCAATACTTCTCCCCAAAATTTCTTAGCAAGACATTTGGATGTAAGCATAACTCTAGCCATTTCTTGTAAAGTTCTATTCTTTCTTTCAACAATTCCATTTTGTTGTGGAGTTTTAGGAGATGAATATTCTTGCAAGATACCCTTTTTATCACAGAAATCATTAAACATGTTGTTTTCAAATTCCCTACCATGATCAGTTCTAATACGGCCAACTTTCAAGTTAAACACATTTTTGAACCTCTTATAAAGAATTTTAAATGCAACAAATGCTTCAGATTTGTCTCTCAAAGACTCTACCCAGGTATATCTAGAAAAATCATCTACCACAACTAAGGAATACCTCTTTCCTCCAATGCTTTCAGTTTCCATAGGACCTATCAAATCCATGTGCAGTAATTCAAAGCATCGATGTGTAGTACAATGTGACAGCATTTTGTGTGACATTCTTACCTGCTTACCTTTTTGGCATGGTCCACATACAGTGGTGTTGTGAAACCTCAGTTCTGGAATTCCTTTTACTGCATCTGCTTTGATTAGCCTTTTCATTGCTCTGTAATTTGCATGACCCAATCTTTGATGCCATAGAACATTTTCATCATATTTTGACAAGTTACACATATTTGTTCCAATAAGATAGCAATTATCAGCTGACCTAGTACCAGTCATGACACAAACTTCATCTTTATTAAGAACATAACATGAATCTTTATCAAATTTCACATGCAAATTATCATCACAAATTTGACTAATGCTAATCAGATTTGCAAGTAAGCCATCAACATGTAATACATTTTTAAGCTTAGGAAAACCTTCAACATTCAAAGTTCCTTTACCAACAATCTTTCCTTTAGAACCTCCACCATATGTAACACTACCACTATTCAAGGTCACATAATCAGATAAGAAACCAATACGACCTGTCATATGTCTAGAACAACCACTATCAAAGTACCATAAATCAGGTAGACATGCTTTTAAGGAGGTATGAACAACATTACAAGTAGCTTTTGGTTTCCATGCAGATTTCAAAAACTGTTTACCCAGATGTGACAGTTTCTTATGCAGCATTTTCAAGTTTTTCTGTTCTTCAAACAACTTTATACAGTAAGGACGAATGTGACCAATTTTGAAACAATAATGACATATATACTTCCTTTTAACCTTGTGAGACTCTGTTTTTGCAGATGTTGCACCAGATGTGTCAACATTTGCCTTAACAAATTTCATAGGTTTTCTAAATTTATCAGAAATAGAAGCAGTAGTACCATCATAACCTAAACCATGATTGTTAGACTTACCAGTAGCTATATCATTATTTACCTCAGAAGCACTCTTGGAATATTTCTTGAAACATAAAGTAGAATTTATCAGTTTCTCCTTTAAGTTACAGATTTCCAGATCTCTTTTGGTAAGAATAACTTCTAGCTTGGTGATTGTGTCTGTCAGATCCTCATTCCTTTTATTCAGAGAATCAAGGGTGAGTTTTTTATTCTTCCAATCATCTAACAGCTTTTGGTATTCATTGTCATCAGTCCTTTTTCCTGCATCATCAACTAAACCATTAAAACAGTTCAAATCGGGGTGATTCTATTCTGATGTTGCTGTAGATGTTGAAGCATCAGGTACAACATCAGAATCTGTTTCATCCAGATCATCATCTGAGGAATCATTATAATCAATTCTGGTAAAATTAGAATATTCATTATGATTTAATTCATCAAGATCATCATCAGAATCGTCACTCAAGGTAGCACTAAAATTCAGTTTTTGCTTAAGTCTAGTATTGGCACATTCATTTGCATAATGGCCATAACCAGAACAAGCATTGCATTGAACTGATTTTCGAAATTCAGGATCATACCTTGGTTTACCTTCACTCTTTGATGGTCTTGGTGTGAATTGACATTTCCTCCTTTCTGGTTGAGGTGTTGATGTGTTGATTTGAATCTTAGGCTGAATGTTGCTAGATTTGTTCACAGATTTCTTAAGAAACTTATTAAAGTGCTTAGTAAGTAAAGCAATGTTGTTAGGATCCTTGAGACATTTATCAAGCAATTCTTCATCAGAATCAACTTCAGTAATGATAGGTTGAGACTCAGAAATGTTTGATGTTTCCCCTTTAAAAACCACAACTTTCTTATCAGCATCATTTTCATCAACTTGATTAGTGTTTATTTCATATGTTCTAAGAATACTCACTAACTCATTTTGACTTAATGTATCTGTATTGTTTGCCTCTTCAATAGCACAAATTTTAGCATCAAATCTTTTAGGAACAGATCTTAATATCTTATGAACTACTCTAACATTAGAAATAGGGTCACCAAGAGAATGTGATTCATTGATTATCTCACTTAACCTTTCATTGAAGGATGAAATGGTTTCATCTTCCTTCATTCGGAGATTCTCAAACTTTGTCCCCAACATTCGAAGCTTAGTCCTTCGAACACTGTCTGAACCCTCACAATGCTTTTGCAACCTGTCCCACGCATCTTTAGAAGTAGAACAGTTAGATATAATTTTAAACATTGAAACATCAACAGAAGTAAAAATAGCATTTAAAGCTTTAGAATTGTAGCTTGCTGTTGTTATTTCATCAGCCGTCCAATCAACTTCTCTCTTGAGTTGAACTTCACCATCTGCATCTGCTGGTCTTTTTGGAGCTTCCCAGCCTGTAAGTACAGTCCTCCAAGCACGTTCATCAATTGACTTGATGTACATACGCATCTTAGGCTTCCAATAAGAATAATTCGAACCATCTAAAACGGGTGGCCTAAGTGCAGTGGATATGTGATGTGTTTCCATTGCTAACCTAAACTAAAAACACACTTGACCAAAGATCTAACCTAGTGTCGTCAGGTATCAGCTCTGATACCAACTGAAAGTGTGATGGGGTGTATAAAAGTGTTAAAGTATAAGTAGATAAATGTTGCACAGAATATTGAGACAAATAGTGCAACACTGACTCTAACAGAATATCAGAAATTAAGATACACAGCGGAAGACTTGAAACACTAAAAACAAACGAGACACAATGGAAATACTTTTAACATAGATTTTATAAGTAAAAATCTATGTCTGCCTTATAGCGTAAAATCAATACTTATCTTCAAGTACAAATGTTGTGTGAAATGTTACAACAATAACTTTCACAACGAAACTATAAACGAGGCAGGTGTCAAGTCTAGAAAATGAACTAAGTCTATAAATTATACACTGTCGAAATGCCTAGTCTATCTAATGATTACACTCTCAATAGATAAGAAGACACACAGCCATACAGATGGTATACAACGTATGAACTAAAATGTAGAACTATTGGCCACAATTTCCTAACAGGGATGAACGCTCGGTCTAGGATATTGCTCGAATAGAACACACTAAATTATGAAGCTTCAATCGGTATTTATAGATGTGGAATACGAATTCTAGAGGCTTCCACATTGAGGTCCTATTTTTTAGGAACTTAACTTCCACAACTTCCATGATCTTTCTAGATCCTTCTTGTATGCTCTAGGTCGTTCCAAATGCATCTAGGCTGTTCTAGCATGTTCTCCAATGTTCTGGAATCTTCCAGGTTCCAGATCCTTGTAGAAGCTTCTAGATCCTGCCAGAAATGCGACAACATTTAGATCAACATTTAATGTAGCATTTCAGAAAAGACTTAGAAAAAATCTCGGAAGGTCAAATTAAGATGTTGTTGATAATGTTAAGGCATTTAAGGATTAACAACATCTACAACCTTCTTTATTATCTAAGGGTATATTTGTCAAAACATATACTTTCTTAATTTTAATAAATTTCTCTAAAACATCTTATAAAAAAAAGCGGAAGAGTATATTTTATAGGAATTGATATTTATCTTATAATAATATCTGAATTTTGAGGCCCTTAATTAGAAACTATAAAAAGTCAAAGTAGCTAGTAGACTTAATTATTTTAGAGTTCGATTAATTATACTGATAAGGCGCGAAAGAGAAAAGGAAATTAAATAATGGAAAAGGAAACAAATATTACCATATATAATTACCTAATAAACCTGGTTCATATATTTGGTAATATTTACATGAGATCATATATATATAAAGGAGTTGGCTAGGTTTATTATGATCACTACTACTTTATTTAATCTGATCAAAGAAGGATGGATGATTGTTCTTCAGTTCCTCCGATAAGAGCGACATATTTGAACCTGTTTAAGTGGCCCGAATCCGATGCCAAATTCATCGAGTCTGATGCGATATAATGGTGCAGGTTCAGAAAGGAAAAGCTACTGACTGAGACCAAAATAAAAGCTGATCACTTCCTTTTGGGATCAGGATCAGAAAGATCTCTACCCATGATATGGGTCATGATCTGATCAGGTCCCTCCGAGATCTGATCTGATATTAATACCATCATCTCGGACATGACCAGATCTGACGGACATGGACAGGAGAGTAAGGTCCTCATTCGGTCTTCCTCACGTAACCAGAGCCAGGACGATAAATTGTCTTGGTTGACAAGGAAGAGCAAGCAATCTTTATGTGTCGAAATATCTCTGCAAATGTGTGCGCACTACCCAAACAATTAGTTATGTGTCAGGTCGTACCGTGACGGGGCACTATTCGTAACAAACCCTAGAGGCGAGTTTACCTCTCTACCCTTCAAGAATAAGGTATAAAAGCACCCCCTTTCATTTTAAACAGGGCTAAGTCATTCTTTACTATTAACTTTTATATACAGAATACTCTTATCTTCTCCAAGATACTCGACTGACTTGAGCGTCGGAGGTCCGTCGCCGGACACCCCTCCGACCCGGTTTGTGTGCAGGTGTTCAAATTCATGAAGGACGCGCATTATCACTCAATATCTAAGGATCTACAAGGGATTCGTCTAGATAACTCTTGTTTAAATCTCTCTTTGATTGTGTTCCTTATCATTCACCTCTATGAATTCGATAAGGTCACATCAAATGGCGCCGTCTGTGGGAAATCTGAGCTAGGCGTGAGGATTTCCGGTAGCTTGGGGTATGTTATAATGCATAATCCCATGATTCAAGGCTGATTTGAGAAATCTGCTCCTAAAGAATGAAAAGAAACGAAAATGGACGACAAGGCATTTTTCACCATCGTTTCGGCATCTCCAGTTCGCCCGCTTCACTATAATGATCTAATTGTGCTAGTACGCCACGTTACAACAGCCTCCGCCGCCGCCAATCGCAGCCTTCGAGCGGCCCCTAAAGCTGCTCAACGCTCGATTCTCTGCGGCGACCACCTATCCATCCATTGGAGTCGTAGCTTTGTTGTTGCGGTGCTTCTCTTCTGCCGTCGCTCGCCGATGTAAAACCTGGCAGCGCCGTCTCGCCCGGTTGCCAGAAAGCCCTAAAATCCGAAAGCCCTAATTCTGAATCCGCATTCTGAAAATCCAGAATACTTCCAAATTCGAGGACAGGGAGAATTTCATTCTCAGTTTTTTATTTCAAATTTTCTTTGTTTAGCCGGGTGTTTGGAATCTTAACCCCTTTGCTCTTCTTCCTATTCGTGTATCAGGTTGGGTAAAAATCGAGCTTTGCCTCGATTCAACCTTTAATTAAATATGCACAGAGACACAATATTGTGGACTGGAATTTGGTGTACTAGTTATAAGAGTGAATCACGGGCAAGCCCCTTGATTCTATCACAGGATGAAGCTCAAAAGAAAGCAAGTAATTCTTCTGCCTTGGCGGCTCGTTTCACCTACCCTGGGCTTGAGTAGAGGAGTTGGAATTGTGCAAGAATTCAGAGGGCTCAACCTGCATATTCCTGGCCTCCCAGTCTCGGAAGTTTTGGATATGTGTATCAAAATTTGAGGTGCTATCTCTTCAAACCCACTTACTACTTTTACATATAACTATGCTTTCACGAGGCAACTGAGCTGAATTGATTTTGTGAATGCGTGGATATGCAATTTGGATTGTGTGTGTCAGCCAAGTTTGTTGGTGTTGTGATAGCTTGATCTTGGATTTTCTAATATATATATTCCCCTATTGGAAAACTAGAACATGTATTGCTTGATAAATTTGATTGCGTCATGAAGATGTGTTATATCTATGTTGAGAAACTTCATATCGTGAAGTTTCGATTAGAAATCAGTCGTATTTTTCACAATCCTAATAATAAACTTAATAGTTTATTGTACTGCCATCAGAAGGGATAGGTATAGTTATCATTTCACTGTCCCAACTGAACGAATATTAATGAAGGAACTCAAAGCCCTTGCACAATTTCCCAAATGTTCAGTGAGTAAGCAATTTAATTTGAGTTTACTATTGATTATGGCAGATCAACTTTTTATAAGGACTAAGCAATTTATCAATTATGTCAGATTTTCTCACAACACAGCTGTGAAAATATAAAGTAAAGTTATCCTGCACCAGAATATATTCATAAAATGTTGATATTAGTATGTTGTATTTGCGGAATATAGCCCAGGTTGGCCAAGGTGTAAGCCATGATTGAATGATTTAAATTCAGCTTTGAATTGTAATGATAATTGTGTAATAGAGATGATTCCTACCTATGAGTTCAAGATTTTGAACAGAAGTGTGCAATGAGAAGAGATGAGTTATGCATGTTAGGTGTTTTGAGATTATGAATGATTGACTGGATGGAATCTTATTCTTTATAAAAAAATAAAAAAAAAATTATTAGCATAAGAGCTCAGTTTAATAATTTGGACAAAATCATAACAGCAGTGAACCTGTGCAAAGAATCAAGATCTGAGTAAGGTGTAAACACCCTACTCCCAATCTAGAGTTGTAGCTCATATAACACTGAGTGAGTTGGGGGCAATAGAGAGGTTCAAGTCCCTTATTTGATTCCTAATTTTTGCCATGAACAACAAGAGGTATGCAATAGTCTACCACTATGAAGAAATGACTCAAATTTTGATTAAGATAATTATTACTTGCAAATTTGTGGTGCATAATTTTATTTCAAAATTGCTTCCAACATGTTTGAGACATGATTCAATTTGCTTGATTTGCTTCTTGGGAGGAGACTGTAGAAGAACTTCTGGACAATTAAATGCTATATAGTTGTGCTAACTAGAATTATATATTAATTCACACTTTTCAAGCAAAAGTAGAGCAGCTTCGACTGTCAACATGATTCTGGTGGTATTGAAATTGCCTCCCACTCTGATTTCTTTAACATCCAAAATTGGATTTCCAATATTGATGAAAATTAAATTATGTTAATAATGATTGGCATTGAAATCTGTCATAACTCTTGCCTTTTGATTCAAAGTAAGAAGATATGAAATTGTATCATGTTGATTTTGTTTTAAATGATATTTGATTGATATAACTTCATTTTATTGATGTACGATTATCATGGAATTATGAGTACAAGGACTGAACATATATGTGGTGTGCACAATTTCTGAACTTAAACAAGTTTGGTGGATCCTTGGTGTGCAAATTATTAATTATCAAGGATGAATAAAAATGATTGGAGTTCTAATCATTTGCTTGTTTTGTTGTTGAGGAAAACACATGTGAATCACATCCTATTAGCCTCAGTACGAACTGAGCCTGGATCAGAGAAGAATCGATGGATTTCATTACAAGAAGAACTCCCCGAGGAGTATAAACAACTCATATAAGAGTATAAAATAGAACTTTGAATGAGCAAGTACTTCTCCTTATATTTGGAGTATAAACAACTCCCCGAGGAGTATAAACAACTCATATAAGAGTATAAAATAGAACTCTGAATGAGCAAGTACTGCTCCTTATATTTGGAGTATAAACAACTCCCCGAGGAGTATAAACAACTCATATAAGAGTATAAAATATAACTCTGAATGAGCAAGTGCTGCTCCTTATATTCTGAGTATAAAGGAGAAGAGAACTCAGGACCCGAGTCTGAGATCAGAAATATTTACTTGGAAAAAATTTCAATTTTTTCTGAGCATGAGAAGAGAACTCAGGACCCGAGTCCGAGATCAGAAATATTTATTTACTTGGAAAAATTTTAATTTTTTCTGAAGATGAGAAGAGAACTCAGGACCCGAGTCCGAGATCAGGAATTTTTCTTACTTGGAAAAAATTCATGGCAACACAAGCATAAAATATTAAAAAAAGTGAGATCCCTAACCGGGATCAGAACCCAAGATATGGGTCTGAAATATTAAATATTTTCAAGAGAAAATATTAAGAAATTGAGATCCCTAACCGGGATCAGAACCCAAGATGTGGGTCTGAAACAATTAAATATTTTCAAGAGAAAATATTAAGAAATTGAGATCCCTAACCGGGATCAGAACCCAAGATGTGGGTCTGAAACAATTAAATATTTTTAAGAGAAAATATTGAGAAGAAGAGATCCCTAACCGGGATCAGAACCCAAGATGGGGATCTGAAACAATTAAATATTTTCAAGAGAAAATATTGAGAAGAAGAGATCCCTAACCGGGATCAGAGCCCAAGATGTGGGTCTGAAACCTTAAATATTTTCAAGAGAGAATATTGAGAAGAAGAGGTCCCTAACCGGGATCAGAGCCCAAGATGTGGGTTTCAAACCTTAAATATTTTCAAGAGAGAATATTGAGAAGAAGAGATCCCTAACCGGGATTAGAACCCAAGATGTGGGTCTGAAACAATTAAATATTTTCAAGAGAAAATATTGAGAAGAAGAGATCCGTGATCAGGATCAGGACCAGAGAACTCAAGATTTGAGTTCAAGATCTGAAAAATATTTTCAAGAGAAAATATTGTGAAGTAAAAAGATCCGTGATCAGGATCTGAACCAGAGAACTCAAGATTTGAGTTCAGGATCTGAAAAATATTTTCAAGAGAAAATATTGTGAAGTAAAAAGATCCGTGATCAGGATCTGAACCAGAGAACTCAAGATTTGAGTTCAGGATCTGAAAAATATTTTCAAGAGAAAATATTGTGAAGTAAAGAGATCCGTGATCAGGATTAGGACCAGAGAACTCAAGATTTGAGTTCAGGATTTGAAAAATATTTTCAAGAGAAAATATTGTGAAGTAAAAAGATCTGTGATTAGGATCTGAACCAGAGAACTCAAGATTTGAGTTCAGGATTTGAAAAATATTTTCAAGAGAAAATATTGTGAAGTAAAGAGATCCGTGATCAGGATCGGAACCAGAGAACTCAAGATTTGAGTTCAGGATCTGAAAAATATTTTCAAGAGATCCAAAAGATCGTGAAGAAGAGATTCCCCCGAAAAGAGAGTTCATCTCATACCGGGGGGAGTAAAGTACACATTGATAATGAGATTAGAAAGATCATGAACAATGAGCGGGAAACTTTAAAGAATTCGAAAAGACTTTATTCTTAACTATTTCGGCAGAGAGCTGTCATAGTCAAGAATAGGGGGGAGTGGATGATGCGACATAATGGTGCAGGTCCAGAAAGGAAAAGCTACTGACTGAGACCAAAATAAAAGCTGATCACTTCCTTCTGGGATCAGGATCAGAAAGATCTCTACCCATGATATGGGTCATGATCTCATCAGGTCCCTCCGAGATCTGATCTGATATTAATACCATCATCTCGGACATGACCAGATCTGACGGACATGGACAAGAGAGTAAAGTCCTCATTCGGTCTTCCTCACGTAACCAGAGCCAGGACGACAAATTGTCTTGGTTGACAAGGAAGAGCAAGCAATCTTTATGTGTCGAAATATCTCTGCAAATGTGTGCGCACTACCCAAACAATCAGTTATGTGTCAGGGTTGTACCGTGACGGGGCACTATTCGTAACAAACCCTAGAGGCGAGTTTACCTCTCTACCCTTCAAGAATAAGGTATAAAAGCACCCCCTTTCATTTTAAACAGGGCTAAGTCATTCTTTACTATTCACTTTTATATACATAATACTCCTATCTTCTCCAAGATACTCGACTGACTTGAGCGTCGGAGGTCCGTCGCCGGACACCCCTCCGGCCCGGTTTGTGTGCAGGTGTTCAAATTCATCAAGGACGCGCATTATCACTCAATATCTAAGGATCTACAAGGGATTCGTCTAGGTATCTCTTATTTAAATCTTTCTTTGATTGTGTTCCTTATCATTCACCTCTATGAATTCGATAAGGTCACATCAATTGGCGCCGTATGTGGGAAATCTGAGCTAGGCGTGAGGATTTCCGGTAGCTTGGGGTATGTTCTAATGCATAATCCCATGATTCAAGGCTGATTTGAGAAATCTGCTCCTAAAGAATGAAAAGAAACGAAAATGGACGACAAGGCATTTTTCACCATCGTTTCGGCGTCTCCAGTTCGCCGCTTCACTATAATGATCTAATTGTGTTGGTACGCCACGTTACAACAGCCTCCGCCGCCGCCAATCGCAGCCTTCGAGCGGCCCCTAAAGCTGCTCTTAACGCCCGATTCTCTGCGGCGACCACCTATCCATCCATTGGAGTCGTAGCTTTGTTGTTGCGGTGCTTCTCTTCTGCCGTCGCTCGCCGATGTAAAACCTGGCAGCGCCGTCTCGCCCGGTTGTTGTCAAGCAGGCAATTGTATTTGAGGAGCTACACTTTCACAATATCTAAAAAGGCGGAGAAGGACCACCATTCAAAGAAGATGTGCTGCCGACGTTGCAAGTCCTCCGCCGACTCTATTTTCCGGTGGTTGCTGATATTGGGAATATAATATATTTAAGATATATTATATATTATAATTATTCCTTTTCTTAATTAGATTTTAATCTTATCTAGTTGTTAAGATATAGTATATACTCCCTTGTACTTCTTTCACAATTATTCAATGAAATAATAATTATCCTATTCATTGTTTCTCTATATGGTATCAATGAGTCGTACGACTAACGCCTCGATCCTAAATCCTCAAACGTAGTTTGTGTTCGGCACCCTTCCAGCTGTTCCCCTCACACTACCACCCTTATTCCTCTATAACCGCCGTGCGGTTTCCTCAAACAACTTGGCGGTTTGTTCTTTCTTGATAGAACTCCCCCTCTCCCTCATACGCGCTCACATACACGCCTTTCCCAAATATTAATTCTCACAGAAACATTACTAATTTCTCATATCACTCCTTATTCCTGATTTCACCGTCCACTGCGATCAAAACCCACTCCCAATTAATTCATTCTAAAATCCTTCATTAACTTTCCAATTCTCACAGAAACATTACTAATTTCTCATATCACTCCTTATTCCTGATTTCACCGTCCACTGCGATCAAAACCCACTCCCAAGTAATTCATCTCAAAATCCTTCGTTAACTTTCCATGGCGGATCCGGCTAAGAAGGTCGACGGCTGTTTGGCTTTCAACATCGCGGCCCAAGCACCCCTCAAACTCACGTCCGTTAATTACATGGCGTGGGCTTTCCAGTTTCGAACTCTACTCACCGGATATGGTCTCTTCGGTCACCTCACCGGCACCAAAAAGTTCCCCACTCCGTCCAAACCGGCGACAAGAACGGACGCTGACCCTGATCCTGATGTCGATCATTGGGTGCGACAAGACCAGCTCATCCTCTCCGCGATTGTCGGATCTCTAACACCGACAATTATCCCCTTCATTGCTTCCGCAAAAACTGCCCATGATGCTTGGAAGACGCTTGAGAACATCTAGGGCCGGTCATCTCGAGGTCGAATCTTGCCTTGAAAAATAAGCTCCACTCTCCGTCAAAAGGATCTCGCTCTATTACTGAATATCTGAACGACATCCGCACCACAGTCGACGAACTAGCCCACATAGGTGTCACGGTTGATTCAGATGACATCACCCTCAAAATTCTTAATGGTTTGGACGATTCTTATCGTGATCTTGCTAGTGTCGTTCAAGCTCGGGACACTTCCATCACGTTCGAAGATCTTTACGACAAGCTGCTGGGTATGGAGGCCCAACTTACTACAAAGACGGTGCCCTCTCCATCGCCAACATTGGCGCTAGCTGCTGGCCGAGGAAACACTCGCCCTGCTCGTGATGGTCGTCTGCCGAGAGGCCAGCCTCCGCCTCGTGATGGTCGTCACCCTTCCCCAGGTACCCGCCCCTTCCTCGGTCGTTGCTAATGGTGCAATGTCGTGGGCCATGTCCTCCGGAACTGTCCAGAATTTCCGCACCAGCAAATCACCGTCCCATCTCACTCGACTGCCCGAGCAGCTGCCTCGACTTCCAGCAACTCAGCAGCCCGCCTATTCGGCTCACACAGACGATGCTTCGTCCGCCCCTTGGATTCTAGACTTTGGAGCCTCACATCACATCACAACCGACCTCCAAAATTCTCTCTCATACCTTGTCTACATATAGTTTACCTACTTCAAACTCAAAAATGCATTATTGTGATTCTTGCATGTGTGTTAAAAGTCACAAACTACCCTTCTATGATTCCAGCATTAAAACTAGTTCTCCCCTTGAAGAGCTCTTTTCTGATGTATGGTCGTCCCCCATTTTATCATCTGATGGTTTCAAATACTATGTCATTTGTGTTGATCATTTCAGCAAGTATATATGGCTATACCCCTTAAAACGAAAATCTGACATCCTTCCTACATTTATCTCATTTAAAAACATAGTGGAAAATTTTTATAACACCAAAATTAAAACCCTTTACTCTGACAATGGAGGTGAGTTCGTTGCTCTTCGTTCTCTCCTTCAAACACATGGTATCTCTCATCTTACAACTCCCCCTCACACCCCTGAGCACAATGGCATGTCTGAACGTCGTCACAGACATATTGTTGACACTGCCTTAGCCCTCTTACATCATGCTTCCATGCCCCTTACATATTGGCCTCATGCAGTTTGCGTTGCTACTTGTATTATAAACCGTTTACCAAAACTCAATCTCAACATGTTATCCTTCCTATCAAGTCCTCCTAAAACAAACTCCCAACCTATCCAAACTTAGAGTCTTCGGGTGTTTATGCTACCCTTGGCTTCGTCCCTACACATCCCATAAATTGGACCCTAGATCCACTCCATGCGTCTTCGTAGGATATTCCCTAACTCAGGCTGCCTATCTTTGTCTTGATTTAAAAACCAACAGAATATATACCTCCCGTCATGTTCAATTCGTTGAAGATGTCTTCCCTCTAGCCCCTGCTAAACCTGCCTCTGATACACCCACTACACTGGCAGATACACCCACTGTCCTGCTGCACTCACCCACTGGATTAATATATCCACCTCCCATACCTTCTACTACACCTCTGGCCCATCAGCCCATTCCCGCCCCACCTCCAGCTTTTGATAATACACCCCCAACTCAACAAACCCAGCCTCCCGTCGGTAACTCCACACCAATCCATCCACTACATACACCCGCTACTCAGATCACCCCACCCACCTCCCCTCACTCCAGGTCTGCTACACCCATCACCTTACTAAATTCACCCCCCAACTCCATCAATTCACCTACTGAACCTCATCATACCTCTACCACACCCACCACCTTCCATAATACACCCACCGACCCCACCCAAGTCCTCGAGTCGCCAGATGCTCCCCCGGTGCCATCTCCACCACCAGTTCATCAAGCCTCTCGAATCATCACTCGAGCTCGAAATAACATCTTTAAACCAAATCCAAGGTATGAACTTACTAATTCACTATCTTCCGATGTTGAACCTAGTTGCGTATCTCAGGCATTAAAAGATAAACGATGGAGGGAGGCCATGTCATCCGAATTTGATGCCCTTCTCAGAAACGGTACTTGGGATTTGGTACCACCTGATACTTCCACCAATATTATTGGTTCAAAATGGGTATTTCGCATCAAACGAAAACCAGATGGTTCTCTTGACAAGTTCAAAGCACGCCTTGTGGCCAAAGGTTTTCATCAACGCCCCGGAGTTGATTTTTTCGAAACATTTAGTCCTGTGGTCAAACCTGCAACAGTTCGGGCAGTCCTAAGTATTGCTGTTACTCAAGATTGGTCACTCAAACAATTCGATGTGAACAATGCTTTTCTCCATGGTTCCTTATCAGACACCGTGTTCATGGCACAACCTCCCGGATTTGTTGACAAAACTTTCCCCACTTATGTTTGTAAGTTACACAAATCAATCTACGGTCTAAAACAAGCACCTCGTACTTGGTACTATGCTCTTCGTACCTTTTTGGAAAGTATTGGCTTCATTCACACTAAATCTGATGAATCTCTTTTTGTATTCAATAAATCTGGCATTATTGCATACTTTCTCGTATATGTTGACGATCTAATCCTTACAGGAAATAACACTTCTTTCCTCTCTAGAGTAACCTCAGATCTTAGCATAAAATTTTCGGTCAAAGACTTATGATCACTTTCCTATTTCTTAGGCGTAGAGGTCCTTCGCTCTACCAAATCTTGCTTTCTCTCTCAACGTAAGTATATCATTGACCTTCTCACTCGATATAACATGCTCTCCTCCAAACCTGTCCAAACCCCTCTCTCCACCTCTCCCGTTTATCGCTTTCTGATGGAACCCCTCCCACTGATATCATTCAATATCGTCAACTTCTTGGTAGTCTCCAATACCTCCAACTCACTAGACTTGATGATATTGTTTTTGCTGTTCACAAACTGTCTCAATTTATGCATGCTCCAATTGTCACTCATTGGGGTACTGTAAAAAGGCTTCTTCGATATCTTAATGACAGCAGAGATGTTGGAATTACCCTCCGTCCCAACTCATCTTATATACAGTACCTGTTAATTTTGGTTTCACCTGTAGTTTACAAAGTTACTTTTAAATCCCACTACGTAATGTATAAAATTCAAAATTCATAATTGTAATTTTTCTTCCTAATTCCAACTTTTTTTTAATTTTTCTTTGATCCTAAATAAATCTCTCTTAGAACTCTTCTCCCTCTTTTATTTCAATTTCAAAATTCTTATCACAATCTGACATTCCACGCTCTTTCATTATTATTTTGATTTTATATATTTAATATTTATCAAATTATTGTTTAAATTCTCAAATTTTATGTATAGTTTGAATATAAATTGTTCGAATAGAAATTCTACACCATTGCAAGATTTTTTATTTTTACATATTTATACACATCACTCCACACTGAAGGGATGGTGGAGATTGAGATTTATTTTTTTTATTCACAAATAGTAGAACTTCTTCTAAAATTCTCAACAATTCTCTATATATCTAGAATACGTTGATTTCATTTTGACCACTCTCCTGTACTAGAAAATTTGTAACGTCGACTAAACATTAATTTTTTTATTTTTTTATTAAATTTTCAGGTACTAAATTACTATTATTATTTTATTTCTTAAACTCAAACCTTTACTTATGAGCTCGAGTAATTACTTATGAGCTCGAGTAATAAAACAAGTGTTGCGTCAATCGTATCTCTACACTTGCTAATTAATGTCAAATTAGATTAGGAAACATGCTTATGCTTTTAATTCCAGTCAAACTAGATGTTGAAGTGTTAATAGTATTATGTTCTTATGATTTTTTTTACTTTTTATTTATGTTCTTGGTAGTTGTTGTTGTTATATATTTAAATAGATAGATTAAGGTATTCTCATACCTTCATCTCATCCATGTACAATTTACTTACTCGAAAAATCAGTCATTTGCTAATTTATATTATTTCTTTTAATATCATCTTAATTCAAATTTGTAATTTGTTTTACAGGTTCTTTTCGTAAAATTCACACTTCAAATAATGTTTTGGTCAGTGTCAAATCTTCAATTATTTTAATTATATTCAATCACTTTTAATGAGATGATAAGAGTGGTTCACTATAGAGATTATAAGAGATATACAAAAAAATAGATAAACAAAGAAATAAATATAAATCACAAATAAAACATTACTATCTATAATATATTATATTATTCCTATAATACATTATAATATTCCTATAATATATTATTTTATTATATTCTCTAATACCCCCGGTCAAGCGAAGCTGGGAATGTAAATGGACACGAGCTTGGTACGCAACAATCTGAAGCGAGTTTGAGATAAAAATTTTGTGAAGACATCCGCAAAACAAAGCACTTTTGTTGTCATACAACAGGAGAAATAACGAAAATTCGGAATCACCAAATAGAGCATGCCAAGGCGTACAAAAGCAGAAAGCAAAAGGATCGAAACACCGAAATCCTTTGAACGACGAACGATGACAAAAAATTAGGCAAGAAACACTTGCAAGTTTTGTGGAAGCAATTGAACCGAGCACAAACAAGATAGCTAGGAATGGCACGAAGCCAATAAAGTCGGTCATGGGCTCTCTACAGAGAGAGGAAAGTAGAAGAAGAAAGATGTAGCGTGAAGCTATAGAGAAAATTAAAGTGTAGGGGGGTGTGACTAACACTATATGTGTGAAGACAGTCATGGAGATAACTTGATCGGCCATTAGAGGGGACGAGGAGACGTGCTCGCTCGAAGAAAAAAAAAGATTAGGGGGGACGAGGTCGAGAAGAAGAAGGGGGGACGAGGAGACTTGCTCGCTCGAGAAGAATAAGAAGGGGGACGAGGAATACAAGCTCGTCGTTGACGGCTAAAAGCGGCCGGAAGAGGGAACGAGTGAGACCAGCTCGTTCGATATAAAAATAAAATAAAAAAACAAGGCGGCGACGAGGGATACCTGCTCGTCGAGGATGCCGAAAAAAAAAGGTTTTAGTGTATTAGGCTGATATCATGTGAGAATAACAACTCTGATACCATGTGAGAATTATATTCAATCACCGTTAATGAGATGATAAGAGTGGTTCACTATATATATATATATATAGGGGGATTATAAACCACAAATAAAAGATTACTGCCTATAATATATTATACTATTCTTATAATACATTATACTATTCCTATAATATATTATTTTATTATATTCTCTAATATTAATCATATACTCTTTTCGTCCACCAAAAGTATGCTCAAGGACGGACCATTGCGTTGGTTGGAACGGGCCGTAGCCCACCTAGATTTTTCAGCCCTCCAGTAAAAAAAGAAAAAAAAAATCTGCAAATCTCAAATTCAGTTGTTGCCGCTGTCCTGACCTTTCTTCTTGTTGCTGCTTTGCCTCCGACTGTTCTTCTTGTGCCACTATTTGCTTCTCTTGGTGTTGGTGACGTCTCTCGTGATTAAGGAATTATGCTAATAAAATTTTCATTCTCTGTATTTCTTCATTTTCACCTGTGGCTGTGGGTAATGAATTACAAAGCATGAGACTATGAGAGAGAGAAGTTTCACTGTATTATATAATAGAATGGCTTCCCGAAACACGGAACAAATCCTATTCGCGAATCGGCATGCTTAACACATGCAAGTCGGACGGGAAGTGGTGTTTCCAGTGGCGGACGGGTGAGTAACCCCGTAAATTGTTCTTACTTTGCTTCTTTGTCTATAATGGGTTGTGTTCAGTAGTGTTATTAAACGAATCAAACTGTTCATGAACTTGACTTGAATTTATATTTTTGTTTGTCAATGTAATTGAACTTAAGTTGATTTGATAAGAGTTCAAACTTAAAGTGTTTGACTCGGGAATAATAATTCTACTACTAGTAAGTAATGCACTGTGCACATTGATAAACTTCAATCTCTTTACTCCTCAAATTCTAGCATTCTTATTAAACTTTGTGAATGTTATTTTAAAATTTGAATTTAATCTTAAAATAATAATAATAATATTAATTATTATATTTAAATGCGCACAATTAAATCATAACACATTGGGTATCCAGTCATAGTAGGACAAGGGGACTGGTGAGAATCACAATTATTAATTTCGTCCGGCGTAACTCTGGCTTGCGAAACAAGAATTTGCAGATAAGACTTTTATTTTCATAACTCTCAGTCAAATTAGTTTCTCACCCTTAATATAGGTGATCCACTATCCGAAATACACGCGATAAAACTAATTGGCCATGCATACTCAATCAAAGAAAAGCTAAATGGCCCAAAATAACGTACTCAGACCCTACTTCCATAAACATTAATAAAAAGACCATAATTGATAATGTATTTAAGTGGCGGCTTCATTCGTTTCTTGTGCAGCAACTCTTATTCGCGCTCTTCTTGCTTGATCCTTTAGCCCATGACCTTCGTTCGTATCCTTCTTGTCTCCTTCAAGAGCATCTTTGTCGAAATCTGGAAATTGCATGTTCTCTCATTTTTCATTTAAATTCTCTCAATTCAATCAAAACGTCCCAACTAAATCGTCCACCCTGTTTCACTGATCGATACTCATTTGCTAGCTTGTGATGTTCAAATAATTAAATTACCATCTTCATTTATTGCTGGTGAAATAAAATGTGTGTATTTCAATAACTTGTCGACGACCACGTGTATACCGTTATAGCTATTTGATTGTGGTAAACCTTCGATGAAATCCATCGGAATATCCTCCCATATTCGTTGACATTGTGAAACGTAGCGTTCTACTTCTTGTTTCATTCCTGGCCAGTAGGCCAATATATCAATTTAACTACGAACTTTTGTTGTTCCGATGTGACTATTCGTTGTTCCAACATCTGTTTTAATGTTTGTTGATCCGACACAATGTGAAATCGTCGACCAAGTAGGTATGGTCACCAAAGCCGGACTACCTCTACTGCCGCTATCATTTTTTTTTTTTTTATGTATGTGGATCACTCTATTTTTTTCTTGCCTAATGTATTGCTTAAGTAAGCAAGTAGTCGATCTATTTTTTTAGTGTAATAAAGTAATGACATTTGTTGTAATATTGTGATATTTTAAGGAAAGTGTTTAAAAGTGTTTTTGCTATTTTAGGTAATGTGTCTTCAAGTATAGAACACCCAAAATGGTAAAATGTGCCTTCAAGGACGGTGGAAGTATATAAAGTGTTTTTGCTATTTTAGGTAATGTGTCTTCAAGTATGGAACGCCCAAATTGGTAAAATGTGCCTTCAAGGACGGTGGAAGTATATTTTATTGGAATTGATATTATTTATCTTATAATATCTGAATTCTGAAGCCCTTAGATGAAGTATAAAAAGTCAAAGTAGGAGAGTTAATTATTTAAGAGTTGGGAGAAGGGTTAATTAATTTACATTTGGCGCGAAAGAGAAAAGGAAAATAATGGCAAAGGAAACAAATATTAATACCATATATAATTACCTGGGGGTGTTTTGGGCCTTTATTATTCACATGATCACATTATATATGGTAATATTTGAACTATATATGGATAATAAACCTGGTTCATTTATATTTGGTAATATTTACATGACACACATATATATATAAAGGAGTTAGCTAGGTTTATTATGATCACTACAACTTTAATCTGATCGATCAAAGAATTAGGCCAGGATGGATGATTCTTCTTCAGTTCCTCCGATAAGAGCGACATATGTGAACCTGTTTAAGTGGCCCGAATCCGATGCCAAATTCATCGAGTCGATTATCGTCGACGGGCAGGAGTCGTTAACGACGTTGTTGTCACGCAGGCAGTTGTATTTGAGGAGCTACACTTTCACAATATCTAAAAAGGCGGAGAAGAAGGACCACCATTCAAAGATGATCATGGGCTGCCGACGACGTTGCAAGTCCTCCGCCGACTCTATTTTCCGGCGGTTGCTCACTAGTTGCGTCCTCAAGATTGATGTTCTCGACGACTGATCATATTCTTACATACAGTACTATGCATATTTTGGTTAATTTCACCAGTAGTTTTTTACAAAATTACTGAGATTTAAAACTCTATATAGCTACGTAATGTATAAAATTCTTAATTCTAATTTTTCTTCCTAATTCATCTCGGTTCCGAGTACTTGTTATTCTTTAATTATTGGACGTATGATTTTATGGATTTTTTTTTAACCCTAGCTAACTCAATCTTAATATTAATTTAACCTAAACTTATCATAAAATTGTTTCGTATTTGAGGTTCGTATTTTTTTACAAACACTCAGCGAAACAATTTTTGCGGATTTTTAGTAATTATTCAATTCTAATAAAAAATTTCCAATATTTCTAATAATTCAACAAATAACTTCAAAAAAAAAAAAATCCTCTTAATTATCTTCTTGTAGTTCCATTCATAATTAATAGAGAAAGAAGATTTTTTTTTTAACTTTTTGTTTTTTGTCAAAGAAGCTTGATCAATTTTTAAAGTATTTTTTATCACTAAATTCTATCTAGTGGGATAAAGAAAAATAGTGTATAAAATTAATTTTTTTAATCCAAGATAAATCTTCACATAACCTTATTGTCTGCCTTCATCCGACTGACCATGCCAATTCCATTTCCATTTCCATCGAGTCTCCAAAAAAAAGTATAATTTCACTACTGCACCCAATGGGAGTTTATGCCAATATTTACAACTGTTCAAACTCACCGTGGGCACCAACACCTTAGCAGCCGCTGCGCACCACTCAACATGAAATTGTTTCGCAAGGAATGGTACCATTCTCGCTCGCAGTCCAAATTCTTTCATCCTTTTATTTCCATAATCTCCACAAAATCATAATGAATTCCTCATCTTTATTAGTGTTCATATTCTTAACAAGACGGAGAATCAGTTCAGGCAATGAGTTCACAACCATTGTCTCCCGATCCACATCTTCTGCGACAACAACAGATAAATGCCAACACTCTCTCTCATATGGGCAAGAAATAAGAGTGTCAATCCGTTTTAGATACCCACACATAAACAATTTTTGTTGAATTGAGAAAAATTAATACCTGGACTCCAATGAAGTATTAACTCGTGATGAACCCAACTACCAATTTCTTTCCAAACAATATGCTAACTTTGCAGGTGAAAACACTATGAGAAATTGATTCGCTGCACATTAAACATTTAGCCTCTTTGTCGCTAAAAATTGTCCCTTTAGTTATCAATTCCTCATTTGTATCTAGCCACGAGCGGATTGCCCTGGCCTTCATGTTGTTAGTGTCATCTTCCGGGGCACCCAATTCCTCCACAACCTTTTGAAGAATATTTTTGTATTATTTTTGATATCCTCGGTGTGTTGAGCCTCTTTCATATGTCTTTCTTTGTTGAATATGTACCATTTAGAGAATGTTTCCATCTCAATATGTCCTTGTTTAGATCCAGAATTTCCTTATCAATAAGTTCAACGAATTCGTTAAATAATAATTGTTCCATATCTGATAATCTCCCTCTCCATTTCCACTCCCACTTCCAAGTACCCCTCTCCCATCTATCCATCATCTTGTGCTTTTGTAGACCAAGTCTATTAAAGTATTTCTTAAGCGTAAGATCTCCCACCCAACGATTCTGCCAAAAAATGCATGTACTCCCTCATTACAAATTATCATAATAATAAACTCATCTCTCACCGTATATTGATACTAAATAATCCCTCCACCATCCATCATCCTGATCTCCTCCTGCTACAAGCTCCTTCACCTATTCTTGCTTCCTATAGACCCCAATACTTATAGTTAAGCTCCGCTAGCTAGAAACCTGCCCACCCATTTCCTTACCAAAGCAATTAAGATTAAATTTTTCTAAATCCATAATCCGCACAAGGAATGGATTGGCAATTAGATCAAAGTTGCTCTTTCCCCATGGATATGTGATTGAAATCCCATTTCTCTAGCCTTAGCTTGATTTTTTGGATTAATAACCTAGCTACTTCCATGCCCAAATAAGAAAATTGAGTTGATGTAGTAAAATTGAAAGACCATTGAGATCCCTCTAACACCCTCTAGAATGTGGTAAAATTGAAACAATAATTTGCAGTGTACATAATCACCCCTTTCACGGGTTTCCAAACTCCAGCCAGTGTATTTTTCCTACTTGTAAACTTCACTATTTGATTTGAATTAATAAATCGACCAACAAGGCAGTGGTCCATGGATATATGTGTCCCTGGATCTTCTTCATCATCGAGCAAAATCTCCTCCTCTTCATCTCTAGATAGATTGAGATGAGCAAATTTCGATTTTATGGTAGAACAAGACCAAAAATTTCAAAATATGAGAGAAGCCAACTCTTAAGTAACAAGAGAAAAATACAATATTATTATTTCAAGGGCGTTCCACAAATACTAGTGACACATGAACTTATTTTGTTGGTCTCTCCTGCACATTGATTGATTATTGAAATCTATTTCCCTTTAAAAAAAAAAATTGTAAATAGACTATTAATTTAATATATAGTACATATAAAAATAGATTTTTAAAAAATATCAAAATTTAGAACTGTGAGTCAGAAATAAAATAACTAAATTTTGATTGGTTGATATATAGTGACGGAGTGAAAAATTACTTGGGCGCCCATATAAAAGTATTTAAAATATATTTTAGAACTATATTACTCCAGTATAAAATTAAAAAAAAAAATTATTACATTAAAACTTATTTACTTAATAGAATAATTATATAAGAATATGTGTTATAAATTATAATATTGATCACAATGTATAAATAACTCCATACATATGTTGAATATTCGTCAAATAAAATTATGTGATCAATTTAGTGAATATTATTAATGAAATACATCGAAATCAAATTATTAATTCCAACAATAGCCAATATATATAATCTAATTAATTAATTCATTATATATATAATAAGATATGATACACAATTTGTATAAACGTAAATTATTACAATGAAAAGGGAGTACGTACGTATATATATATATATATTGACACACATACTTGACAATTCTTATATGTGGCAACTGGTGCAATTTTTCACTATTTGTATTACAATATCATTAATCAAATAATACTGCTAACACTTATCAAGTGTGTTATTACTTGATCACATATATAATTTGATGTGCTTGTGCGTGTAAAATATTGTAATGTTACTTTATGAACATAGTGTTATTACTTGATTCGTGATGTAGTTGTGAACAATAAGATATGATCACAGTTAAATTGTTAAGTGGAGAATGACTTGTATTTATAGAAGTAATTACAGTATAACCTAATTACATGATTTTAGGAAAAAATAAATACAAAATATAACAAATATGTCCTATATACAAGGAAAGTTTTGATTATTCCTTAATATCCCCCGTCAAGCAATGCGTGGGATGAGGAAAAACGCAGAGCTTGGATTGAAGGAATTCAAACGTCGGGCGAGGAAGGCTCTTCGTGAAGATGTCGGCGAGCTGGAGATGTGTGGGGACGAACTGTGTGAGTAGCTTGCCAGAGGTGACGTCGTGACGAGCTCGCGAACAAAGTGACAATCAATGTCGATGTGCTTTGCCCGTTTGTGTGCCACTGGATTTTGGCTGAAGAACAGGGCGTTGTTGTTGTCGGAGAGGAGAACGGGGCGAGCTGGTAACGGAACGCGGAGCTCGCGGAGTAGAGAGGTTAGCCAAACGACCTCGGCAGCTGCATTGGCTAAGGCACGATACTCCGATTCACAGCTGGAGCGAGCAACAGTGGGCTGCTTCTTGGCACTCCAGGACACCAGATTTCCACCTAAGAAAACTGAATAACCATAGGTTGATCGGCAAGTTTCCGCACAACGAGCCCAATCTGCGTCCGAGTAGGCGACCACAGAGGAGTCTGATCGTCGAGTGAAGGAAAGGCCAAAGTTGACAGTGTGCTTAACATAGCGAAGAATCCTCTTTACTGCCGAGAAGTGGTCGCTGGTCGGCGCCTGGAGAAACTGGCTGACATGATTTACCGAGAAGGATAGATCAGGTCGAGTAATGGTGAGATACTGGAGGGCGCCCACCAAGGAGCGATAAAGAGTTGGATCCGAAAAAGGGTCACCAGTGCTGACCAGGGTTTCGCCCGCGGCCAAGGGAGTGGCAATGGGCTTGGAGTCTTGAAGTTCAGCTCGCTCAAGAATCTCGCGAGCATATTTGGACTGCCCGACGAACAGCCCAGAAGGGGTGTAAGAGATTTCCAAACCCAAAAATTAATTAAGGCGACCGAGATCTTTGAGTGCGAACTCCTTGTTCGCCCTAGCAATAAAGCGAGCAACAGTGGCGGGGTCATTCCCAGTGACAATGATATCGTCCACATACAAAAGTAGATAGACGACCGAGGAACCCTGAAATAGGTAAAACAGCGAGGAGTCGGACTTGCACGCCTTGAAGCTAATGCCGAGCAGGAAGGAGCCGAACCGCTGAAACCAGGCCAAGGGGGCCTGGCGAAGACCATATAGGGCCTTCTTTAGTTTGCAGACATGATCCGGGAGCCGAGGATCGACAAAGCCAGGAGGTTGAGCCCTGAAGAATGGTTTCTGGAGATACCCGTTAAGAAAAGCGTTCTTGACATCCAATTGATGGAGGGGCCAATTGTTTTGAACAGAGAGAGCCAAAATAACACGAACAGTGGTCGCCTTGACAACCGGACTAAAGGTGTGCGAGAAGTCTGTGCCAGGGATTTGGGTGAAACCCTGAGCGACCAGTCGGGCTTTGTGTCGTTCAATGGAACCATCCGATTTGTACTTCGTTCTAAAGACCCATTTGGAACCAACAATATTCGCATCCTGAGGCGAGGAACAAGATCCCAAGTTTTGTTAACTCGCAAAGCATCAATTTCTTCCTGCATGGCAGCCAACCATTCAGGGGACTTGGCTGCAAACTTGAAACCACGGGGTTCCGATGAGGTAGTGAGGGCACTGAGCAGGGCAGTGGAGGCCAAGTTTAGTGGGTACTTCGGTTTGAAGATCCCAGATTTAGCTCGCGTGATCATTTGGTGGTTGGACCGTGGTCGCTCCATTGGTGGGTCAGTGGTAGGCAGAGGTTGCTCGGCCGGTGCAGGGGGAGCAGGTGGCTCCGCAGTAGGGACTGGCGGAGGAAGTGGGTCCTCGCCAGGATCAGAGATACAGGCCGAGCAGGGCATGGTTGAAGTAGGAGCAATAGACTCAGGAGAGGAGTCATTCGAGGAGCCCAGGTCGACGTCCAAGAAGGAAGAGACCACTGCATTGGTCGGCAGGGGCCGAGCAGAACCTGAAAAAGGAAAGCAACATTCATCAAATATAGCATGTCGAGTAACAAAGACTTTGGAGGAGTCGGGATCATAACACCGGAAGCCCTTGTGAAGGCTACTGTAACCCAAGAAAATGCATGGTCGGCTGCGAGGAGATAGCTTGTTCGAGGCATAATCGCGTAAGTATGGAAAAACCTGACAACCAAAGGGCTTGAAATTTCCATAGAGAGGCATAGTACCGAACAGAACCTGAAACGGCGATTGACCACCCAAAATGGAGGATGGAAGACGATTAATGAGATGTACTACAGTAGCAAAGGCATCGAACCAAAATTCACTCGGAGCACGGGTATGGAAAAGCATGGAGAGACCAGTTTCAGTTATATGGCGATGCTTTCGCTCGGCGCGACCATTCTGCTGGGGTGTGTAAGGGCGTGACACTCGATGTAATATTCCATGGTCGGTCATGAAGGTGCGAACAGTCTTTTTAACGAACTCAGTACCACCATCACTCTGAAAAACTTTTAGAGATGTCGAAAATTGGGTGCATACAAACTTGAATGCGACCAATGTAGCAAAAAACTCAGATTTCGCACGAAGAGGATATATCCATGAGAAACGAGAAAAGTCATCGACGAACACAGCATAATAGCGAAAATCATAAAGCGCAGTTACGGGGGCGGGACCCCAAAGGTCGCAATGAACTAAATCAAGAGTAGTAGAAGCACGTTTTTCATTAATGTGAAAAGACAAACGTTTACTCTTGGCCAACTGGCAAGAGGTGCAAACAGTAGGGTTCGGTAAAACGGAATTAACAGATATATGCCCTAATTTATTTAAATCCTTAATAATATCAAAAGGAATATGTCCCAAACGAGAATGCCATAAATCGAAGGAGGCGCGAGCAGCACCGGGCTTCTTCAAGGCAGCGACCAAAGTTGGGAGTGCCTGTTCCAACACGTACAACCCCTGTTCACAAAGCCCCTGAGCCACCACCTCCTTGGTAGCCCGATTCTGAACAACAAATGTCTTGTCAGAAAAGTAAACATCAACTGGAAAGTCAGACGTGAACTTGCTAATAGATAAAAGATTCTTAGTGATATGAGGAACAACAAGAACATCTAGAAGACCAATATTATTAGAGATTGAATGCAAACCAACATCTAGACGTTAGGGGTGAGCAGTATTCGGATTTTAACCGAAAACCGAACCAAACCGAACCGAAATATGAATTCGGTTCAGTTTTCGGTGACAATTTTTTTTAATTTCGGTGTTCGGTTTCGGTTTTATTAAAATTATTTCGGTTAGCCGAAATCGAAACCAAAATATTACACATATATAAAGGGCAAACCCTAAATCCTATTTTCCTATTACCCTAATTCCCAAATCTAACCAGCGGCGCCTCTCTAGTTCTCTCATCTCTCTCACCTCTCATCTCAAAATCACGCGGGCCACCGCAATCACTGCCTCACTCACGTCGGCCAGTCGGCCACGTCCGTCCACAGCGACGGCGACGGCCACTCACATCTCCCACCTCCACAACTCTGTTTCTACGGTCACCCACCTCCACAATCACTCATCGGTCGGTGACGACCTCCACAGTCTCTCACCTCCACGACCCACTGTTCCCTTAGTATTTATTTAAGGTTAGTTAATTTTTTTTTTTAATTCAGTGTGTGTAGTGTACATGCATTTGTAGACTTGCAGAGTTGCAGATATGGTAATTAGTAATTAATTTTTTTTGGATGTTTATGGTTAGTATTTAATTTTATTAATCAAGATTTTAGATTCACAGACAAAGTGGGATAGCTCAAGTGGTTAGGGCACCACTACCTAGGCCTTAGGTCCTGGGTTCGAGTCATGGGGAGGGAAAAAAAAAAAGGATGGGTATTTAACTTTCCATCAAAAAAAAAAAAAATTTTAGATTCACAAGATTCACACAAATTTATTAATTTGTAGATTTTAGTTAAATTTTTTTTAATTCAGTGTGTGTAGTGTACAAGATTCACACATATTTTAGATTTTTTTTGAATTCCAGAGTTGCAGATATGATTCATATATACAATAGCCAGTATTCAGTAGGTTATAAATTATTTGGGTATGTTATAGTTTTGCCTGCATCTGTTTTTGCTTCTTTTATAGTTTATTTGTCTGCTTCTATTTTTGCAGATTATTTGAGTTTTTTTAGATTATGCAGAATTGCAGATTACTCATTTTAATTTTGATATTAATGTAGATGTCAAATTCAAATACTCTAGAAAGAGATATTGGAAGCAATGCTATTGAATCTGAGACGCGAGTCACGCAACCACCGATTCAATCATCAACAACTGAGACTGTAGTGAATTCCAGACCAATAAAGATAAAGAGAAAACCGATGAAACCAAGATCGAAAGTATGGCTACACTTTGAGAAAATCAAGGACGAGGATGGTGTTGATAGAGCTAAATGTAAGTATTGTGACAAAAAATTTTGTTCAAATACTTCAAAAAATGGCACTTCATCACTAAATAATCACACAAATTCTTGCATGAAGAATCCTAAAAATCAAGAAACAAGACAAGTGATAATTAATTTGCAATCAAACAAAGATGATGGTAGTAGTGCTATGATTAGTACTTGGAAGTTTGATCAAAATGAGATTAGGGATGCTCTTGTACGAATGATTGTGATTGATGAATGGCCATTTGAGTGTGTGGAAGGTGAGGGATTTAGAGATTTTATGAGTAAAGCATGTCCTAGGTTTCGTATTCCTTCTAGATGGACAGTGTCAAGAGATTGCTATCAATTGTATCTTAATGAAAGGTCAAGACTGAAATCTTTTATGAAAACAAACTGTGAAAGAGTGTGCATTACCACTGATACTTGGACTTCATTGCAAAAGATTAATTACATGTGCATTACTGCTCATTTCATTGATAACGAGTGGAAGTTACATAAGAAGATTATAAACTTTGTGTCTGTTTCTAGTCATAAGGGTGATTACCTTGGTAGAGCCTTAGAGAACTGCCTTCTTGATTGGGGATTGAAAAATGTGTTTACTATAACTGTGGATAATGCAAGTTCAAATGATGGGGCTATAAAGTTTATGAAAAGAAAAATTGTGAATTGGGGAACTGCAATTGCAAGTGGTAAATATCTTCATATGAGATGTATTGCACATGTAGTTAATTTAGTGGTAAGTGATGGTTTGAAAGATATTGATCCTTCAGTCAAGCGTGTGAGGGATGCAATTAGGTACATTAGGAACTCACCTGCTAGATTAAAAAAATTTAATGATTGTGTGGAGTTGGAGGGAATAGAAAGCAAGAGTTCATTGTGTTTGGATGTTCCTACAAGGTGGAATTCAACCTATAAAATGCTTGATACAGCTGAAAAATTTGAAAGAGCATTTGAGAAGTATGATGACTTAGATCCATGTTATAAGGTTGATTTGGGTGACTTAAATGTTCCAAGTTCTATTGATTGGATTTGTGTTCGTAAATATGCTAGTTTGTTGAAGCATTTTTATAAGTTGACTGTGCGCATTTCGGGTTCATCTTATGTCACTTCTAACTCCTTTTTAAGTGAGATTAGTGATTTATGTTGTATTTTGAACGATTGGATGGCAAGTTCAGATTGTGGGACTAAAAGGTTGGGGGATTCTATGAAAAAGAAATTTGATAAATATTGGGGAGATGCCGAGAAAATGAACAAAATCATATTTTGGGCTAATGTTTTTGATCCCCGTGATAAGTTGGGATACTTGGAGTACTCGTTGGGTGAGATGTATGGGTCTGAAAAGGGTGGTATTATCTTTCAATCTGTGAGGACTGAACTTTTTGATGTGTTCAACGAATATAATGCTAAGTATCGGTTGGTGAATGAAGCAAATGATAGCACATCAAGTTCTAGTAGTGAGCTGTTTATTGGTGAAGAGGATAGGGAGGTGTCGGTGTCTAAAGCAAGATATAAGAGGTCAAGAATTGAGAATGGGATGGCTGAACAAAAACAAAGTGAGCTCGAACTATACTTGAGTGAAGCTGTTTTAGATGGGAAGTTGGACGTTTTAGGGTGGTGGAAGGTGAATTCCAGCAGATTTCCCATTCTCTCAAGAATGGCTCGAGATATTTTAGCCGTTCCAATTTCAACGGTTGCTTCGGAGTCCGCATTTAGTGCCGGTGGTAGGGTACTTGATGCATTTAGGAGTTCTTTAACTCCTAAAATAGTTGAAGCCTTGATTTGTGGGCAAGATTGGCTACGACATTCGACACAGCCTCTCTGTTATGAAGAACTAATTGAAGAACTTGAGAAACATGAGAAAGGTAATTGAGTTACTAATTAAATTTTTTCTTAATGTTGTTAATTTCAATATATACTTACATTACATTAACATGTTTTCTTATCTTTGTTTTTTTAGATTTACCAACAGTAGCTGGAAATCAAGGAGTTGGTGCACCATTATCTCCCATCCCCGAGGAGGAATGAATTGGACCGGAAGAGCTAAAGATTGCATGGAGCTTGGATGTTGAAAGATGGAGTGTTTTTTTTTTTTTTTGAACTATTTGCATTTGGGACTGTTATTTTGCACTGTTATTTAGGACTGAACTATTTTGCACTGATTATTTACCAACTGCTATTTTGGACTATTGAGTTGTTTAGAGTCTTGGAGACTTGGACTATATATTGGACTGATATTTAACTTATTTCATCAGTTTATTTGTAGTTTTGTACTGTTATTTTATTTGGAGTCTTGGAAAGTTGGAATGTTATTTGGACAATTTCATTAGTTTATTTGAACTATTTCAGCCGTTTATGATTTTATGTAGTGTGTAATTGAATTGTGGATCATGAATATGTGATATTTGTTATTTAAATGTAATTTTTCAGATTTTTTAAAATTCAGTTTTTTTTACTTTAGAATTTCGGTTTTGTTCGGTTATTCGGTTTTTAACCGAACCCGAACCGAATTATTCGGTTCGGTTGTATTCGGTTTTGTCCTAATTCGGTTCGGCTTCGGTTAGTAATATTGGATTTCGGTTTTAATTCGGTTTGGTCAATTCGGTGCGGTTCGGTCACCGAACCGACCGATGCTCACCCCTACTAGCAGTATTACAATTTGAAAGAAATCACATGATGCAAGTATAGTTCCATGGAGTATATACTATGCGAGTACGATTATATTTTGAGTTTGGGAGGGGTTATCAACACCCTAAATTGTGTTATTCCCACCCCATAATTTTTTGGACAAAAATAGACCTAATTGAATTTACTAAGATATCCTTTTAAATCATTTAAAAAGTGTTAAACACACCCCTAATAATATTAAAGACACCCCATGTTATACACACCCCATACTTAAATTATATCTCATTTAACCTTCATTTATCTATTTTTACCTTTACAACAAAAAATTACTCCATTTTTAAAACCCTTCTCCATGCATAAATCTTACCACCATAAACCTTCAAATGATGATATAATCACAACAAACATGATTATGAAAAAAGAAAAAGTGATGGAGGGAATTAATGTAAGTATATTTAATATTTTTTACACTTTTTTATACTTTTTTTTACACTTTATACAGTTTTTTTTAGTGGTAGCAGTCGCGACAGGTACGGCCGAAATCGTGGCCGAACACATCACCGTACATACGGCCATATTGGCCGCACACATATGTGAGTGTACGGCCACAACCGATCGAACGCAATCTGCATGAAATTTTCGTTAAGTGGTGTACGGCCACTACTGGCCGAACAACATGGATGTGTACATTGTGTACTGGCCGAACACACATGAATGTGTACATTGTGTACTGGCCGAACATATCCAAAGCCGTACATTAGGTACTGGCCGAACACTTCCATGTGTGTACATGAAGTTGTGGTTGTACAGTTTGTATACTGTAGTTTTTAAATTGTATTTTAATATTTTAATTTATTGTTCGGTTATACATTTTCTCCCTTTCTTCTTTTTGAAAAAAGACACGGTTGTTAGTGAGGAAGAGAGAGGATTTATTTTTTAAATGGATGGGGTGTGTATAGTATTAGTTAAGAAGGGTAAATATTTTAAGTTTTAAAATAAAAAGGATATAAAAGGAATAAATTGGGGTATGTTTAGTAATTTAAAATGAATTTTAAATTTAAGTGGGGTGTGTATAACAATTGGGGTGAGAATAACACAATTTAGGGTGTTGATAGTCCCTCCTTTGAGTTTTCGTGGGTGTAACTAGCTAGGATACATGAAATTAGATAAACTCACGAGTCACGAGTTCATGATTTGAAACATTAAGCAATTCTATTTTATTTTTTTGAAATCTTGGTACAATGTCCAAACACCAGACTTTCAAACATAAATTATTCTATCTGTCATCTTGGAATTCATAGTTTTATTACTAGAGCTTGATTAATACTCTCCTTTTTTTTAATAAGTGATATTTTAACATTTTTCTCTTGTACATGATGTTTTAAATTTTTTTACATATTTGTTTCAATTATGTCATCTCTTTAATTTTAAAAAATCAATTATTTGAGAAATAAAATTGAAAAGACTTGAAAAGGATGATGAAATTGGTTGAAGAATTTGAAAATATTTGAAATATAATGTGCACTATATATGAAAAATATGCATTAGAAAATTAATGTGATTACAAACCTTACTTGTCAACACCACTTATCAAGGATATAATTTATTCTTCTTTCTTTTATACGAAATTAGTCTATCATGTTTGTTTGGATTACGAATTTGATAATGCGAGATATATGGTAGATTTGATTTGTTCTATATCTTTGGGATTACTATATACTCCCTCCGTTTTTTTTATAAGATGTTTTAGACTTTTTTTCTTGTGCATAAATATAAGATGTTTTAGATTTTTTACAATGTTTATTCCAATTGTGCCCTCCCTTAACTTTAACTTTGGAAAAAATTTAAATTTAATGTGTATTATGGAATGAAATTAATGTAATTAAAAACCTTCTTTATTATCTAAGGGTATATTTGTCAAAACATACCCTTTCTTAATTCTAATAAATTTTTCTAAAACATCTTATAAAAAAAAAAACGGAGGGAGTATATTTTATTGGAATTGATATTATTTATCTTATAATAATATCTTAATTAGATCAAGTACAAAAAGTCAAAGTAGGAGACTTGATTATTTAAGAGTTGGGAGAACGGTTAATTACATTTGGCGCGAAAGAGAAAAAGAAAATAATTGAAAAGGAAACAAATAATATTACCATATATAATTACCTGGTGGTGTTTTGGGCCTTTATTATTCACATGATCGATCACATTATATATGGTAATATTTGAAGTATATATCATATATGGATAATAAACCTGGTTCATTTATATTTGGTAATATTTACATGACACACATATATATATAAAGGAGTTAGCTAGGTTTATTATGATCACTACAACTTTAATCTGATCGATCAAAGAATTAGGCCAGGATGGATGATTCTTCTTCAGTTCCTCCGATAAGAGCGACATATGTGAACCTGTTTAAGTGGCCCGAATCCGATGCCAAATTCATCGAGTCGATTATCGTCGACGGGCAGGAGTCGTTAACGACGTTGTTGTCACGCAGGCAGTTGTATTTGAGGAGCTACACTTTCACAATATCTAAAAAGGCGGAGAAGAAGGACCACCATTCAAAGATGATCATGGGCTGCCGACGACGTTGCAAGTCCTCCGCCGACTCTATTTTCCGGCGGTTGCTCACTAGTTGCGTCCTCAAGATTGATGTTCTCGACGACTGATCATCATATTGTTATATGTAATTGAGTATGCATGTTTTGGTTTCACTATTGTAATTGGATTAGTTTTTTACAAATTACTTTTAAATCCCATTTAATTCGTCTAGCTCTACGTAATGTATATATAAAATTCATAATTCTAATTTTTCTTCCTAATTCAGTACTGCTCTTGTTATTCTTTAATATTATGGACAAAAAAAAAAGTGTTTCTCCCCTAAACCTTAAATAGCTCCATTCATAATTAATTGAGAAAGAAATCGATACGTAGTTTTGAAAATCAAGTAATATTATTAAGTACTCAATTCAAAATAGTTGAATAAAAGTTTATTTGAACTTTTTTTTTTGTCAAAGTAGCTTGATCAATTTTTTAAAGTATTTTTTGGGGTAATTGTTAAACTCTATTTAACCTCTCTAATTATTATAATAAAATAGGATAGATTGAGTGGTTCTCTAATTATTATAATAAAGTAGGATAGATCGAGTGGTTAGAGGATCACTAAAATCTATGATTTCTATCTAATGGGATAAAGAAAAATATAAAATTAAATTTAATAATTAAAATAAAATCGTTAGCAAGCATTTTGATGCATACGATAATACTAAAACTCTACACTTGAAGGTATTACGATACCTAAACGCTAATACGGTCAAAATATTTATGGTTTCTCTGTCCAAGATGTGTGAAATACTTGCATAAAATATATGTGGATCATAATCAAAAGTGGAGCAGGTAAAATGAATAATTTTCAAATAAAAAAATACTCTATAAGCTTCTCGTTACTTTTTGACACATAGATTAAGAAAAATGATTAAATAATATATATAGTACAAGTGATGTGATTGATAGAGGACAAACCAAAATGGTAAAATGAAAAACTTATAGGCGGACGGAGGGAGTATCTTTAAACGTAATATTATGGGAGATTTTATAGGAACAGAACTAGAGATTAGTTAAGAAAGAATCGGAAGATGTTAGCAAAATGTTTTGATTAACTAGTATTTTATTCTATCAAATTTTTAACACGTGTCGTCCTTAATATTATAGAATAGTGATCTCATTTGACAAACTGCTAAGTTGATAAACACTAACAAATCACTTCATATCAAATCAAATTCGTACAGAGGTCAGAGACTCAGAACGTCGACAGTTTATGATCGAAAATCTCATTCGTCTCTTTATTTCCTTAATCTTGATTTATTTATGTGTACGTTTACTGAAACTTGTCATATCAGTGAATCTAATGTAAATTAATAGGTATATGAAAAAACTAAGGTTGCGTTTGTTTGGGTGGATTTGAGCCTATGGATTTAAAATCCACACCTAAATTCATTCCACATGTTTGGATTATGAGTGGATTTCAAATACTTAAGATTCGTGTCCATACACTTTTTAGTTAAAATTGAGATAGATTTCAAATTTTCATCAAAAGCATGTCATTTGAAATCCATCTATTTGTAAAACCTTTCATTTGAAATACCTTCTCAAATCAAATCCTTACAACTTCCCCAAATACCCATCGAACCAAAACCACACATGCCGAACCAAAACCCACACATATCTCAAATATCCCCACAAAACACCACCACACACCTACTGAATCAAACCCACACATGCCACAGATAACCCCAATTTCTGAACTAATTGCCCTATGTCAAACCCAACAGAAACCCAAAAACCCACAACCCGCTGCAACTAAACCAAAACCAATCATCATCAAGAGAGAACCCCCACCAAAAAAAAATGCAGGCATCCCACAACAGGCAGGGAACGATGGAAATAAAAGAAAGTTTGAGAACAGCGAAAGCAGTAGCAATTTGAAAAAGAAAACAAGAGTGGAACCGGAGTCGAACCAAAAATCGGCGGAGGCTGCAGAGCAGCCCCGCCGAGCATTATGAATACCTTCAGTTGGAACTGTCGCGGGCTTGGGAACCGGGCGACAGTTCGAGTGCTCCGAAAGGTCCAATAGGAGAAAGACTCGGGTATTGTCTTTCTCATGGAAACAAAGCTCACTAATACCCAAATGACCCGAATCAACACAACCTCTCTCCACTATGATGGCTGCTTCCCAGTGTCGTGCACGGGGGAAGGCAACGAGAGAAGTGGAGGGCTCTGCCTAATGTGGAAAGGGGATCTGGATGTGTCACTCATAAATTATTCTCACAATCACATATCAGCTAAGGTGAGAATGAGAGATGATGGAAACTCGTGGCAACTGACAGGTATATATGGCTGGCCAAGACGTATTGATCGCCACAAAACGTTCCATCTCATGCACCAGGCAGCCCCAAACGACAGTATCCCGTGGCTTTGTTTTGGGGATATCAATGAAATCATGTGGACGTGGGAAAAGAAAGGGGGAAATATGCAACGAACAACCCAAATGGAGAACTTCAGGGACACTACTTCGAGCCTCGATTTGCAGGAGGTTGGTTATTCTGGAAATAATTTCACGTGGAGCAATGGTAGATCTGGGCCTGCAAACATTCAAGTCAGACTCGATAGGGCGCTCGCGAACCCCAATTGGCGAAAGGTGTTCCCAGGGTCAAGAGTTTATCATCTTGCTCGGATTAGATCAGATCACGCGCCCCTTTTTATTGAAGTCCGAAGGACAGATCCTCGATCCCAGAGGGGGATAAATCGTGGCAGACTTTTCAAATTTGAGAAATTCTGGATTGAGAATGAGGAGTGTCTCGAGATGGTTAATCGCGGGTGGAGAGGAAATACCCCAAATATTCCCCTGGGAACTCGGATTCAAAACTGTGGCAGGGTTCTCCGGCACTGGGATCACCAAGTGTTTGGTAATGTTGCAAACAAGGTGAAGAATCTGAAGCTTGAAATCGAGATCTTGCAGGCACAGTATCAGAGTGAGGAAATTTTGGGTGAACTAGATAAAAAGCAGAAGGAGATTGAAGAGGCACTCAAACAAGAGGAAACCTGGTGGTATCAAAGATCTAGGGCACTATGGCTTAAAGATGGAGACCGTAACACGTCGTTTTTTCACGCGAAGGCTGCCCAACGTCGTAGAAGAATTACTGTTACCAGGATTATGAACAGTGATGGAAACTGGGTTGAGGGAGATGAGGAGGTGGGCCAGGTGATGCGTGACTACTTTGTCGAGATGTTCTCATCGGTTAACACTAGCAATATGCATCGAGTCCTTGAAGCAGTGGAGCCGAGAGTCACAAACGAAATGAATGAGTCTCTACTTCAACCCTACACAGCGGCTGATGTCAAGCAGGCTCTTAAACAGATGCATCCGGCAAAAGCTCCAGGCCCCGATGGTATGCCACCTTTCTTTTTTCAAAAGTTCTGGCCTACTGTTTGTAATTCTTTCATTGATACTTGCCTTCTTGTGCTTAATTCTGGAGCATCCCCATCCCCCCTTAATGATACATATATTGTTCTCATCCCAAAAGTCAAATCACCAGAAAGCCCAAAAGAATTTAGACCGATTAGCTTATGCAATGTGGTTATGCGGGTCATTACCAAAGTGATAGCAAATAGGCTTAAACATGTTCTTAGTAGTGTGATTTCCCCTAATCAAAGTGCTTTCATCCCTAATCGTCTTATTACGGACAATGCCATGGTTGCTTTTTAGATTTTCCATTTCTTAAAAAAGAAAAAGAAGGGTAAAAAAGGTTTTTTAGCATTGAAACTTGACATGAGTAAGGCTTATGATAGAGTTGAGTGGAATTTCTTGAGAGCCATGTGCTCAAGCTTGGGTTTTGATGGAAATTGGATTGAGTTGATTATGAGATGTGTTACCACGGTGTCCTATTCCTTGCTTATTAATGGCTTTCCTACTGATAGTTTCTCCCCTGAGAGGGGCCTCCATCAGGGGGACCCCCTATCCCCTTATCTCTTTCTGATTTGTGCAGAGGGCTTCTCGTCCCTCCTCAAGCGTGCTGAAATGAATGGAGGTTTAAGAGGAATCAAGGTAGCTAGACAAGCCCCCCCGGTTTCCCACCTTCTCTTTGCTGACGACAGTATCCTGTTCTTCCGAGCTGATCAGAGGGAGGTTAGTACGGTGAAAGAAATTATTCACGTGTATGAGCAGGCCTCGGGGCAGCGGATTAATTTGGATAAGTCGGAGCTCTCCACAAGTGGAAATATTTCAGCAAACGATGTGGCTGTTCTAGAACAGCAATTGGGGGCGAGTTCCGTTGCAGCTCATTCCAAGTATCTCGGCCTTCCTTCTGTGGTGGGCCGTAGCAAGAAAATTGTGTTCCAAACAGTGGTGGATCGAGTTCTGAGTAGATTGAAGGGCTGGAAAGAACAAAATTTAACTAAAGCAGGGAGAGAGATCCTCATAAAAACAGTTGTCCAGGCAATCCCAAACTATGCTATGAGTTGCTTTCTCTTCCCGAAATCCTTATGCGAGGAAATTGAGAGGGCAGCGACCAGATTCTATTGGGGATCTACACCGGAGAAAAGGAAGACTCATTGGTTAAGTTGGGAAAAAATCTCAAGGTCGAAGGAGAATGGCGGGTTAGGGTTTCGGGAAATGTATTTCTTCAACTTGGCCATGGTTGCGAAGCAATATTGGAGACTCTTGCATAACCACGACTCTTTGGCAACAAGGATTCTGAAAGCTCGTTACTTCCCTAGAGGCGATATTGAGTCGGCAACCATGGGATTTCAGCCTAGCTTTATGTGGCGTAGCATCATTAATGCTCGAAACCTGATCAATGAGGGGTCTGGTTGGCGTGTCGGTAGTGGATCAAAAATCCGATGCTTCGTTGACAAATGGATCGAAGGTGCCCCAGCCCCTACACCTTGCAGCAGCTTCTTGGGTGTGGTGGATCCTATGAGCTTTACAGTATCGAACCTGATTGACCCCATTTCATGCAACTGGGATTTGAGCATTATTCGAAGCATGTGGGACCCCTCTACAGCCCGAAAGATTATGGAAATTCCACTTAGTCAGCGTCGTCCGGAGGATAAGAAGATTTGGTTATTCAGCAAGCATGGGAAATTCACTGTGAAATCGGCATACTACCTAGCAGTCAATCGTTTCTCCTCATGTGGAATCGGGCTCCCGTCTACCAGCACAAAGCAGTCGTTGTGGAAAAAACTCTGGAGCTGTCGAGCACCCCCAAAAGTCCTCCACTTTCTTTGGCGAGCTTGTAACGAATCACTTGCAACTCTGACCTCGCTCGCTAGAAGGGGTGCTCCCTTTGATCCCGTCTGCCCAGCCTGTGGTCTCGCTGAGGAGGATACGACTCATGTACTCCTCGAATGCTCGGTAGCTATCCATACATGGGGGAGGGCCCCTCTACGGGTTATCACCCATCCGGGGATGAATCGTAGTTTTTGTGAAATCTTTGGAGACATCTGTGAGAACCTTCCTGGATATGGCCTGATGCTCTTTACCTTTATTTCTTGGAACCTATGGAAGGCTCGGAACAGTTATCTCTTTGAACAGAAAACCCAAGATCCTCGTGTAATCCTTTCAAGCTCCATGAGAATGGTGGAGGAGTTGATGGCCCATCAAAAGCCTCCTGCTAGGACCGTTGTAACATCTGGAAACACATGGCTATGTCCTCCGTGGGGCTCCTTCAAACTCAATTCAGACGCAGCTGTTTTTTCAGATGGATCGGTCGGGCTCGGCTTCGTGATAAGGGACGATCGCGGACAGGTGATGAAGGCTGGTTCTAAGAGAATTATTGCAGCGGGGGACAACACACTTTTGGAGTCGTTGGCCCTCTATTTTGCTGTCAAGAAAGCGAGTGAATGGGGAGTTCGGAACTTGGTCCTCGAGACCGACTCGCAATCACTCGTAAAAGCATTCCATGGATCCTATGAAGCAAACCCATACACAATGATGATAGTTGAAGACATTCATGCTCTAGCTGAGGAACTCCACATTTCGGCGTGCCAGTTTATTCGAAGAAAAGCAAATCAAGTTGCTCATGCTTTAGCTCATTTAGACAATAGGATTGGTGATGAGAATTTCTGGGAGGATGATATCCCCTTCTGTTGTAAACAACTTGTTCTTGAAGATGTAGGGCCTAGGGCCCACAATTCGTAATCTATGGCAGTTTCATTTCCCGTCAAAAAAAAAAATCCTTACATCCAAACACAACCTAAGTTTTTCAATAATAAAATTACCATTTTAAATTAAAAAAAAATAAAAATTAGCCCTTTTCAATAGCTTACCAAATACACAAATAATTACCACTTTTCTGGAATTTAGACTCAACCCTACTGTTTAAGTGTCACTTCAAATACTCAGCAACGCCTGAGATTATCACTAACACAAAAACTGAGGAACAGTAACAGAATTCATATAAAAAATCAAATTCTCATAGGATTTAAATAGAACATTACAAATAACATATAACTGAAAACGAAATAGATTAATTTCCAACGAACTAATGTATATGGGTAAGCAGTGACGGAGTCAAAAAAATTATGTTGAGGGCCCAATTAACATTACTATAAAAATGTAGACAAAAGTGTCAGATTCACAAAAGTATTACTCAACGTTATAATATTATATTTATCAAATAATTTCATCATAAAATTGTCAATAATCTCATTCTATTAATTTAAAAAATGACTTTCGTTTGGTTTCGGAGGCACATTTGATTGTTTCATTTCAAAATAGACGAAATAGTGTCAAAATTACTAAAATATTACTATCATAAAAAAACTAAAAAATAAATTAATAATCATTTTTTCTTTGCAAGAATAGCATTCAAGTTTTGATTAAAAAGGGTATTTTCAATCATCACTATTAATCATGTAGTACTCCAATATATATCTATGAAATAAAAATATGCATTAAAAATTATATAAATCTACCCAACCACTTGGCCAAACAATGCATAGTATTTAATATACAGGATATATAGTACATATCGTTGGGGGTACCAGTGACCCCTGGCCCCAATGTATCACTGTCCATGTGTGGAAGAACTAAAAATCGTGGTAACAAAAATTAATGGCTCAATAACAACCATCTATGTAAATCACTGGAAAATACAAAATTAAAATTTGTCGAAGAATTAATGGCTCGATTAACATTTTTTTTAATTTAGTTGAGGTGTTTTCCATGAGTGTATAAAATATTTAAGTTCCAACTTTTTTTTAATTACTCCCTCCGTCCGTCTATAAGTAGGGGTGGGAATGGGCCAGGCCTTGGTAGGCTTTAAGAAAAAAAGTCTGGTCTGTTATATATTTCTTAGGCCCGAGCCTGGCCCATGGCCTGTTATAGGCTTTTTTTTAAGGCTCAAGCCTGGCCTTTTTAATAAATAGGCCTGGCCCGAAAGCCTTTAAAGGCCTCTTAATCTTATTAGCGTATTTTTAAAAAAAAAATCTACAATCGTATTATCATCAAATTATAAAAATTAACTCTTTAAATCTCAAAATGAAGAAATAGAAATAATAAAATGTTCAAAAAAAAAATATTCAACTATTTTTTCAACTATTACAAAGAAAAATATAACTAGTGTTACTAAATTTTCTTATTTATTCATTTGAAAATCACATATTATATAAGTACGTATATACTTATAATATAGGGGCCGTTCTACTCGGGTGCGTTTTGGACTGGGCAAAATCCATTAGGTGCTACAAAATTAAAAAAACTCCTATAGGTGCTATTTGGGGTCAAGATTACATTCTTACCCTTATAGAGGATGAAAGAAGGAAGATGTCATGTCAGGTTGTCACCTTTTTCACATCTGTCTTCCTACTACACGAAAATAGGTAGGTAGTACACTTTTAACTTCTTCACAAGACATCTCTCCCCCCACCTCTTCGTCTTCACAAGGCATCTCTCCCCCCCCCCCCACCATGGCCGCCGCCTTCAACTCTCCGGCGAAGACGGCCCACCACCATCGCCGACGACTCCCCCACCATGGCCGTCCGCCTTGAAGCTCCGTCGCCGTCGACGCTCCCACCATGGAATTTCTTATAGAAGGAGACGATGAAGCTTCGTCGGAGAGATGGAAGCTTCTCTCAAGGCCACCCACTTCGCCGCCTTCAACTCTCCGCCGAAGACGGCCCACCACCATCGCCGTCGACGCCCCCACCATGGTTGTCCGCCTTGAAGCTCGGGCGATCTGTGGCCAAGGCAGGGCTACGACCTTCGTCTTCACGACCTCCGGCGAAGGCGACGAAGACGAAGCCCCGAGACAGATCGACGACGGGGAGATGGTGGTTGATGGCGGCGCCGCCGTTCGGATCTGAAGACGATGATGGATCTGTGGGTGGCGAAGGAGATGAACCGGCGAGTCCGTTACAGATCGGCTCCTAAAATTGGCACCCATTTTCACGATCTCGATCTGCAGCACTCCGGCGAAGAGGCCATGGCCGCCGCCGCCCCCAAATCTGAAATGTTCTATTTTGGATGTGCAATAATGGTTATATTTATAGAAACTCTTCATAGGTGATGTTTTTTTTTATTTTGAAGACGATGGTTTTTTATCTGTATCTGTTAATTGATTTTTTATTTTGGTTTTTGATTTTTGAAGACCATGGTGAGGTTTTTTATTTTGGATTTGTAACTGATTTTTTCTTCCACAAATTGTGGCCGGAATTTTCTTCCACAAATTGTTGCCGAAATTTTCTTCCATAAATTGTTGCCTGAATTGAAGACGATGACGGTCGATGAAGATGGAGACGAAGGCCGGATTTTTTCTTCCACAAATTGTTGCCGGAATTTTCTCTAGCCGCGGTAGGGGCTAGGGTTTCCACATCCCACTTGGGCCTGCTAGTGGGCTAAGGTTTCCCACCTCTAATGTGCCCCCACTCTTTCAATTAAAACACCCTTGAAGACACTTAGAATTGCTTTTTAGATGAAACAAAAATGTTAGTATTTTTTTTACTGTAACGGTTGGTGCAAATAAATTATTTGTTGGTGCAAAATAATTTATTCGTTGATGCAAAATAATTTATTTGTTGATGCAAATAATTTCTCCGATGATGCAAATAATTTACCGTCGTCGATGCAAATTTATTTTTTTCGTTGTTGAATTATTCTTTGTATTTTTTGAGAATTTAGTTTTGTATTTTTTTTAAAAAAAAGTTGAGCTTATTTTGGTTGAATTGTGAAATAATGGAAAAAAAAAAGAACAAACAGAGTCAAGCATGTACAAAACACGATGATCTTGTATTCGAAAAATGAAAAAAAAATTTAAACATTTAAACATTGATGCATATTTTTTTTTTTTGAGTAACTTTTTTTTGGGTAACAATCAATTTTTGGGAAACAATATGTGTGAGATTCATTTTTTTCTAACAATCAATTTTAATTAACAAAAAAAAATAACAAAAAATTTGAAAAATAACAAAAAATTCGAAAATAAATGCACAAAAAATTAAAAAACAATATAAAACTCACAAAATTAAAAAAAAAATACAAAATAAATATAAAAATAACATTTGCATCAATGAGCAAATATAATTTGCATCAACAAAGAAAGATTTGCATCAACGAATAAAATTTTAATTGAACCACCGAATAATTTATTTGCATCTATAAAAAACAAATTAAAAAAAAAAAAAGCCCACTAACAGGCCCAATTTGGTGAGAAAACCCTAGTCCATGCCCTAGCAGTTTTGAGGCCGCCGCCTGAGAAAATTCCGGCGAGGCGTCGGAGGCGAGAACAGGTGGGCGGCGGCGCAGTGGGGGAGGCCTTCTTCAAGATCGAAGATGCAGATCGTCGGAGTTGCGGGTGGGAGAACCTCCGGCGAGCGAGTCTTCGCCTCCGACGCAGTGCGGCTGTTTCGTCCGAAGCAGATCTGCATCAAGCTCCGCTGCTTCGCCATGGCCGCCGGGGAAGACGAAGTCCGTCGCCGTGGCTTACCGTCGCTGTTGTGCTTTTCTCCGACGAAGATGGTGACCTTCGCCATGGCCGACGAGCCTCCATCGCCTTGAACTTTGGCGGCGACCCTTCGCCATGGCTATTGAGTCTCCATGGCCGCCGAGCCTCCATCGCCGCCGCTGCTTCGCTATGGCTGTCGAGCCTCCATCACCGCCGCCGGAAGTTTTGCAGACGAGAATGCCTAAAACACGATTATCTAAATTGGATAAAGTAATATTAAGAGTGGTTTTGAAATTCAAATTGCATTGATTGGACATCTGCAAAAATAAAAGAATGTGTGAGGAGAGAGAGGAGAAAGAAGAAGATGAGAGGAGTTGTTTAATAAGGGCAATTTGGGTATTTAATGGTGAGTTTGACACCTAATGTCAATTTTTAAAAAAGTTGGCACCTATGTAGAGTTGGAGGGTGAAAATGGCACCTAAGCAGCAATAAACTCTATAATATATACAATATATATATATATATATATATATATATATATATATTGTTGGGATATGAATCCTAGAACAAGTCCTAAATAATGATAAAAGATAAAAGATAAAGTTTTGATAAGCCAAAAGTAGACTTGAATATTTTCTAAGTATTGACTGATCTAGTCTAGTTGAGTTGAAGTCGTCTTGTACAGATCAGTAGAGTTCAAAAGACAAGTAATAATTTTAAAAAGACAAGTATTATGGAAAGATAAGTACGATTTATAAGTACTTCATATTTGTTGTTTATAATGTTAGATTGTTATTGAGCTATGAATAAATGTTGTATAGAGCTCATGTTTTTAAATGTAATAGATTAGTTTTATTGTATAGTTTATAAGTTGACTAAGCTTGTGTTATAAAAGCTTAATGTAATGTAATAGTCTTGTTAGGATTAGAGGATAGGACTAGATTAGTTCTATGTTGTAATTTGGAGAAGTCTACTGCACAAGGTAAGTAGAAGACGCCGTCTACTACTACTGGACAAGACAGGTGCGCGACTCTACAAGACAGGTCAACTTGAAGTTAGTTACAGAAACGCGTGTTGAAGATAAAGATAGAAGAATTAGTTAAGGAATAACTAATTAACTGAAGAAACGCGTGGAAGGATATAAAGAATCAGTTACAAGTTAATTTTCAAGAAAGGTTGTTACACAACTGAAACTTCTTGAAATTTAAAGTCTATAAATACTTGAAGAAGTTTATCATTTGAAGACTACTGAAAACTGAGATATTGATACTGCAAGCATTGTTGAAGATTCAAGTGAAGAAATTTCTCTCAGAGATTGAAGTTCAGAAAGTGAAGCTACACAAGTCAAGTGAAGATCAAAGAAGGCTACTACTGAACGAAGAGAAGTTTTATTTTCGTTTTACTGTTTCAAGTTGCTAGATACTTGTAAATCGCTAGTAAGATCGAAGAGGCACTTGGAAGTGTTATCGAGAAGATCTAAGTCTTATTTCTTGGGACTTAAAGCTACAAGAACATATTACTCGATTGGAAGAGTTAATAAGAATTTCACAACTGGGTTTGTGAGAGTGGATGTAGACAAGTTGTCGAACCACTATAAAATCGTTGTGTGTTGATTTACTTTACTGTTTGTTTAATTGCTTAATTGATTAAATTGCTTATCTAAACAAGACAAGTAGAGTATTCATACAGAAGTTCAAATTACGAATATAAGTTGAGTATAAACTTTAATTGGGCTCATTGATAATTTCGTATTCCGCATATTGTAATTCTGATATATCGAAAGATTTTAGAAAAGTCTATTCACCCCCCTCTAGACATTTTCTTTAGCTTCCCTCGATATTAACTCAACTTAGGGACCTACAAGTGGTATCAGAGCAGTAGTTTACGAACTGCTGTTTCTTGATAACCAACACAAGACTTGGGTGAAAGTCTTGGTCTAAGATCATACTTGCTTACGTGTTCTTGATCAATACTCTTGATATATTTGTTTCTTGTTCCCTGTTCTTGACATATCTGTTATTCTTGATCATAACTCTACTTAGCACTTATTTCTTGAAATCATGTCTCTTGAGATCAGCGCTAACAAGTTACCTAAGTTCCAGGTTCAAGATTACGACTATTGGAAGCTAAGGATGGAAGACATCTTCAGCTCCACTCACGACTTAATGATCTCCGTCGTCACTGAAGGTCCAATTGTGACCATGATCCCCAATACTGCTGCCCTTGACCCAAATCAACCAGTGGGTACTCTCGTCAAGAAACCAAGGTCAGAACTAACCTCTGAAGAAATGAGACAGAATAATTTGGATAGCTTGGCCAAGAATTACATCTTACACACTCTTCCTAACGAGTATCTGGGAAAAGTGTTAAAATGTAAAACTGCCAAAGAAATGTGGGATCGCTTAGCTATCATTTGTGAAGGGACATCCCTAATCAAAGAAAGCAAGCTTTCCACTGCAGTCCAAAGATTCGAATCATTTCATATGAAAGCTGGTGAAACAATAGACCAGTTGGATACTCGTTTTACTAAAATCATGAATGACTTGGAAGTCCTTGGTAAATCTTATACTCCACGTGAAATCAATCTTAGGATTCTCAAAAGCCTTGATAGTCGATGGAAAATGGTAAAAATGCTTGTTAAGAATACCCAAGATATAGACGTATGGACAGCAGAGACTATGTTTCAAACTCTAAAGGCTCATGAGTTTGATTTAGACGAAGATGAACCCATAGTAAGTAGTGACAGAGAACATGCTGTATCTAAGAACGTTGCTTTTAAGGCTAGTTCGTCTAAGATAGACAGGTCTAAGACTAAGACTAGGTCTGCTTCTGTTAAAGACGAGATAGATACTGATCTTAGTCTGAAGGATCAGGTAAGCCTCATGGTTAGAAAGTTTGATAGGCTGAATAAACGTTTCGGAAGATATAAGAAGTTCTATAGAGAGCATAGAGGGTCTGCTTCTAAGAACTCGTCTGAGACCAGACGAGACCGAAACTCGTCCGAAAGGAGAGACGAAGTCTCGAAAGGTAACAGACAAGATAGAGAGTCTGATGGTAGGAAGATTACTCGTTCTGATAGACGCGATAAACGAAGGAACAACTCTCCTATTAAAAAGGCTACTAATGATCTCGTGTGCTATAACTGTGAGAAACCAGGTCACTACATATATGAATGTCCAGACCTGAGTACTGATGATCGAGAAGAACGCAAAGCACGAAGGGAAAGAAGATACAACCGTGGTAAGAAGGCAATGATGGCCAATGAGGACTCTGACTCTGACTCAGACGAGTTGCCATCATCCTCATCTAGCTACCCGTCTGAACCAGATCACGATGAAGCTTTCATAGTAGATGATGGTCTATGCTTCATGGCTAAAATCGACCAAGAGGTATCATCTGCTACATCTTTTCAATCTTGCGATGAATCAGATTCTGATGAAAGTGACACTACCAGTAGCAAAGTAGGGAGTAGCCTTCAACACTCTACTAGTGCAGTTGAAGACGACCTCCTACTTGCCAACAAGGCATTCATTGAAGTCAGTGACGAAAACATCATTTTAAGACAAGAAATCATTGATCTTAAGGAAGCTCAGTCTAAAGTAGATCCTAATACAACAGTCCTAAATGAACGCTTGCAAGAAGAGTTGAGACAACTCAAAGACAAGTGTGCATTAACAGACAAGTTGTATCAAGACCTACTTAAGACACATGCTACTGAGAAACATGAATTCAATGTTTTACAAAGCAAGTTCAAAAAGCTTGAAGAACGTAATAAGTTCTTAGAAACCGAGGTTGTCACTCTAGACCTTAAACTTACTGACCTGGTTAACTCATCTAAGGTTAACCTTGAATTGTCAGATAGGTATAGGGCTCCTGCTGACAAGACAGGCATAGGTGCTGAGACACCCAGCTCCTCTACTCAAATTCCTAAGAACCCTACTATTTTCATCTCAAGTTCTTTGACTAATGATAAAGGAAAAGAACCAATGATATACGATATTGACACTCCATCTAAAGGTACTGTACCAAAACAAGCTCAAGTTAACATTCCAAATACCAAGGGAGGTAAAAAGAAAGTTAACAACAAGCCTGTTCCTTTTAAGACAAGTCAACAAAGGACTAGGAATCGTGGACGACCAAATCAGGTCAGATACGAGGACTGGTATCCTGAGGAGACGAGTACTAAACTAGTACAGACTAGACGACAAGAGTCTAGACCTCCGTTCATAAGGCAGTCTCAACTCTACTCATCTAGACCTAGACAGGAAGGTCCTAAATATCGTACACAAGCTGTTCTATATCCTCCACCTTTGTCATATGATATCGAAGGAGAAGAAAGACCTAAACATGTCTATAAACCGTATGGACCTAATGCATATAAACCTTACTCTGACTATCATAGACAAGTGCCTGCTCAAGTAGAGATTAAGTCAAAAGGCTATCTCCAAAGAGTAGACCCGAACTCGACTGATAGGCCAGATAAGGACAACAAGGTCTTATTTTGCAACAAATATGGTCGAAAGCTTAGAAGGTCAAACTTGTTCAGGACTCCAATGTACATTTGGATTCCATTGAACTCGACTAACCCCCAAGGACCCCAATAAACAAGGAGGGTACCTAAATTATGTATTATCATCTATTGCAGGGTCGACTCGATCTATACAAGAAGGGTGGCTCAACAGGAGAAACTTGGTACATAGACAGTGGTTGTTCGCACCACATGACTGGTACCAAGACTCTCTTATCAAGCTACCATGAGCAAGAAGGACCAAAAGTGATATTTGGTGATAGCTCCACTGCTGTTACCAAAGGATTTGGTTACATTCGGAATGGAGACATAGAGATTCAAGATGTTTCTTATGTTGAAGGCTTGAAATACAATTTACTCTCTGTTTCACAATTTTGTGATCGTGGATACAAGGTGCAGTTCAAGAGTCAGAAATGTGAAATCATTGACAAAAGAACACACACAGTCTTACTGGTCGGCATTAGACAAGGAAGTGTGTACATAGTAAACTGGAACAGTTGTCCGAGGGACACCTGTCTACTTACTAAGAATCCTAAAGAACTTGGCTGGCTCTGGCATAGACGCCTTTGTCATTTAAACTTTAAGGTTCTTAATAAGATAGCCAGAGACTACCTTGTGGAAGGTATTCCCAATGAAGTCTACTATAAGTCACATGTATGCACGTCCTGTCAAAAAGGTAAACAGCAAGGACACCACAACAAAATGGAGTAGCAGAGCGAAGGAACAGAACTCTTAAGGAGGCCTGCAGGACCATGCTGACAGAGTATAATACTCCTCAGAAATTTTGGGCAGAAGCTATCAATACTGCATGCCACTCACAAAACAGAAGTGCTATCAATAAAGCACTAGGTAAGACGCCCTATGAGGTATGGAAAGGTAGAAAACCCAGAGTTTCATATTTTCATATATTTGGATGTAAGTGTTTCATCCATAACAATGGGAAAAGCAAGTTGAATGCATTCGATGCTAAAGCAGACGAGGGGATATTCTTAGGATACTCCTCGACTAGCAAAGCATTTAGAGTATTCAACTACTCAACCCTTTGTGTGGAAGAAACACCACATGTGGTTTTCGAAGAATCTCAACAGGACTCGTCTGCCAACAAGATCAGTGAGAAAGTTACTGAGCTAACTGTCGAATCTGACAAAGACTCAGAGGTATATGAATCCGTTCAAGCATACAATCCATTCATAAAAGCTCTTGAGTCAGATGACCAGAAGAAGGTGAGTGCTCAAGGTAACTCTACTAGACCAGTTGACATGCCTAAACTAGTTGACTCGTCTACTCCCATTAAATCTTCTGATGATAATGATGTTGACATGCATGATGCTGCACATGATATAGATGATAGTACTATTGTTAAGAATAGAAATACATGGAAATCAGCGCATAATACTGAAAATATTATTGGTGACTCTACTGTTGGTGTGAAGACTAGACGACAACTCTTTGAGTCACAAGAACAATCTAGTCCATCTTTGTTTTGCTGGTGTTGTTTCCTCTCATCTATCGAGCCTAAAACCATTAATGAGGCATTGGCTGATAGTAATTGGATCATCGCTATGCAAGACGAGTTGAATCAGTTTGTTCGAAACGACGTCTGGGAACTTGTCGATAGACCAAAACATCATAATGTAGTTGGCACTCGATGGATTTTCAAGAATAAGAAAGATGAGAATGATGTAGTTGTTCGTAATAAGGCTAGACTAGTTGCCCAAGGCTATTCACAAGCTGAAGGCATAGATTATGATGAAACATATGCTCCTGTTGCTAGACTAGAAGCCATTCGATTGTTCCTTGCATATGCTGCTTACATGAAATTTACTGTATATCAAATGGATGTTAAAAGTGCATTTCTTAACGGTATTCTTGCGGAAGAAGTGTATGTTGAACAACCCCCAGGTTTCGAAGTCAAAGGTAATCAGGTATACAGATTAAAGAAGGCCTTATATGGATTAAAGCAAGCTCCAAGAGCCTGGTATGATACTCTTTCTCAATTTCTATTAGAAAACGGTTTTACTAAGGGCAAGGTAGACAGAACCTTGTTTAGAAGACAAGAAGGGAAAGACATTTTACTCGTCCAAATTTACGTAGATGACATCATTTTTGGTTCACCTAACAAAAAGTTGAGTGAAAGTTTTTCAACACTCATGCAAAGTAAATTTGAGATGTCTATGATGGGTGAAATGAATTACTTTCTTGGACTTCAAGTAAAACAGACCCCAGAAGGGATTTTTATAAATCAAGCAAAATATACTCGTAATCTACTAGACAAGTATGGTATTAAGACATGTAAATCTTCTGGAGTACCTATGCAACCTACTTACAGGATGGATCCAGACGAGAATGGTAAATGTACTGATCAAACTCATTACCGTGGTCTTATTGGTTCATTACTCTACTTGACTGCTAGTAGACCTGATATTGCATTTTCTGTTGGTGTATGTGCTCGTTTTCAAGCTAATCCAAAAGAGAGTCACATGGAAACCACTAAAAGGATATTGAAATATTTGAAAGGAACCATCAATCGTGGTATATGGTATCCTTCAAATGATGATTTATCTCTAAGTGGCTACTCTGATTCTGATTTTGGTGGTTGTAGAATAGATAGGAAATCTACATCTGGTTCTTGTCAATTCTTAGGCACAAAACTCATTTCATGGTTTTCGAAAAAGCAGACAAGTGTTGCTACCTCTACTACTGAAGCCGAGTACATGGCTGCTGGTAGTTGTTGTAGTCAATTATTATGGCTTATTCAACAGCTTAGAGATTATAATATTTGTGAATCAAATGTTCCTATATTCTGTGATAGTAACAGTGCTATTGCCATTACACAAAATCCTGTTCTGCACACACGTTGTAAGCATGTTGATGTGAAACACCATTTCATACGTGATCATGTAGAAAAGAAGGATATTCGCATGGAAAAGATTCATACTGATTTTCAAAGAGCTGATATTTTCACAAAACCATTAGCTGAGGCGCGATTTCGTGAATTATGCATTAGTCTAGGACTGATTGATCTTGATCCTACTAGTATGTAGCAATGTACTAACCAGACAGGTACAGTCCTAAGAAGAAAGGAGAAATAGACAAGTTACCACAAAAGAGCGGAGCACTCGTCTACTCACTCAACAGACAGGTATACAAGGTCAGACAAGTTGACCATCCAACCCGATGAGGAAGCTGGTAAAGCTGAGGGTAATACTAAGGGAATACACATTTAAGGGGGAATCCTTGATTTCTTAAAGATTCTTATGTTGACTCTTTAGTTTGGTAACAGTCATCTTGTTTGAACCTTGATCATTGACTTAGATTGATATTCATTATTAATTATCCTACTCGACTACCTGTAGTACATCTAATCTGTAGTGCAAGAAAAGACAGGTACATATAATCGTTTGATGATTCAAAGTAGACAAGCACATTCGAAGGGGGAACTCGTCTTGTGCATGTCAGTCTACTCGTCTGTTCTGGATAGACACGAACAGACAAGATAAGTGTTCCTTTGATGTAAATACTCTAAGTATTTAAACAAAACGAATTAAGGATATATATGTCATTTGAGTATTGAAAGTTTGAAAAACCTAGAATTGGATGTATACACTCCATTTAATGAGGTGTATATAACCAGTTCGCGCCAAAAACTCTACTTTGCTAGGTCAGAGGAATACACTCCTCCATTCTACCAATAGATGAGGCGGATTTCAAATTTCACAATACTAAATCACGTAATATTCTCGATTCCGCCAAACTGAATTTCAAAGGACTTTCATACTTAACCATTGGATTAAATCTCTCAATCTCAACCATTGATTTCAACTCAAGGTTTAAATAAAACCCACTCTACTCGTTCGTAACTGCTCACAAGTGTTTATCTCTTGATTCTCATAACTTCTCAAGAACTCAAGATCTTTCGAAATCTCTTATTTTTCTTAATCATTCTACTATGTCGATTGTTTCGATATTTGATGCCCGTACTAACATGCAAGCAAGATTCGATCTAGGCAAGTACATTACAGAAGGAAGAGTGCATGTGGAGGGTTCGGTGTTCTTCAAAGGGAATCACACTGAAGACAACAAAGAAATTCTGATTAAATGCTTCAGATGTGGATTGAGACCCTATTTGGAGGCATTTCCTGAGGTTGTGCTAGAGGAAGAAGTATTAGAATTTTATTCTACTGCAACTCGACAAGGCGACTCGATTGAAGCCTTTGTTGGTAGAAGGCGAGTGGAGATTACTCGTGAATTCTTGACTGAATCATTGAAATTGCCGTCCGGTTCGATAGATATCGAAAGATATGCTGAAGGCAGAGAATTGAGGTATTTGAGTATTTTCTGTGGAAGGAGGCTGAAATTGAAAAGTGATGGTAAAGTTCCTGTAGTCAAGAAGAAGGAGCTACTTGACAAGTACAAGACTCTTCTTGATATCGCATCAAAAATGTTGTTAGGAGTCACTGGGAGTTTTGACTCTGTAACGCCCCAGAAAGCAAGAATAATGGCTGTGATTTACGATGGAATCACTGAAGGAAACTGGACTAAACTATTTTTGGATAGATTGATGTATTACAAGAAGTTTGTGCAAGTTGACACCAGTACAGTCAACTGGGTTGTAACTGCGAATGTTAGCTTTGGAAACAAGCTAAGTATCATTCTACCCATCTTATTGCCCAACAAGACGAGTTGGAGTAAAGGCAAGCCATTCCACCCTCTAAAGCATTACTTGAAGAAGGAGGCCCTGACAAAGCAAGCTGCTGCTAGATCGGCTGCCACCAGACAAGTCCAAATCAATCCTGATGACGCCATGATTAAAGCTGCCTCGTCTAGTGCTGGAGAAGACGAGTTGGGCAGTGAAGGTTCTGAGGAGGCTGAGGCTGGAACTAGTGGAAGACTAGTTCAGTATGTGGAAGAGGAGGCTATGATTGAGGCTGAAGGAGATTCGGAAGAAACTCACTCAGACAAGGAGCCTGAGACGAAAGAGGACGAATTGCAAGTATATCGACTGGTGAGAGTCGAGTCGAGTCCTTCACCAGACAAGTCGACTGAAGAAAAGGTTGGTACCTCTTCTAGAGCTTTGTCAATTCCTCTCTCTCTCCCTGTTAAAACCAAGGCCAGATCACTCCGATCTCGTGCTAAACCTGTACCCAAAACCTCGTCAGTGTTGGCAGTACATCCACTTCGAGCCAACATAACCCCACACACTACTATATTCGATACAGTTGATACTTCTACAACTGTCGAACCAAACCAAGCCACATTAAAGCCCCAAGAAACCACCACCCAAATTCCTATTACCTCAACAGAATATGTTGAACCCCTCAACCCATCTACTTCAGACAAGATACTAGTTGCCACTGCAACAACTGAGACAGGGACCCCACCTGCTCAGACCCAGTCTGATGTTAGATTTGAATCCCTTGTTTATTATCCGATGTGCTTAAGGGAGAAGAGGGTTCGTGCTAAAGTTAGTAACAATCTGAAGAAGAGGCTCTCGTCTATTGAGATAGATACCTCGTCCGAACAGTATGAGAAACTCATTCGGATATGCACATGGGTTGCATTGAAGAAATCTTCTACTGATGATCTGTTTGAAGTCATCCAAGGCATGGGAGGTATTTCCAATTTTATGGATTGGGAAATGGAGCAAAGGGAGAATAGTGGAGTTCAAGATTATTCAGAACTTCTCCCACCTCATGTTATTACAGCCCTGGTGAAAAGAATGCTGAATGTACCAGATGATGTGTTGCCTGCATCACACATATTTGATGTTGGTATTCAAACTGACTTTGTGGAAGAAAAGTTGCCAGCTGAGTTAGTTGATGTTGTTGTTCAGACTGGTCCGTTTGAGGAAGATGCTGTATATGTTGAAGAAGAAGACAACAACTCATTCGATTTTGGTGAAGAAGATGATGAGTTTGTTGAAGCCATCTTGGTTAATGAAGATGAGTTAACTGAAACTCAGTCTACTGCTCATATGTTTCCGGAAGGACTTATAGATGAGTTGAAGACAGAATTAAAGGAAGTAGTGAAGACATCTATTGAAGTGTTCTTAGAATCAAAGTTGAAGACAGTTCTTGTTGAACAAAATCAGTCCCTAGTTGACAGCTCCAGGGAATTGATAGTTGGAGAAGTGAATAAAATGGATTCTACTTTTCGACAAGAGATGTATACGCAAATTGAAGACTTCTTGAAAAGACAAGTTGACTACTTGGAGAACAGGTCTGTTACTTTTGCTAGGTCATTAGCTGAAGAGTCTAGTAAGATGGAAAGACTATACAGAGTGAAGATTGAGATAGCTGATGAGCAAAGACGAGAAGCACAAGATCAATTGGTGCGTTCTCAAGCTATTCTCACTGAGCTGACTAAGCAAAACACCCTACTGCGTCAGACAGCTGTTCATTTCAAGGATGAATTGGCTATTAACTCGAAAAAGTTGGAGTCTACTGCTGATCGACTAGACAAGATGAGTCGTGATCAGACCCAACAAAAGCAGATAGAGCTCGCGGCTGAAGCAATGAAGGAAGCACTGAAAGAAGAAATGACTCGATTCACTAGTCTATTCACTCTTAAGGCAAGTGATGAAGCCAAAAAGGGGGAAGAGACAAGTAGAGTTGAAGAGAAGTCAAGTGCAGAACCGGAAGTTAAAGCTACTGCGACTGCGATAGAAGAGTTAAGGTATCCCAAAAGAGGAAGGCTGGTCAAGAAAGCTGATCTTGATGAAGCTGAAGAACAGAAAAAGAAAAGATTGCTAAAAGGAAAGAGCATTGCGTCTCCTGAAGGTGAAGTTCAGACTAGACAAGTCAAGAGGAAACTTGTTCTAGAGAAGAAGAAAGAAGAACTAGGAGATATTCTAGCTGATATTGGTGATGAAGAGGTTGAAGCTCTTCATAAGAAGCAGAAGCTGGAAGAAAGTCATTATGCTAACAAGAAATTGCTGGGAAAGCATATCAAGAATTTGCTGAAGTTGAAGACTGATCCAGATCAAGTTGAGGATGCATACATTGATAATTTCATTGATGATGAACATAAAGATGCATGGTTCAAAGTCAAGCTGAATTGGGAATTGGATCACTGGATTATTCGCAAGTTTGGAGATCCACAGAGCAAAGAAGAGTTATATGCAATTTTTGACAAGTTCATGGAAAATCAAGACAGGAATCTATGGAACTTGATCATGAGGATTGCTACTGCTGTAAGTTTTAATATCCTTGTTCCTATTTTTCCTAAATGGATTACTCCTATGTTAGGTTCTGGAAAAAGGATCGATCACAATCATATTAAGAAGTTTGAAGAAGACCTACTGGAGAAGGAGAAGATCGAAACTGAAGAACACATGGATGTCATTCACAAAAGGCTACTAGATGCTTTTGGTGTTCCAAGTTCTTAAGAAGGTAGTATATCAGATTAATTGTTTTTTTTTGCTCTGATTACTTAGTTTTATTTTGAGTTAGTATTTGTAATATCTACTGATCTATTTCTGAATGAATGAAAAGATAAAGTACTATTTGATGATTAAAAGACAAGATAACTACTTAACTAGTCTACTAATGAGAAAAGATTCAAGTAGTTTTGGCTTCATCAAAAAGGGGGAAATTGTTGGGATATGAATCCTAGAACAAGTCCTAAATAATGATAAAAGATAAAAGATAAAGTTTTGATAAGCCAAAAGTAGACTTGAATATTTTCTAAGTATTGACTGATCTAGTCTAGTTGAGTTGAAGTCGTCTTGTACAGATCAGTAGAGTTCAAAAGACAAGTAATAATTTTAAAAAGACAAGTATTATGGAAAGATAAGTACGATTTATAAGTACTTCATATTTGTTGTTTATAATGTTAGATTGTTATTGAGCTATGAATAAATGTTGTATAGAGCTCATGTTTTTAAATGTAATAGATTAGTTTTATTGTATAGTTTATAAGTTGACTAAACTTGTGTTATAAAAGCTTAATGTAATGTAATAGTCTTGTTAGGATTAGAGGATAGGACTAGATTAGTTCTATGTTGTAATTTGGAGAAGTCTACTGCACAAGGTAAGTAGAAGACGCCGTCTACTACTACTGGACAAGACAGGTGCGCGACTCTACAAGACAGGTCAACTTGAAGTTAGTTACAGAAACGCGTGTTGAAGATAAAGATAGAAGAATTAGTTAAGGAATAACTAATTAACTGAAGAAACGCGTGGAAGGATATAAAGAATCAGTTACAAGTTAATTTTCAAGAAAGGTTGTTACACAACTGAAACTTCTTGAAATTTAAAGTCTATAAATACTTGAAGAAGTTTATCATTTGAAGACTACTGAAAACTGAGATATTGATACTGCAAGCATTGTTGAAGATTCAAGTGAAGAAATTTCTCTCAGAGATTGAAGTTCAGAAAGTGAAGCTACACAAGTCAAGTGAAGATCAAAGAAGGCTACTACTGAACGAAGAGAAGTTTTATTTTCGTTTTACTGTTTCAAGTTGCTAGATACTTGTAAATCGCTAGTAAGATCGAAGAGGCACTTGGAAGTGTTATCGAGAAGATCTAAGTCTTATTTCTTGGGACTTAAAGCTACAAGAACATATTACTCGATTGGAAGAGTTAATAAGAATTTCACAACTGGGTTTGTGAGAGTGGATGTAGACAAGTTGTCGAACCACTATAAAATCGTTGTGTGTTGATTTACTTTACTGTTTGTTTAATTGCTTAATTGATTAAATTGCTTATCTAAACAAGACAAGTAGAGTATTCATACAGAAGTTCAAATTACGAATATAAGTTGAGTATAAACTTTAATTGGGCTCATTGATAATTTCGTATTCCGCATATTGTAATTCTGATATATCGAAAGATTTTAGAAAAGTCTATTCACCCCCCTCTAGACATTTTCTTTAGCTTCCCTCGATATTAACTCAACTTAGGGACCTACATATATATTTATATATATATATATATATATATATATATATATGTGAGTGTGAAGTTATATAGGCCGGCCTGTTGGACTTAAAAGGCTTATGAAAAAGTTTGAGCCCGGCCTATTTAGCTAAATAGGCTTCTAAAAAAGCTTGAGCCCGGCTTGTATATTAAACGAGTCGAGTTGAGCCGAGCTTTAATAGGCCGAGCCGTAGGCCCCTGTCGGGTAGCTTGGCCCATTCCCACCCCTACCTATAAGCTTCCCATTTTACCATTTTGGTCTGTCCGTCTATAAGCTTCTCATACCCTTTTTGGTAAGTATTTTTTCTTACACTTCACTTTATATCTTATTTTTTCCCTTATCTCTCTCCTTCTTCAAATCACATCACTTGTACTATATTTATTATTTAATTACTTTTCTTAATCTCTGTGCCAAAAAGTTACGGAAAGCTTATAGGCAGGGTCGTAAACGAATCGAATCGAAGCGAATACTGCAATATTCGATTCGATTCGTGAAAATATTCGAATATTCGTATTCGTATTCGTTTAATTTTCGAATAATAAATTTGATTCGATATTCGATTCGATTGATTATTCGATACTATTCGATTCGCGTATTCGATTCGAATTCTTTAATACATATTCTAAACATTATTTTTCAAGTATTCAATTTGAAATTGATTCGTATTCAATACTATTCGATTTGACTTGAAACTATTCGATTCGAAAATTCATGGAGAATTTTTTTAAAATAATAATTCAAATAATATTATAGAACATGAGACAAATATACATTTAAAAATATATTTATGTATATATATTATAAATATAATCGAATACTTACGAATATCGAATCGAATATCATAATTTTGTATTTGTATTCGAATTCGAATCATAAAATTTCGAATACGAATATCAAAATTCGAATACGAATACCGAATCGAGCAAAATTATTCGATTCGTTTACGACCCTAGGCAGGGAGTACTATTTAGTACTAAATGACACGTTAAATATCTAAAATACCCTTAATCCACATTTCTCCCTTATAGATCCTCCCCTCTCTTATTTCCCTTTCAAAATTCTTATCACAATCACATTCAGAAATTCAGCACTAAAAGAAATCTCCTTCATTTCTACTTCTACATTATTATTTTAATTTTATATATTTAATATTTATCAAATTTCTGTATTTGTATAGAAATTCTACACAATTACAAGATTTTTTTTTAGAAAATGAATGCTAAATTTATAAAATTTTACAACTTTTGAATTTTTTTTTCACAAATACTCTTCATATTTATACAAATAACTCCATAGTGGAGATTTGAATTTTTTTTTATTCACAATTAGTAGAACTTTTTCTAAAATTCTTAACAATTCTCTATATATCTTCTCTACTACAAATTAATTTAGAATAAGTTCGCACTCTCATATTGATGTCACTTATTTTCTCTTCGACCACTCTCCTGGACCAAAAAATGTGTAACGTCGGCTAAACATTAATTTTTTTATTTTTTTATCAAAGTTTCAGATACCAAATTATTATTATTGTTTTATTTCTTAAACTCAAACCTTTACTTATGAGCTTGGGTAAACTAAGTGTTGTGTCAATCGGATTGCTTCATTTTTATTCATTTTGCTTAATTAATGTCAAATTAGAATAGAAAACATGCTTATGCTTTTAATTTCAGCCACACTACATTCAGATTTTGAAGTGTTAATAGTATTATGTTCTTATGATTTTCTTTACTTTTTTTTACGTTCTTGATAGTTGTTGTCATGTTTTTAAATAGATAGATTGAGGTATCCTCATACCTTAATCTCATCCATGTACAATTTACTAACTCGAAAAATTAGACATTTGCTAATTTATATTATTTCTTTTAACGTCACATGTTATCTCAATTCAAATTTGTATTTAATTTTTTTACAGATTCTTTTCGCAAAACTTACACTTCAAATAATAAATAATGTTTGATCAGTGTCTCTCCGATCCGTCCACAAAGAGTATGCTTATAGTATTTTTTATTTATCTGTCTATCAAAAGTTTGTTCATTTTCTTTTATGGAAACAATCACTTTATTTTTATCTTACAATACATTTATTTTATCTATTTTTTCTTAAAAGAGGCATAGTTTTCGTGGACGAAAAGAGTATGTAATACTCCATCGGTCCCATAGAAACTTGCACACTTGGGTGGGCATACAATTTAAGAAATGTGTATGAGTAAATAAAAGTATATTTTGAGAATGAGGGTTTATGAATATATTTCCTTTTATAGAGTGTGCAAATTGTTATGGGACATCCATTTATATTTCTATGGAACAGATGGAGTAGTTTGTATCAAGACGAAACGTTAACAGTTAAGTATTTGTAAAATGTTCAATATATTAATAAGTCTATTACATACTTTATGTATTGTAAACAATTTTTTTATATACATATTTTGTTTGAAATCATCTTGCGTGGATACAATTTTTAAATAAGTCGTCCCGTTATTCTATATTTTATATTTATAAGATTATAATAGAATTGAATATTTTAAAATTTAAATTTAATCTTAAAATAATAATATTCTAGCTCAGGCTAGCAAAATACAACTATTTGCGAAACAAGAATTTGCAGATAAGACTTCTATTTTCACAACTCTCAAAATAAATTTTTCACCCTTAATATAGATGGTTCACACCGAAATACACGCAATAATTCTAATTGGCCGAATTGTATACGGTCCAATCAAAGAAAAGTTAAATGGCCCAATTGTATACGGTCCAATCAAAGAAAAGCTAAATGGCCCAATTGTATACGGTCCAATCAAAGAAAAGCTAAATGGCCCAAAATAAAATACTGAATCCCTATTTCTGTAAAGCCCTATTAATTTGCTTGATATTGATTGATTGATTTTTTTTTTCTATGTCCTCAAAAAAAAAAAAATTATTTCTTTTCTCAAAGAGGCAGTTACATATTAATGGATTTCTCATTTTCTTTCCATCCTTTTCTATCTAAGGTCATTCTTGAGCACCTTCAATTTACTCAAATTTAATATTTGGAGATAATGTTAATTGGCAAGATGCAATGAGAGCTTAAATAACAGCTTTAGAAACCATTGTATAGAATGCAAATAGGAGTATAAACTCAAATATAAATCTGATATAACAAATTGCATATCTTAGAATTCTCAAGAAAGATCTCAAAATATGAATTCAACAAGAGTAACAAATCAAATCATCATCTTTTACAGCCCACATTTCATTTGTACTCCTTTTCTTGACAGCAAGACTTGTAATTCCTAAAGAAAAAAGAAAAGATAAACCCCAAACTAACCACCGAAACCGTACAAAGTCCTCCCCTGCCTCTTCAGAGCATAAACCACATCCATGGCGGTAACAGTCTTCCTCCTTGCGTGCTCAGTGTAGGTAACAGCATCACGAATCACATTCTCCAAAAAGATCTTCAAAACTCCACGCGTTTCCTCGTAGATCAGCCCTGAAATACGCTTCACGCCGCCCCTTCTGGCGAGACGGCGGATGGCCGGCTTTGTGATTCCCTGAATGTTGTCGCGGAGGACTTTCCTATGACGCTTAGCTCCGCCCTTTCCCAAACCCTTGCCTCCTTTGCCTCTTCCCGACATTTTCGATTCTGAGAAATTAGGGCTAAATTGATGGAGATTCGAATTAAGCAAAATGTAGAAGAGGGTTTAGTATATATAGGGGGAAGAGGGAAGGGGCGGATCCGAAGGGCTTTTGGGTAATGCGGTTTTCCAGCGTTGATTTGCTTTCATTTGACGGTGCAGATTGTCCTATTTTGATATCGAGGATCCTTGACGTGGCACTTTTGGCTCGCAACTGAAATGTTTAAAATTTTGGTTTTCCGCCGTGGTGTGGTGGGAACGAAACAAGTTAAATGCGCGGGAACGTATTTTTTCACAGAACTAATCTCAATTATTAATGAAACTTCAAATTATTTGAATTCATTTCCAATAAAACTTCCCAAATAAGTCGAGGAATTACAGAATTAGAGAAGTTCAAATTTGTTGAGGACAATATAGATTTAGTTAAATTGTAGATATTTTTCTAGAATAAATATTCTTAGGATTATCTTGTAGATTTGTTGTAATTCTCCACTAACGTTGTGTTTGGTTTTGGATTGATCCATCCGGATTTGGATGGATCATCTATTCCCCATCTCATCACTCTCCATTCAAATATAAATTTAAATATTTATCCATCCATATAATACACTTACATACCTATTTTTATAGAATCAAATCATTATTTTTTTTCTTTTAATTACTCATTCTTTCTCTTACTTTTCTTCCTCAAATTAATTTTCTCTCATATTTTTCTTACTCACACCAATTACTCTACTAACTAACAATAATAAAATAATAACACATCACTACTGAATTGACATAAAGTTTTTCATCAACACATATTTTTCAATTTTCATCCAAACACAATTTTTATTTAATTACTATTCATAGATTACCCTATCCATATTTTTCCAATCCCCATCTCCATCTCATTCACCACAATCTCTAATCAAACAGGCCCTAAATTATTTTTCTTTACGTTAAATAGTGAAATTGACTCGATTCCAAATTCTCTTTCTTAGGGCATCTCCAATGAATTTTTTATCAGTTTATTATAAATAAATTAAATAATTTATAAAATAAAGTGAGTTTGAAAAGTTTTCGTAAAATATAGTAAAACGTTCAGGGGCCAAACATTTTTGTAATAAAAATGCGAGGCCTCCACGCGTTCTCCAAATATGTTAGAGCCTGATATGATTTATATATTTTTTTAAGAAAAACGCTCAACCCCAATGCGTTTTCTTATATATATATATATTGGTGCATGGCATATGGCATGGGCCGCATGAGGCATGACTAAATTGGACATGTTTTTTTATCCAAATGTATGCATACATAATGAGTACTGTTGGCTAAGTGTTTTACATTATAATATTCTAAAATTCATATATATATCAAATTAGAATAGAAATGTTAATTTATTCCAAAAGGGTTGGTCTGCTATGGACTCGAGTCATGTTGTGCACCCTAGTCCATGTTACACTTTTTGATAAATGGTGTTGCACTTTTCAATTATTAAACTGTATAATAATATTTTTAGTAATAATTAAAAAGTGCAACACCATTTACCAAAAAGTGTAAGTCAGTAAACTGAAAAGTGCATATGGACTAGGGTGCACAACATGCACTCAAGTGCGTACTAGACTTTACCATTCCAAAATCAAGTTAGATACATTTAAATTTAAAAAAAATTGTTCTGATCCCTTCATTTCATAATAATTTTCACATTTTTTTTAACATTTTACAATTATTTTCATAATCTTAAAATGTAAAACCTTTTAAAAATCTAACTCTCAAAATATTAACAAATTTACACAAAATACCATTGCTTTTAAATCCACATACGTAGACACGAGATAATTTTTATTTTACATTATACATAGATGTTTACACTTAATTACGTACACCTCAAAACTAAAGTTAAAAATATTGGTATCGGTAGAAATATTGAGACCTTAAGTTTGTGTAAATATCGACGAATATATCAATATCGATATTAGTAAATTTTAAAAATTAAGAAGTTTTAATAACAAAATGTTAATACATAAATTTAATAAAACAACTTGAACACATTTTATATTTGTGATAAATTTATATTAATATATAATGTTATTTCATACGACATTTTCTCAATTTTTTTTATATTTCCGATTTTCTGATATTAGGTTCTATATTATTATTACATATCTATATTTATCATTTTTTTTTATTTTTTACAAATATCGTGAAAATATTCTTCTTTATGTACATTATCAATATCGATTATGGATATATCAAAGATATATCCGTATATTTTCACCCATGCTAAAAACTCTACTCTTTACTATTCTCTCCGTCCACATAAAGTGTTTATATTTTTCTTTTTGAGTTATCCACATAAAATGTTTTTTTTCCTTTTTAAAAAAATATACACCACCACACTTAGTTTATCTCATATCTATGTTATCTATTTTATTCTTACTTTATGTACTTTATTGTATAATTATTTATAGGTGGACACAAATATTAATAAATGAAGTGTAATCATGAGTAGGATTTTGAAGGGTAATAAGTTGACTTGTGTGTTTGTGTGGGTTCAAAAGCTAGCAATGATATATTTTGTGTAAAGTTGTGAGAGTGAAGCTTATAAATTACTTTACTACATTTTAAAGGTGTAAAAATTATGGTGTCGAAAAAAAAAGGTGTAAAAATTATTGTAAAACGTTATGAATTTTTTTATTATTACTATGGAACAAAGGGAATAATATTTTTCTAATAAAATGTATCCAATTTAATTTTGAAATAAATTAGCATTTCTATTTTAATTTGATATATGAATTTTAGAATATAAAATAGTAAAATAATACCTAAAAAATGTGTCCTCATTCAATTATATGCTCATTCAATTTTGCCTTCCAGCTTCTTTAAAAAAAATTAAATCATTGTCAGACTCTAATTAAATTTGGAAAATGCGTAGGGGCCTCGCGTTTTTATTACAAAAACGCATGACCCCCTAGCGTTTTACTACATTTTACAAATACTTTTCAAACTCACTTTATTTTACAAATTATTTAATTTATTTATAATAAACTAATAAAAAATCCCATCTCCAATGCCAACATAAAAACGCAAAATAGGGTTAAATTGATTTCCAATACAGACTTTAAATTGGTGGTAATTTATCACAGTTCACTTTTTTGTGGCAAATTAGCCACCAACTCAGAATTGAACGCAAACAACTTTATATGGCCCTTTGCATCTTTTTTCTCTCTTTTGTTTCATGAATTCTTCTTATTTAATTGTTTAAGAATTTTGCTATTTTATGTAAATTAATTTTTGGGTAGGTCTCCTATGGAATTGAGTCCTACACTTTTTAATTGAAGTGACTTACACTTTTTAAAATAATATTTTAAGTTATATTGATCTACATTTTTTTAGTAATGTTATATTGCACATTTTAGTTATATAGACGTGCATTTTTCAGTAATATTGTGTTGTACTTTTTAGTTATAATGACTTATACTTTTCATTAAAAACTGTGTTGCACTTTTCAATTATAGCGACTTACACTTTTCAGTAATATTCTGTTGCACTTATTAGTTATAATGACTTACACTTTTCAATATACACTTTAAAAAAAAAAACAAAATTGACTTTTAGTGAACTCGATTCCATATAAGGAATCGAGTCTATACAAGACCTTACCTTAATTTTTTTTTTTGTAAATTGAATTTGATGTTTTGTTTCATTGAACTTATATTTTTTTTTTCTAAATTTGAATTAAATATATATTTTTATTTAGTTTACTTAATTTAATTTAAATGTAAATATAAAATTATGTATCTAGTTGTAAATAAATGTTTGATAAAATAGAAATTAATTAAAAAATTAACATTAATAATAGTCTAAGAAAATATTTCATTTGAGTTCAAAGGTTGGAGATGATTTTATGTTTAATTCAGTTTAGTGTTAAATTAAAAAAATTTGTGGTAATTTGAGTTGGAGATGGTCTTACATGGTAGTACACCCAAAACTCAAATCTCGCCACTTTCTCTCCTCACGGCAGCATTTCCCTTTTCCGATGGTGCGATAGTGAGCTGGTCCCCTTCACTTGTTTTTTTTTTTTTAATCTCATTTAACTCTGCAAGTAAATTAGCGTTTTTTTTTTTTGTCCGATCGATCCATGTTTATTTCTTCATCCCAATCACGATGTTAATTCATTTGGCCACAATAAAGTTCTCTTATAGTAGTAACAATTAGTATCTCTCATGGAAAAGTTTGGTTTCATTAATGACACAAATTCGGGGCGAATTCAGAATTTCAAATTCAGGTTATGAAAAATATTAAGTAAAATATTACTCCCTTCGTTCCACTATAAGTTTTCCACTTTTCTTTTATGGAGACGGAGGAAGTATTTAATAATAAAAGTTATACGATTCGAAAAAACTTAAATTATATAAAGTTCGAATAAAAAAATTCCACTTACACTCCTTTTTTTTTCTTTGAATTTGAGGTGAATTAAATGATGGGGTTGAAGAAGACTCTCCATCTATATATATAAAAGGAGAAGAAGGCTCTCCTATGTCTGTGTCTGGCACGTGTCACTCTACTCTTCTCCTACCGTTACAATTTTCATTCAATTTCCCCATAAATTCCTATCCCAATAGGCTGAACTATTGGTTAAAAAAGAACAGCACGCATGCACAACTCAAAGATTGAGTTGCCGCAATCGTTTACAAGTCACTCAACACTCGCATCACTCTATCAACTAACCCTATCATCACTGCTAGTGACCTATCAAACAACAGTCCTATCCCTCCATATGGACAGGCCCGTTGGAGGGTCTAGCCGAATTTACACAACTCTCCTAATTGAGCAAATATAAAGCAATTACAACCATTTTACAATACAGCACTACTACTGCCCTATCAACTTTACACCATAACTCTCCCAATGCCTACTAATGCCCATGCCCAGAAAAATTCCAGGTCCACGAACAGCACCAAAACGCAATGAAAATCCACTTAGCCGAACCCTTTCGAGGCTGTTTTAGCCCCTTCTCCCACCTCCCAGCTTCTGCCTTTACTGCCCTTGGCGTGTTGCTGCAGCTCTTGCCCAGTTTTCATGCCATTTGTTCCTCCTTGCCCACCATCAACATTCTTCCCTCTTTCGACTACCTCCTTTCCACCCTTTTGAACATCTATCATAGGTTGATCATCATCTACACTTTGGCTAATGTCTTCATCCATGTCACGCAAAGCATCAAACTGACCACTATTAACTTCATTTGTCTTGCACCCACTTGTAGACGTAACATCCTTGCCCACTGCCCCAGCTGGACGACCTCGATTTTTACCCTTAATTTTGATAAACCCCATGTCATCAACCTCCCTATTTTGAACCAGCTTGCCCTTCGACTCCCCCATTTTTTCCTTAGGCTTAAAAGACGCTTTAGGTGCTCGAATACTCGGATTGCAACTATTCGTTGTGTGTCCGAGTTTTTTACATTTGCTGCAATAATGTGGCTCGAATTCAAACTCCACAGATTGCGTCCACTCCTTAACATCACCTATTTTCACACCAATCTCTCGAACAAGTGGCTTGGCCGCATCCACCTCCACAAGGACCCTTACTTATGAAACGCGATCTTTGGTGTTTGAGACCCTATCCGTATACAGTGGCTTCCCCACGAATGAAGCGATGATCTCTACTGCCTTGTTATTCCAGCAATGCATATGTAAATTCCGGAGCTTCACCCAAACAGGCATGACACTAATTTCACATTCACTAAAGTCGAACCCGATTGGCATCTTCTTTAGCATTAAGTTTCTGCCCCAAATTGCGTAGGGCCCTCCGTTAAGGACACTATCCAGGTCTGCCTCAGTTTCAAAACAAAACATTATCCATCCCGAGTCGTGCCTCTTGATTTCATGCGGCACTTTCCAACTCTTGCATAGGTTCCTTAACGCCTCAAAACCTGGGAAACGTCCTAAAAAATAGCCTATTAAAACATTGTCCCATTCTGTCGAGACTAACTCCATTGGAATAAACGCTTTATTGGCAGTAGGCTGCACAAATTTCAGTTTGTATTCGTCTTTCAAAACCCTATTTCCTCGAACGCTAGCCGGAATTTGCCCCTTCGCCCAAGCATTGGGCTGCTTCATTTCTTCTGAATTAATTCCAGCATTTGGTCCTTTCTTAAGATCCACATTCTGACCTTTCTTCAAGCGTTCTTCATGGCGATTCCCAGATTTATTGAAAATTCCAGAATTAAAGCAAGGAACACCCTTGTTCGCATCAAGATGCTCGCCATTTCCAAAAATAAAACGCGGACTAACCTGGTTTTCATCAAATGCACGATTATTCTTCTTAATCTTGATGGGTTCGAGAATGAGCTCCTTCAAAATGTCATCGTCTCCCTTTTTTTGGTTGATCACCATCGCTGCAACTAGCATCCTCCTCATCGGAATCATCCTCCGACGTATCCAACACAGCCTCAACGACTTTCTGACCCTCTTCATCATGGACGGCCTGTCCAGAATCTGCCATGTTTGCCACAACAGGTTCGTGCACCCATGTTTCCTATCCCAATAGGCGCCTCCGCATTACAGTCCCAATATACAGTGCGTATTTGTGACCAAGAGCATCTGCGTCCCGCAGCCTGTACAACAGGTTGGTAATTGTATTGCTCATCATATCGATTACCTGCATACCTCGCTCTGCGTACGCAATTCAGGAACAGATCGCTCTGATCAAGGTTCCACTCCTCTCTGAATCATGGTCGATCTCTATATCTCTCTTAATTAATTGTGTATAACCTATGCATTTTACCCAGTTTTCCAATTAATCAATTGACTTCGATTGTCGTAGAAATAATTGTGAAATACGCTCGATGGAAATAGTACGAGGAGCCGTTATTGGCACTTTCATGGGGACGCTCACCAGTGGTTCCTCCTTGCTTACGCTGAACGCTGGGTACTTCAACCCGGAAACCATGGCCTTCTTGAAACAAGCTCAGGTCCACTTTTTTTTTTATTATTATTGTTTGTACTAATTAGAATGCTTTAGGATTCTTAGTTCTTAGGTATGACATTGAAGCTGAGTGACTTAAGACCTGCATAAAGACAAGATAAGTGTTTTCTTTTCTTTAGTTTAATGTATAGTTAACTCTCATTTTCGGTAATTTATGTGCAAACTCTTTTTAACCAAGAATATTTGTCATTAGTAAAGTGTGACATATGAGCAGTGATCAGGTGTGTAACAACATAAGGGTGCAAGGTGTTTGTTGAAATGCTTCCCTTTTGCAAGGTGTATCCATGTATGGGAGTATGCGTGTAACTACAATCTGATAAGGGTAATCTCTACATTTGATTTAATCATGTGTGTATATTGATGTTGTGCATATAGGCATGGACCGAGGGATGCAAATGCAACACAAATTCTGTTCGAAATAAACTTCACAAAGCAACATGTAAAAGCTCAATTAAAAAAAATAACGAGTACTCTAATTGTGATAACACTTTTCTATGATTTCAAGCAGTTCTGTGTAGAAACCTCTCACGAGGCAATTCTAGCAACCCAAGGAATGAACCTTGAATTATCCTAGCAACCAGCAATAAAAGCTGTAGAGAAGAGTTATTCACTCAAAAACGTAATTCATTCATAATAATCTCCAAAACCCTAGTCCATAATTTATATGCGCAAAAATAAAGCTACTAAATAAAAAATAACTGAAAAGCTGAAATATAGCTTAAATCTAGCAACTAACTGAATTCAAAATTTGCAAACAAATAAATAATAAATAAATAAATAAGGAATTAAGTAATTGACTTTTCCTTCGGCTTGCGTCTGTGATAGACCTTTCCAAATCCCCTTGCTCGTGTGGTCTCATCATCTCTCCCTCCTTCGGAATGAACCTTGTCCTCAAGGTTCAGTGTTGGAAAACGTGCCTTCAATTCGCTCAATGCTTCCCATGTTGCATCCTCTAAAGCTAGTGTTCGCCACAAAACTAGCACTTCTCGTACTTTCCCTGTTGTCGTCTCTTTCCACCTTGCATCCAATATCATTTCAGGTTCTAAGTCTGGGCTGCCTTCAGCTGAATAAGGTGGTAATGTAGGTCGAATCTGTTCGGGGTCTCCCACTTTTCTCCGCAGTAACGATACATGGAAGACTGGGTGTATCCTTGAATTTTCAGGTAGCTCGAGGCGATATGCAGCTGGTCCAATTCGTTCCAGTATCTTGAATGGACCATATAATTTACTGGCCAATTTCTGATTAACTCGTTTGAATAAGGACCCTTGTCGATAGGGCTGCAGCTTGAGGTAAACCCAGTCACCCTCGTTAAACTCTTCTGGTCGACGTTTTGAATCTGCGTACTGTTTCATTCTATTCTGAGCTATCTCCAGAGTGTGTCGAAGCTCCCTTATTAACTCGTGTCGGTTTCGCAGTTGCACCTCGACTTCGTGTACTGTAGTTGATCCCTCCTCATGTGCTGGAATTGGCAGTGCTTGGCGTCCATAAACAGCCTCAAATGGAGTCATTGCTATTGCTCGATGATACGTCGTGTTGTACCAATATTCAGCCCATGCTAGATAGTCCTCCCAAGCCTTGGGTTTGTTTGCAGTGAAGCATCGTAAATATTGCTCCAAACATCGATTAACCACCTCTGATTGTCCATTAGTTTGGGGGTGGTATGATGAACTTAGTTTCAATTGCGTGTCGTGCAAGCGAAATAAGTCTTTCCAGAATTTGCTGATGAACACTCTATCCCGATCCGAGACTATGCTTCTAGGAAACCCGTGCAACTTGACTATATTGCGAATGAATAGATCGGCGACGTCCCGTGCTGAATATGGGTGACTTAAAGCAATGAAATGAGCATATTTTGACAGTCTGTCGACCACGACCATTATGGTATCTCGCCCCTTCGAACGCGGTAGACCTGTGATGAAGTCCATGGACACATCTGTCCATACTTGCTGTGGTATTGGTAACGGAGCTAGTAGGCCGGCGGGGCTACGACTATCTGATTTGTTACGCTGACATACGTCGCAGGCTCGTATGTGGTTGATGACGTCCTTTTTTAACCCTGGCCATGTAAACAGTTTTGATATTCTTTTGAATGTTCGAAGCACTCCCGAATGTCCCCCGAATACTGATGCATGAAATTCTTTGTGCAATTTAATTCTTAGATAGCCTGTTGGGACCACAACTGCCCCCTTTCGAGCAAGGCACCCGTGACGGATGGTGTACCCTGCTGGGAACGTATCTGTTTCGACGGCTTGTTTCAGCAAGGGCCCAAGCTCATCGCCGCCCTTGGTAGCAGCTGCTATTTCTGTCCATATCCCACTGGTTGGTGCCGAGAGAGCCACTAGTGATTCCACCTTAGCAGGTCTGTGGTCGTCGCGTCGAGATAATGCATCAACGACGTCGTTGTTTTTCCCAGGCCTATAAACGATCTCATAATCGAAGCCCACTAGTTTTGAGATCCATTTCTGTTGCTCGGGAGTCGTGATTCGTTGCTCGAGTAAGAATCGTAGACTCCGTTGGTCGGTGATGATCTTAAATCGTCGGTCGATCAAATACGGCCTCCAACTTCGGATGGCCTCCAATATGGCTAACATCTCCTTCTCGTAGATCGACCATGATCGTTTTGTCTTAGCTATACCTTTACTCATATAGGCAATGGGACGGCCCTTTTGAGTTAAGACAGCTCCAATCCCAAATCCGGAAGCATCCGTCTCAATTATAAATTCCTCGGTGAAATCTGGTAGTGCCAATATTGGTGTCGTGCTCATGACCTGTTTCAAATCATCAAATGCTCGTTGTGCTTCGTCCGACCAAATAAAGCTATTTTTCTTCGTTAAATTGTGAAGTGGTCTAGCCTTTTCCCCATACTTTGAGAGCAGAATTTACGATAATATCCAGCAAGGCCTAAGAAACCTCTTAGTTCGGTGACTGTCGTCGGAACTGGCCACTGCTGTACAACCTCAATTTTTCATGGGTCGACGCGTACACCTTCATTTGATATAAAATGCCCCAAATACTCTACTTCGCAAACCCCAAAGAAGCACTTGGACAATTTGATCACAAACTCGTTTTCCTTTAATATCAACAATATAATTCGTAGGTGGATGATATGAGACTCCCAATCCCGGCTATAAATCAAAATGTCGTCAAAGAAGACCAACACAAATTTCCTCAAATGGGGTCGAAAAATGTGGTTCATAATTGCTTGAAGGGTGGACGGGGAATTACTGAGACCGAATGGCATGACTAAGTATTCATAATGTCCAATATGCGTTCGAAATGCAGTTTTGTGAATATCGTCGGGATGTACTCGTATTTGATGATAACCAGCCCTCAAGTCGAGTTTAGAGAAGTAGGATGCCCCATGTAATTCTTCCAACATGTCATCAACTGTGGGTATTGGAAAACGATCTTTAATGGTGACTTTATTCAATGCTCGGTAGTCTGTGCAAAAGCGCCACATATCGTCTTTCTTCTTAACTAATAGTACCGGCGATGAAAACGGACTGGTGCTATATTGAATTAACCCGGATCCCATCATTTCGTCCACATGTTTCTTAATCTCATCCTTTTGAAAATGGGCATATCTGTACGGGGCCACATTGACAGGTTTGGTCTCGTCAATAAGGCGTATCCGATGGTCGAATTCCCTTGCTGGAGGAAGGGTACCCCTAGGTTCAGAAACCTCTTTAAATTCTGCTAGTAGTTCAGAAATTTCAGGTGGCAGAATTTGTCCCTCCTTAGGATTAGTGCCTGCGTTGCTCATTACCCCTATCGAGGTCAGCCAATACAGTTCGCTGCCCCTCGCATGTTCTTTCTCCATATCCACATCGTTTATTTGATACGGAGGAGTGTAGCCAATTCCTTTGAGCTTGACAATGTCATCTCCGAGCCAAAAGTTGCATGATACTTCTTTCGCGTCCACCACTAATGGGCTAACAGCAGTAAACCATGGCCATCCGAATATGATGTCTAAGTGTGGCATTGGTAGAGCATGAAATGTCATCTGAAATTTTATTCCTTGTATAACCACAGGGACTTGCTCGTACCACGTATTGCTCTTCATCATTTGCCCGTTGCCGGCCACCACTTCTAGCGCGTCCCCACCTCGAGTGGGTGGTAAACGTAACTGCTGGGCAAGGGATGAGGATATGAAATTAAGGCATGCCCCACTGTCAATTAGCACAACTGTTGGTTGATTCCAAACGGTGCCTCGAAATCTTAATGCTCGACCTTTTGAAGCCCCATCGAGATGGTGTAGCGAGATGACCTTACTTTCCCTGCCCTCACTGTCCTCGTTCTGTCCCTGCACTGGTTCTTCATCATAAATTGGGGTCGTATCATAAGTTGGGGCTGCATCAATCTCGCTGCTGATTACTACATCCTCGACGATTAAACTCATGACTTTGGCGTTCGAACATACATAATTCCAAGTATATTTCTCGTTACATGTAAAGCACAGACCAGCCTGTCGTCGTCGATTAATCTCCTCGTTTGATAACTGAATTCTTCCTCGACCATACGCGGAAGGATTGATGCTCGGCCTTGAAGTAGAAGGACCAGATGGATTGAAGTTCGGTCCTTGAGGTTGTAGTGGTCGATTCTGTGACTGTCGGTTACCGCCAAAGGGTCGATTCATGTGGTTATGTCCCCGCATTACACGTAGCTCTTCCTCCTTGCGAGCGGCAAGCTCGATAGCTTCTTGCAGATCATGGGGTTTCCACATCTTCACCTCAACCGCCAACTCAGGCTTCAGCCCGGCCATAAATGCCCCGAGTAAGGCACTTGGTGGCCAGTGGGGCACTCTGCTCATCGCCTTTTCAAACTCACGTAGGTAATCACGAAAAGTACTTGTTTGTCGGATTCTGCTCATAGTCTCATTGGCGTCCTCCTGCTGTAATGTACCGAAACGCGAGTTAATTCCTCTCTTAAACTGATCCCAGGTTATATTGTCGTCCCCATTCACTTGCTCGAACCATCGCCACCACTGTCGTGCTTCTCCCTCCAAGTAGTACGACGCAATGCGCACACAATCCCTTACTCTTACTTCCTTAAGAGTGAAATATTGCTCAGCCTTGTCCAGCCAATTGAGAGGTTCCTCTCCCGTGAATTTTGGAAATTCCAGACGGGCCCCCTTTGGGCGATGATCGGCCGCCCGTTCTGAGCGACGACTCCCCTCGGATGATTCATCCTCTGATTCTGACGTCGGTGTATTTCTCTCCCCTTCTTCATCTTCCGATTCTGACCCATCTCTGTGGAAAGGGTGAGGGTGAGTTTCAAAGGGCTCATATGGAGTCGATTCACGTCGCCCTTGGCTTGGGTCAGCGTAACTGTTCCGTCTGTCCGGAGTATTTCTCCCACCATTCTTGTTGTGTCTGATCACTTCGCCGACCAGAACGTCGGCCTTCCCCAAAACGCGTGTTCCCACTCTCGCGTCGTTGGTTACGATGCGATCCTTCGCCCTGTAACCGTTGGGCAGACATCGTTTCCATTATTCTGCTCAACTTCGCGATCGCTTCCTCAATCTTTTCAAACCGTTTCCTGTTGGAAACCATTCTCTTGTGGATTCGTGGATGCGGGGTCGTGTAAGCTCTGAGGCCAATTGTAGAAACCTCTCACGAGGCAATTCTAGCAACCCAAGGAATGAACCTTGGATTATCCTAGCAACCAGCAATAAAAGCTGTAGAGAAGAGTTATTCACTCAAAAACGTAATTCATTCATAATAATCTCCAAAACCCTAGCCCAGAATTTATATGCGCAAAAATAAAGCTGCTAAATCAAAAATAACTGAAAAGCTGAAATCTAGCAACTAACTGAATTCAAAATTTGCAAACAAATAAATAATAAATAAATAAGGAATTAAGTAATTGACTTTTCCTTCGGCTTGCGTCTGTGTTAGACCTTTCCAAATCCCCTTGCTCGTGTGGTCTCATCATTCTGTTTTACTGCATTAGTTAAAAACGCATTCTTAAATTTTGGCCTATTTTTTGGAAAATAGGATTACATTGCTTGATGGGAATATGAACGAGGGTAAGAAATTGAACACTACTCCCTTTGAGATGTTTGATACTTGATTTTTGTGAATCAAAATCTCTAATGTTGCTTTATTGTGCTATCTAAGACTAATTCGTGTGAATTGATGGAGCATATCTCTAGGTTTATTTATTTCCAATTGTTTTTAAAATAGAATTTGAAGTAATAGAGAGGAAGATGTGTATTGGTTTATTAGAGAAGTTGTTGTAATATTGAAGAGTTGTCACTGAAGATCCAGTTCAAAATTTATGTATTTTAAATAGACAATGTGAACCAAAAGTTATGTGGTTGTATGTGTTTGCTTTTCATTAAAGTTTTATCTTATATTTTTTGTTTGGATGAACACTTTGGAAAATTGAGTGGTGATTTTAAGTTATAATGGTAGGGAAGTAGTATTCCTTTATTTAATTTTAATCTAAGAAATTTTAATATTGATGCTTTGTCTCAGTCTGCGAATGTGAATGAATTTAATGGATCTGGTGGAATTAACTTTGAGTCGCTAATAGAGCATTAGTGAGACTCTTGAGAGTGTGCCAATTATCTAGATGAGATTTTGGGACAGAGTAAAATCTAACGGAGAATCAAAGGATATGAGAATTTTCATCTAAAATTCCTAATTTTTTTTCATGATTATCTAGGCAATAATCTTGTAAAAGAAGAATAATTCAGAGCAGACTCAATGGATAGGGGAAATGGAATATCCATTGGATGGTTCTGACTCCATTAGAATGAACGAGAATTCATGTTTAGAAATTGAAAAGGCGCCAAACGAGCACCGAGTGGGTAAGCTACTGATTTCATGTTAATTTTCCAGGTTTGTTACATCATATCTTAAACATTCATTACCTTTGACATTTGTTGTTATGTCTTCAAAAAATTGATGGGGTGAGATGTAGAGATAGGGGGTTTGGGTGTCAAGATATCAAATTATTTAATTTAGCATTGCTCGGTAAGTTTATCTGGAGAATTTTAACGGAGGAAGATATGTTATGGGTGAAAATTCTGAAATCAAAATATGGGGGTCTAAAGAGTGGATCAGGGAGAAGGGGTCAGGGTGCTCGACTTAGAGGGACGAGTTGGTGGAGAGATATTTGCGGCACTTTTTAGGGGATTAATGGGGAGAGAGGATTAAAAGATGAGATGCGTTGTGTGGTAGGAGACGGGGGCAATTCGTATTTCTGGACTCATGTTTGGATGGGAGAGGAATCTCTTAAGGATAAATTTCCTAGACTATTTAGTTTTAGTCATCAAAAGGATAGTTTGATTACAGATATGGGCTCTTGGGTGGAGGGGGAGTGGAGATGAAGGCGTAAATTCACTAATAGAGAAACTGTGATGTTCGAGAAGTTAACTAACATGATTGGCAGGTACAAGCTGTAGCAGGATACTCGAGATACATGGAGATGGAATGGAGCATCTAATGGGATCGATCTACTCAACAAAAAAGGTATACAAAGGCCTAGCATCAAAAGCTTTACTTCCAGAAATTGAAGACAGGGTAAAAGTAATGTTCAAGAAGCTGTTGAACAACCATGCCCTAAAGAAAGCAAAGATCACGACTTGGAGAGTGATTAGAGGGAGATTAGCCACCTCGGACAACGTCAAGAAGCGTGGAATAACTCTGGGAAACAAACAACTTATGTGTAATCTTTGTAACGCGAAAGAGGAGAGTACTCCCAATCGTTTTTTCGAGTGCACGGTGACAAACTTTTTATGGGAAAGGCTGCACGATTGGATGAATATTACTAGAGTTACCCAGGCCACACCGATCCAGGTACAACCTTTTTACATGTTTCTGCCCAAATGGGTTCGGAAAATTTGAAAAAAATATCAACAACTTTTTGGGTGGGTATGATATGGTCGATGTGGAATTTGAGAAATGAATGACGGTTCGAGGGTACTGACCTGAATGTGCACAAGGAGTTGGAGAAATTTAAATGTAACATTAAGGAGTTGTTATTGGCTAGAATATAGAGGCTACAAAAGTTTTCTCTTGGGGAGTGGCTACTTGATCCAAGATACTAGACTAATTAGCTTTGGAGTGGTTTTCTTTCTTAACACAAAAGTTCATGTTCCTTTCTGTTTTTTTATGTTAACAAGTCTCATTTTGGCTCCTTTTTGTTTTTTTTCATGTACTCGGTTTTGTAATGATTTTTTACCGTTAAAAAAAAAAAAAAAACCAATGTCTAATGTTTTAATATACTTGAACTTCTTTTATTTGTGAATGTTGTATCATAGAAAATACGTTTTTGGCCATGTATATTGTATTGTTTATGTCACTAGATTTCTTTTGAATTGTGAATGTTATCATACTAAAAAGGCTTATTGTTAATTCTCGCCAATGTTGTTAGTTAGTTACTGAATTTTCCATTCTTTTTCACCTCTCAATCTCTCATTTTGGAATCGTTATGTTTTTTTTTGAATTTGGAATAGGCTGCTCTATGGTTCCTTCGATGTTAATGCTAATATGCTAGATTTTACAAAGAAAACAAATAGATAAAAAAGCAAACAATAAAATTAACATTGTTTTTAAAGACTACACAATACTAAATTATAACCGCCCGTGCATCGCATGGGTTTAAAACTAGTCAATTGAAAAATGAGTATCTCTTTAGGAAGTGCAAGGAGCTTTATTTTTTCATTGTCTGAACTTGTTTGACCTAAGTTTATCTTTTGTCAATTCCTAATTGAATTAAAACAATTCAAATCATTGTCTATTTCAAGTTTTAAACTAAATTATAATGTAGCAAATTTGCAATTATAATACAAATCCTAATTGCTTATTCATAACTTATTTCTAATATAGTAAATTAGCAATTATTATATAAACCCTAATTCATAACTTATAAGTTATAGACTCAAATAAATTCACAATATTTTATCATTATACTTTATTACTCACACTATTTATTATTTACTTTATTACTAAAAAAACTTTCATATTCTCTACGTTATCATTTTTAATACAATAAACAATTTTTGCTTTAAACTACGCGTGTACAATAAATGCACAATGTAAATTAGGACGGAGGGAGTACATTATAAAACAATTATATATGCATGGTTTAAAAATAAAAATCTGGAAGTCATGTAGTGCGGGCGATTCTCACATTTGGTAGGTGCGATTTACACCTTTGAGTATGTGCGATTCTCACATAGTCCAACAGAAGTAGGTTTTCTTTCTCCTCTAGCGAAAAAGCATGGCTAAACTTCAAATTCTCTCAGAAAATTGACAGCTCTAATGGCATCTGATTTTTAAATTGATTGAGGGCTTTCGTTCTACTTGTTAAGATCTTTCTATTACTTCCGGATTCGAGTCAATCGGCGCGGCACTGCGACGACAATGGGCGAAAACAGCCTCTTCTCCAAGGATTTTGGCGTGCAAGGATTGAATGTGTCAGATTATTCTCGAGAGCAGAATATCCTCTCCAAGTTTTTTTCTTGATTTTGGCGTGATTTCTTTTTTTGATTTATGCCGATTTTTCTTACCGATGCATCCGTTCATCTTCTTCGTCATCTTTGGTCTGAGAATAAGCATAAACGGGATAAGGAAACGAGATAGACCGAGCAATGTGACTTTGAATATGGAGGCATTAAGAGAAGATGGGTACGGGTCAGGATGATTCGCGTGGAATTTACACACTGTAGAGGCACATGTGAAGCGTATTTCGATGAGTTTTTCATTGAATTATGGATTGATTATGATGATTTGAGCCAAAATGAGAGAAAGGCTGTGTTTTGTCGATTTTGTAGGAAATACGATGGAATTTGGAGCAAAACACCGACAATACTTCATTGGATCAAGAATAGGAGTGCACCGTTGGGTTCGTCTCGAAAAATGGAGTGGATTAGCCAAAAGAATCGAGTCAATCGGACACCCGAGGCGCAAGATATGCACGAAACGAGAAGGGACGAAGTCGAGCACGAGCACGGCCGAGCCACTTTTCAGGCCAAAATCAAGACCACGGCCGTGCAACATGCTCGGAATTGAGCTCCTCGATCCAGAAACTTGATGCCATGCCAAGGCATGGCCGAGACAAGGCCACGACTGAGCTCTAGTCAGGCCAAAAGTTGATTTTGCACGGTCGTGCTCGCTACCCAATTTTTAGTGCATTTTGTCCAATTTGGCCATTTTTTAGGGACCAACTTGCAATTCTTGCACCCAAACCCTATCCCAACACTATATAAGCCCCCATTCTTAAATTCAATGGTACTCTCCCCCAATTCCTCAAATTCCACACCTAGTAACACACACTTGGAGGTGATTTGGCCAATTCTTCTTCATTTCTTCATCAATCAATGCAAGGAAGGCATTAATAGCTTGAAATTTTCATTCCCCATCACATTCTAGACTAAGCATTCTCTTTCTCTTTCATTTTATTTAGCTAATTCTTTGGATTTTGTTAGTTTGATTATGTTAGTTCTTGGCTAGAACACTTTTGGTTCCAGGGCTATGTTTATACTTTGGATGATGTTTATGAATTAATTTCTTGTTTATTGTGTTGCTATTTCTATTTGGATGCTTAACTTTCATTGCAAGACATATTGTCAATGGCCATGATAATGTGTTTGATTTATTATTAATTGAAATTGGATTGAGAAATCTTTTTCATTAATCGTATCTAAGCATTCGACCCAATATTATTGTGAGCTTGAGAGAGGAACAATTATTGAGAGGGTATTAGATGATCTTAGGACCCCTTTTTAGGTTTATTATGCATGCTAGGTAGAGATACTAGTTTGTGTGATACTTCTCTTGGATTAATTGGATCGAGAGAACTTTTAATTCATTATTTCGCGATCAACCCTATAGTAATCAACACAACACCACTTAATTAAGCTTTTGATCATAAATTGACCCCTTAGTGTGACATATGCCTTAGAACCTACCTTTCCTTCTTTGAGTTTTAATCATATTTCTCTCGTTTCTTTGGTTTGCAGGATTGTTGATCGATTTCTATATTATTCTCTTAATTGTTTACTTGTGACAACCTTTGGTAGGCAATTTTAGGGTAATTAATTCACCATTTTCACTTAATCGATCACGTCTATTTAGAATTCCGTCAACAAACTTCACTTTTACACTACACCTCCTCGTGGGATCGACCTCGTACTTATCACGCTACGATAGACGCCGTATACTTACGGTCGTGTATTTTAGTGTTGCATAATACGTGAATCAAGTTTATGGCGCCGTTGCCGGGGAGGTTTTGTAGTCCTAGAGTGTAGGTTGATAGAATTTTAGTTTAGACATTTTAATTGTTTTCCTTATTTGCAAAAATCCAAAAATATTTGTGTGTTTTACTTTGATTCCACTTGCAATTCTCACTTTCTCTTTAAATTTTGTTTAGACATGGCCTATGATCACCCGAGCTAGGAGAGATCAACAAGTTTTGCTACCTCTAGACCCGGAAATCGAAGCTCGTTGTCGAAGACAAAATGCCGAAAGAAGAAGAATTAATCTAGAAGCCATGAATAGAAGAGAGAATCCAATAGTGGAAGAGGTTGAGGAAGAAGTTGAGAATCAAGGGCCAAATGTAGAGGAAAGAGATAGAGCACCAAGAGTGAATGAGGAACATGGACTTCAAAGAGTTTTGAGAGATCACTTTCGACCCATTCTAAGGCCGTACGGAGGAGCGGGTAGGGAACCCGTAGACGCTCATAACTTTGAGCTCAAACCGGCATTGATCATGATGGTCCAAAATAACCAATTCGGAGGGTTGTCGAAGGAGGATCCCAACCTCCATTTATCTCAATTCTTAGAGATAAGTGGGACGGTGAAGATAAACCAAGTCCCTCAAGACTACATTCGTCTCCAATTGTTCCCCTTCTCACTCCGTGATCGTGCAAAACAATGGTACATGTCTCTTGACTTAAGGACGATAGAGAATTTGAATGATTTGGTGGATGCTTTCCTAATGAAGTATTTTCCCCCAAGCAAAACCATTCAAATACGGGGGGAAATATCTTCATTTCGACAAGATGAGGATGAATCATTGGCCGAAGCATGGGAGCGCTTTAAAGATCTCATAAGAAGTTGTCCTCAACACGGGTTTTCAAGGGATCAAATCATTTGTTATTTCTATAATGGGATGGATCACTGTACAAGAGGGATGGTAGACGCTTCTTCCGGTGGAGGGTCTTTGTTAGGAAAGACGACGGATGAGGGTTATGTGCTTTTGAAGGAGATGGCTAAGAATGGGAATCAATGGCTATCCGAACGAAGGCAAAATCGAAGGGTAGCTTCCACTCAAAATTCGGAAGAAAGCGTCAACTTATCCAACAAAGTGGATAAGCTAATCTCTTTGATGACGGCCAAAGCACTAGTGGAGCCTAATGATGCACAATACGAAGAGGCTCATTACATGAACAACCAACGGGACCGAAATTATCGAGAAAGAGGTTGGGGAGAAAGACAAACCCATGGGAACTATCACCCCCCTAATTCGAACCAATACCATCCCGGCTTGAGAAACCATGAAAATTTCTCGTATGCTAACCCTCACAATGCCATTCAACCACCGTCGAACTTCAATACCCGAGATGGTGTGATAGAAGAGTCTTCGTCAAAACTCACCATGGAAGAAATGTTCATAACATTCATGGGAGAGACCAAGAAGTTCATGGGAGAGACGAAGAGTTTCATGACAAAGACTTGACAAAAGATTGAGAGTCAAGATGAGAGAATTGGTCAATTGGCAAATGAAGTGATGGGAATCAAGAATGATGTGAAAACCATTGAGATTCAAGTGGGCCAAATTGCTAATATGGTTTGAAATCAACACAATTCGGGTCGATTCCCCTAACCACGGAATTGAACCCCAAAGAGCAATGCAAGTCGATAAAGTTGAGGAGTGGCACAAGCTATGAAGGCCCTATGATGCCAAAGGAAAATGGTGAAGAGGAGCAACAAGGAAGGAAAGTTGAAGAGAAAGATGTTGAGAAAGAGAAAACAAGTGAGAAAGAGAATGATGCATACAAGCTTCCATCTCCACACAAGCCTCCAATCCCATACCCTCAACGACTCAAGAAGACGAGCTTGGATGCAAAGTTCGTCAAATTCTTGGAGATGTTCAAAAAGATACACATCAACATCCCATTTGCGGAGGCCCTTGAGCAAATGCCTCACTATGCCAAGTTTTTGAAGGAGATTATGTCCAACAAGAGAAAGATGGTAGAATTTGAAACCGTGAACCTCACCAAAGAGTGTAGTGCAATCATTAAAGTTAATTTACCTCCAAAGTTAAGGGATCCCGGTTCATTTACATTGCCTTGTGTGATTGGCAAGGAGGGAACTTATCGTGCTTTGTGTGATCTTGGAGCAAGCATAAACCTCATGCCATTATCACTCTTCAAATCACTTGACTTGGGAGAATTGACGCCTACTACCATGAATCTTCAATTGGCGGATCGCTCCATAGTATATCCCTTGGGCACGGTTGATGATGTGCTTGTTAAAGTTGGGAAATTCATATTCCCGGTTGATTTTTTGGTACTTGATATGAAGGAAGATAGGGCAATCCCCTTGATCTTGGGAAGACCGTTCCTAGCAACGGGTGGAGCCATCATCAATGTACGAAACGGAGAGCTCGAACTACATGTTGGTGATGATAAAGTGTCATTCAACATCTATAAAGCCGTTAAATTCCGTGACGATGAGGAGGAGGAGGAAGAGTATGTGTATTCCAAGGGAGATCATTACTCAATGCCCATGAAAGAGAAGATGGAAGAAGAGCCCAAGATCAACTTTGTGAAAGAGAACCCCAAGGTGAAAGACAAAGATTTGAAGATAGACAAGAAGGCCAAGTTTGGGGGAGTTTTCTTCAAAAACTCCCCCAAATCAAGAAAAGCTACTTGTGCAAGTTTGGGGTTGAATGAGGCATCAACTTCCTATGACATGATTGAAGAGCCGGATGGGCTAGCTAGTGGATGTTTTGATGGACTTAAGAAAGTTGTATGGGGAAAGAAGTCCAAGTGAAAGGATGATGATGGGGTGACTTGATAATCATCTCAAGGAAGAACCGTCCGGTATAGGACGTTAAAAATAGCGCTTCTTGGGAGGCAACCCAAGGTTTTATTGCTTTCTTGTTTTTATTATTTTAGTAGTTTTGATAGCTTAGTTCTTTTGTAGGTATGGATGAGGAGCATTGTGGACATCATATCTTGGAGAATGAAGAAGTAAGAAAAACCAACTTTGGAGAGGGGAAGCAAGTGGTGCAATGGTGATCTTTGAAGAGCATTGAATGTGCAAGGAGGGAGGTAACAACTTGTAGCCCCAAACTTAGAATTTTTACATAGTAAAATTCTGAGTTTGGGGGAGTTTTTTTTTCTTTTATTTTTCTACTAGTTGTTACTCTTGCACCGGTTCGTCATTCTACTTATGTTACATTTTGCACCGGCGCACACTTGGCTTTCATATGCTTATATTGTTTGAGTTGGTATTGATCATGTGTTGGGTAGTAGTTATAGTGAAATGTGAGCATGAATAATCATTGGAATCCATGGTTGAGTAGTGAAGTGATGTCAATTTGCTTTGAATGTATGCATGATTGATGATGAGTAGTAGTATCATGTTGTGTTCGTATTTGTGATCTTTGATAGCATGAATGCATGATGTGTTGTTGTTTGGGGACATTTGATGAATGTGAGGGTCATATTGAATAAACCGGTGAGAATTGAGCCATAAATCGAACATGTAATCCGGTTTGATTCATTTGAAAGTGGATTGGGTTATTGCTAGTGATCCTAGAACTTGCCCAAGTTCTTGTTTGGAAGCATGATTGTGTGAAATTTTGTGATATGATATAGGCCATCTTGTTCTAAAAGAGTCACTTAGCCAAAATTTCCTAAAACCGAAGTAATCTTCCGTAGTTAGCCCCTTTGAGCTTAATTCCTCATTTTCTTAGCAAACTACAATGCTAACCACTTAGCCTTTTTGAGCCTTTGATACCTACATCTAGTGGGGGATAAAAAACAAAGTGGATAAACATGTGCTTGAATATCTTTGGTGAAAGGAGAAGTTGAAAGAGTTGAAAGAAAAAGAGAAAAGATGAAAAAAAGAAAATCAATGGAAAAAGAAAAGAGGGACAAAGAGCCCCAAAAGCTTGAAAAAAAAATGGTTCAAAAAAAAAAAGATGAGGTGATGAATGCTTGAAAAAGAAAGGAAAAAAAAAATGAAAAGTGAGGATGGAGTTTGTAAGCTTTGAAAGTGAAAGCACACATTGTAAAACAACAAGCTTTGTCCTCCACTAGAAGAGTCACAATTCCCAAATTCATCCTACCTTGTCCAAAGAGCCAATGTTACATCCTTGATTAAGTCTTATTGATCACAATCTTGAACACTTGAATGGTGTAGAAAGTAGAATGTGGGCAAGCTTATGGTGATTGCATAGCATAACTTGGTTGTTGAGTGCATTCATATCCTCAATTTGTTTGTGTGTTTGAGAGAAACACTCCACCATGTGAGTAGAGGACTTGAGCATTTGGATTATGTTTCCCATTCACAATGTGTTGTGTGCTTGTGCATTCTTTGATCTATGAGTGTGAATTGAAATAATGAGCCTATGACCTTCATTGAGATATGCACTTTGAGAAAGAGATATCACTACACTTTACTTTGCATGTGTGATTTGCATTGAATATTCCATTGTGATCATTCCACCCTCATTGCTTTAAGTGCTTAGTTGTTTGAGGACAATCAACATTTTAAGTTTGGAGGGGTTTGATTCGGGTGGAATTTACACACTTTAGAGGCACATGTGACATATTTCGATGAGTTTTTCATTGAATTATGGATTGATTGTGATGATTTGAGCCAAAATGAGAGAAAGGTTGTGTTTTGTCGATTTTGTAGGAAATACGATGGAATTTGGAGCAAAACACCAACCATACTTCACTGGATCAAGAAGATAAGAAGTGCACCGTTGGGTTCGTCTCGAAAAAGGGAGTGGAATAGCCAAAAGAATCGAGTCAATCGGACACCCGAGGCGCAAGATATGCACGAAACGAGAAAGGACGAAGTCGAGCACGAGCACGAGCACGGCCGAGCCACTTTTCAGGCCAAAATCAAGACCACGGCCGTGCAACATGCTCGGAATTGAGCTCCTCGATCCAGCAACTTGATGCCATGCCAAGGCATGGCCGAGACAAGGCCACGCCTGAGCTCTAGTCAGGCCAAAAGTTGATTTTGCACGGTCGTGCTCGCTACCCAATTTTCAGTGCATTTTGTCCAATTTGACCATTTTTTAGGGACCAACTTGCAATTCTTGCACCCAAACCCTATCCCAACACTATATAAGCCTCCATTCTTAAATTCAATGGTACTCTCCCCCAATTCCTCAAATTCCACACCTAGTAACACACACTTGGAGGTGATTTGGCCAATTCTTCTTCATTTCTTCATCAATCAATGCAAGGAAGGCATTAATAGCTTGAAATTTTCATTCCCCATCACATTCTAGACTAAGCATTCTCTTTCTCTTTCATTTTATTTAGCTAATTCTTTGGATTTTGTTAATTTGATTATGTTAGTTCTTGGCTAGAACACTTTTGGTTCTAGGGCTATGTTTATACTTTGGATGATGTTTATGAATTAATTTCTTGTTTATTGTGTTGCTATTTCTATTTGGATGCTTAACTTTCATTGCAAGACATATTGTCAATGGCCATGATAATGTGTTTGATTTATTATTAATTGAAATTGGATTGAGAAATCTTTTTCATTAATCGTATCTAAGCATTCGACCCAATATTATTGTGAGATTAAGAGAGTAACAATTATTGAGAGGGTATTAGATGATCTTAGGACCCCTTTTTAGGTTTATTATGTATGCTAGGTAGAGATACTAGTTTGTATGATACTTCTCTTGGATTAATTGGATCGAGAGAATTTTTAATTCATTATTTCGCGATCAACCCTATAGTAATCAACACAACACCACTTAATTAAGCTTTTGATCATAAATTGACCCCTTAGTGTGACATATGCCTTAGAACATACCTTTCCTTCTTTGAGTTTTAATCATATTTCTCTCGTTTCTTTGGTTTGTATGATTGTTGATCGATTTCTATATTACTCTCTTAATTGTTTACTTGTGACAACCTTTGGTAGGCAATTTTAGGGTAATTAATTCACCATTTTCACTTAATCGATCACGTCTATTTATAATTCCGTCAACAAACTTCACTTTTACACTACACCTCCTCGTGGGATCGACCTCGTACTTATCACGCTACGATAGACGTCGTATACTTGCGGTCGTGTATTTTAGTGTTGCATAATACGTGAATCACAGGGCAGACTAGAAATATGAGTTCCACCAAATCGCAGTCTGGGGAATCCTAGCTCCAGGCATCCGAATGAGGATATTGTCTTAGAATGCACGAGGCTTGAGGGGGCCAAATGCATTTCAAAAACTTCGACGTGTTGTCGATCTTAATAAACCCTCTCTGTTGTTTGTTTTAGAGTCCAAAATTTCATATAGGATAGCCCAGGTTTGGAGAGATACGCTCAACTTTCATTTCTGTTTTGCTGTTGATGTTGTTGGAACTAAGGGAGGGCTGATCCTTTTTGCTACTAATGAATTTGGAAGTTAGTGTGAAATCCTTTTCTTTTGGCCATATTGATGCCCACATCTCGTGGAATGGATTGCAATGGTTTTTCACTGGATTTCAAGGAAGTCCTTATCATAATCAAAGGGCTCAATCTTTTGATTTGCTTAAAAAGATCAAGGGCACTCATGATTCACAGAAAGCTTGGGTAGTGGGGGGAGACTTTAACCAAGTTCTCTCTAGCCATGAAAAAAAGGGTGGTGTGATGAATGGTCAATTTAGACAGAATATGAATCTATTTATAACAACACTTAATGAGCTAGAATTGCATGATTTAGGGTGCAAAGGACCATTATTCACTTGGAACAACAAAAGAAGCTACCCACATAACATCAAAGAACGACTTGACCGGTTTGTTGCAACTTCAGAATGGATGCAGTTTTTTGATTATTTCCTTGTCGAAAATCTGAATTGGTTTGGCTCTGATCACCGAGTTGTGTCCTTGGAACTTCGGCTGACCCAAATGAGATGGAAAAGATGTGAAAAACCTTTGTTTAAATTTGAAAATGCTTGGATTCAGGAATCCACTTTTAAATCAGAAGTAGACAAATGTTGGAAGGGCACTGTGGTGAATGAAAAACTACCAAATCGGTTGAGGATCATGGGTGAACACTTGAAAAAATGGGCGTCGTCCACCATTGGTAATGTTAATGCTCGAATTCAGTTGTTATCAAAACAACTCTGTGAGGAAGAACATTATGATATTGATATTGATATTGATGGGAAATGAGATATTGACGAGCTGGAAAAAGAACTAGAAAAATTATTCGGCCAACAAGAAGAGTTTTGGCATCAACGCGCAAGGCTGAATTGGATGCAAAGTGGAGATAGAAACACCACTTATTTTCATAGACGAGCTTCAGAAAGGAGAAGCAGGAACGCAATGATGAAGCTGAAAGACGAGGAGGGTATTTAGAGATCCACACAAGAGGGCATATCCCAATTATTAACATTGACTTTTGGTAAGCTCTTTAATTCATCTAAACCAACGGCTTCTCAGGTTGAGGCAATCACAAAGCACACAAGTAGAGTTGTTACTCACGAGATGAATGCTTTTTTAAATGTGGATTTCGCCACTGAGGAGGTTAAGAGAGCAGTTTTTGAGATGCACCCAAATAAGGCACCGGGACCAGATGGTTTTAATGCAAGATTCTATCAAGATATGTGGGGTTTGGTAGGACAGGATGTCACACGTGAAGTCCTCGACATTCTGAACAAAGGCTCTGATATCAGTGAATGGAATAAAACCTTAATTACTCTCATCCCGAAAGTCAAGAAACCAGAAACCCTCAATGAGTATCGACCCATTAGCCTTAGTAATGTTTGTTACAGAATTGTGGCTAAAGTAATTACGAATCAGCTACAAAAAATTCTTCCGAGGGTAGTGGATGAGAATCAAAGTGCGTTTGTTCAGGATCGTCTCATTTTTGACAACGTACTTTTAAGTTATGAGTGCATGCATTGGCTTAGAAGTAATAAGAGTAAATCCGGGTATACCGTGGCAAAGTTGGATATGAGCAAGGCGTACGATCGTATTGAATGGATTTTTCTTAAAACCCAGATGCACAAAATGGGTTTTTTCGAGAGGATCACTCAACTGATTATGCGTTGTGTCTCTACGGTGAGGTATGCTTTCTATGTCAATAACACGATCGTAGGTGATGTCAAGCCATCGCGGGGATTGCGACAAGGAGATTCATTATCTCTTTTCCTTTTTGTTTTATGTTCACAAGGACTATCCACGACTATTCACGAGAAGGCACGGGAGGGACTTTTGGAAGGTATTAGGATTGTGAGAGGTGAGCCGATGATTACTCACCTTTTCTTTGCAGATGATAGCGTGATTTTTCTGAAAGCAAAGAAAGGGTCTGGACAAATTCTTCAAACTATATTGCGAGAGTATGAGGAAGCATCGGGGCAAGTGGTTAATCTTGAAAAGTCTTCAATTCTTTTTAGCCCATATACATCCGCCCAAAATAGATAGGATTTGCAAGACACTTTGAACGTTAGGCTTACTCAGGGACACCAGCTTTACCTGGGTCTTCCCACTTTTTCTTTGAGGGGAAAGAAGGCACAATTCTCGTATCTTGTTGACAGGTTGAAAAAAAGAATTGATGATTGGAAAAATAAGGATTTTTCAGAGGGAGGAAGGGAAGTTCTAATTAAGTCAGTTTTGCAAGCAATTCCAACGTATGCAATGGCATGCTTTAAGCTGCCAATACAGACATGTCATGAGATGGAAATGCTTATTGCCAATTTTTGGTGGGGTAGGAATGATAATCAAAATAAAATCCATTGGATGAAATGGGATAATCTGTGTAAATCAAAAGAGGAAGGGGGAATGGGGTTTATGAAGATGACCCAATTCAATCAGGCTATTTTCGCAAAACAAATTTGGAGATTGATAAGCCGCAGTCTTTAGTTGCACGGGTTCTTAAATCTAGATACTACAAGCACATGGACGTCATGGAAGCCGAATTGGGGAATAATCCCTCTTTTACGTGGAGATCCTTACTATCTAGTAGGGAGGTGTTGCATCGTGGACTCAGTTGGACAATTGGAAATGGCAATACAGTAATACTCTTCAAACACGCATGGGTTCAGGGACTACACGGAGGCTTGATTCAGTCTAGAATTGCTGCGGGATATAAGGTAACATCCTTCTTGAATGAGCACAGGGAATGAAAGGAGGAAATGGTGAGACAAGCTTTTTTATCTTTTGAAGAAGAAGGAGTGCTTAGAACGGGTGTAGGTGAACAGAACGATGAGGATAGACGATTTTGGGTGCATGATTCTTATGGTAAGTATTCTGTGCGATCAGGGTACTGGTCAATCCGAACGTATGACGCGCAAAGCAGTGGAGAGGCTCAAACTTCGTGTGGTGATCAGAATAAAGGGTGGTGGAATAAAATTTGGCACTTGAAGATCCCTCCTAAGGTTCGAATCTTCGGATGGAGGATGGGGTGGGATTTCATTGTAGCGGAAGGTAACCTCATGAAGAGAAATATACCGGTCACACCAAATTGTAGTTTCTGCGGAAGTTTCATGCCAACGACAGTACATGTCCTCTTCACTTGTTGTGGAGTTCGAAATATTTGGAAAAAATTGGCATGTGGGAGGTGATCAAACGAGGTAGACATTTGCAGACAACCAATTTTCTCACTTTCCTTAGTCAAGAGGACATAGCGGTGAGCCTCGACGTTATTATTATGGTTGCATGGGGAGTGTGGCGAGAGAGGTGCAGGGTGACGCATGATAGTACTAGTAACAAACGTCAATGCCGCCTTGACACTGGTGAGAAGGTCCTCCACTATTTGGAATCTTTCCAAAGAATACATGAGCGAACTTTGATGACAACAGAGATTGGCATGGAACCCTTTGTGACAAATAAGGTGGATGGAAGGGTGGCAGATTTTTGTTTTGAAGTTGACAGAGCTTTTAATGCTGACACTCGAAAGTATGGGATTGGAGGAATTTGTTGTGATAAGGATGGAAACATTATATCCTCATTCGCAGAAAAGGTCAAGCCACAGAGAATCTCGCTGGGAGTGGAGTTGATGGCGATTGAATTTGCAGTACGAGAAGCACAACGAAAATGTTTGAATAACATTGAGATTAAAACGGATTCGAAGCAAGCTATTGCATTGTGCTATGAAAATGTTAAAGGTGTTGGACCTGAGGCTGATATTGCATCGAGAATCCGTTTGGCTTCACAAGAATTTGTAGTGTGCAAATTCACATTCATACCAAGTGTTGGTCCCAAGTTGAGTTAGTAATATTGAGTAAGCTAGTAAAAGTCTAGAGGGGAGGGGTGAATAGACTTTTAAAAATCTTTCAATATATCAGAATACACAATGCGGAATTAATCAAAGTAACAATTAGCCCAACTCGAGTTTATACTCAACTTATATTCGAAATTCGAACTTCTGTATGAACACTCTACTTGTCTTGTTCTTATATGCAATTAATCAATTAAGCAATTAATCAATCACACACAAATAAAATAGTAAAGTAAATCAAACACAAGATTTATAGTGGCCCGACAACTTGTCTACATCCACTCTCACAACTCCAGTCGTGAAATTTATTACTCTTCCAATCGAGTGTTCTTGTGGCTTTAAGTCCCAAGAAATAAGACTTTGATCTTCTCGATTATATCACCAGATATATCTTTGATCTAACTAGCTATTTACAAGCAACTAGCAACTTGAACAAAAACGTAAAAGTAAAACTTCTCTTAGTCCAGTAGCAGCCTTCTTGTACTCTTCACTTGTCTTCTGGCTTGAACTTTCTGAACTTCAAACTCTGAGAGTTAATTTGCTTCGAATATCTCTTTAGAATGCTTCAGTATATTGAGTTTCAGTAGTCTTGAATCGTTGAATACCATGGGGTATTTATAAGCTTCCATCTTCAAGAACTTTCTGTTATGTAACTAACTTATCTTGATAACTAACTTCTAACTTCTTCTTCTTATCCATCCACGCGTTTCTTCAGTTAATTAGTTATTCCATAACTAATTCTTCAATCCTTATCTTCAATAAGCGTTTCTTACTTAACAACTTCTTCCTTTGTCGCGCACCTGTCTTGTCTTCATACTTAGACAAATTCAGTCTTCTTTAGCACTTGTCTTGCGCAATCTTCAGTCTTCTTCTTCAGTAGTAGACTTCAATAATGAACTAACACTATACTATTCATATCATCTAATCCTAACAAGACTATTACATTACTTTAAGCTTTATAATTTCATCTTAGTCACCTTAAGATCTATACAATGAATATACATTCGAAATTATGAGCTTCTATACAATACTTTAATAGCTCAGTACAAATCTTAACAAATATACAAAGTACTTATAAACTATACTTGTCATTTTCTCTTTCATACTTATCTTTTGAACTTTACTTGTGAACTCTACTGATCTGTTCAAGACGACTTCATAACTAGACTAGATCAGTCAACACTTAGAAATTATTCAAGTCTTCTTTTGGCTTATCAAAACTACTTCAACATCAATTTAGGACTTATATCAGGATTCATATCCCAACAATTTCCCCCTTTTTGATGAAGCCAAAACTACTTGAATAATTTCACATTCGTAGACTAGTTAAGTAGTTATCTTGTCTTTCACCAAAACATGTTATCTTTTTCATTCATTCATAAAAGATCAGTAGATTACACATACTTAATCATAATAAAAAAGAAATAAGTAAAACACTAACAATCATTTACTAATATTACCTTCATCTGGATTAGGAACACAAAACGCATCAAAGAGTCTTCTATGAATGTCAGCAATGTGATCTTCATTCTCAATCTTCTCCTTCTCGAGCAGTTCTTCTTCAAATTTCTTGATTTTGTTGAAATCAATCCTCTTTCCAGAACCAAGCATCGGGGTTATCCATTTAGGAAAGATCGGAACAAGAATATTGAAATTCACAGCAGTTGCAATCCACATGATCAAGTTCCATAACTTCTGATCTTCTAATTCCATGAACTTGTCAAAAATTGCATACAATTCTTCTTTGCTTTCTAATTCACCAAACTTACGAATAATCCAATGATCCAGCTCCCACTTCATCTTGACTTTAAACCATGCATCTCTATGTTCATTGTCAATGAAGTTGTCAATGTAAGCATCCTCGATCTCTTCTGGATTAGTCTTCAATTCTTGCAGTCTGCGAATATGCTTATTCAAACCTTTCTTGTTAGCATATCTAGCATCATCAACTTTCTGCTTTTTACGAAGAGCTTCACCCTCTTCATTTCCAATATTAGCAAGAATTTCACCCAATTCTTCTTTCTTCTTCTCAAGAAAAAGTTTCCTCTTAACTTGTCTTGTTTTGGGTTGATCTTCTTCAATCATCACAAACTTGCCTTTCGCTTGACTTTTCTGTTCTTCTGCTCTAGTAGTGATCTGTTCAAGATCTACTTTCTTCACTAGTCTATCTCTTCCTCTTCTCCTATGTATACCAGTCTCTTGAGCAGTAGTAACAATTTCCTTTTTTGTCTCTTCCCCCCTTTTGGCTTCATCACTAGCCTTTAAGGTGAATAGAGAAGTAAAGCGAGTCATCTCTTCCTTAATAGCATCTTTCATGAACTCAGCAGCTCGATCAATCTACTTTTGATGAGACTTGTCCTGACTCAGCTTGTCTAGTTTAGTAGCAACTAGCTCCAGCTTTTGAGTAGACAGATTTAACTCGGTCTTGAAATGAGTAGCGGTCAACTGCAGCAGTCTATTCTCTTCAGACATATCTCTTAGAAGGTTTCTAGCTTGCACCAACTGATCTTGTGCTTCCCTTCTTTGAGCATCAACTATCTCAATTTTTACTCTGTAAAGCCTTTCCATCTTCTTTGATTCTTCAGCTAAAGATCTTGCAAAATCAATAGAACACTTTTCTGAATAATCAACTAGTCTCTTCAAGAAGTCTTCTAGTTGAGTATACATTTCTTGTCTGAACGTCGAATCCATCTGATTGACTTCACCAACAATTAATTCCTTCGAACTATGCACAAGAGATTGATTTTGCTCCGCAAGAACTTCTTTCATATCAGACTTCAGAAATTCATCAATGGATGACTGAACAACTTGCTTCAGATCCACTTTCAATTCATCTAGATAACCTTCAGGAAAAATAAGAGTAGATTGACCATCAGCAACATCAGGCATGACTTCCTCAGCTTCAGCCATAACTTCATCTTCATCTAACACATGAACTTCAATCAACTTGTCCTCTACCTCAGTAGACAAGACCAAGTCTTTCCTGACTTCCACTTCTTTGTCTGGAATTACACTTCCAGCAATTGCTTTTAGATTCAAAGGAGGACAGTATGGAACGATAGCCAACTTAGCTTCTTTGAATCGCCTTTCAGCTTCGTCCGAGTCCTTTTTCACCATATCACCAAGCTTCTTCACATAACTACAAAGCTCAGCAGGGAAGTATTTTTCAGCATAACGATTGATTTGACCAACATCCGTTCGTGAACTGTCAGCATGTTCCACTTGAAATTTGAACACTATGCCTCTGAGCCGGTCTGAGACATTTTCCAAATCAATAGAAGGATCAGTAGACTTTACTTCCTCCACTGGTTCAGCTTCAATCATTAGCTCGTCTTCCACAAGATCAGATTCAGAGACTTGAATTCCAACATCGAACTTATCTTCCGAAGACAACACCTCGTCTGATATGTTCAACATTCTCTTTACCAGAACGGTTAAGGTATGTGCTGGGAAGAGTTCGGAGTGGTCTTTGACTCCATTGTTCTCTTGCTGTTCCATCTCCCAGTCTTAAAAGTTAGAAATTCCACCCATGCCAACAATCACTTCAAACAGATCTTCAGTTGGGCCCTTCTTCAACGCAACCCAGGTGCATATTCTCAACAATTTCTCATACACCTCTGAAGATGTGTCGATCTCAATTGAAGGTAGCATCTTCTTCAGGTTTCTAGTCATTTGTGCACGCAACCTCTTCTCGCGTAGACACATTGGGTAGTCGACAAGTGCTTCAAATCTATTAACGGGAGGGGTCTGAGTAAGTGGGGTCCTTAACTCAGTTGTTGCAGTGGCAACTAGAGGAGTTCCCGAAATAGATGGTGTTGGGAATAAAATGAGTTTTGATTATGATACCAAAAACCCCCTGAGACATGCCAAGTAGATAAGTCAATGAACATGTTCCAGGACTGTTGGAACATGTAGACTAAGACAAGTAGAGGTTCACATTATGATGTTATTGGAACCAAGTTGGTGTTCAAGAACAAGAAGAATGAAAATGATGTGATTGTCAGAAACAAAGCCAGACTAGTGGCAAAAGGCTACTGTCAATCAGAAGGCATTGATTATGATGAAACCTTTGCACCTGTGGCAAGGCTAGAAGCAATAAGGCTTTTCTTAGCCTATGCAGCCCACAAGAGGTTCAAAGTGTACCAAATGGATGTCAAGAGTGCCTTCTTGAATGGAGTCTTGAAAGAAGAAGTCTATGTGGAGCAACCACCTGGTTTTGAAGTTGGAAACCAAGTCTACAGATTGAAGAAAGCTCTATATGGACTCAAACAAGCTCCAAGAGCCTGGTATGACACACTGTCACAGTTCCTCTTGGATCATGGTTTTATCAAGGGAACTGTGGACAAAACTCTCTTCAGAATCACTGAAGGAGAGGACATCTTGCTTGTCCAAATATATGTGGATGACATCATATTTGGATCCCCCAATGAGAAGTTGTGTGAGAAGTTCTCAAACACATGCAAAGCAAGTTTGAGATGTCAATGATGGGAATGATGAACTTTTTCTTGGGCTTACAAGTCAAGCAATCAAAAGAAGGAATTTTCATCAACCAAGCCAAGTACACCAGATAAATGATCAAGAAGTTTGGGTGTACAACCAGCAAGCCAGTAAGGATCCCCATGAATACAAATTGGAAGATGGATCCTGATGAAAGTGGTGTTCCAACCAACTCCACTGAATATAGAGGAATCATTGGCTCACTCCTCTACCTCACTGCCAGTAGGCCTGACATCACATTTGCAGTAGGTGTTTGTGCAAGATTCCAAGCAAACCCTAAGAAAAGCCATCTAGAGGCTGCTAAGAGGATCTTGAGGTATCTCAAAGGCACTAAAAATCTAGGCTTTTGGTACCCTGCTGATGACAACATTGAGCTCACTGGCTATTCAGATGCTGACTATGGAGGATGTAGAATTGACAGAAAGTCCACTTCAGGGACATGTCAATTCTTAGGAAATAAGCTAATTTCTTGGTTCTCTAAGAAACAGAACACAGTGGCAACCTCCACCACTGAAGCTGAATATGTAGCAGCTGGAAGTTGTTGTGCTCAGATACTTTGGTTAAGACAACAACTAAGAGACTACAATGTCAACTCTACTAAAGTGCCAATCTACTGTGACAACAACAGTGCTATTGCAATATCTCAGAATCTAGTTCTACACACTAGATGCAAGCATGTGGATATCAAACATCACTTCATTAGAGACCATGTGGAGAAGAAGGACATCAAGCTAGTAAAAATCCATACAGATCATCAAAAGGCTGATATTTTGACAAAACCACTTGCAGAGGCAAGATTCTTGGAATTATCAGTAGAGTTGGGTCTTCTTGATCCAGGGAAGTTGGACAAATGAGTCCAAAGGAGTTTATTAATCAAGGGGGAACTGAAATCAAAGATCAGCAGACTTGGTCAAGTCTACTGAAATTCAGAAGAGATGACCTCTAATGTTCAGGACACTTGTCCACATCTCCTCAGGACACTTGTCCATGTAGGGTCAGATAAGTTGTCTTGGCTATCAAACCAAATCTTGGTTTGATAAGCACCTATTTTGGGTAATCATTGTCTATTTCAATAACTATCCCATTCCTTTTAAAGATATCACCTTTTCAAGGATTCAATTTGTCCCTTACCCAAAAAGTCGCTTTCAATGTATTAAATGCTAAGATTTAACTCTTGTTTGCATTAAACAATTTGAGACATGATCTACCTTGATAACCCCCCAACTTTAAACAAACATTAAACTCCTCCCACATTTTGAATAAAACAGTTTTTCACTGTTTCATTGATTTTTGACCATTGGATCAAAAATGGCCAACTCCCCTGAAATTGATCTTGGCCGTCCAAACTTGATTTCCTCATTTGTAAACCGTTGAATTGCCATAAGACTCACCTACTCATTGACATACATTCCTTTTGGAATATTCACAAGTCTTAAGAAGCCATACAACACTTCATTCTTCCCCACGCATTCAAACTCTCTTGAAACCCTAGTTTTCTTACTCTAAAAAAACTCTCTCAATTCTCCATGTTCTTCAATGGCTCCCAAATTTAGAACAGAAATGGTTGTAGACTTTACAAACAGGACCTAGACCTTGATTTCAGCTATCTTAGCCATAAAAACAACCTCATTTTTGAGCATATCCTCTCTTTTGAGAGTGAAGACCCTGAAGTCACTCCAACCTTGAGATGGTTGAGAAGAGCAGGACTTCAGAAGTTTATGTAAGAAAAGCCAGACTCTTGCCTTGAATCTTACATGGCTGAGTTCTTTGCTTTTCTAAAATGGAGAGGAAAGCCAGAAGATGGTGAGGTCACCACAAGGCTCTCCTACAGGGCAGAAGGAGAAGAGGAAGAAAGATTCCACAGAGTGAAATTCTCTGAGGAGGATGTAGATACTGCTTTTGGATTGCCCTCTGAAGGGAGGAATCCAGAATTTTATGGCAATGGCCATGAGGAAGAGATTGCACAAGATTGGATCCTTGTTCTAGGACCAATTTCATGTACACAACACAAGAGGACTCTAAAAGCCAAGTTCCTCAACCTATTTGAGGTAATCACCAAGAGCCTCATGAGCAACACTGGCAGCTTGGAACAAGTGAGTGCTCCAAGGATCAGAATCATGGCTGCAGTAATTGATGCCAGTGACAAGGGCATCAAGTTTGATTGGAGGACCTTCATCTTGTCTGAAATGATGAAGGAGAAGGAAAAGTTCAAGGTGAAGGCTCACTAAAAGGTTGTGTTGGAAGCCAAACTCAAATATTGCACAAGGGCAAGCTTGTTGATTGAGAAGTTTGCTCACTACTCTGAGATGCAAACCTTTGCCAAACCCCTCACTGTCCAGAAAATCTTGTTCAGGAAACTGAGCAAGAAAACTGAACAAAGAAGACTGCTAAAGAGGTTGAGGAGAAGCCCAAAATGAAGAAAAGAACAAAGGCCAGGGCTGTCTAAACCAAGAAGATGTCTCAAGTTCTAACAGAAGAAGCCTCAGGAGCATCAACTGAAGTTGATAAAGTGGCAGAAGAGGGAGTGAATGTGCCTTCTGACCACTCAGAAGAGTTGAGGCAGAAATACAATGAGACAAGGCAAAAGAAGAAGGGTGATAAAAGGCACAGGGAAGTTGTCCCTGAGAAAGAAGAAGAAGGAAGTGGGAGCAGTAGGGCTAGCAAGAGACGAGTCAAGCCTACTAAAAAGGTGCTGGAACTTCAGGAGGAAAGATCTCTCCAAGTAGCTCTAAGGGAGAACAGAGCAGAAAGCAGGACAAAATCTAAGTCCAGGACCAACTCTTCTGGTTCTGGAACCCCAGAGTCCAAAGTCCCTGAAGACCTACCCTTAGTAGCCAACCTTCCTGAAACCCAAAATCCTGAACCCAACTCCCATGAAACCAATGTTACCCCTTCTAACCAGCCTATCACCCCTGTAAATCTTACAAAGAGATATTCTCCAGAAGGGAGTGTGCAAAGAAGTGGGATTGATGTGCTAGCAGATTTAGCAGTAGATGAGACAAGACTCCTGTCTCCCCTTAACTCATCTATGCTTAATTATTCAAAGCTTTTAGAAACAACACTTCATGAGCCAACCCCTCTTAGTAAAGCCCCTTCAGATTCATTGCTCCCAAAAGCAACTGAAGTACCTTCTATTGAGCTCAACCCTTCTGAAGCCAACCCTCCTGAACTAAACCTACCTGAAGCTGCAATTCCTGAAACCAGAGCCAACTCCCCTATAGCCTAAAGTTCTCAATCAAATGAGAATGAGGAGGAGTATACTTATGAAAGTATGCTCAGAGGTGGAGCAAGGGCTACTGTGGACAACCTATACCCACAACTTGCAGAATTCCCAAGACTTCAAACCATGTTTCATGATTTGAGGATGTTAGTGGAGGTGAAAGATAAGTCCATTATGGAAATTGCACAGGTCATTCATGACAAAGGTGCCAACTGGTGGCAAATTGAAGAGGGCAGATTACTCCATTTTGCTGGAGTAAACAAAACAAGATTCCTCACTGATGAGGAAGTATTTGCCAAGTTGGTTGCTGATAAAATTGCTGAGGAGAAAGAGAGGCTTGCTAAAGGGATCAAGCACCCTGATAGCAGCTCAAGTGATGATGGCAAAGATGATCCATCAAACCCCTCTAAACCTCCTCAAGACAACCCTCCTGAACCCTCCCAGACCAATCTCCCTGAACCTTCCCAACCCAAACCTTCTGAATCCAGCAAGTTCTCAGAACCACTTGTCACATATCATAGGAAAGGCTCTGTATCTTCAGAGGTGTTGACCAGAGCTGGTGACACAGCCAAGGACACATCTGCCAATGAAGGTTCCTCTGAACCCAAGGCACAACTTACAGATGTGGAGGCTCCTATCATAGAAGCTGGTTTGGTTAAGGCCTATTCAGTGTCAGGAGAGTTGGACACTGATCAGCCCTTAATCATTCAGGATGATTCAGTGGCTGCTGAGAAAAGCACTGAGATCTCCCAACAACTGCCACTTTTGAACCCTGTTGAGGGTGAAAGTGCTGCAGGTTTAAATGAAGGAGTTGAAAAGGAGAGCTTAGTAGAAAAATCAGAGGGAGTTTTGGATGATAGGGAGATAGTCATAACTAAGATTGTGAGTGTACCACCAAATGAGGGTGGAATAAGTGAGGAAGGACAGGTTATTCTTGAAGTCAAATCTGAACTTCAAGAATCCCTTGATGAAAGGAGGCCTGATTCCTTGAGTGAGAACATTATCTATGAAGGGAGAAAAGAATTAGTTGAAAATGAGGAGAAGACTGTTGATGTATCAGAGTCTTATGCAAAAAATATTGAGGGTGATGAGTGTTTGTTCACTAATCCATTTGATTTGTCTGATATTGCAGGAATCTCTCTTGACCAAATCTTTGTAGATGAATTCTTAACAGATGCACCCATCCAAGTGGATTCTGGATCAGCACAAGCCTTACTTGGGATGCAAACAGCGAAGCTGGACTCCTTGGCTCATTAAGCCCAATCTGCTCATGCTGAAACTTCTGGAGCATTGGATGAGCAAGGTAGAACTTTGGCATCTGTGGAGATGAGATTGATTGGCTCTAAAGATGTAGTGCTACCTACATTAGAAGCAAGGATAAGTGGAGTGGAATCTGGTCTTCAAACCATTTCCACTGAGGTTCAAAAAGCTAAAGCCACCATGGAGTCTATCTCAGAGGAGGTCAAGAAGGAACAAAAATTGCTCAGAGACAATCATAATGCCAATGTCAAAGCACTTAGACTAACTGTCAAGCAGGCCCTTGGAAAGAAAACAGCTCTACAAAAGAAAAGGGCTGAAGAGTTGAGGCTTGCAATGGTGAAAGCTGCCTTAGAAAAGTTTTCTCAAGAAGTAATGGACAACATTGCTGAAAGTGCTGTGACAAATCTCACTGAGTTCCTTAAAGCCCAACTTGAAGCATCTCTGAAAGCAACCTTGGAGGAGGTTGTTGAGCAAAAGATGAAGCCTGTTCTAGCTTTCCTTAGCTTGAGCAGTGACAAAATGCATAATATACATGATGAGAATGTATATATGCTAGAAGAGATGAAATCTTTGAACCTAGCCCAATCCCTGATGGCAACAACCATGAGTGAGCTCAAACCTCAGTGTTTTGATGCTGCCAAAATTGGGAAAGAGAAAGAGCAAGGGCCAAAGGTGCCTTGGTTATTGGTGGTTCAGATAAGGGTAAGGAAAAGGCTGCTGAAGATAAGGGCAAAAAGGAAGCAATCTTGAACTTAGAAGATCTTGATGAAGAAGAGCAGTTAGCCATAGCAATGAAGGTTTCTATGGCATCAGCACAAGAAGAGAGAGCTAGGCTTCAGCAGAGGCCAGGAGGAGAAGGATCTGGTTTGGACAAAATTGCTGAAGGTGTCCAAACTAGAGGAAAAATAAAAAAGGCCAAGGGGAACAAAAGAAAGGCTGAGACATTCACTGACTTCCCCAACAGTCTAGAACTTCCTCTTGAGTTCAGAATTGAGGAAGAAGAGCAAAACTGCTGAGAAGCCTAAGACTGCTGAAAGGGTCAAATCTGCTGAATTGACCAAGATTGCTGAAAAGGCAAAGTCTTCTGAAACAGATAAGTCTGCTGAGACCAAGTCTACTAAAGATGTCAAAGCTGCTGAAGACATTGAAAAGCTATATGAAGAAGGCTTTGGACCTCAACCAAAGATGAAGACAATTGTGCCACTGTATGATCCATCAAAGTTGTTTCAAGAAGGGTATGACAAAGACCCTGAAACACAACAAAAGCTGGCCATGATGAGGGCTCAAGAAAAGATGGATCAGATTGAAGAAGCAAACAGAGCAAGAGACAAGAGAAGAGCAAATTTTCAGAAACCAAGGAGAAGAAGAGCAACTTACAGCAAGTTAAAGCCACAGCCACTGATCCCCATGGACACCAAATATCCACACTTGGATAAATGGGTGCCAATTCATCTAAATGATACATGGGAAGAGGCACAGAGGGAGTTTGTCTATGACTACTATGTCATTGACAGATGGAATGGAAAAGATGTCAACTCCTCTTTTACTGAATTCATGATTGAGTACTACAAAGTACTATATCAGCAATTGCTTGCAGCTGCTGACATTGCAAGAATTGAACAGGATGGAACTTGGACCAAAGGGAACTAATCAAGATGCCATGGAGTTAAAGAAGAGAGTGTGGGCACAATATGGGATGGTGCCACCTCCTGAAGATGATCTCTGAATTGGCTAAGTCCTCTTGACCCCTTTCTGCTGATCTGAATGTCTTGACTGTTAACATGTTGAAATTGATCATCTGTGCTGAAATTGATCAAGACTGCTGATATGATGTGCTCTGGTAACTTGATGCTTTGATTGAAGCTCTGATACTTAAAGGATGCTCTGATACTTAAAGACTAAAGCTCTGATAGAACTTTTTGTTAAGTATTGCTCTGATCATGTATTTCAGTCATTTTATGCTCTGATGTAATGTCCATGCTCTGATATGATTGTTTAACTATCAATATGCATGTAATGATTTCTTATTTGAATGATAGTTGAATACATTTTGAATCAACATTACTGAATCCTAACTTGTCTGACTTATCAACCTATATGCAAATGAAAACAGAAAATACACTAACACATTTCTCTTTCAGGGAACTTGACCTCAGTCATCTTCACTATAGTAGAATGTAATAAGTGTAATCAAGTCACCTTTGCATAGATTGTATAGGTTTTGGCATCATCAAAAAGGGGGAAATTGTTGGGAATAAAATGAGTTTTGATTATGATACCAAAAACCCCCTGAGACATGCCAAGTAGATAAGTCAATGAACATGTTTCAGGACTGTTGGAACATGTAGACTAAGACAAGTAGAGAAGCTGATGTGTTAGGCAACTCTTAGATTAATAGATGCACTAGTTGAGGGGGAACACTTACTTAATAGCTTAAATCTGCAACAGTCCCCTCAAGGCTCAGTTTCTGGAATGACCTCAAGACTCCTGAAGGACAAGTATGCTGATCAAGTATATTCAGTCAAAAGACAACTGAATCAATGTCAAACATGAGTTAAGATGCAACATCAAAGCACCAATCTACTGCATCACAAAGCTTAGAAGAATTGTCCAACTAGAATGGTTCAGAAGAGTTGTCTCAGTACACTTGAACCAGAATCTGTCTCAAAGACAACTATGCTGAAGTGGTCAAGTTCATCTCTCCAAGACATATACACAAAGAGCTATTCTAAGAAGTCATGGAAAGAGAAAGAGCCAAATCATCTGAAGAGCTAAAAAGCCAACACTGCTGATAAGTAAACTCTGCTGAATCTAATAAGTAGAGTTGTTCAAGTGATAAGGAAGCTTGTCCGTATCTCAGGAATATTGATAAGAAGAGATGTCCATGTTTGACCAAGTGAATCTTGAAGTCAGACATTGGGAAAAGTGCTCAGAATGAAGACAAAGTTGTTACAGCCGTTTATTTCCCAAAACAAGGACATGTCACTATCAGAATCTGTCTTCCAGTTTGAAGAACTAAAGGAAGACATTTATACACATTTGAGGCTGCCTCTCCAACGGGCAAATCCTCAATTTTGTCTATAAATACAGAAGTGTGAAGACCATTTGAAGTACCTCAACATCCAACTATCCTACAAGTTAACAAGTGCTTTCAAAGTCCTCAAAAGACATTCTTAGTCTTCAAACACTTCATCTAAGCTAAACCCCATTGTATAATTCATACAAAGCTTAGAGAGATATCTTATCCTTATACATTGACCTTCATTGTAAAGGATATCTCATTAGTTGGAACCTTACTTCAACCCTTATACCTTTCAAGTGAGAAGGTTGTAGTAGTAGAAGTGGAAGGAACTAACTGTTGAGAGAAGAACAGTTCAGTTCTGAGTTGAGAAAGGGTACTAGGACTCTAGACATCCTAGGGATCAAAGCACCAAGGAGTGGTGTTCTTGATCAAGTGCACCTTGGCACTATAAAACAAGTTAATTCCAAGAGTGAAGGAATTATCCTGTTAAATCAGGGAAAGTGGATGTAGGAGCTTGAGTCTCTGAACCACTATAAACCACTGTGTTGATTTACATTCAAAGTACTTTACATACATTCAACACTGCACACAAACTGAACTTTCAAGGACTCATATCACAAACTGTGCAAAACCTGTTTTGGACAAGTTCCCTGAACTGGTTAAACTGTTAAGGTGATTTCAGAATATAAAAGGAGTTTAAACTAAAGGGCCAACCACTAATTCCGCACACATAACTCCCTTAGATAGTTATTCAACTAAGTACTCAATAGTACTTAGTAGTTTGATTATCTTAGAAGAGTTAATCTCATCAGCAGAGTTGTCCAGGACAACCTTGTTGAACTATGGTTTGATCAAGTTTGAAAAGAATTTGCATACAAGTGTATTCCCCCCCCCCACATACACTTGTTATATACTCCTTTCAGGACTAACATATGGGCTAATGGGTTCAACATATTCTGTTGAGGTTGAGGGAATTTGGATTGTGGTTTCTGGGGGTATCAGTTGTATCGAATATAGTAATGTCTTGGGTAATGTTGGCTCTCAGCGGTTGTGCTACCAACACTGAGGTTTGGGGTAAAGGTCGGGCACGAGATCGTAGTGATCTTGCCTTGGTTTTCATGGGTAGATCTAGAGGAAAGGAAATAGTACGAGCAGAAGTACTAACCTCTTGAGTCATCTTGTCTGGAGAGGGACTAGACTCGACTCTCACCAGTCGATAGACTTGAAGGTCCTCTTCTTCTTTCTCCGAAACAGCATCAGACTTAGTTTCTTCAGAGTCACTTGCTTGATCAACTATGGCTTCATCCGAACCAATTCGAACCAAAGCACTACTGGTTCCGGCTTTCTCCTTGTCTACTTCTTCACTAGAAGAGACAGCTTCCATCCTGACATCTTGTGGGTTGATTTGAACTTGCCCACGTTCAACAGCCCTTCCTTCCGCTTGCCTATCCAAGGCATCTTTCTTCAAATAATGCTTTAATACGTGAAACGGCTTGCCTTTACTCCAACTCGTCTTGTTCGGAAGTAAGACGGGTAGCAAGATGCTAAGTTTGTTACCAAAACTTACAGCAGCAGACACTATCCAGTTGGCCGAATTGGTGTCAACTTGCACATTCTTCTTGAAGTACATCAACCTATCCAAGAAGAGTTTAGACCAATTGCCTTCTGTGATGCCATCATAAATTACAGCCATCACTCTCGCCTTTTGAAGAGTCACAGAGTCATAACTCCCAGTAACTCCGAGCAGCATCTTTGAAGCAATGTCAAGCAACGTCTTGTACTTGTCTAGAAGCTCTTTCTTCTTGACAGCATGAATCTTTCCATATCGATTCAACTTGAGTTTCTTACCACAAAAGATACTCAGATATCTCAACTCCCGACCTTCAGCATACGTTTCAATCTCAATCGATCCAGACGGCAGTTGAAACGTTTTGGTCAATCGCCTTCCTCCAATAAAAGCTTCAATGGAGTCGCCTTGTCGAGTAGCTGTGGCATAGAACTCGAGCACTTCTTCCTCAAAAACTACCTCTGGGAATGCCTCCAAGTAGGGTCTCAACCCACACCTGTAGCACTTAACCAATATCTCCTTGTTGCCTTCAGTGTGTCTTCCATTGAAGAACACTAATCCTTCAACATGGACTTTTCCTTCAGTTATGTATTTGCCCAGATCAAATCTAACCTGCATGTTAGTTTTAACATCGAACATAGAAACAACAGACATATTGCTAGTGAAATATGTGTCACGTTTGCAGTTAGGATTTGAATCGCAAGAAAAACTTGAATGCTTGAGAGTAGAAAAGTAACGTGTGATCGTTAGGAGTGTTTTTAGGAGAGTTGAGTGGTTTTGTTAAGAAAGAAAGTTTGAATTGACAGCTAAGATTAAAAGTTTTTGATCCAACAGTGGGGACTTTTGAAATTCAGTTGCGTAATCGAGACGATTATGTGTTTTGATATCGTAAATTTTGGAATCCACCTTTCCTATTGGTTAGAACAGAGGAGTGTACTCATCTGCCCTAGCGTAGTAGAGTTTAGGCGGGAACTGGGTGTATACACCTCATTAAAATGGAGTGTATTCATCCAATCCTAGGTTTTTCCAAATTTTCATTATCAAATTACATTTGCGTCCTTAATCAAACACTTTTAAACACTTATAGAGTATTACAATCATAAGAGAACTTATCTTGTCTGTTCGAGTTCATCAGACCAGACGAGTAGCTTGACTAGCACCAGACGAGTTCCCCCTTCGACTGTGCTTGTCTGTCTGATTGTCGAACAGCTTCCTGTACCTGTCTTATCTTATGCGACGTGTGAATATAGGTACAAGTAGTAGAGTAGAATAATTAATTCAAATATCATTCTAATATAGTAATCAAGGTTTCGAACAAGATGAATTTTAACAAACTTAAGAGTCAACATAAGGATATTTAAGAAACCATAGATTCCCCCTTAAATGTTTATTCCCTTAGTATTACCCTCAGCTTTACCAGCTTCCTCATCGGGTTGTTTGGCCATCTTGTCTGACCTTGTATACCTGACTAGTTGACGAATAGACGAGTGCTCTGCTTTTTGTGTTAACTTGTCTGTTTTTTCCTTTCTTCTTAGTGATGTACCTGTCTGGTTAGTACACAACTACATACAAGTAGGATCTAGATCAATTAGTCCTAGACTAATGCATAATTCACGAAAACGAGCCTCAGGTAATGGTTTTGTAAAAATGTCAGCTCTTTGAAAATCAGTGTGAATCTTTTCCATGCGAATATCCTTCTTTTCTACATGATCACGTATGAAATGATGCTTCACGTCAACATGCTTACAACGTGTGTGCAAAACAGGATTTTGTGTAATGGCAATAGCACTGTTACTGTCACAGAATATAGGAACATTTGATTCACAGATATTATAATCTCTAAGTTGTTGAATAAGCCACAATAATTGACTAGATCAACTACTAGCAGCCATGTACTCGACTTCAGTAGTAGAGGTAGCAACACTTGCCTGCTTCTTTGAAAACCGTGAAATGAGTTTTGTGCCTAAGAATTGACAAGAACCAGATGTAGATTTCCTATCTATTCTAGAGCCACCAAAATCAGAATCAGAGTAGCCACTTAGGGATAAATCATCATTTGAAGGATACCATATACCACGATTAATGGTTCATTTCAAATATTTCAGTATCCGTTTAGTGGTTTCCATGTGACTCTCTTTTGGATTAGCTTGAAAACGAGCACATACGCCAACAAAAAATGCAATGTCAGGTCTACTAGCAATTAAGTACAGTAGTGAACCAATAAGACCACGGTAATGAGTTTGATCCGCACACTTACCATTCTCGTCTGGATCCATCCTGTAGGTAGGTAACATAGGTACTTCAGAAGATTTGCAAGTCTTAATACCATACTTGTCTAGTAGATTACGTGTATACTTTGCTTGATTTATGAAAATCCCATCGAGAGTTTATTTTACTTGAAGTCCAAGAAAATAAGTCATTTCTCCCATCATTGACATTTCAAACTTACTTTGCATGAGTGTTGAAAAACTTTCACTCAGCTTTTTGTTGGGTGATCCGAAAATGATATCATCCACGTAAATTTGAACAAGTAGGATATCCTTACCTTCTTGTCTTCTGAACAAGGTTCTATCGACCTTGCCCTTAGTAAAACCATTCTCTAATAGAAATTGAGAAAGAGTATCGTACCATGCTCCGGGAGCTTGCTTTAGTCCGTATAAGGCTTTCTTCAACTTGTACACTTGATTGCCTTTCACTTCGAAACTTGGAGGTTGTTCAACATACACTTCTTCCACAAGAATACCGTTAAGAAATGCACTTTTAACATCAATTTGATATACAGTAAACTTCATATAAGCATCATATGCAAGAAACAATCTAATGGCTTTTAGTCTAGCAATAGGTGCATAAGTTTGATCATAATCTATGCCTTCAACTTGAGAATAGCCTTGGGCAACTAGTCTAGCCTTATTTCTCACGACTACATCATTCTCATCTTTCTTATTTTTGAAAATCCATCGTGTGCCAACTACATTATGATGTTTAGGTCTATCGACAAGTTCCCAAACGTCGTTTCGAACAAACTGGTTTAACTCATCTTGCATTGCAATGATCCAATTACTATCAACCAATGCCTCATTAACGGTTTTAGGCTCGATAGATGAGAGGAAACAACACCAGCAAAACAAAGATGGACTAGGTTGTTCTTGCGACTCAAAGAGTTGTCGTCTAGTCTTCACACCAACAGTAGAGTCACCAATGATATTTTCAGTATCATGAGCAGATTTCCATGTTTTTCTAGTCTTAGCATGCATACTATCATCATCTATATCAACTACAACATCATGCATTTCAACATCATTTGTATCAGAAGATTTGACAGGAGTAGACGAGTCGACTAGCTCAGGCATGTCAACTGGTCTAGCAGGTTTACCTTGAGCACTTACATTTTCCTTGTCATCAGACTCGAGAGCTTTTATGAACGGGTTATAGGCTTGAACAGATTCATACACTTCTGATTCTTGGTCAGTTTGGATCGATAGATCAGTTACCTTTTTACTGATTTGGTCGGCAGATGAGTCCTGTATAGATTCATCGAAAACCACATGTGGTGTTTCTTCCACACATAGGGTAGAGTAGTTGAACACCCTGAATGCTTTGCTAGTCGAGGAGTACCCTAAGAATATCCCCTCGTCTGCTTTAGCATCGAATGCATTCAACTTGCTTTTCCCATTGTTATGGATAAAACACTTGCAACCAAATATATGGAAATATGAAACTCTGGGTTTTCGACCTTTCCATACCTCATAGGGCGTCTTACCTAGTGCTTTATTGATAGCACTTCTGTTTTGGGAGTGGCATGCAGTATTGATCGCTTCTGCCCAAAACTTCTGAGGAGTATTTATACTCTGTCAGCATGGTCCTGCCGGCCTCCTTAAGGGTTCTGTTCCTTCGTTCTGCTACTCCGTTTTGTTGCGGTGTCTTTGCTGCACTAGTAAGGTGTTGGATACCACGTTTAGAGAAAAATTCTTTGATATAGCAGTTAATGAATTCAGTACCCTTGTCACTACGGATCTTGACAATAGACTGATTCTTCTCAACTTGAATCTTCTTCAACAGATCAGGTAGGAGTGTTTGTGTATCACTCTTCTTGTGTAAGAAGACTACCCAAGTGAACTTAGAATAGTCGTCTACCACAACAAGTGTATACCTTCTACCGTTCAATGTTGGAGGAGTAATTGGGCCATGTAAGTCCATATGTAGAAGTTCAAGAACTCTACTTGTTGAGAGGGTTGGAATAGATTTAAAGGAACCCTTTACCTGTTTACCTTTCTGACAGGCATCGCATACATGTGACTTGAAATAGATTTCGTTGGGTATACCTTCCACAAGGTAATCTCTTGCAATCTTATTAATCACCTTAAAGTTCATGTGGCAGAGGCGTATATGCCAAAGCCAACTGATCTTTTTCGGTGTTTTGGTAAGAAGACAAGTGTCCCGCGGACAACTATTCCAATTCACGATATATACACTGTCTTGTCTTATGCCGACGAGCAGTACGGTATGAGTCCTCTTGTCTATGATTTCACACTTTTGGCTTTTAAACTGCACTTTGTAACCTCGATCACAAAACTGTGAAACAGATAATAGATTATATTTCAAACCTTCTACGTAGGATACATCTTGTATCTCTACATCTCCATTTCGGATATAGCCAAAGCCTTTCGTGATGGCTGTAGAGCAATCACCGAATATAACCCTTAGTCCTTCTTGCTCATAGTAGCTTGATAGAAGTGCCTTAGTACCAGTCATGTGGTGCGAACAGCCACTGTCTATGTACCAAGTTTCTCCTACTGAGCCACCCTTCTTGTATAAGTCGAGTCGACCCTGCATTAGATGATATTACATAATTTAGGTACCCTCCTTGTCTATTGGGGTCCTGGGGGGTTAGTTGAGTTCAATGGAATCCAAATGTACATTGGAGTCCTGAACAAGTTTGATCTCTTAAGCTTTCTACCATATTTGTTGCAAAATAAGACCCTGTTGTCCTTGTCTGGCCTGTCATCAGTCCTTGGGTCTACTCGTCTGAGGTAACCTTTCGACTTAACCTCTACTTGAGTAGGCATGGGCCTATGATAGTCAGAGTAGGGCTTGTATGCATTGGGGCCATACGGTTTATAGACATGTTTAGGTCTTTCCTCTCCTTTGATATCATAAGATTCAGGCGGAGGATACAAGACTGGTTGAGTACGATATTTGGGAGCCACATTCCTAGGCCTAGACGAGTAGAGTTGAGACTGCCTTATGAAAGGAGGTCTAGGCTCTTCCCATCTAGTCTGTACTTGTCTAGTACTCGTCTCCTCAGGATACCAATCCTCGTATCTGACCTGGTTTGGTCGTCCACGACTAGTGGTCCTCTTTCAAATTGTCTTAGACTGAACAGGTCTGTTGTTAACATTATTTTTACCACCTTTGGTAATTGGATTGCTAACACCAGTCTGCTTATGTACAGTGCCTTGGGATGTAGTTCTAGTATCGTATTCCATTGGTCTTTTGCCTTTATCATGTGTCAAAGAACTTGAACTAACATCAATAAGGTTCTCAATGACTTGAGTAGGCGAGTTAGGTGTATCTGCACCCAACCCTGTCTTGTCATTTGGAGCCCTATACCTATCTGACAATTTTTGATTAGTCATAGAAGATTTAATCAAGTCAGTAAGTTTAAGGTCCAGATTTACGACCTTAGTCTCTAAGAACTTATTGCATTCTTCAAGCTTTTTGCACTTGCTCTTTAAAGCATTGAATTCATTCGTCTCAGTAGCATGTGTCTTAAGTAGGTCTTGGTATAACTTGTCTGTTGACGCACACTTGTATTTGAGTTGTCTCAACTCTTCTTGTAAGCGTTCGTTTAGGACTGTTATATTGGGATCTACTTTGGACTGTGCTTCTTTGAGTTCAATGATTTCTTGTTTTAAGATGATGTTTTCGTCATTGACTTCAATGAATGCCTTATTAGCAAGTAGGAGGTCTTCTTCAGTCACACCAGTAGAGTGATGAAGACTACTCCCTACTCCACTATCGGCAGTATCACTTTCATCAGATTCTGATTCATCACATGATTGAAATGAAGTTGCGGATGATACCCCTTGCTCGATTTTGGCCATGCAGCATAGGCCATCATCTACTATGAATGCTTCTTCATCTTCACGACCAGACGGGTAGCTAGACGAAGACGAAGGCAACTCGTTTGAGTCCGTTTCAGAGTCATTGTTAGCCATCATTGCCTTCTTACCCCAGTTGTATCTTCGTTCCCTTCTTGCTTTACGTTCTTCACGATCATCAGTGCTCAGGTCCGGACATTCATAGATGTAGTGACCTGGTTTCTCACAGTTATAGCATAAAGGATCGTTAGTAGACTTTTTCTCAAGAGACTTATCCCTTCTCCTATCTCGTCTATCAAAACGCTTAATCTTCCTATCGTCAGACTCTCTATCTCGTCTATTACTTTTCGAGACTTCGTCTCTCCTTTCGGACGAGTTTCGGTCTCGTCTAGTTTCAGACGAGTCCTTGTTACCAGAACCTCTATAGTCTTTGTAGAACTTCTTATATCTACCATAACGCTTGTTCAGTCTATCGAACTTCCTAACCATCATGTTCATCTGATCTTTCAGACTGAGATCAGACTTGTCTAACTCGTCTCTTATGCTATCAGACTTAGTCTTAGACTTAGACATGTCTACTCTAGAGCTCTTAGACGTAGTAGACTTGAAAGCAACATTCTTCGACACAACATTCTCCCTATCACTACTGACTATAGGATCATCCTCATCTAGATCGAACTCATGCGCCTTAAGTGTTTGGAAAATTGTCTCAGCAGTCCATTCATCAATGTCCTGAGTATTCTTTATGATCATCTTGACCATTTTCCATCTAGCATCAAGACTCTTAAGAATTCTCAAATTAATTTCACGATTAGTATAAGATTTACCAAGCACTTCCAAATCATTCATAACACGTGTGAAACGAGTATCTAACTGGTCTATATTTTCACCAGCCTTCATCTTAAATGATTCGAACCTTTGAACAGCTGTGGAAAGCTTACTTTCTTTGATCAGTGTGGTACCTTCACAAATGATAGCAAGACGATCCCACATTTCTTTGGCTGTCTTACATTTTAACACTTTCCCAAGATACTCATTGGGAAGGGTGTGTAGAATATAGTTCTTGGCCAAACTGTCCAAATTGTTCTGTCTCATTTCTTTACAAGTGAGTTCAGACCTTGGTTTAGGGACGAGCACGCCAACGGCTTTAGACGGGTCCAGGGCAGCAGTGTTTTGAACCATCGTGACGACTGGTCCTTCTTTAATCACTGAGACCATCAGGTCATGAGTTGAGCTGAAGATGGCTTCCATCCTCAACTTCCAGTAGTCATAGTCCTGAATAGAGAACTTGGGAAGTTTGTTAACACTTATCTCCATAGACATGGTTTAGCAGTAAAAGATTATAGTAAGAATTTCAAGATACAGATATATCAAGTAATGTGATACGAATCAGAACAGACACGAACCAAGACTTCACCCAAAGTCTTTAAATGTTATCAAGAAACAGCAGTTCGAAAACTACTGCTCTAATACCACTTGTTGGTCCCAAGTTGAGTTAGTAATATTGAGTAAGCTAGTAAAAGTCTAGAGGGGAGGGGTGAATAGACTTTTAAAAATCTTTCAATATATCAAAATACACAATGCGGAATTAATCAAAGTAACAATGAGCCCAACTCGAGTTTATACTCAACTTATATTCGAAATTCGAACTTCTGTATGAACACTCTACTTGTCTTGTTCTTATATGCAATTAATCAATTAAGCAGTTAATCAATCACACACAAATAAAACAGTAAAGTAAATCAAACACAAGATTTATAGTGGTCCGACAACTTGTCTACATCCACTCTCACAACTCCAGTCGTGAAATTTATTACTCTTCCAATCGAGTGTTCTTGTGGCTTTAAGTCCCAAGAAACAAGACTTTGATCTTCTCGATTATATCACCAGATATATCTTCGATCTAACTAGCTATTTACAAGCAACTAGCAACTTGAACAAAAACGTAAAAGTAAAACTTCTCTTAGTCCAGTAGCAGCCTTCTTGTACTCTTCACTTATCTTCTGACTTGAACTTTCTGAACTTCAAACTCTGAGAGTTAATTTGCTTCGAATATCTCTTTAGAATGCTTCAGTATATTGAGTTTCAGTAGTCTTGAATCGTTGAATACCATGGGGTATTTATAAGCTTCCATCTTCAAGAACTTTCTGTTATGTAACTAACTTATCTTGATAACTGACTTCTAACTTCTTCTTCTTATCCATCCACGCGTTTCTTCAGTTAATTAGTTATTCCATAACTAATTCTTCAATCCTGATCTTCAATACACGTTTCTTACTTAACAACTTCTTCCTTTGTCGCGCACTTGTCTTGTCTTCATACTTAGACAGATTCAGTCTTCTTTAGCACTTGTCTTGCGCAATCTTCAGTCTTCTTCTTCAGTAGTAGACTTCAATAATGAACTAACACTATACTAGTCCTATCATCTAATCCTAACAAGACTATTACATTACTTTAAACTTTATAATTTCAACTTAATCACCTTAAGATCTATACAATTAATATACATTCGAAATTATGAGCTTCTATACAATACTTTAATAGCTCAGTACAAATCTTAACAAATATACAAAGTACTTATAAACTGTACTTGTCTTTTTCTCTTTCATACTTATCTTTTGAACTTTACTTGTGAACTCTACTGATCTGTTCAAGACGACTTCATAACTAGACTAGATCAGTCAACACTTAGAAATTATTCAAGTCTTCTTTTGGCTTATCAAAACTACTTCAACATCAATTTATGACTTATATCAGGATTCATATCCCAACACCAAGGTCCAGGAATGATAAGGCACACAAACTAGCACAACAAACAGTGATGCACGAGCCGCCTTTGAGTTTCTTTCATTAACTCTACCGTTTCTCTCGATAGAAAGGGAGTAGTTGTTTCAGTTCATAGGATTCTTTCTTCTTGAGAGCTTTATCGATCAATCCTATGTAACCTCTAAAAAAAAATATGCATAGTTTATATATATTCTTCATTCTTTTAGACATTAATAATTTTGTAGGAGAGATAATGAGTATTTTTATTTTATTGGAAAGAGAATATTTTATCAGTGAACTAATGTTTCTAACAAGGGAACATCAAAATTCCCAAGCAGGATTTCATAACCATCTCATTCGCACTCAGCACGATACAAAACAAAAGTGACGGTAACTGCTGTCTATTTGTGTCCAAACATTAATGTTTCTAATAAGGGTAACACTTGTGAATTCACTCTAAAATTATTTTAATTTTATATTTTACATATACCCACTAATTTAATAAGTTCACCCTTAAATCATATTTTTATTACAGTTATCTGCACCCACTCATTTTATGAATTCACTCTCAAATCATTTTTTTTACAACTATACCCGCTCATTTTATGAGTTCACCCTAAATTATTTTTTTATCACAATTATCTGCACCCGCTCATTTTATGAGTTCACCCCAAATTTATATTTATACTACAGTTATCTGCACCCACTCACTTTATGAGTTCACCCTCAAATTATCTGCACCCGCTCATTGTATGAGTTCACCCCCAAATATTTTTTTAAAAATAATTACATTTAAAAAACTATATTATCTTTTTATTAATTTACACAAAATATAATAAAATCAACCCTAATTTATACATTTACAATTTGCAGCCGAGTTACCGTCGATTCACCACTAAATCACCCATATTTTTAAAAATAAAATCGTAAAAACATAATTAAAAAAAACTATAGAAATTAGTCTTAAATCTCAATTTTTTTTCTTTTTAATTTTTTTTCCATTTTCAGTTTTTATTCTAAACTTTTTATTTATTCATTTTTTTCCTGCTTTTTTTTTGTTTTTTTTTCTTTAGTATTTTAAATTTTTTTAATATAAAATAATATTATATGTATGATTTTATTATAGTCGCTAATACAATAAGTAATAACCAGTAATACCATAAACAATAATCAGTAATACCATTAACAATAATTAGTAATATCTTATACAATAACAAATAACTGCACACATCTAATTATATTCAATAATACAAAAAACAATTATTAGCAATACCACAAACAGTAATCTGTAATACCATTAATATTAATTAGTAAAATTTTATACAATAACAAATAATTTCACACATCTAATTATATAAGGTAATACCAAAAAATAATTATCAGTAATACCATGAAGGCATGAATAGTACTTAGTAATACCATGAACATCGATCATTAATATCTTATACAATAACAAATAATTTCACAAATCAAATTATATTCACTAATACCAAAAACAATTATCAGTAATACCATAAACAATAATATATAATACCATAAACAATAATAATAATCAGTAATGCCTTAAGCAATAATAAATAATTCCACACAATCAGTAATACCACAAACAATAACCAGTAATACCACAATTAATAATCAATAATCATTAATATTAATTCAATAGTGTATTAATAGTAATATCACAATCAATAACTAGTAATATCAATACCACTAACAATAATACCATAAAAAAGTGGAGAGAGTGCAGATCGGGGTGTACTGAAGAAAATAGGGGTGCACATTACCAAGCCCAATTGAAGAGAACCCTAGCCAAATAGAAGGGCACCCTAGGTCAGCAGTCGATGCCTGAGATTTCATCGACAAGGTCACCGGCTCCGAGTGTCGGCCGATTAGAGATCCATCGACAACATACTCACAGTCCTCTATCGGACCGTCGTCAACCAGAGGAAGAGGCTGCGTAGGAGCATGGTGAAGAAGACGAAGCAATGTAGCTTCGATTTGGACAAAGATGAACAACGAGAGCGAAGCGGCGTCGACCTGAGTGTTGTAGGCGAGCGCCACTGATGCCGGAGAAGCTCCTGGATTGCGAACACAAAGGAGATTGATCAAAGCCGTCGCGTCGGTGGTCGAAATAAGCAGAGGTTTTCGACCGCCATGGATTGTGGCCGAGATGGAAGATGATGTCGATTGTCATGGAATTGAAGAATCGAGATTGCGATTTGAGGAGGGGTCTTGGGCTTCAGCGGCCGGGACGGAAGCGCCGTCGTCGCCGTTGTAGGAGTGGTCGGATATGGTGGTGGTTGGGTCACCCACCGACCGACATGGAATTTCGGCTGGTCCTTTACTCATCAAATTAAAATTGAAATTCAAGTGCACCGCCGACCGACTATAATAAAATCATACCTATAATATTTGAAAGTGTGTGGATGGTATCGTGTTTAGTGTTTAAGTGAAAAACAGATTAATGTTGTACTAAATGTTGAGACAAATTGTACAACACTGACTCTAACAGAATATCAGAAATAAAGACACACAGCGGAAGACTTGAGACACTAAAAATAAACGAGACACAATGGAAATGTTTTTCACATAGATTTTATAAATAAAAATCTATGTGAGCCTTACGGCGAAATATCAATACTTATCTTCAAGTACAAATGTTGTGTGAAATATTACAGCAATAACCTTCACAACTGAAACTACAAACATGGCAGGTGCCTTGTTTTGAAAACGAACTAAGTGTAAAAATAATACACTGTCGAAATGCCTAGTCTATCTATGATTACACTCTCAATAGATAAAAAAGCACACAACCATACGGGTGGGATACTTCGTATGAACTAAATGGTATAACTACTGGCCACAATTCCTAACAGGGATGAACGCTCGGTCTAGGAGATTGTTCGAGTAGTACACACTGAATTATGGAGCCTTCCTTCTGTATTTATAGAGAGAAAAAACGAATTCTAGAGGCTTCCATGTAAGATCCTATTTTTTAGGATCTCAACTTCCATGATCCTTCTAGATCTTTCCACAATGTTCCAGGTCGTTCTAAGCTGCTTCCAGGCTCTTCTAGCACTTCTAGCACGTTCTCCTATGTTCTGGAATCTTCCAGGTTCCAGACTCTTGTAGAACCCTCTAGATCGCCGCCTGAAATGTGATAGCATTTAGCTCAACATTTAATATAACATTACTGAAAAGACTTAGAAAAAATCAAGGAAGGTCAAATTAAGATGTTGTTGATAATGTTAAAGCATTTAAGAGTTAACAACATCTACAATCTCCCCCAATTTGACCTTTCGACTACAACACACCTGATGCACATATATTTCTATACATACTCAGTTTTATGTATTTAGTCGAGGTTAACATCATTGCTAAATACTAGTCAAGTCAACACCTGTTGTAATCGTTGGATCAAATCGAATGAAGATCAAGGATAATCTTACAATGATCTGTGCCATAAGATCAAGATAATTTTATCCAAAACAGAACAAGTATAAACAGTATACTTATTCACAACATATAAACTTACTAAAATCATAAGTTAGATTGGAAGAGATAACTTAAGATTTAAGTATGACACAAAAAAATCAGAAAACAGAGCAAAAACAAAAAGAAATACAAAACAAATACTAACAATCTAAACAGACCTAAAAACAAGACTTATATTATCAATATGCAATAAGCATATGAGAATTTTTAAAGATGTATACTTTAAATCTATTAAGGCAAACCATTTAGAAGTGTACTTCTTGTTTATTCTCGAAAGCAAACAATTTAAGCAAATTGAATAATAAGGCAAGTTAGAAAGATAAAACAAGCAACAACTAACAAAGACCTAAAATCAGCAAGCAGTAAGCCAATAAGGATAATTCTTTAAGGCAGCATTTTAAGCAAACTTGATGCAGTAAGCAAATAAGAATAACTCTTAAGACAAACAGTTTAAGCAAACTGAAAATAGAGCAAAGTTAGGGAAAAACAAATACAATAAACAACTAACATATACAACATGCAGTAAGCAAATAATGATAAGTAAGAAAATAATTTAAGCATAGAAGCAGTAATTTGTTATCATTAATGCAAACAAATTAAGCAAGTTGAATAAAAGACAACCTATCAACTAGAAAGTAAAAACAAAGTCTGTAAATCAACTTAAACACAGAAACAACAATGCATAAGATCAAGGGAAGTATAAAAGGCACAAATACTTAAGAAACTAAACATGTGACATATATTGCTGTAACAACAGCTGCAGCATCATGTTCCTGCACATAATCACTTATAATGTTCAGCCCTCCCCCTGTCTTGTATCAACCTGTTCAGTTGTTATCATAACCTGTTTAGATGTCATAAAGAACATCCATACGTTCATCAGCATCAGCAAATTAATCCTCCTTCTCTTCAACAACATTGCACGTTGTAGCAAAGTGAACTACAATATCTGGTTCAGCAGTCTCTTCATGAATAGCATTAGGTACACAATCAGCTTCTGGTACATCTCCATGGAGTTCTTTACTTCGAATCTCAGAAGTTGATGGTGTTTCTCCCCCTGTGGTAGTAGAAAACGTCTCTAACCACTGGACTTTAAGGAACTGAAGGCCATCAACAGAGTCCTGTAAATGTTTCAGTTGAAGTAAAATAAAAGATCTGGAAACATAAATATTTTGACCAATGTGACCGCCAATGTGTTCACATTCGGTGTAGCATTTATTTGTTCAGGTCTTGCTGGAGCTGGTCGAACTGGAATAAGAGCATCTCTATGATCAGAACCATCTGAATTTTGTAACAAAGCAAATCAACAGTCCTTTCACCAAGTAACAAAGCAAGTGAGATAGTCATCAATGGTACCTTGCCTCTAATAACCTCAGTTTCCTCAGGTTTAAAAAATTCATACCTCTTGAAGTATGAATATATCAGCAAATGGTAAGGTAAAATCCCTTTATAATAAATATCACAATAAACTGCATGTGGTGAAAATAGTTAAATCCAGATTGAAATTCTTCAACACAATCATCTTATACAACAATATAGCTTAATCCTTATTCACCTTAGTGGAATTTGTATAGGGTAACCAATTGTAGACAATCAATTTATGGAGTACAGAGTATAGAGATATGATATCTTTAGCAAGCATAATATTTTGTCACCTAGTTAATCTACCCCAGTTATAGAAGTAGCAACCAAGTTCAAATCAAGTTTATCTTTATCAATCACAGGCTCTATCTCTAAGAGATCATTAATCAATTTTATAGTAAATGGAACCGATCTCCCCCTAAATTGTACATTCCCATATCATTTAGAGCTACGTCTACCCGTACTCTTCCTAAGTCAAGATCAAAATACATATACCCAATAAGACACAAAAGTATCACTCAAAGTTACAGATTTCAACAATTTCTTTTAATAAAAAAAACTGTATCAAACCTTTACTCTCAAAATCAGCAATGTTAATTCTCTTTTCCATTAACAATTGTCGTCTAGATAGTTTACTGATTTTAGCAACTAACCTATCAATCTAAAAATTATTATCAGGATCAGAATTACCTCCTTTAAAATTTGTTTCCTCAGCTGATTCAGAGTCCTTACTATTGCTCTTCTCAGAATCATCACTTCTACTGTCATCAGGGTCTGGTGTTGCGACACTTGCTTCAGCATTTGATGCAACATTCTTCCTCAGAGTCTTCTTAATCTCATACACAATGGGATTATCTTCTGGATCAGAATTTTCAATTCCTTTGGGCAAGTCTCGTTCAGCAGTAACCTTCTTTCCCTTTGGATCATACTTCCTTTTGACTCATTTCTCAATAACCACATTGTTGGTCCCAAAGTTGAGTTAAGATTGAGTAAGCTAGTAAAAGTCTAGAGGGGAGGGGTGAATAGACTTTTAAAAATCTTTCAAAATATCAGAATATGCAATGCGGAATTTAGTCTTCTTATGTACTGTACTGTGCTTACTTAGCTCAGATCAGTACTTTCAAAACAATATGGGTCTTACTAGTTTATACTCAACTTTTCTTTAGATCTTTATCTTTTTAAATCTTAATGTTCTTAGTTAAACAATTCAAACAAATATCAAAGTGAAAAGTAAAGAACACAAAATTTTATAGTAGTTCGACAAATGTCTACATCCACTCTCACAACTCCAGTTGTGAAGTTTTATTAACTCTTCCTTCTTGAGTTTCTTGTGGCTTAGAGTCCCAAGATTAAGACTTTGATCTTATCGATTATACCTCCAGGTATATCTTCGATCTACTAGTAATTTTCCAAGTAACTAGCACACTTGTTTTACAAAATACAAACTTAAAACTTGAAAAGTAAAACTTCTCTTTGAATAGCCTTTGATTCTTCTCTTCAATTCAGTGACTCTTCTCTTCTTTAATCTTCTTCAACTCTGTGAGTTCTTCTTGTGCTCTGTAGACTTAGATTGCTTGTAAATGTTTTATGATCAGTAGTCTTAGCAGTAGGAGATCACACAGTATTTATAGAACTTAGTATGACAGTTAGCAGTTTGTGAACTAACTCTCAACTAACTCTAAAACTGTTTTTGTTGTAACTTCTTCTTGTAACCGACTTTGTAACTTCCTTCAACTTCCAAGTCAGCATATTTTCAATAAATCTTCAGTTACTCTTTAAATAAGCTTTCCAAACTTATTCTTCAAATTCACCAAATCAGCACAGTAACTTACTGTTCTGATTTTTACTCTTCTGAGTCAGTCAGCACAGTAACTTAAAACTGTTCAAAACTTCTCCAGATTTCTTCTAAGCTCTTCTTCAACTCTTCTTGAAGTCTTCTTATTCTGAAGTAGTCTTCTGAGTCTTCAATAGTCTTCTGATCTTCTTCTAATCTAGTTCTAATCTACTGTTCTGAACTTTACAATGCTGATTACAATCGAATACAACTTTACAAATATAAAACCTATCCATACATCAACTGAACTATATACAGATGAGTATATCTAAGTCCTATACTATAAGCTGTCTATACAATACAAAACATCAGCTTAGTTCCTAACAGTTCATATATCAGATCAGTAAACAATAAGATCAGTAAACTCATATACGATTAGTAACTTACATATAAGATCAGTAAGCATCTAAGATCAGTAAATATATAAGATCAGTAACTCAGATTCAAATATCTCATATAAGATCACTAAAATTATTCTCAGTTTCCATACTCAGATCAGTAATCTTATTCCATATGACTCAGTTAAGATCAGTAATCTTATTCTTAATATTACTAAATAAGATCAGTAAACTTATTTCAGTTAGCATTAAGATCAGTAATCTCAATTTAAGTTTCTCATCAAATGACTTAGTTAAGATGACTTAGAACCACATATATCACTAACTTTAAGTTGCTTTTGGCCATCAAAACATACTTTCATCAATTAGAACATTGTGACTGAGTTTGCTCCATTACTCTTCTCATCTTATCTTCCCCCTTTTTGGCTTCATCATGCCACTCTTGCACGGGAGTTAAGTGTTGTTCCATCTTGTCATGCAACACTTTAGATAAGTTCTTCTCTTGAAGTCTATGGAGGTCATAAATCTTAGACATTGTATGCTCCATAACTCTGTCAATTGAGTTTTCAGAAATCATTTTATTCATTCTGTCAGTAGCTTCATGAAACATCTTCACAGCATCTTCCAATTTTGCTTGAAGCTCTGCATTCTGCTTTTTCAACATTTCAAAGCTTGAGTTATCAGATTCCTTCTCAACAGGAACTGTTCTGATCTGTTCCTGCACATCCTCAGGAATGATAGGATCAGTAGACTGTAATGGAATGCTTTCCATCTCTTCAGCATTTAAATCTTGATTCTCCAAGGCTTCTGTTTCTTCAATCACAACATTGTTCTCAAACACTTCTGTTGCATTGTCAATATCTTCATCAATTTCCATAAAATCTTCAACAACATGATCTTCCTCATTAACTACCCTTTCTACACTTTCCATAAACAAATCATCATCTGCAGAAGGAGTTGCAACCTTTTCCATAGAATATTTAATTCCAGTCAGCCTTTCAACAAGGTGAACTACAGATTCTGGGGTAACTAGCTCAAGAAATGAGTTAACACCAGCTGCTTGCATCTGCTCTGCTTCCCAATCATCAAAGATTGAAGCACCTCCCATACCTTCCATAATAGCCAAATTTTCTTTAAGAGTACTCCTCTTAAGATACACCCATGTGCCTATCCTAAGGAGTTTCTCAAACTCAACTGAGCTTTCATCCAATCCAGGAAATTGCTTCAACAAAGCCAATCTCAAATCTATCCTGATTCTATCCTCTTTATCACAGATAGTATAATCCATTAAATCAGCAGGTTTAGGAGCTATAAATTCAGATTCAGGGGATGATGAAATGTCAATTGGTACAGTAGAAGGCTCAAATTCATGTTCAATAGAGTGATCATGAACCTGTGTTGGGGAATGATGTGGTGAAGGTTGATGTTGAGGACTTGAAATAGGAGTAGGATCAAAATTAGTGTTCTGAGGGGAAGAATGGGGAGTGTTCTGAGACACAGGAAAATAGTGAGCTGATTGTCCCGAACATGAAGGTTGAGGGTTTTGGGTTTCAGCTGGGCTTGGTTCAGAGTTTGAAGGGGTAGAAGAAACATCAACAAACTTCCTCCTAGCACTTCTCCTCTTAGTTCTCTTATGCAAAGCAATAGGACTAGGAACACTAACCTCTTGCTCTTCTGAGCTTGCTTGCACCACAGTCTCAACAAATCTGACTGTTGGCTCTGAGGCAGCTGTAGCAGACCTTCCTCTCCTTGGTCTAATACTGCTCGGATCATGCCTCGCCTTCGATCTAATCTCTGGTTGATTATCATCAGATCGGTACATTGAAGCGCCAGACTCTTGAGCTTCAGACTCTTGGGGTTGCTCCAAAGGATTCTCTTGTTCAAAACGAACAGACTCCTTCTTCATCAAGAATTTTCCATGATGAAATTTCTTGGGATTACTCCAGTACGGCTTTTTAACCAACTGAGGCAACAAGAAACTCAACTTGTTTCCGAACCCTAATTTCGATTTAATCGAAAATTCCATTGTATCCTCATCGAACAAAACTTTGTCTTTCTCATTTAATAACCTTTCTAAGAAAAATCCTTGCCAATTACCTTGAACTCTGTCAATGATTGCAGCCATAATTCGGATCTTTGAACTTGATAGAGCATCCTGACTATGATGTTGCCCTAACAAACATTTTCCGGCTATGTCCATCAGAAATTGAAGACCAGTAGGAAGAACGTCCTTCTTCAGATTACTTAAGGACTCTGTTTCAACACCTGACCATCTTCCTACACATTCCTTCTCTTCTCCTGCTTTGTAGTTCATAATATCCACTGGGCCTTGAGGTAAATCCAACATAACTTCTAGCATTTCCCTTGTAATCGTGACCTTGTGCCCAGAAAGCATGGAGTGGACACCATTGCTATCTCCTTTAAGCTGTAGATAAAATTCCATAGCCTCCGGTTCGTATACATTCATAGGAGATGATTCAAGAAATTTCCTTAGCCCACACTCCTCGCACATTGTCAAAATCGCTTTATTTTCAGCATTGTGTCGGCCATTGAAATATACAGCATTTTCTACAAAAATGCCCTTTTCTCGAACCCAGAAATTCGAATCAAATGTTCCTGCAACTTCGTTAGATTCACTGATAATATTGATAGTTGCCATTTGTAGAATTTTGTAGAAAACAGATTTTTCCAGTAAATTTGAGTTTATGAGTTTTCCAGAAATGCACTCGTTAGAAAGAAGATGAAGAGTGATCGTTTTTGTCAAATTCAAAACCAATCTAGGGCTAGGATTGAATTTGATTATCACAAGGAATGGTTGAGATTAAGTCTCGAAATCCGTGTTTAAAAAATAAACTGTTCATATTCTAGTACCATCCTTAATTTTGGAGCCAATTTGTGTTTGATAAATACACCACAGTTTTTAGGTTAGAAATAGAAGAGTGTATTAATCTTCTCTATTAGTAATCTAAAATTGAACAATTTTTGACTTAGAGTATTCTAAACCAAAATACTGTTCTGATGCAAATCAGCACAATAGTTTCCAAAACTATTTCACTTCATTTTTTTTACTAGTATATAACGAAAATTTCACTTATCTGGATCAGCTGAGTATTGTGATCAGCTGAGTAAACTTTTTGGAAATCAGATCAGTAGATGAATCAGCACAGTAGTTTTCAGATCAGTACCCAATTTTCCTGATTTCACCTTTTTGATATCAGTACAGTAATCCTCAGATCAGTACTGTGTCAGATCAGTAGAATTCTGTAGACAGATTAGTAGTAAACAAATCTTTCTGTAGACAGATTAGTCAGTAATCAGATTAGTTCTGTAGAATAACTGAATTGTAATCAGATCAGTACTGTAGACAAAGAATCTTTGTAATCAGTACACTTCTGTAGACAAGTCAATTTATTAATCAGAATATATCTGTAGACTGCTATATCCTGTAATCAGATCAGATTAGTAGACTTTTCAAATCTGTAATCAGATCAGTTCCCCCTTCAGTGGAGAATTCCTCTTCTGTGCCTGTTTCACCTTGGTAAAAGTGTTAGTTCATGAGATATAAGTGCAAATCAGTACAAATTAGTAACAATATGTTTAATTTAATGATCACATCAAGGTTTATGCTAAAGTGACTTAGTGTTCTGAGTCAACAAAAAGGATCTTTAAGAAATCACAGATTCCCCCTTAATGTGTGTTCTCAGTGTCCCTCAGCTTTACCAGCTTCCTCATCGGGAGTAAGGTCACTTTAGTAACCTTGTTACCTGTTTTAAGTTTAGTGATCTGACATAGGGTTGTCTCTTCTGAATGTTGAGTTTTGATGTACTGCTCTTAGTTTCTGCTTCATATTCCTCTTGGTATAAGATCAGTACCTGAAATGTTAGCACAGTTCTATATACATACAGAATCCATATCTATCAACCCTAAACTAATGCATAACTCTCTGAATCTCACTTCAGCCAAAGGTTTTGTAAGAATATCAGCTCTTTGAATATCAGTATGAATCTTTTCCATCCTAATATTTTTCTTTTCAACATGATCCCTAATAAAATGATGCCTAATGTCAACATGTTTGCATCTAGTATGTAGAACAGGATTTTGTGTGATGGCAATGGCACTATTACTGTCACAATATATAGGTACATTAGATTCTACAACATTGTAGTCTCTGAGTTGTTGTATTAGCCAAAGAAGCCGAGTACAACAACTACCTGCAGCCATATATTCTGCTTCAGTAGTAGAAGTTGCCACACTTGTTTGTTTCTTTGAAAACCATGAAATGAGCTTAGTTCCTAAGAATTGACATGAACCTGAAGTAGATTTTCTATCTATTTTGCAACCTCCAAAGTCCGAGTCTGAATAACCACTTAAAGATATATCATCATCTGCAGGATACCATAATCCTCGATTAATGGTCCCCTTTAGATATTTCAATATCCTTTTAGCAGCTTCCAGATGACTTTCCTTGGGGTTTGCTTGAAATCTTGCACATACTCCAACAGAAAAAGCAATATCAGGTCTGCTGGCAGTTAGATAGAGTAGAGAGCCAATTAAAGCACGATAGTGAGGTTGGTCAGAAGACTTACCTCCTTCATTAGGATCCATTCTGTATGTAGGTTGCATGGGCACACCAACTGTCTTACAGGTTTTAATACCAAATTTATCTAGCAAATTCTTAGTGTATTTTGCTTGATTTATAAAGATACCTTCTGAAGTTTGTTTTACTTGAAGACCAAGAAAATATGTCATTTCTCCCATCACAGACATTTCAAATTTACTTTGCATGAGTGTAGAAAAGCTTTCACTCAAAGTTTTGTTGGGTGATCCAAAAATAATATCATCCACATAAATTTGAACAAGTAATATATCATTACCTTCTTGTCTTCTAAACAAAGTTCTATCAACCTTGCCTTTAGTAAAACCATTTTCAAGTAAGAATAGAGAAAGAGTATCATACCATGCTCTTGGGGCTTGTTTCAATCTATAGAGTGCTTTCTTTAACCTGTATACTTGGTGACTATTCACTTCAAAACCAGGTGGTTGTTCCACATAAACTTCTTCAGCAAGTATACCATTCAAAAATGCACTTTTCACATCCATTTGATACACAGTGAATTTCATATGTGCAGCATAAGCAAGGAACAATCTTATAGCTTCTAGTCTAGCTACAGGGGCAAAAGTTTCATCATAATCAATACCCTCAGCTTGAGAGTAGCCCTGAGCAACTAATCTAGCTTTGTTTCTTACTACAAGATCATTTTCATCCCTTTTGTTCTTGAAAATCCACTTAGTGCCTACAACATTATGATCACTAGGTCTATCAACAAGTTCCCAAACTTCATTTCTAGTGAACTGATTAAGTTCTTCCTGCATGGCTATAATCCAGTTACTATCACTTAAAGCTTCAATCACTGTTTTAGGCTCAATAGATGATAGAAAACAACACCAGCAAAATAGAGACTTACTAGGTTCTTCTTGGGAATCAAACAATTGTTTTCTAGTTTTGACACCTTTACTAGAATCACCTAGAATCAGATCAGTAGAATGAGCAGACTTCCATGTCCTTCTATTCTTAACAGAAATGCTATCATTATTCACATCATGCAAATCATCATGCAGATCAGTATTATTTATATCAGCAGATTTGTTCATAGGAGAGCAGTCATTCAATTCTTGTATATCAGAAGTTTTAGATGACTCACCTTTGTCTTTTACCTTTTCTTTATCAGAATCTTGATCTAGGACTTTCAGGAAAGGATTATATGCTTGTACAGATTCATATATTCCTGTATCATCATCTTCATTGTTGATTTGAAGCTGTAATTTATCAATTTTCTTACTGAGCTAATGATCAGCAGAGTCCTGCATATTCTCATCAAAGACTACATGGGGTGTTTCTTCCACACATAGGGTAGAGTAATTAAACACTCTAAATGCTTTGCTTACAGAAGAGTATCCTAAGAATATTCCTTCATCAGCTTTTGCATCAAAAACATTTAATTTACTTTTGCCATTGTTATGTATGCAACACTTACATCCAAAGATATGAAAATAAGAAACTCTTGGTTTTCTGCCTTTCCATACCTCATAAGGTGTTTTACCATGCACCTTATTAAGAGCACTTCGATTTTGGGAGTGGCAAGCTGTGTTAATAGCTTCTGCCCAAAATTTCTGAGGTGTGTTGAATTCTGCAATCATGGCTCTGCAAGCTTCTTTTAGTGTTCTGTTTCTCCTTTCTGCAACACCATTTTGTTGAGGGGTTCTGGCTGCACTTGTCAAATGCTGTATGCCAGACTTAGAACAGTAGTCAGAGATGTAACAATTAATAAATTCAGTCCCCTTGTCACTCCTAATCTTGACAATGGGATGACCTTTTTCAACCTGCAACCTCTTCAATAGATCTGGAAGTAGTGTTTGTGTATCACTCTTTTTGTGTAGAAAGACTACCCAAGTAAACTTAGAGTAATCATCTACTACAACTAGAGTATACCTTCTTCCATTCAATGTAGGAGGGTTGATAGGACCATGAAGATCCATATGCAAGAGTTCTAAAACTCTGCTTGTTGAAAGAGTTGGAATGGACTTAAATGAAACCTTTACCTGTTTACCTTTTTGACAGGAATCACATACTTGTGATTTGGAATAGATTTCATTAGGAATGCCCTCAACAAGATGTTCTCTAGCAATCTTGTTGATTATCTTAAAGTTCAGGTGGCAGAGGCGTTTATGCCAGAGCCAACTGTTTTCTTTAGGACTCTTAGTAATAAGACAAGCATTCTTAGGACAACTATTCCAATTCACAATGTATACACTTCCTTGTCTTGTGCCAACAAGTAGAACATTGTGAGTCCTTTTGTCTATTATTTCACATCTTCTGGTCTTGAACTGAACTTTGTATCCCCTGTCACAGAATTGAGATACAGATAACAAATTATATTTCAAACCTTCAACATAGGAGACATCTTGGATTTCAACATCTCCATTCTTGATGAATCCAAATCCTTTTGTAATTGCCATGGAGATGTCTCCAAAGATGACTTTTGGTCCTTCCTTCTCATGATAGTCAGTAAGTAAGGCCTTGGTACCAGTCATGTGGTGTGAACACCCACTGTCTATGTACCATGTCTCACCAACTGAACCACCTTTCTTGTATAAGTCCAGTCGATCCTGCAAGGTAGTGATCTTAATAATTTAGGTACCCTAGTTTATTGGGGTCCTTGGGGGTTAGTAGTGAGAGGTACCCAAATGAACATTGAGGATTTGAATAAATGGGACCTCTTCAGTTTCCTTCCAAATTTATCACAGAACAATACTTTATTAACCAGTTCAGAATTATCAGCAGACTTAGGATCTATTTTTCTGAGATAGCCTTTCCTTGGTTCTATCCCTTTTTCAGTAAGATCAGTATGTCAGTAATAGTTTGAATATGGTCTGAAAGCATGTGGACCATACGGCTTATAGATGCGTTTTGGTCTTTCCTCACCAATGGTATCATAAGATAAAGGTGGAGGATAAAGAACAGGTTTGTTATGATAATGAGGCACAAATCTCCTAGGTTTAGTTGAATACAGCTGAGACTGCCTTATGAAAGGAGGTCTAGGCTGTTCCCAACTTGCCTGTGCTTGTCTTGACCTATTGTTCTGAGTTTGTCTCTTCTGATTCCAGGACTGATCTGATCTGGTCAGAGGAGTATAACTCTTCTGGTATGGTCTTGACTGTACTGGTCTTAATACATTCTTCATTTTACCAACCTTGGTAGTAGGAGGGATGTATTTAGACTGTACTTTGAGTTTTGGATCATCATCATAAGTCATAGGTTCTTTTCCTTTATCTAGTTGTAAAGAACTTGAACCAGCTCCATTAGTGTTCTTAAATTCTGAAGTAGAGGAACTAGGCAGATCAGTACCTATTCCACTTTTATCATATGGAGCTCTATATCTGTCTGAGATAGTTTGATTAATTCTAGTAGAGTTAATCATCCCAGATAGCTTTCAATCTAGGCTCACTACTTCAGATTCTAAGAATCTATTGCGCTCTTCAAGTTTTTCACACTTAATCTTTAAATCATTGAATTCATTAGTCTCTTTGGCTTGAGTTTTAAGCATACCCTGATATAGTTTGTCAATGGATGCATACTTTTCTTGGAGTTGAGACAACTCTTCTGATAGCCTTGCATTTATGACAGCTATATTAGGATCTACTTTTGACTGAGCTTCTTTCAGATTAATGATTTCTTGTTTTAAAGATACATTCTCATCACTAATTTAAATGAATGCTTTGTTAGCTTGTAGAAGGTCTTCTTCAGTCACTCCTTGGGAATGATGAAGACTACTTCCTACACTGCTAACAGCAGCATCACTTTCATTAGTGTCAGAATTGTTACAAGATTGAAAAGAGTTAGCAGATGATACCTCATCATTTATTTTGGCCATCATTACCAGTCCATCATCTGCTATGAAGGCTTCATCTTCATTGCTAGAGGGGTAGTCATATGAAGACGATGGCAACTCTTCTGATTCCGAATCAGAATCATTGTAAGCCATCATTGCCTTCTTACCCTTGGCATATTTTCGATCTCTTCTAGCTTTCCTTTCTTCTCGATCTTCAGAACTCAGATCAGGACATTCATAAGCATAATGACCTGGCTTATCACAATTATAGCAAACAGGATTGTTAGAAGTTCTTTTAGGAGGAGAATGTTTTCGGTTCCTGTCATGCTTGTCAATTGAGTTCCTGTCTTTCTTATCAGAATACTTTCTATCCCTCTTATCAGATGAGTTCTTATCTCTCCTGTTCTCATTAGAGATCTCATCCCTTCTTTCAGAAGAGTTTTGATCCCTTCTGTTCACAGAAGAGTCCCTGTTACTAGAACCCTTAGTTTCCTTATAGAATCTCTTGTATCTACCATACCTCTTATTAAGTTTATCAAATCTTTTGATCATAAGGCTCATCTGATCTTTCAGACTAAGATCAGAACTATCTAGCTCATCTTTTATGCTTGAGGCCTTAGACTTAGATGATCTAGACCCCTTAGAGGTAGAGGCTTTAAAAGCTATGTCCTTAGAGGCATCCTTATCCTTCTGAATCACAGTAATAGGATCTTCTTCATCTAACTCAAACTCATGTGCCTTAAGGGTTTGGAACATAGTTTCTGCTGGCCAAGAATCAATGTCTTGTGTGGTTTTAATGATCATCTTGACCATTTTCCACCTTTCATCCAAGGCTTTCAAGATTCTCAAGTTAACTTCTCTGTCAGTATAAGTCTTGCCTAACACATCAAGATCATTCATGATTTTGGTAAATCGAGTATCTAATTCATCAATTGATTCACCTGGCTTCATCTTAAATGATTCAAACCTTTGGACAGTTGTGGATAATTTACTTTCTTTGATCAGTGTAGTACCTTCACAAAGAATAGCCAATTTGTCCCACATTTGCTTTGCAGTCTTACATTTTAACACTTTACCAAGATACTCATTTGACAAGGTGTGTAAAATATAATTCTTAGCAAGACTATCCAAATTGTTTTGTCTCATTTCTTCAGAAGTCAGTTCTGACCTTGGTTTAGGGACCAGTGCTCCAACTGGTTGAGAAGGATCCAGAACAGCAGTGTTCTCCACCATGGTGACAATTGGTCCTTCAGTCACCACAGACACCATTAGATCATGGGTTGAGCTAAAGATGGCCTCCATCCTAAGCTTCCAGTAGTCATAATCTGCAATCTTGAACTTAGGCAGTTTGTTCACATTAGTGTCATCCATGTTTGATTGGACAAATAGGATTAGTAGTATAGCAGATAGATTTCAAGTATTCAGATAGTGACAGATATCAAGAAAGAGTAGCAAGATTAGTAAGTTTTCCCTCAAGATCTGCAAGGTTATCAAGAAACAGCAGTCCTAAGAACTACTGCTCTGATACCACTTGTTGGTCCCAAAGTTGAGTTAAGATTGAGTAAGCTAGTAAAAGTCTAGAGGGGAGGGGTGAATAGACTTTTAAAAATCTTTCAAAATATCAGAATATGCAATGCGGAATTTAATCTTCTTATGTACTGTACTGTGCTTACTTAGCTCAGATCAGTACTTTCAAAACAATATGGGCCTTACTAGTTTATACTCAACTTTTCTTTAGATCTTTATCTTTTTAAATCTTAATGTTCTTAGTTAAACAATTCAAACAAATATCAAACTGAAAAGTAAAGAAAACAGAATTTTATAGTGGTTCGACAAATGTCTACATCCACTCTCACAACTCCAGTTGTGAAGTTTTATTAACTCTTCCTTCTTGAGTTTCTTGTGGCTTAAAGTCCCAAGATTAAGACTTTGATCTTATCGATTATACCTCCAGGTATATCTTCGATCTACTAGTAATTTTCCAAGTAACTAGCACACTTGTTTTACAAAATACAAACTTAAAACTTGAAAAGTAAAACTTCTCTTTGAATAGCCTTTGATTCTTCTCTTCAATTCAGTGGCTCTTCTCTTCTTTAATCTCCTTCAACTCTGTGAGTTCTTCTTGTGCTCTGTAGACTTAGATTGCTTGTAAATGCTTTATGATCAGTAGTCTTAGCAGTAGGAGATCACACAGTATTTATAGAACTTAGTATGACAGTTAGCAGTTTGTGAACTAACTCTCAACTAACTCTAAAACTGTTTTTGTTGTAACTTCTTCTTGTAACCGACTTTGTAACTTCCTTCAACTTCCAAGTCAGCATATTTTCAATAAATCTTCAGTTACTCTTTAAATAAGCTTTCCAAACTTATTCTTCAAATTCACCAAATTAGCACAGTAACTTACTGTTCTGATTTTTACTCTTCTGATTTTTACTCTTCTGAGTCAGTCAGCACAGTAACTTAAAACTGTTCAAAACTTCTCCAGATTTCTTCTAAGCTCTTCTTCAACTCTTCTTGAAGTCTTCTTATTCTAAAGTAGTCTTCTGAGTCTTCAATAGTCTTCTGATCTTCTTCTAATCTAGTTCTAATCTACTGTTCTGAACTTTACAATGCTGATTACAATCGAATACAACTTTACAAATATAAAACCTATCCATACATCAACTGAACTATATACAGATGAGTATATCTAAGTCCTATACTATAAGCTGTCTATACAATACAAAACATCAGCTTAGTTCCTAACAGTTCATATATCAGATAAGTAAACAATAAGATCAGTAAACTCATATACGATTAGTAACTCACATATAAGATCAGTAAGCATCTAAGATCAGTAAATATATAAGATCAGTAACTCAGATTCAAATATCTCATATAAGATCACTAAAATTATTCTCAGTTTCCATACTCAGATCAGTAATCTTATTCCATATGACTCAGTTAAGATCAGTAATCTTATTCTTAATATGACTAAATAAGATCAGTAAACTTATTTCATTTAGCATTAAGATCAGTAATCTCAATTTAAGTTTCTCATCAAATGACTTAGTTAAGATGACTTAGAACCACATATATCACTAACTTTAAGTTGCTTTTGGCCATCAAAACATACTTTCATCAATTAGAACATTGTTTCAAGGATTCATATCCCAACACACATTTTCTTCCTCCGATTAAGAAAAGAACTTGAATCGGTTTATCATCAACACTTCTTCCTTTCTTCTTTCTCCTCAGTGAGTTAGAGTAATCAACTCGTACACACACAGTCGAATTTCACTTCGTTGAGCTGGGATCCTCTTTCTCTTTTCTTTCTCAAAATTCCTCCAAAAAGCAATCTATTCAGATTCATCAGTATTAAAAAGATAAGAGTTAGTTTCACCTGAGTTAGCATTCGCGTTGGCCTCCTTCATTTGAGCGTCCTCAGAATCGGATGTCTCAGCATTTGCATACTCATTCTGCTCAGCAACAGGAAAATCATCAATTTCCTTCTCAATCTCCCCCATAGAGGAAGCAATTAGGGCATTTGCCTCTGTTTCAGTATTAGGACTTGGAAATTGGGCTTTTATGAGGTGAACGAATCAAGTGTAGTGGTGAGGTTTTCAGTTTTCGGTAATGAGAAATGTCAATGGACATATTTTCAAGCAGTAGAAATAGATTCTCAGAATTCACATTCGATTGAGACATATTCTCAACAGCTTGGTTCAACTCGTTAAGGGTCGAATCGAGTTGAATGTGTAGAGTTGTAGGAATGGGTGTAACTGGAGTTGTTTTGGGTACGTGTTTCAGCTTTTCTTGTAGCAGTTGGTGAGTTTTGGTGTAAGTAGCCATGAAAGCAAAACTATTAAGATTTGAGAGAGATGGAGATGACAGTTTCGTGGGAGTTTGAGTGTGGTGAGGTAGTTTCCTGTCATTTAAGCACCAAAAAATCGAAAAGATAATCACAATAATCGAGACAAACAAGGTTTTAGCAAATCTTAAAAGACAATACTCAAATCACTCGAAAAAAAGGCAATGCTTAGTATATCATGTTAAGAGAAGTATATAGGAGAGAATGCATAGTTGGAAGTAATACGTATATAAAAAAATAAGAACTAACTAAGGAGAATTCTAGTGGTAAAAAAATGATTTGGGGGTGAACTCATAAAATGAGCGAGTACAGATAACTCTGGTAAAAAAAGATTTGGGGTGAACTCATTAAATGTGCAAGTGCAGATAATTATAGTAAAAAATGATTTGGGAGGTGAACTAATTAAATGAATGGGTGCAGATAATTTGAATTCAAAAAAAAAAAATTGAAATTGAGGTTGGCACCATGGACGCGAGTGCATTGTAGTATTTGGCTTCTAACAAATACTTAAATAATCTTTTTTTTTTTTATTGATTAGCATTTTATTTATATTCTTAAACTGCAAAAACTTGTGTGAGATCGTCTTACAACTGATCTTTATAGACTCAGTTTTTTAAGTGTCTAGATTAATGTGGCCCAGCACAACTAAATCATTTCACTTTTTCTACTTAGCCCAAATAGTTCATCTTTTTCCCTTCGGTCCATTTTTTTGGAATAAATCATATACCCAAATCCATTAGGCAACATTAATAGACATGTTCGAAATCGGCGGTTACGGTTTTCAGAAATGGCAAACCGTAACCGAACCGCGAACCGTCGGTTACGGTTACGGTTTTCAAACCGGCGGTTCGGTTTGAAAACCGTCGGTTTGGCGATTTTAGTTTTTTTTTTTAATATTATCTCCGTTTTCACTCCGTTTTCGTTCGTTTTTTATTCGTTTTAACTCATTTTTTAGAAAATACATTACTAGAATTGAATAAAAATTATATAAATTAAATTTATACATTAAAAATAGAAGAATTGTGTATTAAAAAGTATATATATATATATATATATTTTTTTTTATAAAAACCGCCAAACTGCCGGTTAACCGTCAAAATGTCAAACCGTAACCGAACCGCCAATTTTCGGTTACGGTTCGGTTTGTAAACCGTAACCGCCGGTTGGACGGTTCGGTTTTGCGCATGTCTAGGTAAAAAAAACAAGGGCGCAGTTATACACACACACCAACTTATTGTGTACACTCAGTAGACAAATTTTTCATCTTAAATGACATGTAAAATGTCCATTATACCCTTTCTGTAAATTTTTTTAAAAAATACGAAGATGAGTACACCCACCCATTTCATTGTGCAGAATCATCCCCACCATCACCATAATCTTCAAAACAAATTCTTTAACAAACACAAAATTAGAAAAAAAAAATGTTCGAGATTTTTTTCCGGACAAATGAACATTGTCCGAAAAAAGAGTTGTTCAGGATTTTTTTTCGGACAAATCAACATTTTCCGAAAAAAAAGAGTTGTTTGGAATTTTTTTCGAACAAATCAACATTGTTTGGAAAAAAAGGTGGTTTGAAAATTTTAATCGAACAAAATCAAATTGTTCGAAATTTTTTCCTAAAAAGAAACATATTGTCCGAAAAAAATTCATGAACAACATTCAATTGTGTGAAAAAAAAAATCATTGAACAAACACACATTCCTTAACATTATCAATTTTTAAGCCGTAAAAACCCTAATACACTTGATTTTGTAAAATAATACATTTGAATCTGTAAATTTTCTAAAAACCCTAACACAAAACAAAACACAAAAAAATTAGCAAAAAAAATTGTTTTTATCTGTAAAAACCTAAAACCTAAAACACTAAACACTAAACTTACCGGAATCGGGGAGGCGAGACACGGCGGCGGTGTGCATGGACTTAGAGGGTAAGGGGGCGACCGCACGCGGGACGGCGAGGGGAAGGGCGGCCGCGCGCGGGACGGAGAGGGGAGGCGACAGCCGCGCACGGGACGGCAAGGGGAAGGGCGGTCGCAGTGGCTGCCGCGGCGACATGGGGAGGTGAGCGGCGTTGTGCCGCCGTTGAACACCTTCTTCTTCACGCAGCGGCGGCGGCCTTCTTCACGAATCGGCGGTGGCAAAGCGGATCTGGAGCGAGACGGCGACACACCCCGTTCTTGCCGTACACGAAGACGACGACACACCCTACCAAGAGGCCAGAACGGGGAGGGGGAGGTGGGCGTGGGCGCCGCTTGAGAGGGAAGGGGAGGGGATGGGTGTAAAATGAGAGAAAATGGGGGAGAAATAGTTTAATTAGGGTTTAGGAAGGAAGGGGTATTTTAGAACTTTACACGTGTGTGTCCTCAATAGGTTGGTGTGTGTGTGTATAACCGCGCCCCAAAAACAATTCGTTTTCTGTCGATCCCATAACTTTTGGTAATGTTTTTCTCTATAAAAAGGGGGGTATTTTAAGAAAAAAATCATTATATCAATCAAATAATCTATAAATTTAAATTTAATGAGCAGGTGTTTTTTGTTTGGTAAATACCATAAATTTAGGAGTAATTATTTTTATTAATTGCATCAATTTTATGAGTTTTTATTGTCACTTTTTATTTAAAAAAATATCATTATTCAAAAAGTGATAAAGTTGAAAGTTCGATTGAAAAGTGATAACGTTTTTATTAAAAATAACTATCACTTTTTGCATAAACATTGTCACTTTTCAAATCTTAGTTAATGAATATAATTATATGCTATTGGGTATGATTACTAATTTTGTGTTAGTTTTTAAAGTTAATCGTTGTCTCTTTTTACTTTTTATAATTTTTCATATTTAAAAAGTGATAAAAGTTTAGTTAAAAGTGATAATGATTTTATAAAAAGTGACTCTCACTTTTTAAATAAACATTATCATTTTTTAGGTCTAAACTAATGAATGAGATTATAGGGTAGTGGACACGAGTACTTTTACTAATTGTTGTCACGTTTTACTTGGTATAATTATTAATATTTTAAAAAATTAATAATGTACAAGTTAAAAGTGATAAATATAAGTAAAATGTGATATTTAATTGATAAGATGTCATCTCTATTTTACTTTTTTTTTACGGGGAAAGATTAATTTTCATTACGTGAAAACGTTCGACATAGGCCGTACATCATTGATCACAAAACTAATACAATTACGTTGAACTTCTTCAAGCCAAATCATCTCCCACCCAATCTGAGTACCTAAACGTGCAAGTTTGTGAGCCACCTTGTTTATTTCACGGCGCGAAAAGTGGAAAGAGAGATTATCCAAGCTAAGTGCCACTTCTCTAATATCCTCCATCACGAGCATAGAATGCTGGTCTGCCTCTGTTTCATCTTTGAGAGCCCGAATGAGAACCTCGGAGTCCGATTCGATTTCCATACCCCGAAAGCCATGCTCCGATGCACAAAGAATCACATATCGCATGGCCAAAGCTTTGATCAGAGTGTTGTTACCGAGAGCCCTGGTGCGATGGCTACCTGCTAAGAGTACCTCCCCCTATCATTTCGGACGATGAAACTGAAACCCACGGAGCCGTCAGTAAACTTTGCAGCATCTGAGTTCAATTTGATTCTTCCCGGAGGCGGGAGTTTCCACCTTTCTCTTCCAGTTTTTTGGTTTCCATTGTAGGTTGTTCAATGAAGAGAGGAAATTGAATGGATAAGCTGAATGGCCCGAGTTGCTTGCTATCTTGGATCAGGTTTCTGGTTTTTGAACCGGAATTTGTTACGGGCCACCCAAATATTGTAGGCCACCACAGCAAAGAGGTCTGCTCCCTCTCTCGGCAGTTGATCAATCATGTCCCAACAGAGGTGTTTGAAACTTGTGGACTGAGCTTGCTGGAAGTCTAGATGAATATGGGATAAACCCCAGGTGTGAATCGTGTTTGGGTAGGTTAAGAGGACGTGGGCCACTGTCTCCATTGATTCCCCACACATCGAGCATTCACCTTCAACTTGAATTCCCCGTCTGATTAGATTATCCATTGTTGGGAGGGCATTGATGCACGCTCTCCACAAGAAATGCTGGGTACTTGGAGGGATTCTGAGTTGCATAGCTTATTCCACATGGACGTTGGGTTGCTGCTCGTAGGGATATCCACTCCATTCTTAGAGAAAATCTTATTTGCAAGATAGTAGGCTGATTTGACTGTGAATCGGCCGTGGTTAGTTTCTAACCAAACTTTCTTATCCGGGACAGATCGATTGCTAAGGGGCATGGAGAGGATGGCGTCCGCGTCCTCTTTGCAGAAGTGATGGGAAATTCGATCCTCATTCCATGAACATGTGCTGGGATCAATAAGGTCAGCGACCGTTGAGAACTCAGGAGATTAGTTCGGCGCCCGAGGGGGGCGGAACTTGCCGTTCCAAATCCAGCAGTCGGAGAAACAATTGATCGAAGAGCCATTTCCCACCCTCCACGCACTACCAGCTGTCACGAGATCACGCGCCCTCAAAATACTCCGCCAAACATAGCTTGGTTGATAACCAATTCACGCTGTCTCGGTCGCTCCCCTTGGGTAGTATTTTTCCTTGAGGATACACACTGCCATAGAAGAAGGATGGAGGCTTAATCTCCAAAATTGTTTGGCGACCATGGCGAGGTTGAACATGTTCATCTCCCGAAAGCCGAGTCCCCCATCTTTCTTGGAAATTAAAAGCCTCTCCCAGTTGACCCAATGCACTTTTCTTTCCCCCTCTTCTGCTCCCCAATAAAATTTGGCAATTGCTCGTTCAATATCCTCACAAAGGGAACGAGGGAAGATGAAACAACTCATTGCGTATGTTGGAATAGCTTACGCCATAGCCTTTAGAATAACCTCTCTCTCGGCATTTGAGAGGGATCTCTATTTCCAATCTTTGAGCCTACTTATGACCATCTCCACGATGGTTCTAAAGACATGCGATTTTGACTTGCCTATAAGAGTGGGTAGGCCAAGGTATTTCGAGTATCTATCCACTCTTTTTACCCCCAACTGCTACCCAAATTCCACTCTTCTGTCCTCCAGAATGTTACCACTTGCTGTTAGTTCTGACTTGTCCAGATTCACCCTCTGACCCGAGGCAGCTTCATAGAGTGCAATGATCTCCTTTACATTGTTCACCTCCCTCTGAGATGCACGTAAGAAGAGAATGCTGTCGTCAGCGAAGAAAAGGTGAGAGATGGGAGGGGCTTGCCTTGCCACTTTGAAGCCCGTTATATCCACTCGTTGTTCCGCCTGAATAATAAGAGAAGAGAAGCCCTCTTCACAAATAAGAAATAGGTAAGGCGAGAGGGGGTCTCCTTGACGGAGTCCCCTCTGGGGGTGAAAGGGAGCCGATGGCTGACCATTCACAAGCAGAGAATAGGAAACTGTGGAAACACGACGTAAAATCAGCTCAATCTAATTGTGGTTAAACCCCAGCTTCACACACATATCCCTCAGAAAACACCATTCAATTTTATCATATGCCTTACTCATATCAAGTTTTAAAGCAATGGTTCCTTTTCTACCCAATTTCTTTTTTCTCATGGAGTGAAAAACCTCAAAAGCCACCAATGCATTATCTGTAACGAGTCTATTCGGGATGAAAGCACTTTGGTGTGGTGAAATAATCTTGCCTATCACCAATTTCAGCCTATTTGCAATTTTTTTGGTAATCACACGAACAATAACATTGCACAAGCTAATGGGTCTAAAGTCCTTTGGGGTTTCAGGTTTTTTAATTTTTGGAATGAGAACTATGTGGGTAAGGTTAAGAGGTGTAGGATCACAACCGATGTTCAAGACATTTAGGCACGTAGAAATAAATGAGGTTTCAACAATTTGCCAATAAGATTGAAAAAAGAGGGGGGCATACCATCGGGACCTGGAGATTTTGTCGGATGCATCTGTTTTAGGGCCTTTTTTACTTCCTCCGTTGTGTAGGCATGTGAGAGGATCTCGTTCATTCCACTAATGACCTTTGGTTCCACCGCGGCACTAACCTGACTCATATCACATTGGCCCGTTGAAGTAAAAAGCTGGGCATAGTACTCCGTAAGAGTCTGGACAATTCTCTCCTCTTTCGTGATCTAGCCTCCCCTACCATCACTCAGTCGTAGTATAGTATTCATTTCTCTTCTCTGGGAGGCCTTTTTGTGGAAAAAACTTGTATTTATATCCCCGTCTTTGAGCCAAAGAGCTCGCGATCGTTGCCCCCACCATATTTCTTCATGTCTCATTAACTCATCAATCTCAGATTCTAGTGCCTTGGAGGCTGAGATAACAATTTCAGATTGGGCAGCCTGTTGGAGCTCCATCAGTTTCTGTTTTGCCTCCTTAATTTTTCTCCCAATATTTCCAAAGGTCTTCTCTCCCCATGTCGTGAGCTGCTGTCCACACAAGCTGGTTCTGGAGCTAAAATTGATGGTATGGCCGTTTGCGCCCCAAACCCGTTTGATGATCTCCTTACACTCCTCATTCTCCATCCAAAGTTTCTCAAAACGGTAGACCTTCACTCTTTTCTTATCTCTCCCCCTGGTTTCGGTGTTCTCACGTCGGCTATGCAGCACTATAGGGGAGTGATCTGATCCAAGCCGAGGTCGGTGGAAAACCGTTGTGAATGGAAAAATCAGATTCCATTGTGGGTTTTCAAGGGCATGATCAAGGCGGACCTGGACGTTGTCCGTGTCTACCCTTCCGTTAGACCATGTGAAAGGGTAGCCTGAGTAGCCCAAGTCTTAGAGCTCAAATTTATTTATGGTATTCCTGAAGTCCTCCATGTTCAGTGACAGGCGGGTGATGCCTCCCTTCTTCTCATGGGACCATAAAATCTCATTGAAATCCCCCAAACATAACCAAGGAGATCCCCATGGTGGGTGAGTTTGATTGATTAATTTCCAAGTATTCTTTCGATTCTGCTGCTCAGGCCATCCGTAGATGCCCGTGAGAAACCAAGATGCACATTCCGCCGTCGCATCCACCCCGAAGGAAATGTGATTATTTGAGAAGGATGAGAGAGAGAGTGTAAGCTTGCTTCTCCATAACATGCAAAGTCCCCCTTTCCTAGAGTTGCCCTCGCCCACACAATCCACGGGGAAGTAGCCTTCGAAACGGAGAGAACGGGCATTAATGGACTGCATTTGGATACATTTCAGCTTTGTTTCCATGAGGAAAACTATATCCGGATTTTCCTCATGGAGGAGCTTCTTGAGTGCTCGAACTGCCGCTTGGTTCCCATGCCCGCGACAATTCCAACTTATGGCAATCATTGGGACCGGTGGGACTGCATCGCAGTCGCCACCGCTGACTCAGAGTTAACTGTTTCGTTGTTCGTAACCTCATTTCTGCTCCTCTTTCCCACCTGGTCAATGTTCATATTATCTGTGGGTTTTCGTTTCTTAGGAGGAGGGGGTAGTCTGATTTGGTTATTAGGTGCGCCTGGGGTGTGTTTCCTGTGAATAGTTGGTTTCCTATGAATAGGTCTAAACTAATGAATGAGATTATAGGGTAGTGGACACGAGTACTTTTACTAATTGTTGTCACTTATTACTTGATATAATTATTAATATTTTAAAAAATTAATAATGTACAAGTTAAAAGTGATAAATATAAGTAAAATGTGATATTTAATTGATAAGATGTCATCTTTATTTTACATTAGTTCAATTAATAAGTACATAAAATATTATTTCCATTTCCATTTTAATAAATTTGTTCACTAATTGGGTTTATTTTTTAAAAGATTGACAAAAACTTGTGTGAGACAGTCTCACGAATATTTTTCCGTAAGACGGATCCCTTTCGACTAATATTTCAAATTTTTAGGTTGAACAACCCATTTTTTCCCCAAATTCTATATTTTTTTTTTTTTTAAATAGTGACAATATTTAAGTAAAAAGTGATAATATTTTTAATAAAAGTGATAAACACTTTTATTTAAATATTACTCCCTCCGTCCCACAGGAATTTGCACACTTTCCATATATGGATGTCCCGTACCAATTTGCACACTCCATAAAAGGAAATATCTTCACAACCCTCACCCTTGAAATATACTCATATTTACCCACATGCCATTACTTTTCCACACTCAATCTACTTTTTACTTTACTTTATTCATAAAAGTTTACAAAACTACCCCTCAAAACATCAATCATTACACATTTTCTTACACATTTCTTAAAGTGTGTGCCGGTCAAAGGGTGCAAGTTCCTCCGGGACGGAGGGAGTATCACTTTTTATCAGTGTTTTCATAACCGAACCGGTGACCAAACCGGACAGGCCAACGGTTCACGGTCCAACCGGAAAAATAATTCTTATGTGTTTTTTTTCAATATTATCTATGTGTCATTAAAAAAATATATGCAATTATAAAAATCATACTAAATAAACATTGTAGAGTTATAAAATAACAAATATTAAAATAAAATATCCCATCATTCATCCTAGTCCAATCCATAAATCATATTTCATAAGTCTCAAAATAAAATATTAAACATTACAAATTTAAAATAAGCAAAACAATAATGTAAAACAAGTTTGATAATTTAATTATAATAATTACTCCATATTCCATCATCTCCTTCAACCATTTTTGCCACTATGCATTATTCATCACATTTTTCGATCTCTTCAAAAGTATGTACTTCATTTTCAATTTTATTCATATCTATTAAAGAAATAAGTGGATTAAAAAGAGAGATTATTAAATTATTTAAATAAATTTAAATATTGAAAATACTCAAATATATACCTCGTTTAATTTTAGAGTAGACAACTAGACATTCAAAATTAAAAATTTATATTTAGAATTTTTAAAGCAAATTAACAGATTAAATATTAAGTTATTAGAATTGGACTCAATTATTTTTTGGTCATTTAATTATTTTGGCCCACATATTTAATTTGGCTCATTATACTTTACTTGCCCTAGATATATATATACATATTGATGGCCTGAGTGCCAGTGCCGCACACCTCACTTCAATAATATTCAGTAAAACTCAATTACTCTGTTTCTTTATCCTTAACATAAGTTAACTAGAATTCTTAACATATTGATTTCTAGCTGTTAACTTAGTCTGTATTTGCTGATTTACTTTTTGAAGAAGCAATGTGTGTATTGCTGAGCGCGGCTAGAGATGTTGAAGAAGGAATTTGGAGGAGAAAATTCAGAGAAAAGGTATTTTGGAGAGTCGGAGATGCGCGTAACTTACAGGAATTTTAGACAATTAAAAATTTAGATTTTAGAATAATTTTTTTTTTTAAAAGGGGGAACCGGTTTTGACCGGTTCAACCGGTTTTTGACCGGGTTTTAGGCTTCTTCCGGACCGGTGCCGTGACCGGTTCACGGTCCAACCGGTCGAACCGGCCGGTCCGGTCCGATTTTGAAATCATTGCTTTTTATATCGGGTCAAGAAAGATCTCTTATATTTTATACTTTATTTTATTTGATTGATATATCTTTTAATTTATTGAAAAAAATAATTTGTTGAAAAAAATAAGAATATATTTTTTTAATAATCACATTTTTTTAATGAGAGCCTAGGTGGGCTTAAAAACCAAGTATTTGTATGGGTGCCTGAACAAGGAGTGCGACAATTGGCATTATAAAATGCGGTTACCCATTTTTGGTTCGAGGGTCAAAATAAGATTCGTGAGACGGTGATCACCTCTTTTTTTTAAACAATATTAGTTTAATCGTATTAATTGTATTAAATTAATACTAAAATATATAGAGTAGTTATATTAATACAAAATAATAGTTACGTGGGGGTACATAACATTGTTTTACATCAAATTAAACAATTAAAGTAGTACTAACATTAATGTGAAAAAAGTATAAAGTTATAAGAGTTGTTCTCCTCACGTTAGGAGATAGGGTTTCTCATATAGCGAGCTAGGGTTAGGGTTTTTGACCTTTTTAGTGGCCAACTTCGTTCGCTTTTCACGTACATCTGCCGGGTTTTCTTGGCTGCGTTGGGTTTGATCTTACCAACTCTCTTCTTTGACGATTTATATAATGTAATTGCTTGTTTCTTGTTTGCTTTGTGGTTTACAGGTTCCCTCGTCTATACGTATCCAATATGTTTGTCGTCTGCGATGGTCTCTTTGGGTGGGGATGGGGATGTACTTGATTTGGCTGAGGTAGGGTTTGAGAGTGGATCTGCTTGGGTGGGGGGTTCTTTAGCCCCGGTGGGTCTGGCCGCCAGACTCTGTGCCGAAAAATCGGTTAATTCTTTTGCAATGATTGAGGTGATGACAAAGGCTTTTCGGCCAAAGGGGCGCGTGACTTCTCGTGAGTGGGGAGGTGGGGTGTATATCTTCTCGTTTGATTTGGTGGATGATCGTGACTGGGTTATTCAAAACCAACCATGGCACTTTGATGGATACTTATTTGTGGTTATGGCCCTCACTGGATTCGAACAACCATAAAAAATCTGTGTTGATCGGGCTTCATTTTGGACTAAGGTTTACGATTTGCCATTGGCATATAAGAATGTTAAGGTCCTTTACACCCAACCCCGTTTACCTCCCATGATCAGCCTCTTAATTCCCAAAATCTGTCTTCTTTTGACACCCAAAAGCAGCTTGCTACCAGCCGTGACTCTAATGTGGTAGCCGTCCAATCAACGATTTCTACTTCGCATATCTTCCATGCTCTTCGAGCACCCCTCTCTATTCCTAATCTGGACACTGTGATTCTTGCCTTATTAGACTCTCTAACCTCAAATTTTACCCTTACGAAGTCTTCTTTGAGCGTCCCTTCAATCCAAACCTCTATACTATCGCTGGAATCTATCCAACCCTCTACGCCTTTTTCTGAGCCTAACCAAACTTCCTCTACTCATTTTTCTAAATCAACCCAAACTTCGGTTTTGTCGCTGGAACCTCCCCAACCCTCTATTCTGTCTTCTGAACCAACCCGCCCTCACAGATTTGCATGGAAGAGGGCAGCTCGGGACGTGGGTAAAGCAGATATGGCCATGTTGGTGGGCTCAGTGTCGGGGAGTAAGAGAGCTCAGGTGCTTGATACTACTAATGATGAACAGGCTTCTAAAAAACGGTTGAAAAGTGATGCAACTGTATTTATATCAACTTCTGAATCGGCGGCGGCTGCGGTGATCCAGCCCCGCTGGGAACAATGAGTTGTCATGGATGGAACTGTCGGGGGCTTGGGAACCCTCGAAAAGTTCCGGTTTTGAAGAAAGAAATTCGTTCTAAAGGTCCTATTGTGGTGTTTTAGTGTGAAACACGGTTGTTGGTGTCTGAATTACAGGGAGTTGCGAGGAAGCTAGGCTTCGAGTGTTGTTTGGGGGTGGATTGTGATAGGAGTGGTAACGGTCGTGGTGGTGGTTTGGGCCTATTGTGGCACTCGGATATTTTAGTCACAGTTCAGTCATACTCTATGCATCACATTGATGCGGTTCTGGGGATGGGGGAGGCGCAAGAGTGGAGGCTTACTGGCGTGTACGGTTATCCGGAGGAGGCTCAGAAGTGGAGGACGTGGGCTTTGATGGATAGATTGGCGGGTGAGGTGGAGTTGCCTTGGCTCTGTCTAGGTGATTTCAATGAGATCTTGTATAGTTTTGAAAAATCTGGTGGCGTGCCTCGGAGTGTGGATCGTATGGTTGAGTTCAGGGACTGTCTGGATCGATGTGGGTTGATTGATGTGGGGTATGAGGATCACAAATTTACATGGACGAATATGTAGGGGGGATAATAATATTCAGGAACGGTTAGATCGAGTGGTGGCTAATTAGGTATGGTTAACAGGATTTGCCAGAGTTTGGGTTCGACATTTAACCCGGGTGTTGTCGGACCATTGCCCACTTCTGGTTCAGTGGGAAGGACGACTTCGACGCTCTGATGATTATAGGACAGCCCACCTGTTTCGGTTTGAAACGTCCTAGCTGCAAGAGGAGGATTGATTTGCTATTGTACGATCGGCTTGGGGTCCGGGCAGGGGGAGGTCAGTGCAGGGGTTGGTGGAAGGGATTGGAGATTGTGGCAAAGCTTTAGATGAGTGGGATTCTCGATTTTTTGGGAATATTCCACGGGTGATTATTCGATGTAAGGAGGAATTATTAAAATTGCAGAAATCTCGCCAATCCGTTGAGTGTTTGCAGGCTACTAGGGCCTTAGAACATAAGATTACTGCTTTGGTAAGAAAGGAGGAGTTGTACTGGTTACAACGATCTCGGGTTAATTGGATGAGAGAGGGTGATAAGAATACCAATTTTTTCCATCGTATTGCTAGTGGTAGGAAGAGGAGGAATTATATTCGGGAGATTATGGGTTCGGATGGAGTGATACAGACGGAGGCGAATGGGGTCAAGCGGGTTTTCCTGAACTACTTTGAAGGGCTATTTACGGCTTCACATGAATTGGATATGGAGGAAGTTGTGGGAGCCGTGGATTGCAGGGTGACGGGGGAGATGCATGATACTTTATCGCAGTCGTTCACTAAGGAAGAGGTGACAAAGGCCTTATCCCAAATGCACCCCACTAAGGCTCCGAGACCGGATGGTATGTCTGCTATCTTTTTTCATAAATTTTGGGATTTAATTGGCCCTTCGGTTTCCTCTTCTGTTCTTGATGTTCTCAATAATGGTGTGTCTCCTGCGGTCGCAAATCATACTTTTATAGCCCTTATTCCTAAGAAGAAAGCCCCAATATTACCCTCTGATTTTCGTCATATTAGTTTGTGTAATGTTTTTTATAAGCTTATTACTAAAACTATAGCAAACCGTTTGAAGCCTCTGTTAAATTCCATTATTGATCCTTGTCAATCTACCTTTGTGCCTGGTCGATTAATTAATGATAATTCCTTACTAACCTTTGAGATATTTCATCATATGCGTATCAACAAGGCAATGTCTAGAGGCTCTTATGCTTTTAAGTTAGATATGAGTAAGGCGTATGATCGAGTGGAGTGGTCTTTTCTAGAGAGGGTTATGAGGAAGATTGGTATTGTTGATTCTATTGTCTCTACGATTATGCGATGTGTTAGTTCTGTTTCTTTTGCATTCCTAGTGAATGGTGCCCCAACGGATACTTTTAAGCCGACAAGGGGACCCTTTGTCCCCTTATCTGTTTCTGTTTTGTGCGGAGGCTTTGTCGGCTTTAATCCGGAGACATATGGAGATTGGTGTGCTACATGGAATTAAAATTTGTAGGAGGGCTCCTCCGGTCTCAAATTTGTTCTTTATTGATGACACTGTTATTTTTGGGAGGGCGACGTATGATGAATTAGCATGTGTGAAGAGAATTTTACAGGTTTATGAAGGGGCTTCAGGGCAGGTGGTGAATCTGGAGAAATCAGAGATTGTATTTAGTGGTGGTATTCCGGAGGGTAAGGGGGAGGAGTTGGCTGACTTTTTGGGGGTCAAGCGGGTCTTAGAGCATGCAGTGTATTTGGGGATTCCTACTCGGGTGGGGCGGTCAAGATCGTCCGTTTTCCGGGCGATTGTAGATAAGGTGTGTAAGAAAATAAAAGATTGGAAGAGTCGGATGTTGTCACAAGCGGGGAAACTAACGTTGGTTAAATCAGTGGTCCAATCGATTCCTACTTACTTAATGACCTGTTTTAAGATCCCAGTGGGTGTTGTTCGTAAGATTGAATCTGCCATTGCTCGATTCCTGTGGGGCCAAAGGGGGGAAGAGAAGCGTATACACTGGCTACGGTGGGAGATTCTGTGCCGAACAAAGAAGGAAGGCGGGCTTTGTTTGCGGAGGCTGTCAGAATTTAATGATGCCCTATTGGCTAAGCAGGGGTGGCGATTGCTTCAGGATGATGCTTCCCTCTTAGCTAGGACGCTGCGCGCGAGGTACTATCCGAGAGGAAGTTTTAGGACGGCTGGCATGGGATATAATTCTAGTTACACATGGCAGAGTATTTTGGCAGGTAGAGAGGTCCTTGAGAGAGGTTTGGTTTGGGTGGTTGGTGATGGAAGGTCTATTCGGGCAGGTACTGATGCTTGGCTGTTTGATGGGGGAAATCCTACCCTTGAGCTAGCTGCTGGTTGGTTCCGCCTGTGACGATCTTTGGGTGGGAGATCTCACTACAGCAAAATGCATTTCTTGTAACGAATTTATTTGTAACCAACAATAAAATGGTTACAAAAAGTTAACCTATTGAAACGAAATTTTATTTTCGTTACAAAAAGCCATATTATAAATAACAATAAGTAATTTTCGTTGCAAATAACAAAAAGTTTGTTACAAGTAGTAAACGACTTTTAATTTAATTTTATTCATTCATTTTTAAATAATCCGACCACATAAGGTTAATTCCATCTTATGTATCTATTTATATATATATAAATATATATTTAATTATTTGACTGTAAAAGTAAGAGTATTATCTTAATAACCCACACTGATTTGAGAGAGGGGTCACTGACTCATTGGTAAGTCAAAATTTATTTCAGAAACGCATTGAATAAAAAATGATCTGGGAAAGGCGGGTAAATTTTGTGAGAAACCTAAATTCTAATCCCAAATCTTACGTCTCCCACCTAAATCCCTATTCCTAAATCACAAATCTTACGCCTCAAATACCTAAATCAAATCCTTTCCTGTTGGCGCCTCTATCTTCTTCCGGCGGCCCCACCCTCTGTCTGCGGCACCCTGGTGGAAAGCCCTCGCCAAAGAATTGCATCTAATTTCAATTCGCACCATCATAGCCGAGATCAATTTAGGCAGCCACGACCTACTCTTTTGCGAAGCTCTCCCAGGAAATTCTAATTTCGAACGATTCTTAGAGCAATTAAGTTGTCACGACCCACGGTGCTACGATCTCAGGTAATTCCTCTCTTAGTTATCTTTTATCGACTCTAATTTGCTGACACCCACCCCACGTTGTTTGAGTTTCTTATTAATTTTTGGGCTTTAATTGTTGTTTGTGTAGTATATAAAGGCCATATGCGGGCTATAAAATTGTTGAGTTTGTATAATTTTGGAACTGATTCTATCTTTAGATCTAGTTTTAGTCCGTATTTGTGAATTTTGTTATGTTTGCTGTAATCTTTTTATTATGTTTTACTTGTATTAATGGTTTGTGCTTAATGTACTATTATTGCATATCATTGTTTCTGCTTTAAAAAAGTAAAGAATGTGTTGTTGTTACCACTGGGTTAGTGAGGGTGTATTATAATGCTTATTACTATGCTATAATTATACATATAAGGATATTACATGCAATCATTGTAGACTGAGTCGTGCTGCTTATGAGTGGTGAGCCCTTTTGTTTAATGTTTCAATTTTTATCATACAGCTTCCCATAGTTCGCTAGTTGCATGCTTTAGTGATCAAGAGTAATTTGAATGGGAAACACATTCTTTAATCTATACAACTTGTATAATTAAGCTTGGTTGTTGATACTTATAAATAGACATCCTTGTTGATACTTATAAATTGCATCCTTGTTCATTTCATTTTGAACCTCAAGAGAAGATACACGTGGAACTCCTAGAAGGTCAATTGGAAAAGCTGGAAGATAAACTGTATAGTAGGGGTAGCAGTGAGGAACGACAAGACATAAATAATTATGTTTCTTCTTCTCAATCTGATATTATCAATTCTTTTAGTCAGGATTTGGAGTCGTTAAGGGCATAGAATATATCCTTAAAGGATGAGCTACAACTTTTGAAGGCAGGACTTAGTAATATTAAGGAAACTGACCAGCGTGTTCAAATGCCGAGGAAAAATGGAAAATTTTAGAATCTTCTTTAAATGAGTTTGAGATTAACTTGATGCTTCTCATGACAATATTTCAAAAATCCATAGCTTGAAATCTGAATGCAAAAGTTTATATGACAATGTCGAGGATCTACAAAGACTGCTCGATAAGGCAACAGAGCAAGTTGATCAAGCTATTCTTGTGTTGTAACAAAACCAAGAACTCCGTAAAAGGTTGACCGGCTTGAGGAATCTCTAGGTGAGGCCAATGGTTATAAATTGTCGTCAGATAAGATGCAACAATATAATGATCTGATGTAGTAGAAGTTAAAGTTGTTGGATGATCGCTTGCAAAATGCAAAGATCTGTTGATGAGAATAACTATTATGTTCAGTCGTATCAAGATTCTATGAAGGAATTTCAGGATACACTAAATATTTTGAAAGAAGAACACAAGAAAAAACAGAAGATGAATCTGTGACAAACTTGTCGAGTTCTGGAGCAATTTATTGCATGATTTCTTGAAAAAAAGATTTCAGTGGATCAAATAGAGGTTTTATGAGAAATGATTTGGAATAAAGATGGAAGCATATGTGATGCATATATGTCATCTGAAGAAAATAATGAGTGTGACATCATTACGACATTTCTCAAATTAATATCTTCATCAACAAGGCTTAAAATGTGATGAATCTTTTGTTTCATACATATTATTATTAAATATCTATCTTGACTGGTACTTTCTCTCATTGTTTAGTGCAGGTTGCATGTTGTACATATCGCAGCAGAGATGGCACCTGTGGCTAAGGTATGCATATTACATAAATATAGAGTTTACTATGTAGGTGTTCCAAATTTTCTTCTCTGGAGAATAAACTTTGAGAGAGAATCTATACATAATTTGAAAAATTGTGCAAAGATTCAAGCATTTGAGAGGTCTTTGTTTTCTTGTTCATTTGGGGGTCGAATTGATGTTAGCTTTATTATACAACTTCAGCAAAATCAAGATCCCTTTGTTATTATCTTTCATTTTGCATTAATGTTTCAACTTTGGATGATGCAAGTTAGTTTCTCTACTCTATCAGCTATTACATTTAATACTGACTCACAATTTGAAGGTTATTCTTTAAATAAATAAATTTATCTTAATTAGGTCGATGGGCTGGGAGATGTAGTGACTTCTCTCAGTAAAGCACATCAGAAGAAAGGACACCTTGTGTAAATTATTCTACCAAAATATGATTGCATGCAGTATGAATGCATTCGAGACTTAAAGGTATTTGACTTTTGACAGATGTATTTTTTCTTTTTTGTATTTGATCTTCTGGTCTAGGGCTTCATGGGATGCAGTCTTTGGATATGCCTATTGAATCATATTTTGATAGTTGACTGTTCAAAAATAAAATCTCTTTTGGCGCTATTGAAGGTATATTATTATTTTATTTCCAACATGAAATCATCTTTTGCTTATTTTGAATGTCCTGATACCATTTATTGCTTATTTTTTTACTAGTTAGATATTGATTTGCACCTTGTGCTGCTTATAATACTTTATTAACAAGAGAATTTCAGTTTTCTCAATCTGATTGGGTATGAAGTGGATATTCCATAGCATCAAATGATTTTCCTATATAATATATTGTTTACATTTTTTTGTTAATCTGAAAAGAAAAGAAAAAAAAAAGATACCTAACTTGAGGTACTTAACTGAAATTTACCGTATGCTTTGGTGAAATCAATAGGAGTTAATTCTCATTCCATGGTTTTCTGCTCTGTTTAATAATTAAAACTTGGAGGAAAAAGTTTTAGTTTATGTTGGGATAGTTAATTGTTGTGGATTTATAATAACTCAAACTATTATGTTTTTGCCAGCTTTTGTTTCGAAATTATAATTTTCTAAAAGACTGTTTTAATTTCCTGATTTTTATGGGTTTTTTTGGGGGTTTTGAATTTGGCTAAACTTTTAATGTGCCTATGTTTGAGTGTTGATCTGTGATTCTTATTGGTGTTTTGTATGGTATGCTGCTCAATTTTTCAATTGATGAGAGGTGATTTGAGATACTTGATCCTCTTAGTTTTGATTGGTTGTGTTTAGTAATAGAAGGTTGGTGTTTTCTTTCTTTAGAGTTGAATATCTTTTTTTTTTCTTTATCTACGTAGTAAACTTAAATTTGTTTACAATAATTTTATGATGTTTTATTGTTGTGTCTTTTGTAGAATAATTAAGTTTCACTTTGATCGTAGTCAAGAAGACTAATCAAGACTTTGATCAAGTATATGGTTCTTTATGCTAGCTATTAGACACATTGAAATGTCCAAATACATTTTCCTATAATTGTTTAGAACGGTTTAGACATTTTGTTTCATGATCTTCATTAGATGACATGATAAAAAAATATTCCGAGTGTATGTTAACCTTGTTGATTGAGTCCGTTTGGAGAATTATTATTTTCTAGAAATAAAATCATTGCAGTATGACTCTTATATTTTTAAAGATTATATGTATGTATAGTATAATGTGTATATAAATTATATGAGTTGTTATATTAATTATTTATTTTTCAAATGAAATGAGCTGGTAAATGTTACAAAATAGTAGTAACAAATCAATATTTTAGTATTACATATATGATTTTATGTAACAACTTATTTGTAACGAAATTGATATTTGAATAAATTTTACAACAATTTGTAACATAACTTTTGTTACCATTACTAAGGTTTTTGTAACAAGAATATGCGTCGTTACAATTGTATTGGTAACGAAATTGAATTTTTTTTCGTTACAATAACTTTTTGCAACGAGCTTTACAAGACCAACTTTTGTAACAAAATATTTCGTTACAAAAGGTTTTTGTAACCAAAACTTGACTTTTTGTAACCAAAATTTTTGTTACGAAAAGTGCATTTTGTTGTAGTGTCTATTGGTACCGGGAAGGCGTGAATGGGATGTGGAGAGGCTGAGAGCGGTTCTACCGGAGCAAACAGTGCGCCGTGTGTGTGCTATACCGATCTCCTCTACAGCGGGAGAGGATGTTCTAGCATGGCGTTTTACAAAGAACGGGGTGTATACGGTGAAATCGGGATATTTTGATGGCTTCCCAGAGCGTGAGGAATCACCAGTAGTGGAGATGGGGGAATGGTGGGGTCGTTTATGGGGACTCGATGTGGTTCCGCGTGTGAAGTTTTTCCTGTGGCGTATCTTGCATGGAATTTTGCCCACTAGTATTAATCTGGTTAGCCGATTTGTGGATGTTGATCCAATGTGCAAGAGGTGTGGAATCGATATTGAGACGGCGGAGCACATGGGGCGTGATTGTGGGTGGGTGCATGAGTTTTGGAACCTGACTGGTATATCTGTTTCTGATGGGACTGAGGCATCTCTCGCGGGCTGGGTGGTTGGCATTTTGAATAATTTGCAGGGAGATGTTGAGAGACAATGCAGATTTGTGGTACTGCTCTGGTTCCTATGGTTTGCTCGAAATGCTCTGCTGTTTCGGGAGAAGTTCTATGACCATCAAATGCTGATTACAATGGCGGATGAGCACATTGTTGAGGTACGACGGGCGACGATATCTGCTCAAGTGGCCAGATCGAGTAGGGTAGCGGGAAGGTGGGAGTGTCCAACGGGTGGCCTGATTAAGCTCAACACTGATGCATCTGTAAGGGCTGGTGTGGGCGTGGGACTAGGTGGCATTGCTCGGGACTGTAATGGAGTGGTTAAATGGTGCTTCGCCGAGTGTCGACCGGTGGATTGGAGTGTGGAATTGGCAGAGGCGGAGGCCATTAGACGGGCTCTTATGTGGGCGGTATCCAAGGGGGAGACGACTGTGATGGTGGAATCTGACTCTCAAATAGTTATTAATGCACTGCTGCGACCTCGACCGGATCTGTCCTACTTGGGAGTGTTAACTCGGGAGATTGTAGCTCTGTCTAGGAGGTTTTCTACTGTGTCCTTTGTCTGGGTGAGGAGGACGTGAAACTTAGTAGCACATAGGATGGCTTGCTTTGGTTTAAGTTGTGATTCTAAGTTTTTTTCATTTCATGTACCTGCTCATATTGAGCATGATGTTATAGCTGATTTGCAGCTTTCTTAATCTATATATTCATTTTCCCTGTCAAAAAAAAAAAAAAACATTAATGTGAAAGAGGCATATATTAACCAACAAAGAATTGGATGTCATGCACACTTTTTTTAGATTTATGCCCTCAACAATTAATTCTATTGCACAATTATGATTTTATGAAATGAAGATTTATTTTACTAAAAATTCAATTCAATATATAGTTATTCTCATGACAATTAGCATGATTGTTTTGCATATGTTCTTATCCCATCACCATTAAATTTAATTGAAGCAACGTAGATATATGTGTAAAAATTGTAAATTTAAGGGGGGCGCCCTCCTCTCAAATCGGTCCCATAATTATTTAATGTAACAGAAAATTCAAACTACGTTACTTGGTTTATTAAAAGCAACCTTAATCAATCAATACTGATCAATAAAATGAGTAGTAAGTCGTAACAATCAAACAAATTTCATTATTTATTAATTTCAGAATCCGATCATAATATAACAGGTATTGTTTCATCTAATCGATCGATCAAATTACTCGATCGAAGTCGTTCTCCATTCAATTTCAACATGATTTTGAAATCGAATAGAAGAATTTGGATTGCAATAATAATTTTGATGGTAATAATGTTTGAATCGGAAGGTGCAATGGAGAAAAAATTCACGGATGAAAGCCCGTCGACGTGCAACACGACGTATCCGGAACATTGTAGGAAAAATATCGTGGATTGCATATGCCGCAATATTGAATCTATTGAGGAAATGGCGCGACCTCCGCATGCTGATTGTTGTCAAATTATTCTAGCCACTCAAGGAGGATGTTTTGGCCAATTTTTAAACGAGAGTTATGTCATTTGCAAAAATGAGAGGGATCTTAGTTTTAATCCCACCGCGGCTAGTAATGTCATGATGACTTGCTTAGGTTGAGTATATATAATCACAATTATTAATAATTAATCTTCTTTTCATCCCTTTAACACCATTTCTACAAGTTCATTTAATTTTGGTATTTTAATTTAATTTGAAGTATAATAAGAAAGAGTTTTTTTAACTCATAAGTGCCATCTAGAACACCTTATTACAATTAAGTGCTACATTTTTAAATAGTTACTAATGTTGGGATATTCATCCAACCCCTAATTTTATTGCATTGTATAAGTTTAGTTTTGATGGTCAAAACCAGATCAGTAGAGTACAGGTTAGAATAATCATTTGTAATCTAGATGTAAGTTACCTAAGCTGTTTTATAAAGCTTAGAAGTATTGAATGTGTCTAAGTCTGAGTCTGAGGAATTAGCTGATTACTCATATGTTTCAACATGCGTTCGCTCAAGACTTTAAGAGAAGAAGACTAGAAGACACTAGAGCTCATTAGTAAAATCAGATCTAAAGGTTGTTTTATACCTTATAGATGTTGGATTTTTTAGGTACGAACACCATGCTCGTAGCAGCGGAAGTTGAAAATTTAGTTCACCAACACAGATTCCTGATATGACTATAACATAATTAAGGATAATTAAAGCGTTTAAATAATTCTTACAGTAATTCGTATGCGAGATCCTCTACTACGGTATCCACGTAATCCTCGTCTACGAACTTGTGATCCATATTGAAATTTTCTAAAATAACTCGCTAGGAGAATTCTATAGAGAGAACCGGAAAAATATTATGAGTGATCAATTGTTACTACTCATAACCTCTTACCCTAGAGATATTTATATAGTAAAACAGAAACCCTATCTCTGTACATGGGCTTGAGCCCAAGTATATATTTTACCATATTTATGATATACCTAATATATCATCTTATTAATTAAATCTAATTTAATTAAATAATTATAATTCTATCCAATAGAATTATTCAATATTTCTCCATAAATTAAATATCTTGATCAAATCAAATAATTAATTCATCCAACTTTAATTCGTAAATTAAGACTACTTGTTGTGTGACCCATAGGCCCTCACATATCAAGCGATTAGTCAAACTAACGGTCTTAGCAGAACCCTAGACAATGAATCAGACCATCTCAATATGTGAGGTACGTTGCGAGGAAATAGCAACAACCTGTAATGTGATGCTCACAATGATATGATCCTTTCATTCACGAATACTCCGATTAAATCTAGAACATGATGATGTGTATATTCCAATAATTTAATCACGTTATCTCATTCTACTAATTGATCACAGTGTTGCATTTGAACACCATTTCAAATGTGACGTGCATTGGCCAATGACTAACGATCCAATTAGTTATGAGAAGAAGAGTATTCTCTCTAAATCTATTTGAGGAATGAATCCTATTCTTGGCTCAACTACCGCGCACATGTACTTTATGGTGTGCCCAACACATGCCTAATCTACCCCGTTAGGAGTGCAAGCGTCGGTCATGGTCAAAGCCCATCACGCCATACATGTCGCGTGTATTGACCTCAAGTCGAAGGACATTACATTGCTCCACAAATCGATATTCCCGTAGACACGTAAATAGAATACACCAAACGGTTTCTCGATTGGGCAAGCCAATACTCTCAAAGTATCCGTGCATCCATCATGAGATACCTAGTATCTCGTAGTTGTGAGAATCACTACATCCTCTAAGGATATGATGTAGATCGCACACCAATCTCAATCGCATCATCGATATCCCAATCTCGATGATCCTTGATTGGGGCTGCTTTAAGAACCATGATATAGTCAATCGAGATCTCACATCTCAATGACATCATTGGTTCATGGGAACACATATAAGAATAAATGCAAACAATCAAACATAACATTTTATAAGTGTATCACCGAATATTATTACTAACGTCAATAATACTTAAATAACTGAATATGATCAAGTACAATGTCCTTATAATGATTGTCTCTAGGACAACTATACTAACAATAGACTGAAAGTAACGTTATGATAATTTGCATTCAAATTCAGAAGACCATTCAGTAGATATGAGCTCACCTGATCTTGTCTAGAAGAAGCCTAAAAAAGCATTAAAGTCAAGCTCATCTGAATTTCAGATGACAGTTAGCATTTATGATGAAGACACCTTGAAGAAATGTTAGTTCATTTATGATACTATGATATTGGAAGAAGAGGCAAAGCTAACAAAAGACAAAGAGAATGCCGAACTAGTACTGAATTGCTCAAACAGAAGACAAGACAGTTCGTTCAACAACTCGGCTGATGTGGACCAATGACAAATCAACAACAAGCCTATAGAGTTGACTTGAACTAGGTCGTTCAGAGATCTGTCAGGAGAAGTACGAAGCATTAAATGACCATTACCATTTTTGGTAATGTCGTACCAAAAAACCTGCAAACATCCACTCCATGAAGATCTCGACCATACTTAGAAGATTTGCTTGCAACGGCTAGTTTGAAGCACCAAATCCTCTATAAATACAACACTTGTTCTTTGGAACAAGGTACCGGAAACCTTACAAGCAAGAACTCTCGTATTCAGCTGATATCAAGAACAACCATTTTTAAAATACCTTAAGTATCGAGTTCTTTAGAGCCAGCAAAGATTTTATATCCATAGCTCTAAGTTTCTGATCCTAAGCTTGCATAAAGAATCCTATCTTTAGTGCTTATATTAGCAGTGTGTTTTTTAGCACATTGAGTTGGTTATTAACGTCCTTTACATTTTGTTAAGAAACCCCTATAAAAGGAAACTTGTTTCCTAACCAACAACTAGATCTGTATCCTCAGAAAGTAGTTGAAGATCTTGATCAAAAAGTCTTCTCTTGGGACTCTAAACTTTGCAAGACAGTGAATTTCACTATCTGATTAGTGAGAGTGGACGTAGGATATTGAGATCCGAACCACTATAAATACTTGTGTTCTTTATTGTTTTATTTACATTCTGTATATCATTCATATTGTTCATACTTTGATAAAAGCATAGTTTTCAAAAGAGTAAAAATCTCACTAAGTATAAGTTTTATAGATCAGAAGATATCATATATTAGCTAAGATCATTCATATGAATTTAAATTCATTCTTTAAAAGGTTTTCATATCAACCCACGAGTCTAAACATTTAGGGCCTACACATTTCCTCACTTTAGCTGTTGAGATAGTTTTCCAACTGACCAACTGATTTTAGCAATCAGTAGGTTTGTTATCTTAATATGCTATACACACTCGCACTCTCGATCAGATCATCTTATTTGCATTCAGACGATAGAGTATCTAACTCTTCCGATTGTCTCATCTGATCTTACACGCAAAAAATTTAAAATACTAGAAAGTCTATTCAACCCCCCCCCCCCTCTAGACTTTAACCATACTCGTTTTGGGACCAACAACCAATAGGTGTCAAAAAATCATTTTTACCCCTGTATAAATACAACTTCCCTCCCACAAAACTCATTCATTTCCCCATTTCATATTTTACACCTCCAAACCCTAGCTGCTCTCTTGGCCGCCGTCGCCGCCGTCGACTCCATCTTCGCCGACCGCCTTGGACGAAGAAGACGAAGCGGCAAAAAATGATGTTTCGTGGCCACCGCCCTGGACGGGGAAGACAAATCTTTCGTGCGCCGATCTGTGTTGTTTGGGGAGTTATTGTCTGATTCACGTATTTTACAACTCTAAAATACACGACTGCAAGTATACGGTGTATATCGTAGTGAAGTAAGTACAAGGTCGATCCCACAAAGAGGAGGAGTGTAAAAGTGAAGTTTGTTGATCTAGTTCTAAATAGACGTGATCGAAATTTGAGTGTTGTAATTACCCTAAATTGCCTACCAAGTGTCACAAGTAAACAATAAAAGAGTAATAGATGAAATCGATCAAGTGAAGCTCATACAAATAACAAAAGCAAAGAGAATACAGATTAAAACTCAATAAAGAAAAAGGAGGTTCCAAGACATATGCCACACTAAGGGGTCAATTTATGATTAAAAGCCTATTTAAGTAGTGTTGTGGTTATTACTATAGGGTTGATCACTAAATAATGAATTAAAAGTTATTTCGATCCAATTAATCCAAGAGAAATATCACACAAACTAGTATCTCTACCTAGCATGCATAATAAATCCCCAAAAGGCTCCTAAGATCATCTAATACCCTCCCAATCATTGATCCTCTCTCGAGCTCACAATAAATTGGGCCAAATACTTAAATACGATTAATGAAAAAGATTTCTCAATCCAATTTCAATAATAATAAATCAAACATATTATCATGGCCATTGACAACATGTCTTGCAATGAAAGTTAAGCACTCAAATAGGCATAAACAACACAACCACCAAATAAATAAGAAATTAATTCATAGACATCATCCAAAGTGTAAACATAGCCCTAGAACCAAAAATGTTCTAGCCAAATAGCAACATAATCCAAATACAAAGAAAACTAATGATCAAAGCAATAAAAAGTGAAAGGCCAAGAAAGCTTAGACTAATGGATAGTGGGGAATGAAATTCTCAAGCTCTTGATTGCATCTTTGCTCCAAATGGTGAAGAATTGAGGAAGATGGTGAAGAATTGGGGAAGATTGTGAAGAATCACCTCCAAGTGTGTCTTTGTGTGTTGAGAGTGCTTGGAGAAGGGGGTAATCTCTTTGAATTTCAAGAAAAAGAGTATTTATAGTGTTGGGGTAGGGTTTGGGGATAAGTTTTGCACTTAAGTCCCTCGAAAATGGCTAAAAACACAAAAACCCCCGAGAATAGAGGTGGCCCGGCCGGGTGGGAAAGTGGCCAGGCCAAGCGGATGTGTTAAATAGGTGAAATGGGCGAAATAGGTGAAATGGGTGAAAACGTGTAAAAAAACGTGTGCATAAAAAACGTGTAAATTCCATCCGAATCATTGTCGCCGATCTGCCATGGCCGGTGAAGACGAAGCAGCGGCCATGGTGAACAGACTAGTCGTGGCTTCATTGAACCTGATTTCATCTTCGTCTCTCTGATCTAAACAGAGGCGGCGTTTCGTCTCTTCTTCTCGGACGGCGGCGATAATGGTGGGGGCAGCGTGTTCTCTTCTTCTAGGAGGGACAGCGGCCATGGTGGGGGGCCGTGCTGCAGAAATTTCTGCAAGTTTGTGGTGGTAGGGGACCGAGCGGCGGCGGCTCCGTCCGACGAAGATGAAGCGGAGGAAATGACGAACAGATCGGTCGTGGCTCCATTAAACCCAATTTCTTCTTCGTCTCTCTGATCCAAACAGAGGTGACGTTTCGTCTCTTCTTTTCGGACGACAACGACAATGGTGGGGGCGGCGTGTTCTCTTCTTCTCGGAAGGACGACGACCATGGTGGGGGGCTGTGCTACAGAAATTTCTGCAAGGTTGTGGTGGTGGGGACCGAGCGACGGCGTCTCCGTCTCCGACGATGGTGGCGCCGGCTGTAAGAGAGATTAAGGTTTGTGAGGATTATGGTTTTGGGGAGAGTTTATTTATTTATTTATGGTGGGTGGAGACCAGAAGAAGCAGATTTGTTATTCTTTTTATTCGAACTGTTGGTGCAAATTATTTCTTCGTTGATGCAAATAATTTCTTCGATGATGCAAATTATTTTTATTTGTAGATGCAAATTTTATTTCTTCGTTATTGAGATTTTTCTTGGTATTTTTTGCAAATTTAGTTTCGTATTTTTGTTATTTTTATTTTTGGGAGTATTTTGAAATTTTGTTGATTTGTGAAAGAAGGAATATTAAAAGTATTTGCTAAAAGAAAAACAAAATTGGAGGAAGATTGAAGAAAAAAAATGAATTGAAATGTTAAAGTTTAAAATTTATTTTTTATTATTTTTAGTTTTGTGAGTTTATTTTGATGTTTTTTGTTGATTTGTAAAAGAAGAAAAATTAAAATTATTGTGAACTTGTTGATTTTGTGAATTTTAAAATTATTTGTTAAAAGAAAATGAAAATTGGAGGAATATTGAAGAAATAAAAATAAAATTTTAAAGGTTAAAATTCAAATAGAAGGGTATAATAGCAATTTCACGAGTCATTTTGCACCTAGTAACTCTAAAAAAAGTAGCACTAAAAAGTTAATGGACACTCTAGATGGCACCTAGTCTTTTTTTTTTTTGGAGAAAGAAATACAGGATACAGGAGAGATGAAAACAATTGAAAAGCATCCAGTATCTAATTCTTCCACAAAACTACTCCATTTCAGTCTTTCGAAATGGTAGAGTGTACGGCCAATTGCGCTTGAATATGCGCTCTCGAGTTCATGGATCGTGGAAAGTATTCGAATTTGCACACTACAAATTCTTTCGATAATTGAATGATTCGTACCACGATACCATTCTCCGGGCCCCGACTTCTTTGCTTACCGGAACATAAGGCAATGGCTTGTTTCGAATCCGTGTGTATTCCAACTTGATGCATATTAAACCTCTTCGCCAAGCTAATGCCCTTCTCCATTGCTTTTAATTCCGCTCCTAAGGGTGTACGTTGAGGCTGAATTTTCATAGAAAATCTTGCACAGTCCGTTCCATCGTTGTTATAGAGTACTCCCCCTATCCCATACTTCATACTTTCAGCGTTGAAAGCTCCATCAACCTCAACAATTGCAAGTTGTTGATTCATGTGAATCTGACCATCTCCATCATCCTTCTTTCTATCAGTTCTCTTCGAGCCCTCCTTGTCCCGATTGCGATACGCTTGGAGATACTGCAGGGCATTCTCAACAGACCTTAATTTAAACACATATTCTGAATTGTGTTCCTTGTGAAGAAAATTACATCGCTCCCGCCAAATGGCCCAGGCCACCATCACAATAGATTCCATATCAATTCCTTGAAGATTCTTACGAATAAAATTAAGGAAGTCTAGAGTTGAGCTCCGTGCATCTTTCCGCAAGCAATAGGACAACCCCAATTGTTTCCAGATATGTTTAATTCTTGTGCAGAAGAAAATAGCATGTAAAGTATCAGGCCTACTGTTACCACATAATCCACAAATCGGATTTAATGGAACATGCCGGCGAGCCAAGTTTCCTTCTGAGAGAATGAAATCATGACACAATCTCCACATAAAAATACGAACCTTCGGCGGCACCTTCAAATTCCACACTGATTTCCACCAATTGCTCATCCACGTGCAATCGGACGCCGAGGCTCCATCACCACGATCAGCCTCCAAACGGAGAAGGTCCTTATACCCCGATCTCACCGAGTACAATCTGAAAGGGTCATGCTTCCAAAATATTGTGTCCTCACAAGACTCATCCGCCACTGCCGTTCTCATGATCGCCTCCACCTCAAATGGAAGGCCTTCTCCATCAATTCTACATTCCAAGCTCTATTATCGTCCAAAAAAATGGAGATATTAGAGGCCGCCGCAATTTTGGACTGAATACGACCTCCTGCCAATTCATGTACCCACGCGTGTTTGTATAAGCTGATCGTATTTCCATTGCCCAGTGTCCATCTTAGACCCCGATCAATCAAATCTCGACTCGACCAAATAGATCTCCACGTAAATGAAGGGTTATATCCAAGCTCAGCCTCTAAGATATCGACATGTTTAAAATATCTCGCTTTGAAAATTCTAGCAATCAAGGTGTTAGGTGAATCAATCATTCTCCAAATTTGTTTGGCGAGGATCGCCTTGTTGAAGAGGTGCATTCTCCTAAAACCCATTCCACCCTCCTCCTTCGGCCTGCAAAGGAGTTCCCATATTTGCCAATGTAATTTTTTATGCCCTTCTTTATTTCCCCACCAGAAATTGGCCATCAATGTCTCCATTTGCTTACAAACTTGAAGGGGAATCTTAAAGCACATCATAACATATGTCGGTATAGCTTGCAACACAGATTTAATAAGAACTTCCTTACCCCCGTCCGAGAATTCCTTGTTCTTCCAGTTGTCAATTTTCTTCCTCATTCTCTCAACCAAGTATGCAAATTGAACATTTTTTTATCGCGGAGAGAAAGTAGGCATCCCAAGGTAAATTTGATGCCCTTGAGCCATACGAATGTTGAATATTTGTTGCACCTTCTGTTTACTATCCTCCTTCGTAAGTGAGCTAAAAAGGATTGAAGATTTTTCGAAGTTGATTATCTGACCCGATGCATGCTCATACTCTGTAAGAATCCTTATAACTTCTACACTATTCTCTATGGTAGCTTTGAAGAATAAAACACTATCGTCTGCAAAGAGGATATGAGTAACCATAGGTGCATCTCGAGCAATCGAAATACCATGCATCCTTCCTTTAAGTGCACTGTCGTTGATACATGAAGACAACCCTTGAGCACACAAAATGAAGAGGAAAGGGGATAGGGGATCCCCTTGTCTCAATCCTCTAGAAGGTTGCACATTCCCAATCACCGTATTATTAATTTTAAAAGCATATTTGACTGTTGTAACACACCTCATAATTAAATCAGCAACTTTTTGTGAGAAACCAATTGCCCTAAGCTGCTCTCGAAGGAAATCCCATTCAATACGATCGTAAGCTTTACTCATATCAAGTTTCATAGCCGCATAACCAGTTTTGCTCTTATTATTCCGCAACCAATGCATGCACTCATAACTGATAAGTACATTGTCCGACATTAATCTACCATGCACAAAGGCACTCTGGCTATCGTCAATAACTTCCGGCATAACCCTCTTCAGTCTGTTCATAATCACTTTGGCTATAATACGATAACATACGTTACTCAAACTTATAGGCCTAAAATCTTTTAGAGCGAAAGGTTTATTGATTTTAGGGATGAGAGTGATCCAAGTGGCATTCCATTCTGAAATGTCTCCCTCCTCATTCAGAATTTTAAGTGCTCCTTGGGTAACCTCATTTCCAACTATGTGCCACATATCTTGATAGAATTTAGCATTGAACCCGTCAGGGCCCGGCGCTTTGTTAGGATGAAGTTCAAACACTGCCTTCTTGATCTCCTCCTTCGTGTATGCGCACTCCATAAATTCATTCATGTTATTAGACACTTTATGTTGAGCATAAGTACTGACTTTCTTAATCTGCTCCAAAGTTGGCTTGGTAGATGTGAACAATTTGTCATAGTAGCTTGTCAGTAGAGAGCAAATCCCATCCTTGGAAGTAACCAGATTTCCATCATCATTTTTAAGCTTCCAAATTGCATTTCTATTTCTTCTCTCATTAGCCCTACGGTGAAAATACGTTGTGTTACGATCCCCACTTTGAATCCAATCCAATCTTGCTCTTTGTAACCAATAATCTTCCTGCTGGGAAAAGAGGTTTTCCATTTCTCTTTCCATCAATTCCACCTCCTCACTGGTTTCATCCCCTTGCAACATCTCTTCAAGATGAAGAAGTTTAGAGGACATGATTCTAACTTTGCCATCAATATTTCCAATGGTATTGTCAACCCATCTTTTGAGGTATTCCCCACACTTGTGGAGCATTTTTGGTAGCCCCATACCTCCATCAAAAGATCTCCAATAACAATCTAAAGCAGGTTCAAGTGAAGGCTCATGAATCCAAGCATTCTCAAACCTAAAAAAGTTGTTATAATCTTTCCCCCAATCCAGTTTTACCTCATCAATTTTAAGAGAAATGGCCCTATGGTCAGAACCAAACCAGTGTGAATTAATCACAGTAAACACATTAAACAAATTTTTCCACTCAGTATTAGCCACGAAACGGTCCAATCTTTCTTTTATTAAGTTATGTTTCTTCCTCTTGTTCGTCCAAGTGAAAGTAGGACCCCTAAAACCCAAATCATGCAAGTCTAAGTTATTCAAGGTTGAGCGAAAAGTATCCATTTGCTGCTGGGTTATGAGATCAAACGAACCCCCCAATTTTTCAGAAGAAGAGAGAATGTCATTGAAATCTCCCCCAATGGCCCAAGCCTTATTACCATCATGTGTGCTGCCAATTTTATGCAATAATTCCCAAGAAAAGTGTTTAAGGGCATGAGAAGGATTCCCATGAAAACCCGTAAACCACCAGTGAACATCATCTTTAGAAACAAGAACATCTATGTGAGAAAAAGATTAAGAACGAAGAGACACTTTCATATCATCATTAGCAAACAAAATCAATCCTCCACTTGTACCATCTGGCTCAACAGCAAAACAAAATTCAAAATGTAGCAAAGACTTCCAGCTTTGAGCTATTTTAGAGGGCAATTTTGATTCCCTTACGAACAAAATTGAGGGTCTATTTATAGCGATAACTCGCTTAATTCTCTGAAAAGCGGTCGGACCCTTCAAGCCTCTCGCGTTCCAGCTAACGATCTTCATGGCCGTGGCGGAGCTGGTCATCCCCAGCGGGTTCACGGCGGCGAAAAACTTTCACAGAACCAAAACAAATTGGCTGCATTCTACACCGCCGCTTGTCTCGATACCGGTATAGATTGAAAGCCCACGACGAGGGGAGCAAAATCCCTAAATCACAAGAATAATCAGACTCCGACAAGGCAATTGATTTCGCCGATGAAAGAGAAGACACAGAGAAAAGTTAAATAATAAAAATGTGCGTGAGATCGCACCTATTGGGAGTGAAAATCTCACCTACTAAAAGGTGGAATCGCACCTACATCGCACATATTGGATAGTTATGTGTGCTAATTCACTCCCCCTAATAAGAACCCAGCAATAATGTGTTCTTATATGATAGTAGAGATGACCGAATAGAAATATTTAAAGCAAATCGGTCCAAGTATATATAGTGTACAAGAGTACTCATGTTTTCATATTATCCGCTTAAGAAAAAAAATAGGAAAACAAATAATTGGGAAATTTTCAAAATACGTTTTGTAACTTAGGTCGATTCTATTTTAAATCATTTAAGTTTTTACTTTTTTTAAATACGTCTAAAGGTATTCAATTTACATCATTTTTGTACAATTTACATCCTGAAAGTTTTTAAAATATGTTCTAAGGTATCTGATTTACATCATTTTTATCCGATTTACAGCCTGGAAAATTTTAAAATACGTCTTATAACTTAGGTCGATTCCATTTTAAATCTTTTATGTTTTCATTTTTTCAAAATACCTTCTAAGATGTCCAATTTACATCTTCTTTTATCGAAAATTGAAAAAATTCGTCAAAACCTGACACGCGCGGCTCGAACGTGTGTTTAAAGTTGGGCTTCCAGTAAATTTAGTGACTGAGCGCCACATGTAAATAAAAATATGGTCACATCATCATCCCCCTCTTATAAATATAAATATCAGATCTTGTTACATCAAATGTTCCAAAATACACTCACAAAACTCAACTATACGACCCCTGAAGAAAAAAAAAAACTCGACGTAATTTACAAATGAAAGGAAGTGAAATTACAGAGCGAACGTACAAGTGAAATCTTCTTGTATTAGGGGCCATGGAGTTGAGTTTTGTGGGTGTATTTTGGAACATTTGTTATAAACAAAATTTGTTGTTTAAATATATAAGAGAGAAAATTATGATGTGTCCATATTTTTAATTAAATGTGACAATTTTTTGTCCCAAAACGAGTATGGTGATAGTCTAGAGAGGGGGGGTGAATAGACTGTCAAGATGTTTAAAACTTTTCCGTGTTTAGATCAGATGAGACGATGAGGTGAGTTATATACTCTATCGCTTGAATGCAAATAATATGTTCTGATCTTTCAGAGTGCGGAAGTGTAATATAGTAGATTAAGATAACAACCTTACTGACTGCTGAATTCAGCTGGTCAGTTTGAGAGCTATCTCAAAAGCTATAGGTGCGGAAATGTGTAGGCCCTAAATGTTTAGACTCGTGGGTATTTTATAAAAACCTCTTTTAAAGAATGACTTAAAAAAAATGTGTACTTATTAGCTAATTTGATATTTGCTGATTTGAAAACAAACACTTAGTGGATTTTGACTTTTTTAAAAATTGATGCCTTTGACAAATATGAACAGTTATGAATATGAGTAAATACAGAATGATAAGTAAAGCAATAAAGAACACAGGTATTTATAGTGGTTCGGATCTCAATATCCTACGTCCACTCTCTCTAATCAGATAGAGAAATTCACTATCTTGCTGCTTTATAGTCCCAAGAGAAGACTTTGATCAAGAACCTCAACTACTTTCTGAGGCTACAGATCTACTTGTTGGTTAGGTAACAAGTAACCTTTACAAGGGGTCTTCTTAAACTGAAATGTAAAGATATGTCTATAACCAACTCAGTGTGTTCAAAACAACACTAATAATCTAAGCACTAAAGATAGGATTCTTTAAGCTGGCTTAGGATCGTAAACTTAGAGCACTAAGGATTGATAAACTTGCTGGCTCTAAAGAACTTGATACTTAGAGTATGAAACTGGTTGTTCTTGATATCAGCTGAATACATGAGTTCTTGTTTGTATGGTTTCCGGTACCTTGTTCCAAAGAACAAGTGTTGTATTTATAGGCAGATTTGAGCTTCAAACTAGCCGTTGGTGAGAAACTAGCTGTTGCAACAAATCTTCCATTTGTAGGTAGAGATCTTCATGAGCAGATGTGATATTCTGGTTCAGGTACGATGTTTACCAAAAATGGCAACTTGCATTAAATGCTTGTACGGCTCTGCAGAAAGGTCTCTGTGTCCTGGTCCAAGTCAACTCTTGTAGACTTGTTGTCGAAACATCATTGGTCCACATCAATAGAGTCGTTGAACAATTGTCTTGTCTTCTGATTGAGCAATTCAGAACAAGTCCGACATTCTCTTTGTCTTCTATATTCAATGCCTCTTTTTTCAAAGCACTTAGCATCATAAATGAACTAACACTTCTTCAAGGTGATATATTCATAATTGCTGGTTGTCATCTGAATCTTCAGATGAGCTTGTCTTGAATATACTTTAAGGTTTTCTTCGACAAGATTAGGCGAGCTTATATCTTTTGAATGGTCTTCTGAATCTTGAATGCAGATTATCATATGGTTACTTTCAGTCTATAAGGTATACAACAACCTTTAGATCTTATTTCACTAATGAGCTCTTGATGTCTTCTAGTCTTCAGTCTTCTTCTCTTTAAATCTTGAGCAGAGTGTGCATTAACAGATGAGTAATCAGCTGAACTAGACTTAGACATATTTCAATACTTCTAAGCTTTATAAAACAATTTAGGTAACTTAGTTCTAGATTACAAATTATTGATCTAACCTGTACTCTACTAATCTGGTTTTGGCCATCAAAACTAAACTTATACAATGCAATCAGATTAGGGGCTGGATGAATATCCCAACATTTTTTATTACATGTGGCACTCTGACTCAGTCACCAAATTTGTTAAAAGCCTCAATTTTAAACACGCGTTCGAGTCGCACGCGTCAGTTTCTGGCGAAAATTTTAATTTTGTGACCAAAATGATGTAAATTGGACACCTTAGGATGTATTTTGAAAAAGTGAAAACTTAAAGGATTTAAAATGGAATCGGCCTAAGTTACGGGATATATTTTGAACTTTTCCACAAAATTCAAGAGTCAGCTCTCCCTGAAAAACAAATAATGAATTTTTTAAAGAATTTATTAAGATAGAGTATCCAACAGAGCAAATCATAAGATTAACACTATTTAGTTATGAGTAATTCTTATATGCACCATACACACCAAAGCGATGTGGTGCACTTACTTTTTTAACCGCATTTTTCTACATATTTTATCTTCTCCTTTTCTTTCTTTATTCTCTGTTTCTTTATTTGAGAGAATATGTTAACCTAAAAAATATCCACACCTTCCACTATGTTTGTCTTCACACATAGCCGCCGTCTTCCTCAGTTCCGGCCACCTACTCCCACTCCAGGTTCCTCTCCCAGCCGACCATGGAGACCGTCACCTCCTCTGCGCGCCGCTCAGCGTCTTGACGACGATGGTAGACCCCTCTGCGCGGCGGCTCCGTCCACACGAATCGTTTTCTTGAATTTTTTGTTCTTTCTGTTCTCCTGGTACCTTAAAACCCTCGCTTCTCTGTCCATTCCCGAAACAGGTATCAGAATTGCTTTGTTCTTTGTGAAATTATCTGATACATTGGCCATGGCGCTCTGATCTGGAACAACTCCTACTTCCATCGATGAAGATGATACCTGTAATAATTATTTGGAGAATTGGTTATTTAATTTTGTTGTGAATAAGAAAATTAGAATGGAATTTGAATAAGAGTTGGGTTTTTAATTATTTTGAAAAGTGTTGTTATTTTTTATTGAAAAGTGTTAACTTTTATTATTGAAAAGTGGTAATTATTATTGTTGAAAAGTTTGTTACTGAAAACTGGTAACTATTATTATTGAAAAGTGGTAATTTTATTACTGAAAAGTGGTTACTATTATTATTGAAAAGTGTAGTTCTTTCTTATTGAAAAATGATAATTTTGTTAACGAGAAGTGTAGTTCTTTCTTATTGAAAAATGGTAATTTTGTTATTGAAAAGTGATAACTATTATTATTGAAAAGTGGTAATTTTGTTGCTGAAAAGTGGTAACTATTATTATTGAAAAGTGGTAATTTTGTTAATGAAAAGTTGGGGTAATTTTGTAACTTAAAAGTGTAAAAAATGATAATTTATTTTAACTAAAAATTGTATTTAAAAACGAGTATATTTAGTTAAAAATATTATTGAAATTTTGTAATTGAAAAGTGGTAAAGTGTAAAAGGTTCCTGTGACCTGGTACCTATGTTATTATAACATAACCTCTTGGACAACAACTGCTTTGTTGTAGAATTTCGTTTTTAGTGATATATAGGGATTGACCCTGTGCATTAGTGTGCACGGTGCACACTATGCACAGGAGACCAACTCTTTAATTATAAATGGTTGTTATTATTATTATTCGTCCACATACACAAGAACTTGCTCTAGATATGGTCGGAATTGTTGAAGTAATTAAAACAAACAAGAGATATATAAGTAAACCTATGTTAATAACAAAAGTGTAAATAATTAGGGACAAATCAAGATTTGGGAGGAGGAGATCGCCGGCCCATTGAAATTACAATTTTTTACAAAATATGAAGTAATATTTTTATGTTATTTTATATGAGTTTGTCTTCTTGGATTAAAAGTATTCATGATATTATACATAGATATTGTCGCTCCCCTTGATCAAGTAAATTTCTAGAAAATAACTTATAATTAATGATATTTGTTGCAGTTAATTAATTTGATGTGTCATTCATCGATCTACAAGTAATTAACAAAAAAAAGTATACAATCGTGCAATATCTATATACGAAGCTAGCCACGAAAAGTACGTAATTAATTGTTTGAAATTAACCATCTATTTGTGTGAACCATTTGCAAGTTTACTGCTCGTGTGATGTGGATCAGTTCATATTTGAAACATTGATCTATCTATTCTGTTTTAAGCATTATTAATAATAATAATATATATATATCCAACAAAATGCAACAATAAGATATTTATACATCAAATATGTATACGTTAATTTTTATAACGTCGGGAGTTGTAATTAACTATTATAGGTCATACATATTCATTACGCTCAATGTTTAATAGCAAGACACTTTTGGCTAAATTCCGGCTCCTTGAGGTCTTTGTTACAGTCTAATGGAGAGTCATTTCAAATATCTATCTCCTGAAAAGAGCTTCGATCGAAGTACCTGTTACGATTGTCAATGATATTCGACTCCGATTAGACGTCTCCAATCACAAGCAAAATAATCGACCAATATTCAATCCAACGAAAGCATGGCAATTCACAAATATAAATGAAAACGAAAAACAGAGCACAAGAAGATTTAAGTGGTTCGATCAACGTGATCTACATCCACTGGACACACGACTTCAATTTGATTAGTATAAGAGATGTTTACAAACACTCATCACTCGGAAAGGGATTTATCCTCACTTCGCTCGTGAACTCTCAACTCTCAAAACGAATGCTCGTACGCGTCAAGAATTACAATTACAAGTAATGGGGTATTTATAGGTTGTCAAGGGTGATTGCAGCGTGTGTTGAAAGCGTGCTCTGTTGCCACGTGGATTCTGTTACAACCGTGTAACAAACTCACACCTTCAGCGTGACCCAATCTGAATTGACCTCCTTGCCCTTCACTTGTCTTCGCAAGACAAGACGACTCCATACTTAGCCAAAAATTAACCCTGCTAACAGAACTCAACTAGTCTGGTCAGACCTCTACTTGTCTGGTCTTCCCAACTCGTCTTGTCCTTCGCAACATCCATCTCATCTGTTTGGACTCCTCCAACTCATCTGATCTGGTCTGAGCTAACTTGTCTGACTCCACCAGCTGATACGCCCAACAGCTGAGTCCTTCAGAAGACTTCTATCAACTAAGTATCTCGACTGATCTGCCCAACAGACGAGTACAGTAGTAGAGTAGAATCTACCTGATCTTCACAAGACGAGTAGCACTCGTCTAGTCTAGGAGGATTTGAGATAAACCTCACAATTCTCCACCTTTAGCTCAAAATCTCCACCTTGAACTAACAGCTCCGATCTATCCTTCTCAAAGGACAGATTCTACTACTAATCTGCCGCCACCAGACTAGTAGCCTTCTCCGCAGAGGTCACTAATGCAAACCAACTGACCTAAGACATAAACCAAACTTCTCCTTTGGTAACGCCTTAGTAAATGCATCAGCAGGGTTCTCCTCAGTAGCTATCTTAACCACCTGGACGCTCCCCTTCTCCACAATGTCTCTCACAAAGTACAGTTTCACATCAATGTGTTTGGTTCTCTCATGATACCCCTGATGCTTTGCGAGATGAATTGCGCTTTGATTATCACAGAAGACAGTCACACTGTTCTGAGATAAACCAAATTCCTTAAGAATCCCTTTCAGCCACATGCTTTCCTTAACTGCCTCAGTCAAGGCCACGTACTCCTCTGGGGTTTTGTATTGCACAGCCGAGGAAGGACTCCTGTTTATCAAGTAGGTTGCAGTAGACACAGCCTCTCCCCAAAACACCTTCGGCAGACAAGAACTGTTCAACATACACCTGACCCTCTCAAGTAGTGTCTGGTTCATCCTCTCAGCTACTCCGTTTTGCTGAGGGGTCCCTGGCACAGTCCTATGCCGTACTATTCCCTTCGATTTGCAGAACGCATTGAACTCGTCTGATAGGTACTCCAGACCATTATCAGTTCTCAAATGTTTGAGAGTCTTGCCTGTGACATTTTCACATTCAATGAGCCATTCCTTGAATTTCTCAAATGCTTCTGACTTCGACTTGAGAATAGACACCCACACCTTTCTTGAGTAGTCGTCTATGATAGACAAGAAGTATTTTCCACCAGACCTCGTCTGATTCCTCGCTGGCCCCCATAAATCAGAATGGACATAGTCCATGATCCCATTGGTAGAGTGAACACCCTTACCAAACTTAAGTCTCTTGGACTTACCAAGAATACAAGACTCACACAAGTCGAGTTGAGTGATCTTGTCTTTGCCAAGTAGACCTTGCTTAGACAGCTCCACTAGACCCTTCTCGCCTACGTGAGCTAGTCTTTTGTGCCACAACATCGAGTTGTCTTGCACCTCCGCTACATCTGATCTACCAGCTACTGTTTCTCCCTTAAGAAAGTAGAGATCACTCCTTCTCTCACCTTTCAGGACAGTCAGCTCCCCTTTTGACACACTGAGCTCTCCATCAGCCGACTGGAATTTATAGCCCATAGAATCCAACATCCCAAGTGAGATCAAATTTCTCTTGAGTTCAGGTACGTACCTAACACTCTTGAGTATTCTTACTACCCCATCGAACATCTTCAGGTGAACACTACCTTCTCCAACAACTTTGCAAGTGTGATCATTCCCAAGCAGAACAGAACCGCCCTTCTGTTGCTTGAAGTCATGAAACCAATATCGTCTTGGAGTCATATGGAAAGAACACCCTGAATCAAGGATCCATGCTTGCTGTTCTGTAGAGGATGTGATGGTTAGCGCTTGAGCAGACTCATAGCCTTCTTGCTCCTTCTCAACTTGAGTCTGATTAGCTTGATTCTTGTCATTAGAGGTATTGGCACCAGATTTCCTCAAGAACTGCTTGTATTTGTGACAAGCATTCTTATAGTGCCCAGGCTTGTTGCAATGGTAGCACACTGCTTCACCTTGATTGGACACAACTGATTTTCCCTTATCAGCTCCTTTGGGTTGACTAGACCCCTTCTTGGCACCAGATCGCTTCTGGCCACCTCTGATTGCCAATCCTTCTCCGCTACTGACCTTGTCTGCTTGAGACGTCTTGTTGTGCATCAGCTTGGACTTGACAGCCAGCATTACATCCTCCAATGTAATACTTTCCTTCCTACCATACAAGATGGTATCCTTTAAGATTTCAAAGGACTTAGGGAGAGCACTCAATAGAATCAGAGCCTTATCCTCTTCCTCTAACTTGACATCTAAATTCTCTAGATCATCAAGAATTCTATTGAACTCATCAAGCTGATCCGGAATGGGTTTGTCATCCACCATTCTGAAGGCATACAGCTTCTGTTTCGAATAGAGACGGTTAGCTAAGGTTTTAACCATGTAAAGTTTACCTAGCTTGTCCCAGACCTCTTTCGCGGTTTTCTCTTTAGCAACTTCTCTCAGAACCTTATCACCAAGGCAGAGCAGAATATTACTTCGAGCTTTCCTGAGCATCTTGCTCCTTTCAGCAGCAACTGTTGCAGATTCACCAGCTGGGGCTGTAGACTCTTCGAGCACGTCGAACAAGCCTTGCTGTTCTAGGAGAGCCTGCATCTTGACTCTCCACAGCCCAAAGTCACCCGTGCCTGAGAACTTCTCAATATTATACTTGGTCGAATTCTCCATCTTCGATCTGGCAATTGATTAATGGTTGACAATCGATTCCTCTCGTTTCCGATTCCCACAGACGGCGCCAATTGTTACGATTGTCAATGATATTCGACTCCGATTAGACGTCTCCAATCACAAGCAAAATAATCGACCAATATTCAATCCAACGAAAGCATGGCAATTCACAAATATAAATGAAAACGAAAAACAGAGCACAAGAAGATTTAAGTGGTTCGATCAACGTGATCTACATCCACTGGACACACGACTTCAATTTGATTAGTATAAGAGATGTTTACAAACACTCATCACTCGGAAAGGGATTTATCCTCACTTCGCTCGTGAACTCTCAACTCTCAAAACGAATGCTCGTACGCATCAAGAATTACAATTACAAGTAATGGGGTATTTATAGGTTGTCAAGGGTGATTGCAGCGTGTGTTGAAAGCGTGCTTTGTTGCCACGTGGATTCTGTTACAACCGTGTAACAAACTCACACCTTCAGCGTGACCCAATCTGAATTGACCTACTTGTCTTCGCAAGACAAGACGACTCCATACTTAGCCAAAAATTAACCCTGCTAACAGAACTCAACTAGTCTGGTCAGACCTCTACTTGTCTGGTCTTCCCAACTCGTCTTGTCCTTCGCAACACCCATCTCATCTGTTTGGACTCCTCCAACTCATCTGATCTGGTCTGAGCTAACTTGTCTGACTCCACCAGCTGATACGCCCAACAGCTGAGTCCTTCAGAAGACTTCTATCAACTAAGTATCTCGACTGATCTGCCCAACAGACGAGTACAGTAGTAGAGTAGAATCTACCTGATCTTCACAAGACGAGTAGCACTCGTCTAGTCTAGGAGGATTTGAGATAAACCTCACAGTACCATTCACCAACTGCTCGTCCAATTGTCTGCAATCATTTATAAAAATGTGCATATTAAGTGTAGAAAACAAAAAAAAAAAAAATTGAAAAAATTGCATATTAATTATGAACAAAGGAGGAAGTACTAGATTAGTAATCTTACTTTATTTACGAGTACATTACTCTCAACAGATGAGCAAGTCCAGCCATCGCGTCCGAGAATGTGGACATGACGAAAGCAAGAGTGAACAAACATTCCTCTACTTGAAGAGGTGTTCAGTTTCATCAAAGTCTCGATGAAAGCAACTCGAAAATCTGAAATCATGCATGTATTGATTATAGTGATTATATTTTTTTCTTCTAATCAGTTATTTATTTGTCAATTTAATTAAAGTGTTCAATTCGTGCAACTATATTAATTAATTTATAGATCGATCTGGTCTTAATATTGATTTATGACATCATGTGATCTAACCCTAATAAGTGCCATGGCTCTAACACTAGCTAATTAATTTTGTTTTAATCTCGATCTTTGCATTATATATATATTTCAAGTACCTTTCATTATCCTTATTAGATCTTTGCATTATATATATATTTCAAGTACCTTTCATTATCCTTATTAGAGTCGCGTTACATTGTATTATGTTGGTGATGCAATTTTGCACTTCGTCACCAGAAACAACAGCAGGGAGTAAGTTGGTTTTGACCTGTGACAAATTAGTTAAATAAAAATATGCATTCATGGAAATTTTAATAAATTAATTTGACTAAATATATCGGAACATATTAAGTTTATTAAAAAAAATCCTCAAGTTATATTCTATTCAAATATAATAATGAAAGAATAACTTTACATTATAAAAAGTGGTGTTTGGATGTCACCAACCAAATACTCCGAAAAAAGGCACTAAAATTTTAAGAATTAAGATGAACATATGGTTAGCATTTAATATTATATATATATATAATTAATTTAATGTTAATGCATTATATATATATATATTTTCTCACCAAATCCGGATTTCTTTTTGATGTGCATGAAGGTGGCAAAGCATCAGCCAATTCCTGCACACAACATATTTTTTAATTAAAAGACATTTATTTTAAATTGGTAGTACTATACAAGAGAAGAATAAATTAATATGCACATGTGTTTTAACCACATCATGACCAGTGACGGTCCCAGGTAGTGCCCAGGGGGGCCCATGGGCCCCCCACTGATTTTTTTTAATTTTTTTTATATATATATTTCTTCCGTCTCGTAATTATTCGTTCATTTTTTTATTGAGACATTTCAAAGTATTTAGCACACTTATAATACGTAAATAATCTAAAAAATAAATAATCTTACTACATTATTTTATTTTCAAAATTGTCACTCATTTTGGATCCACATTCTTTCCTACATCTCACTAAATTATCTTTTACACCTCACTAAATTACATTTAAGCCTCACTAAATCACCTAAAAATATACTCTCCTACATTATTTTATTTCTAAAATTGTCACCACATTCTTTCTTACACCTCACTGGATCACATTTAAACCCTTCTCATTTATTTAACCTCATTAAACTCCATTTAAATCTCACTAAATCACTCAAAATACTCCTCATTTATTTGACCTCACACATCACTAAAAATTCAAAAGTGAACTTGTTAAGGTATGCAAGTCATCACTGGATATGAGAGATATATTTTAAGTTCTACATTTGTTGACTAATGTCTCAACGAGAATGCACGTTAAATTTTAACACTGTTTCACTTATTATGAGGTAAGACAGTTAAAATTAATTTTTTTTTTAACAAAAGTCTTTAAATTTAAATTAATAAAATGAGGTTTATTGAAAATTTTATAATAAATTTTTGTTTGTAGATACAAAATTTTATAATATTATTTTTTATTTATAGTATTGTAAATCGGGCCCCCCAATCCAAAATTTCTGGGTCCGTCACTGATCATGACCGAAGGCGATTTCTCTTAGTTCGATTCCAGGCAGACCCTTTTTGTCACTATATTAAACAAGGAAAATCAATTAGAAATCTATTTAATTTTGACATTGCGGTAAAAATTAAATCAAAACACGTGGACTATACCCTCGAATGATGAATCCAGAATCAGATATACACTTGACTCTACTAGTACTCGGTAAGAGTGCTCGAAACATGTCACAGTGTAATATAGTTGCTAATCCACCAACAGAGCTACCCGCTAATATAGCCTATAAACAAAAAATAGACATCGATCATCAACACTCAATAGATAAAATAATCAATTATTAATTTAAAATTAAATATATATACGTACGTTCTGCGCATTTTCTAGTCCTTTTGGCAGCATTTCGTCGAGTGTGGCATTAAATATTCTGGCTCCTCGAAAAGTAAGGTTGGTCCTCTGGATTAGGCCGGTTCATCATTAATTAAATTTCATACAAATTTATTTAAAATAATTAAGATTACTTTCTCTACATATAAATAAATATAATAGACATGATTTCGGGACGACTTACGGGATCAACAATTTCGATATTTGACGAAAAAGATGAGCCATCACAATAACGAATATAGAGTTTGTGCCATCGGCAGAAATCTGAAATCAGTAAATGTAAAGTATATTATGGAGTATATTTTAGGATAATATTAATTGATTTAATAAATTATAAATATAAATATATATATATATATATATACCTGGATTAAATATGCAGTCATCATCGTCCATTAATCCAAAATAATGTGGTGTCAAATCAGACTGCCAAGTACTCCCTGATTTCTTTTTTGATTTTTCGACACAGCTATCTGTCGAATTACAAAATCCACCGCCCTAATCCACCCAAAAAAATAAAATTACTTAAATGTTTTATGCAATAATTATTGTTTTATGCAATAATTATTGTAAAATTTAAATGGTCGTAGGTAAATAATGAATTTGTTACCTCCAAATAAACAATCCAGTTTCTAACTCCATCTCCAAACCCCTCAACATAGTAGTAAGCAGATGGACTCCCATCCAAACAAACTGATCATGATGGTGAAATTAATAAAATTAAAAATATTTTTTGTTTAATAAATAAAATAAAGTTAATTAATTAACCTGCTCCTTTTGCGACAGCTTTGTCGAGAAAAGTAAGTGTGAAGTTTGTGGCATGAACTTGAGAGTTAATCAAAATCAGTACTGAAGAGATGAACATACATAGACAAGTAGCTGCCATTTTTTGTCGAAAAATCTGAGATAAAACAAGCAATTTATTTTGGTTAAAGCTAGAATTTATTTATGGAGAGCCAACTAGAAAAATAAACACAAACAAACCTTTGCTTGTTCTTCGGAAAAAATCACTATTTGCTGGGGAGCTAGAAGAATGCTTTTAAACCAATAAACTCGATCTGCTTTTGTTGCTGAGTGAATGATATGATGATATAGGAGAAGGATATACACATATATATAGAGAGATTCCCTCTCATAGGTTCATTGGCATATACGTATATGTTATACTCCGTATTAATTATGAGAGAGATCAAATATAATCATAATTTTCCTATATGAAAGGTAGTGCATGTGAAGATGGGCTGATGTGACAAAATACCAAAAAAATGAAATCATCCAAAAAGTGTAACTATTTTGAATTCGAATATATAAGTAGCAAATTAATTAGGTCAAGAAATTGATTTGAAATTAAATTATTGGTGGTTTAAATTTATTAGTGTACGTACTCTTCTTTAAATTAAGAAAAAACACCTAATTGTGATTTTTAGTTAATATACGCATGGACGAGCCCTTTAGGTTTTTAATTATAGAAATAGTGGGGTACTAGAGAAGTCTGGAAAAATGTTATAATATCCATGCAAATTATATACACACCTATATGAGACAACTTCTCATCAATTATAATTTTATGATATATGGACTTATGATTTTACTAGATAGAATCATGTTTTGCATTTTAATATAAAGGAAGATTTGTCTGATACATGAAACAATTTCACACAAAACTCTCTCAATTATATGGAGGATGTTATAAGGTAAATAGTTATGGGCCGGGCAAACTAACACAATAATAATTTGTTGCTTCCTTTCTAATTCTTTTTTTTTTTTTCACCCAAACATGGGTACTTAATTATATATTATTCGTACTGTGTATTAATTGTGAGAGGGGGAGGGAGGGAGAGAGAGTTGGTCTAGAAAATGAAAGATTTTCCCAATATGAAGGAAGCATGATGGTGTGGGTTGCAATCATCAATTACCTATCTTTTTTAAGCGAATTAGTTTATATATATATAGTTATTTCATTTGGAATTAATTAAGTTAAACACCCTTTTGTCAATATATATATTAATAAATATTTATTGATTGTGAGCTAAATTATCGATTTATACTTGGATGGGACCGGAGGATACCCATAGATTGAACAATTTAAACTCATGTCATAGACGAGCTAGTGTAAACTCTGATACCCAAAGAATTTCATCACTCAAATTTTAGGATACATGAAATTATATATATATATTTTTTTAAAAATGTTGCTATTTTCTGAAGAAAAAAAATTCGCATGTATTCTTTGAAAAAAAAAACAATTTTGCTGGTAGCTAGTTACTGATAATTTTATACAAAATTGATTGGTAATTAATATTAGCATGTAATTTCGTGAGTTATAGAACAAGGTCATGAACAAAAAGAAAAAAGTTTCAATTAAAAAAATTGCAAGTAATTTCCATCTAATATATTTCATTATTAATGCATGATGTTGAATGACAATATAAAAAATAACTATAGGAGCAAGAATCTAATAAATATCACAATCAATCAATCATATATAAAAGAAAATAAGAAGCATTAATTGAGTATGGACGTATGGTAATATATACAGCATTATACAAAAAGTACTACTCCTATTTACCTTTCCCATCCAATTTACTACGCCCATACTTCTATATAAAAAAGCACCACATGCAATTCTTCTATATATATCAAAAATATATCATGAATGTTGTTGTACTTGTGAGAGGGAAGAGTGAATGAAACTATGAAAGTAGGTGTAGTTGAGTGAATTAATTGCGTGTATATATATATATATATATATATATATATATATATATAGAAAATTAAACATATATAAAAATATTATATTAAATCTAAAATTTGACCTCCCATTGTAAAAAAATGGAAATTAAATCATTTTCAATTTGGAGAGTGATGAGGGCATGCAACATAGTACATTAATTTAATTTTTGCATGGCTTGGTCTATACATACACATGATTTCTGCTATATAAATTCTAATAGTGTATAAAATACTTAATTTTCATTGTAAAAAATTGAAATTGTCCAATATATCTTCCCATTATTGAACTATTTATAAACTCGATCATCTCAATGTATATATTAATTAAATTAGTGGATATGTTATTAGGCTATTTTTATGATATAGCTTACAAGGCATAAACTTCATATTTGTATCACATTACACATGCTAAATGGTAACCTAATTCCAGGGAAGGGAAATAGTACTTACTACTTTTGTATAGCACCATACTCAATTGCTTCGATTCTAATCTTTATTAGATTCCCTAGCTAGCTATTTTTGACATCAATATTCACTATTGCCGTATGCATTAATAATGAACTGCATAACTTGTTGGGTTAAGAGTGATAAAAAAAATTCATTTCAATTTTGATCTAATTATATAAAATAGTCATTAACATGTAAAAATATACACTCATTATTACACTTTTTAATTTGTATGTTCACCTACATGTGAAAGTTATTCCGAAACAGAGGGAATGTTATTTACTCCATCATCAACCTATTTTTAGTTACACTTCCCCTTTTCATTTTCATATTTTCTTTCACACGTTAACATGTACCATCCAAATTTACTGCAACATTTGACTAAGGCCATCGCCCAATTTAGTGTAAAAACAGTAAAATTCATATTGCAAATGAAAAAAAAAATGGTGTTGCAGCCATATAGATGGAATTAAATTTTAATTTACTCCATGTGATCGATGAAAAGGAAAATTTGCAGCTACCTCTATCTTCACACTCAATTGTCCAAGAAAGGAAAAGAATGTAAGGTTACTATTCATATTTATATATAATTAATCCATGCAATTAATTCTCTCACAAAAACATTAATAATCTATTTTTTATATATAGAATTGTGGTGTTTTTTTTGACATAGGTATCCAAATTATGTTAGGCATAGGCAATAAATTGTATGGACAAGGGCAATCTCTTAGGGAAGCATAAGTTGTTGGGTTAAAGACAAAGTGAGATAGCTCAAGTGATTAGAGCACCACTATTTAGGCCTTAGGTCCTGGGTTCGAGTCATAGTCATGTAGAAGGAAAAAAAGGGATGGGTATTTAACTTTCATCAAATAAGTTGTTGGGTTAAAAATGATCCAAAAAAATCTCTTTTCAATTTTGATCTCATATAGGGTATGTTTATTTTTTGTTTTAAAAACCAGATTTTGGATTTCAAAATCCAAAATCCGTTTTACTTTGGAATTTAAAAATCGGTTTCCAAAATCCACTCAAAATCAACCCTATTAAACATATTGATTTGACATAAAGTTATATCTATATAATATTATTTCAATCATTATATTTTTTCTCAACAATAATATAATATATTTAATCATTACACACTTAACTAATCACTATTTCAAAACCCAAAAGAAACGCTCATATTACTATTTATCGTGATTTTAAAAACCCGATTTTTAAAACCAACCAAAGCCCAAAGTAAACACCCCCTTAGGCCATCTCCAACCACAAACTTTCAAATGAAGATCTCTAAACTTCAAAATACACTTTTTCAAACTCTATTTTAAAAACCTTCTCCAACCATGAAACTCTATATCTTACTCTATTTATTATTTTAATCATTTTCAATATATTACAATCATTAAATAATATATTTATCTTCGTATTTAAATTAATTTATACAATTAAATATTCAATTAGTAAATTAAATTATAAATTAAATATTATTAATTTTATCAAAATCTTAAAATGTAAATAAACTTGTAGTTTTTAAATATTACTTTTATTTAAATATAAAATTACGAAACATATAATAACGTTAAACGATGCATGTGAGTATAATCTAATAAAATTAATTTTTTTTTATTATTTGTATTTGTATTTTTTTTCAATTTGTGTTAACTTATTTTAATATGTCGATGTTATATGTAGCTAGGTAATGCATGTATGTCCATTTTAATATATAATGTATTTCATATTTAATATATAATGTATGTTTTGTTGTATCTTACATTATTTTTTTTTTAGGTAATAATAATACACACAAAAAAAAAAAATTAATTACACAATTAAAATTAAATTATAAATTAGTATAACAATAGAATTGTAATTATATTTAACAAATTATTAATATAGAATTGTAATAAAGAATTGTAAATATTAATAAAATAATAGATATAAAATATAAAGTTTTAAATAGTAAACTTCATATATATAGAGTTTACTATTCAAAATTATATTTCAAAACTTCAAAATATAGTACAGTTGGAGGGAGCAAAACTTCATAAATGAAGTAAAATTCATATTAGCACCGTTGGAGATGGTCTTAGAGTTTTCTTTTTCATTTTTTTTTTAGCGAAATGAGTTCGACACTACTAATTTACATCTCTAAATTCAACCATATTTTTAGGGTAAAGTCTAGTATGCACTCGAGTGCATGCTGTGCACCCTAGTCCATGTACACTTTTCAGTTTACTGACTTACACTTTTGGTAAATGGTGTTGCACTTTTCAATTATTACTAAAAATATTATTATACAGTTTAATAATTAAAAAGTGCAACACCATTTACCAAAAAGTGCAACATGGACTAGAGTGCACAACATGCACTCGAGTTCATAGCAGACCAACCCTATTTTTAGTAGTACCACTGGATGTAAAAGAATAACCCCAATATATTCTATGATTATTTTTGTTAAATTATTTTAAAAGATATATAGACTAATAAACATATTATACGCTAGAAAATATATTAAGTATTGAATGTAAACTTTATTCTCGCGTTGTAAAGAGATAATATATATATATATATTGGAAGGAATCTAAGGTATATATATATAGGGTAAGTTCAAAGGAACGTTTTGGACATTTTAAGCAGTTGTTTTAATGTGGGTCTCATTAATAATTGAAGAGTAGTTGCACTCTTGTGTACCAGTTACACTATATTCAATCCAATATATGTAACTACTATATCCAATTCAATAATCCATTACAAATAGCACATAACCTATTTACTAATATATCCAATCCAATAACACATGACCCATTTACTATATCAATTTAACACATACATTTTTTCATGGGCCTTTGTTTTACTTAAAATAATTTTTTTTAATTTTATCATTAAAAAATAATACTCCATTAATTTTTTAAAATTTTATTTTTTTATTTTACTCAATTGATATTTATATATATCTTTTTAATAATATTTTTTTAATTTATTTTTCTTCCTGTTTATCATTTGTGTTTCAAATGATAATTTTTTTAACGTACTTTCTTTTTATGTCATAAATAATTATTCTAAAATTTTAAAGTCTAATAAGAAAATTTTAAAAATAATATTAATTTTTTTAAGTATTAAATAGTATAATAATAATTTGTTTTAAAAAATAAAACTCTCACCTCTCTTAGGCAAGTGTTCAATTTTATTGGCACTATTTTACTTTAATTAATTGGTGTATAATTTTCACCTCATTCTTTCAAGGGAAATTCTCAAATGCACCATGTGCACCAAACCAGGTTTGGTGCACATGCTTTTGTCTTTATCCTTCTATTCTAACTTATTATCCTTTTTTCTTATAATTCTATTTTTTTCTATTAATTAATTAATTAATTTATAATCTATTACTTTATTAATTAATTAATAAATTACAGTCCTTTTAAACTTTTTTTTTTCGTTTTTTTTTAGTTTTATTTTTCGTTTTTTTTTTTTCGTTTTTTTTTTTTTGTTTTTTTTTTAGTTTTTTTTTTGTTTTTTTTTTAGTTTTTTTTTTTCGTTTTCTTTTTTCGTTACTCACCCCCACTTTTCAATAATAATTGTTGCTACTTTTCATTAATAAAATTTCCACTTTTCACTAATAACAGTTACCACTATTCAGTAACAAAATTTCCACTTTTCACTAATAATAATTACCACTTTTCAGTAACAAAATTTTCATTTTTCAATAATAATAGTTACCACTTTTCAGTAACAAAATTCCCACTTTTCAATAATAAGAATTACACTTTTCATTTAAAATATTTACCACTTTTCACTAACAAAATCTCCACTTTTCAATAATAAGAATTACACTTTTCAGTTAAAGTGTAATTCTTATTATTGAAAAGTGTAATCTTATTATTGAAAAGTGGTAGATATTTGAACTGAAGAGTGTAATTCTTATTATTGAAAATGGTAGATATTTTAACTTAAAAATGTAATTTTTATTATTGAAAAGTGATAAATATTTTAACTGAAAAGTGTAATTCTTATTATTGAAAAGTGGAAATTTTGTTACTGAAAAGTGGTAGATATTTTAACTGAAAAATGTAATTTTTATTATTGAAAAGTGGTAGATATTTTAACTGAAAAGTGTAATTCTTATTATTGAAAAGTGGTAACTATTATTATTGAAAAGTGAAAATTTTGTTACTGAAAAGTGGTAGCTATTATTAGTGAAAAGTGGTAATTTTGTTATGAAAAGTGCACGATAATTATTATTAGTGAAAAGTGGTGTTGGGATATGAATCCTTGAAACAATGTTCTAGTTGATGAAAGTATGTTTTGACGGCCAAAAGCAACTTAAAGTTAGTAATATATGTGGTTCTAAGTCATCTTAACTAAGTCATCTGAAACTAAGCTTACTAATCTGATGAGAAACTTGAATTGAGATTACTGATCTTAATACTAACTGAAGTAAGTTTACTGATCTTATGAAGCAATATTGAGAATAAAATTACTGATCTTAACTGAGTTATTTGAAATAAGATTACTGATCTGAGTATGGAAACTGGGGATAATTTTGGTGATCTTATATGAGATATTTGAAATCTGAGTTACTGATCTGATATACTTACTGATCTGATATGCTTACTGATCTTATATGTAAGTTACTGATCTTAAATGTTTACTGATCTTAGTATTTACTGATCTTATATAAAAGTTATTGAACTTACATGAGTTACTGATCTTATGAGTTACTGGTCTTATTGGTTACTGATCTGATATATGAACTGTTAGGAACTAAGCTGATGTTTTGTATTGTATAGACAGCTTATAGTGTAGGACTTAGATATACTCATCTGTATATAGTTCAGTTGATGTATAGATAGGTTTTATATATGTAAAGTTGTATTTTGTTGTATTCAGCATTGTAAAGTGCAGAACAGTAAAATCAGAACACTAGATTGGAACTAGATTAGAAGAAGATCAGAAGACTAATAAAGACTCAGAGGACTACTTCAGAATAAGAAGACTTCAAGAAGAGTTGAAGAGAAGCTTAGAAGAAATCTGAAGAAGTACAGAACAGTTTTTTGGAGAACTGTGCTGATTGACTAAGAAGAGTAAAAATCAGAACAGTGAGATACTGTGCTGATTTGTTGAAATTGAAGAATAAGTTTGGAAAGCTTATTTAAGGTGTAACTGAAGATTTATTGAAGAGATGCTGACTAAGAAGGAAGTTACAAAGTCGGTTACAAGAAGAAGTTACAAAAACAGTTTTAGAGTTAGTTGAGAGTTAGTTCACAAACTGCTAACTGTCATATTAAGTTCTATAAATACTGTATGATCTCCTACTGCTGAAGACTACTGAAGCAATTACTGATCTTAGAGAATTCAAGAGCAAGTCTACAAGCAAGAACTCACAGAGTTGAAGGAGATTGAAGAAGAAGAAGCCACTAAATTGAAGAGAAGAATCAAAGGCTAACACAGAGAAGTTTTACTTTTCAAGTTTAAGTTTGTATGTTGTAAAACAAGTGTGCTAGTTACTTGTAGAATTACTAGTAGATCGAAGATATACCTGGAGGTATAATCGAAAAGATCAAAGTCTTAATCTTGGGACTTTAAGCCACAAGAAGCTCAAGAAGAGTAATAAAACTTCACAACTGGGATTGTGAGAGTGGATGTAGACATTTGTCGAACCACTATAAAATTCTGTGTTCTTTACTTTACTGTTTGTTATTTGTTTGAATTGTTTAATCAAGAACATTAAGAATTAACAAAGATAAAGATCTATAGAAAAGTTGAGTATAAAGTTGATTGGGCTCATTAGTAATCTGATTATTCCGCATTGTGTATTCTGATATATTGAAAGATTTTTGAAAAGTCTATTCACCCCTCCCCTCTAGACATTTTCACTAGCTTACTCAATATTATTAACTCAACTTTGGGACCAACAAGTGGAAATTTTATTAATGAAAAGTAGAGACTATTATTATTAAAAAGTGGAAGTGAGTAACGAAAAAAACGAAAAAAAAAACGAAAAAAAATGAAAAAAAAACAAATTTGAAAAAAAAAAGAAAAAAAAATCGAAAAAAAACAGAAAAAAAACGAAAAAAAAAACAGAAAATAAAATGAAAAAATAAAGAAGTTTGAAAAAAAAAATCGAAAAAAGTAAACAAGTTTGAAAAAAAAAATCGAAAAAAAAAAACAGAAAAAAAAACGAAAAAAAAAAGGAAAAAAAAAACAGAAAAAAAAAACAAAAAATGAAAAAAAAACAAGTTTGAAAGGATTTGAACCTGTGACCTCAAGCTTTTAAAAAGGTATCTATAACCACTAGAACATTCATTACTTAATTATTTATGTTTATCTTTATAAATAGATATAGAATTGGTATGTGCATTAGTGTGCACGTGCACGCTGTGCACAGGAGACCAACTCTTCTTTCAAAATTTTACTTCATTCCTTACAAATTTCACTTCGTTTTACATTGTTTAATTATTTTTTTTCATTTGAACTTTCATTTTTTAATCATTTTGTTTTAATTTTTTTATGAATATAATTTTTTAGTTTATAAGTGTTATGATAACCGTTGATAAGTATTATGATATATTATTAGTTAATATGCAGTACTGTACATATTAGTTCATATACAATATAATATTAGTTTATATTGGTACATGTTTTAATTTTTTCGAGTTTCGAGTTCACATACTTTATGGTAATAATTTAAATATAGTATAGTATTAGTTCAGATATTGTATAGTATTAATTCACATACTTTATGGTACTAGTTCAAATATAGTATAGTATAAATTCAAATATTGTATAGTATTAGTTCATATATTAAATACTCCGTAATATTTTTATACCCACATTAATCTCTAGTACTATACAATATATTAACTAGTACTATACCATAGGCGTACTAATACTATATCGAATTAAAAAAATATATATATTTATATTTAACAAAAAATACATAACTTAACACATTTATAATTCCAGGCATACCATGCAAATTAATACATCATTATTAAAAAAATGATATTAACTAACTAGTAAGAAGAATAAAGTGAGAATGAATCACACTGAACACACAATTCAATTAATAGATACGATCACACTCAATAAACATATGAATGCATCAACATGAAGATGACCCCAAAGAAAATAATAAAGTTGATGCAATATTATGCTCGTTTCTTCCTCAATTCTCAACTCATTTAAGTTTCTAAATATAAAATTTATTTTTCAATTAGATTATATTATTAATTAGTTTTAAAAAATAATCTACAACCTTAAAAATCTTGTTACAAACCAGATATCATTTTAGAAATAATGAAGACATAACAAAATAATCTTAGTTATTATAAATCAGATTAAAGCTAGAAAGTGAGCATGTCATATTCATACATTTATACCCAAATTAGAAAAAAATTGAATTTTTTTAGTTTAGTTTTTTTTTTTTCGATTTTTTTTGTCTGGAAATTTTATTTTTGAGTTTCACATATTTTTAATAATTGTTATGTTTTTATATTTATTTTTTAAAAGTTAAAAAAATAGAATAATATTTGACTTCGTGGTGATTCATTGGTGAATCGATAGTCGGTGTATAATTATAATTTTAATGAGTTGTATTTTAATTTAATTGATAAAATGGTAATATAGTATTTTACATGTATTTTTCTTTTAAAAAATTTGGGGGTGAAATTAATAAAAAATAAGGTAAATAACTAATAACCCAGGTAAAAAATTGGATTTAGTTACACGTATGTAACTTGTACACATAAGTGCTTAAAAGAAGGGAGTGTAGATTTATTAAAAATGAAAGGTAAATAGCCAGTTACATACATGTAACTGGTACACATAAGCAATTGACGTAATTGAATGAACCATATTAGTGTTGGGTACATTTGATTATTATCTTTAAATTTGAACATTGTTTTTACAATTGGTTGATTTTGAACAAACTATAATTCAGGGTTTCTGTGATATTTTAAGGATACAAATATTACATCAAATCTCATATTTGACGTTGTATTGTAAAAAAAGGTAAAATTGTTTAGATGAAATTATTGTTTACCTTTCCAAATTTGGAGATGGAGCAAAGAGTTAATAGTAGTGAAATACATATACAATTCTCACCATTAATTATTTCTTAATTTGGAGAGTGATTAAAGCAAATTAAGAGTGAATATTTATTCCTGCAAGACCTAATTAATTCGCAGGTACAATTTGATATACATGAAAATGAAAAATATGCTTCAATTTCTCTTCAAATTCCATATATTTTTCTGAATTTTCTATCCTTTTTCCATCGAATATTCGTACGGCACTAGTTTCTTGACATTGATGTGTCTAAGCTGGTTCATCAACTTGAGTATCATTTGTCGGAGTTGCATCAATTGTGTTACCAGCATCAGTTGTTCCCCCTACTTGAGTAGTAGGTCTTCTTGACTGAAAGTCTTTATCATAATCATCAAGATTTGGAACATAGACTTTGTCATAAATCCTTTCTTTTTTATCTTCAATTCTTTGAGCTTTTCAGTTAAGGTCTCTATTGTATCAGCTGTCTTCTCAACGGTAGACTCATCAAATACAATATGGGGTGTTTCTTCCACTACTTGGTTTCGTTTGTTAAACACTCTAAATGTCTTGCTGACTTGGGAATATCCAAGGAAGAACCCTTCATCCGCTTTAACATCAAAAGCATTTAACTTACTCTTACCATTGTTGTGAATGAAACACTTACAACCAAAAATATGAAAATAGGAAACTCGAGGTTTTCTACCTTTATAAATCTCATACGGGGTCTTACCATGTCTCTTGTAAATCATGCTTCCGTTTTGAGTATGGCCAGCAGTGTTGACAACTTCTCCCCATAACTTCTTTGGTGTATCAAACTCAACAACCATGGTACGAGCAACTTCTTTGAGGGTGCGATTCCTCCTTTCAGCTACTCCATTCTCTTGAGGTGTTCTGGCTGAGCTTATCTCATGTTGAATACCAATGTTAGCACAATAAACAATAATAGATGAGTTAAGAAATTCACCACATTTATCACTTTTGATCTTGACAATCGAAGTACCCTTCTCATTCTGGATTTTCTTTAACAGCTCGGGAAACTTCTTCTGGGTCTCACTCTTCTGAATCAGAAAGGTAACCCAAGTGTATTTGGAACAATCATCCACTACAACAAGAGTATACTGTCTCACTCTTATGAGGGACTTTAGTCTGCTTACCCTTCTGACGTGCATCACCCACCTGTTCTTTACTAAAGACTTCATTAGGTAGTCCATCAACTAATGAATTCCTTACGATAATGTTTAGAGTTTTAAAGTACAAATGACTAAGCCGCTTGTGCCATAGCCAACTGACTTCTTTAGAGTTCTTAGCCACTAAGCTGATTTCATTAGGACAGCTATTTCAATTAGCAAGATAAACAATTTCTCTTCCGCTTCCAGTGAGTAGTACGTGTTTAATTACTAACTTTATCTATGATTTTGCAACCATTAGACTTGAATTCAACACTATACCCTCTGTCACAGAATTGAGAAACAGATAAAAGATTGTGTTTTAAACCATCAACATAAGATACATCAATTACAGATAAAAGATTGTGTTTCCAAATCCTCTTGTTTTACCAATAGAGTTGTCACAAAAAACAAGAAGACTGTTCATCTGATTGATTAGATAACAAAAATGCATTAAAGAAGGCTAGCAATCATAAGAAGACAAAGAGAATGTCGGATAGCATCTGACAGACTCAACTAAAGGCAAGACTAAAAGTCTAACAACCCAGCTGACGTAGACTAATGAGAAGATGCCAACATAGCTATGGTGTTGACTTGGACTAGGGTTTCAGAGATTCTTCAGAGTCGTACATCTACATTTAATGCACATTACCTTATTTGGTATTGTCGTACCAGAATCAAAGGAAATATCAAATCCATGAAGATCTCGACCCATACATAGAAGATTTGTTTTGCAACGGCTAGTTTCTGCATCAATCCTCTATAAATACAAGGTGTTGTTCTTCGTAACAACTTACGAAAACTTTACAAGCAAGAACTCTTATCAGCAACTATCAAGAACATATAAGCATCCTGAATCCTTTCGAGTTCTTTAGAGCCATAATTTATTCTAAGTATCCATAACTCTAAGTTTTCTATATCTACGCTTGAATCTTATTCACATCCTAAGTTTAGAAAGTGTGGCTTTAAACCTCTTTGTTCAACACACAGTTGGTAACTTACACATTCAAACCCTACCTTCGTTAGATTGTATAAGTTTGTTTTTAAGTTATTCAACCCTTTGTAAGAGTACTTGTTCTCCTAATGACAAGTAGATCCAACTGCACTCTAGGTTAAGTGTATCACGATCAAAAGTCTTCTCTAGAAACTATAAAGTAGTAAGGATCCTTTATTAAGGAATTAACTTCACGTTGGAATGTGAGAGTAGACGTAGGACAAGTTGTTCCGAACAACTATAAATCTTTGTGTTCATTTATTGTTTTTTTCTTTATTCATATTGCATATATATTCTTCATACATAAGTTTTATAAAAGTGTCAAAATCTCACTTTGTTTTTATCATCATCAGAAGACATTAAGTCTACTGATAGCATCTCATATATTACAAAGTCATTCTTTATTGAAAAGGTTTTCATTCAACCCACGAGTCTAAATATTTGGGGCCTACACAATTACGCACCAGTAGCTAAGTAGATAGTTGTCCAACTGAATAACTATTAAGCAATCAGTAGGTTAATTATCTATACCAGCTGCTATACACTCGCACTCTCTCGATCAGATCATATTATCTACATCAGGTGTCAAGAGTATATCACTCAGCTGATACCTCATCTGATCAATCATGAAAAAGTTTTAAAATAACAAAGTCTATTCACCCCCTTCTAGACTTTATCCAGCATAGATACTCGTTTAGGGACCAACATATATGTATACTTTTTTTTAATACCAAATTTTCTTTTTTTATAATTTGTAACAAAAATAATAATGTTTAGATTAGGTAGTAATGGGGTGATTTGTAAATGTATAGATGTTGTTCACACTGTGGAGCAGTTGTTGGTGATGACAACTTTGCCGAGGAGCCCTCCTTTGTAAAAAATTCGGTTAAACAGGTTTCATTTGTATTAGGGTTTATGTTGCCTTGTTAAATTGTTTAGGCCAAATAATCAATTTTACTTTTCACTTTTTACTAAATCTAGCACATTCTTTTCTTTTTAAGTAAATTATACCTATACTTTTCATTTTGTTATCACATTTAGCACAAACTTTTTCTTTTATATCCATACTTTTCATTTTTAATCTAATGTAGCACATACTTTTTATTTTTACCAATTTTAGCACATGAGTTTATCAATTAATTTAAAATACCCAAAAAAAATGTAAAATTATCTAATAATTAAAAAGAATATCTTAAATATGCTTAAATTAAAAAATCTAAAATTTTTAAAATAATTGAGAATTGAAATTGTCTAAAACTATTGAATTAAAAAGAGGTTTACAAAATATATATATATATATATATATATATATATATATATATGTGTGTGTATACACTCCCTCCGTCCACCAAAAGTATGAACATACTAGCTCTTGATGAATGGAGGGACTATACAATTTTTTTAAAATAATTTTTGAGATTCTTTAAATAATTTTTAATTTTTTATATTTTCTAGATTAAAAAATATTTCTATATAATTTTGAATTTTTTTTATAAAGTAAGGTATATTTATTAATTAATTAATTTAATTATATTTATAAAAAGTATGGGTAAAAATTGGATAAGGGTAAAAAAGTATGTGTTAAATTTGATAAAAATGAAAAGTATGTGTATAATTTGGTTAAGAAAAAAGTATGGGCTAGATTTGAGGAAAAATGAAAAGCATATGTATAATTTGTTTAAAAAGAAAAATATGTGCTAGATTTAATAAAAAGTGAAAAGTATGGGGTAAAATTGATAATTTGGCCAATTGTTTATTGGCATGTTATTAGGTTTTTATTGCAAAACTACTCATATATGTGAATTATTTGTGGGACTAGTTTTGTATATAGTAACATTCAAAAGTGCCATTTTTGACATAAATAACAAAAGTGTAATTCTTGCGGGAACAATTTTGCAATTAACCTAGATTGTTTATGACTTCGTCTAAATCTTTTTCATGTTAATTATATGTTAATTGATTCAAATGATAAATTTTTGTTCAAATCTTATTCATATTAATTATATGTTAATTGATTCAACAAAGCTAACTATTAGGGACTATATATTGTGATCGAGGACTATCCAAAATAAGATAGGAATTTCTGACAGGACATACGACGAAGGTACGAAAGTTATAACTTCAATTCATATACCTTATCAATCAAGTGAAACAAGACTACATTCTTGTATGCTAATCAACACTAAGGCCATAGTTGTTTAGTGTGCGTGTCACGCTCCATTTTCGTTAAACATATATATATATATATATATATATATATATTAATTTGTCAAATGAAATAAACACTTGAGGTCGATGGTGACAGTTGAGGTGAAATTTAACAAACTTTTATGTATACTTTGATTGTCTTCATGGACTTTACCTTTATATATTTGACCTATTTATAATAATTAATCATCAAACCGTCTTCATTTTGCAGCGTCTTATGGGATAAAGGACATGATTTATGCCTTGGGAATTGATGGTGGTGATTCTCTGGCTAGCCAAGTTTTAAGATTGTTTATGGTATATATAACTCTTTTATTATATCCTACCTATATATATATATATATATATATATATATATATATATATATATATATATTATTATTACTTTGTTATTTACAAATATTAGTTGAGCGCAACTTCACCCGTGGACGTAGGGGAGAGCTAGTGAAACCTTCTTGCCTATAAACTTGAAGTCATTTCTTCTTATTTATACCATAAATAATTATATTTGGAGCATGGTCTCTGTTATTTTAAGTTGTGGAAATCTCATTTCTAACATAAATTCCTTGCAGACAGGGAGAAAATTGAATGGACTATGTGGTGCAGCGCTTTATATATCTTCTCTCTCACACAGTCTCAATTGTACAAAGTTTGATATTGTGAGTTTAGTTTGACATACATCTGTTTAGATGTGGAATGATATTGTCTGTTAGAGGTTTTTTTTTTTTCCTTTGTGTTGTTTGTATCGTTGTTAGATTAAGGTTGTGCACGTCCGTGAAGTGACTATGACCAAGCGATTGATTGAGTTTGAGAATATTGTGAAATTTCATAACAAGAAGAAATTGGATAGAGTGCATATTGAGAGAATCGAGAAATATAGAATTCATATTGAGTAGTAAATGAATTGAATAGTGAATTAGATGATCATCACTCCTCTATATAAGAGGAGGTTTACAAGAGAGGTTATAATTACTAGACTAGAAGTTACAACTAGAATAACTACTCTAACTAATACTCTTTCATTTGTTGGCTTGACTTGTTGTTATTCTTCACACCCTCCCACAAGATGAGCATGGATGATAATCAAGCACATCTTGAAATTGTTATTAAAAGAAACTCCAAATCTTGAAGAGTTGAGACCATGTGATATCGAGTTGAAGAGAACCATAAGTGCAGCCATGCCAACATCAAGAACGGAAGAATAGGGAGCCAAAATTTCCATTTGAACGTCAATATGTCATCACCAAGGAAAATAATTTTTCAAATTATAGAATCGTGGTAGACACGAAAGAAAAAATCGTGATAGACACTAAAGAAAGAATCGTGATAGACACGAAAGATAGAACCGTGATAGACACGAAAGATAGAACCGTGATAGACACAAAGAAAAAAATATTAGATTGAGTATAGAACTCTTGAATATAAAAAAGAATCCCTAAATTTTTAGGGCAGAAAAGTCGAGTATAAAACTCTAAGAATTTGATTCGAATCAAGATGAAATCGAATCTAAAACTCACGAGCATAGAACCCGCAAAGAAATGAGCATAAAACTCAAGAAATGAGTATAGAACTCCAAGAATTCGAATCCAAAAATTTACAAGCATATAACTCATAAAGAAAAAATCTTGAAAAGAAAAAATAGGGTAGAAATCCAAATTCATCAAAGATTTGGCAGAAATGAGTATAGAACTCAAAAAGTTTAAGAAATGAGTATAAAACTCAAAAGACACAAGAAATTCATACAAACCGAATTGCGAAAGCGTACCTAGCTAGATCGACAAACTTGTTTAATCAATCATAAATTAATAGATATACAGCTCTGATACCATGTGAAATTTCATAACAAAAGAAATTGGATAGAGTGCATATTGAGAGAATCGAGAAATATAGAATTCATATTGAGTAGTAAATGAATTGAATAGTGAATTAGATGATCATCACTCCTCTATATAAGAGGAGGTTTACAAGAGAGGTTATAATTACTAAACTAGAAGTTACAACTAGAATAACTACTCTAACTAATACTCTTTCATTTGTTGGCTTGACTTGTTGTTATTCTTCACACCCTCCCACAAGATGAGCATGGATGATAATCAAGCACATCTTGAAATTGTTATTAAAATAACTCCAAATATTGAAGAGTTGAGACCATGTGATATCGAGTTGAAGAGAACCATAAGTGCAGCCATGCCAACATCAAGAACGGAAGAATAGGGAGCCAAAATTTCCATTTGAACGTCAATATGTCATCACCAAGGAAAATAATTTTTCAAATTATAGAATCGTGGTAGACACGAAAGAAAAAATCGTGATAGACACGAAAGATAAAACCGTGATAGACACGAAAGATAGAACCGTGATAGACACGAAGAAAAAATATTAGATTGAGTATAGAACTCTTGAATATAAAAAAGAATCCCTAAATTTTTAGGGCAGAAAAGTCGAGTATAAAACTCTAAGAATTTGATTCGAATCAAGATGAAATAGTATCTAAAACTCACGAGCATAGAACCCGCAAAGAAATGAGCATAAAACTCAAGAAATGAGTATAGAATTCCAAGAATTCGAATCCAAAAATTTACAAGCATAGAATTCGTAAGGAAGAAATCTTGAAAAGAAAAAATAGGGTAGAAATCCAAATTCATCAAAGATTTGGCAGAAATGAGTATAGAACTCAAAAAGTTTAAGAAATGAGTATAAAACTCAAAAGACACAAAAAGAAATGAGTATAAAACTCAAAAGACACAAGAAATTCATACAAACCGAATTGCGAAAGCGTACCTAGCTAGATCGACAAACTTGTTTAATCGATCATAAATTAATCGATATACAGCTCTGATACCATGTGAAATTTCATAACAAGAAGAAATTGGATAGAGTGCATATTGAGAGAATCGAGAAATATAGAATTCATATTGAGTAGTAAATGAATTGAATAGTGAATTAGATGATCATCACTCCTCTATATAAGAGAAGGTTTACAAGAGAGGTTATAATTACTAAACTAGAAGTTACAACTAGAATAACTACTCTAACTAATACTCTTTCATTTGTTGGCTTGACTTGTTGTTATTCTTCACACCCTCCCACAAGATGAGCATGGATGATAATCAAGCACATCTTGAAATTGTTATTAAAATAACTCCAAATATTGAAGAGTTGAGACCATGTGATATCGAGTTGAAGAGAACCATAAGTGCAGCCATGCCAACATCAAGAACGGAAGAATAGGGAGCCAAAATTTCCATTTGAACGTCAATATGTCATCACCAAGGAAAATAATTTTTCAAATTATAGAATCGTGGTAGACACGAAAGAAAAAATCGTGATAGACACGAAAGAAAGAATCGTGATAGACACGAAAGATAGAACCGTGATAGACACGAAAGATAGAACCGTGATAGACACGAAACATAGAACCGTGATAGACACGAAGAAAAAATATTAGATTGAGTATAGAACTCTTGAATATAAAAAAGAATTCCTAAATTTTCAGGGCAGAAAAGTCGAGTATAAAACTCTAAGAATTTGATTCGAATCAAGATGAAATCGAATCTAAAACTCACGAGCATAGAACCCGCAAAGAAATGAGCATAAAACTCAAGAAATGAGTATAGAACTCCAAGAATTCGAATCCAAAAATTTACAATCATAGAACTCGTAAAGAAGAAATCTTGAAAAGAAAAAATAGGGTAGAAATCCAAATTCATCAAAGATTTGGCATAAATGAGTATAGAACTCAAAAAGTTTAAGAAATGAGTATAAAACTCAAAAGACACAAAAAGAAATGAGTATAAAACTCAAAAGACACAAGAAATTCATACAAACCGAATTGCGAAAGCGTACCTAGCTAGATCGACAAACTTGTTTAATCGATCATAAATTAATCGATATACAGCTCTGATACCATGTGAAATTTCATAACAAGAAGAAATTGGATAGAGTGCATATTGGGAGAATCGAGAAATATAGAATTCATATTGAGTAGTAAATGAATTGAATAGTGAATTAGATGATCATCACTCCTCTATATAAGAGGAGGTTTACAAGAGAGGTTATAATTACTAAACTAGAAGTTACAACTAGAATAACTACTCTAACTAATACTCTTTCATTTGTTGGCTTGACTTGTTGTTATTCTTCACACCCTCCCACAAGATGAGCATGGATGATAATCAAGCACATCTTGAAATTGTTATTAAAAGAAACTCCAAATCTTGAAGAGTTGAGACCATGTGATATCGAGTTGAAGAGAACCATAAGTGCAGCCATGCCAACATCAAGAACGGAAGAATAGGGAGCCAAAATTTCCATTTGAACGTCAATATGTCATCACCAAGGAAAATAATTTTTCAAATTATAGAATCGTGGTAGACACGAAAGATAAAATCGTGATAGACACGAAAGAAAGAATCGTGATAGACACGAAAGATAGAACCGTGATAGACACGAAAGATAGAACCGTGATAGACACGAAAGATAGAACCGTGATAGACACGAAGAAAAAAATATTAGATTGAGTATAGAACTCTTGAATATAAAAAAGAATCCCTAAATTTTTAGGGCAGAAAAGTCGAGTATAAAACTCTAAGAATTTGATTCGAATCAAGATGAAATCGAATCTAAAACTCACGAGCATAGAACCCGCAAAGAAATGAGCATAAAACTCAAGAAATCAGTATAGAACTCCAAGAATTCGAATCCAAAAATTTACAAGCATAGAACTCGTAAAGAAGAAATCTTGAAAAGAAAAAATAGGGTAGAAATCCAAATTCATCAAAGATTTGGCAGAAATGAGTATAGAACTCAAAAAGTTTAAGAAATGAGTATAAAACTCAAAAGACACAAAAAGAAATGAGTATAAAACTCAAAAGACACAAGAAATTCATACAAACCGAATTGCGAAAGCGTACCTAGCTAGATCGACAAACTTGTTTAATCGATCATAAATTAATCGATATACATCTCTAATACCATGTGAAATTTCATAACAAGAAGAAATTGGATAGAGTGCATATTGAGAGAATCGAGAAATATAGAATTCATATTGAGTAGTAAATGAATTGAATAGTGAATTAGATGATCATCACTCCTCTATATAAGAGGAGGTTTACAAGAGAGGTTATAATTATTAAACTAGAAGTTACAACTAGAATAACTACTCTAACTAATACTCTTTCATTTGTTGGCTTGACTTGTTGTTATTCTTCACACCCTCCCACAAGATGAGCATGGATGATAATCAAGCACATCTTGAAATTGTTATTAAAAGAAACTCCAAATCTTGAAGAGTTGAGACCATGTGATATCGAGTTGAAGAGAACCATAAGTGCAGCCATGCCAACATCAAGAACGGAAGAATAGGGAGCCAAAATTTCCATTTGAACGTCAATATGTCATCACCAAGGAAAATAATTTTTCAAATTATAGAATCGTGGTAGACACGAAAGATAAAATCGTGATAGACACGAAAGAAAGAATCGTGATAGACACGAAAGATAGAACCGTGATAGACACGAAAGATAGAACCGTGATAGACACGAAAGATAGAACCGTGATAGACACGAAGAAAAAAATATTAGATTGAGTATAGAACTCTTGAATATAAAAAAGAATCCCTAATTTTTTAGGGCAGAAAAGTCGAGTATAAAACTCTAAGAATTTGATTCGAATCAAGATGAAATCGAATCTAAAACTCACGAGCATAGAACCCGCAAAGAAATGAGCATAAAACTCAAGAAATCAGTATAGAACTCCAAGAATTCGAATCCAAAAATTTACAAGCATAGAACTCGTAAAGAAGAAATCTTGAAAAGAAAAAATAGGGTAGAAATCCAAATTCATCAAAGATTTGGCAGAAATGAGTATAGAACTCAAAAAGTTTAAGAAATGAGTATAAAACTCAAAAGACACAAAAAGAAATGAGTATAAAACTCAAAAGACACAAGAAATTCATACAAACCGAATTGCGAAAGCGTACCTAGCTAGATCGACAAACTTGTTTAATCGATCATAAATTAATCGATATACATCTCTAATACCATGTGAAATTTCATAACAAGAAGAAATTGGATAGAGTGCATATTGAGAGAATCGAGAAATATAGAATTCATATTGAGTAGTAAATGAATTGAATAGTGAATTAGATGATCATCACTCCTCTATATAAGAGGAGGTTTACAAGAGAGGTTATAATTATTAAACTAGAAGTTACAACTAGAATAACTACTCTAACTAATACTCTTTCATTTTTTGGCTTGACTTGTTGTTATTCTTCACACCCTCCCACAAGATGAGCATGGATGATAATCAAGCACATCTTGAAATTGTTATTAAAAGAAACTCCAAATCTTGAAGAGTTGAGACCATGTGATATCGAGTTGAAGAGAACCATAAGTGCAGCCATGCCAACATCAAGAACGGAAGAATAGGGAGCCAAAATTTCCATTTGAACGTCAATATGTCATCACCAAGGAAAATAATTTTTCAAATTATAGAATCGTGGTAGACACGAAAGAAAAAATCGTGATAGACACGAAAGAAAGAATCGTGATAGACACGAAAGATAGAACCGTGATAGACACGAAAGATAGAACCGTGATAGACACGAAAAAAAAATATTAGATTGAGTATAGAACTCTTGAATATAAAAAAGAATCCCTAAATTTTTAGGGCAGAAAAGTCGAGTATAAAACTCTAAGAATTTGATTCGAATCAAGATGAAATCGAATCTAAAACTCACGAGCATAGAACCCGCAAAGAAATGAGCATAAAACTCAAGAAATCAGTATAGAACTCCAAGAATTCGAATCCAAAAATTTACAAGCATAGAACTCGTAAAGAAGAAATCTTGAAAAGAAAAAATAGGGTAGAAATCCAAATTCATCAAAGATTTGGCAGAAATGAGTATAGAACTCAAAAAGTTTAAGAAATGAGTATAAAACTCAAAAGACACAAAAAGAAATGAGTATAAAACTCAAAAGACACAAGAAATTCATACAAACCGAATTGCGAAAGCGTACCTAGCTAGATCGACAAACTTGTTTAATCGATCATAAATTAATCGATATACAGCTGTTGGTCCCAAGTTGAGTTAATAACGAGTAAGCTAGTGAAAATGTCTAGAGGGGGGTGAATAGACTTTTCAAAAATCTTTCGAAATATCAAAGTACAATATGCGGAATACGAAATTAACAATGAGCCCAATTCAAGATTATACTCAACTTATTTTCGAGAACTCTGTTCTATACTCAACTAGTCAAGTTCAGTTAAGTAGTTAAAACAATTAAGCAATTTAAACACTTAAAACAGTAAAGTAAATCAAACACGAGATTTATAGTGGTTCGACAACTTGTCTACATCCACTCTCACAAACCCAGTTGTGAAATTCTTATTAACTCGTCCAATGGAGTAATATGTTCTTGTGGCTTTAAGTCCCAAGAAATAAGACTTAGATCTTCTCGATAACACTACCAAGTGCCTCTTCGATCTTACTAGCGATTTACAAGTATCTAGCAACTTGAAACAATAAACGAAAATAAAACTTCTCTTCGTTCAGTAGTAGCCTTCTGATTTCTTCACTTGTCTTGTGTAGCTTCACTTTCTGAACTTCAATCTCTGAGAGTAATTTCTTCACTTGAATCTTCAATAATGCTTGCAATATCAATATCTCAGTAGTTGTATCAGTATTTCAGTCGTTTTTAATGAATCAATACCATGAGGTATTTATAGACTTCTAATTCCAAGAACTTTCAGTTGTGTAACAACCTCTTCTTGAAAACTAACTTGTAACTTATTCTTTTTATCCTTTCACGCGTTTCTTCAGTTAATTAGTTATTCCTTAACTAACTCCTTCAATTTAATCTTCAACACGCGTTTCTGTAACTAACTTCAAGTTGACCTGTCTTGTTTAAGTCGCACCTGTCTTGTCCAGTAGTAGTAGACTGCGTCTTCTACTTGTCTTGTGCAGTAGACTTCTTCAGATTACAATATAGAACTAATCTAGTCCTATCATCTAATCCTAACAAGACTATTACATTACATTAAGCTTCTTGTTACAAAGCTTAGTCAACTTATAAAACTATACAAAAGAATCTATCTATTACATTAAAAAACATGAGCTCTATACAACAATTATAGCTCAAAAACAAACTAATCAATGTAAACACATACAAACAGATATGAAGTACTTATACATCGTACTTATCTTTATAATACTTTTCTTTTCATGTGAACTCTACTGATCTGTTCAAGATGACTTCAACTCAACTAGACTAGATTAGTCAACACTTAGAAAATATTCACACTATTTTTGGCTTATCAAAACTTCATCTCATCTTTTCATCATTTAGAACTTGTCTAGGATTCATATCCTAACAATTTCCCCCTTTTTGATGAAGCCAAAACTACTTGAATCTTTTCTCATTAGTAGACTAGTTAAGTAGTTATGTTGTCTTTAACACCAAATAGTACTTTATCTTTTCATTCATTCAGAAATAAGATCCGTAGATATTACAAATACTTTAAAAAATAACAAAATCATAACAAAACTAAACTATACTGAAAAGTTACCTCTTTCTGAATCTGGAACACAGAAAGCATTTAATAGTCTAGTATGAATTTCCTTGATATGTTCTTCATCTTCAATCTTCTCGTTGTCCAGTAGCTCATCTTCATACTTCTTAATCTGGTTAACATCTGCCCTTTTACCAGAACTAGTCATGGGACACTTCCATTTCGGAAAACCAGGAACAAGAATATTAAAATTCGCACTAGCAGAGATCCTTATGATCAAATTCCAGAGCATCTTATGCTGTCCTTCCATGAATTTATCAAACATAGCATAGAGATCGTCAGAGTTATCAGAATCTCCAAACTTCCTGATAATCCAGTGATCTAGTTCCCACTGCCTTTTCACTTTCATCCATTCTTGACGATGTTCTTTGTCAATGAAGTGGTCAATGAGCTTGTCTTCTATTTGATCTTCATCAGACTTCTGCTTCAACAAACTTTCAATGTGCTTCTCAATTTTCTTCTTCTTAGCATAATGAGCTTCATCACTTGGCTCATCAATCTTTTGCTTCTTCAAAATAGTTGACTCAGGAGTAGGTTCTTCAATATGAATAGACTTCCTTTTCGATACCATTCTTGTCTGTACTTCAGCTTCTGGAGATGCAATAGCCTTGCCCTTCTCCTTCTTCTTCAACTCATCTGCTTCAGCCCTGGCTTGGTCAAGTTCAGCAGTCTTAACCAACCTGCATTTGCCTCTCTTAGGCCTCTTAAGATCTTGCATGGCTTCAGCAGCATCTTTAGCCTCTGGTTCAGCACTAGATGTATCTTTCTTATCTTTCTCACTTTCAGCAACAAATTCAACTCGACTTGCCTCTTCCCCCTTTTTGGCTTCATCAGATGCCTTGAGAGAGAAAAAAGAAGTGAAACGAGTCATTTCTTCCATCATAGCTTGCTTCATAAGGTGTGTAGCTTTCTCAATTTGTCTTTGATGAGAACCTTCCTGACTCATCTTATCAAGTCTGGTTGCCACCAACTCCAGCTTCTGAGTAGATAAATTCAACTCATTCTTAAAATGGGTTGCAGTCAGACGTAACTTCTTATTTTCATCAGTCATAGCACGAATAATATCTCTTGCTTGTGCTAACTGATCATAGGCTTCTTTCCTCTGAACATCAGCTACTTCGATTCTCGCTCTATAGACTCTTTCCAACTTCCTGGATTCAGTAGCTAGAACGCGAGCAAAATCGACTGAACTCTTCTCTGAGTATTCAACTTGATCTTGGAGAAATCCTTCAAGCTGTTCAAACATATGTTGTCTGTATTCATCATCAATCTGATTGACTGCATTCACCGTCATATCTTTTGAACTTGTCACAAGAACACTGTTTTGTTCAATAAGAGTCTTCTGGACATCAGATTTAAGAAAATCATCAATTGACGATTTGATGACAGCCTTCAATTCGTCCTTCAACTCATCTATTGAGGCGGCTGGGATAGCTTGAGACGACTGTCCAACCTCAACATGAGTAACATCAAGCATGACTTCATCTACTGGAGTTAAAACTTTCACCAACTGATCTTCTGAAGCAGTAGTCAAGACCTCGTCTTCGACTAGTTCAACTTCTGGAAGCACACTTCCAGCAATAGCTCTTAAATTAAGTTGGGGAGAGTAAGAAATGATAGTTAACCTTGCTTCACGAGCCTTTCTTTCAGCAGTAGCCACGTCCTTCTTCAATAGGGCATGCAACTTCTCCATGTATCCACATAACTCAATGGGAAGTAAAAAATCAGAATATCGATTAATAAACTTGAAATCTGACCTTGGACAATCAGCATGGTCCATCTGAAATTTGAACACAATGCCTCTCAACTGATCTGAGACATTGTCTAAATCTATGACTGGATCAGTAGACTGGATCAACTCAGCTTGATCAACTTCAAACTTCACAATATCTTGCACAATATCAAATTCTGGAACCTGAACACCCACATTAAACTGGAATTCTGAACTCATCAAGTCGTCAGAAATACCAAGTAATCTTTTGGCAAGAGCAGTGATAGCATGATTTGGGAAAATCTCTGAGTGGTCACCAACACCACTATTCTCCTTCTGCTCCATTTCCCAATCCATGAAATTAGAAATGCCACCTTTCCCTAAGATGACTTCGAAGAGGTCGTCTGTACCAGACTTCTTCAAGGCCACCCAAGTGCATATTCTAACTAGTTTCTCAAACTGTTCTAAAGAGTAGTCGACTTCGACAGATGAGAGCTGCTTCTTCAAATTTTTGCTCATCTTTGAACGGATTCGCTTTTCTCTTAGACACATGGGATAGTAGACCAAGGATTCGAATCTAGCTTCAGTCGGGGTCTGAGTAGATGAGGTCTCTAACTCAGTTGTTGCAGTGGCAACTATCGTCTGATCTGAAGTAGATGAGATAAAGGGTTCAACATATTCTGTTGAGGGTAAGGATAAACTTTGGTCTGTGGTTTCTTGGGGCTTTGACGTGTCTTGGTTCGGTGTGACAACTGTAGGAGTATCAGTTGTATCTAATATGGGAGTGTTTTCGGGTAGGCTGACCCTCAGTGGATATACTGGCAGCACTTGTGAGGTTGAGGGAATAGGTCTAGGCCTAGATCGATGTGATCTGGCTTTGGTTCGAACAGAAGAGGGAATAACGGGAATAGAAACATCTTGAGAGGAAGTACTAACCTTCGAACTTGACTCTTCTGGAGAAGGATGAGTTCCAACTCTCACTAGCGTATATAACTCGGGGATTTGAGAACTTGACTCTTTCTCCTCTTCCGACTGAGTCTTCTCAGAGTCTTCTGCACTAGATGAGTCTTGTGCAGCTTCCATTGACTTGTCTTCAGCGGACTCATCTTCTGAAGAACCAGACGCACCAGCATAAGACAAAGCTTCCATGGGGTCAATTCTGGCTTGCCTAGGTGCAGCTGGCCTAGCAGCAACTTGTTTCCTCACTGCCCCCTTTTTCAAATAAAATTTCAAAGGATGGAATGGCTTTCCTTTACTCCATTCCGTCTTGTTTGGCATTAGGAGAGGAAGTAGGATACTTAACTTATTACCATATCCAACGGCAGTAGACACCACCCAATTCCGAGTATTGTCATCTACTCGAACACTGCGCTCAAAATACATGATTCGATCTGCAATTAGCTTGAACCAATTACATTCAGTGATACCATCAAAAATTACAGCCATAACCCTTGCCTTCATAAAGGTCACAGAGTCATGAGAACCTGTCGAACTTAACAGAATTTTGCTGGCAATATCCAATAATGTGCGATATTTTTTAAGAAGATCCCCCTTCTTGACTGGAGCATACTTGCCATCTGGTTTCTGCTTCAGCTTCTTGCCACAGAAAATGCTCAAGTATCGAATTTCTTGCCCAAGAGCATAATTATCAACGTCAATTGTTCCGGTGGGCAGCTTCAGATGGTTGAACATCGCTTCTCGAGTGATTTGCAAACGATCTTCACCAATGAAAGACTCAAGAATATCGCCTTGTCTGATGACGTTGGCATAGAACTCTAGCACCTCCTCCTCCAAGACCACTTGAGGAAATGATTCTAGATAAGGTTTGAGCCCACATCGAGTGCATTTAGTCAGAATCTCGGCATTGTCATCTGAGTGATTGCCTTTGAAGAACACAGATGGTTCAACATTCACTTTGTTATCGGAGATGTACCGGCCTAGGTCGAATGTGACCTGCATGTTGGTTCTAAGATCGAAGATAGATCGAATAGACATCTCAAAAAGATCAGTAAATAGATTGCTTGAGAATAGGGAGAGGGAAATCTTCTTGAGAGAAAGGGAGTTAGAAAAAATTGTGACTAAGTCGTGTGAGAATTTGGGTTTTGATCAAGACGGTTAAGACCTTTGGCATTCGGTTACGGAACCGAGAGTATTATGTATTTTGATATTGTAAACTTTGAAATCCGCCCCTTCTTAGTTAGAATAGAGGAGTGAACTCATCTGTCCTAGTGTAGATGAGTGAGAACTGGATGGATACACCACATCAAATGAGAGTGTATAAATCTAATTCAAGGGTTTTCAAATTTTATCAATACCTAATTACTATAATATCCTTAATCCGTTTTGAATAAACACTTAGCATTGTAGAATCAAAAGAACACTTAGCTTGTCTGTTCGAGTCCATCCAGAACAGACGAGTAGACTCAAGCTTCACCAGACGAGTTGGCTTAAGTACACAAGACGAGTTCCCCCTTCGTCTGTGCATGTCTATTCTGAACATCGAACGACTTCATGTACCTATCTTATCACATTCAACGTGTAATTGATGGTACAAGTAAAGTAACAATAAATAAGATGAATATTAATCTAAAGCAATGATCAAGGGTTCGAACAAGATGACTATTGACTATCATAAGAGTCAACATAAGGATATTTAAGAAATCATAGATTCCCCCTTAATTGTTTATTCCCTTAGTATTACCCTCAGCTTTACCAGCTTCCTCATCGGGTTGTCTGGTCATCTTGTCTAGCCTTGTATACCTGTCTGTTGCGTGAGTAGTCGAGTACTTCTAGTCTAGTGATCTTGTCTCCATATTTCGTTTGATGTACCTGTCTGGTTAGTACACAACTATAGGCAAGTAGGGTCTAAATCAATTAGCCCTAAACTAATGCATAACTCACGAAATCGTGCCTCAGCTAATGGTTTTGTAAAAATATCAGCTCTTTGAAAATCAGTATGAATCTTTTCCATGCGAATATCCTTCTTTTCTACATGATCTCGTATGAAATGATGTTTCACATCAACATGCTTACAACGTGTGTGTAATACAGGATTTTGTGTAATAGCAATTGCACTATTACTATCACAGAAAATAGGAACATTTGATTCACAAATATTATAATCTCTAAGCTGTTGAATAAGCCATAATAATTGAATACAACAACTACCAGCAGCCATGTACTCGGCTTCAGTAGTAGAGGTAGCAACACTTGTCTGCTTTTTCGAAAACCATGAAATGAGTTTTGTGCCTAAGAATTGACAAGAACCAGATGTAGATTTCCTATCTATTCTACAGCCACCAAAATCAGAATCTGAGTAGCCACTTAGAGATAAATCATCATTTGAAGGATACCATATACCACGATTGATGGTTCCTTTCAAATATTTCAGAATCCTTTTAGTGGTTTCCATATGACTCTCTTTTGGATTAGCTTGAAAACGAGCACATACACCAACAGAGAATGCAATATCAGGTCTACTAGCAGTCAAGTACAGTAATGAACCAATTAGACCACGATAATATGTTTGATCAGCACACTTACCTTGTTCGTCTGGGTCCATTCTGTATGTAGGTAGCATAGGTACGCCAGCAGACTTGCATGTCTTAATACCATACTTATCTAGAAGATTTCTAGTATACTTTGCTTGATTTATGAAAATCCCTTCAGGAGTCTGTTTTACTTGAAGACCAAGAAAGTAATTCATTTCACCCATCATAGACATCTCAAATTTACTTTGCATGAGTGTTGAGAAACTTTCACTCGGCTCTTTGTTAGGTGAACCAAAAATGATGTCATCTACGTAAATTTGGACGAGTAAAATGTCATTCCCTTCTTGTCTTCTAAACAAGGTTCTGTCTACCTTGCCCTTAGTAAAACCGTTTTCTAATAGAAATTGAGAAAGAGTATCATACCAGGCTCTTGGAGCTTGCTTTAATCCATATAAGGCCTTCTTTAATTTGTATACCTGATTACCTTTGACTTCGAAACCTGGGGGTTGTTCAACATACACTTCTTCCGCAAGAATACCGTTAAGAAATGCACTTTTAACATCCATTTGATATACAGTAAATTTCATGAAAGCAGCATATGCAAGAAACAATCTAATGGCTTCTAGTCTAGCAACAGGAGCATATGTTTCATCATAATCTATGCCTTCAGCTTGTGAATAGCCTTGGGCAACTAGTCTAGCCTTATTACGAACAACTACATCATTCTCATCTTTCTTATTCTTGAAAATCCATCGAGTGCCAACTACATTATGATGTTTCGGTCTATCGACAAGTTCCCAGACGTCATTTCGAACAAACTGATTCAACTCGTCTTGCATAGCGATGATCCAATTACTATCAGCTAAAGCCTCTTTAATGGTTTTAGGCTCGATAGATGAGAGGAAACAACACCAGCAAAACAGAGATGGACTAGATTGTTCTTGTGACTCAAAGAGTTGTCGTCTAGTCTTCACACCAACAGTAGAGTCACCAATAATATTTTCAGTATTATGCGCTGATTTCCATGTATTTCTATTCTTAACAATAGTACTATCATCTATATCATGTACAGCATCATGCATGTCAACATCATTATAATCAGAAGATTTAATGGGAGTAGACGAGTCGACTAGTTTAGGCATGTCAACTGGTCTAGTTGAGTTACCTTGAATACTTACCTTCTTCTGGTCATCTGACTCGAGAGCTTTCATAAATGGATTGTAAGCTTGAACGGATTCATATACCTCTGAGTCTTTGTCAGATTCGATAGTTAACTCAGTAACTTTCTCACTGATCTTGTTGGTAGACGAGTCCTGTTGAGATTCTTCGAAAACCACATGTGGTGTTTCTTCCACACAAAGGGTTGAGTAGTTGAATACTCTAAATGCTTTGCTAGTCGAGGAGTATCCTAAGAATATCCCCTCGTCTGCTTTAGCATCGAATGCATTCAACTTGCTTTTCCCATTGTTATGGATGAAACACTTGCATCCAAATATATGAAAATATGAAACTCTGGGTTTTCTACCTTTCCATACCTCATAGGGCGTCTTACCTAGTGCTTTATTGATGGCACTTCTGTTTTGTGAGTGGCATGCAGTATTGATAGCTTCTGCCCAAAATTTCTGAGGCGTATTATACTCAGTCAGCATGGTCCTGCAGGCCTCCTTAAGAGTTCTGTTCCTTCGCTCTGCTACTCCATTTTGTTGTGGTGTCCTTGCTGCACTAGTAAGGTGCTGGATGCCACGCTTAGAACAAAATTCTTTAATATAGCAGTTAATGAATTCAGTACCCTTGTCACTACGGATCTTGACAATTGACTGATTCTTCTCAACCTGTAACTTCTTCAACAGATCAGGCAAAAGTGTTTGTGTATCACTCTTCTTGTGTAAGAAGACTACCCAAGTGAACTTAGAATAGTCATCTACCACAACAAGTGTGTACCTTCTACCGTTCAAAGTTGGAGGAGTTATTGGGCCATGTAAGTCCATATGTAGAAGTTCAAGAACTCTACTGGTTGAGAGGGATGGAATAGATTTAAAAGAACCCTTTACCTGTTTACCTTTTTGACAGGACGTGCATACATGTGACTTATAGTAGACTTCATTGGGAATACCTTCCACAAGGTAGTCTCTGGCTATCTTATTAAGAACCTTAAAGTTTAGATGACAAAGGCGTCTATGCCAGAGCCAGCCAAGTTCTTTAGGATTCTTAGTAAGTAGACAGGTGTCCCTCGGACAACTGTTCCAGTTTACTATGTACACACTTCCTTGTCTGATGCCGACCAGTAAGACTGTGTGTGTTCTTTTGTCAATGATTTCACATTTCTGACTCTTGAACTGCACCTTGTATCCACGATCACAAAATTGTGAAACAGAGAGTAAATTGTATTTCAAGCCTTCAACATAAGAAACATCTTGTATCTCTATGTCTCCATTCCGAATGTAACCAAATCCTTTGGTAACAGCAGTGGAGCTATCACCAAATATCACTTTTGGTCCTTCTTGCTCATGGTAGCTTGATAAGAGAGTCTTGGTACCAGTCATGTGGTGCGAACAGCCACTGTCTATGTACCAAGTTTCTCCTGTTGAGCCACCCTTCTTGTATAGATCGAGTCGACCCTGCAATAGATGATATTACATAATTCAGGTACCCTCCTTGTTTATTGGGGTCCTTGGGGGTTAGTCGAGTTCAATGGAATCCAAATGTACATTGGAGTCCTGAACAAGTTTGACCTTCTGAGCTTTCGACCATATTTGTTGCAGAATAAGACCTTGTTGTCCTTATCTGGCCTATCAGTTGAGTTCGGGTCTACTCTTTGGAGATAGCCTTTTGACTTAATCTCTACTTGAGCAGGCACTTGTCTATGATAGTCAGAGTAAGGTTTGTTTGCATTAGGTTCATACGGTTTATAGACATGTTTAGGTCTTTCTTCTCCTTTGATATCATATGACAAAGGTGGAGGATATAGAACAGCTTGTGTACGATATTTTGGTCCTTCCTGTCTAGGTCTAGACGAGTAGAGTTGAGACTGCCTTATAAAAGGAGGTCTAGACTCTTGTCGTCTAGTCTGTACTTGTCTAGTACTAGTCTCCTCGGGATACCAGTCCTCGTATCTGACCTGATTTGGTCGTCCACGATTCCTAGTCCTTTGTTGACTTGTCTTAAACGGAACAGGCTTGTTGTTAACTTTCTTTTTACCTCCCTTGGTAATAGGAATGTTAACTTGAGCTTGTTTTGGTACAGTACCTTTTGATGGAGTGTCAATATCGTATATCATTGGTTCTTTTCCTTTATCGTTAGTCAAAGAGCTTGAGATGAAAATAGTAGGGTTCTTAGGAACTTGAGTAGACGAGCTGGGTGTCTCAGCACCTATGCCTGTCTTGTCAGCAGGAGCCCTATACCTATCTGACAATTCAAGGTTAACCTTAGATGAGTTAACCAGGTCAGTAAGTTTAAGGTCTAAAGTGACAACCTCGGTTTCTAAGAACTTATTACGTTCTTCAAGCTTTTTGAACTTACTTTGTAAAACATTGAATTCATGTTTCTCAGTAGCATGTGTCTTAAGTAGGTCTTGATACAACTTGTCTGTCAATGCACACTTGTCTTTGAGTTGACTCAACTCTTCTTGCAAGCGTACATTTAGGACTGTTGTATTAGGATCTACTTTAGACTGAGCTTCTTTAAGATCAATGATTTCTTGTCTTAAGATGATGTTTTCGTCACTGACTTCAATGAATGCCTTGTTGGCAAGTAGGAGGTCGTCTTCAACTGCACTAGTAGAGTGCTGAAGACTACTCCCTACTTTGCTACTGGCAGTGTCACTTTCATCAGAATCCGATTCATCACAAGATTGAAAAGAAGTGACAGATGATACCTCTTGGTCGAGTTTAGCCATGAAGCATAGACCATCATCTACTATGAAGGCTTCATCGTGATCTGGTTCAGACGGGTAGCTAGATGAGGATGATGGCAACTCGTCTGAGTCAGAGTCAGAGTCATCATTGGCCATCATTGCCTTCTTACCACGGTTGTATCTTCTTTCCCTTCGTGCTTTGCGTTCTTCTCGATCATCGGTACTCAGGTCTGGACATTCATATATGTAGTGACCTGGCTTCTCACAGTTATAGCACAAGATGTCATTAGTAGTCTTTTTAATAGGAGAGTTGTTCCTTCGTTTATCACGTCTATCAGAACGAGTAATCTTCCTACCATCAGACTCTCTATCTTGTTTGTTACCTTTCGAGACTTCGTCTCTCCTTTCGGACGAGTTTCGGTCTCGTCTGGTCTCAGACGAGTTCTTAGAAGCAGACCCTCTATGCTCTCTATAGAACTTCTTATATCTTCCGAAACGTTTATTCAGCCTATCAAACTTTCTAACCATGAGGCTTACCTGATCCTTCAGACTAAGATCAGTATCTATCTCGTCTTTAACAGAAGCAGACCTAGTTTTAGTCTTAGACCTGTCTATCTTAGACGAACTAGCCTTAAAAGCAACGTTCTTAGATACAGCATGTTCTCTGTCACTGCTTACTATGGGTTCGTCTTCGTCTAGATCAAACTCATGGGCCTTTAGAGTTTGAAACATAGTTTCTGCTGTCCATACGTCTATATCTTGGGTATTCTTAACAAGCATTTTTACCATTTTCCATCGACTATCAAGGCTTTTGAGAATCCTAAGATTGATTTCACGTGGAGTATAAGTTTTACCAAGGACTTCCAAGTCATTCATGATTTTAGTAAAACGAGTATCCAACTGGTCTATTGTTTCACCAGCTTTCATATGAAATGATTCGAATCTTTGGACTGCAGTGGAAAGCTTGCTTTCTTTGATTAGGGATGTCCCTTCACAAATGATAGCTAAGCGATCCCACATTTCTTTGGCAGTTTTACATTTTAACACTTTTCCTAGATACTCATTAGGAAGAGTGTGTAAGATGTAATTCTTGGCCAAGCTATCCAAATTATTCTGTCTCATTTCTTCTGAGGTTAGTTCTGACCTTGGTTTCTTGACGAGTGTACCCACGGGTTGATTTGTGTCCAGGGCAGCAGTATTGGGGATCATGGTCACAATTGGACCTTCAGTAACGACGTAGATCATTAAGTCGTGAGTGGAACTGAAGATGGCTTCCATCCTTAGCTTCCAATAGTTATAGTCTTGAACCTGGAACTTAGGTAACTTGTTAGCGCTGATCTCAAGAGACATGATTTCAAGAAATAAGTGCTAAGTAGAGTTATGATCAAGAATAACAGATATGTCAAGAACAGGGAACAAGAAATAAATATATCAAGAATATTGATCAAGAATGCGAAAGCAAATATGATCTTGGACCAAGACTTTCACCCAAGTCTTGTGTTGGTTATCAAGAAACAGCAGTTCGTAAACTACTGCTCTGATACCACTTGTTGGTCCCAAGTTGAGTTAATAACGAGTAAGCTAGTGAAAATGTCTAGAGGGGGGTGAATAGACTTTTCAAAAATCTTTCGAAATATCAAAGTACAATATGCGGAATACGAAATTAACAATGAGCCCAATTCAAGATTATACTCAACTTATTTTCGAGAACTCTGTTCTATACTCAACTAGTCAAGTTCAGTTAAGTAGTTAAAACAATTAAGCAATTTAAACACTTAAAACAGTAAAGTAAATCAAACACGAGATTTATAGTGGTTCGACAACTTGTCTACATCCACTCTCACAAACCCAGTTGTGAAATTCTTATTAACTCGTCCAATGGAGTAATATGTTCTTGTGGCTTTAAGTCCCAAGAAATAAGACTTAGATCTTCTCGATAACACTACCAAGTGCCTCTTCGATCTTACTAGCGATTTACAAGTATCTAGCAACTTGAAACAATAAACGAAAATAAAACTTCTCTTCGTTCAGTAGTAGCCTTCTGATTTCTTCACTTGTCTTGTGTAGCTTCACTTTCTGAACTTCAATCTCTGAGAGTAATTTCTTCACTTGAATCTTCAATAATGCTTGCAATATCAATATCTCAGTAGTTGTATCAGTATTTCAGTCGTTTTTAATGAATCAATACCATGAGGTATTTATAGACTTCTAATTCCAAGAACTTTCAGTTGTGTAACAACCTCTTCTTGAAAACTAACTTGTAACTTATTCGTTTTATCCTTTCACGCGTTTCTTCAGTTAATTAGTTATTCCTTAACTAACTCCTTCAATTTAATCTTCAACACGCGTTTCTGTAACTAACTTCAAGTTGACCTGTCTTGTTTAAGTCGCACCTGTCTTGTCCAGTAGTAGTAGACTGCGTCTTCTACTTGTCTTGTGCAGTAGACTTCTTCAGATTACAATATAGAACTAATCTAGTCCTATCATCTAATCCTAACAAGATTATTACATTACATTAAGCTTCTGGTTACAAAGCTTAGTCAACTTATAAAACTATACAAAAGAATCTATCTATTACATTCAAAAACATGAGCTCTATACAACAATTATAGCTCAAAAACAAACTAATCAATGTAAACACATACAAACAGATATGAAGTACTTATACATCGTACTTATCTTTATAATACTTTTCTTTTCATGTGAACTCTACTGATCTGTTCAAGATGACTTCAACTCAACTAGACTAGATTAGTCAACACTTAGAAAATATTCAAACTATTTTTGGCTTATCAAAACTTCATCTCATATTTTCATCATTTAGAACTTGTCTAGGATTCATATCCCAACAACAGCTCTGATACCATGTGAAATTTCATAACAAGAAGAAATTGGATAAAGTGCATATTGAGAGAATCGAGAAATATAGAATTCATATTGAGTGGTAAATGAATTGAATAGTGAATTAGATGATCATCACTCCTCTATATAAGAGGAGGTTTACAAGAGAGGTTATAATTACTAAACTAGAAGTTACAACTAGAATAACTACTCTAACTAATACTCTTTCATTTGTTTGCTTGACTTGTTGTTATTCTTCACACCCTCCCACAAGATGAGCATGGATGATAATCAAGCACATCTTGAAATTGTTATTAAAAGAAACTCCAAATCTTGAAGAGTTGAGACCATGTGATATCGAGTTGAAGAGAACCATAAGTGCAGCCATGCCAACATCAAGAACGGAAGAATAGGGAGCCAAAATTTCCATTTGAACGTCAATATGTCATCACCAAGGAAAATAATTTTTCAAATTATAGAATCGTGGTAGACACGAAAGAAAAAATTGTGATAGACACGAAAGAAAGAATCGTGATAGACACGAAAGATAGAACCGTGATACACACGAAAGATAGAACTGTGATAGACACGAAAGATAGAACCGTGATAGACATGAAGAAAAAAATATTAGATTGAGTATAGAACTCTTGAATATAAAAAAGAATCCCTAAATTTTTAGGGCAGAAAAGTCGAGTATAAAACTCTAAGAATTTGATTCGAATCAAGATGAAATCGAATCTAAAACTCACGAGCATAGAATCCGCAAAGAAATGAGCATAAAACTCAAGAAATCAGTATAGAACTCCAAGAATTCGAATCCAAAAATTTACAAGCATAGAACTCGTAAAGAAGAAATCTTGAAAAGAAAAAATAGGGTAGAAATCCAAATTCATCAAAGATTTGGCAGAAATGAGTATAGAACTCAAAAAGTTTAAGAAATGAGTATAAAACTCAAAAGACACAAAAAGAAATGAGTATAAAACTCAAAAGACACAAGAAATTCATACAAACCGAATTGCGAAAGCGTACCTAGCTAGATCGACAAACTTGTTTAATCGATCATAAATTAATCGATATACAGCTCTCTAATACCATGTGAAATTTCATAACAAGAAGAAATTGGATAGAGTGCATATTGAGAGAATCGAGAAATATAGAATTCATATTGAGTAGTAAATGAATTGAATAGTGAATTAGATGATCATCACTCCTCTATATAAGAGGAGATTTACAAGAGAGGTTATAATTACTAAACTAGAAGTTACAACTAGAATAACTACTCTAACTAATACTCTTTCATTTGTTGGCTTGACTTGTTGTTATTTTTCACACCCTCCCACAAGATGAGCATGGATGATAATCAAGCACATCATGAAATTGTTATTAAAATAACTCCAAATCTTGAAGAGTTGAGACCATGTGATATCGAGTTGAAGAGAACCATAAGTGCAGCCATGCCAACATCAAGAACGAAAGAATAGGGAGCCAAAATTTCCATTTGAACGTCAATATGTCATCACCAAGGAAAATAATTTTTCGAATTATAGAATCGTGGTAGACACGAAAGAAAAAATCGTGATAGACACGAAAGAAAGAATCGTGATAGACATGAAAGATAGAACCGTGATAGACACGAAAGATAGAACCGTGATAGACACGAAAGATAGAACCGTATAGAACTCTTGAATATAAAAAAGAATCCCTAAATTTTTAGGGCAGAAAAGTCGAGTATAAAACTCTAAAAATTTGATTCGAATCAAGATGAAATCGAATCTAAAACTCACGAGCATAGAACCCGCAAAGAAATGAGCATAAAACTCAAGAAATGAGTATAGAACTCCAAGAATTCGAATCCAAAAATTTACAAGCATAGAACTCGTAAAGAAAAAATCTTGAAAAGAAAAAATAGGGTAGAAATCCAAATTCATCAAAGATTTGGCAGAAATGAGTATAGAACTCAAAAAGTTTAAGAAATGAGTATAAAACTCAAAAGACACAAAAAGAAATGAGTATAAAACTCAAAAGACACAAGAAATTCATACAAACCGAATTGCGAAAGCGTACCTAGCTAGATCGACAAACTTGTTTAATCGATCATAAATTAATTGATATACAACTCTGATACCATGTGAAATTTCATAACAAGAAGAAATTGGATAGAGTGTATATTGAGAGAATCGAGAAATATAGAATTCATATTGAGTAGTAAATGAATTGAATAGTGAATTAGATGATCATCAGTCCTCTATATAAGAGGAGGTTTACAAGAGAGGTTATAATTACTAAACTAGAAGTTACAAATAGAATAACTACTCTAACTAATACTTTTTCATTTATTGGCTTGACTTGTTGTTATTCTTCACACCCTCCCACAAGATGAGCATGGATGATAATCAAGCACATCTTGAAATTGTTATTAAAAGAAACTCCAAATCTTGAAGAGTTGAGACCATGTGATATCGAGTTGAAGAGAACCATAAGTGCAGCCATGCCAACATCAAGAACGGAAGAATAGGGAGCCAAATTTTCCATTTGAACGTCAATATGTCATCACCAAGGAAAATAATTTTTCAAATTATAGAATCGTGGTAGACACGAAAGAAAAAATCGTGATAGACACGAAAGATAGAACCGTGATAGACACGAAGAAAAAATATTAGATTGAGTATAGAACTCTTGAATATAAAAAAGAATCCCTAAATTTTTAGGGCAGAAAAGTCGAGTATAAAACTCTAAGAATTTGATTCGAATCAAGATGAAATCGAATCTAAAACTCACGAGCATAGAACCCGCAAAGAAATGAGCATAAAACTCAAGAAATGAGTATAGAACTCCAAGAATTCGAATCCAAAAATTTACAAGCATAGAACTCGTAAAGAAGAAATCTTGAAAAGAAAAAATAGGGTAGAAATCCAAATTCATCAAAGATTTGGCAGAAATGAGTATAGAACTCAAAAAGTTTAAGAAATGAGTATAAAACTCAAAAGACACAAAAAGAAATGAGTATAAAACTCAAAAGACACAAGAAATTCATACAAACCGAATTGCGAAAGCGTACCTAGCTAGATCGACAAACTTGTTTAATCGATATACAGCTCTGATACCATGTGAAATTTCATAACAAGAAGAAATTGGATAGAGTGCATATTGAGAGAATGGAGAAATATAGAATTCATATTGAGTAGTAAATGAATTGAATAGTGAATTAGATGATCATCACTCCTCTATATAAGAGGAGGTTTACAAGAGAGGTTATAATTACTAAACTAGAAGTTACAACTAGAATAACTACTCTAACTAATACTCTTTCATTTGTTGGCTTGACTTGTTGTTATTCTTCACACCCTCCCACAAGATGAGCATGGATGATAATCAAGCACATCTTGAAATTGTTATTAAAATAAACTCCAAATCTTGAAGAGTTGAGACCATGTGATATCGAGTTGAAGAGAACCATAAGTGCAGCCATGCCAACATCAAGAACGGAAGAATAGGGAGCCAAAATTTCCATTTGAACGTCAATATGTCATCACCAAGGAAAATAATTTTTCAAATTATAGAATCGTGGTAGACACGAAAGAAAAAATCGTGATAGATACGAAAGATAGAACCGTGATAGACACGAAAGATAGAACCGTGATAGACACGAAGAAAAAATATTAGATTGAGTATAGAACTCTTGAATATAAAAAAGAATCCCAAAATTTTTAGGGCAGAAAAGTCGAGTATAAAACTCTAAGAATTTGATTCGAATCAAGATGAAATCGAATCTAAAACTCACGAGCATAGAACCCGCAAAGAAATGAGTATAAAACTCAAGAAATGAGTATAGAACTCCAAGAATTCGAATCCAAAAATTTACAAGCATAGAACTCGTAAAGAAAAAATCTTGAAAAGAAAAAATAGGGTATAAATCCAAATTCATCAAAGATTTGGCAGAAATGAGTATAGAACTCAAAAAGTTTAAGAAATGAGTATAAAACTCAAAAGACACAAAACGAAATGAGTATAAAACTCAAAAGACACAAGAAATTCATACAAACCGAATTGCGAAAGCGTACCTAGCTAGATCGACAAACTTGTTTAATTGATCATAAATTAATCGATATACAGCTCTGATACCATGTGAAATTTCATAACAAGAAGAAATTGGATAGAGTGCATATTGAGAGAATCGAGAAATATAGAATTCATATTGAGTAGTAAATGAATTGAATAGTGAATTAGATGATCATCACTCCTCTATATAAGAGGAGGTTTACAAGAGAGGTTATAATTACTAAACTAGAAGTTACAACTAGAATAACTACTCTAACTAATACTCTTTCATTTGTTGGCTTGACTTGTTGTTATTCTTCACACCCTCCCACAAGATGAGCATGGATGATAATCAAGCACATCTTGAAATTGTTATTAAAAGAAACTCCAAATCTTGAAAAGTTGAGACCATGTGATATCGAGTTGAAGAGAACCATAAGTGTAGCCATGCCAACATCAAGAACGGAAGAATAGGGAGCCAAATTTTCCATTTGAACGTCAATATGTTATCACCAAGGAAAATAATTTTTCAAATTATAGAATCGTGGGAAAGAAAAAATCGTGATAGACACGAAAGATAGAACCGTGATAGACACGAAGAAAAAATATTAGATTGAGTATAGAACTCTTGAATATAAAAAAGAATCCCTAAATTTTTAGGGCAGAAAAGTCGAGTATAAAACTCTAAGAATTTGATTCGAATCAAGATGAAATCGAATCTAAAACTCACGAGCATAGAACCCGCAAAGAAATGAGTATAAAACTCAAGAAATGAGTATAGAACTCCAAGAATTCGAATCCAAAAATTTAGAAGCATAGAACTCGTAAAGAAGAAATCTTGAAAAGAAAAAATAGGGTAGAAATCCAAATTCATCAAAGATTTGGCAGAAATGAGTATAGAACTCAAAAAGTTTAAGAAATGAGTATAAAACTCAAAAGACACAAAAAGAAATGAGTATAAAACTCAAAAGACACAAGAAATTCAAACAAACCGAATTGCGAAAGCGTACCTAGCTAGATCGACAAACTTGTTTAATCGATCATAAATTAATTGATATACAACTCTGATACCATGTGAAATTTCATAACAAGAAGAAATTGGATAGAGTGCATATTGAGAGAATCGAGAAATATAGAATTCATATTGAGTAGTAAATGAATTGAATAGTGAATTAGATGATCATCAGTCCTCTATATAAGAGGAGGTTTACAAGAGAGGTTATAATTACTAAACTAGAAGTTACAAATAGAATAACTACTCTAACTAATACTCTTTCATTTATTGGCTTGACTTGTTGTTATTCTTCACACCCTCCCACAAGATGAGCGTGGATGATAATCAAGCACATCTTGAAATTGTTATTAAAAGAAACTCCAAATCTTGAAGAGTTGAGACCATGTGATATCGAGTTGAAGAGAACCATAAGTGCAGCCAAGCCAACATCAAGAACGGAAGAATAGGGAGCCAAATTTTCCATTTGAACGTCAATATGTCATCACCAAGGAAAATAATTTTTCAAATTATAGAATCGTGGTAGACACGAAAGAAAAAATCGTGATAGACACGAAAGATAGAACCGTGATAGACACGAAGAAAAAATATTAGATTGAGTATAGAACTCTTGAATATAAAAAAGAATCCCTAAATTTTTAGGGCAGAAAAGTCGAGTATAAAACTCTAAGAATTTGATTCGAATCAAGATGAAATCGAATCTAAAACTCACGAGCATAGAACCCGCAAAGAAATGAGCATAAAACTCAAGAAATGAGTATAGAACTCCAAGAATTCGAATCCAAAAATTTACAAGCATAGAACTCGTAAAGAAGAAATCTTGAAAAGAAAAAATAGGGTAGAAATCCAAATTCATCAAAGATTTGGCAGAAATGAGTATAGAACTCAAAAAGTTTAAGAAATGAGTATAAAACTCAAAAGACACAAAAAGAAATGAGTATAAAACTCAAAAGACACAAGAAATTCATACAAACCGAATTGCGAAAGCGTACCTAGATAGATCGACAAACTTGTTTAATCGATATACAGCTCTGATACCATGTGAAATTTCATAACAAGAAGAAATTGGATAGAGTGCATATTGAGAGAATGGAGAAATATAGAATTCATATTGAGTAGTAAATGAATTGAATAGTGAATTAGATGATCATCACTCCTCTATATAAGAGGAGGTTTACAAGAGAGGTTATAATTACTAAACTAGAAGTTACAACTAGAATAACTACTCTAACTAATACTCTTTCATTTGTTGGCTTGACTTGTTGTTATTCTTCACACCTTCCCTCAAGATGAGCATGGATGATAATCAAGCACATCTTGAAATTGTTATTAAAATAAACTCCAAATCTTGAAGAGTTGAGACCATGTGATATCGAGTTGAAGAGAACCATAAGTGCAGCCATGCCAACATCAAGAACGGAAGAATAGGGAGCCAAAATTTCCATTTGAACGTCAATATGTCATCACCAAGAAAAATAAGTTTCAAATTATAGAATCGTGGTAGACACGAAAGAAAAAATCGTGATAGACACGAAAGATAGAACCGTGATAGACACGAAGAAAAAATATTAGATTGAGTATAGAACTCTTGAATATAAAAAAGAATCCCTAAATTTTTAGGGCAGAAAAGTCGAGTATAAAACTCTAAGAATTTGATTCGAATCAAGATGAAATCGAATCTAAAACTCACGAGCATAGAACCCGCAAAGAAATGAGTATAAAACTCAAGAAATGAGTATAGAACTCCAAGAATTCGAATCCAAAAATTTACAAGCATAGAACTCGTAAAGAAGAAATCTTGAAAAGAAAAAATAGGGTAGAAATCCAAATTCATCAAAGATTTGGCAGAAATGAGTATAGAACTCAAAAAGTTTAAGAAATGAGTATAAAACTCAAAAGACACAAAAAGAAATGAGTATAAAACTCAAAAGACACAAGAAATTCAAACAAACCGAATTGCGAAAGCGTACCTAGCTAGATCGACAAACTTGTTTAATCGATCATAAATTAATTGATATACAACTCTGATACCATGTGAAATTTCATAACAAGAAGAAATTGGATAGAGTGCATATTGAGAGAATCGAGAAATATAGAATTCATATTGAGTAGTAAATGAATTGAATAGTGAATTAGATGATCATCAGTCCTCTATATAAGAGGAGGTTTACAAGAGAGGTTATAATTACTAAACTAGAAGTTACAAATAGAATAACTACTCTAACTAATACTCTTTCATTTATTGGCTTGACTTGTTGTTATTCTTCACACCCTCCCACAAGATGAGCGTGGATGATAATCAAGCACATCTTGAAATTGTTATTAAAAGAAACTCCAAATCTTGAAGAGTTGAGACCATGTGATATCGAGTTGAAGAGAACCATAAGTGCAGCCAAGCCAACATCAAGAACGGAAGAATAGGGAGCCAAATTTTCCATTTGAACGTCAATATGTCATCACCAAGGAAAATAATTTTTCAAATTATAGAATCGTGGTAGACACGAAAGAAAAAATCGTGATAGACACGAAAGATAGAACCGTGATAGACACGAAGAAAAAATATTAGATTGAGTATAGAACTCTTGAATATAAAAAAGAATCCCTAAATTTTTAGGGCAGAAAAGTCGAGTATAAAACTCTAAGAATTTGATTCGAATCAAGATGAAATCGAATCTAAAACTCACGAGCATAGAACCCGCAAAGAAATGAGCATAAAACTCAAGAAATGAGTATAGAACTCCAAGAATTCGAATCCAAAAATTTACAAGCATAGAACTCGTAAAGAAGAAATCTTGAAAAGAAAAAATAGGGTAGAAATCCAAATTCATCAAAGATTTGGCAGAAATGAGTATAGAACTCAAAAAGTTTAAGAAATGAGTATAAAACTCAAAAGACACAAAAAGAAATGAGTATAAAACTCAAAAGACACAAGAAATTCATACAAACCGAATTGCGAAAGCGTACCTAGATAGATCGACAAACTTGTTTAATCGATATACAGCTCTGATACCATGTGAAATTTCATAACAAGAAGAAATTGGATAGAGTGCATATTGAGAGAATGGAGAAATATAGAATTCATATTGAGTAGTAAATGAATTGAATAGTGAATTAGATGATCATCACTCCTCTATATAAGAGGAGGTTTACAAGAGAGGTTATAATTACTAAACTAGAAGTTACAACTAGAATAACTACTCTAACTAATACTCTTTCATTTGTTGGCTTGACTTGTTGTTATTCTTCACACCTTCCCTCAAGATGAGCATGGATGATAATCAAGCACATCTTGAAATTGTTATTAAAATAAACTCCAAATCTTGAAGAGTTGAGACCATGTGATATCGAGTTGAAGAGAACCATAAGTGCAGCCATGCCAACATCAAGAACGGAAGAATAGGGAGCCAAAATTTCCATTTGAACGTCAATATGTCATCACCAAGAAAAATAAGTTTCAAATTATAGAATCGTGGTAGACACGAAAGAAAAAATCGTGATAGACACGAAAGATAGAACCGTGATAGACACGAAAGATAGAACCGTGATAGACACGAAGAAAAAATATTAGATTGAGTATAGAACTCTTGAATATAAAAAAGAATCCCTAAATTTTTAGGGCAGAAAAGTCGAGTATAAAACTCTAAGAATTTGATTCGAATCAAGATGAAATCGAATCTAAAACTCACGAGCATAGAACCCGCAAAGAAATGAGCATAAAACTCAAGAAATGAGTATAGAACTCCAAGAATTCGAATCCAAAAATTTACAAGCATAGAACTCGTAAAGAAAAAATCTTGAAAAGAAAAAATAGGGTAGAAATCCAAATTCATCAAAGATTTGGCAGAAATGAGTATAGAACTCAAAAAGTTTAAGAAATGAGTATAAAACTCAAAAGACACAAAACGAAATGAGTATAAAACTCAAAAGACACAAGAAATTCATACAAACCGAATTGCGAAAGCGTACCTAGCTAGATCGACAAACTTGTTTAATTGATCATAAATTAATCGATATACAGCTCTGATACCATGTGAAATTTCATAACAAGAAGAAATTGGATAGAGTACATATTGAGAGAATCGAGAAATATAGAATTCATATTGAGTAGTAAATGAATTGAATAGTGAATTAGATGATCATCACTCCTCTATATAAGAGGAGGTTTACAAGAGAGGTTATAATTACTAAACTAGAAGTTACAACTAGAATAATTACTCTAACTAATACTCTTTCATTTGTTGGCTTGACTTGTTGTTATTCTTCACACCCTCCCACAAGATGAGCATGGATGATAATCAAGCACATCTTGAAATTGTTATTAAAAGAAACTCCAAATCTTGAAAAGTTGAGACCATGTGATATCGAGTTGAAGAGAACCATAAGTGTAGCCATGCCAACATCAAGAACGGAAGAATAGGGAGCCAAAATTTCCATTTGAACGTCAATATGTCATCACCAAGGAAAATAATTTTTCAAATTATAGAATCGTGGTAGACACGAAAGAAAAAATCGTGATAGACACGAAGAAAAAATATTAGATTGAGTATAGAACTCTTGAATATAAAAAAGAATCCCTAAATTTTTAGGGCAGAAAAGTCGAGTATAAAACTCTAAGAATTTGATTCGAATCAAGATGAAATCGAATCTAAAACTCACGAGCATAGAACCCGCAAAGAAATGAGTATAAAACTCAAGAAATGAGTATAGAACTCCAAGAATTCGAATCCAAAAATTTACAAGCATAGAACTCGTAAAGAAGAAATCTTGAAAAGAAAAAATAGGGTAGAAATCCAAATTCATCAAAGATTTGGCAGAAATGAGTATAGAACTCAAAAAGTTTAAGAAATGAGTATAAAACTCAAAAGACACAAAATGAAATGAGTATAAAACTCAAAAGACACAAGAAATTCATACAAACCGAATTGCGAAAGCGTACCTAGCTAGATCGACAAACTTGTTTAATCGATCATAAATTAATCGATATACAGCTCTGATACCATGTGAAATTTCATAACAAGAAGTATCGAGAAATATAGAATTCATATTGAGTAGTAAATGAATTGAATAGTGAATTAGATGATCATCACTCTTCTATATAAGAGGAGGTTTACAAGAGAGGTTATAATTGGTGCAGTTCATAAAATTTCTGGAGGTCTCCTTGATGGTGGATTAGAATCGCCAGCTTTCCAGCGTGCGGAGAGGAAAAGGTTTATGGCGATGGAAACTGCTAAAGATAGCTCGAAAAAAATGAATTCTTTGATTTCCTCTGAAATTTTCATAAAGTTTTTCGTGAACCTGGTTCATATAATGTTTATATGAGTTTTTTTTTCTTGTTAACTGTGATTGATACCTTAATATGATTATGTATGCTACAAATGCTGACTCCTAAAATCAGATATGATGTACTGGAGGAGCTTTTAGATGAACCTGTAAGTCATTTTTTCTCCTCTAAATCTTTTTTTTTTCAATAGAGGTAATTTTATATCCATCTACAAACAGGCAAATGGATGCTACTGCGTATGAATTTATTACAAAATGGATACTATACATATTGTAATAATTTCCTTGTCACCAATGTTAATTTATATCAATTGGGTGCAGAAACTTTAATTGAAACTATTCTTGATAAAGTTCAAATTAACATTCACTTTGATAGTCATGAGATTCATAATATTATTTCACATCAATCTTTTAAGTCTTAATCTAATGGCTAGTTTGGTAGAAATGGATAGACTATTTCAATATAGATGGGTTATCAGACTCAAGATAGATATTTTGTCGGGTTTAAAATAAATTTTCTACCAAATACGTAAAAATATATTTGATTGTGTGTATACCAAATGATTGAAATACACATCATTTGTGATTCAGTTTGGGTCAGTTGAGATACAAAGTTAAAAGACTATCATAGTAAAAGTTTATCAGGAAAACTTGGATAGCAACAAAAAAATCGAATAGAGTCAGTGTCAGAGGACAAGTATTTGAATAATAATGAGAAAGATGAGCTTGAAGAATTTGAGGGGACTGAAGATGATTACTGTCGAATATGATCCTGAATTTGAAGATCCTTACAATCAAGACAATACTGAAGAATATGGTTTCAACAATGATTATAACCATGATTTTGATGATTTTTAATACTTCTAAATTAAAAAAATTTTATCTACTGTATATCATCATATACCACTATCGGACAAATTAACATATATATGTTCATTGTGTTTTTTTCTCCATTTTGTTTGTATTTTTTTTAATTTTTACACGAATTAGTATCTAGTTGAATAACAATAAATATGTGTGTCATGTAATGCATATTATTATAATAACAAATTTAATGGCAACTTTGAAATATTATATTTAATTTTTCTAAATTAATATTGTAAAACGACCATTATTATAAGACAATCTCTATTTTAATTTGTTATTTTTGTACAATGTAAAAAATTGATGATGAAAAAAATGTTATTATTAACAAGAATCAAACCATTCACCAATCTCGCCATGATATTCTCAATCTCATAGGATACACTCACACTTAATTTACAAGACATTCGCATATATTCATCTTTTATGTGTTTTATTATTAAGTCTGACAAAATGTGCTATCGTGTCACACGATAGTGATATGATAAGGTCAAATACAAACACAACACGATAAAAATGTGTATCGATACAACACAGATACGATAATCTTCGACATAATATTTTTCATATCGATGTGAACACAATAATAAAATAAATTAATTAAAATTTGCATTTAAATATATATATAAATTAAAACTTTATTTAAATAAAAAAATATTATACCATTATCATGTCATGTCGTATAAAATCACTAACAAGTAAAACTGATAAAAAAAAAAGATAGGTTTTTTTTTAAATAGTCGTAGATTAATGCAGTTTTCTTGGTTTTGAATGAGACTTTTGTTTGCTTTTCCTCCTGACATGCATTGCATACTTGTTCCTTGCAAACACTTCGATAGGCAAACTATCAACTAAAGAGTCTCTTGCTAGTTCATTCATAGTCTTAAAGTTCAGATGACTAAGGCCAGAGCCAGCTGAGTTCCTTATAACTTTTCACAACCAAACAAGTATCTCTAGGACACCTGTTCCAATTGGCAAGATACATTATCCCTTTCTTAGAGCATGTGAGTAATACTTGTTGATTTCTTTTATCTATTACATAACATTCATCTTTATAGAATTCAACATTGTATCCTTGATCACAAAATTGAGATACTTAAAGTAAATTATATTTTAAGCCTTCAATGTATGATACGTCTTGTACCTCAATGTCACCATTCTTTAAGGTGTCAAAACCTTTTGTGTTACCGTGCGCGTTATCACAAAAGAATACTCGTGGACCATCTTGTTCTTTATAATTGATGAGGAGAGACTTTGTACCCGTCATATGCTTGGAACATCCACTATCAACATACCAAGTCTCACCTACTGATCCTCATTTTCTATATAGATCCACTTGACCTTGCACATAAATTATTGCTTAGGTACCCATTTGGTTTTGGGTCCTTGGGTGTTAGTCGTACCCTTGGGAACCCACATATACATTGTTCGCTTTAACAATATTGAACATTTAAGCTTTCTCCCTTGGGCATCACAATACCAAATCTTATCAGTTGTTGCCATTGCATGACTTGACTTAATATTTGTGTCAGCTAAGTTACTACTAGTCGACTTATTTGTTTGATCATTGTTAGGGATTGTCTTCTGGTCAGTAACATTCAGCTTGGGTGCATCAGCTGACTGTAGATGAGTCTGTGAACACGACTCTTCTGTTCTCACAATATCATAAGAGATAATAAGCACATAGAGAATAGATTTTCCCTTAGAAGACTTCTTAGTCTTCTTGGCTGGGTTTGTATATAGTTGGGAATGTCTCAAACGAGAAGGTCCTGGCTGTTCACTACCCCTATGTGCCTACTGGGGCCTCATCAGCTGAGTTGAACCCAGTTGAGGTTGCCTCACCTGTACAGGTTTAGTTTTAGCTGGCCTACCACCACCTCTGGTGATAAGAAAGTTAAGCTTAGGTTGTACTTGCGCAGATGCCTTTGTGATCACAAGAGGTTTAGACTTTTTAGGGCCTTTACCTTTCTCAACTACAAGAGTACTTGAATTCTTACATTTAGTACCCTCAGCTGGAGAAGAATGTGATGAGTTAGGTTTGAAGCCACAACCCCTCTTATCGGCATTGGATCTATAATAGTTAGAAATGTGTTCAATAATTGTCGAAGCTGTATTGAATTCTGATATTTTTAGAGCCAAACCGTTCTTCTCTAATTCTAAGAGATTATGTTGTTGGAGAAGGACAAGGAACTTGGATTCTACGTTCTGAAATTCTATAGTCCCGAGGGCTTGGGTCTTAACCATTCCTTCATACAAATGAGTAGTGAATGTATGTTTTTCCTTGAGTAATTCAGGCTCTTTGGTTAAGCGTTTATTCATACTCACTAGATCAGGATCGGTTTGAGACTTAACCATTTTTAACTTAGTTATTTATTTCTTTAGAGCCTTATTTCCTTCCTCCACTTGTAAGAAAGCTCTAGTGGCCATTTTGAGATCATCTTTTAATTCATCCATGGTGAGATAAAGGCTGCTCTCAACTTCGCCATCAGATGAGGGACGCTCATCTATGTGTGAAGAAGAAGATAAACAAAGAGTTTGAGTGTGTGAGTTTACCTCTACTTCTTCCTTTGCCATCATAACAAGATCGTCTGAGTCTCCATTTGTAAGGAACCCAGATGAAGCTGAGGATGGTAGTTCCTCATCTTCATATTCTGACTCATCTGCAACCATAACTCTTTTGTCTGAGTTCCTACGGTCACTTTCTGACTTCCTTTCCTTCTTGTCTCCCGAGCTTAATTCTAGACATTCATACACATAATAACCAGGTTTATGGCAATTAAAACACGTGCATCATTCTTACTCGAAGTAGACCTTCTAGGAGGAGGAGTATCATCTCTTCTCCTACTTCCTCTGAACTTAGAAGACTCAACATCTCGTCTGTATGAACCTTTAGATTCATACTTCTTTCTTTCAGGGGTTCTTTCTCTTAGCCATCTGGGTGATGTACCTGCATTGTTAGTTTTTTCCTTTGTAATCCTTATAAAATTTACGATACTTACCATTCTTGGCATTCATCCAATCAAACTTCTTGATCAGATCCTTCTACTTTCTCTCTCACACCAGAAGACCTACCAGCTGAATGGTTGACTTCTTTTGCAGCAGTTGATGCCTTGAATGCTACAACTTTAGTAGAGGGTGTCGTCTGGATCTGTTCTTCATTATCTATGTAACACCCCGTTCCAAAGTTTTAAATATGAATAATGTATAGAATAAGTTTTATAAAATAGAATTTAATTTTATGTATTCTCCTGATAATATTAGAATGTGTATGTTGCAAAGACTTTGATATTTTTTCAGGAAACTGATGAGAATTTTGAGCCGGGCGCACTCCTAGCACTCCAAAAGAGCTTTTAAATCATAAACACATTAAAGGAAAATTTTAACTTCCACTCGTAGAAAGAAATCGAATATTTCGACGAATTTGGAATTTTATCATTTGGGAATCGAATAAAATAAATAAATAAATGTCGTCTTGAAATGTGACGGTTCAATGACTAAAGATCCTGAACAATAAATTTTATCGAGTTTGTGAATTTTATTTAACAAAACTGTGAATTTAAAATAAGATGTGTGTAGAAAAATTTTCAAGCGAACCCCCAGGTTCTGTTCTCAGCGCCGAGGCAAGAGCAGTGATCGTGGGATTACAAGCTTTACCCAACGCCTATGCTGGTGCAACTAAAATTTTCACAGACTCGAAGGAAACGGTGCTGGCTAGCTCAAACACTAATGATCGATACTTTGGCCCGGAAGAATCAATTATAGATGAGCTAAGGCGGGCTGTCCAAAATGTTGAAGTCCGTGGAATACACTACTTACCCCGTGCGAAGACGATGCTAGCTCATAAACTAGCAAAATATGTTATCAACTCTCCAATTCCTCAAGCTTGGATTGGAGCAGATACCCCCTCGTGGGTCAGAGAGGAGGCTTGTGGATTATTTTTGAATCACTAATGTAACGAAGAGCCTACTTTCTTGTCAAAAAAAAAAAGATGTGTGGTACAAAGGTGTAGTGATTATCGAGTACTAACGATTAACATGGTAAATGAATAATTGATTTGCACAAACAGTGAATGGATATCTAAGTCGGTTGGTTTAAAACAAGTGGATGAAAAATATCTAAATTTACTAGCCTAGTTACCAAACACATTGAAAGGGTAAAAATACTCCACGACACTCTTCAGGTGTTTTGAAATAAACAACCACCAACTCACTACTGCTATTTAAGGCAGCCTCTTCCATCTTCATACCTTCAGTCCTTCGATCAAAAAATTAGCCTAAACTTTGCAGAAATTGCAGAGAGTTAATACATCTGCCGAAGCCATGCCTAAGGTAAGAACACCCCTCTTCATACTATATCCTTCCTTGATTGATCTCTCTTAAATCATAAGAGAATGTTGATCATTCCTACTGTTCTGGTGAAGCTTAGCAGTCATCCCACCATCCAAATCGAGCTCAAGGCGAAACAAATCGGAGAATACTCCATACGATCCAAAAAGAGTAACAATCATCATCTTTTTTTCTTACCCTATTTCTGTTTTCTTATTTTCAAGTTTTGTTCCTAACGTATTTCATCATCTCCTTGCAAAAATCATGAAGAAATATTGTCAACTTCGTCATCCATCATCCCTCCAAGCTCCCACGCGAATTCGGACAAAAAATCAGTGTCTAAATCAAGGAAACTACACAGGTTTTCAACACAAAACCCTTTGTGTGCTATTTGCAAAATTTCGATTTCCGTTCATAATTTTCGGTACTTGAATCTGATGGAATTTGTGTTATAAATGTTTTGTGATAATAAAGTTATATGGTAGATGTGTCTTTGTTGATTTAAAACTAGATTAAGTATATGAAATGATATTTGGAAGTTTACTGAACAAACTGAAATTTAATGTTGAATACAATAACTTTAGTTGTCCATATCTTTTGATAGAAAAATTATTTTGACTCAAAACCAAAGAGGTTATGATCTCCATATGGTAGGGAGTTTGAATGTAAAAAATGACACAAATTGATTTAGTATTTTGAGAGTTATTCAATTTTGAAAGTTTAGGCAGTAAGCTGGGAAATCAGGAAAATAGAGCATTTCATTTCCAATTCGAAACTTTGGAGTCATTTTTACTCGACTTTGACACACGAATCTTCACAAACTTTTTATTGCCAATAAACTTGACATAACTTAGTTTAATTAACTTGAAGAAAAACGCTATTTGGATCATCCGTTTGACAGGAATAAAATCACGAACATGGGAGAAAATTCAGTTGTTCTATGTCTTTAAACTAGCTAGCAGGGACCAGTTTTGAAATTTGCCTAATTACACTTTCTGTTCAATTGCCATGCGATTTCAAATAGTTTTTCTTGACCAAACAAACTGTGTTAATGCGTTGCAATACGTAGTCGTGATGTTTTATGAACGGCTAGGACCGAAATTGATAAATATTATGCGAAAAAAACCACTTTCTTCATTATAAAATCTAAAAGAACGAGATTTAACACCCTCGTTAAATTCTCAAATGACCAAACAAATATTTAAATATACTTATACATATTATTCTGATATTTTGAGCTAAAGAAATAATGTTTTGCTTTGAAAATAATTATATGCGTTACTACGACAACCTTTAAAATCATATTAATCGAGAATAAAAGGGATCACTAAAATACGGAAGAACTGTGCTAGGCGAAGTGCGGCCTAAGTCAAAGCTCAGATGGTCCCTGCATTACGCTTGCTACGACTATTCAAGAAGTTTGTAGCTTTTCTTAAAAGTTAAAGAGTTGGGTGTCACTACTGTATTATTAATTCATCTATTACACAGTTCTCAAAAATTCTACGTGGCTATGTCTCATCTCCTCATTTTAAAATACTTTATTTTAAACTCCCCCTTTATTTTCTCTTTCATTTAAACTGCTCATTTATTTTCTCTTTCTTTTATTTATAGTTTTTTGTTTTTCTTCTCTCCGCCTTTACTTTGCACTCTGTTATAAAATTTTCTCAAACTGTTCTGTGTTATCAGCGTCTAATTCCTTGATTGGATTGTTCTGTGTTTTTTGCTTTTGATTCCTTGATTTGATTGAAGTTCTTCATAAATTCAATATATAATTTCTGCTCAAATTCAATTTTGTATTCTCTTCTCTCACTTTTATTTCAATTGTTTTTTTTTTTTCTTCTTCTCTCCGTCGCATGCCATAGAATTTACATTACATTTCATTCCTTGATTAGATTGTTCAGTGTTTACTGCGTCTGATTCCTTGATTGAAGTTCTTCATAAATCCAATATATAACTTGCTGCTCAGATTCAATTTTGTATTCTTTGTATTCTATTTTACTTTTTTTAAGAATGTTTTTATCTTTTCCCTTTTCTTTTTTTTCTTTTTTCAAAACTACTTGAAATACTGAAATACAGGGGGAGCAATGAAGAGTTCCAATTCCTTTTCCAGCTACTATTTCTACAACGTATAGTTCCAATTCCTATTGCTACAATTTCTATATTTTTCTTTATTATTTTGAAGCTCTGACTAATTTGTATTGTTTTTTCATATGTGTATTGATTTTTCTGGATGTAATGCATTGTATATTGTTTTTATATTATTATATCATTCTTTTTTCTCATTAAAAAATGTCTAATTGAATTTTCTCACTTGATTTTATGTAGAGCCGTCAAAACGGGCTGGGCCCGTTGGGTCAGCCCGCCCCGCCACTTAAAATAGTGGGTTGGGCTAAGCTTTTCCAAGCCCGCCAGGAAGCGGGCCCAGGCGGGCCGGACCGTTTGGTTCGCGGTCTTTGGCGGGTTGGTGCGGGCTTTGGCGGGCTGGCCCGCCTTTTTTTTTTAAATATTATATTTACTTAAAAAATATAAAAAAAATGTATTTTATGCCTTTTATAGTGGTTGAACTCAAGACCTGACTAGGTAATGATGCTCTAACCATTTGAACTATCCAACTTTGTTTTAAAAAAATATACAATAAATCTAACTAAAAGAAAAAACTCTAGTAAATGACAGATTATAGAAGCAGCTCCATTTTTTTTTCCTTCTTTCTTCATTTTCTGATATATATAAATAATATTATTGTAATTTATAGTGTATTGTACAATTAATAATGACAATGTTTCTAATTAGTTTTTTTGTTGTTAATTATTAACACTATAATTCTTGATATATACTGTAATTTTTGTGTTTCTTAATAAATTTAATAAATACTTTTGTAAAAAAAAAAAAAAAAAGTTGGCCCGCCTAAACCCGCGGCCCGCCCATTTTTGGGTTGGGTTGGGTTGAGGTTTTTGCAGCCCGCTTAACAAACGGTCTGGCCCGCCCCGCCCCGCCAAATGGCGGGCTTTTGCGGTTTTGGCCCGTCCCGCCCCGCCGGCCCGTCTTGACAGGTCTAATTTTATGCATTTGTGAGTAATCATTTACATAGTACTAAATCATTCTTTTTTCTCATAAGGTAATCTTTCATATGCTCTTATTATAATTGTCTTTTTATTTTTTTCTATTTTATTCACATTAAATTTTATGTGGTACTTTTAAAGAATGAAAAATGACATATCCATAATTCTATTTGACATGCTCTATTTTGTCTACGTGTCTTCCTCTAATTTTTTTTTATTTTAAAATCTTGAATTGTGGTGAGACGGTTAATTTTTATAGTTTTTTTACAATTTTTTTAATATCTTTAGTCCATATATTTCACAGTTTTACCGCATTCACCAAATCATTCCATTTTAAAATACTATCCTCTCCTTAAAAGTAGGATATATTTTTAACTAGTGCAAGACCCGCAAAATTTGCGGGATTGTAAAAAAATTTACATTATGGAGTATTATTTAATAAGATAAAATGACTCAATAATTTTACAATCAATATAAAATAGTAATTAGTACGAGAATAAATTCAAATGATTTATCAATGAATGTAAATCCAAATGTAAAATAAGGAGATTTTCATTTGGATAGAAATGACATATAAACCCATCACTATAAACGTGTTAACGTAGAAATGTGTGGTCAACCACTCCAACATGGACAATCCTCGAAACACAAATAAAATAAGATATCAAAAATACAAATAAAACTAAAATAATTATTTAAACACAAAAAGAATGAGAGTGTTTGAACTAAAACAAATGTACAATGAAATAATTATAACAATTGAAGTTTTTGTCTCAAAACTAAGCAGATTCAAGAGATCTCACTCATTCAATTAATGAAGTAACCAAGATAATACATTTTCATTTCAATAACCAAACCTGCAAAATAAAAACAATGATGTAAAATGAACGTAGAAAACAATTAAGAGATTTTTTTAACTGGTTGTTATTATTTATTTTATTTTATATTAGCGTGAAACATTAAGTAACAGTGAGAATAAGAAGACTAAAAAAAATAGAACTAAACAAATGTTCATTGTAACCAAATCTGAGTTGTGAAAAACCTTGAGAATTATAATAAAAAAATTTATGGATTAAAATTATGGAAATATGTGTAAAAAATAATAATATGATTCGAAGAAATTGACACAAGAAGCATTACCAATTGTTGTTAATTGTAAAAGTTTTAGCAGAATCAAAATTAAAGATTGATGGAGACTAAAAAAAAATTTAGAAAATGAGAGCATGTGTAGTAAAAAAAAAAACTCTAACATTGGGAAGAAAGAAACTCTAACCTTCTGATCCTCTCGGCCCTTGCAAAAATATAAAAATTGAAATGAGATGTTTTGGCCACTTTTAAAATATACAATGCTCACTGTCAAAAGAATCAAAAGAAACACGGTTTATCTTATACACCAAAAAATATAAAAAACAGCATGGCACAAGTTTTTTTTTTAAGAAACAATGAAATTTAAAAGGAGAAAGACACATGTATAATCAGATTTAGTAGAGTAAAATGTGAGGACATGTTATTATGAAAATTTTGAGAAAAATAAAAGAAATTTAGAACACTATATAAAACAGGAAAGAATTAGAAATGCTCACGTTTTCATCAATGACCACCAATTCAAAATAACTCTTGTGTTTACTGTCTTTTAAATACAATTCAAGATCGCACAACTTTTACTTTTAATCTCTTGTGACGATACAGTATACTATTTACAGAAATCAATGGCTAATTTTATAGAAATCAATGACTAATTTAACTATGTGCAATGATCCATTTGTATCTTGACGGTGGAGGAGAAGATGAGAGAAAGGAAAAAATAATTTATGAAAACTGTAAAAGAATCAAGAGAAATAATATTAATAGTTCGGATAGTTTTTGTGTCGCCTGAACTATTAATAGTTCGGATGTCAAATTGTATCGCTCTGTGTCGCTCTAACTTGATACATGTTGCCTTTTTTTAATAGAGAATTTTAAAATAATTATTTAAATTTTATTTTATTATTTACTATTTTATCCTTCATTAAAATTAATAATAATAATAATATTTAAATTAAAAGAAAGTAATATTATATTTTTTTTAACTGAATTAGATTATTATTTTATTTATATTTTATCTCCTGCTCATTTAATTAGTTCACCTTCAAATTATTTTTTTACTACGGTTATTTGCACCCGCTCATTTTATGAGTTCATCCCAAATCATTTTTTAACCATGGTTATCTGCAATCATAAGTTCACCCCAAAATTATTTTTTTACCACGTTTATCTGTACCGGCTCATTTTATAAGTTCACCCCAAAAGATTTTATTTTTTTAAAATAATTACATTTTAAGGACTATATTATCCTTTTATTGAATGAGTTCACCCAAAAATCATTTTTCTTACTACAGTTATCTGCACCCACTCATTTTATGAGTTCACCCCCAAATCATTTTTTTATCACGGTGTGCACCCACTCATTTTATGAGTTCACTCCTAAATTATTTTTTTACCATGTTTATCTGCACCCCTGATTTTATAAGTTCACCCAAAAATATTTTTAAAAAAATAATTACATTTAAAAGACTATATTATCCTTTCATTAATTTACACAAAATATAATAAAATCAACCTTAATTTGTATATTTACAATCTGAAGTCGAGTCATTACCAAGTTATCGTCGATTCACCATCAAGTCACCCAAACTTTTAGAAAAAAATCGTAAAACATAAGTTTAAAAAAAAACTATCGAAATTAGCCACAAATCTTGATTTTTTTTTTCTTTTTAATTTATCTTCTCATTTCTCTTTTTCTCCCATTTTCAGTTTTTATTTCAAATTTTCAATTTCTTCGTTTTTTTCCTTATACTTTTTTTTTCCTGCCTTTATTTTCCTTTTTTTTTTCCATTGTTTTTGGTATTATTGAATACAATTATATGTGTGAAATTATTTGTTATTGTATAAAATATTCCTAACTAATATGCATGTTATTATTGATTATTATTCGTGGTATTACTAATAATTATTTTTTGTATTATTGAATATAATTAAATGTTTGAAATTATTTGTTATTAAATAAGATATTACTAATTATTGTTAATGGTAGTTATTCTTTATTGTGTTACCGACTATAATAAAATTATACATATAATATTATTTTGTATTAAAATTAAAATAAATACACATAAAAATAGAAAATAAGGCAGGAAAATTAAAAAAAAATGTAAAAGGAAAAAAAACGAAGAAATTAGAAGTTTGGAATAAAAACTTAAAATGGGAAGAAAGAAAAAGAGGAGAAGGGAAGAAAAATAAAAAAGAAAAAAAATCGAGATTTGTATATAAGTTCGATAGTTTTTTTTTTTTTTTAATTATGTTTTACGATTTTTTTTTCTAAAAATATAGATGACTTGGTGGTAGACATGCGCAAAATCGAACCGCCAAACCGCCGGTTACGGTTTACAAACCGAACCGTTACCGAAAAATGGCAGTTCGGCTACGGTTTGACATTTTGACAAACCGCAAACCGTCGGTTTTGACGGTTAACCGGCGGTTTGGCGGTTTTTATAAAAAAAGAATTTTTTTTTAATACACAATTCTTCTATTTTTAATGTATAAATTTAAGTAATATAATTTTTTATTCAATTCTAGTAATGTATTTTCTAAAAAATGAGTTAAAACAAACTAAAACGGAGTGAAAACGAGCAAAAACGGAGATAATATTAAAAAAAAATTAAAACAACCAAACCGGCGGTTCGCGGTTCGATTACGATTCGCTATTTTCAAAAACCATAACCGCTGGTTTCTAACCGAAATCGGTGGTTTTCAACCGACGAACATGTCTACTTGGTGGTGAATCGACGGTAACTCGGCAATAACTCGACTGCTGATTGTAAATATACAAATTAAGGTTGGTTTTATTATATTTTTTGTAAATTAATAAAAGGATAATATAGTCTTTTAAATGTAATTATTTTTTAAAAAACATTTTTGGGGTGAACTCATAAAATGAGGGGTGTAGATAACTGTGGTAAAAAAATAATTTGGGGGTGAACTCGTAAAATGAGCAGGTGCAGATAACGGCGATAAAAAATTATTCGGGGTGAACTCATAAAATGAGTGGGTGCAAATAAATGTGGTAAAAAAATAATTTGGGAATGAACTTGTAAAATGAGCGGGTGCAGATAACCGCGATAAAATAAATTATTCGGAAGTGAAATCATAAAATGAGTGGGTACGTATAACCGTAATAAAAAATGATTTTTGGGTGAACTCATTAAATGATCGGGTGCAAATAAATATAAATAAATAATTAAAATTGGTGTGTATCGGTCAATTATCACCTTAAATATATATAATAAATTTAAAATTAGATTATTATTTCTTAAAACTCAAAAATATAATTTTGGAACGATTAATGATATGAAAATTAAAATAAAGATTATATATTATTATTAATTTTTTTATTAATTATGTGAGGATAAATTTGTAATTTTATAATTATGTATTTAAATTTTTTAAAATTATTAAAATTAATTTAAAAGTGCGATAGGGCGACAAAAAATGATAATAAGTGCAATGCAAGGCGATGGATTCTGCTACGCCAAGTGCAATAGGTAGCAGGTCATTAAATATAAGCCATTAGATTTCAGATCTGATTGCTTTGAAAAGAAAATAATTAATGAGAGAAAAAGGGGAGAGAATTGAAAAAACAATTTAAAAAAATTGTAAAATTTAAGAAAATTAGAAATAAAGAAAAGTGAGATGCCACATAAGAAATGGGGATTCAGAAATAGTAATTAAGGGTAGATTTTTTTTCTATTTTCAAAATATCCTAAACCGTTTTTTCTTCTCTCTCATCTAACTTCCTTTAAACCGTTTTTCTTTATCACTTTCTATTAACCATCTACCATTGCTTCGGTCATTTCTAATATCTCTTCCTTTTTGTTGCCCGTTTTCATAATAGTGTCTTTTTTTTCTCCTCTTACTACTCTCACTACTTCTTTAATTATTATAACTTATAACGTTCGTTAATTCTTAATTATCGTAAGATTTTTACTTTTTTTTTTAATATTTTGTTTCAGATGTCTTTTTTTTTTTTAATATTTTGTTTCAGATGTGATTTAAACTCATCGTTGTCTATGTATTTTTTTTTTTTTTTTTTGTAGACGGTATAAGACAAAACTTAATTGGTTTGCTTATTTCTTCAGCCTTTAATTCATATATTTGTCATTGTGTTCTTTCCTCATGTCTCCGCTTCATTTTTCACTCTTATTCTCCACATTCTCACCTTTTTTTTTCAGATTTTGGAAACATTTGGTATTAAAAAATCCTGGGTGGCATTTTTACAAAGGTGTTGTGGTGAACCTGTGATTAATTTTGTGAACGGTAAGTTTGTAACAAAAAACATTTTTGTGTTTTTCATTTTTTAGGTGTTGATGGGTGGTAACGATGAATTATGCAACTATGAAGGATTTGAACCTGGTGGATTGGTACGACGGCTTCAAACTAATCTTTTAGACTAATTTCTCATGTTGGACATATGGGACTTTTCCAGAATTTTATACATGCTAAATTATTTTATGTAATAGGTCTATAAGTTTCAATGTATTTCTATCATGAGTTCAAGATTTCATAATATTTGTGTCAACTTTCTAACTCTTTTATGATGTATACATGTTTTTGATGATTATGATTTAATGTTTATCTTCATTGCTTCTTTAAGATATCTTCATTACTTCTTTAAGTTGTAGTTTCTTTTGTTTGGGCTTCTCAATCTTTTACATAAACATTAAGAAGAGTCTCAAAATTTTATGAACGGCCATGTCAATAATTTTTAATTGAGCGTATTTATTATAAATTTAGAAGAAAGTTTTTACATTTTCATTAATTCTACTACACACACCCCACCCTACTGTCCCCCCCCCCCCCACCCAGTCGTATCATGTTACACCCCCCCCCCCCTCTAACAGATACACCCACTCACACCCCCCACCCTATTGCACCCAAACCTAAACCTGATACACCCCCCACCCTAATACTTGATGTCCCTCAGCACAAACAATCCCGCTGGCACCCCCACCACCTCTCGCACCCACTCCATATACCAGCATTTCTACAAAAACCCAAATCCAACCCCCTTGCCCCGATGACCTTTCTCCGGCGGCCCCCGTGTCCTATCCAAACTCTAACCTGATCCGCGAAGACAATAACACCCCCACCCCCCCCCCCCTCAAACCTAACCCTAAACACCATCAGTAAACCAACCTACAAACCTCGAAAAAACCCCCCAAAAAAGAAAGTCAGCAAGATGGAAAGGTGACAGATGGAGACAAAGAGATGGACAAAATTCTCAAAAGGCCTCGAGACGGAGACGGAGAAGAAATCTGATCAAAGCAAAAAACCAAAAAAGGGGAAAGTAAAACGGAACCCACCCACCCCATTAACACTCGATGCGGAAACCGAGGCCTCAAAAACATGGAGCTTAGGGAAGAGCCTAGGAATCCAGACAGGAACATCTGATATCCAGGAAATCAGTAAGCTTAAAGAGATGGAGGAAAAAGCCCAGTCAAAGAAATCAAGCGCAGAAGGAGAGGCAGAAGAGTGTAATCCATGAAGATTCTATCTATGAATATTCGAGGCTTGGGGAACCGAATCAAAAAAGAAGAGCTACGGAGTCTCATAAAGAAACATGGGGCGGATGTATGCTGTATTCAAGAATCTAAGCTGGAAAGTGTGGAGGAAACAACATGCCGAGCAATATGGGGTTAAGGTAAAATGGAGTGGTACTCAAGAGAAGCAATAGGGAGATCGGGAGGAATCATATCCATCTGGAACTCGGACGTTTTCAGGGTTTCCAGCTGCTGGCATATGACTGGAGGAGTAATACTAAACGGTGTGTGGGGGCAGGAAAGAGTACAATGATGCATTATTAACATTTATGCGCCATGCAATTCTCCTGAAAAGATAGAGTTGTAGGACCGCCTAAACATTATTGTGAGCCAAAATCCTGCTGCCTGTATCTGCATCATCGGGGATTTCAATGCAATACGCTGCGGATCAGAAAGGGATGGAAGAGGGCAGCAACAAAACCATAGAGATACACTGGCTTTTGATGGCTTCATCAAAACGGCGAATCTGATGGACCTTCCACTGCATGGGAGGAAATACACATGGTACAAGGCGGACGGATCATGCAAGAGCAAACTGGATAGGGCCCTGGTGAATCATCTTTGGCTAAACCAATGGCCCAATACACACTTGAGAGGACTACAACGCTCAGTCTCAGATCATTGTCCCATCCTAGTGGGGATCAAAGTCAAGGACTGGGGGCCAAAGCCGTTCCGAAGCATCAATGCCTGGTCAACCCACCCAGAATTCAAGAGTTTTGTGGAGGAAAGGTGGAATAGCTACCAAACACAAGGATGGGGAAGCTATGTCATCAAGGAAAAGTTGAAAATGCTCAAAGCAGATCTAAAGGAGTGGAATATAAATACTTTTGGCATCATCGACCGCAACATAAAAGATCAACGAGCTGAAATTCAAAAACTGGACACAATTGACGAAGTCTTTGGGCTAGAAGATACTGAGATTATGAACAGGAATAGGACAGCGGCACTACTGATCCGTGAGCTAAAAAAGAAAAGCATGATCAACTACCAAAAATCAAGATGTAAGTGGGTGAAGGAGGGTGACTGTAATACGCGTTTCTTCCACAACTACATCAACAGAAGAAGGAAAAGAAACGAAATCCTAGGCCTCATGGTGGATGGAGAATGGAGTGAAGAAGTTGCAGCAGTGAAAAAGGGGGTTTTCGAGCATTTCCAGAACCATTTCAAAAACCAAAGGACGACTAGACCAGTCCCTGCTGAAGGCTTCACATGGAGACAGATATCAGCCACAGAAAATGAAATGCTTACAGCCCCTTTTTCGAAGGAAGAAATTCGAGAAGTCGTTAATGAGTGCGATATCACAAAAAGCCCCAGACCAGATGGTTTCAATTTTGGATTCTTAAAAAAGTTTTAGCATCTTCTGGAAGCAGATTTCATCCAACTTATGGAGGAGTTCCATACCCACGGACGATTGGTGAAAGGTTTCAACCCAACCTTCATTGTGCTCATCCCCAAAAAGGAGGTCAGTACAGATCTGAACGATTTCAAGCCAATATCCCTAGTGGGGGGAATATACAAGATCATATCAAAAATCCTGGCAAAAAGACTTGGATCTGTACTACCATCCATAATCTCTGGGGCACAATCAACGTTCATTGGAAACAAGAACATTTTGGATAGCGTGGTCATCCTAAATGAAGCGATCGATGAAGCAAAACGGGAAAGGTTAGTACGAGCCTTCTTCAAAATTGATTTCGTAAAAGCCTACGACTCGGTAGACTGGGGTTATCTAGAACTCATGATGGAAAGACTCAATTTCCATGCCAAATGGAGAAAGTGGGTTATGGAGTGTGTAACGACAGCAACAGCAACGGTCCTAGTTAATGGCAGCCCCTCTGGAGAATTCAAAATGGAGAGAGGATTAAGGCAAAGGGACCCCCTATCCCCTTTCCTATCCCTAATCGCTGCAGAAGGATTGAGTATCCTAATGGAAAGGGCAACAGAAGAAGGATTGTATAAAGCGGTTGAACTCGGACGTGAAAACATCAAAGTGTCACATCTACAGTTTGCGGATGACACAATACTCATGGGGGACGCAAGTCTGGAGAACACTTGGACTATGAGGCGAGTGCTTAGAAACATGGAACTGATGTCAGGCCTAAAAATCAACTTTGGGAAGTGCTCAGTCATAAGAGTAAACGTGGAAGAAAATATCCTTAGTGGCATGGCAGAAATCCTAGGATGCAGAGTCGACAACATCCCTTTCACATACCTGGGAATGACAGTAGGATCAAACCATAGAAAAACGGAGGAATGGGCCCCGATCGTGAATAAAATAAAAAACAAGCTAGCAAGATGGGACGATAAGAAGATTTCGATGGGTGGCAGGATCACGTTGTTAAACTCGGTTATTTCTTCTCTTCCGACATACTATCTGTCTCTCTACCACATACCAAAGAAAACCATGAGTGAGATTGTGAGATTACAACGCAACTTCCTTTGGGGGGGTGGGAGTAATGGGAAGAGAGTGGCATGGATTGAATGGAAAAAAGTTTGCAATACAAAACTGCTAGGAGAACTAGGGGTTAGAGACATTGGAATTTTTAACAAAACTCTATTGGGGAAATGAGGATGGAGGTATCTAAATGAAAAAAACAGTATGTGGGCAAGGGTACTTAGGTCTAGGTATGGGAATCTAGGGGTAAACAACTTTAGTCTATTCCCAACAGGGAGGGTAGGGAGGGTCTCATTATGGTGGAAGGATGTTTTAAAGGTGATAGGTGAGGGAGATGGGGGTTGGTTCCATGAAAATCTATCTAAGGTTCTAGGGGATGGGAAAGATTCCTTTTTTTGGGAGGAAAACTAGACGGGGGAAGGAATTTTCAAGGTTAGCTTTAGGAGACTTTACCAGATTAGCATAGATAAGGATAGGAAAGTGGGGGACATGGGTGCTTGGGAGGGGAACACCTGGAGATGGGAGTGGAGATGGAGAAGGACACTTTTTGATAGGGAACTAGCACTGCTTAACGATCTGACATCTGTGATGGACAGGTTTCAACTAAAAGAAGGACTTGAAGACTCGTGGAAATGGAGAGCATCAAACACAGGGAAGTTCTCCACGAAGGAAACATACTCGATCTTGTTCAACCAAAGCCATGGCACTCGACCGGACGAAGAGATGATACAAGGATTCACAAGCATTTGGAAGAATTTCGCACCACCAAAAGTCAAGGCCCATGCTTGGAGACTCCTATGGGGAAGGCTGCCAACACGATCCAACCTAAGAAGAAGAAACATCCTGAACCAAAATGACGACCTAAGGTGTGTACTATGTGGTGAGAGTGAAGAAACCGAGAAACACATCTTTCTGGAATGTTCTCAAGCATACCAAGTATGGATGGAAAGTCTCAAATGGCTCAACATAACGTCACCACTACCGCCAGACCCGCTAAGCAACTTCTTAGGTTTTGGAGGCCTCATCAAAGGAAGAAATGGGAAGAAGATCGCCACATGTATATGGATGTGTGTGGTGTGGCTCATATGGAAAGGGAGAAACGCAGTCCTATTCAGAAACGAGACCTTCACACTAGCAAAGATCAAGGAGGAGCTAAAGGCAAGACTATGGAGCTGGTTCACGATCAAATATCCTACTCGAAACACTTTTCCTTTCAAGACTTGGGTGACAGATCCACTCAAGTGCATGGTTTGAGATTCATATAGCATAACATTTACTGTTTCTACCCAAATGAAAAGACTTGTACACTGAACTTCGGGTATCTTCTTGTACCCACTATTAATACAATCATTTTTTACCGATAAAAAAAAAAATTAAATAATATTTTTTTTTATAATCCCGCGTGTTACGCGGGGCGGGGCGTGCATTTTAAATTAAAGGCCAAAGGAGAATTCCACGTAGGAGAGATAAAAACCATGTAGGACAAATTGAGACTAACAAATATATGTATTAAATTAAATAAATATTTTATATAACTGTATTTTTTTTTAGTTTTATTGATTTTTATTCAAAAATTATTTAGAGTAATTTCATAATTTACATTAAATTATTATTTAATTTGAAAAATTTACTTGTATTTTTTTAATTATATTCCAAATCTATATATAAAATAAAAAAATCAGATTCTATATTATACCAAATTTATATTGTATTTTCATATTATACCAAATTCTATATATATTTTTAAATTAAATTATAATTTAAGAATATATTTAATTATATATAATTTATTGAGATTATTGACTACTAGCTCCTGACTTTTGAAATTTGTTGCAACCCACTCCCTGCGAATATTTGGCCCCAACCCCACTCCCAAATATGATGTGATTTTCCTCTTTTACCCTTTAATTCTCCTTTATTTTATTTGGTATTTGATAAAGCTTTTCATTTTTTTATTTGTTTAGAATAAAAAGGCTCACCGTACAAAGCTTCTATCAGAAGACATATCCCTTCCGGCGACATCCAATCTGCCCCGTCTAAAAGCGTGGTGCTTCGAAAAATAATAGAGGACGGAGGAGAGGCTTTCGTGAGTCTGTTCTGCCATTAAAGGTGCATGGTAAACTCAATTTACCTGATAAATTCTAGATCTGCCCTGTTTCTTCGGGGCTTCGAAAACTCTCAATCGGGTCAGGGTTTCCTTCTGGATCTGAAATCGACGAAGCTCATTATAAACCCCAACAGCATGGCAAGCTCTTACACAGAGGGCCAGGCGTCGGAGGAATATTTCATCGGCGTTAAATAAATCACAGTCGCTGGCGAAGCTCTGTCCGTCAAGGATTCCTATTTCTCCTTCGATAAGGACGGCGTGGGCGGGACCAAATTGAGCACCGTGCAGAATTATACTTCCCTTCATTCTTCGATTTACAAGCCTTTTACTCGGGCTTTTGATAAGGTCGCCATTGTGAGTCTCGTGACTGAGCCCTGTCGCCTACGAGAGGTAAGTTTTTGGTGGTTTTTTCGTCCCCCTAAGAGATGAGGGAGAAGATGACTACTTCTAGTTTTGAAGCTTTTAAGGCACACGTGTATACTTAATAATCGTGTTTGGATTTTGTGATAATATCAAAATGACCAAATTAGCTTCAGGTTTATATATAATTGGTTTTATATTCTTTAATCCATCGACATGAACAGATGGAGTCCTTTTATATTCTTTAATCCAAGCCCCAAACCAAATAGTATACGCTGTTGTTTGTGAGGGAAATGGTAAGATTGTGGCTTTTTATTGTGTCTAAGATTGATGCTTTAGTTTCTATAATTTGTTTTACTGCATTGTAATTGTGGGATCTTTGAAAATGAGTTACCAATAATAGAGTGCATCACTAACATTGAATTTCTATTGGTTTTTTATGACTGGTCTTAGTTGGTGCACAGGTTAATGCTTGCAAGTCCAAATCTGTTGAGAGATTTACTGTAGTGATTCATTTTTAATTATTTTTGTATGTGTATATATATTTTCCACTTCATGCTTTTTAAGCCAATTATAAATGGACATTGGAATTGCTTTTGATACGATTATTTTGTGCCTTTTACTTTGAGAAGTGATAGTTTTTTTTCAGCTTTCGGTGAATGATCTATTGACCATCTATTGTACATCTATGTAGGATGTTGCAAGTCGTCTGAGTCTGAACCAAGGATCATTAAAGCATTATGGCATAAATAGTGATTTTCGGTCTAAGAGAGGAGTATATGTCCTCTTCAACTTTCACTTTTACTAATTTCAGTTGTTAATTTGAATGTTGCTTCTTTTTTCTCTCAGTATTGGTATGCTTTCCTTTTCGGTGCCCTCTCTCTAATCTCACTATACTATGTTCTTTCTTGCTTATTTTCTTGAATGTTTTATTGGATTGCTAATCTGATATCGTAATCCATATGGGTTTTATTTCTTTTGCATTCGATTTCTGTGGGGGGGGGGGGGGGGGGGAAGGGAAAAAATACTATTTATTCCCTAAATGTAAATTAATCTCTTAATTAAAGCTCGAATTGGGTTTTGCTTGTATCAAATTTTATGCTATTGGGGTATGTATGAAATTAATTTGGTAGCTTAAGATTGGAGGAGATGTGCAAGATTTATAAATCCTTGTTCTGTTTGTTCTATAAGTACTGGTTGTTGGTATTAGAATGTCAAAAATGAGTTTCAATGCATATAAATCCATGTTCATTTTGCTCTTGATGAACATCTGCATTGTTCATATTATTCTTGGTTTTTAGTGCTAAGATCAACCGGAATTGTTCATATTATCAAGAAAGAAAGGAAAATAAAAGGTGTACTAAGGAAAAGTCATTCTTCTCTTTTACATTTTGTGGAATGCATTCATTTCCTACTTGTTAGGATCAATTTTTAGATTAAAAGGAGTTACTGCAATATTTAGATAATAGTGTCAAGTAATGAAGGAGATTCGGGAAAACTAACTAGTAATTTGTTTTGTGGAATGCATTCGGGAAAACTAACTAGATTAAAAGGAGTTACTGCAATATTTACATTTTGTGGAATGCATTCATTTCCTGCTTGTTAGGATCAATTTTTAGATTAAAAGGAGTTACTGCAATATTTAGATGATAGTGTCAAGTAATGAATGGGATTCGGGAAAACTAACTAGTAATCTGATATTGGGCAACAAAATTGACATTTCGTATGCTGCATCTGAAGACGAGTTATGTTTCCCCTGGGTCTTTCAGGCCTCACCACTGGAAAGGGCAAGGTAAATGTATCTGATACAAACCGTCGTCCAATTGAGGTTTTCATGTGCAGAATTATCCGTAAGATGGGTTATGGAGATGGCTTCAAATGGGTCTCCCAATATATCAAGTAAAGCTATTTCTGTTTGAAACCAGATAAATGTATCATCTCTCATGAAGTCACTACATGTCGTGGAACATCCATTGATTTTTTATTCCGTTTTTAGGACCAGTTGTTGAACAAATGACCAACTAGCTTCATTTGGTATCTAAGAAAAATTTATAAGAATTTTGTGTCCATTGATTTCATGTTTTATAGGAATAGATGTATTTCTGAATGCTGCTCCGATGGAAAATTTAGTTTCTCTGTTGCTTTTCTATTGATTGGGCTTTGTTTGGACAATGGAGCATTTTTACGTCGTATGAAGGACTCATTTCGATTGAAACCCTCAATTTAAAAAATAATTAGAACTAAAAAACTGAAAACTAGAGCTAACGAAGAACTTGAAGTTTTTAAAAAGATAAATAATTATCATTTCCAAAATGGGAAAATTTTAAATAAGAGATAAAGTATGATAAAATAAATATTAAGATTTAAAAAAAAAAAAATACACTTTTTGTTCAGATTTTCACTCTCTGTGTTTAAATATTCTCAAAAAATGGTTGGAGCTCCAAGATTAGTTGATTTATGCCTAACTACCATAGCAGAACTTCTCCAGAATAAGTACTAGTAGCTATTGTTTTATATTCCATCAGAGATGAGAATTACATTTCTATAGAGGGAGGGGTTTATCTCTTGTGAGAAAATAATGCCGTTCTTTATTTCCTTTTTTTTTTTTTTTTTGATTGTAGGGCATAAAAATCCCAACTTTGTTGATGGAATGTAGTAGATGTATGATACATCGAGTTATTTTCATATCATTTTTAGTCCAATTTAACCATTTGCTTTTGGTACTGGGCGATTAACTCGAGTAGTCAAGGTCTTCAAGGAAAATTATAGTTCTAATGGAAGAGGATTTTTGTCCTTTTACTTATAATTCAAGAAAAGTGATAGAGATTTGAAGTTTACATCAATTTTTTTAGAGAGAATTTTATTTTATTTTGTAATTTGTAGTACGTTATATAAACTCTAAATTAAAATCGAATATTACACTTTGTAAGGTATTAAACGTTAAAACGTTAAATTAAATTTGAGATACTAAACTTAAATTGAAATTGATTCATTTCCTGATCTAACCTTTTTTTTTAAAATTCTTATCTACTTAAATCCATTATTACTCTTTTTCTAACCTGTGAAAAAGCTTCTCTACTTAAATCCATTATTAGGAGAAAAATTCAAAAAATGACACCCTTGTTAAAATATTCACCCTTTGTGTTCAAATATTTGTCTTATATTCAAAATGACATCCTTTGTTCAAATATTAACCCTCGGTGTTCAAATATTTGCCTTAGATTTAAATTTTATGTTTAGTACCTTGTATACCATTTTAAGTTTAGTAACTTATGTTATATATATTCAAATTCAATTATATAATATTCAAACTCAATTAAGGGTTAATGTTTATATTTGGTACCTTGTATAGCATATAAGTTTAGTAACATAAATAGTATATATAGTACTAAACATAGACCTTAAAACTAAATTGAGTTTGAATATTACATAAGGTACTACAAATTCAAAATTGAATATTACCTAAGTTACTGAAACATTAATTGAAATTGAGATTTAATCTTCATAATTTTCAAATTCAATTTAGGGTTTAGAGTCTAGTAACTTATGTAAACTCTAAATTGAATTGAGTTTGGATCTCACACATTTTCTAAAAAATGTATAAGAAAAAATGTAATAATTAAGGGGTATAATGTATGGTACTCATGAGAAAAATTTTAAAAAGGACACCCAATGTTTAGATATTTACCATTTCTGTTCAAATATTCGTTCTATATAATATTCAAACTCAGTTTAAATTTATGTTTTAGTAACTTATGTAATATTTAATTTTCAATTTAAAAGTTTTAGTAACTTATGTAATGTTCAAACTCAATCTAAATATGTTACCATTTTTTCTCTACTCTATGTTTAGTGCCATATAAATCTTGAACCTAAATTGAGTCGCTATTTACATAAGTTACTAAAACTTAAATTAAAAATTGATTGTTGCAAATATTAATTGAAAATTGAGTTTGAATCTTCCTAATTTTCAAATTCAATTTAGGGTTTAAAGTTTAGTAACTTATGTAAACTCTAAATTTAATTGAATTTGAATATTAAATTTTCTAAATAATGTGTAAAAAAAATGTAATGAGGGGTATCATGTAAGGTACTAAACCCTAAACTCTAGATCGAAAATTTGAATATTACATAAAGTACAAAACTTAAATTGAAATTAAATTGAATTATTCATTCATTAAAATTAAATATATAAATTGAATAAGATACTAAAACAAGGTACAAAATTCTAAATTCTAAATTAAATTTGAATATTTCATAAGATACTAAACTTAAATTGTATCATTCATTTATCAAATTTAAATATATAAATTGAATATCATATAAAGTACTAAAGTCTAATTTGAAAATTTAAATATTGTATAAGTTAATAAACTTAATTTTAAATTGAAATTGAATCAAACACTCATTAAATTTAAATATATAAGACTTGGGATGGTGTATTCAATTGAGATTCTGTTGGAGTTTTTTGAACTTTAAAAAGTAGACTCTATGCAGGGTTTTGACTGACTTTTTTATTGATTTATACGGATTTTCAATTTTTCATAGATTTGACAGGATTCTGAAATACACATTTTTTTATTGATTTACATGAATTTCCATAAACTACGCCCCTAAAACTATTGATGCAAACGTATATCGAACACACTTGTATATAAAAAAATTATCTAAATTATTTAGAAAAAATACCAAAAATATATTAGTTCAAAAAAAAATTATTATTCATCATTATTATTCTCATTTTCATTTCACCTCGGTCTCATTTCCCACATAACATTACATTAGCAATACTAGTTCTCCATGCATTAGTTTTAGTTCTTTTTTGTAGTTGGCTTTGAGAAAGCAATTCCAAATTTTCCTCTTCCATATCTAGATGTGGTGAATCTTGATCTTCTTCATAATCGATTGGAAATTCAACATTCTTTCCGAAGAAAGTTATGTAATCTAACACAAGCCAATACTAACTCTGCTTGTGTTTGAAATGGGAACTTGTGAATCCGATTTGAAAATACCAAAAATTATGTCAATCACATTTCTTAATGATGCATGGCGAAGATTGAATAATTGCATTTCTGGGGTGACGCCCTTGACCACCAAAATCTTTTAGATGATATCGAACACCACCTAATGGGGGACTTGACGTCGATTAGATATTATTGTGGAGAATTGACGTCAATTAGATATTATTGCTAACCTAACGGTGTCCAATATACTATAATTTTTAAAAACATAATGGTGGTGAAGAATCTGTGATGCTTATCGAAGAACATAGTTACGATGGACAGCTTTTCGATTTTGTAAACTTGTGAGGCTGCGTAGGATTTTTTGGTTCAAAATACAGCAAGAATGTCTGTTTTTTCTCTACTTTTCTGGGCTGTGATAGCCATGAACCAGTTTTATAGTGTAAAATTGTGAAATAATAAAAACTTTTATAATGTTTTTGTGTTGTATATCTTTTTGTTTCAAATAACAAGTGCTTTCGAAAGAGACTAATGCAGTAGGTTAGTAGTTGAAATTTTGTTAGAAGAACAACAAAAGTTTTTTTTTTCTCTTTCAGAGTCTTCTAAGAGAATTCGTTGAAATATCTCGTTTTTAGAAGAGATTTTGAATAGTGAAATTTATTTATATTTTTGGAGGAGAATCCAACGAACCATAGAGTACTAAATATAAACCTTAAACTCAAATTGAGTTTGAATATTACATCAATTACACAAAATTCAAAATTGTGTATTACCTAAGTTACTAGAACATTAATTGAAACTGAGTTTTAATCTTCTTAATTTTCAAATTCAATTTAGGGTTTATTAGAGTTTAAATTTTAAGTTCATTTAGCAATCCTATGAGATTGGGAGACATTGTGGAGGTGGTTATTACTAGAACTTTATTTCTTCAATTCTTCTATACTTCTAAGATATGATTATTGATGATACATTTCAAGTCATAAAATGATAAAAGAGAAAATAATAGATGACTATGACATGAAGTATAATAAAATAAAAATCCATTTATCATTCTCAAAATTAATTATTCAAAATAAAATTCAAAAAATGACATTCTTTGTTCAAATTTTCATCCTCGGTGTTCAAATTTTCGATAACCCATTAAAACTTAAAAAAATTTAATTTAAAAAAGTATCATTAATGCTAGTTCAGTAGCACGGTGCTCTAACCCATTACAAAGATGCATCAACAAGAATTATTTGACAGCTGTAATTTTCATTTTATATATATTCACTTTCCTGTTTATATTATGAACCATTTAGTTAATTCTATTAATGCTCATCTCTCTCTCCACACAATTTTCTCTCAGGCCATTGTGTAACTCCACATACAGTACAACTGCCTTCATTACTCAACAGAAATTAGTCGAACATACAAGCGCCTCATCATTCTTCATTTTCTGTCTATTGTTCCGCACAACCTCCTCCTCCTCCAGCTTGGCCGGTCCGGGCTTCCGGGTCGTGAACCCATTTCGATTATTGGATCCATTGGCTCCATTGATTCTAGTTACGCTTTCATTGCATCTTTCTGAGTTTTACACTCAGATTTCATCTCTGAACGTTTCTTGCTTTCGATTTCTATTTGATTTCATCTCTACAAATTTCATATTCTAGGTTTCAATTGGGGGTTTTCGACCCAATTGAGATTAGAAATGAACTCAGGATCGCTCACCCTGATAAAGTGGCCCCATGTTTCGGGTCGGGTCACGGGAGCGACGACGGGGGGCATTTGGGAGTCTCAGAAAGAATGACGAACCTTTAATGGCATTTTTTGATCCATCGTCTGATCATTATTGTTATTCGAAGAAATGAGATAAAAGTTGGGAAATGGAACCCAAATCTGCTTCAACCTTTTGAAGATATGTCACCGGTTATCGTTTTTCTTTGCTTGACGTGGGAATTGTTATTAGGATAGGAGGCGGTAGATTGGACTAATTTAGTCATTGGAGTTGCCGGAATACTTTTGGGGTAGGTAGGTGGAAGGACTTTGGGAAGACCAAAAGCAAAAAAGTAAAAAGCGAAAAGAAGCTTTCTTCATTTTTAAAAGGTTAATTGATTCCAGGGGTATTTCAGTCAAAAACGCCCCTCATTTGGGAGCTCCTTGCAACATTTTACTACTTTTTTTGTGTGGGAGTTGGTTGCTATATATCCTCCAATAAGGGACCTTAGGGTGAGCCCCCCTAATTTATTTATTTATATTAATATTATTTTTTAAACTAACGGTTCCGTTCAAAATTTAACTTGCAGGACCATTGCATAAAAAAAGGGCCACTTTTAAGGGTAGGGCTATTAACACCCCATAAAATGTTATACATACCCCAAATGTTAAACACACTTCATTAAAATTTAAAAATCAATTTTTATTATTATACACACCCCAATTCTTACCTATTTACCCTTAATCCATCAAAACAAATATAAATTAAATAAAAAATAAAAAAATATAATAAAAATTAATTAAGTATTTAAAAATATATAAATTTTAAAAATCAATTAACAAAAAAAAATTCAATAACACGAAAAAATTAAAAATATTTTTAAAAAATCAACTAAATATTTAAAAAATACTATTTGAATGGAAAAATCAATTAAAAAATATAAAACATTAAGAAAATCAACTAAAATTTTAAATTAATTGGGATGAAAAATTTTAATTAAAAAAATAAAATCAATTAAATTTAAATAAAAACTGAAAAATATTAAACAAATAAAATAAATTTAAAAAACGAAAAAATAAATATGTAAAATATAAAAAAAAATCAACTAAATCTTAAATAAATTTTAAATCTTCAAAAATAAAATAAAGATAAATAAAAATTTAAAATATTAAAAAAATCATCTAAATCTTCAAAAATAATTAAATTTTTTAGCTTTAATATATTTTTGAAGATTTAGTTTTTAAAAAAAAAAAAAATTTATTTATCTTTTTAAAAATTGGTTTTCTTACTTTTTTATTTAATTATTTTTTGACGATTTATTAAAATTTATAAGAATTTTTATGATTTTATCTAAATTTAATTTATTTTTTTATTAAATTTTCCGATTTTATTTAATTTTTTCATAATTAAAAAAAATTATTTATTTTTAAAGATTCAGTTTTTTTTTTTAATAATTTTCAAATTTTAATTATATTTTTTCAAATTTTTTTATTCCATATATATATAATGGTTACTTAGTCATTTTATATATACCTATTTTTATTTTTAAAATTATGGGATGTGAATAAAACATTTTGGGGTGTTAGTAGCGGTAACCCACTTTTAAATACCAGGACTAAAAGTGATTTAGAAATATTTTTACAGGACTAAAAATGCAGTTTCTCCGTAGAATTATCAATTATCATTTTTCTAGCGTGGGAGGAGTGAGGCGAAACACATTATTATTGATGGGTGATCCATTCATTCAATTAGTTTGAACAAATTAGGGTTTTTGAAGCCTATTTGGTGGCCGATTCATTCAATTAGTTTGAATAGGGTTTTTGAAGTTGCTGCTTATTCTACATAAATTACAACGGAGTATTTGATTTTGAAAAAAAAAAAATTATTTTCATATTATACCAAATCTACTCTTAATTACTATTTCTAAATCTCTCTTATCCTAAATGCTTCATAGTTTTCTTTATTTTTAATTTTCTAATTTTCTTAAAATTTACCAATTCTTTCTTTCTCTCTCCTCTCTTTTTACATTTTTTTTAAAATTATTTTTTGAATTCTCTTTTCTCTCTCTCCCATATTTCTTGTCTCCTCTATTTAATTTTTATTTATTTACCGTTTTCTTTTACATTTTTATTAAATTATTTTTCCAGATCCTCTTTATTTCTCTACCTCAATTCTTTTTCTTTTACAGTTTTTATTCTTTTACATTTTTATTAAATTATTTTTTCACAATCTATTTTTTTTCTTTTACATTTTTTTTTATTATTTTTTCAGTTCTCTCCTATTTCTCTGTCTCCTCCATTAATTCTTTTTTATTTACAGTTTTCATTAATAAAAATTGTTTAATTTTTTTAAATACAAAGCTGTTATTCTTCTCTCAACAATTGTACTTCATTATTTTTTATTATAGTGAGTAAGAAGACAGTTATAAACTTTCTTCTTTTCTGTTTTCTGTTATCCTTCTCAAAAATCATTGCATTAGTTTATTTTTTAATTGTTTTTCTATAATGGATCTATTATTTTTCACCTCTGATTCTTTGATTGCATCTTCTCACTTGCTAGATCTTTATGTGTTCTCTAATTTTCTTAGATAGTGTATTTTTTTATGTTTATGTGTTCTCTAATTTAATTTTATTTGATAGTTTAATATATTTTTGTGTTCCGTTAACTTTTTGTTAGATAGTGTAATTTTTTTTCCTAATATGTTCCTACTGGACGTCAAATTACAAAAAGGAAGAGGATGTGAATAAGAGTTCAAAGAATTCAATAAAGAAAATAGTTCAATGAAGATGTGAATAGAATGTGAATAAGAGTTCACAGAAAATGGGAAGAGAATGGGAATAGGAGTTAAGACAAACATGTCCCTTTTTCAAAACGATTCAAAATATAGAATCAATGAAAAAGTTACAACTTATAACTACTAATGTAATTTTATGTTTCTGTGTTCTTTAATTTATTAGATAATGTAATTTTTTTTTTTTTGTCAGTAGAAGAAATTTACTTCTTTCTTCTTCGTTCATAATACAATTTTTTAAAATTAGAGAGAATTAATAAAGAGTTTCAATTCCTTATTAATTCTCCAAAACATATCAATTTTATTATATCATTTTTTTCTCATAAAATAATTTCTTTTTTATAGTAATCTTTCATTTAGATAATTTTTTTACAATTTCGCGCCGGTTTCTCACTAGTTCTATATATATTTTCCAATTAAATTATAATTTAAGAATATATTTAATTATATATAATTTATTTATTTATATTAATATTATTTTTTAAACAAACCTTCCATCCAAAATTTAACTTACATGACCAATATTGCATAAAAAAAAATACCACTTTTAAATACCAGGACTAAAAGTGATTTAGAAATATTTTTACAGGACTAAAAATACATTTTTTCCCGTAGAATTATCAATTACTATCGTGAGGAGTGAGGCGAAACACATTATGCATTGGTGGCCCATTCATTCCATTAGTTTGAACAAATTTGGGTTTTTGAGGCCTTTTATTTGGTGGCCCATTCATTCAATTAGTTTGAACAAATTAGGATTTTTGAGGCCCTACTGCCTTTATTCGTAGTCTGAGTAAAAACTAGTAGGGCATCCGTGCTGGCGCACGGCCAAAATATATTAAAATATTTTAAATTTTAATTTTTTTTATAGTGTCACCGTGTATTCATTTTAAAATATCACTAACTTATATATAGTAATATATATATATATATTTATTTATATATATTATATCACAAGTATAATTAATACGCGTTTTTCTTTCTCCTCCAACATTAGAATGAGTACTGTAGTTGACATCAAACATCACTTCATAAGGGATCATGTGGAGAAGAAGGATATCAAGTTGGTGAAAATTCACACAAATCACCAAAAGGCTGACATATTGACCAAACCTCTTGCTGAAGCTAGGTTCATGGAACTTTCAGCAGAGTTGGGACTTCTTGATCCAGGAAAGATGGACAAGTAAGCCCAATGGAGTTCATCAGGGGGAACTGAAAGTGTTCTTCAGCAGACTTGGGCAAAGTTGTAGGTCCCTAAGTTGAGTTAATATCGAGGGAAGCTAAAGAAAATGTCTAGAGGGGGGTGAATAGACTTTTCTAAAATCTTTCGATATATCAGAATTACAATGTGCGGAATACGAAATTAACAATGAGCCCAATTAAAGTTTATACTCAACTTATTTCGAGAACTCTGTTTCAGTATTTACTCAACTAGTCTAGATCAGTTAAGTAATTCAATTAACTAAACAATTAATCAATTAAACAACTAAACAAAACAGTAAAGTAAATCAAACACGAGATTTATAGTGGTTCGACAACTTGTCTACATCCACTCTCACAAACCCAGTTGTGATGTTTCCACTAAACTCTTCCAATCGAGTACAAGTGTATGTTCCTGTCTTTAAAGTCCCAAGAAGAAGACTTAGATCTTCAACAGACTATACCTCCAGATATGTCTACGATCTAACTAGAAATTTTACAAGTATCTAGCACCTTGAAAATAACAAAACAAAACTAAAAACTTCTCTGATCTTCAGTAGTAGCCTTCTTGATTCTTCACTTGTCTTCTGGCTTCTATCTGAACTTCAATCAACTCTGAGAGTAAACTTCGAATATATCTTTACTTTGAGTATGTAGATTTTCAGTGTATCAGTCTTCACTTGAATCTTCAATAATGCTTGTAGTATCAATATTTCAGTAGTCTTTAAATGATCACCACTGTGAAGTATTTATAAACTTCTGAAATCAAGAACTAATCAGTTGTAACCAACTTTTCTTGATAACTACCTTCAACTGAATCTTCTTATATCCATATACGCGTTTCTTGTTGCAAATTAGTTATTCCATAACTAACTTCTATATCTTCTTCTTTTCACGCGTTTCTAACTAACTAACTTCATTTTGACTTGTCTTGAGTAGACTTGTATTTACTTGTCTTGTCTTGTAGTCCTTCTGTCTTGAGTAGTAGACTTCAATTCTTCTTGTCTGATCTTCCTTGTTCAAACAGTAGACTATACTAAACCTATCAAGACTATTACATTACATTAAGCTTTCATAATACAAGCTTAGTCAACTTATAAACTATACAATAAAACTAATCTATTACATATATAAAAAAACATGAGCTCTATACAACAATTATTCATAGCTCAAACTTAAACAAATACTGTAAACACATATGAAGTACTTATAAACTGTACTTATCTTTTCATGTGAACTTATGTGAACTCTACTGATTTTGTACAAGATGACTTAACTCAACTAGACTAGATCAGTCAACACTTAGAAAATATTCATACTACTTTTGGCTTTATCAAAACTTCATCTTTTATTCATCATTTAGGACTTGTTCTAGGATTCATATCCCAACAATTTCCCCCTTTTTGATGAAGCCAAAACTACTTGAACCTTTTCTCATAAGTAGACTAGTTAAGTAGTTACCTTGTCTTTTAACATCAAATAGTACTTATCTTTCATTCATTCAAAATAGATCAGTAGATTACACATACTTTGAATAACAAAAATATCAGAGCAACAAAAAAACTAATCTTCAAACAAACAAAAACTAATCTGAAAGAGTACCTCCTTCTGGATTTGGAACGCAGAATGCATCAAGGAGTCTCTTGTGAATTAGACATATATGATCTTCATCTTCAATCTTCTCTTTATCTAGCAGTTCTTCTTCGAATTTCTTGATCTGGTTATGATCAACTCTTTTACCTGAGCTGGTCATAGGACATTTCCATTCAGGAAATTCAGGAACAAGTATGTTGAAGTTAGCACCGGCAGAAATCCTCAAGATTAGATGCCATAACTTCCTGTGTTGTCCTTCCATGAACCTGTCAAATAACGAATACAGTTCATCTTGACTTTCAGCATCACCATATTTCCTAATTATCCAATGATCAAGTTCCCATTGACTCTTCACTTCAATCCACTCAGCTCTATGCTCATTATCTATGAAGTGATCAATGAACTTGTCTTCCATTTTGTCTTCATCAGCTTTCAACTTTTGCAGCCTTTCAATATACTTAGTAATCTTCTTTTTACTTGCATAATGAATCTCATCATCAGCAATCCTTTGTTTCTTCTCAACTGTAGCAGTAGCAGTAGGCTCTTCAATATCCAGCTTTCTCTTAACTCGTCTGGTCTGAATCTCTGCTTCAGGAGACGCAACAGCTTTGCCTTTGTCTAATCTCTTCTGCTTTTCTGTCTCAGCATGCTCTAGATCTGCCTTCTTCACTAATCTGCCTCTTTTAGGCCTTCTTAGTTCTTCAATTGCAGTAGCAGCAGCTTTCATCTCAGGTTCAGCACTGGCAGACTTCACACCTTCATCTTCAACTAAACTTGTCTCTTCCCCCTTTTTGGCTTCATCACTTGCCTTAAGAGTGAAAAGAGAAGTAAAGCGTGTCATCTCTTCTTTCAAAGCTTCCTTCATGGCTTCAGCAGCTGACTCAATGTGCATCTTATGCGCTTTCTCATTACTCATCTCGTCTAGTCTATCAGTAACCAGTTCCAGCTTCCTTGTACATGAAACTAGTTCATCTTTCAAATGAGTAGTCGTCTATCGAAGAAGAGTATTCTGTGTAGATAACTCATGTAGAACATCCCGAGAACGCACCAATTGGTCTTGTGCTTCCCGTCTCTGTTCATCAGCAATAGCAATTTTGACTCTATAAAGTCTCTCCATTTTGCTTGACTCTTCAGCTAGTGATCGAGCAAACGAGATTGACCTCTTTTCTGAAAAATCAACTTGTTTCTTCAGAAAATCTTCAAATTGAGCAAACAACTCCTTTCGGAAAGTCGAGTCCATCTTGTTGACTTCACCAACAAATAAGTCTCTGGATTTGTCAACAAGTGACTGATTCTGTTCAACTAGCACATCCTTCAACTTCAAGTTTAAGAACTTGTCTATGGCAGTATGAACAACATTTCCTAGATCTGTCTTCAATTCATCCAGGAACCTTTCTGGAATAGCTTGAGTAGAACTGGAAGTTCCAACAATTTCATTATCAACGGCTTTGATCTCATCTTCATCAAACATCTCAGCATCCAAGAACTCATCATCTTCTTTACCAAGCATGAGTGAGTCGACTTCATCTTCATCACTTTCAACAATTTCTTCCAATTGGTCTGAAGTCTGTACGGCTATCTCAGCTACTTCCGGCTTGAGCTCATCTTCCACCAGATCAGTCTGAGTTCCGACATCAAATGCGAATACATCCTCAATAACACCATCAGGAATATTCAGCAACTTCTTGACTAAATCAACTAAGGCTTTGCGAGGGAATAGCTCGGAGTGATCCTTAACTCCACTATTTTCTTTCTGTTCCATCTCCCAATCCATAAAGTTGGAGATTCCGCCCTTGCCTTGAATGACTTCAAAAAGATCATTCGTAGAAGACTTCTTCAATGCGAACCATGTGCAAATCCTGATTAGCTTCTCAAACTGTTCAGAAGCTGTGTCGATGTCAAGAGTTGAGAGCGTCTTCTGTAGATTTCTTGAAACTCGAGCACGAATCCTCTTCTCTCGTAGACACATTGGATAATAAACCAGGGATTCAAATCTAACATCAGACGGGTCCTGAGTAGATGGGGTCTCTAACTCAGCTGTTGCAGTGGCAACTGGCGTCTTGTCTGAAGTAGATGGGTTAGAGGGTTCACCATATTCTGGTGAGGGAGAGGGAGTAAAGGCAGTGGTTTCTGTGGGTTTCGATGTGGCTCGGTCAGGTATGACAACTGTCGGAGTATCAGTTGTATCTTGTCTGGGAGTGATTTGGGGATGACTGGATCTAAGCGGTAATGCCGCCAGTACATGTGAGGTTGAGGATAAAGGACGAGGCCTAGATCGATGTGATCTAGCCTTGGTTCGAACAGTAGAGAGAGAGAGACGGAATTGACAAAGATTGTGAAGATGTACCAACCTGGTGACTCGTCTCTTCTAGTGGAGGTGGGGTTCCAACTCTCACAAGAGTATACCTCTCAGGAACTTGGTCACTCGACTCCTTCTCGTGTAGCGACTCTTCATCCGATTGAGTCTTCTCCGAGTCGTCTGCACTGGACTCTGCTTCCTCAGACTCAGCTTGTGAAGAACTCTCTGAATCCGCGTACGGCAACACTTCAGATTCATCAAATTGAACGTGCCTAGGAGCAGCTGGCCTTACAGCAGCTTGCTTCTTCAGTGCTTCTTTCTTTAAATAGAACTTCAGAGGATGAAATGGCTTTCCCTTGCTCCAAGTAGTCTTGTTGGGCATCAAAATTGGGAGTAAGATGCTCAGCTTGTTACCATATCCAACTGCTTGAGATACTACCCAGTTCCTAGTATCAACATCCACCCTAACACTCTTCTCGAAGTGCATCATCCTGTCAGCTATCAACTTGAACCAATTACCCTCAGTAATTCCATCATAAATAGCTGCCATAATCCTTGTTTTGACTTGAGTAACTGAGTCATGAGACCCAGTGGCACATAGAAGCATCTTGCTTGCTATGTCCAGTAGAGTGCGATACTTTTCCAATAATTTACCCTTCTTGGCTGTAATAGCTTTGCCATCCGGTTTCAACTTCATTTTCTTCCCACAGAAGATACTTAAATATCTCATCTCCTGTCCTTCAGCGTACTTTTCCACATCAATCGTTCTGATGGGCAACTTCAATCTTTCAAATAAAGCTTCACGAGTGATTTCCACTCGATTTGATCCGATAAATGATTCGATAACATCTCCCCTTCTGCTGGCGTTAGCATAGAATTCCAAAACTTCTTCCTCCAGAACAACTTTAGGAAACGCCTCCAAGTAGGGTCGTAGACCGCATCTGGTACACTTGGTCAAGATTTCTGCATTGCCGACCGTATGATTTCCTTCGAAAAACAGAGATGGCTCAACATGCACCTTGTTGTCATTTATATATCTGCCTAAATCAAATGGTGCCTGAATGTTGGTGCTGATATCAAAGATAGATCGAATAGACATGTTAAATGATTTGTAACGAACAAGAATGTAGATTATGCAGAAAATCACTGTTAGCAAGTAGTAGAGGAGTTATGAAACGTGAGGCAAGACGTGTGCAAGTGTTGGGTTTTGTTTAAAAACAGAATTTTTGATCCGACGGTCAAGATCGAAGGATTAGATCCAACGGTTAAGACCTTTGGCATTCGGTTACGGAACCGAGACGAAAATGTGTTTTGATTTTGTAAAAATTGAGATCCACCTTTCCTATTGGTAGAAAGAGGAGTGTACTCATCTGACCTAATATATTCATATTTTGGCGCGAGATGAATGTGTACACCTCATTAACTAGGGGTGTATAAATCCAAGTTCTAGGATTTTCAAATTTTATCACTATCAAATTACTTTAATACCCTTAGTTTGTTTCGAGTAAACACTTAACACATAACCCATTTAAATCAAAGAAAACTTAGCTTGTCTGTTCGAGTCCATCCAGAACAGATGAGTAGATCTAATCTTCGTAAGTCGAGTAGACTTAATTTCACAAGTAGAGTTCCCCCTTCGACTGTGTACCTGTCTTATTTTGTACGACAGATATTCGAGTAGAATAATTCGAATGAATATTAATTTAAGTCAATGATCAAGGTTCAAAAAAGATGACTGTTACCAAACTAAAGAGTCAACATAAGGATCTTTAAGAAATCAAGGATTCCCCCTTAAATGTTTATTCCCTTAGTATTACCCTCAACTTTACCAGCTTCCTCATCGGGTTGTTTGGTCAACTTGTCTGACCTTGTATACCTGTCTGTTGAGTGAGTAGATGAGTGCTCTGTGCCTTTTGTGGTAACTTGTCTATTTCTCCCTTCTTCTTAGGACTGCACCTGTCTGGTTAGTACATTGCTATATACTAGTAGGATCAAGATCAATTAGTCCTAGACTAATGCATAATTCACGAAATCGGGTCTCAGCTAATGGTTTTGTGAAAATATCAGCTCTTTGAAAATCAGTATGAATCTTTTCCATGCGAATATCCTTCTTTTCTACATGATCACGTATGAAATGGTGTTTTACATCAACATGCTTACAACGTGTGTGCAGAACAGGATTTTGTGTAATGGCAATAGCACTATTACTATCACAGAATATAGGAACATTTGATTCACAAATATTGTAATCTCTAAGCTGTTGAATAAGCCATAATAATTGACTACAACAACTACCAGCAGCCATGTACTCGGCTTCAGTAGTAGAGGTAGCAACACTAGTCTGCTTTTTCGAAAACCATGAAATGAGTTTTGTGCCTAAGAATTGACAAGAACCAGATGTAGATTTCCTATCTATTCTACAACCACCAAAATCAGAATCAGAGTAGCCACTTAGAGATAAATCATCATTTGAAGGATACCATATACCACGATTGATAGTTCCTTTCAAATATTTCAATATCCTTTTAGTGGTTTCCATATGACTCTCTTTTGGATTAGCTTGAAAACGAGCACATACACCAACAGAAAATGCAATATCAGGTCTACTAGCAGTCAAGTAGAGTAATGAACCAATAAGACCACGGTAGTGAGTTTGATCAGTACATTTACCATTCTCGTCTGGATCCATCCTGTAAGTAGGTTGCATAGGTACTCCAGAAGATTTACATGTCTTAATACCATACTTGTCTAGTAGATTACGAGTATATTTTGCTTGATTTATGAAAATCCCTTCTGGGGTCTGTTTTACTTGAAGTCCAAGAAAGTAATTCATTTCACCCATCATAGACATCTCAAATTTACTTTGCATGAGTGTTGAGAAACTTTCACTCAGCTTTTTGTTAGGTGACCCAAAAATTATGTCATCTACGTAAATTTGGACGAGTAAAATGTCTTTCCCTTCTTGTCTTCTGAACAAGGTTCTATCTACCTTGCCTTTAGTAAAACCATTTTCTAATAGAAATTGAGAAAGAGTATCGTACCAGGCTCTTGGAGCTTGCTTTAGTCCATATAAGGCCTTCTTTAATCTGTATACCTGATTACCTTTGACTTCGAAACCTGGAGGTTGTTCAACATATACTTCTTCCGCAAGAATACCGTTAAGAAATGCACTTTTAACATCCATTTGATATACAGTAAATTTCATGTAAGCAGCATATGCAAGGAACAATCGAATGGCTTCTAGTCTAGCAACAGGAGCATATGTTTCATCATAATCTATGCCTTCAGCTTGTGAATAGCCTTGGGCGACTAGTCTAGCTTTGTTACGAACAACTACATCATTCTCATCTTTCTTATTCTTGAAAATCCATCGAGTGCCAACTACATTATGATGTTTCGATCTATCGACAAGTTCCCAGACGTCGTTTCGAACAAACTGATTCAACTCGTCTTGCATAGCAATGATCCAATTACTATCAGCTAATGCCTCATTAATGGTTTTAGGCTCGATAGATGAGAGGAAACAACACCAGCAAAACAGAGATGGACTAGATTGTTCTTGCGACTCAAAGAGTTGTCGTCTAGTCTTCACACCAACAGTAGAGTCACCAATAATATTTTCAGTATTATGCGCTGATTTCCATGTATTTCTATTCTTAACAATAGTACTATCATCTATATCATGTACGGCATCATGCATGTCAACATCATTATCATCAGAAGCTTTAATAGGAGTAGACGAGTCGACTAGTTTAGGCATGTCAACTGGTCTCGTAGAGTTACCTTGAGCACTTACCTTCTTCTGGTCATCTGACTCGAGAGCTTTCATGAACGGATTGTATGCTTGAACGGATTCATATATCTTTGAATCTTTGTCAGATTCGATAGTTAGTTCAGTGACTTTCTCACTGATCTTGTTGGCAGACGTGTCCTGTTGAGATTCTTCGAAAACCACATGTGGTGTTTCTTCCACACATAGGGTAGAGTAGTTGAATACTCTGAATGCTTTGCTAGTTGAGGAGTATCCTAAGAATATCCCCTCGTCTGCTTTAGCATCGAATGCATTCAACTTGCTTTTCCCATTGTTATGAATGAAACACTTACATCCAAATATATGAAAATATGAGACTCTAGGTTTTCTACCTTTCCATACCTCATAGGGCGTCTTACCTAGTGCTTTATTGATAGCACTTCTGTTTTGTGAGTGGCATGCAGTATTGATGGCTTCTGCCCAAAACTTCTGAGGCGTATTATACTCTGTCAGCATGGTCCTGCAGGCCTCCTTAAGAGTTCTGTTCCTTCGCTCTGCTACTCCATTTTGTTGTGGTGTCCTTGCTGCACTAGTAAGGTGCTGGATGCCACGCTTAGAACAAAATTCTTTAATATAGCAGTTAATGAATTCAGTACCCTTGTCACTACGGATCTTGACAATTGACTGATTCTTCTCAACCTGTAACTTCTTCAACAGATCAGGCAAAAGTGTTTGTGTATCACTCTTCTTGTGTAAGAAGACTACCCAAGTGAACTTAGAATAGTCGTCTACCACAACAAGTGTGTACCTTCTGCCGTTCAAAGTTGGAGGAGTTATTGGGCCATGTAAGTCCATATGTAGAAGTTCAAGAACTCTACTTGTTGAGAGGGATGGAATAGATTTAAAAGAACCCTTTACCTGTTTACCTTTTTGACAGGATGTGCATACATGTGACTTATAGTAGACTTCATTGGGAATACCTTCCACAAGGTAGTCTCTGGCTATCTTATTAAGAACCTTGAAGTTTAGATGACAGAGGCGTCTGTGCCAGAGCCAGCCAAGTTCTTTAGGATTCTTAGTAAGTAGACAGGTGTCCCTCGGACAACTATTCCAGTTCACTATGTACACACTTCCTTGTCTTATGCCGACCAGTAGGACTGTGTGTGTCATTTTGTCAATGATTTCACATTTGCGACTCTTGAACTGCACCTTGTATCCACGATCACAAAATTGTGAAACAAAGAGTAAGTTGTATTTCAAGCCTTCAACATAGGAAACGTCTTGAATCTCTATGTCTCCATTCCGAATGTAACCAAATCCTTTAGTAACAGCAGTGGAGCTATCACCAAATATCACTTTTGGTCCTTCTTGCTCATGGTAGCTTGATAAGAGAGTCTTGGTACCAGTCATGTGGTGCGAACAGCCACTGTCTATGTACCAAGTTTCTCCTGTTGAGCCACCCTTCTTGTATAGATCGAGTCGACCCTGCAATAGATGATATTTCATAATTTAGGTACCCTCCTTGTTTATTGGGGTCCTTGGGGGTTAGTCGAGTTCAATGGAATCCAAATGTACATTGGAGTCCTGAACAAGTTTGACCTTCTAAGCTTTCGACCATATTTGTTGCAAAATAAGACCTTGTTGTCCCTATCTGGCCTATCAGTCGAGTTCGGGTCTACTCTTTGGAGATAGCCTTTTGACTTAATCTCTACTTGAGCAGGCACTTGTCTATGATAGTCAGAGTACGGTTTGTATGCATTAGGTCCATACGGTTTATAGACATGTTTAGGTCTTTCTTCTCCTTCGATATCATATGACAAAGGTGGAGGATATAGAACAGCTTGTGTACGATATTTTGGACCTTCCTGTCTAGGTCTAGACGAGTAGAGTTGAGACTGCCTTATAAAAGGAGGTCTAGACTCTTGTCATCTAGTCTGTACTTGTCTATTACTAGTCTCCTCGGGATACCAATCCTCGTATCTGACCTGATTTGGTCGTCCACGATTCCTAGTCCTTTGTTGACTTGTTTTAAACGGAACAGGCTTGTTGTTCACTTTCTTTTTACCTCCTTTGGTAATTGGAATGTTAACTCGAGCTTGTTTTGGTACAGTACCTTTAGTTGGAGTGTCAATATCGTATATCATTGGTTCTTTTCCTTTATCATTAGTCAAAGAGCTTGAGATGAAAATAGTAGGGTTCTTAGGAACTAGAGTAGACGAGCTTGATGTCTTAGCACCTATGCCTGTCTTGTCAGCAGGAGCCCTATACCTATCTGACAATTCAAGATTAACCTTTGAAGAGTTAACCAGGTCAGTAAGTTTAAGGTCTAAAGTGACAACCTCGGTTTCTAAGAACTTATTACGTTCTTCAAGCTTTTTGAACTTGCTTTGTAAAACATTGAATTCATGTTTCTCAGTAGCATGTGTCTTAAGTAGGTCTTGATACAACTTGTCTGTCAATGCACACTTCTCTTTGAGTTGACTCAACTCTTCTTGCAAGCGTTCATTTAGGACTGTTGTATTAGGATCTATTTTAGACTGAGCTTCCTTAAGATCAATGATTTCTTGTCTTAAAATGATGTTTTCGTCACTGACTTCAATGAATGCCTTGTTGGCTAGTAGGAGGTCGTCTTCAACTGCACTAGTAGAGTGCTGAAGACTACTCCCTACTTTGCTACTGGCAGTGTCACTTTCATCAGATTCTGATTCATCACAGGATTGAAAAGATGTAGCAGATGATACCTCTTGGTCGATTTTAGCCATGCAGCATAGACCATCATCTACTATGAAGGCTTCATCGTGATCTTGTTCAGACGGGTAGCTAGATGAGGATGATGGCAACTCGTCTGAGTCAGACTCAGAGTCATCATTGGCCATCATTGCCTTCTTACCACGGTTGTATCTTCTTTCCCTTCGTGCTTTACGTTCTTCTCGATCATCAGTACTCAGGTCTGGACATTCATATATGTAGTGACCTGGCTTCTCACAGTTATAGCACAAGATATCATTAGTAGCCTTTTTAATAGGAGAGTTGTTCCTTCGTTTATCACGTCTATCAGAACGAGCAATCTTCCTACCATCAGACTCTCTATCTTGTCTGTTACCTTTCGAGACTTCGTCTCTCCTTTCGGACGAGTTTCGGTCTCGTCTGGTCTCAGACGAGTTCTTAGAAGCAGACCCTCTATGCTCTCTATAGAACTTCTTATATCTTCCGAAACGTTTATTCAGCCTATCAAACTTTCTAACCATGAGGTTTACCTGATCCTTCAGACTAAGATCAGTATCTAACTCGTCTTTCACAGAAGCAGACCTAGTCTTAGTCTTAAACATGTCTACCTTAGACGAGCTAGCCTTAAAGGTAACGTTCTTAGATACAGCATGTTCTCTGTCGCTACTTACTATGGGTTCATCTTCGTCTAGATCAAACTCATGGGCCTTTAGAGTTTGAAACATGGTTTCTGTTGTCCATACGTCTATATCTTGGGTATTCTTAACAAGCATTTTTACCATTTTCCATCGACTATCAAGGCTTTTGAGAATCCTAAGATTGATTTCTCGTGGAGTATAAGATTTACCAAGGACTTCCAAGTCATTCATGATTTTGGTAAAACGAGTATCCAACTGGTCTATTGTTTCTCCAGCTTTCATATGAAATGATTCGAATCTTTGGACTGCAGTGGAAAGCTTGCTTTCTTTGATTAGGGGTGTCCCTTCACAGATGATAGCTAAGCGATCCCACATTTCTTTGGCAGTTTTACATTTTAACACTTTTCCCAGATACTCGTTAGGAAGAGTGTGTAAGATGTAATTCTTGGCCAAGCTATCCAAATTATTCTGTCTTATTTCTTCTGAGGTTAGTTCTGACCTTGGTTTCTTGACGAGTGTTCCCACGGGTTGATTTGCGTCGAGGGCAGCAGTGTTTGGGATCATGGTCACTATCGGACCTTCAGTGATGACGGAGATCATTAAGTCGTGAGTGGAACTGAAGATGGCTTCCATCCTTAGCTTCCAATAGTCATAGTCTTGAACCTGGAACTTAGGTAACTTGTTAGCGCTGATCTCAAGAGACATGATTTCAAGAAATAAGTGCTAAGTAGAGTTATGATCAAGAATAACAGATAAGTCAAGAACAGGGAACAAGAAACAAATATATCAAGAATATTGATCAAGAATACGTAAGCAAATATGATCTTGGACCAAGACTTTCACCCAAGTCTTGTGTTGGTTATCAAGAAACAGCAGTTCGAAAACTACTGCTCTGATACCACTTGTAGGTCCCTAAGTTGAGTTAATATCGAGGGAAGCTAAAGAAAATGTCTAGAGGGGGGTGAATAGACTTTTCTAAAATCTTTCGATATATCAGAATTACAATGTGCGGAATACGAAATTAACAATGAGCCCAATTAAAGTTTATACTCAACTTATTTCGAGAACTCTGTTTCAGTATTTACTCAACTAGTCTAGATCAGTTAAGTAATTCAATTAACTAAACAATTAATCAATTAAACAACTAAACAAAACAGTAAAGTAAATCAAACACGAGATTTATAGTGGTTCGACAACTTGTCTACATCCACTCTCACAAACCCAGTTGTGATGTTTCCACTAAACTCTTCCAATCGAGTACAAGTGTATGTTCCTGTCTTTAAAGTCCCAAGAAGAAGACTTAGATCTTCAACAGACTATACCTCCAGATATGTCTACGATCTAACTAGAAATTTTACAAGTATCTAGCACCTTGAAAATAACAAAACAAAACTAAAAACTTCTCTGATCTTCAGTAGTAGCCTTCTTGATTCTTCACTTGTCTTCTGGCTTCTATCTGAACTTCAATCAACTCTGAGAGTAAACTTCGAATATATCTTTACTTTGAGTATGTAGATTTTCAGTGTATCAGTCTTCACTTGAATCTTCAATAATGCTTGTAGTATCAATATTTCAGTAGTCTTTAAATGATCACCACTATGAAGTATTTATAAACTTCTGAAATCAAGAACTAATCAGTTGTAACCAACTTTTCTTGATAACTACCTTCAACTGAATCTTCTTATATCCATATACGCGTTTCTTGTTGCAAATTAGTTATTCCATAACTAACTTCTATATCTTCTTCTTTTCACGCGTTTCTAACTAACTAACTTCATTTCGACTTGTCTTGAGTAGACTTGTATTTACTTGTCTTGTCTTGTAGTCCTTCTGTCTTGAGTAGTAGACTTCAATTCTTCTTGTCTGATCTTCCTTGTTCAAACAGTAGACTATACTAAACCTATCAAGACTATTACATTACATTAAGCTTTCATAATACAAGCTTAGTCAACTTATAAACTATACAATAAAACTAATCTATTACATATATAAAAAAACATGAGCTCTATACAACAATTATTCATAGCTCAAACTTAAACAAATACTGTAAACACATATGAAGTACTTATAAACTGTACTTATCTTTTCATGTGAACTTATGTGAACTCTACTGATTTTGTACAAGATGACTTAACTCAACTAGACTAGATCAGTCAACACTTAGAAAATATTCATACTACTTTTGGCTTTATCAAAACTTCATCTTTTATTCATCATTTAGGACTTGTTCTAGGATTCATATCCCAACAAAAGTCTACTTAAATTCAGAAGAGATGACCCAAAGAGTTGATCAGGGAAGTTGGGCAGATCAATACTGATATGGGCCCACTTCAGGAGATTTGGGTCAGGACATTTGTCAATGTAGGGCCAGATAAGCTGAAATGGATATCAAACAAATCTATGTTTGATAAGCACCTATTTTGGGTAATCATTGCCTAGTTTGATGGCTGTCCCATTCCCTTTCAAGCCATCACCTTTACAAAGATTTAATTTGTCCCCTACCCAAAAAGTCACTTTCGAAGCATTTAATGCAAAGATTTAATTCTTGTTTGCATTAAACATTTCTAGCCCACAATCTACCTTAATAACCCCCCAGCCTTAATAAACCTTAACTTCACATCCCAGGTTTTGATAAAATAGTTTTCAAAACTGATATCATATTTTCAACCGTTGGATCAATTTTTGGCCAACTCCCCTGAATTAATCCTGGCCATTCAAAATTGATTTCCTCTTTTGACAACCGTTGAATTGCCTTAAGACTCACCAACTCAATGACAAACATTCCTTTTGGAATATACTTCAAGTCTTAAGAAGCCCCCAAGTTTTCATTTCTTCCCCACGCATACTTTCACTCTTTGAAACCCTAACCTAAAATTTCAAAATCTCAAGCTTTCTCACTGTTCCATCCATGGCACCTAAGACTAGACCTGATATGATTGTTGATTTCTCTAACAAAGAGTTAGACATTAACTTCGAATACCTAAGCCACAAAAACAATCTCACTTTTGAGTCTATTCTTTCTTTTGAGAGTGAAGCTCCAGAAGTAACTCCCACCCTTAGATGGCTTAGAAGGGCTGAGTTTCAAAAGTTCATGCAGAACAAGCCTAGGTCTTGCTTGGAGCAATACATGGCTGAGTTCTTTGCCTTTCTAAAATGGAAAGGCAAGGCAACTGGTGGTGAAGTGTCAACAAGATTGACCTATGTGAGTGAAGGAGATGAAGAAGAAAGCTCTCACATGGTCAAGTTCACTAAGGAAGATCTTGAAGATGCATTTGGACTGCCTTCAAAAGGAAGGAATCCAGATTCTTATGGCATTAGACATGAGCAGGAAATTGCCCAAGAATGGCTCATTGTTCCAGGTCCTATCTCTTCCACTTAGCACAAGAACACACTCAAACCTGAGTTCCTTACTCTATTTGAGGTGGTGACCAAAAGTATTCTGAGTAAAACGGGAAGTTTGGAACAAGTGAGTTCACCAAGAATTGGGATAATGGCTGCTGTAATTGATGCTAGTGACAAAGGCATCAAGTTCAATTGGAGAGACTTCATCATGGGGGAAATGATGAAGGAGAAGGCCAAATTCAAGGTGAAAACCCATATGAAGGTGGTGTTGGAAGGAAAGTTGAGATACTGCACAAGGGCAAGTCTACTGATAGAAAGGTTTTCCCACTATAGCCTGATGCAAACATTTGCAAAGCCCTTACCAGCCCAAAAGATCATGTTTAGGAAACTCTCCAAGAAGTCAGAGAGTAGAAAGCAGCAGGTGGCCAAACCTGCTAAAGAGATGGTGGAGAAGAAGCCCAAGATGAAGCCTAGGACAAAGGCAAGGGCTGTAAAGACAAGGAAAATGTCAAAAATTCTATCATAAGAGGATTCTGATACTTCAGCAGAGGTGGAGAAAGTTGCTAAAGAAGGTGTTCAAGTGCCATCAGACTCTGAGGAGCTAAGGGAGAAGTTTCCAATGGCAATCAAGAAGAAAAAGGGAGAGAAAAGGGTCAAAAAAAGGGAGAGAAAAGGGTCAGGGAAGTTGTCCCTGAGGAAGGAAGTGGAAGTTCCAGGACAAGCAAGAGAAGGGCCAAACCTTCTGAAAAGATGCAGGAACTTCAGGAGGAACATACTTTGAAGATTGCTCTAAGAGAAAGTAGAGTTGAAAGCAGGACAAAGTCCAAATCCAAGTCAAAGTCCAACTCTCCTGAAACTGGAACTCCATAATCCAAGTTTCCTGAAGTTCATCACTCAGAACCCAACTCTCCTGATACCCACAAAACCCCCCAAGATCAACCCATCACCCCTTTAAACCTAACCAAGAGATACTCTTCTGAGGGAGCTGCTCAAAGAGGGTAAATTGATGTGCATGCTGATATTGCAGTTGATGAGTCAAGACTGCTATCACCCCTTGACTCTTCCATGCTCAACTATTCCAAACTCTTAGAAGCTGCACTATTAGATCCCACTCCATCAAACAAAACCGTCTCAGGACCATAGCTCTCAAAAGCACCTGAAACAACCTTTGTTGAGCCCAATGTCCCTGAAAAAGCCCCTGAAGCCAACCCTACTGAAATTATAGTCAACTCCCCTAGGTGGAGCTAAAGCAACAGTAGACAGTTTGTATCCCTTTCTTGATGAATTCCCAAGACTACAAAGGAATTTCCATGATTTGAGGGCTTTAGTTGAATTAAAGGACAAAACCATCATGGAAATTGCCCAAGTTATTCAAGATAAAGGAGCAAACTGGTGGCAGATTGAGGAGAGCAGATTGCTACACTTTGCTGGTGTGCAAAAGACAAGGTTCCTGATAGATGAGGGAGTCTTTGCAAAGCTTGTAGTAGACAAATTTGTTGAGGAGAAGGAAAGAATTGCTAAAGGGATCAAGCATCCTCATAGCAGTTCAAATGATGATGACAACAATGATGATCCCACAGATCCCAACCCCCCTGGTCCTAAACAACCCACTATCTACTACCTAACCTACCATAAGAAGGGCTCTATATCTTCAGAGGTGTTGACCAAGGATGGTAACACAGCAAAAAATGCATCAGCCAATGAAGGTTCATCTGAGCCTGAGGCAAAGCTTAATGATGTTGAGGCCTCCCCACTAGAAGCTGGTTTGGTTAAGACCTCATCAGTGTCAGCAGAGTTGGACACTGACCAGCTTTTAACCATTCAGGATAACTCAGTGGCTTTGGAACCAAGCACTGTGATCTCCCCACAACTGTCTTCTATGAACCCTATTGAGGGTGTAGAAGCTGCAGGTTTAGGTGTTGGAGTTGAAAAGGAAAGTATAGTTGAAAAATCAGAGGGTGTTGTGGAGGAAAGAAAGGTAGTAATCACTAAGATAGTGAGTGTACCACATATAGAGGGAGAGGAAGGAGTAAGTGAGGAAGGGCAGGCTATTCTTGAAGTCAAATCTGAACTTCAAGAATCCCTTGATGAAAGGAGGCATGACCTTCAGGAAAGTGAGCCTATCAGTGATGAAAGAAGAAAATAAATAGTTGAAAATGAGGAGAAGGTTGTTGATGAGTCAGGGCCTTATGAAAAAGAATTTGAGGGTGATGAGGGTGTTTTTGCTAACAAGTTTGATTTTTCTGATATTCCAGGTATCACTCTAGATCAGATCTTTGCTGATGATGTCTTTACAGATGCTCTTGTGCATATTGCGGAAAGTCTATCCCAAATTGTCCTGGAGGAGCATTCAGCAAAGTTGGACACCTTGGTCCAACAAGTGGAAACTGCCCATGCAGAAACTTCAGAAGCATTGGATGAACAGGGCAGAACACTTGCATCAGTAGAAATGAGACTCACTGGATCAGAAGAGGTGGTTCTACCCACTATTGAGGCAAGGATCAGTGGAGTTGAGTCTGGGCTGCAGACTATTTCTACTGAAGTGCAAAAGGCCAAGGAAAGCATGGACTCATTCACCAAAGAAGACAAAAAGGATCAGAAAATGCTTCTTGGCAACCATAACAAGAATGTCAAAACACTTAAACTGGTTGTGAAGCAAGCAATTGGCAAGAAGAGTGCTCTTCAGAAGAAAATGGTAGAGGAAATGAGACTAACAATGGTGAAAGAAGCTTTAGCAAAATTTTATGAGGAAGTGATGGCCAAGATTGTTGAATCTGTTGTAGCCAACCTCACTGATCTACTCAAGGCAAACCTTGATGCATCCCTGAAGTCAACAGTGGAGGAAGTTGTTGAGATGAAGATGAAGCCTGTTCTTGCTTTCCTAAGCATGAGCAGTGACAGGATGCAGAATATACATGATGAGAATGTATATTTGCTTGAGGAGATTAAATCCCTTAATCAGGCACAGTCCCTATTGGCTACAACCATGAGTGATCTCAAACCCCAATGCTTTGATGAAGCCAAAAAGGGGGAAAGAGAAAGAGCAAGAGCCAAAGGTGCCTTGAAGATAGGAGAATGCAGCAAGGGAAAGGAGCAGATGCCTGAACCTAAAGGGAAAGAGGTGCTGAACTTAGAAGATTTGGATGAAGAAGAGCAATTGGCAATTGCATTGAAAAACTCAATGGCCTAAGTTCAGGAAGAAGGAGCAAGGAAGCAACAAAGGTCTGGAGGTGAATCAGCAGGGCTGGACAAGATTACTGAAGTTATCCAAACTAGGGGGAAAATCAAGAAGAACAAAAGGAAAGCTGAAACTTTCAATGATTTTCCTAACAGTCTGGATCTGCCTGCTGAATTCAGAGTTGAAGAAGAGCCTACTCCAAAGAAGGCCAATACTGCTGAGAATGCTGAAGAAGCTGAAACTGCTGAAATTGCCAAGACTGCTGAAACTGAAGAAGATGTAGAAAAGCTGTTTGAAGAAGGTTTTGGAGAAAAGCCTAAGAAAGTTCCAGTTCTTGCTGATGATCCATCCAAACTATTTGAAGAAGGATTTGGAAAGGATGCTGAAACTCAGTAGAAACTGTCAATGATGAGAGCACAAGAAAAGATGGAGCAATTAATGGAAGCTAATAGAGCAAAGGATAAAAGAAGAGAGAACTTCCAAAAGCCAATGAGAAGGAGAGCAACTTACAACAAGTTAAAGCCTCAGCTGCTGATTCATATGGATACCAAATATCCACACATGGATAAATGGGTTCCAATTCAGTTGAATGATGATTGGGAAGAAGCTAAGAGGGAGTTTGTCTATGACTTCTATGTCATAGGCAGATGGATGGAAGAAGATCTTGAATCTATCTTTACTCAGTTCATGTTTGATAACCATAAAGAGCTTTACCAGAAACTTCTTGCTGCTGCAGATATAGCAAGAATTGAATTCAAAGCTCCTGGTCCCATCATCTACATTCCTCCAAAACAGCAGGGCTACATTGATCAATCTCAGATCTTCCAAGAGTTCATCCAGATTTTGAAGATGGAGAAGATGAAACTTGGACCTAAGGGAACCAACAAGGAGGCCATGGACCTAAAGAAGAGGGTCTGGGCACAGTATGGGATGGTGCCACCTCCTAAAGATGGTCTCTGAAACTGTTAAGTTTCCCTTGTCCCTTATTTGGCCATAACTGCTGAAATGGATGCTTACTTGCTCATGGCTGCTGATAATGGATAACTATGCCGAAAACCTGCTCTTGTCTGCTGATATGCCTATGTTTATGCTTATGCTTATGTAATTGCTCTACCTCATGCTCTGATCAGTTATTTGACTATCAACATGCTTGTAATGATCAAATATTATATGAATGATAGTTGAATACTTTTTGAATCAAGAGATAACATCTCATTGTCTCAACTTGTCTGACTTAAACCTATATGCAATTAAACTGTGATTATACTAACATGTTCTTTCAGGAAATTTGACCTTAGTCACATCTACTGAAGTTATATGTAATAAGTATAGTCAAGTCACCTTTGCATGGACTATATAGGTTTGGCATCATCAAAAAGGGGGAAATTGTTGGGAATAAAATGAGAATTTTAATTAAGATACCAAAACCCCTTAAGACATGCCAAATAGATAAACCAAATTAGGGTTTTTGAGGCCTATTTGGTGGCCGATTCATTCAATTAGTTTGAATAGGGTTTTTGAAGTTGCTGCCGATTCTACATAAATTACAACGGAGTATTTGATTTTGAAAAAAAAAATATTTTTGGTATTTTCATATTATACCAAATCTACCATTAATTACTATTTCTAAAACTCTCTTATGTGCTTCATAGTTTTCTTTGTTTTTAATTTTCTAATTTTCTTAAAATTTACAATTCTTTTTTTCTCTCTCCTCTCTCTCCCTTTTTTCTCGGTCTTTAATTTTTTTCTTTTACATTTGTTTTAAATTATTTTTTGAATTCTCTCTTCTCTCTCTCCCATATTTCTCGGTCTCCTCTATTTAATTTTTATTTATTTACCGTTTTCTTTTACATTTTTATTAAATTATTTTTCCAGATCTTCTTTATTTCTCTACCTCAATTCTTTTTTTTTTTTTTTTTTACAGTTTTTATTCTTTTACATTTTTATTAAATTATTTTTTCACAATCTATTTTTTTTTTCTTTTACATACCAGGACTAAAAGTGATTTAGAAATATTTTTACAGGACTAAAAATACATTTCTTCCCGTAAAATTATCAATTACTATCTAGCATTCTAGCGTGTGAGACCATCTCCAACCGTATGGCAAAAATGGAGTTTAACTTCATTTATAGAGTTTTGCTCCCTCCAACCGTACTCTATTTTGAAGATTTGAAATAGAGTTTTGAATAGTAAACTCTGTATATGAAGTTTACTATTCAAAACTCTATATTTTATATCTATTATTTTATTAATATTTACAATTCTGTATTACAATTTTATATTAATAATTTATTAAATACAATTACAATTCTATTGTTATATGGAGTACTAATTTATAATTTAATTTTAATTGTGTAATTTAATTTTTCTTTTGTGTATTATTATTACCTACAAAAAAAATAACGTAAAATACAATAAAACATATATTATATATTAAATATGAAATACATTACATATTAAAACGGACATACAGACATTACCTAACTACATATAACACGAACATACATGTATCGTTTTACGTCATTACATGTTTCGTAATTTTATATTTAAATAAAAGTAATATTTGAAAACTATACAAATTTATTTACATTTTATGATTTGATAAAATCAATAATATTTAATTTATTAATTGAATATTTAATTGCATTAATTTATTTAAATACCAAGATAAATATATTATTTAATGATTGTAATATATTGAAAATGATTAAAATAATAAATAGAGTAAGATATAGAGTTTTATGGTTGGAGAAGGTTTTTAAAATAGAGTATGAAAAAGTGTATTTTGAAGTTTAAAGATCTTCATTTTCATTTGAGAGTTTGTGGTTGGAGATGGCCTCATTTGAGAGTTTGTGGTTGGAGATGGCCTGAGGAGTGAAGCTAAACACATTATGGATTAGTGGCCCATTCATTTCATTAGTTTGAACAAATTAGGGTTTTTGAGGTCTTTTATTTGATGGTCCATTCATTCAATTAGTTTGAACAAATTAGGATTTTTGAGGGCCCTGGCTATATACCCCTCCAACCTTGTTAGATATACTCCCCAGATTTTTGTACACCCCTAAAAATACATTAGGTTAGATGTACTCCCCCCTAATATGTCAAAAATGCCCCTTTCTCTTAATTTTGGTCATGTTAAATGCACCCCTACAAACACAAACCCTAATTTTTTCCTTCATCTTCCCACTTCTTCTTCATTTTTCATTCTTCACCTTTCCTCCTTCAACCCATGGCCGCCGCCAGCAACCATCGCCGTCGCCTGAAGCCGCTCGCAACCACGCCGTCTGAAGCCCCTCGCAACCGCCGCCTGAAGCTCGAAGCCGCCCGCGCAGACCCCCTCCTTTTCTGCAACCATCGCGGCGCTGCTCCCCCTTTTCTGCAACATCGCAGCGGCGCCGCCCTCCTTCCTCGCGACGCCGCCGCTGCCGTGCCTTCCCCCACCCACGGCCACCGTCGTCGGCCATCCTCACTCACCCCACGGCCCAAGTTTTTTTTTCTTTATCTGTTATTCTCCCACCCCCCAAGTCTTCTCTCTCTTTACACGCTATTGCTTTTTTTTTTTTTATTTCGACACACCAGTGTCGATGATATACCCTCTCGTCAATAAAATGTTGTCGACGAGAGGATATATCATCGACACTGGTGTGTCGAATTTTTTTTTAAAAATGATTTTTTTCTGATGGGTCGACCATATACACTCTCGTCGACCACAATTTGTCGACGAGAGTGTATATGGTCGACCCTGGTGCGTCGAAAATTATAAATTTGAGATTTGTGAGTTTTTTTTTTTTTGAATTTTGAATTTTGAAGTAATGGTGATCTGTTGAGTTTTTTTTGGAATTGTTTTGGTGGTATTGATTTAATATTATCTATAAATTGTTTTGGTGGTATTGTTGGCCGGCAGTGACGGGATGGCGGACGTCGGCAGACGGTGGTTGTCATTGTGTAATCAGGTTTAGGGTTTAAAAATTGGAAAGTGTATCTAACATGTGTATTTTTACTATTTTATTAAAAGAGGTAAAATGGGTATATTATGTAAATATTAAATTAATAAATTAGTTGGGGGAGTATATGTAACAAGGTTGGAGGGGTATATAGAAAGGGCCTTTTTGAGATCTGTTGTTAGTCTGAGTAAAAATGGAGCAGAGGTTTGGTGGCCCATTCATTCAATTAATTTGAACGGGTTTTTGAGGCCTTCATTTGGTGGCCCATTCATTCAATTAGTTTGGACAAAATTAGGGTTTTTGAGGCCTATTATTTAAGCTGCTGCCTTTTCGTAGTCTGAGTAAAAATGGAAGGTAATTGATTCTTCTATTTCTCTCCTTTGTGCTAAATGTTTTTTTCGCCCATTCATCAACACACACGCACGGTAGATCTGAAATCCATTCATCTCATGAATGATGATGGTTAATTACTCCTGCCTTCTGAATCGGATACACTCGGGGACCTTCTTGAACAAGGGTTGCGAATCAAATGTCAGTTTAACGGACATGTCAGTTTGAAACTGTGTGAGCTTAATGAATTTCTTTAGGTAAGACCACTGTTTTTTTTTTTTTAATAATTCAGTTTCAAAGTAGCTTTTGTTTTATCTTTTAATGAAATATAACCCTGCTCTTCCACTCTCTCTAATGGTAGACAAATGTTGATGGTGAGCAGATTAAATTTTTTTTTTTTGTTTTCGAGGTATAACAATTTGGAATTTTGTTGCTCGAGTCTGGATTAATATGTTTTTTGAGATTTATTTTTTGGATTATTATATAATGATTTATTCGAATAGAGTAGTACATTTGGCTTATCTTAATTTCTCACCTAAGAATGAAATGAAAATGGAATCATATTAAACCTTGGAGTATTTGTTTGTTCATGAATCTAATTAATTTGTTCTATGTTTTCTCATAATTATTAGTTTCTACTATGCAAGTAGTTGAATTAGTTATGAAAATTTATATATAGAAAATTATTGATTTTATTAGATTGTTGGTTGATTAAAAATTATATATATAGTTGAAACTCTTGTTGGATTTTTTTGTAAAAAAACAATAATTTAAATGTTTAAATATATCATATAGATGAGCTATGCAAATAATAATACTCTGTTAGTCCTTCACGAGGAAGGAAAAGATGCCTTGGTACCCTCAGACCTTCTTTTGAACAATTTATGACCATCTTATTTTTTTTTACTTAATAGGAGTGGTAGAAGAATTGTGTTCTCATGGAGCCGTTAAACATGAGAATACAATCTGAAGTTGAGAGGATTAAATCTGAAGTTGATATGAATCGTATTTTTATACGACGCTCGCGAGTGAAGAATTGTCAATGGATGAAGCAGTCACGAAGTTGGTGGAATGTATGTAGAAGATAAAATGGTTGAAGAAGATGATGCATGACGACGGGATTTCGTCTTCTGATGGTGAGACTGGTGAGACTGAGAAGCCTGAAGTTGGTGGAATGTATGCAGAAGATAAAATGGTTGAAGAAGATGATGCATGACGACGGGATTTCATCTTCTGATGGTGAGCCTGAAGTTGGTGGAATGTATGCAGAAGATAAAATGGTTGAAGAAGATGATGCATGACGACGGGATTTCGTCTTCTGATGGTGAGACTGAGAAGCCTGAATGGGAGTTTCTGTTACCAAAGCAAGTGCGTCCATCGGATGATTAGAAACTGTTTAACCTCAAAATTTCTTATTCTGACTTTGTTGTTTGTGTAACTTTGTTCAATTAAGAGCAGTAAACCTATGAATTTACACTGGACAATAAATGGTGGGAATTTCTTATTTTTATAAGATGATTAGTGTGAAAATTGCTCGAAATTCTTGTATTTAATTTGCATAATTTTATAGGATTTCGTGCATTATTTACACTAAATTGACTAATTACACGTGATTTGAAGAAATGGTGTAGTTTGCTATTGTTGTAGGTAAAACGAGGTGTTTTGAATCAAATCACGAAAAATTCAGCCGTTTGATCGAGTCCATGAGTTGACCACATGAAAGAAGGTGAAGTGATGGTCAAAACGAGACAAGAATTGAGTCGATCGGACACTCGAATCAAAAGATATGAGCAAAACAAGAGAGGAGGAGGGACACGGCCGAGCCCAAAACTCGAGCAAGGCGTGCCCGTGACAGAGAGTTAGGAAAAATTGGTGGCACGGCCGAGCCACAAGGAGGCTGGAGATGAAGTTAGCACGGCCGATCTGCAGTCACGGCCGAGCTCCACAAAAAAATGAATTTAAAGGAATTAAAGCAAAATCATGCAGCTGGAATTAATTGCAGCCCAAGCCCATTATCTAAAGATGAAAGAAAAAGCAAGCACATGGCCCATTCCTTAAACCCAGCACACGTAAATGACTAAAGCAAGCTATTTTAATTCCTTAATCTGGGAACACACGCACGGAGGAATTGGAGAACAGAGCACGCATTGGGGAAACCTCCTTCCTCCTATCCCCACTTCACTCAATCAAATACATTAGTTTAATTTCACTCTATTAGTTAGTTTGTAGCGTAGTATTTTACTTTATTGTAAGCATTCAAGGATTTGAAGACTTTATGAGATGATACCTTTCTTAATTTCATGTTTTGTCATTTATGTTTTATGAGCTTGTATTTTCTTGTTAATTTAATTACTAGCTAGGTTTGTTGGTGTTTGGGTGTTTGAATTTATGATGAAATTATATTTTTAGTTTGATTTGAATTGTTTAATTCTATTGGTGGTGTATTGATTAGATTAATGGGTTTTGAATGATCATTTACTTGAATTCAATTATTAGATTATATGTTGAAGCTTGATTAGTGCAACGAGAGTTGGTTAGTCTTGATAGATCGTATAATCGAGAGTTGGAAATCGAGTAGATTGAGTTAATGTTGGATTATCGCAACGAGAGTTGGATAATTTTCATTAGAACCCCATTAATCTACACTAATTATTTGAATGAGAGTTTGAGTAATTAGTGAAGAGATTATAGGAGTTTGGTTTCTAGTATTCAAGTGGAAAAGCATGATTATGGATTAGTTTAGTTTAATTTAGATAGAGTAGAACCCCCTAATTGTGTGATTACCGGGTAAGAACGACTCTATCCTTCCTCCCGATCTTAGGTGCTTTATTAGATACATTTTTAGTGATTGCTCTTATCATACATCAACCAATGAATTAAACGTCCAAGTTAAGCTTTAATCGATTTCCACATAATGAAGAACACCCGAACACTACTTCTCACATTTGATATTTGATTATCGTTTACTTGCTTTTTCTAGTTAGTTTTTATCTTATTGATTCATGCATTTAGTATTTAGTAGCCCACCCCCATGTTTCATCATTATAATTACGTGACGCGTATAGCACTAAGACTACGCTAGTAAACTAGTCACATGGTTCGATAATTTAAGCGGGCACTTGTCTATTACTACGAGGACCCTCTTACACTTGACAGGTGAGTATTGAAAAATACGTGTCATACGACGCTCGTGACAGCTAAACCCAGGGGTTATTTACCCTCAAAGGTGGGTACCGGACTTCAACCCGAACAACATACGTTCTAGCATGGCTCAAGTCTGAGTTAGGCTTGCTGACCTTCCTATGGAATATTAGGACTCGACTGCTTTGGAGGCCTTGGCCTCATTTATGGGTACCTTGATCAAGATTAACGATAGAACTCTGAGCACTATGCTCGTCTGCTGATTGAGTTCGATATGCATAAGGCCACTCAAGACCGTATTATGTATCAACGTGTGGGTCATTGCTCGAACTAAACTAAACAAACACGAACATATAACTAAGATCACATAATATAAGTATAATTATTATATAATGTTATTGATATTATGATATGAAATGTATTAGTTACGATTTCACGGAGGAGGTGGGATAAGGTTTATGGGGATTGCATGTGATCGAGTCGCTATCAGTGTCCCAAATGAATTTCACGGAGGAGGTGGGATAGGGTTTATGGGGATTGCATGTGATAGAATCGATATCAGTGTCCCAATATGATTAATCATACAACGGAGGAGACGGGAAGCATTTAGGGGATTGCACGTGGAGAGTCGCTATCAATGTCCCTATATGATATATGATGATTATGAATAGTGATGTACTATGAATCCAAGTTATGAATAAGAATATATTATGAAGGGCTAGTTTTATGTGAAATATTGCATATATGCATTTCAACCATTCACACTCACATTCTTTATAAATACACCCACTTACAGTTCAACCCACATTTTTTATAAATACACCCACTGACAGTTCAATTCACACCCACTTACAGTTCATTTCGGCTCCGCATCCCAAAAAATAAATAAAAATGAAACAATCAATTTAAGGGTGTGTTTGCAAATTATATTGATTGATTCAAAGTGATTAAAATTGATTTTTACAATAAAATTGAAAGTTGATAGTGTTTTAAAATTAAGCACTTTAAATCAATTGTGTATATGTTGTAGTGTTTACAAAACAAACCACTTTTTTTATAAATTTACAAAAAACACCCTTATTACATTTGGATAGGTAATGTGTAAAGATGAAATATTATTTAAATTGTGAGGGTAAAATTGATTATTGTAATGATGAGAAACACATAGAAGCTATTAGAAGTAGGTGGAGGGGTGCTTCATCAAAATCACTTTTAACAAATTAAGGGGGTGTTTTCAAACAATAATTTTAGGGGGTGTTTGCAAACTATGGGTGTGTTTGCATACTCTATAAATAGCTTAAAAGCACTTCTCAAAAGTAAAAGCTGTGAGAGGACAGCTTTAAAAAAAGTGATTCTGGAAGCAGTTTGTAGAGTTTGAAAACACACCCTATATAAACAACTTATAAGCACTTCTAAAAAGTAAAAGCTGTGAGAGGACAGTTTTAAAAAAAATGATTTTGGAAGTTGTTTGTAGTGTTTGAAAATACCCCCTTAATCACTTGATTATGTTTGAAAACATTCCAAAAGTGATTCTATTTGAAAAAAAAAATGTTTTTAAGCACCTTATAGAACACCCACTAAAACTGAAATCAATGGTTTCAAAATCGTGAACATGTCTTGCTTTCAAAAGGAAATTATTATGGGACGGGTTGAAATCGCGAGCATGAGCTCCCTTTGTATTTTTTTAGGTTTAAATTCGAATAAAATGGATTACACAACCTCATAAAAGAAGAAAAATAAACACGAAAAAACCCAAACAATTTAGAGAAAGGTTTGTGAAACAATTTACTTCATTATTATTTGCACACTCTTAATATGAAAATACACAATAAAATTAATACCCTTTCAACATCATTTTATTTTTAAAATTGTCACTCATTTTTTACATACTCCTACATTTTACTTTAAACCTCACCAAATTCACTTTAAACCTCATCAAATCACCTAAAATACCTCTCCTTTATTTTATATCACCAACCACTAAATCCAATTTTTTTTAAAAAAGTGTACCGATCAAACTGTGCAAAAAATCCCTAGATGGAGGGAGTATTTATAAGTGTAAATATACATGCATAATAATATGAGATGAGACCATCTAATATAATATACTCCCTCCGTCCTCAAATAACTTTCATAGGTGGACATGTAAATTAAGAAAGTGTAATAATGAGTAAATTTTTTGGGCTAGTCTTATATGAAATATTGCATATATGCATTTCAGTCATTCACACACATGTTCTTTATAAATACACCCACAAGCTTAATTCACACACATGTTCTTTATAAATACACCCACAAGCTTAATTTACACACACATTTTTTATAAATACACCAACAAACTTAATTCACCCACACATTTTTTATAAATACACCCACTGACAGCTTAATTCAAAAATTTTAATCCATTTATTTTACTCGTTTCTGTGATTTTTTTATCTTTTATTTTATTGTCGAACGCGGGATATTAAATGTAGTAATTCAAATTGTAATATGTAGTAATACACATTATTTTATGTAGTAATAACACAAACTATTTATATAATAATACAAATTCTTTTATTTAGTAACACGTTTTTTCTAGTGTTTTTATTGATGTAGTAACTCACATTATAATATGTAGTAACGTATATTATTGAATGTAGTAAACACAATAATCATGTTGTAATACAAAATGTTTTATTGTAGGATGATGCGAAAAATATTAGATCATTTGATAAAGTTACATATATTAACAAACGTCTATTCAATGTAGTAATTCAAACTGTAGTATGTAGTAACATATAGTTTTTTATGTAGTAAAACAAATTATTACATATAGTAATAACACAGTTTTATATAGTAATACTGATTCTTTTATATTTTTATATTTTTTTTATTGATTAAGTAATCCACATTATAATATATAGTAACATATATTATTGCATGTAGTAAGATATATTATTGCACCGTAATATAAAATAACATTGACCCATAATAATTAGTATTAAAGAATATTTAAAGAAATATAAAATATTTAAGGATTAAGGTCATCGTAAATTGCAGCGTCCGATTGCGGTCTGAGGTGACCGAAAACTGCTCGGAGAAGATGACCATGTTCAATTTCTGTCAGTGGGTGCATTTATAAAAAATGTGGGTGTGAATTGAACTGTTAGTGGGTGTATTTATAAAAAATGTGTGGGTGAATTAAGCTTGTGGGTGTATTTATAAAAAATGTGTGTGTGAATTAAGTTTGTGGGTGTATTTATAAAAAATGTGTGTGAATTAAGCTTGTGGGTGTATTTATAAAGAACATGTGTGTGAATAACTGAAATGCATGTATGCAATATTGTATATAAGTTTTTGTAAATTTTTTAGAGATAATTTTGTAAAGAATTATGTATAAAGTAAAAAAATTAGTTGATTTTTATGTATATGTGAAGAAAAATAATGATATATGCGTAAAATTGAGGACATTGTGAGTGAGTTTAAACAATTAATAAACCCCTATGACCTTCCTCCTGCGAAAATAAACGCCGCTTCTACCAGTCCCTGCCTCCGCCGCCGTGGCCACCACAATCTGCACTATTATCAAATGGGTTTCTTCGACTTGAATATACCCTACCACGAATCCGACCGTCACGCCACCGACAAATCCTCCCTGAGAGGCCGCCGCCTCAAACTAGCCCTCAAAGCCATGGAACTCGGATACACCGGAATCGCCTACAACCGCTTCTTCAAAGGCGTCATGTCAGAATCCGACCGCTGCTCTACCCCTATCTTCCCTCTCACTAAACTCACCCCCTCATCCTCCTCTTCCTTCCTCGCCTCCGTCAAATTGCATCGCGACCTTCTAAACGTCGCCGTTTCCACCCCTTTCCGCCAGTACTCCCGCCTCACTGTGGTCGTCGATATGCCTTCACAATTATCCTCTCTCAATGCCGGGAACCCTATTCTCAGGAGCTATGATATTGTTGCTGTGAGGCCCATGAATCAAAACGCCTTCGATCAGGCTTGTCAAACATCAGAGGTTTGCACCGTCTTGCGAACGAATTGGTTATGTTGATATTTAGCTGTTCTCATTTTGTTGGTGTTTAACATGCAGGTGGATATAATCTCCATTGATTTCTCAGATAAGTTGCCGTTTAGGTTGAAGCAGTATATGGTTAAAGCTGCAATCAAGGTTAATTGTCTTCTCCATTCTTTATCTTGTTATTTTATGGTTCAGAGAATTGCAGTGAGTATATAAGTAATACTAATATACTATCAGTTGGTGCATTTTTACTTAGTTAGTTTTTCTTGTTGGGTTTGCTTTGAGCTATTAATTACCACTTTAGATTATACTCCCTCCGTCTCCCGTTAAGTTATTCATTTACCGTTTGCACAAATTTTAATGTGCATTGGGTTATTGAGGTAGATAGATAGAGATATATAATGGGGTGTTGACAAAAATTGAAATGAGTAACTTAACCAGGGATGTCCAAAATGACAAAATGAGTAACTTAACGAGAGACGGAGGGGAGGGAGTATTAATTATTAACTGAGGGCTTCCTGAATCTTGAATATAGATCTTGGAGTTGTAATTGTATAAGAATTAGATAGAAATAGAACTATTGAGGGCAATCTATTTGGGGTAAAGTCATTGCAACACACAGTTTCACTGATCAATTGGTCATCCTCTTTGCTTCATATGCACCAATTTTTTTCATTTCCATCGATCACAAACACTAAGCAAGCCAGGTTGTTCAAAAACAGTTAATACATCATTTCTGATACTAAATGGCAGAAAGAACACAAACAGAATATAATATGAACCAGTTAGTTTGGAACTGAACTGAACGTACCATAAGTATTGCAATCTGATTTCTATCTTTACTTTGAGTCATAAGGTATAGCTTAGAGCTTGAAATAGAGATTTGGATACTCTAGCAATAAAGTTCCGTAATTCATTGAAATTGAACTTTTTTTACACCTAGAACACTCAAGGGAATGCTACTAGTGATCTTGTTGATGATCCATTTAACATGAGGATGTGATCGAGTATGAGGCAAAACATCAGGCCTTGCAAACAAGTAGTTGGTGAGGCTGGAAAACACATTCATGTACAATAACGCTGTATAGTTAAATTAAAATATACGTATCCAATTTCACTCTTGGATATAGATGAAGTATTAAGTTCATGTTTGATGAGTCCATATTAGATTCTGTTTTCCATACAGGGTTTTGAGAGTATTTTTCTTGTATTTTCAGTTTTGTTTCAATTTTTTTAATCATTCTTTTGCACATAGTTTTTAAAGGCGCAAGGCGCACAAAGGCGCAAGAGGGCTTCTAGCGCCCGAGGCGCAAGGCGCGCGCCTTAGGCGCGCCTCTTGTACATTTTTCCTAAACACTGTTTTATGAACCTGTAAACACATTTCAAACATATTCTACCACATAAATCCACATAATACTACTAAAGGGCCATAAATAAACATTAAAACATAATGCAAACATGAAATTAATGCTAAAAAGTCTAGAATAGTGAAGATATACTTCACTCACACACAAAAAACAGCAATTAAAAAACACATAATATTCAGAAACTAGTCCTCATCAAAATCAAAGCCCTCCTCATCCACATCAAATTGATCATCATCATCAATTTACTCTTCTTCCTCTTTCTCAAATTGAAATTCTTCTTAATTTTTGAAGGGGCTGGAGGAGAGCCCGCAAATAAGGCTTTTGAAAAACTCTAGTTTTTTTTCCAAATACTAAAATGTTTCCTAATTTTTAATTCCTTTCTTATATTAAAAAGGAAAAAGTGTTCAGTAATATTAAAAAGAAGAAAACGTTTTTTTCAAAATGAACAAAAAGTGCTACTTTTTAAAGATGAAAATAAAATGTACAAGAGGCGCGCCTAAGGCGCCCTGAAAAAGGCGCCCAAAGGCGCGCGCCTGGAAAACAGCGCCTTAAAAAAGTGTAGAAAGGCGTTTTACCTATAGCCTCGACCGAGGCGCGCCTTTCAAAACTATGCTTTTGCATTTGACTGATGTTCTCTATTTTTTGGTTTTCCGTGTGGAAAGGTTTGATCAGTCAATGCAAATTAATTATGAGGAAGTTAATTATCTTTTCGATTGGCTCTTGTGGACTTAACTACTTGATTAAAAAAAGTGATTCAAGCAAATACAAGAAACATTGCGTCAAAACATTTAAAAGTAGTATTACCTTATTTAGAAGGAACATGTCAATAAGAATTTGGTAAGAATCTATACTGTATAATTACCACACATGAAACGGTAAAAGCTTTCTCTTTTGATTAATTAATATACAACAGGATGGAGTACTCAATCAGTGCCAGACCTTAAATCGCAGGGCTTTGGAATGCGATGTCCTTGTTCTATCTTAGTTGATCTAGATTGAAAGTAGAATTATATCTTCTTCAAGGTTTATGTTGTTTCCGTCTACTTGAATCATTTTTATTTAGTATCACAATAGTAACTAAAGGTACAATGAAATAACTTTCATCTGGTGCTAGACAATGCAATTAGCAAGTTCCCAAATGATTTATTTCGAGGGTTTGTTAATTGTTAAAACAATGTATCTTCGTTTACTTGCCTTCTGCTGTTTGACCTCATCCAGATGGTTACCCTGTTTTTTAATCTAACATGGTGACCTCCAATGTCCTCAAGAGTGTAAATTTCTGGTGCTTCTGCTGTTCAACAGCTTTGATTTGTGTGAGACTCATTCAATAATCATGGAAATAAATTCCATTTATTCTGAGAGACTTTTACTAAAAGTTATTACCTTGGCACCGTGAGTAAAAAAATCTGATGGAGATACTACACAATAAGTTATTTGCGTAGAAGCATACATAATAAATTAGCTAGACTGAAGCTATTTGCTTTTCTTTTGTCAGTTTGTTCTATGTAATGCTCAGTAATAGAATAGTTTGTCAGAAAAATAGTGAAAGAACAATATGCTGAAGTAAATATACTGAAATTTTTAAAATTATTTCGCTTGGTGAATGTTTCGCTTTGCTACTTTCATCACTTTCTCAATCCTTTCATTCCACCATCTTATTGATGTTTATTTCTACATACTTTGATATGTAGCGTGGGGTTTACTTTGAGATCCCATACTCTGCTCTTATTGCTGATGCACAATCAAGACGACAAATGATATCCAATTGCAAGGTGAGTTTTTAAGATTTGTATGAGCATGGTTAAATGCAAAACCTCCACAATTCAATATTATAATCTAGCCACCGAATAAGTCTATTACCGCATCCTATTCTTCAGGCTCTATTGCAGCTCTATTAAAGGCAAAATCTAGTCAATTCCCAAATTTTGAATTTCCTAGGCAATATAGTACATGCTATGTTGCCATCTCAATCTCTCTGGCTATTCATAATTGTGAGAGAAATTCTATTTTCTTAACTTTGCAATTATTCTAACTGCATAAGCTTCCAGCTACTTGTTGATTGGACACGAGGGAAAAATCTAATCTTATGTAGTGCTGCCCCTTCTGCAACTGAACTTAGAGGACCTCAAGATGCTGCTAATTTGTTCTCTCTGCTTGGACTCTCTGGTGAACGTGCTAAGGCAGCTATCTCCAAAAATTGCAGGTATGTGAAGCTTTATGTGTTATCTATCAAGTTTATTCATCTGTCTAGTAGATAAACTTTTCTGGTATATTCACTTTACTTGTCAGATCTCTCCTAGCTAATGTGATAAGGAAAAGGCATTTTCACAAAGAGGCTGTTAAGGTTGAAGCTATACCATCTGGTGAACAAGTCGATACAGCAAAATCTACATTTAATGATTGGCTTAATTGGGATCCTATATCTAGTGGTGAGGGAGATATACTATTGGATGATATGGAGAAGTCTTTTTCCATTCCCAAAACTGTAAAGGAAAATGTGAAAAGCATCAATTTCACCTCAAATATGAATGGCTTGCCTGCACATGGTTTGCAGATAAAAGATCTAATATGTGTATCTGGGGCAGCTTTGGGGTCTCCTGATAATCAAGAAATTGCTACGATGGAGACTGATGCAGCAAATGATTACCCTGAAATTCAATGCCCAGTTAATAATTTGAGTAAAGAGCAAGGAGGTGTTACTCTTGAAGCTTGTGTTGGTGATGCAATGATTGAAAACCAAAATTTTGAAGATACTCTACAAATTTCAGAAGTAAAACTGAAGTACTCAAATGGTTTGGAAGCAAATCCTTCGGATGATTTGGAATCAAATCTTGTTACATCTGAAGCAAATTTACAAGATATCCCATCTCACTTTCATGGAGGAAATGCTAAACATGATGGTGAAGGATTTCATATTACCAAAATCAATACCCTTAGTCGTGTTGCTCTAGAACTTTCTAATTCCTTAGCCATTAATAAATCTACTTCTGCTTCTCGGTTAGAGTCCACCAAGGAAAATCAATGTGATTTAGATGTATGTGCACACAAAAGTATTGAAATGGACAGAGTTTCTGACAAGATTGACGTTGAAAACATAAAAGTGCAACCCTTGACATCATCTGATGCCTCTTCTCAAGATAGTAAAATGACTGATTATTCTGTTAAGTTAGGGGATGGCTCCCCTATTGATAGATTTAAAGATGTCACAACTGATTTTAGTGAGCCAATAAAAGATGATGTGATGGGTGAGCAGATACAGATAGATGAAGACATTAGTTCTAAAGGCGTCATTAAATCTCAAGCAGGTATGATGCTGTTCTTTCTCCTTACTAGTTTTGATATAAAAATTTCTGCCTTTTTTCTGATTTGCAATACTTTATTATCTAATATTCTATGATGATAAAAGTAACTATGTTCTTTCTAAAAACTGTAAGAGAAACTTCTATGAAGTCTGTAGTGCTGACTTTTATGTTTTCCGTATCTTGCAGGAAGAAGGAAAAGAAAACGAAATTCACCTCAACAACCTTTCTTGGTTCCGTTCAAGCATTTTCCAAAACCGAGGCATGCTAAGAAGAGTTCTCGAAAGTAAAAAGAGCACTAGCTAGTATTTAAGGTCATCCCTTAGGTTTATACCTGTAATCGTGTCACAATTTTGCTTCTCAAGGTTAAAGAAATAGCTGTCTTATTGAAACATTTGTAAATTGGGTTTCTATTCTTTCGTGAGAAATGCATTGAAAAAGTGTAAATCTTGATTTTACAACTTTTGCTATTGAATCATTGTTTCTATTGTAATAGTGCTTATATTCTATGTATTTTCTTCCTACAATCTTACTGTGGAGAATTTTATAATACTTGGATTTAAATGAAGCTGATTTCAAATGAATGAGCAAATAATGGGAAACTAACTTCAATCTGACTTTAGTTTGTAACTGACATCATTTCTCAGGTTCTGAAGAAGTATCCTTACAGAAGCTCTTCAATTTTTCACAGGGGTGAAATTCAAAAGGGCTCTTAATTTGTGCAAGGTATGAAAATTCACTCACTACATTCTCCTTCTATATTGTCCTTATGTTAGTGTGAAAGAAGTTTTGATTTCAATTAAGTATTAGAGTGTGAATCCTACTGTCTCTGGCTCTTCGGATGACCAAAGGGAGTGTAAAGTACATGCTGTGTCCCATTGGAATGAGCTGAAACTATTCAATGCAATTTTGATGATTCTGAAGGTTTTAGAAATGATGAATCCACTCTACTTGTTTAATATCGTAGACTTTATGATATTTTTATTTACATCATAGACTTTATGATTTGAAGCTAGTGCTTTGCATGTGCTAGGACATTTCTTTCTCATGGGAAATTATTTGTTATTTCACCTTTTCTGTTAAAAAATGGTGTCTACTACTCTTTTTGTTTAAGACATAACCTTTTTCCAACATAATAGGGACTCATTAGCATCAGGTTTTTATAGTAAAATACATTGAGTTGTACCCAACTTAATGTCTTGTTTGGTTGAATTTTTTGCTGCAACTCTTTTTGGTCAAATTCTTGTGTGAGACCGTCCCATGTATATCATTCCGTTGAGACAAAGCTCCAAACTCAACTATTTAATCGAGTGATCTTCACACGACCGTCTCCTCTTTCTGATACTGTATTTCTGTTTAATCATCCAAACATGGCTCCTTCTGAGTTTTATTTATTTTGTGAGATTACATATAATATTAGTAAGTGTGATTTAGTTAAGATGATGATTTATAGAGATAGTGGATAGCCCACTGCCGCCAACAGGCCGACCTCTCTCAGTTGTAGGGGCTATCTTATTATTAGCAATTAGCCTTTTACTTAGATTAATTGAAGAATAGATTCAGATTCTTAGGTCAAATTAGCCTACTAATCTGACCCGATTTTGGAATAATTGCATACTGAAATCAATGATTCAGTAACATGAGAGACCAAATGATTAGTGTAAAGAGATTTTGTGCAATCTGTTGCTTTTTTGCAATATAAAATGTGTGTTATGGCTCTTAAAGCCAAACATACGCTTTTTTGTTTAGTATAATTTGGTTGGAAAGTGCATGTGTGATGCATTTCATAGCGCGTTGGTTTATGTACAATTTAATACAAAAAATAGCTACGATCATATATTTTTCCATGTTTGTGGGGGCAAGCCCTCTCACCTTTTCCAATTGCCAAATTCTGATATGATGTTAAACAAACATATTCAAATTAATACTCCTATTTTTTTACAAACCCCATTAGATTTTTTTATCTATTCAATGAATTTTGGTTCTTTTAATAATTGCTGAATTTTGCTATTATATATCTACTAATCAATTTTTATTTTTTGATTTATTTAATTATCAATGAATTTTGCTATTCACAAGTCATTTATACATATATAGGGATGTCAGTGCGATGGAAAATTCTCGCTTTCCACGGGAATTTGCCTTGAACAGGACGAGAAAAAAATATTCCTCGTTGATGATGAGGACGGGGATAATATTTTCTACGAGACTCAGATTCTTAAATCATCAAAATATCACAAATTTTTGTATGCAATTAAAGTTTCTTATTCTATTTTTGACATATTATTTTATTTCTCACCATCTTAATGTACTATATTTATTATTTTATCATATTTCATTTCATACTTATTCATTATTTTCTAACTTACAATCATTACTACATTTATTTATATATATATTTCATTATCATATTTCATCTTAATGATACGCACAGTAATGTTGTAGAGGTAAATGATTAAAAGTCCACTGTTCAGAGAGAAATTTATAAATATTTAATTAGTTTTAGAGAGAAATAGTGTTGGAATGATGATTAACTCTGAACCATCTAATCACACTAAGATGGCCCCCAATCATATAATTTTCTTTCATTTCCACTCATTCCCTCTTCTCTAGCATATATAGCTTTAGACCTTCCTTTCACTACAATATTATCACCACTACTCTATTTTTTTTTGAACTGTAAACATATATTTCACTCGAGTATAAGGGGCAATCAATCTATCAATTGTGAGAATATTATCACCACTTCTAATTTATTTATTTTTGCATCCTAACTCCACAAAATTCCTAGGAGCCATAATTTGGTCATTGCAATCACCCAATCTTGTTTAAATGGTGATTACTGTGGAAATTGAAGATATATATAGTGCTTAATTCTGCTCAAGCCACTTACGTCCAGACTGACTTGTCATTTGTATAATGTAGCCACTGGTTGGTATTTGTAAAATCTTAAGCTATATATGTTTGCTACCTTGTGCTTTCACTGCAGTTTTAACCCATCCATATTAATATTTATTCATTCATTTTTGTGTCATATGGATCAGTATTCTATTAATTAAATGAATCATATTGTACGTATTTTTACAATTAAAGAAAGCAGCTAATTAATGATATTGTAAATGTGGCTTGAAAGAAAAACAGCATTTACAATATGTAGAGGAATCTTATTTTGGTGCAAAAAGGTTGATTGGAGTGGACTAGCTAGGATTGGGACTTAGTGGCTACATATATATAGGATTTTGTAACAATAATGGGGTGGGGGAGGCTATTAATTTGTGCATGCATTGATACCAGCCTTTTTATTTCTCCCTATAACTTAATACGTAGTATATGATAAAAACTTCCCCAGTTTCACTTGAGGTTCCACTTTGCCGGATATTTGATACGTGTCACTCCCATTATTATGAAACGAAAACTGACATATGTGTTCTCATATATACAAATAAAAAACTGGGATTGTGTGAATGATGGAAGTAATTGAAGAGTTGATTAATTATATATATAATTGAAAATAAGGTGCACTGCAGTGAAAGAGGTCCTAAACATGTACTAGTGCTAATTAACTTAAGGCAGGAGGTTAGCAGAAAAAGCGTCAAGAAAATTGATCCAGTTATCCTGATCATAATTATTATTATTATATTCTTCATCTAATTCCTCTAAGGTAGTTGTATTATCCCATTGGTATTGGCCTTGTTCTGGTACTGTTGTAGTCTTCTCAATTAGTTCATCGTTCCTTGCGAATCGCCCCCTGATCCGCGGACGGCTGTCTGCTAATGTTTTCCTGCACTCGTACTGCATCCAATTTACCAAAATACTAGTTAGTATATAATTAATGTATAGTAGGATTTTTAAAAAATGAAAATGACATATAGATGTGTTTGTATTTTGTGTTGTTGGCTATATATAGTAGTTTACTAGGCTTTATTTATTTACACATGCAGGAGTGAGAGCATGCATGTCTGCACGTGCCAACAACATGAAAGTACCTTGATCTTCTTGTTGAAATTCCTAAGATTTCTCTTGCTTCTGTATCGCTCGATTCGTTCCTTTTTCTCTTGTGGAGTATAGGGGTTGGCTCTGTTCATGCTCTCGAGTATACTAGTCTCGTTCACTAACGGACTCTGCACTTGCATTCATTCATGCATGTAACTTAATTAGTAATAATTTATGGAATGGAATACTATAGTATAGTAGGTATATACCTGCAAATCGCCGGTGCTGAGGACTTTCCTGACGGAGGTGGTGCTGCTGGTGCTTTCGCATTCAAAGTAGGTTGCTGCAGCAGGCGCGGATGATGGGTGCATGATTCTATGAAGTGAGTGGCTCCTGGCGATGGGGATGTATGCTCCGTAACCGGTGCTCGTCATTGCTGAAACAGAGTCGTGTTCTGCATGAATGGAGAGATCAGGCGGGAGGAACTGGGCGTCTTGTAGCGTGAACTGGCCCTGGAACTCTGGTGAATACTCGTAGCTCATCTGCTGATTGTGTCCGAACATATTTGTTTGGTGGGGGGTGGGTTTTTGACAAGGTTTTGGTGGTGTTTATGAGTGTGAGTAAGAGAGAGAGAGATGAAATAAAGAAGCAATAGGGATGCCCTCTTCTTAAAGGGCAGGGGATGTAGTACGTACAACTGGCGTCATCTTTGCAAACACCGTTGACTTACAAATCTTGGATTAATTATGTATGGGGCACCCAAGCATATATGGGGATGGGAATCAATGGAGAGACCTCTCAATCACTAGCTAACGAAAGGGACTCCTTTTCCATGCATTGCCACCTTAATTACCTTCTCCATCAACTTTTTTTAATTACATGTACATTTTTATAATGACACACATAATATTCACAAACAAAGTCAAGTCAACAAGCTCGTTCTAGTCATCACGACGACCAACGAATAGGACGAGGATGATTTGAGAGTCAACGCCTCAAAGACAGATCCTTATGGTCCACCTAGGCCAGTCACCTCATCTGCCTAATTAGCAAGTTTATCCCATCGAGAATGAACAACCACCTCAAAAAAGGGCATTAGTCCACCTCACCCGACCATGGCTACAAGTCAAGACGAGAAGACCACGTTAGCTAGTCACTAAGTTATAAGGGTTCATGTGTCACCTAGACTAGTACATGAATATTTATTACCCCTTCTTCTCATGCACATAAATTCTAAGCCAGGTAAGATCATATAAAAATGACTATCAACAATAGAGAATATAGTACTAATGTAATTGTGTGACGTAAATTGAATTATTGACTATGTAAGGGTACCCACAATGAGAGTGGGAAATTTTATGTGGATTAATACCTCTCATTCAAAATGAAGGTATAAGTCATTGAGAGCAAGATGACGTGACATGGATAGTACTGATGTAATTGTGTGATATAAATTGAATTGTAAAATTAAAATAAAATACTAGTACAATACATAGACCAAAATTGTACTCTTAAAAGTTCGATTTAATTAAACGACACAAACTTGCAGCCTTCAGCATTAGCATCTGCAGCCTCATTTTAGTGGTGATTCTCCATTACTTTCTGCTTTTGGAATGGCACAGGTTACAATGATTAAAAAAATAATTTTACACAAATAAAAACCTTAAAATCCAAACTCTAATATTTTAGCCCATTAAAATAATCAATACCAGGATATAGTTTTTTCCAAGAAAAACGCATCTTTTTCTTTCTGTACATTTTTTTTCTCAGATTACTTTATTTTTAGTTCTATGTACTTTTATATATAGTCATATACTACCTTCATGGGGAGGAAATTAATATAATGAACAAAACAAGATAAGAAAAAGAAGAGTGCAGTGGACAAAAGATTTGAAAATGCATGAAAAGTAGAGTCAGAACACTAAAAAAGTTTATGTAACACAAACGGTAAAAGAGAAAAAACAAATATAAAAATAAACAGTAATCAAAATATAAGAGTACATCTAAAATTATCTATAAATTTATTAACCTTTTTTTTCTAAACAGTCTATTTTATACATTTTAAAATAACTCATCACTAATTGATATGACATATAAAATTTCATCTAATCAAAAAAATAATTCAAAACAGATACACACTTAATAAACATACCCTAAGCCCTAAGGAATACAAATGTAAAATAATAAAAATATATTATTCCTCAAATAAATTGAAATCGTTTTAGATTGGAAATAACTCAAAGAAGCAAGTACTTATATGTGTGTACGTATGAGGGTCTATAATATTAAAAAAGCACTTTAATTTTGAACGTGGTCCTATAGTCATTCATAAGCTGCCTAGCTCGTGATTATTCCTATTTCAACTTGCAATATCATAAACCTGTCCCCACCACTTTCCACTTATATATAATTAACATGTTTAAATATAGAAAAGTGGGAAATTAAAGTGTAATTAGCCATGTGAGAGGCATATATAATTCAATCATTAGTCATAGGTTTAGGGTAGAACAAGGTTGGGTAATCATTATTAGAATGACATAAGAAGAAGAAGAACAACAAGTGCTTCTTAACTAAATAATTAATTAATATTTCAGTTTAGATATAAATGACACGACTTCTAGAAATTGTCATTCCCATGCTATGCATTCGAACTAATTACTTTCATATATATAGATGGACTCACATCTTAAAGAAAAAGAAAGTACTATAATAATGAATGGAGTTTTGAAGAATAATTTTGAAGTAAAACTTTATGTATAAAGTAAATAAATGAGTTTACTTTTGTATATGTGTAGAAAAAAAAGTAATGACATTTGTAAAAATTGAGGATATTGTAAGGGTGAGTTTATAAAGACTTTTCTATTTTAAAAGTGTGAAAGTTATTGTGGAACTTTTCGAAAAGAAAAATATGAAAATAATTGCGGGATTGATGAATTACTTTTCTCATTTAATTTGATGAACAGTAACTGAACACTGAACAGTATATCAGTTTTGATATGTGTAGACCAAGAACTGCAAAATAATGTACCAACAGCTTAAGTGAAAAAATATTATAAATAAGTCGGACTATTTTAATGAGTTGATCACTTATATTTTGTCAAATATAATCAGTGAACACAATATTTTATATCTATAGATAGACACCATATATATCAAATCGATATGCAATGTTATATATATATTTGAGAATTAGTTGAGTTTTGGGGCTACTAAAATACGGAGTATAATTTAAGATTACCTATTTTACGTGTATTGTATTAAAAACAGTGAAACATTTGTTGCTGAAATATGGTGTCATATTTTCTGTATTACGTTTTGACGTTTCACTTTATAATGAAAAAACATGTCATGTATTATTGGAAAGAAATTAATACTCCCTCCCTCCAATTTCATTATTTATACTTTCATATTTTTTTTAGTTGTTCAATTTTATTATTACATTTCCTTTTTTTGAAATAATACTATTCACACTACTTTATTTCCACTCTCCAACCATCATTTATTTACTCAAATTGCCACTAACTTTATTCATAAACAATCACTTTACCTATAAATGGACCCCACAACATCCCATCATACCCCAAACTTATCTATTTTATACATAAACTAATCAATATTCATTAAAACCCGTGGAGAAGTGGACATAATAAAATTGGACGGAGAGAGTAGTTTATATATGTTATATGCACACATGTTAAAAAATTTAGAAATTGAAAAAAGAAAACATATGATGAAGAATTTGTGAAATACTGCACTTGCAATACTCCAAGAAATAACAAAAACATCCCACAAAATCTTTCTCTTCTTAAAATCTCTTCTTTCGTTTTTTTAGTGTCTCGATAATCGATCCAAGAACCTACTAATTCAGAATACCAATCTCATTGTTTGGTATTATACATTTCAGCATATGAAATGTGAGATAACTTGTTCGGACCAAATGAGTTGTGAGAGATTATTTTAAATTATATGGTTCATATAATCAAAATCTATCTCTAAGTTTGTTGTACCTATGGGGTGTTTGCAAACTCTATAAACAGCTTAAAAACACTTCTTAAAAGTAAAATATGTGAGAGGACAGCTTTAAAAAAAGTGATTCTGGAAGCACTTTATAGAATTTGAAAACACCCCCCCTAGTTTGCATAAAAAAAAGTCTAAGCGAATGAGGTCGAATGGTCAAAGGAGTTGACCTGCGAATGAGGTGAGGACAACTCATAAGTCCTCAAATACTAATCAAAGGCAAATGGGTCAATATATGTTCGTCGATTCCACATCATTATCTCGGCTCACTCGTCTCAGAGCCCAATACCAAGTCGACCATCATGTTCGTCCAGATCAACGAGCAAGCACTACATGGTCATCCACCTTGGACGAACAACCAGCTCGTCCATCCATGTGTCAATAGTGTAACCTAGTTAGCTCATCCACATACATTGTAATAGGTAGTTCATTAAGTCTCGTTAGGTAGAATAGACAAGTGGCAACATTTAAAACGACAATAAATGTAATTGTGACAATAAATAGTTGCATGTAATATAAATAGGTCATTTGACCAAGAAATAAGTCACACAATACTTCTCTCTAAAAACAAGTGCATTAGAATGAAGGGAATAACTCAAGTGATTAGAACACCACTACCTAGATTTTAGGTTCTGGATTCGAGTCGAGGAGGAGAAAGAGAGGGTGTGGGGGACTTAATTTTTCTTCTTATTTCTTTCGTATCACTTAATCCCAATTAGAGTTTAGTGATATATAGAGTAGCATAAATAAACCATTACAAAGGTCCACCCATAGATCAGGGGTTTGAGAATCCAAAGTACCAACACCTACCCATCCTCGCTATTTTATTTTATTTTGTAGAAAACTATGTTTTTAAAAAAGTCGGATAAAAATTTCTTTTCTTACGGGCATTGAGTAATTTGAGGTATATTCTCAATTCTTAATTTTTTCTTAAACTCAAGGAATTATAATTACCTATATGAAAATGGAGGATGGTAAGAAAACGACTATCAAATCATTCCATTCAATTTGATTTGACTAGAATAGACTTGGGCTTCTCAAAATGACAAATAAACTGTCACACAATAATAACATTGGAAAATTTTAAATATTTCACATGAAATGGAGTAGTATATTTAAGGGGAAAAAAACCGCTGATTTTATTGTGTGCTATGACCTATGGCAAATTAAACTAATCTTTTTAAAAAAAATAGTGTAAAAGGCTTATTGAAAAACTTGTTTTAGATTTGTGTTATTATAAATACAATTATTCCCTCCGTCCGTCTATAAGTTTCTCATTTTACTATTTTGGTCCGTTCGCCTATAAGTTTCTCATACTTTTTTGGTAAGTACTTTTTCTTACATTTCACTTTATATCTCACTTTTTCTCTCTATCTCTCTCATCTCTCAATCACACCACTTGTACTATATCTATTATTTAATAACATTTCTTAATTTTTGTGCCAAAAAGTAACGTGAAACTTATAAGCAAACGGAGGGAGTATATGTCATTGCAAGGGTAATTAATACATGTTACTTTAATTACAAATAACACACAATTTAACTTTTCATAGAAAAAATTTCAAAATACGTCCAGTAACTTAGATCGATTCCATTTTAAACCCTTTAAATTTTCACTTTTTCAAAATACGTTTTAAGGTGTCCAATTTACATCCTGTAAATTTTCAAAATGCGTCCTATAAATTAGGTTAATTCCATTTTAAATCCTTTAAATTTTCACCTTTTCAAAATACGTTTAAAAGTGTTCAATTTACATTTTTTTTATCGAAAAATAATTTTTTCGCCAAAAACTAACAAACACAGCTCGAACGTGTGTTTAAAATGGGGCTTTCAGCAAATTTGGTAACTGGGCACCACATGTAAATAAAAATATGGCCACGTCATCATCCGCCTCTTATAAATATAAATATCATATTTTATTTATAGTAAATGTTCCAAAATACACACACAAAACTCAACACGACGGCCCCTAATAAAAGAAGAAGAAAAAAAATCGACGAAATTTACAAATGAAAGGAAGCGAAATTACAGAGCAAGTGTACAAGCGAAATTTTCTTGTATTTGGTTGGATCGTGTCGTTTGTACGTTGCTCTGTAATTTCACTTTCTTTTATCTGTAAATCCCGTTGAGTTGAGTTTTTTTTTTTTATTAGGCGCCATCGAATTGAGTTTTGTGGGTGTATTTTGAAACATTTGTTATAAACAAAATTTGTTGTTTAAATTTATAAGTGAGGAGATGATGATGTGTCCATATTTTTTTATTAAATGTGACAATTCTTATTACATGTGACACTCAATCACCAAATACCCCAATTTTAAACGCACGTTCGAGTCGCACGTGTCAGTTTTCGGCGAAAATTTTAATTTTCGATAAAGAGGATGTAAATTGGACACCTTATGACGTATTTTGAAAAAGTGAAATTTAAAAGATTTAAAATGGAATTAACCTAGGTTACAGGATGTACGGAGTATTTTAAAAAATTTCCATTTTTCACATGAAATATTAGTATAATTAATTTAAGGAAGGGGCAAAAACTTGCAGATCTTTTGCGAGTCACATCAAATCAAACATATCTTAAAAAAAATCATGCAAAAAAGACAAACAAAAAAACTTGTTTCTAATCTTTGTTACTATAGAGACAACTGTATGTTACTGTACAGACAAATATGTTACTGTAAAGATAAGTAATACTCCCTCCGTCCCACAAAAATAGCTACATTTGACTTTACACACAAATTAAGAAAAATCAATAAATGTAGTTAAATTTAGCTCATGTACCAATTTTGCCCTTGAAATTTCATACTCTAAAATCTGTTAAGCATTAATTACTCTTATTAATTAGGGGTAAAATTGACAATAAAACATTTAATACTAAATTAAAAGAGGAAATGTAGCTATAATTTGGGACATCCAAAAAAAGAATATATAGCTATCTTTGTGGGACGGAGGGAGTACATAAATTGGGTTTTGAGTAACATATGTGTCCTTAAAGTAACACATGTAAGGTATTGAAAATTGTGTTACTATATAAATACAAGTGTAATACACCCTTCGTTTCAGTAAAAGCTATTCGAAAACTTTGAACACGGAGGTTAAGTTTATAATATAATAAGTAGATGTATTAGAGGTGATGTGATTAAAAAAAATATATAATTAAATGTGAAATAAGTAGTTTGATAAAAATATAATACTCCCTCCGTCCGCCTATAAGCTTCTCATTTTACCACTTTGATCCGTCCGTCTATAAGGTTCTCATACCCTTTTTGGTAAATATTTTTTTCTTACACATCACTTTATATCTTACTTTTTCTCTCTATCTCTCTCCTTCTTCCAATCACATCACTTGTACTATATCTATTATTTAATCACTTTTCTTAATTTATGTGCCAAAAAGTAACGGAAAGCTTATAGGCGGACGGAGGGAGTAAATAATTTTCTTTAAGACGAATAAAAAAAGAAAATTATGTAGCTTTCACTTGAATAATTTTTGTCTATTTTCTTAAGCCCTAAACTTCACCGCCGTATAATTATGGGTGAATCTCACACTCGGCTGTAGCCATATTTAGTATTGTGGAAATAGGAAATATAGTCACTTTTGGCATTTAATCTCACGTTTTTAGCAATGTGTAATCCATATACTCCAAACCACATCCCCTCTGACAATTATACAATACTGTATCATATCCCAAACTTATATATTTTATACAATACTATATCATACCCTAAACTTATCAATTTTATACATAAACTAATCCATATCCACTAAAACACGTGTAGGGGAATGACCATAATGAATTTAAAAACAGATGAAATATTATTTTTAGTGTTTTTTTTAAAAAAAAAAAACCTAATTAACACACGTGGGCAGTAAGTTTAAATTGGCAATTGTAAATTAATAATTTAATTTATAAGTTCCAAAAGTTGCTACTGGCTTGAGTAGTGACTACTGATTCATGTAAGTGTACGTAAGATTGAATAGTCAATAAAAGGGAGTTGATGAATACGTGTCTACACCTTATTTAAGAATTTTGAATCTTTGATTCAAATTCAGCATTGAATATTCATATAAAAATAAATAAAATTGGGAGATTAAATACGATTGGGTGAATCACATCTATAACATGAATACGTGTGTACACCATAGTAGTTGGAAAATCCACCAATTATAATTCCAAAAGTGCACGCCATTCATCAATATCACGTACTACGTTTCGTAAAATAATTCTCCTTTTGACCTGCACTATGTTTTATCTCGGTACGAGAAACCAACTGACAAACAAATTACGTTTCGTTTCTGGGTTGGTTGTCTATTTCAAAATTTTGATTTTACTCATCACAAGATTCTGATCATACTGCATTGTATTGCATGCACAATACATTACATTTGTGAATTGTCACCTCATAGTACTCATAGTGTTTGTTTCTTTCAATTGTAGTATAGGGGAAATGACAAACACTCCTTTACATGAGACGTTTCGTTCCACCCTTGGCTCATTATAATACCACCAACTTTCTCTCTGCACCTTTTTTTTTTTTCAATAAGACCAAAATCAAAATCAATATGTGTCACTAATAAAAAATGTTAGATAAAATATAATTTACATACCAATATTGCATTATGATCAATTCATGTCATCTTCATTTTAATTCTTCTCCTAATTAGTATATATGGCCGTGTTGTTGATCACCTTTTTCATCTGATTGTTCGATATGTTTCATTGTTTCATATACGAAATTATCATTTAACAATCTCTATTGATATATACACCATTTACATCTGACAATGCCACAAAAATTTCATCTAATTAATTAAATACACATTTGTGTGAGTCTCTATCTCCTACTATTAGTATCAATTTATAATTGAATATTATCACTTTAAAAGAAAAATGATAGTATTACTTTTTAAAATATATATGTATAATGTACTCCACTGTCCTAGTGAAACCGTACTTCTCAATGAAAGTATGAAAGTTATTCATTCCCTTTTTAGCAAACTCCTCATCTCACATTTAATTATACTATTCTCTCTCAATCACTATTACATCTAATACATCTACTTGTTAATCTATCATAATTCTTAACCTCCGTGCCCAAAACTCATGAATAACTTTCACCGAGACAAATGGAGTATCATTTTAAAGCAAAGTTCTAAAAGTGATACACTTTACATTAAAAAGTGATAAATTTATGTTGAAAAATGATAATGGTCTCACCTGGTCTTACGGTGAGATGGTCTCACACAAAATGTTATCTTAATTGAAAGTGTATTGAGTTACTCGAATTTAGTACCTTCACAAATTTGCTTAAAAATATTAAGTATATATACGATAGAAGAACTTATATGCAATATTATTTTATTTAAGGAGAGGGCTGGAAAACTTGTGGGCCTAAATCGGGTTAAATGAATCTGCTCACAAAAATTGCACAAAGACATATAAAAAAATTTGTTCACAAGTTTTGTGTTATCATAACAGAAAATGTGTGCTAATGTAAAAGCAAATATGCATTACTGTAATGACAAGTGAGTAATACATACTTGCACTTATAGTAATTTAGGGTTCTAGGGTTTCGAGCGAGATATACTGTTTGTCTTACACAAATTTTATAAGAAGATCCGTTTAATCCATTTTCAATCCGATTTCAACATGTGAATTTTTATGTCTATTTTTTAATTTGTGCTAATGTTGCATTGTACGTAAATTTTTGTCTACACATAAACATTAGGGCATCTAGAAGTTTATTACAATTGTTTTTATTCACATTTGAAATGTGTTTTGCACAAAAAAGTAAAGGAGCAAAACTAAAGTGCTAAGTATCCAATGCGTTATAATGATCCAATCTAGAAGAATATTGATGGCAAAAACAACCTGCAAAATGATGATTTTTTAATATGCGAAGGAAAAAAAGAAAAAAGATAAGTGAGGGTGCTCAGTGACGGAGCCAGAAATTTTAGATTGGGGGGCCCGATTTACATTACTATAAAGATAAAATAATGGAGTATTATATTTAATTCATTATAAATTTTATAATATCTCATTTCATTAATTTAAATTTTAACGATTTTTATTATGTTTCGAAGAAAATTAATTTTGGTTGTTCCAATTCACAATAGGTGAAACGATGTTAAAATTTAACGTGCAATCCGCTAAAATATTAATCATTATTAGACAAATGTATAACTTAAAATTTATTCCATCCATCCCGTAAAGACTTGCATACGTTGACAAGTTCACTTTTTAAGAAATGTGAATTTAGTGAGGGGTGAAGTCAAATAAATGAAGAGTATTTTCAGTTATTTAGTGATGTATTAAAGGAATTACTGAGGTGTTCAAAAGAATTTAGTGAAATTAATGTTGGGAATAATGTAGATTAAAATTAGTGATAATTTTAAAAATAAAATGTTGTAGTAAGAATATTAATTTTAAAAATTATTTATATATTATTATGAGTGTACAAATAATCTTGAAACGTCTCAAATAAAGAAAATATACAAATAATTATAAAACAGAAAAAATATATATATATAAAAAAAAAAAAAATGGTGGGGGGCCCATTGCCCCCACTGGGCCCTACGTGGCTCCGTCCTTGAGGGTGCTCCATGGTCTAGTTTAGTCAAAAGGAACAACACCCAAACACAAACAGTTTCACCACTCTGAGTCTGTCTCTATCTCCAAACCATCCTAAATTAATTCCATATCTAAATCAATATTAGGAGTAAAGGGTTTTATGTATATAATCAACTGTAAATGTTTAATTTTATTATTTTAGATTTATTAAAAATAATTTATTGTTCATTATATATTTAAATTGAATTAATTCATACAACAAACGAATATTTTAAAAAGAAATATTTGAAAATTCTAGAAGATATTATTCAATTCTAAATAATTTTTAAAGTAAAAATAAAAGACAAAAAATTATATACAATATTACTCCCTCCGTCCAGGATTCTGTGCATGATTTGACTGGCACGGAAATTAAGAAAATTGAATATAGTGATGTGTATGGTAGAATAAAAAATGGGTATTATTGGTAATTCATTGACTAAAGTGGGTGAAGATTTGACTAAAGTTATAAATTGAGTTAAGTTGTGGGCCCAAGTAAAATAAAGGAGGGGTAATATTGGTAAAAATTATGTGAGTTATTTCTTTTTTTGGAGTGTGCAAATAATGTTGGGACGCCCGTTAAGGAAAGCGTGCAAATAATCACGGGACGGAGGGAGTACACAAATTCAATTATGTGTAATACATTATGTCTTTAAAACATCTCTTCTTCTCGCTGATTGGATCTATGTGATTTTGCTTGCTGAATTTATGTTTCAATTTGATGGATCAAGATTTTGAGTGTCAAGAATTAATATGTCTTCTGATTTTTTTCTGCATTTTTACTAGTTTTGTTCATATAGTAACACACATTTCTCTATAAAGTAACAAATTTGTGTTCATATAGTAGTAACACAATTTTATAATATCTTACATGTATTAATAATTACTATAATGACAAACATGTGTAACCATATGGACAAACATGTGTTACTTTTTTTTATTTATTTATAGTAATACATATTTGCCTTTATAGCAACACACTAAGAGAATTTTTTTGTTTGTTGTTATGCGATATTTGTGAGAAGGTTTCATTGGCCCGATTCGACTTGCATAAGATCCGCGAGATTTTCTGCCTCCTTCCTAATTTGTTCTAATATTGTTTGTGAAATATTACACATAAATTTCTCTCAAAATAAATTTGTATATTAATTTACAAATCTAAAAAAAAATTGTTTGATGAGTTTCAATTCTCATAACAGTTGGCACTTACAAACAATATCCAACTCTCGATCTCTTAAGGGGTATGATATGTTTGTGAAATAGGTTCCAACTATATCAAATTTCTCTTACAAATGGAGTTTGAGAGATTTATTCTAAACTTAAGATATGATATGTGGACGAACATTTAAGAATTTGGCTTTTAGAAGTGTTCATGAAAATACTATGAAAATTCAAAAGTTAATGCGTGTTGATTGATTTCTCTTGTACTCCGTAGTATTTTCGTAACCTTGCTCTGAAGATAAGACCATGTATTTATAGTGATTTTTAAAAAAACTAGTTGTTCGAGAGCTAATTTGTAACCTTATTATATTTCGTGTAGATCTTCCTTGAGAGTTGTACCTTGGATTTGATCGACTGGCAACCGTCCCCAAGATACAACGACTTAAAACTTCACGACTGTTGCACTACAAATCAGAAGCTATCGGCGAATCGCAAAATGGATATCCGGAACTTCCGATAAAACTCTAATGTAAGGATTTAGAATGCTAGAATGCTTTGGAGGATAAGAATGCAAGAAAGCTTTTGGCTTGAGTTATTTGAATCAATAGAAATGAATTTCCGAATGAATGAAATGACCAATGTAGGGGGATCTATTTATAGACTTTCAATAGTCTTTAGGTAATAGGTGTGACTCTTCACAATAAGTTTATTTTTCCAAAAGTTGCAACCTTTAGAAATAAACAACTATTCACAAAAGGTATGTCTTTTAAATTAACACAATAATTCTAAAAGACACAACCAATTGAATAATCAATTATTCACCAAAAGATATGTCTCTCAAATTAATACAATAATTCTAAAAGACACAACCTTTGAAATAATCAATTATTCACCAAAAGACATGACATTTCATGTCAAGTCACAATCCATCACTATTACCATTATAAATACATTCAACAATGTATTTATCCACACATTAAATGATCAACTTTAATATTAATTTCTCATTCAACCAAAATTTGGTTTTGAGATATCAAATCAACTAAATCCATTTACGCAAAACGGATTATAAAATTGTCACTTAATATTTTATAAAATGTGGTCAAAACCAACATTTTCCTACAATCCCCCACATGAATGAAATTAATGCATGTGACTCCCTATGAAAGTTCCGACGAACCGTTACTGCATCGGGATAGGTAGCTTCAGGCTTTGAACCTTCCCTAGTAAAATGCCATCGGATTTACTTGCCACTCAGTGAACACGATGTCTTGAACTGGTTGGCGTTTTGTGTAAACCAAGACAATGACATATACACAGCAACGACTCTGATACCCTTTGGTTCTCACGTTGTGTCCATTTCGGCCCTGGACCATATCTTGGATTCATAAGTGTGTTTTCATTTGAAGCGGCCCCACTTCACACTTATATAGGTGATCTCCTATCAAGAGTACCCTGCAATACTCCACCCTTGGGATATAGGAATCATTAAAAGTTGTTAAGCTTAACCTCACCACACGTCAGCAAGTTTACTACACCGGATGGTGTAAGGTTGCACTTGAAGGGAATCGAGAATGAGTTTCTTTAGTTTTCTCAAGTGCACATTTGAGTGCTTCATAACTTAGTTGTCTCGTTGAACCAAGTTTTTGGGATCCTCCAGTCAGCATGGACGAGTTACCGCTATGAACACCCTTTTATGTGTGGGTTTTAACCCCATTCCCCTTACCCATTATCCTCATAAACATTTCGTCATTATCGGCCGGTATTTAACAAAATGCAACAATCATTAATAAATTGCATAAGTGTTTAGAGGATTTTCGTGACACTGCTCCCCCACATTTCCAATGATGGGCTCAGAGTTTGTGTCCAAATGTCCAGTTTTCACAACTAGATATTTCTTACATAAAATTCCACATCGAGAATTTCAATTTGTTCATTAAAATCGATGAGCACTACCACGTGCTTTAATCTTTATTAGTCACCCCCCACACTTTGAGATAATCATGGAATCACTTTATCCATTTTCATAGTTCACATGATTTTATCTCCTTGTGTGATGACTTTACTCGAATGTGATTTTTCAAGATGAACAATTCCATATAACTTGTGGAAAACATTCCACGGAATTCAACCGTTTTAGATTTTTCCATATTTAGCTTTAGGGTCACACCTTTGCTAACCCCCTTACATTCGAATATGTCGACGGAGACCTCTTTCCCCCACATTCGAATGTATCCATGTGTGGAGACGTATTCCCCCACATTCGAGTTGCTTGTCCCTTTATTTGTGAATTTCTCTTATTCACCAAATTTGGACACAATCTCGAAACATTGGAAAATCGAACGTTGAATTTTTTTTATTTTTTTTTTATTGGATTTCATTGCAATTTCCAACTCAAAAATTAATTTAATCTTTGGTCAACATACCAAAATTAAATTCAATTTCAAATGTAGCATTTAATGTCACCCATAATTTGAGCATAATTTTCGATCAAACTATACGAGTCTAAATCTTTTGAATTTAAATTCAAAACACATTTGTGCTCTCAAGCACAATTTCAATTTTAAAATTAATTTAATAGTAATAAATTCAATTTCAAATATGGGTTTTAGTGCCACCCTTAACTCGAGTATAATCTTCGATCGAATTATATGAGTCGAGGTATTTTGGATCATATCCAAAATATAATTTATGCTCGCAAGAACATATCATTCTTAATCATAATAAAACCTTAGTTCGATATTCACAATCAAGGAATGAACCATTATGGAATAATATTTTATAATATTTCACATGTTATAAAATAAATTAGACCATAACATTATCTATTTGGCTCAATACATCAACATCATATATCAACATGAACATATATGATTTTTACGTACCTTTCTAAACCATCATGCATGTTACTCTTCAATTTTGAAGAAGCGCCGCGTCCGTTTACGCGGAACCCCAACAACGCTGCTATTTGATTCAATTTTCTGAGATAGCGATTAATTCCAGCAACATTGGATTTGTACTCATAAACTATGAAGATTATTTATTCAATAGACAAGTTATTCATAAATAATCTTAAACAAATAATTTGAATAGTAATCAATTTCAAAGGAATTTAATTTAAAATTCACAAATGATTTTGAAATAAACTTCCCTAAAAATGAGTGAGTTTTATTGTCACTTACAGGCCAATTTTCGAATACACAAGAATTAACGTCTTACGATTGTTAGAAATAATGAGGTGTATGTGTAGACGAAGATTAATTGCTGACACAGACTTAAACACGAAAGTCGAGGCTAGAGTTTGACTCTATCTCCGTAAGACGTTATTGCCGTTATTGCCCCGTACACAGGTGCAATACGGATCACTGGCAATCGTCCCCAAGATACAACGACTTAAAACTTCACGACTGTTGCACTACAAATCAGAAGCTATCGGCGAATCACAAAATGGATATCCGAAACTTCCGATAAAACTCTAATGTAAGGACTTAGAATGCTAGAATGCTTTGGAGGATAAGAATGCAAGAAAGCTTTTGGCTTGAGTTATTTGAATCAATGGAAATGAATTTCCGAATGAATGAAATGACCAATGTAGGGGGATCTATTTATAGACTTTCAATAGTCTTTAGGTAATAGGTGTGACTCTTCACAATAAGTTTATTTTTCCAAAAGTTGTAACCTTTAGAAATAATCAACTATTCACAAAAGGTATGTCTTTTAAATTAACACAATAATTCTAAAAGACACAACCAATGGAATAATCAATTATTCACCAAAAGATATGTCTCTCAAATTAATACAATAATTCTAAAAGACACAACCTTTGAAATAATCAATTATTCACCAAAAGATATGTCTCTCAAATTAATACAATAATTCTAAAAGACACAACCTTTGAAATAATCAATTATTCACCAAAAGACATGACATTTCATGTCAAGTCACAATCCATCACTATTACCATTATAAATACATTCAACAATGTATTTATATCCACACATTAAATGATCAACTTTAATATTAATTTCTCATTCAACCAAAATTTGGTTTTGAGATATCAAATCAACTAAATCCATTTACGCAAAACGAATTATAAAATTGTCACTTATATTTTATAAAATGTGGTCAAAACCAACATTTTCCAACATAATATAGTACACTTATTTTCACTTGTGATTTTAATTTTTTTACTCTTTCTTATGTTTTCGTTTCTATTTTGTTTGAGACTTTGAGAGTGGTCCATAGATTTCTGTCAGATCTGGTAGTTGGTCAGATGCACTTTCATCTATACGTGTTGATTGAGAAGAGAAGAACACAGTGAAGATGATGAAAGATACTCTAGTGTGAAGTGTATCGTTTTGCTAGAGTTCTCTTAAAATTGCTCACACATTATTATTTTTTACACTTTTCATCTCTTTTTCTCACGATTGAATAAAGGATGATTAGGATCGAAGGATTGACTTATTACTTGTATTTCTTGATTGTATTATCTGCTAAGACCTTTTTCATCTTGTAAAATAAAAAAAGAAAACTAATTTCCATAAATTTTTAGAAAACAAATCAGGACAGAAGCTCAAAATATACTGTTTATTTGACAAGTAATTAAAAAGTGTGGCCCAATGATCATTTCATGTACAAATGGGTTGAAAAATGAAAGGCGTACTTGTACCAGTTTATAAACTCGGCTTTTAGGCCGAAAGAGAAGAAAAAATTTTAGTAATTATGATTTGATGCTCATCTATCTTTGACTTGAGGATATATATGCTCGCCCACTTTCACACGCACATTAATTTTAGATTTTAATATTCTTGTCCCTTCGAGATGCAACAATATTAATTCAAGCCATGTATTTGTTTGTTAATTTTCGAAAGTTTGATTTTTAAATTCACGTTGGAGAAGTTATAATAAAAATATATTTTTATTAAAAAAATTAAATTTTTTATAGTGCAATATTCCATAAAATTCATGCTCGAGATAAATGAGAATTATAAAATTCAACTGATCGATAAATAAATATTGTGATTTAACAATGCTTAGGTTATTTTATTATGTAATCCATCTTGGTACATATAAACAAATAAATTTAAATATATAGTTTGACTTTGTTCTTTGAGTTTATAGTTTGACTTGTTAATTAAGTAGATATTCGATTGTTGGTTGGGATGGTATAATGTTCTTTTCATTAACTTTTCTAAAACAAGTAATTACATATTTCGGATGAAATCAAATGTTCATTAAACAAAATCCTACTAGACGTGCAATCCAAGCATACTTAAAGTAGGTGTATATTTTAACTTGTGTAAGATTTAAAATTTGAGTCGCCACCCTATGTACGTTTTACAGTGATCGATTGATAGATTAATCCGTCAACCTCTTTATTTTCTGTTCATATTTTTTTAAGGTCTTAGTTCTTAATTTGTAGTTTTTTTCCTCTCATTTGTGAGTTTTTCTACACGTTGTGCTACTTTAATTTCCTTCTCTCGGTGTACCTTATTTTTTTTGTCTAAATTATGATTTTCTTAATCCTTTGCTTTTCTTTTGTCTCTATTGTTTTTAGTGTGATGATATTAGTGTGAGATATTTGTTTTTCTATAAAAATGAAGATCGTGTTTGCTCGGTCGTCATTGACAAAGTTTACACCTGTCTTCCCACTTTTTCATGATTGAAAATGAACAACGATTTCAGATTGAATCTTTAGAGTTTGTTTGCAAATGTTTGAAGTTTTTTGAAATTATAAATAATTTTATCTTCTTTTTTTTGTTTGAAACTTTTTTTTTTCCTTCTTAAAAAATAATAACTTGCTAGCGATGTGAAAGCCAACTAGTCATCGAACCAAATTGATAATTATATATAAAACCCTAGATTTTCATATAAAATTCATAATAAGACAAAGGCCAGGAATTTAAATACTCACACACACCATTATTATAGCATTCACTGTACAATTACTTATACTAATTAGTTTTGGGCAGGAAATAATATATAGCAATATTCACTGTACAATTAACACACACATCAAATCTTGACTTTGTCCCAGTGGGGGGATTTCAACATCAGTTTGATCGACAACATATATTATTTTGTTTCCTGCCAATGCCATTTCATAGAATCATATCTAAATTAAATGATGAAGCAGATGAAGCACTATAGTCATTTTCATATATACAAAATTTCTCCTATAATATCAAAAAAGCTGATATTCTACCTAAATAATAGGCTTTTTCGTTTAAAGTCAACAACTGTCCAATCTACTCACAAGTCAACGCTAACTTTTTATTTTTATCAAGTTTTAATTGTTTTAGTATTAATAAACCAGTGTCTTTGAAGTCTGAACTCATGTAAACGAATTTGATCGATCTGATCACATACTCTATCATATACTCCCTCGTTTTTTGAACGAGCTTCCCTTTAACTTTTGGGTATGGAGATAAATAAATATGATAGAATAAATAAATGTATTAGAAATGTTATGAATTCATATCAAATTTTTAAATAACAATTAACTCTCACAAAATTCAAACTTGTTGGTAGAAAACTCAAAACTTAAATCTCAAATAATCAAATCAAACACAATGAACAACAAAATTTTACGTGATTCGATCAATTGATCTACGTCCATAGGAGGATCAAAATATTTTTCACTCTAACTTTTTAAGATAGTTCTCTATAATATTTATTTTTCTCTCTAACTCTCAATTGCTCTCTCTAATTGATTAAGGCTTCGATTCAAATCTATGAATGATGTAAATGCTAGTGATACAAAATGTTAGTTGCAACCGTCAAGAGAATAACTAACATAACTGATTTGGACAACTTTCCTAAAACAAATTGTGCTAACTCCCCTAAACTTCAGTGGAAAACCTCACTGACAGACATACCCAATTGTTAAACTCTCATTTGTCAATCTCAGTTGATGCCAAGTCGTCTGAACCTAAGTCACTAAGCTATTTCTTTGGAAAGCTCCTACTAAGATGAGAAATTCCCCGATAAAACTGCTAGTACCAGGTGCATCGAAAAGGGGACTATTCAAGATCTTTTCTTTTCCGATACTGCTTTGTAGCTAAGGTTCGCTTCAGAAGTTCAACTGCAAAGTCGTTATACGAGGGTAAACCCAATAGTAGGGGCGTACCAACTAGCAACAATTGATTTGTCCTCAGCTAATCACTTTGCATTTAACATCATCGAGAGAGATGAAATGTAATTAAAATAGAGAATAATATAATGAAATATGAGATAGCGTAGTTTACTTAAAATAATGAGAAGTTTTTATTGGGATAAATCGAAAAAAAATGGGGATAAAGAGACACACTCATTGGAATTATTATATTCTTTTTAATTATAAAAAACCTTAATACTTTTTTTAAAGTGTTACAAGATCAACAAATAAAGATGCGCCAGATCTTCAACCCATGTCAAATCAAATCAGAAGTGCTGCCCCATTCTAACTTGCGAGGAAAGTGGGGAGACAGGTGCATTTTTGTCCACACATGCAAACTAGTTTTTCATTCTTAGTACGAGACAATACTCACACTAAGATATTTTCATGTCAAGAAAGTTAGAGACGAATTAAAAACAAAGATCCATAAAAAAACTCGAGGACTAACAAACACGACTAAAAACAACGTTGGTGGCTGGCGGTGCGGCGGTGACGATCGGTGATGGTGGTGTCTTTTCGGGGAAGATTTCCTTTAAAGAGAGATATTTTGATGTAGCACGAGTGGCGTTGCAATTTTTGAAGAAACGAGAGCATCCGAAGAATTTTTGAAGTTTTGGGAGCCGAAACCCAATTTTTGCAAGCGAGCACACTTTTTTGATCAAATGTCATCGTTTGAGGGGTCAAAAATGCGTTTTACTGTTTTTTAGGTGTTATTTTTACAATTTTTAATTGTTTTGGAGTTTTTTTGTAATTTTCTAATTTCGTACACTAGGGTTTGATTTTATTTTCGTTTTCCAAACATTGTTGAACAGTTTTTGAAGATTGTGAATATTATTGAAGAATTATTTTTCGTTTTATCAAGATTCGAGTATTCTGTGAATCAACGATTCTTGTTGTTTTTTCTTTTGATCACGCACTGCTGCATCATATCTCTAGAGAGAGTTAGAGAGAAGTGAGAGAGCAGAAGGAGGAAGAAAATGGGTAGGGGATGGAAGTGTGGTGATAGGGGTGAAAATTTGATCAGGCTAAACTTCATTTTTTTAAGGGGGAGAAACCAAATAAGGTAGAGAAGCTAATAACCTCTACATGACACGCATATAATTGTCATGAACTTAATTAGGTATACGATCATCATTCATCATAATATAATCGCTAATCATATCAACGGCCGGCACATATATATTGGATCAACTAACAAATAGCTATTGTGATATTTTTAAGTGCTTTTAGTTATATCAAATGAAAAATAGATTTTTATGCAATTTATTTATTTTAAGCTTCAATTTAAAACAGTCGACTTTATATTTTAGACTTTTTTATTCATTAATAGATTGCAAATTTATAGTATTAAATTATTTCTTAAACCAATGGTCATCTAACGATTTGTGCTGTCTACACTCTAGAAATATCAATACAAGAGTAGCTCTTTGGTGCAATATTGTAACATGCAACATCTTAAAAATAGAATATATAAAGAAAAATTTGTGTGGAAAAATAATAATTCACGGTTTAAAATTGGATCATATGTACAGTATTACTTATTTATCTTAAAAACAGCATTGTCGTTCATATATACTCATACTACTTGTCTGTATAATGTATAAGTTATTGTGCCAATACTAAGGTACTCAAATTACTATTCTGAAACTTATCACTCTCATTTTGTGATCATCCCTTTGTTTGGATTTTTACATATGGATTAAAGGATTAGATTTGTTTAGAAATTTCAGATAAGTACTACTACATGTAAACTGGATTCAGAATTCCTAGAAGTCACTTGTCTGATCTATTAATTTAAAGTCTATATAAAATTAGTAAATACAGGCAGCATCAATAAATTTAATATTATGTCCACTTATAAAAATTAAAAATACTACTAGTATTATAGTTCAAAGTTCAAACGCATACGCGAGTTTAAGTTTGTAAATGCCATTGCCATTATACATTTAATTTTGGATTTTTTTAATAAAATATTAATATTTAAAAAATAATTTAATATAATATATTGTATATGTTTGAAAGATGTTTAATAAAATAAATAAGAGCTACCGGTGCTCCATTTATATAAGGTGGGGCCATGTCTAACTTGTGCAGAATGCAGGAGAGAGAAGGAAAGGGACGTCGTTGATAATGACGCTCTTTTCTCTATATATATTTAATTTAATTATTTTTATTCCAATAAAATCTATGCACACATAATTCTATTTTGATATTTAGCTTAAAAAAGTTTAAAAATAGAATCTGAGCTTTCTGATATGGACCTCGTGTATCTTATTGGGCCAATTATTTAGCCCATTAAGCTGTTGTAGCTTGCTTTAGCTTACCTAAAAATCCCTTTCACCCTTCTATTGTTTTTTTTTTTTTTTGAGCATCCACAGTTTGGTTTTTTATCAATTTATTATCATTTAATTAAATAATTTTTAAAATAGGGTACTTTTTGAAAAATATATTAAAATGTAGTAAAACGTGAAGCCCCCACGCATTTTGGGGGCCAAGATATAATTAACACTTCTTGTTTGTAATAAAAGAATTAAAAAGGAGAAAACGTGCGGCCCTAACACGTTTTCTTTATTATTATTACTTTTTTTTTCTATTTTTTAAAGTTTATATGCTTAAAAAAATTTAAAAAAAAAGATTATTGGAAAACGCCCGACCCCAAGGCGTTTTCCTTATATATGTATTTATGTATTTGATACATGCATGTCATGCATGAATATTATAATATATTAAATATACCTCAATTTAATAAAAAAATTGCATGGAAGAAAATTTGGCATGCCTGTTTTATATGAGATCAAACATTTAAACTTGGAATAACTTTAGGTCTACATTTAAAAAAATAATAAAAAATCACTTTAAAATTTACACTAAAAAAATTAATTATTAAGCTAATATATCAATTTAAAATTCAATATTTTAAACAAATAGTTTGGAAAAATAGTTTAACCTTGACCTCCAATTCCCTGACTAAAATATAATGTAAATAAGAGATGATTTTATGTGAGAAGGTCTCATAAATTTGAGCTATTCTATTTTGATATTTACATCATATTCCATGCAATTTTTTGTGTGAAATAATCTAATTTTATTGTGTAGAACATCTTAATAAGAAAAGGTGTGTAAATGTAGTTGTTTAATTATTTTATGTGGGAGGTCTCATTAAAAAAAAGTGTGCAAATGTAGATGTTTATAGATAGATAAAAATTTGCAAGGAATGTGGTTCAAATTTTATCTTAAACTATTTATGAGACAGTTGCATACAAAATTTTATCTTCAACTATTTTTTAAAACAATTTATTTAAAATATTTGAATTTTATATTAAATATATTAGCTTAATAATTTCTTGTAGTGCAAAGCTTAAAATGATTATTTAATTAATTTTTGAAATATGAACGGTAAGGTTGCATTTGGTTGGGTGGATTTGGGCTTATGAATTTTAAATCCACAGTCCAAATTCATTCTACATGTTTGGATTATGAATGGATTTCAAATACTTAGATTTGTGTTCACACACTTTTAATTAAAATTGAGAGAAATTTTAAATTCTCACTAAAATCATGTCATTTGAAATACCTACTCAAATCAAATCCCTCCATCCAAACACAACCTAAAATTATTTCGAGTTTGGTCTCCTACATGGAAATTAATAAGGAAATATACATGCCAAAATTTCTGCTATGCAATTTCTATTTTAATAATTGATGTAGATTTATTAATCATGTATATATAACATGCATGCATCAAAAACTCATGCATACATATATAAAAGGAAAACGCTTGGGGGCAAGGCGTTTTCAAATGATTGTTTTTAAATTTTTAAATGAAAAAAATAATTTATAATAGTGAAAACGCGTTGGGGCGGCACGTTTCTCCCTCTTTAATTTTTTTTAATTATAAACAAGACATGTTAATTGTATTTTGGCTCCAAAACGCGTGGGGGCCTCGCGTCTTTGTTACAGAAACGCTTGACCCCGACGCGTTTTACTACATTTTGATATATTTTTTAAAAAGTGCCTTATTTTAAAAATTATTTAATTAAAGGACAATAAAGTGATAAAAAACACATCCACAATTTGGGTTATAATTTTTTTGTTTTAACTTTGACACATGTTTGTCACCAAAAAAAATTCCTACTCCAATTTCAAAAAATTTATACCTTTTCCAATACATTCTACCACAAATTAATGAGCATGAAATTAAATAAAATTATATACTTGGGATTTGGAACCACATATATTGACATCCAATCTCATACTCAGCATGTGGGTTGCAAACCCCAAATAATTGCTTCTTCTTTTCTTATTAGTTGTCCACTCTCCAATTATCTAGACATGTTCAAACCGTAACCGGAAAATCGTCGGTTTTTAACCGTCGGTTTGGTAAAACGCCGATTACGATTAAAAAACCGAAAACAGAATGAAAACGAGCAAAAACGGAGAAATTTTTTTTAAAAAAAATAATAAAAAATCGGCGAACCGACAGTTCATAACCTAACCGCCAGTTCAAAAACCGTAACCGCGGTTTGACGGTTCGGTTACGATTGCCGATTTTCCCAAACTGTAACCGGCGGTTTCTAACCGTTGAACATGTCTACAATTACCCCACTCTCTCATTTTCTCCATTTTTTCACTTCTACCAAGTAGAAATTCTCATACCCCAATTAACCTCTCTCCTCCACCTAAGCAACTCTCCAATGAGCTCTACCCTCATTTTGAGGGTGGAGTAGTAAATTAGTAATCCACAGGGGACTTCTCACCCCCATTGCTAGTGAGGATTTTTGGATTTTAAGTTTGTCACATGGGTGTCACTTCAAAAGTTTCTTACTTCTATCTCAAAAAACTTATACCTCCTCCAATGCATTCTACTCCAAAAAACAATACAAATAAAAAATATTTGGGACCACATTAAAGCCCACTCTCGCAAGTGAGTTACACTCTTCAAAATTGTTCTATTTTTTTCTCATGTGTTGTACACTCTCCCTCTATCTCACTCTCTTTTTTTCTAATTTTTTACTTCTACTTGAGTAGAAGTATTCATACGTGGAATATATCAAGTATGACCTTTTAACCCTACCCATGTTTATTTTTTGCCTTCATTCCATTTGACCACTTTTAAATGTAATAAAAATAAAGAAAAAAGAAAAAAAATTCAAATCTCATATTCTTTAATTCTTGTTTTCAATCTCTTTTTCAAATTTCATATTCCCTCTCATTATTCTCTTATTCTTCTTTTCAATCTTTTTTTCAAATCTCATATTCCCTCTCATTATTCTCTTATTCTTCTTTTCAATCTCTACACTTAAATTCTCTCATTTTTTTCTCATAATGTAATTGAAAGTTGGATTGAAGGTAAAAAACATATTTCTATTATATTCATTTGTTTGATTTTGTTGGTATTTGATATTTTATCATAGTGAATTCAAGTGTGTATTTTTTTTTAGGTTTACACCCAAAATTTTCGTTTAAGTTGTTTAGGGTTGTGTAGGGTTGTTTAAGGTTGTTTAAGGTTGTTTAGGATTGTTTAAGGTTGTTTAGGATTGTTTAAGGTTGTTTAGGGTTGTTTACTGGGGTTGTTTAAGGTTGTTTAAAATTGTTTAGGGTTGTTTACTGGACTTGTTTGGGGTTGTTTAGGGTTGTTTGAGGTTGTTTAGGGTTGTGTACTGGGCTTGTTTGGGGTTGTTTAGGATTGTTTAAGGTTGTTTAGGGTTGTTTACTGGGGTTATTTAAGGTTGTTTAAAGTTGTTTAGGGTTGTTTACTGGACTTGTTTGGGGTTGTTTAGGGTTGTTTGAGGTTGTTTAGGGTTGTTTACTGAACTTGTTTGGGGTTGTTTAGGGTTGTTTGAGGTTGTTTACTGGTCTTGTTTGAGGTTGTTTAGAGTTGTTTAAGATTGTTTAGGGTTGTTTATTGGGCTTGTTTGATGTTGTTTAAGGTTGTTTAATATAGTTGTTTAGGGTCGTTTAATGTGATTGTTTATAATTGTTTAATGTGGTTGTTTATGGTTGTTTTGTATGGTTGTTCTTTTTTTTTTTTTTTTTAATCAATTAAATAAAAGAAGGTCATTTTTGTATATTTTATATAAGTAAGACCATTTTTTATAACTAATAGTTTGACTAGGACATTTCTGAAATTCATACCCCATTTACTCTTTTTCCTCCACATCAACACCTCCACAATGTGTCCTACCCTTATTTTGAGTGAGGGGTAGAAATTCACCTATAATTCCTCACCCATTCCTCACCCCTAGGGATAGGGATAGACAATTGTACTAGTCCAAATCCGGATCCCATATTGAATCCTTCTTGCATGGGCCGGGTATGGACTCAATTAAGCGGGTATAAGACGTATCGTAGTTTTTGTCAAACTAGTAATTCTCCCGTGCGATGTACGAATTGAATATTTCTAAATTTTATTAATGTAACAGTGTAATATATAAAAAATGTGATGGAAAATTAAATTAAAATATTTTGTTTATTGTCAATTAATCTATGTACTAAAATCACCACAATTAAAACTAAAATTTATAAAGTGATATTGAGGCTCCCAACATGAAATGTCTAACCACATTTTTTCGTAGACATTCTTCAATGACGTCTATAGATTACTTAAAATCTATAAATTCAAAGATTAAATTTTAAAATTCTTTGAAATCTTTCATTAACCTGAGATTTTATGTGAAGCCATTGATAATTTGAAGCTCCTTTAGAATAATAATAATAATTTTTTGAAGCTTCAATTAGTTTTTTTTAATCAATTTTTACTTATAATTATTAAAAAGTTAGTTTAATACAGATAATAAATTAATACTCCTATTTTATTATACATTTCTCAAAATAAAGAATAATTGGGAGGAAAACAACGTGTTACAATTCCTGGTGACTATTGCATTTTTTTAATTTTTTTAAAGAAATCTAATGCATGCAAAAATATATATTAAACAATTATTGATTTTTATTATTTAAATGGCCTTCAATAATCCTAACATGACACAAATCGTAATTACGACTTTTAAACTCCAAAATTAAAATATAAACCTTTTTAAATTGGGAATTACATGTTTAATGGTTTCATGACTGTTAGTATTCTAACATTTGTTGGCTGCTTAAGAATCGTTTTTTTTTTATAGAGAAAATCATGATAATATAAAAATGAGACATTGAGACTGATAAGTCATTAAACAATTTATCCAGAAATTAGTTAAATGGTTGCTAAATACTCAACTAAGCTAATCCATTTAAGTTTCATACAATTTTTTATTTTTTTTAATTTCATGTTTAATATGCATACGTTTCTTTTAAATATTATATATAAAACATATTTTCAGTCTGTTTGGATGTACACAAAACTGAAATTTCATAAAATTTATGAATGCTAACTTTATTAGTTTATGGAACATAAAAGGTATCAGTTTATTTAAGTAATGAGCGTATAATATGTATGAAATACTATATATAATTTTAAAAGTATAACTTACATACCTGTGATTGTTTACCAAATGATTTCTTACATTGAAGTACTGGAGAACATGTACAGTACTCTGCTGAAATATAAAAACACTGTGTTAATCTACAGAGGGAAAATGTAGACATGCATTAACAACTACAATTACCTTGATTATTCAGATAATGAAATGAGAAAATATGAAAATGCATGCATTTGCAAATCGTGCTATACGGATGCAAATTTAAAAAAAATACAAAGAACAAACTTTAAAAAAAAAATTAAATTAAATGAAGCAGTTGAAGCTAAGCCTATGAAATATTATTCTGAAAGATGAAAAATGAAGGTGAGCTGACTCTTAAATACTGAATAGAAATTCAACTGAGGAATAACTATAATATCTATTTATATTTACATGAAAATTAATAAAATTAGAGTATTGGTGAAATTCAAATTTACAATTCAGCTTGGCATGATTTTTGCCTCGAGAGAAGCTGAGCAGTATTTGTTGTTTGGCGCGACTTTTATAGTGAAATTTCACTGAGCAAGTATGTTGATTACAGAAAAATAATAAATTAATTTAAAAGTTCATTTTGGATGAGTTTTTCAAGAATGTGTAATAATTAATCAACATCATTTATTAAAAAAATTACTCCGTGGCCCGTGAATTACTCAATATTCTTGTCAGAAAGTAATTTTCCATCAGGGAGAAAACTGAAATGGGCGGTAGTATGTGCCAAAAATAAATACAAAATAAAAAGTATTTTACAGAAATAGAAGGTTAAAATGGGCGGGAAAATAGGATGTTACTAAAAATGGCAGACTATTCTGTTATTATATATATATAGATTCGCCCCATCAATTTGGACTCACTTTATATAAATACAGTAATATTTAATATATATATATATGTATGTTTTAATTTTTTCAAAAAAAAAAGTTTTAATTTATATAAACTTATATGCATATGAGTATATATGTTTGTAATAATATCTTATATGTAATTTTTTTTAGTGTAAAATGAATATGGAATGCTATTTTAAACAATTATATATTTAATTTGAATTATGTAATATTAAAATAAAAATATTGTATACCTTAAAATTAATTTAAAAATAATTTTAAAAAATTATGCGAGGCCAGACAAGTAAGACCCGACAGGTATTCAAGCGGAGAGACCCAAATATAAAATTTTTCTAACAACACGTAACTCGTCCCATTGCCATCCCAAATTTTTTTGGTACTCACATAGATGAATTTATAACTCTTCCATCTTCAATTGTAGAAGTTAAGGATATCAAATTTATAACTTCAAAATTTACACTCAATCTACACCTACCATTATCAATAAATTTATTATAAATTTTTTAATACAACCCACCTCATACGCTTTAAAATAACCCGTCCATTAATTAATTTAATATAAATTAAATTTTTACCCTATTAAAAATTTTAGAAAAAAAATACTTACCGATGACATAAATTGATAAAACAAAGTGCATTATCTAATTACGCTAAACCAGGATGTAATCATATTTAAAGATAATATACGAATTAATAATGTATCTAATCTATCTCTAATTTGGGCGCATAAACAAATTTTGAATTCAAAATTCATCCCATTTAGTTTGGGTTACAAAATATAAATGCCAAAAATATGTAAAGACAAACAGCCCTCGGAGCCCACTAATTCATCCATCTAACAACTAACAATGATTTAATTCCCAAATTTACACACACATCCACCTGGCTTCATCAAACATCAAATCTCTAGGAATTCAAAGTGTTATATTTTTTCAGTTTCACTTTTCGTATTTTACTCTACTAGAATTTTTAACACGTGTTGTTCTCAATATTATAAGACGTTGATTATTTATCACTAATATTAAATTTCATATTAATATATGTTGGATATCATACATATCCAAAATTTGTATGTAATTTTTTTCCTCTTCATAATATGTATATCTAAAAATACAAACAATATTTTTATCATCACTTCTCAAATTTCATTCATTTACCCAAATAATTATGTACTATATAATTTAGGTTAGAGTTTTTCCATCCTTATATAATTTAAGGAACATATATTTCATGTTTTAATTAAATACTTAGTATATTATTAGCATTTCTTAAAAAAGGGGGAAAATATTTTTATTTTAAGAAGGTATTTTGTAGGATCATCAGAAATTTGCAAGAATACTCAATATAGATTATAGAAAATATAACAATAAAACCTCTTAATTAACACGAGGAATATTCAATTACAGTAATTAATTTGACTCTAGGATATTCAATCATATATTTTCATGCAAGATTCACATCAAATTGACTTTATTATCAAATACTCGTAATTTAAATTTGAATTGAAAACGTTAAATCAAACTCAAAGTCACTTGGTTCAAGTCAGCTTCATTCACACTTTATTTGAACCACTCTAAAATCAAATTTCAGTAATTATGAACCACTGTTTCTTTGGTATAATTTAGGTTTTAAATTAAATACTGTATAATTATTGAAGTTATATTTTTCTATCAAATTAATTAGTGAATTCACATCTGTTAAATTTTGAAAAAATAGAATAACGGTCAAATATTAGCTGAAGCCAACGGGGCTTATATTTGTATTAACGCCGTCATAATCCCTACGCCCCACATTTTCATCTCACGAAACAAAATTCAAACGCAACGCTCTCCCTAACGGCCATATTTTCTCAGCTCCTTCACTACCCTTTTCCCAATCTGCTGTATTCTTTTGTGCTGAATCACTCTCACAACTTTCACAGATTTCGTAGTCACATTCTTCGATTACATTTCCAGATTTACGGACTTTGATTTCATCTGTAAGTGTTAGTCCGAGCATTAGGATGAATTTGAATTTGAATTTTTGGCTGATTTGTCATTTTGTGAAATTCGATCCGCACTCATTTTCTGTATTTGCCTGATTCTGGTTCGGCGATTCCTTTTCTGGTTAATTGAAAAAGGGAGAAAGCATTCAATACTATGTTTCTTCTGTTACAGATTGTTGTTATACAATGCTTGTGGTGATTTATGTTTTTTTTTTAAATGTAGATTTGGAATTTGATTTATAAATAGAAATCCATTTATTTCTGTTTTGAGATTCTGAACGAGTGAGAAATTGTTTCAGAATGGAAGCTTCAAGGAGAGGCGGTGGTGGTGGTGGAATGGTGCCTATTTCGCCGTCACAAACGCCGCGGTCCAGCGAAAAGGTGGTGAGAGATCTGCGATCCGGGGAGGGAGGTTTCAGCGGAAAACATGAAAAGGATAGAGGTGTTAATGTACAGGTCATTGTGCGATGCAGGTGATTATTATTCACTTATATTTCTTCTCTTATTTTTGGTTTGCTTTAAGTGTTTTTTCATGGTAATTTAAATTCTTTATAGGCCATTAAGTGATGATGAGGTTAGATTGAGAACACCTGCGGTGATTACTTGCAATGACAACAGAAGAGAAGTTTGTGCCGCTCAAAATATTGCAAATAAGCAAATTGACAGGACCTTCAATTTTGACAAGGTTTGCTCTATCATAGCTCTGAAATTCAATTTCATATGTCTAGATTTCAGATTATCCATTACAAAGAGCTGTTGTTTTTTGGAACTAGTTTATATTAATGAATTTATGCATTCTAAGATCTTTTGTTTTCCTTGTTTCAATGAATTACATTCATAATGGAATTAAATTGTGGGTATCTTGTGTTTAGGTATTTGGTCCATCATCCCAGCAAAAGGATTTATATGAACAAGCAGTGAGCCCCATAGTATTTGAAGTTTTGGAAGGCTACAATTGCACCATCTTTGCCTATGGGCAAACCGGAACGGGGAAGACTTACACTATGGAGGGTGGAGCTAGGAAAAAGGTTTGAATTATTCTCTTTTGATGATTTTTGAGCTTCTAATTTGTCAATTTCTTTAATGTTATGATTCTTTTCTCTTTAGAATGGTGAATTCCCAAATGATGCTGGTGTCATTCCAAGAGCTGTTAAACAAATATTTGATATCTTAGAGGCTCAAAATGCTGAGTACAACATGAAGGTCACATTCTTAGAACTGTACAACGAGGAAATAACAGATCTTTTGGCACCAGAAGAATGTAAATTCGCAGATGACAAGTCAAAGAAACCAATAGCACTAATGGAGGATGGAAAAGGAGGAGTTTTTGTTCGGGGTTTGGAAGAGGAAATTGTAACCACTGCAAATGAAATATATAAAATCTTGGAGAAAGGTTCTGCCAAAAGGAGAACAGCAGAGACCCTTCTCAACAAACAGAGCAGCCGTTCTCACTCTATATTTTCTATCACTATTCACATAAAGGAGTGTACTCCAGAAGGAGAGGAGGTGATCAAATGTGGGAAGCTCAATTTAGTCGACCTGGCTGGCTCAGAGAATATTTCACGTTCTGGTGCGAAAGAGGTACAAAATATGAAATGTTTTCGTCACTCAAAGGAGTTCTTCACCATGCAATCTATATGTTTTGAAGACATTTTAATTTACTTTTGTAGGGAAGGGCTAGGGAAGCAGGTGAGATCAACAAAAGTTTGCTTACACTTGGCCGGGTCATAAATACATTGGTTGAGCATTCTGGTCATATACCCTATAGGTACACGACTCTCTTAATGTCATTATTATGATGAACAAGCTAGTTTTGAAATGCCATTAACAGATGTGCTGAAATCTGACAGAGATAGCAAGTTAACAAGGTTGCTCAGAGATTCTCTGGGAGGGAAAACGAAGACGTGTATAATTGCCACTATATCACCTTCCATCTACTGCTTGGAAGAAACACTCAGCACTTTGGATTATGCTCATCGTGCCAAAAATATAAAGAACAAACCAGAGGCTAGTATAATCTTGAATTTTTTTTTATTTCCCTGCTTTGATGTCATTTCCTCAGGTGGTGAAAAATTAATACTTATTTGTTACTAATGACAGATCAACCAAAAGATGATGAAATCTGCATTAATCAAAGATTTGTATGGTGAAATTGATCGACTAAAGCAAGGTTGTTGAGTGCTCTCCACTTTGTGTGAGTGTGTGTGGTTCTTGATTTTATTACTGCATCACTGACAACTTGTTTATGATGTTGTTTAGAGGTAAATGCTGCAAGAGAGAAGAACGGAGTCTACATACCGAAAGATCGATTTCTCCAGGATGAGGCAGAGAAAAAGGTTTGTAGTGGCATTTAGTGTATTGATGCTATAAAATTACTTGATAAATAATTCCCCTGATTTTGGGCATGCTTAATGTTTGTTATTGCAGGCCATGACAGAAAAGATAGAACGTATGGAAAATGATTTTGAATCCAGGGATAAGGTAGTCAAAATTTTCTAACTGGATTTCTTCTGATTGTTGTGATAAAGAAAGCACAATTCATGATAGATTTGTGCTTTTTGTGCAGCAATTATTGGAGCTTCAGGAGTTGTATAATTCTCAGCAGCAGTTAACTGCTGAACTGAGTGACAAACTAGGGAAGACTGAGGTTTGATATCTGAACCACCTGCCAGTTACAATACAATACTCGGTTCTCCTTATCTTTGCTGTCATGCAATAACTAGACTCTTTTATCTATGATTTTCAGACAAGGCTTCTAGAAACTGAACATGCATTGACTGATCTTGAAGAAAGACACAAGCAGGCAAATGCAACGATAAAAGAAAAGGAATACCTGATATCCACTCTTCTTAAGTCTGGTAAGTGTTGTCTTTGATGTGTTTCCTGCTAATTTAGTTTGGATAAATTATCTTGGTTTCTCCCTCTCGTTTTGAAAAAATATATATATATTGGCAACATCACATTACTACACTACCAAAATTAAAGTTCATTGTTTTCTTTGTCCATCTACTTTGAGCATAATTAATTCTATTTGACTTCCATCTTTTCAACTTCCATTTTGACTTACATAATTAATTCTATTCAACTAATATCTATGATTCAGATTCAAATCAGACGTTTGATTCATACTCCCTCCTATTCAAAATATAAGTCATCCTAAGCTCATGCACATATATTAAGAAAATTATTGACTTCTCATTTTACCCTTAATTAATGTTTGTATTTCTCATTAAATATTTATTATTTTAAGGGTAAATTTGGAATAAATGCAATTAATTTGCATTGAAAAGTGCAAAACGACTTATATTTTGCAAAAAAAACGAAAAGTCAAAACGACTTATAATAAGAATAGGAGGGAGTATATTTTTTGTTATTCTTCCACTATCCAAAGGTTACAATGATTATTCCCAACTAGTTCAAACAACATTAAAACAATGGTTTTAAGTTGTAATTTGAAAAGAAACACCACTTTATGATGTTCTATTGATTATCTCTACCAGAGAAAGCACTCATGGAACGAGCACTTGGGCTTCGAGCAGAATTGGAGAATGCTGCATCAGATGTCTCTAATCTTTTCACGAAGATCGGTCAGCATCTTAATTTCAAAACCCATTAATTTATTTCTCTTAATAAGCAAACCTTTGTTGATTTCAACTATTTTTTATGTTGCAGAACGAAAGGATAAAATTGAAGACAGCAATAGAGTTCTTATACAAAAATTCCAATCTCAATTAACCCAGCAACTTCAAATCTTGCATAAATCAGTAGCATCTGCTTCCACGCAGCAAGAACAACACCTAAAAGAGATGGAGGAAGATATGCATTCATTTGTATCAACAAAGACTGAGGCTACTGAAGAACTTCGAGGCCATATAGAAAAATTAAAGGCCATGTATGGGTCTGGAGTCAAGGCTTTGGAAAATCTAGCTGGAGAACTTAATGATAACTCTCAATCAACATATCTCCACCTGAATTCTGAAGTTTCCAAACATTCTTCAGTCTTAGAAGAGGTTTGAGAGTTCAGTTATATTGCGTTTTAGAATTACTTTAGCAGAAGTTTGATGTTAGTTAATTATGCATTGCAGCTTTTCAAAGGAATTACTGCTGAAGCTAATACTTTACTTCATGATCTTCAAGAAAGTCTACATAGTCAGGAACATAAATTAACTGCATATGCACAACAGCAACGTGAGGTTAGCATTTCTTTTAATATGAAACTGTTTTTATGTTAGTATATTTCTTTTATGTTCTTCGTTTGAAAGGGCGATTACTGACTCTAGATATATTTCCTAGGCTCATAGCAGGGCTATCGAAACCACTAGGTCAATTTCTCAAATTACAGTTGACTTCTTCAAGACTTTAGATGGGCATGCTTCAAAGATAGGCCAAATAGTGGAAGAATCAGAGACAATTAACGATCAGAAGTTGTCTGAACTTGAAAAGAAGTTTGAGGTACCTGAAAATTATGCATTTCTAACTCCATTTCTGTTGAAACGAGCTTGAAAACATTAACTTAAATGGAAGTCCCATTCCTTTGTAGGAGTGTGCTGCGCATGAAGAAAAACAACTACTAGCTCAAGTGGCAGAACTACTAGCTGGATCAAATGCTAGAAAGAAAAAATTGGTGTGTACTTGTGTTCATTTTCCTCTGACCTTATTCTAGTCTTTATTACTAATTTTAGGTTTTGCTGTTGCTTAGGTTCAAAGTGCAGTCGTTGGACTTCGGGAGACTGCAGCGAGTAGAACTGACAAATTACAGCAAGAAATGGCAATCATGCAAAACACCTCTTCTTCTATCAAAGAGGAATGGAAAACTTACTCCGAGAGAGCTGAATCTCATTATCGTGAGGATACATCTGCAGTAGAAAGTGGGAAAGAAAATATGGTTGATGCTCTTAAAAATTGGTTAGTTTCAGCTCTACTCATTTTCCTAGAAAATGCTGGATTTCATATAAATCTTCTTCTGTTAACTTGGAAATTACATGATGCAGTTTGGAACAAGCAAAATTAGGTGCACAACAATGGAACAATGCTCAGGAGTCCCTGCTTAGTCTAGAAAAGAAAAACGTTGCTTCTGTTGATGAAATTATTCGGTTAGTCACAAGTTCTGGATTTCCTACACTTCAAGCAAAGCTCTAGCATTGTTACTTTGCTTAATTTATGCAAATACATTTATCTATCTTAGGGGAGGAATGGACATGATTGAAGTTGTTCATGGGCGATACTCATCTGCTGTGAAATCGGTACTGAAAGATGCAGACGCTGAAATTACAAATGTGGTGTCGTCTATTGACCGTAAGTTTAAGCTGCATTATTCAGTAAGAAATAATACATTCCAAACCTATTATGTGAGAATTTTGATTCCATTATTGTGTATTTCAGGTTCCTTAAAACTTGATCATGAAGCATGTGAGAATCTTGATTCCATTATCAGTCCTTGTTGTGGAGAGTTAAGGGAACTCAACAGTGGGCACCACCACAAGGTTGTGGAGATCACAGAAAATGCAGGGCAATGTCTATTACAAGATTACACGGTAAAATACACAAAACAAGCACGAAAACATAAAAATAAGATTTTCAATAATCAAATGATCATTTTTTATTTTGCATATTTATAGGTGGATCAACCTTCATGCCTAACACCAAGGAAGAGAGCAATCAACGTTCCCAGCGTTGCTTCGGTCGAGGAACTAAAGGCCCCGTCGTTTGATCAATTGGTGAAGTCATTCTGGGATACAAAATCATCATCAGCCAAGGCAGCAGCAAATGGGGACGTAAAGCAGCATGCTGCAGACACTAGACTTCCCCTCACTCCCATCAATTACTTGCTTAGTTAGTGCATGGTTGAGGCAATATTTCACACTCGGTTGAGGCAATATTTCACACTCCCATTAGTAGATGAGAGAATTTCAGAGTACTTTGGTTGTATCTTGTACTAGTGTAGAACCCGTGTGTATTACACGGAATTTTAATATTCAGTATTATATTTTTTTATTTATTTACTCTATTAAAATTAGGTTATTATAATTATATTTTGTAAAAATAATTGCATTCAATTAATTAGATAAATTTAATTTGAATGTCTCATATCCCTAAAACATTACACATCTTACACGAAAATTTGTCATATCCCTAACCGTCTAATCGTCGATTTCAGTTTGAAAACTGAACCGTAACCTTAAAATTAAGGTTTGATTTCAATTATGGAAATTCAAAATTGAAACCGACCGTTCAGCGGTTAAATCGGCTAAATCGACGGTTTTGCCCATTTTTTCTAAATCGGCCAAATCGACGGTTTTTTTTTTAAAAAAAAATAATGGAAAAACAAAAAATAGAAAGAAAAAAATTCAAAACCTGTGGTTAAAAACAGTAACTGTAACCGGACCAGTTACAGTTCGGTTTCGGTTTGTAAAATTGTCAAACTGTAACCGTCGGTTTTAACCGTATGAACATGTCTACATCCCAATATGATCAACATTCGGGTGAGTCTCTGGGCGCGTTTGCCCAAAGTTACGGGAGAGGCTTTGCGTATGAGACTGAATCTTTCACAACGCTGCATGCAATTGCTCAAACGATAAGTCATGGATGGAATAACTTGTGGCTGGAAACGGATTCAACATTTGTAGAGAAAATCTTTTGTTTGTATATAAAAAAATAAAATTGAGAGAGATTTTTAAAGGAATGTCATTGACAGAAACAGAAAGAGAGTAGTATTAGTAGTGTATGAAAAACAAGGTTTTCATAATACCTTCCCATATCATAATAGTCGGAGGTATATATATAATAACCCCCTATGTTTTTTACTTCTCGACACCTCTGATATGCACAGGTTTGGTACACATTTCAAATTTGATGTTATTAGTGTTTTCTGAACAAAAATGGCTTCGTGCATACATTTATCAAATATGGGGAGTTTTTAATCCTTTCTAAAAAGTAATTTTATCACCTTTAATACTACTTCCTCCGTTCATGAAAAGTATCTCATTTGCCCTATATTTCTTGTCCACAAAATGTAGTTCCATACCCTTTATTGAAACTATCACCCTTCAACCATCACTTAATTACTCAAATTGCCATCAACTTTATTCACAAACAATTACTTTATTCACAATGGACCCCACAATATCCTATAATACCCTTACTTTATCTACATTTTTCTTAAAACATGTGCCCCACTCCCATGGGACTACTTTTTATGGATGGAGTAATAAACATTTCTTACATTAAAATATGTGCAAACAATAAATATTCAATTAATAATGGAACGGAAAGGAACATTACTTTGTAAAAACTAATACTATAGCTGCTAAATTAATACAACGCAATGGAAAACAAAATTAACATAATACTTTGCCTCAAGATAATATTGGGAACATCCCTTTCATCGTTTACATAATCCAGAATTATTCCAAAGCACTCTAAATCAATGCCAAACGTAGTTAACCATTCACTTGAATGTTTACATAATCCAGAATTATTCCAAAGCACTCTAAATCAATGCCAAACGTAGTTAACCATTCACTTGAATGCCGGACAACTTTAGTCTGGTTCATTTAAAATACAGTAGACACAGATTTGACAAAAGAAAAAGAATAGGAAATTATGTAGTAACACATATATATTATATATACATCACATGCACCGAACATTTTCTTCGGATTAAACATTCTGTATTGAACTAACTAATAAATTCACATGCTGGAAATGCGTGTGAACAAAAAAGAAAATGGAAAAAAAATCGATGGCCATATCCCTCACCAGGTATACTTTGATTGACCTCCTCCTTACCTGCAAAATATGCAATATCTGTTCAACAATCCAGGCAAACCCCATAACAGCAAGAAAATAAACAGAAACAATTCTCACAGGATAATAACTCGTGTGTGTATATATAAAACAAGATTGACCAATCAAATCTATTTTTAACATTCATATGGTTTTATGAACTATAAATATCAGAAGTTGGATCATCAAAACAATCAATCAAGCTCAAATTAAAGAGCAATGTAAGATTGCCTTTTTTCCGGTTGGTTTAGCTCCATTTTTTATGATTATGTATGAGGAAACATATTGCACGGCATACCGTCAGTTTTATATCAATAATTGCCAATTGGAATTCCATATATCAACTAGCACCATGATTGCATAACAGAAACTATTGTGAAGCCGATATTTTAAGGTCAAGTAATATGCAAGGATCCAAAAAAATCAGATCAAGAAATGTGAAAAGTGCTTAGGATGTTACACTAGTTTAGCAACAAATAAGCAAGTACAGCTCAAAGCCAAAAGACTTGGAGAAAAAAGAATAAGAAAATACCATGTCATCTTTAAACAATTCACAGTCACTAGAGTGTACAACCGGGCCCCCAGAGATCTTATAATAGAAATTGAAAACAGCAGGTAATTTGTTTCCCTACAAAAAATGATATAAGAGTCACGTTTGCCTATTATAAATATTATTACACAGAAGATGCTGAAATGCTCAGTGAATTATTATATCAGAAAAAGAAATCAAATGATAAGCAAAAGGCTTCAAACAACACAGACAAGGCATCCTTATTAAATTACCTTATTGCCAATGATGGAAAGCAACGATCACGCTGGTGGCTCCCCACCAAACGTGTCCTCCTCAAAATCTTCGGTAGTAGAATTCTCTTGGCATAGCAACTTATTTTCTTCAGCAGATTTCGTATCAAGACCATTGTCCTCTATCTGATCATTACCATTGTGATAATCAGGCTCTGATCTCTTATCATCGTCTGCATTTAATGTCTCAACATTGAGATCAGAAACCAAATCAAACCCTGATTCTCCTGCAGTTCCAGGGTAAGCAACAGTAACATCTCCACCTTCAGAAGGTTCAGTAGCTTCTTTCTTTTGCCTTCTCCATTTCTTAGTTGACGAAGTCCCATCATCCTCAAAATCTTCTTCTTCTCTTTCTCTATGTAAGTAAACCCACAATTTCCTCTCTCCATCAAACTGCACACAAGGATCACGCTCATAATGCAGACGATCCAATGCTCCACTAACTACTTGGTTAACCTGTGCATCAGAGACATCCTCCACAACATACTGTGAGTCCCTAATTAAAGTGCATACATCTGCTCGTGTTCCAATACTTCCAGGCAATCTAGCAGCTGCATCTCTCACAAGACAAAGGATTGTAACATGAGGTGGTCTATTGCGTTTCAACATAAAATGATCTCGAGCCTTTGATGTTGGCTTGCCACCACATCTCCTCAAGGGTGCAACGATCGATTTTTTACCATCAACAGCTGTGTACGAAAATGCCCTGTCTGGTATAAGATACCTAAGGACTTCTTCCTTCTGGAAATACGCTTTTACTTCTTCAGAGCTTTGGCTGATGGTATTCAGACTCTTCTGAGCTCTCAGGTCCTTGAACCTTTCTTTCTCATCCAAATTCATTTGCATTAGTGTCAAAGGCGGGGCAGGAAGACTTCCTAATTGCTGAAGTGTTTCCTGACTATTTTTCAGCCAATTAGCAAATGAGTCAACTAACTTCACAAGCATTTTGTGAGGAAGGTCCCACGAATCCGGAGAGGTCACCTCTTCAAAGGCTTCAGTGTCGGATAAATTTTGAACGACTGGACCAATCCACGACCAACTTTTTGAAGACTTTTGATAGACAACGAGTGGTTTCCACCCTTTTGCTCCTAGAGGTGCAGTTCTAGATGAAAATATTTTAAGAACACCTCTAACCAAATCCTGAAGTGGTTCTTGTGTTTCAAGAATACAAGGATCACCGGGATTTGATCTGACACGGTTGACAATTTCCTGAACAGTGAGTGAAGGGACATTTGCTTGAACAGAAGGCAAAGAAGTGTTGATGTCCACATTTGAATTCGAACAATCTTCCTGCTTGCTGCTTTGTTCCTCCTTGACCTCCAATTCAGCATCATTCTTATCCAATTTTTTTCCAGCCTCCAGAGAATCCTCTGGATGCAGAGTAATCATTGCCACACGAACCGCTGAAAGAAGATGAATGATGGAGAATGAGAAGCCACTGTGAACAGTAGGTGCGATTAAAGGAAATGACTTTTTCTGTCGTTTAGTTTCAGCCTCAACATCTTCCATTTCCATTTCCATAACTGGTGGCTGAGAAACTCCATTCTCTAGACCATCAGAAACATCCTCCAACTTGGTTTTCCGACGTTTTCTTAAAGAACTCACATCATCTAGCTGCAGCTCAGATTCAGCATGAAGGTAATGATCATTATCTTGCAGTTCCATGTGAGTGAAGTCATCCTTTATTTTCCGCTTTTTCGAAAGAGTGTTGCAACCTATTAATGAAGCATCAGATCTATCAGGATGATGGCCGGCAGAAAGGTCAACCATCTGCCCTTTCTTTCCCAACTTGTAATGAACTCCATTGGCTGCTGCCAGTGGTTGTGTCCAGAACAAGTCATTTTCACGCATATAATCAGATTGAAGTCCAAAATCAAGGGGAACATCACCTTTCCGTTTTCTGCCTAGGGTGAGGGAGGCTTTAACTGATGGAATATGGGAACTGTTGCCATCTAAATGGCCATTTCTTCCCAAATTGTAAAATTGATGCCGTTCATCATCACCAATTGCTCCTGGAAAGTAGTTTTTATCCAAATTTTTGGTGGGCAAGATATTCAAGTGCCCTAAATCATGCATCTTGCCCTTATGTTCGGATCCCATCATATCTAGATTTTGGCTATAATCCTCCATTCTCCGAGAAGAGTGTGATGATCCATCAGCAGTCAAGTAACTGTATGTCATCTCTCTACCTAAAAACTCGCTCTTCTTCATATCAGGGCCATATTTCAGATCTGGCCCACCACCAGGGTAAGCCCATTTGCTCCTCATCAAAGGATTGTCATCCTCATCAACATCCATATGTTCCGATGAATCTGTCTCTGTGTCTTCATGTCTGGAAAAATCCTTAATACCTCTGTTAACCGCACCATCTCTTCTTCCATTCATAGAACTTGCCTGGAATTTATCCTGTAAAGGCTTGGTTCTATACTCCGCATGCAGTAATTTCTCATTCGCATTGAGGTCAATAGCTTGCCTACTCATCTTCCACTTCTTCTTTTTGGCATTCAAATCATTAGGCTTACTTGATAAATCAGTAGGGAACAACCTGCCATGTTCACCAAGCCATGCTGGATCGTTTGCATCTAGAAGCTCTCTCTGACTTCCTTTCAACTTCTGACCCTTACCAATTTTCATCTGACTTTCAGCAGAAAATAGTTGAAGATTTTCTGCGTGCTTCACCTTTTTCCCACTATCATATATGTTTCTTGAATTAGGCGGCCTAGCAGTCAACACCCTGATATCAGACAACTTATTAATAGTCTTATTCCTTCCAAGAGAATGTAAACTGTTCCTGCCTGACATAGGGATTTTAATTAGACTATCTAAGTCTTCAGCTCTTGGATCTTCATACTTTTTCCATTTGGATGCGGAAGGCTTATTGTTTGTTCCAACCCCACGAAAATTGTGATCTCTATGCACAGCAACTTCAACCATTGTTTCAGCCTCATCATCATCCTCTAAAATCTGCTCATTCTTTCCTACTGCAGCAGAAGAATCATAACCTGGGCCTCTATTATACTGAGAAACAGGGAGTCCCAAACCATAGTGCCCTGACATCATTTCAACTCCAGGATGAATTGAAGGAAAGGGATCTGGTAACTCTTTCATTGAAGAAATTTTTGATCCAGCCAGTTTTAATGTTCCTTTGGGATTTCGTTTCCCAAATTTCGTTGAATCCATGGTGGTTTTGGTTTTCCGGCTGCGAGAAGAAATATCTGCAGCCGGACCCACGCTGTGCCCTGAATAACGATTAGTCTTCTGGCCGAATCTCGGATGATCCTTTAGCTTTTTGTCCCACAAACCATCACCCCACTCCTCTCTGTCAGATGACTCACTTCCAAACTCTTCCATGTTCTCATTCATCAAACTCTTCTGACTCCTCATAATGTTCCACACGCGAATCTTCTCCTCAATGCTGTATCCCTTGAAATTCTGCCACGCATCCCTTATCTGGCAGAGATTGTTAACTATACCATTGTGATGCCTCCGCAAGTTATGATAATGCTGTCTTTTCTGGAAAAAATTCAACCCCTTTCTATAAAGGGCCACCCTTGGCTCACACACACCCCCCTTCAACATCTCAAACAACTTATCAATAGGGCTTCCAAAATGCAAGTTATCGCCAGAAAAAAGCCCTTTCAGTGTGCATACAAAACTCTCTTGGTCCATATCAGGTAGATACTTGGAAAGACCAAATCTTTCCTCTTCGGTTAGAATCTCATTCCAAACATCCATAGAAAGCACATCTTTCAACCCTGGAAGATCATACAATTCATAGGGAATGCTGCACGTTTGATCTCCAACCTGGCAAAACTCCTCACCAGTTTCACCTAACTCCAATAAATCGAAGTCATCAGAACCCGCTCCGGAATCACAGTCATCAAATTCATCATCGTCGTCATCAGATTCAACAGCAGAGGCAGAGGGATTCCTTTGAAAATCCTCATCATCGTCACTGGACATAGGTGTATCTCTACTTTGTGAGGATTGAAACTCCAAGTCAAAACGAGCTACTTTAAAGTTATTCTTTTCAATCGCCATTCAACAGCAACATTACCTCAAAAACAACTCCACTTCAATTCAAAACCCTAGATTAAGAAAAATCACATCCATCAATTGAAAAAAAAGAAAAACCCTCAATTCTACCAAAAATTAAGAAAATTATAACGATATAAACAGAAGCCACACCAACTCAAAGACTTTAGAAGGTAAAAAGAGAGACAATTGAAACCCGATTCCGAGGTCGCTCAAACCAATTCACACCCCTAACGAAACAACAATTCCCAGCTTACAAAGCACGGCGAAACATCAGGCGAATTTCAATTTCATCGAAGCACATAGCATAAACAACAAGGAAAAAAAACAAATCATAAATCGAACACTACTATGCGAATGCCTCGTTGATATGGGATCAAAACACACCTGCGTTTGTTGGGAGAGAAAGCGGTAGAAAGGCGAGGGGAATTTCTGGAGCGATTGCGAATATCCTGAATTGCGTGGAAACCCTAGCAAGAGATATGGAAAAGGGGAAAAAGTAAACCAGGCGGTTATATCGCGTGTTCGTGTGAGTGAGAGAGGGTGTGTTTGTGTGCGTGAGAGAGAGTGTGTGTAAGAGTACACTAGGACTTGGGTGAAAGAGGAAGAAGAAGACGACGAGTGTAAGCCGTTAGATTGAGATGTTACGTGACGTGGCACCCGAAGGGAGAACGCCCGATACGAGATCGGGTCGGGTCGGGTTTTGCGGGTTCGAGTGGGGCATACCAATTTTAAGTTATTAAGAATTAACGGAGAGCTGGTCACGACCGTTATTCAAGTTCATCTACTACCTTTATTTTATTCGGAATTAGATTTATTAGACTTCAAATTAATTTTAATACTGCAATTATTTTAAACTATTAAGCAGGTACCACAAACTAAAAAAAATTATTGTATACATTAGACAAATTATATTTACTCTATTATATGATAGGTTGATTTATGAAATTTATTTTAGTTACATTTGAATTTGAAGGTAAACGATCTAAATACTAGATTGATATCGTATGATAAAAATATTAAATAAATTCTTATATAATACTTGTATAAATTTAATTTCACGTGAATTCTTTTCTGATTGTCACAATTATAAATACGAATTATCATTTGTGTACATATAAAATGTTACTTATTTTAAAAGAGTTGGTCTTCTGTGCACACTAATGCACAGGTCAATCCTATATCCATTTATAAAAACAAATATAAACAATTAAGTAATGAATGTTCTAGTGGTTATAGATATCCTTCATAAACATGAGATCACAAGTTCAAATCCTTTCAAACTTTTTATTTTTTCGTTTTTTTTTTCGTTACTCACTTCCACTTTTCATTTCGTTTTTTTTTTCTGCTTAAAATATCTATCACTTTTCAATAATAAAAATTACATTTTTAAGTTAAAATATCTACCACTTTTCAATAAAAAGAATTACACTTTTCAGTTAAAATATCTACCACTTTCAATAATAAAAACTACATTTTTCAGTTAAAATATCTACCACTTTTCAATAATAATAATTATATTTTTCAATAATAAAATCTACCACTTTTCATTACTTTATTAATTAATTAATTTACCATTATTAATTAATTACAGTTCTCGTTTTTATCGATCAATATTTACAATTATTAATTAACTTACAATTCTCATCACTTAATTAATTTACAATTATTAATTAATCTATAATTTTCATTTTTATTTTGCTATGCAATTTTTATTATTGAAAAGTGATAGATATTTTAACTGAAAAGTGTAATTCTTATTATTGAAAAGTGGAAATTTTGTTACTGAAAAGTGGTAGATATTTTAACTCAAAAATGTAATTTTTATTATTGAAAAGTGGTAGATATTTTAACTGAAAAGTGTAAATCTTATTATTGAAAAGTGGGAATTTTATTTTATTGAAAAGTGGAAATTTTATTAGTGAAAAGTGGTAATCATTATTAGTGAAAAGTGGAAATTTTGTTACTGTGAGTGAATAGTGGTAACTGTTATTAGTGAAAAGTGGAAGTGAGTAACGAAAAAAAACTAAAAAAAAAAACGAAATAAAAACTAAAAAAAAAACTAAAAAAAAAACGAAATAAAAACTAAAAAAAAAAAGTTTAAAAGGATTGTAATTAATTAATAATGGTAAATTAATTAATTAATAAAGTAATAGATTATTAATTAATTAATAGAAAAAATGGAATTATAACCATAAGTAGAGAAAAAAAGAATCGCAAAAACTTATATGCAATATTGCATACATGCAATATGACTAATTAAGGTAATTAGGTCAAAATTTGTGGGTCAACGCGGGTCAACACGGGTCAAAGCGGGTCAACCTTAATTAAAATATTTATTTTCACTCTAATATATTATTATTTTACTACATGACCAAAATTATGTTACTCCAAGAACTAAATTTCGTCACTACAAGGTCAAAAATGTATTACTACAAGTCCAAAAATATTCTGGACACTTATTTTTTTGGGGCAAAATTACTAAAATAATTTTGACTTATTCGGCTACTACATGACTAAAACAATGTTACTACAAGACCAAAATTTTATCACTACAAGGTCAAAAGTGTATTACTACATGTTCAAAAATATTCTGGAGACTTTATTTTTTGGTGAATTTTTCAAAATGTTTTGACATGTAGTATTAAATTTTTGGCCTTGTAGTGGTAATATTTTGGCCTTGTAGTAACAATATTTTGGTCATGTAGTAAACCACCTGTTTGCAACCCGCGAATTTTCTGGGCAACCCGGATCCAGACCTATGACCCGCGAATTTTTTAAAATTGACTTAATTTGACTTTTGGACTTAGGGTTTTGACTTGCCTAATTGGGATAAAATGCATGTATGCAATATTTCACATAAGACTAACCCTTATGCACAAAAACTTATGGGTTGGTCTGCTATGGACTCGAGTGCATGTTGTGCACCCTAGTCTATGTTGCACTTTTTGGTAAATGGTATTGCACTTTTCAATTATTAAACTGTATAATAATATTTTTAGTATTAATTGAAAAGTGCAACACCATTTACCAAAAAGTGTAAGTCGGTAAACTGAAAAGTGCACATGAACTAGGGTGCACAGCATGCACTCGAGTGCATACTAGACTTTACCAAAACTTATATGCAATATTGCATGCATGCAATATTAACTAATTAAGTCAATTGCTGAAAATATTGACTTATTAAGTCAATGGGCTGAAAATATATATTATTTGGGCCACCATTAATTCATTTGGGTTAATTCTTAATTTATTTGTCAACTGGCCCGCTTGTGTTCTAATTTTGACAAAAAAATTTAACCAGTTTATTTTGTCAATTTCTGTGATTTTTTTATCTTTTATTTTATTGCCGAACGCGGGATATTAAACGTAGTAATTCAAATCGTAATATGTAGTAACACACATTATTTTATGTAGTAATAACACAAACTATTTTATATAATAATACAAATTCTTTTATTTTGTAACCCGTTTTTTTCTAGTGTTTTTGTTAATGTAGTAACTCACATTATAATACGTAGTAACATATACTATCGCATGTAGTAAACACAATAACCATGATGTAATGCAAATCATTTGATAAGGTTACATATAGTAACAAACGCATTCAATGTAGTAATTCAAACTGAAGTATGTAGTAACATATAATATTTTATATAGTAATATCGATTCTTTTATGTAGTATTTTTTTCTAGAATTTTTATTGATTAAGTAACTCACATTATAACATATAGTAACATATATTATTGCATGTAGTAATATAAAATAACCTCGATTCATAATAATAATTAAAGAATATTTAAAGAAATATAAAATATTTAAAGATTAAGGCTGTCGTAAATTGCAGCAATCGGCCGCGGCCTCGGGTGGCCGAAAACTGCTCGGAGAAGACGACTAAGTACAATTTCTGCTAGTGCGTATATTTATAAAAAATATTTCTGCTAGTGGGTGTATTTATAAAAAACATAGGTGTGAATTGAACTGTCAGTGGGTGTATTTATAAAAAAATGTGGGTTGAACTGTCACTGTGTGTATTTATAAAGAATGTGAGTGTAAATAACTGAAATGCATATATGCAATATTTCACAAAAGACTAGCCAAAAATTATGACATTAATACAGTTCTCGATCTATTGTCTAAACTAGTTTTTGCCCGTGCAGGGTCTAATTTTTGTCGTTTGTGAAAACAATATGCGAATGATCTTTTATATATATTTATATATTTTTATAACATATTAAAACACTCTCACAAAAAAAGTTTGAAGTGTATCTTGCTACCATTATTTTTAGACAAAATAATCAATTCTAACTTATACTTTTCACTTTTTATTAAACTTAGCACATACTTTTATTTTTAACTAAATTATACCCACACTTTTCATTTTGTTATCAAATTTAGCACATACTTATTCTTTCCTGCCCATACTTTTTATTTTTAATCAAATGTAGCACATACTTTTTATATTTTACCAATTTTAGCACATGTTTTTATCAATTAATTTAAACTATAAAAAAATGTAAAAATTATCTAATAATTAAAAAAATATATCATAAATATGTTTAAATTAAAAAATTCAATTTAAAATCTACAATTTTATTTTTTTAAGAATTGAGAATTGAAATTATCTAAAATTATTGAATTAAAAATAGATTTATAATATATATATATATATATATATATAAATACAATAATTGAAATAAATTGTAGTCTCTCTATCCACCAAAAGTATGTCCATTTTCCTTATTTGTTTGTCCACAAAAAATATGATCATTTTTCTTTTATCGAAACAATTATTTTATCTCTATCTCACAACAACCACACAACACTCTTACTTTATCAATTGTTTATTAAAACTTATGCCCACAAATATGAGTATACTTTTGGTGGACGGATGAAGTAAGATATATTTATTAATTAATTTGATTATATTTATAAAAAGTATGAGTATAAATTGGATAAGAGTAAACAAGTATGGGCTAAATTCGATAAAATATGAAAAGTATGAGTATCATTTGGTTTAGAAAAAAGTATGAGTATCATTTGGTTTAGAAAAAAGTATGCTAGATTTGAGGAAAAATGAAAAGTATAGGTATAATTTAAAAAGAAAAATATGTGCTAAATTTAATGAAAAGTGAAAAATATGTGCTAAAACTGATGATTTGGCCTTAATTTTATAATTTGCTTGCTTTAAATAGAGTATTCAACTATTCATACAAATTCAAGTAAATAAAAGAAATGTTAATATTGATCACCTCCATATTTGAATCATCTTCATAAAAAATGTTTTTTTTTATAGAAGATTCAACACTTTTTTGAGCTCTTCTTATTCACAAACTTGTTATCCATTGTTCATTTCTTCCACTAAATATTCTTTTTTGGACGATTCAATTACGTACAAAACCAATGAATCAATAGTTTGAGACTAAAGTTGACTGAAGAACAATATTCTTTCAATATTTACAGAGGTGGTTGTGGTGGGTCTGTTGTTGGAAGGAGAGGTGAATAATTGTTGTCTCGTTTATTGTGAAATTGTTTGAGTGACAAATTGATTGAGAGTTTCTTTATCTCTCCACTTATAACGGCATGCCACATGACTTTAAAATCACACATGACAAATAATTTTTTATTTATTTTTAAACTACACATGGCAAAAGTAGAAAATAACTCAAATGAATACGTGGTAAAATTAGGAGAGTCTCATTCTTCTTTTATATTAATATAAGATTCTTTGTACAAATGTTTTTCAAGCTCTTGTAAGGATGAATGTTGTTGTAAAAAATGACACAAAAATAAATGATTCGAGCATCAGGATTTTTTTCCACTCAAATTCCTCAGCACTTTAGTTGTAACACATTTCTTCGGATAACGAAACCGACTCTGATCAATAATGGGGGTAAACATACATAATAATAAATATTTAAAAAAAACATAAGTTTCAAATACGTATGAGCCTCTTTGCAATTTTCAATAAACATTAAACAAAAAAATCAACAAACTCAATTCGTTAACACCAGAAATTTGTGACAATGCATTGTTTCTCTTGCGATTCTTGAAGTGAAGTTTGAGTGCATTGACAACAAAGTTGACTGCAGCATCGAGAAGAGCAGCGACTCCGGTCAAAGAAAATCAAATTTCTTCTATCTCTTCTTCTTTTCAATTTCTGGCCTGAATACATATACAATCAAAAAAATTGAAATTAATCTCCATTCTCTAATACACATAAATTCCTAACACCAAATCTACAAAAAATTTAAAATAATACCCAGTAATACCAAATCAAATGAATTGAAACAAATATCTAATCTTAATTTACAGAAACCCCTAATTCATCATACCTAATCTACAACAGATTAAGAAAAAAGAAAAAAAGCAAAGGAAAAGAAAATAAAAGAAAATGGAACTAAATTACAACAGCCTACTCTACTTTTCTGCCTCTAAAACTCAGCCTCCCATTTTCCTTGCAACCAAATTACATCCATTAACCCCATCTCTATCTACACATACATATAATTCACACATGGTAATGCAACCAAACTACCATCTTTTCTGAATTGCTTATATTGTTTTGAGTCGAAGAGCCACAGTGATGGAAAAATCACAAATGTGAGAGTGACATTTTTATATTACAAAACATATAGAAAGAATATCAAGCGTTTTTGTGATTAATATAATTAAAAATGAAACGGTTTCTACTATTAGTACAATTAAGAATTATTTTTATACTGCAAACTCTTCATTGTCCATAACAAAATCACATGGACTCTTCGTTGTCCACAATAAAAATGACATGTGTCTCAAATTTGACACGTGTCAAAATAGTATTTGTCTCAAATGACACACAGTGACATGTTGGATAGTCTCAAATGACACATGGCGAAAGAAGGAAGACTCCTAAATGACACATGTCGAATGGCTGGAGAGACTTTCCTCCTTTTATATAATAAGATTCGGCGCAAACACATAAACCATGTGTGCAACAATTTGTCCAAACAAATAAAATGCGAGAAATATAAAATTACCCTATTGTTCCGTAAAAAAAAAAATGTTAGTCTTATTTATCTCTAACAGCGTCAGACCTTCAACCTGAACTTCTATAACAATGGGCTATGGTGAAAAGTAGGGACGCTTGAACAATGAAGAATATACCAATCCTTTAAACTTATAAATAATACCTGCATAAGATAAAGGAAAAAAAGGTTGAGGAAGAATAATATACAAATCCTTTAAAATTATAATAAACCAAAAATAAATTGAAAGAGGAAGAATATTAATCAAACTCAAACAAATTTAAAACAATCGAGAGAATATCTAAAGAAGATTTGCACAGTAAAGAAAACTTTTCTAAAAAAAAAATTAAGTATGTGCGTATATTGATAGAAAAAGAATGTTGAGTTTAAATTTAGAGAGAAAGAACTCAACTTGAAACTCATTATCCAAAAAAATCATCTTCTCACCTCCCCGCATATAATGAAAAACTTCTTCAAATTATAAACAGGACCTGAAATCACAAACTAAAAAAAAAATAATGCAGGACAAAACGTTAAATGATTTCGGCAAAAGTAACGTCGGTATTCAACCGAACAATTGAGAATAAATGAAAGAGAAGAGATGAGGAAAGAATATTAACTATAAATGAACGGTTAAAGAGGAAGTTGAGAAAATAGGGCACTACAAAAAATTGTCTAGAAGGCAATGACTTTTAGCAAGGGCAATGTACTGTTGCCAATTGGCAACAAACAGAAGAAAGGCGATTGATGTGAACGCCCTTGCCTTTTGGCAACGGACAAGGCAACGGCGTGTGTTGCACTCGCCAAAAGGCGACAGATTATAACGCCCTTGCCTTTTGGCAACGACAAAGGTAAGGGCGTCACTCGCCAAAAGGCGACGGGAGTGGGCCCGTTGCGAAATGACAACGGGACCCCACTCGCTAAAAGGCAACGACAGTGGGCCCGTAGCCTAAACCGTTGCCCTAATTGAACTTAAATTCAATCGTAACCCCTTCTTCCAGAACAGAAGAAGCGGCGCTCCTCCCTCCTCCCTCTCGAGTTTTACACCTCCAAAATCAACATCCACATTCGTGTGCAGATCGAACTCGGTTTTTTGCCATTTGTGTTCTACACTTCGACGGGAGCATTTCTACGGTAATTTTTTTTCGTTTTCATTGGTTAAATTTGAAGTTATATGTATATATATAGTTTTAGTATACTATATATGTATATATATGCATATATGTTGTATGTGTATATAAAATTTTATTTTTGGAATTGTTTGAAATTAAATGTTAATTTTTATGAATGCATGTGTTAATTGTTAGAAATTAATTGTTAATTGTGATATGTATATGTATGTTTTAATTAAGTTATATGAATTTATTTGTTAGGGTGTTAGAATAATTATTAGAATATATTTGGAATTGTATTAATTAATTTTAATAGAGTTGGAGGAATGAGACGTTGGTTGTCTGTGTGTTGTAGATGTCGATTGACATGAATTATTCAAGTCGTAGTTGGATGTATAGTCCAAGATTAGTGAATGGGATTATGAACCCCGAATTTGTTAGTGGAGTAAATGGATTTATTGAAGCTGCCACTAGTAATCCGAATTCGATTTGGGAAGGAAAAATTAGGTGTCGTTGTTCGAAAGCTAGATGTCGAAATCAAACTTATAGAGATCCTAATGAAGTGAAATCTCATTTATATCGAAATGGTTTTACACTGAATTATTATAATTGGATTTATTATAGGGAAGAGAGTTGGGGTCCACTTCCATTTCAAAACACTAATGAATTTGCGTCAACTTCAAACGACGTTGACCAAGCGGGACCTAGTTCGTACCACACTATAGTAGAAGAGTTAATGGGTGGCCCAAACATTGATTTTGGAATAAACGTGGAAGAGGAGGCACTTAATGAAGAACCCCCTAACGAGAATGCGACACAGTTTTACGACATGCTTCGTGCAGCGGACCAAGACTTGTATCCTGGTTGTGAATCTCATTCGCAGTTGTCATTTAATTCCAGATTGTTGAACATTAAAACGGAAAACAGATTGTCTAAAAGGGGATACAATCAGGTCGTTGAGTTGATTCGTGAGATTTGTCCTCCCGAAAATAAGGTTTCCAAGAAATTTAACGACACGTCGACACCAAACATTTGATGAGTGGGATGGGTCTTCCGGTAGAAATGATTGATTGTTGTGCATAGAATTGCATGTTATTCTGGGGTGCAGACAGCGAACTAGATTTTTGTAAGATTTGTGGTCGATCACGGTATAAACCGAGTAGGGTTGATGCAGATGGTCGGTTGAAAAAGAAACGTCCGGTTAAGGAGATGATCTACTTTCCGAAAATTCCTCGTTTGCAAAGATTGTACATGTCCAAGGCCACTGCGAAGGATATGACATGGCATGCCTCGTTGACTTGGAAGCATTTGGACCGTTCGTATCCTGATTTTGCATCTGAAATTAGGAATGTTAGGTTGGGCTTGAGTACAGACGGTTTTGCACCGTTTGGAATGACGGGAAAACAATATTCGTCATGGCCAGTTATACTTACTCCGTACAATCTACCCCCGTGGTTATGTATGAAGGATCAATTCATGTTTCTTTCGATTCTCGTGCCCGGTCCTAAAAGTCCGAAGGACAAACTTGATGTGTTTTTACAACCAATGATAGCAGATTTGAGATTTTTATGGGAAAATGGGGTGCAAACTTACGATGTTGCTAGAAAGCAAAACTTTTTTATCCGAGTTGCACTTATCTAGACCATTAGTGACTTCCTAGCATACTCAATGTTGTCTGGTTGGAGTATAGCTGGAAAGCTTGCGTGTCCATATTGTGGAGAGTACACCGATGCATTCTCTTTGAGGCTCAATCGAAAATAGTCATGGTTCGACAACCATCGAAAGTTCTTACCACTGAATCACACGTGGCGAACGAATAAAACTGCATTCATGGCCGGAATAGTAGTCACATGTGATCCACCGCCTATTCGAACGGGTGTGAGTCTCCTACACGAAATTGATCATTTGGGATATAGAAAGGTTACGGAGGAGGGTGCTGAGGCCCACAACAAAAAACTTTCTGGAGTACCTTGTTGATACTACACAATTTAGACGTGATGCATATTGAGAAAAATGTGTTTGATAACGTATTCAACACGGTGATGAATATGGAGGGAAAAACAAAGGACACGTCTAAATTAAGAGAAGAGCTGAATGATTATTGTCGTCGTCCCTCCCTCATGAAATGTCCACATACATCAAAGTATCCCAAGGCTTCTTATTCGCTTGATAATAAGCAAAAGGATGTCATTTGTAAGTGGATAAGTGAGTTGAAGTTTCCAGATGGCTATGTGTCTAACATGTCCCGTTGCATTGACTGGTCGAAATTGAAATTGTATGGGATGAAGAGTCATGATTGTCACGTGTTTATGCAGAGACTACTACCGATTGCTTTTTACAAAATTATGTCGCTCAATGTGTGGAGAGCAATCACTGAGCTTAGTCTATTTTTTAAGGACTTGACTTCTACAACCATCACAGTTGACAACATGACTCGACTGGAAACAGATATCCCAGCCATCTTGTGCAAGCTGGAACGTATCTTTCCACCCAACTTCTTCAACTCTATGGAACATCTAGCTGTGCACCTTGCATATGAAGCAAAAGTTGCTGGTCCAGTTCAATACAGATGGATGTATCCATATGAGAGGTAATTTAATTAATTTCTCATACGATTCTTCAAATTATCTGAACTTACGATTCTTAAAATTTAATCAGGTATCTTCGCACCTTGAAATTAAGCGTGGGTAACAAAGCATGTGTTGAAGCTTCAATTGCAAATGCATATTTAACTAAAGAGGCATCAATGTTTTGTTCTCACTATTTCGAGGACCATGTTACGACAAGGATACACAATGTACCTCGTAATTACGATGGTCGGGACGAAGTATACGAGTATGTCGAGGGCACTTTTTCCATATTTAAGGCGTCTGGCAAACGATTTGGAAAGCCTAAGAAAAGATGGATTTTAGACGAGGAGAAAAAAGGTTGCTCATACGTACGTGTTATTGAATTGTGATGAGGTGCAACCATATGTTCAGTAAGTCAATCTGACCAAAATGTTTTTTAATCCAATACTTAGTGTTGACATGTCTTATTAATCTTATATCGTACGTAGGCTATTCATGCAACAACTTCAAGTTGTTCAACCAAATCTCTCGGCCGCTGAATCAGATTTAAGCCTACAAGATGGATTTGCGTCATGGTTTGAAAAAATTGTAAGTTATCTTAAAATAACGATATGTGTAAAGTGTTAAGTTATAGAAATTCTCACATTAATTCGGCTTATATATATAGGTGAAGATAAATCGCGTCGAGAACAGGTTTTTATACGATCTTTCTGTCGGTCCGTCTGGTCAAGTTCTTACGTATGCAGGGTATTACGTGAACGAGTACAAATTCCACACTATGGCTTATGGTGCATCTAGAGAAACATCAAACAGTGGGGTTTGTATCAAGGGAAAAAACTATGATGCGGATAAGGAAGATTTCTATGGAAAACTCGAGGGAGTAGTCGAATTGGACTATCAGGGGTACCACGAGAAGAAAGTGGTTTTGTTCAAGTGTCAATGGTTTGATCCCTCAAACAATGGGACAAACGTTCATCCTAACTACAAGCTCGTGAAGCTTAATCAAAGGCGATCTTACGGTCGGTACGATCCATTCGTACTAGCAAGTCAAGCCACACAAGTCTACTATTGTCCATACCCTGGACCCCGTACTGATTGGATATCTGTCTGCAAAGTCAAACCGAGATACTTGGTGGATGCAAAAGATACTACTGAAGATGAAGTTCCCGCGTGGCAAGAGGATAACATAGTGACTCAAATGATTGTGCAAGTAGATGATGATCCTGTCATGTTAACTGATGACACGGGTACACTGATGGAAGTGGCAGAATATGAAAAAAATGAAGAAGAAGATGGAGAAGAAGACGGAGAAGAAGACGGAGAAGAAGACGAAGATGAAGCTGAAGATGAATGGTGTTGTTAATTATTAGACAATGTTATCTAACATTAATTTTATAAAATATTAATTCCTTATATTCTAGTGTTAATCGTTACAGAGATGTTCATATATATGCTATTTTAATTGTTACAATGTTCAACGTTAATAATGTTTTAATGTTCATTTTGACAGATGAGTGGACACGGTCATGGGCATGGTCGTAGATATGGTTCTTTTGGACAGGGTTCTTCTATACAGGGTTCTTTTGGACAGGGGCGAGGTAGAGGTAGAAGAGAGCCGGTGGATGAGACACCGACTGTGCCCATACCACAGGGTTTTTATATGCCCAGTATGACCCATATACTATAGTTTCCCCAAATGCCCGGAATGAACCCCAATCCCTATTACACTCAGGTGCCTCATATGGTTCCACCGACACAGGAACCATCCCCTCCACCGACACATTCGCCAGTTGGACCGTCGTTTGTCGAGACACAAGCGAGCATGTCGACTGATGCACCCGAGAGTTGCATTGTACTGTCGATCTACCTTGATACGTAAGTATAATATATTTAATTTTCATTAGACGTATGTATAACATGTTTATTAATAATTTTTCATTATTATAAATTATGTGTAACAAGATGATGCCTTCAAATTTAATCTCAAGGACGATTAGACAAATTATGTAAAGGAATATGGAGCTTGGTGCACACAGCTTTGCCAAGGTATCACCCGGTACGATTCAACGGTGGTGGGAGACATTCCAGGTATAATTAATTAATGATGTATAAAATAACTTTACATTTACATTTTGTTAAATTAATTCATTAATTGTTTTTTGCAGACCGAGGTCATGTGGGACCCTGATACCACATCTACTGAACCTGTGTACAGGCTCTTTCTTGAAAGAGCAGCAAATCGGTATTCTGGCATATTATCAAACGTCAAGACATCATGGGAGAAGAAGAAGCCGAAGTGGGATGTCAATGTTTGGAACGACTTAGTTCGTCACTGGAACGATTCTGCCACAGTTAAGAAGAGCGAGCAGTGTCGTAAGAACCGCTTATCCGAGCCTGGAGGTCCGGGTACTGGATATGGTACTCATAAAGGCGGAGCTCGTGGAGCAGCAAAGGTCGCATGGAGCATTGTGAGTCCAAGAATAAACACCTTAAAATGTTTTTTTCTTTTTTGAAAGCTTTAGTCTAGTATACACTCGAGTGGGGACGTGATCTTCTGTTACACAATGGTGTAACATCTTCTGTTACACCACTTAGATTTGCGCCACGTGTCCATCTATCAAATTTTACAAATATGAGAATAACACCCTATCATAGTCTTTTATTCTATTTAAGAAATGATGTTAATTTAATTAAAATAATATTCTATCAAAATTATATCCCAAAAAATCTTATAAATATATATATATATATATAATAGTTTTATAATTAAAGTCACAAAATATTAATGGGAGACATATATTAATTAGCTACATATATTATTATTATATAATTAATATTATTATAATGGAGATTAGAAGATAAATACGGAGTATAAACATAACGATTTAAAAATATTATAAAATTTTACACACTCTTAAAATACACGTAAAATTTATAGTATAATTAATATAAAATTCCTACTTAACTAATATAAAATTTTAGGTAAATATTAGGTAACCATTAATTTAAAAAATAAAAATAAATGGTAAGAATTAGAAAATAATTGGGCATAATAACAAATAGTGTAAAGAATATATATGTTTTACAAACAAATTCTCTATACAAACGTGATTATAATAAATTAAAATTACATAAAAATAATACGTAACATAAAATAACACACGTATAATAATAATAATTACATAATAATTAATTATAAATATTTAAAAATATCCATAATTCTTAACACTAATTCTTAATATCTATAATTTAGTTAATGTAACATAAAATGATAAAATGACACACGTTTAAATTGCTATAATTTTTAACATCTATAATTAATTATTATATAATTATTATTATTATTTTACTTAAATTAACATAATTCCTTAAATAGAATAAAAGACTATGATAGGTGTTATTCTCATATTTGTAAAATTTGATTGATGGACATGTGGCGCAAATTTAAATTGTGCAACAGGAGATTGTGTAACAGGAGATCCCGTCCCACTCGACTGTATACCATACACTGAGTGCCACGTCATTTTTTAATTAATTAAAGTAATTGCTTAGTGGTTACCCCATTCGCGTGTTCTTTTTTCTGTTTTAGTTTTTTTTTTTATTTCTTTTTATTTAAAAATAACGGATTACTCTCCATTGAATTATTTATGGCATCTTCTTTTTTTCTGTTTTAGTTTTTTTTTTATTTCTTTTTCTTTTATTAATTAATTAAAAATAACCGCTTACCTCCATTAAATTATTTATGTCATAAACATAATATTACTAAAAAGTATAAGTTATTATAAATAAAAAGATTATTGTAGATCGCAAAAACTTATATGCAATATTGCATACATGTCATATGACTAATTAAGATAAACTAGTATTTCACCCGTGCGATGCACGGTCTAAGAGTTTAAGAAATTTATTAATGTACTATTAATATTATACTAATATTCAATATAGTTATATGAGTAAAATTGAGATTCCACAAAAAAAATATAAAATCTTAATTAGGAAATATTTGTCTTATGGAGTATAATCTAAATAAAAAGTGCATGTATACAAAACTAAATAAAAATAACATGAATAAAAATTACAGATTCTGAAATACTTCTTTGTATACAACATTTTTTGTTGACCTATTATTGTCACCATCTTGGTCATAAATTAAAATTTTAAGCCCTTTCCGATTGGTCACTCGTGAAATTGCAACGTATAATTGACCGTGGCTAAAGACAGGTTTCTTCAACAATAGGCCGACATGTGAAAGCGATTGCCCTTGACTTTTGTTTATTGTCATAGCATACGATACAATCAAGGGAAATTGTCTTCTTTGAAATTTGAACGGTAATCTCGGATCAGACGGAGTTAACGACATTCTTGGAATCAACACTTTATGACCTGCGTTGTTTCCACATAGAATCTTTGCTTCCAAGACATGTGCTCCAAGTTTTGTAATAACCAATCGAGTACCATTACATAACCCAAGTGAATGATCAATATTTCTCAATAACATCACAGGAGTCCCAACCTTCAACTTTAACTCATGATTCGGAACACCCGAACATCTTATTCCATTTAGAAACTCTGGCGTGTGCACATCGGTTAATATGTCAACATTTGCATCTGACTTGCATGCACTATCCGAACTTAAATATGTCCTTGCATCACCAGAATTCAATGAAGACATGTGTTCATTTACGTCGTCAACTACATCAAGGGTTGGTGCTAATATAGCACGATCCTTCAAAAAACTCGGGTCATCCATCGAATCTCTATAGGAAGGATACGTACTTTGCACGATGGTTGCAACAGGGTCACCCGAACTACTGAGTAGAAGATCTTCGGGGATTTCAACAACTACATGCCCATCATTCTCACTTCCTTCTGTTCCATCTCCGATACTTGCAATCCATTCAGAGAATTTTTTTAATTCATTGTGTCCAACTGTTGAACCTTTAGCTTGTAGCCTCATGTTTTTAGTTAACCTCAACAATTTGCAGTCTCTCCATATGTTCGAAGAATTTATCGTTGCATGCACAATATCCTGTCGAGTGCCCTTGGGAATTACTGGTAAAATTTGACGAAAGTCCCCTCCAAAAACAATAGGTTTCCCCCCAAAAGGCTTGCGTTTATTCAATGGATTGCTCAATTGCATGATATCTTTAAGAGTTCTATCCAATGCTTCAAAACAATACCTGTGCATCATTGGTGCTTCGTCCCAAATGACCAGTTTAGCTTTCACAATAAGTTCTGCAAGTGGACTACCTTGTTTGATGGAACATGTTGAATTCTCAATCGGATTGAGAGGAATTGCAAACCGAGAATGAGCAGTTCGACCACCGGGGAGCAAAAGCGATGCTATGCCACTTGAAGCTACATTAAGAACGATTTCGCCCTTTGACCTAATAGCTGCAGATAAGGTCTTCCACAAGAATGTCTTTCCAGTACCCCCATAACCGTAGACAAAAAAGACACCCCCACTGCATGAATCAACTGCATCGATAATCATATCATATACATGACGTTGTTCATCAGTTAAGTTAGAAACCATAACCTTATGTTCCTCGGCCAATGCAGCTCGGTTGTATCGCAATTCATCATATACCAACTTATTTTGCATAGTTGATGAACATGTCATATCTGGAAATGGCATCGCATCAAAGTCTCTGAGTGTCCTTCCGAATCTCCGCATCAAGTTCTCAATCTCCACCAACGCAAGATTTTTTATTTCATCCTCCGTCAATGACAAACCTAAATGAAAATAACATAACAAAGTATAATATATATATATATATATATATAAGTCAATTGTAAAACCATGTAATTAAAAAATTTAGTTTCATCAATTTTTATTTAATAACAATGAATGTGAAAGTACCTTGGTGATTCAACAATTGACGTTGCCTGTATAAAATATCATCAGATAAATACGTCCAACACTTCTCCCATACTGCTTCTGGACGACTCAAACAATTTGACGATAACAATGTGACAAAAAGATATCTTAAAGAATTTGCTGAAGCCCATTGACTGGCTTCCAAAATACCATCACAATACTCTTTGTCATCATCTAACAATCCATATGCATAGCAAGCATCGCGAAAGGTCGCATACTGAACACCGTCTACAATCTTTATCTCATCAAAACTCTTGGGGGAAGGAACGACGTTGAGCAGACATCTCAAATAGTAGATTTCGCCACTACCAGGAGGTACATAAAAAATTCGTCCTAAAGAGAAACCTCGTTGTCTAGGAACCCACTCTCTGGACGATGCTTTCCAAACAAACTTTTGAGGAAATTCAGCATACGTCAATCCCTTAGCTTCTGGATATTTCTCATTCGCTTTAAACCAAGCTAGAAACATACTTTGATTCACCGTAGGACGCTGAAGAACAGAATCTATTGGATCAGAATCAGAGAATATGACAGACTGCTCATCTGGTAAGTGGAAACCAAGTCGCTCAACTGGAGGATTCTTGTATTGTATTTCGTAGCCTAGTATACGCCACATTGCCTCGCATGGTGATATGTACCTACAATCGTAATACATGTTTATCTCATCAACATTTGCTACAACATCGTCCTCATTGGTACTCTTGTAAAAAGATGCAGTGACCCGATCATGCCCTTTGTTGACATACTTGAAAAGATATTTGATAGATCGAGACTGATTGCACCATTCCACGTTCAAATGTGCCCCATACTTCATCAATAGGAGATCCCGTCCCACTCGACTGTATACCATACACTGAGTGCCACGTCATTTTTTAATTAATTAAAGTAATTGCTTAGTGGTTACCCCATTCGCGTGTTCTTTTTTCTGTTTTAGTTTTTTTTTTTTATTTCTTTTTATTTAAAAATAACGGATTACTCTCCATTGAATTATTTATGGCATCTTCTTTTTTTCTGTTTTAGTTTTTTTTTTTATTTCTTTTTCTTTTATTAATTAATTAAAAATAACCGCTTACCTCCATTAAATTATTTATGTCATAAACATAATATTACTAAAAAGTATAAGTTATTATAAATAAAAAGATTATTGTAGATCGCAAAAACTTATATGCAATATTGCATACATGTCATATGACTAATTAAGATAAATTAGGTTAAAATTCGTGGGTCAACACGGGTTATAGCGGGTCAACCTTAATTAAAATATTTATTTTCACTCTAATATACTATTATTTTACTACATGATCAAAACTATGTTAGTACAAGAACTAAATTTTGTCACTACAAGGTTAAAAGTGTATTACTACAAGTCCAAAAATATTCAGGACACTTATTTTTTTGGGACAAAATTACTAAAATAATTTTGACTTATTCGGCTACTACATGACTAAAACAATATTACTACAAGACCAAAATTTTATCACTACAAGTTCAAAAGCGTATTACTACATGTTCAAAAATATTCTGGAGACTTTATTTTTTGGTGAATTTTTCAGAATGTTTTGACATGTAGTATTAAATTTTTGGCTTTGAAGTGGTAATATTTTGGTCTTATAGTAACAATATTTTGGTCATGTAGTAAACCACCTGTTTGCAGCCCGCAAATTTTCTGGGCAACCTGGATCCAGGCTTATGACCCGCGAATTTTTTAAAATTGACTTAATTTGACTTTTGGACTTAGGATTTTGACTTGCCTAATTGGGATGGAATGCATGTATGCAATATTTCACATAAGAGTATAAGACTAACCCATTGTAGATTGTAAGTAGAGATGTCTATCGGGCTGGCCCTAACCCTATAGGGTCAGCCCTACAGGGCACGGGCTAAACGGGCTAGGGCCTTAACCGGTTCATACTTAACGGGCCTACAATTGTTGGGACCTAACGGGCCACTAACGGGCTACACTATTTTTTTTAATTTTAAAATTAAATGCCCCATTTGACACGTCCAACAAGCAAATAAAATAGAAAAAATATATAATTAGTTAATGATTGGTAAATGAGAAAATAAAAGTATGATTTAAACACAATTCTAAAACTCATTGATCCTTAATATGACCCAATAAAAATAATAATATTGACTAATGGAGGGTAATTGACTACTTATTGCTTATAGTTATTGATATGGGTCAAATGACCCAAAATTTGTTCACAAGTTATTTATTAAAAAAAAAAGTGTAACAATTCGGGCTAGCGGGTTGGCCCTGTAGCCATGCGGGCTGGCCCGGTTTAACCCACGGGCTAACCGGTCCGGGTCAAAAAAGCCCGGATTTAAACGGGCCTACGATTCATGAACCCTAACTCTGTATTTTCTAGGTTAGCCCGGCCCGGATAAACATCTCTAATTGTAAGACACTACAATTGAAAATTGCAACGCCATTTACCAAAAAGTGCAACACAATATTATAAAAAGTGTATGTGAGTATAACTGAAAAGTGCAACACAATATTACTAAAAAGTGTAAGTCCATATAACTGAAAAGTGCAACACATTTTTTTATTAAAAAGTGCAAGTGAGTATAACTGAAAAATGTAACACAATATTAGTGTAAAGTGTAAGTCATTATAACTGAAAAGTGAAACACAATGTTACTAAAAAGTGAGTCTTTATAAATAAAAATATTATTGTAAAGCGTAGGACACTACAATAGTAGTAAAATAAAGAAAGTTCTACCATTAGGCTATAACTAAATTATGAGAGATATTCGCACATTCTTATATATACTTAAAATCTGGGTCGAGTGCACAACATATATGTACTCGACTCCATACTAGACCTACCCTTTTTGAAATAAGAATGTTCATTTAAGGAGTGTTTGTTTTGGGATGGGAAATCCGGAGTTGGAATTTTGAAATTCCACTCATGTTCTAGTTTGAGATTTAGATTTGAGATTTTAAAATTCTACCCTACAAATACCTATAAAACCTACAAATCAACCATATAAATACCAACAAACCCTATATAAATACCTATAAACACCTATAATCCTATACTATAAAGTTAAATCCTACCATACTTAAATCCCAAAACAAACACAAAACATAAAAAACATTATAATTTTGAAATACATTATATATATTTTGAAATCTGAATTTCAAAATCCTCAAAATCCCAAAACAAACATCCCCTTAAGAAATATATGATTTTATTTACATTTATAGCCCAATGTTAGGTTTTTCTTCTAACGTAACAGGGTTTGTCTTGTCTTACAATAAGCGTCGAATAAAAGGTCAACCATATAAATACCTATAAACACCTATAATTCTATACTATAAAGTTAAATCATACCTTACTTAAATCTCAAAACAAACACAAAACATAAAAAAATATTATAATTTTGAAATACATTATATTTTGAAATCTGAATTTCAAAATCCTCAAAATCCCAAAACAAACATCACCTTAAGAAATATATGATTTTGTTTACATTTATAGCCCAATGTTAAGTTTTTCTAACGTAATAGGGTTTGTCTTGTCTTATAATAAGCGTCGAATAAAAGGTTTGACACGCCACTATAAAAAAGACGCGTTTTACCGACGGAAATAGAGACGAAAATTCGATCGAAAAATATTTGGCCGGTGCAAACCTCGTCGGTAAATTTTACCGACAATTTTTTTTAATTATTTTTAAAAAAAAAGCAATTTTGACACGGGCCCAGCCTGAACCTTTTTCCGCTATTCAGCCTTCATGAGACAGGAGCCCGCAAGGGCTTATGCATAATAGGCTGAATATTCGGCCTTCATGGGACTCGAACCCGGGTGTGTGGGCGCCTAGTGAGGGGCACCTACCACTCGAAGAAGTCTGTTTTTCGTTTATAATTGTAATATTAACTGTTGGGAATAAAATGAGATATGTTTTGATTCAATACCAAAACCTCCTGAGACATGCCTAAGTCAAGATGATTATGTTCTAAGAGTGTTAGAACTTATAGAATAAGGATAGATGAGAAGCTGATATGTTAGGCAGCTCTTAGATGATTAGATGCACAACTTAAGGGGGAACATATGCTTTGAAGACTATCAAGAACAAGTTCCCTTAAGGCTCAAATTCTGGAACAGTCACCTAAGCTATTAAAGGCCAAGTATGCTGATCAGGAGAGTTGTCCAGAGAAGTTGTCTCTGCACAATTAAAACAAGAACACAGGTTCTGAAGCTTAAAGGCCAAGTATGCTGATCAGGAGAGTTGTCCAGAAGAGTTGTCTCAGTACAATTAAACCAGAACAAGTGTTCTGAAGCTTGAAAGCCAACTATGCTGAAGAGATAAAGACAACTACACCCTAAAAGACTTCAATAAATCATGCTGAGATCACATCTAAATGAAGCAAAGGGAAATAGCCAAGTCATCTGAAGAAGAGCAGGCCAACTATGCTGATAAGCAAGTATGCTGATAGTGATAAGCAGAGTTGTCCATTTGATAAGGAATGTTGTCCTATCATTGGATCAACCTTCAGAAGCCATGTCCAAGTCCTAACAAGTGAATCTTAAAGTCAGACATTGAGAAGAGTGCTGCAGAATGAAGACAAAGTCTTAACAGCCGTTTATTACCCAAATGAGGACATGTCACTATCAAGAATCTGTCTTCCAGTTTGAAGAACTCAAGGAAGACATTTATAGCAATTTGGGACTGCCTCTCCAACGGGCAAATCCTCAAATTTGTCTATAAATACAGAAGTGTGAAGACCATTTGAAAGCACCTCAACTGACCTCAACCTTGACAAGAATATCCAACTATCCTACAAGTCAAAGTGCTTTCAAAGCTTTCAAAGAGACTATCTTAGTCTTCAAACACTTCTTCTAAGCTGAACTTACTGTATATCCATACAAAGCTTAGAGAGATATCCTAATCCTTATACACTGATCTTCATTGTAAAGGATATCTCATTAGTTGGAACCTTACTTCAACCATTACCCCTTTCAAGTGAGAAAGTGAGAAGGTTGTAGTAGTAGAAGTGGTAGGAGCTGACTGTTGAGAGAAGAACATTTCAGTTCTGAGTTGAGAAGAGGGTACTAGGACTCTAGACATCCTAGGGATCAATTCACCAAGGAGTGGTGTTCTTGATCAAGTGCACCTTGGCACTATAAAATAAGTTAATTCCAAGAGTGAAGGAATTATCCTGTTAAATCAGGGAAAGTGAATGTAGGAGCTTGAGTCTCTGAACCACTATAAACTCTTGTGTTGATTTACTTTCAAAGTACTTTCATACATTCAACACTGCACACAAAACTGATCTTTCAAAGGACATATATTCAAAGACTTAGCAAAAACTGTATTGGACAAGTTCCCTGAAAACTGGACTATATTGTTTAAGTGATTTCAGAACTTAAAGGAGTTTGAACTAAAGGGCCAACCACTAATTCCGCACTCATAACTAACTTAGATAGTCATTCAACTAAGTACTTAATAGTACTTAGTAGCTTGGTTATCTCTAAGAAGTTATACATCTTCAGCAGAGTTGTCCAAGACAACATTGCTGATCTCTGGTTTGATCAAGTTTGTAAAAGAAATTGCATACAAGTGTATTACCCCCCATACACTTGTTATATACTCCTTTCAGGACCAACAAGTGGTATCAGAGCAGGGGTTCAAGGACCACTGCTTCTGAAAATCCATCTTGGTTTTTCAAAATCACATATTTAGTGTGGTCACTGAACTGATCTGTCTGAAATCCTATTATTTGACTAACATCTTATTCTTGAGCTATGGCCAACAACAATGTTGTTCCTAATGATGCTGTTCAAGGAATCAACAATATGGCCACCAATCCAGTCAACCATATATCACATCACAAGCTGCCCATGTTCTCAATTGAGAACTATGACTTCTGGAAGATCAGAATGAGAGCTCATCTTGCATCTCTTCATACTGACATGCTGAGAGTGATAACAAGAGGACCCTATATGTTCACTCAAATCAACCCCAGATTAACTGAAGATCAAAGAGCTGACATAAGGGAAGAGATCCCTAAAGATGAAGATGATTTCAGAGTCTACAGCAAGAAAACCCTTTGTTGGGATATGAATCCTAAAACAAGTCCTAAATAATGATGAAAATATAAAAGATAAAGTTTTGATAAGCCAAAAGAAGTTTGAATTTTTCTAAGTGTTGACTAATCTAGTCTAGTTAAGTTGAAGTCATCTTGAACAGGATCAGTAGAGTTCACATGAGTTAATATAGGAAAAGACAAGTACTTATAATTGATATCATATTATTACTTCATATTTGTTATTCGTATATGTTAGATTGTTATTGAGCTATGAATAATTGTTGTATAGAGCTCATGTTTAAATGTAATAGATAGATTCTTTGTAAAGTTTTATAAGTTGACTAAGCTTTATAACAAGAAGCTTAAAGTAATGTAATAGTCTTGTTAGGATTAGTTGATAGGACTAGATAAATTCTATGTTGTAAATCTGAAGAAGTCTACTGCACAAGTTAAGTTGAAGACGCAGTCTACTACTACTACACAAGACAGGTACGACTCAACAAGACAAGACAAGAAGACTAAAGTTAGTTACAAACGCGTGTTGAAGATAAAGTTTGAAGAGTTAGTTAAGGAATAACTAATTAACTGGAGAAACGCGTGAAAGGATAAGAAGTTTCAGTTACAAGTTAGTTTTCAAAAAAAGGTTGTTATACAACTGAATATTCTTGGAATTGGAAGTCTATAAATACCCCAAGGTATTCATTGGTTAAAGACTACTGAAATATTGATACTGCAAGCATTATTGAAGATTCAAGTGAAGAAATTACTCTCAAAGTTTGAAGTTCAGAAAGTAAAGCTACACAAGACAAGTGAAGAAATCAGAAGGCTACTACTGAACGAAGAGAAGTTTTATTTTCGTTTACTGTTTCAAGTTGCTAGTTACTTGTAAAATAGCTAGTAAGATCGAAGATATATCTGGAGATATAATCGAGAAGATCTAAGTCTTATTTCTTGGGACTTAAAGCTACAAGAACATATTACTCGATTGGAAGAGTTAATAAGAATTTCACAACTGGGTTTGTGAGAGTGGATGTAGACAAGTTGTCGAACCACTATAAATCTCGTGTTTGATTTACTTTACTGTTTTGTTTGTTTGTTTGAATTGATTAATTGTTTACTTATTAAACATACATAACTGAACAAGACTAGTTGAGTACATAAAACAGAGTTCTCGAATTAAGTTGAGTATAATCTTTAATTGGGCTCATTGTTAATTTCGTATTCCGCACATTGTAATTCTGATATATCGAAAGATTTTAGAAAAGTCTATTCACCCCCCTCTAGACATTTTCTTTAGCTTCCCTCGATATTAACTCAACTTAGGGACCTACAAGTGGTATCAGAGCAGTAGTTTACGAACTGCTGTTTCTTGATAACCAACTCAAAACTTGGGTGAAAATCTCAGTCCAAGATCATACTTGCTTACGTGTTCTTGTTCAATATTCTTGATATATTGTTTGCTTGTTCCCTGTTCTAGACTCATATACTTTTTGATCATAAAAACTGATTAGCACTAGACTACTTGTTAAAACATGTCTCTTGAAATAAGCGCTAACAAGTTGCCTAAGTTTCAGGTTCAAGATTATGACTATTGGAAACTAAGGATGGAAGCCATCTTCAGTTCCACTCACGACTTAATGATCTCCATCATCACTGAAGGTCCGATAGTGACCATGATTCCCAATACTGCTGCCCTTGACACTAATCAACCCGTGGGTACACTCGTCAAGAAACCAAGGTCAGAACTAACCTCAGAAGAAATGAGACAGAATAATTTGGACAGCTTGGCCAAGAATTACATCTTACACACTCTTCCTAATGAGTATCTGGGAAAAGTGTTAAAATGTAAAACTGCCAAAGAAATGTGGGATCGCTTAGCTATCATTTGTGAAGGAACCTCTCTAATCAAAGAAAGCAAGTTTTCCACTGCAGTCCAAAGATTTGAATCATTTCATATGAAAGCTGGCGAAACTATAGACCAGTTGGATACTCGTTTTACCAAAATCATGAATGATTTTGAAGTCCTTGGTAAATCTTATACTCCACGCGAAATCAATCTTAGGATTCTCAAAAGCCTTGATAGTCGATGGAAAATGGTAAAAATGCTTGTTAAGAATACCCAAGATATAGATGTATGGACAGCAGAAACCATGTTTCAAACTCTAAAGGCCCATGAGTTTGATTTAGACGAAGATGAACCCATAGTAAGTAGCGATAGAGAACATGCTGTATCCAAGAACGTTGCTTTTAAGACTAGTTCGTCTAAGGTAGACAGGTCGAAGTCTAAAACTAGGTCTACTTCTGTGAAAGACGAGTTAGATACTGATCTTAGTCTGAAGGATCAGGTAAGCCTCATGGTTAGAAAGTTTGATAGGTTGAACAAACGTTTCGGAAGATATAAGAAGTTCTATAGAGAGCATAGAGGGTCTGCTTCTAAGAACTCGTCTGAGACCAGACGAGACCGAAACTCGTCCGAAAGGAGAGACGAAGTCTCGAAAGGTAACAGACAAGATAGAGAGTCTGATGGTAGGAAAATTACTCGTTCTGACAGACGCGATAAACGAAGGAACAACTCTCCTATTAAAAAGGCTACTAATGATCTCTTGTGCTATAACTGTGAAAAGCCAGGTCATTACATATATGAATGTCCAGACCTGAGTACTGATGATCGTGAAGAACGTAAAGCACGAAGGGAAAGAAGATACAACCGTGGTAAGAAGGCAATGATGGCCAATGATGACTCTGAGTCTGACTCAGACGAGTTGCCATCATCCTCATCTAGCTACCCGTCTGAACCAGATCACGATGAAGCTTTTATAGTAGATGATGGTCTATGCTGCATGGCTAAAATCGACCAAGAGGTATCATCTGCTACTTCTTTTCAATCTTGTGATGAATCAGATTCTGATGAAAGTGATACTGCCAGTAGCAAAGTAGGGAGTAGCCTTCAGCACTCTACTAGTGCAGTTGAAGACGACCTCCTACTTGCCAACAAGGCAATCATTGAAGTCAGTGACGAAAACATCATTTTAAGACAAGAAATCATTGATCTTAAGGAAGCTCAGTCCAAAGTAGATCCTAATATAACAGTCCTAAATGAACGCTTGCAAGAAGAGTTGAGCCAACTCAAAGACAAGTGTGCATTGACAGACAAGTTGTATCAAGACCTACTTAAGACACATGCTACTAAGAAACATGAATTCAATGTTTTAAAAAATAAGTGCAAAAAGCTTGAAGAACGTAATAAGTTCTTAGAAACCGAGGTTGTCACTCTAGACCTTAAACTTACTGACTTGGTTAACTCTTCAAAGGTTAACCTTGAACTGTCAGATAGGTATAGGGCTCCTGCTGACAAGACAGGCATAGGTGTTGAGACATCAAGCTCGTCTACTCTAGTTCCTGAGAACCCTACTATTTATATCTCAAGCTCTTTGACTAATGATAAAGGAAAAGGACCAATGATATACGATATTGATACTCCATCTAAAGGTACTGTACCAAAACAAGCTCGAGTTAACATTCCAACTACCAAAGGAGGTAAAAATAATGGTAACAACAAGCCTGTCCAACCTAGAACTAATCTTCCAAGGACCACTAATCGTAGACGATCCAACCAGGTCAGATACGAGGATTGGTATCCCAAGGAGACGAGTACTAGACAAGTACAGACTAGACGACAAGAGTCTAGACCTCCTTTCATAAGGCAGTCTCAACTCTACTCGTCTAGACCTAGACAGGAAGGTCCAAAATATCGTACACAAGCTGTTCTATATCCTCCACCTTTGTCATATGATATCGAAGGAAAAGAAAGACCTAAACATGTCTATAAACCGTATGGACCTAATGCATATAAACCCTACTCTGACTATCATAGACAAGTGCCTACTCAAGTAGAGATCAAGTCGAAAGGCTATCTCCAAAGAGTAGACCCGAACTCGACTGATAGGCCAGATAAGGACAACAAGGTCTTATTTTGCAACAAATATGGTCGAAAGCTCAGAAGATCAAACTTGTTCAGGACTCCAATGTACATTTGGATTCCATTGAACTCAACTAACCCCCCAGGACCCCAATAAACAAGGAGGGTACCTAAATTATGTAATATCGTCGAATGCAGGGTCGACTCGATCTATACAAGAAGGGTGGCTCAATAGGAGAAACTTGGTACATAGACAGTGGCTGTTCGCACCACATGACTGGTACCAAGACTCTCTTATCAAGCTACCATGAGCAAGAAGGACCAAAAGTAATATTTGGTGATAGCTCCACTGCTGTTACCAAAGGATTCGGCTACATTCGGAATGGAGACATAGAGATCCAAGATGTCTCATATGTTGAAGGCTTGAAATACAATTTACTCTCTGTTTCACAATTTTGTGATCGTGGATACAAGGTGCAGTTCAAGAGTCACAAATGTGAAATCATTGACAAGAAGACTCATACCGTACTACTCGTCGGCATAAGACAAGGAAGTGTGTACATAGTAAACTGGAACAGTTGTCCGAGGGACACCTGTCTACTTACTAAGAATCCTAAAGAACTTGGCTGGCTCTGGCATAGACGCCTCTGTCATCTAAACTTTAAGGTTCTTAATAAGATAGCCAGAGACTACCTTGTGGAAGGTATTCCCAATGAAGTCTACTACAAGTCACATGTATGCACGTCCTGTCAGAAAGGTAAACAGGTAAAAGGTTCCTTTAAATCTATTCCATCCCTCTCAACAAGTAGAGTTCTTGAACTTCTACATATGGACTTACATGGCCCAATAACTCCTCCAACTTTGAACGGGAGAAGGTACACACTTGTTGTGGTAGATGACTATTCTAAGTTCACTTGGGTAGTCTTCTTACACAAGAAGAGTGATACACAAACACTTTTGCCTGATCTGTTGAAGAAGTTACAGGTTGAGAAGAATCAGTCAATTGTCAAGATCCGTAGTGACAAGGGTACTGAATTCATTAACTGCTATATTAAAGAATTTTGTTCTAAGCGTGGCATCCAGCACCTTACTAGTGCAGCAAGGACACCACAACAAAATGGAGTAGCAGAACGAAGGAACAGAACTCTTAAGGAGGCCTGCAGGACCATGCTGACAGAGTACAATACGCCTCAGAAGTTTTGGGCAGAAGCTATCAATACTGCATGCCACTCACAAAATATAAGTGCTATCAATAAAGCACTAGGTAAGACACCCTATGAGGTATGGAAAGGTCGAAAACCCAGAGTCTCATATTTTCATATATTTGGCTGTAAGTGTTTCATCCATAACAATGGGAAAAGCAAGTTGAATGCATTCGAAGCTAAAGCAGACGAGGGGATATTCTTAGGATACTCCTCGACTAGCAAAGCATTTAGAGTATTCAACTACTCAACCCTTTGTGTGGAAGAAACACCATATGTGGTTTTCGAAGAATCTCAACAGGACTCGTCTGCCAACAAGATCAGTGAGAAAGTAACTGAGCTAACTATCGAATCTGACAAAGACTCAGAGGTATATGAATCCGTCCAAGCATACAATCCATTCATGAAAGCCCTTGAAACTGATGACAAGGAAAGGGTAAGTGCTCAAGGTAAGGCTACTAGACCAGTAGACATGCCTGCTCTAGTTGACTCATCTACTCCAGGTAAATCTGTTGATGATATAAATGATGTTGACATGCATGACGCTATAACTGATCTAGATGATGATACTATACTTCCAAAGACTAGAAAAACATGGAAATCTGCTCATGATACTGAAAATATCATTGGTGACTCTACTATTGGTGTAAAGACTAGACGACAACTCTTTGAGTCACAAGAACAACCTAGTCCATCTCTGTTTTGCTGGTGTTGTTTCCTCTCATCTATCGAGCCTAAAACCATTAAAGAGGCTTTAGCTGATAGTAATTGGATCATCGCTATGCAAGACGAGTTGAATCAGTTTGTTCGAAATGACGTCTGGGAACTTGTTGATAGACCTAAACATCATAATGTAGTTGGCACTCGATGGATCTTCAAGAATAAGAAAGATGAGAATGATGTAGTTGTTCGTAACAAGGCTAGACTAGTCGCCCAAGGCTATTCACAAGCTGAAGGCATAGATTATGATGAAACATATGCTCCTGTTGCTAGACTAGAAGCCATTCGATTGTTCCTTGCATATGCTGCTTACATGAAATTTACTGTATATCAAATGGATGTTAAAAGTGCATTTCTTAACGGTATTCTTGCGGAAGAAGTGTATGTTGAACAACCCCCAGGTTTCGAAGTCAAAGGTAACCAGGTATACAGATTAAAGAAGGCCTTATACGGACTAAAGCAAGCTCCAAGAGCCTGGTACGATACTCTTTCTCAATTTCTATTAGAAAATGGTTTTACTAAGGGCAAGGTCGATAGAACCTTGTTCAGAAGACAAGAAGGGAAGGACATTTTACTCGTCCAAATTTACGTAGATGACATCATTTTTGGGTCACCTAACAAACAGCTGAGTGAAAGTTTTTCAACACTCATGCAAAGTAAATTTGAGATGTCCATGATGGGAGAAATGAATTACTTTCTTGGACTTCAAGTAAAACAGACCCCAGAAGGGATTTTCATAAATCAAGCAAAATATACTCGTAATCTACTAGACAAGTATGGTATTAAGACATGTAAATCTTCTGGAGTACCTATGCAACCTACTTACAGGATGGATCCAGACGAGAATGGTAAATGTACTGATCAAACTCATTACCGTGGTCTTATTGGTTCATTACTCTACTTGACTGCTAGTAGACCTGATATTGCATTTTCTGTTGGTGTATGTGCTCGTTTTCAAGCTAATCCAAAAGAGAGTCATATGGAAACCACTAAAAGGATTCTGAAATATTTGAAAGGAACCATCAATCGTGGTATATGGTATCCCTCAAATGATGATCTATCTCTAAGTGGCTACTCTGATTCTGATTTTGGTGGCTGTAGAATAGATAGGAAATCTACATCTGGTTCTTGTCAATTCTTAGGCACAAAACTCATTTCATGGTTTTCGAAAAAGCAGACAAGTGTTGCTACCTCTACTACTGAAGCCGAGTACATGGCTGCTGGTAGTTGTTGTAGTCAATTATTATGGCTTATTCAACAGCTTAGAGATTATAATATTTGTGAATCAAATGTTCCTATTTTCTGTGATAGTAATAGTGCTATTGCCATTACACAAAATCCTGTTTTGCACACACGCTGTAAGCATGTCGATGTGAAACACCATTTCATACGTGATCATGTAGAAAAGAAGGATATTCGCATGGAAAAGATTCATACTGATTTTCAAAGAGCCGATATTTTCACAAAACCATTAGCTGAGGCCCGATTTCATGAATTATGCATTAGTCTAGGACTAATTGATCTTGATCCTACTAGTATGTAGAAATGTACTAACCAGACAGGTACAGTTCTAAGAAGAAAGAAGAATCAGACAAGTTACCACAAAAGGAGCAGCACACTCATCTACTCATTCAATAGACAGGTATACAAGGTCAGACAAGTTGACCAAACAACCCGATGAGGAAGCTGGTAAAGTTGAGGGTAATACTAAGGGAATATACATTAAGGGGGAATCTTTGATTTCTTAAAAATCCTTATGTTGACTCTTAAGTTTGGTAACAGTCATCTTGTTTGAATCTTGACCATTATGCTAGATTGATACCCACCTTACTTATTTATTTTACTCGACTACCTGTATTGCATCTAATCTGTAACACAAAGATAAGACAGGTAAACATAATAGACTGGTGTTCAAAATAGACAAGCACAGTCGAAAGGGGAACGCGACTGGTGGTCATAAGACTACTCGTCTTGTGCAATTAAGTCTACTCGCCTTAAGAAGATTAGGACTACTCATCTGTTCTGGATGGACTCGAACAGACAAGCTAAGTTTTCTATTAAAATGTGAAGTGTTTATTCGAAACAAATTAAGGGTATTAAAGTAATTTGATAGTGTTAAAATTTGAATATCCTAGAATTGGATTTATACACCCCCATTTAATGAAGTATACACATTCAATTCGCGCCAAAATACGAATATGTTAGGTCGGATGAGTACACTCCTCATTTCTACCAGTAGAAAAGGAGGACTTCAAATTTTACAAAATCAAATCACAGTGTTTTTCTCGGTTCCGTAACCGAATACCAAAAGGCATAACCGTTGGATTTAATCCTTCAATCTTGTCCGTTGAATCAAAAATTCAGTTTTAAACAAAACCCAACACTTGCACACATTCTACCCACGTTTTCTTAACTTTACTACTTGCGCACACATTGATTTCTTACTTCTTCGATTATATTGTTCATAACAAATCATTCAATGTTGATTCGTTCTATTTTCGATGTCAGTTCCAACATGCAGGCACCATTCGATCTAGGGAGATACATAAATGACAACAAGGTGCATGTTGAACCATCTCTGTTCTTCAAAGGAAATCACAAGGAAGGAAATATGGAAATCTTGACCAAATGCATCAGATGCGGTCTAAAACCCTACCTAGAGGCGTTTCCTCAAGTTGTTTTGGAGGAAGAGGTTCTGGAATTTTATGCCAACGCCAACAGACAAGGAGATGTGATTGAATCCTTTATTGATGGAAATCGAGTGGAAATCACTCGGGAAGTTATGTTCGAAAGATTAAGGCTACCCATCGGAACGATTGATGAGGAGAAGTATGCTGAAGGTCAGGAGATGAAGTATTTAAGCATCTTCTGTGGAAAGAAGATGAAACTGAAACCAGATGGTAAAGCTCCTACTGCCAAGAAGGGTGAACTCTTGGAAAAATATCGCACTCTGCTGGACATAGCAAGCAAGATGCTTTTATGTGCCACTGGGTCTCATGACTCGGTTACCCAAGCCAAAACAAGGATAATGGCAGCTATATATGATGGAATAACTGAGGGTAATTGGTTTAAGCTAATAGCTGACAGGATGATGTACTTCGAAAGAAGTGTTAGAGTGGATGTTGATACTCGAAATTGGGTAGTATCACAGGCTGTTGGATATGGAAACAAGCTGAGTATTTTACTTCCATTTTTTATGCCCAACAAGATTGATTGGAGTAAAGGAAAGCCCTTTCATCCACTAAAGTTCTACTTGAAAATTGAAGCGATGCGAAAACAGGCTGCTGCAAGGCCAGCTGCTCCAAGGCAAGTTCAAGTTGATGATTCAGAAGCATTGCCATATGCGACGTCATCCAGTTCTTCACAAGCCGGGTCTGAAGAGGCAGAGTCCAGTGCAGATGATTCAGAGAAGACTCAGTCAGATGAAGAGTCAAATCAAGAGAAGGAGTCGAGTGAACAAATTCCTGAAATGTACACTCTAGTGAGAGTTGAATCGCCTACTCGTCCAGTCGAGTCAAGTATACAGGTTGGTACTTCTACTCAATCTGTTTCAATTCCCCTCTCTCTCCCGTCTACTTCTATTCGAACCAAGGCTAGGTCACATCGATCTAGGCCTCGCCCTGTACCCTCAACCTCACAAGTACTGGCAGCACGACCGCTGAGAGCCAGTCATCCCCTAAACACTCCCATAATTGACACAACTGATACTTCGACAGTTGTCACACCATACCAAGATACATCAAAGCCCCAAGAAACCACCATCCATATTCCTTCTACCTCAACAGAAAATGTTGAACCTTCAAACCCATCTACTTCAGACAACACGCCAGTTGCCACTACAACAACTGAGACAGTGACCCCACCTGCTCAGACCCCGTCTGAGGTTAGATTTAACTCCTTGGTATATTATCCAATGTGTCTGAGGGAAAAGAGAATTCGTGCCCGAATGACAAAGAATTTGAAAAGAACGCTCTCAACTATCGAAGTGGACTACGAGTCTGAGCAGTTTGAGATTCTCCTTAGAATATGCACCTGGTTTGCACTTAAGAAATCCTCCACTGATGATCTTTTCGAAGTTATTCAAGGCATGGGAGGAATCTCCAATTTTATGGATTGGGAGATGGAACAGAAAGAAAATAGTGGTGTAAAAGATCATTTCGAACTATTTCCACCAAGAGCCTTGGCTGATCTTGTGAAAAGGCTATTGAATATTCCTGATGGAATTCTGGTTGAAGAGTTCTCGTCTGATATTGGAACTCAGACTGAGCTGGTGGAAGAAGAGAAGGCAGATCTTGTTAATGTTGCTGTTCAAACCTCGGATCATTCTGAAGATGAGGCTGACAGTTCAGAAGAAGTTGATTCTTTTGAATTTGGGAAAGAAGATGATGAATTCCTGGATGCTGTTATGTTTGCTGAAGAAGAGCTTGTAGAGAAAGTTCAGGAAGATATGGATGTTGATGTTCAGTCATCTAATCAAGGATTCCCTATAGGCTATCTTGCCGAGCTGAAGTCGGACTTGAAAGAAGTTGTTCATTCTGCAATAGAAGAGTTCTTGCACTCAAAAGTAAAGGATGTGTTGATAGAACAGAATCAAACACTTGTTGACAACTCAAGAGAATTGATTGTTGGAGAAGTCAACAAGATGGACTCTACTTTTCGAGCGGAGATGTATGCCGAAGTTGAAAGATTCTTACAGAAACAAGTTGAGGTTTCTGAAAAAAGGTCTATCTCATTTGCTAGATCGTTAGCTGAAGAATCTGGCAAAATGGAACGTCTTTATCGAGTTAAGATTGAGATAGCTGATGAGCAAAGGAGGGAGGCACAAGCTCAGTTAGTAAGTTCTCAGGCTATTCTCTCCGAGCTAACACAACAGAACACTCTTCTCCGACAGACTGCTACTCATTTCAAAGACGAGTTGGCCATTAACTCAAAGAAGCTTGAGTCTACTGCTGATCGTCTAGATAAGATAAGTCGGGATCAAACTCATCAAAAACAGATAGAGCTCGCTGCTGAAGCAATGAAGGAAGCAGTAAAGGAGGAAATGACTCGCTTTACAAGTTTTTTCACTCTTATGGCCCATGATGAAGCCAAAAAGGGGGAAGAGGCAAGTAGAGTGGGGCAAGTCAGCTTAGATAAGCTGAGTGCTGAACCCGAAGAGAAGGATGCTGCTACTGCTATGCAAGAGCTAAGGAGGCCTAAAAGGAGGCTAGTTAAAACTGCAGAGCTAGAGCAAGCTGAAGCTGATGAACTCAAAAGATTGGAGAAGGGCAAGAATGTTGCATCTCCAGAAACTGAGATTCAGACCAGAAGGTCTAAGAGAAAGGTAGTTTTTGAAGACACAGAAGGAGTTGCTACAATTGAGAAGAAGCAAAAGATTGTTGATCCTAATGATGAAAGTCATTATGCAAGCAAGAAGAAAGTGGAAAAACATATTGAAAGATTGCAGAAGCTGAAGGCTAATGAAGAAGAAATTGAAGATCAGTTCATTGACTACTTCATTGACAAAGAGCATCGTCAAGAATGGCTCAAAGTGAAGAGACAATGGGAACTTGATCACTGGATAATCAGAAAATATGGTGAATCTGAAAGCCAAGATGAATTGTATGCCATGTTTGACAAATACATGGAAGGTCAGAACAAATTGCTTTGGAATTTGGTCATGAGGATATCAGTCGCTGCAAATTTCAACATTCTGATACCGACATTTCCAAAATGGAAGACTCCTATGACAAGCTCAGGAAAAAGAGTTGATCTTAACCAGATCAAGAAATTCGAAGAGGAGTTGTTAGATAAAGAGAAGATTGATGATGAAGACCATATCAAGATTATTCACAGGAGACTTCTTGATGCATTCTGTGTTTCAAACCCAGAAGGAGGTAATCTTTCAGATTAATTTTTGATTACTCTGGTACTTAGTTTTACTTTGATTTAGTATGTGTAATATCTACTGATCATATTTCGAAATGAATGAAAAAATAAAGTACTATTTTGATGTTTAATACAAGATAACTACTTAACTAGTCTACTGTTGAGAAAAGATTCAAGTAGTTTTGGCTTCATCAAAAAGGGGGAAATTGTTGGGATATGAATCCTAAAACAAGTCCTAAATAATGATGAAAATATAAAAGATAAAGTTTTGATAAGCCAAAAGAAGTTTGAATTTTTCTAAGTGTTGACTAATCTAGTCTAGTTAAGTTGAAGTCATCTTGAACAGGATCAGTAGAGTTCACATGAGTTAATATAGGAAAAGACAAGTACTTATAATTGATATCATGTTATTACTTCATATTTGTTATTCGTATATGTTAGATTGTTATTGAGCTATGAATAATTGTTGTATAGAGCTCATGTTTAAATGTAATAGATAGATTCTTTGTAAAGTTTTATAAGTTGACTAAGCTTTATAACAAGAAGCTTAAAGTAATGTAATAGTCTTGTTAGGATTAGTTGATAGGACTAGATAAATTCTATGTTGTAAATCTGAAGAAGTCTACTGCACAAGTTAAGTTGAAGACGCAGTCTACTACTACTACACAAGACAGGTACGACTCAACAAGACAAGACAAGAAGACTAAAGTTAGTTACAAACGCGTGTTGAAGATAAAGTTTGAAGAGTTAGTTAAGGAATAACTAATTAACTGGAGAAACGCGTGAAAGGATAAGAAGTTTCAGTTACAAGTTAGTTTTCAAGAAAAGGTTGTTATACAACTGAATATTCTTGGAATTGGAAGTCTATAAATACCCCAAGGTATTCATTGGTTAAAGACTACTGAAATATTGATACTGCAAGCATTATTGAAGATTCAAGTGAAGAAATTACTCTCAAAGTTTGAAGTTCAGAAAGTAAAGCTACACAAGACAAGTGAAGAAATCAGAAGGCTACTACTGAACGAAGAGAAGTTTTATTTTCGTTTACTGTTTCAAGTTGCTAGTTACTTGTAAAATAGCTAGTAAGATCGAAGATATATCTGGAGATATAATCGAGAAGATCTAAGTCTTATTTCTTGGGACTTAAAGCTACAAGAACATATTACTCGATTGGAAGAGTTAATAAGAATTTCACAACTGGGTTTGTGAGAGTGGATGTAGACAAGTTGTCGAACCACTATAAATCTCGTGTTTGATTTACTTTACTGTTTTGTTTGTTTGTTTGAAATGATTAATTGTTTACTTATTAAACATACATAACTGAACAAGACTAGTTGAGTACATAAAACAGAGTTCTCGAATTAAGTTGAGTATAATCTTTAATTGGGCTCATTGTTAATTTCGTATTCCGCACATTGTAATTCTGATATATCGAAAGATTTTAGAAAAGTCTATTCACCCCCCTCTAGACATTTTCTTTAGCTTCCCTCGATATTAACTCAACTTAGGGACCTACACCCTTGTTGTGGAGGAAACACCTCATGTTGTGTTTCATGAATCTATCTTTGAGATCAGGAACAAAAACCTGGATACAGAAGAGATCACATAAAGAACAACCAGATTAAGCTTAAAAGACAAGGACACTGAATTCTTAGATGTTGTCCAAGCCAATCTCCCTGAAAATGCTATACCGGACAACAATCCTGAAGGCAACCTACCTGAAGAAAACCCCACTGAAGGAAATGATGAACTGAATGATCCAATCCCAGTTCACCCTCAGGTAACAACTACCAATGAAGAAGCAGGCTCTACTGAGGTAGTTAATGGATCCAATATTCAAGGGGGAACCATAAATGTTGAAAATACCAATGTTCCAAACTGTTGGTCCTGAAAGGAGTATATAACAAGTGTATGGGGGGGGGGGAATACACTTGTATGCAATTCTTTTCAACTTTTGATCAAACTAGAGCTCAACAATGTTATCTTGGACAACTCTGCTGAAGATGATTAACTCTTCTAAGATAATCAAACTACTAAGTACTATTGAGTACTTAGTTGAATAACTATCTAGGGGAGTTATATGTGCGGAATAGTGGTTGGCCCTTGTAGTTTAGACTCCTTTAGTTTCTGAAATCACTTTGTCAATACAATACAGTCCAGTTTTTCAGGGAACTTGTCCAATACAGTTTTGCACAATCTTTGAATATAAGTTCTTTTGAAGATCAGTTTAGTGTGCAGTGTTGAATGTATGAAAGTGCTTGAAATTAAATCAACACAAGAGTTTATAGTGGTTCAGAGACTCAAGCTCCTACATCCACTTTCCCTGATTTAACAGGATAATTCATTCACTCTTGGAATTAACTTGTTTTATAGTGCCAAGGTGCACTTGATCAATAACACCTCTCCTTGGTGAATTGATCCCTACGATGTCTAGAGTCCTAGTACTCTCTTCTCAACTCAGAACTGAACTGTTCTTCTCTCAACAGTCAGCTCCTACCACTTCTACTACTACAACCTTCTCACTTTCTCACTTGAAAGGGGTAAGGGTTGAAGTAAGGTTCCAACTAATGAGATATCCTTTACAATGAAGTTCAGTGTATAAGGATAGGATATCTCTCTAAGCTTTGAAATGATATACAATGAGGTTCAGCTTAGAAGAAGTGTATGAAGACTAAGATAGTCTCTTGAAAGCTTTGAGAGCACTTTAACTTGTAGGATAGTTGACTTGGTAGTTGGTGCTTCAAATGGTCTTCACACTTCTGTATTTATAGACAAATTTGAGGATTTGCCCGTTGGAGAGGCAGTCTCAAATTGCTATAAATGTCTTCCTTGAGTTCTTCAAACTGGAAGACAGTTTCTTGATAGTGACATGTCCTCATTTGGGTAATAAACGGCTTGTAAGACTTTGTCTTCATTCTGCAGCACTCTTCCCAATGTCTGACCTTAAGATTCACTTGTTAAGACTTGGACATGGTTTCTGAGGTTTGATCCAATGATAGGACAACATTCCTTATGAAATGGACAACTCTGCTTATCACTATTAGTAGACTTTGCATATCAGCATAGTTGGCTTGCTCTTCTTTAGATGACTTGGCTCTTTCCCTTTGCTTCACTTGGAATTAATGTTAGAATCATTCTTTGAAGGCTTTAGGGTGTAGTTGTCTTTATTTCTTCAGCAGGTTGGTTTTCAAGCTTCAGAGCATATGTTCTGGTTCAATTTTGCTGAGACAACTCTTCTGGACAACTCTCCTGATTAGCATACTTGGCCTTTGAGCTTTAGAACCTTTGTTCTTGCACAGAGACAACCTCTCTGGACAACTCTCCTGATCAGAGCATTAGAGTAAACTTGTCCTTTTGAGCTTTAGAACCTTTGTTCTTGCTTTAATTCAGCAGAGACAACTTCTCTGGACAACTCTCCTGATCAGAGCATTTGGTTTTCAATAGAGTATGCTTGGCCTTAGTGATTGTTCCAGAATTTGAGCCTTGAGGAGACTTGATCTTGACAATCTTCAAAGCATAGGTTCCCTCTCACATTGTGCATCTAATCATCTAAGAGCTGCCTAAACATTACAGCTTCTCATCTAGCCTTATGCTATGTGTTCTAACAATTTTAGAGCACAATCAATTTGACTTGGCATGTCTCAGGGGGTTTTGGTATTTAATCAAAACATATGTCATTTTATTCCCAACAATTTCCCCCTTTTGATGATGCCAAAACCTATACATTTTATGCAAAAGTGACTTGACTACATCTATTACATTTATCTTCAGAGGACATGACTGAGGTCAATTTTCCTGAAAAAGAATGTGTTAGTGTACTCACCATTCATGTTGCAAATAGGTTTCAAGAATAGGCATAGAGAGATTTGTTTTTCTAGATTTAAAAAGTGTTCAACTATCATTAAGATGAATATCATTACAGCATGTTGATAGTTTGAACAAAAACATATCAGAGCATGAAAAACATTACAAATAAGCACTCATTTACTACAAAAGTATGATATACTCTTTAAATCATTAGACATTTAGGTATCAGAGCAAATCATATCAGCAGCTTGAGCATCTTCAGAATAGTTGACCAAAACACAAGTTAGCAACCAACTTAAGTTTTCATCCATTTCAGCATATAAGAGTCAGGAAGACTTAGCCATTTCAGAGATCATCTTCTTTAGGTGGCACCATCCCATATTGTGCCCACACTCTCTTCTTGAGTTCCATGGCTTCCTGGTTGGTTCCTTTGGGTCCAAGGGTCATTTTGTTCAGTTTAAGAATCTCTGTAAACTCCCTCAGGATCCTTGCTTGGTCAATCCATCCATCAAGCTTTGGAGGCATGTAAATGATAGGCTTGGGGGCATTGAGTTCAATTCTTGCAACATCAGCAGCTGCACGCAATTTTTGATACAACTCTCTATAATATTCTATCATGAACTCAGCAAAGGAAGAGTTGGCATCTCCACCATTCCATCTGTCAATGACATAATAGTCATAGACAAACTCCCTTTTGGCCTCTTCCCATGTATCATTCAGCTGAATTGGCACCCATTTATCCAAGTGTGGATATTTGGTGTCCATTGGGACTAGTAGATGAGGCTTCATTTTGCTGTAAGTTGCTCTCCTTCTTCTTGGCTTGTGGAAGTCAGCTCTTCTCTTATCTCTTGCTCTGTTGGCCTCTTCCATCAAATCCATTTTCTCTTGGGCCCTCATCATGGTCAGTTTCTGTTGTGTTTCAGGGTCTTTGCCATACCCTTCATGAAATAACTTTGATGGATCATTGAGTACCACAACCTTTGTCTTCTTTGGTCCAGGTCCAAAGCCCTCTTCATATAATGCTTCCACATCTTCAGTAACTTTGGCACCTTCAGCAATGTTGACCATTTCAGAAGACTTGTCTTGTTCAGCAGGCTTGGACACTTCAGCAAATTTGTCCTTTTTAGCACTCCTTGTCTTTTTGGAGATAGGCTCATCATCATCAATTCTGAACTCAGGAGGCAGATCAAGGCTGTTAGGAAAGTCAGTGAATGTTTCTGCTTTTCTTTTGATTCCTTTGGCCTTCTTGATTTTTCCTCTAGTTTGGACACCTTCAGCATCCTTGTCCAAACCAGATACCTCTCCTCCTGGTCTTTGCTGTAACCTAACTCTTTCTTCTTGTGCTGAGGCCATTGAGTTCTTCAGGGCAATTGCTAATTGCTCTTCTTCATCCAATTCTTCTAAATTCAGCACAGCTGGTTCTTTTCCTTTTTCTTCAGCAGCTTTGTCTTTTCCCTTGTCTGGGCTCCCAATCACCAAGGCACCTTTTGCTCTAGCTCTTTCCCTTTCCCCCTTTTTGGCAGCATCAAAACACTGGGGTTTGAGCTCACTCATTGTTGTAGCCATTAGGGATTGGGCTTGGTTTAGAGACTTCATTTCCTCCAACAAATATACATTCTCATCATGTATATTTTGCATCCTATCACTGCTCAAGCTAAGAAAGGCTAGAACAGGCTTCATCTTTTGTTGGACAACCTCCTCCAAGGTTGCTTTCAGGGATGCATCAAGTTGGGCCTTAAGGAGCTCAGTGAGGTTGGCCACTGCACCTTCAGCAATGTTGGCCATCACCTCTTGGGAAAAATTTTCAGAGGCTGCTTTATCCATAGCAAGTCTTTGTTCTTCTGCCCTTTTCTTCTGTAATGCAGTTTTCTTCCCAAGTGCTTGTTTGACAGTTAACCTGAGAGCCTTGACATTGACATTATGATTGTCTCTCAGCAGCTTTTGTTCCTTCTTGACCTCCTCTGAGATGGATTCCATAGTAGATTTGGCTTGTTGAACTTCAATGGAAATGGTTTGGAGACCAGATTCCACACCACTAATTCTTGCTTCCAATGTGGGTAGCACCACATCCTCAGAGCCTGTAAGCCTCATTTCTACAGATGCTAGAGTTCTTCCTTGCTCATTCAATGCTCCTGAAGTTTCAGTATGAGCAGATTGGACCTGATGAGCCAAGGAGTCCAATTTCTCTGATTGCATTCCAAGCAAGGCTTGTGCTGAACCTGTATCTACTTGGATAGGGGCATTTGTCAAGAACTCATCTGCAAATATTTGGTCAAGAGATATACCTGCAATGTTAGACAAATCAAACAAGTTAGGGAATAAGCACTCATCACCCTCAATTTCTTTTGTATAAGACTCTGATACATCAACAGCCTTCTTCTCATTTTCAACTACTTCTTTTCTTCCTTCATTAGTAATTTCCTCACTTAAAGAAACAGGCCTCCTCTCATCAAGGGATTCCTGAAGTTCAGATTTGACTTCAAGAATAGCCTGCCCTTCCTCACTTATATCACCCTCATTTGGTGGTACATTCACTATTCTAGTGATCACCACATCTCTTTCATCTACTACTCCCTCTGGTTTTTCCACTAACTTCTCCTTTTCAACTCCATCACCTAAACCTGCATCATCTCTACCTTCAACAAGGTTCAAAGATGACAGTTGTGGGGAGATCACAGTGCTTATTTCAACAGCCACTGAGTCATCCTGAATGATTAAGGGCTGATCAGTGTCCAATTCTCCTGACACTGAATAGGCCTTAACCAAACCAGCCTCTAGTGTAGGAACCTCAACATCTTTAGGCTGTGCCTTGGGTTTAGAAGAACCTTCATTGGCAGATGCATCTTTGGTTGTGTTACCACCCATGGTCAACACCTCTGAAGATACAGAGCCTTTCCTATGATAGGTTCTAGGAGGATTTGAAAGTCTGTCTGCTACAGAAGACTTGGGTTGAGTGGATTCAGGGAGGTTGGCTTGAGGGGTTTCAGGAGGGTTGGGGTTTGAAGGGTTTGAGGGATCATCAGGGGAATCATCATCATTTGAGCTACTATCATGGTGTTTGATGTCCTTAGCTTTTCTTTCCTTCTCCTCAATGATCTTCTCATCTACTAACTTTGCAAAAACTTCCTCATCAATGAGAAATCTTGTCTTCAGCACACCAGCAAAGTGTAGCAGTCTACTCTCCTCCACTTGCCACCAATTAGCACCCTTATCTTGGATGACCTGAGAGATTTCCATCAATGTTTTGTCCTTGACATCCACTAACATTCTCAAGTCATGGAACATTTTCTGAATTTTGGGAAATTCAGCAAGTTGTGGGTATAAGCTGTCCACAGTGGCTTTGGCTCCACCTCTGAGCATACTTTCATAAGTATACTCCTCCTCATTCTCACTAGATGGAGAACTTTGGGCTATAGGGGAGTTGGCTGTGGTTTCATTAATTGCAGCTTCAGGCAAGTTAAGTTCAGGAGGGTTGGCTTCAGAAGGATTAGGCTCAAATGAAGGTACTTCAGTTGCTTTAGAGAGAAATGGATCTAAAGGGGCTTTGCTCAGGGGAGTTGGCTCATTGAGTGCATGTTCTAAAAGTTTGGAGTAATTTAGCATGGATGAATCAAGGGGGGACAGAAGCCTTGTCTCATCCACTGCTAAGTCTGCTAGCACATCAATGCCACTTCTCTGTACACTTCCTTCTGGAGAGTATCTCTTAGTGAGATTTACAGGGGTGATGGGTTGGTTGGGAGGGGTAACATGGGTTTCAAGGGAGTTGGGTTCAGGATTCTGAATTTCAGGGATGTTGGCCTCTATTAGCTGACCTTCAGGGACCTTGGATTCTGGAGTTCCAGAACCAGATGAGTTGGTCCTTGACTTGGATTTGGTCCTACTTTCAGCTCTGCTCTCTCTTAGAGCAAGTTGGAGAGACCTTTCTTCCTGAAGCTCCAACACCTTCTTAGTGGGCTTGACCCTTCTCTTGCTTGCCCTACTGCTCCCACTGCCTTCCACTTCCTTCTCAGGGACAACCTCCCTAGACCTCTTATCTCCTTTCTTCTTTTGCCTTGTCTCATTATACTTCAGCCTCAACTCTTCTGAGTGGTCAGAAGGCACATTAACTCCTTCTTCTGCCACTTCATCAACTTCAGCTGATGCTCCTGAGGCTTCTCCTGAAGATATCTGAGACACTTTCTATGTTTTGACAGCCCTGGCCTTAGTTCTTTTCTTCATCTTAGGCTTCTCTTCAACCTTTTCAGCAGGGTTGGCCAGAAGCATCCTTCTTTGCTCAGTTTTCTTGCTGGGCTTTCTAAACAATATTTTCTGAGCTGGGAGGGGTTTGGCAAAGGTTTGCATCTCAGAGTAGTGAGCAAACTTCTCAATTAGCAAACTTGTCCTGGTGCAATATCTCAATTTTCCTTCCATCACAACCTTGTTGTGAGCTTTCACTTTGAACTTTGCCTTTTCTTTCATCATCTCAGATAAGATGAAAGTCCTCCAATCAAACTTGATGCCTTTATCACTGGCATCAATCACAGCTGCCATAATCCTTATCCTAGGATGTCTTACTTGTTCTAAGCTTCCAGTGTTGCTGAGCAAGCTTTTTGCTACTACCTCAAATAGGGTTAAGAACTTTGGCTTGAGTGTTCTTTTGTGTTGAGTAGAGGATAGTGGCCCTGGAGTAATAAGCCATTCTTGAGCAATTTCTTGCTCAAGACCATTTCCATAGAATTCTGGATTCCTTCCCTCTGAAGGCAATCCAAAAGCAGCTTCAACCTCTTCCTCAGAAAATTTCACCCTGTGAAATCTTTCCTCCTCTTCTCCTTCTGCTACAAAGGACAGTCTTGTGGCAACTTCTCCATCTTCAGGTTTGCCTCTCCATTTTAGAAAAGCAAAGAACTCTGCCATGTAGGATTCAAGACAAGAGTCTGGCTTCTCTTGCATGAACTTTTGGAGACCTGCCCTTCTCAACCATCTCAGGGTTGGAGTAACATTAGGATCCTCACTCTCAAAAGAAAGGATTGGCTCGAATGTGAGGTTATTTTTGTGACTTAGATAGCCAAAGTCTAGGTCAAGATCCTTGTTGAAGAAATCAACAACCATTTCAGATTTTGCTTTGGGAGCCATTGAATGTTTCAGAGAAAAATTTGACAGAGATTGAGAGTGTTTGGAGAAAATTTGAGCTAGGGTTTCGAATACTTTGGGAAGAAGTGTTTGTGGGGGATCTTAAGACTTGTGAATATTCTAAAAAGAATGTTTGTCAATGAGTTGGTGAAGTCTTGATGCAATTCAAAGGTGAACAGAAATGGGAATCAAAATGGACGGCCAGGATTGTCTTCAGGGGAGTTGTCCAATTTTGATCCAATGGTCAAGAACCAATGTAATAGTGAGTGGTTGGTTTTATTCAAAACGTGGAGGCTATTTAATATTAGTTAATGGTTGGGGAGTTTTCAAGGTAGATCATGGCTTGAAAAGGTGTAATGCAAACAAGAGTTAAATCTTGTCATTTAATGCATGGAAAGTGACCTTTTGGGTGGGAGACAAATTAAATCCCAAAAAGATGAAATCTGTAAATGGAATGGGACAAATTTCGAAATAGGCAATAATTACCCAAAATAGGTGCTTATCAGACCAATATTTGGTTTGATAGCTAGGACAACTTATCTGACCCCACTAGGACAAGTGTCCTGAAACGATGTGGACAAGTGTCCTGAAATTCAATGGACAAGTGTCCTGAATCATTTAGGTCATCTCTTCTGAATTTCAGTAGACTTGACCAAGTCTACTTATCTTTTAATATTAGTTTCCCCCTTAGTGAATAAACTCCTTTGAACTTATTTGTCCAACTTTCCTGGATCAAGAAGACCCAACTCTGCTGATAATTCCAGAAACCTTGCCTCTGCAAGTGGTTTTGTCAAGATATCAGCTTTTTGATGATCTGTGTGGATTTTCACCAACTTGGTATCTTTCTTCTCTACATGGTCTCTAATGAAGTGATGCTTGATGTCTACATGCTTGCATCTTGTGTGCAATACAGGATTCTGTGACATTGCAATAGCACTGTTGTTGTCACAGAAGATTGGTACTTCAGTAGAGTTGACATTGTAGTCTCTTAATTGTTGTCTCAACCATAGAATTTGAGCACAACAGCTTCCAGCAGCAACATATTCAGCTTCAGTGGTGGAAGTAGCCACTGTTTTTTGCTTCTTGGTGAACCAAGATATGAGTTTGTTGCCCAAGAATTGACAATTCCCTGAGGTGGACTTTCTGTCAATTCTACATCCTCCATAGTCAGCATCTGAGTAGCCAGTTAACTCAATGTTGTCATCAGCAGGGTACCAAAGGCCTAGATTTTCAGTGCCTTTGAGATACCTCAAAATCCTTTTTGCAGCCTCAAGATGGCTTTTCTTAGGATTTGCTTGAAACCTTGCACACACACCTACTGCAAAGGTGATGTCAGGTCTGCTGGCAGTGAGATAGAGAAGTGATCCAATGATTCCTCTATACTTAGTAGAGTTGGTTGAGATACCACTCTCATCAGGATCCATCTTCCAATTTGTGTTCATTGGGATCCTTACTGGCTTGCTAGTTGTACACCCAAACTTTTTGATCATTTCTCTGGTGTATTTGGCTTGATTGATGAAGATTCCTTCTTTAGATTGTTTGACTTGAAGTCCCAAGAAGAAATTCATCAGACCCATCATGGACATCTCAAACTTACTTTGCATGAGCTTGGAGAACTTCTCACACAGCTTTTCATTGGGAGATCCAAATATGATGTCATCCACATATATTTGGACAAGTAAGATGTCCTCTCCTTCAGTGATTCTGAAGAGGGTTCTGTCTACAGTTCCTTTGATAAAGCCATGATCCAAGAGGAATTGTGACAGTGTGTCATACCAAGCTCTTGGAGCTTGCTTGAGTCCATATAGAGCTTTCTTCAGTCTGTAAACTTGGTTTCCAGCTTCAAAACCAGGTGGTTGCTCCACATAGACTTCTTCTTTCAAAACTCCATTCAGAAAGGCACTTTTGACATCCATTTGGTACACTTTGAACCTCTTGTGGGCTGCATAGGCTAAGAACAGCCTTATTGCTTCTAGCCTTGCCACAGGTGCAAAGGTCTCATCATAGTCAATGCCTTCTGATTGACAATAGCCTTTTGCCACTAATCTGGCCTTGTTTCTGACAATCACATCATTTTCATTCTTCTTGTTCTTGAACACCCACTTGGTTCCAATAATATCTTGATGTGAAGGTCTATCCACCAGCTCCCATACATCATTTCTGGTGAATTGGTTGAGCTCTTCCTGCATTGCTGTGATCCAGTTTGCATCCTGAAGTGCTTCATCAATGTCTTTTGGTTCCTGTTCTGACAAGAAACAGCAAAACATAGCACTTTCACCATAAAAACTTCTGGTTTTGACTCCTATACTTGGATCACCAAGTATCAGATTAGTAGGATGGTCAGACAACCAAGTCCTTCTTTTTCTGATCCCTTCAGTAGAGTTGTCCTCTACTAAGGTTGAGTCACCAGTGTTATAGAATTCAGGATAATTGAATGCAGGATCTAATTCAGGATCATATTCAGGGGTGTTGTTCTCAATGTCAGGGACATTGGCATTTTCAACATTTTGAGTTTCCCCTTGAATATTGGATTCATTAACTACCTCAGCAGAGCCTGCTTCTTCATTGGTAGTTGTTACCTGGATGTGAACTGGGATTGGATCATTTAGTTCACCATTTTCATTAGTGGAATTTGCTTCAAGAATATGGCCTTCAGGATAGTTGTCCAGTGTAATATTTTCAGGGAGATTGGTTTGGACAACATCTATGAATTCAGTGTCCTTGTCTTTTAGGCTCAATCTGGTTGTTCTTTGTGTGATTTCTTCAAGGTCCAGGTTTTTCTTCCTGATCTCAAAGATAGATTCATCAAACACAACATGAGGTGTTTCTTCCACTATAAGGGTTTTCTTGTTGTAGACTCTGAAGGCTCTACTGACTTGAGAGTATCCAAGAAATACTCCCTCATCAGCTTTGCCATCAAAGGCTTTCAACTGTTCTTTCCCATTATTGTGAATAAAACATTTACAACTGTTGGGATATGAATCCTAGAACAAGTCCTAAATGATGAATAAAAGATAAAAGATGAAGTTTTGATAAGCCAAAAGAAGACTTGAATATTTTCTAAGTATTGATTGATCTAGTCTAGTTGAGTTGAAGTCATCTTGTACAGATCAGTAGAATTCACAAGACAAGTACAATTTTATAATGCAAGTATTATTGAAAGATAAGTACGATTTATAAGTACTTCATATATTCATATTTGTTTGTATATGTTAGATTGTTATTGAGCTATAATTATTGTATAGAGCTCATGTTTTTAAATGTAATAGATAGATTCATTGTATAGTTATAAGTTGACTAAGCTTTGTTATAAAAGCTTAATGTAATGTAATAGTCTTGTTAGGTTAGATGATAGGACTAGATTAGTTCTATTAGAAGTCTACTGTACAAGAAGAGAAGACCAGTCTACTACTCAAGACAGGTGGACTACAAGTCAAGTGCATCTACTGGACTACACAAGACAAGTTATCATGAAGTTAGTTACAAATACGCGTGAAAGATAAGGATGGAGAAGTTAGTTATGGAATAACTAATTCGTAACAAGAAACGCGTTTATGGATAAGAAGATTCAGTTGAAATCAGTTATCAAGAAAGGTTGGTTACAACTACCTGAATTCTTGAAGTTCGAAGTATATAAATACTTGAAGGAGTTTATCATTTGAAGACTACTGAAAACAGACTACTGATAACCAAGATACTGATTACTGAGATATTGATACTGCAAGCATTGTTGAAGATTCAAGTGAAGTTTTCTCTCAGAGATTGAAGTTCAGAAAGTAAAGCTACACAAGACAAGTGAAGATCAGAAGGCTACTACTGGACGGAAGAGAAGTTTTATTTTCTTTTGTTGTTTCAAGTTGCTAGTTACTTGTAAAATAGCTAGTAAGATCGAAGAGGCACTTGGAAGTGTTATCGAGAAGATCTAAGTCTTATTTCTTGGGACTTAAAGCTACAAGAACATATTACTCCATTGAACGAGTTAATAAGAATTTCACAACTGGGTTTGTGAGAGTGGATGTAGACAAGTTGTCGAACCACTATAAATCTCGTGTTCGATTTACTTTACTGTTTTGTTTGTTGTTTAATTGGTTAATTGTTTAGTTGATTGAATAACATAACTGATCTAGACTAGTTGAGTATACATAAAACAGAGTTCTCGAATTAAGTTGAGTATAAACTTTAATTGGGCTCATTGTTAATTTAGCATTCCGCACAGTGTAATTCTGATATATCGAAAGATTTTAGAAAAGTCTATTCACCCCCTTCTAGACATTTTCTTTAGCTTCCCTCGATATTAACTCAACTTAGGGACCTACAAGTGGTATCAGAGCAGTAGTTTACGAACTGCTGTTTCTTGATAACCGACTTAAGACTTAGGGTGAAGTCTTGGTCCTTGATTGTTCTTGTATACGTGTTCTTGATCATATTCTTGTAACATTTGTTTTCGTGCTCCCTGTTCTTGACCTATCTGTTATTCTTGATCATAACTCTACTTAGCACTTATTTCTTGAAATCATGACTCTTGAGATCAGCGCTAACAAGCTACCTAAGTTCCAGGTACAAGACTACGATTATTGGAAGCTAAGGATGGAAGCCATCTTCAGCTCCACTCACGACTTAATGATCTCCGTCGTCACTGAAGGTCCAATTGTGACCATGATCCCCAATACTGCTGCCCTTGACCCAAATCAACCAGTGGGTACACTCGTCAAGAAACCAAGGTCAGAACTAACCTCTGAAGAAATGAGACAGAATAATTTGGATAGCTTGGCCAAGAATTACATCTTACACACTCTTCCTAACGAGTATCTGGGAAAAGTGTTAAAATGTAAAACTGCCAAAGAAATGTGGGATCGCTTAGCTATCATTTGTGAAGGGACATCCCTAATCAAAGAAAGCAAACTTTCTACTGCAGTCCAAAGATTCGAATCATTTCATATGAAAGCTGGTGAAACAATAGACCAGTTGGATACTCGTTTTACTAAAATCATGAATGACTTGGAAGTCCTTGGTAAATCTTATACTCCACGTGAAATCAATCTTAGGATTCTCAAAAGCCTTGATAGTCGATGGAAGATGGTAAAAATGCTTGTTAAGAATACCCAAGATATAGACGTATGGACAGCAGAAACCATGTTTCAAACTCTAAAGGCCCATGAGTTTGATCTAGACGAAGATGAACCCATAGCAAGTAGTGACAGAGAACATGCTGTATCTAAGAACGTTGCTTTTAAGGCTAGTTCGTCTAAGATAGACAGGTCTAAGACTAAGACTAGGTCTGCTTCTGTGAAAGACGAGTTAGATACTGATCTTAGTCTGAAGGATCAGGTAAGCCTCATGGTTAGAAAGTTTGATAGGCTGAATAAACGTTTCGGAAGATATAAGAAGTTCTATAGAGAGCATAGAGGGTCTGCTTCTAAGAACGCGTCTGAGACCAGACGAGACCGAAACTCGTCCGAAAGGAGAGACGAAGTCTCGAAAGGTAACAGACAAGATAGAGAGTCTGATGGTAGGAAGATCACTCGTTCTGATAGACGTGATAAACGAAGGAACAATTCTCCTATTAAAAAGGCTACTAATGATCTCTTGTGCTATAACTGTGAAAAGCCAGGTCACTACATTTATGAATGTCCAGACCTGAGTACTGATGATTGAGAAGAACGCAAAGCACGAAGGGAAAGAAGATACAACCGTGGTAAGAAGGCAATGATGGCCAATGATGACTCTGACTCTGACTCAGACGAGTTGCCATCATCCTCATCTAGCTACCCGTCTGAACCAGATCACGATGAAGCTTTCATAGTAGATGATGGTCTATGCTTCATGGCTAAAATCGACCAAGAGGTATCATCTGCTACTTCCTTTCAATCTTGTGATGAATCAGATTCTGATGAAAGCGACACTGCCAGTAGCAAAGTAGGGAGTAGTCTTCAGCACTCTACTAGTGCAGTTGAAGACGACCTCCTACTTGCCAACAAGGCATTCATTGAAGTCAGTGACGAAAACATCATCTTAAGACAAGAAATCATCGATCTTAAGGAAGCTCAGTCTAAAGTAGATCCTAATATAACAGTCCTAAATGAACGCTTGCAAGAAGAGTTGAGACAACTCAAAGACAAGTGTGCATTAACAGACAAGTTGCATCAAGACCTACTTAAGACACATGCTACTGAGAAACATGAATTCAATGTTTTACAAATCAAGTTCAAAAAGCTTGAAGAACGTAATAAGTTCTTAGAAACCGAGGTTGTCACTCTAGACCTTAAACTTACTGACCTGGTTAACTCATCTAAGGTTAACCTTGAATTGTCAGATAGGTATAGGGCTCCTGCTGACAAGACAGGCATAGGTGCTGAGACACCCAGCTCGTCTAATCAAGTTCCTAAGAACCCTACTATTTTCATCTCAAGTTCTTTGACTAATGATAAAGGAAAAGAACCAATGATATACGATATTGACACTCCATCTAAAGGTACTGTACCAAAACAAGCTCAAGTTAACATTCCAAATACCTAGGCAGGTAAAAAGAAAGTTAACAACAAGCCTGTTCCGTTTAAGACAAGTCAACAAAGGACTAGGAATCGTGGACGACCAAATCAGGTCAGATACGAGGACTGGTATCCTGAGGAGACGAGTACTAAACTAGTACAGACTAGACGACAAGAGTCTAGACCTCCTTTCATAAGGCAGTCTCAACTCTACTCGTCTAGACCTAGACAGGAAGGTTCAAAATATCGTACACAAGCTGTTCTATATCCTCCACCTTTGTCATATGATATCAAAGGAGAAGAAAGACCTAAACATGTCTATAAACCGTATGGACCTAATGCATACAAACCTTACTCTGACTATCATAGACAAGTGCCTGCTCAAGTAGAGATTAAGTCAAAAGGCTATCTCCAAAGAGTAGACCCGAACTCAACTGATAGGCCAGATAAGGACAACAAGGTCTTATTTTGCAACAAATATGGTCGTAAGCTCAGAAGATCAAACTTGTTCAGGACTCCAATGTACATTTGAATTCTATTGAACTCGACTAACCCCCCAGGACCCCAATAAACAAGGAGGGTACCTAAATTATGAAATATCATCTGATGCAGGGTCGACTCGATCTATACAAGAAAGGTGGTTCAACAGGAGAAACTTGGTACATAGACAGTGGCTGTTTGCACCACATGACTGGTACCAAGACTCTCTTATCAAACTACCATGAGCAAGAAGGACCAAAAGTGATATTTGGTGATAGCTCCATTGCTGTTACTAAAGGATTTGGTTACATTCGGAATGGAGACATAGAGATTCAGGATGTTTCTTTTGTTGAAGGCTTGAAATACAATTTACTCTCTGTTTCACAATTTTGTGATCGTGGATACAAGGTGCAGTTCAAGAGTCAGAAATGTGAAATCATTGACAAAAAGACACACACAGTCTTACTGATCGGCATTAGACAAGGAAGTGTGTACATAGTGAATTGGAACAGTTGTCCGAGGGACACCTGTCTACTTACTAAGAATCCTAAAGAACTTGGCTGGCTCTGGCATAGACGCCTCTGTCATCTAAACTTTAAGGTTCTTAATAAGATAGCCAGAGACTACCTTGTGGAAGGTATTCCCAATGAAGTCTACTATAAGTCACATGTATGCACGTCCTGTCAAAAAGGTAAACAGGTAAAGGGTTCTTTTAAATCTATTCCATCCCTCTCAACCAGTAGAGTTCTTGAACTTCTACATATGGACTTACATGTCCCAATAACTCCTCCAACTTTGAACGGTAGAAGGTACACACTTGTTGTGGTAGACGATTATTCTAAGTTCACTTGGGTAGTCTTCTTACACAAGAAGAGTGATACACAAACACTTTTGCCTGATCTGTTGAAGAAGTTACAGGTTGAGAAGAATCAGTCAATTGTCAAGATCCGTAGTGACAAGGGTACTGAATTCATTAACTGCTATATTAAAGAATTTTGTTCTAAGCGTGGCATCCAGCACCTTACTAGTACAGCTAGGACACCACAGCAAAATGGAGTAGCAGAACGAAGGAACAGAACTCTTAAGGAGGCCTGCAGGACCATGCTGACAGAGTATAATACGCCTCAGAAATTTTGGGCAGAAGCCATCAATACTGCATGCCACTCACAAAATAGAAGTGCTATCAATAAAGCACTAGGTAAGACGCCCTATGAGGTATGGAAAGGTAGAAAACCCAGAGTGTCATATTTTCATATATTTGGATGTAAGTGTTTCATCCATAACAATGGGAAAAACAAGTTGAATGCATTTGATGCTAAAGCAGACGAGGGGATATTCTTAGGATACTCCTCGACTAGCAAAGCATTTAGACTATTCAACTACTCAACCCTTTGTGTGGAAGAAACACCACATGTGGTTTTCGAAGAATCTCAACAGGACTCGTCTACCAACAAGATCAGTGAGAAAGTTACTGAGCTAACTGTCGAATCTGACAAAGACTCAGAGGTATATGAATCCGTTCAAGCATACAATCCATTCATGAAAGCTCTTGAGTCAGATGACCAGAAGAAGGTAAGTGGTCAAGGTAACTCTACTAGACCAGTTGACATGCCTAAACTAGTCGACTCGTCTACTCCCATTAAATCTTCTGATGATAATGATGTTGACATGCATGATGCTGTACATGATATAGATGATAGTACTATTGTTAAGAATAGAAATACATGGAAATCAGCGCATAATACTGAAAATATTATTGGTGACTCTACTGTTGGTGTTAAGACTAGACGACAACTCTTTGAGTCGCAAGAACAATCTAGTCCATCTCTGTTTTGCTGGTGTTGTTTCCTCTCATCTATCGAGCCTAAAACCATTAATGAGGCATTGGCTGATAGTAATTGGATCATTGCTATGCAAGACGAGTTGAATCAGTTTGTTCGAAACGACGTCTGGGAACTTGTCGATAGACCGAAACATCATAATGTAGTTGGCACTCGATGGATTTTCAAGAATAAGAAAGATGAGAATGATGTAGTTGTTCGTAATAAGGCTAGACTAGTCGCCCAAGGCTATTCACAAGCTGAAGGCATAGACTATGATGAAACATATGCTCCTGTTGCTAGACTAGAAGCCATTCGATTGTTCCTTGCATATGCTGCTTACATGAAATTTACTGTATATCAAATGGATGTTAAAAGTGCATTTCTTAACGGTATTCTTGCGGAAGAAGTGTATGTTGAACAACCCCCAGGTTTCGAAGTCAAAGGTAACCAGGTATACAGATTAAAGAAGGCCTTATACGGACTAAAGCAAGCTCCAAGAGCCTGGTACGATACTCTTTCTCAATTTCTATTAGAAAATGGTTTTACTAAAGGCAAGGTAGATAGAACCTTGTTTAGAAGACAAGAAGGGAAAGACATTTTACTCGTCCAAATTTACGTAGATGATATCATTTTTGGTTCACCTAACAAAAAGCTGAGTGAAAGTTTCTCAACACTCATGCAAAGTAAATTTGAGATGTCCATGATGGGTGAAATGAACTACTTTCTTGGACTTCAAGTAAAACAGACCCCAGAAGGGATTTTCATAAATCAAGCAAAATATACTCGTAATCTACTAGACAAGTATGGTATTAAGACATGTAAATCCTCTGGAGTACCTATGCAACCTACTTACAGGATGGATCCAGACGAGAATGGTAAATGTACTGATCAAACCCATTACCGTGGTCTTATTGGTTCATTACTCTACTTGACTGCTAGTAGACCTGATATTGCATTTTCTGTTGGTGTATGTGCTCGTTTTCAATCTAATCCAAAAGAGAGTCATATGGAAACCACTAAAAGGATTTTGAAATATTTGAAAGGAACCATCAATCGTGGTATACGGTATCCTTCAAATGATGATCTATCTCTAAGTGGCTACTCTGATTCTGATTTTGGTGGTTGTAGAATAGATAGGAAATCTACATCTGGTTCTTGTCAATTCTTAGGCACAAAACTCATTTCATGGTTTTCGAAAAAGCAGACAAGTGTTGCTACCTCTACTACTGAAGCCGAGTACATGGCTGCTGGTAGTTGTTGTAGTCAATTATTATGGCTTATTCAACAGCTTAGAGATTATAATATTTGTGAATCAAATGTTCCAATATTCTGTGATAGTAATAGTGCTATTGCCATTACACAAAATCCTGTTCTGCACACACGTTGTAAGCATGTTGATGTGAAACACCATTTCATACGTGATCATGTAGAAAAGAAGGATATTCGCATGGAAAAGATTCATACTGATTTTCAAAGAGCTGATATTTTCACAAAACCATTAGCTGAGGCCCGATTTCATGAATTATGCATTAGTCTAGGACTAATTGATCTTGATCCTACTAGTATATAGCAATGTACTAACCAGACAGGTACAGTCCTAAGAAGAAAGGAGAAATAGACAAGTTACCACAAAAGGCACAGAGCACTCATCTACTCACTCAACAGACAGGTATACAAGGTCAGACAAAGTTGACCAAACAACTCGATGAGGAAGCTGGTAAAGCTGAGGGTAATACTAAGGGAATAAACATTTAAGGGGGAATCTTTGATTTCTTAAAAATCCTTGTGTTGACTCTTTAGTTTGGTAACAGTCATCTTGTTTGAACCTTGATCATTGATTTGAATTGATATTCATTCTATATATTCTACTCGACTATCTGTCGTACTAAATAAGACAGGTACATAAAGCTGTTCGACGTTCAGACAGATACGCACAGTCAAAGGGGGAACTCATCAGGTGGACATAAGACTACTCGTCTTGTGCCATTAAGCCTACTCGACTTATGAAGCTTAGTCCTACTCATCTGTTCTTGATGGACTCGAACAGACAAGCTAAGTTTTCTTTGATTTAAATAGGATATGTGTTAAAGTGTTTACTCGAAACAAATTAACGATGTTAAAGTAATGTGATAGTGTTAAAATTTGGAAATCCTAGAATTGGATTTATACACCACTAGTTAATGAGGTGTACACATTCAATTCATGCCAAAACACGACCTAGATAGGTCAGATGAGTACACTCTTTAATTTTGCAAATAAGAGAGGCGGATTTCAATTTGTACAAACTCAATTCACATTGTTGTCTCGGTTCCGTAACTGAATGCCAAAGGTCTCAACCGTTGGATCTAATTTTTCAATCTTGACCGTTGGATCAAAAATTCAGTTTTAAACAAAACCCAACACTTGCACACGTCTTGCCTCACATTTTTCATAACTCCTCTACTCGCCTAACAGTGATTTCCTGCATAATCCATTGGTTGTGTTCATTACAAATCTTTTAACATGTCGATTCGATCTATCTTCGATGTTAGTACCAACATACAGGCACCGTTTGATCTAGGCAGATACATTAATGACAACAAGGTGCATGTTGAACCGTCCCTGTTTTTTGGTGGAAATCACACAGTCGGAAATGAAGAAATTCTGACCAAGTGCACAAGATGCGGGCTAAAACCCTATTTGGAGGCGTTTCCTAAGGTTGTTCTGGAAGAGGAGGTTCTGGAATTCTATGCTAATGCCAGCAGAAGAGGAGATGTCATCGAATCTTTTATCGGTTCAAATCGAGTGGAAATCACTCGTGAAGCTCTTTTTGAAAGATTGAGGTTGCCCATCGGAACGATTGATGTGGAGAAGTATGCGGAAGGGCAAGAGATGAGATATTTAAGCATTTTCTGTGGAAGGAAGATGAAGCTGAAACCAGATGGTAAAGCTATTACAGCCAAGAAGGGTGAGCTCCTAGAAAAATATCGCACTCTACTGGACATAGCTAGCAAGATGCTTCTATGTGCCACTGGATCTTTTGACTCAGTCACCCAGGTCAAAACAAGGATTATGGCAGCTATCTATGATGGAATTACTGAGGGTAATTGGTTTAAGTTAATAGCTGACAGGATGATGCACTTCGAAAGAAGTGTTAGGGTGGATGTTGATACTCGGAACTGGGTAGTCTCTCAAGCAGTTGGATATGGAAACAAGTTGAGCATATTACTCCCACTGTTGATGCCCAACAAGACCACTTGGAGCAAGGGAAAGCCGTTTCATCCTCTTAAGTTCTATCTAAAGAAAGAGGCTCTGAAGAAGCAGGTTGCTGGAAGGCCAGCTGCTCCTAGACAGGTTCAATTTGATGAATCTGAAGTGTTGCCATATGCGGATTCGGATAGTTCTTCACAAGCCGGGTCTAAGGAAGCTGAGTCCAGTGCAGACGACTCGGAGAAGACTCAATCGGATGACGAGTCAAATCAAGAGGAGGAGTCGAGTGACCAAGTACCTGAGATGTATACTCTTGTGAGAGTTGGAACCCCACCTCCACCAGAAGAGTCGAGTCACCAGGTTGGTACCTCTTCACAAGCCTTGTCAATTCCTTCTCTCTCTCTCTCTACTGTTCGAACCAAGGCTAGATCACATCGATCTAGGCCTCGTCCTTTATCCTCAACCTCACATGTACTGGCGGCATTACTGCTTAGAGCCAGTCATCCCCAAATCACTCCCAAACAAGATACAACTGATACTTCTACAGTTGTCATACCTGACCAAGCCACATCTGAGCCCACAGAAACCACATCCTTTACTCCCTCTCCCTCACCAGAATATGGTGAACCCCCCAAACCATCTACTTCAGACAAGACGCCAGTTGCCACTGCAACAGCTGAGTTAGAGACCCCATCTACTCAGGACCCGTCTGTTGTTAGATTTGAATCCCTAATGTATTATCCAATGTGTCTACGAGAGAAGAGGATTCGTGCTCGAGTTTCAAGAAACCTTCAGAAGACGCTCTCGACTCTTGACATCGACACAGCTTCTGAACAGTTTGAAAAGCTAGTCAGGATTTGCACATGGTTCGCTTTGAAGAAGTCTTCTACGGATGATCTTTTTGAAGTCATTCAAGGCATGGGCGGAATCTCCAATTTTATGGATTGGGAGATGGAACAAAAAGAAAATAGTGGAGTTAAGGATCACTCCGAGCTATTCCCTCGCAAAGCCCTGGTTGATCTAGTCAAGAAGATTCTGAATATTCCAGATGGTGTTATTGAGGATGTATTTGCTTTTGACGTCGGAACCCAGACTGATCTGGTGGAAGACGAGATCAAGCCAGAAGTAGCTGAGATAGCAGTCCAGACTTCAGAACAATTGGAAGAAATTGTTGAAAGTGATGAAGATGAAGTCGACTCACTCATGCTTGGTAAAGAAGATGATTAGTTTTTGGATGCTGAGATGTTTGATGAAGAAGAACTCAAGGCCGTTGATAATGTTGTTGGAACTTCCAGTTCTACTCAAGCTGTGCCAGACAGATTTTTGGATGATTTAAAGACTGATCTGAGAAGTGTTGTTCATACTGCCATAGACGAGTTCTTGAACTTGAAAATGAAGGATGTGCTAATTGCACAGAATCAGTCACTTGTTGACCAATCCAGAGACTTATTTGTTGGTGAGATCAACAAGATGGACTCGACTTTCCGAGAAGAGTTGTTTGCTCAAGTTGAAGATTTTCTGAAGAAACAAGTTGATGTTTCAGAAAAGAGGTCAATCTCTTTTGCTCGATCGCTAGCTGAAGAGTCAAGCAAAATGGAAAGACTCTACAGTGTTAAAGTTGCCATTGCTGATGAACATAGAAGAGAGGCACAAGATCAGTTGGTGTGTTCTCGGGCTGTTCTACATGAGTTGACTGAACAGAATACTCTTCTTAGACAGACGGCTACTCAATTGAAAGATGAACTAGTTTCCTGTACACAGAAGTTGGAACTGGTTACTGATCGCTTAGACAAGATAAGTTCTGCGGAATCGCATCAGAAGCACATTGAGTCAGCTGCTGAAGCAATGAAGGAAGCTTTGAAAGAAGAAATGACTCGCTTTACTTCTCTTTTCACTCTTAAGGCAAGTGATGAAGCCAAAAAGGGGGAAGAGACAAGTAGAATTGAAGGTATAGTTGTAAAATCTGCTAGTACTGAACCGGAGATGAAAGCTACTGCTATTGCAATTGAAGAACTGAGAAGGCCTAAAAGAGGCAGATTAGTGAAGAAGGCAGAACTAGAGCATGCTGAAACTGAAAAGCAGAAAAGATTAGAGAAAGGTAAAGTTGTTGCATCGTCTCCTGAAGCAGAGATTCAGACCAGACGAGTTAAGAGGAAGCTGAGTATTGAAGAACCTACTGCTACTGCTGTAGTTGAGAAGAAACAAAGAATTGCAGATGATGAGATTCATTATGCAAGCAAGAAGAAAATTACGAAACATATTGAAAGGCTACAGAAGTTGAAAGCTGATGAAGACAAGATGGAAGACAAGTTCATTGATTACTTCATAGATAATGAGCATAGAGCTGAATGGATTGAAGTGAAGAATCAATGGGAACTTGATCATTGGATCATAAGGAAATATGGTAATGCTGAAAGCCAAGATGAATTATACTCTTTATTTGACAGGTTCATGGAAGGACAACACAGGAAGTTATGGCATTTAATCCTAAGGATTTCTGCTAGTGCTAATTTCAACATTCTTGTTCCTGAATTTCCTAAATGGAAATGTCCCATGACAAGCTCAGGAAAAAGGGTTGATGTTAATCAAATCAAGAAATTCGAAGAAGAGCTGCTAGATAAGGAGAAGATTGAAGATGAAGATCATGTCAGTCTAATCCACAAGAGACTTCTTGATGCATTCTGTGTTCCAAACCCAGGAGGAGGTACTCTTTCAGATTAGTTTTTTTTTTAAGGATAGTTTTTTTTGCTCTGATATTTTGTTATTCAAAGTATGTGTAATCTACTGATCTATTTTGAATGAATGAAAGATAAGTACTATTTGATGATAAAAGACAAGGTAACTACTTAACTAGTCTACTAATAAGAAAAGATTCAAGTAGTTTTGGCTTCATCAAAAAGGGGGAAATTGTTGGGATATGAATCCTAGAACAAGTCCTAAATGATGAATAAAAGATAAAAGATGAAGTTTTGATAAGCCAAAAGAAGACTTGAATATTTTCTAAGTATTGATTGATCTAGTCTAGTTGAGTTGAAGTCATCTTGTACAGATCAGTAGAATTCACAAGACAAGTACAATTTTATAATGCAAGTATTATTGAAAGATAAGTACGATTTATAAGTACTTCATATATTCATATTTGTTTGTATATGTTAGATTGTTATTGAGCTATAATTATTGTATAGAGCTCATGTTTTTAAATGTAATAGATAGATTCATTGTATAGTTATAAGTTGACTAAGCTTTGTTATAAAAGCTTAATGTAATGTAATAGTCTTGTTAGGTTAGATGATAGGACTAGATTAGTTCTATTAGAAGTCTACTGTACAAGAAGAGAAGACCAGTCTACTACTCAAGACAGGTGGACTACAAGTCAAGTGCATCTACTGGACTACACAAGACAAGTTATCATGAAGTTAGTTACAAATACGCGTGAAAGATAAGGATGGAGAAGTTAGTTATGGAATAACTAATTCGTAACAAGAAACGCGTTTATGGATAAGAAGATTCAGTTGAAATCAGTTATCAAGAAAGGTTGGTTACAACTACCTGAATTCTTGAAGTTCGAAGTATATAAATACTTGAAGGAGTTTATCATTTGAAGACTACTGAAAACAGACTACTGATAACCAAGATACTGATTACTGAGATATTGATACTGCAAGCATTGTTGAAGATTCAAGTGAAGTTTTCTCTCAGAGATTGAAGTTCAGAAAGTAAAGCTACACAAGACAAGTGAAGATCAGAAGGCTACTACTGGACGGAAGAGAAGTTTTATTTTCTTTTGTTGTTTCAAGTTGCTAGTTACTTGTAAAATAGCTAGTAAGATCGAAGAGGCACTTGGAAGTGTTATCGAGAAGATCTAAGTCTTATTTCTTGGGACTTAAAGCTACAAGAACATATTACTCCATTGGACGAGTTAATAAGAATTTCACAACTGGGTTTGTGAGAGTGGATGTAGACAAGTTGTCGAACCACTATAAATCTCGTGTTCGATTTACTTTACTGTTTTGTTTGTTGTTTAATTGGTTAATTGTTTAGTTGATTGAATAACATAACTGATCTAGACTAGTTGAGTATACATAAAACAGAGTTCTCGAATTAAGTTGAGTATAAACTTTAATTGGGCTCATTGTTAATTTCGCATTCCGCACAGTGTAATTCTGATATATCGAAAGATTTTAGAAAAGTCTATTCACCCCCCTCTAGACATTTTCTTTAGCTTCCCTCGATATTAACTCAACTTAGGGACCTACAACAACCAAATATGTGAAAGTATGACACTTTAGGCAATCTTCCTTTCCAGAGTTCATAGGGGGTTTTGTCTTGCCCCTTAGTAATCAAACATCTATTTTGAGTATAACATGCAGTGTTTATAGCTTCAGCCCAAAACCTTTTAGGTAGATTAGAATCAGCAATTAAGGTTCTAGCAGCTTCTTTTAAAGTTTTATTCCTTCTTTCTGCAACTCCATTTTGTTGGGGAGTTCTAGCTGCTGAGGTTTCATGAGCTATTCCATTTAGAGAGCAATACTCATTGATGTATGAGTTAATGAACTAAGTGCCTTTATCAGATCTTATCTTGATAATGCTAAGGCTTTTCTCATTTGACAATTTCTTTAAAAGTTCTGGCAGTTTGACTTGAGTTTCCTTCTTATTAAGGAGAAATACTACCCATGTGAACTTAGAGAAATCATCTACTACTACCAATGTGTATTTTCTTCCATTTATGCTTGAAGGGGTAATTGGTCCAAATAAGTCCATATGTAAAAGTTCAAGTACCCTTTCAGTAGAGATGACTGGTTTTCCTTTGAATGAGGCTTTAATCTGTTTTCCTTCTTGACATGGTTTGCACACATGTTCTTTAATAAAAACCTCATTAGGTAGTCCCTTTACTAATGCATTTCTAGCAAGTTTGTTCATTGATTTGAAGTTTAGATGGTTTAGCCTCTTATGCCATAACCAGCTTTGTTCACTAGTGCTCTTAACAATGAAACATGCAGCATCAGTAGACTTGTCCCAGTCTGCAAAATACACATTTCCTTTCCTAGTTCCAGTCAATAGAATTTGTTGAGTTTTATCTTTAATTAGGCATTTTCCACTTGAGAACTCAACATTGAAATTTTTATCACAGAATTGACTGATACTTAGGAGATTATATTTGAGACCAGCTACATAAGATACATTGGTTACTTTGATGTTACCAATCATCAAAGTACCATAACCTTTAGTTGTTGCTTGTGAGCTGTCTCCAAAAGTGACATTTGGGCCTTCTTTTTCAATAAAATCAGTGAGGAGTTCCTTGTTTCCAGTCATGTGCCTTGAGCATCCACTGTCAAGATACCATGCTGTCTTTTTGCTCATACTCCTCTTCTTGTGGCCCATAGGTACCTGCAATTAGATAGGTTTAGGTACCCTTTGAGTTTTGGGTCCTGAGAGGTTAGCAGTACCTTTTGGAACCCAAACTTGCCTAATTACCCTGATTGATTCAAGGTGGCTAAGTTGTTTTCCTTGTGCATCAACATACACAGTCTTTCTTTTAAATGCCTTTGGGAAAGTGTGTGTGAAAGTGTTAACTCTGTAAGTTTCAGGAAGATTGTCAAATCTCATGAGCTTATGAGTTCTCTGTGCAGCTTGATGAAATCTTTGAGGAAAGGTCTGTTTATGACCATTACCCTTTGGTATGAAGGGTTTTGGATGTTTCATTTTATTCTGCCTTTGAGGATAGTTGTCCTTAGGTCTATTCAGTTGAGGCTTTCTCAGAAGAGTTGGCCTTGGCTGATTATACCTTGGATAACTTCTCTGAACATTGTTCAGGAGAGTTGCCCTTCCATTGGGTCTACTCTGCTGATCAACATTCTTCTTGTGTTCAGGGATTTTGGCCATTTCCTTAGGTTTGGGCCTAGTCTCCTGAAGCACTTTAGTAGGCATTTCATTTATTTTACCCTTTCCTTTGTTCAGTGGCTGAATCATTTCATTTTCAGCTTGTTGTGCCACTGATTTTACAAAGATTTTCTTAGTGTTACTTGTTGAAGCAACACTAAGACAAGGTGAAGATTCAAATGGATCAAAACCTAATCCACTTCTTTGAGCCATAGGTCTTTGATAACTCTGAATTTCCTCTATTGCTCTAGAGGATTTGTTCAAAGCAGACATATTTTGTTTCAGGCTCTCTTCACTTAATTTGAGAATGTCATACTCATGTGAGAGGTTTTCAAACTTAGCTTGAAGAATTCTCAATTCAAAATCTTTCCTCTTCTGAGTAAGTGATTGAACATCAATATGTCCTTGTTGGTCAACTATCCTGAGATTTGCTTCCTCAAGCTCTCTCAAGACTTGTTGATACAACTCAGTAGATTTAATGTCAACTACTGTCTCAGCAGGCTTTGAAAGCTCAATTGAAAGTCTTTCATTTTCTCTCACACAATTATCATGAAATTCTTGTAATCTAGTGAAATCTTCCATCAACTTCCCAAATGAAAGTTTCAAGTTGACTTCACTAGTGTTCTGTGATAAGAATGATGGTGAACTAGAAGTGGAGGATACCTCATCATCCTCAATAGCCATGTTGCACACATCATCATCATCATCACTGTTAGAGAACAGTCCATCAGAAGAGTTGAGACTTTCAGCACTATCAGATTCATCACCAGCCATCATAGCTTTTCTGTTGGTGAACTTCCTGTCTCTCTTGGCTTGCCTCTCTCTTCTTTCTTTAGAGCTCAATTCAGGGCAGTCATACTGGAAAACCCTTTCTTCTTGCAATTATAGCACAGGTCTTCATCATCATCCTTCTTGGATTCATCTCTTCTTTTAGATGGTGAAGGGTCAGCTCTACTGGACCTTCTTCTATCAGAGGACTTGTCCTCTGATCTTTTCTCTTCAGGCTTTTTGTCCTCAGCCTGAGTTTCAGGGGAGTTGTACCTTCTCCTGAATTTGTTGTCTTGGTAGAATTTCTTGTATCTACCAAACCTTGTGTTGAGCTTGTCAAACCTTCTAGCCATCAAGGCTAGTTCCTCCTTCATTTCAGTCTTTGAGACTGACTTTGATGATCTGGGAGTGGGTTGTATTTCAGGTTCAGCAACTTTGGCTTTGAATGCCACTCCCTTAGTAGGATTTGAAGGTTCCTCAACAGGTTTTCTTCTATTGAGGTCAAACTCATAGGCTTTGAGTTCTGAGAAGATTTGTTGCATGGGCATGGAGGAGAGATCCTTGGTATTCTGCATCATTACAGCATATACATCCCACTTTTGAGTGAGACTTCTCAGGATTTTTAATCCAACTTCTCTTCTGGAGTACACCTTGCCCAATGAGTTGATTTCATTCATCACATCAGTGAATCTACCAGCAAATTTGTCAATGGATTCTTCAGACTCCATTGTGAATTGTTCAAATTTCTGCACAGCAACTTGGAGCTTGTTTTCCTTGATTTTTTCTGTGCCCTCACACATCTCAGCAAGAGTATCCCAAATTTCTTTGGCAGTTGTGCAGTGGTAGACTCTACCCATGATTGCATCTGGAATTGTTTGGTAGAGAGTGTTCATGGCAAGATAATTCAGGTTATCTTTTCTCTTTTCATCAGCAGTGAAGTCATCTTCATCTTTGGGAATCAGTTCCCTTATATCAGCTCTTTGCTCATCTGTTATCCTGGGGTTAGTTTGAGTAAACACAAAAGGACCTCTTATGATTACTCTCAAAGTATCAGTATGAAGGGAAGTAAGATGAGCTCTCATTCTGATTTTCCAGAAATCATAATTGTCTATAGAGAACATGGGCAGTTTATGATGTGAAATGTGGTTGACTGGATTTGTGGCCATATTGTCCAATCCTTGAACAGCAGGTGGAGGAACAGCATTGTTGTTGGCCATATCTCAAGAATAAACAGTTAGTCAACATGTAATAGATTTCATATAGAGATCAGTTCAGTGACCACACAAATATGTGATTTTTGAAAATCAAGATGGATTTTCAAAAGCAGTGGTCTTTGAACCCCTGCTCTGATACCACTTGTTGGTCCTGAAAGGAGTATATAACAAGTGTATGGGGGGGGGGGAATACACTTGTATGCAATTCTTTTCAACTTTTGATCAAACTAGAGCTCAGCAATGTTGTCTTGGACAACTCTGCTGAAGATGATTAACTCTTCTAAGATAATCAAACTACTAAGTACTATTGAGTAATTAGTTGAATAACTATCTAGGGGAGTTATATGTGCAGAATAGTGGTTGGCCCTTGTAGTTTAGACTCCTTTAGTTTCTGAAATCACTTTGTCAATACAATACAGTCCAGTTTTTCAGCGAACTTGTCCAATACAGTTTTGCACAGTCTTTGAATATAAGTTCTTTTGAAGATCAGTTTAGTGTGCAGTGTTGAATGTATGAAAGTGCTTGAAATTAAATCAACACAAGAGTTTATAGTGGTTCAGAGACTCAAGCTCCTACATCCACTTTCCCTGATTTAACAGGATAATTCCTTCACTCTTGGAATTAACTTGTTTTATAGTGCCAAGGTGCACTTGATAAATAACACCTCTCCTTGGTGAATTGATCCCTACGATGTCTAGAGTCCTAGTACCCTCTTCTCAACTCAGAACTAAACTGTTCTTCTCTCAACAGTCAGCTCCTACCACTTCTACTACTACAACCTTCTCACTTTCTCACTTGAAAGGGGTAAGGGTTGAAGTAAGGTTCCAACTAATGAGATATCCTTTACAATGAAGTTCAGTGTATAAGGATAGGATATCTCTCTAAGCTTTGAAATGATATACAATGAGGTTCAGCTTAGAAGAAGTGTATGAAGACTAAGATAGTCTCTTGAAAGCTTTGAGAGCACTTTAACTTGTAGGATAGTTGGCTTGGTAGTTGGTGCTTCAAATGGTCTTCACACTTCTGTATTTATAGACAAATTTGAGGATTTGCCCATTGGAGAGGCAGTCTCAAATTGCTATAAATGTCTTCCTTGAGTTCTTCAAACTGGAAGACAATTTCTTGATAGTGACATGTCCTCATTTGGGTAATAAACGGCTTGTAAGACTTTGTCTTCATTCTGCAGCACTCTTCCCAATGTCTGACCTTAAGATTCACTTGTTAAGACTTGGACATGGTTTCTGAGGTTTGATCCAATGATAGGACAACATTCCTTATCAAATGGACAACTCTGCTTATCACTATCAGTAGACTTTGCATATCAGCATAGTTGGCTTGCTCTTCTTCAGATGAGTTGGCTCTTTCCCTTTGCTTCACTTAGAATTAATGTTAGCATCATTCTTTGAAGGCTTTAGGGTGTAGTTGTCTTTATTTCTTCAGCAGGTTAGTTTTCAAGCTTCAGAGCATATGTTCTGGTTCAATTTTGCTGAGACAACTCTTCTAGACAACTCTCCTGATTAGCAAACTTGGCCTTTGAGCTTTAGAACCTTTGTTCTTGCACAGAGACAACCTCTCTGGACAACTCTCCTGATCAGAGCATTAGAGTAAACTTGTCCTTTTGAGCTTTAGAACCTTTGTTCTTGCTTTAATTCAGCAGAGACAACTTCTCTGGACAACTCTCCTGATCAGAGCATTTGGTTTTCAATAGAGTATGCTTGGCCTTAGTGATTGTTCCAGAATTTGAGCCTTGAGGAGACTTGATCTTGATAATCTTCAAAGCATAGGTTCCCCCTCACATTGTGCATCTAATCATCTAAGAGCTGCCTAAACATTACAACTTCTCATCTAGCCTTATGCTATGTGTTCTAACAGTTTTAGAGCACAATCAATTTGACTTGGCATGTCTCAGGGGGTTTTGGTATTTAATCAAAACATATGTCATTTTATTCCCAACACAAACATTGAGGACAACATCCCTGAATATGATCCTGAATTAGATCCTGCATTCAATTATCCCGAATTCTATAACACTGGTGACTCAACTTTAGTAGAGGACAACTCTACTGAAGGGATCAGAAAAAGGAGGACTTGGTTATCTGACCATCCTACGAATCTGATACTGGGTGATCCAAGTATAGGAGTCAAAACCAGAAGTTTTCATGGTGAAAGTGCTATGTTTTGTTGTTTCTTATCAGAATAGGAACCAAAAGACATTGATGAAGCACTTCAAGATGCAAACTGGATCACAACAATGCAGGAAGAGCTAAACCAATTCACCAGAAATGATGTATGGGAGCTGGTGGATAGACCTACACATCAAGATGTTATTGGAACCAAGTGGGTGTTCAAGAACAAGAAGAATGAAAATGATGTGATTGTCAGAAACAAGGCCAGATTAGTGGCAAAAGGCTATTGTCAATCAGAAGGCATTGACTATGATGAGACCTTTGAACCTGTGGCAAGGCTAGAAGCAATCAGACTTTTCCTAGCCTATGCAGCCCACAAGAGGTTCAAAGTATACCAAATGGATGTCAAGAGTGCCTTTCTGAATGGAGTTTTAAAAGAAGAAGTCTATGTGGAGCAACCACCTGGCTTTGAAATTGGAAACCAAGTCTACAGATTGAAGAAAGCTCTATATGGACTCAAGCAAGCTCCAAGAGCCTGGTATGACACCCTGTCACAGTTCCTCTTGGATCATGGTTTCATCAAAGGAACTGTGGACAGAACTCTCTTCAGAATCACTGAAGGAGAGGACATCTTGCTTGTCCAAATTTATGTGGATGACATAATTTTTGGATCCCCCAATGAGAAGCTGTGTGAGAAGTTCTCCAAGCTCATGCAAAGCAAGTTTGAGATGTCCATGATGGGTCTGATGAATTTCTTCTTGGGACTTCAAGTCAAGCAATCCAAAGAAGGAATCTTCATCAACCAAGCTAAGTACACCAAAGAAATGATCAAGAAATTTGGGTGTACAACTAGCAAGCCAGTAAGGATCCCAATGAACACAAATTGGAAGATGGATCCTGATGAGAGTGGTATCTCAACCAACTCTACTGAGTATAGAGGAATCATTGGTTCTCTCCTCTATCTCACTGCCAGCAGACCTGACATCACCTTTGCAGTAGGTGTTTGTGCAAGGTTTCAAGCAAATCCTAAGAAAAGCCATCTTAAGGCTGCAAAAAGGATCTTAAGGTATCTCAAAGGCACTGAAAATCTAGGCCTTTGGTACCCTGCTAATGACAACATTGAGTTAACTGGCTACTCAGATGCTGATTATGGAGGATGTAGAATTGACAGAAAGTCCACTTTAGGGACTTGTCAATTCTTGGGCAACAAACTCATATCTTGGTTCTCCAAGAAGTAGAATACAGTGGCTACCTCCACCACTGAAGCTGAATATGTTGCAGCTGGAAGTTGCTGTGCTCAGATTCTATGGCTGAGACAACAACTAAGAGACTACAATGTCAACTCTACTGAAGTGCCTATCTTCTGTGACAACAATAGTGCTATTGCAATATCACAGAATCCAGTTTTGCACACTAGATGCAAACATGTGGACATCAAGCATCACTTCATTAGAGATCATGTGGAGAAGAAGGACATAAAGTTGGTGAAAATCCACACAGATCATCAAAAAGCTGATATATTGACTAAGCCACTTGCAGAGGCAAGGTTTCTGGAGCTATCAACATTATTGGGATTACTTGATCCAGGGAAGTTGGACAAGTAAATCCTATTGTAGTTAATGGAAATAAAGGGAACTGAAATTGTGTTCAGCAGACTTGGTCAAGTCCACTGAAATTCAGAAAAAATGACCTAAATCATTCAGGACACTTGTCCATTGAAATTCAGGACACTTGTCCACATCTTTTCAGGACACTTGTCCAAGTGGGGTCAGATAAGTTGTCCTAGCTATCAAACCAAATCTTGGTCTGATAAGCACCTATTTAGGGTAATCATTGCCTATTTTTGAAATCTGTCCCATTCCATATACAGATATCATCCTTTTTGGGATTTAATTTGTCTCCCACCCAAAAGGTCACTTTCCATGCATTAAATGCCAAGATTTAACTCTTGTTTGCATTACACCTTTTCAAGACATGATCTACCTTGAAAACTCCCCAACCATTAACTAATATTAAATAACCTCCACGTTTTGAATAAAACCAATTACTCACTGTTACATTGGTTTTTAACCATTGGATCAAAATTGGCCAACTCCCCTGAAATCAATCCTGGCCGTCCAATTTTGTTTTCCACTTTTGTTAACCGTTGAATTGCCTCAAGACTCCACTAACTCATTGACAAACATTCTTTTTAGAATATTCACAAGTCTTAAGAACCCCCACAAACACTTCTTTCCCAAGTATTCGAAACCCTAGCTTCATCTTCTTCAAACACTCTCAAACTCACTCAAATTCATTTCTATAACCTTCAATGGCTCCCAAAGTCAGACCAGAAATGATCATTAATTTCTCCAACAAGGCTCTAGACCTTGATTTTGGTTATCTAAGCAACAAAAACAGTCTTTACTTTGAGCCCATTGCATCTTTTGAAAGTGAAGACCCTGAGATAACTCCAACTCTTAGATGGTTGAGGAGAGCTGGACTCAATAAATTCATGGAAGAAAGGCCAAGCTCTTGTCTGGAGAGCTATATGGCTGAATTCTTTGCCTTCCTCAAGTGGAAAGGCAAGCCTGAAGATGGTGAAGTTGCTACAAGACTCTCTTATGTAGCTGAGGGAGAGGAGGAAGAGAGATTTCACAGGGTGAAATTCTCTGAAGAAGACCTTGAAGGAGCTTTTGGATTACCTTCTGAGGGAAGGAATCCAGAATTTTATGGTGCTGATCATGAAGAGGAGATAGCACAAGAATGGCTATTGGTGCCAGGTCCCATTTCTTCAACCCAACACAAGAGAACTCTTAAGCCAAGATTTCTAAATCTTTTTGAGGTAATCACCAAGAGCCTCTTGAGCAACACTGGAAGCTTGGAGCAGGTCAGCCATCCAAGAATCAGAATTATGGCTGCAGTTATTGATGCCAGTGACAAGGGCATCAAGTTTGATTGGAGGACCTTTATCTTATCTGAGATGATAAAGGAAAAGGCTAAATTCAAAGTAAGAGCTCACAATAAGGTTGTATTGGAAGGAAAACTCAAGTATTGCACAAGGGCAAGCTTGTTAATTGAAAGGTTTTCCCACTATTCACAAATGCAAACCTTTGCAAAGCCCCTCCCTGCCTAGAAAATCATGTTCAGAAAGCTTAGTAAGAAAACTGAGCAAAGATGGTTGCAACTGGCCAAACCTGCTGAAGAAAAAGCTGAAGAAAAGCCAAAGTTGAAGAAAAGGACTAAGGCCAGAGTTGTGAAGACAAGGAAGGTGTCTCAAATCCCTTCAGAAGAGAATTCAGGAGCTTCAACTGAAATTGAAGAAGTTGCTGAAGAAGGAGTGCATGTACCTTCTGATCATTCAGAAGAATTGAGGCAGAGATACAATGAAACTAGACAAAAGTCTAAGGGTGAGAAGAGGATCAGGGAAGTAGTCCCTAAGAAGGATGGAGAAGGAAGTGGGAGCAGTAGGGCTAGCAAGAGAAGGGTCAAGCCTACTGAAAAAGTGTTAGAGCTTCAAGAAGAAAAGTCTCTACAACTTGCTCTAAGGGAGAGCAGAGCTGAAAGTAGGACCAAATCTAAGTCAAGGACCAAGTCCTCTGGTTCTGGAACTCCAGAATCCAAACTCCCTGAAGGTCAACCAATAGAGGCCAACCTTCCTGAATCTCAGAATCCTGATCCCAACTCCCCTGAAACCCATGAAACTCCCACAAACCAACCAATCAGCCCTGTCAATCTTACAAAGAGATATTCTCCAGAAGGGAGTGTGCAAAGAAGTGGGATAGATGTGCTTGCAGATTTAGCTGTAGATGAGACAAGATTGCTGTCACCTAGGGGTGTCAAAATCAGCCCGGCCCACCCGACAAACAAGCCAGGCTGGGCCTGGTATATATAGGCAAAAAAAAAATCGGGTCGTTTTGGCCCGGCCCAAATGGCCTGTCGGGCCGATCGGGCCCAGGCCGGGCTTGGCCCGGATTTTCGGGTTGGCCCGGATTTTTTTTATATTTAATTGATAAAATCTAAAATCTAAAAAAGTGGAAAACCTAGGCAGAAAGGATCTTCTCGCTGTATAACCTGTATTCAATTAAAATAAAAAACCCTAGCTTCCTTGCCTTTGTCATTCATCTCAAATCAGCCGCCCACACCACCGGCCACTCTCACCTCCACGCCGGCCGCACACCTTCACGCTACTCACGCCCACTGCGCACGCCAAGTCGCCGACTACTCACGCGACCTCGACCTCGTGCGCGGCCACTCCCATCTCCACTCCTCCAGCCACTGTCGGCCTCCTCCAGTCGGTAAGTGGTTTGATTTTTTGAATTGATGTTTGATTTTGTGATTTGAATTTTTTGAGATTTTGAGATTTTGTGAAGTGTGAATTGAGTTTAAATTAAGTATATGTAATATGAGTCATATGACTATAAGAGATTCTGAATTTCTTAGTATCTGGCTATGGATTTTGTGAATTAAATTTTATGTTTTAAATTTACTACAGTAGATTCTAATTTGTTTGATTATTATGGTAGTTGAATTTTACTACAGTGAATTAAATTAGATTCTAATATGTATATGGTAAATTACAATATATATATATTGCTAATTTCTTTTACAGAATTACAGTAGACCTATATAATATATAATGTAAATGTGAGGTGTGCTAGGTGTGCAATGTGCATAATATATATGGTATATGGTAATGTGTGTGCATAATTTCTATTACAGTAGGCTCTATTACTATATAAATATGCAGTAAGCTAATTTCTTTAATGATATTGATGGCATAATATATGGATTCTAACATCAATTTGGAAGATGATGACTTTGACTTGGTTTGTTGTGTGTTGGGCCTGTTGGCAATGGCATTATTGTTGTGGTGAATAGCATTATTGTATTAATTTTGAATCATTTTCATGGCCCATTTTGATCATTTCACAAAATTAAATATAATTTTTTTTTTTAAAATTATGAAGAATCAGGCCATTTTGGCCCGATAGCCCGGCAGCCCGCCTAGGGCCAGGCTGGGCTTCAGTTTTACAGGCCCGAGAACAATCGGGCCGGCCCGTTCCGCCAAAAGCATGTGGCCCGATATCACAAGTCATCTAAGATAAAGGTGCAAACTGGTGGCAAGTGGAAGAAAGCAGACTACTACACTTTGCTGGTGTGCTAAAAACAAGATTTCTCATTGATGAGAATGTGTTTGCAAAGTTAGTAGATGAGAAGATCATTGAGGAGAAGGAAAGAAAAGCTAAGGGCATCAAACACCCTGATAGTAGCTCAAATGATGATGATTCTCCTGATGATCCCTCAAACCCTTCAAAACCCAACCTTCCTGAAACCAATCACAAACCTTCTGAATCCAATCTACCTTCAACCCCCCTCCTAACCTATCATAGAAAAGGCTCTGTTTCATCAGAGGTGTTGACCAAGGGTGGTAACACAACCAAAGATACATCTGCCAATTAAGGTTCTTCTGAACCCAAGGCACAACCTAAAGATGTTGAGGTTCCTACTTTAGAGGCTGGTTTGATTAAGGCCTATTCAGTGTCAGGAGAGTTGGACACTGATCAGCCCTTACTCATTCAGGATGACTCAGTGGTTGCTGAAATAAGCACTGTGATCTCCCCACAACTGCCATCTTTGAACCTTGTTGAAGGTGGAGATGTTGCAGGTCTAGGTGAAGGTGTTGAAAATGAGAGCTTAGTTAAAAAATCAGAGGGAGTAGAGGATGAAAGAGAGGTTGTGATTACTAAGATAGTGAGTAGTGTACCACAAATAGAGGGTGGTATAAGTGAGGAAGGACATGTTATTCTTGAAGTCAAATCTGAACTTCAAGAATCCCTTGATGAAAGGAGGCCTGATTCTTTGGGTGAGGACATTATTATTGAAGGAAGAAAAGAAAGAGTTGAAAATGAGAAGAAGGCTGCTGATGTATCAGAGTCTTATGAAAAAGAAATTGAGGGTGATGAGTGTTTATTCCCTAACATTTTTTATCTGTTTATTATTGCAGGTATTTCCCTTGACCAAATATTTGCAGATGAGTTCTTGACAGATGCTCCCATCCAAGTGGATACAGGCTCAGCACAAGCCTTGCTTGGACTGCAGTCAGAGAAGTTGGACTCCTTGGCTCATCAGGTCAAATCTGCTCATGCTGAAACATCAGGAGCATTGAATGAGCAAGGAAGAACTCTAGCATCTGTGGAGATGAGATTAACAGGCTCAGAGGATGTGGTGCTACCCACATTGGAAGCAAGGATAAGTGGTGTGGAAACTGGTCTCCAAACCATTTCCACTGAAGTTCAAAAAGCCAAATCCACCATGGAATCCATCTCAGAAGAGGTCAAGCAGGAACAAAAGTTGCTGAGAGACAACCACAATGCAAATGTCAAAGCTCTCAGACTAACTGTCAAACAAGCCCTTGGAAAGAAGACAGCATTGCAAAGAAAAAGAGCTGAGGAACAAAGGCTTGCTATGGTAAAACCAGCCTCAGAAAAGTTTTCCCAAAAGGTAATGGCCAACATTGTTGAAGGTGTAGTGGCCAACCTCACTGAGCTTCTTAAGGCCCAACTTGATGCATCTCTGAAAGCAACCTTGGAGGAGGTTGTCCAACAAAAGATGAAGCCTGTTCTAGCTTTCCTTAGCTTGAACCGTGATAGGATGCAGAATATACATGATGAGAATGTATATTTGTTGGAAGAGATGAAATCTCTAAACCTAGCCCAATCCCTGATGGCTACAACAATGAGTGAGCTCAAACCCCAGTGTTTTGATGCTGCCAAAAAGGGGGAAAGGGAAAGAGCAAGAGCAAAAGGCGCCTTGGTCATTGGAAGCCCAGCTAAGGGAAAGGACAAAATTGCTGAAGGAAAAGGAAAAGAGCCAGGAGTGCTGAACTTAGAAGATTTGGATGAAGAAGAACAGTTAGCAATTGCCTTGAAGAACTCAATGGCTTCAGCACAAGAGGAAAGAGTTAGGCTACAGCAAAGTCCAGGAGGAGAGGTATCTGGTTTGGACAAAGATGCTGAAGGTGTCCAAACTAGAGAAAAGATTAAGAAGGCCAAAGGAAACAAAAGAAAAGCTGAAACATTCACTGATTTTTCCAACAACCTTGATCTGCCCCCTGAGTTCAGAATTGATGATGATGAGCCTACTTCCAAAAAGGCAAAGAATGCTGAAAAAGACAAAACTGCTGAAGTGTCCAAGATTGCTGAAAAGGATAAATCTTCTGAAACTGACAAGAGTGCTGAAGGTCTCAAGTCCACTGAAGATGTAGAAGAATTGTTTGCTGAAGGATTTGGACCTGAGCCCAAAAAGAAGACAACTATCTTAACTCTTAATCCATCAAAATTGTTTCATGAAGGGTATGGTAAAGACCCTGAAACTCAACAGAAATTGGCCATGATGAGGGCCCAAGAAAAAATGGACTTGATGGAAGAGGCTAACAAAGCAAGAGATAAGAGAAGAGCTGACTTCCAAAAGCCAAGAAGAAGGAGAGCAACATACAGCAAGATGAAGCCACAACTACTGATTCCCATGGACACCAAATATCCACACTTGGATAAATGGGTACCTATTCAGCTGAATGACTCATGGAAAGAGGCCAAAAGGGAGTTTTTCTATGACTATTATGTCATTGACAAGTGGAATGGAAGGGAAGTCAACACCACCTTTGCTGAGTTCATGATTGAATACTTCAGAGACCTCTATCAGCAACTACTTGCAGCTGCTGATCTTGCAAGGATTGAACTCACTGCTCCCAAGCCAATCATCTACATGCCTCCCAAGCTGGAAGGATGGATTGATCAATCTAGGATTCTTCAAGAATTCCTAGAAATTGTGAAGCTAAACAAGATGGTTCTTGGACCCAAGGGAACCAACCAAGAAGCCATGGAGCTGAAAAGAAGAGTGTGGGCACAATATGGGATGGTGCCACCTCCTGAGGATGACCTCTAAAATGGCTAAGTCTTCTGACCTTTTTGGTGGTTGAAAACTTATCTTATCTGAAGATATGTTTAATTGGTCATCTATGCTGAAGTTTGGTCAAGAATGCTGATGTGCTCTGAAAATTTGTTTGCTCTGATATGCTATGATTGCTCTAATATAAGTTTTTGCTCTGATACTTGAAGATCTAGATGTTATTAAGTATTTAGTATATGCTCTGATGTAATAGTGTTTTGGATTCATGCTCTGATATGTTAACTTCAACTATCAACATGCTTGTAATGTACTTTTTGAATGAATGATAATTGAACATCCTTTGAATCAAGAAACACAGTTACAAAAATCTCTCTATGCCTATCTTTGAAACCTATTTGCAACATGAATGGTGAGTACACTAACACATTCTTTTTTTCAGGAAAATTGACTCTAGTCATGTCTTCTGAAGATAAATGTAATAGGTGTAGTCAAGTCACTTTTGCATAAAATGTATAGGTTTTGGCATCATCAAAAGGGGGGAAATTGTTGGGAATAAAATGAGATATGTTTTGATTCAATACCAAAACCCCCTGAGACATGCCTAAGTCAAGATGATTATGTTCTAAGAGTGTTAGAACTTATAGAATAAGGATAGATGAGAAGCTGATATGTTAGGCAGCTCTTAGATGATTAGATGCACAACTTAAGGGGGAACATATGCTTTGAAGACTATCAAGAACAAGTTCCCTTAAGGCTCAAATTCTGGAACAGTCACCTAAGCTATTAAAGGCCAAGTATGCTGATCAGGAGAGTTGTCCAGAGAAGTTGTCTCTGCACAATTAAAACAAGAACACAGGTTCTGAAGCTTAAAGGCCAAGTATGCTGATCAGGAGAGTTGTCCAGAAGAGTTGTCTCAGTACAATTAAACCAGAGCAAGTGTTCTAAAGCTTGAAAGCCAACTATGCTGAAGAGATAAAGACAACTACACCCTAAAAGACTTCAATAAATCATGCTGAGATCACATCTAAATGAAGCAAAGGGAAAGAGCCAAGTCATCTGAAGAAGAGCAAGCAAACTATGCTGATAAGCAAGTATGCTGATAGTGATAAGCAGAGTTGTCCATTTGATAAGGAATGTTGTCCTATCATTGGATCAACCTTCAGAAGCCATGTCCAAGTCCTAACAAGTGAATCTTAAAGTCAGACATTGAGAAGAGTGCTGCAGAATGAAGACAAAGTCTTAACAACCGTTTATTACCCAAATGAGGACATGTCACTATCAAGAATCTGTCTTCCAGTTTGAAGAACTCAAGGAAGACATTTATAGCAATTTGAGACTGCCTCTCCAACGGGCAAATCCTCAAATTTGTCTATAAATACAGAAGTGTGAAGACCATTTGAAAGCACCTCAACTGTCCTCAACCTTGACAAGAATATCCAACTATCCTACAAGTCAAAGTGTTTTCAAAGCTTTCAAAGAGACTATCTTAGTCTTCAAACACTTCTTCTAAGCTGAACTTACTGTATATCCATACAAATCTTAGAGAGAGATATCCTAATCCTTATACACTGATCTTCATTGTAAAATATATCTCATTAGTTGGAACCTTACTTCAACCCTTACCCATTTCAAGTGAGAAAGTGAGAAGGTTGTAGTAGTAGAAGTGGTAGGAGCTGACTGTTGAGAGAAGAACAGTTCAGTTCTGAGTTGAGAAGAGGGTACTAGGACTCTAGAAATCCTAGGGATCAATTCACCAAGGAGTGGTGTTCTTGATCAAGTGCATCTTGGCACTATAAAACAAGTTAATTCCAAGAGTGAATGAATTATCCTGTTAAATCAGGGAAAGTGGATGTAGGAGCTTGAGTCTCTGAACCACTATAAACTCTTGTGTTGATTTACTTTCAAAGTACTTTCATACATTCAACACTGCACACAAAACTAATCTTTCAAAGGACATATATTCAAAGACTTAGCAAAAACTGTATTGGACAAGTTCCCTGAAAACTGGACTATATTGTTTAAGTGATTTCAGAACTTAAAGGAGTTTGAACTAAAGGGCCAACCACTAATTCCGCACTCATAACTAATTTAGATAGTCATTCAACTAAGTACTTAATAGTACTTAGTAGCTTGGTTATCTCTAAGAAGTTATACATCTTCAGCAGAGTTGTCCAAGACAACATTGCTGATCTCTGGTTTGATCAAGTTTGTAAAAGAAATTGCATACAAGTGTATTCCCCCCCCCCCCATACACTTGTTATATACTCCTTTCAGGACCAACATTAACTGTATATGTACTCATTTTTGACCCATTTAAAAAAAAATCACAAAATTCATTTCTTTCTATATTAATATAACTAAATTTGTGATTTATAACTATTGTAAATTTAATTTTTTTAATTTATATATTATAGATCTAATTTATTTATTTTTTGTGTTTTGATTAAAATTCTAAAAGTTTCATATCATGTATACATGTTTTACTTTTTTTTTTAAACAAATTCATTTAATAATTAAACATTATTTTACTTATATTAATCACTAATTTGTGACTTATAACTATTGTATATGTGTGAATGTGTGAGTCTTATTTTCAAATAGTAGGAGTATATGAATAATAGTATATTAGTAATTTAATTTCATTTAATAATTGACATTCTTTCACTTATATTAATCACTAAATTTGTAATTTTTTATTATTGTAAAATTAACTTTTTTAATTTATAAATTGTAAATGTAATTTTTTTTTTTTGATTAAACATTATTTCACTTATATTAATCACTAAATTTGTGGCTTATAATTATTGTAATTTTTTTAATTTATATATTATAGATCTAATTTATTTATTTTTTGTGTTTTGATTAAAATTCTAAAAGTTTCATATCATGTATACATGTTTTACTTTTTTTTTTTAAACAAATTCATTTAATAATTAAACATTATTTTACTTATATTAATCACTAATTTGTGACTTATAACTATTGTATATGTGTGAATGTGTGAGTCTTATTTTCAAATAGTAGGAGTATATGAATAATAGTATATTAGTAATTTAATTTCATTTAATAATTGACATTCTTTCACTTATATTAATCACTAAATTTGTGATTTTTAATTATTGTAAAATTAACTTTTTTAATTTATAAATTGTAAATGTAATTTTTTTTTTGATTAAACATTATTTCACTTATATTAATCACTAAATTTGTGGCTTATAATTATTGTAATTTTTTTAATTTATAAATTATAAATGTAGTTTTATTTTTAATTCTTTTATTTGTTAATTTACACACCAAAGACTTGATTATCATATAAATTAAATGAATATAAAAACTAAAGAAATTATGTACAACCAATATAACATAAATTTTTTTAATTTAATCAATAATTTCCTAATTTAATCAATAATTTTCTAGATAACTTAATCAATAATTTTCTAATTTAATCACACGTTTCTAATTTAATCAACAAATTTTATATTTTAATCAATTATAATTTTCTAGCTAACAAATTTCCTATTTTAATTAATAATTTAATTTTTGCACAAATTTTTAATTTTGTGATTATAGACGGAAATTTCCGTCGGTAATCACCAAAAATTCTGTCGGTAGTCATTCGCATTTTTTTATTTTTGTGATTACCGACGGAACGTTGGTAATCCCAACGGATTTCAATCCAGTGACGGACCCAGAAAATTTCGGTAGGGGGGTCGGATTAACATTATTATAAAGAGAAAATAATACGTACTCATTATTTTCATCAAAATTTCACATTATAAAATTGTCAATACGTCACATTTCATTAAATTAAATTGATCGAATAAGTTGACTTTTGCTATGTTTTGGTAGAAGTTAATACTCCATCCGTTCCGTGATAACTTGCACATTTTAACCGATTCACTTTTAAAAAAAAATGAATTTAGTGGTGTAGAGTCAAATAAAAAAACATATTATTTTGAGTGATTTGATAAGGTGTGAGGAGGATTTAGTAGGATGTAAAATAGATTTAGTGAAATGTAGGGTAAAATGTAGACTCAATGAGTGACGATTTTAAAATAAAATGATGTTCGAATATATATTAATTTTGTGGATTATTTTTATATCAAGAGTGTGCAAATAATTATATATCATAGTATTAATTTTAATATGTGTGAAATTACCAAAATACCCCTAACAAATTTACAAAATTAGTGGGGGGTCCACGGGCCCCCCTGGGCACTTAGTAGGTCCGTTATTGTTTCAATCCGTCGATAAAATTTCGTCGCAGATTTTTTGTAGTGCGTCATCTAACTTTATCATGAGCTATTCCAGTTCGTCACTAGATAAAATATATATAATTTTATAAAAAATTTAAAATTACTGAAATGTCTAATTTCTCGGGGTGGGTAAGGATGGGTGGGGTGCGTGAATTTTTTTTATTATGAATAAAACAATATTAAAAAATTATTAATTGTTTGCTTAATTTAATTTATTTTTAATTTGAATTGCATTGTATTCATATATTTGCTTTTATTTACAATTAATTTATAAGTTTCACAATATATTTTGATATAGAATATTTATCTTAACTTTTACGTAAAATATTATTTTTGTCATTAAATTTTACCTCCTTTTGAATTTGATCATGCACCCACATTTATTCATTATCAAAATTGGTTATTCAGTTATTATTTATAAAAAGCTAAATTTGAGGACAAATTTCTTAAATAATTACATTTTCATCTTCATTTGTTTAGTCAATGACTTGTCACAATTGACAACATGATTACAAATTTTAATAGTGATTAAATCAGAGGCAGATCCACATGCAAATTTAAGGGTACAAAAATATATCTCAAAAAATTATCTACGATTAAAACTGTACCTTCATTTTCAAACTTAATATCTCTCGTATCCCCATATTTTAAATTATGGGCCCACTACTGTGAGTGACCAAATTCCAAAAGATATAAACTTCAGTAAGAGAAAAAAAAAAAAAAAAAAACTTTCCCTGCTAGAGAAGTACATACCCATTTATATCTACCAGTGTACAAGTTAAAAATGAACAAGGTAGATATGAAACCGATGCTTTGTTGGGTGCTGTTAATTTTTGTCGTAACATCAAAGTCAAAGATTATATTGAGTCTGTCATGTCCAATCCAAATCGTCAAAAGCAAATCCGAAGCTTGTTTTTTCGTAAAATGTTGTACAGATTTTCCAATTAATTTTGCAGACGTAAGTTTTACTAATTTACATGATATCATTTAATTTGTTATAAATTTATATATGAATATGAATGATGCATGCATGCATTGACTTGTCGACTCATAGACTTATGGAATACACTACTACTGATTTCTCTCCAGGTGTTTGCAGAAAAAGGTACGTACACATATGATATGATCTATCTGTCTGTCAAGTGTCAACTTTAAAAGAGAAGAAATGCGATTAACAAAAAGGTAGAAAATTAGTAAAATGCTGCAAACTCTGATACAGATTCTCATTCATTCGGGAAATACACAGTGGTAATAAAGTAGTGTTGGCAAACAGAAGATATATACCACAGTAAGCTGCAGTAAGTACTCTGCGCTCAAACTGTTGTACACTTCAACAGAAACACACAATTAAAAACATAGTAAAAGCTAGGCATCAAATATAATTAATACATAGTACTACTACAAGAGTCTACTTTAGAGAGCTGAGAGAAAGAGTCTAGAGGGGGCTGAGGGGAAATAGTTGTAGGGTTTGAGGGGGGTTTCTTGTGCAACAGGGGAAAGTGGGACCCGCCTCAATAATCATCATTGAATTTGAATCATACCCATCTTTTCCAACATCCAGCTCTCTCTGCACCTTCATCACTTCTTCTCGGATCTCACTACCCTATAATAGTAGAGTATTACACAAATTAATCATCATTTTTTATTTTTTTACTACACAAATTTCTTGTGCATGTTTAAATAGCAGTAATTAAATCATTCTAGTAGACACTTCACAAAAGACTTAATAGTGAAACAAGAAATTGGAGGAATTAAATCATAATTTTGATTTTGTTCTAATTTAATTAATGGAACAAAAATTCAAAATATATTCATTTAAAAGCAATTGCATGTATACATCCAATTATTACATAAAAATATTTGTCTATACATAATTTGTAAGTCAAGTAATTTGCACTACAAGAAAATTGACTTTTAGTGACAAAATCCTCTCATTATTGCTTTCTCTAACTAAAAGTCTTTAGTGACAGGAATTTGAAAATTAATGACAGGACCTCTCACTAAAAGTCAATTACCGTCACTAAATACTTTTAGCTAGAGAAGCTATAATGACAGGAATTCTGTCGCTAAAAGTCATTTTTCTTGTAGTGTTGAGACTAGATTAATACACCAGTGAAAGATAAATAATGAGCTGAATTAACTAGGTGGTTAGAACACCCGTGTATAGACCATGATAAATTAGAAAGAAAATAAAAAGAGTGAAAGCACTAATTTATAAACTAATGATCTCAAGATTTTGAAGGTAAAAAGGTGGAGTTATGGACACGTGTAATTGTGACATGTGCTTAATTACTTAGATATATATGGAGATCGAATAGATTAAGACATGCAGGTGCATTCACAAATTAATCAGGTGCAAAATTTTGAAAATCATGGACAGTTACGGGGCATGTGGGAACTGTGTACGAGTTGAAATCTGATTTTCGCAATAAATACTGCGCAGCGTCTCGTACTCGTACCCCTTCTGTCAACTGTTTCATTTTTTGAGATTATGAGTAACTTCAAGTTTGAAGAACGTATCGGTTATATAATTAATCCAAAAAATAACAAAATATTACTAGTAATTAATTCCAAGCCTTTCTTCTTCTATTGAATATTGTACTTGTGCTTCTTTTTTGTAACTACGTACCTTCTAAAATAACTAACTAGTTTTCACTTCCTTACATACCAAACGAATCTTTCCACATCTATGCAAAAAAACGCATGCACATAAAATAAATAATACTGTATCAAAGCAAAAACTTGTGTGAGACTGTCTCACCGATCTTTTTCTGTGAGACGGATCATTTTAACCCATATTTCAAAATTTTGGTTAGGATAATCATATTTTTTTTTCAGATTTTAGTTTGTAAAAAAAAAATGATAACGTTTAAGTAAAAAGTGATAATATTTTTAACAAAAGTGACTATCACTTTTTACTCAAATATTATCACTTTTTATATATAAAAGCCGTCTCACGGATCTCATTCTTTGATACGGTCTCACCCAAGACTAGCCCATGTATCAAACTGTTTATTAGTATTAAAAGAGGTAACATAGAAAAATAAAATAATGACAATTTTGAAACGTTGGAAGGATATGGATTAAAATGTGTTTTATTGTCAAATTAAAAAATGATAAATCTAATTTGGAACGTCTTTTTTTTTATTTTATAAAATGATGAATCTAAAATGGGACGGAAGAAGTAATATTTTAATTAATTGCATTTAATTTAAAATCATCAACAAGCAATCCAAATATATTTAGGAAAAGGAAATTACGTACCTGAGGAAAAATTAGATTTGGTGTGGAGAAGTAATTAGGGAAAGGATAGTGAAGATGTGGGTGAAGTTGGTAATTAGTATGGTGCAGGAGTTGGTTGGCGATGAGTTTCTTCCTGAGCTTCTGGCGATCCCGAGCCTTGTGATTCTGGAACCAGTAAAACACGTTTTTACCTTGAATCTTACCGTAGAGGGAGAGGTGAGCAGTGATTCTTTGTATCTGAGAGGAGTTGGGGGTTTTCAAGCCTCTCCTGTAGAGTTCCTCAAGTATCATCAGCTGTTCAGGGGTTGGGCACCATCTTGTGCTACTGGAAGGAGCTGGAGGAGGAGACATGTTAACACTATACTTTTGGTAATTGTATATATGTTATGTAATGAGCTAGGGTTCTTGGAGATGCTATGCTATAAATAGACACATTGGGCGTGTTTTAATCCGTACGTTTTCACTATCTGATTTATTGAAATGTGTTATGTTATAAAATAGTAATCAACATCTCTTAATAATCAATGGAGAGACTACACGTGTTAAAAATTCAGTAAAATGATATACAAAAAGTGTGACGTATAAATTGATGTAGGGTAGGGTTGGGGCCAGGGTTGTGTCGAGAGATTAATTGTTGATGATCAGGAGAGATAAATATGTGCCAAACAAAATGTCATGCTGATGTCTTCAACTATATATTGCCGGGCACATGTGAGAGTGAGAGTGAGAGAGAGAGAGAGAGAAAAGTTCATGATGAAACTAGCTAGTTCCATTGTCGGTAGCTTTTTTGCTAACCGGCGGACCTCATTACATGCATCTTAACTTTTAGATTTAGTATTTTGTCTAAAATTAGTATCTTATCATTTACACATTACTCCGTATTATATACTACATATTATACCTTAATTAATTATATATACACTATCCGCCATGAAAAAGCAAGTCAAATGTTGTTGACACTTGACAACCGATAACCAAGGTCAGCGCACAAATTCGTTATTTTTATATAATACTCCTATATCACATCACAATATTTTTTTTTAAAACAATTTAATCATTAGTTCATAGGTGCAATGATATCACTTGAAGGATTGAAGGACCGTGTGACTTTTGAGTCCAACAACTCAATTGACTCAGGCTAAAAAATATCGTAATTTTTTACGGTCCCAAAATTATACATATGTGGGGTATACATATTAATATTAATTAATAATATAAGGAGTATAACATGTTTGAATTACCCATGGAGTAATGCAGATGTTTTTCATACAATTATTTTTTGTCTAAATTAAACTAATACCTCAAATATAAATGATAAAATGTCATATTAGTCCAAATAGTCTCGCAAAGCCATACTTTTCTTTAAAACTTAAATGAGTTTGGGTCTCATAAACTCTAAATATAATATCATGATAACTCTAGATCTCTTATACTCCCTCTATCCCACAATTGTTTCCACTCTTTCCTTATTTGTCCGTCCCACAATTGTTTACACTTCCTAAAAATGAAACTTTTTTATAAACCTCACTCTCACAATATTCACATATTTACACAAAATGTCATTAGTTTTACCCTCAATCCAATTCAATCATTCACTTTACTTTATTTATAAAAGTTTACAAAATTATCCCTCAACACTCCACGCATTACACTTTTTCTTTAGTTTGTGTGTTCATAAAGTGATGCAAATGTGAGGAGGAGGGAGTATAAAGTTTTGCCATTGAATCATAGAATTTCATCTTGTTCAAAAGTAGGGGTTAAAAATGCAGCACAAAACACGGAGGACTATAGGTAGCTTGTCACACAATCTGATGATCATATATATATATTTCAAAATGTTTCCGGTAAAAAATAGTAAAATTTTATTAATCAAGTAGAGTATAATAAAAGATGTCAGGCTTTCTTCTTTAGGATGGCGTCTCAAATGAAGTAACTAAGATTCGGTATCTCAGTGTTTGAATCACTGAGAAACCCATAGAATCTTTAAAGGATTCTTCATGCACTCATTGGACTTGACGAAAATGACTTTAAAAAAATCAATATTTTAATGGGATTTCCTTTTGAATTATTAACCATGCAGAATTGTAGGTTGGAAACAAATACTTCCGTACGTCCTAGTGACGGAACCATAAATTTTCGGTAGGGGGCCCGGTTAATATTATTATAAAAATAAAAAATATGTACTCATTATTTCATCAAAATTTCATATTATAAAATTATCAATACGTCACATTTCATTAAATTAAATTGATCGGATAAGTTGACTTTTGCTATGTTTTAGTACAAGTTAATACTCCCTCCGTCCCGTGATAACTTGCACATTTTAACCGATTCACTTTAAAAAAACAATTGAATTTAGTGGTGTAGAGTCAAATAAGAAAACGTATTTTGAGTGATTTGATAAGGTGTAAGGAGGATTTAATAGGATGTAAAATAGATTTAATGAAATTTAGGATAAAATGTAGACCCAAAATGAGTGACGATTTTAAAATAAAATGATGTTCGGATATATATTAATTTTTTGGATTATTTTTATATCAGAAGTGTGCAAATAATTATAGAACAGAGTATTAATTTAAATATATGTGAAATTACCAAAATACCCCTAACAAATTTACAAAATTAGTGGGGGGCCCACGGGTCCCCTTGGGCATTACCTAGGTCCGTCACTGCTACGTCCCATAAATATTTTCACTAAAAACGGATATACAAACTAAGAAAAATGTGTAATGAGTGAAGTGTTAAACGATAATTCTATAAATTTTTATGAATAAAATAAAATAATGATTAAATTGAATGTAAAAATAATGACATTTTAAGTAAATATTTGAATATTGTGAAGGTATGATTTTTAGTTGATTTTGTATGAAATGGTTTATTAATTATGTACCTTTTTACAATTAGTATGTTTTTCACGATAACTTTTACACTTTTTTTTTTCAAGACGTTTTACAGTAACTTTCACGCCCTTAAAATGAAAAGACGTTCCACAGTAACTTTCACACTGATAGGACATAATGATGTCATATCATCTGCAGTTAATTCACCCACATAATGAATTCAGGAGGGACCTAGGGAAGATCTTGACTTCAAAAGAGATGATCTTAAGATCTGAATCAGACATGAACTATTGCTTTGATGGCCCACTCATTGAAATTCAGTTCTGAATTTCATCTCATGTGATCATACCACGGTTCTGGAAGTAACTTAAACCATGAGTCTCTGTTAAATAATTTATTTGTCTATTGACAGCTCATTCAAGTGGTCCCCTTGTACTAAATGTACCTTCTCTGCAAAATACTCAAAATATCTCCTGAAGAATCATATTTCTCTCATTCAAAAATAACAGAATGGCAGTAAATTAAAGGACGATGAGGTGGCGTGGTCCCCTCTAAATAAAACCCTAGTTTCTGCAATTACAACATTGCCCTTGAGTCTTGGAGGTATAAATAGCATCATTTTCACATTGGTAAAGGTTAACTCACTTTTTTCTTAAAAACTCTTTCTCTCTCTATACTATACATAATCCTTTCATCCAAAACTGACTTGAGCGTCGGAGGGCCGTCGCCGTAACCCTCTCCGGCCCGGTTTTGTTGTAGGTCCGCCATTTCCAGACCTCCACTCAATCATTCGAGCAACTTTAAAGGATTTCCAAAGGATCAAACTAGGTATTGTCATGTTTTATTCATTTCAAGGATAGTTCATATCTGAACCCCTTTTTGTTTCATCACACACCCTTAAAAGGAAAAATCATTCTCACAATATTGTCAATTTTAAACAAATATCATTATTTTTTTCCACCCATACACAAAAGTCAACTAATTTATTTACTTTATATATAAAAGTTTACAAAATTAATAACCCTAAAAACTACCCTCATTATTATATTTTCTTAATATATGTACCCATTTACATATACAAATTATTATGGGACGGATGAGTATCATTTAAAATTAATAGAATTACTATTAAGAGATACTCACAAAATGCAAATCAGTGTCTGAAACTGATCCATACAAAGACTTTGTTTGTATTAAAGAACAGGACAAGAAGATATAAAAGTTCAAAATCTAAATCTTGACGAGTAATTAAATCTTCGGTGCAAATTTGAACAGGGAAACTAACATTAGAATAGGTAAACTGAAACTTGTTGGACAACCGTTTCTACTTGAAAATTGAGTTATGTCTGGTGGTGTAGTAATAACTATCGTAATCAGTTAATTTGAGCCATTAAAAGTAAATTTAAATTTAAAGGCTTAAGCTTGATGATCTATATCTTTTGTATAATATATAGTATGTATTTATCGTATATGTCATATGATGACGTACGTTTGTATTTTTACATTTAATTTAATTAATTAAAATGTATAATTTTAAAATTACATTTTTATTCTTGTACAACAAAATATTGTATTATATTTATTAATTTAATTAAAATATTTAATGTTAAAATTATCTATTTACCGTTATATTATTAATAAAATTAAAAAAAAATTAAACAAAAAAAAACAGTATTAATTGTCACACGGCGGGAGTGAAGACAAACATGACTATCAAAATGGGCCCGGCTCGACTACTGGACTGGGCTGAAATTATAGTTGCCCGAAAAACAACCGGGCCGATTTGGCCCGGCCCAAGTAACCTGGCGGGCCGATTGGGCTTGGCCCGGTTTTTGGGTCGACCCGTCTTTTTTTTTCGGCACGAAACAAATGTTTGGCCCAGTGGACCGGTACCGGGCTGGCCCGACCCATTTGACAGTTCTAAAGACGGGAGAGAATCTGCACGCACACACGATGGAATTTGAGAAATAGGAGAAGAACCCTAATTTCAATTATTATTTTTATTTTCAATTTGAATAATGTATTATTATTTAATTTATTTTTATTGGAATTGTATTTATTTAATTTAAAAAATAATAGTAATAAAATTTGTATTATAAGGATAGGATATTAATTTTTGATAAATTAAAAAAATATTTATATTAACGAAGTGTAATATAGTAAATAAAAAAATACAATTTAAAAAATGATTTAACTAATTTAAATCTGTATAACAGATAACATGTTCATATGATAACACAATTCGACATAGTGATTACGATAATCAATTTGTATAATTTAACTACTAGCGAAAAAAACCCTAGATTGATTTACATAAACTTTAGATACATTCAAATTTGTGGAAATATGATCTTTATTTCAATTAAAAAATTTACCTAACTTTTGGATATTGCCGACTTTCAATATTCATTGCAAATTGAATCATTGTTAATAAATGACAAAAAGATGATATATATGTTAAAGCATTTACAGAGGGTAAGGATTGTTTGGACTCGAGTGTATACACTTGATCAGTCCATATTTGAAATCGAGTCAGAATTTAAATAAATATTATAAAGCACGCATTTTTACAAAGTTATAAAAGAGTATGTTCAATTGAAATGAGTGATAATATATTGCTCTTTTATAGTTAAATTGAGTTACACGTACTCAATAAATACCAAGTTTGGATGCACTGTCTGGATTAGCTCAAGATACCGTCAGCACTACCGTCAGAATTACTAGATAATCTCCTTGGTTTTGGAGGCCTTATCAAACGAAAAAACGGGAAGAAGATTGCCACATCTACTTGATTATGCGTGGTATGGCGCATATGAAAGTGGAGAAACGCAGTCCTTTTCAGAAACAAGATCTTCTCGACCACCAAGATTAAGGAGAAGCTAAGGACAAGACTTTGAAACTGGCTCACGGTCAAATATCCCACTCGGAACACCTCGCCTTTCAAGGACTGGGTGACAGACCCACTCAAGTGCATGGTCTGAAACACTAAGTATTTTAAATGTTTATTGTTTGTCTCTCTGATGATTAAACTTGTACACTGAATTATTCGGGTATTTCTTGTACTTAGTTTTAATACAATTCCTTTTACCGATCAAAAAAAAAAAAAAACACGTACTCAATAAATAAATAATTTTTTTTATATATGCAAAAAATAAAAATATCACTTATCATCTAAATTATTGTCAAATAAATACTCCAGTTTTCATTTGTAAACATTAGTGAGAGATGAGTTACAATAACAACTTACATTTTTCAGTTATACGGAGTAATAGCTTACATTATTCATTAATATTGTGTTGCATTTCAGTTATATATACCGACTTACACTTTTTGTGTGTGCTACACTTTTTAATTATAATGACTTACATTTTTCATTAATATTGTGTTGCACTTTTTAGTTATTCTGACTTGCACTTTTTAATAATATTGTGTTGCACTTTTCAGTTATAATGACTTATACGATTCCGAAATATTGTGTTTCATTTTTTAGTCACTTTAACTTAAAAGTGTAAAACATTTTTACTTAAAAAATGGATAGTGAAACTTAATACTTATTTTTTTGTGAATTATTTATTATAATAATTAATAAAATTATTTATTTAAAGAGTGTGGTAGCCACCTAAATGGAGAATCTATATATTTTTAAGTTTGAGTTAAATGGTTCAAATCTCATTTTTTTTAATACATTTTATTTTATTTTTTTTAATGGGGGGACTCGAGTGTATATCTATATATACTAATTAATTTAAATTAGTTTTATTATTATATTATAATCACATTTGCATTTATGATTAATTTTATATTTTTTTGGTCATATTAAAAATAAATTCTAGAATTATATATATATATATATATATATATTATTTTTCAAAAATAAAATAAAAATTAACATAAAAAAATTAATAGCAAAATTGTCACAAAATAATTAAATTTAAAAGATAAAACAATTGGCGCAAAAATAAAAATATTAAATTTAAAAATAAAATTCATAGCAAATAAATAAAAGATTAAAAAAATATATATGTCACGAAAGCCGTTGCTTAAATAAAAAAATAAATAAAATATGTCGCAGTTTGTGATAGCCGGGTAATTGTCACAAAATTGTCAACGTTGAATTTCAATTTGACCATATCATCATAAATTGCTCGCAGACTATTGTAAATTGCGACATTTTAAGTGTTCGTCACAATATTCCGTCGAAAATCTCCCTTTTTTGTAGTGTTAATTACAAACGTTTTTGTGTAATAAATTTTTTAAGTCATATGGATTTGAGGTATATATATACAAATCATTAGTAAATTTGTATATATTTTATTAGTCCCTCGAATTAGTCCATCTTTAAATCGAATATCGAAATATAAAACAAGAGTATACATCTTTTCTCAAGGTCAAGAAAAATGCATAAATAGTACTTTGATTACAAGGATATACTCAAAATCTTGAAAAAGTAGTGCAACAAAAACAAATATACAATCTGAAATCGTCTACAAACTTTGAGGAGAAGAAACCCACCGGATTAGTGTACCAACCGCGTGTATACTAATAGGGAGTTTAAATTGATGATATGTCATTTTGTGGTTAATTTGACTTATGTGTCATTTTGTGGTTGATTTGGCTTATGTGTCATAATTTAATGAAGTTGTAAATTTTAAAACGTATGATGTGTAATTAAGTTATTGGTTGAGTAAAATATGATTCATAAACTCTTTCCAAATATTATATTCTTATTATTTTAACATTGACTAATTAAATTAATTTTTATTTTATTTACTTAATTTTATTGTAGTATTCATTTTATTCTTTAATTTAATTTATTTTAGAACTATTTAATGTTCTTCTGAGTAAAATACAATCTAAACTTTATTTTTATTGGGGTGTACAATTCTTTATTTAATTAGTTATTAAATTGTATTTTATAATTACTTTTATCTTATATCTCAAATAATTTTTTCTGCAATTATTTTAAATTTATTATAAGTTTAATGCATTTAAAAAATAGAGCTCGAAAATATATATGTAAAACTTATTATATAATTTTATACATAATATATTTATTATATAAATAATTACTATATTATTTTACAAGATTAACAAATTTGTTATATATACACAATACACTACTTCTATAGTATATAATCCCCTTATATACTAATAGGGAGTTTAAATTGATAATGTGTCATTTTGTGGTTAATTTGCTTTATAAAATTAACTAACATAAGTGTAATTATTTTGTATAATTCAAAATATTATGTTAGTTAAACTTTTATATTATAATACAACATTATAATAAATATAATTGAAATTTTTTAAAAAATTTTTTAACAAAATAATTATAATTCTGCCAAATCATTTTTTAAAAAATATAATTATAAAAATATGAAAAGTTAAATTAAGTAAATAAATAAAAATTTATTATTTAATATTTAAAAATATATTTAAAATTCTGTGTAATACACTAGTTCTACACTAGTTTATTTTATTCCAAAGTTATACTCTCATGATTTATTTTTTCAAATAATTTTTTTTTCCTAAAATTGATATTGTAGGACTAAAATTAAGAAATTACAAGTTACATGATTAAAATTGATACATTCAGAACTACAATTGAAAATGTGTAAAATTACAGAATTAAAGTTAGAATCGACCTAAATTACATGATTAAAATCGATATTTTCTGTGCTTACATAACATAATTGGTTCAGTTTACCCTGATTAATTTGGAACGAAATTAATATCATTGCTAACCTTTTGTTTTATTATAACCACTTCTTTCAAAATCGGATCGCATCGACCGGTTCATCAATATCCAAAACCGGTCTGATACCACAAAACAAATTGTTTTAACTGTTAAATTGGTGAAAAAAAAAACTAGTCGATTTTTCTTTTTTTTAATATTTTTTGGGGATTTTTTTTAGTCCATTAAGTTAACACTTTTTTAATTTAGTTCACACGATTATCACTTTTTGAATTTAGTCCATTAAATTTTGATTATTTAAAGATTAAATTTTTTTAGTTCATTATGTTGCCATGTTTTTTAAATTGGTCCAAATATTTTTAACTTTTTAATTATGATTCAATAAATTTACACAAATTTTGATTTTATTCAAATTATTGAATACTAGTAATAATTTTAACTACAACTACATTAATTTATGTGTTGAATTAATGTGTGTGCATATATATACTCAATTATTGAGCAGCTTTAATTTTTTTAAAAAAAATATATACTAGTAGGCAAATTAATTAATTATGTGCTGTCACTATTTAATTTGGGAGTACAATTGCATGCTCGGTGTGTAATGTTTTCATCAGAACATATTTGTTTCCTAGCTTTGGGATTTATGATTCATAAGCCTACACCATTTATATTTTGCATGCACAACAACGCGCATCCTACCTTGGATTTATGAATATATAATTAACCTACCTAAAATAATAATTGAGAAATACTTCTATTATTTATTACTGTAATTAGGAATTAAAGGACTACTCTTTCTTTATTTTGAAATTGATCGAGCATATTGTATTATTATGTTTCTACTTAATTAACCTACCTTTTACTTAAAATTATTGCATTTATATAGTAAACTGACACGACGGTTTTAAATTTTATACGGTGTACTTTTTTTATATTTTTTTGGATCATGTAAGAAAAATACTCAAAATAAAATACTCATATTTAATACTTAATGAATGAGTATTATTTTAATATTCAATAAATATGAATATATTTAAAAGTTTATAAGTAAAATTCAGAATTTTAGATACAATTAATTAATGATGTTTTAGTGGTATGCTTAAAAAGTGAAGAGAATCATCATTTTCAAATCCAAATTAAACTAGACAATTCAAACAAATTTGCATTTAAAATTGTAGATAAATTGAACTGGATCGAGTCATACACATATACACTAGTATAGCTAGACCAGAATTAAGCAGATTGAACCAATTAACATGAGTTTGTAAAAGTTAAATTAATTAACTCACACATAGATTAATTTAATTGCTTGTAAATGAAATATATATAGTTAGAGGTAGCTACCTACCACTTACAACTTATTTTTCTTTTTACATGTAATAACTGACAAGTATATAATAAATTGTTGTGCCTTTTGTAATAAATATTTTTCTACCATATGCATGGACTAGCTAGCTGATATATAAAAGCAGCAGCAGAAGAAGAATTAATATGTTTTTTTTTTAATTCATTATTGATAGCTGCCTCCAGGCAAAATTAGTTGTTCTTTATAATTGCACACGTTATGAAACTAATCAATACATACAAGTTACACATTTAATTGCAATCTGCTACTTGTGAATTAATTCTAGCTAGTTATTCATTGAGTTAATTTGTTCTGTCACCTACGTAGGACTCATATTAAATTTATAAGATGTTGGGGGTAAGAGATTTTAGATTTCGTCTACTTAACAATTAATTTAATTACATGATTTAAAATAATGTTTAAAGGTTTTTTCAATGGTAAAAAAGGTTTCGCCCCTTTGATTAAAAAAAAAAAAACTCATTAAATATAATTGAATTATTGATCCAACGAATAAAATTGTTCTTATATGATTATACTTCACAATAGTATATTTGCTCTATGAAATGTTCAATCCACGGCCCATTGCTTTGTCCAACTACTAAACTAAATTAATAAATATAAAATGCTAAAAATATCCTTTCAAATTTAAATAAGTAAAAATATTTAATTATAAAATAACATATGTCAAACATGATGGGCTGGGCTGGACCAACACCGATCCGTCGGGCCACCTCTTTTTGTCGGGTTAGGCCGGTCCAACATTGGCCCACCTCCTTCTATTGAGCAGGACTGGGCCTGAAAATTTACGTTTCAATCTGGTCTTGCATGGGTGGGCCATTAGGTCGAAATGATCATTTTTTATAATAATATTTATAATTAAAAAAGACGTAAATTTGACCCCTCAAACGTAAAATGATAAAGTAATAGTTAAAGGATTTAAATTGAAGTAGATCTAAGTTACGAGACGTAAATTGAACTATCTCATTTATAAATTATAAATGTGTGAAATTTGGGGTTTTTAATAAAATATAATAAGGATATTTTTATAATTTTATTTATTTTTTTAAAAAATTAATTATTTCATCACATAATCACAAAAGCTGTCGAGTCACACTTGTGTGCATTCAATTGCATAGTGCAATTGAGTCACAATTTTAACTAATTAATTCTAATATGACGAGTAAAAAATCAATTGGACAATTAGAGACATATACAAATCACTTAAAATTCAATTGCATACATGAAATTACAATTTTCATATGCCTCACTGTATGTCCCTTCGAAAGTTTCACATTTTGTCATTTTAGATGTCCTAAAACTATATTAACAACTTTCGTTATACAGTAATTCTATAAGAGCCCTAAGGGTACTGGGGTAGGTCTAGTTTAAAGAGAGGAGATAAATATTTACCAAACAAAATGTGGTATGCTCATGTCTAGTTTCTTTCAATCAGACATACGGTTTTATGATGAATTATAAATATGTACCAAACAATTTTTTTATACACCTATAAAAGTAATACTACCTTCATGTTTTTTTTTTTTGTTTTTTTTACTACCCATTTGCTGGGCATAAAATTTAGTATATAAAAGTTGTTTATACACTCCATCCGTCACATCTCATCGAAGCTTTTTACTTGACTATTTTGTACTGTTGGAATTAATTAAAAAAATTAATTGAGTTTTAATACTCTTATTTAATTAAATTAATTAGAGAGACTAAACGTTAATTATTAAATAATTAAACGTGACATAGTCGATCTACTCTTGGAGTAGATGAACGTGAAATATTTAATATCTCAAAATCGAGTTTAGGTGAGTGAGAAATTAATTAATGAAGTTGAGAGTTTCAACTTTGAGTTTGAGAGGTGGGAAGGTGAAGGGTCACCTATCCCACATAGGAAGTCCAGAAAACATTTAAGGACTTTAAATGCATTGAAGTGAACATGGAGTTCAACCATGTATTAGGGGTACACTCCCCAAAAGGCCACATGTACGCGCGCCTTCCTGTCTGGCTGTTCGCCTCGGCTTCGGCAATTGGTCTTTGGTGGTCTGCCTATCTTTTTACAGACCCAAAAACTCCGAAACCTCAACATAGGAATTGGACCGACCCATTCGGTTATGGGCTTGACCCATTTTGAAACACTTCAAGAACCTTCCACCCTTCGCTCCCCAAAGCAAATATTGTTCTTGCTCGTTCAGAATATTTTCTGTGTTCAGTTCGTACACTTAGTACGTTCGCCGAAACGTGCACGTAATCTTTCCAACAATCGCAGAACAGAATATATTAATTAATTTAATTTAATTTTTTGGACCTAATTAATTACTACAATGTCGAAATCGAATGATAACATGGACATTGACCCCACTGATACAGAGGTCGTTCACGGTGCTGGTAAAAACACTGGTGAAAACGTTGGCAACGATGCCAACGTATGTGTTAAGGATAATGGACATTGACCCCACTGATACAGAGGTCGTTCACGGTGCTGGTAAAAACACTGGTGAAAACGTTGGCAACGATGCCAACGTAGGTGTTAAGGATAACACTGCTGCTCCTTCTGCTTCACACAATTCTGGTGTGAAATATGAAGATAAGGCTGATGATTTCGTTCAGAAAGCCAGAAACGGGGGCAACCTTTTCAGATAACTTCCTCCTTTCAAGGATCCCTTTGCGGATCAGATTTTCACCTTTTCTCAACCTGGGCCTAGGCCAGTTGTAATGCAAGGGGAGAAACCTGAAAAATTTTCAGGTACTGACTTTAAAAGATGGCAGAGTAAGATGCTTTTCTATCTGACCGTTCTTGGACTTTCGAGATTCTTGAAAGAGGACAAACCGAAAGTGCCTGAGGAAAACGCCAGTCAACAAGAGTGGATCTTTTATGATCAGTGGATGAATGGCGATTATCTGGGCAGAAACCACATCATTGGGGGACTGTTTGACGCCCTCTACAATGCCTACTGTGACATTAAGTCTACCAAGGAACTGTGGAAGTCCTTGGAGAAGAAGTACAGAACTGAAGATGTAGGACTGGAGAAATTCATTGTTGCATAACTGTACGATTTTAAGATGGAAGATAACAAATCTGTAATGGATCAAGTCCAGAAACTGCAGATTATTTTCCATAAGATAGCTGCTGAAGACATGGTTCTGCCAGATGCCTTTCTGGTAGCTACTGTAGTCGAGAAACTGCCTTCGTCTTGGAAGGATTTCAAGTCATACCTCAAGCACAAACGAAAGCAAATGAGCTTGGAGGATCTGATTGTTCGTCTCAGAATTGAGAAGGACAATAGAAGAAGAGAAGGCAAGGGACCTGCCCTCCAGATTGAAGCTAATGCAAACTTGATGGAATAAGAGGGCCCATAAAAGAAAAGGAAACGTCCCAACGAGTCAGCTGCCAACACAACGAAGTTTGTGAAGGGGAAGGGTCCTGCCCCTAAGCAGAAATTCACTGGAAACTGTTTCAAGTGTGGGAAACCAAATCACAGATCCAGTGAGTGTCGTCAACCCCGTCGTGATGACATGGGAAAAGGAAAGCAGAAAGTGCAAGATTCTGTGAACCTTACTGATTTGGACATGTCTACAGTGGTGACGGAGGTCAACATGGTGGACAACAAGAAGGAGTGCTTCGTGGACACTGGTGCCACTTGCCACGTTTGCTCGGAGAGGTCTGCATTCTCCAACTATTCTCCTACTGATGGGAGAAAGCTGTACATGGGCAATCAAACCTCATCTGAAGTGGCTGGAACCAGATCAGTGGTGCTGAAGCTGACATCTGGAAAGGAGCTAACTCTGAAGAACGTGCTGCATGTCCCAGACATCCGGAAGAATCTGATTTCGGGGTCTGTCTTAGTTAGTAGTAAATTCAGGCTAGTTTTTGTGTCTGATACAATTGTTTTAAGTAAGTTTGGTCACTTTCTCGGGAAAGGTTATCTCGAGAATGGTTTGTTTAAGTTGAGTACTATGGTTGTAATCCCCAAAGGCAAACAAGTTGTTAATGAAATTGCTTCTACTTCTGCTTATATCGTTGAGTGTTCCTCTTTATGGCATTTTAGATTAGGACATGTAAATTTAAAATCCATAAAACGTTTAGTAAATCTCGATTTACTTAAAATTGATAATATTAATACATCCAAATGATGTGAAATATGCACTAAAGCAAAATTGACCAAACTACCATTAAAACTGTTGAAAGAAACACCGCCCCTCTAGATTTAATTCACACGGATGTATGTGATTTAAAATTTATACAAACTAGAGGAGGGAAAAAGTATTTTATTACTTTCATAGACGACTGTACAAGATTCTGCTACGTTTATCTTTTAAGAAGTAAGGACAAAGCTATAGAAGCTTTTAAACATTTTAAAAATGAAGTAGAGAATCAATTGAACACTCGAATTAAGTCAATTCGCAGTGATAGAGGTGGAGAGTACGTAGCTCTGTTTGAACAATTATGTACTGAATCGGGAATAATACATCAAACGACAGCCCCTTACTCACCCTAGTCCAATGATGTTGCGGAAAGGAAAAACCGAACACTAAAAAAGATGATGAACGCTATGTTAATCAACTCTGGTTTGACTCAAAACTTGTGGGAGGAAGCCATTCTGTCGGCTAACCACATTCTGAATAAGATTCCACACAAAACTAAGGATCAAACTCCTTATGAAGTATGGAGGAAACGAAAACCATCATACAAATACCTCAAAGTGTGGGGGTGTTTGGCTAAGGTGGAAGTACCACTTCCTAAACAAGTTAAAATCGGTCCTAAAACAGTTGATTGTATCTTTATAGGATATGGTTTAAACAGTAGTGCCTATCGGTTTCTGATTCACAAATTTGAAATACCTGATATGACAAAAGGTACTACAATTGAGTCAAGGAACGCATTGTTCTTTGTAATCATTTTTCCATGTAAGGAAAAAGAGGAAGTGAGTTCGAATAAGAGAACTCATGAAGCAACAGATGACACTGCAAGTCCTTCCACTCAAGAGAGTGAAAAACCAAGACGCAGTAAGAGAGCTAGAATTGATAAGGACTATGGTCCAGACTTCATTACTTATGTATTGGAGGAGGGTGAACCTAAAACTATCAAAGCAGCAATGGCAAGACCAGATGCACCCCTCTGGAAGGAAACCATAAAAAGTGAATATGATTCAATTCTGCTAAATCATACATGGGAGCTGGTTGATCTCCCTAAAGGTTGCAAGCCCTTAGGATGCAAGTGGATCCTTAGAAGAAAATACAAAGCAGATGGACTTGTTGACAAATACAAAGCTCGTCTAGTTGCAAAGGGCTTCAAAAAAAAGAAGGGTATGATTTCTTCGATACATACTCACCAGTGACAAGGATCGCCTCCATTCGTGTACTAATCGCAATTGCTGCTCTGCACAATCTCGAAATACACCAAATGGACGTTAAGACTGTGTTTCTTAATGGTGAAATGGATGCTGAAATATACATAGATCAACTAGAAGGTTATGTTGCACCTGGGAACGAGAAAAAAGTGTGCAAACTTGTTAGATCACTGTATGGACTTAAGCAAGCTCCTAAACAGTGGCACTTGAAATTTGACAATACGATGTTGTCAAATGGGTTTCGAATTAACGAATGTGACAAGTGTGTATATGTGAAAGATACACCAAATTGATTTGTTATCGTATGCTTATATGTCGATGACATGTTAATCATTAGTAACAATCATAATACCATAGTTAATACGAAGAACATGTTAAGTAGAAACTTTGACATGAAAGACATGGGATTAGCAGATGTGATTCATGGAATCAATATTGAGAAAACGTCTAGTGGAATTTCCTTGACACAATCTCACTATGTGGAGAAGGTACTAAAGAAATTTAATGCCTTTGACGATCCCACCTGCTAAGACACCTTTGGAACTCAACGTTCACTTGAAAAAGAACAGAGGAGAACCAGTAGCTCAACTGGAATACGCAAGGATCATTGGAAGTGTGATGTACATTACGAATTGTACACGCCCTGATCTTGCATGTTCTGTAAACAAGCTGAGTCAATACACAAACAATCCAAGTCACGAGCACTGGAAAGCACTGAAAAAGGTCCTAAGATACTTGAAGTACACCCTTGAATATGGACTTCACTACACGAGACATCCAGCTGTACTAGAAGGATATAGTGATGCAAATTGGATATCAGACACTAAAGACTTGTTATCCACTAGTGGATATGTATTTACTATTGGAGGAGCAGTAGTGTCGTGGAGATCCAAGAAATAAACATGTATTGCCCGTTCCACAATGGAATCATAATTTATCGCTTTAGACCTAGTCGGTGTAGAGGCTGAATGACTGCGTAACTTTCTGGAAGACATTCCATGTTGGAATAAGCCAGTGCCTTCTGTGACGGTACACTGTGACAGTCAAGCTGCTATTGGCAGAGCTATGAATGTCATGTATAACGGAAAGTCGAGACACGAAACGTCTTGTGCAGTGGTACTACTGTAGAAGGCGTAAAAAGTCGTTTTATCTTTAGGAATAGAGCACTGAACCTGTTGAGTACTAACAGGGCGTATTTTGTTCTGTGGGAAAAGGGATTCCCTTGACTCGACTTTGTGATTATCTAATTTTCGATATTGCAGTTACCCATACCGGCGTAATCTTTCCAACATGGACTCCATCCGTCTCATCTCACCATAAGCTTCTCATTTTCTTAAATGACAAAATTTATCATCTTTCTCGTCTCAGTTTTATTTTTCTCTACCTTTTCTATCAACTACACATTAAAGTATTATATTCCTAATCTCTGTGCAATCATATGGTGAAACGGAGGTAGAAAGATAAAGTGATTAAATAGATAAAATAGATAATATGTTTAATATAAGTATTTAAAGTGATAAAAGTGATAAAATTGTTTCTGTTTTAGAAATTAGGCAATCTAATAAAAAATGAACAAAATAAAAGTTAATTTAGTAAAACACGGAGGGAGCACTACAATATTTTTTTTCACACAATTCGACATGTCTGTGCGTGTAAATTAAAATATTTCATCGCTAAACTAGCAACAATGAAAATTATATTTCATCGCTAATATTTTACTATAAAAAAAGAAATATCTACGGCTAGTTTCTTAGAATTAATATTTGCGACGAAATTAAAATATTTTATCGCTAAACTAGCAACACATTATTTTATTTTGTTGTTAATAATCAGAACAACAATGAAAATTATATTTCATTGCTAATATTTTGCTATGAATAAAGAAATTTTCGTGGATAATTTCTTAGAATTAATATTTGCGACAAAATTAAAGTATTTTACAGCTATACTAGTAACAAATTGTTTTATTTTGTTGTTAATAATCAGAACTATAATGAAATTATATTTCGTTGCTAATATTCTGCGATAAAATTTAAATTTTTGTGGCTAATTTCTCGGGATTAATATTTGTGACGAAATTAAAATATTTTATGGCTACACTACCAACAAATTGTTTTATTTTATTGTTAATAATTAGGACAACAATGAGAATTATATTTAGTCCCTATTATTTTGCGATGAAATATAATTTTCATGGCTAATTTCTTAAAATTAATATTTGCGACGAAATTAAAATATTCCATCGCTACACTTGCAACAAATTATTTTATTTCGCTGTTATTAATCAGAACAACAATGAAAATTATATTTCGTCGCTAATATTTTGGCGACATAATAGAAATTTTCACGTCTAATTTTGTGGATTTAATATTTGCTAAGAAATGAAAAAATTTCATCGCTAAATTAGCAACAAAATATTTTATTTTATTATTAGTAATCAGAACAGTAATGAAAATTATATTTCGTCGCCAATATTTTAGCGATGAAATAGAAATTTCCATGTTTAGTTTTCTTAAAATAAAAATGGTTGTCGTTTAAACATAATTAAGGAAAACAGTTTGAGTGCATGCATAGTGTAAAACAATTAATAGAGATGATTTCAACATTGTGATGTTTGAAATAATAGGATCAATATAATAATATATTTTCATACACGTTTTCTCATTAATTTGACATATTGAGTTTTCTGTTTGATTTATTTTGGGTATAATCTCAGTTTAAATGTTTAATAATTCTTCAAATTGTAAATCATTTTAAATATTTATAGAAATATTTATAAATATATAAATGTTTACAAATCATTTTAAATGTCTATAAATTAATGTTTTTAGTATGGTTATGGTCTAAATTATGTTATATCTTCCAAAAAATCTTCCAAACATTTGCGATAAAATTAAAATATTTTTCGCAAACATGTTAGTCACGAGTGAATAGCAACAAAGTTTGCGACGAAATTATTTCATCACTAATTCACATCAACAACGAAAATATTAGGATTAACGATGATTTTTTTCGCGGTTAAATTGCAATTTTTTTGTAGTGTTTTGTAGAATTAGTTTAGAAGTGTAGTGATATCACTTGCAGGGTTGTGCGGCTCTTGAGTCGATCGACCCAGGCCCAAAGAAATCGTAATTTGCTAAGGTCCCAAAATTATACTCTCTTCGTCCCTTGTTAAATTACCCATTTTATCATTTTCGATATCTCATGTTAAGTTACTCATTTTCATTTGTGTCAACACTCCACCATCTTTCTCTACCTTTTTCTCTTTTCTACCTCTCTACTCTTTTCTTTTCCAGTCTATCTTTACCACCTTACCCACTACACATAAAATATTACTCCTTTTGTCCCTTATTCAATTTGATATTTTGTTACTCACTTTATTTGACATTTTTTAATAAGAAAATAAAGCAATTCATTTCCTTTTTTAAGTATCACCCTCAAGCATCTTAATATTAATTACACCATGCATGTGTCATTACTTTTTATACATAAAAACATATTTTTTGTTTTATTAACTTCAACCGTTTAACCTTCATTAAAAAAACATCTTAATCCCTTTAAATACCAGTAAATAAGTTTTACCTTAAAATTTGTGCAAACCGTAAATGTTAGATTGAGTGTATTTTTTTAAAACTTATACAAATAATAAATGAATAGAAAGGGAGGGAGGGAATGCATATGTGAACATATATATATATATATATATATATAGTAGAAGTATGGGCCAAGTGGAGGAAGGTTTTTTTTTCTTGAAGTTCATGTTTCGAATCTTGACCATGGTCTATAATTTTCCTTTTACCAGATCCAAGTGAAGTAAATAATTTTCATTTTTTTCATGTTAATTAAGGAGCGAAGAGATTTAAAATTGTAATTTAAATTTGACATGTGTATGTATGTAAGTTATGTATGTGTAATTTTTCATTTGTTGATCAAAATAGTAATTTACAATTTGTTTAATAAATTTTTTAAAATTATCTCTCCAGTATCATGGATCCTAAATATATGTCTGGATTAAGGGATTTTTTTTAGTCTATTAAATTACCACATTTTTTTAATTTAGTGCACAATATTATCACATTTTGAATTTAGTACATTAAGTTTTGTTTTATTTTGATTTTGATCCAGTTACATGCTACAACGGGTAACTAGCAAGGTAACTCCACTTTTTATTACATACACCCCATAAAATACTATATACACTCGAATGCTAAAATTCAAAAATAAATTAAAATTAAATAAAATTTATAAAAATATTTAATAAATTGTAAAAAATAATTAAATTAAAAAAAAGTAAGAATTCAAATTAATATGAAAAATATAAATAAAACCTATAAAAAAAATATCTAAATCTTCAAAACTTTAATAAAGCTAAAAAATTGATTAATTTAATTAGTTTTAAAATTTTAATTGATTTTTTAATATTTTTATTTAATCTTTTTAATTTAATAATTTTTTTCAGATTTAGTTGATTTTTCTTTAATTTTTAATGGGGTGTGTATAATGTTTCATTTTTTTAATTTTATTAATTTTTCAAAATTTTGAATTCTTAATTGATGGATTAAGAATTTAAAATTTTAAAAAATTAAATAAAAAAATGAAAGAAAAATCAACTCAAAAAAATAATTAAATTTAAAAAATTAAATAAAAATCTTCAAAAATATTAAAAAATTAACTAAATTTTCAAAATTAATTGATTTTTTTTAGCTTTATTAAATTTTTTAAGAATTAGTAATTTTTTATAGGTTTTATTTATATTTTTTTATATTAATTTGAATTCTTACTTTTTTAATTTAATTATTTTTGACAATTTATTAAATATTTTTATGGTTTTATTTAAATTTAATTGATTTTTGAATTTTTGCATTCGGGGTGTATATAGTATTTTATGGTGTGTATATAATAAAAAGTGAAGTTATATGCTAGTTACCTACTATAGCAAGTAATTGGATAAAAATTAAAATAAATCAAAACTTAATGAACTAAATTCAAAATGTGATAATATTGTGAATTAAATTAAAAAATGTGGTAATTTAATGGACTAATTTTTTTTAATCCCCTGAATTAATGAGCAAATATTGTAAAGTTAAATCAAAGTCCGAACTCATTTCTCATTATGGAAAATACTTTTTTAAAAAGAGAATTTATTGTTGTATGGGTTAAATAAATGAGGTGTAAAGAGAATTTCGCTAGGTGTAGGATAAAATGTGAGCCCAAAATGGGTAATAATTTTAAAAATAAAATAATGTTGTGAATATATTAATTTTTTTGAATTGTTTTCATATTGAGAGCTAGTGTGCAAGACATTCTAATAAGAAAAGTGTGCGAGTAATCACAGGACGAAATAGTTATTTAATAATAAAAGTCGTACAAAATGCAACTTAAATAAAACAAATTACATAATGTTCAAATAAAATTAATTACAATTAGTCGACAAAATTCTGATATTTTGAAAACGATCTATGATATCATTATCGAAAATTTGTAGAAGTACACTACTCTTCTCAACAAAAGTAATTAAACTATCGTTGAATAATTGTTTGAAGAGGCGTTGAGCCTCATATAATTATATCCATTATGCATAATTAATAATGGAAATGAAGAGTTTTAGTTGCATACCCCGTGTACCACACTGCCTCCGTCCCTAAGGGAAATAATATCGTTTTAGTGTATCCAGCAAAAATTGGACGCAAATTAATTAAGTTAAAAAATTATGGAACGTAAACTAAATTTTTATATTTTTTGGAACGTTTTTTAAAAAGTTGAAAATTACGGGCTGTAAATAATTTTCTTTCTCCTAAAATTGATATTGTAGGACTAAAATTAAGAAATTACAAGTTACAGGATTAAAATTGATACATTCAAAACTACAATTGAAAAAGTGTAAAATTACAGAACTAAAGTTAGACTCGATCTAAATTACATGATTAAAATTGATATTTTATGTGCTTACATAACATAATATTTGGTTCAGTTTACCCTGATTAATTTGGGACGAAATTAATATCATTGCTAACTTTTTGTTTTATTATACCACAAAAAAAATTGTTTTAACTATTAAATTGGTGAAAAAAAAAAAAAACTACCCAATTTTTTCTTTTTCTAAATATTTTTTGGGGATTTTTTTAGTCCATTAAGTTAACACTTTTTTAATTTAGTTCACACGATTATCACCTTTTGAATTTAGTTCATTAAATTTTGATTATTTAGAGATTAAATTTTTTTAGTCCATTATGTTGTCATGTTTTTTAAATTGGTCCAGACGTTTTTCACTTTTTAATTATGATTCAATAAATTTACACAAATTTTGATTTTAGTCATGTGACCTGGAGTACCAGGTCATTGTCCACATGTATTTTTTTTTTTTTTTAGCTTTAATATTAAAAAATCAATTAGATCTAATTAATTTTTTTCTTTTATTTAATTTTTAAAGAATGAACCATTTTGGGTAAGATAATTCATTTTCCGTTTAAGTAAAAAGTGATAATGTTTTTAACAAAAGTACATGGCTATTACAAAATTAGAATAAACGTATTTTTTTGAACTTTACAAAATATATTCTTTACAAAATTACATTTAGAACTTTAATTATTACACTTTTTTATTAAACTTCGTTCCATCAAGTGAAAGTTTTTCAGGGACGGAGGGAGTAGTAATTTTAACTACAACTACATTAATTTATGTGTTGAATTAATGTGTGTGCATATATATATATATATATATATATACTCCATTATTGAGCAGCTTTAATTTTTTTTAAAAAAATACTAGTAGGCAAATTAATTAATTATGTGCCGACACTATTTAATTTGGGAGTACAATTGCATGCTCGGTGTTTCATCAAGAACATACTTGTTTCCTAGTTTTGGGATTTATGATTCATAAGCCTACACCATTTCTATTTTGCATGCACAACAACGCGCATCCTATATACCTTGGATTTATGAATATATAATTAACCTACCTAAAATAATAATTGAGAAATACTTCTATTATTATATTTATTACTGTAATTAGGAATTAAAGGACTACTCTTTCTTTATTTTGAAATTGATCGAGCATATTATGTATTATTATGTTTCTACTTAATTAACCTTTCTTTTATAGAGAAACAATGAATAGGAAAATTATAAAGAATACATGAGGGGAGTATTTATAGATATAAAACATGTCTACTCTATATCTCTATTAAGGAAATAACTCTATCTAAAAATAAATAAAGATTTACAAGATATATATAATATATCCTAATATATTATATATGCATAATACGCCCCCTCAAGATAGAGTACCGTAGGAGAGTCCAATCTTGATCATCAACATTTGAAGACGAGAACGAGCAAGAGGCTTTCTGAGAGCATCGGTTAGTTGGTCTTCGGAAGACACATGTGAAACACGTAACTGAGTTGTTTTGATCAAATCCCGAATTGAACGAAGTGATAGTCAATGGCAATGTGTTTCATTCGAGAGTGAAAAACTGGGTTGGAGCAAAGATACGTCGCACCAATATTTTCGCAGTAGATAGCAGGGAGAGTTTTGATGGAAAAGCATAGTTCTTGAAAGAGAGATTTTAACTATTTTACCTCAGAAGTTGCTGATGCAATGGCCCTATATTCTGCTTCAGTGGAGGAGCGAGCAACCGACTTTTGTTTCTTAGAAGACCAGGAGATGGAATTTGGTCCAAGAAAGACAATATAGGCACTTGTCGACGTACGATCATCAGTATTTCAATCCCAATTAGCATCCGCGAAGTAGTGAAGTGAGTCAGATGGGTTGGGGCGGAGGGTAATTCCAACATCTCTAGTTCCATTAAGATGTCGAAGGAGGCGTTTTACAATGCCGCAATGCGTTGTGGTGGGAGCATGCATGAATTGAGACAATTTACGCACAACAAAAGCAATATCAGGTCTAGTAAATTGGAGGTATTGGAGACTTCCAAGAACTTGACGATATTGGGTGATATCAGTGGGTGGTGTTCCATCAGAAAGGATAAACGAGTAGAGGTGGAGAGAAGGGTTTGGACAGTTTTGGAAGTGAGCATATTATATTTGGTGAGTAGGTCAATGATATACTTACGTTGGGAGAGAAAACAAGTTTTCTTAGTACGTAGCACTTCCACACCTAGGAAATAGGAAAGTGGGCCTAAGTCTTTGACAAAGAACTTTGTACTAAGGTCTGAGGCCACTTTTGTGAGGAACGAGGTGTTGTTACTGTAAGGATTAGATCATCAACATACACGAGAAAATATGCAGTTATACAGGATTTGTTGTACACAAAGAAAGACTCATCAGATTTGGTGTGAATGAAACCAATACTCTCCAAGAAGGTTCGAAGAGCAAAATACCAAGTCCGAGGTGCCTGTTTTAGGCCATAGATGGATTTATGTAACTTGCACACATATGTAGGGAAGGTTTTGTCAACAAACCCGGGTGGTTGAGCATAAATACAGATTCAGCTAAAGAACCGTGAAGGAAAACATTATTCACATCGAACTAACGAAGTTGCCAATCTTTAGTGACTGCAATACTCAGGATTTCTCGAACGGTTGCTGGTTTGACCACAGGACTAAATGTTTCAGAAAAGTCTACCCCGGGGCGTTGGTGAAAGCCTTTGGCGACAAGTCGAGTTTGAACTTGTCTAAGGAACCGTCTGGTTTCTGTTTGATGCGAAAGACCCACTTCGAACCAATAATGTTTGCAGAATCATCAGGTGGTACTAAATCCCAAGTACCGTTTTTCAGAAGGGCATTAAATTCAAATGACATGGCCTCCCTCCATCGTTCATCTTTTAATGCTTGAGAGACGCAGTTAGGTTAAGTGTAAGGAGATAAAGTAGAAGATAGACCATACCTCGGATTTGATTTGAAGATGTTGTTTTGGGCTCGAGTGACCATTCGAGTTCGTTGTTGTACTGGTAGGGATGGCAGTGAGGGAACATCTAGCGACTCGAGATCAAGAGGTGGGATCGTGGGGTTAGGGTTTGGGATTGGTTGGGGTGTATTTAGTAAACTAGAGGGTGCAACAAAGTTGGATGATGAGCTGGTGGGTGTATTGATCGGGGCAGGGGGTGCGTGTAATGGAATTGGTAGTGGGGCAGTGTGTTCGGTGAGAGGTTGTAAATTTCGGGTAGGGGGTGTATTCGGAGAATTGGGGGGTGAGGCAGGAGTAGTGGGTAGCGCAGGAGGTGTGTTAATCAGAGTTGGCGGTGGGTAAATCATAAGAGTGGGGGGTGTATTTACTAAATCGGGGGGTGTATCTACTAAATCATGGGGTGTATCAAGAACAACTGTGGGAGTGGCTAGAGGAAATATATTTTCAATGAATTGAACATGACGAGAGGTATATATCCTTTTTGTTTTTAAATCAAGACATATATATGCACTTTGGGTAAGAGAGTATCTAATGAAGATGCAAGGGGTGGATCGAGGTTCTAATTTGTGGGAAGTGTAGGGACGAAGCCAAGGATAGCATAGGTAACCAAAGACTCGAAGTTTAGATAGGTTAGGAGTTTGTTTTAGGAGATACTGATAAGAAGATTTCATGTTTAGGTTGGGTTTTGGGAGACAGTTTATGTAGATGTTGTTAATCCTTAAATGCCTTAACATTATCAACAACATCTTAATTTGACCTTCCGAGATTTTTTCTAAGTCTTTTCTGAAATGCTACATTAAATGTTGATCTAAATGTTGTTGCATTTCTGGCAGGATCTAGAAGCTTCTACAAGGATCTGGAACCTGGAAGATTCCAGAACATTGGAGAACATGCTAGAACGGCCTGGAACCATTTGGAACGACCTGGAGCATTCAAGAAAGATCTAGAAAGATCATGGAAGTTGAGTTCCTAAAAAATAGGACCTCATTGTGGAAGCCTCTAGAATCAGCACCCCACTACTATAAATACCGATGGAAGGCTTCTCAAATCAGTGTACTCTATTCGATCAACTTCCTAGACCGAGCGTATATCCCTGTTAGGAATTGTGGCCAGTAGAACTACCTTTTAGATCATACGTTCGTATCCCACCCGTATGGCTGTGTGTCTTCTTATCTATTGAGAGTGTAATCTTTAGATAGACTAGGCATTTCGACAGTGTATACATTATACACTTAGTTCGTTTTTAGAACAAGGCACCTGCCTCGTTTGTAGTTTCTGTTGTGAATGTTAATGCTGTAACATTTCACACAACATTTATACTTGAAGATAAGTATTGGTTTTCGCCGTAAGGCTAGCATAGATTTTTATTTATAAAATCTATGTGAAAAATTATTTCCATTGTGTCACGTTTTGTTTTTAGTGTTTCAAGTCTTCCGCTGTGTTAATCATAATTTCTGATATTCTGTTAGAGCCAGTGTTGTACCAATTGTCACAACATTTAGTACAACATTATTCTACTTAAACTTAAACACTTCATATTCATACACACCACACACTTTCAGTTGGTATCAGAGTTGATACCTGACGACACTAGGTTAGATCTTTGGTCAAGTGTGTTTTTAGTGTAGGTTAGCAATGGAAACACATCACATATCCACGGCACTTAGGCCACCCGTATTAGATGGATCGAATTACGCTTATTGGAAGCCTAAGATGCGTATGTACATCAAGTCAGTTGATGAACGTGCTTGGAGGACTGTACTTACAGGTTGGGAAGCTCCAAAAAGACCAGCAGACGCAGATGGTGAAATACAACTCAAGAGAGAAGTTGACTGGACGGCTGATGAAATAACAACAGCAAGCTACAATTCTAAAGCTTTAAATGCTATTTTTACTTCTGTTGATGTTTCAATGTTTAAAATTATATCTAACTGTTCTACTTCTAAAGATGCATGGGACAGGTTGCAAGAGCATTGTGAAGGTTCAGAAAGTGTTCGAAGAAGTAAGCTTCGAATGTTGGGAACAAAATTTGAGAATCTCCGAATGAAGGAAGATGAAACAATTACAGCCTACAATGAAAGGTTAAGTGAGATTATCAATGAATCACATTCTCTTGGTGACCCTATTTCTAATGTTAGAGTAGTTCATAAGATATTAAGATCTGTTCCTAAAAGATTTGATGCTAAAATTTGTGCTATTGAAGAGGCAAAAGATACAGATAAGTTAAGTCAAAATGAGTTACTGAGTATTCTTAGAACATATGAAATAAACACTAATCAAGATGATGAAGCTAATGCTGATAAGAAAGTTGTAGTTTCTAAAGGGGAAACATCAAACACTTCTGAAGCTCAACCCATCATTACTGAAGTTGACTCTGATGAAGAATTGCTTGATGTATGCCTCAAAAATCCGAACAACGTTGCCTTGCTCACTAAGCACTTTAATAAGTTTCTTAAGAAATCTGTGAACAAATCTAGTAATATTCAACCTAAGATTCAAATCAACACATCAACACCTCAACCAGAAAGGAGGAAAGGTCAATTCACACCAAGACTATCAAAGAGTGAAGGTAAACCAAGGTATGATCCCGAATTTCGAAAATCAGTTCAATGCAATGCTTGTTCTGGTTATGGTCATTATGCAAATGAATGTGCCAATACTAGACTTAAGCAAAAACTGAATTTTAGTGCTACCTTGAGTGATGATTCTGATGATGATCTTGATGAATTAAATCAGAATGAATATTCTAATTTTACCAGAATTGATTATAATGAATACCAAATTTGAACTGTTTTAATGGTTTAGTTGATGATGCAGGAAAAAAGACTGATGACAATGAATACCAAAAGCTGTTGGATGATTGGAAGAATCAGAAACTCACCCTTGATTCTCTGAATAAAAGGAATGAGGATTTGACAGACACAATCACCAAGCTAGAAGTTATTCTTACCAAAAGAGATCTGGAAATCTGTAACTTAAAGGAGAAACTGATAAATTCTACTTTATGTTTCAAGAAATATTCCAAGAGTGCTTCTGAGGTAAATAATGCTATAGCTACTGGTAAGTCTAACAATCATGGTTTAGGTTATGATGGTACTACTGCTTCTATTTCTGATAAATTTAGAAAACCTGTGAAATTTGTTAAGGCAAATGTTGACACATTAGTGCAACATCTGCAGAAACAGAGTCTCACAAGGTTAAAAGGAAGAATATCTGTCATTACTGTTTCAAAATTGGTCACATTCGTCCTTACTGTATAAAGTTGTTTGAAGAACAGAAAAACTTGAAAATGCTGCATAAGAAACTGTCACATCCTGGTAAACAGTTTTTGAAATCTGCATGGAAACCAAAAGCTACCTGTAATGTTGTTCATACCTCCTTAAAAGCATGTCTACCTGACTCATGGTACTTTGATAGTGGTTGTTCTAGACATATGACAGGTCGTACTGATTTCTTATCTGATTATGTGACCTTGAATAGTGGTAATGTTACATATGGTGGAGGTTCTAAAGGAAAGATTCTTGGTAAAGGAACTTTGAATGTTAAAGGTTTTCCTAAGCTTAAAAATGTCTTACATGTTGATGGCTTACTTGCAAATCTGATTAGCATTAGTCAACTTTGTGATGAAAATTTGCATGTGAAATTTGATAAAGATTCATGTTATGTTCTTAATAAAGATGAAGTTTGTGTTATGACTGGTACTAGGTCAGCTGATAATTGCTATCTTATTGGAACAAATATGTGTAACTTGTCAAAATATGATGAAAATGTCTTATGGCATCAAAGATTGGGTCATGCAAATTACAGAGCAATGAATAGACTAATCAAAGCAGACGCAGTAAAAGGGATTCCAAAACTAAATCTTCACAACAACACTGTATGTGGACCATGCCAAAAAGGTAAGCAGGTAAGAATGTCGCACAAAATGCTGTCACATTGTACTACACATCGATGTTTTGAATTACTGCACATGGACTTGATGGGTCCTATGGAAACTGAAAGCATTGGAGGAAAGAGGTATTCCTTAGTTGTGGTAGATGATTTTTCTAGATATACCTGGGCAGAGTCTTTAAGAGACAAATCTGAAGCATTTGTTGCATTTAAAATTCTTTATAAAAGGTTCAAAAATGTGTTTAACTTGAAAGTTGGCCGTATTAGAACTGATCATGGTAGGGAATTCGAAAACAGCATGTTTAATGATTTCTGTGATAAGAAGGGTATCTTGCAAGAATATTCATCTCCTAAAACTCCACAACAAAATGGAATTGTTGAAAGAAAGAATAGAACCTTACAAGAAATGGCTAGAGTTATGCTAACATCCAAATGTCTTGCTAAGAAATTTTGGGGAGAAACATTGAATACTGCATGTCATGTTATTAATAGGGTTTTTATTCGTTCTGGCACAAGTCAAACACCATATGAGATTTTGAACAACAGAAAACCAAGTGTGAAATATTTTCATGTATTTGGTTGTGTGTGTTATATTTTGAATGATAGGGATCAACTTCATAAGTTCGATTCTAAAAGCGATAAAGGTTTCTTTTTAGGCTATTCTAGAAATAGTAAAGCTTATAGAGTATATAACCTTAGAACTAACACTGTTCAAGAATCTGTTAATGTTGTGTTTGATGATGATAAAGGTCTTACAGATGACAAAGATGAAGAAGATGTATCACATGTTACTGACACTTCTGAGAATAGACTGAAGTCTGAAAATGTTGCACCAAATGTTAACACATCTGGGTCAACATCTACAGAACAGACAGTTGTAACTTCACAGAATGACCAGAACGTTCCCAAAACTAATCCTTCTTCAAGAATAGGTAAAAGTCATCCTTCTGACCAGATCATAGGCGATGCTACAGTTGGAGTGCAAACAATAGGAAGAGTAAGATCAAACAAGGTAGATGTGGTTAGAACAATATGCATGTCTTCTATGTGTAACATTGTAAATGCTGAATGCTATTTATCTGAAATTGAACCTAAGAGTGCTAAAGAAGCCTTAACTGACGAAAACTGGATTAATGCTATGCATGAAGAACTTGGTCAGTTTGAATGAAATGAAGTATGGACACTTGTTCCAAGACCTAGTCATACTAATGTCATTGGAACAAAGTGGATATTCAAGAATAAAACTGATGAATCTGGTAATATTGTTAGAAACAAGGCTACGTTAGTAGCACAAGGTTACACCCAAGTTGAAGGAGTTGATTTTGATGAGACTTTTGCACATGTTGCTAGGATAGAATCTATTAGATTACTGCTAGCTATTGCATGTTTTATTGATATTAAACTTCATCAAATGGATGTAAAGGCTGCATTTCTAAATGGCATATTGAATGAAGAAGCATATGTTGAATAACCTATAGGATTTGAAGATCCACTATATCCTGATCATGTATATAAACTTAAGAAAGCATTGTATGGTCTTAAACAAGCTCCTAGAGCATGGTATGGTAGGCTTACTGACTTTCTTTTGGAATATGGATTTATTAGAGGAGAAGCTGATAGAACTTTGTTCATTAAGCACACTGAAGGAAATTTACTTATTGCACAAATATATGTTGATGACATTGTGTTTGGTTCTACGTGTGATAAAATGTTGAGTAACTTTGTTGAGGCAATGACTGCAACATTTGAAATGAGTATGGTTGGAGACTTGAACTATTTTCTAGGTCTTCAAATCAAACAGTGCAGAGATGGTATTTTCTTTTCCCAGAGTAAGTATGCTAAGAACTTGGTTAAAAGATTTGGTCTTGAGAATTCAAAACCAATGAAAACTCCTATGGGATCTACTTTGAAACTTTGCAAAGACAGTGCTGGAATAGATGTTGATCCAACACTTTACAGATCCATGATAGGTAGTTTACTATATTTAACCTTAGTAGACCAGATATTATGTACAGTGTGTGTGTTTGTGCTAGGTACCAAGCAAATCCGAAGGAATCACACCTGAATGCTGTGAAGAGAATCATCAAGTATGTTTCAGGAACAAGTGACCTTGGAATCTGGTATACTAAGGACACCAACAACATTTTGATTGGTTATAGTGATGCTGATTGGGCTGGAGACATAGATGATAGAAAGAGTACGAGTGGAGGATGTTTCTACATGGGAAACAATCTTGTATCATGGCACAGCAAGAAACAGAATTGTGTTTCACAATCCACTGCAGAATCTGAGTATATTGCTGTTGGAAGCTGCTGCACACAACTCTTGTGGCTGAGCAAGATGTTCCATGACTATGGTATTGAGAATGGTATACTTACTATCTTTTGTGATAATACTAGTGCCATTAACATTTCTAAAAATCCTGTACAACACTCACTCACAAAACACATTAGCATTAGACACCATTTTATGAGAGATTTAGTAGAGAAGAATATTGTTAAGTTGGTGTATGTACCTACTGAAAAACAGAATGCTGATATTTTTACTAAAGCCTTAGACCATGAGAGATTCTCTATCTTGAGGAAATCTCTTGGCATGAGCACTATCTGAAAAGAATTCGGATGGATGGTGTCACAAATGCGTCAGCATTTGGGACAATATCATGGGTTGTATAAATTTTATAAGTTGAATTTATTTCTTACTTAGTTAAATAATTCATTTGTAAAATATCTACGAATCTAAGAACCTTGGAGTGCAAAAATAAACGTCTTACACCTCTCAAATGCATAAAAATGAGAATGTTATTAGCACACTAAAAGATGTACCAAATCACTGAGTAACTATGGAGCACGGAGTTCACTACTATGATGCCTTCTTTTCAAAAGGTGATATTTTGTAAAAACATCAACATATTTGTAATCCATTAAGTAAGTATGGGGCACGGAGTTCGCTACTACGATGTACTCTACAGGAACAATGGATCAATACAAATTAGATGCTATAACACAAAACAAATATGGTGCAACACTAATGAAGCAAATTCATGTAAAAACCGTGTTGAGGTGTTTGTAACAGTTTTGAGCACAACATTGCCTGATTCGAATTTATTTTTATCTGTGTAATTATTTAATTATTTATTGAGATTCAGTTTATTTATTTAATTAATTACTGACCCGTATCTATTTTTTTTAGATTATGCGAAATTAATTCTGGAATCTTCCTAATTATCTAATTAATTTAATTAATTTAATTAATTGATTTTTTCCCACTAATTAACCATGATCTAGGTTGTGGCTAATAATGTGGAGCACTTTCGAAAATTCTAGATTAATTCTTCTGTTTTATTTTCTTAACCTCCAACTATATTACTCTCTCTATAAATATCGAACATAAGATGCCATTTATTTGCTAATTGTGATTTCTGATTGTGTTGAGTACTAAGATTGCAGAATTGTTATTTGGTTGTGTATATCTCAAAGAAGTGTGTGCAAATTTCCATCCTTACCTTGAAATTCCAACCGCCTAACTTAAATGGCTGGAACAAACTCGAATTCCTCACAATCTCTCTCTGATTCGAAAACCTCATCTCACTCTCGCACAAATCCTCTCGAAATTCTTGCTTCCATGGCTTCACAAAACTCTACCGCTTCAAATGCTGACTCGAATGTCTTTGCAACTCCATCAACAACTGTTCCCACTCCTCAAACCACTCCTCAAACTGCTCCTCAAACAAACTTCCCTCAAGATGCAACTGTTGAACAGGTCACTAGGGCTATCGATGAGGTGTCTGATACTCTTCGAACTACAGGCCATTTGCTCGTGATGACTTTTGGAGGAATCACGGTGGACATATCAAGCTATTTGACTGAGCAAACCGCCCAAATGGCTTCTGCTTCAAAAAGCCCCAAATCACCCTCTGTTCACGAACTGCAAACTGAGAATGTTGAAGCTTCTGTTGAAGAAGAAGCCACTGCCACGTCTGACCCTGAAGACGTTGAAATGGAGGATGCAAACATTTCTGAAGGTACAAACTCTTCACTCTCTGTTTCAGATGAGTCTGCCCCCATTCCTCTCAAGAAGAATGCACAAAAAAGGAAAAGACAGAGAAGCCCTATACAAAGAAGGAGAAGATCAAACCGCGTTTTTACTCGTGTGGATTATTCTGAATCCATGAGGAAGAAGAAGAAGGATGGAGCTGATGCTGGTGAACCTATTCAAGTGTTCACAGATTCTGAAGATGAAGCTCCTATTGTTGCTGAGAAACCAAAGAAAACTAAGACTGTTGTTACTGAAAAATCCAAAAAGAAGGTTGTTGCTAAAGAGAAAGGGAAAGGGAAGTCTGTTGCTGAACCAAAAGGCAAAGAAAAGATGATCACTGAAGATGAACCACCTGAGTCAGAGTCCAATTCTGATTCTGAAAGATGCTTGAGAGACATTCTGAAGTCTCCTAGGACAAATGCTGAGCACTATGCTGCTGCAAAGGAAGCTGCACCAGAACCTGAAGATGGTGGCAGTGGAGATAGCTCTTCAAGTGCAGCAAGCAGCCCTGAACAGAGCTCTGCTAAAAGCTCTACACCAAGCTCAGATGACCTTGCTTCTGAAGAGGGAGGTATTTCTGATTCTCTTGATACACTAGAGAATAGATTGGCCATTTATTCTAAGAGAAAACTGCTGATAGAGAAGAGGATCAATATACCTGATTTTGATAGTAAAGGCATGGTTAGTTTCTTAGAAGAAAGGAATTTGATGCATGCTGTAAATTTTGGTGAATCTTTCTTGACAAATTGGGCATATGAATTCTATGCATGTTTGAAAAAGAGCACTGGTAGGAGATCTTCTAAGTGGTATAGGACTGTTAATTTTAGAGGGGGGGATGTACCTTTTACTCCTGAATTTATAAATGAGTTTTTAGAAATTCCCAATGTTGAGGTTGATGAAGAACCTGACATGGATGTGGTCATTTCTGCTATAACTGCTGGTAGGGTAGTTAAATGGACTAGACACATGCTAGACAAAGACCTCACTTCCCTACACTTTGTGTTATACAAACTCATCACCTACAATTGGATTCCCACCACAAATACTACCAAGATCACTAAGGATCAAGCTGTTTTGATATATAGGATTTCTGTGCTTAAGAAGTTTAATTTGGGTCTCACAATATTCCAACATATGATGAGATTTACTGGGAGAGTTTCTGAGAAAGGCAATTTACCCTATCCTGTTCTGATTTCTAATTATTTGAGACATCATGGATTTGTTGCCAAGAACACTGATGTGTTGAGGGGGAGAGTTCCACTTTTGGCCATATCTCCTGCCTTACTCACTGGGGATAGAGTAATTGATCTGCCCTTGCTTGCTCCTGGTACTGAACATCAGCAAAGACCCTCTACTTCTGCTCAACCAGAACCAACCCGACCCTCTACTACTGATCATCCTGAATCATCCAGATCAAGACAGAGAAATGCAACCCCAAATGTTGAGAACATCCGTATCAACATTTCTGGTAATGTGTATCTTTCACAGGAATTCATCAAACTCCAACTCCAACACTTGCAGGACACAATAGATGAGCTTCAGTTCCTGAAGAACAGGTGGACCAACCTACTTTCACCTACAACAGGGGGAGTACCACCACCATCCAATTCCAATGTGGTCATTGAGGAGATTAATGATGATGGAGTTCCAGCTGCTGCTGATGCTGGTGATGGACCTGATGCTGCTGCAGATGCTGCTGTTACTGATGTAGTGGCACACCTTGCATCTACTTACTTTGTTGATGAAGGAGATGATGATGATACTGCTGAGATGGACACCTTGTATGGTGATCTACCTGGAGAAAGCTGTTAGACAGGGGGAGATCTGAATTCCACAATGGCTATGGTGCAGGAAGATGATGCTGCAGCTGTTTCCACAGCAATATAAGCCATTTATTCAGTTCTACCTTTGTAATTAATGTTTAAGTTTGAATTCTGAAATTCTGATACACTTATTGTTATTTATTGTCTAGATTGTAGGATGTTTATTACTGCAACTTGCTTAATGGTTCCACTTGATATTTGTTTACTGCCTTGCTTAAGTTGTTTGCAGATTGTCATGTGTCTACTATTGCAGGTTGTGTATATTGTAGTTTTTGTTTATGTTTATGTTTTTGTTTTCTATGTTTGTTGCTCTGATTTTTTTTTTTTTTTTGTTAGTGTCTTACTTAGATTTTAAGTTAATTTCTTCCAGTTTAACTTATGATCTTAGTAAAATTACTTATGTTGTGAATAAGTGTAGTGTTTATACTTGTTCTATTTTGGATAAAATTTATCTTGATCTTATGGCACGGATCATTGTAAAATTATCCCTGATCTTCATTTGATTTGATCGAACGGTTACAACAGGTATTGTCTTGACTAGTGCTTAGCAATGATGTTAACCTCAACTAAGTACATAATACTGAGTATGTATAGAAATATATGTGCATCAGGTGTGTTGTAGTCGAAAGGTCAAATTGGGGGAGATTGTAGATGTTGTTAATCCTTAAATGCCTTAACATTATCAACAACATCTTAATTTGACCTTCCGAGATTTTTTCTAAGTCTTTTCTGAAATGCTACATTAAATGTTGATCTAAATGTTGTCGCATTTCTGGCAGGATCTAGAAGCTTCTACAAGGATCTGGAACCTGGAAGATTCCAGAACATTGGAGAACATGCTAGAACGGCCTGGAACCATTTGGAACGAACTGGAGCATTCAAGAAAGATCTAGAAAGATCATGGAAGTTGAGTTCCTAAAAAATAGGACCTCATTGTGGAAGCCTCTAGAATCAGCACCTCACTACTATAAATACCGATGGAAGGCTTCTCAAATCAGTGTACTCTATTCGATCAACTTCCTAGACCGAGCGTATATCCCTGTTAGGAATTGTGGCCAGTAGAACTACCTTTTAGATCATACGTTCGTATCCCACCCGTATGGCTGTGTGTCTTCTTATCTATTGAGAGTGTAATCTTTAGATAGACTAGAAATTTCGACAGTGTATACATTATACACTTAGTTCGTTTTTAGAACAAGGCACCTGCCTCGTTTGTAGTTTCTGTTGTGAATGTTAATGCTGTAACATTTCACACAACATTTATACTTGAAGATAAGTATTGTTTTTCGCCGTAAGGCTAGCATAGATTTTTATTTATAAAATCTATGCGAAAAATTATTTCCATTGTGTCACGTTTTGTTTTTAGTGTTTCAAGTCTTCCGCTGTGTTAATCATAATTTCTGATATTCTGTTAGAGCCAGTGTTGTACCAATTGTCACAACATTTAGTACAACATTATTCTACTTAAACTTAAACACTTCATATTTATACACACCACACACTTTTAGTTTATAACATAGGTGGCAACACAAACGGCTTGAGGCCAATAGGTGAGAGGCATGGAAGCATGGTGTAGGAAGGCTAAGGCTGTATCAACAACATGTCTGTGACGACGTTCGGACATGCCATTATGTTCAGGGGTGTGAGGTGGGAGATGCCATGATTTTGGAGGAGGGATCGTAGGGCAATGAATTCACCCCCGTTGTTAGTATAGAAAGTTTTGATTTTGGTGTTGTAGAAGTTTTCTACGATGTTTTTAAAGGATGTAAAGGTAGGGAGGACATCAGATTTGTGTTTTAGGGGGGTAAATCCATATATATTTGCTAAAGTGGTCAACAAAAATGACATAGTACTTAAAGCCCTCATCTGACTGGACAGGAGAAGACCAAACATCAGAGTAAATGACTTCGAGGGGGTGTTAGAGATAATGTTAGAATCGTAAAATAACAGTTTATGACTTTTTATACAATTGCAAGAATCACAGTGCAAAGGGTGTGAGTTCCACTAAAAAAAAGAGGTGTTTTACCGACGGTTATGCCGACGGATATTCAGTCGGTATTGGCTCTTACCGACGGATTTACCGACGGATTTTATCCGTCGTCAATGAATTGGTCGGTAGTGGTTACCGACGGAAAATATGCATCCGTCGGTATATGCCGACGGATTCCCGACGGATTCAAACCAACCCGTTTTCAAACCGGGTCGCCTGTACCGACGGATTCAGTTCCGTCGGCAGTCAAGCCAACCCGCTTTCAAACCAAGTTTTCAAACCGGTTCGCCTGTACCGACGGATCCCAAAATCAATTTTTCGTCGGTAGATCCGTCGGTATATTTTGGACTTAAATTTTATTATTTTAATTTACCGACGGAATTTTCCGTCGGTAAGTATTAAATTTTTTTTTAAAAAATGATATTCCGACGGCTCGCCCGTCGGTATTACCGACGCTAAACCGACGGAATAGTCCGTCGGTAAGTACCAAAAATTTTAAAAAAAAATTTATTTGCGATCGGGATCCGACCCGATCAAAATTGCTTAAATAATTCAATACACGATCAAAATTGCTTAAATAATTCAATACACAAATCTACATTGCATCCAACAGAATAAACAAAATCGTCGTCCTTTGCTTGAGCAAACAGCAAAAACTTGATGATGTAGACGAGAGTGCTAAGGCATCGAATGGTGTTCCGGCATTGGCAGAGGATCGATCAAGTAAGAAGCAAATAGAATTTTGCTGCTGATTATGACAACTATACCCCTCGCTAGAATGCTTGAAAAAGCTCTGTGAAATATTAAAACAACGTAGTAAACATTAACAAAAACTTATATGAGAAATAATTTAACAAGAATGTGAGTATATTAATACGTACCGTGGAGTATATTAAATTGTCCTTCGCTGACTCGACTCCATCCCTGCCATTTCAAAATCAATTCCAAAGAATCAAGATTCAATTGTCATTTTATATATTTAAACATAAATTAAATTATCATAAAAATTGAACATACCTCAACAGAGATCAAGTAACTTCATTAGGCTCGCATAGTTTCGGTCATGCTGGTAGTTCAAAGATAAGAGATTTAGAGTACAATAAATAAATCAATAATTCAAGGAAAATGGATATTTAAACATATCTCCATGAATACGTGCAGAATGCCAAAAAAAATCACTGAGTTGCACATTTTACAAGTATTTCTCTATATTAATTTGTGCTAACCTATACTAAATCATATTCAATAAATTAAAACATATACATAGACTGTACGTGTATCATATGTGATACAAATATTAGAAAAGCATATATACCATAAAATTAGAGGCAAACAAGTTGTAGGGCCGAAGGCACGTGAAAAACTTTTAGAATTATAATTAATTTTCAATTCGTATTTTCATACCTTATCTATGTGATTCTCACTGCATCTTATTAAATACTCAAAATTAACACATATCTCCATTTTCCTCAAATTATATAATAGTATTAAACATTTTTTTTGCTCTTTTTAGGGGATATTTGGTAGTTATTCAAACCACATGATTCTTTTGGTAAGGTAAATGAATTTTCAGAAACCAAATACACTTGACCTCTCTCACTTTAGACTCATACACATCAGACCAAATTTAACAAACAAAAAAAAAACGTACCTTTCAAACGAAGACGGCGACGGCAGAGGAGGCGGTGGGCGACGGTAGAGGAGGCGGTGGGCGACGGCAGAGGAGGCGGTGGGCGACGACATTCTTGGAGGAGAGGATGGGCGACGGCAGAGGAGGCGGTGGGCGATGGCAGATGAGGCGGTGGGCGACGGCCGCGACCACGACAAGGAGGCTTTATATTCGGAAAGGAGGTGGAGTGGGGGAGAGGGAGAGACATAGAGAGATTGAGGGAAAATACGCGTGAAATGAGAGAAAGTTACATTTATAATCAGAAATGGCGACGGAAATGGCGACGGATATTTCGGTCGCCTTTGGCTCGTTGCCGTTAGCGACTGAAATGGCGACGGATATTTTGGTCGGTATTGGCTCGTTGCCGTTAGCGACGGAAATGGCGACGGATATTTCGGTCGGTATTGGCTCGTTGCCGTTAGCGACGGAAATGGCGACGAATATTTCAGTCGGTATTGGCTCGTTGCCGTTAGCGACGGAAATGGCGACGGATATGTTCCGTCGCCATTGGATTTTTATAACCAAATGATAAATAATTAAATTATAAGTTAATTAATAAAATAACCAAATGATAAATAATTAAATTATAAGTTATAACCAAATGATAAATAATGAAATCTTATAAAGTGTACAAAATAAAATAGCTAGGTTACATTAATTTAATATTCATCTTCATCTTCGTCTTCATTTTCATTATTTGCCACATCTTCCTCTTCCTCCTCCCCCTCGTCATGTTCATCCTCCTCCTCATGTCCACTATCGTTTTCAATAACAATCAATTGTGGATTTGTAGCCGTCAAGTCTACCGAAAGATTAAAATCTCCCGCAAACACTTCAGTTTGATTCTCTATTTGTTCCATTTGAAACGGAGGTTCATCTTCATCGTTGTTTTCCTTTTGGGGGACCTCCACCATTGACCTTGCCTTCACTTTGCAAACAGCGTGCCATTCTGATTTATTACGTTTTCCAGCTCCTGGATACGTGCAGTAGTAGACTTGAGATACCTGAGAGGCAAATACAAACGGATCATCCCCGCTATACTTCCTTTTCGAATTAACATCCACAAGCTTGTACTCCGGATGAATTTTGGTTCCTAAAGGGGATGTGTCAAACCAATGGCACTTGAACAACATTACGGTTTTCACTGGATATCCCGGATATTCAATTTCAACGACTTCGTGCAACACCCCAAAGTAATCACTTGCATCTGCATTGTAATTCGCACCCCTAAGACAAACACCACTGTTGTTAGTCGTTCTTGTTGATGCATACTCTGATGTATGAAACCTGTAGCCTTTCACAATATAGCCGTTGTAAGTCCTAACACGCCGTAGTGGTCCTTGACTGAGATCCTGTAAGAACCGGCTCTGAAAATCGTGCGATTGTCCCTATACGTACAGTTAAAATTAACATTAATCAAAATAATTATTTGTTCACGTAAAATTCAATTAATGATACTCACATAACGTTGGAACCATCGGGCAAATTGACGTTGAAGACTAGTATCTGTGTCTCTATCTGAGATGTTTTGATCTGCATGTCGTAGTTCTTGTGTATACATCCTAATAATTCACAACACAATTAGATGATAAATGACGCACGTTTAGTGCTATTTAATTAGATGATAAATATATGAAATACTTACTCAATGTAAGGCTGAACTTCATCATAATTCAATAACACGTACGTTTGTGCTATTTCAGCCTCTGTGTGTGTTGACCAATATCGTTCAGTGGCTTTTCCTATAGGTCGCCCCTTAGACTTGAATACAGAGAGCATGCCATCGACTTCTTGTTGCGTACCTCTACCATCGAAGTTACGTGGTTCATTCCTGATCCTCGTGTTGACATGGTCTTCAAAATAATATGAACAAAACATGCCAACCTCTTCATTCAAATACGCATTAACAATCGATGCTTCGACGTTTGCCTTCTGTTTAGCATTGCGCTTCAAGTTGTGGAGATACCTAAAATTATACTCCCTCCGTCCCACAACTGTTTGCACACTTACCTTATTTGTCCGTCCCACAATTGTTTGCACACCCATAAAAGGAAACTTATTCATAAACCTCACCCTCACAATATTCACATATTTACACAAAATGCCATTACTTTTACTCTCTTTCCAATCACCTTTTTACTTTATTCATATAACTTTACAAAATTACCCCTCAACACTCCACTCATTACACTTTTTTCTTAAAAAGTGTGCCCACTTTGTGGTGCAAACACTTCCGGGACGGAGGGAGTAATAGTTAACAAATTAAAATAAGGCTCCTTATACTAAAAACTAATTAAATGAGAGAAATAGAATTGTTCACCTCTCAAATGGGTACATCCACCTGTACTGCACTGGACCACAAATCCTAGCTTCATACGCTAAGTGAACAGGTAAGTGTTCCATCGAGTCAAAGAAGCTAGGTGGGAAAAAACGTTCCAACTTACACAAAATAACTGGAATGTCTCGTTCCAAACGATTCATATCATCAACCTTGATTGTTGTAGACGTTAAATCTCTAAAAAAGAGACTTAATTCAGTGACAGCCCTCCACACATTCAGAGGAAGAAATTCTCGAAACGCAATAGGTATCAAGCGCTGCATAAAAACATGACAATCATGACTCTTCATCCCTGCAACTTTGCCTTTTGTTGTGTCTACGCATCGACTCATGTTTGACACGTAGCCGTCTGGAAATCTTAACTCTTTAATCCACCTACACAATTCCTGTTTTTGTGCCTTATCTAGTGTGTAGCAAGCCTTTGGATATTTACCTGTACGGGTATCCTGTTCCAACTCATCACGGCGACAGATAGTGTTCAACTCTTCCCTGGACTTTGGAGTATCTTTCGTCTTGCCTTCTGTGTTCATGATTGTGTGAAACACATTGTCAAACACATTCTTCTCAATGTGCATGACATCCAAATTGTGTCGGAGCAATAGTGAACTCCAATATGGCAAGTCCCAAAAAATACCCTTTTTCTTCCAGTTACCTGGGATTCCTTTGTTGTGTTCTTCTGCATTTTCCTCCGTAGTTTTTTTCAAACCCGTCCACTCAATCTCATGTAACAGACTTTGTCCTGTACGATTAATAAATGTTAGAATAAATGTAACCCAAAAAAACATGTTAAAATAAATGTATAAAATACCATTTCGAAGGGGCGGTCGATTGTTTGTGACTATTCTATTCTTCGTGAAGTCCACCTTATTCCTTCGAAATGGATGATCTCGAGGTAAAAACCTTCGGTGATTATCGAACCATGAAACTTTTCTACTCTTCGGGAGACTGAAAGCTTCAGAATATTCCATACAATACGGACAAGCTTGCTTTCCGGCTGTACTCCACCCGGACAACATAGCATATGCAGGAAAGACGCTAATGGTCCACAATAAAGCAGCACGCATCGTGAAGTTCTGTTTCCTAGAAACATCATACGTTTGGACTCCGTTATCCCATAGGAAGATCAAGTCTTTTATAAGAGGCTGGAGATAAACATCAAGTTTATGCTTTGGATTCGACGGACCAGGCACCAATACAGTCAGAAACATTGTTTGAGGTTTCATGCACATCCATGGAGGTAGATTATACGGAGTCAGTATCACCGGCCACAAAGAATACTTCTTTCCATAACTCCCAAACGGTGCAAAACCATCAGTACTCAAGCCTAATCTCACATTCCTCGGTTCACAAGCAAATCCTGGAAACACGTTATCAAGGTGTTTCCAGGCTTCAGAGTCGGACGGATGTCTCATATCCCCAGCCTCAGTATCTTCAGAATTTCTTGCATGCCACATCATGTGTTGAGCTGTAGCACTAGATTGAAACAATCTCATTAAACGAGGAATGATAGGAAGATAATACATCCTCTTGTGTGGCACTTTCTTTTTTGTCTTGCTCGATTGACCACCTGTTCCCTTCCGTCGTGGCTCTTTGTACCGGGGATGGCCACACATTCTACACATAAGAAGATCGCTATCGTCATCACCCCAGTATAACATACAACCATTCACACAACAATCAATCTTCTCAACTGGCAAACCCATATTCTTCATCAGTTGTTTGCTCTGATGAAACGTCGTAGGTACTTTATTATCGACAGGACAAATCTCACTGCATAATTGTGTCATTTGCTCATATGCTCTGTTAGATAGCTTGTTCTCCGTCTTGATAGCCATAAGTCGAGCATTAAATGACAACTGAGAATGAGAATCACACCCTGGGTACAAATCTTGATCGACTAATTTGAGCATCTCATAAAACTGAAATGCTTCATCCGTTGGTTCCTCCTCTATATTTGACATACCGGCTTCCATCACCATTGTTTGATACATATCGGGTTCTTCCACCCCAAACTCTTGATCGTTACTGGTGCCGACATGCTCAACGTGTACTGGTTGTTCATAAATTGCAGTAGTGTAATAGTACAAGACTTGATCAAAATTATAAGGCCACCGTTGTTCGCCATGACTTGTCCAATTATAGTAATTATCAACGAACCCATTCATAACAACGTGGCATAAGACTTCATCAATGCTTTTAAATGATCTATTCTTACATTTCTTAGCATTACACGGACACCTAATACAATCCTCAGACATGTAATGTGGGTGTAGCTTTGCAAATTCAACAAATGACACGAGTTTATCATAAAATTCAACATTCACATTTCCTAAAACGAGCCTAGGAGTACAATACATCCACCGACGATCCGGCAATTCCATCTGTTAAACAATTTGACCAAATTAAAATTACACACTAAAAATTAAACACTAAAAGTAAAAATTATGTAGTAAAATTACACACTAAAAAATTAAACACCAAATTAAAATTACACACTGAAAAACATACCTTAAATTTTCGCTCCAATCCAAATTTTTCCCTTAATTTTTTGTTCCACTCCAAAATTTTCGCGTGTTTTGAGGTTCTGGAACATTTTTCAATACTACATGCCGACGGAAATGTCAGCCCGTCGGCATATCACGTCCCGAAATTCCGTCGGTATTGCCAATACCGACGGATAATTTCAGTCGGTAACACATATTTCAAATGTATATCACGCGCCGAAATTCCGTCGGTATTGGCAATACCGACGGATAATTTCAGTCGGTAACACATATTTCAAATGTATGTCAAATCAGTCAGATTCCGTTGACCAAATTTCAGTCGGTAATTACATTGCCGACGGAAATTTCCGTCGGCATTAAAACATGTGTAAATACCGACGGAATCACTTTCCGTCGGTAAAAGACGCGTATAAAAAAAATTAAATTGCGTATTCTTAACACTCCAACCACACTCAAAACAACCTACTTCTTCACAAACATCAGAAATTAAAAAAATACAGAAACTCATGTCTTCATCTTCGACATCCATGAAAATTGTGGTATGCCATTGTAGAAAAGAAGCTCGTGTGTGCATGTCGAAGCAAGAAAAAAGCAGAGGTAGACTATTTTATACTTGCCCAGATTCACTAAATGGTTCTGGATGCTCCTTTTTTGTTTGGGCCGATGAACACGAAATTCACGGACAAGGAACGAGTTCACACGAAATGTTTCTGGGCATGGTGAGGAGAATTGACTCACTTTTGCTTAAAAATCTAGAGCTCAACAACAAGTTGAATCATGCGCAACTAGTTGGGGATATGTATAAGGATACATCTGACCAACTAACCTCAGAATTAGGATTTGAAGCTGGAAAAGTTGAAGAGCTAAAGAAGTAGAGGAACTTTCTTGTTGTGGCCATAGTATTCTGTGTTCTACCCTATGTGTTCAAGTTTATAGGTTGGATGTAATCCTAAGTTTATGTCTCTAATATGTATTGCTAAGTTTATGTAATGTTAAGTGTATGCATGTAATGTAACCACAACAACAACCTTTCTTCAAGGCAATTTTCAATGAAAATGTTGTTTATCTATCACATAAAACATCCAAAATTAAATATACACATTCTTAACACATAAAACACACATAACTAAAATTAAACAACTGATACTTAAACATAAAAGTAAATAGTTCAACAAAAATGCAGATACAAAATAAATAGTTCTACGAGACATAAAAGTAAATAGTTATACGAGACATAAAAATAAAATTGTTAAACACATAAAAAAAAAAAATTGTTCAAAGTCACTCATTCACCATAGAGGAATATATCAATGTCATCGTTGCCAACGTACTGCTGACCCATGATGTCATCATCCTGCTGCATGGTCGGGACATAGGCTGAGGGGGCTGAGGGGGCTGGGGGAACAGGCACGTTCACGTTGGCCGTCGGTGGAGGAGCTTGCATGGTTCTCCGATAAACCTCCTCGATCCTCTCGTCCGACCACCCCATCTCTCGACCCATATTCACATGCATCACATGCATGTAATGGTTGAATTGTGCCATCGTCACATCAGGAGTTGGGGTGGAAGATACGGAACCCTGCGATGCCGTCTGGGACGAACCAGCGCCGGACCTGACATCAGCGCTCATACACCTATGCAAAAGTGACTTGTCTACACCTATTACATATATCTTCAGAAGACATGACTAAGGTCAATATTCCTGAAAAGACAATGTGTTAGTGTATTCACTGTTTTTGTTGCAAATAGGTTTCAAGGATAGGCATAGAGAGATTTTTGCAATAATGTATCTTGATTCAAAAGTGGTTCAACTATCATTCATATAAAAATCATTACAGGCATGTTGATAGTTGAAGATAACTTATCAGAGCATGAATTCAAGATAACATTTCACTACAAATACATTCTAAACATAAGATCAGAGCAAAACAACTATTTCAAGTATCAGAGCTAGTACAAAATATTCCAGATATCAATGTAGAACACATCAATTCTTGTATCAGAGCAATCTAAACCATTTCAGAGTAAACACCATATCAGCAGGTTTGTCCAATACTTTAGCAGATTTGACCACATAGCAAAAATATCTTCAGATAAGATAGTTTTCTATCCAGAAAGAGTCAGAAGACTTAGCCATTTAAAGATCATCCTCAGGAGGTGGGTTCATCCCATATTGTGCCCACACTCTCTTCTTGAGTTCCATGGCTTCCTGGTTAGTTCCTTTGGGTCCAAGGGTCATCTTGTTCAGCTTCAGAATTTCTGTGAACTCCCTTAGGATCCTTGCTTGGTCAATCCATCCATCAAGCTTTGGAGGCATGTAGATGATAGACTTGGGAGCATTGAATTCAATTCTTACAATGTCAGCAGCTGTAAGTAATTGTTGATACAACTCTCTGTAGTATTCCAGCATGAATTCAGTAAAGGCAGAGTTTGCATCTCCTCCATTCCATCTGTCAATGACATAATAGTCATAGACAAACTCCCTTTTAGCCTCTTCCCATGTATCATTTAGCTGAATTGGCACCCATTTATCCAAGTGTGGATATTTGGTGTCCATTGGGATTAGAAGCTGAGGCTTCATCTTGCTGTAGGTTGCTCTCCTTCTTCTTGGTTTCTGAAAGTTAGCTCTTCTCTTGTCTCTTGCTCTGTTAGCCTCTTCCATCAAGTCCATTTTCTCCTGGGCCCTCATCATGGCCAGCTTTTGTTGTGTTTCAGGGTCTTTGCCATACCCTTCAGGAAACAATTTTGATGGATCATGAGCTAGGACAGTAGTCTTCTTTTTAGGTTCAGGTCCAAATCCTTCAGCAAATAGTTCTTCAATGTCTTCAGTGGACTTGGGACCTTCAGCACTTTTGGCAGAATCAGAGGACTTGTCCTTTTCAGCAATTTTGGTCTCTTCAGTAGTTTTGGCCTTCTTTAATGTAGGCTCATCTTCATCAATTCTGAATTCAGGTGGAAGATCAAGACTGTTAGGAAAGTCAGTGAAGGTTTCAGCTTGCCTTTTCTTTCCTTTTGCCCTCTTGATCTTTCCTCTAGTTTGGACACCTTCATCACCTTTGTCCAAACCAGATACCTCACCACCTGGTCTCTGTTGTAACCTCATCCTTTCTTCTTGAGCTGAGGCCATAGAATTCTTCAATGCAAGTGCTAATTGCTCTTCTTCATCCAATTCTTCTAAGTTTAGCACTACAGGCTCTTTTCCTTTTCCTTCAGCAGCTTTGTCTTTTCCTTTGACTGGGCTCCCAATTACCAAGGCACCTTTTGCTCTAGCTCTTTCCCTTTCCCCCTTTTTGGTAGCATCAAAACACTAGGGTTTTAGCTCACTCATAGTTGTGGCCATTAGGGATTGGGCCTGGTTCAGGGACTTCATCTCTTCCAACAAATATACATTTTCATCATGTATATTCTGCATCCTATCACTGCTCAAGCTAAGGAAAGCTAGAACAGGCTTCATCTTTTGTTGAACAACCTCCTCCAAGGTTGCTTTCAGGGATGCATCCAGCTGGGCTTTGAGAAGCTCAGTGAGGTTGGCCACTGCACCTTCAGCAATGTTGGCCAATACCTCTTGGGAAAATTTTTCAGAGGCTGCTTTCACCATAGCTAGCCTTTTCTCTTCAGCTCTTCTCTTTTGCAATGCAGTCTTCTTTCCAAGAGCTTGCTTGACAGTTAGCCTGAGAGCCTTGACATTGGCATTATGATTGTCTCTCAGCAACTTTTGCTCTTTCTTGACCTCCTCTGAGATGGCTTCCATAGTGGATTTGGCATTTTGTACTTTAGTGGAAATGGTTTGGAGGCCAGTTTCCACACCACTAATCCTTGCTTCCAGAGTTGGTAGCACAACATCTTCAGAGCCAGTGAGCCTCATCTCTACAGATGCTAGGGTCCTTCCTTGCTCATTTAATGCTCCTGAAGTTTCAGCATGAGCAGATTGAACTTGATGAGCCAAGAAATCCAGCTTTTCTGATTGCATTCTAAGTAAGGCTTGAGCTGAGCCTGAATCTACTTGGATAGGTGCATCTGTTAAGAACTCATCTGCAAAAATTTGGTCAAGAGAAATACCTGCAACAGTAGACAAATCAAACAAGTTAGGAAATAGACACTCATCACCCTCAATTTCTTTTATATAAGACTCTGATACATCAGCAGCCTTCTTCTCATTTTCAACTCTTTCTTTTCTCCCTTCTTTAATAGTTTCATCACTTAAAGGAACAAGCCTCCCCTCATCAAGGGATTCCTGAAGTTCAGATTTGACTTCAAGAATAGCCTGCCCTTCCTCACTTATATCACCCTCATTTGGTGGTACACTCACTATTCTAGTGATCACCACATCTCTCTCATCTACTACTCCCTCTGATTTTTCCACTAATTTTTCCTTTTCAACTCCTTCTCCTAAACCTGCAACATCTCCACCTTCAACAAGGTTCAAAGATGGCAGTTGTGGGGAGATCACAGTGCTTATTTCAACAGCCACTGAGTCATCCTGAATGATTAAGGGCTGATCAGTGTCCAACTCTTCTGACACTGAATAGGCCTTAATCAAACCAGCCTCTAGCATAGGAACCTCAACATCTTTAGGCTGTGCCTTGGGTTCAGAAGAACCTTCATTGGCAGATGTGTCTTTGGTTGTGTTACCACCCTTGGTCAACACCTCTGAAGATACAGAGCCTTTCCTATGATAGGTTTTAGGAGGGTTTGAAAGTCTGTCTGCTATAAAAGACTTGGGTTGAGAAGGTTCAGGGAGGTTGGCTTGAGGGGTTTCAGGAGGGTTGGGGTTTGAAGGATTTGAGGGATCATCAGGGGAATCATCATCATTTGAGCTACTGTCAGGGTGTTTGATTCCCTTAGCTTTCCTTTCTTTCTCCTCCTCAATTTTATCAGCTACTAGCTTTGCAAAACTTTCCTCATCAATGAGAAATCTTGTCTTTGAAACTCCAGCAAAGTTTAGCAATCTGTTCTCCTCTATTTGCCACCAGTTTGCACCCTTATCTTGGATGACTTGTGATATCTCCATCATAGACTTGTCTTTTACATCAACAAGCATCCTTAGATCATGAAATGTCTTCTGAATCCTTGGAAATTCAGCAAGTTGTGGATACAAACTGTCCACAGTAGCTTTTGCTCCTCCTCTGAGCATACTTTCATAAGTATACTCCTCCTCATCTCCACTTGAATGAGGACTTTGGGTTATAGGGGAGTTGGCTCTGGGTTCTCCTAGAGTGGCTTCAGGGAGGTTTAATTCAGGGATGTTGGCTTCAGAAGGGTTAGGTGCAGTAGAAGGTGCTTTAGTTGCTTTTGAGAGCAATGGATCTGAAGGGGCTTTACTCAGGGGGGTTGGCTCATTGAGTGCATGTTCTAAGAGCTTTGAATAATTGAGCATGGATGAGTCAAGGGGAGACAGGAGTCTTGTCTCATCTACTGCTAAATCTGCAAGCACATCAATGCCACTTCTTTGCAAATTCCCTTCTGGAGAATATCTCTTAGTGAGATCTACAGGGGTAATGGGTTGGTTGGAAGGGGTAACATGGGTTTCAGGGGAGTTGGGCTCAGGATTCTGAAACTCAGGGATGTTGGCCTCTAAAGGTTGACCTTCAGGGATCTTCGATTCTGGAGTTCCAGAACCAGATGAGTTGGTCCTTGACCTAGATTTGGTCCTGCTTTCAGCTCTGCTCTCTCTTAGAGCCAATTGTAGTGACCTTTCTTCCTGCAGCTCCAACACTTTCTCAGTAGGCTTGGCCCTTCTCTTGCTGGCCCTACTGCTCCCACTTCCTTCACCTTCCTTCTCAGGGACAACTTCCCTGATCCTCTTATCTCCTTTCTTCTTCTGCCTTGTCTCATTATACTTCAACCTCAACTCTTCTGAATGGTCAGAAGGCACACTTACTCCCTCTTCTGCCACTTCATCAACTTCAGCTGATGCTCCTGAGGCTTCTCCTGAAGATAATTGAGACATTTTCCTTGTCTTGACAGCCCTGGCCTTTGTTCTCTTCTTCATCTTAGGCTTTTCTTCAACCTGTTCTTCAGCAGGTTTGGCCATAAGCATCCTCCTTTGCTCAGTTTTCTTGCTGAGCTTTCTGAACAGGATCTTTTGGGCTGGGAGGGGCTTTGCAAATGTTTGCATCTGAGAGTAATGGGAGAATCTCTCAATTAACAAGCTTGCCCTGGTGCAATACTTGAGTTTCCCTTCTAGCACAACCTTGTTGTGAGCTTTCACTTTAAATTTAGCCTTTTCCTTCATCATTTCAGACATGATGAAGGTTCTCCAATCGAATTTGATGCCTTTGTCACTAGCATCAATCACAGCAGCCATGATTCTGATTCTTGGATGGCTGACCTGCTCCAAGCTTCCAGTGTTGCTCAAGAGACTCTTAGCAACTACCTTAAAGAGGTTGAGAAATTTTGGCTTGAGAGTCTTCTTGTTTTGAGTTGAAGAAATGGGGCCTGGAACCAATAGCCATTCTTGAGCTATCTCATCTTCATGACCAGTGCCATAAACTTCTGGATTCCTTCCCTCATAAGGCAATCCAAAAGCTCCTTCAATATCTTCTGAAGAGAATTTCACTCTATGAAATCTCTCTTCCTCCTCTCCTTCTGCAGTATATGACAACCTTGTGGAAACTTCACCATCTGCAGGTTGACCTCTCCACTTGAGAAAGGCAAATAATTCAGCCATGTAACCTTCCAAGCATGAACTTGGTCTTTCCTCCATGAACTTTTGCAAACCAGCTCTTCTCAGCCATCTTAGAGTTGGTTTGATCTCAGGATCCTCACTCTCAAAGGATACTATGGGCTCAAAATGAAGTTTGTTTTTGTTGCTCAGGTAGCCAAAGTCAAGGTCTAGAGCCTTGTTGGAGAAATCAATGAGCATCTCTGGTCTAACCTTGGGGGCCATTGAAAGTTACAGAGAAAAGTTTGATGAAGATTGAGAGAGTTTGAAGAAATTTAGAGCTAGGGTTTCGAATACTTGGGGAAGAAGTGTTTGAGAGAGATCTTAAGGCTTGAGAATATTCTAAAAAGAATGTTTGTCAATGAGTTGGTGATGTCTTGATGCAATTCAAAGGTGAACAAAAATGGAAATCCAAAATGAACGGCTAGGATTGATTTCAGGGGAGTTGGCCAGTTTTGATCCAATGGTCAAAAACCAATGTAACAGTGAAAGAACTGTTTTATTCAAAACGTGGGTGGTTTTTAATGTTTGTTTAAGGCTGGGGGTTTTTCGAGATAGATCATGTCCCAAAAAGTTTAATGCAAACAAGAGTTAAATCTTAGCATTTAATGCATGGAAAGTGACCTTTTGGGTGGGAGACAAATTAAATCCCAGAAAGGTGAAAACTGTATTTCAATGGGACAGATTTCGAAATAGGCATTGATCACCAAAAATAGGTGCTTATCATACCAAGATTTGGGTTGATAGCCAAGACAACTTATCTGACCCTACATGGACAAGTGTCCTGAATAGCTGTGGACAAGTGTCCTGAATTTCAAGGGACAAGTGTCCTGAAGAAGTGAGGTCATCTTTTCTGAATTTCAGTAGACTTGTCCAAGTCTGCTGAAGTTTGAGTTTATTTCCCCCTTAATGAATGAACTTATTTGGACTTATTTGTCCAACTTCCCTGGATCAAGAAGACCCAACTCTGCTGATAATTCCAGGAACCTTGCCTCTGCAAGTGGCTTAGTTAGTATATCAGCTTTTTGATGATCTGTGTGGATCTTCACTAACTTAATATCCTTCTTCTCCACATGATCTCTAATGAAGTGATGCTTGATGTCCACATGTTTGCATCTTGTGTGCAAGACAGGATTTTGTGATATAGCAATGGCACTATTGTTATCACAGAAAATTGGCACTTCAGTAGAGTTGACTTTGTAGTCTCTGAGTTGTTGTCTCAGCCAAAGGATTTGAGCACAACAACTTCCAGCAGCAACATATTCAGCTTCAGTGGTGGAGGTAGCCACTGTGTTTTGCTTCTTGGAAAACCAAGATATGAGTTTGTTGCCTAAGAATTGATAAGTTCCTGAAGTGGATTTTCTGTCAATTCTGCATCCTCCATAATCAGCATCTGAGTAGCCAGTTAACTCAATATTGTCATCAGCAGGGTACCAAAGGCCTAGATTTTCAGTGCCTTTGAGATACCTCAAGATCCTTTTTGCAGCCTCAAGATGGCTTTTCTTAGGATTTGCTTGAAACCTTGCACATACACCTACTGCAAAGGTGATGTCAGGCCTACTGGCAGTGAGATAGAGGAGTGAACCAATGATTCCTCTATACTCAGTGGAGTTGGTTGGAACACCACTTTCATCAGGATCCATCTTTCAATTAGTATTCATTGGGATCCTCACTGGCTTGCTTGATGTACACCCAAATTTCTTGATCATCTCTCTGGTGTACTTAGCTTGGTTGATGAAGATTCCTTCTTTTGATTGCTTGACTTGTAGACCCAAAAAGAAGTTCATCAACCCCATCATGGACATCTCAAACTTACTTTGCATGAGCTTGAAGAATTTTTACACAGCTTCTCATTAGGGGATCCAAAAATTATGTCATCTACATAAATTTGGACAAGCAAGATGTCCTCTCCTTCAGAGATTCTGAAGAGAGTTCTGTCCACAGTTCCCTTGGTGAATCCATGATCCAATAGGAACTGTGACAATGTATCATACCAAGCCTTAGGGGCCTGTTTGAGTCCATATAGAGCCTTCTTCAGCCTGTATACTTGGTTTCCAATCACAAACCCTGGTGGTTACTCCACATAGACTTCTTCTTTTAAGACTCCATTCAGAAAGGCACTCTTGACATCCATTTGGTATACTTTGAACCTCTTGTGGGCTGCATAGGCTAGGAAGAGCCTTATTGCTTCTAGCCTTGCCACAGGTGCAAATGTCTCATCATAGTCAATGCCTTCATGCTGGCAATAACCTTTTGCCACTAGTCTTGCTTTGTTTCTGACAATCACATCATTTTCATTCTTTTTGTTCTTGAACACCCATTTTGTTCCAATAACATCTTGATGTGAAGGTCTATCAACCAGCTCCCATACTTCATTTCTGGTGAATTGGTTGAGCTCTTCTTGCATTGTTGTGATCCAATTGGCATCCTGAAGTGCTTCATCAATATCACTTGGTTCTTGTTCTGACAAGAAACAACAAAACATAGCACTTTCACCATGAAAACTTCTGGTTTTGACTCCTATACTTGGGTCACCAAGTATCAGATCAGTAGGGTGGTCATACAACCAAGTCCTTCTTTTTCTGATTCCTTCAGTAGAGTTGTCCTCTACTGAAGTTGAGTCATTTTGATCATAAAATTCAGGATAATTTAGTGCAGGATCTAATTCAGGATCATAATCAGGGGTGTTGTCCTCAATGTTAGGGACATTGGCATTTTCAACATTTTGAGTTTCCCCTTGATTATTTGACCCATTAACTACCTCAGCAGGAACTGCTTCTTCATTGGTAGTTGTTACCTGGATGTGAACTGGGATTGGCTCATTCAGTTCACCATTTTCATCAGTAGGGTTTGTCTCAGGAAGATTGTCTTCAGGGTTGTTGTCCAATGTGATATGTTCAGGTAGATTTGCTTGGACAACATCTATGAATTCAGTGTCTTTATCTTTTAGGCTCAATCTGGTTGTCCTCTGTGTGATTTCTTCAGGTTCCAAACTATCATTCCTGATCTCAAAGATAGATTCATCAAACACAACATGAGGTGTTTCTTCCACTATAAGGGTTTTCTTGTTGTAGACTCTGAAAGCTCTACTGATTTGAGAGTATCCAAGAAATACTCCCTCATCAGCTTTGCTGTCAAAAGCTTTCAACTGTTCTTTCCCATTATTGTGAATGAAACATTTGCAACCAAATATATGAAAGTATGACACTTTAGGCATTCTTCCTCTCCAAAGTTCATAGGGGGTTTTGCCTTGCCCCTTTGTAATCAAACATCTATTTTGAGTATGGCATGCAATATTTATAGCTTCAGCCCAAAACCTCTTAGGTAAATTTGAATCAGCAATTAAAGTTCTAGCAGCTTCTTTTAAGGTTCTATTCCTCCTTTCTGCAACTCCATTTTGCTGAGGTGTTCTAGCTGTTGAGGTTTCATGAACTATACCATTAGATGTGCAATACTCATTGATGTATGAGTTTATGAACTCAGTGCCTTTATCAGATCTTATCTTGATAATGCTAAGGCTTTTCTCATTTGACAGTCTCTTAAGAAGTTCAGGTAGTTTGACTTGTGTTTCCTTCTTATTAAGGAGAAATACTACCCAAGTGAACCTAGAGAAGTCATCTACTACCACCAATGTGTATTTTCTACCATTTATGCTTGAAGGGGTAATTGGTCCAAAGAGATCCATATGTAGAAGTTCAAGTACCCTTTCAGTAGAAATGACTGGTTTACCTTTGAATGAGGCTTTAATATGTTTTCCCTCTTGACATGGCTTACACACATGTTCTTTTATGAAAACCTCATTAGGTAGTACTTTAACTAATGCATTTCTAGCAAGTTTGTTCATTGATTTGAAGTTTAGATGGTTTAGCCTCTTATGCCATAACCAGCTTTGTTCACTAGAACTCTTAGCAATGAAACATGCAGCATCAGTAGACTTGTCCCAGTCTGCAAAATACACATTTCCCTTCCTAGTTCCAGTCAATAAGGTTTGTTGAGTTTTATCCTTAATTAAACATTTTCCACTTGAGAACTCAACTTTAAAGTCTTTATCACAGAATTGACTGATACTTAGGAGATTATATTTGAGACCAGGTACATAAGATACATTGGTTACTTTGATGTTATCAATCATCAAAGTACCATAACCTTTTGTTGTTGCTTGTGAGCTGTCTCCAAAAGTAACATTTGGGCCTTCTTTTTCAATAAAATCAGTGAGGAGTTCCTTGTTTCCAGTCATGTGCCTTGAGCATCCACTGTCAAGGTACCTTGCTGTCTTTTTGTTCATGCTCCTCTTCTTGTGGCCCACTGGTACCTGCAATTAGATAGGTTTAGGTACCCTTTGAGTTTTGGGTCCTGAGAGGTTAGCTGTACCTTTAGGAACCCAAACTTGCCTAATCACCTTGATTGATTCAAGGTGGCTAAGTTGTTTTCCTTGTGCATCAACATACACTGTCTTTCCCTTAAATGCCTTTGGGAAAGTATGTGTGAATGTGTTAACTCTGTAGGTTTCAGGGGAATTGTCAACTCTCCTGAACTTATGAGTCCTTTGTGCAGCTTGATGAAATCTTTGAGGAAAGACATTTTTATGACCATTACCCTTTGGCATGAAGGGTTTCGGTTGTCTCATTTTATTCTGCCTTTGATGATAGTTTTCCTTAGGTCTATTCAGCTGAAGCTTTCTCAGTTGAGTTGGCCTAGGCTGATTATACCTTGGATAACTCCTCTGAACATTGTTCAGGAGAGTTGCCCTTCCATTGGGTCTACTCTGCTGACCAACATTCCTCTTGTGTTCAGGAGCCTTGACCTTTTCCAAAGGTTTGGGTCTAGTCTCCTGAAGCACTAGAGTAGGCATTTCATTCATTTTGCCCTTTCCTTTGTTCAGTGGTTGGATTATTTCATTTTCAGCTTGTTGTTCCACTGATTTGACAAAGATTTTCTTAGTGTTACTTGTAGAAGCAACACTGAGACAAGGTGAAGATTCAAATGGATCAAAACCTAATCCACTTCTTTGAGCCATAGGTCTTTGATAACTCTGAATTTCCTCTATTGCTCTAGAGGACTTGTTCAAAGCAGACATTTTTAATTTCAGGCTCTCTTCACTTGTTTTAAGAATATCATATTCATGTGAGAGATTTTCAAACTTGGCATTTAGAATTTTTAGTTCAAAATCTTTTCTTTTCTGAGAAAGTAGTTGGTTGTCAATCTCCTTTTGTTGGTCAACTATCCTGAGATTTGCTTCCTTAAGCTCTCTCAAGGCTTGTTGATACAACTCAGTAGATTTGACATCAACAGCTATCTCAGAGTTTTTGGTAAGTTCAATAGCCAATCTTTCATTTTCTCTCACACAGTTATCATGAAATTCTTGTAATCTAGTGAAATCTTCCATCAACTTCCCAAAGGAAAGTTTCAAGTTGACTTCACTAGTGTTTTGTGATAAAAATGATGGTGAGCTAGAAGTGGAGGATACCTCATCATCCTCAAGAGCCATGTTGCACACATCATCATCATCATCATCACTGTTTGAGAACAGTCCATCAGAAGAGTTGAAGCTTTCAGCACTATCAGATTCTTCACCAGCCATCATGGCTTTTCTATTGGTGAACTTTCTGTCTCTTTTAGCTTGTCTTTCTCTTCTTTCTTTAGAGCTCAGTTCAGGACAGTCATACTGGAAGTGCCCTTTCTTTTTGCAGTTGTAGCACAGGTCTTCATCATCATCCTTCTTGGAATCATCTCTTCCTTTTGATGCTGAGGGGTCAGCTCTACTGGACCTTCTCCTATCAGAGTACTTGTCCTCTGATCTCTTTTCTTCAGGCTTTTTGTCTTTGGCCTGATCTTCAGGGGAGTTGTATCTTCTCCTGAATTTGTTGTCTTGGTAGAATTTCTTGTATCTACCAAACCTTGTGTTCAGCTTGTCAAACCTTCTAGCCATCAAGGCTAGTTCTTCCTTCATTTCAGTCTTAGAGACTGACTTTGATGATCTGGGAGTGGGTTGCATTTCAGGTTCAGCAACTTTGTCTTTGAATGCCACTCCCTTAGTAGGATTTGAAGGTTCCTCAACAAGTTTTCTTCTATTGAGGTCGAACTCATAGGCTTTGAGTTCTGAGAAGATTTGCTGCATGGGCATGGAGGAGAGATCCTTGGTATTCTGCATCATCACAACATAGACATCCCACTTTTGAGTGAGACTCCTCAAGATCTTTAATCCAACTTCTCTCCTGGAGTAAACCTTGCCCAATGAGTTGATCTCATTCATCACATCAGTGAATCTACCAGCAAATTTGTCAATGGATTCATCAGCTTCCATTGAGAACTGCTCAAATTTTTGCACAGCAACTTGGAGCTTGTTCTCCTTGATCTTTTCTGTACCCTCACACATCTCAGCAAGGGTATCCCAGATTTCTTTGGCTGTGATGCAATGGTAGACTCTTCCCATGACTGCATCTGGAATTGTTTGATAGAGGGTATTCATGGCAAGATAATTTAGATTATCTTTCCTCTTTTCATCAGTAGTGAAGTCATCCTCATCCTTGGGAATCATTTCCCTTACATCTGCTCTTTGCTCATCTGTTAATCTTGGGTTAGTTTGAGTAAACACAAAAGGTCCTCTTGTGATTACTCTTAGCATATCAGTATGAAGAGACGCAAGATGAGCCCTCATTCTAATTTTCTAGAAATCATAGTTGTCTATAGAGAACATGGGCAATTTGTGATGTGAAATGTGATTGACTGGATTTGTGGCCATGTTGTCCAATCCTTGAACAGCAGGTGGAGGAACATCATTGTTGTTGGCCATATCTCAAGAATAAGTAGTTAGTCAACAAGTAATAGATTTCAGATAGAGATCAGTTCAGTGACCACACAAATATGTGAATTTTGAAAATCAAGATGGATTTTCAGAGGCAGTGGTCTTTGAACCCCTGCTCTGATACCACTTGTTGGTCCTGAAAGGAGTATATAACAAGTGTATGGGGGGGGGAATACACTTGTATGCAAATCTTTTCAACTTAGATCAAACCAGATCTCAGCAAGGTTGTCTTGGACAACTCTGCTGAAGATGATTAACTCTTCTAAGATAATCAAACCACTAAGTACTATTGAGTACTTAGTTGAATAACTATCTAGGGGAGTTATATATGCGGAATAGTGGTTGGCCCTTTAAGTTTAGACTCCTTAAGTTTCTGAAATCACTCTGTCAATCCAAAACAGTCCAGTTAAGTTTCAGGGAACTTGTCCAAATCAGTTTTGCACAGTCTTTGAATATGTATCTTTTGAAAGATCAGTTTTGTGTGCAGTGTTGAATGAATGTAAGTACTTTGTAAGGTAAATCAACACAAGAGTTTATAGTGGTTCAGAGACTCAAGCTCCTACATCCACTTTCCCTGATTTAACAGGATAATTCCTTCACTCTTGGAATTAACTTGTTTTATAGTGCCAAGGTGCACTTGATCAATAACACCACTCCTTGGTGAATTGATCCCTAGGATGTCTAGAGTCCTAGTACCCTCTTCTCAACTCAGAACTGAACTGTTCTTCTCTCAACAGTCAGCTCCTACCACTTCTACTACTACAACCTTCTCACTTTCTCACTTGAAAGGGGTAAGGGTTGAAGTAAGGTTCCAACTAATGAGATATCCTTTACAATGAAGATCAAGGTATAAGGATAGGATATCTCTCTAAGCTTGTGTATGGATATACAATTGGGATTAGCTTAGAAGAAGTGTTTGAAGACTAAGATAGTCTTTGATAGCTTTGAAAGCACTTTGACTTGTAGGATAGTTGGATATTCTTGTCAAGGTTGAGGTGCTTCAATGGTCTTCACACTCCTTGTATTTATAGACAAAATGGAGATTTGCCCGTTGGAGAGGCAGCCCCAAATTGCTATAAATGTCTTCCTTGAGTTCTTCAAACTGGAAGACAGATTCTTGATAGTGACATGTCCTTATTTGGGTAATAAACGGCTTGTAAGACTTTGTCTTCTTTCTGCAGCACTTTTCCCAATGTTTGACTTCTTGTTAGGACTAGGACATGGCTTCTGAAGGTTGATCCAACGATAGGACAACATTCCTTATCAACTGGACAACTCTCCTTATCACTATCAGCAGTTTTGCTTTTCAGCAAGGTTGGCTTGCTCTTCTTCAGATGACTTGGCTCTTTCCCTTTCTTTCACTCCAAGTTGATCTTAGCATGTCTCAATGAAGTTCTTTAGGGTATGGTTGTCTCTAGCTTCTTCAGCATAGTTGACCTTCAACCTTTAAAGCATCTGTTCTGATTCAATCTTGCTGAGACAACTCTTCTGGACAACTCTCCTGATCAGCATACTTGGTCTTTTAGCATCAGAGCTTTGTCACATAGAGTTGGCTTCTCTGGACAACTCTCCTGATCATAATATTTGATTAATCTTGTCCTTTTGAGCTTTGCAATCTTCTTCTTGCATAGAAGAAACTTCTCTGGACAACTCTCCTGATCAAGGTTTTAGGTTTCATATGGAGTTTTCTTGTCCTTAGAGTTTGTTCCAGACTTTGAGCCTTGAGGGGACTTGATCTTGATCATTTTGAAGTTATAGGTTCCCCCTCACATTGTGCATCTAATCATCTAAGAGCTGCCTAACATACCAGCTTTTTATCTAGCCTTATGCTATGTGTTCTAACACATTTTGAACACAATCATCTTGACTTAGGCATGTCTCAGGGGGTTTTGGTATTTAATCAAAACATGTATCATTTTATTCCCAACACTTTACATAAAAGAACTAAGAGGAGAAGTGCTAGGAGGAAGTTTGTTGATGTTCCTTCTACCCCTTCAAACTCTGAACCAAGCCCAACTGAAACCCAAAACCCTCAACCTTCATGTTCTGGACAATCAGCTCACTACTTTCCTGTGTCTCAGAACACTCCCCATTCTTCCCCTCAGAACACTAATTTTGATCCTACTCATATTTCAAGTCCTCAACATCAACCTTCACCACATCATTCCCCAACACAGGTTCATGGTCACTCTACTGAACATGAATTTGAACCTTCTACTGTACCAATTGACATTTCATCATCCCCTGAACCTGAATTTATAGCTCCTAAACCTGTTGATTTAATGGATTATACTATCTGTGATAAAGAGGATAGAATCAGGATAGATTTGAGATTGGCTTTTTTAAAGCAATTTCCTGGATTGGATGAAAGCTCAGTTGAGTTTGAGAAACTCCTTAGGATTGGCACATGGGTGTATCTTAAGAGGAGTACTCTTAAAGAAATTTTGGCTATTATGGAAGGTATGGGAGGTGCTTCAATCTTTGATGATTGGGAAGCAGAGCAGATGCAAGCTGCTGGTGTTAACTCATTTCTTGAGCTAGTTACCCCAGAGTCTGTAGGTCATCTTGTTGAAAGGCTGACAGGAATTAAGTATTCTATGGAAAAGGTTGCAACTCCTTCTGCAGATGATGATTTGTTTATGGAAAGTGCAGAAAGGGTAGTTAATGAGGAATATCATGTTGTTGAAGATTTTATGGAAATTGATGAAGATGTTGACAATGCAACAGAAGTGTTTGAGAACACTGTTGTGATTGAAGAAACAGAAGCCTTGGAGAATCAAGATTTAAATGCTGAAGAGATGGAAAGCATTCCATTACAGTCTACTGATCCTAGTATTCCTGAGGATGTGCAGGAACAGATCAGAACAGTTCCTGTTGAGCAGGAAACTGATAACTCAAGCTTTGAAATGTTGAAAAAGCAGAATGCAGAGCTTCAAGCTAAACTGGAAGATGCTGTGAAAATGTTCCAAGAAGCTACTGAGAGAATGAATAAGATGATTTCTGAAAACTCAATTGACAGAGTTATGGAGCATACAATGTCAAAGATTTATGATCTCCATAGACTTCAAGAGAAGAACTTATCTAAAGTGTTGCATGACAAGATGGAACAACACTTAACTCCCTTGAAATAGTGGCATGATGAAGCCAAAAAGGGGGAAGATAAGATAAGAAGAGTAATGGAGCAAACTCAGTCACAACAAGCTCAGTTGGTTGTGAGTCAAGATGAATTGAAAGAAGAGATTGCAATTCTGAATGAGAAATTGAAACTAAGGAAGCAACAGAAACAACAAGCTGAAGAAGTTGTTGAGAAAAAGAAAACTGATGCTGCTGGAAGTTCTAGTCAGAAAAAGAGGAAATTAATACTGTCTGATGAAGAAGAACAAGAAGAAGAAACTGGTAGACTTACCAGATCCAGAAGCAAGTTGAGAATTGGTGCTTCAAGTGAAGAAGCAGAGTTGAAAAAGAAGAAAGAAAAGGATGTCAAGTTCTTGAAAACAAGATTTGATAATCGAGTTACAGCTTTGAAAAAGAAATTGAATGCTCAAAGGAAAGCTGAAGGAAAAGAGTTTGATAAAAAATTTCAAGATGAGAACTTTGTGGATTTTATTGTTCTAACAGAAAATATGGAATATTGGAAAAATTTGAAAAAGAAGTGGCAGATTGCAAACTTCATTGTGAGGAAGTTTGGTGATCATTCGAGCAAGGAAGCTGAATTTGCTGATTTTGAAGAGTTCATGCTGAACATTGATAAAGATTTTTGGGAAGACATAGCACAAGTTGCTGCTCGTGCTGGAACAAAGATCTTATGTCCTGAAGAACCGAATTGGGAACCTCCAAGACTGGAAAATGGAGAACCTGATTACAAGGAGATTAACAACATAATTGCTGAGATTATCAAAGAAGAAGGAATCACTGATCATCAACATATGATGGATATCAAAGCAAGGATGTATGTTGCATTCAGAATCTGAAGATACAGAATGAAGATGAAGGACCAAGCTCACAAGATAATATTTCTTATCCTTAATCTTTATTTCTATATTTTTGTGTGTTGCATATTATGTTAGTATGTGTAATATGTGAAATATCTGATCTGATTGTGAATATGATATGACTTTTGAAATGATGAACTGTTATGATAGACTACATACTTAACTACTGATTTATTAACATTTAAGTAGTTTTGGCTTCATCAAAAAGGGGGAAATTGTTGGGATATGAATCCTTGAAACAATGTTCTAATTGATGAAAGTATGTTTTAATGGCCAAAAGCAACTTAAAGTTAGTGATATATGTGGTTCTAAGTCATCTTAACTAAGTCATTTGATGAGAAACTTAAATTGAGATTACTGATCTTAATGCTAACTGAAATAAGTTTACTAATCTTATTTAGTAATATTAAGAATAAGTTTACTGATCTTATATATTTACTGATCTTATATGCTTACTGATCTTATATGTAAGTTACTGATCTTAGGTGTTTACTGATCTTATTGTTTACTGATCTGATATATGAACTGTTTAGGAACTAAGCTGATGTTTTGTATTGTATAGACAGCTTATAGTATATGACTTAGATATACTCATCTGTATATAGTTCAGTTGATGTATAGATAGGTTTTATATATGCAAAGTTGTATTCTATTGTATTCAGCATTGTAAAGGTTCAGAACAGTAGTTTAGAACTAGATTAGAAGAAGATCAGAAGACTAATGAAGACTCAGAAGACTACTTCAGAATAAGAAGACTTCAAGAAGAGTTGAAGAAGAGATTAGAAGAAATCTGAAGAAGTTTTGAACAGTTTAAGTTACTGTGCTGACTGGCTCAGCAGAGTAAAAATCCGAAGAGTAAAAATCAGAACAGTAAGTTACTGTGCTGATTTGGTAAAATTGAAGAATAAGTTTGGAAAGCTTATTTAAAGAGTAACCGAAGATTTATTGAAGATATGCTGACTTGGAAGTTGAAGGAAGTTACAAAGTCGGTTACAAGAAGAAGTTACAAAAACAGTTTTAGAATTAGTTGAAAGTTAGTTCACAAACTGCTAACTGTCATACTAAGTTCTATAAATACTGTGTGATCTCCTGCTGCTTAGACTACTGATCATAAAGCATTCACAAGCAATCTAAGTCTACAAAGCGCAAGAAGAACTCACAGAGTTGAAGGAGATTAAAGAAGAGAAGAGCCACTGAATTGAAGAGAAGAATCAAAGGCTATTCAAAGAGAAGTTTTACTTTTCAAGTTTTAAGTTTGTATTTTGTAAAACAAGTGTGCTAGTTACTTGTAGAATTACTAGTAGATCGAAGATATACCTGGAGGTATAATCGATAAGATCACAGTCTTAATCTTGGGACTTTAAGCCACAAGAAACTCAAGAAGGAAGAGTTAATAAAACATCACAACTGGGATTGTGAGAGTGGATGTAGACTTATTGGTCGAACCACTATAAAATTCTGTGTTCTTTACATTTTCAGTTTGATATTTGTTTGAATTGTTTAACTAAGAACACTAAGAATTTACCAAGTAAAGATCTAAAGAAAAGTTGAGTATAAACTAGTAAGGCCTATATTGTTTTGAAAGTATTGATCTGAGCTAAGTAAGCACAGTACAGTACATAAGAAGACTAAATTCCGCATTGCATATTCTGATATTTTGAAAGAATTTTAAAAGTCTATTCACCCCTCCCCTCTAGACTTTTACTAGCTTACTCAATCTTAACTCAACTTTGGGACCAACAATATATATATAGATATGCGTATGTGTGTGTATATGCATTAGTTAATACATGCAATTATGTGAAATAATTTTAAGTAACTCTCATTTAGTAGTAGGGAAAGAAACCGTCAACTTAAAACCCTTAATTAACTACAATTTAATTAGACGTTTCGTAACTCTCCTTACTTCAATTTTTGTAACTCTCACTTTAGTGCAGCAATAAATTCTTAAAATCTTCCCTATATATATTGTGCATGGTGGACGTTAGTTTTAAAGAGAGAGCAATCCACACATTTGTTAGAAATTGAGTTTAGCTTAAAACAAAACTTTATTCTTTGTTATTTTATGTATCGCACGGCAAGCTCCACTACTACACATTTAAGCTTGAAGAGCTTTGAAAAGAGCTCTTCAAGTGGGAGCTGTGCAATTAAGGGCTCTTCAAGTGCAATTTAGCTTGTAAAGCTCCCACTTGGAGAGCTCTTCCAAAAGTTCTCCAAGCTTAAATGTGTAGTAAGGCGACAATATAACTATGATAAATAATTCATGCGAGGCTATCACGTATACGTTCATCTATCGAGGCGACGGTAATCGCAAGAAGGACTAAAGCCAGAATTCGTCCATTGTATATTTTCACTTGATTTCAAGTTGGAGATTTCTATCATTCTGTTTGTCATTATTAAATGTGATATTTAATTATTTTGATATTCATGTGAATTATGATTTCTAACTTATTATGTTTGTCAATATTAAATTTCATATGTGATTATTCTGATGTTCATGTGAAAGATGTACGAGGATAGGTCATTTGACCTTTATAACGAGGATAGGTCATTTGACCTTTATAAACGAGGATAGGTCATCTGACCTTTACAAACGAGGTGATGATATTGAACTATTACATATTGAGCTATACATATTTAATGTGATTTATCGAATTGATTACTTGTTATATTTAGTTTTGACAAGCATGTCTCCATTGAGCTGTGGTTTGCTCAACCCTTCATTTAATATTTCAGATCGAGGAGCTGGTGGCGAGGAGGAGCGGTGGATGACAATTGATTGAGATATTGTGGCTTCCTAGATATCTTTATATAATTCTTTTAAGTTGCTATTTATTTGAAGCTTCCGCTAAGTAAATTTTTTATTATTTTTATCGTAAAAGAAATTTGTAAGCTTCATTTTTTAAGTGTAAATTTTGGTTCATGTCCTTGAAATTTTAAACTGTTAATTATATTTGTAAAATATTATTTTATGGAAATTGGGGCGTGAAACATACAGGTTACACATTTAAATATTGCAATCTGCTACTTGTGAATTAATTCTAGCTAGTTATTTATTGAGTTAATTTGTTCTGTCACGTACGACTCATATTAAATTTATAAGATGTTGGGGCCGGGAAGAGATTTCAGATTTCGTCTACTTAACAATTAATTTAATTACATGATTTAAAATAATGTTTAAAGCTTTTTTTAAGATTAATTTAGTAATTTTTTATAGGTTTTATTTATATTTTTCATATTAATTTGAATTTTTACTTTTTTTTAATTTAATTATTTTTGACAATTTATTAAATATTTTTATGATTTTATTTAAATTTAATTGATTTTTTATTTTTTGCATTCGGGGTGTATATAGTATTTTATGGTGTGTATATAATAAAAAGTGAAGTTACCTATTGTAGCAGGTAACTGGACCAAAATTAAAATAAATCGAAACTTAATGAACTAAATTCAAAATGTGATAATATTGTGAACTAAATTAAAAAATGTGGTAATTTAATGGACTAATTTTTTTTTAATCTTGCTCACCCCTTCATTTAATATTTCAGATCGAGGAGCATGTGGCGAGGAGGAGCGGTGGATGACAATTGATTGAGACATTGTGGCTTCCTAGATATCTTTATATAATTCTTTTAAGTTGCTATTTATTCGAAGCTTCCGCTAAGTAAATTTTTTATTATTTTTATCGTAAAAGAAACTTGTAAGCTTTATTTCTTAAGTGTAAATTTTGGTTCATGCCCTTAAAATTTTAAACTGTTAATTATATTTGTAAAATATTATTTTATGGAAATTGGGGCACATATACAGGTTACACATTTGAATATTGCAATCTGCTACTTGTGAATTAATTCTAGCTAGTTATTTATTGAGTTAATTTGTTCTGTCACGTACGACTAATATTAAATTTATAAGATGTTGGGGCCGGGAAGAGATTTTAGATTTCGTCTACTTAACAATTAATTTAATTACATGATTTAAAATAATGTTTAAAGCTTTTTTTAAGATTAATTTAGTAATTTTTTATAGGTTTTATTTATATTTTTCATATTAATTTGAATTTTTACTTTTTTTTAATTTAATTATTTTTGACAATTTAATAAATATTTTTATGATTTTATTTAAATTTAATTGATTTTTTATTTTTTGCATTCGGGGTGTATATAGTATTTTATGGTGTGTATATAATAAAAAGTGAAGTTACCTATTGTAGCAGGTAACTGGACCAAAATTAAAATAAATCGAAACTTAATGAACTAAATTCAAAATGTGATAATATTGTGAAATAAATTAAAAAATGTGGTAATTTAATGGACTAATTTTTTTTTTAATCCCTTGAATTAATGAGCAAATATTGTAAAGTTAAATCAAAGTCCGGACTCATTTCTCATTATGGAAAATATTACTCTCTCCGTCCAGTGATAATTTGCATAGTTTGACCGACACACATTTTCAAAAAGAGAATTTATTGTTGTGTGGGTCAAATAAATTAGGAATACTTTTGATAATTTAATGAGGTGTAAAGGGAATTTGGTTAGGTTAGGTGTAGGATAAAATGTGAGCCCAAAATGGATAACAATTTTAAAAATAAAATAATGTTGTGAATATATTAATTTTTTTGAATTGTTTTCATATTGAGAGTATGCAAGACATTCTAGAGTTTATTCACATTAAGAGCTAAAATCCAAGACCCTTACACAAGATGGGACAAAAACTTAAAACAATTCAATTAAGGACAAAATCAGTTATCAAATTCCTAATATGCCCTACACAAATATATAATTCGAATAATATAAAATAATTCGATTTTAAAAGATTGCAACCTTTCCATAATTTTAGCTTCCCAATCTTTCTCATAATTCTAGCTTTCCCTTTAATTTTTTGAATTCAAATCTAATTGCATCTTTCAATTTAATTGTTATCTAAATAACTTGTATTAACAAATACTTGTTGAATAAGTCTATAATATTTTTATAAGATATATTCAAGATATTTTATTATGTTTGAATATGCTTAAAATTCAAGCATATATGCAACATATATCTTTTTATATACACATATATGCATGTTTTATTATATTTTTGAATTACATTAAATACCCATTCTTTTTCCCCTCCCCATGACTCGAACCCAAGATCTAAAGCTTAGGTAGTGGCACTCTAACCACTTGAGCTATCCAACTTCGTCTATGCATGTTTTATTATATGCAACGATAATTGCATATACTTTCATATATGCATGTGTTTTTTTATATATGCAATCGATAATTGCATATACTTTAATATGTGTATGTATTATTTTAGTTATGGAAATTGTCAAATAGTCATAAATATATTGGGTAATATCTTTGCATATAAAAATAATGTATCTCATATCAAAATAATTTAACTAAGTAATTATTTGATTGAAAATTATTCAAATTTTCCTATACTATAGATTTGTAGTTTATAAAATAATTATATTAAAAGATTTTAAACTAATAATATGTATGGGGAGTTGCTACTAATTTTATGGGGAAGTTAATTACAATTCACATTACGTTTTAATTCACTCATCATTAATATAATTAATTTTAAACATGTCCACTACATTGCACCATTATTTCACGGTTATAAAAAATTTATATTAAAATATTTTAAACTAATAATATGTATGGGGAGTTACTACTAATTTTATGGGAAGTTACAATTCACATTACATTTTAATTCACTCATCATTAATATAATTAATATTATTAATTTTAAACATGTACATTGCATCATTATTTCACGGGGAAGTTAATTGAGATCGTCCAAATCTTAATATTGACATTTTCAAACATAAAAAATCATTTTTATCAACAGTGTATTCAATTATCATTTTATATTTTTTTGAAATTGGAATGTAATTTTGAGGAAATCATATGTAGATTATTAATTTTGGTAGTTGACTTGTATATTAATCATATTAATGAATTTAAATATTTAAATTTCGAAATATATTTAGGGTATAATGGTACATCTATGTGGCATTTTGTTTTTAATTGAAACTCTTAAAAAAATGTCTTTAATTTTAAACATTAAGAGTGGATTGTCCTATAGTGTTATTCTCCCGACATTCTAATAAGAAAAGTGTGCGAGTAATCACGGGACGAAATGATTATCTAATAACAAAAGTCGTACAATTTAATGCAACTTAAATAAAAAAAATTACATAATGTTAATGTGAACAATGAAATATGATCACCGCTGAATTGGTGAGTGGGGTATAACTTTTATATATAGTGGTAAATACAATTAACAGATTTACACAATAAAAGGAAAAAATATTTACAAATAAATATAGTTCCTAAATATAAGGAATGTTTGACTCATTCCTTAATATCCCCCTTCAAGCGTTGCATAGGATGTGAAAAAACGCAAAGCTTGGAACGAAGACACTCGAACGCCGGTTGAGGAAGGCTTTTCGTGAAGATGTCCGCCAGTTGAAGGTGCATAGGAACAAACCGAGTTGCTAGTTTGCCCGTGGTGACGAGCTCACGAACAAAGTGACAGTCGATGTGCTTTGCCCGTTTGTGAGCCACTGGATTCTAACTGAGAAAGAAAGCACTGTTATTATCCGAGAGAAGGATAGGGCGAGCAAGTGATGGAACATGAAGCTCGCGAAGAAGATTAGTGAGCCAAACGACCTCGGCAGCTGCGTTGGCCAAGGCGCGATACTCTAATTCACAATTGGAGCGAGCAACTGTAGGTTGTTTCTTGGCACTCCAAGACACAAGATTTCCACTCAAGTAGAGTAACCATAGGTGGAACGACGAGTCTCCACACAGCGAGCCCAGTTAGCGTCGGAGTAGGCGACCATGGAGGAGTCTGGTCGGCGAGTGAAGGAGAGACCGTAGCTGATTGTATGTTTGACATAGCAAAGAATCTGTTTCACTACCGAGAAGTGATCGCTGGTCGACGCAGGAAGAAACCGACTAACATGATTCACTGAAAAAGAGAGACCAGGTCGAGTGATAGTGAGGCACTAGAGGGCGCCCACCAAGGAACGATAAAGAGTGGGATCCGAGAACGGGTCACCAGTGCTGACAAGAGTCTTGCCCGTAGCCAAAGGGGTGGCAATAGGTTTGGAATCTTGAAGGTTTGCTCGCTCAAGTATATCGCGAGCATATTCGGACTGCCCAACAAATAGGCCCTACGAGGTGTAGGAGATTTCCAAGCCCAAGAAGTAATTGAGGCGACCAAGATCCTTGAGCGCGAATTCCTTGTGCGCCCGAGCAAGCAGTGATGAGTCATTCCCCGTGACGATGATGTCATCCACATACAAAATGAGATAAACGACAAAAGATCCCCGAAAGAGATAAAACAGCGAGGAGTCAGACTTACACTCCCGAAAGCCAAGACCGAGCAGGAAGGAGCTGAATCGCTGAAACCAGGCCAGATGGGCCTGCCGAAGACCATACAAGGCCTTTTTCAACCTATAGACATCATCCGGAAGCCAATGATCGACGAAACCCGGGGGTTGAGCCATAAAAACTGATTTCTGAAGGTGATCGTTAAGAAACGCATTCTTGAAATCCAGTTGGTGAAGTGGCCAGTTGTGGAAAACAGAGAGGGCCAGAATAACACGGACAATGGCTGCCTTAACAACGAGACTGAAAGTGTGGGAGAAGTCCGTGCCAAGGATCTGAGTGAAGCCTTGAGCGACCAATCGGGCTTTGTGCCACTCAACAAAATCGTCAGATTTAAACATGGTTCGAAAAACTCATTTGGAACCAACGATGTTCACATCCCGAGGACGAGGAACAAGGTCCCAAGTGTTGTTGACTCGCAATGCGTCAATTTCCTCCTGCATGGCGGCCAACCATTCAGGGGACTTGGCAGTAGACTTGAAACCACGGGGTTCCGAGGAGGCGGTAAGGGCAGAAAGCAAAGTAGTGGAGGCCAGATAAAGCGGATACTTCGGCTTGAAAATTCCAGACTTTCCTCGTGTGACCATCTGGTGAGTAGATTGTGTCTACAACACCAGAGGATCAATGGTCGACAAAGGGTGCTTAGTCGGTTCAGGAGGAGGAGGCTTCTCGATAGGTGCGGGCAGAGGAGGATCGAGGCTCCTCGTCAGAGGCAGTGGTGCATGCCGAGCACGGGAACGTCGACAAGGGTACGGAGCGAGGACTTCGGATGATTGCCTCTGGAGAGCTAGGCAAGCAAGGCGAGGAGTTCGAGTCACAATCCAAAATGGACAAGACATCAATGCTGGTCGGCGAGGGCCGAGAGGGATCTCCAAAGGGAAAACAAAGCTCATCAAAGACTGCATGTCGAGTAATGAATACCCGAGCAGTGGCAGGATTAAAACACCGAAAACCCTTATGTGAACAATTGTACCCCAAAAAAATGCATGGACGACTCCGAGGAGATAACTTATCGACCGCATAGTCATGGAGATATGGAAACACACGCCACCCAAAAGGTTTGAAATTCCTATAATAAGGTGCCGAGGCAAACTAGACCTGAAATGGGGACTAACCGCCAAAAACCGAGAATGGAAGGCGATTGATGAGATGGACAGCAGTGGCAAAAACATCAAACCAAAACTTCGCCGGTGCACGGGCATAAAAGAGCATAGCGAGACCAGTTTCAGTGATATGACGACGTTGTTCCTGATAGGAGTATATAACAAGTGTATGGGGGGGGGAATACACTTGTATGCAAATTCTTTTCAACTTTGATCAAACCAGAGTTCAGCAAGGTTGTCCTGGACAACTCTGCTGATGAGATTAACTCTTCTAAGATAATCAGACTACTAAGTACTATTGAGTACTTAGTTGAATAACTATCTAGGGGAGTTATATGTGCGGAATTAGTGGTTGGCCCTTTAGTTTAAACTCCTTTAAGTTCTGAAATCACTTAGTCAAATAATCCAGTTTTCAGGGAAATTGTCCAATACAGATTTGCACAGTTTTTGAGTATATGTTCTTTTGAGGATCAGTTTTGTGTGCAGTGTTGAATGTATGAAAGTACTTGAAAGTAAATCAACACAAGAGTTTATAGTGGTTCAGAGACTCAAGCTCCTACATCCACTTTCCCTGATTTAACAGGATAATTCCTTCACTCTTGGAATTAACTTGTTTTATAGTGCCAAGGTGCACTTGATCAAGAACACCACTCCTTGGTGAATTGATCCCTAGGATGTCTAGAGTCCTAGTACCCTTTATCAACTCAGAACTGGACTGTTCTTCTCTCAACAGTCAGCTCCTACCACTTCTACTACTACAACCTTCTCACTTTCGCACTTGAAAGGGTTAAGGGTTGAAGTAAGGTTCCAACTAATGAGATATCCTTTACAATGAAGGTCAGTGTATAAGGATAGGATATCTCTCTAAGGTTTGTATGGATATACAAATAGGTTCAGCTTAGAAGAAGTGTTTCAAGACTAAGAATGTCTTTTGAGGACTTTGAAGCTTCAGAATAATTGTTCAGTTGGATGTAGAATGGATGCTTCAAATGGTCTTCACACTTCTGTATTTATAGAAAAATTTGAGGATTTGCCCGTTGGAGAGGCAGTCCCAAATTGCTATAAATGTCTTCCTTGAGTTCTTCAAACTGGAAGACAGATTCTTGATAGTGACATGTCCTCATTTGGGTAATAAACGGCTTGTAAGGCTTTGTCTTCATTCTGCAGCACTCTTCCCAATGTATGACTTTAAGATTCACTTGTTAGGACTTGGACATGGCTTCTGAAGTTTGTTCCAATGATAGGAAAACGTTCCTTATCAGATGGACAACTCTGCTTATCAATATCAGTAGACTTTGCTTATCAGCATAGTTGGCTTGCTCTTCTTCAGATGACTTGACTCTTTCCCTTTGCTTCAGTAGTTATGATCTCAACATGATACAATGAAGTATTTTAGGGTGTAGTTGTCTTCATTTCTTCAGCATAGTTGACTTTCAAGTATCAGAACATTTGTTCTGGTTTAATTGTGCTGAGACAACTCTTCTGGACAACTCTCCTGATCAGCATACTTGGCCTTTGAGCTTCAGAACCTTTGTTCTTGTACAGAGACAACCTCTCTGGACAACTCTTCTGATTAGAGTATTTGAATATACTTGGCCTTTTGAGCTTTGGAACCTTTGTTCTTGCTTTAATTGTGCAGAGACACCTTCTCTGGACAATTCTCCTGATCAGAGCATTTGGTCTTCAATGGAGTGTACTTGGCCTTTCATAGGCTTAGTGATTGTTCCAGAATTTGAGCCTTGAGGGGACTTGATCTTGATAATCTTCAAAGCATATGTTCTCCCTCACATTGTGCATCTAGTCATCTAAGAGCTGCCTAAACATTTCAACTTCTCATCTAGCCTTATACTATGTGTTCTAACATTTTTAGAGCACAATCAATTGTGACTTGGCATGTCTCAGGGGGTTTTGGTATTTAATCAAAACATATGTCATTTTATTCCCAACAATTTCCCCATTTTTGATGATGTCAAAACCTATACATTTTATGCAAAAGTGACTTGACTACACCTATTACATTTATCTTCAGAAGACATGACTAAGGTCAATTTCCCTGAAAGAGAATGTGTTAGTGTACTCACCATTCATGTTGCAAATAGGTTTCAAGAATAGGCATAGAGAGACTTGTGTTTCTTGATTCAAAATGTGTTCAACTATCATTAAAATGAGAATCATTACAGCATGTTGATAGTTTGAACAAAAACATATCAGAGCATGAGAAAAATTACATATAAGCACAAATTTACTACAAAAGCAGAACTTAATGATATACTTATAAGTCATTAAGCATTCAGGTATCAGAGCAAACATATCAGCAGCTTGAGCATCTTCAGCATAGTTGACCAAAACAACAAATTAGCAACCAACTTAAGTTTTCATCCATTTCAGCATATAAGAGTCAGGAATACTTAGCCATTTCAGAGATCATCTTCTTTAGGTGGCACCATCCCATATTGTGCCCACACTCTCTTCTTGAGTTCCATGGCTTCCTGGTTGGTTCCTTTGGGTCTAAGGGTCATTTTGTTTAGTTTGAGAATCTCTAGAAACTCCCTCAGGATCCTTGCTTGGTCAATCCATCCATCAAGCTTTGGAGGCATGTAAATGATAGGCTTGGGGGCATTGAGTTCAATTCTTGCAATATCAGCAGCTGCAAGCAGTTGTTGATACAATTCTCTATAATACTCTATCATGAACTCAGCAAAGGAAGAATTGGCATCTCCTCCATTCCATCTGTCAATGACATAAAAGTCATAGACAAACTCCCTTTTAGCCTCTTCCCATGTATCATTCAGCTGAATTGGCACCCATTTATCCAAGTGTGGATATTTGGTGTCCATTGGGACTAATAGTTGAGGCTTCATCTTGCTGTAGGTTGCTCTCCTTCTTATTGGCTTTTGGAAGTCAGCTCTCCTCTTATCTTTTGCTCTGTTGGCCTCTTCCATCAAGTCCATTTTCTCTTGGGCCCTCATCATGGCCAGTTTCTGTTGTGTTTCAGGGTCTTTGCCATACCCTTCATGAAACAACTTTGATGGATCATTGAGTACCACAACCTTTGTCTTCTTTGGTCCAGGTCCAAAACCTTCTTCATATAATGCTTCCACATCTTCAGTAACTTTGGCACCTTCAGCAATGTTGACCATTTCAGAAGACTTGTCTTCTTCAGCAATCTTGGACACTTCAGCAGATTTTTCCTTTTTAGCACTCTTTGTCTTTTTGGAGATAGGCTCATCATCATCAATTCTGAACTCGGGAGGCAGATCAAGGTTGTTGGGAAAGTCAGTGAATGTTTCTGCTTTTCTTTTGTTTCCTTTGGCCTTCTTGAGTTTTCCTCTAGTTTGGACACCTTCAGCATCCTTGTCCAAACCAGATACCTCTCCTCCTGGTCTTTGCTGTAGCCTAACTCTTTCTTCTTGTGCTGAGGCCATTGAGTTCTTCAAGGCAATTGCTAATTGCTCTTCTTCATCCAATTCTTCTAAATTCAGCACAACTGGTTCTTTTCCTTTTCCTTCAGCAGCTTTGTCCTTTCCCTTTCCTGGGCTTCCAATGACCAAGGCGCCTTTTGCTCTTGCTCTTTCCCTTTCCCCCTTTTTGGCAGCATCAAAACACTGGGGTTTGAGCTCACTCATTGTTGTAGCCATTAGGGATTGGACTTGGTTTAGAGATTTCATCTCTTCCAACAAATATACATTCTCATCATGTATATTTTGCATCCTATCACTGCTCAAGCTAAGGAAAGCTAGAACAGGCTTCATCTTTTGGTGGACAACCTCTTCCAAGGTTGCTTTTAGAGATGCATCAAGTTGGGCCTTAAGAAGCTCAGTGAGGTTGGCCACTGCACTCTCAGCAATGTTGGCCAGCACTTCTTGGGAAAAATTTTCAGAGGCTGCTTTCACCATGGCAAGTCTTTGTTCTTCTGCCCTTTTCTTCTGCAATGCAGTCTTCTTGCCAAGTGCTTGTTTGACAGTTAGCCTGAGAGCCTTGACATTGGCATTATAATTGTCTCTCAGCAGCTTCTGTTCCTTCTTGACCTCCTCTGAGATGGTTTCCATAGTGGATTTGGCTTGTTGAACTTCAGTGGAAATGGTTTGGAGACCAGATTCCACACCACTAATTCTTGCTTCCAATGTGGGTAGCACCACATCCTCAGAGCCTGTTAACCTCATCTCTACAGATGCTAGAGTTCTTCCTTGCTCATTTAATGCTCCTGAAGTTTCAGCATGAGCAGATTGGACCTGATGAGCCAAGGAGTCCAATTTCTCTGATTGCATTCCAAGCAAGGCTTGTGCTGAGCCTGTATCTACTTGGATAGGGGCATCTATCAAGAACTCATCTGCAAATATTTGGTCAAGGGAAATTCCTGCAATGTTAGACAAATCAAACAAGTTAGGGAATAAACACTCATCACCCTCAATTTCTTTTGCATAAGACTCTGATACATCAGCAGCCTTCTTCTCATTTTCAACTCTTTCTTTTCTTCCTTCATTTAAAATGTTCTCACCCAAGGAATCAGGCCTCCTTTCATCAAGGGATTCTTGAAGTTCAGATTTGACTTCAAGAATAACCTGTCCTTCCTCACTTATACCACCCTCTATTTGTGGTACACTCACTATCTTAGTGATTACAACCTCTCTATCATCCACTACTCCCTCTGATTTTTTGACTAAACTCTCCTTTTCAACACCTTCACCTAGACCTGCAACATCTCCACCTTCAACAAGGTTCAAAGATGGCAGTTGTGGGGAGATCACAGTGCTCATATCAGCAGCCACTGAGTCATCCTGAATGATTAAGGGCTGATCAGTGTCCAACTCTTCTGACACTGAATAGGCCTTAACCAAACCAGCCTCTAGTATAGGAACCTCAACATCTTTAGGCTGTGCCTTGGGTTCAAAAGAACCTTCATTGGCAGATGTATCTTTGGTTGTGTTACCACCCTTGGTCAACACCTCTGATGAAGCAGAGCCTTTCCTATGATAGATTAAAAGGGGAGTTGAAAGCAAATTGGTTTCAGGAGGGTTAGGATTGGTTTCAGGAGGGTTGGGTTTTGAGGGGTTTGAGGGATCATCAGGGGAGTCATCATCATTTGAGCTACTGTCAGGGTGTTTGATGCCCTTAGCTTTTCTTTCCTTCTCCTCAATGATCTTCTCATCTACTAACTTTGCAAAAACTTCCTCATCAATGAGAAATCTTGTTTTCAGCACACCAACAAAGTGTAGTAGTCTACTCTTCTCCACTTGCCACCAATTAGCACCCTTATCTTGGATGACTTGAGATATTTCCATCAATGTTTTGTCCTTGACATCCACTAACATTCTCAAGTCATGGAACATTTTTTGAATTCTGGGAAATTCAGCAAGCTGTGGGTACAAGCTATCCACAGTGGCCTTGGCTCCACCCCTGAGCATACTTTCATAAGTATACTCCTCCTCATTCTCACTAGATGGAGAACTTTGGGCTATAGGGGAGTTGGTTGTGGTTTCATTAATTGCAGCTTCAGGCAAGTTAAGTTCAGTAGGGTTGGCTTCAGAAGGATTAGGCTCAATTGAAGGTACCTCAGTTGCTTTTAAGAGCAATGATTCTGAGGGGGCTTTGCTCAGGGGAGTTGGCTCATGAAGTGCATGTTCTAAGAGTTTAGAGTAGTTTAGCATAGATGAATCAAGAGGGGACAGAAACCTTGTCTCATCTACTGCTAAGTCTGCTAGCACATCAATGCCACTTCTCTGCACACTTCCTTCTGGAGAGTATCTCTTAGTGAGATTTACATGGGTGATAGGCTGGTTGGGAGGGGTAACATGGGTTTCAGGGGAGTTGGGTTCAATATTTTGGGTTTCAGGGATGTTGGCTTCTAGGGTTTGGCCTTCAGGGACTTTGGACTCTGGGGTTCCAGAACCAGAAGAGTTGGTCCTGGACTTAGATTTAGTCCTGCTTTCAGCCCTGCTCTCCCTTAGAGCAATTTGAAGAGTTTTATCCTCCTGAAGCTCCAATATCTTTTCAGTAGGCTTGGCCCTTCTCTTGCTTGCCCTACTGCTTCCACTACCTTCCACCTCTTTTTCAGGGACAACCTCCCTGGGCCTCTTATCACCTTTCTTCTTTTGCCTTGTCTCATTATACTTCAACTTCAACTCTTCTGAGTGGTCAGAAGGCACATTTACTCCCTCTTCTGCCACTTCATCAACTTCAGCTGATGCTCCTGAGGCTTCTCCTGAAGATATTTGAGACACTTTCTTTGTTTTGACAGCCCTGGCTTTAGTTCTTTTCTTCATCTTAGGCTTTTCTTCAACCTTTTCAGCAGGGTTGGCCATTATCATCCTCCTTTGCTCAGTCTTCTTGCTGAGTTTTCTGAACATTATTTTCTGGGCTGGGAGTGGTTTGGCAAAGGTTTGCATCTCAGAGTAGTGAGCAAACTTCTCAATTAGCAAACTTGCCCTGGTGCAATATCTCAATTTTCCTTCCATCACAACCTTGTTGTGAGCCTTTACTTTGAACTTTGCCTTTTCTTTCATCATCTCAGACAAGAGGAAAGTTCTCCAATCAAACTTGATGCCTTTATCACTGGCATCAATCACTGCAGCCATAATCCTTATCCTTGGATGGCTTACTTGCTCTAAACTTCCAGTGTTACTGAGCAAGATCTTTGCTACTACTTCAAATAAGGTTAAGAACTTTGGCTTGAATGTTCTCTTATGTTGAGTAGAGGATAGAGGCCCTGGAGTAATAAACCATTCTTGAGCAATTTCTTGCTCAAGACCATTTCCATAGAATTCTGGATTCCTTCCCTCTGAAGGCAATCCAAAAGCAGCTTCAACCTCTTCCTCATAAAATTTCACCCTGTGAAATCTTTCCTCCTCTTCTCCTTCTGCTACAAAGGACAATCTTGTGGCAACTTCTCCATCTTCAGGTTTGCCTCTCCATTTGAGAAAAGCAAAGAACTCTGCCATGTAGGATTCAAGACAAGAGTCTGGCTTCTCTTGCATGAACTTCTGGAGACCTGCCCTTCTCAACCATCTCAAGGTTGGAGTAACATTAGGATCCTCACTCTCAAAAGAAAGGATTGGTTCGAATATGAGGTTGTTTTTGTGGCTTAGATAGCCAAAGTCAAGGTCAAGTTCCTTGTTTGAGAAATCAACAACCATTTCTGGTTTTGTTTTGGGAGCCATTGAAGATTACGGAGAGAGATTGAGAGTGTTTGAAGTAAGTTAGAGCTAGGGTTTCGAATACTTGGGGAAGAAGTGTTTGTGGGGGATCTTAAGACTTGTGAATATTCTAAAAAGAATGTTTGTCAATGAGTTGGTGAAGTCTTGATGCAATTCAAAGGTGAACAAAAATGGAAATCAAAATGGACGGCCAGGATTGACTTCAGGGGAGTTGTCCAATTTTGATCCAATGGTCAAAAACCAATGTAACAGTGAGTGGTTGGTTTTATTCAAAACGTGGAGGCTATTTAATATTAGTTAATGGTTGGGGAGTTTTCAAGGTAGATCATGGCTTGAAAAGGTGTAATGCAAACAAGAGTTAAATCTTGGCATTTAATGCATGGAAAGTGACCTTTTGGGTGGGAGACAAATTAAATCCCAAAAAGATGAAATCTGTATATGGAATGGGACAGATTTCGAGATAGGCAATAATTACCCAAAATAGGTGCTTATCAGACCAAGATTTGGTTTGATAGCTAGGACAACTTATCTGACCCTACTAGGACAAGTGTCCTGAAAGGATGTGGACAAGTGTCCTGAAATTCAATGGACAAGTGTCCTGAATCATTTTAGGTCATCTCTTCTGAATTTCAGTAGACTTGACCAAGTCCAGTGATTCTTTTAATATCAGTTCCCCCTTTAGTGAATAAATTTCTTTGGACTCATTTGTCCAGCTTTCCTGGATCAAGAAGACCCAACTCTACTGATAATTCCAGAAACCTTGCCTCTGCAAGTGGTTTTGTCAAAATATCAGCTTTTTGATGATCTGTGTGGATTTTCACCAACTTGATATCCTTCTTCTCCACATGGTCTCTAATGAAGTGATGCTTGATGTCTAAATGCTTGCATCTTGTGTGCAATACAGGATTCTGTGATATTGCAATAGCACTGTTGTTGTCACAGAAGATTGGCACTTCAGTAGAGTTGACATTGTAGTCTCTTAATTGTTGTCTCAACCATAGAATTTGAGCACAACAGCTTCCAACAGCAACATATTCAGCTTCAGTGGTAGAAGTAGCCACTTTGTTTTGCTTTTTGGAGAACCAAGATATGAGTTTGTTGCCCAAGAATTGACAAGTCCCTGAGGTGGACTTTCTGTCAATTCTACATCCTCCATAATCAGCATCTGAGTAGCCAGTTAACTCAATGTTGTCATCAGCAGGGTACCAAAGGCCTAGATTTTCAGTGCCTTTGAGATATCTCAAAATCCTTTTTGCAGCCTCAAGATGGCTTTTCTTAGGATTTGCTTGAAACCTTGCACACACACCTACTGCAAAGGTGATGTCATGTCTGCTGGCAGTGAGATAGAGAAGTGATCCAATGATTCCTCTATACTCAGTAGAGTTGGTTGAGATACCACTCTCATCAAGATCCATCTTCCAGTTTGTGTTCATTGGGATCCTTACTGGCTTGCTAGTTGTACACCCAAACTTTTTGATCATTTCTCTGGTGTACTTGGCTTGATTGATGAAGATTCCTTCTTTAGATTGTTTGACTTGAAGTCCCAAAAAGAAATTCATCAGCCCCATCATGGACATCTCAAACTTGCTTTGCATCAACTTGGAGAACTTTTCACACAGCTTTTCATTGGGGGATCCAAATATGATGTCATCCACATATATTTGGACAAGCAAGATGTCCTCTCCTTCAGTGATTCTGAAGAGGGTTCTGTCCACAGTTCCTTTGATAAAACCATGATCCAAGAGGAACTGTGACAGTGTGTCATACCAGGCTCTTGGAGCTTGCATGAGTCCATATAGAGCTTTCTTCAATCTGTAAACTTGGTTTCCAACTTCAAAACCAGGTGGTTGCTCCACATAGACTTCTTCTTTCAAAACTCCATTCAGAAAGGCACTTTTGACATCCATTTGGTACACTTTGAACCTCTTGTGGGCTGCATAGGCTAAGAACAGCCTTATTGCTTCTAGCCTTGCCACAGGTGCAAAGGTCTCATCATAGTCAATGCCTTCTGATTGACAATAGCCTTTTGCCACTAATCTGGCCTTGTTTCTGACAATCACATCATTTTCATTTTTCTTGTTCTTGAACACCCACTTGGTTCCAATAACATCTTGATGTGAAGGTCTATCCACCAGCTCCCATACATCATTCCTGGTGAATTGATTGAGTTCTTCTTGCATTGCTGTGATCCAGTTTGCATCCTGAAGTGCTTCATCAATGTCTTTTGGTTCCTGTTCTGACAAGAAACAACAAAACATAGCACTTTCACCATGAAAACTTCTGGTTTTGACTCCTATACTTGGGTCACCAAGTATCAGATCAGTAGGATGGTCAGACAACCAAGTCCTTATTTTTCTGATCCCTTCAGTAGAGTTTTCCTCTACTAAGGTTGAGTCACTAGGGTTATAGAATTCAGGATAATTGAATGCAGGATTTAATTCAGGATCATATTCAGGGATGTTGTCCTCAATGTTTGGAACATTGGTATTTTCAACATTTATGGTTCCCCCTTGAATATTGGATCCATTAACTACCTCAGCAGAGCCTGCTTCTTCATTGGTAGTTGTTACCTGAGGATGAACTGGGATTGGATCATTCAATTCACCATTTCCTTCAGTGGGGTTTGCTTCAGGAATATTGCCCTCAGGATTGTTGTCCATTGTAGCATTGTCAAGGAGATTGGTTTGGACAACATCTATGAATTCAGTGTCTTTGTCTTCTAGGCTTAATCTGGTTGTTCTTTGTGTGATTTCTTCAGGGTCCAGGTTTTTGTTCCTGATCTCAAGGATAGATTCATCAAACACAACATGAGGTGTTTCTTCCACTATAAGGGTTTTCTTGTTGTAGACTCTGAAAGCTCTACTGATTTGAGAGTATCCAAGAAATACTCCCTCATCAGCTTTGCTATCAAAGGCTTTCAACTGTTCTTTCCCATTATTGTGAATGAAGCACTTACAACCAAATATGTGAAAGTATGACACTTTAGGCAATCTTCCTTTCCAGAGTTCATAGGGGGTTTTGCCTTGCCCCTTAGTAATCAAACATCTATTTTGAGTATAACATGCAGTGTTTATAGCTTTAGCCCAAAACCTCTTAGGTAGATTAGAATCAGAGATTAAGGTTCTAGCAGCTTCTTTTAGGGTTCTATTCCTTCTTTCTGCAACTCCATTCTGTTGGGGAGTTCTAGCTGCTGAGGTTTCATGAGCTATTTCATTTAAAGAGCAATACTCATTGATGTATGAGTTAATGAACTCAGTGCCTTTATCAGATCTTATCTTGATAATGCTAAGGCTTTTCTCATTTGACAATTTCTTTAAAAGTTCAGGCAGTTTGATTTGAGTTTTCTTCTTATTAAGGAGAAATACTACCCATGTGAACTTAGAGAAATCATCTACTACTACCAATGTGTATTTTCTTCCATTTATGCTTGAAGGGGTAATTGGTCCAAATAAGTCCATATGTAAAAGTTCAAGTACCCTTTCAGTAGAGATGACTGGTTTTCCTTTGAATGAGGCTTTAATCTGTTTTCCTTCTTGACATGGTTTACACACATGCTCTTTAATAAAGACCTCATTAGGTAGTCCTTTTACTAATGCATTTCTAGCAAGTTTGTTCATTGATTTGAAGTTCAAGTGGTTTAGCCTTTTATGCCATAACCAGCTTTGTTCACTAGAGCTCTTAGCAATGAAACATGCAGCATCAGTAGACTTGTCCCAGTCTGCAAAATACACATTTCCTTTCCTAGTTCCAGTCAATAGAGTTTGTTGAGTTTTATCTTTAATTAAGCATTTTCCACTTGAGAACTCAACATTGAAATCTTTATCACAGAATTGACTGATACTTAGGAGATTATATTTGAGACCAGCTACATAAGATACATTGGTCACTTTGATGTTACCAATCATCAAAGTACCATAACCTTTAGTTGTTGCTTGTGAGCTGTCTCCAAAAGTGACATTTGGGCCTTCTTTTTCAATAAAATCAGTGAGGAGTTCCTTGTTTCCAGTCATGTGCCTTGAGCATCCACTGTCAAGGTACCATGCTGTCTTTTTGCTCATACTCCTCTTCTTGTGGCCCATAGGTACCTGCAATTAGATAGGTTTAGGTACCCTTTGAGTTTTGGGTCCTGAGAGGTTATCAGTACCTTTTGGAACCCAAACTTGCCTAATTACCCTGATTGATTCAAGGTGGCTAAGTTGTTTTCCTTGTGCATCAACATACATTGTCTTTCCCTTAAATTCCTTTGGGAAAGTGTGTGTGAAAGTGTTAAATCTGTAAGTTTCAGGAGGGTTGTCAAATCTCCTGAGCTTATGAGTTCTTTGTGCAGCTTGATGAAATCTTTGAGGAAAGGTCTTTTTATTACCCTTTGGCATGAAGGGTTTTGGCTGTCTCATTTTATTCTGCCTTTGAGGATAGTTGTCCTTAGGTCTATTCAGCTGAGGCTTTCTTAGAAGAGCTGGCCTTGGTTGATTATGCCTTGGATAACTCCTCTAAACATTGTTTAGGAGAGTTGCCCTTCCATTGGGTCTACTCTGCTGATCAACATTCTTCTTGTGTTCAGGGACTTTGACTATTTCCTTAGGTTTGAGCCTTGTCTCATGAAGCACTTGAGTAGGCATTTCATTCATTTTACCCTTTCCTTTTTTCAGTGGCTGAATCATTTCATTTTCAGCTTGTTGTGCCACTGATTTAACAAAGATTTTCTTAGTGTTACTTGTTGAAGCAACACTAAGACAAGGTGAAGATTCAAATGGATCAAAACCTAATCCACTTCTTTGAGCCATAGGTCTTTGATAACTCTGAATTTCCTCTATTGCTCTAGAGGATTTGTTCAAAGCAGACATCTTTTGTTTCAGGCTCTCTTCACTTAATTTGAGAATGTCATACTCATGTGAGAGGTTTTCAAACTTAGCTTGAAGAATTCTTAGTTCAAAATCTTTCCTCTTCTGAGTAAGTAATTGAGCATCAATCTGTCCTTGTTGGTCAAGTATCCTGAGATTTGCTTCCTCAAGCTCTCTCAAGACTTGTTGATACAACTCAGTAGATTTAATGTCAACTACTGTCTCAGCAGGTTTTGAAAGCTCAATTGAAAGTCTTTCATTCTCTCTCACACAATTATCATGAAATTCTTGTAATCTAGTGAAATCTTCCATCAACTTCCCAAAAGAAAGTTTCAAGTTGACTTCACTAGTGTTTTGTGATAAGAATGATGGTGAACTAGAAGTGGAGGATACCTCATCATCCTCAATAGCCATGTTGCACACATCATCATCATCATCACTGTTAGAGAACAGTCCATCAGAAGAGTTGAGACTTTCAGCACTATCAGATTCATCACCAGCCATCATAGCTTTTTTGTTGGTGAACTTCCTGTCTCTTTTGGCTTGCCTCTCTCTTCTTTCTTTAGAGCTCAATTCAGGGCAGTCATACTGGAAGTGCCCTTTCTTCTTGCAATTATAGCACAGGTCTTCATCATCATCCTTCTTGGATTCTTCTCTTCCTTTTGATGATGAAGGGTCAGCTCTACTGGACCTTCTCCTATCAGAGTACTTGTCCTCTGATCTTTTCTCTTCAGGCTTTTTGTCCTTAGCCTGATCTTCAGGGGAGTTGTACCTTCTCCTGAATTTTTTGTCTTGATAGAATTTCTTGTATCTACCAAACCTCGAGTTGAGCTTGTCAAACCTCCTTGCCATAAGAGCCATTTCTTCCTTCATTTCAGTCTTAGAGACTGACTTTGATGATCTTGGAGTGGGTTGCATTTCAGGTTCAACAGCTTTGGCTTTAAATGCCACTCCTTTGACTGGTAAGAAAGTCTCTTCTACTGGCTTTCTTCTATTGAGGTCAAACTCATATGCTTTGAGTTCTGAGAAGATTTGTTGCATGGGCATGGAGGAGAGATCCTTGGTATTCTGCATCATTACAGCATATACATCCCACTTTTGAGTGAGACTTCTCAGGATTTTTAATCCAACTTCTCTCCTGGAGTACACCTTGCCCAATGAGTTGATTTCATTCATCACATCAGTGAATCTACCAACAAATTTGTCAATAGATTCTTCAGACTCCATTGTGAATTGTTCAAATTTCTGCACAGCAACTTGGAGCTTGTTCTCCTTGATCTTTTCTGTACCCTCACACATCTCAGCAAGAGTATCCCAAATTTCTTTGGCAGTTGTGCAGTGGTAGACTCTACCCATGATTGCATCTGGAATTGTTTGGTAGAGGGTGTTCATGGCAAGATAATTCAGATTATCTTTTCTCTTTTCATCAGCAGTGAAGTCATCTTCATCTTTGGGAATCAGTTCCCTTATATCAGCTCTTTGCTCATCTGTTAACCTGGGGTTAGTTTGAGTAAACACAAAAGGACCTCTTGTGATTACTCTCAAAGTGTCAGTATGAAGAGAAGCAAGATGAGATCTCATTCTGATTTTCCAGAAATTATAATTGTCTATAGAGAACATGGGTAGTTTATGATGTGAAATGTGGTTGACTGGATTTGTGGCCATGTTGTCCAATCCTTGAACAACAGGTGGAGGAACAGCATTGTTGTTGGCCATGGCTTAAGAATAAGATGTCAGTCAAATGATAAGATTTCAGATAGATCAGTTCAGTGACCACACCAAATATGTGATTTTGAAAATCAAGATGGATTTTCAGAAGCAGTGGTCTTTGAACCCCTGCTCTGATACCACTTGTTGGTCCTGATAGGAGTATATAACAAGTGTATGGGGGGGGGGAATACACTTGTATGCAAATTCTTTTCAACTTTGATCAAACCAGAGTTCAGCAAGGTTGTCCTGGACAACTCTTCTGATTAGAGTATTTGAATATACTTGGCCTTTTGAGCTTTGGAACCTTTGTTCTTGCTTTAATTGTGCAGAGACACCTTCTCTGGACAATTCTCCTGATCAGAGCATTTGGTCTTCAATGGAGTGTACTTGGCCTTTCATAGGCTTAGTGATTATTCCAGAATTTGAACCTTGAGGGGACTTGATCTTGATAATCTTCAAAGCATATGTTCCCCCTCACATTGTGCATCTAGTCATCTAAGAGATGCCTAAACATTTCAGCTTCTCATCTAGCCTTATACTATGTGTTCTAACATTTTTAGAGCACAATCAATTGTGACTTGGCATGTCTCAGGGGGTTTTGGTATTTAATCAAAACATATGTCATTTTATTCCCAACAGACGATGTTTGCGCTCAGCGCGACCATTTTGCTGAGGCGTGTAAGGACATGAGATGCGATGTGAGATGCCATGCTCAGCTATGAATGAGCGAACAGTCGTGTTGACAAATTCGGTGCAAACAAGAGTGTGAAAGGGGACCAACACTCCAAAAAACACAGATTTTGCTCGGAGAGGGTATATCCAAGAAAACCTGGAAAAATCATCCCCAAACACTGCATAATAGTGATAACCAGACAAAGCTAGAGTGGGGGCCGGACCCCAAAGATCACAGTGAACCAATTCAAGAACAGTAGAAGCACGTTTCTCATTAACAAAAAAGATAAGCGTTTTCTCTTGGCCAACTGACAAGAGCAAAAAACAGTAGGGTTTAGTAAAATAGAGTTCGTAGACAAATTACCCAAAGTACATAAGTTTTTAATAACGTCGAAAGGGACATCAGACGAGAATGCCATAAATCAAAGGAGACTCTAGCAACCTTGGGCTTCAAAGTGGAGACCAGAGCCGGGAGCGCCCTCCCCAACACGTACAAACCCTGTTCACTGCGACCTTGAGCCACCACCTACTTAGTAGCCCGATTCTGGATAACAAACTTTTTGTTAGAAAAGCCGACATCAACAGGAAAGTCAAATGTAAGTTTGCTAATGGACAAAAGATTTTTGGAAATACGAGGCACCACAAGAACATCCAAAAGAATAATATCCTTAGAGAGTGATTGAGACCCGACATGAGATATGCATAATGAGTTACCATTACCAACAACTACAGAGCCGTTACCAGTGTAGGGAGCACAGGAGTCCAAATCAGAGACACCGGAGGTCATGTGAGCCGAGGCCCCAGAGTCCACATACAAGTCCGGAGTAGGGAACGAGGACAAGGAGACATTGCAGGCTGAATGAAAGGCATGAGCAAGATTGGCAGAGGAATCCTCGGACATCCGATCAAATGTGCGAGCAGGTTGGCGAGGATCCGAGCCGCGAACAAAGAGCTAAGGACATTTGTTGGCATAGTGCTTGCTGCGACAAATTTGACAGCGAGGGACGTAAGGTTTACGGCTTTACGCCCTCCGCGACCACCAGAGAAGTCAGGTTGACCATGATTCATATATTATCTAACACTAAAATACACGACTGCAAGTATACGGTGTATATCGTAGCGTGATAAGTACAAGGTCGATCCCACAGAGAGGTGTAGTGTAAAAGCGTATTTTGTTGATTGAATTCTAAATAGACGTGATCGATAAGTTTGAAAGTTGTAAGTACTCCTAATTATCTACCAAAGTGTCACTAGTAAACAATTAAAGAGTAATAAAAAGATCAATCAAGTTGGTTCATGCAAATCATGAAAGCGAAGAAAATACGAATGAAACTCAAATAAGAGAAGGTAGGTTCCAAGGCACATGCAATACTAATGAATCCATCTATGATTAAAAATCTACTTAAGTGGTGTTGTGCTTTTATCTATAAGATTGATCACAAAATAATGAGTTAAAAGTTTCTTTCAATCCAAATAACTCAAGAGAAATATAACACAACCTAGTATCTCTACCTAAATTGCATCATAAATCCCAATTAAGCTCCTAAGATCATCACACATCTTTCTAATCATTGATCATCTCTCAATTTCATAATAAAATTAGGTCAAATGCTTGCAATCAATTAATCAAAAGAGATTTCTCAATTCAATTTCAATCAACTAAGATTAACACATCACTATTGTATACTAATGACATGTTTGGAAGTGAAAATCAAGCATTCAAATAGAATTAAGCCACACAAACACTAATTAAGTATAATATCAATTCATAAACTTCATCAAAAGTATTTACAAGACTTTATAACCAAAAGTGTTCTAGCCAACACTACACATAATCAAACTAACACAAACTAATGAAATAAGTAAATAAAAATAAAGTGAATGAGAAATCTTAGTCTAATGGGTGATGGGCAATGAAATTCCAAATCTATTGATGGCCTCCTTGCTTGATTTGGTGGAGAATTGAAGAAATGGATGATGATTACCTCCAAGTGTGTGTTTATATGTGAAAGAGTTCTTGAAGAAGGGGGTAATTGCGTTTGAATTCAAGAATGTGGGTATTTATAGTGTTGGGGGTAGGGTTTGGGAGTAAGAATTGCAAGTAAGTCCCTAAAAAATGGAGAAAATACACATTTGGCACCGAAAATGGGTTGGCCCGGCCGGGTGGAAAGTCGGCCCGGCCGGGCAGAAGACTTAGTCGAATTAGGCGAACATGGCACATGTGGCCCGACCGGACGAGTGATGCCGCCCGGTCGGACGGAAACTTCGTATTTAGGGCACAAAAATAAGGGAACTCGACCGCCCGAACGGGCCATAACTTTGTAAGTGAGCAAATGGCACAGCTCGGTCGCCCGGTCGGGCGAGTGATGCCGCCCGGCCGGGCCAATCCTTCGTATTGGCCTCTTCCGTCCTCCAACTTCGTCCCTCAATTTCTCGAGCTTCCGGCCTCCGATAGACTCGATTCTTTTTCTATTCCACTCCAATTTTCGACCCGGATCCAATGGTGCACTCCGCGTTTTGGTCCAATGACTTGTGATAGGTGTTTTGCTCCCAAAATCCATCGTTTTATCTACAAAATTGATAAAACACCACCTTTCTCTTATTTCGACCAAAACAATCATAATCAACCCATAAATCAATGAAATCACACTAAAAATGAGCTTCACATGTGTATCAAAAAGGTGTAAATTCCACCCAAATCAAACCACCGCGAGGAGACTCAGAGGGGCGACCACCAGCATGGTCGCGAGTGTGCGAGCGAGCAGAGGGCTGACCACGAGCATAAAAGGCAACTAGAGAGGGTTCAACGAGATCAGGCTTGTTCATTATCTCAAAGGCAACATCCTGATGCAGCAAATCCCAGAAGGCGGGAACATGCGAGAAGGTCATTCTGGTGTCGGCAAAACTACTGAATTTGGGACCAAGGCCCCGCAAGAACCAGTGCGACATGTCGAAACTGTCCATGGGTTTGCCGATTGCGACAAGTTAGTAACAAGACTTTAAAACGGCGACCATATTCGACAATAGAGAGGGAATTACGTTTGAGGAGAAGGAGTTCCTCACGAAGTTGAGTGGTGCGAGACTGAGAGGAGTGGATGAAAGCATCCTCTAGGGCAAGCCATATGTCACGGGCCGTGTCACACTGAATGACCTCGGCCAAAGACTCCTCAGTGAGAGAGGAGAGAAGAAGGGCAAGAACCTTCTAATCCTTCGATTTTCAGGCGACAAAGGTGGGATGAGTGGCAGCAGGGGCGGTGGATGTGCCATGCACGAGGCTAAATAGATCGGCACAGGTGAGCATATCAGGACAACCTGCTTCTTCCAGAGGAGATAGTTGGAAGAAGAGAGTTTCATGGTAACCATATGAATGAGAACATTCATGGGAATGGAAGAATCTGTCATTGCAAGAGAGAGTCGAGGGGGACAAGCGCGAAGGGATAGGCGGCGGTAGAGAGGGAGGGAGAGAATTAGGGTTAGGGTTTTTAGGTGTAGTGTTTAGATTGATACCATGTGAACAATGAGATATGGTCACCGTTGAATTGGTGAGTGGGGTATAACTTGTATATATAGTGGTAAATACAATTAACATATTTACACAATAAAAGAAAATTATATTTACAAATAAATATGGTTCCTAAATATAAGGAATGTTTGACTCATTCCTTAATAGTTCAAATCAAATTAATTACAATTAGTCGACAAAATTCTGATATTTTGAAAACGATCTATGATATCATTATCAAAAATTTATAAAAGTACATTCTTCTCAACAAAAGTAATTAAACTATCATTTAATAATTGTTTGAAGAGGCGTTGGGCCTCCTATAATTATATCGATTATGCATAATTAATAATGGAAATGCAAAGTTTTAGTTGGTAGTAAACTTTTCCGACATTATTAATTTAAAAATATTTTTTGCATTAAAAAAAAAAAAACAATATGGGGGTACAACTGTACCACACTGCCTCCGCCCTAAGTGAAATGATAACGTTTTAGTGTCTCCAGCAAAAATTGAACGCAAATTAATCAAGTTAGAAAATTATGGGAGGTAAACTAATTTTTTATATTTTTTGGGACGTTTTTTAAAAATTTGAAAATTACGGACTGTAAATAATTTTTTTTTCCTATAAAATTGATATTGTGGGACTAAAATTAAGAAATTACAGGTTACAGGATTAAAATTAATACATTCAGAACTACAATTGAAAAAGTGTAAAATTACAGAACTAAAGTTAGACTCCGCCTAAATTACATGATTAAAATCGATATTTTTTGAGCTTACATAACATAATTGGTTCAGTTTACCCTGATTAATTTGGGACGAAATTAATATCATTGCTAACTTTTTGTTTTATTATAACCACTTCTTTCAATACCGGATCGCATCGATCGGTTCTTCAAGGTCTCAAATCGGTCTGATACTACAAAAAAAAATTGTTTTAACGGTTGAATTGGTGAAAAAAAAATAAAAACTAGCCGATTTTTCCTTTTTTAATATTTTTTTGGAATTTTTTTTAGTCCATTAAGTTAACATGTTTTTTAATTTAGTCTACACGATTATCACTTTTTTAATTTAGTCCATTAAATTTTGATTATTTAGAGATTAAATTGTTTTAGTCCATTATGTTGCCATATTTTTTAAATTGGTCCAGAAGTTTTTAATTTTTTAATTATAATTCAATAAATTTACACAAATTTTGATTTTTAGTCATGTGACTTGGAGTAGCATGTCATTGTCCACATGTATTTTTTTTTTAGCTTTAATATTAAAAAATCAATTAGATCTAATTAATTTTTTGTTTTATTTAATTTTTAAAGATTTAGGTGATTTTTTTATAGGTTTTATTTATATTTTTAACATTAATTTGAATTCTTACTTTTTTTAATTTAATAATTTTTTTACAATTTATTAAATATTTTTATAATTTTATTTAACTATAATTTATTTTTAAATTTTAGTGTAGTGTGTTTAATATTTGATGTGTGTATAATATTTGATACGGTGTTAGTAGCTCCTAATAAAAGAAATATTGAAAAAATAAATAAATAAATTAGAGTTACTTGTTATTAAAAGAAGGAACAAAAAAAAAAAAAAACAAAACTTAATGAATCAAATTTAAAAAGTGATAATTTTTTCAGTTGGACCGTTACCTAACATACTTTACAATGACCAATCAGAAATTGAGTGGCACACATATCCATGTTTCGAAAATTAATTATGATGAGAAAGAAACAAATATTTCCAATGGCCTTATTTAATACCCTCACCTAACTAAGTAACTAACTGAATTGAATACTCGAATTCCAAAGTATTCTAAGACTAAGGATATCTCCGCATCCAATACGTCCAATCATGTTCAAAACTTCTTCGGATCTAAGGTGGGTAGTAAAAAAATTTTAACTTTATAAATAGTATTTCCTCTGTCTAATTTAATTATTTTCACTTTTCTTTTTCGGTTGTCCAATTTTATTATGCCCATACCTTTTTTGGAAACAATACTATTCATACTACTTTATCTCCACCCTCCTACTATCATTTATTTACCCACTTTGTTATTCACTTTATTAATAAACAATCATTTATTTATAAATGGACCCCACAATACCTCATCATACCCTCAACTTATCCACTTTATGAATAAACTAATCAATATTCATTAAAACTCGTGCCCGAAGAAGCGAGCATAATAAAATTGGGCGGAGGGAGTAATAAAGTTACTTTTTAGTGTAATAAAGTAGTGGTATTTGTTGTAATATTGTGATGTTTTAAGAAGATTGTTTAAAAGTGTTTTTGCTATTTTATTTTAAGTAATGTGTCATCAAGTAAGGAACATCCAAAATGGTAATATGGATCATCAAGTATGAGATGTCCATTGTGTTTGATCATCATGATCCATCTAATCTCCTCCGTTCTAATCATCATCGTGATCCATTTTGCGAGGATCATTCCTCACTAAGTACGGAAACAAGATGGATGTCGTCGAATGGCTGAAAAACTATGCAGCGAATGAACGAATAAACACTAGAAACCAAAGAAGAAAATTTTAAGAGAAAGTCTTGGGCAAGAGAGTCTCATAGTTAGATGAAGTATAATTTGAACATTTTAGAAAAGATGTGTATTTATTTATGATAATCTTGTTAAATCACCATTAATATATAGTATTATATCTCAAAAGAATAATTAAATCATGTACGAACATAAGAAGCTCTGTTTTGCCGGTTTGTTTGTCCAAATCCAAATCGAAACTTGGACAAACAAACAATTGTGTAATCACAAGATGCAATATCATTGTTCAAACTGACCATAAAAGACCAAACAAACCGGCAAAAGGAAACCCTAAAGAATATTCAATTCACATGCATAAATAAATACACACACACCTATACTTCACTCCTCATATAATCAACATGGATTCATCAACAATCTCATTCTCTCTTCTTTCTTTTTCTTCTCATTACTCCCTCGATTATCCAAGCAGCACCAAAGATGCTCTTCCGAGAATACATCGGAGCTGAGGACAATAACGTCAAGTTCTCAGACGTGCCTATCGATTCCACCATCGATTTCCACTTCCTCCTCTCCTTTGCCATCGACTACACCAACACGCCCTCCCCGTCTCCAACAAACGGTGACTTCCAAGTCAATTGGGACTACATTAATCTCAGCCCAGCCGATGTTTCCTCAATCAAATCAAAGCATGCAAACGTAAAAGTAGGCATGAGTCTAGCTGGCGATACAATAAACGAAAAACCCGTCTTCTTTAATCCCACCTCCGTTAATTCCTGGGTTGCAAATGCAATCCATTCCATAACCGATATAGTAAAAAAGTACGATCTAGATGGGATTGATATTGATTACGAACACTTCAAAACCGATCCTGATACATTCGCAGAATGCATAGGACGACTCCTCTTCTATCTAAAGCAAAATCAGATCGTAAAATTCACTTCAATCGCACCATATGATTCTGATTTTGTGCAGCCATACTATCTTGCTCTGTGGAGCAAGTATGGTCATCTTATAGACTATGTAAATTTCCAGTTCTATGCCTATGCAAAGGGCACTAGTGTTTCTCAGTTTCTGAAATATTTCGGCACTCAGCTCCAACTACAATGGAGGTAAGGTTCTGGTCAGTTTTGGGACCGATGGGAATGGTGGGTTATCCCCGAAAAATGGGTTTTTTGATGCATGTAGGATTCTGAGAAAACAGGGGAAACTTCATGGGATCTTCATTTGGTCTGCTGATGACTCGAAGAAAACTAATTTTCAGTACGAAAAGCAGGCTCAGGACTTGTTAGCTAATAAAAAGTCGGGCAATTAATGCTAGATTTTTCTTGTTCGGCCATTTTGTGGTGCAAAATGAGGGAGTATGTCTCAAATACACAGCTGCTGGGAATTGCAAAAAAACACACAATGCAGAGTTGAGATCATGGAAGTAAATTACATGCCTGCCTCAAGACATTGTACAACAGTTTCAGCGGCTCTCGATTTATTTGGGTCTCGATTATCTGCAAGATAGGTTAGCAACAGCATTAAAATAAACTGAAACCAAAACAAAATTGAAACTAAACATATGAAATTTAGATATGATTTAAAGTTCTTGAGCATCATATTATAATGTTGACAAATGTGTGAGAAGAAAGATATACATACCTACACTCGTCCACCAGCAGGCACAACGAGGCTCTCGACAAAAAGCACAACCATCTATATACTTAGACAGAACTCCATCAACAAGCATGTCCCTCAGTGTTTTCTCTTTCAAATTGTAAACAACCAAAGTTTCATCTTCAGTTAGCAACGCAATTTCGTCATCCCCAATATAACACAAAGGCTTAATTACCTCCCAATCACAATCGACATCAACACTTAATTTTGTCCAAGAATCTCCCACACCATGCTCTTTCATTATCCAAATATCTGGCCGGCGGGCATTGCTTCGATTATCAATCATACAGAGATGTCCCCCTAAAACAGCAAGTCTATAAAATACAAATTTGTTGACGTTAAGATCACTAGGAGCATCAAATTCCTCATCTTCCAAATTGAAAGCAGTGATCACAGAAGGATAACCTGATTCACCACTACTACGAACTACCTATTCATCAGCACTAGCTAACCAATGGATAGCCCCATTAGTAAAAACCCCAAAGGAATTTATTGGAACTGTGTGATGATCATATGGAGAACAATCAACCCTGGTCCAAACATCCCTTTTAACAGAATACACATCAACAAATATATCATCACAATCAGATCCAAATTCATTGTCAAATCCATGGAACTTTGTGGAAGAAATTCAATGCTTGGATCCCTTTCAAAATTGTGCAGTGCTCTACAGCTCTTTGAGGAGGTTTTTGAAGAACTCTTTATCCCCAACCTATACTCAAATTAACAGCTCTCACGACTGCCATTTTTTCGGTATTACGATTTTTTTTTTTGGGATCGGAAATCTTCACATTCTACACTTTGTAGGGGTGGATATGGATTGAGAATGTACTTCACATTTGATCCTAATGAATTTGTGGGGCTGTAAATAAAATAATTGTTGCAAACTTTTGTTACAATTCAGGATGATTGAAGACGGAGTTGCAAATACGACTAGGGCGGTAGAGAAGGGGGAGTGTATCTACTACTTCTATTAATTCAATAAATGTAAAATCGCTTTTTGGATTTTGGGAAGAATCGCACTCGCGACTCTTTGTAACGAATTCGGGCGGGTATATATACACCCGATCCTAACCAATTTGAGGCAGTTGGTTGTTATTTTCCAATTTCTTTTCTCCGAAACGGTTTTTCTCCCTCCAATTCGTATTCTATCTTCTCTATTTCTTCAATTTATGTTCTAATCCGTTCGCGGAATTGTGAATCGCTTAGCCCAAGCGTTTCAGTGGCCTCAGAGCTAGGATAAATCACGTGAGCTGTGGAAATGATGGCGTCGCACACGGATCGAATTGTTCGGTTGGAATCGCAATTGGATACGATGGATGATCGAGTGATTTCAGTGGAGAAGGGGATAGAGGACTTGCAGAAAGGTCAAGCGGATGGAAGAGATGAGTTATTGAAACGTTTTGATCAACAAGCAAGGGAGCAGAGCAAGGAAGCAGAGCTTCTGCGAGAACAATTGGCTGAGTTATTCAAAAAATTGTGCTCGAGCAAAGGAAAAACTCATATGGTGGAGGAGGATCAGGAATTACCAGCTGTGAACCTTTCTAGGGGAGTGGGTGATGGATTGCTACCCACACCACCACCACAGGCTAGGTTGTTTGATAAAAAAGGAGGTGGAGCTTCTAAAGGCCTAGATGCGAACTCACATGGTAAATCTATGGCTGGAGCTACACCACAAGAGGTTGTTCACTCAGCAAGGAGGTATGAATCTAAATTCCAGCATAATTCATCTCTAGATTTGGAGACTGAATTAATTGGACAGAATAGAAGTGTTGAGATGAATGATCATCATAGATCTAGTGAGCTTTTCAATCAGAATAGGAAACCTCGAATGGATTTTCCAAAATTCAATGGAGAAAAGCCTAGACTATGGATTAGGAAATGCCATAAGTATTTCACTTTCAACTCAATGTCAGATAGGGAGAAGATCATGTTGGCTGCATTTAACATGGAAGGGCCAGCAGATCATTGGTATGTAGACTATGTAGATGGGAGAGAAGACATGCCTTGGGATGAGTTTGTTAAGATGGTCTACAAGAGATTCATTAATGTGGAGGATGAGAATCTCATTGGAAAATTTACTAAGCTAACTCAAACAGGCACTGTCATGGACTATATAAAGGAGTATGAAGAGTTGAAATCTTTTATCGTGGTAAAAGTGCCATGGCAGACAGATGAATTCTATACTATGAGCTTTATAAGTGGCTTAAAAGATGAGATCAGTCAGATGGTGAGGAGCTTTCATCCTGAATTTTTAGAGGAAGCAATGCAATCTGCTATAAGACAGGAACAAGTTCTTTTGAGTAGGGAAAGAGGAGCAAGGAGCTACAAAAGTACTTGGAACTCTTCTAATAGAGTTCAGTGGCAAAATGGTGACAAAAGTAAGGGAGAAGCAAAGCCTCATGAGAAGGTTGTAGCCTCAGGAATGTCCAAAATACCACCTGCTAGAAGGTTGTCCCAAGCTGAAATGGAGGAAAGGAGGAAGCAAAAATTATGTTTCAATTGTGATGAAACATTCCATTTTGGGCATAAGTGTAAGAAGCTGTTTGTGGTGCTTGGGGAGGATAATGAAGAGGAGGTTGTTGAGCTAATTTTGGAGGAAGCTCAAGGAGAGAAGGGGGAATCAATAATGTCTTTGAATGCTGTAGCTGGACAAAAGCATCCAGATACCACTAAGATCACTGGAAAAGTGGGTTCACACATGATATCTATTTTGATAGATTCTGGTAGCACTCACAGTTTTGTGGACCCTGACACAACAGGAAGGGTATGTTGTTTAGTGGAGTACACTAGTCCCTTGATGGTCACCATTGCTAATGGCCATAGGATAGAGTGTAACACTAAATGTTCTAAATTTGAATGGGTGATGGGGAGTTGTAAATTTGTAGCACCAGTGAGGATCCTCAAGCTGGGAGGATGTGACATAGTGGTGGGGGTAGATTTACTCAGTCAACTTGGTCCCATTACTTTTGATTTCAGATCACACCAAGTTCTGTTTAAAAAAGATGGAAGGGAGGTGGTGTTGTAGGGAAATGATGAAGATGAAGCCAGAGTCACCATGATTTCAGGCAAGCAACTTAAGAAGATGGTTAAAAGAGGAAAATATGAAGATATGAGGTTTCTTTGTTATATCAAGAACCACCCTGAATTTGAGAAGTGCACTATACATGAGGAGTTGGAACCAATCATTGAAGAATTTCAGATTGTGTTCAAAACCCCTACTGAATTACCCCCACAAAGATTGATGGATCATAGGATCTGCATCAAAGATGGAGAGAAGCCAGTGAAACAACATCCATACAGATACCCTTTTCTACAGAGACAAGAAATTGAAAAACTAGTAAGGGAGATGTTGGACAGTGGGGTGATTCAACCTAGCAACTCACCCTACTCTTCTCCAGTATTGTTGGTGAAGAAAAATGATGGAACCTGGAGATTTTGTGTAGACTACAGAAAACTAAACAACATAACAATGAAGGATAGTTATCCTATTCCTCTGATTGAAGATTTACTGGATGAGCTTGGCCAAGCAAAGGTGTTTTCAAAAATTGACTTAAGGGCTGGTTATCATCAAATCAGAGTTCACCCACCTGATATCCAAAAGACTGTCTTTGCCACAGTCTCTGGTCTCTATGAGTTTGTTGTTATGCCTTTTGGTTTAACAAATGCACCAGCAACATTTCAGGCCATTATGAACAAAGTGTTTGCACCTTTCCTAAGGGAATTTGTTTTGGTTTTCTTTGATGATATCCTAATATACAACACTAGCATGGAAGAGCACAAGGGTCATTTGAGGAGGGTGCTGGAAGTTTTGGGGGAGCACACACTTAAAGCAAAAGCTTCCAAGTGTGTTTTTGGAGTGGATCAAGTGGAATATTTGGGCCATATTATATCTTCTGAGGGAGTGCAGGCTGACCCTAATAAACTCAGGGTAATGCAAGAGTGGCCAACACCTAAGAATCTGAAGGAATTAAGGGGGTTCCTTGGATTAACAGGTTACTATAGGAAATTCATCAGGCATTTTGGAATTATTGCCAAACCCCTGACCTTCTTAACTAAGAAGGGGCAATTTAAGTGGAGTGATGAAGCAAACTTTGCTTTTACAACACTTAAGATGGCTATGGTGTCAGCACCAATTTTGCAGCTACCAGATTTCAAGGTCCAGTTTGTGGTGGAGACAGATGCTTGTTATGGGGGCATTGGAGCTGTACTATTGTAAGGGAAACTACCCATTGCTTTTCTCAGCAAAGCACTTGGGGTTAAGAATTTGGGCCTATCTATCTATGAAAAGGAGTTCTTAGCTATCTTAATGGGAGTGGACAAGTGGAGGTGTTATCTTATTCATGCACCTTTCCTCATCAGAACTGATCACCAAAGCTTAAAGTTTCTTTTGGAGCAGAAGATATCCACTCCACTACAACACAAGTACCTCACTAAGCTCTTGGGGTTTGAGTACAAGATTGAGTATAAAGCTGGCCATGAGAATATTGTAGCAGATGCTCTATCAAGAAGAGAGCATGCTCAAGGGGAAGTTACTGCATTATCAGCTGCTAAGCCTCTTTGGGTGGAGGAAATAAAAGAGAGTTATGCAGGTGATGATCTGGTTTCTGAGGTAATAACTGATAGCCTCACTACACCTTATAATCTGTCATTTTATTCATACTGTGGAGGCATAGTTAGATTCAAAGGAAGGGTATATGTGGGAGTAGCTACTGATTTGAGATCAAAATTGGTGCTACATGTTCACTCATCTACAGAAGGGGGGCATTCAGGGGAGACTGTTACATTTCAGAGGTTAAGACACATTTTTTGGTGGCAAAAAATGATGGAGTTGGTTCACAAGGTGGTTTCTGAATGCTCTATATGCCAACTTTGCAAACATGAGCTGTTAAAAATCCCTGGATTGATCCAGCCTTTACCAGTGCCAGCCCAAGCTTGGACTGATATATCCATGGACTTCATTGAAAATCTTCCTAAATATAATCAGAGGGACACTATTTGGGTGATTGTGGATAGGCTCACTAAGTACATCCATTTTATAGCCTTATCTCACCCTTTTACAGCCTCAGATCTTGCCAAGATTTTCATTAATGAGGTGTACAGATTACATGGCTTACCTTCCACCATTGTATCTGATAGGGACAAGATTTTTACTGGGCATTTTTTGCAAGAATTGATGAAGATTTTGGGGGTTCAACAGCTGTTGAGCACAGCTTATCACCCCCAAACAGATGGGCAAACAGAGAGGGTTAATCAATGCTTGGAGACATACTTAAGATGTATGAGTGGGAGAAGCCCCAAGCACTGGGCCCAATGGTTACCTCTAGCTGAATTCTGGTATAACACCAGTTTCCATTCAGCTATCAAGAGATCACCTTTTGAGGCCTTGTATGGATACAACCCAAAATTTCTCACTTTGGGTTGGTCTGCTATGGACTCGAGTGCATGTTGTCCACCCTAGTCCATGTTGCACTTTTCAGTTTACTAACTTACACTTTTTGGTAAATGGTGTTGCACTTTTCAATTATTAAATTGTATAATAATATTTTTAGTAATAATTGAAAAGTGCAACATCATTTACCAAAAAGTGTAAGTTAGTAAACTAAAAAGTGCAACATGGACTAGGGTGCACAACATGCACTCGAGTGCATACTAGACTTTACCTCTCACTTTTGGTCATCTCATACAAGGCAAGGTGCAAGGGGTGGAGGATATGGTGCGAGATAATCAACAGATATTATATAAATTAAAGCAGTTAATATACCAAGCCCAAGACAGAATGCGATTCTATGCAAATAAAAACAGGGTAGACAGGGAGTTTCAGGTGGGAGATTGGGTGTATTTGAAACTCAAGCCTTACAGACAACTCTCTTTGAGAAAGAGTCACATGTGGAAGCTAAGTCCAAAGTTTGTCGGGCCTTTTCAGGTCGTGCAACGGGTGGGGGTGGCTGCCTATACGCTGGCACTGCCAGCAAATTCTAAACTTCATCCTACTTTTCATGTGTCATTGCTGAAGAAAAAAGTGGGGCAAGGGGATTTGGTTTCTCAGCATTTACCTGATTTCGACGGCGACGGCAAGGTGCTCCTTTTGCCTCTAAAGATTCTTGCCCGCCGCCTGGTTCGTAGGGGTAACGCTCCAGCAGCCGAGGTCCTCGTTCGCTGGTCGCATTTGCTGGATTCGGAAGCTACGTGGGAGGATTTTGTAGCTTTCAGCAGCCTCTATCCTCAATTATTTGCTTGAGGACAAGCACGGTCTGAAGGAGGGGGTAATTGTTACAATTCAGGATGATTGAAGATGGAGGTGCAAATACGACTAGGGCTGTAGAGAAAGGGGAGTGTATCTACTACTTCTATTAATTCAATAAATGTAAAATCGCTTTTTGGATTTTGGGAAGAATCGCACTCGCGACTCTTTGTAACGAATTCGGACGGGTATATATACACCCGATCCTAACCAATTTGAGGCAGTTGGTTGTTATTTTCCAATTTCTTTTCTCCGAAACGGTTTTTCTCCCTCCAATTCTTATTCTATCTTCTCTATTTCTTCAATTTCTGTTCTAATCCGTTCGCGGAATTGTGAATCGCTTAGCCCAAGCGTTTCAACTTTATAGAGGTGTGTTCTATATTTTAATATTTGTAACAAAATTTTGACGACGAACTACTATGAAAGAGGTGCAAAATTAGGTTAGGGGGTCGGTACTCTCATTCCTGATTTTAAAAATCATTAATCAAAAGGAGATGGTAAAGGTTAAGGTCGAAAAGCATAGAGGTGAATATTCCAATTCTAGAAATTGAGATACAAAACCACAAAAGATTTTTGAAGCACTATTGCTGATTTTTTTTTTTTATTGAATTAAATCTAGATATGCTTAGAAATTGTTGTACATACGTTCGGTCCCAATTCGAATATCATTATTCATCAAAGGAAAGAATTGTTTAATACTCCACATGATATATAATTATTGTCTACCTGATTTTGTTATAGTGTCAAATCAGTTGAGAATAATAGTAGCAATTTGTAGCATCTCGATTTAAGATTTCAATTTTGCAAACCACAAAAAACAGGTTGTAGAAGTTCTACGGCCATCCTGCGAAGATAAATTACATTCTTTCTTACTGTTGGGTCTGGTCAAAATGGAGGAGGATCTTCCATGTCGGATCGATGACCATCCAATGGCGAGAAGACACGTGGAGGTCAGCTCGTCTACTATCGGAATATCCGGTTCTAGGGATGGAGTTCAGCTTGTCTACTTAAACGAGCAAGCCTACTGCATGAAGCTTGGAGGTAGGTCGACCATATTGGGCGACCAGAAGGTGTTGGCCCATTAGGTTTGATGGTGAGGTCAGTTTATTTGGGCCGAGACTTTACACTTAGGGGGTCTTTCAGTTAGGTTCTTAGGATTTTGTTCTTAAAGCCCAATGGGAGACTCTTGGGCTTTTAATAGGTGTCATTAGCTCATTGGACCAAAGGGGCCTACCCTTACCGGTGTCCTGTTGTAATAGGCCCATCATGCTTTTGGGTTGGGCCAATCAGGAGCTGCCAGCTCTTTGTGGTATGCCCTATAAATACTAGTTCCAAATGAATAAGAGAAAGGATCCTACGTGATTTGTGATTTATAAACACATTAAGCCCGATCACCTATCAGCTCGCACTAACGAACCGATAATTGTTGAATACACCCTCACACAAATATAATTGTTAATAAGTCAATCGTATAACGGCTATCAACACTTACAAATGTTGAAATTTTCAATTCCGTAATACATTTTCGTATATAGTTTCTCATTTCATATATAGGCCGATGCACGGGTTAAAAACTAGTATTGCAAAAATACGGAAAGAATTTCATTATCTGCGAATTTTTCGTCTACTTTTATAAACTACATTGCTCAGAGATCAGTCAAATGGTGATCACTATGCATATGATTTATGTTAATGTGTTAAGCAGCAACCCTTATTTTGGTCATGAATGAACAATGTACTTCAAATGAACTTGGTTAAGGTTTTATTTAGGCAATGAAGTTTGTTTAAATGTGGAGGGTGAAATCAAGCCTATATTTACACCAACTCAGGGGAAATGGATGGTGTCTAAAAATATACTACTACCTTATATTGAAAAAAAAATTAATTGTATTCGTTGACTGACATATGAATTTCTTTTCTTTAGGGTTTCTATTCTAAGAACAGTAATTGTGTATGTGAAGAATAATGAGATTTGGCTAGTGTAAAACTTTGAAGGTATTTTTTGAAATAAAGATTATGGTCAAAAGACTTTTGGAAAACGTTTTTGTGATTAGGTCACATATACAAAAAAACGATTGTACTAAACAGAAGGTACAAGACAATATATTTTTATTCTCCGAGATGATTTATATATTTTTCACCAACAGTAAAGCAATGCAAAGCAAGCAAAGGATGTACTGTGTATATGGTATCCAACTAATATGTAGAGAAGAACTAATATGTAGAGAACGAATATGTAACAAAAATTGCTCCAACTTCATCCAGCTTCATCAAGAGAAGACCTACCTGAAAGTCAAAGTCTGATAAAATTAATAATTAGCCGGGTCACAATTCGACACAAGCACATGCAAAAGGAAATATCAAAGTTTACCTATTCTGGTTTTGGAATGAACTCGTATCCATCATCTTTTGAAGGGACTTGTGTAACATTACTTGGAATGAACACGTATCCATCGTCAAATCCTCCTTGAGGATGCCCATAAATGGGCTCACATTCTTCATTTCCTGCCTTGTAAATCACTAAACTTCTATAACGGTTCAAAAGCAATATTTGAACCTGCCCCTCCACCTCGATCCACCATTATTAATGGTACCTTAACCGACCGATAGGGGATAGATACTCTTTCCCATGCACCATTTAAGATCCATAGTTCAACCTTACCAACCACACAGAGAAAGTCATGAAATACAAAACAGTCGGAGACATCACAGCTCTCTGGAAACTGAATTACCCTAAAGCAAAGAGTATCCAGACTAAACTCAGCAATCACAGGTTCTTTCTTGGCATTGAAAGCCAAGAAATGCAAACATGTGCCAACAAAAGTCCCCCTAGACTCCTCAGATTGTGTAAATATCAAATTAGTAGTAGTGGTACTCTGGCTCCAAACCAGAGTATCGAACTCATTAATTTCTATCACTACAGTGCTGCTTCCACCTCCACCGCGCAAAACTATTGTTTTGAAAGTATTATTCACAAATACAAGACCATACCGTGTAAAATATTGATCTGACTTAGTGATACTCAGAGGAGAAGGAGGTAACTCTACAGAGATCATAGTAATCATATTGACGTATGAGAGTCTACCGAATAAATCTTCTACCAATAACATGCCACGGAATGAACCCCGTATATTCTGAATACCATTTAATATTCTAGGAGTAGAGTTACTTAAGAAATCAAAGCAAAATACCTTGTTCAGAAACGTATTATGCAATATGAGACCAAGGTTGGACGACTTAGCAGCCAGCTTTAGAAATGTTTTGAGCTTATCCAATGCTCCTCCTCCGAAAACATCCGCCTCTGACTTCGAAGAATCAATAGGTTTCGAGAGATTCAACAACTGCTCAAAAAAATTATCAGGGAAAATTGGACGATTTTCCTTCGAAAGATCCGGATCAGACTGAGCGGGACCGGGAAAAGCGTTTTTAAGTAATAGAAAGGTCTTCACCGTCATCAACGAATCTTCTTCGAGAAGTGGTGAAACCTCCTCAAGCATTTTCGCATCCGCCTGATCTGCCTTTGAATCAATCGCCGGACGCTTGGGGAAATTCTCAATCGCCGGACGCTTGGGGAAATTCTGCGATAGCTCCTCAGGAAGCTCCGGATCCATATGCGCCTCCGGAAGATCCGGATCCATATCCAGCTCCATAACATTGGTAACCTGAGGTGAAAGACGGTTATGCTCATTGGTAACCTGGGGTGAAAGACGGTTGAGCTTATCCAATGCTCCTCCTCCGAAAACATCCGCCTCTGACTTCGAAGAATCAATAGGTTTCGAGAGATTCAACAACTGCTCAAAAAAATTATCAGGGAAAATTGGACGATTTTCCTTCGAAAGATCCGGATCAGACTGAGCGGGACCGGGAAAAGCGTTTTTAAGTAATAGAAAGGTCTTCACCGTCATCAACGAATCTTCTTCGAGAAGTGGTGAAACCTCCTCAAGCATTTTCGCATCCGCCTGATCTGCCTTTGAATCAATCGCCGGACGCTTGGGGAAATTCTCAATCGCCGGACGCTTGGGGAAATTCTGCGATAGCTCCTCAGGAAGCTCCGGATCCATATGCGCCTCCGGAAGATCCGGATCCATATCCAGCTCCATAACATTGGTAACCTGAGGTGAAAGACGGTTATGCTCATTGGTAACCTGGGGTGAAAGACGGTTGAGCTTATCCAATGCTCCTCCTCCGAAAACATCCGCCTCTGACTTCGAAGAATCAATAGGTTTCGAGAGATTCAACAACTGCTCAAAAAAATTATCAGGGAAAATTGGACGATTTTCCTTCGAAAGATCCGGATCAAACTGAGCGGGACCGGGAAAAGCGTTTTTAAGTAATAGAAAGGTCTTCACCGTCATCAACGAATCTTCTTCGAGAAGTGGTGAAACCTCCTCAAGCATTTTCGCATCCGCCTGATCTGCCTTTGAATCAATCGCCGGACGCTTGGGGAAATTCTCAATCGCCGGACGCTTGGGGAAATTCTGCGATAGCTCCTCAGGAAGCTCCGGATCCATATGCGCCTCCGGAAGATCCGGATCCATATCCAGCTCCATAACATTGGTAACCTGAGGTGAAAGACGGTTATGCTCATTGGTAACCTGGGGTGAAAGACGGTTGAGCTTATCCAATGCTCCTCCTCCGAAAACATCCGCCTCTGACTTCGAAGAATCAATAGGTTTCGAGAGATTCAACAACTGCTCAAAAAAATTATCAGGGAAAATTGGACGATTTTCCTTCGAAAGATCCGGATCAGACTGAGCGGGACCGGGAAAAGCGTTTTTAAGTAATAGAAAGGTCTTCACCGTCATCAACGAATCTTCTTCGAGAAGTGGTGAAACCTCCTCAAGCATTTTCGCATCCGCCTGATCTGCCTTTGAATCTATCGCCGGACGCTTGGGGAAATTCTGCGATAGCTCCTCAGGAAGCTCCGGATCCATATGCGCCTCCGGAAGATCCGGATCCATATCCAGCTCCATAACATTGGTAACCTGAGGTGAAAGACGGTTATGCTCATTGGTAACCTGGGGTGAAAGACGGTTGAGCTTATCCAATGCTCCTCCTCCGAAAACATCCGCCTCTGACTTCGAAGAATCAATAGGTTTCGAGAGATTCAACAACTGCTCAAAAAAATTATCAGGGAAAATTGGACGATTTTCCTTCGAAAGATCCGGATCAGACTGAGCGGGACCGGGAAAAGCGTTTTTAAGTAATAGAAAGGTCTTCACCGTCATCAACGAATCTTCTTCGAGAAGTGGTGAAACCTCCTCAAGCATTTTCGCATCCGCCTGATCTGCCTTTGAATCAATCGCCGGACGCTTGGGGAAATTCTCAATCGCCGGACGCTTGGGGAAATTCTGCGATAGCTCCTCAGGAAGCTCCGGATCCATATGCGCCTCCGGAAGATCCGGATCAGACTGAGCGGGACCGGGAAAAGCGTTTTTAAGTAATAGAAAGGTCTTCACCGTCATCAACGAATCTTCTTCGAGAAGTGGTGAAACCTCCTCAAGCATTTTCGCATCCGCCTGATCTGCCTTTGAATCAATCGCCGGACGCTTGGGGAAATTCTGCGATAGCTCCTCAGGAAGCTCCGGATCCATATGCGCCTCCGGAAGATCCGGATCCATATCCAGCTCCATAACATTGGTAACCTGAGGTGAAAGACGGTTATGCTCATTGGTAACCTGGGGTGAAAGACGGTTGAGCTTATCCAATGCTCCTCCTCCGAAAACATCCGCCTCTGACTTCGAAGAATCAATAGGTTTCGAGAGATTCAACAACTGCTCAAAAAAATTATCAGGGAAAATTGGACGATTTTCCTTCGAAAGATCCGGATCAGACTGAGCGGGACCGGGAAAAGCGTTTTTAAGTAATAGAAAGGTCTTCACCGTCATCAACGAATCTTCTTCGAGAAGTGGTGAAACCTCCTCAAGCATTTTCGCATCCGCCTGATCTGCCTTTGAATCAATCGCCGGACGCTTGGGGAAATTCTCAATCGCCGGACGCTTGGGGAAATTCTGCGATAGCTCCTCAGGAAGCTCCGGATCCATATGCGCCTCCGGAAGATCCGGATCCATATCCAGCTCCATAACATTGGTAACCTGAGGTGAAAGACGGTTATGCTCATTGGTAACCTGGGGTGAAAGACGGTTGAGCTTATCCAATGCTCCTCCTCCGAAAACATCCGCCTCTGACTTCGAAGAATCAATAGGTTTCGAGAGATTCAACAACTGCTCAAAAAAATTATCAGGGAAAATTGGACGATTTTCCTTCGAAAGATCCGGATCAGACTGAGCGGGACCGGGAAAAGCGTTTTTAAGTAATAGAAAGGTCTTCACCGTCATCAACGAATCTTCTTCGAGAAGTGGTGAAACCTCCTCAAGCATTTTCGCATCCGCCTGATCTGCCTTTGAATCAATCGCCGGACGCTTGGGGAAATTCTGCGATAGCTCCTCCGGAAGCTCCGGATCCATATGCGCCTCCGGAAGATCCGGATCCATATCCAGCTCCATAACATTGGTAACCTGAGGTGAAAGACGGTTATGCTCATTGGTAACCTGGGGTGAAAGACGGTTGAGCTTATCCAATGCTCCTCCTCCGAAAACATCCGCCTCTGACTTCGAAGAATCAATAGGTTTCGAGAGATTCAACAACTGCTCAAAAAAATTATCAGGGAAAATTGGACGATTTTCCTTCGAAAGATCCGGATCAGACTGAGCGGGACCGGGAAAAGCGTTTTTAAGTAATAGAAAGGTCTTCACCGTCATCAACGAATCTTCTTCGAGAAGTGGTGAAACCTCCTCAAGCATTTTCGCATCCGCCTGATCTGCCTTTGAATCTATCGCCGGACGCTTGGGGAAATTCTCAATCGCCGGACGCTTGGGGAAATTCTGCGATAGCTCCTCAGGAAGCTCCGGATCCATATGCGCCTCCGGAAGATCCGGATCCATATCCAGCTCCATAACATTGGTAACCTGAGGTGAAAGACGGTTATGCTCATTGGTAACCTGGGGTGAAAGACGGTTGAGCTTATCCAATGCTCCTCCTCCGAAAACATCCGCCTCTGACTTCGAAGAATCAATAGGTTTCGAGAGATTCAACAACTGCTCAAAAAAATTATCAGGGAAAATTGGACGATTTTCCTTCGAAAGATCCGGATCAGACTGAGCGGGACCGGGAAAAGCGTTTTTAAGTAATAGAAAGGTCTTCACCGTCATCAACGAATCTTCTTCGAGAAGTGGTGAAACCTCCTCAAGCATTTTCGCATCCGCCTGATCTGCCTTTGAATCAATCGCCGGACGCTTGGGGAAATTCTGCGATAGCTCCTCAGGAAGCTCCGGATCCATATGCGCCTCCGGAAGATCCGGATCCATATCCAGCTCCATAACATTGGTAACCTGAGGTGAAAGACGGTTATGCTCATTGGTAACCTGGGGTGAAAGACGGTTGAGCTTATCCAATGCTCCTCCTCCGAAAACATCCGCCTCTGACTTCGAAGAATCAATAGGTTTCGAGAGATTCAACAACTGCTCAAAAAAATTATCAGGGAAAATTGGACGATTTTCCTTCGAAAGATCCGGATCAGACTGAGCGGGACCGGGAAAAGCGTTTTTAAGTAATAGAAAGGTCTTCACCGTCATCAACGAATCTTCTTCGAGAAGTGGTGAAACCTCCTCAAGCATTTTCGCATCCGCCTGATCTGCCTTTGAATCAATCGCCGGACGCTTGGGGAAGTTCTCAATCGCCGGACGCTTGGGGAAATTCTGCGATAGCTCCTCAGGAAGCTCCGGATCCATATGCGCCTCCGGAAGATCCGGATCCATATCCATCTCCATAACATTGGTAACCTGAGGTGAAAGACGGTTATGCTCATTGGTAACCTGGGGTGAAAGACGGTTGAGCTTATCCAATGCTCCTCCTCCGAAAACATCCGCCTCTGACTTCGAAGAATCAATAGGTTTCGAGAGATTCAACAACTGCTCAAAAAAATTATCAGGGAAAATTGGACGATTTTCCTTCGAAAGATCCGGATCAGACTGAGCGGGACCGGGAAAAGCGTTTTTAAGTAATAGAAAGGTCTTCACCGTCATCAACGAATCTTCTTCGAGAAGTGGTGAAACCTCCTCAAGCATTTTCGCATCCGCCTGATCTGCCTTTGAATCAATCGTCGGACGCTTGGGGAAATTCTGCGATAGCTCCTCCGGAAGCTCCGGATCCATATGCGCCTCCGGAAGATCCGGATCCATATCCAGCTCCATAACATTGGTAACCTGAGGTGAAAGACGGTTATGCTCATTGGTAACCTGGGGTGAAAGACGGTTGAGCTTATCCAATACTCCTCCTCCGAAAACATCCGCCTCTGACTTCGAAGAATCAATAGGTTTCGAGAGATTCAACAACTGCTCAAAAAAATTATCAGGGAAAATTGGACGATTTTCCTTCGAAAGATCCGGATCAGACTGAGCAGGACCGGGAAAAGCGTTTTTAAGTAATAGAAAGGTCTTCACCGTCATCAACGAATCTTCTTCGAGAAGTGGTGAAACCTCCTCAAGCATTTTCGCATCCGCCTGATCTGCCTTTGAATCAATCGCCGGACGCTTGGGGAAATTCTCAATCGCCGGACGCTTGGGGAAATTCTGCGATAGCTCCTCAGGAAGCTCCGGATCCATATGCGCCTCCGGAAGATCCGGATCCATATCCAGCTCCATAACATTGGTAACCTGAGGTGAAAGACGGTTATGCTCATTGGTAACCTGGGGTGAAAGACGGTTGAGCTTATCCAATGCTCCTCCTCCGAAAACATCCGCCTCTGACTTCGAAGAATCAATAGGTTTCGAGAGATTCAACAACTGCTCAAAAAAATTATCAGGGAAAATTGGACGATTTTCCTTCGAAAGATCCGGATCAGACTGAGCGGGACCGGGAAAAGCGTTTTTAAGTAATAGAAAGGTCTTCACCGTCATCAACGAATCTTCTTCGAGAAGTGGTGAAACCTCCTCAAGCATTTTCGCATCCGCCTGATCTGCCTTTGAATCAATCGCCGGACGCTTGGGGAAATTCTGCGATAGCTCCTCCGGAAGCTCCGGATCCATATGCGCCTCCGGAAGATCCGGATCCATATCCAGCTCCATAACATTGGTAACCTGAGGTGAAAGACGGTTATGCTCATTGGTAACCTGGGGTGAAAGACGGTTGAGCTTATCCAATACTCCTCCTCCGAAAACATCCGCCTCTGACTTCGAAGAATCAATAGGTTTCGAGAGATTCAACAACTGCTCAAAAAAATTATCAGGGAAAATTGGACGATTTTCCTTCGAAAGATCCGGATCAGACTGAGCGGGACCGGGAAAAGCGTTTTTAAGTAATAGAAAGGTCTTCACCGTCATCAACGAATCTTCTTCGAGAAGTGGTGAAACCTCCTCAAGCATTTTCGCATCCGCCTGATCTGCCTTTGAATCAATCGCCGGACGCTTGGGGAAATTCTCAATCGCCGGACGCTTGGGGAAATTCTGCGATAGCTCCTCAGGAAGCTCCGGATCCATATGCGCCTCCGGAAGATCCGGATCCATATCCAGCTCCATAACATTGGTAACCTGAGGTGAAAGACGGTTATGCTCATTGGTAACCTGGGGTGAAAGACGGTTGAGCTTATCCAATGCTCCTCCTCCGAAAACATCCGCCTCTGACTTCGAAGAATCAATAGGTTTCGAGAGATTCAACAACTGCTCAAAAAAATTATCAGGGAAAATTGGACGATTTTCCTTCGAAAGATCCGGATCAGACTGAGCGGGACCGGGAAAAGCGTTTTTAAGTAATAGAAAGGTCTTCACCGTCATCAACGAAACTTCTTCGAGAAGTGGTGAAACCTCCTCAAGCATTTTCGCATCCGCCTGATCTGCCTTTGAATCAATCGCCGGACGCTTGGGGAAATTCTGCGATAGCTCCTCCGGAAGCTCCGGATCCATATGCGCCTCCGGAAGATCCGGATCCATATCCAGCTCCATAACATTGGTAACCTGAGGTGAAAGACGGTTATGCTCATTGGTAACCTGGGGTGAAAGACGGTTGAGCTTATCCAATACTCCTCCTCCGAAAACATCCGCCTCTGACTTCGAAGAATCAATAGGTTTCGAGAGATTCAACAACTGCTCAAAAAAATTATCAGGGAAAATTGGACGATTTTCCTTCGAAAGATCCGGATCAGACTGAGCGGGACCGGGAAAAGCGTTTTTAAGTAATAGAAAGGTCTTCACCGTCATCAACAAATCTTCTTCGAGAAGTGGTGAAACCTCCTCAAGCATTTTCGCATCCGCCTGATCTGCCTTTGAATCAATCGCCGGACGCTTGGGGAAATTCTCAATCGCCGGACGCTTGGGGAAATTCTGCGATAGCTCCTCAGGAAGCTCCGGATCCATATGCGCCTCCGGAAGATCCGGATCCATATCCAGCTCCATAACATTGGTAACCTGAGGTGAAAGACGGTTATGCTCATTGGTAACCTGGGGTGAAAGACGGTTGAGCTTATCCAATGCTCCTCCTCCGAAAACATCCGCCTCTGACTTCGAAGATTCAATAGGTTTTGAGAGATTCAACAACTGCTCAAAAAAATTATCAGGGAAAATTAGACGATTTTCCTTCGAAAGATCCGGATCAGACTGAGCGGGACCGGGAAAAGCGTTTTTAAGTAATAGAAAGGTCTTCACCGTCATCAACGAATCTTCTTCGAGAAGTGGTGAAACCTCCTCAAGAATTTTCGCATCCGCCTGATCTGCCTTTGAATCAATCGCCGGACGCTTGGGGAAATTCTCAATCGCCGGACGCTTGGGGAAATTTTGCGATAGCTCCTCAGGAAGCTCCGGATCCATATGCGCCTCCGGAAGATCCGGATCCATATCCAGCTCCATAACATTGGTAACCTGAGGTGAAAGACGGTTATGCTCATTGGTAACCTGGGGTGAAAGACGGTTGAGCTTATCCAATGCTCCTCCTCCGAAAACATCCGCCTCTGACTTCGAAGAATCAATAGGTTTCGAGAGATTCAACAACTGCTCAAAAAAATTATCAGGGAAAATTGGACGATTTTCCTTCGAAAGATCCGGATCAGACTGAGCGGGACCGGGAAAAGCGTTTTTAAGTAATAGAAAGGTCTTCACCGTCATCAACGAATCTTCTTCGAGAAGTGGTGAAACCTCCTCAAGCATTTTCGCATCCGCCTGATCTGCCTTTGAATCAATCGCCGGACGCTTGGGGAAATTCTGCGATAGCTCCTCAGGAAGCTCCGGATCCATATGCGCCTCCGGAAGATCCGGATCCATATCCAGCTCCATAACATTGGTAACCTGAGGTGAAAGACGGTTATGCTCATTGGTAACCTGGGGTGAAAGACGGTTGAGCTTATCCAATGCTCCTCCTCCGAAAACATCCGCCTCTGACTTCGAAGAATCAATAGGTTTCGAGAGATTCAACAACTGCTCAAAAAAATTATCAGGGAAAATTGGACGATTTTCCTTCGTAAGATTCGGATCAGACTGAGCGGGACCGGGAAAAGCGTTTTTAAGTAATAGAAAGGTCTTCACCGTCATCAACGAATCTTCTTCGAGAAGTGGTGAAACCTCCTCAAGCATTTTCGCATCCGCCTGATCTGCCTATGAATCAATCGCCGGACGCTTGGGGAAATTCTCAATCGCCGGACGCTTAGGGAAATTCTGCGATAGCTCCTCAGGAAGCTCCGGATCCATATGCGCCTCCGGAAGATCCGGATCCATATCCAGCTCCATAACATTGGTAACCTGAGGTGAAAGACGGTTATGCTCATTGGTAACCTGGGGTGAAAGATGGTTGAGCTTATCCAATGCTCCTCCTCCGAAAACATCCGCCTCTGACTTCGAAGATTCAATAGGTTTTGAGAGATTCAACAACTGCTCAAAAAAATTATCAGGGAAAATTAGACGATTTTCCTTCGAAAGATCCGGATCAGACTGAGCGGGACCGGGAAAAGCGTTTTTAAGTAATAGAAAGGTCTTCACCGTCATCAACGAATCTTCTTCGGGAAGTGGTGAAACCTCCTCAAGAATTTTCGCATCCGCCTGATCTGCCTTTGAATCAATCGCCGGACGCTTGGGGAAATTCTCAATCGCCGGACGCTTGGGGAAATTTTGCGATAGCTCCTCAGGAAGCTCCGGATCCATATGCGCCTCCGGAAGATCCGGATCCATATCCAGCTCCATAACATTGGTAACCTGAGGTGAAAGACGGTTATGCTCATTGGTAACCTGGGGTGAAAGACGGTTGAACTTATCCAATGCTCCTCCTCCGAACACATCCGCCTCTGACTTCGAAGAATCAATAGGTTTCGAGAGATTCAACAACTGCTCAAAAAAATTATCAAGGAAAATTGGACAATTTTCCTTCGAAAGATCCGGATCAGACTGAGCGGGACCGGGAAAAGCGTTTTTAAGTAATAGAAAGGTCTTCACCGTCATCAACGAATCTTCTTCGAGAAGTGGTGAAACCTCCTCAAGCATTTTCGCATCCGCCTGATCTGCCTTTGAATCAATCGCCGGACGCTTGGGGAAATTCTGCGATAGCTCCTCCGGAAGCTCCGGATCCATATGCGCCTCCGGAAGATCCGGATCCATATCCAGCTCCATAACATTGGTAACCTGAGGTGAAAGACGGTTATGCTCATTGGTAACCTGGGGTGAAAGACGGTTGAGCTTATCCAATGCTCCTCCTCCGAAAACATCCGCCTCTGACTTCGAAGAATCAATAGGTTTCGAGAGATTCAACAACTGCTCAAAAAAATTATCAGGGAAAATTGGACGATTTTCCTTCGAAAGATTCGGATCAGACTGAGCGGGACCGGGAAAAGCGTTTTTAAGTAATAGAAAGGTCTTCACCGTCATCAACGAATCTTCTTCGAGAAGTGGTGAAACCTCCTCAAGCATTTTCGCATCCGCCTGATCTGCCTTTGAATCAATCGCCGGACGCTTGGGGAAATTCTCAATCGCCGGACGCTTGGGGAAATTCTGCGATAGCTCCTCAGGAAGCTCCGGATCCATATGCGCCTCCGGAAGATCCGGATCCATATCCAGCTCCATAACATTGGTAACCTGAGGTGAAAGACGGTTATGCTCATTGGTAACCTGGGGTGAAAGATGGTTGAGCTTATCCAATGCTCCTCCTCCGAAAACATCCGCCTCTGACTTCGAAGATTCAATAGGTTTTGAGAGATTCAACAACTGCTCAAAAAAATTATCAGGGAAAATTAGACGATTTTCCTTCGAAAGATCCGGATCAGACTGAGCGGGACCGGGAAAAGCGTTTTTAAGTAATAGAAAGGTCTTCACCGTCATCAACGAATCTTCTTCGGGAAGTGGTGAAACCTCCTCAAGAATTTTCGCATCCGCCTGATCTGCCTTTGAATCAATCGCCGGACGCTTGGGGAAATTCTCAATCGCCGGACGCTTGGGGTAATTTTGCGATAGCTCCTCAGGAAGCTCCAGATCCATATGCGCCTCCGGAAGATCCGGATCCATATCCAGCTCCATAACATTGGTAACCTGAGGTGAAAGACGGTTATGCTCATTGGTAACCTGGGGTGAAAGACGGTTGAACTTATCCAATGCTCCTCCTCCGAAAACATCCGCCTCTGACTTCGAAGAATCAATAGGTTTCGAGAGATTCAACAACTGCTCAAAAAAATTATCAAGGAAAATTGGACAATTTTCCTTCGAAAGATCCGGATCAGACTGAGCGGGACCGGGAAAAGCGTTTTTAAGTAATAGAAAGGTCTTCACCGTCATCAACGAATCTTCTTCGAGAAGTGGTGAAACCTCCTCAAGCATTTTCGCATCCGCCTGATCTGCCTTTGAATCAATCGCCGGACGCTTGGGGAAATTCTCAATCGCCGGACGCTTGGGGAAATTCTGCGATAGCTCCTCCGGAAGCTCCGGATCCATATGCGCCTCCGGAAGATCCGGATCCATATCCAGCTCCATAACATTGGTAACCTGAGGTGAAAGACGGTTATGCTCATTGGTAACCTGGGGTGAAAGACGGTTGAGCTTATCCAATGCTCCTCCTCCGAAAACATCCGCCTCTGACTTCGAAGAATCAATAGGTTTCGAGAGATTCAACAACTGCTCAAAAAAATTATCAGGGAAAATTGGACGATTTTCCTTCGAAAGATCCGGATCAGACTGAGCGGGACCGGGAAAAGCGTTTTTAAGTAATAGAAAGGTCTTCACCGTCATCAACGAATCTTCTTCGAGAAGTGGTGAAACCTCCTCAAGCATTTTCGCATCCGCCTGATCTGCCTTTGAATCAATCGCCGGACGCTTGGGGAAATTCTGCGATAGCTCCTCAGGAAGCTCCGGATCCATATGCGCCTCCGGAAGATCCGGATCCATATCCAGCTCCATAACATTGGTAACCTGAGGTGAAAGACGGTTATGCTCATTGGTAACCTGGGGTGAAAGACGGTTGAGCTTATCCAATGCTCCTCCTCCGAAAACATCCGCCTCTGACTTCGAAGAATCAATAGGTTTCGAGAGATTCAACAACTGCTCAAAAAAATTATCAGGGAAAATTGGACGATTTTCCTTCGAAAGATCCGGATCAGACTGAGCGGGACCGGGAAAAGCGTTTTTAAGTAATAGAAAGGTCTTCACCGTCATCAACGAATCTTCTTCGAGAAGTGGTGAAACCTCCTCAAGCATTTTCGCATCCGCCTGATCTGCCTTTGAATCAATCGCCGGACGCTTGGGGAAATTCTGCGATAGCTCCTCAGGAAGCTCCGGATCCATATGCGCCTCCGGAAGATCCGGATCCATATCCAGCTCCATAACATTGGTAACCTGAGGTGAAAGACGGTTATGCTCATTGGTAACCTGGGGTGAAAGACGGTTATGCTCCATTTCAATTTTTTCAAAGTTTGAATTTCAAAGTATCATTTAATATTAATAAAGGTGTATTTATAGGGGTTTTTTTGCAAATCGTAAGAGAAATACCTTAGCTTAGCTTAGGTTGTGTTTGGATGAGGGATTTGATTTTTAAAAATAGATGAATTTCAAATAACATGATTTTTTAGAGAGGATTTAAAATTCTCTCAAATAATATGCTTAGGATTTTAAATTCATTCATTTCATTTTTAATCCAAACAAGGGGAGTGAATTTGAATGATGGATTTAAAATTCATAGATCAAATTCCTCCATTTAAACGGAGCCTTAACGTAATGAAAGGCGTATAAATTATTAATTCCATTTTTATTTTTATTTTTTGACAAGATTAATAATATAAGAAACAATAACATTAAATTAATTAAATAATAAATGTGTGTAGATTTAGAATTGAATATATAAGAAATTTTGATTGGAAGATAAATAATAACATTAAATCAATTAAATAATAAATGTATGTAGATTTATTATTATTATATTTATTCCAGATAATGACAAATCATATATTTATTATTTATTCTATTTAATCCTTGATTTAGTTGTATCCTAGTTCCTAATGTTTTCAAAACCGGACCGGTTCGACCGGTTCAACCGTGAACTGGATACGGAGCCGGTCCGGAAATCCACTAAAACCCGTTTTCAGGTCCGACCGGTCAAAAACTGGTTCAATCGGTCTAAACCAGTTAAAATTCGGTCTGACGCTTTTTTTTAATTAAATTTGAATTTGGCCAATTCATAAAATTGAGAGTCCGAGACGGTAAGTTGCACAACCCTACCCGCTCAGCAGCCACATGCGACGAAGTGTGAACCTACCTTTTCTTTGATTGCCGAAGACAAAGGCACAAACACAACGGCGGATCGACCACAACGACGACGACGGCACACCAGCAACAAACATCTTCTCAATCTAATTTCTTAGTTATGTCAAGAGTCACTACTTTTTCTTCTCTGGTTCAGTCGATGGTCGCTTGTCTATAGAAAATCGAAGTACCTGACTACGGCTGAGAATTTAGAAATGTGGCTTGTGGCTGACTGGCTGAGGCCTATTGAGTAAAGAAAACCCCACCCAATTGTTATATAAACAATTGGGTGGGCCAATTATTGTATAAGCAATATAATTAAGGGCGCGGGTAAATGCACCCGGATATACTATGAGTACACCCACGCGATGAGTACACACACAAAACGGATGAGGACACCCACGTGGAAATCTAAAAAATAACCCTATCATTTCAAACCCTAATTAAATCCTCCATTTCTCACATTCTCACACACAAAAAGGGTGCACCCACCTCCCCCTCCCTCCCAATCGGCGCCGCCGCCCACCGCCCCTCACTCCCTAGCGGCACCGCTCCTCCCCCCCCCCCGTCCCCACTGCGCCGCTTCACTCCCCACGTCACCGCCCACTTTCTTCTTTGAACGAACGCCGCCGCCGCTGGAGAAGGGCGAATCGCCAACCCTGCCCTCGTCCGCCACCGCCCCTCCCCTTCGCGACCGCAACCCTTCCCTCTCCCCTTCGCAGCCGTTCGCGGCCGCAGTTCCTCCCTCTCCCCTTCGCGGCCGGCCTCCCCCCGTTCGTGCCTCTCGCCGCCGCCGCGCCACTTCAGGTAAGTTGAAAATTATGTTTCTCAAAATTAGGGTTTTTGTATGTTGTTCGGGAATTTCTTTCGAACAATTTCTGTTTGTTTTGTAGAAATTTTCAAACAATCTAAGTTTGTTCATGTAAAATTTTCGAACATTTTGACTTTGTTTTGAATTTTTTTTTCGAACAATCGGTGTTTGTTGGAGTTGTAATTTTTTTCGAACTTATTTACTTTGTTTTGAATTTATTTTCGAACAATCTGTGTTTATTTTGGAAAAAATTTCGAACAAGTTGTTCGATCTTTTTTTTTGGACAAAATTAATTTGTTTTGAAATTTTTTTGAACATATTGAGTTTGTTCGTTAAAAAATTTCGGACATCTCAACATTGTTTGGGTAAAATTTTTGAACATATTAAGATTAAATTTTTGTTGTTGAAATTTTGAATTTTTATGATTTTTGGTGGTGATTTGGGTGAGAAATGATGAATCGTTGTGAAACGGAATGGATTGGTGTACTCATCCGCCCATTTTTTTAAAAATTTGCAGGAAGAGTACAAATGTCATTTTGTGTACCCCTTTATGTTAAAAAAAAAAATCTGGTGAGCGTACTCATAGTAAATTTGGGTGCATTTAGCTTCGGGTGCATTAATTAATCAAATGGCCCATCTTTAAAAAAAAAATGCCCATCTTTAAAAGTAAAAAAATAATGGCCCAACTAAATAAAATATAAAATTATAAACAATTAGTAATTAATAATCATTTTAACGGTCTGTTGAACTGTGAATCGGTGGAACACTGAATTTATTTTGAATCGATTTTTAGTAGTCTTGTGGTAGAAGGTGTGTATTTTGTTGTTTGCTGATTTTAAACAACAAACCTAATTCGTTTCTAAAAAAAAACAACAAACCTAATTAAGCTATTCTGAATGGCAGTTAAATGATGATAAAAGCCCTTTCCAGCGAACTGCGAACATTTGTTAATCAGGTAATGTATATGAAACGCTATTTGCTGTTTTTTAATATACACATGGTGATTTCATTCTTTCCCCATATTTTGAATGGCATGCTTGAAAATAAAGCTAAGTTCATTCTCGAATTATTAGTTGCTGCCTTCATTTCAAATTTTATTTAGTGTTAATATGGAATTTGTTCTATTGTTACAAAGATATCCGTTATTGCCGTTAAAATGTATGCAAGCATTTAGTGTTAATATAGAATAAGAAATTCAAAATTAAATTTGTTCTATTGTTACAAAGATATATCAATTGACTAAAGAACAAATGAGTTGCTTGGAGTTTCAGGAGCCGATCATTTCCTATGTTTGTTCAATTGGTGGACCGCAAAGAACCATTAATCCTTTTCATTTCTTGAGGTCGTTAGAGCTTAATTTTCTAGAATAACTTGGTGTATTTTATTCGTATGTAATACTACAGAAACGTATTTTGGTTTGACATTAAAATTTAATATTAGCATACCTCAATCTAGAATTTCTTTTTCCTAAGAAACATATTGGTCTAATGGGAGAGGTGATAATACAAGAATCACCTTTATTATTTTTTATTAAAGGTAGCAGTTCCTCCATCAGAATATAGCTAATTCAATTGATCTATTTGTTTTGACGCGAAAATTTCTGCTCAGCAATCTGATTCTTGCTCTGTGGTCTGGCTCAGTTAGTATGATGGTCTGAGCTTGGACTTTTGACTAACTCTCTAGAATGTATTTGCTTTCTGCCCTTAGCTATTGAGAGATCCAAAAGAGAACGTGTCCATGTTATTTCTCTCGAAGAATTTAAATATACCATCCCTCGTACACTTTAGATGTGGAGGGTCATTGTTGGGATATGGATCCTAGAACAAGTCCTAAATGATGAATAAAAGATGAAGTTTTGATAAAGCCAAAAGTAGTATGAATATTTTCTAAGTACTGACTGATCTAGTCTAGTTAAGTTAAGTCATCTTGCACAAGACCAGTAGAGTTCACATAAGTTCACATGAAAAGATAAGTACAGTTTATAAGTACTTCATATGTGTTTACAGTATTTGTTTAAGATTGTTACTGAGCTAGTTATATGTTGTATAGAGTTCATGATATTTCTATGTAATAGATAGATTTGTTGTATAGATTTGTAAGTTGACTAAGCTTGTGTTATAAAAGCTTAATGTAATGTAATAGTCTTGTTAGGTTAGATGATAGGACTAGATTAGTTCTATTAGAATCTACTGCACAAGAAGAGAAGACCAGTCTACTACTCAAGACAGGTGGACTACAAGATAAGTGCATCTACTAGACTACACAAGACAAGTTAACATGAAGTTAGTTACAAATACGCGTGAAAGATAAGGATGGAAAAATTAGTTATGGAATAACTAATTCGTAACAAGAAACGCGTGTATGGATAAGAAGATTCAGTTGAAGGTAGTTATCAAGAAAAGTTGGTTACAACTGATTAGTTCTTGATTTCAGAAGTTTATAAATACTTCATGGTGGTGATCATTTGAAGACGACTGATACACTGAAAATCTACATACTCAAAGTAAAGATATATTCAAAGTTTACTCTCAGAGTTGATTAAAAGTTCAGATAGAAGCCAGAAGACAAGTGAAGAATCAAGAAGGCTACTACTGAAGATCAGAGAAGTTTTAGTTTTTGTTTTGTTTTGTTATTTCTCAAGGTGCTAGATACTTGTAAAATTTCTAGTTAGATAGTAGACATATCTGGAGGTATAGTCTGTTGAAGATCTAAGTCTTCTTCTTGAGACTTTAAAGACAGGAACATACACTTGTACTCGATTGGAAGAGTTTAGTGGAAACATCACAACTGGGTTTGTGAGAGTGGATGTAGACAAGTTGTCGAACCACTATAAATCTCGTGTTTGATTTACTTACTGTTTTGTTTGTTGTTTAAATTGTTTAATTGGTTTAACTACTTAACTGAACTAGACAAGCTGAGTATACATAAAACAGAGTTCTCGAATTAAGTTGAGTATAAACTTTGATTGGGCTCATTGTTAATTTCATATTCCGCAAATTGTAATTCTGATATATCGAAAGATTTTAGAAAAGTCTATTCACCCCCCTCTAGACATTTTCTTTAGCTTCCCTCGATATTAACTCAACTTAGGGACCTACAAGTGGTATCAGAGCAGTAGTTCTCGAACTGTTGTTTCTTGATAACCGATTTAAGATTTAGGGTGAAATCTTGGTCTTTGATTGTTCTTGTATACGTGTTCTTGATCAAATATTCTTGTTATATCCGTTTCGTGCTCCCTGTTCTTGACTTATCTGTTATTCTTGATCATAACTCTACTTAGCACTTATTTCTTGAAATCATGTCTCTTGAGATCAACGCTAACAAGTTACCTAAGTTCCACGTTCAAGATTATGACTATTGGAAGCTAAGGATGGAAGCCATCTTCAGCTCCACTCACGACTTAATGGTCTCCGTCATCACTGAAGGTCCAATTGTGACCATGATCCCCAATACTGCTGCCCTCGACGCAAATCAACCCGTGGGTACACTCGTCAAGAAACCAAGGTCAGAACTAACCTCAGAAGAAATGAGACAGAATAATTTGGATAGCTTGGCCAAGAATTACATCTTACACACTCTTCCTAATGAGTATCTGGGAAAAGTGTTAAAATGTAAAACTGCCAAAGAAATGTGGGATCGCTTAGCTATCATTTGTGAAGGGACATCCCTAATCAAAGAAAGCAAGCTTTCCACTGCAGTCCAAAGATTCGAATCATTTCATATGAAAGCTGGTGAAACAATAGACCAGTTGGATACTCGTTTTACTAAAATCATGAATGACTTGGAAGTCCTTGGTAAATCTTATACTCCACGTGAAATCAATCTTAGGATTCTTAAAAGCCTTGATAGTCGATGGAAAATGGTAAAAATGCTTGTTAAGAATACCCAAGATATAGACGTATGGACAGCAGAGACTATGTTCCAAACTCTAAAGGCTCATGAGTTTGATTTAGACGAAGATGAACCTATAGTAAGTAGTGACAGAGAACATGCTGTATCTAAGAACGTTGCTTTTAAGTCTAGTTCGTCTAAGGTAGACAGGTCTAAGACTAAGACTAGGTCTGCTTCTGTGAAAGACGAGTTAGATACTGATCTTAGTCTGAAGGATCAGGTAAGCCTCATTGTTAGAAAGTTTGATAGGCTGAATAAACGTTTCGGAAGATATAAGAAGTTCTATAGAGAGCATAGAGGGTCTGCTTCTAAGAACTCGTCTGAGACCAGACGAGACCGAAACTCGTCCGAAAGGAGAGACGAAGTCTCGAAAGGTAACAGACAAGATAGAGAGTCTGATGGTAGGAAGATTACTCGTTCTGATAGACGAAGGAACAACTCTCCTATTAAAAAGGCTACTAATGATATCTTGTGCTATAACTGTGAGAAGCCAGGTCACTACATATATGAATGTCCAGACCTGAGTACCGATGATCGAGAAGAACGCAAAGCACGAAGGGAAAGAAGATACAACCGTGGTAAGAAGGCAATGATGGCCAATGATGACTCTGACTCTGACTCAGACGAGTTGCCATCATCCTCATCTAGCTACCCGTCTGAACCAGATCACGATGAAGCTTTCGTAGTAGATGATGGTCTATGCTGCATGGCTAAAATCGACCAAGAGGTATCATCTGCTACTTCTTTCAATCTTGTGATGAATCAGATTCTGATGAAAGTGACACTGCCAGTAGCATAGTAGGGAGTAGTCTTCAGCACTCTACTAGTGCAGTTGAAGACGACCTCCTACTTGCCAACAAGGCATTCATTGAAGTCAGTGACGAAAACATCATCTTAAGACAAGAAATCATTGATCTTAAGGAATCCCAGTCTAAAGTAGATCCTAATATAACAGTCCTAAATGAACGCTTGCAAGAAGAGTTGAGTCAACTCAAAGAGAAGTGTACATTGACAGACAAATTGTATCAAGACCTACTTAAGACACATGCTACTGAGAAACATGAATTCAATGTTTTACAAAGCAAGTTCAAAAAGCTTGAAGAACGTAATAAGTTCTTAGAAACCGAGGTTGTCACTCTTGACCTTAAACTTACTGACCTGGTTAACTCATCTAAGGTTAACCTTGAACTGTCAGATAGGTATAGGGCTCCTGCTGACAAGACAGGCATAGGTGCTGAGACATCAAGCTCGTCTACTCTAGTTCCTAAGAACCCTACTATTTTCATCTCAAGCTCTTTGACTAATGATAAAGGAAAAGAACCAATGATATACGATATTGATACTCCATCTAAAGGTACTGTACCAAAACAAGCTCGAGTTAACATTCCAATTACCAAAGAAGGTAAAAAGAAAGTTAACAACAAGCCTGTTTCGTTTAAAACAAGTCAACAAAGGACTAGGAATCGTGGACGACCAAATCAGGTCAGATACGAGGATTGGTATCCTGAGGAGACTAGTACTAGACAAGTACAGACTAGACGACAAGAGTCTAGACCTCCTTTTATAAGGCAGTCTCAACTCTACTCGTCTAGACCTAGACAGGAAGATCCAAAATATCGTACACAAGCTGTTCTATATCCTCCACCTTTGTCATATGATATCGAAGGAGAAGAAAGACCTAAACATGTCTATAAACCGTATGGACCTAATGCATACAAACCTTACTCTGACTATCATAGATAAGTGCCTGCTCAAGTAGAGATCAAGTCGAAAGGCTATCTCCAAAGAGTAGACCCGAACTCGACTGATAGGCCAGATAGGGACAACAAGGTCTTATTTTGCAACAAATATGGTCGAAAGCTTAGAAGGTCAAACCTGTTCAGGACTCCAATGTACATTTGGATTCCATTGAACTCGACTAACCCCCAAGGACCCCAATAAACAAGGAGGGTACCTAAATTATGAAATATCATCTATTGCAGGGTCGACTCGATCTATACAAGAAGGGTGGCTCAACAGGAGAAACTTGGTACATAGACAGTGGCTGTTCGCACCACATGACTGGTACCAAGACTCTCTTATCAAGCTACCATGAGCAAGAAGGACCAAAAGTGATATTTGGTGATAGCTCCATTGCTGTTACTAAAGGATTTGGTTACATTCGGAATGGAGACATAGAGATTCAAGATGTTTCTTATGTTGAAGGCTTGAAATACAATTTACTCTCTGTTTCACAATTTTGTGATCATGGATACAAGGTGCAGTTCAAGAGTCAGAAATGTGAAATCATTGACAAGAAAACACACACAGTCTTACTGGTCGGCATTAGACAAGGAAGTGTGTACATAGTGAACTGGAACAGTTGTCCGAGGGACACCTGTCTACTTACTAAGAATCCTAAAGAACTTGGCTGGCTCTGGCATAGACGCCTCTGTCATCTAAACTTTAAGGTTCTTAATAAGATAGCCAGAGACTACCTTGTGGAAGGTATTCCCAATGAAGTCTACTATAAGTCACATGTATGCACATCCTGTCAAAAAGGTAAACAGGTAAAGGGTTCTTTTAAATCTATTCCATCCCTCTCAACAAGTAGAGTTCTTGAACTTCTACATATGGACTTACATGGCCCAATAACTCCTCCAACTTTGAACGGTAGAAGGTACACACTTGTTGTGGTAGACGACTATTCTAAGTTCACTTGGGTAGTCTTCTTACATAAGAAGAGTGATACACAAACACTTTTGCCTGATCTATTGAAGAAGTTACAGGTTGAGAAGAATCAGTCAACTTGTTGACATGAACGTCCTGTACCCATTTCATAACGATCATTCATATTAGGTATTGCAATGCTATGTTCTCCACAAGCTAACTCCACCTCTGTTAGAAGAGAATCAAAACCTTCATTTCTCAACAATTGAAGTAAACCTTTAGTGCTTGAGACAAGATCCATTGCATTCAATATATCAAGTTACTTTTACTGCAAATATCGACAAAGTATATCTGAAATTCCCAAGATTTTATTCATCAAGTGTAGGATGAATAAAAACTCAAAAGACCTCATTACCATTTGACAACCATAAGCTTCACCACTTGTATCATAAGAAGAACTCTCATCTGACATATACTGAAGCACAGTAATCACCACACCATACATATCAATCAAACTACACGTGGAATTAAAATGAGAACTCCAACGAGTTTCTCTAGGACGATGCAGACTACCCATTTGATTAGCTCATCTGCCTGTTTCACGTTCTCTTGTAGCTACCTTTTCTGCAATTTCAATAGCTTGAGCAGACCGTAGCTCAGTATGACGCTTAGGAGAAGCACCAACGATATTTACAATCTTATTCAAACTTGAAAAGAAACAATAAACTGGTCGTACTTTTCCACCTGCAACAACTAATGTCAATTACAATCGATGAGCAAAACAATGAACATGATATGCATAAGGACATTCTCTAAAAAAAAGGCTTGTAAGCCATTCCATACACCACCCATATTGCTTGCTCCATCGTACCATTAACCATGCATATTGTATATTTGCAGGTTATGTCGACTTAAGACAAGACATATTTCATTCTTCAATGTTACAGAAGTAGTATCTTTAACATGTACAATGTCAAAATTTTGAAAGTTCAGTGTATAATGATAGGTGTTGGGATATGAATCCTAGAACAAGTCCTAAATGATGAATAAAAGATAAAAGATGAAGTTTTGATAAGCCAAAAGAAGACTTGAATATTTTCTAAGTATTGATTGATCTAGTCTAGTTGAGTTGAAGTCATCTTGTACAGATCAGTAGAATTCACAAGACAAGTACAGTTCTATAATACAAATATTATTGAAAGATAAGTACGATGTATAAGTACTTCATATTTGATTGTATATGTTAGATTGTTATTGAGCTATAATTATTGTATAGAGCTCATGTTTTTATATGTAATAGATAGATTCATTGTATAGTTATAAGTTGACTAAGCTTTGTTATAAAAGCTTAATGTAATGTAATAGTCTTGTTAGGTTAGATGATAGGACTAGATTAGTTCTATTAGAAGTCTACTGCACAAGAAGAGAAGACCAGTCTACTACTCAAGACAGGTGGACTACAAGTCAAGTGCATCTACTGGACTACACAAGACAAGTTATCATAAAGTTAGTTACAAATACGCGTGAAAGATAAGGATGAAGAAGTTAGTTATGGAATAACTAATTCGTAACAAGAAACGCGTTTATGGATAAGAAGATTCAGTTGAAATCAGTTATCAAGAAAGGTTGGTTACAACTACCTGAATTCTTGAAGTTCGAAGTATATAAATACTTGAAGGAGTTTATCATTTAAAAGACTACTGATAACCGAGATACTGATTACTGAGATATTGATACTGCAAGCATTGTTGAAGATTCAAGTGAAGTTTTCTCTCAGAGATTGAAGTTCAGAAAGTAAAGCTACACAAGACAAGTGAAGATCAGAAGGCTACTACTGAACGAAGAGAAGTTTTATTTTCTTTTGTTGTTTCAAGTTGCTAGTTACTTGTAAAATAGCTAGTAAGATCGAAGAGGCACTTGGAAGTGTTATCGAGAAGATCTAAGTCTTATTTCTTGGGACTTAAAGCTACAAGAACATATTACTCCATTGGACGAGTTAATAAGAATTTCACAACTGGGTTTGTGAGAGTGGATGTAGACAAGTTGTCGAACCACTATAAATCTCGTGTTCGATTTACTTTACTGTTTTTGTTTGTTGTTTAATTGGTTAATTGTTTAGTTAATTGAATTACATAACTGATCTAGACTAGTTGAGTATACATAAAACAGAGTTCTCGAATTAAGTTGAGTATAAACTTTAATTGGGCTCATTGTTAATTTCGTATTCCGCACAGTGTAATTCTGATATATCGAAAGATTTTAGAAAAGTCTATTCACCCCCTCTAGACATTTTCTTTAGCTTCCCTCGATATTAACTCAACTTAGGGACCTACAAGTGGTATCAGAGCAGTAGTTTACGAACTGCTGTTTCTTGATAACCGACTTAAGACTTAGGGTGAAGTCTTGGTCCTTGATTGTTCTTGTATACGTGTTCTTGATCATATTCTTGTAACATCTGTTTTCGTGCTCCCTGTTCTTGACTTATCTGTTATTCTTGATCATAACTCTACTTAGCACTTATTTCTTGAAATCATGTCTCTTGAGATCAGCGCTAACAAGCTACCTAAGTTCCAGGTACAAGACTACGACTATTGGAAGCTAAGGATGGAAGCCATCTTCAGCTCCACTCACGACTTAATGATCTCCGTCGTCACTGAAGGTCCAATTGTGACCATGATCCCCAATACTGCTGCCCTTGACCCAAATCAACCAGTGGGTACACTCGTCAAGAAACCAAGGTCAGAACTAACCTCTGAAGAAATGAGACAGAATAATTTGGATAGCTTGGCCAAGAATTACATCTTACACACTCTTCCTAACGAGTATCTGGGAAAAGTGTTAAAATGTAAAACTGCCAAAGAAATGTGGGATCGCTTAGCTATCATTTGTGAAGGGACATCCCTAATCAAAGAAAGCAAGCTTTCTACTGCAGTCCAAAGATTCGAATCATTTCATATGAAAGCTGGTGAAACAATAGACCAGTTGGATACTCGTTTTACTAAAATCATGAATGACTTGGAAGCCCTTGGTAAATCTTATACTCCACGTGAAATCAATCTTAGGATTCTCAAAAGCCTTGATAGTCGATGGAAGATGGTAAAAATGCATGTTAAGAATACCCAAGATATAGACGTATGGACAGCAGAAACCATGTTTCTAACTCTAAAGGCCCATGAGTTTGATCTAGACGAAGATGAACCCATAGCAAGTAGTGACAGAGAACATGTTGTATCTAAGAACGTTGCTTTTAAGGCTAGTTCGTCTAAGATAGACAGGTCTAAGACTAAGACTAGGTCTGCTTCTGTGAAAGACGAGTTAGATACTGATCTTAGTCTGAAGGATCAGGTAAGCCTCATGGTTAGAAAGTTTGATAGGCTGAATAAACGTTTCGGAAGATATAAGAAGTTCTATAGAGAGCATAGAGGGTCTGCTTCTAAGAACTCGTCTGAGACCAGACGAGACCGAAACTCGTCCGAAAGGAGAGACGAAGTCTCGAAAGGTAACAGACAAGATAGAGAGTCTGATGGTAGGAAGATCACTCGTTCTGATAGACGTGATAAACGAAGGAACAACTCTCCTATTAAAAAGGCTACTAATGATCTCTTGTGCTATAACTGTGAAAAGCCAGGTCACTACATTTATGAATGTCCAGACCTGAGTACTGATGATCGAGAAGAACGCAAAGCACGAAGGGAAAGAAGATACAACCGTGGTAAGAAGGCAATGATGGCCAATGATGACTCTGACTCTGACTCAGACGAGTTGCCATCATCCTCATCTAGCTACCCGTCTGAACCAGATCACGATGAAGCTTTCATAGTAGATGATGGTCTATACTTCATGGCTAAAATCGACCAAGAGGTATCATCTGCTACTTCCTTTCAATCTTGTGATGAATCAGATTCTGATGAAAGCGACACTGCCAGTAGCAAAGTAGGGAGTAGTCTTCAGCACTCTACTAGTGCAGTTGAAGATGACCTCCTACTTGCCAACAAGGCATTCATTGAAGTCAGTGACGAAAACATCATTTTAAGACAAGAAATCATTGATCTTAAGGAAGCCCAGTCTAAAGTAGATCCTAATATAACAGTCCTAAATGAACGCTTGCAAGAAGAGTTGAGACAACTCAAAGACAAGTGTGCATTAACAGACAAGTTGTATCAAAACCTACTTAAGACACATGCTACTGAGAAACATGAATTCAATGTTTTACAAAGCAAGTTCAAAAAGCTTGAAGAACGTAATAAGTTCTTAGAAACCGAGGTTGTCACTCTAGACCTTAAACTTACTGACCTGGTTAACTCATCTAAGGTTAACCTTGAACTGTCAGATAGGTATAGGGCTCCTGCTGACAAGACAGGCATAGGTGCTGAGACACCCAGCTCGTCTACTCAAATTCCTAAGAACCCTACTATTTTCATCTCAAGTTCTTTGACTAATGATAAAGGAAAAGAACCAATGATATACGATATTGACACTCCATCTAAAGGTACTGTACCAAAACAAGCTCAAGTTAACATTCCAAATACCAAGGGAGGTAAAAAGAAAGTTAACAACAAGCCTGTTCCGTTTAAGACAAGTCAACAAAGGACTAGGAATCGTGGACGACCAAATCAGGTCAGATACGAGGACTGGTATCCTGAGGAGACGAGTACTAAACTAGTACAGACTAGACGACAAGAGTCTAGACCTCCTTTCATAAGGCAGTCTCAACTCTACTCGTCTAGACCTAGACAGGAAGGTCCAAAATATCGTACACAAGCTGTTCTATATCCTCCACCTTTGTCATATGATATCAAAGGAGAAGAAAGACCTAAACATGTCTATAAACCGTATGGACCTAATGCATACAAACCTTACTCTGACTATCATAGACAAGTGCCTGCTCAAGTAGAGATTAAGTCAAAAGGCTATCTCCAAAGAGTAGACCCGAACTCAACTGATAGGCCAGATAAGGACAACAAGGTCTTATTTTGCAACAAATATGGTCGTAAGCTCAGAAGATCAAACTTGTTCAGGACTCCAATGTACATTTGGATTCCATTGAACTCGACTAACCCCCCAGGACCCAAATAAACAAGGAGGGTACCTAAATTATGAAATATCATCTGATGCAGGGTCGACTCGATCTATACAAGAAAGGTGGCTCAACAGGAGAAACTTGGTACATAGACAGTGGGTGTTCACACCACATGACTGGTACCAAGACTCTCTTATCAAGCTACCATGAGCAAGAAGGACCAAAAGTGATATTTGGTGATAGCTCCATTGCTGTTACTAAAGGATTTGGTTACATTCGGAATGGAGACATAGAGATTCAAGATGTTTCTTATGTTGAAGGCTTGAAATACAATTTACTCTCTGTTTCACAATTTTGTGATCGTGGATACAAGGTGCAGTTCAAGAGTCAGAAATGTGAAATCATTGACAAAAAGACACACACAGTCTTACTGGTCGGCATTAGACAAGGAAGTGTGTACATAGTGAACTGGAACAGTTGTCCGAGGGACACCTGTCTACTTACTAAGAATCCTAAAGAACTTGGCTGGCTCTGGCATAGACGCCTCTGTCATCTAAACTTTAAGGTTCTTAATAAGATAGCCAGAGACTACCTTGTGGAAGGTATTCCCAATGAAGTCTACTATAAGTCACATGTATGCACGTCCTGTCAAAAAGGTAAACAGGTAAAGGGTTCTTTTAAATCTATTCCATCCCTCTCAACCAGTAGAGTTCTTGAACTTCTACATATGGACTTACATGGCCCAATAAATCCTCCAACTTTGAACGGTAGAAGGTACACACTTGTTGTGGTAGACGACTATTCTAAGTTCACTTGGGTAGTCTTCTTACACAAGAAGAGTGATACACAAACACTTTTGCCTGATCTGTTGAAGAAGTTACAGGTTGAGAAGAATCAGTCAATTGTCAAGATCCGTAGTGACAAGGGTACTGAATTCATTAACTGCTATATTAAAGAATTTTGTTCTAAGCGTGGCATCCAGCACCTTACTAGTGCAGCTAGGACACCACAGCAAAATGGAGTAGCAGAACGAAGGAACAGAACTCTTAAGGAGGCCTGCAGGACCATGCTGACAGAGTATAATACGCCTCAGAAATTTTGGGCAGAAGCCATCAATACTGCATGCCACTCACAAAATAGAAGTGCTATCAATAAAGCACTAGGTAAGACGCCCTATGAGGTATGGAAAGGTAGAAAACCCAGAGTTTCATATTTTCATATATTTGGATGTAAGTGTTTCATCCATAACAATGGGAAAAACAAGTTGAATGCATTTGATGCTAAAGCAGACGAGGGGATATTCTTAGGATACTCCTCAACTAGCAAAGCATTCAGAGTGTTCAACTACTCTACCTTATGTGTGGAAGAAACACCGCATGTGGTTTTCGAAGAATCTCAACAGGACACGTCTGCCAACAAGATCAGTGAGAAAGTTACTAAGCTAACTATCGAATCTGACAAAGACTCAGAGGTATATGAATCCGTTCAAGCATACAATCCATTCATGAAAGCTCTCGAGTCAGATGACCAGAAGAAGGTAAGTGCTCAAGGTAACTCTACTAGACCAGTTGACATGCCTAAACTAGTCGACTCGTCTACTCCTATTAAATCTTCTGATGATAATGATGTTGACATGCATGATGCTGTACATGATATAGATGATAGTACTATTGTTAAGAATAGAAATACATGGAAATCAGCGCATAATACTGAAAATATTATTGGTGACTCTATTGTTGGTGTGAAGACTAGACGACAACTCTTTGAGTCGCAAGAACAATCTAGTCCATCTCTGTTTTGCTGGTGTTGTTTCCTCTCATCTATCGAGCCTAAAACCATTAATGAGGCATTGGCTGATAGTAATTGGATCATCGCTATGCAAGACGAGTTGAACCAGTTTGTTCGAAACGACGTCTGGGAACTTGTTGATAGACCGAAACATCATAATGTAGTTGGCACTCGATGGATTTTCAAGAATAAGAAAGATGAGAATGATGTAGTTGTTCGTAATAAGGCTAGACTAGTCGCCCAAGGCTATTCACAAGCTGAAGGCATAGATTATGATGAAACATATGCTCCTGTTGCTAGACTAGAAGCCATTCAATTGTTCCTAGCATATGCTGCTTACATGAAATTTACTGTATATCAAATGGATGTTAAAAGTGCATTTCTTAATGGTATTCTTGCGGAAGAAGTGTATGTTGAACAACCCCCAGGTTTCGAAGTCAAAGGTAACCAGGTATACAAACTAAAGAAAGCCTTATATGGACTAAAGCAAGCTCCAAGAGCCTGGTACGATACTCTTTCTCAATTTCTATTAGAAAATGGTTTTACTAAAGGCAAGGTAGATAGAACCTTGTTCAGAAGACAAGAAGGGAAAGACATTTTACTCGTCCAAATTTACGTAGATGACATAATTTTTGGGTCACCTAACAAAAAGCTGAGTGAAAGTTTCTCAACACTCATGCAAAGTAAATTTGAGATGTCTATGATGGGTGAAATGAATTACTTTCTTGGACTTCAAGTAAAACAGACCCCAGAAGGGATTTTCATAAATCAAGCAAAATATACTCGTAATCTACTAGACAAGTATGGTATTAAGACATGTAAAGCTTCTGGAGTACCTATGCAACCTACTTACAGGATGGATCCAGACGAGAATGGTAAATGTACGGATCAAACTCATTACCGTGGTCTTATTGGTTCATTACTCTACTTGACTGCTAGTAGACCTGATATTGCATTTTCTGTTGGTGTATGTGCTCGTTTTCAATCTAATCCAAAAGAGAGTCATATGGAAACCACTAAAAGGATATTGAAATATTTGAAAGGAACTATCAATCGTGGTATATGGTATCCTTCAAATGATGATTTATCTCTAAGTGGCTACTCTGATTCTGATTTTGGTGGTTGTAGAATAGATAGGAAATCTACTTCTGGTTCTTGTCAATTCTTAGGCACAAAACTCATTTCATGGTTTTCGAAAAAGCAGACTAGTGTTGCTACCTCTACTACTGAAGCCGAGTACATGGCTGCTGGTAGTTGTTGTAGTCAATTATTATGGCTTATTCAACAGCTTAGAGATTATAATATTTGTGAATCAAATGTTCCTATATTCTGTGATAGTAATAGTGCTATTGCCATTACACAAAATCCTGTTCTGCACACACGTTGTAAACATGTTGATGTGAAACACAATTTCATACGTGATCATGTAGAAAAGAAGGATATTCGCATGGAAAAGATTCATACTGATTTTCAAAGAGCTGATATTTTCACAAAACCATTAGCTGAGGTCCGATTTCGTGAATTATGCATTAGTCTAGGACTGATTGATCTTGATCCTACTAGTATATAGCAATGTACTAACCAGACAGGTACAGTCCTAAGAGGAAAGGAGAAATAGACAAGTTACCACAAAATCACGGAGCACTCATCTACTCACTCAACAGACAGGTATACAAGGTCAGACAAGTTGACCAAACAACCCAATGAGGAAGCTGGTAAAGCTGAGGGTAACACTAAGGGAATAAACATTTAAGGGGGAATCCTTGATTCCTTAAAGATCCTTATGTTGACTCTTTAGTTTTGTAACAGTCATCTTGCTTGCACCTTGATCATTGACTTAAATTTATATTCATTCGAATTATACTACTCGAATATCTGTCGTACAAAATAAGACAGGTACATAAAGTTGTTCGACGCTCAGCATAGACACGCACAGTCGAAGGGGGAACTCGACTAGTACTCATAAGACTACTCGTCTTGTGAAATTAAGTCTACTCACCTTATGAAGATTAGATCTACTCATCTGTTCTGGATAGACTCGAACAGACAAGCTAAGTTTTTTTCTTTGATTTAAATGGATTATGTGTTAAGTGTTTACTCGAAATAAACTAAGGGTATTAACATAATTTGATAGTGTTAAAATTTGAATATCCTAGAAATTGGATTTATACACCCCTAGTTAATGAGGTGTACACATTCATCTCGCGCCAAAATATGACTATGTTAGGTCAGATGAGTACACTCCTCTTTCTACCAATAGGAAAGGTGGATCTCAATTCTTACAAAATCAAAACACAATTTTTGTCTCGGTTCCGTAACTGAATGCCAAAGGTCTTAACCGTTGGATCTAATCCTTCAATCTTGACCGTTGGATCAAAATTCTGTTTTAAACAAAACCCAACACTTGCACACGTCTTGCCTCACGTTTCATAACTCATCTACTACTTGCTAAACAATGATTTTCTGCACAATCTACTTTGTTCGTTACAAATCTTCTAATATGTCTATTCGATCTATCTTTGATGTCAGTACCAACATTCAGGCAACATTTGATCTAGGGAGATATATAAATGACAACAAGGTGCATGTTGAGTCATCTCTGTTTTTCGAAGGAAATCATACGGTCGGAAATGCAGAAATCCTGACCAAGTGTGCCAGATGTGGTCTACGACCCTACTTGGAGGCATTTCCTAAAGTTGTTCTGGAAGAAGAGGTCTTGGAATTCTATGCTAATGCCAGCAGAAGGGGAGATGTTATTGAATCATTTATCGGTTCAAATCGAGTGGAAATCACTCGTGAAGCCCTATTTGAACGATTAAAGTTACCCATCAGAACGATTGATGTGGAAAAATACGCTGAAGGACAGGAGATGAGATATTTGAGTATCTTCTGTGGGAAGAAAATGAAGTTGAAACCGGATGGCAAAGCTATTACAGCCAAGAAGGGTGAATTGTTGGAAAAGTATCGCACTCTACTGGACATAGCAAGCAAGATGCTTCTATGTGCCACTGGGTCTCATGACTCGGTTACCCAAGTCAAAACAAGGATTATGGCAGCCATCTATGATGGAATTACTGAGGGAAATTGGTTCAAGTTGATAGCTGACAGGATGATGCACTTCGAGAAGAGTGTTAGGGTGGATGTTGATACTAGAAACTGGGTAGTATCTCAAGCAGTTGGATATGGTAACAAGCTGAGCATCTTACTCCCAATTTTGATGCCCAACAAGACTACTTGGAGCAAGGGGAAGCCATTTCATCCTCTAAAGTTCTACTTAAAGAAAGAAGCACTGAAGAAGCAAGCTGCTGTCAGGCCAGCTGCTCCTAGGCACGTTCAATTTGATGAATCTGAAGTGTTGCCGTACGCTGATTCAGAGAGTTCTTCACAAGCTGAGTCTGAGGAAGCAGAGTCTAGTGCAGACGACTTGGAAAAGACTCAATCAGATGAAGAGTCGCTACATGAGAAGGAGTCAAGTGACCAAGTTCCAGAGAGGTATACTCTTGTGAGAGTTGGAACCCCACCTCCACTAGAAGAGACGAGTCATCAGGTTGGTACATCTTCACAATCTTTGTCAATTCCGTCTCTCTCTCTCTCTAATGTTCGAACCAAGGCTAGATCACATCGATCTAGGCCTCGTCCTTTATCCTCAACCTCACATGTACTGGCGGCATTACCGCTTAGAGCCAGTCATCCCCAAATCACTCCCAGACAAGATACAACTGATACTCCTACAGTTGTCATACCTGACCTAGCCACATCACAGCCCACAGAAACCACTGCCTTTACTCCCTCTCCCTCACCAGAATATGGTGAACCCTCTAACCCATCTACTTTAGACAAGACGCCAGTTGCCACTGCAACAGCTGAGTTAGAGACCCCATCTACTCAGGACCCGTCTGATGTTAGATTTGATTCCCTGGTATACTATCCAATGTGTCTACGAGAGAAGAGGATTCGTGCTCGAGTTTCAAGAAATCTACAGAAGACACTCTCAACTCTTGACATCGACACAGCTTCTGAACAGTTGGAGAAGCTAGTCAGGATTTGCACATGGTTCGCATTGAAGAAGTCTTCTACAGATGATCTGTTTGAAGTTATTCAAGGCAAAGGCGGAATCTCCAACTTTATGGATTGGGAGATGGAACAGAAAGAAAATAGTGGAGTTAAGGATCACTCCGAGCTATTTCCTCGCAAAGCCTTAGTTGATTTAGTCAAAAGGTTGCTGAATATTCCAGATGGTGTTATTGAGGATGTATTCGCTTTTGACGTCGGAACTCAGACTGATCTGGTCGAAGACGAGATCAAGCCGGATGTAGCTGAGATAGCAGTACAGACTTCAGAACAGTTGGATGATATTGTTGACAGTAATGAAGATGAAGTCGACTCACTCATGCTTGGTAAAGAAGATGATGAGTTTTTGGATGCTGAAATGTTTGATGAAGATGAGATCAAAGCTTTTAATGCTGAATTTGTTGGAACTTCCAGTTCTACTCAAGTTATTCCTGAAAGATTCCTGGATGAATTGAAGACGGATCTAGGAAATACTGTTCATACTGCCTTAGACAAGTTTTTAAACTTGAAAATGAAGGATGTGCTCATTGAACAAAATCAGTCACTTGTTGACAAATCCAGAGACTTATTTGTTGGTGAGGTCAACAAGATAGACGCAACTTTTCGAGAAGAGATGTTTGCTCAATTTGAAGACTTTCTGAAGAAACAAGTTGATCATTCAGAAAAGAGGTCAATCTCGTTTGCTCGTTCACTAGCTGAAGAGTCAAGCAAAATGGAGAGACTTTACAGAGTCAAAATTGCTATTGCTGATGAACAGAGAAGGGAAGCACAGGATCAATTAGTGCGTTCTCGGGATGTTCTGAATGAGCTGACTACGCAGAATACTTTTCTTCGCCAGACAGCTACTCATTTGTAAGATGAACTAGTTTCATGTACAAGGAAGCTGGAATTGGTTACTGATAGGTTAGATGAGATGAGTAATGAGAAAGCGCATAAGATGCACATTGATTCAGCTACTGAAGCTATGAAGGAAGCTTTGAAAGAAGAAATGACTCGCTTTACTTCTCTTTTCACTCTTAAGGCAAGTGATGAAGCCAAAAAGGGGGAAGAGACAAGTCTAGTTGAAGTTGTGAAGTCTGCTAGTGCTGAACCGGAGATGAAAGCTGCTGCTACTGCAATTGAAGAACTAAGTAGGCCTAAAAGAGGCAGATTAGTGAAGAAGGCAGATCTAGAGCATGCTGAAACAGAAAAGCAGAAGAGATTAGACAAAGGTAAAGCTGTTGCTTCTCCTGAAGCAGAGATTCAGACCAGACGAGTTAAGAGAAAGCTGGAAATTGAAGAGCCTACTGCTACTGCTATAGTTGAGAAGAAACAAAGGATTAATGATGATGAGATTCATTATGCAAGTAAAAAGAAGATCACTAAGCATATTGAAAGACTGCAAAAGTTGAAAGCTGATGAAGACAAAATGGAAGACAAGTTCATTGATCACTTCATAGATAATGAGCATAGAGCTGAATGGATTGAAGTGAAGAAACAATGGGAACTTGATCATTGGATAATTAGGAAATATGGTGATGCTGAAAATCAAGATGAATTGTATTCGTTATTTGACAGGTTCATGGAAGGACAACACAGGAAGTTGTGGCATCTAATCTTAAGGATTTCTGCTGGTGCTAACTTCAACATTCTTGTTCCTATATTTCCTGAATGGAAATGTCCCATGACCAGCTCAGGAAAAAGAGTTGATCATAATCAGATCAAGAAATTCGAAGAAGAGCTGCTAGATAAAGAGAAGATTGAAGATGAAGACCATATAGGTTTAATTCACAAGAGACTCCTTGATGCATTCTGCGTTCCAAATTCAGAAGGAGGTACTCTTTCAGATTAGTTTTTGTTGTTTGTTTTCAGATTAGTTTGTGTTGCTCTGATACTTAGTTTTTGTTTGTTATTCAAAGTATGTGTAATCTACTGATCTATCTTGAATGAATGAAAGATAAGTACTATTTGATGTTAAAAGACAAGGTAACTACTTAACTAGTCTACTTATGAGAAAAGGTTCAAGTAGTTTTGGCTTCATCAAAAAGGGGGAAATTGTTGGGATATGGATCCTAGAACAAGTCCTAAATGATGAATAAAAGATGAAGTTTTGATAAAGCCAAAAGTAGTATGAATATTTTCTAAGTACTGACTGATCTAGTCTAGTTAAGTTAAGTCATCTTGCACAAGACTAGTAGAGTTCACATAAGTTCACATGAAAAGATAAGTACAGTTTATAAGTACTTCATATGTGTTTACAGTATTTGTTTAAGATTGTTACTGAGCTAGTTAAATGTTGTATAGAGCTCATGATATTTCTATGTAATAGATAGATTTGTTGTATAGATTTGTAAGTTGATTAAGCTTGTGTTATAAAAGCTTAATGTAATGTAATAGTCTTGTTAGGTTAGATGATAGGACTAGATTAGTTCTATTAGAATCTACTGCACAAGAAGAGAAGACCAGTCTACTACTCAAGACAGGTGGACTACAAGATAAGTGCATCTACTAGACTACACAAGACAAGTTAACATGAAGTTAGTTACAAATACGCGTGAAAGATAAGGATGGAAAAATTAGTTATGGAATAACTAATTCGTAACAAGAAACGCGTGTATGGATAAGAAGATTCAGTTGAAGGTAGTTATCAAGAAAAGTTGGTTACAACTGATTAGTTCTTGATTTCAGAAGTTTATAAATACTTCATGGTGGTGATCATTTGAAGACGACTGATACACTGAAAATCTACATACTCAAAGTAAAGATATATTCAAAGTTTACTCTCAGAGTTGATTAAAAGTTCAGATAGAAGCCAGAAGACAAGTGAAGAATCAAGAAGGCTACTACTGAAGATCAGAGAAGTTTTAGTTTTTGTTTTGTTTTGTTATTTCTCAAGGTGCTAGATACTTGTAAAATTTCTAGTTAGATAGTAGACATATCTGGAGGTATAGTCTGTTGAAGATCTAAGTCTTCTTCTTGAGACTTTAAAGACAGGAACATACACTTGTACTCGATTGGAAGAGTTTAGTGGAAACATCACAACTGGGTTTGTGAGAGTGGATGTAGACAAGTTGTCGAACCACTATAAATCTCGTGTTTGATTTACTTACTGTTTTGTTTGTTGTTTAAATTGTTTAATTGGTTTAACTACTTAACTGAACTAGACAAGCTGAGTATACATAAAACAGAGTTCTCGAATTAAGTTGAGTATAAACTTTGATTGGGCTCATTGTTAATTTCATATTCCGCAAATTGTAATTCTGATATATCGAAAGATTTTAGAAAAGTCTATTCACCCCCCTCTAGACATTTTCTTTAGCTTCCCTCGATATTAACTCAACTTAGGGACCTACAGTCATTAGCTTTAAAATCCACCAATATTTTGTGACTTTGTTAGAGCAAAGCTGTTCAATGTTGTTCTAAAACAATATCTGAAATGTTAATAGTTCATCACATGAATGCAATATCTAAATTTCTAATATAGTTCTCTTCTCGTCAGCTTCATTGAATGTACGTATTCTGAACATGATAGCCTTTATCTAGACTCTAATTGAAGTAAGTGGATAACATGAAGTAATTTAGCCACACTCTGTTTTGGGGAGTCCGTGGACTGCATAATTGATCAAGGATAATTTCTAAAACTATCAAATACTTGTAACCCGTCATTAATAATGCAGTTAATTGTTCTGATTTTACAAATTAACTAATTTAGGCATATAATACAAAGTAATTTCCTTCATTCAATTACTTTGACTCAAATTTATGTTCCAGTAAATCTTTAGATGAAGTAAGCTTCATTAGTATCGAGTGTTAAGGGGTGCACTTCTCTTACTCCATGTATCATTTCAGTTTTGGCCATGATGTAGCACTCTGACATTCTTCTTTTAGGTCTTTACAAAAATAACCATGAATATTTCTCCATTGTATTTTCTGAATGCAAGATTCTGCACTATGTAACTTATTTCTTGATCATGCTCTTATGCTCCTGATACAATTCTTCTTGGTTTTTTAAATTGTTGTTGCTGGTTTATATGTCCATAGGTTAAAAGATGTGCTGAGATGTCTAGGAAACTACGATTTATCAAAGACCAGATTCATAAAGCTGGTCTGATACCACCAACCAGCTTCTCAACCTGATATTGAGTTAGAAGAATTGGAGGTATGCTTCATTTTATGTGTATGCCAGAGAATGGATCTTCCTTCTGCTATGACAGATTTTGACTGCTTTTTTGATGATAGATTCAACTTGCTGAGCATGAGCACGGGTTGATTGAAATGATCAATGCCAATAGTGAGAAACTGCAGCAAACATATAATGAACTACTTGAGTTCAAGATGGTACTGCGCAAGGTACATAGTCGACTATTGGTTTATATTTTCTTTTCCTTGGTCAATGAGAAACAGTTGGCCTTGTAAGGAAATTATTGATTTTTCTGTGTTTAAACAAGATTTTTTTTTTTTAATCAATGTTTTCCTTTTTCTGTTTTTTTTCTTTAAATTACTAGAATATATCTCATTGTTTTAAGTCATTTTCATTGTGAAATTAATATCTTTTAAAACAAAGCCTTGTATGCTGCATGCCTGCTCTTATATTGTGGAGAAAGTATGATAAAGAAAAAATATTGAAGTATGTGCATAAAATCCAGATACAGTGTTTTTCATTCCCTTCTCCATATTGTTGTCTTAAGCGTTCTTGACTTCCTCTTTTTGAGGGTCTTTAAGGCTTTTGATTCTCGTAATCTAGTATATCCATCCATCTCAATTTTTTGGTAACTCCAGGCAGGTGACTTCCTTTTATCGAGTGGGAGTCCTGTTGCAGCCCAGGACCAGGAGACAGAATTAGATGAAAATGTCTGTATAAAGGATGATTATGAAGACGCCTCATCACTGCTTGACCAGGTAACCACCAATTGCGATTCATGAATCATTTCTGTTGCTGTATTCAGGTAGGTTTTCTAATTTTCAGGAGATGAGAACGGGACCATCTAATCAATCTGGTGTGGGATTTATAAGTGGCATTATTTGTAAATCTAAAATTTTGAGATTTGAGAGAATGCTGTTTCGTACAACGAGGGGAAATATGCTTTTCAATCAGGCACCAGCTGATGATCAAATCCTGGATCCTGCAACAAATGAAATGGTAGTGTTTCTTTGATTTTTGGCTAGGAAAACATATTGAGCATTTGTTTATTTAGAATTTTCATTGGTTAAAAACGAGGATGTTGTGTTTTGGATTCTTAAATAGAACAATCATAACATGTTTCAAGGAATTGATGTTGAGAAAACAGTTTTTATGATATTCTTCTCAGGTGAGCAAGTGAGAATAAGAATCCTAAAATTTTTTGAAGCATTCGGTGCAAATTGCTATCCGGTTCCAGAAGACACAATCAAGCGGAGGCAAATAACTCAAGAGGTATGTTTGTAACCAGAGAGTTTTGCTTGTGGAAAAGATCCATACACATTCTTCTCTGTCATTTTTATTGCAGCAGCAACCTAAATTTAAAACCTTAGTTCCTTAGGTCCAGTGGATTACCACGTATGAACCTAGAACCTCCAATTGATAAGTCGCTCACTTGCTCCAAGACACTAGAGCTACATGCAGTTGTATTACAATCTATGATTAAGTTTATCAAAGCCTTATTTTATAGTTGTACATTACCAAGGAAAGGAAAGAAGAACTCCTAGCTTCAGCTGGCCTCATGCTGTATTATGTTGTTTCTGTAAATACGTAATATAACATCACTTTCCCATTTTCAGGTTTTGTCACACTTGTCTGATTTGGAAACAACCTTAGAGGCTGGCCACTGTCATCGGGATAAGGCTCTCACCTCCATTGGATTTCAGCTTCCTAAGTGGATGAACATGGTAGGGTGCAGCTATTGTATTTTCTTCCTTTTTAACTAATCACTGGTTTGCTAGTGAGGATGCTAAGTTATTTCCGAACACCCCTCTCTAGGTGAGAAGGGAAAAGGCTGTTTATGACACGCTAAATATGCTGAACTTTGATGTCACAAAGAAGTGTTTGGTTGGTGAGGGTTGGTTTCCCATATTTGCAAAAATGAAGGTGCTTGGTCTACTGTTTATGTTTTTGTTTGTGATACTTGGAGTAACTGTTTTTTTATTCCATAATCCATATTGATTGTAAGGGATAAGATCTGCCATATTGCAGATTCAAGAAGCTTTGCAACGTGCAACAATTGATAGTAACTCACAAGTGGGCGTAATAATATTTCACGTGAAGGACTCGGTTGAGTCTCCACCAACCATTTCGCAAATGCATATCAAGAATTTGTTGATGCATATGGGTAAGTCTATTAGTTCGAGTCATAAATTCTTTGAGGATGACATTGGCTCCTTCATTTCTTGATCTCTATGTAGTGCTTGTTACAGCAGCATAATGTATCAAGTCATTGGGAGTGATCTCTTTTGCATCCAGAGTTTCCATTGCCAAAGTTGCATCCAATTTAAAATTTGTTTTATATTTTGTTGAAGAACTGAACTTACCAATCATAATGGCCATCTTGAAATTCTGTCTGTGTCTAGCTGCATATTTTAAGGCACTGATCCATAATTTTGTGTAACAGTGTTGCTAAATACCAGGAGGCAAATCCTGCTGTCTATACTATTATTACATTTCCATTTCTTTTTGCTGTGATGTTTGGGGATTGGGGACATGGTATATGTTTGCTACTTGGAGCATTCTTTTTAGTTGCCCATGAAAAAAAGATCGGTTCACAGGTACGCTATCTCATTTTTAATTTTTATTGCAGTTGATGTTAATGTTCTATGCATATGTTTGTCGATTCAATTTTTGCTACTTGTGTAATTGCATTATCTATTGATAATGTTTTGAGTTTCAGTTATATGCACTTTCATATTTCAGTATTCGTTGAAAATTAACATACCATAGAAAATACTGTTCTTTTTGTTGGATTCTGAAGTTGGTGTAGTGTGCGTATGATAACAGCAAGGCTATTTCATATTTGTTCCTTTTCTTGAGCACATGTCATAGTTTAGAGGGAAGCTGGCTGGCCGTGAGATTAACATTTTTCAGCTTATTAGTTTCATGGATTTATTATAAATTGTGCTTTTCAAAGTTAATGTGTGAAGAAATTGTTTTCGAGGTGGAATATTAGTATGCACTTGTTGGCTTATTTCCTGGATTGATAAATTTTTCTTTTTTTTGTTTTTTGAAATATTTTCTAGTGGTTTTTAAGACTGGAACCCACTAACTGATTGCCAAAGTGTAACTGATAATTTTGTTCCTTGTAATTATTTGTTTATTTCCATTAGAAACTCGGCAGCTTCATGGAGATTCTATTTGGTGGACGATATGTTCTCCTTTTGATGTCACTCTTTTCAATCTACTGTGGCTTGATCTACAATGAATTCTTTTCCGTCCCTTTTCACATATTTGGTAGCTCAGCTTAGAGATGCCGAGATGCCACATGCATGTAAGAATTATCGCCTTTTCTTGGTTATTACACTTTTTCCCACCTCAGCTCCTCGGCAAGCAGAGAAAAAAAGAAAGCCAGAAAGTAACATAAAGTTGGAAACTAAGCTATTAAAGGAAGATTTAGAAAATTAAAGATAAGAAGAGGCCAAAAAAAGGATAATTTGGAAAGCCGAAAGTTAATGGCAGTATTATTATTAAATGAAGCTTGATGAATAACTTGGGTCACTACAAAAAGGGTGCAAATCTTGTCCTTATAGAGTTTGAATTACATATGAACTACTGCAGAATAGAAAAGTTTACAGTCATCATTTCCTTTTCTCTTGAAGATTATATTCTTATTCAGGATTCACATTTTTGGAGTGTGTACAGTTGGGTACTGTTGTTTTTTAAATTTGGAGTTCATTTAGGTTGCATTTGGATTCAAAGATTAAGGTTGAAAATTATAATAACAAATTCATTATGTGCCTTTGGATGAGTTCATCTGTGTAGCTTTGAACATTCATAGATCTTTTTTTTAAACTTTTTTCATTCTTTTAGCATTTGTTTGAAGGGGTTTAAGGATGTAATGAAAAACTACAGTGTAATCCCATAGTTTGAATTGATTTTAGAACCCCTTCTCTCATTTTGGATTTATTTTTGATTATTTGGGTGGATTTGAAAACTCTGTCGAAATTCAGTGGACTTGTGATGGGAACTAAGATATACTTCTAGAAATTTGAAGCGCAACTCTCCAAATTACCCTAGCAACCAGTTTAGAAACTGTAGAGAAAATAATACTTTCATAAAATGAATCAATCCCTGTACAAAACAAAGCACAGGCTATTTATAAGATTAGCCCTGCCTAAACCCACGAAATGTAACTGCCACTAAAAGAACTAAACTAATAACTAACTATATGGCCCAAGCCCAAATACTGAAATTACTGAAATAAAAGAATTTAGTCAACTGGTCAACATTCTTCCTCTTCTTTTGTAAACATTTATAATTGGTGGATTCTCATCAACACCCCCGCCGTGAAAACGAACCTTGTCCTCAAGGTTAAGAGTGGTGAAGTGACTTCGCAAGTCGTCGACGGGATCCCATGTTGCATCTTCGGGTCCCAATGATTTCCAGAGGACGAGAGCTTCACGTATTGGCCCTCGTGGAGTATGGCGCCAACGGTACTCCAAAACACGTTCTGGTACAAGGTCGGGGGTTCCGTCACTGGAATATGGAGGTAGCGTAGCACAAGTTGGTGTATCGGTTCCTATTTTTCGGCGGAGCAGGGAGACGTGGAAGACTGGATGGATGCGAGATTCCGGTGGAAGATCAAGACGGTATGCTGCTGGCCCAATTCGGTCTAGAACCTGGAAAGGACCGAAGAACTTACTTGCTAATTTCTGGTTGATTCGGCGATGAATAGTTTGCTGGCGATACGGTTGAAGCCTGAGATATACCCAATCTCCCGGTCAAAATTCTTCTGGTCGTCGTTTGGCGTTGGCGTATTGGCACATTCGATTTTGGGCCGCAGTAAGGTTGAGGTGTAACTCGCGGAGGAGTGCATCCCTATTTTTGAGTTGGATGTCCAGCTCGTGAACTGCTGTAGAACCTGGTTCGTGAAATGGAATGGGTACAGCGGGCCGTCCGTAAACAACTTCGAATGGACTCATTTTAATTGCACTGTGGTATGTTGTGTTATACCAGTATTCAGCCCATGATAAGTGAGATTCCCAGTCCTTTGGCTTATGATACGTCATGCAACGGAGATATTGTTCTAGGCAGCGGTTGACCACTTCGGTTTGGCCGTCGGTCTGCGGATGGTACGCTGAACTAAACTGCAACTTTGTTCCCAGCAGTTTGACTAACTCAAGCCAGAAATTACTGATGAAGACTCGATCACGATCTGAGACAATGGTTCTTGGTATGCCGTGTAAACGAACAATGTGTCGCATGAACACTTCTGCAACGGACGCTGCTGTGTATGGGTGTCGTAATGCAATAAAGTGTGCATACTTAGAAAGGCGATCTACCACTACAAGTATGGTGTCCTTGCCGTGGGATCGGGGCAACCCTGTGATGAAATCAATTGAAATGTCAGTCCATACCTGTGCTGGGATCGGGAGGGGGGCCAATAGGCCGGCTGGTGTACGGCTGTCGGACTTGTTTCGCTGGCATACATCACAAGTCTTGATGAATTGCACAACATCGTGCTTGAGTCTCGGCCAACCAAACAACTGTTGTAGTCTCTTTGTCGTACGTAGAATGCCCGAGTGGCCTCCGAAGGCCGACGAATGAAATGTCTCGATTAATTGTGTGCGCAGTTCACCTTCCGGAATCTGTATCTTGCCCTTGTGAGCCACACACCCATTTCGTAATTCCCAACTTTCGTCCGAATTTTACCCCTCAGTGAGCTGCTGTAATATGGGTGCCAGGGTGTTGGTCCTGAAAGGAGTATATGACAAGTGTATGGGGGGGGGAATACACTTGTATGCAATTCTTTTGCTAATTTGATCAAACCAGAGTTCAGCAAGGTTGTCTTGGACAACTCTGCTGAAGAAGATTAACTCTTCTAAGATAATCAAACTACTAAGTACAATTGAGTACTTAGTTGAATAACTATCTAGGGGAGTTATATGTGCGGAATAGTGGTTGGCCCTTTAAGTTTAGACTCCTTTAATTTCTGAAATCACTTAGTCAATGCAACACAGTCCAGTTTTCAGGGAACTTGTCCAAATTGGTTTTTGCACAGTCTTTGAATGTTTATCCTTGAAAGATCAGTTTTATGTGCAGTGTTGAGTGTATGAAGGTATTTGAAATGTAAATCAACACAAGAAGTTATAGTGGTTCAGAGACTCAAGCTCCTACATCCACTTTCCCTGATTTAACAGGATAATTCCTTCACTCTTGGAATTAACTTGTTTTATAGTGCCAAGGTGCACTTGATCAAGAACACCACTCCTTGGTGAATTGATCCCTAGGATGTCTAGAGTCCTAGTACCCTCTTCTCAACTCAGAACTGAACTGTTCTTCTCTCAACAGTCAGCTCCTACCACTTCTACTACTACAACCTTCTCACTTTCACTCTTGAAAGGGGTAAGGATTGAAGTAAGGTTCCAACTAATGAGATATCCTTTACAATGAGGATCAAGGTATAAGGATAGGATATCTCTCTAAGCTTGTGTATGGTTATACAATGAAGTTCAGCTTAGATGAAGTGTATGAAGACTAAGATAGTCTCTTTGAAGGCTTTAAGAGCACTTGTCAACTTGTAGGATAGTTGGATATTCTTGTCAAGGTTGAGGTGCTTTCAAATGGTCTTCACACTTCTGTATTTATAGACAAAATGGAGGATTTGCCCGTTGGAGAGGCAGCCCCAAATTGCTATAAATGTCTTCCTTGAGTTCTTCAAACTGGAAGACAGATTCTTGATAGTGACATGTCCTCATTTGGGTAATAAACGGCTTGTAAGACTTTGTCTTCATTCTGCAGCACTTTTCCCAATGTTTGACTTCTTGTTAGGACTTGGACATGGCTTCTGAAGGTTGATCCAGTGATAGGACAACATTCCTTATCATCTGGACAACTCTCCTTATCACTATCAGCAGTTTTGCCTTTCAGCAAGGTTGGCTTGCTCTTCTTCAGATGACTTGGCTCTTTCCCTCTATTTCACTTCAAGGTGATCTTAGCTTGTTTCTTTGGTGATCTTTAGGGTGTGGTTGTCTCTTTCTCTTCAGCATAGTTGACCTTCAACCTTTGGAACATCTGTTCTGATTCAATCATGCTGAGACAACTCTTCTGGACAACTCTCCTGATCAGCATATTTGGTCTTTTAGCATCAGAGCACTTTACACATAGAGTTGGCTTCTTTGGACAACTCTCCTGATCAAAAGCCTTTGAGTAGCCTTGTCCTTTTGAGCTAGGTAAGTTTGTTCTTGCATGTGGCTAGCTTCTTTGGACAACTCTGCTGATCAGAGTTATTAAGCTTGTCCTTTTGATTTTACCAATCTTGCATATGGACACTTTCTCTGGACAACTCTCCTGATCAGATCATCTTATTGGACTTGTCCTTTTGAGCTTTACAATCTTTTTCTTGCATAAGAACATCTTCTCTGGACAACTCTCCTGATCAGTGCATTTGGTTTTTCATAGAGTGTCCTTGCTCTTAAGTGGTTGTTCCAGAATTTGAGCCTTGAGGGGACTTGATCTTGATCATCTTCAAAGCATAGGTTCCCCCTCAAATTGTGCATCTAATTGTCTAAGAGCTGCCTAACATTTCAGCTTCTCATCTAGCCTTATGCTATGTGTTCTAACATTTTTAGAACACTATCAATTTGACTTAGGCATGTCTCAGGGGGTTTTGGTATTAGATCAAAACATATCTCATTTTATTCCCAACAATTTCCCCCTTTTTGATGATGCCAAAACCTACATTATTTAAGCAAAAGTGACTTGTCCACACCTTTTACATGTATCTTCAGAAGACATGACTAAGGTCAATATTCCTGAAAAAGCAATGTGTTAGTGTATTCACTGTTTCTGTTGCAAGTAGGTTCAAGATAGGCATAGAGAGATTAGTGTTTCTTGATTCAAAATAAGTTCAACTATCATTCATTCAAAAATCATTACAGGCATGTTGATAGTTGAAATTAACATATCAGAGCATGAATCATTAACATTTAAATACATCAGAGCATTTCATTCTAACAATTCAAGACATAAGTAAGATATTCAATCATCAGAGCACAGAGCTTGTATCAGAGCAATCCATAACAGATCAGAGCAACCAGATTAGCACACCATATCAGCAATCTTGACCATATTTTAGCATAGTTGATCAATCAAGAAAGGTCAGAAGACTTAGCCATTTCAAAGATCATCCTCAGGGGGTGGCAGCATTCCATACTGTGCCCACACTCTTCTTTTCAATGCCATGGCTTCTTGGTTGGTTCCCTTAGGTCCAAGAACCATCTTGTTTAGCTTAAGGATCTCAGTGAATTCTCTCAGAATTCTTGCTTGATCAATCCATCCTTCAAGCTTTGGAGGCATGTATATGATTGGCTTGGGAGCTGTGAGTTCAAATCTTGCAATGTCAGCAGCTGCAAGAAGTTGTTGATACAACTCTCTGTAGTATTCTAGCATGAACTCAGTGAAGGCAGAGTCTGCATCTACTCCATTCCATCTGTCAATGACATAATAGTCATAGACAAACTCCCTTTTGGCTTCTTCCCATGTGTCATTCAGTTGAATTGGCACCCATTTATCCAAGTGTGGTTTGGTGTCCATTGGGATTAGAAGCTGAGGCTTCATCTTGCTGTAAGCTGCTCTTCTCCTTCTTGGTTTCTGAAAGTTTGCTCTCCTTTCATCTCTTGCTCTGTTGGCTTCTTCCATCAGATCCATTTTCTCATGGGCCCTCATCATGGCCAGTTTCTGTTGTGTTTCAGGGTCTTTGCCATACCCTTCATGAAACAGCTTTGATGGATCATGGGCTAGAACAGTTGTCTTCTTCTTAGGTTCAGGTCCAAATCCTTCAGCATATATTTCTTCAATGTCTTCAGTGGACTTGGTACTTTCAGCAGTTTTGCCAGATTTAGAAGATTTGTCCTTTTCAGCAGCTTTGGGCTCTTCAGCAGTTTTGGCTTTCTTTGATGTAGGCTCATCTTCATCAATTCTGAATTCAGGTGGAAGATCAAGGCTGCTAGGAAAGTCAGTGAATTTCTCAATTTGTCTCTTCTTTCCTTGGGCCTTCTTGATCTTTCCTCTGGTTTGGACACCTTCAGCATCTTTGTCCAAACCTGACACTTCACCACCTGGTCTTTGTTGTAGCCTTACTCTTTCCTCTTGAGCTGAGGCCATTGAGTTTTTCAATGCCAATGCTAACTGCTCCTCTTCATTCAAATCTTCCAAGTTCAGCATTTCTGGCTCTTTTCCCTTTCCTTCAGGGACTTTGTCCTTCCCTTTCACTGGACTCCCAATTACTAAGGCACCTTTTTCCCTTGCTCTTTCCCTTTCCCCCTTTTTGGCAGCATCAAAACACTGGGGCTTGAGGTCACTCATTGTTGAGGCCATCAGGGATTGGGCCTGGTTTAGGGACTTCATCTCTTCCAACAAATACACATTTTCATCATGTATATCTTGCATTTTATCATTGCTCAAGCTAAGAAAAGCTAGAACAGGCTTCATTTTTTGTTGGACAACCTCCTCCAAGGTTGCTTTGAGAGATGCATCCAATTTAGCTTTCAGAAGCTCAGTGAGGTTGGCCACTGCACCTTCAGCAATGTTGGCCAGCACATCTTGGGAAAATTTTTCTGAGGCAGCTTTGACCATAGCTAGCCTTTGCTCTTCAGCTCTTCTCTTTTGCAGTGCAGTCTTCTTTCCAATAGCTTGTTTGACAGTTAGCCTGAGAGCTTTGACATTAGCATTGTGATTGTCTCTCAGCAGCTTTTGTTCTTTCTTGACCTCCTCTGAGATGGCTTCCATGGTTGATTTGGCATTTTGAACTTCAGTGGAGATGGTTTGGAGACCAGATTCCACACCACTGATTCTTGCCTCAAGGGTTGGTAGCACAACATCTTCAGAGCCAGTGAGCCTCATTTCTACAGATGCTAGAGTCCTTCCTTGCTCATTCAATGCTCCTGAAGTTTCAGCATGAGCAGATTGGACTTGATGAGCCAAGGAGTCCAACTTCTCTGATTGCATTCCAAGTAAGGCCTGAGCTGAGCCTGTGTCTACTTGGATAGGTGCATCTGTTAAGAACTCATCTGCAAAAATTTGATCAAGAGAGATACCTGCAACATCAGACAAGTCAAACAAGTTAGGAAATAAGCACTCATCACCCTCAATTTCTTTTGTATAAGACTCTGATACATCAGCAGTCTTCTTCTCATTTTCAACTTGTTCTTTTCTCCCTTCTTTGATAATGTTCTCACTCAAGGAATCATGCCTCCTCTCATCAAGGGATTCTTGAAGTTCAGATTTGACTTCAAGAATAACCTGTCCTTCCTCACTTATTCCACCCTCATATGGTGGTACACTCACTATCTTAGTGATGACTACCTCTCTTTCATCCTCAACTCCCTCTGATTTTTCAAAACTACTTTCCTTTTCAACTCCTTCTCTTAAACCTGCAGCATCTCCACCTTCAACAAGGTTCAAAGATGGCAGTTGTAGGGAGATCACAGTGCTTATATCAGCAGCCACTGAGTCATCCTGAATGATTAAGGGCTGATCAGTGTCCAACTCTTCTGACACTGAATAGGCCTTAATCAAACTAGCCTCTAATACAGGAACCTCAACATCTTTAGGCTGTGCCTTGGGTTCAGAAGAACCTTCATTGGCAGATGTGTCCTTGGTTGTGTTACCACCCTTGGTCAACACCTCTGAGAACACAGAGCCTTTCCTATGGTAGGTTTTAGGAGGGTTAGAGAGTCTATCTGCTATAGAAGACTTGGGTTGAAAGGATTCAGGGAGATTGGCTTGAGAGGTTTCAGGGGGGTTGGGATTTGAAGGGTTTGAGGGATCATCAGGAGAATCATCATCATTTGAGCTACTGTCAGGGTGTTTGATTCCCTTGGCTTTTCTTTCTTTCTCCTCCTCAATTTTATCAGCTACTAACTTTGCAAAAATGTTCTCATCAATGAGAAATCTTGTCTTTGTAACTCCAGCAAAGTGTAGCAATCTGTTTTCCTCTATTTGCCACCAGTTTGCACCCTTATCTTGGATGACTTGTGATATCTCCATCATAGATTTGTCTTTCACATCAACAAGCATCCTCAAATCATGAAAGGCCTTCTGAATTCTTGGAAATTCAGCAAGTTGTGGATACAAACTGTCCACAGTAGCCTTGGCTCCTCCTCTGAGCATACTTTCAAAAGTATACTCCTCCTCATCTCCACTTGAATGGGGACTTTGGGTTATAGGGGAGTTGGCTCTGGGTTCTCCTAATGTGGCTTCAGGCAGATTAAGTTCAGGGATATTGGCTTCAGAAGGGTTGGGCTCAAATGAAGGTATTTCAGTTGCTTTAGAGAGCAATGAATCTGAAGGGGCTTTACTCAGGGGGGTTGGCTCATGAAGTGCATGCTCTAAGAGCTTTGAATAGTTGAGCATGGATGAGTCAAGGGGAGACAGGAGTCTTGTCTCATCTACAGCTAAATCTGCAAGCACATCTATGCCACTTCTTTGCACATTCCCTTCTGGAGAATATCTCTTAGTGAGATTTACAGGGGTAATGGGTTGGTTGGAAGGGGTGACATGGGTTTCAGGGGAATTGGGCTCAAAGTTCTGAGTTTCAGGGAGGTTGGCCTCTATAGGTTGACCTTCAGGGACTTTGGATTCTGGAGTTCCAGAACCAGATGAATTAGTCCTTGACATAGATTTGGCCCTGCTTTCAGCTCTGCTCTCCCTTAGAGCCAATTGAAGAGACCTTTCTTCTTGAAACTCCAACACCTTCTCAGTAGGTTTGGCCCTTCTCTTGCTGGCCCTACTGCTTCCACTTCCTTCCTTCTCAGGGACAACTTCCCTGATTCTCTTATCACCCTTCTTCTTTTGCCTAGTCTCATTGTACTTCCTCCTCAACTCTTCTGAGTGGTCAGAAGGCACACTCACTCCCTCTTCTGCCACTGCATCAACTTCAGCTGATGCTCCTGAGGCTTCTTTTGAAGACAATTGAGACATCTTTCTTGTTTTGATAGCCCTGGCCTTTGTTCTCTTTTTCATCTTGGGCTTCTCTTCCTCCTGTTCTTCAGCAGGCTTGGCCAGTAACATCCTTCTTTTCTCAGTTTTCTTGCTGAGCTTTCTGAATAGGATCTTTTGGGCTGGGAGGGGTTTTGCAAAGGTTTGCATCTGGGAATAGTGGGAAAACCTCTCAATCAACAAGCTTGCCCTGGTGCAATACTTGATTTTCCCTTCTAGCACCACCTTATTGTGGGTTTTCACCTTAAATTTAGCCTTCTCCTTCATCATCTCAGACATGATGAAGGTCCTCCAATCAAACTTGATGCCCTTATCACTGGCATCAATAATGGCATCCATGATTCTGATCCTTGGATGGCTGACCTGCTCTAAGCTTCCAGTGTTGCTTAGGAGGCTCTTAGCAACTACCTCAAAAAGATTGAGAAACTCTGGCTTGAGAGTTTTCTTGTTTTGAGTTGAGGAGAGAGGGCCTGGAACTAATAACCATTCTTGGGCTATTTCCTCTAATGCCCAGTACCATAGACCTCTGGATTCCTTCCCTCATAAGGCAATCCAAAAGCTCCTTCCAGATCTTCTGAGGAGAATTTTACTCTGTGGAATCTCTCCTCTTCCTCTCCTTCAGCTGTGTAGGATAGTCTGGTTGATACTTCACCATCTTCAGGCTTGCCTCTCCACTTGAGGAAGGCAAAGAATTCTGCCATGTAGCTCTCCAAGCAAGAGCTTGGTCTTTCCTCCATGAACTTTTGAAGTCCAGCTCTTCTCAACCACCTCAGGGTTGGAGTAATCTCAGGATCTTCACTTTCAAAAGAAACTATTGGCTCAAAGTGAAGATTGTTTTTGTTGCTAAGGTAGGCAAAATCCAGGTCTAGATCCTTGTTAGAGAAATCAACAAGCATCTCAGGTCTAACTTTGGGGGCCATTGAAATTTGCAGAGAGAGTTTTGAAGAAAATTAGAGTTAGGGTTTCGAATACTTGGGGAAGAAGTGTTTGTGGGTATCTTAAGACTTGTGAATATTCTAAAAAGAATGTTTGTCAATGAGTTGGTAAGGTCTTGAGACTATTCAAAGGTGAACAAAAATGGAAATCCAAAATGGACGGCTAGGATTGATTTCAGGGGAGTTGTCCATTTTTGATCCAATGGTCAAAAACCAATGTAACAGTGAAATAACTGTTTTATTCAAAACGTGGGTGGTTTTTAATGTTTGTTTAAGGCTGGGGGTTTTTCGAGATAGATCATGTCCCAAAAAGTTTAATGCAAACAAGAGTTAAATTTTGGCATTTAATGCATGGAAAGTGACCTTTTGGGTGGGAGACAAATTAAATCCCAGAAAGGTGAAAACTGTATTTCAAGGGACAGATTTCGAGATAGGTATTGATCACCAAAAATAGGTGCTTATCAAACCAAGATTTGGTTTGATAGCTGGGACAACTTATCTGATTCTACATGGACAAGTGTCCTGAAAGACTGTGGACAAGTGTCCTGAAGAAGTGAGGTCATGTTTCTGAGTTTCAGTAGACTTGACCAAGTCTGCTGAAGTTTGAGTTTGTTTCCCCCTTAATCAATGAACTTCTTTGGGTTCATTTGTCCAACTTCCCTGGATCAAGAAGTCCCAACTCTGCTGATAATTCCAGGAACCTTGCCTCTGCAAGTGGCTTAGTTAGTATATCAACTTTTTGATGGTCTGTGTGTATTTTCACTAGCTTGATATCCTTCTTCTCCACATGATCTCTAATGAAGTGATGCTTGATGTCCACATGTTTGCATCTTGTGTGCAAGACAGGATTTTGTGATATAGCAATGGCACTATTGTTATCACAGAAAATTGGCACTTCAGTAGAGTTGACTTTGTAGTCTCTGAGTTGTTGTCTTAGCCAAAGTATTTGAGCACAACAACTTCCAGCAGCAACATATTCAGCTTCAGTGGTGGAGGTGGCTACTGTATTTTGTTTCTTGGAGAACCAAGATATGAGTTTGTTGCCCAAGAATTGACAAGTCCCTGAGGTGGACTTTCTGTCAATTCTACATCCTCCATAATCAGCATCTGAGTAGCCAGTTAGCTCAATATTGTCATCAGCAGGGTACCAAATGCCTAGATTCTCAGTGCCTTTGAGATACCTCAAAATCCTCTTTGTAGCCTCAAGGTGGCTTTTCTTAGGATTTGCTTGAAACCTTGCACAAACACCTACTGCAAAGGTGATATCAGGTCTGCTGGCAGTGAGATAGAGGAGTGAACCAATTATTCCTCTATACTCAGTAGAGTTGGTTGGCACACCACTCTCATCAGGATCCATCTTCCAATTGGTGTTCATAGGGATCCTTACTGGCTTGCTAGTTGTACACCCAAACTTTTTGATCATTTCTCTGGTGTACTTAGCTTGGTTGATGAAGATTCCTTCTTTAGATTGCTTGACTTGTAGACCCAAAAAGAAGTTCATCAACCCCATCATGGACATCTCAAACTTGCTTTGTATGAGCTTGGAGAATTTTTCACACAGCTTCTCATTAGGAGATCCAAAAATTATGTCATCCACATAAATTTGGACAAGCAAGATGTCCTCTCCTTCAGAGATTCTGAAGAGAGTTCTGTCCACAGTTCCCTTGGTGAATCCATGATCCAAGAGGAATTGTGACAGTGTATCATACCAAGCCCTAGGGGCTTGTTTGAGTCCATATAGAGCTTTCTTGAGTCTGTAAACTTGGTTTCCAACTTCAAAACCTGGTGGTTGCTCCACATAGACTTCTTCTTTCAAGACTCCATTCAGAAAGGCACTCTTGACATCCATTTGGTATACTTTGAATCTCTTGTGGGCTGCATAGGCTAGAAAGAGCCTTATTGCTTCTAGCCTTGCCACAGGTGCAAATGTCTCATCATAGTCAATGCCTTCATGTTGGCAATACCCTTTTGCCACAAGTCTTGCTTTGTTTCTGACAATCACATCATTTTCATTTTTCTTGTTCTTGAACACCCACTTTGTTCCAATAACATCTTGATGTGAAGGCCTATCCACCAGCTCCCATACTTCATTTCTGGTGAATTGGTTCAGTTCTTCCTGCATGGCTGTGATCCAATTGGCATCTTGAAGTGCTTCCTCAATATCACTTGGTTCTTGCTCTGACAAGAAACAACAGAACATAGCACTTTCACCATGAAATTTTCTGGTTCTGACTCTTATACTTGGATCACCAAGTATCAGATCAGTAGGATGGTCAGATAACCAAGTCCTTCTTTTCCTGATCTCTTCAGTAGAGTTGTCCTCTACTGAAGGTGAGTCATTTTGATCATAGAATTCAGGATAATTTAATGCAGGATCTAATTCAGGATCATAATCAGGGGTGTTGTCCTCAATGTCAGGGACATTGGCATTTTCAACATTTTGAGTTCCCCCTTGATTATTTGACCCATTAACTACCTCAGCAGGAACTGCTTCTTCATTGGTAGTTGTTACCTGGATGTGAACTGGGATTGGTTCATTCAGTTCACCATTTCCATCTGTAGGATTTGTCTCAGGAAGGTTGCCTTCAGGATTGTTGTCCAATGTGGGTTTTTCAGGCAGATTGGCTTGAACAACATCTATGAATTCAGTGTCTTTGTCTTTTAGGCTTAATCTGGTTGTCCTTTGTGTGATTTCTTCAGGTTCTAAATGATCATTCCTGATCTCAAAGATAGATTCATCAAACACAACATGAGGTGTTTCTTCCACTATAAGGGTTTTCTTGTTGTAGACTCTGAAAGCTCTACTGATTTGAGAGTATCCAAGAAATACTCCCTCATCAGCTTTGCTGTCAAAGGCTTTCAACTGTTCTTTCCCATTATTGTGAATGAAACATTTACAACCAAATATATGAAAGTATGACACTTTAGGCATTCTTCCTTTCCAGAGTTCATAGGGGGTTTTGCCTTGCCCCTTAGTGATCAAACATCTATTTTGAGTATGGCATGCAGTGTTTATAGCTTCAGCCCAAAACCTCTTAGGTAAATTTGAGTCAGCAATTAGAGTTCTAGCAGCTTCTTTTAAAGTTCTATTCCTTCTTTCTGCAACTCCATTTTGTTGGGGAGTTCTAGCTGTTGAGGTTTCATGAGCTATTCCATTTGATGTGCAGTACTCATTGATGTATGAATTAATGAACTCAGTGCCTTTATCAGATCTTATCTTGATAATGCTAAGGCTTTTCTCATTTGACAATCTCTTGAGAAGTTTAGGTAGTTTGACTTGTGTTTCCTTCTTATTAAGGAGAAATACTACCCATGTGAACCTAGAGAAGTCATCTACTACCACTAATGTGTATTTTCTACCATTTATGCTTGAAGGGGTAATTGGTCCAAACAGATCCATATGTAGAAGTTCAAGTACCCTTTCAGTGGAGATGACTGGTTTTCCTTTGAATGAGGCTTTAATCTGTTTCCCTTCTTGACATGGCTTACACACATGTTCTTTAATGAAAACCTCATTAGGTAGTCCTTTAACTAATGCATTTCTAGCAAGTTTATTCATAGATTTGAAGTTCAGGTGGTTTAGCCTCTTATGCCATAACCAACTTTGTTCACTAGAACTTTTAGCAATGAAACATGCAGCATCAGTAGACTTGTCCCAGTCTGCAAAATATACATTTCCCTTCCTAGTTCCAGTCAATAGGGTTTGTTGAGTTTTATCCTTAATTAGACACTTTCCACTTGAGAACTCAACATTAAAATCTTTATCACAGAATTGACTGATACTTAGGAGATTATATTTGAGACCAGCCACATAAGATACATTGGTTACTTTGATGTTACCAATCATCAAAGTACCATAACCTTTTGTAGTTGCTTGTGAGCTGTCTCCAAAAGTAACATTTGGGCCTTCTTTTTCAATGAAGTCAGTGAGGAGTTCCTTGTTTCCAGTCATGTGCCTTGAGCATCCACTGTCAAGGTACCATGCTGTCTTTTTGTTCATGCTCCTCTTCTTGTGGCCCACTGGTACCTGCATTTAGATAGGTTTAGGTACCCTTTGAGTTTTGGGTCCTGAGAGGTTAGCTGTACCTTTGGGAACCCAAACTTGCCTAATAACCCTGATTGATTCAAGGTGGCTAAGTTGATTTCCTAGTGCATCAACATACACTGTCTTTCCCTTAAATGTCTTTGGGTAAGTATGTGTGAATGTGTTAACTCTGTAAGTTTCAGAGGAGTTGTCCACTCTCCTGAACTTATGAGTTCTTTGTGCAGCTTGATGAAATCTTTGAGGAAAGGCCTTTTTATGACCATTACCCTTTGGCATGAAGGGTTTTGGTTGTCTCATTTTATTCTGCCTGTGAGGGTAGTTGTCCTTAGGTCTATTCAGCTGAGGCTCTCTCAGATGAGTTGGCCTAGACTGATTATACCTTGGATAATTCCTCTGAACATTGTTCAGGAGAGTTGCCCTTCCATTGGGTCTACTCTGCTGACCAATATTCCTCTTGTGCTCAGGAGCTTTGGCCATTTCCTTAGGTTTTGGCCTTTTCTCCTGAATCACTTGAGTAGGCATTTCATTCAATTTGCCCTTTCCTTTGTTCAGTGGCTGAATTATTTCATTTTCAGTTTGTGCCACTGACTTAACAAAGATTCTCTTAGTGTTACTTGTGGATGCAACACTAAGACAAGGTGAAGATTCAAATGGATCAAAACTCAATCCACTTCTTTGAGCCATAGGTCTTTGATAACTTTGAATTTCCTCTATTGCTCTAGAGGATTTTTTCAAAGCAGACATCTTTAATTTCAGGCTCTCTTCACTTGATTTAAGAATATCATATTCATGTGAGAGGTTTTCAAATTTGGCATTTAGAATTTTAAATTCAAATTCTTTTCTCTTCTGAGAGAGAAGTTGATCATCAATCTCCTTTTGTTGGTCAACTATCCTGAGATTTGCTTCCTCAAGCTTTCTCAAGACTTGTTGATACAACTCAGTAGACTTGACATCAACAGCTACCTCAGAGTTCTTGGTTAGTTCAGTAGCCAATCTTTCATTTTCTCTCACACAGTTGTCATGAAATTCTTGTAATCTAGTGAAATCTTCCATCAACTTTCCTAAGGAAAGTTTCAGGTTAACCTCACTAGTGTTTTGTGAGATGAATGATGGTGAACTAGAAGTAGAGGATACCTCATCATCCTCAAGAGCCATGTTGCAAACATCATCATCATCATCACTGTTGGAGAATAATCCATCAGAGGAGTTGAAGCTTTCAGCACTATCAGATTCTTCACCAGCCATCATGGCTTTTCTATTGGTGAACTTTCTGTCTCTTTTAGCTTGTCTCTCTCTTCTTTCTTTAGAGCTCAATTCAGGGCAGTCATATTGGAAGTGCCCTTTCTTTTTACAGTTATAGCACAGATCTTCATCATCATCCTTCTTGGATTTTTCTCTTCTCTTAGATGAAGAAGGATCAGCTCTACTGGATCTTCTCCTATCAGAGGACTTGTCCTCTGATCTTTTCTCTTCAGGTTTTTTGTCCTCAGCCTGATCTTCAGGGGAGTTGTATCTTCTCCTGAATTTGTTGTCTTGGTAGAATTTCTTGTATCTACCAAACCTTGTGTTGAGCTTGTCAAACCTTCTAGCCATCAAGGCTAGTTCTTCCTTCATTTCAGTCTTAGAGACTGTCTTTGATGATCTGGGAGTGGGTTGCATTTCTGGTTCAGCAACTTTGGCTTTGAATGCCACTCCCTTAGTAGGATTTGAAGGTTCCTCAACAGGCTTTCTTCTATTGAGGTCAAACTCATAGGCTTTAAGTTCTGAGAATATTTGTTGCATGGGCATGGTGGAGAGATCTTTGGTATTCTGCATCATTACAGCATAGACATCCCACTTTTGAGTGAGACTCCTTAGGATTTTCAGTCCAACCTCTCTCTTGGTGTAGACCTTGCCCAATGAGTTAATCTCATTCATCACATCAGTGAATCTACCAGCAAATTTGTCAATGGACTCATCAGACTCCATTGAGAATTGTTCAAACTTCTGCACAGCAACTTGAAGCTTGTTCTCCTTGATTTTTTCAGTGCCCTCACACATTTCAGCAAGGGTATCCCAAATTTCTTTAGCTGTGGTGCAGTGGTAGACTCTACCCATAACTGCATCTGGAATTGTTTGATAGAGGGTGTTCATGGCAAGATAATTCAAATTATCTTTCCTCTTTTCATCAGCAGTGAAGTCATCCTCATCTTTGGGAATCAGTTCCCTTATATCTGCTCTTTGCTCATCTGTCAATCTGGGGTTAGTTTGAGTAAACACAAAAGGTCCTCTTGTGATTACTCTAAGCATATCAGTATGAAGAGATGCAAGATGAGCCCTCATTCTAATTTTCCAGAAATCATAATTGTCTATTGAAAACATGGGCAGTTTGTGATGAGAAATGTGGTTGACTGGATTTGTGGCCATGTTGTCTAATCCTTGAACAGCAGGTGGAGGAACAGCATTGTTGTTGGCCATATCTCACAAATAATCAGTTAGTCAACAAGTGATGGATTTCAGATAGAGATCAGTTCAGTGATCACACCAAATATGAGAGTTTTTGAAAATCAAGATGGATTTTCAGAAGCAGTGGTCTTTGAACCCCTGCTCTGATACCACTTGTTGGTCCTGAAAGGAGTATATGACAAGTGTATGGGGGGGGAATACACTTGTATGCAATTCTTTTGCTAATTTGATCAAACCAGAGTTCAGCAAGGTTGTCTTGGACAACTCTGCTGAAGAAGATTAACTCTTCTAAGATAATCAAACTACTAAGTACTATTGAGTACTTAGTTGAATAACTATCTAGGGGAGTTATATGTGCGGAATAGTGGTTGGCCCTTTAAGTTTAGACTTCTTTAATTTCTGAAATCACTTAGTCAATGCAACACAGTCCAGTTTTCAGGGAACTTGTCCAAATTGGTTTTTGCACAGTCTTTGAATGTTTATCCTTGAAAGATCAGTTTTATGTGCAGTGTTGAGTGTATGAAGGTATTTGAAATGTAAATCAACACAAGAAGTTATAGTGGTTCAGAGACTCAAGCTCCTACATCCACTTTCCCTGATTTAACAGGATAATTCCTTCACTCTTGGAATTAACTTGTTTTATAGTGCCAAGGTGCACTTGATCAAGAACACCACTCCTTGGTGAATTGATCCCTAGGATGTCTAGAGTCCTAGTACCCTCTTCTCAACTCAGAACTGAACTGTTCTTCTCTCAACAGTCAGCTCCTACCACTTCTACTACTACAACCTTCTCACTTTCACTCTTGAAAGGGGTAAGGATTGAAGTAAGGTTCCAACTAATGAGATATCTTTTACAATGAGGATCAAGGTATAAGGATATGATATCTCTCTAAGCTTGTGTATGGTTATACAATGAAGTTCAGCTTAGATTAAGTGTATGAAGACTAAGATAGTCTCTTTGAAGGCTTTAAGAGCACTTGTCAACTTGTAGGATAGTTGGATATTCTTGTCAAGGTTGAGGTGCTTTCAAATGGTCTTCACACTTCTGTATTTATAGACAAAATGGAGGATTTGCCCGTTGGGGAGGCAGCCCCAAATTGCTATAAATGTCTTCCTTGAGTTCTTCAAACTGGAAGACAGATTCTTGATAGTGACATGTCCTCATTTGGGTAATAAACGGCTTGTAAGACTTTGTCTTCATTCTGCAGCACTTTTCCCAATGTTTGACTTCTTGTTAGGACTTGGACATGGCTTCTGAAGGTTGATCCAGTGATAGGACAACATTCCTTATCATCTGGACAACTCTCCTTATCACTATCAGCAGTTTTGCCTTTCAGCAAGGTTGGCTTGCTCTTCTTCAGATGACTTGGCTCTTTCCCTCTATTTCACTTCAAGGTGATCTTAGTTTGTTTCTTTGGTGATCTTTAGGGTGTGGTTGTCTCTTTCTCTTCAGCATAGTTGACCTTCAACCTTTGGAACATCTGTTCTGATTCAATCATGCTGAGACAACTCTTCTGGACAACTCTCCTGATCAGCATATTTGGTCTTTTAGCATCAGAGCACTTTACACATAGAGTTGGCTTCTTTGGACAACTCTCCTGATCAAAAGCCTTTGAGTAGCCTTGTCCTTTTGAGCTAGGTAAGTTTGTTCTTGCATGTGGCTAGCTTCTTTGGACAACTCTGCTGATCAGAGTTATTAAGCTTGTCCTTTTGATTTTACCAATCTTGCATATGGACACTTTCTCTGGACAACTCTCCTGATCAGATCATCTTATTGGACTTGTCCTTTTGAGCTTTACAATCTTGTTCTTGCATAAGAACATCTTCTCTGGACAACTCTCCTGATCAGTGCATTTGGTTTTTCATAGAGTGTCCTTGCTCTTAAGTGGTTGTTCCAGAATTTGAGCCTTGAGGGGACTTGATCTTGATCATCTTCAAAGCATAGGTTCCCCCTCAAATTGTGCATCTAATTGTCTAAGAGCTGCCTAACATTTCAGCTTCTCATCTAGCCTTATGCTATGTTTTCTAACATTTTTAGAACACTATCAATTTGACTTAGGCATGTCTCAGGGGGTTTTGGTATTAGATCAAAACATATCTCATTTTATTCCCAACACAGGGTGGGATCCGTTTGGGTTGCCACGGCAATGTCGTGCCAAAGGCCAGTGGACGGGCTAGAAAAGGCCATGTAGAGGTCTTCTGAATTTGGTTTCCTAGAAAGGGCGTCCGCCACACTGTTTTCTTTGCCCGGTCGGTACACAATCTCATAGTCGAATCCAACTAGTTTCGCTATCCATTTTTGCTGTTCCGGTGTCGTAATGCGTTGTTCCAGCAGAAAACGTAAGCTCCGCTGATCGGTGATGATTTTGAAACGACGTCCAATCAAGTAGGGGCGCCAACACCGGATGGCTTCGAGAATAGCCAACATTTCCTTCTCATAAATTGACCATGAAAGCTTGGAGATCGATATAGCTTTGCTCATGAAAGCAATTGGTCGATTTCGTTGTGATAGAACTGCTCCTATACCATGTCCCGAGGCATCCGTTTCTATCGTGAATTCCTCATTAAAGTTGGGTAGTGCTAGAACTGGGGTCGAACTCATGGCGTGCTTGAGTGCCTCAAAGGCTGTTTGTGCTTCGGTGGTCCACAAGAAGCTGTTCTTGCGGGTCAGGTTGTGAAGTGGTCTGGCTATCTCTCCAAATTTAGCGCAAAACTTTCTGTAATATCCGGCTAGGCCAAGGAAACCTCGCAATTCAGTCACGTTTGTTGGTATTGGCCATCCCACCACAGCCTCTATCTTACGAGGGTCGACTCGGACTCCTTCGTCTGAGATCCAATGCCCCAAATACTCCACCTCTTGGACACCAAAACAGCACTTAGATGGCTTAATAACGAACTGGTTGTACCTGTTTGTTTAATTCGGCCCAGAATTTTGTTGGCGTCTTCGTATTGTGTGTCGCCGAACCTCAGAAGTAACCCCTTTTTAAATTGTTTCCATGTGACTGATCGTTTATTGGAGGTGTGCTTGAACCATCTCCACCATTGTCGCGTGTCTCCATCCAAATAGTAGGACGCTATTTGAACCGTGTCCTTTGATCGTATCTTTTTGATGTTGAAATACTGTTCTGCCTTGTCCAGCCAATTGATTGCGTCCTCACCCCCAAATTTTGGAAATTCCAGTTTGAGTCCTCGGGGTCGATGGTCGCTTGGTCGTTCTGTTCGTCTATGCCCTCGGTGTCTTCTTCTCCACTTGTCGCTTGAGCTTGATTCACTCGTTTCTGTTTGTCTATGCCTTCGGTGCCCTTTTTTCCGTCCGTCGCTCGAGCTGGATTCACTCGACTCCTCGCTGTCCTCTGTCGCCGATTCAGAAGTAGACCCGTCTCTTTTAAACGGATTTTTCTTTGTGGCGAAAGGGTTTCTTGGCTTTCTTGATCGAAAGTATGAGCCTTCTCCCTCTTCCTCTTGACTGTCTTCCTCGCTTTCTTGGTACCTTCCTTTACCCTTCTCTTTCTTGGTCCATTTTTCTTGTTTTCTTGCTTTCCCGATTTCGTCGAGGCTACTGTTCTCTCGATTTCTTGATTCGTCCTTTCGGTGGCGCTGTCGGCCGCGAGTTTCTCCTTCGCGTTCACCATCCGAGCGTTCCCCGAGTCGCGTGGCCCGCAACTCCTTGCTCAGTTGTGCGATCGAAGCTTCCATCTGCGCGAAGCGTTGTTTGTTCGACACCATTCTTGAGGCCCTTCTGTTTGATCGAGTTCTGGCTCTGAGGCCAATTGATGGGAACTAAGATATACTTCTAGAAATTTGAAGCGCAACTCTCCAAATTACCCTAGCAACCAGTTTAGAAACTGTAGAGAAAATAATACTTTCATAAAATGAATCAATCCCTGTACAAAACAAAGCACAGGCTATTTATAAGATTAGCCCTGCCTAAACCCACGAAATGTAAGTGCCACTAAAAGAACTAAACTAATAACTAACTATATGGCCCAAGCCCAAATACTGAAATTACTGAAATAAAAGAATTTAGTCAACTGGTCAACATTCTTCCTCTTCTTTTGTAAACATTTATAATTGGTGGATTCTCATCAACTTGATGTTCAGAACTATCAACTGTCTTCTACGAAAAAGTTCTCTTACTTGGGGGTAAGTTTTAATAGCAACAAGAATTGTACATTTGGTATATTCTTGGGATTTTACCTATATGCTAAGTTTCAAGGATATGGTAAAAAAAAATTAAATAAAATTGTGCACATGCAGATATGAAAATATCGTGATACGTTTGGCGGGTCTGGCAGTGTTTGCTTTTGCTACAGCGTTTATTCTGCTGATGATGGAGACACTGAGTGCTTTCCTCCACGCTCTACGTCTCCATTGGGTGGAATTTCAGAATAAGTTTTACAATGGCGAAGGGTACAAATTTAAACCCTTCTCTTTTGCTGCATTAAATGAGAATGAAGATTAGTAGCTATTGTGTATTTTTGACAATTTTGTGAGAAAGAGTAGCAGCAGCAAGCAATGGCCGTGTTTGAGCTGACAAAGACACGCCACTTGTCCTCTTTTAACATCATAATACATATAGGAGGATTCACTGGAATTGCAGTTGTAAATCTCAGGCTCCAAGTTAGTTGGTTGCAATCTATTTGTCCACATCTATAGGGTTTGTAACTATTTTTCCCCTCTATCCACAGACGAATCGGTTCACTTGTTGTAAAAAGATGGACATTGATGCATACCCATTGATCAAATATTTGTAGGCTATGATGATTCCTTGCGTAATAAAACCGATCCGCCTTTAATTATTGCTCATAGAATTAAAACAATTCGATACTATTTTTATGCAACTGGATATTTTATAACATCCAAGACCTGCTGTTAGGGAACCATACCATGTGAAGCCATTTCCATTTCTTTACAGAAAGAAATCTATTAGCTGTAGTTCATACTTACATATATAGTTATGATGATGAGATGAATGAATCGTATTCATCTGATACCTGTGCACAGTGATACACAGGATAATAGTCCAAATTCAGTGCTAACCACAACATTGACATGGGACTAAGACCGTTGATCTGTTAATAGATTCTTCGATTTTTATAACTTTAATCTCTGGGACGTACAAGAGATTTTGGTGAAGCTTTTGAGATCATCTACTTAAATTGTGGAATTAAGAAGCAATTCACGTGAAGCATTTGCTGGGCTTGGGCTTGTGTTAAAAGATGGATTTTTTGTCCCACATCAGTTGTAAACAAAGAGGGGAGGATTTCCTAATACTATATAAGAAGTCTAAGAGTCTTTGTTACAAGCTATTTGAAGTTCGAGTTGGACTCGAGCTCCTATCGAATAACAACCCTAGTTACAAATGTACCAATCAATACACTTTAGTTTTGTATTTGATTCTAGTTAAAATTTCTCTCATATTTTCTTTTAATTTGTATTTTGAAGTTCTCACGTTAAATTCTTGTGTTGGTGATTGTTTTATTTCTTGTTTATCTTTCGTTTATCTTGGGGAATTAATTTCCAACAAGTTGTATCAGAGTTGCAATGGGTATACTTTGATAGTTAAACATTAATGAGATACAACATTTACAATTAGTCAACACTGCATGTAATCTGATTCTTATTTTTCTTTCTGGGTAATTTCCATATGAAAGATGAGACAAAGGAAGAGAAATCAGACACTACAAATTAAGTTCACAAGTTTAAATCTGATGAACAATTATTCAATCATCCGTGGAATTTTCAACATTCTGTTGGTACTTATACATCGAGGCACAAACAAGATAATAACCAAAATTCAATCCACCTAATATGAAACACAACCAATACAATTTATCTAGCCTCCCATGATTTATATCATCAGGTACCCATCCCGTAGTAGACGTGATTTTCAAAGACTCTGGAAATTCTTGATAATATAATGCAATTTGTCCAGGAAAATGAAATGCTTCTCCCAAACCAGCAATAACCATCTGTGGAATCAGCCACATTGCTGATATTGGAACTACAGCACTGTCCAAGTTTCGGCTTGCTATTTTTAGCCTCTTCGACTCCACAGCCGCTGAAACTGCCATGCTAATTATAGTAAGCGCATGTCCAATTCCAACGCGCTGGAGAAGTGTAAGAGGCCTTTTGGTTAGTTTTTCCCACAGGGGAAATAACAGACGATCAATGATGAAAATTGAGATTGAAGTTGAGATTAGTATGAAGACTGGCATTGAACCAGCAGGGATTTTGAAATGGGAGTTGAGACGACGATCCATGGTTAAAGCTTGGATGATGGTTAAGCTTAGTTGGATGGCTAATGGGGTGCATAAGAGTAAGCCAGATGACCAAAGTGAAAAGATTTTGATTAGGCTTTTGAGATCTTCTACTTGGTCAACTGTACATAGTTTCCATGGATGTAAGATGGAACCATCTTGCATCGTATCTCCTTCGTTTATCAATGCTGCACGATTCAAAAACCTGCAATAATTCGTACGTAAGAAGGTGTTGAAAATGTATACGAGCACGACTATTAACACCCACCAAATTGCTTTATATATCCATGTGCACTACAGTTTTAGCTACTTGTACAATTAAACACGGCTATAAAGTGAGTGTATAGACTAATTTTGTGGGTGTTAAAAGTCGTGCCCAATGGATAGAGGGTGTTAAAAAGTACATAACTCGCATAAAAGACTAAAATCTCAGGCTTTGAATTAAGTTTCTCAGTGGAACGACATTTGGCTATCAACCAGTCAACTTGTGAGGTTATCAAGAAAGACAAACACATGTTGAAAACTCTACTTTTCTAAATTAGACAGAGGACTAAACAAAATATTAGCTTTTCAAGAACTAGTGAAATTATTCCACTGAGTAATTCCTTGGGATAACGCTCATCTATTTATCATTACAAATTTACAAGCCAAAAATCTTGCACAAATTCGTATGCATTTAACATCAATCTCTCGCATTTCCATCTATAATTTCAAACACCTTTCGACAAGCCTCATTTCCAAAGATATAACAGCTTTTCCAATCTAAGACAGCGGGCAATAGTTCCATATCAGACGTTTCAAATCTTGTCATCACCATATTGTCATCACCTTGATTTTAAGTTCAAAATTGGTGTTAAAGTGTCATCACCATATTGTCATTTTAGATATGATTTAAAGTTCTTGAGCATCATATTATAATGTTGACAAATGTGTGAGAAGAAAGATATACATACCTACACTCGTCCACCAGCAGGCACAACGAGGCTCTCGACAAAAAGCACAACCATCTATATACTTAGACAGAACTCCATCAACAAGCATGTCCCTCAGTGTTTTCTCTTTCAAATTGTAAACAACCAAAGTTTCATCTTCAGTTAGCAACGCAATTTCGTCATCCCCAATATAACACAAAGGCTTAATTACCTCCCAATCACAATCGACATCAACACTTAATTTTGTCCAAGAATCTCCCACACCATGCTCTTTCATTATCCAAATATCTGGCCGGCGGGCATTGCTTCGATTATCAATCATACAGAGATGTCCCCCTAAAACAGCAAGTCTATAAAATACAAATTTGTTGACGTTAAGATCACTAGGAGCATCAAATTCCTCATCTTCCAAATTGAAAGCAGTGATCACAGAAGGATAACCTGATTCACCACTACTACGAACTACCTATTCATCAGCACTAGCTAACCAATGGATAGCCCCATTAGTAAAAACCCCAAAGGAATTTATTGGAACTGTGTGATGATCATATGGAGAACAATCAACCCTGGTCCAAACATCCCTTTTAACAGAATACACATCAACAAATATATCATCACAATCAGATCCATATTCATTGTCAAATCCATGCATGCTAAAGCTCTCACGTCTGGGTATAGCTAGAGGTGAATCTGGTATTATTAGGTGCTCTAGAGTGACGGGATTCACCAACAACTTGGTTTGTTCGTCATCTACTAATAAAGCCAAGCCATCGCAGGAACCCACAACCACAGAGCTATTACCTGGAAAATCGAGAACTCGAGAGGCGGCGCCGTTGACAGAATGGATGGAGCTCGATGGGGTGATGAGAATGAGATTCTCCTGATGATGGGGTTGTTGAGTAAAGTGGGATTTGATGAACTCAGGAGTTGAGAGCAGCTAACTATTTGGTAGCAATAAGTGAGTCAACTATTAGCTGCATGATCTTTCCTCTATCTCTGTTTCCAGTACCCTGTTCTTAATATTTAAATCCACGTTTGGTTTCAAAAATAATATACTGTAGTATTAAAGAAGCCATTTGGTTGCATGTGAGAAAGAGGACTATCACTACTTTATTATACGACACTAAGATATTCACAAGTTCATGAACACAATGCACAAGAGAAAAAATAATAATAACATGATGTTGTTTGTCAACTCACAGAGACACAAGTATTAATTTGAGAAATGGAATTATATATATATATGTTAAAACAGAAAATGATGATTGTTTGCAAAATGAGAGCTTGTTCTAGTACTAAAACTGAATTAAAATGAAGGGAGAGCTAGAGTTTCAGCAATCTGATGAACATGTACATAATCCCCAGGTTGGATATCAACAACCTCCGTGTAACTTTTATAAACAAAACTGTAAGCCATAATCTTCTTTCCTCCGATAAAAATCAATATAGTGCTCGTTTCCGTAACGAATGCCAGCATATTTAATAGTGTCCGGTGTGGATTTGGAAGACGAGGGTCTATATGGTGGTACTTCAACAACCAGTTAGAGCGACGAGGATCATCCCCATTCAGCGGCAATTCCCACAAGACTGCTGTTGTTGATTGGAATTCGACGTCCTGGACCAAGGCACAATAGTAGAGAGAACCATTTGCCTCTTGGAGTGTGTAGGAATAATCTCGGACTTGAGGTAGTGGACACACAATATATTGTGAGACATTTTTAACAATGTTAAAGCAGTAAAGATGACCACGATATTTCAAGTAGAACAAGGTTTTGTAGTGTGTCATTGTTTCAGAATGCACACATACACTCCACATTCCCGTCTCTGAGCTGAAAACATTAAACTTTAGCAGGGGCAAAATCTCATGAATCAGAACAATCTTGAAATGTGGTGATTTGAAAGGATCATATACGAAATGAAGATACCCACAGTGACGGTGAGCGAATAACTCAGTAAGCTGTGGTATTTTTTCTGAGTGATCAGTGGTGGGATTGTAAACATAGTTCTCCTGTCTACAGTTCATCAACAGGAGACCATTCGAAAATATTCATTATCGGGTTTAAAAATATGACAAGGTATTGTCCTCTGCACCCCTTTCGATGATCCTCCGATTTAAATTATAAAACAATTCACTTGTTTTGATGATCCCCCGCTTCAAAGACTTGAAAGAAGTTGGATTCATCCAGTGAACTACGGTGAGGAAGAGAGGGGGTGGGGATTTGCGGAGTGTGTGGAGACGACGAAAGTAATCCGAAGAAATAAGGGAGCGCCACGATTTGCATTCCAATTGAAATCTGGTGACAGCCATTACCGGCAGCCGTGCAAGGATTTCCAACAACACATCAAAATCAACCGGAGAAGCTTTTTTGCATATATTTACCTGCTGCTGCTTATGCTTAGGAGGAGGAGATCCTGATCTTCCTCTGTTTTCCCTTTCTCTTTTCTTCAATCTCATCCTCCTTTCTTCAATCTCTTTCTCTTCAGCCATCAATCAATACAAACTCAAACCCAAACCCTAACAAATGCTGTACGTTGTATATATAGATAAGTTTCTTAATAAAAAGATATACACTCCCCTCCTTAATTTATTATTTAAATAATATTATAAAATACACGTTTTAACTTTAAATTAGACACAAATTCTAATTTCTAATTTAGTAGACAAAGAGGGTAGATTTCAATACATGTGAATGTGATGCGACTAGCCCTATACCCGTAAAACGTGGAGTGAATTTATTAAAATTATAACATTAAATATTATATTAGGATCAATTTATTAAAATAATAACTTTAAATACTATATAACTTTTGCACATAAATGACAAAACTTTTTATAAACTTGACCCTTACAATATTTTCAATTTTACACAAATATCATCACATTACAAAAAAAAAAAAGATTTTTAGTATCGAAAAATTGGTATCAGATACATTTTTTGATACTAAATCTAACCCTTTTCGTATGTGACGTTATACATTTCTTAAATCGACGGAATTCCAATTCTCGAATTCGAATTTTATTTCTCCAACTATAGAGACATTTAGGGACATTATATATTCTTAAACCGACAAAATTCCAATTCTTGAACTGGAATTTTAATTTATCCATCTGTAGGGACATTTCGGGAAATTATATATTTCTTAAACCGACGAAATTCCTGTTCTTGAATTGGAATTTTAATTTATCCATTTGTGAGACATTATATATTCATAAACCGACGGAATTTCAATTCTTGAATTGAAATTTTAATTTTTCAACTATAGGGACATTATATTTTCGTAAACCGACAAAATTCCAATTCTTGAACTAGAATTTTAATTTATCCATCTGTAGGGACATTTCGGGACGTTATATATTTCTTAAACCGACGAAATTCCAATTCTTGAATCGAAATTTTAATTTATCAATGTGTGGGACATTTCGGGACATTATATATTTTTAAACCGACGGAATTCTAATTCTCGAATTGGAATTTTATTTCTCCAACTATAGGGACATTATATATTCTTAAACCGAAAAAATTCCAATTCTTGAACTGGAATTTTAATTTATTCATCTATAGGGACATTTCGGGACATTATATATTTCTTAAACCGACGAAATTCCTGTTCTTGAATTGGAATTTTAATTTATCCATTTGTGGGACATTTCGGGACATTATATATTCATAAACCGACGGAATTCCAATTCTTGAATTGAATTTTATTTCTCCAACTATAGGGACATATATTCGTAAACCGACAAAATTCCAATTCTTGAACTAGAATTTTAATTTATCCATCTGTAGGGACATTTAGGGACGTTATATATTTCTTAAACCGACGAAATTCCAATTCTTGAATCGGAATTTTAATTTATCAATGTGTGGGACATTTCGGGACATTATATATTTTTAAACCGACGGAATTCTAATTCTCGAATTGAAATTTTATTTATTTTTTATTTTTTTGAACAAAAAGGTAAAAATTTATTGATCAAAACTGTAGGGACATTTAGGGACATTATATATTCTTAAACCGACAAAATCTCAAATCTTGAACTGGAATTTTAATTTATCCATCTGTACGGACATTTCGGGACATTATATATTTCTTAAACCGACGAAATTCCAGTTCTTGAATTGTAATTTTAATTTATCCATCTGTGGAACATTTTGGGACATTATATATTCTTAAACCGACGGAATTCCAATTCTCGAATTGGAATTTTATTTCTCCAACTATAAAGACATTTAGGGACATTATATATTTTTAAACCGACAAAATTCCAATTCTTGAACTGGAATTTTAATTTATCCATCTGTAGGGACATTTCGGGACGTTATATACTTCTTAAACCGATGAAATTTCGATTCTTGAATTGGAATATTAATTTATCAATTTGTGGGACATTTCGGGACATTATATATTCATAAACCGACAAAATTTCAATTCTTGAATTGGAATTTTAATTTATCCATATATGGGACATTTCGGGACATTATATATTCTTAAACCGACGAAATTCTAATTCTCGAATTGAAATTTTATTTCTCTAACTGTAGGGACATTATATATTCTTAAACCGACAAAATTTCAATTCTTGAACTGGAATTTTAATTTATCCATCTATAGGAACATTTCAGGACATTATATATTCTTAAACCGACGGAATTTCAATTCTCGAATTGGAATTTTATTTCTCCAACTATAAAGACATTTAAGGACATTATATATTCTTAAACCGACAAAATTTCAATTCTTGAACTTAAATTTTAATTTATCCATCTGTAGAGACATTTCGGGACGTTATATATTTCTTAATCGACGAAATTCAAATTCTTGAATTGGAATTTTAATTTATCCATCTATGGGACATTTCGGAACATTATATATTCTTAAACCGATAAAATTCCAATTCTTTAATTGGAATTTTAATTTATCCATATATGGGACATTTCAGGACATTATATATTTTTAAACCGACGGAATTCCGATTCTCGAATAAGAATTTTATTTCTCCAACTGTAGGGACATTTAGGGACATTATATATTCTTAAACCGACAAAATTTCAATTCTTGAACTGGTATTTTAATTTATCCATCTTTGGGACATTTCGGGACATTATATATTCTTAAACCGACGGAATTCCAATTCTCGAATTGGAATTTTATTTCTCCAACTGTAGAGACATTTAGGGACATTATATATTCTTAAACCGAAAAAATCTCAATTTTTGAACTAGAATTTTAATTTATCTATTTGTAGGGACATTTTGGGAAATTATATATTTCTTAAACCGACGAAATTCATGTTCTAGAATTGGAATTTTAATTTATCCATCTGTGGGACATTTCGGGACAATATATATTCTTAAACCGATAAAATTAATTCCAATTCTCGAATTGGAATTTTATTTCTCCAACTATAGGGACATTTAGGGACATTATATATTCTTAAACCGACAAAATTTCAATTCTTGAACTGGAATTTTAATTTATCCATCTGTAGGGACATTTCGGGACATTATATATTTCTTAAACCGACGAAATTTCAATTCTTGAATTGGAATTTTAATTTATCCATTTGTGGAACATTTCGAGACATTATATATTTTCTTAAACTGACAAAAATCCAATTCATGAATTGGAATTTTAATTTATCCATATATGGGATATTTCGGGACATTATATATTCTTAAACCGACGGAATTCCTATTCTCGAATTGAAATTTTAGTTCTCCAACTATAGAGACATTTAGGGACATTATATATTCTTAAACCGACAAAATTTCAATTCTTGAACTGGAATTTTAATTTATCCATCTATAGGGACATTTTGGGACATTATATATTTCTTAAACCGACGAAATTCCAGTTATTGAATTGGAATTTTAATTTATCCATCTGTGGGACATTTTGGGACATTATATATAGAGATGTTTATCCGGGCCGGGCTAACCGGGCCGACCCGTTTAACCCTGAAAAATATAGGGTTAGGGTTCATGAATTATAGGCCCGTTTAAAACCGGGTTTTTTTAACCCGGACCAGCCCGCAGGGCTATAGAGCTAGCCCGCTAGCCCGAATTGATACATTTTTTTCTTTTTTTTTTAATAAATAACCTAAGAACAAATTTTGGGTCATTTGATCAATAACCATAACTGTAAGCATTAAGAACCTCATTACCGTCCATTAGTCATTATTACTATTTTTTATTAGATTATAATATTTGTTTAGTTTTATTTGGTCACATTAAGGACCAATGAATTGTAGAATTGTGTTTAAATTATAGTTTTTTTTTTTTTTTTGTCATTTACTGATCATTAACTAATTATGTATTTTTCTATTTTATTTGCTTGTTGGACGTGCCAATTGAGACATTTAATTTTAAAAGAAAAAAATTATTGTAGCCCGTTAGTGGCCCGATTAGCCCGTGGCCCGCTAGGGTTGGGGTTAGGTCCCAACAATTGTAGGCCCATTAAATATGAACCGGTTAAGGCCCAAACCCGTTAAGCCCGTAGCCCTGTAGGGCTGGCCCTATAGGGCTAGGGCCAGCCCGATAGACATCTCTAATTATATATTCTTAAACCGACGAAATACCAATTCTCGAATTGAAATTTTATTTCTCTAACTATAGGGACATTTAGGGACATTATATTTTTTTAAACCGACAAAATTCCAATTCTTGAACTGGAATTTTAATTTATCCATATATGGGACATTTCGGGACATTATATATTCTTAAACCGACGGAATTCCAATTCTCGAATTGAAATTTTATTTCTCCAACTGTAGGGACATTATATATTCTTAAACCGATAAAATTTCAATTCTTGAACTGGAATTTTAATTTATCCATCTATAGGGACATTTCGGGACATTATATATTTTTAAACCGACGGAATTCCAATTCTCGAATTTGAATTTTATTTCTCCAACTATAGAGACATTTAGGGACATTATATATTCTTAAACTGATAAAATTCCAACTCTTGAACGGGAAATTTAATTTATCCATCTGTAGGGACATTACACATTTCTAAAACCGACGAAATTCCAATTCTTGAATTAGAATTATAATTTATCCATCTGTGGGACATTAATGAACATTATATATTGTTAAACCGATAAAATTTCAATTCTTCAATTGGAATTTTAATTTATCCATATATGGGACATTTCGGGATATTATATATTCTTAAACCGACGGAATTCCAATTCTCTAATTGGAATTTTAATTCTCCAACTATATGGACATTTAGGGACATTATATATTCTTAAACCGACAAAATTCCAATTCTTGAACTGGAATTTTATTTTATCCATCTTTAGGGACATTTCGGGGCATTATATATTTCTTAAACCGACAATTCCAATTATTGAATTGGAATTTTAATTTATCAATCTGTGAGACATTTTGGGACATTATATATTCATTCCAATTCTTGAATTGGGATTTTAATTTATCCATATATGGGACATTTCGGAACATTATATATTCTTAAACCGACAAATTTTCTATTCCTCAATTGGAATTTTAAATTATCCATATATGGGAAATTTCGGAACATTATATATTCTTAAACTGACGGAATTCAAATTCTCAAATTGGAATTTTATTTTTCCAACTGTAGGGACATTATATATTCTAAAACCGACAAAATTTCAATTCTTGAACTGAAATTTTAATTTATCCATATGTAGGGACATTTCATGACATTATATATTTCTTAAATCGACAAAATTCCAATTCTTGAACTGAAATTTTAATTTATCCATCTGTAGGGACATTTCAGAACGTTATATATTTCTTAAACTGACAAAATTCAAATTCTTGAATTGGAATTTTAATTTATTCATATGTGGAACATTTCGGAACATTATATATTATTAAACTTACAAAATTCCAATTCTTCAATTGGAATTTTAATTTATCCATATATTAGACATTTCGGTATATTATATATTCTTAAACCGACGGAATTCCAATTCTCGAATAGGAATTTTATTTCTCCAACAGTAGGGATAGTTAGGGACATTATATATTCTTAAACCGACAAAATTCCAATTTTTGGAACAGGAATTTTAATTTATCCATCTATAGGAACATTTCGGGACATTATATATTCTTAAACCGACGGAATTTCAATTCTCGAATTGGAATTTTATTTCTTCAACTGTAGGGACATAATATATTCTTAAACCGACAAAATTCCAATTCTTGAACAGAAATTTTAATTTATCCATATCTAGGGACATTTCGGGACATTATATATTTCTTAAACCGACGAAATTCCAGTTATTGAATTGAAATTTTAATTTATCCATCTGTGGAACATTTCGAGACATTATATATTCTTAAAACGACGGAATTCGAATTCTCGAATATGAATTTTATTTCTCCAACTGTAGGGACATTTAGGGACATTATATATTCTTAAACTGACAAAATTTCAAATCTTGAACTGAAATTTTAATTTGTCCATATATGGGACATTTCAGGACATTATATATTCTTAAACCGACGGAATTCTAATTCTCTAATTGGAATTTTATTTCTCCAACTATAGAGACATTTAGGGACATTATATATTCTTAAACCGACGAAATTCAAATTCTCTAATTGGAATTTTAATTTATCCATCTGTGGGATATTTCGGAACATTATATATTTTTAAACCGACAAAATTCAAATTCTTCAATTGGAATTTTAATTTATCCATATATGGGACATTTCGAGACATTATATAGTCTTAAACCGACGAAATTCCAATTCTCGAATAGGAATTTTATTTCTCCAATTGTAGGGACATTATATATTCTTAAACTAACAAAATTCCAAATCTTGAACTGGAATTTTAATTTATCCATATATGGGACATTTCGGGACATTATATATTCTTAAACCGACGGAATTCCAATTCTCGAATAGGAATTTTATTTCTCCAACTGTAGGGACAATCAGGGACATTATATATTCTTAAAATGGCAAAATTCTAAATCTTGAACTCGAATTTTAATTTATACATATATGGGACATTTCGAGACATTATATATTCTTAAACCGACGGAATTCCAATTCTCTAACTGGAATTTTATTTCTCCAACTGTAGGGACATTTCAGGACATTATATATTCTTAAACCGACCAGATTCCAATTCTCGAACTGGAATTTTAATTTCTCCAACCGTAGGGACATTTCGGGACATTATATATTCTTAAACCTACCAAATTCCAATTCTCGAACGTAATATTAATTTATCCAACCGTAGAGACATATCAGGACATTATATATATTCTTAAACGGACCAAGTTCCAATTTTCGAACTGGAATTTTAATTTATCCAACCGTATGGACATTTCGGGACATTATATATTTTTAAACCGACCAAATTCTAATTCTCGAACTGGAATTTTAATTTATCCATCCGTAGGGACATTTCAGAACATTATATATTCTTAAAACCGACGAAATTCCAATTCTCGAAATGGAATTTTAATTTCTCCAACCATACGGACATTTCGGGAAATTATATATTCTTAAATCGACAAAATTCCAATTCTTGAACTGGAATTTTAATTTATCCAACTGTGGGGACATTTAGGGACATTATATATTTTTAAACCGACAAAATTTCAGTTCAATTCTTGAATTCGAATTTTAATTTTTCCAACTGTACGGATATTATATATTCTTAAACCGATAAAATTCCAATTCTTGAACTGGAATTTTAATTTATCCAACTGTATGTACATTTCGGGACATTATATATTATTGAACCGACAAAAATCGAATTTTAAATTGGAATTTTATTTCTCCAACTTTAGGGACATTTCGGGACATTATATATTCTTAAACCGATAAATTTCCAATTCTCGAACTGGAACTTTAATTTATCCAACCGTAGGGACATTTCGGGACATTATATATTCTTAAACCGACAAAATTTCAATCCTCGAACTGGAATTTTAATTTATCCAACAGTAGGGACATTTCGGGAAATTATATATTCTTAAACCGACAAAATTCCATTTCTCGAACTGGAATTATAATTTATCCAACTATAGGGACATTTCGGGACATTATATATTCTTAAACCGACGAAATTCTAATTCTCGAAATGAAATTTTAATTCTCCAACTATATGGACATTTAGGGACATTATATATTCTTAAACCGACAAAATTCCAATTCTTGAACTGGAATTTTATTTTATCCATCTTTAGGGACATTTCGGGGCATTATATATTTCTTAAACCGACAATTCCAATTATTGAATTGGAATTTTAATTTATCAATCTGTGAGACATTTTGGGACATTATATATTCTTAAACCGACAAAATTCCAATTCTTGAATTGGGATTTTAATTTATCCATATATGGGACATTTCGGAACATTATATATTCTTAAACCGACAAAATTTCAATTCCTCAATTGGAATTTTAATTTATCCATATATGGGATATTTCGGAACATTATATATTCTTAAACTGACGGAATTCCAATTCTCAAATTGGAATTTTATTTTTCCAACTGTAGGGACATTATATATTCTAAAACCGACAAAATTTCAATTCTTGAACTGAAATTTTAATTTATCCATATGTAGGGACATTTCATGACATTATATATTTCTTAAATCGACAAAATTCCAATTCTTGAACTGAAATTTTAATTTATCCATCTATAGGGACATTTCAGAACGTTATATATTTCTTAAACTGACAAAATTCAAATTCTTGAATTGGAATTTTAATTTATTCATATGTGGAACATTTCGGAACATTATATATTATTAAACCGACAAAATTCCAATTCTTCAATTGGAATTTTAATTTATCCATATATGAGACATTTCGGTATATTATATATTCTTAAACCGACGGAATTCCAATTCTCGAATAGGAATTTTATTTCTCCAACAGTAGGGACAGTTAGGGACATTATATTCTTAAACCGACAAAATTCCAATTTTTGGAACAGGAATTTTAATTTATCCATCTATAGGAACATTTCGGGACATTATATATTCTTAAACCGACGAAATTTCAATTCTCGAATTGGAATTTTATTTCTCCAACTGTAGGGACATAATATATTCTTAAACCGACAAAATTCCAATTCTTGAACAGAAATTTTAATTTATCCATATCTAGGGACATTTCGGGACATTATATATTTCTTAAACCGACGAAATTCCAGTTATTGAATTGAAATTTTAATTTATCCATCTGTGGAACATTTCGAGACATTATATATTCTTAAAACGACGGAATTCGAATTCTCGAATATGAATTTTATTTCTCCAACTGTAGGGACATTTAGGGACATTATATATTCTTAAACTGACAAAATTTCAAATCTTGAACTGAAATTTTAATTTGTCCATATATGGGACATTTCAGGACATTATATATTCTTAAACCGACGGAATTCTAATTCTCTAATTGGAATTTTATTTCTCCAACTATAGAGACATTTAGGGACATTATATATTCTTAAACCGACGAAATTCAAATTCTCTAATTGGAATTTTAATTTATCCATCTGTGGGATATTTCGGAACATTATATATTTTTAAACCGACAAAATTCAAATTCTTCAATTGGAATTTTAATTTATCCATATATGGGACATTTCGAGACATTATATAGTCTTAAACCGACGAAATTCCAATTCTCGAATAGGAATTTTATTTCTCCAATTGTAGGGACATTATATATTCTTAAACTAACAAAATTCCAAATCTTGAACTGGAATTTTAATTTATCCATATATGGGACATTTCGGGACATTATATATTCTTAAACCGACGGAATTCCAATTCTCGAATAGGAATTTTATTTCTCCAACTGTAGGGACAATCAGGGACATTATATATTCTTAAAATGGCAAAATTCTAAATCTTGAACTCGAATTTTAATTTATACATATATGGGACATTTCGAGACATTATATATTCTTAAACCGACGGAATTCCAATTCTCTAACTGGAATTTTATTTCTCCAACTGTAGGGACATTTCAGGACATTATATATTCTTAAACCGACCAGATTCCAATTCTCGAACTGGAATTTTAATTTCTCCAACCGTAGGGACATTTCGGGACATTATATATTCTTAAACCTACCAAATTCCAATTCTCGAACGTAATATTAATTTATCCAACCGTAGAGACATATCAGGACATTATATATATTCTTAAACGGACCAAGTTCCAATTTTCGAACTGGAATTTTAATTTATCCAACCGTATGGACATTTCGGGACATTATATATTTTTAAACCGACCAAATTCTAATTCTCGAACTGGAATTTTAATTTATCCATCCGTAGGGACATTTCAGAACATTATATATTCTTAAAACCGACGAAATTCCAATTCTCGAAATGGAATTTTAATTTCTCCAACCATACGGACATTTCGGGAAATTATATATTCTTAAATCGACAAAATTCCAATTCTTGAACTGGAATTTTAATTTATCCAACTGTGGGGACATTTAGGGACATTATATATTTTTAAACCGACAAAATTTCAGTTCAATTCTTGAATTCGAATTTTAATTTTTCCAACTGTACGGATATTATATATTCTTAAACCGATAAAATTCCAATTCTTGAACTGGAATTTTAATTTATCCAACTGTATGTACATTTCGGGACATTATATATTATTGAACCGACAAAAATCGAATTTTAAATTGGAATTTTATTTCTCCAACTTTAGGGACATTTCGGGACATTATATATTCTTAAACCGATAAATTTCCAATTCTCGAACTGGAACTTTAATTTATCCAACCGTAGGGACATTTCGGGACATTATATATTCTTAAACCGACAAAATTTCAATCCTCGAACTGGAATTTTAATTTATCCAACAGTAGGGACATTTCGGGAAATTATATATTCTTAAACCGACAAAATTCCATTTCTCGAACTGGAATTATAATTTATCCAACTATAGGGACATTTCGGGACATTATATATTCTTAAACCGACGAAATTCTAATTCTCGAAATGAAATTTTAATTCTCCAACTATATGGACATTTAGGGACATTATATATTCTTAAACCGACAAAATTCCAATTCTTGAACTGGAATTTTATTTTATCCATCTTTAGGGACATTTCGGGGCATTATATATTTCTTAAACCGACAATTCCAATTATTGAATTGGAATTTTAATTTATCAATCTGTGAGACATTTTGGGACATTATATATTCTTAAACCGACAAAATTCCAATTCTTGAATTGGGATTTTAATTTATCCATATATGGGACATTTCGGAACATTATATATTCTTAAACCGACAAAATTTCAATTCCTCAATTGGAATTTTAATTTATCCATATATGGGATATTTCGGAACATTATATATTCTTAAACTGACGGAATTCCAATTCTCAAATTGGAATTTTATTTTTCCAACTGTAGGGACATTATATATTCTAAAACCGACAAAATTTCAATTCTTGAACTGAAATTTTAATTTATCCATATGTAGGGACATTTCATGACATTATATATTTCTTAAATCGACAAAATTCCAATTCTTGAACTGAAATTTTAATTTATCCATCTATAGGGACATTTCAGAACGTTATATATTTCTTAAACTGACAAAATTCAAATTCTTGAATTGGAATTTTAATTTATTCATATGTGGAACATTTCGGAACATTATATATTATTAAACCGACAAAATTCCAATTCTTCAATTGGAATTTTAATTTATCCATATATGAGACATTTCGGTATATTATATATTCTTAAACCGACGGAATTCCAATTCTCGAATAGGAATTTTATTTCTCCAACAGTAGGGACAGTTAGGGACATTATATTCTTAAACCGACAAAATTCCAATTTTTGGAACAGGAATTTTAATTTATCCATCTATAGGAACATTTCGGGACATTATATATTCTTAAACCGACGAAATTTCAATTCTCGAATTGGAATTTTATTTCTCCAACTGTAGGGACATAATATATTCTTAAACCGACAAAATTCCAATTCTTGAACAAAAATTTTAATTTATCCATATCTAGAGATATTTCGGGACATTATATATTTCTTAAACCGACGAAATTCCAGTTATTGAATTGAAATTTTAATTTATCCATCTGTGGAACATTTCGGGACATTATATATTCTTAAAACGACGAAATTCGAATTCTCGAATATGAATTTTATTTCTCCAACTGTAGGGATATTTAGGGACATTATATATTCTTAAACTGACAAAATTCTAAATCTTGAACTGAAATTTTAATTTGTCCATATATGGGACATTTCAGGACATTATATATTCTTAAACCGACGGAATTCCAATTCTCTAATTGGAATTTTATTTCTCCAACTATAGAGACATTTAGGGACATTATATATTCTTAAACCGACGAAATTCAAATTCTTGAATTGGAATTTTAATTTATCCATCTGTGGGACATTTCAGAACATTATATATTTTTAAACCGACAAAATTCAAATTCTTCAATTGGAATTTTAATTTATCCATATATGGGACATTTCGAGACATTATATAGTCTTAAACCGACGGAATTCCAATTCCCGAATAGGAATTTTATTTCTCCAATTGTAGGGACATTATATATTCTTAAACTGACAAAATTCCAAATCTTGAACTGGAATTTTAATTTATCCATATATGGGACATTTCGGGACATTATATATTCTTAAACCGACGGAATTCCAATTCTCGAATAGGAATTTTATTTCTCCAACTGTAGGGACAATCAGGGACATTATATATTCTTAAAATGGCAAAATTCCAAATCTTGAACTGGAATTTTAATTTATACATATATGAGACATTTCGGGACATTATATATTCTTAAACCGACGGAATTCCAATTCTCTAACTGGAATTTTATTTCTCCAACTGTATGGACATTTCAGGACATTATATATTCTTAAACCGACCAGATTCCAATTCTCGAACTGGAATTTTAATTTCTCCAACCGTAGGGACATTTCAGGACATTATATATTCTTAAACCTACCAAATTCCAATTCTCGAACGTAATTTTAATTTATCCAACCGTAGAGACATATCGGGACATTATATATATTCTTAAACGGACCAAGTTCCAATTTTCGAACTGGAATTTTAATTTATCCAATCGTATGAACATTTCGGGACATTATATATTTTTAAACCGACCAAATTCTAATTCTCGAACTGGAATTTTAATTTATCCATCCGTAGGGACATTTCAGAACATTATATATTCTTAAAACCGACGAAATTCCAATTCTCGAAATGGAATTTTAATTTCTCCAACCATACGGACATTTCGGGAAATTATATATTCTTAAATCGACAAAATTCCAATTCTTAAACTGGAATTTTAATTTATCCAACTGTGGGGACATTTAGGGACATTATATATTTTTAAACCAACAAAATTCCAGTTCAATTCTTGAATTCGAATTTTAATTTTTCCAACTGTACGGATATTATATATTCTTAAACCGATAAAATTCCAATTCTTGAACTGGAATTTTAATTTATCCAACTGTATGTACATTTCGGGACATTATATATTATTGAACCGACAAAAATCGAATTTTAAACTGGAATTTTATTTCTCCAACTTTAGGGACATTTCGGGACATTATATATTCTTAAACCGATAAATTTCCAATTCTCGAACTGGAACTTTAATTTATCCAACCGTAGGGACATTTCGGGACATTATATATATTCTTAAACCGACAAAATTCCAATCCTCGAACTGGAATTTTAATTTATCCAACAGTAGGGACATTTCGAGATATTATATATTCTTAAACCGACAAAATTCCAATTCTCGAACTGGAATTATAATTTATCCAACTATAGGGACATTTCGGGACATTATATATTCTTAAACCGACGAAATTCCAATTCTCGAAATGAAATTTTAATTTATCCAACTGTAGGGACATTTCAGGACATTATATATTATTAAACCGACGAAATTCCAATTCTCAAAATGAAATTTTGTCTCTCCAACCGTAGGGACATTTCGGGACATAATATAATATTTTTAAACCGACCAAATTCCAATTCTCGAACTGGAATTTTAATTTCTCCAACCATAAGGACATTTCGGGACATTATATATTCTTAAACCGACTAAATTCCAATTCCTGAATTGAAATTTTAATTTATCCATGTGTGGGACAATTCGGGACATTATATATTCTTAAAACCGACGGAATTAATTTCAATTCTCGAATTGGAATTTTATTTCTCCAACTATAGGGACATTTAGGGGCATTATATATTCTTAAACCAACAAAATTGCAATTTTTTAACTGGAATTTTAATTTATCCAACTCTAGGGACATTTCGAAAATTATATATTCTTAAACCGTCAAAATTTCAATTCTCGAACTGAAATTTTAATTTATCCAACTGTAGGGACATTTCGGGATATTTATATATATTCTTAAACATATCAAATTCCAATTCTCGAAATGGAATTTTAATTTGTCCAACCGTATTGGGACATTATATATTCTTATACCGACCAAATTCCAATCTTAAACCAACCAAATTCCAATTCTCGAACTTGAATTTTAATTTCTCCAACCGTAGGAACGTTTCGGGACATTATATATTTTTAAACCGACGAAATTCCAATTCTCGAAATGGAATTTTATTTCTCCAACCGTAGGGACCTTTCGGGACATTATATATTTTTAAACCGACGAAATTCCAATTCTCGAAATGGAATTTTATTTCTCCAACCGTAGGGACATTTCAGAACATTATATATTCTTAAACCGACGAAATTTCAATTCTCGAACTGGAATTTTAATTTATGCAACCGTAGGAACATTTCAGGACATTATGTATTCTTAAACCGACCAAATTCCAATTCTCGAACTGGAATTTTAATTTCTCCAACCGTAGGAACATTTCGGGACATTATGTATTCTTAAACCGACGAAATTTCAATTCTCGAACTGGAATTTTAATTTCTCCAACCGTAGGGACATTTCGGGACATTAAATATTCTTAAACCGACGAAATTCCAAATCTTGAACTGGAATTTTATTTCTCCAACTGTAGGGACATTTCGGGACATTATATATTCTTAAACCGACCAAATTCCAATTCTCGAATTGGAATTTTAATTTCTCCAACCGTAGGGACATTTCAGGACATTATATATTCTTAAACCGACCAAATTCCAATTCTCGAACTGGAATTTTAATTTCTCCGACCGTAGGGACATTTCAGGACATTATATATATTTTTAAACGGACCAGATTCCAATTCTCGAACCGTATGGACATTTCGGGACATTATATATTTTTAAACCGACGAAATTCCAATTCTCGAAATGGAATTTTAATTTCTCCAAACATAGGGACATTTCGGGACATTATGTATTCTTCAACCAACAAAATTCCAATTTTTGAACTGGAATTTTAATTTATCCAACCGTAGGGACATTATATATTTTTAAACCGACAAAATTCCAATTCAATTCTTGAACTCGAATTTTAATTTTCCAACTGTAGGGATATTATATATTCTTAAACCGACAAAATTTCAATTCTTGAACTGGAATTTTAATTTATCCAACTGTATGTACATTTCGGGACATTATATATTATTGAATCGACAAAATTCCAATTTTTGAACTGGAATTTTATTTCTCCAACTGTAGGGACATTTCGGGACATTATATATTCTTAAACCGACAAAATTCCAATCCTCGAACTGGAATTTTAATTTATCCAACCGTAGGGACATTTCGGGACATTATATATTCTTAAACCGACAAAATTCAAATTCTCGAATTGGAATTTTAATTTATCCAACCGTAGGGACATTTCGGTACATTATATATTCTTACACCGACAAAATTCAAATTCTTGAACTGGAATTTTATTTCTTCAACTATAGGAACATTTAGGGACATTATATATTCTTAAACCTGAGGTTAATTAATCATTGAGAGAGACTATCCCTAACCATAAAGGCTTATCAAATATACTCACTTTTAGCCTAGTGGTACTACCTAGCCTTTTCTAGGTTAGTGTACTGGGTTTGTCAAACTACAACGCTAAAGGTAGGCTTGTGAAGATTTATCATAAATATTATCATATATCACTAATTAAAGCAACCACGAAAGTAAACTAAATAAGTTTCCAAAATTAAAAAAAGAAAAAGAGTAATAGACATACTTGGTTGCAGGCCACACCAGAAACCATTTGACTTTGGCAAGCACGAGATCACTATCCTTCCACTTCCGCGGCAGCCAGTTCTAGGCACCTTTCTTCGGCTTGGAGCCATAAGCTACTGCACAAACCAAGATATCCCATGCATTAGAAGAAAGGCAAAGTAGTCAATCAAAGAAGGAAAAGAAGAGAATATAAAGTATCAGATCCTTTCAATAGAATCGGGTACTCATATATTGAGAAAAAGTCAAGAGAAAAAAGAGAAATAATTTGAAAGAGGAACAAACACAAGTGTGACGATTTTACAAGCATCTTAATTTTTTTTCTTGTGAAGATACATATTTGTAGGCATGAATCCTGATTCAACTTACATTTTTTTCAAAAGAAAAAAAAACACTAAAACAAATAAATAGTAAATTAATGGCAGAGGAGAGAAAAATTAAGATGTGGATTAGCAGAATGCATAATTGTAAAGGAAATAAGGAAGATCCCGGGATTCACCAGAGCACGGGATCACACAAAGATTGTACATACAGCAGCAACTCAGAATGTAAACAACAGTTTTTGCATGGCTGTTTTCATTTTTATTAAACAAAAAGTTAAACCCAGCCCAGCCCCAGACAAACAAACAGATACCTATACTATACTCCAAAATCAGTAAACATAGGATTTAGACATTAATTAGTAGTGTATCACAAAAGGGAACTCCTAAATTCCTAATCCTATTAATGAGTGCAAAACTTGGAATATAGGAGTATAAAATTCGGTGGATGTTCAATCTCTAGAAAAGCATCCCCAGTTTTCAAAAATAAATGAGATCATTTAATTACCAAATACACCTTTTGACCATCGAACAAATGAGATTAAAAATTGAAAAAGATTGGAGAAAAAATCGTACCCATTTTGAACGAACAGAATGTCCAGGATAAATAAGTTGAGAGTTTTAGCTTCTCCTCAATAATTTCATACCTGCAACAGGAAAAAGTAGTTAAACAAACTAGAGGAGAATGAAGTTTTACTAAAGCCTTGTTTATTTAAGCATGCCAACTGAGATAGTTAGTTGCAGAATGCATTTCATATCCATTCTTCTTTAGATACATAAGTAATTCTTCAACTCCTTCGATATATGAGTATCCTCGTCTAATGCAGTTTTTTAGGCCTGCAGGGAAGCAGTTGGGTAAATCTGGTTAATAATAATAAAGAAAATAGCTACATCTTTGTAAACATTGACATCAAAATTTCCCTCGAAATGGGTCAAATTGGGATAACAATAGGCCACTTGAAATGAATGCAATTAACAATAATCTGGTACATAGGAAATGGTGATAGCTTGTTCAAAAGACCAAGGATGGTCCATTTTTTAAGTAGCAAACGAATGTCCTGATGTGGCAATCCTGCTCCATTAGAATTATCACATCTAGTTTCAAGTAACTCAGAGTTCATTTCATGCATACAAGGAACATATTGCAAGAAACAGGTAGGCATTACAGAAGTCAAATAGATTAATGTCTAGATGATGAAGTTTTAGATCCAAAGTGTATGTTGCAATTAATTAAAATTATGAAGTGCAATATCTAGAAAAATGAGGAGGCTCCAAGTGGAATTCACTCAATTCTTGATCTTAATTTCATGAAGGAACTTCACAGGTAGGACAAAAGTAGAAAATGAAAGGGGATGGAATTTGTTAGATTCTTTTACCTTCAAAATCAATATCCTTAAAAAAAGTTCGAGCCAGATCCATCTAAAAAGAACTTCCGTCTATTAAAGTATCCATATATGCTTATGTCTATCAACACTCAAAGTCGAGTCAAAAGACGAATCCTGCAAGAAATTGAGGTGTTTCTGCCCGTGCACCGCTCGTGGCCGGCGGCCGTCTGGCGTTTACAAGGAAGGAGGAAAGGGGCGGCGATATTTCTAGGGTTTTGGCCTGAATTTTGAATTTGGGAAATAGTAGTAAGAAGTTAAGAAAAGAACGGATATATTATTGGGCGCTTCACTATAATTTAATGCGTAGGTTTTTTCATTGCTGAGAAAATCAGAAATAGTTTTGACTTTTCAACTACTTAAGAATACTTTAATTCAAAATTTCAGATTAAATGGTATCCATTTTTCTAGACATGTTCAATCGCCAAAAACCGTCTGTTACGGTTAAAAATCGGTAGTTTCGGTTTTGCGTTTTCGTTAACTGAAATCGGTAAATCGTCGGTTACGGTTACGGTTTTCTAACCATCGGTTCGGTTAAAAATCGGCGGTTAGACGTTTTTTTTTTCTCCGTTTTTGCTCATTTTCACTCCGTTTTCGCTCGTTTTTTATTCATTTCAACTCTTCTTTTTAGAAACTACATTACTAGAATTTAATAAAAATTATATAACTTAAATTTATACATAAAAAATAAAAGAATGGTGTATTAAAAAAAATTTTAAAAAAAATGAAAAACTGAAAAACCGGCAGTTTCGGTTTACCAAAACCTGCAACCGAAATCGAACCGCCATTTTCCGGTTACGATTTCGGTTTATAACCAAAACCGCCGATTTGGAAATCCGGCGGTTTTCACGATTCGACGGTTTTTCGGTTTTTAACCGCCCATGTCTACATTTTCCTATTTTATTTTCTTTCATAAATATATTTTTTTAATTTAAGAGTATTTGAAATTCATTTTTATTGCTGACAAAATCAGAAATGGTTTTAACTTTTTAACTACTTAAGAATACATTAATTCAAGGCAAATACTTATGTGTATCAGTTACATACATTTATGTGTATCAGTTACATACATGTAACTTGATTCAATTTTTTATTTACCCTCTTTTTTTTAATAAGTCCACACTCCGTTCTTTTAGACATTTATGTGTACAAGTTACATACATGTAACTCTCTAAAATAATAAAACCCTTTGGTCCTGACTCGGGCCTTTTTAAAAAATCATCAAATTCGATAAGATAATAATTTTTCAGAGGGGAAAAAGGGGATGGATATTTAATGTAATTCAAAAAAAAAAAATTCAGAAAATTCCTTTATAAATATTAGGCCCCATTAAAACTCTAAATTAATAATTCATAAATATTATGGTATGGTAACTCTTATAAATTTTTTCATCAACCCACTCTTGTAAAACTTTTGGAGTGCATATGAGGTAGTCTCTCTTATATTCACATAATGTTTTACGCATTTGATCATTCATGAATGATTTTGCGATGCCTTTTAGATGAGAAAACATATTTAATTGACTATAATAGTTATTTAAGTACAATGAATTAATGTAAACATGTATATTTAAGTAATTCCAATAAATTGATACATGCATCATTGAATATAATAGTTAATTGTATACAAAGAATATATTAAACATGAATATACTCCGTATTTAATTAGTTACAAAGAATTGGTCGATACATGAATATAATCAATGAAACATATATAAACTCATTTATTTTCAATACTAATTAATTTGTTGAATTTAAAAAATCCCTCTTTTAATTAATAAAATTTTATGGTCCAAGATTATTAATTTATAAAGGTTTTACTATACACATGTTTACCTTTCATGTCATTACTTTTTGACTCACACTCAATTTACTTATTTTATTTATTTTATATATAAAAGTTTACAAAATTATCCTTCAACACCCTCATCATTACACTTAAATTTATAGTATCCGTTATTTTATTTAGTGATACAAATATTTTTTGAATATTTTTTCTAGCAATATTTTTTACTCATTATCCTGCATATCGTTTTATAATTAAAATATAATTTTTTTTAAAAATATGTATAAAAATGAAAAAGAAGTGAACAATGTTTTGGTGAATAGAGGGAGTATATGTAAATTTTGGAATATTGAAGTATATCAAATATCTAGATTTATATTTAATATTGTTTAGAATATCTTATTTTATTTTATTTCCTTATATTACGGTATTTTGGCCCATATGCATTGCCCTTTGTGACAGTTTGTTCAATGAGAATAATATTTCCTTTCATGCCTATTCCTCTAAAACTTGACATGGTACCAGAGACGAGTTCTTGGTGATTATTTCCAAGATTCGAAAACGCACGACAATTATCCATCGCCGTTGATTCATGGGGAAAACGAAAAAACTGAGAGTAGTGGGGTTAAGGCGCCGGCAGTGATCGTAGATGCCATGTCGCCATACTATATGCATCCATCGGATAAACCATGAGACGTCTTTGTTGGAGTGCTACTCAAAGACAACAATTATGGAGACTGGGTCGATGATATGGCAAATTCTCTTTATGCGAAAAATAAGATCGGGTTTGTGGACGGAGAATCGAGATGCCCACAGCCTCGGATCCATACCTTCCGCATTGGAAGCGGGCCAACGCCATGGTGAAGGGTTGGTTATTAAACAGCATGGAACCGGCAATTCGACAGACCGTTAAATTTCGCACGACACGTGAAATATGGGAAGACCTCGAGGAACGTTTCGGGCAGGTGAGTGCACCTCGTGCCTATGAGCTCCGGCGAGCTTTGGGACAAATCAGGCAAGAAAATCAATCAGCTTCAGCCTACTATGGAAAACTGCGATGTATATGGGACGAGGCAGCCTCCATAACCCCAACTCCCACATGTTCATGCAACGGCTGTAAGTGCAACCTGGCGAAGCAGTTGACAGAGGCAAGAGATCGTGACAGACTGTATGATTTCTTGATGGGTCTCGATGATGATTATGACCCGATTCATACTCAGATCTTGAGCACACGTCCGATAAGTTCACTGGGGGCGGCATACCATTTGGTTTCTGAGAACGAGCAACATCGCTCCATCACCTCGGCACGAAAAATCACCAATGGAAGGCGCTGCATTCCAAACCCAAACCAAGAAAATCCAAGATTTTGGTCGTCGTCCACCACCAAAAGAAGGTCGCCACTATAGTCATTGCGGAAAGACAAATCATACATTTGAGACGTGTTTCGAGCGAATTGGGTATCCGCCGAACTGGAATCGACGGGGTGGAGATTGAAAAGGCGGCTCAGGAAGAGGCCATCGGACGGCCGAACAATCTGGAACATGGACAGCCAATCGCGATAACCATGCGATTGAGACAGTTGGAGGGCAGTTGATCCAACCGCGAGCAAGCCAGGTTGGAGGGGGCCCAGTTCAGTCCCTGGCCTCACCACCGATCAGTTACAGCGGCTGACAGAGTACATGCGAACTTAGATGGACACAGGCGAGCAGTCAACAATTAGACCAACAGCGAACATGGCAGGTACGAGGCCATTTCTTTCTCAAACTTGGGTGATTGATTCGGGTGCAACCGAACACATTAGCTGTCAAGCCGATATTTTGCAAGACGTGTCGCATGAACATTCTGAGCCTTCCGTGCGCATACCAAATGGAGATATTGTTCATGTTCAGGGTGTTGGCCGAGCACACTTGGGAAATCACTTGTCCTTACACCGCGTCCTTTATATCCCTGAATTTTGTTGCAATCTCTTATCCGTTAGTCGTATTACTAACGAGTTAAATTGTGTATTCACGTTCTTTCCGGATTTTTGCATCTTACAGGCCTTACCTTCGAGGACGCTGATTGGAGTGGGTAAACACCTTGATGGTCTATACCTACATGGAGCCTTCGAAGACTGAGGGGGCTGTTTTTGTTGTTGTTGGGGATTTAGAATTGTGGCATCGACGTCTAGGTCATGCCCCTAACAATAAGCTTCAGACTATCAGTTGTTTGAAAGGCGTTACAAACAATGTAATATTTTGTGACTCTTATATTCGTGCTAAACAAACTCGTCTACCTTTTCCTGTTAGCAAAATTGTTACTTCTACATGCTTTGAGTTGCTCCATTGTGATATTTGGGGGCCTTATAAATGCGATACTTTCACCGGAGCCCAATATTTTTTTATCAATTGTTGATGATTACAGCAAAAGTGTTTGGGCATTCCTAGTTCGACAGAAATCTGAAGTTGTGCCCTCATTAATTAAATTCCTCATTATGATTCGCACACAATTTAATCAGCATGTCAAAAGGATTCGTTCGGACAATGGACTGGAGTTTCAAGCCTCTCCACTCTTAACTTATTATGCAAAAAATGGAATTTTGGTTGAAACATCTTGCACCGACACGCCCCAACAAAACGGAGTTGTCGAACGCAAACACCGCCATATCCTAGAAGTCGCACGAGTCCTCCGCTTTGAAGCAAGCCTCCCAATTGAGTTTTGGGGAGATTGCATTCTCATGGTCGTTTACATCATCAATCGTCTTCTGTCTCCAGTCATTGGCAATCGCACGCCCCACGAAATGCTATATAATAAGCCAGCGCAATATGACCACCTCCGCACGTTTGGATACTTGGTATATGCACATGAAAACCGACGAAAGGATAAGTTTGGCGAAAGGGGGAGTGCTTGCATTTTTGTTGGATATCCTCTCGGGCAAAAGGCATATCGAGTCTTCGACCTGCAATCACATAAATTTTTTAGCTCTCGGGACGTCACCTTTGCCGAGCACATCTTTCCATTCCGTGGGTGTGAAGACCTTCCCCTTCACGAGGCACTGTACAAAGCGTACATTGTTGTGTGTTCTTCTTTGTCGGACGCCGGTCGTGCACCCCTTGCAGCGCGACCTCACATACGTCGTCCTCGAGATGAGCCACCCACGCTGGTCGAGTAGCATACCCTATGCACCAGCTCGCTGCCCGGCATTCCAGCGGACGCCAATCCCACACGAACGGCTGATCTTGCACCGATCTCTTCAGCAGATTCGACAGATTTGCGAGTTAGTACTCGCACTAAAAGATGCCTGAAGCATTTGGACTCTTATGGAACTACTTTACCCCCCTAAGTAGACCATTCAAGGCCCACTACCAATTCAGTCGACTCGCTGGTATACCCTCTTTCTCTATTTATCGCTTATAATAAATTTTCTCCTACTCATAAAGCTTTTCTAGCGGCCATCACATCGCGCGATGAGCCTAAATATTTTTCACAGGCTATTAAAGATCCCTTTTGGTGTGAGGCAATGAAAAAGGAGATCAATGCATTGGAAACCAATGGGACATGGGTTCTAACCGATTTGCCTCCCGGAAAGAAAGTAGTTGGATCGAAATGGGTATACAAAATCAAATACAAGACAAACGGTGATGTGGAGAGATATAAAGCTCGGTTAGTTGCAAAGGGGTTTACTCAAATCGAAGGGGTTGATTTTCATGAGACTTTTGCTCCCGTTGCCAAGCTCGTTACTGTTCGTTGCATGTTAAGTGTGGCCACTCAACAAAACTGGGAAGTTCATCAACTTGACGTTAACAACACATTCCTTCATGGTGACTTACATGAAGATGTTTACATGCGCATTCCGCAGGGATTTGCAAAGGAGGGAGACACGCGAGTTTGCAAGCTTCAGAAATCACTTTACGGACTGCGACAAGCCTCTCGAAACTGGTATGAAAAATTCATGCATGCTCTTACAACAATTGGATTTTGTCAATCACAGGCCGATCATTCCCTTTTCATTTTTTTAAAGGGTGCCACCTTCGTTTCCGCTCTCATCTACGTCGATGATGTCCTCTGGCCGGGAATGATCCCACATACATTGCCCATGTTAAAGGTTATCTAGATACCAAGTTTAGCATTAAGGATTTGGGCATGTTGAAGTATTTTTTGGGGATAGAAGTGGCTCGTTCTTCAGAGGGCTTCGTGCTTAGCCAACGAAAGTAAACCCTTGATATATTGGAAGAAAGTGGGTTGCAAGACTGTCGACCTTGTACTTTTCCCATGGAGCAGAACCTCAAACTTCGTCCCGACGACGAGACGCCTATCGTCGACGCTACGCAATACCGCCGCTTAGTAGGTCGTCTCCTCTACTTGACCGTGACACAACCGGACATTGTCTTCCCCGTCAGTCAGTTGAGTCAATTTCTTAGTCAACCCCATCAAAGTCATATAAACGCCGTCCACCGCGTTTTGCGTTACTTAAAACAAACACCTGGACAAGGTATTTTCCTCTCTTCCTGTGGAGGTTTCGAGATTGAAGGATATTGTGATGCTGATTGGGGTGGTTGCCCATTTTCTCGGCGATCATCTTCTGGCTATTTTATCACTCTTGGAGGTTCCCCCGTTTCGTGGCGAACAAAGAAGCAATTTGTTGTCTCTCGGTCCTCTGTGGAAGCTGAATATAGGGCCATGGCCACAACTGTATGTGAGATCATTTGGCTACGTTGGTTTTTGAAGGATTTTGGCATCAAGCAAACTACCACGACACCACTCTACTGTGACAACCAAGCGGCGCGACACATTGCCATAAATCCGGTATTTCATGAACGTACGAAGCATGTTGAGATGGATTGTTACTTCGTTCGGGAAAGGGTCACAAATGGAGATATCCAACCATGCATGGTCTCTACGTCTAATCAAGTGGCAGGCATTTTCACTAAACCACTTGGAGCCGATCGTTTTTGTTTCCTTTGCAGCAAGTTGGGTGTTCGGGATCTTCACACTCCAACTTGAGGGGAGTATTGGAGTATATCAAATATCTAGATTTATATTTAATATTGTCTAGAATATCTTATTTTATTTTATTTTCTTATATTACGGTATTTTGGCCCACAAGCGGTTATGGGCTTTTTCTTCTGTATATATGCATCGCCATTTGTGGCAGTTTGTTCAATGAGAATAATATTTCCTTTCATGCCTATTCCTCTAAAACTTGACATGGAAGGTTGTTCGTGGCAGACTCACTACCAAAAGATAATATATTTGACATGAACATTTTCGATAACGACGATGGAAGATGTCCATTGTGTTTGATTACTATGAAAAGATCGAATCAACATATTCTCTTGTCTTGGCCTAATATCATCAAGATTTGGGCATCTGTGTGTGATTGGTTAGGTTGCCCGTTGAATTACTCTTTGTTATTGGCTTCACATTTTGAGGAATTTTTCAGCTTCAGTGTGAAAAATGTGAAATGATTGCATTTTTTAATCTCACCGCTCCAGATAGGGGGAAGACGTTCAATGGTATACGATTCTGCCCTTGAAAATGGTTGAGACCTTATTTCTAATCTTCATGTTGTTTCTCCTTATTTGATTGGGAACGTTCCCCTTTAAAATGTATTATTTGCAAATTATAATGTCATCTTTATCTTTGTAGTCTTGTATCTCTAAACGTTGATACTTTTGAATAATTCTTGTACTCTCAATTATAATACTACTCCCTCCGTCCCATGATTACTTTCACATGTGAAGTGGCACAAAAAATAAGAAAAGTGAATTTAGTGGGGATTTTGAGAGGTAATTTTGTAAACTTTTATGTATAAAGTAAATAAGTGAGTTGACTTTTGTGTATGTATAGAGAAAAAGTAATGACATTTGTGTAAAATTAAGAATATTGTGAGGGTGAAATTTATAAAGGGTTTTCCATTTTAAAAGTGTGAAAGTTATTGTGGGACGTTCGAAAAAAGAAAGTGTGAAAGTAAATGTGGGACGGAGGGAGTATCATCTTTATCATAAAAAAAAAACCTCTAAATATCAGCATTAATAGCAACTACATTGTCGAAATCTTCTCCATTCTAATCGTCATCGAGATCCATCTTGCATCAGAGGCATTCCTAATCGTCGAAATCTTGCATCTTGCATTAATAGCAACTACATTGTCGAAATCGAGATCCATCTTGCATTAATTAATAGCAACTACATTGTCAAAATCTTCTCCATTCTAATCGTCATCGAAATCTTCTCCATTACAAAAACACGATGGATGTCGACAGATGGGTGAAAAACTACACAGTGGATGAACAGATAAACACTAGAAACCGAAGAAGAAATATTTAAACATGAAACCGTCTCACAGTGACAGAAAGTATAATTTGAGCATGAATCTTTTAACACTTTAGAAAAAATGGGTGGTTATTTATGCTAATTTGTGAATTGCCCCCACACCAGTCCATTGTCAATATTTAATAACTCCATCAATTTATCTCTTCTAAACACCTTAAAAAGAAACTGATTCTCCGTTCCCTACTGCATCTCTATTATCTTACTATTCTACATTATTATATTTATTTATCGTATATAGATGATGATCTTGTTACATATGCAATATTATTATCTCAAAAGAATAATTAACTCATGTACGAACATAAGCTCTGTTCGGCACGTACAACATAATCCAACATATATACGTTTTGCCGGTTTGTTTGTCCAAATTCAAATCCAAATCCAAACTTGGACAAACAAACAATTGTGTAATCACAAGATGCAATATCATTGTTCAAACTGATCATAAAAGACCAAACAAACCGGCAAAAGGAACCCTAAAGAATATTCAATTCACATGCATAAATAAATACACACACACCTATACTTCACTCCTCATATAATCAACATGGATTCATCAACAATCTCATTCTCTCTTCTTCTTTTTCTTCTCATTACTCCCTCGATTATCCAAGCAGCACCAAAGATGCTCTTCCGAGAATACATCGGAGCTGAGGACAATAACGTCAAGTTCTCAGACGTGCCTATCGATTCCACCATCGATTTCCACTTCCTCCTCTCCTTCGCCATCGACTACACCAACACGCCCTCCCCGTCTCCCACAAACGGTGACTTCCAAGTCAATTGGGACAACGTTAATCTCAGCCCAGCCGATGTTTCCTCAATCAAATCAAAGCATGCAAACGTAAAAGTAGGCATGAGTCTAGCTGGCGATACAATAAACGAAAAACCCATCTTCTTTAATCCCACCACCGTTAATTCCTGGGTTGCAAATGCAATCCATTCCATAACCGATTTAGTAAAAAAGTACGATCTAGACGGGATTGATATAGATTACGAACACTTCAAAACTGATCCTGATACATTCGCGGAATGCATAGGACGACTCCTCTTCTATCTAAAGCAAAATCAGATCGTAAAATTCACTTCAATCGCACCATATGAATCTGATTTTGTGCAGCCATACTATCTTGCTCTGTGGAGCAAGTATGGTCATCTTATAGACTATGTAAATTTCCAGTTCTATGCCTATGCAAAGGGCACTAGTGTTTCTCAGTTTCTGAAATATTTTGACACTCAAAGCTCCAACTATAATGGAGGTAAAGTTCTGGTCAGTTTTGGGACCGATGGGAGTGGTGGGTTATCCCCGAAAAACGGGTTTTTTGATGCCTGTAGGATTCTGAGAAAACAGGGGAAACTTCATGGGATCTTCATTTGGTCTGCTGATGACTCGAAGAAGGATAATTTCGAGTACGAAAAGCAGGCTCAGGACTTGTTAGCTAATAAAAAATCGGGCAATTAATGCTAGATTTTTCTTTCTAGTGTTGGCTGTTTATGGGGAAATATCAGTTTACAGTCCCTAAAATTTGCTCTCTACTCTCAAAATTGGTCATGAAAATTTACTTTTGGTCCTGCCATCAGTTGGTTGTTGACTGGCAGATTCAACTATTTGTAGTGCAAAATATAATTATATAAAAAGTTTGTACTTAAATGTAATTATTTTCAAGTTTTTTTATAATTACATTTAAGTACAGAACTTTAAAACATACATGACAAATTTTGAGAATGAGTGAAACAGGGTGACCAAATCTGGAAAAAAATAAACTTCAAGGACTAAAAATGAGATTATCCCTTTCTTTATCTAAAGTCTAAAATTGTCTAAAGATTCATATGAGATACTGAATATTTCACTAACTGACAAATCTAGTAATTAAATTACGAGATAAGGAGAGCTTTCCTACGTCGAAGAAATTTCCTTCATCTTAAAATAACAAGGAAACTCCACATACTACACTATAAGTATAACCAAGACCACTTGACTCGATCACCAAAGCAAAACGAGAAGAGAACTAAAAACAGAACACATACAATAATGAGGGACAGAATTGAGAAAAGAAGAAGTATGTGACTAAACCCATTGTGAACCAGCATGTCAACAAAACTGCCAATTCTAATTTTAAAACTTACCTCTATTTACAAATCCAATAGGGAAAAACGAAGGATTCTATATTGAGATCCTTTCCCCTGTTTCATGAACATAACTATCATATCATTCTCTTCCAAAACTCAGAAGAAGAAGAAATAAACGGATTGCTCAAAGAATGAACATAATTTTATTTGCACCACTAAGTAGAAGCAAGTAACTAGGGTTACAGGTATCGTACCATCAATCTGGAACATCACAAACAGTTATTTGCAACTGGGACTCGATCCTATATTGTTTCACAAAAGCCCGTCTCCACCAAATTTCAAAAGCTCTCTGAATATTGGGGCAATCATCGCCCTTATTAAGAAACCTATCAAACCATGTAAGCAAAATTGATTGCTGTTGACTCAACGGCAGAGTCAGAATCGTTTGACTCAGTCCATCCTCAATCAATTTCCGGTCAACAGATTTCCCCGACATTCTCATCCATCCAAAATCATCATACAGAGCTTCCAACCATGTCGATAGCAAGGCAAATCGAGTCTCCTTTGGCACTAAAATTTGTCCTTTCCCAATAGAGATGCACAATTGAGCAGTGATTTTACTAATCTCATGGCGATACATAGTAGGAATCTTCGAATGAAGAACTGAAAGATCCTTCTGATCAGCCCACAGTTTAGCAAACTCGTCTCCTATTTTTCTATCAATTAGAATACCAACGATCCACTGCATATTATCAGCCTCTCGAGCAATCTCAGCCATTAAAGCCCCTCGATCTTGCCTGCTTTCATCAACAGATGTGGCCCCAGATAGGCATAAAACAAGAGAACTAAGGCATGTATGGCAAATTTGATAAAGTGTATCTTTTGAGATATCGAAGCTATTGCTATCACGATCTTCCTTTAGAACTCGGAATATTAAAGCTTTCATTTCTTTACGGGCCTTATCGTCTTTTGCCTGCAAAACTCCTAATGATAGTTTTAAGAAGACTTCATCTGCTCTTGAAGATGTTGAAGGATCGGAGATCACTCTCTGCAGCACTGTGTCTGCTTTTGAAACACCGAAGTGAAGTTGATTCAGATGTGAAACCACATTATCTTCTTCTTCTTCCGACCACGGTACTGCTTCAAGATACTCCAAACAAGCCCTAACGCCTTCATCATACATAATAGCCGAAGATATCTGCACGTGCCAAGGAAATCTAGCATATGAAACGATTCCATTTCACTTATCTTAAACCCAAGTCAATAAAGACAACTTTTAGCGATAACCAAGCACATGCATGAAGATTATTATCCTTTTTACAGTTACAAATCTTTTCCATTTTTCCCAGTCCCAAAGGGGCATGTAAATACACAACTACACAAGGACTATTGAACAAACTACATTGGCTACTTTACTTCTTCCTCACATTTCTAGTTCCATTCGATTTCATCTTATTAACATGACACAAGCTATGAGTTATCACTTATCAAGCTGTGATATACTCCAAAGATACTAACAAGTTAAATTTCAGGCAATCTAAAATCCTAATCAGAATTATAATTAGAAGTTCATAAAAACCATGATCCAGACACATACAAGAGTCTAAAAACAATCATAAAAATCATGCCAATTAATAAACAAAAAAGGGGGAAATTAAAGAAAGAAACCTTTAAGAGTGACAAGATCTTGGAAACCTCCACACCCAAGAGCTTGCTCTTCAATTCATCAGAATCACAATACATAAGCACCACAGCCTCCACGTACACCGCCACGTCATCACATTCAAGAATCTCAACGGAGTGGGTCCCACTCCGGCGAAGCTTCTCCGAGAAGAAGCGGCTTTTGGCGGCCAAAACCCTCCGGTGAACGTCCATGGAGACGCGAAAATCGGGCTCCCCCGGGTCCGCCCTGGCCGAGACGGTGAGGCTGACGTCACCGACACCCCATTGATTACAAATCCGAAAGGGGGCTTGAGACAGGGCAAGAGAAACCCTTTCTTGGAGTTTCTTGCGGGGTTCAAAGGCGGGTTTGGGCTCGACGGACATTACTTCGAAGAGGGTCGGGCTTGTGAGGGCCCGGAAGCTTGGGGGAGGAGAGAGAGGGTTGAGGCGAGAAGGAGAGAGAAAGGGGTCGGAAATGAAGCCCTGTTTGATCATTGAGGAGACCAATTGTTGCTGTTGGTTCTTTGATTTGGGGTTGCCGCTATCAGAAGCCATTGAATTGAATTGACGGGAAGGAAACTGAAACACGCACACACAGTGTAGTGTGTCAGTGTGTGTGAATGCTGCCTGGAATCCAAGAGAGAAATTGCAAGTACGCTTTGGATCTGAAGTGGATATTAATATTACTGTATTGCTTGCGGGGAAAAAGGGAGAGTGAAAATCCGGATTTCTACATTACTATCTGTATTTATTTAGAAGGGAAGATATGTAATACTAGTAGTAAAAGATATCTAAAATGTGTGAATTACAACTTAGAAGAATTTTATAGTTTTATGATTATTTATGGTATAAGTAATCTAGTATGAGACAAATGATTTTGATAAATGAGTAATTTAGTATGGAACGGAGGGAGTAGTATTTAATGCTATGAGTGAACGTGGTATATAATCTCATTAATATGGATAAATTGGGAATTTTGCCATCCTTTATATCATTATTGTAATTTGTGATGACGTGGTGAGTTTGTGATGGGTCGGGCTGAGGTGGATGTTAGTAGGCTTTGTCTTTGATTTGGAAATTAGAGTTGAATGATGTACCGATTGAAGTTGATGCTAGGGAGTAGTAGATACATTGATCTTTGTTAATTCTTCGGTTTCAATTTTTTGGGATTTCATAGTTGCTTTTATGAACTTATTGTTACATTTCGAACATGTTTTGTTCAATTATGTCACGAAGAGTGTCAATTCTATGGTACACAAGTTTGATAAGGTTTCTTGCATATTTGAGAGTCCTACTTGTTAGGTTAACCCGTCGTCAGTATATGGTGGGACTTTCTGATACTATTTGCACTTGCAATAATGAGAACTAGTCTTTCCTTTGGTGGAAAAAAATATTGTGAAAATGTCTTTTTTTATCAACTAGTTTACTCTTAATGCATATTATATGTATACAATGAAGTTAAAGCATTTTTCTTGCGACCATCCAAAACCAGCAACGACCATCTGCGAGGTTGCTACCATTTATACATGATTGACTATGAGGCCGCGATCATACGTTACTATCTAAAACCATGCAAAACCACCAACAAATAAATGTGACTACCCACAATCACAAACAAAACTATCAATAATCATACACGACTACTTGCGACCACATATTCTTTCTATTTCATAAAGATAATATAATAAAGAAAAAAATACTTTCACAATAAAAATATGGTCGAAAAAAAAATCATAGGCATGGCAGCGGGGTCGGAAATACTCGTTCTCCACAGGATTCGTCCTGAACGGGGCAGAGAATCCCTATTTCATCTCCAGTGGAGTCGGGGATGAGGAAAATTTATTTTCAATTGACGGAACGGGGATCATACTCCCTGCCTATATTCCCGGGGAAATTTTATTTATATTATATGATATACTTCCTCTGTCCCCCTTTAATCTTTACGTTGGGAAATGACACGGGGTTTAAGGAATAAGAAGTAATATTATTTTTTTAGGGGAAAGGACAGGGGGAGTAAAAATGAAGATCAAGAAGGCCTAAGTTTGGATCCACCCTCAACTTTCACGAGAAACTACTCCATCTCAATCATGTGAAATGGTAGAGTGCACCGCATTTTGCGCCAATCTATGCGCCTTTTCATTTTTGGCCCTTGGGAGGTGACAAAGTTTGCACACTACAAACTCCAACGAGAGTTGCCTAATCCTGAATGCCTTCCTGAATTCAGGCCCAGCTCCCCTCTTACCTCCCTCAATAAGCTGCAGTGCTTGCAACGAATCTGATCTTAGGATGACTGATTGGGTGTGAGATTGCTCGTTTTTGTGCTCACTATTGCTATGTTATCGTAGCATTTTGATGTGATTTTGGTCATAATTGTTAGAAATGGTGCTACTAACCTTGTTGTTAAGAAATGTGTTCAAAGTGTAGGAAACAAGGTGAAATAGTCCGTTTTAAAAGGAAAACGAGCATTGGCGCGTGGGAATTGAAGTTCGATTGGAGGACAAGAAGGAAAGCCAAGGAAAAGTGTTAGAAAAATCAAAGTAGCAGAAGTCACTCGGCCGGCCGAGTGGGATCACACTGGCGGCCGAGTGAGAAAAACTTCCAGAAACTTTCTGGAACTGCCTTGTCACTCGGCCGGCCGAGTGATTTCACACTGGCGGCCGAGTGACTTCACACTGGCGTCCGAGGCATTTAACACTGGCGGCCGTTTGACTTCTGGAACCAATTTTGGTTCTGGAAGTCCCTCTCACTCGGTTGACCGAGTGATCCACTCGGTTGACCGAGTCAACTCACGATTTTCGGGGTTTTTTGAGAATTTTGAAGAACTTCAAGGACCCAAATGCTAATTTCGTCTCACACACTTTTGGAAGCTTTAAATAGCTTCAAAACTCAGTTTGTAAATAACTTTTGTCCCTCATTTATTACAACTCTTAAACCCTAGTTCTTAACTCCATCTTCCACATTTATTGCACTTTAATTCATAGTTTAGCTTCAAAGTAGATACTTAGCATAGGTTTTTGAAGAACAAGGCTCCACACTTTTGTAATAGCTAGGTATTTTGAAAAAACAACAAGGTGACTTCAAACCATTCTCTCAATTTCTATATAATTCCATATTTAATGTTTATCTTGAGTTCTTTTGATGTTTTAGCCATGGGTGTTTCTCAAAACACCATGGGCTAAGTTTATTTATGCTTTGGGTGTTATAAAGCCATGTGAATATTGAGTTTGGAATTGTTTGAGCTTTGTTATTGTTAAGATTATATTTTTTGCTTCTTTTAATGGGTATTATTGGTACTTTGTATGTTAACTTCTATTAATCCATATTTAGATACATGTTTAGCGTAGACAAGAGTTACATGGACATGTCTATATTTATGGTGTGAGTTGTTGGTATGCAAATGTGTTAGTTATACTTTTAATTCGTCGAGAGAGAGTTAATCGTATTAGGACCCCATTAAAGGACATTAATTACTTGAATGGTTGTTTGAGTAGTTGGTGAGGATTAGGAAGAAAACCTTATTACCGGGTTTGGGAACACCTTAGAATTAAGGCTATATTACCCGAAGGGAAATGGTTGTCATCCTAGCATTTAGGTGCTCTTAGCAAATATTAATTAAAGCAATTAACAAAGTAAAATCAATTCCTCTCTATTTCACTAGGTGGAGAACACCCGAAGCATTCTCTCACTCTTGCACTTCTTCGAATTAAATTCGTAGTTGTTCTTTGTTTTAATTGTGAAATTCTTGCTTAGTAGTAATTTTCTTTGTTTAGTTGTGGTAATTTCTCTTATTGGTGCTTTTCTCATTTTTAGTAGTATAAATCACTTGTTAGTTTCTAGGTTGGTAGTTGATTTAATTTCTAGCATCTTGGTAGTAACTTAGCTTTAATTTTAGAAATCCATAAACCCGAAACCGTAGTTACATTAGCTATTACAACATAAAACTCTAGGGATCCATTGCACAATCCCACCTCCTAGGTCGATACTACTTGGTCGAATACTTCCATTACTACTACGATCCCTTATGCTTGAGGGGAAGTAGTTAGTCAACCTATAGTGACCAAAAAGTTCGTTCAAGTCAATGGCGCCACTGCCGGGGAGGCGACGTAGTGCTATAAGTGGGACTTAGAGTTAGTTGAATACTAGTGATAGCTACAATTACTTGCTTTTATTTTATTTTTATTTTTGTTTCAAGAGTTTGATATTTGCAATTTTCCATAGGTGCATGATAACAAGAGCACGTGGTGGACAAATTGAACCTATCAATCTTGAGATTGAAGCAACCGCAAGAAGGAATCGAGCTATAAATCGAAGAATGGCGGAGATTAGACAAAATCAACCGCCGGGTGCCGTGGTAGATGATGAAAGTGAAGGAGTAAATACTCAAGAAAATCTCCAAGTGGAACATCAAGGAGATGTTCAATTGCAAGGAGGAGGAGGAAATGGCATGCAACACCCACCTAATATTCAAATAGGTGGTGGGTTCAATCAAGGCCACTATGGTGGACAACCTCAAGGGTATCCCCCTAATGTCCAACAAGGAGGGTATCCCCAAGGCTATCCACCATATCCATACCCACATTATCCTCAAGGGTATTATCAACCTCCACCTCAAGGGTATTACCCCCACCCTTATCCATACCATCTACCCCAAGGTGCATACCCTCAAGAGATACCCGTTCCACCTCAACCGGAAAGACAAGAACCTCGTCCTCCAATACAACATGGGAGGCCAATGAGAGAGTACTTTGAGCCTCAACAAAGGGAGCATTATGATGGGATAGCAAGGCCAAATGTGGAGGCCAATAATTTTGAGATTAGTGCTTCTTTGTTGAGAATGCTTAGAGAGAAGCAATTTGAAGGGAGGACCGAGGAAGGCTTTGAAGAAGATCCAAATGAGCACTTGGCTCAATTTTTAGAGATATCCGATACACTCAAACAAAACGGTGTGTCCGAAGATGCAAAGAAGTTGAGGCTATTTCCCTTCACACTTTCCGGAAAGGCAAAAGCATGGTTACAAACAAGCATTCCGTTGGGAGAGGTGAGAACTTGGGAAGACTTGAAGAAGAGGTTTTTATTGAAGTACTACCCTCCTTCCAAAACAATGGAAGCAAAGCAAAATATCTCCCAATTTAAACAAGGAGCTAATGAGAACCTCAAAGAAGCATGGGAAAGGTTTACCAACCTACTCATAACTTTCCCTCAACATGGTTTTCCATTGGAGCAAACAACTTGTTGGTTCTTTTGTGGCTTGAGAGAAGAAGACCAACATCATTTGGATGCTTGTGCCGGAGGTTCGATATGGCTCAAGTCGGCGGAAGAGATCAAGCAAATAATGGAGGGGATATCGAACAATTCTTTTAAAATGAGGATTGATAGAGGAGGAAGGCATCGAGTTGCTGAAGTTAATGAGGTGGACGCCATGAAAACAATGATCACCACGTTAATTGAGAAGGTGAATGCTCTTTCGTCTAATCAACCAAGTGAAAGCCCATTACCAATGGTTCAAGGAGAGCTTTCGATGAATCAAATGGAAGATGTGAACTACATGGGTAGGCCACAATATCAAGGAAACCATCAACCAAACTTTCAAAGTGGTCGTCCATATCAAGCTCCTCAACAAAATCGTTTTCAAGGTGGCCAATCCTCAACACTCCAACCCAATCAAAGTCACCCGATGCAAGGGGGGCCATCCACCTCATTTCAAGGGAATCAAAATCAAAACTTCCGAAGGCATGACAACTTGGCGTATTCTAACCCAAAAGGAGCAATGCAATATCCACCCGGATTTGATCTCGGGGCAAGGCTTCCTAATGGGGAAGGAAAAGCTACTACGGAAGATACACTTTTACGGATGGAAGAGTTGTTCAAGAAAGCTCAAGAGCAACAAGTTAAAACGAATTTGGAACAAGCAAAGATCAATGAACAACACTCAAGGGGGATTAAAAATCTCGAGCATACGGTGGGGCAACTTGCAACGTCCGTTGGAGAGTTGAGCACGGCGGTTAATCAAATGCTAAACAAGGGAAAATTTCCCTCAACAACCGAGATAAATCCCAAAGAGCATTGCAAGGCAATAGAGCTTAGAAGTGGCACCAAATATGAGGGTCCATCCATGCCCTCTCCACCGGGAGATGATGATGTCAAGGAAGATTGTGAAATTGAAGGAGAGTGTGAAGAGTTAGAGATGGGAAAAGCCGAAGAGGAGGAAGGAAATGGGATGGAGTCAAAAGAGAAAAAGAAAGTTGATGGTGAAGAAAGAATACCAAAGTGGAAAAAGATGAAGGAGAAGAAGATTGAGGAAGAAAAGAGCATACCATGTGATGAGTGGGGGGTACCAAAGACAATGGTACCATTCCCTCAAAGATTCATGAAGAAGAAATTGGATGAGAAATTTGCTAAATTTCTTGAGGTTTTCAAGCAACTCCACATCAACATTCCATTCTCCGATGCTTTAGAGCAAATGCCCAACTATGCCAAATTCCTCAAAGACTTGATCTCCAAGAAGAGACGGATTGATGAACCCGAGCTTGTCAAGTTCAACAAGGCATGTAGTGCTATGCTACAAAAGAACATGCCACAAAAGATGAAGGATCCGGGTAGTTTTGTCATCATGTGTGATATTGGAAACGGGATCAAGAGAAATGCTCTTTGTGATTTGGGGGCTAGCATTAACTTGATGCCCCTATCTTTGTTTGAAAAGCTCGAAAGGGGGGAGTTGAAGCCCACTTCTATTGCACTTCAACTTGCCGATCGATCAATCACAATTGCCAAGGGCATAGTTGAGGATATTCTTGTTAGAGTGGACAAGTTTGTATTTCCCGCCGACTTTGTGGTGCTAGAAATGGAGGAAGATGAACAAGTGCCTATAATTCTTGGGAGACCATTTTTAGCAACGGCGGGAGTCGAGCTTGATGTTGGGAGAGGAGAGATAACATTGAAAGTTGGTAAAGAAGAAGTGAAGATATCGATGTACGACGCAATGAAGCATCCCATGGATGTGGAACAATTGAACTTCGTCGATATTGTGGACTTATGTGTCCAAGAATCTTTGGAAGACCCTTCCTACTCTCTCTTCTTTGATGATTTAAATGATATTGATTCTCATTCATATTTTTCCTCTACTTATGAAAGTTTCAATTTTGACTTTGATAATAGGGAACAAATGGAGATTGAGGAAACTTTAGAGATCAAACATGGAAATTTCACTCTACCACCCTTGTTGAAGTTGGAGGAAGGAGAGCCTAAAATGGAGGAGAAGAAAGAAGGCCTCAAACCACTTCCCGAGCACTTAAAGTATGCCTACCTAGGAGAAAACGAGAAGAATCCGGTAATTGTATCATCTTCTCTTGCATCACATGAATTAGATAGGCTACTTGAAGTGCTACGTAAGCACAAATCGGCCATCGGTTGGTCGATTGAAGATTTGAAGGGCATTAATCCATCAATTTGCATGCATAGGATCCGTCTAGAAAAAGATAGGAAGCCTATAGTCCAACCCCAAAGGAGAGTGAACCCTATTATCCAAGAGGTTATTAGGAAAGAAGTCATAAAATTTCTAGATTCGGGTATGATATTTCCTATTTCGGATAGTCCATGGGTGTCACCTTTGCATGTTGTATCTAAAAAAGGGGGAATGACGGTTGTACAAGGTGAGGGAGATGAGCTAATAGCCATGAGAGTCGCCACGGGGTGGCGCGTGTGTGTTGATTATCGGGAATTGAATAAGGCTACTTGCAAAGATCATTTTCCCTTACCTTTCATGGACCAAATGCTTGATAGGTTAGGAGGTTTTTCACACTATTGTTTTCTTGATGGTTATTCGGGTTACAATCAAATCATGATTGCACCGGAAGACCAAGAAAAGACCACTTTCACATGCACGTATGGTACATTTGCATGGAGGCGTATGCCTTTTGGGTTGTGTAATGCACCCGCCACTTTTCAACGTTGCATGATGTCAATTTTTCATGGTCTTATTGAACGTATCATGGAGGTTTTTATGGATGATTTCTCCGTCTTTGGAGAGTCATTCGAATCTTGTTTGACTAACCTTGATATTGTTTTGCAAAGGTGTGAGGACACTAACTTAGTGTTGAATTGGGAAAAATGTCACTTTATGGTGAATGAAGGGATTGTGTTGGGCCATCATGTGTCATCCAAGGGGCTCCAAGTTGATAGAGCGAAGGTGGTAGCAATTGAAAAGTTGCCTCCACCATCGAATGAGAAGGGCATTCGGTCATTTCTTGGCCATGCGGGTTTCTACCGCCGATTTATCAAAGATTTTTCTAAGCTCTCTAAACCCTTATCTCATTTGTTGGAAAAGGATGTTCCTTTTGATTTTACTAATGAGTGTGTTGAAGCTTTTAGGAAACTCAAGGAGGCCTTGGTGAGTTCACCCATACTTGTGACACCAAATTGGGAGGAGCCGTTCGTGTTGATGTGTGATGCGAGTGACTATGCGATGGGGGTTGTTTTGGGGCAAATGAGGGAAAAGAGATTTCATGCCATATACTATGCCTCAAAGACATTCAACACCGCACAAGCCAATTACACTACAACCGAGAAAGAGCTCTTAGCGGTTGTATATGCTTTTGACAAGTTCCGTCCTTACCTTGTGGGAGCTAGAACCGTTGTCTACACCGATCATGCGGCTATCCGTTACTTGATGAACAAAAAGGATGCAAAACCGAGGCTCATTCGGTGGGTCCTTTTACTTCAAGAATTTGACATAGAGGTGAGAGACAAGAAAGGAAGTGAGAACGTCATAGCCGATCACCTCTCAAGGTTGGAGCGAAATGAAGAGCAAAGGCAAGATGTGGTTGAGGTTAAGGAAAGCTTTCCCGATGAAAGCTTATTGATGATCGACACTATACCGGTGATGGGAGTGAAAGGAGAAATCCCATGGTATGCCGACTTTGCCAACTTTTTGGCAAGTGGAATGATCCCCGAAGATTTGGGTCCCTATGAAAGAAAGAAGTTTAACAAGGAAGTGAAAAGCTACATATGGGATGAGCCGTTTCTTTTCAAGAGAGGGGTAGATTCGGTGCTTCGGAGATGTGTGCCTCAAGAAGAATGGGAGGACATAATCAAGCATTGTCACTCTCTTCCTTGTGGGGGACATTTTGGTACTTCAAAGACGGGAATGAAAATTCTCCAAGCCGGGTTTTATTGGCCAACAATCTTCAAAGATTGTCAAACATTCATCCGAGGATGTGATCGTTGCCAAAGAATGGGGGGAATAACAAAGAGGGATGAGATGCCTTTAAACATGTTCATTGAAGTTGAGCTATTTGATGTTTGGGGCATTGATTTCATGGGGCCGTTTCCTCCATCATGTGGGTACACCTACATTCTTGTTGGTGTTGACTATGTTTCTAAGTGGATCGAGGCTATTCCAACCAAGATGAGCGATGCAAGGGTGGTGATTCAATTCTTGAAGAAGAATATCTTCACTCGATTTGGAGTTCCAAGAGCTTTGATAAGTGATGGGGGGAGTCATTTTGTGAATAAAGTGATGGCTAATCTTCTAGCCAAATATAATGTGAAGCACAAGGTGTCAACCGCCTATCACCCTCAAACTAATGGTTTAGCGGAGGTGTCTAATCGTCAAATCAAGCAAATTCTCGAGAAGACGGTCAACACCACTAGAAAGGATTGGGCATTGAAGTTGGATGATGCTTTGTGGGCATATCGAACGGCATATAAAACTCCATTGGATATGTCCCCATACCAAATTGTCTTTGGGAAGGCTTGTCACTTACCCGTGGAACTAGAGCACCGTGCTTATTGGGCAATCAAGAAGTTGAACTTCGATTGTGACTTGGTTGGAGAGAAGAGGTTGCTCCAATTAAGTGAGCTCGAGGAGTTTCGAGAACATGCCTATGAGAACTCTAAGATTTTCAAGGAAAATACCAAGAAATGGCATGATGCTCGTCTCAAGAAGAAGGAGTTCGAAGAAGGGGATGAGGTGCTCGTGTTCAACTCCCGTTTGAAGTTGTTTGCCGAAAAGTTGAAGTCAAAGTGGAGTGGTCCGTTTGTGGTGAAAAAGGTGTTTCCTAGTGGATTTCTCGAATTACAAAGCAAAGATGGGAGTCGCTTCACCGTGAACGGTCATCGTGTGAAACTCTACTTCAACCCGAGTCAAAAAGATGGTGGAGGTACAAAGTCTCTTGAAGAGACTTGAACTCGAAAGAGTTCCGTCCGGCATAGGACGTTAAACCTAGCGCTAAATGGGAGGCAACCCATTCGTTTATTGCTTTCTTTTCATTTTTCATTTTAGTTAGTTTTGTGCTTTTTGACCTTTTTGGTTTAGTTGTGTTTAGAGGTCGAGGTATGATGTTGATGCTTAATGGAGCTTGGACATGAACTCTTTATGGAGGAGAAAGGATAAAAAGAAGAAGATGGAATGGTGTATGGTGCAAACTCAAAGGTAAACACTCATTTCCAAACTTAGATTTGCTTAGCAAAGTCTAAGTTTGGGGGGGTGTGGTCGTTTTTACAATTTCATTTGCACCGTTCTACATTCGTCTATTGCTTGATGATTTGGTTTGATATGGAAAATGTTGATGATATCGAGTTTTGAATTGTTTTGAGAGCTACATTGCATGTTTCACATGAATTTTGGGGCAAATTTTTTGTGAATTGAAGTTTTTGTGGTGTTTGAGTATTGCTATGTTGTAGTGGGTTGATTTGTTGTAGGATTTTTGGGTGTAAACATTGAAAAAAGAGGTAAAAAATGTTGGAAGCAGAACCCACTCGGCCGACCGAGTGAGTTCTGTTGGTGGGTTACATTCTGGAAGCAGACGGAACTCGGCCGACCGAGGCGTCTCAAACGGCCGGCCGAGGCAGATCTGGTCGAGGGCGACCCACTGGAAACGCGTATCACTCGGCCGTCCGAGGCACTTAACACTGGCGGCCGAGTGATATCTGGGCGCGAGAAAGGAATCACTCCCCAAGAAAATGGCCAACAATAATGGACCAAGCTCTCAGGAAATGAATGAATGGCTCGAATGGCATCTCTATAAGTTGTGTGGCACCTATCCATCCTACTTTGGGATTGATCTAGGAGAGAGAGGAGAGATGCTAGCCGACAACTTCATAACGGTGTCTCGTATGATCTTCCACCCTACGAAGTACATCGATGACAACTGTATGGTCCACATGGGGATCAAAGAAGATGTGGATAGGCTATTTGCTGCAATTGGATGGACGAACTTCTTACAAATTCAGAAGCCGTCCTATACTGAGCTTATGGTGGAGTTCTTAACCACCATCGACATGGACTTTGACGGGCAACATGTACCTAGAAGGATCACTTTCCGTTTAGGGAATGTTGACAGAAGCTTAACCGTACAAGAGCTGAATGAAAATTTTCAAGTCCCCAACAGTGTCGACAACAGGGTCTATTTGGGGATCAAGAGTTTCAATGCTCAAGATTTTTGGGTGAAATTGGCTCGACAAGACAGAGACGACGTGCCAATCTATAACTCGAGTAGCTCTAAGGCATCTCTTATTCGAAGTCCGGTCTTCCGTTACATTCAGAGGGTGTTAGCGAACTCGGTTTTCGCGAGATACGAGGTTGGGGCTGTGAGAAAGGATGAGTTGTATGTCATAAAATGCATGGTGGATGGTAAACCTGTGAACATGGCCGCCTACCTCATGGCACAATTGGCCCGGCAGACTAGATCAAAGGTCAGGTACTCCCAAGTGGGTGGATTTATCACCCACATTGCGGAACATTTCGGATTAGTGCCTGAGGAGATGTATAACCCCATTGTTGGAGAATCCAAGCTTGATCTTGGAGTGATGATTCAAATGAAAATACTAAAGATGGAAAGGGGTACATACTGTCTGAGACTTGATGAAGGCACCCTCTTCCCTTTGCCTAATCCGGAATTGACTAGCTTGAGGAGACGGAGGTACGGTACATGGGATCTGCTATCCGGCGCCCACCGTGCTTGGATAGATAACTTTGATGCTGGAAATCCCATCAACCCCGAGAATGTTGGAGGAGTCCCCATGCATGTCGATGAGCAGGAAGAGCCTGGAGAGCCCCAAGAGCAAGGAGGAGGTAGTCCATGGCGGGCAGCTCCGGATCAAAGAGGGAATGTTTCCCATGCTTATGGAAGAAGGGGCACGGAGCTTGAGTCACTTAGGGCTAGTATCGAGCAGTTGGGTCTAGCAAGTCGTGAAGATAGAGCGTGGCGAGAAAATGTGGACACTCGTCTAGCCAACGTGGACACTCGCCTAGCCAACATGGAAACTCACTACGCGAGCATTGATGCACAACTCCTCGAGATGAACAACATGTTCCGCCCCCATTTTGAGTGGCTCGCCCAACAAGGCTACTACAACCCACCTCAACCACCTCAATGATGCCTCAAAACCCCTAAAATGGTGTGGTATAAGTGTCCTAATTTTCTCTCATTTTCGGTGTTCATGTTTATGTCCGTAGCATTTTGTTATTTGTACCTTTGGATCTTTGTTTTGGGTTCATGTATTTTGGATATTTTTGTGGATTTTTGTTGATGGGGATGTTTCTCTTTTGATATTTTGTTTGGATGGATGTTAGGGTATTTTATTTTATGTGATTGTGGTTTTTTTTTTGAGAATTTGTGGATGGATGCATAAGTTTACTATAATTGATCTTGTGATGTTTGTTGGTGATTGGGAAATTAATGCATGTATGACTCTATCAATTGATTGCATTTTGTGTGAAGGGCTAGGCTTAGGAAAACACTTGAGTTTACCACATTAAGCCGGAGAGACTAGAGCCTTCTTGAATCGAAATATCATTTCGGTTCAATTCTTCTTGAGTGAGTCGTCCACGAATTATGCATTGCTAGAACTTGCTCTTTGACTTGTTTGAAACTTGATTTAGGAGGAAATTGTCAAAAATGATAGGAGGCATTTCTTTGAATTTGAGTCACTTGGCCAAATAAATCCCACCAAATGATACATTTTCGTAGTTAGCCCCGTTGAGCCGTAAAACCAATTTTCTTTGGCAAGCTACAAAATGTCACCATGAAACCACATCCTTTGAGCCTAATTGTCCTTATCATTTGTAGAGCTTCAATGTTGGTTGACATGGTGAGGGAGTTGAAGTGAGTGGATTTGTATTGATCAAAGTGAATTCAAAAGAAAGAAAAGGGTTGAAAAGAAAAAGAAAAAGAGGAGCTAATGAGCTTGTGCTTAATGTGAAAAATAAAAGGGAAACAAAAAGTCTCAAAAGCTCAAATCACAAAAGTGAAGAGAAATGGCTCCAAAATGTTGGGAAAAGAAGGAAAAAGGGGGTGAAGTTCATTTTGAGTGAAAAGAAAAGAAAGAAAGCAAGTGTTGTGTGAGAGTGAATGAAAAATGAGAGAAGTACAACATTTGTTGCTCTACAAGTTGAATGAGTCACTAATTCTAAATTCATCCCACCCCTTCCAAAAAGCCTACATTACAACCCTTGAAAGACCTCTTTGATTGACAATCGATGCCTAAATAATTGGTAGAGAATTGAGTTGGAAAGCAAGCCTATGGTCTTTGTGTTTTTCGTGGATTGACATTTGAGAGCTTACATGCCCAATATACACTTGTGTGTTGAGAGAAACACTTCTTGAGAGAGTGGTGAATCAAGTGTGTTGAATTTGTCTTAGCATTGGATCACATTTTGTCTTGAAAGTGGTAGAGAAAGTGCATGTGTTGATGAACCATTCATTGGAGATATTGTTTGATCATGCCTACTATGCATTGTATCCATTCACAAATCCTTCACAATCACCCTCCTTTGGTTTCTTTTTCTTTGCTTGGGGACAAGCAAATCTCTAAGTTTGGGGGGGTTGATTGGGTGTGAGATTGCTCGTTTTTGTGCTCACTATTGCTATGTTATCGTAGCATTTTGATGTGATTTTGGTCATAATTGTTAGAAATGGTGCTACTAACCTTGTTGTTAAGAAATGTGTTCAAAGTGTAGGAAACAAGGTGAAATAGTCCGTTTTAAAAGGAAAACGAGCATTGGCGCGTGGGAATTGAAGTTCGATTGGAGGACAAGAAGGAAAGCCAAGGAAAAGTGTTAGAAAAATCAAAGTAGCAGAAGTCACTCGGCCGGCCGAGTGGGATCACACTGGCGGCCGAGTGAGAAAAACTTCCAGAAACTTTCTGGAACTGCCTTGTCACTCGGCCGGCCGAGTGATTTCACACTGGCGGCCGAGTGACTTCACACTGGCGTCCGAGGCATTTAACACTGGCGGCCGTTTGACTTCTGGAACCAATTTTGGTTCTGGAAGTCCCTCTCACTCGGTTGATCGAGTGATCCACTCGGTTGACCGAGTCAACTCACGATTTTCGGGGTTTTTTTAGAATTTTGAAGAACTTCAAGGACCCAAATGCTAATTTCGTCTCACACACTTTTGGAAGCTTTAAATAGCTTCAAAACTCAGTTTGTAAATAACTTTTGTCCCTCATTTATTACAACTCTTAAACCCTAGTTCTTAACTCCATCTTCCACATTTATTGCACTTTAATTCATAGTTTAGCTTCAAAGTAGATACTTAGCATAGGTTTTTGAAGAACAAGGCTCCACACTTTTGTAATAGCTAGGTATTTTGAAGAAACAACAAGGTGACTTCAAACCATTCTCTCAATTTCTATATAATTCCATATTTAATGTTTATCTTGAGTTCTTTTGATGTTTTAGCCATGGGTGTTTCTCAAAACACCATGGGCTAAGTTTATTTATGCTTTGGGTGTTATAAAGCCATGTGAATATTGAGTTTGGAAATGTTTGAGCTTTGTTATTGTTAAGATTAGATTTTTTGCTTCTTTTAATGGGTATTATTGGTACTTTGTATGTTAACTTCTATTAATCCATATTTAGATACACGTTTAGCGTAGACGAGAGTTACATGGACATGTCTATATTTATGGTGTGAGTTGTTGGTATGCAAATGTGTTAGTTATACTTTTAATTCGTCGAGAGAGAGTTAATCGTATTAGGACCCCATTAAAGGACATTAATTACTTGAATGGTTGTTTGAGTAGTTGGTGAGGATTAGGAAGAAAACCTTATTACCGGGTTTGGGAACACCTTAGAATTAAGGCTATATTACCCGAAGGGAAATGGTTGTAATCCTAGCATTTAGGTGCTCTTAGCAAATGTTGATGTTGGAATAGGTGTTGTATTTTATTCTCCAACATTTCAGTTACATGTTGTACTGAATGTGCCAACACCTAGCACAACATCAGAATTTGCCCTTTCTCCCTTTACTAACTCTTACTTAACTTGTGTTGCTTAGTGATGTCCCAAATGCAGGTAGAAGACGTGGGCAACACCCAGGTCAAGCAGTTGCATGGGAGTGAGAAGTTTCTAAGCACAACTATGGGAGTTCCTACAATTATGGAGTATGAAGGGAAGTTACAAGAAACTACCTTTGATCAAATGGCCAAGATTGATCAAGGGAGTTGTAGGAGTTGCAAGGCAGTTCGACTTGAAGGCTATAAATAGACCACACTGTCTTCATTCCAAAATACAACAAGAAAGAAAACAAAACTACATTGCTATCCATAGAATGCGTGATTCTTCTAGATTAGGAAAACTCTTTGTTCTTTCTTGTAGATTAGTGCACATTTATAAGCCCGAATATTTGTGTATTTAATCACAGTCGTTTATTAGGGAAATACGTTAGATCTATTAGGGAGATAGTTTCGTATTCTTTCTAGTAACTTTTCCAACTCGATTAGAGTTGTAATTGTTCAAAACCTTACAAGGTTGTTGATTTGGTTTCACTGATATTAAGAGATAATATAAGTGATTCGTGTAGATTAATTATTTAATCTACACAATTTTTGAAATACTCTTTGCAAAGTGTTAATTTAATTTCCGCTGCTCATTGTTATCTCGTGTGTGCCAATACTAAGGACAACATCTCTGTATATCGCACGCACGCACACTTTCAGTTGGTATCAGAGCCAACTACTTGATACACTAAGTAGAGATTCTGCTTAGAGTGTGTGTTTATTTGCAATGGAGTATCCACTTTCGCCCGCACTAAAACCTCCAATTCTGGATGGCACAAATTATGCCTTCTGGAAACCTAAAATGAGGATGTACATCAAATCTATTGATGAAAGAGCATGGAGGAGTGTTCTTGCTGGCTGGACTCAGCCAAGAACTGCTGCGGATGAGGACAATGAAGCCCGAATCAAGAGAGAGCTCGACTGGACAGCCGAAGAAATCACAACAGCTAGTTACAATTCAAAGGCATTGAATGCAATCTTCACCTCAACAGATGCATCAATGTTCAAAATCATTTCAAGCTGCATTTCATCCAAAGATGCATGGGATCGATTACAAGAACATTGTGAAGGATCGGACAGTGTACGAAGGACCAGACTTCGTATGCTTGGAACAAAATTCGAAAATTTGAGGATGAAAGAAGATGAGACCATCTCATCTTACAATGAAAAGCTGACTGAGATTTCAAATGAAGCTCATTCTCTTGGTGATCCAATCTCTAATACAAGGTTAGTACATAAAATTCTTAGATCAGTTCCTAAACGTTTTGAACCTAAGATATGTGCTATAGAGGAAGCTAAAGATACAGATGTGCTGAGTCAAAATGAATTAATTGGTATTTTGAAAACTTATGAGATGAACATATCTGAAAAGGCTGATAATGAAAAGAAAGTACTTGTTTTCAAAGGTGATGCATCATTATCTGCAACATCCAGTTCTGGAAAATCCCCTTATGTTACTGAAATTGATTCTGATGAAGAAAACTTTGAGGATTATTATAATGATCCTGATTACATGGCATTTATGACTAGACAGTTTAAAACATTCATGAAGAATAAGAAATTTAAAGACAACTTTCAACCTAAGGTTCAGATTACTAATAATCAACAATTGCCTATTAGGAAAAACACCTTTAATCCTTCTAGACAATTAGAAAGAGGAAACAGGTTTAAGTCTGACCAAGATTATAGGAAGAATGTTAAATGTGATGCATGTTCTGGATTTGGTCATTATGCTAATGAATGTGCTAACACTATTCTGAAAAAGAAACTAAATTTCAGTGCTACTTTAAGTGATGAATCTGATGCTGAGCATGATCCTGAAAAAGATATTGAACAAGCTTTTTCTGCTAGAATTATTTATGATGATACCTTTGATGATGATCTGGATGATTTTTATTATGATGTGAAGACAAATGAGCCATCATTTGATAAATCACTGAGTAATAAAATTCCAGAATTTAATTGTTTCACAAGTTCTGTTACAGAGACAGGTACATCCAGAAAAGATGCTGATATTCAAGACTTATCTAATACTGTGTTCAAACTGGAAAGTCTTTTAACAAAGAAAGATAAAGAAATTTCTAATCTAAAAGATAGACTAGAAGTATCTGTTCTTGATTTCAGAAAATATTCTTATAAAAATCCTTTGACAAATGAAGAACAACACATTTCATATTCTGAAACTGAAAAATTAAATCGTATTATCAAATCTTTAACATTTGAAAATGATGATTTAAGAAATTCTGTTTTAAAACTTGAGAGTGTTCTAACCAAGAAGGATTGTGAGATTGAAAAACTTGAAGAAAAGATGAAGGAAGTGTCTTTAAGCTTCAAGAAATTCTCTGAAGGAAAAGCAAAGTTGGATGAATCACTGCTGTTCAACAATACAAGGAAAACAGGTATTGGTTTTAAAGGTAAAACTGTTCCTAATTCTCAAAGTAATGGATCTACTGTTTTTGTCAAAGCTGAGCATAAAAATGAGGCTACTGTTTCAAAGAAAAATCTTGCCAATATGAAAGAACTTGTGTGTAACTACTATTTTAAAAAGGGACATAAAACTTATTATTTTTTAAAAAGACAGAAGAATCTAAATGCTTCTGGATTGTCTAAAATGACACCACACACAAAGCAACATTCACAGAAAACAGAATGGATTTCTAAAAATACTACATGTAATGTTGTGCATATGTCTTTGAAAGCATGTGTTCCTGGTTTATGGTATTTTGACAGTGGCTGCTCAAAACATATGACAGGTCAAATTGATTATCTATCTGATTACAAAGCTTATAATGGTGGTAATGTTACTTATGGTGGTGGATCTAAAGGGAAGATCATTGGTAAAGGAACCTTAAATGTTCCTGGATTTCCTAGATTACCAAATGTTTTACATGTTGATGGATTACTTGCCAACCTTATTAGTATAAGCCAATTATGTGATGATGACTTGCATGTAAAGTTTGATAAAAATTCATGCTATGTGCTAGATGAAAATTCTGATTGCATTATGATGGGTAATAGATCTGCTGATAATTGCTATTTAATTGAATCCAAAGTGAGCTGCAATAATGTGAAAACTGATGAAAGTACACTATGGCATCATAGACTTGGGCATGTTAATCATAGACAGATTGATAGGTTGATTAGACTCAAAGTTGTTACAGGTTTACCAATGCTGAAATTTTCAGACAATCACATCTGTGGACCATGTCAAAAGGGCAAACAGGTAAGAGCTTCTCACAAACTATTAGGTCAGTTTTCCACACAACATTGCTTTGAATTGCTTCATATGGATCTTATGGGTCCTATGGAAATTGATAGCATAGGTGGAAAAAGGTATTCTTTTGTCATTGTTGATGACTATTCTAGATTCACATGGATAGAATTCCTAAAAGAAAAATCAGAAACCTTTTCTGTCTTTAAAACTCTATGCAAAAGATTCAAAACAGTTTATAATTCTAAAGTTTGTAGAATTAGATCAGACCATGGAAGAGAGTTTGATAACAGTGCTTTCACTGAATTCTGTGAATCTAAAGGCATATTACAGGAGTTCTCATCACCTAAAACACCTCAGCATAATGGGATAGCAGAAAGGAAAAATAGAACTCTTCAAGAGATGGCTAGAGTTATGCTATGTTCTAAAAATTTAGCCAAAAGGTTTTGGGCTGAAGCTCTAAATACAGCTTGTCATATATCTAATAGAGTCTTGATTAGAACAGATTCTAATAGTACACCTTATGAAATACTGAATAATAGAAAGCTTAATCTTAAGTATTTTCATGTATTTGGCTGTGTTTGCTACATCCTAAATGATAGAGAACAATTGCATAAATTTGATTCTAAGAGTGACAAAGGTTTTTTCCTTGGTTATTCAAGGAATAGTAAAGCATATATGATCTATAATCTCAGAACAAATACTGTTCAAGAATCTGTAAATGTGGTTTTTGATGATAACTTAAGTATTACAGGAAACAGTATTGAAGAGGATGTCTCAGACCTTGCTGATAGTCCAATAATGACTGACAGAACAGACCAGATCAAAGATGATGATCAGAATGAGGGAACACTCACAGACACATCTGCTGAAGTTACAGAAAATCCAAAAAATTTGTACAATCTGCATAAAACTCCTTCAAGGAGAGTGCAAAAGAATCATCCACAGGAGCTAATTATAGGTGATCAATCTACTGGAATTCAAACCAGAAGAAGGTTGGGTATAAATCCAAAAGATGTGGTAAGATCTATTTGCATGACTTCTGTGTGTAACAAGGTAAATCATGAGTGTTATCATTCTGCTATTGAACCTAAAACAGTAAAAGAAGCTTTAAATGATGAACATTGGGTAGAAGCTATGCATGAAGAGTTGAATCAATTTGTTAGAAATGATGTATGGACCTTAGTACCTAGACCAGATCATACAAATGTTATTGGTACTAAATGGATTTTCAAAAACAAAACTGATGAAATAGGCAACATTATCAGAAACAAAGCAAGGCTTGTTGCTCAAGGATATACTCAAGTAGAAGGAGTAGATTTTGATGAAACATTTGCTCCAGTTGCTAGAATAGAATCCATTAGACTTTTACTTGCTATTGCATGCTTTATCAACATTAAACTATATCAAATGGATGTTAAAGCAGCCTTTCTAAATGGAATCTTAATGGAAGAAGCCTATGTTGAGCAACCAAAAGGCTTTGAAAATCCAGAATTTTCTGACCATGTGTTTAAGTTAAAAAAGGCTCTTTATGGCTTGAAGCAAGCACCTAGAGCTTGGTATGAAAGATTAACTGATTTTCTGATTGAATTTGGTTTTACTAGAGGAGAAGCTGATAGAACTCTATTCATTAAGCATGAGAAAAATGACATTATGGTAGCTCAAATTTATGTTGATGATATAGTGTTTGGCTCTACTTGTGATGATATGCTAAAACTGTTTGTGAATGAAATGACATCAACCTTTGAAATGTCCATGGTTGGTGACTTAAATTATTTCCTAGGCTTGCAAATCAAACAGCAAAATGATGGTATCTTCATATCACAGAGTAAATATGCTAAAAATCTTGTGAAAAGGTTTGGTTTAGAGAATGCTAAACACATGAAAACTCCTATAGGATCAACTCAGAAACTGAGTAAAGACAGTGTTGGCCAAAATGTTGACCCAACATTGTACAGATCAATGATAGGTCTACTAGGCCTGATATTATATTTTGTGTATGTTTATGTGCTAGATATCAGTCTGACCCAAAAGAATCTCATATGCATGCTGTAAAAAGGATAATTAGATATGTTGCAGGAACTTGTGACCTAGGCTTATGGTACAGCAAGGACACAAATTGTTCCTTAATTGGCTACAGTGATGCTGACTGGGCAGGAGATGCTGATGATAGAAAGAGCACCAGTGGTGGCTGCTTCTACATGGGAAATAATCTCATATCTTGGCATAGCAGGAAACAAAACTGTGTATCAAAATCCACAACTGAATCTGAGTATATTGCACCAGGGAGTTGCTGTACACAATTACTTTGGTTACAAAAAATGTTGTGTGATTATGGTTTACCTTGTGACACTTTAACTGTTTTTTGTGATAACACTAGTGCCATAAATATATCAAAGAATCCAGTGCGACATTCTTTAACTAAGCACATAAGTATAAGGCATCATTTCATAAGAGATCTAGTTGAAAAAGAGGTGGTAAAGTTGGAATATGTTTCTACAGAAAAACAACTTGCTGATATATTCACAAAAGCTTTGGATGATAAGATATTTTCCTCTCTAAGGAAGTCTCTTGGATTATGCAATATCTGAACACTGTATCAAAAGTGTTGTACCAAATGCGGCAGCATTTGGGACAACACCAGAATTGTTCATTTAATTATTTCTTTGTATAAATTTCGTAAGTATTGGATTTAACATAATTCTTTATAATCTTAGTCTGAAAGTCTTAAATTGAGTCTTGTGGAATATGAGAAAAGCTTGTACAATCTCTCAAATGCAAAGGAAATCACAAATTAGATGCTTTAAAAATCACTGAGTAACTAGGGACACGGAGCTCGCTACTACGATGTTCTCTTTTCTAAAAGTGATATATACTGCATCAAATTAAACACAAATCCATTTAGTAACTATGGGGCACGGAGTTCGCTGCTACGATGCACTCTTTTGAAAAGATGGATCAATGTGTAAATGTGATAAAAATTAAAGTGCAACACATATGAAGCAAATTCATGAAAAAATTGTGTTGAGATGTACAAAATGCCAACAATCTATTCAACACCTGACTTAGACTTATGATTTAGATTATTTATAGAATTAATTAATTTCTGATAATTATTATTTTTATTATCTGCAAATATTTATTTGAATTTAATTATTTTATCTGTTCAGTTATTTATTAATTCACTTCCTTTTATTTTTAATTATCAGTAATTAATTTCCACAACAACACGAACTTTTATGGAGAGAAGTTAATTCTTCCACTCTCTCCATTTCTTCACATACAGAATCGTGCTTCAACTCCCGCCTGAATCCCTCTATAAATAGACCTCATATGAATGCTATTTTATACCATCGAGCTTACATCTGTTTATGTAACACTCATTCCAGATTATAATTTTTGGCATAAGTGTTTCTTCACAAAATTGGTATAATTGGTTGGATTTTTTTATGATTATCTTCATTCCAGAATGCGAAGGGTCTAATCAATTAAACTTTACTTTTGCAGGTTCTTAACACTCTGATCTAACAGCACCTGGCTTTTCACAAATTCAAAATTCAAAATCAACCAAGCCATTCTCAACTACCCTGCACTTTCGTCTCAGAAACTCAAAATTATTCAAAAATGGTGACTATCACTGAAATTCCAAGCTCTCCCGCACCTGGTTCGCCATCATTTGTTGTTGGAACCATGATTGTTCCATTTGAACCAGAAACCTCTGCACTTCCACTCGTTGTGTACAATCCCTTCGATATCTGCTCAGAAATGGCACATGCAAACATCCTTGAGTCAAAGAGTGCTGCTGTTGATAATCGCTCACCTCCTCCATCACCAATCGCACAAAAATCTTTCCCTCTTGGAACCCCTTTCGAGAAACTGAAAAGGGCATACGATGCCCTAGCTCGCAGAACAACCTCTCCAAAAATTATTTTGGGTGGAGAAACTCTTGACAATGCAATGTTTAGAGAAGATGTGCACATGGAAGACGCCTCATCGTCTGATGGTGAGAAGATAGCAAGGTTATGGCAAAAGAGGAAATTCCCCACTAAACCGGTAAAAGGCACGGCAAAAGCCCCTGCTCCCGTCACTCGTAGATGGCCTGGTGGTCGTCGTGTTTCTTACAGGACACTTGGGAGACGAGTTGACTACTTTGGGAGGAAAAAGCCCAGAACGGACGGCGGCATAGCTCAACCGATTATCGTATCCAACTCAGATTCTGAGGGGGAGCCTCAAAATATCGATGATATCATCGATAACTTCCCAGACGTTGTGTCCGTTGAGCATGCAGATGAAGACAGCCCCATTCCTTAGTCCGCACCCAAAAAGGCTCGAAAAACTCCACCTGTTGTTTCTCCAGTGGCTACATCCAAAAGCTCTTCTTCAGATTCGAGTTCATACGCCTCTGCTCCCGAAGAAGAGGTACCTTTTTCGTCTGATTCCGATTATAGTGATAATGAGGTTGAGTATAATGATCACAAGAGCACCCGTTATAAAACTATTCGTAATAGGACAATTATGAGCGAACGTATCCTGAAAATTTCTGATTTTGAAGCTGCAAATCTCTTGGATTGGTTTAAAGAACGATCTATTTTGGATGTCTTACTGTTTGCTGTACCGTATGTTGTTGATTGGATTCATGAGTTTTATGCGAATGTAAGTTCCAAAACTGGTGATACAAACTCTAGGAGATATGGTTGTGTTCCTTTCCGGGGTCTTGAAATTATTGTTACTCCTAGGAAGATCAATATGCTGTTAAAAACGAAGATTATGGAAGATCCAGTGGTCACTGACTTTGATTTCATGATTAGTATTCTTACAGGAGGTAAGATTACACATTGGGTACCAAAACTACTTGCATCTAGATTGACCAGCCTATACTCTGTTCTGCATAAAATTGTGTGTTGTAATTGGTTACCATCAACTAATAACACCACTTTAACATTGGAACAAGCTGTCCTCATGTTTAAGATTGGACACCTGAAGCAATTCAATCTAGGCCATGTCATATTTCAAAATATGATGAATTTCACTTGTAATATGACTGGTAAAGGTCTTCTCCCGTATCCATGTTTGGTGTATAAGCTGCTGGCAGATAAGGAATTCAACAGATTGGACACTGAGGTGATAAGTGGCTATGTTCCTAGTTTCTCCATCTCACCACAGCTCCTACTTCGTGGTAGTGATCGTATTGTGGATTTACCTATACCGAAGCCTAATGCCCACAACAGTGCTGATCCGAATATGCCATCAACTTCCACATCACATCCTTCCTCAGGCTGTGTTGCCTCGGTTTATCTGTCCTCACACTTTATTCTAAGGCAAGTGGACATTCTTCAAGGCACAATCACCAATCTTCAAAGTACTGTTGAAGACTTACTCATTCAGAAACGCTTCTGGGAGGACCTACTTTCTACCTCAACAGGGGGAGTAAGCTCAAATGTTCACAATGCAGGTACTCATCCTATTTCAGGTCAACAAGATGCAGGTCCAGCTCAACAAGAAAGTGCTATTCAGATTCCAAACCAAGATGCAGATGCAGATGATCAAGATATTGAGGATCTCTATGGAGATCTCAATATAGCTCTTTGAAGGCTTTGAAGAGTGAGGAAGTCTAGAGTATGGGGGAGTTCGTGCAGACTCTTGAAGATGCAGCTGATTATATCAACCCAATCCTCCCCTTTACTGTGTTCAGTTATTTCCTCAATCTGTAAAAGTTTTTTTTGTTGTTGCTTACATTTCTGTCCCACATACATTGCCTTACATTTACTGTTTTTATTGTTTTTAAATCCAAGTACTTTGTTTTGACTTAGATGATGTGATTTAGTTTGGTTAAATACTGATATTGATTTGTTTTGAATATCATGGGTATTGTTTTCTTTATCAAAATTTTGAATGTGTGAACATTAGGAGTGTTGATGTAGAAAGGCCAAATTGGGGGAGATTGTTGATGTTGGAATAGGTGTTGTATTTTATTCTCCAACATTTCAGTTACATGTTGTACTGAATGTGCCAACACCTAGCACAACATCAGAATTTGCCCTTTCTCCCTTTACTAACTCTTACTTAACTTGTGTTGCTTAGTGATGTCCCAAATGCAGGTAGAAGACGTGGGCAACACCCAGGTCAAGCAGTTGCATGGGAGTGAGAAGTTTCTAAGCACAACTATGGGAGTTCCTACAATTATGGAGTGTGAAGGGAAGTTACAAGAAACTATCTTTGATCAAATGGCCAAGATTGATCAAGGGAGTTGTAGGAGTTGCAAGGCAGTTCGACTTGAAGGCTATAAATAGACCACACTGTCTTCATTCCAAAATACAACAAGAAAGAAAACAAAACTACATTGCTATCCATAGAATGCGTGATGCTTCTAGATTAGGAAAACTCTTTGTTCTTTCTTGTAGATTAGTGCACATTTATAAGCCCGAATATTTGTGTATTTAATCACAGTCGTTTATTAGGGAAATACGTTAGATCTATTAGGGAGATAGTTTCGTATTCTTTCTAGTAACTTTTCGAACTCGATTAGAGTTGTAATTGTTCAAAACCTTACAAGGTTGTTGATTTGGTTTCACTGATATTAAGAGATAATATAAGTGATTCGTGTAGATTAATTATTTAATCTACACAATTTTTGAAATACTCTTTGCAAAGTGTTAATTTAATTTCCGCTGCTCATTGTTATCTCGTGTGTGCCAACACTAAGGACAACATCTCTGTATATCGCACGCACGCACACTTTCAGCAAATATTAATTAAAGCAATTAACAAAGTAAAATCAATTCCTTTCTATTTCACTAGGTGGAGAACACCCGAAGCATTCTCTCACTCTTGCACTTCTTCGAATTAAATTCGTAGTTGTTCTTTGTTTTAATTGTGAAATTCTTGCTTAGTAGTAATTTTCTTTGTTTAGTTGTGGTAATTTCTCTTATTGGTGCTTTTCTCATTTTTAGTAGTATAAATCACTTGTTAGTTTCTAGGTTGGTAGTTGATTTAATTTCTAGCATCTTGGTAGTAACTTAGCTTTAATTTTAGAAATCCATAAACCCGAAACCGTAGTTACATTAGCTATTACAACATAAAACTCTAGGGATCCATTGCACAATCCCACCTCCTAGGTCGATACTACTTGGTCGAATACTTCCATTACTACTACGATCCCTTATGCTTGAGGGGAAGTAGTTAGTCAGCCTATAGTGACCAAAAAGTTCGTTCAAGTCAATGACCTCTGTAAAGCCCAATTGTCGTGCCTCCATTAGTCCTGTCCATATCGCTTCTAATTCATCTCCTAATGGGCTACGCTGGGGAGGAATGATCTTGGAAAAAGAGTGAGTGATATTTCTAGCTGTATGGTATATAACACCCCTAATTCCAAATTTTCTATCTTCAGCATTGAATGCTGCATCCGTTTCTACATAAAGCCAATTATGTCCATCTCTCTCATCCGCAAAAAAAAAACCTCCACCTTTCGTTTTCGAACTGTTTTGAGTCATCTCATTTAATTGGAAGCTTCGAAGATATCCAAGCACTCTATCAACAATCCTAACCGAAAGATGCCCATGCATAATTTTGGCATCATGTAAAACTCTACATCTTTCACGCCATATTCCCCATGCAACCATAATGATATCTTCATGTGAGTGCCATGTTATGCAATCGAAAAGGAACGACAAAAGTTGCATAGATGTCCCATAAGTTCCATTTTTAATCACCTGATCCATTCGCATTTCTCTCCAAATATGCCGAACCTTATGTCATTGGAAAATGGCATGGTTCGTGTTTGGCATAGAAGCTCCACAAAGACCACAAATAGGAAGTATTGTGATGTGTCTCGAAGTAAGGTTTCCTTCTGTAGCGATCAATTCTTGACAAAGTTTCCATTAGAAAATCTTAATCTTTGGTGGCACATTCAAATTCCAAATTTTGCTCCACCACAGATGAGTTTTAGAATTATCCGAAGAGGTTGGTATGTCAATGTGTGTTTGGGATATTAACCTAGCAACTTTATATCCGGATTTCACTAAATACAGCCCACTTGGTTCATGAACCAAAATCTTCCATCCTCTTCGTCCACATCCCCAACTTCCGTTCTTTGAATTGCCTCCGCCTCAAAAGGAAGAAACCTTATTATGATAATATCTTCTCTCCAATGTCGATCTATCGAAAGGAGGCTTGATACTGAAATTCTAGCCGCAATGTTAGATCGAATCACACCATCATTTAGTCCTTGGACCCAAGCATGTTTCTTTAAAGTGACAGTATTGCCATTTCCAATCAACCAACGAACTCCTTTGTTAAGCACTTCTCTGCTTCCGCACAAAGATCTCCAAACAAAAGATGAATTGGTACCAATTTGGGCATTCATAATGTCATCATGCTTGAAATACCTTTCCTTGAAAACCTTTGTGATAAGAGAATTGGGGTTGTCAATCAATCTCCAAATCTGTTTTGCCAAGAGGGCTTAGTTGAAAATATTCATTTGTCGAATGCCCAATCCTCCATCCCTCTTTTGTTTGCACATGTTGCCCCAATTTTTCCAGTGGATCTTCCTTGCACCCTCTGTATCTCCCCACCAAAAATTTGCTATCAAAGAATCAATTTGGGAGCAAATTTGGATTGGGATCCGAAAACATGACATAACATACGTAGGGATCGCATGTAGTATTGATTTGATTAACACCTCCTTTCCTCCCTCAGAAATTTTTTTATTTTTCCAATTGTCAATCTTTTGCTTGATCCTATCAATCAAATAAGAGAACTGCATTCTCTTTCCTTTTAAGGAGAATGTTGGAAGTCCAAGATAAATCTGATGTCCTTGAGAAACCCTAACTTGTAGGGTATTCTTGAAAGAATTCTTGTTGCTATCAGATGTATTGGGACTGAAGCAGATGGTTGACTTATTAAAGTTCACTCTTTGTCCAGTTGCTTTCTCATAATCATCCAGAATGCTCCGAATCTCCTTTGCATCCTCCTGCGTTGCTTGACAAAAAATGATACTATCATCCGCAAATAGAAGATGAGTAATGATCGGGGCTCCTCTAGCAATCTGAATTCCTTCAATCTTTCCTTCCACTGCCTTCTGGTAGATGTAATTAGATAGGCCTTCTGCACATAACACAAATAAGAATGGGGAGAGAGGATCTCCCTGCCTCAGTCCTCTCGATGGCTTAACGTTTCCAACCAGCTCATTATTCAGCTTGAAAGTATACGAAACTGATGAAACACATTTCATAATCAACTCAATCATCTTCCTTGAAAAACCCATTTTCTGCATTTGATCTTTGAGAAAACTCCATTCTATTCTGTTATATGCTTTGCTCATGTCGAGCTTTAGAGTTGCATATCCCTTATTACTTTTGTTGTTTCTAATCCAATGCATACATTCAAAGCTTATAAGCACATTATCAGTAATATGCCTATTTTGAATGAAGGCACTTTGCTGCTCATTCACAATCTCAGGCATGATTGTTTTCAAACGATTTGCTATAACTTTGGCCGCAATTCTATAACAAACATTACTCAGACTGATTGGCAGAAAATCTATAAGAGAATCCAGATTTTTTACCTTAGGAATCAGAGTGATGGCTGTCATATTCCAGTCCCCCATGCCTTCTCTTGAGTTAAGAACTCTCAGAATTTCATTAGTCACCTTGGATCCAATTAAATCCCAGAATTTCTGAAAGAAATTTGCATTGAAGTCATCCGGACAGGGGCTTTGGTTGGGTGAAGCTCAAAAACAGCCTTTTCCACTTCCTTATGACTAAAATCCTGATCAAGAAAAGTATTCATCTGATGTGATACTGATTTCTTTGTGTATCTAGTAATTCCTTCAATTGATTCCACAGACGGATTGGTTGATTTGTACAAATCCTCATAAAACTCCTGCATAAGATTAGTAATGCCCTCCTTTGTTTCTACCCAATCTCCCATCTGGTTTTTGAGTTTGTGTATGGCATTGATATTTTTCCTCTCCGTAGCTCTTCTATGAAAATAAGTGGTATTTCTGTCACCATTCTTCATCCAGTTGGTCCTAGCTCGTTGATGCCACATAACTTCATGTTGAGATTGCAGCTTTTCCAACTCCATTTCCATAGTTTGGCACTCTTCACCTCCCTACTTTGTATCAGCCTTCTGGATTTGTGAAATAAGAGTCTTAATTCTTTTCTCAAAACTTCCAATTTCAGTAGCAGCCCATTTAGTTATCTCTGTTCCACAATTCTAAAGTAAGATTGGTAGATGTTCATGTCCTGAAGCCTTTTTCCAGAAACCAAAACCAAATTTCTGAGATTTTCTTCTTGAAGCCAGGCATTCTCAAATTTGAAAGGTTTTCCTCCCACTACCTTCCATTTCAGGCCCTGCTTATAGATGTGAAGTTTTATGACCCTGTGATCAGAACCAAACCAATGGAGATTTTCCACTTTGTGTTTATGAAACACTTCAATCCACTGTGGTGTTGCAAGGAACCTATCCAACCTCTCTTTAATTAGGTGATTAGCCTTTCTTTTGTTGGTCCAAGTATGGATATGACCATAGCAACCCAGATCATCTAAGCCTAAGGAATTGATAGTTTCTCTAAAATTATTCATATTGCTCCTAACCAATCCTTGTAAAATCCCCCCTTGTTTCTCTGATGTGTTAAGGATGAGATTAAAGTCTCCCCCCACCACCCACGGTTTGTTAGGAGGATGTGACTGCCTAATTCTACTAAAAAGTTGTAAGGAAGATTGTCTAAGTTGAGGATTAAGATTTCCCAAAAAACCAGTAAATTGCCAATCCAAATCTTGACTTCTAATAGAAATATCAATGTGTCCACTGGAGTAAGAACATAAAGTAACATTCACTTCATTTTTTGCAAAGAGAATCAAGCCACCACTTGTGCCAACAGGGTCAACAGCAAAACAAAATTCAAAATGCAACAAGCTTTGCCAAATCTTGGTTATCCTAGAAGGTCCTCTAGATTCCATAATAAACAAAATACACGGGTTATATAGGGCATTAATTTGCCTAAGTCTATTGAATGCATTTGGCCCCCTTAGTCCACGTGCATTCCAACATTCAACAATCATTTGCGCTGGCGGAGATGGTATTCACCAGACTCCACCCTCCGAGAGCTGAAGGTATCTTCATCACTCTTGTGCCTCTTCGTACCACTGGTTCTCGAGTCCTCTCCACTGCCATTGGTGTCTCTGTGAGCTGCTGCAAGTTGGAGCTGAGCTTTGCTTGGTCTACCCCATTTTTTTTACTTTTGTTGTACTGGTTTTGCATCATTTGTTTCGGAATGTAGTATTCTGCGCTCACCAACTCCGGGATCACCTTATGTTTGCTTTCCTTGCATCTTAGCTTGAAAAATGGGCCCCTTTCCTGCCCCCATCCCTTCTCCGATCTTCAAGATTCTCTGTGGACCATACAGACTTGTCTCTGAGATGTGTTGGATTGGTACCTCATGCTCAATTTCGTGTTCAAACTCAGCCACCGCTCAGTCAGTTTCATAGGTAATAAGCCTATTCTGTTGTGTCTTAGGCATCTCCACCCTAGCCAGTACTTCTTCCACAAAAAAATTAACCTCCTGGTCATTGAAATTAGAGTTGTCATTCCATTGCTCGATTGCTCCAGCTAGGTTCTCGTTGTTGAAAAACTGATTGACTGCCCCTACTGCTACAGCCTCCCTTTGATTCCTTTCATTCTCCTCATTCACTTGAGCATCAGAAGATTCAGTAATCTGGGACTTCCTCCTTATGAAATCATACTGAGCTTGAGTTGGTCCCTTTTGCCCCTCCGCCAACCAAATCGGGTAGTCCTTCTCATCATTCGATTTTTGTCCATTCTCATTAAACTTAATTGGACAATCTTCCTCTATATGAGAAAGGAGACCACAAATTATACAGAAAGAGCCTAATTTTTCATACCTTAGTGGTAGAAGAATCTTCTTCATCTTGATCGTGATGTAGGTGTTCCTGTGAAGAGGTTGATTCATATCAAATAAGACCCTCACACGCAGGCATCTCCCCCAGGCTGCCTCTCCTTCAGGGCAATCAATTGCAATGATGTCTCCCAGCCTCTCTCCTAATTTGAAAGCAATCTGCTTCGTCATGGAGTAAATAGGCAAACCATGAATCTGGATCCACAATGGGATAGTTGAAATGACTAAATCGGATGGCTCTTCATCTCCTCTGATTTTGGAAAGTATTAGCCTTCCCGAAAACGAACATATAATAGCCTTCCCCCATTTGGGTGATCTTGACTTCCCCTTCTACACACCATATTTTCTTCAGCAGTTGGAGTGTATCCTTCATAGTTCCTTGCCTCCTTATAGTAAAACGTCCAAGAAGAGCATTTTTGGGAAGAATGAAATCTTCTTCCTCGACATCAAGCGAAGCATTCACATTTTCGGCCAAACTGACCTTTCTGAAGGGCTCCTGCAAATTTTCAGCCATTTTGGGGTGAAAAGAGTGACCTAGCTTTAGAGAAGAAATTGAAATGATGAGGGATGCACTCAGCGTACACCATCCCCTCCCAAATATATCCATAGCCGCCGTTCGAATGGCCAATACCAACAAATCGATAAGTGTGCTGGTTTGAGCACACCATGCACTCAACCAGAAAAAACCTCCAAAGAATTGGAAACATTGCATTGGAAATCTACAAAAACCAAAGAAGTCGGCCACAAAATCACGCTATTACAATGAGGATTGGGCAAAAATCATGATTATTCCGACACATTAACTCCTCTACGCCAAAGTAAAGAAGATCAAAAGTTCTAATCACCGGTGATTGGCCAAGAATCCCCAAAATTCTTTTTGCCCTAGAACCCTATAATCCATCTTCTGCAGAAAATCGCACGCTTGGAGAAGAATTTTCGCACCTTTTCGAGGTGGAATCGCCCACACTAAGCGCGTGTAGTGCGTGAACTAACCCATTAGGAATGAAAAGTAATATTTTATGTAAAGCTATTGGTGGAAAATGTTAGAAAAGTAAAAAGGTGAAAAGAAAAATGGTAAGAAAAGTAGAAAGGTAGAGAGAGAGAAAGAAAATTAAGTGGCAATTTTTTGTAATTTTGTATAAAAGTATGAATGATTGTTAATAAATGTAGGGTCACAACTTGCCAATAAAGAAACGTAAATCTCTAAAGGAGACACAAAAAACGAAGAACAGATGTAGTATTTCTTATTATAATATATATATTTCTAAATATTTTTAACTATAATTCTTATATAATTTTATTTTTATTAATTAATATTTTAACTAATTTTTATACTATGATATCCCCACGAGATATGAATAGGAGAAAAGGATTCCGCTATATTAGCGGAAACGGGGATGGAGATTCTCCAATTTCATGGGGACGAAGATGGGGATTGGTACCCCCACCCCGTTGACATTCATAATCTACTATAAGGGTGGGAATGGACTAGGCCTGGGTAGGCTTTACAAAAAAAAGTCTAGCCTGTTAAATATTTTCTAGGTCCGAGCCTGGCCCATGGCCTGTTATAGCTTTTTTTTTAAGGCTTGGCCTGGCCTTTTTAATAAATAGGCCTGACCCGAAAGCCTTTTAAAGGCCTCTTTAGTTCTATTAGTGCATTTTTAAAAAAAATCCTTCAACACTTGTATTTCATCAAATCGTAAAAAAACCACGAATTGTATTGTTTAATTCTTACTAGTTAGAAATTATATATATAAGACACTCTTATTTAATTAAGATATTTTCTATATTTAAGTATAAGTATTATGTCTTTATTATATTTTTATATTATATATATATATATATTTATTATTTATTAAATTAATTAAATAGGCCGGTTTGTTAGGTTTGAAAGGCCTACGAAAAAGCTCAAGCCCGGCCTATTTAACTAAATAGACTTTCAAAAAAGCTTGAGCCCGGCTTGTTTAATAAACGAGCCAAGCCAAGTCAAGCTTTAATAGGCCGAGTCGTAGGCCCCTGTCGGGTAGCCTGGCCCATTCCCACCCCTAATCTACTATTAGAAGGGGGATTCATTATCTCTAAATCTTTCTACATATTACTTCTTATAATTCAATCAAAGGATAAAGTATTATGTGCATCGGACACCATTAATACCTTTGTTTATAAAATTAATACTATTGCTAGTTATATATAATGCACGAGGTTTTCAATATTAATTATATTGTGAGGTTGATCCACAAGTAAATTGGATATTAATGTCCCTAAATTATTTTACATATTAAATTTTAACTTCATAATTATTTACATTTTGAAGTTTGGAGCATCAAATTATTTGTCTTGTTCAAAAACTTTCAGATGCGTACTTCTTATGGAGAATTTAACAGGACCTTATTGCCTTTCTTTGTTGTTGCATCTTTATTCCTTTGTGTTTTTAAAATCATGCATGGTTCTCCCACAGATCATCTCATCAAAATTTATTGACATAATACATTAAAAAAGTTCCTTCAAATATCAATTTTTGTTTGGAAGGGTTCCTAAACTTTTTTCTTTTAATAAACTCTTTAACTATATAAATTGTGTTTCACGTGATCTTTTATTCACAAAATTTTGTGAGTTTTATTGAGGACTTAGGTGAGTTTTTGTAGATTTTATGAATTACTTGTGTGATTTTTTGTGGGTTTCTTCTAAAGAGATGACTTGTTCTCAAGAAATCAAACAAAAATTTAAGATCACCGGAAGGTAAACATCTTATTCTTAGGGTATGTTTATTTTTTACTTTAAAAATCAGGTTTTGGATTTCAAGATCCAAAACCCGTTTTACTTTGGGATTTAAAAATCGATTTTTAAAATTCACTCAAAACCACTCTTATCAAACATATTGATTTAATATAAAGTTATATTTATATAATATTACTCCCATCATTATATTCTTTCTCAACAATAATATAATAATACTATAATAATATAATAATACAATAATATAATACTCCCTCCGTCCGTCTATAAGCTTCCCATTTTACCATTTTGGTCTGTTCGCCTATAAGCTTCTCATACCCTTTTTGGTAAGTACTTTTTCTTACACATCATTTTATATCTTACTTTTTCTCTCTATCTCTCTCCTTCTTCCAATCACATCACTTGTACTATATCTATTATTTAATCACTTTTCTAAATCTCTGTGCCAAAAAGTAACGAGAAACTTATAGGCGGACGGAGGGAGTACATTTAATCATTACACAATTAACTAATCATTATAATCTCACCAAACAATAATATAATAATACAAACTCATTCAATCTTACAACTTGATTTGACATAAAGTTAAATTCTCCACTATTCTAAAACCCAAAAGAAACACTCATATTACTATTCATGCATGGGAATTCAAAAACCTGGTTTTTAAAACCACCCAAAGCCCAAAGTAAACATCCCCTTAGTGTATTCAATAATTTGTCTATTGCACTATCTTTTTTGTTGTTTATACACGTTTTACTTGTAAGTTTGTATTTTGATGTTTTGTCGTAAGTTTTTTTTTTTTTTGGTTGCTTACTACCGGTACATTTAGGAATAAGTTGAATTTATCGTGGGATGGGATAGTTCAAGATTTGGTGGGTTATGGTGTATAATTATTTCCAAAACTGATTTTAAGAATTTTACGAAATGTAATTTCGTGGATAACAGTATGACCTAGACATTTAGGCCATGTTTGATAGCTTAGATTAAACCTAGATTAACTATATATCATTTTTATTGGTTGTTTGATAACTTAGATTAAGGGTAGATTATGCTTTAAAATTTATAAAGTTTAGTTATCATCCTAATCTTAGATAATCCGTCTATGCTATCAAACATGCCCTTAGTGGTTAAATAGTTAAGGTAAAGTGTAAATCAATTGTAAGTATGTTAGAAGACATAAGAACTTTTCTTCTAGGAGGCTCTATGTCAAGAGAATAGTTTTTTGAAACACCAAACATGACCATATTTTGTACTCCCTCCGTCCGCTTATAAGTTTCACATTACTTTTTGGCATAGAGATTAAGAAAAGTGATTAAATAATAGATATAGTATAAGTAATGTGATTGAGAGATGAGAGAGATAGAGAGAAAAAGTAAGATATAAAGTGAAGTGTAAGAAAAAGTACTTACCAAAAAAAGGTATGTGAAGTTTATAGGCGGACGGACCAAAATGGTAAAATGAGAAACTTATAGGCGGACAGAGGGAGTAATTATTTTGGTCATGATATTATGATTATTTTGTATCAACGATGGTTAGCATTTTAAAAATAAATTTTCTGTAATATGGAGTAATTTGTACTTTATTCTTTGTTTATTTTTTGCAAACGAGAGCTGGTTTTAAATCATTATTTTTATGATTACAACCAGGGACGAAGGGAGGGGTGCCCAGGGCACAGGCCCCCTCCAATTTTTCAAAAAAAAAAAAAATTAATAATTTTAAAAAAATATATATTTAATAAAAAAATAAAAGAAAAAATAATTAAAATGAATTTTTATATATATTTAATAATTACTAGTAATAATTTTTAAGTGTATTAGTAAAATATTAGTAGTGCTTATTACTTTTTTACTCTTATTATTTTGTGTATAATTAAATAAAGAGATTTGCATATAAGTAGTTTAGGAAGAACGTCATAAAAATGGATAAATGACAATTTTTTTAAAGTAAGAATTAAGACCAATAATACTAATTATTAAAATCGAAATTTATTATTCATAATTGACCCCATTCGATTAGGTTGTTGATCGGTCACTGATTACAAATGCCCATGTAAATTTAATTGTTTAATTTCTTGCTGAAAATTTACATAATTGGGTAGTTTTTTTTTTTTTTTAAGTGCAACTAAGATGTTTGTTTTGAAATGTAAAATTAATTTTAAAATCTAACAATTGTTTTACTTTAAAATTTCAGAATTATGATTTTAAAATCCCCGAAAACTTGGTTAAGAGAGTAATCTAAAATTAATTTAGAAATATCAAGAGCTTTATTCACCTGCTATTATGGTGCATATACGACGAGAGTAAACTAAAATACTAAAGAGCAACAACAATTCTTTCAGACTGTTATAAATGTCGTTACTAAAAGAAAAGAATCCAAAATGCTATATATAGGAATATGCGTAATTATTTAATTCCTATATATAGTAACCCCGCCCCTGTATTCGTTCAAAGAACATTTCCCCTGATCCGAACATCCCTCCTTTCTTCCTTCCTTTCCATTACTCTCTCTTCTCTCTCTCTCTCTCACTCTGAACTCGTAATGCTGCCATTCTCTCTGCAACAACACTCCTCCCCTTCATCCAAATGAACCCTTCTTCTCACCGCCCGTTCATCGGCTTCACCAGCCTCCGAATCGTCATCTCCATCTTCTTCATCTCCGTTCTCCTCCTCTATTGCCTCTACTCCTCCAAAATCCTCCTCCTCAACAAAGACAACGACATCGGTTGTCCTTTAATACCTTCCGAGGTCGTATCCACAACACAAAATCTTGAAAAGGAGGACATCGCCATCGCCGCCTTTCCACCACCCCCGCCACCTTCTCCTCCTCTCCCTCCATTAAACACCACTTCCAATCAAGAATCCACTGTCCTTGCCTCCCCTTCGTATACACGACAGAAAACAGAGGTAAAGGACGTCGTTTTCGCCATTGCTGCATCTGCAAACCTTTGGGAGAAGAGGAAAGAGTATATAAAGCTGTGGTGGAGGCCAAAGGAGACTAGAGGTGTTGTTTGGCTGGACAAGAGTGTCAAGGTTTCTGCAGATGAGGGGAAGAAACTGCCTTTGATAAAGATTTCTGGCGACACCTCGAAATTTGATTACACGAATAAACAGGGGAAGAGATCGGCATTGAGGATTTCCAGGGTGATTTCAGAGACTCTAAGGTCGGGCATGCAAGATGTGAAGTGGTTTGTGATGGGAGATGATGACACAGTTTTCATTGTGGATAATATTCTAAGAGTTCTTTCCAAATATGATCCTAATGAGTATTACTATATTGGGAGCTCATCAGAAAGCCATGTACAGAACATCTTTTTCTCGTATTCTATGGCTTATGGGGGAGGTGGTTTCGCTATAAGCTATCCTCTGGCTCAAGAGCTGGAGAAGATGCAGGATCGCTGCATTCAACGCTACCCGGGATTGTACGGCAGTGATGATAGGATTCAAGCTTGTATGGCTGAGTTAGGAGTGCCTCTCTCTAAAGAACTTGGCTTTCATCAAGTAAGATGCTATTCTTATACTGCCTTGTCTTAATTAGGGTAACGTGCATTAGACAATGAAAAAAGGTAGATGCAAAATCAGGAAATTAGGTTCGCGGGAACTCTTTTCTTCAAAGTAATACTCACTATTTAGCATGCAATGTATCATGTTTTAAAAAAAAACATGCTTGGCATGCTAAACATGATAACTTCATATACTAATCCGTACTACCAAGTTCACCATTAAACTTCCGTGACCTACGTTCATAGAAGTTTTTGTCTAAACTGAAAGATTAGTTGTGTTTTCTAATGAAATGCAGTATGATGTGTACGGAAACCTATTGGGGTTATTGGGAGCGCACCCAGTAGCTCCATTAGTATCCCTTCACCATCTGGACGTGGTGGACCCGATATTCCCCGGGATGAGCAGAGTGGATGGTCTTAAGAAACTGTTTGAATCAGCAGAGCTGGATTCAGCCAGCATAATTCAACAGTCATTCTGCTATGACAAGAAAAAATACTGGTCCATCTCTCTTTCATGGGGGTACGTCGTGCAAGTTATGAGGGGCATCATCTCTCCCAGAGAGCTGGAAATGCCCACGAGGACGTTTCTCAACTGGTATAAAAGAGCTGACTACACAGCATATGCATTCAACACTAGGCCTGTGGCAAGACACCCTTGTCAAAAGCCTTTTTTGTTCTACATGAGCTCAGTTAAATATGATGACAAAAGGAATCAAATAATAGGGGTTTACTCTCGTATGAAAGAAGCCCATCCTTATTGTCGATGGAAAAGTGAATCACCAGATAAAATCACCTCCATTGTCGTCTTGAAAAGGTCAGATAGCAGCCGGTGGGAGAGGGTAAGTAGTTATTTATTTATTTCATAAATGTGCATCTATCTTCTAACAGGATCAGGATCCTCTGTTGTTTTATGTACAACAGAGGATCTATATCCCTTTAAACACAACTTATGACCTAAAATATAAGCAGGAATCGGGAATATATATTTCTGTAACTATGCAATATCCCTTGTTATGTTGCAGTCACCTAGGAGGGACTGCTGTAGAGTTTTACCTTCAAGGAGGGCAAATGTTATGTACTTATGGGTAGGTAACTGCAGAACAGGTGAGATAACCGAATTGTAGACGTGTTGGAGGCTTTTTTGCTAACAATTTTGTTCTCCCCAAATCTTGGGGGCAGCATGAAATCTGAAATCTCAAGGAATGTGATCAAATTCACAACATTCATCACAGAAAACGTGCATTTTAACTTTCAACTTTAGATCTACAAAGAGAGAATTCAGTTGTAGTTTTGACTAGATTTTGTAGTTTTATGTCTGTAAATGTGACACAGTGAGCCATCTCAGTTGTACTCGGATTCCAATTTCTATCATTGATCTCAAAACATTAATGAATCAAAGCTACAGAGGCAAAAAAATTATGTACTACATTTTTTACTAGCATTTACAATTTGGTTGTGTTAGAAATCTCACCGTTCTTGATTTACTGTTCTTGCTCACTCGGTCACCTGGCTATGCTAACATTGCCCGTCATCATTTCAGAAATCGATGGATATGGTGAATAGGTATGATCAGAAAACATTGTATAATTTGTATTCTGCGTCTTCAGTAGGTGGGCAGCTGCAATCCTTCCGTCACTGCTCTCCAAATTCACTGATTTGGATACATAATTTGAGAATGCAAATAATCATACAAACAATTTTCTTAATGCTTTCTATAAAGAATTTCAATAACATACATATTTTTCTTGGTTTTCAAACAAGAAACCTTCAATTTATAAGTTAAATGTGCATCAAAACTAGCTGCCTCAATCACAATCAGACAACACATCCATCCAATACAAAATTTCTCCAAACAAGAGGGGTTCATACTTCATTGAATTCAAAGTTACTATTTCTTCTTCTCAATTAAGCCAATAAATTATTTACAAAGGTACATGAATAAGTAAATTATTCGGTCATAGATCAGGCACTAATGCATAGCAAGAATCATAATCTCTTTTATCTCTAATTTCACGACAAAAGAACCCTAGTATTTCCCCAACATTGAGAAAACCTAAAAATTACAAACATGACCGCTCATTTAACAATCAAGGCACTCAGGAAGAACAAAAATGAAATTTAACAAACAAAACAAAAAACTGAATCAGTTTCAATTTTGGTTGAAATCAATGTGGAAATTGTACCTTCGTAAGAAAACCACCAGAGGATGAAGATGCAGAGCAGCACTATAGCTGGGATGAGATGAACAAATTTTGAATTCGATCGAGACCTGGAAATGTCCCTCTTGTTGAGGCAGGAGTTCCTGTAGTAGATTGGAAGATCAGTAGATTCATCCATTTTTTTTCTCGGGGAGAAGGCCGGTGCGAGATGCGAAGTCTGCGGTAGATCCGCCATGCGAGAGGTGCTTGCTTGTCTCTGCATTATAGAGAGAGAAGATTGAGGAATTCTTGAGAGAGAATTCTACTGATTTTAGTTACGAGGGAAAAGTTTGTTGTTCAGTTTTCCTGCTTGGCAGTTCATAGCCGGCTTATGGCGCCAAACTTCTTTGTTTCTCACGTTTTATGCCTTTTTCTTTTATACACCATATAAAAATTGTAGCTTGTATTAATCGTAATGTCTAGTCAATTTTATTATTATAAGAGTAATAAATTATGATAGAATGCATTGGCGTGACAAAATAATACTAATAGTTAACACAAACTACACAAAATCATGATAGAAGGTATGAGCTAGACAAAATCACAATAGAAGATGTGGTCTAGTCAAAATCAACGACAGAAGGTATGAGCGAGACAAAAATTATGATAGAATGCATTATATCATATATCACATGCAATTGTCCAGTACACTTTACTATTTCAGATATCACACGCTATTGTCTAGTCCACTTTATTATAGTATCAGATATCACATGTTATTGTCTAGTCCAGTTTATTATAGTATCAAATAATCACATGCTATTGTCTAGTCCACTTTATTATATCAGATATAACATTATTGTATCCTATATATACTTATTGAATCCACATTATCAGATATAACATTATTGTATCCTATATATACTTATTGAATCCACATTAGACCTACACTAAAATCCATATCTTTACTCAATTTTTTCCTCTCAAATATAATCTCTATCTTTGTTGTTTACTCTCAAGGCTTTACAAATGTCTTTCAATGAAAATTCATCAGTAAATTCAGATTCAAGTTCTGATTCTGTTGATTTCAATGCATTTGATGAATGGAAGAATTCAACTTGATCTTATCATTGAGAATATGATCATGGACAATCTTAATCTGGTTGTAGGAGATCATACTCCTAGAGCCAGAAGAAGACATTGGGAAAGAGACCGTGAGATTGGTGAAGAGCGTTTGATCAACAACTATTTTATCGACAATCCGACGTATACTCTTGAGATCTTCCGATAAAGATTTCGCATGCGAAAATAAGTATTCCTATATATACGGGAGGTCGTTAATGTGAATGACAAATATTTTCAACAAAGACCTGATGGTACAGGTAGACGAGGGAGAATATCGTAATTCTTTGCACTAAGATTATGATTACTTTGAAAAAAAAAACAGTGCATGTTCATAAAATGCTACGAAAAGCATATTATTCGAAAATAAATACTGCTTTATGACATTATCCCTAAACTAAACTAGCTAACAAGCAATCATCAAAAAATTAATTTAATTGCACGATTTTTTTAACAATAATGTCACAACAAAATGTCGACAGAAAAAGGCAACTAGCCTTATTGTAACTCCTGTGCTTTACATATGCGCACCTACATCATCCATGATATCAAAACTGATGGCAGGTATATACATACATATTGCATTGCATGTAACAAAAGCACCTAAAGACATAGTGCTTCTACTTGATTCTTGTTGTCCTCGAAGCTCGTTGCACATTTGTGTTCCCCGACTCTTCTAGGTCTTCGCGAACCAGGGCTCCTTTCGGGAGTTTGGACACCATGGACGTCTGGATCGTAGGTCTGGGAAGCAAGAAAATTTAAAGCTGTGACGATATCAGCTATGTCGGGTCGCATGTTAGGTTGCTCTTGGACACACATTGCTGCGATTGCTAGAGCTTGGTACATTCCTCGAACGGGATATCGGCCATCAAGTGCTGGATCTGCCATTTTGTGGAATTTTTTTCGGTCCTTGAATAGAGGTCTTGACTGCAAATAAATAGATATGTGTTACTACTTGTTATGTTCATTGGAGACCTACTCTAGAGGAAAAAGGTTTCTAATTCCAGGAAAATCGTGCAAACGACGAGCATAACTCAAAAATCACACGATCGGATATATAAAAACTAATGTGCATCACTTCATATAGACAGAATTAAGGGATCACGAGCATCGTGGCCATCATAATTCAATAGTAGCTCGATCACTTCGAAAGACTTAAGAATACCCTACTGGACATATATTTCAAGGCAAAATACTGAACTATTTGGATCCAATTTCCTTATCATTTTTAATCAGTGGAACATTAACTACATTATTGGTCTGTATATCAAAACATAAGAAAGAGGAGAAATTATGAATACGTACCCATGCGACTAGATTTGCCTCAGGACCACTTCTTCGATCATCAATGGCTCTCCTTCCGGTGATGAGCTCCAGAAGAACGACACCAAAACTATAAATATCCGATTTGAAGGTAAGTTGACCCGTCATTGCATAATCAGGAGCACAGTATCCATACGTGCCCATAACTCTTGTGGAAACATGGGTCTGATCCCCTGAAGGACCTACTTTAGCTAAACCGAAATCAGATAATTTAGGATGATATCCCTCCCCTAATAATATATTCGAACACTTCAAATCACGGTATATAATAGGCGTTTTCATCTTATTGTGCAAATACTCTAACCCCTCTGCTGCACCAGCTGCTATCTTCATCCTCACGTTCCAATCCATTTTTCTCCTATAAGGTCCTAAAACAGACAAAACAGAGAAACTAAATCCACCAACTTTTCCCATTTTACAAGATCAAGATAAAGAGAAAAAGGAAAATGTTTTTCGAATTGAATTTCGTCAACATCCAACTTTCTAGTTCTTTTGATCAGTTACTAACTAGTGGTAGCTGGTCAATTGACTGAAAAGTTGAGAGAACGAAATTCAATTTGGGAAAGCAGAATGTCCGGTAACAAAAAATGGGAACGAAAACGTGTCGAATGGGCATGACATACCATGTAAATGATCCTCCAAAGAACCTAGAGGCATGTACTCATATACTAATAGCCTCTGATCTCCTTCAGTACAATAACCCTTTAATCTAACAAGATTAGGGTGATTTGCCATACTTAATGTCATAACTTCAACCACGAATTCCCTAATCCCTTGGCATCCGTTACGATTGAGCTGCTTAACAGCCACAAGCTGCAAGACACCAATAAAAATTATACTCCTTATATCATCTTCCACCAATGATACATAGTGTACAATACAAATCGAATTACTCACCTCGCCGGTTTCTGGAATTTGACCTTTATAAACTTTCCCGAACCCTCCTTCGCCTAGAAAGTGTTCATCCTTAAACCACTGAGTTGCAGAAACTAAGGTAGCAAAGGTAAACGCCCGGGCCTTTTTGGGGCTGGGGCTAGTGGCTACTACATCACAAGGGCACAAATCACCTTCTGCTCCCCTGCCTGCATTCTCTTTAGTGTCTAAATAAATTACCATTCACTTTTAATTAAAACACTAATTTTACAACATGTACAAGATATCAATGGATGCTAATTTGTGAACGGTCTCACGCAGATCTTTGTCTAAAAATATTATGATCACAAAAAAACATGCCTACATTCAAATAACTCTGAAATCTCAATCATAAAATTCAATCAATGCATTTTCTAAAAAAAAAAATTCAATCAATACAAATTCAAAGTCAGGAATCCTAATTTGGAAACATGTAAATGCAAGATCAATACACGGACAAGATATTTTATAACAAATTTATGCAATTTATGGTTTTGGCCTAATTAACATCATCAACCAAATTCCAGAAAAACAAATCATAAACAACAATTTCAAATTAAAAAGGGAAAATAAAATGCACGGAATGAATGAATGAATAAAATCAATTGATTTGTTAAACCCCGCGATTAAAATGAAATGAAGAAGATCATCAAACATAAAATACCTGTTGCATGAATATATTTTCTATTATTCGATTTTTGTTTGATTTGTTTCTTGGATTCTCCAGTGGAGGAGCAGAGAAAACATCCCATGTCTTCTTCCCCTTTCTTTCAATTTGGTCTCTCTCTCTTTCTCTCTCTCTCTATATATATTCTCAGTTACATACAGATAACGGAGCCCATAATAGAGTATGGGAAGATTTGCAAAAGCAGGTGTAGAGAGAGAAAACAGAGGGGAGAAGGGAGAGAAATCAAGAATAGTTTTTTTATTTCTTCTCCACTTTCCCAGTTTTCTGTAATTTGGTAATATGAATCCATGTCATTTATATACACGAATTTTGTGCGTGTACGGTCAAGTACAGCCGGTGCAAACCGTGTACCATAAATAAATCTACTCATGACATCAATCTTAAATAACACGTCATTCAGATGATCTTGTAACCTTTTTTTTTTAATAAGGTTTTAAATACCTCTAACATAATTTAGATAATTTGTCACACGTTAAGAAAGTGTAAATGGTGAATATTGTACAAATATAGTTTATAGAAAAAATGTCATTTTAAAGTTGTGAAAGTTATTGTACAATATTTTTAAAAGAAAAATGTGAAAGTTGTTATGAGACTGGATGAGTATAAGATAATCTCATGTATGAGACAAAACTCTATTTTATTATTTATGTCTCACTTTGTTTTAAAACATTATTCGGATGAGTAATGGATTATCCAATAGGTAAAGTCTAGTATGCACTCGACTGTGCACCCTAGTCTATGTGCACTTTTCAGTTTACTGACTTACACTTTTTGGTAAATGGTGTTGCACTTTTCAATTATTACTAAAAATATTATTATACAGTTTAATAATTGAAAAGCGCAACATTATTTACCAAAAAGTGTAAGTCAGTAAACTGAAAAGTGCAACATGGACTAGAGTGCACAACATGCACTCGAGTCCATAGGAGACCAACCCTATCCAATATACTTTCTCATTAAAAAAAATGGTTCTCTATATTTTATTTTTCCAGACCAATAAAACAGCATTAACTATGTTTAAAAATTTATCTATAAATATTTTTATATATTTTTATAAAACAATAATTATTCACTAATATGAGTATTTTAAAATTTTAACATACTTTTAAAAAGAAAGAAAACTATATTTTAGGTAAATAAAAAGAAATAAATGACCATCTTTTTTGGAATTATATATATATATATATATATATATATTAATAGAGAGTTTTTTTTGCTGACGTGTCGTCTTCTCTTTAATTTGGCTGATATGTAGTCCTCTCCTTAATTTTGTATGATGTGTCATATGGAGTATTTTCAAATGTCATTATATATGATATTATATAGATGTCATCATAATTAATGTTAAGTTGATTTTAAATAATTATGATGATATGTTAAATATATGATGAATATTTACTATGTTTAACATTAATAGTTTTAAAGAAAAACATACTTATTTAAGGAATTACTCGATTATTAAATTATACTGATAAATTAATAAATATGTATTAAATTTAATTCATTAATTTTAAAAGATAGAAAATTATATGTCTCATTCAATTTTCTTTCTCATTTTTTTCTATTTAGATTTTATTTTTTAAATGATTTAAATATACAATATAATTTTTATTAACATTTCACGTAATCAGCTCAACTAATATATATATATATAGAGAGAGAGAGAGGGGGTGGAAACATGTCTTATTTTTGTCTTTAAAAATGGTATTAGATGTTTAAGAATTAACAATCATTTTTCCTTTTTTCCCAAAAAAAAAAAAAGGAATTAACAAAAATGGTAACATACCTTTTATATACTGTAGATGTCTCATTTATATAAGCATATTTCTATATAACATTTTCTAATTTATTTACTAATATAACTATATATATTAATTACATTAAAAAATATAACATTCATTAAATTATTTTATACCAATATTAAAATTAAAAACATGTTTATTTTAAATTCTTATAAATTTTATTAGTGATCAACCCTTTAACAAACTATAAGGCTCCTAAGAGATATTCTATTTTATCAAAAAACAAAGATTAAGTCTCGATATTCAACTTAAAGATCGATTAATTTAGAGGATTAAACTCATTGTTTAGTCGTGGAGGTCCCGCTTAAAATCAGAGTTAAATTTTGTATAAATTAGCATTAGCCCCACATAAAAAATTTACCAAAAAAAAAAAAATTTAACTTTTTACCAAAAGCTTCTTTTTTCTTCTTTAATTTTTTTGGGACAAGTATGCTCAAAACATCCTCAAATTACATCAATTTTTTTTTAATCCATATTCAATCAAATCAACTTTATTACATCAAATTCTTATTCCTTAAATTTTGTAAAATCACACCGTACGAAGCTTTGGGTGGAACAGGGAGAACGTACATGTTATATATAAAATAAAATCTTATTAAAACAACATACTATGATATTAGAATTCACTACGAAATCTTTACCCAATTAAACGAGTTGCTAGTCATTTAATTTTTTTTACGCGTGCAAATGTTGTTGATTTTTTATTTTATTAAAACAACATAGTATAAGTTTAGTCAAACCAGCTCCTAGTCATTTAATTTTTTACGCGTAAACCAATTATTTGTCTCATTAAAACAAAATACAAGATGTTAGAATTTACTGTAAAACGTTTAAAATAAATTTAACTAAATAAGCCCCGATCATTTAATATTTTTTTGACGTGTACAACTGTTATTGATTCTCGATTTTTTTGATGGTCAACATTGATTGCTGTAAAACTTTACTCCACCATCACACGTGTGTTAATTGCAAATGAAAGATTTAATTGAGTAAAGATTAAGTATTGAAGTGCCCAAACAAGTGAACCATACAAGGTGAGGTTAGGAGGTGTCGCTGTCTCATCGACAGCCAGATTGTAGAGGCGTAAACACACACTCATCTTATAAAGGTATTTCATAGATTGAGTGTTACAATGCTTAAAATGCATAAGGAATACAAAAGATCCTAATCTATATTTATATACTAAGTAGTTACTAACTAACCACTAACTAACAAAAGGAAACAATACATGTTTACTATGTTTAGTATAAGTATACTACTTTATATTACTCTTTACAGGGTCGAGACAAGTTTAAACTCAAGCAAGTCAACTTTACTTGAATTGTCCTAAGAAAAGACGGTACTCGTGTAGGCGGTGAAGAAAACAATTCAATCGTTCATAGGTCCTTAATGACAAATTCTTGAGGAAGGTGAATGATTAATTAGATGAGTAGCCAATGAAGTGTTTGTATCATCTACATAGCCCAAGTGATAGATGTAATAGGATCAGTAATAAGTTAGAAGACATCATCAATTATTTTTTTAAAGAGGAAAAAAACTAAAACTGGTTAGTGGGTATAATTGAGTAAAATCTACTGTTAATTATATATGGCAAGGTTAATAGTAAGTGAAAATATACAAATAATTAATATTCAAACTGTTATTTCGAAAGTTATTCATTTTATCATTTTGGATGTTACACTTAAAATTACTTTTTTTTTTTTTCACAGGGAGTATTATTTACAATTGCACTTCAATTGCACCATGCATTTGGTGATATAATTTTGTACTCTCTCCATCCTTTGTTACTTTTATTTTATTTTTTTCATTATTTTCAAATATTTCAATTTTATCCTTAATAATTTTTCATAAACCTTTCCTATGATTTTCCTTTTCGCAATTAACCATTAAATATATATACTTGCATTTTCTATACTAAAATTAACTATATATCATTAGTTAAGGGTATTATTAACTATACCAAAAATACACCTTTTTGTCTTCACACAAGCTTTTAGAATAATTCTCACTATTTTAATGTACAAGGTAAATATGTGAGTAAAGAGTAATGTGCATTGTCACTAGATCATTAATTTTGTTAATAAAATAAAAAAAAATTAATAATTTAAATAGAATATTGAACAATTTAAACATATTTTTAATGAACGAAAAAATAAAACGTATTTTTAATGGATGGAAAGAGTACTATTCAAAGAACTGATATTTTATCGGTAAGAACTAATGTTATTCTTCTCTCTTTGTGTGGGATTTTTTTATTTTCTCTGGTACTGCTGGTACCAATCTCTCAACTATTTGTATTGAATGGTTATGCCTCAATAAAATAGAACTTTTGCTCGATCAAAAAAAAAAAAACTAATGTTATTCTTCCATGTGTATATACTATCTTCTCTATTTAAATATGATTTGTTGACTAAAGACATTTGATTACGAGAGAACCTAATTAATCTTCTCCAATTTGTCAACTGTTAATTGGGATCCAAAACAAGATTAGTCACTATAATTAGTTGAAAGATATGTGACAAATAAGTGTGCACGTGTAATAATGTCCCAAAATTCAATCCAAGTTTTGTCGGGAGGAATAAGTTGTCCGTGAGGCATGCTATTTTGGATCTTGTGATTATAAAATTCGTGAATACAAAACCTAAATATTTTATGAAAATTATATATTCAAGTTGTCGAAACGTGTAATTACATCTCTAATTGCCGGTTGAGATTATATACAATTCATTTTCTCTTCGTATCTTTCCCCTTTTTTTTCGGGATTATGTTGGACTAATTTTCCTGTCTACTCTCTTGTGTACATGAGTGCATTCATGTACTTAGATCCGCTTAAAAAAAGCAAGGACGGACTAAGAATTTTTTTTAGGACGGGCTGTTAAAAGTCAAGAATAAATACAGTTACAAAAAAAAGTAAAAAATGATTACATAAGTTGTGCCCTACGATTCTTTATCCGATAAAATTCATCGATAATAGAAAATCAGGATCAGTGTTTTCAAACAATTCTCTCTCAATGTAGACAACCAAAGAATCTGATAGATAATCACTCTCCATTTTATTTCGGAGAACACTCTTGACATGTTTCATAGTTTAAAATGCTCGTTCAGTCGTCGCAGTGGTAACAGGAAGTGTCAAAATAAGGTGAATCAATCTCGTAATCAGAGCATATACTTGCGTCTTGTTTGTCTCAACTAACTTTTGGGATAGTTCAGAAATAGTTGACAAATACTGAAAACTTACTTGAGAAGACATATCGAATTTGTAATGCTGCAATTCAACTCTTAGACGAATCATTTCTTGACTTGTAAAATCATCTGGATAAAATCTGTCGGCGAGATCATAAATTTGATCTTCATTAAATAACTTGAAGTTGTCTTTGGGATCCAAGGCAGCACTAAGTTTAAAAAGTTCTATTATCTCATCTTTGAATCTATTATTGATTTCGGCCAACTGAGTATCTATCGCATCATTGAAGACATCAACTCGGTAATGGTGCCCAAATGCGATAAAGTCAACTTGTTGACATGAACGTCCTGTACCCATTTCATAACGATCATTCATATTAGGTATTGCAATGCTATGTTCTCCACAAGCTAACTCCACCTCTGTTAGAAGAGAATCAAAACCTTCATTTCTCAACAATTGAAGTAAACCTTTAGTGCTTGAGACAAGATCCATTGCATTCAATATATCAAGTTACTTTTACTGCAAATATCGACAAAGTATATCTGAAATTCCCAAGATTTTATTCATCAAGTGTAGGATGAATAAAAACTCAAAAGACCTCATTACCATTTGACAACCATAAGCTTCACCACTTGTATCATAAGAAGAACTCTCATCTGACATATACTGAAGCACAGTAATCACCACACCATACATATCAATCAAACTACACGTGGAATTAAAATGAGAACTCCAACGAGTTTCTCTAGGACGATGCAGACTACCCATTTGATTAGCTCATCTGCCTGTTTCACGTTCTCTTGTAGCTACCTTTTCTGCAATTTCAATAGCTTGAGCAGACCGTAGCTCAGTATGACGCTTAGGAGAAGCACCAACGATATTTACAATCTTATTCAAACTTGAAAAGAAACAATAAACTGGTCGTACTTTTCCACCTGCAAAAACTAATGTCAATTACAATCGATGAGCAAAACAATGAACATGATATGCATAAGGACATTCTCTAAAAAAAAGGCTTGTAAGCCATTCCATACACCACCCATATTGCTTGCTCCATCGTACCATTAACCATGCATATTGTATATTTGCAGGTTATGTCGACTTAAGACAAGACATATTTCATTCTTCAATGTTACAGCAGTAGTATCTTTAACATGTACAATGTCAAAATTTTGAAAGTTCAGTGTATAATGATAGGTGTTGGGATATGAATCCTAGAACAAGTCCTAAATGATGAATAAAAGATAAAAGATGAAGTTTTGATAAGCCAAAAGAAGACTTGAATATTTTCTAAGTATTGATTGATCTAGTCTAGTTGAGTTGAAGTCATCTTGTACAGATCAGTAGAATTCACAAGACAAGTACAGTTCTATAATACAAATATTATTGAAAGATAAGTACGATGTATAAGTACTTCATATTTGATTGTATATGTTAGATTGTTATTGAGCTATAATTATTGTATAGAGCTCATGTTTTTATATGTAATAGATAGATTCATTGTATAGTTATAAGTTGACTAAGCTTTGTTATAAAAGCTTAATGTAATGTAATAGTCTTGTTAGGTTAGATGATAGGACTAGATTAGTTCTATTAGAAGTCTACTGCACAAGAAGAGAAGACCAGTCTACTACTCAAGACAGGTGGACTACAAGTCAAGTGCATCTACTGGACTACACAAGACAAGTTATCATAAAGTTAGTTACAAATACGCGTGAAAGATAAGGATGAAGAAGTTAGTTATGGAATAACTAATTCGTAACAAGAAACGCGTTTATGGATAAGAAGATTCAGTTGAAATCAGTTATCAAGAAAGGTTGGTTACAACTACCTGAATTCTTGAAGTTCGAAGTATATAAATACTTGAAGGAGTTTATCATTTAAAAGACTACTGATAACCGAGATACTGATTACTGAGATATTGATACTGCAAGCATTGTTGAAGATTCAAGTGAAGTTTTCTCTCAGAGATTGAAGTTCAGAAAGTAAAGCTACACAAGACAAGTGAAGATCAGAAGGCTACTACTGAACGAAGAGAAGTTTTATTTTCTTTTGTTGTTTCAAGTTGCTAGTTACTTGTAAAATAGCTAGTAAGATCGAAGAGGCACTTGGAAGTGTTATCGAGAAGATCTAAGTCTTATTTCTTGGGACTTAAAGCTACAAGAACATATTACTCCATTGGACGAGTTAATAAGAATTTCACAACTGGGTTTGTGAGAGTGGATGTAGACAAGTTGTCGAACCACTATAAATCTCGTGTTCGATTTACTTTACTGTTTTTGTTTGTTGTTTAATTGGTTAATTGTTTAGTTAATTGAATTACATAACTGATCTAGACTAGTTGAGTATACATAAAACAGAGTTCTCGAATTAAGTTGAGTATAAACTTTAATTGGGCTCATTGTTAATTTCGTATTCCGCACAGTGTAATTCTGATATATCGAAAGATTTTAGAAAAGTCTATTCACCCCCTCTAGACATTTTCTTTAGCTTCCCTCGATATTAACTCAACTTAGGGACCTACAAGTGGTATCAGAGCAGTAGTTTACGAACTGCTGTTTCTTGATAACCGACTTAAGACTTAGGGTGAAGTCTTGGTCCTTGATTGTTCTTGTATACGTGTTCTTGATCATATTCTTGTAACATCTGTTTTCGTGCTCCCTGTTCTTGACTTATCTGTTATTCTTGATCATAACTCTACTTAGCACTTATTTCTTGAAATCATGTCTCTTGAGATCAGCGCTAACAAGCTACCTAAGTTCCAGGTACAAGACTACGACTATTGGAAGCTAAGGATGGAAGCCATCTTCAGCTCCACTCACGACTTAATGATCTCCGTCGTCACTGAAGGTCCAATTGTGACCATGATCCCCAATACTGCTGCCCTTGACCCAAATCAACCAGTGGGTACACTCGTCAAGAAACCAAGGTCAGAACTAACCTCTGAAGAAATGAGACAGAATAATTTGGATAGCTTGGCCAAGAATTACATCTTACACACTCTTCCTAACGAGTATCTGGGAAAAGTGTTAAAATGTAAAACTGCCAAAGAAATGTGGGATCGCTTAGCTATCATTTGTGAAGGGACATCCCTAATCAAAGAAAGCAAGCTTTCTACTGCAGTCCAAAGATTCGAATCATTTCATATGAAAGCTGGTGAAACAATAGACCAGTTGGATACTCGTTTTACTAAAATCATGAATGACTTGGAAGCCCTTGGTAAATCTTATACTCCACGTGAAATCAATCTTAGGATTCTCAAAAGCCTTGATAGTCGATGGAAGATGGTAAAAATGCTTGTTAAGAATACCCAAGATATAGACGTATGGACAGCAGAAACCATGTTTCTAACTCTAAAGGCCCATGAGTTTGATCTAGACGAAGATGAACCCATAGCAAGTAGTGACAGAGAACATGTTGTATCTAAGAACGTTGCTTTTAAGGCTAGTTCGTCTAAGATAGACAGGTCTAAGACTAAGACTAGGTCTGCTTCTGTGAAAGACGAGTTAGATACTGATCTTAGTCTGAAGGATCAGGTAAGCCTCATGGTTAGAAAGTTTGATAGGCTGAATAAACGTTTCGGAAGATATAAGAAGTTCTATAGAGAGCATAGAGGGTCTGCTTCTAAGAACTCGTCTGAGACCAGACGAGACCGAAACTCGTCCGAAAGGAGAGACGAAGTCTCGAAAGGTAACAGACAAGATAGAGAGTCTGATGGTAGGAAGATCACTCGTTCTGATAGACGTGATAAACGAAGGAACAACTCTCCTATTAAAAAGGCTACTAATGATCTCTTGTGCTATAACTGTGAAAAGCCAGGTCACTACATTTATGAATGTCCAGACCTGAGTACTGATGATCGAGAAGAACGCAAAGCACGAAGGGAAAGAAGATACAACCGTGGTAAGAAGGCAATGATGGCCAATGATGACTCTGACTCTGACTCAGACGAGTTGCCATCATCCTCATCTAGCTACCCGTCTGAACCAGATCACGATGAAGCTTTCATAGTAGATGATGGTCTATACTTCATGGCTAAAATCGACCAAGAGGTATCATCTGCTACTTCCTTTCAATCTTGTGATGAATCAGATTCTGATGAAAGCGACACTGCCAGTAGCAAAGTAGGGAGTAGTCTTCAGCACTCTACTAGTGCAGTTGAAGATGACCTCCTACTTGCCAACAAGGCATTCATTGAAGTCAGTGACGAAAACATCATTTTAAGACAAGAAATCATTGATCTTAAGGAAGCCCAGTCTAAAGTAGATCCTAATATAACAGTCCTAAATGAACGCTTGCAAGAAGAGTTGAGACAACTCAAAGACAAGTGTGCATTAACAGACAAGTTGTATCAAAACCTACTTAAGACACATGCTACTGAGAAACATGAATTCAATGTTTTACAAAGCAAGTTCAAAAAGCTTGAAGAACGTAATAAGTTCTTAGAAACCGAGGTTGTCACTCTAGACCTTAAACTTACTGACCTGGTTAACTCATCTAAGGTTAACCTTGAACTGTCAGATAGGTATAGGGCTCCTGCTGACAAGACAGGCATAGGTGCTGAGACACCCAGCTCGTCTACTCAAATTCCTAAGAACCCTACTATTTTCATCTCAAGTTCTTTGACTAATGATAAAGGAAAAGAACCAATGATATACGATATTGACACTCCATCTAAAGGTACTGTACCAAAACAAGCTCAAGTTAACATTCCAAATACCAAGGGAGGTAAAAAGAAAGTTAACAACAAGCCTGTTCCGTTTAAGACAAGTCAACAAAGGACTAGGAATCGTGGACGACCAAATCAGGTCAGATACGAGGACTGGTATCCTGAGGAGACGAGTACTAAACTAGTACAGACTAGACGACAAGAGTCTAGACCTCCTTTCATAAGGCAGTCTCAACTCTACTCGTCTAGACCTAGACAGGAAGGTCCAAAATATCGTACACAAGCTGTTCTATATCCTCCACCTTTGTCATATGATATCAAAGGAGAAGAAAGACCTAAACATGTCTATAAACCGTATGGACCTAATGCATACAAACCTTACTCTGACTATCATAGACAAGTGCCTGCTCAAGTAGAGATTAAGTCAAAAGGCTATCTCCAAAGAGTAGACCCGAACTCAACTGATAGGCCAGATAAGGACAACAAGGTCTTATTTTGCAACAAATATGGTCGTAAGCTCAGAAGATCAAACTTGTTCAGGACTCCAATGTACATTTGGATTCCATTGAACTCGACTAACCCCCCAGGACCCAAATAAACAAGGAGGGTACCTAAATTATGAAATATCATCTGATGCAGGGTCGACTCGATCTATACAAGAAAGGTGGCTCAACAGGAGAAACTTGGTACATAGACAGTGGGTGTTCACACCACATGACTGGTACCAAGACTCTCTTATCAAGCTACCATGAGCAAGAAGGACCAAAAGTGATATTTGGTGATAGCTCCATTGCTGTTACTAAAGGATTTGGTTACATTCGGAATGGAGACATAGAGATTCAAGATGTTTCTTATGTTGAAGGCTTGAAATACAATTTACTCTCTGTTTCACAATTTTGTGATCGTGGATACAAGGTGCAGTTCAAGAGTCAGAAATGTGAAATCATTGACAAAAAGACACACACAGTCTTACTGGTCGGCATTAGACAAGGAAGTGTGTACATAGTGAACTGGAACAGTTGTCCGAGGGACACCTGTCTACTTACTAAGAATCCTAAAGAACTTGGCTGGCTCTGGCATAGACGCCTCTGTCATCTAAACTTTAAGGTTCTTAATAAGATAGCCAGAGACTACCTTGTGGAAGGTATTCCCAATGAAGTCTACTATAAGTCACATGTATGCACGTCCTGTCAAAAAGGTAAACAGGTAAAGGGTTCTTTTAAATCTATTCCATCCCTCTCAACCAGTAGAGTTCTTGAACTTCTACATATGGACTTACATGGCCCAATAAATCCTCCAACTTTGAACGGTAGAAGGTACACACTTGTTGTGGTAGACGACTATTCTAAGTTCACTTGGGTAGTCTTCTTACACAAGAAGAGTGATACACAAACACTTTTGCCTGATCTGTTGAAGAAGTTACAGGTTGAGAAGAATCAGTCAATTGTCAAGATCCGTAGTGACAAGGGTACTGAATTCATTAACTGCTATATTAAAGAATTTTGTTCTAAGCGTGGCATCCAGCACCTTACTAGTGCAGCTAGGACACCACAGCAAAATGGAGTAGCAGAACGAAGGAACAGAACTCTTAAGGAGGCCTGCAGGACCATGCTGACAGAGTATAATACGCCTCAGAAATTTTGGGCAGAAGCCATCAATACTGCATGCCACTCACAAAATAGAAGTGCTATCAATAAAGCACTAGGTAAGACGCCCTATGAGGTATGGAAAGGTAGAAAACCCAGAGTGTCATATTTTCATATATTTGGATGCAAGTGTTTCATCCATAACAATGGGAAAAACAAGTTGAATGCATTTGATGCTAAAGCAGACGAGGGGATATTCTTAGGATACTCCTCGACTAGAAAAGCATTTAGAGTATTCAACTACTCAACCCTTTGTGTGGAAGAAACACCACATGTGGTTTTCGAAGAATCTCAACAGGACTCATCTACCAACAAGATCAGTGAGAAAGTTACTGAGCTAACTGTCGAATCTGACAAAGACTCAGAGGTATATGAATCCGTTCAAGCATACAATCCATTCATGAAAGCTCTTGAGTCAGATGACCAGAAGAAGGTAAGTGCTCAAGGTAACTCTACTAGACCAGTTGACATGCCTAAACTAGTCGACTCGTCTACTCCCATTAAATTTTCTGATGATAATGATGTTGACATGCATGATGCTGTACATGATATAGATGATAGTACTATTGTTAAGAATAGAAATACATGGAAATCAGCGCATAATACTGAAAATATTATTGGTGACTCTACTGTTGGTGTTAAGACTAGACGACAACTCTTTGAGTCGCAAGAACAATCTAGTCCATCTCTGTTTTGCTGGTGTTGTTTTCTCTCATCTATCGAGCCTAAAACCATTAATGAGGCATTGGCTGATAGTAATTGGATCATTGCTATGCAAGACGAGTTGAATCAGTTTGTTCGAAACGACATCTGGGAACTTGTCGATAGACCGAAACATCATAATGTAGTTGGCACTCGATGGATTTTCAAGAATAAGAAAGATGAGAATGATGTAGTTGTTCGTAATAAGGCTAGACTAGTCGCCCAAGGCTTTTCACAAGCTGAAGGCATAGACTATGATGAAACATATGCTCCTGTTGCTAGACTAGAAGCCATTCGATTGTTCCTTGCATATGCTGCTTACATGAAATTTACTGTATATCAAATGGATGTTAAAAGTGCATTTCTTAACGGTATTCTTGCGGAAGAAGTGTATGTTGAACAACCCCTAGGTTTCGAAGTCAAAGGTAACCAGGTATACAGATTAAAGAAGGCCTTATATGGACTAAAGCAAGCTCCAAGAGCCTGGTACGATACTCTTTCTCAATTTCTATTAGAAAATGGTTTTACTAAAGGCAAGGTAGATAGAACCTTGTTTAGAAGACAAGAAGGGAAAGACATTTTACTCGTCCAAATTTACGTAGATGACATCATTTTTGGTTCACCTAACAAAAAGCTGAGTGAAAGTTTCTCAACACTCATGCAAAGTAAATTTGAGATGTCTATGATGGGTGAAATGAACTACTTTCTTGGACTCCAAGTAAAACAGACCCCAGAAGGGATTTTCATAAATCAAGTAAAATATACTCGTAATCTACTAGACAAGTATGGTATTAAAACATGTAAATCTTCTGGAGTACCTATGCAACCTACTTACAGGATGGATCTAGACGAGAATGGTAAATGTACTAATCAAACTCATTACCGTGGTCTTATTGGTTCATTACTCTACTTGACTGCTAGTAGACCTGATATTGCATTTTCTGTTGGTGTTTGTGCTCGTTTTCAAGCTAATCCAAAAGAGAGTCATATGGAAACCACTAAAAGGATTTTGAAATATTTGAAAGGAACCATCAATCGTGGTATATGGTATCCTTCAAATGATGATCTATCTCTAAGTGGCTACTCTGATTCTGATTTTGGTGGTTGTAGAATAGATAGGAAATCTACATCTGGTTCTTGTCAATTCTTAGGCACAAAACTCATTTCATGGTTTTCGAAAAAGCAGACAAGTGTTGCTACCTCTACTACTGAAGCCGAGTACATGGCTGCTGGTAGTTGTTGTAGTCAATTATTATAGCTCATTCAACAGCTTAGAGATTATAATATTTGTGAATCAAATGTTCCAATATTCTGTGATAGTAATAGTGCTATTGCCATTACACAAAATCCTGTGCTGCACACACGTTGTAAGCATGTTGATGTGAAACACCATTTCATACGTGATCATGTAGAAAAGAAGGATATTCGTATGGAAAAGATTCATACTGATTTTCAAAGAGCTGATATTTTCACAAAACCATTAGCTGAGGCCCGATTTCATGAATTATGCATTAGTCTAGGACTAATTGATCTTGATCCTACTAGTATATAGCAATGTACTAACCAGACAGGTACAGTCCTAAGAAGAAAGGAGAAATAGACAAGTTACCACAAAAGGCACAGAGCACTCATCTACTCACTCAACAGACAGGTATACAAGGTCAGACAAGTTGACCAAACAACCCGATGAGGAAGCTGGTAAAGCTGAGGGTAATACTAAGGGAATAAACATTTAAGGGGGAATCTTTGATTTCTTAAAAATCCTTGTGTTGACTCTTTAGTTTGGTAACAGTCATCTTGTTTGAACCTTGATCATTGATTTGAATTGATATTCATTCTATATATTCTACTCGACTATCTGTCGTACTAAATAAAACAGGTACATAAAGCTGTTCGACGTTCAGACAGATACGCACAGTCGAAGGGGGAACTCATCAGGTGGACATAAGACTACTCGTCTTGTGCCATTAAGCCTACTCGCCTTATGAAGCTTAGTCCTACTCATCTGTTCTGGATGGACTCGAACAGACAAGCTAAGTTTTCTTTGATTTAAATAGGATATGTGTTAAAGTGTTTACTCGAAACAAATTAACGATGTTAAAGTAATGTGATAGTGTTAAAATTTGGAAATCCTAGAATTGGATTTATACACCACTAGTTAATGAGGTGTACACATTCAATTCATGCCAAAACACGACCTAGATAGGTCAGATGAGTACACTCTTTAAGTTTGCAAATAAGAGAGGCGGATTTCAATTTGTACAAAATCAATTCACATTGTTGTCTCGGTTCCGTAACCGAATGCCAAAGGTCTCAACCGTTGGATCTAATTTTTCAATCTTGACCGTTGGATAAAAAATTCAGTTTTAAACAAAACCCAACACTTGCACACGTCTTGCCTCACATTTTTCATAACTCTTCTACTCGCCTAACAGTGATTTCCTGAATAATCCGTTGTTTGTGTTCATTACAAATCTTTTAACATGTCGATTCGATCTATCTTCGATGTTAGTACCAACATACATGCACCGTTTGATCTAGGCAGATACATTAATGACAACAAGGTGCATGTTGAACCGTCCCTGTTTTTTGGTGGAAATCACACAGTCGGAAATGAAGAAATCCTGACCAAGTGCACAAGATGCGGGCTAAAACCCTATTTGGAGGCGTTTCCTAAGGTTGTTCTGGAAGAGGAGGTCCTGGAATTCTATGCTAATGCCAGCAGAAGAGGAGATGTCATCGAATCTTTTATCGGTTCAAATCGAGTGGAAATCACTCGTGAAGCTCTTTTTGAAAGATTGAGGTTGCCCATCGGAACGATTGATGTGGAGAAGTATGCGGAAGGGCAAGAGATGAGATATTTAAGCATTTTCTGTGGAAGGAAGATGAAGCTGAAACCAGATGGTAAAGCTATTACAGCCAAGAAGGGTGAGCTCCTAGAAAAATATCGCACTCTACTGGACATAGCTAGCAAGATGCTTCTATGTGCCACTGGATCTTTTGACTCAGTCACCCAAGTCAAAACAAGGATTATGGCAGCTATCTATGATGGAATTACTGAGGGTAATTGGTTTAAGTTAATAGCTGACAGGATGATGCACTTCGAAAGAAGTGTTAGGGTGGATGTTGATACTCGAAACTGGGTAGTCTCTCAAGCAGTTGGATATGGAAACAAGCTGAGCATATTACTCCCACTGTTGATGCCCAACAAGACCACTTGGAGCAAGGGAAAGCCGTTTCATCCTCTTAAGTTCTATCTAAAGAAAGAGGCTCTGAAGAAGCAGGTTGCTGGAAGGCCAGCTGCTCCTAGACAGGTTCAATTTGATGAATCTGAAGTGTTGCCGTATGCGGATTCGGATAGTTCTTCACAAGCCGGGTCTAAGGAAGCTGAGTCCAGTGCAGACGACTCGGAGAAGACTCAATCGGATGACGAGTCAAATCAAGAGGAGGAGTCGAGTGACCAAGTTCCTGAGATGTATACTCTTGTGAGAGTTGGAACTCCACCTCCTCCAGAAGAGTCGAGTCACCAGGTTGGTACCTCTTCACAAGCTTTGTCAATTCCTTCTCTCTCTCTCTCTACTGTTCGAACCAAGGCTAGATCACATCGATCTAGGCCTCGTCCTTTATCCTCAACCTCACATGTACTGGCGGCATTACCGATTAGAGCCAGTCATCCCCAAATCACTCCCAAACAAGATACAACTGATACTTCTACAGTTGTCATACCTGACCAAGCCACATCAGAGCCCACAGAAACCACAGCCTTTACTCCCTCTCCCTCACCAGAATATGGTGAACCCCCCAACCCATCTACTTCAGACAAGACGCCAGTTGCCACTGCAACAGCTGAGTTAGAGACCCCATCTACTCAGGACCCGTCTGTTGTTAGATTTGAATCCCTAGTGTATTATCCAATGTGTCTACGAGAGAAGAGGATTCGTGCTCGAGTTTCAAGAAATCTTCAGAAGACGCTCTCGACTCTTGACATCGACACAGCTTCTGAACAGTTTGAAAAGCTAGTCAGGATTTGCACATGGTTCGCTTTGAAGAAGTCTTCTACGGATGATCTTTTTGAAGTCATTCAAGGCATGGGCGGAATCTCCAATTTTATGGATTGGGAGATGGAACAGAAAGAAAATAGTGGAGTTAAGGATCACTCCGAGCTATTCCCTCGCAAAGCCCTGGTTGATCTAGTCAAGAAGCTTCTGCATATTCCAGATGGTGTTATTGAGGATGTATTTGCTTTTGACGTCGGAACCCAGACTGATCTGGTGGAAGACGAGATCAAGCCAGAAGTAGCTGAGATAGCAGTCCAGACTTCAGAACAATTGGAAGAAATTGTTGAAAGTGATGAAGATGAAGTCGACTCACTCATTCTTGGTAAAGAAGATGATGAGTTCTTGGATGCTGAGATGTTTGATGAAGAAGAACTCAAAGCCGTTGATAATGTTGTTGGAACTTCCAGTACTACTCAAGCTGTGCCAGACAGATTTCTGGATGATTTAAAGACTGATCTGAGAAGTGTTGTTCATACTGCCATAGACGAGTTCTTGAACTTGAAAATGAAGGATGTGCTAATTGCACAGAATCAGTCACTTGTTGACCAATCCAGAGACTTATTTGTTGGTGAGATCAACAAGATGGACTCGACTTTCCGAGAAGAGCTGTTTGCTCAAGTTGAAGATTTTCTGAAGAAACAAGTTGATGTTTCAGAAAAAAGATCAATCTCTTTTGCTCGATCGCTAGCTGAAGAGTCAAGCAAAATGGAAAGACTCTACAGTGTTAAAGTTGCCATTGCTGATGAACAGAGAAGGGAAGCACAAGATCAGTTGGTGCGTTCTCGGGCTGTTCTACATGAGTTGACTGAACAGAATACTCTTCTTAGACAGACGGCTACTCAATTGAAAGATGAACTAGTTTCCTGTACACAAAAGTTGGAACTAGTTACTGATCGCTTAGACAAGATGAGTTATGCGGAATCGCATCAGAAGCACATTGAGTCAGCTGCTGACGCAATGAAGGAAGCTTTGAAAGAAGAAATGACTCGCTTTACTTCTCTTTTCACTCTTAAGGCAAGTGATGAAGCCAAAAAGGGGGAAGAGACAAGTAGAATTGAAGATATAGTTGTAAAATCTGCTAGTACTGAACCGGAGATGAAAGCTGCTGCTATTGCAATTGAAGAACTAAGAAGGCCTAAACGAGGCAGATTAGTGAAGAAGGCAGAACTAGAGCATGCTGAAACTGAAAAGCAGAAAAGATTAGAGAAAGGTAAAGCTGTTGCATCGTCTCCTGAAGCAGAGATTCAGACCAGACGAGTTAAGAGGAAGCTGAGTATTGAAGAACCTACTGCTACTGCTGTAGTTGAGAAGAAACAAAGAATTGCTGATGATGAGATTCATTATGCAAGCAAGAAGAAAATTACGAAACATATTGAAAGACTACAGAAGTTGAAAGCTGATGAAGACAAGATGGAAGACAAGTTCATTGATCACTTCATAGATAATGAGCATAGAGCTGAATGGATTGAAGTGAAGAGTCAATGGGAACTTGATCATTGGATCATCAGGAAATATGGTAATGCTGAAAGCCAAGATGAATTATACTCTTTATTTGACAGGTTCATGGAAGGACAACACAGGAAGTTATGGCATTTAATCCTAAGGATTTCTGCTAGTGCTAATTTCAACATTCTTGTTCCTGAATTTCCTAAATGGAAATGTCCCATGACAAGCTCAGGAAAAAGGGTTGATGTTAATCAGATCAAGAAATTCGAAGAAGAGCTGCTAGATAAAGAGAAGATTGAAGATGAAGATCATGTCAGTCTAATTCACAAGAGACTCCTTGATGCATTCTGTGTTCCAAATCCAGAAGGAGGTACTCTTTCAGATTAGTTTTTTTTGTTTGTTTGAAGGATAGTTTTTTTTGCTCTGATATTTTGTTATTCAAAGTATGTGTAATCTACTAATCTATTTTGAATGAATGAAAGATAAGTACTATTTGATGTTAAAAGACAAGGTAACTACTTAACTAGTCTACTAATAAGAAAAGATTCAAGTAGTTTTGGCTTCATCAAAAAGGGGGAAATTGTTGGGATATGAATCCTAGAACAAGTCCTAAATGATGAATAAAAGATAAAAGATGAAGTTTTGATAAGCCAAAAGAAGACTTGAATATTTTCTAAGTATTGATTGATCTAGTCTAGTTGAGTTGAAGTCATCTTGTACAGATCAGTAGAATTCACAAGACAAGTACAGTTCTATAATACAAATATTATTGAAAGATAAGTACGATGTATAAGTACTTCATATTTGATTGTATATGTTAGATTGTTATTGAGCTATAATTATTGTATAGAGCTCATGTTTTTATATGTAATAGATAGATTCATTGTATAGTTATAAGTTGACTAAGCTTTGTTATAAAAGCTTAATGTAATGTAATAGTCTTGTTAGGTTAGATGATAGGACTAGATTAGTTCTATTAGAAGTCTACTGCACAAGAAGAGAAGACCAGTCTACTACTCAAGACAGGTGGACTACAAGTCAAGTGCATCTGCTGGACTACACAAGACAAGTTATCATAAAGTTAGTTACAAATACGCGTGAAAGATAAGGATGAAGAAGTTAGTTATGGAATAACTAATTCGTAACAAGAAACGCGTTTATGGATAAGAAGATTCAGTTGAAATCAGTTATCAAGAAAGGTTGGTTACAACTACCTGAATTCTTGAAGTTCGAAGTATATAAATACTTGAAGGAGTTTATCATTTAAAAGACTACTGATAACCGAGATACTGATTACTGAGATATTGATACTGCAAGCATTGTTGAAGATTCAAGTGAAGTTTTCTCTCAGAGATTGAAGTTCAGAAAGTAAAGCTACACAAGACAAGTGAAGATCAGAAGGCTACTACTGAACGAAGAGAAGTTTTATTTTCTTTTGTTGTTTCAAGTTGCTAGTTACTTGTAAAATAGCTAGTAAGATCGAAGAGGCACTTGGAAGTGTTATCGAGAAGATCTAAGTCTTATTTCTTGGGACTTAAAGCTACAAGAACATATTACTCCATTGGACGAGTTAATAAGAATTTCACAACTGGGTTTGTGAGAGTGGATGTAGACAAGTTGTCGAACCACTATAAATCTCGTGTTCGATTTACTTTACTGTTTTTGTTTGTTGTTTAATTGGTTAATTGTTTAGTTAATTGAATTACATAACTGATCTAGACTAGTTGAGTATACATAAAACAGAGTTCTCGAATTAAGTTGAGTATAAACTTTAATTGGGCTCATTGTTAATTTCGTATTCCGCACAGTGTAATTCTGATATATCGAAAGATTTTAGAAAAGTCTATTCACCCCCCTCTAGACATTTTCTTTAGCTTCCCTCGATATTAACTCAACTTAGGGACCTACAAGGATATCTCTCTAAGCTTGTATGGTTATACAATGTGTTCAGCTTAGAATGAAGTGTATGAAGACTAAGATAGTCTCTTTGAAAGCTTGAAAGCACTTTGACTTTTAGGATAGTTGGATTGGAAGTTGGTCGTTGGTGCTTCAAATGGTCTTCACACTTCTGTATTTATACACAAATTTGAGGATTTGCCCGTTGGAGAGGCAGTCCCAAATTGCTATAAATGTCTTCCTTGAGTTCTTCAAACTGGAAGACAGATTCTGATAGTGACATGTCCTTGTTTTGGGAAATAAACGGTTGTAACAACTTTGTCTTCATTTTGAGCCCTTTTCCCAATGTCTGACTTCAAGATTCACTTGGTCAAACATGGACATCTCTTCTTATCAACATTCCTGAGATAAGGACAACATTCCTTATCACTTGGACAACTCTGCTTATCAGATTCAGTAGAGTTCACTCATCAGCAGTGTTGGCTCTTTAGTTGATTTGACTCTTTCTCTTTCCACTTCTTCTTTGAGTTGTCATTTAAGCATACATGACTTGGAAAGGTGGACTTGACCTCTTCAGCATAGTTGTCTTGTTGACAGATTTAAGTGTTCTGAGACAACTCTTCTGAAACACTTAGTGGACAACTCTTCTGAGACATTTAGTGGACAACTCTTCTGAGCTTTGTAGGATGCAGTAGATTGATGTTTTTGATGATGCATCTTAACTCATGTTGGTATTCACTAGGTTGTCTTTTGACTGATTCCGCTTGATCAGCATACTTGTCCTTCAGCAGACTTGAGGTCATTCCAGAACTTGAGCCTTGAGGGGACTTGATCTCAATTAACTTGTAAGCATGTGTTCCCCCTTAACTATTGCATCTAATCTTATAAGAGCTGCCTAACACATTAGCTTCTCATCTAGTCTTATACTATATGTTCTAACATTTTTAGAACATCATCAACTATGACTAGGCATGTCTCAGGGGGTTTTGGTATTAAATCAAAACACTTCTTATTTTATTCCCAACAGTTTTAGAATTTAGAGTTTGATTTGGGGATTTTTAATTTAGGGTTTATAAATTAATTGGAATTTTAATTTATTTAAAGAGTTATATGTTTATTTATAGTGGCTGAGTGCTTTCAATTTTGTTAATATATCACTGGTTCGATTTTATTTGGGGTGGGATGAAGTTTTTTAATATATATATATATATATATATATATATATTTTAAATACAATTCTAAATAGTTGGGTGGGCTGTAGCTAGAGCCGGCAATTTGGGTCCGACCCGGCCAACCCGAAATCTAGTATGGACTGGGCTCTAAAATTAAAGGCCCATATAGAACTGGGCCTATTTGGCCTGACCCGATGGGCCCGACGGGCCTAATGGGCTAGGCTGAATTTGGCCCGCCGGCCCATGGACAGCCCGTTTGGCTCGATCAATATTTTTTCTTTAGGCAAATAGATAATTAAAATAAGTAAAGTATCTTATATTTAAATATTATTGTGTTTTTATTTTATTTTGATTTTGAAATTTGAACTTATGAATTATTTATAATTTTATTTGAAGTTGTTATATAGTGTGATGTTATACTGGTTATTACCATTTATGAATTACGTATAGTTAATAGATTAATATTGCATATTTTAAATTATAATTATTTGTATAAATAAAAATTATATGTGAGTATGTGACCAATATAACAAGGATATATAGATTTTTTGCTAAAAAAAATATTTCAAGGGCCGGCCCGCTAGCCCAGCGGGCTAGGATAGGCTAGGCTCACATTTTATAGGCACGAATAATTCATGGGCCGGCCCGACCCAGCCCACGAACATCGCTTGGCCCGATGGGCTGGGTCGAATGGCCCGATTTGCCAGCTCTAGCTGTAACCCAGACCAGCCAACCTTATGTTCCGCCCTTGAAAAAAAGGATTACGACTTTAACCTATATACTAAATCAACACAATTTACTCGTAGGTACACCAACATTTCAAATGGTAGTGCATTCTTTTCTTAGCCTTTCTATGCAAATTTAGTTGTTGAAAAGTACATGTATTTTGTTCTATTTATTATGAAGTGTAAGTATTTATTTTTTTACTAAACAAAACAAGTACAAGATTAGGGTTAGAGTTAGAGTTTTTTTTTATCCCTTCTCAATTCGTCTAGTTTTGTTGATTGTGTTTTGGATTGGGGTTGTTTATCTCTACTCTTAGCGGTTTAGAGGGTTTTAATACATTTTATTTCTTTTGTTTCTTTGTGGTTTACAGGTTCTTTCCGCCTTCTGCTATCCAAACTGTCTTACGTCGGTCATGGCTGCTTTGAGTGGGGATGAGGATGTGTTGGATTTGGCTGATGTGGGGATTGAGAGTGGGTATGCCGGGGTGGGAGTTTCGTTGACTCTGGTTGGTCTGGCGGGCAAGCACTGTGTGGAAAAGTCGGTTAATACGTTCGCGATGATTGAGGTGATGACAAAAGCTTTTCGAGCGAAAGGACAGGTATCTTTTCGTGAGTGGGGGAGAGGTATGATTATTTTCTCCTTTGATTTGGCGTTTGATCGTGACTGGGTCATTTGGTACCAACCGTGGCATTTTGATGGGTATATGTTTGTTGTGCGGGCTCTCTCAGGGTTTGAACAACCGTCCACGATTTCTCTTAATCGGGCGGCATTTTGGGCTAGGATTTATGATCTTCCATAGGCGTATAGGACTGTTAGGGTGGTTACGTCGGTAGCCACTAAGATTGGGATCTTGGGGGCGTATGAGAAGTCGTCGCCTCATGATCCTCACTAGTTCCTTCGTCTAAAGGTGGATATAGATATAACGAAGCCTCTATGCAAGGAAGTGGTTGTGAATTTTGGTTCGGGCCTTATGCGGCTGTCGGTACGATATGAAAACCTCCCGATTTACTGCTATAATTGTGGGATTGTTGGGCATTTCTTCAGAAATTGTTCGGCATTGGACAAGGATGATGTCGTGGAAGCTCATTAGATTGAGTTTGGGCCGGAAATCCTCTCAACTGCGACGTCTAAAAGGTGCTCAGGTTGCTATTGTTACTGTGTCGGATGGGTTGCCCTCTTCTATGCCTGTAGGTTTTGTAATATTTGTACCACATGAAACCTCTGTGCCCCCCTTTACTTCCTCTTTGCAGTAAGCTTCTTTGCCTCCATACACAGCCAGCCCCCTGAATCCAAGATACTCCCATTATTCCTGATTCTCTTGCCGTCCATACCATGACCTCTACTATAATACAACTTGCATCGTCCTAGCCTTCCCAAACCACGATTCCAATTTCCCATATCTTTCAAACTATTCAGAACCAATTTTCTGTGCCGAGTCTTGATAGCGATGCGATAGCCTTGTCGGACTCTCTGACCTCGAATTTTAACCTATCACAACCCTTGAGTAGGGATGGCAATGGGACTGGTCAAAACTCGAACCCGCATGGGACGGGTATGAACTCGATTAAGCGGGTATGAACTCGATTAAGCGGGTAATGGGATGGGCCGTGGTTTTTACCAAACCCGCCCCGTCTACCTGTACTCGACCCGCTATATATAAATATAGTAATATTTAATATATATATATATGTGTGTGTGTGTGTTTCTATTTATATAAACTTACATATATATTAATGTATATATGTTTGAAAAAATATTTTTTATGTAATTTTTTAGTATAAAATGACTATGAAATGTTATTTTAAACAATTATATATTTAATTTGAATTATGTAATATCAAAATAAATATATTGTATACATTAAAATTAATTCTAAAAAATTATACGGGGCGGGTAAAACCTGACGGGTTTTTAAGCGGGACGGGGCGGGTCCGGGTATGAGAATTTTCTGGCGGGACGGGTCCTGGGACAGGGCATACCCGTCCCAGACCCGTACCATTGCCATCCCTACCCTTGAGTCTCCCTTCAATCCAACATTCTGACCCCCTCTCCTCCCCACCACCCACCCATCTTTTGGAGCCAGTACGTACGTTGAAATTTGCGTGGAAGAGGGCATCTAGGGGTGCGGGGCAGTCACAACATCTTTTAGAAGGGTCGGTGTCTGGGAGTAATTGGACACATGTGCAGGATATTACTGAGGATGGACATGGTGAGCAAAAGCGGTTGAAATGTATTTCGGCTCAACTTAATTCTACTGTGGAATCGGTGGTGGCTGCGGTGATCCAGCCCCGCCAGGACCAATGAGTTGCATTGGATGGAACTACCGGGGGCTTGGGAACCCTCGACTGTTAGTTTCTGAGTTGCAAGGCGTAGCAAGAAAACTAGGGTTTGAGTTTTGTTTGGGGGTTGATTGTGATAGGAGTGGTAATGGTCGTGGTGGTGGGTTGGGGCTGTTGTGGAGGGTAGATATTATTATCACGATTCAGTCTTACTCTTTGCATCACATAGATGCAGTAGTGGGGCATGGCCTAGAGACTAACTAGTGTATATAGTTATCCAGAGGAGGCTCAGAAGTGGAAGACGTGGGCTTTATTGAATAGGTTGGCGGGTCAGATGGAGTTGCCTTGGCTATGTGTTGGTGATTTAAATGAAATCATGTATGGGTTTGAGAAATCTGGTGGTTTACCTAGGAGTGTGGATCGTATGGGGCAGTTTCGGGATTGCTTGGACCAATGTGGGATATGAGGGCCACAATTTTACGTGGACGAATATGCAAGATGCTCATAATAATATTCAGGAGCGATTGGATAGGATGGTGGCTAATGACGCCATATTGGCACGGTTTTCTAGGATCCGCGTTCGACACCTAACCCGGGTGCTATCTGATCACTGCCCGCTGCTGGTTCAGTGGGAGGGCCGACCGCGAAGGTCGCTGGAAGAGAGAACAACCCATCGATTTCGGTTTGAGACGTCATGGTTACATGAGGATGACTGTTTAGCTGTCGTTCGATCTGTGTGGGGTGCATGGCGTGATGGCGGGCATTGGAGCTTATGGTCGGGCTTTGGCCGACTGGGATTCTCGTTTCTTTGGGAACATCCCTCGAGAGATTGCCAGGTGTAAGGAGGAGTTATCAAAGTTGTAAAAATCTTATCAGTCTGTTGAATGTTTACAAACTACTAGAGCCCTGGCGAACAAAGTGACCGCTTTAGAAAGGAAGGAGGAGTTATAATGGTTACAGAGATCACGAGTTAGTTGAATGAGAGAGGGAGATAAAAATACTACATTTTTCCACCACATTACCAATGGGAGGAAGAGACGGAATTACGTTCGAGAAATTATAAGTTCTGATGGGATGGTGCAAACAATTATATCATGTTTTAATTAGACATGCTAGGATATTTGATTATTTTATTTTCAGGATTGCACATATATATAATTTAAGGTCAATTAAATTGACTTAAATTTTCATATTGTAAAAAGTGAAATGAATCAAAATCTAATTTTTTAAAATCAATAACTAAATTTTAATAAAAATAATCAAACCAAATTGATAAACTCAGTTGATCGATTTTATCCAAATTTCATTAATTTATTTATATTTTTCCAAAGTTCATTTTGTGGAGGGTACTCCTAGTGTCAACTAGAATTGATTAGTAGAAGAAATGGCGGCGGTGAGGTTGATTCAGATTCACCTGAAAGCTGCTCTCCATGGCGGTACATCGTTGCCTCCGCCGCCACGGAGTTTGCTCCGCCTCCCTAACAGAGTGGTCCGATCATTTTCCTCAGCCATGTCTCCGGCATCCAAGGCTGTCGTCTACGAGGAGCAGGGGGCTCCCGACGCCGTATGCAAAGTGAAGCAACTGCCGCCGGTACCGTTAAAGGACGAGGATGTTTGCGTCAGGATGCTCGCTGCTCCGATAAACCCTTCCGACATTAATCGAATCGAAGGTCTACCCTCTTTTTGTAGCATCAATCAATTATTTTACGAATGTTTAATTTTAGATATGGCTGAAATGAAGTATACCCTAACCCTAGCAATACAGAGTTATCGATTTTGGTTTCATTTAAGTGATTAAAATATAGATATAGTATAAATGATGTGATTAAGAGAGTGAAGTAGATAGAGAGGAAAAGTAAAATACAAAAGTGAAGGGTAAGAATAAAAAATTAAAAGATATTTGTCAAGAGACATGCCAAAATGAGAAGCTTACAGGTGGACGGAGGGAGTATTTGCTAAATTTGGAAGTGTGTTGTATTGTATAGGAGTTTATCCGGTGAGGCCACCAGTTCCGGCTGTAGGGGGATATGAGGGAGTAGGAGAGGTACATTCGGTAGGCTCTGCAGTGAAAGGGCTTTGTCCCGGTGATTGGGTCATTCCTTCTCCGCCCTCTTCAGGTATGCACTATGATTATGACTATGAATTTCTATTGTGGGATGTGAATTACTACTTTTAGTTGTAGTGGAATGTGGGAGTAAAGAGTTAGTTCTCTTGCATTTTGTTGTCATCTCTAAATGTGCCTAGACGAAGGAGCATCGGTCGGTTTCACTGTGTGTGCCATATTTATGCCTGTGATAGCTGTTTCTGCTCAGGTACATGGCAGACATATGCTGTCAAAGAGCAAAGTGTTTGGCATAGAATCGACAAAAGCACTCCTATGGAGTATGCTGCCACTGTAACTGTGAATCCTTTGACTGCCCTGAGAATGCTCGAGGACTTTGTCGATCTAAAATCAGGTTCACGCCCATAAATAATACTCCGTACATACAGTATTCTCTTGGTGTATTTTTCCCTAATTTGGTCAATTGTGGAGTAGGAGATGCTGTGGTTCAGAATGGTGCTACAAGCATTGTTGGACAATGTATCATTCAGCTTGCACGCATTCGAGGCATCCACTCTGTTAACATTATTCGGGACAGGTAAACGTTTGGTATTCCCTAATTAGTCAGCCTTTGTATGACAGTGGCAGAGTATGTTGGTCTCTTAATCATATGCCAGAGTAGCATTAGGGTTTTTTGGCAAACTAATCCTTTTACTAGAATCTTATACACTAAAATTTGTTGGCATCGGGGTGCTTTCTGTTCAAGTAATATGTTTCCATATATCCTCCATCGAATTGTTTGGTTTATCTTAGGAGAACAATGTTAAGACTGTTAATGGACATTTCATCTGATGTATGAATTGAATGTGTGCAAACAGTTAACTCACATTATAACATGTGCAATATCAGGCCAGGGTCTGATGAAGTAAAACAAAGGCTCAAGAAACTTGGTGCAAGTGAAGTGTTTACGGAGAATCAGCTGGAAGTTAAAAATGTGAAAAGTCTCCTGGTATTACTTGCAAACTCAATAGAATAAACTCAGTTTTAGATTCAATCTTGGTGTTTTTACTTTGTGAATATTATACTTCTTCCTTTGTTTTTTACTTTGACATCATTGGTGATTTCAGTCTTGGGCCCTTGGCCGAAGCCAATAATTTACATCCTAACTTCCGCAGGCTGATATACCAGAACCTGCAATAGGATTTAACTGTGTTGGTGGAAATGCTTCTTCTTTCGTTCTTAAATTCCTAAGGTAAAACGAAATTTGTGTGCTTCAAGAGTGGGATATATTTGTTGGATTTTCTGAGAGCATAATGTTGTTGTTTTCAGGCAGGGTGGAACCATGGTGACATATGGTGGCATGTCAAAGAGACCTATAACTGTCCCTACTTCATCATTCATATTCAAGGTACACCTCAAAAATCGTCATTATATCTTTCTTTTTCTGGTGAGACATGGTCCACTGTTGCTAAGTGAAACCCATAAAATCAAGTTCAATTTAGGTGTATAATTTTGAATTTGATAAGGGGTTCCAAAAGTTTTACTCACACAAAGTTGAATGTATTTTGGTTGCAGGACTTAAGTTTAAGAGGGTTCTGGTTGCAGAAATGGTTGAGTTCAGACAAAACAAAGGAGTGCAGGGAGATGTTACATTACCTGTTAAGTCTCACACGCAGTGGGGAACTGAAATATGAGTATGATCCCTTCTGTTTGGTAATTAAAATGTGAAAGAAATAGTCTCTTAGTCTCACTGATGTGGTCTTTTTGGACATTTGCAGCATGGAGCTGTGCCCTTTTGATGAATTTCACACTGCATTGGATAAGGCCCTTGGCAAGCTAGGGAGTCAACCCAAGCAGGTCATTAAATTCTAGCAATTTATTACTACACTCTCCAGACCATCCCATGAAGGCACAAGGAAATGCTAGATAACAGTTGCAAAATCGTGGTTGTTAACACGTAATCACAACAGCAGCTTCGATCGTGGGATTTCCGACTTACAAATGATGCAGCCAGCTTGCCCTACTTTTTGTAATGAAATATTTCTTGCTGCCTGCCTCCTAACTCAACATACTTCTTCATAACAACCACATTTTAATGCTTGTATAATGACTGAATATACTGTCTCAAGTTATAATTGGGCTCAAAACAGAATTTGCGTATGATAATTTTGTTACAAGTAGTGCTACTACTTTTCAGAGTTCATATTTCCATTATAAAGAAAAAAACATACAGTTTTTTTTTTTTGATGAATCCAACTATCAAATGAATTCAAATAGTTGTGTTTTTGTTACATATCATAATCTCAAATTAAAAAATGGAAAGACGGTATGCCAAAAATTGAGAATTCGGGTCAAAATCTTCTTTTTTTGAATGAAGATAGATAAATAAAGGAAATACCCCCAGTGAGTTAGCGTGGACATTTTTCAGGCTGCAGCATCTACCAACTCCTTTTCCAAAATGAAATCCACAGCCTCTTCCACAGTGTCAACAACCTGAAAGTAAAGAATATTTAATAAATCAAGTTATTGTAATTTTTATTCAACAAAACATATTCAAGATGCATTATTTACAAACTGGATATAAGTTACCAGATCTGCTGGATATAATGGATGATTTTCCTTCCCTTTGAAAACCCCGGACCTTGTCAAGATCGAGAACCACGGACGTCCCGCCTGTGCCAATAAATCACAGTACATCATCTTTCATGTCACCACGTGTACATATATAATACGCGCTTTCTAAGAGGCTACAATTAGGAAATTAGCAAGCAAATTGTTTGTAGAGAGGAAACCTGCTGAGCCCCTTTGATGTCAACAGATGGATTATCTCCTATCATGTATAAGGTTTTGAAAGGAAGCCTGGTGCTTGAAGGCACAACGTCCATCAGTATATTTTCAGCATTCTTGAAAACGGATGGATTCGGTTTTCCATAAGACGTATACTCCAGAGAAGGATAAAGTCTAGCAGTAAAACATGATCTTATTAGTGCAGCACAGAAAACTTGTCCACATCAAAGCTACAGCGTTCTTTCTCTTAAGTTTTTACTCTCATATTTTATTCAAGTAAGCATTACCTGTTGTAGATGGATTCTAATGCGATCCTGAAAGCACCCATGCCAAGACGTTCAGTTGGAAATAGACCCTACCTTTGGTAAGCACTTAATTAGTAATAGTTTGAAATTATATGTAATCGATTAATATACCAGCTCGATATTTAAAGAAACTTACTTGATAAGAAAGGTCGTCATTTGCAAAATACAGGGGTGTTTGGTTTGAAATCTCTCTTCCAGGGTGGCCTCCAGTGCTCAAAATGTCACACAGGACCTGAAATTAACATTATATCTAAGAAGTCAGCTCTGTATGCATCAGATGTAATCGAACGAAGCCGAACTTTAGAGTGTTTGAGTTGATTTGTTTATTATCAAACCGAGCTCGAGCTCAATGATTGAATATATGGTTAGTTCACGAGCTTTTCGAACTTAATCAAAGCCTAAAGGAGCTTAATAACATCAATCTTAAATTAGATTATTAATCAACCAATTACAAAAATATTATATTATATATATATATATAATATTAAGTTCTTAATTTCATTAAATAAATTTAGTTGCATATTCTTATATTTAACATATATATTAAGCGTGAAAAATATAAATTAAAGACAAACTATTCATTATAATTTATAATGAATCGAATATCATTGAATTTGAGTTTGTTTGTTTATGTTGATGAACTTTATTAAATGAGCTCAAACAAAGATATTTCGAACTGAGTCCCGAATAGTTTGCAAACGGCTTGGTTTGATTACATATCTAGGCATCTGTAAAATCTCAAATTGAGGGAACTTGCATGTTCAAACTCTAAATGCACATTAGACACAGTAGGTAGGGGTTAAGACGACATTCCATTGTTCATCATGAAATATATATAAGAGCTTAATATCTTATACTATTCTCAAAAGAACTCTTAACATCAATTGCCTAAATTCCTTGTCTAGCTGTTCGGCATTGAGGTGTAAATGATCACATGGGATTAATTAGTTCCTGCAGTATTTTTCCTTCTTTTAACTTTCTTTTGCACTTATTAGAACAACTTCGACTAGAGACTATAATTCGACAATGAACATAGTAGGCCTTCATATACATGCTACTATTAATTTTGTAATAGACGTGTATCAAGACTTCTTGCTGACTAACTCATTGCAGGAACTGCAGCCAGCTACATCAATTTTGTTTAGCAAATATAGGACCGACCTCAAACAGCAAAGTCAACTCTATATAATGACTTTTTCATCGCACTTTACATGCATAAGCTTGTGCTTTTGTACTGCCATGATGCTTTCATGGATCAATATGTGTTTCAAATGAAAGAGATATCTTATCACTTTTCCATTAACAAGCAAGGGTTGAACTAAACTATTTAGGGTCTAAAGCCATTCTTGACTTTAATTACATACCGTATGCATGAAAATAATGTAAACTGAATCTTAAATAAATGATACAGTAGTAAGATAGAAAAACACCTGAATGTCCCTGCTCCAATCAACAGAATCGCTAACAATGAAAACAGCCTTCACTCTCTCTGAACAAAGATTGTTTTTCCCGTCTGTTTCTCTGGAAGAAATTTTCTCATAACCAGCCTGTTGCCCGGTCCAATTCTTAAATTTCTCCAGTGGGTCAATATGTTTGAAATAAGATGCATATTCATCTATGGAAAGAACATTTCTGAGAAAGTATGGCCATTATCAAATCAGAATATTGGGCCATGTTGACAAAGTATACAAGAATAGACAACAAAAGAAAAGAAAAACATACTTAAAACCATATTCAGACATCACCACAGCAGGTTCTCCTTTTCCTACTGCAATTATAAGTTCATTTTCAAATCTGCAAAAAGAAGACACGATAAGCAAGATCTTTATTTACTGAATTATGAATACCTCATTTGACATATGATTCCTTTACTTTTCTTGTAATACTTCTTCGTCATGTTGTCATTCGTAAAAAATGGTCATGCACCACATGCATATATTATCGCTAGTCCAAAAGTTAACTTGCATTACGTTATAGAGTTCATGGGATTATGAATGGATTAAATCATCTAGCCTTTACTTCTAGCAAAATGCAACTATAGATGGAGTTATAAAGAAAAAAATGAACTTAACAATTTAGCCATGAGGTTGGCTGCATCTGCACAACAAAGTTTGAGCATTGCCAAAATACAAATGTACACCTGAAGTGCAGATGTGATTTTAAATTGCATCACGTGAAATCTAGTTGATTTAGTAAAACAAGAAATATAAAGGCTAATTTAGAGAAGAAAACGATTGTATGCTTCATGGATGTAGCTAGAAAGAGCTTTTTTTTCCTCTTTTTGTTTCCACTTCAAAGCGTATCATATGTTATTTTTCAACACACACGTGTGCGCACACACACTATATATATATCCATGAGACTTGAAAAACCTCATCTTATTGACATGCGCACTCATAGAGTAAACAGTTCTATAGATACAACATCTTTTAAAATATCTAGCAGCAATGTTCCCTCCAATATGGAACTTGCAATTAGAGAAAGCTGCAGCAGTAGTTTCAAATGATCAATCAAATATGCAGTAAATTATGATCAACATGACAAAAAAGATAAGATAGAGATCCCTGACCTCTTTCTTAAACGATCAAATTTTAAAAACCAGACAATATTTAAATCCAAGAATAAACATACTGTAATCAAATAAAGTACCTTTTCACAAGTTGCTTGAAAGGTGAATGCCCCTGTATAACCTGCAGAAGTCATGAGCAAAGGATTTTTAGAACCATTCATGGTAAAAACTTTACAACAGTAAATATACGACTTGCATTGACCTGGGAGGGTAAAATATTGACACTCAATAATTTGCTCAACTCCATTGCTCTTTTAGATTCAGGAACACCACCTCCTGTGAGAACACTAAAAGGTAAAAGAAATACTTGCCCAATATAAAACATGAAAGACAATATCACTTGCTCGATGACATTAACTTCTTTTGGTGAATAAATCCTCTTGTGATTGCATGTAGATTACAAAAATGCACAAGAAGTTTCACTACATATCTACCATTTTTTAAATCGCCTACATTGTGCTAGAAATAATAGAGCTAGAGCTCGCGAGAAACAAATAATTTTAATGAATCAGAGCATTTCTAAGTCCAAACAAGAAACACTGTAATATTATGGAGAACAAATGATTGAATACTTGAGAAACTTATGCCCAGTTAGTAGAATGGTGCATATTATGTTTAGATATTTTGTTGTCTTTCCTTTCTGAGCACTCATTTCTTTCACCACTCACCATTGGTCAAGAAAACATAAGGAATTCTCAAGGTACCTGCAATCAGAGTGAAAGAAAAAAAAATTGAGTTAACAAATCATATTTCATTTATCCAAACAGTTTTACTATCCCTAACAGAAGTTAATAACAATCTTCCCGTGAAAACAAAATTAATAGCTGCCATAAAACATTGTCATGCTTCTGAAGAGGAATACTAAATAAAGCAGGTAATATTAACACGTTAATTACCTACAATGATAATCACAAGTCACTGTAATATAGGTAAACTTTAAACACTACGCGAAGATGTATATTAATATTATTAAATCCATGTTTTTAGTGGAAACCAGAATTAGGAATCAATGAACAAGTGTTTCAATTACCCGAATCGTCATATAATCTCTTCAAAGCGTGCGGTGAGCCGCCGATGGGAGTTTCGCCCCGCAGAAGCACGCCATCAATGTCGAAAGCTATGCCGAACGGTGCACTGCGGGTTTTTTTTTAAGTTAATCTCGTAAATTATCGGAATCGGATATTCTATCAAACGCAAGTGCAAATACAAAATCCAGAAATGTGCGTGTGTGTAAGAGAGGAAATTCGGAGAAAGGACAGGGAGTACCGGCGAGGAGGTTGTGAGTGAATTCGATTCGTGAAAGAACTGCCATTGGCGAAAATCGAAGTAACTCTGTGACGATTTTCAGCAGAGGTTGTGGCTTTTCTCAAAATTTGGAGAAATTTCATGTTTTTTTCCTTTTTCGTGTTCTGCTCTACTCTCCACGGCAGTTCTCAATGGCTGCTTCCCTGTTTTGTGTTTTTTTTTTAAATCAACCTCAACCTATTAAATAAATTGGAATAGTTATAAGGTTTTACTACTAACATATCCCCACAAAAATTTAAAAATCTATTTATATTAGTACTAAAAATTCACTCCGTTTTTCCCAATCATGTTCTCCTTATTCAAAATCAATTCACAAAAAAATACACCTCATCTGATTCACTATTTTTCCTCTAACCCCTTTCTACTCTCCTACCACTTAAATCATTCAATAAAAAAAGTGATTGAATCTTGATCGAACACGTTTGTTGTTTAATTTATTGTGATGTGCACGATTTTGTTGCTTTAGTATGAACTGTGTACGGTCTATTCGGCCGTACAGTCCTTGTTGTGCATGGCCTAAACGGTCGCACAGTGTAGAAAACATTCATCAAATAATATGTTTAGCCGTACGTCCACTAATGTGTCTTGACCATGAGTACGGTCAAACGGTGGCACGAGTGTTGCAACTTATAATCATGTATACTGTAAAAATGGTGGAGGGAAGGTTTAAGAATGTGGTGTGGTTAAAATTTGGGGTGTGTATAATTTTTTGAAGGGTTTAAAAGGACAACTTAGTAAATAATTAAATATACATATACCTAATTTAGTCTTTTTTTTTTTTCGACACCATACCTAATTTAGTCTTAAAAAATGAGATTTGGTTAACATTCTATATGGGGTGTTAGTAGTGACACTAAATTATAAAAGGCCGAACGAAAAATTATTCAACTTCAAACAACTTTTATTTATTAAAATCAAGGTGCTCACAGTTAAGGGACCGTCAGTTCGATTTTAAACTGACATTTCCAAATTTAGGGGGTGTAGATGTTGTTAACTCTTAAATGCTTTAACATTATCAACAACATCTTAATTTGACCTTCCTTGATTTATTCTAAGTCTTTTCTGAAATGTTACATTAAATGTTGTACTAAATGCTCTCACATTCAGGCACGATTCCAGAAGGTTCTACAAGAGTCTGGAACATGGAAGATTCCAGAATGTGATAGAAGAGTTTAGAGCATTGTAGAACGACCTGGAAGATGGCAGAAAGATCTAGAGAGATCATGGAGGTTGAGGTCCTAAAAAATAGGATCTCATAATGGAAGGATCTAGAAGCTGTGTATTTCTCTATAAATGCCGCAGGAGACTTTCATTTCAAAGTATGCACTATTCGAGTAACACCTTCTTGAGAGTTCAACCCTAGTTCGGAGTTATGGCCAGTAGTTGTATCGTTTAACGTACGCCGAGGGATACCACACCTTCTAGTGTACTTAGTTCTAGTCTTGTATCGAGTGAGAGTGAATCATAGATCAGATTAGTTCTTTAGACAGTGTTCTTACACTTAAGTCTATTTACAGATTCAGGCACCTGCCTCGATCGTAGTTTCTGTTTGTGAAATGTTGAAGTAATTGCTGAGACATTTCACACGACATTTTTGTGTATAACTTAGGAACTAAGTTATTGTTTCGCCGTAAGGCTTAACATAGGTTTTGTTATTAATAAAATCTATGTTAAAAATTATTCCATTGTGTTCGTATTGTGTTTTAGTGTTTTAGACTTCCGCTGTGTACTGTGTTTAATTATTCACATTCTGTTAGAGTTAATGCTACACTAATTGTCACAACATTCAGTGTAACATTGTTCTGTTTTTTACTTAAACACTAGATACCATCCCCCCACACACTTTCAGTTGGTATCAGAGCCGATACCTGATGACACTAGGTTTAGATCCTTGCTTAAAGTGTGTTTTAGTTTATGTTAGCAATGGAAACACATCACATATCCACTGCACTTAGGCCACCCGTTTTAGATGGTTCAAATTATGCTTATTGGAAGCCTAAGATGCGAATGTACATCAAGTCAATTGATGAACGTGCTTGGAGGACTGTTCTTACAGGTTGGAACGTACCAAAGAATCCAGCAGATGCCGATGGTGAAATTCAACTCAAGAAAGAGGTTGATTGGACAGCCGATGAGATAACAACGGCAGGATACAATTCTAAAGCTTTAAATGCTATTTTTACTTCTGTTGATACCTCTATGTTTAAAATTATATCTAACTGTTCTACTTCTAAGGATGCATGGGACAGGTTACAAGAGCATTGTGAAGGTTTCGATAGTGTTCGAAGGACAAAGCTTCGGATGTTGGGGACAAAGTTTGAGAATCTCCGAATGAGGGAAGATGAAACAATTTCATCCTACAACGAAAGGTTAAGTGAGATTATTAACGAATCACATTCTCTTGGTGACCCTATTTCTAATGTTAGAGTAGTACATAAGATATTAAGGTCTGTTCCTAAAAGATTCGATGCTAAGATTTGTGCTATTGAAGAGGCAAAAGATACTGATAAGATAAGTCAAAATGAATTAGTGAGTATTCTTAGAACTTATGAAATAAACACTAATCAAATTGATGAAACTAAAAATGATAAGAAAGTTGTTGTTTTTAAAGGAGAGACATCAAACAAATCTGAGATTCAGCCTATCATTACTGAGGTTGATAAGAAATAAAAATTGATTGATGAATGCCTTAACAATCCTGACAATATTGCCCTTCTTACAAAGCATTTTAACAAATTTCTTAAGAAGTCTATGCATAAATCTAAAGAAAATATACAGCCTAAGATCCAAATCAACACATCAACACCACAACCAGAAAGGAGGAAGAGTCAATTCACACCAAGACCATCAAAGAGTGAAGGTAAACCAAGGTATGATTCTGAATTTAGAAAATCAGTTCAATGCAATGCATGTTCTGGATATGGTCACTATGCAAATGAGTGTGCCAATACCAGACTGAAGCAAAAACTGAATTTTAGTGCTACATTGAGTGATGAATTTGATAATGATGATCTTGATGAGTTTAATGAAAGAGAAAGTGCTCATTTTACTAGAATTGATTATAATGATTCCTCAGATGATGATCTGGATGATACAGATTCTGATGTTGCACTAGATGTCTTCACATCTACAGTAACATCAAAACAGAGTCACCCAGATCTGGACTGTTTTAATGGTTTTGTTGATGATCTAAAACAAGCTCCTAGAGCATGGTATGGTAGGCTTACGGACTTTCTTTTAGAGTATGGATTTATTAGAGGAGAAGCCGATAGGACTTTGTTTATTAAGCACACTGGAGAAGGTTTACTAATTGCTCAAATATGTGTTGATGACATTGTGTTTGGTTCAACATGTGATAAAATGCTGAACAGATTTGTTGAAGCAATGACAGCCACATTTAAGATGAGTATGGTTGGAGACTTGAATTATTTTTTAGGTCTTCAAATCAAGCAATGTAAGGATGGTATTTTCTTCTCTCAAGGTAAGTATGCTAAAAACTTGGTCAAACGGTTTGGTCTTGAAAACTCAAAAGTAATGAAAACACCTATGGGTTCTACTTTGAAACTTTGCAAAGACAATGGTGGAAAGAATGTTGATCTAACATTGTATAGATCCATGATAGGTAGTTTACTTTATCTAACCTCTAGTAGACCTTACATTATGTATAGTGTGTGTGTTTGTGCTAGGTACCAAGCTAATCCAAAGGAATCTCACCTGAATGCAGTGAAAAGGATTATTAGATATGTTTCAGGTACAAGTGAACTAGGGATATGGTACACTAAGGACACCAACAACACATTGATTGGATACAGTGATGCGGATTGGGCTGGAGATATTGATGACAGAAAGAGTACAAGTGGAGGATGTTTCTACATGGGAAACAATCTTGTGTCTTGGCATAGCAAGAAACAAAATTGTGTTTCTCAATCCACTGCCGAGTCTGAATACATAGCTGCAGGAAGTTGTTGCACACAACTATTGTGGTTAAGTAAGATGTTTCATGACTATGGAATTGAAAACAATATCCTCACAATTTTCTGTGATAACACAAGTGCTATTAACATATCTAAGAATCCGGTACAACACTCACTCACTAAGCACATTACCATTAGACATCATTTTATGAGAGATTTAGTGGAGAAGAACATAGTTAAGTTGGAATATGTGCCTATTGAAAATCAAAATGCTGATATATTTACTAAGGCACTTGACCATGAGAGATTCTCATTTTTTAGGAAATCTCTTGGTATGAGTAATATCTGAATAATTCTTGAGAGGATGTTGTCACAAATGCGGTAGCATTTGGGACAACAGCCTAAGGTGGTATAGTTATTATAGATTTGATTTATTTCTTATTTTCGTTGAATAATTCTTTTGTAAAATATTCTTGAATCTGAAATTTGTTTGTGCAAAAATAGGCATGTACTACACCTCTCAAAAGCTTGAAAAAATTGAGAATGTTACAGCATACTAAAAGATGTACCAAATTCACTGAGTAACTATGGAGCACGGAGTTCGATACTACGATGCCTTCTTTTCAAAAGGTGAATTTTGGTAAAAACATCAAGAGGTTCGTAATCCATTAAGGAAGTATGGGGCACGGAGTTCGCTACTACGATGTACTCTACAGGAACAATGGATCAATACGAATTAGATGCTGTAGCACAAAAAAAAAAAAAAATGCAATGAAAAGAAAAATGCTGAAAAATTGGCTACATTGGATAGGTAAAACTTGTGAAAAACCAATGTTGAGGTATATGTCAAATCCTTGAGCACAACATTACATGATTCAACTATATTTTTATAAGTTGTAATTATTTAATTAATTGGGGGAATTTATTTTATTTATTTATAATTATACTAACCACGTTCTTTTATTATTTCAGATTATACACATTTTTATTCTTTTTATTAATTCTAGAATATTCTTAATTTAATTAATTTATTAATTAAGATTTTACCCCACTAACTCACCCATGATTTACTTGTGGCTGAATTTGTGGAGCATTATCCATTTAATCTAGAATTTTCTTTAAGTCAAGCCTTAATCACACGTACATTATTCCAACTACTAAGCTCTCTCTATATAAATACTCCCATTTCATGTTTTTCTAAGCTTTGTAATTAATTGAGTAAGTTGAGTATTAATTTTGCAGATTTGTTATAAGTTAACTGTGTGTCTCGATTCTTGTGTTGATTCTTTTCGAATTCTTGAGTTTAAATGGCAGGAAATAAGAAATCCCACGTTCTTTTCGAATTCTTCATCTCTCTCGAATCTTCACACTCTAGCTTCCATGGCTGCTTCACACGAAAACTCACCCCCAACTGCCGCAACCGTCACACCCACTCCAGCTACTCCGACAACCATCCACATCCCAAACCAAGCTACACTCTCCGAGCTGAGCCAGGCGGTTGAGAATTTTTCTCAATCGATAAGATCACCTAATCCACCCATCCTCACGATTGGTGATTTATCTATTGACATCTCACACTACTTGCGTACCCAAGAAGTCATCACAACTGCACCCTCTTCTTCCACAGCTAAAAAGCCCCAAAATCCGAGCCCTAACATTGAAACAGAGGCCCCGACTGCTGCCTCTATGGGAGAGAACGAAAGGGAGATCGAAGAGTCCCCTATTGCTGAGACATCCGACAATGAGGACGCTCAAATGGAGGATGCTGAAGAATCCGACAAAACCGACTCTGACATCTCGAAGTCGGACTCTGAACCGATTCCTTTCAAGAGGAATGCTGAAGAGAAGAAGAGAAAGAGGAGCTCAGTTCCAAGAAGACGATCAGGTCGAGTTTTTACTCGAGTTGATTACTCAGACTCTTTGAGGAAGAAGAAGAAGCTAGGTGGTGATGTTGCTGAACCAATTCAGGTATTCTCTGAATCTGAAGAAGAAGTGGTGATTGAGAAACCAACTAAGTAGAAAGCTGATCCTAAGGGGAAGGGAAAGGCAAAGGTTGATGCTGTTCGAACAATGCCTGAAGAACCAGAACATGATTCTGATTCTGAAATGGAGGTTTGTCTCAGGGATATGCAGCAAGCCCTGAAGAAGAATGCTGCCTCACATGCTGAATCAAGTGCTCCAGCACCAGAACCTGATGATGGAGGTGATTCAAGCAGTGCAGCTTCAGACAAAAGCTCTGAAAAAGAAGCTGATTCCAGTTCTGAGGAAGAGAAAGAACCAAGCTCAAAGGAAAGTACTTCTGAGGAAGGTAATTCTGAAACTGAAGTAGATTCTGATATTGATGGATTGGTTGATAAGATAACTAGGTTGTCTAGGAGGAAACTGTTGATGGAAAGGAGAATTCATACTTCTGATTTTGAGAGTAAGAATTTAATTCAATTCTTAGAGGATAGAAAACTGATGAAAGCTCTGACTTTGTGTGATACTTTTGTTTCTGATTGGGTGTATGAATTTTATGCATGTCTGAGGAAGAGTAATGGTAGGAGGAGTTCCCGTTGGTATGAAAATATACAGTTTAGGGGGAGTACAGTTCCATTTACCCCAGAGTTAATTAATGATTTCTTAGGCATAGAACCAGTACTTGATGATGATGAACCTGATTTGGATGTTGTTACTGCTTCTATGACTGGTGGTTTGTTGACTAGATGGAAAAATGGAATGTTGGCCAAGGACCTTACATCTCTTTATTCTGTGTTGCATAAGCTGATAGTTTATAATTGGATACCCTCTACCAACTCAACCAAAGTGACAAAGGATCAAGCAATCTTGCTCTATAGGATAGTGGTTTTGAAGAAGTTTAACTTGGGATTGACTATTTTCCACCACATGATGAAGTTTAGTGGTGACATTTCTGATAAAGGCAACCTTCCATACCCTGTGCTTATTTGTTCATACTTGAAGATGCATGGTTTTAGCCCTAAGAAGACTGAAGTTCTTAGAGGTAAGGTTCCTTTATACACCATTTCACCTGCTTTACTCATTGGTGAAAGAGTGAAAGATCTGCCCTTGCACAATCCTGGAAATTCTTCTCAAAGACCAGCTCCTGCTCAACCTCAACCTCAACCCACATCAGCACAGAGACCTGAACAGAACACAGCTGCACCTAATGCTGCACCAGATGCTGAGAACTTTGGTGGTAATTTTGATACCATGTTCTCTGTTCCCAGATCTTTTATATTATTGCAGTTACAACACTTACAGGACCAGATTGATAAACTCCAATTCATCAAAGACAAGTGGACCAGGCTACTTCCCACTACAACAGGGGGAGTACCACCCTCCACTTCAGCTAGAACTTCTGGAGTTGTTATTGAAGAGTTGGATCCTGAAGTTGGAGGTGTACCTGATGCTGCTACAGAGAATGGAGGAACTGCTGCTGCTAACAATGTTGTTGCACTCTTTGCATCAACTTGTTTTATTGAGGAACTAGAGGAGGCTGATGAAGACAAGTTTGCAGATGCTGCTGAAGATGATGAGGATATGGAAATCCTCTATGCTGATATCTAGAACAGATGATGCAAGACAAGGGGAGTACTGAAGTACAGATGGCACATGTGCAGGACCTTGATGTTGCTGCTATTGTTATAGCAATTCATGCCATTTTCAGTCCTACTTTTGTTGTTGTTATTCTGTTATGTTTAAGTTAAATTATGTCTATTCTGATACAATATTTACTATTTTTAGTTGATAGGATGTCTATATTTATCTTGCTTAAATTAGTTTGCACTAATGATATTTGATTACTGCTTATTGCTTAATTTGTTTTCCTATCATTAATTGCTTACTGCATGATGAATATGCCTTGTTTAGTTTATTTATTTTTCATAGTTTTTTGTTTTTTGCTCTGATTATATTGTTTAGTCCTTATTTGTTTTTGTTTGTCTGTTTTTGAGTCTTACATAAGTCTTAGAACTAATCTGGTATATACCCTTATATGCTCTGATTTAATCTTTGATTTTTTGTAAAAGTTATATGTTTTGTAAACAAGTGTACTGTTTATACTTGTTTTGGTTTTGAATAAAATTACTTTGATCTTATGGCACGGATCTTAGTAAAATTATTCTTGATCTCTTTTTGATTTGATCTAACGGTTACAACAGGTATTGTCTTGACTAGTATTTAGACTTGATGTTCAACTCACCTAAATACATAATACTGAGTATGTATAGAAATATATGTGCATCAGGTGTGTTGTAGTTGAAAGGTCAAATTGGGGGAGATTGTAGATGTTGTTGACTCTTAAATGCTTTAACATTATCAACAACATCTTAATTTGACCTTCCTTGATTTATTCTAAGTCTTTTCTGAAATGTTACATTAAATGTTGTACTAAATGCTCTCACATTCAGGCACGATTCTAGAAGGTTCTACAAGAGTCTGGAACATGGAAGATTCCAGAATGTGATAGAAGAGTTTAGAGCATTGTAGAACGACCTGGAAGATGGCAGAAAGATCTAGAGAGATCATGGAGGTTGAGGTCCTAAAAAATAGGATCTCATAATGGAAGGATCTAGAAGCTGTGTATTTCTCTATAAATACCGCAGGAGACTTTCATTTCAAAGTATGCACTATTCGAGTAACACCTTCTTGAGAGTTCAACCCTAGTTCGGAGTTATGGCCAGTAGTTGTATCGTTTAACGTACGCCAAGGGATACCACACCTTCCAGTGTACTTAGTTCTAGTCTTGTATCGAGTGAGAGTGAATCATAGATCAGATTAGTTCTTTAGACAATGTTCTTACACTTAAGTCTATTTACAGATTCAGGCACCTGCCTCGATCGTAGTTTCTGTTTGTGGAATGTTGAAGTAATTGCTGAGACATTTCACACGACATTTTTGTGTATAACTTAGGAACTAAGTTATTGTTTCGCCGTAAGGCTTAGCATAGGTTTTTTTATTAATAAAATCTATGTTAAAAATTATTCCATTGTGTTCGTATTGTGTTTTAGTGTTTTAGACTTCCGCTGTGTACTGTGTTTAATTATTCACATTCTGTTAGAGTTAATGTTACACTAATTGTCACAACATTCAGTGTAACATTGTTCTGTTTTTTACTTAAACACTAGATACCATCCCCCCACACACTTTCAGGGGGAGGGCCGAGGGGGGTGGAACCAGAATTGTACCCAAGGGTAGCTCTGATTTCGAATGATAGGTTTCAGTTTTATCAGTTTAATTTTCATTTCAAATTTAGTTTGAACAATTTTTTTGAACTTTTAATTAAAAAAAATAGATCGAATCATTAGTTTACCTGGTTTAAAAATATCTAACATAACTCTATACAAAATTTTAGTTCGATTTTGTAACTGGAACTATCGATTAGATTCTTTTAACATCTCTAATTATGTATACACAATTTTAATATTGATGCGTCGAAAAAGAACGCTTACGAATGTCAATCGTTCCTTTACGAGCACTGCTAATCACAGGTTTGAATCACGTGTTTATCCTTGGGCAATCTTCACGAAAATCTCCTTGAGAGTCCAAAAATTGACCTGCAAAAGCACACCGGAGGGGGGCTCCGGCGTGGAAGCTCCGACGCTCAAGTCAGAATCAATCGTAGGAGAAATCAAAGAGGAATTCCCCTGTAGCTCTAGGGAAATTCCGGCGAATATAGTGGTGTTTCTTCTCAAATCAGTGTATATTTCGTAAGAATGCATGTATTATGTAAAAAACGTATGTATGGTGTTAAAGAACGTAATTAAGAATGTGGAAAGAACCTGCTTATATACCTGGCCCCTCTCTTCGGAGAGGGAAAGACTCATTCTCCCTACATTCTCGGCCCATTCCTGTAAATCAGGCCTCAAATCCCTAAAGAATCGGTCCCACTCTCCCTGGAGACTTGGTTCTTTTAAATATCCGCCCCCTATCTTCGTGGGTTAATCCACTTATTTGACTTGACTAAGAAAGATGGACTATTCATTTCATATTTGGGCTGGATCTTTTCAGGCCCAAGGGGTCTTAATCTCTCCAAATATGGGCCAAAGGCCCAATCACCCTGATTTCTCTGATTTCCCTGCTTAAGCCCAGGGGTGTATTAATCCTGTTTCTTCAATATATTGACCTAATCACAACTATCATAATTTATCCCGTTTCCACGTGTCGACTTCTCAGAGAGCGACATATTTATCTACATCAACCACTCCCCCCTACTCTCATAAAAGAAATAATTTTTAGGAGAGTAGGAAAACAATAACACTGAGATAAATATTAAAGATATAATCCATTCCTTAAAATACTCCTCGAAATGCTGCAGACTCAATTACTTTCTTAATAATTACCTTCAGAAAGCTCCATGCCTTTTTTGATGTGATGAGTATCTGTAAGAATCCTAGAGCTCTCTCTCATTTCGGTTTTGGTCGCCCCGATTATCCTTTAGGTCCCGATGATGGTAATACCATTTTTCCTCTCTTGGTGTTGTCCTCAAGACTTTAACCTGCTATGTTTATTAATGTCATTTCATATTTCTTTGTGCAGCGATGAGTTGGTTAACTCAGATTTCGCGTGATGCCGCTCCTCTCTCAATGGTTACTAAGTCTCTGGCGTCCGAAAGTTCCTCAAAGGCTCAAATTCCTCTTTCCCCAATGAAACCTGCCACCGGGTCAGTCGCTAAGCGTACCAGGTCCTCTACTGAGAAAGCCCTGGTTTCCACGTTGCCTCCTGTCTCTGATGCTTCCAAGAAGAAGAAGTCTAAGACCAAATCCTCTCTGCCTAATGTCGCTTCCGATGCTCCGGATGAGATTAATGTCGACCATCTCTTGGCTTTTATAGAGCGTTATACTCCGACCCCTGCCACTGAGGCCCTTAATGCTCTGTCCTTCGGAGAACGGGTTGTGCATGCCGCTCACAGCTTTACCCAGGTAGTCTCTTCGTGTAGATACATTTCTAGGTAATTTTAATAAGAAAAAGTATACTTGTCTTACTTCTTTAGATAATACATTGTGTAGTTTGGTCTCCTATTCTCCAATGTGTCTGAACGAGCTCTCTAGACCCTTCAACTAGTGGATGATCTCCACAGCCAAGTAGAGTTGGAGAAGGTGAAGAAGGATATTCTCGAAGCAGAGTTACAGGACGCTAATCAGAGGTGTAAAGTACTCCAAACGACTCTTTCGGGGGAGATTTCTTCGCTGAAGAAAGAGTTTGGTAAACGGGTTGAACAGCTGGAGGTTACTCTTCCTCTGGCTGGTATGAAATCATGTATAGAGTCCTTGTTTACCTCTGCCATATGTCAAAAATTTCTAGGTACCTTGCATCGGGAGTGATTGGAGGCCTTTCTTCAGAGTAGCAGCTTTTTGGGGGCGATGGGTGCATATATCCCCCATTTCATTGATCATGGATTTTCCAACGCCGTGGCTGAACATTCTGCTCCAGGATTTAATGGTCAGTATACTCGTGCCCTCCGGTTAGAAGAACTGGACACTCCCCCTAAGTTCCCTGGAGATGCTAAGGAAGACATCAATACCCCTTGGTGGTTACCTGGGATGAGGAAGGCGGTCTTGGAATTGAAGGATGCTGCCCTGAAATTGGATGATCTTACACCGGCGAAGGATATGGCTTTCCCTATTCATGTGGAAAACACAACTCCAGTGGCTACCGTGGCAGCAGGTGCTCTGACGGAGAGGGCAGAGGGAGGCGCTTCCAGTGGGCGAGCTGAGGAGGCAGGAGAAGGTTCCGAGGGGAAGAATGATGTTCCCCTCTCTTCATAACTTTATTTCCCTGATAACACTTTGGTACTTTTAAAACACTTTTTATTTTGTTAAGGCCTTTAAGGCCCTTTTTGGTATTTTCCGGAGACTCCACACTCCGGGGTTTTTCTGTGGAGGGCTTAGGCATGGTGCCCTAAGTCTTGAATATTCCTGCTTTACTTTTGCTCAGCATCGTACCTGCATATTATTCCCTGGCATGCGTATACATATATATCTATATTTCTACTGTTTAGACACATAATGTGGTTCCTGCCCTGCTCTTTCTTTTCTTATGAATTTAGCATGTTTTCAGCATTTTCTTGACACGTAAAGGCTCTAAAGCTCCTAGAAGAACCTTAATGAGAAGATAGGGCTTATATCCCTGTACTTACTGGGTGATTTGGTAATGCTTCTAGTCTGTCTCTTAACGCTAGAGTTTTTAGGGATCATATTCTCCAAAGGTTAGAATATTAGGGATTATACTCTCCCTTAGGTTGTTTATACTCGTAAGAGTTGTTTATACTCGTGAGAGTTGTTTATACTCGTAAGAGTTGTTTATACTCGTGAGAGTTGTTTATACTCGTAAGAGTTGTTTATACTCGTGAGAGTTGTTTATACTCGTAAGAGTTCTTAGGGATTATACTCTCCCTGAAGTTAGAATGTTTAGGGATTATACTCTCCCCTAAGTTGTTTATACTCGTAAGAGTTGTTTATACTCGTAAGAGTTGTTTATACTCGTGAGAGTTTGTTTATACTCGTAAGAGTTGTTTATACTCGTGAGAGTTTGTTTATACTCGTAAGAGTTGTTTATACTCGTGAGAGTTTGTTTATACTCGTAAGAGTTGTTTATACTCGTGAGAGTTGTTTATACTCGTGAGAGTTGTTTATACTCGTGAGAGTTTGTTTATACTCGTAAGAGTTGTTTATACTCGTGAGAGTTTGTTTATACTCGTAAGAGTTGTTTATACTCGTAAGAGTTGTTTATACTCGTGAGAGTTTGTTTATACTCGTAAGAGTTTGTTTATACTCGTAAGAGTTGTTTATACTCGTAAGAGTTGTTTATACTCGTAAGAGTTGTTTATACTCGTGAGAGTTTGTTTATACTCGTAAGAGTTTGTTTATACTCGTAAGAGTTGTTTATACTCGTAAGAGTTGTTTATACTCGTGAGAGTTTGTTTATACTCGTAAGAGTTGTTTATACTCGTGAGAGTTTGTTTATACTCGTAAGAGTTGTTTATACTCGTGAGAGTTTGTTTATACTCGTAAGAGTTGTTTATACTCGTGAGAGTTTGTTTATACTCGTAAGAGTTGTTTATACTCGTGAGAGTTGTTTATACTCGTAAGAGTTGTTTATACTCGTAAGAGTTGTTTATACTCGTGAGAGTTTGTTTATACTCGTGAGAGTTTGTTTATACTCGTAAGAGTTGTTTATACTCGTAAGAGTTGTTTATACTCGTAAGAGTTCTTAGGGATAGGGTTTATTGGCAAGTTAATTATATCTTCTGCTACCATACCCCTACTCCCCCTAGCTTTAGAGGCTGTCGTGGATAGAAACTTTTAGGAATTGTTCCTAGGCATTTTCTATTCGAATCTTTATGAGCTGGTGTAAGTCTCTTTATCTTGCAATATCTCTATCATGTTATGTTTTAGTTTCCAAAACACATTCGTTATTCCAGCACTCATTATGCGGACCCCTAACAGTTATCTCATGCAAAGAATCTCAGGAATATCTCAAAACATCATATCTTATTAAATTCACAAACAGTAAATGCAAGTCATACCTGACTCATGCCAACCGCCCTACCCCCTCTACCGAGAGGGTAAAATTACCCATCGAATTTCTCAGGGACTCGGCGTCCCTCAACTGTTCACTCGTGTACTCTTATCTCTGATATACCTCAAGGTCTTGGATACTCAACTCAAGTTTAGGGAGCTCCTAAAGGGAACTCCTTCATTATGTTCTGGTTCAGCTTAAGAGTGACATGTAAATCTCCAGGCTTACTCGTATATCAGTCTCAAATCAATCCTGTAAAAATACATCAAAAAGGGCTTCCTACATAGGCTCTCCAGTGCTCGGATAAGCGTCATAAGCATCAATTATATAGTTCAAACATGAAATAACCAAATAATGTAAATAAAGTCTCCTTTGATCTCAAACCTGAGACCTGGACCCCCTCTAGGACCTCCTATCATGGCAAGACGATTAATTTCTCTAATCTCCAATCTCATAAGGGGATCAACTTGTTAACCTCTTATTTGTGGAACTCTAGGTGATCCTTGTATAACTGACCTTGCAGGGTGAAGTATTTCAGCCTTAAGGCTCGGGCCTCTCGGGACAGTGGAGCCCCTGGGTCTTTGTTCAGCTCTGTGAGGATTTCTCTCCAGTCTCCTCCAATCATCTCCATCCTTCCATCAACTCTAGTTTTCGGACTTATTATTTCGGTTACTTAGGGCTATTGGCCCTTAAGTACTTCAAAATGCTCAAATCACGTTTCATCACTTTAAAAGGATCATCTCATGCAATATTAAAAATTCATTATCTTTTCAAAAATAAAACTTCATAGCATCGAACAAACAAATCAAATCAACTTCCACTCTAAAAATCATAAATAAAGTGGATCATGCTCACTCAAATAATCTCTTCAAATGAAAATTACAATGAATATTCAATTCTCCATGTTTCATCATAAATGAGTATTTCCAGTACATGCAAGCTTCAAGGTCCTAAACGAGGACATAACTCAAGACATATCCTTGTTTAAAGATAAAAAGGTAAGAAGTAGCACTTTTCATTTTTTGATCTCAAGGACCTGAATAAGCTTAATCTATAATTTGAAATCATATCTAAAGTATAGAAACATGTCAATCATACACAATTTGAAAATAGTTATGCTAGTTTTCGTTTCCAGAACCATAGTCATCATCAATTCTCCCACATAAAGTAGTCATAGAACTCAACATATGAATCACCTACTCATGCTTCTAAGATTTCAAGTAATTCTCAATTCCAATATCATTTATAAAACATCTACATAAATCAATCGTGTAAGCTTAAGGGGACCCTTCTTAATTCAACGGAAAAGAGTAGCCTCGTATCATATATGTCAATCTCTTAAAGACATGCTCATAATAATATCTACAAGAATTAACACTTGTACTAACCAGTGGTACTAATGTACTCAGCATATCTCTGCTAGCCCTCACGGACCTGGGCTCTTAGGTCCTGGCCAATTCATGTTCATATCTCTGGTAACCCTCATGGACTGGAATACTTCATATCTCTGCCAGCCCTGGGGGACTGGAATACTCCATATCGCTGCCAGCCCTCGGGGACTGGAATACTCTATATCTCTGCCAGCACTCGGGGACCTGAATATCCCTCCAGAACCTCTTGCGTTTTCAGCACTCCCAGAGTTCTTAAGGATTTCTGGGCTGGACCTCCTCAAAATTTCTCGAAACAAAAATGTTAAATAACAATTTGTACCAAGATTTAGTACGTGTTCTGTCAATATTCTAATGCTCATTCAATAAAAGGTGTATTCTCGTGCGAATCTTTCCACATATACAATACGTCTCATATTTTCGCAACATATTGATTGAAACGATTAACATCCACGCTAAACTAAATAGATTTAAATCATTCTCCACAACATCTTAGTTAAGGAGTAGTCATTTATGCAAATCACAACATATAATAGTTTATCATGGTTCTATCTATCACAGGTAAATTATTCTTCTCACTCAAATTCATCGCATCGACGAGTCTCATTCAAGTATCAGATTAGTATCAATCAATTAGCCAAGACAATGCATGCTATCTCATATATCACATTTTTCAACATAATAGTCAGAAAATGACTGTTGATGCAAATATTATCACAATCACTTTTTATCAGACTACACACATGTTCTCATTATAGACTTATATTTCTTATACAAACTAATTTTTCAGAAGTACTTAACACTAGATCATCAACAAAAACGTCTTTCAAGTGATATTTCAATTTCAATTTACATAAAGAGTGCAGAGATACCTCCCTTAAGTTATCAAATACTCGAAAAGACTTGTGAGATTCCAGGTATATGTTCGTCAAACCCTCGAAAAGACTTGTGAGATTCTAGGTATATGTTCAGGTCATTTCTGACCTACAGCCTCAGTCGCCCTCGGGAAGGCTATAGGGGCTGGAGCGCCCTGGACAACCATCACCTTCTCCTTGGATCGTGTTATTATAACATTCAGTTGTTCAGTAGTCAATACCAACAATTCTGAACCTGTAGCTGCTGGAGGTATCTCCCTGCTAGGTCCACTCCCGAGGGCTCCAGACATGTCACCCTTAGTAGGGATAGGAGTGTCTAGAGTCTCTTCCCTCAGATTTTGGACTTCTATTGGTGTAAGGGGCGGATTTTCCCCTGAAGGAACGAATGCAAGTCATTTTCCCGAAGTTTCAACCAAATTCTTCGGAGGGGGAGGAAGGAAAATAGGTAGTGAAGTTCTTCCTCCCACTGGAATTCCAAATTCAGGTCGTATAGGGGAGGAAAATATATTATTTCCCTCTTTAGTAGTTCTTCTAACAAGCTCATGTTCACCTCCAATAGTTAGGAAATAAATCTCACGTCTTAGATCTAGTTTCCCACAGACGGCGCCAGTTGATGCGTCGAAAAAGAACGCTTACGGATGTCAATCGTTCCTTTACGAGCACTGCTAATCACAGGTTTGAATCATGTGTTTATCCTTGGGCAATCTTCACGAAAATCTCCTTGAGAGTCCAAAAATTGACCTGCAAAAGCACACCGGAGGGGGGCTCCGGCGTGGAAGCTCCGACGCTCAAGTCAGAATCAATCGTAGGAGAAATCAAAGAGGAATTCCCCTGTAGCTCTAGGGAAATTCCGGCGAATATAGTGGTGTTTCTTCTCAAATCAGTGTATATTTCGTAAGAATGCATGTATTATGTAAAAAACGTATGTATGGTGTTAAAGAACGTAATTAAGAATGTGGAAAGAACCTGCTTATATACCTGGCCCCTCTCTTCGGAGAGGGAAAGACTCATTCTCCCTACATTCTCGGCCCATTCCTGTAAATCAGGCCTCAAATCCCTAAAGAATCGGTCCCACTCTCCCTGGAGACTTGGTTCTTTTAAATATCCGCCCCTATCTTCGTGGGTTAATCCACTTATTTGACTTGACTAAGAAAGATGGACTATTCATTTCATATTTGGGCTGGATCTTTTCAGGCCCAAGGGGTCTTAATCTCTCCAAATATGGGCCAAAGGCCCAATCACCCTGATTTCTCTGATTTCCCTGCTTAAGCTCAGGGGTGTATTAATCATGTTTCTTCAATATATTGACCTAATCACAACTATCATAATTTATCCCGTTTCCACGTGTCGACTTCTCAGAGAGCGACATATTTATCTACATCAAATATAAAATCAAATGGTGAATTTCTTATAAAACCCAATGTCTGCATAAAGTATTTATACTTACTAAAGTGTATAAATAGTTTACGCAGTTGGTGGATTCTATAGAAAAGCTCGTCGTTAGTTCCATATCATTAGTCATATTTGATATGTACTTTTTTATTAATTTCAATCAAGATGCTATTTTTCAACACAAAAACTTATATGCAATATTGCATACATGCAATATTGACTAATTAAGTCAATTGGGCTGAAAATATTGACTTATTAAGTCAATGGGCTGAAAATATATATTATTGGGCCACCATTAATTCATTTGGGTTAATTCTTAATTTATTTGTCAACTGACCCGCTTGTGTTCTAATTTTGACAAAAAAATTTAACCCGTTTATTTTGTCAATTTCTGTGATTTTTTTATCTTTTATTTTATTGCCGAACGCGGGATATTAAATGTAGTAATTCAAATCGTAATATGTAGTAACACACATTATTTTATGTAGTAATAACACAAACTATTTTATATAATAATACAAATTTTTTTATTTAGTAACCCGTTTTTTCTAGTGTTTTTGTTAATGTAGTAACTCACATTATAATACGTAGTAATCGCATGTAGTAAACACAATAACCATGTTGTAATGCAAATCATTTGATAAAGTTACATATAGTAACAAACGCATATTCAATGTAGTAATTCAAACTGAAGTATGTAGTACATATAACTTTTTATATAGTAATACCGATTCTTTTATGTAGTATTTTTTTCTAGAATTTTTATTGATTAAGTAACTCACATTATAACATATAGTAACATATATTATTGCATGTAGTAATATAAAATAACCTCGATCCATAATAATAATTAAAGAATATTTAAAGAAATAGAAAATATTTAAAGATTAAGGCCGTCGTAAATTGCAGCATTCGGCCGCGGCTTCGGGTGGCCGAAAATTGCTCGGAGAAGACGACTAAGTACAATTTCTGCTAGTGGGTGTATTTATAAAAAATATTTCTGCTAGTGGGTGTATTAATAAAAAAAAGGGTGTGAATTGAACTGTAAGTGAGTGTATTTATAAAAAATGTGGGTTGAACTGTCATTGGGTGTATTTATAAAGAATGTGAGTGTGAATGACTGAAATGCATATATGCAATATTTCACAAAAGACTAGCCCAAACATTTTCAATTTATGTCGTAGGGTGTCCAACTTTTGTCATTTTTACCCATTTTTTTTCAAACTTGTCGAAAATGCGAGTGTGCAGCTCACATGTGAAACAAATTGAGATTCCGGACAAATTGTCCAATTTAATCATTTAAGTATGAAAATTAAAAATTCTCAATTAAATTCTAAAAAAAAAAATCCAATTTTTTTTTTTAAAAAAAAGTGCAAACTAATTGTAATGGAGAGTCCTAAATGGCATCTAAGAGTGAAAAAACTCTTTGCAATTTTGTAGAGAATTAAGGAATACTTTTTTTTTGACATGTTTACCCCTCATTAATATGTACTCCTTCCGTCCCACAATAACTTTCACACTTTTCTTTTTGGGACGTCCCACAATAACTTTCACACCCTTAAAATGGAAAACCCTTTATAAACTCCACCCTTAGAATATCCTCAATTTTACACAAATGTCATTACTTTTTCTCCACATATACACAAAAGTCAACTCATTCTTTACTTTATACATAAAGTTTTACAAAATTACCCCTCAAAACTCTACTCATTATTACACTTTCTTAATTTACGTGTCCACCTACCTATGAAAGTTAATACGGGACGGAGGGAGTATATTTTTCATATAAAGTGTGTATGTTTCATTTCTTTGTAAAGTATATCCCATCAAACTCACTTTATCTATTTTACTCTTTACTTTATCCACTTTGACCTCATTTGATAGATATCTTGAGTTATCTATTGTTTATTTGAATATTTCAATTAGTTCACATTGAATCGTAATTTTTTTTATTTTAGACCTGTTTAGATATATATATCTATTTTGGACCTTATTAACCACATATTTTGAACTAATCGACTCTACCAAACTTAGTCATTATTAAATGTATAGCGTCTATATAATATATAAGATATTTCCCATGTGATCGATGTTCCTTTCTAACTTAATATTTCAAGTTGAATAGGTCACAATTCAGAGAGAAAAAGTAATATTAGGGGTGGTTTACCCTTCTTTTTTTTAATTTGCAACATGAGTTGCACAAAGGTGATGACCTTAGTCAAATGTTGCAGCCATTTACCACATTTGGTTTGTTCAGGAAATGATAACGTGTCAAAAAAATATGAAAATGAAAAGGAAAAGTGTAGCTAAAAATACAACGTTAGTATATTATTGATGATATAATTATTACATATCACTAATTTTAAATAGTCAAACTCTTCAAAATTCTGACACATCATCTAAACTTATACCAAAGAACAATACAACATCTAAACTTACCATTTTTTTTTAATTATTAATTACATCTCACTATTTTTTTTAGAACTACCATTTTCTTTTTACGTACAAATTAATCTAGTAACTTGTCAAAAATCTTCTTTCCAATAGAAGGAACGTCTACACTTTGGCACTTTAATTGTAGCCCCACACACACACACATATATATATATATGATGCGGCCTAAAAATGTCACTTAATAAGGAGTCGACACGTGTATAAAAGATAAGATCAGAATGGAAGGATTGGATTATCTAATACTCTTTGGATAAGAAATCCCCTCTGGAGGTCTCTCCGGAGGGAACTCCGTCTGGAGAGGAGCATCAGAAAGAAGTAGTCTTAACGTACAGTTGTGGACCATAAATGTAGGGGACTTCCGCCATTTTTGGCTTAGACTGGATAAAAGGTAAGCCTTATCCTCCTTTATCTTGGGAACCAAGTCAAATGAGAAGGAATACGGCCGAGTCTTCGGGAAGTGGAGGAAAGAGAAGGCTTCGTCCACTCCGCAGGACCGAGTCTTATGGGCAGTTCCGAAAAGGGAGGAAGACTTGACTTCCTCTCCAGAAAGTATCTCTATAAATAGGTAAAATCGAGGAGATTTCCAGGTTAGACACTCTTATACTACACACTTAATATACTGAATACGATATACCTTTCGGAAATCTTTTTGAGAACTATCTTTATACATCAAGGATCTCGAGATCCTTGGAAGAGATTGATAAGCCCTATACTGACTTAGGCATCGGAGTGTCCACGCCGGACTCCCCTCCGGCGTGTTCTTTGCAGGTTCTTGAAGGTTGTGAGCGAAGGCAGCACACTCGAAGCAATTATACGTGTTCGAAGAGTAGGACGTTTAATCCCGAGGATGCATAATCCTCTCGTGCAAATTTTGGCACATCAACTGGCGCCGTCTGTGGGAAAGAGTTGAAAGATTTTCTCACGAATTTCTACCTGTTCGAGCAAATGGGTGGCGGAGACAAAACATCTACTTCTGGAAAGAAGAATCTTCCAGGGGAGAATTCCCCTTTGCCAACTGATCCCCCACCAATGGGAGGCCGGGGGAAAAACCCAATCCATACTCCTTCTGGATCAAATCAGCCATTGGCACCCACTCCAGGTTTGGGTGACGAAAATCATCCCTTACCGGCCAGGGAGGGAATAACAGGGAACCTTGAAACCCCAGAGTTCCAGACCGCAGATCCTCAACGAGAGGATATTCCAGACTCAGGGCCACTCTTGATCTCTCCCGATCAATTGAACGCCCTCATCAAGCAAGCTGTAGAGAAAGCCTTTGCAGATCAAAGGGACCAAACTCCCAGGGCTGCACCAGGGAATCCAGAGGTACCGGCCCATAGACCCCAAGATGAAGCACCCGGAACCTCCCAAGTGTTGTCCAAGGAGATGGGGATACGAGTGGAGGAAGACGATAAAGTGCCCTCGCGCGCCGAAAGAAGCATTCCCCTTCGGAGTACTAGAAGGAATGCAGATCTAGCACCCCGAGGGACGGAACCCCTTGAGACAGAAGAAAGCACTGATGATACCTACGGAGGGCCAGTTAGCGACCAGCTACAGGCTCTGCAGAAGGAGATGAAGGATATGAGGAGACAGATGAACAACCGAACCAGTAGATCCGCTCACGCATCCGGATGCCAGTTCTCCCCTAACATATTACAGGATGAACTACCATTCAATTTCAAGCCCCTTAATTTTGAGTATGATGGTATGGCAGACCCTTACGAACACTTAGTAAGATTTGAGAACGCTGCGCTATTACATCGCTACGGAGAAGGAATTAAGTGCAGGGTGTTCCTGACCACCCTGGCGAAAGCAGCGCAGCAATGGTTCACTCAGCTAGAACCTAATACTATCCGATCCTGGGAGGAATTCAGTGAGTTATTTCTCCATCAGTTTGCAAGTGCCCGGAGACAGCCACGGGCCACCCTGACCCTCTTCAATCTGAGGCAGGGGGAGAGCGAAAGCTTAAGAGCTTTTCTCCGGAGGTTCAATCAGGCAGCTCTGGAGGTCCCTACAGCCTCTCCGGAGGTGAAGATCAACGCCCTCACCAACGGATTACGGGATGGAGATTTCTTTTCCTCCTTAGCTAAGAAGCCAGTTAAGAATTTCGATGAGCTGCTGCACAGAGCAGAGAAGTACCTCACTCTGGAGGAGGTCCGTAAGGCTAAAAGGCTGGAGGTTAGGCCACAGGACCGAGAGAGAAGAAGGGAAGGTCCCTCCAGACGATCCAGCCCAGAGGTCCCTCGGACCTCTGGATCAACAAGAGATAGCAATCCCTCCGGAGGTCCCCGGTCTGGCCCTCGTGGGAGGTTCGAGAAATACACGCCCTTGAGGATTGAGCCTGCTGAAGTACTGGAGGTAGCCGGAGATCATCCAGACTTGAAATTTCCATATTCCAGAGGTCGAGGACCTCAGAAGCCTAAGTCTGATCGATTCTGCCGATTTCACAATGAATATGGGCATGACACAAATCAGTGCTACCACCTGAAAGACGAGATCGAGAGGATGATCCAAGCGGGTCATCTAAAAGAATTTATATTTAGAGACAGACAAGGCCCTCGAGGGCATAAGCGAAAAGATCATGAAAGAAAACCGGAAGAGAAGGAAACCAGAGAGGCAACCGAAGATATGCCCCCTCCACCGCTGAAAAGAGGAGTGATTCACATGATTGTGGGAGGACCAGCTGATGGAGATTCCTTTCGAAAGAGAAAGCAGAATGTCCGGGCTTTAAAAGCAGAGCAAGGAAGCCAGTTAAGAGAAGTGGGGCGTATGACGGAGACGCCCAATATTCGATTCGGCCCGGAGGATGTGAAGGGAGTTAAGGAAGATCACAACGATGCTCTGGTGATCACTACTGACATAGCGGGATTCGATGTTGCTCGAATCTTCGTAGATACGGGGAGTTCGGCTGACATCATGTTTTTTGAATGTTTTAAGAGAATGGAGCTGAGTGTGAAGCTGCGCCCTGTAGATACCTCTCTGTATGGTTTCTCTGGAGGTGCGATCCAACCTTTGGGGTCAGTAATGTTGCAGGTAGGATTGGGGGACGCTCCAGCTCGGAAGGTCCACGTGGTGGAGTTCCTTATTGTAGACATTCCCTCGTCGTACAATGTTGTGATGGGACGACCCAGCCTGAATCTCTTTCAGGCAATCATTTCTACATTTCATATGAAAATGAAATTCCTCACAGCCACAGGGGTGGGAGAAGTGAGAGGAGACCAGTACCAAGCACGGAAGTGCTATGCAGAGTCTGTGAAGATGGCAGATAGGGCCCTAACTAGGGGCCTGGAGCGGACAAGAGGAGATGACCCTGAGATCAAGAGGAAGAAAGTAGAGGGAGCAGCACCTGAACAAGTGAGTGTTAAAACAGACGAGGAACTGATGAGTGTGGAGCTCTTTCCAGGGAAACCCGGCTTTGTTACTAAAATAGGTACCCAACTGGGGCCTGAACTCACAGAGAAGGTAATATTTACATTACGTCGAAATTCCGATATATTTGCATTTTCTCCAGCTGACATGACAGGAGTCCCTCCGGAGATAGCAATACATTGCCTTAATGTTGATCCAAAGGCAAGGCCCGTAAAACAGAAACTACGAAATTTTGGGATTGAGAAGAATAACATTGTGAAAGAAGAAGTCGAGAAGCTATTGAAAGCAGGGCATGTAGTAGAAGTCCAATTCCCAGAATGGCTCTCCAATGCCGTGCTAGTGCCTAAAGGGGGAGGAAAGTGGAGAATGTGCATCGATTTCAGGGACCTCAACAAGGCATGCCCTAAGGACCACTACCCGCTACCAAGGATAGATCAGCTAGTGGATGCAACTTCAGGCTTTGAGCTGCTAAGCATGATGGATGCATACCAAGGGTACCACCAAATCCAACTGAACCCTGCAGATGTCCCCAAAGTATGCTTCATAGCAGCCTGTGGAACGTTCGGATATGTTCGGATGCCATTTGGATTAATCAATGCCGGAGCAACATACCAGAGGATGGTCGATGCTGTCTTTCGAAGGCAGCTAGGAAGGAACATGGAGATATATGTAGATGATATGTTGGCCAAGAGTGTGAAAGCAGATCAACATATAGAGGATTTGGAAGAAATTTTCCAAGTAATTCGAGAAAACGGCATCAAGTTGAACCCAGCCAAATGCTCTTTTGGAGTAAAATCAGGGAAGTTCCTCGGATATATGGTCACTCAAAGAGGTATAGAAGTGAATCCAGCCAAGGTGAAGGCTGTACTGGACATGCGGCCACCGAGAAATATAAAGGAGCTCCAGACACTCAATGGGAGGATTACAGCATTGAGCAGATTCATAGCCAGGTCTGCTGAAAAGAGCCATCCCTTCTTTAAAATTCTTAAGAAAGGGACCAAGTTTGAATGGAGTGAAACATGCCAAAAGGCCTTTGAAGACCTGAAGCATCATTTGTCTCAATTGCCGAAGCCTTCTCCAGGAGATACCCTCATTTTGTACCTCTCCGTAGGGGAATTCTCACTAAGCACCGGCTTAGTCAAAGAAGAGGGATCTCTACAACACCCTATTTATTATGTCAGTAAGGTCATTCAGGGGGCCGAAAATCGATATTCAGAAATTGAGAAGGCTGCTCTGGCTGTGGTAGTTACAGCGCGGAGGCTACCCCCATATTTCCTTTCTTACAAAATACTGGTCCGCACTAATTACTTGTTGAAACAGGTTATAGGGCGAGCAGACCTCTCTGGAAGGATGGTGAAGTGGGCGATCGAGCTCCAAGAATATGACGTGGATTTCGAGCCACGGAAGGCTATAAAAGCCCAAGCTTTGTCAGATTTCATCCAAGAGTCGACCAAGCCAGAAGAAGTCGAGGGATGGAAGGTGTATGTAGATGGCTCAGTGACCCTGAGCGGATGTGGAGCAGGGATTGTGCTGACAGGCCCTCGAGGGGAGGACCTACAATTCGCAGTGAGGTTTCAATTCATGACCTCAAATAATGGAGCAGAGTACGAAGCTTTGATCAGAGGGATGGAGATGGCATTGGAATTGGGAGCTCCAAAGGTAACTCTGTACTCAGACTCCCAATTAGTTGTTCAGCAGGTGAATGGTGAATACGTGGCCAAAGACAGCAGGATGGCTGCTTATTTGGAACGAGCCAAAGCAGTGATGGGCAAATTCCAAGAGTGCGAGGTGGTCCAAATACCCCGAGAGAAGAACATGCAGGCGGACAGCCTCTCCAAACTCGCTAGCTCCACAGAGTTTGATGGGCAAGGAACAGTAACTCTAGTAGTTGCAGAAAGAGAGACTCTGGAGAACCCCATTGGCTCCATTGAGGAGGAAGATGATTGGAGAAGAGCAATATGGATAGAACTCACCAAGGGAGCAGATGCCCCTACCACCAGAGAGACCCGAGCCCTTCGGATCAAATATTGTATTATCGGAGGGCACTTATACAAGAAATCATTCACGCACCCATATTTGAGGTGTATATCAACCAGAGAAGCTCTGTAGACACTCAGAGAGATCCACGAAGGTGATGCAGCCAGTCATGAAGGATACAAAGCGGTGGTGAAGAAAGTCTTAAGGGCTGGATTATATTGGCCCTCCATGACAAAAGACGCTAGAGAATTTGTGAGAAAATGTGTCAAGTGTCAGAAAAATGGTCCATTGATAAGGACCCATGCAGAAGAGATGGGAGCGATGCACTCTCCCTGTCCCTTTGCTAAGTGGGGAATCGACTTGGTAGGACCTTTCCCTCCAGCCTCCGGAGGGAGAAAATTTCTGATAGTAGCAGTGGACTATTTTAACAAATGGGTGGAAGCTGCTCCTCTGGCTACGATAGATGAAGAAAATGTGATTAAATTCTTGAAAAAACAAATCTGTTGTAGGTTCGGAGTACCCAGAATATTGGTCTCTGATAATGGAACACAGTTTAACGGCGAAAACGTGCAAGGATGGTGTGCAAGACTGAACATAATACAGAGATTCACTTCTGTAGCGCATCCTCAAGCTAACGGACAAGTGGAGGTTACTAATCGAACAATAGTAGATGGGATTCGAACAAGATTGACAAAGATAGGAGGGGGATGGGTAAACAAGCTAGATAATGTATTATGGTCCTATAGAACTAGTCCGAAGACAGCAACTGGAGAGTCCCCATTTCAGCTGGTCTACGGAGCTACGACGGTGATACCTCCAGAGGCCGTTTTACGATCGCACCGAGTTGCCCAATTTGAAGAACATCAGAATGAAAGATTGATGAGAGAGGCTCTAGATTTGATGGAGGAAGAAAGAGAGATGGTTAGGGTACGTGCTGAAAGATATAAAAGCAGAATTAAAGCTGCATATGATCGAAGGGTGATCCCGAGGTCCTTCAGAGCGGGAGACCTGGTGCTAAGAAGAGCAGACGCCCTGAAAAATACAGGAAAGCTGGAGCCCAACTGGGAGGGACCTTATAAAATCACACAGGTGCTGAAAGGAGGAGCATATAGACTGCAGAGCATGGAAGGGGTCGACATAGCTAGACCCTGGAACGTTTGCCATTTGAAGAGATTCTTTATTTGAAGACAGTGTAAGGTCTTGAGACCATCTATAACTTTTGTTTGGTGATTTTTTGCATTGATCCATATTTTGCTTGATGTATTTTGTGGCTTCACCGGAGCTCTTTTTCCCTCTCTACGGGTTTCCCCTTTGGGGTTTTTCCGTAAAGAGGTTTTTAATGAGACCGGCGTAGGTTATCTATGGCCTATGTTGAAAATTGACAATAAAGCAATGAAGCCTTATCCCTTTTTGAAGAAAGAATTATTCAGAATTATTGTGTCTTGATTATCTTTCTCATATTTGAACATGCGATGTATGAATATAACAATAACGAGAGTGAAAGACACTCAAAGGCCTAGAGGCCGAGGTGCTCCAGAGAGCCCTCACTTTACTTGAGACCCAAGTGGGTTACTGAAATGAGAAGATTTTATGAATTAAAATCTTTTAAGAATAAGAGTGAGAGACACTCTAAGGCTTAGAGGCCGAGGTGCTCCAGAGAGCCCTCACTTTACTTGAGACCCAAGTGGGTTACTGAAATGAGAAGATTTTATGAATTAAGATCTTTTAAGAATAAGAGTGAGAGACACTCTAAGGCTTAGAGGCCGAGGTGCTCCAGAGAGCCCTCACTTTACTTGAGACCCAAGTGGGTTACTGAAACGAGAAGATTTTATGAATTAAAATCTTTTAAGAATAAGAGTGAGAGACACTCTAAGGCTTAGAGGCCGAGGTGCTCCAGAGAGCCCTCACTTTACTTGAGACCCAAGTGGGTTACTGAAATGAGAAGATTTTATGAATTAAGATCTTTTAAGAATAAGAGTGAGAGACACTCTAAGGCTTAGAGGCCGAGGTGCTCCAGAGAGCCCTCACTTTACTTGAGACCCAAGTGGGTTACTGAAATGAGAAGATTTTATGAATTAAGATCTTTTAAGAATAAGAGTGAGAGACACTCTAAGGCTTAGAGGCCGAGGTGCTCCAGAGAGCCCTCACTTTACTTGAGACCCAAGTGGGTTACTGAAATAAGAAGATTTTATGAATTAAAATCTTTTAAGAATAAGAGTGAGAGACACTCTAAGGCTTAGAGGTCGAGGTGCTCCAGAGAGCCCTCACTTTACTTGAGACCCAAGTGGGTTACTGAAATGAGAAGATTTTATGAATTAAGATCTTTTAAGAATAAGAGTAAGAAACACTCAGAGGCCTAGAGGCCAAGGTGCTCCAGAAAGCCCTCATCTTAGTTGAAACCCAAGAGGGTTAATTGATGAAAGAAGACGATTTTTGTGAATCAAGGTCTTTCAAGTACAAGAAGGTGAAAAGAAAGAGAAAGACGTAGAGGCTTAGAAAACCGAAGCCCTCCAGAAAGCCCTAACCATGCTTGAGAATTACAAAGACTATATGAGGAAGAAAACAGGTTTTATGATCCAGGAGTCAAGAGAAGAGGGAGGATGACCTCCCACAACCAAGTCACCCGAAATCAAAAACAAAAACTGTACAGCCAAGGAGTGATTTCAACGTAGCCTACAAGACCAACAAAAAGGGGGGAAGAAAAGAGCCACACCTCCAACACATTCTTTGCTGGTCTTGTAAGTTACTCATGCACGAAAGAGAAAGACAACAAAAACATCCAACATCAAGCTAATATGATTACTACAAAAAGCCCCCACATATCCAGGAGTGTGGGGTCCCCTACAAAGTATGGAGAGCAAGTATTATGAGCAGAAAGTAAAGAGTGTAGCAAAACAACAGAAAAATAAATTGTTTGATGTGATCATAGAAATGTGAAACTTAAACTGCTTTCTCAACAGCAGCCTCCTCAGCAATAGTCCCCTCGACCTCAACTCCTCCAACAATGCCATCCTCCTCAGCAGCATGGTTGCTAGATCCTCCGCCCTCCTCTGGACCCGTAGTACCTCCCATGGTGTCTGCAACGCCAGTTCCTCCATCTACTGCGGTTGCCACGGCTAGAGCGGAGTCATAAGGATAAATCAGACGCTCCAGAGGCTTTAGCTCAGCCATACCTATCTTGACAGCCTGCAGCTTGGTGATAGCCTGACTCATTCCGGGTAGCCACCAAGGACTATCAGGGCTCTCCTTAGGATCCCCCAAGAATTTTGGAGGAGTAGCGAGTCGATCCAAGTGGAATTCACGAGAGTAAGTTCCATTAAACCCCGGGGCTGAGTGCTCGGCTACGGCATTGCTGAAGCTGTGGTCGATGAAGTGAGGGATATGCGGTCCCATGGCACAGAGGAAGCTCGAGCTCTTTAAGAAGCTGGACAGCCACTGAGTATGAAGAGTTTCCAAGAACTCTTGACCCAAAGAAGAAGTGAATAAGGACTTAATGCAAGCCTGCACTCCGACATCTGGCAGCTCGCGCTCCATCCGCTCCACCTCTAGCACCAAGCGCTTAATCCTGGCTACATCCTGCTTGCTCTGAGTCTGTAAGAGAGACAACTCCTCAGATAGAGCTTGAGCTCGCTTATGGGCTTTATCTTTCTCCGTGGTGATACCCTTGAGGGTTGACTGGAAAGAGGACGCTTCAGCCCGGAGAAGTTCAAGCTCAGCTACCATCTCAACGCCTTGGTCGAGTATCTTAGCATAGGTAAGACCAAACTACAAAGGAAAAGGAAATAACGCTTGAAGATATGAAGAAGGCAAATATTATAAAAATGGAAAGTGCCAGAAAATACCTCAGAAAGAAGATGAGCGCCATGGATCAGTCGATCCTCAGGAAGGGGCGTGTCGGATAACTCAGCATCCGGAGGAGCAGGACATCGGTCAATGAGGCGATGGAGAGGCTCATATACGGTAGAAGGAGGAGTTCCCTTATCAGCACGGGTAGCTTTCCCCTTCTTCTTCTTAGATGTACCACAGTCAGAAAAGAAAGCATTGGCAGAGGAACGGGTTCTTTTGGCAACTGAACCTGGGACCTGAGTAGAAGAACTAGGGAGAGGAGGAATTTTCGAAGAACCCTCTGGAGTCGGAGTCTTTGCAGAGCTCTCGAGAGCGGGAGACGGAGGAGCCTTTGGAGGATCTTCTAGAGCGGATAGCACAGGGGTCTTTACTATGCTGAGAGCAGGGGCATCTCGGGAGATATGAGTTAACCAACTCATTGCTACAAATAATCAAGAAAATTTTCAGAACTCAGAAAACAGCCACGCGCAAGAAATAAAATACAGCAATAGAAGATTTTTTACCATCTCGAGAATCTAAGGGAAAATCTTGAGGACAAAAGCCGAAGTGGGAGAGGATGCGAGGATTGTTGCAAATGCCAATAACATCGAAGTAGTCGTGCAAACGGATATGAGTATTGAGATTGCTCATAATAGTGTGATTGGAAACAGAGTAAGCTTTCAGAGGAGGAGGAATTACTCCGGGATTGTGGAATAACCAATCCCCGTGAGGAAATGGCCAATCAGTGGGGCTGGTAGCAAAGAAATAATAATCTCGCCAAGATGAGTCTTCTTCATGGAGTTTTTTCAGAAATTTACAAACACGGGACCTTCGCCCACTAACATAGAAAAAACCATCATTCACCTTACAAGAATGTTGGCTCAGAAATAATTCGGCAGACGGATCACCCCCATTCCCCTTCACCAAGATGAAAAAACCTATCATGGTACGGATAGCATTCGGAGTAAACTGGTTAAGAGGGATCTGCATGCGGGTGGATATGGCAGCCAAATAGGGATGAATCGGAAATCGTAGTCCTGCCCTAAGATGTGCTTCGAAAAAAGCAAGAGTTCGAGGCTGGGAGATATCTGGGCGTTCATTTGAGCGAGGAGCGCGAAAGGCGTACTCCGACGGAAAACCATAGGCATGAGCGAGGTTAACTAGGTGAGTATGGTCGATTTGGGAAGCGGGGGAAATCCTATTCTCTGGACTCCCCATCAGAGAGGGAGTCACTTCAGAGGAGTTTTGGCTAGCGGCTTCCGGTGGGGAGAGAGGATTTGACATCGATTTACAGTGATAATAAAAGAAGAACAGAAGGATAGCTGGGTTACCTTGAGTGGAAGGGCTATGGAATCAGACGAGGCGGATGGCGACGGCAGAAACTCGAGATGAAGAACACCGGAGAAGAAGGATGAAGACGATGAGAAATTTTTGGGAATAATGAAAGTTGAAAAGTGAAGAGAGGAAAAAGGGGGTGGTTGCGTGAAGTAAATGAGGAGAGATAGGGGGAAGAATCGAGGGTTTTCCTCGGGAGGATAACAAAGGAGAGAGAAAAGTGATCGCGTGGAGCCCACGCGCGGAAGCCGAAAAGTCTCCCAGAATCGGAAGCGGGAAAAGCCTTTGGAGAAGGACATGTTTTAAAACTTCCTCTCCGAAGCAGGAACAATACACGTCTCTCCAGAACGACCTTTGTAATAAGTTCTAGGAAAATTTTTCTACTCTCACAAAAGATGTCTCCCTTTTACGAGAGTAGGGGGGAGTAGATGATGCGGCCTAAAAATGTCACTTAATAAGGAGTCGACACGTGTATAAAAGATAAGATCAGAATGGAAGGATTGGATTATCTAATACTCTTTGGATAAGAAATCCCCTCTGGAGGTCTCTCCGGAGGGAACTCCGTCTGGAGAGGAGCATCAGAAAGAAGCAGTCTTAACGTACAGTTGTGGACCATAAATGTAGGGGACTTCCGCCATTTTCGGCTTAGACTGGATAAAAGGTAAGCCTTATCCTCCTTATCTTGGGAACCAAGTCAAATGAGAAGGAATACGGCCGAGTCTTCGGGAAGTGGAGGAAAGAGAAGGCTTCGTCCACTCCGCAGGACCGAGTCTTATGGGCAGTTCCGAAAAGGGAGGAAGACTTGACTTCCTCTCCAGAAAGTATCTCTATAAATAGGTAAAATCGAGGAGATTTCCAGGTTAGACACTCTTATACTACACACTTAATATACTGAATACGATATACCTTTCGGAAATCTTTTGAGAACTATCTTTATACATCAAGGATCTCGAGATCCTTGGAAGAGATTGATAAGCCCTATACTGACTTAGGCATCGGAGTGTCCACGCCGGACTCCCCTCCGGCGTGTTCTTTGCAGGTTCTTGAAGGTTGTGAGCGAAGGCAGCACACTCGAAGCAATTATACGTGTTCGAAGAGTAGGACGTTTAATCCCGAGGATACATAATCCTCTCGTGCAAATTTTGGCACATCAATATATGTCATGTTAATTGAAATTGACACAATGCAATTAATTTGTTCAAGACATGAAAATAAGTAGACAAGAATAAATGTTAAATTTCCACTTTTTAATTCAATGACTTTCTTGTAAAAAAAAAAATTCAATGACTTGTTTTATTTACATGCTTAATGAATAAAAAAAATATATTCTAAGATTTGATTATATATAGTTTAGGGTACTTTACCCCTCATCGAATCACCTAAAATACGTACTTTTCCATTATTTTACATCATCAACCACTAAATCTTATTTTTTAAAAAATTGTGCTGATCAAACTATTCGAAATGGAGTGAGTATAATATATATGTATATCATTATTCACTCAACAAATAAAGAAGATTTTAAATATTCGTGTAAGGTTTCAGCAAATTATTGGAACGTACAATTCATAAAAACAGATGGGTAGTTTCTCCAAAAAAAAAAAATCCTAATTAACAATTTGAAGATTTGATTTAAATTTGAATGCGAAGATCGAGAGGGAATTGTACGTAGTAGTTGGATTATTAATAATGAGGATTGATGGGATGTGTGTATTTAAAATACTTGCAAGTTCAATAAATCACGTGTGTGCATTAGTTAGTAGTAAACTAGTTTTTTTTTTTTTTTTGTTCAGTAAAAAAGATTTCATTGTGATTTAGAGTACAAGGGGTACTCAACCCTTACATAAAGTTATCCGTAACAATCCACTCCAGAACTTCAAAAATTAAACTAAATAGATTACATTCCTTAAAATTCTTGCAGCACCCAACTTCAACAATCCAATCCCAGCCTGTTGCTAATATACCCCATTTCTTTGAACCTTATTCTCCCTCAAAACACATTATTGGGTTTAATCTCCACTCACTAATGTTGCATTCCTTCACCTTGTTGAGATTATTTCCAAGCCATGATTTCAAACGAAATTTGATTGTTTCCACAGCTATTCTACTATCCCACTTTCCACCATTAAAGCACACATCATTCCGCATATACCATAAGTGCGACACTACCCCTACCCAAATTGTAGTTGCAATAGTTCCCTTCACCCCTCGCCCCAACAAAGCATGGAATTGACTAAAATTTGAACCTGGATTTCCTTGAGTAGCCGTCTGCTGTTGCAGCCATCCAATTAATTCATTCCAGACCTTGCAGCTCTCCTCACATAGGAACAGGGTATGCGGAATGTTCTCGTCGGATTTGGCACACAAGCTGCATTTTGCCGCTTCAGTCGACAATGGCACTCCTCTTTCTCTCAGCTTATCTTTCGTTGGTAATCTCATTCGAATGACTCTCCACGCTGTGATTGTTGCTTTTCTCGGCGCCCAGTTTCTCCATAATTTCTTGAATATTTTGTCTCTTGGTTGGGCTCCCGTATTTCCTGCCTTTTCTCGTACTCTCCTTTCGTACGCTAGTTTGGTGGAATACATGCCATTTGGTGAGTACTTCCAGCTCCATGAATCTGTTTGATTATGCACGGGTACTTTCCTGTTGATGAAAACAAGCAATTCGTTAAAACTTACTAGTTCTCTATCTGATATGCGCCTCCTCCACTGCCATTTCCAACTCCACTCGCCCCCTCCATTCCATTCTCCCATCTCTCTCACTAATTTATATTTTTGATTGCTAAGTTTGTACAGCTTGCTGAATTTATCTTTCAGCCTAAACTCCCCCACCCAACTGTCATGCCAAAAGAGAGTTTTCTCGCCATTCCCAACTTCTACCACAAATTCATCCCTCAAACTGTCACTCTCCCCACCCTCATACATTGTTAATATATCCCTCCACCATCCTGAAAGCCTATTTCCATGTCCTCTCCCTCTCGCCCCCCGAATTGATCTCGCTGTCCCTAGCCCCCCATACTTTGATTTTAACACTCTCACCCACAATCTCTCGTCCTCCTCCAAATATCGCCAAATCTACTTTCCTATCAATGCTAAATTAAATGTCTCAAGATCTCTAATCCCCAAGCCCCCATTCTCTTTACTCTTACATACATCCTCCCAGCACACCCATGGAATTTTTGAAGTATTTTCATTCCCACCCCACAAGAATTTACGTTGCAGTTTTGTCATCTCATTTATGGATTTTTTTGGAATTTTGAAAAAGGAGAGACAATAGATTGGCATGGCGGACAGGACCGATTGGACTAACGTTGCCCTTCCCCCCATGGATATATGTTTGGAATTCCACGTCTCTAGTCGTTGCTTGATCTTTTGAATCAACCCCCTCCAAGAACCGTGAAGCTTGTGGTTGCATCCAACCTTAATGCCCAGATACTCAAACGGGACTGATGCGGCTGCACATCCCAATTCAACTGCCCACTGTTGGATAGAAAGGTCTGGAATATGAATCCCCGAGATTGAACACTTGCTGAAATTTACTTTCAGCCCTGACAATAGTTCGAAATTCCTCAATAGTGCCTTGATAACCTTGATATTTCGTGTATCCCCCGAACAAAGGAACACTGTGTCATCCGCATATTGTAGATGCGATACGTGAACCTTCTCCATACCAATTTCAGCCCCTTTGAGTAACATCTTTTCCTCAGTGCTCTTAATCATCATACTGAGCCCTTCTGCCACCACCAAGAATAGGAATGGAGATAAGGAATCTCCTTGCCTTAAGCCCCTTTTCCATTGGAATTCCCCCGAGGGGCTACCATTTACCAGAACCGATGCCGTGGCCGTCGATACACATTCTTTTATCCAGCCCCTCCATCTCTCATTAAAATTCATCCCCTCGAGCATTTCGCCCAAGAATTCCCATGAAACAGAATCGTAGGCCTTGGCGAAATCTACCTTAAAGAAAATTCTCGATACCTTGTTCCTTCGTGCCTCCTCTATAGCCTCATTCAATATCAGAATTCCATCCATGATTTGTCTGCCCCCTATGAAGGTTGATTGGTTATCCGATATAACCCTGTCAATTACCTTGCTTAATCGTCTGGCCAGAACCTTTGCTATAATTTTGTAGGCGCTTCCAATCAGTGATATTGGCCTAAACTCTTCCAGCTTTTGTGCCATTTCTTTCTTTGGGATCAAGACAATAAAAGACGGATTTAGACCCTTGACAATTTTGCCGAATCGATGAAACTCATTCATCATTCGCATAATGTCAGCCTGGAGTATCTCCCACGAGTTCTTGAAAAATGCAAAAGAGAATCCATCTGGGCCGGGGCTACTACTTCCATCGCAACTCCAGATTGCCTCTTTAACTTCATTCACAGAAAAATCAGCCGACAAGAAAGCATTGTCCGCCTCCTCTAGACGTCTCGAGAACATATGGGCTGGAAGCCTTGGCCTAGGACCCGGCTTTGATTCGAAGTGTTTGTTGAAGAACGCGTGCACTTCTCTTTTGACCCCTGAAACCGTTTCCACCCATCTGCCATCGACCCACAGCCCCATTATTCCATTCTGCTTCAATCGACTTTTAATCATAGCATGAAAGAACCGCGAGTTCACGTCACCCTCCATCACCCATCTTGAGTTTGCCTTTTGAAATAGGATTGAGTCCCTGTCTTTTAAGGCTAACTGTAGGTCAGTGAAAGCTTGGGCCCTATTATCAGCCTCTGAAGGCTCCAGCCCGAAAACTTCATCCAAAATGTCGAGTTTCTCTATAATCTGCTTCTTAGAGTTGATGTTCGAGTCAATCTGGCCAAATACTAACTGGTTCCACTCTTTAATATCCATTTTAAGCATCTTGAGTTTCTCTTTCAGGACGTATCCACCCCATCCGAAGACCTGGTATTGTTGCCATTTGCTACTCACGAGTGGTTTGAAGCTCTCGTGTTGAAGCCAACAATTTAGGAACCGGAAAGGGCGAGGCCCCCAATCCAGTTTACCTGCCTCCGCGAACACCGGACAATGATCTGAGACTGACCGATTCAAGGTCCTTAGCTTCGACTCTGGCCATCTATCTAACCACGTGCTATTCACCAGCATTCTATCGAGGCGACTCTTGCAAGACCCGTCTGGCCTAAACCAAGTATACTGTCTCCCAACTAGGGGTAAATCCACCAATTTGCTTTTTGCCAAGAATTCATTGAACATATCCATTTCTCTTCTGTCATTCCCATCTCCCCTTCCAATTCTTTCGCTGTTTGTTTTGATAGAATTAAAATCACCTATTACACATAGGCACTCCTCTTCTGATTGTTCTGCTACAACTGAGATCAGTTCCCACAATTCCCGTTTAGCCTCTAAGGTGGACGGCCCATATACATTCAACACGGAGCATCTCGTACCATCCTCTTTCAAGTTACCATTAACAACCAGAACCCCTCTCGCGTGCCAGCAACTCCTTTCCTGGAAAACATCTGAGTTCCATATTGATATTATCCCTCCTGACCTCCCTTCGGATCCTCTACTTGCCCATCCAAAATTCTCACCACCTCTCCATAAACTTTTGCATAACCTTATGTCCGAATTTTCCACTTTTGATTCTTGAATACACAGAAAATCTATTCTTAATTTGTTCCCCATTTCTCTTATCTCCCTTCTCTTTTCGTTAGCCCCCACCCCCCTTGAATTAAAACTTAGGAGCTTCATTTACTAACCTTGTGCGATCTCCTCTTCCCATTAACCTGGCTAGCCCCACGAATTGCCTTGTCTTTGCTTACAAGAATTGCTAATTGTCGTTTGATTCCTGCCTCGGAGCCCCCATCTACCAACCCGAGCGCTGCTCCCACTTCCCAGGCTTCGTTCACCTCCTCCATAATCTCTTCATTCTCTGCGATTTCTGCCCATCTTGCTTCTTCCACGTTTTCCTCCATTTCGCCTCTCTTCTTCAATTTCCTATGTTTCGAGTTCCTTGGAGTTTTTTTATTTTTCGAGCTTGTCTGCCGTTGTTCGGTGCTTTCGCCCTCAATACTAGAATATTCTGAAGGTTTCTCGCCCACCTCTGAGCTTTCCACTAGGGATTGGGATAAGTCCATTGGGCCTGGGTCCAGAGGTTGATTTGCTGAGTTGCAAGAATTTGGGACATAGGAGCTGGTACTTTCTGGTCCACTTGAAGCCTGTACGCTTGGTTGGGCTGGTCTATTTAAATCCAAACTCAAATTAGGTGTTGAGTTGGGCTTTTTTAATTTTCCTTTTCCTCCATCTGGGTTGGGCCTCCCTTGTTGGCCCAAAATTGACTTACCAGCCCTAGAGTCCTCCGCGTGATTGCTACTCGCCTGTCTATTCTCATTTACTTCTGCCGCCTTTTCACGAGTATCGAAGGTTGCACGCTTTGTTCCACCCCCCTTGGGAGCTGGCCCCATTGATTCTATCGCACGATATTTTGCATTTTCTGTCTCCTCGGGTGAAGGAAATAACGGCTGGTGATTATTACTCGTGGGTTCCTGTGCATGCAACTCTTCAACTTCTTCCTGAGTTTCGGCCACTTCCGATACGTCGTCGGCGAGCGATAGATTATTATCCTCTGCGTATTGACTGTCCGCTTCCGTCGATGAATAGAAATCCGAGAACATGTCATCAACATCTGAATCTCCTTCTTCATCTCCCCATTCCTCCGCCTCCTCATGCACTCGAATGTTGTAGACTATGCCGTCCACCTGGACTTTGAGGGCCTCACGAGGGATATCTGGGTATCCGGTGTTTATGAGTAATCTTGCTGCATGTAAGTTCCGACGTGATACCGTTTGCTCGTCTATTTTGATGAGTGATCCAAACTTAACCGCCATGAGTTCGAAAAATCTGGGACACCATGCCTGTAGAGGCACGCCGTACCATCTTGTCCATATGGTCCGTCGATTTTGGATCATTTCCTTGTCCCATTCCTCGATGAAGTCGAACCATTTTCCAGCCCATTCTTTGATCTGTGGAATCTCCAGATTCTGGTTTTCCGGATCGGTTGATCTAAAAAGCGTTAGATTCCCCCCTAGGTGTGTTATCGACATGTTTTCCGGAGCTCCCAGCCTAATTTCGCCCGCCCTCTCCGTCCATATTATATCTATTTTTAAGGCCCCCACCAGGCTGTGTTTAAGCCATGATCTTTCCTCTTCTGACGGGCTGAAAGTGTATCCAATCTGATTCTCCACTCCCACAATTCATTTTGGGTTTCTCGGGATTGTTTGCTGGTTTATCAAGCTTTGCCCCCCTAGTGCTTCTGCAAAGGATTTATCTGGAGAAGCCTTTGCTGCCCTAGATAGCCTGTAAACTCTCGGATTGTGCATCTCTGTTGGTTTCTGGGGTTCTCTCCCATATGCAGCCTCCTTTGCCCGTAATTTAAAGGAGCCAAGCCATATTCCATTCAGCTTCCTCTCCGTAGACGTCACATTAATATCCTTGCTGAAGCGAACAAACCCGAAACGCCCTCCATCATTTCTGCGTTTAGTCGGGATGAAGATATCTCTAACTGTCTCTATCTCATTAATTTTTATTTTGAGATCTTCACTGTTGCATTGGTTTGGAAAATTCCAAACATAAAATGTCACCATGGGGTTTTTGGCCACGTTCGACCTCTCCCTGATTTCTGTCCACTTTGCCAATCCACGCCTAATCCTATTGTCTAGACCTGACGGCTTACGGTGCAAAAGGTACGGTTTTTGCCTCACCGGAATACACTCAAAATGGTTGCACACTCCCCCCTGCCGCCGGAGCGGGCATTCCCTCTCTCTGACCCTCAATCAATTCCATTACTCCTATTAAAAAATATAGCAATTGGAGAATGTAATAATTATGAGAATACACTACAAAATAATGGCCAGAAGGCAACGGCAATTGGCAACGGCAGGCTACCGTTGCTATGCATTTACATTTTTTTAGAAGGCATATTCATATTACAGTAATATGTAAGTTAGACAACGACATCATGCATGATGTCATTTATAATCATTTTTTTTATATTGTTACGTAAATTGAATATTTTGACAGAATTTTTAATTCATTTCACACGAGCGATGTGCACGTTCACACTTTTGATAAAAATGATGTAAATTAGATAAAAAATATTGTTGATAAGTTACTATTAATTACATATATATGATTTCTGATATGTAAAGATTCTAATAGTGTGGATCAAATATCTAATTTCATTGTAAAAAATGGAAATTGTCCAATATTTTTCCATTATTTAACCATTTATAATTAAACTCATCTCAATTTATATTAAATTAGTGGATATGTAATTAGGCTATTTTTATGATCATATAGCTTCCAAGACATAAACTTGATGTAATTAAGATTGCTACTCATATTTTTTGTATCACATTACACATGCATGCAATTAATTCACTTGACTATATACATCGCACTTTCACTCACTATTCTCTCTCACAAACAACATCCATGTTCTATTTTTCGTAATAAGTAGTAGTACTTTTGTATAGTACCATATATACTGATCAATTGCTTTTCTTACAGTAATTTCTTTTAAGATTGATCGATATTTCTAATTAATCTTTATTAGATTCCCTGGCTAGCTATTTTTGACACCAATATTCAATGTCATGCATTAATAATGAATTGCTTAACTTGCATTGGGTTAAAAGTCATGATAAAAAAAAACCTAATTTCAATTTTGATCTAATTATATAAAATGGTCCGAACATGTAAAAATATACACACAAGTCAACATTTTTTCTTATTTTATGCATAAAGATTTACTATAAAATTACATTTCAAAACACTACTCATTATTACATTTTTTAATTTGTGTGTTCACCTACATATAAAAGTTATTTCGAAACGGATGGAATATTATTTATCATCAATTATTAACATCAATTGCATTTTTACTACACTTCTCTTCATTCTCATATTTTCTTCACACGTTACAATCCATGCACCAACCAAATATGGTATAATTGACTGCAACATTTGACTAAGGCCATCACCTTTGTTCAAAATTCATATTGCAAATGAAAAAAATGGTGTTGCAGTTAAGCCATTAATTACTCCATGGCATTTTGTATAAAATTGAGGATATTGTGAGGATAAAGTGTATAAATAATTTTCTATTATTTTAAGGGTGTGAAAATTATTGTGAAACATCTCGAAAAGAAAAGTGTGAAAGTTATTGTGGAACATCTAAAAAAAGTAAAGTGTGAAAATTATTGTGGAACAAAGAGTATTGTTTGGCTTCTGAAGGATTTTCTATTGAATGGATTAATTATAAATATGAGTAGCAACTAACCTCGCATCCGTTTCCTTTTCGTGGACAATTAATTGAGTGTGAAGTTGGAGTAATTTATGATTTTTAATTCCAGCTGCAACAGTATCATTTTACCATTTTTTATTTGCAATATGAATTTTGCACTAAATTCCTTGACCAACTCCCTCCCTCCCTCCCTCACATAATTAATTTGTTACGGAATTGTATCCACAAAGCAACTCCTTACAAATGATAAATCAAGACAACTAGAAACGCAATGAATTGAAACGTATAAAGAACTCAAAGAAAGAACACGGGATTTACGTGGTTCGATCAAATGATCTACGTCCACGGAGGATAGAAGACTCTCTTCACTAATCACAAATGAAAGTTACAGATTACAAGTATTCACTAAGCTTGATCTCTCAAAACTCTCAAATTCAGTAACCCACAACCTATGCACTAGATGGTGTATTTATAGATGTACAATGCATTGGATAACCGCCACTAACAAACTAACTAACTAACAGAAATAACAGAATTAACTAACTCTGAAAACTAGATTTCAGTAGACTTGACCCAGCGGAGTTGTCTCAGCAGACTTGGGATAAGCAGACTTGTCTTCAGCAGACTTGGCCCCAACTCTCCTGAACTGACTTCAGATAACTTGTCTAGCAGAGTTGTCCAAAACTCATAAGCAGAGTTGTCCAAACTCATCAGTAGAGTTGTCCAACCTCAATAATTTCAGATTAGTTGACTCCTAATAAGACCACTAAACCTTATCAGTTGAATTACTCCTTAACTCAACTTTGCTGAACTCCAAGATCAGAACAATAGCAACTCTTCTGATAGATAGATATTAGATGACATCCAATATTGCATTAATCCTAACAATTCTCCACCTTAATGCAAGATTGTCTTCTTCCCAGCCCTCCTCAAGGCTGTTTGTTCATTCTCTTCTTAATGAACATCCCAGGTACTAAGGTTTACCAACTCCATGCAATGGTTGAACTTATTGCTTGGTAATGCCTTAGTTAACATATCAGCTGCATTCTCTTCTGAAGCTACCTTCTGAACTTCAACAATGCTCTTCTCCAAAATGTCTCTAACAAAGTGCAACTTCACATCAATGTGCTTTGACCTCTCATGAAACACTTGATGTTTTGCTAGATGAATTGTACTCTGATTATCACACAGCACAGGAACACTTTTCTGAAATATGCCAAAATCTCTCAGAATGCCCTTCAACCACATTGCTTCCTTCACAGCTTCTGTTAAGGCTATGTATTCAGCTTCTGTTGTGGATAAGGTCACCATAGATTGTAAAGCTGCTCTCCAGGTGATAGCAGTGCCATACAATGTAAACACATAACCAGATAAAGACTTCCTTGTATCTATGTTTCCAGCAAAATCAGAATCCACAAATCCAATCAAAGGTCTCTTGGTATCAGCTGATTTTTCAAACAATAATCCTAAGTCTTCTAAACCATTCAGATATCTTAGAATCCACTTTAAAGCTTCCCAATGTAGCTTTCCTGGATTTCCCATGAACCTACTCACCATACTAACAGCATAGGCAAGATCTGGTCTGCTACAAGCCATAGCATACATGAGACTTCCAACTCCATTTGCATATGGAACAGTAAGCATCTGCTTCTTCACTTCAGCTGTTTGAGGAGATTGCTTGGCTGACAACTTGAATTGCTGGCCAAATGAAGTACTAACAGGTCTGGACTGGTGCATAAGGAATCTTCTCAACACCTTCTGGATGTAACCTTTCTGGGACAAGAACAGCTTCCCTGCTTTCCTGTTTCTGAGAATATCCATGCCTAATATTCTCTTGGCTTCACCCAAATCCTTCATCTCGAACTTGCTACTCAGCTGCTGCTTCAGCTGGGTAATATTTCTCATACTCTTGCTAGCTATTAACATATCATCTACATAGATCAGTAGATAGGTGCTCTCTAGATAATCTTGTTTACCAATATATACACATCCATCATATTTGCTTCTTAAGAAACCAATAGAAAGCATGAATGCATCAAACTTTCTATACCATTGTCTAGGACTCTACTTGAGCCCATACAATGATTTCTTAAGCAAGCATACCTTACTTTGAGTTTCAGGCATGATAAACCCTTCTGGTTGATGCATATATATTGTTTCAGCTAGTTCTCCATGTAGGAATGCAGTTTTAACATCTAGCTGATGTAACTCAAGATCATCTTGAGCAACCTTAGACAAAAGTAATCTTATTGAACAGTGTTTAACAACAGGAGAGAATACCTCATTGAAGTCTATGCCTTCTCTTTGTGTGAATCCTCTTGCCACCAACCTAGCCTTGAATCTGATCTGCTCTTTAGCACCACCAAATCCAACTTCAAGCTTCTTCTTGAACAGCCATCTACAGCTGACCAACTTCTGTTTGTCTGGCTTCTCCACAAGGATCCAGGTCTCATTCTTCTCTAAGGATTGCAACTCTTCTGACATGGCTGCTATCCACTGCTCTCTTTCAGGACTTGTGATAGCTTCCTTATAGTTTCTTGGCTCATAATGCTCCACCTCTTCTGCTGTGATCAGAGCATATGACACAAAATCAACCTGACCAAACCTAGATGGGGGATGAATCTGCCTCCTGAGCCTATCTCTTGCAAGGCTGTAATTTCTCAGATCAGCAGGGTTGTCCTCCATGGCCTCATCTTCTGAATGATCTTCTGGATCATCTTTTGGGACCTGTTCTGGAACAACCTCATCGGGGGTGTTGTCTCCTGTATCAGCAAAGTTGTCCACCTCCTCTGGGGTCAACTCTCCTGATGTGGGAAACTCCACCTCAGCTGAGAAACTCTCTTCTGACTCATTTACAATTCTTCCATCTAGGTCATGGGAGTTTCCATTATGAGGATATCCCATTACCTTCTCATTAAAATCAACATCTCTGCTGATTATCACTTTCTTATGACCTGGTTCAAGGCACCACAGTCTATAGCCCTTGACACCTATTGGATAGCCAATGAATATACATTTCAGAGCCCTAGGCTCAAGCTTATCCTGTCTAATATGTGCATAAGCCTGACATCCAAACACTTTAAGTTTTGAATAATCAGATAACTTGCCATACCAGATCTCATCTGGGGTTTTACCTTCTAAAGCATATGAGGGAGTTTTGTTTATCAAGTAACATGCAGTACATACAGCTTCTCCCCAAAAGCTTTTAGGTAATTTAGCATCAGCTAACATGCATCTGACCCGTTCTAGAATAGTTCTATTCATTCTCTCTGCTAATCCATTTTGCTGTGGATTAAGAGGGACGGTTCTATGTCTAGTAATGTCCTTCTCTTTACAAAATTCATTGAATTCAGCTGATAGATACTCAAGGTCATTATCTGTCCTCAAATGTTTTAAGGACTTTCCTTTCTTGTTCTCTATCTCAAGTAGCCATTCTTTGAATTTTGTAAAGGCCTCACTCTTCTGTTTGAGAATGAACACCCAAACTTTTCTAGAATAGTCATCTATAATTGACATGAAATACTTACCTCCACCAATGGTTTCAGTTCTTGATGGCCCCCAGACATCTGAATGAACATAATCCAGCAGCTCCTTTGTAGTGTGCTCACCCTTCTGGAATGACTTCTTCTTGGCCTTGCCAAGAATGCACTGCTCACAGAACTCCAGGCTTTTGAATGTCTTCTGGTGGAATGCCCCCTTCTTGGATAACTCCATCAGACCTTTCTCACCCACATGTGCCAGCCTCTTATGCCAAAGCATAGCATCTTCAGAACTCATGGTAACATCAGCAGCACCTGTGATTGTCTCACCAATTAAAGAATATAGACCATTAGACTTCTTCCCTTGCATCACTATTCTATCAGCTTTGGTGACAAACAAACATCCTTTTTCAGTCTTGAATTCATAACCCAAAGCATTTAGTGTGCCAAGAGATATAAGGTTTCTCTTCAAATCTGGAACAAATCTGACATTGGTCAGGATCACATGTTTATCATTAAACATCTTCACCCTCACAGTGCCAATACCCCTCACATTGCAGCTTTCATCATTACCCAACAGAACTGATCCACCATCCATCATTTCCAGGTTTTAAAACCAAGATTTGGTGGGACACATATGGAATGAACATCCAGAATCCAACACCCATTCATTAACAAGTTTGCTATCTGTTATGCTCATGACTTTTGCACTATCATATCCTTTTGCCTCTGCTACATCAGCTTTGGCAGGATCAGTAGACTTCTTATGCTCAGGACAGTCTTTAATGAAATGTCCTTCTTTATGGCATTTGTAGCAAGCTCTGCTCTTGGCTACAAACCCATTCTTCTTTTGATTTGGCTTGGCATGAAACTTCTTGCCTTACCCTCCTTTCTTGTCATTCTTGAGTTTGATATTAAGACCCTCAGCTTGGTTCTTGGTCTTCTTGGTTGAGTTTGCTACATGTAAACTCTTAGTTTTCAGAATGGACAAGACTTCTTTGAATTTTGCCTTACCCTCCTTGGTAATCAGCAAAGCATCCTTGAAGCTATCATATGAAGGTGGTAAGGACTCCAATAGTAGAAAAGACTTCTTGTGATCATCTAAGGTGACTCCAACATTTTCAAGATCATCAACAGCTTGCATGAACTCTATTAACTGCTCATCAAGGGTCTTATCATCTATCATCTTGAAATTGTTGAGCTTCCTCTCCATAAACATCTGGTTTGACAAAGATTGTGTCAAATACAGATCATCAAGGGTCTCAAATACAGCAGCAACATCCTTCTCCTTCATAACTTCCCTGAACACATTGTCTCCCAAACTCAGGACAACAATGTTGTAAGCTTTTTCCATAAGCTCTTCTTTCTTGGCCTGGTCTGCATCGGATGCAGCAGGGTCAAGAGGAGTAAGGGCCTCTTTCAGCCCATGGTGTGACAGCAGAGCCTTCATCTTGGCTTTCCATAAGCCAAAATCTGTCTTACCATTGAATTTCTCTATCTCCAACTTCACAGAGCCCATTTCTGATTCTTGACTTTATCTTCAACTTCCCACAGACGGCGCCAATTGTTACGGAATTGTATCCACAAAGCAACTCCTTACAAATGATAAATCAAGACAACTAGAAACGCAATGAATTGAAACGTATAAAGAACTCAAAGAAAGAACACGGGATTTATGTGGTTCGATCAAATGATCTACGTCCACGGAGGATAGAAGACTCTCTTCACTAATCACAAATGAAAGTTACAGATTACAAGTATTCACTAAGCTTGATCTCTCAAAACTCTCAAATTCAGTAACCCACAACCTATGCACTAGATGGTGTATTTATAGATGTACAATGCATTGGATAACTGCCACTAACCAACTAACTAACTAACAGAAATAACAGAATTAACTAACTCTGAAAACTAGATTTCAGTAGACTTGACCCAGCGGAGTTGTCTCAGCAGACTTGGGATAAGCAGACTTGTCTTCAGCAGACTTGGCCCCAACTCTCCTGAACTGACTTCAGATAACTTGTCTAGCAGAGTTGTCCAAAACTCATAAGCAGAGTTGTCCAAACTCATCAGCAGAGTTGTCCAAGCTCAATAATTTCAGATTAGTTGACTCCTAATAAGACCACTAAACCTTATCAGTTGAATTACTCCTTAACTCAACTTTGCTGAACTCCAAGATCAGAACAATAGCAACTCTTCTGATAGATAGATATTAGATGACATCCAATATTGCATTAATCCTAACATAATTGTTTGGCTGAAAAAAATGGGAAGCAACAAATTATAGTGTTACTTTGCCCATAATTTACCCAAAACTATTTACCTAGCTAACATACTCTATATATAATTGAGGGAGTTTTGTGTGGGATCGTCTCATGTATTCGACAGAAATTCTAACTTTGCTTCGAACATGATTTTAATTGATGAGGATATTTGTCTCACATGTATAGGTGTACGTGTATATAATTTGGATATATATTATAACATTTTCCCAAACTTGTAGTACCCCATTATTCCTGCAATTAGATGTTTTTCCTTAATTTAAAGAAGAGTACGTACACGGTACACTAATAAGTTTAAACCATCAATAATTTAACTTCAAATCAAATTTCCTGACCAAATTAATTTGCTACCTTTGCATTTATTCGAATTCAGAAATAGTTACAATTTTTTTCTTCTTTTATGTAAATTAATTATTCAACTTAAAATAGCTAGGTAGTAGGTAATTGTCAAATTGATGATTTCAGTTTTTGGTATTTTGTCACAGAACACACTTCCTTTCCTATAGGGAAATCATTGACCATTTCTCTCTCTTCCTCTCTCCCACAATTAATATATATGTATATGCCAATGAACCTATGAGAGGGAATATAGGAGTCTCTATATCATATCATTATTCACTCAACAACTAAAGCAGAGTTTAAATACTCGTGTAAGGTTTCAGCAAATTATAGGACCAATTCATAAAAACAGATATGAAGTTCTCCGGCCAAAAGAAAAAAAAATAAAAAATCCTAACTAACAATTTGAAGATTTGATTTAAATTTGAATGCAAAGAGAGGGAATTGTACGTACGTAGTTGCAAAAAGTGTTTGGTACGACACGTCATTTCATATATAGTTCTTATCTTTAGATTGAACGTTGAGAGTTTGTAGATAATCTTTGATCTAATGACCATAATCAAGATTACATTATTAATGTTCGTTCTTATAATAATTGGAACAATTTTGTTTGAAGGTGAATTAAGGTGTAATCGACTATAATGAAGATTGCTGCGATGAAAAAATAACTAATATGCCATATGCCTCTAAAATTATTTTTTTATTTTAAAAATCAGGTTTTGGATTTTAAGATCCAAAATCCGTTTTACTTCGAAATTTAAAATCCAGTTTTCAAAATTCACTCAGGGGGTGTTTCTTTTGGGATTTGAGTGGTTTTAAAAACCAGATTTTTAAAATCCTGGTTTTCGAAATCCCGATCAATAGTAATATGGGTGTTTCTTTTGGGTTTTGGAATAGTGAAGGATTTAACTTTATGTCAAATCAAGTTGTAAGATTGAATGAGTTTGTATTATTATATTATTGTTTGGTGAAATTATAATGATTAGTTGATTAAATGTATTATATTATTGTATTATTATAGTATTATTATATTATTGTTGAAAAAGAATATAATGATTGGAGTAATATTATATAGATATAACTTTATGTCAAATCAATATGTTTGATAAGGGTGGTTTTGAGTGGATTTTGAAAAACGGTTTTTAAATCCCGAAGTAAAACGGGTTTAGGATCTTGAAATCCAAAACCTAGTTTTTAAAACCAAAAGGAAACATCCCCTCAAAAGTTTAAAATCACCCCTATCAAACATATTAATTTGACATAAAGTTATATGTATATAATATTACTCCAATCATTATATTCTTTTTCAACAATAATATAATAATACTATAATAATATAATAACAATAATATAATACATTTAATCATTACACAACTAACTAATCATTATAATCTTACCAAACAATAATATAATAATACAAACTCATTCAATCTTACAACTTGATTTGACATATAGTTAAATCCTCCACTATTTCAAAACTCAAAAGAAACACTCATATTACTATTTATCGGGATTTCAAAAATCAGGATTTCAAAAACCCGATTTTTAAGGGTTTTCAAGGAGACTGCATTTCTAGCTCCAAATGTGCAAAGTCAATCTGATATCCAAAGAACTTTAAGTCTTAGTTCGAAGTCTTAAATTTTTGAGCCGTCAGTCTATACAAATTATTGCTCTGCTTCAATAAGTAATGGAATTAATTCCTGATAATATGTATATAGGCATGTGGCATCTTATTATAATTTGTTTTAGTTTAGTCTTCAATATGTCATGTTTTCTTGCTTATGTTGAGTATAATTAATCAAAATAATTAATTTAATTATCCTTTTATTCTTGTTAATATTATAATTTATATCAAAATAATTAAAGGAATAACCTTATAATAAGAACCCTATCATAGTAAAGATGAAGAACAATATTTAAAACAAATCGATTCAAGTATGGTGTACAAGAGTACTCATGCTTAACTGAAAAAGCAAACTACAAGGAAGCAACAAAGTATGGTGTACAAAAGTGTTTGACCTAGTTAATTTAGGAGTTGCCCATACTACTATTTATCCATATATTTGCCTAACATTAGTATAATTGAGGGGTTAATGGGGGCTCCACCTTAATATTACATTTTACTCTGTTTCAAAACATGATATCAATATAAAGGATTATTATAAGTCCATTTATTAATTGAAATTTTTTCAGTATCAAAGTTTAAACTCGCCCATGTCATGAGTTCAAATCTCGCTGAAAGCAATTTCATCTATTATCTCCTTAATATCGTATTTTTTGTGATTGGAGATGTTTTTGTTATAAATAATGTATTCAAATTAATTATAAACGCACGGATTTTCAATTTTAATATTAATTACATACATGCCTAGCTCATACATATATTTTAGCACGAATTTTCAACTTTAATATTAATTACATACATGCCTAGCTCATACATATATTTTAGATTTCGTGCAAGAGACTTTGATGAAGCTCGATTACTCTCCGAGCAGGGAGATGCTTGTTCATTCTTGTTTTGTCCATGGCCATATAAATGATTTCAGAGATGGTGCTCGTCTGTTGTGGAAAATGTACTCACACATAAAGTAAGACTACTAGCTAGTATTCCCCCGTTTCATTTTAAATTAATCATTTATAAAATTAGATTTATAATTTTTAATTTGATAATAAAACAACTTTTTTTCAGAGAATTTGACAAATTGTTTGGAATTGATAATATAACATTTTTTCAAACCTGTAGATGATGATTACTGTTTTTGTGATGGAGAAAATTATAGTAATAAAATTAAATTGCATGGAGCTAGCAATAATTAATTAACCTCACATGCATCCTGCTTTTTCTTTTCTTGGACAATTGAGGGTAAAGTTTACCAGCTTTCATAAAAGCTAGTTAGCTTGCCCCACCCATACCAATTATTACATCGCTCTCAATTAATACTCCCTCCGTCCCAGGATTACTTGCATACTTACTGTACACTCACTTTTTAAAAAATATTATAATAAATAAAATTTTAAAATATAATTTTATAAAAAAATAAGTAAGTGAATGGCCTTATATGTATATATGAACCATAAAAATAATTACATTAAATGTAATATTGTAGATATTATACGGGTGAAGTTTCTAAAGGTCCGAAAAAGTAGGTGTGCAAGTAATCCTGGGACGGAGGGAGTAATTAATATATATGTACGACATCGTATGAGAGGGAATATATATATATAGGTCTCTTTCCCCGTATTAATCAATCATCGAATCGAGGATCGAATATTTAAAACAAATTTAGACTTTAAAACAAATTGTATTTTCAACAAATCAAGAGTTTAAAAACATTTTTTTTTTATCAAAAGGTCACACAACTGAGAACTAGCTAGAAACCTTAATTACTTCGATCATGCATTCATATAAACTACAGAGCCAACTCGTTTGAAGTAGAATTTTATGTGTATGCATGGAGCTAGCAATTAATTAACCTCACACTGGAAAATCATGTCGAATGTCTTAATTAATGTATGATATATACTAGTTAGTTTTTGCGATATCATTAATTATCAATGAATCTAGTACTCTTTTAAAGTGTTACATGTTTGCATGAACAGTAATTATGTAATATTGTATGTTTCATACGTTGTTAACATTATTTTTTAATCTAATATTATATGGGTAAACAAATAAATATTATTAAAGTAAATAAGTACTCCAATATTAATGTTATATTATCTAATTCTAATTATTTACGATTTTTTTGATACGGGAGATTTTTTTTTTTTTTTTTTTTTATGTTTAAAAAATATTACACAACGCAATTAATATTACATCTAATAATTAAAGATTGTCTTTCATAATTAAACCTAAATGGTCAATTAGGGGGTTTTAAAAAAATCAATTACTTTATATTTTTAGTTACACTTCTTTCTCCTTTTCATTTTCATATTTTCTTGACACGTTACAATCCATGCACCAACCAAATATGGCAAATGACTGCAACATTTGATTAAGGCCATCACCTTCCCGTCAAAAAAAAAAAAAAAAAGGCCATCACCTTTGTTGACTATGGTAAATTTATATACACCTCTATCGCACAATTGTTTGCACTATTTTTTTATTTGTTCGTGTTATAATTATTTGTACTTCCTAAAAATAATTTTTTTTTTATAAATTCTACCCTCACGTATATATATTTACATAAAATGTCATTACTTTTACATTTATTTCAACCATTCTCTTTATTTTGTTCATATAAATTTACTAAATTACCCTCAATACTCCCCTCATTACACTTTTTTCTTAATAAATTTTCGAAACGAAAAAGGTAGTATTATTTATCAATTTGTTCCATTAATTATATTTGGATTGGGCTACTCTCTGATGGTCCGGATTTCAGAAGAATTTAATACATGAAGTACTTTTTGAATTTTTTTGTATATAAGGATTAATTATAAATATGAGAATTAGCAACCTCCTAGATCACATCTTTTTCCTTTTTTTGACAATTGAGTGTGAAATTGGAGGTGACTGCAAACTTTCCATTTTCCCTTATGAGTTAGTATGGTCCGCTTGCCCCCCACCCATACTATTTACTCTCTCTCTCTCTCTCAATATATAATATATGTACGACGAGGGAATATAGTCTCTATATATATGTGTATATCCTCCTCCTTCTATATCGATCATATCTTCAATTCACTCAACAACATCTAAAGTAGAGTTTGATCGAAGAGCTGGAATTATTTGGTGTAAGGCTTCTGGAAATTATATATAAAGCATTCTTTGCGAAGAACATTAAGGTTTAATTTGTGTGGTTATTAATTCTGTCTTTAATTAGTTAATTATCTTGCTCACCCTAACAATTAATTAAACTCATCATGTTTGTAATTATTTTGCATGTAAAGGATGACGACTGCAGCTGCTGGACGTTGCTTATATCTACTCCTTCTTTCACTTGTTTCGCTTCAACTTCTTGCTATCTCTAATGTTAGCATTACCATTCTCGAGAGCGCCGTTAAAAAGGGAGCAGGTTTTTTTTTTTTTTTATTACATATATATGTACTCTTAAATTTTGTATATTCGTATAAAATTTGTTATCTTCAACAGTTTGTCTGGATGGGAGTCCACCTGCTTACTACTATTCTGAGGGATCCGGAAATGGAGCTTGTAACTGGATTGTTTTCTTGGAGGTAATTAAATTCTTCTTTAACATATAGTAATTTAGTTAGTATAAAATTTTATTCTAGCTAGAATTAATACATTATTTGCAATCATTTTTATACTTTCTTTAGCGTAGTGTTTTTTATTACTTTTTTATAAATTTAATAGGTATTTTAAAATAATAATTTTTGTAATTTTTTCAACATTAATAATTAATAACCTTGAACTGTGGATTAGGGAGGGAGTTGATGTACGTAGTTCAATCAAAACCTGTTACAAGAGATCACTTTCGGGTTTAGGAAGTAGTCGCATGGATAGAAAGACTGAAATGCCCTTCTCAGGATAATATTATAACAAAAAAAAAAAGGTTCATATGGGTACGTGGGATATGGGATTTATTTATACTGATGAAAAAAACTTCGATCAGGCTCATGGTTTTATTTTTTATTTGCTTAATTTTCTAAAGTAGCTTTCTTTAAATCTTCTTCTTCTTTCATCAGAAAAACTTTTCAATTGGTAATGTAATTTGTATTGCTGTTTCACATTTCGAGTACTCTAGCTATGCCTATAATAATCCATTCATATTTAAAAATAAATATGCAATGTGACAGAATTTACTTTTTTTTTGCTAGCAGTAGACTGCACTGCCTTCTATTGTTTCTTTGGGGGCATTTAGGACTACTATTATTTAATGAGTATTCAGAAACTCAATCTTTTTTCTTCTTCTTGTCTGTCGTAATCGAGGTCTCAGTCTCAGACTTAGCTCAGCAGTGTTATTATTATTATTTTTGCTATAAATTTAATAGGTATTTCAAATTAAATAATTTTTGTAATTTTTTCAACATTAATAATTAATAACCTTGAACTATGGATTAGGGAGGGGGTTGGTGTAATTCAATCAAAACCTGTCAAGCGAGAGCACCTTTTAGTCGTGCGGATAGGGATATGTCCTTCTCAGGATTACTCGATGATGACTGTAAATTTAATCCAGGTAAATATAGTTTAATTATTTTAATACGTAATTACTCCGTATTATATATTATCAGAAAATAATATACTCTATTTATTAATTAATTTCAGACTTTTGCAATTGGCATAAAGTTTATGTCCATTATTGTGATGGCTCCTCATTTCAGTCTAATGTCGAAGAAGTTGATCCGGTAAGTTTCAAACGTATTGACTTTTATTTTTATTGAATAGAAAACTAACTTGTTACAATAACCCTAACGTTTTAATTTCAGAAAAATAACCTTACTTTTAGAGGAGCAAGAATTTTTAATGCTACAATTGATGAGATGATATCTAAAGGAATGGGGGATGCTCAGAATGTAAGCATGGTTATTTAATTATTCAATGTTTGCACATAATTATTTTTTATTTACTCGATATTATTGTTGGCAGGCCATATTATCGGGTACCTCTGCAGGTGGATTGGCAACCATTTTACATTGCGATTTATTCAGAGCACTCTTACCTAGCGTGAACAGAGTCAAATGCATTTCCGACTCTGGATTTTTCATTCGAGGGTAATTCTCATAAATAAATTATATAATATTTTTTCAAATTTTCATGTATTATTAAAATATATTTAATTCAATTATTTTTCTTGTTTTTCATAGGGAGGGTCTCCCTGCAATCAAACTTAGAGACGTTAATTTCGCTCAAAATGTGACGGAAACACATGTATGTATTTAATTTCTTCCACTGTTGTCTACATTTTTTAACATATTAATTTAAATATATATAGTAATATTTAAAATATGTATTAATGTGTATGATATGCAGCAATTAGCTAATACCCTGCCAGTCACATGCACATCAGTAAGAAACCCGTATCTGGTGAGGAATTAATTAAGTGTATAATTACATTATATATATACAATATATAAAAAGCTACACATATGATCAGATTAAATTAATGCTAATTACAATTATCATATTAAATATTTTTCAGTGCCTTTTTCCTGAGTATTTGGTTGGGGATATTCAGACGCCCCTCTTCATAATCGAATTAGCTTTTGATCAATATCAGGTAAACCTATTTTTCCATAATTAAGTGTATAATTACATTATATATATACAAAATATATATATATATATATATATATATATATATATATATATTCAAATACAATATATATAAATTACTGAGGAAATAAATTTATAAATCCATTAATTAATAAAATCGATTTTGGGAGTGATGTAATCGAATTTGGGAGTGATATATGTATTATAATTCAATTAGAATTGAAATAGTTGATTTTAAATTTTAAGTAACATTAAAGTATTATTATTATTATTTTGTGTTTAATGCATACATACTTTTATATTTTTCACATCACATGTTCAATTAATTACTCTTAGGTTGAGACGAATTTACTTAAGGGTCTCTATCATACTTACGAATGGGAACCTTGCACCCACAACTTATCACACTGCAACACAACTCTAACAAATCTCATGAAAGGTACTCGAATTAATTTTGTTGTATATTGTATCCTTTTTTTAGAAAGTTACCAATTATGTGTATCATATATTTTAGATTTCGGGAGAACTTTCAAGGAGACTTTGTTGAAGCTCCATTACTCTCCGAGCAGAGGGATGTTTGTTCATTCTTGTTTTCGTCATGGCCACGTAGTATTTAGAGATGGGTGGACTTGCTCGTCCGTGGTAGGAAATGTACTCGCGCATAAAGTAAGACCACTAACTTGTACTCATTTGTAAAATATAGACGTTCCAAATTTACAATTTAATAATAAAACAACTTTTTTTGCAGACAATTGGACAAGCTGTTGGCGATTGGTACTTTGATCGATGTTTTTTCCAGTGGATAGATATATTTAATGACAGTCCATTGAATTGCACTAGTCCCTTAACGGATCCCTCTTTTTACCAACAATATCTTACTCTTCTGCACTGATCGATTGTCGATAATTCTGCTAGCTGGATCGATTTAATTTTAATTAAGTTGTATGACTCTAATTAAACATAATTGATGCGTATATTTTCATATTAATCACCTATCTGATTGAGAATTTGCTTGTGTTATTATGATTATAGAATGATAAACAATGCATTGACATGAGTAGCAATTAATTAACCTCACATCCTTTTCCTAGACAATTAGTGTGAAGTTGGAGGGGGCTGCAAACTTCCTTTTTTCTCTTATGTAATTACAATTGAGTATATGGCACAATATTGTAACTTGTAAGAAGCAATTGAGTATCGTACAATTGAGTAATTAGAATTGAGTATATGGTACAATATTGTAACATCCTCACTCACTCATGTATGAAATGAAATTATTTCAGTATTAGAGTTTAAACTCGTTAAAATCACACTGAAAATATATTAAATTGTCTGTTCGATCAATGAACCTCATTTTTATATGGTATATATAATAATTTGCCCACCGTACAATTGAGTAATTAGAATTGAGTATATGGTACAATATTGTAACATCCTCACTCATGTATGAAATGAAATTATTTCAGTATTAGAGTTTAAACTCGTTAAAATCACACTGAAAACATATTAAATTGTCTGTTCGATCAATGAACCTCATTTTTATAGGGTATATATAATAATTTGCCCACCGTACAATTGAGTAATTAGAATTGAGTATATGGTACAATATTGTAACATCCTCACTCATGTATGAAATGAAATTATTTCAGTATTAGAGTTTAAACTCGTTCAAATCACACTGAAAACATATTAAATTGTTTGTTCGATCAATGAACCTCATTTTTATAGGGTATATATAATAATTTGCCCACGGTGATATTTATTAATTTATTGACAAAATGATTTTTTTTTAATTTAAAATGAAATAAAATATGACAAATACTTATGTGTACCAGTTACATACATGTAACTGGCTATTTACACTCCTTTTTTAATAAGTCCACACTCCTGCCTATTTACACTCATTTTTTAATAAGTCCACACTCCTGTCTATTTACACTCCTTTTTTAATAAGTCCACACTCCCTTCTTTTAGACACTTATGTGTACAAGTTACATACATATAACTAAATTCAATTTTTTTATTATTAGTTATTTACTTTATTTTTTATTAATTTCACCCCCAATTTTTTTAAAAGAAAAATACATGTAAAATACTATATTACCATTTTATCAATTAAATTAAAATATAATTCATTAAAATTATAATTATACACCAACCATCGTGTCACCAATGAATCACCACGAAATCAAATTAATATTATTCTATTTTTTTAACTTTCAAAAAATAAATATAAAAGCATAAGGAATATAAAAAATATATATGAAACTCAAAAATAAAATTATGAAATAAAAAATTCAGTTTTTTTTTTTTAAATGACCAAAATTTAGGAAAAAAAATACAAAAAAAAAAAAAGCGAAAAAAAAAGAAGCTAAACTAAAAATATTCAATTTTTTTTCTAATTTGGGTATAAATGTATGAATATGACATGCTCACTCTCTAGTTTTAATCTGATTTATAATAACTAAGATTATTTTGTTATGTTTTCATTATTTCTAAAATGATATCTAGTTTAAAACTAATTAATAACATAATCTAATTGAAAAATAAAATTTATATTTAGAAACTTAAATGAGTAGAGAATTGGGGAAGAAACGAGCATAATATTGCATCAGCTTTATTATTTTCTTTGTGGTCATCGCCATGTTGATGCATTCATATGTTTATTGAGTGTGAACGTATCTATTAATTGAATTGTGTGTTGGTATGCCTTGAATTATGAATGTGTTAAGTTATGTATTTTTTATTAAATATAATATTAGTTTAAATACGATATAGTATTAATTAGTACGCCTATGGTATAGTACTAGTTAATATATTATATAGTACTAGAGATTAATGTGGATATAAAAATATTATTTAATATATGAACTAATACTATACAATATGTGAATTAATATATACTATACTATATTTGAACTAGTACCATAGAGTATGTGAACTAATATTATACAATATGTGAATTAATACTATACTATATTTGAACTAGTACCATAAAGTATGTGAACTCGAAACTCGAAAACATTAGAACTTGTACCAATATAAACTAATATTATACTATATATGAACTAATACTTACAATACTGCATATTAACTAATAATACACCATAATACTTATCAATTGTTATCATAACACTTATAAACTAAAAATTATTATATATAAAAAACTAAAATAAAGTGATTAAAAAATGAAAGTTCGAATGAAAATAATAATTAAACAATGTAAAACAAAGTAAAATTTGTAAGGAATGAAGTAAAATTTTGAAAGGATAAGATGAATATTATACACCAATTAATTAAAGTAAAATAGTACCAGTAGAATTGAACACTTGCACCTAAAAGAGATGAGAGTTTTATTTTTTAAAACAAATTATTATTATACTATTTAATATTTAAAAAAAACAATTAATATTATTTTTAAAATTTTCTTATTAGACTTTAAAATTTTAGAATAATTATTTGTGTCATAAAAAGAATGTACGTGAAAAAAAATATCATATGAAACACAAATGATAAATAGGAAGAAAAATAAATTTAAAAAATAATATTAAAAAGAGAAATATAAATATCAATTGAATTAAAATAAAAAATTAAAATGTTAAAAAATTAATTGAGTATTATTTTTTAATTATAAAAAAATAAAAAATTAATTGAAGTAAAATAAAGTCCCAAAACATTTATGTGCTAAATTAATATAGTACATGGTCATGTGTTATTTGTAATGGGTTATTGGATTGTATATAATAAATTGATCATGTGTTTTTGGATTGGATATACTCCCTCCGTCCCGGAGGAACTTGCACCATTTGACTGGCACACATTTTAAGAAATTTGTAAGAAAAGGTGTAATGATTGATGTTTTGAGGGGTAGTTTTGTAAACTTTTATGAATAAAAGAAAGTAAAAAGTAGATTGAGTGTGGAAAAGTAATGGCATATGGGTAAATATAAGTATATTTCAAGGGTGAGAGTTGTGAAGATATTTCCTTTTATGGAGTGTGCAAATTGGTACGTGACATCCATATATGGAAAGTGTGCAAATTCCTGTGGGACGGAGGGAGTAGTAAATTATAGTAAATGGGTGGGTTATTGAATCCAGTTACATACATGTAACTGGTACACAAGAGTTGCAACCCATAAAAGATATCTTTATGAAATCAATTTTTGACCTAATTAATTAGTTACCTTTACATTAATTCCTAGTTTGAAACTATTTCTCCACCTCTTTGAATTTGAAATATTTTTTTTTCCATCGGTTAATGCCTCTAGCTAGCTTTCTCATTAATATTACTACTACTATTTTTTTTTTCTTTTTCTTGTTAATTGACCATATTTCTCTCTCATAATATTACTGCAAACTTTTCTAAAAGGTTTCCCCACCCATACCATTTATTACATCTACACTCCCATTTCCCCATCCACTCAACAACTAAATTAGTAGAGTTTGAAGAGAATTATTGGTGTAAGAAACAGGTTTCTGGAAATTATAAAGCAATATTCATAATTTGCAAAGAACAAGGCAAGGTTTGTGTGGTTATTAATTCATTCTTTAATTCTCTCATGATCATGTGTTTTGTTATTTTGCATGTAAATTAAGGATCATGACGACTACAACTCTGGACGTTGCTTATATCTACTCCTTCTCTCACTTGTTTCACAATAACTTTAAAGAAAAATGTCAATTATGATCGATAGAGGCCGACTTCGTCCCATCTGATATGTCCCTCGTTATCTCTTCTATACGGACGACATCATGATATTTTTTAGGGCCACAAAGTCTAATATCAAGAACCTGCATGCTGTTTTACATATGGTCGTATTTCCGGTCAGATCTATAGTCCTCCGAAGTCTAGGGCTTTCTTTGGGCGTGCTGTTCCCCAAAGGCTTCGTCGTCGAATGCTCAGGGTCACAAGAATCGCAGAAGGTTCCCTTCCTTTCACATATCTAGGCGTTCCGATCTTTCGTGGTTGCTCTAGGAAGGCACATTTACAGCCTGTGGCAGACGATGTTATTGCTAAGTTTAGTCGTTGGAAGGGTAGCTCATTTTCCTTGGCAGGGAGACGATGCTTGATTAACTCGGTTATCACGGGATCTATGGTCCACTCTATGATGGTCTACAAGTGGCCCAGTTCACTACTTCGCCAGGTGGAATCTGCTATGCGCAACTTTCTTTGGAAGGGAGATGTGAACCGTAAGAGTGGAGTTTGTTCGGTTTCGTGGAAGAGGGTTTGTGCACCCTTTGGAGAAGGAGGGATGGGGGCTCGCTCAATTGCACTGGTGAATACCTCATTTCTCTATAAGTTGAGTTTGTACATTCTTCAGCACAGATCTCCTGATACAGCTCTGCTTCACAAGAGACACTTTGCCTCGGATGGCAGATTGCGTCCCCGTGGGAGGATCTCATCTATTGGGCCAGGTATTCATCCTCATGTTTCGAGGCTTTCTGATTGGTCGAGATGGCTGATTGGTAGGGGTTCGACAGTCAGCTTTTGGCATGATAACTGGTTGGGTTACACTATTTTTGATAAGATTGGCCTCCCGGATTGGTTTGCTGCCACCCTGAAGAGCACGGTTGGGGACTTCTTTTACGACGACTGCTTGCACTTTTAGGAGTGCTTTTTTACGGACTTCACTGATATCGTTAGAGACATCCTTCAGCTTAGGGTTCCTCATAGCCTTGACAAATTTATTTGGGAAGGTACTACCTCAGGGGAGCTAACCTCTCGTGTGACCTATGACATGCTCAGGTCTCCTCTCCCTCGTCTTGGATGGTCGTCGTGGATTTGGAGTTCCTTCATTCCGATGTGTCATTCTAGGGTTATTTGGAGGGCGATATAGGACAAGCTCCCTACTTCTGATTGGCTGGTCTCATTTGGGATTTACGGTCCTTCGATGTATATGCTCTATCGTAAAGACTTTGAGTCTTTATACCACTTATTAGCTCACTGTCCATTCACTCTGGAGGTTCTTCAGCATCTGACTCAGCTTTTTGGAGTTACGATCCACACGGGGATCAACTTTCATGATATCTTCCTCTAGGCCACTAAAGTTCGGTTGGGTCCACAGTCTTTGGAGTTATGGAGAGCGGCATTTGTCACTACAGTTTGGGCTATTTTGGCTCTGCGTAACAGGGTGGTCTTTGATGGGGTCTCCCCCTCAGTTAGACGATGTATGGCGCAGATCGTTGCTGGTATTTGGGAAGCTAATAGCATCTCTCGGGGTTATGTAGACGGTTCAGTTCGGGATCTCTTGATTGCTATAGGTCTTTTGGTGTTTTGGGTAGGCACAAGCTAACTCGACAGGGTTCGTCTGTTAGATGGATCCCTCCGGATCCGGATTGGTACAAGATAAAAAAAGACGGTAGTTAAATATCCTCTCTAGGTAGTTTGCATGCAGGGGCGGTGTTTAGGAACTTCAGGGGTTCTTTGTTGCGGCTATTGTCCAAGAGGTTGGTTGGGGTATTCATTTTGAGGCGGAGTTAGCAACGACTCTCATTGCTATTCAGTATGCCCATGCCCAAGGGTGGTGGTTCTTATGGATCGAGTCGGACTCCAGTCTGACAGTTAGCACGTTGACTAACAGACATTGATTGTTAGAGGAGTTTACCTTTTCCCTTCGCATGGGTTTTGTCCCTAAGGAGGGTTTTCCCAGGCAAGGTTTTAATGGCACTCCGACCTCTAGCTCGACTTGTGAGCTTATGGTTTTAAGTTTTCTTTCTTCTTTTATATTCCATACCTTTTTATTGGCCTGATACATCACTTGTCAAAACATGAAGCTAAATCATAAGTATTTGCTCTACTTACTACTTTATACACATTCAAGGAGTTTGTTACCACTCATGATGAGAGTTCTCAATTAAATATTGATATGTTTTGAGGGGTTAGTTAAAATATTATTTTACTATTTTAAGTATGAATCGTTAAGTAAGAGACACTAAAAATGATAAAATTGGTCATTAAGTAGGGACGAAGAGAGTATAAATTGGATTATATAGATCTAAGTTATAAGACGTGAATTGAAATTTCCTCGCTTAATTCAATATCGTGTCATTCTCTAACTTGCATAATTAATATGTCCTTCATCCCACAATTTTTTTGAGCGGAAGAAAGAGTTTATTAACGAGTACTAGAGATACTTAACAAGATCAAAACATAGTTACTCTTTTTTTGGCTTGTTTTACTTCATCCCACAATTGTTTGCACACTTAACTCATTTATTTGTTCCATAATTACTTGTAAACCTTAAAAGGTATACTCCTTTTTCTAAACTTTAATATCACAATATTCACATGTTAACTTACAAAATTATCGATCTCTTAACACTTCAATATTTATTACACTTTTTTTTTAAATGTGTTTATCTTGTGGTTGCAAAACACTTATGGGATAATGGGAATATGAAACATTGATAAGATGAAGATCGACGGCCAAGATCAAATCTCCACAAATCAAAACCCTTGGTTACTGCTATTTATGCGTTTGCAGGAAAATTTTATCTATATGTGAAGAAAACAATTCTATTTCAATTAATCAATATTAATGATACGTTTTCCAACGTAAGATAATATTAAATGTCTGTGCAAGTTTTCAAATCATGCATTAAACGTAGTTGTAACAAAATCAATTCCCAAAAAATCTTATAATCGATTAATTAGCATAGTATTTATTTAACTAAGTTATTAAAAAATGAAAGTCTGAATTGTATATCACCAATTAAAACATTCTATATGATTTTCCAATCAAGAAAAATGCTCAAACATTATAGTTTAATTTGCTTGTAATGAGTAGCAAAACAATTGTAACATATAATTTCACGTACTCTGTGATACCTACAAATGGATGTGAACAAAAGTATACTAGTGACACTTATCGAGTGATTGTCGACACAATATTTTCAAAATCTGCTGAGATATATGAAATATAATATATCCAATTCATTGTTGAAAGTTGAAACCATATATATATATTTAATATTAGAAAAGGGCATCAAAACACCCGATTTTTGTGCGTCAAATTAGATCCCAATAATAATATGCAATAAAATCAGGCTCAACAAGTTTAAATTTTTTGTTGTGAGAGGGATAAATAATGAGGAATCAATAATAATATGCAATAAAATCGTAGAACACAGTTTACTTAAAAAAAAAACACAAAAACTTACATGCAATATTGACTAATTAAAATCAATTAGGTCAAAATTTGTGAATCAAACGCGAATAAAAAAGGGTTAACTTTAATTAAAATATTTGTTTTCGCTCTCAAATATTATCTTACTACATGACCTAAACTATGTTACAACAAAACCTAAATTTTGTCACTATAAGGCCAAAAGTGCAACTACAAGTACAAAAATATTCTGGACACTTATTTTTTTTTTGGAAAAAATTACTAAAATAATTCTGACTTATTCGACTATTACATGACTAAAACAATGTTACTACAAGACCAAAATTTTATCACTACAAGGTCAAAATGTATTACTACATATCCAAAAATATTATGGACACTTAATTTTTTGGGTGAATTTTTCAGAATGTTTTGACATGTAGTATTAAATTTTTGGCCTTGTAGTGGTAATTTTTTGATCTTGTAGTAATAATATTTTGGTCATGTAGTAAACCACCAGTTTGTGACCCGCGAATTTTCTGGGCAACCCGGATCCGGACTTATGACCCGCGAATTTTTTAAAATTATCTTAATTTCACTTTTGGACTAAATGGACTTAGAGTTTTGACTTGATCTAATTGCGATAAAATGCATATATGCAATATTTCACATAAATGAACATGGTTGCTTGGGTGATGTCAAGTTAGGAAAACCACTATACCAATACCAAAATATATTAAAAAGAGGGAGAATATATACTAGTATATATAATAAAATTTCAGAAATTGAGTGGGGGACAATGCGGTAACTTAAGTCGATTTCATTATTGGATAGGAGGAGTTCAATATTTGTAACTTATTGTAATTCTTGAACAATTCATCCTTTTGAGTACCTCTTATACTTTAGTAATATAATATCTTTTTCTTAAAAAATATACAAAATTAATGAAATGAAGTATTAAAATGAAATTAGGGGACTAAGATTGATAATTAATTAATTAGTTATTGTGATCAATTAATCAGCTGTGAGAGAGGTGCTAATTATATTAACCCAAGCAATAGATCATCACCAGATATGCCTTGGACGGATAATATTCTTTGCAATGAACGACACTTTCGTTTCCAAATATCTGGACAAAGCAGGCACCATATGTATCCCGTACAATTTGGCAACAACCCCTAGGTGGAGATTCCGGAAAATTACGACAAACAGAATCGATAATTTGAGCCTTACAGTCAAAAGCATCATAATATTCCATAGTCTTGTTGCAGTCACCTAAGTCACGTATGTCAGATGGTGATAAGTTCTCGCTTGATTTTTGGGATTCAGCCCTACTAATTATAATAATTAACACTAACAATATTATAATTGCATGTTTATTTGGAAATATGAATTTGGAAATCATATTGAATACTTAGTAGCTAATTTGTTTAATTGTTTATGATAATATCTTTCATTTAAGTAGTTTGAATTTTCTTGATTAATGTTACAACTCATTTTATAACATCTCAGTTGACATTTAAGGTTGTATTTAATTAATTTAGAGTTATGTAATTATTTCACTACAAATAATTGTCAAAATTGCGAGGTTATGTACTCCCTCGTTAAATGATGAGGGACGAGGGGTTTTACAAAGGGAGTAGATGGAGAGGGAAATACCGAGGGTTCAAAAAATCCTCGCAAAATAGCGAGGGAATTACAAATCCCTCGTCATTTAATGAGGGACATTATTTTAGATATAATAAAGGGCGAGGGATTTAATGCTCGCTCGCTGGCGAGGGAATTTAATGCTCGCGGCCAGACGAGGGATAAATTAAAATGCTCGGTAAAAAATAGCGAAAAAATTATGACGAGGGAATTAATGCTAGCCATTTCCTTCGTTATTCATGTTAAAGAAGACTTTTCACTTGCCAAATCCCTCTCTATTTGGATACTTTTTTTGTAGTGTTTATATTCTAGTACAAAATCCACCTATCTAGTACTTTCTAGTACAAGCACTTCATTTTAGCACTTAGCACTACAAATTTTCACTTAAAATGACTTATATGCCCTCGTCTTCCTCGCATCCCTAATTCTCACCATGTGAAATATATCAAGTATGGCCTTTTAACCCTACCCATGTTTATTTTTTATCTTCATTCCCTTTAACCACTTTTAAGTGTAATAAAAATAATTAAAAAAGAAAAAAACTAAGAGAAAAAAGAACCCCTAGCCTTCTACAAATTTCATATTTTCTCATTCTTCTTTTTAATCTCTACACTTAAATTCTCTCATTTTTTCTTATAATGTAATCGAAAGTTGGATTGAAGGTAAGAAACATATTTTTATTATATTTTTTTATTTGATTTTGTTGGTATTTAATGTTTTTTTTTTTTTTTTTTTATGTTTACACTCAAAATTCCCGTTCAGGTTGTTTAATGGGGTTGTTTAGTAGGCTTGTATGGGCTTGTTTAGGGTTGTTTAATAGAGTTGTTTAGGGTCGTTTAATAGAGTTGTTTAGGGTGTGGTTGTTTATGATTGTTTAATGTGGTTGTTTAGAGTTTGTTTAATGTGATTGTTTCTTTTTAATCAATTAAATAACAGAGGGTAATTTTTTTTGTATATTTTGTATAAGTACGACCATTTTTTTATAAGCAGTAGTTTCACTATAGTATTTCTGAAATTCCCCCTTCTCACCACTCTCATCATTTAAAATCCTTTTCTCGCGCACACACCAAAGCTAAATTCTCCCTCAATCTCATCACACACAAATCCGACAAAATTTGTCTTGCTCTCAGATCTTTCACCGCCTTCGTGACATGGCGGCGGATCTTTTTCTGTGGTGGCTTAATTCGATCTTCAATGTGGGGATTTGTATATTACAGTATATAAAAAGATACTTCAATATCATGACGAAAAAAATAGCCTAAACGCAAAATGGGTAAGAATTATGTGATAAGAAGAATTACATTTAAATTATATACTCACTTAGGTCGTTAATATATGTTTCACTCCAGTCTTATAATTAACAATATTTCAACAACCATTGAATCGTTAATCTAACACATTATTTTTTATAAATTAACTGATTCACTTCATTTTTAAAAAATATTTAAACTAACCGTATTAAATAGATATTTACATCAAAACCCACCTTATACACAAAGTCACCCTTTGAATAAATCCACCATTTTTCTCTGCAGAGAGAGTTGAAAACTGTAATCTTACGTCCAAATTTGTATATATAATTTTATTTCACGAGTTTTAATGAATATTGATTGTTTATGTATAACATAAATGTGTTGGAGGGTATTATGAGTCATGTCATTATGAGATTTACTTATAAATAAAGTGATGGTAATCAAAATGTTTTAAGAAAATACTATAAGGGATTTTTCCGGTCTGAATTGACCGGCCACGCAATCGTGAAATCCTGAATTGATTTCCTGGAATCTCCCTCTCCGCTGTCGAGAGCCAAATCCGCAAACATCACTACATAGCAGATTACCCGGGATCTGAAGATATTCGCTCTTCATTGGGAGTGATACGCCGCTCTGATCTCGGTCCTCTGCTGATTTTCTTGCCCTATTTATTGGATTATGACCGCTGGTATCAACTAACCATGGAGAGACTAAACATTACAGACGAAAATGAAGAACTGGTCTACCAAACAAACTCCGAGAGGGACAGGGGAGGCAATGTCAATCTCAGCCTTGTGGGTAGGTTCCTTACCGACCCCAGCCTCTCTTTCAATCTCACCCGTAGCCGACTCGCCTCACTATGGCAACCAACGAGAGGAGTTGCCATCAAGGACATCGGAACCGGTAGATTTCTGGCTCAATTCAACCATCTGATGGACATCAAACGGGTACTGGGGGGAGCCCCCTGGAGGATCGGCACAAGCCTAATCATTCTAAGCCGTATTTCAATGGGAGAAGTTCCACACTCCATCCCACTTACTAAGGTGCCATTCTGGGTTCAAGTTTATGAAATACCAATGGGATACTTCGCGGAGGAACTGGGGATAGCTTTGGGTAACTACATAGGCACATTTGTTTCATATGATGAAACGAACAAAGGCGCCGTCTGGAAACCCTTCATGCGGATCAGAGTCGAACTTGACACCCCGGCCCCGCTCAAGAGGTATAAGGTGATACGACTCGACGATGGGGGGGCAACCGCTGTCAAATTCAGATATGAACGTTTGACGTGCTTCTGCTTCTTTTGCGGCCACATCGACCACACCATCAGCATCTGCCCCGACTACATCGAGGTAAACGATGAAAATGCAAAACTAAATTGGAGCAAGGACTTGGTGGCACCAGATCGCCGAAACCCACCCCTCCCGGGCGACAAATGGCTCAAACACGACGGAGTCTCCGGCGGGCCTGCCACGGCGGGAACACGCAATGGTGAGGGCGGATATCCGGGAAACGGCAACCAGCGCACTAAAGACCCCAGCGGAAATCAAGGTGAGAGTTCAAATTTGGAGGTTACAAACGCCTTGACCACCAGCAATAGAGGAGCAGTTACAGACTTGATGGAACTGCAATCAAGGGGAAAAGTAACCATCAATCCAATCTTTCACCCACGGTACATTGATGGAACAATTGACACTTATGCCCTCTTGGAGAAAAAAAAAGAAAGATGTTAGGCGCACCGTACGATGATGAAATCACCCAAGTACACACAGTTTCTGACAATGAAGACGATGACACCATGGACGAACCTGAGGATTTTTTAGCGGCTGGCCCCGGCTCGGGGGTCAGCCGGGGTTAATGATTGTCATAAGCTAGAACTGTAGAGGCCTCGGTCACCCTGCTACCGTTCCTACTCTAATAGACCTGATTCGAGTGCGACGTCCAGATGTAATTTTTTTATTCGAAACTATTTCTTATGGTGTTCGTTTAGAATCCGTACGTATCCGCCTAAAATTTGACTGTTGTTTCTCTATCAATTGTATTGGCCATAGCGGTGGCATGGCTGTTCTTTGGAATAATAATACAGATTGCAGTGTTTCGAATTACTCTAATAACCACATTGATTTGCATATATTTGATGCTAATGGTAACTGGAGACTTACTGGCTACTACGGATATCCAGAAAGGAGCAATCGACACCTCTCTTGGACTCTGTTAAGACAATTGGCGTCCATGAACACACTACCTTGGGTCTGTATAGGGGATTTTAACGACTTGTTACAACCCAGCGACAAGAGAGGTCGAGTTGCCCACCCTCAATGGTTATTTCGGGGCTTCCGAGATGCAATTACGGATTGCAACCTAAGCGACATTCCCATATCCAGCTCAAACTTCACATAGAGAAGAGGTCGGGAAGCACACAACATGGTGGAAGAGAGGCTCGACAGAGCAATGGGTACTCCGTCATGGCACAATAAATTCCCATATGCAACTTTGGAAAATCTAATCGCCCCCGTCTCGGATTACAACCCGATTCTCCTAAATTCTACTCCATCTACAACAAGGATTAGCAGGCACTCTTTCAAATTTGAGAATAGATGGCTTAGTGAACCTGACATCAACATGGTGGTGAAAATGCTGGGTGGACTACCAGGGCTTAAATCTCCTGCATAAATTAAAAGCCACCAGTGAGACCCTAACCGTTTGGGGCGATCAAACAGACAAAGTGTTTCGCCGAAACAAGAGAAAGATCGAGGGCGAAATCCGACAGCTGCAAGACATCACAAGCATTGCCAGAAAGCTCGATCTCAGTTGGGTACGCTCCTAAAACAAGAGGAAACAATCTGGAGGCAACGAGCAAAAATCCACTGGCTGAAAGGCGGAGACTTAAATACAAAATTTTTCCATCAAACGGCATCGGTCCGAAAGAAACACAAGAAAATCAAAAAACTCCAGAGCGAAGATGGGATATGGATTGATACCCAAGCTGGTTTGTGTAGCCTAGTAAGCGACTATTTTGCAACACTTTTTGCTGCAAACCCAGATCGCGGCGACGACAACTATTTCCTCCAAGCTGTCCAACTAATGATCACTGCTGATCAAAACACTCAACTCATTAGACCGTTTTACAAAGCAAGATTTAGGGAAGTTGTCAAATGCATGAGAGAAGACACAGCCCCGGGGCCAGATGGCTTCAATCCGGCCTTCTTCAAGAAGTTCTAGGCGACAATAGGTGATGAGATTTTTTACAATGGGACAAACTGGTTAAATGATGCAGTACTCCCTCCAGATCTCAACAAAACTCACGTTGTCCTGCTTCCCAAGGTAGATAACCCGCAATCAGTTCGTGACCTACGCCCGATATCCCTTTGCAATGTTCTGTACAAAATCATCTCCAAAGTTTTATGCAACAGATTAAAGGAGGTCCTCCCGGGTCTTATCGATAAAGCATAATCTGCTTTTATCTCCGGCCGGATGATTCAAGATAACATCTTGATTGCGTTCGAGGTGTTACATTCGATGAAAAACAAGAGACATGGTCGAAGGGGAGATGTCGCTTTAAAAATCGACATAAGCAAGGCGTATGATAGAGTCGACTGGGCCTACCTTGAAAATATCCTTCGACGCTTGGGCTTTGCTGACATTTGGATAAGATGGATGATGATGTGCGTAAAATCAGTATCATACACTGTGATGGTAAACGAAGATCTTGTGGGGCCTATTAATCCGAGTAGAGGGCTTCGTCAAGGTGACCCATTGTCTCCTTGTCTCTTTATTCTATGCTCGGAAGGACTATCATCGATAATCAATAGAGCGTGCCAAAACCATCTTCTGCATGGCACAAGGGTTTGTCGAAATGCACCAGCAATAACACACTTATTGTTCGTAGACGACAACCTCCTCTTTTGCAAGGCTACTAGCGAAGAAGCCTCGAGACTCAGAAACATCTTGAACGAATATGAGAGAGTCTCGGGCCAAGCGGTGAACTACGCGAAATCAGGAGTCTTTTTCAGCAAAAACGTGGATGAAGATACGAGGAGCATTGTCAAGACTACTCTTGGAGTCCAGAATTCTATTAACACAGGTAAATACCTGGGCCTTCCCTCATTAATTGGTAGAAAAAAAAAAGAGATTTTTCAATACATCAAGGATCGTCTATGGCACAAGCTACAAAACTGGCGTAAAAGGAAATTATCTAAAACCGGCAAAGAAATCCTCATAAAGGCAGCTGCTCAAGCAATTCCCACTTATTGCATGACAACCTTCTTACTACCATCGACCCTCATCGAGGAATTTCATGTTATGCTCAACAAATTTTGGTGGGGTGGAAAAAGAGATGAGTAAAAAGGCATTAATTGGATGAAATGGGACAAGCTTTGTACTGGAAAAGAGGAAGGGGGACGGGGCTTTCGAAACCTTCACATGTTCAATATTGCACTCCTTGGAAAAATGGGCTGGCGATTGTTAACCGATGGCGACTCTCTGGTTTGTCGCGTGTTAAAGGCACGTTATTTCCCAAGGGGGGACTTCCTCTCAGCAACTATTGGATGAAACCCCAGCTATACATGGTCCAGTATACATGCCGCGCAAGACCTTATTCGCCTAGGGGCCCGCTGGAAATTAGGAACAGGGGCAAATATTAAAATCTGGCACTCACCATGGATAAATGATGGGTCGAACTTCTTCGTAAATTCCCCTGTAATCGACGAACTGGAGAACTTGAGCGTGTCGGCCCTCATTGATCTGGATGCCAGGTCCTGGGATCGCCCGCTGATTGAAGAACTTCTACCGGATGATGTTGACCGAATATTAAACACGACTCTCCCCCCGACTGATGTCGCGGACTCTATAACATGGCATCCAAAGAGGAATGGGTTCTACTCTGTGAAATCGGCTTACAAGATTGCGGCACAACACTCGACTACGACGCCACAACCGATTGTGGGTGAGTGGAATTCCATTTGGGCGATCAAAGCACCACCGAAAGTGAAGGATTTACTTTGGAGAGCAGGCAGAGATATCCTACCAAACAAAGCTAATCTAATACGGAAAAGGGTGGTGACGGATGATCTTTGCGTAATGTGTGAAGCAGAATCGGAAAACACCTGGCACACATTCATCAACTGCATTTACGCAAAAAGATGCTCGGTGGCAGCAGGCCTTTGGACGAAAATTGAGGTTGCAATACCTCGGGTAAACGGCTTCACCGAACTGCTGTTTTCTATGACCCAAAGCCCAATTCAGAATGTAGCAGCAAATTTCAGTATGGTAGCATGGCAGATCTGGAAAGAAAGGAACATGAAGCTCTGGGACAATCAATGTCGAAGTCCAGTAGAAGCGGTTCATTCCTCGGCGGCTTACTGGCTAGAATGGATAGGAGCGACTGACATATTCAGAAGACAACCAGCGACCACTGGTGAGAGGCTGCAAGGGGAGTGCCCCGCATGGCACAAACCTAGTAATGGCAAGGTAAAGATCAATGTGGATCCCAGGTTTTTCATGGACACCTTACAAACTGGTATAGGCATTGTTATTAGAGATGCAAATGGATTTTTTGTCAAGGGAAAGACAATGCTATTTCAAGGTCTGATGGAGGTGGACGTGGGAGAAGCCAGAGGCTTTCTTGAGGCCATCTCATGGACCAAATCATTGGGCTTAGACGCGGTTGTCTTTGAAGGAGATGCAAAACGGGTGGTGGATGCCATCAACTCCTCAACACCTTATAATTCGATAGTCGGGGATTATATCTTAGCATGTCGACATAAGTTAACCACATTTCATTCGGTTTCTGTTAATTTCGTCAAAAGGGGTGCCAACACATGGGCACACGAATTTGCTAGAGCCTCTCGTGCTGTAGGAGGCTCTGTTTGTTGGGATGACCCTCCAACCTTTGTGGATGGGCTTACTAACCCCACTTGTCTTTGCAATAATGAAGGCTAGTCTCATTTGCTTTCAAAAAAAAAATAAAAAAAAAATAAAGTGATGGTGTATAAATAAAATGAATTTCAATTTAAATAAATAAGTGATGATTTAAAGGTTGATAAAAATATTATTTTCATCTAAGATATAAATATTAAATTTGGACTTTGATGTGGATGAAATAAATTCACCTCTCAACAATTAAAATAAATTATAAATATTATGAAAGTTACCTATAAAATCCTTCAAAGTTGCTCCTTCAAAGTTGATAATCACGTACTCCACGCGTGCTCTGAGCCTGCAATGAACCCGTCGGGGGAGTTCCCGGTGACGGGCCTCCGACGCTCAAGTCAGTTGATGGATTGAAGCAAGGAAACCAAGAATGTAAAAAGTGTGTGAATGTGTGTGTAATATGAGTGATAATACCTTTCACAATAAGAATTCACTAGTATTTATACCTTTAATTTTCAGGGTATTTAGGTCATTTGAAGCCTTACAGGACAACCATTGATATTGCGCCACATGGACGTACTATTCCTGACATCTCAGATTCTTTCAGATTCTGTAAGTACAGTTAGTTATCTATGCGTGCTAAGGTTGGACAAATTCTTAATACCACCTGATTATAACTCTACCTCTAGCTCTCCATTATTATAATATCTTTCACGGGGCTTATCCTACATTTCAGATCTGATTGTGTCATTGAGCACGAGGTGGATATGAGTCCAAATATTTTAGCTCTCTCAAGAACTGAACTGGATAAATGTGAATGGGCCAGCGCTGGTAAATTAATCGGATTAGTTAATACATGTTATATACATTAACGTGCTTTTTATATCACTTTGATTGAAATGGGCCTTTGTGCCCAAACTAACACATATTGACATATATAATGGAGGGGATATTCTGACCTTTCCGCTATTGGGCCCAATTAGCAAATATAACCTATCAACTTCTCCCCCCTCAAGACAACTCTGAATTCTTACGCCAATTCATGAGCTGTTAATTGTATCTCTTTTCCATTCACAATATCTATGGAGTAGGCCCTAAAAAATTAATATTTTTTCACTTTAGATATTAGCCATCAGTCCATCATTCCTATGTCAAATCATCCTCAGGTTTGTCAGGTTCAAGCTTGACGCTTCATAGACCTAGGGTTTCTTGTTTGACCATTTTCAAAAAATCCCTATTCCCTTAAAACTGATTTCACGTGTGCTTATTCCTTCAAACAAAATAAAATTGGGTCTTTTCTTTATCACTACCAATTTCTTACTCCGACGTTACTCCGCAAATTCTTGGTGAATCAATCTGGCCTCATCTCACGGCTATCCAGCGTCGTTTGTCAACTTCTCGAACACTCATCCTCGAATTTTCAGCCGACTAATCTCAGATTTATATCTAATTTGCAGCATCCTCTTGAGGTATGTCTCTTCTTTTTTTATTTTTTGTTCACTTGTTCTACCCTCCTTTCATTCCCCCGTTTCATTGTGCATGTATATATATATATATATATTTTTTTTTTTTTTTAAATCATCCACTCTGACAGAGAAATATGGATGATTCTGAATGCTCTAACTCTGCTGCGTCGGCTTCTGAATCTTATAGTTCAGAGCGCGTAGATTCCTCTTATGAAGGCAGTAAAGAATTAACTCCCTCTGAGCTTTTACAATTTGGGTATACTGATGTAGGACTTAATCCCGAAAGTAGCGCTTTAACAATTACTTCTACTGATAAAACTCATTCCTGCTCCGGGCAACGACTAACCCGTAGGCCCTCAGTGGTGATTTCTGAAAAGCATAGACTTGATTGGGATAAAGTATCGAAATCCTCTGAAATGGATAAAGATTGTCTCCCAGGTCTAAGGAAAGATTTGTCACCGTGTCTTGATTTTTTAATAGATATTCCCCGTCCTGATGAAAGACCTGATCATTTGTATTATCCATCCTTAGCCTTTTGGACCCAACAACTTGATGCTGGAATTAGATTTTCCCTTACACCCCTTCCTTCACGAGGTATCTCGCATCACTAGGGTTCCCCTTAATCAATTTACACCTTCATCTATTCGAATCATTCATTTTTTTTATTTGGTTATAAAAGCTAATGGGGGGAATCCTATAACACTGACATTCAGGGTGTGCTATGACGTGAAGCGCACTGGTTCTTTTTTCTATGTATCGTCAGTTCCTAAAGGCTCGACCCATTTTATCCAAAAACCCTCCAGTATTGATGAAAAATGGGAAAAAAGATGGTTCGTAGTGACTCCCCGATCCGGGAAATGGGATTTTCCCTGTGAAAACTGGATATATCAGGCTCCTCATACCACTCGTCCTCCTCTTAACGTGATTCCCTCCTCTGATTTTGAGATCATCATGCTTCTTAGTTTTCGGGCTAGGGGTCTAAAGAAAAACTTTCCTACTCAGCGCATTCTCCGCAATGAGGACATGTTGAAACACTTTGGCTTCTGTCCTTTGGATCCAGATGACACTCCTCGAGGTTGATCCACTTTTCTTAAGAACTTAAATTATTGTCTTATTTTTATTTTAATGCACTCATATATCATGCTTCCAGGTCACTTTTTATTTTGTTTTTGAATGAATCTTTCACCTCTGTGCAAAGATGAATCGGGCTACTGATCTTGTGGTAGACCTAAAAGCGGTAGCAAGCGCATGAGCTAAGATGTCATTGTTGCCTCGGTTGGCGACAAAAAGACCTCTGATGATGTTGGCTCCACTCACATTCCTTCAGATATTGAACTTATGTCTGGAGATAACAACAAGCCCCCAGCTCAGCTCTGGTTCGGGGAAAAAGAACGCTTACCTCTGAAGTGGCTAACCCCTCTAAAAAGGGGAAAACCTCTAAGACTGATAAGACAACTCTAGCCGCGGTCAAAAGTAAAGATAAGGGTAAAGCCGATGAAGTCCGATTGTGCCCTCATGATAAATTCACTGTGGAGCTGCCTAAAGGCTTTGCTCACCTCGGAAAGGAGGAAAGCTTATCATTCGTTAAGATTTTAGAAACGGCTGATGATCGTTTCTCCTTTAGCGATCACACCGATGAGCAGGTCGAACGTAGCGCTGCTGCTTATCTTGTTAAGGTATGACTTCTAGCTCTTTATTTGCATTTACTAGAAGTATTCACTCATTATCATTTATGCATATATATAATTTATTGTTGTTTCAATTCTTGGCTTGCTACAGCCGTTTGTCAAACAGGGTGAGTCCGAGCACGACTAATGATTTACGAAACAAGCTGTCAGAGCAAGAGCAGGCAGTAGTCAAGGTTACAGAGAGCATGAGAGCTTTCCCTTAAGAATGACCAGCTATCAAAAGAGCTCAGCGCTCTACGTGATGAAGTTACTTCGTGTAAGAAAAAATCTGAAGAACTTGAGAGGTCTCAAGCTAATTTCGAGAGCACACTCGAGAGAGAGAAAAACGAAGCTTATAGTCTTGGCTTTTCAGAGGGCGTTCAGAGTTGTCGACAACGATTTCTCAAGACAAGATCTGGTCAACTATTCTTAAAAGATCTTCATGAGGGACTGATTGAAGCGTATCACCAGAGCACAAACTGTAACAGCCTCTCCAGCTTTTACTCAGCTCTCTCCCAGGCGCAGGATAAAGGTTTTACTGGTGACCTATATCCTCAGCTCGCGGCACAAACTGTAACAGCCTCTCCAGCTTTTAAAGGAGATGAGCAAGAGGATTGGAACAAACCTTGGTGGCTCCCAGTGATGAGGAGAGTTGCCCTTCATTTATCTAGGGAAGAGCACATATCTGCCGAAATGCCTTATGCTGAGGAGATCTGGTATGATGTAGATCCCCCGGAGAGCATCCTGCACACCCTGGGTTCCGATCATCCTCCGACCCTATCGTCCATTGAGGAAACCGATGCTCCAGAACTTGATGATATCAATCCCTAGTTCTGCCACTTATTTTTTATTTTGTTCTCTTCAAGCATTCACCAAATTTTCCTTCAATTGTTGAAACTAGAATGCCAAAACTGGACGAAGGCTCCTAGACGAGCTCTTCTTTTACTATTTGTTACTCTTTAATTTATGGCCAGATTTTGATGCAACTATTTTGGATTCTCTTATGATTGAGCTCTCACCATGCAACCCTACAAATTTTATATGTTCTGTAGTATTTATCTTATACTCCTCCTACATTTAGTTTTTATTTCAAGAGTTAAATATTGGGCGCTATTACTGGCTATTATTTTTTGCCTTTTCAAATATTCAACTCCCAAAATATAACTTGGGATTTGTATATATAATTGTTTTTTCTAAGGTTCAACTTTTTTTTTTTTTGAGATTCTTTCTTTCTCGAGAACTTAATTGTTAACCTGTATCAATTCTTATTTAATAACTGAATTACTTAGTTCAGCCAATTATCTAGAGCTGAATTTCAGATTTGTAAGGATCAGCTCTAATTCAAGAGCTGAATTACCAATTTTTCTTATGAAATTCAACCAATTTTCTAGAGCTTAATTTCAAATTTTTAAGGATTAGCTCTCATTCAAGAGCTGAATTACCAATTTTTCTTATGAAATTCAACCAATTTTCTAGAGCTGAATTTCAACTTTTTATGGACCAGTTCTTACTCAAGAGCTGAATTACCAATTTTTTATGAAATTCAACTAATTTCCAAGAGCTGAATTTCAAATTTGTAAGGATCAACTCTCACTCAAGAGCTGAATTACCAATTTTTCTTATGAAATTCAACCAATTTCCTAGAGCTGAATTTCAACTTTTTATGGATCAGTACTTACTCAAGAGCTGAATTACCAATTTTTCTAATGAAATTCAACCAATTTTCTTGAGCTTAATTTCAAATTTGTAAGGATCGGCTCTCATTCAAGAGCTGAATTACCAATTTTTCTTATGAAACTCAACCTATTTCCTAGAGCTGAATTTCAACTTTTTATGGATCAGCTCTTACTCAAGAGTTGAATTACCAATTTTTCTTATGAAATTCAACTAATTTCCTAGAGCTGAATTTCAACTTTTTATGGATCAGCTCTTATTCAAGAACTGAATTACCAATTTTTCTTATGAAATTCAACCAATTTCCTAGAGCTGAATTTCAACTTTTTATGGATCAGTTCTTACTCAAGAGCTGAATTACCAATTTTTTATGAAATTCAACTAATTTCCAAAAGCTGAATTTCAGATTTGTAAGGATCAACTCTCACTCAAGAGCTGAATTACCAATTTTTCTTATGAAATTCAACCAATTTCCTAGAGCTGAATTTCAACTTTATATGGATCAGCTCTTACTCAAGAGTTGAATTACCAATTTTTCTTATGAAATTCAACCAATTTCCTAGAGCTGAATTTCAACCTTTTATGGATCAACTCTTACTCAAGAGCTGAATTACCAATTTTTCTTATGAAATTCAACTAATTTCCAAGAGCTGAATTTCAAATTTGTAAGGATTAACCCTCATTCAAGAGCATAATTACCAATTTTTCTTATGAAATTCAACCAATTTCCTAAAGCTGGATTTCAACTTTTTATGGATCAGCTCTTACTCAAGAGCTGAATTACCAATTTTTCTTCTGAAATTCAACCAATTTCCTTGAGCTTAATTTCAAAATTTTAAGGATAAACTCTCATTCAAGAGCTGAATTACCAATTTTTCTTATGAAATTCAACCAATTTCCTAGAGCTGAATTTCAACTTTTTATGGATCAGCTCTTACTCAAGAGCTGAATTGTCAATTTTTCTTATGAAATTCAACAAATTTCCTAGAGCTGAATTTCAGATTTGTAAGGATCAACTCTCACTCAAGAGCTGAATTACCAATTTTTCAACTAATTACTCAAGAGCTGGGATGGGATGGGACAATTAAATTGTTGGAGAGAGGGGTGAGGTGGGGTGGTGTGGGTGTGGGTTTGGGCTGGGGCTGGGATGGGACAATTAAATAGTTGGAGAGGGGTGTGGGTGTGGGTTCGGGCTGGGATGGGAGGCTTGGGATTGGGTTGTGTGGGATTCGGATTTGGGATGTGTGGGATTGGGTTGGTGTAACTCTTGGAGATGGATTTGTAGATGTTGTTAACTCTTAAATGCTTTAACATTATCAACAACATCTTAATTTGACCTTCCTTGATTTATTATAAGTTCTTTCTGAAATGTTACATTAAATGTTGGACTAAATGCTCTCACATTCAGGTACGATTCTAGAAGCTTCTACAAGAGTCTGGAACTTGGAAGATTCCAGAATGTTGGAGAATGTGATAGAAGAGTCTGGAGCAGTTTAGAACGACCTGGAAGATGGAAGAAGGATATAGAGAGATCATGGAAGTTGAGCTCCTAAAAAATAGGATCTCATAATGGAAGGATCTAGAACTCGGCTATTGCTCTATAAATACCGCTGGAGTCTTTCATTTCAAAGTATGCATTATTCGAGTAACACCTATTCTGAGCGTTCATCCCTAGTTAGGAGTTAGGGTCAGTAGTTGTATCGTTTAATGTACACCGAGGGATACCACACCTTCCCGTGTATTTAGTTCTAGTCTTGTATCGAGTGAGAGTGAATCATAGATCAGATTAGTTCTTTAGACAGTGTTCTTACACTTAAGTCTATTTGCGGATTCAGGCACCTGCCTCGATTGTAGTTTCGGTTTGTGGAATGTTGAAGTAATTGCTGAGACATTTCACACGACATTTTCGTAACTTAGGAACTAAGTTATTGTTTTCGCCGTAAGGCTTAGCATAGGTTTTGTTATTAATAAAATCTATGTTAAAAATTATTCCATTGTGTTCTTATTGTGTTTTAGTGTTTTAGACTTCCGCTGTGTACGGTGTTTACTTTCTGTATTTTGTTAGAGTTAATGCTACACTAATTGTCACACCATTCAGTGTAACATTGTTCTGTTTTTTACTTAAACACTAGATATTACCCCACAAATACTTTCAGAATTTTTGACCCGGATGTAAAACGGGTTCGTTTATCGTTCAGATACGGATTTAGAGACGATAAAATGTCGTTTCTAAATAGGAACGAAATTATAGATGGATTTTTGACTGGGTCCGTTTATCGTTTAGATACGAATTTAGAGACGATAAAATGTCGTTTCTAAATAGGAACAGAATTATAGACAGATTTTTAACCCGGATGTAAAACGGGTCGTTTATCGTTTCGATACGGATTTAGAAACGAAAAAATGTCGTTGTTAAATAGAAACAACATTTGAAATGGAATTTTCACCCGGATATAAAATGGGTCGTTCATCATTTAGATACGGGAATATACGGTGTCAAATTTCGTCTCTCATTATAAACCGAAAAAAGGGTCTCAAATCCGTATCTTATTAGAAAAGGAATTTAGAAAACCATTCCTAAAATTAGATACCTTGTTATTAGGAACAAATAGAAAATGGTTCCTGTTGATGTTGATATAAGTGTTCTGTTTAATGATCCAACACTAACAGCCGAGTGTTGTGTTTTATGTTCCCAACACTTATGACAACATCAGAATTTGCCCTTCCTTTTTCACTAACTCCGATCTTACGCTTATTGTCTAATGATATCCCCAGAGCAGTTAGAAGACGTGGGCAACACCAAGTCATGCCATTGCGTGGGAGTGAGAAGTTATTAGACATGATATAACAAGTCCCTACATTCTAGGAGTGGTGGAAAGAGGTTATTGGAACCGCTTGATCTCACGGCTGTGATGATCATAGGGGTTGAGAGCAGTTCGTCCATGAAGCCTATAAATACAGTAGTTGCCTCAACACAAGATATACAAGAAGAAAAGTTGAAATCAATCACTACACTATTGAACGCTATATACGCTTCTAGTTAGGAAAATTATTGTTTCTTCTTGTAGTTCTTCATACTATTGTAAACCCGAATAATAGTGTGTTTGAACATAGTCTTATTTACTAGGTTATATGCATAGATCTATGAGGGATATAGTTTCATAGGATCTAGTAAATTATTCAATCTTTCCTAGTGTTATTGTACACCTCTAAGAGGTTGTAATTCGTTTCACATATTCTAATATAATGAACAACATAAATTATTTTATAATCTATGAAAATTTTGAATACTTCTATTTTAAGTACGTGCATTTTAATTTCCGCTGCATAGTGTTGTCTGGACAGTGCCAACACGACAGACAACATCTCTGATTTCGCACGCGCACACACTTTCAGTTCCAAAATCCGTTTCTAACCTGTTTAGAGACAGTATTTATGGTATCTACTCCGTCTCTGAATCTCAGTTTTTTTGTAGTGAATAGTGAGGAGTCATATAGAGACGTTGCTAGGCTGGTCCATTGTTACCTTTTGGCAGCAGTGTTATCTCCTTAACGACCTATATTGAGAATCTAGTTGATGTATGCCGTTATGACTAGAGTACTTTTATGGTTGACTTCCTGAAGAAGCAAATGAAATCTAGTAAGCAACGGAAGACTGGTGGATGTGCGATTATCCTGCCTGTAAGCATTCTAAAAATATATGTTGTTTTTTGTTAATGGTATTATTGTTATTTTAACCAAATTTTGTAACAACCTCCCATGCAGTTTTGGTTATATGAGCACACGGGTTTGGTTGAGCCAAGAGAGGTTGAAGCGTTTCCTCGATTTTTGAAATGGGACATGAATGAGCTTCATACAAAGCTTGAAGATGTGGATTTGATTAAATATCAATACGTAAGAATGCTTTTAAGTTGACATCTGAATGACATTTTGTGTCTGATTAAAAATAAAATAGTTTTTTGATGCATTACTAATACTTAGATTGTATTTGGTGTTAAGGAAGACTGAAATATTTTGTGCCTGATTAAAAATAAAATAGTTTAGGAAGACTGTGTTAAGGGGGACTGCGGCTGAGGGGGATAAATTTTTGCAACTCCAAAGGTTTAGGGATCTTGAAAACAGAGAACATGGTGATGGGGGTGGTAACTCGGCTGAGGTTATTGAGACGGATCATGAGAACCTGGGAGAAGATGAACTTGTTCAGCCAACCGCAAAATGTGTTGTTGCGGAAGTTACACCAGACCAAAATGCTCATATTGGGGGAACATTGCTCCATTAGCACATGCAGTTGGTGAAGGTAGCACCATTGGTGGGGGTGGGCATAAAACCGAAAAATCGAACCGAACCGATGATTTTCGGTTTATTTGGTTCGGTTTATTCGGTTGTTCGGTTCGGTTGAATTTTTTTTTAAATTTTGGTTTTTCGGTTCGGTTTATATTTTCTAAAAACCGAATAAACCGAACCAACCGAACTATAAATAAATATAATTAATATATATATATATATATATATATATATATATATAACCTAGATCTCGCTTATCTTCAAGTTATATATGCTAGTTTTATTTTGGGATTTTTAGATTATGTTTTTAGATATTTGATTTCATTGAATTTAAATTTTAGATTATATTCTCTTTGCTCGAGATATTTTTGTTGTTCGGAGCACGAGAGGACGAGTTCTTGATGCATTTAGGAGTTTATTAAGTCCTAAAATAGTGCAATGTCTCCTAGAATTGAATTTTTTAAAATGTTTATTTGTTTAAATAATTTGTTTAAATTTTAGGCAGGAAAATTCGTTTCAAACCGAACCGAACCAACCGAATTGTAATTCGGTTCGATTCGGTTTTTATATAATTTCGGTTCGGTTCTTTTTTTTTTAAACTTCGGTTATTTCAGTTCGGTTGAAAAAAGGTCAAAACCGAACCGACCAAATGCCCACCCCTAACCATTGGCCCCTTGGTGTCACCCAATTTTGGTGTTGGGTCAAATTCTAATTTTGACTCTGGGTTGGTTCAGACTTCTCCTAATTTCAGCATTGGTATGACCCAGTATCTGAATCAAGAGTCTGCGAATGACCCATTTGTCAAGGGCATTAGGAAAATCTTTGAAGAGATCGATCTGGCTGATGCTGTACAAGGCATGGTTAAATTGGGTGGGGATTGTTGATGTTGATATAAGTGTTTTGTTTAATGATCCAACACTAAACAACCGAGTGTTGTGTTTAATGTTCAGAGACTACAATATTGTAGAATCTAATGTACCTATATATTGTGACAGTAATAGTGCCATTGCCATCACACAAAATCCCGTTCTACATACTAGATGCAAGCATGTTGACATTAGGCATCATTTTATTAGGGATCATGTGGAAAAGAAAAATATTAGGATGGAAAAGATTCATACTGATATTCAAAGAGCTGACATTTTTACAAAACCATTGGCTGAAGTGAGATTTAGAGAGTTATGCATTAGCTTAGGATTGATAGATATGGATTCTATATGTATATAGAACTGCACTAACATTTCAGGTACTGATCTTATACCAAGAGGAAGATAAAGCAGAAACTAAGAGCAGTACATCAAATGCCTAAAAATTCAGAAGAGACAATCCTATGTCAGACCACTATTTTTTTCAAAACAGGTAACAAGGTTACTAAAGTGACCTTAATCCCAATGAGGAAGCTGGTAAAGCTGAGGGACACTGAGAACACACATTAAGGGGGAATCTGTGATTTCTTAAAGATCCTTTTGTTGACTCAGAAGACTAAGTTACTTTAGCATAAACCTTGATGTGATCATTAATTTAATTATAATATTACTACTCTGTACTGTTTTACACTTATATCTCATGAACTAACACTTCTACCAAGGTGAAACAGGCACAGAAGAGGAATTCTCCACTGAAGGGGGAACTGATCTGATTACAGATTTGATATGTCTACAAATCTGATCTGATTACAGGCTATATCAGTCTACAGATATGTTCTGATTAAGAAATTGACTTGTCTACGGAATTGTTTTGATTACAAAGTTTGTTTGTCTACTGTACTGATCTGATTACAATTCAATTATTCTACAAAACTAATCTGACTACTGATTAAACTGTCTACAGAAAGATTTGATTACTACTAATCTGTCTACAGAATAGAACTGATCTGTCACAGTACTGATCTGAAAAACTACTGTGCTGACCCATCTACTGATCTGAAAACTACTGTGCTGACCCATCTACTGATCTGAAAAACTACTGTGCTGACCCATCTACTGATCTGATGTCTGAAAAAGTTTACTCAGCTGATCACAGTACTCAGCTGATCCAGATAAGTACATTTTCTTTGTATACAAGTAAGAGAATGAAGTGAAATATTTTTGGAAACTACTGTGCTGATATGCATCAGAACAATATTTTGTCTTAGAATACTCTAAGTCAAAAACTGCTCAATTTTAGATTACTAATAGAGAAGATTAGTACACTCCTCTAATTTTAACCTAATTACTGTGGTGTATTTATCAAACACAAATTGGCTCCAAAATTAAGAATGGTACTAGAATATGAACAGTATCTTTTAACACGTAGTTCGAGACTCAATCTCAACCATTCATCGTGGAAAATAAATTCAATCCAAGCCCTAGATTGGTTTTGAATTTATCAAACACGATCACTTTCTTCTTCATCTTCCTTACGAGTTCATTTCTGGAAAATTCATAACTCAAGATTTACTGCAAAATCTCAATACTCTATCTTCTACAAAAATCCTAAAATGGCGATTATCAATATTATCAGTGAATCTAACGAAGTCGTAGGTACGTTTGATTCTGATTTTTGGCTTCGAGAAAAGGGCATTTTTGTGGAAAATGCAGTTTACTTCAACGGCCGACACAGTGCAGAAAACCAAGCTATTCTGACTATGTGCGAAGAATGCGGGTTGAGAAAGTATCTTGAATCATCTCCAAACAATGTGTTTGAACCAGAAGCTATGGAATTCTATTTACAGCTTGAAGGTGATAACAATGGTGTCCATTCAATGCTCTCAGGGCACAAGGTCTCGATTACCCGAGAAATCCTTGAAATCATGCTAGATTTACCTCAAGGCCCAGTGGATATTCTGACCTACAAGGCAGGAGAAGAGAAAGAATGTGTGGGCAGATGGTCGGGTGAAGAACCAGAGTCTCTAAGCAACCTTAAGAAAGATGTGCTTCCTACTGGTCTTCAATTTCTAATGGACATTGCTGGAAAATGTTTGTTAGGTCAACATCACAGTCAGGATGCTCTAACAAATTTGAAAATTCGAATCATGGCAGCAATCATTGATCGAGTGCAAGGTGATTGGCAAGGGTTTTTCTTAGAAAGATTGATGAGTGAGAAAGAAAAAGTCTTGTTCGATGAGGATACAATGGAATTTTCGATTAAGTCGAAGTTAGGGTTCGGAAACAAGCTGAGTATTCTGTTGCCTCAGTTAGCCATCAAGAAGGCGTACTGGAGTAATCCTAAGAAATTCCATCATGGAAAATTCTTAATGAAAAAGGAGTCTGTTCGATTTGAACAAGAACATCCCTTGGTGCTACCTCAAGAACATGAAGCTCAAGAATCTGGTGCTTCAATGTATCGGTCTGATGATAATTAACCAGAGATAAGATCTAAAGCGAGGCATGATCCGAGCAGTACTAGACCAAGAAGAGGAAGGTCTGCTAAAGCTGCCTCAGAGCAAACAGTCCGTTTTATTGAGACTGTGGTGCAAGAAAGCTCTGAAGAACAAGAGGTTAGTACTTCAAGTGTTGTTGTTTTACATAAAAGAACCAAAGAAAGAAGTGCATCTAGACCTAGGAGAAGACTTGTTGATTTCTCTCCTACCCCTTCGAATTCTGATCCTAGCCCAACTGATCCCATTGACCTCCAACCCTCATGTTCTGGAGAATTAGCTCACTATTTTCCAATTTCTCAGAACACTCCCCATTCATCCCCTCAGAACACTCCTGTTTCAAGTCATCAAAACCAACCCACTACACATCATTCACCCACACAAGTTCATGATCACTCTACTGAACATGAATTTGAGCCTTCTTCTGTACCAATTGACATTTCATCATCCCCTGAACCTGAATATTTAGCTCCTAAACCTGCTGGTTTAATGGAATATCCTATCTGTGATAAAGAAGATCGAATTAGGATAAATTTGAGATTAGCTCTGTTGAAGCAGTTTCATGGTTTAGATGAAAGCTCAGTTGAGTTTGAGAAACTTCTTAGGATAGGCACATGGGTGTATCTTAGGAGGAGTACTCTTAAAGAAAATCTAGCTATTATGGAAGGTATGGGTGGTGCTTCAATCTTTGAAGATTTGGAAGCAGAGCAGATGCTTGCAGCTGATGTTAACTCTTTTACTGAGTTATTAACCCCAAAGTCAGTGGTGCAACTTGTTGAAAGGTTAACAGGATTTAAGTATTCTGTAGAAAATGTTGCCACTGCTGCTGCAGATGAAAATGATGATGTTGATATAGAAAGAGAAGAAAGGGTAGTTGATGAACTTGCTAAAGTTGTTGAAGAAGATGTTATGGAAGTTGATGAAGCTGGTGACAATACAATAGAGGTGTTTGAGAACACTGTTGTACTTGAAGAGACAGAAGTTTTGGAAAATCAAGATTTGAATGCTGATGAACTGGATAGCATGCCATTTCAGTCTGCTGAACCTATCATTCCTGAAGATGTGCAGGAACAGATCAGAACAGTTCCTGTTGAAAAGGAATCTGACAATGCTAGCTTTGAATTATTGAGAAAGCAGAATGAAGAGCTTCAAGCCAAGTTGGAAGCTGCTGTGAGAATGTTTCAAGAAGCTACTGAAAGAATGAATAAGATGCATTCAGAAAATTCAGTTGAAAGAGTTATGGAGCATACAATGACTAAAATCTATGATCTCCACAGACTTCAAGAAAAGAACTTATCTCAGGTGTTGCATGCAAAGTTGGAGCATCACATAACTCCCTTGAAAGAGTGGCATGATGAAGCCAAAAAGGGGGAAGACAGGATAAGAAGAGTAATGGAACAAACTCAATCACAACAAGCTCAACTAGTTGTGAGTCAAGATGAATTGAAAGAAGAAATTGCTAGTTTGAATGAGAAAATCAAGCTTAGGAAACAACATAAACAACAAAGTCAAGAAATTGTTGAGAAAAAGAAAACTGATGTTGCTGAAGGTTCTATTCAGAAGAAAAGGAAACTGATCTTGTCTGATGAAGAAGAACAAGAAGAAGAAACTGGTAGAATTACCAGATCCAGAAGCAAATTGAAGCATGGTGTTTCAAGTGAAGAACAAGAAAAGCTTGAATTGATGAAGGAAAAGAAAGCTGAAGAAGCAGAGCTGAAAAGGAAGAAAAATAAGGATGTTAAGTTTTTAAGAACAAGGTTTGACAATAGAGTTGCAGCTTTGAAAAGGAAAATGAAAGCTCAGAGAAAAGATGAAGGAAAAGAATTTGATAAAAAATTTCAAGATGAAAATTTTGTTGATTTTATAGTTGTTGGGAATAAAATGAGCTATGTTTTGATTGAATACCAAAAACCCCCTGAGACATGCCTAATTTATAAATGAATATGTTCTAGAAATGTTAAGACAAATAGACTATAGGCTAGATGAGAAGCTGAAATGTTAGGCAGCTCTTAGACAATTAGATGCACAATTTGAGGGGGAACCTATACTTTGAAGATGATCAAGATCAAGTCCCCTCAAGGCTCAAAGTCTGGAACAATCACTTAAGAGTAAGGACAGTCTATGAAATCTAAAATGCTCTTATCAGGAGAGTTGTCCTAAGGAGATGCTCTTATACAAAAACAAGATTGTAAAACTCAAAAGGACAAGTCCAATGAAGATGCTCTTATCAGGAGAGTTGTCCAGAGAAAGTACTCATAAAAGCTCTGATCAGGAGAGTTGTCCAAAGAAGCTAGCCATAAGAAAGTACAAGCTTACCTAGCTCAAAAGGACAAAACTACTCAAAGGTGTTCATCAGGAGAGTTGTCCAGAGAAGTCTACTCTAGGCATAAAATGCTCTGATGCAAAAAGATTAAATACACTGATCAGGAGAGTTGTCCAGAGGAGTTGTCTCAGCTAAATTGATCAAGATCAAATGCTCTGAAAGGCTGAAATCAACTATGCTGAAGAACTTGAGACAACATGTCCCTAAAGGTCTTCAAAGGAATGAGCTAAGACCATACTCAAGAGAAACAAAGGGAAAGAGCCAAGTCATCTGAAAAAGAGCAAGCCAACCATGCTGAAAGGCAAAACTGCTGATAGTGATAAGGAGAGTTGTCCAGATGATAAGGAATATTGTCCTATCATTGGATCAACCTTCAGAAGCCATGTCCAAGTCCTAACAAGAAGTCAAACATTGGGAAAAGTGCTACAGAATGAAGACAAAACTGTTACAGCCGTTTATTACCCAAATGAAGACATGTCACTATCAAGAATCTGTCTTCCAAGTTTGAAGAACTCAAGGAAGACATTTATAGCAATTTGGGGCTGCCTCTCCAACGGGCAAATCCTCCATTTTGTCTATAAATACAGAAGTGTGAAGACCATTTGAAAGTACCTCAACACAATCCAACTAAGCTCAAAGTTCTTACAAGCTAGAGTGCTTTCAAAGCTTTCAAAGACTATCTTAGTCTTCAAACACTTCATCTAAGCTGAACCAAATTGTATATCTTTACACAAGCTTAGAGAGATATCCTATCCTTATACACTGATCTCCATTGTAAAGGATATCTCATTAGTTGAAACCTTACTTCAACCCTTATATCTTTCAAGAGTGAAAGTGAGAAGGTTGTAGTAGTAGGAGTGGTAGGAACTGACTGTTGAGAGAAGAACAGTTCAGTTCTGAGTTGAGAAGAGGGTACTAGGACTCTAGACATCCTAGGGATCAATTCACCAAGGAGTGGTGTTCTTGATCAAGTGCACCTTGGCACTATAAAACAAGTTAATTCCAAAGAGTGAAGGAATTATCCTGTTAAATCAGGGAAAGTGGATGTAGGAGCTTGAGTCTCTGAACCACTATAAACTCTTGTGTTGATTTACTTTACAAGCACTTACATTCATTCAACACTGCACACAAAACTGATCTTTCAAAGATACATACTCAAAGACTGTGCAAAACTGATTTGGACAAGTTCCCTGAATCTTAACTGGACTGTGTTGCATTGACTGAGTGATTTCAGAAATTAAAGGAGTCTAAACTTAAAGGGCCAACCACTATTCCGCACACATAACTCCCCTAGATAGTTATTCAACTAAGTACTCAATAGTACTTAGTAGTCTGATTATCTTAGAAGAGTTAATCTTCTTCAGCAGAGTTGTCCAAGACAATCTTGCTGAACTCTGGTTTGATCAAAGTTGAAAAAGAATTGCATACAAGTGTATTCCCCCCCCCCCATACACTTGTTATATACTCCTTTCAGGACCAACAAGTGGTATCAGAGCAGGGGTTCAAAGACCACTGCTTCTGAAAATCCATCTTGATTTTCAAAACTCTCATATTTGAGTGGTCACTGAACTGATCTCTTTCTGAAATCCATCATTTGGTAACTAACTGATTATTTGTAAGATATGGCCAACAACAATGCTGTTCCTCCACCTGCTGTTCAAGGATTAGACAACATGGCCACAAATCCAGTCAATCACATTTCTCATCACAAACTGCCCATGTTTTCAATAGACAATTATGAATTCTGGAAAATTAGAATGAGGGCTCATCTTGCATCTCTTCATACAGACATGTTAAGAGTAATCACAAGAGGACCTTTTGTGTTTACTCAAACTAACCCCAGGGTAACAGATGCACAAAAAGCTGATGTAAGGGAACTGATTCCCAAGGATGAGGATGACTTCACTGCTGATGAAAAGAGGAAAGATAATCTGAAGTATCTTGCCATGAATACCCTTTATCAAACAATTCCAGATGCAATCATGGGAAGAGTCTACCACTGCACAACAGCCAAAGAAATTTGGGATACCCTTGCTGAAATGTGTGAGGGCACTGAAAAAATCAAGGAGAACAAGCTCCAAGTTGCTGTGCAGAAGTTTGAACAATTCTCAATGGAGTCTGAAGAGTCCATTGACAAATTTGCTGGTAGATTCACTGATGTGATGAATGAAATAAATTCATTGGGCAAGGTCTACACCAAGAGAGAGGTTGGATTAAAGATTTTGAGAAGTCTCACTCAAAAGTGGGATGTCTATGCTGTGATGATGCAGAATACCAAAGATCTCTCCACTATGCCCATGCAACAAATATTCTCAGAACTTAAAGCATATGAGTTTGACCTCAATAGAAGAAAGCCTGTTGAGGAACCTTCAAATCCTACCAAGGGAGTGGCATTCAAAGCCAAAGTTGCTGAACCAGAAATGCAACCCACTCCCAGATCATCAAAGTCAGTCTCTAAGACTGAAATGAAGGAAGAACTAGCCTTGATGGCTAGAAGGTTTGACAAGCTCAACACAAGGTTTGGTAGATACAAGAAATTCTACCAAGACAACAAATTCAGGAGAAGATACAACTCCCCTGAAGATCAGGCTGAGGACAAAAAGCCTGAAGAGAAAAGATCAGAGGACAAGTCCTCTGATAGGAGAAGATCCAGTAGAGCTGAACCCTCATCATCTAAGAGAAGAGATGAATCCAAGAAAGATGATGATGAAGATCTGTGTTACAACTGCAAAAAGAAAGGGCACTTCCAATATGACTGCCCTGAATTGAGCTCTAAAGAAAGAAGAGAGAGACAAGCTAAAAGAGACAGAAAGTTCACCAATAGAAAGGCCATGATGGCTGGTGAAGAATCTGATAGTGCTGAAAGCTTCAACTCTTCTGATGGACTATTCTCCAACAGTGATGATGATGATGATGTTTGCAACATGGCTTTTGAGGATGATGAGGTATCCTCTACTTCTAGTTCACCATCATTCATCTCACAAAACACTAGTGAGGTTAACCTGAAACTTTCCTTGGGAAAGTTGATGGAAGATTTCACTAGATTACAAGAATTTCATGATAATTGTGTGAAAGAAAATGAAAGATTGGCTATTGCACTTTCTAAAAACTCTGAGGTAGCTGTTGATGTCAAGTCTACTGAGTTGTATCAACAAGCCTTGAGAAAGCTTGAGGAAGCAAATCTCAGGATAGTTGACCAACAAAAGGAGATTGATGATCAACTTCTCTCTCAGAAGAGAAAAGAATTTGAACTTAAAATCCTAAATGCCAAATTTGAAAATCTCTCACATGAGTATGATATTCTTAAATCAAGTGAAGAGAGCCTGAAATTAAAGATGTCTGCTTTGAACAAATCTTCTAGAGCAATAGAGGAAATTCAAAGTTATCAAAGACCTATGGCTCAAAGAAGTGGATTAGGTTTTGATCCATTTGAATCTTCACCTTGTCTTAGTGTTGCATCCACAAGTAACACTAAGAGAATTTTTGTTAAGTCAGTGGCACAACAAGCTGAAAATGAAGTAATTCAGCCACTGAACAAAGGAAAGGGCAAATTAAATGAAATGCCTACTCAAGTGTTTCAGGAGAATAGGCCAAAACCTAAGGAAATGGCCAAAGCTCCTGAACACAAGAGGAATATTGGTCAGCAGAGTAGACCCAATGGCAGGGCAACTCTCCTGAACAATGTTCAGAGGAATTATCCAAGGTATAATCAGCCTAGGCCAACTCATCTGAGAAAGCCTCAGCTGAATAGACCTAAGGAAAACTATCCTCTAAGGCAGAATAAAATGAGACAACCAAAACCCTTCATGCCAAAGGGTAATGGTCATAAGAAAACCTTTCCTCAAAGATTTCATCAAGCTGCACAAAGAACTCATAAGTTCAGAAGAGTGGACAACTCCTCTGAAATTTACAGAGTTAACACATTCACACATACTTTCCCAAAGGCATTTAAGGGAAAGACAGTGTATGTTGATGCACTAGGAAATCAACTTAGCCACCTTGAATCAATCAGGGTTATTAGGCAAGTTTGGGTTCCCAAAGGTACAGCTAACCTCTCAGGACCCAAAACTCAAAGGGTACCTAAACCTATCTAATTGCAGGTACCATTGGGCCACAAGAAGAGGAGCATGAACAAAAAGACAGCATGGTACCTTGACAGTGGATGCTCAAGGCACATGACTGGAAACAAGGAACTCCTCTCTGATTTTATTGAAAAAGAAGGCCCAAATGTCACCTTTGGAGACAGCTCACAAGCAACAACAAAAGGTTATGGTACTTTGATGATTGGTAACATCAAAGTAACCAATGTATCTTATGTAGCTGGTCTCAAATATAACCTCCTGAGTATCAGTCAATTCTGTGATAAAGATTTTAATGTTGAGTTCTCAAGTGGAAAGTGTCTAATTAAAGATAAAACTCAACAAACTCTATTGACTGGAACTAGGAAGGGAAATGTGTATTTTGCAGACTGGGACAAGTCTACTGATGCTGCATGTTTTATTGCTAAAAGCTCTAGTGAACAAAGTTGGCTATGGCACAAGAGGCTAAATCACCTGAACTTCAAATCTATGAACAAACTTGCTAGAAATGCATTAGTTAAAGGACTACCTAATGAGGTTTTCATTAAAGAACATGTGTGTAAGCCATGTCAAGAAGGAAAACAGATTAAAGCCTCATTTAAGGGAAAACCAGTCATCTCCACTGAAAGGGTACTTGAACTTCTACATATGGATCTGTTTGGACCAATTACCCCTTCAAGCATAAATGGTAGAAAATACACATTAGTGGTAGTAGATGACTTCTCTAGGTTCACATGGGTAGTATTTCTCCTTAATAAGAAGGAAACACAAGTCAAACTACCTGAACTTCTCAAGAGATTGTCAAATGAGAAAAGCCTTAGCATTATCAAGATAAGATCTGATAAAGGCACTGAGTTCATTAATTCATACATCAATGAGTACTGCACATCAAATGGAATAGCCCATGAAACTTCAGCAGCTAGAACTCCCCAACAAAATGGAGTTGCAGAAAGAAGGAATAGAACTTTAAAAGAAGCTGCTAGAACTCTAATTGCTGACTCAAAGTTACCTAAGAGGTTTTGGGCTGAAGCTATAAACATTGCATGCCATACTCAAAATAGATGTTTGATCACTAAGGGGCAAGGCAAAACCCCCTATGAACTCTGGAAAGGAAGAATGCCTAAAGTGTCATATTTTCATATATTTGGCTGTAAATGTTTCATTCACAATAATGGGAAAGAACAGTTAAAAGCTTTTGATAGCAAAGCTGATGAGGGAGTATTTCTTGGATACTCTCAAATCAGTAGAGCTTTCAGAGTCTACAACAAGAAAACCCTTGTAGTGGAAGAAACACCTCATGTTGTGTTTGATGAATCTATCCTTGAGACCAGGAATGATCATTTGAAACCTGAAGAAATCACACAGAGGACAACCAGATTAAGCATAAAAGACAAAGACACTGAATTCATAGATGTTGTTCAATCCAATCTACCTGAACACACAATACTGGACAATCATCCTGAAGGCAACCTTCCTGAAACAAATCCCACAGATGGAAATGGTGAACTGAATGAACCAATCCCAGTTCACATCCAGGTAACAACTACCAATGAAGAAGCAGTTCCTGCTGAGGTAGTCAATGGGTCAAATAATCAAGGGGGAACTCAAAATGTTGAAAATGCCAATGTCCCTGACATTGAGGACAACATCCCTGATTATGATCCTGAATTAGATCCTGCATTAAATTATCCTGAATTCTATGATCAAAATGACTCACCTTCAGTAGAGGACAACTCTACTGAAGAGATCAGAAAAAGAAGGACTTGGTTATCTGACCATCCTACTGATCTAATACTTGGTGATCCAAGTATTGGAGTCAAAACAAGAAGATTCCATGGTGAAAGTGCTCTCTTCTGTTGTTTCCTGTCAGAGCAAGAACCAAGTGATGTTGAGGAAGCACTTCAAGATGCCAATTGGATCACAGCCATGCAGGAAGAACTAAATCAATTCACCAGAAATGAAGTATGGGAGCTGGTGGATAGACCTTCACATCAAGATGTTATTGGAACAAAGTGGGTGTTCAAGAACAAGAAGAATGAAAATGATGTGATTGTCAGAAACAAAGCAAGACTAGTGGCAAAAGGGTACTGCCAACATGAAGGCATTGACTATGATGAGACATTTGCACCTGTGGCAAGGCTAGAAGCAATAAGGCTCTTTCTAGCCTATGCAGCTCACAAGAGGTTCAAAGTATACCAAATGGATGTCAAGAGTGCTTTTCTGAATGGAGTCTTGAAAGAAGAAGTCTATGTGGAGCAACCACCAGGTTTTGAAGTTGGAAACCAAGTTTATAGGCTCAAGAAAGCTCTATATGGACTCAAACAAGCCCCTAGGGCTTGGTATGATACACTGTCACAATTTCTCTTGGATCATGGATTCACCAAGGGAACTGTAGACAGAACTCTCTTCAGAATCTCTGAAGGAGAGGACATCTTACTTGTCCAAATTTATGTGGATGACATAATTTTTGGATCCCCAAATGAGAAGCTGTGTGAGAAATTCTCCAAGCTCATGCAAAGCAAGTTTGAGATGTCAATGATGGGGTTGATGAACTTCTTTTTGGGTCTACAAGTCAAGCAATCTGAAGAAGGAATCTTCATCAACCAAGCTAAGTACACCAGAGAAATGATCAAAAAGTTTGGGTGTACAACTAGCAAGCCAGTAAGGATCCCAATGAACACAAATTGGAAGATGGATCCTGATGAGAGTGGTATTCCAACCAACTCTACTGAGTATAGAGGAATCATTGGTTCACTCCTCTATCTCACTGCCAGCAGACCTGATATCACCTTTGCAGTAGGTGTTTGTGCAAGATTTCAAGCAAATCCTAAGAAAAGCCACCTTGAGGCTGCAAAGAGGATCTTAAGATACCTCAAAGGCACTGAGAATCTAGGCCTTTGGTACCCTGCTGATGACAATATTGAGCTAACTGGCTACTCAGATGCTGATTATGGAGGATGTAGGATTGACAGAAAGTCCACTTCAGGGACTTGTCAATTCTTGGGCAACAAGCTTATTTCATGGTTCTCCAAGAAGCAGAACACAGTGGCCACTTCCACCACTGAAGCTGAATATGTTGCTGCTGGAAGTTGTTGTGCTCAAATCCTATGGTTAAGACAACAGCTAAGAGACTACAAGGTCAACTCTACTGAAGTGCCAATATTTTGTGACAACAATAGTGCCATTGCTATATCACAAAATCCTGTCTTGCACACAAGATGCAAGCATGTGGACATCAAGCACCACTTCATTAGAGATCATGTGGAGAAGAAGGATATCAAGCTAGTGAAAATTCACACAGACCATCAAAAAGCTGATATATTAACCAAGCCACTTGCAGAGGCAAGATTTCTGGAGCTATCAGCAGAGTTGGGATTACTTGATCCAGGGAAGTTGGACAAATAAGTCCAAAGAAGCTCATTGATTAAGGGGGAAACAAAATCAAACTTCAGCAGACTTGGTCAAGTCTACTGAAATTCAGAAACCTGACCTTACCTCTTCAGGACACTTGTCCATTAACTTTCAGGACCTTTGTCCACCTTTCTTCAGGACACTTGTCCATGTAGGGTCAGATAAGTTGTCCTAGCTATCAAACCAAATCTTGGTATGATAAGCACCTATTTTTGGTGATCAATACCTATTTCGAAATCTGTCCCTTTGAAATACAGTTTTCACCTTTTTGGGATTTAATTTGTCTCCCACCCAAAAGGTCACTTTCCATGCATTAAATGCCAAGATTTAACTCTTGTTTGCATTAAACTTTTTGGGACATGATCTATCTCGAAAAATCCCCAGCCTTAAACAAACATTTAAAACCTCCCACGTTTTGAATAAAACAGTTATTTCACTGTTACATTGGTTTTTGACCATTGGATCAAAAATGGACAACTCCCCTGAAATCAATCCTAGCCGTCCATTTTGGATTTCCATTTTTGTTCACCTTTGAATTGTATCAAGACCTTACCAACTCATTGACAAACATTCTTTTTAGAATATTCACAAGTCTTAAGATACCCACAAACACTTCTTCCCCAAGTATTCGAAACCCTAACTCAACAATTCTTCAAACTCTCTCATTCTTCATCAAACTTTCTCTGCAATTTCAATGGCCCCCAAGGTTAGACCTGAGATGCTTGTTGATTTCTCCAACAAGGATCTAGACCTAGATTTTGCTTATCTAAGCAACAAAAACAATCTTCACTTTGAGCCCATTATCTCTTTTGAAAGTGAAGATCCTGAGATTATTCCAACCCTAAGATGGTTGAGAAGGGCTGGTCTCCAAAAGTTCTTGGAGGAAAGACCAAGCTCTTGCTTGGAAAGCTATATGGCAGAATTCTTTGCCTTCCTCAAGTGGAGAGGCAAGCCTGAAGATGGTGAAGTATCAACCCGGCTATCCTACACAGCTGAAGGAGAGGAAGAGGAGAGATTCCATAGAGTTAGATTCTCCTCAGAAGATCTGGAAGGAGCCTTTGGATTGCCTTATGAGGGAAGGAATCCAGAAGTATATGGCACTGGACATGAAGAGGAAATAGCCCAAGAGTGGTTATTAGTTCCAGGCCCTCTCTCCTCAACTCAAAACAAGAAAACTCTCAAGCCAGAGTTTCTCAATCTGTTTGAGGTAGTTGCTAAGAGCCTCTTAAGCAACACTGGAAGCTTAGAGCAGGTTAGCCAGCCAAGGATCAGAATCATGGCTGCCATTATTGATGCCAGTGATAAGGGCATCAAGTTTGATTGGAGGACCTTCATCATGTCTGAGATGATGAAGGAGAAGGCTAAATTTAAGGTGAAAGCCCACAACAAGGTGGTGCTAGAAGGGAAAATCAAGTATTGCACCAGGGCAAGCTTGTTAATTGAGAGGTTTTCCCACTATTCCCAGATGCAGACATTTGCAAAGCCCCTCCCAGCCCAAAAGATCCTGTTCAGAAAGCTCAGTAAGAAAACTGAGAAAAGAAGGATGCTACTGGCCAAACCTGCTGAAGAACAGGAGGAAGAGAAGCCTAAGATGAAAAAGAGAACAAAAGCCAGGGCTGTAAAGACAAGAAAAATGGCTCAGATAATCTCAGAAGAAAATTCAGATGCTTCAGCTGAGATTGAAGAAGTTGCTAGAGAAGGTGTACAAGTGCCATCTGATCATTCAGAAGAACTCAGGCAAAAGTACAATGAGACTAGACAAAAGTCTAAGGGTGATAAGAGAGTCAGGGAAGTTGTCCCTGAGAAGGAAGGAAGTGGAAGTAGCAGGGCCAGCAAGAGGAGGGCCAAACCTACTGAAAAGGTGTTGGAGCTGCAAGAAGAGAAGTCTCTTCAATTGGCTCTAAGGGAGAGCAGAGCTGAAAGCAGGGCCAAATCCATGTCAAGGACCAATTCATCTGGTTCTAGAACTCCAGAATCCAAAGTCCCTGAAGACCAACCCATAGAAGCCAACCTCCCTGAAATTCAGTATCTTGAGCCCAACTCCCCTGAAACCCATGTTACCCCTTCCAACCAACCCATTACCCCTGTAAATCTCACTAAGAGATATTCTCCTGAAGGGAATGAACAAAGAAGTGGCATAGATATGCTTGCTGACTTAGCAGTAGATGAGACAAGACTCCTGTCTCCCCTTGACTCATCCATGCTTAATTATTCAAAGCTCTTAGAGCATGCACTTCATGAGCCAACCCCCCTGAGTAAAGCCCCTTCAGATTCATTGCTCTCTAAAGCAACTGAAGTACCTTCACTTGAGCCCAACCCTTCTGAAGCCAACATCCCTGAACTTAATTTGCCTGAACCCATAATAGGAGTACCCAGAGCCAACTCCCCTATAACCCAAAGTCCCCATTCAAGTGGAGATGAGGAGGAGTATACTTTTGAAAGTATGCTCAGAGGAGGAGCCAAGGCTACTGTGGACAGTTTGTATCCCCAACTTGCTGAATTTCCAAGAATTCAGAAGGCCTTTCATGATTTGAGGATGCTTGTTGATGTAAAAGATAAATCTATGATGGAGATATCACAAGTCATCCAAGATAAAGGTGCAAACTGGTGGCAAATAGAGGAGAACAAATTGCTACACTTTGCTGGAGTTTCAAAGACAAGATTCCTCATTGATGAGGAAATTTTTGCAAAGTTGGTAGCCAAGAAGATTGAAGAGGAGAAAGAAAGAAAAGCCAAGGGAATCAAACACCCTGACAGTGGCTCTAATGATGATGATTCCCCTGATGATCCCTCAAACCCTTCGAATCCCAACCCTCCTGAAACCCCTCAAGCCAACCTCCCTGAACACTCTCAACCCAAGTCTTTTGTATCAGATAGACTTTCCAATCCTCCCAAAACCTATCATAGGAAAGGCTCTGTAACTTCAGAGGTGTTGACCAAGGGTGGTAACACAACCAAAGATACATCTGCCAATGAAGGTTCTTCTGAACCCAAGGCACAGCCTACAGATGTTGAGGTTCCTATACTAGAGGCTAGTTTGATTAAGGCCTATTCAGTGTCAGAAGAGTTGGACACTGATCAGCCCTTAATCATTCAGGATGACTCAGTGGCTGCTGATATGAGCACTGTGATCTCCCCACAACTGCCATCTTTGAACCTTGTTGAAGGTGGAGATGCTGCAGGATTAGGTGAAGGAGTTGAAAAGGAGAAATTAAGTGAAAAATCAGAGGGAGTTGAGGATGAAAGAGAGGTAGTCATCACTAAGATAGTGAGTGTACCACCAAATGAGGGTGGAATAAGTGAGGAAGGACAGGTTATTCTTGAAGTCAAATCTGAACTTCAAGCATCCCTTGATGAGAGGAGGCCTGATTCCTTGAGTGAGATCATTATTACAGAAGGGAGAAAAGAAAAAGTTGAAAATGAGAAGAAGACTGCTGATGTATCAGAGTCTTATGTAAAAGAAATTGAGGGTGATGAGTGCTTATTTCCTAACCTGTTTGACTTGTCTGATGTTGCAGGTATTTCTTTTGACCAAATTTTTGCAGATGAGTTCCTCACAGATGCCCCTATCCAAGTTGACACAGGCTCAGCTCAAGCCTTACTTGGAATGCAAACAGAGAAGTTGGACTCCTTGGCTCATCAAGTTCAATCTGCTCATGCTGAAACTTCAGGAGCATTGAATGAGCAAGGAAGGACTCTAGCATCTGTTGAAATGAGGCTCACTGGCTCTGAAGATGTTGTGCTCCCAACTCTTGAGGCAAGAATCAGTGGTGTGGAATCTGGTCTCCAAACCATCTCCACTGAAGTTCAAAGTGCCAAATCAACCATGGAAGCCATCTCAGAGGAGGTCAAGAAAGAGCAAAAGCTGCTGAGAGACAATCACAATGCTAATGTCAAAGCTCTCAGGCTAACTGTCAAGCAAGCTCTTGGAAAGAAGACAGCACTACACAAGAGAAGAGCTGAAGAGCAAAGGCTAGCTATGGTCAAAGCTGCCTCAGAAAAATTTTCCCAAGAAGTGCTGGCCAACATTGCTGAAGGTGCAGTGGCCAACCTAACTGAGCTCTTAAAAGCCAAACTGGATGCATCTCTGAAAACAGCCATGGAAGAGGTTGTCCAACAAAAGATGAAGCCTGTTCTAGCTTTCCTTAGCTTGAGCAGTGATAGAATGCAGAATATACATGATGAGAATGTATATTTGTTGGAAGAGATGAAGTCCCTAAACCAGGCCCAATCCCTGATGGCCTCAACAATGAGTGACCTAAAGCCCCAGTGCTTTGATGCTGCCAAAAAGGGGGAAAGGGAAAGAGCTAGAGCAAAAGGTGCCTTGGTGATAGGGAGTCCAGTGAAAGGGAAGGACAAAGTCCCTGAAGGAAAAGGAAAAGAGCCAGAAATGCTGAACTTGGAAGATTTGGATGAAGAGGAGCAGTTAGCACTGGCATTGAAGAACTCAATGGCCTCAGCTCAAGAGGAAAGAGTAAGGCTACAACAAAGACCAGGTGGTGAAGTGTCAGGTTTGGACAAAGATGCTGAAGGTGTCCAAACCAGAGGAAAGATCAAGAAGGCCCAAGGGAAGAAGAGACAAATTGAGAAATTCACTGACTTTCCTAGCAGCCTTGATCTTCCACCTGAATTCAGAATTGATGAGGATGAGCCTACATCAAAGAAAGCCAAAACTGCTGAAAAGCCCAAATCTACTGAAGAAGACAAATCTTCTGAAACTGGAAAAACTGCTGAAGGTACCAAGTCCCCTGAAGACATTGAAGAGTTATTTGCTGAAGGATTTGGACCTGAACCTAAGAAGAAGACAACAGTCCTAGCTCTTGATCCATCAAAACTGTTTCATGAAGGGTATGGCAAAGACCCTGAAACACAACAGAAACTGGCCATGATGAGGGCCCAAGAGAAAATGGACTTGATGGAAGAAGCCAACAGAGCAAGAGATGAAAGAAGAGCAAACTTTCAGAAACCAAGAAGGAGAAGAGCAACATACAGCAAGATGAAGCCTCAGCTTCTAATCCCAATGGACACCAAATATCCACACTTGGATAAATGGGTGCCAATTCAACTGAATGACACATGGGAAGAAGCCAAAAGGGAGTTTGTCTATGACTATTATGTCATTGACAGATGGAATGGAGGAGATGCAAACTCTGCCTTCACTGAGTTCATGCTAGAATACTACAAAGAGTTGTATCAACAACTACTTGCTGCTGCTGACATTGCAAGATTTGAACTCACAGCTCCCAAGCCAATCATATACATGCCTCCAAAGCTTGAAGGATGGATTGACCAAGCAAGAATTCTGAGGGAATTTACTGAGATCCTCAAGCTGAACAAGATGGTTCTTGGACCTAAGGGAACCAACCAAGAAGCCATGGCACTGAAGAGAAGAGTGTGGGCACAGTATGGAATGCTGCCACCTCCCGAGGATGATCTTTGAAATGGCTAAGTCTTCTGACCTTACTTGAATGATCAACTATGCTGAAATATGGTCAAGTTTGCTGATGTGCTAATCTGGTTGCTCTGATCTGATTATGGATTGCTCTGATACAAGAATGGTGTTCTGATTTTTGTGTTTATGCTCTGATATGCTTAGAATATAATACTCTATTGTATTTAGTGTTGATGATTCATGCTCTGATATGTTAAATTCAACTATCAACATGCCTGTAATGATCTCTTATATGAATGATAGTTGAACTACTTTTGAATCAAGATACACTTATACAGAAAATCTCTCTATGCCTATCCTTGAAACCTACTTGCAACAAAAACAGTGAATACACTAACACATTACTTTTTCAGGAATATTGACCTCAGTCATGTCTTCTGAAGATACATGTAATAGGTGTAAACAAGTCACTTTTGCTTAAGTTGTATAGGTTTTGGCATCATCAAAAAGGGGGAAATTGTTGGGAATAAAATGAGCTATGTTTTGATTGAATACCAAAAACCCCCTGAGACATGCCTAATTTATAAATGAATATGTTCTAGAAATGTTAAGACAAATAGACTATAGGCTAGATGAGAAGCTGAAATGTTAGGCAGCTCTTAGACAATTAGATGCACAATTTGAGGGGGAACCTATACTTTGAAGATGATCAAGATCAAGTCCCCTCAAGGCTCAAAGTCTGGAACAATCACTTAAGAGTAAGGACAGTCTATGAAATCTAAAATGCTCTTATCAGGAGAGTTGTCCTAAGGAGATGCTCTTATACAAAAACAAGATTGTAAAACTCAAAAGGACAAGTCCAATGAAGATGCTCTTATCAGGAGAGTTGTCCAGAGAAAGTACTCATAAAAGCTCTGATCAGGAGAGTTGTCCAAAGAAGCTAGCCATAAGAAAGTACAAGCTTACCTAGCTCAAAAGGACAAAACTACTCAAAGGTGTTCATCAGGAGAGTTGTCCAGAGAAGTCTACTCTAGGCATAAAATGCTCTGATGCAAAAAGATTAAATACACTGATCAGGAGAGTTGTCCAGAGGAGTTGTCTCAGCTAAATTGATCAAGATCAAATGCTCTGAAAGGCTGAAATCAACTATGCTGAAGAACTTGAGACAACATGTCCCTAAAGGTCTTCAAAGGAATGAGCTAAGACCATACTCAAGAGAAACAAAGGGAAAGAGCCAAGTCATCTGAAAAAGAGCAAGCCAACCATGCTGAAAGGCAAAACTGCTGATAGTGATAAGGAGAGTTGTCCAGATGATAAGGAATATTGTCCTATCATTGGATCAACCTTCAGAAGCCATGTCCAAGTCCTAACAAGAAGTCAAACATTGGGAAAAGTGCTACAGAATGAAGACAAAACTGTTACAGCCGTTTATTACCCAAATGAAGACATGTCACTATCAAGAATCTGTCTTCCAAGTTTGAAGAACTCAAGGAAGACATTTATAGCAATTTGGGGCTGCCTCTCCAACGGGCAAATCCTCCATTTTGTCTATAAATACAGAAGTGTGAAGACCATTTGAAAGTACCTCAACACAATCCAACTAAGCTCAAAGTTCTTACAAGCTAGAGTGCTTTCAAAGCTTTCAAAGACTATCTTAGTCTTCAAACACTTCATCTAAGCTGAACCAAATTGTATATCTTTACACAAGCTTAGAGAGATATCCTATCCTTATACACTGATCTCCATTGTAAAGGATATCTCATTAGTTGGAACCTTACTTCAACCCTTATATCTTTCAAGAGTGAAAGTGAGAAGGTTGTAGTAGTAGGAGTGGTAGGAACTGACTGTTGAGAGAAGAACAGTTCAGTTCTGAGTTGAGAAGAGGGTACTAGGACTCTAGACATCCTAGGGATCAATTCACCAAGGAGTGGTGTTCTTGATCAAGTGCACCTTGGCACTATAAAACAAGTTAATTCCAAAGAGTGAAGGAATTATCCTGTTAAATCAGGGAAAGTGGATGTAGGAGCTTGAGTCTCTGAACCACTATAAACTCTTGTGTTGATTTACTTTACAAGCACTTACATTCATTCAACACTGCACACAAAACTGATCTTTCAAAGATACATACTCAAAGACTGTGCAAAACTGATTTGGACAAGTTCCCTGAATCTTAACTGGACTGTGTTGCATTGACTGAGTGATTTCAGAAATTAAAGGAGTCTAAACTTAAAGGGCCAACCACTATTCCGCACACATAACTCCCCTAGATAGTTATTCAACTAAGTACTCAATAGTACTTAGTAGTCTGATTATCTTAGAAGAGTTAATCTTCTTCAGCAGAGTTGTCCAAGACAATCTTGCTGAACTCTGGTTTGATCAAAGTTGAAAAAGAATTGCATACAAGTGTATTCCCCCCCCCCCCCATACACTTGTTATATACTCCTTTCATGACCAACAATAGTCCTACCTGAGAATATGGATTACTGGAAAAATCTGAAGAAGAAGTGGCAGATTGCAAACTTTATTGTGAAGAAGTTTGGTGATCATCTGAACAAGGAAGCTGAATTTGCTGATTTTGAAGAGTTCATGATGAACATAGATAGAGATTTCTGGGAAGATATCTCAAAAGTTGCTGCTCGTGCTGAGATAAAGATATTATGTCCTGAAGAACCAATCTGGGATCCTCCAAGACTTGAGAATGGAGAACCTGATTACAAAGAGATTGGAAACATAATTGCTGAGATCATCAGAGATGAAGGTATCACTGATCATCAACATATGATGGATATCAAAGCAAGGCTTTATGTTGCATTCAGAATCTGAATCTGAAGAAAGAAGATGAAGGACAAAGCTCACAAGATAACATTTCTAACCTTAATCTTTAATTCTATATTTTCTGTTTATTTCATATTCTGTTAGTATGTGTAATATGTGCATTATCTGATCTGATTATGAATATGAATATGAATATGAATTTTTGACATGATGAACTATTATGATAGACTACATACTTAACTACTGATTTATTAACATTTAAGTAGTTTTGGCTTCATCAAAAAGGGGGAAATTGTTGGGATATGAATCCTATAAACAATGTTCTAGTTGATGAGTGTATGTTTTGATGGCCAAAAGCAACTTGAAGTTAATGGTATATGTGAGTATATGTTGATATAATTGTGTTATATGAAATATATGTTTACTGATCTTATATGTTTACTGATCTTAGTGTGTTTACTGATCTGATATAAGAACTGTTAGGAACTAAGCTGATGTTTTGTATTGTATAGACAGCTTATAGTATAGGACTTAGATGTACTCATCTGTATATAGTTCAGTTGGTGTATGGATAGGTTTTATATTTGTAAAGTTTGTATTTTATTGTAATCAGCATTGTAAAGTTCAGAACAGTAGTTTAGAACACTAGATTAGAAGAAGATCAGAAGATTATTGAAGACTCAGAAGACTACTTCAGAATAAGAAGACTTCAAGAAGAGTTGAAGAGAAGCTTAGAAGAATTCTGGAGAACTGCAGAACAGTTTTGAGAACTGTGCTGACTGACTAAGAACAGTAAAACTAAGAAGAGTAGTTTACTGTGCTGAGTTGGTAAGTTTGAAGAATAAGTTTGGAAAACTTATTTAAGGCGTAACTGAATATATTTGAAGATATGCTGACTTGGAATAAGAAAGAAGTTACAAAGTCGGTTACAAGAAGAAGTTACAAAAACAGTTTTAGAGTTAGTTGAGAGTTAGTTCACAAACTGCTAACTGTCATACTAAGTTCTATAAATACTGAATGATCCCCTACTGCTGAAGACTACTAAACAATTACTGATCTTAGAAGAATTCAAGAGCAAGTCTACAAGCAAGAACTCACAGAGTTAAGGAAATCGAACTAAGGAGAAGCCACTGAATTGAAGAGAAGAATCAAAGGCTACTCAAGAGAAGTTTTACTTTTCAGTTTAAGTTTGTGTTTTGTAAAACAAGTGTGCTAGTTACTTGTAGAATTACTAGTAGATCGAAGATACACTTGGAAGTGTAATCGATAAGATCACAGTCTTAATCTTGGGACTTTAAGCCACAAGAAACTCAAGGAAGAGTAATAAAACATCACAACTGGGATTGTGAGAGTGGATGTAGACTTATTGGTCGAACCACTATAAAATTCTGTGTTCTTTATTTTCTGTTTGATATTTGTTTCATAATTGTTTAACCAAGAACAGTAGAATTTACTAAGTAAAGATCTGATTAAAAGTTGAGTATAAAACTAAAACTGGAAGTACTGATCTGACTCAGTAAGAACAGTACTATTCAGAACACTATTCCGCATTATAAACTCTGATATTTTGAAAGATTTTTGAAAGTCTATTCACCCCTCCCCTCTAGACTTTCTTAGCTTACTCAATCTTAACTCAACTTGGGACCAACACCAGGTATCCATTATTTTCGATTACCAGTCTAAACTGTTTTAATGAATTTATTTTTTATGAGACAGGTACTTCGAGAGAAAGTCACAACTGTGATTTGTCAAAGCTAGGTGATGCATTAATGATTGGTAACATAAAAAGAACAGGTATTGGTTACAATGATATGTCTTTTAAACCTTCTTATGATAAAAAGCCTATTGTGTTTGTTAAGACAGATGTAATAGATGGTTCTAATATTTCTGCTAAGACACAAATTATTGTTGGTAAGGTTGACAAAGATTTTACATGTTTTTACCGTTCTGATAAAGATTATAAACGTCCATATTGTGCTAAACTGAAAAGAGATATGAATTCTTCTGAAAAGTTGTCTAAAATGATACATCATTCCAAACAACATTTACAGAAAACAGAATGTGTTTCAAAATCTGTTATGTCATGTAATGTTGTTCATATGTCATCAAAAGCATGTGTTCCTGATTTATGGTACTTTGATAGTGGTTGTTCTAGACACATGACAGGTCAGCTTGAATTCTTATCTAATTATAAACCATATAATGGTGGAAATGTTACTTATGGAGGTGATTCTAAAGGTAGGATCATTGGTAAAGGAACACTCAATGTTAATGGTTTTCCAAAGTTATCAAATGTTTTACACGTTGAAGGATTACTTACAAATTTGATTAGTATTAGTCAATTATGTGATGATGATCTACATGTTAAGTTTGATAAATATTCTTGGTATGTTCTAGATAGAAATTATGATTGTCTAATGACTGGAACTATATTTGTTGACAATTATTACTTGTTAGAATCTAAAAATACATGCAATAATGCTAAACTTGTTGAGAATGTTCTTTGGCATCATAAACTTGGTCATGCTAATTATAAACATATTCACAAATTGATGAGATTAGGAGCTGTTACAGGTTTACCTAAACATCAGTTGAGAAATACCAAAGTTTGTGATTCATGCCAAAAAGGTAAGCAAATGAACGTGTCTCACAGAATGTTGGAACATTGTTCAACAACACACTGTTTTGAACTTCTACATATGGATATTATCGGTCCAACAGAAACTGAGAGTATTAGTGGTAAGATATATTCATTAGTTGTGGTTGATGATTACTCAAGATACACTTGGATTGAATTTCTAAAAGAAAAATCTGAAACTTTCTCTACTTTCAAGATTCTTTATAAAAAATTTAAAACTGTTTTTAACTCTAAAGTTTGCAGAATTAGGTCTAACCATGGAAGAGAGTTTGAAAATAGTTCTTTTACTGAATTTTGTGAAAGTTTGAAAAGAGTTTTCTTCACCTAAAACACCACAACAAAATGATATTTGTGAAAGGAAATATATGACTCTTCAAGAAATGGCTAAAGTTATGCTTTTATCCAAACAACTTTCTAAAAGATTTTGGGCTGAAGCTTTAAACACTGCATGGAATATTTCAAATAGAATTTATATTCGAACTAATTCCACTGAAACTCCTTATGAAATTATGAATAGCAGAAAACTATCTTTGAAATACTTTCATGTGCTTGGTTGTGTATGTTACATTCAGAATGATAGAGATGAATTGCATAATTTTGATTCTAAAAGTGATAAAGGATTATTCTTAGGCTATTCTATAAATAGTAGAGCCTATAGAATTTACAATTTGAGAACATGTACTGTGCAAGAATGTCTAAATGTGGTATTTGATGATGATTCTAGTCTTACAGGTCAATATCTTGAAGATGACGTCTCTGATCTTTTTGAAATTTCAAAGAGTTCTGAGAATTCTGATCAAACTCAAACTGTTTTCTTCAAATGAGGCCACATCTGAGCAAACATCCTCTGAAAAATCAGAATTATCAGAAAATCTGTATGAATCTCAGAAGACTCCATCTACCAGAATTTCGAAAGATCATCCATTAGACCAAATCATTGGAGAACTGAATACTGGAGTAAAAACTAGAAGAAGGCTGAGTATGATCACAGAAGATGTGGTAAGGCATGTATGCATGTCATCCATATGCAACAAGGTAAACCATGTGTGTTATAATTCCTTGATTGTACCTGAAAATATAAAAGAAGCTTTGAAAGATGAAAATAAATTATTTTGTGATTATACTATTGCTCTTAATATATCTAAGAATCATGTGCAATATTCTTTGATAAAGCATATAAGTATTAGACCTCATTTTGTTAGTGATCTTGTTGAGAAGGAGATTGTGAAGTTGGAATACATTACTACTGAGAAACAACCTGCTGATATTTTTACTAAAGCTCTTGATGACAAGAGGTTTTCATCTCTTCGAAAATTTCTTTATTTGTGTAATATCTGAAAATATGATCAAGGGTGTTGTATCAAATGCGGTAGCATTTGAGACAACACTAAGATAAGTCTCTTATATGTTTCCTTGCTTTAATTTTCGTAATTATTGAACTAATATAATTCCTTTGTGGTTGATATTTGAATTCTGAGTAACTTGTGAAAAATACTAAAAGAGCCTATACACCTCTCAAATGCTACAAAAGAAAAATCATGTATTAGATGCTTTATAAATCACTGAGTAACTATGGGACACGGAGCTCGCTACTACGATGATCTCTTTTCAAAAGGTGATATAAATTGCATCAATATATTCACAAATCCATTGAGTAACTATGGGGCACGGAGTTCGCTGCTACGATGCACTCTTTTCAAAAGATGGATCAATGTGAAGTGTGATAAAAAGAAAAAGAAATGAGAGCAACACATATGATGAAAAATCATGAAAAAAACTGTGTTGAGGTGTATAGAATGCCAACAATAGTTAACACTCGTAAACTCAGATTCTTATCCCAATTTTCTTGGAATTAGTTATTTTTTATAATTATTAAATATTAATCTCTGAAATATTTAATTGACTAAGTCTTACCTTGTTTTATTAATTCAGTTATTATATATTCCGCTTTTAATTATTTATTTTTCAGAATCCTTATTTCTCTCCCACCAATTTCACACGATCACTTACATGGGAGAAGTTACTCATTTCACTTCCTATTTCTTTGAATTACTCCCATTATGCGTACAACTTCTAATTAATCTTCTCTACGCAAGTTCTTTTAATAAATTGAAATGTCTAGATATTTATATTGTTATTATATTATATAACTTATGCACTGATTTTGAAGATATTATATGTAGTGGTATTTCACAGAGTATTGATTTTTCTTCACTGCATTTAAATTCGAAAGTGTTTAAATTTTCCAAACTTTGAATTGTTCATTTAATTCGAATCTAGTTTACAGGTATTTAAAGGATGGAAAATACTTCATTATTCAATCAAAGCTCAAATTCTCAAGCCTCTTCTTCCTCACAAAATTGAAACTGTGTGAACTTGTTTCAATGGCGATTTCCCTACGTGTTTCAGAAAATGTTGAAACAACGACATCGGGATCACCATACCTTATGGTCAGTTCGATTGAGGTACCTATTCCAAAATTTGAAACCTCCACTGAAATTTCTCAAACATCTACACCTATGATGTTTCAAACCTAAAGGCATTCGTTCTGAAATGCAAAGCATCCACCCTCCTACTGAAACCATGAACCTGAAACCACTCAAAACCCTACTGCTACTCAAAGTCTTCCGACTCTTCTTGCAACAATGGCGATTTCACTGAATGTTTCTGAGAATGATGGAACAATCATGCCAGCATTACCGCAGTTCATGATCTTTTAGTATATATGTTTCTCCTTTCCACACCAACAGGGGGAGAAGCTGCATAAGATGCTGCACCTAATGCAAATTGTTGTAGATGGGAATTATCCTACTTGTTTAAAGGGGGAGTTATTTTCAATGGTTCAAATTCACTTCGATTTAACATTACATTCTATTCTTGTTGTCTATTCTACACTTTTTGTTATCTATTATTGCATCAGGTTTGTTGTTGTCGAAAGACCAAATTGTGGAAGATTGTTGATGTTGTGCCAATGTTGTGAAGAATGTCACATAATATCTGACAACATCATTAATAATTAGTTCTTCCTTTCACAATCAACATTGATGGTGACAGTCAAGAAACAGAAGCCGTAAAAGAAAGTGATAAGGCAGGAGCTGAAGATGCACAAGATGTTGATGTCATTAAGACCGTGCATGGAGATTTATGAAAGCATACAAACTGGAGAAGTTATAAAGTATGGGGGAGTTTGTCCTGATCCATGAAGATGTTGCTGAAGTGTTATTCAGTCAAATCCTCTCATTTACTTATTTACATAACTTTTCTTTATTTGTTTATAATGCTTGTAGGATTTATATTTCTGTTATTTTCTTTATTATTTAGGATTTCCCTTATGTTTATGTTATTTAAATCTAAGCATGTTATTTGGTTTAGATGTTGTTTATTTAAATTTGATCTTATACAACTTGTTACTTCATTAATTTGAAATATCAATTGTGTAAATTTCTTAATCAATATTTCTGTTGTGTGAACTTCAGTTGTGTTGATGTAGAAAGGTCAAATTGGGGGAGATTGTTGATGTTGATATAAGTGTTTTGTTTAATGATCCAACACTAAACAATCGAGTGTTGTGTTTAATGTTCCCAACACTTATGACACCATCAGAATTTGCCCTTCCTTTTCTCACTAACTCTTATCTTACGCTTGTTGTCTAATGATGTCCCCAAAGCAGTTAGAAGACGTGGGCAACACCAAGTCATGCCATTGCGTGGGAGTGAGAATTTATTAGACATGGTATAACAAGTCCCTAAATTCTAGGAGTGGTGGCGAGAAGTTACTTACCGCATGATCTCACGGCTGTGATGATCATGGGAGTTGATGGCAGTTCGTCCATGATGCCTATAAATACAGAAGTTGCCTCAACACAAGATACACAAGAAGAAAAGCTAAATTAGATTACTACACTATTGAACGCTCTATACGCTTCTAGTTAGGAAAATTATTGTTTCTTCTTGTAGATCCTCACATTATTGTAAACCCGAATAATAGTGTGTTGATCATGGTCTTATTTACTAGGTTATATGCATAGATCTATGAGGGAGATAGTTTCATAGGATCTGGTAAATTATATACACTCATCGAAGTGTTTTTGTACACCTCTAAGAGGATGTAATTCGTTTCACATATTTTTATATAGTGAACAGCATAGATTATTTTATAATCTATGCAAATTTTGAATACTTCTATTTTCAGTACGTGCATTTTAATTTCCGCTGCACAGTGTTGTCTGGACAGTGCCAGCACGACAAACAACATCTCTGATTTCGCACGCACACACACTTTCAGGGATCATTGCAACGAAGGGGATCGTTTAGTTGATGGAAATGAAGCTGATGATAATATGGGATCATCTAATCCGTCAGAGATTAAGGAATGAGGGGAATCAGGGAGCGATTTATGCTTAAAAGAGAGTTTGGGAGGAGTTGCCCCTGCGGTTAAAGATGGCGGGAAGAAGGTAGTTGTGAATGAAAATGATAGGTGGGTGTTTCTGATATCGGATAATGATAGGTTAGCGAGAGAGCTTGAAACTCAAAGGAATGTATTTGATGCGGATATTTCTAGCAAAAGCCAGCTTATAGATGCCTTACGGGCTGATGTGATTAGCAAGGACCAAGTTATACGTGACTTACGAGCAGAGAAACACCGCTTGGAAGCCGTTGAGAAAAGCTTTGTCGAAAAAACAAAGGAAGTTGTGTCTGAAGATAAGCAAGCAGGTGCAATTGTTGAGGGGAGTGTGGATGTTTCAAAGACTCCTTGCGCTAAGGTAAGGCGTAACGTCAATCACCCAGAGCCAAGCTCTCTCGTTCAGAGGGTAAGGAACAGGACCTTGAATGATGGAAGGATTCCTATTCCAGTCTCCCCCCCAGCTAAATACAAAAGAACTAATACACATTAACGAAGGTGGTGATGAAACTATTGCTGAAGCTGAAGCCCGGGCTCGAAGAATGAAAGATCTGTTAGAAGAGAAGCACCTGGTTGTAAGGAAGTTGGATGATTATATCAGAGCATAGATTGTTGAGTTATTCAACGACGAGGGACTGAGGTAAGACTGTAATTCTAATTGTTTATGATTTATCATTTGTTTAATGTTATGTTCGGTTGCATTTTCATTTCAGCTACTTTGTGTGGACGGGGGACCAACCGTTGTCTACGGTCAGCTTAAGTGATGTAATTGACACCCTACATAACAACCAACTTTCGACTCCGGTATGCATGTTCGAACTAGCGTTTTGTAATTTATGTATTTTTCCATATAATGGTATTCTACCCTCGTGCATCGCGGAAATATGGTTTCTGTCAATTAATGGGCCTAACTAAGGTTGAACAATTTTAATGCAGGTGATTGATTCGTGGTCAGAAATTATATCGCAGAAATATTATAATTCATCGCCTGGATCCAAGAATGTTAAAATCTTTACTTCAAGTTGTTTGGTATGTTTTTTGAATATTGATTAAATTCTAATCACTATGCTGGATTTTATACCAAAAATTTGACGTTAAACTTATTTCCCTTTACAAAGAGGCTTATTAGAGACCGAGCAACATCATGCAAGGCGCCGTTTTCCCGGATGATAGAAAAACGACTGGAAAATTGTATGAACGAAGATATATTGTTGTTTCTAGTTATCTGCGGTGGCATTGGGAGCAGTACGAGGGCCAATGGGGACCATTGGTGTCTATTGCGATTCAATATGTGTACCAGCGATTGGAAGTTTTATAATCCAATGCGACCAAGGAACGCTGATCCACATTTGAATGAAGCTCTCGTCGTGGTAAATTTTTAGTTTATGAATTAAAAGACATATTAAATTCAGTGGACGATACTTCTTTGAAAGTTGCCACTGACGTATTAAACATTATATTAACAGGTTAGATACATGGAGGAGAAGTTGCATGAGGTTTTCAATCTGTCGAGGCCCAACCACCCTTTCTTAAGGAGAACGTATATTCAACCAGAATCTGAGGATTGCTTGCAACAAAGCACAGATTCTCTGGATTGCGGAGTTGTTGTTTGGGATTACTGTTAATTTGGGTTCTTAGGTGGGGCATAATTATGACAAAATATTATGTGTTTTGATGACTTATGGATTTATCTTTTGATTTTAGGACAGTTGAACACGGTCTAATCGTTTATTTTGGTATGTTGTTTTTTTGTGGAAGTATGGGATTTGTTGATGGACCATGATGTGTTGATGGACCATCATATGATTTTTGTGGTGGAACAGTTGTTTTAGACTAAATCATCTTGTATATTGCCTTTTCATTCGGCATATGCTCTTTTTTGCACCAACTATGTGAGTATTTTGCATCAGTTGATTGGACTTTTGCATTTGAATGTCTCTTTTTTTAATTATACAGGATGAAATTTGCATAACCTACTAAATCCTTTATGATCCTTTTACCAAACCTACTGTTTTTAGACAAAAGCAAGTTCCCCACACAACTGTGAACTAGGTTGGCCTTTGAAATTATAAAACTACTATTAATTGGTTGTCGTTTAGCTTTTATAAACCAACCACAATCCTCGTCCTTAGTGGCATTACAAGCAGCGTGAACATATCTATCCGTATTCTTCACATACCTATACCTAAATTTGAATTTGGTAGAGTACTTGATCAACTCTCTCCGAAATTCTGGAGCACCCCCAAGAAATACTAGACCAACCCCATCCCTCATTATATCTCCCTAGTGATCAGACAGGTATGATTTAGGTTTCTCCGGGGGACAAATATCAAAGTTTGGAATGCTACCAATCCCTTCAAACTCATTTACTTTGGGGGTGGAATGCGGATAATTTTTTCCTAAACTATGGGATGCATACTGAGAAACAGGGGGAGGGAAAATGGATACTGGGGGAGCAGACGGGGTAGGGGATACAAATTGCTCAGAATTAGGGCATGGATTATCCGCAAGAGTTATTACAATAGGGACAATCTTAAAATTTGAAATTTCAAAAAATTCAACCAACATAGAAAGATCAAAATCGGAACCCAAATCGCAATTAAGGAGCTGCCCAACTGAAAATGAGCATGAAAACACACGCGACGCAAGTTCGGACCAAGTACCAGTAATTTGGTCAAGAAAATCTTTGAAGGATGACGAAGCTTTTACACGAACGAACTTGCTCCTGCCACCGAAATTTACCATCAAAATCAGGGAATTTTCCATTCTTTGGAGTGGAGGCAAATTTTTTTTTTCTTTGTGAATAGATGATCTATTCCAGATGTTTTGCAGACGAGAATCCCTAAAAACATGATTATCCAGTATTAAGGTATCCCACATCAGATAGAGAGATGGTCTTGGGTGGGCTTATAAGCCTGGACAATCCTCTCACTTAACACCTGGGTTTTAAGTGTAGAGTTAGGCCTTATCACATGGTATCAGAGCCAACTCTCTACTTCGATGTGTGGATCCACTTGTGGAACCACGTGTCGACCTGGTCCCCGTCTCACGTGAGGGAGGGTATTAAGGTATTCCACATCGGATAGAGAGATGGTCTTGGGTGGGCTTATAAGCCTGGACAATCCTCTCACTTAACACCTAGGTTTTAAGTGTAGAGTTAGGCCTTATCACATCCAGCCGCCTCGTCTAGTTGAGAAAAATGATGTCGATCATATTAATTTGAAGGATTTTCGAAGATGACTAGGTGAGAAAAATGATGACGATAATCCCTAAGAACACGATTGGGAGTAGATGCTCATTCTTGAAGCTTGCTAGAATCGAAAACGTGAGTATGGGCAGGGTGAATGAAGGTTCTAGCCAAATGGCACCTAAAATCGGAAAAAAGCAATACTAGAAGGGGTTTTGAAATTCAAATTGCATCCTTGATAGAGAAGGCTTGATGGGACATCTGCAAAAATTAAAAAATGTGTAAGGGAGAGAGAGAATGTGTAAGAAGAAAGAGAGATGTCCTACAACATTATAAGGTTTTGAAAAAAGGACAATTTGGGTTTTTCAGGTAGGAATTGGCACCTAATGTATACTTTTTTAAAAAGTTGGAACCCATTGAATTATGGGAGGTGGATATGGCAGCTATGAGCAAATAAACTCATGACAAAGTGGGATAGCTCAAGTGGTTAGAGCACCACTACCTAGGCCTTAGATCATGGGTTCGAGTCATGGGGAGGGGAAAAAAGGGATGGGTATTTAACTTTCCATCAAAAAAAATGAGCAAATAAACTCATTTTAAAAATTGTGGAAATTTAATAACTGACTTTTAATACATAAATTCAACAAAACAATTTAAATACATTTACATCTATGATAAATCTATATAAAATATAGCATACAATGTTATTTCATATGATATTTTTTTTAATTTATCGACATTTCTCGATATTCTTTCGATATTTTACCGATATTAGTCTCGATATTGTTATTATATATCAATTTTTATAGATATTTTTTTATTTTCTTTACAAATATCGTGGAAATATCGTTTCTTCTCAATTTCGATATCGATTACCGCGAATATATCGAGGATATATCGGGGAAATTTCCGGATATTTTCGTTCATGTTTAAATCCAATCAGCCCTTTCATTATCAGTTGAAAATATAAAATCTTCTTCTTTATTGCATTCACGTTGCAAAAATCGGCGCTGGGCGTCCCCTACCGCGGCGATTTCTTCCAAGTCGGCATCGTTAGTCGGTTGTGGCATTAGGCGGGCCTAGACGCCGCCTAGGCGGCCCTATTCCGCCTAATCGTTGATATTGGAGGTGCTAAGAAAGGGCAAAAAAATCCCACCCAATCAGATGCTTGTTGTTGCTCGCTCCTGCAGACATGAGAATTGAGAAATGAATTTGGATTTTAGTTTTATTTTATTAATTAGGGTTTATGCTTTTTTTTTTTTGGACTGTATATGTAGAATTAGTCCAACCTCTTTGCCTCACTCTCATTTTCATCGAAGCAGCACCCGCCCATTCTCTTCTCTGCGCCGCCCCTCCGCAGCCACGCATCCCAAGCCAAGCACGCCGCCAGCCCCCGGCTCCCGCCTGCAGCCATTACGCTATCGTCGCGTCGCCTCCGTAGCGCCGCTGTCGGCCTCTTCAGTTTTCTCTTTCCCTCCGCATCCGCCGCGCCCTCCTTATCTTCAGTTTTTTGTTTTTTTGAAAGTATTCTATAATTTTTGTAATTTAAAAAACAGATCTATAGATTTCTGTAATTTTTATCTGTTTGGTTGAAGATTCAGAACATTTTCTATAAACAAAATTTTTTTAAAAATTATTTTCCTCTTTTCGAATTGTTGTTGTTTTTTAAAATTTTGTTCGAAATTATTATATTTTGTCGATATATTTTTCGAGATTTATTTCTCTTTTCGAAAATTGTTGTTTTTTTCAACAATGTTCATTGAAATTTTGAAGACTTTTTTTAATGTAGTTGTTATCTATATTTTCTGAATAATCTATTTTGGTATTTTATTTAATGTTTGTTAGTTTGAATTTGAATGTTGGTATTTAAAAAAAAATTGTTCATAGTAGAAGGCTTTCTAAGGAAGTCTTATGTTCACTAGGCTCTTTTAATAAAGATCTCAATTCAAAATTGCATATAGACCAGTCTTATTGGAATTTTATTGGAAGGTTTTTAAAATTCTACTCCATATCTCTCTCTCTCAAATTATACCACATCAATATCTTTTCAATTCCTTTCTTCAATTATTTTTTCCTTCCAGAATTTTATATCATTTTACTAAAATTAGTTTGATTTGGACTGCTTTGACCTCAATTTTTTATTTTTAAAAGTTGTTGTCCTTAAATTGTTAGCCTCAAAAGTTACGGTTCTCATTTTATTCTCGAAATATAATTATTATTATTTTTGTTTGTAGAATAAGATTCTAAGCAAGCTCCATAAATAGGGGAGGCTTCCCTCATTCTGTGCAAGAGGGTACATGTTGAATGTGCATCAAGTTCACTGTGACACATATGATGTCTTTGGAGCCTCTACTAAATGCATCACCACAACTTCATTATTTGTTCTTTTCTTTTATATTCTAAGTTCTATGTATGATTGTATAAACCAAACGATATTGTAGGGCACTTGGGCTATACTGTTTTCTTAAAAAAATATTATTCATCGTATTATCTTTAATACAACTTTACTGTTCTTCTCTCCTATATTTTAAATTCGGTATACAACTGTATAAATCAAATAATTTTATATTACTCCATAAAAAGTAATATTGAGATAATAGTAAGGTGTTGGGCACTTGGGCTATATAGCTTTGTTAAAATAAATATTATTCGTTGTATTATAACTATTATCTTTAATAAAAAAATTCAAATGATTGATATATATAGTTAAATATTAAAGTTAAATTTATTTTAAAAAACTCAAAATATGGATTGCAATTTTTTTAAAGCAAAATATGAAAGTCAAACTAAATTAAATGATTTCTTTTGTGCAATGTTTTTTTTCTTCTGACGGGAAAGTAGAATATATTAAGTAGCCACAAAATCGGCTAGTACGTCCGACTCAATATGAGTAGGCACAACATCCGAAACAAAATCGGTAGAACATGAAAAATCAAATATAGCTAAACGATGAGCCACTCTATTACCCGTTCTCCTTATCCAAGAGAACGAAACCAAATTAAAACTCTCACTCAACCTAAGAATATCTTAAACCATTGCACCAAAGTAAGATAAGTTCGGATTCAGCTCACATAAAGCACGAAATACAATCTGAGAGTCAGTCTCCACAATCACTTCATCCACCCCTTTTGCCAATGCCAATGCCAATTGCAGCCCCCTCCGTACAGCAGCTGCTTCCGCTAACTCCACCTCCCAGCTTGCATCACAATGCTGCGAAAAGCACCAAAGAACCCTCCCCTGTGCATCCCTTGCCACACCCCCTAGAGCTACTCCCAAATCCATTCTAATAGAAGCATCAGTATTTAGCTTCACAACATCACCAGTTGGGGGAGCCCAGACATTATTCTTCTGTCGCGGGCGTTTCCGCGGCTTTTCTATGCTCGCCTTCATGAATTCCACAATATGATCGTCCGCCATATGCACAACTCTTTCTTGGGTGAACTCCGTCTCTCGAAATACTCATTAGTTTTGCGCGAACCATAGAAACCAAAGTAATGTAGCAAACATATTCCTTAGTTTCTCATCCCTCGTTCCTTCTAGCATCGACATCACCCATGGCCCCAACAATTGATTCGGTACTCCATACTCAGTGACGCTTGCTATTTCCCAAAATCTCTGAGTCGAGCTACAATCGCGACCAACATGTTCCACTGTCTCAATCTCCCATTCGCATCCTATACATAGTGGGTCCACATCAACAAAACGGCTTATTAGATTGACATTCGTAGGGAGAATGTCATGAAATATTCGCCACAAGAATACTCTAATCTTCAGTGCCACATTTAACGACCACACCCACTTCCACCACCCATTGTGAAATTGATTAGCAAGTGGTTCCTCAGAATTACTGGTCATATAGCCAGAGCTCGTCGTGTAAAAGCCATTCTTCGTAAACCTCCAGACCAATCTATCCGGGCGAGCCTCCACCGCTAAAGGGAGATTTCTGATTCGGTTCACCATATCCCCCGTGAATACCTCCTGCAATTTTGGGATATCCCATTCTCGACTTCCTTGAGAAATAAAATCGCTGGCCATAAATTGTCCATTCTCTACTTTCTGATCTGGGTCCACACTCGGGTCACCTCCATCAAATAACCATGGTTCCAGCTCTACATCGACAGCTTCACCATCTCCAATCACCCACACCAGTCCCTTGTCCAGCACCGCACGTCCAGCAAGAACGCTCCTCCATGTGTAGCTTGGATCATAACCCACCGAAGCTGTCCGAAACGTGCCCCTTGGATAATATCTCGCCTTCAAGGTCATTGCCAATAGAGATCGGTCATCATTAATAAGCCTTCACCCCTGCTTTGCAAGTAATGCCAGATTAAAATTCGCGAGCCTTCGTAGGCCTAATCCCCCGCGCGTGTTCTTTTGTCCGACATAGAATTTCCCACCTTAACCAATGGACCCTCCTCTCATCCCCACGCTGCCCCCATAGGAATCGAGCAACAACAGTCTCAATTTTCCAAATCACGTTCGTAGGGATTTTAAAACACGTCATCAAATACGTTGGAATCGATTTGATCACTAATTTAACTAACGTGATTTTGCATGCCATTGATAACATTTTACTCTTCCAATCCTTGATTTTTTTTTATGGACTCTACTCACCAATGACCTGAAAATTGCCGACTGATAGCGGCCTACATTTGTAGGGATGCCCAAGTAGATTGCATGCTCAGAAACACATCGGACTCCCAAAAATTCAGCCAGTTCCTCCCCCTGTCCTCCGAAACTCCCCCACTGAACATAATCTCCGATTTATCCAGATTAATGGCTTGTCCCGAGGCCCCTTCATAGACTTGCAGTATTCTCCTAACCGTAACAAGTTTTGTAGTCGTTGCACGACCAAAAATCACCGTATCATCCGCAAAGAAAAGGCATGAAACTGGAGGCGCTCTCCTACAAACTCGGACCCCATGCAAGACTCCAGCCTCCATATTCCGTTTGATAAGGGCTAACAACGCTTCAGCGCAAAACAGAAACAAGAACGGAGACAACGGGTCTCCCTGTGGAATACCCCTCGTACGCCGAAATATCTCAATGGGAGAGTTATTCACCAAAACTACAAAAGAGACTGACGTAACACAACGCATAATAATGGAAACAATAGACTCATTAATGCCTAGTTTTCGCATCACCCCTTCCAAGAATGGCCACTCCACTCTATCGTAAGCTTTACTCATATCTAACTTGGTGGCGTATGAGCCCTTGGTCATTGCTTTATTATGTCTCATATGATGGAAGATTTCAAAAGCTAAAAGAGCATTATTAGTAATCAGACGGCCAGGCACAAATGCAGACTGACATGGGTCAATAACATGAGAAAGAAAAGGTTTTAAATGGTTTGCCACAGTTTTAGTAATAATCTTATAAATCACATTACACAAGCTAATAGGGCGGAAGTCAGATGGAAGCAACTGATTTTTCTTTTTGGGTACCAAAGTAATAAAAGTGTTGTTCACAACATTAGGAGAACCCCCCATGGTTAAGGACACTGAGAACATAAGACACTACAGATGGACCCACAACCTCCTAGAATTTATGAAAGAAAATAGCAGACATACCATCAGGGCCCGGGGCCTTAGTAGGATGCATCTGAGACAGGGCTTTCGAAACCTCCGCCTCCGTGAACGGTAGAGACAGTGAAGCATGTATATCCTCAGTCACTCTGATATCAACAACCCCAATAGCCTCCTCCATATCTAAGGTCTCTGAAGCCGTAAACAACCGCTCAAAGTAGGAAAGAAACACTTGTTTCACCCCCTGAATTTCGTCACTTGCACCCCATTAGGCCCCATAATTTCATTAATGTAATTCCTCTTCTTCCGTCCACTAGCAATCCTGTGAAAAAACCCCATGTTCCGGTCACCCTCCCTCATCCAACTCACTCTCGAGCGCTGCAACCAAAATAATTCTTCCTTCCTGACTAGAGCCTTAATTTTATTTTCCAGAGCCCGCGCATCTTGAACAGTTTCCATGGTTTGTAATCTCCGCTGAAGGTTTGATAATTTTTTCTTTCATCTGGTAATCTCGCGTGGTATATTTCCAAAATGTTGGGAGTCCCATTGAGCAAGCGCCTCTCCACATGTGCCAATTTTGGTAGCCAAGTTGTTCAAATCAACACCACCACTAGCTTTTGACCATTGGGACCGAATTATATCCGAGCATTGGTCCTCTTGCAGCCATGATACCTCAAACCTGAACAGATGGGCAGTGCGCTCCTCCCCCCTGCCCCGATGTCCGCCCTCCCATTGCAGCAATAGTGGGCAATGATTTAACATAAGGCGAATTAAATGCAGCACTCGCGATATAGTGAATCGGTGCATCCATGACTCATTCGCTACCACCCGATCCAATCGTTCTTCAATATTGTCATTGTCAGTCTGCATATTAGACCACGTAAATTGATGGCCCTCATACCCCACATCGATCAAACCACATTTTTCTAAGCAGTCCCGAAATTCCATCATCCGATTCTGATTTCTAGTGTTTCCACCCACTTTCTCAAACCCATACATAATCTCATTGAAGTCCCCCAAGCAGAGCCATGGTAAGTCGATCTCACTAACTAGTCTATCCAACATTCTCCAAGTCTTCCACTTATTACCATCCTCCGGAAACCCATACACCCCCGTCTTTTAATTTGTGCAATGTTAATAGTGTATACATTTTTTTTTTTTGAATCCAAATGGGATTAGATTCCATTATTGCAAGTGCACGGAGGCAGCGGTAGCCTGACCACAAAGTCCGGTGGGTCTACCCAAATAAAATTATTATCAAAGCGACGAGATTCTCGTGCAAGAGTGTGTGTCGTTGCATTGGCACACTGTCTGACAAAAGTTACTATCACATTCTCAAATTGATGTAATAACAATCGGCTAGCTGTAATGAAATCTCCAAAACAGGAGTGTATAGCATCCGTTGAGTTAATCGCGTCTACTACTATCTTCGCATCCCCTTCAATTATACAATTGTCAATGCCTTCCGCTTGAATCCACCGAAGAGCCTCATAAAACCCCATTGCTTCCCCCAATTCACTTTCAAAGCATCCCTGAATAATTACAGTTTTGCATAATTCAATCTGTCCATTTGCCCCTGTCAAGACCATGCCTAAACCCATCTGATTCGTTTCTCTGAATGTTGCAGCGTCAACATTCAGTTTTCGTCTACCAGTAGGGGGTGCATGCCAGGCATCGCACCTTGGGCCCTTGTCTCCATTTTCCCTACTCACAGTAGTCGGCTTTCTCTTAGAAGCCTTCCATTCAACCCATAAACTTGCTGATGCATGAATTGCCGCGATCGGAGTTTTGCAAGTCGAGTTCCATAGCTTCGAATTTCTCTCCTCCCATATTTGCCAAAGGACCATACCAAAGCATGATGCAAGCTCTGCTATCGGGCTGCGAAGCATTTCAAAGATGAGCTCCGCGAAATTGGTCGTTCTACCAGCACATTCTTCCACTTTCGTTAATAACCCAACTGAGGCCCAGCAAGCACGTGCATAGATGCATGCTGTGAACAAATGCCAACACTCTTCAGTGCCCTCCTCACATAGTAAACAGTTGGTATCGTGGACTGCATTTTTAGCATATAGGTTCACTTTGGTGGGGATGCAATTCCTGTTAGGGTTATACTGGCAAGTATGCTTTTAGTGCTACTTATGTATACAAACTGATTCTTGCACTTATAAATGAGAATAATATTTTTATCACTGGTTGCTTTAAATATAATGAATGTTAATTATTTATTGCATAAACGTTCAGATGTATTTTACATTGTAGACAATGTGGTGTGTAAAAGATCACAGAAGATCACATTGTTAGTTCCTTGTATATAAGTACAATTGATTCACAACTTAGATGGAATTGAACAATCCATTGGTAGAAGTTGAGGTGTAAGACTCGGATTGGTTTATCTTGACCAAGAGATTACACTAGTGCATTATGATGTGCTGAATAGGACCTACAGAGAGGTAATTCTTCTAGACTGGCTTAAGGAATGAAGAATTAGACCTCAGTGGTTGTTGATTTCTTAATCTCTGTCACTTAAATGGGATTGTCTGTAGTTAATAAGTATTGCTTTGATTTATTATGGGTAAAGAATCAATTTGATTCAATACTTTGTATTTTGGGCAATATTATTAATTACATGACAGATTGCCAAAATTAATACAGAGAATCGTGTCTTGGAGTGTCAAGTTGATTATGTCCCCTTGGTGGGCTCAGAAGGTTTATCATATCAAATCTGATTAGTGGAATTTATTTCCGGTATGATAATAATGTTGAGCTGTCCTTACTCCGAGGAATAAAATATATTAATTAATTAAAGCATTCAATAGCTTAAATTAATTGATGGACATTGAATCTTAAACACGGGAAATAATAACCGGGAGCCATATTTCGTAATATGGGTTAGGATGGATAGTGCAATATTAATTCTATAGTGGAATGAATTAATATTAATGGGCTGGAAAAATGTTGTGGCTCAATATTGATTTTTGGGCTCATTGGGAGGTCCAATCCTAATTCTCCTAAAGGTCCCTCAAGTAGCCCAATAAAATTCTATTAATTAAGGTAATTAAAAGATAAGGATTAATTTTGTTGCAAGAAATTAGAGAGAGATATTTATGGAAAAAGATATATGGAAATAAGAGATTATTTCTATATTATTCCAAGATAAATTGACCGGTCAATTTTTCTTTCTTGTAAGAGAAGAAACATAAATTCTCTCTTATAAAAGGAGAAGAAAAAAAATTGGTACTCTTGAGACTAAGAAAAGAAAAAAAAAAGATATGTAATTTTCGAAATTACAGTGTGTGCAATAAGAGAAAATTAATTCTTCCTTGAGAGTTAATAGTTCGTGAGATCTCCCACCGGGTCAACGGACTAGGACTTAGGGAATACTTGAGAAGGCAATTGGGTTGAAGTTGTTACTCTTCTCAACGATATCTCTCCGATTTAAAGGTAAACACGTAATCCCTTAGTTCTGCATGTTTAGGGATTTAATTATTTTACCGTACATTCATTACATAAATTAGTTGATTTAATTTGTTTATGATAATTCATATTTAAATTACGTCACAAATAGATCGAGTAATTTTAAAGGAGTCTCAAAGGATTCCTAGCGTGATGGTCCATAACCCACAAGTGCCAATAATTCCCCACAAAGGAGATGGGGAATGTGGTCCCATAATAATTTCCCACAAAGGAGTTGGGGACCACAAGAGTTGGGGACCACATTGTTGGGGGACTATTATTGGGTATTGGGATTACTTTCCCAACAATTCCTTCCAACTCTCCATAGAAAATCGCGGACCTTAGGCGGAACTTGGAGCCTCCATATTGCATTCCAATCACCATCTGCTTTCAATTCCGGGTTCCCGTTCATGCTCAACAATTTATTGTATGCTGATTTTACTGTATATATTCCCCTTCTTGCTAGCTGCCAATTGAGGATGTCTTGCGCTCCCGCTGGAGGCAGTGCCGTGTTGGTAATATGCTCCACATCCAGTGGCAACAAATCATTCAGTAAAGGGACATCCCACTCCCTACTTTCTGCATCAAACAGGGCAGCCACTCTAAGATCTTCTAACCCCTCAATGCACCCAGACTGAACCTTAAAACCCTCTAATCCATTCACCCATGGTGAATCCCAGATTTTGATCATATTTCCAGACCCCAGTTTCCACTTGACACCTGCCCGGATTAAGTCTTGGCTAGCAAATATGCTCGACCAAGTGAAACTAGGGGACCACCCTAATCTTGCATTAAGAAAATCCGTTCTCGGGAAATATCGCGCTTTTAGCACACGACACACAAGAGCCGATGGATCCGTGAGATAGTGTATACATTTTTTAAAATCAAGATTGTAGTATATGAATTATTATGTATGTTGTATTAATAATGAAATCGACTTAATTGTCTAATTAAATTATTCTTTTAAAGAAATAACAATAACTTTTGTAACACACAATTAATATTTAATACAGAGTATTATATAGAGTATATTAATTGTCTAATTAATATATAACTGTCTTTTTTATTTTAAATTATTCTTTTAAAGAAACAATAATAACTTTTGTAACACACAATTAATATTTAATACGGAGTATTATATAAAGTATATATTGATCGTGCAACACACAGGTGAATTACTAGTTAGCGTAATAAATTGTATGGAAAAGGTAAATAGTAAGTACTTTTGAATTTTAACGTATGAATTGTTTTTTAGTAGGGGAAATTTTAAAATACGTCATGTAACTTACATTGATTTCATTTTAAATTCTTTAAGTTTTTACTTTTTCAAAATACATTTTAAGTTGTCCAATTTCAATTATTTTGTCAAATTTACGACATGTAACTTAAGTCAATTCCACAGGTGTCCAATTTACATCCTCTTTGTATCAAAATATATATATATATATATATAGTATTATATTAGTCATGAATGATTGTTCAAATTTATTTGAGCTTTCTTTGATATTTTAATGAGCCAAATCATGTTTTAACTAGATCAACCTGGGCCCATTTTGGATTTTATTATAATTATGGTCAAGTAATGGGAAACAAACCTTCTTTTATACCATAAATTTTCTATTAATTAATCTAGCAGCTAAGTTGGAGATGCTGAGTCCTCCTCCCATAAGCGAGAGGTTCACGATTTAAATAATTCTTTAAATTTTTCGCACTCTTTTTTTTAACTGAAAAATTATTTTAGTAAGTATTGTTAACATGTTAATTTAAATGTAACAATATATGCACTTATCAGTAAAAACATTTTTTAAAACTGAAAATTTACTTTTTAATAAAAAAAATCACATGCAATTTTTAGTAAGTACTGTAATATTACATCATTACATGTACCTTTCGATCGGTAAATCACTCTTTTTTTTTAGATTTATGCCCTCAGCGTGTACAATTAATTCAATTCCACAATTATGTGAAATGAAGATTTATTTTACGAAATTTTGTAAACGAAGAAAAAAACAATACTTTTCAATTTAATAATTATTCTCGTGATCGTGAGCATGATTTCTTGCGTGTGTTCTTATCACATCATCATTAAATTTAATCCAAGAAACATAAATATATACTACATAGTGTAAAATATTGTACTCTCTCCTTCCAATACTTGAAGTCACATTTTACCATTTTGGGCGTCCTATACTTGAAGCCACATTATCTAAAATAGTAAAAGCACTTTTAAACACTCCCCTTAAAACATCACAATATTACAACAAATGTCACTACTTTATTACACTAAAAAGTAATTTTATTACTATTTATAAAGTTGAAAAGTCTTTATTACCCCCACTTTATCTTACACAATACTAATAAACAACTCATTTATTAAAACCCGTGCCAATTTAGTTTGTGGCTTTAACTTTGGGACGGAGGGAGTACATTTTAAGGGGGCAATCCCCTCCTCCCAAATCAGTCCCTAATTATTTAATATTGAAACAGAAAATTTAAATTATTTGACTTGATCATTAAAAACAACCTTATAATTAATTAATACTGATCAATTAAATGAGTCGTAACAATTAAATAAATTTCATTATTTAAAAATTTCAGAATCCGATCATAATATAGCAGGTATTATTTAATCTAATCAATCGATCAAATTACTCGATTGAAGTCAAACTCCATTCAATTTCAACATGATTTCGAAATCGAAGAGGAGAATTTCGTTTGCAATAATAATTTTGATGGTAATTACATTTGAATCGGAAAGTGCAATGGAGAAAAAATTCACGGATGAAAGCCTGTCAACGTGCAATACGACGTATTCGGAAGATTGTAGAAAAAACATTGTGGATTGCATATGCAGCAATGCTGGCGCTATAGATATAATGGCGAGACCACCTGATTGTTGTAATATTGTTGAGGCCACTCAAGGGGCGTGTTTTGGCCAATTTCTAAACGAGAGTTATGTCGTTTACAAAAATCAGAAGGATCGAATTTATTTTCCGACAGCAACTGATAATGTCATGATGTCTTGCTTATTTTAAATTGAAGGAATAATATATATATAATTAAGAACCCAACAATAATAATGTATTCTATCATAGTAATGATGAAGAGCAATATATATTTAAAGCAAAACAGTTCAATTAAGTATGGTTCACACTTGGCTAAAAAGCAAATTGACCAAATTAGTTTAGGAATTGTCCATACAACTATTTACCCCTATGTTCGTATAGTATTTGTCTAGCTAGTATAAAATCGAAGTCGGATTTCTAAAGAAAATTATTTAAATTAAAGTAGTCCTAATTACAGCTATTAAAATGAGCTGGTCCAATTCTACGGTAAAAAAATATGGATTTGACTCGGCTTTTCTTAGCCCACTAGGGTGTGCAAAATAAAATCGAATCGGAAAAAAGACCGGAATCGAATCGGACCAACCGATTAGATTTCGGTACGGTCCGTTCGAAATTTTTTAAGATTCCGGCTTCCGGTCCAGTCTAAAACCGGAATTTACCGATCCAAATTACAAATCTCATTCCTCTTCCACTTTTTTAAACCTAATTCTCCTTTTTTACCATTCTCAAAATTCTTCAACTCTTGAAATTTTCAAAATTCTTCAACTCTTGAAAGGCGCTTACCCAAACAAGGCGACAACCCTTCTCCAATCTCCACTCCCACTCCCACTCTTTGTGTTGTATGAGTTAGAAGAAATTGAGAATGGTAATGGTTTATACTTATCAAATATTTTTCATGCAGAATGTTTATTTATTAGTTGTACCCATTTAAAAATTTTAACATCTTTATATATGTTATTACAGATTTGATGAAGGCTACATTGAACGATTAAGACAATTGTTATATACCAGACCCTTAAATTTTTGTGCATCGTTTCATTTTGGACTACTGCTTTTTCATTTTGAACTTGAATTTTAATTCCTATGAATATGGTTTTGCTATAAATTAAGTTTTCAAGTATATATATATTCTTGCACAATTGTGATCAACTTGATCTAAGGGTAGAGATGTCTATCGGGCTGGCCCTAGCCCTATAGGGTCAGCCCTACAGGGCTACGGGCTAAACGGGTTAGGGTCTTAACCGGTTCATATTTAACGGGCCTACAATTGTTGGGACCTAACCCTAACCCTAACGGGCCACTAACGGGTTTCAATAATTTTTTTTCTTTTAAAATTAAGGGAAAATCTCAAATGCACAGTGTGCACAGATCCAATTTCTGTGCACACGGTTTTTACCCATATCCCCCATATGACCCGATCCGGCCCATTTACTTTTTATTATATTCTTCACGGCCCCTCCCATCCCCATCATCATCTTCCTCCTCCTCTTCTCTGTTCAACTTCTTCTCTACATCCTTTGCAGCATATTTTCTCCTAAATTCTTCAAAATGCCGCCGCCGCCGCGACCCTGCGGCTACTGGCCGCCGCAGTGAAATTTCAATTTTCACTCGTGGGCGGTTGCTGAAACCTAGTAACGCTTATTGGAGGGTATCTGGGTATTTGATTCACCTTGCAATTAAGAAATTCATCAATTAAATTCTGGTATAATTGCTTCTTCTCTCCAATTTATATATGCAGGGTACAATTTCCCATTCATGTCACGATGAGAAATCAATAGGAAAAAAAGATTTATATCAATTGGGAGTAATTTGAACCATTATTGAAAAGTGGTAAATATTTGTTACTAAAAAGTGTAATTTTTTCATCAATTAAATTCTGGTATAATTGCTTCTTCTCTCCAATTTATATATGCAGGGTACAATTTCCCATTCATGTCACGATGAGAAATCAATAGGAAAAAAAGATTTATATCAATTGGGAGTAATTTGAACTATTATTGAAAAGTGGTAGATGAGAAATCAATAGGAAAAAAAGATTTATATCAATTGGGAGTAATTTGAACCATTATTGAAAAGTGGTAAATATTTGTTACTAAAAAGTGTAATTTTTATTATTGAAAAGTGGTAGAAAAAAAGATTTATATCAATTGGGAGTAATTTGAACTATTATTGAAAAGTGGTAGATGAGAAATCAATAGGAAAAAAAGATTTATATCAATTGGGAGTAATTTGAACCATTATTGAAAAGTGGTAAATATTTGTTACTAAAAAGTGTAATTTTTATTATTGAAAAGTGGTAGATATTTGTTACTGAAAAGTGTAATTTTTATTATTGAAAAGTGGTAGATATTTGTTACTGAAAAATGATGATAATTTTGGTAATAATTAAAAAAATTAAAAAAAAAACGTTTAAGACAGGGTTTGAACCCAAAACCTTATACCCCTTTCCAAAGAGGGTAACCGCCAGACTAACAGTTACTTTGTTTATAAAAATTCGCCTATGTATGTTATACTTGTTGACTGGTCGCATAGTGTGCATGTGCACACTATGCACCAGAGACCAACCCTAAAATTAAATGTCTCAATTGTCACGTCCAACAAGCAAATAAAATAGAAAAATACATAATTAGTTAATGATTAGTAAATGGAAAAAAAAGTATAATTTAAACACAATTCTAGAACTCAGTGCTACTTAATATGACCAAATAAAGTTAAACAAATATCATAATTTAATAAAAAATAGTAATAATGACTAATGGACAGTAATGTGCTTCATAATGCTTATAGTTTATAGTTATGGTTATTGGTCAAATGATCCAAAAATTGTTCTTAGGTTATTTATTAAAAAAAAAAAAAAGGTAACAACTCGGCCTAGCGGGCTGGCCCTGTAGCCCTGTGGGCTAGCCCGGTTTAGCCCACGGGCTAACCGGTCCGGGTTAAAAAAGCTCGATTTTAAACGGGCCTATAATTCATGAACCCTAACCCTGTATTTTTCAGGGTTAAACGGGTCAGCCCGGTTAGCCCGGCCCGGATAAACATCTCTATCTAAGGGCATAACTTATTCTTTAGGATATTGAAAAAAAAAAATATTATAAAGGTAAATATGAAGAAATTTCTAGATCTTCAATCCACTTTCCACTTCTTCTCATAGACTAAGGAATTATATAAAAAAAATTAAAAAAAAAAATCGGTCTGAAATGGTCCAAATCCGGATCGGATCGGAATTTATCGGTCCGGTCTGAACCGAGTTACATTCCGGCTCGGTCCTCGGTCCGTAAAATTTTAAGATTCCGGTCCCGGTCCCGGTCCGGTTCTGAACCGGTGCACACCCCTAGCGGGCCTACAGAGACCGCCCCTTTGGGCCGCGGATTTTGGCGGGTAGGGGGCGGGCCAGCCCAGCCCGCCAACCCTTTTTTTTTATTAAAATTAGTAAATTATTCTATTGTTATAATTAATTTAATATTTTAGAAAAATAATAAAAATTTGTCATGAAACTTATTCAACAACTCAAAATCTAGTTGTTGCATGCAATTAAAAACCAAAATTTAGAAGCAAAAAATTAGTCAAGCTCAAAAGTTTTTGTCTCACATTACAAATTTGTGTTGCTCACGCCACTCGTTTTAGTTCCAACGTCAGACGTCGATCTTCTAGTTATAGTTTCATTGTTAAATTTTAAATTATGATGTCGTAAGAGATAAATATTAAGAGACTTTGAATTTTAAAAATGAAGATAATGTATTTAATAAATAATTATATATATTTTTTTAAAATCGGATTGGCCCGCCAAAACCCACGGCCAGCCCCTTTGTGGGTTGGATTGAGATTTTGACAGCCTACCCCCGCCCGGCCAATTGACAGACTTTTGCGGTTTTGGCCCGCCCCGCCGACCCGTTTTGACAACTCTAGTCATAACAATGGTAAATGTAATTATTTTAGTACTCCCTCCGTCCCGTGATTATTTGTTCACTTTTTTTATTGGGACGTCCCAAAATTATTTGCATACTCTTAGTGGGTGTTTTCAAACACTATAAGGTGCTTAAAAGCACTTTTTTTTTTCAAATAGAATCACTTTTGAAGTGTTTTCAAACACAACCAAGTGATTAAGTTAATTTGTTAAAAGTGATTTTGATGAAGCACCCCTCCACCTACTTCTAATAGCTTCTATGTGCTTCTCATCATTACAATAATCAATTTTACAATTTTACCATCACAATTTAAATAATATTTCATCTTTACACATTATCTATCCAAATGTAATAATGGTGTTTTTTGTAAATTTATAAAAAAAAAAAGTGGTTTGTTTTATAAACACCACAACATATACACAATTGATTTAAAATGCTTAATTTTAAAACACTATCAATTTTCTATTCTATTGTAAAAATCAATTTTAATCACTTTAAAACAATCACTATGTTTTGCAAACACACCCTTAATATGGAAATATCCAACAAAATTAATACCCTTCCAACATCATTTTATTTTCAAAATTGTCACTCCTTTTTTACATACATTTTACTTTACACCTCACCAAATTCACTTTACACCTCATCAAATCACCTAAAATACTCCTCATTTATCTTACATCATCAATCACTAAATTCACTTTTTTTAAAAAGTGTGTCGGTCAAATTGTGAAAAAAAAAATACTTGTTAAATAATATAATTTTAGTGCACATTTAAAAAAAAATCAATTTTAACTAAAAAAAGATGTTAAGTATTTAAAATTTATTCATTTATTTTTTAATCCAAACAAATGAAATTAATTTAGATTATGAATTTAAAATTTATACATAAATCTCTCCATCCAAAAGTAACCTAAAATTGTGTTTCATCGCTTTCACTAATGTAAGCATTAAATCTATACGCCTAAATGCCCCCAAGAACAATACAAGTTAACCTTTCAGCATACGAGTCTTGAAGCCATAAAATATAAATAATAATAATAATAATCATGGCGGCACCTGTAAAAAATTTAAATTTAGGTAATTGAAACATGAAAAATGACACATTGCAATGAAACCGTAATAATAAAAGCATAAACATCAACAACCGAATCACAATGAAGATTGAATACTAATAGAAACGTCATGATACATAGCTTTATTCTCAGGAAACAACATTTTAACCCGGCTAAAACTTTTGACCTTGAACTCAATATAATGGTTGGCAAACACAAACAGCAAAAAGGATTACAACAAAAATGACTGAAAGGGTATGATGGTAATTTCGACACTCCTGGGGCAGAGAGGCCATTACTGTTGCCCTTTTCAGATAACAAACATAAACACACAAGACTAACCAGACATATCTACATTCAACCAGAAACAAACCAAACGGAATGATGTATAAAAGCCAAGAAAACAGGGATGCCATAACCTATTCCGGATTGAAGTTGAGAGATTCCCACCATATTAGCTCCTTTATGTCCTCCTCATTTAAAGATGATTGTTCGAAATCAAACACAAAGGGAGACGGGCAAGTAGGCTCCTCATTGATCTCGTGGAGACTTGATAAAAATGGATGGTTCAATGCTTCCTCAACTTTACCCATTAAAAATCACTTATCAGTAATGAGACAAGTAAATCGTAAAATGAATCAAATAACAGCAAAATACATACCACTAATACGTTTAGCTGGATCAAAAACGAGCATTTTCTCTGCTAGATCAATTGCATCAGCGGATACATCTGGGAAATTCTGAGCAAAAGGTTGTTTGTCCACATGAGGAAGCTGCTTCACATACTTTCGAGCATTATCACTTCTTAAAAATCCAAGATCAGAATCTTCAGGGGTACCCAATAGCTGGTCCACAATTTGTGACAGAAAAATTAACTCAAGTACCCATCAACTTAGTATACTTCGAACAACAAAAACATAAACATTCAATGTTCCTTAAAGAATATCATCTAGTAACACACACCAAATCATAACTGTTCTTTTAGATCCCATAAAATAGTATAAGAGGTTCACGTTAACACAACAAACTACAATCAATAATCTTGTACGGGGGTGGGGGTACCTCATTTATCAGCCCCAACTGCTGCACATAGTCTTTACCCGGAAAAAGAGGCTCTCTTTTGAGAATCTCCATCAATATACAACCAACTGACCACATATCAATTGCTGCAGTATACTCTGAACAGTTGAGTAATAATTCAGGAGCTCGATACCACCGTGTAACAACATACTCAGTCATAAAATCAGCCTCTGAGTTGGTTCTTGCAAGTCCGAAGTCGCAAATCTTGAGGTCACAGTTAGCATTCAGAAGTAAATTGCTGGGCTTTAGATCCCGGTGTAATACACCAGCAGAATGTATGTATTTAAGTCCCCGCAGAAGTTGATAAAGGAAATACTGCCAGAGCAAGAGGCAGGCAACATAATAAACAGCTAACATCAGCAATCTAATATGCATGCATACAAACATCAGATTAAGTTCTCTAAACCAAACAATTGCGACGAATTTGAGAAAAAAAGGTAGTTTGATGCACAAAAACATATAAAAAATTAGGAATGTAGTTTCAAGTTATGTATTGTTTACAGTATACTACAAGTTATACTATCATACTGATATTACCGACATAATGCATAGAAATGTCAAAATGAGACAGCAGAAATCCACACGGGGTAGGAAGACGCTAATGTAAGGAATTTGATGCAGTAGGACCCTTCTTACATATATTTATATCAATAACTAAGGATGCAACAAATAGTAAAAAAAAAAAAAAAACTTTTAATATATTGTCAAGGAAAACATCTGCCATTATGAATTTGCATAATAGTGAGTGCAAAAGATCTAGGACAGTTGTTCACTTGTTTGAATCTTTGTCACTTATCTGAGCTGCATCAGATATCCAAGTTAACTAATACAACAAACACCTGACTCTCAGACCCACACGCATGCATGTTATACATTATGTTTGCAATACTGCTTCATAGAAAAAGAAACATTCGAAAAAATGTTATGCGCCCATAACAACACATAGCTCTCCACTGATAGATCACACTCTACGGAACTACTGTGTATTGACAACATGTTTCCAATAGTTCAGTAAGAGAGGTAATATATCTTCCACGTATCAATTTCAATACATATATGGCAAATGCCAGAATGAACAAAAAGAAAGGATTATCTGAATACCTTTATTTGTAGTGGTCTAATTACTTCAGAAAACATAATTCAAACAACTCTGTTTCATTAGATTTCCTTGTCGTAAGCATAAACAATAAAAGGATGGAAATAACCCATGTAGTAAATTATGATCTTCAGGAGGAATAAAAACATCTGAACAGAACATTAAGGAAATGTTACCTAAGTTGCAGATGAGATTAATAGTAAATTGTATTAGAAGAGCAAAAAGGTAGGCCAATTTCACTTCCCAATTTAATTTGGGTCATCAATTTACCATTCTAAATTGAATAAGTAACCAATCCAGGTCATCCAAATCAAGAACTGCATATCATGTCATAAGTTGATTGAAGATAATCAAACAAAGGAAACCAAATAACAATTAATAAGCACGCCATAAGCAGAAACTAAAAACAACTAAAGATAACTTAAAATAAAACTGAATGAATCAATGAAAAACAAACAAATAACTCCACTAACTAATATTGTAAACTTACTTGACAGTGGTCTTCAGTGAGATCCTGTGACGAACATATAATTTGGTGCAAATCGGTATCCATTAACTCATATGCAATGTAGACATCACTAAACTCCTCCTTATTAGGTGGTTGTATTATATCCTTAATTTTAATAACCTGCAAACCAGAAAAAAAGAAAAAAAAAATCAAATTTGATCAATCTCAGAAGTTGAAACTCAAAGCTATCAATACAAAACCTCAAACAAATAAATTTATAATATCCCACATTTTCGTGATCCATGTGCGTAAGAAGCTTAATTTCACGCAGAGTCCGTTTCGCATCAATCCTATTATCAAACGCATTCGCAATTCTCTTAATGGCCACTTCTTCCTTCGTCTCGGAATTCGTAGCGGCGCTGCACAGAGTTAAATTAAATCACGCCAAATCAAAATTCAGCTACACGCATACACAAATCTTCACGAATATAATACAGAAGATAAATTTAACCTACCAAACAAGTCCGTAAGCGCCGCGGCCGACGGGAGCGATCGGAGGTATGTATTTTGAGGGGATTTCGAAGAGATTTCCGAGGACGTTGTACTGAGTGAATTTTCCGCCATGGATGGGAACTCCACTTACTAGGGCAGCTGAACCATTGGAATCGTTTTCCTTTTCCATTGGTATTGCTGAGAGAGAGAATTATTTTTTGAAGAAACTGTTCGAGCTTTGTGAATTCAAGTGGTAAAGTGAAAGGAGGGAAAGTGGGGAAAGGATTTGGGGGGTTATCGAGTGCGGGCGGCCCTTCTCTGGACCTCTCTGGCTTTTTCGCTTTTCAAATTTTCAAAATGTTAACGTCGGCCGTGGTGAGGAGTATTAATTTTTCTTTTTCCCCCTTTTTACATGTCCTTAATTGATATATGAGGTGTATAATTTAAAAGGTTATTCAAAAAATTTAGAAGTTCGACCCAATTAAAAGAGTTAGAAAATGACCTAACACGATGTACAACTATATTAGTGCCACGATTAATTAAATTCGAAGAATGAGGAACGAACTACATTTATTTACATATCAAAATGAAACTACAAAACAAAGAGATATGGAGTATCATTTTAAGGATAAATAAGTGTATCATAGACAATTTTAGCATCTACCCATGCAAATTACCCTCTAAAAACCCAAATTCTTGATCCATGAAAGTGTCTAATGGAAACTCATCGTTTCTCCTTCGTCTATCGAAATCTTTCCAGAAGAAATAACGTACGACACGTGATGAAACGACATTGATCGTAAAAAATCACCATCCCAAACTCCGTGGACATTGAATCATAAAAAAATGCAGCATCTATATTGACTTTGACAAAACCTAATAGTGACTTGTGCCAAATACTACATCTCGTGTAAGACTCCATATGTTGAGGCCTAGAACGAACCACTTATCAATTTAAAAAAAAAAAAAGACATAGTAAACGACAGTTTTTACTTTTTACCTTGCATCCCATTCATTTGTCTCCATATTCTCTAAAGTAGGCAAATGAATACTTTGGCCTTATCTTCATCCATATTAATTCAAAAAAGCATCCCTCTAATAAATATTACTCTTGATAATGTTCTTTAAACTTGCATCATACCACACCTTCTATGTATATGGACAGTCAACAAATAAGTGACAACTATTTTCAACGCCTGAATCACACATCGTGCATAAATTATTTTATAATATATGTCTACTATACAATTTCTTCAAAGGAGCTTTCACTTTCAAAAGATTTCATCATTCGCCACCTGCCTCCAAACTAGAATCATGAACCAGATTCTTTGCAAGCTTCGAATGTCAAATCATTTTATCATAGAAATCCAAAGGAGAAATAAAGATTTTCAGGATTCACTTAACATCCTCTAATGTAAATAATTCCTCCAAGCACTTGACATCTCATATCGTAGTACCAAGAATAAACCATTTTGAAACTCTGGGTATCATAAAAGTACTCAAGAATAACATGAGTATTTATCACACACACAAAAAAAAAATTGTCGTTCAACCATGGTTGGCCCCAAACCCTCACATTCTCACTAGAGTCAGCCATCCATCTAGTCCCCCTTCTCCCTAAAACTTTTGTCATCCAAATGCCTTTCCAGGTGAAACTTTGATTATGACCCAAAGAAGCCGAAAGGAAATCATTGTTAGAAAAATATCTTGCTTTCAACACTTGATAGACGAGGGCATCTGACTCCATGATCGGTCTATATCCCATTTTTTTTCAAGTAAGACAATATTGAACAAGTGAAAATTGTGAAATATCTTTCCTCCCTTATGTTTCCAAATACACATATCTTTCCACCTGGTCTATTTATATCCTTTGTCAGATTAGAAACACTACCCCACCAAAACAAGTTAGGCATTTTTTGGAGTTCATCCGTCAAGGTAGAGGGTAAGAGAAATGTGCTCATACAAAAGGTTGGAATCGTCTAGGTTGCGAACTTTATCAAAGCCTTTAACCAACTTTCAAAATCTTCTTGCCCCATCAGTTTGAAGTCTGAACCAAAGTATTTCTCATCTCTCAAATGTAATAAAAAAAATGGCTTTCTACTCTTCCTATTCCTACTAATAAAGATAGCCCTAAGTACCGTCATTATGTGGTTTCTTCTAGTATGAGATTTTCTTCGACTTTATGTGGTTTCTTCGTCATTGTCCTATTTCTTAACATTGGTGGTTTTTTTTTTTTTTTGTCTTTTCTTGATATCGATGCTAGTGACGATATTCAATGACGGACCTACAAGGGAACAAGTTGTACCCCCTATTTTATTTTACACTAGCACTAAAGAGTGATCAGTTGTCGTGTCCATTAAACATTAGCCCACAAAAGCCCATTACGCTCATTAGCCCAATTAAAAACTAAAGTTTGCCACTCATTAGTCCAATTAAAATTACAAGTTTGCCATTACATTTTTTTAAGGCTTAATTGCAAAAAAAAAAATCACAACCTTTAATTTAGTTGCAATTTAATCTAAACGTAAAGAATATTGCAATTAAATCACCACCTTTAATATTTTTGACAAAATTGACTTCTGGGCAGCTCCCCCTTCTGCCCTGACGTGGGAGTCCTAGTTGGTTTCTTATACATAAAACGACGTCGTTTCAAGTTGATTTAAAAAAAAAAAAAAAAAACTTAAAAAAACATTAAATTATTCCTCATTAAATGGAATACCCTTTTTGATTAAAAACCCCCAACTAAATAAAGTATTAAAATTCTAAATCTTATAACAAAAACAAAGAAACAAAATTTTGAGATTTATTCAGCCAACTCTTTCTTCCACTCCTTCCACGCAATTTCTTCATCAATTACTCAGATGGTTTTCAAAATTGTGATCTTCATCACCAATACTTTCTATTATGATCCCAATTTCATTTTTCCATTCAAATAATGACCCCAATTTCATTTTTTCCAAATCGAAACCTAGAGAGGACATTGGCAGTGTTTGATGTTTATTTTCGATGCACCCTTTAGAGATATAACATCCTCCGGGGTCATTTCTATTTGTTATCAAGTCGAATCATTTAGTATCGCGTTGCTAATCGATTTCATACTTGATTTGAACTGCGATGGAGTAATGGAGTCTTTCATTAAGATATATATTAAATAGTTTCATTTGTCTTCTTAATTCATTATCTAATATAGGGTGTTTGAGTGAACAAATCATCAATATTCAGTGTTTGGTGTTTATTTTCAATTTCAGTGTTTGACATTACAAAATTGGTTTTTCAGTTTGAGTGTTTGGTGTTTGGCATGACTATACACTTCTTTGCATACAATTTTTGCATTACAAAACTTCTCAGTTTTGTCAAAATTGGTTCAGTGTTTGGTGTTACAATTTTTTAACACAGTTTCAGTTTTCCATTTCAATTTTTGAACACAGTAGCAGTGTTTGGTGTTTATTTTCGATGCACCCTTTAGAGGTATAACATCCTCCTGGGTCATTTCTATCTATTATCAACTCGGATCTTTTAGTATCGTGTTGCTAATTGATTCCATACTTGATTTGAACTACGGTGGAGCCTTTCATTAAGATCGATATTACATGGTTTCATTTGTCTTCTAAACTCATTCTCTAATACAGGGTATTTGAGTGAACAAATCATCAATACTCAGTGTTTATTTTCAGTTTCAGTGGTTGACATTATAAAATTGGTTCTTCAGTTTCAGTGTTTGGTGTTTGGCATGACTATACACTTCTTTGAACACAATTTTTGCATTACAAATCTTCTCAGTTTTGTCAAAATTCGTTCAGTGTTTGGTGTTACAATTTTTTAACACAGTTTCAGTTTTGCATTACAATTTTTTAACACAGTAGTAGTGTTTGGTGTTTATTTTTTATGCATTACAAAACATCTCAGTTTTATCAAAATTGGTTCTTTTGTTTCAGTGTTTAGTATGACTATACACTTCTTTTGTGAATAAGAGAAGTAATATTTATGAAAACTCAATTTGAAGGGGTATTTGTGTTAACTTCTTAAAACCTGATTATTTAACATATATTTTCGACTTTTGGAATTTAGGCCAAAAGCAATTTGCATCAAACAATATCCACTTCCTTTTTATCTTCTTAATCTCTATATTTGTGGGATGGATGGATGTGCTTGATTTCCTATATTGTTACAGATGTTTAATCTTGTTAAGTGATCTTCAAAATTGTCAAAGAACTCAAACCGTCATGTACACAGTGAAATCTTATATTAATGGCACTTCCTAGATGTTTATCCAATCAATTCAATTTATAGATTCTTTAATGTATCTTAGCTACCAAAGATTATGAATTTTTGTTAGTTGTGATTGATTTTATTAATCTCTATGTCTGTATTATTTTCTTTTTCTGTAATTGTTGAACTAATATCAATTTTTTGTATATTTACAAGATATGGCATTGGAATTTGCTTACAACCGAAAGGTTTTGGGGCAAACAAAGATTAGTTGTCGGAGCAAATTATCCATGATTGATTTCATGTTCAACGAACTAGATGATCGACATAAAGAATAGTTTCACACCTCATGTTTTAAAAATCTTTTGAAGTTGAGGAGGATGGATGTTGGATACCAGCTCTTCCACCGTCTACTTACGAGGTAGGTGAAAACAGAGAAAACTATCGAAGTTTGGTTCAAATTTGGTGATAATGTCTCTAGGTTTCGACTAGAAGAATTCACCCTAATAACTAGTTTAAATGATGATGATCTTGAAGAGGAGGTTGTAGCGGAAAACACAAATCTTTGCTTGTTGGAAAGTTATTTTCCCACGAACAAGTGTAACCATAAAAACATAGGGAATAATTGAAGAAAACCTAGCTGTCGTGTCCCCGAGGACAAATACAAATTATGATTGCTTGTCTGCTTAGTGTGGGTACTATTAGCAACTGAGGAGAGAAAATTAGTGAACCCGTGGTTATTTTGTGTTGTTGAGGACCTAGAAAAATTTAATGATTATCCATGGGGTAAAAAATCATTTTTGTGCACCATGAATAATTTCAAGAGAAAGTTGGAGTGCGTAATAGACAAGTCAGAGTAGCAAAAGAAGAATGTAGCTTACAATCTACATGAATTTCCTCTAGCAGTCATGGTACTATATTATGTTTTTAAAATATATTTCATCTATATTTGGTGTATGTAATCTATGCATTAACCTATTATAATTGTTGTATTTTACAGATATGGAGCTTGGAAGCAATTCCAGCTCTTGGGAAGAGTTTTGCCAACTCAATTGGAGAAACAGTGCCCCGAATGATAATTGGAAGATGAATGAGAAATTATCATCAGTTACAATGAATACTTTTTTGGAGTTGGGAAAGGTATTTAATTATTAAATGCGTTTCAACTTTCATATGAAGCAGTATAATGTTAAATGCAAATTGGAGCCCACTAAAGCTGAGAAAGAAGAAACATTTTAGCAGCAATTAACTCATTTGGATGACGTGGAGGATGAAAAGGTTAATGACAAGTGTAATATTGAGTATGATGTTGAGCCTTCATCTAAAGGTGGCCCGACAGATGGTGGTGGTGTTGGTTTTGGTGATCATCTGAATGCTGAAGTACGAAAAATCACATACATAATTCTAGGTACTATTATTTTCATCCTCTTGGTTGTGAGTTTGTATTAATTGTCCTATAAATTGAAATTATGAAGTTGTTTCAAGGTACTCCCTCCGTCCTTTTTAACTTTCATGGGTAGAAGGGCACACATATTAAGAAAGTGTGATAATGAGTGGAATTTTGAGGGGTAATTTTGTAAAATTTTATGCATAAAGTAAATAAAGGAGTTGACTTGTGTGTATGTGTAGAGAAAAAGTAATGGCATTTGTGTAAAATTGAGGATATTGTGAGGGTGGAGTTTATAAAGGGTTTTCCATTTTAAGGGTGTGAAAGTTATTGTGGGACGTCCTAAAAAGGAAAGTGTGAAAGTTATTGTGGGACGGAGGGAGTACTATTTTCAATGATAATATTTTACATCCATTAAAAGTGCACGGTTGTTTGTGTAGAGGGTTTATTGCACCTTACCACTGATCCCATTATCATACACTCTGAGATTTAATCAACACTTGCACAACATGCACAGCTAAGAGTGGCTCGTTTATAATACCTAGCTGTTGGTCCTGAAAGGAGTATATAACAAGTGTATGGGGGGGGGGAATACACTTGTATGCAATTCTTTTCAACTTTGATCAAACCAGAGTTCAGCAAGGTTGTCTTGGACAACTCTGCTGAAGAAGATTAACTCTTCTAAGATAATCAAACTACTAAGTACTATTGAGTACTTAGTTGAATAACTATCTAGGGGAGTTATATGTGCGGAATAGTGGTTGGCCCTTAAGTTTAGACTCCTTTAATTTCTGAAATCACTTAGTCAATGCAACACAGTCCAGTTTTCAGGGAACTTGTCCAAATAGGTTTTTGCACAGTCTTTGAATGTTTATCCTTGAAAGATCAGTTTTGTGTGCAGTGTTGAATGTATGAAAGTACTTGGAATGTAAATCAACACAAGAAGTTATAGTGGTTCAGAGACTCAAGCTCCTACATCCACTTTCCCTGATTTAACAGGATAATTCCTTCACTCTTGGAATTAACTTGTTTTATAGTGCCAAGGTGCACTTGATCAATAACACCACTCTTGGTGAATTGATCCCTAGGATGTCTAGAGTCCTAGTACCCTCTTCTCAACTCAGAACTGAACTGTTCTTCTCTCAACAGTCAGCTCCTACCACTTCTACTACTACAACCTTCTCACTTTCTCTCTGGAAAGGAATAAGGATTGAAGTAAGGTTCCAACTAAAGAGATATCCTTTACAATGAATATCAAGGTATAAGGATAGGATATCTCTCTAAGCTTGTGTATGAATATACAATTGGGTTCAGCTTAGAAGAAGTGTATAAAGACTAAGATAGTCTCTTTGAAAGCTTAAGAGCACTTGTCAACTTGTAGGATAGTTGGATATTCTTGTCAAGGTTGAGGTGCTTTCAAATGGTCTTCACACTTCTGTATTTATAGACAAAATGGAGGATTTGCCCGTTGGAGAGGCAACCCCAAATTGCTATAAATGTCTTCCTTGAGTTCTTCAAACTGGAAGACAGGTTCTTGATAGTGACATGTCCTCATTTGGGTAATAAACGGCTTGTAAGACTTTGTCTTCATTCTGCAGCACTTTTCCCAATGTTTGACTTCTTGTTAGGACTTGGACATGGCTTCTGAAGGTTGATCCAATGATAGGACAACATTCCTTATCAACTGGACAACTCTCCTTATTACTATCAGCAGTTTTGCTTTTCAGCAAGGTTGGCTTGCTCTTCTTCAGATGACTTGGCTCTTTCCCTTTATTTCACTCCAAGATGATCTTGGCATGTTGCATTGTATTTCTTTAGGGCATGGTTGTCTCTAATTCTTCAGCATAGTTGACCTTCAACCTTTAGAGCATCTGTTCTGATTCAATCATGCTGAAATAACTCTTCTGGACAACTCTTCTGATCAGCATATTTGGTCTTTTAGTATCAGAGCACTTTTCACATAGAGTTGGCTTCTCTGGACAACTCTCCTGATCAAAACCTTTAAGAAGTCTTGTCCTTTTGAGCTAGGTGGAGTTATTCTTGCATATGGCTAGCTTCTCTGGACAACTCTCCTGATCAGATTTATTTGCCTTGTCCTTTTGATTTTATCAATCTTGCATGTGGACAACTTCTCTGGACAACTCTCCTGATCAGAGTATCTTATTGGACTTGTCCTTTTGAGCTTTACAATCTTGTTCTTGCATAAGAACACCTTCTCTGGACAACTCTCCTGATCAGAGCATTTGGTTTTCCATAGAGTGTCCTTGCTCTTAAGTGATTGTTTCATAATTTGAGCCTTGAGGGGACTTGATCTTGATCATCTTAAAAGTAGGTTCCCCCTCAAATTGTGCATCTAATTGTCTAAGAGCTGCCTAACATTTCAGCTTCTCATCTAGCCTATAATCTATATGTTCTAACATTTCTAGAACATATTTATCTTGACTTAGGCATGTCTCAGGGGGTTTTGGTATTAGATCAAAACATATCTCATTTTATTCCCAACAATTTCCCCCTTTTTGATGATGCCAAAACCTACATTATCTAAGCAAAAGTGACTTGTCTACACCTATTACATGTATCTTCAGAAGACATGACTAAGGTCAATATTCCTGAAGAGATAATGTGTTAGTGTATTCACTGTTTCTGTTGCAAGTAGGTTCAAGATAGACATAGAGAGATTACATGTAATCATGTATCTTGATTCAAAAATAGTTCAACTATCATTCATAAAGAAAATCATTACAAGCGTGTTGATAGTTGAAGATAACTTATTAGAGCATGGAATCATTACAAATCAAGACACACTAATCATAAGATCAGAGCAAAATAGACTATTTCAGGTATCAGAGCTTTAACACCTAGAGCTAACTAATACAAGATATTCCAGATAGCAAGGTAGAATTCATCAATTCTTGTATCAGATCATTCTAAATCATATCAGAGCAATCAGCATGTCAATGCACATATCAGCAGGCTTGTCCAATTTCAGCAGATTTGACCACATAGCAAAAATATCTTCAGATAAGATAATTTTTCACCCAGAAAAAGTCAGAAGACTTAGCCATTCAAAGATCATCCTCAGGAGGTGGCAGCATCCCATATTGTGCCCACACTCTCCTCTTGAGTGCCATGGCTTCCTGGTTGGTTCCTTTAGGTCCAAGGGTCATCTTGTTCAGCTTCAGAATTTCTGTGAACTCCCTTAGGATCCTTGCTTGGTCAATCCATCCTTCAAGCTTTGGAGGCATATAGATGATAGGCTTGGGAGCATTGAGTTCAAGTCTTGCAATGTCAGCAGCTGCAAGTAGTTGTTGATACAACTCTCTGTAGTATTCTAGCATGAACTCAGTGAAGGCAGAGTTTGCATCTCCTCCATTCCATCTGTCAATGACATAATAGTCATAGACAAACTCCCTTTTTGCTTCTTCCCATGTGTCATTCAGCTGAATTGGCACCCATTTATCCAAGTGTGGATATTTGGTGTCCATTGGGATTAGAAGCTGAGGCTTCATCTTGCTGTAGGTTGCTCTCCTTCTTTTTGGTTTCTGAAAGTTAGCTCTTCTCTTGTCTCTTGCTCTGTTAACTTCTTCCATCAGATCCATTTTCTCCTGGGCCCTCATCATGGCCAGTTTCTGTTGTGTTTCAGGGTCTTTGCCATACCCTTCATGAAACAGCTTTGATGGATCATGGGCTAGGACTGTTGTCTTCTTCTTAGGTTCAGGTCCAAATCCTTCAGTAAATAGCTCTTCAATGTCTTCAGTGGACTTGGGACCTTCAGTACTTTTGTCAGATTCAGAAGACTTGTCTTTTTCAGCAGTTTTGGCCTTCTTTGAGGTAGGCTCATCATCAACAACTCTGAATTCAGGTGGAAGATCAAGGCTATTGGGGAAGTCAGTGAATTTCTCAACTTGTCTCTTCTTTCCTTGGGCCTTCTTGATCTTTCCTCTAGTTTGGACACCTTCAGCATTCTTGTCCAAACCTGATACTTCACCACCTGGTCTTTGTTGTAGCCTCACTCTCTCCTCTTGAGCTGAGGCCATTGAGTTCTTCAATGCCAATGCTAACTGCTCCTCTTCATCCAATTCTTCCAAGTTCAGCACTGCTGGCTCTTTTCCCTTTCCTTCAGGGACTTTGTCCTTCCCTTTCACTGGACTCCCAATTACTAAGGCACCTTTTGCCCTTGCTCTTTCCCTTTCCCCCTTTTTGGCAGCATCAAAACATTCTGGCTTCAGTTCACTCATAGTAGATGCCAATAAGGACTGGGCTTGGGTTAGAGACTTCATTTCTTCCAATAAATATACATTCTCATCATGTATATTTTGCATCTTGTCACTGCTCAAGCTAAGAAAGGCAAGAACAGGCTTCATTTTCTGTTGGACAACCTCCTCCATGGTTGCCTTAAGAGATGCATCCAATTGGGTTTTCAGAAGCTCAGTGAGGTTGGCCACTGCACCTTCAGCAATGTTGGCCAGCACATCTTGGGAAAACTTTTCAGAGGCTGCTTTCACCATAGCTAGCCTTTGTTCTTCAGCTCTTCTCTTTTGCAATGCAGTCTTCTTTCCAATAGCTTGTTTGACAGTGAGCCTGAGAGCTTTGACATTAGCATTGTGATTATCTCTCAGCAGCTTTTGCTCTTTCTTGACCTCCTCTGAGATGGCTTCCATGGTGGATTTGGCATTCTGAACTTCAGTGGAAATGGTTTGGAGACCTGTTTCCACACCACTGATCCTTGCTTCAAGGGTTGGTAGCACAACATCTTCAGAGCCAGTGAGCCTCATTTCTACAGATGCTAGAGTCCTTCCTTGCTCATTTAATGCTCCTGAGGTTTCAGCATGAGCAGATTTGACTTGATGAGCCAAGGAGTCCAACTTCTCTGATTGCATCCCAAGTAAGGCCTGAGCTGAGCCTGAATCTACTTGGATAGGTGCATCTGTTAAGAATTCATCTGCAAAAATTTGATCAAGAGAAATACCTGCAACATCAGACAAGTCAAACAAGTTAGGAAATAAGCACTCATTACCCTCAATTTCTTTTGTATAAGACTCTGATACATCAGCAGTCTTCTTCTCATTTTCAACTTGTTCTTTTATCCCTTCTTTAATAATGTTCTCACTCAAGGAATCAGGCCTCCTCTCATCAAGGGATTCTTGAAGTTCAGATTTGACTTCAAGAATAACCTGTCCTTCCTCACTTATACCACCCTCATATGTTGGTACACTCACAATCTTAGTGATAACTACCTCTCTATCATCCATAACTCCCTCTGATTTTTCAAAACTACTTTCCTTTTCAACTCCTTCTCCTAAACCTGCAGCATCTCCACCTTCAACAAGGTTCAAAGATGGCAGTTGTGAGGAGATCACAGTGCTTATCTCAGCAGCCACTAAGTCATCCTGAATGATTAAGGGCTGATCAGTGTCCAACTCTTCTGACACTGAATAGGCCTTAATCAAACTAGCCCCTAGTACAGGAACCTCAACATCTTTAGGCTGTGCCTTGGGTTCAGGAGAACCTTCATTGGCAGATGTGTCTTTGGTTGTGTTACCACCCTTGGTCAACACCTCTGAAGATACAGAGCCTTTCCTATGATAGATTTTAGGAGGGTTTGAAAGTCTGTCTGCTATAGAAGACTTGGGTTGAGAGGATTCAGGGAGGTTGGCTTGAGGGGTTTCAGGAGGGTTGGGATTTGAAGGGTTTGAGGGATCATCAGGGGAATCATCATCATTGGAGCTACTGTCAGGGTGTTTGATTCCCTTGGCTTTTCTTTCTTTCTCCTCCTCAATCTTATCAGCTACCAGCTTTGCAAAAATCTCCTCATCAATGAGAAATCTTGTCTTTGAAATTCCAGCAAAGTGTAGCAATTTGTTTTCCTCTATTTGCCACCAGTTTGCACCCTTATCTTGGATGACTTGTGATATCTCCATCATAGATTTGTCTTTCACATCAACAAGCATCCTTAAATCATGAAAAACCTTCTGAATTCTTGGAAATTCAGCAAGTTGTGGATACAAACTGTCCACAGTAGCCTTGGCTCCTCCTCTGAGCATACTTTCATAGGTATACTCCTCCTCATCTCCACTTGAATGGGGACTTTGGGTTATAGGGGAGTTGGCTCTGGGTTCTCCTAATAGGGCTTCAGGCAGATTAAGTTCAGGAATGTTGGCTTCAGATGGGTTGGGTGCAGTAGAAGGATCTTCAGTTGCTTTTGAGAGAAATGGGTCTGAAGGGGCTTTACTCAGGGGGGTTGGCTCATTGAGTGCATGTTCTAAGAGCTTTGAATAATTGAGCATGGATGAGTCAAGGGGAGACAGGAGTCTTGTCTCATCTACTGCTAAATCTGCAAGCACATCAATGCCACTTCTTTGCACATTCCCTTCTGGAGAATATCTCTTAGTGAGATTTACAGGGGTAATGGGTTGGTTGGAAGGGGTGACATGGGTTTCAGGGGAGTTGGGTTCAAGGTTCTGAGTTTCAGGGAGGTTGGCCTCTATAGGTTGACCTTCAGGGACTTTGGATTCTGGAGTTTCAGAACCAGATGAATTAGTCCTTGACATGGATTTGGTCCTGCTTTCAGCTCTGCTCTCCCTTAGAGCCAATTGAAGAGACCTTTCTTCTTGAAGCTCCAACACCTTCTCAGTAGGTTTGGCCCTTCTCTTGCTGGCCCTACTGCTTCCACTTCCTTCCTTCTCAGGGACAACTTCCCTGATTCTCTTATCACCCTTCTTCTTTTGCCTAGTCTCATTGTACTTCCTCCTCAACTCTTCTGAGTGGTCAGAAGGCACACTCACTCCCTCTTCTGCCACTGCATCAACTTCAGTTGATGCTCCTGAGGCTTCTCTTGAGGACAATTGAGACATTTTTCTTGTTTTGACAGCCCTGGCCTTTGTTCTCTTTTTCATCTTAGGCTTCTCTTCCTCCTGTTCTTCAGCAGGTTTGGCCATGAGCATCCTTCTCTGTTCAGTTTTCTTGCTAAGCTTTCTGAACAAGATCTTCTGGGCTGGGAGGGGCTTTGCAAAGGCCTGCATCTGGGAATAGTGGGAAAACCTCTCAATCAACAAGCTTGCCCTGGTGCAATACTTGATTTTCCCTTCTAGCACCACCTTATTGTGGGTTTTCACCTTGAATTTAGCCTTCTCCTTCATCATCTCAGACATGATGAAGGTCCTCCAATCAAACTTAATGCCCTTATCACTGGCATCAATAATGGCAGCCATGATTCTGATCCTTGGATGGCTGACCTGCTCTAGGCTTCCAGTGTTGCTTAAGAGGCTTTTAGCAACTACCTCAAAAAGGTTGATAAACTCTGGCTTGAGAGTCTTCTTGTTTTGAGTTGAGGAGAGAGGGCCTGGAACTAATAGCCATTCTTGGGCTATCTCATCTTCATGGCCAGTACCATAAACTTCTGGATTCCTTCCCTCATAAGGCAATCCAAAAGCTCCTTCCAGATCCTCTGAGGAGAATTTTACTTTGTGGAATCTTTCTTCTTCCTCTCCTTCTGCAGTGTAAGATAATCTGGTTGATACTTCACCATCTTCAGATTTGCCTCTCCACTTGAGGAAGGCAAAGAATTCTGCCATGTAGCTCTCCAAGCAAGAGCTTGGTCTTTCCTCCATGAACTTTTGAAGTCCAGCTCTCCTCAACCATCTCAAGGTTGGTGTGATTTCAGGATCCTCATTCTCAAAGGATACTATTGGCTCAAAATGAAGATTGTGTTTATTGCTTAAGTAGCCAAAATCCAGGTCTAGATCCTTGTTAGAGAAATCAACAAGCATCTCAGGTCTAACTTTGGGGGCCATTGAAATTTGCAGAGAGAGCTTTGAGAGAGTTTGAAGAAAATTTGAGTTAGGGTTTCGAATACTTGGGGAAGAAGTGTTTGTGGGGATCTTAAGACTTGTGAATATTCTAAAAAGAATGTTTGTCAATGAGTTGGTAAGGTCTTGAAACAATTCAAAGGTGAGCAAAAATGGAAATCCAAAATGGACGGCTAGGATTGATTTCAGGGGAGTTGTCCATTTTTGATCCAATGGTCAAAAACCAATGTAACAGTGAAATAACTGTTTTATTCAAAACGTGGGTGGTTTTTAATGTTTGTTTAAGGCTGGGGGTTTTTCGAGATAGATCATGTCCCAAAAAGTTTAATGCAAACAAGAGTTAAATCTTGGCATTTAATGCATGGAAAGTGACCTTTTGGGTGGGAGACAAATTAAATCCCAGAAAGGTGAAAACTGTATTTCAATGGGACAGATTTCGAAGTAGGTATTAATCACCAAAAATAGGTGCTTATCATACCAAGATTTGGTTTGATAGCTGAGACAACTTATCTGACCCTACTTGGACAAGTGTCCTGAAGAGATGTGGACAAAGGTTCTGAATGTCAATGGACAAGTGTCCTGAAGAGGTAAGGTCATATTTCTGATTTTCAGTAGACTTGACCAAGTCTGCTGAAGTTTGAGTTTATTTCCCCCTCAATCAATGAACTTCTTTGGACTCATTTTTCCAACTTCCCTGGATCAAGAAGTCCCAACTCTGCTGATAATTCCAGGAACCTTGCCTCTGCAAGTGGCTTAGTTAGTATATCAGCTTTTTGATGGTCAGTGTGAATTTTCACCAACTTGATATCCTTCTTCTCCACATGATCTCTAATGAAGTGATGCTTGATGTCCACATGTTTGCATCTTGTGTGCAAGACAGGATTTTGTGATATAGCAATGACACTATTGTTATCACAGAAAATTGGCACTTCAGTAGAGTTGACTTTGTAGTCTCTGAGTTGTTGTCTTAGCCAAAGGATTTGAGCACAACAACTTCCAGCTGCAACATATTCAGCTTCAGTGGTGGAGGTGGCCACTGTATTTTGTTTCTTGGAGAACCAAGATATGAGTTTGTTGCCCAAGAATTGACAAGTCCCTGAGGTGGACTTTCTGTCAATCCTACATCCTCCATAATCAGCATCTGAGTAGCCAGTTAGCTCAATATTGTCATCAGCAGGGTACCAAAGGCCTAGATTCTCAGTGCCTTTGAGGTACCTCAAAATCCTCTTTGCAGCCTCAAGGTGGCTTTTCTTAGGATTTGCTTGAAACCTTGCACAAACACCTACTGCAAAGGTGATATCAGGTCTGCTGGCAATGAGATAGAGGAGTGAACCAATTATTCCTCTATACTCAGTAGAGTTGGTTGGAATACCACTCTCATCAGGATCCATCTTCCAATTTGTGTTCATAGGGATCCTTACTGGCTTGCTAGTTGTACACCCAAACTTTTTGATCATTTCTCTGGTGTACTTAGCTTGGTTGATGAAGATTCCTTCTTTAGATTGCTTGACTTGTAGACCCAAAAAGAAGTTCATCAACCCCATCATGGACATCTCAAACTTGCTTTGCATGAGCTTGGAGAATTTTTCACACAGCTTCTCATTAGGGGATCCAAAAATTATGTCATCTACATAAATTTGGACAAGCAAGATGTCCTCTCCTTCAGAGATTCTGAAGAGAGTTCTGTCCACAGTTCCCTTGGTGAATCCATGATCCAAGAGGAATTGTGACAGTGTATCATACCAAGCCCTAGGGGCTTGTTTGAGTCCATATAGAGCTTTCTTGAGTCTGTAAACTTGGTTTCCAACTTCAAAACCTGGTGGTTGCTCCACATAGACTTCTTCTTTCAAGACTCCATTCAGAAAGGCACTCTTAACATCCATTTGGTATACTTTGAACCTCTTGTGGGCTGCATAGGCTAGAAAGAGCCTTATTGCTTCTAGCCTTGCCACAGGTGCAAATGTCTCATCATAGTCAATGCCTTCATGTTGGCAATACCCTTTTGCCACAAGTCTTGCTTTGTTTCTGACAATCACATCATTTTCATTTTTCTTGTTCTTGAACACCCACTTTGTTCCAATAACATCTTGATGTGAAGGCCTATCCACCAGCTCCCATACTTCATTTCTGGTGAATTGGTTCAGTTCTTCCTGCATGGCTGTGATCCAATTGGCATCTTGAAGTGCTTCCTCAATATCACTAGGTTCTTGCTCTGACAAGAAACAACAGAAGAGAGCACTTTCACCATGAAATCTTCTTGTTTTGACTCCAATACTTGGGTCACCAAGTATTAGATCAGTAGGATGGTCTGATAACCAGGTCCTTCTTTTTCTGATCTCTTCAGTAGAGTTGTCCTCTACTGCAGTTGAGTCAATTTGATCATAGAATTCAGGATAATTAAATGCAGGATCTAATTCAGGATCATAATCAGGGATGTTGTCCTCAATGTCAGGGACATTGGTATTTTCAACATTTTGAGTTCCCCCTTGATTATTTGACCCATTAACTACCTCAGCAGGAACTGCTTCTTCATTGGTAGTTGTTACCTGGATGTGAACTGGGATTTGTTCATTCAGTTCACCATTTTCATCTGTAGGATTTGTCTCAGGAAGGTTGCCTTCAGGATTGTTGTCCAAAGTGGGTTTTTCAGGCAGATTGGCTTGGACAACATCTATGAATTCAGTGTCTTTGTCTTTTAGGCTTAATCTGGTTGTCCTCTGTGTGATTTCCTCAGGTTCCAAATGATCATTCCTGATCTCAAAGATAGACTCATCAAACACAACATGAGGTGTCTCTTCCACTATAAGGGTTTTCTTGTTGTAGACTCTGAAAGCTCTACTGATTTGAGAGTATCCAAGAAATACTCCCTCATCAGCTTTGCTGTCAAAGGCTTTCAACTGTTCTTTCCCATTATTGTGAATGAAACATTTGCAACCAAATATATGAAAGTATGACACTTTAGGCATTCTTCCTTTCCAGAGTTCATAGGGGGTTTTGCCTTGCCCCTTAGTGATCAAACATCTATTTTGAGTATGGCATGCAGTGTTTATAGCTTCAGCCCAAAACCTCTTAGGTAAATTTGAATCAGCAATTAAGGTTCTAGCAGCTTCTTTTAAAGTTCTATTTCTTCTTTCTGCAACTCCATTCTGTTGGGGAGTTCTAGCTGCTGAGGTTTCATGAGTTATTCCATTAGATGTGCAATACTCATTGATGTATGAATTAATGAACTCAGTGCCTTTATCAGATCTTATCTTGATAATGCTAAGGCTTTTCTCATTTGACAATCTCTTAAGAAGTTCGGGTAGTTTGACTTGTGTTTCCTTCTTATTAAGGAGAAATACTACCCATGTGAACCTAGAGAAGTCATCTACTACCACCAATGTGTATTTTCTCCCATTTATGCTTGTAGGGGTAATTGGTCCAAACAGATCCATATGTAGAAGTTCAAGTACCCTTTCAGTGGAGATGACTGGTTTACCTTTGAATGAAGCTTTAATCTGTTTTCCTTCTTGACATGGCTTACACACATGTTCTTTAATGAAAACCTCATTAGGCAGTCCTTTAACTAATGCATTTCTAGCAAGTTTATTCATAGATTTGAAGTTCAGGTGGTTTAGCCTTTTGTGCCAAAACCAACTTTGTTCACTAGAACTTTTAGCAATAAAACATGCAGCATCAGTAGACTTGTCCCAGTCTGCAAAATACACATTTCCCTTCCTAGTTCCAGTCAATAGGGTTTGTTGAGTTTTATCCTTAATTAGACACTTTCCACTTGAGAACTCAACATTAAAATCTTTGTCACAGAATTGACTGATACTCAGGAGGTTATATTTGAGACCAGCCACATGAGATACATTGGTTACTTTGATGTTTCCAATCATCAAAGTACCATAACCTTTTGTAGTTGCCTGTGAGCTGTCTCCAAAAGTAACATTTGGGCCTTCTTTTTCAATGAAGTCAGTGAGGAGTTCCTTGTTTCCAGTCATGTGCCTTGAACATCCACTGTCAAGGTACCATGCTATCTTTTTGTTCATGCTCCTCTTCTTGTGGCCCATTGGTACCTGCAATTAGATAGGTTTAGGTACCCTTTGAGTTTTGGGTCCTGAGAGGTTAGCTGTACCTTTAGGAACCCAAACTTGCCTAATAACCTTGATTGATTCAAGGTGGCTAAGTTGTCTTCCTCTAGTATCTACATACACTGTCTTCCCCTTAAATGCCTTTGGGAAAGTGTGTGTGAAAGTGTTAACTCTATAAGTTTCAGGAGAGTTGTCAAATCTCCTGAACTTTTGAGTTCTTTGTGCTACTTGAGGGAATCTTTGAGGAAAGGCTTTCTTTTGACCATTACCCTTTGGCATGAAGGGTTTTGGTTGTCTCATTTTATTTTGCCTTTGAGGAAAGTTATCCTTGGGTCTATTCAGCTGAGGCTTTCTTAGAAGAGTTAGCCTAGACTGATTATACTTTGGATAATTCCTCTGAACATTGTTCAGTAGAGTTGTCCTTCCATTGGGTCTACTCTGCTGACCAACATTCCTCTTATGTTCAGGAGCTTTGGCCATTTCCTTAGGTTTTGGCCTATTCTCCTGAATCACTTGAGTAGGCAGATCATCCATTTTGCCCTTTCCTTTGTTCAGTGGTTGAATCACTTCATTTTCAGTTTGTGCCACTGACTTAACAAAGATTCTCTTAGTGTTACTTACAGAAGCAACACTAAGACAAGGTGAAGATTCAAATGGATCAAAACCTAATCCACTTCTTTGAGCCATAGGTCTTTGATAACTCTGAATTTCCTCTATTGCTCTAGAGGATTTCTTCAGAGCAGACATCTTTAATTTCAGACTCTCTTCACTTGATTTAAGAATATCATATTCATGTGAGAGGTTTTCAAATTTGGCATTGAGAATTTTAAGTTCAAAATCTTTTCTCTTCTGAGAGAGAAGTTGATCATCAATCTCCTTTTGTTGGTCAACTATCCTGAGATTTGCTTCCTCAAGCTCTCTCAAGACTTGTTGATACAACTCAGTAGACTTGACATCAACAACTACCTCAGAGTTTTTGGCAAGTTCAATGGCCAATCTTTCATTTTCTCTCACACAGTTATCATGAAATTCTTGTAACAAAGTGAAATCTTCCATCAACTTTCCAAGGGAAAGCTTCAAGTTGACCTCACTATTGTTCTGTGAGATGAATGATGGTGAGCTAGAAGTAGAGGATACCTCATCATCCTCAAGAGCCATGTTGCAGACATCATCATCATCATCACTGTTGGAGAACAGTCCATCAGAGGAGTTGAGGCTTTCAGTACTATCAGATTCTTCACCAGCCATCATGGCCTTTCTGTTGGTGAATTTCCTGTCTCTTTTGGCCTGCCTCTCTCTTCTCTCCTTAGAGCTTAATTCAGGATAGTCATACTGGAAGTGTCCTTTCTTTTTACAGTTATAGCACAGATCTTCATCATCTTCTTTCTTTGATTCTTCTCTTCTTTTTGATGATGAAGGTTCAGCTCTACTGGACCTTCTCCTATCAGAGTACTTGTCCTCTGATCTTTTCTCTTCAGGCTTTTTGACTTCGGCCTGAGCTTCAGGAGAGTTGTATCTCCTGAATTTGTTGTCCTGGTAGAATTTCTTGTATCTACCAAACCTTGAGTTCAACTTTTCAAACCTTCTAGCTATCAAGGCTAGTTCTTCCTTCATTTCAGTCTTTGAGACTGACTTTGATGGTCTTGGAGTGGGCTGCATCTCTGGTTCAGCTGTTTTGGCTTTGAATGCCACTCCCTTAGTAGGATTTGAAGGTTCCTCAATAGGCTTTCTTCTATTGAGGTCGAACTCATAAGCTTTGAGTTCAGAGAAGATTTGTTGCATGGGCATGGTGGAAAGATCTTTGGTGTTTTGCATCATTACAGCATAGACATCCCACTTTTGAGTGAGACTTCTCAAGATCTTCAACCCCACTTCTCTCTTGGTGTAGACCTTGCCTAGTGAGTTGATTTCATTCATCACATCAGTGAATCTACCAGCAAACTTATCAATGGACTCCTCAGACTCCATTGCAAACTGTTCAAATTTCTGCACAGCAACTTGGAGCTTATTCTCCTTGATCTTTTCAGTACCCTCACACATTTCAGCAAGAGTATCCCAAATTTCTTTGGCTGTTGTGCAGTGGTAGACTCTTCCCATGACTGCATCTGGAATTGTTTGATAGAGGGTGTTCATTGCTAGATAATTCAGATTATCCTTCCTCTTTTCATCAGTAGTGAAGTCATCTTCATCTTTGGGAATCAGTTCCCTTATATCTGCTCTTTGCTCATCTGTCAATCTGGGGTTAGTTTGAGTAAACACAAAAGGTCCTCTTGTGATTACTCTAAGCATGTCAGTGTGAAGAGATGCAAGATGAGCCCTCATTCTAATTTTCCAGAAATCATAATTGTCTATAGAGAACATGGGCAATTTATGATGTGAAATGTGATTGACTGGATTTGTGGCCATATTGTCCAATCCTTGAACAGCAGGTGGAGGAACAGCATTGTTGTTGGCCATTCTTCAAGAATAATCAGTCAGTCAACAAGTATTAGATTTCAGATAAAGATCAGTTCAGTGACCACACAAATATGAGAGTTTTGAAAATCAAGATGAATTTTCAGAAGCAGTGGTCTTTGAACCCCTGCTCTGATACCACTTGTTGGTCCTGAAAGGAGTATATAACAAGTGTATGGGGGGGGGAATACACTTGTATGCAATTCTTTTCAACTTTGATCAAACCAGAGTTCAGCAAGGTTGTCTTGGACAACTCTGCTGAAGAAGATTAACTCTTCTAAGATAATCAAACTACTAAGTACTATTGAGTACTTAGTTGAATAACTATCTAGGGGAGTTATATGTGCGGAATAGTGGTTGGCCCTTAAGTTTAGACTCCTTTAATTTCTGAAATCACTTAGTCAATGCAACACAGTCCAGTTTTCAGGGAACTTGTCCAAATAGGTTTTTGCACAGTCTTTGAATGTTTATCCTTGAAAGATCAGTTTTGTGTGCAGTGTTGAATGTATGAAAGTACTTGGAATGTAAATCAACACAAGAAGTTATAGTGGTTCAGAGACTCAAGCTCCTACATCCACTTTCCCTGATTTAACAGGATAATTCATTCACTCTTGGAATTAACTTGTTTTATAGTGCCAAGGTGCACTTGATCAATAACACCACTCTTGGTGAATTGATCCCTAGGATGTCTAGAGTCCTAGTACCCTCTTCTCAACTCAGAACTGAACTGTTCTTCTCTCAACAGTCAGCTCCTACCACTTCTACTACTACAACCTTCTCACTTTCTCTCTGGAAAGGAATAAGGATTGAAGTAAGGTTCCAACTAATGAGATATCCTTTACAATGAAGATCAAGGTATAAGGATAGGATATCTCTCTAAGCTTGTGTATGAATATACAATTGGGTTCAGCTTAGAAGAAGTGTATAAAGACTAAGATAGTCTCTTTGAAAGCTTAAGAGCACTTGTCAACTTGTAGGATAGTTGGATATTCTTGTCAAGGTTGAGGTGCTTTCAAATGGTCTTCACACTTCTGTATTTATAGACAAGATGGAGGATTTGACCGTTGGAGAGGCAACCCCAAATTGCTATAAATGTCTTCCTTGAGTTCTTCAAACTGGAAGACAGATTCTTGATAGTGACATGTCCTCATTTGGGTAATAAACGGCTTGTAAGACTTTGTCTTCATTCTGCAGCACTTTTCCCAATGTTTGACTTCTTGTTAGGACTTGGACATGGCTTCTGAAGGTTGGTCCAATGATAGGACAACATTCCTTATCAACTGGACAACTCTCCTTATTACTATCAGCAGTTTTGCTTTTCAGCAAGGTTGGCTTGCTCTTCTTCAGATGACTTGGCTCTTTCCCTTTATTTCACTCCAAGATGATCTTGGCATGTTGCATTGTATTTCTTTAGGGCATGGTTGTCTCTAATTCTTCAGCATAGTTGACCTTCAACCTTTAGAGCATCTGTTCTGATTCAATCATGCTGAAATAACTCTTCTGGACAACTCTTCTGATCAGCATATTTGGTCTTTTAGTATCAGAGCACTTTTCACATAGAGTTGGCTTCTCTGGACAACTCTCCTGATCAAAACCTTTAAGAAGTCTTGTCCTTTTGAGCTAGGTGGAGTTATTCTTGCATATGGCTAGCTTCTCTGGACAACTCTCCTGATCAGATTTATTTGCCTTGTCCTTTTGATTTTATCAATCTTGCATGTGGACAACTTCTCTGGACAACTCTCCTGATCAGAGTATCTTATTGGACTTGTCCTTTTGAGCTTTACAATCTTGTTCTTGCATAAGAACACCTTCTCTGGACAACTCTCCTGATCAGAGCATTTGGTTTTCCATAGAGTGTCCTTGCTCTTAAGTGATTGTTTCATAATTTGAGCCTTGAGGGGACTTGATCTTGATCATCTTAAAAGTAGGTTCCCCCTCAAATTGTGCATCTAATTGTCTAAGAGCTGCCTAACATTTCAGCTTCTCATCTAGCCTATAATCTATATGTTCTAACATTTCTAGAACATATTTATCTTGACTTAGGCATGTCTCAGGGGGTTTTGGTATTAGATCAAAACATATCTCATTTTATTCCCAACACTAGCTATTTTCACCATGTTACCATTTCCACCCTTGATTGACTTTTTCTAAATTACTCTCTATGTTAAATAGGTCAAAATATGTTCACACCAACCAGGTTTAGTATGGGTTCTCCACTCGTCAATAAGCGCAATTTCATGGGGTCTCCACCCGAGGGATCGAGCACATCCATTAGAAGAAGGATAATAGTTGACCACCGAACCTCGTTTCGCAGATTATGTGGTGTAAACTACATAAGTAGTAGAAATGTTAAATTAAATGTGAACCTGGTAGAGTGTGCACTGGGGATACCGTGTTCGAGAAATAAACTCAAGGATCCAAGTAGGTCAACTATAGGGATGACTTTATACCAAGTTTTGTTCAAGACAGCTACTGGTAAAGCCATGAAAGTGAAAAAATTGGAAGAAAAAATAAAAAATTGTAAAGAACATGGTCCTAATTTTAAGGTGTTATACTTGATGTTCTTAATTGCTACCGCACTTATCCGAATTATCAAAATTATGTGAATCTCGCAAACTTGGAGTTTCTAGTAGATATAGATGATATACATTCCTATAATTGAGATGAACTAATGTTGGAAAGGCTGGTGCAGGGCGTCGAGTGGTATAAGAGAAAAGGTACGAGTTATGTGACATAATGCATTTTTTTGCTTCAGGTTATCTTAACTATAGAATTAGTTCGCATGCTCCCAAATTATGAAAAAAATTATAGTGCTAACGCAACCATACGTGGAACAGTGGATCCAGGAAGAGGTGGCCAAGTTTTTGCAAGTCTTCAAGACGCATACAATATATGAGGTAGTATATTAATTTTTTTGCTTCATTGAATATTTACATTAAATAGTAAACATATATATTATATATCTTATAGTCCAGAATTCACTTACCTAAGTCTGAAATTATTGGTTTTATTTTTTTAACAAGGTACTACAAGTAGTGGACGAACATCAAATATTGGAACTACGAAACCTGAAGATATGAATAACCAGGAACCATTTCAATCCCAGATTCCACACAACCCCATTCACATGATTGTACGCCATTACAGTTAATTTCTTACCACATGAACTATTGAGTACACAACGTACTAGGTTCTGCAAGAACAAGTGTCTATTCTCTAGCGATTTCCTTATGAACCAAGTTACATACGTTTTTAGTGTAAACTGCAGACGCATGATCCAAAAATGAATGTAATGCGACATGCTTGACTGATATTTCCGGCAATTCTGATTCACATTAAACTTTGAATGCTTCATCCCTATGATTATGAAATTCATTAAAAAAATGCTTCAAGAACTCACATAAATTGTGTAATTTCTTACCCCAAACTTTGAAACGAGCATTCATCGACTCAGACCTTTGGTTGCTTCTCATCATTCTCGTAACATGGCCTCTAAAGTATGCTTCGACCCATATTTTCCTCTTAAAATATGCTTCCAACACCCAAGGATTTTCTGAAACGCCATGCTCTTCCGTTATCCTTTTTCAGATCTCCTCAAATTGATCAGCGGATAAATTTTTCACTGTCAATTTTGAAAATTCATTACAAAAATTAGGGACATGGACATATTGCCTACATTTCTTCCCTAAGTGTCAGTTGCAGAGTATGTGTCTCGCTTAAGGAAACACCTCATGTATTACCTTGCACATTACTCCATCTTCATTAGTGACCACAAACAATGGCAAATGCCCACCCATTATTCTACGGAAAGTTTGCAACAACCAAAGAAAGGACTCATAGATTTCATTATGGATCAGAGCAAAACCAAAAACACATGTCCTAAAGTTATTATCAACTCCTGATAGAATTACGGAAGAGAAATTATATGCGTTTGTTTTGTATGTGTTGTAAAAAAACCAAGGCATCACCAAACAAGTTGTATTGTTCACGCCCAAGTCCATCAGTCTAGAACAACTTGTTCAGTGATCTATCCTCACTATCCTCTTTCTCATAAATAAAATTTGAGTCCCCCAATTTCATACCATCAAGAAAATACAGAGCCGTAGTAGCATCTCCGTGTTGAATCAAATCTCTCCGCTCATTTGCCAAATAATTATGTGCATTCTTATTGGTGAATGGTAGGTTTGAGGGTCCTTCAACAAGTTTCAAATAATATAATATTTGACTTGTTTTAATTCCGACAGCACTAAATGTACTTAACAAGGATTTATTACCAGAAGATATGTACCTGCCACGAGAAAACAACTTATAAGTAGAAATAAACTACAACTTGAAGTACACATATCTTAGAATTCATGTATTTACAAAAGACAAAATAAATATATGCTAATAATAACTAAAACATAAATCACGTACATTCTAGCCTTCTTAGCGGTGTTAGTCGGTTCTCGGTCGTGGTTGTGTTTGGATACAAATCTGGTGACCTTATAGATTCCAAAATGAAGAGCGATACGAAAATAAGTTTTGCATCCACATTTGGCATCCGGTTTTGACTTACAAATGTTGTTCCATCCACCTATAGGAGCTTTACTAAATCCAGTCGGGGAACAGTCCTACGTCATATTTTTAATAATGTTATTTATCCGACCAGTGTGGCATTTTCGGCTTATAAATCCCTTTCGTCTTGAGTATGTCTTATAAAATGCATTAACTTCTTCCGTCAAAGCGAAAGTCATGCCCCAAGTATTATCATCTATAGGGGCATTTTTTAAATTGGAATAACCAAAATTCTCATCTGACCCATCTTCTGAACTCGTGTGATTCATATATCGTCCACTTTGATATCTTCATATCCAACGTCTGAGAACATTGTGGAACGTTGTAAATACAAACTGCACGAGAAACGCAGAAAAAATGAATCAAGTGGAATATTGTGAGACGTTCATTAAAAGGCATGTTATGCAACATCTTCCAATTTATCTGTCATCTTCCCATGTTATGCAACATCTTCATATTCTATATTTCAATCTCATATTTTACTGCCATTTACGACAACTAATAGCATGTGCTTCTAACATAAAATCGAGGAATATCATGTGAATATAACATAAAATTTAATTTAAACACTATATCAAATATAAAATTCAATTGGATCGCAAATAAAGAGTAGATCAAAACTATACATGACGATTTAACTCTACATTAAGTCCTTCTAGCTAGAGGATTCAAACAATGAATACTTTTAGGAATGTGCATTCAATAGCCACTTCCTTTGCTAAATTCAGTTGTAAATTTTCTTTGAGGCAATTTCAAAAACAATTACCACTCAACAATTCAATCACAATTTTAACAATTTCACAATATTAATTCACCTACTCATAACAAAATACGAAAGTAGGAAAAAATATGAACAAATACATAAACAACATTCAGTGATAATTCACCTACTCAATTTAACAAGACTTACAAATTAATAACACTGACGAGAAGAGGCGCATCACCTACTCAATTTAACAAGACTTACAAATTAATAACACTGACGAGAAGAGGCAGAGGCACGGTGGCGGCGGGGCAGCGCGGGGGCGCATGGCAGAAAACGCAAGGTGACTAATGAACTCCTTTTAGTTTTAGGTTAAATCTGATTTTTTTTAATTTAATTTGATTTTGTTTTTGTTATTAATTATTAATTTTATTAATAATATAAGGGTAAATGAGTAGTTTTAACATTACATATTTTAATTAAATTAATAAATATAATAAAATATTTTATTGTATAAGGATAAAAATGTAATTTTAAAATTATATATTTTAATTAGTTAAATTAAATATGAAAATACAACCCTCCCCATGACTCGAACTCAGAACCTAAGGCCCAGGTAGTGGTGTTCTAAACACTTGAGCTATTCGACTTTATTTTAATTTCTTTTGACTAATTGATGGATAAAAGTGTTTCCTCCACCAAAAGAAAGCAATCATTTTTGCTCAAGTTATGGACTATTTTGAATTTTCAAAATTCCCTAAAGTAGAACACTCTAGTGGAGTATTAATTTATTAAAAACTCCTTGTCAAAAAAAAAAATTAAAAACTCATTCAAACAACCATTTTAATTTTTCTTTTTTTACTAGGAATACAATTGCAAACTTATATTCAATTTGATCCAGTCCAGCCTGTCACTCTAGACACATTCTTCCTACAACCTAAATATATTATTTTCATATTAATTCATTGGTTGATGAAAAGCTTGACAATTCAGTGTGAAACCCTTGAATATATTTGGATCAAGTTCATTCAGTAGCATTATCACTTATTAAAATGATAACATATATAGCCTTGGAAGAACTCGCTTGCTTAGTAAATTTAGATGTGAGTTTGGGGAATGTGAATTTACACCGTCTAATCCACCTCTAAATCCATCAAGTAAACGAGTTTAAAGTCTTTCATGTTTTATGTAAGCATTCTTAATTGGAAAAGTTGATACTGATATTGTGGTATTAATTTTTATTTTTTTTTTCAAAGAAAAGACAAAATATTATTTAAATTTTAAAAAGTGTTGTAATGAATTAGAAACCACATATTGTTGAAAATAAGTGGGGCATTCTATTTGGGGGAGTGAACTTGAAAACTCGTTACTCCTCCCAATTAAACTTAAACAGCGTTTGATTATTTATTAATTTCATTTAAATGGTAAATGTACTTTTACACTTTTTATTACTCCGTATTAATTAATTATGTTTCTTCTTAAATTTATCTTTAAATTTATTAAAAATAATTTAGATATTAATAATATTTAATGTTTTATGTAAAATTTTAAAATAATTAATTAAGTATATATTGAAAAATTATTTTTTTTTAATATGTGTACATAAATTTAAAATGACATATATTTTAATATTAAAACTTCAAATTACGACTTGCTATAATAATTTAATTATCGAGTTATATTGTAACGTTACATTTATACAGAGTGGAAAAATCTTGCTTCACGATAGATACGTACTTAAATTTAAAAAATCCACCTTCCCCACATGGTGTTTTACCCACGGCCATATGCACCCTACAGAGGACACGCGTCCTTTTCTTTTCACTGTTAATTAAAAAAAAAAAAAAAACCTTCAACCAAATCCAGACAGTGATCTAAAGCAAATTGCTCTCTTGAAACTTTTTAATTTGAAAATTTTGAAATTTATCAAGAAAATTAGAATAAATTTGGTTTGTTGGATTCGGTCAAAACTCAAATTTATGTCGGAATATTCACAAGTCAGTCAGACCTATGCTTAAAGAAAGAATTGTATTATTCTTGATCGAGCTAATTACTGTCGGAAAAGACATTGTTGACATATTAGTAATACTATTATACTAATTCTCCACAATTGCAACTGTAATTACAATAATAATTCATTCATTCATTCATAAAACGGCCGGCGTCCAATTCGCGCGAGATTACTCAAATTTAATTAGACTCCCTTAGCGCGAAGAAAAAATAGTGCAAAATATACTACTATATTTTATGTTCGTTATAATCTGGAAATAATTCGACTTGAGACAATAGGCAAAATCTTAAAAAGTAGTTTAACATTTTTTGGAGTTGGAGTATTAAACAATAATTCCAAAGAGATCAGAGGCATAATATTTGAAAGAAACTTGAATTATACAGTCATATCCCTGCCTACACAATTCAGTTTGAATTCTCATCTGATCGGTTATTCCCAATTTTTTGTAATTCTTCTTCTACAGCTTAAAAAATGAAGTCATGTCTCGGTAATTAACTAAATATGGTATGTAAATTAATCAAACAGATTGATTAAACAGAAAATAAAAAGGAAGTTGATCCTTGTTTCAAATATCGAAGAGAGAGAGAGGGAGAGAGAGAGAGAGAGAGAATTTGTTGTTATACAAGTAGAAAATTATATTACAGCTGAGGGGTCTAATTAAGTTATAATAGCCCTCAATCAATTGAAAAAGAAAGAGAAGATATAAGTATATTCCAATATACAAAATAGTAGAGATTCGTAGGCGATGATTAGTGAGAATGATCATCCCACGAATTGTAACCACTTGGCGTTTCCTCTAATTTCCTTGCTTTTGAATTTCATGATGAGAGACGTGAATATCTTCACCTTAATTTGGCCTCTCTTTGGCGGAAGATTGTAGCCTTTCCAACTAATTTGCTTATTGCCCTCCATTTTTGTGTGCTCTGGCCGGGACTAATATAATTAAACAGGGGGTTTTTGTTGCTTCAATTCAATTGAATGATGATTGGGAAGGGAGTATTACTGGAGTATAATTTATAGTAACACATGTGGGTGGGGACACACCAACACATTTGGGAGAGTGAGTAGGGGCCAATTTGCAAATTCACATACTTGCCCTCCAAGATTTGACTTACTCAATAGTCAATACTCTCTATCCCTTCCTTTTCTTCTTCTTCTTCTATCCATCATTTGGGGGGAGAATAGAAATATGTTTGGGTGGTGCTAAATGTACGGATTCTGTACATATAAACAGGGGTATTTTGGCCCTTTTCTTGTTTAAATTTTGTTAAAATGACTAATATACCCTTCATTCAAATATATTGATTAACTATTATTTTTTAATAAAGTATTAAAGTCTTACACCCTTTTCTCTCTCTCTTCTTATTTATTCAAGACAAGTAATAATTACCCAACAATTTTCAATGTGTGTATTTAATTAAAATTTCTCTTACCGTTTCATCCTCTCTTCTTCTTCGTCTCTTTCTTCTACCAAAACTTCATCTTATTCATTGAAAAAAATAATAATTATCTTCTACCATAAAGTTTAGTAGCACAAGCATAAAAAATGTTGATTTAATTAAAATTTATCTTACCTTTGTTAACGTATTTAAATTAATTTACGGAAGAGTCAATTTTAATTTTAATAAATATAATGTATTATTAATTATTATTATTGTACCATATTTATAAATTTACGAGGGTTTCGTGATTTACCCATTTATCATATTTAATAACTTATGTAATTATTATTATTCTTTTATATTTATGTTAATTTCATATATAACACTATGGAGTCAAATGATAATTTGACATTATTCAAACCATTATATTAGCTTAATTAATTAATAGTACATATTTATTAGAATCAAACTAAAGACATGGAAAATATATTTCAAATGCATATCTCAACCTCTACCCACATAATTATAAAATAAAATATAAAAGTATTTCTTTTCTTTTTGTCGCTATTTTCTTTTTTAACAAATTTTGATAAAGCATACATATTATTACAAAACTATTAAACGTTTCATTTATTTTTATGTAATTTTTTTAATAACAAAAAAATGAAACTAAATACAAAAAAAAACATCTATGCATATTTTAACATAAAATAATTGTTATACACATTACAAAAAAATGAAAATAGCTTCGAAAAAAAAATTAAATATATAAAAAAAAAATTGTTATATGCATTTTAATATAGAATAATTGTTATATGCATTTTTTTAGGGTAATTATTTTTGCACAGATTTTAATAAAACAGATTACTACATTAATTGGTGAAAAACTAATTATATAACAAATTATACGTTTAATCTTTTAATAGTTTTGTACTAATATGTAATGTGCTTTATTAAAATTTGTTTAAATAAAATTAACGGTAAAAAGGAAAAAAATATATTTTATTTTCTAATTTTGTTGGTAGAGGTTGAGATATGTATATTATAATATATTTTTTATATATTTAGTTTAATTTGCATAAATATGTATTAATTAATTAATTAAATATAATATAATGATTTGAATAGTGTCAAATCATCATTTGACTCACATTATGAGTTCAATATCATTTCTGTAACACTATATTATACTGTATTTAATAAACACTTATGTCATTAATAAATAAATTTCAAATGTGTATTATGAATTTATGTTCAATATGGTACACTTATCTCCGATTACTCATTTCTCAGCATACATTGTTTAGGATTTAGGGTTTAAGGTTTTAGGGTAAAGTGTTTGATTACTCATTTCAACGTGCACACTCAATATTCATTAATAAATAAATTTCAAATGTGTATTATGAATTTATGTTCAATATGGTACCGTCATCTCCGATTACTCGTTTCTCAGCATATAGTGTTTAGGGTTCAAGGTTTAGGGTTTAGGGTTCAGGGTTTAGGGTTTAGGGCAAAGTGTTTGATTACTCATTTCAACGTGCACACTCAAGATTCATTAATAAATAAATTTCAAATGTGTATTATGAATTTAAGTTCAATATGGTACACTTATCTGAGTCATCTCCGATTACTCGTTTCTCAGCATATAGTGTTCAGGGTTCACGGTTTAGGGTAAAGTGTACACTTATACATACTTAAGTCTCACTCACAAATTTAATTTTTTAAAGTGTACACTTATACATATTAATGTCTCACTCACTAATTTAATTTTTTAAAGTTTCGATTAAAATTAAAAGTAATTGTCAACAGTGTTAATTTAATCAATTGATTGTCAATAGTGTACAAATTCAATTAATTAACAAAACATTAGTAATTACCAAATTTAATTAATTAACAAAATTAGTCAATTGGAGACATGAAACAATAATGAATTAAATTGAAGGGTTCATTAAATTAATTATCAATGTGTTGATTAAACTTATTTTCAAGAGAATTTTTATAAAAAGGGTCATTCTTAGACACACTTTTTTAATTAAGAACAAAAATTATAATAATTTTAAATAAGGTAAAAAACCTACATAAAAACCCCCTTATACCCTTCCTCCCTAAAAACTATAATTAATTTAAAATTATAATTATAAATGAAATTTAAATCCTACATTCCCTATAATTTCGAGGATTCCATAAAAATAAGAAAACTATTGACTTTCTTTCCATATAATTTCGAGAATTCCCTAAAATAAGGAAATTAATTTAACATAAGAGACTTTTCTTTTAAAATTTGATATCAATATCATCTAAATATTTGATTTTCAAACAGATCCCTTCCACCTATTCAATCCATAAATATGGATCTGTCTTCCCCACGAATATAGGCGCCGAAGATGATCAAACCCCCCGAATGGAAGACAAAAGCATTGTCGATGGCAGATCTTCCTTGTCGTCGTTGTCCACGATCGAACCCCCCACCCAATCTCCTTCGCGGCGACGTGACAACACAGACGTAGTGCAAGTGACTGGTTTGATTTTTACAATTTTTTACAGATCGGTTGTGTTGCCCACGCTAGAGAGACGAAGGCGGCGCTCGGAGTACAATTAATTTACTCATTTGTTACAGATCGGTTGTGGGATTATTTCTTGGTGTTTATAATAGTGAGTAATGATTTTTAATCGTTTCTGCATGTTAGTCTGATTTTGTTCTCAACTTTTTATGATAAGTAGCAGATTATCAATCTATGCACTTTCTCGTGTTACTCAATATCGAATTCGATGGGAAAACCAAATTGGTACGTGTTATAGGTTTTATGTAAATTATTTTCTGCATTTTTTCCTAAGTTGAATAGTTCTCATTTATATATTTGTTAACGAGAATTATGTCATAATATATATTATTTTAATTTTGTTTATATCTCCATAATTATATATAATTTTTTACTTATGTTTCAACATTCAAATTTATCAAGAATGTATGTTCTCTTTGGAATGCAGTTTCGATTTGCATAAATATAAATTTTATGCACAACAACCTCGTCATATGCAAATAATATTATGTCTCTTTCTGCATTATTAATGCTATTATGTAACTAATTATTTATTTTTTCAGCATTCTACGATCATGAGTTGCATATCTATATTCAGCACACCAACTCCGTAACAGCTGCAAAAAAAATTACTCTATAATCAAATACCATCAAAACAATTTATTTACACATCTAAACTTGGTAATGAAGAAACAAGACGTTGAACACACTTATATGTATGTTGAATTCGATATACCCTATCAACTTCTTGCAAATGAAATATTTCCTTCTTCACGAATTCATACGACGAAATGGTTACACTCGGATCAACTATGAACATCAGTTTAGTTCGGGCGTTGGTCATAAATTGTATTGATACGATTTTATGATTAGAACAGGGTGACCTTATTAAGTTATGAATTCAGTTTTAATTTCGTGCATCTGAATACATGTAATTTATTGAGTATGCAGTTCTGATTTGAATAAATATGTCTGGTTTATGTAATTTATTTTCTGAATTTTCTTTGTTAAGTTTAATTGTTGTTATTTAAAATTTTTTTAAATAGAATTATGTCATAATATTTAATATTTCATAATTATATATAAATAATTATATTTAATATTTAAATATTTCACGTTTAAATATTAGTAGTTATCTGCCATATAAATTAATGATATACAAAACAACTTACTAATATGCGATAGTAGTACGTTTATTTTCTGCATTATATGGTTTGTATTGCATAAATTGTATGCACTCCCAATTAACGTTAATCACTTCTGTGGCAGTACTAGACATTACCATGCAACACAAATATTAAATATGTAAATATTATATGTTATTTTTCTGCACTATGAATACCATATGCAGATATTTGTTATTTGTTTTCCATTTTTAATTCTGCATATTTTGTTGACCTAGTTTTGTTGTTTGCGTGTTCATATTCAAAACAACACAAACATAAATAATTGAAAAAAAAAAAAAACTAAATGTATAAAACTGTTATTTCAATATTCAAAATTTCCATCAATGTTTCTATTTTACGAATGCATTTTCGGTATACATAAACGTATTTTTTATGCAATCCACTCATTGAATATGCAAATAGTATACTTCGTCTGCACCATTAATATAATTGTGCAAAAAAACTTGTTTTTTTTCTGCATAATATGAAAGTAGTTTTCATACTCATATTGAGAACTACAAAATCATAAAGAATGCAACAAAAGTTAATGTATAATCAAACTCCAAAAATTTATTTTTATACATATCTTAACTTTGAATAAGTGGGTAGCAAATTCCAGATTTCATATTCCTTAGATGTTTTTTAACAAACGAACCAGAAGAAATCAACTCATTTCATGCTCTTGACACACATTTAAGAAGTTTTAGTCTCTTTGCTGGCACCTTCTCCAAAATATCAGAAGCTATATCGTCTGGAATTATGTCTACTAAACTTGAAGAATGCATAATTTTGTAAGTCGATTCTGCAAAAGAAAAGAAAACAAATATTTGTTATAATAAACAATGAATCTAAATTATGTGTATTGTATTTCTTTGTACTACATTTCAATTATATATACTAGAAGATTCAATTGGATATGAGATAAACCAACAATTTAGATTGAGTTAGTGGAGTAAATTATGGTTATTTATTAATCAACCGTTATATGTAGTGGGGAAGGTGAGGTAAAAATGTTTTTCACTACACCTTCTTCACGATTTCTGCACAAGTTTAAGAACCCAAAATTTCTGCTGATCAATTAACTGAATAGACGGTACCTTTAGGAAAGATTTAATTTTGGGAAGTCTTAATTGATTAGCGGGATTTTCGATGAGGTGATAAATATGCATTCAAATTCTAAAATTAATTGACTTTCTATAGTATTAAATCTTCAATTTTAAATATTAAGAGTATGATGGTACATTTAAGTTGCATTATGACCTTAATTTGAAATTAATTTAAACCATGTTCTTATTTGAAAAAGCACTATGTGAAAAGACCTTATTGGTGAATTCTCCTATTGAATAGTGTACACTTAAATTTAGGGTTAATTAAATTAATTTATGTATGATAATGAAATTACTTTATTTAAATTCATTTTTTAGTGTTAAAATTAAATTAATTAATACCTCGATTAAATTATCACTTTTATATTCACTTAGACTTAACAATATTTTATTCGCCGTTTCAATCATCTTAAAAAAGTGATCGGAATAATTCACGATTAGCTATTGTTATAATGAAACGTTTTAGATTTGGTGTTTGTTGCCGAAGGAAAAAAACGAAAATTTAAGTTATTGTTGCAACACACATTAATGGTGATAATGGTGAGATAAATTTTTAAAGAAGGTTGCACCATAAATACCGTTTCAAATTAAATGTAATGATGGTGTGCTATAATTATGTGTGTTGGGAGATTAATTACGTGTTTTGATCAACGAGAAAGTAGGAGAGATAAACATGCACGCCATTAATTATCCTATTAATTAATATATTGTCATGATCTCTATTGAGGATACAACAGTAATTAAATAATTAATAAAATATTAATTAAATAAAAAAAGAATTAAATAATTAATAAAACATTAATTAAATAAAAAAAAGAATTTGTATGTACAAATTCTGTAGACACATCATTACCGAATATGTTTTTTATCTTTAATTCAATTTTCAATTACATAGAGAAAATGAAAGAATTTAAGTGTAGAGAATAAAAAGAAAAATGGAGAATGTTAAATTTGAAGGAGAGGTTCTTTTTTCTCCTAATTTTTTTCTTTTTTAATTATTTTTATTACACTCAAGTAGTTAAAGGCTAAAAACAAACGCATACTTGATAAATTTCACCATCCATCTTTTGGTGCCATTATACCTGATTTCGTACCAAACTTCTCACTTATTTATTTTAAAAATGAAAAAAAAAATCAGTTTCTCTATTTTTTTTTTTTCTTTTCCAATTGTCTCTATTTCTTTTCTTTCTACATTTCTTTAACTTTTCAATTTACTATACATTTTATACTACTCTTATATTCTAATCTTTGTGTCAAAAACAAAGTAGAAGCTTATGTCGGGGACAAAGTTATTATTACTCCTTTCATTCTACAAAAAAAAATCATTTTTTTTTAATTTACCTCACAAAATAGAAATATTCATCACTTTCACAATATACATATACATTGTTTACGTACTGTTCATATATACCATTACTTTTGAAATTCATACGTATACTCAAATCAACCACTTTCTTTACTTTATATGTAAAAATTCATAAAATAACCCTTCAACATTACTCTAACCATTATACATTTTTTTAAATTGTGTCCAAAATTTATTGTAATCTTTTAGGGAATTGAGAAGTACGTTTTTTAATTTGGTGAAGGTTATTTTTTCTGCTGGTGGGATGGTGAGCTTGGATTGAGACTGTGTGCAGTAATTTGGATTATAGGGAGAGGTTGTGGTGTAATTATTTCAACAAGATGATTACACCAATTATACTCCGTACCATTAATTTTATTCCTACTTACGTTACTCGTTTATTAAATTCATTCTCATATTTTTTTTATATATGAATTAAACTATTGTCATTTTATTTTATCTTTCAAATATTATTTATTTTACTCATTTTTTTCTTTGTAAAATATGTGTCCAAATGATCAGTATAACTTATATGTGGAGGATGAACTCAACTAAAGATTTTATGTTGATCATATGAATACATGCAACTTGTATTATATATGGTCGAATTGAATTAAGTTGTACATACAGCATCTAATTAAATGTCGGGTCCGACTATTTACACCTCCATTTGCGTTGAGAACACTCCCCCTCTGGACGCACCCCCCCTAAAATCTGATGCACCCCCTTCAAATTGTCATAAATGCCCTTCTCTTATATAATTCCAATTACTATTCACACACCCCCTAAACCCTACTTTCTCCCCCAAATCCTCCATCTTCTTCCTCCTCCATCTTCTTCTTTCATCTTCTCCCCCACCCCTCACCACCACCGCCGGCGACCTGCCCCTCCACCACCCGTCGCCGGCGACGCCACCCCCTTCCTCCCTCGCCGAACCCGTCGCCCCCACCCCCCGCCTGTAAAAAAAAAAAAAAAACAACAGATCGCGGCCGCCCCGTCCATCGGCCGCCGCGGCCGTCCCCTCCCTCCCCCTCCTCCTCCCTCCCTCGCCGAACCCGTCGCCCCCACCCCCCGCCTGTAAAAAAAAAAAAACAAATCGCGGCCGCGCGCGGCCGCCCCGTCCATCGGCTGCCGCGGCCGTCCCCTCCCTCCCTCGCCGAGCCAGTCCATCGGCCAAATCCAAATCCAGGTTTGTTTGTTTGTTTTTTTTTTTCCTTCTTTTTCTTACCTTTCGACCACTTTAGGTCGATCCAAATACACTCCGTCGACAACAGGGTGTCGACGAGTGTATTTTTGGTCGACCTAAAGTTGTCGACGAGTTTTTAATTTTTTTTTTTCCGATCAACAAATGTCGAGCATATACAATCTTGTCGACAAACCAGTGTCGACGGGAGTAAATATGGTCGACACTGGTTTGTCGAAATCTTTAAAAAAAAGTTAAATTTTTTAAGTTGAATTTTTTTTTGTTTTTGTGTTTGGTGTTTGGTGTTTGGTGGTGGTGGTGGTGGTGGCGGTGGCGGTGGCGGCGACGGCGGCAGCGGCGGAGGATGGATAAAACTTAGGTTTAAAGGTGGGGGGTGCATTTAGTAGTTTAATATGACTTAAAGGGTATTTTTGGTTTTTTACTTCATTATTTTATTATTAAATCCATAGGGGGGAGTGTTCTCAACGCAAATGGAGGTGTAAATAGTCGGACCCTTAAATGTCTGTCTTAGAAAGATGATGGGATAGGCCTGTAATTCTATAATGGGCTATGTACTACAGCCCAATAACATCATTACAATAGAAGTAATTTTTTTTTAAATTATTGATTTCATATTTCAACAAATATAAGATTTTGAAATTTTTAACCTTAAATATGTATATTTTATAAATAATTTATCAAAATTGAATATGATTGGGTGACAAAGGCTCTCTTCATCTCTAAAGTTCAATTTTGGTTGGACTGTAAATGAAGTGAATATAAGTTAGCCTTTCACACACATGCAGTTATTATTAAAATAAAATAAATTTGTATAAAAGATAAGATGCTGAAAATGAAACCTAAAGCCGTTGATATATATATATATATAAAAGCCTGGCCTAAAAGGCACAATTTCGTATGTATACGTATATAAAAAAATAATACTCCCTTCATTTCGGAAGACCTTTCATAGGTAATTGAGCATATATATATATATATATATTTTAGAAAGTGTATTATTGTGTAGAATTTTGAGGGGTAGTTTTATAAATTTTTATGTATAAAGTAAATGAGTTAGATTTGTGTGTATGTGTAATGGATGGATCTAAAAATAATAATAATATTTTATGTAAAATTGTTAATATTATAAGGGTGAAGTTTATAAAGATGTTTTCATTTTATATCTGTAAAAAGTAGTGTGAAAGGTATTATGAGACAACAATCGATGATAAGAAATTAATAATTACAATACATATGATAAGAGTAGAGACAACAATCGAGAAAGCCAAAGTGGATTTTGCAACTATTCAATTCACACAACAAACAAAAAGGGTTGGTAATGGGAGCACAGTATAACAGTAGAGCTGTATAACAGTGGAAGAAAACTCCAGCGTGGGACCCATCAGTAATTAAGTTGATTGCCGGCGCTTCCACCAAAACGCCGCCACGCCGCCGGCCTTGGAAGTCATAGAAGCGACGGCGACGCCCCACTCCTGAAAAATCTTAAATTTGATGGAACCTCTTCTCTGAGGAAGCTTATCAAATGCCATCGATCACGATCTATTCTTGAAATATATAATCTGAAATAAGATTTTCACGAAATGGAGAAGCAGCTGAGCTTAAATTTACCTGATTTTTTTTAAAAAATAATTTGTACTAAGATATAGTATCTAGCTGGTGTTTATATAGAATTATAGACGTTCGATCATGACTCACCAAAAAATGTCACAACTCACAAATTAATTGTTTTTAAATGGAAAATTAATTAATTAATTAATATGGGGTTTCATCACAGTATCACACGGACTCGGATGTCACTTCGTCATACGTAACGAATGCGTGTGTGGAATAAAATGGACACTTCCTTTTTTGTACAAATGACTACATTTTTTATAGTGTTATTAATTAATTAAACTATCAAAATTTAAGAAAAAAAAATGTACTAATTTTTTTTTTGTTACAATAAAAGCTATACATTTTTTTTTGGTAAATCATTATATTTTTCTCTCTCTTAATCAGATCACCTCTAATACATTTACTTATATATTATATTAGTATTTTTTAACTTTCGTACCCGAAGTTCATGGGGAGTTTTTCCTTAGGAAGTAATAATTAAAATTTTGAGAGTAATTTTATAAATTTTTATATATATAGTAAATAAAGTAGTTGAATTTAGTGCATAGTGAATTAAAAATTTAATGACATAAAAAATAAATATGTATATACTGTGAGGGTGAGTATGAAAACTTTTCAAGGAATTTAAAATATTTTAAAGCATAATATGAAGTTCTATCTTTTATCATCTAATTTCTGTATCATTTGTAATTTATTGCTTATCTATTTCATATTTCTAACTTTATGAATATTAATCTAGACTCCGAAAAGGGTGAGTTCGTAATCTCTCCTTTTTCACTATATGAAAGAGCCATAAAATTCTCTAGTTTTCACTTAAAAACAAAATCATAAAAACTTAATTATTTTCTGATTATTCATCTTCGCTTATCAAATCTTAATTCACACGCTATCGACGCGGATGAAATTCCAAATACATTATTTAAAAACTACTCCACAAATTTAAAAAATCACAATCAACCCACACCTGTTTAAAATTACTTATAAACTTATTATTACATTTTTCTCACACAATTTAGTCTATACATTTTAAAATAACCCACCTATCAAATCAATTTGACATAAAGTATAATTTTATCATATTAAAAAATCCCAAAAGTAACACACATTTTTACTATTCAATTTTAATAAGGTAATCATTTTTCTTAATATTTCATTAAATCACTTTTACACCTTACCAAATCACTCAAAATATCCCTCATTTATTTTATTCCACGTATTATTAAATCTATTTTTCTAAAAAATGTGCTGATCAAATTGTGAAAATAATCTTAGGACGAAGGGAGTATATAATTTGAAAGTTGCTTCCAACCAAGTGAAGTATTCTTTATGATATCTCTTCTATTACAAAAGAATATAGAACTCTTAGAAACTCAATAAAAAATTGTGGTGTAGAATACTTAATTATGTGAATACTTAAATATTGTTAGCTCGAGTTCTTGCTTGAGCTTCAAAATTTATCGTAACTTCAAATGGGTTGAGTTCTTTTGTATTCATAGCTATGCTTGAAAATATTCTCGGAACAAAATTGATCTTTAGTGACAAAATTCTGTCATTATTGCTTCTCTAACTAAAAGTCTTCCGTAAAAAGAAAATTGAGAATTAATGACAGGACCTGTCACTAAAAATTAATTTATGTCATTAAAGATTTTTGGTTAGAGAAGTTATAATGACATAATTTATGTTACTAAAAATTAATTTTCTTGTAGTGATCAAACATATTATCTTGAAGTGGTTGAAACAATTACCTAAAAACCTTCGGTCTAAGGATTTATTTTTAAGGTAATCAATGTGCGTAGATGCAGTTTGTAGTAGGCAAGAATGCAAAAATCGACCTAGGCTCCACCATCTACTGTGATTTATGGTAAATCAGTAGAGAAAGTCGGTTTTGTGGTTGGGTGGCGCCTAGTCGCTGCCTAGGCGCCGATTTAAAAAAAATAGAATAAATACATGGATTAGGGCTGGATAAAAATTGCTGAATAAAATGGTCCGTCACCACTCCAAGTCATGGCCACACTCGCACTGATGTCGTCGTTCGCCGTCGTCACCACGGTTGTGCCCCCGCTCGCCTCCGCCTAGGCGCGTAAGGAGATGTATAGAGGTTTATTGCTTTCTGTCCTTCGAAGTATGAGGGATTTCGTGAGGAATAAAAGGAGGAGGCGGTGCATTATGGTTTGTGAGTTGTGACAAACGGTGTGTATTTACTAATCACGAAATTAAGAGTGGGTGAACAAATCAACTAAAAATGAAGGTGTATATAAACATACTCTTAATTGGTTAAAATGTGAAGCACGGTCATCTTTAAGAATCATCGATCCCTAGACAGAGATAATTTTTTGTGTGTTTAAATTAAGCTCAATACATTTCTTTGTTGTGATTAAATTAAGTGCGGATTTCGCCAAGATCTTTCGTGCATGAAAAATTAAGTCAGGTGAAATGTCAGGTAAACAATAATCAGTTTTGACAATCTCTCCATTTAATTATATATTTTTTTTAAATAATAAAAATTTACACTTATATTAATACGAAAATGAAAGAAAAGAAAAAAAGTCTAACTTACCTTTATTATCATGAAATATTATCATAAAATAGAGAGCAAAGAGTGATACATAAAATCTAATTTTCAATTAGAATGAGAAAATGAATGAATATATATAGTGACAATTTAGGGAGAAATGTAAGAAAATTGATTAAAATGACAAACATTTTAAAATATAATCTAAAATCCAAAGAAACAAATAATATTAAACTGATGAAGTAAGTTTTTTTTTTAACAAAGAATTATATATCATCACGATGTTTGGGATACTCAACCCATGGCTGTACAAGGCAACTTTATGTTACAAATTAATACGTGGTTTCTAAAACCACCTCTACTCTAGGTGTTTACTCAATAATACACAAAAACGGGTCATGCCACCATGCTGTTATAGACGAAGTTGGACTCAGTAGCTTCTCCCCTCCCATCCATGTCCATAGATTGATTTTTATACCTTCCATTGCCTTCTTTGCAGTTTGACGTTCTCTCTTGAATCTCTTCGCATTTCTATTTTTCCATATTTCCCATATAACGCACGGCCATAGGCTGGCCCCAAATCTCCTCCTCACCTTCCCAGGTCCTAGCGCCTCATTATGTTGGAGTGAGTGAATGTCGATGTCGTTGTGCAGGACAATTAGCACATGTAGCCATTTATGACATTCTTTCCATATCGATGTTGCATAATCACATTCCACTAGCAGATGTCGATTACTCTCCGGCTCTCTCTCGCACAGACTGCACCTCGCCTCCTCGTCCGCAAGATTCACCCATCTTCTTCTTAAGTTATCCGTCGTTGCAAGCCTGCCCTTTAAAGCCTTCCATCCTATCATCTTCACCCTCCGTGGCGCGTAGCTTGTCCATAATTTTTTGAACTCAATCTTCTCCACTGATGTGTCGCTTCCGATCTCCATCCCTCCGATCATTTTTCGCGTATGCTATACTGGTTGAGTATTTACCGAGCAGCGCCAATTCCCACTCCCAGGTATCCTCCATATTCTGTGCCAATTTGTACCTGTTCAAAAGAATAGAAAGTTCAGTTAGATTATTCTGTTCATTATCATTTAAAGGCATCTACCACACCCACTCCCACTCCCAGTGCCAGCCGTTCTCCTCCCAGTGGCCCATATTTCTTATCGTTTTCAAATTTTGCCCACTGATGTTGTAAAGCCCCGGGAATTGTCTGCTAATCGTATCGACACCATCGAACCAGTAGTCGCTCCAGAATTTTGTATTTGTTCCATTTCCTACAAATTTGCGGATTTTATGGCTCGCTTCTCTCCCTGCAATGTTGTTATAGATTTTCTTAATTTCCTTCCACCAGCCGGAGCCATTTGTTCGTCAATTTCTTCTGCCCTGATTAGCTGTCTTTCATCGCACAAGTCTCCATATCTTGATTCTAACACTCTTACCCACAGATTGTCTTTCTCTATAATAAATCGCTATATCCACTTTCCGAGTAAGGCATTGTTGAATAGATTCAAGTCTCGAATACCTAGGCCTCATTTTCCTTTTCTCTACAAATATCTTCCCAACTTACCAACAAGATCTTTTTGTTCTCATTTAAAATTTATTTGTATTTTTTGATCTCATTTAATACGGCTTTTGGTATCTTGAAGAATTATAGGTAGTATGTTGGGATTGCGGATAGCACGGCCTGGACCAAAGTCGCCCTGCCCCCAAGCGACACCTGCTTGTCTTTCCGACATTCAAGCTTCCTCCTGATCCTCTTAATCAAACCATCCCACGAAGCTATTTTGTGATGATTTAACCCCACGTTCATACCTAAGAATTCCATCGGGAGTTTCCCTAGGGAGCATCCCAGGTAGTCTGCCATCTCTTGCTTTTCCTCTTCCCCCATATGTATTCCCAGCAAGCTGCATTTTCCAAAATTTACTCCCAAGCCAGATACGAGTTCAAACAACTTAAGTATTGATTTTATTGCACGGATGTCTTTCCAATTTTCATCGCATAGAAACATTGGGTCATCTGCGTATTGCAACAGCGGCACTTGAATTTTGTTTCCCCTCATTCGAATTGGTTCCAACTCGCCAAGCTCTACTGCCCTGCTGACCAGCGCCTTCAGTCCTTCGGCTGCTATCAAGAATAAAAACGGAGATAAAGGGTCCCCTTGCCTCAGCCCCCATTCAAGTTTAAACTCCCTTGACGAGCTACCGTTCACCAATACCGCAGTGCTTGCCGACGAGACGCATTCTTTCATCCATCGTCTCCATTTTAGCGCAAAATTCATTCCCTCCATCATGCTATCAAGGTAAGTCCACTCAACCGAATCGTATGCCTTTGCGAAATCTACTTTAAAAATTGCCCTATTCTTGCGTTTCTTCTTTGCCTCATTAATTGCCTCGTGTGCGATTATTATTCCATCTATAATTTGTCGCCCACCAATGAATGCGGATTGACAATCTGAGATGACCGTCTCCAGGACTTTCGCTAGCCGTCACGCCAAGGTTTTAGAAATAATTTTGTACAAGCTTCCAATCAAAGAGATCGGTCGGAAATCTTCCAATTTCTGTGCCCCTTCCTTTTTTTGGGATTAATACAATGAATGAAGGATTAAAGCCCCACACCATCCTGCCGTGTTGATGGAATTCCATCATCATTTTTAAAAATTCCCCTTTCAACATCTCCCAATTATCCTTGAAGAAACCCATGGAAAATCCGTCTGGGCCCGGGCTTTTGTTGGTGTCACAATCCCAGATGGCCTCCTTTACCTCTGATTCGGAAAACTCCGAGGTGAGCAAGGCATTATCGCACGGCTCCAATTTTCGATTGAATAGAGACTGAGGAATTCTAGGCCTCTCGAATCCGTCCGATTTAAAATGCGTGTTGAAATATCTGAATGTTTCTTGTTTCAAGGCCTGGACTGAGGCGGACCACTGACCGTTTATATACAATCCACGGATTGTATTTCCGGTCTTTCGGCCATTGATTATCCGATGGAACATCTTTGTGTTCATGTCTCCCTCCTTCAACCACTTTACCTTTGCCAATTGATGCAGCTGCTCCTCCTTGCTTCTCATATTGTTATGTAGTCCCGCAAGCATCTCCCGTCTTCTCTCTTCCTCCCTGTCCTCTAACCCAAAGAGTTCGTCTAAAGTGTCTAGCTTGTCAATTTCTCTTCTTTTGCCCTCTATTTTCGTTTCTAAGTGCCCATAAATTGTTCTGTTCCACTCTCTTAGATCCCCCTTCAGTAATTTCAATTTCTCTTTTAATACAAATCCCCTCCAACCCTGTATATCATATTTCCCCCATTTTTCAGTAACAAACTCTTTGAAGCTTGGGTGCTTCATCCAAGCATTGAAGAATCTGAAAGGTTGGGTCTCCAGTCTATGTGTTGGTTTGCCATAAATATCGGGCAATGATCCGATATAGATCGCCCATATCCCTTAAGTGATGCTTCTGGCCATTTCTCGTTCCATTCCGAGTTCACCAGCACTCTGTCTAGCCGACTCTTGCACGTCCCGTCAGGCCTATACAAGGTGAACTTTCTCCCTAAAAGTGTTAGGTCAATCAGATTAGTCTGACTGATAAACTCCCTGAATGCCTCTATATCACGTCTGTCTTCAATGCCTCTACGTCAGGCCTATACAAGGTGAACTTTCTCCCTAAAAGTGTTAGGTCAATCAGATTAGTCTGACTGATAAACTCCCTGAATGCCTCTATATCACGTCTGTCTTCAATGCCTCTATATCACGCCTGTCTTCGCGCTCGCTTCTACCAACCCTCTCTTCCGTGTCTTTTATGGCGTTAAAGTCACCTGCTATGCATATGTAGGCGTCTTAAAAGTGGACATAAAATAATTTCGGTCTATTCACACATTTTTTATTTATTTACGTCTAGCTTTAAATTTTATAAGTAGATACAAATAATACTCCCTCCGTCCAATTTTATTATGCCCACTTCTCCGGGCACGAGTTTTAATGAATATTGATTAGTTTATTAATAAAGTAGATAAGTTAAAGTGAATGGTAAAGTGGTAAATAAGTGATGGTAGGAGGGTGGAGATAAAGTAGTATAAATGGTATTGTTTCCAAAAATGGTATGAGTATAATAAAATTGAACAATCAAAAAAGGAAATTGGGAATAATGAAATTGGATGGGTGAGTATTTTTTTTAGTTATATCTATTCAACCTGACATCAAAAGAAAAATCTAATTATCTAATTATTAATTTCGAATCGAATGAAGTGAGCGGTAAGTTACAAAAATAGCATAATTACAAAGCACAGATACCCAGTAAACTAATAAAAGGAACAGTAATCAAAATTCTTGTAGGAATTAACCCTAAGTATCCATTAATTAAACACAAATTTTATATAAAATATTTAATACTGTACTAGAAATATAGTTAATTAAGTAGGTATAACTCAAGTGGTCTGTAAAATTTTAGTAAAAATTTAAAAATTATCTTTAACTAAACATATTATATGTATAAAATATTTTATACAAGTGCGACTTATAATTAAACAATTATGTTTTTTTTTTTAAATATTACAAAATTAAAGGAACTTTACCGCATTAAGGCACTTAAGATATTAATTAATTTTATACGGACAAACAAGCACGTGGTAAAAAATGTGGGTGTAATTCTTTCTAGAACATTGGCTTCAAGAAATTCTGGTGTAATTGCTTAACAATTTCTTAGCCACCCTGGCTTGTGTAATTCTAGAACCTTTTATTCTGTCTGCGAAAAAAATTAATTTTTGAGTCCCTTAACTTAGTTCCATATTTGATTTTACTCCTCTAATTTTTTTAGAGATTAAAAAAATTACTTTACTCTTATTTTTATTTCTAATCGGTACATGGAATATACCTAGAAAATGATGAAAACAGTCAAAGAGTTCAATATAGTTCCATGATTAAGAACAATTATTTTGGAATTCTTACATCAATTTACAAAATATATAGTATTACTACTTATGCTAGTATTTTATAAGAGTTCCATCAATTTAATTAAGTAGCATGCAAAAAATACATAGACCACCTCTGTTTTGAAGTTGTGTTTGACACTCTGTTTTTTTAAACACTCTTGTTAATCTTTGACAAAAATTGAGAGAAATATTATTAATTTTCATTTTTACAAATAGAGATGACAATGGATAAGCACTTGACTTTAATAGCATTTGGACTTGTAAAAGTGGAGGAAAACAGAGGCAGGCGGCTCTAAATTTCAACTCAGTTCACACCATTTATTCCATTTCCATGGAGTAATATATTTGTGCACATGAAATTACATAAATTTAATTAATTAGGTTGCACATATGTTTTCTCTTAGAAGTCAACTTTCTGACACTACACTCAATATTTGTCTGTTTCTATTTAATTTCTTGCCGTTCAAGTCTTTGTGTACTAACTTAACTGGGGAAAAATGTGGTCCAAAATTGAAAAATTCATGGCCAACATTCAACAATTCATACTGGAGTACTTTTTATTTTAAGGATAAGTGGTTATCGAATTAAATGTATTTTATGATTAGCTTATTAAGATATACGGAGTATTGGTTAGTTAATAATGATAATCTTGTAATTAATGGAGTATAACAACAATATTTTTATAAAGAGTTTGTCAAAATAAGATATTACTCCACGACATAAGCTGTACGTGGTCTTTAAAAAAAAAAAAAAATCTTAAACTATTGGAGTAGTATCTTTTTTGATATGAAATAAGACCATTTTTTAAAAAATAATGTTTGAAACAAAGTGAACTAAACACTCACAATATTCACATATTTACACTAAACATTATTATTTTTACACTTATTTCAATCCCTTTTTTTACTTTATTCATATAAGTTAATAAAGTTAACCCTCAACACTTCACTCATTACACCTTTTTCTTAAAAAATGTGTTTATTTTGTGATTCAAACACTTATGGAACGGAAGAGTACTTTGATAGCTTAAACGGTTGAAAAATAAGAGTGAGAAAATAGTAATTCATTTGAGCTAATATTGAAGGGTAGTTTAATTTTTCCTTAAAGACGTGATCAAAATGAATTTATATTATCTATCAATAACATGGACGGGGTGGGGCATATGAAATTTTATTTTGATTTATTGCACTTATTGGTGAAAATAGGCTAGGTCAGACCAGGCTTTATATGAAAAAGCCTAGGCCTATTTAAAAAAAATTAGCCTAAGTCTGGCCTATTATCTACAATAGGCTTTTTTTATAGGTTTGACCCGACCTTTTTAGTAAACAGATCAGGCCTACGAGCCTGTTAGAAGCCTATTTAAAATTTATTCAATACGAAAATTTAAAAATACAATTTAATATTTAAAAATACAAATAAATTCACGATCAAAATAAATGCAATACAATAATAAATTCAAATAAAAACAAAAAAATAGTTTCTCAAGTACAAAAACAGATTTAATTTGCATGAATTTACTATTAGCATTATATGTTAAGAATTATTTTATTATAAAATATATATAAATATTTATGTACAATTAATTATATATATAACACATAATTTTAAATAGGCCGGCCTGATAGGCTTATAAGACCTTATATAAGGCCTAAGCCCAACCTACTTAATTAAATAGGCTTTTTAAAAAGTCTTAGCCCGACTCATATTATAAATAGGCTAGGTCAGGCCGTATACCCCTGTCGGATGGCCCGAACTATTTCCGCCCCTAGCTAATTGCACTTTATATTTAGGTATCTTTTCATTTATATTTGTTTGATTACAAGTTGGCATGATTGTAATTTCCAGGAAAAGGTTATTGGTGAGATTGGGATATTCATATAGTATAGGAAATAAAGCATCAAAAGTGTAACCCTAGTCTTTTTATCCGCATGGAGGAGGCCAGCTAATTAAGAAGCAAATTTTGACAAGCAACAAAAAGAATTTCAAGTAGCTATAAGTCGTGTTAAAATTAAATAATTACTAGCTAGTACAAAATTAAATTGAAGATATTGTAGTTTAGGTAGACAAAAAGAGAAGTCAATAATATATTTAATTAATCAATTCGATCGTTAATGTTATTAAACCCAAAATTGATGGTAGTATGATCCAATTTTTATTGCTTGAAAATTCAAGCAATGCTGTCTTTTTCCATTTATAAATTATAGTAATATATCTTATAAAAATTTAAGAAAGCTAACCCAACCCAAGACATTACAGCCAATTAAACACGTAGACTTTAGTCATATGTTATAACTTATAACAACATTTATTTAATTATATTATCATGGAAGCTAGCTAGGAATAATTATACCATGGCAGTATGAGAGATGATTATATAATATAATATTATTGTGGTTAATTGAATATAATTAATCATTATATATCGACTTTGAAAAGGTAATCTCTTGCTAGCCGACCCGTCCTTAATTTATTATTATTATTATTAGAACACTTCCACTGTTTCATATTCTTGTTCGTACCTGTAGTGTTGCTTATTAAACGAATTTATTGAGTATTATTATTTCATGAATTTTGTAATAATTTACATTAACATGTTAAATTGTAATTGTAACCCAACAAAAGACATAGTAAGCTAACAAATTGGAATTCGATCGATCCATCTGAACCATACTAGTATATTTTATAATTGTGCATATTTAATAATAATAATGTTACTAGCTAGCTAGCACAAAACTAGGAGTATTATATATATAATGAAAAAATATACTAGTATATAAGATTAATTGGTCATTATTTGACAATTCATCAATGTGATATTTACTTGTAATAATAGTAATTCGTATGTGCAAGTCTTTAATTAAAGGGATCACCTTAATTCTAAGTGAAACCCAAACAATAAACTAACTTTGAAAGTAGTAGTATTTGATAATTGTGTTCTGGATATGATGGTGCAAATATATAATTGAATGATTTTATAATCTCGTCCTTTTCGTCTCAAGGCGTCATTGCTTCCCAACATCAAAACATTCATTTTTTTTTTTTTTTTCTATTTTATAACTTCAATAAACCTGCAATTTGATCCTGTGTTTGTTTTCCTGTACGTCGTATGTCCTAAACCTGCCTCCCAAAAACTTTACATCCGTCCCATCCACAATCTAAATCAGCTTTCATATTTATTTATTTTTAAATTGTCTTACATCAGAAAAAAAAAATTCTAGCAATTCTAAGTACCCTTTTTTTCAAAGGAGTATTATTTTTAAATGAGTTTTAATATACATAATATTTGAAACAAAACTTTTCCAACCCAATCATTCATTCATATTTGAAATATAAGACAAACACTCCCTTTTCTGAATTTAATTAATGAAGTGACCTTCATTCAAGTAGTTACTAGAATTGAGCAAACAAGCATATTCAGAGTAAAAAGGTAAATCAAAGGCACACTGGGAATTTTATTGGCGATAATTATACATAAAACACGTACAGATTCTCTTCTTGCAAACCCACCAATTTCCAATCTAAAATCACAGAAGCATGGGAGGAAGAAGACGAATCCGGATAGAAGAAATTCAGCAAACCCAGGACAGGAGAGGATTCACCAGAGCCAACACCAAAAACAAATTAAGCTCTGATGAGATCACATCCCAATCCCCAAACATGATCTATTTAACATCAAATTCCAAAGTAACTAATTTGATAATATTATGTTACAATAGTGAAAATGGCAGCAAAAAACATGCCCAATTCACAAAATCCAGATCGCCCGTAGTTAATAGATCAGGCATGATCCGCGTATCCGTCGGAAGCGTAGGCGCTCTCCGGCGGGCTGGTGGAGGCGGAGGTGGAGGAGGAGCCCCTTTTCATTTTAGAAAGGGCTTTAGAGAGGTTTCCGGCAAGGCTTTCAAAAATTAAAGCCTTAACGCGGCCCCTCGGCGGCGGAAGGGTGGAGTACTGTCTTCTCGGAGGAGCAGTTTTCATTAATGGAGTAGTGATTTACACAAGAGAGAGAGAGAATTGAGAGAGCCCCCCTCAGGGGCAGAGAGAGAATTGGTGTAGACTGGGAAATTTTGAATGATAAAATCAAAGGCAAACGGCATCTATTTATGCCCGTCTAGGGGTACTATTGTCATTCATCCTAACCATCCTAACGCTATAAGCTGGGGGGGTATTATTGTCATCATTCTAACGCTAACGCTATAACGCTACACTTTTTAGTTTGGAGACAGAGCTGGCCCCACACTAATTCATTTTATAATTTGGATTGCTTCTTTGAATAGTGGAGTATATGATAGAAAATTCACACAAGAAAGTAGAGCTTCACAAAGTGTTGGTTCAGAGTGGAGAGTGGAACGGGCTGATTTTACAAATAAGCAATTCAAATTAAAATACTCTCTCCTATTTAAAATATAAGTCGTTTTGACCTTTCGTTTTATTTACAAAATATAAGTTGTTTTGTACTTTTCAATGTAAATTAATTACATTTATTTCAAATTTACCCTTAAGATCAATAAATATTTACATACATATATTTTTTTTTTAAATGAAAATTATAAGTATTTATTTATTAAAGATAATCTGAGAAATAATTTATTTTTTTAATATGTATGTATAAGTTTAGAATAAAATATATTTTGAATAGAAGGGAGTATCATTTTACAGATTTTAACATGTCGCAGACGGACATAAAAATACTCCATTCAACCCAATTTATGGTGAATTACGATCTAGTCCATATAAAATTTTCATTAAATATATATATCTAATGTAAGAGATGTATCTCATACAAAATTTATTTTCTATCGGACAAATCAAGTATAATTCCATTTCCACCTACTTAAATGGGTTAGTCTTATATGAAATATTGCATACATGCATTTCATCCCAATTAGACAAGTCAAAACCCTAAGTCTAAAAGTCAAATTAAGTCAATTTTAAAAAATTCGCGGGTCATAGGCCTGGATCCGGGTTGCCCAGAAAATTCGCGGATTGCAAATAGGTGGTTTACTACATGACCAAAATATTGTTACTACAAAGCCAAAAATTTAATACTACATGTCAAAACATTCTGAAAATTCACCAAAAAATAAAGTCTCCAGAATATTTTTGAACATGTAGTAATACACTTTTGACCTTGTAGTGGTAAAATTTTGGTCTTGTAGTAACATTGTTTTAGTCATGTAGTAGCCGAATAAGTCAAAATTATTTTAGTAATTTTGCCCCAAAAAAATAAGTGTCCAGAATATTTTTGGACTTGTAGTAATACACTTTTGACCTTGTAGTGACAAAATTTAGTTTTTGTAGTAACATAATTTTGGTCATGTAGTAAAATAATAATATATTAGAGTGAAAATAAATATTTTAATTAAGGTTGACCCGCTTTGACCCGTGTTGACCCGCATTGACCCACAAATTTTGACCTAATTACCTTAATTAGTCATATTGCATGTATGCAATATTGCATATAAGTTTTTGCGTACTTAAATAGAGATTGACGAATTACTCTTGATTAGAGATGTTTATCCGGGCCGGGTTAACCGGGCTGACCCGTTTAACCCTGAAAAATACAGGGTTAGGGTTCATGAATTATAGGCCCGTTTAAAATCGGGCTTTTTTGATCCGGACCGGTTAGCCCGTGGGCTAAACCGGGCTAGCGAGTTGTTACATTTTTTTCTTTTTAAAAAAAATAAATAACCTAAAACAAATTTTGGGTCATTTGACCAATACCATAACTATAAGCATTAAGAAATCTATTATCATTCATTAGTCATTATTACTATTTTTTATTAGATTATGATATTTGTTTAGCTTTATTTGGTCATATTAAGGACTAATGAGTTCTAGAATTGTGTTTAAATTGTAATTTTGTTTTCTCATTTCCTGATTATTAACTAATTATGTATTTTTCTATTTTATTTGTTTCTTGGACTTGAAAATTAAGACCTTTAATTTTAAAAGAAAAAAAAATTATTGTAGTCCGTTAGTGGCCCGTTTAGCCCGTAGTCCGCTAGGGTTAGGGTTAGGTCCCAACAATTATAGGCCCGTTAAATATGAACCGGTTAAGGCCTTAACCCGTTTAGCCCGTAGCCCCGATAGACATCTCTACTCTTGATACATGTGTTCATTTATGTACTCCATGAAATTGTCAACGTGGGTGCATGACACTTATGGCAATATCATCATCAACTGACTAGAAAGTCGTCATTCATTAATATGCACAAAAAGATGAGACATTTAGGTACAAAAAGCGGATAATTTGTATTAATCAATTCATTAATTTAGTATTACCCAAACCAAAAATTGAGATTGGCTCTAACTAAATAAATTCGTTTAGGCTAATGTTCATGCATCTTACTACAGTACTAGGTATATGTAGTTGTTCTGCTGAGGAAGATCTACTACTCCTATTTCATATCAACCAATAAAACTACATTTTCTTACCTTGTTTTATGTTTTCTATAATTTAGTTATTTTTTTTTTTAAAAAAAATACTCCTATCGTTTTTAAAAAATAATAATATTCATGCATGATTTGAAGATCATTATTAATGTTATGGTTGGTTGGAGTTTAATTCTCTCTCGAACTAACAAGGAGTATTAAACAAACAAATAGTAAATGACTAGTAATGTAAAAAAAAAAAAGACTTGAGAGAGTTATTGAATTCTTCTCGTGAATGCTCACTACAAAAAAAGGGCGTTTTAGAGACGGATTTACCGATGGATTTTCCGTCGGCCACCTGTGTTACCGACGGATTTGCCGACGGAAAGTCGGCCGTCCCCTTTTTCGGCGTCAGCATTTTTTACCGACGGATTTTTGAATTCCGTCGGAAATTCCGACGGATTTGCCGACGGATTTTCCGTCGGAATTGCCGACGGATTTACCGAGGGAAATTCCGTCGGTATTTCGAACAACCCGTTTAACAAACCGGGTCAACATTCCGTCGGTAATTCCGTCGGAAAGAATGAATTAAAATAATTATAAAATAAATTAGAATAAATTAAAATAATTATAAAAGAAATTAATTTTTGAATAAATATTGATTTCGAAATTCACATGCCGACGGAATTTCCGTCGGCCAGAGAGGGAATATCCGTCAGTAAAACAAAAAATGAATAAAAAAAATATGATTTCGAAATTCACATACCGACGGAATATCCGTCGGCATTTGACTGACGGAATATCCGTTGGCATTTTACCGACGGAATATCCGTCAGTAAAACAAAATATTAATAAAAAAAATATGGGTGGGTGGCCGGGGAGGCCCCGACCAGAATTTCATTTTCCGACCAGAATAATTATTAACCAAATTGTTATCAAAAAATTCATCACAGCATTGTCAGCATAGAGTAATACAAAAAACATACTCCACTAACATAGAGTGCTTATAACTTAATTGCATAACCAAAGCATCAAAACTTGTATTAGATTATGCTAAACGATTACCACTTTTTTTAGCAGAATACGAACAATTAAGCTTCCTTTCCGAAGATTGAAGAAGAAAACAAAAATGATATATGCAACACATACAATTAGGATCCAAAATTCATATCCCAATACCCCCTTCAAGATCTATAGACACATTTGATATCATTACCTCCACAAAGTTGGTAAATTTAGGATCCCGATTCACAACTAACCGATGAACCTGCAACATCAAAGTGAATAAAAACTTCAAAATTCAACCGAAACCTGAAATCGAGTTGTAAATCGAAATCACAATTAAAAATAAATAAATTACCTCGTACTCAACCTTGTGCTTCTCGGATTGGGGCCGAAGAGTGGAGGGAGGCGAGGTGGGGGGGAATGGGGCCGAAGAGTGGAGGGAGGCGACGGTGGTGGCGGCTTCGCCGGTGGTGACGGTGCCGGCGGCGTGCCGGAGAGTGGCGAATGTTACGGTGCTGGAGAGTGGCGAATGTTACGGTGCCGCTGTGGTGGAGGCTGTCGCAGCCGGAGGAGTGGCCGGTGAGGTAGTTGTCGAAGAGTGGAGGGAGGCGAGGTGGTGGAGGGAGGCGAGGTGGGGGGGAATGTAAAGAGGAAAGTTTGGAAAGAAAACCCTAGGTTGAGGTTTTATATAAGGGGTTTTTTTCCGTCGGCATGTACACATACCGACGGATAATCCGTCGGTATTTTTCAAAAAGTAAATACCGACGGAAAGTTAATTCCGTCAGCATTTTGGCGATTTTTTTAATTTTTTTTTTTAAATAATTCAATTTTTTCTATATACTAGACCTACTAAATTACCAAAATATTTTTAAAAAAAATCACAAAATTCATTTCTTCCACATATATTAATATATATATTGGTTGTGACTTATATTTATAGTAAATTTAATTTTTATAATTTGTACCTAAATGATAAATAATTAAATAACTTTTATAAAATAAGAAATAAATACATTGCATTAATTGAATTAATTTTCATCTTCATCGTCTTCATCCTCCTCTTAGTCCTTATCCTCCTCCTCCTCCTCATCATCATCTTCCTCATCCTCATCCTCCTCCTCATCCTCATCTTCTTCATTCTCCTCTTCATTCTCCTCTTCATCCTCATCTTCATCCTCTTCTTCATCCCCCTCCTCTTCACCTTCAATTTCGATTAATTGGGGATTTGCAACCGTCAAGGGTACAGAAAGATTGAAATCTCCCGTAAAGACTTCAGTTGGAGTCTCTATTTGTTCTGCTTGAAATGGAGATTCATCTTCAGTATTTTTGTCCTTTTTAGGGACTTCTACCATTGACCTTGCCTTTACTTTGCAAACAGCGTGTCATTCATAACCGCGTGGAGCTCCCGGATATGTGCAGTAGTATACTTGAGAAACTTGATGGGCAAATACAAATGGATCATCCCCAACATACGCCCTTTTTCGAACTAACATCAACGAGCTTGTACTCCGGGTGAATTCTTGTTCCTAGATGGCCTGAATCAAACCAATGACACTTGAACAACACTACAGTCTTTGTTGGATATCCTGGATATTCTACTTCGACGACTTCCCGTAACACCCCAAAGTAATCACTTGCATCTGCATTGTAATTCGCACTGCTAACGCAGACGCCATTGTTGGTAGTTGCCTTTGTCGATGCATACCCAGACGTATGAAATCTGTAGCCCTTCACAATATAACCGTTGTAAGTCTTTACACGACGTAGTGGTCCCTTGCTGAGATCTCGTAAGAATCGACTGTCTAGAGCGTTATCCCGTCCCTATACGGCTCAATTTAAAATTAATTAAAATAAATATTAATTTATTTACGTAAAACATAATTAATTAAATGGTACTCACATAACGTTCGAACCATCGGGAAAATTCACGTTGAATACGAGCATCTATATATGCATCTGAGATGTTTGGTTCTGCTCGTCGTAGTTCTTGAGTGTACATCCTAATTCACAACATTCAAAAACTTGGTTAATATTAAATGACATAAATGAAGTGGTATTTAAATAGACGATTTATATATGAAATACTTACTCAATGTATGGCTGAACTTCATCACAATTCAACAACACATACGTTTGTGCTATTTCCGCCTCCGAGTTCGTCTCCCAATATCGTTCAGTGGGTTTTCCTATTGGCCGTCCCTTAGACTTGAATATGGAGAGCATCCATCGACCTCTTCACTGATATCGTCAGCGGATGTACCACCGAAGTTACGTGGAGCACTTCTTAACTTTGTGTTGACGTGGTCTTCAAAGTAATAAGAACAAAACATGCCAACCTCTTCATTCAAATAAGCATTCACAATCGATGCTTCAACGTTTGCCTTTTGTTTAACATTGCGTTTCAAGTTGTGGAGATACCTGATATACACACACACACATATATATATATATATATATAAAACTTATATGAATGCATGTGTAATTGTAATGAAATAAAAAAAGTAAGATTTTACCTTTCAAATGGGTACATCCACCTGTATTGCACCGGACCACAAATTCTCGCTTCATACGCTAAGTGAACGGGTAAGTGTTCCATCGAGTTAAAGAAGCTAGGTGGAAAAATTTGTTCCAACTTACACAAAATCACTGGAATGTCTTCATCTAAACGAATCATATCATCGATCGTGATCGTTGTAGCCGTTAAATCTCTAAAAAATAGACTTAATTCAGTGATAGCCCTCCACACATTGAGAGGAAGAAGTTCTCGGAACGCAATCGGTATCAAGCGTTGCATAAATACATGACAATCATGACTCTTCATCCTTGCAACCTTACCCGTTGTTCTGTCTACGCATCGACTCAAGTTCGACACGTAGCCGTCCGGAAAGTTCAACTCCTTTATCCACCTACACAATCTTTGTTTTTGTGGCTTATCCAGTGTGTAGCTAGCCTTTGGAAATTTACCTGTACGCTCATCCTTTTTCAACTCTGGACGGCGACAAAGAGTGTCCAAATCCTCCCGAGACTTTGGAGTGTCTTTCGTCTTGCCTTCCGTGTTCATGATTGTGTGGAACACATTGTCAAACACATTCTTTTCAATGTGCATCACATCCAAATTGTGTCGTATCAATAGTGAACTCCAGTATGGTAAGTCCCAAAAAATACTCCTTTTGTTCCAACCACCCTCAATTCCTCTGTTGTGTTCCGCTGCATTTTTCTCAGTACTTTTTTTCAACCCCGTCACTTGAACCTCATATAACAACCTACGTCCTGTACGGAGAGTAAATTATAAGTGACACTAAAAGCAATAGATAAATATACGTTTAGTACTCGATTATTAAATAAATGTATAAAATACCATCTCGTAGTGGAGGTCGATTGTTTGTGACTGCTCTGTTTTTTACGAAGTTCTTCTTATTTCTTCGAAACGGGTGACCTTGAGGTAAGAACCTACGGTGATTATCGAACCATGAAACTTTTCTACTCACCGGGAGACTGAAAGCTTCAGAATTCTCCATACAATACTGACATGCTTTCTTTCCGGCCGTACTCCACCCGGACAACATACCATATGCAGGAAAGTCGCTAATGGTCCATAAAAGAGCAGCACGCATCGTGAAGTTCTGCTTTCTAAAAACATCGTATGTTTGGACTCCATTCTCCCATAAGAAGATCAAGTCTTTTATAAGAGGTTGGAGATAAACATCCAGTTTGTCCTTTGGATTCGTTGGTCCAGGCACCAATAGAGTCAGAAACATTGTTTGAGGTTTCATGCACATCCACGGAGGAAGATTATATGGAGTCAGTATCACCGGCCACAAAGAATACTGCTTCCCATGCATCCCAAACGGTGCAAAACCATCAGTACACAAACCTAATCTCACATTCCTCGGTTCACAACCAAAATTTGGAAACACGTTGTCAAGATGTTTCCAGGCCTCTGAGTCTGCCGGATGTCGCATCTCCCTCGACTCAGCCGAAGAGGAATCTGTAGCATGCCACGTCATGTGTTGTGCAGTGGCACTTGATTGATATAATCTCATCAAACGGGGAATGATAGGAAGGTAGTACATCTTCTTATATGGCACTTTCTTCTTTGTCTTCTTCGATTGACCACCAGGTCCCTTTCGACGTGCCTCTTTGTACCGGGGATGGCCACACAATCTACACATATTCAGACTGCTATCTTCGTCACCCCAATATAACATGCAACCATTCACACAACAATCAATCTTCTCAACCGGCAAACCAACATTCTTCAACATTTGTTTGCTTTGATGAAACGTCGTAGGCACCTTATTATTTTGAGGACAAATTTCACTGCATAACTGTGTCACTTGCTCATATGCCCTGTTAGAAAGCTTGTTCTCGGTCTTAATGTTCATGAGTCGTGCATTAAATGACAACTGTGAGTGAGATTCACAACCCGGATATAAATCTTCTTCGACTAATTTGAGCATCTCATAAAACCGAAATGCCTCATTCGTCGGCTCCTCTTCCATGTTTGAAAAACCAGCTTCCCTGATCATTGTTTGATACATATTCGGTTCTTCGTCCCCAAACTGTTGTTCTTCGTCCCCAAACTGTTGTTCTTCGTCCCCAAACTGTTGTTCTTCGTCCCCAAACTGTTGTTCTTCGTCCCCAAACCGTTGTTCTACCTCGTTACTAGTGCCAACATGATCGAAATTTGCTTCTTCTTGATAGATTCCAGCAGTGTAATAGTAAAACACTTCATCAAATCTATAAGGCCAACGTGTTTCGCCATGACTAGTCCAATTATAATAATTATCAACGAAACCATTCTTCACAATATGCACTAGGACCTCATCAATCTCTTTATATTGCTTATTCTGACATTTCTTAGCATTACACGGACACCTAATGCAATTTCCACTCATGTAATGTGGCTGGCTTTTTGCAAATTCAACAAATAACACGAGTTCATTATAAAATTCCACATTCACATTTCCTCTAATCATTCTAGGAGTACAATACATCCAACGACGGTCAGGCAAATCCATCTGCTAAACATTTAAGTGGAGCAACACATTACTAAACTAAACTTATAATAAATTCAAACAAAACTTATGATATATATAAAACATGTAATTACATTATATTGAATTTTATATATAGAGTAAATTAAAAATGGTAGAAAATGTACCGTAATTTGATGTTTCTGAATACCCGAGCATGAGCATAAAAAAATTAGGCAGTAGAAAGTTTTGGTGTAAATTTGCAATACGAAAGTGAAGTGGAAAAAAAGAAAGTTTTAGGAATTTCCCGACGGAAATGCCGACGGACTTATCTTTCCGTCGGCATTTCACCGCCCAAAATTTCCGTCAGTCAAGATAAATGCCGACGGATTATCCGTCGGCATTTATCAAATGGTGAATTCCGACGGAAACTTAATTCCGTCGGCATTTCACCGCCCAAAATTTCCGTCAGTCAAGATAAATGCCGACGGATTATCCGTCGGCATTTATCAAATGGTGAATTCCGACGGAAACTTAATTCCGTCGGCATTTGGCGTGTTATTATTATTATTTTTTTATTAATTAATTCAATTTTTTGTATATATAGCAACAACACAAAGCTCACACACACCATATTCGATTTTTTCTATTTTGCAAAGAAATATCATGTCTTCTTCATCTTCTATTCGATTTCAGCAAGGCCTTGTTTGTTATTGTGGAAAGGCATGTCGTACATATGCTTCTAAACAACCTAGAAGTAAAGGGAGGATATTTCATAATTGTCCTGACTCCCAAAGTGATGGTGGTGGATGTGGTTTCTTTGTATGGGCTGATACTCTAGAAAAGTGTGTTGTTGACAAGAATCAAGGATCTAATCAAAGTGACCAAGAAACTGAAGACATGAAGAAAATGACTCAAGAGATGAAGAAATTGGTTACAGAGATCAAGAATTTGGCTGAAGAAATCAAGGATTTAATCAAAGTGAACAAAATCATTTTGATTGTGCTAGTTGTCATGGTTGCATCTACCACCTTCAAGTGGTTTGGTTAAATATATGTATAATGCACTCTATATGAGGCTATTTTAATTTGTACTAAAATGCACTCTTCAAGTGGTTTAAATCTATATCTAGAATGCACTCTAAATGAGATTATTTTGTACTCAATGAAACAAATGAATGCACCCTATTTTCATCTATACACCAATAAACTACACAAATAAACTGCAATATATAGTTCAACATATTTTTCAACATAAACATAAATATATACATAAAGATAAATAAGTTCAACAGAAAATTAAATAAGTTCAACAGAAAATTAAATAAGTTCAACAAAAAAATAAATTAGTTCAACACAAAATTAAATTGTTCAAATTGTTCAACCAGGATAGTTGCCAGGATAGTTGCCAGTGCCGGGAAAGTTAAAATATTGATCCATATCATCATTCAAGTTGACGTTGCCACCGTCGGCCTGACCTGCATCTTGACCTGCAGCTTGATCTGGAGCTGGAGCTGGCGGTGGTTGCCCCATCGTCTGTTGATAGATGGCCTCGATCTGCTCAGCAGACATCCCCAACGTCTGACCCGCATTGGTACTCCAGAGGCGGAAGTAGTTCTCGAACGTTGCCATGACGTTCGGATCCGGGACGGCAGTGGAGGATACGGACGGCTGCGATGCACTCCGGGCCGACCGACCACTTGGTGTCCTCACGGCGCTGCTCATCCCACCAAGGCCAAGGACCCTTCCCTTGGAGGTCGGGGCAACGTCAAGGTAACACTGGTCCACGTCAACAACCGGAGGGGTACCGCTGCTTCCGGATTCAGCAGTAGTCGTGGCGGTGGCTTGCGTCTCAGCCTCTTCAATCCTCTGTCGGACGCTCAACTACATAATTAAAAAATTAAAATTAATTTAATTATCTATATATATATATATAATGTAATTAATACATAAATTTAATTAAACTTACGTGGAGGTCAGTAGTGCGCCCGTAGGTGGACGTCTGTGTATCGATATTAAACGGATGAAGAAGACTCATCCGATCCAAGTGGGTGTGTGGACGTCCAGTCTCCTGCTCCTATTACGTATCAAATAAACATATACAAATTAATTTAGATAACTAATATAAAATAATTAACTATAATTATTTAATTTTTAAAAATTAATGAAAACTTACGATAGCAAGTGATTGCTCGAGGACGGACCGAGCTCCCCCCCCCCCCCCCGATACACTGCCATCCCGCCTCCAACGTCGGTTCTGCGGTTGGCCCGAGCTTTGTCACACTTGTCTTGGTAAGCCTGGTCCATCCACTTCTCAACCAACGACTCCCACAGGTCAACACCATCCTCGTCTTTCCCCAGAATAAGATTTTTGTCTTCATCACGCCAGGCTGTTCTCCAGTCGTACATCATGTTCGTGTACCGAGTAGAACAAAGATTGTACCACTTCTCGTAAATAGCGGCGTCCGAGTAGATCGTCGTATCCCAACGGGCCTTTTTCTATACAAATAAATATTCAACATATTTATCAAATAATATGAATAATTAGTTATTTAATAAACTTTAAATATTGTAATTATATACCTGGAACTCTTCGAAATAATCATCCTTTTTAGATTGTGGCACCTTCGACCAAGTGATAGCACCCTTAGAAATCTTGCAATCCTTAAAGGATTTTGTGCACATCCTGGACACCTCATTACCGGGCACCAACCTGTAAAATTATTAACAAATTTATAAACTAACACATTATAAATAAATAAATAAAGTTAATCGTTATTGAATCTCATCAAACATTAGAATTATTGACTTACGCTCCTGAAACGATGTCAATGACTTTCCTTTTGTCTCGAACAAGATGCTGACGAGAAGAGGATGACGAACCAACCGACATCGTAGTCGGCGGCGGCGGCGACACTGCCACAGGAGGAGGAGGAGGAGCCGTCACAGGAACTGATTCATCCCGAGACCTCCTTGCACGTGACCAAAGTGACGACCTACGACGTGAACCCGAACCCTGATTCGGTACTTGTTCACTCATCTGTTTCAATCAATAAAAAATACATAATTTTACTAATTATCAATTTAATGAACATATTGCTAATTTAAAATTTTTACTAATATATCATATTCCTAATTTAATCAACATATTCCTAATTTAAATCAAAACAATATATATATAACCTAATTACAACGTGATACCACCGTCGAACCATCTAATTAACTAATAATTTAAACAATTGATTGAAACATGCATCACCTACATTAAAAATATTTCTAAATTAACATATTCCTAAATTAACAAATCTAAACATAATTAAAATAATACTTTTCTAATTGGAGTTTTCTAATTATCAATTTAATGAACATATTCCTAATTTAATTTTTTTACTAATATAGCATATTCCTAATTTAATTAATCAACATATTCCTAATTTAATCAACAATAACCTAATTTAATTATTATTTTTCTACCTAACTTAATCAATAATAAAAAATTGAACATATATATTCCTAAATTAACAAACCTAAAACTAATTAAAATAATAATTTTCTAATTTAAACAATTGATTGAAACATGCACTACCTACATTAAAAATATTCTATATCAAAATTACACCATTAAATTAAACTAGTAATTAACTATATAACAATTAATTAATGTATACATATAACAATTAATTAACCTTAAAAACCTACTCGATCTATCAAAATTATTCTTAATCAACAAATTAAATTAACTAACGTACATACTAACATGATCATAATATTTTAACAACTAACTAAATCAATATAACATGCAAATCAACATTAAATTATTCATATTTACATATATCCATGCATAAACATATATAAGTATTAAAATTAAGTAATAAAACTAATTAAGAAAACGTACCGTATCAATGTAATCGAAGAAATTTGCTTCAATAGCCTCGTCCTCGTCTTCGTCTTCCCCACCGAATCCTCACTCACGCACGCCCCTTTTTTTTTTCTAAAACGAACTGATTGATTTGAGGCCCTTATATATTAAAAAAAAAAAAATTGCCGACGGATTTTCCGTCGGCATATCCCTCGGTAACCGCCCACTATTAATGGGAACAGTTACCTTTTTGGAAAACGAGGCGGTGCGGATTCAACGGGTCAGATGCCGACGGAATATCCGTCGGCATTTCCGTCGGCATATATATTTCAAATATCCGTCAGCATTTTCCCTCGGTAAATGCTGACGGAACGGAAATCCGTCAGCATTTCCCTCGGTAAAATGCTGACGGATCAGAAATCCGTCAGCATTGACGTTAACATTTCAATCCGTCGGCATTTGTCCGTCCCTGTAGCGCGCGTTTTTTGTAGTGGCTCTTTGAAACTATGTTTGTATAGATGATAAGAGTGTATTAACACATTCACTTTCCAACCCTGGATTATAAGGTTAAAGTGTGTTATTTATAGTGAATATAATGTTTGACTGATTGAACCGATCTCACCTCTTTATTTTAAAGTTGAGATTTTGGTCTTACATGTGTATCAAAGACAAAAGGGAATATATGGAGAAATCTTATTCGTTACATACGTTTCTCGGACATTGCACTGAACATGCCTACGAGCTAATATTGATGAGCTCGATATCCTGCAAACGCATTTAATGGATGGTACGGGCACATTAAATTCATATACTTTTAGGCGCATAGCTTTGAAGACTAAATTTCTTCGATCACACCAACTTGACGAGGTCAACATGCCTTTGTCATGTTGGGCTTTGTGATGAGGTTGAGCCCCAAACTTGTCTTTTTTCTCGGACCTTATTTAAAAAAGTTATCTTGACAAGTTAATTTATGAGAATGGACAGTCCAATTCGTAAAAATCGATCGCACCAGAAGAACGGGCCAACATCTACATTTATTAAAATTCAAATAAAATATTTCAACCTAAAACATATAAGCCCACCTAGTAAATTTGAGTGTGCCGGTTCAAGTAATTATAGCGAGATTTTTTTTTTTTTTTTGATAGAGGTAATTATAGGGAGATGATAATAATGATATAGTTAAATTATAGAAGTATTGAATTTACTATGAAAAGAAGCCAGACGTTTGCTTGCCGTCCCACGTTGAGTCTAATGGTACGTTGACTTATTTTAGTCTCTAATATAGGACTTCTTAATTTGGATTTATATTTTTTATTACTAATAATTAAATAAGCAATCAAAGCAACACCATGTTTCCATACACATTTGTTCTGGAAATAAATAATTTTTCTATTAAAATTTAGTAGATATATAAAGTATAAACTGAGGTTTTCAGATCTTTTCCCATAATTTACATATATATTCTTTGCCAAGTAACAATTTAACACTATACAAGTTTATAATTAATCTACAATATAGATGAATGGCCTTACTAGTACACCTTCTAAAGCTCCTTTATATATATATATATATAACAAATTAAACATAATAATTGAAAAATATGTTACACAATTTATACTCCTTCAATCCTTAGTTAAATTACTTATTTTGTCATTTTCATTTTTTTTAAACATCCCACTACATTTTTTTATTTCGTTTCTCTATACCTTTTTCCCCCTATTTTTCACTACATTTTCTACTTTATACTATATATCTCTTTACTTTTGTATTTCACTTTACATTAAATACTTATATTTTTGTTCGACGATGGCTTGCTCATTTTTTAAAAAAAAAGTGAATTTAATGAAAAGTAAGATTAAATACAAATGTATATTTAAATAATTTGATAAAATGTAAAATATATTATTTTTATATTAAAAATGTACAAATAATATTAGGACGTTGCAATATAAAAATGAGTAAAATCAGCTAAAGGAGGTACAAACATGAAAAAAATAACTGCGAAAGTGTATATGTCTAATGCGGGTAGGGTTCAAATCCCCCGCCCTCGGACCCCTCCCCTACACACATATACAGTATATTATTAGGATTTTTTTTTTTTTAGTAAATTGTTTTTAAAAATTAAGTAAATTAATTATAGAATAATTTAATAAATTAATTTTTTCTGGCGGATTTATTACAAAATCCGTCTCAAAATGATTTTTTTATTGCACTTTAGATACTTATATATAAAATTGATCACATGTTTGAAACTATTATTGATAAAAATATAATCAATTTTGTATAACTTTATATATTTTTTAAATATATTTGCAATTAATTCATGTAGAAGTATTATATATAAATTAAAAAAACGTATTCTCTTAAAATAGGGATTAATGAAGAAAATATGATTGATAGTTTAATTTGATAATTTCTATAATTTTGAGTCACATTAAACAAAATAAATAAAATTTTCGTTGTACAGTAAATTGCGTGTTCTTTTTTTCAATTATCAATACTAGACGACATAATCCAATAACAATATATTTTTTCTCCCAATTCAAGAATCAAGATCATCATTTCTAATATGTATGTGGGTATTTGTATATGTTAATGCAATTTGAAAAACTTGATAATTAATACACCTATTAATGTGTTTTGATGTAAATATTATAATTGTGTTTTAACTTTAAATTTTATTGCACTGTTAAATGTTAGAGTACAATGTTACTAACATTCTAACTAACACCCCTGCAAACACTCACACACTTTCACGTACTAGGGGTAGGGCTGTTATTTGAATTGAACCGAGCCGAGCCGAGTATTTGAAGTTCGAGCTTGGCTCGAACTATTATCGAACCGAGCTCAGTTCGGCTCGATAACATTGGCGAGCTAAGAAACGAGCTCGGTTCGACTCGTTAAAGGGTCTAACGAGCCTATCGAGCCGAGCCGAGCCTAATGGAAATAAAAGAAAAAAATTAGATATTGAGCCTAACAAGTCGAGCTCCAGCCGACTCGTTAGTAATTCGAGTATCTAACGAGCTCGAACTCGACTCATTTAAGGAACGAGTCGAGCCGAACTCAAGCCTTATCGAATCGAGCCGAGCCGAGCTCATGAGCGGCTCGGTTCGTGTAACAGCCTTACTTATGGTCATGTTTGTTTTGGGACTCACTCGTCCAGACGTGGGATGTAATGTCCCCCCGTCTTGTTCTAGTTCAGGATTTAACATCCGAATTTCACCATCCAACTACATTCACCCCTAAAAATATTTATATATCATACTAATACATCTTATCAATATATTACTTTCTTGAAAATCACACCTAACATCATTTTCTATTTTTCTCTTACCTCATAATAAATTTCAAACTCGCACTCAATCGAATAAATTTTAAACTCGACTCCACCGAGCCTAAAATTTCATGATTGAGCTCGACTCGATTCGATACCTATATAACGGGTAGGTCTTCTGTAAACTCAATTCCTTATAAGGAATTGAGTTCATTTTAAGAAATTGAGTAAGATCAACAATAAATATAAAATACGCAAAAAAACATTTATGTTAATTGATTTAGCTCAAACGGTTGAACATAGTTTACTTTACGTTGAGGTCTAGTGTTCAACGTAACATGGATTTTACAAAATTTTCACATATATATTTTTTTAATTATAAAAGTGAATGTTGAAAATAAGGAAAAGTGTAACATGGATTTTACAAATTTTTAGCATGTTATTTTGCAATGTTTGCAATAATAATTTCATTTATAATGACATACACTTTTTAGTGATGTTATGTTACACATTTTATATATTTGTTGCACTTTTTCAGTTGTAGTGACTTACAATTTTTAACAATATTTTGCAGTTATATTGATTTACATTTTTTAGTAATGTTATGCTACATCTTTTAGTCATATTTTGTTGCACTTTTCAGTTGTAGTGACTTACAATTTCCAACAATATGTTCAGTTATAACGACTTACACTTTTTAGTAATGTTATGTTACACCTTTTAGTCGTATTTTGTTGCACTTTTCAGTTATAATAACTTACACTTTTCATTAAAATATTGTGTTGCACTTTTCAAGTATATTGACATGCACTTTTTAACTTTTCAATTATAGTGAATTACACTTTTTAATAAAAAAATGTGTTACACTTTTTAGTAATATTGTGTTACATTTTTTAGTAATATTGATTTACACTTTTCAACACACACATTTTTTTAAAAAAAAATTACTAATAAAAAAAAATAATAATAAAAAAAATTGGTCAAGTCAAAAAATTTATTTACAATATTCTTGAATATTTAGGGTTTAAGGTTGACCAAGTCAACTCAATTTCTTATAAGGAATTGATTCTATATAAGATCAATTCCTATATAATATTCAAAATTAATTAATAATAAAAATATATATTTTTAAAATAAACTCGAGCTCGACTCGGGATCGATTATCTGTATATAAATATGAATTATATATTAATAGAAAATTAGTAAATATTGTTCAAGCTCGATTAGGCTCGCGAGCCTTTCGAGCCGAGTATTTATGAGCTCGAACTCAAACTTGATAGCTACTCGAGTAGCTCAAAACTCGACTCGATTAACATCGAGTCAATTTCGATCTTTTTCCGAGTCGAGCACGAGTAGCTTGCGAGTTGGCTCGACTCATTTACACCCCTACTTATGATTGGATGAATAAGGTTATTGAATTATATAATTCACACTTTTATGACCCAATTACACACTTTTGTATATATACTTTTTTAGCATAAATTTACAGACAAAAAAATTCTAAATTCACATATACGTAGAAGTCCAAAATTAATTATATGTTTAACGTAAATTTATTTATATTGTTTTATTTGCACCCTCTATAATTTTAATTCATTTTATAATAATTTAATCATCTAATAATTACTCAAATCATTCAATTATTAATATACTTCTCAAACAATTAATATAATAATATAACATCACTCATTTTTATATAATTAATTTGACATAAAGTTACATACTATCCTACTCAACATCCCAAAACAAACACACACAATCACTATTCATCAGGATTTCACCATCCAGAATTTCCCCATTCCCATCTTCCACATCCTACATAATCCCAAAACAAACATGCCCTATATATTTTGTGTTATTAATTCCAAAATGAAAGATATTTTGTATTTTAAACTTTTTTTAATAAATAAAATAAAAAATAATTAATAGGAGAAAATAGTATTAAACATTTACAAATAATAGTTTGCCACCAACTTCTATGCGGTGGGATTATACAGTAGAAACTCTATAAATTAATACTCAATAAATTAATAAACTCTCTAAAATAATATTTTTGGTTGGTCCCAACTCGGGGATAGCGTGCTAAATTAATAAACTCGTTAAAATTATAAGATAATACATTTTTTGTAATTTCTATAGACCCCAAATAAAATATAAATTAATAATTCCTTATATACTACCTATTACATAAATAATTTAAGAATGTTTCTTGAAAAATGAATCAATTGTCTTTTATTTTTTGTTAAACTCAATTTCCCCTTGAATCTCGTCTCTAATTTTACTTATCATTGTAAGAACTTCTGGTGTTGTTTTCTCATATCTCAACAAGAAATTATTCAATGTGAATGTTGCTTTAATGGTCTCGGTCATTGTTATTTTTTTCACACCTGTAAAATGAGAAGTCATGTTGTGTGTATGATTTTTGTTTGTGTTAGCATATTTTGATCTTGTATATTTATATTGAAAATATTTTTTAATGTTCATAAAGTGATACAATGAACGCATAATAATGTGGAGGATTGAAGAATTCTTTTAATATACAATAAATAATTATAAGTGGAAGTTTGAAAGAGTGTTTCTATAAATTAATAAAATATTAATTAATACATAAATTAATAATTATTTCTATAAATTAATAATTATTAATTTATAGATAAATTAATAACTCTTTTAATTAATAAATTTGGATGGTCCCAAGATTATTAATTTATAGAGTTTCTACTATATCTTGAAAATGAGGAGAAATTTGGCTTTTTCTTTCTTGTATGGTACTCGGTAGTTACATTATTTCGGCAGTTGGAAAATAAAGGCACTTCGCCAACTATTTATATCAAATTTAATAGTTCTCATTAGAGTTGAGTCAAAAGTTGACTACAGAGTTCGAGCTGACTTGAGATTTTTTCGAGCTCGGGTCGATTACACTGTCGATCAAAAAATGAGCTTGATTTGACTCGTAATGGAGTTTAATTAAAAAAAAATAGATATTAAATTTAACGAATCAAATTTGAGCCGACTTATTAGTAAATCAAGTATTTAATGAATTCAACTTGTTTAACTAGTCGAGTTCGAGCCAAGCTCATTATCAACTCGGTTCACTCAATAACACCAACTCCAAGTATTCAAAACTTTCTTTCAAGATAAATTATCTTATGCAATTGAATATATATATTTGGATTTTAATGTTCAATTTATCCAATTTAATACTTTCTTAGTTCCACTTTAAGTTTCCCACTTTTTTTTTTTTTTTTTTATGGATGTTCCACTATAAATTTTTCATTCCATTTTTAGTATATTATTTTCTCTTTCCCAATCATATCACTTAAATTTTATCTATTATATATTTTATCATACTTCATCTCACACTCATCAATTATTTTCTTTTCTCCATCACATCACTTGTACTATATCTATTATTTTATCATATTCCTTAATCAAAACAACCCAAAGAAAGAGAAAGTTATACCGTGACAGGAGGGAGTATTTATCAGCATAAATCAATTTTCAATTGCATACTCAAATATTAGTATATTACTCTTCTTTACTATAGTTTGATTCACACTTGTAATGACAAATAGACCCTTTGACAATTACATCAGTTATACTTTGGTTGTCCACTTCTAGTTTTACTTCAATTAGTAATTACTGGGTGATGACTTGTTTTTTTTTTTTTTTGAAAAAGGTTATTTCTGAATACAGCTCATATTGTCGGATATGATATGATAGTTGCATTTTATTATTCTACTCCCTTCGTCCACATATAAGTTTCACGTTACTTTTTGACACAGAGATTAAGAAAAGTGATTAAATAATAGATATAGTACAAGTGATGTGATTGAAAGAAGGAGAGAGATAGAGAGAAAAAGTAAGATATAAAGTGAAGTGTAAAAAAAAGTATTTACCAAAAAATGTATAAGAAACTTATAGGCGGACGGACCAAAATGGTAAAATAAAAAACTTATAAGCGGACGGAGAAAGTAAAAAATATGTTACGTGCCAAAAACAAATGGTTACAATTTTGACCGAATCATGTCGCAAATCTAAGTGAAGCTTTTATTTGCTAAATAAAGTGGAATTTTACTTTAGAACTAGGACAAGAAGTAGGACCAGTGACGGACCTAAGAATTTTAGATTGGGTGGTCCAATTTACATTACTATAAATACAAAATAATATTATATCTACAAACAAAAACTCATTATAAATTTTTTAATATACCTTATTTTATTAATTTAAATTTAACGACTTTTGTTATGTTTCATATAAAATTAATTTTAATTGTTTCAACTCATAATAAGTGAATCGTTGCTACTCGTTGAGACACTAATCACTATTAGACAAATATAGAACTTAAAATATACTATTACGAGATAGAAGTGATCCAACCATAGTATGGAGGCTGGTTTTGGTCAAAGGTGTCGGCTGCTACAAACTCTCCTTTACTTCTAAAGGAAGACAACTCACCACTCGCTTCGACAGAGAATTTTTTTTGAAAGATTTTTGTACACAGAAATTTTGGTTTCCCTGCAACTATTATTTAGTAACCCTTCTTCACGGTGATCGAATCTGGATTTCAATTTTTAAAATAAAATTTATATTAAAAAATATATATGTATTTTCTGTTAAACATTTGTAAAATGCATATTAAAATATAGAGTAACAAAGTAAAATTATAAAGTAACAATACAAAAAATCAAATCAAAATGTAAACAGTAGAAAAAAAAAATGAAGGAAAATCGGTTCTACCCAATTTTTCAATTTTCCCATTTTTTTACCGCATTAAGCGTTTAAACGATTTTAAATGTTATCGAACCGATTTTAGGCCCGATTTTCAATTGAACCCTATTTAATTCAATTATGAAAACATTGACAGTAGTAACCCATTTGAAAAGAGAAATTGACAAATTGGTTATAAGTTATAACACCTCCACATGTACGACATTGACTAGTGTTTTTAACTTTTTATTATCAAATCGGTGATCAAAACAGATTGATTACCGGTTGCCGGTCCATTTGTCAAAATAATTCTTATGTATTTTATTTTTAATATTTTTTATGTTACATTAAACAAAAAAAATACACTTATAAAATTATATTAAAATAAACACAGTAGAATAAAAAGTACGGAGTAATAAATATTAAATTAAAATATCTCATCATTCATGCTCCATAATTAATAAGTCTCAAATTAAAATATTAAAAATTTAAAATAGGTAACATAACAACAAAGTAAAACAAGTTTGATAACTTGATTATATTCCATTATCTACTTCAACCATTCTCAAAACTATGTGTTCTTCATCACATTTATCGATCTCTTTCGAATGATGCACTTCATTTTTATTTTTATTCATATCTATAAAGAAACAAGTAAATTTAGAAAATAAGAAAACCAAATCATTTAAATGATGAATTCAAGTGTTGAAAATAGATACCTTTCATTAGGAGCAATTATTGAAATGTCATCATCATCTTAAAGCATGTTATTTAATTCATCAACATTTATAATAGTTTGACGATTTTCCTCCAATTCTTCTTCTTTTTCCACAACTCAAAAGTTAGTTTTGTCAATGCTTTGTTAGTCAATAGGATAATAACAAATCCTTTTTTAACTCAAGCCTTAATATGCCATAGGGAAAATATACCTCTTTCGTCCCTGAAAAAGCTTGCGGTGCTTTTTGGACACATAGTCTAAGAAAAAAAAATGTAATTATTAGATTGTTGAAGGGTAATTTTGTAAACGTTTATATATAAAGTAAATAAAGTAGTTGAATTGATTGTATAGTTGACTCCAAAAGTAATGACGTGAATGGTAAATTTGTGTATATTGTAAGAGTGAGAATTGTTTCCATTTAGGGGTATGCAAATTTTTTAGGAACAAACTAAAAATGAAAGTATGAAAACTTTTGAGGGACGAAGGGAGTAAGTTGTAAGAATAAACTATAGAAATAAAGAATTATTTTGAAAGAAGTAGTACATTTCTTGCAAACGTAAATTGTAATGGATAAACACAAGATATTGAGTCTCGGATGTTCCAATTTATTTCTTTTTTTTGTATGTATTCTTTCAAACACACTCAAATTCCTTTCACATTCTAAAGAAAAAGTTTGACTCAAGATCTTCATGGCCAAATTTTACAAGTTTGGAGTACCACATCCAAAGAATTTCCGTCATTCGTCTATAAGAGAATACAACAATAAATTAGTAAGGCTTAACCGTATAAGAGAATTAGTTAAAATGATTATTAAAATGTGAACTTAAAATGTGTTAAGTATTGGAGCAACATATATCAGGCTGCATAATCTTATAGATTTCAGAGCAAGTGATCGACCAAACTTCCGATATCATTTTCACTTAACAACAAATATATACATAATAAATAAGATATAATGTATTATTAAAAACTAGCATTAGCTTGGCCAAACTTGCACATCCATATGTATGAAGATAAGGCCCCCCAATTTTCTAAAATTTAGTACTTTAAATACATGGTCAAACAACTTTGCACTAAAAATTAGTTATTAAATTGTTTTGAATAATTGTTTAAAGACTTAATACGACTCAAAATGATTCTAGATAGTCGTAGAGTTATCGTCCACCTCTGGACAAACACAAGCAATATCATTGGACTTTTCTCTACTAATTCTTAATAATTAAGCTTTTCATGAAATAAAGATTCTTAATTAACTGATAGTAATATTTTTTCTTTATTATCCTTGACCTGTCTTTTCGAGCATCCACGGATTGTGCATTAAGTGCATTTTTTAAAATTATTTAAGTAACTTGCCTTAATTTAGTTTATTAATTGATCAAATATACTATTTCTGTCTTTTCGTAAGTTATCTATTTGTCATTTTAGATGTCATATCGAAAATCGAAAGTTACTCATTTTCTTTCGTTGCATATATAATATTATATTCCTTAATTAATGTGTAAAAAGTAAATTGATAACTTTCGAAGGAATGAAAGAAGTATATTATATTAATTCTCATAAAAAATATTATAAGTACCAGATAATAAATAGTCAACTGATCTACACTATTGTCAAGTTATCATCCCTAAACCCCATAGATTATCATGTTTCATGTATGAGACAGAAAAAAGTCGAGAATCTAAACGAGGCTGCCTAATTTTGTTTCTACACTAACATTTTATCTAAATACAAATTTTTTTTACCAAACGCAAGACGTACACTAACATTTAAAAAAAAAAAAAAAAAAAGTGTTTGTTGTATTCTAGTAGTGTTTAAAAACAAGAATTAAATGTCTATCGAGATTATAATATGTAATGCAAGATGAAGATAATGTTTTTTGTTTGACAAAAGAGTCAGATTAATTCTGAAAACGTGTTAGCGTCATATGATTGCATAATCATCTAAACAAGCCAAACACAGGATACGTGGAAGATTATACTATAATTTAAACGCTTTTCGGCGACTCCATAATAATAATCTTTTATATACTGCCCCTTTTTGATCTATCTGTATTTAAAAATGAGTGAAAAAGATCGGAAGTTAAAATCGAGTTGAACGGTTCTCTCAAAAAAATAAATCACAAAAACAAATAAAAAATTTTGCTTTAAAATTTGTATTACTATAAGGATAAATACTACTTACGATAAGAATAAGTACCACATATTTATAATTATAGTAAGACATAAACAATCAGTAAAATGTGGTGAAAAAAATCAGAAAATAAATTAAAACTTAATTTATCAAATTAAAACGTAAAATTCAGCCAATAAAATTACACCATTCATTTGAGCTATAGTGATATTGCGAGGGAGGAAGGAACAACGGATCAGAGTTCTTTTTTTTTTTTTTTTTTTCAGTAAGTAAAGTTGATAATATTTGTATACTATTTTCGGACAAGAAGTTAATAAAAATCCTATTTGAAGAAAAAAAAAATCTTTCGCAAATTCTTAGTATATACAATTAAGTAGTCATGGTAATTTTAAGTGATTTGTATTTATGTTTAATTATTCAATTAAATTTTTGATCAACCACGTTTGAATAAATTTAAAATTCAATTATATCATGTTATGCAATGGAGTGAATACAAGTATAATTATTACTCCGTATTATTTTACCTTTTTTTTCTTAAAGAAGCAGCTTACGAGATGTACGTTGTTGTATAAACTATTAAACTCTTATCATGATTCAATATATAGTTAGAAAACTAGATTGAACAAGAACATTACGTGACGAGCTTGATATTAAAATATACACAAAAATACACATTCATTATTTTCTACCCCACTCATTTGAACACTCGTTTTTTTAAACTCAATCTTAATTTAACTGCTAATTATTGATACTAAATGGATCTTAACTTAATTTATGAGTAATTTAAAATCACTTAGGCTCCATTTGGATGGAGGGATTTGATCTATGGATTTCAAATTCACCATCCAAATCCACTTCACTTGTTTGAATTAAAAAGTAAATGAATGAATTTAAAATCTTTAGCATATTTTTTTAGTTAAAATTAACACTACAAAAAAATTGATAAATGGCATCGGGGAAGGCATCGAATCTGCCGTCCCCAAAGATGAAGGCAACGGCAAAGGCATCGGCAGTGTGCCGATGCCAATATGCTCGATGCCATTTAAATGGCATCGGATTTGGAGAAAACCGATGCGAAATGGCATCGGCAGGTCGCCGTTACCAAATGGCATCGGGGCCCACTGCCGATGCCATTTTGCATCGGGGACAGCCGATGCCATTTCGCATCGGGGAAAGCGCCGTTACTAAATGGCATCGGGGCACTGCCGTTACCAAATGGCATCGGGCACACTGCCGATGCCATTTTGCCGATGCCTTTTTATTAGAATTTAAAAAAGACGAATCTGGGTTTCGAACCCAGATCGATAGGCCACCAACACCCACCCCCACCGCTGGGCCACCCCATTTTCGCATATTCAGCCCATTTTCGCGATTTCAAGGGTTCGAACTCGTGACCTCGCGGTCTCGAAGGCTTTTAAGTGCCCCCTGTGTGCCGTTTAGGCTAGGAGCTTTTAGTCGACATGTTTTGAATGCAATTAATATATATTCAATTTAATTTGCGTTTTTAATTCTTTAATTAATTCAATTCATTCTAACTTTAATTGTTGTTTATTAAATTATTTATCAAAACATATCATATTATTTCTAAATTATGTTTTTCAAATTAACTAAATTATGTTTTTCAAATTAAATAATTTATTTACGGTATCAATTACACTATTTAAATTTATTCTAATCTTCAATTTACAACATTTAAATTCATTCTAATTTTTTATTTCACAACATTATAATTACATACAACATTGAATATAATTATTTTCACTTATACATTTAAATTTATTCTAATCACATCATTTAAATTCATTTTAGTTTTCAATTCACAACATTAAATATATATAATTATTTTCACTTATCCATTTAAAAATATGAATTCACTTATCCTCAATTAGACCTGTCAAGACGGGCCAGCGGGGCGGGGCGGGCCAAAACCGCAAAAGCCCGCAATTTGGCGGGGCGGGGCGGGCCAGCCCGTTTGGCAAGCGGGCTGCTAAAACCCCAACCCAACCCAAAAATGGGCGGGCTGCGGGTTTCGGCGGGCCAATCTTTTTTTTTTTTTTTAATATTTCTTAAATTCATCAATATAGTTCTTCTAACAAATCAATTAAATTAAAAATAGTTATATCATTCTCAGATAATTACTAACTTTGCTTAAATAGTCAATTAAATATTTCTTATACAATTACTGACTTGGCTTACTGAGATAATTATTAATTTGAGCGGCGTTGCTGACTTGCTGGAGACTCAAGGTGCAGGTGGGACGGCGCAGGTGGACGGCGTTGCGGTGTCGCGGCGCAGGTGGACGGCATCGCGGCACAGGAGGCGCAGCCACGCAGGTGTCGCGGCGCAGGTGGACGGCGTTGCGGTGTCGCGGTGCAGGTGGACGGCGTTGCGGCATCGCGGCGCAGGTGGACGGCATCGCGGCACAGGAGGCGCAGCCGCGCAGGTGGACGGCGTCTCGGTGGAGAAGGAGAATGTAGATTAGGAAAAAAAAAAAGCGGTCGCGTAATGTGAATTTTAGAATTGTGATTCCGTGAAGTGTGAACTGCTGCTAGGGTTAAATTTAATTCTCATTTAATATTTTATTTATTTGATATTTCTTTAATATATATAAAAATTAAAAGGCGGGCCAGCCCGCCAAAAACCGCCCCGCCCCGCCAAAGACCGCTGCCCGTTTGGGCTGGACCGCCTGGGCTCGCCTCTTGGCGGGCTTAGAAAATTCTGGCCCAACCCACCATTTTTAGTGGCGGGGCGGGCTGGCCCAACGGGTCCAGCCCGTTTTGACGGCTCTATCCTCAATGGACCCTAAACCCTAAACCCTAAACCCTAAACCCTTAACTAAATTATGTTTTTCAAATTAAATAATTTATTTACGGTATCAATTATTCACACTATTTAAATTTATTCTAATCTTCAATTTACAACATTTAAATTCATTCTAATTTTTTATTTCACAACATTATAATTACATACAACATTGAATATAATTATTTTCACTTATACATTTAAATTTATTCTAATCACATCATTTAAATTCATTCTAGTTTTCAATTCACAACATTAAATATATATAATTATTTTCACTTATCCATTTAAAAATATGAATTCACTTATCCTTCAATGGACCCTAAACCCTAAACCCTAAACCCTTAACTAAATTATGTTTTTCAAATTAAATAATTTATTTACGGTATCAATTATTCACACTATTTAAATTTATTCTAATCTTCAATTTACAACATTTAAATTCATTCTAATTTTTTATTTCACAACATTATAATTACATACAACATTGAATATAATTATTTTCACTTATACATTTAAATTTATTCTAATCACATCATTTAAATTCATTCTAGTTTTCAATTCACAACATTAAATATATATAATTATTTTCACTTATCCATTTAAAAATATGAATTCACTTATCCTTCAATGGACCCTAAACCCTAAACCCTAAACCCTTAACTAAATTATGTTTTTCAAATTAAATAATTTATTTACGGTATCAATTATTCACACTATTTAAATTTATTCTAATCTTCAATTTACAACATTTAAATTCATTCTAATTTTTTATTTCACAACATTATAATTACATACAACATTGAATATAATTATTTTCACTTATACATTTAAATTTATTCTAATCACATCATTTAAATTCATTCTAGTTTTCAATTCACAACATTAAATATATATAATTATTTTCACTTATCCATTTAAAAATATGAATTCACTTATACATATAATTAAAAAAAAAATTCATCTATTATAAAATTATTCTCTAGTTCATTTTCAATTAAAATAACATCATATCACAAACAACATTAATTATAATCATAATTAGCATGTTCACGTCAATTAAAATAAAAATTAATCCTCAACGTCAATGTAATATAATAACATCACACGTAACAAAGTAATATAAAAATGTATCACTCCTCATCACCACCACCATCATCCTCAGTATCATCCCGATCCTGAACCTGGCTACTATAATGAACGTTGTGCGACGGCCTCGGCGGCCTCGGCTCCCCACCTATCCGACCCATCTGTCCCATCATCAATGCAAGCTGGTCCTGAAACTCCTTGCGTAAGCGCTCCTCCTGCTGCCGCATTTGTTCCACTAAGCGCTGCTCTCTATCTTCATTGACTCTCCGTTCTTCAGCAATAGCATTGTTCATGTCTTCCTGGGTGAATCGTCCATAAGCCGTACCACTTGACGTCTCGCCAGGACCGGAGGAGACCCGTCTGTTCTTGCCTACTTGTCCAAGGCCCCTAACACGTCCATGAGACCTGCCGACCTTCTTCACGTACAGTGCAGACATATCGGGTAAAGGTGGGGCCTGGGAACCATCCTCTGAACTAGGTTCATCTGACGGATCTCTTGTAGTATTATTGGTGAACTCGTCATGTATCTGGTCCTATACGTGCACATTTAAAAGTGGGTTAATACATTTTCAAGTACAATTAAATATATATTTGTTATATAATGTAATGTATATATATATAACTTACAAGTATATCACCCATATAGCCACAAGTGTATGTCCCGTTTTCGTAACGGTGGTAATATTCAACTATCTCCCAGTCGTATGCAGGGCGTCCCGTCCTCTCCTCCTGTATTTTGAATCGAAGACATATACGAATAAATAAACTAAATAATTAACTAAAATTAATTATATATAATTGACCACAAATACTTACAATGCGTCGTGCGACCTCTGCTGCTCCACGAGCTCCGCCTTTATGAGTACCATGGCCAGTACCCGGACCTCCAGGCTCGGATAAGCGGTTCTTACGAGCCTGCTCGCTCTTCTTAATTGTGTCGGGATTGTTCCAGTGACGAACTAAGGAGTTCCAAACATTCACATCCCACAACGGCCTCTTGTTATCCTTCACCCACGCTTTCTTGATTTTTGATAACATGTTAGTGTACCGAGTTGCAGCTCTTTGAAGAAAGAGTCTGTACACCTCTGTAGAAGATGTGGCTTCAGGGTCCCACCTGACCTCGGTCTGCAAAAAAAAATTAATTAACGAAGTAATATAACAAAATAACTAAATGTAAAGTTATTTTATACCTGGAATGTATCCCACCACCGCTGTACCGTGCCGGGTGATACCATAGCCCAGGTGTGTGCTCCAAGCTCCATATTCCGGTACATTATCGATCTGATCGTCCTCGAAATTAAATTTGAAGGCATCAACCTGTTACACGTATTTTATTAATAAACATGTTATACATACGTCTAATGAAATTTAAATATAATATACTTACGTATCCATGTAGATAAACAGTCGGATGCGACTGTCGGGTGCATCAGTCGACATGCTGGCCTGTGTCCCGACAGACGGATGTCTAACTGGCGAATGTATCGGTGGAGGGGATTGTTCCTGTGGATGTGGAACCATATGAGGCAACTGAGGCACCTGAGTGTAATAGGAATTAGGGTTCATTCCGGGCATTTGGGGCAACATTATCCCAGTCATATCGGGCATATACAAACCATGTGGTGTCTGCACAGTCGGTGTCTCATCCACCGGCTCTCCTCTGCCTCTACCTCTACCTCGCCCATGTCCAGAAGAACCCTGTCCAGAAGAACCCTGACCAGAGCCATGTCCAGAACCATGTCGACGACCACTCATCTGTCAAAATGAACATTAAAACATTATTAACATTGAACATTGTAACAATTAAAAAACATTATATATGAACATCACTGTAACGATTAACACTAAAATATAAATAAGGAATATAATTAAGGAATTAATATTTAGATAACATTGTCTAACAATTAATATTTAGTGTTTTGATACGGACGTGGACCCCAAATCTCTTCCCCGTGATAAATCCAATTATAATAATTCAGTGTAAAACCATTTCGATATAAATGAGATTTAACTTCATTAGGATCTCTATAAGTTTGATTTCGACATCTAGCTTTCGAACAAGGACACCTAATTTTTCCTTCCCACATCGAATTCGGATTACTAGTAGCAAATTCAATAAATCCATTTATTCCACTAACAAATCCAGGGTTCATAATCCCATTCACTAATCTTGGACTATACATCCAACTACGAATTGAATAATCCATGTCAATCGACGTCTACAAACACACAAACAACCAACGTCTCATTTCCAACTCTATTAAAATCAATTAATATAATTCTAATTATATTCTAATAATTATTCTAACACCCTAATTAACAAATAAATTCATATATATAGACATATAACACAAATATAATTCTAACACTCTAATTAACAAATAAATTCATATAACTTAATTATTAAAACATACGTACATATAAATACATGCTTATAAACACAACATAATTAATTAACAATTTATAAATTCTTACAATTAACACATGCATGCATAAAAATTAACAATTCTAACAATTTTATATATACATACAACATATATGCATATATATACATATATATACTAAAACTATATATACACATATAACTTCAAATTTAACCAATGAAAACGAAAAAAATTACCGTAGAAATGCTCCCGTCGAAATGTAGAACACAAATGGCCAAAAATCGAGTTCGATCCGCAAACGAAGGTGATTTTTGAGTGGGGATGGCCAAAAACTCGAAGCTTCAATTTGGGGGAGGAGGGCAGCGGCTGTAACGCGTTCTGGAAGAAGGGGGTTTTATATTTAATTAGGGCATCGGGGAAGGCATCGGGCCCACTGCCGATGCCATTTTGCATCGGGGGGCCGTTACCAAATGGCATCGGGGCCCACTGCCGATGCCATTTTGCATCGGGCATTAAATGCCGTCCCCTTTTCGCATCGGCCGGCCTGCCGATGCCATTTGCCGATGCCTTTTGGGCAATATTTTGTGGTGTAAGATAGATTTCAAATTCTCATCAAAATCATGTCATTTGAAATCCATCTATTTATAAAATATTTCATTTGAAATACCTTCTCAAATTAAATTCTTCCTTCCAAACACAACCTTAGAACTATGTAACTCGTTAGATTTAAAGATATGTGTTAAATTAATAGGAATCAATCTATGAGTGTAACTGAGTTATGAGTCCGAGTCATTTAATAAGTTAAATACAAATTATATAGTGTGTAACATATAAACCTATCGATATAGAGTATTATTTAAGTTCAAATCCTACTCCGTCTCTTAATTATAAGCACATTATAATTTTAACAAATTTATTCAACTTTTCTTTAACATGTTTGTAGTGTAAATATATTATGTCATTTTTTTTTCATATACCTAAAAATTTATTTCATTAAGTATGATTCATTTATTATATATAGGTTTTAAAAAATAAATGTTTATGTATAAAGTAAATAGATTGGAAGGTATTATAGAAATTGTGGGACCATTTATTAATAAGGTGATTGTGTAAGCTTAAGTAAATAAGTTATATTGAAAGTGTGAAAATAAAAAATAATATCCCCCACCCCCTCCCTTTTTTGAAGTCATAATATTCCCCTTTTAAGAAATACATATTAACTTTTGGTCGTACATATTAAATTTGGATTGATTAAAAATGAAATTTGATTTATTATGATAAATTTGAACATCAATATCTTGAAAATGTCAAGTTATATTTTAAAGTTTATTACACGCCTTCATATGCACCGGATAACTGGCCCTTTTAAAGGCTACTTTTAAACAAGTCTAAGTACTTAACGACTTTTATGGGTTTGACTATTTACACCTCCATTTTGGAGGGATGCACACCCTCTATTGATGCACCCCACCTAAAATTTGTCTAAAATAGATGCACCCCTTTAATTGTCATAAATATTATATACTCAATTTTCTCTATAAAATACACATTTACTAATCAAACTCTTCCCTAAATTCAAATTTATAACACTCATCTCTCTTCCATTTCCCACCACATGTCGTCGTCGACAGCCACCCCCTGCCGTCGCGACCGTCCCCCTCTCCCTCTCTTCACCGGCACGACTCCCTCCCTCGGCCGCCGCTGACTCCCCTCCCCCTTTCTATAAAAAAAAATAGAAAACACCCCCCAAAACTCGATCCTCGCCCCTGCCAGCGGCCACCGCCACACCTCTGCCCATCGGCTACCACCCCCTCCCTCTCCCTCTCTTCCCTTTCCCTCTTCTCCTTTTTTTCTTGATTTTTCCCATCTCCCCCGCCAACCCACTCGCCGTCGCCAGCCTTCCCACGCAAGACGCTGCCCGCCCAAACCGATCCAAGACGGCCGACCGCCGCCTCCATCCAGGTTTCAGTTTTTCGTTTTTTTTTTTTCCGACCATTTTAGGTCGACGATATACACTTTCGTCGACAAAAAATGATCGAATTTTTTTATATTTTTTTTCGACCAACCACTTTCGATCATATACACCTTTGTTCACAAATTGTTGTCGACGAGGGTGTATTTGGTTGAAATTTATAAAAAAAATTGATTTTTCTAAGTATTTTTCTGTAATTTCTGATTTATTTTTTTGTTTGTTGGTCACCGAAAATAGTGGTTTAGGGGAAAGATAAAAGAATCGACAATAGGGGGTGCGTTCAGTTAGGAGGGGTGCATTTAGTATGATACATTTTAGTGAAGGATATTTTTTGTTTTTACATGATTATTTTATTAATAAATTGAAAGGGGGTGCATCCATTCAAAATGGAGGTGTAAATAGTCAAACCCGACTTTTATGGGTCTGAGATTCAAGCTAAAGCTCAACTGCTGCTGGCCAGGCCTAAGAAGATGGGCTTATAAGCCAGCCCATTATTCATTTAATTACAGGCTTTGAAATAATTTATTATGGTTTGTGTTTTCAGTCATTGCGATAATTATTTATTTAATTATCAAATAGATTATAAACTAAAAAAGGGCACGGCTAAATGAACTTATTTCTACACAGCTGAATACACTTATGTTTAGTTTGATAGTTGTGTATACCAATAAATGTAAGTTTTTACTTTCTAGTTATTTGTTTATTAGTTTATATATTATAATTATGAACTACCCGCACAAATAATTTAAGCACAGTTTTGTAGGGTAAATTTATCGGATTTAAAATAAAATTTCTACCTAACACATTATTATATCATTTGGTTTTCTTTCTATGGGCATAATTTGCAATCCAGCTTCAATTATTATAATGGTATATAATACTATCATTCATCTTCTACTTATTCAAATATCTACACATAATCTTTGTATATCCAGATATAATGTGCAAATGCAGATGTTTTATGGCTGGTAGATTACAAATACACCCAAGTATAAATTCAACATGTAATATTTACAGGTAGGACCCCGGGTATTCTCTCGCACGTTCTCCATGTTTAAGAGACTGTTTCTATGCAATTAACAGCAATTGGATGCCTTTCTAAATATGTACTCGGTAGTATTATTATTTTTTTATGGTCAACACAAACAGTATTCTATTTCCAGCACCCACAGTTCTTGTGCAAATGTAACAAATTTTCATCATTCAAAGTAGGATAGTGGGGGCAAGAAACTATTCTATCTCCCTCTCTCCCTCCCTCTTCCTCTCTCTATCCAATTAACAACTTTCAGACATGGACAGATGAGAAGTGGGCAAACTTGTAAAAAAAGCATCAACTTATCTGAGTCACTGTTCACATTCTCCCCTTTATCGAAACAAACCTCAAAAAACTGAAGGATTGTAATTAACAACATATGTTCTGCATCCTTCCATCGAGCTTCAGTCCCAAGATCCTTTCACCTTCAAATTTACGACAAAGTTATGAAGGAAGAACACCACTCCCCAGGATCTTAAGAAAACACTTTTTGAAAAAAGAAAAAGGAAATGAGAGGATAAGAAAACACAAATCACAGTCCTAGAGTAGATATTTAAATCTAATCACAAATATTGGTATCAGACTTTACCTGTTGGCTTTTGGACTCCCTGTTTGAGAAGGGTTGATCCTCAACCAACCAGAAAAAGTAGCTCAGTCAAACTAATCACGAGTCACATATATGCTGTCATAGAAACAATTTCAGGATTTCTTGCATAGTACACATTCTAGAACCAGTTATCGAGTAAACTGAGCGAGCCCTTGTCGCTGGTATGTCAAAAGTCTTATTTGATCATCCGATGACACCACTGATATCATCAGAACAAGATTTCAAATTAAATGCCATAGGCCCCATTGTATAAATTGCCTGAACTTGGCATTCGAATCTTGGGTTCTTCATAACCACCATAGACTTTATTAAACCCCAATCGCTCAGCTCTAAGCAGCTCAGCCATACCCATATTATTTCCAAGATGAGCCTCGTTCCACCCATCCCATTGCCCATTGAGAGTTACTCCATTCCTAGACTGAGGGAGGGAGAATTGGGAAAATGGGGAGACATTATTGGATAGTGTTTGCTCCACAATTCTAGAAGGAAAACCATAAGTATCACCAAGGGATGAAAAACCGTCCCCTGGATCATTAAACCTTTGGTTATGATGATGAGGAAGAGGAGATTTTTGTAATAATGATTGAAACTTTGCCTCTTCGTATGCACTAAAATGTGGGGAGAAACTAGATCTCAAGTCTAGACCTGCAAATGTCCCTTTGCCGACTGCCAAAATCGCAGGATCTATAAACTCAACATCTCCATTACTGAAAGTATTACCAGTTGAGGGTGGCTGATACTGACTTCTTAATAAAGAGAAAGCATCAGGCATGTGGTTTCCTGCAAGTACAAATAAAAGTAATTATCTAAGACAAAGCAAGTTTAAATAAAATATATGCTTAATTTCAAACATATACAACTCTAACCATAAAGTGACTCAAAATATTGTTCTGTCCTTTCATGAGATGTAAAGCCCGGTGGTGCCCTGCTAGGCACTGAAAATCCTGGTGGGGCAGATATTGGAGATTTTGAAACTGTTTGAAAACGATAACATAATAAGTTTGTGGAGGATGATACATATATAAACATTTACAGATATATCCAGATAGTTGCTTGCAGAAAAAAAGAACATGAGCTGCAGAAGAGGCTAGCTTAAATTAAGCAGTCATCTCAACATCAGCCATAATAATACTGGTGAATAAAGAAAATTGCCTATGTAGAACATCACTCCATGATAAAATGTCAAAGTCTGAAGAGATGAATCTCAATGATTAAAGGAAGTGTGGTCATGTATGTACTTGGTATGTCAAAAGTCCAAATAATGAAGCAAATGCATATATTTCTAGTTAATTATATATTAAATAGTTATGTGTCAGCATCAATGATTCATGCTGAATGCTCAAATTACAACATTCTAATTGTGAATCTGCACACAGTCATCAGTTACTTTAAGTAATAAACAATATATTTATCACGACAAGTTCACATAATATCTAATTCTAAATAAAATGGCAGCGTTAAGAAAAATATGAATATTGAACTAGTCACAACTAACCTGGAAGCTTGTTATAAGAGATTTGAGAATGAGTGTGTGCATAATAATTTGACTCTGTACCCCCAAAAGCAGGTAAACCATTGTGACTAACAGACTTCTCATGATGATCGAATCTGTTGCCAATAGAGAAGTCGTGGCCAAAAGGACGCTGCTTAAGGGTCTGATCATAGTAGTCGCTCGATTGTCCAAAATCAGACACATGGCTCATGATAGGCTCCTCCTCTCTAGCAAATGAAAACCTTGATTGGTTGCTGCTATTCTGATTTTTCCAAGAACCTGGTACTGAAGTGAAGTTACCAGAAGACCCTTGTCGTCTATCAGTTTCACCTAAAAACCTAGCCAGATTCTGAGGTGAAGTTAAAGACTCGTCGAATGAGTCAACGTCCATTGACAAAATATTTGATATTATGCTGCTCTCCCCTATATCAACAACACTATTGCCTGCTTCAGCTTCATATCTCCCATGTAGAGGCCTTTTCTCTTTGCTTGAAAAGAAATTAGAATCTTCAACACCATTACCCTCAGAATTATAAAATATATTCTCAGGATGCATATACGAAAAATTAGAAGTTGAAACCATTAAATTACCACTTCTATCTATAACCTGCCTCTCCATATCAATACCAATTAATCCATCAGCATTATCAGATGCAAGGGAATCAATATTGGACTGCTTCGCATTAAAATATTTAGAAAAACCAGGTGCTCTATCGATAGCAATCTCAGGATCCTTAATTCTTTGGCTATCAAAAGATAACATATCATCTTCCAATTCATGTGAATCAGCTTGTGGTACGTGATTTGGCATTCCCAATCTACAATCAGATTGGACACTTGCACTGTGTGCCTCCTCAGTTGTACATGCAACTTTTCCAGATTTCTCCCAAACTAATGGATCGCTTATGTGTTCAAAATTGTCTTTATGTATGTGTTCATTTTCCTGAATGCTCAGTGATAAAATATTAGAGCATACGGTCTCCATGTTTCCATCTACGTCACCTATAGAATCTTCGTCTGATGCACATCCACTAGATTTTATAGAAGAATCAAACATATTAGAAGTATCTAGAAGCGGCTTAGATGTAGGCAAGCTATGTGGTTGGCTATTAAAGGGCAATTGGGCACGATGTACAGATGATACAGAAGTGTCAGAAACATTAATGTTATCATGTGCCTTTGGTTCCTTTCTGGCTGGTTCATAAGTTTGCAATATACTATTTTGCTGATGAATGGTGTTTTCTTCATAGGGAACCTTTTTCTTTCCAGTATCACTCTGCAGTGAAGAAACTTGACTTGCAAAGCCTTAGAAGATACCACGGGACCATTATACATGTCGGGTGTTTTATTAAAAGGCACCCCATCTAAATATGGTGCACTTGTCGACGAAGACTGATTACTGGATGAACGGGTACCCCTGATCAAGACAACATTCAGAAATATTAGCAACATTAAATTAGGTAAAAACATTTTTTTATCAGAAAATTGCATACTGCATCAAAAGGCCCCTGAACAATCAACTTTTGTTTGATAGGCCCCTGAACTATTTTTTGCTTTAAAAAGCGCTCAAATTGTATAAATCCGGTTCCAAGTTACAACAACGAAAGATTTTTCTGAGTCAGTTTAAAGTTTTCTGTTAAAAAATGACACATCAGCACAATTACCAATGCTATTATATACCGATGGCATATAAGATGGGCCTAGAACTTTAGCCACTGATGCTCTGTTTTTTTTCAAATGGGAATGGAACTTTAGCTACTGATGCTCTGTTTTGTGGGCTCGAATCGAAGAGGGGTTGAGAGTCTTAAACATACAAAGCCTAGTAAATAATATTTTATGTAAACAAATCACGCAAAATGCTTTTTAACACATAGAAACAGGATGATTTTGTATATTTCTCAATGGACTGAAATTTAAACAAACAAACAAACAAAAAAGGAAAAAAGCAGACATTTGGGCTCAGATAGGAGCTACATTTTTCATAACAGAATGATAGTCTCATAATCGCCAGTCACACTCCTACACGCGAAGTCACACTACTACATGCATTAAATACACTAACTAAAGCACTGTCAAAGAAGGGCCTTATGAAACAAGAATTATTTAGTTTTAAGGGCTTTTTCAAACACAAATAGGTTAGGGGTCTTTCGAAACAAAATTTGATAGTTCAAGAGCCTTTTCATGCATTATGCCTAAAAAAATTAGGTAAAAACTACAGCATAAGAATAACATACCATGAGGCACCAGCCGGAAGAACGGTAGATCTCCCAGGGATACTATTTGGTGGAGATATTCTAGCACTCATTGCTGAGCCCTGCCAAAGAAAGAAAGAAAGAAAGAAACATGAGTTAGGGTGAAAGAACTATTATTTGAACGTAATGACGTTTCATTCACAATTTCCAAAGGAATGATGCAAAGTAACGGGGTGACACTAAGCCTTGCCAACTATCACATATCAGTTCATTCACTAAAGAGAGTAAAAGTAGTTACAAATCAACAAGCTAATAGGTGAATTGTATATAACATGCAGTTAAAATATTCAAGCATGTTTGGTGGCAAAATCAATAATCATAGTAATCATACCTGTGTATTTGTAGCAATTTTATCTATAGACTTTGTTGTAGATGTGGAGATAATATTGCAGTAATCATCTCCTGGTGGAGGCAACATATTTCCTGAACGTCGTTGCATACTATTTGTCGAGGAACCAGTGACTTGTTGAATTCTACTCCTTTAAAATCATGATGTAAGAGGACAAATAAAAATCCATAAATCCAAGAAAAATAAAAGACAAAACCCAAGAAAGTAGTGCACGATATATCTACATTCTTTCAGGTGCATCCACAAGTTTACATTCCATCCTCATTCCCTTATCTCCACTTATCAACCAAGCATCCCCTAAAATGTGATAAGTTGAGGAACCAGTGACTTGCTGAGTTCTACTCCTTTAAAATCATGATGTAAGAGGACAGATACTTGGGAAAAAACTCCATAAAACCAAGAAACATAAAAGACAAAACCAAAGAAAGTAGTGCACAATCTATCTACATTCTTTCAAGTGCATCCACAAGTTTACATTCCATCCCCATTCTCTTATCTCCACTTATAAACCAAGCATCCCCTAAAATGTGATAAAACTTATGCATGACTTCATGAACTGAGTCTGACTTAAGAGAAGAAATGTGTTCCTAACATGCTTACCAAATTGGAGGCAGCAAGCTTTACACATGCATGAGAATAACAGGTAAACTAATATCATGATAACAAAATATACAACTAACATCATCAAACTAAAGAATACCTTGTATAAGCAGATATTATTTCATCCTTTGTAAAACTGTCCTCTTGTGACCCGACCTCATGCAAATATAAACAATCTGGATTGGTGCAAGACTGGATAGACGTAAACCATTGATTAGAAGACACCATCGGCATTCATGTATCACGAATAAACTGATGGCTAAACAAAAATATGTCAACAATTTGCATCGGCAAGGATATAGAATTCATACCGCATTCCTCAGCCATGCATGACAGTATTTTGTAGTCCCAAAGCATGCCCTGTAGCAAAGGCTATCAGGAATTGTCTGACATCCCTATATAGTTAAAGTACATAAATGCACGACAGCACTCACCTCAAAGGTCTACCATCCAAAACAAATCCATGTACCAACTGAATACATCGGACTGCTTCCTCTTCTTTCGAGTATGTTATATATCTAGGCCAAGAAACCATTTGGAAACAAGTAAATGGCATGACACAGAAATAAATAGTATGCACTGCATAATCATAAATAGCATTAACATAAGATTATACCACAGATCCTATACAACATGACACTTGCACAAGTTAAGGATAATATAAGAGATGCAATTGGTTTAATGTGAAGTAGATAATAACATTGTCAAGCTTTCTCTAGGTGGGTAACTCATCCTGAAGTGAAGGTCCATTATTATACTAATATATATATATATATACCATAAAAAGGACATCATTTTCACTTTCTTAACATGAAATTGATATTGAATAAAATTATATATCTGAAATTATTCTGCACTTGAGGATCAGATTCAGCCATGTTACACAAGAACATATAGAAATTAAGTTATTTGTGTATCCTCAGCATGCACGGAGTTATTGCAGAACTGGAAACTTCTGAAACAAACTAATAATAAAACATAACATTTGAACCAGAGACTTGGAACCTACACACTGCATGTACTATTTGGGAACTGTTGTATAGCGCCAGTTGTTGTTCGAGATATTGAAACCTTCATCACTTTCCCATACTGGGCAAAATATTCCCGGCGTTGTAGAAGCTGCTAAACAAAATCAAGAGTAATAAGCAAACATCGAGATATGGGAAGATAAGAGCAAAAGAAATGGAGTTGATTACATCCTCATCTGCAAAACTCAATGGCAAGCCCACAACATACACAAGATTCCTTTGAATGACTCGGACACTACCAAGTTGTTTCCTTCCTTCCAAGGTTTTTCCCTTTCCCTTCTGTGACTTTTGTTTTTTCTCCACATTCATCTCTGAAACCAACCTGTTACAATATCTTGTAGATCAAACTGGGCAGAGAAAACTATAGCCTTAATGTTCATAGATTGCAAGACATGGAGTGCATTGAACAACATATGGCAAATACCTTTCACATTTTGTTGCCGTTCCAACAATCCTTTCCTTGTTATAAGGAGTACGGCATGCTGGACATCGCCCTTCAGTGACATCTTTCTCCGCCATATCCATAATGTGATGCCAACACCAAATGCAAATCTACAAAAGTGGAAAAGATTCAGAGCTCCAGGTTAATAGAAAAACTAATTAAGAAAATGCAAGTAGTAAATGTTCAATACAGCAATAAATTTTAGTAACTCAGACATGTTGTCTTTCAGAAGTAAACACTAGAAGATTTGTAACACATACGTCAGGTGATAAAATAAAATCATGAAAAGGTGTGTGTGCTGCACACTCACTCATTTAATGACAAAACTGCCAACTACCAATTGTGACACACATATATAGGTTCATTTTGAACTTAGGAGTATTACTAATGCCCACATGCAACAAACCATTGCAACCTATGCAATTTTTCTTATACATGTGAAAAACAGTGTGTACCACTATATAGTACTGCTAATTAACCAATGATAGAAGCTCAATGTGCATCCCTAGACAATGAAACAATTGCTTTAGGGGCTTCTAATTTCAGTATAGTATAGTTCATTTGCAGCTTAACCCATCCAACTCATAACCATCACAAATTCAAATGTCACGACTCCCACTTACTGACTTACATGTAATAAGCATATGATAAATGTGAAAATCAAGAAGTCGTGCATAAGAAAGTTGATTTGCCTTAGCAAGTATGCAGCAATAAAAATAATGAATGCTTGGAAGAAAAGAAGGTTCTGAAATGTATATGCATAGGTAAAACTAGCATAGACCGAACTGGGAAGTCAACTAGTGGCCAAAGTGTTATGTTTGGCAGCATAGGAAATAACAATTGTAGACTAAGTGGAGAAGCAGGGTACTTAAATGATAAATATCTATGTTAATTCCTCTTTATTGTATGTTTATATAGGGTATTGGTTCAACATAATTATTGTTTTTCCGATAAATACTAGTAGTATATTATCCCCTCTTGCAATAAAAATAGACAATCTTTCCTATTCGGCATTCAAAAAGAGAAAAATGATTTGACCAGAAATGTCTGGTAACATGACTTGATCAATATGGAAATTGGAAGGACAAAATTCTCATTAAATTATTAAAAAATTGTATACATGTTCCACGTGGCTTAACTTCTAATGCAATCAGTGCAAAATGCACAAAAGTGGCATGCTAATCGTGCACACGTGGAATGCATTACACAATAAATGACAAAATTCTCACAAAACTGGTAAAGATTGTGTATTATGTTTCACATGGCTTAACTTCTAATGCAATCAGAGTATAAAACACACAAGTGTCACGCTACATTTGCAGAGACTCATGCACACATGGATTGCATTATATGATAGCTAGTTATGTTATTATTTGGGACCCACTTAATTCACAGAAGTTATGAGACAAAATAATCACACGGAACATGTATTGCTTACATCATAGCCGCACTTGCAAGGCTTCAACTGCTGATCAGTCAAATCCATCTCCTCAGCACAGAGGGGGCAAGTCTTCTCTCCTTCATCACTCATGGTTTCCTAAAGAGCATCATAAATCATACACGTAGGTATTAATTTGACTAATAGGTTATGAAATTTAAATACCAATTTTGTCTGTTAAAACGCATAAGCAACTATATTACATGTCTAGAACCAACAAAAGATCGTCACAGATTAATGTGGACTTGATTAAAATGCAATAACATATAAACTGGTTCAACATTAAGCAAAACAAGCATTAATCAAAATAAATGGTTTAGTAGAACTAGAGTATGAATCATATCAATTAAAATAGAACAGATTAAATCTTCATGCAGGTAAGACAAACTTGAGCTGCAACGAAAAAGAAATCACTTTTACCTACCGAATTCAAAGTCAAACTCAAAAAACCTTTAACCGCAATTAAAGTCATTTTATTTTTTTGATCAGGCAAAAGTGCAAAACACATATATATATTAAACATAAAATAAGAATTACATAAGCACCAGAGGTGCTTCAACAGCAGAATACTAGAAGGAAAACTTAAGCAATTAAAGTACATTTACTTTCCTCAGCTAAAATCACCCATATACAAATAAATCTTAAATTAATTAAATGTATCATCAACGAATTAAAATCGACATTAAACCCAAAACGGAAACAAAAAAACAAAATGATGCTCCACAGACGCAATGTAAAAATTAAAATCCATTAAAGAACAAGTGGCTAACAACAATTGAGCTAATAAAAACCAATAAATCAATAGAATCCAATCTGGTTGATTAAGAAAAACCAACTTCGCATAGGTAGGGATCTAAAGAGGGAAATCAGATTGGATATTACAGGACTTACAGCAGATGATTGGATCAAGAAAAAGGAGACGAGATGAACAGCGATGGAGATATAAATATTGATACAGAGAGAGAAAGAGAGCCACAATTTGGACTGAGTTTTCAGAGAGAGAAATTGGTGGAGTGAGAAAGGGAAGGAGAAAGGGCTGGGTTTCGATGATGGGTCCTTTTATTATGTTGTTATACGTGTCGGATCCAACGGGTATGGGACTATGGATTGTAGTATTAATTTCTCAGCCGTCAAATACGGTTAATTTCATGTTTTATTTTTCTGAAGTGCAAGTTTTGGTATTTTATTTCCACTTTTGATATTGATATTTAATTTCACAAGATTTCATGTGAAACCGTCCCACTAATACATGAAACGAGCTCCGTTTAATTCAATTTATCTCACTTTAACCAATTTTTTTTTTATAAATGACAATAAAGGGTACCTATCATTTTATGATAGGGGCAACTCATTCTAAACAAAAAAATATTTGTAAAATTAATAAAAAAAAATTTAAATAAATAAAATAATATTAGAAGTATATTTATGAATCAATTTTTACATAATAAATATATATAAAATTGAATTATTGATTTATAAATATATTAATAAATATAGAAATATATTATATTTATATATATATATATAAAATATTAATATTCTTATTAAAAACGGAACACGAGGCAAAAGTGGTGCCAACACCATCCAACTTTACTGCAGAGCATGGGACATGATGACCCAAACACTATGGATCGGGCTGAATTGAAATTGTCACTCCAATGTTGAGCCAAAAAAACGATGGGGGAAAATATCTGACCAATTACAATCGAAGAAAAAATGTTGAATTTTAAAAAAATTAGGATGCACTTTAATTATTTATGAGAGGGTTGGTCTATGGACTCGAGTGCATGTTGTGCACCCTAGTCCATATTGCATTTTTCAGTTTACTGACTTACACTTTTTGGTAAATAATGTTGCATTTTTCAATTATTAAACTGTATAATAATATTTTTAGTAATAATTGAAAAGTGCAACATCATTTACCAAAAAGTGTAAGTCTGTAAACTGAAAAGTGCACATGGACTAGGGTGCACAACATGCACTCGAGTGTATACTAGACTTTACCTCTATGAGAATACATTTGGCCTTACCTTTAAAAATCACTTGTACATTTTAGCATGAACAAGTATTGTATATATGTGATTGGTTTCATAAGCCCTCTGATTCCATATTAAAATCAAAACAATAAACGTGTATATATATTTAAAGGACTAATTTGTTGTACTTATTCAAATTTTGGATTTGTGAGTATTTTATCCGAGTTATTTTATTTTATTTGCAGCGACTCTCATTTGTTTTTTATTTAATCAGCTAATAGGTCGAAGGGTTCAATTATTTCAAGTCATTATTTGGCATCTGACATTACTATGGTAATATTGGTTTTGGCAAACTTCCGAACAATTCAGCATTCTGCACTGCCAAACAATTTTTTTTTTTTTGGGCAAAATACACTCAATTTATTACTTGCAAGAACATAAGACTTTAGGAAGGTCATCCACAAATTCCGAACGTTCGACCAAAAGATAAGGACTAGAAAATGACATAGCACTCATAGCAAAATGATGCGCTATATTATTGGCATCTCTACATATCCAATCCAACTTAAAACTTGGGTTATCCTTGAACTCCTTAGCACAATACGTAGCCATACTGTCAAAACTTGATCTACCCAGTTTATTCGCACTGATGTTGTCTACTACTATCTTTGAATCAGTTTCAAAGATCACCGACATCAACCTCATCTCTTTTATCCACTGTAGAGCCTCCATCACTCCCATTGCCTCCGCTTCCTCTGGCCGATAAAAGCCGGACATCACCTTCAACTTCCCACACACGAATGTCCCATCACTGTCATGAATTACCAACCCTAAACCCATGTCACTGGTATCCTTAAATAGTGCAACGTCATAATTAATTTTCCAAACTCCTCTTGGCGGTTTGTGCCAAGCTTTGCACCGGTGAGTAGTAGTCCCCCTCCTCCTATTTCGTTGTGCATCCCTCTAATTTAAATACTTACAATTCAACATAGAAACCGGTTGATGTTGATTAATTTTTTCTTTGATGTGAAACTAAGATAAACAAATGGGTAGTAATAAGGTTTGATCTGAAACTAAAATTACTTCGAGTTTCGATGTTGATCGTACATATTGTTACATTTCAGAAAAAACTTGATGTAATAATATCATAGAAATTGAACATTTTAGACTTATTTTATTTTTTCTTGCCAAATTGCCTTTTTTAAGAGTTAGTTTTGTTTGATATTTTATCTTCATTCATTTGTTTATCAATAAAATAATAATTTCCTCTTTAAAAAAACTGTTTGCAACTAAGATGTGCCCAAAGAGCCACACTTGTATACAATCCATTAACAATTATTTGAAATATATTAAAATTACTTCAAATCCAAATACATGGTTAAGAATTTGTTGTAGGAGATTTTACCCTAAAAAAAAAAAGAGATTTTAGGTTACCATTTTGTGAAGATTTCATAATTATGAGTGTACCATATATAGAGATTATTTGCTGAGAGTGGAAAGTCTTATTTAGCTAATAACATGCACTATTATACAGTTATACTCCTCCATCTTGAATACGTCTAGTCTTAGAGAGTGATTAAATTGGATCCGTAAATTCAGATCATCGGGACCAATCCTGACCGTCCATCTCCAAACCCAAAGCTGACAACTCCATCAAAACGATCCAACGGCTTCTTCATTTTACAACAAACTTCTATATATGACGACGACACTGCAAAATTTCATTTTATAAATTCCTGTCACTCTGCGTGTGCTCTCAACGCTCGCATTAGGGTTTACACACTTCCCCTCTCTACTATTTCGATCGATCACTCCTCTTTGATGTAAACCTCTCCATGATCTGAATGTTGTTGCGGTTATTTTGGTTGATTAATTTTTATTATATATAAATGTAGTCTGCTGTCTGTATACGAATGCGTATGTTACATGTGTTTTATTTTTTATGTTCGTAATTTGATTTTTGATGGAGAAGGATCTGATTGTAGAAAGCGGATAATATGGCGAAGAATTATCCAACGGTGAGTGATGAGTACCTGAAAGCTGTTCAGAAAGCCAAGAGAAAGCTCAGAGGCTTCATCGCTGAGAAGCACTGCGCTCCTCTCATGCTTCGCCTTGCGTAGGTTTTTCGGTTTACATATAAGATTTGTGAATTCGTAGTGAATAGACTGCTACATTATATTTGAATTTTCAGATTCGTTTATGAATTGAAAAATGTTTATGTTATGCTGATGATTACTATCATCACTATCTAGTTATTGATAAAGCAATCTCTTATAGGAAAATGCGTATTTGACTGATGTACTACGGATTTTTTGCTGGACAATTTTTTTTTTTTTTTTCAACTATTTGAAAAGGTGGTTAGTTTAATAGTTTATAGAGTGAATCTGTTGGATGTCGTTGGTAGACTAGAAATTTTTGAAAAGGACTCTATAGCCTTCAAAGTATGTGTGAAGATGTTGATTGATGATGTGGAGCATCTTATCTCATCTGTGTTATGATTAGTGATGACTATTGCTTTGATGACAAACTAACTTGCAGTTGTATCATGCATCCTTTCTATTTCTGCTTAAGCTATATTTAAGTAATTTTGTTCAATGAAACATTAGGAGCTGCAGCAAATCATATTAACTGTGCAATTCTAGATGTTCAGCATTCACTAATCTCACTGATTCGTGGACTTGCATTGCTGTGAATGCATCTAGGAATGTGTATAGATAGTAATGTTGATGCCCTCAACCTGCTTGGCAATAATTGTAGAAGTTTTTGTGATTTGTGATCTTCTACAATTATTGCAATTATCGTAGATATTGGTACACCTTGTATTTTTATAATAATGTGGTGTGTTGTTTTTGTAGGTGGCACTCAGCTGGCACGTATGACCAATGCAGTAAGACTGGAGGCCCGTTTGGGACCATGAGATTCAAGGACGAGCAGGGACACGAAGCCAACAATGGCATTGACATTGCTGTTACGCTCTTGGAGCCCCTCAAGGAACAATTTCCAATCCTTTCTTATGCTGATTTCTATCAGGTACTGTTTTTCTACACGTTTATCTTTCACCTTTATGCTGCTCTTGATTTTTTAGAGAGTTGAACATTTTTTGTCCTTTCGCTCTTCATAGTTGGCTGGTGTTGTTGCTGTTGAAATAACTGGAGGACCTGAAGTTCAATTTAACCCTGGAAGACCGGTTGGTGACTTTTACTTTCTCCCGGAATTGGATATCTTATCTTATATATTGGTTGTTATAGATGCATGCTTCAATAGTTATGTTATTTGTATAGAGACTGTTTTATGCATTATATGGAAATTTAAGCATAGTGTTACATCTTGGTGTTATGTTGCTATTGATTTCATGTATGAATTTCAATTGCGCATCTGATTGGACATATTATACACTGAGCACTCTGATTCTGACTGAGTGTGATATTATATCTAAATGTGAAATTGGTCTCTACCTAAGTTCTTGGTCGTTTATATTTTTGACAACGTTGAAGAATAAATATATTCACAGTATCTAGTCTTGGTTTCTGCATGTGTCATATTTTACATGCATAGAAGAATGATCATAAATAATTGAACCTTATTTTATTTTTTTAGATTTGTATTTTCATCCATAAATCGAATTAACCCTCAAGAACCGATAACATCTCTGTCCATTTTACATGCTTAGTAACTGTGATTTATTAATAAAATGTTTGTTTAAAAATCTTAGGACAAGGATGAGGCCCCAAAGGAAGGTCGCTTGCCTGATGCCAATCTGGGTGAGTTTGAACTTGCACTCTAATGAAAGCTTGTATATGCCTGTACAGTCAATATCTCTGTTAAAATTTTATACACAATGGAAGAATTATTTTGCTTGAATTTGTTCTCTGTTTTTCAATCTTTGCCTTTAAATGTTGCAGGATGCGAGCACTTGAGGGATGTCTTTGTCAAACAAATGGGTCTGACCGACCATGATATCGTAGTTCTTTCTGGTGGCCACACTTTGGTTCGTATTTGCCACTTCTTTCTTGGTTTTCTAGAAACTACTTAATAGGAAATAAGAAGCTTTCAAATGCTGCAACTAAATAAATATTTATCATTCTTACAGGGAAGATGTCACAAGGAACGGTCCGGATTTGAAGGACCATGGACTGCTAACCCTCTCATCTTTGATAATACTTTCTTTACGTATGACCTATACATACAACTCTTAACAATAGACTTAAAATTTTGCATTTCTCTGTTTTAATATTTTTATATTTGGATTATCAACAGGGAGCTTCTGAGTGGAGAGAAAGAAGATCTTTTGCAGTTGCCAACAGACAAATCACTTCTTTCTGACCCCGTTTTCCGGCCTCTCGTTGAGAAATATGCTGCGGTTGGTTCATTAGCCTCACTCTTTACTTTATCTGCCATATCTTTAAACCAGCTTATAGTTTCTGTTTTGTTTATTGGCTTCAGGATGAGGATGCTTTCTTTGCAGATTATGCGGTGGCTCATCAGAAACTCTCTGAGTTGGGGTAAGACGGGTATTTTACGTAGATATTTGTTCTTGGTTTTTGAATGTGAGGAGCTCAATCGATACATCTTGTCTTTAAATTTGCAGATTTGCTGAATCCTAAACTACAAGTTGTGCGCACAAGAAGATAGGAGGGTTTTTTGTTAAGCATGCTCTGATTTCTGCAAAGTATGGTGGATCTTTGTCCATCTTTTGTTCTATTGATGATGGATGTGTTGGATTTTGCACTTTTTTAGACCCCACCATTATATGCTAATCGCGCCCTCCTTAGAAAAATAATGAGCAACAAAATTTGACTTAACTCGTGTGCCAATGCTTTAGCAACAAATGTTTCAAAATTTTAAATTTCTTGATCTTGTTTATGAGATGCGGGCGGGTAAATGCATATTTTAACTATATAACTCATGTCTATTTTCTTGAAAACAATTGAATCCTTGTTGCAAATTAGGGCATCTCCAGGGCAAGTTGCCACAAAAAACATCAATTCACTATCAAGATTAAGTCAAACAATAAAATCATTTTCAATCATTGAACTTAAATTTTATTTCAATATGAATAATCTCTTAATTTTATCTCTTTTTTTTCTTTTTTGTCAAATATTTTTATAATTAGTTATATAATTCCATGTCTATGATTGTTATAGTAAATTTAGCATGATGAAAGGTGTATTAGTGGTTAGGAAACAAATATTTTTATTTATGAAAGTGTTTATATTAAGTTTGGTCGGATCAAAAAGAAAATTAGACATTTTAAATTTGAATGGATCAAAAATAAAATTAGACATTTTAAGTTTGAATTGATCAAAAAGAAAATTAGACTTATTAAGTTTGGAAAAATTGCACTTTTAGTCCTATAGGAAATAGGTTCAAATCACTTTTGATCCTTTTATCTATACTTTTGATCCTATAAAATACTTATGTTAATTGTTAAGAGAAATGATGAGTGAGCCTAACTTTCCGTTAACAACAGTATTTTTTGTAAATTAAAATCAATTAAATAATTTATAATTATAATACAAATGTTTAAATTATTAAAATTTTAGCCCCCTCGAACTTTCCGACGTCTCCCTCCCGGCAGAAATTTTCGGCGACATCCCAGTCACCACAGCTACTCCCATGTACGTTGTCCCAACTCATCATCCCCTACTCCATCCATTCGCCGGAAATTCCCAAAGACAGAAAACACACTTACGAGCCATAACATCGGACCAAATCCGGGGCTGGGGCGCTCGCCCACGAGAAGAAGACCACGTCCTGGAGGGGAAGATATATACATATACAGTCTGTGTATATATATTTTGCTTTATATTTATTACTGTATTATTTTTAGTTTTTAATTTAATTTTTGTTTTCTGAATTTACATATTTTAAATATTTGTAATCAATATTTTTTAATTCTATTTGATAATAATTTAATATTAACTGAATAAATTATAAATTATCTTCAAATTATACTCCACATTTTATATAACTGTTTTTCTTAGTTTTATTGATTTTTATTCAAAAATTATTTAGAGTAATTTCATAATTTACATTAAATTATTATTTGATTTGAAAATTTTACTTGTATTTTTTTAATCATATTCCAAATCTATATTAAAAAAAAAAAATCAGTTTCTACATAAATTATTACGGAGTATTTGATTTTGAAAAAAAAAATTGTATTTTCATATTATACCAAATTCTATATATATTTTCCAATTAAATTATAATTTAAGAATATATTTGATTATATGGAGTATAATTTATTTAATTATATTAATATTATTTTTTAATTAACGGTTCCATCCAAAATTTAACTTACAGGACCAATATTACATAAAAAATGACCACTTTCAAATACCAGGACTAAAAGTGATTTAGAAATATTCTTTCAGGATTAAAAACACAATTTTCCCATTAAGTTTGTATGGAGATTGGAGAGTATAATTTTGTTTCTTCATGTATCATGTTTCATTTTGTATTATATTATATAATTTTAAATGTTTTATTATATTTTTATATTGAGTCACACTTATATGCACTTAATAACATGATGTAGTTGAGAATTGAGACAAAAATTTTAGTTTATTCTAATTTGCTTTGTGGGATAGTAGTGGCAAATTTGACATGCGCTCATGTTGAAGATGGTCTTACGTAGGGATGGTAATGGGACAAAAATTGATAGAGGTGTTAAAAGGATCATAGTCTGTAGAGTCGGCCCATTTAAATAAAATAAAAAACAAAGTTGTGGTTAGCTTTTATTGACCCGTTTAAATTAGGGTCGTTTTGTCCCGAACTATTTAGCCTGAAGCTTTATAGAGCAAAACTCTGTAGGGTTAGGGTTAGCTCGCTATATCCATTTAATTTTAATATAATTATTTAATAAGTTTGCTAAAATATTAAACTTTCAATTAAAAAATATTAGAGGGAATTACTCTAAAGGACATTTCACCTATAAACTTTACAAATAAAGATAAGTTTTTATTTAAATACAAATAAGGTCAAAATTGAGTATAGAAGTACCAATATACTCTTGAGGAATCTGTCATAATGTTCCTCATGCCTTGAGGAATATATATATTCCTTTATCTTCGTGAAACTCATCGTTCTCGAGATAAATACAGAATCAATTAACAAGAATTTATCTAGATGTCAAAATTTCAGAAATTTAATGACATTATACATTCTAAATCTCAAAATATTACTCAAATATATGTTTATCATCCATAAAATAAGGCGTATGACCATTAAAAAAACGTTAAACAAGAACAATACCATGAGTTTGGGAGGAAGATTGGATTTGAACTTAGCCCGACGCCACTGTTACCGTGTTGGCCAAACTAATTCGTTTTGAAAATTAGTTGTCTGCAAATTCGAAGTAGCCAAAAGAAACATCGATCAGTTCGTTGAAATTCCTTGATGGATTATGAATTATTGAAGTTGAGCTTGAAACAACCGGGCATTCGCCTCCACGTCCGATCTCGACGCTCAACACCCAACATCCCTTTCTCAAAAAATCGACGCACACCTTCACCCTGATCTCGCCGTCGATTGCTCCGACACTGTGATTTTTACCGTGAGAGAAAGTGAGGGCGGATGACGGATGTTCAACCGTGAGAGAAAAAGAGAAAGGAGGCTAGAGTTTGCAGTGAGACATGTGAGAGTGTGCTTTTATATAGGGTATTATATGTATTTTAACACTCATTTTATCCCTAATTGTAATGCTGAAATATTTTGTCCTTAATTATTAGGTGGTCTAAGGAATTGAACAGTAAATAAAAAACTCTTAAAAAATATTAGAAGTATGCTTATTAATTTATTTTCGCATCTAAAAGAAGTTGATATTGATAGGATTTTTTAAATGAAGTACCATATTGTATTCACCTAATAATTGTTATGACAAAGTGGGATAGCTCAAGTGGTTAGAGCACCACTATTCCATAAAAAAAAAAAAAAAAACCTAATAATTGTTATGTTAGTACTGTGTTATTTATATTAATAAATACTAAAAATATAGAAATATACTCCCTTCGTCCCACAAAAATTTGCACACTTTATATAAATGGATGTCCCATACCAATTTGCAAACCCCATAAAAGGAAATATATTCATAACCCACACCTTCAAAATATACTCTTATTTACACATATGTCATTACTTTTCCTCACTCAATTTACTTTTTACTTTAATTTATTCATAAAACTTTACAAAACTGCCCCTCAAAACATCACTCATTACACTTTTTCTTACACATTTCTTAAATTGTGTGTCATCCCAAGTGTGCAAGTTCCTATGGGACGGAGGGAGTATTATATATAAAAAAGGTTTAATATTAAAAAGGGGACACAATATCAGAGTGATATTCAAACCCTTCCCGTTCCACTGCGGGCCATGGAACTAGAAGACTCAAACAAATTTTGTTTAAGACGGTCGGGTTATCCAGATCGTGACAGGTTGAAATGGTTTATTGATACCAGTGATTTCAAAATTGGATCGGACCGGCCAGTTCGATCGGTTCAACCGTGAACCGATCATGGAATCGATTCGAAAAAGGCCTAAAAACCGTTTTAGAGGTTCAACCGGTTCACCTATTTTTTTTTAAATTAACTCTTTTTATATTATGAAATTATTCGATGTGGGACATAATAAAATTCATATGTTCGTTTATGTGGTATGAAAATTTCATATGTTTATTTACTTTCTCTTAATATTTCTTTTACTTTTTATTCAACGTGGGACATAAATCTCATATATTTATTTTCTTACTAACATTTGTTGCTTTTATATTGTTTTTCTCTTATATTTTTTTATTCTTTATTTGATGTGGGACAAAAGCCTCATATATTTATTTTTTTACTAACATTGTTGCTTTTATATTATTTTCCTCTCATATTTCTTCTACTATTGTTTGCATTCTTTTTTCTAACATGTGTATAACTTCTCTCATTTGAATTGAGAATTAATAATGAATTCTATTATTTCAAATTTCAACAATATTCTAAACAAAAAATAAAATTATAAATGCCTAACAAAATTTAGGAATATTTTAATTTACTAATATTTTTTATTTTAATTTAATTTTTATAAATGCATATTTTTTTAATGTAATAAATAATATAAAAATATACACATAAAATTACTTTATCGGTTGAGGTTGAACCGTGAATTGGTGTCTAATCCGATTTAATTTTCGGTTCGGTTAAGAAAACACTCATTTGATACTTATATTCATTTCTTCTTTGACTAAGAATCTAATTTAAGATATAGTTAAAAACTAAGGTTGGGCCTGGCATGCTGGATGACAGAATCTTATTAAAAAATATGCCCATAAATTTGGATTGAGCAAATTTAAAACAATTGAATATCAAATCCATTCATAATTTTGGTGGATACTGAATTTCAGATTTATTAGATGAATTAATTCAAACTTTCATTGTTGATTTTTTTATTATTTACACAAATGCAAATTCAAGCTGACCAGTTCTCTTTTATAAAAGGAGATTTGAATTTCAATCCCTTTAAAAAATGAGGTCTTATTTCAATATTTAACATTATTTTGGTAGTGAGTAGTAATAACCTTGACTATTTCAGTTCCCTCACATCACTTTGTGCTGGTCCAATCTTAACTACGCGTGGTCAGTCCATTCTTAATCCTCTATTTAACAATATCTTCTAGTCATTGTTTTTTTTTTTTTGAGGAAGTAATTTCATTCTTTTGTAATTATGAGAAATGTTTTTCCGCTATACCCTTTCTAATTATTGGATAAAGTTTAAGATGTACCACCATTTATTCAGTCTAACATCATTTTAAACTCGTATCACTACTTAATTCACCTTGTACAATCCTTTTTAGGTTCGTACCACCACTTAATTCACCTCGTACCATTATTTTTAAGCTTGCACCACCACTTAATTCCACTCATACCATTATCTTTATATCTGTACCACCATATGTTAAGCTTGTACCATAATTTAATTCAGTGTATCATTATTTTTAAACTCGTACCACCATTTATTAATCTCGTATTACTATTTAATTCAACTTGTAGATCCGTTTTCCTTTATTTTTTTTACTTCAATAAGGATATAATGGTCCAAAAAATATTATCTTGACTAAAAAGGAATGATTTCAAACTTTGTCACACAAAACAACTTTTTATTTCAATATTGGATTATTTATAAACTCACCCCTAACTACTTTTGGATCAAAATATTGTATATTAAGAAAATAATTAATATTTTTATATATTTTTAAGAAATGTCTTTCTATTTTATTAAAAGAACATATTTTATTGAATATTTTATTAATTTTAAAGATAAATTTGAAACAAATGTGATTACTTTATATTGATAAGTGTAAAATGTTATAATTTGTATAGAATATGAAATGTCAAACCTTTAAAAATAGAAGGGGATACGCTATACATATTTAAAGAAAATAAAATAAAGGGTGTATTTTTTTTTTTTTGCGAGGAAAAAAGGGTGTATTAATTGCATATGGATGCAACTTTAGTTTAGGCACACGTATATATGTTATGTGGAATAAAGTCAAAAGCATGATATATTGGAAACCTAGTTCTTAATTTAGCATATACTATATTGGATTATGATAAGACTATGCTGGGATTGGGATTGACTTTTGGTCAACCTTGACATGTTAAATTAAGCATTCGTAAATTTTGTTGAGAAGATAGATTAAACGTGCATTATGTTCAAACTAAACACTAATAATGCATATGTGTGTTGAGTGTTGACTAGGCCCTAGGCAATTAGTAGAATTAAGGGGGTCAGCCAAAAAAAAAAAAAAAAAGAATCGAGAGTTTTGTACTTCAACTCATAAGTCATAGGCCACAAGTGGTTTGGATCTATTATTTTCTTTGCAATTATTCAACATTATATTATATAATTAAATTTTGATATAGAACTCAATTCTATTATTTGTTTAATATAGATTTAAATACAATTTTGTCGCAAAATTTTTGTGTGTCAGCCCATGGTTATTAGTGGCATCCCGAAACGTCCATATTCAAATATGGCTTTTAAATTAAGTTTCAAATTAGTGGATGCTGTCAAAGGAAGTGTGTGATTCCACCTTTTAGTGTGTACAATTTTCATCTTCGGTATGTGCGATTTTCACACACTTAATTTGTGCACAAAACACACTCTCCCCTCCCTCATCCTCCGCCCTCCGTCTCCATTTCTCACCATCTCCTCCCATCCTCATTGTGTATATCGGTCCCCTCCCCCTCCATTAAGTCTGGATCTGTAAATTAATACAATGAATCTACAAATCTGGTAAAACACATAAGCGTTGTCGTACCACTGTCGCACAACTACACAATCGGTGGTTACTCGTTGATCCATCGATTTTTTTGACTTAGATTTATATTTAAGTTTATGTAAATTTTTTAAGATTATAGTTTTAGGATTAACGGGTAAACCCTCCTCGACGGCGCCAAAGTGGCCAATCAAGTGAGTTATCCGTTGATCCCATTTTTATTGTTTCTTTTAATTTTTTTAGTGTGTAGTCCATTTTATCTTTTTTTTTTCTATGTATGTTTGTACGTCTGTGTGCGACCTCTCCTCTATAATGGGTCTCTCTTCCCTTATTGGGTTAAGCCTATATATGTGCGGCCTCTCCCCTGTCATATGTCTCTTTTTCTTTGTTGTTTTTTTTTTTTTTTTTAATATGGGCTTGATAGTCCTTAGGATCAGCTATTTGGTGGAACTTTGTTTTCTTTTTTGTCTCTTTTTCTTAACCTGAGAACACCTTAGTGTGGGGTTGTATCGATTTGAGAATGAAGACCTGGATGTCATTGTAGGCAAATGATACACTAGTTTTTCCTCTTCTCACGATTGGAGGGGATAACGATACTGCGGTGATCCGTATTGATTTGAATATCTTGAGCTTGAAAGTTTGTCTTGTTATTGTGTATTGATCTTGTAAACCGCTCAAAAAAAAAAAAAAATTTAATACAATACAAATTAATTGTAAACCACTCAAAAAAAAAAAAAAATATCAGCAAGGGCGAAGCCTTCCTATGGCTTGGAAGAACTCCGGCCCACCCTAAATTTCTAAAAAAATAATAGTATATGTATTTAAAAAAACTTTGCAACTCACACAGTGATCTTTCACATAAATAAAATAGAGTTTTTACCATCAATTCATATTCATTTTTGTTAAACTATTTGTAAAATACACATACTTAACTCTTTACATAATTTAAAATTTCAATTAAATAACCTCCTCCAATGTAAAAAAAAAAAAAAATCACTCATCATCAGAGCTTTCTCGTGTTCTGCAAAGCTTAGTGTTGCCTTGAATTTTAAGTCCAATAATATTTTCTCCATGAAAGAAGCTGGTTATTCATCATTCATTTTGCGCTCTGAACGATAATGTATCGAACTAAAATAAATTCTTCTAAAATTCTCAATTTCTTTGAGCTTATCGTGTAAGCAAATAAATCGGTCATGAGTATTCTTGAAAAATTATAGTTAGAGAAATAATTAAATTAAAGAGATATGTCTCTAATAGTTGATAAACATAAAATTAAATTAAATATTTAAAAAATATTGATGTGGCAATCATGCAAATTGTTGGCACTATATCATTCCTGTAAAATTAAATACATATAATAAATTTAAAATTAGAATATTATTTCTTAAAACTCAAAAATATAATTTTGGGACGGATTAATGATATGAGAATAATTTTTTTTATATATTATCAATTAATTTTTTTATTAATTATGTGAGGATAAATTTGTAATTTTATAATTATGTATTTAAAATTATTAAATTTAATTTGAAAGCGTGATAGGGCTACAAAAAATGATAATAAGTGCAATGCAAGACGATGGATTCTGCGACACCAAGTGCAACAGGTAGCAGGTAATCAAATATAAGTCATTAGATTTCAGACCTGATGACTCAAATTAATGGAATGTTGATAGTTTGGTGACACCTGGACTATTTTTAGAAGTTAGAAGATCCCTTGTAACTATTATTGAATTATCCCAAAAGTAATTAGTTTAACATTGAAATACATTTTTCTTGAGTGAGCAATCTTTTACTCGATCGTTGTTATCAGAAGAATTGAGAAGATACTTGACTTATTAGACGAGTCTCAATTAGCTTGAGCTTAGACAACAAACTACCTAATACTTGATGGTTTTCTTCTCTTCTAATTTTTAAGTCTTCTGTCCACTGAGTTGATCTTTATCTTGCTAATACGTGTGTGGAGCATGTATGATCATATTGCTCAACTGACTTGTTGAATTTCCCCTCAAGTGTTGTCTAAGACTAAGTTATATACTAGAAAAATCGACTTTGCAATTTCAGCTTAATTCATATTACATTTTATTTTGGCCTAATCATCAAAACCAATTACAAATTTTTCAATAGTAAGATATGGTGAAGAAACACTTGCACACTATGGGCGCAAGAGATCCAAGTCTTATTATGTAAATTACCACTTTACCCTTACTAAGGCATGTAAAAGGAGAAAAAAATAAGAAGCAATTTGATGTTTTGTCCGCAATGTACATTGTAAAACTGTATAACAACAGCATAATAATTGTGCAGTTCATCTTGTTCTTAGAAAAGACAATTATTTGACTCGTAGTTTTATTAGAACGTTTGCCCTCATTATTAGATCGAGTTTTCAACTATTGTGGATGGTCTTTGATAGACCTTGTTCTTTCCTTTCTTATGTTATAAATATATTATAAAGTTCCTTTTGATATTAAGAAGAAAAAAAATCATCATAAGAATAACAAATAAAATAAAATTCTCACATTCCCTCCGAGTAACTCAAACTTTTTTTTTTTTGGAAGAAGTAACTCAAATCTAAGAGCTACAGATCTAAGTAGTCTGTCAAAAGTTTATACACTAATGACACAATATAGTTGATGTGTATTTTTAAAAATACAATTCCCGCAATGTTTAAGTTGACTACCTATTGACTCGAACATGAAATTTAATGTAAGAGGTTTCAATAGTAGATAAAGTGATAAAATAAATAATGCATTTAATAGTATTTAAATTGATAAAGTTATTTTATTTTTAGAAAATGAGTAATATAATAAGAGACTGATAAAAAAAAGAAAAACATGTAATATAGTAAAAGACCGAGGTAGTAGTTGCTTCACTTGAAAATAATAGTAAAAAACATGGACAACAATCAATACAACATTAAACAGTGCAACAAAAATTGAAATTGATAACAATGGAGTTCAAACTTTGCTCACAAACTAAACTAATTTATTAGTGCCTCAGGGCAAAACATCACACTTAACATTAGTTAAGTGAACCTCGATTCTCGAAAGAACTCATGTTAGATCAAAAGCATCGCCTCATCGTCCCTTATAGGAGGCGATAAAACGCAATCCATTGGAAAAGTTTGTCAATGAATCAACAGTGAAGGCTTTTGAGGCGATATCATTTAACTCATCGATAACACTTTCAGGTGTTTACAGTTGTGATACACTCGCCCCTGTCAAATGGGGCCCTCCGGGCATCTTCAAGATAGAGCAGGGGATAACCACAAGAGCAAGGTCTAGGGTTGAATGCCATGAGGGTTTTTTGGTGGTCGACTCCAGAAGTGCGGCGGCCACCTGTTCCTAGGTGTTTTCCGATAACTCATTCATGCAGTCGTTAGAGAGGCTTGACTATTTCACCGAGACCGAAGTGGACATAATAACCGAGTTAGGATTCAAACACTATATCTAAAGGGTTAAGAGTATAAACACTCCACCGAACAAAATATCAAGTAAATACAATGAGTTTTACTTGAACCTACCTTACAATTGACAAACATAGATGTTGTTAAGGGTGTTACAACACCAATAAAAAAAGGTACAATGAAGACACAATGACCCCATCACTCTAGATGCACTTGACACTCAATAACATATACAGAGTATTTAATTGTGCTTCAAGCTTAATTTGTTGAATGTGCAACCTTTTTAAATAGAACCCAAATATCGGCTGTACTCAGCCACAAACCATTTGGAAGGATTAAAAAATAGTCAAATAGGTAATCTCCCACTAACTTTACATGATGAGAGAAACCTTCAAAGATAATTTTAAATCTTGTAACTTCTCTAATTTGTACAATCGCATGACTTAGATCATTTTGATTTTTATCCCACAATTAGTAACATTTAAGACAACACTCTAAACGAAGTCAGTGTTATAAGAAATGACAAATTTTTAATGTTATCTGAAATATTGGCCAACACAAAAAACACAACATTCAACCAACATTAACAATAATTATTTTCATAAAATTGAATAATTGACCAAAAAATATTACACGAGTGTTTTTTTAAAGTTTACAAGATCATTACACGTGATTAAAATAATTCTAAGCCCAAGAGCTTTAACGTGAAACAAATCAATGCGACATCACTTCCTCCTCCGATTGTGAGAAAGTGGGGAGACTAAATTGTACTCTTTGCCTATAGCTATGTTCATATCTTCATCCTCAATACGGACAAATACTCCATACAAAATATTCTCGTGTTAATAAAAATAGAAACTAGATAAAGGATAAAAATTCATGAAGCATCAAAGGACTACCAATCACAACTCATTATGGAAAAAACGAGTCCCATAACATAAACAAAAGACCGTACAAGACGCAAGAAAACTAAAAAAAAAAAAAAAAAACCTAAATACTCTTATTACTTGGTCAAACTCCCTGCGTCGAGTAACAAACTCATTATACTTAAAAATAACAAAGAAATAAGACTTAAAACACGAGCATCCATTGGTCAAACTACCACAATTGTCAAGATTCAAGTTTGGAACCACTTCTTCCATTGATTTTCTATGTCGTTTCCTTTGCCTAAAACGTGAAACTTCACTTTTTACCCTACTTTCACACACATTAATTCCATCTCAATCTTACCTTATTAAATATAATTCTCATAGGCTGCACTAGTGGACAAGAGTTGACAAGACGAAAACGATTTTATCTTTTTTTAAGTTCAAAGGAAGACCAATACTAGCCGTTGGATCATAGGCGGCTTACAACTTCCCCACACGCGTTTTCTTGCGACCCCTCTTTCGCACTCACCTTCCATTCATCAAATGTGTGTCAATATCTAATTATATATAAATACGTCGTATATTGAAAAGTATGTACAAACAAGCTGTGTAGACTTTCAATTTCAACTCACTATTCCAATATTGTACTTGTGTTGTGATGGCTGATATGGGAGGCGCCGGCGGCCAGTACCCTGATTTTCCGGCGGCGGCAACGCACGGCGGACAGTTTATTCAGTACAATATTTTCGGAAACATGTTTGAAATCACCAACAAGTATCGCCCTCCGATCATGCCTATTGGCCGTGGAGCTTACGGCATAGTCTGGTAATTACAATTTTTTTTTTTTTTTTTTTCTATCTAGGGTTTGTGAAAATTTTCTGAATTATTGAATTGGTTTGTTTGTTTGTTTTGTAAATTGAAGCTCTGTTTTGAACGCGGAGACTAATGAGATGGTGGCAATTAAGAAGATTGCGAATGCTTTTGACAATTATATGGATGCAAAGAGGACCCTTAGAGAGATCAAACTTCTTCGTCACTTGGATCATGAAAATGTTGGTATTTTCATCCTTTTTATGCTGATTCATTATATGGGTTTTTTTGTTTGATTGTTTGTTTATCAAGATTGTGAGATTTGATTCTTGAAATTGTAGAAACTATGTTCTTTTACAAGGTTTTTAGGGTACTAATTGTGGATATGTGAATAATTATAGGTTATTGCTATAAAAGATGTGATTCCTCCTCCTTTAAGAAGGGAATTCAGTGATGTGTATATTGCAACAGAGCTTATGGACACAGATCTTCACCAAATTATTCGATCCAATCAAGGATTATCTGAGGAACATTGTCAGGTAATTAGAATCATTTAACTAAACCATAGAGTTTTAGAAAAAATCATGAATCAGCACTGATATACATGTATATTTTGCAGTACTTCTTGTACCAGCTTCTTCGAGGTCTTAAATACATACACTCAGCTGGAATTATACACAGAGATTTGAAGCCCAGCAATCTATTGCTGAACGCCAATTGCGACCTCAAGATTTGCGATTTTGGGCTAGCCCGAACGAGCTCAGAGAGCGAGTTCATGACTGAGTATGTTGTGACTAGGTGGTACAGGGCACCCGAGTTGTTGCTCAACTCGTCTGTATATACAACTGCTATAGATGTCTGGTCAGTTGGTTGCATTTTCATGGAGCTTATGAACAGAAAGCCATTGTTTGCTGGGAAAGATCATGTTCATCAAATGCACTTGTTGATCGAGCTTTTGGGCACACCAACTGATTCGGATCTCGATTTCACACGAAACGAGGATGCACGAAGGTACATAAGGCAACTGCCACGCCACCCTCGTCAGAATTTAGCCAAGTTTTTCCCACATGTGAATCCTCTTGCAATTGATCTTATTGATAAGATGCTTACAATCAACCCAACTAAGAGGATTACAGGTAACTTAATTTCCATCACTTTTCGTAATTTGATGATTTGTTTCAAGTAAAATAGTGATCTTATTACAACATCCCTTGTTACAGTTGAAGCTGCTTTGGAACATCCTTATCTTGCAAGATTGCACGATCCAGCTGACGAACCAGTGTGTTCGGTGCCATTTTCGTTCGATTTGGAGCAACAAATGCTGACGGAAGAGCAGATGAAAGACATGATTTATAAGGAGGCTTTGGAACTTAATCCCACATATGCCTGATACACCTTATACACAAGCAATGAATTGATGACAATTCCATGGATTAGGCTTCTACTTTAACCAGCCTCCATTATTTTTTCATAAGTTTTTATGTCTAGAATCGGAATTCTCCGATTGTTTGCTTTCGACTTTCGAGTGTATCCTGTATCCTTAGATATTTTTCTTTCTTTGGTTTATTTTGGAACATGTTATGTACAGATTACATGTAATTCAGACATGTAACTACTGTTTGTAAGAGTTAAATAGCACTGATATTTCTTTTTTGTGAACATTGTATGTATGTTTCTTTAATCATCACATATATAAACATCTATCCATACTCATTTCTCTATTTTTTTCCTTGTAGTCAACAAACAACAACAATTCAATTATTCATCTCCATTATTGCTTCTTTCACATATATATATATAATATGTGTATAAAAGATACATTAAAGTAGTAACATCAAAACTGTTCCTTATTATCAATGCTTATCCTGTTAAATAATCTATTGTACTCTCCAAAGTTGACTTATTATCTCAAACAAGAAGATGAATTATATTCATTTTATATAATTTAAGGGGCTAAATTTTCAAAAGATGAGGCCAATATCTTTGAAGAATCTGTAAACATGTTGAATTAATTGGTGACTTGTTTGCAAGTTGGCAATGCTATAATACTTCCAAAGAATGGGTGTAATGCTATGTATATCTAATAGCTATTGGTACACCTATATATTCTTGGACAAAATGCTCAACAAATCAGTGGTTTCAGTATAAGTAAGTCCATCAGCTAAGAGATCATTCACAGTTCTGTAGCTGTAATGGACGAAGCAGCTCGTTTATCGGGTCATGGAAAGCGAGGAGGCTGGATCACCTTCCCCTTTATCATAGGTATGGAAAACTTATTGACCAAAAATATGGCAGATATTACAAGTTGTTGATGAACTGATGATTTCTTTTTTTATGAGAAAAACAGGAACAATGGGTTGCTTAACTATAGCTTCAGGAGGATGGATAGCCAACTTGATAGTGTATCTGATTGAAGAGTTTAATATAAAGAGCATAAGTGCTGCCAAGATTTATAATTTTGTGAATGGAAGCATTACCATGTTTCCGATTGTGGGAGCAGTGCTGGCGGATTCGTACGTCGGTTGCTTCTCTGTTATCTGGTTTTCATCACTCATTTCTCTCCTGGTAGGCTACTGAAGTCAAACATTGTCTTAAAATTTGAGTGTTTTCTTTTAAAAGAAATGTGTAAGTGCTAATTGATCTCAAATTTGATAGTTTTTAGTATTTTTCATGGATGGAAAAAATCTTGCACCTCCTCCTAGTTGATAGTTTTACTATTTTTCAAGTTTCTGAATTGATAAAACTCCTTTTAATATCAAACTAAACCATTTTGGTGTTTCAGGGAATGTTTCTTCTGGTTCTAACAGCTGCAATGAGTGCTTTAAGGCCTCCACCTTGTGAAAATGGATCAAATTCTTGTAAATATCCGACACAAGTCCAGTTTGCAATCTTGTATCTTGCTCTAGCCCTTGGATCTCTTGGGAATGCAGGCACGCGTTTCACGATTGCAACAATGGGAGCTTATCAGTTTGATGAGCATAAGCAGCAGGGCATTTTCTTCAACTGGTACATTTTCACAATGTATTGTGCCACTGTTATAAGCTCCACTGCTATAGTGTATGTGGAAGATAATGTCAGCTGGACCTGGGGTTTCATAATCTGTGCTGTGGCTAATGTGTTTGGCTTATTAGTTCTCTTGTGTGGAGCCCGATTCTATCGACTTGTTAAGCCTCGTGGAAGCCCGTTTAAGAGCTTGGCCCGCGTTGTTGTGGCAGCTATCCGGAAAAGAAGAATGGTTGTTTCTGAAAAAGATGAAGATTATTACCATCGAGATTCTACTAAAAGAGCAACCAAGAATCCTACACATTTCTTTAGGTCAGTTTCTGTTATAATATAGTTGAAAATATCAGTATCGATGAAAATATCATGAGTAAATTTAGAAAGAGAAAACAAAGAAAATTTAACAAGATTTTGTTAACAAACTTTAATTCATATATTTAACAAAATAATTTGAACAAAATTTCTATTTGGGATGAATATGTATAAAATTGGATATATAATGTTATTTCTTAGGTTTTTACTTTTATTAAATATATATATCAACATTTTCCAAAATTTATTGACTTTTCATATTTTCTCAGGCTCAATTTGATGACAAATTAAACAATATCGAATCTCAATACTTTTACTAATATTAAGAAAATATTGTTTTCTCACTATCGATATCAATGAGCACGAATAGTGTATATATCTAGATAGTTACTTCTTTGGTTCTCGATCTTCAATGGTGTTAATAGTCACCCTCTATCCATTGGGCATGACTTTTAACACCCACAACTATTCTATACACTCACTTTATAGCTGTGTTTAATTGTACAAGTAGCCAAAAACGTAGTACACATGGATTGGGTGTTAATAGTCGTGCTCATATCCATTTTCAACACTTTCTTACCTACGAATTATCGCAGGTTTCTGAACCGTGCAGCATTGATAAACGAAGGAGATACGATGCAAGATGGTTCCATCTTATATACATGGAAATTATGTACAGTTGAACAAGTAGAAGATCTCAAAAGTCTAATCAAAATCTTTCCACTTTGGTCATCTGGCTTACTCTTATGCACCCCATTAGCCATCCAACTAAGCTTAACCATCATCCAAGCTTTAACCATGGATCGTCGTCTCAACTCCCATTTCAAAATCCCTGCTGGTTCAATGCCAGTCTTCATACTAATCTCAACTTCAATCTCAATTTTCATCATTGATCGTCTGTTATTTCCCCTGTGGGAAAAACTAACCAAAAGGCCTCTTACACTTCTCCAGCGCGTTGGAATTGGACATGCACTTACTATAATTAGCATGGCAGTTTCAGCGGCTGTGGAGTCGAAGAGGCTAAAAACAGCAAGCCGAAACTTGGACAGTGCTGTAGTTCCAATATCAGCAATGTGGCTGATTCCACAGCTGGTTATTGCTGGTTTGGGAGAAGCATTTCATTTTCCTGGACAAATTGCATTATATTATCAAGAATTTCCAGAGTCTTTGAAAACCACATCTACTGCAGCTGTTGCTATGTTTATTGGGATTGCATTTTATGTGAGCAACGCAATTATTGATCTCGTTCAGGGCGTGACGGGATGGGTACCTGATGATATAAATCATGGGAGGCTAGATAAATTGTATTGGTTGTGTTGCATATTAGGAGGATTGAATTTTGGTTATTATCTTGTTTGTGCCTCGATGTATAAGTACCGACAGAATGTTGAAAACTCCACGGATGATTGAATAATTGTTTATCAGAGTCGAGACTTGTGAACTTAATTTGTAGTGTCTTCTTACATTAGATTCAATCTGAGTTCTGATTTTTCTGTCTCTGTCTCATCATTCATATGGAAATTACCCAGAAAGAAAAATAAGAATCAGATTACATGCAGTGTTGACTAATTGTAAGAATTGTTTCTCATTAACGTTTAACTATTAGAAGATTATTCGAATCCAGTTGAATTCTATGTACATACTATGATCCTCGTTGTCAGAATGCTTCACGTGAATTGCTTCTTAATTCCACAATTTAAGTAGATGATCTCAAAAGCTTCACCAAAATCTCTTGTACGTCCCAGAGATTAAAGTTAGAAAAATCGAAGAATCTATTAAACAGATCAACGGTCTTAGTCCCATGTCAGTGTAGTATATCACTGTGCACAGGTATCAGATGAATACGATTCATTCCCTCATTCATCTCATCATCATAACTATATATGTAAGTATGAACTACAACTAATAGATTTCTTTCTGTAAAGAAATGGAAATGGCTTCACATGGTATGGTTCCCTAACAGCAGGTCTTGGATGTTATAAAATATCCATTTGCATAAAAATAGTATCGAATTGTTTTAATTCTATGAGCAATAATTAAAGGTGGATCGGTTTTATTACGCAAGGAATCATCATAGCTTACAAATATTTGATCAATGGGTATGCATCAATGTCCATCTTTTTACAACAAGTGAACCGATTCGTCTGTGGATAGAGGGGAAAAATAGTTACAAACCCTATTAGATGTGGACAAATAGATTGCAACCAACGAACTCGGAGCCTGAGATTTACAATTGCAATTCCAGTGAATCCTTCTATATGTATTGTGATGTTAAAAGAGGACAAGTAGCGTGTCTTTGTCAGCTCAAACACGGCCATTGCTTGCTGCTGCTACTCTTTCTCACAAAATTGTCAAAAATACACAATAGCTACTAATCTTCATTCTCATTTAATGCAGCAAAAGAGAAGGGTTTAAATTTGTACCCCTCGCCATTGTAGAACTTATTCTGAAATTCCACCCAATGGAGACGTAGAGCATGGAGGAAAGCACTCAGTGTCTCCATCATCAGCAGAATAAACGCTGTAGCAAAAACAAACACTGCCAGACCCGCCAAACGTATCATGATATTTTCATATCTGCATATGCACAATTTTATTTAATTTTTTTTTACCATATCCTTGAAACTTAGCATATAGGTAAAATCCTAAGAATATACCAAATGTACAATTCTTGTTGCTATTAAAACTTACCCCCAAGTAAGAAGAAGAACTTTTTCGTAGAAGACAGTTGATAGTTCTGAGTGAGCCAGACTGTAATCATACAAGGACAATTGCAAGGTCAATAGCCAAGAACGGAGGGACCTATGTGTAATTTCATGTTGAAACTGGTCCTACCTCAAAGCCCAAAGCCGGAGATATGATGCAGTGTTTGAAACTGCTCCAAGTACAAATTCGATTGAATGTATCATCTGATGCACAAAAACCTCACTGAAATTGAACTCCTCATGGTCTGGTTGCTTTACAGACTCAGGTTCCTCGTCGTCATAAGCATCAGAGGTTCCGAGCATTGCATATGATCGGCCTTGAAATCTCTTAGATATGCACACAAAAATGGCAAAGTGAAAACCATTTTTTACAGTTCTCATTGTAAAATAAATTATCTGAAAATTTCATATCTGCCTATTTTAAGGACAAACAGTTGTCAAATGGTATATCAAGTTCACACCACGTCACATGGAAAAATGGAAGTCAAGCACCTGTAGGTTAGGTATATGAATATTTTAATTTGCTTAAAAAGAATCATGAGGAAAGCAGGTCCAACGCGATTAGATTTTTTTATGAGAGAAAAGAAGAATGCATTCCAGTTTGGAGACAAAGCCAATTGCATTGCCATATGAAATGTAAAGAGAGGAGAAAAAAGGATAGGAAACAACGCAAAGAAACCAAAAAAAAAAAAAAAACTAAGAATTGCTTCACTGTTTCTAAAATTGCTTTTCAGTAACATGCATGAATGCATTCATAGGCAAGGGGAGTCCAACTACACACTTTCAAATGTTTTATGGAATCAATGTAGACAATATACTTATCCAACTTGCTTCTGCAATGAGCGCTCGTGATGGAAAAAAGTCTGAATGAGCACTTTAAATCATTTCAAGAAGTAAAATCATGAAGAACACTCATGATGGTAAAGGGCTTTCATTATGAAGGCAAAATCAAATAGATGCATCATGTAAATCCAAGGGGGTGGGTGGACAAAATGGGATATGGTGGCAAAATGATCTAATCATGAAAGGAATGAAATGAATTAGAAGGGTAAAGACAGACAAGTTTATAGGTTTCAACATAATGAAACAGTGTTCCGCATCTTCCAGAATAAATAAGTCAATAAAAGATATGCAACATTAGTAAAAGGCTATAGATACCTCAGTATGCAGCTTCTTTAAAATAAAAGGTTTGGGAAAGAGCATCCATGGGACAGCAATAATAGCCAAAAACAGCAATATAACCTGCAAAAAGAATAACTATATAAGGTAAGCATGTGTGCATCATATGCATATATAATGTCAAGAGTGACATAAGATTTTATTTGTGGCCATGCCTGAAGCACACTCTGACCCCGGAATAGCTGATTTTCACCCAAATCTTCAAATGGACTTAAGAACATATAAATCATCACATGATAGAGATCTGCTTGAGAACCAGTGCACCATTTCATAATGATGAGGATTGCAAGATATCCAAACAGACTGTTGAGGAAAATCATCTGAGGCACAAACTGATACCTAAGAGTCAAAGTGAAGATATAAGTTCCTAAGAATGCTAACTTATTACAGTTAGAGGAAAAGGCAGTAGTGAAAGAACGTACTTAATATCAATTGAGTTTCTGAAATAGCGTGCATTGAAATAACTTAGGATGATTCCTAGATTCATATGTGCAACACCAAATAGAACAGACATTTTCATTTTGAGAGAATTTAAGAAAGGCAGCTCAGTACGACTTCCACGCCAACTTGGATCTACACCAAATGGATATGCATCTTGATGTTTGACTAAACCAACTGAACGAGAATCACTGTTGAGGTGAGAGAGAGCAACCGATTGTATTAGTAATATATAAACAAAGTAATATAAGTAACCTTAAAATCATAAATATATCAGACAATAAGAAATACTACATTTATGTGTGATGAAATAGAATGGTGGAAGAACCAAATGGGCAGGCATTAAAATATCAGAGATTTAAGCAGGAATTTCCGTGTAAAAATACAGACAAATTATATCTGACTAAATATAGAAAATAGGAAAATCTAGAGCTCTGATGTAGTCATTCTATATAATGCTTCATTAGCATATTAATTTGCTTCTGTTCAAAGAGCAAAATGAATATTTAACTTTATATTTGCAAGATGAGCTTATAGTAAGATTCCCTGTCCATTTAATAGTGTGCTTGTCAATTTGTCATCTAACTTGGACTGGAATTTATATAGAATGACTACAATACAGATCATGCTGATTTTAGGAATAATGCCAGAGACTGTTTTTGGTCGAAATATTCAAGGTTGTTTGGGTTAATGAATTTGAAATGACTGAACATCAAGTCCACTCAATTTCGACAGAGTTTTCAAATCCACCCAAATAATAAAAAATAAATCCAAAATGAGAGAAGGGGTTCTAAAATTAATTCAAAATATGGGATTACACTGTAGTTTTTCATTACATCCTTAAACCCCTTCAAACAAATGCTAAAAGAATGAAAAAAGTTTAAAAAAAAGATCTATGAATGTTCAAAGCTACACAGATGAACTCATCCAAATTCCAAAGGCATAATGAATTTGTTATTATAATTTTCAAACACATCCTTAATCTATGAATCCAAATGCAACCTAAATGAACTCCAAATTTAAAAAACAACAGTACCCAACTGTACACACTCCAAAAATGTGAATCCTGAATAAGAATATAATCTTCAAGAGAAAAGGAAATGATGACAGTAAACTTTTCTATTCTGCAGTAGTTCATATGTAATTCAAACTCTATAAGGACAAGACTTGCACCCTTTTTGTAGTGACCCAAGTTATTCATCAAGCTTCATTTAATAATAATAATACTGCCATTAACTTTCGGCTTTCCAAATTATCCTTTTTTTGGCATCTTCTATCTTTAATTTTCTAAATCTTCCTTTAATAGCTTAGTTTCCAACTTTATGTTACTTTCTGGCTTTCTTTTTTTCTCTGCTTGCCGAGGAGCTGAGGTGGGAAAAAGTGTAATAACCAAGAAAAGGCGATAATTCTTACCTGCATGTGGCATCTCGGCATCTGTAAGCTGAGCTACCAAATATGTGAAAAGGGACGGAAAAGAATTCATTGTAGATCAAGCCACAGTAGATTGAAAAGAGTGACATCAAAAGGAGAACATATCGTCCACCAAATAGAATCTCCATGAAGCTGCCGAGTTTCTGATGGAAATAAACAAATAATTACACGGAACAAAATTATCAGTTACACTTTGGCAATCAGTTAGTGGGTTCCAGTCTTAAAAACCACTAGAAAATATTTTTAAAAAAATTAGAAAAACTTATCAATCCAGGAAATAAGCTAACAAGTGCATACTAATATTCCACCTCGAAAACAATTTCTTCACACATTAACTTTGAAAAGCACAATTTATAATAAATCCATGAAACTAATAAGCTGAAAAATGTTAATCTCACGGCCAGCCAGCTTCCCTCTATACAGCAACTGATTAATAAACTATGACACGTGCTCAAGAAAAGGAAAAAATATGAAATAGTCTTGCTGTTATCATACGCACACTACACCAACTTCAGAATCCAACAAAAAGAACAGTATTTTCTATGGTATGTTAATTTTCAACGAATACTGAAATATGAAAGTGCATATAACTGAAACTGAAAACATTATCAATAGATAATGGAATTACACAAGTAGCAAAATTGAATCGACAAACATATGCATAGAACATTAACATCAACTGCAATAAAAAATAAAAATGAGATAGCGTACCTGTGAACTGAACTTTTTTTCACGGGCAATTAAAAAGAATGCTCCAAGTAGCAAACATATACCATGTCCCCAATCCCCAAACATCACAGCAAAAAGAAATGGAAATGTAATAATAGTATAGACAGCAGGATTTGCCTCCTGGTATTTAGCAACACTGTTACACAAAATTATGGATCAGTGCCTTAAAATATGCAGATAGACACATACAGAATTTCAAGATGGCCATTATGATTGGTAAGTTCAGTTCTTCAACAAAATATAAAACAAATTTTAAATTGGAAGCAACTTTGGCAATGGAAACTCTGGATGCAAAAGAGATCACTCCCAATGACTTGATACATTATGCTGCTGTAACAAGCACTACATAGAGATCAAGAATTGAAGGAGCTGATGTCATCCTCAAAGAACTTATGCCTCGAACTAATAGACTTACCCATATGCATCAACAAATTCTTGATATGCATTTGTGAAATGGTTGGTTTGGAAATATGTTGGTGGAGACTCAACCGAGTCCTTCACATGAAATATTACGCCCACTTGTGAGTTACTATCAATTGTTGCACGTTGCAAAGCTTCTTGAATCTGCAATATGGCAGATCTTATCCCTTACAATCAATATGGATTATGGAATAAAAAAGCAGTTACTCCAAGTATCACAAACAAAAACATAAACAGTAGACCAAGCACCTTCATTTTTGCAAATATGGGAAACCAACCCTCACCAACCAAACACTTCTTTGTGACATCAAAGTTCAGCATATTTAGCGTGTCATAAACAGCCTTTTCCCTTCTCACCTAGAGAGGGGTGTTCGGAAATAACTTAGCATCCTCACTAGCAAACCAGTGATTAGTTAAAAAGGAAGAAAATACAATAGCTGCACCCTACCATGTTCATCCACTTAGGAAGGTGAAACCCAATGGAGGTGAGAGCCTTATCCCGATGACAGTGGCCAGCCTCTAAGGTTGTTTCCAAATCAGACAAGTGTGACAAAACCTGAAAATGGGAAGAGATGTTATATTACGTATTTACAGAAACAACATAATACAGCATGAGGCCAGCTGAAGCTAGGAGTTCTTCTTTCCTTTCCTTGGTAATGTCCAACTATAAAATAAGGCTTTGATAAACTTAATCACAGATTGTAATACAACTGCATGTAGCTCTAGTGTCTTGGAGCAAGTGAGCGACTTATCAATTGGAGGTTCTAGGTTCATACGTGATAATCCACTGGACCTAAGGAACTAAGGTTTTAAATTTAGGTTGCTGCTGCAATAAAAATGACAGAGAAGAATGTGTATGGATCTTTTCCACAAGCAAAACTCTCTGGTTACAAACATACCTCTTGAGTTATTTGCCTCCGCTTGATTGTGTCTTCTGGAACCGGATAGCAATTTGCACCGAATGCTTCACAAATTTTTAGGATTTTTATTCTCACTTGCTCACCTGAGAAGAATATCATAAAAACTGTTTTCTCAACCTGCAGATGCAACAACCAAAAATCCACATCAATTCCTTGAAACATGTTATGATTGTTCTATTTAAGAATCCAAAACACATCATCCTCGTTTTTAACCAATGAAAATTCTAAATAAACAAATGCTCAATATGTTTTCCTAGACAAAAATCAAAGAAACACTACCATTTCATTTGTTGCAGGATCCAGGATTTGATCATCAGCTGGTGCCTGATTGAAAAGCATATTTCCCCTCGTTGTACGAAACAGCATTCTCTCAAATCTCAAAATTTTAGATTTACAAATAATGCCACTTATAAATCCCACACCAGATTGATTAGATGGTCCCGTTCTCATCTCCTGAAAATTAGAAAACCTACCTGAATACAGCAACAGAAATGATTCATGAATCGCAATTGGTGGTTACCTGGTCAAGCAGTGATGAGGCGTCTTCATAATCATCCTTTATACAGACATTTTCATCTAATTCTGTCTCCTGGTCCTGGGCTGCAACAGGACTCCCACTCGATAAAAGGAAGTCACCTGCCTGGAGTTACCAAAAAATTGAGATGGATGGATCTACTAGATTACGAGAATCAAAAGCCTTAAAGACCCTCAAAAAGAGGAAGTCAAGAACGCTTAAGACAACAATATGGAGAAGGGAATGAAAAACACTGTATCTGGATTTTATGCACATACTTCAATATTTTTCCTTTATCATACTTTCTCCACAATATAAGAGCAGGCATGCAGCATACAAGGCTTTGTTTTAAAAGATATTAATTTCACAATGAAAATGACTTAAAACAATGAGATATATTCTAGTAATTTAAAGAAAAAAAACAGAAAAAGGAAAACATTGATTAAAAAAAAAAATCTTGTTTAAACACAGAAAAATCAATAATTTCCTTACAAGGCCAACTGTTTCTCATTGACCAAGGAAAAGAAAATATAAACCAATAGTTGACTATGTACCTTGCGCAGTACCATCTTGAACTCAAGTAGTTCATTATATGTTTGCTGCAGTTTCTCACTATTGGCATTCATTTCAATCAACCCGTGCTCATGCTCAGCAAGTTGAATCTATCATCGAAACAGCAGTCAAAATCTGTCATAGCAGAAGGAAGATCCATTCTCTGGCATACACATAAAATGAAGCATACCTCCAATTCTTCTAACTCAATATCAGGTTGAGAAGCTGAACTGGTTGGTGGTATCAGACCAGCTTTATGAATCTGGTCTTTGATAAATCGTAGTTTCCTAGACATCTCAGCACATCTTTTAACCTATGGACATATAAACCAGCAACAACAATTTAAAAAACCAAGAAGAATTGTATCAGGACTTGCTCTCTATCAGCAAACCAGCATAAGAGCATGATCAACAAATAAGTTACATAGTGCAGAATCTTGCATTCAGAAAATGCCACGTCATATTCAAATACAATGGAGAAATATTCATGGTTATTTTTGTAAAGACCTAAAAGAAGAATGTCAGTGCTACACCATGGCCAAAACTGAAATGATACATGGAGTAAGAGAAGTGCACCCCTTAACACTCGATACTAATGAAGCCTACTACATCTAAAGATTTACTGGAACATAAATTTGAGTCAAAGTAATTGAATGAAGGAAATTACTTTGTATTATATGCCTAAATTAGTTAATTTGTAAAATCAGAACACACTTCTATGGTCTTCAGAACAAGTAACTGCATTATTAATGACGGGTTACAAGTATTTGATGGTTTTAGAATTTATCCCAGTCCACGGACTCCCCAAAACAGAGTGTGGCTAAATTACTTCATGTTATCCACTTACTTCCTCGAAGACCTTCAATTAGAGTCTAGATAAAGGCTATCTTGTTCAGATATAGCACATTCAAATACGTACAATGAAGCTGACGAGAAGAGAACTATATTAGAAATTTAGATATTGCAGGATGAGAATTACTTTTCTAACAATCAGAGTCACCAAGCAATGCTTATGTCGTTTGGGTATATATGAGTTGTGATGAACTATTAACATTTCAGATATTGTTTTAGAACAACATTGAACAGCTTTGCTCTAACAAAGTCACAAGATATTGGTGGATAACAAGACTGTGATTTTTTAAAGCTAATGACCCTCCACATCTAAAGTGTACGAGGGATGGTATATTTAAATTCTTCGAGAAAAATATGGAGACAACATGGACATGAGAGGAGGTTCTCTTTTGGATCTCTCAATAGCTAAGGGCAGAAAGCAAATACATTCTAGAGAGTTAGTCAAAAGTCCAAGCTCAGACCATCATACTAACTGAGCCAGACCACAGAGCAAGGCTGCTCAAGAATCAGATTGCTGCGGCTCCTGAGCAGAAACTTTCGCGTCAAAACATAAGATAAACAAATAGATCAATTGAATTAGCTATATTCTGATGGAGGAACTGCTACCTTTAATGAATAATAAAGGTGATTCTTGTATTTCACCTCTCCCATTAGACCAATATGTTTCTTAGGAAAAAGAAATTTGTGAAAAAAGAGAGAGAGGAATAAGGAATTAATCTCTAGATTGAGGTAAAAAGTCTGCTATGCTAATATTAAATTTTAATGTCAAACCAAAATTCGATTCTGTAGTACTACATATGAATAAAATACACCAAGTTATTCTAGAAAATTAAGCTCTAACGACCTCAAGAAACAAAGTCACAACTTTGAAAAGGATTAATGGTTCTTTGCGGTCCACCAATTGAACAAACATAGGAAATGATCTGCAATGTAGGCTCCTGCAACTCCAAGCAACTAATTTTACAGTTTGACCATTCGACTGATTTGTGCTTTAGTCAATTGATATTTTTGTAACAATAGAACAAATTTCTTATTGTATACATAATCTATATTAACACTAAATGATTTGCATACATTTTAACGGCAATAACGGATATAAAGCTGAATTGACAATAAAATTTGAATAATTTAATTTGAAATGAAGGCAGTAACTAATAATTCGAGAATGAACTTAGCTTTATTTTTAAGCATGCCATTCAAAATATGGGGAAAGAATGAAATCTCCATGTGTACATTAAAAAACAGCAAATAGCGTTTCATATACATTACCTGATTAACAAATGTTCGCTGGAAAGGGCTTTTATCATCATTTAACTGCCATTCAGAATAGCTTAATTAGGTTTGTTGTTTAAAACACATAATCTACCACAAGACTACTAAAATTTGATTCAAATGACCATTCCAATAAATATCTACAGACAGATCCGAATAGCATCGCATAAACATAAAAATCACAAAACCTGAAACCAAATGCCAATTAAACCATCTACACAACTCCAAGATTCAAAAGTATTGAATGCATGCCCGACTAAACAGCCAAGCAAATGTATATGCTATTTTTCCATAGCACGATTTTGTTTTTACACACTGCACTCCAGTTGTATATAGAACTGATAAGATACACATAAGGTTGCATTTGAATTGAAGGATCTGGAACAAAGGGGTAGAAGGACTTCATATTAAGTGGATTACAGATTCACCAAAATCACTCAAATAATACTTAAAAAGTGACTTGTAGATTTCAATTAGGACTTTCAATAAACTGAAAATATATTGTTATGGAGTTCAAATTCACCTATCCAAATCCTTTGATCTCAATGAAAATAAAATAATTGAAACAAGTGGAACAAATTAAACTCTGTCCTTTCCAGAATGGACACAATGATCATCAGTATTTATCCTTCAGAAATGCACAATTTCCGTTGCAAAAGACTCGCAGTAGCCAGAGGCAATATCTAAACGCAGTATTGAACTTAATCATAAAATCCATTCCTAATAACTGAGTTGAATTCAGTGAAATCTGCGGCATGATAGTACATGTCTTGTAATCAATTGAACACTCTTTTATACGCATTCGCTCCACCAAATTCAAAAAACGGTTCTACATAGTATACACTTATCACCAAATTGACACAAACATAGAACGAAAACAGAGGGATCTGAACGTACGTCGCGGAATTGGATGAGGCCGAGTTCGCCGAGGTAAGAGATGGCGCGGTGAGCCGACTCGACGGGGAAGATGAGTTGCACAAGCATCATCTTCTCGGAGCGCATCAGATCCATGTCTGGCAAATTGTCTATGTACTCCATAGCTTATTCAACACCAGACGGATCGCAATCACTCACGGTGTCCTCTGCCTCAGATCTTCAAACAAACTAATTTTGCAATGCGTTGTGAGTGTGAGTGTGAGAGTGAGAGAGAGGTTTAGTGTGTGAGAGAGAAATATGGAGGGATTGTGCGTGTAAATGGGGGTGTCGGTGAAGCGGTGAAGCTGTATGCATATATATATATATATGTTTGTTGCAACTGTCTGTCTATGGCGGAGGTGTCCGCAACTGCAACGGGTTTATTATTTGTTGCTCTTCGGGTTGACAACTTCACATTGGGAACGGTGAGGAGTGAAAATGAAGGAAACACAAATACTGTTTCACCGTACGGCGACGCGCTTTCTATATTTCGATTGTAATTTTCTTCGACTAATTTGATGGAGTAGTAAATTAGTAGTACTTAATTTGCAATTTTTTTTTTTTTTTTTTTCACAATTATTTGCATATCACGTATTTACAATCATTTGATGTGATTATTTTTATTTTCAATTCAATCATTTACAATTTTATTTTATTTATAAAAGTTGCTCCCCAGTTAATTATTTAAATAGAATAAGCATATAGTTTATGAACCCAAAAATTGATCTGAGTAAAATTTTATATGACGGAGGAAGTACAAAATTATTCATCAACAATTCACTCATTATCCATTTTTATAGTTTGTGTACCCATAAAATGGGGGGAGTAAATCGAATGTGTCCAAATTTGACTTGATTAGTTACCGAGAAGGGAGATCTCCTTAGTCATTTCTCAATTTATATTTAATACATTAATGTTTTAACCTTTTTTTTCAATTTTACTCTTATTTTAATTTAAAAAAATACTTATAATTTTTTAACTTACATCGTTCATTAATTAAAAACAAAATTGTTAATACATACCCCTCCTCAGTTCTATAAAAAAAAATTAAAACATACTTTAAAAGAAGAATAGATAGAGGGTTTGTGAATAGAAATTGATACTTCACTAAAAAGTAAGGAATGAGGGTTTGTGAATAATGATTGAGGCTAAGAAAGAGCTTGCAGTGTTGCTAGTAAAGGAAGAGAAACCCTGAAAACAACGAGTTAAAACATTTTGACTAAAGGTAAGAGATCTTAACACAAAGTTCTTTCGTTAAATAACTTCAACAACGAAAAAATTAAATAAGTTGTCAGGCATTATGAACCACTTTAAAATTTGGTTTACATAGCAAATATATATGAAGAGGGTTTTGGGGATTATTTCTATGAGTTTTTCACTCCATATGAAAGTTTGGAGAACATTGATAAGATTATAAGTACGGTGAAAAATAGTACTCCGTATCTACAACGACCATTATGCAAATGTATAACAATAAATCATCGAAACCTGACGATTTTAACCCGGGCTTTTACACATGGTTTTGGGGGTGTGGACCGTGTGGTGGATCCAAACATCTCTCCCCATGTTATATCATTTGTTTAAAGTTCATCTAAATTGTTTAATTACAGTGAATAATGATATGAGTTCTAGTAGCAAGAAGAATCAACGAAAAGAGGTCAAAAAGCGTGTTAAAAATATTACGAAACCTACAACTTCTTGACTAAAAAATCAAAATCAAAATCAAATTGATTTTGTACTACTCTAACGAGTGAAAAGTCTTACTTTAATAGGTAAATTGTGCAATATAGTATCACAACTATTTATTTGAATTTGTAATATATACTCTCATGTTTGATAACATAGACGGATTATCTAAGATTAGGATGATAACTAAACTTTTTAAACTTTAAAGCATAATCTACCCTTCATCTAAGTTATCAAACAACCAAAACAACCAATAAAAATGATATATAATTAATTTAGGTTTAATCTAAACTATCAAACACATGACCATAAGAATTTATAACATTTTAATAAAAAATACTCCCCCCATCCACCAAAAGTAGTCCCATGGTGGGTGGGCACAAATTTTAAGAAAAAAGTAGATAAAGTAGATAAAGTAAGAATATTATAGGTTATTGTAGGGTCCATTGTGAATAAAGTGATTGTTTGTGAATAGAGTTGATGACAAATTGAGTAATTAAATGATGTTTGAGGGGTGATGGTTTCTATAAAGTGTATGAGACTATGGACAAAGAATATGAGGCAAATGAGACTACATCTCATGGACGGAGAGAGTATATTTTATTACCATATGTTTCAAAACGGTTAACCAACATGTTAATTAATTGATAGATATAAATTGAATTGAATTTTATTATTTTTTTCTTCTGCAAACTTCTACGTGACATGAGCATGAAAATGTTTTTCTTCTATAATCTATAAGAAGAAATCATTTAATATTTCATTATCAATTGTAGATATGTGATCGCTTAGATATCATCATGTATTACCACAACTATTTACTTTTGAAATTGTAATATTTTTAATGATTGTCAAGCAACAGTCTAGGCTTGTTTCAAGATTTTCAAGTAGATTATAAAATTTTAAATCCAAATTCGGGTAATTCAAATTTTGGGATAAGAATTCAAATCCTCTCAAATCTGACTTTATAATGCATCAATCTTACCCTTTTAAACACAATTATCTATACTAATAATTTATTACATTCAACTCAATATTATCTCTTTTTATTTTGTACTATATAACTCAATGGTGCTTTCGATCCATTTTAAATAGTGATAATCACTTATTTATTTAAATTGAGTTTGAAAATATTCCCTCAAGTCTCAACCATTCAGTTAACTACTTTTTCAGAATTCCACTATCATCTACATTCTACTCAAACACATACACAATTCAAGTTACATAAATACTTATTTCAAATTATACAAAATCTACCTTCAAAGTTCAAACATATACATAATTCAAATATACCTACAGAGGGTCATGAATTGGGAGATTCATCTCACAATCTCATCTTATATCCTTTTGTTTTACATAAGAATTTGTCAAAAAACTTACGTTCTAAAATTTATGAGACTTTTCTTGTCATGTAATGTATTAGAGTAGCAAATAATGCCAAAGTAAAAAGTGAAATGGTGAAATATTTGTACTAGTGGAGTACTGTGTACTCCCTCAATCGAAATTATATGCACATTTCTCCAACTAATTTTAATGAATATTAGTTATTTTAGATATAAAGCAGATAGGTTGAAGTATAATGAGGTATTATAGAATCTACTTTTAATTGTTAGACACCTGGAATCTTCTCTCTCTAATATTTTCTCTGCGTAGAGAATAAGCACCGCCCAACCCCAAAACTCCTCCGCCGTCTAGAGCGCCTGTCTACTAATATAATTCTTACATCTTTAATCCTAAATTAAAATCACACAAAATCGTCTGAACAGAAGGTAAGTTGCGCCGCGCCGCTTGAAATTCCAGCGCCTGCTGCCGCGCCGCTTGAAGCACCGCCGCCCGCCGCGTCGCTTGCAAAATCACCGTTCAACGGTTGGGCGAAAGGGTTTTTTTTTTTAGGGATTTAGTTGGGATCAATGGGTGAATCTCCCCGTCGGAGCCACGGTGACCGATCGGGTGAGTCATCCGTCTGATCCCATTTTATTTTCGTTTTTTCCTTTCTACATGTTAATTTAGTCTGCTTTTTAGTTTAGATTTTTAGGATCGTTTATTTTCTTCTTCCTATGCCGTTAGTTTCTGCTTTCGGTATTTTCCCTATACCCGTTGTCGGTATTTTCCCTTTTCCCGCTAGTTTATCTTCTTCCCTGTTATGATGGTTATGATGGGTTTTCTTCCCGTTTTCGAGTTTTCCCATGGTGGCACTTTATTGTGTCTGTTGGAGCTGGTAGGCCTTGGGTCCGTTCTTATGTGGTTTGGGAGGTTTGTAGCACGGCCGTTGCTATCTTCTTAGATCGCGGAGTTTCGAGGTATGCTGGCTGTTCGTTGATCCTTCCACCCTCTCACGATTGAGTCTGGAATTTGTGATCTTTTGGTAGAATTTGCTGTTTAGATAGGTGAGGACAAGTGATATGTAATTTAACCCCTATCTGTAATTCTACTATCTTCAAAAAAAAAAAAAAAAAAAGAATCTACTTTTAATTAAATACATTGATTGTTTTTATAAATAAAATGAATGCTAATTTAAGTAAATGAGTAATTGTTAAAGGATAAAGATAAATTAGTATGAATTGTATTATTTTTTAAAAAATGGAATGAGAATAATAAATGTAACTAAAAAAAAGAATAATGAAATTAGATTGAAGTATTATTTTATTCAAAAAAAATTTATTAATCCTTTTAACTAAATAATGAATTACGTAATGGGGTCTCATGCTCTTGAAATAAAAGATGTATGTAATGCGCGTTTTATTAAATGGGTGTTTCAACACCATAGTTTATAATCACTTCACTTATTTTAAAATTAAAATTATTTATGAAATGTTAAAAACTCAATAAATTGATTAATTTAAACCCTATAAAGCAGAATTTATGAAGTATCCTTCCACCAACTTTTGCATAATTCAAAGTGATTATCTTATTATGGTAACTACATACCAACTTTTTATTTTTTCAATTTTAACCTCACTTTTTCCATTCACTTGTTCTACTCATACTTGTGGTATACAAGGTCATTTTTGTAAAATAAAAAAAATGGTTTTTTTTTTTTTTTGAAAACACCATCCACTTCTACCCAATTCCTTAAAATCACTTTATTTTAAAACACCACCCACTTTTCATTTTACTATAAACTTTGGCAGATGTAGTGATAGCCTTCAATCAAATTCTTATTTATTGTCAATTTTCATTACAAGATTGCCTTGAAGAGTTAATGCACATTGCGGATACAAGAGTAAATACGATTGACAATTTTTGTTACACAATGACATTAATCTTCAGTTACATCTTCTAAACAACACGTTAGAAGCATAATCAAACACCATCATCATCCTTTGATTTCTCCTAATTTCTATCTTATAGTATGTTATTCCATCTACCGGTGATAAGTTTATATAAACAATAGTATTGTTCAGTTACAACTTACATGTTTCAGTTAAAACTAGTGTCACATTCAAATCAAAGTTGATGTCACGTTTCATCCATGTGCACCAATTGCACGATAATTGGTGCACAAAATACCGACCCAATATCAATTAGGCTATTTGTATCTGCAAGTACGTAATACTACAGTGGTATAAGCTTGAATAAACAACCTAGGAATAGGAATGGGTAGCATGCCTTAACTGAGGTAAATGTATTGTAACTACACCTTTTTTCAAAAAACCTTTATCAATCACACAGCTAAAACGAGAAATTCTGTCATCATGGAAAAGATTGAATGAAACACGAGATGCAGGGGTTCTAAAATGAGGCCTTCAAGTTCTAACATAAATATGAAATTTCCAACTCCAAAGTCCAACCACAAACTTTACCGATTGCTAAATGGAGAGGATCCGTTTCCATCATAAAATATGAGTTGAAGGTCAGTTTCGTAATAAAATGATGCTAACAAGTGTAGAACAGATAACCTGCTTGGAAAAACTAACCAATATGTTGAGATGCCAATCAGGAAACGACGAGGCGAGAAGGAAAAAGCAAATTTCAGTAATTACAGGAAAGAATAATAACATTTTCATGAAATTTAAACTTTACCCTAAAGTTTGAGGACGCCAGCTCTTTCTCTAGTATCTCTATTATTTAATTTTGTAAACATACAAATCCCTTGAAAACTTTATCCTCCTGATTATAAACAAATATCCTCCAAGCGGGAAGTCCTGCATTATTGTAAGTATGTGTATCAGAATAGAGAGAGAGAGCAGCCACAGCACGAGGGTTTTTATGTCGTAACAAAGCAAACACCGCATGCGTCTACACAATAGGTACAAATATTGAGACTGCAAAATGATTACCAGGCCAAAACAGAGGAACTCCCTACTAACAGCTTTTTAATGCAAAAAAAAGTAAGACTGCAAACTATATTCTGTAGTTGAGCATTTACACAATTATGGATCTCCTATTTAATAGTGAGAATCAGTTCTTTAGATTGTCACCCTCAACAAACCCAAGCAGATATGCATTTGGTCATATAATTGGGAAGAAGTTAAGAAAAAACATCAAAAGTCACCATTAGAAAAGCACGAGCCCATAGGTTTACAATATACTAGTTCACAAATATGGGCACCTTACAAGGGTTCCAAGTTAGTTATCTGCGGGGTAACTGCCGAGCACCCTTAGAAATGTAGCAAACTCCTGTCAATATTGTATACTTGTTAGATTTCTCCAGTAAAAACTTAAATGCAAGCAGGAGATTTGGGATGGAGTAAAGACCTTTAGATGACCGAGGGCATTTTGAGCTCTTTCATCAGCCATGGATGCTTCAAAATCAACATAGAAAAGATAGGGAAAATATCTGTTCAAGAATGGGACCATACAATTACAAAAACTTAATATTAGGGAAAGTGCATTTAAAAAACATCTTAAAATAGAGAATCACACTAGGACGTCAACTGCAATTTTAGAATGAAAGTAGTTTATTATCACAAAATTTATAAATGTTAGTACTGAGTCCAAAATAAAATAAAATTAGGAAAATCAACTTCTGTGGAATAAAATAAAATAAAATTTATCAGTAGCTCAGACGTGTTGCCAAAAAGTCACCTTTAAACCAAAAACATGGTTCAACAGCACATCATGAAACAAAAATGGACACATGCATAGATTCATTATATTAAAAGAACTATACTAATATATAGTGAATTATCTGTAGTGCTTCATCTATTAAAGGATGGAAATTTTCTGCATTTACTTAGGAAAGCCAATGGCACTCTCATCAGGTGTTTGCAAAGCCCGCTTCTGTGGTCGACTCTCAATCTGTCAATAGAAAAAGGAAAGCTGTAATTGAGGCATGCACATGAATTCATCAAAGATAACTCCAAAAGAGTGCCATAGATGAATTCACCTTGGTAAGATTGATATTCCTCATAGCAAATACAGCTAGTGCTTTAAAAAGCATTCCAGGACCTTCGTCGAGTGAGAAAACTATGCTTGTCTGATACATGTATGATGATTAGTTGGATAGAGAAAAAAATGTGGGGAAAACAACTTTCGGAGAACTAAACATCAAAGAATATTTTCAAATCAATCTTTGGTATTTTCTCATAAAGGAGTGTTAACCTTGAAAGGTTTATCATTTCTAGGTATGATAGGCTCCCTAGCCAGCATAAGGAATCGAGTGACATTCTCAGAATCATCCTGGAGAGAGCACGTAAACAAATGATCAAATGTTTCAATCTCATAAAAAACCATTTGTGCAAATAAGTATACATTCCAACAAAAATTTCTACAAACTCCCAGACAAACCTGTATGTCCTGAGCAAGTACATCCAGTCCATAGATCTTAGCAGCTTTAATGCCAGCCACTGCCCCAGCATCTCTAAGGTTATGGACAGCAACATGCTGAATATTCAAAAAATGAGGAGTGTAAGGTACATATTAAAGTTATATGCATTTACAGATTTAGAAACCCGACTATTATCAGCATACAAAAACATCATTGAAATATCATTTAGGCTTCGGAATACAATAGAACAAAACCCCCGAGACTGCATATTCAAGATAAGGGTAAATGTTTTTTTTTTTGTCTGATAATTTACACCCACTTTGATTTTAGTCCTCTAACTTTTTCGGCTTTGAAAAAAAAATCGTCCCTCAACCTTTACCAAATTCAACTAATTGGTCCTTTTTACTGGTTGTAACAGGTAAACTTTCCGGTAATCACTGACATGGCATTTACCAACAAATTGCCACGTTAGTGATTACCGGTAAGTTTATGTGCTACAGTCGGTAAAAAGACCAAAATATTGAATTAGGTAAAGTTAAGACAAATTTTAAAATAGAAAAGGTTAGGACTAAGATCAAAATGGGAGGACTAAAAAACACTTACCCTTCAAGAAAATGAAGTTGTGTACAATTTTTAACTACCTTTGCCGCACCGGCAGTATCATCCACAGCTTCTCTAACCAGTCCCAACTTAGTTAAGGTAAGCTCACACTGTGCGAGAGCCTGCAATATCAAGAATTTCAGTGCTCATGCACCAGAGATTAAGAAGATATACAAAAACTTGTATGAGAAAGCCTCATGTAAGATATGTGATACTTCTGCACGTTCTGTGGTACTCAAAAAAAATCACGAGTATCATAAAAACATGCAATAGTATCACATCTTATACATGAGTGCGTCTCATGCAAGACTTCCTTAAGAAAAATGGTTTTGTTGAGTTGAGGTACCTGTGGATGGCTAAGAACCCTATTAAGCTCTTCAATCTTGACACCATGATTAGCTAGCAGGCAATGGCTGATTGCAAGTTTAACTTCTCCAACAATATGCAATCTATGTCGGAGTAAAAGGTCATAATTCCTGTGAATGCTTCCGCCTAAAGAATTTTCTATAGGCAAAACCGCTCTATCAACAAGCCACCTTTCAACAGCCTATGGAACCAAGTTACAGTTGTTACGCAATAGATTTTAGCATTGCATTTTTCGACAAAAAAATCTCCACCCACCCACACAAGAAAAAATAGGACAAATGGGTCTAAAATGACAGAAAATCTGAATCTACTGAGAACTCAGTCATTTCTGGTAATAAAAATCTTACACCCTTCTTCAGCTAAATGACAAATCGGCTTGGAATAGACTAAGCTAGTAGATAAAAAGCATTCATGTGCTAATTTTTTATGTCACAGATATTCAATAACTTAGCAGAAATAGTTGTAAATGCAAGTCATACACGTGTAGTTCACTGAAACAAAGCAACTACATTCAACCAATCCTAAATGGTCATTCAAAAATAGAAATTAGAAACTATCCATTAAGTCAAATAAGAAAAATGACACCTAGGAGAATGCTTAGGCAATGATACCAACAAAATTTGATATTTCATCATTCATAAAAATGCCTAGATTTCTAAAGAAAATAAAACCATACTTGAAGAGCATATGATTAATCTATTGCACCAAAAAGAGAAAAAAAAGATACAGTAGATAACTTACTTCAAAAGCCGTGTCGAATTGCTCACATGGAACTGCTTCACAATTTGGATACGCCTTCTCAGCTGCAGACTCACTGTACGCGCCTCGAACACCCTTCGAAGATATCACACGCAGTCATCTCCGTAAATGTTTCATTCATAGTACAACCAGCGAAGCACAAAGTACAACTTTAACATTTTGTGCGTAATGCTTTTAAACCACAAAATAGTAGAGAAAGTGCAAAACCTGATAGGCAACGCGTAGACGAGACCTTTCTGATCCCAAATTAGACAAATGAGCAGAGGTGAGAGGCCCTAAAACAATGAAAAAGCAAAATTAATAGTCTAAACCGTAAGAATAGAGAAATTGATAGATAAAGGCGTACGCGGAAGTGAAGTTGGAGAGTCTTTGGAAGTAAACTTATAAGGGTAGCCTTGCATGAGCTTCTGCAGCTCAATTGCTTGGTTTTTGTCACTGTCATTGCTACTGCTACTGGTGCAAGCGCGAAGTGGGATTCTGCAGCGTCGTTTAACGAGTTTTAGGGTGAAAGAGGGGTTAGGGTTTTGAATTTGGGAATAGAGGGGATTGATTGGGGATCGGGATGTGGTGGCCGCCATTGTCGCTGGAGGAGATGGAAGCGGCAGGTTTGAAAGGTGATGTGTATCGTTATTAATTTCTTGCTAGAGAGTAGAGAGTAATACATATATTAATACTTAATATTATAATAATAATAGATACAGTAATTTTTTAATTTTTTTGAAATTTAGGTTTGAGTGGAATTGATATTTAATAAATTAGATTAAATATTAAAGTTAATGATTAAATTGAATAAATTAAACGTTAAATTAACTTAGACTTATATACACTCGTTAAATTAACTTGGACTTATATACACTCGGGTGTACCTCGAGTTGACCAATTCATTCCTTTTTTTTTTTATTATTATTATAAAAATAACACAAGACCTATTTTTTTAGCTTCTTTTTATTTAGTTAAATTTTTCTTGTTTTTTTTTTCGTTTTTTTTACATCATTTTTTTTCCGCTTCTTTTTATTTAATTTATTTATATTTTTTACCGTTTTTTTTAAAAAATTTTAACTTAAAAATATACCTATTCTCCATTTAAATTTAATTTTTAAAGAAATTCTTTATTCAATAAAGAATGCAACACAAAATTACTTTAAAAAAAAAAGTCATTATAATAAAATGAGTATGAGTCATTAGGCCACAACGTAATTTATTTAATAATTTAGTTTTTAACATTACATATATAATTTTATGGACTCGAGGGCACGAGAGACTCACTCCATTAAAGTATAAATGAAAAAAAAGGGCTCTCCAATTGCAATTTAGCTTGGACAGCTCTCACTTGAAGAGTTTTTTTAAAAACTTTTTAAGGCAAAATATGTATTAGTGTATACCTACATATTTACAATCACAATAATTTTTAGATTTATGGTGTGTTTGTAATATCCAAAGTGAGAGTTAGAATATGACTTGTCGAAAGTGAGGTAGAAGTATGTCCATTTACCGATGTGACCGGGAAATTAAGACGTGGGTGGCATAAAGGAGGACACATGGTATTGATCAAGTTAGAATGAACGTGTAACAAAAAAGTTAGAGCCTACCAACTTGAAATAAAGGCGACTCAACTTAAATTCACATAAATTAATTTTTTATAGTATCATTACTATGCATATTTATTGATATACACTTGTGCTAACATATTTACGATAAATATTTTAATTTTGTCGTAAATATTTGTGATGAAAATATCAGAATATGAGTTTCATCGCAAAATGTTTGCGAGTAAAATTAAACATTTATCGCAAGCATATTAGCCACGAGTGCGACGAAATTATTTCATCGCTAATTCATGTTAGCAACAAAAATATTAGAATTAACGACAAATGTTTTCGCATCTAAAGTGGTTACTATTTTTGCAATATATTTATGATGAAACTTGTGTTTTCATCGCGCTAACATTTGGCTATGGATATCCGTCGATCTATCCAGTTTACAAATCGGTATCTAAACCAACTCTCGCACCCACACTCGACCAACCCAACCCAACCCAACCCATGGCCACCTGCATACTCCTCCCAACCATTTATTTGGTCTTTGTGGGAATTAATTTCGAGTGGGGGCCCGTCCACCATTCGAGCATACAATTCTTTGATTCAATTTTTAACATTATTTATATAAGTATTCAATTATTACTAATTTAATTAATTTATTTATTGTATACGATGTATCAATTTGTAAATGTAATTTTTTTAATTGTACATGTATTCATTTTTTACTTATTTCATTAATTTATTTTATAGTAATTGATTAATTTTGAACTTGTATTATATATATATATATATATATGTATTGTAATTTTTTTTTTAAATACCAATTGTAAAGATTTGTTACTTTAACAATTTCAAAAAATTAATAACAATAAAGGTATTAGAGACGAAATATAATTTTTATTGCTATTCTAATTATTGACAATAAAATAAAATGTTTTGTTTCTAATAAAGTGACAAAATATTTTAATTTCATCACAAATATTAAATCCATAAAGTTAGACATGAAAAATTCAATTTTGTTGCTAAAATATTAGCAACAAAATATAATTTTCATTGTTGTTCTGATTCTTAACAACAAAATAAAACAATTTGTTGCAAGTGTAGTGATTAAATATTTTAATTTCGTCGCAAATATCAATTCCAATAAATTAGCCACGAAAATTCTACTTTATCGCAATATAATAGCGACCAAATATAATTTTTATTGTTGTCATGTATTAACAACAAAATAAAACAATTTGTTACTTGTGTAGCCATGAAATATTTAAATTTTATCGCAAATATGATATAATCTCAAGAAATTAGCCACAAAAAATTCTATTTTATCGCAAAATATTAGCGACGAAATATAATTTTCATTGTAGTTCTGATTATTAATTAACAACAAAATAAAACAAATTTGTTGTTAATATAGCGGTAAAATATTTTAATTTCATCGCAAATATTCATTTGAAGAAACTAGCCACAAAAATTTCATTTTTCATAGTAAAATATTAGCGACGAAATATAATTTTCATTGTTATTCTTATTATTAACAACAAAATAAAATAATTTGTTGCTAGTTTAGCGATAAAATATTTTAATTTCATCGCAAATATTAATATCAAGAAATTAGCCACGAAACATATATTAGCGACGAAATATAATTTTCATTGTTGTTTTAATTATTAATAACAAAATAAACAATTTGTTGTTAGTATAGCGATGAAATATATAAATTTTTTTGCAAATATTAAATCTAAGAATTTAGCCTCGAAAATTTATATTTCATTGCTAAAAAATTATTTTAGCGATAAAATTTAAATTTGTTGGCAAATAATTTTTCGTTGTTATTCCTCATTTTTCTTGTAGTGTGATAGTTTGTAAGCACAATATGGATACTTGAAAAAAAAATTATATTGTGAACTTAATTAGGTTTTGTAAATATTTTTGTCCAAATTATTTTAAAAAGACCCCTTCTGTAAATAATTTGGAGAAGAAATTATTTATGTCCGGTAACTTTCACATTTAAAAAAAAAAAGTTACATTCCATAATTTTTTAAATTACTTAATTTGCATTCTATAATTTTATAAATTGATTAACTTACATCCCGAAAATAGAAAAAAAAATTAATTTACGTCCCATAATTTCATAAATTAGTTAATTTACGTCATTTTTCTTCATTATACAAAATTGTAAATTATAAATAGTGACTTGTAGTTTTTTTAAATCCACATTATCATTGATTTTTCACGATATACAAGTCGAGTTTGGCTACGCTACAACTTCTGTCGGTTTCTCATAATTGTTATGCATATTTAACAAAAGCATGAAATAAACGATGTCGTTTTAGTGTCTCCGTCAAAAAATATTAAACGTAAACTAAGCAATTTATAAAATTATGAAACTTTCATTTTTTGTTTTTTAACATTTTTTAAAAAATATGAAAGGTTCGAGACATAAATAAATTTTTTCCCGATTAAAATACCTATGTAGATAGACTTGCGTCTTATGTATAACATTGTGTCACAAAATACTAGTATATAAAAATATTCACATATATCGAACACGTTATATATTCACTTTTAATCCGATTTGGTTTAATTTCTTAACTAAATCGATCGATTATGTGTAGTTAATAATAAAATTGGGTGCACTTGATACACCACCAAATTTACAAAAAATTAAGAGTTGCGTATTTTCTCACTCTAATATTTTCTCTGCGTAGAGAATAAGCACCGCCCAACCCCAAAACTCCTCCGCCGTCTAACAGCGCCTGCCCACTAATATAATTCTTACATCTTCAATCCCAAATTAAAATCACACAAAATCGCCTGAACAAAAGGTAAGTTGCACCGCACCGCTTGAAATTCCAGCGCCTGCCGCCGCGCCGCTTGAAGCACCGCCGCCCGCCACCGCGTCGCTTGCAAAATCACCGTTCAACGGTTGGGCAAAAGGTTTATTTTAGGGATTTAGTTGGGATCAATGGGTGAATCTCCCCGTCGGAGCCACGGTGACCGATCGGGTGAGTCATCCGTCTGATCCCATTTTATTTTCGTTTTTTCCTTTCTGCATGTTAATTTAGTCTGCTTTTTAGTTTAGATTTTTAGGATCGTTTATTTTCTTCTTCCTATGCCGTTAGTTTCTCCTTTCGGTATTTTCCATGTACCCGTTGTCGGTATTTTCCCTTTCCCCGCTGGTTTATCTTCTTCCCTGTTATGATGGTTATGATGGGTTTTCTTCCCGTTTTCGGGTTTTTTCATGGTGGCACTTTGTTGTGTCTGTTGGAGCTGGTAGGCCTTGGGTCCGTACTTATGTGGTTTGGGAGGTTTGTAGCACGGCCGTTGCTATCTTCTTAGATCGCGGAGTTTTGAGGTATGCTGGCTGTTCGTTGATCCTTCCACCCTCTCACGATTGAGTCTGGAATTTGTGATCTTTTGGTAGAATTTGTTGTTTAGATAGGTGAGGGCAAGTGATAATTTAACCCCTATCTGTAATTCTACTACCTTCAAAAAAAAAAAAAAAAAAAAAAAGATACACCACCAAATTTGATTCAACATTTTAACTAGGCTTAGAGAAAATAAATTATATTCTAAAAAATATTAATTTATATAAAAAGAAGTATTTTGTATGTTGAATAATACTCCACTTTAATTTCATCAAATGAACTAACATGCATGTGTTTTTTTTTTTAAACGAACTAATCATAATTGGATGGAGTGTATGATGTAGCAATGTGTGCCCATGCTTTACTAATGTTGATACTCCCTCCGTTTCATAAAATTTGTCGCATTTTTCATTTTGTATAGAATTAATTAAGGAACATATTTTTTTTATTTTCTCCCCCTTTTTTCTAGTTTTTTTCCTTTTATTTTTCCACCTTCCTTTTCCACCAGTTCTTTGACCTTTTCAAAACTTTCAAAAAAAATCGTAATTAATATATTTCCAAAAAAATAGGGGCAATTTAGGAAGATCATTGGTAAATTAAGAAAAACGACAAACTTTTTGAAACAATTTTAAAGTCCAAATGCGACAAATTTTTTGGATCGGAGGGAGTATAGTTGAAGGAGAAATGCTTAAACTCTCATCATCATAAAATGATATAGTCTTTTTCATTTTTTACAAATATCAATAAAACATTTATTTTTTGTTTGAAATTCTGAATTTTACTTATAAATTTTTAATTATATTCATATTTATTGAACATTAAAATAATATTAATAATTCATTACTATATAAGAAAATTTTACACATATCTAAAAATAGAAAGACACCATATTTTAGGGGAAAAAAGAAAAAGAAATATGTGACAATTTTCTTTACGGAAGATGTATCTAAGATGTGCACATGTAGTGTTTATTGGGTGGAATTTGAGTCCCTAGACACAAAAATTAGTGACCAAACTGAATCGAAAATATTGTCATAAATGTTCACTATGCACTATGTTTCCATTTCTTCTTTTCATTAAATGTCGGCAATGTTGACAAAGTGAGATAGCTCAAGTGGTTAGAGCACCACTACCTAGGCCTTAGGTTCTGGGTTCGAGTCATGGGGAGGGGAAAAAAGGGATGGGTATTTAACTTTCCATCAAAAAAAAAAAAATGTCGACAATGTTTGCTAGGAAATGCTTTCAATAATACTCCTACTCAAATGATGGGAACGAGCTCTATAAATGTGTATTCCTGAATTTTTTTTAAAATTATATTGGAGATGTATTACGGTTAGTATACACACAAGTGATCAAGTCAACACATTCTTATGATTATAGTTAGTTATAAAACTACTTTGTAACCTCTAGTTGCTTACCTCACACACTTGTATAAATATGGTCAATGTTCATCCTTACTCTTTTAATAAAAACTTTATCTTTACTCTCACATGGTGTCAGCCTAACTAATGATTAAACCCTTCTTCTTCTTCTTATTCTTCTTCTTCTTCTTCTTTCCTCTCTCCCTTTTCATGAAAATCTTTTCCATGGAAGATTCATCTTCCTCTTCCTCCTCAGTGTTCGACTCTACCCTCACTCTTCATACCATGACGCATCTTGTAACTAGCAAACTTAAATCCACGAATTTCTTGATGTGGCGCAGACAAATTCTTCCCCTCCTCACTACCCAAAAGTTTCTCCCCTATGTTGATGGTTCTTCACCACAACCGTCGCCCACCATCGTCAAAGACAGCTCCAAAGAGCCAAACCCCGATTATGAGTCTTGGATCTCTCGTGAGCAAATTGTTCGAGTCTTCTTGGTTTCCACTCTTTCAGAGGAAGCCATGTCCCTAGTTGTCGGTTGTTCGTCCTCGACGGACATCTCGTCGACCATCTCTGCTGCCTATAATCAGCCTTCCAAAGCTCGCGAGCTTCGTCTCAAACACGAACTCCAGTCCACCAAGAAGGACAATTGACCGGTCACCGAATTTGGTTCTATTTTTAAAGGTTTATGTGATCAACTTGCTTCAATGGGTTGTGTCCTTGATGAAACGAACAAGACCCATTAGTTCCTTAGGGGCCTTGACCATGATTTCCATGGATTCTCCACTACTCAAATCAACATCGTTCTGTTACCATCTTTTCTTGAGTTGCTTGCCAAATCCGAGTCCCATGATCTCTTCACACGCTCTCTTGACAGTTCCACTTGTTATGTCGTTGTCCCCGCCTTCTTTACTACCGCTCGCCCCTTCTCTTCTCGAGGTCGCAGCACTTCCACTAGTCGTGGTCTTCTCCGTCAGTCTAGTTGCGGTTTTTCTCGCCCACCTGGCCGTGGTCACGACAGATATTCCCCTCGTTGTCAATTTTGTCGTGTCAACAGTCATTATGTCGCCTTTTGTCCTGAGAGGTATTCTGGTCTTCCTGCTCGTCAAACAAACATGGCCGCCTCCTTTCGTTCTCCCTCCTCGCCTCCAGATTGGTACGTTGACATGGGATCTTATTCCTCCTACACCTTCCGAAAACATCATTGTCTCGAAATGAGTTTACCGTACAAAGTATCGGGCTAATGGTAAATTTGATCGTTACAAAGCACGCATGGTCGCCCAAGGGTTGACTCAGATTCTTGGTCTAGACTACGACCTCACCTTCAGTCCCGTAGTCAAAGCTTCTACTGTTCGCATTATCCTCTCTTTAGCTGTAATGAAAAATTGGCCTCTCCGACAGTTGGACGTCAACAACGCCTTTCTTCATAGTCGCCTATCCAAACCTGTATACATGGCTCAGCCCCCGGTTATGTTGATCCTCGCTTTCCAAATCACGTGTGTCGATTAAATAAGGCGATCTACAGTCTCAAACAGGCTCCTCGCCCCTTGTTTGAGTTTTTCAGATCCAAGCTATGCGTCATTCCTCACACGCATCGCTTGAGGGGGATGTTAGTATACACACAAGTGACCAAGTCAACACCTAATAGTTCTTATGGTTATAGTTAGTTATAAAACTACTTTGTAACCTCCAGTTGGTTACCTTACACACTTGTATAAATATGACCAATGGTAATCCCTACTCTTTTAATGAAAACTTTATCTTTACTCTCACAATCAGTGACGGACCCAGAAACTTTAGGTAGGGGGCCCGATTAACATTACTATAAAAATAAAATAACTCATCAAAATTTCACATGATAAAATTATCAATACATCTCATTCCATTAAATTAAATTAATCGAACAAGTTGACTTTCGTTATGTTTTGGTAGAAGTTAATACATCCTCTGTCCCGTGATAACTTGCACATTTTGACCGATTCACTTTTTAAGAAAAGTAAATTTAGTGGTTTGGGTCTAATAAAGAGGCATTTTGGGTGAAATGTGTAAGGAGGATTTAATAAAATGTCAAATGAATTTAGTGAAAGGGATTAAAGTTTTTGCAGTCCTTTAAGTTAGACTAATTTGAATTTGGTTTTGATGGAATATACATTTTGATTTTGGTCCCATAAGTTGACCCGAATTTTGAATTCAATCAAATTACCTACTACTGCAGGTAAAAATCGGTCAAATTCTTAGCTCGGGTCCAATTCAAATCAACCATGGATAACTGTGAATTTACTCATGTGCACAAAAATGCAAAAAAAAAAAAAAAAAAAAAAAAAAGGATTTGACCGGTTCATTTACGTGCAATGACAGGTAATTGGACTGAATTCAAAATTTGGGCCAACTTATGAGACCAAAATCAAAATGTGTATTCCATCAGAATCAAATTCAAAATTAGTCCAACTTAAAGGACTATAAAAACTTTAACCCCTTAATGAAATGTAGGGTAAAATGTAGACCCAATATATATTAATTTTGTGAATTATTTTCATATTAAGAGTATCCAAGTAATCATGAAACGAAATATTAATTTTAATATGTGTGAAATTACCAAAATACCCCTAGTATAGTTACAAAATTAGTGAAGGGCCACTGTCCCCTGTATGCACTATGTAAATTTGTCACTGCTCACAATTACTATGATGTATCGAAATTTGAATATCCCGACCTGATAATCAGTAACTTATATTATTTCACCTGTACCTTAAAGAAAAAGGGTACTTTCAACGTTGAAAGTGAATTAAAAACAGCCTTTGTTTTTTTTTTCTTTATAATGAACGAGCTCTTTAAATTGATTTGTAATTGTTGGATTGAATATGCTATGTGCATGCATCGCGTATATGTGCCATGACTCGTGACATGCATCATATATTATACTCTTTCTGTTATAAGGAAATCTAAATCGAGATTGCACACATTTTAAGAAAATAATGTAATTAATGAGTAATATTTTAAATGATAGTTTTGTAAATTTTTATAAATAAAAAAAATAAAAAAATAGATTAAGTGTGAAAAAAAAGTAAAGACATATTATAAATATATGTATATTTTAAGAGTGTAGGTTATAAATATATTTGTTTTTTTTGTAGCATCCAAATTATTATGAGATGTTTGACAAGTGTGGAAATTTGTATGAAAAAGATAATATACGCATTGCCGTCATACCAGGCTTACCAGCCTCAAATGCAATGATATTGCATGCATTCATTATTGGATTCAACATTTTACGGGGATTGAGAATGAAAATTTTATATTAAGAGGTGCGAATTTGTATTGAATGAAGATGTAAGTTAAAAAAAATCTACATGCAGTAAAGTGCGTAGTATATGGAGAGAGAGAGAGCGGAGAGTGGAGAGAGGTGAGTCGCGGGAGAAGGGTAGAGTCCAGAAATGGCAACCGACAATTCGAGAGACAACCGGTGAGGCAATATACAAACACACCCATTAGGCTTAACCCAAAACCCCAGACACCAAGGATATACGGTAGAGATGAAACGACGCGAAATGCGGCTAGACATAGGAGTGGAATTCGATCCAAATAAGCATGAGGGGCGACCTTGGGAGGAGGACACGTTAACTTTCTTCTTCACTAATTTCCCAAGGAAATGCAAATGGGAAACACTTTGCAACACCTTCAAATCGGTGGGCAAAGTAAGGGATATCTTCTGCCCGAATAAGGAAGACAAACTTGGCAGGCCCTTTGGCTTCGTTAGGTTCCCCAAGAACTCATGCGAGGTCAAGTTATTGGAGGATTTGAACAATCTTTGGATTGATAGCTATAAATTGAGGGTATTCGTCTCTAAGTTCAAGAGAAGGAGAGATATGGAAACTAACACCAAAGCCCTAGCGGCGGTGAAGAAAAATGAAAGGAACAACTACTTCGCGGCGGAATCGGGGATGATGAAGGAAAACATGTGGTTTGCGGACGTGGTAAGGGAGAAGGATGTTACGTCAGGCTCGGAGAAAATAGGAAACAGGCCAAGCGTAGAAGATATCGTTCATTTCCAAACATCCGAAATAGAGAGATCGTGGGTAGAAAAATGCCACACCGGATTTCTGAAAAGACAGTTTACATGGGACGAGCATGGAATGGAGATAGAGGGAGAGTGCAGCGGCCGCCTGAAATTAAGACCGATGGGGGGAAATATGGTGTTGGTCAATAGCACAACAGAGGCATCGACGGAAGATACGATCGACGAATTTGACGAATGGGCCTCCTTTTGGTTTGAATGGTTGAGACCTTGGAGACACATGGACGTAAAACAACAGAGGCTTACATGGACACGATGGCACGGTGTTCCCATGCACGCCTGGTCATTCAGATTCTTCGCGATAGCATGCACATCCTTTGGGTCAATGATGAAGCTAGACGATGCAACAACGAAAAAAGAAAACTTTGATTATGCAAGACTGCTGGTATCCACTTCAGGGACGGCGGACATAAAAGAGGTGATTCGGACCAGAGTCGATGGGATATGTTATACAATCAAAATCGAGGAAGAGAGAAAATGTGATTGTGACAGCGGCGGTGCGCCGTCCGATACGGAGTCCGACTCCGACGAAGAGGAGTTCGGATGGTCGGAGGAATAAGAAGGGTCAGAAGAGGCAGCAGAGGCGGTACACCAAGAGGGCATCTCGGATTTCGGGAATCTTTCGGAGGAAGTTAATCAGCCGTCATTGGGATGCAGCATGGTCGGGGTTATTAATGATAGTTGCGATAATATCAAAGCAAATATTGAATGCACACTTGAAGGCTTATCGAAAGAGGGAAAGGAACATGGGGAGTTGAACAATCACGATCAAATATTCCCAGATAAGAATGTGGAGGAATTAACAAGTGGGCCTAGGGAGACTGTTGGACAATCGAGTGGGCCCAATGAGAAGGAAAAAATAAATATGCACAATAATTATGTGCCCAATATCACGGCCCAAACAGAAATTACCAATGGGCCTGGTGAGAACATTCAAGTGCTGGACATGGCCATGAGCAGAGAACAACCCGATCCAGTGAGTGGAAACCAAACTCACCCGTATCCAAACATAGATGCGTTTTCGGAAGCACAACAAAGAAACGCCCAAATCAGACCACAACCCCAAAACCTAACTTTTGCGACATGCTGCCCCACGGCCCCAACGGGGATGCAAATCTCGGCGCTGAACGCCGGCGGGGCGGTAACTTCAGGAAGCACGCGAGAAGAGGAGAGAAATATGGATGATATCTCTCGCGATACATCAAAACCAAGCAAAATGATAATTAAAGGTAAACCGAGATCGAAGGCCCAATTGAAGAAAGCAGAGAAGGCAAATTTGTCACAATTCTTGCAAAACATGGAATCAAAGGAAGATGTTGCAGCAAGGTTTCGAGAACATCGAGGCTTGAAAATGAATAATCGAAACTCAACGGCGGTTTGTGAGGCCACCGCGATGTGGGAATTCGGTAAAACCATAGGTTTGACCAGCAAGGAAAGTGACGAGAAGATAATTAAGGCTCTGAAAAAGGCACACAAAACGGAAGCAAAGGAAGGAACCGCAGAACAGGGGAAAAACCAAGGTAATTTATGAAAATTTTATCTTTCAATATAAGAGGATTGGGGAGCAGGGTGAAGAGGAAGGAATTGATGAGTATCGTGAATATGAATAGGGTAGACATGTGTTGTGTTCAGGAAACAAAATTGGAACAAATTGATGATGAGATATGTAGAACTTTTTGGAACCATAGTACGTTTAATTGGGCTACGAGGGAGGCTGTCGGACGCTCGGGAAGGATTCTAACAATATGGAATGCAGATGTTTTCAACTGTATTGGCAAGTGGCATGTGCAGGGTGCAGTGATGGTTCACGGAGTATGGGGTTCGGAAAGGAAGGAATGTTGTGTAATTAATGTGTATGCGCCAAGACCACTGAGTGAGCGACTTGAACTGTGGGATAAGATTAAGCTTGTTATAGCGCAGCATCCAGGAATATGCATCAGTGTTGTGGGGGATTTCAACTCAATACGGCACGTACGTGAACGAGTGGGCAGAAGTGAAACGGTTAATAGAAGAGATGTGGAGGAGTTTGATACATTCATCAGAACAGCAGCATTAATAGACCTACCACTACAAGGGCGGAGTTTTACATGGTACAGACTAGACGGAAGTTGCAAGAGCAGGATAGACCGCGTATTAATAAATGATGAGTGGATACGTAACTGGCCGCATTCATCTCAGAAAGGATTGAAACGGTCGGTATCCGACCACTGTCCTATTATACTTGAGACAGTGGTAAGAGATTGGGGGGCAAAACCTTTCAGGTTCGTGAACGCATGGCTCTCCCACCCAGATTTCAAAAGTTTCGTGAGCACGGCTTGGTCATCATACGAGGTGGAAGGATGGGGAGGATACATTTTAAAGGAGAAGTTGAAGATGTTAAAATCAGATTTGAAAGGGTGGAACAATAGGGTGTTCGGATCGATTGAAAAAACAGTGGAACAACTTAAAGATGACATCCAAAAGCTGGACATAGTGGACGATATATTTGGATTGGAAGAGCAGGAGATTGTTGAGAGAAAGAAAGCGACTGCAGAACTCTTCAAAAATTTAAATTTGAGAAACAGTCTGTACGCGCAAAAAATAAGGATTCGATGGCTAAAAGAGGGGGATATGAACACGAGATACTTCCACAGTGTTATTAACCGGAGGAGGAAAAAGAACGAAATCTCGGAAATCACTATCAACGGGAGACGGCTAGAGGGGGTGGCAGACATAAAATTGGGCATTCATGGGTTCTTCAAAAAAACATTTCAGCAAAAAAAATATTAGGAGACCAAGGCTGTGTCCGAGCACAACACTGAGAAGGGTGTCCGATGAGGAGAATGAAAGGCTGATCGAAGGATTTTCTGAAAAAGAAATAAAAGAGGCTGTGTGGGACTGTGACAGCTCGAAAAGCCCGAGTCCAGACGGATTCAATTTTAGGTTTATTAAGGAGTTCTGGGACATACTTAAGGCTGATTTCATCAGGATGGTCACAAAATTCCAGCAGCGGGGGAGATTGGTCAGAGGCATAAACTCCTCCTTCATCGTACTCTTGCAAAAAAAAGAGGCAACTGAATCGCTAAACGACTTCCGACCCATATCGTTGATCGGCTGCATATACAAGGTTCTATCCAAGCTTCTGGCAAAGAGGCTCAGCAGGGTTCTTGATAATGTAATATCAGAAAATCAAAGTGCTTTCATTGGAAAACGGCAGATACACGATGGGGTGGTAATTCTGAACGAAACGATTACAGAAGCAAAGAGGAAAGGGCTTGGGAGGATATTCTTCAAAATAGATTTTGCAAAAGCATATGATTCGGTGGACTGGGATTTCCTCGATAATATGATGGAGAACCTAAATTTCAGCAAGACATGGAGGGATTGGATGAGAGAATGTGTGTCAACAACTACTTCATCTGTTTTGGTCAATGGAAGCGCATCGGGAGAATTCAAGCTGGAACGGGGTTTGAGGCAGGGAGATCCTCTATCTCCATTCTTGTATTTGATCGTGGCAGAAGGGCTGAGTGTATTGATAAACACAGCGGTCGAAATGGGCATTCTAGAAGCTGCTGAAGTGGGTCAAGATAAGGTAAAAATATCACACCTGCAGTACGCCGATGACACCATATTGATAAGCACAGCGAAGGTGGAAAATGCTCAAGCCATGAAGCAAATCCTCAGCAGCTTTGAATTCCTATCAGGCTTGAAAATCAATTTCAACAAAAGCAGCATCATCGGAGTCAACGTGGAAAATGACAGCCTTGTCACAATGGCTAACATCTTGGGATGCGAAATTGGGGCAGTACCTTGCTCATACTTGGGGATGAGAGTGGGTTGCAATCAACGGTTAATATCGGAGTGGTCTCATCTGATTCAGAAAATGAAGAATAAATTATAGGGGTGGAGCAATAAGAAGATATCATTTGGGGGGAGGATCACACTCCTGAAAGCAGTATTAACGTCGATTCCAATCTATCATATATCCTTTTATTTACTTCCAAAGAAAACCTTGAGTGAATTGACGGCTTTGCAACGAAGCTTTTTGTGGGGGGGGGGGGGAGAATGTGAGCAAAATCGCGTGGATTAAATGGGATAGTATCTGTTCTTCTAAAGTCAAGGGGGGCTTGGGGGTGAGAGATTTAGGCAAGTTTAATAGGGCCTCATAGGAAAATGGTTGTGGCGATATTTTAGTGAGAGTGAGAGTCTTTGGGCAAGAGTAGTATCGTCGGTTAATGGCAGAATTTTCATGGGGGAAAAGGGGTGTGAGTCGAGAGGAAGGAGCAAGATTTGGTCGAGGTGGTGGAGAGATGTGGTTAGAAACGGGTCAGGTGAGAGAGGGAAATGGTGGTGGAATAATGTTGAAAAGTAATAGGCAATGGCATGAACACTCTTTTTTGGAAAGAAAAATGGACTGATTGTGAGACATTTCAAAGGCGGTTCCCTAGATTATATAAAATCAGTTTGGAGAAGGGTGGGTTAGTTGGTAATTTGTGTAATTGGAGCAGGGGAGTGGGTGAGTGGATAGGAAGTTGGCGTAGGGAATTGTCGATGAGGGAGAGAGAGGAGTTGAACCAATTACTATTTATTGTGAACAAATTTCCTTTGCAGATTAATACCAGGGACAAGTGGCGATGGAAGACAACTCAAAATGGTGAATACAAGACCAAGGAGGCATACGCCGAAATCATCTCAAGCACGAGCAATGAAGGAGACGGGGCAACAACAGGGCTGGAATTTAAAAAAATCTGGAGCAAATGGGCACCGTTGAAAGTTTCGGCAGCGGCGTGGCGAGTGCTAAGGGACAGGATACCAACACGAGGTAACTTACTCCGGTGGAAAGTCATACAACAAACAGGTGATACGAGTTGCGTTCTTTGTGGCTGTGACACCGAGACAACAAATCATGTTTTTCTCGAATGTCCAAACGCAAGGAAGATATGGGAAGAAAATTATAAATGGATGGGGATTTCAACTGTCATGCACAACACAGTAAGAGATCATTTCCTACAACACTTTACTATATGCGTATGAGTGTGCACTGTGTGGATCATTTGGAGAGGGAGGAATTCGGTGTTATTCAATAACGGGAGAATCGAGGCGGAGGCAGTAGCTGACGAGATAAAAAGCAGAATATGGGGATGGCTATCGACAAAGGGGACGACGCTACATAATGGATCTTTCGAAGAATGGAGAAGAAGTCCTACCAGTTTTTTTGAAAATTGATGTAACATACACTGTGAGGAGCATTGTGCCTTTTATGTTTGAAGCATGTAATCCTTTCTGGTTATAGCTTGTGACCAAAACATTCATGCAATAAAAGGTTACCTTTTACTGACCCAAAAAAAAAAGTAAAGTGCGTAGTAGATTTTTTTTTTTAATCCAACAAATCCATAAATTTTTCATAGGAGGCTAGACACAAAACATGCATAAATATAAAAATAATAAAATACATCAATGCTCTATCTAGAGAGATCTATAAATTTTAAATTTACAATTCATAATCAAAATTCATCCAACTTGTTTCAATTAAAAAGTAATTGAATGAATTTTAAACATTTAAATTTAAATCCATTTTTTTTTATGAAAGTTAAATACCCATCCCTCTTTTTTCCCTCCCCATGACTCGAACCCAGGACCTAAGGCCTAGGTAGTGGTGATCTAAGAGTGTCCACAATGGTTAGGGAGTTATAACTCCCCTCTCTCCTCCACCTCATCATTTTTACATAAATAACTCAACCCCCAATAACTCCCACAACCATTCCAAAGTTATAACTTACATTTGAGGGACCCACTATTCATTACATTTCTTTTTAATTTTTAATTTTTTATTTAAGGTTTTAAAATTATGTAAAAAAATTAATATATGAATATATTAAAATTTAATATATGTGAAAAAAATTAATATATGAATATATTAAAATTATTTAGTCGAATTTTTTTAGGGTATCAATTAATATATTTTACAAATTGAAATAAATATTTGATACTAACTCATTTAGTTAACTAATAAAGATTTAAAGAATTTTGGGAGAGTGGAATTTCATCAGTATGATTGAACAAATTTCTACGAAATGGTGAAGAATTTTTATCCATTTGTTAAGTATTTATAGAAGAAAAAACCGTGAATATGAAGTATTTAAAGAGAAAAAAAAAAGACTGTTGTATTAATTTAAAATTTAAAGATGAAAAAAAAATAGAAAATTCAAATATTAATGTGGGTCAATTCATCGTTGTTAGCCAAAAGTAGGGTTATGCCGGACTAACCCATTTGAGGAGAGATAAATTTTTTTAAGTTATAACTCAGCGCCACAACGGTTGTAACTCTATTTTTAAAGTTATAACCCTCTAATAACCAACCGTTGTGGACACTCTAACCACTTGAGATATCCCACTTTGTCTTTAAATTTAAATCCATTACTTTTTTTATTTAAAATTAAGAGAATTTTTAAATTCTCACTGATACCATGTCAAATGAAATACCCCTCAAATCAAATTCCCAAACCTAAATATGATTCAAATTTTTCATTGAATTAATTATCATCCCTTTTGATGCGGCCTAAAAATGTCACTTAATAAGGAGTCGACACGTGTATAAAAGATGAGATCGGAATGGAAGGATTGGATTATCTAATACTCTTTGGATAAGAAATCCCTTCTGGAGGTCTCTCCGGAGGGAACTCCGTCTGGAGAGGAGCATCAGAAAGAAGCAGTCTTAACGTACAGTTGTGGACCATAAATGTAGGGGACTTCCGCCATTTTCGGCTTAGACTTGATAAAAGGTAGACCTTATCCTCCTTTATCTTGGGAACCAAGTCAAATGAGAAGGAATACGGCCGAGTCTTCGGGAAGTGGAGGAAAGAGAAGGCTTCGTCCACTCCGCAGGACCGAGTCTTATGAGCCTGCTGAAGTACTGGAGGTAGCCGGAGATCATCCAGACTTGAAATTTCCATATTCCAGAGGTCGAGGACCTCAGAAGCCTAAGTCTGATCGATTCTGCCGATTTCACAATGAATATGGGCATGACACAAATCAATACTACCACCTGAAAGACGAGATCGAGAGGATGATCCAAGCGGGTCATCTAAAAGAATTTATATTTAGAGACAAACAAGGTCCTCGAGGGCAGAAGCGAAAAGATCATGAAAGAAAACCGGAAGAGAAGGAAACCAGAGAGGCGACCGAAGATATGCCCCCTCCACCGCCGAAAAGAGGAGTGATTCACATGATTGTGGGAGGACCAGCTGATGGAGATTCCTTTCGGAAGAGAAAGCAGAATTTCCGGGCTCTAAAAGCAGAGCAAGGAAGCCAGTTAAGAGAAGTGGGGCGTATGACGGAGACGCCCAATATTCGATTCGGCCCGGAGGATGTGAAGGGAGTTAAGGAAGATCACAACGATGCTCTGGTGATCACTACTGACATAGCGGGATTCGATGTTGCTCGAATCTTCGTAGACACGGGGAGTTCGGCTGACATCATGTTTTTTGAATGTTTTAAGAGAATGGAGCTGAGTGTGAAGCTGCGCCCTGTAGATACCTCTATGTATGGTTTCTCTGGAGGTGCAATCCAACCTTTGGGGTCAGTAATGTTGCAGGTAGGATTGGGGGACGCTCCAGCTCGGAAGGTCCACGTGGTGGAGTTCCTTATTGTAGACATTCCCTCGTCGTACAATGTTGTGATGGGACGACCCAGCCTGAATCTCTTTCAGGCAATCATTTCTACATTTCATATGAAAATGAAATTCCCTACAGCCACAGGGGTGGGAGAAGTGAGAGGAGACCAGTACCAAACACGGAAATGCTATGCAGAGTCTGTGAAGATGGCCGATAGGGCCCTAACTAGGGGCCTGGAGCGGACGAGAGGAGATGACCCTGAGATCAAGAGGAAGAAAGTAGAGGGAGAAGCACCTGAACAAGTGAGTGTTAAAACAGACGAGGAACTGATGAGTGTGGAGCTCTTTCCAGGGAAACCCGACTTTGTTACTAAGATAGGTACCCAACTGGGGCCTAAACTCACAGAGAAGGTAATATTTACATTACGTCGAAATTCCGATATATTTGCATTTTCTCCAGCTGACATGACAGGAGTCCCTCTGGAGATAGCAATACATTGCCTTAATGTTGATCCAAAGGCAAGGCCCGTAAAACAGAAACTACGAAATTTTGGGATTGAGAAGAATAACATTGTGAAAGAAGAAGTCGAGAAGCTATTGAAAGCAGGGCATGTGATAGAAGTCCAATTCCCAGAATGGCTCTCCAATGCCGTGTTAGTGCCTAAAGGGGGAGGAAAGTGGAGAATGTGCATCGATTTCAGGGACCTCAACAAGGCATGCCCTAAGGACCACTATCCGCTACCAAGGATAGACCAGCTAGTAGATGCAACTTCAGGCTTTGAGCTGCTAAGCATGATGGATGCATACCAAGGGTACCACCAAATCCAACTGAACCCTGCAGATGTCCCCAAAGTGTGCTTCATAGCAGCCTGTGGAACGTTCGGATATGTTCGGATGCCATTTGGATTAATCAATGCCGGAGCAACATACCAGAGGATGGTCGATGCTGTCTTTCGAAGGCAGCTAGAAAGGAACATGGAGATATATGTAGATGATATGTTGGCCAAGAGTGTGAAAGCAGATCAACATATAGAGGATTTGGAAGAAATTTTCCAAGTAATTCGAGAAAACGGCATCAAGTTGAACCCAGCCAAATGCTCTTTTGGAGTAAAATCAGGGAAGTTCCTCGGATATATGGTCACTCAAAGAGGTATAGAAGTGAATCCAGCCAAGGTGAAGGCTGTACTGGACATGCGGCCACCGAGAAATATAAAGGAGCTCCAGACACTCAATGGGAGGATTACAGCATTGAGCAGATTCATAGCCAGGTCTGCTGAAAAGAGCCATCCCTTCTTTAAAATTCTTAAGAAAGGGACCAAGTTTGAATGGAGTGAAACATGCCAAAAGGCCTTTGAAGACCTGAAGCATCATTTGTCTCAGTTGCCGAAGCTGACGAAGCCTTCTCCAGGAGATACCCTCATTTTGTACCTCTCCGTAGGAGAATTCTCACTAAGCACCGCCTTAGTCAAAGAAGAAGGATCTCTACAACACCCTATTTATTATGTCAGTAAGGTCATTTAGGGGGCCGAAAATCGATATTCAGAAATTGAGAAGGCTGCTCTGGCTGTGGTAGTTACAGCGCGGAGGCTACGCCCATATTTCATTTCTTACAAAATATTGGTCCGCACTAATTACTTGTTGAAACAGGTTATAGGGCGAGCAGACCTCTCTGGAAGGATGGTGAAGTGGGCGATTGAGCTCCAAGAATATGACGTGGATTTCGAGCCACGGAAGGCTATAAAAGCTCAAGCTTTGTCGGATTTCATCCAAGAGTCGACCAAACCAGAAGAAGTCGAGGGATGGAAGGTGTATGTAGATGGCTCAGTCACCCTGAGCGGATGTGGAGCAGGGATTGTGCTGACAGGCCCTCGAGGGGAGGACCTACAATTCGCAGTGAGGTTTCAATTCATGACCTCAAATAATGGAGCAGAGTACGAAGCTTTGATCAGAGGGATGGAGATGGCATTGGAATTGGGAGCTCCAAAGGTAACTCTGTACTCAGACTCCCAATTAGTTGTTCAGCAGGTGAATGGTGAATACGTGGCCAAAGACAGCAGGATGGCTGCTTATTTGGAACGAGCCAAAGCAGTGATGGGCAAATTCCAAGAGTGTGAGGTGGTCCAAATACCCCGAGAGAAGAACATGCAGGCGGACAGCCTCTCCAAACTCGCTAGCTCCCCAGAGTTTGATGGGCAAGGAACAGTAACTCTAGTAGTTGCAGAAAGAGAGACTCTGGAGAACCCCATTGGCTCCATTGAGGAGGAAGATGATTGGAGAAGAGCAATATGGATAGAACTCACCAAGGGAGCATATGCTCCTACCACCAGAGAGACCCGAGCCCTTCGGATCAAATATTGTATTATCGGAGGGCACTTATACAAGAAATCATTCACGCACCCATATTTGAGGTGTATATCAACCAGAGAAGCTCTGTACACACTCAGAGAGATCCACGAAGGTGATGCAGCCAGTCATGAAGGATACAAAGCGGTGGTGAAGAAAGTCTTAAGGGCTGGATTATATTGGCCCTCCATGACAAAAGACGCAAGAGAATTTGTGAGAAAATGTGTCAAGTGTCAGAAAAATGGTCCATTGATAAGGACCCCTGCGGAAGAGATGGGAGCGATGCACTCTCCCTGTCCCTTTGCTAAGTGGGGAATCGACTTGGTAGGACCTTTCCCTCCAGCCTCCGGAGGGAGAAAATTTCTGATAGTATCAGTGGACTATTTTAGCAAATGGGTGGAAGCTGCTCCTCTGGCTACGATAGATGAAGAAAATGTGATTAAATTCTTGAAAAAACAAATCTGTTGTAGGTTCGGAGTACCCAGAATATTGGTCTCTGATAATGGAACACAGTTTAACGGTGAAAACGTGCGAGGATGGTGTGTAAGACTGAACATAATACAGAGATTCACTTCTGTAGCGCATCCTCAAGCTAACGGACAAGTAGAGGTTACTAATCGAACAATAGTAGATGGGATTCGAACAAGATTGACAAAGATAGGAGGAGGATGGGTAAACGAGCTAGATAATGTATTATGGTCATATAGAACTAGTCCGAAGACAGGAAGCGGAGAGTCCCCATTTCAGCTGGTCTACGGAGCTACGGCGGTGATACCTCCAGAGGCCGATTTACGATCGCACCGAGTTGCCCAATTTGAAGAACATCAGAATGAAAGATTGATGAGAGAGGCTCTAGATTTGATGGAAGAAGAAAGAGAGATGGTTAGGGTACGTGTTGAAAGATATAAAAGCAGAATTAAAGCTGCATATGACCGAAGGGTGATCCCGAGGTCCTTCAGAGCGGGAGACCTGGTGCTAAGAAGAGCAGACGCCCTGAAAAATACAGGAAAGCTGGAGCCCAACTGGGAGGGACCTTATAAAATCACACAGGTGCTGAAAGGAGGAGCATATAGACTGCAGAGCATGGAAGGGGTCGACATAGCTAGACCCTGGAACGTTTGCCATTTGAAGAGATTCTTTATTTGAAGACAGTATAAGGTCTTGAGACCATCTATAACTTTTGTTTGGTGATTTTTTGCATTGATTCATATTTTGCTTGATGTATTTTGTGGCTTCACCGGAGCTCCTTTTCCCTCTCTACGGGTTTCCCCTTTGGGGTTTTTCCGTAAAGAGGTTTTTAATGAGACTACGGGTTTTCTATGGCCTATGTTGAAAATTGACAATAAAGCAATGAAGCCCTATCCCTTTTTGAAGAAAGAATTATTCAGAATTATTGTGTCTTGTTTATCTTTCTCATATTTGAACATGCGATGTATGAATATAACAATAACGAGAGTGAGAGACACTCAAAGGCCTAGAGGCCGAGGTGCTCCAGAGAGCCCTCACTTTATTTGAGACCCAAGTGGGTTACTGAAATGAGAAGATTTTATGAATTAAAATCTTTTAAAAATAAGAGTGAGAGACACTCAAAGGCCTAGAGGCCGAGGTGCTCCAGAGAGCCCTCACTTTACTTGAGACCCAAGTGGGTTACTGAAATGAGAAGATTTTATGAATTAAAATCTTTTAAAAATAAGAGTGAGAGACACTCAAAGGCCTAGAGGCCGAGGTGCTCCAGAGATCCCTCACTTTATTTGAGACCCAAGTGGGTTACTTAAATGAGAAGATTTTATGAATTAAAATCTTTTAAAAATAAGAGTGAGAGACACTCAAAGGCCTAGAGGCCGAGGTGCTCCAGAGAGCCCTCACTTTACTTGAGACCCAAGTGGGTTACTGAAATGAGAAGATTTTATGAATTAAAATCTTTTAAGAATAAGAGTGAGAGACACTCAAAGGCCTAGAGGCCGAGGTGCTCCAGAGAGCCCTCACTTTATTTGAGACCCAAGTGGGTTACTGAAATGAGAAGATTTTATGAATTAAAATCTTTTAAGAATAAGAGTGAGAGACACTTAAAGGCCTAGAGGCCGAGGTGCTCCAGAGAGCCCTCACTTTACTTGAGACCCAAGTGGGTTACTGAAATGAGAAGATTTTATGAATTAAAATCTTTTAAGAATAAGAGTGAGAGACACTTAAAGGCCTAGAGGCCGAGGTGCTCCAGAGAGCCCTCACTTTACTTGAGACCCAAGTGGGTTACTGAAATGAGAAGATTTTATGAATTAAAATCTTTTAAGAATAAGAGTGAGAGACACTCTAAGGCTTAGAGGCCGAGGTGTTCCAGAGAGCCCTCACTTTACCTGAGACCCGAGTGGGTTACTGAAATGAGAGGATTTTATGAATTAAAATCTTTTAAGAATAAGAGTAAGAAACACTCAGAGGCCTAGAAGCTAAGGTGCTCCAAAGAGCCCTCATCTTAGTTGAAACCCTAGAGGGTTAATTGATGAAAGGAGACGATTTTTGCGAATCAAAGTCTTTCAAGTACAAGAAGGTGAAAAGAAAGAGAAAGACGTAGAGGCTTAGAAAACCGAAGCCCTCCAGAAAGCCCTAACCATGCTTGAGAATTACAAAGACTAGATGATGAAAAAGACAGGTTTTATGATCTAGGAGTCAGGAGAAGAGGGAGGATGACCTCCCACAACCAAGTCACCCGAAATCAAAAACAGAAACTGTACAGCCAAGGAGTGATTTCAGCGTAGCCTACAAGACCAACAAAAAGGGGGGGGGGGGAGGAAGAGAGCCACACCTCCAACACATTCTTTGCTGGTCTTGTAAGTTACTCATGCACGAAAGAGAAAGACAACAAAACATCCAACATCAAGCTAATACGATTACTACAAAAAGCCCCCACATATCCAGGAGTGTGGGGTCCCCTATAAAGTATGGAGAGCAAGTATTATGAGCAGAAAATAAAGAGTGTAGCAAAACAACAGAAAAATAAATTGTTTGATGTGATCATAGAAATGTGAAACTTAAACTGTTTTCTCAACATCAGCTTCCTCAGCAACAGTCCCCTCGACCTCAACTCCTCCAACAATGCCACCCTCCTCAGCAACATGGTTGCTAGATCCTCCGCCCTCCTCTGGACCCGTAGTACCTCCCATGGTGTCTGCAACGCCGGTTCCTCCATCTACTGCGGTTGCCACGGCTAGAGCGGAGTCATAAGGATAGATCAGACGTTCCAGAGGCTTTAGCTCAGCCATACCTATCTTACCAGCCTGCAGCTTGGTGATAGCCTGACTCATTCCGGGTAGCCACCAAGGACTATCAGGGCTCTCCTTAGGATCCCCCAAGAATTTTGGAGGAGTAGCGAGTCGATCCAAGTGGAATTCACGAGAGTAAGTTCCATTAAACCCCGGGGCTGAGTGCTCGGCAACGGCATTGCTGAAGCCGTGGTCGATGAAGTGAGGGATATGCGGCCCCATGGCACAGAGGAAGCTCGAGCTCTTTAAGAAGCTGGACAGCCACTGAGTATGAAGAGTTTCCAAGAACTCTTGACCCAAAGAGGAAGTGAACAAGGACTTAATGCAAGCCTGCACTCCGACATCTGGCAGCTCGCGCTCCATCCGCTCCACCTCCAGCACCAGGCGCTTAATCCTGGCTACATCCTGCTTGCTTTGAGTCTGTAAGAGAGACAACTCCTCAGATAGAGCTTGAGCTCGCTTATGGGCTTTATCTTTCTCCGTGGTGATACCTTTGAGGGTTGACTAGAAAGAGGACGCTTCAGCCCGGAGAAGTTCAAGCTCAGCTACCATCTCAACGCCTTGGTCGAGTATCTTAGCATAGGTAAGACCAAACTACAAAGTAAAAGGAAATAACGCTTGAAGATATGAAGAAGGCAAAGATTATAAAAATGGAAAATGCCAGAAAATACCTCAGAAAGGAGATGAGCGCCATGGATCAGTCGATCCTCAGGAAGGGGCGTGTCGGATAACTCAGCATCCGGAGGAGCAGGACATCGGTCAATGAGGCGATGGAGAGGCTCGTATACAGTAGAAGGAGGAGTTCCCTTATCAGCACGTGTAGCTTTCCCCTTCTTCTTCTTAGATGTACCACAGTTAGAAAAGAAAGCATTGGTAGAGGAACAGGTTCTTTTGGCAACTGAACCTGGGACCTGAGTAGAAGAACTAGGGAGAGGAGGAATTTTCGAAGAACCCTCTAGAGCCGGAGTCTTTGCAGAGCTCTCGAGAGCGGGAGACGGAGGAGCCTTTGGAGGATCTTCTGGAGCGGATAGCACAGGGGTCTTCACTATGCTGAGAGCAGGGGCATCTCGGGAGATATGAGTTAACCAACTCATTGCTACAAATAATCAAGAAAATTTTCAGAACTCAGAAAACAGCCACGCGCAAGAAATAAAATACAACAATAGAAGATTTTTTACCATCTCGAGAATCCAAGGGAAAATCTTGAGGACAAAAGCCGAAGTGGGAGAGGATGCGAGGATTGTTGCAAATACCAATAACATCAAAATAGTCGTGCAAGCGGATATGAGTATTGAGATTGCTCATAATAGTGTGATTGGAAATAGAGTAAGCTTTCAGAGGAGGAGGAATTACTCCGGGATTGTGGAATAACCAATCCCCGTGAGGAAATGGCCAATCAGTGGGGCTGGTAGCAAAGAAATAATAATCTCGCCAAGATGAGTCTTCTTCATGGAGTTTTTTCAGAAATTTACAAACACGGGACCTTCGCCCACTAACATAGAAAAAACCATCATTCACCTTACAAGAATGTTGGCTCAGAAATAGTTCGGCAGACGGGTCACCCCCATTCCCCTTCACCAAGATGAAAAAATCTATCATGGTACGGATAGCATTCGGAGTAAACTGGTTAAGAGGGATCTGCATGCGGGTGGATATGGCAGCCAAATAGGGATGAATCGGAAATCGTAGTCCTGCCCTAAGATGTGCTTCGAAAAAAGCAAGAGTTCGAGGCTGAGAGATATCTGGGCGTTCATTTGAGCGAGGAGCGCGAAAGGCGTACTCCGACGGAAAACCATAGGCATGAGCGAGGTTAACTAGGTGAGTATGGTCGATTTGGGAAGCGGGGGAAATCCTATTCTCTGGACTCCCCATCAGAGAGGGAGTCACTTCAGAGGAGTTTTGGCTAGCGGCTTCCAGTGGAGAGAGAGGATTTAACATCGATTTACAGTGATAATAAAAGAAGAACAGAAGGATAGCTGGGTTACCTTGAGTGGAAGGGCTATGGAATCAGACGAGGCGGCTGGCGACGACTGAAACTCGAGATGAAGAACACCGGAGAAGAAGGATGAAGACGATGAGAAATTTTTGGGAAGAATGAAATTTGAAAAGTGAAGAGAGGAAAAAGGGGGTGGTTGCGTGAAGTAAATGAAGAGAGATAGGGGGAAGAATCGAGGGTTTTTCTCGGGAGGATAACAAAGGAGAGAGAAAAGTGATCGCGTGGAGCCCACGCGCGGAAGCCGAAAAGTCTCCCAGAATCGGAGGCGGGAAAGGCCTTTGGAGAATGACATGTTTTAAAACTTCCTCTCCGAAGCAGGAACAATACACGTCTCTCCAGAACGACCTTTGTAATAAGTTCTAGGAAAATTTTTCTACTCTCACAAAAGATGTCTCCCTTTTACGAGAGTAGGGGGGAGTAGATGATGCGGCCTAAAAATGTCACTTAATAAGGAGTCGACACGTGTATAAAAGATGAGATCGGAATGGAAGGATTGGATTATCTAATACTCTTTGGATAAGAAATCCCCTCTGGAGGTCTCTCCGGAGGGAACTCCGTCTGGAGAGGAGCATCAGAAAGAAGCAGTCTTAACGTATAGTTGTGGACCATAAATGTAGGGGACTTCCGCCATTTTCGGCTTAGACTTGATAAAAGGTAGACCTTATCCTCCTTTATCTTGGGAACCAAGTCAAATGAGAAGGAATACGGCCGAGTCTTCGGGAAGTGGAGGAAAGAGAAGACTTCGTCCACTCCGCAGGACCGAGTCTTATGGGCAGCTCCGAAAAAGGAGGAGGACTTGACTTCCTCTCGAGGTAGAGTTCCTATAAATAGGTGAATCTAAGGAGATTTCCAGGTTAGACACTCTTATACTAAAAACTTAATATACTGAATACGAAATACCTTTCGGAAATCCTTTGAGAACTATTTTTATACATCAAGGATCTTGAGATCCTTGGAAGAGATTGATAAGCCCTATACTGACTCAGGCATCAGAGTGTCCACGCCGGACTCCCCTCCGGCGTATTCTTTGCAGGTTCTTGAAGATTTTGAGCGAAGGCAGCACACTCGAAGCAATTATACGTGTTCGAAGAGTATGACGTTTAATCCCGAGGATACACAATCCTCTCGTGCAAATTTTGGCACATCACCTTTTAAGAATTAATTTTTAAAATTGGTTTAATTAATTTGCTATATTTATTATTTACGGCCAAGCAAAGTTTAAATGGATGAACTGATGGACCGAATGGCCGATGTGGTCCAGCCCATTACTTGTAAGGCTAGGTTATTCGACCCCTTTTTTATGAGTTCACCACCAGTCGAGAAATTTTCAATTTTGCGAATGTTTTTTCCACTTTTGTGGAATTATTTTTTCAAACTAAGCGGGGGAGCCCTCGGCGGCACCGTCCGATGGTCTCACCTGAGCCGTCGAGTCTCGCTGCACCTAAATGGGTCTGATTCATTTGTTGTTTCCAGATCTGCAAACAAAGCCGAGCTTCCCTTTTTGTTTCCGGCAACGCATTGGGCACAGAGACCTCACGCCGACCACTGTCGTTTCTTCACTCTCCGGTGAGCTCTCAACTTATGGCGTTTCGATTTTCACAGCGCGTGGACAGGATTCTCCACCTGAGTCGCTCACTGAGTCAACCCACGGAGGCGACTCACTCCGAGTCGTGCATAACAGTGGCACCACCGAGTCGGCGGTGGAGTCGTTTGGGTGACGCGCCGAATCTGCTCATTTTCACACTCTATGGATGCGCCATCTGTTTTAGAGGAAATGGGCGATGTCCCTGCCATGCTTAGCTGCGTTGCCAACAATGGCTGGAATTGAGGTAATCTTTTATCTCTGCTGGAATGGAATTAAACGGCCTTGTTCAGGTAAAAAAATAAGAATTTATATATGCTATTCAATAATTTGGAGGGTGAATTTTCTGTGATGATGGATTTGAATAGTTAACTTCATGCATGAGAATTCCTATCCCCGTTTGTTTGGTGTATTGTGTCATGCGCACCACCTGCTCGATGAAGAATCAAGCACGAGGTTCACTGCCGGCAGCCATGCTTTCCGATCGGTAACCTGATGCCCTCTCACCCATTGCCAGCGCCGACGGCTGCCCCTCACTCGGCCACCGTCAACGACTGCTGCTCCGTGCCCCAACCAGACGGCAGCGATGGAATCTTTCGATCCTTAATTACAGACCCCGACTTCTTACGAGTTATTACAACCCAAATCGACGACTCTCTCCGCCGCCTGCTGTCCACCGTGCCGCTGACAGCGCTGCTCGCTTCTGACGGTGGACCCCAGACAGATCGGGCCCCTGCCCACGCTCGTGATGGCTGCGCTGGCCGCCCTCGGAAACTGCCCTGCGACCGTGCTCCTGGTGACATTTCGTCTCCGGCGGCCCTCCACACTGTGGTCGGAGATAGCCCAGCTGACCCGCCGCTGCAGCCTACACCCACACTGTGGCCGGAGATAGCTCATGCTTGTCATTTAATTGAAAAGAGAGATGTTTGCTTTTGGCCAATTGACAAGGAGTACATAAACTAGGTTTAGGCAAAATAGACGTAACTGATAAAAGTCCTAATCTCTTTAAATAATTGATAACAGAAATAGAAACATGTCCTAATTTATTATGCCAAACTTCAAAAGATGCTTTCAAAGAAGTCGAATGCAGAGCAGCAACTAAAGCTTGATTTTCTTGTTCTAAAACGTAGAGTCCCTTACTACGTTTGCCGCGGGCCAATGGTTCCTTGGTCAACCGATTCTGAACCACAAATGACTGATCAGTAAATAAAACATCAACAGGATAATCCATTGTTAGCTTGCTGCTTGAGAGTAAATTCTTAGTTATATGTGGTACAACTAAGACGTCCAATAAACGAACATTATAATTAACATGACAAGAACCAACATGAGTTATAGGAATAGATGTACCGTTTGCAACAATCACATTATCGTTACCACTGTAGGGCGCAAGAGGGTCCATATTCGATGCATTGGGAGTCATGTGAGCCGAGGCGCCCGTATCAAGAAACCAATCTGAAGTGGGTGAGGGAGAAACAGAACACTAGGTCTGAAATGCCTGAGCTAAATTGGACTGGTGGTTGGAACGAGAATACCGCTCGGAACAACGATTGACATAGTGTCCCGGTTGACGACAAATTTGACAATTAGGGACGTAGGGTTTCTTGCCCTTGAAACCATTTGCACCAAATGTGAATCGAGAACCCTGGGAACTGCCCTAAGGAAAACTGCCATTTTGAGATTCACGAGACCGCGATTAGGAACGGCGCTGAGAGGGATCCAGACGCCGATCAACAGTGAAGGCAGGTAGGACTGAGCAAAAACCGAAAAAAACCGAAAAACCGAACCGAACCGAAATATGAATTCGGTTCGGTTTTTCGGTTTCGGTTCGGTTAGCATTTTTCTTAGATTTCGGTTTCGGTTTTATTAGTGAAAAATTCGGTTAACCGAAAACCGAACCGAATTCATTTAGGTTTAATACTTAGTTTTTCATTTATTTTTTTAGTACTATTAGTATGTTAGATTTAATAAAATTTTTTGAGAATTGATAGATTAGGTTTAATATTAAATGGTTGTTAAATCACTAAATGTTTGTTAAATGTTTATTTGTATTATTTGGACATTTATTTAAAATTTCATATAAAATGTTAGGTATTTTCGGTTTTTATTTCGGTTTTCGGTTTTTACCGAAACCGAACCGAATTATTCGGTTCGGTTATTTTCGGTTTTATCTTACTATGGTTCGTTTCGGTTAATTATAATGAAATTCGGTTCGGTTTCGGTTTTTCAATTTCGGTTCGGTTGCGTTGCACACCCCTAAAGGCAGGGATAGTGGTGGTTGGGGGATTCATTTGGCGCTGCAACAGATCGAAATTAATGGTCTGGTGAACCAAATCCCGAAAAGAGGGCATCAGAGACATTGACATACGAGTATCCAAGAAACTAAGAAATTGAGATCCAAGACCATTCAAGAACCAATGACTTTTATCAGTAGAGTCAACAGGACGGCCAATAGATGCCAATTGATCGCATAGCAGACAAAATTTTCGACTGTACTCCTCGACGGAGGAAGAGCCGCGGCGCAGGTTAAATAACTCGGTACGAAGTTGGTTAATGCGAGAAAGAGAGGAGTGACTGAAAGCCTCTTCAATGGCTAACCATACGGATCAGGAGGAAGTTAATCCAATAACTTCTGCCATAGTTTCTTTAGAGAGGGAGGAAAGGATCAAACTGAGTACTTTCTAATCCATGGAAAACTAGAGGGTGTACGCTGGGTTACTGGACGTTGTGCCATTTGTAGTGATGGTTTTCGCCGGGGCCGGAGAAGTGTCGTCGACATAGATGAGTAAATCGTGACTGGTTGGAACCGGAGTGATTTGGTTTTTTCAGACGAGATAGTTTGACGATGTGAGTTTGATCGTCAACATATGAACAAGAGTGTTGAGAGGGAGAGATGAGGTAGATGGTGTTTCTGCCATGGTGGATGGACGGGAGAAACAGAGAGCAGAAAGGAGGAGATATGGCGTGAGAGTATGGTAGAGAGAAAATTTGAATTGAATGGCACTTTGTGGAATTGATAATGGGACGGTGGAATTGGTTAATTGGGATGTGAATTAGATGACGGAAGACAGAGGCAATGAGTAGCAGGATAAATTAATTTTGACGGTTGTGGAAGAATGTGTGTGAAGAATTGAGAGTATTTTTAGGGTTTAGATGTGGTAGGCTGATACCATGTGAACGATAATATTTGATCACCGTTGAATTGGTGATGTGAGCCGCTTGTATTAATATAATGAGATTACAAGAGATATATATGGAATGTCTAACAACCTTATCACTATCACAAATAATATTTACAAAGATATAATAAGATTAATCAAAGACTTATTCTTCAATCCTATTACTAAGAAGCTCTATGCTTGGCTGCTTGCATTATGCTGAAAGATCCCTGTCTCAATTTGGTGTAAATATCGAAGTGTGTAGTTTTATAAAATTTCTCACAACCTAGTTGTTTGCTCCCTGTATGAATGATTTAACTTGTTTTCTGTTGAGAGCTAATGCGTTGAATTTCCGGGATATTAGAATTGACTGTTTTATGAGAATATAATCCCACAAGTAAAAGAAGGATAAATTAGGTTTTAAAAGGAATAAAATTAAAGGTCAAATGAAAACACCAATGAGGCTGAAGAATTATGATGTCGTTTGTAAGAGCATAGCAACATGATGAAAGCAGAAGTATTTAAAAACAATGTCTCAGATTAGTAACTAGAAACTTGAGCTAAATGAGGATTACATAAATTGCCCAAAAAACTTGCAGTAGAAACTATGATTACCCATTTCAAGTTTGAGTATTACCCATTTGAAACGAATTGACATGAATGTTGGTGAGATTGATATTTAAAATTAATCCCTTATCAAGCATGTGATGAATTATTCAATTAGTTTAATTTTGAATTACAAGCAGACTTTAAGGCTCCATTTGGATGGAGGGATTTGGAATATGGATTTTAAATCCACAATTCAAATCCACTCCACTTGTTTGGATTATGAATGAATTTGAAATACTTAGGGCACGATTGGTATGGGGTAATGGGTTTAGAATGGAATGAGCATTCATGGGCCTATTCCTAATCTCACAATTGGTATGTTTTTTTTACATGGAATCGCTATTCTTGGTATTTTTTTTTACATGGAATCGCTATTCTATATGGAATGGTGATTCCCAAAAATAAAGATTCCTCTCCACCCCCTATCTTTACCCATTCCATTCTGTGTGGAATTAAAAAGATATTCATTAACCCTCTTATTCACGATTAAATATGATATTCATTAATCTTCTTTAACCTAATTCACCCAAGAGAGAACGCTGAGAAAGAACCCAGAAGAGAAAAACGTTGAGAAAGAACGCAGAAGAAAAGATCTGCCATAGTAGTGTATTGTTGTTCTATATATATACATATATATGCGATTTCTTGCCTTTTTAATTTATAAACTGCTATAATTTATATACAATTTTTCCATGTTTATTTTTTATGAATACTCTCTGTTTCGTCTTTTGTTGCTAATATATGTATTCATGCTATATATCTTACTTACGTATTGTTTGATTTTTTTACATATAAAATTAGATATTATAATAATGTTTAAAATACTGGTTAAAATTTATTTATATAAAATTACATGTTATAATAATATGTAAAAATGTACACCATTTTTTTAAAATGAACGATTATTTATGTTTAATTTTATTATTAAAATAATAGCATATTAATTAATTTAATATGTTTCTATAAAATATGTATAAGGATATTTTAGTTAGTTAAGATAAAATTTTTACATTTTTTGCATTCATTTTATTATACAAATCATGAGAATGGAATCAATTAAGGAATGATTTTTCCATTCCTTATCAATACCAATCGTGAGAATGATCATTCAGACTTCCATTCAATTCACACTTTCATTCCATTCATGAGTTCATTCCATTCAGTCACAATTTCATTCAACCATACCAATCATGTTTGACAAAGTGGGATAGCTCAAGTGATTTGAGCACCACTACCTAAACCTTAGGTCCTGAGTTCGAGTCATGGGGAGGGGAAAAAAAGGGATGGGTATTTAACTTCCATAAAAAAAAATAAAAAATCATACCAATTATGCCCTTAGATTTTTGCCCACACTCTTTTTAGTTAAATTGAAAGGATTTTAAATTTTGTCATTTGAAATCCATCTATCAAAAAAAAAAAAAAAAAATCATACAGATTTTTTCCCACACTCTTTTTAGTTAAATTGAAAGGATTTTAAATTTTGTCATTTGAAATCCATCTATCAAAAAAAAAAAAAAAATCATACAGATTTTTGCCCACACTCTTTTTAGTTAAATTGAAAGAATTTTAAATTTTGTCATTTGAAATCCATCTATCAAAAAAAAAAATCATACCATTCATGCCCTTAGATTTTTGCCCACACTCTTTTTAGTTAAATTGAAAGGATTTTAAATTTTGTCATTTGAAATCCATCTATTTTTAAATACATTCATTTCAAATTCCTCCTCAAATCAAATCCACCTATCCAAACACAACCTAATTGAATTGATAGGGTCAAAGACCTCGACCTGTCTAAGATGAGATTTTATTGTATGATCATGTTTAACTTGCTTGTCTTCTCGTTGAGCTGAATAATAAGACACAACTGTTATATTTACGCCCTTTATTAGATTCTCCATTTTGATCATAAGACAACAAAGATATGAAATGGTAAATTATTATGAAAAATGGTGCATTCTTAATTTATTTTTTGCAAATGCATGCTACTTAATAAATTTAATCCTGGGGCTAGTCCTATATGAAATATTGCATATATGCATTCCATCCAAATTAGGCAAGTCAAAACTCTAAGTCCAAAAGTTAAATTAAGTCAATTTTAAAAAATTCGCGGGTCATAAGTCTGGATCCGGGTTGCCTAAAAAATTCGCGGGTTGCAAACAGGTGGTTTATTACATGACCAAAATATTGTTACTACAAGGCCAAAATATTACCACTAAAAGGCAAAAAATTTAATACTACATGTCAAAACATTCTGACAAATTCACCAAAAAATTAAGTCTCCAGAATATTTTTGAACATGTAGTAATACACTTTTGACCTTATAGTGATAAAATTTTGGTCTTGTAGTAACATTGTTTTAGTCATGTAGTAGCCGAATAAGTCAAAATTATTTTAGTAATTTTGCCGCAAAAAAATAAGTGTCCAGAATATTTTTGAACTTGCAGTAATACACTTTTGGCCTTGTAGTGACAAAATTTAGTTCTTGTAGTAACTTAGTTTTGGTCATGTAGTAAAATAATATTGCCAAAGTCTTGTATGTACTCAAGTACACCATGTACTTGAGTAGACTTTTACTAGTCAAATGTTGACCGTTGACCACCGTTGACCAGTCAACGGTCAAACTTTGACTTTTTTTTAAAAAATTTTTTTTTTTGGTTTTTTTATCGATTTTTTTTTTCGATTTTTTTTTTTGAAAAAGTGTATGTTATTATGACTAAAAAGTGTATCTTTGTTTTTTTTAATGAAAAGTGTATGTTTTTTTTTTTTTGACAGGAGAAAAGTGTATGTTACTATATTGAAAAGTGCAACATTGTTTTTAATGAAAAGTGTATGTTATTATAACTGAAAAGTGTATGATATTATAAATGAAAAATGTAAGTTATATATTAATGAAAAGTGTATGTTATTATAACTATAAAGTGTATGATCTATTAATGAAAAGTGTGTTTATTTAATGAAAATTGTATGTTATTATAACTGCAAAGTGTATGATCTATTAATGAAAAGTGTATGTTATTATAACTAAAAAGTGTATGTTCTATTAATGAAAAGTGTAAGTTATATATTAATGAAAAGTGTATGGTATTATAATTGAAAAGTGTATGATATTATAATTGAAAAGTGTATGATATTATAACTAAAAAGTGTATGCTAATGATACACCTTTTGTTTATTTGTACTTGCACTTTCATAATCTAGAAAAACTGGTGCTAATTTTTTTTTAAAAAAATATTATTAATTTTACACGTTTTATTATTTTTTACTTGCACTTTTATTACTATTAATTATATTATTAGTAAGTGAAATTAATGATATTACTAGTACTTGCACTTTTTTTATAATGTATAAAAAACAACTTTTTTTATAATGTATAAAAAACAAAAAACTGTTGTATAAATATAAAAAAAACTGTTGCTAGTAATTTATAATGTATAAATATAAAAAAAACTGTTGTTAGTAATTTTTTGCTAAAAGGGGGAATCGAACCTGGGACAGGTTGTTAAGGAAATCCCAGGACAACCATTAGACTACAATGGGTTTTGTTGAATATTTTATTATTTATCGTATATATAATATATATTTCCTATATAGCTGGACTCAAGTACACCGTGTACTTGAGTACACAGCAGCCCTACCCAATAATATTTTATAGTGAAAATAAATATTCTAATTTATAAGGTTGACCCGCTTTGATCCATGTTGACCTGTGTTGACCCACGTTAACCAACGAATTTTGACATAATTTACCTTAATTAGTCATATTTTATGTATGCAATATTGCATATAAGTTTTTGTGTTAATTCTGCCTCAAACAAGCTTTAGAGTCCGCACATTCAATTAATTTGATTTGCTTTTGAGCTTAAACTATGGAAGCTTGTGGTAAGTCCAAGTCTTTCATATCTTGAAATATCTTCTGTATTCACTAGCACATGAGAATATAATGTGTTCGTGTTTAGAATAGTTAATCCTTGATATGTTTAATTCATTAATTATCAAAGTCAAATGGAAGTAATTTGACACCTATTGATTTGTCTGTTTTTTTTTCCCGAGGGAATATGCTTTTATGACTCATGCATCTGAAAAAATGCAACGTTTGGGAGAAATGCGAAAAAAAGATGAATTTCGCTTCACAAAAAGGATGGGGGAATGGAGTCCGTAGATAAATGGACTGAGTCGATTTATGTTTGACAACCTAAGGAAGGTATCTCTGCACTTTTTGTGCGAATCGAAATTATAATATTGCTTGGAGAAAGAGAATTGATTGATAAGTTATTTAGAATTAATTTTGAAAAATTAATCCGTGAAGGAAATACGAAGTAACATGCAATCTCTTTGCTAATTAATTGATACTAGTGTGAAATGTAATACTAATTTGATGCTTGAATGAAGCTTGTTGATATAATGTATTAAGGTATCCCACATCGGATAGAGAGATGGTCTTGGGTGGGCTTATAAGCCTAGGCAATCCTCTCACTTAACACCTTGGTTTTAAGTGTAGAGTTAGGCCTTCTTATATGGTATCAGAGCAAACCGGGCAAACGACCTGAGTCTCTACTTCGATGTGTGGATCCACCTATGGAACCACGTGTCGACTTGGTCCCCGTCACCTTGGTTATGATTATAATGGAGTAAATTTGAATCACCTTGGGGATGATAATTTTGTGTGGATCCACCTGTATAGTATCAGAGCCAACTCTCTACTTCGATGTGTGGATCCACCTGTGGAACCACGTGTCGATCCCCGTCACCTTGGTTATGATTATAATGGAGTAAATTTGAATCACCTTGGGGATGATGTTATTAAATGAATCCAAATATGTGTTAAGTGAAAGATAAATGTTGCGAAGATGTTTGGAATGAATGCATTGGACTATTTTAATGAAGTATTTTGTCTTGTATTATTAATTGAAACCATCAGTGTTCATATGCCCTGAGGTGATCCTTAAACCTCTTTTGGACAAGTAATTATAAGGCCCCAGCTAAACAAACCTCCTGTTCTACTATACACTCCCCAACTAATTTTTTTTTTTAAGATTACTATCTACACCCCAATTTTTGACAATTATACCCATATTTTAAATATATCTATATAATAAAAGGACACAGATAAATAAATCTCCAATTTTTCTACACATATCAATGTCCCACTCTTGGATGCGTTAGATCAAATGTCCCACTGCATGAAGTTTCTTAAGGATGTCATTGCCAATAAGAAGAAGCTTGGAGAGCATGAGACGATTAATCTTTCGGAAGAGTGTGGTGCCCTTCTCCAAAGGAATCTACCTAAGAAACTCAAAGATCCGGGTAGCTTCACAATTCCATGTGAGATTGGGGGAAGTAAGTCGATTTTGGCATTTTGTGATCATGATGCTAACATCAACCTTATGCCCTACTCAATCTACAAGAGGTTAGATATGAGAGAATTGTTGCCAACAACAATGGCTCTACATTTGGCCGATCGTTCGGTGAAGACTCCAAGGGGTGTATTGGAAGATGTACTAGTCAAGGTGGATCGTTTCATTTTTCCCGCGGACTTCGTAATTCTTGACATGACAGAGGATGACCATGTGCCTTTGATCCTTGGGAGTCCGTTCCTTACAAAGGGGGAGACAATGATAAATGTAAAGAAATGAGAGTTGAAGTTGAGCTTTAACAATGAAGAGATCACTTTCTTACTTTATAAGTCACTGAGAGAGCATGGAGAAGTCGAATCTTGCAATTTCATTGATTTTGTGGATAACATCATTCAAGATGAATGGGAAGACTTCTGTAACAATTCTTTAACTCATAATACTTCATTTTTACTTGATTCTTTGTCCATGTCTAATGAAAAATTTCAAACACTTGTAGTAGTTTAATGGAGAAAGTTGAAGCAATTTATACAAGAAGGAGGGCTCCAATTCTACCACTTCGAGTACCCGTTGAAGGAGCACAATGAACAGAAGAGAAGAAAGACAAGATGATACCACTGTCGGATCACCTCAAGCATGCTTACTTGGACAAGGAAGAGAAAGTTCATCAACTACAATTTTTATTTCATGCATAAATTTCGTAATAATGCGAGTACCTTTTGACGGGTTGAGAATGTGATTCCTAAGGGCCATGACACGTCCACGAGAGGCCTTGCCATGTGTTGGATAGGATGTCCCAAGCTTGCTGAGACGATTCCGCTGAAGCTATGAATGGAATGATCTCCGGAGTGATCGAATCGATAATTGCAGAGAGAATGAGATGATCCTGGCGATCTAGTGGGCAAGATCGGTGGTGGGAGGGTCTGCAATCGGTGGGCATGGACGAGAGCCATCAACAAAGTCGAACATGTCGTAACCAAGAAGAAGGGTTCATAGTTGAAATGTCCATGTTGTGTAATTGGACGTAGTGAGATTGGGCCGTGGTATTGAACACCACGAACGTAGGAGTAGGGTTGGCAATGGGGCGGGTAAAAACCCGGACCCGCATAAATCCGGCCCGTACGGGGCGGGTAAATACCCGGTCAAACGGGTCCCGGGGCGGGTAAATACCCGGTCAACGAATATCCGCCGGGTATGGGACGGGTAATGGGATTACATATACCCGACCCCGACCCCGACCCGTATATATATTAAAAATTAATATATATATAATATTAATTTATTAATTCTCCCCTCTTCATTGGTAAGTCATCTAACAATTCTAACTAATTAGATTATATAGAGTGGTTGTAGGATTTATTGATTTACTGTACTTTATTTCTGCGGATTTAGGATGACTTCTAAAATTGCAGCCGATTTACTCTATTTTCAAAAAAGACTTAGATACTTAGATTATTTATTTATTTTGTGATTAGTTTTTTTATAACTTTATGTTATATTTAAAATTTTATGTTTTATTTGATGTTGGAATTGACGTTTTATTGTAGTTTTAAGAATTGATTTTAATGTGCTATTTTTTTAAATAAATAGATAAAAAAAAAAGTGATGGCGGGGCGGGGCGGGTTTACCCGCCGGGTTCACGGGGCAAAATGGGGCGGGTTTTGGCGGGTATTGAAGCGGGGCGGGGCGGGTAACGGGTCTAAAAAAGTTTGACGGGGCGGGTCCTGGGAAAGGTCAAACCCGTCCCATACCCGCCCCGTTGCCAACCCTACGTAGGAGTGGTCGACGCAGAAAGTAGGGTTAGGGCGTGGAGAATCTGGAGAAAAGGCCGGGAATGTGAATTCTTGATTTTCTAGAGATAAACAACGGGTGTGTTGACCTTTAATTTCCAAAATATAAAAAAAGAAGAAAAGGTAAGTAGGATCAAAACCAAGGATGAAAATATCGGCGATATTTCGGATTTTTGGACTCTCCGATATCGATATGCATCGTAACGAGATATCTTCCAAAATATCGGTAAAATATGGGGATCGATTATATTTAGTACAAATTTTCCTTGATATCGTCGAAATAACGGCGAAAAATCGGAAAATGTCGAAAAAAAATCGGTAATATCGGTTTGAATTGTTTTGTTCCGTTTTTTCAGAGTTTTAATTGTTTTGTTCCTTTTTTTCAGAACAAGCAAGTATTTTGTGTTTGTCTATCATTTTGGTAATAATTGTTTAGTGTGAAATAATTATGAATAGATATTGTATTGCTTTAGACTAATTTTGTATTTTTTTACTAATATGTTTGTCATAAAAAATTCATTTTGTAGTGATTTTAGGTTAAATTTATGTATTAATGTTAGTTGTAATATTTTCTAAATTTTCATCTTAAATTTTCATTATTTTAATAAGATTTCCGTTAATTTTTTATATTTTACCGATATCGATATTTCCATCGATATATCCGTAAATTTAAGGTACCGATATTTCCATCGTTATCGATATTTTCATCCTTGATCAAAACTAAGGCGTGAGCCAGGAATATGTATGATACCGTATAGGGAAAGGTAATTGGGAAAGATACTTTATTAACTTATGTAATTGTGCATAAGTACAAGTGAAGTTTAGTCTAAATGCTAATACTAATCGATTTGGGACAAGAGTACAAGAATATATCATTCATATAATCCTAACAATGTTGGTACATTCAGAAGAGCGACGACGACCCTCGAAGATATATTGAACTGCGCTATTGTCGCTCAAATCCCTGCGCAATTTCCTTCTGTGATATTTGTATAGTACAGTAAGAATTGTGGCCAGTTATTTAAGAAAATTTTTTCGTTTGAATTATTTTATCTTCACCTATGAAGTAGTTAGACTCTGGAAAAAAAAAAAGAACACAAGCAAGTCCTTTTCTATGTGAGCTAATTCTATATATATATATGATAATTAACTTACATAACCTAAAATTTGGAGTATGACGAAATTGCAAACGTAAAGAAAAATCTTGGTCATATATAATACATGTAGCTAGTGTGAGTAAATAAACAAAATCAATCATCATATATCATATGATATATCTATCTATTTGCGAATAGTTTTATTCTTTCATTTATTTAGTTGGGTCTACTTGTTTCAGCCCACAATTATTTCTTGCATTTGGCCCATTAGATTAGGGCTTGATTAGTAATCCTCACAACAACTGTATATATATGTTGCCTTCGTGAACATTGAATACATCCAGAATACAATTTTCATTACTCAGTCTCTTTATGGCTTTCGCGATTATTAGTTTTCTCATCTTGTCCAAATTCAAAAATAGTCCAACATTCATAACATGCATGTCTATCATCATTCATTATTCCATGTGTCCAAAAAACAATAATAATTTAATCAAGAATACGGCTAAACAAACCCCCCATTTCATTTTAAAATAAAAATCATGAAAAATCCTTCACCTCAACGCGGTGAAATATAAGAAGAAAAATTATCGAAAAAAAAAAGAGAAAGGAAAAATCGAATTCAAGATACTTAAAAAATCCATAAAATTTAAAACTCTAAAATTTGATAAAAAAATAACAATACTGTGTAAAAAATGGAGATTAAGCGTACTAAATTTATTCATTTTGTTCAGTAGAAAAATCTGAATGTCAAATATGTATGATTGAAATTCCCTTCTTTTAAATTTGAACTCACTTTTTTTCTTATTTCACCGTGTATCTTTCGTTCCGTAAGTGGAGAATGATTTTTTCATAATTTTTTATTTTTTTTAGAATTTGATTATCCCCTTATATACTAATAGGGAGTGATGTGTCATTTTGTGGTTAATTTGGCTTATGTGTCATTTTGTGGTTGATTTGGCTTATGTGTCATAATTTAATGAAGTTGTTAATTTTAAAAAGTATGATGTGTAATTAAGTTATTGGTTGAGTAAGATATGATTAATACACTCTTTCTAAATATTATATTCTTATTATTTTAACATTGACTAATTAAATTAAATTTAATTTTATTTACTTAACTTTATTTTAGTATTTATTTTATTCTTTAGTTTAATTTATTTTAGAACTATTTAATATTTTTTTTTGAGTAAAATACAATTTAAAATTTATTTTTATTGGGGTGTACAATTCTTTATTTAATTAGTTATTCAATTGTATTTTATAATTACTTTTATTAAATATTATTGCAAATTAGACTTCTTACAAGTTTACTTTGTCCTTAAATCATAACTTTTGATATTTGGTTTGATTGAAAAACAATATTGTTTTATTAAGGCGTTGTTATGTCATTAAGAAGTCTAAATTATGTTAGATTCGAACACAATTAAAATTGTCAAAAAGACTAAATTGCAACTATATTTAAAGTTTGTGATTTATTTGCAATTACCTTAAAGTTTAGATTAGATTGCAAATGAGGAAAAGGTTATGATTTAATTTGCAATTAACTAAAATATTTTAAAAATATAATTATAATTCTGCGAAATCATTTTTTTAAAAATATAATTATAAAAATATAAAAAATTAAATTAAGTAAATAAATAAAAATTTATTATTAAATATTTAAAAATACACTAGTAATTGCCTAAAATTGAGATGTGGGTGTCAATTTTTTTTAAAATATTAGTATATTTTATGTAGAGTAAAATTAGGAGTTTGTTTAGTAGTTGCCTTTAATTAAACTCTTTTATGTCATTTTTACTTCACATCATCTCATAACCATCGTTCAACCAATTTTTGAATATTTAATAGGTTAATTGCATATTTCTCTGTCAAAACGTTAAATTCGAGCATAAATAGAATTGCCTAAAAATTTAAATTGTAATAATATTTAAAGTTGATGATTTATTTACAATTATTCTAAAATTTTGATTAAATTACAATTAAATTGAAGATGGTAATTTAATTTAAGATTAACGTTTATTTAATTCAACAGTATTGTGATTTAGAGGACTCATACTCTACTTCGATCCAAAATTAGTTTTTTTTTTTTTTTTCTGTTTATAAGATTAGACAAAAGGAACAAAAAAGACATAACTACCTAAACAGACATGCAGATAAGCATGACTAAATTGAAATTCGAGCAAAAGTTTAATAATTCTATAAAATTATACTGAAATTGTTATACCGTAAAATTTATAATGAGGAGCCAGTATAATTTAAATATGATATTTTAACATTTAGGAAGAATGAATGTTAAATTGTACTTGTCGGTCAAATTTTATTTTTTTCAGTTTTTTTTAAAATTTTTTTTTATTATTGTCCAGTTTTATTATGTTTATTCACTATTTGAAAATAATACTACTTCCTCCGTTCCACTATAAGTTTCGCACTTTATCTATTATTTTATCATACTCCATTTCATACTCATCTACTCCCTCCATTCCAGTGAAAGCTACACAACTTTCCTTTTTTCGTCCGTCCCAATGAAAGCTCTCAATCACATCACATCTAATACTTCTACTTATTATATTAGTATTTCTTAATCTCCGTGCCCGAAGCTTATGGGGGAGCTTTCCCCGAAACAGAGAGAGTATTATTTTCTCTCTCACCATCACATCACTTGTACTACATACATTATTTAATCATATTTCTTAATCAAAACAATCAAAAGAAAGGGAAAACTTATAGTGGAACGGAGGGAGTACTATTTACACTAATTTATCTTTATCATTAAATTTAACCTCTATTTATTTTACTCAAATTGACATTGATCACTTTAATCATAAACAATCATTTTATTTATTAGTGGACTCCATCGCGTGTACCTCATCATACCTCAAATTTACTTATTTTATATATAAACTAATCAATATTAATTAAAATTCATATCCGAAGATATGACCATAATGAATCTGAACGTAGAGACTACAAATTTGTAAAAGGTTTTATAGTATAACAGTCTCATGCAAGTGTTTCTCATTTACTTCCTCCGTTTGCTTATAAGCTTTTTATTTTGTCATTTCGATTCATCTATCAATAAATTTTTCATACTTTTTTTAATAAATATATTTTAATTTTTTATTTTTACATTTTACTTTATATCTTATTTTTTTTTCTTTATAATTTATTCATTTTACTAAATTTTTGTGTTAAAAAATAGAAAAAAACTTATAAATGGACGTAGGGGAGCATAATTATACATCAAACATTGGCTCAAGTTATATAGATGTGTGTAGAAATAATCAGCTACATTTTGATTCATGTGGCGTGATGATTACCGGAAGGATAATTACACATGCAAAACGTACAACATTGGACGTACTACACATATTAATTTCAGTGTCCAGCACCTACGGCTACTGTAGAGGATTATTACAGCACTAGACAGACAAACTGTTGATTAATTCAGTGTACAACAAAAAAGGCAAATAAGGCGGTGATCCGGTACGAGCCAACGCACGCTAATGGAGTAGTACATTATTCTTTACTTGGCCGAACAGAAAACAAAAATGGGACCCACGCACTAACAAGACAATGATCAAGATTGATTTGGACAGTCCTCGTTATTCGTCATCTCACATGCCACGTCTTTTCCTTGAATAATACACCTCAAGTGGAGTGGACCCCACCTACGTCCAACTCCGTTTCGCAATAATTTTGTACTCCCTACGTTCCAAAATTTTATGCACACTTTGATCGGCACGGGGATTAAAAAAATGAAATAAAGTTATGTGTAATGTAAAATAAAGGAGGGGTATTATTGATAATTTATTGATTAAAATGTGGGAGATTTGACTAAAAGGAAGGAAAGATAAAATAAATGAGGGATATTATTAGTAAAAATTATGTGAGTTGTTTCCTTTTTTTGGAGTGTGCAAAAAATGTTGGGACGCCCATTAAAGAAATTGTACATAAAATCCTGGAACGAAGTGAGTACTAAGTAGAGGAAATATTTTTTTTAGTTCTATAAGTTTGAGTGATTCCAAAATAAATCCTTTAAATTTTAACTTTACAAAATACATCATATATCTTATAAGTTATTAATTTTAGTCATTTTTTAAATTAATTTTAGTCCTTTAAATTTTAAAAAAATATGAATTTTAATGTACAATTTTTTTAAAAGCATCATTAAAATATTTTTTAAAATTAAATAAAAGCATTAGTAAAATCTAAATTATACTCGAATTCTACCCAACCATTTTCCCCCTAATTAATTAAAAATATAAAAATTTAAAAATATATATATACTAAAATCTAAAAACTAGATTGCTAATTCAATAAAAAAATATACGCCCCACCACTCATCGTGTTTCCAAAATGAAAATTAAATTGATAGATTTTTCTAAATTTTAATTTGGAAAGTGTATTAATAAAGTCTAAATTATATTAATAAATCAAGAAAATTAAAAAAATGTATTAAAAAGACAAAAAAAAAAAAAAAAAACTCCAACCCATATCACATTCCCCAAATGTAAATTATATTGATATAATGATGAAATATTCAAATTTAAATTTATTTTTAAAATTTACCTATAGTTTACATTATATTTTTTAATTTATCAATATAATAAAAAATAGAATTATTTCATTTTTTAAATTTTATATTTCTATTTTATTTTATATTAAATTTAATATCTTCATAATTTTTTTGGCAAAATAAATTCTTATTTTAACTAAATATATTTGATACTATTATTTTGATAAAATGCATATTTATTTATGATTTATATAATAATTTTTATATTTTATTTTGTTGATTTTTAATTATTTTATTTCACTAAATATTTTTTGTTAAATAAGTTTTATATTTTTAGTTTTTAAAATATTTTTGTTAAACCGAAAATTTTGTACTTTTCAATTTGAGGAAATACATTTTTGTTAAATATTTTATTTGAATATAAATTGAGACCCCTACCCAAATTTCAATTTTCTATTCTAAAGGATTAAAATTGATTTTAAAAAGTACTAAAATTATAACTTATAAGATGTAGGATGTATTTTGTAAAGTTGAAACTTAAATAATTTATTTTGGAATCACTCAAACTTATAGGACTAATTTTTTTTTTCCCTACGTAAGTATGACTGAAAATCAAATTAACCTATTCGATACTCGATTCAAGATCGTTTGATAAAAATTCATTTAAGCTCACTTCGACATAGATATCAAATAAGTTTAAACATATATTTATGTTCAATGCGGTTTAAAAATCTGCTCGAGCTCAAACTCGATAAATAAAAAAAGATATATTTAGTGTAAAAATGTCAAACTACTCGAGTTCGGCTCGTTTAATTATCAAACAAGTTCAAACAATAATTTCAAAGCTCAATAATATTTCAAACCGCAAGCTTGAACTACATCGCGTTTGGCTCGACTCATTTACAGCCCTACATGTAAGTGGACACACATATTAAAAAAATGTAATAATGAGTGAAATTTTAAAGGGTAATTTTATAAACTTTTATGTATAAAGTAAAAAAATAAGTTGACTTATGAGTATGTGTGAAACCAAAATTATGTCATTAATTTTATGTAAAATTGTAAATATTGTGAGAATGTAATTTATAAACGATTTTTTTCATGTTAAGAGTGACTATGTGACGTATCGAAAAGAAAAATGTAAAAGTTATTAAAGGACAAGTAAAGTATATATTACACATATCAATTTAATTACGAAGTTTAGAATTATTATTAAAAAAAAATAGTATTGAATTGCAGTAAGATTTTTTTTCTTGTCTTCAACTGTTATCCGATGACTTGACTGGTCGAAGCTAGTGTATTCTTTAAAAATATTTAACTTTTACAATTTATCTTTTCAAATTAAAACAGAAGGTAATGGAATTAACACCACTGCATTTGCAATGACCAAAATCTCTACTCAAAAGAGAAAGAGATATCAAAGACGAGAAGACTTAATAGCAAACTAATGCATAAATGTAATGATTTGCGAACACTGTGACACTATTTATATTAATTAGAATAAATTTTGTAATTTTATTAAATACATGTATATTAATCACAACTGTGTTTTTTTTCTTTTTTGGGTTGTATTCATTTTTGCGCGTACTAAGAAGAATGATGTATGTTAATGGTGCAAAGAGTGTCACTAGGGGTGGAACTAGCTCATAAGTCATAGGTATGACTGTATGAGAAGAGTCAAATATTTTAAAAATTAATTTTATTACAACAATTTTGGAGCTTCGATAAGACACGTCAACGATTGTCGGCTGGAGAAAAAAATGTGTATCATGATTAAATTGACTTGCCACGACTTTCGGCATGCCACATCATTCATTCTCGACAGGAGAAAATAAAATTTGCATCGAATTGAAACATCATAAAAGGTTGGGGGTTTTTATAATAAATTTTCAAAATTGAAGATTAAATTGATATTAATAATAAAAATGGTGATTTTATTTAGAATGAACCCTTATATTTAAAAGGATCATGACTAAACAAATCTCCAGTCTTACTACACACACCCCATATAAAATAGGGTGAGTCTTGTGTAGACTCAAGTCTATATAAGATCTTGAGTTGACTTTTTTCCTTTTTTTTTGTATTGCACTTTTCAATAATATTTTCAGTTATATTGACATACATTTTTTGGTAATGTTAGATTGCACCTTTAAGTTATATGAACTTGCACTTTTTAGTAATTTTTTGTTGCATTTTTCAGTTATAATAACTTACATTTTTCATTAAATATTTTGTTGCACTTTTCAGTTATACTGACTTGCACTTTTTAATAATATTGCGTTGCACTTTTTAGTTATAATAACTTACATTTTTCATTAAAAACTGTGTTGCACTTATCAATTATAGTGACTTACACTTTTTAATAAAAAATTTGTGTCGCACTTTTCAGTAATGACTTACACTTTTCAGCATACATATTTAAAAAAAAAAATTACAATAGTAAATAAATAAATAAAAGTTTTCTGATCAACTCGAGCTATTATAAGGACTCGAGCCTATATGAGACAAATCCTACAAAATATATTTTAAAAAAAAAAATTCTACCTACATTCCAATTTTGAACAATTGTACACAATTTAAAAAAAAAAAAAATTCATGAAAAATCCTTCTCATTTACGCGGCGAAACAAAAAAAAGAAAAAAAAATGAATTCAAGATACTTAAAAAATCACAAAAGAATCACAAAAATTAAAATCCTAAATTTTGATTAAAAAAAAATCTATCGAAACTGCGTAAAAATGGAGATTAAGCCTATCAAATTTACTCATAATTTTTGGTAGAAAATTCTGAATTACAAATATGTATAGTTGGAACTCATCCTTTTAACTTGGACTCATTTTTTTCTTTTTTTATTTCACCGTGTTTCTAGTGGGGAGAATGATTTTTTATTTTTTTTAGAATTGAATTATAATTATCTAAAATTGAGGTGTGATTATTTTAATTTAAAAAAAATGTATTGTATATTTTTTGTGGGGTATGTATAATAATTGAAGTCATGGAGTGTGTATAGGTAAAATTGGGGGGTTTGTTTAGTGTGGTCTTTTAAAAAAATAAGCTAACAATATTACGTGTTTTCACTAAAAAAAAAATAAAAAAAATTCACAACTTAAAAGTATAATTCCATATATGAAATAGGTAAATAAGATATAGAGATAATACTTTATTCCTTTTTTTTTTTTTTTATGAAAGTTAAATAACCATCTCTTTTTTCCCCTCTCCATGACTCGAACCCAGGACCTAAGGCCTAGGTAGTGGTGCTCTAACCACTTGAGCTATCCCACTTTGTCAGAAATACTTTATTCCACCTTCCAGTGTTTACTACAACATTTGCATCCCTATTTAGAGAATATTACCTAATAAGGTCACTTTTATAGACTATTAAACAACTAAAACATACAACTTTTAAAATTTTCTAATAAGGTCACTTTTTTGTCAAAAAACCGGATTTGCCCTCTTTATTAATATAACCTCTTAATTAATAGATTTTTCCTTTTAATTCGAAATTTAAATTCAAACATTAATTGCATGACATCATTTCCCCAAATTTTCGCCCATATTCATAAAAAGTTTATACTTTCTCAAAAAACGTAACCTCTCATTTTTTTTCCAGAAAATCTGTAAAATGCAGAAACCAAATTAGGAATGATCGAGTTTTCTTTCCACGGTTCATATTCATAAATCCGTAAGTTCCTTCCATTTTATAGGTAATCATCACAGTTTAAATGTTCATTTACGGTAAAATCATTTCTAAACATATAGTAGGGGGTTCAATCCATGAGTTCAATCCCTGCGTTCAATCCATATCATATTTTTCATATATTATACATCACTCGTCCAAATTGTGTCTCTGTCTGTAAATTTGCATTTATATTTGTAATTCTCATTTTAATCGTTTTTTACACATTATCTTATAACCATCGGTTGATTTATGTTCTTATGTGTATATACTGATCAATTGTTAAATGCACAGGCTTTCATATTGGTCGTTATTGAAATGGATTATAGTGTATTCGGCAAGCTTAATTTTAATGGAAAAAACAAGCTCATTCGAGTGAATGAGTCGACCTCATTTGGCGATTTATTGGGGGAAATTGCAGGTATGACAAATCTTATTTCTCCTGGTAGCATATCGTTAACATACTCCGTTTCTAGTCTCAATAACTTCTCAATAGAGTGTGACTCTGACATCCGGGGTATGGTAGAGTTTTGTAAAGCTACATCTGAAAAGCTAGTTAACTTATCTGTTGCCATGAGTAGTCAGGATATGGTAGTCTCTGAATTGATTCACTCCTCACAGTCAAATGATAGTTTATTATCGGAACAAATTCATCTAAAAAAAACATCTCTGAACAACACAGTGTTTAATCATTCTTCAAATTCTGATGAAGACAGTCAACTCCGATCAGAGTTTGATGGAATATGTAGTATACCTACGTTTGATATATGTCCAGTTGAGAAGAAGAAGTCATATTTATCGGATCATTGGGTTAATATAATGGAAGGTGGGGTTGGTACTGTTTTTGTTGGAGGTGCACCTGAATTTAGAAAAGAGCTCATAAAATACTCCACAAAACTTAATTTTAAGTATAAGTATAGGAGGAATACCCCTAGGTACGTGTTTGCTGTTTGCAATGAACCATCAACACCCACTTGCGAATGGTTCATCAAAGCCAAGAGATTACCCACCAATAATGCCTTTATGATTGCTAAAGTTAATTTAGTGCATAATTGCGTTGGAAACCTTCTTCTTAAAAAAAAAAAACAGGCTAGGTCCCAAAATTGTTAAGGAATTTGTTATGGATAGTGTCCAAAAAAACCCCATTATTTCGGTGAAAGACGTAACCAACATCGTCAATGAGGGTTATGGATTCACACTCCCTTATTGGAAGGTATGGCGTGGAATTGAAGCTGCAAGAGACGATATATTTGGAAGCTACGAAGAATCTTACGACCAATTGCGCTGGTACTGTGAGGCAGTTAAACGGACAAACCCCGGAAGTATAGTAGACCTTGAGAAGGATAACACAACCAACCGTTTTGAACGACTATTTGTTTCGTTTAATGCATGCAAGGAGGGTTTTAAAAAATGCAGGCCAATGCTCTTTGTAGATGGTACCTTTATGAAGGGAAGATCAAAGGGCGTATTGCTTGCTGCAACTGCAAAGGATGGGGACAATGGTATTATATACTAACCATATTTCTTTTCTACAGTACAATATCAAATACTTTGTTGTTTTTTTTCATTACATATTAACATATATTTATACAAATATCCATATTTTTCATATTCTAGGTCTTTTTCCAGTTGCAATGGGTGTCGTATCCGCTGAGAATAAGAACAATTGGGCATGGTTCCTAATCAAGCTGCGTGATTCTATAATCCACGAAAAGAAAGTCATCTATATTTCAGATAGAAATACAGGATTAATGTCTGCTTTCTACGATGTATGGGATGATCCAGCACACTTTTACTGCCTATATCATTTACTTTTAAATCTTAAAGGAAAATACGGTGGAGGCTGGAACACTCAACATCGCGAGAACATGGCTGATTTATTCAAGCAATGCGCTTATGCACCAACTATAACTGTTTTCAAACAGAAATTGGACATTTTTAAAGCTATTGGTGGTCATATTGCAGAAGAATGGTTGGAAGATATGCCATATAAACATTGGGCAGTTGCATATTCACAACACATACAGAGATATGGTGAAATGACTTCTAACGCAGCTGAGTCATTTAACTCTTGGATTCGGGAGGCTAGGTCTCTCCCAATTACTTATATGTTGGATTCCATCAGGAAAAAGATATCACAATGGTTTGTTGAGAGACGTGAAAGAAGCAACAAATGGACTGGATTACTTGTGCCTACCAAAGAAGATCTTTGGAATGAACTAAGTAACATCAGTGCATCGTGGGGAGTTTCAGTCTATCCTAACGGTCAGTTTGAGGTCCGCTCTAGGACGTCTGTAACAGTTGATCTGGAGCACAAAATATGTACATGTTTTAAATGGCAGATTACAGGTTTTCCGTGTGCGCACGCTGTTGCTGTTATCAAGAAGCACTGTGATTCTGTTTTTAATTATGTTGAAGATTGTTTTTTTACAGACCGATACAAACAATGTTATGAAGAGGACCTAGTTCCAGTTCCTGATACAGAAAGATTCGAAGTCATGTCTGATTCCAGCACGGATAAAATACTTCCACCCATCCTAAACAAACCGCCTGGTAGACCTAAACAAAAGCGAATTACTTCGTATGGAGAATTTCGAAGGGTAAAGCCTACAGCTTGTAAACGTTGTGGGAAAACGGGTCGCCACGATACTTTGACATGTGCCACAGTTTTTGATACCGACAAGACAAACTCCCAGGAGTAGACACACAATTTCTCATTGTGTATAAGTTTATATCTTAGCACCGTCTGTGTTGTCTGTTTCCCGATATACTTATTGGCTTATCATTTCGTCTCATATCGTTTTGTTATCTTTCTAAGACTATTTATCAGTTTATGGAAAGAATAGTGGGTTATTCACATAATGTTTTGTTTACAATCAGCTTATCCACTCATCTGAATTTCGATAAACTGAATAGGGAAATGCTATTTGAAATGCATTTGAAATCTTCATTCTTCATAAAAATATGACCTTGTTAGGTAATATTCTCTAATTATATTCTCATTCTGTTATTAACCTGCACACCTAAATGCATGTGTAAGTATGAATCTTGTCAGTGATGTTAACTGAATTTTAGTAGGTAAGCCATACATCACAACAAAAACGTGTAGGGATAAATCATTACAGATGTGCATGTCTGTTTTTGCATATTCATATGCATCCTAATATGCTAATAAGGGTATGCATTCCCTAATATGACCAGTCCTGTATGCTGTTTTACAGTTCACAACTCATCATCATATAGATATGCATCCAAATAATCATGTTCGAACGCAATCCGTTATCTTAATCTTTTTTGGTTGTTTTTGTGTTTGCATAGTTTATTGAGTATGACAGATATGTTGGTGTGGTGTTGTAATTCAATTTTGTTTATTAATTTATTTAGTTATGTTATTGGTTTGTATTTCCAGATTGGGAGTGCTGGATATGAGGGAGTCTTCGACACGTACTCTTTAAAACTTCAATATTAAACTTTATTATAATCCATCAGCATATAGGTATGCATCCAAATGTGCATGCTCGAACTGCATCCATTGTCTTAAACTTTTTCATTTGTTTTGTGTTTGAATAGTGTATTTTTGATTATTTTGGTGGTTTGGTGCTTTATATTAAAGTTCATAATCCATCATCATATAGGTATGCATCCAAATGTGCATGATTGAATGCACACAATATCTTATTATTTTTCAGATGTTTGTGTTTGAGTAGTGTATTGAGTATTTTTGTGGGTGTGGTGTTGTAATATGTTATTAGCTGGTTTTGTTTTCGAATTAACAATCATTAATGAATATGAAACCGTCGTGCACACGTCCTCAATTAAAGATCAATATTACGAAGAATAAATATATATTTATAAATACTTGTTTTATGTGCACGTTCTAATTAATAGTAATATTTAATTATTTTATTTATTTTACATACACGCCCACTACCTATAATTAACTGTTACATTTAGTTTTTCCCATTAGTTACACGCCCCACTAACTATCCCATGAGTTACACGCCCATAAATTTCAGTATCTTTAATATTACATCTATATATATATATCTCGTGTATGGTGCTAAACAATGCAACCATCTCTTTCTTGCAATTTTTTGGTTTTCAAATGCCCAATTCAATGTTGATCGTAAATCTTCCTGACGAAATCACTATTTCTATTCTACTATCTCTTCTACCTGTATTTCTATGCAAATACAAGTGTATCTCTAAACAATGGCAAGCTGTAATAGGTTCTAGCTGGTTTGTAAATTCAAATTTGGTGAATATGAAAGCAGAAAATCATTTCTCATTTATTCATAAATATCACGTTGCATGCCCCCCATCTCTTACCAATCTACCCTCGTTGGCGAACCTCCTTCCATTTCTAGGGAAATATCAAAACCATACGAAGAGTACGAGGTTCTTGGTAGCTATAATGGTCTAGTATTAGTCTGCAATATTGAAGATCAATATTCTATAAAAAACCCTACCACTCAACAATATCATATTCTTCCAAACAAACCAATTTCCTTTCCAAAGGGACACGACGTGGCATGGGTTTATTTTGGATTTGGTTTTATAAGAAGTTCTAATGATTACATCGTTATGCGAATTGCTTATCTATGGGATCAAAGTGGTGGTGTGACCGAGGTATGCACGTTCTCACGAAATTCAAATATGTGGTCAAACCTTCCTCCCTTTCCATTTGATAATTACCCTTGTTCAAATGCAGTATTTGTTGGTAATCTTTTTCATTGGATCTTCAATTCTGGTAAAGCTGGTTACCAGTTGACTACATTTGATATTCTAAAATCTACATACTCATTGATTAAAATTCCTGATTTTAAGATTGCTCACTTTAACTTAGAAGTTGAAGGGTTGGATGACAATACAATTGCATTATATTGTAGTAGTTTGACCACACCACAAGATAGTTTTTATTGTAAGTATTTCTTTCAAATGCATTTACTTACTTACTCGTTAGGTGTCCCTAGTTGGTCTAGTATATCAATTTCCAGAAGAACACTACTACCTAACCATTACCATATATCACCAATAACCTTCCTCAACCAAGAGAGAACGAAAATAATGTTCCTTGTTCAACCATGGGGAGACTACTATTGCTACGATTTAAATTCAAAGACGTTTCAAGTTTTAGAGGAATACGAAATGACATACGGAGTTCAACGCGTGTACAAATATATTCCGTCTCTTGTATCTCCTTTCATTAAATAGTTATTGTTAAACTCGTTATTGTATCAACCATTTCTAATATATTGCGTTATTTAACCAAAAAAAAATATGAATTGTTATGTTCAGTTTATTCATGTATGGTAATTACATATTGTATATAATGTCCAGGTAGTTACTTTTATATTATTTATGATGCGTATAATTTAAGGTATAAATTAAATAAATTTCTTATGTATTAAAAGCTAAAATAAACCAATGTATATGTTCATGTCAACCGTAAGTATTCTAAGAATGTGCATGCTCAATATGCACAAAACCAATCATAATTAATATTTTAGATTGTATTATATTAGGCAATTAGAAAAGATCAATCAATTTTATGCAACATTTCAATTATCTCTCAATGTATAAACCCATACGAATAGTCATCAAATTTTCCTAATATACTATATACTGATTTATGAACTATAAAATCTACTCTATTTGTCCAACATAAAAATCAAAATTTTTATACACCAAATATTTGGCTGGATTACTATGACATTAATTGATTAGACTCATTCACATCAATTAAATTTCAGAATTGACACATCCCTTCAGATGGTGGAATTCGGAAGGTTGCTTTTTAAATAAGGTGACTCTTCAAATTCAATTTATTAAGCATTCAAACTCATATCTGCCATATACTCAATACTACATTCTTCATCAGTTTCACTTAGAAAGATCTATCACACAATTCTACTTTGAACAATAGTATGATGAACAACAACATCCATCACATGCATGTTCCATCCGAAATCAGGGATCATCTTTTGGAGTTTGTAGATCCAAAACATTTATGCAGATTGAAGTGTGCTACTAAGCATTGGAAGGATTTAATAGAGTCAAAATCGTTCGTGGATGCTCAACTAGCCCGGATAAAAAATCAGTACAGGTTTGCTTTCATCCACAAAAATGAAGTTTCCAGCCCTCCAGTGATTTATTTACTTGAGGGATATGGCGATTCCGGTACTAGGCGTTTTATAAGAGATGATGCAGACGATTCCGAAGTACTTGGTAGTTTTAACGGGTTAGTTTTATTTGTCAACACTCTTGATCAGTTTCGTCTGTCAAACCCCTCCACAAATCAATCCCTTGTCTTACCAGATGTGCCAGACCACATGCGTCCCTTTTTAGGTGAAGAGTCCTCTTATTTTGGTCTGGGATATGATGCAGTCAATGATGATTTTTTGGTAATTCGTGTTTGTTGTTTTCTTCAATTAGAAGGGTACATTTCATCAGTTTGCTTGTATTCTAGAAATAATAATTGTTGGTCATCCTTACCTCCTTTTCCTAGCCAATATCCACCTCTTGATAATGCATATTTTGTTGGAGGACTTTTTCATTGGAATGTATATCAATCTGATGGACATGCATTAGTTACTTTTGATTGTCAAAATCATCTGTACGGGGAGGTTGCTGTTCCTGACTTTATATTGGGCCAATGGTTTTATAAAATTCAAGATTTGGATGAAAACAATATGGCCGTTTTTACTGATCGTCTCAGTGTTGATGAGTTTGGTGTGAGTCGATATTTTCTTCAAGTGCATATTTTACGTTACTCATCAGATGGCAGGAGTTGGTCATCGTTCAACATATTCAAGGAAGGCAATTTACCCGACGGTTTTGCTCTCGTGCCAATCGCGTCCTTAAATTCAACGACCACACTAATTATGTTTAGTGTTAAGTCATATGGCACCTTCATCTCTTACAATATTGCTACAAGGCATTTCTCAATGCTCGAGGGCATTGGGTCGTGGCCAGATTGTGCCAAATCTTACAAGTACATCGAGACTCTTGTATCACCGCACCCGTAAATCTAAATATATATGTCCTTTGTAGGAAATGTTGTTTTTGTTATATATGTCTAGTATATTAATGAAAAACTCATATTTTTGTAGTTGTATTAAATATTGGAATATGATATCTTATTAATGTAGTACATCTTCAGTTTGTGTAATGAAATGGTGTCTGGTTTTCAGTAAGTATAAACTCATATCCGTATGATGGTAGCCATATTCATGTTTGTATGTACAATACAATATGCATATAATGATGTGCATTCTAAATGTGCACGTGCTTATGATGTGCATACCCAATGTTCACATTTCGGCTCCATTTCATATAGTCATGATGTGCATACCCAAGGTTCACATTTAATTGACTCCACACTTTTTGCAATGAACTTATTCTGTCATATCTTTGCTCAAACTTATTAGTACAATTCGCGAGAACGTGGAACTTCAAAAAATTACTCCAAACATAAATCACATCAATCCATACCAAAAAAAATCTTCACATTCCATTCCATAAACAATATCAAAAAACAAAAGATACTTCATAAACAATATCCAAACATAATATCATGACTTCATAAATAGTAATATAATTCTGGAACTTATAAATCCATATCATAAGCAATGATAATATCCGCTAATGCATATTGTTTATCCTAGTTAAAGATCCAAAACATACCAAAACAGACAAGGATTCATCAACACTTCACTAAACGGTTACTAATATTCCAAAAACCATTGACTAGTAGAAACAGATCTTATAAAATGTCTTTCATGCAATAACCCCAACTCCGATATTGAATAAACCTACTCAATAGTCATGTGCATAGGGTCAACGAACGATTCCACAATCCTAGACCTCATTGTGCTAGCAGCAAGTTTTCCAAATCCCCCTGTCTGAGGCACCTCACCTTTGTAAATGAACTCGATTTCCTTGCACAGAATGACTCCACAGTCTACCGAATCAGATCCCTGCCTCCAAGTTTCAGCAGCAATTGGATACTTGAATGGCATGCTCAAGTAAGAATGATTAGGCTTCCTTGACTTGAACAGTTCGACCAATTTTGCATCAACATACTTTACCTAACGGAATTGCACAAAAGAATAGATGTGTATAAACATAGACAGTAATATTATAAACAATTTATAACAAAAAACTATACATTGAGGAATTACTTACCACATTTAATGACTCTGTCAAATATGAATCTACATGTGCCTTTGTCCTTGGAGGAATTGAATTATAGAAGGTCCATTCCCTAGTAGTCAGATTAAGCTGCAGCAGCGTCCAATGATCAATCGCTTTTAGTCCAGTTGAAGATCCCAATTGAGAAACAATTATTGGGAATAGAAATATCTTTTTCTCAATGTTATCTTCAATAACTTTATCTATAAGTGAGTGAAAAGCTTTTTGCTTGGCTATTTGACGGTTTGTAATTAGTGCCTGCACAAAAACACGTATACGAAAATTATATGTAATCTTACACATAAACAATCTTTAGTTAATATTAGGAAAACCAATATGAAATGATGAAATACCCAGCATGTTGCTGTAAACACTTTCACACTCCTTGATTCTGGCCTCGGACCAAATAGAACTGATCTTAACATATCCCCCCATGCATTAACTACCTAAAATTCATTAAAACATAAACAATTTATCTAGAGTCAATACTGTACATTATATTCAATATTAATAGATTACACAATGTACCTGACTGGTAATTTGCCCATCATTTGCAACGTCAATTAACATCTGAACTGACACGTCTGCTAGTGGTATATCCGCATGCCATACAATGCAACTGTAATATGCATAATTGAGTACGACCAAGATAGTGAAAAGAACACATAAGAATATTAACAACTTATATACATTTCAATTATAGTTATATACAATAATAGAAATTGAACAATGTATGTTATACTTACTGTGGACCATTGTTCTTTAACTCAGTGAACAGTTGCTCTCTAACATACGCAGAAATTTTCCTCACTGTTGCTAGCTTATTGTTAAAAGGGTATCTCACTGATGCTCTTTTCTTTTTTTCCACCTCTTCATTCACAGTATCATCGCCATCATCGTCTTTTATTTCATGAACTGTTATCAGTTCATTTGTAAGAGGTTGAGGGGATACTATCACAGGTTTCCTGTCATCTTTTACTGTCCTCCCCTTAATTCGATTAACCAATGACCCCGGAGATGGCCACTGTTTCTTCTTCTGCACTTTCAATTCAGGTGTCTTTTCACCGTATTCTAGTAATGGAACAACCAATCCCAAGTCTGTGTTTTCTGGCTCCCCCATTATCTCATCTGCTACAGCATCATTCAAAACTAAATCCTCCGTGTTTTCCTTTTGCCTAATTTTGTCATCTACAACAGCATCATTCTGAACTCCATCATCCGTGTTTTCAACACCCGTTCCTAAATCAGTTTCCTCAATCATTGTAGATGAGTAGAGTTCAACTGTGGCATCTAAATTCTTGGCCAACCTCTGATTCTCGGCTTTCAATGCCAAAATCTCATTCTCTTTAAGACTCAATTGTTTGTCCAACTTTTCCTTCACATCTTCTAGCTCTTTCTTGCCAGCAACTAATTGAGATACCAACATTTCAACCCTTTTTTCAAACCTCTGGTTATCACTTTTCAGCTTATTAATTTCTAAGTCCTTCTTCGATAAGTCTGCATCACAGTTTAACCTCACAACTAGGATTTGTGACTGTAGAGCTCCTACTTGATTCATCAAATCATCAACCTTCCTCAAACTGCTCTTTTCACCTCCAGAATTAGTGATATTTTCATGCACACCGACACTGTCTACAGCAATACCCTTACTACTACCAACTCCATCATTTCTATTTACATCCTCATTCCCACACACAGCAGCATGATCATCATCAACCACATCTCCAACAGTTTTGTTTATCTCCTTACACACCATAAGAACAGGATCATTATCATCTTTCAAATTTAATCCCTCAGACACATCTTTTTCAATACCAATATCAAAAGATGGGCATTCAATCGAAATGCTTTTTTTCCCATTAGAACTAGATCCAACCTCAAAACATTTTGAACTTGAACCTTTAAACATCAAATTATGTACTTTGCCTAATGGGTTAGATCTTGTTGAAACATCGGACGAGCTCTTGTCAATCGCTGAAGGTGTACCACTTCCTGTCTCATCTGCAACCTTATCCACGCATCTGAATTGACGAAGAATCAGGAGTTGTTCCTTCTCATATGTTGTAGCTTTGGGTTCGTCAGTAAAGACCTGTTTTCATATATTATCGTAAATATTTACTGGTTGCTATAATAAAACTATCAAGTCAATGTAATTCTATATAATATTACTTGGGTTGAACGACTCAATTTCCCATCAACTATGGCAGAATGCAGTGCTCCAGTATCCCATTTCAGGAATCGAGGGAAAGCCGATGGATTATTTGGCTTGACAAGCCTTGTATGCTCGCATAACCAAAACTGCATTTAACATACGCAAAAATGACTGTTAAGAACATAATGCAGAATTCGTGTAAAAACTTTAATAAATCAGTATATAGTATTGAAATTCCAAGTTTTTTGGGGAAAATTTACCGGTAACATCATTGCACAACCACCCGCTTTTAACTGCTTACTCCTTCTTATCTGTTTTTTCAAATAAGTAACAACATAACAACCTTGCCACATCTTTACTTGATTCAGCATAATTTCTCCGAACAACAGCCTTCAGCGTTGTGAGTATCTGAGCTTTGTACAACGAATTATAGTGCTGTGGCCTTGCTTCCATATCTTCACCAAAACATCTATTAACCCAAGCAGGGTGATGATACTCATCCACCCTGTGTCTTATTTCATCACTCCCACAGCTTATTCCAAGTATAAGCTCTGCATCAGACCTAGATAAGAATAGCCTAGTTCCACCGATCACAAAACTTTCAGTTTCAAAGTCGAATCGCCTAACAAGCTCCACTATATCACTCTCGTACTTCTTACACCTTTTCTTCAGCGAAGCAGTAACGTTGATGCAAAGTGAATTCATTAGTAGCCAGAACGGAGTCTTTTTCAATTCTGCTATATGCTGTTCTGTAAACACAACTCCTTTCATATCCTTAAAAGTTGTCCTCATATTTGACCTATAGTATGTTTCAGTCAAATCCACCTCTACTCCAGCTGCAACAGAAATACTATATTTATATCTATATTTGCTTATTTATTTGAAAACAATTAATGTAATATTGAAACATACTTACCAAAACAGTTCTCAGGTTTGATAGATTGCACTTCCTTGTCCTTCCTAGCTTGCTTTCTTACCCTCTTGTATCTTTCAACATCACTATCTGCATTATACATTCCATATTGAAACTGCATTATTTGTATTTAAACTAAATAAGATTAAATTAATTAACAACACCAAATACTCTATGATTCATTACCTTCCGTGTCAGAAGCTGCATACTTCTTGTTCCTTTTCACCATCTCCTCTTCACTTTGAAAATCTATTCATTTACAAAAACATTCATTCGGTGTATAAAACAATGCATTTTGTTATGGATTGTAACAATCACCCAAATAATTAGATTATTTATATAGAACTTATCCTTCACTACCTGAATCTGATTCTACATGTGAACCTTTTGACTGATGCTTGCCTAGTATGTTACAAAAAGTATTAGCAAAATTCTATTAGTATGCTTCAATTTAAAAAAATGAACTTTTATTAACATTTTATAAAGGAAATAAATTCAGAAACCTCTATTCTTTTCTTCCCTCCTTCTCTTTTCAGCAGAACCTGCACATTAACATCATGTAATCAGTATCTATATTTACAACAATGTTATTCTTTGTATGGCATTTTCAAAGCTCCCTAATTCAAGGCATTACCTCGTGTCTCCACACGACGAACACTTTCATCAGCACTCTTCTGTTTTTTACCCCTTCTTTTGCTAGAACCTTCATCAGTGTGCACAACAGAACTCCTTGATTTTGCCATATGCCCTTAGTAATAAGTTAATAAATGCTCCTGTTAGTATGAGTATAACTCCTTAACATATAAATCGATATGCATAATGATTATATGAAGAAAAACATTCATAACACAATGCAAACTTCTTAATATCCTATTTTCTCCCTGTACCACTTTACTAACAATTCCCTGCTTCTTACCAAAAAACTCAAAATACTAAGCAAAACAACACATCACTGCTGTTTTCCATCATGAACAAAGTAATATTTATCTTTCCTATTTTCTCTTCTAACTTTTGGTTCCTAGGGTTTAAAAAGTAACTATTTTAAACAACAATAAATCCAAAAATGTTATGATATTTTGATGAACGACCGAACTAACAATAAATATAGTTCGTAAACAACAAGTTTTTGAAAAATCGTTAAACCTTTGATCTTTCCTATGAACTTTTTTTTTGCTTCAATCTACACAGAATTTAAACCGGTTATGTATATTACTTACAGTGGTATAAAACTACGCTGAAGATAAGTAGAAAAAGTCACGCATGCAAGTGATCAGAATACCTTTTCTCACCGTAGTATGATTTTCTTGAACGATTCTGGCCGGAAACAATCGGTCGGACGATATATGCAGAATATATTTGGTAAAGATTTTCTTCCAGCTAATAAATTCGAGCTTGCTTCAAATTAGGAACAAATTGGAAGGTTGATGAAGCGCGTAAAACGAGGAATGCATTAAATGAAAAGATTTCATATAAATCCAATTAATTTTTTTGAATTTCAAAATATTTTAATGGGTAAAGGGCAACAATGTCTTATTAGGTGCCTTTTTCACCTTAATAGATTTAAAAAAAAAAACATATGCCCTATTAGAAAAATCTCTTAGTGAAATGACATTAACAACAATTTCCCCCCCTATTTATAGGTCTCAATACAAGCTTGAGAAGATGAAATGAAAGATGCACTATTAATGTAAATACATATACAACCTATGAATATCAAAGGGCACATGGTGAATATTATGAAGAAAATAAATGGACATTCATATAATATAAATATTATTCATAACATTTTTTTTAATATTGGAGTAAAACTTTAACACTATACTATGAAAAACATAGCGTAATATAGAGAAAATTTATAAATAAATCCGCTAACTCGTGTAAAGCAATATTTTAGGATTTTGCAATTAACCCCCAATATTTTTTATGCATTATAGTTGTGAATTTTGTTTGGGCACAATTTTTCAGGAAAATTACTAATATTCATAAAATAAAATGGATATATGGGGTAAACAATAAGGGTTGTACTCTTGTTTACTAGTCATATATATGTAACTACATCCAATAACTCATTACAAATAACACATGACTCATTTACTATATTCAATCAAATAACCCATTACAAATAACACATGACTCATTTATTATATCCAATTCAATAGCTCATTACAAATAACACATTACCCATTTATTATATTAATTTAGCACATAGATTTTTTCAAGAGCCTTTATTTTACTTCAATTATTATTTATTTTTTCACTAAAAAATAATACTTCATTAATTTTTTAAAATTTTATTTTTTTATTTTACTCCGATTGATATTTATATTTCTCTTTTTAATATTATTTTTTAAATTTATTTTTCTTCCTATTTATCATTTGTGTTTCAAATGATAGTTTTTTTTTTCATGTACTTTCTTTTTATGCTACAAATAATTATTCTAAAATTTTAAAGTTTAATAAAAAAATTTAAAAATAATATTAATTTTTTTTAAGTATTAAATAGTATAATAATAATAATTTATTTTAAAAAATAAAACTCTTATCACTCTTAGTTGCAAATCTTATTCTTTCAAAATTTTACTTTATTCCTTACAGATTTTACTTCGTTTTACATTGTTTAATTATTTTTTTCATTCGAACTTTTATTTTTTAATCACTTTATTTTAGTTTTTTATGAATATAATTTAATTAGTTAATATGCAGTACTGTACGTATTAGGTCATATACAGTATAATATTAATTTATATTGGTACAAGTTCTAATGTTTTCGAGTTTCGAATTCACATACTTTATGGTACTAGTTCAAATATAGTATAGTATTAGTTTGTATAGTATTAGTTCAAATACTCTATGATACTAGTTCAAATATAGTATAATATTAATTCACATATTGTATAGTATTAGTTCATATACACTGTATTAAATAATATTTTTATATCCATATTAATCTCTAGTACTATACAATATATTAACTAGTACTATACCATAGGCGTACTAATACTATATCGTATTTAAACTAATATTATACTTAACAAAAAATACATAACTTAACACATTCATAATTTCAGGCATACCATGCAAATTAATACATCAATATTAAAAGATTGATATTAACTAACTAGTATGAAAAACAAAAGCTAGAATGAACACACTAAACACACAATTCAATTAATAGATACGATCACACTCAATAAACATATGAATGCATCAACACATTGATGAGCAAAAATAAAATAATAAAGCTGATGCAATATTATGATGGTTTCTTCCCCAATTCTCCACTCATTTAAGTTTCTAAATATAATTTTTTTTTCAATTAGATTATGTTATTAATTAGTTTTAAAAAATAATCTACAACTTTAAAAAACTTGTAACAAACCAGATATCATTGTAGAAATAATGAAGACCTAACAAAATAATCTTAGTTATTATAAATCAGATTAAATCTAGAAAGTGAGAATGTCATATTCATACATTTATACCCAAATTAAAAAAAAAATGATTTTTTGTTAGTTTAGTTTTTTTTTTTTTTGGATTTTTTTTTGTATTTTTTTCCTAAATTTTGATCATTTTTTGAAAAAAAAAACTGAAATTACATAATTTTATTTTTGAGTTTAATATTTTTTTTATATATTCGTTGTTTTTTTTATATTTATTTTTTAAAGTTAAAAAAATAGAATAATATTTGACTTCGTGGTGATTCGACTCTCGGTGTATAATTATAATTTTAATGAGTTGTATTTTAATTTAATTGTTAAAATGATAATATAGTTTTTTACATGTATTTTTCTTTTAAAAAAATTGGGAGTGAAGTTAATAAAAAAGAGGGTAAATAATTAATAATCCATGTAAAAAATTGGATTTAGTTACGTGTATGTAACTTGTACACATAAGTGTCTAAATAAAAGAAGGGAGTGTAAACTTATTAAAAAAATGAATGTAAATAGAAAATTAGATTAGTTACAGTTACATATATGTAATTGGTACACATATTTTCAAACAATGAAGTTAATTTTAAATTTAAAATTTCTAGAATTCTCCTTAAGCTTTGTTTAAACTTTTAATTTTAACTGTATATTTAAATTTTAATGGGAACCGTTCATCCTCATTCCTTATCCCCAAATACTTTATTTTTAAATTTCTAGAATTCTCTTTAAGCTTTGTTTAAACTTTTAATTTTAATGGTATATTTTAAGCTTTAAATCTTAACCATACATTCTTATCTTCAAATACTTTATTTTTAAATTTGTAGAATTCTCCAAAAGCTTTATTTTAAACTTTTAATTTTAACAGTATATTTTTAGTTTTAATCTAAACAATACAGCATTAATTTATTTCCATATAAGTGTCATTTCCATCGTTGTTCATTTCACTATATTTAAGTTTTCTTCCTATTTCATTTTTAAAAAATATTTAATTTTAGTTTTCATTTTTAAAAAATCTTTATTTTTAGTTTTGTTTAAATTGTATGGAAATTTTATATATGTGCTCAATTGAATTGAAGGGTTCAAATTAAATCTAATGAAAATTTAGGGGTTGGTCTGCTATGAACTCGAGTGCATGCTGTGCACCCTAGTCTATGTGCACTTTTCAGTTTACTGACTTACACTTTTTGGTAAATGAGTAATAATTGAAAAGTGCAACACCATTACCAAAAAGTGTAAGTAAGTAAACTGAAAAGTGCACATGGACTAGAGTGCACAGCATGCACTCGAGTGCATATTAGACTTTACCAAAATTTAGAGTAGGTGAAGATTGAATATATGTTCATGGAGGATTTGAGAGAAGAGACGTGGTCATTGCCATATTCAGGCAGTCAATAACCTCAGCACATTATACTTAGGAGGAGCATTTCTGAAAATGTATGTCCAATATCTGTTAGATAAAATAAAAAAGTTCTCAAGTTTGGGTAAAAGGAAAAAATAAAGGTGGATTATGAGAAGAAGATGAAATTATAATGGTACAGATGAGGATCGTAATAGATGAAAGTTTGATTAGATGTAATCATAAATCTAAGGGAGTGTATTGATTATGTATTCTGTAAAAAAAATTTGGGTTGGTCTGCTGTGGACTCGAGTGCATGCTGTGCACCCTAGTCCATGTGCACTTTTCAGTTTACTGACTTACACTTTTTGGTAAATGAGTAATAATTGAAAAGTGCAACACCATTATCAAAAAGTGTAAGTCAGTAAACTGAAAAGTGCACATAGACTAGGGTGCACAGCATGCACTCGAGTGCATACTAGACTTTACCAAAAAATTTAGATTTTTAAAATCTGGTAGTATTCAATTAGGATTTAAAATTTTTTTTAAAAATTTTGAGGTATTCAATAAATATTTTAAAAAGTCTTCAAAAAATCTTTAGGCCAATAAAAAGGTATGGATTATAAAAGAAAAAAGAAAACCTAAAACCATAAGCTCACAAGTCGAGCCAGAGGCCGGAGTGCCGTTAAAACCTTGCCTGGGAAAACCCTCCTTAGGGACAAAACCCAAGCGAAGGAAAAAAGGTAAACTCCTCTAACAATCAATGTCTGTAAAAGACTGTGTACAAATCTTTATGCAAGAAATGAAGTAAGAAATCTGGAGGGTATCCCCTCCAAATGCAGTTGACCTTCGTCTTGGACACTGCGTCAGCCGCCTGGTTGGCCTCTCTAAAAGTGTGAGAGTACCGAATGTGCATGTCTGTGGTGAGAGGGTGAACTTGACTCCAGAGACCCTGCAGACGCCAAGGAACAGAAGGAGTAGAGCTCATCAAAGTGCTAACTGCCAGACTGGAGTCCGACTCGATCCATAAGAACCGCCACCCTTGGGAGTGTGCATACTGAATAGCAATGAGTGCCGCTGCTAACTCCGCCTCAAAAGGAGTACCCCAACCAACGTCTTGGGCAATAGCCGCAACAAAGAACCCCCTGAAGTTCTTAAACACCGCCCCTGCATGCAAACTACCTGGAGAGGATGCTGCACTGCCGTCTGTGTTGATCTTGTACCAATCCGGATCCGGTGGGATCCATCTGACAGACGAACCCTGACGGGTCGGCTTGTGCCTGCCCAATACACCAAGAGACCTGGCAATCAAGAGGTCCCGAACTGAACCGTCAGAGTAACCACGAGAGATGCTATTGGCCTCCCTAATACCAGCAACGATTTGCGCCATGCATCGTCTGACTGAAGGAGAGACCCCATCAAAGACCACCTTGTTCCGCAGAGCCCAAATAGCCCAAACTGTAGTGACAAATGCCGCTCTCCATAACTCTAAAGACTGCGGACCCAAGCGAACTCTAGTAGCCTGGAGAAAGATATCAAGAAAGCTGATTCCCGTGTGGATCGTAACTCCAAAAAGCTGAGTCAGATGCTGAAGAATCTCCAGAGTAAATGGACAGTGAGCTAACAAGTGGTCTAAAGACTCAGAGTCTCTACGACAGAGCATACACATCGAAGGACCGTGAATTCCAAATGAGACCAGCCAATCAGAAGTAGGGAGCTTGCCCCATATCGCCCTCCAAATAACCGTAGAGCGACACATCGGAATGAAGGAACTCCAAATCCACGACGACCAGCCAAGACGAGGGAGAGGAGATCTGAGCATGTCATAGGCTACTGAAGAGGTTAGCTCCCCTGAGGTAGTACCTTCCCAAATACGTTTGTCAGGGCCATGAAGAACCCGAATCTGAAGGATATCTCTGACGATATCTGTGAAGTCCGTGACGAAGCACTCCTCAAAGTGCCAACAATCGTCATAGAAGAAGTCCCCAACCGTGCTCTTCAGGGTAGCCGCAAACCAATCCGGAAGGCCAATCTTATTAGAGATAGTGTATCCCAACCAGTTATCATGCCAAAAGCTGACTGTCGAACCCCTACCAATCAGCCACCTTGACCCATCAGAAAGCCTCGAAACGTGAGGACGAATACCTGGCCCAGTAGATGAGATTCTCCCATGGGGACGCAATCTGCCATCCGAGGAAAATTGTCTCCTGTGAAGCAGAGCTGTATCTGGAGTTATCTTTGGGTATTCAATCGTATATATATTTTAGTACGATTTTGTTGAATTCTCCTTCAAAAATATAAATAAATTACACTGTCCAAAATTTCTTCTAAAATTAAGAGATTTCAACGAATTCTCTCCGTTAAAAAATTATTATTAATTTTACACGTTTTATTATTTTTTAAAAAAAATTATTATTAATTTTACACGTTTTATTATTTTTTTTACTTGCACTTTTATTACTATTAATGATATTATTAGTAAGTGTAATTAATGATATTATTAGTACTTGCACTTTTTTTATAATAAAAAAAAACTGGTGCTAATATCTTTTTTAAAATTATTATTAATTTTACAAATTTTATTATTTATTACTTGTACTTTTATTACTATTAATGATACACCATTTAGTTATGAGATTAATCCTAATAGAGTCATTTCTATAGAGTCTTAAGCAAATAAAACCTACAACTTTTAAAATTCTCTAATAGGGTCAAACTAATGTCAAAAAACCTTAAATGCCCTTAATATTCATATAACTCCTTAATTAATATATTTTACCTATTAATTCGAATTTTAAATTCAAATCATAATTGCAGCACATCAATTCCCCAATTATAGCGCATATTCAAAAAAAAAACTTGGCTTTCCCAAAATTGCTGCAATTGGGAAGAACACATCGATACATTTTGGGAGGAACGAAGGAGAATTCATCATTGTGTTGCTGGGCTACAGAAACGATTCAATCTATGCTGCCATTGATGCGATTTGGGAAAAATCACAAACGGTTAGTCCTAATTTCTGCCATTGTTGATGAGCTTTTTCGAAATCTGCTATTGTTGATGAGCTTTGTTCGAAATCTGCCATTGTTGATGCGATTAGTGCGAAATCGGCCACTGTTCACGCCATTAAAACTAGAGTTTCTAGAGTCCATTGGTGAACGTTCACTGCTGGAATTGTTAATCTTCGCTTGGAAGAATTCAGATCTACTGGAATTACCGATTAGTATTTTTCTGAGCAAGAATCGCCCTAATTATTACGTCTTTAGGGTGCAACTTAGTACTAGAGGATTATGCGAAAAAAGGAGAAGTTTCATGGATACATCAGCTTGACATGGAGGTGAACATTAGATATGCACATTACCGTATGCATGTATACATGCATATCGTATAATGCATTTCACATATGCACATATGTAAAATGTATGTACCCCGTTTTCCGTGCACATTAATATGTATATCCATGTATGAACCTTTTTCTAAGCTTATAAACTCATAATTTTATTATGACCCATTTCTACATACCAAAATTCATTTCAATGCTCATATTAAACTTCATAATCTATTTTCATATATGTATGCATATTCAAATAATTGGGAACTGCATCCACTATGGCACACTTATTTAGTCTTTTTGTGATTTAATTGTGTTATGAGTCTTGTGTAATTTAATTCTGGATCATAAAATGCAGAATTATTAAGATCATAAAAGTCAGCTAATTAATTCGAATTGCCTTGTTTTTAGGAATATTTGAATTAAGGAAGGTGAAAGATTTTCGCGTTTTTCAAGACTATGCATTTATAAAATTGATTTGATGTTAATTTGTCTAATATTAATTAATTTAAAATTATTTAAATGGGAAAAGGGCAACTTTGTCTTCTTAAGTGCCAATTTGACTCTATTGGATAAAAATTAAAAACCTATTCCCTATTAGATAAAAGTCTTAGTGAAATGACCTTATTAAGAATTTACCCTATAATGTATAAAAAAATTGGTGCTAATTTCTCTTTTAAAATTATTAATAATTTTACAAATTTTATTATTTATTACTTATACTTTTATTACTATTAATGATACACTATTTAGTTATTTTATAATGTATAAAAAAATTGGTGCTAATTTTTTTTAAATTATTATTAATTTTATAAATTTTATTATTTATTACTTGTACTTTTATTACTATTAATGATACACCATTTAGTTATTTTATAATGTATAAAAATTTTGGTGCTAATTTCTTTTTTAAAATTATTATTAATTTTACAAATTTTATTATTTATTACTATTAATGATACATGATTTAGTTATTAATTGTTGTACTTTTATTAATATAGAAAAAATGGTTCTAAAATAAAATAAAATTAAAAAAAAAATTATTATTAATTTTATAAAAGTGGGTTTCGAACCTGTGATGTTGTGGCAATCAGAGGGCAACCACTAGGCTAGAATAACTTTTGTTAAATATTGTACTCACTCCGTCCAATTTCATTATTCTCACTTTCCTTTTTTGGTTGTCCAATTTTATTATGCCCATACCTTTTTTGGAAACAATACTATTCATACTACTTTATCTTCACCCTCCTACCATCACTTATTTACCCACTTTGCCATTCACTTTACTCATAAACAATCATTTATTTACAAATGGACCCCACAATACCCTATCATAACCACAACTTATCTACTTTATGAATAAACTAATCAATATTCATTAAAATCTGTGCCCAGAGAAGTGGGCATAATAAAATTGGACGGAGGGAGTATTAGTTATCCTATATATATGTGATATTTTTTATATGGCTGGACTCAAGTACACAGTGTACTTGAGCAGCCCAACCCTTTCTATAGACCCCATATAAAATATAAATTAATAATTCCTTATATACTACCTATTACATGAATGATTTATGAAGGTTTTTAAAAAAATGACTCAATTGTCTTTTATTTTTTGTTAAAATTAATTTCACCTTGAATCTCGTCTCTAATTTTCCTTATCATTGTAAGAACTTCTGGTGTCGTTTTCTCATAGCTCAACAAGAAATTATTCAACGTGATTGCTGTTTTAATGGCCTCGTTTCGTGAAGGGGGGTCCATGGCCGAACTTTCATCATCATCTTCTTCATCTTTATCAGTTCCAATAACGCTCTCAATAATTTCTTCATCAGTCAACAATTGTGCCGCTACATTTTCTTTTTGGGTGGTTCAGGACATCTTCTACATCCATTGCATTGCGATAACCTAACTCTCAAATTTCGAAGATCTTGAGTGCTTTCATCACCTACATGTTCATTGGAGTTCTCAAAAGCCACGTTATATATTGATCGAAGTTTACAATGACGAAAGCAGTTCACAATTGTACTTGCTCGAACATCCATAGTCCATGCTGAAACTGCAAGATTCATTGCATCTAACACATTTATTTTGTCTGGATTTGGAACCCCTAATTTGTAACCCTCCAAAAGACTTCTATAAAATCGACGTCGATAATGCATCTTAAAAGCTCGTATAATCCCCACGTCACAAGGTTGAATTTTTGAAATTGTGTTTGGTGGCAAAAAATAAAAACAATTCAACATTTCACAATCCTTCAATAATTTTTGGATGAGCTGGGCAATTATCCACAATCAAGAGAATTTTTCTTCCAACCATTTTTTTATCAAGTTGGCGAACATATTCTTCAAATAACACCCCAGTCATCCAAGCTCGTTTGTTAGCACGATACTCACAGTTCAGACTGTTCAAGTTTACATTCTTGAAACACCTTGGTTTATCATATTTCCCAATAATCCATAAAGGAATTTTCTCTGAACCGTCCTCATTACAGCAAATAACTACCGTTAGTCTTTCCTTATCTTGTTTTTTCCCTTCAAGTTGCATTGTTGCAAGGGAATGATCTGGTTGAAGTCTAAAAAACAAACATGTTTAAGATCAAAACATGTAAATAATTATTGTACATCACTAATGTACAAAAAAATAATAATAAAAAAAAAACCTGTTTCATTCATATTAAAGACGTCTTTCATTTCAAACTGATCCACTTTTTCTCTTATGATTTTTAATTTGTCCTCCATGCCCTCCATTTCAACTGATCCACTCTCTCTGAAATGCCTGAAATTTTTAATTCCATACCTTGCTTTAAACTTTCCAAGCCAACCAATAGAAAAAGTAAAGTCTGGAGTATCCACAGGATACATATCATTCATGAACTTTTTTGCCTTCTGGATGATTAGTTCACCTGTCATATTCACATGTTCTTGATATTGAAGAATCCATTCATAGAGAGATTTTTCTAGATCAGGAAATTTTGCCGATTTGCGACGCTTAACATCACCTCTTTCGGGAGCAAGTGAGAGATACTCTAAAGACCGTTTAATTGTATTTGATATTGTCGCTTGAATCACTTGCAAATCATAGTTACTAAGAACCCATTCTTGCAATTGCTTTTGAGTGAGACTTGGATTATCCTTGTTGTGCTTGCATAATGCTTTTCAAATCTCATCGGTCATTGTTATTTTTTTCACACCTGCAAGATGAGAAGTCATGTCGGTGTATGATTTGTTTGTGTTATCATATTTTGATCTTATATATTTATATTGAAAATATTTTTTAATGTTGATAAAGTGATACAATGAACACATGAAACATAATAATGTGGAAGATTGAAGGATTCTTTTAAATTAGACCCTTCATTTTATACACAATAATTAATTACATGTGAAGTTTGAAAGAGTGTTTCTATAAAGTAATAAAATATTAATTAATATATAAATTAGTAATTATTAATTTATAGATAAATTAATAACTCTTTTAATTAATAAATTTTGGTGGTCCCAGAATTATTAATTTATAGAGTTTCTACTTTATATACATGAAAAATATTGTTTTCAATGGTGAGAAACATCTTAAATAAATTTAACATGATATGAAAAAACAGTGTGGGTCTGCCCGATCCTCACGGGGTGGGGCACAGAGCGACTATCTAGGACCCTACGGGGCGCGGGGTGGGTCCGGGGCATAATAAATTAGAACGGGTCGGGGGCATATACAAGTGTGTTTCATATACATTTGCATCAATAGTTATAGCACCGAAGTTTATGAAAATCTATGTAAATCAATAAAAAAAACATACTGTATTTCACAATCTTGTCAAGTCTATGAAAATCCATATAAATCAATAAAAAAAGTCAACCAAACTTTGCATGGACTCTATGGATTTTCTAAATCCATAGAATTTTTAAAATCCAAAAAAATCCAATAGAATTTCAATTGAATACACCCCCTAAATCTAAAACTAAAACATGAGTTGGATTTTAAAATCCCAAATCCGAATTTCTTATCCCAAAACAAACATCTCTTAATTGTTTGTATTCTAAACATGACTATATCTATATTTGAGAATGTATCACCATACATTATTAATATTTATTTCTTTCATTTTTATAATTTTTATTTGAGTTCACATGAATTTAAAAGAAAATTGATTATTTATGTAAAAAGGAAAAATTATGAGTAGAGATAAGATAGTGTGTGAGTAATAGTATTTTCTAATCAGTAATGCCATGCGTACAGAATCTGTACATACAAATTCTTTTTCCTAATTTAATTAATGTTTTGTGGGATTTTCTATGATCAGGGGGTTCGCACTTCCTATAACAGGAAACCAATTAGAAAATGACACCTAATTTTTTTTCGCCATTGTGCAATCTATTTTCGCCATAAAATAAATAATTAATTATCTAAATAATATATATAAAATTACTAAAATATCCTTGTAATATTAAAAAAAAATCAATTTTTGCTAAATTTAATATTTCATCCCATTTTATTTAATTTAAGGTTTCAATCCAAATTAAAATTAAAAGCAATTGATATTTTTCATCTCAATAAATTAGAAGTCTAGAAATCTCTCTATGCGATGATGGGTTCTGCATCCTCACTCTCGATCTATGACGGCTATCTTCACCTCTCACTTTCCTCCTTCTTCCCCCTCCCATCTCCTCTCCACTTCCCGCCAACACCAAAACCACCGCAGCTCCGCAACCCCGTCGACTCCTTGTCTCCTTCTCCACCACCGCCCCAACCAAGAAAATATAATGGAAAATTGGGGAATATACGATCTCACTCAAACATCCTCTCCAAAATTCTCCCGCAAGAGAACGCCTATTAAGAACATTAAGAAAAAGCTAAATAAGAAGAATAATGTCAGTGCTTGGATTAATACAGTAACTCAACCTCTCTCTGAAGCCATTCACTGAAAGCAATGTCTCCGCGCCCTTCAATTTTTTTTCCCTCAATTTGAATGTTTTTCAATTTCCCCCATTCCTCTGTTAATTGTTTCATTTTCTCCGCTGCTATTAGTTTTTCGAAAAATAACTCTACTAATGACAACCATTTGGGTCGCGAAATCTGTGATGCTTTATTTATCAATATCTTGTAATTTCTAAAGTAGTAGTTGTGGAAGAATTTGTGTTAATTTTCAAGGTATTTGATCATAAATCGTAGAATTCAATCCTTTTAGGTATTTGAGATGCTAAAGCAGCAACCATTTTACCAACCAAAAGAAGGGACATATATAAAGCTCCTCATTCTTCTTGGGAGATCTGGACAACTTGGGCAAGACTGCCAACTATTCGATGAAATGCTTGAACAAGGGTTGGAACCAACGACATTGCTTGATGCGTGTCCAGGAGCAATCTGATTGATAGAGCCTTTTCAATTCTTGAACAAATGAAAGACTCTACCTCTTTGCCAACCTAATGTCTATACCTATAGTATATTGAATTATTGATTAAGGCTTGCATTGATGCTTCTCGTTTTGATTTTTTTTTTATCAAGCGCTTCTCGTTTTGATCTAGTTGAGTCCCTCTACGATCAAATGGCTGAAAGATTAATTACTCTGAATTTACTCAAAATATAGTGCAAACTACTGAGTGGTAATGGAAAACATGAATAAATTAATGGTTGCTATCCTTCGAAAAACATGAATAAACTAGTCGACACAAATTAAGAGGTTTCATTAATCACAAATTGTAGGCCTTACATCTTTCAATACCATTTGGTTATAGGAGGTAGGCACATCATCATTCCAGAACTTCTCAAAATCAATCCTATTTCCGTAATGAGCCAAAAAGTGGGCCACTCTATTGGCCTCCCTACGTATAAAATTACAAGAATTGTAAAAAAATTCCCTTGCTAGCATGTGAAGGTCTTCAACCATGAAGATTGTGTATGGGTCGAGGTCTGTAGCTCCATGAAAGGCCCATATCGGACAAGAGAAAGGGACCTTGTTTCGAAGATCAAATTTTTAAAGCCCATTTTGAGGGCTTTCTTGACAGCAAAACATAGAGTCATAGTTTCAAGTAAGGTGTTGTCCCCAACTGCAATGATTCTCTTCGATCCTGCCTTCACCACATGCCCATAATCATCCCGCCTTCACCACACGGAAGAAAACAAAGTTAAAAGGCCTGAAATATTGTATGCTTTCGACCAACCTTTTCATGAGTCCAGTAGTATTTAAAACAAAAAAGTGTTATATAAAAATACATTCACCAAGTTGTTACATTTTTTTTTTAAATCAGAAAAAGAGTGAATATTATTGATTAACAAGAAATGGGCCATAAGGTATGTCCCAGTGAGACCTACAATGCAAAATTCCAGAAGTAGCTTCAATAAACCATTTACAATAATTTTTTTTTTGAAAGGTCACAAGTTGTTACATTGAGTTACCTCCAACTGCATATACACCCGCTTCTATTTTATAGCATCATATCATCTCCTAATTCACTGATAACATTTTCCAATATATCAAATAGCTTTAAAATATATATAAAAGATCAAACTATTTGTTAGAGAATATTACAGCATTACTCAAGTTATTATGTGGGACTCCCATAAACAATAATATTCACTATAAATTATTGTTCAAGTAAAGATAATTATTATTTTTGTCTACCTTTGAAGGAAGTTCCTTCCAGATATTGCTGCATAACAATAAATGATGAAAAATGATTTACATCATTTCTTGATAAACCCAATAGCCTCCACATATTGTCTATTGTCAACAAGTTTTCTGACATTAGATAGGGTGTCTAGAGCATCAGGGTCCGTATAATCGCCTAGAATCCCTGTCCAAAGTGTATCCCTGCACCAAGATAAATTCAAAATTAAGTCCCAAATTCCAATCCATAAAAGTTTACCGTATATCCATCTATCTTGACATCAGAAAAAGAAAGCTAAAAAAAGATGGGATTTAAAGAAGATGAAACGGTAGCCATCGTATGGCAAGAAAGGGAAGAAAATATGAGCGATAATGGAAATATGTAACACAATTCGTGAAAAAAAGAAACAGAGAATCAAAGATAAAATACGAAACACAATTCATGAAAAAAAAAAGCCCCAAAAGTTGGAACTCGAAGCAACAACTGAATCGAGCGTAGACCTCGAGAGGGCGGAAAAATGTCCAAAATCTGGGAAATGCGAAGTGAAGGCGGAAACGTGAACGATCGATGCGAATCTGAGATTTCTCCTTTGAAGAAGCATGACCCATTTTCAAATGAATTCACATTTATTTTGACTGCTACTATCCTCTCGATCAACACTAATAAATTGAAAGATGATGAACATCACATTTTTTTAGGGCACTGAGATTTGGATTTTCTTGATATGATACATGTAGGAGATAAGAATCAATAATTTAAACTCTAATTTTAATAAGAATATATATTTTATATATTGTTAAGTTTCTTTTTTAATTTTTTATTTAAAGGGTATTTTTGTCATTTTATATTTATTAATTTAATTTATTTGTGGGGCGAAGCACTGCGATTGCATATTGCATAGAGCAAACGCACTATTGCGAAGTGCAATCATCTATAAATAATTATATACATTGGATCAATGATCCAACGGTATTTAATGAGTTTCCTTTTATCAGGAAGTGCAAAACCTTCCTGACGATAGAAACACCCTTGTTTTGTTAATTACTTAATTACCATAATACTCTTAATTAGAGATAATGACAATATATAAATTAATGGCATGGGCATGCTTATCTCTTCTTTTTTCTCGCTCGTTGATTAAAACACGTAATAACCGAAATAATTAATCTCCCAACACGCATAATTATGACATACCATCATTACCTCTAATTTTAAACGGTAATTTGTGCTGCAACCTTCATTAACAATTTATCCTACCATTACCACCATTAATGTGTGCTGCAACATTGAGGATTTCACATATTAGGTCTTTCCACCTAGTGATTTTTTAAATAAGGACATGGTTTAAAATAGTTTTAAATTAAGATCAAAATGTAACATAAATGTACCATCATGCCCTTACTATCTAAATTTTGGAATTAATCTAGAGAAAGTCAGTAAGTTTTTCAAAATTAAGTGCATATCTATCAGCAATAGAGTAATTTACGCTAACCAAAATTAAAATCTTCCAAAAGCTCCCGTCAATCAATTAATTGAGCTGCAGAATTAAAACTGGATCCCCAATTTTAGAACTTTCTTCAAAGCTCTGATATTCAATTTTTTGTCAAATATCTATAACACTAATAAATCCTAAAATCATATTTATATGTTTCAATACACCAGAAAAATAGAGTATAGCATTATCAATAACTAATTCGCAGATATTGCATGGAGATTTATAGTTCACCAAAAAAAATCGGTAAAATCATCATCACTACGGATAATATATTCATATTCCATTCGACATATAACAAAAAATCGAAATATGCTCTTCATTTAACACAATACACAGACTAATATGAAATTCCATTGATGCATGTTCGATTCTAGGATTTCTTCATCCCAGATATAATCAAAAAAACTTTGATCGACCCAAAAGGTTTGAATCATTCAGAAAATCAGAAACCTATAAGGTATGGTGGAATTAATTAATGCAATTTAATCTATACTTCATTTCTTAATTTGGTACTTTAAATTCTATACTTCAAACATCTGAACAAGAGAAATGTTGGCAATACAAGAAGTTACCAGAATTAGATGACATGTTTGAAGATCTTTTTGTCAGAATTACTCGAATATCACCATTTTTCCCTCCAAACAAGCAGATCTAAACAGCAGCTCTAGAGGTTCCAACACCTTGAGGACCCAATTCAGTGGTGGAATCATGAATTCTTGAACCTTTGAAGTTGTTACAGTCATCGAGTTTGTAGTTGCGCAGTCTTTCTGCTACTTCTACCACGGTTTCCGATTTCCCGGAAAATTCTTATGACACATATTTTAATCTTTTCGAATTTAGATGAATTAATTATCTCTCGTTAAAATCCTTCTAGATTTTGGGAAAAATGCAATTGAATTTCAGAGTTTTGGGGAAGAAGTATCACAGCTTTGGGGAAAGTCCTAAAATTAGGAATACAGAATAATCAACGGGATTTTCGAGTGAGAGGAAGATTTGAATTTCAAATTTTAAAATCGTTGACTAATTAATATATTAAAACTCAATTTTCAAATTTTAAAATCGTAGGATTACACAAGCGTATTATGCATAATTTTTTTTTTGTATAATAATATTAATAATGTAGAAATAGATAGTATACTATTTGCATATTCAAATTTTGTTATTCATAAAAATTATATTTATGTAGATCGGATCTCATTCCCAAATATCAAAATTCTTAATAAATTTTAATATTGAAACATAAGTAAAACTTTATATATAATTATGGAGATATTAAAAAAAAAACTGAAAATTATATATTATACGGAATTCTTGTTAAAAAATAGTATATAAATAAGAACCATTCAACTTAGAAAAAAATGAAGGAAATAAATTACATAAAGATGTCGTCTAATTATAAACTCGTACCAATACAATTTATGAACAACGCCCGATCTAAACTGATGTTTAGAATTGATCCGAGCGAAACCTTTTTGTCGTATGATTTCGTGAAGAAGGAAATATTTCATTTTGAATAAGTTGATAGGGTATATCGAATTCAACATACATATAAGTATGTCGAAAATACCAAGTTTAGATATGTAAATAATATTTTTTTTATGGTATTTGATTATATAGTAACTTTTTTTGTCGATGTTGATGGTTTTGGTGTTCTGAATATAAATATGCAATACACAATCGGAGTATGCAGAAAAAAAAATATTTGCATAATAATATTAATAATGTAGAAATAGACAATATAATATACTATTTGCATTTTCAAAGTTTGTTATGCATAAAAACTATATTTATGCAGATCAAATCTGCATTCTGGAAAAGGTTCGCCTTTACAATATACACTCTGCACAAAAGAATACAAAATAACCAAAATTAAATAATTCCAGCACGAAATCGAATGAAGAGTGTCATTTTCACGGCAGCGAGATCCAACACCAAAATGCGTGCAACTCGATACATACAGATAAAATTGACCAAAGCACAAACCTTCAACTTTAATTTAATTGAAATTGAACAAATCCTACTCACTCTAATTAAAAACCCCATGATGATCAACGTCATATCCAGAGTTTAAACCACAATTCAGCCTTTAAAGAAAACTCCTAGCTCGAAATTTCAGCAAACACCTTAAATCTCCCACAAGAGAAAACAAAAACAACACAACATCAATATACTCTCCAGAAAATACTAACACATCTAAATAAACAAATGATTAAAAATCATTACTCACTATTATAAACAACAAGAAATAATGTACTCCGTAATTCACTGTAACATGATATTTAGATGCTTTCATGAAAAACAGAGCAAAAGAGAGAAAAACAAATGATAAAAAATCATTACTCACTATTATAAACACCAAGAAATAATCCCTCGACCGATCTGTAACAAATGAGTAAATTAACTATACTCCGAGCGCCGCCTTCGTCTCTCTATCGTGGGCAACACAACCGATTTTTAGGGCATCAATGAATTAACAACACACTTGAATCTGCACGATCGATTAACTGTACTGAATTAATCATACACATTGTCAATCGATTTGCAGTAGAATTTTATTATGGAAAGTAGGAATCAATAATTAAAGATTACTGTAGGTCCCTAAGTTGAGTTAATATCGAGGGAAGCTAAAGAAAATGTCTAGAGGGGGGTGAATAGACTTTTCTAAAATCTTTCGATATATCAGAATTACAATGTGCGGAATACGAAATTAACAATGAGCCCAATTAAAGATTATACTCAACTTATTTCGAGAACTCTGATTCAGTGTTTACTCAACTTGTCTTGTTCAGTTATGTATGTTTAACAAGTAAACAATTAATCAATTAACAACAAACAAAATAGTAAAGTAAATCAAACACGAGATTTATAGTGGTTCGACAACTTGTCTACATCCACTCTCACAAACCCAGTTGTGAAATTCTTATTAACTCGTCCAATGGAGTAATATGTTCTTGTAGCTTTAAGTCCCAAGAAATAAGACTTAGATCTTCTCGATTATATCTCCAGATATATCGTCGATCTTACTAGCTATTTTACAAGTAACTAGCAACTTGAAACAGTAAACGAAAATAAAACTTCTCTTCGTTCAGTAGTAGCCTTCTGGTTTCTTCACTTGACTTGTGTAGCTTCACTTTCTGAACTTCAATCTCTGAGAGAAACTTCGAACAATTCTTCAGTATGTAGCTTCAGTATATGTATTTCCAGTAGTCTTCGAATGATAAACACCTTGAGGTATTTATAGATTCTAGAAATCAAGAACTCAGTTAGTTGTAACCAACTTTTCTTGAAAACTAACTTCTAACTGAAACTTCTTATCCTTTCACGCGTTTCTTCAGTTAATTAGTTATTCCTTAACTAACTCCTTCAATTTTATCTCCAACACGCTTTTGTAACTAACTTCAAGTTGACCTGTCTTGTTTAGTCGCGCACCTGTCTTGTCCAGTAGTAGTAGACTGTGTCTTCTACTTATCTTGTGCAGTAGACTTCTCCAGATTACAACATAGAACTAATCTAGTCCTATCCTCTAATCCTAACAAGACTATTACATTACTTTAAGCTTCTTGTTTACAAAGCTTAGTCAACTTAGAAAACTATACAAAGAATCTATCTATTACATTTAAAATCATGAGCTCTATACAACAATTATTCATAGCTCAATAACAATCTTAACATATACAAATAACAAATATGAAGTACTTATAAATCGTACTTGTTTCTCAATAATACTTGTCCTTTAAAAACTAGTACTTGTCTTGTGAATTCTACTGATCTGTACAAGACGACTTCAACTTAACTAGACTAGATCAGTCAATACTTAGAAAATATTCAAGTCTTCTTTTGGCTTATCAAAACTTCATCTTTTATCTTTTATCATCATTTAGGACTTGTTCTAGGATTCATATCCCAACAATTTCCCCCTTTTTGATGAAGCCAAAACTACTTGAATCTTTTCCACAATAATAGACTAGTTAAGTAGTTATCTTGTCTTAAACATCAAATAGTACTTATCTTTTCATTCATTTCGAAACAAGATCAGTAGATATTACAAATACTTAATCAAAATAAAACTAAGTAATCAGAGCAAAAAAAATCTAGTCTTAAAGAGTACCTTCTTCTGGATTTGGAACACATAATGCATCTAGGAGTCTCTTATGAATTACTGTGATGTGGTCTTCAGTTTCAATCTTCTCCTTGTCAAGTAGCTCTTCTTCAAATTTCTTGATCTGGTTAAGATCAACTCTTTTACCTGAGCTGGTCATGGGAGTCTTCCACCTTGGAAAGATCGGTACTAGAATGTTGAAATTTGCAGCAGCAGATATCCTCAATATCAGATTCCAAAGCATTTGGTTCTGTCCTTCCATAAACTTATCAAACATAGAATACAGTTCATCTGGACTTTCAGGGTCACCATACTTTCTGATTATCCAGTGATCAAGTTCCCATTGTCTCTTCACTTTGAGCCATTCTTGACGATGCTCTTTGTCAATGAAGTAGTCAATGAACTGATCTTCCATTTTTTCTTCATCAGCCTTCAGCTTCTGCAAATTCTCAATATGTTTTCCAATCTTCTTTTTGCTTGCATAATGAGATTCATCACTTGGATCAACAACCTTCTGCTTTTTCACTTTTGCTGTTGTCTCCATCTCTTTCGGCTCTTCTATCTGAATAGATTTCCTTTTAGATACCAGTCGAGTCTGAACTTCAACTTCAGGAGATGCAACTGCTTTGCCCTTCTCCTTCTTCTTCAACTCTTCTGCTTCAGCCTTAGCTTGCTCAACTTCTGCAGTTTTAACCAACCTGCCTTTGCCTCTCTTAGGCCTTCTGAGATCTTGCATAGCTTCAGCAGCTTCCTTCGCTTCTGGTTCAGCACTGGATTTAGCTTTTTCTCCTTCAGCACTAATATCCACTCGACTTGTCTTTGTCTCTTCCCCCTTTTTGGCTTCATCAGTCGCCTGGAGAGAGAAAAGAGAAGTAAAACGAGTCATCTCTTCATACATGGCTTGCTTCATAAGGCTCGTAGCTCTTTCAATCTGCCTTTCATGAGAACTATTTTGACTCAACTTGTCCAGCTTGGTTGCCACCAATTCCAGCATTTGAGTAGACAATTTCAACTCATTTTTAAAATGCGTTGCAGTCAAACGTAACTTCTTATTCTCATCAGTCATAGCACAGATAATTTGTTTAGCTTGGGCTAACTGATCATAAGCTTCCTTCCTTTGAACATCAGCAACCTCGATTCTTGCTCTATAGACTCTTTCCAACTTCCTGGATTCAGTAGCTAACACACGAGCAAAATCGACTGAACTTTTCTCCGAGTATTCAACCTGATCTTGGAGAAATCCTTCAAGTTGCTCAAACATATGTTGTCTGAATTCATCATCTATCTGATTGACTTCATTCAAGATCATCTCTTTTGAACTTGTCACAAGGACATTGTTTTGTTCAACAAGAGTCTTCTTTAAATCAGATTTGAGAAAATCATCGATGGACGATTTGATGACACCTTTCAAGTCTGCTTTCAACTCATCTATGGAAGCAGTTGAGAATGCTTGAGATGAATGACCAACTTCAACATGAGTGGCTTCTTCCATGATCTCATCATCAGCAACAGATACTACTTCAAGTAATTGGCCTTCTGTAGCAGTAGTTAAGACCTCGTCTTCCACTACTTCTGATTCTGGAGGCACACTTCCAACTATAGCTTTCAGACTTGGGAACGGATAATAAGGCACTATAGCTAACTTAGCTTCCTTAGCCTTCCTTATAGCATCAGCCAAGTCCTTTTTCAACAAGACGTGCAACTTCTCCATATATCCACAAAGTTCAATGGGAAGTAAAACATCAGAATATCGATTTATAAAAGCAAAATCTGACCTTGGACTGTTAGCATGATCTACTTGAAATCTGAACACAATGCCTCTCAACTGATTTGAGACATTGTCTAACTCCACTATAGGATCAGTAGACTGGATTTCTTCAGCTTGTGTGGCTTCAAACATAACCACATCATCTTCAAAATCTGAATCCGAAACTTGAACACCCACATCAAATTTCGATTCTGAGCACATCAAATCATCAGAAATATTTAGCAATCTCTTTGTAAGAGCAGTGATGGCATGAGCTGGGAATAACTCTGAGTGGTCTTGAACACCACTGTTCTCCTTCTGTTCCATTTCCCAGTCCATAAAGTTAGAGATACCTCATTTTCCTAAGATGACTTCGAAAAGATCATCCGTGCCAGACTTCTTCAATGCCACCCAAGTGCATATTCTTAGAAGTTTTTCAAACTGCTCTGATGAATAGTCGACTTCAATAGACGAGAGCTTCTTCTTCAAGTTCCTGCTCATCTTCGAACGGATTCTCTTCTCTCTTAAGCTCATAGGATAATATACCAAGGATTCGAATCTAACTTCAGACGGGGTCTGAGTAGGTGGGGTCCCTATCTCAGTTGTTGCAGTGGCAACTGGCGTCTTATCTGAAGTAGATGAGTTAAGAGGTTCAACATATTCTGTTGTGGGTAGGGAGAGAGTTTGGACTGTGGTTTCTGGGGGCTCCAATGTATCTTGGTTTGGTGTGACAACTGTCGGAGTATCAGTTGTATCAATTATGGGAGAGTTTAGGGGATGACTGGCTCTCAGCGGTCGTGCTGCCAGTACTTGTGAGGTTTTGGGTACAGGTCGAGGCCTGGATCGATGTGATCTAGCCTTGGTTCGAATAGAGAGAGAGAGAGAGGAATTGAAACAGATTGAGTAGAAGTACCAACCTGTAAACTCGACTCGACTGGACGAGTAGGCGATTCAACTCTTACGAGAGTATACATTTCAGGAATTTGTTCACTCGACTCCTTCTCTTGTTTTGACTCTTCATCTGACTGAGTCTTCTCTGAGTCGTCTGCATTGGACTCTGCCTCTTCAGACCCAGCTTGTGAAGAACTGGATGAATTCGCATACGGCAACACCTCTGAATCATCAAACTGAACTTGCCTTGGGGCAGCTGGCCTTGCAGCAGCCTGCTTCCTCATCGCCTCTATTTTCAAGTAGAACTTAAGAGGATGAAAGGGCTTTCCTTTGCTCCAATCACTCTTGTTGGGCATCAATAGTGGGAGCAATATACTCAGCTTGTTACCATATCCAACCGCCTGTGATACTACCCAATTGCGAGTATCAACATCCACTCTAACACTTCTTTCGAAGTACATCATCCTGTCAGCTATCAGCTTAAACCAATTACCCTCAGTGATTCCATCATATATTGCTGCCATTACCCTTGTTTTGGATTGGGTAACTGAGTCATGAGACCCAGTGGCACATAGAAGCATCTTGCTTGCTATGTCCAGTAGAGTGCGATACTTTTCCAAGAGTTCGCCCTTCTTGGCTGTTGGAGCTTTACCATCTGGTTTCAGCTTCATTTTCTTCCCACAGAAGATGCTTAAATACCTCATCTCCTGACCTTCAGCATATTTTTCCACATCAATCGTTCCGATGGGTAGCTTCAACCTTTCGAACATAACTTCCCGAGTGATTTCCACTCGATTTCCACTAATAAATGATTCAATAACATCTCCTTGTCTGTTGGCGTTGGCATAGAATTCCAGAACTTCTTCCTCCAAAACGACTTGAGGAAACGCCTCTAAGTAGGGTTTTAGACCGCATCTGGTGCATTTGGTCAAGATTTCTACATTACCTTCCTTGTGATTTCCTTTGAAGAACACAGACGGTTCAACATGCACTTTGTTGTCATTTATGTATCTGCCTAGATCGAATGGTGCCTGAATGTTGGAGCTTACATCGAAAATAGATCGAATCGACATGATAAATGATTTGTAATGAACAATAAAATTGAATAAGTAAGAAATCAATTGTTAGCAAGTAGTAGAGTTATGAAAATGTGGGTTAAAATGTGTGCAAGTGTTGGGTTTTGTTTAAAACTGAATTTTTGATCCAACGGTCAAGATTGAAGGATTAGATCCAACGGTCGTGCCTTTTGGTATTCGGTTATGGAACCGAGAATATACTGTGATTTAATTTTGTAAAAGTTGAAATCCGCCTCTTCTATTGGCAGAATTGAGGAGTGTACTCATCTGACCTAACATAATCGTATTTTGGCGCGAATTGAATGTGTACACCTCATTAAATGGGGGTGTATAAATCCAATTCTAGGATATTCAAATTTTAACACTATCAAATTACTTTAATACCCTTAATTTGTTTCGAATAAACACTTAACACATTTTAATCAAAAAAAACTTAGCTTGTCTGTTCGAGTCCATCCAGAACAGATGAGTAGGCCTAAGCTTCATAAGGTGAGTAGACTTAATTGCACAAGACGAGTAGTCTTATGACCACCAGTCGAGTTCCCCCTTCGACTGTGCTTATCTATTCCGAATGTCGAACACCTTTATGTTAGTGCACAAGACGAGTTCCCCTTCAACTGTGCTTGTCTACTTTGAACATCAAACTATTATTTTTACCTGTCTTATCTTGTGTTACAGATTAGATGCAATACAGGTAGTCGGGTAAAATAAATAAGGTGAGTATCAATCTACCAAAATGGTCAAGATTCAAACAAGATGACTGTTAACAAACTTAAGAGTCAACATAAGGTTTTTTTAAGAAATCAAAGATTCCCCCTTAAATGTTTATTCCCTTAGTATTACCCTCAGCTTTACCAGCTTCCTCATCGGGTTGTTTGGTCAACTTGTCTGACCTTGTATACCTGTCTGTTGAATGAGTAGATGAGTGCTCTGCTCTTTATGTGGTAACTTGTCTGTTTCTTCTTTCTTCTTAGGATTGTACCTGTCTGGTTAGTACATTTCTACATACTAGTAGGATCAAGATCAATTAGTCCTAGACTAATGCATAATTCACGAAATCGGGCCTCAGCTAATGGTTTTGTGAAAATATCAGCTCTTTGAAAATCAGTATGAATCTTTTCCATGCGAATATCCTTCTTTTCTACATGATCACGTATAAAATGATGTTTCATGTCGACATGCTTACATCGTGTGTGCAGAACAGGATTTTGTGTAATGGCAATAGCACTATTACTATCACAGAAAATAGGAACATTTGATTCACAGATATTATAATCTCTAAGCTGTTGAATAAGCCATAATAATTGACTACAACAACTACCAGCAGCCATGTACTCGACTTCAGTAGTAGAGGTAGCAACACTTGTCTGCTTTTTCGAAAACCATGAAATGAGTTTTGTGCCTAAGAATTGACAAGAACTAGATGTAGATTTCCTATCTATTCTACAGCCACCAAAATCAGAATCAGAGTAGCCACTTAGAGATAGATCATCATTTGAGGGATACCATATACCACGATTGATGGTTCCTTTCAAATATTTCAGAATCCTTTTAGTGGTTTCCATATGACTCTCTTTTGGATTAGCTTGAAAACGAGCACATACACCAACAGAAAATGCAATATCAGGTCTACTAGCAGTCAAGTAGAGTAATGAACCAATAAGACCACGGTAATGAGTTTGATCAGTACACTTACCATTCTCGTCTGGATCCATCCTGTAAGTAGGTTGCATAGGTACTCCAGAAGATTTACATGTCTTAATACCATACTTGTCTAGTAGATTACGAGTATACTTTGCTTGATTTATGAAAATCCCTTCTGGGGTCTGTTTTACTTGAAGTCCAAGAAAGTAATTCATTTCACCCATCATAGACATCTCAAATTTACTTTGCATGAGTGTTGAGAAACTTTCACTCAGCTTTTTGTTAGGTGATCCAAAAATTATGTCATCTACGTAAATTTGGACGAGTAAAATGTCTTTCCCTTCTTGTCTTCTGAACAAGGTTCTATCTACCTTGCCCTTAGTAAAACCATTTTCTAATAGAAATTGAGAAAGAGTATCGTACCAGGCTCTTGGAGCTTGCTTTAGTCAATATAAGGCCTTCTTTAATTTGTATACCTGGTTACCTTTGACTTCGAAACCTGGGGGTTCTTCAACATACACTTCTTCCGCAAGAATACCGTTAAGAAATGCACTTTTAACATCCATTTGATATACAGTAAATTTCATGTAAGCAGCATATGCAAGGAACAATCGAATGGCTTCTAGTCTAGCAACAGGAGCATATGTTTCATCATAATCTATGCCTTCAGCTTGTGAATAGCCTTGGGCGACTAGTCTAGCCTTATTACGAACAACTACATCATTCTCATCTTTCTTATTCTTGAAAATCCATCGAGTGCCAACTACATTATGATGTTTAGGTCTATCAACAAGTTCCCAGACGTCATTTCGAACAAACTGATTCAACTCGTCTTGCATAGCGATGATCCAATTACTATCAGTTAAAGCCTCTTTAATGGTTTTAGGCTCGATAGATGAGAGGAAACAACACCAGCAAAACAGAGATGGACTAGGTTGTTCTTGTGACTCAAAGAGTTGTCGTCTAGTCTTTACACCAATAGTAGAGTCTCCAATGATGTTTTCAGTATCATGAGCAGATTTCCATGTTTTTCTAGTCTTCGTAAGCATAGTATCATCATCTAGATCAGTTATAGCATCATGCATGTCAACATCATTTATATCATCAACAGATTTACCTGGAGTAGATGAGTCAACTAGAGCAGGCATGTCTACTGGTTTAGTAGACTTACCTTGAGCACTTACCCTTTCCTTGTCATCAGTTTCGAGGGCTTTCATGAATGGATTGTATGCTTGAACGGATTCATATACCTCTGAATCTTTGTCAGATTCGATAGTTAGCTCAGTAACTTTCTCACTGATCTTGTTGGCAGACGAGTCCTGTTGAGATTCATCGAAAACCACATGTGGTGTTTCTTCCACACAAAGGGTTGAGTAGTTGAATACTCTAAATGCTTTGCTAGTCGAGGAGTATCCTAAGAATATCCCCTCGTCTGCTTTAGCATCAAATGCATTCAACTTGCTTTTCCCATTGTTATGGATAAAACACTTACAACCAAATATATGGAAATATGAGACTCTGGGTTTTCTACCTTTCCATACCTCATAGGGCGTCTTACCTAGTGCTTTATTGATAGCACTTCTGTTTTGTGAGTGGCATGCAGTATTGATAGCTTCTGCCCAAAACTTCTGAGGCGTATTATACTCTGTCAGCATGGTCCTGCAGGCCTCCTTAAGAGTTCTGTTCCTTCGTTCTGCTACTCCATTTTGTTGTGGTGTTCTTGCTGCACTAGTAAGGTGCTGGATGCCATGCTTAGAACAAAATTCTTTAATATAGCAGTTAAGAATTCAGTACCCTTGTCACTACGGATCTTGACAATTGACTGATTCTTCTCAACCTGTAACTTCTTCAACAGACCAGGCAAAAGTGTTTGTGTATCACTCTTCTTGTGTAAGAAGACCACCCAAGTGAACTTAGAATAGTCATCTACCACAACAAGTGTGTACCTTCTACCGTTCAAAGTTGGAGGAGTTATTGGGCCATGTAAGTCCATATGTAGAAGTTCAAGAACTCTACTTGTTGAGAGGGATGGAATAGATTTAAAGGAACCTTTTACCTGTTTACCTTTCTGACAGGACGTGCATACATGTGACTTGTAGTAGACTTCATTGGGAATACCTTCCACAATGTAGTCTCTGGCTATCTTATTAAGAACCTTAAAGTTTAGATGACAGAGACGTCTATGCCAGAGCCAGCCAAGTTCTTTAGGATTCTTAGTAAGTAGACAGGTGTCCCTCGGACAACTGTTCCAGTTCACTATGTACACACTTCCTTGTCTTATGCCGACCAGTAAGACTGTGTGTGTTCTCTTGTCAATGATTTCACATTTGCGACTCTTGAACTGCACCTTGTATCCACGATCACAGAATTGTGAAACAGAGAGTAAATTGTATTTCAAGCCTTCAACATATGAGACATCTTGGATCTCTATGTCTCCATTCCGAATGTAACCGAATCCTTTGGTAACAGCAGTGGAGCTATCACCAAATATTACTTTTGGTCCTTCTTGCTCATGGTAGCTTGATAAGAGAGTCTTGGTACCAGTCATGTGGTGCGAACAACCACTGTCTATGTACCAAGTTTCTCCTATTGATCCACCCTTCTTGTATAGATCGAGTCGACCCTGCATTAGATGATATTTCATAATTTAGGTACCCTCCTTGTTTATTGGGGCCCTGGGGGGTTAGTCGAGTTCAATGGAATCCAAATGTACATTGGAGACCTGAACAAGTTTGATCTTCTGAGCTTTCGACCATATTTGTTGCAAAATAAGACCTTGTTGTCCTTATCTGGCCTATCAGTCGAGTTCGGGTCTACTCTTTGGAGATAGCCTTTCGACTTGATCTCTACTTGAGCAGGCACTTGTCTATGATAGTCAGAGTAGGGTTTGTATGCATTAGGTCCATACGGTTTATAGACATGTTTAGGTCTTTCTTTTCCTTCGATATCATATGACAAAGGTGGAGGATATAGAACAGCTTGTGTACGATATTTTGGACCTTCCTGTCTAGGTCTAGACGAGTAGAGTTGAGACTGCCTTATGAAAGGAGGTCTAGACTCTTGTCGTCTAGTCTGTACTTGTCTAGTACTAGTCTCCTCGGGATACCAATCCTCGTATCTGACCTGGTTGGGTCGTCTACGATTAGTGGTCCTTGGAAGATTAGTTCTAGGTTGAACAGGCTTGTTGTTACCATTCTTTTTACCTCCTTTGGTAATTGGAATGTTAACTCGAGCTTGTTTTGGTACAATACCTTTAGATGGAGTATCAATATCGTATATCATTGGTTCTTTTCCTTTATCATTAGTCAAAGAGCTTGAGATGAAAATAGTAGAGTTCTTAGGAACTAGAGTAGACGAGCTTGATGTCTCAGCACCTAAGCCCGTTTTGTCAGCAGGAGCCCTATACCTATCTGACAGTTCAAGGTTAACCTTTGAAGAGTTAACCAGGTCAGTAAGTTTAAGGTCTAGAGTGACAACCTCGGTTTCTAAGAACTTATTACGTTCTTCAAGCTTTTTGCACTTGCTTTTTAAAACATTGAGATCATGTTTCTCAGTAGCATGTGTCTTAAGTAGGTCTTGATACAACTTGTCTGTCAATGCACACTTGTCTTTAAGTTGCCTCAACTCTTCTTGCAAGCGTTCATTTAGGACTGTTATATTAGGATCTACTTTAGACTGAGCTTCCTTAAGATCAATGATTTCTTGTCTTAAGATGATGTTTTCGTCACTGACTTCAATGATTGCCTTGTTGGCAAGTAGGAGGTCGTCTTCAACTGCACTAGTAGAGTGCTGAAGGCTACTCCCTACTTTGCTACTGGCAGTGTTACTTTCATCAGATTCTGATTCATCACAAGATTGAAAAGATGTTGCAGATGATACCTCTTGGTCGATTTTAGCCATGCAGCATAGACCATCATCTACTATGAAGGCTTCATCGTGATCTGGATCAGACGGGTAGCTAGATGAGGATGATGGCAACTCGTCTGAGTCAGAATCAGAGTCATCATTGGCCATCATTGCCTTCTTACCACGGTTGTATCTTCTTTCCCTTCGTGCTTTGCGTTCTTCTCGATCACCAGTACTCAGGTCTGGACATTCATATATGTAGTGACCTGGCTTTTCACAGTTATAGCACAAGAGATAATTAGTAGCCTTTTTAATAGGAGAGTTGTTCCTTCGTTTATCACGTTTATCAGAACGAGTAATCTTCCTACCATCAGACTCTCTATCTTGTCTATTACCTTTCGAGACTTCGTCTCTCCTTTCGGACGAGTTTCGGTCTCGTTTGGTCTTAGACGAGTTCTTAGAAGCAGACCCTCTATGTTCTCTATAGAACTTCTTATATCTACCGAAACGTTTATTCAGCCTATCAAACTTTCTAACCATGAGGCTTACCTGATCTTTCAGACTAAGATCAGTATCTAACTCATCTTTCACAGAAGTAGACCTCGTCTTAGACTTCGACCTGTCTACCTTAGACGAACTAGTCTTAAAAGCAACGTTCTTAGATACAACATGTTCTCTGTCACTGCTTACTATAGGTTCATCTTCGTCTAAATCAAACTCATGGGCCTTTAGAGTTTGAAACATGGTTTCTGCTGTCCACACGTCTATATCTTGGGTATTCTTAACAAGCATTTTTACCATTTTCCATCGACTATCAAGGCTTTTGAGAATCCTAAGATTGATTTCACGTGGTGTATAAGATTTACCAAGGACTTCCAAGTCATTCATGATTTTGGTAAAACGAGTATCCAACTGGTCTATAGTTTCGCCAGCTTTCATATGAAATGATTCAAATCTTTGGACTGCAGTGGAAAGCTTGCTTTCTTTGATTAGGGATGTTCCTTCACAAATGATAGCTAAGCGATCCCACATTTCTTTGGCAGTTTTACATTTTAACACTTTTCCCAGATACTCATTAGGAAGAGTGTGTAAGATGTAATTCTTAGCCAAGCTATCCAAATTATTCTGTCTCATTTCTTCTGAGGTTAGTTCTGACCTTGGTTTCTTGACGAGTGTACCCACGGGTTGATTTGTGTCAAGTGCAGCAGTATTGGGGATCATGGTCACTATCGGACCTTCAGTGATGACGGAGATCATTAAGTCGTGAGTGGAACTGAAGATGGCTTCCATCCTTAGTTTCCAATAGTCATAATCTTGAACCTGAAACTTAGGCAACTTGTTAGCGCTGATTTCAAGAGACATGTTTAAATGAGTAGTCTAGTGCTAATCAGTTTTATGATCAAGAAGTATATGAGTCAAGAACAGGGAACAAGAAAACAATATATCAAGAATATTGATCAAGAACACGTAAGCAAATATGATCTTGGACTGAGATTTTCAACCAAGTCTTGAGTTGGTTATCAAGAAACAGCAGTTCGTAAACCACTGCTCTGATACCACTTGTAGGTCCCTAAGTTGAGTTAATATCGAGGGAAGCTAAAGAAAATGTCTAGAGGGGGGTGAATAGACTTTTCTAAAATCTTTCGATATATCAGAATTACAATGTGCGGAATACGAAATTAACAATGAGCCCAATTAAAGATTATACTCAACTTATTTCGAGAACTCTGTTTCAGTGTTTACTCAACTTGTCTTGTTCAGTTATGTATGTTTAACAAGTAAACAATTAATCAATTAACAACAAACAAAATAGTAAAGTAAATCAAACACGAGATTTATAGTGGTTCGACAACTTGTCTACATCCACTCTCACAAACCCAGTTGTGAAATTCTTATTAACTCGTCCAATGGAGTAATATGTTCTTGTAGCTTTAAGTCCCAAGAAATAAGACTTAGATCTTCTCGATTATATCTCCAGATATATCTTCGATCTTACTAGCTATTTTACAAGTAACTAGCAACTTGAAACAGTAAACGAAAATAAAACTTCTCTTCGTTCAGTAGTAGCCTTCTGGTTTCTTCACTTGACTTGTGTAGCTTCACTTTCTGAACTTCAATCTCTGAGAGAAACTTCGAACAATTCTTCAGTATGTAGCTTCAGTATATGTATTTCCAGTAGTCTTCGAATGATAAACACCTTGAGGTATTTATAGATTCTAGAAATCAAGAACTCAGTTAGTTGTAACCAACTTTTCTTGAAAACTAACTTCTAACTGAAACTTCTTATCCTTTCACGCGTTTCTTCAGTTAATTAGTTATTCCTTAACTAACTCCTTCAATTTTATCTCCAACACGCTTTTGTAACTAACTTCAAGTTGACCTGTCTTGTTTAGTCGCGCACCTGTCTTGTCCAGTAGTAGTAGACTGTGTCTTCTACTTATCTTGTGCAGTAGACTTCTCCAGATTACAACATAGAACTAATCTAGTCCTATCCTCTAATCCTAACAAGACTATTACATTACTTTAAGCTTCTTGTTTACAAAGCTTAGTCAACTTAGAAAACTATACAAAGAATCTATCTATTACATTTAAAATCATGAGCTCTATACAACAATTATTCATAGCTCAATAACAATCTTAACATATACAAATAACAAATATGAAGTACTTATAAATCGTACTTGTTTCTCAATAATACTTGTCCTTTAAAAACTAGTACTTGTCTTGTGAATTCTACTGATCTGTACAAGACGACTTCAACTTAACTAGACTAGATCAGTCAATACTTAGAAAATATTCAAGTCTTCTTTTGGCTTATCAAAACTTCATCTTTTATCTTTTATCATCATTTAGGACTTGTTCTAGGATTCATATCCCAACAATTACTCTATAATATTGAATATGGACCACGAATAAGGAAGGTCAATTAATTAATTTTAAATGCAGAGATCTTAATTAGTTAATTGAAACGTAAATCTTGATGGAGAAAAATCTTGTTGAAGACCGGGCAAAAAATAAGGAATATTAAGAGTTGATTAATTAAATATTAAATTATTGAATTAGTCTTCACATTTCAAATTAAGGGCATAATGGGTTATTTACATTCAATTTTGTCCTTATTTTAAATGATTAGAATTTTGGTTCTTAATTAGATAAGTGTCTCTAGGAATGTCCCTTTTTATAAAAATTCTCTATTCTAAGTATTGACTAATCTGTTATGGAAGTCGTCTTGTATGAGACAAGATCAGATGAGATAAAGTAATATGAAATATGACTAAGTATGAAATGAAAGATTACTTTATAGGATTTTATATGATAAGCTTTAATTGTTGTATAGAAGCTTATGTTTATATTTTGTTGTAAATGTAATAGTCTTTAGGTTGACTAAGCTGATCTATAAAGCTTAAAGTAATGTAATAGATTAGTTAGCCTAGATAGGACAAGAAGAGTTCTACAAGCAGAAGACTATGAAGACAAGAAGACTTGACAAGACAAGTCAAGCTGAACAGAATTGAAGATTCGTATCAAAGTTAAAGATAGAAGATATGAAGTTTGTTACAACTTAAGTAGCTAATTAACTGTCGCATTGTTGAGATACATATCAAGAAGCAGTTACAAGAGTTAGTTAAAGGAAGTTATCAAGAAAGGTGAAGTCTATAAATAGTTGAAGGCATTCAACATTTGAAGACTACTGAATCTGCATATACTGAAGAACATATTGAAGTATTCAAGAGATATCAAACACTCTCAGAGTTCAAACCTTCAAGAAGGAAGAAGAAGCCCAGAATAGAAAAGACTACTCAAGAGGCTTAGTTCGAAAAACATAGAAGTTTTTCATTATTGTTTTTAGTTTGTATAAGCTTGCTAGTTGCTTAGAAAATCACTAGTACAGATCGAAGATATATCTGGTGATATAATTGAAAAGATCGAAGTCTTATTTCTTGGGACTTAAAACCACAAGATTAGATTAATAAAATATCACAACTGGGTTTGTGAGAGTGGATTTAGACAATTTGTCGAACCACTATAAATCTCGTGTTCATTTACTTACAGTCTATATTTGTTAATTGATCTTATTTGTTAAATCGTATAATCGACAAGATTGTAAAATCGAAGTTGAATAAACGAGTTAATATATTTGCAGACTAGACAAGTAAGGTTTTGCATAGTTTAGTTGAGTGTAAATTGTTAAGGGCTCATAATCTGATATTCCGCACTGTTAATCTCTGATATTTTGGAAAATTTTAAAAGTCTATTCACCCCTCCCCTCTAGACTTTTCAAGCTTATTCTAATCTTAACTCAACTACTTGGGACCAACAAGTGGTATCAGAGCAGTGGTTCTAACGGACTGTTGTTTCTATATTACCAAAAGACTTTAAAGGGGAAAATCTTGTTGTCCAATTGAATAGATCCTTGAAACTTACTTGATTTTCAGTCTTTGTGATATCTTTGATCAATTTGCCAATATCTGTTTTATCTGTTCTTTAAACATGAAAACTAATGCTACCAAACTACCTAAGTTTTCAGTTTCAGATTATGATTACTGGAAGCTACACATGGAGGCAATCTTTAGCTCTACTCACGACCTGATGGTGCCTATTGTAAAGGATGGTCCAATTGTCACTATGATGCCAAACACTGCTACTCTGGATCCCTCAAAAGCTGTTGGGGTAATGGTTCCTAAACCTAGAACTGAACTTTCTACTGATGAAATGAGACAGAGTAATTTGGATAACATAGCTAAAAACTTCATTTTATATACATTGACTAACGAGTATCTAGGCAAGGTATTAAAATGTAAGTCGACTAAAGAAATGTGGGATAAACTAATTGTTCTTTGTGAAGGCACCAGTCTGATCAAAGAAAGCAAGGTATCTACTGCTGTCTAAATATTCAAATCATTCAAAATGAAAACTGGCGAATCTATTGACCAGTTGGATGCTCGATTTACTAGTATTACTAATGATCTTGAAGTTCTTGGTAAAAAGTACACCCTTAGAGAGATAAACCTTAGAATCCTTAAGTCTTTAGATGAGAGGTGGAAGATGATTAAGATGATTATCAAAACCACCCAGGACATAAATACTTGACCCGCAAAAACTCTCTTTGAAACCTTAAAGGCCCATGAATATGAGCTTGATGAGGAAGATCCAGTAGTAGGAAGTGATAAAGATAAGTCTACCTCCAAGAACGTCGCTTTCAAAGCCTCCTCCTCTAGAAACTCTATAATTTCTAAGTCCAAGCCTACTAGCGTAAAAGATGAGTTAGATAAGCCTGACCTTAGTCTTAAGGATCAGATGAGTTTGATGATTAAGAGGTTTGATAAGTTGAACAAGAGGTATGGTAGATACAAGCGTTTCTATAAGGATTATAAGAGTTCCAATAACAAGGACTCTTCCGAGACCAAAAGAGACCGAAACTCTTCTGAAAGAGTGGATAAGGTTTCTAATGAGAACAGAAGAGGTAGGAGCTCAGGTGATAGAAAGGATAGACCTTCTTCGGATAGACGAGATAGGAAACGAGATCACTCTCCTATTAAAAAGTCTACTAATGATCCTTTGTGTTATAACTGTGATAAGCCAGGTCACTACATTTATGAGTGCCCTGACCTAAGCTCGGAGGACAGAGAAGAAAGAAAGGCAAGACGCGCGTGATCGAAGATATGCCAAGGGTAAGAAGGCAATGTTGGCACATGATGACTCTGATTCGGATTCAGACGAGTTGCCTTCGTCTTCTTCTGGTTACACTTCAAGCAATGAAAAGGATGCCTTTATTGCCGATGACGGAATAACATTGATGGTAAAGATCGAACTAGAGGTATCTTCTGCCACTTCCTTTCATACTTGTGACAGTTCTGATTCTGATGAAAATGACACTGCTGATAGTGGAGTAGGGAGTAGTCTTCATCATTCCAATGGAGCGATTGAAGAAGACCTCCTACTTGCTAATAAAGCATTCATGGAAGTCAGTGATGAGAACATTTCTTTAAAACAAGAAATCATTGATCTACGTGAAGCAAAGTTTAAAGTTGATCATAATATAACTACCTTGAATGAGCGCTTATCAGAAGAGTTGTCCCAACTCAAAGATAAGTTTGCATCCACTGATAAGTTATATCAGGATGTGCTCAAGACTCAAGCCATAGAGACTAATGAGATTAATGCTTTAAAGATCAAGTGTAAAAAGCTTGAAGAGCGCAATATGTTCTTAGATATTGAAGTAGTGAATCTAGACCTTAAACTAGCTTACATGATTAACTCTTCTAGAATTAATCAACAACTGTCAAATAGGTATATGGCTCCAGATGACAAAACAGGGTTTGGTGCTAATGTGCTTAGCTCGCCTACTCAAGTCATTAAGAACCCTACTGATGCTAGTTCAAGTTCTTTACCAATTGATAAAGGAAAAAAAGACCACTGGAATACGATAATGAAACAAAGTCCAAAGGTGTCGTACAAGAACAGACCAGAGTTAATATTCCTAATACCAAGTATGGTAAAAGGAATGTTAACAACAGACCTGTTCAGTTTAGATCCAGTCAGCAGAGGTTTACCAATCTGGTCAGACCAGATCAGGTTAGATACCAGCAGAGGTATACTCAGTAGGCTAGACCTAGACAAGTACAAACTAATTGGAATAAGCCTAAACCTCCTTTCATAAGACAGTCTCAGCTTTACTCAACTAGGCCAAGGAAATATGTTCCAAATTATCGTACTCAACCTGTCTTATATCCTCCTCCTTTATCATATGACAGTATTGGTGAGGAAAGACCTAAACGAGTCTATAAACCGTATGGTCCACATGCTTTTAGACCATATCAGAACCCTCAAAGACAAATTATGAATTCTTACAATGAGGTTGAAACCAAACGAGGTTACCTCAGACGAGTAGACATAAGGTCTATTGATGGTTCAGACAAGGTCGACAAAGTCTTGTTCTGTAACAAACATGGTAGGAAATTAAAGAGGTCTCATTTGTTTAAAACTCCTATGTACATCTGGATTCCTCTTAATGCTACTAACCCTCCAAGACCCCAATGAAAAAAAGGGTACCTAAATTATTGAATCACCATTGCAGGGTCGAGTTGACCTTTATAGGAAAGGTGGTTCAGTGGGTGAAATTTGGTACATAGACAGTGGTTGCTCACACCACATGACTGGTACTAAAGCTTTACTCACTAACTATCATGAACAGGAAGGCCCTAAAGTGATCTTTGGTGATAGATCCATGGCCACTACTAAAGGCTTCAGATACATAAAGAATGGTGATGTAGAGATACAGGACGTATCCTACGTTGAAGGTTTGAAGTATAACTTGCTTTCTGTTTCACAATTCTGTGACACGGGATATAAAGTCCAATTTAAAAGTAGAAAATGTGAAATAATTGATAAGAGAATGCATACCACTCTACTTGTCGCTGTTAGAAAAGGCAACGTATACATTGTGAATTGGAATAATTGTCCAAGGGATGCTTGCATTCTTACTAAAAGTCCTAAAGAGATCAGTTGATTATGACACAAACGCCTATGCCTAATGAACTTTAAGATTATTAATAAGATAGCAAGAGACTATCTTGTGGAAGGTATTCCCAATGAGATCTAATACAAATCACAAGTGTGTGATGCTTGCAAAAAAGGTAAACAGGTAAAGGTTTCTTTCAAGTCAATTCCTACTCTCTCAACCAGTATAGTCCTAGAACTTCTACACATGGATCTTCATAGTCCTATTAAACCTCCAACATTAAATGGTAGGAGATACACCCTTTTTGTGGTTGATAATTACTCAAAATTTACATGGGTAGTCTTCTTGCACAAGAAGAGTGACACTTAGTCTCAACTACCAGACTTGTTGAAGAGGTTACAAGTTGAGAAAAGACAATCCATTGTCAAAATTCGTAGTGACAAAGGAACTGAGTTTATTAATTCTTATATCAATGAATACTGTTCTAAAGCTGGTATCCAACACTTGACTACTGCAGCTCGGACTCCACAACAGAATGGTGTAGCTGAAAGAAGAAACTGTACCCTTAAAGAAGCCTGTAGAACCATGTTAGCAGAGTACAACACTCCACAAAAGTTTTGGGCAGAGGCGATCAACACTGCTTGCCATACCCAGAACAAATGTGCTCTTAACAAGGTTCTTGGTAAGACACCTTATGAGGTATGGAAGGGTAGAAAACCACGAGTATCGTATTTTCATATATTTGGATGTAAATGTTTCATCCACAACAATGGGAAGAGAAAGTTAAACGCATTTGATGCTAAAGTAGATCAGAGGATATTCTTAGGATACTCCTCTACTAGCAAGGCATTTAGAGTGTTCAAGTACTCTACTCTTTGTGTGGAAGAAACACCACATGTTGTTTTCGATGAATCTCTTCAGGACTCGTCTACCCACCAGATCAGTAAGAAAGTGACTGAACTAAAACTTCAATTCGACGATACAACAGAAGTGTACGAATCTGTACAAGCCTACAATCCGTTCCTGAATATTCTTCATGATACAGATGATGAAGAAAAGGTAAGTGATAAAGGTAAATCCACTAGACCAGTAGACATTGCTGTTCTAGTTGACTCCTCCCCTCTAAATAAATCAGCTAGTATAGACTATGTAGATATGCATGATGCTGTAGATGATTTAGATGATGAAAGCATGCCTGTTAAGACTAGAAAGACCTGGAAATCAGCCCATTCAACTGATCTTATATTAGGTGATTCCAGTAAGGGTGTCAAGACTAGACGACAACTCTTTGAGTCGCAAGAAGAGACTAATCCATCTCTCTTTTGCTGGTGATGTTTCCTCTCTTATATTGAGCCTAAGACTGTTAAAGAAGCCTTGGCTGATAGAAATTGGATAATAGCCATGCAAGAGGAGCTGAATCAGTTCGTTTGAAACGATGTATGAGAACTTGTCGATAGACCAGACAACCATAATGTAGTTGGCACTAGGTGGATCTTTAAAAACAAAAAGGATGAGAATGACTTAGTTGTAAGAAATAAGGCTAGACTAGTAGCTCAGGGTTACTCTCAAGCAGAGGGTATAGACTATGATGAAAAATTCGCACCTGTTGCACGTCTAGAAGCCATAAGATTATTTCTTACCTATGCTGCTCATATGAAGTTTACTGTGTTTCAAATGGATGTTAAAAGTTCTTTTCTTAACGGTATACTTGCCGAGGAAGTCTATGTAGAACAACCTCATGGTTTCGAAGTCAAAGGAAATCAAGTGTACAGGCTGAAGAAGGCTCTTTACAGATTGAAACAAGCTCCACGTGCCTGGTATGATACTCTTTCACTCTTTCTAATAGAGAATGGTTTTACTAAGGACAAAGTAGACCATACTTTGTTCAAAAGACAAGAAGGGAAAAACATCTTACTTGTCCAAATTTACGTGGATGATATCATCTTTGGATCACCAAATAAACGCATGAGTGAGAGTTTCTCAAAACTCATGCAGAGTAAATTTGAAATGTCAATGATGGGTGAGATGACCTACTTTCTTGGTTTTCAAGTAAAACAGTCACCAGAAGGCATCTTTATTAATGAAGCTAAGTATACACACAATCTACTTGATAAATTTGGTATTAAAACTTGTAAAACTGTTCGAGTACCTATGCAACCCGTCTACCGCATGGATCCAGACAAGAGAGGTGTAGGTCCCTAGTTGAGTTTATAATATTGAGTAAGCTAGGAAAATGTCTAGAGGGGGGTGAATAGACTTTTCAAAATCTTTCAATATATCAAATTACACAATGCAGAATATCAGAATTAACAATGAGCCCAATCAAGTTTATACTCAACTAATATTCGATGAACACTGATCTTGTCTATTCTAGATGCAAATTAATCAATTAAGCAGTTAATCAATCAAACACAAATAGAACAATAAAGTAAACAACACAAGATTTATAGTGGTTCGACAACTTGTTTACATCCACTCTCACAACTCCAGTCGTGAAATTCTTATTACTCTTCCAATCGAGTAGTGTGTTCTTGTGGCTTAGAGTCCTAAGAAATAAGACTTTGATCTTTTCGATTATATCTCCAGATATATCTTCGATCTAACTAGCTATTTTACAAGTAACTAGTAACTTGAACAAACAGTAAAAGTAAAACTTCTCTTTAGCTCAGTAGTAGCCTTCTTCGATTTCTTCACTTGTCTTCTGGCTTGAACTTTCTGAACTTAAACTCTAAGAGCTTAATTTGCTTTGAATATCTCTTTTATGTGCTTCAAATCTCTTGGTAACAATAGTCTTCAAATGTAGAATCTACCAAGGTACTTATAGACTTCCAACTATCAAGATAAGTTAGTTATCCAGAAAACTTTCTTGATAACTGACTTCTAACGGCTTCTTCTTATCCTTCCACGCGTTTCTTCAGTTAATTAGTTATTTCGTAACTAACTCTTCAATAAAAATGACCTTATCTTCATACGCGTTTCCAACTTAAGCAGTTTCTTCTTTCAACTTGCGATACTTGTCTAGTCTCCATACTTAGACAAATTCTTCAGTCCTTCTCAGCACTTGTCTTGTCTTGCGCATCTAGTCTTCTTCTTTAGTAGACTTCTGTAGACTTCAATAGTAAACTAATCTATACTAGTCCTATCATCTAATCTTAACAAGACTATTACATTACTTTAAGCTTTATAACTCAGCTTAGTCACCTTAAAACTATACATCAATAAACGATTACAAACAATACGAACAATGAACTATGAGCTTCTATACATCGTTTAATTAGCTCAATATACAACCTAACAAATATAACACAGTACTTATAAAACGTACTTGTCTTTCAATCATACTTAAACTTTTCATACTTAACTTTTCTTTTCTTTTTGTACTCTATTGATCTGCTCAAGACGACTCACATAACTAGACTAGACCAGTCAACACTTAGAAATTATTCAAGTCTTCTTTTGGCTTATCAAAACTCAACTCATCTTTTCATCAATTAGGACTTATATTAGGATTCATATCCCAACAAGAGGTAAATGTATCGATCAATCCTATTATCGTTCATTAATTAGTTCATTACTCTACTTGACTGCCAGTAGACCGGACATAACATTCGCAGTGGGTGTATGTGCTCGGTTTCAGGCTAACCCAAAGGAAAGTCATTTGGAAACTGCTAAAGGGATTTTGAAATATCTAAAGGGAACGATTAATCGAGGATTATGGTATTCTACAAATGATGATCTATCCTTAAGTGGTTATTCAAATTCGGACTTTGGTGGTTGTAGGATAGATAGAAAATCCACATCTAGTTCTTGTCAGTTCTTAGGTTCTAAACTCATTTCATGGTTTTCAAAGAAACAGACGAGTGTAGCAACCTCTACTACTGAAGCAGAATACATGGCTACAGGTAGTTGTTGTAGTCAGCTACTATGGCTAATGCAACAACCAATAGACTACAACATTGTAGAATCTAATGTACCAATATTCTGTGACAGCAATAGTGACATTGCTATTACTCAAAATCCAGTTTTACATACTAGATGTTAGGCATCATTTTATTAGGGATCATGTTGAGAAAAAAACATTCGCATGTAAAAGATTCATATTGATATACAACGAGCTGACATATTTACAAAACTATTGGCTGAAGCACGATTTAAAAACTTATGTGTTAGTCTTGGATTACTTAATCTTGACCCTACTTGAGCATATAAATGTACTAACAATATAGGTACTGAGAACCAAATGCAAGCAGACGTAAACACTAAAGAGACGAGTAGACCTTACCATCAGATCACATACTTACAGTCATCATACAGGTAACTAGGTCATCAAGTTGACTATCAACCTGATGAGGAAGCTGGTAAAGCTGAGGGTATAATGAGGAATATACAATGAAGGGGGAATCTATGATTTCTTAAAGATCCATATGTTGACTCCAAGACAGATTAGTCATCTTGATGTTACCTTGACTATACTCATAAAAAATATTCAGAATATTTATTCTACTCTACTTCTAGTACCTCCATATTAACATTTCTACTAAGGTGGATAGGTACCAGAAGAAGTTCGTCGATCAGACAAGTAAACTCAGCTGAAGGGAGAACTTGGTTGATGCAAATTTAAAGACACTCTACTGTTCTGATGAACTCGAACAGATCAGATAAGAAGATTGTTATGTCTTATTTGATTAAGTGTTGAATGTCATTAAGGGTATAATAGTAATTCGAGATTGTGTTAAAATTTTGGAAACCTAGAAATAGGATAAATACACCCCATTTAATGAGGTGCAAATACCCAGTTTCCCGCCCAAACCTACCAGATTAGGTCAGATGAGTACACCCCTTCTGTCCTAACCAATAGAAAAGGCGGATTCCAAAAATCACAAAACCAAATCATATAATATTCTTAATTACATAAAAGAATTTCAAAGATTTTCTGATTAACCATTGGATCAATGCCGAATCAATCTGATCCATCCATTCAAAAACCCCTCTTGAATAAAACCTCCTTCTTCAAGCTTACTCCCCACGTTTTCTCTTTACTCTCCTACTTTCACTCAACTGATTCTAGCACTCTATTCATCTTCTGTGTTAGATTCTTAGATATTTCCTATTAACAATGCCCATGTCAGGGATCAATTGATGTGGAGCAGTACGCTGCTGGTCAGGAATTAAAATATTTAAGCATCTTCGTTGGCACTAGATTACAGTTGAACAACGATGGTAAAGTTCCTGCTGTGAAGAAGAACCAGTTGTTGCCAAAATACAAAACGCTTTTGGATATTGTTGGTAAGATGTTACTTGGAGTAACTAGAAGTTTTGATACTGTGACTCAGCAGAAGGCTAGGGTAATGGCAGCCATTCATGATGAAATTCAAAATGGTGATTGGCAAAAACTGTTTATGGATCGTGTGATGTTCTTTGCCAAATATGTCAAGGTGAATCCTTTTTCAAAAGAATGGTCAGTCTCGGCCTCAGTGAGTTTTGGAAATAAGCTCAGTATCCTACTCCCCAGATTATTGCCTGCCAGATCTAATTGGAGCAAAGGTAAGGTATTCCACTTTTCTAAGTTCTATCTCAAGAAGGATGCCTTGGATAGACAAGCTAGGGAAAGAAAGGCTGTAAGGGAATATGAAGTGAATCCAGACGATGCTATGATAGAAGCAGTGGATTCTGATGAAGAAAAGTCTGAAGGAGCAGAAGAGAAAGCTCATGATGTTGGAACCAGTGGAGCTTTGGTTCAATATCAAAAAGATGAGGCGAAGATTGAGGAAGAAGATTCTGAAGAGACTGAGTCAGATGAGTCCTCAGAAGAAGAAGTTGAGACAAAAGAAGATTATCAACTTAGAATCAGCAAGATCAAGAGAGGCGACTTGTCTGGTCCTCCTCCATCTACTGGCCTGGTTGCTGACTCTACTCCTTCACCTGCCAAGAAGGCAAGACAGGTTAGTAGTTCTACTATTTTTGTACCGATCTTGTCTCCTCCTTCTATTCCGATCAAAACTAAAGCAAGAACACATCGTTCTTGTGCCAATCCTAATCCCCAAGACCCTCTGAAGTTTGTGCAACATTTAAGTAATCTTCTAAGCCAAGACACTACTATATATGCATCAACTAATACTTTGACAACTGATCCCATAAACCAAACTACGTCAGAGCCCCCAGAAACCACCACCCAAATCTTAACCCTACCCTCAACAGAATATGTTGAACCCAACCAAACTGAACTTGGTACACCACAAGCTGACACTTCGGCTTCTGAGTTGAGGACCCCACTCACTCAAACTCCTCAACCAACCGTATTTCCATCCATGGTCAATTTTCCAATGTGTATGAGAGAGAAGAGGCTTCGTGCACAGATGACCAAGAACCTGAAGAGAATTCTACCATCAGTCGAGATCGATACAAGCTTTGAAGCTTATGAAAGACTGATCCGGATATGTACTTGGGTCTCTTTGCAAAAAGGACCTGTAGAAGACATGTTCAAGGTAATAATGGGCATGGGAGGTGTTGCCAATTTTCAAGATTGGGAGATGGAACAACAAGAGGTCAGTGTTGTAAGGAGATATACTGATCTACTTCCATCACAAGCCTTAACTAATCTAGTCAAGAGAATGCTAAATGTTCCAGAAGAGATGATTCCTAAGAAAGACAGTGAGGAATCGGACCAGTCGATTGTTTAGATTGAAAGAAAGAGCATTGGAATTCAGGTTTCAGATGAGTTGATGTTGGAAGTTGAATCAAAAGAGATGGAATCTTCTGTTCCGGTAATTGATCTTGACAATCCGTCTGATCATCTTAGAGGATTGGTGTTCAAATGTCAGGTTGATCATGCTGATGGACCAAGATGCAATGTTAGATAGATCACAAGACAGGTCGAGAAGTATTTTCCTTTAGAGACTTGTGCTTACATTGCGAAGTTGGTTTAGATTGTTCAAAGGGAATCAAATGAAGTTGGTTTAGCCATTATTCCTTACTCACATTTGAATTTAAGGGCTATGGCTAGAAGTATTATTTTGGAAGATGATTCAATCAATGAGGTTGAAATGATTGAAATTTCGATTGCTGAGGAAGAGCAAGTACAAGAAATTAAGGATATTGCTCTACCTGTTCAGAAGATATCAATAGATGATCTGAAAGAAGACCTTGAGAAGGTGATTAAGTCTTTTATTGAAAAATATATTAGTTCTGACATCAGACAAGCTCTTTTAGAACATAACAGTTCTCTTGTAGAAAATTTGAAGAGTATCATATTTGAGGAAGTGAACAAGATGGATACTGAATTAAGATAAGAAGTTTTGTCCAAGAACAGATGCATTATGCTGAAAGAAGTTCGATTGAGTTTGCAAGGTCTTTGGCTACTGAATCTAAGAAAGTGGAAATAGTTTACTTGATTAAAATTGAGATGGCAGATGAGCAAAGACGAGAAGTGTATGCTCAATTACAAGAAACTCGAGTACAATTGCAGGAAATGAAGGATAATAATGTCATTCTGAGGCAGTTGGCTACGCATTTCAAGGATGAGTTTCTCAATTCTTCAAGAAAGTTGGAATTTGCTGTTGAAAGATTGAACAAATTGTCTATTGAAGCAAGTCATCAAAAGTTGATTACTAAAGCTGTTGATATTGTTGGTCCCAAGTTGAGTTAAGATTGATTAAGCTAGTAAAAGTCTAGAGGGGAGGGGTGAATAGACTTTTAAAAATCTTTCAAAATATCAGAGTTTTAATGCGGAAATGTGTTCTGAATAGTACTGTTCTTACTGGATCAGATCAGTACTTTCCAGTTTAGTTTTATACTCAACTTTTATTCAGATCTTTACTTAGTAAATTCTACTGTTCTTGGTTAAACAAATATCAAACAAATACCAAACAAAAAAGTAAAGAACACAGAATTTTATAGTGGTTCGACCAATAAGTCTACATCCACTCTCACAATCCCAGTTGTGATGTTTTATTACTCTTCCTTGAGTTTCTTGTGGCTTAAAGTCCCAAGATTAAGACTGTGATCTTTTCGATTACACTTCCAAGTGTATCTTCGATCGACTAGTAATTCTACAAGTAACTAGCACACTTGTTTACAACAATACAAACTTTAAAATGAAAAGTAAAACTTCTCTTGAATAGCCTTTGATTCTTCTCTTCAATTCAGTGGCTTTTCTCAGACTTCTTGATCTCTCCAACTCTGTGAGTTCTTCAAATTGCTTTGTAGACTTGCTCTTGAATTCTCTAAGATCAGTAGTTGTTCAGTTATCTTAGCAGTATGAGATCACACGGTATTTATAGACATTAGTATGACAGTTAGCAGTTTGTGAACTAACTCTCAACTAACTCTAAAACTGTTTTTGTAACTTCTTCTTGTAACCGACTTTGTAACTTCCTTCTTATTCCAAGTCAGCATCTCTTCAATAAATCTTCAGTTACACCTTAAATAAGTTTTCCAAACTTATTCTTCAAACTTACTAACTCAGCACAGTAAAATACTCTTCTTAGTCTTACTGTTCTTAGTCAGTCAGCACAGTTCTCAAAACTGTTCTGCACTTCTCCAGAATCTTCTAAGCTTCACTTCAACTCTTCTTTGAATTCTTCTTATTCTGAAGTAGTCTTCTGAGTCTTCAATAGTCTTCTGATCTTCTTCTAATCTATTCATAATCTACTGTTCTTATCTTTACAATGCTGAATACAATAGAATACAACTTTACATTTATAAAACCTATTTATACATCAACTGAACTATATACAACAAAGTACATCTAAGTTCTATTCTATAAGCTGTCTATACAATACAAAACATCAGCTTAGTTCCTAAAAGTTCTTATATCAGGTCAGTAACACACTAAGATCAATAACTCAGATACCAATATCTCATTAAGATCAGTAACATATATATCATATAAAACATTTATATCAACATATAATCACATATACCATTAACTTCAAGTTGCTTTTGGCCATCAAAACATACAATCATCAATTAGAACATTGTTTCACAGATTCATATCCCAACAATTTCCCCCTTTTTGATGAAGCCAAAACTACTTAAATATACTCAGATAAGTAGTTAAGATATATGGTTGATTATAACAATTCATCAATTCAACATCAGAATAGTTTTCACATAAAAAAAATATTACACATACTTCATATAGTCACTAAAAATATCAAAATGAAGAAAATAAAGATAAGGTTAAGAAGTGTTATCTTGTGAGCTTAGTCCTTCATCTTCAGTCTTCATTTCGTATTCTGAATGCCAAATACATCCGGTTTTTTATTTCCAGCATGTGCTTGTGATCTGTAATACCTTCATCTTGAATAATTTTTGAAATGATGTTTCCAACCTCTTTTAGATCAGGTTTTCCATTCTCTAATCTTGGAGGTTCCCATATTGGTTCTTCAGGACATAATATCTGAATGTTTGCACCAGCAGCTAACAACAACACATTTTCCCAGAAGATTCTTGCAACATTCATCATAAAGTCTTCAAAATCAGCATACTCATCCTCCTTGGTAGGATGATCACCAAACTTCTTCACAATAAAATTTGCAATCTGCCACTTCTTCTTAAGATTATTCCAATATTCCAAATTTTCATCATCAATAATAAATTATATGTAATTCTCATTAAGAACACCAACAACAGACTTAGATTTCATTTTCCTCTTTAATGCAGCAACTCGATTATCAAACTTCTTTCTTGCAGCTTCTGCATCTTTCAACTTTTGCTTTCTAATCTGTTCATCAGCTTTCTTCTTTTCAGATAATTCAGCTTTCTTCTTTTCTAACAACTCATTGTGTTTTTCAACAACTTCAGCCATCTTTTCATCACTTGGCTGACTACTTGCAACTACATGCTTTAGCTTACTTTTAGATCTGGTAACCCTTCCAGTCTCTTCAACCTCTTCTTCATCATCCAAAATAAGTTTTCTCTTTTTCTTTCCAGAAGAAGATTCAGCAATGTTTTTCTCCATTGTTGCTACATCTTGAGGTTTAGATTCAGAAGTCCTTTACTGTCTTCTGAGATTGATTTTCAGCTTTAAACTAATGATCTCTTCTTTCAGATCATCCTGACTTGCTTTCAGCTCATCTTGACTCACAACTAATTGAGTTTGTTGAGTTTGAGTCTGTTCCATCACTCCCATGACTTTATCTTCCCCCTTTTTGGCTTCATCCTGCCATTCCTTCAAGGGTGTCACAAGCAGCTCAACTTTCTTTTGCAATTCAGCAGAAAGTCTCTTTTCTTGCAATCTATGCAGATCATAGATTTTAGACATTGTGTGTTCCATCACTTGCTCATATGAACTGGTAGCAGTCAATCTCTCCAATTTCTCAGTAGCCTCTTGAAATTGTTTCAAAGTAGCTTCCAGCTTGCTTTGCAATTCTTCATTAAGCTTTTTCAACATCTCAAAGCTTGAGCTATCTGGAACTGTGTCAGTATGAACAGGTCTTACTGGCTCTTGAACATCATTAAGCACAGTAGTTTCAGCAACTTCAATTGGAGTGCTTTCCAACTCATCAGCACCCAAAGTTGGTTCCTCTATGACATCAGTTTCTTCAATTACAACTGTGTTCTCAAACACCTCAGTTGCATTGGTATCAGCTTCATAATCAGCTTGCATATCAGCCTGATTATTAAATTCTTCAGCACCAACATCCCCAGCACCCAAATTTACATCAGAATCAACATGAGTCTCAGCAGACTTAACCATAGAATACTTACATCCTGTTAATCTTTCAATCAACTGAATAACAGAATCCAATGTAAATAATTCTGAACAAGATTGAACACCTGCAGCTTCTCTCTGCTCTTGTTCCCAATCATGAAAAACAGATAAACCTCCCATGCCTTCTGCAACAACTAACAACTCTTTCAAGCCAACCCTTCTTAGATATACCCAAATACCTATCCTTAGAAGTTGTTCAAACACCATAGAGCTGTCATCTAATCCATGAAAACATTTCAGAAGTGCATTTCTCAGTTTAAACCTAATCCTTTCTTCCTTATCACAGACAGGATAATCCATCAAAAACACAGAATTTGGTTGAATAACCTCAGTTTCTGGAGATGAGGAGATTTCAATAGGTTCAGAGGCAGGCATATGTTCATGCTCAGTAGAGTGATCATGAACTGGTTCAGGGGAAAAATGAGGAGTGGGAATATGTTGGGGACTAGAATGGGGAGTGGTATGAAAAGAAGTGTTCTGAGTGGGTGAGGGTGGAGTGTTCTGTCTAATAGGAGAGTAGTGTACTGACTCCTCAGAACAGGTTGAATCTCGATCAATAGGTTGGGGTTGAAATGGAACAGAATTTGATGGAGTAGGGGTAGAATCAAGAATTTCCCTAGGTCTAGAAGTACTAACCTCTTGATCTACAGAGCTGTCTCTCACCACAGTTTCAAGAAATCTTACTGTGTGCTCTGCTGAGGACTTAGCAGACCTTCCTCTTCGTAATCCAGAACCACTAGGATCATGCTTTGCCTTGGTCCTTCTCTCTGGTTGATCATCATCTGATTTGTACATAGAAGCACCAGATTCTTGAGCTTCTAGTTCTGGAAGAGGTAGCACCAAAGGATTTTCTTGTTCATAACGAACAGATTCCTTTTTCATCAAGAATTTCCCTTGATGGAACTTCTTAGGATTACTCCAATACGCTTTCTTAACAACAATTTGAGGAAACATAATGCCCAGCTTGTTCCCGAACCCTAATTTCGATTTGATTGAAAACTCTACGGAGTCCTCATCGAACAGAATCTTTTCCTTTTCGCTTAGCAATATTTCGAGAAAGAAACCTTGCCAATCACCTTGAACTCGATCAATGATTGCTGCCATGATTCGAATTTTCAAATTTGATAAAGCATCTTGGCTGTGATGTTGACCTAACAAACATTTTCCAGCAATATCCATAAAAAATTGAAGTCCAGAAGGAAGCACGACTTTCTTCAGATTGAGTAGAGTTTCTGGTTCTTCACTCGTCCATCTACCTACACACTCTTTTTCTTCTCCGGCTTTGTAGTTCAGAATGTCAACATGTCCTTGGGGTAAATCCAACATAACCTCAAGAATCTCTCGAGTTATTTCGACCTTGTGCCCGGATAGCATTGAACGCACACCATTGTTGTCACCTTCAAGTTGTAAAAAGAATTCCACTGCTTCGGGTTCATACACATTGAGTGGGTATGATTCCAGAAATTTCCTGAGACCGCTTTCTTCACACATGGTTAGAATAGCTTGATTCTCTGGACAATGGCGACCATTAAAGTAGACTGCATTTTCCACAAAAATGCCCTTTTCTCGCATCCAAAATCCAGAATCAAATGTTCCTACAACTTCATTAGATTCACTCAGCACATTAATAATTGCCATTTGTAGAAATGTTGAAGATATAGAATTTAGACTTGCATCAATTTCGTGTTCAAGAGTTTCCAGAAATGTAGAAGAAATGAACTAGTAAAGAAGATGAAGATGAAAGTGATCGTGTTTTATAAATTCAAAACCAATCTAGGGCGTGGATTGAATTTATTTTCACAATGAATGGCTGAGATTAAGTCTCGAAATTCGTGATTACTCAAACTGTTCATATTCTAGTACCATTCTTATTTCTTGGAGCCAATTTATGTTTGATAAATACACCATAGCAATTAGGTTAAAAATAGAGGAGTGTACTAGTCGTCTCTATTAGTAAGCTAAAAGACTGTTCTGATGTATATCAGCACAATAGGTTTTAGAAATAATTCACTTCATCCTCTTACTCGTTTTTAAAGAAAATTTACTTATCTGGATCAGCTGAGTATTGTGATCCGTTGAGTAACCTTTTGAACATCAGATCAGTTGTTGGGGTCAGCACAGTAGTACTCAGATCAGTTCCCAACTTTCCTGATTTCATATTTTTGATATCAACACAGTAATCCTCAGATGAGTACTGTGTGTCAGATCAATTCTCTTTTCCGTAGACAAATTAGTAGTAATCAAATCTTTCTGTACAGTTTAAATCAGTAGTCAGATTAGTTCTGTAGAATAATTGAATTTGTAGTCAGATCAGTTCTGTAGACAAAGAAACTTTGTAATCAGATCAGTTCTGTAGACAAGTCAAATTATTAATCATAATAGATCTGTAGACTGATATAGCCTGTAATCAGATCAGATTTGTAGACATATCAAATCTGTAATCAGATCAGTTCCCACTTCAGTGGAGAACTCCTCTTCTGTGTTTCACCTTGGTAGAAGTGTTAGTACATGCAGTGTAAGTGTAAAACAGTACAGAGTAGTAATAGTATGATTAAATCAATGATCACATCAAGATTTATGCTAAAGTAACTTAGTGTTCTGAGTCAACAAAAGGATCTTTAAGAAATCACAGATTCCCCCTTAATGTGTGTTCTCAGTGTCCCTCAGCTTTACCAGCTTCCTCATCGGGATTAAGGTCACTTTAGTAACCTTGTTACCTGTTTTAAATGTAGTGGTCTGACATAGGATTGTCTCTTCTGAGTTTTAGGCTTTTGATGTACTGCTCTTAGTTTCTACTTTATCTCCTTTTGGTATAAGATCAGTACCTGAAATGTTAGTGCAGTTCTATATACATATAGAATCCATATCTATCAACCCTAAGCTAATGCATAACTCTCTAAATCTCATTTCAGCCAATGGTTTTGTAAAAATGTCAGCTCTTTGAATATCAGTATGAATCTTTTCCATCCTAATATTTTTCTTTTCCACATGATCCCTAATAAAGTGATGTCTAATGTCAACATGCTTGCATCTAGTATGTAGAATGGGATTTTGTGTGATGGCAATGGCACTATTACTGTCACAATATATAGGTACATTAGATTCTACAATATTGTAGTCTCTGAGTTGTTGTATTAGCCAAAGAAGCTGACTACAACAACTACCTGCAGCCATATATTCTGCTTCAGTAGTAGAAGTTGCCACACTTGTTTGTTTCTTTGAAAACCAGGAAATGAGCTTAGTTCCTAAGAATTGACATGAACCTGAAGTAGATTTTCTATCTATTTTGCAACCTCCAAAGTCAGAATCTGAATAACCACTTGAGGATATATCATCATCTACAGGATACCATAATCCTCGATTAATGGTCCCCTTTAGATATTTCAATATCCTTTTGGCAGCTTCCAGATGACTTTCTTTGGGGTTTGCTTGAAATCTTGCACACACACCAACAGAAAAAGCAATATCAGGTCTGCTGGCAGTTAGATAGAGTAGAGAGCCAATTAAAGCACGATAATGAGGTTGGTCAGAAGACTTACCTCTTTCATCAGGATCCATTTTGTATGTAGGTTGCATGGGCACACCAACTGTCTTACAGGTTTTAATACCAAATTTATCTAGCAAATTCGTAGTATATTTTGCTTGATTTATAAAGATACCTTCTGGAGTTTGTTTTACTTGAAGACCAAGAACATATGTCATTTCACCCATCATAGACATTTCAAATTTACTTTGCATGAGTGTAGAAAAGCTTTCACTCAAGGTTTTGTTGGGTGAACAAAAAATAATGTCATCCACATAAATTTGAACCAGTAATATATCATTACCTTCTTGTCTTCGAAACAAAGTTCTATCAACCTTGCCTTTGGTAAAACCATTTTCAAGTAAGAATAAGGAAAGTGTATCATACCAGGCTCTTGGGGCTTGTTTTAGTCCATAGAGTGCTTTCTTTAACCTGTATACTTGGTGACTATTCACTTCAAAAACAGGTGGTTGTTCCACATAAACTTCTTCAGCAAGTATACCATTCAAAAATGCACTTTTCACATCCATTTGATACACAGTGAATTTCATGTGAGCAGCATAAGCAAGGAACAATCTTATAGCTTCTAGTCTAGCTACAGGAGCAAAAGTTTCATCATAATCAATACCCTCAGCTTGAGAGTAGCCCTGAGCAACTAATCTAGCTTTATTTCTAACTACAAGATCATTTTCATCTTTTTTATTCTTGAAAATCCACTTAGTGTCTACAACATTATGATCACTGGGTCTATCAACAAGTTCCCAAACTTCATTTCTAGTGAAATGATTAAGTTCTTCTTGCATGGCTATAATCCAGTTACTATCACTTAAAGCTTCATTCACAGTTTTAGGCTCAATAGATGATAGAAAACAACACCAGCAAAATAGAGACTTACTAGGTTCTTCCTGGGAATCAAACAATTGTTTTCTAGTTTTAACACCTTTACTGGAATCACCTAGAATCAGATTAGTAGAATGAGCAGACTTCCATGTCCTTCTATTCTTAACAGAAATGCTATCATCATTTATATCATGCAAATCATCATGCAGATCAGTATCATTGTTTTGCATCAAATCAGCAGATTTGTTCATAGGAGAGCAGTCATTCAATTCTGACATATCAGAAGATTTAGATGACTTAACTTTGTCTTTTACCTTTTCTTTTTCAGAATCTTGATCTAGGACATTCAGGAAAGGATTATATGCTTGTACAGATTCATATATTTCTGTATCATCATCATCTTTGTTGGTTTGAAGCTTTAGATTGTCAATTTTCTTACTGAGCTGATGATCAGTAGAGTCCTGCACATTCTAATCAAATACTACATGGGGTGTTTCTTCCACACATAGGGTAGAGTAGTTAAACACTCTAAATGCTTTGCTTACTGAAGAGTATCCCAAGAATATCCCTTCATCAGCTTTTGCATCAAAAGCATTTAGCTTACTTTTGCCATTGTTATGGATGAAACACTTACATCCAAAGATATGAAAATAAGAAACTCTAGGTTTTCTGCCTTTCCATACCTCATAAGGTGTTTTACCATGCACCTTATTAAGAGCACTTCGGTTTTGGGAGTGGCAAGCTGTGTTAATGGCTTCAGCCCAAAACTTCTGAGGTGTGTTAAATTCTGCAATCATTGCTCTGCATGCTTCTTTTAGTGTTCTGTTTCTCCTTTCTGCAACACCATTTTGTTGGGGGGTTCTGGCTGCACTTGTTAGATGCTGTATGCCAGACTTAGAACAGTAGTCAGAGATGTAACAGTTAATAAACTCAGTCCCCTTGTCACTCCTTATTTTGACAATGGGTTGACCCTTTTCAACCTGCAACCTCTATAATAGGTCTGGAAGTAGTGTTTGTGTATCACTCTTTTTGTGTAAAAAGACCCAAGTAAACTTAGAATAATCATCTACTACAACCAGAGTATACCTTCTTCCATTCAATGTAGGAGGTTTGATAGGACCATGAAGATCCATATGCAAGAGTTCTAAGACTCTGCTGGTTGAAAGAGTTGGAATGGACTTAAATGAAACCTTTACCTGTTTACCTTTTTGACAGGAGTCACACATTTGTGATTTGGAATAGATTTCATTTGGAATGCCCTCAACAAGATGTTCTCTTGCAATCTTGTTGATTATCTTAAAGTTTAGGTGGTAGAGGCGTTTATGCCAGAGCCAACTATTCTCTTTAGGACTCTTAGTAATAAGACAGGCATTCTTAGGACAACTATTCCAATTTACAATGTATACACTTCCTTGTCTTGTGCCAACAAGTAAAACATTGTGAGTCCTTTTGTCTATTATTTCACATCTTCTGGTCTTGAACTGAACTTTGTATCCCCTGTCACAGAATTGAGATACAGATAACAAGTTATATTTCAAACCTTCAACATAGGAAACATCTTGGATTTCAACATCTCCATTCTTGATGAATCCAAATCCTTTTGTGATAGCCATTGAACTATCACCAAAGATGACTTTTGGTCCTTCCTTCTCATTATAGTCAGTAAGTAGGGCCTTGGTACCAGTCATGTGGTGTGAACACCCACTGTCTATGTACCAGGTCTCACCCACTGAACCACCTTTCTTGTATAAGTCCAGTCGATCCTGCAAGGTAGTGATCTTAATAATTTAGGTACCCTAGTTTATTGGGGTCCTTGGGGGTTAGTGATGAGAGGTACCCAGATAAACATTGAGGATTTAAATAGATGGGACCTCTTCAGTTTCCTTCCATATTTATCACAGAACAATACTTTGTTAACCATTTCAGAACTATCAGCAGACTTAGGATCTATTTTTTTGAGATATCCTTTCCTTGGTTCTATCCCTTTTTCAGTAAGATCAGTATGCCTGTAATAGTTTGAATAAGGTCTGAAAGCATATGGACCATACGGCTTATAAATGCGTTTTGGTCTTTACTCTCCAATGGTATCATAAGATAAAGGTGGAGGATAAAGAACAGGTTTGTTATGACAATGAGGCACAAATTTCCTAGGTTTAGTTGAATACAGCTGAGACTGCCTTATAAAAGGAGGTCTAGGCTGTTCCCAACTTGCCTGTGCTTGTCTTGACCTACTGTTCTAAGTTTGTCTCTTCTGATACCAGGACTGATCTGATCTGGTTAGAGGAGTATAACTCTTTTGGTATGGTCTTGACTGTACTGGTCTTAATACATTCTTCATTTTACCATTCTTGGTAGTAGGAGGAATGTACTTATACTTTACTTTAGGTTTTGGATCATTATCATAAGTCATAGGTTCTTTTCCTTTATCTAGTTGCAAATAACTTGAACTAGCTTCATTAGTGTTCTTAATTCCTGAAGTAGAGGAACTAGGCAGATCAGTACCTATTCCACTTTTATCATTTGAAGCTCTATATCTGTCTGAGATTGTTTGATTAATCTTAGTAGAGTTAATCATCCCAGATAGCTTTCGATCTAGGCTCACTACTTCAAATTCTAAGAATCTATTGCGCTCTTCAAGTTTTTCACATTTAATCTTTAAATCATTGAATTCATTAGTCTCTTTGGCTTGAGTTTTAAGCATACCCTAATATAGTTTATCAATGGATGCATATTTTTCTTGGAGTTGGGACAACTCTTCTGATAGTCGTGCATTTATGACTACTATATTAGGATCCACTTTCAACTGAGCTTCTTTCAGATTAATGAGTTCTTGTTTTAAGGATATGTTCTCATCACTGATTTCAATGAATGCTTTGTTAGCTTGTAGAAGGTCTTCTTCAGTCACTCCTTGGGAATGATGAAGACTACTTCCTATACTACTATCAGCAGCATCACTTTCATCAGTGTCAGAATTTTTGCAAGATTGAAAAGAGTTAGCAGATGATACCTCATCATTTATTTTGGCCATCATTGCCAGTCCATCATCTGTGATGAAAGCTTCATTCTCATAGCTAGAGGGGCATTCAGATGAAGACGATGGCAACTCTTATGATTCCGAATCAGATTCACTATATGCCATCATTGCCTTCTTACCCTTGGCATATTTTCGATCTCTTCTGGCTTTCCTTTCTTCTCGATCTTCAGAACTCAGATCAAGACATTCATAAGCATAATGACCTGGCTTATCACAATTATAACAAACAGTACTGTTAGAAGATCTCTTAGGTGGTGAATGATTTCGGTTCCTGTCATGCTTGTCAATAGAGTTCCTATCTTTCTTATCAGAATACTTTATATCCCTCTTATCAGATGAGTTCCTATCTCTTCTGTTCTCATTAGAGATCTCATCCCTTCTTTCAGAAGAGTTTTGATCCCTTCTGTTCCCAGAAGAGTCCCTGTTACTAGAACCCTTTGTTTCCTTATAGAATCTCTTATATCTACCATACCTCTTATTTAGTCTATCAAATCTCTTGATCATAAGGCTCATCTGATCTTTCAGACTAAGATCAGAACTATCTAGTTCATCTTTTATGCTTGAGGCCTTAGACTTAGATGATCTAGACCCCTTAGAGGTAGAGGCTTTAAAAGCTATGTCCTTAGAGGCATCCTTATCCTTATGATTTACAGTAATAGGATCTTCTTCATCTAACTCAAACTCATGTGCCTTAAGTGTCTGGAACATAGTTTCTGCTGGCCAAGAATCAACGTCTTGTGTGGTTTTAATGATCATCTTGACCATTTTCCACCTTTCATCCAAAGCTTTCAAGATTCTCAAGTTAATTTCTCTTTCAGTATAAGTCTTTCCTAACACATCAAGATCATTCATAATCTTTGTAAATCGAGTATCCATTTCATCAATTGTTTCACCTGGCTTCATCTTAAATGTTTCAAACCTTTGGACAGCTATGGATAATTTGCTTTCTTTGATAAGAGTAGTACCTTCACAAAGAATAGCTAATTTGTCCCACATTTGCTTTGCAGTCTTACATTTTAACACTTTACCAAGATACTCATTTGGCAAGGTGTGTAAAATATAATTCTTAGCAAGACTATCCAAATTGTTTTGTCGCATTTCTTCAGAAGTCAGTTCTGACCTTGGTTTAGGGACTAGTGCTCCAACAGGTTTAGAAGGATCCAGAACAATAGTGTTTTCCACCATGGTAACAATTGGTCCTTCAGTTACCACAGAAATCAGATCATGAGTTGAGTTGAAGATGGCCTCCATCCTAAGCTTCCAGTAGTCATAATCTGCAATCTTGAACTTAGGAAGTTTGTTCACATTAGTGTCATCCATGTTTGATCAGACAAATAGGATCAGTAGTATAGAAGATAGTTTTCAAGTATTCAAACAGTGACAAATATCAAGTAATAGTAACAAGATCAGTGAGATTTCCCTCAAGATCTACAAGGTTATCAAGAAACAGCAGTCCAAAGAACTACTGCTCTGATACCACTTGTTGGTCCCAAGTTGAGTTAAGATTGATTAAGCTAATAAAAGTCTAGAGGGGAGGGGTGAATAGACTTTTAAAAATCTTTCAAAATATCAGAGTTTTAATGCGGAAATGTGTTCTGAATAGTACTGTTCTTACTGGATCAGATCAGTACTTTCCAGTTTAGTTTTATACTCAACTTTTATTCAGATCTTTACTTAGTAAATTCTACTGTTCTTGGTTAAACAAATATCAAACAAATACCAAACAGAAAAGTAAAGAACACAAAATTTTATAGTGGTTCGACCAATAAGTCTACATCCACTCTCACAATCCCAGTTGTGATGTTTATACAATACAATCATCGACCAACTAAACTATATACAGCAAAGTACATTTAAGTTCTATTCTATAAGCTGTCTATACAATACAAAACATCAGCTTAGTTCCTAAAAGTTCTTATATCAGATCAGTAACACACTAAGATCAGTAAACTTATAAGATCAATAACTCAGATACCAATATCTCATTAAGATCAGTAACATATATATCATATAAAACATTTATATCAACATATAATCACATATACCATTAACTTCAAGTTGCTTTTGGCCATCAAAACATACAATCATCAATTAGAACATTGTTTCACAGATTCATATCCCAACAGATATGATGAAGATAATTGTACAAGAAGAGATGACAGAGATTTATTTCACTTTTGATATCAGTCGAGTAACACTCTTTTGATCTGACAATTCCTTGTGCTACTCTAGGCCATCTTCACTTTGGACTCCATCAGACAAGTAGGTATACAAGCACCTTACTGGTCTGGTCTTCAAGGATCATCTAGTCTTCATGTCTTCTACTCTTCTCATCTTGAGGATGGGCATGTAAGCCAATACTGTGCTGATCAGCTGATATCAATTACAGTTGATCACACAAGACTAGTCTAAGCTGTTCTATACAAAGTCAGCTGATCCTATTACATTTATAAACTCTAAGTGTTTTGGCCATCAAAACTATTCTAACATCAAGTGGGGCTTATGGTGAATTTATATCCCAACAATTTTTTTTAGATCCCTGAATCTCTAAGACCGGGGGTTTTGAAGATTCAGTTTCCACAATTTCTTGTGGATGATCGATATGAACATTGGACGGTGCATTTTCAGATCTGACTGTCTCCATCACCAGGTCTGAAACTGATTTTAGCACTAATGCCTCTGCTGTTTGCACAACTTTGGTCTCTAGCTCTGCTATTTTCTTAGCATCATCGCCAGTCTGTTTAAGTGAACTCCCACCTAAATCAGATGTTGGGTTATCTGCTCCTCCAGCAGCGTTCCCTCCGACTTGATCTTGTGTAAGATCTTCGTCGTTGGTCACCTCCTTATCAGCTCCGGACTCGGGTCCATCGTTGTTGTGATCTGTACTGTCCTTAACAGTTTCAGAGGATTGTAACTTCGAAAGTTGTCCAAGCTTTCTCGTGACAAGTACTAAAAGTGCATCATCGAAAGTTAGATCAAGGAGATTTTCAATTTCAGCAGACTCAATCTGCTCCAACTCCCAGTCATAAAAGATATCATGACCACCTTTCTCCTCTACAGCTTGAATGATTCTGGAGATGTCTAAAACTCTGATTTCTCTCCAAGTCCAGATTCACAAAATCTTCTCAAAGAGTTCTGGATGTTGTTTCAGCTCTCTGGGAATTTCTCTTCAAGGTCTCCTTCAATCTGCTGCCTAAAGAACTGTTCTTTGGGGCCGATTGGGTAGGTAGAAAGAGAAGGGTTAAAAGGTTTGGGAGGTTGAAATGAAGGGGTTGATGTGTCGACTGGATCTGGTCGAGCAACATCTGAAGTGGATTCGATGTTGGTTGGGGAAGGAGAAGTGGAAACTTGTGCATAAGTCATAGTTCTAATGGATTAAGAGTAGGATCAGTAGTTGTGATGTCTATTGTGGGTTGGGTTTCAGAGCCTAGAATAGGTTCTGAGGATAGGTTAGAAGGTGAAATGGTAACAATGGCTAAGGTGTCATCAGCTGAAGAAATACCAGGTGATGATGAGATAGGTTTTGAAAGGTTTGAAGGAGGTGAGTGAATGGATTTGGTTAAGGTTTCAGAGGGATGGGCAGAAATGGGAATAGGTGCAAGAGGTTTAGAAGGAGAATCAATAGGAAGTTTTCGAGCTACCTTAGATTTTGGCTTGGTTGTTGGTTTGGTTTGGGCAACTTCAGCAACATCTTCAGCAGATTGGTCTTCAGCTGCTTTGATGTCCTCATCTGATTCCGTAGATTCAGATGATGACTCAGAGGGGTCAGCAGCTGGGGCAGGCTTGACTATAGCAGTCTTTAACTTCTGCTTTTTCTTTGGAGCTTCAGCCCTTGAAGGTTTAGCTCCCTTCTTCCTATTGGCTGCTTCAGCTTTGTCAGCCTTGGATTTTGTCAGCATCCACTTGGAGCTTCTGAACACTGTTCCAGGGCCCCAATCCTTCTTATTGGGCAGCAATTTCATCAGTATGTAACTGATCTTGGTTACATAGCTAAGCCTGGAATCAGGCCAGAAAACACCACTTTTCTTCTTCCTAAGGATCTTGGCCGCCTCTCAAGCAATTCGATTCATCAAATATCTTGGCCAATTGATCTGAGCCTTATCCATGATTGCATTCATCACTCTGATTTTAGGCTGAGTGATGCCATCTAGGGACGAGTGATGTCCCATGATGATCTTGCACACTATGTTAAAGAGATCTATGCATCTCTCTTTCAACATAGGCTTCTTCAAAGCACTGGATGCCAAGTCCAAGTACTTCTTGTCTATGAATTCCTCCCACAATTCAGCTTCCTCCCTACTTTTATATTCTTCTGGATCTTCCAATCCTTCATTCATCAGTCCGAAAAGATCTTCAAAGGTCTCTGGGTAGATTCGGACTTTGCTGTTCCCCACGTACGAGGAAATGGTTTTATCCTTCCTATAGACCATGAAGATGTAGAAATCTGCTACATCCTCTCCAAGAATGACCTTGGGGAAAGCACTTAGGAGTTTCTCCAGTCCGGCATCCACAAGAACCTTTGTCGTCCAGGTTTGATCGGCGTTGTGTGGACCTTCGAAGGACACGCATCCTTCTGTGACTAACCGTTCCTTCGCCCATAGTTCCAGATTGAATGTTTCAAGGGTAACCTCAGAGTATTCTCTGCGAGTGTCAAGCGTATGATGTCTGGATGAAGCCATTGATGAAGTTAGAAAGCTTGAGAGTTCAGTTGCAGAGAAAATAGGGGTTCAAGAAAATTTGAGTACGTAAAACTGAACAAACTCTCTAACACTTTCTTATATATGAAATGAAAATTGGCTTCAATGGTCCAGATTTGATCTTAAGATTGTTATGAAGGGCCTAGAAGAAGGGGTGTATTTATCTAGATTTGAAAAATAGGTTTTGCCGCTTTATATTCTACATAGACTTCAAAACATATCAAAATTACGTTCTGAATTTAATATATAAAAATTTCGGGTCCGCATTTAATGCTAAGCATGCTATTGGTTGGCAAATAAAGCAACTGTCCACTCAGCGCGTGAAATGAGGTCATGTACTCATTACTGGAAGTATAAAACGTTTTAGACAAGTTTGCAATTCCATTTACCATTTCACTTCAGATTTGTACTTAGCATGCTGAATTACAATAAATGAAAACAAAACACAATAAATGAGAATTAATCACATTAAATATGTCTCCTAATCATTTTAAGTAAATGAGTTAGGTGAGAAGTGATGTTTATTTGTATCAGTTGTGTACTGAGAACAGCTGATTTTGGCTTATGTTTGATCTTCTGATTTCGAGTATCAGCTGAATACATTCCCCCTTCAGCTGATACCATTTGTTAGACTTTTTTGTCAAGATGACATCCATCTGGGCCATCTGAATTTGAGAACAACACTTGTTGTGAGAATCAGATGCGTTCCCCCTTCAGCTGATAATCACTTGCTAGTTATTCAATATGTATTACTTGTATAAGATAGTTAGATTTAGATGCATAGTGATTCAGATCAAATATATGACATATGAGAAGTAAATTAGAGGTATATATATATATTGGGGGGGGGGGTGAGAATTAAAAATTATCAAATGTAAATACAGAAAACAAAAGAGTGTTATGAGTTAAGGATCTTTAAGAATTTCAAAGAAATTTCCCCTAAAATAGATATCTCTTGGTAAATAACCGCTTCTTCATAGGGTTTAACTTACCTTTTCTTTGTCTTCATTCCAGCTTGCAGGGATGGCCTTTGGGGTGCATGACCTCTTCTGATAGGTTTTAGAGAGTGAGAAGAAGAATCAGAGGGGCAGGATTGTTGATCCTGACTATTTTCATTTATTGCCTCTGATTCCGAGACTGCGGAGAAGAAGCTCTGCGTACACGCATAACTTCTGTTTGCATCTGTCTCCATTCTCACCACCCTCTAGACCTTATCCTCATGGCCGGTTGCGTCCTCCGTTCCTGGAGAGGAACTTGAACACAGCATAACATGGGACACCGGAGATTATTTCCGGTTTGACATGAGACACTTGAGATTCCTTTCCCTGCAAGGAAGAGTAGAAGAATCTTTCTGGCTTTTACCCACGTCTTGGGTTGGAAAATCTCATGCAATTCTAATTTCCTCACATTTTTCTCCATCTTTTCTTCTGTATGAGTAAGAATGTTTATGTTAGATATGTTAGTTTGAGAGATAGGTGTCGGTATTTATACTAGTAGAAGTAAGATTCTGTATAAGAAAAAGATAAGTTTTATTGAAAATCGTAGGTCTTAGCTTCTGAAAAGATATCTGGAGAATAGTAGATTTCTTGGAAATGTAAAGATTCCTTTTTAAAAGAATGGTTAAGATGAGATTTAGTTTTGATCTGAGGGTCCAGATTAAAGGTGATTTAAATCACTACTATTTGGACTTCAGACCAAAATAAAATGGTCATAATAAATTCTAAAATCCGTATCCAATGTTTTTAAAAAATAGAATAAGATGATTATTATATATATACATATGTAAGAGAAAAACACTTATATGCATCTATATATACACTATGAGTGTCTTCAACAAGGATATTTAAAGAATCATAGATTCTCCCTTGAGTGAGTAACTCTCAGTTTCCCTCAGCGTTATCAGCTTTCTTCATAGGGAAATTACTTAATTACCTTAATGATGAGTGTGTCATTTCAACTCATCTTCAATCTCCTCTACCTTTGTTGTCTTGTTGGAGCTGCTCTATGATCAGCTGGGTCAGGGTAGACTTCTCAGTTGCAGGCTTAGAAATATCCAACTCCAATAAACCTAAAGAAAAGCACAATTCTCTAAACCTCGTCTCAGCTAGAGGCTTAGTGAGCATATCCGCCCTTTGAATATCTGTGTGAATCTTTTCCATTCTGATATCCTTCTTCTCCACATGTTCTCTAATGAAATGATGTGTTGGTCCCAAGTTGAGTGTTAAGATTGATTAAGCTAAGAAAAGTCTAGAGGGGAGGGGTGAATAGACTTTTCAAAATCTTTCAAAATATCAGAGTTTTTATGCGGAAATGTGTTCTGAACAGTACTGTTCTTACTGAGTTAGATCAGTACTTTCCAGTTTTCAGTTTATACTCAACTTTTATTTAGATCTTTTACTTTGTAAACCTTAATGTTCTTAGTTAAAAAATTCAAACAAATATCAAACAGAAAGTAAAGAACACAAGATTTATAGTGGTTCGACAAATGTCTACATCCACTCTCACAACTCCAGTTATGAAGTTTTATTAACTCTTTATTGAGCTTCTTGTGGCTTAAAGTCCCAAGATTAAGACTGTGATCTTATCGATTACACTTCCAAGTGTATCTTCGATCGACTAGTAATTCTACAAGTAACTAGCACACTTGTTTACACAATACAAACTTTAAAATGAAAAGTAAAACTTCTATGTGTTAGCCTTGGATTCTTCTCTTCAAATCTGTGGCTTCTTCTCAGTTTGATCTCCTTAACTCTGTAAGTTCTTGAATGCTTCGAAAACTTTGATTGCTCTTGATCAGTAAATGTTCAGTAGTCTTAGCAGTAGAAGATCACACAGTATTTATAGACATTAGTATGACAGTTAGCAGTTTGTGAACTAACTCTCAACTAACTCTAAAACTGTTTTTGTAACTTCCTTTTTGTAACCGACTTTGTAACTTCCTTCAACTTTATCCAAGTCAGCATATCTTCAATATATCTTCAGTTACGCCTTAAATAAGTTTTCCAAACTTAGTCTGCCTCAGAACAGTAAACTCACTCTTCTTCTATTTTACTATTCTTGGTCAGTCAGCACAGTTCTACAAAACTGTTCTAACTTCTCCAGAATTCTTCTAAGCTTCACTTCAACTCTTCTTGAAGGTCTTCTTATTCTGAAGTAGTCTTCTAAGTCTTCAATAGTCTTCTTATCAAGTTCTAATCTACTGTTCTAAACTATTACAATGCTTAATACAATAAAATACAACTTTACAAATATAAAACCTATCTATACATCAACTGAACTATATATAGAAGAGTATATCTAAGTCCTATACTATAAGCTGTCTATACAATATAAACATCAGCTTAGTTCCTAACAGTTCATATATCAGATCAGTAACACAATAAGATCAGTAAACATATATAAGATCAGTAAACTCAGTTTTCATATCTCATTAAGATGACTTAGTTAAGATGACTAACAACCACATATATCATTAACTTCAAGTTGTTTTTGGCCATCAAAACATACAATCATCAACTAGAACATTGTTTCAAGGTTTCATATCCCAACAATTTCCCCCTTTTTGATGAAGCCAAAACTACTTAAATGTTAATAAATCAGTAGTTAAGTATGTTGTCAATCATAACAGTTCATCAATTCAAAATTCCAGATTCATATTCATATAAGATCAGATAATTCACATATTACACATAATCATAGAATAAACAAAAAATATAGAAATAAAGATTAAGGTTAGAAATGTTATCTTGTGAGCTTAGTCCTTCATCTTCATTCTTCAACATCAGATTAGATCCTGAAAGCAACATAAAACCTTGCTTTGATATCCATCATATGTTAATGATCAGTGATGCCTTCATCCTTAATGATCTTCGCAATGATGTTACCAATCTCCTTGTAATCTGGCTCACCATTTTCCAGTCTTGGAGGTTCCCATACAGGTTCTTCTGGACATAAAATAGTAACACCAACAACACACGTTGTTAGTAACATATCTTCCCAGAAGTCACTGGCTATGTTCATCATGAAATCTTCAAAATCTGCATATTCTGCTTCCTTGTTCAGATGATTACCAAACTTCTTCACTATGAAGTTTGCAATCTGCCATTTCTTCTTAATGTCATTCCAAAGAGCAATCTGATCAGGATGTACAATAAAATTCAGATATGTATCATCACAGATCTCTTTGACTTTCGTTTTCTTTTTCAGCATTGAGACCCTTCTCTCAAATTTCCTTCTTGCAGCTTCTACATGTTTCAACTTTTTCTTTCTTAGTTGTTCATCAGTTTCTTCTTTTCTTGCAGACCAGCTTTCTTCTGTGCTAATAACTCACTAGTCTTCTTAGCAGCTTTATCCAACTCTTCCTTGGTTGGTTGATCACTTGAAACAACATGCTTCAGCTTACTCTTTGATCTGGTTACTCTTCCAGTCACTTCAACCTCTTCTTCATCATCTAAGATCAGTTTCCTCTTTTTCTTTCCAGAAGAAGATTCAGCAATGTTTTTCTCAATGTTTTCCTTAGCAATTTTTCTGCCTTGAGTTTCAACCAAACTCTGTTGCTTTCTAAGCTTGATTTTCAGATTCAAACTTATGATCTCTTCTTTCAACTCATCCGGACTTTCCTTGAGCTCATCCTGACTCACAACCAACTGAGCTTGAGTTACTTGAGTTTGCTCCATAATCTTTATTAACTTATCTTCCCCCTTTTTGGCTTCATCTTGCCAAAGACTTAAAGGAATGAGATGTTCTTCCAATTTCTTGTGAAGATCAGTTGAAAGTTTCTTTTCCTGCAATCTATGCAGATCATAGTTTTTTGACAGTGTATGCTCCATTACTTGCTCATACGAACTAGTAGTAGTCAATTTAGCTAACTTCTCAGTTGCTTCTAGAAACTGTTTCAAAGTAGCTTCCATCTTTGCTTGAAGCTCTTCATTGTGCTTTTTCGACATCTCAAAGCTAGAGCTGTCAGATTCCTTCTCAGCAGGAACTGCTCTTACGGCTTCTTGCACATTATCAAGGATAGAAGTTTCTGCCACTTCAATTGGTATGCTTTCCAATTCATCAGTATTCAAAGCTTGTTGATCTAAAACCACCGTGTCCTCAATTACAACAGTGTTCTCAAACACCTCTGTTGCATTGTCATCAGCTACATCAACTTCCATAACATCTTCAGCAACTTCTTTTTCAACTTCCATGTTGATATCAGCATCAAATTTTTCATCTACTGCAGTAGTGGCAATGTCTTCCACAACATATTTAAAACCAGTTATTCTCTCAACAAGTTGCACCACTGATTCTGGGGTTAGCAACTCAGTAAAAGAATTAACATCAGCTGCATTTTTCTGCTCTGCTTCCCAATCATCAGAGATTGAAGCACCACCCATACCTTCCATAACAGCTAAAGACTCTTTCAGATCACATCTCTTAAGATACACCCAAGTACCTATCCTAAGAAGTCTTTAAAATTCAACTGAGCTTTCATCCAAACCATGAAACTCCTTCAAGAGTGCTAATCTTAGCCTCATCCTAATACGATCTTCCTTATCACAAATAGGATAATCCATCAAAGATGTAGGTTTGGGAGCTATATATTCAGGTTCAGGGGAGGATGATATGTCAATGGGTACAGATGAAGGTTCAAATTCATGTTCAGTAGAGTGACCATGAACTTGTTCAGTAGAAAAATGTGGAATGGGTTGATTTTGAGGGCTTGATACATGAGTGGTATGAAAAGAAGTGTTATGAGGAATGGGGTTAAAATAAACTGACTCATCAGAACATGTAGGTTGTGGATCAACTGGTTCTGCTGGAATGGGATCAGAATTGGAAGGGGTAGAAGAAGAATCTAAGAACACTCTTCTAGGTCTAGATGTACTCCTACCTTTTGTTCTCTTATGCAAAACAACAAGGCTGGAAGTACTTACCTCTTGTTCTTCCGAATCCTCCTGCACCACTGTTCCAATAAAACAAACTGTCTGCTCTGAGGTAGTTCTAGCAGACCTGCCTCTTCTCAATCCAGCACTGCTCGGATCATGCCTAGCTTTAGACCTTGCTTCCGGCTGTTCATCATCAGAACGATACATTGAATCACCAGATTCTTGAGCTTGATGTTCTTGAGGATGTTCTTGTTCAAACTTGACAGACTCCTTCTTGAACAAGAATTTTCCTTGATGAAATTTCTTAGGCAGACTCCAATCACTTTTCTTAATGGCTAGCTGCGGCAAAAGAATGCTCAGCTTGTTTCCGAACCCTAGCATAGACTTGATTGAAAATTCATCAATGTCCTCATCAAACAACACTTTATCTTTTTCACTTAACAACCTTTCCAAGAAAAATCCTTGCCAGTCTCCTTCGACACGATCAACGATTGCGGCCATCACACGGATTTTCAAATTTGTGAGAGCATCCTGGCAGTGATGTTGCCCTAATAAACATTTTCCAGCAATGTCCATTAAGAATTGGAGACCCGTTGGAAGAATGGCCTTCTTGAGATTGTTCAACGACTCGGGTTCTTCACCAGTCCATCTGCCCACGCAAACTTTTTCTTCTCCTACCATATAACCTAAAATATTCACTGGGCCTTGAGGTAAATCGAACATGATTTCAAGAGTTTCTCTGGAGATCGATACTTTATGCCCTAAAAGCATCGAGTGAACTCCATTAGTGCCGCCTTGAAGCTGTAAATAGAATTCCATAGCCTCCGGTTCAAAAACCATGTTGGGGTATGATTCTAGATACTTTATGAGCCCGCTTTCTTCGCACATCGTCAGAATCGCTTGGTTCTCAGCATTTTGGCGTCCGATGAAATATACAACATTTTCAACAAAAATGCCCTTCTCTTTAATCCATTTGGTCGGATTGAAAGTACCTACGACTTCATTTGATTCGTTTAGAATATCGATGATTGCCATTGAAGAATAGTGAAGAAATGTAGAAGATAGAGTAGTAAAGATTAAGCAGTTTCGAGCTATGAGTTTCCAAAAATGTAAAGTGGTGAAGATGAAGTAACTGTAAGCGTGGATATCGAATCCAAACCAAATCTAGGGCTTAGATTGAATTTGATTCTCACGTCTTGTGGTTTGGATTATGTCTCGAATTTCGCAAAGTTAAAACGTTCCAAATTCAGTACCTTTTTCCAAATTTTTGGAGCCAACTTGTAATGATATATACACCCATTTAAAATTAGGTCAAAATAGAGAAGTGTATTAATCTTTTCTATTAATAGTCTAATTTTGAGCAGATTTTGACTTAGAAATTCAACTAAGACAAAATTAATGTTCAGATGTATATCAGCACAGTTGTGTCTAAGTACAGCTTACTTCACTTCTTTGCTTGCATTACAATTGAAATTTACTTATCTGGATTCAGCTGAGTACTTTGTTCAGCTGAGTACTTTACAGACATCAGATCAGTAGTTGAGTCAGCACCGTAATGTTCAGATCAATTCTCAACTCTTCTTATTTTCACTCTTTTGATATCAGCACAGTAATCTCAGATTAGTACTGTGTATTAGATCAGTTCTTTTCTGTAGACAGATTTTTCTGTAATCAAATCAGTTTTGTAGACAGTTTAATCAGTAATCAGATTAGTTCTGTAGAAAGATTGATTTTGTAGTCAGATCAGTTCTGTAGACAAATTAACTTTGTAATCAGAACAGTTCTGTAGACAAATCAATTCAATAATCAGAACATGTCTGTAGACAGATAAAGACTGTAATCAGATCAGATTTGTAGACAGATCAAATCTGTAATCAGATCAGTTCCCCCTCTAGTGGAGAACTCTTCTTCTATGCCTGTTTCACCTTGGTAGAAGTGTTAGTTAATGTATTATTGGTGATATACAATACATATCAGTAAAGAATAATTAAAATAGGTCTTTATAAGGTTTGTTCTAAGGTGACTAGTGCTCTGAGTCAATAGAAAGGATATTTAAGAAATCACAGATCCCCCCTTAAATGTATATTCTCAATTCCCTCAGCTTTACCAGCTTCCTCATCGGGATTAGGCACCTTAGTAACCTTTTTACCTGATTGGGATGAATGTAGTGGTCTTGACATGGTTTGTGCTTCTGAGTTACCCTTCTTGGAGTACTGTTCTTTGTATCAGCTCAGTACCTGAAATGTTAGTACATGCTTCTATACACAAGTAGGTTCCATATCAATCAGTCCTAAACTTATGCAAAGCTCTCTGAATCTAGTTTCAGCCAAAGGTTTAGTGAAAATGTCAGCTCTCTAAATACCAGTATGAATCTTTTCCATCCTAATGTTTTTCTTTTCAACATGATCCCTAATAAAATGATGCCTAACATCTACATGCTTGCATCTAGTATGTAAAACATGATTTTGAGTTATGGCAATTGCACTATTGTTGTCACTGACTATAGGTACATTAGATTCCACAATATTGTAGTCTCTAAGTTGTTGCATTAGCCAAAGAAGCTGACTACAACAACTTCCTGCAGCCATATATTCTTCTTCAGTGGTAGATGTTGCCACACTAGTTTGTTTCTTGGAAAACCATGATATGAGCTTATAACCTAAGAATTGGCATGAACCAGAAGTTGATTTTCTATCTATCCTGCAACCTCCAAAGTCAGAATCTGAATAACCACTTAGGGATAAATCATCATCTGCAGAATACCACAAACCTCGATTAATGGTACCCTTTTGATATTTCAATAGCCTTTTAGCAGTTTCCACATGACTTTCTTTGGGATTGGCCTGAAATCTAACACATACACCTACTGCAAATGCAATGTCTGGCCTACTAGGAGTCAAATAGAGTAGAGAACCAATTAAAGCTCGATAATAGGATTGGTCAGCACACTTACCTCGTTCATATGGATCCATTTTGTATGTAGGTAGCATTGGTACTCCAACTATTTTACAGGTCTTGATACCAAATTTATCTAACAGATTTCTTGTATATTTTGCTTGATTGATAAAGATACCTTCAGATGATTGTTTCACTTGAAAACCAAGGAAGTAAGTCATTTATCCCATCATTGACATTTCAAATTTACTTTGCATGAGCTTGGAAAAGCTTTCACTCATGTTTTTGTTTGGGGGTCCAAATATTATGTCATCAACATAAATTTGAACAAGTAAAATGTCTTTACCTTCTTGTCTTCTGAACAAAGTACGATCTACTTTGCCCTTGGTAAAACTATTTTCAATTAAGAATAGAGAAAGTGTGTCATACCAGGCTCTTGGGGCTTGCTTTAAACCATATAGTGCTTTCTTCAACCTGTATACTTGGTTACCATTTACCTCAAAACCAGGAGGTTGTTCTACATAAACTTCTTCAGCAAGTATACCATTTAAAAATGCACTTTTTACATCCATTTGATACACAGTGAATTTCATATAAGCAGCATAAGCAAGGAACAATCTTATAGCTTCTAGTCTAGCTACAGGGGCAAAAGTTTCATCATAATTAATACCCTCAGCTTGAGAGTAGCCCTGTGAAACTAATCTAGCCTTATTTCTAACAACAAGATCATTCTCATCTTTCTTGTTTTTGAAAATCCACTTAGTACCTACCACATTGTGATTAGCAGGTCTCTCTACAAGTTCTCATACATCATTTCTAGTAAACTGATTTAATTCATCTTGCATAGCAATAATCCAATTACTATCAGCCAAAGCCTCTTTCATAGTCTTGGGCTCAATAGAAGATAAAAAGCAACACCAGCAAAACAAAGAATTACTGGGTTCTGCCTTAGAATCAAACAGTTGTCTTCTGGTTTTAACACCTTTACCAGACTCACCAATAATCAGATCAGTAGTGTGAGCTGATTTCCATGTTTTTCTAGTCTTAACAGGAATACTTTCATCATCTATCTCATGCATCTCAGTATCAACAACATCAATATCAGCAAATTTATTCACAGGTGAACAGTCAACCAATTCAGGCATATCAATTGGTCTAGAAGTTTTACCTTTGTCTTTTACCTTTTCTACATCATCATCTTTGTTTAGGATGTTCAGAAATGGATTGTAGGCTTGCACAGATTCATAAACTTCAGTCTCACTGTCATCTTTGTCAGCTTGAATTTTCAGATCATCAACTTTCTTACTGAGCTGATGGTCAGCAGAGTCATGTACAACTTCATCAAAGACAACATTGGGTGTTTCTTCCACACATAGAGTAGAGAAATTAAATACCCTAAATTCCTTGCTAGTAGAGGAGTATCCTAAAAATATCCCCTCATCTGCTTTAGCATCAAAAGCATTTAATTTGCTCTTTCCATTGTTATGAATAAAACACTTACAACCAAAAATATGGAAATAAGAAACTCTAGGCTTTCTACCTTTCCATACCTCATATGGTGTTTTACCATGTACCTTGTTTAGAGCACTCTTGTTCTGAGTGTGGCAGGCAGTGTTAATTGCCTCAGCCCAGAACTTCTGAGGTGTGTTGTACTCTGCCAGCATTGTTATGCATGCTTCCTTTAGTGTTCTGTTTCTCCTCTCTGCAACTCCATTTTGTTGGGGTGTTCGAGCAGCACTTGTCAAATGCTGAATTCCAGCCTTAGAACAATATTCTTTGATGTAACAGTTTATAAACTCAGTCCCCTTGTCATTTCTTATCTTGACAATGGGCTGACCTTTTTCTACTTGCAACCTCTTCAACAGTTCTGGTAGTTGGATTTGTGTATCACTCTTTTTGTGTTAGAAGATTACCCAAGTGAACTTCGAATAATCATCTACCACAACTAAAGTGTACCTTCTACCATTTAGTGTAGGGGGTTTTATAAGACCATGAAGATCCATGTGCAAGAGTTCTTTGACTCTGCAAGTAGAAAGAACTGGAATGGACTTAAAGGAAACCTTTACATGTTTACCTTTCTGGCATGCATCACACACTTGTGACTTGAAATAGATTTCATTAGGGATACCTTCAACAAGGTAGTCTCTTGCTATCTTATTAATTATCTTAAAGTTCATATGGCATTGGCGTCTGTGCCATAGCCAGCTGATTTCTTTAGGACTCTTAGAAAGAAGGCGAGCATCCCTAGGACAACTATTCCAGTTCACAATGTAGACACTGCCTTGTCTTAAACCAACCAGTAGAATAGTATGAGTTCTTTTATCCCAAATTTCACATTTTGTGCTCTTGAAGTAGACTTTATAGCCCCTGTCACAGAATTGAGAGACAAATAACAAATTGTATTTCAAACCTTCCACATAGGAGACATCTTGAATCTCTACATCTCCATTCTTGATGTATCAAAATCCTTTTGTGATTGCCATGGAACTATCTCCAAAGATCACCTTTGGTCCTTCTTGCTCATGATAGTCAGAAAGAAGAGCCTTGGTACTAGTCATGTGGTGAGAACACCCACTGTTTATGTACCAAGTTTCTCCAACTGAACCACCTTTCTTGTATAAGTCCAATCGACCCTGCAAGTAGTGATCTTAATAATTTAGGTACCCTTTCTTTTATTGGGGTCCTTGGGGGTTAGTGGTAAGAGGTACCCAAATAAACATTGAAGATTTGAATAGATGAGACCTCTTCAGTTTCCTTCCATATTTATCACAAAACAGTACTTTATTGACCATTTCAGAACTATCAGCAGACTTATGATCTATTTTTCTGATATAGCCTTTCCTTGGTTCTACCCCCTTTTCAGTAAGATCAGTATGCCTGTAATAGTTTGAATAGGGCCTAAAAACATGTGGACCATACGGCTTATAAATGCGTTTTGGTCTTTCCTCCTCAATGATATCATAAGATAAAGGTGGAGGATAAAGAACAGGTTTGTTATGATAATGAGGCACAAATTTCCTAGGTTTAGTTGAATACAACTGAGACTGCCTTATAAAAGGAGGTCTAGGTTGTTCCCAACTTGCCTGTGTTTGTCTTGACCTACTGTTCTGAGTTTGTCTCTTCTGATACCAGGACTGTTCTGCTCTGGTCAGAGGAGTATAACTCTGCTGGTATGGTCTTGACTGTACTGGTCTAGATACATTTTTCTTTTACCATTCTTGGTAGTAGAAGGAATGTATTTGGACTGTACTTTAGGTTTTGGATCATTATCATAAGTCATAGGTTCTTTTCCTTTATCTAGTTCCAAAGAACTTGAACTAGCTCCATTAGTGTTCTTAGTGCCTGAAGTAGAAGAACTAGGCACAGTAGCACCTATTCCTCTTTTGTCATCTGGAGCTCTATATCTGTCTGATAGTGTTTGATTAATCTTAGAAGAATTAATCATATCAGATAGCTTCAGATCTAAGCTCGCTACTTCAGATTCTAAGAATCTATTGCGCTCTTCAAGTTTTTCACATTTGATCTTCAAATCATTGAATTCATTTGTCTCTTTGGCTTGGGTTTTAAGCATATCCTGATATAGTTTATCAATGGATGCATACTTTTCTTGGAGTTGGGACAACTCTTCTGATAGTCGTGCATTTATGACAACTATATTAGGATCCACTTTTAACTGAGCTTCTCGTAGACTAATGATTTCTTGTTTTAAAGATATATTCTCATCACTGATTTCCATGAATGATTTGTTAGCTTGTAGGAGGTCTTCTTCTGTCACTCCATTGGAATGGTGAAGACTACTCCCTACACTACTATCAGCAGTGTCATGAGAATCAGAATCAGAATTATCACAGGATTGGAAAGAATTGACAGATGATACCTCTTGTTCGATTTTAGCCATCATGACTAGTCCATCATCTGCAATGAAAGCTTCTTTTTCATTGCTATAGAGGTACTCAGATGAAGACAATGGCAACTCATCTGAATCCATTTCAAAATCATTGTAAGCCACCATAGCCTTCTTACCCTTGGCAAATCTGCGATCTCTTCTTGCTTGTCTTTCTTCTCTGTCCTCTGAACTTAGATCAGGACATTCATGGATGTAATTGTACACACCTAAATTTTAAATTCCTTTGGACCTCTAAAGTCCAGTAAATCAAGACGGGCCTTTAAAGTCCAGTAAATCAAGACGGGCATCTAAAGTCCCATAAATTCAAGACGGACCTCTAAAGTCCAATAAAGCAAGACGGGCCTCTAAAGTCCCATAAATGAAGATGGGCCTCTAAAGTCCAACAAACCAAATTGAGCCCAAATAGGGTATTCTTAGCCCAAGTAATTCAAAATTTGAATTAAACCCTAACCACTTGCACAAATATCTCCCTAGCCCATAAGAAACCCTAGGTTCTACACCTATAAATAGGGGTCTCATTCCATTCATTTCATCATCAACAAATCAGAAGCATTCAAGGCTCTAAAATTCTCTGTAGAGATTTTAGAGTGTTCTTCAGCAAGCGGAGGAGCTTCAAAGGCGTTCTTCGTGCAAAGCGGCGAGAAGCAGCGTTCGAGTGGAGATCAAGGTGCTAAGCCCCTTCGATTCGGCGTTTCTTCAAGGCGTTCTTCGTGCAAAGCGGCGAAAAGCAGCGCTCGAGCGGAGATCAAGGTGCTAAGCCTCTTCGATTTGGTGTTTCTTCAAGGAGGAGGTGCTTCGTGGATCTTCAACGATGTTCGTCCCAGAAAAGTCCCGAATAAGTCCCGACAAGTCCTGAAAAGTCCCGGAAAAGTCCCGACAAGTCCCGAATAAGTCCCGGATAAGTCCCGAAGGTCCCGAAAAGTCCCTAAAATCGACGTGTAATCCAAAATACGGCGTCAAGCCCTTGGATTAACGTTATAAAGTCCCAAGTTCAAGAACGATCTTCAACGACGTTCATCACAAAAGTCTCTAAATTCAACGTTTAATCCAAAATACGGTGCTAAACCTTTGGATTAACGTTACAAAGTCCCAAATTCAAGAACGATCTTCAACGACGTTCATCCAAAAAATCCCTAAATTCGGCGTTTAATCCAAAATACGGTGCTAAGCCTTTGGATTAACGTTATAAAAAGCCCCAAATACAAGATCGGATAGGATTCGGCTGCGGATCCAACTCCAGAAGTTCCAAAAGTGCTCAAGAAATTCAAGAACTTCAAGAAGAGAGAATCAGAGGAGCAAATTAGAGATTGTAACCCACAAATACTCGGTTTTAATCCGAAATTAAATAAAATTGTTTACCATTTTCGCGTTTTTATATTTAATTCATGAATTTGTGTTTACAAATTGGCACGCCCAGTGGGACAATCTCTACCTCTCATCTCTACTCTTCAAGCAAATCAAGTCACGACGATGGCGCCAATCAAGATTAAGATCAAGAGAGGCATTGCATCTGGATCAACTGGCGTCGACTTTGAAGACATGAACGTAATCACAAGAAGTATGTCAAGGAGCTCCAAGTCATCCGCTGCTTCAAAGAAGAATATTGCAGAGGGTCCACCACCCAACACTGTGAACGAGGAAAACAGTGCAGCATGTTCTCCTACTCACTCCATGGCAAGCTCATCATTAGATTCAAGTGCAGCTTCAGCAATGGCGACAAATGCCACGACTGTTGAGGAGCAATTGACAAGCTTGACTAGAGCCATAGAAGGACTCACGAAACATGTCTAAGAACAGAATGCTCAGATTGCTAAGCTGATGAGCAACGCAGACAACGGGCAGTCAAGTCGTGCAAAGGGAAAGCAAGTCGAAGGACATGATGTTGAGACGTCTGGTGAACGTCAGCAGATGGAAATTCACCCAACTCTTAAGGAGTTACAAGTTTCTCCCGATGGTTTGGTGCCCATTGACCGGCTAAAAGAAATCATACTCGGGGCGATCAAAGATAAGTTCGAGGAAAGTCCTAAGTCTTCATTCACCTACATCAAGCCTTACACGAAGAGGATTCACAGTTTGAAGATGCCAGCTGGTTATCAACCTCCAAAGTTGCAGCAGTTCGATGGCTAGGGTAATCCAAAACAACATATTGCTCACTTCGTGGAGACATGCAACAATGCTGGCACGTATGGAGATCATTTGGTGAAGCAATTCGTGCGCTCTTTAAAGGACAATGCATTCGATTGGTACATCGATTTGGAGGCCAGTTCGATAGACAGTTGGGAGCAAATGGAACAAGAATTTCTCAATCGATTTTACAGCACTCGTAGAACGGTTAGCATGCTTGAATTGACGAACACTTGTCAATCAAAGGAAGAGCCGGTGATCGATTACATAAATCGATGGAGAAATCTAAGCTTAAATTGTAAGGATAGATTGACTGAAACTTCAGCTATCGAGATGTGCATCCAAGGAATGCAGTGGGATCTTCGATATATCCTTCAAGCAATTCGACCAAGATCATTTGAGGATTTGGCTACTAAGGATCATGACATGGAGTTGAGCATGTCTACAAGTGGATTTGAAGGGCCACTATCTCAAGAGTGGGGGCAAAGGAAAACGATTTTGAAAGAGTTACAACAAAAGCAGTATCCATTCCTAGACTCTGACATCCCCGTAATTTTCGATGACTTGATCAAGAATGATCTCATTGAACTACCACAAATGAAACGACCCGATGAGGCTGGGCGAACGGACGACCCCAAATATTGCAAGTACCATCGATTGGTAGAACATCCAACCCAAGACTGTTTTATACTTAAAGATAAAATTATGCGACTAGCCAAAGAAGGGAAGATCTTACTAGAATTCAAGACCGACCTCTAAAGTCCCATAAATTCAAGACGGACCTCTAAAGTCCAATAAAGCAAGACGGGCCTCTAAAGTCCCATAAATGAAGATGGGCCTCTAAAGTCCAACAAACCAAATTGAGCCCAAATAGGGTATTCTTAGCCCAAGTAATTCAAAATTTGAATTAAACCCTAACCACTTGCACAAATATCTCTCTGGCCCATAAGAAACCCTAGGTTCTACACCTATAAATAGGGGCCTCATTCCATTCATTTCATCATCAACAAATCAGAAGCATTCAAGGCTCTAAAATTCTCTGTAGAGATTTTAGAGTGTTCTTCAGCAAGCGGAGGAGCTTCAAAGGCGTTCTTCGTGCAAAGCGGCGAGAAGCAGCGTTCGAGTGGAGATCAAGGTGCTAAGCCCCTTCGATTCGGCGTTTCTTCAAGGCGTTCTTCGTGCAAAGCGGCGAAAAGCAGCGCTCGAGCGGAGATCAAGGTGCTAAGCCTCTTCGATTCGGTGTTTCTTCAAGGAGGAGGTGCTTCGTGGATCTTCAACGACGTTCATCCCGGAAAAGTCCCGAATAAGTCCCGATAAGTCCCGACAAGTCCTGGAAAAGTCCCGACAAGTCCCGAATAAGTCCCGGATAAGTCCCGAAGGTCCCGAAAAGTCCCTAAAATTGACGTGTAATCCAAAGTACGGCGTCAAGCCCTTGGATTAACGTTATAAAGTCCCAAGTTCAAGAACGATCTTCAACGACGTTCATCACAAAAGTCTCTAAATTCAACGTTTAATCCAAAATACGGTGCTAAACCTTTAGATTAACGTTACAAAGTCCCAAATTCAAGAACGATCTTCAACGACGTTCATCTAAAAAATCCCTAAATTCGGCGTTTAATCCAAAATACGGTGCTAAGCATTTGGATTAACGTTATAAAAAGTCCCAAATACAAGATCGGATAGGATTCCTGCTGCGGATCCAACTCCAGAAGTTCCAAAAGTGCTCAAGAAATTCAAGAACTTCAAGAAGAGAGAATCAGAGGAGCAAATTAGAGATTGTAACCCACAAATACTCGGTTTTAATCCGAAATTAAATAAAATTGTTTCGCATTTTCGAGTTTTTATTATTTAATTCACGAATTTGTGTTTACAGTAATGACCTGGCTTTTCACAGTTATAGCACAAAGGATCATTAGTAGAACGTTTAATAGGAGAACGATATCGGTTCCTATCCTTCCTATCAGTAGAGTTCTTACCCTTCCTATCAGCAGAGTTCCTATCTCTTCTATTCTCAGTAGAGACCTCATCCCTCCTTTCAGAAGATTTGTGATCCCTTCTGGTCTTAGAAGAGTCCCTGTTACTAGAGCCCTGAGTTTCCTTATAAAATCTCTTATATCTACCATAACGCTTGTTGAGTTTATCAAACCTCTTTATCATTAAGTTCAGCTGATCCTTAAGAGCAAGATCAGTACTATCTAGTTCATCTTTTATGCTTGAGGGCTTAGACATAGATGATCTAGACTTCTTAGAGGTAGATGCCTTAAAAGCAATACTCTTGGAGATTTCCTTCTCCCTATCACTGCTCACTATTGGATCTTCTTCATCCAATTCAAACTCATGCGCCTTAAGGGTTTGGAAGGTGGTTTCAGCAGTCCAGGTATCTATATCCTGTGTAGTTTTAATGATCATCTTGACCATTTTCCACCTATCATCTAGTGATTTAAGGATACGCATGTTGATCTCTCTATTAGTATATGACTTGCCTAACACATCAAGATCATTCATAATTCTTGTAAATCGAGTATCCAACTGGTCTATTGTTTCACCAGCCTTCATCTTAAATGATTCGAACCTCTGAACAGCAGTGGATAGTTTGCTTTCCTTTATTAGGGATGTACCTTCACAAAGGATAGCTAAAGGGTCCCACATTTCTTTGGTTGTCTTACATTTTAATACTTTCCCAAGAAACTCATTGGGAAGGGTATGTAAAATGTAGTTTTTGGCCAAACTGTCCAGATTATTCTGTTTCATTTCTTCTGAAGTTAATTCTGACCTTGGTTTTAGAACAAGTACACCAACGACCTTGGATGGCTCAAGAGTTGCAGTGTTTGGCACCATGGTAGTGATTGGTCCTTCTTTGACCACAGAAACCATCAGATCATGTGTTGAACTGAAAATGACCTCCATCCTCAGTTTCCAGTAGTCGTAATCTGCAATCTTGAACTTAGGTAGTTTGTTCACATTAGTCTCATCCATGATAGATCAGTCAAATATGATCAGTAAAATAGCAAGTAATTTCAGGTATTCAAGAATTGACAATTATCAAGAATCAGTAACAAGATCGGTACGACTTCCCCTAAAGTCTACAAGGCTATCAAGAAATAGCAGTCCTACGAACTACTGCTCTGATACCACTTGTTGGTCCCAAGTTGAGTGTTAAGATTGATTAAGCTAAGAAAAGTCAAGAGGGGAGGGGTGAATAGACTTTTCAAAATCTTTCAAAATATCAGAGTTTTAATGCGGAAATGTGTTCTGAACAGTACTGTTCTTACTGAGTTAGATCAGTACTTTCCAGTTTTCAGTTTATACTCAACTTTTACTTTGTAAACATTAATGTTCTTAGTTAAAAATTTCAAACAAATATCAAACAGAAAGTAAAGAACACAAGATTTATAGTGGTTCGACAAATGTCTACATCCACTCCCACAACTCCAGTTGTGAAGTTTTATTAACTCTTCCTTGAGCTTCTTGTGGCTTAAAGTACCAAGATTAAAAATGTGATCTTATCGATTACACTTCTAAGTGTATCTTCGATCGACTAGTAATTCTACAAGTAACTAGCACACTTGTTTACACAATACATACTTTAAAATGAAAAGTAAAACTTCTCTGTGTTAGCCTTGGATTCTTCTCTTCAAATATGTGGCTTCTTCTCAGTTTGATCTCCTTAACTCTGTAAGTTCTTGAATGCTTCGAAAACTGTGATTGCTCTTGATCAGTAAATGTTCAGTAGTCTTAGCAGTAGAAGATCACACAGTATTTATAGACATTAGTATGACAATTAGCAGTTTATGAACTAACTCTCAACTAACTCTAAAACTGTTTTTGTAACTTCCTTTTTGTAACCGACTTTGTAACTTCCTTCAACCTTATCCAAGTCAGCATATCTTCAATATATCTTCAGTTACGCCTTAAATAAGTTTTCCAAACTTATTCTGCCTCAGAACAGTAAACTTACTCTTCTTCTATTTTAATGTTCTTGGTCAGTCAGCACAGTTCTACAAAACTGTTCTAACTTCTCCAGAATTCTTCTAAGCTTCACTTCAACTCTTCTTGAAGGTCTTCTTATTTTGAAGTAGTCTTCTGAGTCTTCAATAGTCTTCTTATCAAGTTCTAGTCTACTGTTCTAAACTATTACAATGCTGAATACAATAAAATACAACTTTACATATATAAAACCTATATATACATCAACTGAACTATATACAGAAGAGTATATCTAAGTCCTATACTATAAGCTGTCTATACAATATAAACATCAGCTTAGTTCCTAACAGTTCATATATCAGATCAGTAACACAATAAGATCAGTAAACATATATAAGATCAGTAAACTCAATTTTCATATCTCATTAAGATGACTTAGTTAAGATGACTTACAACCACATATATCATTAACTTCAAGTTGCTTTTGGCCATCAAAACATACAATCATCAACTAGAACATTATTTCAAGGATTCATATCCCAACATGATGTCTCACATGAACATGCTTACATCTAGTATGAAGAACAGGATTCTAAGTGATGGCTATTGCACTGTTGCTATCACAATAAATTGGGACTTCTCTAGCAACAATGTTATAATCCAATAACTGTTGACTTAACCATAATAGCTGACTACAACAACTAACAGCATCCATATATTCGGCTTCAGTAGTGGAGGTAGCAACTGAGGTTTGCTTCTTGGAGAATCAAGAAATCAGCTTGTTACATAGAAATTGACAAGTGCCAGAAGTAGATTTCATATCTATTCTGCACCCTGCAAAGTCAGAATCAGAATAGTCACTCAAATCTAAACTATCTTCAGATGGATACCACAAACACATATTCACTGTACCTTTTAGATACCTCAGAATTCTCTTAGCTGCTTCTAGGTGACTAGTCTTAGGATTGGATTGAAATCTAGCACAAACACCTACGACAAAGGTAATATCTGGTCTACTAGTAGTTAGGTACATAAGAGATCCTATAAGGCCTCTATATTTGGATTGGTCTACAGACTTACCATCCTCATCTGGATCCATCTTAAAGGAAGTCATCATGGGAATCTTGCATACTTTACTTGTTTGAGCACCAAACTTGACAATCAGATTCCTTATATACTTAGCCTGAGTAATGAATATCCCATCTAGACTTTGCTTCACTTGTAGACCTAAGAAGTAGTTCATCTCCCTCATCATGGACATCTCAAATTTGTCTTGCATCAATTTTGAGAACTTGTCGCATAGCTTCTGATTGGGTGAACCAAAGATGATATCGTCGACATAAATCTGAAATAATAGGATATCATCTCCTTCTTGAATCCTATACAACGTACTGTCAATGATTCCTTTTGTGAATCCATTATCAATCAGGAACTGAGATAGTGTATCATACCAAGTTCTAGGAGCCTGTTTTAGTCCATAAAGAGTCTTCTTAAGACGATATACTTGGTTAGGGATGGCAATGGGCCGGGTCGGGTACCTAGATACCTGGACCCGACCCGTTTCAATTCAGGTCCGGGTCGGGCCGACTCGATCGGGTCACGGGGCGGGCCGGGGCAAATCGGGGCGACCCATTATAAATTTTTTTTTAAATGAAAAATAATATTTTTTTTAAAACATATAATATAAATTTTAGATTTGTATTGAAAAATAAATAAAATAGTCATAGAATCATGTTTATAAATTTATTTTCACATTTATGAAGGTGAATTATTGTTATATAAATTAATAAACATCAAAATATTGAACATATATTATATTTATATGTATAATATATCTAAAAAATAAATATAAAAATGGGTCACGGGTCCGGGTCATGGGTCGAGGGTGATACCCGGACCCGCCCCATTTCAATATAGGTTTGGGGCGGGGCGACCCAAATAGCACGGGTCGGGGCGGGTCGAGGCTAGCCGGATTGAAATTGCCATCCCTATACTTGGTCACTCTCTTCGAAGCTAGGGGCTGTTCGACATAGACTTCTTCCACAAGTATTCCGTTTAAGAATGCACTCTTGACATCCATCTAATACACCTTAAATCTCATTTGGGACGCATAAGTAAGGAATAGTCGAATAGACTCAAGGCGAGCAACATGTGCAAAGGTTTCATCATAATCAATCCCTTCTGATTGTGAATAACCCTTCGCAACAAGTCGAGCCTTGTTCCTTTTTATGGCACCATTTTTATCCGTCTTATTTTTTAATACCCATTTGGTACCAATCACACTTTGATGTCTAGGACGGTCTACGAACTCCCATACATCATTCCTTGTGAACTGATTGAGCTCTTCTTGCATAGCAGTAATCTAATTACTGTCTGTTAGGGCTTCTTCGATGGTTGAGGGTTCCTTCAAAGAAATAAAACAGCAATGATAAAATAAAGTTTCAGCTATATGAGCTGATTGGTTAGCATCGACATTTTGCCTTCTAGTCTAGACACTGGAGCATGAATCTTCTATAATCAGATCAGTTGAATGATCCCTTGTCCAAATGAACTTTGGATAAGTACCATCAGGTGAGTTGGGATCCTCTTCTGATGTTGTGTCACTAGGATCTTGACATTGATGTGTCTCAGCTGGATCATCAGCTTGAGTATCATCTATCGGATCAGCTTCAGCTATATCAACAGGTTCAGTTGTATTTACAACTTCTTCTATTTCAACAACTTCAGTTGTTCCCCCTACTTGAGTAGGTTTAGTATCCACTCTAGGAGCTTCATTTACTGTGTTTGTCTGGGATCTTGTAGTAGGTCTCCTTGGTTTGAATTGATCAGCATCACTGTCATCATCATTTGAGAAAGGAATAGTGACTTTGACAAAGCCTTTGTCAGCTGATCCCTTTTTCTTCAGGTTCAGACTTTGAAACTTTTGTGTTAGGAGATCAACTTTATTAGTTGCACTCTCATAAGTAGTTTCATCAAATACAACATGGGGTGTTTCTTCCACTACATGGGGTCCTCTTGTTAAAGACTCTGAATGCCTTACTAACTTGGGAATATCCTAAGAAAATTCCCTCGTCTGATTTAGCATCAAAGGCCTTTAATTGGGTCTTCCCATTGTTATGGAATGAAACACTTGCAACCAAAAATATGGAAATAAGATACTCTAGGTTTTCTTTCATTCAAGATTTCATAGGGAGTCTTACTATGTCTCTTATAGATGAGACTTCTGTTCTGAGTGTGGCAAACTGTGTTCACTACTTCAGCCCAGAACTTCTTTGGTGTACCGAACTCAGCTAGCATGGTTCGAGAAGCTTCTTTGAGGGTTCTATTTCTCCTCTTAGCTACTCCATTTTGTTGAGGCGTATGTGCTGAGATCTTCTCATGCTAGATACCATTGTTAGCACAATAAGTGGTAATAGAAGAGTTAAGAAACTCACCACCTTTATCGCTTCTGATTTTGACAATTGTCGAACCTTTCTGGTTCTGAATCTTTTTCATCAGCTCTGGAAGTTTGGTCCTTGTCTCACTCTTTTCGAATAGAAAAGTAACCCATGTGTACTTGGAGAAATCATCTACCACCACAAGAGTATACTTCCTACCACTTAGAGTAGCAGGTGAGGTAGGTCCAAACAAATTCATATGAAGCAATTCAAGTACTCTGCTGGTGGATGATACAATCTTGCTTTTCATTGGCACTTTCGTTTGTTTGCCCTTCTGACATGCATCACACACATGTAGATCTTTACTTAAAACTTCATTAGGCAAGCCAACCACTAGTGAGCTTCTTGCAATAGTGTTGAGAGTTTTAAAGTTCAGATGATCAAACCTCTTGTGCCATAGCCAACTTACTTCTTTAGAACTCTTAGCAATTAAACAAGTGTCACTAGGGCAGCTTTTCCAGTTAGCAACATAAATAGTTCCTTGTCTGCTACCAGAGAGTAGTACGTTTCTACTAATCTTATCTACTACTTTGCAGCCTGTGGATGAGAATTCGACACTATACCCTCTATCACAAAATTGAGAAACAGAAAGTAAATTGTGCATTAGACCATCAACATAAGATACATCCTTTACCGATATGTCGCCATTGACTAAGGTTCCAATTCCCCTGGTTTTAGCAGCGGAATTGTCACCAAAGACTACTCGTGGACCTTTCTTTTCTTTGAGGTCTATAAGGAGGTGCTTTGATCCTGTCATATGACGTGAAGCGCCTGAATCTATGTACCATAGTTCAACTTCTGTAGATCCACGCAACCCTGCAAGCAAATTATTGCTTAGGTACCCATTTTGTTTTGGGTCCTTGGGTGTTAGTACCACCCTTGGGAACCCATATGTACATTGTTCTTTTGTAGAGTCTAGAGCACTTCAGCTTGTTCCCTCGGGCATCATAATACCAAATCTTCTTAACTTTTTCCTTAGTTGAAGAAGCTTTAGTAGTGTCAGCTGTTTGAAATTCAGAAGACTTGGGCTTCTTTGACAGTTTAGGGACTGTCTTCTGATTTTCATTTAGCTTGGGTGCATCAGCTTTTAGTGAAGGAAGCCAAATTCCATATTTGTTGATTATTTCATATGAAATTGGAGGTGCAATTACAACAGACCTTTTATCAGCCTTTTGTTTCGGCTTAGTTGTTTTCAGCTAGGACTGCTGAACAGAGGGTCCCGACTGATTACAACTCAGTTGTTGTTCTAACACAATCTGCAACAGTTGACTATAAGTCTTCTGCCTTAGAATCCTTTGGTCGACCACCATGTCTGGTGATGAAGAAATTCATCTTAGGATCAGCAACAACTGGAAACGGAGGCTTTGGATTCAGGATGACCTCAAACTTCTTAGAGTCTTTGGTCAGATCAATCACTTCAGTAGTAGATTCAGAACAATCTACACTGTTAGCTGGAGAAGAATCATTTAAGAAGATCAGCTCAGGTTCGTCTTCTGATCCACCTGCTTTATTTTCACTCAGCTGATTTTCAGAAGACTTACCTTCGTAGCCTACTCCTGTTTTCACTTTCAGACTACAGTTAAAGCCATTGCATTGATTAAAAGCTTCACTTGCTCTGTTAATCTCGACTACCTTTAAGTCCAAAAGGTTCTTCTCTTTTATTAGCTCTCGATGGTTGTTGATGAGTTTCTCATGCGCTGCTCTGAGATCTGAAAGTTCTTTTACTTCAGCATCATGAGTCAGACATTGTGTCTTATAAACTTGACCAAAAAAGGAATGCTTTTCTTTGAACTGAGACAGTTCTTCAGATAACCTTCTATTGAGAGTCCTGAGTTTAAGACACTCTTCTGGCTTATGCTCCTTCAGCTGAACCATTTCAGCTCTTAGACGCATAGTCTCGTTTTCAGCTTCCATATAAGCTGTTGTAGCCAGTTTAAGATCAATTTTCAATTATTCACAAGTGAATTGAAGGTGATTCTCAGAATCGGCATCAGATGAGTAGGACTCATCTGTTTGTGAAAAAGAGGTATGAATTGAAGCAGTTTTAGAATTTACCTCTTTCTCTTCTTTTGCTATCAAGCATCGATCATCCAAGAGAAAATCATCACCATCAGACAGAAAGCCAGATTTATCTGAGGAAGGTAGATCATCGTCTGAACTACTACTCTCCTCATCAACTATCATAGCTTTCCGTCTGGATACATATCTTTTCTCTCTTCTGGCTCTCAATTTCTCGCGCTCCTTGGGACTTAAATCTAGAAAATCAACACTGAAATGACCAAGAGCTGCGACTAGGGGTGGCATCTCTTCTACTACTTCCTCTTCGATCAGAAGACTCTTCTCGTCTGGAAGAACTAGGTTCTTCCCTTCTGCGCTCAGGAGTCTTTTCAGATCGGTCTTTGGACTTATATGAAGATGATGAGCTTCCTGCATGGTTAGATCTCTTATCTTTATAATCTTTGTAAAAGTGTTTATATTTACCATGCTGAGATTGAAGTTTGTCAAATCTCTTCATCAATGCCATCTGCTCTTGCACACTCAGGTTTGATGGAATGGTTGTCTTCTCTTCTCTCACTTTAGGTTCTTTGCCAGATTGACTAGAACCCTTGGCGGCAGCTGAAGCCTTGAATGCAACAACTTTAGAAGAAGAGGTTGAAACCTGTTCATCACCTATCTCTTGTGCTCTTTCAATATCATATTCGTGAGCCTTAAGAGTTTGAAATAAAACTTGTATAGACCAATTCTTAAAATCTTTATCATTTTTAATGATCCATACTTTACTTAACCAGATCTTGGGTAAAGCATACAATACTTTAGCGTTGATTTTTCTTTTCATGTATGTCTTACCTAAGTCTGTGATCTCATTGAGAATTCTGATAAATCTATTGTCCATTTGGTCAATAGTCTCACCAGGCAGCATCTTGAAGTTGGTAAACTTCTATACAGTCGTAATGAGCTTATTTTCCTTAATCTGCTATGTGCCCTCGCACATAATGGCTAATGTTTCCCACATTTCTTTAGCAGTGTTAAGACTAATATTTTTACCAGCATACTCATAAGATACAGTAGTTAAAATCATATCCTTAGTTATTCTGTCGAGGTTGTGCTGTTTTGCTTCATCAGGCGTGAAGTCAGCTCTATCTTTTGGCACTAGCTAACCAACTGGAACTTCAGGGTTTCCAGTGGCTGTATTTGGAGCCATCACGGTGATAGGGCCATCTGATATCACATCCAGCATCAAATCATGAATCTGCCTGAAGGCGACCTCCATTTTGCCTTTCCAGAGATCATATTCCTCGACTGAAAAAGTAGGCAATTAACGAGTGTAAGAATCTCCACCCATAGTGAATAAATAGTATGAATTTTATAAAAATAGGGTTTTCAAAAATATGGATCTGTTCTAGAGAGCTACAAGAACTTCTTCCTTAAGAAGTTAAGTAACAAAATCAGTAGCTCATAGAACCACTACTCTGATACCACTTGTTGGTCCCAAAACGAGTATAGTGACAGTCTAGAGGGGGGTGAATAGACTGCCTAAATGTTTAAAACTTTTTCGTGAATTAAGATCAAATGAGTTATATACTCAATCGCCTGAATGCAAATAAGATGTTTTGATCTATTAGAGTGCGGAAATGTAATATAGCAGATTAAGATAACAACCTTACTAACTGCTGAATATAGCTAATCAGTTTGAGAGTTATCTCAAAAGCTATAGGTGTAGAAATGTGTAGGCCCTACGTGTTTAAACTCGTGGGTATTTTATGAAAACCTTTTTAAAGAATGACTTTAAAACAATGTATGCGATCAATTGATAGTGTATCAGTTGATTTTGTAAAACAAACACTTAGTGGATTTTGACTCTTTTGAAAATAGATGCCTTTATCAAATATATGCACAGTATGAATATGAATAAAGAATAGTAAAGTAAGCAATAAAAACACAAGTATTTATAGTGGTTCAGATCTTATCCTACGTCCACTCTCTCTAATCAAATACAGAAATTCACTATCTTGCTTCTTTATAGTCCCAAGAGAAGATTTTCGATCAAGAACCACAACTACAATCTGAGGCTACGGATCTACTTGTTGGTTAGGTAACAAGTAACCTTTACAGGGGTTTATACAAAATATAAAGATATGTGTATAACTAACTGGTTCTAAGCACTAAAGATAAGATTCTTTATGCAGGCTTAGGATCGGAAACTTAGAGCACTAAGGTTAGAAAACTTTGCAGGCTCTAAAGAACTCGACGCTTAAGATTTGTTGAAACTGGTTGTTCTTGATATCAGCTTTAATGCGTAAAGAGAGTTCTTGCTTGAGAGGTTTCCGGTACTTTGTTCCAAAGAACAAGTATTGTATTTATAGACAAATTTGTGCTCCAGAAACTAGTCGTTGGTGAGAACTAGTCGTTGCAACAAATATTCCATTTGTGGGTAGAAATCTTCATGTGCAGGTGAGCAATTCTGATTCAGGTACGATGTTACCAAAAATGGTTAAAATACATTAAATGCTTTGTACGGCTCTGTAGAATGATCTATGTCCCTTGGTCCAAGTCAACTTTTGTGGTTTGTTGTCGAAATATCATTGGTCCACGTCAAATAGATTCGTTGAACAAATGTCTTGTCTTCTAATAAAGTAATTCAGAACTAGTCCGACATTCTCTTTGTCTTCTGTTATTTGTGCCTCTTCTTCCTTGACTTAGTTAATCATAAATGAACTAACACTTGTGAAGGTGTTTTATTCATAAATGTTAACTGTCATCTGGATCTTCAAATGAGCTGGACTTGAATGTTCATGAGGCTTTCTTCGACAAGATCAGGTGAGCTCATATCTGCTGAATTGTCTTCTGAACTTGAATGCATATTATCATATAGTTAATGTGAGAATAGGTATGTGATCACCGTTAATGAGGTGATAGGAATAAATCACTATTTATAAGAGTATTTACAATGAGATAATTAAGGTAAATACAACAACCATATCAAAGAGATAAATACAAAAGATATGGACTAAATTAAAATATATTATTCCTATATTATTATTCCCTATTACCCCCCGTCAAGCGGTGTTGTTGGATGCAATCGAACACAGAGCTTGGAACGTAACAACTTGAAACTGGGGCGAGGAAGACTCTTGGTGAAGACGTCGGCGAGCTGAAGAGTAGAAGGGACGAACTTGGTGATGAGGCGACCAGATGAGACCAATTCGCGAACAAAGGGGCAGTTGATAGTGCCCTTAACATATCTGAGGATCCTTTTGACTGCGGGGAAGTGGTTAGAATAACCAACGAGCGAGTAATCACTTGTCCGGCCAAAGGAGAGCCCATAGTTGATAGTGCCCTTAACATATCTAAGGATCCTTTTGACTACGAGGAAGTAGTCGGTGGTCGGCGAGTGTAAGAACTGATTGACAGGATATAAAAGATCAGGACGCGTGATCGTTAGATACTGTAAAGCACCAACGAGCAATCGGTAAAGAGTGTGGTCGACAAAAAGGGTCCCCCATACTAACCAAAGTTTCCCCGATCGTGAGGGGAGTGGAGACAGGCTTTGAGTCGAGCAACTACACTCGAGATAAGACATCACGAACATACTTCGCTTGGCTGAGAAAGAGACCAGTCGACGAGTGAGTGACCTCGAGGCCAAGGAAGTAGCTGACACGACGAATAAAAATGCTGAATAACATCCTGGTCGCTCCCTGTAACAATAATGTCATCCACATAAAGTAAGAGGTATAATGTCACTTTACCACGTTTGAAGTAGAAGAGTAAGGGATCAGCTCGGCTGCACAGAAAACCCAAAATCTTAAGGAAGTCACTGAAGCGAACAAACCAGGCGAGAGGGGCTTGTCGAAGACCATACAATGCCTTTTTGAGGCGACAAACATGGTCGGGAAAGCGAGGATCAACAAATCCAGGAGGTTGAGCTATGTAAACTGTGTTCGTCATGGAGAAAGGCATTGTTTACATCGAGCTGGTGCATGTGCCACTAATTTCGAACAGCCAGACACAAAATGATGCGAACGGTAGTGGCCTTAACGACTGGACTGAATGTGTGCGAGAAGTCAAGGCCTGGAACCTGCGAGAAGCCCTGGGCGACCAAACGAGCTTTGTAGCGATCAACTGTACCATCCGCAAGAAACTTGGTGCGAAAAACCCATTTCGAACCAACAATGTTTGTGGAGGGAGGGCGAGGAACGAGCTCCCAAGTTTGATTAGCATGCAAGGCATCGAGCTCAGATTGCATTGCAGCCAACCAGTGTGGATGCTTAAGGGCCGACTTGAAACCCTTAGGCTCAGCAGAGACCGAGAGAGCGGACAGGAGGCCGGTGGTCGCAATGTGGGCAATGTGTCGGGGCTTGAATATACCAAATCTGGCACGAGTAACCATCGGGTGAGACGGAACAGGAACTGGGCGAGCAGCAGGTGGAACAGTAGCTGGGCGAGCAGGAGGCTGTTGAACAGTTGGGCGAGCAGGAGGTTGTGGAACCTCTGGGCGACCAGGGGGCATGATCAGGTCAGGTGGGTCAGGACAAAGACCACAAGGAGACTGACGAGCAGCATCAGATGGTTCCACGAATGAGCTGATCTCAAAGGAGTCACTAGACGAGGAAGGAACGTGAGATGCCGAGAATGGGAACACAGATTCATCAAACTGAGCATGTCGAGCAGTGTAGAAGCGGGAAGCGATCGAATCGTAACACCGAAACCCCTTATGGGAGGAACTGTAACCCATAAAGATGCATGGAGCACTGCGGGGAGCAAGCTTGTGGAAAGCATAGTCACGAAGACACGGAAATACCCGACAACCAAAGGTTCTAAAATTTGCAAAGTTGGGGGTAGTGCCGAAAAAGAGTTGAAAGGGTGATTTTTCTTTAAGAACAGACGTGGGTAGCCGATTAATGATGTAGACAGCAGTAGAGAAGGCATCAACCCAAAAATGAGCAGGCATGCTCGACTGAAACAACAAGGAGAGCCCATTTTTAGTGGCATGACGATGTTTGCGCTCAGCTCGACCATTTTGTTATGGAGTGTATGGACAAGAGATGCGATGATGAATGCCATGGTCGGCGAAGAAGCCACGAACGCGGCCATTAACAAATTTTGTACCACCATCACTCTGGAAAGCCTTGATCGTAGTGGAAAACTGATTGCTAACAAAGGTGTGAAACCGAACAAACACATCGAAGAAATCAAACTTGGCGTGTAGGGGATAAAACCAAGTGAATCTGGAGAAATCATCCACAAATATAACGTAGTATTTAAAACCATCATTCGAAGCAACAGGGGCAGGTCCCCAGAGATCACAATGAACTAAATCCAAAACATGAGATGCTCGCTTCTCATTTAATGCAAAGGATAAATGTTTACTCTTAGACAATTGACATGGAGTACATAAGCCCAGTTTGGGCAAAATAGAAGTAAGGGACAACAAGCCCAATTTATTCAACAAATTAACTATAGAAATGGGAACATGGCCTAATCTAGGAAGAGTGGGTGAGAGTGAGCCGTAGGTCCACCCGTCCCTTTGTCGAGTGCTTTCCGGTGAGGCACCCCCAAAACTCCAGCCGTAGTTGGTATCCTAGCCATAGCCAGCCCCTTAGGAGAGGTAGTTTTCAGGCAACAAAGGAACGGAACCGCAAGAAACCAACTGGTCACGCTACCTGGAGAGAGAAGTTCGCGGAAATAAAAGAAAGAAACACGATATCCTTTCTCATAAAGAATTTTTCGCCGGATTGTAGCCTTGAAAGTCTGAGATCAAGTTTAAACCCGGTGGGCAGGATAGTAGACTGCTACAGACCAACAAAGAGGGACAAAGAAGGGAAACCGTTTGCATTCGTCAGGTTCAATGAGAACGTGAACATGGAGGAAACCCTAGTCGAGTTGAATAAGGTATGGATAGGTAGCTACAAACTACGAGCTTTTATACCCAGATTCAGGAGACAGGAACAGAAGAGACTGAAGGAAACCAGACCATCGAATAAGGTACAAACGTTCAACAGAAACCTAGGCGTCCGGAATCCGGAAACATCTTACGCTACGGTTACAGCCCAGCCTGTGAGAAAGGCGGAGAAAGTGGTTTTTTCAACCAAGTTGGAGGAAAATGAGTGGCTGGAGAGTTGCATCATAGGTACGCTAAAGAAAGACTTAACTTGGGACGACTATGGAGAGGAAATCCAGCAGGAAAGTGGATGTCTGTTCAATATTAGAACTATGGGGGGCGACGCAGTTCTCATCCAAAATCTCTCAGGACTACCATATGAGAGGATAAAGGAGCAGATGGAAGAATGGTTTGATCACTGGTTCGAATGGCATAGGCCCTGGAAAACAAAGGACGTCAATCATAAAAGACTAGTCTGGACCCGCTGGATTGGGATCCCACTTCACGCATGGAATAGAAGGTTCTTCGAAACAACATGTTATAGGGTCAGAAAATTCATCAAAATGGATGAGGCAACTCTGCATAAGGTTAGATTTGATTATGCAAGAGTCCTAGTCTCAATATCATATCTGGAAGAAGTTAATCAGATCATTGACCTCACGATCGATGGAGAAGAGTTCAAGTGCAGGGTCCTAGAAGAAGTCGGCCAAAATCATAACCAACATACAGAGTTTCTCGCCCTTGGCTCCGATGAAGATGAATCCGGTCAGATTTCAAGTAGGTGGGATGGCCATGGGTCCACCAGACCGGCGGAGGCGATGGAGGCGGAACGAGACGAAAATTTCTTTCATGAGTCCTCGGAATACGAAACGGTGCTCCAGGAACCAAACAATTCCCTCGAACAAAACAAAAATAACGGCGCGGAAGAGAGACAATTAGAATCCCAAGAGGAACGAGTGATTAATGAAGCTTCGAAAGCATCAGTCTCGGAGCCCCAGAAAATACGGGAGAAGATCGAGGTACGTGATTCTCCACGCTTGGAGAATGGGAACAGTCTGGAGGATTTACGGGCCAACTTTGAGAGAGATAGGCCAGAAGAATATCTTAAACTACCTTTAGCCTAAAGTGAACTCAGGCCCAATTTCGTACCAATCGAAATTTCCCTCGGGCTGAACTTAATAAAGCCTAATACGGATATCCACAGCCCAGCCCAGCCCCTCCTCACCGATCCAAACCCGCTCTCAAAACCCGACCTTGCACTCGAGCCAGACCCGCACTCTATACCCGAAACCCATCTTACAACTCAGACCCTAATCGAACATCCTCTCACACCGACGACACCCTTTTCCAACCCCCTAAACATTAGTAACCAGATCTGTTCCCAGATACAGGCTGTTACCCCCAACCCCAACCCCAAAAACCCAGATTTACGCCGACAAACATCATCCCCCCCGCTCTCATCGATGCCGGAAAAGGCCTTCACCCATCATCGCCCCCCACCCCACCCTTTTCGACCTAAAGAGGCGACGAATCGTGTCACGACACCCAAGAATTTGTCGGCGATTTTGAGAAGGAAGAAACAGACCACATCCAAATTCTCAAAATATCCAAAGAAGGAAACCATCCAAAAGAACAAGAACAGGACATACTTGGAAACTAGGGAAAACTTTAGGCGTTTGCACGAAAGACCCAGATTTAGTGGTCATCAAACATCTCGGGGCCACGGAAATCAGAAGCAGGAAACCAGAGCCAAAAGGTAAGGGTGTGTCTGACAGTGATCAATGAAGGTTCTTTCCATAAATATAAGAGGATTAGGAAGCAGGATGAAGAAGGACGAAATCAGGAGCTTAATAAAGAGCAAATGAGTTAATTTTTGTTGTATTCAGGAGTCTAAGATAGAATAGACAGATAAGCAACTTTACTTCAGTCTACGGGGTTCGAAGAAAGTAGAATGGGCGTCAAAACCGGCAGAAGGAAGGTCTGGAGGAATCATATCCTTGTGGAATCCAGAGGTATTCTCGTGCTCTAGCTTTTGGTACATGAACGGATGCGTAATTGTAAATGGACTATGGGGTCCAGACAGAATCCAATGTGTGATGATCAATGTGTATGCCCCATGTAATACCCCAGAAAAAGCTGAGATTTGGGATTGTATAAACACCATAGTCTGCCAAAACTCCACATCATGTATTTGCATCATGGACGACTTTAACTCGGTGAGAAACGAATCAGAAAGGGATGGCAGAGGAATTACAACAAATACCAGAGACATTACCGTGTTCAACAGGTTCATCAACAACTCCAATCTAATTGATCTCCCGATCCACGGAAGGAAGTACACATGGTACAAGGCGGATGGGAGTTGTAAGAGTAGATTAGATAGGGCATTGATCAACCAAAATTGGATCAATCAGTGGCCAAACACACACCTAACTGGTTTGAGACGCTCGGTGTCGGACCATTTCCCTATTCTAATGGGAGAAAAGGCAAAAGACTGGGGCCCGAAACCTTTCAGGAGTCTCAATGCCTGGCTATCCCACCCTCATCTCAAAACTTTCGTGAAAGAGAGATGGAATAGCTATGATTTTCAAGGATGGTCGAGCTACGTCCTAAAGGAAAAGCTGAAGTACCTAAAGACAGACATGAAATCCTGGAATCTCTCAGTCTTTGGATTTATTGAGAAGAATATTGAAAAGCATAGAGAGGAGATCAATAAGTTGGATATACTGGATGAGGTCTTTAGACTAGAGGAATCAGAGATCATTGACAGAAATAAGGCATCGACATTGCTACTCCGTGAGATGAAAAGAAAGAATGGTTTGATGTATCAAAAGGCACGATGCTCCTGGATTAAAGAAGGGGACTGCAACACGCGCTTGTTTAACAACGTCATAAATAGAAGGAGAAAGAAAAATGAGATCATAGGTATGGAGGTAAACGGCGTATGGAGAGAAGACGTTGCAGGGGTAAAAAAGGCGGTTCATGAGCACTTCAAGAAACATTTCAGCAAGGAAAACCTCCATAGGCCAACCCCAACAGCAGATTTCACAAGTAAACGGATCTCCCAAGAGGAAAATGAAAGGCTAGTTGCACCATTCTCGATTGAGGAAATCAAAGATGCTCTAAAAGATTGTGACGGCACGAAGAGTCCAGGGCCAGACGACTTTAATTTCAACTTTTTCAAAGCTAATTGGGACACGATTGAACCCGATATTGTGAGGCTACTGGAGGAGTTTCATAGCAGTAGACGCCTGGTTAAGGGCTTCAAACCAACCTTCATAGTTCTCATCCCCAAAAAGGAGGCAGCCAGCGAGCTTGGTGATTTCAGGCCAATATCTCTAGTCGGAGGTATGTACAAACTTATCTCTAAAATATTAGCAAAAAGGCTTAGCCGGGTACTCCCCTCTATTATTTCAGAAACGCGGAGTGCTTTCCTCGAAGGAAGATACATATTGGACAGTGTAGCTATCCTGAATGAAGCAATTGACAAGGCTAAACGGCAACGACTTAAACGAGTGTTCCTAAAGATCGATTTTGCAAAGGTCTATGACTCTATTGATCGGAGATATCTTGATGTGATGATGGAAAGATTTGGCTTCAATCCAAGGTGGAGAGGGTGGATTAAGGGCTGCATATCTACAGCCACGGCTACGGTACTGGTTAATGGGAGTGCCTCGGGCGAGTCAAGATGGAAAGGGGCCTCTGACAGGGAGACCCACTCTCCCCTTTCCTTTTTCTAATAGCGGCGGAGGGGCTCAGTATACTCCTCGAAAAGGCTACGTCCTTGGGTTACTATAAGGCGGCAGCGATCGGGAGAGATAAAGTCAGAATTTCCCACCTACAATATGCAGACGACACAATCCTCATGGGGGAGGCAAGTGTCGAAAATGGGCGGACGGCAAGGAGGATTCTTAATATATTGGAGTCAATGTCGGGCCTCAAGGTAAACTTCGATAAATGCACAGTAGTGGGGTGAATGTGGAGCCAGAAATCCTAAGTCAAATAGCAGAGATTTTGGGCTGCAAGGTTGGAAGTATACATTTTTCTTATCTGGGAATGAAGGCTGGGGTAAGTAATAAAAGAATAGCAGATTGGAATTTCTTAACTTAAAAGATAAGAAACAAATTGAGAAGATGGGGCAACAAACAAATCTCAATGGGGGGGCAGACTCACCCTGGTTAATTCGGTTCTTTCCTCTATTCCTACATATTACCTCTCCTTCTACAGAATACCAAAAAAAAAAAAAAACAGTGAGAGAGATCGAGAGTTTGCAACGCAATTTCCTTTGGGCGGGCGGGGAGCATCAAAAAAAGATTGCATGGGTTGAGTGGAAACAAATTTGTAAACCAAAATTTCTGGGGGGGGGGGCCTTGGGGTTAGGGATGTGGGCCTATTTAATGAGATTTTATTGGGAAAAATGGGGGTGGAGATTCATTAACGAGGGTAATAGCTTGTGGGCAAAGGTGTTAAAATCTAAGTATGGGGAGAACTGTGATGTGGGGGTAGGTAGACTGCCTGTGGGCAAAGTCGGAAAGGTTTCGGCTTGGTGGGGGGATATTTTAAAAATAGTTAGGTCCGAAAATGGGGGCTGGTTTAATGGAGGGCTGGTTAAGATTACTGGGAGTGGCAATGAGACTAGTTTCTGGGAAGAGGGCTAGGAGAGGTGAGATTATGTGAGTTGTACCCTAGATTGTATAGGTTAAACATGGACAAAGACAGTAACATCAATGTGATGAGGAGTTGGGGGGAGCAAGGATGGTCTTGGCAATGGAAGTGGAGTAGAACACTAAGGGATAGAGAACTTGCATCACTTAACGAACTTTTATCTCGTGTTGACAGGTTCACTCTTAACCCAGAAGCAGAGGACGAATGGCAGTGGAGACATTCTAACTCCGGTCAATTCTCGACGAAGGATACATACTCATTTGTATTGAATCAGGCCCGTCCAACACAGCTGGGAAAAAAGGCGCTACACGGATTCAAGGTAATATGGTCAAATTTTGCGCCTCAAAAAGTTATTGCCCACGGGTGGAGACTGCTATGGGGAAGGCTACCAACGAGATCAAACTGAAGAAACCTGCTGCGTTTTATGCAAAGAGAAAGAAGAGACAGAAAGGCACATCTTCTTCGAATGCAAGCACGTATACAAGATCTGGATGGATTGCATTACATGGATAAATCAAACCACGGCACTCCACTCCGACGCATTGCAAAATCTGTTGAACTTCAGAGGAAACGCTGGGACGGCAATGGGAAAAGATAAACTTACAAATATATGGCTAGAAGTTGTATGGTTGATATGGAAATAGAGAAATGACATCATATTCAAGAAGGTGGAATTCTCAGGCACTAAACTCATAGATGAACTCAAAGCACGACTATGGAGCTGGTTCATAGTCAAGTTCCCGGCACAAAGAAACATGTCCTATAGAGATTGGGTGAAGAATCCATCTATTTTCATCAATACATAAAGCACTGGGGTGGCACTGGTGTGTTGTTGATGTGCTGCTGGGTTTTTGCTAGAATAGAAATTTACACTCAATTTGCTGATCTGTATGTAACCAATTTCTTGGGTAATTCTTTTACCCTAAATTAATACATGCATTATTTATCGACCAAAAAAAACACTCAAAAGAAGCCTTCAGCGACGAGCTCCGTAAAGTAGCGACCAAGGCTGGAGTGCCCTGCTCCAGGACATAGAGTCCTCGACTATGCCGACCCCTCGCCAAGGGTTGCTTGGTCGCCCTATTCTGGATGACAAATGAGTTATTAGTAAATAGCACATCAACAGGAAAATCGGAAATAAGTTTACTAATGGATAACAATTTTTTGGTGAGATGTGGGACGACGAGCACATCTAACAGACGAACGTCCTTATTGACCGAACACGACCCAACGCGAGTGATCGGAATAGTGGAACCATTAGCAACAATAACAGTATCGTTACCGTAATACGGGTGAGGGTTTTCCAGGTCGGCTGAGTGAGGAGTCATGTGAGCAGAAGCACCGCTATCAAGGAACCAATCCGAAGTAGGAAGTTGCGAGATACGACACTGAGAGTCAAGGGCATGAGCAAGGTGTGCCGAAGAGGGGGCAGGTCGAGCATAGCGATCAGGACACCGATTCGCATAATGCCCTTGTTGGCGACAGATCTGGCAGGTGGGAGGGCGGCGAGCAGGGGCCGAGCCACCAAGCGAGGACCCGGAGGGAGCATGGCGACCAGAATTCCGAGGAGAGAAGTTATGGGATTTGGGGCCAGGGCGAGTAGGCTTATCCGAGCGAGCAGACGCAGAGAACGCTGGAGCGGGCGAGGACGAGAAGTCCATCGAGCGGGTAAATTGCTCATAGTTTAGGGCCTGATGGATCAGATCCCGAAAGGCAGGCATGGGCGACATCGCCATGAGAGTGTTAGAGAAACCAGCGAACTGGGGGCCGAGACCAGTAAGAAACCAATGACACTTATCTTCATCATCAACAGGCTTACCGATGGAGGTAAGCTGATCGTAGAGAGCACAAAACTTCTTGCTAAAGTCATCGACGGAGGAGGATCCGCGACGAAGAGAGATGAGTTGATTCCGCAGTTAAGTGATGTGGGAGACCGAAGTGTGATTGTAGGCTGCCTCGATTGCGACCCAGATGGAGCGCAAGGTGTCACAACCGATGACTTCAGCCATGGCTTCTTCAGAGAGGGAGGAAAGAAGAAGGCTAAGGATCTTCTGATCCTTCTCAAACCAAGCGGTGTGGGCTGGGTTTGGTGCCGATTCACCAGAAGTAGTGATTGACTTCGTCGGAGTAAGTGTCGTGCCACGAACGTGAGAGATAAGATCATGGCTTGACAGGACCGGAACTACCTGATTTCGCCATAGCAGGTAGTTGGAGGATAACAACTTGATTATCAAGAGATGAACCAAAACATTGAGAGGGATGGAGGGGGGAGGGGTAGCCACCGCCATGAGGAGAGAAGGGAAGAAATTTAGCGTGAGGCTTTAGAGAGAAAATTAGGGTTTCGGTGAGTCATACTGATACCATGTGAGAATAGGTATGTGATCACCGTTAATGAGGTGATAGTATTGAATCACTATTTATAAGAGTATTTACAATGAGATAATTAAGGTAAATACAACAACCATATCAAAGAGATAAATACAAAAGATATGGACTAAATTAAAATATATTATTCCTATATTATTATTCTCTATTAGTTACTTTCAGTCTATAAGGTATACAACAACCTTTAGATCTGATTTCACTAATGAGCTCTAGATGTCTTCTAGTCTTTAGTCTTCTTCTCTTTAAGTCTTGAGCGGGCGAGCGTTAAAACAGATGAGTAATCAGCTGATATACATACAACTGATTCCTCAGACTTAGACAATTACAAAACTTCTAAGCTTTATAAAACAGCTTAGGAAACTTAGTTCTAGATTACAAATTATTGATCTAACCTGTACTCAACTGATATGGTTTTGGCCATCAAAACTTAAACTCTAAATTGCAATCAGATTAGGGGCTGGATGAATATCCCAACACATTTGTTGCATGTTCTTGATGGTAGTGAAGTATTTCCTCCCACATCATTTCTCGTATCACCCCCTCCTCAATATCTTCGTCTATGTCGATATTTATCGGGACCTGAACCAGAGAATTGCAAATTGGATCATACAACGACGAAGTGTAAGGATGCTCAAGTGCTTCGCTCACAATAATCATCTTTGACGGGTCAAAAACCAACATCTTCTACAACAGACCATCTTTAGAAGTTTTGCGAAGATGCAACCAACGGACCAGACGTCGATGGAGGTTCTGTAGTTGTCGCAACAGAGGAGGAGCTCAGGGGCCCAATACCAGCGAGTGACGACATATTCTGTCATGAATCTGTTTCAGACAGACATAGAGAGATTATTCTTGAGAAAATTGTATTTCCAAGTTCAACCACTCTTCCAAAAGCATTGATCTTTCCTCTTTCAATTCAAGGGCAGTAAAAGAATTCTTGGAAATAATTAATACTAGTATTTTCCAAATAGATTCTCATCTTCCCAGAAGATTGCATCCACCACTTAAGTGTTGGAAACTATACGCCGTGATAGGGTAAACTGCAATATCGAATAGTCAGATAACAAACAAGTCGAGTCAAGGGAAAACCCTTTTCCCGCATAACAGAATACGCCCAGGATAGTGCTCGACTGGTATGGTGTTCCGTTCCCAAAGGTAAAACGACTTTTACTTCTTACACGGTAGCACTACTGTATAAGAAGCTTCGGCGAACGTACTTAGTACGAACTGAACACTCTCGGATATAGATGCGGCACAAGAAAGAACAGTGGAAGGCTTTTGGGAGCTCAACCCACTGCAAAGGGACGAGAGGAGAATAGAGGGAGAGAGGGGCGAATTTCAGCGTAAATCTGGAATGAGGGAAGAGTCTGTATTTATAGGCAGAAGAAACCCTAGGAGGTTGTTGAGATAATCGTGGGAAGATATTGCGAAAATATCTCGTACGTGGATAAGTCTTGAAGACTAAATCTTGAAGACCAAGTTTGAGACTTCCAGATAATTCTGGAACATTCTTGAAGTATTTCGAATGGGCCGAACCAATTCCTGAGTTGGGCTTTCGGAGTTTTTGGGTCTGCAAAAAGATAGGCGGGCCCCAAAGACCAATTACAAAATCCGAAGCCGAGCCGAGCCGGCCGGACGAGCGCGCGCGCGTGTGGCTCTTAGAGGAGTGTACCTCTTATACATGGTTGAACTTCAATGCTACTTCAATGCCTTTAAACCTCATAAATGTTTTGTAGGCTTTCTATGTGGGACAAGATCCCACACCTCAAACTTCAAGTTGAAACACTCAACTTCAACAATTAATTTCTCACTCACCTTAACTCGATTTTGAGATATTAAATATACCACGTTCATCTACTCCGCGATTAGATCGACTATGTCACGTTCAATTATTTTATAATTAACGTTTTAGTCCATCTAATTAATTAATTAGATAAGGGTGTCAAAACCCAATTAATCCCATTAATTCCAACAATCCCCCACATGAGTGAAAATCCTGTCTATACAACATCAGACTCAGTGTTCAGTTCGATTGAGATCTCCGTGCGTCCGGAAAAGTAGTTTTTGGCTTTGAACTTTCCGTAGCCAAACACTATCGGGTACACCGGCGGCTTAGTGGACTCAGTGCCTTGAACTACTCCTCCATAGTGTATACCTAATCAACAGTGTCAGCACACTTCAATCTCGTCTTCGTAACGTTCTCACGTTTTTGTCCATTTTGGCCATGGACGTCCTTTGTGTTCATAAATGTTTGGTCGAAGCGGCCCTCACTTCTCATTTATATAGGTAACCTCCTTTCGAGTATCCCGTTATACTCTAGGAATTATTAAGAGTCGAAGACTCAACATGTACCACATTTTACGGTTTGCTAACACTTGAGATAGAGCTGTCAGGAATAGTCGTGTTTTTCAAGTGTTGTATCACTAACTTCCACAGTTTCGTTTTCCCATTGAACCAAGTTCTTGGGATATCCAGTCATCATGGTTGGGTTTCCACTGCTTTGGTTTTTCTTGTGGGTTTTAGACCCATTCCCTCTACCAGCTTGTTCAATTGATCTCGGTTTATGCTCTTCGTGAGTGGATCCGTTATATTGTCCTTTGTGTTGCCATAATCAATGGACATTACTCCAGTGGAGATCAATTCTCTAACGGAGTTGTGTCGACGACGAATGTGTCTCGACTTTCCGTTGTACATGACATTCGTAGCTCTCCCAATGGCAGCTTGACTGTCACAGTGTACCGTCACCGAAGGTACTGGTTTATTCCAACATGGAATGTCTTCCAGAAAATTACGCAACCATTCAGCCTCTGCAGCGGCTAGGTCTAAAGCGATAAATTCTGATTCCATTGTGGAACGGGCAATACACGTTTGTTTCTTGGACCTCCACGACACTGCTCCTCCTCCAATAGTGAATACATATCCACTAGTGGATAACGAGTCTTTAGTGTCTGATATTCAATTTGCATCACTGTATCCTTCGACTACAGCTGGATGTCTTGTGTAGTGAAGCCCATAATCAAGGGTGTACTTCAAGTATCTTAATACCCTTTTCAATGCTTTCCAGTGCTCATGACTTAGATTGTTCGTGTATTGACTCAACTTGTTTACCGAACATGCAAGATCAGGGCGTGTATAGTTCGTGATGTACATCACACTTCCAATGATCTTTGCATATTCCAGTTGAGCCACTGGTTCTCCTCTATTCTTTCTCAAGTGAACATTGACTTCCAAAGGTGTCTTAGCAGGTGGATCGTTGAAGGCATTAAATTGTTTTAGTACCTTCTCCACATAGTGAGATTGTGTCAAGGAAATTCCATCAGACGTTCTCTCTATCTTGATTCCAAGAATCACATCTGCTAATCCCATGTCTTTCATGTCAAAGTTTCTACTTAACATGTTCTTCGTATTAACTATGATATTGTGATTGTTACTCATGATTAACATGTCATCGACATATAAGCATACGATAACAAATCCATTTGGTGTATCTTTCACGTATACACACTTATCACATTCGTTAATTCGAAACCCAATTGACAACATCGTATTGTCAAATTTTAAGTGCCACTATTTAGGAGCTTGCTTAAGTCCATACAGTGATCGAACGAGTTTGCACACCTTTTTCTCGTTTCCAGGAGCAACATATCCTTCAGGTTGATCCATGTATATTTCAGCATCCATCTCACCATTAAGAAACGTCGTCTTAACGGCCATTTGGTGTATTTTGAGATTTTGCAAAACAGCAATAGCGACTAACACCCGAATGGAGGTGATTCTTGTCACTGGTGAGTATGTATCGAAGAAATCATACCCTTCTTTTTGTTTAAAACCTTTTGCAACTAGATGAGCTTTGTACTTGTCAACAGATCCATCTTCTTTGTACTTTCTTCTAAGGACCCACTTGCATCCTAAGGGCTTACAACCTTTAGGGAGGTCGACCAACTCCCATGTGTGATTTAACAGAATAGACTCGTATTCACTTTTTATGGCCTCCTTCCAGAGTTGTGCATCTGGTCTTGCCAAAGCTTCTTTGATAGTTTTAGGTTCATCTTCCTCCAAAACATAAGTAATGAAGTCTGAACCAAAATCTTTATCAATTCTAGCTCTCTTACTGCGTCTCGGTTCTTCACTCTCTTGAGTGGAAGGACTAACAGTGTCGTCTGTTGCTTCAAGAGTTCTCTTATTCGAACTTTTTTCCTCTTTTTCCTTAAGAGGAAAAATGTTTTCAAAGAATATTGCGTTCCTTGACTCAATTGTGGTGCCTTCTGTCATATCCGGTATTTCAGATTTGTGAATCAGAAATCGATAGGCACTGCTGTTTGAAGCATATCCTATAAAGATACAATCAACTGTTTTAGGGCCGATTTTAACTAGTTTAGGAAGTGGTACTTCAACCTTAGCCAAACACCCCCACACTTTGAGGTATTTATATGAAGGTTTTCGTTTCCTCCATACTTCATAAGGAGTTTGATCCTTAGTTTTATGTGGTATCTTATTCAGAATGTGGTTAGCCGACAGAATGGTTTCCCCCCACAAATTTTGAGGTAAACCAGAGCTGATTAACATAGCGTTCATCATCTCTTTCAGTGTTCGGTTTTTCCTTTTCCGCAACACCATTAAACCGAGGTGAGTATGGGTCTGTCGTTTGATGAATTATTCCTGTTTCAACATATAATTGTTCAAACGGAGCTACGTACACTCCACCTCTATCACTACGAATTGATTTAATTCGAGTGTCCAATTGATTCTCTACTTCATTTTTGTAACGTTTAAAAGCTTATATAGCTTCGTCTTTACTTCTCAAAAGATAAACGTAGCAGAATCTTGTACAATCATCAATAAAATTAATAAAGTACTTTTTCACTCCTCGTGTGGAGCTTTTACTCGAATGTGATTTTTCAAGATGAACAAATCCACATAACTTGTGGAAAACATTCCACTGAATTCAACCATTTTAGGTTTTCCAATATTTAGCTTTAAGGTCACACCTTAACTACCCCTTTTCATTCAAACATGTCGACGGAGACCTCTCTCCCTCACATTCGAATGTATCCATGTGAGGAGATGCGTTTCCCCACGTTCGAGTTGCTTGCCACTTTATTTGCGAATTTCTCTTATTCACCAAATTTGGACACAGCCTCGATACATTAAAAGACAATCTAGCGTTGATTTTTCTTTTATTGGAATTATTTCCAACTTCAAAATTAATTTAATCTTTGGTCAACATACCAAAATTAAATTCAATTTCAAATGTGACTTTTATTGCCACCCTTGACTCGAGCATAATTTTCGATCAAATTATACTAGTCAAAAACTTTTGAACTAAATTCAAAACAAATTTATGCTCTCGAGCACAAATATTTAATTCCATGAGACAATTAATAATTAAATTTAGATATTGTTCAATAATTATCCAAAAGTTAATTAATTAATTTTCAGTTAAATTAATTAATTAATTAATTAATCTTTATTCGGTAATTAATTGACAAAGTCAATTCTGTTCTCAAGAATACTCGGCCCAAACCGGAAGATGCGCATTTGTTCTCATCTGTTCTCAGAATACATCTAATCTGTTCTCAGAATACGCCCAATTAGTTAATTAATATATCTCTGTAATTAATTAACAAAAATCAATTATGTTCTCAAAATACATCAATTCTGGAAGATGCGCATTTGTTCTCATCTGTTCTCAGAATACATCTAATCTGTTCTCAGAATACGCCCAATTAGTTAATTAATATATCTCTGTAATTAATTAACAAAAATCAATTATGTTCTCAAAATACATCAATTCTGAAACGAAGGCATGCTCCAACCAATGAAGTCATGCTCCAATTCCGCTCCATATCATATCAACGAAGCCATGCTCCAGGCATGCTCCAACCAATGAAGCCATGCTCCAATTCCTCCGCCGCCACTCACCGACGGAAATGCCACTCATCGACGAAGCCATGCTCCAGGCATGCTCCAACCAATGAAGCCATGCTCCAATTCCTCCGCCGCCACTCACCGACGGAAATGCCACTCATCGAATAGTCAGATAACAAACAAGTCGAGTCAAGGGAAAACCCTTTTCCCGCAGAACATAATACGCCCAGGATAGTGCTCGACTAGTATGGCGTTCCGTTCCCAAAGGTAAAACGACTTTTACTTCTTCTTACACTCTCGGATATAGATCCGGCACAAGAAAGAAGTATGTGGATAAGTCTTGAAGACTAAATCTTGAAGACCAAGTTTGAGACTTTCAGATAATTCTCCTCCGCCGCCACTCACCGACGGAAATGCCACTCATCGAATAGTCAGATAACAAACAAGTCGAGTCAAGGGAAAACCCTTTTCCCGCAGAACATAATACGCCCAGGATAGTGCTCGACTAGTATGGCGTTCCGTTCCCAAAGGTAAAACGACTTTTACTTCTTCTTACACTCTCGGATATAGATCCGGCACAAGAAAGAAGTATGTACTTCTTACACTCTCGGTGGGCCGAACCAATTCCTGAGTTGGGCTTTCGGAGTTTTCGGGTCTGCAGAAAGATAGGCGGGTCCCAAAGACCAATTGCCAAATTCGAAGCCGAGCCGGCCAAACAGACGCGCGCGCACGTGTGGCTCTTAGAGGAGTGTACCTCTTATACATGGTTGAACTTCAATGCTACTTCAATGCCTTTAAACCTCATAAATGTTTTGTAGCCTTTCTATGTGGGACAAGATCCCACACCTCAAACTTCAAGTTGAAACACTAACTTCAACAATTAATTTCTCACTCACCTTAACTCGGTTTTGAGATATTAAATATAACACGTTCATCTACTCCGCGAGTAGATCGACTATATCACGTTCAATTATTTTATAATTAACGTTTTAGTCCATCTAATTAATTAATTAGATAAGGGTGTCAAAACCCAATTAATCCCATTAATTCCAACATTTAAGATCAAGAGTTTCAATAGTTTTAGAACTAAATAATGCAAACTAGTTGATATTAAACTTCTTACCGCTGAAGGACTCATATATGCATCAATACATTGGCATTCATGACAAAAGATACAATGTTCACCCATCGTCGGTGTCATAAATAATAAGGCAAGTAGAAGGAAGAAGGCTTTGAGTACATGCATAATTAAAAGATTTAACATTAGAAACATTTTAAGTAATTCAATGATATAGGCCCACAATTAATTGAACACGTCAACTATCCACCAAGTGTTCGACAAATAGGGCTTAGGTGATCCTTTTGATTCGTCAGCATGCCAGTAACAAATTAAGCAGAACTATTTTCCAAAAGCAACCAATGGGGAAAGGATTATAATCCTTTATCATCGATTTTCAACTGAAAACAGAACTTGAGACCAATACACATGCTCTAAATACATGAAGAAAGCACAAGAGGTCGCAAACTGCCTGAAACAGTATACACGTAAAACATTTAACCCCACTAGCCCTTTCGTTGCATACCTGGAATCTGAAATTTCTCCTTTGAAGAAGCGCCTCCCCATTTTTAACATATCTTTCTTCCCCTCACATTCATCTTGGCCGCTCCTATCGATCAACACGGATGAATCGCTCCTATAGATCAACACCGATGAATGGAAGATGATGAACATCATGTTTTTTGTTTTTTAGGGTACTGCAATTTTGATTTTCTTAATTTGATACATTAATTATTTAAACTTTAATCTTAATAAGAATATATATTATATATTTTTAATGTGTAATTAATTAATTAATTAATTTTTAATTTAAAGGATATTTTTGTCATTTTATAATTATTATTTTAATTTATTAGTGGAGCGAAGTAGTGCGATTGCACATTGCATACAGCAAACGCACTATTGCGAAATGCAATTATATATAAATAATCATATACGTTGGATCATTGATCTAACAGTATTTGATGAATTTCCTGTTATCAGGAAGTGCAAAGCCTTCCTGACGATAGAAAAACCTAATTAAGTAAAATTAATTTTAAGTAACATAATTATTATAAGAATAAAATAAATTGATAAATTAATATACTAAATCGGTAAATTGGTAAACCACTTATAAATCTATACAATTGTAATAATAAATTATTACATTATATTTACTAAAATTAAAAAATTGACTCTTCAGTAAATTAATTTAAATTTACTAAATACTAATCGCTCGATCTTAATTATGTATACTCACTTAAATTACGACCCTTCACATCAGACACCCTTTCTTTTGAATATAAATAGGCTTAATCAGACCATTCAAAACACACTTTCACTATCATTCCTTAATTATCTCTCTCGCATATCATCAACTATGTATGTTAAGGAAAAGGTAGCTTTTGTCTTCATAATTTATTTTGTTTTCTATTGCTATAACAAATTGTTTAATATCCTTTTGTTTGCATTGTAGGATTTCTTCGAGGGACTTATGGTGATCGTTCAAAGAAACCGACGGGAGTTGAAACTACTGCGAATTTTATAATATATAATATTAATATATATTTTTTTATACTATGACTTATAACTAATAAATGTTAATAATATAAATGTCTCAAAATATTTAAAAAGATTGAATTAAATAACATTTATTTTTCACCATTTACACTATACCTTAAGTTTGTGGGTGTAAAAAAATTGATGAACCTAAATTTACGTAAAATTTATCTTTAAATGTCACTATTACATATACCGATATACGAACTATCATTGTTTAACATGTATAACATGTGATAATTCGTATAAATAATAGTGACATTGAAAGCTAATAAACACAAATAATTAATATTAATTATTATTTAATTATTCCACACATGAGTGAATAAAGAATGAGAAGTTACTGGGTCCTATATAAAGAAATTCTTAGGAATTTCTAGACATCAGAGATTCTGTCTTGTCTCTGATCTTTCCCACGATCACAAAATAACAGAGAAGACAGAAACAGAGAATATGTATTATGTGCTATAGGACATCACACACTCAAAGGGCACTTAGATTGTGGATATAAGAAGCGATTCGTGAAATTCATGTGATCGTGTTTAGACTACGAGGATCACAGTACATATGTGGAATTCAACCGGGTTCAACAATCTTCCGCTGCATTGAGAATTACAGGTTGGTAATTCTAATTCTGATTTCTCAATAATTAATTCCAACATTGGTATCAGAGCCAATGAGTTGGATTCTCGTACGTTTCAATGTGAATTTCTCGTTTAAATGCATGCCTGTAATTATTGTTGATTATGCACGCATAAATGAGAATCGGTATTTTTTTAAGAATTTTAATTTTTTCAAATGGTTGAATTAGAGGCTGAATTTTTTTACTATACATGCGTAGTATAGTGTAGATGATATCTGGAAAGTTTCAGGTTTTTCGGCCTTACCGTTTGGGAGAAAAAAACCAGTCTTTGGAAATTTACAGAAACTTTGACTAAAAATTACGAATGATATATAAGGAATCATGATTAATTCTTGTTACTGGGTTGAAGTACGTTGAATGAGGATTCCTTCGATATAATGTTCGTTAATTTTGGCCAAGAAACAAGTGAGTTATGATTTTTTAAAAAATTCATATTTTTAGGGTAATTCTGAAAAGTTTCAGAAACTTTGTGGGTGGCTAAATGAGAATTAGATATTCTCCAGGGACCATTCTGCAATTAGTAGTTGTGCGCTCTTTCAAAATCTTGGTTTGGCTTGTTTATACTCGTTATAACTCCGTTTTTAGTTTCGAAAATTCCTGTGAACTACGTTTTTTTGTGTAGATTCTTAATTTTCATAGTATGGATGTATTTGAACAAAGAAAAGTTTATGTACTTATTTATCTATAGAAATAAGAACCCTGGTATGGACTTATTTCACTTGTGAATTAGCTATATATACGCATTGAATTAAATTTCTTTGCTTAATTATGGGCTTGAAATTCATGTGTTCGAGTTTGTAAAAATTAAATTAGTTTTAATGGTTGCTCGTTTTATGGGTATGACTCGAAAGAATAAGAACATTTAATGTTCAATAAATTCGAGATAATGGAGTTAAGCTCCGTGATTTTAAGAATTACATGATTAAAAGTCACTACATTTTTTGGGAACTTTACGTTAATTAATGGAGATTTATAGTTTGTCGCTCTTCTATTATCACGTAAGGATATTCCGATTGCAAAGCTCGTTATTTAATTGTAGTTAAAACTTGAGCTAAGACAATTTCAAGAGAACATATTGTAGTTTTCTAAGATGAATTATGTCCAGAATGAAAAGTGATAATTTTATAAAAATTGTTGACATAAATTGGGTAAAAAGATACTAGTAAACTAGTCGTTTGAACGATTTGTTTACGTGCTGCAAATGATTTCGGGGATCCGACGTTCTTAGCTTGAGAAGTTGGGGCAACATTCGGATGGAGAACCGTGATCTGTAATTTTTCCCATTATTTTTCATAATATTGGTACTAAAGTAGTATTATAAGAGTGTATAAAATACATTGAAGATTATCCGAAAATTTCAAGTTAACTGCCTGATAGTGTAGCTGAAACAAGATCTTTTTTAAAAAACCATTGTAGTTGGTTTATCAGACTTTCAATAGTTTTATGATTACTTGGACTACTTTGGGTTGTTTTAACTTATGACATGATTGTGCTTTATTGTGTTTATATTGATAAATGTTTAAGCATGCCGATTCATGTTGTTGAGTGGGAGTTTTAGCTATTTTTTGGATTAAATGCTAGAACTAATTTTGTTCATGTTTTGGAGTTGAATCTGTTAAATGAGGATACTTAGTGAGATTAATGATTAATAGCTCTAAGTTATTTTTCGATATCAAATTTTGTATCGAATTTTTCAGATGTTAGTTAGCTTAACAATGAACTTAATGATGCATAAATGAACATTAACTTGTTGAATCACTTTGATTAAAAACCAGACAAAAGCAATAATAGTTGAGTTAATCACCAGGCTGAACGGCGTTTTCTCAAGATGCGTTGGGACAAGCTTCACTCCTTACTCCACAAACGACATGCTCTAGAGCGTAGGGTCATGTATTTAGAGGACGAGGTGTACGAAGGAGGCGATATGGATCATGAACACGCTGAGGTCCTACTTGCCGAGGCGAAAGTGGAACTGGAGGTTGTTGTTGTTGCGTACGATGATCACAACGAATTATGTTTTGGTCATTAAAAGGGTGTTTGTCTGTGTGTGCTGATTTTTAGGGTTTTATGTGTTTGTGGGTGACGATGTTACGGTTGAAGAACTATTTTATTTTCTGTTTTTAAGTAGATCGATCATGGGTGTATAACCCTTTTAACGGTTGTATTGTATGCTTTTGATCCTGTTTTGCTACAATGCCTCAACTGTGAGTCCCATGTCAATTTGGTTGTTTAATTTGATATTTTGATCACTAAAAGAATAAATCCAAAATGAATATATTGTTGATCACTTAAATTGAGTATCAAAAATTTTGCTTAGATTGACGTAATTTCCAATTATTTCAGATCATGGAATTTTTTATATACAAATCAAATTAATTAATTTTGCTTAAATTTAAATACTCCCCCATTAATGTAGTTTCACTTATTTTTATTCTAATAATGTCAATTTAAGTTCAATAATTTTACTTAAATACCCTAAACCCCTCATTAAATTACTAAATATGAATAATCAATCATTTTAAACAATTAATGTTATCAAATTATATCTCTTTTGACATACACAATATTTTCATGAATGATTTTTACACAAAATCATAATAATTTTACTAAACTTTTAGGTAAATAATTTTACACATTTTAAATTATAATTATTATTTATAGTGTATTTATTTTATAATATCACTAACTTTACGCTATGAGTTGATCAATACTAATAATCTTCCCTAATTTGGGGCTTAAATAATGAATATTATTTTTTTTTTATTTAGTTTTTTTAATTAATGAATAATATTGATATATATATTTATTATTATTAAATGAACCCTAAATATTTTTTAAATTTTGAATTGAATGTAAGCTGTAATATTTTTTTTTTTGGGGCTGCAACGCGTGTGTATGGCCAAATAGGGGTTGTTGCGTACACAAGATGGACATAATATAATGATGACGATTTGGTTGATGTCAAAGGTTGCAAAAGCTCTTAAGGGATGGCAATATAAATACCCCTAGCCATGTAAACTCATTCATCCTCAATCCTAAAAATCCCAAATTTCAAAAGTTCGTGCCCTCCTCACCAAAAGGTCAAATGTCAATGTATGAATATGACAAAAGGCAGAATGAAGAGTTGAAAGAAGAATTGAAGATTTTCATGAAAAGATTGTTGGGTCATTGCACACCACATTCGTTAAGCGATGTGATTCTGGGTGAGGATCCTTAATTTACATAAGATTTACGAGTTCTTTGTTGAAGCACATAGGGTCAAGGAAATTTCAGTCATTGTTCTTTCTAATTCAACAGTTCGAGACCAAAAGATTCGGCAAGCAGCGGTGGCGGTGGACGTGGCGTTGGCGGTGATGGTGATATGGAAGATAGTGTGGAAGGAGGTGGTGACGAAAACAGTGTTTAGGTTTTAGTTTAGGTGTTTAAGCAATTAAGCGTATTTTTTTTTTAATCATTTTTTTATGTTTTTGATTTTGGGACGTAATCTTCCCCCATTTTCCAATTGAATCTAATGAAATTAAATTTTAGTTATTAATTTTCTTTTATTATATTTTGTAAAATAAATAACATCAATATACATTAATGAAACTAAACTCAAATTAAATCCAAAAAAAATATCAAAATTATAACCTAAATTACCAGTTTTAAGGAATCAAAATCACCACTCAAATAAAAAAATGGATCTTGACTTAGTAAATTTTCAATGGTCATCTCCCCAAACTTAAATTAAAATATTTAAATAAACAAAAAATATTTTTGGAGGAGGCGAAGGGTTGCAATGCGTGTGACCGAAAGGTTGCAACGCGTGTGGCCGAAAGGTGCGTCTAGATGAAGGTTTTGGAGGATGGTATGTTGCAATGGGGGATTATAAATACGAGCAACACCTAGTCATGTAAATTCATTCAACCATCCTCTCCTCCACACCCACTAAGAATTTCAAATGGCAAGAACACCTTCAAAGTTTGAAAAATTTCAAGAATTTGTGTCTTCCTCCCCTAAAAGCCTGTTGTCAATGTATGAATACACGAAGAGAGAAAATCATGAATTGAAAGTAGAAATCAAGTTGTTCATGAAGAGGTTATTGGTTCACTACACGCCACAATCCTTGAGCGATGTCATTCTGGGCGACGATCATTTGCATAAAATGCACGAGTATTTTTTCAAAGCGAATAGGACAAGGGGGATTCCATTGATCGTGCTTTTCGACTCTAGCGTGCGAGACGTTGAAAATTCAGCAAGTGTTGGTGGTGGCGGAGGTGGCGATACAGATGGTGAAATGGAAGATGAGGATTAGGGGAGTATATTTTAGGATTTTTTTTTTTTTTGTTATATGTAATCTTACCCAATTTCTCTATCAATTAATGGAACTAAATTTTAAATTTTATTTATTGTAAAATATTTACCCTAAAATTTCTAAATAATAATAATAATCTAAATCAATCAATTTAATTGAAGTTTACTTGTAAAATTACAAATTCAAAAGGATTCACCCAATTAATTTTAACAAGTCTCATTATCACTAGCTTGTAAAAAAAAAAAAAAATTATGAACTTGTAAAAATTCAAATTCAAAAAGTAAGAAATTCAAATCCTAATAATCTAAATTAAAAAGAAAACACAATTAATGAAAATTGAATGCGAAATCAAATTAAACCCTAAACCAATTCGAAGGGAAACCCTAAATTCTAACAAGAAGCCGGAATTGTCGTATTCTACACAAATCTTCCCCCATTTTCTCAATATAAATCATCCTTAGCCCTAAAAAATCTCAAACAAAAAAATATAGATTTTCTTTTGTAAAATTATCGATCAGTTCTCATAGAGAAAAACTCAAATTAAATCCTAACAAATTAATTTGTACAAAAACCGAATTGAACTTGGTAAGGAAATCAAAATCGATGAGGTAAATTGTTACAAAACATAAAGTCGAAAAATTTGAAAAAAAAAAAGATAAATATATTGATCTGATAATTAATTACTTGCTACAATTATGGAATGAACACCAAAATAACAAACTTGTAAAACCAGCTATGATTCCAGAAACAAAACAAAAAAACAAAAGTATAGGAAGGAGAATGAATAAATACCAATAATATTGCATAACTTCATTTCCAATTCTTTTCGGCTGATAAGAACTTGAGGCCTCATTCGTTTCATCTTCTTTCAGATTTAGTCCAAGATTCGAATTTGAATCATCTCCATATGACTTCTGCTGGAAATATGTAGTGTATGCATCGATAGCCTCTTCTTCAGTCCGGAAAGATATGTACATGGATCCTTTGAATCCGATGATATGTAGAGCACATTCACTCCAACTATTATAAATCTCAACATGTACGCCTTTGAAGACTACGTAATATTTCTCAACCTTTTTTACGGTTGTGCTAAATATTCTGGTAGAAGATGAAATTCTTTTTTTTTTTTCAATGTAGAAGATGAAGTTCTTTAGTGTAGAAAGAAAGAAGAAGGAAACGAAGAAGAGAATGTTGGGATTAAACGGTAACAAAAGGAAGATAAAACTTTTAATTAAATACAAACATTGAAAATTGTCTTGTGTAATTATTACTTACCTTGAACAAATAAGGAGAGAGAGAGAAAAAAGGGTGTCAAATTCTAATATTTAATTCAAAAATAATAGTTCACCAATATATTTGAATTAAGGGTATATTAATCATTTTAGCACAACTTAAACTAGGAATGAACTAAAATACTCTTACATGTATATACAGATTATGTATGTTTAGCACCACCCTTTTCTAATTCGCAATATTTGAAAACAATACTTATATATAAGACCTATGGGGATGTTTGTTTTAAGATTTTGTTGATTTTGAAATTCGAATTTTAAAATTTAGTAGATTTTGAACTTCTAATGACTTGTATGTTTTGTATTTGTTTTAAGATTTAAGTAGGGTATGAGTATAGGATTATAAGTGTTTATATAGGATTTGTATATATTTATAACTTTTATAAGATTAATAGATATTTATAGAGTAGAATTTTAACATCCTAAATCCAAATTTCAACTAGATAATGAGTGAAATTTTAAATTTTCAAATTCAAATTTTAATTTCATCATAAAACAAAAATCCCCAATATATTTTGATGTGAAATTAAATATTGAGTTTGTTATGGAATTCATATTTCTATAAAAATATGTAAGTGATTTATGTTGTGGCTTGTTTCATATTCCCTCCATTCTATAATAAGTGTTGTTTTAGCCCATTTTTCTTGTACACAAATAAGTGTTATTTTAGAATTTTTACACAGTTTGTTCCCATTATATCCTTCAATTTGAAAATTATTTGAGACATAAATTTGGAAATAATTGAAAAAGATTGGATAAAGAATTTGAAAAGATTTGAAAAAAATTAATGTGATCAAAATCTTTCTTTATAATTTAAGGGTATACTTGTCAATACATACTCTTTTTTAATTCCAACAAATTTCATGAAAACAACACTTATTATAGAACGGAGGGAGTATCAATTAATGTTCCCGGCGGCCGAAATGTTTGAAGTTTGTGTTGTAATTAAATAAAGAAGATTAATTAAGGATAAGGAGAAAAGAAAACAATTTATTTGTTCGAGAAAAAGAAAACGATTCCATCTACTACGACTATAGAATTTTAGAGCCATCGATCACTTTATTTCTAACACATGCTACTTCTTATTTCATTCACACATCCCTAAAGTTTCACATTTTAAAAATAATAATTAATTTGACAAATCTACCAAAATCTAAGATCCGACAATATCAGTGGCCCAAATTCTAATTATCACTTTATTGGAATAAGAGAAGGGGGGACATTAAAATATACATCAAGAATTAACCACCCACCCAAACAAGCTAGCTAGATAGATAGATAGAATTTCAATTTGTGGTTGGTGCATGTAAGTTAAATTTCATGATTTGCTTAATCAAGACTTATATACCTCGTATTCCTTTTTTATTTTTATTTTTGGTCGGGCAATTATATAAAACCATTTTTATTAAAAACATAAGGGTGTGCATTACATGTATTCTTTTTACATTTTTTTTAAAGTGTGTATAATGACAAAATTATTATATTTAATGAATATTTAAATTATTGTATTGTATGAAAGAAAATAGAAAATTTTAATTTCAAAATTATTTAAATAAGAGTATATATTTAGAAATTTATATGTAAAAATTTGAATAGTATGCACAATAAATAATGTTTTATTGATTTATGTATAAAAATAAAATAAAAAAATCATAATCTTTTACAATTTGATAAATATAATGGAGTAATATATTGTTAAAACTGATACGAGCTAGTATATATATTTACAGTTTCTAATTAAAGGGAAAAAAACATTTTTTTTTTACAAATACATACATATATATAAATCACGTAATGAGAAAATCTAGAATAGGGTGGGTCGATATATTGCTAATTTTTTTATACCTGCTCCAAACTGATCATTCAATGGCACGCGTTGCATTTAGACTTCATATTTTAATGATCGGATTCGAGGAAGAGGGTTTAGTGAAAATACTAATGACTTGTATAGAGTAAATTCAGTTTAATAAAGAAGTCGCTCAAAATATATATTCAAATATAGAAAAAGAAATGATTTTGTGTCTCTAAGTTTGAAATCATTATTTTTAGCCAAGAAAATATTTAATTTTGAACCATTATATACTTAGTAAAGTCAACAAAAAATTGATAAACAATGTCTCTGATGCAGGCTGAATTAAATGGTGGTACATACTTGTCGAGTTATCGTATAGACAGAATAAAATAGTGGTACAACCTTATTAACAAACATGTGTGGTACGTACATACTAAACTTTAATTACCTAAAAATCAATTAAAAGGGTATAGTTGAAAAAAATGGGGGGGGGTTTCATAAAATAATTTAAAATTAATTAATGGTATCAATAAAGGCATGACACAATTAAAAATAATAATTTGTCCTATAATCATGGATCCATACATATTTTTATTTTTGAGTGCAAAGCAAACAATACTTGGGTTAGTTAATATGAATGCATTACCACTCTTAACTAATAAGTCAAACGTTTGTCTAGGGAATAAACAGCATTTAAACAAAGCTTTTGTGAACTAATTAATTAAATAGCTTGATTTGTAATGAAGTTTAGCATATTCCGTTGACAAAAGGGACATGCAAGTGAATACTCTTAGGACACCTCAACATATAAATAGTCCCCATGATTATTAGCAACCTAATAACTTAGCTTCCAAATGAACTAACACAATTTCTTTTTAATTTTTTTTAATAAATGCAAGTTTATTGTACATTAATTGGAAATATAATATATATATATATATATATATATTATCTTTAGAAATTGAATTGCAATCATAAAGAAAAAAAAAGAATGAAAATAAAGAACGCGGATCTGTTGATTCAATTTTATCAAGAATAACTACGTCTGGAGGTACTAACAAGTCAGCAGGGGTGGGCATTCGGTCGGTTCGATTCGGTTTTGGGCTTTTTTCAATCGAAAAAACCGAAATCGAACCGAAATTTACTAGAATCGAACCGATTAAAAGTTCAGTTGGTTCGGTTCGGTTTAAACCGAAATTCTTGTATAAAATATTATTTTTCAACAATTAAAAATTTTCAAGAATTTTTTACACTAAAAATCAAATTCAAATTATAAGTTCAAGAGTTCACAGTCCAAACTAACAAGTTCCTCAAAGTTTAAAATTACAAACCATAAAAATATATATCACACAAAAAATTAATGATTTTGTTGCATTTTCCACAATGAAATTCATCTTCAAAGGAGATAATTATATTTTAGTACGTGGGCAAGAAGACGATAAATGTCGAATTGAAAATTAATAAATTAACATTTTTCAAATAGAGTTTATTTTTGTTACCGTATTATTCCATATAATTTATTGATTAAATAAGTATTTTTTTTATTTATATAAATTAAAGAAGTTCGGTTTGGTTTATTCAATTTTGTAAAATATAAACTGAACCGAACTGAATAAATCGAACCAAATAAACCGAAAATCTTCGGTTCGGTTCGGAAATTCAGTTTTTTCGGTTTTATGCCCACCCCTAACAAGCAGATCTACTATTTTATATTGATAAAATATAATATTGTAGGAAATTTTTTTTTATTGATATCAACATTTTTAAATACATAAACTTGCTTCTAATATCATATTTTCATTTTTAATTAATTTTTTTTAATCTTATATTAAATATTTTAAATTAAATATATTATACATTATTATTGTACGTGATAATAAATACTCCTATTTAATTTAGAATGGGACGCCCGTCTTTTGACCCGTTGGGAGTACGTAGTCGCCCGTTCCTGTGCCAAGACCCTTATATGATCACCTTGCCCTAGAGGTATATATACTTATTGACCCTTATATGATCACCTTGCCCTAGAGGTATATATACTTATTGAGCCGACACACTTACTTGTGTTCAACTCGAAAAAAGTTTAAAATTGACTCAACCTATTTACTATTGTAGTTCTCGAACTCAAGTTTCAGCTAGTAATAATAGACTCAAGCTACTTACTATTGTAGTTCTCGAACTCGAGATCTAGCTCAAGTAATAATAGACACGCCAGGCTCACGAATCTAATTTAGCACATATAATTTTACTATTTTACCGCTAATTAATGTTTACAAGTATATTCTACATAAAAAAAATTGTAATATTAAAATTATCGATCAGTTAAAGTTTACTGTGCATCGCACGGGTACATAAAACTACAACTTGTTAAGTTTTAATTCCAAAACCACCGCAGCAAGGGGAATTCTGTGAAAAAATCATACTTTCTCCGTCCACCAAAAGTGTGCTCACTTATTGTTTTAGGTCCACAAAAAATAAGTTTATTCGATCTATTTAAATAGTTCACTTTTGAATTTTATTTACTTTAATAACAAGATTGAGTATCTACCAAATATATTTTTTACTCGTTATTCCAAATATATTCTTTATAAATAAAATATGATTTTTTAAAAAACATTTTTTTTGATGGAAAGTTAAATACCCGCCTAGGTAGTGGTGCTCTAACCACTTGAACTATCACACTTTGTCATTTTTTTAAAAACATGTATAAAAAAAAGTGAGCACACTTTTTTGTGAACATTTGGAGTATTATACTAGTAAATCCAATCACATAAAAATGATAGGGAGAAACAGACTCTAAGACTATAAATATTGGGGTGTTTGCAAACTCAAGTAAACACTTCTTTCTTTTTAACACTTTTTTATAAGTTTAATATATGTAAGTTTTTAATTTAAAGTTTTTTTTTTTTTTAATCTGGACTCCTAAAATATTACTACTGGTCGAATAAATTACCTTAAAGTAATTTATTGTTGCAAATTGAATAACTCATTTATCATTTTAAATTGAAGAAATGTGTAAATAAATCATATATAGTGTAAAAAATGAAAAAAATATTTATTTATTTGATCAGTACCATCAAAATTTGGCATTAGTTTTTTTTTTTTTAATTAGTTTTCTTTTTTCTTTTTATTAATGAATTGTGTTTCTTGTTTCATGTTTCCAAAAACACATATACAATCATAATCCGGTCTGTTATTTGTGTATTTTGTTTATGTTTACATGATTTTTTAAGATACATTTTTAACTATAATTTTTTCCTTGTTAAATCATGAAATTTATCATTCAACCACATTAGTTGAAGAAAGTATAAATTTATCTTCGGTAGAAAGAAATACGCATTTGTTAAATTTTGAAAAGATAGATAGATAATTTATTTAATGTTGTATAAGCAAATATACATACAAGTTTGGTAAAGTGTTGCTATCCAATCAGCAAGTGGCCTAGAAGCTAGGGCATGTCTATATTAATACGGGGAGCGTTATTGTGCTTCTTTAACTGCACAACAAGATACTATATACACGAAAAAAAAAATCCCTCAACTTATAGTGTACTTGTTTCTTTTTGCATACGTTTTAAAAAATATACTTCAATATCATTTATGAAGTAGATAAATTAGAAAATAAATTCGATAAAAGATAAAATATGTACGGTAAGGTATATTATTTAAAAAAAAATGTAAAATTATATGAACAACTTAAAAAGAAATGTGGACGGAAATGTTTGGAAGCTTGGAGAATAGGAAGGCGTAACAGGATTCGAAGGAGATTGTTTTTGTTCAGTGATGCAGGTAGCATGCCATATGTAATACTCCTTCCTATATACAGTATGTTATCAAGGGCACAGTTTTTTTATTACTCAGCTTTCACTTTGTCTCACTAGTATATCTTTGACTGGGAATACTAAGTGTTGACTAGTCAACCGATTTGACTGATGCTGATTGCCCATTATACACACTCTCTTACATGTGCTACATGTGGCCAACCTAATTATTTCAATCAAAAGTAGGGTTTCTTATTTCATCATCCCCTGTACTCGCTCTAATTTTCCTTGCATTTCTTTTTTGGACCTACATTTTATACTTTTACTGGATAATTTGTATAGTTTGATTGACACATTATTTAAGAAAATGTAATTTAATAGTTGATAATGTAAGATAAATAAGAAGGGGTATTTGAGGTGATTTGATGAGTTGTAAAGTAAAATGTATGAAAAAAAATAAGTGATAATTTTGAAAATAAAATGAACTTTGTGAGGTTATTAATTTTGTGAGGTATTTCCATATTAAGAGTGTGCAAGTAATTTTGAAACGTTCCGAAAAAAGTGTGCAAGTAACCAAGGAACATGGTTAGTAATAAGTTTTGTATTCCATTTTTTAAGTATTACTCTGTATTTTATCTCTTATTTTCAATCACACCAACTGTACTATATTTATTTATTTATTTTATATTTTATCTTATATATTAATATATCTTGTACACATCTATTATTTATTATATCCATTAATCAAAACATCCCTAAAAACTTATAGCAGGGAGTACAATTATTCATCAAATTATCCACCTTCCCCCTTTTTTATATTAAACAAAAAATAAAAATAATAACCGCATTGATACTTGAGAAATTGCAGAGTAACGTCTTCCGTATATAGAGACTGTAGAGTCATCCAAGTACACATATCAAGATGCTTCCCAATTCCACGTATGAAATTATTACTCCTTCCGTTCCACAAAGATAGTCACGTATTTTTTTTTTGATGTCTCAAATTATAGTCAAATTTCCTCTTTTACTTTAGTATTAAATACTTTATTATTAATTTTACCCCTAATTAATAAGAGTAATTAATTCTTAACAAATTTTAAAGTATGAGATTTTACGGACAAAATTGACACATTAGCTAAATTTAACTACATTTATTGATTTTTCTTAATCTGTGTGTAAAATCAAATGTGACTATTTTTGTGGGACGGGGGGAGTATCTTATTTTACTATTTACTTACTTAACAAAAATATGGATTTTTGCGACAACAATAAACCCGTCACATATTGCGACGAAAATGGTCAAATAGACAAAATGAAGCAACTATGTGACGAAATTAAATTGTACGTAGGTCGTTGCAATTTGCGACGATTTTTCAATTCATCTCATATTTAAGACATTTTTTTTGCAACGGAAAGATAATTCGTCCTTTATTTGTGCTGAATTTTGCAACGAAAATATAATTTGTCTGAAAGTTGCAACAATTTTTTTAATATTTATTTTTGAGACGGATTTTGCCACAACTCTTTATTTATTTATTTGCAATGGATAGAAATATATTTCATCTTAAATTTATGAAGATATATATATATATATTATCATAAAATAAAAAATAAAAAGTTTTCTTGCCCAAGTGGCAAAAAACCACACAAAATACCTTTGAGGTCACTAATTTGATACCTAACAATAGCAAATTAATGTCTAAATCGGTCCGGTATGGGTTGGGGGTCATGTCGGGTCGGGTCGAATCAATCTCAATCACCACAAAAAATTGTCAAAATGGCGAGGGGGAAGGCAACGGATTCCCCCTCACTAATCAAGAAGGCGACGGCAAAGGCAACGGCACTCCGCCGTTGCCAATATGGTCGTTGCTATTTTATAGGCAACGGATTTGGGAAAAACCGTTGCCTTTTGGCAACGGCAGGTGGCCGTCGCCTTTTGGCAAGGGCGTGGAGGCCGTTGCCATTTCGCAACGGGGCCCAGCCGTTGTCAAGGCCGTCGCCTTTTTGTTACCTTTAAAAAAATGAGAATCTGGGTTTCGAACCCAGGTCTCTAAGGCAACCAACACACACCCCCACCACTAGGCCACCAATATTCGCGATTTTTCGCTCCAGCTGGGTTTCGAACACGGGACCTCTCGGTCCTGTAGAGTTTTGGGCGCCCCTGTGTGCCATTTAGGCTAGGAGCTTTAGTCGTCATGTTGTGAACACAATTAATATATATTCAATTTAATTTTAGTTTCAATTCTTTATTTCAATCCATTTTAAGTTTAATTGTTGCTTATTAAATTTAAATTGTCAAAGCATATCATAATTATTTCTAAATGAGAATTAACTAAATTATAATGTTTTTCAAATTAAATAATTTAATTACGGTATCATTAATTAATTTACACTATTTAAATTTATTCTAATCTTCAATTCACAACATTATAATTACATACAACATTATAATTATTTTCGATTATACATGTAAATTTATTCTAATCACATCATTTAAATCCATTCTAATTTTCAATTCATAACATTATAATTACATACAACATTGAGTATAATTATTTTCGATTATACATGTAAATTTATTCTAATCACATCATTTAAATTCATTCTAATTTTCAATTCACAACATTATAATTACATATAACATTGAGTATAATTATTTTCGATTATACATGTAAATTTATTCTAATCACTTCATTTAAATCAATTCTAATTTTCAATTCACAACATTATAATTACATATAACATTGAGTATAATTATTTTCGATTATACATGTAAATTTATTCTAATCACTTCATTTAAATCAATTCTAATTTTCAATTCACAACATTATAATTACATATAACATTGAGTATAATTATTTTCGATTATACATGTAAATTTATTCTAATCACTTCATTTAAATTCATTCTAATTTTCAATTCACAACATTATAATTACATACAACATTGAGTACAATTATTTAATTTTCGATTATACATGTAAATTTATTCTAATCACTTCATTTAAATTCATTCTAATTTTCAATTCACAACATTATAATTACATACAACATTGAGTACAATTATTTAATTTTCGATTATACATGTAAATTTATTCTAATCACTTCATTTAAATTCATTCTAATTTTCAATTCACTTATCCATTTAACCCTAAACCCTAAACCCTATACCCTAAACCCTAAACCCTATATTCAATTTAATTTTAGTTTCAATTCAATTTTTTATTTCAATCCATTTTAAGTTTAATTATTGCTTATTAAATTTAAATTGTCAAAGCATATCATAATTATTTCTAAATGATTATTAAATTTAAATTATAATGTTTTTCAAATTAAATAATTTAATTACGGTATCATTAATTAATTTACATTATTTAAATTTATTCTAATCTTCAATTCACAACATTATAATTACATACAACATTGAGTATAATTATTTTCGATTATACATGTAAATTTATTCTAATCACTTCATTTAAATTCATTCTAATTTTCAATTCACAACATTATAATTACATACAACATTGAGTATAATTATTTAATTTTCGATTATACATGTAAATTTATTCTAATCACTTCATTTAAATTCATTCTAATTTTCAATTCACTTATCCATTTAACCCTAAACCCTAAACCCTAAACCCTATATTCAATTTAATTTTAGTTTCAATTCAATTTTTTATTTCAATCCATTTTAAGTTTAATTATTGCTTATTAAATTTAAATTGTCAAAGCATATCATAATTATTTCTAAATGAGAATTAACTAAATTATAATGTTTTTCAAATTAAATAATTTAATTACGGTATCATTAATTAATTTACACTATTTAAATTTATTCTAATCTTCAATTCACAACATTATAATTACATACAACATTGAGTATAATTATTTTCGATTATACATGTAAATTTATTCTAATCACATCATTTAAATTCATTCTAATTTTCAATTCACAACATTATAATTACATACAACATTGAGTATAATTATTTTCGATTATACATGTAAATTTATTCTAATCACATCATTTAATTAAATTCATTCTAATTTTCAATTCACAACATTATAATTACATACAACGTACATTGAGTATAATTATTTTCGATTATACATGTAAATTTATTCTAATCACTTCATTTAAATTCATTCTAATTTTCAATTCATAACATTATAATTACATACAACATTGAGTATAATTATTTTCGATTATACATGTAAATTTATTCTAATCACTTCATTTAAATTCATTCTAATTTTCAATTCACAACATTATAATTACATACAACATTGAGTATAATTATTTAATTCTCGATTATACATGTAAATTTATTCTAATCACTTCATTTAAATTCATTCTAATTTTCAATTCACTTATCCATTTAAAAATATCAATTTTAATTGAATTAGGGCAACGGCAAAGGGAACGGGCCCACTGCCGTTGCCTTTTAGCGACTGGGGGCCCGTTACCAAATGGCAACGGGGCCCACTGCCGTCGCCTTTTGGCAACGGGCCTTATATGCCGTCGCCTTTTTGCAACGGGGCCCACTCCCGTTGCCTTATCCGTTGCCTTAAGGCAACGGCACCCGCCCCCGTCGCCTTTTTCCTTCCCGTTATTAATGCCGTTGCCAATTGGCAACGGTAGCCTGCCGTTGCCTTTTGCTGTTGCCTTCTGGCCATTATTTTGTAGTGAATTTTATTTGGTAAAGTCTAGTATGCACTCGAGTGCATGCTGTGCACCCTAGTCTATGTGCACTTTTCAGTTTACTGACTTACACTTTTTGGTAATGGTGTTGCACTTTTCAATTATTACTCATTTATGAAAAAGTGTAAGTCAGTAAACTGAAAAGTGCACATGGACTAGGGTGCACAACATGCACTCGAGTCCATAGCAGACCAACCCATTTTATTTATTAAAAAAATTGAGACAAGGTATGCCAGTCACAAATCCTAAAAATTTAAAAGGTTTAAGAGTAAATTCGTCGCAAAAATCAACATTTTTTCAACATCCCAAAATCCATTGCAAAATTATGCGCAAATACGTTTGACGATTGTTTTTTTAGATATATTATATAATTGACACGAATAATTATAAAATATATCCAACTAAATCGTAGAAATAATTACATACACATGTCAATCATCGTTCATCAACATAATATACCTTTTCTGTCCACAATATTTGTGCTCGGGCACAAATTCTTTAAAGAAGTAGGTAAAGTAGTAGATAAATTAAACTAAGAGTATTGTAAGAATTAATATTATGGAGTCCATTATTAATAAAATGATTATTAATATGCTTATTTGTGAGTGAAGTTAAATGACAATTTAAACAATATAATTAAGTGATATAGTTAAAGGTCGATGGAGATAAAGTGATGATTTCTTTAAAAAAAAAAATGTATAAAAATAATTTAGTGGACAAGTGAGCATAAATTTGATGGATTGAGTAAGTAATAGAATACAGAATGAAGATAAAAGTTGGAATATGAATTTGTTCAATCCAAATTAAGTACTGTATTATTGATGTTTACACATATATGAATGTTAGTATAATTAAATTTATGTAAAGTGGAATGTATTTTAGATGAGGTAGCGTCTACAAAATCGTCATCACGTACGCCATTATCTCAATTTCTCACCCCTCAAAAACCCTAGCTAGCTTTTATGGAGTATATAATTATTCAGTCATTTGAAAATATGCAAATAAATTAATTAATTAAAGAAAAGAGTATTAATTAATTAAATGGGATCCCAAGAGTGGGATCAATGATTGTTTGTTTATGTTAAATATGCGGCAGTAGTGACAGATAATGACAATGGTGGGTGCCTATACCCCCCATATTCATCGATTTTCCCACCATTCCAAGAATCTTGGTCCCTTCAAATTTATAATATTATTAATCTTTTTTCATGATTTAAAATTAAAACAAATCAATATATAATATTTTTGGAAAAACCAAAAAAAAAAAGCATGATCTGTGCTGACAAGCTAAGTGTTAGCTAGAGGCCGTGAGTCTCTTTTCTTTTATATCTTGATTGATTGATTATAATTCCTCCCGGTGGATTGCATGTGTTGTTGTTGATTTGTTATCTTAATGGATAAGGGAATTCATATTACTACTTTATTCATTTAATTATAGAGAGACAACAACTCTAGCTTTTTTTAATAAAGGAAATGGTTTCTTTGATACTCATTTTAGGATAAAATATGCAACGAGTAATATGAAGGATTGAGGTATGATGAAAGAGTTTGCGCGCTAACTCTTTGAAAATGTACATCAATATATTAGAATTTTTGCAATTTAAAGTATGATCAAAGCTATTTAGTATGATATGATTCACATGCTTTATTCTAAAGTATGTATTTTCAAAGTTATATTATTTGGAATTCATGAGATGTGTCTTTGCTTTGCTCTAGCAACCCTTTTCAAATTTCCGTAAGATATATAACCTTTAAATGATAAAGATAAAATAGTGCACTCCGTAAATGGTAAAAATGCCTTTCTATGTTTTTTTATGAGTCAAAATAAGACCTGTTTTAGTTTTTTTTTTTTTTTTTTTATCGGTAAAGGAATTGTATTAATATTGGGTACAAGAGATACCCGAATAGTTCAGTGTACAAGTCTTAACATTGAGGGGAAACAGTAAATGTTATACTACAAAAATCTCAAATCATACACTTGAGTGGATCTGTTACCCAGGTCTTGAAGGATGAGGTGTTTTGAGTGGAGTATTTGATCGTGAATCAACTACAAAGTCTTGCCTTTAGCTCCTCCTTGACCTTTGTGATCGAGAAAGTCTCGTTCCTGAAGAGGACTGCGTTTCTCCATTTCCATATTAGCCATACCACACTTAGCCATATACATGTGACGATCTTCTTTCCGTTTCTTCCTTTGATTTTTTTATGTCTTCTTGCATTCTTTTTTTGTGAGACTTTTCATTCGTGGTGTTATTTTTCTCCCTGGCTCCATATAAACTTTTTTTTTTTACGGATTTTTTTTATGTATTCAACATCCCTTCATGGTATAGTTGATGTAATCAAAAAAAAAAAAAAATGTAAACCTGAGTAATTGATCATAAAATTATATCATGTGTTCAATAAGGTGAGTTTCATATACCAAATAAATGTTTTAAGATTCACGTACACACATATTGAATGAGGTGTGCAATATATAATAGCTAGGCATTGAACGTGTCAAATATAGTGAGCAACCTTTGGTTTGAAACAATTTAAATGAAATAATAATGGGCTGCATAAAGTTGAATGATTGAATTCACTAATTACATCTGTAGCCACTGTCACCGTTTACAACATACTCTACGTAAATACTTCATGATAATGATGGTATATTATATATTAAAATGCATTTTCAAATTAATAAAACCAAATACTCCCTTTCAAGATTAAAGTAAATTTAATGAGACGTAGGCTCCAATCAGGGCCGTCTTAGGAATATCTAGGTTTGAATCGAAATTTAAAAAAAGGACCCGTCCCTTCATATTTTTTATTCGATACAAACTTATAAAACATAATGTAAAATAATTTTTAAATGACTAACAATATAGATTTTTTTTACACATTTTAAAATTTCTAATTTTTAATTAATAGATTTTTTAAGATTTTAAGTTATTTCATTTTAAGAGATTTTTTTTGTATTTTTAATGTAATTATTACAATTTTTAGAAAATTTAATGAGATTTTTAGAATTTTTTATTTAGACAATTTTAGATTTTTTGAATTTTTAGATTTATTTTATTTTTTATACAACTTTTAATGAGATTTTTAGAAATTTTTAATATTTCAATTTTTCGATGAAAATGATATAAATTGAATAAAAAATGATGTAAATTGGACACAACGTAATTGAAAAAGTGGAAACTTTACAAATTTAAACTGAATTAGGCCTTTGTTGTTGAGACTTTTTTCCCTTCTTTACTAATTCTTTTTTTTTTTTTGCACTTCTCTTTATGTGTTAGTTATATTCACTACAAAAAAGAGGTGTTTTACCGACGGTTATACCGACGGATATTCAGTCGGTATTGGCTCTTACCGACGGATATACCGACGGATTTTATCCGTCGTCGATGAATTGGTCGGTAGTGGTTACCGACGGAAAATATGCGTCCGTCAGTATATACCGACGGATTCCCGACGGATTCAAACCAACCCGTTTTCAAACCGGGTCGCCTGTACCGACGAAATCAATTCCGTCGGCATTCAAGCCAACCCGTTTTCAAACCAAGTTTTCAAACCGGGTCGCCTTTACCGACGGATCCCAAATCAATATTCCGTCGGTAGATCCGTCGGTATATGTTGGACTTAAATTTTATTATTTTAATTTACCGACGGAATTTTCCGTCGGTACGTATTAAATGTTTTTAAAAAAAACGGAATTCCGTCGGCTCGCCCGTCGGTATTACCGACGCTACACCGACGGAATAGTCCGTCGGTAAGTACCAACAATTTTAAAAAAAAAAATTTATTTGCGATCGGGATCCGACCCGATCCCGATTGCTTACATAATTGATTAAAATTCAATACATGATCAAAATTCAATACACGATCAAAATTGCTTAAATAGTTCAATACACAAATCTACATTACATCTACATTACATTCAATAGAATAAACAAAATCGTGCTAAGGCATCGAATGGTGTTCCGGAATTGGCAGCGGATCGATCAAGTAAGAAGCAAATAGAATTTTGCTACTTATTATGACAACTATACCCCTCACTAGAATGCTTGAAAAAGCTCTGTGAAATATTAAAACAATATATTAAAAATTAACAAAAACTTATATGAGAAATAATTTAACAAGAATGTGAGTATATTAATACGTACCGTGGAGTATATTAAATTGTCCTTCGCTGACTCGACTCCATCCCTGCCATTTCAAAATCAATTCCAAAGAATCAAGATTCAATTGTCATTTTATAGATTTAAACATAAATTAAATTATCATAAAAATTGAACATACCTCAACAGAAATCAAGTAACTTCATTAGGCTCGCATAGTTTCGGTCATGCTGGTAGTTCAAAGATAAGAGATTTAGAGTACAATAAATAAATCAATAATTCAAGGAATAATTATTAATAAAATCTGATAAACTGATTTTTTTATCAAGTGATTAGGCCTTCAACAATGCATCATCGATCCAAATCGAAAGGAAAACATAATCATAAGAAAATCAAATTCGGTGAAATGATTTTTAAGATACAAAGCACAAAGCATATATAGATACAAAGCACAAAGCACATGTCATAATCTTAATTTACATGAAAAGAGAAAATATTAAAATCAAACAAAAAATAACAAGTACCGTTCGTCCAGTAGAAGACGTTGACGTCGGTGGGCAAAAAAATCGTACCTTTTATATGAAGACGGCGACGGCAGAGGAGGCGGTGGGCGACGACAGAGGAGGCGGTGGGCGACGGCATTCTTGGAGACGACTGCAGGTAGGGAGGATGGGCGGCGGCCGCGACCACGGCAAGGATGCTTTACATTCGGAAAGGAGGTGGAGGTGGAGTGGGGGAGGGGAAGAGGGAGAGGGAGAGGGAGAGACATAGAGAGTTTGAGGGAAAATACGCGTGAAATGAGAGAAAGTTGCATTTATATTCGGAAATGCCGACGGAAATGGCGACGGATATTTCGGTCGGCTTTGGCTCGTTGCCGTTAGCGACGGAAATGGCGACGGATTTTTCGATCGGTTTTGACTCGTTGCCGTTAGCGACGGAAATGGCGACGGATATTTCGGTCGGCTTTGGCTCGTTGCCATTAGCGACGGAAATGGCGACGGATATTTCGGTCGGCTTTGGCTCGTTGTCATTAGCGACGGAAATGGCGACGGATATTTCTGTCGGCTTTGGCTCGTTGCCGTTAGCGACGGAAATGGCGACGGATATTTCGGTCGGCTTTGGCTCGTTGCCGTTAGCGACGGAAATGGCGACGAATATGTTCCGTCGCCATTGGATTTTTATAACCAAATGATAAATAATTAAATTAAATTATAAGTTAATTAATAAAATAACCAAATGATAAATAATTAAATTATAAGTTATAACCAAATGATAAATAATGAAATCTTATAAATTGTACAAAATAAAATAGCTAGGTTACATTAATTTAATATTCATCTTCGTCTTCATTTTCATTATTTGACACATCTTCCTCTTCCTCCTCATCTTCTTCATCCTCATCTTCTTCATCCTCCCCCTCGTCATGTTCATCCTCCTCCTCATGTCCACTATCGTTTTCAATAACAATCAATTGTGGATTTGCAGCCGTCAAGTCTACCGAAAGATTAAAATCTCCCGCAAACACTTCAGTTTGATTCTCTATTTGTTCCATTTGAAACGGAGGTTCATCTTCATCGTTGTTTTCCTTTTGGGGGACCTCCACCATTGACCTTGCCTTCACTTTGCAAACAGCGTGCCATTCTGATCTATTACGTTTTCCAGCTCCTGTATACGTGCAGTAGTAGACTTGAGATACCTGAGAGGCAAATACAAACGGATCATCCCCGCTATACTTCCTTTTCGAATTAACATCCACAAGCTTGTACTCCGGATGAATTTTGGTTCCTAAAGGGGATGTGTCAAACCAATGGCACTTGAACAACATTACGGTTTTCACTGGATATCCCGGATATTCAATTTCAACGACTTCGTGCAACACCCCAAAGTAATCACTTGCATCTGCATTATAATTCGCACCCCTAAGACAAACACCACTGTTGTTAGTCGTTCTTGTTGATGCATACTCTGATGTATGAAACCTGTAGCCTTTCACAATATAGCCGTTGTAAGTCCTCACACGCCGTAGTGGTCCTTTGCTGAGATCATGTAAGAACCGGCTCTGAAAATCGTGCGATTGTCCCTATACGTACAGTTAAAATTAACATTAATCAAAACAATTATTTGTTCACGTAAAATTCAATTAATGATACTCACATAACGTTGGAACCATCGGGCAAATTGACGTTGAAGACTAGTATCTATGTCTCTATCTGAGATGTTCTGATCTGCATGTCGTAGTTCTTGTGTATACATCCTAATAATTCACAACACAATTAGATGATAAATGACGCACGTTTAGTGCTATTTAATTAGATGATAAATATATGAAATACTTACTCAATGTAAGGCTGAACTTCATCACAATTCAATAACACGTACGTTTGTGCTATTTCAGCCTCTGTGTGTGTTGACCAATATCGTTCAGTGGCTTTTCCTATAGGTCGCCCCTTAGACTTGAATACAGAGAGCATGCCATCGACTTCTTGTTGCGTACCTCTACCATCGAAGTTACGTGGTTCATTCCTGATCCTCGTGTTGACATGGTCTTCAAAATAATATGAACAAAACATGCCAACCTCTTCATTCAAATACGCATTAACAATCGATGCTTCGACGTTTGCCTTCTGTTTAGCATTGCGCTTCAAGTTGTAGAGATACCTAAAATTATAATAGTTAACAAATTAAAATAAGGCTCCATATACTAAAAACTAATTAAATGAGAGAAATAGAATTGTTCACCTCTCAAATGGGTACATCCACCTGTACTGCACTGGACCACAAATCCTAGCTTCATACGCTAAGTGAACAGGTAAGTGTTCCATCGAGTCAAAGAAGCTAGGTGGGAAAAAACGTTCCAACTTACACAAAATAACTGGAATGTCTCGTTCCAAACGATTCATATCATCAACCTTGATTGTTGTAGACGTTAAATCTCTAAAAAAGAGACTTAATTCAGTGACAGCCCTCCACACATTCAGAGGAAGAAATTCTCGAAACGCAATAGGTATCAAGCGCTGCATAAAAACATGACAATCATGACTCTTCATCCCTGCAACTTTACCTTTTGTTGTGTCTACGCATCGACTCATGTTTGACACGTAGCCGTCTGGAAATCTTAACTCTTTAATCCACCTACACAATTCCTATTTTTGTGCCTTATCTAGTGTGTAGCAAGCCTTTGGATATTTACCTGTACGGGTATCCTGTTCTAACTCATCACGGCGACAGATAGTGTTCAACTCTTCCCTGGACTTTGGAGTATCTTTCGTCTTGCCTTCTGTGTTCATGATTGTGTGAAACACGTTGTCAAACACATTCTTCTCAATGTGCATGACATCCAAATTGTGTCGGAGCAATAGTGAACTCCAATATGGCAAGTCCCAAAAAATACTCTTTTTCTTCCAGTTACCTGGGATTCCTTTGTTGTGTTCTTCTGCATTTTCCTCCGTAGTTTTTTTCAAACCCGTCCACTCAATCTCATGTAACAGACTTTGTCCTGTACGATTAATAAATGTTAGAATAAATGTAACCCAAAAAAACATGTTAAAATAAATGTATAAAATACCATTTCGAAGGGGCGGTCGATTGTTTGTGACTGTTCTATTCTTCGTGAAGTCCACCTTATTCCTTCGAAATGGATGATCTCGAGGTAAAAACCTTCGGTGATTATCGAACCATGAAACTTTTCTACTCTTCAGGAGACTGAAAGTTTCAGAATATTCCATACAATACGGACAAGCTTGCTTTCCGGCTGTACTCCACCCGGACAACATAGCATATGCAGGAAAGTCGCTAATGGTCCACAATAAAGCAGCACGCATCGTGAAGTTCTGTTTCCTAGAAACATCATACGTTTGGACTCCGTTATCCCATAGGAAGATCAAGTCTTTAATAAGAGGCTGGAGATAAACATCAAGTTTATGCTTTGGATTCGACGGACCAGGCACCAATACAGTCAGAAACATTGTTTGAGGTTTCATGCACATCCATGGAGGTAGATTATACGGAGTCAGTATCACCGGCCACAAAGAATACTTCTTTCCATAACTCCCAAACGGTGCAAAACCATCAGTACTCAAGCCTAATCTCACATTCCTCGGTTCACAAGCAAATCCTGGAAACACATTATCAAGGTGTTTCCAGGCTTCAGAGTCGGACGGATGTCTCATATCCCCAGCCTCAGTATCTTCAGAATTTATTGCATGCCACGTCATGTGTTGAGCTGTAGCACTAGATTGAAACAATCTCATTAAACGAGGAATGATAGGAAGATAATACATCCTCTTGTGTGGCACTTTCTTTTTTGTCTTGCTCGATTGACCACCTGGTCCCTTCCGTCGTGGCTCTTTGTACCGGGGATGGCCACACATTCTACACATAAGAAGATCGCTATCGTCATCACCCCAGTATAACATGCAACCATTCACACAACAATCAATTTTCTCAACCGGCAAACCCATATTCTTCATCAGTTGTTTGCTCTGATGAAACGTCGTAGGTACTTTATTATCGACAGGACAAATCTCACTGCATAATTGTGTCATTTGCTCATATGCTCTGTTAGATAGCTTGTTCTCCGTCTTGATAGCCATAAGTCGAGCATTAAATGACAACTGAGAATGAGAATCACACCCTGGGTACAAATCTTGATCGACTAATTTGAGCATCTCATAAAACTGAAATGCTTCATCCGTTGGTTCCTCCTCTATATTTGACATACCGGCTTCCATCACCATTGTTTGATACATATCGGGTTCTTCCACCCCAAACTCTTGATCGTTACTGGTGCCGACATGCTCAACGTGTACGGGTTGTTCATAAATTGCAGTAGTGTAATAGTACAAGACTTGATCAAAATTATAAGGCCACCGTTGTTCGCCATGACTTGTCCAATTATAGTAATTATCAACGAACCCATTCATAATAACGTGGCATAAGACTTCATCAATGCTTTTAAATGATCTATTCCTACATTTCTTAGCATTACACGGACACCTAATACAATCCTCAGGCATGTAATGTGGGTGTAGCTTTGCAAATTCAACAAATGACACGAGTTTATCATAAAATTCAACATTCACATTTCCTAAAACGAGCCTAGGAGTACAATACATCCACCGACGATCCGGCAATTCCATCTGTTAAACAATTTGACCAAAATAAAATTACACACTAAAAATTAAACACTAAAAGTAAAAATTATGTAGTAAAATTACATACTAAAAAACTAAACACCAAATTAAAATTACACACTAAAAAACATACCTTAAATTTTCGCTCCAATCCAAATTTTTTGCTCCACACTAAAAATTTTCGCGTGTTTTGAGGTTCTGGAATGTTTTTCAATACTACATGCCGACGGAAATGTCAGTCCGTCGGTATATCACGCGCCAAAATTCCGTCGGTATTGCCAATACCGACGGATAATTTCAGTCGGTAACACATATTTCAAATGTATGTCAAATCAGTCAGATTCCGTTGACCAATTTTCAGTCGGTATTTACATTACCGACGGAAATTCCGTCGGTATTGAACATGTGTCAATACCGACGGAATCACTTTCCGTCGGTAAAAACGCGTATAAAAAAAATTTAACTACGTATTCTTAACACTCCAACCACACTCAAAACAACCTACTTCTTCACAAACATCAAAATTTAAAAAAATACAGAAACTCATGTCTTCATCTTCGACATCCATGAAAATTGTGGTATGCCATTGTGGAAAAGAAGCTCGTGTGTGCATGTCGAAGCAAGAAAGAAGCAGAGGTAGACTATTTTATACTTGCCCAGATTCACTAAATGGTAATGGATGCTCCTTTTTTGTTTGGGCCGATGAACACGAAATTCACGGACAAGGAACGAGTTCACACGGAATGTTTCCGGGCATGGTGAGGAGAATTGACTCACTTTTGCTTGAAAATCAAGAGCTCAACAACAAGTTGAATCATGCGCAACTAGTTGGGGATATGTATAAGGATACATCTGACCAACTAACCTCAGAATTAGGATTTGAAGCTGGAAAAGTTGAAGAGCTAAAGAAGCAGAGGAACTTTCTTGTTGTGGCCATAGTATTCTGTGTTCTACCCTATGTGTTCAAGTTTATAGGTTGGATGTAATCCTAAGTTTATGTCTCTAATATGTATTGCTAAGTTTATGTAATGTTAAGTGTATGCATGTAATGTAACCACAACAACAGCCTTTCTTCAAGGCAATTTTCAATGAAAATGTTGTTTATCTATCACATAAAACATCTAAATTTAAATATACACATTCTTAACACATAAAACACACATAACTAAAATTAAACAACTGATACTTAAACATAAAAGTAAATAGTTCAACAAAAATGCAGATAAAAAATAAATAGTTCTACGAGACATAAAAGTAAATAGTTCTACGAGACATAAAAATAAAATTGTTAAACACATAAAAAAAAAATTATTCAAAGTCACTCATTGACCATAGTAGAATATATCATTAATGTCGTTATCGTTGCCAACGAACTGACCAATGATGTCGTCATCATCGTGCTGCATGGTCGGGACATAGGGGGAGGGGGCTGCGGGGGCTGAGGGGGCTGGGGGAACAGGCACGTTCACGTTGGCCGTCGGTGGAGGAGCTTGCATGGTTCTCCGATAAACCTCCTCGATCCTCTCGTCCGACCACCCCATCTCTCGACCCATATTCACATGCATCACATGCATGTAATGGTTGAATTGTGCCATCGTCACATCAGGAGTTGGGGTGGAAGATACGGAACCCTGCGATGCCGTCTGGGACGGACCAGCGCCGGAAATGACATCAGCGCTCATACGACCAAGGTCCAGAACTCGTCCGCGGGTGGTGGGGGCAACTTCCAAATAAGCCCGGTCCACCTCCTCGACTGTAGGGGCACTGCTGGTTCCGGGTTGAGTAGGGTCGACTTGAGTTCCGATCTCGGCAATCCTCCGGTTCATCTCCAACTACATAATTAATAATTTTAAATTAATAGAATAAATTATAAAAAATGTATTTAATTAAACAATTTTATTACTTACGTGGAGGTTAGTTGTGCGCCCGTATGTGGATTGCTGTGTTTCAGCATTAAACGGATGAGCAATGCTCATCCGGTCCAAGTGAGTGGGTACACGCCCCGTATCCCGTTCCTAATAATTTAATTTATGTATTATATATATTAAATATATAATTAAATTTATTGAAATTAATTAAAAAATTAATAAACACTTACAATGACCATCGACTGCTCAAGGATGGACCGGGCTCCAGTCCGATGCCTGGACATCCCACCCCCATCGTCGGATCTCCGGTTGGCCTTAGCAATCTCACACTTCCTGATGTACTCCGGATGCAGCCACTCCCTCGTCAATGAATCCCACAACACAACATCATTATCATCCTTACCCAAGCTCTGCGTCGTCCCATCGCGCCGCCATGCCATTCTCCATTCGTACATTAAATCCTTATACCGCTGTTGCGCCGATTTACAGAAATACCTGAACATAGCCTGGTTTGAGTACATATTCCGATCCCAAGTGGTTTGTTTCTGCACATATAATAAACTGTTTATTATTGAACAAATTAACAAACATTAATTAAATAATTAAGTAATTAATTACTACCTGAAATTCCTCGAAGTACGCCAACTTTTTTGGTTTTGGGACCTTCGACCAGGTATATGCACCCGCAGAGATCGGTAAAGAGCCAAAAGCAATCGTGCATGCCCTGGAGACCTCGTTACCAGGTAACAATCTGTGACATTAATTAACAAACAAAACACATTATAAATTAAAACGAATGTGAAATTAATTAATTATTAATTATTAAACAATAAAAGTATTTAATTACTTACACTCCTCCACTTGTAGCCCAAACGCGCTCCCGACCATCCTGAGCAGGAACAGCAGGATGGTCCCGGACAGACGAATGAGACGACGACTGATCAGGCGACGGGTGTGGAATGGGTGGAGGAGGCGACGATAATGGTGTTCGTGACAGTGTAGGCGCCGGCGCCTCGGGTCTAAGTTTGGATCGACTCTTCCTTGATCGGCTACGTGACCCGGAGGCCCCGTGAGATCCCGAGCCACCAGAGGCACCAGCACCATTTCCAGTCATCTATTTAATTTAAACATTTAAATTAATAAATTATATATATAATACTAATTAATTAATAATAAATTTCTTAATTTAATAAAAAAACAATAATCTAATAAATTAAAATTTAATAAAAACCTAATTTAATCAATAATAACCTATTTTAATAAATAATTTCCTATTTTATTCAACAATAACTAATTTCCTATTTTATTCAACAATAACTAATTTATTCAATAATTTTCAACTTTAATTAACAATTTTCTATTTTAATTAACAATCTATAACCTAATAAATTTAGTAACAATTTTTTCTAACTTTAAAATAACAATTTCCTAATATAATTAACAAAGCCCCTAATTTAATCAATAATTTCATAATTAGTAAATCAACAATATTAATCTAGCTAATTATAACGTACAATATCATAATTTAATTATGTAATTAACTCCACTCCAACGTATATACAAATTCAACAATAATATCAATTATATATATAACATCAATTATGCAAAACATGCAATATCGATCTTAACAAATCACATCAATTTATTATAAATAACTATATACATCAACTAGCTAGCTATACATATAGGCAATTATCCACTTACAATATCAACTAATTAATTAGATATATCAACTACATACATTCAAAATAATTAACTATATACATCAACTACAAACAATTAATTTCATATTAATCTATATAACAATTTAAATTAACACATGCAATTTAATTCATAATTATAGGCAATACATATATAACTTAAAAATTAATTACTAACAAATTAAGAAAGCGTACCGTATAGATTTTCTAATCGAGTCGAGAGATCACCTCGGCCGAGCCTCTTCTTCGCGCGATGAAGATGAAGAAGGAAAGAGTGGGGAGGGAGGAGGGAGGAGGGAGGAGGGAGGGTTTCTGTAATCTGTTCTTCAGTTTATATACAAAAAAAAAAATTGCCTTTACCGACGGATATTTCCGTCGGTAATGACCAGATTAATTATGGTAGTTATTGCGGGTCGGTTACCGACGGAAATATCCGTCGGTAATGACCACATTTAATTTTGGGAGTCGATCAAGAAGGCGGTTAGTTAATGCGGGTCGGTTACCGACGGAATATTTACAATACCGACGGAACGATCCGTCGGCCGGTGACCCAAAAACGACACCGTGTAGAGAGTTCTGAGTGTCCGTCGGCATATCCGTCGGTATCCCGTCGGGAAAGCCGACGGAAATTGAATTCCGTCGGCAGAGTCTTCTGACTTTGAATTCCGTCGGTAATCCGTCGGTACAGCCGTCGGAAAGGAAATCCGTCGGTATACATCCGTCGGCAAAAACATGCGTTTTTGTAGTGATTAATATTTTATATTATAATATATATATATATATATATATAAGATATCTTAAAAAATGGGTCCCTAAAAAAGTGAAATATTTCTAGATTTGAATCGATCGTCTCGTTGGCTTAACATTAGGACCGGGCCTGGCTCCAATAGAGAAAGAGTGGAATTTTGGGTGATTTAGTGAATTAAAAAAAAAAAAGTTACAATATAATTTTAAAAAGAAAACAATATTATGAAAGTATTAATCTTGTATGTTATTTTTATATTGGGAGTGTGCATTAAAACAGTTCGAAAAAGAAAGTATGCAAATAATCGCGAAATTGAGAAATAAAGTATAATTAATAAGATTGTTCATATTTTCCTTCAAGTTTATAAGATAATTATACTTGGACGTTCATCTGATCTTTATACTTCTTTTTATTTTTCTTTATCTCAACTATGCACTATATATTTTATATTATATTTATTAATCTATGTAAAGAAGGTAAATGGAAAGCTTATAAAGAAAGTTTTATATTAATCATATTATGACTAATGGTAAATCTAAATAAAATTTGAAATTTGAAAATAGAAAGGAATGGCACCTAGGGTGTAGGCCCCACCGAAACCATGGAAAAGAAATAGAGGGTGGGGGCGTTTATGTGGACAAATGATATGATGATGAAGAAGCAATGACACTTTATTTCCACGATTCCCGTACTACTACTATTACTTGTATTTCAATTTAAACCGCCCCAATTTGAATTACATGTCTGTTCTAAAATGGATATGCTTTTTATATTTACAATTACTTTATTTTACTACCCCACTATTTATTTCACTATTTTATTATTTTTATGTATATTAATTATAAAGTATATATAACAAAAACTAATTAACGATCCTTAGTTATTTCAATTAACAATACTCTATATATATATATATATATATATATTATAAACTGTAAATAGTTTGAAAATGTTTACAAGTGCAGTGTTTTCGTTAAAACAAAATTGTATACATCGGTTTAAACAAAATTAGGCATGGTTTACGGTTTAACTATTAAAATAATGCATATCTTTTTTTTGCAATACTCTCAATGTTACATTAAAAAAATAGATACAGGTTTATATTAAAATAAATATAATAATCATAAAGTAAAACATAAAAGTAAAAAAACTAAAAATAACTCAAGTCATAAAAAAAAAAAAAAAATTGTTTCTAGCCAGTTTTCCTGATTTTATTCGATTTAATTTAACTGGTTCAATTGTTACAACGATTTTTTAAAATGGAATCAAATCGATTTCGAATGATTCTGAACAATCTGGTCTGATTCTGTTATGAAAACATTGCATCAGAATACACAATGTTGTTCATAATGGTAAAAGTTAGAATTGATCAGAATCATCAAATTTGTGATTTTATTATTAGCCATAAAAATGTATTGAGTAACAATTTTGTATATCAGCTGTATTATATAAATGTTGCATAACTTATATTATCAAGAATAGATTCCTATTAGGAAAAAAAAATCGAAGCACAATTTTAAGCATATAATCAATTTTTCGTAGCGAAATTAACGAAAAATATTAGTTTCTCCAATGAAAGCTATGATAAAAAAAAATAAAAAAATGGGTGGATCTTGTGTGGACTAAGTGCATATAAAACCAGGGGCGGACGTACGCCTAGTGTGGGGGTGGCCATGGCCCCCCTCAATATTTTACAATTCACTACTATATATGTGTTATCTCTTCTAAAAAAAATGTATATATCATGTATTAATATATTTTATGAAAATTATAAGTTCAAAGTTCATTAAGGAGATGTCACATCAGCTAGCCATGTTAGATTTGGACACAAATGGGGTATCAAAGAATTTAAATTGCAACAATATTTAAAGGTGATGCTTTTATTTGCAGTTATTCAAAAATTTAGATTAAATTGCAATTCAGGGAAAGATGGTGATATAATTAATTTGCAATTAACCCATAAAAAAATTATAAAGAATAAGTTTATATAAAGGGGACCCCGCTAATAAATTGTTTGATTGGTCTCCCGTATTAGTCGGTTTTAGGTCAGATACTGAGACTTCAAACATATATATATATATATATATATATATATATATATAGAGAGAGAGAGAGAGAGAGAGAGAAAGAGAGAGAGAGAGTTTTGATATGGAACCCGATGGTCGGTTTCTTATATATGGAACCAACCACATGCATAAAATATTTGTATGTGCTAAAGTGTACAAGTGATTTATTTCATAAGAAACTCAACATCGGGTTATATATATATATTTAATATATATCATGTATATATTTTTTAATTGGATTTGATCTTCTTTTTAATCTTCTTTCGTTTTTTTTTTATGTTGGCCCCCCTCACTAGTTAATCCTGGGTCCGCCCCTGTATAAAACGACAATTATAAAAGTATTATGCCAGCAACCAAATGGTAGTATCTTAATTAATTTTATTCGAGATCAAGAGTTCAAATCCCGTCTCTAAAGAGTGGAACTTATGTGTGTTTGAAGTCGAGGTACATGGTTCGGTTGGGCGATTTGTCAGGCGGGCCGGGTTGAACAAGTTGGGTTGTTTGTGGTTAATCTTCACCTTTTTAAAGATGAAGTACATGGTTTACATTGGATGGGTTGGACTGTTTAGTTTGTTACTGAAAACGTGAAAAAACTACGTGCAGTCCATACAAAACTGTTTATGTGAGATTTTTCTCCAAATTTACCTAAAATATATTCAATGGAAATAAAAAGAATCCATATCCTAAAAATCTAATTAAAACCACAACCTAAAACCGGTGGCTATTAGTATTAAACCACCAACTATCTCAGCTCTCAGATTTTGAAGAAAATTATATATTCTTCATTTGGTCGTTGAGATATTTATTTCTTTTTAAAATTAAGATCTCAATAAAATTAATGAAACGAAAACGAGTAGGAGCAAAATTTAGATCTCAATTTTCTAACTATTATATGTTTGTATATAGATGTGAAAATAAAAGGGGTTTTGAATTAAAAGGAAAGAAAGAAAAGATAAAGGTTATAAATTCATGAGTCGGTGTACCATTAAAAAATGATACACCCCTAAATACGACCTAGCAATAAAAGTGATTAAAAATTCCAAAAGAAAAAAAATTGATTAATCTAGAAATCTGAAATCGGGAGAAGGACTATGGAAGGTCAATGCATCGCCACAACTGCCCTTGAACTTGAAGACACAAGTGAAATCATTATCAAGCCCTATCGATTGACTGATAGTATAGTATGTGCAGATTATAGCCTCGAATTTATTGATATCGTTGCCCGGAATTTAGTGAAGGGATAGGCTCCCCCCAAACATTCTGGGACTACTACGTTTCTTCGTGAAACGAGTCGAAGCTGCCCGAGTAGGGGTAGTGACGTCGTTGGCGCCTCCAAATTAAGGAACAAAATTAAACTCACTTAATTAACTTAAATAAAGAGTTGGTTATCATAGTTCTTCACGAGTTGCACTAAACCAGTCTTATTTTCTATTTTCGGTCCTTCCACAAAAATACTATATCTAATCTTAATATCTTATAATCTTAATTACTATTTTTAATATATATTACTCCGTATTAATTTTTTGTTTTCATCAATCATCTCTATTTAATGTATCATAATTTTTTAATTTTTTATCTTTATCTCTATTTAATGTATTGTGTTTTTAAAAAAAAAAAAAATTTAAACACCACTACATCCGTTCTTTATTATTTGTCCAAATTTTCTTGTAAAGTAATAAGAGTTTTTAATAAAAATAAAATAAATACTCTTCCCATTCAATTTTATTATTTTTATAAACTTTTTTTTATTGTTCAATTTAATTATGTTCATTCTCTTATTTAAAAATAATATTATTCACATTATTTTATATCATTATCCACATTGTCATTCATTTTATTTATAAATACACTCCACAATACTTCATTACATCTTCAATATAGCTCGTACTTAGAGCTGTTATTCGAACCGAGTATTTAAAGTTCGAGCTCGACTCGACATCAAACCTAATAAATTGAGCTCGAGCAGACTTGTTAGTGAATTGAGTATTTAACAAGGTCAAGCTCGACTCATTTAGCTAAACAAGTCGAGCCTTATCGAGTGTTAACGAGTCAGAGTCTCCCTACTCGTAGTGAAGAAAAATGAGCATTATAAATATATAATGGGACAAAAATGAATAATGTATATTGGGTTAGTAACTCTTATTAACAAAAAAGTAGAGGTATATATGTTGGTTGTAGATAGCGGGTAATTTCTAGAAATTGATTAGGAAGAAAAAAGGCAAGGTTATGGTGTGGTACATCCGACAAGAGATTAAGGTGATTCGTTGTAAGCAAGAGAGAGATTCATGTATAGTGGACCCCATTGGTAGTTGCCCTTCCCACGCCGCTGGGACCCACTGACACAACCCCAAATCTCAATCAAAATCCCTTTGTCTACGCACTCTCTCTCTCTTTAAACGTCGACGTACGCGAATAGATATATACAGATATACATACAGAGCTGCTGTTGTTGCGTGCCAACTCCCAAATATACTTACACACATCCCTAGCTACCTTGTAATCATTACACTCACTCTCTTTCTCTCTCCGAATATTATTTTGTATATATAGGTTGGTGCCCTTCTGGGGATTACCCTCTACTATTATTCTACTTTCCCTTTCATTTACTTGCATCATCTCACCATCCTTTGTTTCTCTACTCAAAATTAAATCTGAGGTATTTGGAAGCAAATTAAGTGTTGCATGGTCAGATGGATTCTTCAACTGCACAGGTGAGATTAGGTGTTTGCAAATTCAATTAACAGCTTTCGGAGTTTCTTTTATCATAAAACTGTGGGAGGAAAGTCATTAAGGTGTTTGCAAACACAATTAGCAGCTTCCAAAGTTTCTTTTATCAAAAAACTGTGGGAGGAAAGCCATTAGATGTTTGCAAACACAATTAACCGCTCCTGAAATTTCTTTTATAAAAAAACTATGGGAGGGAGCGTCAAGCAATTTGTTAAGTTTACAAAATTCTTTTCTTCCCCTCACTCACTTCTTGTATATGTGAACAATTTCTATTGGTAATTTTGGGGGGTTTTTTTTTTTTTTTAATATTTCTAAAGTGACTTTAATTTTTGTGGGGGAACTGTTTAAATTTTGAAAGATGGTGGAAATTCTTGTTCTGAATATTGTATGCTAGCTGTATTAGACTTTCATGACCTTGTTTCAATTAATTCAAAAGGTTATAAATTTTGAAACTAGCACACATTTTGCATCCTTTTGGCTCTCTCTTCTACATCATTTTCAAAATTTAGATTAATTTTAATTATAATATTTTCTTAGTTGAAATAACCCCACAAAAATGCTTGCATAAATATTTCAATAATCCAAACTTACACATTCTCCAATTTTAGGTATATTTCTTTGTGCAAGATTCCACTTGTTGTTTTTGTTGCTTACATTACATTACATTGATTAATGTTCAGGAAATGGGATCCCAAAGACTAGAAAACTGCATGTTGGTACAGCAGCAGCAAGAAAAGAAAGCAAGGGGTGCAGATATGCAAGCCCAAAAATGCCCTAGATGCGATTCCACCAACACAAAGTTCTGCTACTACAACAATTACAGCCTCTCCCAGCCCAGATACTTCTGCAAATCCTGCAGAAGATACTGGACCAAGGGCGGAACCCTCCGCAACGTTCCCGTCGGCGGAGGGTGCCGCAAGAACAAGCGCTCCTCGTCTTCATCCTCATCCTCTTCCCAACGAACCCAAGAACAACAACCCTTCCCCACTCCCATTCCATCTTTCGCATACGAGTCCAATGACCTCAGCTTAGCAATCGCCACTCTCCAGAAACAATCCTCTGATGACCAAAACTTTTCCATTTGGGGGAATCCAAACATGCCCCAACATCCCGGGGGTATTCTCGGTAATTTCGGTACTAATTATGGCCTGTTTCAAGAAACCCCTCCTCAGAATTTGTACTATGGGAATGGGAATGGGAATGAGTGGGAACGGAATGGGAATTCCGTTTGAGGATTTCGGCGCCTCCACCGCCGCCTCCACGGCGGTTACGACCGTGAAGCAGGAAATGTGCGGCGGAAGAGAAGGTGATCAAAGCAGGGTTTTGTGGGGATTTCCGTGGCAGAACGGCCACGGAAATGGAGACGGCGGCGGCGCCTTCGCCGCCGCGCCGGAGTTCGACTCCGGTAGAGTAAACTGGAGTGGGATTGGGTCAACTAATTGGCAAGGACTTTTAAATAGCCCTCTCATGTAGATTTTTTTTTTTTTTTTGGGTTTTAATCTGAATTCTCAAGTGTTAGTTAACTTTAAAACCTTAATTTAATGATTGTGTTGTTTTGTCTGTTTGATGAGAAACTGATGAAATTGCAATTCAATTTTATTTGTGTTGGTTTTATTTTTATTGGTGAAGGGAGATTATATAAATTGAAATAATTGGGTTTTTTGTTTGGCTATTTGGGGGAACAAAGAAATTGGAATATAGTAGTAGCATGTCTTGTGTCTGAACTGTGAAACTCTGGACAAAGATCTATGTTGGCAGTGTTACTGTTTGGTTGCAGGAAAACGATAAAACAATTGCACAGTTTGGGATTAAAATACAAGGAATAAGTTATTTTCAAGATATTCTGTTATGATTGTTTCTTGTTTTTAGGTAGATCTTAGTTCATTATTTAATTCTAAGTGGAATGTTGTTTACTATGGAAATTATTAATATATTGGAGCACTCACAAATCACAATTGTCGATGAATGAATTGTGGCATTAGTTAGAGAGTTGAAAATTATTTGTTTGTTGGACTTTTCACTTTTTTATGATATGGTTGGATGAATAAAACATTTGTAAGAGTATGTTTAAAAAATTGAGTATTTATAAGTGTAGATAATTTGGATATGATGAGAAGAAGAGAGAATGTGTAGATGTAATAATTGTTGCAAATTTAATTTTTTAATTTGGGCGTGAAATTTAAGTTTGGAGAATTTTTGTTAGCAGAAGCATAAGATTTTCTTGTGCTTTTGTGTACTCTCTATCTTTTCACGATTGAAATTGAACATTTTTTTTTTCTGAACTTGAAGACTTAATCCTTGTAATATGTTTTGTTTTCTTTTAAAAATAAATAATGGATTTATAAACGACATTGGATAATGTTAAATCTCACACCTCAAAAGCAATAGTATTTTATAGTATATAGTGAGGCTTGCAGTTTGAACACAACTACCCAACACTTTTAAATTAAATATAAAGTATATATATAATAATAATTTCATATGCAATAAAGTATGTGTATATATAAAAAAAAATTCTCAATTATGTTATTGGTGAAGAATAAAACATGAAGTCCTAATCACAATATTATTTTATGTATTCTTTGACTAGTAAGTCCAATCAAAGAAACGGGATAAAAACTTTTGAACGTTAATTTTGATATAATTTTGACTCATTTTAATTAAACATATGACCCATAAAAACAGAATAGAGTAAATAGTTTACATAAAAAAAAATATTAGTTCACACTGAATAAAAGTACTAGTTTGTATGGTAATCAATATTACTCCGGAGTAATATTGTTTTTAGTATACAAATATTTTTATGAAAAGGTAAAAAATGTCTCACATTATTTGGGCTTTTTTAATTAAATATTATACCTTTTAAAATAATTTAATAAAATATTAGTCTTTGCTGGAAGTTTAATAAAATAAATTGGAGCGCCGTTTAAAACGGCGCCCTTTGAATCATTCTGACATTTCTGCCACAGCCTGAACATTGTTTGCCACAGCCTGAACATTCCTGAACATTGTTTGCCACAGCCTGAACAATGTTGCAGAGAAAAACAGAAGGCGCCGTTAGATATGGCGCCGTTCTCTAACTAATTGTAAAACTTACACTAAATAAATGCTAAGTTCATGTTTTTTACATAATTTGGATAAAATTTGATTCAAATTAAAATAATACTCCCTCCGTCCGTCCTACAAGTTTTCCATTTTACCATTTTTATCCGTCCGCCTATAAGCTTCTCATACTTTTTTTTGGTAAGTACTTTTTCTTACATTTCACTTTATATCTTACTTTTTCTCTATATTTCTCTCCTCCCTCAATCACATCACTTGTACTATATCTATTATTTAATCACTTTTCTTAATCTTTGTGTCAAAAAGTAACGTGGAGTTTATAGGCGAACGGAGGAGGGAGTATATTAAAATCCAAATTATTAAAAATTATTAAATCCTTAATTCTTATATACATATCTATAAGATCACCATTGATACAATTGTATTATTTAAATCTGTACATATCTATTAAAACAATATAATTGTATTATTATTTAAAAAATATTACTCTCTCCGTCCAATTTTATTAGGGGAAATTATTGTTAAGGTCATTTCACTAAGAGTTTTATCTAATAGGGCATATGTTTTTTTTTTAAATCTATTAAGGTGAAAATGGCACCTAATAAGACATTGTTGCCCTTTACCAATTTAAATAATTTGAAATTAATAAATATTAATAATTTGAAATTAATAATTTTGAATTAATGCAGTTCCTAGTTATACGCACCTTCCAATTATTAAAAAATTCCTAAAATTAAGCAATTCGAATTAATTGTTAATTATTCAAACCAATAAAATTAAAAAATCTGCATTTTATGATCCTTCCAATTATTCAAATATTCCTAAAATTAAGCAATTCGAATTAATTGTTAATTATCCAAACAAAAAAAATTAAAAAATCGGCATTTTATGATTCAGAAATAAGCGTGTCATAAAGTATACAATTCCCATATTTTGAATATGCATATATATATATATATATATATATATGAAATAGATTATGAATTTTAATATGAACAGTGAAATGAATTTTGGTATGTAGAAATGGGTTATGAAGACATATGTTCATTTCAATATGAAGTTTTAAACGGCATACATGACTGAATTTTTTGGTATGCATAAAATAATATGAACCAATGTGCACAGAGTGACATGCATATCAATATGCAAAATAGATGTGCACATTTGTAAATGGCATATTCAAAAAGCGGTTTGTTGTGATGTAGGTATTTCATACTTAATTCAGTTAATATCACTGAAAAGAATTGTTCAGAATAATAAGACGAAGACATAAAATGATAATGCCTACATCGGTATTCATGTTTCATATTGAAAGTTCATTTTGATATGAAGTTGTAGGAGTAGTATATGCACCTTTTAGATGCACTTGCGAATAGCAATTGAATAATCAGTTTATCTAAATTCAAGCTGGAAAAACTATAAACGAAAAACTATATTTGTAGAACGAATACGAGGTCTCATGACAGAATAACGAAATCAGGCAGTTGTTTTGAGCTTCTTGGTGATTCCAGCAATGTACTTCGCTTGATGGAAAGCCTGCTCTAGTTCCGTCCCTGAAGGCTGTCTGGACCCGTCTCCAGCATAGGTTCCCTGTACAAAAGAGTCCATGTGTTAAGAGTATAATTATATCAGTGATTTACATATTTAGTAAGAACTAAAATACAAGCAGAAACAATCAACCGAAAGAACATAATTAGCAATGGAGATGGAGTTTTCCGAAACATACATAGTGGAAGAAAAGCATGATTGCTCCCACGTACCCCTAATCTGGGTTGAGCTCCACAAACTTTGTAGTGGCATTCACCGTGACTTGCAGCATGTTAAATTCTACCTGCAGGATCATAATAGTCTCTCATCAGTTATCTTGAATGTCTTTCTGATCCAGAAAGAAGATCAATAATAGCGATATATTTAAGTGAAGAAGAAATTTTAGCGAAAACTAACCATATGGATCATATTGAACTCTCTTTGACCATCGTTTTCTCATGATAGAAGAGACCAAAATGAACAAAAAGAAAGCAAGAATAATGGACTCATCATGCAACATGGAGAACAGTTTCTGTAATGCAACACCAATGCATATCACTGAATAGCAGGAAAAAACTCAAATCACAAACAAGTGACATATAACAGAAATGAAACTAGAATCTCATGAATGCATTAACTCAACAACTAACAATCCAGTAAACGAACCAATTAAAGCCAAAGAAGAATTAAAACACCAGAGAAACAACAAATACAGATTAAAACAAAATTTGAGAATGAGATCCAAGCTTTCAGTTCATCGCACTCTCAGAGTTCAACATAACACATTAAACATTTTAAAATTATTATTGAACTACAGACCCAAAAAGATATTCCTCCGAAAACACTATAGACCCAAAAAGAAACAGATAAATCATGTGATACAAGTACATCACCCAGACCCAAATTTACAGACGGCTGAAAATAAAGTTGCAGAACAAAATATCAAAATTTATAAACAAAAATCAAAGATTCAGAATTTATAAACAAAAATCAAAGATTTGGCAAAACAAAATCTCACCGGAAAAGGGCGATGTACAGATCAGAGTTTTAGGGAGGTTCCGGCCACAAATCGTCCTCTCCGGCCATTAATGGAGTCGGTCGACAGTCACCACTAAGAACAAAACAGAGGTCGTCCACTGGCACCAGCTGTCATCATCCGTCACCATCTCAATTGCCTCAGCTAAAGCCCTACGCCTAATCGTATCCTCCTCATCCCTCCGAATTCCGAATTTTCGACGCTTCACCGAGGACGGCGACGTTCTAGGGGACGAAGGCGGTGATGCGGTTGCGAAGGATAATTGGTGGCGGCGGGGAATGAGGAGCAGGATCCAAACGAAGAATGAATAGATAAATTGGAAAGATTTGTGAATAGAGTTGTAAGAAAAGAATGATCGGCAGAGGTTTCTGAAAAGCGGAATTATGCGGCGGCCAAGGTGGGGAGGGAGCTCGACCAATTGGGGGTGGGGGAGGGATCTAGGGTTTTGTTTTTTTGGGGAATGAACGTGCCGGGAATTAATTGATAACCATTAATTATGAATTTAAATTTTGAATTACATTTCAAATATATAAATTAAAGGAGTATATGAATATTAAGGGCAAATACGGTTTTTTGACACAAAAATGACCTTATTAGAAAATTTTAAAAGTTGTATGTTTTAGTTGTTTAATAGTCTATAAAAGTGACCTTATTAGGTAATAATCTCATTTTGTTATTATTTCCACTTCTTTCTTTTTTTTATCAAATTTTATTATTTATAAATGGGTCCACAATACCCAATAATATCCTCAACTTATCTCCTTTATGAATAAACTAATCAATATTTATTAAAATTCGTATCAACCTATTTAGGTTAGATCAATTTTTCATAATACAGATTGATACGGATTTTAATATAAAATCCTAAATAAATTGATACGAATTTTAATATAAAATCTATAATTTTATATAATAATATTTTTTAAATAATAATAAATTATATTATTTTTAATAGATATGTACGAATTTTAATAATAAACATATAATAGATATGTATATAAGAATTAACTATTTAATAATTTGGATTAAATTTGAATTTTAATAATTTTTTGATTTATATTATTTTAATTTGAATTAAATTTTATCTAAACTATGTCAAATACATGCGCTTTTTTAAATAAATATTAACTTTTTAAAAATAATTTAATTAAATATTAGCTTTAGAGTAAGTTTTATAAAATAAATTAAAGCAAAATACAATCAGTCATACTTACAAGTAAGATGTTGCTGTCATGTTCAGAAGGGCGTCATCTTTAACGGCGCCTTCTGTTTTCTCTGCCATAATATTCCCTGCCGGGGGCAGAAATGTCAGAATAATTCAAAGGGCGTCGTTTAAAACGGCGCTCTAATTTATTTTATTAAACTTCTTCCAAAGGCTAATATTTCTTTAAATTATTTTAAAAAGGTTAATATTTAATTAAAAAAGCCCATTATTTGCAACCCATTTTTTAATTAGTAGACCAACCTAATTAATTCACTCACTTTTTTTTTTTGTTAGTATTAAGTAAATCGGTTTTATCATACTACTTTTTCACACATAATTCCATATAATACCAAATTAATATTATTTAATAAAACAACTAACATAAAATAGAAAAATCATTACATATTTACATAACTTTTTATCGTGTAGTACACCTATTCCATAAACCTCTTATCTTTGCCTCCCTCTTCTTTTATTTTTGTTGCCTCCCATTTTTATGCAAAAACGTTGTTTTGTCCTCTTGGTTTCACCTAGTATGCAAAAACTGAGAGTGATTACTGTTGGAAAAAAAAAAAGATTTTGATCTAATACCAAAATCCCTGAGATACTGCCCTAAATAGATTCAGTGTATTGAATTAAAAGTGTTTCAGAATAATGGAACATTTAGACCAGGACAGTTAGATTGCTGAAAAAATGTTAGTCAGCAATAGAGAATGAATAGCTTACTAGTTGAGGGGGAACTCAAATAGTAATGGACAAACTCACTGATGAGTTAAGGTGGTAAAGATCAAGACAGATGGACAAACTCACTGATGAGTCAAGGTGGTCAAAATCCTATCAAATGTATAAACTCACTGAAGAGTTCAGGCTACAAGATCATAAGACAAAGAATAAATGATCATTCATACTAAGATTATGAGGTGCATTAAGTATTGAAAGCAAAGTATCAAGAAGCACAATCTCACTAAAGACAACTAGCCTGAAGTTTAAAGACTGTGAAGAACATGTTGTTACAAGAGCACATTCAACTGTGTTGTCTCAATCCATCTGTTGTAATGCAAATGATGAGAAGCTGTAATGGAAGGTCAACTGATTCACGTGATATGCAACACTAAATAAACAACCGCAAGTATACGGCGTCTATTGTAGCGTGATAAGCACGAGGTCGATCCCACGAGAAGGTTAAGCGTAAAAGTGGTAGTTTGCTAGTCGAGTTCTAAGTAGACATGATCGATAATTTGAATAATTCAAAGGGCGTCGTTTAAAACGGCGCTCTAATTTATTTTATTAAACTTCTTCCAAAGGCTAATATTTTTTTAAATTATTTTAAAAAGGTTAATATTTAATTAAAAAAGCCCATTATTTGCAACCCATTTTTTAATTAGTAGACCAACCTAATTAATTCACTCACTTTTTTTTTTTTTTTTGTTAGTATTAAGTAAATCGGTTTTATCATACTACTTTTTCACACATAATTCCATATAATACCAAATTAATATTATTTAATAAAACAACTAACATAAAATAGAAAAATCATTACATATTTACATAACTTTTTATCGTGTAGTACACCTATTCCATAAACCTCTTATCTTTGCCTCCCTCTTCTTTTATTTTTGTTGCTTCCCATTTTTATGCAAAAACGTTGTTTTGTCCTCTTGGTTTCACCTAGTATGCAAAAACTGAGAGTGATTACTGTTGGAAAAAAAAAAAAAAAGATTTTGATCTAATACCAAAACCCCTGAGATACTGCCCTAAATAGATTCAGTGTATTGAATTAAAAGTGTTTCAGAATAATGGAACATTTAGACCAGGACAGTTAGATTGCTGAAAAAATGTTAGTCAGCAATAGAGAATGAATAGCTTACTAGTTGAGGGGAACTCAAATAGTAATGGACAAACTCACTGATGAGTTAAGGTGGTAAAGATCAATACAGATGGACAAACTCACTGATGAGTCAAGGTGGTCAAAATCCTATCAAATGTATAAACTCACTGAAGAGTTCAGGCTACAAGATCATAAGACAAAGAATAAATGATCATTCATACTAAGATTATGAGGTGCATTAAGTATTGAAAGCAAAGTATCAAGAAGCACAATCTCACTAAAGACAACTAGCCTGAAGTTTAAAGACTGTGAAGAACATGTTGTTACAAGAGCACATTCAACTGTGTTGTCTCAATCCATCTGTTGTAATGCAAATGATGAGAAGTTGTAATGGAAGGTCAACTGATTCACGTGATATGCAACACTAAATAAACAACCGCAAGTATACGGCGTCTATTGTAGCGTGATAAGCACGAGGTCGATCCCACGGGAAGGTTAAGCGTAAAAGTGGTAGTTTGCTAGTCGAGTTCTAAGTAGACATGATCGATAATTTGAATATGATGATTCACTCTAAAATTACCTACCAAGTGTCACAAATAAGTAATAAAGAGCAAAGACGAAATCGATCAAATACCATATAAATCAAGAAAACGAAGTGAAACGGATGTAACTCAAAGAAAGAAGGTGGGTTCCAAGGCAATTGTAGTATTTAGACGTCCGTTTATGAGAGTTATCTCGTTTAAATGGCTATTAAGGTTATCTCATATAAGGTGATCGCAAAAGAAGAACTAATCGATCTCTCGATACAAATTAATCCAAAGACGCAATGTAATATAAGCTCGTATGTCTACATCACAAATATTACACCATCTAAAATAGCTCCTAAGATCATTTGATTCCCTCTCCGATAATTAATCCTCTCTCGAGATCATAATAATACCGGGTTGCATATTCGCATACGATTAAATGGAATAAATCTCTCGATACTACCCCAATTAACAATGGATCAAGCAAATCATCATGGCCACTAACAACATGCTTTGCAATGGATAATTGAATATGCAAATAAGAAATAAACACCAATTAAAGCAAGAAATTACTCATAAACATCAATCCAAATCTCTACAATGCCTTAGAACCACAAAGTTGTTTAGCTACTCAAATACATAATCAAATCACAAATTCCAAATGAACTAACTAAGTAAAAAGGAAAAGAAAGAGAAAGCTTAGTCTAGATTATGGTAGGGGATGAAATTCCCAAGCTATTGCCTCCTTCCTTGCATGAATTGGTGGAGAGATGAAGAAGATATGGCCAAAAACCTCCAACTATGTGTAAATGTGTGAAGAACTCTTGAGAAAGGGGTAAGATGGTGTGAAATTCAAGAAGTAGGGTATTTATAGTGTTGGGGTAGGGTTTGGGTGTGATATTTGCAAGTAGGTCCCTCAAAAATGGAGAAAACTCGCGTTTGGCACCGAGAATAGGATGGCCCGGCCGGGTGGGGAAGTGGCCCGGCCGGGCGGAGTGTTGGCCGAGAAAGATGAGAAACAGGGGTTGAATGGCCCGGCCGGGCGGAACTTTCGTAAACAAGGCAATGGGTTGGGGAGTTCGGCCGCCCGGCCGGGCGAGTGATGCCGCCCGGCCGGGCCGTATCTTCGTATTCGGCCAGGAATTGCTTGCTCGGCCGCCCGGCGAAACTTTGGCTCTTTGTGTCGTTTTCGTCCTCCAACTTCGTCCCTCCGTTTCTTGAGCTTCCGACCTCCGATCGACTCGATTATTTTGGCTATTCCACTCCATTTTTCGAGCCGGATCCAATGGTGCACTCCTCTTTCCGGTCCGATCACTTGTGGTATGTGTTTTGCTCCAAATTCCATCGTTTTACCTATAAAATCGACAAAACAATACCTTTCTCTCATTTTGGCTAAAACAATCATATTCAATGCATAAATCAATGAAATCTCATCAAAAACATGCTTCACATGTGGCTCTAAAATGCGTAAATTCCACCCGAATCAAACCCCCCCAAACTTAAAATGTTGTTTGTCCTCAAACAACTAAGCACTTAAAGCAATGAGGGTGGAATGATCACAATGGAATATTCAATGCAAATCACACATGCAAAGTAAAGTGTAGTGATATCTCTTTCTCAAAGTGCATTTCTCAATGAAGGTCATAGGCTCATTATTGCAATTCACACTTATAAATCAAAGAGTGCACAAACACACAACACATTGTGAATGGGAAACACAATCCAAATGCTCAAGTCCTCTACTCACATGATATAGTGTTTCTCTCAAACACACAAACAAATTGAGGATATTAATGCACTCATCAACTAAGTTATGCTATGCAATCACCATATGCTTGCCCAACTTCTACTTTTCACAACTCTCAAATGCTCAACAATGTGATCAATAGGACTTTATCAAGGATGTAACATTGGCTCTTTGGTCAAGGTGGGGTAAATTTGGATGAAGTAACTCATAAACAAGTGGAGAGCGAGAGATAAAGACGTACATCTCAAAAACTTCTCAAGATAAAGTTACAATTCCGCGGATTGCAACTCAAAAACTCTAACTTCCACAATTTATTTGTTCTCTTTTAAGCACATTCTACACCACAAAACCATTGAACACTTTTTTGTCTTTTCAAGCTTTTGGGGCTCTTTGTCCCTCTTTTCTTTTCCTTGATTTTCTTTTCATCTTTCTCTTTTTCTTTCAACTTTTCCAACTTTTCTTTTCACCAAAGATATTCATTCAATGCACATGCTTTCCACTTTGTCTTTTATCCTCCACTAGATATAGGAATAAAAAGGCTCAAAAAGGCTAAGTGGTTAACATTGTAGTTTGCCAAGAAAATGAGGAATTAAGCTCAAGGGGCTAACTACGGAAAATTACTTCGGTTTTGGGAAATTTTGGCTAAGTGACTTTTTTAGAACAAGATGGCCTATATCACATCACATCATCTCACACAATCATGCTTTCCAAACAAGAACTTAGGCAAGTTCTAGGATTACTAGCAATAACATAGTCCACTCTCAAATTAACTAAACCGGATTACATGCTCGATTTAAGGCTCAATTCTCACCGGTTTATTCAATATGACTCTCACATTCATCAAATGTCCCCAAACAACAACACATCATGCATCCATGCTATCAAAGATCACAAATATGAACACAATCATGATATTATATCCAACATCAATCATGCTTACATTCAAAGCAAATAGACATCACCACAACTACTCAACAATGGATTCCAATGACTATTCATGCTCACATTTCACCAAATGTCTACTACCCAACATATGATCAAAACCAACTTAACCAATATAAACATGTGAAAACCAAGTGTGCGCCGGTGCAAAATGTGACACAAGTAGAATGACGAACTGGTGCAAGGGTAACAACTAGTAGAAAAATAAAAGAAAAAAAAAATAATTCCCCCAAACTTAGAATTTTACTATGTATAAATTCTAAGTTTGGGGCTACAAGTTGTTACCTCCCTCCTTGCACATCCAATGCTTCTTCAAAGATCACCATTGCAACACTTGCTTCCTCCACTCCAAAGTTGGCTTTGCTTCTTCTTCATTCTCCAAGACTTGCTATCCATAGTACTCTTCATCCATACCTACAAAATAAACCAAGCCATCAAAACTATCAAAACAATAAAAACAAGAAAGCAATAAAACCTTGGGTTGCCTCCCAAGAAGCGCTATTTTTAACGTCCTATGCCGGACGGTCCTTCCTAAAGGGGAATATCAAGTCACCCCACCATCCTCCTTATTTTTGACCTTCTTGGCCCAAGCAACTTTCTTGAAACCATTAAAGCATCCACTAGCCACTCCATCCGGCTCTTCAATCATGTCATAGGAGGTTGATGCCTCATTCATCCCCAAGTTCGTATAAGTAACTTTTCTTGATTTGGGGGAGTTTTTGAAGAAAACTCCCCCAAACTTGGCCTTCTTGCCCATCTCTAACTCTTTGTCTTCCACTTGGGGGTCCTCCTTCACAAAGTTGATTTTTAAATCTTCTTCCACCTTCTCTTTCATTGGCTTTGGAGGGTGATCTCCTCTAGAGTACCCATACTCTCCATCTTCATCATCCCGGACTTTGATAGCTCTATAAATGTTGAACGCGACTTTCTCATCGTTCACTTGAAGTTTTAGCACTCCTTTCTTTACATCAATTTTAGCCCCACCGGTTGCCAAGAATGGCCTTCCCAAAATCAATGGAACATACTTATCTTCCTCCATATCCAACACTACAAAGTCCACCGGGAATATAAACTTATCAACCTTAACTAACACATCTTCCACTATACCCAAAGGGTATGTCACGGATCTATCCGCCAATATAAGGCTCATTGTGGTTTGTGTAAGCTTTCCCAAACCAAGTGACTTGAATATGGACAAGGGCATGAGATTAATGCTTGCCCCCAAATCACACAAAGCTCGAAATGTACCTCCATCCCCGATGACACATGGTAAAGTGAAAGATCCGGGATCTCTAAGCTTTTGAGGTAGCTTTGCTTGAATGATTGAGCTGCATTCTTCGGTCAAATGCACCGTTTCATACGCCTCAATTTCCCTCTTGTGTGACATTATCTCCTTCAAGAATTTGAAGTAGTACGGTATTTGTTCAAGAGCTTCGGCGAAAGGGATGTTGATATGGAGTTTCTTGAACATTTCCACAAACTTGGCAAATTTGTTGTCCAAGCCCTTCTTCTTCAACCTTTGAGGGTATGGGAGAGGTACTACATTCTTGCCTTTGTCTTGAGGAGGGATTGCCTCCTCACTCTTCTTCTCCTCTACTTTCTCTTCTTCCCTCACTATCTCCTCTTGCCTTTCTTTCTCTTGTTCCCTCTCTTTCTCTTGTCCATCTTCTTTGTCGACATCCTCGGGTGCCATTACCATTTCCTCCTCTTGTGGCATCTTTGGCCCATCGTAGCTCGTCCCACTTCTTAGCTTTATAGCTTTGCAATGTTCCTTGGGGTTGAGCTCCGTGTTTGAAGGAAATTGCCCCGGAGTATGTTGACTACCGATGACATTAGAAAGTTGACTCACTTGCTTCTCTATGGCTCTCACATTATTTGCCACATTTTTGATCATTTCCCCTTGTTCCTCAAGTCTTTGCCATGTCTTGTTTGCATTTTCCCTAGTCTCTCTCATGAAGTTTTTAGTTTCCCCCATGAAGGCACCAAACATATCCTCCAATGATGGTTTTGACGAAGACTCCACAATAGTTCCATCTCTAACATTGAAATTTGGAGGTGGGATAATGGCATTCCTTGTGTTGGCATAGGAAAAGTTCTCATGTTGCCTCAATCTGGGATGATATTGATTCGGATTAGGAGGTTGCCTCTCATTCCAACCTCTTTCTCGAAAATGACGATTCCTTTGATTGTTCATATAATGGGCCTCTTCATATTGTTCATCACTAGGTCCCATTAGTGACTTGGCCGCCATCATCGAAGTCAACTTATCCATCTTGTTGGATAAAGTGGCAAAATCATCCGACTCCTTAGTAGAAGCAACTTTCCGGGCTTGCCTTCTTTCGGATGGCCATTGGTTTCCATTCTTTGCCATCTCCTCTAGAAGCACATAGCCTTCATCCGTCGTCTTTCCTAGAAAAGAACCTCCACCGGCCGAGGCATCCACCATCCCTCTTGTTCGATGGTCTATCCCGTTGTAGAAATAGCAAATCAATTGGTCTCTTGAGAACCCATGTTGAGGACAACTCCGTATGAGATCCTTGAAACGCTCCCAAGCCTCGGCTAAAGACTCATCATCGTCTTGCATGAAAGAAGAAATTTCTCCTCTTATCTTGATGGTCTTTCTTGGAGGAAAGTACTTCATGAGGAAAACGTCTACAAGGTCGGCCCAATTTTCGATTGTCCTTAGATCAAGGGACATGTACCATTGCTTTGCACGATCACGGAGGGAGAATGGGAACAATTGGAGCCGGATGTAATCTTGAGGAACACGATTGATCTTAACCGTTCCACTTATCTCTAGGAATTGAGATAAATGGAGGTTAGGATCCTCCTTTGACAACCCTCCAAATTGGTTGTTTTGAACCATCATGATTAGGGCCGGCTTGAGCTCAAAGTTATGAGCATCAACGGGTTCCCGACCCGCTCCTCCATAGGGCCTCGGAATTGGGCGGAAATGATCTCTTAGTACCCTTTGTGGTCGATTTCCCCCATTCCCATTCGATTCCTCAAATCCATCAACCCCTTGATTCTCAACCTCCTCCTCAACTTCTTCTACAACCGGATTCTCCCGTCGATTCATTCTTTCCAACTCTAGTCTTCTCCTTTCGGCGTTCCTTCTTCGACAATTGTCTTCAATCTCCGGATCTAAGGGTAACACTTCTTGGTGGTTCCTCCTAGATCGTGTGATCATAAACCATGTCTATCAAAAGAGCAAACGAGAGTGAGAATTGCAAATAAGATCAAGATAACAAACACAAATATTTTTGGAATTTTGCAAATAAAGAAAGCAAGTAAATGTCTAAACTAAAACTCTCTTAGCATACACTCTAGAGCTTATAAAAACCTCCCCGGCAACGGCGCCATAAACTTGATTCACGTGATATGCAACACTAAATAAACAACCGCAAGTATACGGCGTCTATTGTAGCGTGATAAGCACGAGGTCGATCCCACGAGAAGGTTAAGCGTAAAAGTGGTAGTTTGCTAGTCGAGTTCTAAGTAGACATGATCGATAATTTGAATATGATGATTCACTCTAAAATTACCTACCAAGTGTCACAAATAAGTAATAAAGAGCAAAGACGAAATCGATCAAATACCATATAAATCAAGAAAACGAAGTGAAACGGATGTAACTCAAAGAAAGAAGGTGGGTTCCAAGGCAATTGTAGTATTTAGACGTCCGTTTATGAGAGTTATCTCGTTTAAATGGCTATTAAGGTTATCTCATATAAGGTGATCGCAAAAGAAGAACTAATCGATCTCTCGATACAAATTAATCCAAAGACGCAATGTAATATAAGCTCGTATGTCTACATCACAAATATTACACCATCTAAAATAGCTCCTAAGATCATTTGATTCCCTCTCCGATAATTAATCCTCTCTCGAGATCATAATAATACCGGGTTGCATATTCGCATACGATTAAATGGAATAAATCTCTCGATACTACCCCAATTAACAATGGATCAAGCAAATCATCATGGCCACTAACAACATGCTTTGCAATGGATAATTGAATATGCAAATAAGAAATAAACACCAATTAAAGCAAGAAATTACTCATAAACATCAATCCAAATCTCTACAATGCCTTAGAACCACAAAGTTGTTTAACTACTCAAATACATAATCAAATCACAAATTCCAAATGAACTAACTAAGTAAAAAGGAAAAGAAAGAGAAAGCTTAGTCTAGATTATGGTAGGGGATGAAATTCCCAAGCTATTGCCTCCTTCCTTGCATGAATTGGTGGAGAGATGAAGAAGATATGGCCAAAAACCTCCAACTATGTGTAAATGTGTGAAGAACTCTTGAGAAAGGGGTAAGATGGTGTGAAATTCAAGAAGTGGGGTATTTATAGTGTTGGGGTAGGGTTTGGGTGTGATATTTGCAAGTAGGTCCCTCAAAAATGGAGAAAACACGCGTTTGGCACCGAGAATAGGATGGCCCGGCCGGGTGGGGAAGTGGCCCGGCCGGGCGGAGTGTTGGCCGAGAAAGATGAGAAACAGGGGCTGAATGGCCCGGTCGGGCGAGTGGTGCCGCCCGGCCGGGCGGAACTTTCGTAAACAAGGCAATGGGTTGGGGAGTTCGGCCGCCCGGCCGGGCCGTATCTTCGTATTCGGCCAGGAATTGCTTGCTCGGCCGCCCGGCCGGGCGAGTCATGCCACCCGGCCGGGCCAAAGTTTCGACTTTGGCTCTTTGTGTCGTTTTCGTCCTCCAACTTCGTCCCTCCGTTTCTTGAGCTTCCGACCTTCGATCGACTCGATTCTTTTGGCTATTCCACTCTATTTTTCGAGCCGGATCCAATGGTGCACTCCTCTTTCCGGTACGATCACTTGTGGTATGTGTTTTGCTCCAAATTCCATCGTTTTACCTATAAAATCGACAAAACAATACCTTTCTCTCATTTTGGCTAAAACAATCATATTCAATGCATAAATCAATGAAATATCATAAAAAACATGCTTCACATGTGGCTCTAAAATGCGTAAATTCCACCCGAATCATCAACCTGACAACAATCAGAACAGCTCTAATTGACAAAGCATTCAACAACACCACCAAAGTCCATGCAAAACACTATTCATCTGAAGAAAATATGAACATCATGTTCATACCTATAGAGAAGAAAGAGTTGTATCCCTCCAACGGATACATATTCAAACTTCCTATATAAACAGAAGGATCTTGAATTGATCAAATACGGGAAACCAAAGCAATCAAGCTAACAAGACAATTTTAGTTCAGAAAACCAATTCATCTGAATTACTTGTTTCCCCATGGTCATATAACCTTCTGTGATCAAAGATTCTAAGCCAATTACAAATCCAAGTTTAGAGAGATATCATATCCTTAATCAATGTTTATCATTGTAAAGGATATCTCAGTTGGAAAATAACCCTCAACCAAATCCCAGAAAAAAGATTGTTAAGTTAAGTGTATTGTAGAAGAAGTTGAGTAACTAAGCTATAGTGTGGAACTAAAGCCTAAAGCTCTAAGAAGAAGTAGTTTGAGTACTAGGTCTCTGTAAACCTAGGGATCAAGGCACTAAGAAGTAATGTGGTTGATCACTGCACCTTGGCACTATAAAACAAGTTAATTCCAAGTGAAGGGATTATATGTCCTGTTCAATCAGGGAAGTGGATGTAGGAGCTTGAGTCTCTGAACCACTATAAGTGTTTGTGTTATTTTTTTTTAAGTCATTTCATTTACTCACTAATATTGCATAGTTGTCTATATCATCAAAATTATTTTTAAAAGAAAAACTCTATTGTTGGACAACTTCCCTGATACTGTAATTAAGCAAGAATCATTCATTCAGAACAAAAGGAGATATAACTTTAAGGGCCTATCCATTCCGCAATTATAAACTTACTGAGATCACATTTCAACTGTCTACTTCATAGTATTCAGAGGAATTGTTATCTAGTTCAAGAGTTTAACTTTGATAAAAGTCAGAGAGATTGATTGATCAACTCTCCTGAACTAATCAAGTTATAAGTCTGTTTTGACAAAAAGAAAACTAGTACACACAAGTGCATTCCCCCTTCCCCCTCATACACTTGTGTCACTCTCCTTTCAGGACCAACAATTACCGAAGGGGGAGAAAATATAAATGTCCAAAAAAAACTCAAGATTAAGTAACTCACAGTAGAGGTAATTTTTTTTTTGTTTGAGAATAGTGCTCGTATAGATAAATGAATTGAGCTCGAGTTCATAAAACATTTGATTTATTAATGAGTCGACTTGAGTTCAACTCGTTAGGCTCGACTCGAAAGGCTGGATAGATTCGTTAGACTCGTTTACGAGTCGAGCTCGAACTTTAAGTACTTGACTTCGTTCGGCTCAAATAACAACTATTTTTTTATCGGTAAAAAAGAGATTTTTATTTATGTGCAATGCTAATGACAAATGTTACATAACATTATCTAAGATAAACAAAAACCAGCAAAGAGGAAAGAATTTTTTTTTTTTTTGCAGCACCAGAACTCAAAGCAGCTTGTATGAATTCTATAAAATAGCTTATCTCTCCCCAATTTCATTTTCTAAGGCTCCATGGAGTTAATTGGCAGCATCAGCCACTCCCTATATGTCGATCCATGTTTGATGATAGCAACAGCCGTGCACCAGCTCCACATGCGTTCTTTGATTTCCTCCACAATTCTCACATTGTCCCATTCTCCACTTTCGAATATAACTCCGTTTCTCCATGTCCAAATCGTCCAAACCACACAAGACCATAATCCTATTGAAGTTTTATTACCTCTTTTAGTTGGTAAAAACTAGAGCATTGAAGTAGGTGTTCCTTTCTATGTGAGTGTAGAGCCGTCGGACATCCAAACCCTCTGAAGATGTATATACACACCTGGTACGTCAGTCTGCACCCCAAGAAAAGATGGTTAGACGTTTCCGGTAACTCTCCACACAGCGTGCATAGTGTTTCTTCGTCCGAGATGATGATTTTTCTTCGGTGGGCAGCCTATCCAAAGGAGTCTCTAAGTCGTGACCATGACTTTGAATGGCGCTATACTCCTCCAGATTAGTTCGAATTCCTCCCCCTTGGTGATCCCTCGATCCTCACACTTTCTGCTTTTTGTAATAGTTGATAGGCGGACTTTGAGCTATATTTTCCATTCGCATTTGCTTTCCACATCCATTCATCTCGTTTATCCTCCATTAGTGAGTACCTGCACACCATAGCCAATATATCACTAAAGTTTTGTCTTTCTCAGTCCAAAAGAACCCTCCTCCACTCTCATTGCCACCTCCATACCCCCTTCCCAATACCCCATGTCCTTAATTTTTTTCTCCTACCCCAAACTAAGTCTAAACAGACTCAGAAACTGTACCTTAAGGGTTGTTTCCCCCGCCCAACCCTCTTCCCAGAAACTTGTACCCACCTCATCCCCAATAATCTTTTCAATATTACTCCTGAACCACTCTCCCCCAGCCCCAACCCAATGGAGACTACACCCTCCCACCATGAAGAAACTTCTCTCCCTTGGTACTTCCACTGTCATTATTCCCACTACACTCTAAGTCCCCATACATGGAATACACGACCCTCACCCATAAACTCTCTCTTTTTATTTAGATAATACCACAACCATTTTTCCATCAGAGCTCTATTAAACCACCCAAAGTCCCTCACTCCCATGCCCCCGTCTTTTCTATTGTTACATATATTTTCCCATTTTATCCATGTTATTTTTCTTACCACCCCAAAGAAAGTTACAGCACACAGATTTCAAAGATTTCAGAACTTTTTTTGGAAGTAGATGATAAGAAAAATAATACAAAGGTATCGATGTCAGGATCGTCTTTAGAAGTGTCACTCTCCCCCCCCCCCCCCCGAACGAGATCTTTTTAGACTCCCATCTCTTCAGCTTCCTACATAGTTTTTTCTCCAGATAACCACATTTTGCTGCTCTTCTGGAGTTTACACCAACCCTGATTCCAAGGTAGGAAAACGGTACAACTCCTATTACACACCCGATAGTGGCTGCAATGTTTTGCAGCCTTGTGTGATGGACGTTTATGCCCATAAGGCTGCATTTGTTGTAATTTACCTTTAGCCCCGATAACACCTAAAAAATTCTCAGTATTCCCCGCATAGCCCAATCATTTTCCATACTTGCAGTTCCCATATATACTGTATCATCTGCATATTGGAGATGTGAGATTTTTACGTTATTTTTGCCCATTACAGCCGCTTCGAACCGATTTTCTCTTACTGCTCTGTTCACTAAGGAGCTCAATCCTTCGACTACAATCAAATATAGGAAGTGGGACAGTGGGTCCCCTTGCCTCAACCCTTGCTCCAGCTTAAATTCACCTAACGAGCTGCCATTTATGAGAACCGTAGTCGAGGCAGTAGACACACACACTCCATAATCCATCTTCTCCATTTTCTGCTAAAGTTGAATTGTTCTAGCATCGTATCTAAGAATTGTTAATCCACAGAGTCGTATGCTTTAGCAAAGTCGATCTTGAGGAACATTCATTCAAGTCTTCTTTTCCTAGCCTCTTCAGTTGCCTCATTTATGATCACCACTCCATCAAGGATATGTCTGCTTCCAATGAAAGCATTTTGGTTTTCTGATATAATATTCCCTCTGTCCCATAGGAACTTGCACACTTGAGATGACACACAATTTAAGAAATGTGTAAGAAAATGTGTAATGAGTAATGTTTTGAGGGGTAGTATTGTAAAGTTTTATGAATAAAGTAAAGTAAAAAGTAGATTCAGTGTGGAAAAGTAATGGCATATGGGTAAATGAGAATATATTTTGAGGGTGGGGGTTATGAAGATATTTCCTTTTATTGGGTGTGCAAATTGGTATGGGACATTCATTTATAGAAAGTGTGCAAATTCCTGTGGGACGGAGGGAGTACTATCTATTACTTTGCTCAATCTCTCGGCTAACACCTTTGACAGTACCTTATATGCACGCACATCCAATAAGGGATGTGGGTCGGTAGTCGTTTAGGGAACAAGCCTCCTCCTTTTTAGGGATCAACACGATGAACGAGGGGTTTGAGCCTTGTATTAATCTGCCATTTTCATGAAAATCTCTCGTCATTCTCATAAAATCACATTTTACTACTTTCCAAAATTCTTTGACAAACCTGAAATTAAAGTCATCAAGTCCCGGGCTTTTTGATCCGTCACAGTTCCATATCGTCTCATTTACCTCTTGCTTGGAAAAGGGTTGTGTTAGCTTTTCATTGTCGCTAACATTTAATCTTTTCTGTACAAAACCTACTTCCACATACGACCTGTTGCCTTGCCATTTTTTTGAAGTGTTTTTCGAAGAAATTATTTATCCCCTGCTTGACTAAATTTGGCTCCTCTACCCACTGTCCATCGATTTGCATTCCTCTGATTTCATTGAACTTACGACGTTGGTTCACCGACTTGTGAAAGAAACCAGTGTTGATATCCCTCTCTCGTATCCACTTAAATCGAGCCTTTTGCGCCATCTGACTGTCTTTCTTGTTCAAATTCAGGAGGAGTCGTGCCGCTGCTTCCTTTCTCTGGAATATTTCCTCGTCTTCAAGTCCAAAAACGTCGTCCACTATGTCCAGCTGTTAGATTCCCTTTCTGAGCTTTTCAATATGGTAGTACATGCTTCCAAACACGTCTCTATTCCACGTTCTCAGCTTATCTTTTAACATTTTTAATTTTTCCTTCACCACGAAACCTCTCCAGCTCTCAATTTAGATACTCCTTCCATGCATCTGAGATGAACTCTCTAAATCTTGGGTGTGACAACCACGCATTTATAAATCTAAAAGATTTTGGTCCCCAATCGACCTCCTTTTTTTCTAGAAGAATGGGGCAGTGGTCTGATACCAACCTATTTAACCCTTTCTGCACCGAGTGAGGCCATTCATTCAGTCATTAGTCGTTGACAGGGATGAGATCTAACCTGCTTTTACAGCTCTCGTCTAGTTTGTACCATGTGATTTTTTTCCCGTGAAGGGGTAAATCTTTGAGGGCGAAATCACATATGAACTCGTCGAACTTCTTGATGTCATTTTTGTTCCCATCTACCCATCTACCAACCCTCTCGGTCTCATACCTAATAGAGTTGAAATCTCCTAGTACACACAAACTGATGTTGCAATTCTGTTGAACTAATAAATTGAGACGATCCCATAATTCTATACGGTCACCAAGAGCACAAGGTGCATATATATTGATTATAGCGCAATGCCTCCTATCTGCCCCCCAAAATCCATTTATAATCACAGCACCGACAATGTCCCAATAACTTGTGCATTTAAAGTTTTTCAAATTTCACATAGTTAACATACCTCCGCTCTACCAATTGCACCCCGAGCTGTCTAGCCAAAGTCTCTAGGTCCCCAGGTTTCTCTACAACCTCTCTCGTCAATAACTTCCATCTTTGTCTCTTGTATGCAACAAATATCAGTTTTATGTTTCCAAATTAATGATTGAATATCTTTTCTCTTCACCTTGCTCCCCATACTCCTTATGTTGATAGACGGTATCTTCATTTAAACAATCTTATTTTCGTCTCTCTTTCTAGTCGAACCTGTTTTTCCTTTTTTCCCTCCATTTTTATTAACTTCTCAATCACTGCTGCGTCTCTATTTTTTCACATTACTCCGAGTTGTTTTCCAAGTTCCCATATTTTTCTTGCCTCCACCTCCTTCCGCGCTGATAAAATTTCAGGATCCCCGTTCTCTCCATTAGTTTCTATGTTTAGGATAAACACCCCCACCCCCCCTCATTTTCCTTTTCTTTTCTCAAAGCATCTGCCTTTGCTGCTCCCTTTTCTTTGCACTTTTGAGGCTGCTTCCCCATTCCTTTTGTTCGTCCCTTGCATGGATTTACCTGAGTTTAGAGAGTATGATTATGTTCTGTATCGGGTTGGCTCGCTGTGAGATGACGTTCCCATTCTGTCTTCCAGCAGCTTCATGCGGCGTGTGTTGGGTCTCCACACTTATGGGCCTAATTTCACTTTGTTCGTGGTCCTCCCCAAGTACCTTAGTAAATTGGACCGTGGTCTGTGAATCAGTTGTATGAAGTTCAATCTTTCCTTCGGGCTTGGTTGGGCCTTTAATTGTTTTTCAATAATTCCCTTTTCCTTTGGTCGTTGTGAGGTCCCTTCTTCATTTGACTCTTGGGTCTAGTCCAGATCATTTTGGGTAATGGGCCCCTTGAATTGGGCCAAATCCACTAAATTGATTACATCTAATCTTTCATTATTGTTTCCCCTTGCATCGCACGCGCTGCCTCCCTTGCTTCCCAAGATATATTTTGGGTCCCCCACGAACAATTATTGTTTTCGGTTCCACCATTTTTATCTCTCCCTATGCCAGTATAGTTAATGTTAGCCGTGTCAAGTAATTCCAGTCGATTAGACGTCTCCAATCAAGTAGAATACTTGAAAATATAAGAAATAACTCCTCTAAGATAGTAATTCGAAAAGTAAGCAACGAGACAAACAACACACAAGGAATTTAAGTGGTTCGATCAATGTGATCTACATCCAATGGACCAGATGAGAACTTCTTTGATTGATCAAGAATGTTTACACACTCATTCACTCGAAATAGGATATTTCCTCACTTCACTCGTGAACTCACACAACTCAAAGATTACAATCGTACTTGCATCCAAAAACGCAACCTTTACAATGTACACATACAAGAGTATATAAAGACCAAAGGTAGTTGCTGCTGTTAGGAACAGTTTGAGTAGTTAGCAACCGTTTGCAAACGCTTGTAACAACCCATGTGCTCTGTTATTGCCCAACTGAAATGGTAGTTATGCCCTCAAGTAGTTGTAATTGTAATACAGTTAGTTAAACTAATTAACTTCCATATCAGAAGACTTGTCCATAAAGATTAGAACACTACTTAGTGTTCTGATACTCAACTCTTCTGTTCTTGTGATCAAAAGCTAACTCTGCTGATAGACTCCATACTGTGCTGATCTTTTACTGTGCTGATCCAGTACTGTGCACCAACTCTGCTGTACTGTGCTGATCTGACCAATCAGTACTGAACTCTAAGCATCACCTCTTCAGCTGATTGAAAACCTTCAACTCATCTGATTTCGGCCTAAGTCATCTTATCTGATCCTATCAGCTCACTACTTACTTAGTGTGCTGACTATGAGATTATGAGATAACACTCACAATTCTCCACCTTTAGCTCATAATCGAACTAATCTCCACCAAAAACAAAACACCAACACTATCCTCCTCAAAGAATAGCCTCCACTACTGATCTTCTGCCACAAGAACAGTAGCCTTCTCCTCAGATGAATTAATGCAGTCCAATAAGTCTAAGACACAAACCAAATTTCTCTTTTGGCAATGCCTTAGTGAACGCATCAACAAGGTTCTCCTCTGTAGCAATCTTCACTATCTGGACCACCCCCTTCTCTACAATATCTCTTACAAAGTACAGCTTCACATCTATATGTTTAGTTCTCTCATGATACCCCTGATGCTTTGCAAGATGTATTGAACTTTGGTTATCACAGAAGACAGTCACACTTCTTTGTGATATACCAAACTCCTTCAAGATCCCCCTAAGCCACATGCTCTCTTTAACTGTTTCAGTCAAGGCTACATATTCTGATTCTGTAGTAGATAATGCAACTACGGGCTGATGTATTGACCTCCATGATATAGTTGTACCAAATAAGGTGAATACATAACATGTTAAGGACTTTCTTGTGTCTACATTGGCTGCATAGTCGGCATCAACATAACCCACAAGTGCTTCTGCCTCATCTGATATCTTCTGAAATTTCAGACCCTTCTCAGCTGATCCCAGAACATATCTCATGACCCACTTAACTGTCTCCCAATGACTTAAGCCTGGATCACTCATCTATCTGCTGATTACACTCATTGCATGAGTTAAATCTGGTCTACAACACACCATAACATACATTAAACTCCCTACTGCACTGGCATAAGGAACCTTACTCATCTGAGCTCTTTCTTGGCTGTTCCTGGGACAAATCTGATTGGATAGCTTCTGATGCTGGCCAATTGGTGTAACTTAGCTTGATTCATCCTAAATCTCTCTAACACCTTCTTTAGATAGGTAGGCTAACTAAGCTGAATTGCTCCCTCAACTCTACTGATCTCCATCCCAAGGATCACTTTAGCTTCACCAAGATCTTTCATCTCAAACTCCCTTTTGAGAATCTCCTTAACCTGATTGATACTGTTAATAGACTCTCCTGCTATTAACATATCATCTACATACAACAGAAGATAGGTAACTAAACTCCCAACTCTTCTGAAGTAAACACAGCTGTCATTCAAGCTTCTTACAAAACCAGCTGAGCAACTGTACTCATCAAACCTTAAGTACCATTGTCTAGGGCTTTGTTTGAGGCCACAGAGTGATTTTCTGAGTAAGCACACTTTGTCTTCTCCATCTTCTATGTCCAACCCTTCTAGTATTTTCATGTAGATCTTCTCATCTAAAGTCCCATGAAGAAATGTTGTGGTCACATCCATTTGATGCAACTTCAATTCATACTGAGCAACCATAGCCAATAAGATTCTGATGCTACAATGCTTTACAACAGGTGAGAAGATTTCTTTAAAGTCAATACCCTCTTTTTGTGTAACTCCTTTAGCTACAAGCCTTGCCTTGTACCTAATCTTGCCACCTCTCTGAGCCTCCACCTTCTTCTTGTAAATCCACTTACACCCAACAAGTTTCTTGTTCTTAGGTCTCTCAACAATCTCCCAAGTTTGGTTCTTGTTCAGAGATAACAATTCTTCCTCCATTGCAACTAACCACTTCTCTTTGTCATGGCAGTTGATGGCTTCTGTGTAAGTTTTAGGCTCCAGAGACTCCACCTCAAGGGCTGCACATAATGCAAATGATACAATGTCAGTTTTACCATACATTTGAGGTGGGTGGACTTCTCTTCTGGTTCTGTCCCTAGTCAGCTGATAGTCATGAAGCTCAGTATCACTATGAGTAGTCTCCTCCTCACCTGGATCAATCTGATCTTCAGTTAGTCTTCTGGTGTCAACATGCTCCACCTCAACCTGTGTGTCATCTGGTTTGTTGTGTGCTGCACTTGAACTTGCCTCTTCTTTCAATGTCATTCTACTTTCATCAAAAGTTACATCTCTGCTGATAATACACTTCTGCATCCCAGCTTCAAGGCACCACAACCTATACCCTTTCACTCCTGAAGGATACCCTACGAACACACATTTCAAGGCTCGAGGCTCAAGCTTATCTTGCTTGACATGGGCATATGCTAAACAATCATAAACTTTCAATTTACTGTACTCAGCTGCATAGCCAGACCATAACTCTTCTGGGGTTTTAAATTGCACGGCTGAGGAAGGGCTTCTGTTTATCAAATAGACTGTTGTTGACACTGCTTCTCCCCAAAATACTTTAGGCAATCCAGAGCTGCTCAACATGCACCTGACCCTCTCTAGCAAGGTTTGGTTCATTCTCTCAGCTACTCCATTCTGCTGAGGTGTACCTGGTACTGTTCTATGCCTCACTATACCATTCTTCTTGCAAAAAAATTGAACTCTTCTGATATGAACTCCAACCCATTATCAGTTCTCAAATGCTTGAGCTTCTTTCCAGAGACATTCTCAACCTCAGTGAGCCATTCCTTGAACTTTTCAAATGCTTCTGACTTGGATTTCAGGATAGTGATCCATACCTTTCTTGAGTAGTCATCTATGATAGACATGAAATATCTCCCACCACTTCTGGTCTGATTCCTAGTTGGCCCCCATAAATCTGAATGGACATAGTCCAAAATTCCTTTGGTAGAGTGTGAACTCTTTCCAAACTTCAATCTCTTGGATTTCCCAAGAATGCAGTGCTCACACAAATCAAGCTTAGTGATCTTGTCACCACCCAGCAATTCTTGCTACAACATTGAGTTGTCTTGCACTCTTGCCACATCTGATCTGCCAATCAATGTTCCTCCCTTAAGAAAGTAGAGATCATTCTTTCTCTCACCTTTAAGAACAGTAAGCTCCCCCTTTGAAACTCTGAGCTCTCCATCTTCTGACTGGAATTTGTAGCCCATTGAATCCAGCATACCAAGAGATATCAAATTTCTCTTGAGTTCAGGAACATACATGGCCCTCTTGAGAATCCTCACTACTCCATCATACATCTTCAAGTGTACTGTACCTTCACCTTTGACTTTGCAAGTGTAATCATTCCCTAACAACACAGAACCTCCATTCTGATGTTTAAAATCATGAAACCAATCTCTTCTTGGAGTCATGTGGAAAGAACACCCTGAATAAAAAATCCAATCTTGTTGTTCTTTAGTGGAAGTGATGGATAGGGACTGAGCTGACTCATAACCCTTCTGCTCCTTATCCTCTTGGGTTTGATTTGCTTGATTCTTATCAACAGGGTTCTTGGGACCAGATTTTCTCATAAGCTGTTTGTACTTGAAACAAGTACTCTTATAGTGCCCAGGTTTGTTGCAGTGGTGGCACACTACTTCCCCTTGATTTGACACTGCTGATTTTCCCTTATCAGCTCCCTTGGATTGACTAGACCCCTTCTTGGAGGCACATTTCTTCTGTCATCCCTTGATTGCTAATCCTTCTTTACTGCTACTTTTATCTCCTTGAGATGTCTTATTATGTAGTAGCTTGGATTTGACAGCCAAGATCACATCCTCCAATGTGATTGCCTCCTTTCTACCATACAAGATGGTGTCCTTTAGGATTTCAAAGGACTTAGGAAGAGCACTCAACAAGATCAGAGCCTTATCCTCTTCTTCAAGCTTGACATCCAAATTTTCCAGATCATCAAGTATCTTGTTGAACTCATCTAGCTGCTCCGTAATGGGTTTGTCATCTCCCATTCTAAAGGCATACAGCTTCTGTTTCGAATAGAGTCGGTTAGCAAGAGTTTTCACCATATATAACTTCTCAAGCTTATCCCAAACCTCCTTCGCTGACTTCTCTTTAGCAACCTCTCTCAAGACCTTATCTCCAAGGCAGAGTAGGATCGTGCTTCGAGCTTTTCTGAGCAACTTGCTCCTTTCAGCCGCAGCTGTTGCAGTTTCTTCTGCAATCTCTTCGGATTCTTCGAGAGCCTCGAATAATCCTTGTTGTTCAAGGAGGGCCTGCATCTTGACCTTCCACAACCCAAAATCTCCCGTGCCTGTAAACTTCTCTATGTTGTACTTGGTAGAATTCCCCATCTTAGATCTGCAGCTACTTCAGTTTCCCACAGACGGCGCCAATTGTCAAGAAATTTCAGTCGATTAGACGTCTCCAACCAAGTAGAATACTTGAAGATATAAGAAATAATTCCTCTAAGATAGTAATTCGAAAAGTAAGCAACGAGACAAACAGCACACAAGGAATTTAAGTGGTTCGATCAATGTGATCTACATCCACTGGACCAGACGAGTACTTCTTTGATTGATCAAGAATGTTTACACACTCATTCACGCGGAATAGGATATTTCCTCACTTCACTCGTGAATTCACACAACTAAAAGATTACAATCGTACTTGCTTCTAAAAACGCAACCTTTACAATGTACACATACAAGAGTATACAATGACGAAGCCAGGATTTTGAACCTGGGGGGCCCAAATAGTAGTTCTAAAAAAAATTAGAAATGAAATTTTAAAATATATAAGATCATAAATTACTACTTATATTTATATAATCAAAATGATAAACATAGTTACATCAACTTCTAAAAAAAACTTAATAAAACTAAATTATAGCATTCCTCTTCGGTTCTTCATGTTTTGGAAGCGTTGCATGATAGCTTCGTTACTGACTTTTTGAAAGACATCTTTTTCAATGTATGCAACCAAACAATCATTCAATAATCGGTCTCCCATTCGATTACGGAGTGAACTTTTGATGAGTTTCATAGCTGAAAATGCTCTCTCGACGGTAGCTATGGCAACGGGTAAGATCAATGATAACTTAACAAGCAAATACACTAATGGAAAAACAATATGCTTTCTTGTAGAAACCATCTTCTGAGCAAGACCTCCTATTCCAACAACTGTTCAGAAGTTTTCATCCAAGTGCATGTCAACAATAAAATTCTCCAGTTGATTGTCAAGTTCAATTAGAGAACTTGGAGAAAAATCAGAAGGATAAAATTCTGCAAGACGAAGTAGTTTATTCTTATCAAATGCAGAAAATGAATCTCTCGGATCAAAACAAGCCATACACAATAGCAACTTTGTGTTCACTTCGTCAAAACGATGATCTAACTCTTGAGCTTGCAAGTCAATCACAGAATAAAATAGCTCAACTCGATAATGATGAAGGTTGGTGATTTTTTCAACTCTACGTCTTGATCTTCCACGAGCTACATGTACATGTTCCATGTTTATCACATCTATCTCATGTTTGCTAGAAAAACTAGAAACATCAATTAACAAAGTATCCCAACCTTCTTCTCTCATTGATTGCAAACGACTTTTTGATCCTTTCACCAACCTCATTGCATTAACAATATCTTGATCCTTTCTTTGAAGAGCTTGTGACAATTCATGAGTGATTCCCAAAATTTTCGTCATAAGATGTAACAAAAACACAAACTCAAACTGATTAATAATATCTAGCAATTCAAGTGCTTCACCCCTCTGTGTATTTTCAACACCATTCTCCCCAACATACTTAAGAACATTAACAACAGAAGAATACAAAAGCATTAGGTTAACGAGGGTACCATAATGAGAACTCCAACGAGTATCTCCAGGCCGCTTCAATGCCATTTCTTGATTTTTTCCTTTTCCAGACTTGATTTCACCATTTGCAATCATTTCAATAATCTTTTCTTTTTGCTTCTCTCGAAACATATCTCGACGCTTGCAAGAACCTCCAACAACATTACATAACCATGTAACTGTACTAAAAAAAGAAGCAATTGTTGCATTATCTTTAGAAACAACAACAAGTGTGAGTTGTAGTTGATGAGCAAAACAATGGATGTAATAAGCGCTAGAATTCTTCCTCAATATCAAACTTTTGAGTCCATTGAATTCACCCCTCATATTACTTGCTCCATCATAACCTTGACCTCTCAAACTAGATATACTCAAGCCATAAGTGGAGAACAAAGAATCAATTCCATTTTCAAGTGATGCTGCAGTTGTATCACTAACATGCACGAGACCGAGAAAGCATTCAATAACACAACCACTCTTATTCACATAGCGTATAACAATCCCCATTTGCTCTTTAACTGAAACATCTCGACACTCATCAACTAATATGGAGAAAAACTCATTTCCAATATCCTTAATGATAACATTGGTTGTCTCAACCGCAGCTGCATTAATAATATCCTTTTGAATCTCAGGTGAAATAAGCTTGAGATTTTCAGGAGCATTTTTCAAAACAACGTTATGGATTTCTTCATTGCAAGAAGCAATAACTTTGAGACGTTCAATAAAATTTCCTTGATTTAATGATTCTTCTGTCTCATCATTACCTCGGAAAGCTAATCCTTGCATAATGAGATAACGAAGACAAATAACAGTTGCATTTAATCTACAACGATAATCAACCTTTGATTTCTCCGAAACTTTAGCAAATGACACCTCAATATATTGAGCTCGATGCATCAAATCTTCACAAGCCAATCTACACTTGTTATGATCACTATTATGATCTCCAACATGATCCCTCAATCGTTCTTTCTTTCGCCAAGCATTAAACCCCCCTGTTATAAATGCATCATGTCCACTTTCACTATTCCCCGTGGAAAAAAGATAACAATATAAACAAAACACGACATCTTTTTTAATGCTATATTCCAACCAATCCTTAAATTCATCAAACCAAGATGCAACAAATTTACGTTTTCGATTCCCTTCTACCGCCTTTTGAGGAAAATCATGATTACGTGGTTGACATGGACCTTTCAATAAATAAGTTCTACGAACATGTTCAATCAAATTTGGTGGATAGCTCATTATCTTAAGCCGAAGTCCCGGATCACTAGGAAGATTTTCTAAATCAATCTCAATAGCACTTTGACTTGATGATTCTTGAAGTTGAACATTAGGAGTAGACGCATCGAGTGGTGAAGACGATATTCCCTCACTAATATTCGGAGTTTTCTTGTAATATCGCTCCATTATCTAATTTTTTAAAATAATTATTAAATTAGAAATAAGATTAATTTATCTTAACAGAATATTAAATATTAATTATTTATAATATATTAACAGGATCCAAAAAAAAAATTGATAGAATATCATACGAAATCAAGATTGATTAATGGTTTCTGAATAATTAGCTACTGCTTGTAACAAGATTAACCAAAGATTGAAAAAAATTACTGAAAAAAAAAAAAATGAAGGCAAACTAGCTAGCACTCCCCTCCCCTGCCTCCAAATTTCAATAAACTGCAATTACATGCTCTCAAATGGTCAATTCCCAAATTCCCAGCAATTGGTGACCTATATATACTCAGCGGATGATATCATGAATTCATGATAGTATGAATTAATACATAAATTAATAATACAATAGATTATTGTATATTAATAATATAAATTATACAAATAATAATTATTTTTCCTATTACACAATTCAATAAATATTTAACCCATAATTTATATAGTAAGAATCAATACATTAATTAACAAAATGCATATCTGATATGTATTATTGAGCTCTAAATATAAAGAATTTATGTCAAATTCAATGAAGTATTAAATTTTTTGAGGAACCCTAAATTTTGAAAAGCCCTAAATTCAATAAAAAGACAAAATAATAGATATAAAATTAATTATGGTGGACCAATCAAAATAATAAAGGAAATACTTTTACCTTCAATATATAAAATTAATGGGCCATAGATGATGATTGATGAAGGTCTTCTTCTTGAATACTCCACTCCGTGTCGCCGTGTTGGAAAAGAAAGAAAAGGAGTATCAGAGTATGGGCGGTTAAGATTTATACGCTGTTTTGGTTTTTTTAATATATATATATATATTAATATAATATTATTATTTAAATATTATTTAAATATATATATGTAAAATTATTAAAATGCCCTCGAAAAAATTACAAAATTGGTGGGGGGCCCAGTGCCCCCCCGGCCCCTGTGTGCATCCGTCCCTGAGAGTATATAAAGACCAAAGGTAGTTGCTGCTGTTAGGAACAATTTGAGTAGTTAGCAACTGTTTGCAACCGCTTGTAACAACCCATGTACTCTGTTATTGCCCAACTTAAATGGTAGTTATGCCCTCAAGTAGTTGTAACTGTAATACAATTAGTTAAACTAACTAACTTCCATATCAGAAGACTTGTCCATAAAGATCAGAACACTACTTAGTCTTCTGATACTCAACTCTTCTGTTCTTGTGATCAAAAGCTAACTCTGTTGATAGACTCCATACTGTGCTGATCTTTTACTGTGCTGATCCAGTACTGTGCTGATCTACTCTGCTGAAGTACTGTGCTGACCAACTCTGTTGAAGTACCTGTGCTGACCAACTCTGTTGAAGTACTGTGCTAACCAACTCTGCTGAAGTATTGTGCTGATCTGACCAACCAGTGCTGAACTCTAAGCATCACCTCTTTAGTTGATTGAAAACCTTCAACTCATCCTATTTCGGCCTAAGTCATCTTATCTGATCCTATCAGCTCACTACTTACTTAGTGAGTTGACTATGAGATTATGAGATAACACTCACAAGCTGCCATTGGGACGTGTGGATCTATTTTTTGTCAGGGTTTTCCCCTGGCCCAAAGAAAATGAAACGTCATCTGGTGCCTCTAGGGTTTTCGCCATACCATCAGGATACCTCTTTGTTTGGGCACACAGAGCCGCCATCGGCCCCTCTGAGTTGCTTAAATGATGGTCGGATCTGGGTAATTTCGACCACTGAGATTCTGAATCCAACGACGAGTTATTCTCGTCTATAGACGACTTTGAGCATGAACACGATGGGTCTTCAATGACTCTTATAGAAAATACCTTCCCATCGATTTGGACTTTCATTAGTTTGTCCACTGGGCCTAGGCTTATGAATAAGAGGACCCTTGCTCTATCCCTGGCAGGATAATCTTCCAACTTCATGAAGGTGCCCATCTGTGCACAGACTGTCGCAAAGAACCTCATGTTCCACACATGCAAGGGGACACCATACCACTTCGTCCATACTAACCTGAATTAGTTCACGTCGATCTCCCTCAACGGTCTACACCATTCGAACCAAAAAGAGGATCATTCATCAAAATCTCTAATAGTTTCTTCAGTGTTCGTCTCTGTTATGCTTTGGATCAGTACCATTTTTCCTCCCATGTTTGTGATTTTGAGCTTACCACTACACTCACCTTGTATCTCTTGTCCATGGTCCTCCTAAGAGAAGGTTCTTTTCAGGAAACATATGGAGCATTTCGTCAGCCAGCCCTTCTCAATTTCTGTCGTTTGGAAAATATTTATCTCTTCTTATCTCTTGAAAGTGCTCATCACCCTCCCTGTGGCCTTTAATATATTTGCATAGGACCCGCTGTTCATCTGGGATTCATAAGTGGCTTGTTAGGTTTGATGGTCCCTCTTCTTATCTTGGTCCTAGTCCCTCTGAAATTTTGGGATGAACACTCTTAGTTTATAGCTATCGATCCAGACATTGTTTAGTTCCGCTAGTAGCATCTCCTCATCCCTGCCCTTTAGTATACGTACGAATCCGAAATGTTTTCGCTCTTTGTCTAGTTTTTGCGGGTGGTATATGTCCTGAACTCCCCCACCTTAGCTTGCTGAAACTTTTGTGTAGTTTGTTAAAACTACACTCGACTGGGAAGTTCTTGAAAAGGAAGGTGATTGAATCTGATTCCTCTCTCTGTCGTGGGCTTGACACCTTCTGCACGGCGATCCCTCGATCAAAAACCTGTGTACCATATTCCTTGGGGTTAAGGTTAAACCTACGGCTGAGATGTTATACTGCCTCACCGGGAAGCGCTCGGAAGGCATGGGTTTGTGGCCTGTTGCTACCCTTTTCCCCTCCCCACCACCCTTCATTCGCACTCTCTCTCTCTCTCTTTAGCACTCATAGCTTCCAAATAACAGCTTTATAATTGAGATCTTATCTTTGTTTTAAAGAAAATTTATGAGATGGGGTTTTCTGGTTAATGTTGATATCATGATTTTGTTGCGTTTTACTTTTCCTTTTTCGTCATCTGATTTTTCTCCCTCGAAAATTGTAGTTAGTTCGGTCATCTTGATTGAATAAGTACTTAAATTTCAAGTACTGCAATCGAACACAACAACAATTAATTTTTTTGTAATTGATTTGTTCGAACTCAACATTGATTTTCGTCTTATTGGGCCGAACATATGAAAGAGAGAGATGTAGAAGGGATGGCAACATAGGGAAAGGAACGGGCAGCGCAAAAGAGATAGTTGCGGTGACTGCATAAAGGAGAGGGGTGATTAGGCATGTATGTATAAATTAGATTTAAATATATATATATATATATATATGGTAATATTGTGTTTTATCAAGGTTGCAGAAATTAAAAATAGACTAATTGGGTGTATTACGTTGCTTAGTGATTTTTTTTATAATTACTTGATAGGCTCAATAATATGGAACAAAATATCATTAAATGTGGGTTAATATGTTATGCGCTGAATAGATAGTTTGATATATGCACACAAAATATCACAAATATGATATAATTAATCCTAACTCAAAAGAATATTTTGAATGTGAATGTGTGGGTATTGTCTATTTCCAATATAAATGGCGCACATTCATCACAGATTACAGAAGGTCATGGGACGCTGGATTAGGCTCGCAAGCCTTTTGTGCTAAATATATATGAACTCAAATTCGATAGCTACTCGAACAGCTCAAACCTCGATTCAATTAAATTCAGTTTGTTTTCAAATCAAACACGAGTAGCTTACGAGTTGTCTCGCCTCACTCACACCTCTACGTAGTAGTCACGTGACTTCTTCATAGAATGGTCACACAATATGTATCTTTTTTTTTTTTTTTTTTTACGAGTGGTCACACAATATGTTAAGAGAACAAAGAAAAACATTTTTTTAGGATTTCGATTTTATATGGTAGTCTATGAATTATGAAACCACACCAAATTTTTTAAAGGATATAAAATATAAATAGTTTTTTTTTTTCCTTTCTAAAAGTAAAACATTCATATTTAATAAGAAAAGAAAAAAAATCTGTCTATCTGGATTATTAATGTATAAAATATTAAAAAATAATCATCACTGAATAATAGTTGAGACAACATGGGTTAAAAGATTCAGAAAATTAAACATGAAAAATAACAAGGAGAATTCGAACCCACTGGAAAATAAAAAACTGCTTCTTCAAATAAATAAAAATAAAAATATTAATAGGAAAAATTGAGTGCCGCTCGGTCAAAATTCAGGCCCAACGGGTCATGGGGTGGGCCACATTTTTATTGGAAATTGGAATTACAGAGTGGGCCTGGGCCTAAATTCACTTATTTTAGGCGTGTGCTATTTGCACCTCTAGGAATGTTAGATGCAATCCCTAGGGATGGCAATTTCAACCCGACCCGCCCCGACCCGTGCTATTTGGGTCGCCCCGCCCCGGACCCGTATTGAAATGGGGCGGGTCCGGGTATCACCCTCGACCCGTGGGTCGGACCCGTGACCCGTTTTTATATTAATTTTTTATATATATTATACATATAAATATAATATATCTTCAATATTTTGATGTTTATTAATATATATAACAATAATTCACCTTCATAAATGTGAAAATAAATTTATAAACATGCTTCTAACACTATTTTATTTATTTTTCAATACAAATCTAAATTTTATGTTATATGTTTTTAAAAACAATAATTATTTTTCAATTTTTTTTATAAAAAAAAATTATAATGGGTCGCCCCGATTTGCCCCGGCCCGCCCCGTAACCCGATCAGGTCGGCCCGACCCGGACCCGAATTGAAACGGGTCGGGTCCGGGTATCTAGGTACTCGCCCCGACCCGGCCCATTGCCATCCCTAGCAATCCCCCAATACACATATGACATAACCTCTTCAAAATAGACATAAGATAGATGCACTCTCCCTCCAAATTACCTTTTGTACCCAATTCTCTTAGAATTTTCTATGATAAATGTACCCCCACTAAAACCCTAACTTTTCATCTTCTTCCCCAATGACGGACCCAAAAAATTTTGATTGGAGGTCCGATTAACATTAGTATAAAAATAAAATAATATGTATTAATTATACTCATTAAAATTTCTCATGATAAAATTGTCCATACATCTCATTCCATTAAAATAAATTGATCGAACAAGTTGACTTTTTTTTATGTCTCGATATTCGGTTCATGGATCGACTAATTTGGGGGACCAATTTCATCGTCCATTTGCGGTAGCTCAGTTTAAAGTCAGAGTTTTGCATTTTGTATGAACTTGACCCCTTAAAAATTGTTTGCACCTTAGGGAGTTTTGAAACTAGATTTTTGTTATGTTTTGATAGAAGTCCCATACACTCTCAATCCCATGACCACTTGCACATCTTAACCGACTACTTTTTAAGAGAATTGAATTTAGTTGGGGGTGAGATCAAATAAAGAATAGTATTTTGAGTGATTTGGTGGTGTGTAAAAGAGATTTAATAATGTGTAAAATGAATTTAGTGAGATGTAGGATAAAATATCAAATATAGGTCCAAAATTAGTGACAATTTTAAAAAATAAAATAAAGTTGTAAAAGTATTAATTTTGTGGATTATTTCTATATTAGGAGTTTTTCAATAATCTTGAAACTTCTCAATAAAAAAAATATGAAACAAAGAATTATATATATATATATATATATATATGAAATTGCAAAAATATTAATTTAATATTAATGTAAAATATTAAATTTACCCTTTTGATAAAATATGTTAGGATAGATACACCCCTAACTCTAAGCATCTACCTCCCCCAATTATGTCGCTGTCGCCGCCACCCCACCTCCGTCAATCACCGTAGCCCCTCAAATAAATTTAGAAATAAAAAAATAAACTTAAAAAAAAAATTGGACAAACCAGAATCGACCAAAAACACTTCCATCGACACTGGTTTTCGACAAAGATGGATCGACCAAAATCGCCCCATACTTTCGTTATTCGACAGAAAATTTAAAAAAAAATTGAAATTTTTGACAAAGATGGATCGACCAAAAAGACTTCCATTAACAAATTCTTGTCGACGAGAGTGTTTTTGGGCAATTTATTATTATCGAAATTTTTTTAAAAAAAAAAAAGAACCTGCACTAATGCGCGTCTGGGAAGGATGCAACGACGGCCTGGGAACGGCCGTGAGGTGTGGCTGACCTCCGTGGCCTATTCCCATGGCAGAAATAAAAAAACACAGAGGGGTGGCAAAGCAATTTTTTCATGTATTGCGGTGGGGAGGAGGAGGAGCGTCGGCGGCGGCGGTGTTGGGCGAGGGAAGGGCGCTACCGCCGACGATTGTTGCAGGAATTTAAAAAAAGAAGAAAGACGATCTGATCTGTGCGGGACGTCGGTTGGGGCCGCGCACAGCGGCGGGGATGGCGGCTAGGGTGTCGACGGCGACTGGGCGATGCCGGCGACAGCGCCGACACTGGGTAGGGGGCGGCGGTTTTGGGTTTGGGAAAGAGGAAGTTAGTTTTTAGGGTTTTGAAAAATTGGAGAAGAAGAATGAAGGAAATATGAAAAAATAGAATGATGATATTTTTGATAATTTAAGGGGAGTACATCTAACATTTGACAAATTGAGGAAAGTACATAAATAGGGGGAGTAGACTTAACAGAGTTGAAGGTGTATATAGCCAGGGCCATGTATCGTTTACATTTGAATGCACCCAGCCCAATCTTATATGATAGTCTTGTAATCTTCATATATAAATAAGAAAATAGGATTTGAAAAAATCCATGAATTATATAATGCATAAATAAAAACCATTTTTTTGTATGAGATTATGCGAGTTTTTATTTAAATATTTATACATACATAGATGTATATGATTGTACTAGACATTTTTATTTAATAAAAGAGAAGAACTTATTTGCAATATTGTGCATCCAATACTCTTCTATTTAAGAAAGACACAAAAAAACATACTTCATAGAATTAAAATGAACTTCTCTAAAAAGAAAATAGTGCAAAAACAAACATGAAATTCGTTTTCAGGTATGTTTTACTATAAGAAAAAATGTGTGTTACTATAAGGGCAAGTACGTGATACTTATTCTCTTTCACATATGTGTTACTATAAGGGCAAGTATGTGTTATTTATTCTCTTTCAGATATGTGAACTATAAGAAAAAATGTGTGTTACTATAAGGGCAAGTACGTGTTATTTGTTCTTACAGTAACACATACTTGTCCTTATAGTATCATAGATGATAGATCTGAGAACGAGTTTTTTTGTGTTTTACATATTTATTTTGGGAAGATCTGCGCTTTTGACCTTCAACCTCCTTTTTAATTTGTGTTAATAATACATGTACAATATTACATATAAATTTTTCTTTCTGATATATTATTAACGACGGTTTAAGAAGATCATGAGGTCACACACAAGTTAGTTTTATCTGATAGCAAGAAAAAAAATATACGGATTTTTGTTCCTTAAATATAACAAACATAATATCTAACAACTTTGCTTACCATTTTCTCTCTTTGGAAACAAAGATAAATGTGCATCACGCTAGGCTTTATTAAATGTGCCGGACTAATTCAAAGGAATGATTATTCTCTATTTTAGTATTTTATAATATATTTTAATTCTCTATTTTAGTAATTTTATAATATGTATTTTTTAGTCTCGTATTTCATTTTTATGAAGGTTGACATGCATGTATACACTCATATTATTACGTATACGTTGATGATGTTATTACTTATTAGTACTAAATAAAATTCAGTATTACATGTGACAATATTTTTATTATGGATGACAATTTAACTCGTCATGCCCCGCCATGTGTCTTGTATCAGTGGCGGATCCAAAATTTAGAATTTGGGGGTACGAAAGATATTAAGTTTAAAATTGGAGGTACAATTTTGATTATCTAATTTTTTTTTTGAGACATTATTAATTTTTTATTTATTTTTTTACATAAAAAAAAATAAAAAATAATCAATTTGGGGGTACAGTTGTATCCCCAAATTATACGCTGGATCCGCCTTTGATTGTGTCGCGTCCGCTCATCCATCTTTAGGGTTGGCAACGAGGCGGGTATGGGACGGGTTTGGCCTTTCCCAGGACCCGCCCCGCCAAAATTTTTTAGACTCGTTACCCGCCCCGCCTCGCCTCAATACTCGCCAAAACCCGCCCCGTTTTGCCCCGTGAACCCGGCGGGTAAACGCGCCCCGCCATCACTTTTTTTTAAAATCTATTTATTTAAATAAAATAGCACATTAAAATCAACTCTTAAAACTACAATAAAACATCAATTCCAACATCAAATAAAACATAAAATTTTAAATATAACATAAAGTTATAACTTATAAACAACTAATCACAAAATAAATAAATAATGGATCTAAGTATTTTTTGAAAATAGAGTAAATCGACTGCAATTTTAAAAGCCATCATAAATCGGCAGAAATAAAGTATAGTAAATCACTAAATCGTACAACCACTCTAAATAATCTAATTAGTTAGAATTGTTAGATGTCTTACCAATGGAGAGGGGAGAGTTAATAAATTTATATATATATATATATATATACGGGTCGGGGTCGGATCGGGTATATGCAATCCCATTACCCGTCCCATACCCGGTGGGTATTCGTTGACCGGGTATTTACCCGCCCCGAAACCCGTTTGATCGGGTATTTACCCGCCCCGTACGGGCCGGTTCTATACGGATCCGAGTTTTTACCCGCCCCATTGCCAACCCTATCCATCTTACATTATTAAAGTTTTAACATTAATATTTGTAAACATATATACTCTCCCATCCTTTCGAATTATCCAATTTGTCATTTAAGTATTTCATCAAAAGTTATCTTTTTTTTTTTAATTCATTATCTTTCTTTACCGATTCTCTTTTCTACTTCTTTATACCTTTTTTTATATATGTCTACATCAACAACCTACAAGTCTAACACACATATGAACAACTTTTGAAGGGATGAAGGGAGTATAATATATACAAATATACTTATAACAACATTATTATACTTATTACTACCTCTGTTTCGGGATAGGTGCTGTTAGGAATTAATATACAAGGATTAATTCCCACCCTCTCTACAAGTTCGGACTTTTAGATGAGACGGAATTCTTTCATGGTATCAGAGCTAACCGGGCAAAAACGACCTGGGTTCGATTCCTGTTGAAAGCACTCCACCCACATTTAAATTGTCCACTCGATGGGCCTCCTCCCCAAAAAGGATAAGAGGTGTCAATTCGGCCCACGAGTGAGGGGGAGTGTTAGGAATTAATATACAAGGATTAATTCCCACCCTCTCTACAAGTTCGGACTTTTAGATGAGACGGAATTCTTTCAGGTGCCTTTTTAAATTTTATTCGTAATTATTTATTTATTTTTTAAAAAAAAATCTATCATTTTTTTCTCAATTTACCCATCTAAATCTCTTAGTATTTTTTTCTCAATTTATAACAACATTATTATACTTATTACTACCTCTCTTAGTATTTACTCCATTTATTAAATGGATGCAAAGAGAGTGTTCCCGATTAACGGTAGGGAGAATTATCGGATGACCTACGGAGATTACATAGATTTGATTCGGGAGGATTTGCATATGAATCATAATTTTTATGTTAGCTTAGTAAAACTAAATGTCAATGTTGTAGCACATACACTTGCTAGGAACTCTCAATCTTTTAAGAGTCTCCATAGTTGGGTCGAACCTCCAATCTTTGTGTGGATGACTTTTTCGATTTAATTTGTATTGATTGCGAATAAAATTGAATGTCGTTTTGACTTTAAAAAAAAGTATTTACTCCATTACTCCATTTTTTCTCAACTTTCATAGGGATGAAGGAAATATTAATTAAGAAAACTCATTATTCTTCATCTCATACTTTTAAGTTTTCAATTATTTTTCATATCTTTCACATATCATAAATAACAATAATTCAACTCCATATATATATTTCACAATATAATATAACAGCTAAAATTCATATTGATATGGGTTGGTCTGTTATGGACTCGAGTGCATGTTATGCACCCTAGTCCATGTTGCACTTTTCAGTTTACTGACTTACACTTTTTGATAAATGGTGTTGCACTTTTCAATTATTAAACTGTATAATAATATTTTTAGTAATAATTTAAAAGTGCAACACCATTTACCAAAAAGTGTAAGTCAGTAAACTGAAAAATGCACATGAACTAGGGTGCACAGCATGCACTCGAGTGCATACTAGACTTTACCTATTGATATTAATAGGGGTGGTTCGGTACGGTATACCGATCATACCGAACCATACCGTTATCATACCGAAAATTTTGATATTGAAAAAATCCATACCGTTTTATGTAAAAATTCATACCGATATCGTACCGTAATTTCGGTATACCGAATTTTCGGTACGGTATATCGGTATACCGTACCATATCGGTATATCAATTTATATCGAAAATATTGAACCATCATTTCATATCGAAATACCGGTATACCAATTCATACCGAAAATATTGAAGCATAATTTATACCGAAATTAATTATTTAAGATTTTTTTATTTATGTTTTAATAATTAAAGTTATTTTAATTTAAAAATAATATAAAATTATTATTTTATTAAGGTTTCGGTATTTCGGTATATTGATATACCGTTTCATACCGAATACCGAAAAAAATTCGGTATACCGAAATACCGCGGTATGGTCATTTTCCATACCGTTGTCGTACCGAAAATTTCGGTACGATATCATACCGTACCGAAAATCTCGGTATACCGAAAATTTCGATAATTTCGATATTTTTTCAGTATGAAAAGCTCGGTATACCGAAATTTCGGTATAATTACCCACCCCTAGATATTAATATGGTAGAATGTGAAAATAAATTAATATTGACTCTAATACATCATAATTTTATGTTAAATCCTTTAAAATTGAAACTTCAAGATAATAGCCTCAATACTAAAACATAATAACCGCGAATTCAAGTTCATGTCCAATTTACCATAAATATTAGTAATGCAATGCAAGAAATTAAAAGACTATTTAACAATTTTATTTCCTATTCATAACTCATAAGCCTACAAATATTAATCCCAATTTTAAAACAGAGGTTCCATAATTATGAAAGTGGAAATGCAGAGTTGATAATATTTAAGAAACAAATATAAAGCCTGAATTAACCACATGCAAATTACTCCTATTTCTGAGGCTGCTTCTTCCATAGAACACCAATCCTTCTCAGCATGTTAACATTTTTCTTCTTCATTAAATCTTCATCAAAATCATCTCCATAAAGCCCCCTCATCCTAGGACTGTAATTGTTGTCCATCGACCCCGTTCTCTCCACGAGCTGCCCGTTGTTCCCAACCGAAAGCATGGAAGCCGCCACCTCAGCAGCCTTTCTCCACTGATCAGATTGCACTTTCAGCTTCCTTAACTCCGCCTCCATCTCTGCATTGGCTGCTTGTGCCGCCTCTAGCTGCTCCGCCACACGCGCTGCCTTTCTGTTAGTCTTGTCCATTTCCTCAGTCATGTAGCCTATTTTCATAAGCCCTTCTCTTTCTGCATTTCTTGAGGCTTCTAAATCAGTCTTAATATCTTTGCACATTTCCTTAATCTCCATCTTTAGTGCCTCGTTTTCGTCTGATACATTCTTGAGCTCCGTCTCCTTGTCCTTGAGACGAGCTTTCATGCATTCATACTCTCTTTGGATCGGTATTGTGTTTTCTAGCTGCATTATAAGGGCGTCGTTTTCATCACATATACCTTGCAATTCGGTTTCCTTATCCATCAAATTTGCCTTCAACTCCTCGATTTCGTAGCTGGATTTACGTAGCTCCGCCTCCAGCTCAGCCTCGCGCTGACCTGATGCAGATTTCATCTGTTCCACCAACTCGAAAGCAATCTTCATCTGCTCTGTAGTTTCAGCTAGTTCTTCATTGTGTCGTTTCTCAGAAGCTTCTAAAGCTGCCCTTAATTGTTCACCTTCCACTTCTTCAGCCTTGAGTTTGCTTACGAGCTCTTCAAGACAGTTAACACGAGCCCTCGACTGTTCCAGCTCAAAAGATAAAGCATCGTGCGTCTCTATTGCTTTGCTTCCATCTGATCTAAGCGCCTCCACCATCTTTTTCGCTGTTTCCAGTTGCATTAGAGTTTCACCCACCAGTTCTTGAGCCTGAGCTTCAGATTTCTTGCACTCACTAAGCTGGTTCTTCATTTCTTTCACAACCAAATGTGTTTCCTCGAGCTTTTCTCTCAGCTTGAGCTCGTCTCGTTTGAGTTGTTCAATCTCTTCACAAGCCTTGGAGAGCTCCGTGGCATTGACTTCCTGAGATGCTGACAGCTCTAAAACTTGCTTCTCGGACAGGGCTACGAGCTGTTGACTCGACTCTCGTGCTTCTTTCTGGGCTTGCTTCTTGGATGTTTCGGTAGAGCATAATTGATCCTTCACGTTTTTCAAATCATTCTCAAGCTGAGAAACTCTACTTGACCGCTTTTCCTGAAAAATGATGCATTCAAACAACATAAAACGAGGAAGTCGAGGTCTCAATTCTTTTGTTTCTTTCTAGTCGAATACTGAAGATTTACATACCTCAGGAAGGGGGCTTCTGGGTGACTTTTGAACATTAGGACTTCGATCCTTTGATGGTTTAGTCGCTAAGTTCAAAGAAGACGCGGTGGGTTCAGAGTAGCGTGGACTCGCCTTGAGCTGGCGTACGCCTTTGGGAGAATCCTTTTTGGAAGCAAGTCGAGGGGAACTCTTATCCGCGGGCACCTCCAAAGAAATAGATCGAGGAGAAATCTTCGGAGGTGTTCCAGACGAATTGGCTCTACAACTAAGTTAGTTGAACAATCAGCTCAAGTAAATACAATCCCACAATTCTTACAGCAATATGCATATGGAAATCACCAACAACTAAATAAGCACCAAAATTTCTTGCATCTCAATCACCAAAACCATCACTAAACATAAATAAATATTTGTTTTCAACTCACAACATTTTATAGAAGATAAAGTGAAGGGACTTTCCAGTCCCAACAGACAAGATACATTTCTTGTAGCATAAATCATTGCAAGAAACATGGTAAATTTGCAAAAGAATGACAAGATTAAGTCAATTAGATAATAATCACTTTTCATTAAAAAAAGGTTCAATAATATGATAGCACCGAAAGATACCTCGCTTTAGGAGTCTTCATGTTGTTTGGTTATTGAATGCTTTGTGTCCCACAACACCTGCAACAGTATACAAGTATTATTATCATTATTATGCCTTCAAATGTGGGGAATCCGATGAAATTCAACAAATTACAAACAAGTAACATGGTTATTCTAGTGTCTAACTAAAAAGGGAGGTACATTTAATTTTCACCACTGAAAAAAGAAAATCATGATAAATGATGCAACTGCGATTGTTTATGAATTATTACAGAGAATTGTGGACAGTAGAGATGAAAAGCACATTCAAATCATGAGGAAAAAAGGGTAAAAATGGTGAGATTTGTAGTTTTGAGTGAAAGGAATCAAACAATTACAAAACCTGCAGTTAAAGATACCAACAAATGGATTGTATTTATCACATAGAAAAAAGAAAAACGGAAACAGCATCTTGAAAAGGAAGAAAAAATGTGCAAACAACAATAAGGAAAAGACATCGAAAAGGGATCATCAGATTTGAAATTTGCTTTTCAAAAAAGGCTGTAAAGTAAAAAAAAAAAAAAAAAAAAATCCCTGATACTATACTTTCAAAAAGAGACTTGTAAAATACTACCATTTTTCACATCTCATGTATATAGGCACAGAATGGAAATGGAAATGCAGAAGCATTGAGATATTAATGGGAAAGTAGAGATATTATTTTGTAAGAAGAGTGAAGAAATGTGGTTTCTTACCGGCAGGAAGGATTGTTGAGAGAAGAGTGAAGTGAAGTAGAACTAGTTTGAAATATTAAAGAAGAGAGAGAAAGCAGTAGCAGGGAGGGACCGCCATTGGAGTCACATGAAAGAGCTCTGTTTTCGAGGGCAACTGCTTCTTTTTCTACTACAAAAAAATGTTCCCTGCTTTTCAAGTGGTGGGTGAGTCTATATGTTTATGTTTATGTGTATATGAATATGAGTGAAATTTTTCTTTTTTCAAATTAAATTCAGGAATGGCAAATGAGTAAGTGGGTGTTTGCAAATTGCAAACAAAATTATGTGCTTAAAAGCACTTCTTTTTTAAATAGAATCACTTTTGAAGTCTTTGGGGGTGTTTTCAAACACTACAAACAGCTTTCAGAATCACTTTTTTTAAAGCTGCCCTCTCACAGCTTTTACTTTTCAGAAGTGCTTTTAAGCTGTTTATAGAGTTTGCAAACACCCCCTTTGTAAACACAAGTAAGTGATCAAATTAATTACTTAAAAGCAATTTTGGTGAAGCACCCCTCCTCAAGTCCTCATGCTTCAAACAACTTTTAAGTGCTTATAATCATTACACTCATTAATTTTACAATTTTGCCCTCACAATTTAAATAATATTTTATTTTTACCCATTATTTATTCAAATGTAATAAGGGTGTTTTTTGTAAAATTATAAAAAAGTGATTTGTATGACATACACCACAACATTTAAAAAATTGATTAGAAGTGCTTATTTTTAAAACACTATCTACTTTCAATTTTACTACAAAAATCAACTTTAATCACTTTGACTCAATTACCATTGTTTGCAAACACACTCTAAGTAGATAATTGTCGAAAATATTTTTAAAAAAATATATACTCCCTCCAATTTTAAAATGCCTATACAATATACAAGTTTTAATAAATACTGATTAGTTTATTAATAAAATAGATAAATTGAGGATATGATTGGGTGTTGTAGAATCCATTTATAAATATAAAGTGATTGTTTATGAATAAAGTGAATAACAAAGTGAGTAAATAAGTGATGTTAGAACGATCAAGATAAAGTAGTATGAATAATATTGTTTCAAAAAAATGAATGGGTATTATTATAAAATTGGACAACTCAAAAAAGAAAAGTGGAAATAATAAAATTGAAGGAATAGAATATATGCGTGAATTGTCAAAGTATTATTTGCATGACCATATACCATTAATATTATTAGTGTACAGTGCCCATGCTATCTTCTTTTTTTAAATCCAATTTTTTTTAATTATAGTTTTAAATATTTTATACATAAAATATGTTTAATAAGATAATTTTAAAATGTTTGTGGATCAAAAACCTTGATTCATGTCATCTAAAAATTCGCAGATCAAACAGTTCATTTATTACCTAACCAATATATTGTTAATACTTACTAAAAACAAAAAATGTAATACTGCATTTAAAAAAATGGTAACTCTGACCGACGAAATCATCTATATTGATTGTAAACTTAGAATTAGTGTTCGGAACTTTGAGTTTAAATAAGATCGACATGACTTTAAACTATGAGCATGTGACGCTTATTAAAATCTACTCACAAGCAAACAAAAAGAAATGTCGCAAGCATCATTGATTGTTTCATTTATGGAACGAGTTTGGTGAGTTTAATGTGATTAAACTTGGTCTTTAAATTAACAATCATACAAAAATAAATATATATATATATAAATACATTCAGGTAAGTTTTTATAAAATTAATAATACTTAAATTGATTAATCTCAAGGATCTGGTCTAGTGGTGTAGGTTTGGAATTTAAGAGTGTGTCCTCTCTAGGTCTCAGGTTAAGGTGCAAACGATCTCGGATTCAAAACCCGTGGCATAAAAAAAAATACTTAAATTGATTATTTTTCTAAATATTATCACTATTTTTTTAAGATTATTTTCATGTTTACTAAAGATTTTATCTTGAAAATTCATTTTAAATTTTTTTTATTTGAATTTATTTTTATTTACATGCCACTTAATAAGCTTGCGCTCATCTATAAGTATATAATAAATGCAAGAATTAAGTACAAGTACACAAAAGTTATTGAAACTAAGGATCAACCTTATTAAATAAGGGCAATTGCTCCTTATATATTGTTACGTATCAATGACAATAAAAAGGTTTTTAGATTAAAAAAGAAAGAAAAAATAAAAGCCATAAGTTCACAAGTCGAAATCAGAGGTCGGGTTACCATCGAAAAATGGTACACCCCTAAAAACAACCTAGCAATAAAAGCGATGATAAATTCCGAAAAAACTACTCAATCTATGAATCTGGAATCAGGTGATGGACTATGGAGGGTCAAAGGCATCGCCCCTACTGCCCTTGAACTTGGAGACGCGGGTGAAGTCATTATCAAGCCCTGTAAGTTGGTTGACAGAGTAGTTCGTGCATGTTCTGGCTTCGAATTCATTGAATATCCTCGCCTCAGGCATCTTGGGGCTACTACGTTTCGTCTTGGAACGGGTCGAGGCTGCTCGAGTAGGGGATAAGACGTCGTTGGCAGAGTCCTCCAAGTTCGGATTGTTGTTGGTCGTTGTAGCCACGGGATCCTCTGAAGGTTCATCTGTGCTAAGACTGGAGAAGGAGTAGCTCACTGGGACCGGATCGACTTCAGTATCCGACGAAGGGTTCTGCGGGGGCGCTCTGGGATGGAGGTCTGAGGGAGAAGGCCTCAATCGTCTTCTGTGTCGGGTCCTACCACAGGAGTCGTTGCGAGGAGGCGGCGGGGCCTGTCCCATAGCGCAACGAGCAGACACGTGTCCAACTACCTTGCAGTGGCTGCAGAACTCCGGAAGCTGCTCATAAAGAACCTCCACCGTCACCGAATCGTCCTCACATTCAAGGACCAGACGCTCCAAAAGAGGTTGTTTCATATCCACCTCAACCAAGATTCTAGCATACTAAGCCATGGTCTTGGCTGCTGTGTGACCGTCCATTTTAATGAGCTTGCCAATCGCTGAAGCCGCAGCCGAGAGAACCGTGGACTGCCAAAGTTCAATCGGGAGGCCGAGGAGGCGTACCCAAACTTGAGCCATCGAGGTCGGCGCTTGATTCGGATTGAAATCGGGAGACCATTTCTTAAGGCGGATGGAACCTGGGCCCAGTTGCCAATCACGTCTTCTAAAGATACGGTCGCGCTCTTCCAAAAGGTGAAACTTGAGAATAACAAATCCTTTTCCGATTGGCACAACAGAGAGGCTCCCATGGAGGGACCAAGACTCGACTAGCCTCTTCGACAGCTCAGCATACGATATCGGGGCTTTTCCACGAGGGGTGATTAAGCGACCAATCAAGGCATCCTTGAATTTGTTCACTCCGGCCTGTAACGTGGCATTATCAATCGAGATGGTGAAGTAATCCCCCTTCTTACATGGGCGCATATGATCAGGAAAAACGACTAGGCTCGTGGAGGAGATGCCAGCGGGCAAGTTGGGCATCTCGGAAGAGGGCGGAACCGAGGTGCTTTGTCCGACCAAGGCGGACACGAACGAGGTGGGAGACGGCAGTGCAGGTAGAAAGCCAACGAACGGTTCGAGGAACTCAGTAAACCCAGGAAAGTGCTCCTCTAGGGATGGGAGGTGGTCACCAATGGGAACTGACTGATCAAGAGATTTCAAAAAGGTGCCTAGTCCCGGGAATCGAGGAATAAGAAGCTTAGCCAGAGCAATTTCACCAGGGGAGAAATTGGCTAAGGATAGAGGAGACGTCGGAGATGGAGCCTGCTCGAGTACGGGTTGCGTGCTTTCAGGCGGCACTGGGTAAGCCTCCTGCTCCCGCAAGGGCGGCGACGGAGGACTAACAGGGGAGGGGATAGGCGGCGGCGGACGGTCAGGGGTGGCGTGGGGCGGCCTAGGAGGGCGGGGGGCCGTGGCACGAGACGACGACACTCTGCCACGAGGGAGCGACGGCCATTCCGGGCCTAGACGATCGGCATTGGTCGCCGCAGTGGGAAGCGACCGAGGAGGCAGTGGGGGAGAGCTTATCGGCGAAGCGCCGTCGAGCTCGGGGGCGTCGTCCATGGAGGCGGATGGAGGTCCTAGGTGGACGCCATATGCGTGTGAGAGCAGGGTGGTGCGGGGTGGACGCCATATACGTATCAATGAATTTGATCGCTGATCATGGCCCTTTATTTTGGGCTTTGATCAGGACCTTACACGTGTAATGTGTTTTGTTTTTGCTTGTAGGTTTTCGACGAGCTCACATTGATTACACGACAATCGTCCAATCACGACTGTCACTTGATCTAAAGAACATTAAATAGTTGTGCGGTCTCATTTAATGCATGCGTACTATGCAAACTTTGTGGCAGAGAACTTTAACATTTCCTTTTTATCACCATTCATAACATAACCTACCGACTTGCAATCATACTTTAGTTAGGAGGCCGCACACTCGCAGAGGTAACTTGAACTCACTCGAGATTTTGGTGGGTGCACATGCATGGGACGGAGTGAGCTACGTACTCTCACCGAGCTTGAGTCGAGTATCTTAGGAGTCTAGGATAAAAGAAGGGGTGTGACATCGAGCTGGACCTAGTTTGACCCACGCATAGTTCGGACAGGCTCACTATGTTTGGCTATTACATTAGAAAGGACAATTGTCACGCGTAGACTCAAGTCTGAGATGTCACCTACCACGCGCCCAAAAAAATTGCGCATGATGGACGTGCACCTGTCGTGGCTTACGTGTCACCCCTCCACTGGACAACAAAAATTACAAGTCATGATAGTGCGACTTTCTCTCGGACATGAGGTAAAAATATGAAAGGTTGAAACTAAAATAAATAAAAGTTTGAAAGTGTTAAAAGTAAGATAAATAGAAGTTGGAAGGGTAAAGTTAAGATAAACAAAAGTACAAGGAGATAAAACAAAGATAAATAAATTAAAGTATATATACTAAGGATAAACTAAGAAAAATAAAAGTACAAGGGATAAAATAAACAAGGGTCTTTCTATCGTCAGGAAGGCCTTCCTGATAACAGGAAACTCATCAAACACCGTTAGATAATAATCCAATGTATATAATTATTTACATATAATTGCACTTCGCAATAGTGCATTTGCTCAATGCAATATGCAAACGCACTGCTTCGCTCTACTAATAAAATAAATTAATAAATATAAAATTACTAAAATATCCTTTAAATTTAAGGTAAAATATCATTTTTGATCACTCATGTATACTTTTTTTAGATTTGATCACTTATTTTTAGTTAATACCAAAATTGTTCATTCAATTATTTTTTTCATTTAAAATGGGTCCTACCGTTAGTCAATCTCATCATCGACTAACGAAATAATTTTTTTAGAAGGGTGAAAATGTAATTATGAGATATAAAAAAACTGCACAAATTAACTAAAAGTAAAAATTATAAAAATAATTAAAATAAAAAAACTGCACAAATTAACTAAAAGCAAACCTCATAAATTTTTGAGGGAGTGGCGATAGAGGATGAGGGGAGGGGGCCGGGTCGGGTCGGGCCATTTTATGTGCTGGTCTAGGTCAAATTTCGGGCCGAGTCGTGTCATTTTACAGACTAGACTGTCACTTTTCGTGCCGGGCTGGGCCGGGCCAACACGGTCCCGTCGGATTTTGGTCGAGTTGTTGGACCATGCATCGAACTAAAATGATTCGATTTTTTATAATTAAAAAATAAAAAATTATAACTAAAAAATACGTAAAATAAAAAAAAAGTTATGGACTTATACTGAATTATTTCTAAATTACAAGACGTAAATGAAATTATCAATTTATAAATTTGGGGAGGTTTTTAAAAAAATATTATAAGGATATTTTTGTAATTTTATATATTTATTAAAAAAAAAATTATTTTATCACATAACAGCGAAGATAAACTACGTGTCACGTTCTAATTGGTTCCTATTGTCAGGAAGGGCGAACCCCCTTCCTGACGATAGAAAATCCCAATAAACAATTATTTATATATTTACTTTACGAATTAAATTTATTTAAATTTCTATAAATAAATAACAAATTTAATTGATATTCAACGCGTGAAAGTTCGTAACTTTCATGCGTTGCTATTTAATTTTCTCTTCTAATTTGGGTGGTTAATTGCCCACTGATATGAGGTTGAATGATACTGATTTTTGTTCCCTTCTTTTAAACTCAAAAGTTGGGTGCTAGGGTTTTAATATTTTTTTTTTTTGGCACTTGAAAAACTAAAATTTGATCCACATTGTGGTACCCGGTGTAGACTGCAACAACTCTAAAAATGATCCAAAGTTATTATGCATATAATTGGGCGTCTTAAAATTAAATTTATCTCCATGCTCCGAAAAAAGGCTCTATAATATTTAAGTGTACATAATATAATCGAATACAATAAATTACATCCTAAACAACTAAAATCATTATAATTTTCTACTTATCAAAAACTCTTCAATTCAAATTATTTTTTTGAAATTTCGGTCCATGCATGTTTAATTATATGGCTCACAATTTGACTTTTTTTCTCCTCTTTTTTTTTCTGGATCTTCCTTTTGGATGGAGAATTATTTTCCTTTTTTTGTTAGAGGAATTAGCGTTCAATGATGTAACTGATTAATTATGACAATGAATTCCTCTTTTTTTTTTTAAAGTTAGACAAAATCACCAAAGATGAGGTTAGTAGGCCCAAAATCATTTGTTCAACGCTGATTTGTGTGTTTTGAACAGTAGTTTTGATTGTTGTATGGCCCAAACCGAAACATGTAGTTAGCCCTTTTTTTTTTGAACGGTTAGTTTCGATTGTTGTTTGAGATAGATAAATATGTGATTTATCTAATTAGTACCGAAATCAGTTTAAGTTAGTTAGATTAACTCAAAAAAATAGGTTATTAGGTCCCAATTAATTATTTAATTAAACCTAAAATAATGTTTTTATCTTACACGAAGACACATTATCTACTATTCAATACGAATAAGTTTGAATATATCCATCTGTTCATAGATATCTTAAAATATCTGCCCAACAAAACATGGTTCAATTCTGATTTGATGAGTTGAAGCATTTGGCCACCTCTTATATTTATCATCTGGTTGTATTAAGGGAAAATAAGTTTATTCAATGTTATTCTACACCAGTTATACTTCAACACGTTGTATTACACAACATAATACACATGAGCTGCATCACATAAAATAATCGAAAAAAATAAATAAAAATACGAAAACTTGTAGGACCAATTCTGACCAATTTGAAAATTGACAGAGCAATTTTGGATGTATATGAAACTACTATTTTATGTAGTACTATGGACCACATGTAAATAGCTTTGTGGCTTTACAATTTGAAACGTCGACTGCCTACTTGCTGTAGCCTATAACTTTGAACCAACACTTTTCTTTAACTTGGTACATATATATAGTATTCAATCAAACACGCTCATGTATATATGTTTGTATAAAATAAGGATCACTTTCTTATTTTATACATTGCACTCTACTGCAAAATCGCTCCAAAAAAGTACTTAAATATTAGTAAACAATTTTAGATATGTTTGTATAAACTCTCTTCTTTTAGTTGAGTATTATACCGTGTTTTCATATCGAATCGAACATCGATTCACAGTTCAATTGATTGTATCGATTGAAATTATTATTATCTATTTTTCAATATTTTATACGATACACTAAAAATATATATGCATTTATAAAATTTATATTAAAATAAACACAATAAAGTCATAAAGTTAATAATGATTTTCTACTATAAAACAGAGGGTTTGTCCTATCTTCCAATATGCCATGCAACTCGACCCGGCTCAATCCAAGAGAAACATGCATTCCACAGGCCACGAGCCACGTCGACAGTATGTCATTTTATAATTAAATTTTTTTATTAATTTTAAATTATAATGATATATGCGTAATTTTTTATTTATTAATTTAATTTATTAATAGGACGGTGCGATTACATTTTGCATAGAACAAACACACTAATGCGAAGTGCAATCATATAAAAGAAAATTCATATGTTGAATCAATAATCCAATGGTATTAAAAGTATTTTTGTTGTAAGACAGTATTGTCTTATCATAGAAAGACTCAAGTAACAACACAAAAGTTAAAATATTTGAAACAACTCAAATCAAGTTATAAAACTATAGAAGAAAAAGAAAAAAAAAATCATTTTTGACCAATTTTTCCAGTTGTTACCAATTTTATTTGAATTTGAACGGTTCAACCCTTAAAATGATTTTTTTAATTTAAGGGGTATCAAACCGGATACCGTTGAACCGGCCGGCCCGGTGTGATATGAAAACAGTGGTATTATGACTCTTAATAGCTCTTCACTTGATCAACAATTAAAATTGATTTGGATATTAAGATTGGACTACTTTGTTTGAGATGGGACACAAATATTTAAGTGTAAATTAGGTCTTAGCCTCTAATTTAATGTCAATTTCCTTAAACCCACAATTTATTTCTATCACGTACACCATTTGTAACAAAATATGTACACGTTTTTTAAATAGTGTGTCATAAACTCACAATGCATGTAAACATATATGTCGGCCAACAAGAAAATTAGTTACATCAGTGTTTGCGTGCCACTTATTTCTGGTGGAGAAAGAAAGGTATAGTGATGTTAAATCGTCCCCACCTATCGACGATTAATACTGCCAAATTACCATGATTAGAACTTGAAAATTTTAGAATCCATCCCGCTAAAAAATATATATATATTAAAAAATCGTGACCGACCTCGCCCTTGCCTGAATATTCGTCGAGTTCAATCCGTCTCACCCTATCTATTTTTCTAAAATGAATCCCCTTTTGTACATGATCATCACGTGTGAGAGAAGGACAGTTGAATCTTACATACCCGCATGTATGAGATCCAGCGATCCCCTTCTGCACATGACGGTCATATACAGAAAGGGATTCAATTTTCTATTTTCCTTTGATTTTTAAATTATTTTTAACATACGTACGTAGTATCTTCATTTTGACATTAAATAATTTAAATTATTGCTTAAAGCAACATTTAATATCCATATATTTAAACAAATACTCCCTTAGTTCCTTTGAAAATTACTTATTTTGTTATTTTGAGTGTGTCACCGAAAAATTACATATTTCATATTTTGACAACACCTACTATCTCTTTCTTTACTTTTTTTCTTTTATGTTCTTCTCTACATTTTTTTCTATCTCTCTACTTTTTTTTTTCTATTTCTATAGTCTATGCTTCAACAACCTAATTCACATATATATTATATTTTTTAATCAATGTGTAAAAAATAAATTTAGAATTTTTGAAAGAAAGGAGGAATTATACTTTAATGTGAGTATAAAAATATTTATGTGTGAAGGATCCATACACATATTAATTGGGCTAGTTCTATATAAATTATAGCTCGTTCCATATACATTCAATCGGGTCAACCAGAGGTTAATGTTGAGTATAAACCAGCCTATTTACCAATTTGTAATCCTATGAAGAATTAGGGATGACAACTAGATATGTACAAAATCAAAATCGAAACTGGTCGAACTGGACGGTTCGTCGAATCGACGATTTTGTTTCGAAAATCGAGTTGTAATCTTAAAATTAAGATTTGATTTCAGTTTCAAAATTTTAAAATCAACCCTAGTTCAATGTTGGTATGAGTATAAACCAGTCCCTTTACCAATTTGTAATTGAAGAATTAGGGATGACAACTAGACATGTACAAAATCAAAATCGGAACCGATCGAACCGGATGTCTCGTCGAATCATCGATTTTGTTTTGAAAATCGAGTCGTAACCTTAAAATTAAGGTTCGATTTCAGTTTTAAAATTTTAAAATCAAAATCGGTGGTTCGACGGTTAAAGCGGCCAAATCGACGGTTTTGCCTCTTTATTTTTATTATTATTATTTAATATTCTTTCATAAATACCTCAATTTCAACTCATTTTTTCACACCAACCTCTATCAATTCTTTCATAATTGTTATTCAAACCGAGTATTTCTTATCGAGCCGAGCCGAGCTCGGCTCGGCTCGATAACATTGTCGAGTTAAAAATTGAGCTCTACTTGACTCGTTAACGAGTCTAATGAGCTTAATGAGTCTATCGAGTCGAGCTTAACGAGCCTAATGAATTTTTTTACAAAAAATTAGTTATCGAGCCTAACAAGTCGAGCTCGAGCCGACTCGTTAGTAAATCGAGTATCTGACGAGCTCGAACTCGGCTCATTAAGCTAAACGAGTCGAGCCTAATCGAGCCTTAATGAGTCGAGCCGAGTCTCGTTAAGGCTCGGTTCGAATAACAACACTACTTTTGGGCACATAGATTAAGAAAAATGATTAGATAATAAATACAGTACAAGTGATGTGATTGAGAAAAAGGGAGAGAGAGACAGAGAAAAAAGTAAGACATAAAGTGAAGTGTAAGAATAAAAAATGGGTTAATTCTAAATAAATACATCACCTTTAGTCTCAATATCAATTTAATCACAACCTTTACGATTTTTTTTTAAAACCCCAACCTTTCATCGTGTTGCAATTAGATACACATTTTTTTTCTCCGGCCAACAATTGATGATGTGGCTTGCCGGAGCTCGCCACGTCATATTACACATATTTTTTTATTTTCCCTATAAAGATTACACTTTATAAAAATATAAAATTTTATAAAAATAAAATTGCATGCTTCTCCTCTGCTTCTCAAACTAGTTTTCTTCTACCATTCTCAAACTATATAAAATTTCATGCGTCTCCTGCTTCTCAAACTAAATCAAGTTTTCTCTACCATTCTCAAACTAAATCAAGTTATTCTCTTCTAACCATAAAAATCATACAAAAAATCGTGGGTGATTTGGTGGTTTATTTCTTCAAGAATTCTTAAATTATTTAATAATTTTATTTTTTTGTTCAACTAGTTTGAGAACTATAATTTTTTTCGGTGTACCTCAATTAATTATTGTATTTGGGTGTATGTTGAAGATAACCTTGTTGGTGGTTTTTTATTATTTTGTTCAACTAGTTCGAGAACTACAATTTATATGCTTTATGAGAGAGGAAAATATTCTAGGAATTAATGTGTTTAACACTAATGATAATTGCAACAAAAATGTTATATCCCTTATGATTTTGATTTTTAGGATTTGAAGAGAAGAACTTGATTGATTGAGTTTGAGAAGTGAGAGAGACGCGAGAAGAACTCTGTTGAATTTGAGAAGCAAAGAAGACGCCGAAGATGCCGAGAGTTTTATTTTTATTTTTATTTAATTTTTATGGTTAGGAGAGAATAACTTGATTTGATTTAGTTTGAGAATGGTAAAAGAAAAGTTGATTTAGTTTGAGAAGCGCTACAATTTTATTTTTATTTTTATAAAATTTTATATTTTTATAAAGTGTAATCTTTATAGGAAAAAATATATATGTGTAATATGACGTGGCGGCAAACCACATCATCAATTGTTGATCGGAGAAAAAAATGTGTATCTAATTGCAACACAATGAAAGATTGGGGTTTAAAATAAAAATCGTAAAGATCGTGATTAAATTGATATTAAGACGAAAGGTGGTGTATTTATTTAGAATTAACCCATAAAAATTTAAAATACAATATATTTTTTAAAAAGGGTATGAGAAGCTTATATGAGGACGAACCAAAAGGGCGAAATGGGAAGCTTATAAGCGGACAGAGGGAATAGTTTATTTTCTAAACAAATTGAGTGAAAAAGAACAAAAATTGAGCAAAAAACGAAAAATCAAACCGACGATTCAAAATCGTAACTGGTCTGATTCCGATTCGATTTCGATTCGTAATTTTCAAAAATCGAAACCGATGGTTTTTAACTGGAACCGGCAGTTTCTAACCATTGAACATGCCTAATGTCAACGAGACGCGTCTAGGACATCTATGCTTTGTCCAAGGACCCGCCCCGCTAGAGAATTTTTATACACCGGACCCTCCCAGTCCCGCTTGAATACCCACCAGATTTTAACTGCCCCACATAATTTTTAAATTAATTTTAATGTATACAATATTTTTATTTTGTTATTACATAATTCAAATTAAAATATATAATTATTTAAAATAGCATTTTATAGGAGTATTCATTTTATACTAAAAAAACTACATATAAAATATTTTTACAAACGAGTTTGACAAAAAATATGTATATAAATATAAATAAATAAATATATATATATATATATATATATATAACGAGTTTGGGAACGAGTTTGACAAAAATTACTAACCATCTCATATCCGTTTAAACCGTCCATTGACATCTCTATCAAAAAATATGTATATAAATATAAATAAATAAATATATATATATATATATATATATATATATATATATATAACGAGTTTGGGAACGAGTTTGACAAAAATTACTAACCATCTCATATCCGTTTAAACCGTCCATTGACATCTCTATCAAGAATCTTTGAGGATTTTTTTCTTCCTGTGGGAGGTTAAGTAAGTAAATTACAAGAAAACCATTTACATTCTAAGTTAAGTATTAATTAAAGCCTGCTTTCAAAAAAATAAAAGTATTAATTAAAGCCATAAATATCTCACTTCCCAATTCAAGTTACTAATTCTCCCCAGCGCTTATTACTTTTATACTCCTATATATCTGAATCATTTGCACACCAAAATAAAACACACGCCTCCGCCTTTCAAGGACAAAACAGTAAAATCATTTCTGCCACCGCCCCACCACCGCTGCCGCCATGAGAACGAGCAACCACCTAATCGGCTTCCTCAACTTCCTCACTTTCCTCCTCTCCATCCCCATTCTCGGCGGCGGAATATGGCTGAGCAGCCGCGCCAACAACACCGACTGCCTCAAGTTCCTCCAGTGGCCAATAATCATCATCGGAGTCTCCATCATGGTCGTCTCACTCGCCGGTTTCGCCGGCGCGTGTTACCGGAACATCTTCCTCATGTACCTCTACCTGTGGGCCATGTTCCTCATCATCGCCGCGCTAATCGCCTTCGTCATATTCGCCTACGCCGTAACTGACAAAGGCTCGGGTCGACCCGTTATGAACCGGGCGTATCTCGACTATTCGCTGCAGGACTATTCGGGTTGGCTCTCGGATCGGGTCGCTAGCGATAGCTATTGGGGGAAAATCAGCTCCTGCATTAGGGATTCGCGTGCTTGTAAAAAGATACGTCGCAATTTCAACGGTGCCCCTGAATCTGCAGAGATGTTTTACATGAGGAAACTCAGCTCTATTGAGGTAATTCGTTTTTACTTTTACTGCTTATCTAATTCAAATTGGATTATTGTGTGATAAAGTAGTTACTCTTTAATTATTAATTTATTATTATGTGGTTTGAATTATTGGATTAAATTTATGCATAACCTGGGCATGTAGCTAGAGTGTATTATTGTTTTGAATATTTTTTTCATGAGAATGAGACATAATACCCACTGTCCTTTAATTATTGAGCATGATTGAACTCCAGAATATCCTTTTTCCTTTTATTCTTAGTTGAAACAAAGATAATTATTCCCTGCAGAAACACAAGAATCCATTCCCACCAACTGGTTGTTGTTTTTGTGTTATTGTAGATATATTAGCTTTTCTGTGAAAAAAAATCCCCATCATTTTCTTGAAATATCATCCTTATTCGTCTCTCTGACGGGTCGGGTCGTGGGTTATCCCTATCTGTAACGTGGGGCGTGTATTGAAAGTATTCTTATTTTTATTTATTTTTAGAATTTATATAATTTTATGGTTTCTTTGAGGATCAGAATATTACACAAGAGTGGGAAATTTCCCCTCCTTTTCATGTGCCTTTTCCATATCTAAAAAGCTGAATGGTCATTGTCTATACTTTAAGATACATATGTATGGATTATTTTTTTTTCAAAGGGAAATTTTCACGAATTGTATAAAGCATTGATGAGTAGTATTGGCAATGACGTGCTCCATACTTCTGCACATGCTCAGCCTTAAAACAAGTAGGCCTTGCTTTTACTTAATGAAAATAATATTAGTATTATTATTAGAAGTAGTAGACTAGTGGTTGAAAAACATTTATTTAAGAAATATTACTATATGTATTTAGTTCTTGATATTTTGTAAGGTCAACATACTTGATTTTCCTTATAACAAATAAGTGCTTTAGTAAATTGTGATTTATGCTTCGTTCGGATGAGTATGATTGAGATAAGTCAAGTTCCATCATCTCCACACAAGTGCCTTGTGGCAAAGATTATTAGATAGGAAAAAGACCCTTTACCTACTCTTGTCCAACCAACTAATTTTTCGGACTGATTGGCGTAATGTTTTAGAGTTGCAATAAAATATATTTGACATAATACATGACAATAGAGTATCAATTTCATGAAAGTTGGTTTGGTAAAGAGAGCTTTGATGATGAAATTGATTGAGTAGTAGTTCCAGGAGATTGCTTATATCATCATTGTCTCACTTTCGTGAGTTTTAAAAGATTCATAGTTGATTTGATGAGCAAAGGAATCAAGATAAAATGCCCATAACCTTTTCTCTTTTTTGCCCTTCACTTTCTTTATGGAATCTATTCCTATGGTTTGAGATATCACCACTGGGTGATAGCTTATCAAAATACTTTCCTAACTGATAATTTATTTATTTCTTGTTTATTCCTGAATTTATATATTTTCGATTTAGTCTTAATATTAAAACAATTGTCCAGAAATTTGAAAGCAGTGACGTCTTATATCATGCGAATGTCAAATTTTGGCTTCATAACTTGTCTACTATCCAAATTTGGCTCGAAATTAAATACTCACCTGACATAAAACGACTCCACTTTCAAATTCGGCGATTTTGGGGCCAAGCTTGGACAATTTTTTTAATGTTAGGACTTAATCGAAAACATGAAGTTTTTTTGGACCAAAATTAGAGAGTAGACAAGGTCACAAGTTATGGGGCTAATAAAATTTTCAACTTTATTTTGATTCATAAAACTAGAACAACTCACATTGACAATAATATCATTTGTGTAGTCTGGATGTTGCAAGCCCCCAACATCATGTGGCTATACATACATGAACGAGACGTATTGGGTCTCTGGAGCTGGGCTCGTTGGGAGTGATCCCGATTGTTTAAAATGGAGCGACGATCAGCAGGTGCTATGCTATAACTGCGACTCATGTAAAGCTGGTGTATTAGCTAGCTTGAAGAAAAGCTGGAGGAAAGTGTCGATTATCAATATTGTTATGCTCATTATCCTGGTCATAGTGTACGTTGTGGCCTGCGCGGCATTTAGGCACAACAAACGGGTGGATAACGACGAACCTTATGGGGAGACTAGAATGGAGAAGTCACAGCCGAGCAGGATACACTTTTAAGAGCTTTTAACTAGTAAAAAGTAATTAAATTAAGACTTTGAAGAACAGTGTGGGATTTCGGTTTCTTTTTATTGTTAAGTTGTTGGTTCTTATAAAGAAAATTAGAAAATTGCATGTATATTTTTGTATTAAACTTGTTGCAAATGGGATGTTGCCTATTTTGGGATATCGATTTTTGAGAAGTTTTGTGAAGAGAGAGAGAGAGAGCACATGGAGAAGTAATGAGAGAGAGAGGGGGTAGATGTGGAAATTGAAATAATTAGAATAGCATGTGCACAAAAATGTTTCTTCAGACATGGATCGAGGAATATGGAGGTTAGATCTAGGGTAGGGGCTTCTCTAGGTAACACGTGATTCTTTTACTTGAAATTAATTCTTATCTTGGGCACCACTTTGACTCTAACATGCCAGAGAGGGGCCTATATATAGTAGTAATCCTTATACTTCAATTTGTTTTGAAATTGAAAAGTACTCCTACCATAATAAGTTTTCAATAGGTAGGTGAACATATATATATATATATATATATATATATATATATATATATATATATATTAAAAATGTACGATGGGAAGAGTTTTGAGGGTTTATTTTGTAATTTTTTATGTATAAAATATAGAAATGAATTGATTTGTGTGTATGTATGGACAAAAAATAATTACATCTGTGTAAAATTGAGTATTATGAAGGTGAAATTTATAAGACTATATTTATCCGCACACCCCAACCTTCTAATAAATAAACAATTTCTCTCTCCTCCACGTATACACTCTCCTACTCTTTTTTTTTCATATTTTATCAACAACTCACTCCAATCTTTAGATATATTATTTTTTAATTATATATTATCTATAATCAATTCTTATTATATTTAAAAGATGTAAGAAATCTTTTAAATATTTTAGGATTAATAATTTATAAATTGTAATAAAAAGACATTTTATCGTACAATTAAAATAAACTGCAATCTTAATAATAAAATTAAATTGCAAGAGTTGAAAATTTAAAATACAATAGAGTAAATAAACAAATTAAGTTACAGTTAATTTGGATGATAGAAAATGATAGAGTCAAAATTTGAAGAAAGAAAATTAAAAGAGAATATAAAATTGTGACCTAAAACCTATCAATATTAGTCTATATTTATAGACAAAAAAAATCATGAATTTTGATATAATATATATATATATATTTTATTAATAATATTATCAAATTAAAATTATAAAATTTATTCAAAATAATTTTAAATAATCAATTGAATATTGACACGTGGATGATTTGGAGCAAGCCTTTGAGGCTTTCTAGGACCATGTCATAGAATTCTTTTTCATTTTCATTTTGATTTTTTTTTTGTCTTTTAGTTGGCAGAGGAGCGAATGACCCTACGGATAAACATAGTCTAAAGAGTTTTTTATTTGAAGGGTGTGAAAATTATTGCGAAACTCTCTGAAAACTTAACATAAAACTTTATAAATTACTCCTTAAAAATTGTGTATCAAAAAAAGTGGTGTAAAGTGATAGAGTATGAGGATAGTATTTTGTTGGGAATAAAATGAGATATGTTTTGATCTAATACCAAAACCCCCTGAAACATGCTTAAGTCAATATAAATATGTTCTAGGAATGTTAGAACATATAGATTATAGGCTAGATGAGAAGCTGAAATGTTAGGCAGCTCTTAGACAATTAGATGCACAATTTGAGGGGGAACCTATGCTTTGAAGTCGATCAAGATCAAGTCCCCTCAAGGCTCAAATTCTGGAACAATCACTTAAGAGCAAGGACACTCTATGGAAAACCAAATGCACTGATCAGGAGAGTTGTCCAGAGAAAGTGTCCATATGCAAGATTGGTAAAATCAAAAGGACAAGCTTAATGACTCTGGTCAGCAGAGTTGTCCAAAGAAGCTAGCCATATGCAAGAACAACTTTACCTAGCTCAAAAGGACAAGTCTACTCAAAGGCTTTGGATCAGGAGAGTTGTCCAGAGAAGCCAACTTTGTATGAAAAGTGCTCTGATGCTAAAAGACCAAATATGCTGATCAGAAGAGTTGTCCAGAAGAGTTGTCTCAACAAGATTGAATCAGAACAGATGCTCTAAAGGTTGAAGGTCAACTATGCTGAAGAATTAGAGACAACCATACCCTAAATAAATACAATGCAACATGCCAAGATCATCTTGGAGTGAAATAAAGGGAAAGAGCCAAGTCATCTGAAGAAGAGCAAGCCAACCTTGCTGAAAGGCAAAACTGCTGATAGTGATAAGGAGAGTTGTCCAGTTGATAAGGAATGTTGTCCTATCATTGGATCAACCTTCAGAAGCCATGTCCAAGTCCTAACAAGAAGTCAAACATTGGGAAAAGTGCTGCAGAATGAAGACAAAGTCTTACAAGCCGTTTATTACCCAAATGAGGACATGTCACTATCAAGAATCTGTCTTCCAGTTTGAAGAACTCAAGGAAGACATTTATAGCAATTTGGGGCTGCCTCTCCAACGGGCAAATCCTCCATTTTGTCTATAAATACAGAAGTGTGAAGACCATTTGAAAGCATCCAACTAACCTCAACAGAATCCATCTACTCAAGCATTCTGAACATTTAAGCTTTCAAAGACTATCTTAGTCTTCAAACACTTCATCTAAGCTGAACTTCATTGAATATCCATACACAAGCTTAGAGAGATATCATATCCTTATACACTGATCTTCATTGTAAAGGATATCTCATTAGTTGGAACCTTACTTCAACCCTTACATCTTTCAAGAGTGAAAGTGAGAAGGTTGTAGTAGTAGAAGTGGTAGGAGCTGACTGTTGAGAGAAGAACAGTTCAGTTCTGAGTTGAGAAGAGGGTACTAGGACTCTAGACATCCTAGGGATCAATACACCAAGGAGTGGTGTTTTTGATCAAGTGCACCTTGACACTATAAAACAAGTTAATTCCAAGGGTGAAGGAATTATCCTGTTAAATCAGGGAAAGTGGATGTAGGAGCTTGAGTCTCTGAACCACTATAACTTCTTGTGTTGATTTACATTCCAAGTACTTTCATACATTCAACACTGCATACAAAACTGATCCTTCAAGGATAAACATTCAAAGACTGTGCAAAAACATATTTGGACAAGTTCCCTGAAAACTGTACTGTGTTGCACTGACTAAGTGATTTCAGAGATTAAAGGAGTCTAAACTTAAAGGGCCAACCACTATTCCGCACATATAACTCCCCTAGATAGTTATTCAACTAAGTACTCAATAGTATTTAGTAGTTTGATTATCTTAGAAGAGTTAATCTTCTTCAGCAGAGTTGTCCAAGACAACCTTGCTGAACTCTGGTTTGATCAAATTAGCAAAAGAATTGCATACAAGTGTATTCCCCCCCCCCCCATACACTTGTCATATACTCCTTTCAGGACCAACATATTTCTTATTTACACGTCTATGAAAACTATGTACATAAATTTTAAGAAAAAAATAGATAAATTAAGGGTGTTGTGAGGTTGTCGTGAAATAAAAATAAAGTGATTGTTTTCATAAAAAAAATTAATATATTTTTAAATTTTGATAGACAAACAAATAAAGAAAATAAGGATACTTTAGTGTAGGGGAAAGTATATAATAGTTGGACTCCTATATTTTTTTTGTATGTATGTGAAATTCCAATAAAATACCCTCTCTGTTTCACATGAATTTGCACAATTTTTATATATGGATGTTTTATATAAATTTGCACATTCCATAAAAAGAAATATTTTTATAATTCCACCCTTAAAATATACACATATTTATCCATATATTATTACTTTTTTTCACCCAGTCTATATTTCACTTTATTTATAAAAATTTATAAAATTATTTCTCAAAACATCACTCTTTACACATTTATTAAAATGTGTATCATCAAATTCCCCGGGATGGATGTAGTAGTAATCTCAAAGAAAATATCAACTTGTGGAATAGAGCAAATAGCAATAACCGCGAATATGCCATAATGCCGAGTTTAATAAACTCTCACAATTGTTTAAAAACTTGTCTTTGTCGTCAGTTTTCACAAATGTTTATATATCTTTAAAATGAAAATTCTTTTATAAGCTCTAATTTTACTATATTTGACATATTTATACAAAATATCTTTACTTTTACACTTAATTAAATTTTTTTATTTTATTCATAAAAGTTTATAAAATTGTCATTTAACATTCCACACATTACATATATTTTTTAATTTGTGTGTAAAAAAATTGTAAGATAGAAGAAGTATATATATATATATTTATTTTTTTCGACACAAGTATATATTTCTTTTAAGTTTAAGTGTTTAACACTACAGTTTTCTTGTTTAAAAGAAATGCATGTTCTGATATTATTACAACATGCTATCTTTTTTTATTTGAATGGTTGACCTGATAATTCTAATTCAAAATTTCAAATAGATATAGATTGCATTCAATTATTGAGCATATACTCCTAAATAAACTACTACATTGACAAGTTGTTAGTGAAACTAATTGATGAGATTGGGCTGTAAATTGTCCTATTAGAAAATAATTTTTTTTTTTTTTTTACAAATACATCAAGGAAAACAGTGAAAAACAGCTTCTTCGCAAATAGAAGAGGCAAAAACAAGATCCTTGAAATATTGTGGACAAACATCTTTATTCCAATCGTAAGGAGTTGAAGTGTTTAAGCATTGATGGGCCATTTCATGAGCTACCTGGTTTCTAAACCTTGGGATTTGTTGACAATCCCAAACAGAATGTTTTTGTAGCAGACCCAAAATTTTGTTAATAACGTGATTCTCCCCAGCATTAGTATCCTTCTCATGCATAATCATCTTGATTGCATCTGTAGAATCCGAGCGAACACCTTTAAGCTTGATATTCCTTTGGTAACACAAATTCATTCCTTTGGTAACACAAATTCAAACCCATCTCAATTGCTCTTAATTCCGCTCCACATACAGAATCTGGCTTTGAAATACGCGTGGCTCCTGCTAATATTAATGTCTTCCCATTTTTTATCACCACAAAACCAACAGCAAAAAAATTATTCTCCAAGTTGAAAGCAGCATCAGCAAAAAGAAAATTACCTTCATCATTGATACGCCCAAGTTCTTTCGATTTAATTATAAAATCCGCCCTTGTATTCTCAATAGAACTTGACCTCTTGAAATCATGCCAATACGACACTGCCCACTCCACATTATAAACCATCTTGGCTATTCTCCCAATTTTACGTTCCTCATGGACAAAATTACAGCTTTCCTTCCAAATTGCCCACGCCATCATCATAACCAATGCCATTTCATCCATATCCAAATTCTGTACATTCCAGCAAAGAAACCCCAATCCGTCTCCTTTTACAGCATTACAAATTCTATTCCATAATCCCAAAGATTTCCATGTACCCTTTGCAAAAGGACAGGAGAAGATACAATGCATAGTATCCGCCCAACCGAAACCACAACATTTACAAAAACAATCCATAAGAACATGAGTGCGGACTAAATTTCCTTCGGAAGCAATAATATTCTTAGCCAATTTCCAAGAAAAGATTCTCACCTTCTATGGAATTTGAAGACTCTAAATTGCATCATACACTTTGCGCAAAAAAGCATGATTTGAGGGGCCTTCTTGATTACCCTTTGTGTGTCGAACTTGCTTTGTCAAAGCAAAATTATAACCCGAAGCCACCGTAAAACTACCATGCGACGAGAAAGGCCAAATAAGATGATCTTCCTGTTCCAAACCCGCCGTGGTTGTACATAATATTTTTTGAGCTTCATGTGGCAAAAAAGCTTGGCATACCAATTCCTCATTCCAGCTGCCAGAATCCAGAAGGAACCGATCCACATTTGACGCACTCACATTCATAGATTGTATGCGCCCATTATCCAGTCCATTCACCCAATTGTCTTTGAAAATATGAATCTGATCACCCTTACCTATCCTCCAAATAGCGCCCGACTCAAGTAATTATTTACTCCATAAGAGTGATCTCCAAACAAAAGACGGATTCGAGCCCAAGGAGAAGTCCGCAAAACAGAGATTATCAAAATATCTGGCTTTGAAAATCTTACCAAGTAAAGTATCTGGCAGTGAAATAATTCGCCAAAGTTGCTTTGCCAGTAATGCTTTGTTAAATAACACCATACTTTGAAAACCCAAGCCACCATCCTTTTTAGGCATACAAAGATCATTCCACTGTTTCCAATGTTTTTTCCGAGCCGACTCACTGTCACCCCACCAAAAGCCAGCCATTAATTGCTCTGTCTACCCACAAATCGCCACCGGAATTCTAAAACAAGACATAACATAGGAGGGTAACGCTTGGAGTACTACTTTGACAAGCACTTCTCTGCCTCCTTCTGAAAAAAACTTATGATTCCAGGCTAAAATCCTTCTTCTAACACTATCAACCAAATATCCAAATTTCAGTCTTCTAGCCTTTGGAATCATAGCAGGGAGACCCAAATAAAAATCATGGCCCTTAGAAGATCGAATCCCCAACATTGTCTTCAATTGAAGCACATTAGTTTGACATGTCAGATGACTAAAAGTAATGGAGGATTTATCTCTATTAACAAGTTGTCCTGACGCCTTTTCATACGTATAGATGCAATTCGCAATTGCTTACGTTTCATCCTTAGCAGCTTTAAAAAATAACAGGCTATCATCCGCAAAGAAAAGATGTGACAATATATGAGCTGATCTAGCAATTCTAATCCCAGAAATCTGCTTGAAATCTACCACTGATGAAATAATGGAGGAGAAAACCTGAGCACATAATACAAACAGATAAGGGGATAACGGATCCCCTTGACGAAGTCCTCGAGTAGGAGCAAAGTAATCTGAGTTTTCCCCATTGAGCCTAATACCATAAGTCACTGAAGATATGCACTTCCAAATCAAATTGATCCAGTTTTCAGGAAAATTCATAGTGCGAAGGACTGACAAAAGAAAATCCCATTCAATCCTATCATAAGCTTTACTCATATCTAATTTCAAAGCCGCATACCCCTTTTTGCTCTTAGAAGATTTCAGAAAATGCATCCCTTCATATGCCAACAAAATGTTATCCGTAATACTCCTGCCAGGCACAAAGGCACTTTGATGATGATCAATCAATTCCCCCATCACACTTTTTAACCTATTTGTCAATGTTCTAGCCAATATACGATACGAAACATTACATAGGCTAATAGGTCTAAATTGCTTTGGAGAAGAAGGATTACCTGTTTTTGGAATGAGAGAAATGATCGTCTGGTTCCAAGACTGAAGATTATCCTCTCCATTAAGCACCCCAAGTATAGCATCAAAAACATCATTCCCTATAGTGGACCAACTCTTTTGATAAAAAGAAGCTGGAAATCCATCAGGCCCTGGAGCCTTCCTAGGTGAGAATTCTTTTACTGCTTTGAATACCTCATTTTTGGAGAATGGTACTTGAAGAAATTTGACTGTTTCCTGGGACATCTTCATTGATAATGATTGTGTAGCTCTACTAATATCTCTTTCCGTTGGATTACTAGAAGCAAATATAATTTGAAAATAATGCATGAAAACCCTCTGAATTCCTTCCTGTGATACAATGTTATTACCATCTTCATCCTGAATCAATCGAATCTCATTCACTCTTTTTCTAAGATTTGCCCTTGAGTGAAAAAACTTTGTATTGTGATCCCCTTCTTTGAGCCAATTAACCCTAGCTCTTTGCTTCCAAAACCACTCTTCTTGTGTTTCAAGCGTTGCTAGTTCATCTTCCAAATGTTTGACTTGATCCATATGTGGAATACAGGACTCATCATTCAAAATTTGATTAATCAAATTCCTCTTCTTTTTTATCCTGTAAGCAAGTGTGCCCCCCTTAAACTTAGACCAATCCTGAATCACTTTTGCACAGGTGCTCAAGGTTTCATTAAGAGGCAGATTGTTGGCAGAAGGACTCCAAGCCACTTCCATAACTTTATCAAAGTCCACTTCTTTCATCCAATAATTCTCAAACCTAAAAGATTTAGGTCGTTGTGAATGCAAATTTGTTCCCTTTGTATCAATTTCCAATAAGTTTGGTCTATGATCTGATCCACAAAAGTCTAACACTGAAGCTTGAAAGGCTGAAAAAAATTCCATCCAATTGTCGTTTGCCATGAATCTATCAAGCTTCTCCTTAATATAGTTTTGGCCCTTCCTGCGATTATGCCAAGTAAACCTTGATCCCTTCATTTTCAAACATTTAATCTGGCAGTAAGAAACCGCCTCTTGAAAGAGAGCAATATTCCTAGGATTGGTCGATAATCCACCAATTTTATCACCATTATACAAGACCTGATTAAAATCACCACCAATAATCCATGGTTGAGGCAAATTATGTTGGTAATTTTTTTGTCTTTTTAAGAGTTTCCAAGAAGATGACCGTTTTTTAACACAAGGGTTTCCATATAATCCAGTAAATCTCCACTCACCCACCGGATTAGAAATAGAACAATCAATGTGTCCAGCAGAGTAAGAGAAAATAGAGACCATATTTTCATTCCAAAACAGGACTAAGCCACCAGCACGGCCACAAGAGTTAACACAGAACATACTAGAAAACCCTAAACGAACTCTTAAAACATGAGCAAAAGACGAGTTACATTTGGATTCTGAGATAAAGAAAATAGAAGGCTTATATCTAGTAGTAAGACCACGCAGCTTTGAGAATGCACGCGAGCTGCAGATTCCACGTGCATTCCAGCACAACAGTTTCATTCACCACGGCGGGGTTGAGTCACCTCAACCTCCGCCATTCCTGGGATCGAAATTTCAGATCCATAAGTCTCAATCATGCTTCTTGCTTTTTTGAGAAAGAACAAACCGTCAATTTCATTTCTCACTTATTCTGCTCGTACAAAATCCGCCAAATCAGCCGAATGGTCTCGCCACAACCTCTTTTTTCCGGCCTTCATATTGTTAGGAATGACCTCCACCTCTTCAGTAGCATTAAGTTGGTCATTTCTCTGGTTAACTTCCTCATCAGACCAATGCGATTGACCCACTTCTTCCCTGAAAGGGACATAAGGTTGCTCTCCTTCATTAATGACTTCCACATATGCAGTGAAATCAAAAGTTTTGAAACACCTTCCAACATGATGCACCACCCTATAGTCTTTACCATTGTCTGGGCCCCAAAGTGGATCCTTTGCCATTCGATATTCAAAACCTGCAGGAACAGTAAAATTTAAAGGTTCCAAAACCAAACCTGTTCTTGGATCAACCTTTCCAATCCCAGTACCCACCGTCGCATCAGCCGCATCTCTTCGTGCTATTAGATCTTGAAAGGTATACACCACCTCCCTATCATTTTCCGGAGATTGGTAGTCAGCATTCAAATTCCACTGAGTACTCATGACCTCTTTCTCAGCAGCATCCCACATCTCCTTGACACCTTCATCAATCAACACCGCCTTACCCTTCTCCCTTCTTTTCTTTTCCGATTCATTACTAGTTTGAGCATCAACCTCAATATTCACTTGCTTTCCACAGTCCAATCTCTGATTTTCTGTGATGTCAGTCACTCCAGCTTCTCTCTCGTTCACCTCCTTAAATCTCAGAAGTTGAAAAAACTCTTGCATGTCCCTCTCCGATGGCTTATTCTGTTTATCCGCCCTCAACCACTCAGGGAAGTACTTACGACTCTCAAACCAGTCCTCATCTTTTTCCTTAGCTCGATTGCAACCCCTTATCGAATGAGTAAGATGTCCACAATAATAGTAGAAATCAGACAGGCTCTCATATCGAAAGAAAATAACCGTAGTTGTGTCAGCCACTGTATAATGAGTAAATCGACACAAAGGGGCCTCCGTATTCAGTGATTCACGTGATATGCAACACTAAATAAACAACCGCAAGTATACGGCGTCTATTGTAGCGTGATAAGCACGAGGTTGATCCCACGAGAAGGCTAAGCGTAAAAGTGGTAGTTTGCTAGTCGAGTTCTAAGTAGACGTGATCGATAATTTGAATATGATGTTTCACTCTAAAATTACCTACCAAGTGTCACAAATACGTAATAAAGAGCAAAGACGAAATCGATCAAATACCATATAAATCAAGAAAACGAAAGTGAAACGGATGTAACTCAAAGAAAGAAGGTGGGTTCCAAGGCAATTGTAGTATTTAGACGTCCGTTTATGAGAGTTATCTCGTTTAAATGGCTATTAAGGTTATCTCATATAAGGTGATCGCAAAAGAAGAACTAATCGATCTCTCGATACAAATTAATCCAAAGATGCAATGTAATATAAGCTCGTATGTCTACATCACAAATATTACACCATCTAAAATAGCTCCTAAGATCATTTGATTCCCTCTCCGATAATTAATCCTCTCTCGAGATCATAATAATACCGGGTTGCATATTCGCATACGATTAAATGGAATAAATCTCTCGATACTACCCCAATTAACAATGGATCAAGCAAATCATCATGGCCACTAACAAAATGCTTTACAATGGATAATTAAACATGCAAATAAGAGATAAACACCAATTAAAGCAAGAAATTACTCATAAACATCAATCCAAATCTCTACAATGCCTTAGAACCACAAATTGTTTAGCTACTCAAATACATATCCAAACTACAAATTCCAAATGAAATAACTAAGTAAAAAGGAAAAGAAAGAGAAAGCTTAGTCTAGATTATGGTAGGGGATGAAATTCCCAAGCTATTGCCTCCTTCCTTGCATGAATTGGTGGAGAGATGAAGAAGATATGGCCAAAAACCTCCAACTATGTGTAAATGTGTGAAGAACTCTTGAGAAAGGGGTAAGATGATGTGAAATTCAAGAAATGGGGTATTTATAGTGTTTGGGTGTGATATTTGCAAGTAGGTCCCTCAAAAATGGAGAAAAAACGCGTTTGGCACCGAAAATGGAGCGGCCCGGCCGGGCGGAATGATGGTCGGCCAAAATTGGAACAGGGGTCGCGCGGCCCGGCCGGGCGAGTGGTGCCGCCCGGCCGGGCGAAAGTTTCGTAAATGAAGGCTTGGGCTGGGCTGCTCGGCTGCCCGGCCGGGCCGAAACTTCGTCTTGGCCAGAATTTGTGTTGCTCGGCCGCCCGGCCGGGCGAGTCATGCCACTCGGCCGGGCCAAAGTTTCGACTTTGGCTCCTTGTGTCGTTTTCGTCCTCCAAATTCGTCCCTCCGTTTCTTGAGCTTCCGACCTCCGATCGACTCGATTCTTTTGGCTATTCCACTCCATTTTTCGAGCCGGATCCAATGGTGCACTTCTCTTTCCGGTCCGATCACTTGTGGTATGTGTTTTGCTCCAAATTCCATCGTTTTACCTATAAAATCGACAAAACAATACCTTTCTCTCATTTTGGCTAAAACAATCATATTCAATGCATAAATCAATGAAATCCACATCAAAATATGCTTCACATGTGCATCTAAAACGTGTAAATTCCACCCGAATCAAACTCCCCCAAACTTAAAATGTTGTTTGTCCTCAAACAACTAAGCACTTAAAGCAATGAGGGTGGAATGATCACAATGGAATATTCAATGCAAATCACACATGCAAAGTGAGATGTGATGATATCTCTTTCTCAAAGTGCATTTCTCAATGAAGGTCATAGGCTCATTATTGCAATTCACACTCATGGATCAAAGAATGTACAAACACACAACACATTGTGAATGGGAAACAAAATCAAAATGCTCAAGTCCTCTACTCACATGATATAGTGTTTCTCTCAAACACACAAACAAATTGAGGATATTAATGCACTCATCAACCAAGTTATGCTATGCAATCACCATATGCTTGCCCAACTTCTACTTTTCACAACACTCAAATGCTCAACAATGTGATCAATAGGACTTTATCAAGGATGTAACATTGGCTCTTTGGTCAAGGTGGGGTAAATTTGGATGAAGTAACTCATAAACTAGTGGAGAGCGAGAGATAAAGACGTACATCTCAAAAACTTCTCAAGATAAAGTTACAATTCCGCGGATTGCAACTCAAAAACTCTAACTTCCACAATTTATTTGTTCTCTTTTAAGCACATTCTACACCACAAAACCATTGAACACTTTTTTTTTTCTTTTCAAGCTTTTGGGGCTATTTGTCCCTCTTTTCTTTTCCTTGATTTTCTTTTCATCTTTCTTTTTTTCTTTCAACTTTTCCAACTTTTCTTTTCACCAAAGATATTCATTCAATGCACATGCTTTCCACTTTGTCTTTTATCCTCCACTAGATATAGGAATCAAAAGGCTCAAAAAGGCTAAGTGGTTAACATTGTAGTTTGCCAAGAAAATGAGGAATTAAGCTCAAGGGGCTAACTACGGAAAATTACTTCGATTTTGGGAAATTTTGGCTAAGTGACTTTTTTAGAACAAGATGGCCTATATCACATCACATCATCTCACACAATCATGCTTTACAAACAAGAACTTAGGCAAGTTCTAGGATTACTAGCAATGACATAGTCCACTCTCAAATGAACTAAACCGGATTACATGCTCGATTTAAGGCTCAATTCTCACCGGTTTATTCAATAGGACTCTCACATTCATCAAATGTTCCCAAACAACAACACATCATGCATCCATGCTATCAAAGCTCACAAATATGAACACAACATGATACCATGTTCCAACACCAATCATGCATACATTCAAAGCAAGTAGACATCACCACAACTACTCAACAATGGATTCCAATGACTATTCATGCTCACATTTCACCAAATGTCTACTACCCAACATATGATCAAAACCAACTTAACCAATATAAACATGTGAAAACCAAGTGTGCGCCGGTGCAAAATGTGACACAAGTAGAATGACGAACCGGTGCAAGGGTAACAACTAGTAGAAAAATAAAAGAAAAATAACTCCCCCAAACTTAGAATTTTACTATGTATAAATTCTAAGTTTGGGGATACAAGTTGTTACCTCCCTCCTTGCACATCCAATGCTTCTTCAAAGATCACCATTGCAACACTTGCTTCCTCCACTCCAAAGTTGGCTTTGCTTCTTCTTCATTCTCCAAGACTTGCTATCCGTAGTACTCTTCATCCATACCTACAAAATAAACCAAGCTATCAACACTATCAAAGCAATAAAAATAAGAAAGCAATAAAACCTTGGGTTGCCTCCCAAGAAGCGCTATTTTTAACGTCCTATGCCGGACGGTCCTTCCTAAAGGGGAATATCAAGTCACCCCATCATCCTCCTTATTTTTGACCTTCTTGGCCCATGCAACCTTCTTGAAACCATTAAAGCATCCACTAGCCACTCCATCCGGCTCTTCAATCATGTCATAGGAGGTTGATGCCTCATTCATCCCCAAGTTCGTATAAGTAACTTTTCTTGATTTGGGGGGAGTTTTCTTCGAAAACTCCCCCAAACTTGGCCTTCTTGCCCATCTCTAACTCTTTGTCTTCCACTTGGGGGTCCTCCTTCACAAAGTTGATTTTGAACTCTTCTTCCACCTTCTCTTTCATTGGCTTTGGAGGGTGATCTCCTCTAGAGTACCCATACTCTCCATCTTCATCATCCCGGACTTTGATAGCTCTATAAATGTTGAACGCGACTTTCTCATCGTTCACTTGAAGTTTTAGGACTCCTTTCTTTACATCAATTTTAGCCCCACCGGTTGCCAAGAATGGCCTTCCCAAAATCAATGGAATATACTTATCTTCCTCCATATCCAACACTACAAAGTCCACCGGGAATATAAACTTATGAACCTTAACTAACACATCTTCCACTATACCCAAAGGGTATGTCACGGATCTATCCGCCAATATAAGGCTCATTGTGGTTTGTGTAAGCTTTCCCAAACCAAGTGACTTGAATATGGACAAGGGCATGAGATTAATGCTTGCCCCCAAATCACACAAAGCTCGAAATGTACCTCCATCCCCGATGACACATGGTAAAGTGAAAGATCCGGGATCTCTAAGCTTTTGAGGTAGCTTTGCTTGAATGATTGAGCTACATTCTTCGGTCAAATGCACCGTTTCATACTCCACCATCTTCCTTTTGTTAGACATGATCTCCTTCAAGAATTTGGAGTAGTGGGGCATTTGCTCAAGTGCCTCGGCAAAGGGAATGTTGATGTGGATCTTCTTGAACATTTCCACAAACTTGGCAAACTTGTGATCCAAACCCTTTTTCTTCAATCTTTGAGGGTATGGAAGAGGTACCTCATTTTTGCTTTTGTCTTGAGGAGGGATTGCCTCCTCACTCTTCTTCTCCCCTTCTTTTTCTTCTTTCTCTTTCACTAAACCATCTCTTTTATCAACACCCTCGGGTGCCATTACCACTTCCTCCTCTAATGGCATCTTGGGCCCTTCGTAGCTTGTCCCACTTCTTAGCCTTATGGCTTTGCATTGCTCCTTAGGATTTAGCTCCGTGTTAGAGGGGAATTGCCCCGGAACATGTTGCTTTCCAATGGCATTAGAGAGTTGGCCTATTTGCTTTTCTATGGCCTTCACATTGTTTGCCACATTCTTGATCATCTCACCATGCTCATCAATTCTTTGCCAAGTTTTGGTTGTATTCTCCCTAGTCTCTCTCATGAAGTTTTTGGTTTCTCCCATGAATGCACCAAACATCTCCTCCAATGACAACTTTGATGAAGACTCCACAATAGCTCCATCTCTAACATTAAAATTTGGAGGTGGGATGATGGCATTCCTTGTGTTGGCATAGGAGAAGTTTTCATGTTGTCTCAACCCGGGATGGTAATGATTTGGGTTAGGGGGATTTTGTCTCTCGTTCCAACCTCTTTCTCGAAAATGACAGTCCCTTTGATTGTTCATATAATGGGCCTCTTCATATTGATCATCACTAGGTCCCATTAATGACTTGGCCGCCATCATCGAAGTCAACTTGTCTACCTTGTTGGATAGAGTAGCAAAATCATCCGACTCCTTAGTGGAAGCAACTTTCCGGGCTTGCCTTCTCTCGGATGGCCATTGGTTTCCGTTCTTTGCCATCTCCTCTAGGAGCACATAACCCTCATCCGTCGTCTTTCCTAGCAAAGAACCTCCACCGGCCGAAGCATCTACCATCCCTCTCGTGCGATGGTCCATTCCATTGTAGAAGTAGCAAATGAGTTGATCTCGTGAGAAACCATGTTGTGGGCAACTTCTAATCAAATCTTTAAACCGCTCCCATGCTTCGACTAAGGACTCATCCTCATCTTGCATAAATGATGAAATCTCTCCTCGTATCTTGATGGTCTTGCTTGGAGGAAAGTATTTCATAAGAAAGGCATCTACAAGGTCGCCCCAATTTTCGATCGTCCTTAGATCAAGAGACATGTACCATTGTTTTGCACGATCACGGAGGGAAAATGGGAACAATTGGAGACGGATGTAATCTTGAGGGACACGGTTGATCTTAACCGTTCCACTTATCTCTAAGAATTGAGATAAATGGAGGTTAGGGTCCTCCTTCGACAACCCTCCAAATTGGTTGTTTTGGACCATCATGATTAGCGCCGGTTTGAGCTCAAAATTATGAACATCAACGGGTTCCCTACCCGCTCCTCCATATGGTCCAGGGATAGGGCGGAAGTGGTCTCTCAAGACTCGTTGATTCCCGTTTTCCTCCCTTTGCTCTCCATTTCTCTCCATATCAATATTCTCTTCACCTCTCCGACGAAAATTGTCCCTTAGTACTCCTTGAGGTCGGTTACCTCCATTCCCGTTAGGTTCCTCAACTCCTTCAACCCCATGATTCTCAAATTCCTCTTCTTCTTCAACCGGATTTTCCCGTCGATTCATTCTTTCCAACTCTAGTCTTCTCCTTTCGGCGTTCCTTCTTCGACAATTGGCTTCAATCTCCGGATCTAAGAGTAACACTTCTTGGTGGTTCCTCCTAGATCGTGTGATCATAAACCATGTCTATCAAAAGAGCAAACGAGAGTGAGAATTGCAAATAAGATCAAGATAATAAACACAAATATTTTTGGAATTTTGCAAATATATAAAGCAAGTAAATGTCTAAACTAAAACTCTCTTAGCCTACACTCTAGAGCTTATAAAAACCTCCCCGGCAGCGGCGCCGTAAACTTGATTCACGTGATATGCAACACTAAATAAACAACCGCAAGTATACGACGTCTATTGTAGCGTGATAAGCACGTGGTCGATCCCACGAGAAGGCTAAGCGTAAAAGTGGTAGTATGCTAGTCGAGTTCTAAGTAGACGTGATCGATAATTTGAATATGATGATTCACTCTAAAATTACCTACCAAGTGTCACAAATAAGTAATAAAGAGCAAAGACGAAATCGATCAAATACCATATAAATCAAGAAAACGAAAGTGAAACGGATGTAACTCAAAGAAAGAAGGTGGGTTCCAAGGCAATTGTAGTATTTAGACGTCCGTTTATGAGAGTTATCTCGTTTAAATGGCTATTAAGGTTATCTCATATAAGGTGATCGCAAAAGAAGAACTAATCGATCTCTCGATACAAATTAATCCAAAGATGCAATGTAATATAAGCTCGTATGTCTACATCACAAATATTACACCATCTAAAATAGCTCCTAAGATCATTTGATTCCCTCTCCGATAATTAATCCTCTCTCGAGATCATAATAATACCGGGTTGCATATTCGCATACGATTAAATGGAATAAATCTCTCGATACTACCCTAATTAACAATGGATCAAGCAAATCATCATGGCCACTAACAACATGCTTTACAATGGATAATTAAACATGCAAATAAGAGATAAACACCAATTAAAGCAAGAAATTACTCATAAACATCAATCCAAATCTCTACAATGCCTTAGAACCACAAATTGTTTAGCTACTCAAATACATATCCAAACTACAAATTCCAAATGAAATAACTAAGTAAAAAGGAAAAGAAAGAGAAAGCTTAGTCTAGATTATGGTAGGGGATGAAATTCCCAAGCTATTGCCTCCTTCCTTGCATGAATTGGTGGAGAGATGAAGAAGATATGGCCAAAAACCTCCAACTATGTGTAAATGTGTGAAGAACTCTTGAGAAAGGGGTAAGATGATGTGAAATTCAAGAAAGGGGGTATTTATAGTGTTGGGGTAGGGTTTGGGTGTGATATTTGCAAGTAGGTCCCTCAAAAATGGAGAAAACACGCGTTTGGCACCGAAAATGGAGCGGCCCGGCCGGGTGGGGAAGTGGCCCGACCGGGCGGAATTATGGTCGGCCAAAATTGGAACAGGGGTCGCGCGGCCCGGTCGGGCGAGTGGTGCCGCCCGGCCGGGCGAAAGTTTCGTAAATGAAGGCTTGGGATGGGCTGCTCGGCCGCCCGGCCGGGCGAGTGATGCCGCCCGGCCGGGCCGAAACTTCGTCTTGGCCAGAATTTGTGTTGCTCGGCCGCCCGGCCGGGCGAGTCATGCCACCCGGCCGGGCCAAAGTTTTGACTTTGGCTCCTTGTGTCGTTTTCGTCCTCCAACTTCGTCCCTCCGTTTCTTGAGCTTCCGACCTCCGATCGACTCGATTCTTTTGGATATTCCACTCCATTTTTCGAGCCAGATCCAATGGTGCATTCCTCTTTCCGGTCTGATCACTTGTGGTATATGTTTTGCTCCAAATTCCATCGTTTTACCTATAAAATCGACAAAACAATACCTTTCTCTCATTTTGGCTAAAACAATCATATTCAATGCATAAATCAATGGAATCCACATCAAAATATGTTTCACATGTGCATCTAAAACGTGTAAATTCTACCCGAATCATTCAGCAGCACACGTACTCGGAGAGATTCACCACAAACCCTTTCCCCATCCTTTGCATCCACTTGCACCACTTCACCAAGATGCCCGCCCACTTTCTCACCAGTAACTTTCGTCATTGCATGTGCCGGTAAACCATGGATCTGGACCCAAAAAGGAACCTTATCCATTTTGATAGTTGCAAAGCAGTCAGAACCCGCAAGCGGCTTGAGCACCATCAACGATCTTCGAAGATTCCATGGTTGCATGTCAAGAATCTCCTCCATTTCCTCCTTATTTTGAAAATCGATAACATACCTTCCATCACCTACTGCAGTGAGCACAATAGGAGAAGTAACCTTCCAGTTTGTGGAAAGAAGGCGCTTTAACTCATGAATGTTAAAGAACCTCCTAGCCACAAACCTCATAATCACAGAAGATGTTGGAATGATGAGTTCACTTGTTTCACCTTGAATATTCGAACCCTCTTTTTCTGAAATGGAAAACTCACTAAACTGTTGTTGGATAGCCATATCCATTTTGTGAAGTAGATGAAGAGACTCGTACCAAAGAAGAAAGAAAAACAAGTGTGACTGTCCAGTTGCCCTAGCCCCCAAATAAATAGCTGCAAATTTTAGAGTTAAACCACGGTTGTAGGGCAAAACCATTGGCCATACTCTACAAGAAAGATCCTGTGTGATTCGAAACCCAAAATTGTATCCAAACATTCCGATAACCGATGATGTGTTGAAGCAAACACACACAGAAAAAACCCAGCGTAAAACTCACCCCCAATATTGAAGCAAGTGTTAATCACTTCCCGCGCGTGGGTTTGGAGATCGAAGAAAAAACCAATGATGAGCAAGATATCGTGTTATCCGAGGCAATCTTAATGATGGCCGATGTTTACATAAATACACTACGCATTAAAAACCTTTGCACGCTAAAGAGAAAAAACAAATTAAATGACCATAAAGATGATTTAAGAAAGGAATTTCATGGAGAATATAAAATAAATGGAAGAACTCTCAATTTGCCTCCGGAAGAGAAATAGAGAGAGAATTTTTCAAGGTTCAATGGAATATTTTGAGTTTTTAGAAAATAAAATTGGGCTAGTCTTGTATGAAATATTGCATATATGCATTTCAGTTATTCACACACATGTTTTTTTATAAATACACCCACAAACTTAATTTACACACACATTTTTTATAAATACACCAACAAACTTAATTCACACACATTTTTTATAAATACACCCACTGATAGCTTAATTCAAAATTTTTAATCTGTTTATTTTACTCGTTTCTGTGATTTTTTTATCTTTTATTTTATTGTCGAACGCGGGATATTAAATGTAGTAATTCAAATTGTAATATGTAGTAATACACATTATTTTATGTAGTAATAACACAAACTATTTATATAATAATACAAATTCTTTTATTTAGTAACACGTTTTTTCTAGTTTTTTTTATTGATGTAGTAACTCACATTATAATACGTAGTAACATACATTATCGAATGTAGTAAACACAATAATCATGTTGCAATACAAAAATTTTTATTGTAGGATGATGCAAAAAATATTAGATCATTTGATAAAGTTACATATAGTAACAAACGTCTATTCAATGTAGTAATTCAAACTGTAGTATGTAGTAACATATAATTTTTTATGTAGTAAAATAAATTATTACATGTAGTAATAACACAATTTTATATAGTAATACTGATTCTTTTATATATTTTTTTTTTATTGATTAAGTAACCCACATTATAATATATAGTAACATATATTATTTCATGTAGTAAGATATATTATTGCACGTAATACAAAATAACATTGACCCATAATAATTAGTATTAAAGAATATTTAAAGAAATATAAAATATTTAAGGATTAAGGTCATCGTAAATTGCAGCGTCCGACCGCGGCCTGAGGTGACCGTAAACTGCTCGGAGAAGACGATCATATTCAATTTCTTTCAGTGGGTGCATTTATAAAAAAATGTGTGTGTGAATTAAGCTTGTGGGTGTATTTATAAAAAATGTGTGTGTAAATTAAGCTTGTGGGTGTATTTATAAAAAATGTGTGTGAATTAAACTTGTGAGTGTATTTATAAGTGTATTTATAAGGAACATGTGTGTGAATGACTGAAATGCATGTATGCAATATTGCATATAAGTTTTTGTGAATAAAATTTAAACTTACTTTGTAATTGAGCCATCTTAAGAAATAAATTATCTCAACCGTAGATACTATCTATGTAGCTTTTTCTTCTAATAATTTACTTTGACACACTTCCATTTTTTTTTAATGAGTACTAATTTGTATCTATGTACGCAATGTGGCCAAGTATGATACACGTTTGATAATTGATATGATTATGAGTCAATGTTAATTGAAATTCAAAAACAAAAAATAAAACCTGGATATACACAATTCATATTTGAAAAAATATCACAAAATAAAGTTCACAATTTACCCAATTTCGACTCAGCTCAGGATTCTACTAGGGGACAATTACCTCCTCAACACATTAATGCTCCAAACTCAAAAGTGAAATGACATATTTACCCTTCTTACTCACACGAATAACCAACAACCGTATATTCAGAATGCTCAAGAGACGGATGATGATGACTAGGCACAACCGTTCGATTCCTCTATTCAACTTGATATTCATTAACACTAAATAACATGTTTGGGGACGTTGACTTTAAAAAAAAAAAAAAATTCACAATGTGAAATACTAAAATTTGAACAGGTGATTTCACGTGCCCTCACCATAGTTACCAAGATGACAATACAGTATAAACAGAATGTGGAAACTGACCCACTTTGATCTTGCTCACTTATTGTGCGTTTGCCTACAATCTTTATGCATTTCTTCACAAAGCATAAGTAAAGAGCTTAATTCTAATTCTTCTTCTACAAAATTCGTAGGCTTGTTAAAAAACCTAAAAAAAATAAAAAAATGATTTAACTGTTATAAAATAATATATAAAATGGATGTCCTTTCAAATACTTTTAGATGATTCTAGTATAAGCACTTATGATGATCTTTATGTGATCTTTATGTTAGAATTCTAGGAACTTCTCTTGCTCCCTATAAAAGGGTGGTATGCCACTCCATTTTGTACACTCGATGAAAAATGAATAAAAGTATTAGTTTCACAACACGTTATCAACACGAGTCTCTACGCTGAGCCAAAATAATATTTTCAAGTATTATATACTTGAACCTCTTCAAGGTAGATTAAGGTAGTGTTTTTTTTTTCTCCTTCCTCATTTCATTCTTCATTATGGCTACTTTCACAAAACTTGAATTTGCACCACTTGATATCACCAGAAAAAATTATTTGTCATGGATTTTAGATGTTGAAATTCATCTTGAGGCTATGGGTCTTGGTGATGCTATTGTTGAAAATAATAGTGCATCAAATCAAGACCGTGCCAAAACAATGATTTTCCTTCGTCATCATTTGGATGAAGGATTGAAAACTGAATATTTAACAGTGAAAGATCCACTAGTTTTGTGGAGAAATTTAAAAGAAAGATACGACCACCTGAAGATGGTCGTCCTTCCAAAAGCCCGATATGATTGGCTTCATCTACGTCTGCAAGATTTCAAAACTGTCAATGAATATAATTCGGCTATGTTCAGAATTACTTCACAATTAAAGTTATGTGGTGAAACCATAACTGATGATGATATGCTTGAGAAGACATTCTCTACTTTTCATGTCTCGAATATGCTCCTGCAGCAACAATATCGAGAAAAAGGTTTTAAGAAATATTCTGAACTAATTGCATGCCTTCTCTTAGCCGAGCAAAATAATGAATTATTGTTGAAAAATCATGAGTCCCGACCCACCGGTTCCAGTCCATTCCCTGAAGCGAATGCGACTCAATCTCAAAATTCTGGTCGTGGTCGTGGACGTGGACGTGGTGGTAGCCGAGGACGTGGTAATAATCGTGGTCGCGGTCGTGGTAGATTTACTCCATATAATAACAACAACCATGATCGTGACAAGAAACAAGTTGTCTCCCAGAAGAGAGACAATGGAGAAAAGAAGAAATATGAGGAACATTGTTACAGGTGTGGAATGGAAGGTCATTGGTCCCGCGTGTGTCGAACAGCGGATCATCTTGTTGAGCTTTATCAAGCTTCTTTGAAAAATAAGGCAAAAAATGTTGAGGCAAATTTTATTGATAACAATATTGCTCTTGATGGTGATGATATGGTTATGACCCATCTTGATGTAGCCGATTTCTTTAACGATGTTAACTAAGCATATGATGAATACCCTATAAGTATTCCATGATGAATAAAATATTTATATATTTTGCATCTTTTATTAATATTAATTTCTAATTTATGTTTTTTTTTTTTTTTATGAAGAAGCAATGGATGCCAAACATTTGTGAATGAATAGTGATGGTGATATTTGTCTAATTGATAGTGCTACTACACACACTATACTTAAAAATGAAAAATATTTTTCTCATTTGCAAAAGGGGGAGACAAATGTTAACACTATAAGTGGTAGTGCAAATTTGATTGATGGCTCCGGAAGAGCCACAATATTTCTCCCTGAAGGAACTAAACTAGTTATAAATAATGCACTACTGTCTCCCAAGTCTCAAAGAAATTTGTTAAGTTTTAAAGATATCCGCAAAAATGGGTATCATATCGAGACTCTAAATGAGAAAAACAGTGAATGTCTATTGATTACACAAGTTGTTTCTGGAAAGAAACGTGTGTTAGAAAAGCTGTATTCACTCTCTTCTGGCCTATATTACACGAATATAAATACAGCTGAAACATATCACCTAATAGACCAGAAGTCTATTACTCCCAATGATTTTATGGTTTGGCATGATCGCCTTGGACATCCTGGTTCCACCATGATGAGGCGCATAATTGAAAATTCACATGGCCATTCATTATAAAATAAAAAGGTGTTAAATTCTAATGAATTCTCATGTGTTGCATGCTCTCAAGGGAAGTTAATTGTTAGACCTTCACCAACTAAAGTGGGGATTGAATCCCCTGCATTTCTAGAACGAATTCATGGTGATATTTGTGGGTCTGTAGATCCACCATGTGGACCATTTCGATATTTTATGGTGCTAGTTGATGCATCAACGAGATGGTCACATGTATGTCTCTTATCCTCTCGCAACTTGGCATTCGCAAGATTACTTGCCCAAATAATAAAGTTGCGAGCACAATTTCCAGATCACCCAATAAAGAAAATTCGTTTAGATAATGCTGGTGAATATTCATCACATGCTTTTTATGATTATTGCATGTCGATTGGAATAAGTGTTGAACATCCTGTAGCTCATGTTCACACACAAAATGGTCTAGCCGAATCATTTATCAAACGATTGCAATTAATTGCTAGACCATTGTTAATGAAATCAAAACTCCCTTTATCTGGTTGGGGACATGCTATACTACATGCAGCAACACTTGTGAGAATTCAGCCGACAGGTTATAATAACCTTTCTCCCTTTCAATTAACATTTGGTTATGAGCCCAATATCTCCCATTTAAGAATTTTCGGGTGTGCGGTTTATGTTCCAATTGCACCGCCTCACCGAACTAAATTGGGCCCCCAACGAAGGTTGGGAATATATGTCGGGTATGAATCACCTTCTATAATTAAATATATTGAACCATTAACAGGTGATTTATTTACTGCTAGATTTGCAGATTGTCATTTTGATGAATCTCATTTCCCGACATTAGGGGGAGGTAAGGATCAACCGAAAAAAGAAATCAATTGGAAAATTGCATTAGATTTCCTTGATCCTCGTACAAAAGAATGTGAACTAGAAGTTCAAAGGATCATACATTTGCAACAAATTGCAAATCAATTACCGGATGCATTTAGTGACTCCAGAAGAGTTACTAAATCACATATTCCTGCAGAAAATGTTCCGGTTAAGATTGATGTCCCTGAAGGACAAATAACAAGTGCTAATGAATCTAAAGCACGCCTGAAGCGTGGTAGACCTCTTGGTTCCAAAGATAAAAACCCTCGAAAGAAAAGAGGAATAATTAAGATCTACGAGTCAAATGAAGATGAACAACTCGCACGTAGTGAGAAAATTCAGCTTCCTGAAGAAGTTGTATCAGAAGATGTTGCTCTTGAAGAGCATGAGGTTGTAGAAACTTCAGTAAATTATATCACTACGGGAAAAAGTTGGAACCGAAGAGAAACAGTCATTGACAATGTTTTTGCATATAATGTAGCACTTGATTTTTTGGAAGAATTTGAGGATCATGAACCCAGATCGGTTGATGAATGTCGGCGTAGAAATGACTGGCCAAAATGGAAAGATGCAATTCAATCCGAGTTGGATTCACTGGCAAAACGAAAAGTATTTGGACCTGTAGTCCAAACACCTGAAGGTGTAAAGCCAGTGGGATACAAATGGGTATTCGTGCGAAAAAGAAATGAGAAAAATGAAGTTGTGAGATATAAAGCACGATTGGTAGCCCAAGGTTTTTCACAAAGACCTGGATTTGATTATGATGAAACATACTCTCCTGTGATGGATGCAATTACATTTAGATATCTTGTAAGTTTTACCGTGCATGAAAAACTTGAGATGCGTCTAATGGACGTAGTCACTGCATACTTATACGGTAATCTTGAAAAAGATATCTACATGAAAGTCCCTAAAGGATTCAACATGCCTGAAGCATGTAAATCAAATCCAAGAGAAATTTATTCTATTAAATTGCAAAGGTCTTTGTATGGGCTTAAACAATCCGGACGTATGTGGTATAATCGTCTTACCGAATGTCTAGTCAAGGAAGGTTATACCAATGATCCAATATGTCCATGCATTTTTATAAAGAAAAATGGATCACGTTTTGTGATAATTGCAGTGTATGTTGATGATCTCAATTTAATCGGGACTCCTGAAGAGCTCGAAGAGGCAGTTGCATATTTAAAGAAAGAATTTGAGATCAAGGATTTTGGAAAGACAAAATTTTGCCTTGGTTTTCAAATTGAACACCTCGAAGGTGGAATTTTTGTCCACCAAACTGCTTACACCCAAAAGGTTTTAAAGAGGTTCTATATGGAAAAGGCACATCCACTAAGTACCCCAATGGTCGTCTGGTCACTCGATCCTATTAAAGACCCTTTCAGACCGCGAGATGAAAATGAAGAGATACTTGGTCCTGAAGTACCATATCTCAGTGCAATTGGTGCACTTATGTACCTTGCTAACTACACAAGGCCAGATATATCATTTGCAGTTAATTTACTAGCAAGATTTAGTTCATCTCCCACAAGGCGACATTGGAATGGTATAAAACACATTTTTCGCTATCTCCAAGGAACAGTTGATCTTGGCCTATTTTATTCAAATAAATCTCGACCTGAATTGCTTGGTTATGCTGATGCTGGGTATTTATCTGACCCACATAAAGCAAGGTCTCAAACTGGATATGTATTCACATGTGGTGGTACAGCCATTTCATGGCGATCTACAAAACAGTCACTTGCCGCAACTTCTTCAAATCATGCTGAAATTATAGTAATTCATGAGGCCAGTCGGGAATGTGTTTGGTTAAGATCAATGATTAATTATATTCGAAAGAATTGTGGATTGTCTCATGACAATAAAAATCCTCCAACTTTATTATATGAAGATAATGCAGCTTGTATAGCTCAACTAAAAGGAGGATACATTAAAGGAGATAGAACTAAACATATTTCACCAAAATTCTTCTTTACTCATGAGTTGCAAAAGAATGGTGAGATCGATGTGCAACAAATCCGCTCAAGTGACAATTTAGCAGATTTATTTACCAAGGCACTACCTACTGCAACATTTGAGAAGCTGGTGAAGCGTATCGGAATGCGTCGATTAAAGGATTCCGCATGATGCTTGGATCAGGGGGAGATTGAATACACTAAGTAATATGTACTATTTTTCCCTTACTAGGTTTTTGTCCCACTGGGTTTTTCCCTAGTAAGGTTTTTAACGAGGCATATTCTTTGTGTAATGACGGACATCCAAGGGGGAGTGTTATAAAATAATATATAAAATGGATGTCCTTTCAAATACTTTTAGATGATTCTAGTATAAGCACTTATGATGATCTTTATGTGATCTTTATGTTAGAATTCTAGGAGCTTCTCTTGCTCCCTATAAAAGGGTGGTATGCCACTCCATTTTGTACACTCGATGAAAAATGAATAAAAGTATTAGTTTCACAACATTAACTGTAAATTAACTGATGGAGATGAGGGTTCGTTGTAAGCTAGCAACGTGTGTTTAATTGGTTTGTTAGACTTTGACTCTTGTATTGGTTATTTTCTTGTTAGTTGATTCTTGTTAGTTGGTTTCTTGTTGGTTGGTTATATTTGTTAGCTAGTTGGTTTATTAGTTGTGAGTAGTTTTAGTATATAAGACTTGATGCCTATATAAGGCCTTTGCTATTGTAATTGTTAGGGAGTTGAATTGATTTGAAAATAGATGGTTTTGTCCCTTCGACTTATTCTCGTCCCTTCGGTTTATTCTCGTCCCTTCGGTTTATGTGTTCGTTGTTCTTGATAGTTGATAAGATTGAGGCTTACGCTGCGTCAGTTGGTATCCAGAGTTAGGCAATTTTGGGATGATGCCGCCTAAACGAGACGATCACCCCCTTTTGATGCCCAAAGTCTTGGCCACGAGGTTACGCGGATCCGCTAACAAGTGGGATCGCTGATCACGAAGATGGTCACTCTTGGTATTCAACAAGACTAGTTGAAAATGCAACAACAAGAATTGATCGCCAGCCTTCGCGTTCATCTTCCCGTTTTCGGTGACGTATACGACGGTCCCCCCATGTACGACGATGACGCCATTGCTCCCCTCTACGAGAAATTTGTGTGTGACGACGATGGGTATGATGACCCTCCGGTATTTGATGAGTACGCAAGAAAATTTTGTGAGGGATGATGAGTGCTTTTCTCTGATCACCCGGCAAGCATGTTTCCCTCCTCCTCAACCGGATAGTCCTACTCTACGTCCTTCGATATTTCAGTCGTCTTGCACCATGGGTGTAAAAATATGTCGATTTTTAGGTGATTCGGATACTTGCGAGCATGTTGTTGCCAAGGATGAAAATATCGATATCGGTAGAAATATCGAGACCTTAAATTTATGGAAATATCGATGGATATATCGATATCGGTAAATTTTAAAAATTAAAAAAATTTAATAACAAACCTTTAGTACATAAAATCAACAAAATAATTTGAATACATTTTATATCAGTGATAAATTTATATAAAATATAATGTACTATGTTATTTCGCATGATATTTATCGATATTTTTCAAAATTTATTGACATTTTTCGATATTTTTTCGATATTTTACCGATATTAGGCTTGATATTGTTATTGTCTACCGATATTTATCGATATTTTCAATTTTTTTAAAAATATCGTGGAAATATCGGTTCTTCCCAATATCGATAATGGTGACCCCAAAAAATGGATATATCGAGTATATATCGTGGATATTTCCGGATATTTTCATCCATGGTTGTTGTTGAGGTTGTAGTCTATAATACGTGGTCATTCTTGCGACGTTCATCCGTTTTGGTGTCTTTTACGGTCGATTCATCTTACAAGGTGTCTATTGGATGCGTCTCGTCGAGCATGTTTTATTGCGTCTTAATCCGAATGCCGATCGGCTACGTCTTCTAGTTGATTTACGTCGTTGGTCGATGGTGTTCGACATCAAACATCGTGTGTTGTCCGTGGAGGATCAAGCTCGTTCCGATTCGAGGGCGAATAGTCCCCCACCCGGAGAGAATAATGGAGATGAGGGTTCGTTGGAAGCTAACAATGTGTTTAATTGGTTTGTTAGACTTTGACTCTTGTATTGGTCATTTTCTTGTTAGTTGCTTCTTGTTAGTTGGTTTCTTGTTGGTTGGTTATATTTGTTAGCTAGTTGGTTTATTAGTTGTGAGTAGTTTTAGTTTACAAGACTTGATGCATATATAAGGCCTTTGATATTGTAATTGTTAGGGAGTTGAATTGATTTGAAAATAGATGGTTTTGTCCCTTCGGTTTATGTGTTCATTGTTCTTGATAGTTGATAAGATTGAGGCTTACGCTACGTCATTAACTTAGGACAATAGAAGGAGTATGTGTATCTATACACTTTCTTTTCCCCTGGCTACTAAGATGTTTATTTCGTTAGGTTGTCTCTTGCCTGTCCATAGATTCAATAGTAGTTTGAAAGGTTGTCCTATTCGAGAATCTTTAGATCTATGCTTATTTTCAACTCCTCGAAGCATTTCGTCGATTACTACACCCTCCCCCCATCTCTGGGTGCCTAGGTATCCACCGTAAGTCTTTACTCGTTTGAATCTCGTCCTTATTGTCCTTATAAATTTTTTTAAAATTCTAAAATCAATTATAAATAATATTATTGGGAAATTAATATAAATTAATTAATTTTTTACCTATTTATAAATTCGAAGTTTTAGATAAAACAATTTTTTTCATAGTATCAAAGTCTCATGTTGTTAACCAATAAATTTAAACACCTGCAAATATACACATAAAAGGCGATAAAAATAAGGTAAACGTATTTTTATTTAAAATTGTGGGTTACAACTTTCGTTGATCTCTTGATTCCACTCTCTAAACATAATTTGATACAGGGGTCTCAGCGACGTGTTCCGAATTTAGAATTTAACCTACAATTTGGTAGTAGGGAGTTGATGGAGTAGTTTGTGACTTATTCCATCAGACTCGATTTGACCTACAATTTAGGAGTAGGGAGTTGATGGAGTCGTGACTGACTTATTCCATCTGTCTCTTTTTGCAATTATATTTTCACTCTCTTATTTATAAGAGACGAACGACTTAGAGAGCAAGAAAAACATATTCGAAAATCCTAAAAATAAGGAAAGAGATAATTCCTCAATTTTGGAGATATTATTTTATATTCTTATCTCCAAAACTAGGATTTACATAATATTAGACACATTCAAAATTTAATAAAATTTCAGTGTCTACAAATGCCCCCTCGAGATCTGTTGTAGAGATCTATTTCGAATGCAACTTGATCTCGAAATCTTGATGTAGAACTCAAAAGGTGATTTAGCATGCCCCCAACGGTGATTTAACATGCTTTCGTGATCACGTTCACGTCTTCTGTTTTGGAGAGTGGAGATGAAGAGCGAAAATCGTCCCACTGGGCGTGCCAATTTGTTAACCAATAAATTTAAACACCTGCAAATACACACATAAATTTAACCAATCGTCCCACTGGGCGTGCCAAATTTGTAAACACAAATTTCGTGAATTAAATATAAAAACGCGAAAATGCGAAACAATTTTATTTCTTTCGGATTAAACCGATAAATATTGTGGGTTACAATCTCTAATTTTCTCCTCTGATTCTCTCTTCTTGAACTTCACTTGAACTTCTTGAGCTTTTGGAGTTGGATCCGCAGTCGAATCCTCTTCGATCTTGAATTTGAGACTTTATAACGTTAATCCAAAGGTTTGGCGCCGTATTTTGGATTAAACGTTGAATTTATGGACTTTTGGGATGAACGTCGTTTGAAGATCGTTCTTGAACTTGGGACTTTGTAACGTTAATCCAAGGGCTTGGCGCCGTATTTTGGATTAAACGTTGAATTTAGGGACTTTTGGGACGAACGTCGTTGAAGATTGTTCTTCAACTTGGGATTTTGTAACGTTAATCCAAGGGCTTGACGTCGTATTTTGGATCAAACGTTGATTTTTCGGGACTTATCGGGACTTTTCCGGGACTTATCGGGACCTTCGGGACTTATCGAGACTTTATCGGGACCTTCGAGACTTTATCGGGACAACCACCGTTGAAGATCCTCCTTGAAGAAACACCGGATTGAGGGGCTTAGCACCGTAATCTCCACCCGAACGCTGCTTCTTGCCGCCTTGCACGAAGAACGCCTTTGAAGCTCCTCCGACTGCTGAAGAACACTCTAAAATCTCTGCAGAGAATTAGAGCCTTGAACGCTTCTGATTTCTTAATTCTGAAAATGAATGAAATGAGGCCTCTATTTATAGGTGTAGAACCTAAGAACAAAACCACATTTCTTGATGGTTCTCTGGTAATCCCTGACATTACTGATGTAATTTCCTATTCTTCTTGGTTGAGGGTTAATAGTCTTGTCTTTGCTTGGGTCCTGCATTCAATTTCTCCTAATATTCGTAGCAGTTTACTCTACATTACAAATCCTAGGGATTTATGGTTAGAAATGAAAACACCCTTTACAGCCCTTTTCTACTATTTCTCATTCTAGTCATAAATATTTTCTTACTATTGTTGATGATTTCAGTAGGTGTACTTGGGTTTATATGCTGAAATTAAAATCCGAGGTAAAAGACAATTTGACCAACTTCTATAATATGGTTCTAAATCAGTTTGGTGTTAAAATCAAAGTCTTAAGGTCTGACAATGGTGCTGAGTTTCTACTTAGGGATTTTTACTCCACACATGAAATATTACATCACATGTCTTGTGTGGAAACCCCTGAACAAAATGGTTTAGTGGAACGAAAGCATCAAAGTCTTTTACAGATAGCTAGATCTTTATTATTTCAATCTAATATTCCTTTATAATTTTGGAATGAGTTTGTTCTGACTGCTGCTTATATTTTGAATAGAATTCCTACTCCCGTTCTAAAAGGGAAGACCCCCTTTGAGGTTCTTTTTAACAAATTGCCTGATTATGATTATATGCGCGTTTTTGGCTCTTTGTGCTTTGCTAATACTTTAAAAACTCATAGGAATAAGTTTGAGAAAAGGGCTGTAAAGGGTGTTTTCATTGGCTATCCTATGGGTGTTAAAGGATACAAGATTCTGGTTTTGGACACTCTTGACATTATTGTTTCACGGGATGTTATTTTTTATGAAAATATTTTTCCTTTCAATAATACAGATCAAAGAAAGCCCGATTCTGATTTTATTCAACCCTTAGATAATCATGATATGGGCATTTATGATGATAATGTTAATACTGACCAATTTTATCATGATGATATTCATTTTAATAACCAAATTGATCAGCCTGTTAATCCTATTGATGCCCAACCTATTCCACACTATGATATTTTGGTTAATCCTCCTTTGAGTGATCCTTCCAACAATGTGTTTGTGCATCATGATCTGCAAGATGAACTTCATGAATTTACTAATGTTACTCCAGCATCTAATGACCATGATGATGACTTGCCTATGGAACATCAAGATGACTTGCTTCGAAGGTCTACTAGACATATAAACATTCCATCTTATTTACAAGTTTATAACACTGATTTACCTCCATCTATACTTCCTAAGCAGCCTCACACAACTACTAATACGTGTAAAAGTAGTTCACATGTTTTATATCCCATAACTGATTATCTTGATGCTAGTTCTTTATCTTCTGATCATTACATGTTTACAACAGCTATCTCTCATTCACAAGAACCCAAAACTTACAAACAAGCTAGTAGTAAACAAGAATGGCAAGAGGCTATGAACACTGAGCTTAAAGATGTGGAAGCTACTAATACCTGGACCCTTACTATTTTGACACCTTTTCTCATGTGACTAAATTAACTACTGTTAGAATTATTCTTTCTATTGCAGTAGGGAAGCATTGGCATCTACATCAACTTGATGTAAATAATGCTTTACTTCATGGCGATTTAGTTGAAGAAGTTTATATGAAACCTCCTCCAGGATATTGTGACCCTCTTGATAAAAGAGTTTGTAAGTTGAACAAAAGCATTTATGGCTTAAACCAAGCATCTTTCAAAAACTTGCTAGACGGTTTATTTTCTCTTGGTGGTTTTTTATGGGCCAATGAGATATTTGTGCAAGTGGTTAGGGCTTAATTCAAATTTTGAATTACTTGATGGGCTAAGAATACTCTATTTGAGCTTGATTTGGTTTGTTGGACTTTAGAGACCCATCTTCACTTATGGGACTTTAGAGGTCCGTTTTCATTTATCGGACTTTAGAGGCCCGTCTTAAATTTTAAATTAATTTATTGGGCTTTAAAGGTCCAAATCCATTAAAGGGACCAATAAAATTTAGATGTCTACACATGTATACATTTAGGTTCAATTACAACGGAACTTCACATATATTAAATTATTCACTTAATGCACCTCCTTCTCAAAAGGTGGAAGTGATAATCCCATTCACAAGTAGGCGAACTAATATAAATAAATTAATTATCCATCTCTATTCAAGTTCAGACTTTTAATATATGAAATGAAATTGTTTCGAGTACGAGCTGCTCCAAATCATAAACCTCAAGGTCAAGGGCTTGTATTCAGCAGCTTTCAATTGGGTTATGTGTTTTGGGCTGATTTTTGGTTGTACTACTATATATTTTAAAGGCCACAGTTATACGCACGTACGACTTTGTTGAGTACACCCACTTACTTTTAAATAATTCAAGACAGGTATGAAATGTCTTAAATACTCTTCCATCATTTTTAAATAAATTCAGTTTTTGAGTACACATAGAAAATTTCTTAAAGAAACAAAACTCTTAAAAAAAAATCAGAAAAAAAAATTGAAAACAAAAAATCAATATTTCAACAAAAACATTAAAAAAATACGAAAGATTTCACTAAAAATTATCAGATATAAAAAAAATTGAGAAATAAACGAAATTTTGGAAAAAAAATGAAAAATAAACGAAATTACAAAAAGAAAAAAATTGGGAAAATATCAATTTTAGTAATCCAAGTTTATCTTGGTCATCCATTTATTGGCCTAAAATTTTCAAAACCTAGACAGAAGCAAGAATGAAACATGTTATCAACGTGATTCAATTAATACTATTGTTGGTTTACTTTTTATTTTATAGGTAATCAGCAAATGAGAAAAGAAACTTATTTCAATTCACTTCAAATGCAAAATTGTTTTAACCACAAATTATGCTCCAATAATTATAAATGGGAAATGGATTGAAATATTTCTATCTCCAATTATTATACAAATTCAATATGAAACCAAAAATTGAAAAACAGAGTACAATGGTAAAAAAAAAAAAAAAAACAGTGTCTGAATAATTTTCTAACACAGTGAATACAATAATTATAAACCATTCAACTACACACCATAATTATAAAAACATAGTACATCAAACTAATACATAACTACCATAGACTTATTTTTCCTTTTGATACTCTTTCCATAGTAGCTATGTTTGACAATGTAATTTACTCTTCCTTTCACAATAATTTGACTGTGTAACATTGAGGATTGCACAACCTATAAAATAAGAAATTAGTCATATAACATAACAAAAATTATAAAATGAGATTGTAAGTCAAGACACACCACATTTGTGATTATTTATTTTTCAAGAATTTCACTTTGAAAAAGAGTTGGATTGAATCACGTTATATAAGATGCATGAGAATTCTTTCAAATAAATATAATGAGAATTCCTTCAGGTAATTTTTGCGATTGACTGAGATTCTTCAATGAGTATTTCTTCACGCTCCACACCAGTAGGTTCCACATGTTTCAATTCTTCGTTTGTTTCCTTAGTAACCTAGGTTTTGAGAAATTTTTTTGAAAAATTTTGCCGTTCAAAACTTTTTCTAGTTAATCAATGACAGATTGATTAACGGAATGATCAATTTTAATAGAATATAATAACTGAGTGATCAATTTTGATTTGATAGTGACCAAAAATATAAAAAGCGGTAAACTTGGTAACCAAAAAGCAAAAAGTGATATTTTTCCAAAAAAAAATTCAAAAAAAAAGTAACTACATTCTGAAAAAAAAAAAATACGCACAAAATTATGTTCATTTCTTAAATACCAAAACCCTAAAACTAGGTTCCAAAACAAATTTCTTAGGAAAAAATTCAAAAAACTTGCAAACTCCAAAACAATTTCGTTTCGAAAAACTACAAATTTCGAAATTTTGAAATCAAAACCTGCAAATTCCAAGGGGAGACGCAAAGCTGTTGAAACGGTACAGATCCGGCCGTGATGGGTGTGGCTGATAGGATTTTAGAATAGGAATATGAAAGAAAGAAAATAGGGTTTTAAAGAGGAGGGGGTATTTTTGAATTTTCACGGGGTGTGTACTCATCCCATGATGAGTGTGCTAAGCGAGTGGGTGTTCTCAATAATGTCGTGGGTGTATATAACCGTGGCCTTTTTTAAATGGGCTGCCTATATTTATTTGGCTAACTAGATTTTCAATACTTTAAGTACATGTTTGCACTTGATTATTTATTTACTCCAGGAATTATTTATATATAGAGAGTAATGATATAAAATCGATGATAAGTTTTTTAGCGAACCAATTATCTGTATAAATTATTTGTACACTTTAACATGTATTAATATTTTATACTGGTGGTGGATTCTATAAAAAAATTTATTATCTGATTTAATATCAAAATTATATTTTTACCTATAAATATTTATTGTAATTCAAGTCTAAAAGAATTAGTACTTTAGTCCCTATTTACGTTCTATAATTATATTTACCTATAAATATAAAAAAGTTCTTGGATTATCATGCTATGAGGTATTCTAATTCTAAAATTTTATTTTCTTTCTTTATTTTTGCCATCTAATTTTATGTTAGTATTAATAATAAAGTGTTACTAATAATCTTATTTAATAAAAGTGTTATTTGTGTTACCTACAAAAAAAAATGTTACAAAAAAATTGTTACTAAATTTAAAAGTGTTACATTTAAATATTACTTAAATGCTATAAAAATGTTACATAAACAATAAAATTATGAAAATGTTATAAAAATGTTTTAACATTCATAAAAGTGATATATTAGATCCTTCATGGTGTAATGACATTTCTGGATTATTGCTAGGCAATAAAACCTGAGAATTCACAACATTTTTTATTTAGGTTTTGTTCTAAAAGCTTATAGAAATAAATAGAAAAACTGGTGTGGAATTTTTCCTTTTTTTTTTTTGGAGGACTAAGATGGACTACTAAAATCAGATCATTATTTATTCTCTCCATTCAAACTTTTGAATGTATAATTCATTTTCACAAGTTTTATGAAATATGAATTATTTATGTATAAAGTAAATGAGTTGAAGAGTATTTTGGAACATTGAGTTCACTTATAAATTAAGTAATTATGTATGAATAAAGTGAATGATAAATAAATAAGTGATAGTTTGAAGTTCGTGATAAACATATTATTTCTATTTTGAAACATATATATTAAATTTAAACGAACTAAAAAAAGATTTATATACAAACTTTGGACGATGGTAATGGAATACAACAATTTATGAAGCATCGTGTTTTGCCCTGGATTCACATTTATTACTACAAAATTAGCTTAGTACTCCCTCCATCTACTCTAAGTTTTTTTCTTTTAGAATGTTTTACATTAAGTTTTTCATTTTATTTTTAGCAACACTAAATTTATTATTTTATCATACTCAACTATTATAAACAAAAAATAAAACCCCATATCATGACCCTACACGTGTCATCCATAATATTATAAGTCGTTGATTATTTTTTAATATGATATATGTCAATTTTTTTATAATAAAATAAAATACGAAACACTATAAATAAAAGAAGTGATCTCATTTGTAAAACTGAATCATAATAACTAATCCATCCATGAAGTGGAAAAAAGTGTTCTCTAGTCTTTTTAGTCTCCAGTTAGTTTAGTCTCCAATTTAATTTAAAATATTAATTATTTGTAAAGTTGAAAAACATTCGAAGACCTTGTTAGTTATTTTATTGACAAGTGCACACGCTTTTCTAGAAAGGCAACACACACAGTACATTAATTCTTTTATTTTCATTTGTAAATTTTTTTAATATTAGTTGATTCCAAAATTAATCAAATTTAAGGTCATAAAAAAAGTCATCACCAATAATTTGGCTTATGATCTCGTACATCGCTATTATATGATCCAGGTGTACTGTAGAAACCATTTATTAGGTTTACAATTTAGGTTCAGTTCATTGACAATCATACCTATTATAGATTATTTTTGAGCATTTATATATAGAATTATATGACATTAATTAGGCATACAATGATAACGATTTTTTCATCAAGAATGTTTGACCCAAAATTTGGCGTACACAATTTATATGTATATATTCTTGATATAAAATTTAATATTTTAATATCCATCAAATTTTATATGGGTGCACGAGATTCGTTACGTTTCAGTTAAAATTAGTGTCACGTTTCAGTTAAAGTTAGTATTACGTTTTATTTTTTTGGTGATTGATTATATAAAATAATATTGATCAGTTATATTAATTTACACGTTTTAGTTAAAGCTAATATCACGTTTCTGATACTTCTGGTATAAAATTCTCTATTAATACGTATGTGTTTTGTGTACTTTGACTGAGAGGGCTAGTTGCTTGCACCTACTTCTAGTTTGAAGTCTGCAAAATAAATGCAGAGAAGAAGGTATTAATGAAGAATTGCATTGAAGATGTCCATACCTATTTGATTTGTTGATTGTGATTTTCCAAAATTTTGCTAAATACTTCATACAATCTTTTACTTGATTGAGAGTTGTTATACAATATAAGTAATAATAAAATATTTACCTAACTTTTATGAGACCATTTTATACATGACATATATTTAATATACTTATATTATATGATCTATGGTTTATGGAGCTACATCTCAAACACATTTTAAAGATAAATATGATCTAAATATTAAGTTGAAAACCCATCTGATCACATATAAAACTATCTTATATATAAAACTCCCTCTAACAATATATATGTAGGCGTATGGACATTTCTGTAGGTAGGTTCAAGCATATTGGTATACAGGTTTTGTAATTTAATTAACAAAAACTTATATAAAATATTTAACACATAAAATATAAATAATTAAGATAAATTTGTAGTAAAAATGTGTGGATCAAACTCGAGTCAACATGATTCAACGCGGGTCAAACTTAATTGAAATATATATTTTTCATTGTCAAGTATTGTTTTACTGCATGACCAAAATATTGTCACTACAAGATAAAAAATATACTCCGTACTACAAATCTAAAAATATTCTGAACACTTAATTTTTTAGACGAATTCTCCGGAATATTTTTTGATATGTAATAGTACACTTTTGATCTTATAGTGATAATACTTTGACCTTATAGTAACAATATATTGGTCATGTCGTAAATTTTTTGGATGACCCGTATCCACACTTTTGACCCCATAAAGTTTTAAAAAATGTCTTAATTAAACAAACATATTTCATTTGTAAAATATTTTTTAGTTTTATATGTTTCTAAAAAAAATAGACTGATTCATTGAATTACAAAATTTTTAAAATTGGTGTATTAAGTTATAAAGAAAAAGTTATATTGTAATGGATAAACATCTAAATTTTTAATTATTTTTAATTAACCCTTATACATATACACGTTCACGGTATGCTAAGCAGTAACACTACAGTACTATTCACATGGATATAAGATTGTACACAAAACTAGCTAATTAGAAATTAAGTAATCTAGTAATTATTCCTCCAAAGAAGAAAACGAGGGTTCAAGTGATGGCTTAAGTTGTCAAATACACTGTATTAAATGAGAGTTTTGACCAATTAATTGCGCCATAATCATGCCCACTCCTTCACGCTAATTTGACACATAATTGTAGTATGAAGTACTAGTCCTTATCATGTTGCGTATTCTACCACTTCACTTCACTTCACTTTATTTTATTTTCTATATTTCATATATCTACATAATTTCCAAAAATTATATCTTTATTATTGTATTTATTTATCTAATTTTAACACTTTAAAAAGAATAAATGTTAATGAAAATCTTCAATCCAATTCATCTCCATATATATAGCCCTTTTAAAGTTAAAATTTTACCCTCTATATAAACTGACCTTTCTAAAAATTGTTTACCCCCTAAAAATTTTGAATCTTAAATTTAAGAAGAAACCCACCTCTTAATCTCAATTCAACCAACTCATTGGGGGTTAATGACTTAGAAATTTTAGTGAAGACTGAAAACAAGAAAACATAAGTTTTGTCAAAGAAATAGACCAAATTAGCCAAGCCTACCCCACGTTAGGGTTCCCGTCTTACACGTGTACTGAAATGGAAGTTATTTTGGGGGATTCACAAATCTCCCTTGCTCTCTATTTTGATCAAGGATGAAAAAATCGGGATATTTCGCCGAAATATCGGCGATATTTCGGATTTTTGAACTCTCCGATATCGATATGCATCGAAACGGGATATCTTCCAAAATATCGGGAAATATCGGTATTGGTTATATTTAGTACAAATTTTCCTTGATATCGCCGAAATATCGGCAAAAAATCAGAAAATGTCGAAAAAAAATCGGCAATATCGGTTTGAATTGTTTCGTTTTTTCAGAGTTTTAATTGTTTTGTTCCTTTTTTTCAGAACAAGCAAGTATCTTGTGTCTTGTCTATTATTTTGGTATTAATTGTCTAGTGTGAAATAATTATGAAGAGATATTTTATTGCTTTAGACTGATTTTGTATTTTTTTTACTAATATGTTTGTCATAAAAAATCATTTTGTAGTGATTTTAGGCTAAATTTACGTATTAATGTTAGTTATAATATTTTCTAAAATTTCATCTTAAATTTTCATCATTTTAATAAGATTTCCGTCAATTTTCTATATTTTACCAATATTGATATTCGATATCGATATTTCCATCAATATATCCGTAAATTTAAGGTACCGATATTTACACCGATATCGATTTTCATCCTTGATTTTGATAGCAACCCACTCCCACTTCATTTAATACTCCCACTTCACAAATAAGTGGAGTAATATTTTAATTTTTTTTATTAACAAGTCTACTCTTAATTAATGAATAATTTTCTTACTATATCTTATAATTTTAGTTCTTTTAAAAAATTATCTTTTTCACATTATTGTTAAAGCTAAGAATGTGAAAGGATTAATGAAACAAATGTAAGTTAGAAATATTTTTTAAAGTTAAAAAATTGAGATAAAGAGCTAAGTGCAAAAAAAATTATATATATACAATTAAGTTGTATTGTGAAGTATATACACATACAACCTATCTATGTTCCAGGGGCACAGACCCCCAACTAACCCACCCCATAAATATATATTAAAATTTATTATTTTTAGTAAAAAAAAAAATTAAAATTCAATAAAATTAATAATAAATTCATTTAATAAATCATTTTAGCCGTTAATTTATTGTAAAAATTGTCCCAAAAGATTTTTCTTATTGTACTTTCATATTTATAAATAAAATGCTTATTTTCTTAAGTATTTTAATTGTAAAATTGATCTCAAAAGAATTACTCACTTCGTTTCAATTTAAATTGTGCATTTACTATTTACATGTAATTTAATGTTAGAGTTGTTTATTATTCCCTCCGTCTCATACTTGAAGGCTCAAACCAATTGGGCACGAGTTTTAATAAATGAATTGTTTATTACTCCCTCCGTCCCACAAAAATAGCTACATTTGACTTTACACACAGATTAAGAAAAATCAATAAATGTAGTCAAATTTAGCTAATGTGCCAATTTTGTCTTTGAAATCACATTCTTCAAAATCTACTAAGTATTAATTACTCTTATTAAATAGGGGTAAAATTGACAATATAGCATTTAATACTAAAGTAAAAGAGGAAATTGAGCTATAATTTGGGACATCCAAAAAAGGAATATGGAGATATCTTTGTGGGACGGAGGGAGTAATATGGTGTAAGATAAAGTGGGGTAGTAAAGACTTTTCAACTTTATAAATAGTAATAAAGTATTGACATTTATTGTAATATGGGCAATTCTTACGGTAGTCACATTTTACAAAGTGACTACGCAGTCACTTTGTCGAATCGCGTCATGTGGCGTCGTAACCGTAAAAACGACCTGCTACCTGTCATACATGTTTCAGTTATTTTTAGCATTATTTAAATTATATTTTGTTATTTACTATATTACCCTTCTTTTTAAATTTTATTTATATTTTACCTGCACCCACTAATTTAATGAGTGCACCCCCTAATCATATTTTTACTACAATTATTTGCACCCGCTAATTTAATGAATTCACCCCCTAAACATATTTTTACAACAATTATCTGCACCCGCTCATTTAATGAGTTCACCCCCAAATCATTTCTTTTTACAACAGTTATTTACACCCGCTCATTCTATGAGTTCACCCCCAAATTATTTTTTACCACAATTATCTGCACTCGCTCATTTTATGAGTTCACCCCCAAATTATTGTTTTACCACGGTTATCTGCACTCGCACATTTTATGAGTGCACCCCAAAATATTTTTTAAAAAATAATCACATTTAAAAGACTATATTATCCTTTTATTATTTTACACAAAATATAATAAAATAAACTCTAAAAAATCAATTCACCACAAAATCACCCATATTTAAAAAAAAAACTATCGAAATTAGCCACAAATCTCAATTTTTTTCTTTTTAATTTTTCTTCCCCCTCCTCTTTTTCTTTTTTCTTCCCATTTTTAATTTTTTTTTTCAAATTTTTTATTTCCTTGTTTTTTCTTTTCTTTTCCTTTTTAAATTTTCCTGTCTTTCTTTTCCATTTTTTGCATGTTTATTTTTTAAATTTTAATACAAAATAATATTATAGGTATAATTTTATTAAAGTCGATCGACGGTGCACCTAAATTTTAATTTTAATTTGATGAGTAAAGGACCTGCCGGAAATCCATGCATGTCGGCGGGTGACCCAGCCACCACCATGCCCGACCACCACCTCGACGGCGAAGGCGGCGCTTCGGTCTCGGCCGCTGAAGCCCGAGACCCCTCCTCGAATCGCAATCGCGATTCTTCACTTCCATAACAATCGACATAATCTTCCATCTCAGCCACGATCCATGGTGGCCGAAATCCTCTCCTCATTTCGACCACCGACGCGACTGCTTCGATCAATCTCCCTTGCGTTCGCGATCCAGGAGCTTCTCCTACATCAACGGCGCTCGCCTGCAACACTCGGATCGACGCTGCCTCTCTCTCGTCGTTCATCTCTGTCCAAATCGAAGCTACATTGCTTCATCCGTCTTCTTCACCCTGCTCCTGCGCAACCTCTTCCTCCGGCTGACGACGGCCCGACGGAGGACTGTGAGTATGTTGCTGATGGATCTCTGACCGGACGACACTCGGAGCCGGTGACCTTACTGATGAAATCCCAAGCGACGACTACTGACCTAGGGTGCCCTCCCATTGGGCTAGGGTTTCCTTCAATTGGGCTTGGTAATGTGCACCCTCTATTTTCTTTAGTACACCCCGATCTGCACTCTCTCCACTTTTTTATGGTATTATTGTTATTGGTATTATTAATACTGGTATTACTAGTTATTGATTGTAGTATTACTATTAATACACTATTGAATTAATATTAATGATTATTGATTATTAATTGTGGTATTACTGATTATGTGAAATTATTTATTACTGATTATTATTATTTTTAAGGTATTACATATTATTGTTTATGATATTACTGATAATTGTTTTTGGTATTATTTAATATAATTAGATTTGTGGATTATTTGTATTATGAGATATTACTATTCAATGTTCATGGTATTACTACTTACTGTTCATGGTATTACTGATAATTATTTTTTGTATTATTGAATATAATTAGATGTGTGAAATTATTTGTTATTGTATAAAATTTTACTGATTAATATTAATTATATTATTGATTAATGTTCGTGGTATTACTAATTATTGTTAATGGTATTACTGATTACTGTTTATGGTGTTACTGGTTATTACTTGTTGTATTACCGACTACTCCCTCCTTCCTATTGAAAACTACCCAACTTTTCTTATTCGTTTGTCCCAATGAAAGTTACTCATTCCTTTTTTGCCAAACTATTCCCTCTCACATTTCATTATATTCTTCTTTCTCTCAATCACATCACCTCTCATACATCCACTTATTATATCATATTTTTTAACCTCTGTGTCCGAAGCTCATGAGGAGCTTTCACTGGGACGGAGGGATTATAATAAAATCATACATATAATATTATTTTGTATTAAAACTAAAAAATATACCAATGAAAAAAAAGTAGGAAACAAAAAAAAAACGAAGAAATAAAAAGTTTGGAATAAAAATTGAAAATGGGAAAAAAAATTAAAAAGAAAAAAAAATTAAATTTGTGCCTAATCTCGATAGTTTTTTTTAATTATGCTTTTACGATTTTTTTTCTAAAAATATGAGTGATTTGGTGGTGAATCGATGGTAACTCGGCAATGACTCGGTTGTAGATTGTAAATATATAAATTAGGGTTGATTTTATTATATTTTGTGTTAATTAATAAAAAAACAATATAGTCTTTTAAATGTAATTATTTAAAAAAAAAAATTTGGGGTGAACTTATAAAATGAGCGGGTGCAGATAATTTTGGTATACAAATAATTTGGGGGTGAACTCATAAAATGAGCGGGTGTAGATAATTTTGGTAAAAATATAATTTGGGGGTGAACTCATAAAATGAGCGGGTGTAGATAACCGTTGTAAAAAAGAAATGATTTGGGGGTGAATTCATAAAATGAATGGGTGCAGATAACTATGGTAAAAAATGATTTGGGTGAAGTCATAAAATGAATGGGTGCAGATAACTATGGTAAAAAATGATTTGGGGTGAACTCATAAAATTAGCGGGTGTAGATAATTGTTGTAATAAATTATTTTATTGTATAAGGATAAAAATGTAAATTTACAATAATATATTTTAATTAATTTAATTTAATAGAAAATACAAATTTATGACACTTTACGACACATTACGACAATACATATCGTAAAATTTACAAAAGGTAACAGGTCATCAAATCTAAAGCTTTAGATTAGATTTTTAATGGCTTATATTAACTGACTACGGTAGTCATTACGATATGTTACGACTCCCTGACTACATATAGAAGGTCCCTTGTAATATTGTGATGTTTTAAGGGGAGTATTTAAAAGTGTTAATGTGCCTTCAAGTATGGGACGCCCAAAATGGTAAAATGTGTCTTCAAGTATGGGACGGAGGGAGTAGTATTTAAAGGATAAAGTAAATGATATGAAAGTCTTTTGACATATGATATAATTTTGAGATAGTTTGAAGTTTGTAGTTTAAAGTGTAAAGATGTTTTATTACCAAATAATGAAACTCACAATCTAATGGAGAGAGTATATTTTACATGTTTAAAACTAGGGGAAATATCACTTTTGGTCACTTAACTCTACCACTTTTAAGATTTGGTCATCCACATTTAATCGCTATCAAAATTGATCACTCAACATTTAATCACTATCAAAATTGATCACTCAATTATTATTTTCTATTATGTTGCTGTTAGTAAAACGTCATGTGTGATACTTTAAACTGTAAAATAAAATAAAAAGTAAACCAACAACAACGAGATGATAATAAATCAAATTATAATTGAATTATATGTAAATTGTTAATAATCATATAACTGTATTTACTTTGTATCTGATTTATAATGTCATTTTATAATTATTGTAATGTTACTTGACTAATTTCTTATTTGATAAGTAGTGCAATCATCAAGGTACACAATTGTGAAAAGAAGAGTGAATTACATCATTATTATGTTGTACTAGTTCTGTATGTTTTTATAATTATCTTTGTTTTTATAATTATGGTGTGTAGTTACTAAAAATGTATGGCGTATGTATAATGTATAGGTAATTTGGAGATGGGAAACAAATGTACCTTTTGAGTCTGAAACATGGAAAACGGATAGCGTGTCAAATGAAATTAAGGGAGATAATGGAGCTGATGCAGACTAGGATAAAATTAAATTCTTCATTCAATACTCCGCGAACAACTCTCGAATTGTAGAAGAGATACTGGGAGCAAGAGTTAGGAGAATAGAATCATGGAGTTTACATTAATCTCATAACTGATTTATTTGGATAGTTTCTACTTTTACTTTAGTTGTATTTGATCTAGACATTTGATTGAACATACCCCTTATACCATGTATCCCAACTTCACTTCTCTAATACTCCAGTATACCATCTTAATTTTACTGATCAAAAGAAAAAGTTAGATAGTTTATAATTATTTATTTCAAAGTGTTAATTATTAGAATTTATTTCCCCATTTATAATTATTCGAGCATGATCATCTACTAACATTTGTGGTGAAAATTAATGGTAAAGAACTCTCTAAAATTATCCATTCATATTAAGAATATTTCAGAAACTTCTTTTTCTTATTTATTTTATATTCTAGATATTTTGCTGTTATCATTATTGCTAATTTTTGGTACATACTCAATCAACATCACTATATTTGTTAATTTTGTATTTCTTAGTCACACACTAATAATATTAATTGAAGATAGATACACTAATGCACAGGTCAATCATATATCTATTTATAAAGACAAATATAAATAATTAAGTAATGAATGTTCTAGTGGTTATAGATACCCTTCCTAAGCAGGCATACCACTTTTCACTAACAAAATTTTCACTTTTCAATAATAAGAATTACACTTTTCAGTTAAAATATCTACCACTTTTCAATAATAAAAATTACATTTTTCAGTTAAAATATCTACCAAGTAACAAAATTTTCACTTTTCAATAATAAGAATTACACTTTTCAGTTAAAATATCTATAACTTTTCAATAATAAAAATTACATTTTTAAGTTAAAATATCTACTACTTTTCAATAAGACCAATATTTACAATTATTAATTAACTTACAATTCTCATCAATTAATTAATTTACAATTATTAATTAATCTATAATTTTCATTTTTATTTTACTTATTGCTATCATTGTTAATTTAATTATAGGGTTGGTCTGCTATGGACTCGAGTGCATGTTGTGCACCCTAGTCCATGTTGCAATTTTCAGTTTTACTGACTTACACTTTTTGGTAAATGGTGTTGCACTTTTCAATTATTAAACTGTATAATAATATTTTTAGTAATAATTGAAAAGTGCAACACCATTTATCAAAAAGTGTAAGTCAGTAAAACTGAAAAGTGCAACATGACTAGGGTGCACAACATGCACTCGAGTGCATACTAGACTTTACCTTAATTATAAATTGTACTGTTAAAATTATTATTAAAATTGAAAAAATGTTATTCTTATTATTGAAAATTGGTAGATTTTGTTATTGAAAAATATAATTATTATTATTGAAAAGTGGTAGATATTTTAACAGAGAAAAATGTAGTTTTTATTATTGAAAGTGGTAGATATTTTAACTGAAAAGTGTAATTCTTATTATTGAAAAGTGGTAGATATTTGAACTAAAAAGTGTAATTCTTATTATTGAAAAGTGGTAGATATTTTAACTTAAAAATGTAATTTTTATTATTGAAAAGTGATAAATATTTTAACTGAAAAGTGTAATTCTTATTATTGAAAAATGAAAATTTTGTTACTGAAAAGTGGTAGATATTTTAACTGAAAAATGTAATTTTTATTATTGAAAAGTGGTAGATATTTTAACTGAAAAGTGCAATTCTTATTATTGAAAAGTGGAAATTTTGTTACTGGAAAGTGGTAACTATTATTATTGAAAAGTGAAAATTTTGTTACTGAATAGTGGTAACTGTTATTAGTGAAAAGTGGAAATTTTATTAATGAAAAGTACCGACTATTATTATTGAAAAGTGAAAGTGAGTAACAAAAAAAACAAAAAAAAAAAAAGTTTGAAAGAAACAAAAAAAAAAATAAAAAAAAAATACTAAAAAAAAAAGTTTGAAAGAACTGTAATTAATTAATAATGGTAAATTAATTAATTAATTAATTAATAAAGTAATGGATTATAAGTTAATTACTTAATTAATAGAAAAAAAATGGAATTATAATTATAAGTAGAGAAAAATGAATAATAAGTTAGAGTAGAAGGATAAGGACAAAAGCATGTGCACCAAACCTGTAAAAAAGAATTTCCCAAAATTAAAATAGGAGAAATGATGTAAAAAAGAATTAACGCTCAAAACTTTTTTTCTACAGATTTACTAACAGCAGCATCTGCGTTTAATGTTTATAGTACTTTAATATTTTTAAAACTCTTTTGCAATTAGTTCATATATTAGTATTATATAAATAAATAAAAAAACCCTTAAAATAAAATAAGATTGATGAAAAAAAATATAATGGTTGTGCACCCTTCCTTTGCGTTGAATGACACGTTAGGTGTGTGTGTGCATTTGTCTAATGTTATTTTGATGTCCCAAATTCAAACATTTTACACCGAAAAATAAAGGTCGGCAAATAAATTATCATGCCTATTAAATGTATGTATGTCCGAGACAAAAAAAAATTGCACGAAACTGTCTCATAAATGAGGCACATTTCAGTTTAATCATATTTTTAAAGAAATGGAGTATGACTTAAATACTAAAGTAAAACTATGTATCATGTGTATCTCTATTTTTATACCGGAATCCCTCATTTTATACTATTTTCTTTCATTTCGCAATTACTTTCATACTTTACTCTTCGTCAATAACTTTTACACAATTAAAATGGAAAATCATTTATAAACTTAGTCACACAATATCTCAATTTTACACAATTGTCATTATTTTTTCTCCACACATACACAAAATTCAATTCATTTTTTTACTTTATACATAAAAATTTATAAAATTGCCCTTTCAAATCTCCACTAAATTCATTTTTCTTATTTTGTGTGTTGTGAAAAAAATCATGGGATGGAGGGAGTATAATTTATTTGTTTATATATAAAAAAAAAAGAGTGACTATGAAGGGTTAATTTTAAAATTTACTCAAACTTTATGGCTTATAATAACATTGGTCCTTGTTGCATAGATGGAATTTTGGAGAATGAAAATATATAAATAAAAATTATGACACGAAATTCCAACAGTTGGTTTAACAGGAATTAGCACTAATGATAGGTAAACACCCCCTTTTTTCAAACAAGAACTACTCTTCCACACCTGCTCTGCTCTGTCTATATATACTCCCATTTAAAACCTCTGTTTCAATATTCCTCTTCATTGATCAAACATGGAGGGCAGTGACACCATTAATACTTCATCTTCATCTTCTTCTCCTCCGATCATCAGCCCTTGTGCCGCCTGCAAGGTTCTGCGCAGACGTTGCGCTGAAAAATGCGTTTTAGCTCCTTATTTTCCTCCTAATGATCCACTCAAATTCACCACTGCTCATCGTGTCTTTGGAGCCAGCAATATAATCAAGTTCTTACAGGTATTTTCTTTCTATACTATTCATCAAGTACCAAAATTCCTTGTTTTTTACACAAAGTGAATGAATGCTCGTATGGTGTTCGATCAAAGTCCTAAGAGAAAAAAAATATAAAAATTGCCCTCATGGTGTTTGATGAAAGTACTCAGTTCAAGATTTTGAGTTGTGTATTTCGATTTCGTTTTTCATTTGTTTTTAATATAATCTTGAATGATCAGGAACTTCCTGAGGAACAAAGAGAAGATGCAGTGAGTAGCATGGTGTATGAGGCGAATGCAAGGCTAAGAGACCCGGTGTACGGTTGTGCAGGGGCAATTTGTCAACTCCAAAAGCACATCACTCAGCTGCAAGAACAACTTGCTAAAGCACAAGCTGAGATTGTCACTATGCAATGCCAACACTCCAATTTGATGGCCTTCATCTGCATGGAAATGACACAATCGCCCTCCCTCGACCAACAATCCTTCGATGATTTCACTTGCAGCCCTCATAGTTTCCAAAGCAACCCGAGCTTCTTGGAAGACAACACCACCTTTGGACTTCAATGGGAAGAGCCCCTCTGGACATGAATCGATCCCTTGAAGAATTGTTCGTGGATCGTGTAGTTTATATAAGGCCCTTTAGCTAAAATTTCTGACTCTGTCCCTGATCGTCGTCCATGGTTTAGTAGATCGTCTCGTCGCCCATGATTACTAGCATAAGGATTCAAATGTGATATAGTTGCAGTTAATAGTACTATGGGAGAAATAATTTAATCTATGGAGCATAGATAAGTAGGCTATTATGTTAATTTGTAATGATTGTATTTTAGCAAGTGAGATTGACTGGTCTAGTTCTTCCATGTTATCTTATTATTTCAGAAGGAGAAATGTCATTGTCTTGAGCCCCATCTCATATTTATTCAAATTGAGACATGTTTTTGGTAACCTAATAATGCTTTTGTTCTCCCTACTATCATCATCAACAATTCATCTTTTTCAACTCACTCCCTCCACAATTTCATACTCTATCTCGTATCTATCACGAGTTTATTGCAATTCGATTCCTTTGCACATTTTTTTTTTTTTATATTTTATCGTGTGTTCCACTCTCTAAATTTTCAACACATGTCCTCGTTATGTTAGAGTCTTAGAGACAGAGAAGTGATTACGTACAGAAGAAAACGAACCACCTTTCCAATCAGCCGAAGTTGCCCAAACCCAATATAAAAAAATCTTAGCAAAAGAAATAGTCTTAACAAATAAGCAAATAAACTCGTCTTAATTAATCAATCCGGTTTGTTGCCATCGTCTGGCCCATCTTCGTCGTTTTCCTTGCACGACACCTCTGATTTGTAACACATTATTTTTTAACATTACACATACCAGTTTTTTAGATAGTAGAACACAAAGTGAAATATAAAGGGTTAAGGGTGATATCATTTTAATATTTTTTTTTATATATAAATTCTTTAAAATGTGTTTAAAAGTAATTTTATTAACTGCAGAGTAGCCCTTCTCTCTCGAGACCTCTATATCATAATATAATGTTTAATAATAAAAAGAAAAGGCAAAATTATGAATGTAGGGGACTAAAAATGATTAGTTTAATTAGTACAAAAAATAGTGCGGTAACATGTTACTCAAGGATGTTAAGATATCGTTTTCTAAACCAAAATTATTTCACAAATTATCATGGACGTTTAAGTAATGAATTCTACTCTAGCACTTTATTTACCAATTTCTATTATTAGGGCAACTTGAATATAATTATGATTTGAAAAGGATTTGGTACCAACCGACCATGATCGAGTTCAATAAATAAAAGAGACTTAAAAAATAGACAAAAATTTGTGTGAAAACGTCCCACATATTTTTTTTCGTAAAACGGATCCCTTTTAATTCATATTCCAAAATTTTGGGTTGAACAATTTATTTTTTTCTCTAGATTTTATGTTTGTCAAAAAAGTAATAATGTTTAAGTAAAAATTGATAATTTTTCTATCAAAAACTACTATCACTTTTACTCAAACATTGCCACTTTTTATATGAGGGTCAAGAAGACCCGTCTCACGGAATGAGATCCGTGAAACGGTCCCACCCAAAACTAGCTCAAAAAAGTATACACTCAGTTGCAAATTGATGTTAAGACGTATGAGTTGTTTTACATTTTGACAAAAACTTGTGTGAGTTATCATTTTTGACATATATTCCAAATTTTTGGATTGGACATCCTATATTTTTTTTAAAATTTTTATGTTTGTTAGTGTATTTTTGAACAATACCAAAGTAATAATGTTTTTTTTAATAATATGACTATCATTTTTACTTAAAGATTCTCACTTTTTATTTAAACATTATCAATTTTTACTTTAGATTAAGAAACATCCGTAGCACGGAATGAGATCTGTGAAACGGTTTCATCCTATACCCTCTCTTACAATTTTATTTAAAAAATGAATTATTTTTTTATAAAGTGATAATTGTGCCTCAATTACCTTGGCTCGATTTTTAGATGGTAAATAATCAACTCTTTCATTTAATCCCATCGAGTCTATATTTAGTTTTAGTTTTATTTTCATTCAAAAAAAATCTAAAATCAAAATATGCACATCAAGACAATGTAACCCTTTCAATTCACTCATCTATCCAAAGCATTTCATACCGTTGATGTAGAAGTTGAGTTTTTTAATCGTTATAAAAAAAATCTTATGAGCAAATTATACAAAAAAAAAAAAAAAAAAGTTTTAGGCACAATTAGCTGACCATTTGCTAAGCTACTGCTCACATTTCACTTAAAGAGTTTTTGCATTAAGTAAAAGAATTTTTCAAGCACAATTAGTATAAATAAAGGGATTACACATTAGCTCTACTTAATACCAGTGACGTAAAAATTGTGTTCCGCGGTCACCGGCCGATCTAATTTTTTACAAATGGGCATGTTTAGATAAAAATGAGATTAGGTGCTACTCGTGACATTTTTTTTAGAGTTTATTAATAAATACAAATTTAAAGACTAAATAGTAGAGAACCACATCGGTTCACTGTTTTAAAGAATTATTTCAAATTTTCACAAAAAATTTGATGTTGACACGTGTCTTATTTTTTTACTTTTTCTTCTTAATTCAAATGAATTACTATGGCTATTATTTTTTTAATGCAAATGGATGATTTTTGGGTACTATGTTTCATTTCATACTTTTATTATTATATTATTATAATTTTTAGGGATTAATATGATTAATTTTCATTAAATTGAAACGCAATATCTATTTTTTTTTATTATTTACAAGATCGGATCTTATCTTACTTCATATATATTGTTTGTCGCTTCATAAATTTAAACTTTTTATTGCAAAAAGTTTGTCGTTTAGTTATTTTCTTACAATTTTTCTTAAATTACTCCTATATATTTCAAAAAAAAAAAAAAAATCATTTTTACAAAAAAATATATTTTATGTATCCCTCTTTTTTCTGGCTTTTTTTTTTAAAAATTAATTGAAAGGTAAATTTATAAAATAAAAAAAATGTTTATTTTATTTTATACAAAAAAATAAAATTAAAAAGATAAATATAATAAAGGGAGGAGTATGGAGTATTTCAAAGTATTGTTGATTCGTAAATCGTAGTCCTTTTTTAGTAACATTCCTCATAATTATGGTTGGACTAAAATAAAAATCTGGAAATAGAACAAAATGGTGGATTAGACAATTAGGATCAATAATGAAAATGCATGTACCCCAGCAGCTACAAATAATATTATGTCAGTTAACATGGATTGTCTGTCGAGGCATACAATAATTAAAGTTTCACTTGTTAATTATTTGTGGAGGTTGGCCGTGCGTGCACTCAAATGTATATATGCATTTGAATCCATTTTTAATCGGATTAGAAATTAAAAATGTAGGAAGAATATTTCATTAATGAAAAGTGTGACATTAATAATAGAAAATGTATGAATATTTGTAGATATTGTGAATTCTTAAATTTATCAAAATGTATTAACATTCTCAACAACATCTTAATTTGATCTTTTGAGATTTTTTCTAAGTCTTTTCTTTAAATTTTTAAATTTAAATTTTTTTATCTTTAATCTTTTTCGTGATTTCTTCCAATGTTAATATTTAGTTTCCTTAATTTTATGCTTAAAAGGGGAATAACAACAATTTAATTATATATATATATTTATAATTAAATATATTATATTTTGTGTATATATTTTTTTTATTATTGACTACTTATTTAATATATTAGCTTACAATTTTGGTACATATAATCTTATAAAAATGGGAGCAAACATTTACTTATTAATATAAAATAAAATTATTTTAAATACTAATTGTGTTTTCATTATCTTACAATTTTGGTACATATATTCTCAATTTATTTTAGACATATTTTTCTCAAATAAAATTAAATTGATTCTTATTGTGCTTAAAATTAGACATCAACTAGCCCGTTTGCAATTAAATTGACCCACATTCAATTTAACCCTAAATTTATAGTTTCCTTAATTAATGGTAATTAATTGATATCAATATTAACTGTGGAATAAAATTGACTTAGTGAATTCTTTTTTATTTTAAAAGTCAATAATTTTATAATATTTGTAAAATTCAGAGTTTAATATTATCAAAACAAAAATTAAGGATTAATTTTATCAGGGAAACATTGACTAATATTGATTAGTTCAAAGATATTTAGAGATATTGATATTATTAATTGATTTATAAATTTAGCACAAATTTTGTGTAATTCAATTTTAGCTAGATTTTTTAATTATAATTTTTTGTTTGGTTATTTTATTGTGATTGATTATTTTATTTATTGGTCGAAATCATTTTTAAAGTTTAAGTAAAAAAAAAGTAATATATATATATATATATATTAATTAAAGTGTGTTATACATATATCTTAATTTTTAGACTAATTAAATCACATGTATATTATACTCCCTCCCTCCGTTTTTTAATAAGTGTCACTTTGACTTTTTAACTAATTTTAAAATAAGTGTCATTGTGGGGTTTTTTCTTTAACTTTGACTACTTTACCCTTATTCATTTACCATATATATTGCTCATGGATAAATTCCATAAATATTGTTTATACATAATTAATTTAGTTTATGAATACTAGCTACATTCTTGACCACATTCTTTATAAAACAAAATTTCTATATAAAAATGAGTTATAATTAATGAAGGGTAATTTAGACCACAATTTATAATCTTTGTTTATACATAATTAATTTAGTTTATGAATACTAGCTACATTCTTGACCACATTCTTTATAAAACAAAATTTCTATATAAAAATGAGTTATAATTAATGAAGGGTAATTTAGACCACAATTTATAATCTTAATTTGTTGAAAAAAGCTAAAGTGACACTTATTAAAAAGTAGAGGGAGTATGTAGTACTCCATATTATATCTTTGAAGTTAATATTGAAATTATCAGTTTTTTTCTCTCACCAAGCGTCTTATTAATTAAGCAAGCGTCTTATTAATTAAGGTAATATGCTTAAGTCACTATAATTAGTAATTTGAGTGATTTAGAGTTAATATTTAAAAATAAAAAATTATTTAGTTTTTTCCATTTATTTATTTATAGTTAATTTTTTTATAATGTGTAGACCATTAAATTTTATATTTTGATTATCAAATTTTAATTTTATAATCATACTTATATAATTTTTGACTGATTTAAATTTAATATTTAAATTTTTAAAAAAAACTATTTTTTCAATCATTTTCTTATGGTTTTATTAATTAATAGTTAATTGTTTATTATATGTATATATTATTAATTATATATGTAGATAATATAATTTTCAATGTTATAATTAGTCTTATATAATATATCAAATTCAATGATTTAGTCGTTAGATTATAATAGTCATTAATTTCAATTATTTAGATTTGATATTTAAAAAATTATAATTAATGTACTCCCTCCTTTTCAGGATTGTTTGCACCATTTTATGGACATGCAAACTAAGAAAAAGACGTAATGAGTGGAGTGTTGAGGGATAATTTTGTAAATTTTTATAAATAAAATAAAGTGAATGATTGGATTAATGGTAAAACTAATGACATTTTATGTGAATGGAGTAATTGAAGAATTGTGAGGGTGGAGTTTATGAAAAAGTTTCTTTTTAATTAAAATTGGGTAAATGGAGTAATTGAAGTATCAGTTCAGCAAGATGCCAAGATTAGTGAGGATTTTCGATCCAATTAGTAGTAGTATAACAATAAATTAGGAAACAAAAATTTGAAATTAAATCATGAACTAGTACTTATTTTTATAAAATCATGAACTAGTACTTATGAGACAAAGTGGGATAGCTCAAGTGGTTAGAACACCACTACCTAGGGGTTCGAGTCATGGGGAGGGAAAAAAAGGATGGGTATTTAACTTCCATCAAAAAAAAAAAAACTAGTACTTATGATAATATATATATTTAACAAAAGTGATATTATAAAATGAATGAATTATATATGACACTATAAAAAAAATTAAAATTTAAAATGTTGTGATATTTTTTAATATAAGTGACCGTGCGCGGTGCCATACTAGTACTATATATCTACAAGAAAAGTATTCTTCCCACCACCACCTTTAGAATTTTAATTTACACATTTTGTAGAACTTTAAATTTTCAGATTTTAGATGGTGGAATTTTAAATTTTTAGAATTCTTTGAATTTTTAATTTACGCATTTTAGAAATTTTAATTTTTATAACTTAAATAACAGAATTTAAAAGAATGTAAATTTTTTAATGACGTGAACAAAATACTAGAGATAATTTCAAGAAGGAGAAACGAGAGGGAATTCTAAAGTGAGTGGAAGATGTTGATCTTCTTTTCTTTGGAATTAATGTGAAGAAAAATCAGCACGAACTTGGAAATTTTGGTTTTTCAGATTTGTGTTCATTTTCTAGTAACAGACGACTTGACTAGCTAGTACTCCCTCCGTCCACAATAAGTAGTCCATTGACCGTAGACATATGTTTTAAGAAAATGATAGATAAAGTAAGATTATTGTAGGATATATTGTGGATCTATTGTGAATAAATTTGATGACAATTTGAGTAATTAAGTGATTGTTGATTAAATGATTGTTGAAAGGCTATGACATAGTGATGGTTGAAATAAAGTGTACAAAACTACGGAGTACATTTTAATTTATAGAAGAAAAATATAATAAGGTAAATTAAACAACATTTAGTTGGGTTAAGTAAACTACCAACTCAGTTTGGCAAAAGGGTTTAGTAAATAAGAAATAGACAGAGCTAGGGAAATAAAAAGGGTTTAGCTAGTAGAAAAACCCATTTGTATTCTAAAAGTACAAATTTGTAAACGAAAAAGGAAATAAAAATTTCACATTGAATTGGCCAGCTACACAACCCTCCATTGTAATGTGGGTAATTATCAAATTCGAAGTTAATGGACAAAATTCAAAAATGAAAAAACATTTGAATTAAATAAAAAAAGAGCTAGGTAAAAACTATTACTAAATCGCAAGAGCTTTAATTAATCCCAAAAAATTATGAGAAAGATTTTCGTAAAATTAAGAGCCCTAAAAAGTTTCATTATTTTTAATAAAAGCATATGTATTTATAGAGAGACCCCTCATCATGAACGGTCAAAAAATTCTACACAATACAAATTTGTATATAGAGAAACAATGAATAGGGAAATTATATTTTCATTGAATAATTGTAAAGTGTTTACAAGAGATGTATTTATAGATACAAAGTGTATCTATATTTACAAGATATGGATAAATATTTATATTAAATATTCTAAGAGATAAGAATGAATCATAATATTAAAAGATACAAATCTTTATAATATTATATTCCTAATACGCCCCCTCAAGATGGAGCACCGTAGAAGAGTCCAAACTTGATCATAAGTGGTTGTACGCGAGAAAGAGAAAATGATTTGGTAATAGCATCAACAAGTTGATCCACAGACGAAACATGTGAAACTCGAAGTTGAGGGTCGAGTACGAAAAATGGGGCAGTAGGGGGTGTATTTAGTAAGTTGGGAGTGGGTTGATCGTGTATTTACCAGAGTTGGGGGTGTATGCAGCCGTGGAGTAGGGGATCTGTCCCATCTGGACAGCAAGCAAGTATGTAGTTGTGGAGGGAGTGTGTAGATTTGAAGGGGTGTATTTACCAGAGTGTGTAGAAGAGTGTGCATGGATTCTGGGAATGGGGTGTTTTTACTAGAAATGCGGGTGTGGTTACTTGGGGAGTTTGCATGGGCTTCCATGGATGGAGATTTTGGAGAAGAAAGCTTCTCGTGAGTGCACGGTTGTTTTAACCAAAATTAGTTACCGTGAGAGGGTTGCAACCGTGAGTTTTGATCGGTGTTGAGTGCCGAGCAATGGTTAAGGGGTTAGTCGGGAGTTTGGACGGCGCTGGAGGTCGAGCAACGACTACAAGAGAGGGTTTCAGATCGAGGTATTAGCCATACGACTCGTTGATGTTGGGGTAATTGTGGGTTTTGTACGACAAGAACATCGAACAACAATTACGGGGAAGAAGAAACGTATCTTCTTGAGGATAGGGTAATCGTGAGTTTTGTACGACAAGAACGTCGTACAATGATTACGGGGAAGAAGAAACTTGTCTTCTTGAGGTTGGGGTAATCGTGAGTTTTGTACGACAAGAACGTCGAACAACGATTATGGGGAAGAAGAAACTTGTCTTCATGATGAGGTTGGGGTAATCGTGGGTTTTGTACGACGAAGAACGTCGAACAACGATTACGAGGGATTGGGGTGGGATCGAGGCGTGAGCCGAGAGGCTCTTAATACCATATAGAGAAACAATGAATTGTGAAATTATAATTTCATTGAATAATTGTAAAGTGTTTACAAGAGATGTATTTATAGATACAAAGTGTATCTATATTTACAAGATATGGATAAATATTTACATTAAATATTCTAAGAGATAAGAATGAATCATAATATTAAAAGATACAAATCTTTATAATATTATATTCCTAATACTGTATAATATTTTGATCACTTAGAAACTAAAATCATGACAATAATCATCAATATTAAAATCATCCCATATAGTAGAACTTGAAGAAGCTGGAGCCTCCATCTGCATCTCATCGGCCTTTTTCGAAACATTTGAGGCCAAAGTCTCCAACGCTTTAAGATAATCCTCAAGTTCGTGCACTTCTAAACCCTCGTGCGGTTCGTTCCACCAAGTTTAGCTCATCTTCTCTGCGTTAAGTACTCTCGTACAAACCTCCTCGTACTGATCACTCTCTACGATAGTCGTTTCCGGAGGAGCATCCGCTGCCAAGAAAGAGTCTACGACAGCGTGAACTGAGGGGTGGCCAAATGTGAAAAACTTTCCCGCGGGAGACGTGACGAGAATGACAACTTTGGCACCACAGAGAAGGGAGAGTTCACTAGCTTTTTTGAATAAACTCGTGCGACGTTTAGAAAACGTTACCTGTAAACTCGTCTTCTTCTCGATTTTTTTGATTTCGATCTTCCGTCGGCCAAGAGTTTTCTTCATGGCTGATCAAGAACAAGATTAATATATCGAGAAAAGGTTTGTAATAAAACTAATGATATATTGTAATTAAGGAAGTGTATATATATATATATATATATATTTTTGAAAAGTAAAGATGTTATTCCAGTAATAAGAGTACAAGAAGTACTCATAACTTAATAGCTTGATTTTACAAAGTAGGCTCAAGAAACCTGCTATCAGAAGCATCAAATATCAAAATGGACTAAATGGGCTAAACTTCACGGAGGGCAAATAGCAGAACTCACAGCTAAGATTTTCTGAGACTAAACCTTCCAAATAGTTGCAGTAAACAATTGAAACCAAAAACCACCCACCAAGCGTTGAAGACTCACTTAGGGAAGCAATCATGAGGTTGAGACTCCCAATCGTGAAGAGCGTAGGAGAAGTCGTGTCGTAGATAGGTCCTCAACCACTTCCATGAGCTATATAAGATTCCTTCGAAGCAGATTTTCACCACTGGTCTAACCTATTGGAACACCCAATTGTTCCTCAGTTTCCATATCCGCCACACAGAGCATTGCCATATAAGTGATAACATCATCCGCCTCTCACGACTGCACCCCAGTGTTACAAATTCGTTGAAATGGTCTCGTGGATTATTTGATAGCAGCAGTGGTCTACCGAGCCACGAACAAATCGCAGACCATAGACTCAAGGCCCCGGGGTAAGAAAAGAATAGATGGTTAACTGTTTCGGGAGCAGAGTAACACAATGGGCAATTACTGTCCCCATCGCTTACCATAATCCCTCTATTTAATAAGTTATCCTTTGTTGCTACCCGTCCCCGTAACACCCTCCACGATAGTATGGATACTTTAGTCGGCACACACTTCCACCATACTCTATCCCATTGGATCTGTCTCGTTTCTACTGTCGTAGAAGCAGCAACTAGGGATAAGTACATCTCTCTCGTTTTGAACATCTTCTCTTTAGATCCTTTCTAGTAACATGAGTCCTGCACAGCTTGATTGATTTTGAATCTGCAAATCACAGTCCATAATTCAAGAAATTCATTATATTCCACTACGTTAAGAACTCTAGACCACGAAAACACCCACGACTCTCCACCCGCATCAAAAAACTCATTAATAACCCCCCTCTTGTTAGTCGAAATATTATACAGATTCTTAAAAGTAGATTTAAAACTGGTCTTACAATCAACCCAAGGATCAATCCAGAATTTTACTCGACTCAAAACCAATATTGTCAAAGAAAATAGCTCCCTCTCTGCCTCTCCCTAATCCCTGAATATCCTTCCACCAACCCGACCATCTCGAATCTTGACTCGATATATGATCACCAAACGACAATTCACCATACCTCGACCTTAATACTTTTACCCACAATGATTCCTCACCCGTAATCACTCGCCATACCCACTTAAATAGTAAGGCCGCATTAAATAATCTTATATTCCTAACACCTAGACCCCCAACCGTTTTGCTTCTACAAATATCCTCCCAACCAACCCACGCTATGTTCTTACTATTTTCTTTTCCCCCCACAAAAATTCGCGTTGAAGCTTGGTAATGATTTTTAACACACACACTGGGGCTTTTGCAAATGATAGAAAGTAGAGCGGTAGAGCTGATAAAACGGAATTGATGAGTGTGACCCTTCCTCTAATAGACAAATTTCTTCTTTCCCACCCTGATAGTTTCCTTCGAAATCGGTCCAATAACGGTTTCCATACTTCTTTTTTCCTGTAGTTGGCACCAATGGGGAGGCCCAAATAATTGAACGAAACTGACCCCATACGACATCCCAAGATTCCAGCCAAGGCCTCAAGCCTATCCTCGTTGATCCCAATATCGTGTAGAGAGCTCTTTTGAAAATTCACTTTTAATCCTGACGCGATCTCGAAGAGCCTTAGTATGCCTTTCATAGCCCTAACATTTTTTATGGAAGCTTCACCCATGATCACCGTATCGTCCGCGAATTGAAGGTGACTGATGTGAATACCATTCGTCCCGATCTTGACACCATTGAAATTACGAATAAGGGCAGCTTTATTTATAAGGCAACTTAAGCCTTCTGCTGCAATGAGGAAAAGAAACGGGGATAGCAGATCGCCTTGTCTCAACCCCTTTTGCAGGCCGAATTCCCCTGATGGGCTTCCATTAACCAATACCGACATAGTTGCCGAACTTAAACATCCTTTTATCCATTTCCTCCATTTCCAATGAAAACCCATACCTTGGAGCATATCGTCCACATAATCCCATAATACTGAATCATAGGCTTTTTCGAAGTCAGCTTTGAAGATCAACCCTTCGCTCTTCTCACGCTTCAGAAAATCAATCGATTCGTTCAGTATGAGGATACAATCTAGGATCTGCTTATTTCCCACAAATGCGCTTTGGTTATCGGATATGACCAAATGGATTACCTTTGATAATCTATTCGCGAGCAGCTTTGCCAAAACCTTATAAGGGCTGTTGATCAACGAGATTGGCCTAAAATCCTGAATTAGATTAGAGTCGCTCTTCTTCGGAATCAATGTTACAAAACATGGGTTACCGCCTTTCACAATCTTACCCGTTTCATGAAATTCCTCCATGAATCTCATAAAATCCCCTTTAATGATAGGCCACATCCGCTTAATGAATTTAAAAGTAAATCCAACTGGGCCTGGACTTTTATTGCTACCACAAGACCATACTGCTTTCTTCACCTCGTCCTCTGAGAACGGCTCAATTAAATAATTGTTAGATCTCGCATCTAACTTTTTTTCAATTAGGTTTCTCAATGATATTCTTCTTCCCTGACCTCTGGAGAAATGATTTCTGAAATGGTTATGGAATTCTGCTTTCACTTTTTGGACATCTTCTACCCATACGTTTTCAATTAGCAGACTGTCCACTCTATTCCTTCGACTTCTGTTGTTTACACATTTGTGGAAAAATTCTGAATTTGCGTCGCCTTCTCGCAGCCACTGGACCCTTGATTTTTGATAGATGTAACTATCTTTGATTTTCCTATATCTCCATGACTCGGATTTTGCCTTTCTCATTGTTGCTCCTTCCTCCTCTGTAAGGTCTCTAGATTCTTGTAATAGATCTAGCTCATTAAGTCTCTTAGTTGCTTCATCAATCGCCTTATCAATACCACTGAAATTGTTCAAACTCCACGACTTGATGTCTGTCTTCAGCCTTTTAAATTTTTCCTTTATTCTGAAACCCTCACTGCCTGCGACTTCATAACTTTTCCACTTATCTTCCACGAACGCATACAATTCAAAGTTTTCCAACCAGGAATTGAAGAATCTAAAGGGTTTGGGTCCCCAATTTTGTTGGCATGAGTAGAGGAGGATTGGTCTGTGGTCTGAGCTTTTTTTCATGAGTCCCCGTAAATCGCATTCTCCCCAATGGGTGATCCATGAATCTGAGATGAGTGCCCGATCTATTCTGCTGCAGCTAACTCCGTTTAAGCGAGACCACGTGAATTTACTTCCAATTAACGGCACATCATGCATTCCGGCATCGTTTGTCAACTCTACAAATCTTCTAGAGTTAGCGTTTGTTGAGGGCAAATTGTTACCTTTCCGATCAGAATTATTCCTCACCTCATTAAAATCCCCTATCATGCACCAGTTTTGAATGCTGCTGTCTAGGCGTTTCTGTAACAAATCTCTCCACATCTCCACTTTCCTTCTTGTATCACAAGGGCCATATATATTTACTATGACACATTCGATACCTGTAGCTGCCCATTTACCTTCCACGCCTACTGCCCCTTCCGAGACCCAACAATTGTGAGGTGTGAACTTTTCAGTATTCCAGGCACTCCAAATTCCCCCGGATCTACCAGTAGCATTTTTAGCAATCCAATCCACGATAAAACCACCTCCCCAGATTGAGTTATTGTGCAACAATGTGTGATCCGTGTATTTCGTCTCTTGTAGACACACAAAATCGGGATTGTATTTACCTACCAGGTCTCGTACCTCTTGTTTCTTAAGTCTCCCCCCCAACCCTCTTTTATTATAGGATAAGATCTTCATTGATAGCTTGGTTTTGATGTTCCTACCTCCGCTCTGTACTTGGTTTGGTGCATCCCTTTTAGTCTTTCCAAAATTATTGCCTCGTTCCCTATATCAATTACCCCCAGATTTTCCCCAATTCCAAGATATCTTTCGGTCCCGAGAGTTGTAGGTTGTTAGTCGTCTGTTGTTGGGTGTACTCTGATTTTGGGAGAGTTTTATCAACAAAGGTTATTTCAATTCTTGTTGCCAAAGTATTAATTCAAAAGAAGATACTTTCAAGATTTTCTGTTATGATATCTGAGTTGTAAATTTGTAATTAACCAACTGTCATCAGTTGTGTATTTATTTCAAATTTACATTTAGTTTTCGGATTATTTATTTCCAATGCTGATTCTTTTCCACTAAAATTTATATTTTCGCCACGTGAATAATTGAGACTTCCGGAGTTCCGGCCAATTATATATATTAGAGATTATTTACTACTGGGTCTTTGTTTCTCAGATTTATAGCAAACAACTCCCACTGACTTTTTGACTAGCAAATGCTAGCAACCCACTCCCAATTTCTATATGAATTGTCCCTTTTACCCTTCACCTTACACAATTGAAATTATGCAGATGTAGTACTGCAGTCCTCTCTCTCTCTCTCTCTTTCTATATGTCTCTTCAAAATCCTTTCTCATTTCATTCAAAATCCACAACAAGTCGTCTTCCTTCCCACAAATTGTAGTGGCCGTCCATCCCCCTCCCACAAATTAGAGTGGTCGTTCAACACCTCTCCCATTGTTCTAATTTCCCCCAAATTTGCGATTTTCGACGATGATGACCGATGGGCAAGCGGCAGATCTAGGCTTCCGCCCTAGTCCTATGTACGACGACGACCGTGGCTGACTTTATAATTGAGCTTAGGACTTTACGAAAAAGGAGGAACATTGCGACGATGACGACGGATGGGCAAGCGACGGATCTAGGGTTTCGATTGGAGGTTTTCAGACACAGAATCAAGGAGTACTTCGAATGTAAGCATCATTTTCTGCGTGTTTTAGACGATGGGAACTCTAGAGAAGAACATGCAGTTGAATGATGAGAATGATGTTTCAATTCCTTAGGTAAAATAAAATGGTTGCTCATTTTTTGCTTTCCCCAATTCATTTTTATCAGCCTCTCAGTTTCTTTTCTAATGCATTTTATGATCTTATTTAGTTAGAAAGATCACGGAAATTGGGGGAAAATATTATTTCTAATTCAACTTCTTTATTTGATATCCTGTGGTGCGTGCGTGCTTGCAGGAATTCATATATTTGTCTTGATTAATTAAGTAATACTAGTAGGTTTTAATATGTATCTCAAATTTTGGATTGTTGTGCTGTAATTTTTGTATTTTTATTTTCATTTATGTGACTTGGGAAGGTTTTGTTGAATGGATTAATATGATTCGATTTGATGATGTTCAAGTGTTTATGCTTTGTAATTCTGGTTTAGTGGAGCATATATTATTTACAAAATTATTTGGGATATGATCCAAAAGTTGATAAGGACAAACCTTCATAAATAAAGAGATTAATCTCCAAAGTAATTGGTATGTATACGTAAATATGTTACTTTGAGATGCTACATTTGTGTATCATATGGATTTTGAAAGTGGATATTGGTATATATGGGCCTCAATTACTACTCAATGGTGCTCGTATTACTCGTATTATTGTGAAATACTACTCAATGGTGCTACATCAAATTCTTCCGCTCAATCTCCTCTTCTTTCTGAATTACACGTTTTGAACTGCGTTATCGCAGTCTCTGAAAGAAAAAGGAACCGGAACCTCAGCATCTAGCTTCTGCCTCCACCTCCGCCGGTCATGAGCGGCGCCACCGTGGAATCGGAGGGAATAAAATTAAACTAATGAATATCCATCCTCCTCCTCCGTGTATGCATAATAATGGTGTTTGGATTTTGTGATACTTGATTTATGGGACTGGTTTTGTGTTTTTGTAAAGAAGATGGATTTTTGTGGAAGTTTTGACGGCTCTAGTTGGAGTTTCACTGAGATGCGTATGCTTCATGTGTACTTTATATATCAACTGCATCTCCTATGTTTGCCTCAGCCTTATAAATGAAGGTTACAAGATTAAGTTCTTATTCTAAAAGTGTGGCTTCATCTTCTTCACTTTTGATCTGTGTTTGAGTCTTTTGATATATAATTTTGGTCTCCTTATTTTTTGTTGATTGGTAATGGAAGGCCCTGTTCTTGAGGTATATAAATTTGGGGGCAGAGGAAGATACATAACGTGGCAGAAGCCCCTGTTTTATTATAATGAAAGGTTTTGATTTTGTGTTTTTGAAATAAAGCACAATAGAATATACATACCATGTGAATTGATGTATTCAATTTGGTCACGGTGTAAAGTGGGCGAGTTGGAGAAACTGACAAGATTTTATATTGCTCTCATGAATTATTTATAAAATTTGATTTTATGAAATTAGTTACTCGTATTTGCTTAATTACTCTTTGTTGTACTTTTTTTGTGTGTGCATCTCATCCCCGGCGGCTGCTCCTGTTGTTTGATTTAGAATCTGATGTGATCTGTATGATAGTAGTCCAGGGTTCGAATTTAATTGTAATAGTTGTTGTGCATTAGTTAAGGTCTCTAGCCTTATTTTGGAGCCAATATCCTGAATGTAATTTTGTAATTGATTACTAAATTAATTTTTTCGCCCTAAATGTTAGTATCTATTTTTCTGCTAATTTCAGGGTTTGGTTGCCACATTCTATTTTCTGTTAATTTTTATTTGTTTTGGATAATTTTTGTTTCTTTCATTATTTGGTGTATTTTTATATCATTGTGCTCTCGATATCAATTTTAGGGTTCAGTTTTAATGTTTTATTTTGTACTAGTATAATTCAATAATTATCGCAGAGTTCAACCTTACTATACTTAGTGTTCAAATATTTTATCTTCGTGTTCAATCTTACTACACTCAATGTTCAAATATTGAGTTTACAATCCTATGAATCGAATAATGTGGTATTCGCTTCAATTCGATTCGTTTACAACACTATTTGTGACTAAAAATAGAGTTTCTTTTGTAATTAATATATGGTTGAATATTACATAGACCAAAATCCCTCCAAAATCCCTTTATCTAAATGGAGCCTATGTAACTTATATAATATTATTCAAATTTAATTTCAATTTAACTTTTTAATCTATTTTCTGCTAATTTTTATTTGTTTTGGATTTTTTTTTGTTTCTTTCATTATTTACTATTTCTCATTTTCAATCTCTATAGTATGTGGTGTATTTTTATGTTATTGTGTTCTCGATATCAATCTCAGGATTCAGTTTTAATGTTTTTATTTTGTAGTATAATTCAATAATTATGTCAGTGTTCAACCTTACCACACTTAATGTTCAAATATTTTATCTTTGTGTTCAATCTTACAACACTCAGTGTTCAAATATTTTAAAGGTTAAATAATCAATTTTAGTCCATACTTTTCTTTTTAACTAAATTATACTCATACTTTTCATTTTGTTATCAAATTTAGCACAAACTTTTTTTTAATATCCACACTTTTCCTTTTTAATCAAATGTAGCACAAACAAATAGGTTTTACCAATTTTAGCACATGTTCTTATCAATTAATTTAAAATACAAAAAAAAAATGTAAAACTTAATTATCTAATAATTAAAAAGAAAAAAAATAATATCTTAAAATAATTAAGAATTAAAATCCTAACCGATACTAAACTTGAATTGATATTGAGTTTGAAATTGAAATTGAATTTTCGTAAGTTATACTCCCTCCGTCCCACATAAATTTGCATATAAAAGGAAACATCTTCATAATCCCCACCCTCAAAATATACTTTTATTTACCCATATGTCATTACTTTTCCACACTCAATCTACTTTTTATTTTACTTATTCATAAAACTTTACAAAACTACCACTCAAAACATCACTCATTACACATTTTCTTACACATTTCTTAAATTGTGTGTCATTCCAAGTGTGCAAGTTCCTATGGGACGGAGGGAGTATAAGATACTAAACTTAAATTGAGATTAATTCATTCATTCATTAAATTTACATATATAAATTGAAGGTAAAAAAGGTGTAAGGTATTGAAACTTAAGTTTTTTAATCTCATTTTAGTACCTTGTGTAATATTTAAATTCACAAATTTCCATTATTTGGAGATAAATTAAAAAAAGACACTATTTGTTCAGATACTTGTTTAAATTTAATTTAAAGTCTAGGGTTTATAGTTTATTACCTTATATAATCTTTAAATTAAAAAAAAAAATCATTTTTAGGAGAAAATTCAAAAAAATGACTCTCTTTGTTCAAATATTCTCCATTTGTGTTCAAATCTTCGTCGTATGTAATATTCCAACTCAATTCCAATTTTAGTTTTAGTAACATATGTAATATTCAATTTTAAATTTAAGTTTTAGTAACTTATGTAATATTCAAACTCAATTTAGGTTTAAGGTTTATGTTTAGTAGGAGTAAATATATACCATTTAAGTTTAGTAATTTATCTAATATTTAAATTTAATTTCAATTTAAGTTTTAATAACTTATGTAATATTCAAACTCTATTCTGGTTTAAGGTTTATGTTTAATTTCAAATTATATATTCAAAGTTAATGAATGATGATTCAATTTAAGTTTTGTATCTTATGCAAATTAATATTCAAATCACCTCTAACATATCTAACTATCTATTTATTATATTATATTTTTTAATATTCATATTTAAAACTTATAAGTAACTTTCACGGGAAGTTCATATCAGTTGGGGTCTTTCTATGGGCTTGACAAGATCTGGTGAAGTTCGTATCGGCTGAGGTCTTCTGATCGGCTGATCTCATGCAGTTATTATCAGTTGAGAAGGTATACAAGAACCTTTTAGACAGATTTCACTAATGAACTTCAAATGTCTTCTGGTCTTTAGTCTTCTACTCTTTTAGTACACATGAAGCATACGCGTGTTGATCCAATTGTGATATCAATTGATATACATACAGTTGATTCCACATGATTAAGATTTAGACATTCTATGCTATCTACTAAACTTCATAAAACAACTTAAGTAACCTATTTACTAGATTACAAATTATGTCTTAACACTTAGATTACATATATGGTTTTGACCACAAAACTAAAATTATATTTTTTAATCTGATTAGGGATAAGATGAATATATCAACAACTAAAATCATTGGACAGTGTTTTATGTAACTCAATTTAATATTCAAAATTTTCAATATAAGATTTATTGTTTAATACTAACCTAGGGTTCAATTTATATAATTTAATTTAATGAATAATTCAATCTCAATTTAAATTCAGTTTAAGTTTAGTACCTCAAATTTAATTTAAGGTTTAATATATTACCATAAATCCTAATTAAATTGAAAATGTAAATATTACGTAATGTACTAAATATTACCATAAATCCTAAATTCATAATGTGGTTGAGCCCAAAACACAAGCCTGAGTCGATGATTATTAGATTATTACATAAGGTACTAAATAGTACCAAAAATCCTAAGTCTTATCCCATACATTAAAATGTTCAAGAATTATATACATGAATATACATGTTATTTTTTAAATATTTAATGAGATTATAACACTATCTAATTAATTACATTATTACTATATACATGAATTTAGCGTTGTTTTCCCACTTCCAGGTTCTGTCCACCACTCCTACTCTTGTTCCTTCCTTAAAAGTACAGGTGATCCCCTTAAGGACTATTGGAGCATTTGGACGATAACATATCTGAAAAGGTAAAACACAGTATTAATTTCAACGATGATTTCCAATTAAGTTTTTCGATTTCTAATTACCTTTAAGTCAATTAACTTTACTCTACCCTTTGGAGGTCGATTTTCTGGTACCTGAAAAAAAACAAAAAAAAAACTATGTGCCCTAAATTCATAGCCTGATCACTGATGCTTCTCAAAATGATGTTTCTCAAAAGAATTTTGGGGGTTTTCTTCCAATTTTTCATTCAGTTTCCAAGAATTAATCAAGAACTTGCAAATTTGTAAATTCTCTTTCTCCATTCTCCATTGCATAAAGCAAATTACAACAAAAACTTCTCAGATTAAAAAAAACAGCATCTTCAACCCATTCGGCCCCTTTCCATCGCCGGTCATCAGATTTCTTCGTCGGTCATCGGATTTCTTCGCCGATCATTTTTTAAATTATGTCGCCGGTCATCGGATTTCTTCGTCTGGAAACATTTCTGGGATTTGTTATCGAATTTGTCGCCGGACCTGGAATTTGTTATGATGCTTTGAGGAGAATCTGAAGATTGCCAGGGAAGTGAGTAGGTGGGATGTGTGACATCCTAGGGAAGTGACAAGGCCAAAAGCAAAAAGGAAAAAATGGGTTTTTTTTCTTTAGAAATCTTAAATTAATCTCAGGGTTAAATTAGTCACATTGGCCCCAATTTAGGAGATTGATTTAATGTCATTTATGGGAGGGAGTGGGTTGCTATAGGTTTAGCCCTAAGGGACCTAATGGTGAACCTCCCTATATATTATTGATTCAATAAAAGTAAATTTGTACTTTTAATGATATTTTCTTAAAATTTTAAACTATGATAATAAAATTGTATTTTTAATGATATTATCTGATATTTTTATATAATTGAAAAAATCTTCTTATTTTTATAATACTATAAATCAATTTATTTAGGTTGTGTTTTGATATAGGGATTTAGGTATGTTAGATCTATAATCTAAATTCACTCCACGAATTAAAAATATTAATTTTATGAATAATATTATTTTCATTAAAATAAAAATAAGAATAAGAATAATAAATTTAAAGAGATAGGAGTAATATTATTTAAATAAATTATAATTTTTTTTATATTTATAATATGACAAATAAATAGTACGGAGTACTCATGTATATAAAAGGAAGAGAAAATCGAAAGAAAATTAAGAGGGAAGGTATTGTAAATTTGACAACTAATTATTAAACACCAATAAGGCAATGTGAAAAAAATAAAATTTAAAATGATAATTAAGGAAGTATGTCAGAATGTCAGTTATGTGGCAACGCTTAACATTAATTAAATACCAGGTAAAAAGATATTTTAAGATTTGATCATTGGAGCCGAACTATATTTAAGATTAATTATTTAATACTCAAAAGAATAATAATGTTAGAATTAAGAAATTGTATATATTAATAAGTACTTTTCTTTGTTTTATAATTACTTGCACAATTTCTTTATTGGAAGACTCCATTAATATCCTCTCAACATTATTTTATTTTTAAAATTGTCACTCATTTTTTACATACATTTCATTTTACCCATCACCAAATCACCTAAAATACTCATTCTTTATCTTACATCACCAATCACTAAATTCAATTTTTTTTTTTAAATGTGTCGATCAGACTGTGCAAATAATCCTGGGACTGGAGGGAGTATACCATTAAATAATAAAGGAGGTCTATAATCACATCAATATGGCATACACATTTTTATAGTGCACATTATATTTCAAATCTTTTCAAATTCTTTAATTATTTTCATTATCTTTTCCTAGTTTTTTCAATTTTATGTCTCAAATAATTGATTTTCTAAAAGTTAAAAGAGAGGACAATTAACAAACAAGGTAAAAAAAATTCTTAAATATCATTTATTGTATACAAGAGAAAAAATTAAAACATCGTTTAATGAAAAACGAAGAGAGTATTTGTTCTTAAATATTTGGAAAGTGTCGTGTTTTCTAATTTTTCTGATCGTTAGTGAAGAAAGTGAACTTTTGATGGACTAGTCCCTTTTAATTTGTATATGCGCATTTATCTTGAAAGGAAAATGAGCTATGCCCATCGAGAGAGAGAGAGAGAGCGCGCTTCATTTATCGATGAACTATATCACTATGAAAAATAATATATATATATTTTTTAAGATCTTATTTGAAAAAGAAATTATAATTAAATTCATTTTTTTTTTTTTTTAAGGTTTACAAGATCAGATCATACAAAATATTGTCCAAAGCACCAGATCTTCAAACCAATGACGAAACCAACAGGTGTCGCTACCCGCTCCAATCGTGAGAAGTGGGGACGCGAGTGTACTTTTTGCCCACGAGAAATGCCCAGTCCACTATTTTAACAATGAGACAAACCTCACACTAAGGTAGTCTATATTGTTATGATAAATAGGGAAAATAAAAGGACAAAAGCCACCAAGCACCGAATCATTCCATTTCAACACCACTGTAAGGACAAACCATTCCAACACCACTGCAGGGACAAACTAACTCCACAAGGGCAGGCTCCATAAAGGGACTCCACGAAGGGACAGACTGGGGCTCCACAATGGGACTATAAACTCCCAATGAGAGAGGAAGAAACGCATCGCATAATGCTCACAGAACAGTAGAAAGTAAAAACAACAGAGCCAAACAGAAAATAAAGAATACTAAACTAGGAAAGCAGAAAATAGAGAACAAAAAATAAAAGAACACTAAACTAAAAAAACAGAAATTACAGAACAGAAAAATAAACGGGATCAACGGATCGCTCACCGGATTGGCCACCGTAGCGCCATTAGGGAGGAAAGATCCGTTGATCCCACTAAAAGGTCGGCGGTGCGATGGCTCTTTTAGCGGTGCGGCAGCGCTTTAGGCGGTGCGGTGGCGTGACAAGCAATGGTTTTTGGAGAAGATGGAAAAAAAGGGTGGATTGAATAAGCAGAAGATAAGCAGCGGAATTAGTGGCGGAATTTGTGGACGGAGGAATTTCTGGGCGGTGGAATTTGTTGAAGAGAGAAGGTATGTGGACGGAGGAATTTCTGAGCTGTGGAATTTGTTGAAGAGAGAAGGTAGAGAGAATTTTTCCGCTTTCTCTCTCTATCCCTTTTAATTTTTAAGAGAATGATTATAATTAAATTCAATTTTTGAATTTAAGAAAATTTGAGACCATAAATGTTTATTTACAGTTTTAATTTATTACAAATAACAGTACACTTGTCCAGGAGAGTTCAGGACACTTGTCCATGTAGGGTCAGATAAGTTGGCTTGGCTATCAAACCAAATCTTGGTCTGATGAGCACCTATTTTGGGTAATCATTGGCTACTTTGATGACTGTCCTATTCCTCTTTTAAGCTATCACCTTTTCAAAGATTTAATTTGTCCCCTACCCAAAAAGTCATTTTCAATGCATTAAATGCCAAGATTTAACTCTTATTTGCATTAAACATTTTGAGCCACTATCTACCCTGATAACCCCCCAGACTTTAACTAATATTAACTTCCTTCCACATTTTGAATAAAAACAGTTTTCAAAACTGTTCCATTAATTTCAGTTGTTGGATCAGTTTTTGGCCAACTCCCCTGAAATTAATCCTGGTCGTTCAACATTTGATTTCCTCATTTGCCAACCTTTGAATTTCCTTAAGACTTACCTACTCAATGACAAACATTCCTTTTGGAATGTACTCCATGTCTTAAGAAGCTCCCAAGTTTCATTTCTTCCCCACGCATTCAATCACTTTTGAAACCCTAATTTTCTCAAACACTCTCAAAGCTTCTTACTATTCTATCAATGGCACCCAAAGTAAGACCAGAGATGATGGTGGATTTCTCCAACAAGGAACTGGATATTGATTTCAACTATCTCAGTAACAAAATCAATCTCATCTTTGAACCCATAGTCTCATTTGAGAGTGAAGCTCCATAAATTATTCCCACTTTGAGATGGCTGAGAAGAGCTGGCCTTCAAAAGTTTATGCAAGACAAGCCCAGTTCTTGCTTAGAGCAATACATGACATAGTTCTTTACCTTCCTCAAGTGGAAAGAAAAGGCCAATGGAGGAGATGTGTCAACTAGGTTGACATATGTTGCTGAAGGTGAAGAGGAGGAGAGGTCTCACAGAGTCAAGTTCACTGAAGAGGACTTGGAAGGTGCTTTTGGATTGCCTTCAGAACGAAGGAATCCATAAATTTATGGAACTGGAAATGAGCAAGAGGTTGCTCAAGAATGACTGCTTGTTCCAGGTCCAATCTCTTCAACCCAACACAAGAAAACACTCAAGCCTGAGTTTCTCAATCTCTTTGAAGTAGTAACAAAGAGCTTACTGAGCAACACTGGGAGCCTGGAGCAAGTTAGCTATCCCAGGATCAGAATAATGGCTGCAGTAATTGATGCTAGTGACAAAGGCATCAAATTCAATTTGAGGGACTTCATCTTGGGTGAGATGATGAAGGAAAAGGCCAAGTTCAAGGTCAAATCTCACATGAAGGTTGTACTGGAGGGAAAATTGAAATACTGCACAAGGGCAAGTTTGTTGATTGAGAAGTTTTCTCATTATTCTGAGATGCAAACATTTGCAAAACCCCTTCCAGCCCAGAAAATCATGTTTAGGAAACTTAGCAAGAAGTCTGAACAAAGGAGACAGCAATTGGCCAAACCTGCTGAAGTAGAGGTTGAGAAGAAGCCCAAATTGAAGACAAGGACAAAAGCAAGGGCTATCAAGACAAAGAAGCTGTCTCAGATTCCCTCTGAAGAGAATTCAGGTGCTTCAGCAGAGGTGGATGAAGTTGCTGAAGAAGGAGTGCAAGTGCCCTCAGATTCTGAGGAGATAAGGGAAAAGTTTACCATGGTGGTGAAGAAGAAGAAAGGAGAGAAGATGATCAGGGAAGTTGTCCCTGATGAGGAAGGGAGTGGAAGCTCAAAAGCTAGAAAGAGAAGGGCCAAGTCTTCTGAGAAGTTGCTAGAGCTTCAGGACGAGCAGACTTTGCAATTAGCTTTAAGGGAAAGTAGAGCTGAAAGTAGGACAAAGTCTAAGTCTAAGACCAAATCCAATACTCATGAATCTGGAACTCCAGAATCCAAGATTCCTGAAACCCAAACCCTTGAGCCCAACTCTCCTGAAACCCATATTACACCCCAAGACCAACCCATCATCCCTCTAAACCTCACAAAGAGATATTCCCCTGAGGGAGCTGCTTCAAGAGGCTCAATAGATGTATTGGCTGATATTGCAGTAGATGAGTCAAGACTGTTGTCACCCCTTGACTCATCCATGTTGAATTACTCTAGATTCTTAGAAGATGCCTTATTTGAGCCAACTCCCCTGAGCAAAAAACACTTCGGAACCATTGCTCTCAAAAGCAACTGAAGAAACCATTGATGAACCTAACCCTTTTGAACCCAATCTCCCTGAAGCCAACCCTACTGAACCCAGAGCCAACTCCCCTATAACCCAAAGTCCCCAATCTAGTGGTGATGAGGAGGAGTATACCTATGAAGGTATGCTCAGAGGAGGAGCCAAGGATACTGTGGATAGTTTGTACCCTCAACTTGCTGAATTTCCAAGACTTCAGAAGAAATTCCATGATTTGAGAACTCTAGTTGATGTAAAGGACAAAACCATCATGGAGATTGCTCAAGTAATACAAGATAAGGGTGCAAATTGGTGGCAGATTGAGGAGAGTAGGCTACTACACTTTGCAGGAGTGAACAAGACAAGATTCCTGACTGATGAGGAAGTCTTTACAAAGCTAGTGGCAGGTAAAATTGCTGAAGAGAATGACAGAATTGCCAAAGGGATCAAACACCCTGAAAGTAGCACTAATGATGATGACAACAATGATCCCACAGATCCCAACCCCCCTGGTCCCAAACAGCCCACAATCCATTACCTTACCTACCATAGGAAGGGCTCTGTATCTTCAGAGGTGTTGACCAAAGATGGCAACACAGCCAAAGATGCATCTGCCAATGAAGGTTCTTCTGAACCCAAGGCACATCTTAATGATGTTGAGGCTACCCCCTTAGAAGCTGGTTTGGTTAAGACCTCATCAGTGTCATGAAAGTTGGACACTGACCAGCTCTTAACCATTCAGGATGACTCAGTGTCAGGGTGTTTTTACTAGAACTACGGGTGTGGTTACTTGGGGAGTTTGCATGGGCTTCCATGGATGGAGATTTTGGAGAAGAAAGTTTCTCGTGAGTGCACGGTTGTTTTAATCAAAATGGGTTACCGTGAGAGGGTTGCAACCGTGAGTTTTGATCGGTGTTGGGTGCCGAGCAACGGTTAAGGGTGGTAGTCGGGAGTTTGGACGGCGCTGGACGTCGAGCAACGACTATAGGGGAGGGTTTCGGATCGAGGCGTTAGCCGTATGACTCGTTGATGTTGGGGTAATTGTGGGTTTTGTACGACAAGAACATCGAACAACAATTACGGGGAAGAAGAAACGTGTCTTCTTGAGGCTGGGGTAATCGTGAGTTTTGTACGACAAGAACGTCGAACAACGATTACGGGGAGGAAGAAACTTGTCTCCTTGAGGTTGGGGTAATCGTGAGGTTTGTACGACAAGAACGTCGAACAACGATTACGGAGAGGAAGAATCTTGTCTTCTTGAGGTTGGGGTAATCGTGAGTTTTGTACGACAAGAACGTCGAACAACGATTACAGGGAAGAAGAAACTTGTCTTCTTGAGGTTGGGGTAATCGTGAGTTTTGTACGACAAGAACTTGAGGTTGGGGTAATCGTGAGTTTTGTACGACAAGAACGTCGAACAACGATTACGGGGAAGAAGAAACTTGTCTTCATGAGGTTGGGATAATCGTGGGTTTTGTACGACGAAGAATATCGAACAATGATTACGAGGGTTTGGGTGGGATCGAGGCGTGAGCCGAGAGGCTCTTATACCATATAGAGAAACAATGAATTGTGAAATTATAATTTCATTGAATGATTGTAGAGTGTTTACAAGAGATGTATTTATAGATACAAAGTGTATCTATATTTACAAGATATGGATAAATATTTACATTAAATATTCTAAGAGATAAGAATGAATCATAATATTAAAAGATACAAATCTTTATAATATTATATTCCTAATACTATATCACTATGAAAAATTATATATATATTTTTTAAGATCTTATTTGAAAAAGAAATTATAATTAAATTCAATTTTTGAATTTAAAAAAATTTGAGACCATAAATGTCACATTCTTTCATTTTAAAAGTTCTCATTATTTAGTCGAACCTTTAAATTTTGTGGACAACTTTCATGATTTTTGTACTATTTGCAATTAACAATATTTACTATTTTAAAAAATAGATGTCCATATAAATATAATCACTATATCCACTAAAAGTATACTCACTTTTTTTATACAATAAAATCATATTTTATCACTTAACCCTAGGTGATGAGAATGGTGATTTATTTACTAATAATTTGTTTTAGTTATATTTTAATTATATATAAAAAGATTCAATTTTATTAATAAAGTAGAAAATAAATAATAAAAATAATGAGAAGCTTATAGACAAACTGATAGATAGACAGACGGATAGAGTAATAAAATTGCAAAATAAATAATAAAAACAATAAATTTAAAAAATTAATAATAATAATAATATATATATATATACATGAATAATATATAATGAAAAATTAATTATACATATAGTAAAAAATATTGTAATAATTATGAAAATATTTATTAATGATAAAAGTAATTAAAAACTCAATAATAATATAATAAATTTTATATACTAATAATAATAATTTAAAAAATAAATAGTAATAATAATAAATAATTTTATATTGTGATATTGATATTCGATATCGATATTTCCACCCATATATCCATAAATTTAAGGTACCGATATTTCCATCGATACCTATATTTTTATCCTTGATCGTACCAACCTTTCTATGTATATATATATCTACATTTTTTACCACATTATTTATTTAGAAGAAAAGCATTATAACCACTACTCGACTAGCCACCCTTAGGACTAATATTATAAATAATTTCATTTTAGTTTGTATCTAAGATTATTTCAAAAACATCATTTATCTCTCTACCAACAATTTTAGTTTTAAAATTTCCAATGCCGATTCTTTTTCGCTAAAATTTAAAATTTCCCAAATTAAGACTTATGGTGATATTTTTTTATGGAGTATCCAAATTTGATACCATTTTATATATATATATATATATATATATATGTGCCCGCATATTAAAAAGTAATCTTGCGTATTACACTAAATGATATTATATATACAAACCATTTGTTATTATGTAAAGTAATAGGATTACATTACATAATAAATATATTTAAATAATATATGTATATAATTATAAAATATATTTTCTATTTTTTCAATAAATAGATTTTAAATCATTATGTTTTTGATATTTTTATCCAATTTTGATACCATTATATATATTATTAATTCAATAAAAGTAAATTTGTATTTGAACAACCTAAGGGATTTGAAGATCCACAGTATCCTGATCATGTATATAAACTTAAGAAAGCTTTGTATGATCTTATACAAGCTCCTAGAGCATGGTATGGTAGACTTACTGACTTTCTTTTGGAATATGGTTTTATTAGAGGAGTTGTCGATAGAACTTTGTTCATTAAGCACACTGAAGAATATATACTTATTGCTCAAATATATGTTGATGACATTGTGTTTGGTTCTACTTGTGATAAAATGTTAAACAAATTTGTTGAGGCAATAACTACAAGATTTGAAATGAGTATGGTTGGAGACTTGAACTACTTTTTAGGTCTTCAAATCAAACAATGTAATAATGGTATTTTCATCTCCCAGAGTAAGTATGCTAAGAACTTGGTTAAAAGATTTGGTCTTGAAAATTCAAAAACGATGAAAACTCCTATGGGATCCACTTTGAAACTTTGCAAAGAAAGTGCTGGAAAAGATGTTGATCCAACACTTTACAGATCCATGATAGGTAGTTTACTTTATCTAACCTCTAGTAGACCAGATATTATGTACAGTGTGTGTGTTTGTGCTAGGTACCAAGCTAATCCAAATGAATTTCACCTGAATGCAGTGAAAAGAATTATCAAGTATGTTTCAGGTACAAGTGAACTAGGGATATGGTACACACCAACAACATTCTGATAGACTACAGTGATGTTGATTTGGCTGGAGATATATATGATAGAAAGAGTACGAGTGGAGGATGTTTCTACATGGGGAACAATCTTATATCATGGCACAGCAAGAAACAGAATTGTGTTTCGCAATCTACAACTGAGTCTGAATACATAGCTGCTGGAAGCTGTTGCACACAACTCTAGTTTATAAAGAACAGTTGGACCAATATGTTTTCCACTACAACAGGGGGAGTACCACCACCATCTAACTCCAATGTGGTAATTGAAGAGATGACTGACGATGGAGTTGTAGCTGCTGCTGATGTAGTTGGTGGAGGACCTAATGCTGGAGATGTTGTAGTGACTGATGTAGTTGCATCAAGAAAGCAATAATACTCGTATCCCGCCATCCTATCCAACATTTGATCAATAAAGGGCAAAGGAAAATGATCTTTCCTAGTGGCATTATTCAACATACGATAATCAATGCATACTCTCCATCCCACGGTGGTCCTAGAAGCAATTACCTCTAAGGTATCGGTTGTAACAATGGTCATACCCCCCTTCTTAGGTACCACTTGTGTTGGGCTCACCTACTCACTATCACTTATGGGAAAAATTATGTCATTATCTAACCACTTCAACACCTCTTTTCTCACTACCTCTTGCATTATGGGGTTCAATCTTCTTTGACCTTGGGCTTTAGGCTTAATAGACTCATCTAGTCTAATTTTATGCATGCAAATATGAGCCGGTATACCCTTCAAATCCGAAATATCCCAACCAATAGCCGATCTATAAGTTCTAAGCACCCTAAGCAATTTTTCTAACTCAAGCTCATGCAAGTGTGAAGAAACAATAACCGGAAAGAGGTCACCTTGTTCGAGATAAGCATATCTTAAGTGCTCCGGAAGTGGTTTCAAGTCGAGCTTCCTCCTCTTCTCTTGAGCTTTTGGTTTCTCCTTAGCTTCCTCCTTTGTTGCTTCCAATGAGTAACATGAGGGCCAAGTGTCAAGATTTTTGTGAGGAAATCTTTGACACTCTTCAAGTAAAACCCCCCCAAACTTGGCTTCTTGTTGTATCTCCATGAATTTCTCCTCCTTCTTAATTGGAAGCTCCTTCAAAACATCAAGAGAAGACATGTATTCAAACAATTTTATATCATTAAGCTCATCAAAATTGAAATCAAAAGGAATAGAGGAGAGTGAGTTAAGAGAGTTTCTTATGCAAAGGTCAAGTGGATCCTTTGAGTTGCTCTTTTCCATGTGCATATCCACACAAGCTTGCATACTATTGATCATGTTGCACTCAAAGACCTCATCCTCATCATCTCTAAACTTGATGGCCTTGTAGATGTTGAACAACACTTTCTCGTTGTTCACTTGAAGCTCCAACTCCCCTTTCCTCACATTAATGATGGCTCCACCGGTTGCCAAGAATGGTCTTCCCAAGATGAGTGGAATGTACTTATCCTCCTCCATATCCAACACCACAAAGTCCACCGGGAAAATGAATTTGTCCACCTTAACCAACACATCCTCTACTATACCCAAAGGGTATGTCATGGATCTATCCGCCAATACAAGACTCATTGTGGTTGGTGTAAGCTTTCCCAAACCAAGAGTTTTAAATATGGATAATGGCATAAGATTGATCCTAGCTCCCAAATCACACAAGGCTCGAAATGTACCTCCATCCCCGATGACACATGGCAAAGTGAAAGATCCGGGGTCTCTAAGCTTTTGAGGTAGCTTGGCTTGGATTATAGAGCTACACTCCTCGGTCAAGTGCACTGTTTCATATTCCACCATCTTCCTCTTGTTTGACATGATTTCTTTCAAGAACTTGGAATAATGGGGCATTTGTTCTAGAGCCTCGGCAAAGGGGATATTGATATGGATCTTCTTGAACATTTCCACAAACTTGGCAAATTTGTTGTCCAAGCCCTTCTTCTTCAACCTTTGAGGGTATGGAAGAGGTACCTCCTTTTTGCCTTTGTCTTGAGGAGGGATTGCCTCCTCACTCTTCTTCTCCTCTACTTTCTCTTCTTCCCTCACTATCTCCTCTTGCCTTTCTTTCTCTTGTCCTTCTTCTTTGTCAATACCCTCGGGTGCCATTACCATTTCCTCCTCTTGTGGCATCTTTGGCCCCTCGTAGCTTGTACCACTTCTTAGCTTTATAGCCTTACAATGCTCCTTGGGGTTAAGCTCCGTGTTTGAAGGAAATTGCCCCGGAGTGTGTTGACTTCCGATGACATTAGAGAGTTGGCTCACTTACTTCTCTATGGCTTTCATATGAGTGGTCACATCTTTGATCATTTCTCCTTGTTCCTCAAGTCTTTGCCAAGTCTTGTTTGCATTGTCCCTAGTCTCTCTCATGAAGTTTTTGGTTTCCCCCATGAAGGCACCAAACATATCCTCCAATGATGGTTTTGATGTAGATTCCACAATAGCTCCATCTCTAACATTGAAATTTGGAGGTGGGATGATGGCATTCCTTGTGTTAACATTAGAGAAGTTCTCATGTTGCCTCAACCCGGGATGATATTGATTCGGATTAGGAGGATTTTGCCTCTCATTCCAACCTCTTTCTCGAAAATGACGGTCCCTTTGATTGTTCATATGGTGGGCCTCTTCATATTGATCGTCACTAGGTCCCATTAATGACTTGGCCGCCATCATCGAAGTCAATTTATCCACCTTGTTGGATAAAGTAGCAAAATCATCTGATTCTCTTGTGGAAGCAACTTTCCGGGTTTGCCTTCTCTCGGATGGCCATTGGTTCCCGTTCTTTGCCATCTCTTCCAATAGCACATAACCCTCCTCCGTTATCTTCCCTAAAAAAGAACCCCCTCCGGCCGAGGCATCCACCATCCCTCTCGTACGATGGTCCATCCCGTTGTAGAAGTAACAAATCAATTGATCCCTTGAAAACCCATGTTGTGGGCAACTTCTAATCAAATCTTTGAAGCGCTCCCATGCTTCGGCTAGGGACTCATCATCATCTTGCATAAATGAAGAAATCTCTCCTCGTATCTTGATGGTCTTGCTTGGAGGAAAGTATTTCATAAGAAAGGCATCTACAAGGTCGGCCCAATTTTCGATCGTCCTTAGATCAAGAGACATGTACCATTGTTTTGCACGATCACGGAGAGAAAATGGGAACAATTGGAGACGGATGTAGTCTTGAGGGACGCGGTTGATCTTAACCATTCCACTTATCTCTAAGAATTGAGATAAATGGAGGTTAGGATCCTCCTTCGACAACCCACCGAATTGGTTGTTTTGGACCATCATGATTAGCGCCGGTTTGAGCTCAAAGTTATGAGCATCTACGGGTTCCCTACCCGCTCCTCCATATGGTCTAGGGATGGGACGGAAGTGGTCTCTCAAGACTCTTTGATTCCCGTTTTCCTCATTCCCCCGTTGCTCTCTATCTCCTTCCCCATTGATATTCTCTTCCATCCTCCGGTTGAGGTTATCTCTCAAGCCTCCTTGTGGTCGATTACCACCATTCCCATTTGGCTCTACTATGCCTCCAATATCCTCTTGATTTCTTTCTTCTTCCACAATCGGATTCTCCCTTCGATTCATGGCTTCCAATTCAAACCTTCTTCTTTCGGCGTTTCTTCTTCTACAATTGGCTTCAATCTCCGGATCCAAGGGCAACACTTCTTGTTGATTCCTCCTAGATCGTGTGATCATAAACCATGTCTAGACAAAAGTTCAAAAGAAAGTAAGAATCGCAAGTGAAATCAAGGTAAAACACACAAATATTTTTGGATTTTTTGCAAATAAGGAAAGCAAGTAAAATGTCTAAACTAAAACTATATTAACCTACACTCTAGAGCTATAAAACCTCCCCGGCAGCGGCGCCATAAACTTGATTCACGTGTTATGCAACACTAAAATAAACAACCGCAAGTGTACGGTGTCTATCGTAGCGTGGTAAGCACGAGGTCGATCCCACAAGGAGGTTAAGCGTAAAAGTGTAGTTTGTTAACTAAGTTCTATTTAGAAGCGAACGATAATTTGAATGGTGTGAATTACTCTAAGATTACCTACCAAAGTGTCACAAATAAGTAATAAAGAGTAATGGAAATCGATCTACTAACATGCGAATCAATAAAAGAAAGTAAAATGAATGAAGATCAATTAAGAGAAGGTGGGTTCCAAGGCAATTGTAATACCTAAATATCCGTTTATGAATGTTATCTCGTTTAAATGGTCATTAAGATTATCTCATATAGGGTGATCACACAAGAAGAATTAATTAATCTCTCGATCTAATTAACCCAAAGGAAAACACAATATAAGTTCGCATCTCTACCTCACAAATATTGTATTACCTAAACTAGCCCCAAAGATCATTCGACTCCCTCTCCGATAATTAATCCTCTCTCGAGCTCATAATAATACCGGGTTGCATGCTTGCATACGATTAAATGGAATAAATCTCTCGATCTTAACCCACTTAACAATGAATTAAGCAAATCATCATGGCCAATAACAACATGCTTTACAATAGATAATTAAACATGCAAATAAGAGACAAACACCAATTAAAGCAAGAAAGTAATCATAAACTTCAATCCAAGTATTTACAATGCCTTAGAACCACAAAGTGTTCTAGCCAATCAAACACATGATCCAATTACAAGGAAAACTAAGATCAAAGCAATAAAAAGTGAAAGGAAAAGAAAGCTTAGACTATTGTATGGTGAGGAATCAAATTCCCAAGCTAATGGTGGCCTCCTTGCATGAATTGATGGAAAATTGAAGAAGTAGATGATGAAAAACCTCCAAGTGTGTGTGATTGTGTGTGAGAATACTTGAAGGAGAGGTAAGATGGTTTTGAATTTAAGAAGTGAGGTATTTATAGTGTTGGGGTAGGGTTTGGGTGTGAGAATTGCAAGTTGGTCCCTTGAAAATGGAGAAAATGCAAGTTTGGCACCGAAAATAGGGTGGCCCGCCCGGGTGGGAAAGTGGCCCGCCCGGGCGGAGGTGTTGGCCGAGAGTTGCAAAAACAGGGGGTGAGTGGCCCGGCCGGGCGGGAAATGTGGCCCGGCCGGGCCAAACCTTCGTAACATAAGTTAAAATCTGGATTTGGCCGCCCGGCCGGACGGGAAATGTGGCCCGGCCGGGCCAAACTTTCGTATTGGTTCCTTCGCTTTCGTCCTCCAACTTTGTCCCTCCGTATCTTGAGCTTCCGACCTCCGATTGACTCGATTCTTTTTGCTATTCCACTCCATTTTTCGAGACGAATCCAACCGTGCACTCCTCTTCTTGATCCAGTAAAGTATGGTTGGTGTTTTGCTCCAAATTCCATCGTATTTCCTATAAAATCGACAAAACACAACCTTTCTCTCATTTTGGCTTAAACAATCATATTCAATGCATAAATCAATGAAATCCACATCAAAAACATGCTTCACATGTGCCTCTAAATTGTGTAAATTCCACCCGAATCAATCTTCATTCGATTTGATCCAACGATTACAACAGGTATTGTCTTGACTAGTATTTAGCAATGATGTTAACCTCAACTAAATACATAATACTGGGTATGTATAGAAATATATGTGCATCAGGTGTGTTGTAGTCGAAAGGTCAAATTGGGGGAGATTGTAGATGTTGTGAATTCTTAAATGTATCAACATTCTCAACAACATCTTAATTTGACCTTCCGAAATTTTTTCTAAGTCTTTTTTGAAATGCTACATTAAATGTTGATCTAAAAGTTGTCGCATTTCTTACAGGATTTAGAAGCTTCTACAAGGATCTGGAACCTGGAAGATTCCAGAACATTGCAGAACGTGCTAGACCAGCTTGGAACCTTATAGATCGACCTGGAACATGCAAGAAGGATCTAGAAAGATCATGGAAGTTGAGTTCCTAAAAAGTAGGATCTCAAGATGGAAGCCTCTAGAATTCGTACCCCACTCTATAAATACCGAAGGAAGACTTCATAATTCAGTGTATTCTATTCGAACAATATCCTAGACTAGCGTTCATCCTGTTAAGAATTGTGGCCAGTAGTTATACGTTTTAGTTCATACGAAGTATCCTACCCGTATGATTGTACGCTTTTCTTTATCTATTGAGAGTGTAATCATAGATAGAACTAGCATTTCGGCAGTGTATAATTTATACACTTAGATCGTTTTTAGATTAAGGCACCTGCCTCGATTGTAGTTTCAGTTGTGAAGGTTATTGTTGTAACATTTCACACAACATTTGTACTTGAAGATAAGTATTGATTTTCGCCATAAGGCTAACATAGATTTTTATTTTATAAAATCTATGTTAAAAATATTTCCACTGTGTCCTATTTGTTTTTAGTGTTTTAAGTCTTCCGTTGTGTGTCTATATGTTTCTGATATTCTGTTAGAGTCAGTGTTGCACTATTTATCTCAACATTCTGTGCAACATTTCTGTCTTTACTTAAACACTTCATACCACACGCACACTTTCAATACTGTTTATTGAACATTATGAATTGAAGCACACATTTCAAATAATATTGTGTTACAATTTTCAGTTATATTGTGTTGTACTTTTCGATAATATTGTATTGCACTTTTTAATTTGTTGAGAAGTATGAAGCACATTTTAAATAATATTGTATTACCCTTTTTAGTTATATTGTGTCGCACTTTTTGATAATATTGAGTTGTTTTTTCAGTAATATTGTGTTACATTTTTCAATTATATTAAATAATACTTTTAAGTAATATTGTATTGCATTTTACAATAATTAATAAATAATTCGATCAAACTCCAATCAATGATTTCCCAAATTAACACTATATGTTATGAAACTTCAAATAATGGATATTACTTTTGGAGATTAAACCAATTTAAAATTTAAGTTAAAGAAAAAGTTTAAAAAAAATCAGAATAGGGAGGAGGGAGGGAGGGTTGAAACATATAGTTGGAGAGAGAACATAATAAGCGGACGGGTGGGTCAGGCAAGTGAGTGTTTATATGCACTCAATACAACTTCACTTTCAATTGTCATATACTTATTATTTTAGAAGGGTTACAAGAACAATACAACAAGATCAATACATTTCAACTCACAAGTTTTTCAATTGAAAACGGGTCAAATCGATAGTGGTGCTCCATCACAATCGTGAGGAAGTGAAGAAACGATTGTAACATATGCCCACATATACATTCAAATCTTCATTCTTAAAACGAGGTAAATACTTCACATTAAGGTATTCTCGTGTCAAACACACAAAGATAGAAAAAAAGATAAAGGTCCACCAAAAAAACATGATCCAAGCACCATGAACCAAGGACAAACCCACATCATAGGCTAAGTAAAGAAACCAACAGAACCTTACAAGGTGTGGAAAAATTCACAACTAGAAAAATTAACAGAGGAAAAAAACAAAAGCAACGAGAACCGAAACTAGCTAAAAACTGAGGGGTCAACGAATCGATCTACCAGTCGATCACCACATAAGCGGTTCCGTTGAAAAGATCGAGCTATTGGCCCGAACACTTACACCATAGAAAAAGCTTCTAGCGGCTTTGAAACTTTGAGGAACCGAAAAGAAGAGGGAGAAGGTGGTGATAATGGTGGTGGAGAAACACCGGTGTCTGCAGCTGGCTAGAGTAAATTTATTATTCCTATAATAAGGTAAATTAAACTACATTTCGTTGAGTTAAGTAAACTACCAACTCAGTTTGGCAAAAGGGTTTAGTAAATAAGAAATAGACAGAGCTAGGGAAATAAAAAGGGTTTAATTAGCTAGTAGAAAAACCCATTTGTATTCTAAATTAAAGTAAACGAAAAAGGAAATAAAAATTTCACATTGAATTGGCCAGCTACGCAACCCTCCATTGTAATGTGGGTAATTATCAAATTCGAAGTTAATGGACAAAATTCAAAAAACGAAAAAACATTTGAATTAAATAAAAAAAGAGCTAGGTAAAACTATTACTAAATCGCAAGAGCTTTAATTAATCCCAAAAAATTATGAGAAAGATTTTCGTAAAATTAAGACCCCTAAAAAGTTTCATTATTTTTAATAAAAGCATATATATTTATTTATAGAGAAACCCCTCATCATGAACGGTCAAAAAAATCTACACAATACAAATTAAAAACATTCTTCCCGCCACAATTGCAAACGTTGAAGAAACTATATTAATAAAATCAAATATATGATCAGTAAAATTCAGCCCTTTTTGATACTATATACGTACTGTATAATATTTTGATCACTTAGAAACTAAAATCATGACAATAATCATCAATATTAAAATCATCAAATATAGTAGAACTTGAAGAAGCTGGAGCCTCCATCTGCATCTCATCGGCCTTTTTCGAAACATTTGAGGCCAAAGTCTCCAACGCTTTAAGATAATCCTCAAGTTCGTGCACTTCTAAACCCTCGTGCGGTTCGTTCCACCAAGTTTGGCTCATCTTCTCTGCGTTAAGTACTCTCGTACAAACCTCCTCGTACTGATCACTTTCTACGATAGTCGTTTTCGGAGGAGCATCCGCTGCCAAGAAAGAGTCTACGACAGCGTCAACTGAGGGGTGGCCAAATGAGAAAAACTTTCCCGCGGGAGACGTGACGAGAATGACAACTTTGGCACCACAGAGAAGGGAGAGTTCACTAGCTTTTTTGAATAAACCTGTGCGACTTTTAAAAAACGTTACCTGTAAACTCGTCTTCTTCTCGATTTTTTTGATTTCGATCTTCCGTCAGCCAAGAGTTTTCTTCATGGCTGATCAAGAACAAGATTAATATATCGAGAAAAGAGGTTTGTAATAAAACTAATGATATATTGTAATTAAGGAAGTGTGTATATATATATAGGTTATTTCAATTCTTGTTGCCAAAGTATTAATTCAAAAGAAGATACTTTCAAGATTTTCTGTTATGATATCTGAGTTGTAAATTTGTAATTAACCAACTGTCATCAGTTTGTGTATTTATTTCAAATTTACATTTAGTTTTCGGATTATTTATTTCCAATGCTGATTCTTTTCCACTAAAATTTATATTTTCGCCACGTGAATAATTGAGACTTCCGGCCAATTATATATATTATTGATTCAATAAAAGTAAATTTGTATTTTTAATGATATTTTCTTAAAATTTTAAACTATGATAATAATAAAATTGTATTTTTAATGATATTATCTGATTTTTTTATATAATTGAAAAATCTTCTTATTTTTATAATACTATAAATCAATTTATTTAGGTTGTGTTTTGATACAGGGATTTAGGTATGTTAGATCTATAATCTAAATTCACTCCACGAATTAAAAAGTAAATGAATGGATTTCAAATATTTAATATCTTTTTTTTTTAAATTAAAATTGAGAGAAATTTAAATTCACAATAAAAATCATATCATTTGATTTGAAATTCATTTACTTTTTTAATTTTCAGAAAAAATAAAATGAATGGTTGTAAATGTTACCAGTATTAAATTGTACTCGATCTCTTTGTCCTATGATTACTTGCACGCCTTTTTTTTATTAAGACGTCTCAAGATTTCAAGATTATTTCCACACTTTTCTTATTGAGATTATTCACAATTGATTTGAAATAAAAAAGAATACTTAAAGAATAAATTTAGAACATAAATTTGGAAAAGAAATACTACTTAAAGGATTTAAGCCGAAATGGACCCTCTCATCCAAATTCATTATCAATTAATTTTATGACTAATATTATTTTTATTAAAATAAAAATAAGAATAATAAATTTAAAGAGATAGGAGTAATATTATTTAAATAAATTATAATTTTTTTTATATTTATAATATGACAAATAAATAGTACGGAGTACTCATGTATATAAAAGGAAGAGAAAATCGAAAGAAAATTAAGAGGGAAGGTATTGTACATTTGACAACTAATTATTAAACACCAATAAGGCAATATGAAAAAAATAAAATTTAAAATGATAATTAAGGAAGTAAGTCAGAATGTCAGTTATGTGGCAACGCTTAACATTAATTAAATACCGGTAAAAAGATATTTTAAGATTTGATCATTGGAGCCGAATTATATTTAAGATTAATTATTTAATACTCAAAAGAATAATACTGTTAGAATTAAGAAATTGTATATATTAATAAGTACTTTTCTTTTTCTTTAATTACGTACACACTATCTTTATATATTGGGACACTCCATTCAACAAAATTAATATCCTCTCAATATTATTTTATTTTCAAAATTAAGTTCTTCGAAGGCTCTTTAGCAGTGCTCATCTCATTCAATTTCGACCCCTTCCTCAGTGTCCTAAAGAAATGATGTCTTTTCTCCGCCGATCTCGCTATGAATCTGCTTAGGGCTGCTATTCTCCCATTTAGGGTCTGTAGCTCTTTCAAGTTTCGAGGGGGTTGCATGTCAAGTACGGCTTTCACTTTCGCAGGGTTGACTTCTATTCCCCTCTGGGTCACCATGTATCTTAAGAATTTTTTTCCTGACCTCACTCCAAAGGAACATTTAACTAGATTCAACTTAATGCCATTGCTTCTGATTACTTGAAATATCTCCTTCAGATCCCTTATGTGTTCCTCTGCCTTAATGCTCTTAGCCAACATGTTGTCTACATAAATTTCCATGTTCCTACCAATTTGTTCTCGAAATACTGAGTCTACCATTCTTTGGTAGGTGGCTCCTGCATTTATTAGTCCGAAGGGCATACGTATATAACCAAAAGTACCACATGCTGCAATAAAACATACCTTCGGGATATCAAGGGGATTCAATTGAATCTGATGGTATCCTTGATACGCATCCATCATGCTGAGCAACTCGAATCCGAATGTCGCGTCTACAAACTGATCAATTCTAGGTAGGGGTAATGATCTTTAGGACATGTCTTGTTCAAATCTCTGAAATCAATGCACATTCTCCATTTACCGGGTCCTTTGGACACCAATACTGCGTTTGAGAGCCATTCAGGGAACTGCACCCTCTTTACATGTCCTGCATATAACAATTTATCAATCTCTTCTTTCACAATAAGATTCTTTTCCTTACCAAAATTCCTCAGTTTCTGCTTTACTGGTTTCGCCCTGGGATCTACGTTGAGGTGGTGTACTGCTATCTCTGGAGGGATACCCGTCATATAGTGGTGTTTAGGATGCAGTTTTAGATGGTGAGACAGACAGGGGCGGACCTACACTATGACCCAGAGAGCCTTGCCCTCTACCTCTACCTCTACCCCACCCTCCTATAAATAAATAAATGATAAAATAATTTAATAAATCAGTTTAGTGGTGAGTTTATTGTAAAAGTTATCTCAAAATAAATTATTTATTGCACATTTGATACTTATATATAAAAGTAATGATTTTGTAGGTATGTTAATTACAAAACTAATAAAAGGATATTCACTTTTATATTACTTTAATATATTTGAAATAGGTTTGCAAGTATATATAAATAAATAACTTAGCCTCTTGAAAAAAAAAAGATTGATAAAGAAATATAAGTTACATAAATTAATCTAATAATTTTTTTAATTTTACATAACATTAAACAAAATAAATAAATAAAGTATTCGTTATTCAATAATTTGAATGTTCATTTTCTCAATTATCCATACTATACGAATAAGACACAATGGGTCCGCCCCTGGAGACAGATGCATGTGCAATGGGAAAGCGAGTTGTTTTACCACCTTCATTCATTGGAGGTGCACGCTACATGATCCAAAATTATCAAGATGCAATGACGATTGGTAGATGGACCGGTTATCCTCAATTATTTATAACCTTCACGTGCAATCAGAAATGACCTGAGAATGTACGTTTTTAAAACATAAAAGACTTAATCTTAAAAACCGTCCAACATAATATATTGAATATTTAAGATTAAACTTGACGGATTATTAAATGATATTCGAAAGAAAAAATAAATTTGGGAATATCAAAGCAGATATTTAAATTTATTTATTTTTGTTTAAGATAATAATTTTATTGTATAAATTATTTGTTCACTACATTTTATCTTTTTTTTTTTTTTGTCAATTTTATCTACAGTTCTTTGTTCTATTGAATTCCAAAAGTGTGGTCTTCCTCATGCTCATATATTGGTATTTCTTGAGAATCACAATGATGTTTGTATATATTTAAGTTTGCTACATGAGATTTTTATTATAATTAATCATTTTTTATCTCACGATTTTTTTTAAAAAAATTGTTATAATTTCCATCCGGGAATGATATTTTATTCTTTATCTCACGATCGAGAGTATTTTAATTTTGTTTTTGATTTAATGATGCATGGTTCTTGTGGTGCTGCAAATTCACGTTTTCCCTGCATGACCGATGAAGGTTTATGTACAAAACATTTTCCTAAAAGATTTGTTCCAGAGTCTTTTATTGATGAAGATGGTTATCCTTTTTTATAGGCGAATAAATGATGGAAGGACTATGAACAAAAAAGATTATGTTTTGGATAACATGCATGTTGTTCCTCATAATTATTACTCCATTTGTCCCATTATTATTTGAATATTTTCTAAAAACATTCGTCCCATTATTAATTAAACATTTCCTTATTTTGAAAAAGTAAATTTTTGCTCCTTTAAAACACTATCTCAAACATCTCTTATTTACACCTCATGTCATTACTTTTTACACACTAACTTAAAATTCTCCAATACAGTTGAATTACCCATTATATCCTCCTAAAAAGTCACTTTATCACCTTTAATACCAAACAATTCTTACATTAAAATTCGTGCAAACAATAAATATACAATTAATAACAGCACGGGGGGGGGGGGTCTTCTTTTGAAGTATGGTGCACACATCAATGTTGAAAGGTGTAATCAATCAAAATCCATAAAATATTTGTTCAAGTATGTCAACAAAGGACATGATCGTGTTACTGTATCGTTCTTTGAAAGTAAGGAGCAATCTGGTAGAAAAGCAGATTTAGATGAAGTTAAAATGTACTATGGATGTAGGTACATTTCTCCATGTGAAGCTGCTTGAAGAATTTTTGGGTTTGAAAATAATTATAGAAATCCTCCAGTTGAACATCTTCCTGATAAGCAGACTATTTTATTTGGTGATGGTGCATGTTTATAATCTATTTTGGAAAGACTATTGGTAAACCAAAACATGTTCTTAGTTTGGTTTGAATGAATTCTTCTAAAATAAGAAATTTGTCTTATGTTGAAATGCCACAGTTTTTTATATGGAAGCCGAAAACTGGAGAGTGGATTGAAAGGAAGAGAGCTTTCAATTAGACGTATTTGTTACGTTCCTCCTGGTTCTGGTGAGGCACATTACTTGAGGATACTCTTAAATGTAGTTCGTGATCACCTACATCTTATGATAATTTAAAAAAATTCAATGGAGTAATTCATCCAACATTTCGGAAACCTTGCTTTACTAGATGTTTGTTGGACAATGATAGAAAGTATGTTGCTCGAAACTTGCTTTGCTAGAGGTTTGTTGGACGATGATAAAGAGTACGTTGATGGTATGAAGGAGGTTAGCCATTGAGCTTCAGCATTTCAATGGGACCTTTATTTGTTACACTACTAACATCAAATTCATTAGGTCGACCTTATGAAATTTAATTGAGAAAAGTGTTGAAGACATCTGTGTGATAATATTTTTTATAACAGATGAATAATTATGCATTTTTCAGGTATGTTTAAGTATTTTCTTTATGAATAGAAAAAATTAGATAATCGATATTTTTACTTATTTTGTTAATATTATTTAAGAAAAATATAGTTAATAAAAGATAAAATGGTAAGTTAAGATTTGATTCATATACGTAGTTCTGATGTATATTTATATATATAGAGAGAGAGGATATATAAAATATATTTTAGCATTTATTAATTATTAAATCAATAACACTTAAAATCAAATTATTTATTTAAAACAATAATAATGATGTGTATTAGTGGAAAATATTCATATATTTATATTAAATTAATTTTTCATAATATGTGAAATTATTTTTATTGAAACATTAAAGATAAATCTTTAAATGATATATATGATAAATAATAATATGATTTATTATATGCTTATTTATCATATCAAATATAAATATCGATTTAATTCTAAATTTTAACTATTTTACATAAATTTATCACTCATTTACTTTTAAAAAATCAAATATTTTATATTAATTTATTTTTTAATAATTAACTTAATGTAAACATATATAATATATAATAATGTGATTTATTATATTCTTATTTAACAGTTTAAATATAAATGTATATTCTAAATTTCAATTACTTTGCATAAATTTATCAGTAAATGAAAAAAAAGTTATATTAATTTATTTTAGCATAATTAATTAATATCATTTTAATTTTAAATTCTTGTAGAATTAATGATGACAAATGATGAAATCAAGAGTTGTTGTTTGATAGAAATTGATAATATGTTGCAGACTCTTGATAAGTCTTGCATTTTGAAGGCATGTCGATGGTAAACCATGATCCAAACTTTTCATCTAGAAATAGATTGATTTTGAATGAGTTTTCATACAACACATTAGATTTGAATTTAGAGTATGAGAATTTAATTAATTAACAAACCTAGTGATGAACAACGTGATGTGTATAATAAAATAATTATGTTCATTCAGTCCGGTAAGGGTGGTGTATTTTTTATTTATGGATATGGTGGAACATGCAAAACTTTTATATGGAAGAATTTGCCTACATGTTTGAGATCTAAAGGCAAGATTGTAATTAATGTAGCCTTTAGTAGTATAGCTTCACTCTTAATTTTCTGGTGGAAGTACTTCTCATTCAAGATTTGTAATTTCAATTATGTTACTGAATATTTTACATGCAATATTCATCAAGAAAGTCATATTGCTGAGTTACGTTGTTGATTAAATGTGGTCTTATAATATGGGATGAAATAGCAATGGTGTAGAGATATTATATTGAGGCTCTCGATACGATTTTGAAGGATATTATGCAGCTCACATATCCATTGTCATTTGAACTGCCTTTTGACAGTAAGATTGTTGTGATTGGAGGTGGTTTTTTTCAGATATTACCCGTTATTCCAAAAGGAATGAGGCAGGATATCGTTCACGCTACTATTAATTCATCTAAATTGTGGAATGATTGTACTCTTTTGAAACTTACTAAGAACATGAGGTTGCAAACCCTGAGATCTCATGAAGTTGTATATTAATTGAATTCTTTTTTTTGAATGGATATCGTCTATTGGAGATGGTAGTATAAGATTTGAAACTGAGAACAGGTGTGATGTACAAATTCCTAAGGATATTTTGCTAAAGGGTGGTGATGATCTGATTTCTACTATTGTTGTTAGCATTTGTCCTGAATTTAAAAATATGATGGATGACCATGACTATTTACAAAGTAGAGCTATTTTTGTACCCACGTTAGATGTTGTTAGGTCAATAAATAAGCACACAATTCAGTTAAATGAAAAAGAATCACGCATTTGTTTGAACTCTAACAATCCTTGCAGACCTAATTTGAATGTTGATAATTTGTCTAATGTCCATATATACTCCTGAATTTTTGAAAAGTTTGAAGTGTTCTAGTGTACTTGATCTTGAATTGAATTTGAAAATTGGAATACCTGTAATGTTATTGAGAAATATAGATCACTTAAGTGGCCTATGCAATGAAACCAGATTTTTGTATCTTTCTCTTTATTTTTATTTTCTATCGTTTAAAAATGTTCATATATTTTATTTATAAATTTATAATATAATATTTTATTCTATGATTAGGTTGGTTATAACCGATTGGATGATAAAGTTCTTAAAGTTAAGATTCTAACTGGAAGTAGGGTGGACAATTGATATTGATACCGAGACTTACATTGATACATTTTTATCCTAGATTGTCTTTCAAGTTTCAACGTAGACAGTTTCCGTTGATTGTGTCATATACTATGACTATTAATAAAAATCAAGGGGCAATCGTTTTCTAATGTATGTGTTTTTTTTTTAATTATATTTAGTCATGGTCAGTTATACGTAGTTGTATCTAGAATAACAAACTATCATGGTTTGAAAATTCTAATGACAACAATTGTGATTGTAATATCACAAAGAATGTAATATTTCATTAAGTTTTTAGGAATGTATAAATTTATAATAATTTAATTTTTAAGTTTAATATGTTTTCTTAATTTATATTTTATTAAATTACTATTGATATTAGATTATTTCATTATTTAATTGAATGTAATTTATATCACTAAAATTACTATAACATTTTTTAACATTTTATAGTAATTTAATCATTTTTTCGTATCATAAAATATACATATATTTAAATATTAGACATTAAATTTTATATACTTATATGTTATCTTTAAAAACATAGTATAAAATATCGATTTAATTAGATTTCAAGATTAATAATTTAATCTAAAAAAGATATAAGCAACATCTTAAAATTTTAAGTTTTATTATTTTTTAAAATTAGATATAGCATAATAAATAGTAATTAATGATAATTAATTTTATACTTATCATAATAAATATATATATATATATATATATATTAACAAAAGTGATATTATAAAATGAATAAATTATATATGACACTATAAAAAATTTAAATTTAAATGTTGTGACATTTTTTAACATAACTGACCATGGGTCAGCACGGGTGCCATACTAGTACTATATATCTACAAGAAAAGTATTCTTCCCACCACCACCTTTAGAATTTTAATTTACACATTTTGTAGAACTTTAAATTTTCAGATTTTAGATGGTGGAATTTTAAATTTTTAGAATTCTTTGAATTTTTAATTTACGCATTTTAGAAATTTTAATTTTTATAACTTAAATAACAGAATTTAAAAGAATGTAAATTTTTTAATGACGTGAACAAAATACTAGAGATAATTTCAAGAAGGAGAAACGAGAGGGAATTCTAAAGTGAGTGGAAGATGTTGATCTTCTTTTCTTTGGAATTAATGTGAAGAAAAATCAGCACGAACTTGGAAATTTTGGTTTTTCAGATTTGTGTTCATTTTCTAGTAACAGACGACTTGACTAGCTAGTACTCCCTCCGTCCACAATAAGTAGTCCATTGACCGTAGACATATGTTTTAAGAAAATGATAGATAAAGTAAGATTATTGTAGGATATATTGTGGATCTATTGTGAATAAATTTGATGACAATTTGAGTAATTAAGTGATTGTTGATTAAATGATTGTTGAAAGGCTATGACATAGTGATGGTTGAAATAAAGTGTACAAAACTACGGAGTACATTTTAATTTATAGAAGAAAAATATAATAAGGTAAATTAAACAACATTTAGTTGGGTTAAGTAAACTACCAACTCAGTTTGGCAAAAGGGTTTAGTAAATAAGAAATAGACAGAGCTAGGGAAATAAAAAGGGTTTAGCTAGTAGAAAAACCCATTTGTATTCTAAAAGTACAAATTTGTAAACGAAAAAGGAAATAAAAATTTCACATTGAATTGGCCAGCTACGCAACCCTCCATTGTAATGTGGGTAATTATCAAATTCGAAGTTAATGGACAAAATTCAAAAATGAAAAAACATTTGAATTAAATAAAAAAAGAGCTAGGTAAAACTATTACTAAATCGCAAGAGCTTTAATTAATCCCAAAAAATTATGAGAAAGATTTTCGTAAAATTAAGAGCCCTAAAAAGTTTCATTATTTTTAATAAAAGCATATGTATTTATAGAGAGACCCCTCATCATGAACGGTCAAAAAATTCTACACAATACAAATTAAAAACATTCTTCCCGCCACAATTGCAAACGTTGAAGAAACTATATTAAAATTCAGCCCTTTTTGATACTATATACGTACTGTATAAGGGAAAGTAGAGCTGAAAGTAGGACAAAGTCTAAGTCTAAGACCAAATCCAATACTCATGAATCTGGAACTCCAGAATCCAAGATTCCTGAAACCCAAACCCTTGAGCCCAACTCTCCTGAAACCCATATTACACCCCAAGACCAACCCATCATCGCTCTAAACCTCACAAAGAGATATTCCCCTGAGGGAGCTGCTTCAAGAGGCTCAATAGATGTATTGGTTGATATTGCAGTAGATGAGTCAAGACTGTTGTCACCCCTTGACTCATCCATGCTGAATTACTCTAGATTCTTAGAAGATGCCTTATTTGAGCCAACTCCCCTGAGCAAAAACACTTCAGAACCATTGCTCTCAAAAGCAACTGAAGAAACCATTGATGAACCTAACCCTTTTGAACCCAATCTCCCTGAAGCCAACCTTGAAGCCAACCCTACTGAACCCAGAGCCAACTCCCCTATAACCCAAAGTCCCAAATCTAGTGGTGATGAGGAGGAGTATACCTATGAAGGTATGCTCAGAGGAGGAGCCAAGGCTACTGTGGATAGTTTGTACCCTCAACTTGCTGAATTTCTAAGACTTTAGAAGCAATTCCATGATTTGAGAACTCTAGTTGATGTAAAGGACAAAACCATCATGGAGATTGCTCAAGTAATACAAGATAAGGGTGCAAATTGGTGGCAGATTGAGGAGAGTAGGCTACTACACTTTGCAGGAGTGAACAAGACAAGATTCCTGACTGATGAGGAAGTCTTTACAAAGCTAGTGGCAGGTAAAATTGCTGAAGAGAATGACAGAATTGCCAAAGGGACCAAACACCCTGAAAGTAGCACTAATGATGATGACAACAATGATCCCACAGATCCCAACCCCCCTGGTCCCAAACAGCCCACAATCCATTACCTTACCTACCATAGGAAGGGCTCTGTATCTTCAGAGGTGTTGACCAAAGATGGCAACACAGCCAAAGATGCATCTGCCAATGAAGGTTCTTCTGAACCCAAGGCACATCTTAATGATGTTGAGGCTACCCCCTTAGAAGCTGGTTTGGTTAAGACCTCATCAGTGTCAGGAAAGTTGGACACTGACCAGCTCTTAACCATTCAGGATGACTCGGTGGCTTTAGAACCAAGCACTGTGATCTCCCAACAACTGCCTTCTTTGAAACCTGTTGAGGGTGAAGAAGCTGCAGGATTAGGTGAAGGGGTTGAAAATGATGTGTTAGCTGAAAAATCAGAGGGAGTAGAGGATGAGAGAGATGTGATAATCACTTAGATAGTGAGTGTACCACAAAATAAGGGTGGTATAAGTGAGGAGGGGCAGGTTATTCTTGAAGTCAAATATGAACTTCAAGAAACCCTTGAGGAGAGGAGGCCTGACCCTGAGTATGAGGAAATTATTAAAGAAGGGAGAAAAGAACTAGTTGAAAATGAGAAGAAGACTCCTGATGTATCAGAGTCTTATGAAAAAGAATTTGAGGGTGCTGAGTGTTTATTTCCTAACAAATTTGATCTCTCTAACATTGCAGGTGTTACATTTGATCAGATTTTTGCAGATGACCTTCTTACAGATGCCCATATTCAAGTTGACTCAAATTCAGCTCAAGCCATCCTTGGAGAGTAGTCAGCAAAATTGGACATCTTGACTCATCAACTGGAGTCTGCCCATGCTGAAACTTCAGAGGCCTTAGATGAGCAAGGTAGAACCTTGGCATCATTAGAGATGAGGCTGACAGGCTCTGAAGAAGTGGTGTTACCCACTATTGAGGCAAGGATCAGTGGAGTAGAGTCTGGGTTGCAAACTATCTCCACTTAAGTTGAGAAAGCCAAGACCAGCATGGAATCCTTCACAAAGGAAGTCAAGAAGGATTAGAAATTGCTCAGAGACAACCACAACAAGAATGTGAAAGCTTTGAAACTGGTTGTCAAGCAAGCAATAGGCAGGAAGACTGCACTTCAGAGGAGAAGAGCAGAGGAAATGAGGTTGGCTATGGTCAAAGCAGCTTCAGAGAAGTTTACCCAGGAGGTGATGGCCAAAATTGTTGAATTTGTAGTGGCCAACCTCACTGATCTCCTAAAGGCAGGCCTTGATGCATCCCTCAAAACAACCATGGAGGAGGTTGTAGAGTAGAAAATGAAGCCTGTTATAGCTTTTCTAAGCTTGAGCAGTGACAGAATGCAGAACATACATGATGAGAATGTATATCTGCTTGAGGAGATGAAGTCATTGAATCTGGCTCAGTCCCTAATGGCTACCACCATGAGTGAACTCAAACCCCAGTGTTTTGATGCTGCCAAAAAGGGGGAAAGAGAAAGAGCAAGGGCAAAAGGTGTCTTGACTATTGTTGAGGGAAGCAAGGGAAAAGTCAAAGAGCCTGAAGTAAAAGGAAAAGGAAAAGCAGTCCAAAATTTGGAAGATTTGAATGAAGATGAGCAACTATCAATTGCTCTGAAAAATTCAGTAGCATCAGCTCAAGAAGAAGGAGCAAGACTTCAGCAAAGGCCTGGAGGAGAAGTATCAGGACTGGACAAATCTGTTGAAGGTGTCCAGACTAGAGGGCAAATCAAGAAGGCAAAGGGAAAGAAAAGGAAGGCTGAAACATTCACTGATTTTTCCAACAGCCTAAAACTCCCTGCTAAGTTCAGAATAGAAGAAGAAGTGCCTACCTCTAAGAAGGACAAAACTGCTGAAAAGGCCAAGACTGCTGAAGAGGTCAAATCTGCTGAGATTGATAAGTCTACTGAAACTAAGTCTACTGAAAGCCCCAAGACTGCTGAAGCTCAAGAGAATGTGGAGATATTGTTTGAAGAAGGTTTTAGAGCAGAACCAAAGAAGAAGAAGAGCATTGTGCTAGCAAATGATCCATCTAAGCTCTTCATGGAAGGATATGGCAAAGATGCTGAAACTCAGCAAAAGTTGGCCATGATGAGAGCTCGGGATAAAATGGATCAGATCATGGAAGCTAACAGGGCCAGAGACAAGAGAAGAGCAGATTTCCAGAAGCCAAGGAGGAAGAGGGCTACATACAACAAACTGAAGCCTCAACTGCTGATCAAGATGGACACCAAATATCCACACATGGATAAATGGGTTCCAATCCAGCTGAATGACAACTGGGAAGAGGCTAAGAGGGAATTTGTCTATGATTACTATGTCATAGGCAGATGGAATGAAGAAGATCCCAACTCCACTTTCACTCAGTTCATGATTGACTATCGTAGGGAACTCTATCAACAACTTTTTGCTGCAGCAGACATGGCAAGAATTGAGTTCAATGCCCCTAAGCCAATCATCTACATGCCTCCCAAGAAAGATGGCTTCATTGACCAATCACAAATATTCCAAGAGTTCTTTGAGATCCTGAAGCTGAATAGGATGGTGCTTGGGCCTAAGGGAACAAACCAAGAGGCTATGGAGCTGAAGAAGAGAGTTTGGGCACCGTATGGAATGGTGCCACCTCCTGAAGACAATCTCTGAAACTGGCTAAGTCCTCTTGACCCTTAACTGCCTTAAGTGCTGAATTGGATGAGTACTTGCTCTTGGCTGCTGATATTGTTGATTTGGTCATCTCTGCTGAAAATGTTCAAAGTCTGCTGATCACATGTCCCTTTATTGCTCTGATCACATGCTTTCCCATTTGCTCTGATCATATGTTTATGTCTTATGTAGTTTACTCTGATCAAATGATATGTAATTTCTCTGATTCATGCTTTGATAAGTTTGTTTGACTATCATAATGCCTGTAATGTCAATGATTATATGAATGATAGTTGAATGTTTATGTGAATCAAGAGATAACATCTCATTGTCTCAACTTGCCTGACTTAAACCTATATGCAATCAAACAGTGATTACACTAACATATTTCTTTCAGGAAATTTGACCTTAGTCACATCTGCTGAAGATAAATGTAATAAGTGTAGTCAAGTCACTTTTGCTTAGAATGCATAGGTTTTGGCATCATCAAAAAGGGGGAAATTGTTGGGAATAAAATGAGAAGTTTTGATTAAGATACCAAAACCCCTTAAGACATGCCAAATAGATAAGTCAAGTTTAAATGAACATGTTTCAGGAATGTTGGAACATGTAGCTTAAGGCTAGTTGAGAAGCTGAACTATTAGGCAGCTCTTAGTATTTTAGATGCACAAGTTGAGGGGGAATACATGTTTATAAGACTACTAGAATCAAGTCCCCTCAAGGCTCAAGAATCAAATTGACCTTAAGTCTACTGATGGACAACTATGTTGATCAAGTCAACTTAGTTATGGTACAACCTATCTGAAGATCAATTGAATGGAATGCATCAGCAAGACCAAGTCTACTGAAGCATATGTCAAAGCTCAGAAGGTTTGTGATTCGGGTGGAATTTACACGTTTTAGGGGCACATGTGAAGTGTATTTTGATATGGATTTCATTGAATTATGCATGGAATATGATTGTTTAAGCCGAAATGAGAGAAAGGTTGTGTTTTGTCGATTTTAGAGGAAATACGATGGAATTTGGAGCAAAACACCAACCATACTTCACTGGGTCAAGAAGAGGAGTGAACGGTTGGATTCGTCTCGAAAACCGAAGTGGAATAGCCAAAAGAATCGAGTCAATCGGGTACCCGAGGCGAAAGATATGCACGAAACGAAAAAGGGGTAGAAATCAAGCTAGAGCACGGCCGAGCTCATGGCTCGGCCGAGCCAATTTTCAGGCCAAATCAAGGCCACGGCCGAGCACTCTTCTCGGAATAGAGCAGCTCGAGACCGAGGGGTTTGGGCCACACTAGGGCACGGCCGAGCACCCTTCTCGGCCGAGCACCTGTCCAAGCCAACCTCCATTTTGCACGGCCGTGCTCCGTGCACGGCCGTGCTACCCCCATTCTCGGTGCCTATCTCCTATTTTGGCCATTTTTGAAGGACTAACTTGCAATTTTGGCATCTAAACCCTACCCCAACACTATATAAGCCCCCTTTCTTGAAATCCAAGACATCCTCCCCCAATCCACACATAGTTACACATACTTGGAGGTGTTTTGGCTATTTCTCTCTCAATTCTTCATCAAATCAAGAAAGAAAGGAGGCATTAGCTTGGGAATTCCATTCCCTACCACATTCTAGACTAAGCTTTCTCTTTCCCTTTCTTTTTATTTAGTTATTTCATTTGGATTTTGTAATTTGAACACTTTGTGGTTCTAAGGCATTGTAAGACTTGGATTGATGTTTATGAGTAATTTCTTGCTTTAATTGGTGTTTGTTTCTTATTTGCATGTTTAATTATCCATTGTCAAGCATGTTGTTATTGGCCATGATGATTTGCTTAATTCATTGTTAATTGGGGTAAGATCGAGAGATTTATTCCGTTTAATCGTATGCAAGCATGCAACCCGATATTATTATGAGCTCGAGAGAGGATTAATTATCGGAGAGGGAATCGAATGGTCTTAGGAGCTATTTTAGGCGGTTTAATGTTTGTGAGGTAGAAATACGAGCCTATGTTGCATTGCGCCTTTGGTTAATTAGATCGAGAGATTAATTAATTCTTCTTGTGTGATCACCCTATATGAGATAAACTTAATGGCCATCTAAACGAGATAACATTCATAAACGGACATCTAAGTGTTACAATCGTCTTGGAACCCACCTTTTCTTTTTGAGTTACATCCGTTTCACTTTCGTTTTACTTATTTGCTTGGTATTTGATCGATTTCGTCTTTGCTCTTTATTACTTATTTGTGACACTTGGTAGGTAATTTTAGAGTAAATCATCATATTCAAACAATCGATCACGTCTATTTAGAACTCGATTAGCAAACTCCACTTTTACGCTTAACCTTCTCGTGGGATCGACCTCGTGCTTATCACGCTACGATAGACGTCGTACACTTGCGGTTGTTTATTTTAGTGTTGCATAACACGTGTATCAAGTTTATGGCGCCGTTGCCGGGGAGGTTTTTATAAGCTCTAGAGTGTAGGCTAGGAGAGTTTTAGTTTAGACATTTACTTGCTTTCTTTATTTGCAAAAATCCAAAAATATTTGTGTGTTTTACTTTGATTCCACTTGCGATTCTTACTTTCTTTTGAACTTTTGTCTAGACATGGCATATGATCACCCGAGCTAGGAGAAGATTTGAAGGTCAATGTTGTGAAAGAGGATCCCCAAGTGGAAGAGCATGAGTTGAAGATGGGCAAGAAGGCCAAGTTTGGGGGAGTTTTTTTTTTAAAACTCCCCCAAATCAAGAGCAAGGATGACAAGGGGGTGACTTGATATTCCCCTCAAGGAAGAACCGTCCGGCATAGGACGTTAAAAATAGCGCTTCTTGGGAGGCAACCCAAGGTTTTATTGCTTTGATAGTTTTGATAGCTTGGTTTATTTTGTAGGTATGGATGAAGAGTACTATGGATAGCAAGTCTTGGAGAATGAAGAAGAAGCAAAGCCAACTTTGGAGTGGAGGAAGCAAGTGTTGCAATGGTGATCTTTTAAGAAGCATTGGATGTGCAAGGAGGGAGGTAACAACTTGTAGCCCCAAACTTAGAATTTATACATAGTAAAATTCTAAGTTTGGGGGAGTTATTTTTTCTTTTATTTTTTATTAGTTGTTACCCTTGCACCGGTTCGTCATTCTACTTGTGTCACATTTTGCACCGGCACACACTTGGTTTTCACATATTTATATTGGTTAAGTTGGTTTTGATCATATGTTGGGTAGTGGATCTTTGGTGAAATGTGAGCATGAATAATCATTGGAATCCATGGTTGAGTAGTTGTGGTGATGTCTATTTGCTTTGAATGTATGCATGATTGGTGTTGGAATATGGTATCATGTTGTGTTCATATTTGTGAGCTTTGATAGCATGGATGCATGATGTGTTGTTGTTTGGGAACATTTGATGAATGTGAGAGTCCTATTGAATAAACCGGTGAGAATTGAGCCTTAAATCGAGCATGTAATCCGGTTTAGTTCATTTGAGAGTGGACTATGTTATTGCTAGTAATCCTAGAACTTGCCTAAGTTCTTGTTTGGAAAGCATGATTGTGTGAGATGATGTGATGTGATATAGGCCATCTTGTTCTAAAAGAGTCACTTAGCTAAAATTTCTCAAAACCGAAGTAATTTTCCATAGTTAGCCCCTTGAGCTTAATTCCTCATTTTCTTGGCAAACTACAATGTTAACCACTTAGCCTTTTTGAGCCTTTTGATTCCTACATCTAGTGGAGGATAAAAGACAAAGTGGAAAGCATGTGCATTGAATGAATATCTTTGGTGAAAAGAAAAGTTGGAAAAGTTGAAAGAAAAAGAGAAAGATGAAAAGAAAATCAAGGAAAAGAAAAGAGGGACAAAGAGCCCCAAAAGCTTGAAAAGAAAAAAAAAAAAGAGTGTTCAATGGTTTTGTGGTGTAGAATGTGCTTAAAAGAGAACAAATAAATTGTGGAAGTTAGAGTTTTTGAGTTGCAATCCGCGCAATTGTAACTTTATCTTGAGAAGTTTTTTTTTAGATGTGTCTATGCGTCTTTATCTCTCGCTCTCCACTAGTTTATAAGTTACTTCATCCAAATTTACCCCACCTTGACCAAAGAGCCAATGTTACATCCTTGATAAAGTCCTATTGATCACATTGTTGAGCATTTGAGTGTGTGTAGAAAAGTAGAAGTTGGGCAAGCATATGGTGATTGCATAGCATAACTTGGTTGATGAGTGCATTAATATCCTCAATTTGTTTGTGTTTTTGAGAGAAACACTTCATCATGTGAGTAGAGGACTTGAGCATTTGGATTTTGTTTCCCATTCACAATGTGTTGTGTGTTTGTGCATTCTTTGATTCATGAATGTGATTTGCAATAATGAGCCTATGATCTTCATTGAGAAATGCACTTTGAGAAAGAGATATCACTACATTCTTACTTTGCATGTGTGATTTGCATTGAATATTCCATTGTGATCATTCCACCCTCATTGTTTTAAGTGCTTAGTTGTTTGAGGACAAACAACATTTTAAGTTTGGGGGGGTTTGATTCGGGTGGAATTTACACGTTTTAGGGGCACATGTGAAGTGTATTTTGATATGGATTTCATTGAATTATGCATGGAATATGATTGTTTAAGCCGAAATGAGAGAAAGGTTGTGTTTTGTCGATTTTAGAGGAAATACGATGGAATTTGGAGCAAAACACCAACCATACTTCACTGGGTCAAGAAGAGGAGTGAACGGTTGGATTCGTCTCGAAAAACGAAGTGGAATAGCCAAAAGAATCGAGTCAATCGGGTACCCGAGGCGAAAGATATGCACGAAACGAAAAACGGGTAGAAATCAAGCTAGAGCACGGCCGAGCTCATGGCTCGGCCGAGCCAATTTTCAGGCCAAATCAAGGCCACGGCCGAGCACTCTTCTCGGAATAGAGCAGCTCGAGACCGAGGGGTTTGGGCCACACTAGGGCACGGCCGAGCACCCTTCTCGGCCGAGCACCTGTCCAAGCCAACCTCCATTTTGCACGGCCGTGCTCCGTGCACGGCCGTGCTACCCCCATTCTCGGTGCCTATCTCCTATTTTGGCCATTTTTGAAGGACTAACTTGCAATTTTGGCATCTAAACCCTACCCCAACACTATATAAGCCCCCTTTCTTGAAATCCAAGACATCCTCCCCCAATCCACACATAGTTACACATACTTGGAGGTGTTTTGGCTATTTCTCTCTCAATTCTTCATCAAATCAAGAAAGAAAGGAGGCATTAGCTTGGGAATTCCATTCCCTACCACATTCTAGACTAAGCTTTCTCTTTCCCTTTCTTTTTATTTAGTTATTTCATTTGGATTTTGTAATTTGAACACTTTGTGGTTCTAAGGCATTGTAAGACTTGGATTGATGTTTATGAGTAATTTCTTGCTTTAATTGGTGTTTGTTTCTTATTTGCATGTTTAATTATCCATTGTCAAGCATGTTGTTATTGGCCATGATGATTTTCTTAATTCATTGTTAATTGGGGTAAGATCGAGAGATTTATTCCGTTTAATCGTATGCAAGCATGCAACCCGATATTATTATGAGCTCGAGAGAGGATTAATTATCGGAGAGGGAATCGAATGGTCTTATGAGCTATTTTAGGCGGTGTAATGTTTGTGAGGTAGAAATACGAGCCTATGTTGCATTGCGCCTTTGGTTAATTAGATCGAGAGATTAATTAATTCTTCTTGTGTGATCACCCTATATGAGATAAACTTAATGGCCATCTAAACGAGATAACATTCATAAACGGACATCTAAGTGTTACAATCGCCTTGGAACCCACCTTTTCTTTTTGAGTTACATCCGTTTCACTTTCGTTTTACTTATTTGCTTGGTATTTGATCGATTTCGTCTTTGCTCTTTATTACTTATTTGTGACACTTGGTAGGTAATTTTAGAGTAAATCATCATATTCAAACAATCGATCACGTCTATTTAGAACTCGATTAGCAAACTCCACTTTTACGCTTAACCTTCTCGTGGGATCGACCTCGTGCTTATCACGCTACGATAGACGTCGTACACTTGCGGTTGTTTATTTTAGTGTTGCATAACACGTGTATCAGTTTGTTCAGCAGAGATGTCTCAGCACACTTGAACCAGAACAATGACTAGTCAAGCCCAACTGTGTTGATAAGGTCAAGACTACTGATCTAAAGCCATGAATGCTCAAAGACCATCAAGAGATATGCATGGAAAGAGAATGAGCCAAGTCATCTGAAGAGCAAGCCAACATTGCTGATAAGCAAACTCTGCTTAAAGTGATAAGCAGAACTGTCCAAGTGAGAAGGAATCTTGTCCTTATCATAGGACCAATCATCAGAAGTGATGTCCATGTTTAATCAAGTGAATCTTGAAGTCAGACATTAGGAAGAGTGCTTCAAAGTCAAGACAAAGTGCTTACAGCCGTTTACTTCCCAAATTAAGGACATGTCACTTTCAAGAATCTGTCTTCCAATTGCAGAGTTCAAGGAAGACAAATATAGACATTTTGAGGTTGTCTTTCCAACGGGAAAATCCTCAAATTGTTCTATAAATACATGAAGTGTGGAAACCATTGAATGTATCCAACTAGCACCTACATTGCTGAAGAAACTCAAAGCCTTCAAGCTTTCTTAGAACATTCACAGTTTCCAGAAACACTTCATCTAAGCTGAACTACATTGTATATCCATACAAGCTTAGAGAGATATCCTATCCTTTTACACTGAGCTCATTGTAAAGGATATCTCAACCTAGTTGGAACCAAACTTCAACCCTTATACCTTTCCAAAAGAGAGATAGAATGTTGTTGTAGTAGAAGTGGTAGGAATTGACTGTTGAGAGAAGAACAGTTCAATTCTCAATTGAGAAGAGAGTACTAGGACTATGATATCCTAGGGATCAAGGCACCAAGGAGTGGTGCGGTTGATCAAGTGCACATTGGCACTATAAAACAAGTAATTCCAAGAGTGGAGGAATTATCCTGTTAAATCAGAGAAAGTGGATGTAGGAGCTTGAGTCTCTGAACCACTATAACTCTTGTGTTGATTTACTTTCAAAGTATCTTCATTCAAACAACACATTCATACACAACATACAAAGTAACTTTTCAAAGACATATACCTAAGACTGTGTAAAATTGTTTTGGACAAGTTCCCTGAAAAACAGTTTCAGTGTAAAAAGGATTTCAGAACTTAAAAGGAGTTTAAACTAAAGGGTCAACCACTATTCCGCACATATAACTCACTTAGATAGTTATTCAACTAAGTACTCAATAGAACTTAGTAGATTGATTATCTTTTCAGAGTTAATCATATCAGAAGAGTTGTCCAGGACAACCTTGCTGAAACCAGTTTGGTTAAAGTTTGAAAAAGATTTGCATACAAGTGTATTTCCCCCCCCCCCCCCCCCATACACTTGTTATATACTCCTTTCAGGACCAACACAATGTAATGATGGTATTTTCTTCTCCCAGAGTAAGTATGCTAAGAACTTGGTTAAAAGATTTGGTCTTGAAAATTCAAAAACGATGAAAACTCATATGGGATCCACTTTGAAACTTTGCAAAGATAGTGCTGGAAAAGATGTTGATCCAACACTTTATAGATCCATAATAGGTAGTTTACTTTATCTAACCTCTAGTAGACCAGATATTATGTACAATGTGTGTGTTTGTGCTAGGTACCAAGCTAATCCAAAGGAATCTCACCTAAATGCAGTGAAATGACTTATCAAGTATGTTTCAGGTACAAATGAACTAGGGATATTGTACACTAAGGACACCAACAACATTCTGATAGGCTACAGTGATGTTGATTGGGCTGGAGATATAGATGATAGAAAGAGTACGAGTGGAGGATGTTTATACATGGGGAACAATCTTGTATCATGGCACAGCAAGAAACAGAATTGTGTTTGGCAATCCACAACTGAGTTTGAATACATAGCTGCTGGAAGCTGTTGCACACAACTCTTGTGGTTAAGCAAGATGTTTCATGATTATGGTATTGAGAATGGTATACTTACAATTTTTTGTGATAATACTAGTGCCATTAACATTTCTAAAAATCTTGTACAACACTCACTCACAAAGCACATTAGCATAAGACATCATTTTATGAGAGATTTAGTAGAGAATAATATTGTTAAGTTGGAGTATGTACCTACTGAAAAACAGAATGCTGATATCTTTACAAAAGCTTTAGACCATGAGAGATTCTCTATTCTGAGAAATTCTCTTGGCATGAGCACTATCTGAAAAATTTCGGATGGATGTTGTCACAAATGCTGACGCATTTGTGACAACATCATGGGTTGTATGAGTTTTATAAGTTGAATTTATTTCTTACTTAGTTAAATAATTCCTTTGTAAAATATCTTCAAATCTAAGAATTTTGAAGTGAAAAAATAAACATGTCTCACACCTCTCAAATGCATAAAAATAGAATGTTATTAGCATACTAAAAGATGTACCAAATCACCGAGTAACTATGGAGCACGGAGTTCACTACTACGATGCCTTCTTTTCAAAAGGTGATTTTTGGTAAAAACATCAAAATATTTGTAATTCATTATACACATCCCATCATTTTAAAAATAAAAATACTCTGTATGTAATTGTAAAATGACTAAGTAACCCTTATACAAATTAAAGATAATTTTTTTAAAAAAAATGAAAAAATCTTAAAAAATGTAATTAAAATCTAAAAAGTATTTTAAAAGATTAATAAAATCTTAAAAAATAATTATTTTAAATAAATCAAATATTTTTTAAAAATAATCTGAAAAAATTAAATATTTTTTAAAAAGAAAAAAATAAATTATTCAAATAAAAAATTTAAAAATCAATTAAAAATGAAAAATTCCTAAATATTTTAATAAATCCTAAAAAATAATTAATTAAAAAATCAATTAAAATTAAGAATTCGAATATTGATAAATAAAATCTAAAAAATTAAAAATCACCTAAATCTTAAGAATTAATTAAATTAATTAAAAATATTAAAAATATAATTGATTTAATTATTTTTAAAATTTAGTTGAAATTTTTAAATTTTATTAGCTTTATTTTATTTTTAAAGATTTTATTTTTTAATTTAATATTGAGTTGATTTTTCTTTATTATTTTATTTAATTTTTTTAAATAATTGTTAATCGTTAATTTTTTATTTTATTTATTTTTCAGATTTAATTTAGATTTAATTATTATTTTTTTTATTTTTTTAATTGATTGTTCCATTTTTAAATGATTTTTAAAATTTAGCTGATTTTTTAAAATATTTTCAATGTTTACACGTAATTTTATTATATTATTAACTATTTTTCTATTTATTAAATTTTATATGTTTTTAAAGATTTAGTTAATTTTTATTAGTTAGGAGGGTTGAAGGGTAAGTAAAAAATAATTGGAGTGTGTATAGTAATAAAAATTGAATTTTAAATTTTAATGGAGTGTATATAACATTTTAAATATCTTTGTTTATTTTGGCTTTTTGGGATGCACAGAAGGCACTGAAAAGTCGATGGTAAATTCAACCTAAGCCAAAAAGCCATGGAGTCATTGGAGTGCCGAGGATATTTTGGTAATTTTCTTCATCTTCTACATTTGTCTCTACTTCCATTCGCGAGTCTCCTCCTCCCACTGAACCTTCAAACTTCAAATCGGTGACCTACCAAACAATATCTTCTTGCACGAATTCTGACGAGGGATAACGCAGAACAAGCTGTGTAATGAAAAATTCTGAGTCCCCCATCGGTTGCGGAATCGTCCCTTCTCTGATTTCCGCCTTCGTCGACACTTTCATCGATTTCTCCGTCAGCGGCGGCCTTTTCTTGCCCCAAGAACCAGAAGCGGCCAAGAACTCCAACGCTCCATTGCAAACAGTCTTTCCCCAGCCCCGTCGCCTCATCGCCATCGGAGACATCCACGGCGACCTTCCCAAGGCCAAATCCGCCTTAAGTCTCGCCGGTGTTATCGGCCGTGATGATCGGTGGTCGGGCGGCGACGCCACCGTTGTTCAAGTTGGTGATATTTTAGACCGCGGCGGGGATGAGATTAAGATATTGTATTTTTTCGAGAAATTGAAAAGAGAGGCGGCGAAAGCCGGTGGTACGGTTATCACGATGAATGGGAATCACGAAACCATGAATGTGGAAGGGGATTTTCGGTATGTGACTGGAGATGGGATGAAGGAGTTTGAAAATTGGGCGATTTGGCAATGTGTTGGGAATGCTTTGAAGAAAAAGTGCGATGGAATCGACGAAAGGGTTTTATTTAGGGATTTATTCGATGGGGTGCCTGCTGAGATCCCGAGAGTTCCAGCGGAGTTTCAGGATGGCGCTAGGGCTCGAATCGCTGCTCTGCAACCTAATGGATTGATTTCAACTAGGTTCTTATCGAAAAACCAAACTGTTGTGGTGGTGGGGGACTCTGTTTTTGCTCATGGTGGATTGTTGCAGAAGCATGTGTTGTATGGATTAGAACGCGTAAACGAGGAGGTTAGGGATTGGATTCGTGGTGTGAAGGAGAAGGTGCCGAGGCAGCTGGTGAGGGGGAAGAACTCCATTGTTTGGTTGAGGAGCTTTTCGAACGAGTTGGCGAAGGACTGCGATTGTTCGATGCTTGAGCATGTTTTGGAGACTATTCCTGGTGTGAAGAGGATGATCATGGGGCATACGATTCAGGAAGGTGGTATTAATGGTGTTTGCGATAATCGAGCAATTAGGATTGATGTGGGGATGTCTACATTGTGTGGGAATAAATTCCCTGAGGTATTGGAGATAAATGAGAAATCAGAGCTCAGGGTTATAACATCCAATCCGTTGTACAAGAAAAGGTATGAAGCTCCTTTTCTTGCTAATAAAAAAGAAGGCATTGTTGGTTCAAGACAGGTTGAGGTGAGTGCTTGAGTATTTGTAGGTTTCTTGATGTTTACCCTTTGCTTAAAAGAGTACAAAGCTTCGTTTCGTGCAATCGTGCAGTTTGCTAGGTAATCAAGCTGTCAATATAGTATTTGAATTAAAATGATTGGATGGTTAGCTCTTTCAATTGTATTTTCATTTAGTGAATGGCATAGGTGCTTGCAAAGGAAGGAAACATTGTTTAGTTGTTAAACTCCTCTGCCATTTGTGATTATTTTGCAAGTGTCTCTATTTCTGCATGTTTTTTTCTAGTTTATGTTTATGGAATTGTTGTTTTCCTCAACAGATTAATTTATTTTGCAAGCCACATAATATATGGTCAGGACTGCAGAGTGATATTCAAAGTCATATGAAAAGATTTAACAGCTAGATAACTACAATGCTATAAGGTTTAATGACTATGGTGCTTTTTCCCTAGTGGTAGTGTTTACCGAATCAATGATCTATAGCTGGAAGATCTCTTATCTGCTGGTTTTTCTCTTTTTATAAACCAGAATCTGTAAATAATCCTACTTCTAATCTTATTTTTTATTTTTGCACCATATAAAAGAATGGATTTCCAATGGTAATCTGCTTTTAAATCTTCCCAAATACACCTCTCAACATCTGGATTTAGAGCCATCATTCTCGTAGATGTGATATAAGTATATAGCTCAAAAATTGAATTTATACAATGCGCTATGCCCTTTATGCTGTTGAACATAAATTTTCAATAGTTTAAGTTTGATGTGTGATTAAACATTTAAACATAATGAAATTATTGTGCCTTCTTTTGGCTACTTGCTCTTCTTTTTTACACTAATTGACCAATAGTTCTGGGAATGATATTATGTGGCAGAAAAGGTGCAAATGAAGGATTAAGGTTGTTTTTGCTTATCAAGTGCATTCACTATTTCTTAGTAGTTAGTACTAGACATTTTTGGGGCAATCTATCATAATTTTATCATCCGATAGATGCTCTGTATGATTCATTATCAACTTTGAACTTTGCATTGGATTCTACAGCATGATTAGAATTGTTTGACATGCATTTTGTTTCATTCCTCCCTATCAGCCAATACGGTTGTAACCACCTATAATTATTTTTCTTATACTTCAAATGGGATCTCAAACACATCGTCCTTGATTTCGAGTATATGGTTATGCAGCTAATGTGTGATGAAATTGATTAGATGATGGTATGAGTTGGGTGGTTATTAGTCATTGATCTGTTTTGCCCTACGGAATTACATTGGTTTCATCTGTATTAAGCCTGCATGGTTGGCATTCGTCAATGGTGACGATGTTATAAAGAGGCAGATATATAGACTATAGTATGTGGGTGTAAGTAGTTGATCAGTTGATACAGGAGAATATCACAAAACAGATGAGAATTAGAGATCATCATACTATTGCTGCTAAGTGTGAGGATTAGTAAGAATGGTCGATGCTATTTGTTATTGAAAGAAGTGCAGGGGTTGGCCATTCATTACAGATCGATATGTTTGATCCTTTTGGAGTAATATCACAACTAGTTGATGCATATATGCTTCCAGATGTTGTTTCATTAAAGTAAAATGGCTAATATCTTTATAAGGGATTTAATATTACACCTCATGAAGGTGTTTAGGATCGTAAAATATGTATAGTGTGCTTGCATTGGCTCCACATATTTATAAGCAGGTGTTTATGAAAACGTGTTGGATAACTTGATTATATATATACACACATTTCATGTCAAGTTGGGCAAAATTTTTGGGGTTTTTAATTAGATTATTGTATATTAAATAAATAATTTTAAAATTACATTAATATTGAAAAGTTACATATTTTTATTGTAAAACGGTGTGGGGCGAACATACACCTTATAGACATATAACACATACTCCGTATGTATATAGGAAACGTCTAGGAACTACGCATTTTCCTTTTTTTAATAACATACATACAACATACATACATCTCATATATATATATACACAAAACACCCCGGGGCTAGGCGTTTTTTTTAAGATTTTTTTTACTTAATACTACGAAAAAGTTAAGCATGCCCAAAAAATTTTAATAGTATATTTGAATTATGAAAATTATGATAAAAAATTTAAAAGTAAATGTCTAGCGATATCAATTTATTCTTATACTTAAAGTTAAACTAGCATATATGGAGTATAATATACATGCAATTATAGAGTATAAAAGTTATAATATACAATGATATTTGGATGACGAACACGGACACGTAGCAACTTGAACACGAGCACGTAGCAACTTTTGAAACTTGATCACTTTTAATAAACAAAAAATCCTAAAACAAACAAAAATTAATAATTTATCAAAATTAATATTTCATTAAATTAAAAAAAATACACTTATATATAAATGAACTTAATTACAAACTTTCTCTATGATACACATGAATTGTTGAATCAGCAGTAATGATGAAATTGAAGAGAGGAAAAAAATGAATAAGGAAAGGAATAAGAGAGAGGGATTAAGAGAATGAGTGAAGGAATAGAAGTATGAAATTTTTTGTGAATGTAATTTTTTTTTCACACAAAAAGTGAATTATATAAGATGAATACGTATGGTGTTGCATGATGGGAGGTAGAAAACTTTCACGTGAAACAAATTGACAAAAAGTATTCACATGAGAGCATCTCCTATGCTAGGTAGAAATTTTTGGGTATGAATTTGTCATGTTTGCGCCACATGTGTGCCACCTCAAAAGTTTTATACCCCTACCTCAAAACACTCCTTCCTCTTCCAATCATTCCTACCTCAAAAGTAACTATTCATGGGTCCCACTATCAAATCATATATATTTATTATCTTTAACTATTAACTATTTTTGTTATGAATTATTTATTTATTCAATTAAATATTAATTATAAAATTATAATATACAAATAAAATAATAAAAAAAAATCTTGGTGTAACATAATATTTAAAAAAATGGTTGTTAAAATTTCATTTAAACCATACAATTAAGGAGTACAAAAAAAAAAAATTATTGCGAATAAAAATTAAAATTAAGAGTACAACATAAAATTAATATGGTAGTTCAAAAGTTATACAAACCCCAAATTAAATGTGTACACTGTACAGTATATAGGAAATGGAAATTCAATATATTAAAAAAAAATTAGCGGTGGGACCCACAATATTACAGCCCACTTGCGCGTGAGTCTACGCTGAAGAAAATACATTCATTTTTGTATATTTGTTCCTCACGCACTATCAATCTCCACTCTCCCTTTTTCTCCTTTTTTATCTCTACCTGGGTAGTCACAACCCTTCCCCCAAACCTCTTTCTCTGCCACCTCAGCATCCTCACAGTGCAGTATTTTTTATTTTCTTGGTAGAGGTAGTGCTCCACGTGGGATCTCTACCTCCCATTGTGGATGCCCTGAATCATGAATGTGAAGTTGTGTAAGGTGTGTCCCGTAAAAAAAAAAAAAAGTTGTGTAAGGTGTGTAAGGCAAGTAAAGTCGATTAAGGACAAATTAAGGTTAATTTGATAAATCAAACTTTTAACTTTTATAAACATATAAATTAAATTTGATGTATACTAATTTTTGTTTTTATTCTAAATATATATATTAATATTAATGTCTATTAATTATTTTTTATTATTTTCATTAACTCTCAAGTTAATTGACATATAAATAAATAAAAATTTGATTTTTTAAAAAAAAATAGTCCTTTTTTAAATTATAATATATGTATATATAATGTGTATATTTATTTTCATTATCACTTAATATTATATATGCATATGCATGATCAGTGATGTAAGAAATTAGTGTGTGTGTGTGTCAGTGGGTGGCGTGTAGTGTAGTATAGTAATATTATATACGGAGTATGTACGATTGATGGAAGAAATATATATGCATTATAAGTAATACTCCAGTAATCGTAATGGAAGGAAAGATGTAGCATGTGTGTGATAAATTGTCTGAAGTGACATATGCATATTCTTCACATGACTTTTTTTTTACTTTGAGAAGGAAAAATGTAGCATGCGTGATAGAGTTGGCGTGAAGTGAGGAAGTGTTGTGAAATGATATTTGCATGTTTTTATTGTATGTGTGTGTGGGGCATATGAATAAAAATTGAGCTAATCTTTGGACAAACTTAATTATTTTTCCCCTATGATTAAGCTTGTGAACCACGAGGAGTTTTAAATTGTAAGCACCATTCACAAATTTACCATTTTTAGACATTTATTGTCAACGTCACTCCTCTTCCAATATTTCTATCAAAATTAATTAACTCATTATATAAGTATGTAAGTAGGTTTTGTGGGTTGAATTTGGGAAGAGCTTCAGAGGTGGGGTTATCATGGCGGATCTGTTCCATGGTGGTTGCACAAGTCAGAGGAATAGTGATGCACCATTTTGCCATATTCTATATTCTAACTTTCTAAGGAAAGAAGGCACAACAATGGATAGTTGTGATATTGATGAAGATTTGTGGAGCAATAAATTTGTTGTTTTTCAGCTTAATCAGTTCTAAAAAAGAGAGATCACTTTTACTTACACATATTATCACTTTTTAACAATGAGTTATCACTTTTTTTTTTTTAAGTGATAAGATTTTAATAAAAAGTGATAATGTTTTAGAAAAAGTGACATCAATTTTAATAAAAATATTATCATTTTTCAACAATTTTTTATCACTTTTTTAATAGTGATATTATTTCAAGTAAAATGTTAATTAAAATTAAAAAAATGATAATATTTAAATAAAAAGTGACGTTCACTTTTGATAAAAATATTATCACTTTATAATTAAACTCTTATCACTTTTTGAATACTAATATTATTTCAACTAAAATTGACAATTAATATCACTTTTTGAATACTACTACTTAATATTATTTCAACTAAAATTGACAATTAACTCAAAAAAATTGATGTTTGTTGTAAATTGGGTAGCACATTTTTTTAATCCCTTCTTAATAAAATGTTCACCTTTATTCGTATGTAAAATGTATGTATCAATTTTTTATTAATATTTTTGAAAAAAATACTTTATAATTAATTTATAACAATAATATAAATTTATAGTTAATTTAATTTTTTTAACAATATTTAAATAAATTAATGTTAGTGGGCTTGGGACATGAAGCCCACATGGATGTTACGTGAGCCGCTGAAAGAGTGGGCTGGACAGAAATTAAACGAGGGAGGGTGGCTCAGTTAGATGCACTATTTATAAATTAAATTAAGTGGGTTTAAAAAGGATCCGTCTCACGAAATGAGATCTGTGAGACGGTCTCACACAAATTTTTGCCATAAAAATTTGTACTTTTTTTTCAGTTTTATAAATACGAATGTTATGTTTTATTTTTTAAGATCATATATGCATATTTGGTTATCAACAAAAAAATATGACATCTCAAAGATTGACATACTGGGAAGATAAACCTCCCTTTGTGCCAAATTTGAAGCTAGTTAATTACATGGAAAGTAGGTTAAACTCTCCAATCTGGACACCAGAGGCCGATAAAATTCTCGCAGATACACTCGTTGGCGAGTGGTCGATTGGACGCCATATGCTTGATAAACAAAAAGAGTGTGCAGCTATTGATCAACTGAATGGTGCATTCTGGGAGCACACATATACCATGGAGGAGGTGGATGAACGCATAACGACTTTCAAACGAAGGCATGATATGTAGGCGCTGATGATCTCTACTGATGGATCAACATGGGATAAAGAAAATATGTGCATCAACGCTAATTCGAAAATATGGTCTCGGTGGCTCAATGTATGCTCTCTCAATTTAATATAAATCAAATTTATTTATAGAGGTGAAAAAATATTATTATAAAAAATTAAGTTTCACATGAACTATTTATATTCGTACAAGTAGATTCTATTTCTAAAGCATACTTTGTGCAAGAAGAACCATTATGGGACCAGTTATCAAAATTATTCAACAACTAAGACTCTTTCTGGTGAAGTGCCTCAATGTAGCCATCCAATTCATCGAGTTGGTTCGAGCAAAACAACAACTTCAGAGATAATTAAGCGTGTATGTCGTCCAGATTTAAAATAAAAACTTTTTTTTTTGTAATAGTCTCATCTATGAAGGTTATGAAGGTGTACCAAGTATCTAATTTGAATTAATCAAGTACTTTTATTTCTTAGTTCAACCTTAAATTTAAATTTAATTTCTTAATTTTTTAATTATATGAAGATTTTTATATTTAATACAAAATAAAACTAAAAAAAACATATATTATATATACATATGTATATATAAATAAAGAAAACGCATTAGGCCCAAGCGTTTTCTTATTTAATATTTTTTTTAATTAAAAAATAAATTGATGCCATAAATAAAAAAACACACAAAAAAAAAAAATGCATGAGTCGAGCGTTTCCCCTTTTTAATATTCTATATGCACCCCAACTTCATGAAAGAATTACAACGAGACCCCAAAAATTCTATATGCACCCCAACTTCATGAAAGAATTACAAGGAGACCCCAAAACGCACAACCCCAACACGTTTTGGGGTGAAACTGGAAAAAAAAATGTCAGATGAAATTCGTACAAAAACGCGTTGGGGCCTAATGTTTTTATACAGAAACGCATCGCCCCACAATGTTTTACAATAAAAATATGTAACTTTCCAATATTACCATAATTTTAAAATTATTTATGAGATTATTGACTACTAGATCCCACTTTTTGAAATTTAAAGCATCCCACTCCCTGCTAATTTCTCAAATTGAAATTTAAAGCAACCCACTCCCAAGTTAGAATTGAATTTCCTATTTTGCCCTTTCACTTTCCTTAATTTGGTAATTTCTTCTTTTTCATTTCGAAATTTAGGTTGTAGGAATAGATGACAAAAAGGTGGTTTCGTACAACATTATGTCAGGGCAGAAGCCCATTCCGGCGACGTCCAATCTGCGGGAAATTCAAGGTCCAGGCCGCCGATTATCTTCCCTCATCTCAGTTATTTGAAATTTGAATTCTGTTTCAGCATTATTCTAATTCCCGATCTCGAAATTCATTTCTAGGGTTCCTCGAAGAAAAAGCGAAATTTGGTGCAACCCACAATCTGCTCTCGCTCCTGTAATCTCCCATGGATTATGAAGTTTTCGTTAATGTAAGCCACAATTCTATTAGCAAGATGGTTTCTATTGATAGCAAATCAACATTCAATTTTTCTTGTCCCAAGTTTTTGATTCGTGGCCTGAACTCCAAAACAATGTTGAAAATATTTCTTTTTCTTGGTCTGTTGGTAGCATATCTAATTGCAAATTGGGTGGAGACCTTGATTTGAGAAACTTGCTTTCAGTTTGCCAAATTACTTGTCAGAAACTGGTTTCTGTTTGTCTTTCCCAAATTACTCATTTGTGCCATGTTCCTAACCCCCCATCTGATGCATTTAGTGTTGATCAGTCTTTAATGCCTTCATCCCAGTCATCGAATGGTACGGTTAAGTCATTTATTGCTCCAAAACCAAATAGGATCCCATTTAAGGTTGTTAAGAAAGTGAAAAATATTGGTCAATCATGTGAGTTTCAGGGCAAATCCAACATCCCTGCATATGACTTGTGTCCATCCATTCCCAATAAACCCCTACTTTCAGATTCTTGGTCCCAGATTATGTCTGGTGGCATAGGGCTAGAATTTAGGGGTGGTGCTGCTAAATTTAGGACTGAACTAATCAAGTACTGCACTCAAATGGGTTTTAAGTTTATTTACTCAAAAAATGATCAGAAATACATTAATGCCGTATGCCACGAGTCGTTGATCGGTGAATGTGATTGGTTTATCAAAGCTAAGTGTCAGCCAATTTCTGGATATTTTGTAGTTTCCAAAGCCAATCTCATTCATAGATGTGCTGGAAATCTTGTGAAAGAGGATTCTAAGAGAATGAGTCCCAAAATCATGTCAGATTTTGTTATTCAAACGGTTAGGACTGGCCCAACTACAGGTGGTAAACAAATAATTGACTTATTGAATGATCATTATGGATTGAAGATCCCCTACTGGAAAGCGTGGCGAACAATAGAGAAAGCTAGGGATCATATATTTGGTAGTTATGACGAGTCATACCACCAATTACGGTGGTATTGTGCTGCAATTGAGCGTACTAACCCAGGCAGCGTTGTTTTTCTAGAACCCAACCCTAAATCAGATCGATTTGAACGACTGTTTATTGCTTTCAAGGCTTGCATTGATGGTTTTCAGAGCTGTAGGCCAATGTTGTTCATTGATGGAACTTTCATGAAGGGTCGTGCTAAGGGTACATTACTATCCGCTACGGCCAAAGACGGGGACAATGGTAACTCATTTTCACCCGCTGCTTTATTTGTTTGTTTCGTTAAAAGTATGTTGTTTTTGGTGGACTAGTAACTATATGTTTGTTCGAATGTGGTCAATAAGGTATTGCTTTGCTGTTTCACATCATTTGATAGCAGAAATATCGTGCAAGAATCAGTTAGCAAATGCAGAAAATGAAATTGGTGGAATTAAGGCATTTCCATCAATGATTTAATGTTATAATGTTTGAAATTATAAATTGTATTTGTTTCAGTGAATATTGCAGGTCTGAATTTTGCAGTATACTGAGATTTCAGTTAATATTTTAGTTTAGAAAATGCAATAAATTCAATATTCATCTCTTGTGATTTTGATTGCAGACCTATTTCCCGTCGCATTTGCTATAGTATCCGCTGAGAATACAAACAATTGGATTTGGTTCCTAGAGAAATTGAGGGATTTTATTAAACATTCAAAACAAGTTTTTTATATATCGGATAGGCATTGTGGGTTGATGTCTGCCTTCCCAATAGTTTTCCATGAACCTATTCATTTTTTCTGTCTATTTCATTTGTTGACCAATTTGAAAGGCAAATTTTCTAAGGGTTGGAGCAATAAAATCCGATCTAACATGGGTGATGCTTTTCGAGACTGTGCATATGCTCCTACAGTGCGTATTTTCAATGAGAAAATTGCAATTTTCAAAGGTATTGGTGGTGTCATTGCTGATCGGTGGTTAGAATCACTTCCAGTCGAGAAATGGGCAGTGACTTATTCCCCCCATATTACAAGATATGGAGAAATGACATCAAATGTCGCCGAATCATTTAACTCGTGGATTTCAGATTTCAGGGGCTTGCCCATTACATATATGATAGACTCAATTAGAAAAGGTATGGTTTCATTTCTGTTTGTTTCGTTACATTAACTTTTTTTATTTAACTGTTGTATCCTTTTGGTTTCAGGTATCAGCCGATGGCACCTTGAACGTAGGGAAGAAAGTGCAAAGTGGACGGGTGCGTTGTGCCCTTCAAAAGAACAGTGGTGGAATCACCTAACCAATAAAGGTCGAACATGGGCAGTTGTGCAATGCCCCGGTGGAGATTTTGAAGTTGGGTCTACTCCATCTGTTCGGGTTGACCTTCGAACAAAATCTTGTTCTTGTTGTCAATGGAGAATTAGAGGTTTTTCGTGCTCACATGCTGTAGCTGTAATCCGGAAGAACAGCCCTAGTGTTTTCACATATGTTGAAGAATGCTTTTTCACAACCAAGTACAGAGAGTGTTACATGTTTGATCTTCACCCTATTCCCCAATCTGAAAAATATGAAATTCAACCCCAGCTTTCTTTAGAGTCAAAAATTATCCCCCCAATTCTGAACCGTCCTCCCGGCCGTCCAAAAAAGAAGATGTTGGTCCTGAAAGGAGTATATAACAAGTGTATGGGGGGGGGGGGGAATACACTTGTATGCAATTCTTTTTTAATTTGATCAAACCAGAGTTCAGCAAGGTTGTCTTGGACAACTCTGCTGAAGATGATTAACTCTTCTAAGATAGTCAAACTACTAAGTACTATTGAGTACTCAGTTGAATAACTATCTAGTGGAGTTATATGTGCGGAATAATGGTTGGCCCTTTAAGTTTAGACTCCTTAAGTTTCTGAAATCACTTTGTCAATCCAATGCAGTCCAGTTTAGTTTCAGGGAACTTGTCCAAATCAGTTTTGCACAGTCTTTGAATATGTGTCTTTTGAAAGATCAGTTTTGTGTGCAGTTTTGAATGAATGTAAGTACTTTGTAAGGTAAATCAGCACAAGAGTTTATAGTGGTTCAGAGACTCAAGCTCCTACATCCACTTTCCCTGATTTAACAGGATAATTCCTTCACTCTTGGAATTAACTTGTTTTATAGTGCCAAGGTGCACTTGATCAATAACACCACTCCTTGGTGAATTGATCCCTAGGATGTCTAGAGTCCTAGTACCCTCTTCTCAACTCAGAACTTAACTGTTCTTCTCTCAACAGTCAGCTCCTACCACTTCTACTACTACAACCTTCTCACTTTCTCACTTGAAATGGGTAAGGATTGAAGTAAGGTTCCAACTAATGAGATATCCTTTACAATGGAGATCAAGGTATAAGGATAGGATATCTCTCTAAGCTTATGTATGGATATACAATTGGGTTTAGCTTAGAAGAAGTGTTTGAAGACTAAGATAGTCTTTGACAGCTTTGAAAGCACTTTGACTAGTAGGATAGTTGGATATTCTTGTCAAGGTTGAGGTGCTTCAATGGTCTTCACACTCCTTGTATTTATAGACAAAATGGAGATTTGCCCGTTGGAGAGGCAGCCCCAAATTGCTATAAATGTCTTCCTTGAGTTCTTCAAACTGGAAGACAGATTCTTGATAGTGACATGTCCTTATTTGGGTAATAAACGGCTTGTAAGACTTTGTCTTCTTTCTGCAGCACTTTTCCCAATGTTTGACTTCTTGTTAGGACTAGGACATAGCTTATGAAGGTTGATCCAATGATAGGACATCATTCCTTATTAACTGGACAATTCTCCTTATCACTATCAGCAGTTTTGCCTTTCAGCAAGGTTGGCTTGCTCTTCTTCAGATGACTTGGATCATTCCCTTTCTTTCACTCCAAGTTGATCTTAGCATGTCTCAATGAAGTTCTTTAGGGTATGGTTGTCTCTAGCTTCTTCAGCATAGTTGACCTTCAACCTTTAAAGCATCTGTTCTGATTCAATCTTGCTGAGACAACTCTTCTGGACAACTCTCCTGATCAGCATACTTGGTCTTTTAGCATCAGAGCTTTTTCACATAGAGTTGACTTCTCTGGACAACTCTTCTGATCATGACTTGTTGGTTAATCTTGTCCTTTTGAGCTTTGCAATTTTTTTCTTGCATAGAAGAAACTCTTCTGGACAACTCTTCTGATCAAGGTTTTAGGTTTCATATGGAGTTTTCTTGTCCTTAGAGTTTGTTCCAGACTTTGAGCCTTGAGGGGACTTGATCTTGATCACTTTGAAGTCATAGGTTCCCCCTCACATTGTGCATCTAATCATCTAAGAGCTGCCTAACATATCAGCTTCTCATCTAGCCTTGTGCTATGTGTTCTATCACATTTTGAACACAATCATCTTAACTTGGGCATGTCTCAGGGGGTTTTGGTATTTAATCAAAACATGTATCATTTTATTCCCAACAGAAGAGGTTACCGTCTTTTGGGGAACAAAGAAAGAGGAAGTCGTCTATGTGTCCCAAATGTTTTAAAATGGGTCGACATGACACATTTTGCTGTTTAATGGCGAATGATACGCTGCAAGAATCTTCCGACATCAATCAATTGTAATTTTGTTGATTAGTGGTTTCCTTTCCATTCCACATTTTGATTTAGCAAGCCAACAATCCATTTTTTGTCTTATCAAGCTGGAATGTCATGAAACCAACATTTTGATTGAATAGTAGCTTGGCTTTCATGCCACTGTTTAAATTGGTGGTTGATTGATGATTAATGTTTGTTTTGTTGGGATTGACCTTATATTCATTTTGATGTCTATCATAACCAACAATCAGAAACAATTTTATGACATCAAATACATGACTCTGTTTATTTGTTCAGGGTAAACTTAGGAGTGTGATATGTTGTGTTGTTATTGTCCCCATCTCATTTGCCTGTCGATATTCATATCTTGGGGAGTTCATATTTCGGTTATGTAAATTGTGTTCAAAATCTACCCTGGTGTGTTCAAATGTGAAACCATATATGTTCAAATTCAACGTGAGGTGTTCAAATGTCATTTGTTGTAATATGCCTTAATTACGGAATGGGGATCAAATTATCCATGGGTGAATTGGATTTTCTAGGTCAATTTAGTATGTTGAATGATTGGGGATGGGATCCTATTTGAATTCGGATGGATTAGTGTGTATATTCAGTTTTCATATTACTGGGATAATATATGTGGTTAATACGCACTAGGGCATATATACTAAATGCTCATAATCAAATTTGATAAAATTGTTTATAGAAATTAGAGGGACGGGAACCTTTGCTCTCCGATTATGAAGAATATGTTTAGTGAATGCATTATTAGACGGAGAGAATTGAGCATGTAACATATTATTGCTGAATAGAATTGAATGTGAATTAATTTAAAGCATCCTTGTATTTAGTTCATACATAATTCTATAATTCAGGGGGTATAGGCGGATAAATTTTAGTTCATACATAATTTAATGGTATAGGCGGATAAATTTGAGTAGTTCAATATAAACGTTCTTGGGTCAATATGATCTAACAAATTAATAGGCCTGAATATAAGGTTTTTATCCTGTGATTCTCCACCCGAATCTATAACTAAATGTACTTGTCGGGAATTTGGGTAAAGGATGCAACAATTTGATTGGATTTGAATCAACCAATGGTTTAGTAGTAGGAGCGTCTTTGTGTTAGAAGATTTATTAGCCAGTGGCCTAATTCGATGACTAAAGTACCCACTCGAGCCCAACTTGAGTGGAAAATAAAGCCTTTATTAACTTTTTTCATACGAATAAGAGCAAAGGGGAGAGTTCATATAGAGTCATGCTGTTGAATACGCACTGTAGTAAACATGTTGAGTAATGAGTCCTTAAGACACTAGTTGGAAAAAGATCTCATTCATTAAACCTTCTAATGAGAAGCCTAATGAAAGGAGTCCTCGATAATGAGACAAAGGTTAAGAATCTAAATATATCTTTTGATGAAACCCTTCCCTATACCTCGTGAACCAAAAGACTAAAGGAGCAACTCCAACTCAACTTGAGTGGAAAAGAAATGAATAGTATACTTTTCGCCTGCGTTACTTCCATTACCCGTCAAATACTAAATTATTCTGATGTCCAAATTCAAATATATTATATTTTAACTCTTTGATAAACTAAATATAGTCATTTTAACTCCTTGATAATGAGGCAAAGGTTAAGCTAGAATCTAAATATATCTTTTGATGAAACCCTTCCCTGTACCTCGTGAACCAACAGACTAAAGGAGCAACTCCAACTCAACTTTAAATATATCTTTTGATGAAACCCTTCCCTATACCTCGTGAACCAACAGACTAAAGGAGCAACTCCAACTCAACTTTAAATATATCTTTTGATGAAACCCTTCCCTATACCTCGTGAACCAACAGACTAAAGGAGCAACTCCAACTCAACTTGAGTGGAAAAGAAATGAATAGTATACTTTTCGCCTGGGGAGAGTTACATTACCCGTCAAATACTAAATTATTCTAATGTCCACATTCAAATATATTATATTTTAACGATTTTATAAACTAAATATAGTCATTTTAACTCCTCGATAAATTAAAATATAATCAACCACTGCCCATCAAATTTTTTCCAGTATAATGTCCGATCATAACTATTCAAGTATTTACAAGTTGTTGGGTTTCAGTGCAGCCGGCCGCCACTCGAGATAATCAAAGAATTAAGATGTGTAACACTTCACCCTAACTGTTCTCTCACTCTTCAATCTCACGTTTTCACCACGTGTCATTAACTATGGAGAGGCTGACTCAATATAAATAGAATGGCTGCCAAAAACTTAGAACAACAATAAGTTGATCCCTTGTGTTTGTGAAGGTTCCATGGCTAAAAGTGGCTAAATCCCAACATATATCCATCTTTTTTGTCATCTCCAACTATCATCCAAAATCCACAATTAATGTGTCATCATCATCCAAATACTAAATTATTATGATGTCCAAATTTAAATATATTATATTTTAACTCTTTGATAAACTAAATATAGTCATTTTAACTCCTTGATAATGAGGCAAAGGTTAAGAATCTAAATATATCTTTTGATGAAACTCTTCCCTATACCTCGTGAACTAACAGACTAAAGGAGCAACTCCAACTCAACTTGAGTGGAAAAGAAATGAATAGTATACTTTTCGCCTGGGGAGAGTTACATTACTCGTCAAATTCTAAATTAGAATAATGTCCACATTCAAATATATTATATTTTAACTCTTTGATAAACTAAATATAGTCATTTTAACTCCTTGATAAATTGCGAATTTAAAATCAAACACTGCTTATCAAATTTTTTCCATAACGAATTAAATGGATTTAGTATATATATTTAGTTCTTCTATAGTTTGATAACATTTTGTACGTTGTGAGAATAATATACTTTTCTTGTGGGGAGAGTTACATTACCATTCAACTCCAAGGATATTAGCTTGTTTTAAATCGTCTATATTATATTTTAACTATTTGGGGAGACTATGAACTAAAATCAACCATCTAAATCAAATTGTAACATTTTGTATATAGTAATTAGTGTGCCCTACCATTCATCTCCAATTAATCCTATTAAGTTTCCTGAATTTTAATGAGATTTTGTTATAATTGAGCTTAACCTCATGTTTCTTAACATTTAAATTGGGCGATCATGCTTTAGGAGCAATATCATTTTCTGTATTTGGTTCCTAGAAAAAACATGAATAGACATACCATGGCTTATATGTCATTTGTATATTTTCAATCTTTAGCTTAGACTTATATTATGAGAAAAAATCCATTTGAATAGTACATTATATTGAATCAAATAATGCTGAAATTTCCCTCCCCATTGTCTGAGAAATATATGATTATATCTTCCTTTTTCAAATATGTCTTTTCGTCTGCCAAAAACTTTTTGAGGGAACAGAAAGATTAGACGCCAACTTTCCCTAGGCTTTTCCTACCTTGCTTCTACTATTTTCCTCTCAAATTGTTATCTAAGCCAAACTCCAGCTTCATTCAAGGTTTTATCCTTCTTCGTTATCACTCATCCGGCTGAAGGACTCAGGTGCAAAGCTTTTTTCCGAATTGGTTAGGTGATTAGCTTTAAGATTGTAGAAGCTTTAAGGTGTTGGCCCCCAAAATTAATTACACAATATTTTCAGGAAGGGTTCGGAAAAGGTAATGGCTCCCGCGAAGCGGTCTTATAAGTCCAAACCAAAAGATGATGAAAGATTGGGACGCATGCAGCACAAGAAGAAGAACAGAGGTAAATCCCAACTTTGTCCAACGTTTTCAATTAAGGTCTGAGAGCGAACCCTAACTCGTTCTTGATGAGAGCATTTAGTAATCTGTGAATATTTTCGCATCAGTACTCATCCATGTATAAAATCCCATCGATTTGTTGTTTGTCCTCTACAGGAAAAAGGCCAGCAACATATTTCTCCCAGTCCAGTCAAACCGAATCAGGTTTGAACTTTGAACAGATCTAACATTAAATAATAAGCCATAGGTCTGGCTACTCTTGAAAGGGGGATTTTTTGAAACTGAAACAGAGCCTTTTTTGTAGATAGTGATATATCAGCCAAAGTTGAGACAAAAAGACAAAAGCGAAAGAATGTAGATAACTCAACTGATTCCGATGACTCTGCAGGGAAAGGTACACCCTGAATGTTGTGACTCATTTTTGGTGGTTCAGATCAGTTGGTACGCTTTTTTGAATGTTTTTTGGTTCAGATCAGTTGGTGTAATTTAAGGTCTTTATTGGTTTGTAGAATTTTTTATGGTGTTGTTGTGTTTCAACATGTTGATGCCTTCTTTTATTTTTAATTTGTTAAAGTTTCTCATACTTTGTTGTTCTGTAGATGAGTCTGATGTGTGGGAAGATGATGCTCTTGAAGATTCTACCTCTGATAGCAGTAGCGACGATGAATTTAGAAGGAGAATCAATCCAAACAAACCGATTAATTGTTTCGGTTAGTTTCCTTAATAACATTTAATCGTTCCCATGCATAAGCCAAATTTAGACAGAATCATTTAGACTGTTATTCAAAAAATTTCAGGTAATGTCCAAATCAATGAAAAGGAAACTTATTTCCGTTCTAATCTTAGGACGTTTATAAAGGAAATAAATAGCCTTAAATTTACCGAGTCTCATATCTGTTGGATCAAGAGAACCCCCTTTTGGTTACTTTTTGAGAGTACTTATGGCTTTGGAGATAAACTATTACTTAGGAGGATGAGAAAGAACGATGATGCTAATCGAAAAATCATCAAGTGTTTTGATCAACCGTCTGGATCTTTTTTCATTGGAGGGAAGATTCTTCACTTGGAGCGGAGAGATGCCCAACTTATATTTGGTGTTAGTTGTGGAAACACTCATATTCCTTTGAAAGAATCAGACTACACATTTCCAAATTGGATGCATAGGTGTTTCTCTGAAGAGATTAGACGTCTCCCTGTTTGCCAATTTGTCTTCTACAAGAATCTTATTCTAACAAAACTGAAGGGAGCTTTACTCAGAACTGATATTGACAGCATTAAGGATGTCGCCCGCCTCGTGAGTTTGTATACGTTAGCTATTCTTCTATGCCCAAATCAGAATTGTTCAGTGGCTGTTCATTTGGGTTGTTATTTTGAATCTCTGTCCGATGTTTGCAATTATGACTGGACAACTCTTATTGTTGAGATGCTGCGAATGCAACTAAAGAGCAGTAAGAACTTGAAAGCAGAAGGTTGTGCTGTTATGTTGCCAGTAAGTAACCTTCCATAATTTGGAAATATTATATTGTCACAATTATTCCATTAAAATCTCATCAATTGCAATTAGTTATTTTTCTTACTCTTGTTTAGTTTTGGTTATGTGAACATACTTTGATTGTTAAGCCCTCGGACAAGTACGCTATCCCAAGATTCCTGAAATGGGATCTGCACACGGTGAATAAGGAGATTCCTAATTTAAAGTTAACAAAGAAGGCCCAGGTTCGAGTTCCTTATTCAAGTTCCCATGGTTTAATTATATGTTAACGTATAACATCAGGACATATTAAACATTCCTCTGCGCAGATTAATGTACTTGGATTTTGTTCAGGGTAGACTTAGGATTGTGCTCTGTTGTGTTTTATTGTCCCTATCTCATTTGCATGTCGATATTCTTATCTTGGGGAGTTCATATTTCGTTTATGAACATTAATGTTCAAAATCTACACTGTTGTGTTCAAATGTGAAACCATATATGTTCAAAATTTGGATTCATAGTGTGTTCACATGTCCTATGTGGGAGTTGGTGGTTAATAACAACACTATTGGGATCAAAGTAGGCAGTTTTTAAGGAATTTTCTAGGTCAATCTAGGAGTTTGAAGGAGTTTGTATGGGTTGAAAATCAGAATTCTGATTGTATTAGTATGAATATTCAGTTTCTATATTACTGGGATAAGATATGTGGTTAATACGCACTAGGTCATACTAAATGCTCATCCTATATATGATTTATATGTGGTTAATGTACATGGATTTTGTTTCAGATTAGGAAGTTGCATCTAAAGGCAACGTCGGATGAGAAAATTAAGCTTAGGGATTTGATTGAATATAGAGAAGTCCAGAATCTGAACGAAAGTCACCAGGCTGGGAGACGTGACTCAGGCAGCTATGAAGGAGTTCGAGAGAAGAATTGCTCAGTTAATCAAAATAAGTGTACAAGTTTAGTGCTATTACAAGGTCGCCCTTCCCCCCTTGGCTCCTTTGGAAGGGATTTCCCGTCAGGCGAAGGATGCAGTTTCAATTCCAGTTCTCCAAAAGTCATTGAAGTATCAAAGCCTACAGCTCCCCAAATCAACTCAGAAATGCCCTGTGCTGGTACGATTGCAGATGCACCAGAAGGCTTTGACAAGAGCAGTGTAAATGCGACGATATTTATTGGATTGAATTCGTCCCAATCTGAACATGTACTTGGGAAGGACAGTAGACAAGTTCCAACGGCTCATGTGAGTAAAGCTCATATTCCCCATCTGAATTCTGACTCCCAATCTGGTGTTAGAGGTGCAATTGGAGAAAAGAATCAGCCTTGTTTAATGAAAGTGTCCTCTAAGTTTAATGGTATCATCGATAACAATACGGGACCTATGTCCAATTTGGAAATTAAAGTGCCGCAGTCTCATCCCCCTTCTGCAGTCATTGCCACTGACACGGGGGGAGCCCATGTGGAAGGAGTCTTTAATGTTGGGATGGTTGGCAAGTTGAATGATGATACTCCATCATGGAGTTTGGGGTTTACTCAAGAAGATTCAAATCAAAAGGAGGCTTCTAAAAAAATTGACCAAGTTATTGCAAACTTGTCTTCTGTCGAAGTGGATACTGAGAAGACTGACATTCCATCTTCTCCCGATGTTACCAGGAATCTTTTTCCTGAACTTGTCAGTAATGCAGAGTTAGAAAAATTGGTAGATGTTAATGTCCAATCCGATCCGATCAGTTCTGCTATGGAAACCAGGGTTGTGGAGCTTCAATCTGACATTGTGGGGCTAAAACAAACTTTGAGTGAAAAGGATAAGTTCATCCAAAAGTTGTGTTTGGAAAAGGATCAGTTGCATGATCGGCTAAATGAGTCCACAGCCGTTCCAACTGCTACCCAGGTTTTCTCAAACCCTGATAATATTGATCTAATGGATGCAACTGTTGACCTCCATGTTCTTAGGGAAAGTAATAAAGAACTTTTAATGGAGAATGCCTATTTGAAGAGTTGCCTCTCAGATTTGTGCAACAGCAAACAAGAATTCAAGAGTGAACCTTCCAATGCCCCAATTCAAGGAGCCTCTCCAAAGGATGTAAAAAATCTGAAGAGACATGCAAACCATCCTGATCCAAGTACTATTACAAGAGCCGTAAAAAGGCGGACTGTTAATGACGATAGAATTGCAAAGGAGATCTCTCCCCAGCCCAACACAAGAGAACTTTTAATAATTGGCGAAGGAGACCAAGGATTGGGCAAAAACAAAGCCAAGGTTAACAGTTCCCAAAAATTCATTTTGAACGGAAGGATGCCAGCTGTTAAAAACTTGAGGACTCACATTAAGGAAAAGCTTCTAGATGATTGGGAATTCAAAGGGCCAGAGTAATATCCTGAATTGTCCTATCTATGCTGCCCCTAAGCAATGTTCTTATATTTAATGTCAAATTCTTTTCTTGTTATCTGATTCAATTAATTGTCTTATGTCAATGCAGTTTCATTGTTTGGAAGGGAATTCAGCCTCTAGCAGAGGTCACTGTGCAAAATATGATAGATATTCTTGAAGAAGGGAGAATCCCTTTTGAGGTTAGATAATCTGTTTCCATATATACGCTCATATTTTGACTTTCATCTTAATATGTCGATCATTTATCGTCCTATCAATTTGATGAATAAGTCATTGATGCGTGGGCAGATATCTGTCAATCTCTCCATTCTAAGCATAAACCAGGGGTCAAATACACAGTTACCTTTACTGCAATGTGCTGGGTAAATTTTTTCATTGATTTGCACTGAATTTCACAGGCTCGAATAAATCTTCAGCATTATTTAGATCAATATTGTGTAACTTAGTAATTGAATGATGTTTTCCAGTCTTTAATCAATGATTATGGGGGGACCAATGACAAGAATGTGGTAAATTTGATCGACAACCGAATTGAAGAAGCCTTAGGGGCAGACTGGGTTTTATTTCCAATTCTTGGACGAGGCGGAACTCATAGGCATTCTGGATCAGCTGATCATTGGACTCTCTTGAAGCTAAATGTCAAGAAGGGCGAGTGGCGGTTTTTGAATTCTATCCTCCAACGCAAGGGTCGGTTGGATATCCACTTGAGAGATGCCATTGTTGTGGTAATTTCTCGATTTCATTCTTCATCTAATAATATATTTTTTGAAGAATTTGTCTGATATATATATGTTCCATTTTGTTGCGGTGTTTTATGAACTGTCATAAGTGCTTTTTCATGTCCCAACAATTTCCCTTTTGTCCCCAGGTCAAATATATTGATAAGAAATTCCGGGATGCTTGTAAGAGGCTGTTCCCAAACCATCCATACATGAAGAAACCTCTTCAACTACCCCAGACTGAAGATTGCTTGCAGCAGTATCCTGGAACTCTCGATTGCGGGGTAATCGTGGCCTACCATGTAGAGAACACTATGATTGGCAAGCCCAGCAAAAAGGGGGAATACTCTGTCACATGCTCCAGCAATTATCGCAAGAGGATGGTCGAAATGTGTATGGATCCCACTGGTTCAAAAATCTAGAAATGGATTTGATTGAATATGCCCAAGACATTCTGTTGGTTGTTTATGGATCCCCCTGATCTTGTATTCGGGTTATTCTAGTTTTATTTTGCGCTCTGGGTTATGCTCCCAAAACAATCTTTTTTTGCTCTGGATTATGCTCCCAAAACAATCCATTTTGCTTGCCTTTTAATTCGGAATCTGGGAAACATTTCGTATGGTTTGTTAATGCTAATAGTCCTTTTGGAGAAACATTTGGTCCTTATTATGTTCAAAATATCCCCTAATATATTCAGAATTATTGTCCTTATGTTCAACTTATTTATTATCTACATTTTAGGATTGTTATCGTTTTTTATAGGAATTGTTTCATATTTCGGACCTCATACATTTATGATTGATACATAACAAAAGGGAGCCATTACAAAAGGAAATAATATATATAATAGGTTGATAAAAACATATTTAGGCCTTAAGCTTGCAAAAGTAAATAACCAAAATATGCAGTAGATAAAATCTAACTATTACATAAGATATTACATAATAACAGCATCATAGCTTTTTCCAAATTAAAATAACAGCATCTTAGCTTTAACATATCATAACAAATTTCTACAAGAGTGCAAAACGAAATATCCAAAATACATACTAGGCAAAATAGTTATATTAATATTCCACATCTAGAAATTCCTTGGGCAAACCACACTATGGGTTACGTTGATAATCCTGCAATAGCCAAAATGATCCACTCCATTTTCAAATGCTGCTTCCTCCGTTTCCCCACTAAACAGATCATAAGAGAAGAACGTTCCAATAGGGTCTCTTCTAAACAATATTTTCCTATTACAAGGCTTGATGCGAAATAAAGGTTGCGGAATGAAAGAATTAGGCATGAACTCATCCGGATTAAACCTTATCACGTATCTAGTCCAAGCCTCGTTAACCCCATAGCCCTGAAGTATCAGAAACTCAAAATCTCTCCGCTCATAATCCACATGCACAACTGGAGAAATGAGCAATGTTTCGTCATCCATCCCACTAATATCCCATAGTCCCCATAGGATGCCCTCTCCCCAACGAACTTCCTGCTGAATTGGAGGATCTATCTCACCCCAAGAGTCATCGTGAACATTGAAAGTTCCAATCTTCTTTTCCCAACATCCCGATCTATGCGTCTGAAAATGAATTTTTCCTCTAACAAAATATGAAAACTTCGAAATATATCCTTTAAAAGGCAATTCTCCCAATCTTCTCCAGACGCTCAATCTGCATGAATAAATGCTTACCTGAGAACTTCTTTTGAAATTGTTGAAAATGACTATCCTTAGCAACACGTAATCATCCATAGCTGCGTCGTAACCCATGTAAAAATAGGTCGATGCCCAATCTGCAGTTGGATCCCACTCTATGTGTGCATGCGGAATTTCCTTCTTTTCATTTGAAACTGGATTTACTATAAACATTTCATCATTTATAGTATAAACGCATGTTAGCCCCCTGCAGTCTGCAACGATCTCCGAATGTAAGTCATCTTCCGTCACAAGCCTTTGGTAGGCTTCCCCATTTGCGCCCCTCCTCTCGTACACAATGGGGAGAACGCTATTTGATCTTGAATGATTGGTGAAAATTTATTCTGCATCCTCATCTTCCGAAGGTGGACATTAACAAACATCGAAGTTGACAACATCGTATTCCACTCCATGCAAACCATCTTCATTTGTGTCGCATTGTGAGGAAGTAACCTAGAAGAAATTTCCTCCTTCAAATCGAACGGCATTGAAGTCATCTCCATATTGTTTGTTGAATGAATATTTCTGGTTTTTTGATAGCTCTTGCTGATTTCAACCGTAGTAAAGTTGATGCAACTCGTTTTTTGTAGTATGAGTAATGGAATGCCAACAACCTCTATTTTATAATGGGTTAATGGAGAATTATGGAAGATTTGAAATGGCGAGTTGAAGAGTCGTATCACCTAATGGTCATGTCTCTTAATTGCCTTCATTTTTTAACTCCCAACCGTTTTATTTATTTCGTGTTGAGCCTTGCAAATGTAGTCCAATCAGATTAGGTTAGTGGTAATGGGTGGTTGCTATTTATTATTTCTTAAGCTTGAATAATTATTCAGATTTTTTTTCAAGTTACAAGTTATTGAGTTTTTTTGGGTCATCTATCGAACTATTATTTCGTTTTTTTGGGCAATCTATCGAAATATTTTGTTAAACTTGAGATTTTTATTCGATTTCTTCAACATATGTAACAATTTTTATAAAATTTATTGATAGATAAATTCATTATTATGATATTCTTTTAATCATATCAAATCACATTATTTCCATCTTTGTTGTCAATTTAATGCATGATTGATTTCGTTAAATCAATTTATTGATTAGAATTTGGTGGGTGTTCATTAATAAATCCCAGTCTTTTTTACTTATCTTTGATGTTATAAAAATAATTATTTGAACACAACAGATTTATTATTAGTTTTTATATTTTTAGATGATTAGAACATATTGTTCTCATATAATATATATATATATATATATGTCGATCTTAATAGATTCTCCCATTTTCAAGTAAACTCGTCAAATTACATTATTTTCATCTCTGTTCATTTTAATGCACGATTGATAAATACAATTTTATATATTTATCTTTGATTTTATAATATTAATTATTTTATGGAAATTAGTTATTATTAGTTTCTAAATTTGTTGATTATTAGATCAGACTGTTCTCATATATATATAGTTATCACGATTGATGCATCATGAACGATTAAATGTTATTAAGCAATATTAGTATCTTTAATTTATTAAAATTTGATACGCACTATTTCAAGTTGTCCATTCTTCAATAAATACATGCCCTAGCAAATCTTCCAAATTTCAATCAATATATTCTTTGCAGTGGTTTTCAATACAAAATCCAAATTTCAATCAATATATTCTTTGCAAGATATGAAATCAATATTTCTAGTTGTCCATTCTTCAATAAATACATGCCCTTCCTCATTCGATTCTCACATTCATTCTTCTATTTCGACCATCCATAGACAATATGTATAGTTCCTCCCTTCAGAATGATATTTACGAAGCCGTATCTTGTAGATTATCTCCGAAAAATGCTACCCGATTAAAAACGGTTAACATCTTTTGGAATGATATGATTGCATCGAACAACTTCGTCAACTCCAACATTGTTCATATGATAAGGAGAAACAATTGTTTACTAATTTATGATGATAGTATTGTATTTTCTCCAATAGGTTACAAAAAATCAGGATCATATTACCAAAGGACCCTTATTAAGGGCGAGCATGTGGAGGAAATCGTAGCTCACTGTAGAGGCCTCGTTTGTTCCGCCGACTGCGAAGATAATTTATTCATCTTCAACCCATTGTCATTTGTATGCACGACTGTCCCCCGGTGTCCGATTATTTGGAGAGAAGGCGATGAACTAGCAGATGCTATCTTTGCATTGGGGTATGATTCTTCCATAAACTCTTACAATTTGTTAAGGTTTTTAACTTTTCAAAACCGTTTATCAAATACTCAAATTGATGTATTCTCAACAACTTCAAACTCGTGGAAGCGACTACAACCATATCAATTTGGAATTCCATGTGGCAAGTTTTGTGTTTGGGTTCGAGGCAAAATTCATTTTCTAGTGTTCAAGCATGAATCTCTTAATACGGAGATCCGAACGTTCGACGTTAAAAACGAGTCATGGGGGACTATTAAACTTCCAGAAGTTGTTGAAAGATCCAAAATATTATGGGATATATCTTCATTGGATGAAGACTCTTTAGTTTCATTTCCTATATATCCAGCATCACAAATTACATGCTCATTCAAATTTTGGATTCTCAAGGGATACGGGTCAAATGAAAGTTAGATTAAAGTTAAAATATTTTTTCCCGCAACTGAGGTTCTTCCTAATCCATTCACTCTTCAACCCCTATCTTTTTCGAAGCCTAATAATCGTAAGATATTGTTCAGGAAAGATCCAATAGGCTCGTATGGGAGCTATGATATTGATTTGGATATATGGGAGGACATTGATGCATTTGAAGACGACATAATAAATAGATCTTGTAGGATTTTTAATGTAATTCAAAGTTTAGTTTGTCCATAATTTCTTGTACCTTATCCCTAATATTTCCTAATTTCTAGTTTTATCCTTATCATTTTAGTGTTTTCTTGTAGTTGTATTATTTCCTAATTACTAGTTTTATCCTTATTAATTATTGTTTTCCTGTATTTGCTCATTATCTATTTCTACTAAATGTTGCATTATTATCATAAATTATGACGAATTGCAAAAAATATCAAATATGCAGATAAACATTTTGAACATTACCATATATTTTCTGAACATATTCGGATAATATTTGATCATGTCCATCGATTTAACGAAATGCCTGATTTGCAACTTTCAGTTTTCAACTCTATCAACTATACACAGTTCAATGGACCCTTGTATCCGTTACCATGCCTGCAGCCCTTTTTTTTACTGTTGGGGGCAATTATCTCCTATATATGGGGGTCACTTTAAGCCCACTTATACCACAAAACTCTGAGATTGGGAAAGAATGTCTCAAAATAGTACTTCAAGTTCCAAGCTTCACTATTTGAGATACTCTAATTCCAGCTGCAGGCATTGTGGCAACCCCACCTTCATAAGACTTTCTACATCAACTGCAAACCCGGGGAGGTTATACCATAGATGTCGATGTCATAATTTCTCTCATTGGTGTATTCCAACGAGTGTTGCAGATCCTTCTAACTTTCAGGATTCCGAATATGGTGTATTCCCCCAAGATCTCCTTAATCATCCACAAGACAATATCTCTGCTCAAAGTGAATCCGTTCAGTCCATTTCTAGTTATTCAATTCAACAATTACTTGTTGCAAATTTGGCTATGATGTTGGTTGTTCTTCTAGTGTCTGTTTTTATTGCTTTCTTGTTGATTTAGGCATCTATTATCTATGTATCTCCATTGCAATATAATGCAGTTAATCTCAAATTTATATTATGCTCTGTTTTTCTGGGAATTTCTAATTCTATTCATTATCCCAAATCAATTTCATAGATCGATCGGAGACCAAAATTTGTGTTATAGATGGGTCGAAACTTCAAGATATTTGCTCAATTTATTGGATGGGTCGAAACTTCAAGAAATTTGCTCAATTTATTGGATGCCTAATTCATTCAGATAGGGAAATAACCTAATATTTTCATTCTAATTCAAATTCAAAGACAAAAATTTCAGAATGAAGGCCTTCTCTTTTAATCAATATATTATTGATCTTTTCACAAAACCAAACAATCTAAATTTTAGTTGAGAAAGAATGAATAACCTTTTCGAAGATATGTTTCAATAACTCGGATTTCTTCACCATGTCGCCGGCATCCGAAGAAATCAAGCATGAGAAAATTTCAGGGATTTTTCAACGGATTTGTGGCCGGGCCTTGTCGCCGGGACTGATTTTCCGATGCCATGCTTTGGAAGGTATCTGAACATTTTCGAAGATATGGTACTGCCGGAAAATTTTTGGGGGCAGGCACTAATGTGTGACAACCTAGGGAAAAGAAAAAGCAAAAAAGGAAAAAGGGGTTTAATAATTGAAAAAAGAGGAATCTGTACGCAATAAATGGAAGTTTAATCCAAGGGTAAATTGGTATATTTGCACCCAAATTCAGGAGCTTGTTGCTAACAAATTTCGGAGGGAGTGGGTTGCTATAGCACCACCCCCAAGGGACTTGATGGTGAGCCACCCATTATTTATTTAATATACAATAATCTAATAAAAAAACTCAAAAAATTTCAGGTTATTAAAAGACAATTTTTTTTATAAGTTGAAGGTATAAAAGAAATCTAGATGTAGTACAAAATAGTATATTTCTAACACTTCATTAAAATTTAATCATGTAACTCATACTATGTGATGCGGCCAAAATATGTCGTCCTATGAGGAGACGACACGTAGATAAACTATGAGTTATCCTTATTAAATATTTATATTCGTTTCGTGATATGATTAATACACCCTTGATAATAGATTTTATGAACAGTACATTGGGCCTCTTAGGAGCCCAATTATATTGAGAGTAGGTCCATGGAGTGGCCCAAATTAGTAATTGACATATAAAGTGGGCTCGAGCCCTCAAAGAGATAAATAAAGAAGACAGGCCTAACCCTCGGCCCATATCCCTGGCCCAAGCCCAGGGATAGCTCTCAGCCCATATTCTCGACCCAAATGCAAGGTCAAGTGGATTAAGTCTTATTCAAAGGAAGACCTCCGATTTAGGAGGAAAGTCAGAGCTAGGAGATAGCAACTGAGGCCGAAAATCTAGGGATGTGAGCTGGAATGAGGAAGATGGGCCTCTAGACCGATTCTAGAGGAAGGTGGTTGAGAGAAAGGGGGAAAATACTACCTTTTCCCCAAGGTACGTTTTTGAGGCAGTCTTAAGGGATTCAATACAGGGGATACGGTTATTATGATCAACACAACAGTTTTTTACATTCTTGACACGAAATAATACACAAAACACCTCAAAATTATACGATACTTGCGAGAATTCTCCCTTCATCTTGAGGGAAACTTCTTTTTGACTCTCCCGAGAATACATCTGACTTGAGCGTCGGAGATTTCACGCCGAAATCTCCTCCGGTGTGTTTTTGCAGGTTCTTTGGGAGTTTGGAAGAGGATTACTCGTGAAAAAGCTTGCTCATAAGTAACGATCCAAATACGAAGAAGCCTTAATCCGAACAAGGCGATTCAGTATCATACCTCATTACTTTTCGACGCAACACTATGTAATATATCATCAAAACAAAAAAGTATGTACACAAAATGAAAATTAAAGATATAATTTGAATTTAAAATAGTATTACATCTAGTATTTGTGAATTTTTGTCCTACATGTCATCACAATGTTTCTTCATCCAAAATTCTAATTTTCCCATTAGTTTAAAAAAGTTAAACAATGAAACTAATCAAAACAACAAATTTAATTAAGGAAATTATTAATGGTTTATCAATCAAGTAATCAAACTATTAATTTTTTCTCAAAAACAATCTTGAATTTACACTCTAAATGTATTTTCTAATTAATTTTTAATCATAAATTTCATTAAGGTAATCCTCATTATAAATTTAAAATGTAATTAACAATAGTTATTTAAAAGAAGTTGAAAATATGACTACAATTAAATAAAATTAATAATATAACTTATTTAACCCTGTAATAAATAAAATTAATATTACTCCCTTCGTCGCGTCATTAGTTACACACTTTCCTTATTTGGAAGTCCCAAAATTACTTGAACACTCTTAATATGGAAATACCCCATAAAATTAATATCCTTTCAAACGTCATTTTATTTTCAAAATTACCATTATCCTTTTAAATACATTTTACTTTATACCTCATCAAATCACCTTAAATACCCCTACTTTATCCTACATCATCAACCACTAAATTCACTTTTCTTAAAAAACGTGTTATCTGTCAAACCGTGCAAGTAATCCTTGGACGGAGATAGTATAACTTTGATGCGTCGAAAAAGAACGCCTTCGGATATCGACCGTTCCTTTACGAGCACTATTAATCACGAGTGTGAATCGTCAGTTTTTCCTTGGCAATCTTCTCGTAAATCTTCTCGAGAATCCCAAAATAACCTGCAAAAGTACGCCGGAGGGGGGCTCCGGCGTAGAAGCTCCGACGCTCAAGTCAGATTCGATCGTAGGCGAAATCAAAGAGGAATTCCCCTGTATGTCTAGGGAAATTCCGGCGAATATAGTGGTGTTTCTTCTCAATTCAGTGTGTATTTCGTAAGAATGTATGTATTATGTAAAAAACGTACCTTAGAATATGGAAATAACCTGCTTATATACCTGGCCCCTCTCTCCGGAGAGGGAAAGACTCGTTCTCCCTATATTCTCGGCCCATTCCTGTAAATCCGGCCCCTAAGTCCCTGAGGAATCGGTCTATCTCCCTGAAGACTTGGTTCCTCAACGTATCATCCCCTATCTTCATGGAATGACCCCTTCCTTTGACTTAGTTAAGAAAGATTAATTGATATCATGCGTTCCCCTTTGGGCCCTATCCTTAAGCCCAAAGGATATTATCCTTCCAATGTGGGCCAAAGGCCCAACCAATCTTATTTCTCTTTAGAAGCCCAGGGGTGTATTAATCCAATCCTTCAAGCTTATTGACCTAATTGAGATTACTATAATTCATCCTGTTTCCACGTGTCGACTTTTCCAGGAGCGACATATTTATCTACATCAACCACTCCCCCTACTCTCGTAAAATACCTCAAATTTATGAGAGTAGGAAATAACAAGATGAATTATCCTGAACACATCTTCGTACAGATCATCGCCATCTTTCCTTCAATACTCTCTTCCATTCCTGGACCAAGTTCAAGTTTCAGAGAGTGTATCATGTCGCCCTGGGAAATTATATCCCTCTCTGAAACCCTCGAGCCCTAGGGAGCTCAAAACTCTTTGAAATTTCCCCACTTCAGGGATATTAGGTGTTATGGCTCGTACTCTGAACCTTAAGGACTCTTAAGTGGCTAACACTTATCACTCAGAAACTCTCAGCCATATCCTGGCTCAATATGGTTTAGATCTCAAACCTCTCGAACTCTTTAAATGATTTACACTTCTCAAAATCTCCAGCCATACCTTGGCTAGTCCAATCAAGGTGGTTCATACACTAAACCTCAAAATCTCATAAGTGTTTCTCATTTACAATATCATGAGTCTAATCGCGCGATCTTAAATCGAAACAGTTCATCTCTTTGAATCTCAGAATTGTGAGGGGCTCTCTAATTCCCCTCGGCCTCACTCTCCGATCGTAAGAAACTTTAATCCTGCTTTTATACCTCTGAGTTTTTCTTTGGACGGCTAGGGTCCTATATCCCTAGTTTTGAAAACCTCTTATAACTCTGGATGCCATCTATTTCCCTCAAGCCTCGAGGGATATAATGGGTAGAGCTTCTTCTTTAATCATTTTGGGAACTGGACACCTGTTGGGTCATAGAATTACAAACACCATTTCCTGTTACATATCAAGGACTCTCGCAAATATATCAGGAGTTGGGTTCATATCAAGAACCCACGCAAATATCCCTCGTCTTGAATGTTTTTCGACTTTCCGTGTTTTATCTCATCTCTTCTTACAGCTTACAATACCTGCATATTATCTCCTTGCATGCATGTATATATATATATATATATATATATATTTCTCTTTCTTCATAAGCATGTCATATATTATATCTTTAGATATTAGACATATCATGCGTTGTCTATTCAGCTTTTCTTAGCTGTGCTTCATTGCATGTTTCTAGTATCTTCTTGACACGTAAAGGCTCTAAAGCTCATACAGAAATCTTAAATAAGGATATAGGGTTTATGTTTCTGTACTTACTTGGTGACTTGATAATGCTTCTAGTTTCTCTCTTAGAGTTAGACTTTTTAGGGATTATACTCTCCCAAAAGTTAGAATTCGTAGGGATTATACTCTCCCAAAAGTTAGAGTGTTTAGGGATTATACTCTCCCAAAAGTTAGAATGTTTAGGGATTATACTCTCCCAAAAGTTAGAGTGTTTAGGGATTATACTCTCCCAAAAGTTGTTTATACTCGTGAGAGTTCTTAGGGATTATACTCTCCCTGAAGTTGTTTATACTCGTAAGAGTTGTTTATACTCGTGAGAGTTCTTAGGGATTATACTCTCCCTGAAGTTGTTTATACTCGTAAGAGTTGTTTATACTCGTGAGAGTTCTTAGGGATTATACTCTCCCTGAAGTTGTTTATACTCGTGAGAGTTCTTAGGGATTATACTCTCCCTGAAGTTGTTTATACTCGTAAGAGTTGTTTATACTCGTGAGAGTTTTTAGGGATTATACTCTCCCAAAAGTTGGAATGTTTAGGGATTATACTCTCCCTTAAGTTGTTTATACTCGTAAGAGTTGTTTATACTCGTGAGAGTTCTTAGGGATTATACTCTCCCTGAAGTTGTTTATACTCGTAAGAGTTGTTTATACTCGTGAGAGTTCTTAGGGATTATACTCTCCCTGAAGTTGTTTATACTCGTAAGAGTTGTTTATACTCGTGAGAGTTCTTAGGGATTATACTCTCCCTGAAGTTGTTTATACTCGTAAGAGTTGTTTATACTCGTAAGAGTTGTTTATACTCGTGAGAGTTCTTAGGGATTATACTCTCCCTAGCTTTAGAGGCTGTCGTGGATAGAAACTTTAGGAATTGTTCCTAGGCATTTTCTATTCGAATCTTTATGAGCTGGTGTAAGTCTCTTTATCTTGCAATATCTCTATCATGTTATGTTTTAGTTTCCAAAATACATTCGTTATTTCAGCACTCATTATGCGGACCCCTAACAGTTATCTCATGCAAAGAATCTCAGGAATATCTCAAAACATCATATCTTATTAAATTCACAAACAATAAATGCAAGTCATACCTGACTCATGCCAACCGCCCTACCCCCTCTACCGAGAGGGTAAAATTACCCATCGAATTTCTCAGGGACTCGGCGTCCCTCAACTGTTCACACGTGTACTCTTATCTCTGATATACCTCAAGGTCTTGGATACTCAACTCAAGTTTAGAGAGCTCCTAAAGGAAAACTCCTTCATTATGTTCTGGTTCAGCTTAAGAGTGACATGTAAATCTCCAGGCTTACTCGTATATCAATCTCAAATCAATCCTGTAAAAATACACCAAAAAGGGCTTCCTACATAGGCTCTCCAGTGCTCGGATAAGCGTCATAAGCATCAATTATATAGTTCAAACATGAAATAACCAAATAATGTAAATAAAGTCTCCTTTGATCTCAAACCTGAGACCTGGACCCCCTCCAGGACCTCCTATCATGGCAAGACGATTAATTTCTTTAATCTCCAATCTCAGAAGGGGATCAACTTGTTAACCTCTTATTTGTGGAACTCTAGGTGATCCTTGTATAACTGACCTTCCAGGGTGCAGTATTTTAGCCTTAAGGCTCGGGCCTCTCGGGACAGTGGAGCCCCTGGGTCTTTGTTCAGCTCTGTGAGGATTTCTCTCCAGTCTCCTCCAATCATCTCCATCCTTCCATCAACTCTAGTTTTCGGACTTATTATTTCGGTTACTTAGGGCTATTGGCCCTTAAGTACTTCAAAATGCTCAAATCATGTTTCATCACTTTAAAAGAATCATATCATGCAATATTAAAAATTCATTATCTTTTTAAAAATAAAACTTCATAGCATCGAACAAACAAATCAAATCAACTTCCAATCTAAAAATCATAAATAAAGTGGATCATGCTCACTCAAATAATCTCTTCAAATGAAAATTACAATGAATATTCAATTCTCCATGTTTCATCATAAATGAGTATTTCCAGTACATGCAAGCTTCAAGGTCCTAAACGAGGACATAACTCAAGACATATCCTTGTTTAAAGATAAAAAGGTAAGAAGTAGCACTTTTCATTTTTTGATCTCAAGGACCTGAATAAGCTCAATCTATAATTTGAAATCATATCTAAAGTATAGAAACATGTCAATCATACACAATTTGAAAATAGTTATGCTAGCTTTCGTTTCCAGAACCATAGTCATCATCAATTCTCCCACATAAAGTAGTCATAGAACTCAACATATGAATCACCTACTCATGCTTCTAAGATTTCAAGTAATTCTCAATTCCAATATTATTTATAAAACATCTACATAAATCAATCGTGTAAGCTTAAGGGGACCCTTCTTAATTCAACGGAAAAGAGTAGTCTCGTATCATATATGTCAATCTCTTAAAGACATGCTCATAATAATATCTACAAGAATTAACACTTGTACTAACCAGTGGTACTAATGTACTCAGCATATATCTGCTAGCCCTCACGGACTGGAATACTTCATATCTCTGCCAGCCCTGGGGGACTGGAATACTCCATATCGCTGCCAGCCCTCGGGGACTGGAATACTCTATATCTCTGCCAGCTCTCGGGGACCTGAATACTCTATATCTCTGTCAGCCCTCGGGGACCTGAATACTATATATCTCTGCCAGCACTCGGGGACCTGAATATCCCTCCAGAACCTCTTGCGTTTTCAGCACTCCCAGAGTTCTTAAGGATTTCTGGGTTGGACCTCCTCAAAATTTCTCAAAACAAAAAGGATAAATAACAATTTGTACCAAGATTTAGTACGTGTTTTGTCAATATTCTAATGCTCATTCAATAAAAGGTGTATTCTCGTGCGAATCTTTCCACATATACAATACGTCTCATATTTTCGCAACATATTGATTGAAACGATTAACATCCACGCTAAACTAAATAGATTTAAATCATTCTCCACAACATCTTAGTTAAGGAGTAGTCATTTATGCAAATCACACCATATAATAGTTCATCATGGTTCTATCTATCACATGTAAATTATTCTTCTCACTCAAATTCATCGCATCGACGAGTCTCATTCAAGTATCAGATTAATATCAATCAATTAGCCAAGACAATGCATGCTACCTCATATATCACATTTTTCAACATAATAGTCAGAAAATGACTGTTGATGCAAATATTATCACAATCACTTTTTATCAGACTACACACATGTTCTCATTATAGACTTATATTTCTTATACAAACTAATTTTTCAGAAGTACTTAACACTAGATCATCAACAAAAACGTCTTTCAAGTGATATTTCAATTTACATAAAGAGTGCAGAGATACCTCCCTTAAGTTATCAAATACTCGAAAAGACTTGTGAGATTCCAGGTATATGTTCATCAAACCCTCGAAAAGACTTGTGAGATTCCAAGTATATATTCAGGTCATTTCTGACCTACAGCCTCAGTCGCCCTCGGGAAGGCTATAGGGGCTGGAGCGCCCTGGACAACCATCACCTTCTCCCTGGATCGTGTTATTATAACATTCAGTTGTTCAGTAGTCAATACCAGCAATTCTGAACCTGTAGCTGCTGGAGGTATCTCCCTTCTAGGTCCACTCCCGAGGGCTCCAGACATGTCACCCTCGGTAGGGATATGAGTGTCTAGAGTCTCTTCCCTCAGATTCTGGACTTCTATTGGTGTAAGGGGCGGATTTTCCCCTGAAGGAACGAATGCAAGTCATTTTCCCGAACTTTCAACCAAATTCTTCGGAGGGGGAGGAAGGAAAATAGGTAGTGGAGTTCTTCCTCCCACTGGAATTCCAAATTCAGGTCGTATAGGGGAGGAAAATATATTATTTCCCTCTTTAGTAGTTCGTCTAACAAGCTCATGTTCACCTCCAATAGTTAGGAAATAAATCTCACGTCTTAGATCTAGTTTCCCACAGACGGCGCCAGTTGATGCGTCGAAAAAGAACGCCTTCGGATATCGACCGTTCCTTTACGAGCATTATTAATCACGAGTGTGAATCGTCAGCTTTTCCTTGGCAATCTTCTCGTAAATCTTCTCGAGAATCCCAAAATAACCTGCAAAAGTACGCCGGAGGGGGGCTCCGGCGTAGAAGCTCCGACGCTCAAGTCAGATTCGATCGTAGGCGAAATCAAAGAGGAATTCCCCTGTATGTCTAGGGAAATTCCGACGAATATAGTGGTGTTTCTTCTCAATTCAGTGTGTATTTCGTAAGAATGTATGTATTATGTAAAAAACGTACCTTAGAATATGAAAATAACCTGCTTATATACCTGGCCCCTCTCTCCGGAGAGGGAAAGACTCGTTCTCCCTATATTCTCGGCCCATTCCTGTAAATCCGGCCCCCAAGTCCCTGAGGAATCGGTCTATCTCCCTGAAGACTTGGTTCCTCAACGTATCATCCCCTATCTTCATGGAATGACCCCTTCCTTTGACTTAGTTAAGAAAGATTAATTGATATCATGCGTTCCCCTTTGAGCCCTATTCTTAAGTCCAAAGGATATTATCCTTCCAATGTGGGCCAAAGGTCCAACCAATCTTATTTCTCTTTAGAAGCCCAGGGGTGTATTAATCCAATCCTTCAAGCTTATTGACCTAATTGAGATTACTATAATTCATCCTGTTTCCACGTGTCGACTTTTCCAGGAGCGACATATTTATCTACATCAAACTTATTAATAATACCACCCCGCATAGTAATTACAATAAAACGCTAATCTAATTCGTAATTAACCCTAAGTACATGGGCTAAAATGAAAAGTGAAATACCCTCAACCCAAATGCAAATAGCCCACCCCTTCGTAAATTAACAGACTGCCGTCGACTCTGATCAACCAACCAACCAAATCGCACCGGAAAAAATGAGCGGACCGGTGAAGAAGGCAGCTGATGTGGCATTCAAGGCCGGGAAGACTATCGATTGGGAAGGAATGGCCAAGCTTCTGGTCTCTGAAGATGCTCGCCGGGAGTTCTCCAACCTCCGCCGAGCCTTCGACGATGTCAATACCCAGCTTCAGACCAAATTTAGCCAGGTCCCTTTTTTTAATTTTAGATTCAGATTCGCGCCGATTAAATACTTTTGTGGAGCAGATCTGTTGTTTTAAATTGGGTGTTATCTGATGCTTTGGGTGGTTTGAAATAGGAGTAATTTGTTTTTCTATTTGTATTGGCTTGCATCTTAGGACTATGTTTTTGCTATGGAATTGAATTGGGATAATGCTCAATAGTTGAGTGATTAAGCTCGTTATAGCTTATTTCAAATTATTAGTGGAAATGGAGCTTTCATTTTTCTTCTTTTGCAATTCTTCAATCTCAGCATTTACTTTTTTCATAATCTAATTCCTTTTCTGATGTCAAATAAGTAGGATTGTGGTTGTTTTGGTGGCTTCAAACAGTACCTCCTTCAGATCAATTTGCTGCTGAAATCTGCCCGTAACCCATGTATCTTTACATCAAATTTGAGAATAACCATTAATCATTCTTAAATGAGACTGCTTTTCTGGTTGACGGATTTCCATTATTTTTATTTTTTTGGGAGGGGGTGTCAGCATATGCTTCTCACTTGTATTTCATGAATTTCATTAGGAGAAATCAACTACACTGCATTATTACGTCAACAAATGGCTGCATCTCTGTCTTTCAGATAATTTCAGAAGGCTAATTTTATGTTTACCAACTATATCACAAACTCCTTTTTATCCCACTTTATAAAGATTTTTTTTTTTGTACCAATTTTTAGTGAAATACCTTGCTAAAGGATTCCATTGACAGTGTTTAAGTTGACGGCCACCCATACCGTGTATCACAAAGTGGGTTGGTCAAACACGGGTGGGTGGGGATGGGGTCTGCCACAGGGTGTTCTTGTTTAAATCCAGAAAAGTGGGGGAAATATAGTTTTTATCTTGGTGGGTAGAAGAAAATCTTTCTTATAAAAAGTGGTACTTTGGTCCATTTTCACCATTTTAAAAAGAAAAAAATATCTGGTATATATTGGGTTCACAATGCCATGAACCTGAAAACGTTTTGGGCTATGAGAGAACTGCATGTAACCTATAGTTTATGCCTATGCCTGAATGCCGAATTAAACTTTAATTTTCTTGTTTTAGTACTTTTCTGTTCCCTGGGGCCAACACCTTTCTTAATATGAATCCAATGCTGCCTTGCTGGGCTCTGCTATCTTGGTGCAAGAATTTATTCATACAATTGTAGAATTTTTTGGATTGACTGCTTTTGCATGAAAGCAATCGCTCTAAGTTATATGAGAAACAAGATGGTGGATAACCATAGCCTATTCTAGTAAAGTTATGAACTTGGTTGTTCCAAAAGCTAAAGAGATATGACTTATGTTTTCCGCCTTTCTGGTAATTCACAAAATGACTTGAATGAACAGTGCTACGCAATATCTCCAGATTGTGTTTAGAATATGAATCACTTGGAAGTTGGAACACAAATTATGTTTTCTATAGAATGTTTTCCCAAACTAACTATTTCTCATTTGATATGCTTGTTAAGTTCATTTAGCATTCACACGGCCTGCCTTTACCTGAATTAAGGTCTTGTGCCCTGAAATGCAACTGCTTTGTTTTTCCTCCATCTGATAAGCAAAGACAAATTCTCATATTTGAATATATGGCCTTAGTTGTCCTTTAATCCTACATCCCTGAGTATTTATCTTTGTTTGGTTTCGTTTTTTCTTGAGTGTGTGTGCGCTACATGTTAGACTCGTTCTGCAAAATTACTAAACTTAGCAAACTTAATTTTACTATCTCCAGTTAACAATTCTAATAATTCCCTGTTGCTTGTAGTCATCAGTGGTCTATTCTTTTAGAAATTCGTTACATAAATACTCGTTTTATTTTTATTTTATGGGACTAATTTTTATTTTTTTTGTTAATTATAAATATTCAGGAACCAGAACCCATTGACTGGGAGTATTACAGAAAAGGGATTGGCTCTCGCTTGGTTGATATGTACAAGCAAGCATATGATGGTATTTATTGTGTTGCTACTGCATTCCTAGTTTTAGTTTCTTCCATTATTAGCAAGCAGCTTCTGAATTGGGCCATATATCCCCCTCTTACACGATCAAATCTTTGTCATGCCCTTTGCCTCTTAGAAGCCATGTTTCAAATGATTCTTTGTCATGCCCTTTGCCTCTTAGAAGCCATGTTTCAAAGGGATTGGCTCTCGCTTGGTTGATATGTACAAGCAAGCATATGATGGTATTTATTGTGTTGCTACTGCATTCCTAGTTTTAGTTTCTTCCATTATTAGCAAGCAGCTTCTGAATTGGGCCATATATCCCCCTCTTACACGATCAAATCTTTGTCATGCCCTTTGCCTCTTAGAAGCCATGTTTCAAATGATTCTTTGAAAATGTTTCTGATGTATATAACATACTAATGGTTATATTTATGATGTAAAACAATACAAAAAAGTTATTTATACGTGGTAACTCAAAACCAATAATCATATTGAACCTGAAACCTAAACCTCTGTTACTATTAACAACAGTATAACATGAAATTGTACAGAAACATATATGGACCCATGCATGTGTGTGTGAGAGAGATTGGTCTTATATACTCTCTAGCGTTTCTGTCACATAGTATTTATTAACAGTATGATCCGAGAAAGTTAATGCCCTTCAGTTTACCATAAGTTTTCAATCCTGCATAAGCCTTCAGAACTGTTTATCAAGATACCCTGCAATGTCTGAGATAGTCAATTTTGTCACTGTTTTCCTCTGCTTTGAAGTTCAGTGTCCTGATCTTATTTCATCTTTCGCATGCAGAAATTAAAATTCCAAAATATGAGGACACCGTCACTCCCCAGTACAAACCTAAGTTTGATGCTCTGGTGAGAAAATCATGAATCTCTCATCTACTTCTATGTTTTTTCTACTCTTAGACTAGTTGCCTGGTAAATGAGAGGGCTTTTTTAATTTGACAACTTTGGCACTTAGTAAATTGAGATGTTAATGTATATTGCGTGGGAACTTTATGAATAGTAGAACTAAAAGATATAGAAGCTTCATGTTCAAGTAATTAGTAACCAGCACATCTTTGGAAGTTTTAATTTAAGATGTTTTCCCATAAATTTTGAATGACCTTTGTTGCAACATTTAGAAAGATCATGTGTAAACTGCAGCAGAGGGGGAACATACCACCTGAAGCATACATAGTGTAAGGCATTCTTTTTTATAATGTGCAATGATTGCATGCTACAACAGAAATTTCCATTCCGAATACCTATCTATGATCTTTTTTCAAGACCTCCCTAATCTGCTGATGTGTCAAATTAAGAACATATTACATAGAGAATCTTGTACTGAAACTTCTCGAGTTACAGTTGGTAGAGCTGAAAGAAACTGAGGAGAAGTCGTTGAAGGAGTCTGAAAGACTAGAAAAAGAGATTTTGGAGGTCCAAGATTTGAAGGTGATGAAGACATGATCTTTTTGCTCTCTCTCCCCCACTCTCTCTCTTACATTCGCTTATACGCATTTCTCATTCCTTTTCTTTTTTTTGGTGAAACAGAAAAAACTTAGTACCATGACAGCTGATGAATACTTTGAAAAGCATCCGGAACTCAGGAAGAAGTTTGATGATGAAATGCGAAATGATTACTGGGGCTAATAGTATTGATTCGATGCAACAGGTATTTTGCTCATTTTGATATGGACGTTGTGAGTTTAACTGCAATTTAGAAATAAAGAGAGGGATGAGGTAGTTGTCAGTTCGTTTCCCCTGTCCCGATGGCTTTGAAAATGAATCTTATCCATGGGGGTGCTGTTTGCAGTTTCCATTGACAGTTTAATGTGTTGGAACATTGAGAGATTAATTTCTATCTCACAATTTAGCATGTGTATAAGTAGCATTATGCCCCCTACTGTTTGCCTAAAAGTGCATATATCAACTGTTTTGTTAATTACGGCATATCAGCAGCCACTATCACACTTTTAAAGGAGCATTATATTGTTTGTACCCTTTTGGGATTTTAAGAAATTTGAAACTCGTTTCAGTTCAGGATTTTAAAAAATCATCACAACACTCAGTAAGCCTACTATCACACTTTCTTATACAATCATTTTTCATTCTTTACACAATTACACTCTAATATAATTTAAATAATAATTCATATCTTTGGATTATCTTAATTATACTCAGTAATATACAATTTGACTCCATCACAAAAAAAAAAAATCAAGAACAAAGGGACACCAATCAAATTACTGTATTTATATTCTCAATGACCTCGAGTGATTTCAAATACTTCCCGAGTCGTGGAGGAGCAAGAAATGATAGTAATGCATACAACACATTCTTTTAAAATTATTTTACGTAAAAAGGGGAAAAAAAATGCCCCTTGGCCTATTTGGGCAATCAAAACTAACTGAATCTGTACTCCCTCCGTTTCGAGTTTAGAGTTTATAGTAATAAAATAATGGTATAATGCCCCTCACCTAGGTTGTAAATGAATCAAATACTTTTGGTCGATTTGGTGTTCGTATTTGAATTTTGATATTCGAATTCGCATACAAAATTTCTTTTTGATTCGATTAATAAACAAATATAAAATTATAATATTCGGTTATATTTAAATGTATATTTGTCTCATGTCCTATAATATTATATAAATTATTATTTTATTAAAAAATTTCATAAAATTTCAAATCAATAATCACCCCTATATACTAATAGGGAGTTTAGTTTTGCTACGTGTCATGGTTAAATATGATGATGTGTCGCATGGAGATTAAATTGATTTTTTTAAAATTTAACGTGTAATTAAACTATTGGTTAATACATATGTTATTGATATTAAAATGGAAAGTCTTACCTAAATTAAAATTAAAATCAATTAATATCTTATTTTCATTTGTATACTCAAGCAAAATATAAAGAACACAACAAATAAAAAGAACAAATAAAAAAGAAGGCTCAGAGCGCGAATTTTAATCTAGGTAATAGATAAGGCAATGGACCCAACCATTGCTGTAAGCGCATACATCATCATTGCCATGCACCAGCCGGGAATCGAACCCGGGTCTGTACCGTGGCAGGGTACTATTCTACCACTAGACCACTGGTGCTTATTGCTTTACTCTTACATATTTATTTATCTATTATTACAAGGATATATGTAATTAGATATGGCATTGCCACACATGGGAAGTTTTATGGGCGATTGATTCAAATCTTTCCATATAAACGAAAATGAGATTTTTGTTACATTATCACCGCATTTTGATTAATTACATTGTCAAAATGAGAAAATATAGTCCCAGCGGTAGACATATGCAAAATTGAAATTGGAACCGGACGAATTGGCCATATCAGTTGGTTTCTAACCGTCGATTTCGTGAAAATCGAACTTTAACCTTAAAATTAAGGTTCAATTTCAATTACGAAAATTCAAAATCGAAATCGGCCAAATCAGCGGTTTTGCCCCTTTTTTCTATTTTTAATATTCTTCTATAAATACCTCAATTTCAACTTATTTTTTCACATCAATCTCTCTCATCTCTTATATAGTTGATTATGTTTTTTAAAAAGGAAACAAAAAACTAGCGAAAAAAAACAAACCAAACTAATGGTTCGGATTCAAAACCGTAAATGGTTTGTAAAATGGTCAAACCGTAACCAACGGTTTTAACCATATAAACATGTCTAGTCCCCTGACCTACATTACTTACATCGCGAAGTGCCTCCGACCACCACTCGTACCCCATCCACGATGACTTTACCTTCTCCTGCAAACTCAAATGCATGCCAACGAATTCTTGGCTTCTGAAATTAAATGGAGAGGAAATTTGATGTGAAATAAGAGGGAGAGAGAGACGAGGGGTATAGTAGACAATCCACTTCTACTTTGCACCCAAAATATATACGGGAATGGAGTGAAAATGTGAACCCCACTCCACAACAACAGAGCCATTTCGTTGACATGTTGGATGCGATTGTTTCGTGCATTGACTGGATTGACTCAGTTTAATCCCTTGTAAGCTCTCGAAGCGGCGGTGCCCTGTTTTTTGGCATTCTTCCGATTTTTCTCTCTCTATATAGACTATGCCACTCTTCTCCGGAATGGGTCTACGGTGTCTACCGCACGAAATATCTCCCAGATGGACAGATTGATTGCCACAAAGTTTAACTTGTAACTCAAGGGTTTACTCAGCTTCCTGGTTTAGACTACGGTCTCACATTCAGTCCCGTCTTCAAAGCTTCCACGGTTCGCATCATTCTCTCTCTGGTCGTCATGCAAAATTGGTCTCTTCGTCAGTTAGATGTCAACAACGTCTTCCTTCGTGTTTGCCTATCAAAAACCTGTGTATATGGCTAAGCCACCCGGCTATGTTGATCCTCAATTTCTGCATCATGTGTGTCGCCTAAACAACGCAATCTACGGCCTTAAGCACGCTCCTCGTGCCTGGTTTCAACGCTTCTATAATTTTCTGTTCACCCTGAACTTTATTGAAAGCAAGTCAGACACCTCTCTCTTCGTCCTAAAATCTGGTCGCCTTCTCCTATATCTGCTAGTCTACGTGGACGATATCATCATCACAGGCAATGAAGATCACTATATTTCTCAGCTCGTCGCTCGAATTCGATCAGAATTTACGATCAAAGATCTTGGTCGCCTAAACTATTTTCTCAGCCTTGAGGTATCTTACACTCCCTCCGGCCTTTTCCTCAGTCAAACCAAGTATGCTCGAGACATATTACTCTATGCCGACCTTCTCGATGCCAAACCCGTTGCCTCACCTCTTTCCACAACGGATACTTTTCACCAAGATGGGGGCTTCTTCGACAATCCTACTTTATACAGATCTCTGATCAGCGCACTCCAGTACTTGACCATTACTCGCCCAGATTTATCTTTCGTCGTCAACACCGTCAACCAATATCAGTCTCAGCCGACCAACGACTACTTTCAGGCAGTCAAACGAATTTTACGATATGTTAAAAGAACACTAGATTTTGGTATATCCTTCAACACTAGTCGTCCTCGCCTTCTCGCCTACACAGATGCCGACTGGGCTCGATGTCCGGACACTCGCCGATCAACATACGAATACTTCATCTTCATCGGTCCAAACCCCGTCTCTTGGAGTGCGAAGAAGCAACCCAATGTTGCTCGCTCTAGCTGTAAATCTGAGTATCGTGCAATGGCAAATGTAGTCGTTGAAGTAATTTGGGTAACCTCTCTTCTTCGCGAACTACATGTCACTCTCTCGTCCACACTAATCTTATTATGTGACAACAAAATTGCAATATTTTTAAGTTAAAATCTAGTTGCTCATAAGTGCGCCAAACATATCGACATCGACTATCATTTTGTTCGCGAACAAGTTGCTTCTGGTCGCCTAGCTACTCAGTTCATCCCGTCTCACCTTCAAATCGTCGACATATTCACTAAAAATCTTCCTCGCCCTTTGTTCGAGTTCTTCAGATCCAAACTCTGCGTTGTTCCACATCCGCAATGCTCAAGGGGATGTTAGTATACATAACAAAAACCAAGTCCACCCAAGTTAATTAAAAGAGTTGTAACCTCCCTAATTAGTTACTTCACCCACATTGTATATACATTGGCATCATAACAGTGAATGAAAACTTTATTCTCATAATCTTTATTCTCATAATCCCAATTAGTCCTCATATCTGACCAAACAAAGGGAAACAAGAAATAATTAATGAAAAAAATACTAACACATTGATATTTCAATAACAATAGAATACACTTTACCACTATTTTTACATACACTTTCCAATATACAAATTAATACTACTCAATTCCACTATAAACGAACATTTCAAATACCACACAAGTTTAAACTACACCTAGTAACAAAGGAAAGAAAAATATCTAAAAAAAATAAGGTCACATACATTTTATACTTATATTTACATACACTGATACTCTTTACAAATAAGGTGACAGTTGAATGCAATTGATTGCACTTATACAATTAAAATTAAACTTTATTGAATTGAGTTAAATGTTGAGTAAAAAATTAAATTGAAATAAATTGAACATTAAAATTCAAGTGCATTGAAGAATTTGTGTTACAAATATATTCATATACACTTATTACGGAGTAATATACAAACTAATACTATTCACTATAACCTGCCAAGATCAGAGAAATAACATAAAGTTTAAAGAAAACATACATACAAAAATAAATTGCTCCGCAGTAAACACAAAATCAACTAGAAAAAAATGATCTATTTGAACAGGAAAAACAAATCTTAAAACACATAAACTGCAAAAGGACAAACATGCAGGTACAAAAAATAGAAAAAAGCATAAAAAATTAAAAAAGACACATGTAAAATACTAAACACTTCAACATTTCAGTAACAATAGAAGACACTCTACAATCATTATATTTGCACACACTCTGCAAACCAATGATATTAAATTTCAATGCAAATTGACATTTTAAATACCACACAAGATTAAACTACACCTAGGAACAAAAGAAAAAAAAAAAGAAGCTCAGAAGCGCGAATTGTAATCTGTAAACAGATAAGGCAATGGACCCAACCATTGCTGTTAGCGCGGAAATCGTCATAGCTGTGCACCAGCCGGGAATCGAACCCGGGTCTGTACCGTGGCAGGGTACTATTCTACCACTAGACCACTGGTGCTTATTGCTTTACTTTTACATATTTACTTATCTATCTATTAGTATTACAAGGATATATGTAATTAGATATGGCATTGCCACACATGGAAAAATTTATGGGCGATTGATGTGATTTTGGTTGCATTATCACGATTCTCAAAATGAGAAAATGTAGTACCCCGACCTACATTCTAGACGCCGTGAAACGCCACTTGTACCCTATCCACAGCACAGTTGCGATAACTTTACCTTCTACAAATTCAAATGCCCATCAAATCCTTCACTTTGTTCGACAAAATGCCAGCGTTTCTGTAAAGGAGTCTCTTGGATTGCAGGCCAACAATTCTCAGCTTCTATAATGAAATGGAGAGGAAATTTGAAGTGAAATGAGAGAGGGAGGAATAAAGGGTAGAATACCCACGTGAATGAATGCAAGTCAAACTTAATTAAAATACTATTTTTTTTCGTGAATATTTGTTTTACTACGTAACCAAAATCATGTTATTATACGATCAAAATATTATAACTAAAATGTCAAAAGAGTACTACTACAAGTCCAAAAATATTCAGGTCATTTAATTTTTTGGGCGAATTCTCCAAAATATTCGTCAACATGTAGTAATACACTTTTAGTCTTGTAATGATAATACTTTGATATATAGTAACAATATATTGGTTAGGTAGTAAATCACCTGCTTGCGACCCACAATTGTTTTTTAGTAGGGGTGTAAACGAGACGAGTAGTGCTGAGCTCGAAACTCGACTCGATCGAGCCTCAAATTTTAAAGATCGAGCTCGAATCGATAAGAAATTCAATAAACTCGAGCTCGGCTCGACTCGACTCGATTACCTATATAATTTCCCAAATTAATTGTAAAACATATTTTTTAAAATAAACTTGAGCTCGACTCAGTTCAATTAATTGCATATAAATAGTACTCCTCCGTCCATGAAATGTAGTATGATTTCCTTATATTCTTTGTCCACCAAATATAGTTCCATACACCCATCACTTTACTCAATTTGTCATCAACTTTATTCACAAACAATTATTTTATTCACAATGGACCCCAAAATACCCTTACTTTATCTACATTTTTCTTAAAACTTGTGCCCCACCCCAATGAGACTACATTTGGTGAATGGAGGGAGTATAAATTAAAGGAAAAATAGTAAATATTGTTCAAGCTCGATTAGGCTTGCGAGCCTTTCAAGTCGAGTATTTATGAGCTCGAACTTAAATTTGATAGCTACTCGAGCAACTCGAAACTCGATTCGATTAACTTCGAGTCAATTTCAATCTTTCTTCAAGTCGAGCATGAATAGGCTCGACTCACCTACACCCTTATTTTTTGAACGACTCGAATCCAAACTTTTGATCTATAATTTTTTAAAAATATTTTAATTTAACATATTACATTACATGTATAAGTGTTCTCTCCCACATATATATATTCGAATGGAGTGAAAATGTGAACCCCACTCCGCAACATAGCCATTTCGTTGACACGATGGATGCGATTGTTTCGTGTATCGACTGGATTGACTCAGTTTAATCCCTCATAAGCTCTCGAAGCGGCGGCGCCCTGTTTTTGGCATTCTTCCGATTTTTCCTTCTATATATAGACTACGCCACTCTTCTCCGGAAGTCGGTGAATGTCAGTTTCCCAGAGATTTGTATGTGGCTTCACTCGTTGTTTATACTCTCACTCGCCCTTTCCCTCTAGAAACATCTATTTTGTTCGCCCTTTCTCTCTGAGTAGCACTCAGTCGTCACTCTCCCTGTTTAACATGCCTCGCAGTCGCAACCAGGTATCCCCCGCTGTGTGTATATGTTGTTTGTGTGAAGGGTTTATGAGATTTTTTTAATTTATTGTGTTTAATGTATCCTATGTGGTGATCGGCTACTAAACAAATATAGACTCGTCTCATGTCTGTGAACCAGCTGCTGTTTTAGTCTGATAATTAATATTCTTGAATGTAGCAAGTTGGAATCATTATATCACACTGTTCCTTTTGTTTTTCTCAACGAATTTTTGATTTGTAAGGTTTCAGAACTTGTGCAATTTGCTTGTTATCCCATCTTACTTTGTTCCCACTGAAGTGGCATCGATGGTAATTGAATTTATATGTGAATCAGAAGCGAGGAGCAGATAAAGAATACAGATGGGTAGAAAAGCCAAAATCCGATGAGCCATCTACCTCAACTTTAGCCTCACAAGGAGGTTTATCAAATGCAACCGCGGAAGCTGTCACCGATAGGCTTAGAACACTGAGTGTTGCAGAAACCAAAGACCAACTTGATGTTTCAGTACCATCTAAACAGTTTGGGAGTATTGGGATAACAAATCATGTACCTATCCGTGAACAAAAAGCTGTATGGAAGCCCAAATCGTATGGAACGGTAAGTGGAGCTACAACGGTAGAAATTGGTGCAGCTCCAGTTGATCAATCACCAGTACTTGGCACTGGGACCCAAACAGAATCAGCTGGGAAACCGAATGCTGCTTTGAGTAAGTTACTTAGTGGTAAATTATTGGAGGGCTTCACTGTGGACAACTCAACATACTCACTCGCACAAGTTAGAGCAACCTTTTATCCTAAATTTGAAAATGAGAAGTCCGATCATGAGGTAAACTATCCCATCTATGTTTTTTTTTTTTTCATCCGGTTAAAACAAGATGCAGAATGTAGACAATTTTAGCTCGCTAAACAGATAAAGAATGTTTCAAGTGAACTTTATGTTTTTAATGTCACACGTTATATGCATGTACAAATACTTAGTTGTTCTGTAACTTGTTTCTTCAGCAGTTGAAGTTAATATAATCTCCATACAAAAGTTTATGAGTGTGTCATTTACATGCTTAACATTTTATAAAAATGCAATTCTTGCAGGTTCGAGCAAAGATGATAGAGTTGGTTTCAAATGGCTTAGCTACAATGGAGGCAAGTACATTAAATTTCTTTGCAGGTTTTTCCTGCATTTTTTAATTTTTCATAGAACAACTTTTGGGTAGCTTGGTATTAATTCTTATTCTCTCATTACTGATTTTTTTTTTTTTTCCCTCTATCACACTTTGACTTTTTCTGTGTAGCTGTTTTGCATTTAGGATCTGTTGTAACATTAAATTGAACAGGTGTCGCTCAAGCACTCTGGGTCACTTTTCATGTATGCTGGACACGAAGGAGGGGCATATGCCAAGAATAGCTATGGGAATATGTAAGCCCATTGTTGATGGTTCATCTCATCCTTCCGTTTCTCTTTTGCTATTCTATCTGTCATCCATATCTCATGTTTTAATTTGATATAGCTTCCATGTGGCGATCAAAGTTAAGACAATGTAATTACATGCTTAGGTTATTATGCAAGCTTTTGTTTGCGAATAGATCCTAAGCCCTAATGAATTAACATGCAAAGGCCTTGATTCCAGCATGGCAATTATAGACCGCTTGTCCACATTGATATGTCTCATACTATCTGATTCAATTGGCACAGAACCTCATTCATGCATTAAACACATCTGAGCTGTTGAAGGGCTTAAATTTATTTGTTTTGCATGCTCTATGCACTAGGAAGAAGCTGAGTTATTTGTTGATTTGATCACCAATTGGTCTTAATTCTCCTCATTAGAATTGCTGCATTTCATTTTCTATTTTATTATAGCGTTTGGAATTCCATGCATGTACTACAGTTACACTGCTGTTGGAGTTTTTGTACTTGGCCGCATGTTTCGTGAAGCATGGGGTTCACAAGCCAGCAAGAAACAAGCTGAGTTCAACGAGTTCCTTGAGGTAAATCTAGAAAGGGATGATTTATCTTTTGTCTAGTGGGTTTTCCCCTTGATCCAAAAAAGAACATTACTCTCTTGTTATTCAGCGGAAGCGCATGTGCATCTCAATGGAGCTGGTAACTGCTGTATTAGGAGACCATGGGCAACGTCCTTGCGAAGATTATGGTGAGTGTCCAGAAAAAATATATTTTTTGACTACTTTATATTGGCTCGATGAATGGCCATAAACTATACTGCTGAAATGGAGTTTCTGCAACTTACTCACGTGGCAGATTCCATATTTATAAATTTTTTAGTTGACATGCTTTTATCATTTACCCACCCAATTACTTGTGCTTATTCTGCACCTCCCATAAAGAAAGTTATAAGCTTATTGAAATTTCAAACGATCCTATTTGAGAATTTATATGTCATGCCAGGTGTGACTAGATCCAATTTAGTACTGGACTAACTCTTCCCTGAAAATGGAAAATGTTCCATTTTGTTAATTCTTGTATATTCCCTTCAAATAAGACAGAACTAAATATAAAGTGGCTGTTGTGGATGAATTTTTTCTTTAGTTCACAAATATGCACTTTCCTGAAACTACTGATGAAATCTTTTCATCTGTATTCTTTTTCAATCTTATGCCTGAATGTGTGGCCCCTATTTGACTGATATTTTCTTCTCCATGTTTGACAGTGGTTGTGACTGCAGTCACAGAGTTGGGCTGTGGAAAACCAAATTTCTACTCAACTCCTGATATTATAGCATTCTGTAGGAAATGGCGGCTACCAACAAATCACGTGTGGTTATTCTCAACAAGGTGAGTTTGCTCTGTTATGTGTTTGATATAGAAGAAAGATTTGTTGCCTGATGCAATTATTTGTCAAAGATAGCACTGTAAGATTCATTAAACGATTGTTAATGTGTTTCCATTTTGGTTCTCTTTATGACGTACATTCTCACTAGTGAATATTTTGGAAATAAGTATTCTTTATTTTGAACACATAACTATTATAAGGGATCCCGTCAAAAAAAAAAAAACTATTATAAGGGCTCAAGAATTTTCATTCCTATTTAATGTAGCAAAACTAGGGACATATCCTGAAAAATTTCATGGAAAGTTACAAAATGAAATCAATTTCAACAGAAAATGGTGGTGATGCCAATATAAAGCTCACTGAAGGACTTGGACTGATATTATAGTAACAGCATCAATTAGGTAAACTAGGCAACTTAAGTAAAGAGGGGGATTTGGGTGAGGTGGTCTCATGTATGAGACGGAGCTCCACTTAATAGTGTACATCTTACTTTGCTTTGAAACACGATTCGAGTAGGGTTATAAGTCCACGGATCATAGAATTTATAAGTGATGAGAACCCATCTTCATGTATGAGACTGTCTCATACAAGTTTTTGTCATAGGTAAATCTTCTGTGAGAGTCACTGAGCAATAGAAGTAACAAGAGGCTATCAGAGAAGAATAGACTTAAAAAATGTTGGAATGTACTGGATAATATTGGCAAGTCTTGGTTAAAATCCGTTATGAACTTATGATTAGGGTAGAAAACCTGTCAAATTCTCATATTCATACTGTTAAGGGAGATTATAGACTTCTTCCATTTATGAGGAATTTCCTATTCACGTGTTGCTGAACTGAAGCAGTCCTGATTATGAGCATCAATAGATATACATCCTTGCTTTCAGAGTTTGATTGTAAGAGGTAGTTTTAAGTTGGTTTTCTTACTTCTTGGGTGAGTCTGAATCCTTATTTCTAATATTGGTATAAACATGAGTTTATTTGATTCAAGCCATAGTGTATCAGTGAAGTGAATGAGGGTCCTATTAGTGATCGAGATAAATAAGGTGTTAAAATGTCTGGTAAGATTATCTTCTAGAGTTGATGAGATAGCTTTTTTGGCCATTTTTTAGATTGAGGTTAGAATGCCTCTGCCTCTCTCCGATACATAAAAAAACTAAAAGATTTTCATCGATTAAAAATAATATAAGTAACAATGGTATGGCCGTATGAGGAATCCAAAACTGAATAAACAAAACAAACTCTTAAAAAAAACTCTACTTCAATCTTTTAACTATATTGGTTTTCACTCTTTGATCAATGTGCTCTTTTCTGATATTGTGTTTGATATTATAACCATCAACTTTGGTAAGCATTTCCTATGCTTTGAGTAGGTTATTAAATACTCCTCTTGTATCAGTAAGTTCAGCTAACTTGGTACTTCTGATCAGCTAATTCTCTATTGAAAGCAATGGTGATTTAGATATGAGTGAAGTTACTTAATAGACTTAATTAATGAGTGTTCAAATATAGCTCTGGCAACTCATTGGTTCAAATATAGCTCTGAGCATCATGATACTACTGTTTCTTTACCAAACTTCAATTTATTTCCAATTATACATGTGAATTGATGCATTCTTTTGTTTTCAGTTATTATCTTATATGCTTGATTTTTGTCCTAGTAAAATGTTACCTACTTCTTGGTTCTCTATTGCAATTATTGGGAAAAAGGAATAATTTCAATGCACAAGTGAAATTTAATCAGTACTTTGATACTGTCAGATCAATTGAATAATGTTTAATTCAGTGAATTTATTATCCATAATATTACATTACTCAGAGAATGATTCATTCGAGACCATTCCACTCGAGGTCGTGAGTAATTAACTTACATTCCTCAGGTTAAAAATATAGTTAATAAAGTAGAAATTCCAAAGATTTTTAAACTGTGACTTCAGTATCTTGCAATTTGACTTGCCCAAGATTGTAGCTTTGAGCAATTGTTCATATATGTATACTGACAGGACTACCGTTGTCACTCCTAATTGGAATGAAACCAGCTGTCTTGGCTTTTGCAAGTTATTGTACCAGTTGTGTTACCATATCATAGGTATTAGAATGGTGTTCAATCAAACCTTTTTAACTGTACATCAAGTCATCAACTTGTGAGCTGTGTTTCAACTCTGACTTGGTTCTCACTCCAGGCATCTAATGAAGGCAATTGTTACATACTTGCTATGCTAAATCATACAGTATGACTGAATCTTTTGACTGATCCAAGCACTCAAGTCAGTGTGTGTAGCTAACTTTAGTCTGGAAAAATATATAAGAACCCAACAGTACTTTTTAGTTCTTATCTTATTAATTAAAGAGTGCTGAAACCTGCATATATGATAATGCATTGTTTCCTAAGTTGGAGGTTCTAAGCCCCAGTATGACTTTTTTTCTGCCCTATGTGAAACATATGGGACGCGTACTCTGCTGTGAAATTTTATTTCTTTGAATTCGTATCACATTCTGCCATTGTGTTTGCTCTACTTTTTCCTAGTGAAAGTTGACATAAGGGTTGTGGTCCAACTTCATTGTAAGCGTTTGCATGCTCTTTTCTCTCCATTTCAGGAAATCTGTGTCATCATTTTTTGCTGCTTATGACGCACTTTGTGAGGAAGGAACAGCCACACCTGTGTGTAAGGCACTGGATGAAGTTTCAGATATATCAGTACCTGGTAAATTTATATCAAGAATAAAAGTGGACCTTTCACTAAGGGGGTGTTTGCAAGTGATTGTGCTTTTGGAGAAGTGTTTTAAATTGATTCACGTAGAAAACTCAAAAGTGGGTAGTGTTTGAAGATAAAGTGTTTTTGTCAAAATTTTAAAAATTGAAGTATTTGTTAAATATCAAAATTTTAACTAAAAATCAGTTTTAACTTTTTAAATTGGTCCATGGCTGCTTCTCAAAGCATTTGTTAAAAATAAAAATTCTAAATTTATAACTAAAAAATCAGTTCTAAGTTGGTCTATGTCTGCATCTCAAAATCAGCTTAAAAGTAGTATTATTTATGGGGTGTTTTCAAACTCTACCAACTGCTTCCAGAATCACTTTTTTTAAAGCTGTCCTCTCACAGCTTTTACTTTTGAGAAGTGCTTTTAAGCTGTTTATAGAGTTTGCAAACACACCCTTAGTTAGTTAAAAGCAATCCAGATTTTTTTAAAGTGCTTTTAATCTTGCAACTGAGATTGCAAACATCCTCTAAAGATTGTGGCGATATAGTTGCACATACAACAGTCATGCATTACTTTTAGCTGTTGGCGGGATGACTGTGGTCCCTTCCTTGCGTCTTCTGAGTTCAATTAGGGTTGATCCGTTGATGTGTTATTTCTGTTTATTACATTCTTCTACTTCTTCCTTCCTGAGCTAGGTTCTTAGCTATTTCTATCACCTCCGGAGGTCTTAGTACCACTAGGGCATCTTTTTATCAATGAGAAAGGCTTTCTGTCGTGCATCCTGATGCTTACCAGCTCAGTGATATTATCACCGGGTCACATCATGAATTTAACAGTATTTTTCTGTACATAAACTGATGTCTTCAGTATTAAGTATCATGCAGTTAACTATGTGATTATGTAATTTAGTCTCTTTGTGTATTCTACTGCTACTTCTCAACTTCTTTTGCCTATATCTTATGAGTGGATTTTCGCTGTAACTCCTGATCAAACCTTGCCCTCATTCCCTGATGTTTCATTGTTGTATGGATTCTCCATCCTCAGTTCCTCACAACTTTGTTTACTACCATTCAGTTGGGAGTCACTATCCTGAGTGCCTATCGTTTATTTTCCCATGGTATCTCTCCAACAGTCTCATTTGGAAATTAGTAAACCAGAAAAAACTTGTTGGCTGATAACCCCATCAGATAAATGCAGTTTGAATTTTATGTTGTACTTCTTCATTTTCATTACTGGATCCAACCCCGTTTTGGATTCAGGATAGACTAAATCTAGGCTGCTTTATGTTTCTCTATAATTATCAAAGCAGTTCCTTGAAAAAGCTTATTGTCCTTACCTGCAGGATCAAAAGACCATATAAGAGTGCAGGGGGAAATATTGGAAGGACTAGTGGCTCGGATAGTAAGCCGCAAGAGCTCAGAACATATGGAGCAGGTTTTACGAGACTATCCTCCACTGCCAGTGGAGGGAGGTAATGACTTCATCCAAGTTGAATATTCTATTAATAATGTGTAATACTAGATTTTCTTTCATGCAATAAGTTATAGTACACCAATTTCCATCCACATGCTATCATTTGGGATATCATCTGGGATCATTGTTGAAGCATTAATCCATAAGTTGGGTAACAACAAGTTTATAGATGAGATTTGAGATAGAGCTAAACATAGATTTACCTTATGGTCTGCGAGTCACAATGTTTTTAAGGGTCTATCTTTGTCGGATGTAGCTAGGGATTGGGATTTTGCTTTGTAACAAATCTGATGTATATTATAGGGATCTCTCATCTCTAATGTTTCAGCAGTAAAATTTATGTTTCTTATCAAAAAAATAAAAATAAAAAACAGGTCCTACAATGTGTCTCTACATATATCTTTGGAGATTATTAAAAATATCATCACTTTTGTTGCACATAAAGTAGCACTAAATTTATTACTACATTAATTTTGGATAACTGAGAATTTCACTGTGGCAGGGTCCTTTTGGATTCGTTTACTTAGTTTTAGGGTGCCTGGTTAAATGTGAAAAGACTGATCTACTTCAGTCTGTAATAGACATAAATTTGTTATTTGACGTGTTCAATATTTTGGGTTCTTGATAAGGAATGTTGCTGGTCATTCCAAATTTCTTGTCGTTGATTTTGTCTTTCTCCTTTGCTACCTGGGTTGTGCCCACCATAATTTTCTACTGCGGACATGAATCTTTGTATTAATTTGTACCCTTGTGTTTACAAATTGCATATCAGCCGAGTCAGCTGACCTGGGACCCAGCCTGCGTGAAATATGTGCTGCAAATAGAAATGATGAAAAACAGGTTATCTGATCTTCTATCAATATTATAATTTTTGATGAAATTGTTTAGATGTCCTTGAATCGTTCATGTTCTTTATTTTCATACAGCAAATGAAGGCACTACTGGAGAGTATTGGCACCTCTTTCTGCCCAAATTATTTGGATTGGTTTGGATTTGAAGCCTCTGACATTCACTCAAGAAATGCAGACCGATCTGTTCTATCAAAATTTCTGCAAGCGCGGCCAGCAGATTTTTCCACGACCAAATTACAGGTATGCTTGGTCCACTTGCCCAACTTATTCTTGAATACAAGAACTGAGGGAAAATTGAAATTGAAAATTTGGGAAGCGGTTCATGGTAAAAAAAATTAGCAATGCTTTGATCTTTACATTATTACTTCATGATGGTTAGGAGAATGCAGCAACCATTATAGGCTAGGTGAAGTTTTTCTCATTTGATTTCAAAAGGTGTACTTGTCTGATAGTTCTGCATCTCAACTGTTCTCTATTTCCGTTTCTTAAATACGTGGCGTTCTCTAGTATCGTGATGGTAATAATGGTTCCATTTTATTAACTTTGTTAACCCTTGCATCAGGAAATGGTTCGCTTGATGAGAGAAAAGCGCTTCCCTGCTGCCTTTAAGTGTTATCATAACTTTCACAAGATCAACTCTCTGTCAAGTGACAATCTTCATTTTAAGATGGTTATTCATGTCCACAGTGACTCAGCTTTTAGACGGTACCAGAAAGAGATGAGGTCTGTATATTTATTATGCTAGAGTTCCTATAAAACCAGTTTTGGCATTATACCTATAGTTTTGCTCGTTTGAATTTTTTATTGAGAAAGTTGGCACATTTCAGGTATAATCCAGGATTGTGGCCACTATATCGAGGTAAATATGTTGGTCTGAATTCAAATGATATGTCTGGTGTTCATGTGCTTATTATTCTTGAAAGTATATGTAGAGTTCATGTAAGCATTACATGCCTAATGAAGCATGTATTGGGCTTCCATGAAATTCCATTATAATTAAAGAAAAAAATTATTTTCAAGTCAGGGCCTTCTGCATCTTGATGCAGTGGTTTGTGTTAATATTTGGATATGCTTCTTGGTCGTTTTTTGAAATATGAAAGCACATTTTCTTGGTCTTTTTTTTTAAATATGAAAGCACATATTTCATATGCTATATGTGCTTGTCAAACCTGTTGCGAAGACCGATTGGACTCGGACTTTTTTTGTTGTCGGACAATTCATAATTGTTACCCCAGTTGATTTATAAAGATTCTGATGTTTTGTGATAGCCATATATTCGGCTGAATGCCTTTCTTGCCAAGGTTGTATGCATTCAGGGATGATTAAATGCTTTGTGTTGCATTACTGATGTATGCATTTCCACGTACAAATCCCCATAATGGGAGAAAGCTCTATGATATTAGGAACTTATTTACGGATTCACTAAAAGGAACTCAGTATTCCTTGATGCTTTGAGTAGAACAGGAAGAGAACTGGAAACTTTTGTGTTAGGTAAAGATAATGGATAAATGGCATTGTCCTTTGTGATTTTGGAGGGGCTGGAGTTTCTATGAAACTTCGTTTTTAACCTCTCCCCAGTGGATATATGGTGTCTAAAGTTGTCTCATTTCTAGAATCATGTTACTCTATATGAACTTTATGTTTCTGCTCTTACATTTTTGCTCTAAACTCATTTTATGCAGCGATAACATTGAATGTACTATCTATATATAACTGACCTTTCCTGTTTCCACATGTTACACCCTGTGATATTGCCTATGAATATAAATATGTCTTTCTTTTTATGAGGGTGTTTAGCTGAAGAGCTTATAAGCTCTTCTAAGATGCTTGGAAGAGCTTATAAGCTCCTCTAAAGTGTTTGCTAAGAATTAAAAAGAAAAAGAAAACTTATTTGCTCCCAAAATAAGATGTTTAGAACTTATAAACTTATGTGACAGAAATCAGGTTCTGATGAACTCTTTTGCTTCAGGGTTTTTTGTTGACATAAACTTATTCAAGGCTAATAAGGAGAGAGTGGTGGAGTTCTCCAAGGAACCCGATGCTGGGAGTAGCTCAAATGGTGATAAAACAAAAGATGGTTTAGCTGATGAAGATGCAAACCTGATGATAAAGTTGAAATTTCTTACCTACAAGGTATGGGATACTTTGGCTTGCATTCATCAATTACTCAAGCTATTGTAATCCATTTGTTACATCTTTGGTTCTTTTAGTCGTTTGAGATGCTTTCTGAAGTTTATGTATCGATCATGGGGACTCAAGAAGTTATGCGTTGATCATTTGTACTCAAGAAGTTATAATTCATGTGTCACTAGAATGTCCTTGTCCTCGAGAGCACAACTTTGTCAAAGAAAAAAAGAAAAATCTTGATATTTATATCTGACTCGGTTCAGTGTTTGGCAGTTTATTAATAGCATGTCAAAACATTTATTCAGTTTCTTTCCTTGCAATTGTATAATGCTTTATATAGGGATGTAATAACTGTTGTCCCGTGTTACTTAACATGCTGGCATTTCCTGCTGATAGTTCCTGGATTCATTGATTTATGACAATGTAAATATAACAAAGTGTGGATAATTGTTTCTTGTTCTCCTTTTCCAATATTGCAGATACGGACTTTTCTGATCCGGAATGGCCTATCTGTTCTTTTCAAACAAGGTGAAGCTGCGTACAAGGCCTACTATCTGAGGTTAATTTTCCTAAAACCCTATACTTACAGATATGGGGGGAAAGGGATTATTTCCTACATAAAAATTGTTTATGTGCATCTGCCATTTAATAATATCAGAATATAGAAAATTACAAAGTTGAAAATTCTGAAAGATTCCTCTTTCATCATCTGATGTTTGGGCCTTGACTGGAAGAATGACCCTGAGTCTCATTCTCAGAAAATACTAGAAGTCTTCTTTTTAAATAGTACTACCTCCGTCCCTCTCTAAAGTGTGAGGTTTACACTTTCCTTTTTGGTTCGTCCCAACCTAAAGTTTACATTTCCTTATTTAGCAAAATCCACTATTCTCTCTCTACCTTTTTTCATTCATATCTCTCTCTACCTCTTCTCTTTCGTACCTCTCTCTACCTCAACTACCCACTACACATTTAAATATTTAATACTCTTAATCTCTGTGCCAAAAGTTTATGTAAACATGTGAAGGGGACGGAGGTAGTATTATTTTTTACTAGTGTTTTTATTTTTGAGTTGCCTATTTATTTCCATCTCAGAAGACTCACCAGTAGGACTATTGTTTGTACTATAGTGTGTAATCTTGCATCTTCTGCGGTAATTGAACCTGCTAAATGTTGATTGAAATTTTTTCTGGGGATCTCAACTAGGTAGTAATGCAAGCAGTGGCTCTTAGGATTGGTTTTTCTCTCGGTTGCTATCTTGTAAGGAAAATTCACTTGGAAATTATTGACTTTCTCAAGTTAACATGATCTTTTGAACTCCAAACATGAATCATCAGATTAATTTGGCTCTCACGCTCAGTTACTTGGGTACATTCTCAATGCTGATGTGTGAGCCCTAATACCCAACGTTTTGTGAAGTTTTGCAGCATCTTTAACTTTTATGTGGCCATTCTAGGCAAATGCAGATATGGAATACTTCTGCTGCAAAGCAAAGAGAGCTTAGCAAGATGCTAGATGAATGGTATATTTGGATATCTCTTCTCATTTACATTGAAATTGTAATTCAGTATGTGATGATGCTTCTCTGCCTCTATCAAGGGCTGTATTCATTCGTAGAAAACATGGACACAAGCAGCCGTCGTCGGCTACATACCTTAGTGAAGCTGAGCCATTTCTTGAGCGGTATGCAAAGCGCAGTCCTCAAAATCAGGCTTTGGTAGGATCTGCTGGAAGTTTGGTGAGAGCTGAAGATTTCATGGCCATTATCGAGGGAGGCAAGGATGAGGAGGGTGATCTTGAGCCAGAGAAAGATATAGCACCTTCAAGTCCGGCTATGACAGTGAAGGAAGCTGTTGTAAAGGATCAGGGAGTTATTGTCTTCTTTCCAGGTAAAAAATATCTAGATTTTTGCACATTTCCTGTGTATTGTTATAGAAAAAAGATAATTTATAATCAGTGTGATGTTCAGATATGTTTGCTATCCAACTTTCACTTTTCCACTGATCTCTCTCCCCCTCTCTGTGTGTGTGCGTCTCTCTCTCTCTCTCTGTGGGTGGGTGAGCACACAAGTGTCTTCCTTACTCCATAATATTGATTTCAAGTGGATGATCTGCTGATATTTGCCATATTCCTTTTGATATGGAGTACAAAGAAATAGATTAAAGACTCAAGAATGTGATAACAAGAACACAGCCGAAGCTGCCCAATTTCCAATTCCAAATTCCAATTTCTAATCTCCCCACATCAATACTACCAGCCTCTATTTATAATACCTAATAACAGAAACTCCCAAAACTAACTCACTGCTATCAAGCCAAACTAACTAACTGCTATTTACTAATATTTCCCTCATCAGTAATATTCCCCTCGACTGCCTCCCAACATTCCTTTCGTTTACGATACATAACACTTTTTTATTCAACTCTTGTATTTTCTGACCCTTGATCATTAATTACCCTTTTAGGCATACCTGGTTGTGCTAAGTCGGCACTATGTAAAGAGATACTAAATGCCCCTGGAAAGCTTGGTGATGACCGCCCAGTCAATAGTTTGATGGGTGATCTTATCAAAGGTATTGAGATGAATCTCATTTTTCCCTTGCAATTCTGATTATGGTGTTCGTTACGTTTGCAATTCTGATTATGGTGTTTGTTACGTTTGCAATTCTGATTATGGTGTTCGTTATGTTTTGTTCTTGCAAATCGTTCTATACAATTACTAATTAGAAGCCATTCAACTACATAAGATGAACAAAGAAAATTCTGAAGCATCAATTTTCACCTTGTTAAGCTGGTGTACTGAGTCCCTTATCTGATACATGTTAATGTGCATCTCAACAACGCTATGCTTTTGTCCTCAATTCTTTTGTTGTCATATCATTGAACTGTAGCAGTCTACTGTCTGTTGAAAATAAAATTAGAAGCACAAAAGGTATCATTATGAATATTGGGTTTCATTTTAATATTATATATATAATCCGCACTATAAATTATTGCCATAATTGTTTGTAGTGCCATTCTGGTGAAGATTCTACTGTTTAATATTTTGCATGGATTTGATTCCTTTTATTGTTTAATTTTATCCCCAATTTACTTAATGTAATATGATAGGGAGATATTGGGCGAAAATTGCTGAAGAACGCCGCAAGAAACCATACTCTATTCTGCTTGCTGACAAAAATGCTCCTAATGAAGAAGTTTGGAGGCAGGTATGGTTGTTCTCCATATAAAGAAAATGTTGGCAGTATCTTGTTCACTGCCAAATATTTAGAATAGTGTGATATCGTGTATGGGCATGAAAGACAGCCTTTTGTGTTGTTTAAGCACCGTGCTGGCTGTGTACTTTCTCTGGCATGGGAAGATGCAAGTCCCATGCCTTTTAGCGCAAAGTTCTTCCCTACATATACCTCACACGTGTCCTTTTAAGCCTTAAACATGCTTTGCCCTAGATCTGTTTTTCTTTTTTCTTCAGGGTGGGGGTTGGGGTGGAAATTTAGGCTCATTGTGACATAAACTTTTGTGAAATTACCTTCGACCGATGTTTTATCACAGAGATAGAGAGTAGTAACAGGAGGCATATTATATAGAGTTTTGTGTTGAGTGACTTCTTTTATGGTAGTTTAATCGATCTGTTATCGTCATGTTTGTAGATTGAGGACATGTGTCGCAGCACAAAGGCAGCTGCAGTTCCAGTCGTACCCGACTCAGAAGGTTATTTTTCTTTACTTGATTCTTAACATCTTGTAAAGAATCTTTACTGATGATTCTATCTCTTTCAAATCACTTCTTTTGAAAATGATTGAGGAATATTCTTTCTGTAATACTCTATTCTTAACAATTAATTCTCTGATTAGAAATAGCATATGATTGAATTCACTATTCATTATCATAAAATATTAATGCATATATTAACCATATATAAGCATTCAGTTCCTTTGACGCATCATAAGCTGGAGCAGTCATACTGTATATATTATCACTTCTTTTGAAAATGATTGAGAAATATTCTTTCTGTAATACTCTTCTTAACAATTAATTCTCTCTGATTAGAAATAGCATATGATTGAATTCACTATTCATTATCATAAAATATTAATGCATATATTAACCATATATAAGTATTCAGTTCCTTTGACGCATTATATGTTGCATAAGTGGCATGTTTGACATTAAGGGCTGATAGTATATCAAGTAGCTTAGTGCCCAATTTGTTCGTAAGAATCTAAATTAGTTGACAAATCATTATCTGACTAATGATTATTTTTGCATTCTCAATATGCACATCATGTCTTATATACTGCAACCTGATGTGTAGGATTGAGTGCATGTATTTGATAACAATATTGTAATTCAGATTTTATGACATCAGCCGAAGAGATGCTTGGCTCAGCCAATTTCTTCTTTAAGGAATTGTATCATACGTCTTATACCACTTGTAGGACTGAATTATTGTCCTTGTGGAAAAAGCCATACAAAGAAGCAACAATGCATCTCAAATTTCTGAACTGTACAGCATTTCACGTGTCGCAATAGTTTCTACCCCTATCTTGAGGGCTGCCTGCCAGCCAAAATGATTGATGTGCATGATAACATTGGGTTTTTTTTTTTTTGCTGCCCTGTTATTTCCATCCCATTTTCCTTGGAAGTCCTAGTGCCCATCTGTAGGATCCATTTTCTTTTCTGATCTTTCATCATTTTCTTTTCATGCTTTTTCAATTTTTTGGATTATCTTAGGATGTGTATTTGCTGTCTGTACTTGGTTGTGTGCATATATTTCCATGTTTGTAAAGTCTTCATTTCGTTTCTAGCATTGCTCATGTTCGTTTCTATATTTTCCTAGTTGGTTTATTGGTCTACTTTTGCTGAAACTATGCAGGGACTGAATCAAATCCATTCTCTCTCGATGCTCTTGCTGTTTTTATATTTCGAGTGCTTCAGCGTGCTAATCATCCGGTAATAATGAAAACTAGCTACTTTCATGTTGGGTAGCCCACCTCGTCTGTTCTCTTATCTGTTAAATTATATTTCTGTTTTCAAGGGAAATCTTGACAAATCGTCTCCAAATGCTGGGTTTGTGTTGTTGATGTTCTACAATCTCTATGATGGCAAGGTACAGTTGCCTTAATTATGGAAATATTATTATGCCCCTCAAAAACAAATTTTCATTGTCCCATTGTCCTGCAATCTCTAGAACCGCAAGGAGTTTGAAGCCGAGCTAATAGAACGTTTTGGCTCAATTGTGAAGATGCCTTTATTGGAGTCCAGCAGGTTTATGACTAATTTGATATAAACTACATTTTCTTTTATTCTGTAATTGATAGGTCCATGCTTCTTGTTGTTGGTTCCTTTTGTTTTATGTTTTACCCCCAACTCTAATTTACCCTGTGGATTATTGTCATTAAGTGCACTTGAGTTTGAAATTATTTTCTTATAAGTTCATAAGTTTGTTCTGCCATTGACCTAGACAATGTACTTGTGTCGTTACCTGAGATTATATCTGCCCTGGCTATGATGGAAGCTAATGGTATCCTGTGGATTATTGTCATTAAGTGCACTTGAGTTTGAAATTATTTTCTTATAAGTTCATAAGTTTGTTCTGCCATTGACCTAGACAATGTACTTGTGTCGTTACCTGAGATTATATCTGCCCTGGCTATGATGTAAGCTAATGCATTAGAATGAATTATGGCTTAAAGCTAGGATCTCTTCAGAGCCTAGAATTAGGTGAAGGAAAAGAGGAGAGTTGAAAAAGAAATTTTTGTATGAAAATTATTGTTGGGCTTGCCATAATCTATCTTTAGGCTATATTGATTGGTTTAAATATCTCTCTATCAATTTTAAAGATGGAAAGTGCTGGTCCTTTGTTTCTCTAAGCAGCACGTGGTTCCTACGTGACTACGTCCCTATCTGAGTTAATTTCTTATGTGCTATTATCCCTATCTTATCTTTGCTGAGGACTCACAGTTCTTTCTGTTTCTATCTGTATGTGAAAAAGACCTCCTCTGCCTGAAACTGTGAGGTCTACTCTGGAGGAAGGATTAAACTTATACAAGCTTCATAGCAAACGTCATGGAAGGTGCCCTCAGCCCCATTCATATATTTATCTTTTAAGTTGGATATACTAGCCTGTTTGATTTAGTTTAATTTATGCTGCTTCTTTATTTATCTATTATTAGAGCAGAGCCAACGAAAGGTGCATATGCTAAGGAGTGGGTTAAATGGGAGAAGCAACTGCGTGATACTTTTCTTGCAAATGCCGAACATCTCAATTCTATTCAGGTCAGTATTATCATTATAATTAAATAAGAAATATTCATTGGTAGCCAGTACAAATGATTTTCTTTTGTCTTAATTTTAGCATGAGTTCTCACTTAGAGAAATAAAGTAAGTTCTTAACTGCTAAATTTTAGGCATGGTACAGACTAACTTATAACTGGAAAGTTTGATCACAGCTGTTTGAATTGCAGTCTTTGTATGCCTGTTAAAATTCAATGGTTCCTTTACTGCATTTTTATATAGCAGACGGAAAAAAAGAAAAAAGTGCCAAATGGCGTATCAACATAATCTGCAATGAAGTTGGTTTACCTAGTGTGTGTGTATCCCCACCTCCTATATGGACAAAGTTTCTCTCTTTTTACCTAGTTGTCGTAAGTCCTCTACGCTTATATTTCCAGGTCCCATTTGAGGTTGCTGTTGAGAAAGTTTGTGAACAACTTAAAGCAATCGCTAAGGGAGACTATAAAGCACCCAGTACTGAAAAAAGAAAGCTGGGAACCATTGTCTTTGCTGCAGTCAGTCTACCGGTTTCAGAAATCATACATCTCCTTGATAATGTAAGCCTGGTGAACATAAACATGTTTACAATTCTGCAACAACTTTATTCAACAAACTCCCCTTACTCCCGTCTCCATACATATTTCTGTTGAATTCTGGGGCAGACTATAGACGTAATTGAACATTTTGTTATTATCATGATGATGACAGTTAGGTGAGAAGGATCCCAGAGTGGCAGCTTTCCTTAAGGACAAGAATTTGAAAAGCAGCTTTACAAAAGCCCACGTTACTCTGGCTCACAAGAGAAGTCACGGTGTAACTGCTGTAGCCAATTATGGCGCGTATGTCCACCATGACGTTCCTATTGCTATCAGTTCGATGTTATTTTGTGACAAATCGGCAGCATTGGAAGCAGAGCCGGGGGTAGTGGATGGGGAAAAATTGATTTCGAAAAATGAATGGCCACATGTGACATTGTGGACTGCTCAAGGGGTTCCAGCTAAAGAAGCTAATATGTTGCCACAGTTATATGCCCAAGGTAAGGCTACTCGTGTTCAAATCGATCCTCCTATCACTATAACAGGAGTTCTCGACTTTTTCTGAAATCTTCTTTTCTCGAATATGATGTTACTCCCAATTTTGTGTAATCTTAACTTCTTTTTTCGTAATAATGGCGAACTAGATAGAAATATAAAGAGGGAAAATGTGTAAATATGTACTTGAGCCAACTTTTTTGTTTTTTGGGGAAAATATTTACATCGGTGGTACCTCTAAACCAATGTTGCAGAAGTCGAAAATTGATAGTTGGACGGATTGGCACCGTCTAGCACCTAGTCGACTGCTTAGTATTGTATTTTTAATTATTTTATTTTATAATTCTCAAACAATAAACATGAAATCCTAATAAATAAAAGTAAAAAATCGCAAAAGGATCTTTGAAGAAATTAAAACTTGTAAGAATGATGTCAAAAAAAAAAAATGTAGTTTTCATCCCTTAGACGATAGAATTTCACGTACTTTGTCCGGAGCATTAATTCCACTTGAAAAAGTGTGCTCAATTGCTCGAACTGGACTTCGACTTTGAAAAATCTATTTAAAAAGAAAAGGGACTAGTAAAAAATCGCTAGGCGGGTGATAGACCAAGAACTAGCGTCTAATTGGGCCTAGGCGCAGACTTTTGCAACAGAGCTCTAAACAAAGTTTTAATACCACTAGTTTTAGCCGGGTCTGACTATATGCACCTCCATTTCAGTTTGATGCACTCCCCCATCACTCCCCCGATTTATACACTCCCCGAATTTTAGGTCACACCTCCCCTCAAATGTCATAAATACCCCTCCTTCATTAAAATCCTTTTACTACCCACACCCCCCCCAAATCCTCCATCTTTCTTCCTCCTCCATTTCTTCTTTCATCTTCTCCCCCACCCCTCACCACCACCGCCGGCGACCTGCCCCTCCACCACCCGTCTCCGGCGACGCCAGCCCCTCCCTCGTCGAGCCCGTCGCCCCCCCCCCCCAACCCCCACCGCCTGTAAAAAAAAAAAAAAAAAAAAAGAAGAGATCTTGTCTTGGCCGCGCGCGGCTGCCGCGGCCGTCCCCTCCCTCGCCGAGCCCGTCGCCCCCCCTCCCTCGCTCGCCGAGCCCGTCGCCCCCCCTCCCTCGCTCGCCAAGCCCGTCGCCCCCCCCAACCCCCACCGCCTGTAAAAAAAAAAAACAGATCTTGGCCGCGCGCGGCCGCCGCGGCCGTCCCCTCCTCCTCTCTCCCTCGTCGAGCCCGTCGCGGCCGCCCCCTCCTCCCTCCGACGCCGCCACACCCCACCCCCACCAGGTTTTCCCCCTTTCTCAATGTTAGGGTTTTCTGCAAAAATGCAGAAAACCCTAGTTTTTTTCTTTTTTTTTTTTTCAATTTTCGACCGTATAAGGTCGATTACATACTCCTTCGTCGACAAATTGTTGTCGACGAGAGTGTATTTGATCGACCTTACATAATCGAATTTAAAAAAAAATGTTATTTTTTTATTTTCGACCAACCGTTTCGACCATATACATTCCCGTCGACAACGATTTGTCGACGAGAGTGTATATGGTCGACACTGGTTGGTCGAAAGTTGAAAAAAAATTGTGATTTTTTGGAGTATATGGTCGACCATTTTTTTTTTTTTTTAGTTGATGGTCGCCGGAAATGGTGTCGCCGGCGACCGGAAGTTGTGTGTTAGGGGAAGGTGAAAGAAATGAGGTGGGGTGCATCTAGTATGGTGTATATTTAATGAAGGGTATTTTAGGTTTTTTACCTATTATTTTATTAATAAAACTGAAAGGGGGAGTGCATCAAACCGAAATGGAGGTGCATATAGTCAGACCCGTTTTAGCCCTGCCCCATATATGCAGATGACGGTTGTTTTGGCCTCGCTTAAAAATCTACCAGTAATTTTATTTATACCAAAACAATTTTTCATAACTTGGGCCATGGTATAATGCTAAATTTCAACTATATACATTTAGCAGCACAAATTTATACGGAGTAGAATTCTTTAGTTTTTGTTAATTGAATGTTGTGAAAATATATTTTCCCGGATTACTTAAAAACAGATTGTCCAAAAATACTGAAAAGTCCACTGCGGCTAATGTTAGTCCACTCAAATTCAATGCAAGATTGACCAATTTATATATGTACAAGCAGCATTCTTTTACTTCTTACAGTTACTTAAATCATGCCAAAACAAAAGGAAAACGAAACCAAGGGGATATAACATCGTGCAGTACTGTTTAAAAAATTCATATCAACACACACGGATGTCATAATAGAAACTTATCTATTGTCGGAAACACTAAAAAATGAACAAAAAATCCACTATAGAACAATTTAAAACACATCATACATTCATACTACTAATAACTGAAGAGCGTTATCTAGCACAGAGACATATCAAGGATAGATTATTTACTTCTAAGAAATTTTCACTCATTCAAAATGTGAAATTTAAAACAATAAAATAAAAAAGAGCATCAGAACTGGATAAATAAGGTATCTCCTCAGCAATTAAAAGTTCTGCATTTCAATGACAGAGATATCAAGGTCAGGAGCTCCAGTTACTAACCCAATCAGTTAAAGTAGACACATTTTTTTCTATATCATCAATGCAGTCGCTTCTTAGAGCCACCACGATATCTTCTTTATAACTCTCTTTGGCCTCCTCCAACAAGACTTGAAATATCTCACACTCAATATTGTTTGAAAGTTTTGTCCCTGTATAACCCCTACCATATCGAAACAGCAAAAAAGAAAAGCCCAACTTTTAAAAAATGGATTAAAAAAATATAGAAAAAGCTCCTGACAAAATTAGAAGCGGAAATAAGCAAGAGTGAATGGGACAAATTATGGGGTGCTTGGTTTGTAACTCTTCAATTGGACTAGGAGTTGAAATGAATAAAGAGACTAGAGTAATTATTATGAGGTAATGAGACTCAAAATAAATTAATCGTTACCCCATTTTGATTAACTACCTCCTCCCCATTATCATTTTTCCTCAATTATTCTACTATTTCTCACCCAAACATCATTTTGTCTCAACTTATGCCAAGGTTAGAGTAATACACTAACAATTTAACCACACTCCCATTGTAATTCTCTAAAAGATGATTTTCCATTATCATTCTCATTGAAGAATTTGAACCACCACCCCCTAAGATAACAGGGAGTAAATTACCTCTTAGTTAACCGATCATACAACGCGGTATTATCAGTTTGAAGTACCACCACGTGATCAAACCAACGTTCAGGAAAAAAGTCACAACTGTGGTGATCGACAATGATTCCACCTTCCTCCATCAAATCTTCAAGCTCATCGCATACCTGCCAAAACATACATTGCATAATGATGAATATTAATATTGAGTCCAAATCATTGCTTCCTCCATCAAATCTTCAAGTCCAAGAGAGTACTCAGAATACTAGTGACAACGAGTCACTCGAGGTTTGAGTTTTCAGTTACAACCATCTCATCTGACCTCAAGAATATTTGTGAACTTGAATATAGAAAAATGACTAAAAACACTATCCAATATGGAAACCTCACGCTAGCAAATTTTAATGATGTGAGACTATAAATACTTTCCAGGGACAATAGCATTAACATTAGATCGACAATCGAGAGACTTTCTCAGCATTTCATGTATTATCATACATGTAGACGTTTATAGGACAAAACAGTCTAGAAAAGACTGTAAATTGGAGGATTCCAGTTTGTATTTGAACATTTCAGTTCAGCTCTGAACCAATTATAAGTTCCAAGCTCCTCAATTCAATTCTAAAAGTAAAAGGATGTCCATACTATCTCCTCTCAGAAGTATTCAGTATCAGTTCGGATTAGGTAATCGATGCATATCTTACGAATCTAAACCATAACAAGCAATTTAACTATCCCATGTATATAATTATAGAGAACCTCTTTTGCATACTCAATCTACAACTTCAATAAGCCGTCTTCCAATAAATATATATAATTTGCTCGAAAAAATCATCAGTTGAATAATTTACCAATGCGACTGGGATTGCTTCAAAGCACAAACACATATGGTGGTAAAGAACTTACGAGTTCTTCGTTCATGATATAACAATCGAACTCGTCGTCCCAGCCATCGTGAAGATTTTTCTCCTTGACCAAATCACCGACGTTGATGTGGCGGAGATTGGTCGCCTCCACTAAAGCCGCAGCTGTCGTCGTTTTACCAGTCCCCGGCGTTCCGGTTATCAGTATGTTAGGCCTCCCTCTCTTCTTTATTTCGCCTGCCATTTCCCTGTATTTGAGCTTTAGATATAGAAAACGAAGGATTAGGGTTTGGAAAAAGTGAACTTTTTTAGGATTTATGATTTTGGGGGTTCTCTTCTTGTTTGAGAAAAGCGTCTGTCTGCACACGCGCCAATGTTGAAAATATGTGTGAAAATATCTACATCAAGATACTGAATATTGTAAATTTTAAAAATTATGAAAATTCAGAAATATAAATTTAACATAACAATTTTAACACATTTATATTTGTGATAAATTTATACAATGTCATTTAATATGATATTTTTAAAAATTTATTAACATTTTTTCAATATTTTTCGCTATTATCTAAATATTATTATTTTATACTTGGGGATTTCACATAAAAGGTCATTTCACCTAATGTTTTTTTAAATAAAGACATGATTTGAAATAGTTTCAGAATAAGGACAAAATGGAACATAAATATACCATCATGCCCTTAATACATAAATTCGGAATTAATATGGAGAAAATGTTTAAATGTTTGAAATTTAAAGCCAAGTCTATCAGCTCATTAAATCCCCCCGAATTACGCAATTAATTAAAACCTTCCAAAAATTAAACTTCCTAAACAACACCGGACATAAGTCCTTAATTTTGGGCAGAATTTTGGGGGTTTTCAATTTGTGAAGAAAGGAAACCGTGAAGTACGGAAGAAGACGAAGTGAGAAGTGAGAAGTGAGAAGAACATTTTGCTCCCTAGACCATGGTTGGAAAATTAATATAAAATCTAAATCTGCATAATAAAATGAATAATGCAGAACAATAAAATCTAAAACTGCATAATAAAATGAATAATGCAGAACAATGAAATCTAAAACTGCATAATAAAATGAATAATGCAGAAAAAATAGTACGGTGTCTACATATGCAAAATAAGATCTGCATTATCCCTTGACCAAACTAATACTCCCTCCGTCCGCCTATAAGTTTTCCATTTTACCATTTTTATCCGTCCGCCTATAAACTTCTCATACCTTTTTTGGTAAGTACTTTTTCTTACACTTCACTTTACATCTTACTTTTTCTCTCTATCTCTCTCCTCTCTCAATCACATCACTTGTATTATATCTATTATTTAATCACTTTTCTTAATCTTTGTGCCAAAAAGTAACGTGAAGCTTATAGGCGGACGGAGGGAGTAACAAATAATCATGAACTACATTTCAGCAACGCGCATGTAAATCATCACAATTACACGAAAACAGAGCAACATTGAACCTAAATTAAAATCATCTCAAAAAATCCTAAATTCTTTGCAAATTATGTGTGTACGTGTGGAATTAATAATCATAACCTTGGCAAAACTCTTCATCTGACCGGATTAATGGTTCCCATGTGGACCATACGCTGCGTCGCCCCCACTCCTAGGCGATAAAATCGTCGTCAAAGGTCCACCTCCGCCACCTCCGGATTCTGGACATTGATGGGGAAGACTACTGTATCTCCGGCGGCTTCGCGTCCGTCATCCATAATGAAGAAATCGGTGAAGTTTGAATCCCCTAGGAATATAAAGAAACGATCGCGTGGAAAGTCTCTTGATCATGTGCAGTTGAAAGAATAGATCGAGGAAACAATTATGGAAGAGCAAAGGAGACGAGACCTTATAGCCATGACCGTCATTGAAAGAGAGGAACAAGCCTCTAAGCATCACCCCGCCGATCGTGAAGCCCTAATCTCGATTCCAATCCCTAAAAGCAACAAGCAGCCGATCGAAGAATCTGACTGTGCAGGAAATCTAAACATTGATTTGGATTCTGAGAGTGCAATTAATTATCAAAAGGAAGGGTTCGTTGAGGCAATAGACGATTTCATTGTGAAGAAGGCGATGCAATAAACTAACGTTACCTTACGCAGCAGAAACTTTGATAATGATGATGATGAGCGCCTGGATCAGGTAACATTTGCCAATATTGATAATCAATTGAAGAGGTATGTGGTTGAATCTATGGCGACAAATAAGGAAGATGAAGACTTGTTATTTAATTATTAAATTAATAAATTAATTTCTATATTTAAATATAAGGGTATAATGGGTTATTAACATGCGTTTTTGTCCCTTTTTAAAAAGATTATAATAGTTGTCCTTTATTAAGAAGCTAGGTGTCTAAATGGCCTTTTTTATAAATTTTCTCATATTTATCGTGAAAATATCGATATTGGTGATCAAAAAAATTGGATATATTGTAAATATTTTCATCCATACACACAGGGGCGAATTCAGGAATCATGGTTAAGGAGAGACCAAAAAAAAATCTAAAATACTAACATATATGTATAATTATAATATTTATTATATACTGTATTATATTTTCATCAAAAAATATTAATATTAATTAACAAATTTCTCAAACATTAATATTAATTTGCAAAAAAAATAATCCCAAAACATTAACATATGTGTATTATGTTTTTATCAAAATGAACACTTAAATTATTGTACAATTAATATTTTATTTATTTATTTTGTTTAATGTGATATACAATTTAATTATCAAATTAAATTACAAGTTATATTTTTTTTTATCAATTTCTTATTTTTTTTAAGGACTATGTTTTTATTTATATATTAATATTACATGAGTTAATTACAATTTCAAAAATACTACTAAAATAATAGAGAAGTGAGTATTTTTTTATTAATAGTAGTGTCAAACATATAAATATAATTATCTTGAAATCAATTTTGCAATTAAAATATGTACATAGTATATAAGACGAATTTTACCATATATTACTCCTATTTATTCTGAAAGTATTGGAAGTCATTCAATTACAAATTTACAACCATTGTCGTATTTAGAATATTTCGAGAGTATATGAAATATATCTAATTAAAATATCTATAAAAAAAATTGCGGGTTAAAAGTATAGTGAAATATATCTAATTAAAATATTTATAAAAAAAATTGCGGGTTAAAAGTATGGACTGAGTCGCTTAAAAAAATTAAAATGCATGATCAATATATTATTACTTTTAAGACCAAAATTACAAGATCAAAAATATATTACTACTACATATTAAAAATATTTTCGGGGTGTTTCTTCCTTTCTCAAGGGGTGTTTCGGGGTGTTTCTTCCATTTCTGCCACTTTGCTCTCCTCATGTTTCTCGATAGCCGCAGTAACCCAAAATTGTAAATCCCAAGAAAACAATTCTTAAAAGACGTTATACGAAAAGTATCTTCTTTTATTTTTAATTGGTGTGTTTATGTGATAGGTTTTGGTGCCATTCTTCATCGAAACAGAGTTTTGTAAAATCGTGACAGAGCACGACGATGTGTAAGAAAAATGAGAAATTGAATCAATCATCAATGAAAGCAAGGATGGCTTGAAATATGGCTTTTCGTGTAGGTTCGCTACATGATTCGAGAGGACGAAGCAAGAAAATTTGTTGTTTGTGTAGTCGGTGGAAAGAAAGGGGCAAGAATTGAGTCTGCAATTTTCTGCGATGAAAGACAATGTTTTTTAGAAGGTTAAAATGGAGATTTAAATTTTTTAAGAGGACAATATGGTCTTTTTAACTAGAAAAATCAAACTAACAAATTTGGGTCAATCTCGAATAGGAAAGCATATCAAACATGAAAGTATCTATTTTGGAGAAGACATCCTTGACAATTTCAATGTTATGTTAATTTGTTAAGGATAACTTAAAAGGGTTATCAAACAAGCCCTTAATGAATAAGCAAAACATCAGCAGATATATTAACAAATATAAAGACAGTAAGTTAAAAACAAAACTTGGCAAACACAAAATAGCTCTAAGACCTGAGATGCATAATAAACATTGAATAAGCTTTCATCCGATGACACAAAGTAAGCAACCAACTGCTCAGTTACCTACACCATCCTCTCAAACCGAAGCTATGTAACAAAGATAAAAATATATGTTCTCAGTAACAAAAAAAGGAAAATAGTACGGATAATAGATGTAAACAAAAATGACAGACGGGGAATATTTTTCGAGAATTCTCTCTACTTGACACCCTTCTTGGCAGCAGCCTTGGTAACCTTGGCACCTGTGGGATCTTTCTTGTCCACGCCCTTGATAACACCAACAGCAACAGTCTGACGCATGTCACGAACAGCAAAACGACCAAGAGGAGGGTACTCAGAGAAGGTTTCCACCACCATGGGCTTGGTGGGAATCATCTTAACGATACCTGCATCACCATTCTTCAAGAACTTAGGTTCCTTCTCGAGCTCCTTACCAGATCGCCTGTCAATCTTGGTCACCAGCTCAGCAAACTTCACAGCAATGTGAGATGTGTGGCAATCGAGCACTGGAGCATATCCATTTCCGATCTGGCCAGGGTGGTTCATGATGATAACCTGTGAGGTGAAGCTGGCAGCTTCCTTAGCTGGATCGTCCTTGGAGTTGGAGGCAACGAAACCACGCTTGAGATCCTTGACAGCAACATTCTTCACGTTGAAACCAACGTTGTCACCAGGAAGAGCTTCCAGCAAGGCTTCGTGGTGCATCTCAACAGACTTAACCTCAGTGGTCAAGCCAGATGGGGCAAAGGTCACAAGCATACCGGGCTTGATGACACCAGTCTCCACACGACCAACAGGCACCGTACCAATACCTCCAATCTTGTAAACATCCTGAAGTGGGAGACGCAGGGGCTTGTCTGATGGTCTCTTGGGCTCTGAAATGTTGTCAAGAGCGTCAAGGAGGGTTGGGCCCTTGTACCAGTCCAGGTTAGAGGACCTCTCAATCATGTTGTCTCCCTCGAAACCAGAAATTGGGACGAATGGGACCTTCTCGGGATTGTATCCAACCTTCTTGAGGTAGGAAGACACTTCCTTGACAATTTCCTCATACCTAGCCTTCGAGTACTTTGGTGTGGTGGCGTCCATCTACACACATAATTTAGAAGTTGTTAGTAATTATGGTACGACAAAGATAATGCCCGGTCAAAAAAAAGTAATTGAAATTTAGAAACAGTCGAACCTTGTTACAGCAACAGATCATTTGCTTCACTCCAAGAGTGAAAGCAAGCAATGCATGCTCACGGGTCTGACCATCCTTGGAAATACCAGCTTCAAAACCACCGGTGGTAGAGTCAATGATGAGAACAGCGCAATCGGCCTGAGAAGTACCAGTAATCATGTTTTTGATAAAGTCACGATGTCCTGGGGCATCGATGACAGTACAGTAGTACTTGGTGGTCTCAAATTTCCACAAGGCGATATCAATAGTGATACCACGCTCACGCTCAGCCTTCAGTTTGTCCAACACCCATGCATACTTGAATGACCTTTTGTTCATCTCAGCAGCCTCCTTCTCGAATCTTTCAATCACACGCTTGTCAATACCACCAAGCTTGTAGATCAAGTGACCAGTGGTCGTTGATTTCCCAGAGTCGACATGGCCAATGACGACAATGTTGATGTGAGTCTTCTCTTTACCCATGTTAAATACTTAGTAACTGCAGTCAGGAGGTAAAGAAGGATTAAAAGAATAAAACAACAATATAATGTAAGATCCAAAAACACACTTCCATCAAGTAAAATCGTAGTGATATAGAACAAAAACATTGGAATAGAACAATCTTTGAAATGTTCCAACAAAGACAGAAAAATCTTCAATTCATGTAAAAAGTAGCCTAATCAAACACAAGAAATACAAAGAATCCAAAGAATTCATTATCCTATACAAATAAAAACTATTCATACTGAAAACAATGATCAACTCAATAAATTGACGATATGTCAAAATACAGATTTGGAAAGCAACAAATCTCCCGATGCTTCAAAAGATATTTACCCATACGTAAACAAACATATAAGATTTTAACAAATAATTCGATTAAAACAATCCTTGATCCATCAAGTAAAATTAACCAAGCTGAACAGATCTAACATATAAAACCAAAATAAATATCCAGATATAACAAAACAGCTCAAAAACATTTTGAATTAATCCACAAATAAAACATCTATACAAATACATAACGTTGTTGAATAGATATAAGCATATGTCGTGCATAAATCTAGAGATATACAGAAAAGAGAGCTGACCTTAGATATAAATTAGAAGGACAGAGCTCTCGTCCGCCGTTTGCAGATCGAGAATTCTGAGTATGAAGGAAAGAGTGAGCTAGGAAAGAAAGCCTTATATATATACCTGGAGCTGGGAAACATGAGGGGTTGGATTAGGGTTTCTGTTGGACCGTAGGATCAAGTTAAATCTGACGGATGAAAATAGGCAATTCTATTTTCTTTCTTTTTTTTGATATATTAAAAACAAAGTGGGCAAGTTTTAGAGCAAGGAAAGAGGCAGTGCCGCCCACCCTTGTTGTGTTGCCCTAATTACAGGTTACTAAATGGGCCGGCCCATTCCGCGATTAGGGCAGGTTGGGCTTTTTTTTGTGGTCTGAAAAGGGCCGGCCCGCCTCAACATTGTTCAGAATGAATCAGTTTCAGTGCGGTGGGGAAGGGTCGAGGTATACACCCCTCCAACTTTGTTTAATACACTCCCCCTCCACTTTTATTAATGAAATATTTATATAAAATGTCTATTTTGCACTTTTCATAAAATACAAAAAATACATACACTCTCTACAAATTAAACTAACCCTAACCCTAATTATAACTTTAACCCTAATTTGAGAGTTATTAGCCAACCGTCGCCCAACCTCCGGCAGCCACCGCTGTCGCCCAACCTCCGGCTGCCACCGCCACCGTCCAACCTCTGGCACCTACCGCCGCCCCAAATAAAATTTTAGAAAAAAAAAAAACTTATTTTCGACAAACCAGAGTCGGCCAAAATTTGTCCCGTCGACACTGGTTTGTCGACCAAAAAACTCCGGTTGACTCTGGTTTGTCGACCACAAACACTCCGGTCAATAAGATTTTTTCGAAAGAATTTTAAAAAAAAAATTAAAAATTGAAATTTTCGATAATATTGAGTCGACCAAAAACACTCCCATCGACAATAATTTATCGACGGGAATGGTTTTGGTAGACTCAGTATTGTCAAAAAAATTTTTTAAAAAAAAGCTAGAGACGGGAGAAAAGCCAGAAAAAAAAAACTTACCTGGGCGGACGAGCGGCGGAGGCTGGACGAAGGGGGAGGACGAGCGGCGCTTCTTGGGGGTGGGGCGAAGAGCGGCGGCGGCGCTAGTTAGCGGGAGATCAGTCGCCGCCACTGCCTTGTGCAACAGAGAAAAAAGATAAAAAAAAAAGCTTACCTGCTGCATCTTCGTGTGGCGGCGGACGAAGGGCGGCGATGGAGGAAAGGCGGCGACGGTGGGCGGATGAGGGCGGCGACAGTGGGCGGATGAAGAAGAGAGGAGAAATAATGAGTTGGGGGAGAAATTAAAGGTAAAAATTAGGGTTTAGTAAAATTAGGGCTTTTGTGGGGAGTGTATTTATCTTTGAAATTTTAAGAGAAAAGGGTATAAAAGGTAATTTGGGGGGAGTGCATGTATCCTTTCTGTATAAAGTGGGGAGTGCATGTATCCTTTCTGTATAAAGTGGGGAGTGTGCGTATCGGGGGAGTGCATTAAACAAAGCTGGAAGGGTATATACCCCAACCCGGTGGGGAATTTAATGCCACGGTTCAATGCTCCGTTTTTGTTGTCTCCACCCCAGGGTGAGTTCACCCTTCCCCACTTTCTTATCTCACACACCTCAACCTAAAGCTTCACACACCCCTCCTCCATTTAAACTGCTCTAACGAAAAACTCACCGTCAAAGCCACCGCCGATCGTTTCGCCCCTCACTCAATGAATAAAGGTAAGTTCTAATTTTATTTTATTTTAGTTTTTGGATTAAATGTTCAATTTTTAAGTTGTGATGTTGTATATATGATGTTTAGATTTTAGGTTGTGAATTGTGATGTTTATATATGTTATATGTATGTTAGTTAGATATATATGATGATGTGATATTGTTGATGATGTTAGTTTAAAATTTGATTTTTTTTTTTCAATTTTAGGTTAGTTCAAGTGTTTCAAAACTGTTTTTTTAAGGTAAAACTTCAGTTTATTCAACAACTACAAATACCATTAGGCAAGCCCTCCACAAGAGACGGGTGGGTCAAACCTGTCATGGGGGCTCATGAACTCCCTAGCAGCTCTAGCAAGTCGATGTGTCTTCTCATTGGCAAATCGACAAATATGATTAATAGAACAAAATGGAATAATAACAACGATATCCTTGCAAGCATTAATAAAATTTCCAAAAGTTGAATCTAATTGTTGAGGTGAATTCATTGCATCCGTAACCAACTTAGCGTCTACTTCTACCTCCTAGGCTCCACCTCCTCGAAACTCAATTCCTTTATCCATTAAAGTGCTTTTAAGAATCCCATCGCTTCACCCTCGGTAATCTGGTAGAGTGCTTGAATTTTAATAGTACGATAACATCTAAACGTCCCACTATCATCATGAGCAATGATGACGACATCCATTTCCATTGTGGTTGCAAAGAAAACAACATCCACATTTACTTTAACACACTACTGATGTGGACGATGCCATGCAATACATCATTGATGTGTCCTCAGCCGAGTAGTAGGCTCCCATATTTCTCTCCACTCTTTCAAATCCCGCGATGCGAGAGAAAAAATGACAGCAGTCGCGTTGCACCTCCCCGTCCATACTTTGTCATTATATTATTTCCAAATGCACCATAGAGTCACAACCATCATCGTAATATCCTCCTCGCTCAGTTCACGCAATAGCTCAAAAACCATATCCTTCATCGATTCCACAGCCATCACGGCCCTACTCAACTGACCCCTAAACCCAATCATTCTCCAAACATCTCTGTTTGTCGCACAACCCAAAAAGGTGTTCAATTTTGTTTCTATTTCAACCTCACAATGGGGGCATAGATGGTTAGACAAGATATGTCGCCGAAATAAGATGTGTCGAGTGGGAAGAAACCCTCCTTAACCCCTCTTACCAGTTTATTTTCTAGGTAATACGTCGATTTAACGCTATATTTTCCATCACGAGAAGTGTCATATTAATCTCTCTCCAAAACCCACACGAGGAATTGAAGTTTGGAAAATTCGCTTAGTATCCTCCCTGTGAAACAAAAGCTCCAACAATTTTGTGTCCCAACGTCGTTGATCCGGGATGAAAAGCTCTAACACCTTGATATCATGTAACCCGTTTGGAATAGGGGAGTCGACCCCAAAATTATCATCGCAACAAAGCCATGGGCATCCCCAAACCTTTATATGGTCACCACTGCCTATCTTCCACCTTGTACCTTGTCGAATTAAATCTTGAGATTCATGAATGTTGTGCCACGTAGCTAGGGTAATTCCCCAAAGGTGCCGTAAAAAAATCTCCATTCGGGAAATACTTAGCCTTAATCGCCCGACACACAAGAGTAGGGCTGTCAAATCGTGCTATCGTGTCGTGTTTCGGGTCGACACGATAGTGACACGACACGATAAGGCCAAACACGAACACGACACGATAAGGATTTGTGTCGACACGACACGAACACGATAATTTTTGTGTCGACACGACACGACACGATAACGACACGATAATTTTTGTGTCGACGTGACACGACACGATAACGACACATAACACGATAACGACACGATAAGAAAATAAATCAATTTAAAATTGTATTAAATATATAAAAATATTATATTTATATAAATATTTATCAGGTAAATAACAGGTTAACGGGTTGTTAACAGGTTAATGGGTTACCTGTTAATTTTATCGTGCTTAACGGTTTGACACGAACCCGACACGAAATTTTCGTGTCGTTATCAGGTCGACCCGATAACGACACGAACCCGATAAAGCCAAACACTACCCCACAATTTTCGTGTCGGATTCGTATCGTGCTATCGCGTCGTGTCGAAAATTGCCACCCCTACACAAGAGCCTTCAGATCATTCATGAGACGCCATCCCATGTTGCCCAACATTGCCCCATTAAACAAATAAAGATCCCTAAAACGCATGCCCCCATCCGATTTAAGGGAGTAAATATTACCCCATGTCGACCACTTAACTCTAGACAATGCACCCCCTGATCCCCACCAATAAGGATTAAGCATGCGTTGCAACTCGTCCAACAACAACAAGGGTAACAAGAATACCCCCATACAATAAGCAGGTATGGTTTAGGCAACCGACTTGATGAGAACCTCGGTAACAAGAATACCCCCATACAATAAGCAGGTATGGTTTAGGCAACCGACTTGATGAGAACCTCTTTTTTAGCCTAAAGATCTTTCTTCATCCTTGGAGCCTTATCCACAAACGATCTTCTAGATATCGGGATATCTCCCGTTTCGATCGCCCCATTAGTGATGGTAAACCCAAATACTTCTCTGTGTTGAGGGCCTGATGCACCCCAAGAATGTCATTGATCACCTCTTGTTGCTGTAAGCTGACATTTTTACTAAAGTAGGTACCAGATTTGTTGTAATTGGTGGCCCGTGTCCAGAAATTACTTCATACTCATTTAGTAAATCTTTCAAATTTTTTGCCTCTTCCGAAGTAGCTTGACAGAACAAAAGACTATCGTGGACAATAGGATATGGGAAATGATAGGCGCCTATTGTGAACGAACCTCGTCTAACAAAGAATACGGGCCACAACCCAGAAAGAAGCCCAAAGTGAAGACATTTATCAACTTTAGTCCATTTGAATATTGTTTATTGTATTAATCTTTGGGTTTTCATTAAGTTGGGCCATGGGCCATGAAATATTAATTAGTGGGTATTTTTGTTCCTTTAGCAGTCGTATTGTACTCCTATAAACGAGGACATATCTTTTAGAATCAGGGGAAGGATTAATCTTGAATAATAACAATTTTTTTGCGCAAACATTAATTTGCAACCGCCGAACTTGCTGGCTTGGGCTAAGGATTCGTCGGAGTTGAAAGTTGACGTCGTGGTTCTCATCAACGCCCACGACACACCTTATCTCCATGCAATCTGCCCATCGAGGTAGCACGGTGAATTAAGGTTGACAACCCTTAAACACAAATAATAAACAAATATGGGGATAGAGGTTCCCTTGACGAAGCCCTCTCCCCGGAATCACTGGCCCCACCATATCGTTGTTCACGTGGAAAGAATATTTTACAGTCGTAACATAGAGCATCATCCATTGAACCCAAGTAGGGGAAAACCCTAATTTCATCAATACCACTTCAAGATATTGTCAATTCACTCTATCATAAGCCTTGGAAATATCAATCTTTAGAGCCACATCACCTGTTTTGCCCGTTCTCTTATTTTTCATAGCATGAATTGTTTTGAATGCAATCAAAACATTGTCATAAATATGGCGCCCACGTATGAATGTGGATTGCACCTTATCGGCAAGCTCTGACAAGACTCTTTTCAGCCTGTTACAAAGCACTTTAAAGAGAATTTTGTAGACTACATTACAGAGAGAGAGATAGGGTGGAGGTCCTTCATTGAATCTGGGGCATCGCATTTCAGAATTAGAACCACAAGTGTTTCAAAACTTGATTTCAATTATTTTTTATTGTTAAAAAATTGTAGTATATTTTACATGAATTTGACAAAAAAACTAGACTTTGCATGAATTTGTAATCAAAATCGTGAAAAGTTGAACAGTGTCGAACTCGACACTAGTACGTCGAGGAAATGGGAAAAACTCTGAAGTTTTTTCCTAGAACTTGAAAAATAATTGGCAAAAAATTCCGAGTTTTTTCAAAATCTAAAAAAAAAAAAAAACACTTTTAGAGGTTTTTTAAATTCTAAACTTGTTTTCCGTTTTTTTATTATTCTAAACTTTTTTTTTTCGAGTGTTTTTAATTTTCAATTTTTTTTTCATGCATTGTTTTTTGTTCACAATGTGTCAATTTCAAATTTTATAAGGAAATGAAAATAGATGCTTCGGCATATTACTTCGTATAGAAAGAGAAAATGTCAAGGAGTAAGTGATCCGAAAATTTGCTAAACTCCCACCAGAAGAAGATTCATTGGATCTAGATAATCAATGAGGGACGACAAATATTCCTCAAGTGAGGATGAAGAAAATTTTCTTGTTGAAAATGAAGTCTATGAGAAGGCTTAAAGGTTTTAATGCAAGAAAAAGAGAATGGGAATGGTGAAGAGGGAGAACAAGAGAATGTGGAAGACGTTGAAGATGAAGTTCCCGAAGAATTCAAAAGACCATGTCCTCCGCTTCTTCCTGGCTTCCAAAATCATGTTGCAAAATTCATATATCATGGGAGCGAGCGGGATGTTCTGAAGTGTCATAGCTATGTTAGCAAACTTCTAGGTTGGAGGGTGGATAACGAAGACGATCTTTGTCATTGTTGGAGGGGGGGGGGTTTATAAGATCTAAAACGATTACTCTTAAACTAATATCTTACAAGAATCCAAACAAAAATTTGATCTCAGCCTTTGTTAAACGAAGGCATTCGGTGATGAACAATTTTTTCACTTCTCTTTTGGTGAAATGATCATCACTCTAGATAATGTCTATTGCATTATTGGGTTACGAGTTTATGTTCTTCATGTTCAGCCTACGCATGATGGGAAGCAGTTGGAAAAAACCGATGTCATGGAGTTGTTGGGGTAGAACACAAAAAAAAGTCATAAAAGTTGTTGGTAGTGCACGTGGCTCTTTTATTAAACTTTAGTGGTTGAGGAAGGTTTTTTTGTCGTTGATGAAGTCTAAGGATGAGGATGAGGTTTTGTATGCAGCTAGAGCATATGTGTTGTACACATTTGGAACCACGTTGTTTACGTACATGATTGGTAATCGTGTAAGCACATTGTGGTTGCAGTACATGGAGGATATGTCTACATTCGTAAAGTACACTTGGGGAACATCTGCACTACCATAACTGTATGGACAGTTAGGCCATGCTTCGCAATTCAAAGTGCGGCAGATTGGTGGTTTTGTCACTTTATTGGAGGTATTACTTATTTTAAATTGTTTGTTTATTTATATTTTTAATGCATACGTGTGTTGTTTAACCATTTTTATTTTCAAGTGAGGATTTTTGAACACTTTTCATCGTTGAAATTGCCTCCTCAAAATGTTGACTTTGAATATCATGCTCCTTTAATAGTAGTACACACTTGTAGCACATACATGCCCAAATCTTGATCGCGTCTAAGCCCTTAGAGAGCGTTTGGATTTGTTTGATGGGTAAGAATATAATGACTTCATTTTACAGCTTTGTGTTAGTGACATGTTTGATATTAATGCATTTATTAACTTAATTTAACAGGTTATGTGGACTCCATATGATGCGCTCAAACATTTTTATTTATTTCAGCAAGTGTCTTTTTCCCACGAATGCATCGTCTGTTTGTGGGAATATGATTAAGTCGTACATATCTGATATAGTACTTATGCAATATGGATTTGTGTAGACGATACTTGACAAGCTTCTTGCAGCTCGAGTTGAGAGAGATCATTCGAACAAAAATAATTAGGTTTGGGGTATAATTGCAATTTATTACACCATTTGGGATACACATCTACGTTCTCTAGAGAGACTTGATGATATGTGTCGTCATCCTTTGGATAGTGCTCCCGATAATGTTGATTGTTGGTTTGGTCAGGTTTACCCTATAATTTAAATGATATTAGGAAGTTTTCTTCTCCTGCACGAGCACGTTCAACCGGGTACGTTTGCAGTACTTTGTACACGTATAAATAATATGATACATTCATTAGAATTCTACATAAGTAATGTAATAAAGTATAAATTCGGGGTTTGGAATTATCGTTTGCTTTTTGGGGAGTCATTTATCTAGAAACATAGGTGATGGGACGATGTCGTCCAACAATAACCTCGAGTATTGTCGAGCAACTTCCAACGTGCGACTGAACATGCTCGAAAAGACTTGGATCTCATTTAGTGGATTTTTCAAAGGATTTTTTCTTCCCCATTTTTTACGATCACGTATCTCAGTCCATGTCTTTGGTTCAACTAAATTAATAGTCTCTGAATTCACTAACTCCCGTATATTCCTTAAAAAAATTATTCTTCGATTTTCATCAAAACTCTCATACACCTTAGTCATATCACCACCAACATCTTCGAATTGATGATTGATATCTTGAATAACATCATTAATCACGCGTGGCTCCATATCCAGCTTTCTCCTGAAATGATAAATTGTATGTAACGATATTGGTTTGTCTGCGTATACTTATTCCTCAATCTCATGGGCACACGACAAACCATACACCATTCTCAACATATGGTTACACTCTCTCTGATCAAATGATGGTGTTTTCACCAATTTAACTTCATCAAATAGCTTCTCTAAAGCATATGATGAGACTACTCCTCATAAACATGTTATAGATACTCGATGAGAACTTGTGCATAGCTACATTCACGCTCTTCTCAAATGAAGCTTTAACTTATGTGTGATAAGCTTCAAACAAAACAACATAATTCACCTAACAAATCTCAAAATTCTATAACGAATTTCTGAACATTCTCTTCAAAGCAAAATGAAGACTCTCAAGTCTCAACCCTAAAAATGTATTGTACAAAAGTATGAAACAAATTTACATTAACTAAAAGATAATATTTAAATAAAAATAACAATAAAATAAATATTTACATACTTGTTGGTTGTGGTATTTCCATAATGCATCACTTTGTGGTCCACGCCTTCACGAACCTCTCTTTATAAGAGTTGAATCATTGGTTTATTACATAATTCACAAGTTCTTAACGAACTTTGACTGAAGGACATTAATGTCTTCTTGAAACTCTATCGCACTTTCGACAAACATAATAGAGATGAATTGCCTCATGAACGCCTCCCACTTTTTGTAAGACTTGAAGTCCCTTTTACACTTAGCTACCATAATTCGCTCAATGTGCCATTTACACAAAAAAATGATTTGATTCCGGAATCTTAGAGGCGACAACATTCATTAAGGCCAACTTTCACTTTGTAATAATAACACTTGACAAACAAGCTTCACCCAACATCTTCCTCAATACACCTAATGCCCAAGTATAATTCTCTTCTTTCTCGGCCAACAAGTATACATATGAAACATAAAATGTCATCCAGGTAGATGTGAATCTCACTATTTCTAAGTACAACAATCTGTATTTGTTTGTCTTGTACATGAAATCAATCAACAACACATTCGAAAAGAACATACAAACTTGATGGAGACGGGGTGTGAAAAGAAAAACTCGTTCAAACCTTTTATTTTCTCACATCTTCTATATAATGAAAATATTTATTTTCAATAAATTGACTCATCGAGTACTGCAACTGGGAACAACTACGACATTGGTTGATCATGTGCTTATTTCGTGCATTGTGTATTTTTCTAATGGTAGTAATATTGTCTGCATTCTTTATGTTAACCTCAGCTCCTTCATTACAACATTCGGATGAGCATTACATTTTGACATATCAAGCATGAACATCCCATTCTCGGTAGTTAGACGCCCCACAAAAGAATGAATTTTTTTATACTTGGATATGGGATGATTGTGAGTACTGCATTTCACTTCTAAACTCTATTCGACTAGGTATTTTTTGTTCCCTTTAACAAAAATGGACATTCACATTTTTTGTGTCCGTGGCCTTTGCGTTTTGTACTTCCTCTACAATGTTAGACCCTTCAACATATTTTACTTTCTCCTTCTTCGTAGGCTCAACTTCTGGCTTCAGGTTTCGATATAAAACTACACGCTCACAAGCCATATATACATGTGTTTTCTTTTTCCCACTTTCTGATGGAGATTAAGATGTATTGTAAGTTGAAGAATAATTACATGAAATATTGTGATGGGAGGATTATTTTTAGGTTTTAAGAAATTCATGAGTTGGTTTTCTTTGTGTAATAGTTTTGTTAATTAGTTTCTTGTTAGTTGGTTATTTCCTTGTGCAATCAATTTGTAGTTTGAGAAGTGAGTATTTATACTCCTCAAGTGTCATTGTTTGAAGGTGGTTGAATGAGTAAACATTTTCTTGGAATTACTTCCTTCGTGAGCATCTTGACGACATTCGTTTGTAATCAACATCTTGTGTGTTCGTTCTTGCAACTTGACAACATTCGTGTGGAATCAACTGTTGGTCCTATAAACAACTATCAATGCAGGATAAAGTCTAGAGGGGGATGAATAGACTTTGTGTATTTTAAAACTTTTGTGTGCTGATCATATGAGACAATGGATGAATTATATACTTTAGTCGTCCGATGCAGATAAGTATGATCTGATCGAGAGTGCGAGTGTAGAACAACAAGGATAGATAACTAACCTACAAATTGCTTGTTAGTTGATCAGTTGGGCAACTATCTACTCAGATGCTAGTGCGGAATTGTGTAGGTCCTAAATATTTAGACTCGTGGGTTGAATGAAAACATTTATCAAAGAATGACTTTGAATGTAAACAAATGAATAATCAACAGACTTGATGTCTTCTAATTTATGGAAATAACACTTAGTGAGTTTTGACTATTTTGAAAACTTATGTATATGAAATATGTGCAGTATGAATAAACAATAAATATATAAAACAATAAAGAACACAAGTATTTATAGTGGTTCAGAACAACTTGTCATACGTCCACTCTCACAGTTCCAACTTTGATATTAATTCCTTAAAAATGAGTCGTTACTACTTTATCTCGATACACTTAACCTAAAGTGCAATTGGATCAACTTGTTATTAGGAGAGGAAGTACTCTTACAAAGTTGGGTGAAATAAAACTAACTTAAGAAAGTAGGGTTTGGTTTTTTCGATATGTAAATGAACAAAGAGGTTCAATTAATCAACACTTTTCTAAACTTAAGGATATGAAATTAATACAGGCTTAGATAGGAAACTTAGAGCTAAATGATTCTCAGGATTGAATACTGGTTCTAAAGAACTTCTAAGGATTCAGAATGCTTGAGTAATAGATTGCTCGGCTGATGCGAAAGTTCTTGCTTGGAGTTTTCGTAAGTTGTTACTAAGAACAACATCTTGTATTTATAGACGATTGAGCTCGAAACTAGTCGTTGCATCAAATCTTTTAAGTATGGGTCGAGATCTTCATCGAGTTGATTCTTCAGGAAATTCTGGTACGATCATTCCTAATAAAGGAATGTGCATTTAATGCATTTGTACGACTCTGGAAGATCTCTGAAACCCTAGTCCAAGTCAACTCAATAGATGTGTTGACATCTTCTAATTGCTCCACGTCAGCTGAGTTGGTTAGACTTGTAGTCTTGTCTTTAGTTAGGTCTGCCAGATGACATCTGACATTCCCTTTGTCTTCTGATGATTGCTTGCCTTCTTTAATGCATCTTGTTATCTGATCGATCAAATGAACAGTCTTTAAGTCTTTAAGGCTTGACAAGATTTGATCGCGTCCATATCAGCTAACATCTTCTAGTCGGCTGATCTCATGTAGCTATTCTCAGCTGATAAGGTATACAAGAACCTTTAGTCTGATTTCACTAATGGATTCGATGGAGTTTTCTAGTCTTTAGTCTTCTACTCTTCAAGTCTTGAGCATACGCGTGTTTAACCAGACGTGGTATCAATTGATATGTTGTTGGGATATAAACTCTACCCCATTAACAACAATGTAATAAGTATTAGTTTGGATGGCCAAAACAACTTAGATTGTTTAGAAGACAAGTTGATATGAAAGTTATCTGATAGGATATAAGTTGATGTTGTATAGAAAGCATATATAGTCTAGTCGAGTGCGCTTAGTTGATATCACGAGGAAGTCTAGTTCATATAGTTAAAGCAAGAAGACTAGAAGAGCAGCATTAGATTTGAAGAACATAAGACTAAAAGATAAGATCAGATGAGAAGACATTCATAAAGCTGATTGATTAGAAGATCAGATGACTAGATCATCAAGGTTAAAGTGAAGAATGAGAATAAAGCTAAGTATGGAACCAAAATTGCGAAGATTAAGGAAACTTACCATATGACAGTTAGAGATGTTTATCCGGGCCGGGCTAACCGGGCTGACCCGTTTAACCCTGAAAAATACAGGGTTAGGGTTCATGAATTATAGGCCCGTTTAAAACTGGGCTTTTTTGACCCGGACCGATTAGCCCGTGGGCTAAACCGGGCCAGCCCGCAGGGCTACAGGGCCAGCCCGCTAGCCCGAGTTGTTACTTTTTTTTCTTTTTTTTTAATAAATAACCTAAGAACAAATTTTGGGTCATTTGACCAATAACTATAATTATAAGCATTAAGAAGCCCATTACCATCCATTAGTCATTATTACTATTTTTTTATTAGATTATGATATTTGTTTAGCTTTATTTGGTCATATTAAGGACCAATGAGTTCTAAAATTGTGTTTAAATTATACTTTTTTTTTTCTCATTTACTGATCATTAACTAATTATGTATTTTTCTATTTTATTTGCTTGTTGGACGTGCCAATTGAGACGTTTAATTTTAAAAGAAAAAAAATTATTGTAGCCCGTTAGTGGCCCGTTTAGCCCGTGGCCCGCTAGGGTTAGGGTTAGGTCCCAACAATTGTAGGCCCGTTAAATATGAACCGGTTAAGGCCCTAACCCGTTTAGCCCGTAACCCTGTAGGGCTGGCCCTATAGGGATAGGGCCAGCCCGATAGACATCTCTAATGACAGTTTTGTCAGGACTTAAATAAGGAAACATGACATACAAAGTAACCGCTCAAGTACCCGTTCAAAAAAGGTTTGAATAGCTAACTAGTTTTCCAACGTCTAGTTTGAAGAGCAAATCACTCTACAAATACAAAACCATTGTCATTGTATTTACTACGGAAACTATATGCTCAAGAACTGAAGTAGCCGATATCGAGTATTCAAGAGTTCGAAGAAGATCAAGCGATCAAGATATTGCAGAGTTTTCGTATTCATAAGCTCAAAATCTACTGTTTGATTTACTAGTTGGAGATCAAGAAGAACATAAAACCAAATCCGTAGTTGATAAGTTTCTTGTTATTCGAAGCAAGTTGTAAAAGTGCTAGTTCTTGCTAACTAGTTGATCGAGTACATCAGGAGGTGTTATAAGATACCCGATTGGAAGGGATTAACATCGCGTTTAGAAATGTGAGAGTGGATGTAGGTTAGGAGGTCGAACCACTATAAATCTGGTGTTTTCTAATCTCTTTAAATACTGCAATTTACTTACTGTTAATTATACATATTGCATAGTATTCAAAACCAGCATATATCATTATACATTCACATTCCGCACCATATAGTATTACTTTGATATATATATATATATATATATATAGCCAAGTTAGATTTAGTAAATTGAATCAACTACTAAGCCAATTCAGTAGACTAAATACTAGCAGATCTATACAGTTGACTAAGTTTAGCTAATATACACATTCACACTTAGATATTCAAGAAAAGTTTGAAAGTCTATTCACCCCTCCCCTTAGGCTTCCAACCATTCACTACTCGTTCAGGGACCAACATATACATATAACTGATTCCACATGACTAAGACTTAGACAAATAAACTAACTACTAAGTTTTATAAGAACAACTTAGGTAACCTATCAAACTAGATTAAAAATTATATCTAACACTAAGTGTAGGTCCCTAAGTTGAGTTAATATCGAGGGAAGCTAAAGAAAATGTCTAGAGGGGGGTGAATAGACTTTTCTAAAATCTTTCGATATATCAGAATTACAATGTGCGGAATACGAAATTAATAATGAGCCCAATTAAAGTTTATACTCAACTTATTTCGAGAACTCTGTTTTAAGTACTCAGCTAGTCTAGTTCAGTTATGTAATTCAATTAACTAAACAATTAATCAATTAAACAACAAACAAAACAGTAAAGTAAATCAAACAAGAGATTTATAGTGGTTCGACAACTTGTCTACATCCACTCTCACAAACCCAGTTGTGATGTTTCCACTAAACTCTTCCGATCGAGTACAAGTGTGTGTTCCTGTCTTTAAAGTCCCAAGAAGAAGACTTAGATCTTCAACAGACTATATCTCCAGATATGTCTCCGATCTAACTAGAAATTTTACAAGTATCTAGCACCTTGAAAAATAACAAAACAAAAAAAACTTCTCTGATCTTCAGTAGTAGCCTTCTTGATTCTTCACTTGTCTTCTGGCTTCTATCTGAACTTCAATCAACTCTGAGAGTAAACTTCGAATATATCTTTACTTTGAGTATGTAGATTTCCAGTGTATCCGTTTTTTTTAAATGATCACCACCATGAAGTATTTATAAACTTCTGAAATCAAGAACTAATCAGTTGTAACCAACTTTTCTTGATAACTACCTTCAACTGAATCTTCTTATCCATATACGCGTTTCTTGTTGTGAATTAGTTATTCCATAACTAACTTCTATATCTTTATCTTTTCACGCGCTTCTAACTAACTATCTTCACTTTGACTTGTCTTGAGTAGACTTGTATGTACTTGTCTTGTCTTGTAGTCCTCCTGTCATGAGTAGTAGACTTCAACTCTTCTTGTCTGGTCTTCCTTGTTCAATCAGTAGACTATACTAAACCTATCAAGACTATTACATTACTTTAAGCTTTCATAATACAAGCTTAGTCAACTTATAAACTATACAATAAAACTAATCTATTACATATACAAACATCATGAGCTCTATACAACATTTAAATAGCTCAATAACAAACTTAAACAAATACTGTAAACACATATGAAGTACTTATAAATCGTACTTATCTTTCAATAATACTTATCTTTTGAATTAGTACTTGTCTTTTGAGTTCTACTGATCTGTTCAAGATGACTTTAACTTTAACTAGACTAGATCAGTCAATACTTAGAAAATATTCAAGTCTTCTTTTGGCTTATCAAAACTTTATCTTTTATCTTTTATTCATCATTTAGGACTTGTTCTAGGATTCATATCCCAACAATTTCCCCCTTTTTGATGAAGCCAAAACTACTTGAACCTTTCCATAATAGTAGACTAGTTAAGTAGTTATCTTGTCTTAAATATCAAATAGTACTTATCTTTTCATTCATTTTGAAATAAGATCAGTAGATATTACAAATACTTACTCAAAATAAAACTAAGTAATCAGAGCAAAAAAAAACTAATCTGAAAGAGTACCTTCTTCTAAATTTGGAACACAGAATGCTTCTAGGAGTCTCCTGTGAATAACACTTATATGATCTTCATCTTCAATCTTCTCTTTATCTAACAATTCTTCTTCATATTTCTTGATTTGATTAATATCAACTCTTTTACCTGAACTGGTCATAGGTGACTTCCATTTCGGAAAGATCGGTACTAAGATGTTGAAGTTTGCAGCAGCAGATATTCTCATAATCAAATTCCATAGCAGTTTGTTTTGACCTTCCATGAATTTGTCAAACATGGCATACAACTCGTCTGGACTTTCAGTCTCACCGTACTTCCGAATAATCCAGTGATCCAGTTCCCATTGCCTTTTTACTTTGAGCCATTCTTGACGATGCTCTTTGTCAATAAAGTAATCAATGAACTGGTCTTCCACTTCTTCTTCATCTGCCTTCAGCTTCTGCAATCTTTCAATATGTTTTTCTATCTTCTTCTTGCTTGCATAATGAGTTTCATCACTCTGATCAATAACCTTCTGCTTTTTCTCAACAATCTCAGTTGGTTCTTCAATTTCAATAGCTAGTTTTCTCTTGACTCGTCTGGTCTGAACCTCAGCTTCTGGAGATACAACACCTTTTCCCTTCTCCAATCTTTTCTGTTCATCAGACTTAGCTTGCTCCAATTCTGCAGTTTTAACTAACTTGCCTCTGCCTCTCTTAGGCCTTCTGAGATCTTGCATAGCTTCAGCAGCTTCCTTTGCTTCTGGCTCAGCACTGGATTTAGATTTAGATTTTTCAATTTCAGCACTAATCTCAGCACTAGTATCCATTGGTTCTGACTTCTTTGTCTCTTCCCCCTTTTTGGCTTCATCAGTAGCCTGGAGAGAGAAAAGAGAAGTGAAACGAGTCATCTCTTCATACATAGCTTGTTTCATGAGACTCGTAGCTCTTTCAATCTGCTTTTCATGCGAACTGTTTTGACTCAACTTGTCCAGCTTGGTTGCCACTAATTCCAGCTTTTGAGTAGACAAGTTCAACTCATTCTTAAAATGTGTCGCGGTCAAACGTAACTTCTTATTCTCATCAGTCATAGCCGAAATAAGTTGTTTAGCTTGGGCTAGCTGATCATAAGCTTCCTTCCTCTGAACATCAGCAACCTCGATTCTTGCTCTATAGACTCTTTCCAACTTCCTGGATTTAGTAGCTAGAACACGAGCAAAATCGACTGAACTCTTCTCTGAGTATTCAACCTGATCTTGGAGAAATCCTTCAAGCTGCTCAAACATATGTTGTCTGAATTCATCATCTATCTGATTAACTGCATTCACGATCATATCTTTTGAACTTGTCACAAGGACATTGTTTTGTTCAATAAGAGTCTTCTTCACATCAGATTTGAGAAAATCATTAATGGACGATTTTATAACACCTTTCAAATCTGCTTTCAACTCATCTATGGAAGCAGTTGAGAAACCTTGAGATGACTGACCAACTTCAGCATGAATGGCTTCTTCCATGATCACATCATCAGCAATATCTATTACTTCAAGCAATTGACCTTTTGTAGCAGTAGGTAAGACCTCGTCTTCTACTACTTCTGACTCTAGAAACACACTTCCAGCTATGGCTTTCAGACTCGGAAACGGACAATAAGGCACTATAGCTAACTTAGCTTCCTTAGCCTTCCGTATCGCATCAGCCAAGTCCCTTCTCAACAAAGCGTGCAACTTCTCCATATAACCACCAAGTTCAATGGGAAGTAAATCATCAGAATATCGATTAATAAAAGCAAAATCTGACCTTGGACTGTTAGCATGATCTACTTGAAATCTGAACACAATGCCTCTCAACTGATTTGAGACATTGTCTAAGTCCAATATAGGATCAGTAGACTGGAGTTCTTCAGCTTGTGTGACTTCAGACATAATCACATTGTTGTCAAAATCTGAATCTGAAACTTGAATACTTACATCAAATTTCGATTCTGAGCACATCAACTCATCAGGAATGCTTAGCAATCTCTTAGCAAGAGCAGTGATGGCATGAGCTGGGAATAACTCAGAGTGATCTTGAACACCACTGGTCTCCTTCTGTTCCATTTCCCAGTCCATAAAGTTTGAGATGCCTCCCTTTCCTAAGATGACTTCGAAAAGATCATCCGTACCAGACTTCTTCAATGCCACCCAAGTGCATACTCTGAGAAGTTTTTCAAACTGTTCTGACGCATAGTCGACTTCAATAGCCGAGAGCTTCTTCTTCAAGTTTCTGCTCATCTTCGAACGGATTCTCTTCTCTCGTAGACTCATGGGATAATATACCAAGGATTCGAATCTAACTTCAGATGGGGTCTGAGTAGGTGGGGTCCCTATCTCAGTTGTTGCAGTGGCAACTGGCGTCTTATCTGAAGTAGATGGGTGAGGAGGTTCAACATATTCTGTTGAGGATAAAGAGAGATTTTGGACTGTGGTTTCTGGGGGCTCTAAAGTAGCTTGGTCTGGTGTGACAACTGTCGGAGTATCAGTTGTATCACTTATGGGAGTGTATAGGGGATGACTGGCTCTCAGCGGTCGTGCTGCCAGTACTTGTGAGGTTGGGGGTACAGGGCGAGGCCTAGATCGATGTGACCTAGCCTTGGTTCGAATAGAAGAAGATGGGAGAGAGAGAGGAATTGAAACAAATTGAGTAGAAGTACCAACCTGTATACTCGACTCGATTGGACGAGTAGGCGATTCAACTCTTACTAGAGTGTACATCTCAGGAACTTGTTCACTCGACTCCTTCGCTTGAGTCGACTCTTCATCTGACTGAGTCTTCTCTGAGTCGTCTGCACTGGACTCTGCCTCTTCAGACTCGGCTTGTGAAGAACTGGATGAATTGGCATATGGCAACACTTCTGAATCATCAATTTGAACTTGCCTTGGGGCAGCTGGCCTTGTAGCAGCCTGCTTCCTCATCGCTTCAATTTTTAAGTAAAACTTAAGAGGATGAAATGGCTATCCTTTGCTCCAATCACTCTTGTTGGGCAGCAAAAATGGAAGTAATATACTCAGCTTGTTTCCATATCCAACTGCTTGAGATACTACCCAATTCCGAGTATCAACATCCACCCTAACACTTCTTTCGAAGTACATTATCCTGTCAGCTATCAGCTTAAACCAATTACCCTCAGTGATTCCATCATAGATAGCTGCCATTATCCTTGTTTTGGCTTGGGTAACTGAGTCATGAGACCCAGTGGCACATAGAAGCATCTTGCTTGCTATGTCCAGCAGAGTGCGATATTTTTCCAAGAGTTCACCCTTCTTGGCTGTAGGAGCTTTACCATCCGGTTTCAGTTTCATCTTCTTCCCACAGAAGATGCTTAAATACTTCATCTCCTGTCCTTCAGCATACTTCTCCACATCAATCGTTCCGATGGGGAGCCTTAATTTTTCGAACATAACTTCCCGAGTGATTTCCACTCGATTTCCATCAATAAAGGATTCTATCACATCTCCCTGTCTATTGACGTTGGCATAAAATTCCAGAACCTCTTCTTCCAAAACAACCTGAGGAAACGCCTCTAGGTAGGGCTTTAGACCGCATCTGATGCATTTGGTCAAGATTTCCATGTTTCCTTCCTTGTGATTGCCTTTGAAAAACAGAGATGGTTCAACATGCACCTTGTTGTCATTTATGTATCTCCCGAGATCGAATGGTGCTTAGCTTGTCTGTTCGAGTCCATCCAGAACAGATGAGTAGGCCTAATCTTCATAAGGCGAATAGACTTAATTTCACAAGACGAGTAGTCTTATGAGTACTAGTCGAGTTCCCCCTTCGACTGTGCGTGTCTATTCTAAACGTCGAACAACTTTATGTACCTGTCTTATTTTGTACGACAGATAGTCGAGTAGAATATTTCGAATGAAATATTAATTTAAGTCAATGATCAAGGTTCAAACAAGATGACTGTTACCAAACTAAAGAGTCAACATAAGGATTTTTAAGAAATCAAAGATTCCCCCTTAAATGTTTATTCTCTTAGTATTACCCTCAGCTTTACCAGCTTCCTCATCGGGTTGTTTGATCAACTTGTCTGACCTTGTATACCTGTCTGTTGAGTGAGTAGACGAGTGCTCCGCTCTTTTGTGGTAACTTGTCTATTTCTCCTTTCCTCTTAGGACTGTACCTGTCTGGTTAGTACATCTCTACATACTAGTAGGATCAAGATCAATTAGTCCTAGACTAATGCATAATTCATGAAATCGGGCCTCAGCTAATGGTTTTGTGAAAATATCAGCTCTTTGAAAATCAGTATGAATCTTTTCCATGCGAATATCCTTCTTTTCTACATGATCACGTATGAAATGGTGTTTCACATCAACATGCTTACAACGTGTGTGCAGAACAGGATTTTGTGTAATGGCAATAGCACTATTACTATCACAGAATATAGGAACATTTGATTCACAAATATTATAATCTCTAAGCTGTTGAATAAGCCATAATAATTGACTACAACAACTACCAGCAGCCATGTACTCGGCTTCAGTAGTAGAGGTAGCAACACTTGTCTGCTTTTTCGAAAACCATGAAATGAGTTTTGTGCCTAAGAATTGACAAGAACCAGATGTAGATTTCCTATCTATTCTACAACCACCAAAATCAGAATCAGAGTAGCCACTTAGAGATAGATCATCATTTGAGGGATACCATATACCACGATTGATGGTTCCTTTCAAATATTTCAATATCCTTTTAGTGGTTTCCATATGACTCTCTTTTGGATTAGCTTGAAAACGAGCACATACACCAACAGAAAATGCAATATCAGGTCTACTAGCAGTCAAGTAGAGTAATGAACCAATAAGACCACGGTAATGAGTTTGATCAGTACATTTACCATTCTCGTCTGGATCCATCCTGTAAGTAGGTTGCATAGGTACTCCAGAAGATTTACATGTCTTAATACCATACTTGTCTAGTAGATTACGAGTATATTTTGCTTGATTTATGAAAATCCCTTCTGGGGTCTGTTTTACTTGAAGTCCAAGAAAGTAATTCATTTCACCCATCATAGACATCTCAAATTTACTTTGCATGAGTGTTGAAAAACTTTCACTCAGCTTTTTGTTAGGTGACCCAAAAATGATGTCATCTACGTAAATTTGGACGAGTAAAATGTCTTTCCCTTCTTGTCTTCTAAACAAGGTTCTATCTACCTTGCCCTTAGTAAAACCATTTTCTAATAGAAATTGTGAAAGAGTATCGTACCAGGCTCTTGGAGCTTGCTTTAGTCCATATAAGGCCTTCTTTAATCTGTATACCTGATTACCTTTGACTTCGAAACCTGGAGGTTGTTCAACGTACACTTCTTCCGCAAGAATACCGTTAAGAAATGCACTTTTAACATCCATTTGATATACAGTAAATTTCATGTAAGCAGCATATGCAAGGAACAATCGAATGGCTTCTAGTCTAGCAACAGGTGCATATGTTTCATCATAATCTATGCCTTCAGCTTGTGAATAGCCTTGGGCGACTAGTCTAGCCTTGTTACGAACAACTACATCATTCTCATCTTTCTTATTCTTGAAAATCCATCGAGTGCCAACTACATTATGATGTTTCGGTCTATCAACAAGTTCCCAGACGTCGTTTCGAACAAACTGATTCAACTCGTCTTGCATAGCAATGATCCAATTACTATCAGCCAATGCCTCATTAATGGTTTTAGGCTCGATAGATGAGAGGAAACAACACCAGCAAAACAGAGATGGACTAGATTGTTCTTGCGACTCAAAGAGTTGTCGTCTAGTCTTCACACCAACAGTAGAGTCACCAATAATATTTTCAGTATTATGCGCTGATTTCCATGTATTTCTATTCTTAGCAATAGTACTATCATCTATATCATGTATAGCATCATGCATGTCAACATCATTATCATCAGAAGATTTAATAGGAGTAGACGAGTCGACTAGTTTAGGCATGTCAACTGGTCTAGTAGAGTTACCTTGAGCACTTACCTTCTTCTGGTCATCTGACTCGAGAGCTTTCATGAATGGATTGTATGCTTGAACGGATTCATATACCTCTGAATCTTTGTCAGATTCGATAGTTAACTCAGTAACTTTCTCACTGATCTTGTTGGCAGTTGTGTCCTGTTGAGATTCTTCGAAAACCACATGTGGTGTTTCTTCCACACAAAGGGTTGAGTAGTTGAATACTCTAAATGCTTTGCTAGTCGAGGAGTATCCTAAGAATATCCCCTCGTCTGCTTTAGCATCAAATGCATTCAACTTGCTTTTCCCATTGTTATGGATAAAACACTTACATCCAAATATATGAAAATATGAAACTCTGGGTTTTCTACCTTTCCATACCTCATAGGGTGTCTTACCTAGTGCTTTATTGATAGCACTTCTGTTTTGTGAGTGGCATGCAGTATTGATGGCTTCTGCCCAAAACTTCTGAGGCGTATTATACTCTGTCAGCATGGTCCTGCAGGCCTCCTTAAGAGTTCTGTTCCTTCGCTCTGCTACTCCATTTTGTTGTGGTGTCCTTGCTGCACTAGTAAGGTGCTGGATGCCACGCTTAGAACAAAATTCTTTAATATAGCAGTTAATGAATTCAGTACCCTTGTCACTACGGATCTTGACAATTGACTGATTCTTCTCAACCTGTAACTTCTTCAACAGATCAGGCAAAAGTGTTTGTGTATCACTCTTCTTGTGTAAGAAGACTACCCAAGTGAACTTAGAATAGTCGTCTACCACAACAAGTGTGTACCTTCTACCGTTCAAAGTTGGAGGAGTTATTGGGCCATGTAAGTCCATATGTAGAAGTTCAAGAACTCTACTTGTTGAGAGGGATGGAATAGATTTAAAAGAACCCTTTACCTGTTTACCTTTTTGACAGGACGTGCATACATGTGACTTGTAGTAGACTTCATTGGGAATACCTTCCACAAGGTAGTTTCTGGCTATCTTATTAAGAACCTTAAAGTTTAGATGACAGAGGCGTCTATGCCAGAGCCAGCCAAGTTCTTTCGGATTCTTAGTAAGTAGACAGGTATCCCTCGGACAACTGTTCCAGTTCACTATGTACACACTTCCTTGTCTTATGCCGACCAGTAGGACTGTGTGTGTCCTTTTGTCAATGATTTCACATTTCCGACTCTTGAACTGCACCTTGTATCCACGATCACAAAATTGTGAAACAGAGAGTAAATTGTATTTCAAGCCTTCAACATATGAGACATCTTGAATCTCTATGTCTCCATTCCGAATGTAACCAAATCCTTTAGTAACAGCAGTGGAGCTATCACCAAATATCACTTTTGGTCCTTCTTGATCATGGTAGCTTGATAAGAGAGTCTTGGTACCAGTCATGTGGTGCGAACAGCCACTGTCTATGTACCAAGTTTCTCCTGTTGAGCCACCCTTCTTGTATAGATTGAGTCGACCCTGTAATAGATGATATTTCATAATTTAGGTACCCTCCTTGTTTATTGGGGTCCTTGGGGGTTAGTCGAGTTCAATGGAATCCAAATGTACATTGGAGTCCTGAACAGGTTTGATCTTCTGAGCTTTCGACCATATTTGTTGCAAAATAAGACCTTGTTGTCCTTATCTGGCCTATCAGTCGAGTTCGGGTCTATTCTTTGGAGATAGCCTTTTGACTTAATCTCTACTTGAGCAGGCACTTGTCTATGATAGTCAGAGTAGGGCTTATATGCATTAGGTCCATACGGTTTATAGACATGTTTAGGTCTTTCTTCTCCTTTGATATCATATGACAAAGGTGGAGGATATAGAACAGCTTGTGTACGATATTTTGGATCTTCCTGTCTAGGTCTAGACGAGTAGAGTTGAGACTGCCTTATAAAAGGAGGTCTAGACTCTTGTCGTCTAGTCTGTACTTGTCTAGTACTCGTCTCCTCAGGATACCAATCCTCGTATCTGACCTGATTTGGTCGTCCACGATTCCTAGTCCTTTGTTGACTTGTCTTAAACGGAACAGGCTTGTTGTTAACTTTCTTTTTACCTCCTTTGGTAATTGGAATGTTAACTCGAGCTTGTTTTGGTACAGTACCTTTAGTTGGAGTGTCAATATCGTATATCATTGGTTCTTTTCCTTTATCATTAGTCAAAGAGCTTGAGATGAAAATAGTAGGGTTCTTAGGAACTAGAGTAGACGAGCTTGATGTCTCAGCACCTATGCCTGTCTTGTCAGCAGGAGCCCTATACCTATCCGACAATTCAAGGTTAACCTTAGATGAGTTAACCAGGTCAGTAAGTTTAAGGTCTAGAGTGACAACCTCGGTTTCTAAGAACTTATTACGTTCTTCAAGCTTTTTGAACTTGCTTTGTAAAACATTGAATTCATGTTTCTCAGTAGCATGTGTCTTAAGTAGGTCTTGATACAACTTGTCTGTCAATGCACACTTGTCTTTGAGTTGACTCAACTCTTCTTGCAAGCGTTCATTTAGGACTGTTATATTAGGATCTACTTTAGACTGGGCTTCCTTAAGATCAATGATATCTTGTCTTAAGATGATGTTTTCGTCACTGACTTCAATGAATGCCTTGTTGGCAAGTAGGAGGTCGTCTTCAACTGCACTAGTAGAGTGCTGAAGACTACTCCCTACTTTGCTACTGGCAGTGTCACTTTCATCAGATTCTGATTCATCACAAGATTGAAAAGATGTAGCAGATGATACCTCTTGGTCGATTTTAGCCATGCAGCATAGACCATCATTTACTATGAAGGCTTCATCGTGATCTTGTTCAGACGGGTAGCTAGATGAGGATGATGGCAACTCGTCTGAGTCAGAGTCAGAGTCATCATTAGCCATCATTGCCTTCTTACCACGGTTGTATCTTCTTTCCCTTCGTGCTTTGCGTTCTTCTCGATCATCGGTACTCAGGTCTGGACATTCATATATGTAGTGACCTGGCTTCTCACAGTTATAGCACAAGATATCATTAGTAGCCTTTTTAATAGGAGAGTTGTTCCTTCGTTTATCACGTCTATCAGAACGAGTAATCTTCCTACCATCAGACTCTCTATCTTGTCTGTTACCTTTCGAGACTTCGTCTCTCCTTTCGGACGAGTTTCGGTCTCGTCTGGTCTCAGACGAGTTCTTAGAAGCAGACCCTCTATGCTCTCTATAGAACTTCTTATATCTTCCGAAACGTTTATTCAGCCTATCAAACTTTCTAACCATGAGGCTTACCTGATCCTTCAGACTAAGATCAGTATCTAACTCGTCTTTCACAGAAGTAGACCTAGTTTTAGACTTTGACCTGTCTACCTTAGACGAACTAGCCTTAAAAGCAACGTTCTTAGACACGGCATGTTCTCTGTCACTGCTTACTATGGGTTCATCTTCGTCTAGATCAAACTCATGGGCCTTTAGAGTTTGAAACATGGTTTCTGCTGTCCATACGTCTATATCTTGGGTATTCTTAACAAGCATTTTTACCATTTTCCATCGACTATCAAGGCTTTTGAGAATCCTAAGATTGATTTCACGTGGAGTATAAGATTTACCAAGGACTTCCAAGTCATTCATGATTTTGGTAAAACGAGTATCCAGCTGGTCTATTGTTTCACCAGCTTTCATATGAAATGATTCGAATCTTTGGATTGCAGTGGAAAGCTTGCTTTCTTTGATTAGGGATGTCCCTTCACAAATGATAGCTAAGCGATCCCACATTTCTTTGGCAGTTTTACATTTTAACACTTTTCCCAGATACTCGTTAGGAAGAGTGTGTAAGATGTAATTCTTGGCCAAGCTATCCAAATTATTCTGTCTCATTTCTTCTGAGGTTAGTTCTGACCTTGGTTTCTTGACGAGTGTACCCACGGGTTGATTTGCGTCGAGGGCAGCAGTGTTTGGGATCATGGTCACTATCGGACCTTCAGTGATGACGGAGATCATTAAGTCGTGAGTGGAACTAAAGATGGCTTCCATCCTTAGTTTCCAATAGTCATAGTCTTGTACCTGGAACTTAGGTAACTTGTTAGCGCTGATCTCAAGAGACATGATTTCAAGAAATAAGTGCTAAGTCGAGTTATGATCAAGAATAACAGATAAGTCTAGAACAGGGAGCACGAAACAGATATAACAAGAATATTTGATCAAGAACACGTATACAAGAACAATCAAAGAACAAGACTACACCCTAAGTCTTAAGTCGGTTATCAAGAAACAGCAGTTCGAAAACTACTGCTCTGATACCACTTGTAGGTCCCTAAGTTGAGTTAATATCGAGGGAAGCTAAAGAAAATGTCTAGAGGGGGGTGAATAGACTTTTCTAAAATCTTTCGATATATCAGAATTACAATGTGCGGAATACGAAATTAATAATGAGCCCAATTAAAGTTTATACTCAACTTATTTCGAGAACTCTGTTTTAAGTACTCAGCTAGTCTAGTTCAGTTATGTAATTCAATTAACTAAACAATTAATCAATTAAACAACAAACAAAACAGTAAAGTAAATCAAACAAGAGATTTATAGTGGTTCGACAACTTGTCTACATCCACTCTCACAAACCCAGTTGTGATGTTTCCACTAAACTCTTCCGATCGAGTACAAGTGTGTGTTCCTGTCTTTAAAGTCCCAAGAAGAAGACTTAGATCTTCAACAGACTATATCTCCAGATATGTCTCCGATCTAACTAGAAATCTTACAAGTATCTAGCACCTTGAAAAATAACAAAACAAAAAAAACTTCTCTGATCTTCAGTAGTAGCCTTCTTGATTCTTCACTTGTCTTCTGGCTTCTATCTGAACTTCAATCAACTCTGAGAGTAAACTTCGAATATATCTTTACTTTGAGTATGTAGATTTCCAGTGTATCAGTTTTTTTTAAATGATCACCACCATGAAGTATTTATAAACTTCTGAAATCAAGAACTAATCAGTTGTAACCAACTTTTCTTGATAACTACCTTCAACTGAATCTTCTTATCCATATACGCGTTTCTTGTTGTGAATTAGTTATTCCATAACTAACTTCTATATCTTTATCTTTTCACGCGCTTCTAACTAACTATCTTCACTTTGACTTGTCTTGAGTAGACTTGTATGTACTTGTCTTGTCTTGTAGTCCTCCTGTCATGAGTAGTAGACTTCAACTCTTCTTGTCTGGTCTTCCTTGTTCAATCAGTAGACTATACTAAACCTATCAAGACTATTACATTACTTTAAGCTTTCATAATACAAGCTTAGTCAACTTATAAACTATACAATAAAACTAATCTATTACATATACAAACATCATGAGCTCTATACAACATTTAAATAGCTCAATAACAAACTTAAACAAATACTGTAAACACATATGAAGTACTTATAAATCGTACTTATCTTTCAATAATACTTGTCTTTTAAAACTAGTACTTGTCTTTTGAATTAGTACTTGTCTTTTGAGTTCTACTGATCTGTTCAAGATGACTTTAACTTTAACTAGACTGGATCAGTCAATACTTAGAAAATATTCAAGTCTTCTTTTGGCTTATCAAAACTTTATCTTTTATCTTTTATTCATCATTTAGGACTTGTTCTAGGATTCATATCCCAACACTAAGATTATATGATCTTGTTTTGGCCATCAAAACTTAAAGCATATATATCTAATCTGATTAGGGGTAGGATGAATATCCCAACAATTTCCCCATTTTTGATGATGCCAAAACTACCTAATAAATCTGTCCAAGTTATCAGAACAGGTGATATATTTTGTAATCATGAAAAGTGTCAGTAGCAATAAGTAAAATAAATTGCTTTTTGATGAAGACAATGAGATGTTGTCTAGAAGCTGAAAGAAGGGATACTTGTATTGATAAGACATGAAAATTATTACAAGTACAAGTAGACCTATAAGCCAAGGTAGATGTCTTCATCAGCTAGTGTTGGAAAACTCTTCTGACTCGTGCTTTCATTTATTTGATGTAGTCGGGGTCTGTGGTCTTTTCATTGACAACAATGTTCATTATCATCAAATCGACTTCTCTGGTGTCTGGTCTTCCGAACCTTGTCTGAGGCAGCTTCCAGCATGGAAATTCAGGCAAGATGATATTAATGTTGTTATCAGCATTACCTTGGATAACAATCTTCCAAAATTCAGCATCTTCTTCTTGCATGAACTTTTCAAAGTACTGAAAAGTTATCTCATCTTCTAGATCATCATATCTATGGGCCAAATAATAGATTATTTGTCACTTCTTCTTCAGATTCAACCACCTAAGATTGTGCACATCTTCAATGAATTCATCAATCTCTTTGTTGCTCATCTCATGCTCTGGCTCATCTTCATCTTCTAAGTCTTCTTCTTCTTAAGAGTCCTCTTCTTGAAGGTGACATCCATTGTAGATGCATCTTTTCTTTTCTTCTGCCTTTGACGCAATTCCTCTTCTAATAGAGCATTTTTCCTTAGTGCAATATAAATGTCGTCTACAGGGCCAGATTCCACATCCACAGATTCTTGAATAGGAGGAAGAGTTAACATAAGTTGCTTCTCCTTTGAAACGACTTTGGCCAAGATAAATTTATCTACCCTTGCCAAGTCTGAATCAGACAAGTTGAGAGTTAAATCAGTGGATGGTCCTTGTGTTGTTCCCCCTTGGTTGATGAGAGTCTTCAGTTGCTCATCTTGAGCCTTCATTTGCTCTTCTGACGATGTCAATCTCCTGGCCAGGTTTGCTTAAGCCTCAGTTGATTCCTTCATCTGATCTGATAACTTACTCTAGCCTCTTTTTCCCCCTTTTTGGCATTATCAATTTGGGAAGTGAGCGCTTGAGCAAGTGCATTGAATTCTCCTTAGAGGGAAGAGGTGGCGTTGTTCATTAATGCAATTACATTCTATTCAAATCGATCAGTAGCCAGAGTAGCTACTTCTTTTGAAACAACTACCACATTTGGAACAACAAATAGGGAATTTAACTTGTCATTCAATTGAGAGACAAGATGAGATAGTTGATTTTCCTTCATTTTCAACTTCTCATTTTGAGATTCCAATTCGAGGTTAAGGTCTTTCAACCGATCCATTTGCTTTAGTAGATCATCTCTTTGTAGTGCAGTAGCCTTCTCCAATTCTACAAATTTTGACATCAGATTAGTGGTAGAAACATGTTCTCTTTCTTAGCTTCTCTAAAGCTCCACTTCCTTATAATCTTCCATTTCTTCCATCATCTGAGTTCTGAAGATGTGGTCCTAGTTGGTGACTGTCTTCAACATGTTTGTAGCATGTTCATTGATGAACTCTAAAACTTCTTTCATAATGGCACCACTTAAATCCTTCTCAAAGTATCTCTTCATGCAGAGTCGGACTGCGTCGTATATAACCTTATCTTCTAATGCTTCTCTCTGGTGGAGACGAAGGTTAAGATCGTTGAATTGTGGAGTAGGACCATCAAAGACACGATGTGAGAGGTAGACTACCATTTGGCTCAGAAGTGGAAGACTTGCCACTTCTAGTTGAATTCCAAGAACATATGTAGCCAATCGACTCTCCTTGCACTGATGAACTTATACATCCTCAAAAATAGGAGTGGCTGGTCTTAAACCATCAGTTTGCTTGCATAAGATATCCCATTCTTTATGTTCCTTCTCTAACATAGTCGGGATAGGTTTGGAACCGAGAATTTGAATGGTTTGATGATGTGAGCACAAGAGGAAGGGTCATCTAATGGAAAAATTGTCAATTGATCCTCAGTCTCTTCTAATTATGCCTCCTTGAATTCTTGAATACGATCCTCCAAGCTCCTTCTTCCAAAAGTAATTGATCCTGGATCTTTGTCTACAATAGGCAACAAAACAAGATTAACTTATTTTTAGAAATGTAACATCTCCTCAGCTCTAAGAGTTGGTTGTTCAACACTATTGGATCCCTGAGCCTCTGAGATCGGGGATTGTGAAGGCTCGACTGTTACAATTGCTTGTAACTGATCTGGTTGGACATTGGACTATGTATCAGCTGTTGTAGTGACTGTTTCCATCACCAGGTCACTTACAACTTTTAACACTGATGCCTCCGAGTCCTAAGACTCTCAACTATTTGCACAATATAAATCTATAGCTCTGCTGATTTCTCAGCTTCATTGCTAGGCTACTTAGTTGAACTCCCAACTAAGTCAGTTGCGGGGACATTTGATCTCCATCAGCTTTCGCTCCGACTTGATCTTAGGAAAGATCTTCGTCGTTGGTTTTGCCTTGCTCAGCTCCGAACTCGGGTCCATCGTCGTTGTTGTCTCTCTTTTCCTCAACAGTCTCATGGACATGTGGTTTTGAAAACTGTCCAAGCTTTCTAGCAACAAGTGTAGAGAGTGAGTTATTAGAATAAAGACAGAAGCCGTCTTCTACTTCAACAGACCCAATCTGCTCCAACTCTCAATCATAGATGTTGTCGAGGCCACCTTTCTCCTCGATCACGACAGCCATCCTATAAACACTGCCTTTTCTCAACTGCCTCCATGTCCAGATTCGAAGAATTGACTCAAAGAGTCCTTCATCTGACATCAACTCTGGGAAGTCGGATTTGAGCATTGAGCTTATCTCAACTCGCATGAATTGCTTAGTAACTTCGATTGGGTAGTCTGGGATGTTTGGATTATAAGGAGTGGGGAGAGAAGTAGGTTTGTTTGTTGTCTTGACTGGGTCTGGTCGAGCAACATCTGCTATAGTTTCTATGTTGGTTGGAGATGGGGAGTCAGAAATTTCAACATAGGTTTGGGCGACCTCAACTGCCACTTCTAACCGATTATGGATAAGGGTTAAAGGGTCAGCAGAGATAAGGTTTGTTGTGGGTGGGTTTGTTTGGTTAGTTGTGTGAGTATCAACTGATTGGCTTGGAAGTGTTTGGCTTGACTCAGACAAGCTTTTAAGTTGAGGAGGGAAAGAATGGATAAAAGGAATGGTTAAGAGGACATCAGGATTTTGGGTGAAGGTTGGGGCTATTGGTTGTTTTGGAGATGGGGTTTTGGATGAAGGTTTGAAAGATAGGGGCTCTATGGCTAGAGGTTTAGTAGAATCAAATTTGAGTTTTCTACTAACCTTGGATTTGTGGGTTTGGATGGGGAGGAGTTGATGTAGCTTCTGGTTCCTCTGTTGTTGTAGCTTTAACTTGGTCATCTGATGTCGTAGTCTTATATGAGGATGATTTTTCTTGAACTACAACAAGTGTGGATCGAACCACCTTTGATTTTAGCTTTGGTTTCTTGGCATCTGGGGCAGGAAGTTTTTCTTTCTTCCTCATCTAGTTTTGTGCTGCCTTGGCTTGCTTCGCCTTTTCAGCAATGAACATCCACTTAGAGTAGTGGAATGTTTTTCTTCTTCCCCATGTCTTCTTCTCGGGGAGTAGGTGGGAGATGATGATGCTAACCTTGGTACAGAAACCAAGTTTAACCGTATTGACGAATTTCCCATTTTCCTTCTTGATTTTGGCCGCTTTCAACGCATACTTATCCATCCAATAACATGGCCAATTGATATCAGCTTCGTCCATGATTGCCATCATTACCCTGGCCTTGGGTAATAAAATAACATCAACACTGTAGGTGTGACCCATAAGAATCTTGCTTGCAATGTCGAATAAGTACCTATAACTCTCCTTCAACATTGGCTTCTTCAGATTTGAAACATTTATATCTAAATATTTCTCCTCCAAAAACTCCTTTAATCCTTCTTCTTCCTCTCTAATCCTGTACTCCTCAAGATTTGGGTCTCCAACAACTTTAAAACCGAAAAAGGGTTTTGAAAATGTCTAGGTAGAACTTGATACGGTGCCTTCCGATGAATGAAGTGATACCTCCATCCGATCGGTTCGTGAGGTAGAGGTAGAAGTTGGTAACATCTTCCTCTAGCAACAGCTTCGGGGCAGATTCTAAATACTTTCGAAGGCCAACCCTTGCCAGTTTGTGAATAGTAAAGATCTAGTGTTGATCTTGGGGATCCTTGAATTGAACACATCCTTTAGACATGATGCGTTCGCGTTTGATCCAGTCAATAGGATCGAATTTCGTGCTTGAAACAACCACCTTCTCATGAGTAGATGATGGTCTTGAAGATTTTGACATAGTGAATGATGAATATTTTTTAAAACAGATGAGGGTTTGAGAAATAAGAGTTCAGAAAATATGAGTGTGTAAAATTAAATTTTTCTAAGTACAAACCTTTTATATGATGAAAAAGTTTAATGAATGGTTAAGATGAATTCGTAAAAATGAATGAATGAATAAGATTAGTTTAGATAAAGTAGATATAACAGTCATAAAAGATGAGATTGTTCGGCTACTGTGGATTTCAGATTTAAAATAAATTGCACTTTATTTACTTAAAATAAAGGATTTTCGGGTCCGCATTAAATGAGATTACACACGATTGGACAGTTTGAAAAGTAGTGCCAGTCGTGCGCGGGAATTAAGGATTTTGCAATAATTTCCAAAACAAAGAATGTTTTATGCAAGTTTTATGCTAATAAATTCAGGTAGAAATGAATAAATGTAATGAATTTAATGAAAACAGAATTTGTACGAATGAAATTAATGAAAGCAGAAAAAAAATGTGTTAGGTAAGATCTCATCTGAATCAGTTGTGTAAGTGAATAGTTGATGAACTTGTCATCTGGTTGATGATCTAATCTGATCCACTTGTTTGCATATGGTAACATTAGTCTTCTGATATCAGCTGAGTTCCCCCTTCAGCTGATAACCACTCGTTATCTATTCTTTGAACACTCTATGTAGATATGAGTTGATTTCCCCCTTTAGTTGATAACTACTTGTTGGAACATCTTCTCTCATCAGTTGATAAGATATCAACTTATCTTCTCCTGAAATTACTCAACAAAAATATTAGTAATCTTCTGGGGGGTGAATCATTTAATATAAATTGAAGGGTTAATTCCAAATAAATACACCATCTTTCGTCTCAATATCAATTTAATCACGACCTTCGCGATTATTATAAAAAAACCTCAACCTTTCATTGTGTTGCAATTCGATACATATTTTTTCCTCCGACCAATAATCGATGACGTGGCTTGCCAGAGTTGGCCACGTCAGATTACACATATATTATTATTATTTATTATTTTTCACATCACATTACAAATTGAATAACACCTTCTTAAAAAAAAAAAATCACAATATTGACGGTTGTGCCTTTTCATTCTCTAGATGAACTTCTCACCTCTATCCTCTATCATTGCTCGCCTAAAAATAGTCGACGAATAATTTTACAGTTTCATCAGTGGGAAACTACTTCTTCCATAGTTTTGCTTTATCCAAATCCATCTTCAAGTAATTCAAAGCCAAATCTATTTGACAATTTTTTTATGCATAGATTCGCAAGTTCAGTGCCTTCAGATTAACCTCGGATGCTCTATGTTCCAATCTTTTGTAGAGGAAATTATCTTCTTCAATCATGTTGTGCTTGAGGATATAATACAATAGCCCATTTGGCAACTAGAAATTAATATCATGAGACGAGCGACCTTCTTCCCAGTCCTTAAACATCTTTACAAGATTTTCCTTGTCTTCCAATTTTTTTGTTTTGCATGAATTTGAGAAGGGCAAGAAGAAGTGTGCGTGAGTGAGTTTGAGGAGGGAAGAAGAAAGGTGAGTTCTTTTTTTTTTTTTTTTTTTAATAAAGTGTAATTCAATTTGTAATGTGAGGTGGAAAATAATAATATATGTGTAATCTGACGTGTCCAACTCCGGCAAGCCACATCATCGATTGTTGGCCGGAGGAAAAAAATATGTATCGAATTGCAACACAATGAAAGGTTGAGGTTTTTTATAAAAATCTTGAAGGTCGTGATTAAATTGATACTGAGACGAAATGTGGTGCATTTATTTAGAATTAACCCTAAATTAAATGAATAAGTAAAAATGGGTGGGAGGGGGGGGGTTCAATATACATAATGTATACTAGATAATAGAGACAGTTTATACATATTCACAAAAGCATATGAGTTATTTATGAAGGATCTTTAAGGAATTTAACAAAATCCCCCCTAGAATAAGTAACTCTATAAAGTTTCTGTTGGGATATGAATCCTAGAAACAAAGTCCTAGTTGATGATCATAAGTTTTGATGGCCAAAAAGCAACTTAAAGTTAATAATATATGTGGAAGAAGTCATCTTAACTAAGTCATCTTGAGAAGTCATAATACTGATCTTATATGTGAATATATTCTAACTGTTAGGAACTAAGCTGATGTAATGAATTGTATAGACAACTTATAGAATAGGAGTTAGAAATACTCTATTGTATATAGTTAAGTTAAAGTATTGATAGGTTTAATATTTGTAAGTTTGTATTGTATTGTATTCAACATAGTTAGTTAGAAATCAGAAGACTAGTCCAGATCAGAAGACTAGGCAAAGATCAGAAGACTACAATCTAAGAAGACTACTCTGAAGCAAGAAGACTACAACTTAAGAAGAGTAGATTGAAGGACTGAAGTATTGAAGAAGTAGATTGAAGAAGCTAAGCACTGAAGATGTCAGAGGAGTACTTAAGCAGAATATTAAGAACAGTAAAGTCTGAGAAGACTATTTTACTGTGCTGAAGTCGAAGTTGAAGAAATAAGTTTGGAAAACTTATTAGTTGAAGGATGTAACTGAATAACTGTTTGGAAGTTATGAAGACTGACTTAATCAAGTGAAGTTAGTTGGAGAAAGAAGTTACAAGAAGCGGTTAAGAGTTAGTTGGAGTTAGTTTCACAAACTGCTAACTATCAAACTAAAGTCTATAAATACCGTAAGATCTTCTACTGAAAAGACTACTGAACGAACGAGCATTCAAAGAGCAATTCAAGTCTTAGAAGCATTCAAGAAACTCACTGAGTTCAAGAAGATCAAAACAAGGAGCCAACAGTTTCCATCAGCTTTAACCAGCTCCCTTCTAGACTTTTCAGGCTTATTCTAATCTTAACTCAACTTGGGACCAACAGTTTCCCTCAGCTTTAACCAGCTTTTTCATCGGAAAACAATGCGTACCTTAAGATCAGTTAAGTAAAGATATCAAAGATAGTACTCATACTGAGTGAAACTGCTTAAGTTCTCTGTTTCAGATTATGACAATTGGAAATTGCGCATGGTAGAAATTTTCAGCTCTACTCACGACCTAATGGTGTCCGTTGTAAGGGATGGTCCAATTGTCACTATGGTTCCAAACACAACTACATTGGAGCCTTCTAAAGAAGTTGGGGTAATGGTTCCTAAACCAAGGTCAGAACTCACTACTGATGAAATGAAGCAAAATAATCCGGATAGCATAACTAAGAATTTCATTTTACATACTCTGCCTAATGAGTATCTAGGCAAAGTATTAAAATGCAAATAGGCTAAGGAAATGTGGGATGTGTTAGTTGTCCTTTGTGAAGGCACTAGCCTGATCAAGGAGAACAAACTATCCACTGCCGTCCAGAAATTTGAATCATTCAAAATGAAGACCGGTGAATCCATTGACCAGCTTGATACTCTTTTTACTCGAATTATGAATGATCTTGATGTGCTTGGTAAGAAATATACTCAGATAGAGACACGCCTTAGAATCCTTAAGTCTCTAGATGATAGGTGGAAGATGATCAAAATGATTATCAAAACCACTCAAGATATAAATACTTGGTCTGCTGAAACTCTCTTTCAAACCCTTAAAGCCCACGAGTTTGAGCTTAATGAGGAAGAACCCCTAGCAGGTAGTGATCTAGACAAACCAACTCCCAAGAACATTGCTTTTAAGGCATCCTCCTCCAGAAACTCTAGAACCTCTAAGTCTAAAACCTCTAGTATTAGAGATGAGCTGGAGAAATCTTATCTCAGTCTAAAATAGCAGATGAGTTTAATGATCAAGCGCTTTGATAAACTGAATAAGAGGTATGGAAGGTATAAGCATTTCTATAAGGATTATAAAGCCTCTGGTAGTAAGGAATCATCTGTTAACAGAAGAGACATAAACTCTTCTGAAAGAAGGGTTGAAGTCTCTACTGAAAACAGAAGAGGCCGAAACTCATCAAACATGAAGGATAGAATTTCGTTAGATAGAAGGGATAAGAAGCATGATCTCTCCCCTATCAAGAAATCTGCTAATGATCCTCTATGTTAAAATTGTGAAAAGCCAGGTCATTACATTTATGAATGTCCAGATCTGAGTTCAGAAGACAGAGAAGAATGAAAAGCTAGGCGAGATCGAAGGTACGCAAGAGGTAAGAAGGCATTGTTGGTGCACAATGATTCTAATTCGGATTCAGATGAGTTACCATCGTCTTCATCTGATTACCTCTTTGGCAACGAAAAAGAAGTAGTTCTCATTGATGATCTAGCTATGATGGCTAAAATAGAACCTACGGTATCTTCTGCTACTTCTTTTCGTTCTTATGACAATTCTGATTCTGACTTAAGTGACACTGTTGATAGTGGAGTAGGAAGTAGTCTTCATCTTTCCAATTAAAGGAGTGACTGAAGAAGACCTTCTACTTGCTAACAAAGCATTCATGGAAGCCAGTGATGAGAATATTGCTTTAAAATAAGAAATCTTTAATCTACGTGAAGCACAATCTAAAGTTGATCCAAATATAGCTACCTTGAATGAGCGCTTATCAGAAGAGTTGTCTCAACTCAAAGATAAGTACACATCCACTAATAAGCTTTATCAGGATTTACTCAAGACTCAAGTCATAGTGACTAATGCGTTCAATACTTTAAAGATTAAGTGTGAAAAACTTGAAGAGCGCAATAGATTCTTAGAAACTGAAGTATTGAGCTTGGATCTAAAGCTAGCTGATATGATTAATTCCTCAAAGATTAATTAACAATTATCAGATAGGTATAGATCTCCAAGTGATAAGAGTGGATTGGGTGCTGATGTACCTAGTTCACCTACTCCAGAATATAAGAACACTAATGGTGCTAGCTCAAGTTCTCTACCTTTAGATAAAGGAAAGAAACCTATGGAATATGATGAGGGTACGAAACCTAAAGTACGGTCTAACTACATTCCTTCTACTACCAAGAATGGTAAAAAGAAAAATGTAGTAAGAACAGTACAGTCTAGACCATATCAGCAGAGATATACCCAGCTGGCCAGATCAGAACAGTCATGGCATCAGCAGAGGTATACTCAGCAGAGTAGGCCCAGACAAGCACGGTTAGGTTGGAATCAGCCTAGACATCCTTTTATAAGGCAGTCTCAGCTGTACTCAACCAAACCTAGGAAATTTATACCTCCTTATCATAATCAATATGTTATTTATCCTCCACCTTTATCTTATGATATCATTAGTGAGGATAGACCTAAACACATCTATAAGTCGTATGGTCCGCAGGCTTTTAGGCCATATTCGAACTATTACAGACCTACTGTCCTTACTCAAAAAGAGGTTGAACCAAGGAAAGGTTACCTCAGAAGAGTAGACCCAAAGTCTGTTGATAGCTCAGATAAGGCTAATAAAGTATTGTTCTGTGATAAAAAGGGTAAGAAACTAAAGAGGTCTCAACTGTTCAAAACATCTATGTACATTTGGGTACCTCTTACTACTACTAAAACTCAAGGACCCCAATGAATAGAGGGCACTTAAATTATTAAAATCACTAATTGCAAGGTCGACTTAATCTGTACAAGAAAAGTGGTTCAGTGGGTGAAACTTGGTATATTGACAGTGGTTGCTCACACCACATGACTGGTATCAAAGCTCTACTCACTAACTATCATGAGCAGGAAGGGCCCAAAGTAATTTTTGGTGATAGTTCCATGGCAATCACTAAATGATTCAGATACATAAGGAATGGTGATGTGGAGATACATGATGTCTCTTATGTTGAAGGTTTGAAATATAACTTGCTTTCAGTAAATGTGAAATTATTGACAAAAGAACATATACCACTCTACTTGTTGGTGTACGACAAGGCAGTGTCTACATTGTGAATTGGAATAGTTGTCCAATGGATGCTTGTCTTCTTACTAAAAGTCCTAAAGAAGTCAGTTGGTTATGGCACAGACACCTATGCCACATGAACTTTAAGATTATTAATAAGATAGCAAGAGATCACCTTGTAGAAGGTATTCCCAATGAGATCTATTACAAATCACAAGTGTGTGATGCTTGCCAAAAAGGTAAACGGGTAAAGGTTTCTTTTAAGTCAATTCCTACTCTCTCAACTAGTAGAGTTTTAGAACTCTTACATATGGATCTTCATGGTCCTATTAAACCTCCAACATTGAATGGTAGGAGATACACCCTTGTTGTGGTTGATGATTACTCAAAATATACTTGGGTAGTCTTATTGCACAAGAAGAGTGACACTCAGACTCAATTACCAGATCTGTTGAAAAGGTTACAAGTTGAGAAAGGACAGTCCATTGTCAAAATTAGAAGTGACAAAGGGATTGAATTCATAAACTCTTATATCAATGAATACTGTTCTAAAGCTGGTATCCAACACTTGACTAGTGCAGCAAGGACTCCACAACAGAATGGTGTTGCTGAAAGAAGGAATCGTACACTTAAAAAAGCTTGCAGAGCCATGCTAGCAGAGTTCAACACTCCACAAAAGTTTTGGGCAGAGGCAATCAACACTGCTTACCACACCTAGAACAGAAGTGCTCTCCATAAGGTTCATGGTAAGACACCTTATGAGGTATGGAAAGGAAGAAAACCTACAATTTCATATTTTCATATCTTTGGATGTAAGTGTTTCATCCATAACAATGAGAAGAGCAAGTTAAATGCATTTTGATGCCAAAGCAGATGAGAGGATATTTTTAGGATACTCCTCAACTAGCAAGGAATTTAGAGTGTTCAACTACACTACCCTTTGTATGGAAGAAACACCACATATGGTCTTCGATGAATCGGTACAGGACTTTGCTGACCATCAGCTCAGTAAGAAAGTAGACAAACTGAAACTCCAATCCAATGATGAATCTGAGGTGTATGAATCTGTACAAGCATATAACCCATTCCTAAACATCCTAAAAGATGATGATGATGATGATGATGAAAAGGTAAAAAACAAAGGTAAGTCTACTAGACCTACTGATACGCCTGAACTGGTTGACTGTTATCCTATAAATAAATCTGCTGATAGAAATAATGTTGAAATTGATGATATTGATATGCATGATGATGTTGATGATTTAGATGATGAGAGTGTGCTTGTTAAGAATAGAAGGACATGGAAATCTGTACACTCTTCTGATTTAATCATAGGTGATTCTAGTAAAGGTGTTAAGACCAGAAGACAATTGGTTGAATCACAAGAAGGAACTAATCCATCTCTCTTTTGCTGGTGATGTTTCCTATCTTCTATTAAGCATAATACTGTTAAAGAAGCCTTGGCTGATAGTAATTGGATAATAGTCATGCAAGAAGAGTTGAATCAGTTCACTCGAAATGATGTATGAGAACTTGTTGATAGACCTGCTGGACACAATGTGGTAGGCACTAGGTGGATTTTCAAAAACAAAAGAGATGAGAATGATCTTGTAGTTAGAAATAAGGCTAAATTAGTTGCACAGGGATATTCTCAAGCAGAGGGTATAGACTATGATGAAACATTTGCTCCAGTTGCACGATTAGAAGCTATAAGATTATTTCTTGCCTATGCTGCTCACATGAAATTTACTGTCTGTCAAATGGATGTAAAACGTGATTTTCTTAATGGTATACTTGTTGAGGAAGTCTATGTAGAACATACTCCTGGTTTCGAAGTAAAAAGAGACCAAGTATACAAACTGAAGAAAGTTCTTTACGGATTAAAGCAAGCTCCACGCGCCTGGTATGACACTCTTTCACTCTTCTTATTAGAAAATGGTTTTACTAAGGGTAAAGTAGATTGTACTTTATTCAGAAAACAAGAAGGGAAAGACATCTTACTCGTTCAAATTTACGTAGATGACATCATTTTTGGGTCACCTAATAAAAGCTTGAGTGAGAGTTTCTCAAAACTCATGCAAAGTAAATTTGTGATGTCTGTGATGAGTGAGATGACCTACTTTCTTGGTCTTCAAGTAAAACAATCACTTGATGGCATTTTCATAAATCAAGCAAAGTACACTAGAAACCCGTTAGATAAATTTGGTATTAAGACCTGTAAAACTGTTGGAGTACCAATGCAACCTACATACAGAATGGATCCAGATGAACAAGGTAAGTGTGCTGATCAATCCTATTATCGTGCTTTAATTGGCTCTTTACTATATTTAACTACTAGTAGGCCGGATATTGCATTCTCAGTTGGTGTGTGTGCTAGATTTTAGGCCAACCCCAATGAAAGTCATTTGGAAACTGCCAAAAGGATATTGAAATATCTAAAGGGGACCATTAATTGTGGATTATGGTATCCTTCAGATGATGATATATCCTTAAGTGGTTATTCAGATTCTGGCTTTGGTGGTTGCAGGATAGATAGAAAGTCAACTTCAGGATCTTGTTAATTCTTAGGTAATAAGCACATATCATGGTTTTCAAAGAAACAAACGAGTGTAGCAACATCTACTACTGAAGCATAGTATATGGTTGCAGGAAATTGTTGTAGTAAGCTACTTTGGCTAATGCAACAACTAAGAGACTACAACATTGTAGAATCTAATGTACCTATATTCTGTGACAGCAATAATGTCATTGTTATTACTAAAAATCCCGTTTTACATACTAGATGCAAGCATGTAGATGTTAGGCATCATTTTATTAGGGATCATGTTGAAAGAAAAACATTCGAATGGAGAAGATTCATACTAATCTTCAACGAGCTGATATCTTAACAAAACCTTTGGCTGAAACTAGATTCAGAGAGTTATGCATAAGTTTAGGTTTGATAGGCTTGGATCCTACTTGCACACAGAATTGTACTAACATGACAGGTACTCTACTGATACCAAGAAAAGCAAATCAGTAAAAGTTTAAGAATAGTACATCAGAAGGGTAATCCAGAAGGGTAGACTATGCCAAAACTATTATATTTTCTCACATCAGGTAATAAGGTCACTAAGGTGATTAATCCCGATGAGGAAGCTGGTAAAGCTGAGGGAAAATGAGAATACACATTTAAGGGGGAATATCTGTGATTTCTTAAATATCTTTTATGTTGACTCAGAACACTAGTCATCTTAAAATATCCCTTGTTGAATCTTGTTTTAATTATTCTTCACTCTTCTATGCTGTACTTTACCCATATTACATGAACTGACACTTCTACCAAGGTGAAACATGCATATAAGAAGTATGCTCAGTTGAAGGGGGAACTCAGCTGAAGTTACTCTACTGATTTTAAGAAGTAATCTGATCTTCAAGAAAGTAATACTCAGTTGATCACAGTACTCAGCTGAATCCAGATAAGTAAATTTCATTTTGGTCAAAATGATAAAAATGATGTATAAGTGTGCTGGAAACAACTATGCTGATAGCATCAGCAGAGTATTCCTGCCTTAGAAAAAATTTCTAAGACAAAAATCTCTCAAGTTGGATTACTAATAGAAATTATTAATACACCTTTCTATTTTTAACCTAATTTGGTGTTGTATCTATTAAACGCACAATTGGCTCGAAAATGGAAAGGGTTTTGAATTCGAACGGTTTCTTAAAACCCACGATCAAAACTTCTAATCTCAACCACACATCTTGCAAATTAAATTCAATCTAAGCCCAAGATTTACTTTGAATTTGATAAACACGATCAAAATTACATCATCGTTCTCACTTTACATTTCTGAAATTTTGAATCGATTAAAAATCCTAGAATCCCTTATCTCAAATTCTTCTACATTTCTTCTACACTATAATGGCGATTATAGAATTACTGAACAAGAAAAACGAAGTGATAGGTACTTTTGATCCGAACAAATGGATCAGAGAAAAGAATTTGTTCGTCGAGAACGCAGTGTATTTCTCTGGCAAGCAAACTGCGGAAAATCAGGCCATCTTGGACATGTGTGAGCAGGCTGGGCTTCGCACATATCTCGAATCGTTTCCCAAGAAGGTGTTTGAACCTGAAGTGGTCGAGTTCTTCTTGCAGCTGACTGAAGATGATGACACTCTTAAATCGTTTCTTTCGGAGAAATTAAAGAGTCACGCTTGTACGAGATAACTTAGCTCATGCTTTCGATTTACCAGAAGGAAAGGTACACATCGCATCTTATATGGAAGGGAAAGAAAAGGCATGTGTAGAGAAGTGGATTGGTGGAAAAATCAAAGCGGAGCTAACAAATTTAAAGAAGTCCATTTTACCTGAACCCTTGAGGTATTTGATGGATGTTGCTCGGAAGATTTTATTAGGTCAACATTATAGTCAGGATGCCCTTACTAGTCTGAAAATTAGGGTTATGGCTGCTATCATTGACCGAGTGGATGGTGACTAGCAAGGATTTTTCCTTGAAAGGCTGCTGTTGGAAAAGGAGGAGATCCAACTGGATGAATCTTCGACGGAGTATATTGTCAAATCTATGCTTGGATTTGGTAATAAGTTGAGCATTATGTTGCCAACTATTGCGAGTGACAAATCTGAATGGAGTAAACCCAAGAAGTTCCACCAAAAGAAGTTTATATTCAAGAAAGAAGCTTTGGATAATGAATCGGATGGGTCAATTTTCAAGTATGATGATGAGGTTAAAGAAAGGACCAAGGCAAGGCATGATCCTAACTATGCAAGGTCAAAGAAATTAAGAACTGGGATGCAGACCCCTCAACAATCTGCTGAGTCAGAAGAGGAGAAAAATGAAGAATCACCACTTAAGTCTGTAAGTGTTCCTGATTCCAGTGTTATTATTTTGAATAAGCGCACTAAGGGTAAAGGTTTAATGAGGCCCAAATGTAAACCCAAGAAACCTAAACCTACCCCACCCAACACTGATCTCATTTCTGCTACCCCTCTTGATCAAGTTCCTTTAGACATTTCCTTATCCAGTTCATCAGTTGCATCTACATCTTCTGATGAATCAGAACACAACTCACCTATTCATCATTCTAGCCATTTTTCCTCACCAAAGCAAACTACTCCTCAATCAAACCAATCTTCACCAAAAACCAACCCCTGAACCTCATCCTGAACCTATTCTTGAAACTCAATCTCAACCAAAGTCTGTTGATCAACCCCAAGCCCAATCTTCACGATCATTGATTCAATACCCTATCTGCATTAGAGAACAAATGATAAGCATGAATTTGCGCAGAATAATTCTCAGTGAATTTAGTGGATTAGATGAGAATTTTGTTGCTTTTGAGCAAATTATTCGAGTTGGCACATGGGTGCATCTTAGAAGGATGGAAGTTAATGACTTATTAGCTGTTATGGAGGGTATGGGTGGACCCAAAGTGTTCCAGGACTGGGAAATGGAACAAGCTGAGGCAGCTGGTGTGAAGTCATTCACTGAAATGTTAACTCCAGAATTTGTGGTCAAGATGGTTGAAAGAATTTCTGGTATTCAATTCTTTGTTGATGAAGATGTTGAAGCGGATGATAACATTGAAATAAATGAAGAAGAAAATGAGGTGGATATTCTAGCTGATCCTGCTGTTTTGATTGAGAAAACAGAGGAGATTGAAGATGTTGATATTATGGCTGAAGAAGTGCAAAACAAGCCATCAATGGTTCCTGAAGAATTTTTTGAAGATTTTATCAAAGAAAGATTAGATGAGCAAGATAATCTGCACCATACTGTTGAGATTATAGATGAGTTATTTGAGGCTGCTGCTCAAGAAAAGACCAGACCTGAACAAGTAGTGATGGCTGAAGCACCTACTAACTTTGAGCAGTTGAAGCAGCAAAATGATGAGTTGAAAACTCAGATGGAATCAACTTTGAAGCAACTCAAAGACATCATTGATAAATTAGCTGGATTATATGATGAAGCTAAAAAGGGGGAAGGAAAAGTCAGAGAAGTGATGGAGAAAACTCAAACTCAACAAGTTGAACTAGTTGTGAGTCAGAATTATTTAGCAAAGGAGATTGCTGATCTAAACAACAAGATTAAGCTAAGGAAGCAGCAAGGTGGAGAAAAGAGTGATGTTGCTCCAGAGGCTAAAATTTCTTCTAAAAAAGAAGTTGTTGCTGAAAAATCTTCTGAAAAGAGAAAAAGGAAAGTGATTCTAAGTGATGATGAATCAGAACATGTTGAAGAAACTAGTAGGATGACCAGATCAAAAACTAAACATGTTGTTCAGAGTTCTCAGCCTACTGATGAAGAAATGGCTGAAGCTGCTAGAGTTAGCAATGAGTTATTAGCTAAGAAGAAAGCAGAAGTTGAACTCAAGAAGCAAAAACTGAAAGATGCAGAGACAGCAAGAAAGAAGTTTGAAAGAAGAGTTGCTGCTCTGAGGAAGAAAAAGAAAAATATAGAAATTCTGGAAGATACTTACATAGATTTTATTGTACATCCAGACAATGCTGACTATTGGATGGATATCAAAAGGAGATGGCAAATTGCACATCACATTGTGAGGAAATTTGGTGTTCCCACAAGCAGAGATGAAGAGTTTGATACTTTTCAACAGTTTATGGAAAATACTGCTAGAGAGTTTTGGGAAGATGTGTTATTAACTGCAAGTGTTGTTGGATTTAATATCTTATGTCCTGAAGAACCTGTATGGAAACCTCCAGTTTTAGCATCTGGAAGAACAGATTATGGAGAAGTAGGGAACATTATTGACATGATTATTCAAGATGAAGGAATAACAGATTTGGAGCATATGAAGTAAATACATGCAAGAATGTATGTGGCATTCAGAATCTGAAGACGAAGGAAGCTGAAGAAAAAAGATGAAGGACAAGCTTTGAAGATAAATTTTATTTACCCATCTTATTTCTTATTTTTCATATTTTGTTGATATGTAAATTTGAAGTTATCTGAATATGAATGAACTGATATTTTGACTTGATGAACTGTTATGATTGACTGATTACTTAACTATTGATTTATTAATATTTAAGTAGTTTTGGCTTCATCAAAAAAGGGAAATTGTTGGGATATGAATCCTAGAAACAAAGTCCTAGTTGATGATCATAAGTTTTGATGGCCAAAAAGCAACTTAAAGTTAATAATATATGTGGAAGAAGTCATCTTAACTAAGTCATCTTGAGAAGTCATAATACTGATCTTATATGTGAATATATTCTAACTGTTAGGAACTAAGCTGATGTAATGAATTGTATAAACAACTTATAGAATATGAGTTAGAAATACTCTATTGTATATATTTAAGTTAAAGTATTGATATATTTAATATTTGTAAGTTTGTATTGTATTGTATTCAGCATAGTTAGTTAGAAATCAGAAGACTAGTCCAGACCAGAAGACTAGGCAAAGATCAGAAGACTACAATCTAAGAAGACTACTCTGAAGCAAGAAGACTACAACTTAAGAAGAGTAGATTGAAGGACTGAAGTATTGAAGAAGTAGATTGAAGAAGCTAAGCACTGAAGATGTCAGAGGAGTACTTAAGCAGAATACTAAGAACAGTAAAGTCTGAGAAGACTATTTTACTGTGCTGAAGTCGAAGTTGAAGAAATAAGTTTGGAAAACTTATTAGTTGAAGGATGTAACTGAATAACTGTTTGGAAGTTATGAAGACTGACTTAAACAAGTGAAGTTAGTTGGAGAAAGAAGTTACAAGAAGCGGTTAAGAGTTAGTTGGAGTTAGTTTCACAAACTGCTAACTGTCAAACTAAAGTCTATAAATACCGTAAGATCTTCTACTAAAAAGACTACTGAACAAACGAGCATTCAAAGAGCAATTCAAGTCTTAGAAGCATTCAAGAAACTCACTGAGTTCAAGAAGATCAAAACAAGGAGCCACGTTTTGAAGAAACATATTCGAAGGCGATATTCAAAGAGAAGTTTATTGTTTTTAGTTTGTGTTTTCTTTTGTAAACAAGTGTGCTAGTAAGCTTGTGAGAATTACTAGTGGATCGAAGATATACATGGTGGTATAATCGATAAGATCGAATTCTTAGTCTTGGGACTTAAAACAATAAGAAGCTCGAGTTAATAAAAACATCACAACTGGGATTGTGGATGTAGACATTTGTCGAACCACTATAAATCTTGTGTTCATTTACTTATTGTTTTATATTCTTATAGTTCTTAAAGAATTCGTATAAATAACTAGATTGAAAAATCTTGTTGAGTAGACGAATTACTTGATGCAAAGAACAGTATTGTTTACTTTGTAAAATTAATAATCAAAGAGTTGAGTATAAACTGTAAAGGCTCACATTAAATATAAGAGTACTAAGCTCGTCTGAGGTAAGCACAGTACTTTAACAGAACACTATTTCCACATATAACTCTGATATTTTCGAAAAGTTTTAAAAGTCTATTCACCCCTCTCTTCTAGACTTTTCAGGCTTATTCTAATCTTAACTCAACTTGGGACCAACAGTTTCCCTCAACTTTAACCAGCTTTTTCATCAGAAAACAATGCGTACCTTAAGATGAGTGGGTCAATGACAAAGTGGGATAGCTCAAGTGGTTAGAGCACCACTACATATGTCTTAGGTCCTGGGTTCGAGTCATGGGGAGGGGAAAAAAGGGATGGGTATTTAACTTCCATAAAAAAAAAAAAAAAAAATGAGTGGGTCAATTTAACTCATCAGAACATACAACTTCTTCTGGTTCTAAGTTGATCCTAAAACGATCTGATTATCAGTTGATGTCTTCTCAGATGATTTCCTTGAAATATCCATTTCTAACAATTCTAAAGAATAACACAACTATTTAAACCTTATCTCAGCTAAAGGCTTAGTGAGCACATCTGCCCTTTGGATATCAATGTGTATCTTTTTCATCCTAATGTTCTTCTTCTCCACATGATCTCTAATAAAATGATGATTGATATCAACATGCTTACATCTAGTGTGGAGAACTGGATTCTGAGTGATAACTATTGCATTGTTGTTATCATAATATATATGAACTTTCTTAGCATATCAGTGTGTATCTTTTTCATCCTAATGTTCTTCTTCTCCATATGATCTCTAATAAAATGATGCTTGATATCAACATGCTTACATCTAGTGTGGAGAACTGGATTCTGAGTGATGACTATTGCACTGTTGCTATCACAATATATAGGAACTTCCTTAGCAACAATTTTATAGTCCAATAATTGTTGACTTAACCATAACAATTGACTACAACAACTACCAGCAGCCATATACTCGGCTTCAGTAGTGGAGATAGCAACTGAGGTTTGCTTCTTGGAAAACCAAGAAATCAACTTACTTCCTAGAAACTGACATGTGTCAGACGTAGATTTCCTATCTATTTTGCACCCTCCAAAGTCAGAATCTGAATAGCCACTCAAATCATATTATCATTCGATGGATACCATAAGCTCAAATTGATTGTACCTTTCAAATACCTCAGAATTTTCTTAGCTGCATCTAAATGACTTGGGGTTTTCTTGAAATCTCGCACAAACTCCAACAACGAAGGTGATATCTAGTCTACTAGCAGCCATTAAGGCTCTATAATCTAATTGACTAACCGATTTCCCTTAGTTGTCTGTACACCAAACTTAGCAATTAGATTCCTTGTGTACTTAGACTGACAAATGAATATCCCATTCTGACTCTACTTCGCTTGTAAACCTAAGAAGTAGTTCATCTCACCCATCATGGACATCTCAAATTTTCATTGCATCAACTTTGAGAACTTGTCACACATTTGTTGATTGGGCGAACCAAAAATGATATCATCAACATAGATATGAACCAATAAGATACAATTTCCTTCTTGAATTCTAAACAACATCCTGTCAATGGTTCCTTTTGTGAATTCATTATCAATTAGGAACTGGGATAGTGTGTCATGCGAAGCTCTAGGAGCATGTTTGAGTCCATAAAGAGTCTTCTTTAAACGATATACTTCATCGTTTCTTTCGAAACCGGGAGGTTGTTCAACATAAATTTCATCCACAAGTACTCTGTTTAAAAATGCACTCTTTACATCCTTCTCGTACACCTTAAAACCCATAAGATGCATAATCTAGGAAGAGTCGAATAGACTCTAGGCGTGCGACGGGTGCGAAGGTTTCATCATAATCAATCCCTTCGGATTGCAAATAGCCCTTTGCAACAAGTCTAGCCTTATTCCTTACTATGACATCATTTTTCATATTTCTTATTTTTTAAAGCCCATTTGGTTCCAATGACATTCTGATGTGAAAGACGGTTTACGAGCTCCCATACTTCGTTCATTATTAGGGCTGTCAAATGGGCCGGGCCGGGCCAGTCCGGTACCGTGCCAAACATTTTTCCGGGCCGGGCCGATTTCTATCGGGCCTGGAATTGTGAGGCCCAACCTGGCCTTGGTCGGGTTATCGGGCCAAAATGGCCCGATCTATTTTTTAATTTAAAAAAATGAACAAATATTTAACTTATTAGATTTATACAAATCAATACAGTTAATACTCTTTAGGCCCAACTAAATAATATTATTGAGGCCCAATTTTATGTAAGACCAAAATAAAAGACCTCTTCTTTACGCCTCTTCACACTCTACAATCTGCAACATCAGTCAATTTCTTCACGCCTCTTCACTGTAATAGGCGAGCGGCAGAGGATATGGAGGTGGCCGGCGAACGTACAGTGCAGATGAGCATGGGTGGTTCGTGACGTCGTGGAGGTGCGCCGCCGCCGTAGGCTTTTCTACGAAGATTGTTAGAGGCAATTGTTTTCTTCTATTTTCTATGGAAGCATTTGTATAGTGTGTATGTGTAGGGTTTTCTTTTTCTTTCCCTAATTTCCGCCTGTTTAGACTTTCTGATGTTTAAATAATTAATAATTTAGGTTATTAACTTTAGAAATTTAAAATAATTAAAAAAAAAAACTAACCGGGCCGGCCCGAAAATCCGGGCTAAGCCCGGCCTGAGCCCGGTCGGCCCATCAGGTCACTTGGGCCGGGCCGATTTGGCCCGGTTGTTTTCGGGCCACTATAATCACAGCCCAGCCCAATAGTCGGGTGGGCCGGGCTGATTTTGACAGCCCTATTCATTATGAACTGATTGAGCTCTTCTTGCATTGAAACTCTCCAATTGTTGTCTTGAAGTGACTCTTCAATGGTTGTTGGTTCCTTCAAAGAAAGAAAATAAAAATAACAGAAGAGAGCTTCTTTTGCTTTATAGTTTTAACAACGGAGATTGAATCTTCTATAACTTGATCATGTGAATGATCTCTCATCCAAACATGTTTTGGATAAGCACCGCCAAATGGGTTCGAGGCCACATCTGATGTTGTGTCACTAAGATTTTGACATTGGTGTGTCTCAGCTGGTTCATCATCGTGAGTATCATTTGTCGGAGCAGTATCAGCTGTGTTACCAACATTAGTTGTTCCCCCTACTTGAGTAGGTTCTGTATCAGCTTTTGGAGCATCATTTACAATGTTTATCTGGGATCTTGTAGTAGGTCTCCTCGGCTGAAAATCTTCATCATCATCATAAAGATTAGGAACATAAACTTTGACATAGTCATCGTTATCTTATCCTTTCTTTTTTATCCTCAATTCTTTGACCTTTCAGTCAGGGTCTCTACTGTATCAGTTATCTTCTCAACAGTAGACTCATCAAATACAACATGGGGTGTTTCTTCCACTACAAGGTTTCGTTTGTTAAACACTCAGAAAGTCGTGCTGACTTGGGAAAATCCAAGGAAGAATCCTTCATCAGCTTTGGCATCAAAGGCATTTAATTGACTTTTACCATTGTTGTGAACAAAACACTTACAACCAAAAATATGAAAGTAAGAAACACGAGGTTTTCTACCTTTTCAGATTTTATACGGGGTCTTACCATGTCTTTTGTAAATCATGCTTCTATTATGAGTATGACACGCTGTATTGATAGTTTCTGCCCAAAACTTCTTTGGTGTATCAAATTCAGCTACCATGGTTCAAACAGCTTCTTTGAGGGTGCGATTCCTCCTTTTAGCTACTCCATTTTGTTGTGGCGTTCTAGCTGAACTTGTCTCATGTTGAATACCATTATTAGCACAATAAGTAATAATAGATGAGTTAAGAACTTCACCACATTTATCACTTCTGATCTTCACAATCGAAGTACCCTTCTCATTCTGAATTTTCTTTAACAACTCGGGCAATTTCTTCTGAGTCTCACTCTTCTTGATCAAAAAGGTAACCCAAGTGTATTTGGAATAATCATCCACTACAACAAGAGTATACCTTCTTTCGTTCAAGGTAGCAGGATTGATCAGGCCAAACAGGTCCATATGAAGTAGTTCAAGGCTGGTGGATGCTACTAATTTTCTCTTATGGGTACTTTGGTCTGCTTACCCTTCTGACATGCATCACACACATGTTCTGTACTATAGACTTCATTAGGTAGTCCATCAAATAGTGACATTCTTGTGATAATGTTTAAAGTTTTAAAGTTCAGGTGACTAAGCCTCTTGTGCCATAGCCAACTGACTTCTTTAGATCTCTTAGCCACTAAGCAAGTTTCACTAGGAAAGCTATTCCAGTTAGCAAAATAAATAGTTCCCCTTCTGCTTCCAGTGAGTAGTACGCGTTTACTAACTTTATCCATGATTTTGCAACCATTAGACAAGAATTCAACGTTATACTGTCTATCACAGAACTGAGAAACAGATAGAAGATTGTGCTTAAAACCATCAACATAAGATACATCAATTACCGATACATTGTCGTTGATTAAGGTTCCAACTCCTGTTGTTTTACCAATAGAGTTGTCACAAAAAAACAACGCGTGGACCCCTTTGCTCTTTGAAGTTTGTGAGGAGGTGCTTTGTGTTGGTCATATGTCGCGAACATCCTGAATCGATGTACCACAACTCAACTTCTGGCCCTCCTCTAACTCATATATAGATCCACTCGTACCTGCAAGCAAATCATTACTTAGGTACCCATTTTGTTTTGGGTCATTGCGTGTTAGAAAGAAGAACCCTTGGGAACCCAAATGTACATTGTTCTTTTGAACAATCTTGAGCATTTAAGCTTTCTCCCATGGGCATCACAATACAAAAATTTATCAGCTTTTACCTTGGCATGAGGAGGTTTTGTAGAAGTGTCAACCTTACGACTAAAAAATTACTTGTGTGCTTTAGACAATTTAGGAGTTATCTTCTGTTTCGGGACTGTCTTCTGTTTAATCTCAGGTCTAGGTGAATCAGCTGACTGTGACTTGTCTTTTGAACCTTGTGGACTTTTGTTCAGTATATCATAGGAGATAGGAGGCGCTAACTAAACAGGTCAACCGTTAGTTGGGTCTAACTTCAGCTTAGGCTTCTTGGTTGCCTTTAGTTGAGAGTATATCGGTTGATAAGGTCTCGGCTGATTGCAAATAAATGTTATTGCTTTAGCCTTAGGAGCACCATCTGGTCTACCACCATTTCTGGCGATCAGATAGTTGATCTTTTTGGGCTTATCAACAATAACAGTCTTAGGTTCAGGAGTGTCAATCACTAGAGTTCCAGAGCTACCACACTCTACAACTTCTGCTGGAGAAGAATGAGTAAAGGAGCGTTGACTAGAAGAATTTTTTCCAATACCTCCCTTCGTTCTAGGTGCTCTATAGTTACTGGACCAAGATTCTTCTCTTCTTTCAGCACATTATAGCTGTCGAAGAGTTCTTGGAACTTGAGTTCAAGAGCATGAAACTCATTAGCTTCTTCGACATGAATCTCAAGCATACCCTTGTGAACCTTTTCAAGGAACTCATGCTTCTCTTTGAGCTGAGTAAGCTCTTCAGACAAGCGTTCAGACTTTTGCTCGTTCAGCTGACAAATTCCAGCTCTTAATCTCATCGTCTCATCTTCGACTTCACTATATGCTTCTAGAGCTAGTCTAACATCAATCTTCAATTGTTCACAAGTAAACTGAAGGTGATTCTTAGAATCGGCATCAGATGAGTCGTAATCATCTGTGTGTGAACTAGAGGAATATATTGAAGATGGTTTATAAGTTACCTCTTCTTCTTCTCTTACCATGAATGCTTCTTCATCAGACTTATCGCCATCAGATAAGAAGCCAGTTTCATAAGATGGGGGTATTTCATCATCAGAATCACTATCCTCACCTGCTAGCATGGCTCTTCTCTGAGACACATGTATGTCTCTTTGAGTTTTCTTCTTCTCTAGTTCCTTTGGGGTTAGTTCTGGACATTCAACACTGAAATGACCAGGTTTATTACATGTATAACATAAATCTTTACCTTCCTTAGAGCTTCTACTAGGTGTAGCATCTCTTCTGCTACCACTTATTCGATCAGAAGAATCTTCTCTTCTAGATGAGTGGTTAGATTCACTCCTTCTGCACTCAGGAGTGTGTTCTGATCGGTCCCTGGACATATATGATGATGTCTCGCCTGCCTGGTTAGTTTTCTTGCTCTTATAATCATTATAAAAGTGCTTATACTTACCATGCTTGGAATTCAGTTTATCTAACCTCTTGATCATCAATGTCATCTGTTCTTTCAAGCTAAGATCAGACTACTCTTTCTCTTCTCTCACCTTGGGAGCTTTGCTAGAACGACTAGATCCCTTAGCGGCCACTGATGTTTTGAAAGCAACAACTTTAGAAGAAGAGGGAATGGAAGTTTGTTCATCATCATTTGAATGCTCTTTCATACTAAGATAAACTCGTGAGCTTTAAGACTTTGAAATAAAGTTTGAATTGACCATTCTTGAATATCTTTTGTATCTTTAATAATACATACTTTAGTATACCATTTCTTAGGCAAAGTATATAGAACTTTTTTGTTTACCTCCTTGTTTGTATATTTCTTACCAAGACATTCTATCTTATTGACTATCTTTGTGAAACGGTTGCCTAGCTAGTCTATGGTCTCTCCACGCTGCATCTTGAAGTTATCAAATTTTGTAACAACAGTGATTAGCTTGTGCCTTCACACATGATAGTTAGTGTATCCCAAGATAATCATTAGAAACAGTAGTTAAAAGAATATCTGAGAATTTACATCTGAGAATTTCCCAAGATAATCATTAGAAACAGTAGTTAAAAGAATATTATTAGTTATTCTGTCGAGGTTGTTCTACTTCATCTCATCTGGGGTGAGATCAGCTCTGGCCTTTGGGACTAGCTGACCAACCGGAACATCAGTATTCCCAGTGGCTGTATTAGGAGACATGTTTGTTCAAGTGAACTACAAGGACTTTTCCTTAAAAGTCAAGATCTCAAAGACAGTAGCTCGTTAGAACCACTACTCTAATACCACTTGTTGGTCTGTATTAACGAGTATCAATGCAGAACAAAGTCCAGAAGGGGGTTGAATAGACATTGTGTATTTTAAAGCTTTTGTGTGCTGATCAGATGAGACAACAGATGAATTATATACTCTACTCGTCTGATGCAAGTAAATATGATATGATCGAGAGTGCGAGTGTAGAACAACAAGGATGGATAACTAACCTACTAATTGCTTGTTAGCTGGTCAGTTGGGCAACTATCTACTCAGTTGTTAGTGCAAAATTGTGTAGGACCTAAATATTTAGACTCGTGGGTTGAATGAAAACCTTTATCAAAGAATGACTATGAATTTAAACAAATGAATAATCATTAGACTTGATGTCTTCTAATTTATGGCTATAACACTTAGTGAGTTTTGACTCTTTTGAAAACTTATGTATATGAAATGTGTGCAATATGAATAAACAATAAACAATAAATAGATAAAACAATAAAGAACACAAGTATTTACAGTGGTTCAGAACAACTTGTCCTACGTCCACTCTCACAGTTCCAACTGTGATATTAATTCCTTAAAAATGAGTCGTTGTTAGTTTATAGTCTCAAGAGAAGACTTGTGATCTCGATACACTTAACCTAAAGTGTTGTTGGATCTACTTATTACTAGGAGAACAAGTACTCTTACAAAGTTGGGTGAATAATCAAACTAACTTAAGAAAGTAGGGTTTGGTTTCTTCGATATGTACCAACTAGTGTGATGAACAAAGAGGGTCAATCAACACTTTTCTAAGATTAAGGATATGAAATTAATACAGGCTTAGATAGGAAACTTAGATTTAAATGATTCTCAGGGTTGAATACTGGCTCTAAAGAACTTATAAAGGATTCAGAATGTTTGAGTAATAGATTGCTCGGCTGATGCAAAAGTTCTTTCTTGGAGTTTTCGTAAGTTGTTACTAAGAACAACATCTTGTATTTATAGAAAATTGAGCTCGAAACTAGCTGTTGCATCAAATCTTCTAAGTATGGGTCGAGATCTTCATCGAGTTGATTCTTCAGGAAATTCTGGTATGATCATTCTTAATAAAGGAATGTGCATTTAATGCATTTGTACGACTCTTAAAGATCTCTAAAACCCTAGAATAAGTCAACTCAATAGTTGTGTTGGTATCTTCTAATTGGTCCACGTCAGTTGAGTTGGTTAGACGTGTAGTCTTGCCTTTAGTTGAGTCTGTCAAATGACATCCGACATTCTCTTTGTCTTTTGATGATTGTTTGCCTTCTTTAATGCATTATGTTATCTGATCAATCAGATGAACAGTCTTTAAGGCTTGATAACATCTGATCGCGTCCATATCAGTTGGCATCTTCTAGTCAGCTGATCTCATGTAGCTATTCTCAGCTGATAAGGTATACAAGAACCTTTTTCGTCTGATTTCACTAATGGATTCGATGGAGTCTTCTAGTCTTTAGTCTTCTACTCTTCAAGTATTGAGCATACGCGTGTTTAACTAGATGTGGTATCAGCTGATATACATACAACTGATTCCACATGACTAAAACTTAGACAAATAAACTAACTACTAATCTTTATAAGAACAACTTAGGTAACCTGTCAAACTAGATTACAAATTATATCTAACACTAAGATTCCATGATCTTGTTTTGGCCATCAAAACTTAAAACATATCTATTTAATCTGATTAGGTGTAGGATGAATATCCCAACATCAACGTCTTAATTGTTTATTTTTCGTTAGAGCCTCCACCTGCATCAGTTGGTAATCAGAGCCTACGTACGATTCTCAATGATGGTTATGAGATTTCAACCAGTTTACGATACTATTCTTGATGAGCAATCAACGTATGAAGATGATATTATGCAGATCTGTCAACCGGTCAATACCTTGGTATGTAGTCCTATATTCCTTGGTGAATATGACGGACCACCAATTTTCAACGAATATTTTGATGATGATTGTGGTTATGATGGACCATCAATTTTTTATGAATATTTTGATGAGTTTGTTGATGATGGTTATAGTGGGCCCTCCAATTTTTGATAAGCAAAAGAAGAAGGAAAGTATTTTCATAGGTAAGGGTGTTCATCTCAATATCCCTAACTTAACGAAGGAGGTTGAGAATAATCATATTTTGTGTTTTACTAATGATGATGAAACTTACACGTCTTTGACAACAGAATGTCAAGTTGTTATCGTCTTGTGGCCAAAAGAATACAAAGATGTTTCAGCTCATCTTCATACCTTTCTTATGAGAACCAACATGATTCGAGGGCGAATCATCTTCAGGAACAGGAGAATGATGGAGATATTTATTAAAATCAATATCAATATTTGATTAGATATTTATTCTTATGTTTAGAAGATTTATTTTGATATTATTATATTTAATATTTATATGTTTCTTATTCTCCAAACATTTCATATTATAAATAGATAAGTTTTAGATTGTTATTAGGGATGGAATTGATTAATAAAATATGAGAGTTTATCTCAGTATCTCTTTTACGTTATTCTTCTTGAATCAACGTATATGAGTTTGATCACTTTTCTAGGTATTCGTAGAATCAACGGAATCAGTGTGTTCTTTTGTGTTCTTCGTATATTCATCTTTATTATACGCTCTCATTGCTGCATCACTTCAGCTATCTGAACGCTTCACCGTTATAACCATATTGTGTTGATTGCCAACTTGACGTACCCAATCTTGGAGTTGCATCATTGGGGGGGATCCATGATCGTAAAAATGTGTGTATAGTCCATGACTTTTCACCACCCGATAAAAGTTCTTCATTAATCGTCTTATTTACCTTATTCACTATTTTGGTTTGACCCTACAAGTCAGTTTTCTGTTGACTTTGAATTCATAAGTCACCGTCTCCACCCAGTACATAATCATCTCCTAAATCTCTTTTTGACCAACACGCCTCATTGGTAAACCCACTTAAACAGGTCATAGCCTTTACCCGTATCCAGTTAAGTGTTGCGTACCACGTTATACTTTTGTTGTGGTGCATCCAATGCATACATTTGAAGCTAATAAGGATGTTGTTCGTAATCAGTCATCCCACTTTGACAACCATCCACAATACCACCCAAAACATTATGTAGTCTATTTGAGATCGTCCTACCCAATATTGTGTGGCATACATTACTAAAACTGGTTGGTCGGAACTTAGATTTGGTGTTAAGATTATTTTTCTTTAGGATCAAAGTAACCAGAGCATCATTCCATGCAGCCATATTGTATCCATTGATAATAACATTCAAGATCGCCTTCGTCACATCTGTGTCAATCTTCCCCCAACTTGACTCATAAAAAGGAGTCAAAAAGTCATCCGGGCTTGGAGCCTTCCCAGGGCCTAGATCTATGCGTGCCTTAAACATCTTATCCTTAGTGAATTGACTGTCAAGAAGGTGAACCATATCATATCAAACTGAGTTTTGAATTCAATATATGGCCCTTGAAATACAAATTGTGTTTGGATTATGAGTAGGGAAGAGATTTTCAAAGTACGACTGAATAATGTTATAAGTTCCAGTACTTGATGAATGCTATGTTCCATTCTCATTTGTGAGCCCTTCAATCCAATTGTTATGTTGACGCTCAGATGTTTGTCTATGAAACTAGGTTGTATTCCTATACCTCTTTTCCATCCAATTGTTTCGAGATCTTTGATGCCATTTTATCTCATCTTGTGTAAGAAAATGCAGTAATTCAATCTCCAACTTGTGTATTTGATCACATTCACGTATTCTGGATCCACTTTTCAACAATACATTAATTTATTTTCGATACCCCGCACCTTCCTTTTAGTATCGCCACCATTCTCCAAAGCTCAACTCTTTTAACCTTTGGCCACAATTCTGAATATTCTTAAGCAGATTCAATGCACCCCCCGAATTATTCCACCCCCTTCCCACAATTTTCCTTAAATCCTCCTTTATCATACATGTCTTTTCGAAATAGAAAGGTCATTTTTTAGATATGTTCGACAAATTCATATTCGTATACAGCGTAAGAATAACTGCACGGCGATTAGAATTGTAAAACTCACAATTGAGGACCTCATATTGAGGAAAAAGGTTACACAACTCATTTGTTCCAAAAAAAAATCTAGATTTTCTGGATAAAACCTTTTCCCTCACGTTTGTTCCACCAAGTAAAAATCGAGCTTTTAGATTTCAGATCTTTGGGTTCTAATTCATCAATAACTTCTCTAAAGGTCGTCATATGTGATCTTAATTCTTGCCTCATTAAACTGCCTTTCCCCCTATTTTCTTTACGATTCAAAATTTCATTGAAGTCACCCCCAACAACCCACGGGTAATGGCCACTACCAAGGTGACTTCGATGAATTTAACGGAGAAGTTCCCAAGAAACATGGCAAAGGTGCGCAACTGGTTGCCCATAGAAACCGGTAAAACGCCATGTAGTAGGATTAGAGGAAATAATGTTATCAATGTGAGGTGAAAAGTACGAACACAAAGAAACGGTGACTTAATTACGAGCAAACAACAAAAGACTGTCGCTATAACTAGTCGCATCCACACTAATACAACAATTAAAATCCAACAGCGATCTCTTAGCACTTGCAGACTTAACTGAATCCTAAACTCCATAACAAATAACATACGGGGCTTAATATCACGCATAGGTATTTAAGAGATTGGAATACATGGTTTTTATCTAAACTACGTGCATTCCAAATTACACACTTCATGGCTACGGGCGGGGCTAGGTTGCCCCTGCCTTCGTCTGTGACTCCACCTCATTTTCATCACTTTTAGCTTTCTTTTTTCCACGATCACTCGTAGCACCATTGCTTTACCATTCCCCGTCTATACAATATAACTTATTCCCATTTTGCCAAAAGTGTAGGCAGCCTTCACTCTTTTTTGGATGGTTGTTGTGTCAGGGTCAAGAATTTCCCAAAGGGCCATTGGGTAAAGTTGCTCAGCCAGTGGCGACGACTAAGATAAAATTTTCTTGAGTTTATTCCCGTCGAATGTACCCTCTTGGACATTAATGTTTGCTTGAGTGCCACTTCCGCCAATTGGTTGTTGTTGGATCATTCCACTAGTACCTTGCATGTTAGCATCCGAGATCAAAAAAGGAAAGGTTTGGTTAAAACCCATAATCTAGGCTTGGATGAGTTGAGTTTATTAGGGTTCTTATTAACATCCTTCCAAATACCCAAGTTTGTAACCAAAGTACTAGAGCCTACTTTCGTTCTAGCGGTGATCATCCTTTGTTGATCATTCCCCCTTTCTTGAATTTGTCGCCCCCTTTTAATGTGTTCATAATTGTTGCGTCAAAAAATCACGTGATGTGATGAGGAATCTGACGTGCTGGATTATAACTCTCGAGTGATAGTTGGATGAATCGTTCCCTCCAAAGCTCTCAAATACCTGCAAAAACACGCCGGAGGGGATTCTAACGTGGAATCTCCGACACTCAAGTCAGATGGCAATCTCGGGAGAATTAAGATGTAGCTACCCGAATCAGGGAGAAGCTCTCTAAAAAATAGTATGATCTCAAGTATATTTTTCTCTTGGAAAGGATAAAATATCACTCTCAAGTCTTCTTGTGTTTAATTGTGTGTTTGTGTGTTATCAAGTGTAAAACCAATGCATATATCCATTTAACCTTAAAGTGCATACCTTGGGGAGGAGGCCACTTCTTCCCCCCTTTTTTCTCCACCCTCCAAGTCCACGACTTCGTCTCCCTTCTTTCTCGGCCCATTCCCTTCAACGTTAGCCCCTAGATTTCAGGGGTCAATCCCCTGTCTCCCTAAAATCTCAAAATATCATCTTCATAGTTTTAACTGGGTCGGAGCCCCATTGACCCTGGGCCAATTATATAATTCTCAGGGCCACACAGATCCTTTTCATTCTATAACATGCTCACTGGTTATTATAAAACTTATCTTCATATAAATTAGGCCCAAACACCCTACAACTATGACATGGGCCCTTTCACAAGCTTAGTCTCACCACAATGGGCTACAACGAGCCCCAATGAAATACATAATTAAGGGTGTACAAATTGTCTAGCAAATAATCAACCTAGATAACTCATTCTACGTCCACGTGTCATCATCTTACGGGATGACATATTTAGGCCGCATCAATAATCATCCCTGAGGGTTGAGTTCACCCGCTCGTTTACCTATTATACCCTTCTTCTTTCATAATTCACCCTACAACTTTAATTAATAATCTCCACTTCTTCTCCTTTTGCAACTCTGGCTACTTGTCGCCGCTCGCACGCCTTTGCCCTCTGTCCCAATCGATGCACGTCTATCTCTACCCTCTACTGTTCATCGGGTTGAACAACTCAATTTCGATTTTATTGAGTTTGGATATGGTTTTTGGTGAAATTTTATTAAGAGATTCTGATTTTGAGAGAAAGAGATGGGTATGTGTGCATGTAATTTTTCTTGAGACTTGTGTGAGGGATTTTAGTAGAGCTGCCAATTTGGGCAACCCAACCCATCGAGCTAAGGGATGCTCGTGTACTAGGTTTGGTTGGCCCATGAACTGGTTGAGCCTAGTCCATCCAAGGCTAGCGGGCTAGCCCATGACCTTTTTTTTTTTTTTTAATATTTCGTTATATATTGGTCACATACTCACATATAATATTTATTTATACAAATAATTATAATTAACAATATACATTGCTAATTTACTAATTATGCATAATTTATACACAGTCATAACCATTATAATTCATTAAATGGACAAGCACTTAAATGGAAATCAATAATAATGTTTAAATAAGTTTTGTGAAGGATACATAATTAATTAGTTATTTAACGACAACAAAGAATCAAATGGACAATAAGAAGCGACTACATAATACCCTTGTTTCTACTTCTACTGAGATAGTTCATAAATGTTGGGAAAATTCACCAAAAATTAATAAAACTATGGAGAAAAGAAACAAACTCATGAAACAATTGCTATAATTTATTGAAGGGAAGAAGATCATCTGAATTAGAAGTTTTGGACGATGTCTTGCGACCAGAATTATGTGTGAGAAAGTGAAAAGTGAAAATCCTTGAATGAATTTCAAATTTTGTACACCGTAAAAGTGAGTAAACTAATTTTAATTGTTAAAAAAAATGTTCGGGCCAAACGGGCCGCCCGACTAGCCAAATTAAACCTAGCCATTAGGCCCGCCAGGCTTGTCGGATTGGGCCAAATTAGAGATGTTTATCCGGGCCGGGCTAACCGGGCTGGCCCGTTTAACCCTGAAAAATACAGGGTTAGGGTTCATGAATTATAGGCCCGTTTAAAACCGGGCTTTTTTGACCCGGACCGGTTAGCCCGTGGGCTAAACCGGGCCAGCCCGCAGGGCTACAGGGCTAGCCCGCTAGCCCGAGTTGTTACCTTTTTTTCTTTTTTTTAATAAATAACCTAAGAAAAAATTTTGGGTCATTTGACCAATAACCATAACTATAAGCATTAAGAAGTCCATTAACATCCATTAGACATTATTACTATTTTTTTTATTAGATTATGATATTTGTTTAGTTTTATTTGGTCATATTAAGGACCAATGAGTTCTAGAATTGTGTTTAAATTATATTTTTTTTTTCTCATTTACTGATAATTAACTAATTATGGATTTTTTATATTTTATTTTCCTGTTGGATGTGTCAATTGAGAACTTTAATTTTAAAAGAAAAAAAATTATTGTAGCCCGTTAATGGCCCGTTTAGCCCGTGGCCCGCTAGGGTTAGGGTTAGGTCCCAACAATTGTAGGCCCGTTAAATATGAACCGGTTAAGGCCCTAACCCGTTTAGCCCGTAGCCCTGTAGGGCTGGCCCTATAGGGCTAGGGCCAGCGCGATAGACATCTCTAGGCCAAATAGACTAGGTTCTATATGGGTTTGTAATTTTAGAGCTCAACCCACATTGGACTTCAGGTTGGACGGGCCCATACTGTCGGCTCTAGATTTGAGGATGCTTTGGATCTGGTTTCCACTTTTTTTTTCTAGATTTTGGATTTGGTTTTTGGTGAGTTTCGAATTTTTTCCGAATATTTGGTCTTTTTCGAGGAAAAAAAATCTAAGATCTCGCTACGTTTTCGAAAGTTTTTTCCGAAGTCAGTGGATTTGTTTTTACTTTTATGGATTTTTGTCGAAGATTTTGGTCATCTTTTATATTTTATTTCTGAAATTTTGGGCTGATTTCGAAAGTTTTTTTAAAAATTACTCCCTCCGTCCAATTTCATTATTCTCACCTTCCTTTTTTGGTTATCCAATTTTATTATGTCCATACCCTTTTTGAAAACTATACTATTCATACTACTTTATCTCCACCCTCTTACCATCACTTATTTATCCACTTTTCCATTAACTTTATTCATAAACAATCATTTTATTTACAAATGGACCCCACAATACTCCATCATACCCTCAACTTATCTACTTTATGAATAAAATAATTAATATTCATTAAAATCCGTGCCAGGAAAAGTAGGCATAAAAAAAATTGGTAGGAGGGAGCATATTTTTTTAGTTGTGACAATTTTTTTTTCTAAAACTTGGTGGCGTCTGAACAACGCCTCAGCAACATGTTTTGGATGTAAAATTAGGATTTTACATGTTTTGATTTAATTGCAAAAAAAAAGGATAATTTTACATGTTTTGTTCTTTTAAAAAATGGGGAAGGGTGGGGTGAACTCATAGAAAACTGGGGCAAGTAACCGTGGCCAATTCGAAAACGCAGCCTACTGAAGTTAAAGCAAGAGTCTGGCCACTGGGCTGGGCCAGGCACAACTACAAGTTTAATTTTCACAAATATATTAAGGTAATGGGTTAATATACTCCCCCTTCATTTTTATTAATTCAATATATATAAGAAATACCAATTTTGCCCTTTTACTAAATCATGTTAGATACATACACTCCTCCTACAATTTAAAACACAACCCTAACCCTAGAATTAGACAGCCGTCGCCGTCACCGACGCCGCCACCGCCGCCCTAGCTATTTGGAAGAGTTCAAAACTTCAAACTTTTCAAACTCTGCCACCTAACAGAACATAGGTATTTGAATCAGCAATTTAATGCTAAGCTCAAGCGTGATAATGAAAGAACATATCAGCCTGAACAAAGCCTCAAATCATTGAAATCTGGCACCTTGATTGAATTGGAGGGTGTTCTAGCATTCAGAAAAAAAAATCTTAGTTTTTTTAATAAACACTCTGGTCGACACTGGTTTGTCGACCAAAAATACTCTGGTCGACACTGGTTTGTCGACCAAAAATACTCCGATCGACACTGATTTGTCGACCAAAAATACTCCGATCGACACTAGTTTGTTGACCAAAAATACTCTGATCGACACTTTTGAAAATTTCGACCATTATTAATCGCTCAAAAACACTCTCATCGACAATAGGTTATCGACGAGACCAATTTTGGGCGATCAATAATGGTCCAAAAAAAAACCTGGGGTGGGCCGCGACGGTCCGGGCGCTAAGGGTGGTGCGCTGGAGTATTTTATTGGTAGGGCCGCGACGGCCGAGGGCGAGCCGGAGCGGCGGCGTGCGCTGGGGGTGGGCCGCGACGGTAGACGGAGAGTCGGAGCGGCGGCGAGCGGAGCGAAAGAAGAATTTAAAAAAATGAGGAAGAAGATGGACGGTGGCAGAGGCAAGGGGGGTGGAGAGGGAGTGCGACGGCGAGGGGGTGGAGGGGGAGAGCGGCGGCGAGAGGGAGGGGGCAGTACAGAAAACGAAAAAAAAAAGGAGGAGAAGAGAGAGGCGGCAGAAAGAAGTTGGGGAAGAAGATGAAATTAGGGTTAGAGGGCGTATATGTATCTATAACATTTATTAAAAGGGCAAATATGATCTTTCATATATATTTTTGAATTAATAAATGGAAGGGGGAGTGTATTAAACAAAGCTGGAGGGGTATATACCCAACCCTAAGGTAATACTCCCTCCGTCCCAAGATTTTATGCACATTTTCCTTAACGGACGTCCCAACATTTTTTGCACACTCCAAAAAAGTAAACAACCCACATAATTTTTACCAATAATACCCCTCCTTTATTTTACCTTCCTTCCCCTTTAATCAAATCTCTCCCACTTTAATCAATGAATTACGAATAATACCCCTCATTTATTTTACCTTACACATCACTTTATTCCATTTTCTTAATTTTCGTGTCGGTTAAAAGGTGCATAAAATCCTCGAACGGAGGGAGTATATGTTCAACATAAAGGACATGTTTGCTTTGTGGTTCACTGTGGGTTCGATATGATTTATAATTTATGATTTATAATTTAACCCATATTTGGTTCCTCATAAAAACACTTTGACCAGAATATAATTTAAGCGTGGGTTGGGGTATATACCCCTCCAGCTTGGTTAGATACACTCCCCCGATACATATACTACCCTTAAAGTACCTCTGAGATAGATGCACTCCCTCCAAATTGTCTATTATACCCATTTATCTTAAAAATTGGTATGATAAATGCACACCCCCATAAAACTCTAATTTCCTCATTTCTTCCCCAATCCTCCTTTCCCCCTCCTTCCCTCCTTCCCCTTCGTTTCTCCAAGCCACCGCCGCCCCAAGCCACCTCCTCTGGCACCGCCCGCTCCAGCGTCGCCGCCCTGAAGAAACAGGTAGGTTTTTTTTTTTTTAATTTCTGCAAGTGGCGGCGCCGCCGCCTCCTCCCCACCGCCCTCTTCACCCCCTCCCCTCCTCCTCTCGCTGTCGCACTCCCCCTCCCTCCCCCATTTTTTCTATTTTTTTTCTGCAACTAATTAGCGGCACGGCGGCGCCGCCCCCTCCCCTAGCGTCGCCGCCTCCGTCCCCTCTCCCAGCTTCGCCGCCTCCGCCCCTTCTCTCGGCCTCCACCGCCGTGAAAGTTGAAACCCTCCCCCAAATCGTCACAGGTTTGTTTTTTTGTTTTTTTTATTTTCGACTATTTTGGGTCGCCTGAAAACCCTCTCGTCGACAATAGTTCGTCGATGAGAGTGTTTTTGGCCGATCCAAAATGGCCGAAAATTTCAGTTTTCTTAAAAAAAAAAAAAAAATCATTCTAAACACATAGTCGACCGGAGTACTTTTGGTCGACAAACCAGTGTCGACCGGAGTGTTTTTGGTCGACTCTGGTTTGTCGACCAAAATAAAGTTTACTTTTTTTATTTTCAAAGTCTGATTTTTAAATTTTCTAAATTTATTTTGTGGCCGCCGGAGGTGCGGCGGCGGCCGTCGTTTGTTGAGCGGCGGCGACCGTCGTTTGTTGAGCGGCGGCGACCGTAGTTTGTTGGGCGGCGGCGGCCGTTTGTGGGTAGGGTTAGGATTAGTGATAGAATTAAGGTTAGTTTAAATTTAAATTGAAGGGGAGTGTATCTATCTTTGTGTTTTTAATAAAGGGTAAAACAGGTATTTTACATGATTATTTAATTAATAAAAGTGGAGGGGGAGTGTATTAAACAAAGCTGGAGGGGTATATACCCAACCCTTTAAGCGTTCCCTTGGATTTATGAAGCCCAATTGTAACATTTTCTTAAGAATATTGATAGCGCATCAAGTAGAAGTCTTATGAAACAATGCACAATTTAAGGCCACGGATAAATGCACCCCATTTATTATGGGTTCACTCTCCACTCCAATCTAGTTTTTGAATTAAGAGGTGAAATGACCATTCTACCCCATAGGTGTTGAGGTCACCCCACTTTAAACAAAAAGACTTTGCAATCCTCCTATCCTCCCAAAACTACCATTCCTCTTTGTAAAAAAAAAATTGAAACTTTTTAATCTTAATGTTATTATTGTTTCATTTGGACATATTGTTATATTATTGTGTAGTTGTAATTAATATATGTGTAATATATTTCGTTTTCGTTTTTTTTTTTTCTTTCAGAAAATCACTTTTTTCAAAACTCAATACTGATTCACCGGGAATTGCACTATAACTCGGTCAACCCTACCGAGTTTGAAGCTCTTTAGACAACGAAAGATTTCACGAGTTTTCTCAATTTTCGAAAAAACTTTTCACATAATGTACCAAATGTCGTAACAAATTTCCACATAATGTCTCAAATTTCGAAAAACACTTCCACATAATGTCTAAATTGTCGAAAAAAACTTTCACATTATATGTCAATTTTCGAACAATAGTTCCACATTATGTCTCAATTTTCGGAAAATAGTTCCCACATTATGTCTCACTTTTTTGAGATTTTTTTCAAACAGTAGCAAATTAAGATTTTTGTTTTGTTTTTATTTAACAGAGGTTGGTTGATGGTAAGGAAGATTACATAGAGGAAGAATATGATGAAGATGAGCATGGCAAATCTGCGATTGAGGGAGTTTGTTACCAAGTTTTGTGCAAAAATGTGGAAGATTGTCACCGAGTTTTGGGCAAAAAAGTGGAAGTTTGTCACCGAGTTTTGTGTGAAAGTGTGAAAGTTTGTCACACAGTTTTGTGCAAAAATGTGGAAGTTTGTCACCGAGTTTTGTGCAACAATGTGGAAGTTTGTCACCGAGTTTTATGCAAAAATGTGGAAGTCTTGACCGAGTTTTGTCACCTAACTCGACAAATCAGACTCAAGAAAGAATAGAAAAATCCATTTTCGACATTTCATCTCCTAATGCTCCATTTTGTGCAAAAACCAAGTTTCTTTAACAACTAAAAGTCTAAATCATTCTCAATAACAACTATTAAACAACAAAAACTAATCTATATATAAAAATTAAATTTTAGAATGTAGAAATTTGAAAAAACTATCATAAAAGTACCTTTGTCTATGGAAGAGAAGGAGTTGGGGCTGTTATATTGTATATTAATTATGGGTAAAGGGGGAAAGATTATATGTGGTATTTCATGGAGGTGAACTCATATTTTTTTCTCACCTCCATATTTTATTTTGGGAAGGGGGGAAGGGAAGTCATCAGGGTGAACACATAATAAATGAGGGACATTTATCCGTGGCCGTTATTTAACCCTTGAAAAAAATGTAAGGCCGTTACACACAGTTTTTTTCTTATACAATAGTACTACTTTACAATTTAAACCAAAGTACGTTTTCATTATATGAATAATCTAACTCCACTTCTTAACAATGACAGTCAAATTGATATAAAAGATTACAAAGATACACTGATACAAATACTCAACTTCAATTAACAATCATAGGTATTAGTCACAAAAGATGACTCTACAGATAACAAAATTTATTTGGAAAAAAGGGATATCATCAAATAGCGACAGAGACGGTATTTTAAACTGAAAATTAACAAAGATACACTGATACAAATACTCAACTTCAATTAACAATCATAGGTATTAGTCACAAAAGATGACTCTACAGATAACAAAATTTATTTGGAAAAAAGGGATATCATCAAATAGCGACAGAGACGGTATTTTAAACTGAAAATTGTTAACAAAAGTAAACAAAAAGGGATCTCAGTTCAATAATATAATGCAAACAAAAATTAACATAAAAACAAGTGCTGTAAATCCTGCCACCGCCTGTCCAGAACCCAATTCTGGGATCTGCTAATCAACATACAAGGCAGAAACATACAACACAACAAGTAATAAGAAATACCCAATAAAACAGTAGCATCAATATAATAGTTTTTCCGAATTAAAATACGATAATGAAATTCTCCGGCATAAACTGTAGGCAGAACACGCACATTTCACTTCGCACCCTTCTTGGCAGCAGCCTTGGTAACCTTGGCACCGGTGGGATCTTTCTTATCCACGCCCTTGATAACACCAACAGCAACAGTCTGACGCATGTCACGAACAGCAAAACGACCAAGAGGAGGGTACTCAGAGAAGGTTTCCACCACCATGGGCTTGGTGGGAATCATCTTAACGATACCAGCATCACCGTTCTTCAAGAACTTGGGTTCCTTCTCGAGCTCCTTACCAGATCGCCTGTCAATCTTGGTCACCAGCTCGGCAAACTTCACAGCAATGTGGGATGTGTGGCAATCGAGCACTGGAGCATATCCGTTTCCAATCTGGCCAGGGTGGTTCATGATGATAACCTGTGAGGTGAAGCTGGCAGCTTCCTTAGCTGGATCGTCCTTGGAGTTGGAGGCAACGAAACCACGCTTGAGATCCTTGACAGCAACATTCTTCACGTTGAAACCAACATTGTCACCAGGAAGAGCTTCCAGCAGAGCTTCATGGTGCATCTCAACAGACTTAACTTCAGTGGTCAAGCCAGATGGGGCAAATGTCACAAGCATACCGGGCTTGATGACTCCAGTCTCCACACGACCAACAGGCACCGTACCAATACCTCCAATCTTGTAAACATCCTGAAGTGGGAGACGCAGGGGCTTGTCTGATGGTCTCTTGGGCTCTGAAATGTTGTCAAGAGCGTCAAGGAGGGTTGGGCCCTTGTACCAGTCCAGGTTAGAGGACCTCTCGATCATGTTGTCTCCCTCAAAACCAGAAATTGGGACGAATGGGACCTTCTCGGGATTGTATCCAACCTTCTTGAGGTAGGAAGACACTTCCTTGACAATTTCCTCATACCTAGCCTTCGAGTACTTTGGTGTGGTTGCGTCCATCTACACACATAATTTAGAAGTTGTTAGTATTTATGGTACGACAAAGATAATGCCCGGTCAAAAAAAAAGTAATTGAAATTTACAAATAGTCTAACCTTGTTACAGCAACAGATCATTTGCTTCACTCCAAGAGTGAAAGCAAGCAATGCATGCTCACGGGTCTGGCCATCCTTGGAAATACCAGCTTCGAAACCACCAGTGGTGGAGTCAATGATGAGAACAGCACAATCAGCCTGAGAAGTACCAGTAATCATGTTTTTGATAAAGTCACGATGTCCTGGGGCATCAATGACAGTACAGTAGTACTTGGTGGTCTCAAATTTCCACAAGGCGATATCAATAGTGATACCACGCTCACGCTCAGCCTTCAGTTTGTCCAACACCCATGCATACTTGAATGACCTTTTGTTCATCTCAGCAGCCTCCTTCTCGAATCTTTCAATCACACGCTTGTCAATACCACCAAGCTTGTAGATCAAGTGACCAGTGGTCGTTGATTTCCCAGAGTCGACATGTCCAATGACGACAATGTTGATATGAGTCTTCTCTTTACCCATTATAGATACTCAATAACTGCGGTCAGGGGGGAGGAGGATTAGCACAATTAATCAATAGTGGATATGATATCAAAATCCAAAATGCCAGTCAAGTAAAATCGCAGTAATACATTATATCACTCAACTGTAACATAGGATAGAATCATAGGAATAACACCATCAAAGAAAAACGTTAAACGATGAATAATTTAATGTTACTTTTTTCATAAATTTATATGAATCATACCACAAGAATTCTGAACACAAACAAGAACACATCCACAACTTAAAACCTTACACCGTGATAGCACACAGATTCGATCTTATACATCATATGACACCACACATGATAATTATTCGCACGAGAACAAAAAGAAAGATGCGTCAATCAAAATTTGACAGCAGTCTATGCTCTCGATGCATCAAAGGATATCCATATATATTTACAAACATGCATATACGATGTTAACAAGTTATTCGATTAAATTAAAGTCTTGATCTATAAACTAAAATTCATTAGTCTAAACAGATCTAACATTAATAAAAACGATAATAAATATCCGTAAATTGCGAGACAGTTCATAAACATTTACATGCTGTTATAATAAATCTACAGATGCACAAAAATTGACGAATATTGTAGAGAGAGCTAACCTTAGATATATAAATTAGAAAGAATGGAGAGCTCTCTCGTCCGCCGTTTGCAGATGGAGAGTTCTAAGATTTATGTGAGAGCACGGGATACAATGAAAAATGAAAAGAAAGCCTTATATATATACCTGGAGCTAGAGGAGGAGAGGGGTTGGATTAGGGTTTCTGTTGGACCGTAGGATCAAATGAAATCTGACGGATGTAATTAGACAATACTTTTTTTATATGGAGAAATTTTAAAGTAGAGGTGGCAGCGCTGGCCCACCGGCCCAATAATTCTTGGGTCCGTCTGATCTGGGCCGGAATCACATCGCCCACGGTTTTATGTGCATAGAAACTCCTTTAATACACCCTTCAAATAATTAATACACATTGCGCAAGATCTAAAAATACTATTCTCCTTTCAAATTACACTCTCCATCCACTAAATGTTGTCCTTAGGGGGTGTGCACCGGTTTAAAATCGAATCGGAATCGGATTGAATCGGGATCGAAATTCATCCAAATAGGTGGACCGAAGATCGGACCGAAATTTTCAATCCGATCAGAATTTGGACCGTTTCAGATCGAAATTTTATTTTTTTATATTTTTTCTTTCTAGTCCATTCGTACATAAAAAATTTGACGTTCAATGTAATAAATTAATAGAAAATATTCAAAATCAATACATATTTCATAGGAATTAATACAAGTTTTTTTTAAATACTTTAGGTACTCCCATGAAGAAAAAATATATATATTTATGTTATGCAAATTCATTTAAATGTCTTAAATTTTATCAATGGTTTAATAAATATATATATATATATATTTTAAGTCTAAAATATAAAATTAAAAAGAATCGAGTTTCCGGATCGGTAAATTCCCGTTTTAGACCGGACCGAAACTCGGAATTCTAAATTTTAATGGACCGGAGATCGGACCGGAAACTAATTGGTCGGTGTCCTGTCTTTTTTTGCACACTCCTAGATGTCCCATTTGCCTTTTATAATTATATTTTCTGTCCACAAAATGTAGTCTTGTACACTTTATTCACAAATTGTCGTCAATTTTATTCACAATAAATCATTTTATTCACAATGGATCCCTACAATACTCTTATTTTATCTATTTTTTCTTAAAACATGTGTCGCACTCCAATGTTTTTTCTTAAAACATGTGTCGCACTCCAATGTTCCCTCCATCTTTTTTACTTCCAAGACACCCACTTCTCTTCAAAATTGGACCCTCTCTTGTACATGACTGTCATGTGTAGAAGGAGAACAATTAAATCTCACACACTAGTACATGTATGTGTGTATATGTGGACTCAAAAGTAATTATATTTTATGTAAAATTATGGATATTGTAAAGGTGAAGTTTATACAAAGTTTAACATTTTAAGGGTGTCTAAAGTGTTATGGAACATCAAAAAAGGAAAGTGTGAAATAACTTTGACACTCTTAAAATGAAAAACCCTTTTATAAACTTCACTCTCACAATATCTTCAATTTTACATAAATGCAATTACTTTTTGTTCACACGTACACACAAGCAGGGGCGGACTCACGCTTTGCTTAGGGGTGGCCTTGGCCCCCCTCAACTTTTGTCATTTTACTATAAATGTAAGTATATGTATTACTATTATATAACTCTGAGAGTAAATGGCCCAATAATCAAAAGTTACCGTCCTAGCTAAAATCAACACACATTGTAATTTGATTAATAAGTCAGATTGAGTGCTAAAAAATATTTATCTCTTTAACTTAATATATTTTAATATTAAAAAAATTATCCAATTTTAACATCAAAATAGCCAAAAATAATTTTAAAAAATACCTAATCTCAATTTTATCTCAATATTCTAGATAACCTATTATAGTATATATTGAGAAATAAATAGAAAAAAAATGTATAAACTACAATTGTTGAGTGTTTTTGTGATAGGCATGAAAGAATTTTAGGTTTTAACATATTAAGTACATAATTACGTATTTTGAGATATTTAACTATTTATACTGATATATCTATAAATGTCGAATTTTATTTTATCGGCCCCCCTAACCCACAATCCTGGGTCCGCCCCTGCACACAAGTCAACCAATTCTTTTACTTTATACATAAAAGTTTACAAAATTACTCTTTAAAATTCCACACATTATTACACTTTTTTAATATGTGTCTATCTAACTATTGAAATTAATATGAGACGGAGGGAGTAATATAATTGGACAAATAATAATAATAATAATAATAATAATAATAATTGTTATCATATTCACAATAGTGACAAAAAAAATAATAATATATATATATGCCTTTGGATGAAACATTCTTGACTACAGTGTTTTTTTTTTTATAATCGATTTCTTGTCCTTGAAAATAGTATACGTGTTCTCCAAGTTTAATTTCGAGATAAGAAAAAGAAAACTAATTTTTAATCGATTTCTTGTCCTTGAACAACTTGATAATAGTATACGTGTTCTCCAAGTTTAACTTCGAGATAAGAAAAGGGAAATACTGGAGTAATTTTTTCGATTAGTCAAACCTTCAATCTTCAATAGTAACACGTGATTGAATCCTCGTTACATTTTAGATACAAGTGAAAAATAATAATTATATCCAATATGAATACATGTAAATTTATTAAAATGTAAAAAAAATGTTGTATGCACACCACACATTTAAATATATTGGATTTATATTTATATTTTCCAGGATAATCAGTGTATTAAATAACTTTGAGAAACACTTATATGAAATATTTAATGTGAAACATTAATATATTTAAGAAAGAGTCAAAAATTCGCGGATCTTTGACGGTGGATCTGACCGGTCATATGGATATTTCAAAAAATAAAACGTGCATAACGACTAATAGAAAAACGGGTTTCAGGTCTGTGTTACTATGAAGTAATAACGACTAATAGAAAAACGGGTTTCAGGTCTGTGTTACTATGAAGTAATTATATATTACGGTAAATACAAATAACGCATGAGTTGACTTTTCACATGAGCATATTTGGACTATTGTAAAATATTGTATATAAATTTTGGGTTGGTCTGCTATGGACTCGAGTGCATGCTGTGCACCCTAGTCCATGTGCACTTTTCAGTTTACTGACTTACACTTTTTGGTAAATAAGTAATAATTGAAAAGTGCAACACCATTACCAAAAAGTGTAAGTCAGTACACTAAAAAGTGCACATGGACTAGGGTGCACAGCATGCACTCGAGTGCATACTAGACTTTACCATAAATTTTTGTCAATAACTTTACCTTATCTATAGTAATTGATTAGTTTTAAAAAAAAATTATATTGACAAATTCTTCTCTCATGCAGTTCTACATACACTGAATTTTAATGTTTAAGTTATCCAATTTAATCTTTAATATAACATTTAATCCAACTCATTCAAACATAATTTCAATTATATAGATATAACCAATTACACTCAAATATCACTCATTCAAATCCAAAATTACATTGGTAAACGAAATTTAAATTGATAGATTTTGAAATTCTATTCAAACCAACTCCACCACATTGAAAAGTGAATCAAGCGATGGGCACTAAAAAAACATTATAGGCTGATCTGTACATTGGCCTTTTCTGCACCATACACTACATCACAGTATGGTCTGTGATAGATTTGGAGACCGAGGGTCCCAGTTTTTCACTGGAATTGGCTGAATAAGTGTGTACACAAGTCAAAAAATCGGACTCATAGGCCAATATATATATATAGCCCCACCTAGGCAGATTTTTTGCTCAAGCCGCCAAGAGAGTGAGGCTGACTTTAAAAATAGAGCTCATGATGAATAATGACATGTATAAATATTGGGTTTTGACTACAATAAAACAGACAACCGTTTAATACAATACAACTTCAAAAATTCATCATCCACACTGATAATCTATTCTAACAATTTACAGCAATACACCCCGCAGGGTGACACTAGAACAACGAATATCAAGCATTCATTATTCACGACAATAATGAATTAGTCTTCAGAAAGACTGGAACTATAACTACCTACCATGATAAAAATTATGGCTTCTCCAAGGAAACAACTGAGCTTCATAAATAAATTTATTTATGAGGCGAATTAGGAGAAAGAATGTTTCCACTCTCTGCTTTGCTTGGTGAACCAGGCGGGCCAGATCTTGCCGGACAAACGGAGTCAAACTTACAAAAGTTGCATTTCCAGCGCTCCTCCATTGAAGGATAACTGGCTTCTCTGTTTCCCATCCAAAACTCAAGACCTGATTTAATTTGATCTTTAACCCAATCAGGGTCATAAGCAAACTCGTCTTCACCTAGTAAGGACTGATCCTCCTGTAACTCGTACCTGTTTCCCCCACAAAATAGCCAAAGTCATATCTTACTAGTAAACTGAACATGCATAACAATCCGAAAATGGGAAGAGATAATAATAGTAGTAATAAAATGAGATTTTCAAACTTTACCAAAAAAACTGGCATTTTAGCTAGCTACTTTAGATTGTTCTAGTCTGGATGTGAATTTCGAAGGAAGGTATTCAAACTAGACACGAGACATTTACCAATCCATATTGGATATGGAAAGTTCTCATTTTAATGTGATGGAAACAGAAAGCATATGGGTAAGAAGAAAAAACCAAGGCATCAAAAAACTGCAGAATGCCAAAGGAGTCGAATGATTTCAAATTCCAGTTCAAACTCACCTCAACAGTAGCCGGTCATGAGCCTGTGGCAACAAGGAACAACTTGTTTCGAAGTATCTTATCACGTCGCCGAGAGTCTGCATTAGAACCCAAACAAATACAAAATTAAAAAGCAAGCAACAATAGCATATGTATGCAAAGTTTCAGTGCTTCACCCCCTTTCTTATGCATGTTCTGGTACAACTAAAACTTATTAACAGTGTTGTATCCTCCCTTCAAAATTCTCAAAATCACTGTTCTTTCAAATTTCAAACTATTTCAATCTCATAGATGATACTATGACAAGGAATTCCATGCCACCTTCCAACTAGTTTACAGAGCAATCACATTTTCTCAAAATAGATAAAACAATTTACCCAATTATTATTCAACAAACAGCAAATAAATAAGTCAAAGGTTGAATATGCCTGCAACGAAGGGAACCGTACAGGTCTCTTATATTTTATTATGAGCTAACACTACAAAATGAGATTATTTATCACCATCTATGATGTTGTCTTGATGCAAAAGAATTACACTGAAAGCCCATATCATATAGAACCATTTACCTCTGAAGGAAAACCCAACTTTGATGTATTCTCTCTGATTTCTGGGGATAAGCAATGATTGGGATTCAGCGAATAGAAATTATAAAACTTTTGGAGTGGAAATCTTTCTGCAACTAAACTGTCCCACAAATACTTGTAGCACATTAGCTGAAGCCTGCCAAACAGAGTTTGACAAAATGACCAGGATGCAAAAGGAAAACATTCTTATCAATTGCCATGTGTAATCATATACCTTCCATTTCTCTTCTGTGGTTCACCTGGAAGGGTTGCTCGAACACGAGTTTTTGTGTCAACTAATATTGGGAATCTATTGGCTTCAGATACAGGCATCCGAATTTCATCAATTATTCCAACCATCCACACACCTTGAATGAAGCCTACTCTGAAATAAAATTATGTGAAAATACAGAAGATTATCTAAATAATGACTCACATTCACCAAATGTAAACATGTTGTGAATATAGGAGAGTTGTTTATAGGGGCATCTCATGCATACATAATTTGACATTATAATGAACTATAAATCATTAAGTCTAAAATACCAAAATACTGATTTTGGGGTATTTTGATAGAGAAGACTAAACGAAGAAGATGAAATCCATACGAAATCTGGAATTAATGAAGGAACTCCCAAAAAGGACCCAGAGAGAATAATCTCGTCTGTCACAAGCTTAAGCAGCTGCACATTTACAATTATGTTTTTCAATGCCTCTAATCAACAATACAAGGCCCCTATATATACTACCAACCAACTGCTCCTAATTAATAAAAGGAAATACAAAGAATACCAACTAACTCGTCTTTCATCCTCTTCGATACACTTGAATAGGAGGATGCCCTCTATCATATTTTGTAATTTACTGAAATACCAAAAATTATTAATTTATATACCAATGCCAGCACCTTTTCGGAATGATACCATATTGTACTGAAAATTTTGATAAATTCATTATTGATACCATATCGGTGCAGTAACTGGGCTATACCAAATTTTTTGGTATTTTCTCCACCCCTACTCTGATGAGTATAATGCATTCTTCATATTCTATAGCACAAAACTGCAGCTAGCCTCCTATCAGACATACAAGGGAATATGTTTCTCTCACTTCTTCTTGGAAAGGGCAGTGAATGTTTCCTAAAGATGAACTATTACAGATAAAGTTTATTGTTAATAAAGAACCACAGTATATTATTTCAAGAATCAAGGCTTCTTCTAAGAGCTTTCCTAAATGGGAAAGCTATCCATACTCATACATTCCTATCTTAAAACTGATGTCGAAAATTAAGTTATCGCAATAAACACCATAATTTTATTTTCATAGATTAGAAACAGTAATCAAGAATCTCCGAGGTAGTAAATTTCTACAACAGAAACGACAGGCCAGGGGAAGTATTCTATTTACTTTATGAGCATACAGAGATCACGCGATTGAATAATTATTCAGTTGCTTACGAAATTAAGATATAAAACGAACTTACAAAGGTAACTCGCGTGTTAATCCATCAAACAATAGTTGGTTTGCACCAAAGATAAAATTCATAAATTTAAGAGCCCACACATCTTCATAGGATTCAGTCTGAACTTTTACTCGTTTAATTACCTGTACAAATTTACAAGAAAAGTCATAAAGTACTACCAACAGAACATACTGGAGAAGCTGCACAAATATTATAGATTCTCTACCTGATAGATGAAGGATAAATCTGAATCTAAAAAGAAGACAATCTAAATTTGAAATTGAGGAGCAACAAAAATATGAAGTATGGAGCACGTATAACTAGGAAATAACCAACTAATAAGACTCATATAAAACAATCTCCTAAAACTAAGTTTTCTACTAAAAACTCCATACAAAGTTTTACATTTTCCGCAGCAGCCAATTGTGATGAACATTAGACATAAATTGGGCTCATAAGTCACAACATTTTACTTCAAATAATAACCAGACTTTCATATGGATACTCCCACAATATAAAAACAACCTAACATGCACAACTTAAAAACGTACCTCTTCCTCAAGTGCTACATGACGGGCACTACCTGCTTTCATAGCTTTCGTCTTTTTGGGTTTGCCAAGGCGTAGACTAAACTCCATTTGTTTTTCACACCATTCCTAGATTAACACAAGAAAAAGAACACTGTAAATTTCAGTAAAAGGCAAATATTTATGAATAGAAAAGCCTCACTACACTAGTATGCAAACTGAATCGATCAACGAGAAACTCATTCTCCATGCACATCAAACACGTTGGCGTCAACTAACAATTCTTTAACACAACTACATCAATTACAACTAGTTACTAGGCTATGCCAACATTCATGCTGTCAACCATCCTTGACAGCTGCAGGAGTTACCATTTCTCTCCATCTAAACTTTTAAGGGAGAGCCCAATCAAGAATAGTCTTAACGGTACAATTGGTTCACCACACGACTTGTGTATGGAAATGATAATTACTCAGGCATATAGAGTTCACATGAAGCAGGAAAGGTTCCAACCTAATAAAATGCTGCATTTACTACAACTATCTTACTTATACTTAAATTTAAAGTCAAGGAACATTTTAAATAGATGGAAAAACAACAAGCCGGAAAAAGGATCTTAGTACATGATACATCTTGAGAATTACATCATTGGCAGTATCTACAGTCTATTGTACCAATTAACAGATATAGTACCGTGCCAGTAAGGTCGGTGACGGATAACGCTCTTCCCTTCCGGAATTGTTGCAGAATTGAATTCTTCTGAGAGCTATTCGATCCAATAGCCCTACCCGAATCCTCGATGTCAGGGGACCCGGTGGGTGTGCAAGCAGATAGCCCGCGCTTGGACAAGAGAGTAATGGAGCGAATTGACCTAGAATTCCCGTGGAGAAGAGTAGAAGGCAGGGCAGCGGCGGCGGCAAAGGCGGCTTCGATGAGTGCCATTTCCTCTTCGCTGATGATCTCAATGGGGATTGCGGTATTTGTGTCGTCAGTATCAGTATTTGTGGTAAGAGAGGAAGAGGAGGCGGCGGTTGAGTGGGACATGGTGGTTATGGACGAGTGGGCGACGGTTTATGCTATGCCGGCGTCGTGGCCGTTGAACCCCCGCCTCCGATGGGGAAGGGTCACACGCCTTGTGGGGGCAAATTCGTAATTGCAACAATGCTGAGTGCAACTGTTTTATCGGTACCTTCAATTTTCATTTTCAAATAGCCAACACAAACACAAGCAAACCCCAACCCCGGGAAAAAAAATTTACTATCACACTTATAAATAAAATCATGGTCAAATAATATACTGTATTTTTTTCAGCAAAATGCATTTTGTCCCTAGATTAATATTTTTTGTTTTAATAAATTTTTATTTTTCACATGTATTATTATAATAAAATTTAAATAATATATAAATAATTACTAAAAATAAAAATAAAGTACGTAATTTTTTATAATCCTTGATTAAATCCACGTAAGTAAATAATTTTAATCTTTTATAATTAAAAAGTAATTAAAATATAATTTTTTGTTTAATTGACGAATTAATTGAACTAAAATTTAAACCTTCAAATTGATTAAATTCATATTACCAATATTAAAGGGGAGAATCAATATATAATATGCAACAAAAGTTTACTTAACAAATCAATCCAACTATCAGTATATATTGTGAATACACATCTCATCACACACACTATACACATATCATCACACACACACTCTCAATCTACTCGTAATAATTATGCATTTATAAAGAGAAAGTAAAAAAAAATTATGTTAATTATCAAGTCTCCCTCTGAACGACATCGGTGTTTTCTCATTACCAAATCTCAATTTTGTTTGTTTAGTAGGAGTATATATATATTTTTTTTTGTGATTTTGTATCTTGGTTTAAAATTGAATCCATAAATTTATAATTATCATATCTTTATTCACATTTCAACTTTTAAAAAAAAAATGTGTTATTTTTTCATTCAACCTTAAAATATAAAAATTAAAAAGCTTGCGGTCCTACCGCGTCCGCGGTCCAACCCATCAAAATTCACGACCCATGTGATCTAGCTCATATAAGCTCGTCTTTTAAACGAGCTTGTATTACTCAACCCAACCTGATGTGGACAAAATGTGTCGTCCTATGAGAAAATGACATGTGGCGTCCAGATGAGTTATCAGATGAGGTTTGGATACGATTACATAATTATTCCTTTACTTATATCGATTGTTATGATAACTATCATTGGTATATTGATAATGGACACTTGAGATGATGGATTGGGCCTAGTTCAGGCCCAAACCCACAGAGATTGAGACCATTGGGCCAGATAAAGATGAGAATCGGCCCTGAGATGAACATGCCATAAGTCTTCCACCCTTTTAGGGGAATTGTTGGGCTTGGAACCATTTTCCGGAGTTCAAACCTGGAGGTTCTCGAGGACCTCCTGGTCCTGGAGAGCCAATTCGCGGAACTTGCGCATCAAGCATGAATCTCACTTCGTGGGTAAAGGGCATGCAGAGACATCACACGTACCCCGCTTTTCTCGGAGCTCGGACGAGCTAATGGAGGCAGACTTGGCATTGGACAAACCTACTAAGCCCACTACTGTGGCAGACTTGCAGTTGAGAGAAAGACGGGAAGTGGACAACCCTTCCCCAAAGGTACTATTTATACGTCCCTTCGTGGGTTATTTGAGATATCCAGTCACACCAACAGAATCCTAACATTCTGATACACTTATCCACCGGAAAGTTCCCTGACATACTTTCCGGCGTGCTCATATAAGCTGAAACACACTTGAATTACTCCTGAAAAACTAGAATATTAAACTGATATTATTGAGGGGCTTTCTCCTGTCAGATTGCCCTTTATTCTTTTCCTTGAGATCGCCGGTTCTGACTTGAGTGTCGGAGGACCCGCGCCGGAGATCTCTCCGACGGGTTTTTTGTCGGTGTCAAGGCATTTTGGAGACGAAGAGTTCAACCATAATCCAGCCTGCGATCGACAAATCCCAGGTGCGAGATTACTAATCTTGTGTGTTCTTTTTTTACGCATCAACTGGCGTCGTCTGTGGGAATCTTGAGCTAAGGCGTGAGAGATTCGATTATTGATTATGGAAGGCGAACGAAATACTTCCCAACAAACGAAAGACAGGAGAGGGGCACCTCCGCCCCTCGCTCAGACTGAAACTGGAACCTCAACCCGAGGAGGAGTTCCCCCACCAGCATCGTTGATAGGTTCGTCCGCAAATCAAGGAAAAGGTCCTACTTCCGCACCTTTTCCGCCTAACATTACAACAGGCCTTGCCACTGGTGGAAGTATGCCCGCAGAACTGGCTCTGTCCCCCACACTTGTAGGATCTCAAACTTTGCCAGAAGGGGCCGGAGACACTGCCCCCATTCTGCCTAGAGATACTACTGGCACATTTGGCACGTCCCGAGACGAGCCGAGAGTCCGAGCACCCCCTGCTGCTGCAAGTGTTGAGATGATGATTGTGACCGCCGAGCAACTAAATGCCCTGGTCGCTCGAGCCGTGGAGAGGATGATGGCCGCCCAAGGAATACCGGTTCCACCTATACTCCCGCGAGATGTAGATGCTGAAGGTCCTCAAGGACCTGGAGTCTCTCAAGTCCCTTCAAGAGATATTGGAGGTCAGAGAGAGAGGGAAGAGAAAGTTCCGTCCCAGGTAGAGCGAAGTGTTCCTGCCCAGAATGAAAGAAGGGAACAGAACCCCAATGTGGGGCGAGCCGAAGCTCCAGAGATCGAAGAGAGTGCTGACGACACCTATCTAGGTGTTGTGAGCGACCAGCTGTAGGCCTTGCAAAAAGAGTTGAGGGTCATGAGGAAACACATGATAGGCCACATAAGTAAACCTATCCCTACTACTGGTTGTCAGTTTTCCGATGAGATATTACACGATGAGCTGCCCTCTAATTTCAAATCTTTGAATTTTGAATACGATGGAACAGCGGACCCCTACGAATACCTCGTGAGGTTCGAGAACGCAACCCTCTTACACCGGTATGGAGAGGGTGTGAAATGCAGGGTTTTCTTGACAACTCTAGTGAAAGCAGCTCAACAATGGTTCACCGAGCTAGAACCAGGCGCAATCAGTTCGTGGGCTGGATTCAGTGAACTCTTTTTGCATCAGTTCGTCAGTGCAAGAAGACAGCCCCGAGCTACCTTGACCCTGTTCAACCTCAGGCAAGGAGAGAGTGAAAACCTAAGAGCCTTTCTGAAAAGGTTCAACCAGGCTGCCTTAGAGGTACCAGCAGCCTCACAGGAAGTCAAGATTAACGCCCTGATCAACGGGCTAAGAGACGGAGACCTATTTTCTTCGTTGGCAAAGAAACCAGTGCAGACCTTTGATGAGTTGCTGCACCGAGCTGAGAAATACCTCACCCTCGAGGAGGTAAGGACCGCTAAGAGGTTAGAGGCGAAGTTATCTAGGAGTGAGAAAACCAGAGATCTGATGGCAATGAGAGGCAACCCAGAATCATCCAAGAAAACTGGAGTTTCTAGAACTGCTGGAGGATCGAGGTCTAAATCCAAGTTCGAGAGATATACGCCCCTAAAACTTGAACCTGCTGAAGTGCTCGAAGTAGCGGGAGATCATCCCGAGATGAAATACCCCCCTTCACGAGATAGAGGGCCTCGGAGGGCCAGATCTGATAAATTATGTTGTTTCCATAATGACTACGGACCTGACACGAATGACTGCTTTCATCTAAGAGATGAAATCGAAAGACTGATCTAGGCGGGTCATTTGAAAGAATTTATCTACCGAGATAGACAAGGCCCTCGAGGGCAGAAGAGGAAAGAGTTTGAACAGAAGCAGGACGACAAAGAAAAGGAACCTCGAGCCAATGCAGAGGATCAGCCTCCTCAATCCCATAAACGAGGCTTGATCCAAATGATCATGGGGGGTCCTGCTGACGAAGACTCCTTTAGACAAAGGAAATAGAGTGTTCGAACCCTGAGGGCCGAACATCCGAAAGAAGATAAGGAGGTGGGGCATGTGAAGACTACACCCGACATTAAATTTGGTCCTGAAGATGCAAGAGAAACTCAAGTACACCACAATGATGCCTTAATGATAACGACAAATATCGCGGGTTATGATGTAGCTCGAGTATTTGTGGATACCGGAAGCTCGGCGGACATAATATTCCTCGAGTGTTTTAGAAAGATGGACCTGAATGTGAAACTGAAGCCCGTCGAGACATCTCTCTATGGAGTTACCGGAGGGGCTATCCAACCTCTGGGATCAGTGACGTTGCAGGTGGGACTGGAAGATGCCCCAGCTAGACGAGTAATGATGGTCGACTTCCTCATTGTGGACTTCCCGTCTTCGTACAATGTGATAATGGGAAGGCCCATTTTGAACTTATTCCAAGCTATCGTGTCAACCTTCCATATGAAGATGAAGTTCCCAGCACCTGGAGGTACTGGGGAAGTTCGAAGTGACCAATACCAGGCCCGCAAATGCTACGTGGAGTCTGTCAAGATGGTTGATAAAGCCGTAACCCGAGATTTGAGAAGAATTAAAGGGGACGACCCCGAACTGAAAAAACAGAAAATTGTTGGGGAAGCTGAAGAGCTACCCAAGATCCAAACCGATGAAGAGCTGATGAACGTGGAGCTGTACCCTAGGAGGACAGGATTCACACCAAAGATAGGCGTTCAAATGGAACCCGGAGTAGCTGAAGAGGTAATCCGTACATTGAGAAAAAATGCGGACATATTTGCCTTTTCTTCCTCTAATATGATAGGAATACCCCCGGAGGTGGCCATGCACCACCTCAACGAGGCCCTAAAGCCAAACCAGTTAAGCAGAAGCTTAGAAACTTTGGCTTTGAGAAGAACGCGATCATAAAAGCAGAGATCGAGAAACTGCTAGAAGTTGGACATGTTCGCCGAGTTCAATTTCCTGAATGGCTCTCCAATGCTGTATTGGTGTCAAAAGGAGCTGGAAAATGGATGATGTGTATCGAATTTCGGGATTTGAATAAAGCCTGCCCGAAAGATCATTATCCTTTGCCACAAATCGATCAATTGGTGGATGCAACTTCGGGATTCGAATTGCTGAGTATGATGGATGCCTACCAAGGATATCACCAGATACAGTTGAATCCAACAGACATCCCTAAGTATTCCATGACCAGATCGGTCGGAATATGGAGATTTACGTGGATGATATGCTAGCCAAGAGCGCTAAAGCTGAAGGTCATGTCGAGGACCTCGAGGAAATATTCCAAGTGATAAGAAAGAATGGCATTAAGCTCAATCCAGCAAAATGCTCATTTGGGGTGAGATCAAGGAAGTTTTTGAGTTACATGGTAACTCAAAGAGGCATTGAAGTCAACCCTGTTAAAGTGAAGGTTGTGCTGGATATGCAGCCCCCGAGAAATCTAAAAGAACTGCAGACCTTGAACGGTCGAATAGTAGCATTGAGTAGGTTTATTGCTAAATATGCAGAGAAGAGCCACCATTTCTTCAGGACATTGAGAAAAGGATCCAGATTTGAGTGGGATGATCATTGCCAGAAGGCGTTTGAGGAGCTCAAGCTCCACCTATCTCAGCTCCTGAAGCTGACCAAACCTTCACCAGGTGATACACTCTTTTTATACCTGTTTGTAGGGGAACATTCCTTGAGTACTGCGTTGATGAAGGAGGATGGATCTGTCCAGCACCTGATCTACTATGTCAGTAAGATCATCTAGGGTGCGGAGGTCCGTTATTCAGAGATTGAGAAAGTGGCCTTGGCTGTGGTGATAACAGCTCGGAGGTTAATGCCCTATTTCCTATCATATAAAATTGTTGTTCGTACTAATTACCCATTGAGGCAGGTAATTGGTAGAGCAGATTTATCTGGATGCATGGTCAGATGGACCATAGGGCTGCAGGAATAAAACGTAGAATTTGAGCCTCGAAAGGCAATTAAAGCTCAAGCTCTGTCAGATTTCATACATGAATCTACCAGACTTGAGGAGATGGAAGACTGGAAAGTCTATGTTGATGGCTCTGTATCAATGAATGGATGCGGAGTCGGAGTCCTGATGATTGATCCACACGGGTTAGAGATGCAGTTTGCCATTAAATTTCAATTCAGGACCTCCAACAATGGAGCTGAATATGAGGCACTAATACGAGGAGCAGAACTGGGAGCCCAGAAGGTTACCCTATTCTCTGATTCACAATTGATCGTGCAACAGGTCAATGGAGAATACCTGGCGAAAGAAGAAAGGATGATTGCGTACCTAGAACGAGTCAAGAACTTGAGAAACAAGTTCCACATATTCGAGGTGCTCCAGATTCCTAGAGTGGAAAACATGGCAGCAGATAGCTTATCCAAACTTGCCAACTCTACTGAGTTCGAGGGGCAAGGGAAGATAACACTTGTCGTGGCAGAAAGAGAGGCCACTGAGCCCATCATTGGGGCAATCGAAGAAGGCGAGGATTGGAGAAAAGAAATCCTAGAGGAGCTGAACAAAAAACCAGCTCCTGCAGCATCTCGAGAAGCTCGAACCATGAGATTGAGATATTGCATTTTGGGGGGTCGATTATACAAACGATCACTCACCCACCCCTACTAGAGGTGTCTCTCAAAGAACGAGGGAGACTATGTGATACGAGAAATCCACGAAGGATGTGCGGCTAGCCACGAAGGTTACAAGGCCACTGTGAAAAAAACATTGAGAGTTGGGTTCTACTGGCCCACTATGACTCGAGATGCTCGAGATTTCGTAAAAATATGTGAGAAATGCCAAAGAAATGGCCCATTGATACTAGAGCTGACAATTTGGGCCCGACCCGATGGGCCCGATAGGCCAAATGGGCTAGGCTGAATTTGGCCCGATCAATTTTTTTCTTTAGGCAAATAAATAATTAAAATAAGTAAAGTACATTATTTTTAAATATTATTGTGTTTTTTTTTATTTTATTTTGACTTTGAAATTTGAACTTATGAATTATTTATATAGTGTAATGTATAATTAACACATTAGTAATATATATTTTTAATTATAATTATTTGTATAAATAAAAAGTATACGTGAGTATGTGACCAATACATAACAAGGTTTATATATATATATATAATTTTTGCTAAAAATATATATTTTTTAAAATTATTTCATGGGCTGGGCCGGCCCGCTAGCCCAGCGGGTTGGAGTGGGCTAGGCTGGACTCAAATTTTAGAGGCCCGACTAATTCATGGGCCGGTCCGATCCAGCCCACGAACAACACTTGGCCCGATGGGCTGGGCGGCCCGATTTGCCAACTCTACTTGATACGGGTCCCTGCTGAGGAAATGGGAGCCATGTATTCGCCTTGTCCCTTTGCAAAGTGGGGGTAGACCTCGTAGGACCCTTTCCACCGGCACAAGGCGGACGACGATTGTTGATCGTAGCTGTTGATTACTTTAGTAAGTGGGTAGAGGCAGCACCCCTTGCTAAGATTGAGGGGGAAAACGTGATTCGTTTCCTCGGAAAATACATTTGCTGCAGATTTAGAATTCCTCGAATTCTAGTTTCCGATAACGGGACACAATTCAACGGAGCGCTGATCCGATCTTGGTGTCTAGACCAGAAGATCACGCAGAGATTTACCTCAGTGGCATATCCCCAAGCGAATGGCCAAGTGGAGGTGACAAATCGAACGATTGTAGATGGAATCCGAACCCGGCTCACGAGGGCAGGAGGTAATTGGATAGAAGAGCTCGACTCAATCCTATGGTCATATAGAACGAGTCCAAGAGCAGCTACTGGAGAAACGCCTTTCCAACTTGTTTATGGTACTACGGCAATAATACCACCAGAGATTGTGATAGAATCTCACACGATTGCTCAGTTTAATGAGAACCAAAATGAGGAGCTAATGAGAGAAGCTCTAGATTTACATGAAGAAAAAAGAGAGATAGCCCGATTGCAGGCCGAGAAATATAAAAGCAGAATACGAGCTGCATACAATAAGAGAGTGACCCCGAGGTTATTCGAAGCTGGAGACTTAGTCCTTCGAAGGGCTGGTGCGCTCAAACACACTAGAAAGCTCGAACCCAACTGGGAGGGGCCATACCGAGTTATCCAGGTATTGAGAGGGGGAGCATACCGACTCTAGGACATGCAAGGGAACGAGATAACCCATCCTTGGAATGTGTGCCACCTGAAGAAATTTTTAATTTAAGAGAGCATAATTTGCTTTATTTCAATTCTTATAATAGAATTCGATTTCCTTATGAACATTGTATTTAAAGTGCTTCATCAGAGCTCTTTTTCCCTCCTTATGGGTTTCTCCCAGGTTTTACTATAAAGAGGGTTTTAATGAGACCGACATAGGTTGTCTATGGCCTATGTTGACATACGTTAATAATCAATGAAGCTTTCTTTTCGAAAAGATTATATCTTCGGAGTATTGATTATTATGAGCCTTCTGATTAAAAAGTTGAGGTTTGTACGACCATCTAAAACTCAGGTACATGTAAATCTGGGTAAAACTCCTCGAGTCCCTGCAGGACGTCAAGGATCTCCAACTAAAATAAAGCCAAATCCCTCGATTATTCAATCAGAATCAAGGCTACTCTGAATTTGACGTCCCTAAATGGATTTGAACTTGACGCCCCTTGCGGGTCTGAAATCGACGTCCTTAAATGGATCTAAAATTGACGTCCTTAAATGGATCTGACTTTGACGTCCTTAAATGGATTTGAACTTGACGCCCCTTGCGGGTCTGAAATTGACGTCCTTAAATGGATTTGAACTTGACGCCCCTTGCGGGTCTGAAATTGACGTCCTTAAATGAATCTGACTTTGACGTCCTTAAATGGATCTGACTTTGACGTCCTTAAATGGATTTGAACTTGACACCCCTTGCGGGTCTAAAATTGACGTCCTTAAATGGATTTGAATTTGACGCCCCTTGCGGGTCTGAAATTGACGTCCTTAAATGGATCTGACTTTGACGTCCTTAAATGGATTTGAACTTGACGCCCCTTGCAGGTCTGTAATTGACGTCCTTAAATGGATCTGACTTTGACGTCCTTAAATGGATTTGAACTTGACTCCCCCTGCGGGTCTGAAATTGACGTCATTAAATGGATTTGAACTTGACGCCCCTTGCGGGTCTGAAATTGACGTCCTTAAATGGATCTGACTTTGACGTCCTTAAATGGATTTTTGAACTTGACGCCCCTTGCGGGTCTAAAATTGACGTCCTTAAATGGATATGACTTTGACGTCCTTAAATGGATATGACTTTGACGCCCCTCGAAGGTCTGACCTTGACGTCCTCAAATGGATCTGGATTGATGTCCTTAAACGGACCTGAAACTAACATCCTTCCAGGATACGAGAGCTAACATCCCTAACGGATGTGAGATTTGACACCTTTAAAAGGTATGATATTTGACACTTTCAAAAGGTATGATATTTGACACCTCTAAAAGGTATGGCATTCGACACCTTCAAAAGGTATGACATTCGACACCTTTAGAAGGTCTGATAATCGACACCTTGAAAAGTTATAACTTGACACCCTTGAAGGGTACGACACATGCATCCTCGCAGGATGCAGCGGGAGGCTAACGCCCCTGAAAAACCTGGTCTCGACCTCAAACTAATTGATGACCTCCAGATGCATGAAAAACATATGTTAATTTCCAAAGGCATGATGTTAACTAGCAAACACATCCAGCCCGAGCAGCTGGAACACTGAATGAAGTGAGAGATACTTCAGATTGAATCACAGCTTGAGAAGCTGGAACAAAGAATGAAGTGAGAGACACTTCAGATTGAATCACAGCTTGATCAGCTGGAACAGAGAATGAAGTGAGAGACACTTCAGATTGAATCACAGCTTGAGCAGCTGGAACAAAGAATGAACTGAGAGACACTTCAGATTGAATTACAGCTTTAACAGCTAGACAGAAGTAAGAGATACTCCAGATTCGAGTCTTTGACGATAGACTTCGAGGCTTGAGGGGGGTGAACAGGCACTATACCTAACCCTTCCAAGAACAACAAGCCACAAAATCAACCAAGTAAGTGAGAAGTGCTACTTTTTACTTCTACTCTACTTACATCTTTGAATAATGATATATTTCGAATCATTGTTTAAAATCTCGAAGCCTACATGTGCTAACACTATTGAGATGTTTTAAGTAAAGTTATGAGACATAGTTGACTTACTTAAAACACTTTGCTGAGATACTGAAATGATATCATGATAAAGCTTGTCAACTACTTCGCAAGTAAAATACGTATATGCAACTGTAAGAGCAGGCATGTATATGAGCAGATAATGCATATAAAGCAGATGAGAAAATACGAGATTACGAGGCTCGAAGACCTCCAACATCCATAATCAAAACGGGGGATGTGAAAATCTCCCACCATTCAAAGAGGCATGAAAGCCTCACCAAAACGGGAGCACAAACAACTCCAAAACCACCACAAGGTTATGAGAAACCTTGGAAATTGTTTAAATATTACAGCAAAAACAAATTGTTTGTGATATTGTAGGAAATAAAATGCATAAAAAAGTCTTCAAGACTCGGGGGAGTGTTCAACAGCAACCTCATCTACCTCAGCTTGATCGCTCGATCCACCTCCTTCCTCCCTGTTCTCCTCGTGATTCGGGGCAGCTTCGGACAAGGGGCTGGAAGAAAACACCGCCAGTGGATATTCTGGAAACTCCATGGCTCTCAGGTCCTCAAGCTTCACATCCGTTTTCGCGAGCTTCGTGTGAATGCCGGTAACGTAGCTTTTATTGATACGGACCTCGTTGCGGCCACACGTTTTGCCAACGGAGTTCACGAGCCCTACCGCCCCATAGCACTGGGTATTCTTCATCGTATGACGAGGTATGACCTGATCCTAGAGGGACACATTCACTTGGAGGCTTTACTTACCGAGGTTACACGAGGGATCACAGCGTCCAAAGAGAGCCAACGATTATCCGAAGAGGCCACGACTGCTGCCCTTGCCGACACGGCCATGGCAGAGCTATTTCGTGAGGATGCACAGTTGGGTCGTGCGAGCGCAGAGTTTCATAGGAATGGCGTCATTGCACAGGAGTATATATCTGTCATCTCAGACGAGCGTGTAGACAGGCATCTGGAGGCAGCTAGACTTAACCATATTAGTTTGTTGCCCATTGGGAGACTAGTGGGTTAGTTGGAGGACCGATTGCCCCAGACCCAGTAGAGCCGCATGACGAGCCGATACATGGGATAGAGGAGATCCCAGAGGTATACGACCCTCCGTACGCCGATACCGAGACATCATCAGGTGATGAGGACGACATTAGTGACGTACCTCTCGTTCCAGACTTTTACGCTTCATTTGACGAAGCGGGACCTAGCTACTCTACCGATCCCTAGACTTTGACCGTCTCACCCTCTCTTTTTGCATGTACATATATGTATATATCTATATGGTATAGGTAACCCGATCATACACATCACCTGACCTATAGTATTAGTCAGAAGTACGACCCACATCCTGCGCGGCCCTAGCTTACCCGATCTTTTTGACCACTCCCTTTTGTCACACGCATGCCGTTTTGATGTGAGGATGCGATGTGCTAGCATTATATTATGTGATGCCTTTTTGTAATCTGTGATATGATGTAAGGAGTCTAACTCTCCGTATATTTTGATACTCATGTATATATATCTGCCACTCTCACTTGATGTGGGTTTGATTTATTCTATCTGTTATTTTTACCTGTTGCCGCTTTAATTACATGTGTCAATGGTTTCCGAACTTGCAAAAGTCGAGTGCCGTCATTGTGCAGCTGAATGATCACAGTATGTTTCAATGTTGTGTGTACTCCTAATGAATAACTGGTGCTAGTACCTTGTAAATTATTGATGATGGGTTCTGTTATTGAAAATTTTCTCATACCTATATGATGTAACTGTATATTCTTTTCTCTTCAGACCTTTACCACTGTTAGTATGGTACCCCCTCGTGGACGTGGACGACCCCGTGTTAACCGATAAGAAGATCGAGAAGCATCTGAAGGCTCTGTTGGACAAGAACAGCCACCGGCTGCTGGACAAGAACAACCACCTAACGCAGCATCTGGGGCTGACATGGCAAGGGAGTTCTTTAATTCCCTCCAGACTTACATGCAACTACAAGTGCCACCACCACCACCGTCGTATGCACCTATGCCACATATGGTGCCTAGGGTCAATGAGTTTGTTGAACAGTTTCGACGACTGCAACCACCTAGGTTGAACGGGAGAGAGGGTCCTATGAACACGGAAGAATGGATTGTCGGGCTAGAACGAATCTATCGACACATGACTCTAACAGATGCACAAAAAGTCTCTTGTGCACAATTCCAGTTGGTTGAAGATGCAGCCCAGTGGTGGAAATCATACGAACGGACTCTAAATGCTGAAGGACGACAAGCTCTTACTTGGGAGGAGTTTAAGAAAGCAGTCATGGACAGGTACTTTCCGCAAGTGTTATGTGATTAGAAGGAACAAGAATTCGTCAATCTTCGACAGGGAACTCTCTCAGTGACTGAATATGAGAGGAGATTTAATCAGTTGTCGAGGTATGCTCCACATCTGGTGGAGATTGATGCCAAGAAGGCGAGAAGGTTTGAACGGGGTTTGAGGCCGGAAGTCGGCGGAGTGGTAGCAGGACTGAAACTACCAAACTACAATGAAGTCTTTGACAGAGCACTGATTGTCTCGATCGGTTTGGGTTTGGAATTCAAGCAAACTCTGACGACTGTATCTGTTAATCGCAACTATCAACCTAACTTCAAAAGGAACCCATATCCACAACTAAGGGGAAATAATTTTAGAGCCCCAATAACCATGCCAAAATGTCCTAAATGTGGAAAGAAACATACGGGAGCTTGCCTCTATGGAAGTGTGACTTGTTACCGTTGCCATCAGACAGGACACAAGATGACTGATTGCCCCCTACCACCGAATGTTCGACCACCAGTGATGAACAATCCGAACCATCAACCTATGGGTAACAATCAGTATAGACCACCCCCTGTGGGCAACTATCAGGCTCGGCAGCCGCCAGTACCAAACAACCGCCCACCTGGACCACCAAGGGGAGGTCCACCCTATCAGGGAAAAATAGGACGTGCTCAGGTGAATGCTATCCTCGAAGATGGAGGGGACGAGGAAGGACCACTACTCGAGCACCCTGAACAACATGAAACCCTAGCAGGTACATTACTTGTACTTGAAATACCTGCTTCTGTACTGTTCGATACGGGAGCATCCCATTCCTCTATGTCTGAAAAGTTTAGGAAAAAGGTGGGAATAGTGGGTGTGAAAGGAAGTACCTTAAATGTAAGTGTTCCATCCGGAAACACGATAAAAATTGAAACCCAAGTAAAGGGATTGAACATAGTAATGGATGATCACCAAATAAAAACCGACTTTCATGTTCTCGACATGAAAGATTTTGATATAATATTGGGTATAGATTGGTTGACGAAAAACAAAGCCATCATACAGTGCTCGGAACGCGAAATTGATTTTGAGACAGACGACGGTCAATGTTTCACTTTTCGTGGGATCAAGGCAAAGACAGGAGTACGAGTGATATCCGCAATCAAAGCTGTGAAATCATTACGAAAAGAAGGGTGTCAAGGATACTTAGTCTACATTACTGCAGAAAATGAGGACAAAGAGTCGTTGACTAAAGTGCCGGTAGTAAGGAATTATCTCGACGTGTTTCCCGAAGAGTTAATCGGGATGCCCCCAGACCGTCAGATAGAATTCACTATCGACTTGATACCTGGAGCTGCGCCAGTATCAAAGGCACCATACCGAATGACGCCAAAAGAATTGGAAGAATTGAAGGAACAACAGGAAGATTTGTTGAAAAGGAAGTTCATTAGGCCTAGTGTATCTCCTTGGGGAGCGCCAGTCCTATTTGTGAAGAAGAAAGATGGGTCTTTTCGTATGTGTATCGACTATCGAGGACTCAATGAACTAACTATAAAGAACAAATATCCTTTGCCAAGAATCGAAGACCTATTCGACCAACTGAAGAACGCTAGTGTATTCTCAAAGATCGATTTGAGGTCCGGTTATCATCAGCTGAAAGTTAAAGAGAGCGACATTCCAAAGACGGCTTTCAGGACACGCTACGGACATTACGAGTTTACGGTGATGCCTTTTGGAGTCACAAATGCTCCAGCGATCTTCATGGACTTGATGAATAGAGTCTTTCATCCATACTTAGATCAATTTGTCATTGTATTCATCGACGACATACTCGTGTACTCTAAAAGCAAGGAGGAACACGAAGATTATCTCAAAACTGTCTTAGAAACAATGAAGCGTGAAAAATTGTACGCAAAATTCAGCAAGTGCAAATTTTGGATCGATCGAGTCATCTTCTTAGGACACATCATTTCAGCAAAGGGGATTGAGATGGATCCGACAAAGTTAGAGGCTATAATGGACTGGAAGACGCCAACTAATGTCAACGAAATTCGAAGTTTCCTTGGATTAGCGGGCTATTACCGAAGATTCATACAAGATTTCTCATGCATTGCGAAGGCATTAACTCAGTAAACGAAGAAAACAGAGAAGTTCGTCTGGACGCCTACTTGTGAAGAAAACTTTCAAAAGTTGAAAAGAAGGTTAACCTCTTCACCAGTATTAACTATCCCGTATGGATCCGAGGGGTTTGTTATCTACACAGATGCATCCTTATCCGGACTAGGATGTGTCCTTATGCAACGTGGAAAGGTTGTTGCATATGCGTCTCGACAACTCAAAATACATGAACAGAACTACCCGACGCATGATTTGGAGTTGGCTGCTGTGGTTCATGCACTGAAGATCTGGAGACATTACTTGTATGGTAGCAAGTGTGAGATCTATACAGACCACAAAAGCTTGAAGTACTTCTTTACACAAAAGAACTGAATATGCGTCAAAGGAGGTGGCTTGAACTGGTAAAGGATTACGATTGCACTATCCACTACCATCCTGGAAAAGCGAACGTGGTCGCCGATGCCTTGAGTAGGAAAGCAAGTACAAAACTCAACGTCGTACCAACCACATAAAAATCGCTAATCGGAGAACTTTCCCGAATGAATTTGGAATTTTCAACAAAATGTTGTGCGGATTCCATGATTTTTGCACTCACGTTGCAACCAACCTTGAGAGAACGGATCAAGGACGCGCAACGGAGCGACGCATTCCTCGAGGGAATAAGAAAACGAGTGGAGAAAGAATCCATCCAGGGTTTTAACGTTGGCAATGACGGGACACTGATGTTTGAAAATAGAATATGTGTGCCCAAGGACGAAGAGTTGAGGAACGAAATCCTCAAAGAGGCACACAATACACCCTATACAGTACATCCCGGAGAGACGAAGATGTACCGTGGACTTAGGGAGAACTTTTGGTGGAGAGGTATGAAGCGAACAATAGCTCACTTCGTCAAGAGATGTTTAACTTGTCAACAAGTTAAAGCAGACCACCAACGACCGTCAGGATTACTACAACCTTGGGAGATGCCGGAATGGAAATGGGAGAACATCACCATGGATTTCGTCACAGGGTTTCCTAAGACGATAAGAAATCACGACGCCATCTGGGTTGTCGTTATTAGGCTCACAAAGACTGCACACTTCATCCCCGTTCGAATGACATACTCATTGGACAAGCTTGCTCAACTATACGTGGAAGAAATAGTCAGGCTGCACGGAGTACCGGTTTCGATAGTTTCCGATAGAGACCCTCGTTTTACCTCTAAGTTTTGGAAGATCCTACAACGAGCCTTGGGAACAAATCTGAATTTCAGCACCGCGTATCACCCTCAAACCGACGGGCAGTCAGAGAGAACTATTCAGACTCTGGAAGACATGTTGAGGGCATGTGCTTTGAACCTCGAAGGAAGCTGGGAGACTCACCTTCCTTTGGTAGAATTTTCTTATAACAACAGTTACCAAGCCACCATAAAGATGGCACCGTTCGAGGCACTTTATGGGAAGATGTGCAGATCGCCTATTTGTTGGAATGAAGTTGGAGTTCGTAAGATTCTTGGGCCAGAACTCGTGGAGAGATAAGTGGCAATAGTTTCGATGATCAAGGAGAGGATCAAGATAGCACAGGATCGTCAGAAATCTTATGCCGAACATAGAAGGAAGGATTTGCATTTTGATATTGGCGAGAAGGTGTTCCTTAGAGTTGCACCGATGAAAGGATTGATCCGCTTCGGAAAGAAAGGTAAATTGAAGCCTCGCTATATTGGGCTATTCGATATTTTGGATAGGGTTGGAGATGTAGCCTATCGTCTAGCTCTACCGCCCAAGCTATCTCAAGTACATAACGTCTTCCACGTCTCTACCCTTAGGAAGTATGTGACCGACTTGGACCACGTCATCAGTTTTAAGGACTTAGAAATAGGTCGTGACTTAACTTACGAGGAAGTACCGGTGACTATTTTGGGAAGAAAATTGCACATCTTGCGGAATCGAGAGATACCTCTGGTTTTAGTTCAGTGGAGTAGACATGGGAAGGAAGAAGCCACTTGGGAAAGAGAAGACGAGATTTTAGAGAAGTACCCGCAATGCCTATGAGAAACTAGTAAGTCAAATTTCGGGGACAAAATTATTTTAAGGGGGTGAGGATGTAACACCCCGTCCCAAAATTTTAATATAAATAATGCATAAATAACTTAATAAACTAGAATTTAATTTTTTGTATTTTCTCTCCCAATAATAATATTAGAGTGTGTATATTTGCAAAGACTTTGAATTTTTCAGGAAACGGACGAGCATTTTGAGGCGGGCGCACTCCTAGCACTCTAAAAGAAAATTTAAATCATAAACACATTAAAGGAAACTTTAACTTCCGTTCGTTGAAAGAAATCAAATTTCGACGAATTTGAGAGTTTATCATTTAGAAACCGAATCAAATAAATAAATAAATTTCGTCTCGAAACGTGATGGATCAACAACTAAAAATCCTAAATAATTAATTCCATCGAGTTCATAAATTCGATTTAACAAAACCACGATTTTAAAATACGGGTTGGTGATACGAAGGCGTAACATCGAGTGTGAACTAATAACATGTTTAATAAAAAAAATTAAGTTACACCAAATTGAGTTTGTATATATGAGTCGGTGGGTAAAATATAAAAAAATAATAAAATAATAGTAACAATTGTTCGAAGGAAACAAACAGCCTTGAAAGGTTACCAAGCAGCCACGTCTCCTCCTCAGGTGTTTCGAAAGAAACAACAACCCTTTTTTCCCACTATTTAAAGCAGCCCTCCCCATTTACTTGTTCTAAGTCCTTCGATCGAACTAAGCCAAAGCTCTGCAGAAATTTGTGATTAGCTATATACATCCTTCGAATCACTATCCAAGGTAAGAACACCCCTCCTCATACAAGCCTTCTTGATTAATCTCTCTTAACTCATAAGAGAAGATGGATCGTTTCTATCATTCCGGTAAAACGTAGGAGTCGTATCATCATCCAACTCAGACTCGAGGCGAAACGAATCGGAGAATACTCTATACGATCCAAAAAGAGTAACAGCCACCATCTCCCTTCTCTTCCCCTGTTTTTGTTTCTTATTTTCAAGCTTCTGTACCTAACTTTTAGATCATCTCTTTGCAAAAAATCACGAAGGGCTCTTGTCAAGTTCGTCATCAATCATCCCTCCGAGCTTCCACGCGATTTCAGGCCAAAAACCAGTATCTAAATCAAGAAAACTACACAGGTTTTCAACACAAATCCCTTTACGTGCTATTTGCGAAATTTCGATTACCGTCCTTGATTTTCGGTGCTTGAATCTGATGGAATGTGTATTATACATGTTTTGTTATGTGGTAGATGTGTCTTTGTTGTTTGAGAACTAGATTAAGTATGCGAAATGACTTTGGAAGTTACAATAAAACTGAAAAATTTATGTTGAAATGCAGTAACTATAGTTGTCCGTATCTTTTGATAGAAAAATAATTTTGACTCAAAACCAAAGAGGTTATGATCTCCATATGGTAGGGAGTTTGAGTGTAAAAAATTACGCAAATTGGTTCAGTATTCTGGGATTTATTCGATTTTTAAAGTAAAGACAGTAAGCTGGAAAATAAAGAAAAACAGGGCATGTTCATTTCAGTTCAAAACTTAGGAGTCGTTTTTACTCGACTTTGACGCACAAATCTTCACAAACTTTTTATTGCCAATAAACTTGACATAGCTTAGTTTATTTTACTTGAAGAAAAACGCAATTTGGATCGTCCGTTTGACGGGAATAAAATCGCGAACATGAGAGAAAATTCAGTCATTTTATGTCTTTAAACTAGCTAGCAAGGACCAGTTTTGAATTTTACCAAATTACGCTTTTGTTCTATTGCCATGCGATTTCAAATAATTTTTATTGACCAAGCAAACTGTGTTAATGAATTTCAGTACGCAGTCACGATGTTTTATGAACGACTAGGACCGAAATTGATAAATATTATGCGGAAAACACTTTCTTCATTATAAAATCTAAAGAACGAGATTTAATGCCCTCGTTAAATTCTCAAACGACCAAACAAATATTTTAATATACTTTACGTATTATTCCAATATTTTTTGAGCTAAAGAAAGAATGTTTTGCTTTGAAAATAATTATATGTGTCACTACGACACCCTTTAAAATTATATTAATTAAGGATAAAAGAGATCACTAAAATACGGAAGAACTGTGCTAGGCGAAGTGCGGCCCAAGTCAAAGCTCGGACGATCCCTGCGTTACGCTTGCTACACTGTTCAAGAAGTTTGTAGCTTTTCTTAAAAGTTAAAGAGGTGGGTGTCACTATTGTATTGCCGTAATATTATATGGACTGTTGGTGTATTCTGAACTAAACTAAACTAAACAAACATCAACATATAACTAAGAACACAAGAATACAATAATAATTATGGTATAATATTATGATATGTGTGATATGTAAATTACGATTTCACGGAGGTGGCGGGAAAGTGTTTATGGGGGTAGCATGTGGTAGAGTCGCTACCAGTGTCCCAATATGTGTTTCACGGAGGAGGCGGGAAAGTGTTTATGGGGGTAGCATGTGATAGAGTCGCTATCAGTGTCCTAGAAGGAGGTGGAAGCGTTTAGGGGGTAGCATGTGGTAGAGACACTACCAGTGTCCCATACGATATACGATAATGGTGTTATATGATGTGTGAAAATTTATGAAATATGATGACTATGATTATGATAATTATGATGATGTTTATGAATGAAAATATACATTAAACCCCTTGTGAATAACAAAATTCACTATCCAATTAATAAGAATAATTTATAATAAAATGTTAAGATAATTTATTCTGGCGTACTGCCAATCTATATAGTAGCGTACAGGATGTCCACTGAGATTTTTATCTCACACCCCAAACTAATATCTTTTCAGGTTTTGACTTCGAGGGGCCGATGCTGCAGCAGTGATGACATGGAGTTTCCCCAATAATTAAAATGCTATAAGAATTTATATACTTAATGCTCGTTTTAAATAAATGATATTGCTATACTTGGAGACAATCACATTCGTATGCCGAGTGACAAACTTTCCTAAAAGTTGCTCGATGAAATACATGTATGCTATCTTTAAAACAATTACGGCTTATTATATAAATTTCTAAGTTTTAAAAATAAAAGGGCTATACTACTCTTACGACAACTTTTATTTGTCCTTTAAATTATTTCCGCTGCAAAACTCATATTATTTTACTTGTGTTAATATACATTCAAAAAAAAAATTAGGTTTGGTTTTCAGAAACTAAGTGGCGACTCGAATTTAGAGTGATTAAGCCTCAAGGGCTGCATTCCGGATTCGGGGCGTTACATGTAACGTCCCATGACGCCCAAAAAACTGGAGCTTCTGAGGTAAACTTCCAGCCAGCCCGTATGAAAAGTCTTTAAGAACTGCTGCCCTGCAGAAGATACAAAGAGAGAATCGATACAGATTTTTACCCCATAGGAGGGAAGTTCTTGCTTTTGCTTCTGAATCTTTGAACGAAGGAGTTGGACTTCTTGAGTAAGGGCACGAGCCTGATCCTTGACCTTATTCATTTCTTGCCTCATAGCTACCAGCTGGGCCCTGAGATCCTCAGTACGGGAGCATTCCTGAGTTATCCGAGCCTGAAACACCTTGTTCTGCTGAATAGAGCTAAGAGTATGCTCGAAATACCCGGAAAAGAGGAGGCCGAACTGAAAACATTGAAAGAAAGTTACGAAATGACGAAGTGCATAAACTTTGTAAATAACTAAGGTATGAACCTACCTGAGAAAAGGAATGGGTTGCCTGAATCATCTTGTCCTGAGTATGAAGGCTCGTTAAAGAACGGATGGCATTCGAAGGAAGGTACCGGTATATAAACTAGTAAACAACATCGAAGCCGGCATCAATCTCGGGATCGAGGTCGATGGGTGCTAGCGGAGACGTGACTTGCTTTCCCTTAGTCTTTTTTCTGGAGGTACCGGAGTCGAGGGGAGCAGGATCTCGCGTGCTTGCTATTTTGCCGGAGGAGGATCGAGTCCTCTTCGAAATTGAGCTGGGAGCTGGAGGCGCAGGGGCTTCTGGTGCCATGGCCTTTGAAGAACTTTCGAAAACAGAGCATGTCTGAGTCGAGCTTGCAGGAGCAGGGTCACGAGTGACTTGAGACAGTCAGTCCATATCTGAAAAGAAAACACTAACGCTCGTTAACTTAAAATAGTTATGAATAAACATGGAGAGAAATCCAAAAGAACACGAGTTACCATCGGTGGGTCCAAAGGAGAATTATTGAGTGCTGAAACCAAAGTGGGATAATACTCATGTATTGTTACAAATTGGAGAAACATTGAAAGGCTTATGGGCTTGGGCATGTGCATTGAGATTGAGCATGGTAGACATATTAAGGGATGAACCAGAAGTGGGATGAGGGCCTCGAATCCTATGGTTCTCATAGGCCCACCTAGCATGCAGAAAAGGCCATGGAGAAGGGGGAGTTACAAAAAACCAGTTATTTCTCCACTCCAGATTCCCATCCGGAGGTTTTTCCATGAAAACACAGACGCATTTGACACGACCACAAATGTAGAAGAAACCTTCTAAAAGCTTACAGCTGAACTGGCTCTGAAAAAGTTCAGCAGTGGGTTCCCCCCCCCCCCCCCACCACCACCATTCCCTTGATTAGGGTGTAAAACCCAATCATCATCCTAATGGCGTTGGGGGTGAACTGATTCAGTGGAATGCGAAACAGAGTGGACACTCGACATAAAAAATTAGGTACGGGAAACCTAAGACTTGCTTGAATTTGAGCATCCCAAAGGGCTAAAGTGGGATTAAGAGTAAAATTCGGTCTCTTGTCCCTGTGAAGGATCCTCACCGAGAAAGAAGGAGGAAACACCTCAAGATGACTATACGACATTAACATGGCAGGAGTTATTTGAGAGGAGCCCGATGCATGCTCCGCCAAATGGAGATTAGTAATCGAAAAGTGCAAAACGGGCGTGGAATCAGTGCTACTGGTAGATAGGACCTCTATGGACTCATTACTAGAAGAGACAGACATGAGAGTTTAAGAGCCCTAGAGTCTAAGAGATAAAAAGAAGGTACGAAGAAAATACCTGAATCGAGTGGCCGGAGAAGAAGTCGTAGAACGGATCTCCGACGGGCCGGAATGCTTGGATGCTGAAGAAAAATTCAAGCAAGAGGAAAAATATGAAATGAGTAAATGACTTGGAGAGGGAGTCAGATATTCGAAGAACAAAATGGGTCAAATGGACGGCCCAGATTAAAGCCCTATTTAAATCTCTGAAAAGTTTCAGAAGATCGAGGTAGTGTAAAGGCTGAAGAAAGAGAAGAGCCTTAATGATGGTAGCGTGTACCAAGACACCCGATTTGATTGTGCGGTTACAGAGAATCGCGCGGAATTCGAAGAGGCCCCTAAGTGGGACACGGTTTGAGACTTAGGCGGAATTAAATCCGGATTCAAGTTCGAATGACCTCCAGTACCTCGAGGTACACGAGATCTTGAAACAATAATATTGGAATTTGACGCTCGCACAGAGTATGTTCCAAAATGTGACGCCTATGAAAAGGCTTGATACGATATTCGAGAATTACTCAATACAGGCTCGTGCCTAAGTATTCTCGAGGACCTCGAGGTCCTAAAAACGCAGAAATGCTGATTGACGCCCCTGATGAGGGTTTGATATGACGCCCTTGATAAGGGTTTGATTTTAAATGTTACACTCACAGAATGTGTGTCTTGATATTTGAAGCAAGATTTGCTTGGATTTGAATTTGAAACCATGCCTAGGACCCCGAGGCCCTACAGGTACTGGAGATATGAAGATCAATTAGACGTCTGGCCTACTCTCATAAGTGTAATCCACTTTACGAGAGTAGGGGGGAGTGGTTGATGTGGACAAAATGTGTCGTCCTATGAGAAAATGACACGTGGCGTCCATATGAGTTATCCGATGAGGTTTGGATACGATTACATAATTATTCCTTTACTTATATAGATTATTATGATGACTATCATTGGTATATTGATAATGGACACTTGAGATGATGGATTGGGCCTAGTTTAGGCCCAAACCCACAGAGATTGAGACCACTGGGCCAGATAAAGATGAGAATCGGCCCTGAGATGAACAGGTCATAAGTCTTCCACCCTTTTAGGGGAATTGTTGGGCTTGGACCCATATTTCCGGAGTTCAAACCTAGAGAGCCAAATCGCGGAACTTGCGCATCAAGCATGAATCCCACTTTGTGGGTAAAGGGCGTGCAGAGACATCACACGTACCCCGCTTTTCTCGGAGCTTGGACGAGCTAATGGAGGCAGACTTGGTCTTGGACAAACCTACTAAGCCCACTATTGTAGCAGTTGAGAGAAAGAGGGGAAGTGGACAACCCTTCCCCAAAGGTACCATTTAGTATTTATACGTCCCTTCGCGGGTTATTTGAGATATCTAATCACACCAACAGAATCCTAACATTCTGATACACTTATCCACCGGAAAGTTCCTTGACATACTTTCCGGCGCGCTGATATAAGCTGAAACACACCTGAATTACTCCTGAAAAACAGGAATATTAAACTGATATTATTTAGGGGCTTTCTCCCGACAGATTGCCCTTTATTCTTTTCCTTGAGATCGCCGGTTCTGACTTGAGCGTCGGAGGACCCGCGCCGGAGATCTCTCAGACGGGTTTTTTGCAGGTGTCAAGGCATTTTGGAGACAAAGAGTTCAGCCATAATCCAGCCTGTGATCGACAAATCTCAGGTGCGAGATTACTAATCTTGTGCGTTCTTTTTTTACGCATCACAACCCATTTTTTTTATAGTGGGGACGGACCGTCAGAGCTGTTAAACGAACCGAGCTGCTCGTGAGCTAGTCTCGATAATGCTCGAGCTCGTTCGTTAAATGAGTTGAGCCCGACTTGTTAGACTCGATATCCATTTTTTAAAATTTCATTAGGCTCAGATCGATAGACTCGTTTTCGAGTCAAACTAGAACTTCAAGTACTCGACTCAGCTCGGCTCAAATAAGAGCTCTACGAACCGGTCCAACGGGTCTAACCCAATTTGACGACTCTAATCAAGACGGATGAATAAAATAATTTTTAATTTTAATTTTCAAAATGTTTTTAAGTAAAAACAGTACACAAAATTTCAGATTATTTTCGTTAAAGTGAAGTAATTTAAAGGGCACAATCCTATTTTTTAAGTTTTGGGGAAAATGATAATAACTAATTTAATTTATAATTTTTTGGAAGTTAAAAAGGTTGTTTGCTTCCTCATTTAATTGTTGAAAAAAATTTAAAAAAAAAAAAAAGTGTTTTATCAAATTACAAAAGATAAAACAAGATACGTAACCTGAAAAGAAATATTCCAGATTCATATATACGACTTTTGGCTTTTGACATGATGAACGCCAAGAATTTAGGGCTCTTTTCTCAAGCTTCCGAGTCCTGACGATTTCACCGCGAGCTCCCTAACTATCACGATCAGCAATTGGCGCTTACAGTCACGATGCGTCGACGCTCCTTTACTCCTTCAATTTATGTCATATTATTAATTTCATCCTCCATTCTGTTGAGCTTCATTACCAATCGATCCGTAAATGCCGAAGTCATTACATTGACATCCGATACTTTTAACGACAAGGTAAATTTTGTGGACTTCACTCTTTAGAAAATGAAATCCCTTTTGTTGAATCTCATAGATCACGCCAATGTAAGCTTCCTGGTTAGGTTTTCGGGAATGTTGTGATATTGTTCCCATGTGCTCATCAAATCTGAGAAACTTTTTGAGGCAATTAATGGTTAGATGTTTGTAATTGAGTATGCTGTTTCTCTTTAATGATGGTTTTTTTTCTTTTTTTGGCGTTTTTATATATAGACACACGTACTGACATTCCATGTATATGCTGAGCTCTTTCAGTTTTGCTGTCTTACTGGGCATAATAATTGTATTTGCTCTAGTGCTAGTTTATTCTCAAATCTCTAATTAATAGCAGTGACTTTGCTCTTGATGCTTTATTGTTGTTGAAGTGCGAATGTGGTTTGTGTAGGTTCAGGAGAAAGATACAGCTTGGTTCATTAAGTTTTGTGTCCCCTGGTGCAAGCACTGGTAACTTACGTTTTGGTTGTTGCCATTTCTTTTCCGTTCAAAACGAGCATCTTCTGAGAATTTGAATACAAGTTGTTGTTAGCTTAATAATTGTATTGAAATCTTTTTTCAGCAAAAACTTGGGGACATTATGGGAGGACTTAGGGAAGGAGATGGAAGGCGAGGATGAAATTGAGATTGGAGAAGTTGATTGTGGCTCAGATAGAGCAGTGTGCTCTAAAGTAGATATCCATTCTTATCCCACATTCAAGTTATTCTATAATGGAGAAGAAGTTACAAAATACCAAGGTATGGGGATCTTTTTTGTTGTTTGAGACCTTTGTGCTTGCCTTTTTTTTTTTTACCCTTCATTGTTTTAGCTACATCTGACTAGGCTCGTTACTGCTTTATCCACAACTTTTTTTATGTGAAGGTTGAGAAATAACACCATGAATTGTTGTCACCCGTGCTTTAATCAGTTCCTTCTAATGGCTGTAGGGTTATACCAATTTAAATATATTTTTAAAAATCTTTTTGACCAGTATTCCATTAGATATTGATAGCAGAAGAACATGGGGCATTGGTACCCTTGTGTGTTTGGGATGCTGAACGACCTGGAACAGAAAATACAGCTGACCCACAATTATTTCTGATTGGATTGGCTGCAAATTTTGTTCTTGTCTTTCAACAGATAGCGTAAAAGATTGACAAACTCTAAACTGCTTAACTATTAATTTGCAATCAGATGATTGAGGTACCTAGGTACCTCCCAAATCACAGAATTAAGAACTTATAATACACAGCTTTGTTAGTTCAAACCCAAGTGGGTACATTTCAGGGATCAGATATCCAACTAACCTGTCTGCAACTTCAAGGAACCATATATGCACTCAAAATTGAAAATTCACATTCAATATATATACCATGTGGTGTCGCATGTCGCATTAAATTAAAAACAAGAAATAGCACAATCAATTTTTAGTTTAGAGAAAAGGAAAAAAAAAAACTACTATATTGATTTGGATGGGTCATGGGTGGAGGTGGGTGGGTGGGTGGTTAAGAAGACTTTGGGCAAGAGGTGGATGGTGGTGAAAGATGACCAAGTTAGTACCTATGCACGAACTGGAAAGATTCAATAGGCTGAACTTTGGTATCTTGGGGTAATTTGATGCCCTCTTTTGTGAAATCTAGTTTGATATGAAAATGCTATTCTTCTTATCATAAGAACAGAAGTGTTGAAGACTTTGTTGGAGTGGTCTCTTTCATGTCAACAATTTTTGTCAGATATAGAGGCCATACTCTTTCAGGTGATAAACGAGGCTTTAGTGACTTTAGTGAAGCACAAAATTATCTCGAGCCTAACACACACTCTCTCTCTCACACTCATTTTTTTTGGTAATTTGAAAAGTGGGTTCTGGAAGAGAGCTCTGTAAAGCATTTAGAAAATTAATCATCATTTTTTGGTAATTTGGACAAACCTCGAAAACGGTTTTGGTAGTATACCCTCTTTATAATATTGATATATTGATCTGGAATAATAATCCAGTTGTGTGTTCGATTTCAGATTCATAATTATGCTTGTAACACATAAATATCAAATGGGTGTCCTTGTCTACAATATAGAGTCACTCTCGTGTGTACCCAATTGCATGATGCAATTGATGTCATTGAGCCACAATTTTAATTTGATTCTAATGTGGGGATTAAAAATTCAATTGAAATATTAAAAATATATTCAAATCGCTTAAACTCTAATTGTATGTATGCATTCAATTGCATACAAGAATTTGCCCTATAATATATATTTCCTTCAGAAAATGATGCAAGGACGAGGTAGCTTTGCTGCTATAGGTTTTATGTTTGATATCTATTTAGTACTTCTGTTCATGTGTGGCCCTTTTTACATTCTTTTTTTCTCTCTGAGTGTTGAGACACCAGTAACTGTGTCAATGATTTGAAAGCCCAATGTTCTCACTTGACACTAGTGGAATTGATGTTCGTACTTCTGATTGAGCATGAGGCCAGAGTTACACATATGCTTCATGTACTTAAGTTTATGTGTTTGCTCTTGCAAACTAAATTTTACAGGAAAAAGGAATGTTGAATTGCTGAAAGCATTTGCTCTTGAAGAAACAGAGAAGGCAGCTACAAAAGCACAACTTGAGAATGATGCTGAGTTGTAAATTACATTTAGGTAACCAAGGCATTCTTTCTAGTTTCTATTATTATAGAACATGGTTATATTTATTTATTTATCTTGCCTCCATATTGTAGGAGTATCAGTTATTTATGTACCGGATCTTTTCTTTTTTTGAAAATTCTCACTGGATTGATCTTTGCCTTGGCAGGTAGAGCTTGCTACGCTGCTGGATGTCCTTAACTGCTTATCCTTCAGATCTTCTCAAACATGCAACAGCTATGCTCTGTTTTTCTTGACTCAATACGGGTTTGTTGCAATAGACTTGTCATCAAATAGAATTAGCTTTGCTTGAAAAATCATTTGCTGGATCAATTTTCTTGGGCAAAATTTTGTTTCTAGAGAAACTTATTCAGAATATGTTTTTCTTAAAAAATTGTTTCGTAGATAACATTATTGGTGTACGCAGTTCTGAATAATTGTACCCTTTTATTCTCAAAAAATATATTCACAGCATGGTTTCTGCAAATGCAACTAACATCTAACATATTTGAGAATCAGTTTAATTTGAAAGCTATGAGGGGAGTTCTTGAAAATGATTGTCTACCATTTTCTATTGTTTGCAAACAGCCCGTTAGTAGCCCTCTAACCTGGTTACACATGATGATAAATGTTGAGAGCAAGTTATCCATCTTCCATTGCGTTCTTTATCAGAATTTTTTTGTTGATGCACAAAAAATAAAGGTTACAAATGCACATCTCAAGTTGGGTACATCTGTTTATGATAGTTACCAACCAATAGGTAGAGAAAAAACATACAAGGCCGTGACTATTAATTTTACTTACTATTTCACTGCAATTTCTCCCCAGTTTCTTTTCTACGAATATAAATCAAGCATTTTGTTCTTAGAATAGAGATGCAAAAAATTGGATGGAGTAATTAGAATAGAGACCATTTTATTTGATTGTCTGATGAACGATTCAATAATAATACCAAATGAAGCTGAGGATAACAGCCAAACGAATTCACAAGTACAAACAAACGAAAATATCCTTCATTCACAATAACACAATGATCTCAGAATCTGGCAATTCATCAAACACCTGATGTGCCTGAATTTAAAATTTCAACTAAACTTATAGGACGCATAAGAAAGAGCCCCGTGGGTCCAACTATGGTGAATGAGCTCACCTCTGGAATTCTCACCGGCTGCGCCCATGGCCACATGTAGCGGATAAAAATGGTCGGGACTCGGATGCGCCAACTGCGCATGCGGCGCTTTCTCCGCATACTTATTCACATCCTCATACCTCCCTTCAACCAACGCATCCTTGATCCAATTATCGAACTCGGAAGCCCACGACGCCACCGCGTTACCGCCGTTCCGGTTCATCATCCGCAGGTTATGCGTGGCGGCGCCCGACCCGATAATCAAAACGCCGTCGTCTTTCAACGATCTCAACGCCTCCCCCACCCGATAATGGTGCGCCCCGTCTTTGTGCGTCTGGACGGACAGCTGGCACACCGGAATATCCGCCTCCGGGTACATCAGCATGAGTGGGACCCACGCGCCGTGATCCAGCCCGCGTTTCTTGTCGACGTGGACCGTTTCGAATCCGGATTTGATTAGCAATTGCTTCACCTTGTTGGCCAATTCGGGCGACCCGGGAGCCGGGTACTTGATCCGGTACATCTTATCCGGAAACCCGTAGAAATCGTAGATGGTGTCGCTGGGGCCCGAAACGGCGTTGACTGCGGGCTCTGAGGTCTCCCAATGGCCCGAAATGATGAGAATAGCTTTGGGTTTATCCGGTAGGACTTTGTGCTGGAAGGATTTGAGGAAGGGGCGGGCCGGGAGGGAATCGTCGATGGAAAGAGTTGGAGAACCGTGCGATATGTAAAAAGTCTCCGGAATTCCTTTCGCCATTATCGTGGTCTTGTTGATTGAGGATTGTCGGCTGTCAATTGAATTGGGCAAATTGGTAGTGAAAATAATGCAGAGGCAGAGGGATCCGAATACGTATATAAGGGAGAGAGATTTTGCGTTCATTCCGTGTGATCTACGAGATCACCAACCCTGTTTCTTATGACTTTCTACTTCTGGCGAGCGTTCATTTTCATATTAAAAAAGGAAAGAAAAACAGGGGCTGATGACAACGCTGCTTACGTCGGGGATCGAACCACGATTGGGGGTTTAGGTTGGTTACTCTCCCTCAACTTGAAAAAAAAGTAGTCGAGCAATTCGAGTAGCTACCAAATTCGAGGTCATAATTTTTTGGTTCAAAAAGCTTGTGAATCTAATTGCGTTTGTAAAATATTTGCTATTTTGTCCGTAATTTATATTTATATATACGTAATCGAGTAGAGTCAATTTGAAATTTATTTTATCATTGATTATATTGAATTTTAATTTTGTAAAATTATACTTGGAGGTTAAAAATTTTAGACTCAACAAAGTGTAACCATGATGCCAATTAGAAGTGTCTAGAAGATTATTGCCTACACGATGACATGGGGAATGAATACTTAAAAATTGAAAATATTCTTATTCGTAATGGAAAATTTGAATATTTTAAATTTAGAATTCATATTGTACTGAACTTGGGGTACATTAAAATATATTCTCTCCATTAGTCTATTTCAAAATAACTTTCACATTTTTTTTTTAATGTTGTTCACAAACATACGAAGCTAATTATATACGGAGGTAGTAATATTTTATTAAATGCATGATATTACTACCTCATAGGCTTGCTTCAATCCTATCTCTGATTCTTGAAAGTTATATTAGCTTCAATATCTCAAGGTTCTGACTATTTATTTACACCTCCATTTCGATTTAGAACCTCCCCCTTTCATTTTAATAATATAATAATCATGTAATAAAAAATACCATCTGGACTCTTTTACTTTACAGGTTGAATTAAATGGAATTACATTATTTTTGGAATTGAGATTTGTGTTTGAATTGATGGATTAAATTATCTTACCTTCTCTTTGGGACTAATTAACACCCAAATGCATGATTATCAAGGATAACAATCTCGGGCCAATTATAATCACGGGCTAAATTCAAGTAAACCAAACATGGGAATTATAGAGATAAAACAATATATCCTATCTAATCTAATAAACCAAACATGCCCTTTAAGTCATATTACACTACTAAATGCACCCCCACTACTAACTGCACCCCTCCTTCAACTTTTAAACTCTAAACCTAATTTTACTCCCCGTCACCGCCGTAGCCGCCACTACCACCACCACCAAACACCAAACAATAAAATTTCGGATATAACTTAGAAAACTTTCAAAAAAAAAAATTTAAAATTTTCGACAAATCAGTGTCGAACATATTCACTCACGAATATGGTCGAAAAAAAGAAGAATTCGACTATTTTAGATCGACCAAATACATTCTCGTCGACGAGAATGTATAGAGCCGACCCTAGTGTGTCGAAGAAAAGAAAAAAAAATAAAAAAATTAAAAACTACATACTTGTGTTGCACGTTGCTGAGGTTGGGGGTACGGGGTGGGTGGGAGGGGGGTAAGGAGATGATTTTTTTGTACTTGTTTTTTCTACTGCTGTTGACGGGAGGGGAAGACAGACGGTGGTGACGGAGTGGTGGCCGACAAGGGTGGGTGGGCGACGACAGTGGGGTGGGGAAGGGGAAGGAGAAAAGGAAGAGAAAGAGGAAGGGACAAATTAGGGTTTTAGGGGTGGAGTGTGTTTAGTAGATACAAAAGGGTATTTATGATAACTCAAAGGGGGTGCATCCATCCTGACAAATTTTAGAGGGTGTGCATCAATTGGGGGAGTGTTCTAAACCGAAATGGAGGTGTAAATAGTCAGACCCTATCTCAATTATATTTTTTTGAATTATATTAAATACCCATCCCTTTTTTTCCCCTCCCCATGACTCGAACCCAGGATCTAAGGAAGGTCTAGGTAGTGGTGCTCTAACCACTTGAGCTATCCCACTTTGTCAGACCCTATCTCAATTATTGTTGACTTCAAATATCCAGATGTCTTGATCATAACTCGGCCCATCGGTTAGGGCCTGTTTGTTTTGGAATGGGAAATTCGGATTTGGGATTTCGAAACTCCACCCCCGTTACAGTTTGGGATTTTGATTCAAGATTTCAAAATCATACCCTATAAACCCTATAAAAGTCAACTCTATAAATACCTATAAAATCTATAACCCTATTCTATAAAGTTAAATCCTACCCTATATAAATCCCAAAACAAACACAAAACATAAAAAAAATTAAAATTTTAAAATCCACTAAATTTTGAAATCCGAATTTCAAAATTCTCAAAATCCCAAAACAAACATGCCCGTAGGGACTTAGGGTTCTTGATCGGAGAAATTTGAAAATTTTGATTTGTTCAATTCTTCAGCTGAAAAAACGTGTTTTATTAATTTTGAATTTGGAAAATAGTTTTTTTTTTTTTTGTTTTATTAATTTTGAAAGATATAATATAGAAAATGATATTTACACAAACCCAAGCTTAAGCGAGTCAAGTCACTACTTCGGATCCAAATTTTTTTTCAACCCTCTCCAATATTTCTCTCTCTTAAAAGAGAAATGCTGTGAGCTCTTCCTTAAGAATTTCAATTGAAATTTCTTCAGCCTGAGCCTTTTTGGCTTCATTTCTTACCGAAGACGCTTGATCTTTCGGTGTTTTTTCAAATTTTATCTTTTGGATTGGCAGACCCTCAAATCTTTTGGGTTTTCTTTTTCTCGATTCCTTAAAATTTCCTTAATCATTGTTTTGGGGTGTTTTTCGGAGCTCTTTTTACTACGCGTGAGTGCCACTTGCAAGAACATTGGGCGTGACCGCTTCACTCTCCTCGCCAAAAAACATTCTCTGATTCCGGATCGATGGGCATTGGGCTATTGGAGAAAGGTGGATTTTGCTTGGATTACACAGATTTCTCTTGGAATCTGGGGTACGCAACCCCTGGTTTTTTTGGGGCGGTTTTATGCCTTTATAAGGCGTCGGATGTTATCAAATGGAAACACACCCAACCCTTTCACATTCCCTTGTTTGCTTTCTCCCTTCCTAAAAAAATGGCTGATCATATTCAGGAAAAAATGGCTGCTTTCTCTTTGGCTGACCATAAAACCACAAATATTGTGGTCCCAGACACAGAGTTGGCGTTTCCGAAATATGCGTTGGTGTTACGGTTCGTGGCAAAAAGAACATTCAAGATTCCAGAGTTACGGGACTTGTTGAAGATTGTTTGGGAAATCAAAGCTTCCCTTACTGTCTCTCTGATAGGGGAGGGAATGTTCTTACTAGATTTCTCTAATGAACTGGAAATGAAGATGGCGTTACACAGGCAACCGTGGAATCTCCGCAAATCTCTGATCGTGTTACAAAGGATGCATGGTCAGGAGCGGCCCTCTACTCTTAGCTTGCATCTAGTTCCTTTTTGGATCCAGGTGCATGGCCTTCAGCTGCATGCAATGACTAAGCCAATCGGTGTCCGGGCTGGCAGGGTCATCGGAGAGGTTCTGGAAGTTGAAGGTAAGAAGGATGAGGAAGCGTTGGGAGAGTGCCTTCGTGTGCGGGTCCTTGTGGATACTAATATCCCCCTAAGCAGATGTTGCTATCTTACGGTGGAGGGTGTTAAGATGGTTACTATTTTTAGATATGAACGTTTGTCGGACTTTTGCTATTTGTGTGGTCGTCTGGACCATGTGGAGGGTGATTGTGAGTTGGGCCTGGGAAGAACAACGGAATGGCGTAAGGCAAATCGTTTCTTTCCGGAGTGGCTGCGTGCGGATAAACAAAAGAGTCCAAAAGAAGAGGAGCTGCAACAATTTCTTGATTGGTTAGACAGGAACCCCCAAGTTCAGGAACAGGCTCAGGAAGGCTCTAAAGATGAAGCGGCTAGGCGAGCAAAAGGTAAAGTTGTTATGCTTGATGATGATGAGAGCGTATTATGCTTGAGAACGGGCCCAAAAGAGCGTCGAGTTGTTCATAGCTTTGAGGAGTTGATGCCTCGAAAAGATCCCTACCCAAATTATGTTGGAGCATTCACTGAAGGAAAATTTCAGAAATGGGATCCCAGATCCGGTATGTTTCTTGAACCCCTTTCCTTTGTTGTCCCGATTGGACATGCACATTGTTTTTTCAAAGAAAATTGGGTTTGATCGACAATGGAAAAGATTATCGGGTTATTCATCATGTGGGAAGGGATTTTCGTGCAAGAGATTTTGATACTTATATTGAAATTATCACTGATGGCGAGGATCCCTATGTTCCGGTGTTTGAAGAAGAGGTCAGGGTGCGACTGAACAAACAGGCTGCAGATGTAAACAAGGACAAAGCGGACTCGAGGGGGGCTGCCTCAGCTCAAAGCATAAACACCCATGTAAGAAGAGGAATTTGTTTGAAAGAAATGAGAAGTGTGTGGAGGATAGGGTTTGGACTGATATGGAAATGGAAGATAATGAAGGGACTGCCCTAAAAAAAGCTAGAAGAATGTTTGAAGCTTTGGGCGAGCCGTTGGTGATCCGGGGATTGGCGGAGGCTGAGACTGATCAGCCCCGCCAGAATGAATGAGCCTATTGTGTTGGAACGCACGTGGTGTGTGTAGTACACCTGCGTTCAATCAATTACGTAGTTTAATTTCTAAGTACTGTCCTAGTTTGTTATTTGTTTCTGAAACCAAATGCTTGTACTCTCGTGTGAATTTCCTTAGGTCTCAGCTAGGTTTTCAACACAGTTTTCATGTTGATGCCCAAGGAAATTCGGGTGGTTTGATGCTTTTATGGAAAGAATGGAATATTAATATCTTGTCCTTTTCTTCGGGTCATATTTATTGTGTAGTTGAATCTTTGGATAGGAGATGGAGATTTACAGGTTTTTATGGTAACTCTAATCTTGTTTTACGAAGGGAATCATGGGAACTACTCAAGCGTTTGAAAAATTATAATTGCTCCGTACCAAGACCTTGGTTAATTGGGGGTGACTTCAATGAGACTCTGTATCATCATGAGAAAAAAGGGGGGGATTCTAAACCTGTATCCAGACTTGTGCAATTTCAAGAGGTTTTGGATTTTAACAATATATTTCCCCTTCATACGAATGGGCCGAAATATACCTGGTTTAACAAAAGAGCTGGTCCGGATCTTATACGAGAAAAATTGGATAGGTATCTAGCTAATACAGAATGGGCCGAAAGTTTTCCTCACTATAAAGCAAGCACTCTGGAGTTTTTTGGGTCTGACCATAGACCTATTTGGCTGCAATGTGATGTTTCTTTAAGTCGAACTAAAAGGGAATTGGTCAGGGGTTTTAGATTTGAAAATCATTGGCTCAAAGAAGCAGATTTTAAAGCTACTGTGGATAACATTTGGAATCAAATTGAACCTGAAAGACCATTACATGAGAAATTGGGGCAATGTGGAAGGGCACTCCGCAAATGGGCTTATAAAAAGGGGGGTCCAATTCCTGAGCGTATTAACTCATTGCAAGCGCAGTTATCACAGGAGCTTCAGGATGACAATAATAGTCCGAATTGTTGTAAAATCAACCTTTTGCAAAAAGAGGTTGAAAAGCTACACACACAGGAAGAATGGTTTTGGAAACAACGATCTAGAGTGGAATGGTTAAGAGAGGGTGACAGAAATACCAAGTTCTTTCATGCAAGAGCTACGTTGCGAAGGAATCAGAACTACATTAGAGGCATTTGGTCAAGCAATAATGTTTGGATTGCCAATGAACAGGCAGTTTCTGATGAATTCTTGGGCTATTTTGAACATATTTACACATCTTCATGTCCTTCTATGCAGGAGATTCAAATAGCCACGAGAGTTATTCCCCAAAAGATTTCTCAGGATTTGGCTACAATTCTGGACAGACCCTTTACCAAGGAGGAAATTGATCAAGCAGTAAAGGACATTGGCCCTTGGAAAGCGCCGGGGCCTGATGGCTTCCCAGCCTCCTTTTATCAATCGAACTGGGAGTCTATTGGTGGAGAAATTTCAAAAATCATGTTGCAGAAGCTTAATGATGAGGGCTCCCTGGATACATGGAACCAGACTACTATCACCTTGATCCCCAAAACTAAAAATCCGGAAAAGGTTACTCAGTATAGGCCTATCAGCCTATCTAATGTTTCTTACAGGATTTTGGCCAGAACTATAACAAATCGACTAAAAGGGATTATAGATGATATTATTGACCCATTCCAAAGTGCCTTCATCCCAGGACGATTAATTACAGACAACGTTCTCATCGCTTTTGAAGGAATGCATTGGATTAAATCCTCAAAGAGTAAAGAAGGTTATGCTGCTCTAAAGCTTGATATGAGCAAAGCATATGATAGAGTGGAGTGGAGTTTTTTGCAAGAAGCAATGGTATGTCTGGGATTTTCACAAAAATGGTTTCGATTAATTATGAACTGCATCTCCTCAGTCTCATACAGTGTGAACATAAATGGAAGGATCTTAAGATCATTCAAGCCATCCAGGGGCCTTAGACAAGGTGATCCTCTTTCCCCTTATCTATTTGTGATTTGTGCTCAGTGTTTATCCTCCTTAATAACAGAAGCTGTATGTGAGTCAAAAATATCGGGGTTAAGAATTGCTAGATCGGCTCCAATCATATCACATCTTTTTTTTGCGGATGACAGTTTACTATTCTTAAAAGCATCTATTAAGGAAAGTGCTTGCCTGAAAGATTGCCTGAACATATATTCAAAAGCCACAGGTCAGCTTATCAATTTTGATAAATCGGTGATCACTTTTAGCCCAAACACAATGTCCAGAAATAGAGAGTCGATGATCAATATCCTAGGGGTTCGGGCTACACATAGTCATGAAATGTATTTAGGTCTGCCTTCTTTTTCAATGCGTACCAAAAGAATTCAGTTTGGGTACTTAGTGGACAGGGTAAGACAAAGGATAAACTCTTGGGGTCATAAGTTTTTTTCTGATGGAGGTAAGGAGGTTCTCATTAAATCGGTCCTCCAAGCGATTCCGTCCTATGCTATGTCATGCTTTCGTATTCCAGTTTCCATTTGTGCGGAGTTGGAAAGGGAAATGGCTGGTTTTTGGTGGGGGGATCATGATAACAAACGCAAAATTCATTGGACCAAGTGGCATAAACTTTGCAAACCAAAGAATGAAGGGGGTCTGGGGTTTAGGAAAATGGTTTTGTTTAATAAGGCCCTGCTTGCAAAGCAGGTCTGGAGGCTTATTAATCAACCACATACACTGGTAAGCAGAATCTTCAAAGCCAGATACTTCAAACACACAGATTTGCTTGAGGCAGATTTAGGTTCCAATCCTTCGTACTTATGGCGATCTTTCATGTGGAGTAAGGATATCATTGAGGCTGGGGCTAGATGGAAAGTGGGGAAAGGGGACCAGGTTCATATATATAAGCATAGATGGGTGTCAGATTTGGAAGAAGGAACATTAAAATCCAGGATTGCAAGTGCTTCTCGAGTTGATCGTTTTATCCTGCCGAATTATTCTTGGAATTCTGAATTGGTTAGGCAAGCTTTTCTTCCATTTGAAGCTGAAGCCATCCTTCAGGTACCACTCTGTGGTAATGAGCTGGAAGATATTCGATGTTGGCCCCTAAATTCGACTGGACATTATTCGGTAGCCTCTGGATATCATTTTCAAAGGAAACGAGAGGCTTCATGTCTTACTGCCAGGAATGATGGTCCTTAAAATTATAAAGTCTGGACTAAGGTGCTGGGGACACTATGGTCACTTCGAGTCCCTCCGAAAGTTCGTATCTTTGCTTGGAAAATGATGGTTGGAGCTGTGGCAGCTGAAGGTAACCTTTTTAGACATCATATTCCCATTGATCCTTGTTGTCCTTGCTGTGGCTTTTCTTTTGCAGATTCTATGCATGCAGTTTTTTTATGTCCAATGGCTAAAAAAGCATGGAAATCTGTTGGTATGTGGGATCAAATCAAGAGCTTTGTGAAAGGTGACTTTGTGGATTTTCTGATTTCTATCTCTTTGATAGTTAATTCCAAGCATTTGGCTGGTTTTATTATTATTATGTGGGCAATATGGAAGAGTCGGTGTAATTGGAAACATTTGAATGATGAGCGTGGTCATAGGCAATCTTGTAGTTTTAAGGTGCATTGGGCACTGGATTACTGGGAGGATTTTAATAATTCTGGTTTTGCCTTGGCTAGTAAGGGGTTTTTGGTGTCTTAGGATTCTTCCATGAAGCAGGAGAAAATTATTGATCACATTCTTTTTACTGATGCAGCCTTCAACCTAACTCTTAATTTTTTTGCTATAGGCTGTGTCCTGCTTCGAGATATGAATCAAGTGGGTTTGGCTGGTTTTGTTAAGATTTCGCATCCGGGTTCGGTTCTTGTTGCGGAATTAAAAGCAATTAAATTAGGTCTGGAAAATTGCTTAAGAAGGGGGGGTGCAAGTCAAAGGTATAAGATCAGATTCGCTCCTTGCTGTGGAGGCCATTAACAACCGCATTAATCTTACAGGTTGGGAGCAGGAATTGGTTGTATCTATTAAGCAGTTGATGAGTACAATCTTGGTGTGGGATTGTCAACATATTGCCCGGGGGAATAATGATCTTGCGCATAATGTTGCCCGGAAAGCCCTAAACTCCTCAAGTCCTTACGATTGGATTGAGGAAGTTGGAATTTCGACCTTCAAGAAGAGTTGGATGCTTTGAAGTTTTCTTACTTTTGTATCTCCTTGTACTGTAAAAAAAAAAAAAAAAAAGTTTGAAGTTTTCTTTACAAAAATGTTGAAAATTATGATTATTTTGATACTGGGTCTAAAACTCGAGTATTTTTATAGAATTAATCCTATTTAAAAAAGTTACTATAAATTTCATTTTCAGTAATTCAAAATTTTTATTATTTTAATAAGTACTAATGAAATTCGGTATGATATGATATTATTGATCAAATAACTGCTTAAATAGTTAAATTAGGTGATCCAAAAAGGATAAAAAATATTATATTGATTAAATTAATACAATCAATGATTAAAAAGGGAAGAAAATATTTAAATTATTCTCGATATATTTTTCATGTTTGTATGATCACGATATTGATATTGATATTGAGTAGAATAATATTTTTAAGATATTTATAAAAAAATCAATAAATATGTGTGTTAGGATTAATGCAATATTGGATGTCATCTAATATCTATCAGAAGAGTTGCTGGTGATCTGATCTTGGAGTTCAGCAAAGTTAGGTTAAGGTGTAATTCAACTGATAAGGTTTAGTGGTCTTATTAGGAGTCAACTAATCTGAAGTTATTGAGTTTGGACAACTCTGCTTATGCAAGTCGTTTGAAGTCAGTTTAGGAGAGTTGGGGCCAAGTCTGCTTATCCCAAGTCTGCTGAAGTCTAGATTTTCAAAGTTAGTTAATTCTGGTTTTTCTGTTAGTTAGTTAGTTAGTTGGTTAGTGGCGGTTATCCAATGCATTGTACATCTATAAATATACCATCTAGTGCATAGGTTGTAGGTTACTGAATTTGAGAGTTTTGAGAGATCAAGCTTAGTGAATACTTGTAATCTGTAACTTTCATATTGTGATTAGTGAAGAGAGTCTTCTATCCTCCGTGGACGTAGATCATTTGATCGAACCACGTAAATCCCGTGTTCTTTCTTTGAGTTCTTTATACGTTTCAATTCATTGCGTTTCTAGTTGTCTTGATTTATCATTTGTAAGGAGTTGCTTTGTGAATACAATTCCATAACAATTGGCGCCGTCTGTGGGAAGTCGAAGATAAAGTCAAGAATCAGAAATGGGCTATGTGAAGTTGGAGATAGAGAAATTCAATGGTAAGACAGATTTTGGCTTATGGAAAGCCAAGATGAAGGCTATGCTGTCACACCATGGGCTGAAAGAGGCCCTTACTCCTCTTGACCCTGCTGCATCCGATGCAGACCAGGCCAAGAAAGAAGAGCTTATGGAAAAAGCTTACAACATTGTTGTTTTGAGTTTGAGAGACAATGTGTTCAAGGAAGTTATGAAGGAGAAGGATGTTGCTGCTGTATTTGAGACCCTTGATGATCTTTATTTGACACAATCTTTGTCAAACCAGATGTTTATGGAGAGAAAGCTCAACAATTTCAAGATGACAGATGATAAGACCCTTGATGAGCAGTTAATAGAGTTCATGCAAGCTGTTGATGATCTTGAAAATGTTGGAGTTACCTTAGATGATCACAAGAAATCTTTTCTACTTTTGGAGTCCTTACCACCTTCATATGATAGCTTCAAGGATGCTTTGCTGATTACCAAGGAGGGTAAGGCAAAATTCAAAGAAGTCTTGTCCATTCTGAAAACTAAGAGTTTACATGTAGCAAACTCAACCAAGAAGACCAAGAACCAAGTTGAGGGTCTTAATATCAAACTGAAGAATGACAAGAAAGGAGGGCAAGGCAAGAAGTTCCATGCCAAGCCAAATCACAAGAGAAATGGATATGTAGTCAAGAACAAAGCTTGCTACAAATGCCATAAGGAAGGACATTTCATAAAAGATTGTCCTGAGCACAAGAAGACTACTGATGCTGCTAAAGCTGATGTAGCAGAGGCAAAAGGGTATGATAGTGCTGAAGTGATGAGCATAACAGATAGCAAACTTGTAAATGAATGGGTGTTGGATTCTGGATGTTCATTTCACATGTGTCCCACCAAATCTTGGTTTCAAAACCTGGAAATGATGGATGGTGGATCAGTTCTATTGGGCAATGATGAATGCTGCAATGTGAGAGGAATTGGCACTGTGAGGGTGAAGATGTTTAATGATAAACATGTGATCCTGACCAATGTCAGATTTGTTCCAGATTTGAAGAGAACCCTTATATCTCTTGGCACACTAAATGCTTTGGGTTATGAATTCAAGACAGAAAGAGGATGTCTGCTTGTTACCAAAGCTGATAGAATAGTGATGCAAGGGAAGAAGTCAAATGGGTTATATTCTTTAATTGGTGAGACAATCACAGGTGCTGCTGATGTTACCATGAGTTCTGAAGATGCTATGCTTTGGCATAAGAGGCTGGCACATGTAGGAGAGAAAGGCCTGATGGAGTTATCCAAGAAGGGGGCCTTCCACCAGAAGACATTCAAAAGCCTGGAGTTCTGTGAGCAGTGCATTCTTGGCAAGGCCAAGAAGAAGTCATTCCAGAAGGGTGAGCACACTACCAAGGAGCTGCTGGATTATGTTCACTCAGATGTCTGGGGGCCATCAAGGACTGAAACCATTGGTGGAGGTAAGTATTTCATGTCAATTATAGATGACTATTCTAGAAAAGTTTGGGTGTTCATTCTCAAACAAAAAAGTGAGGCCTTTACAAAATTCAAAGAATGGCTACTTGAGATAGAGAACAAGAAAGGAAAGTCCTTAAAACATTTGAGGACAGATAATGACCTTGAGTATCTATCAGCTGAATTCAATGAATTTTGTAAAGAGAAGGGCATTACTAGACATAGAACTGTCCCTCTTAATCCACAGCAAAATGGATTAGCAGAGAGAATGGATTGAACTATTCTAGAACGGGTCAGATGCATGTTAGCTGATGCTAAATTACCTAAAAGTTTTTGGGGAGAAGCTGTATGTACTTCATGTTACTTAATAAACAAAACTCCCTCATATGCTTTAGAAGGTAAAACCCCAGATGAGATATGGTATGGCAAGTTGTCTGATTATTCAAAACTTAAAGTGTTTAGATGTCAAGCATATGCACATATTAGACAGGATAAGCTTGAGCCAAGGGCTCTGAAATGTATATTCATTGGCTATCCAATAGGTGTCAAGGGCTATAGATTGTGGTGCCTTGAACCAGGTCATAAGAAACTGATAATCAGCAGAGATGTTGATTTTAATGAGAAGGTAATGGGATATCCTCATAATGGAAACTCCCATGACCTAGATGGAAGAATTGTAAATGAGTCAGAAGAGAGTTTCTCAGCTGAGGTGGAGTTTCCCACATCAGGAGAGTTGACCCCAGAGGAGGTGGACAACTTTGCTGATACAGGAGACAACACCCCTGATGAGGTTGTTGCAGAACAGGTTCCAGAAGGTGATCAAGAAGATCATTCAGAAGATGATGCCATGGAGGACAACCCTGCTGATCTGAGAAATTACAGCCTTGCAAGAGATAGGCTCAGGAGGCAGATTCACCCCCCATCTAGGTTTGGTCAGGCTGATCTTGTGCCATATGCTCTGATCACAGCAGAAGAGGGGGAGCATTATGAGCCAAGAAACTATAGGGAAGCTATCACTAGTCCTGAAAGAGAGCAGTGGATAGCAGCCATGTCAGAAGAGTTGCAATCCTTAGAGAAGAATGAGACCTGGATCCTTGTGGAGAAGCCAAACAACCAGAAGTTGGTCAGCTGTAGATGGCTGTTCAAGAAGAAGCTTAAAGTTGGATTTGGTGGTGTTAGAGAGCAGATTAGATTCAAGGCTAGGTTGGTGGCTAGAGGATTCACACAAAGAGAAGGCATAGACTTCAATGAGGTATTCTCTCCTGTTGTTAAACACTGTTCAATAAGATTACTTTTGTCTAAGGTTGCTCAAGATGATCTTGAGTTACATCAGCTAGATGTTAAAACTGCATTTTTACATGGTGAACTAGCTGAAACAATATATATGCATCAACCAGAAGGGTTTATCATGCCTGAAACTGAAAGTAAGGTATGCTTGCTTAAGAAATCATTGTATGGGCTCAAGCAGAGTCCTAGACAATGGTATAGAAAGTTTGATACATTCATGCTTTCTATTGGTTTCTTAAGAAGCAAATATGATGGATGTGTATATATTGGTAAACAAGATTATCTAGAGAGCACCTATCTACTGATCTATGTAGATGATATGTTAATAGCTAGCAAGAGTATGAGAAAGATTACCCAGCTGAAGCAGCAGCTGAGTAGCAAGTTCGAGATGAAGGATTTGGGTGAAGCCAAGAGAATATTAGGCATGGATATTCTCAGAAACAGGAAAGCAGGGAAGCTGTTCTTGTCCCAGAAAGGTTACATCCAGAAGGTGTTGAGAAGATTCCTTATGCACCAGTCCAGACCTGTTAGTACTTAATTTGGTCAGCAATTCAAGTTGTCAGTCAAGCAATCTCCTCAAACAGCTGAAGAGAAGAAGCAGATGCTTACTGTTCCATATGCAAATGGAGTAGGAAGTCTCATGTATGCTATGGTTTGTAGCAGACCAGATCTTGCCTATGCTGTTAGTATGGTGAGTAGGTTCATGGGAAATCCAGGAAAGTTTCATTGGGAAGCTTTGAAGTGGATTCTAAGATATCTGAATGGATCAGAAGACTTAGGATTATTGTTTGAAAAATCAGCTGATACCAAGAGACCTTTAATTGGATTTGTGGATTCTGATTTTGCTGGAAACATAGATACAAGGAAATCTTTATCTGGTTATGTGTTTACATTGTATGGCACTGCTATCACCTAGAGAGCAGCTTTACAATCTATGGTGACCTTATCCACAACTGAAGCTGAATACATAACATTGATAGAAGCTGTGAAGGAAGCAATGTGGTTGAAGGGCATTCTGAGAGATTTTGGCATATATCAGAAAAGTGTTCCTGTGCTGTGTGATAATCATAGTACAATTCATCTAGCAAAACATCAAGTGTTTCATGAGAGGTCAAAGCACATTGATGTGAAGTTACATTTTGTTAGAGACATCTTGGAGAAGAGCATTGTTGAAGTTCAGAAGGTAGCTTCAGAAGAGAATGCAGTTGATATGTTAACTAAGGCATTACCAAGCAATAAGTTCAATCATTGCATGGAGTTGGTAAACCTTAGCACCTGGGATGTTAATTAAGAAGAGAATGAACAAACAGCCTTGATGAGGGCTGGGAAGAAGGCAATCTTGCATTAAGGTGGAGAATTGTTAGGATTAATGCAATATTGGATGTCATCTAATATCTATCAGAAGAGTTGCTAGTGATCTGATCTTGGAGTTCAGCAAAGTTGGGTTAAGGTGTAATTCAACTGATAAGGTTTAGTGGTCTTATTAGGAGTCAACTAATTTGAAGTTATTGAGTTTGGACAACTCTGCTTATGCAAGTCGTTTGAAGTCAGTTCAGGAGAGTTGGGGCCAAGTCTGCTGAGACAAGTCTGCTGAAGTCTAGATTTTCAAAGTTAGTTAATTCTGGTTTTTCTGTTAGTTAGTTAGTTAGTTGGTTAGTGGCGGTTATCCAATGCATTGTACATCTATAAATATACCATCTAGTGCATAGGTTGTAGGTTACTGGATTTGAGAGTTTTGAGAGATCAAGCTTAGTGAATACTTGTAATCTGTAACTTTCATATTGTGATTAGTGAAGAGAGTCTTCTATCCTCCGTGGACGTAGATCATTTGATCGAACCACGTAAATCCCGTGTTCTTTCTTTGATTTCTTTATACGTTTCAATTCATTGTGTTTCTAGTTGTCTTGATTTATCATTTGGAAGAAGTTGCTTTGTGAATACAATTCCATAACAATGTGCAATAATATCTTTTTATTTGTAATTCGATACACCACTTTTTAAAATTTTACAATTTAATGTTTATGTCAACTTTTTAAATACCATATATCCTTTTCTTTTATTTGTAATTTGATACACCCAATTTTTTTTTGTTTTACAATTTAATGTTTATGTCAAATTCTTTTGCAACAATTAACAATTAAATGACCGATGAATAAAAATAATTTAATAGAGTTGTTGTGAGGTGTCACATAGTTGTACTGATGAATAATTTTTTATAATTACAAACAATACTAAAAATTCATAAACCAATTTATTTATTATCATTTCTCTCCGGAGTTAAAAAAAGAAAAAAAAATGGCAACCTCCAAATCACCTATCACAAAAATCTATTTTATTCATCTGACATTTACATTTACGTGGACAACATCTATGTGATATCTTATTGAGCCTTATATTTACATCATGAAAAATAAACATACCAAATTACAAAATTTAAAAGAAAGATGTATCAAATTAGAAGAAAAAGATATACACCCAAAAAAGTGATGATTTTGTTTTTAAAAAAATTAACCAATTTTAAAATTACCGATTTCGAATTGATATGTTAAAGACCCTTCTGCCAAAAAAAGAAATACTATGTTAAAATCCTCATATTTTCAACATTTTAATTACGTGGAGTGCGCACCAAGATAGCAAAAATCAATAAACAATGGGTACTGCATTTCCATAATTACCCTTAAAATTAATTACAAAAGTGGGGCCACTACGTTCTAAACGTCCGTAAATTGGTACAAAAATATAAGGCCATTCTGGTAAATCTAATCGGGAAAATCTCCTACATAAGCCCTAGCGCCCATTTATAATCCCACAGTTCCTCGCTCTTTGCTCATTCATTGTGTCGACTAGGGTTTTTCTGCGGAGGCGATTAAGGTCAGCTATTCTCCTTCACCTTTTGCTACTTGTTTATGGTAATCTGATTTGCAACAATTGTGGTTTGAGTTATCATATTTGATTATCTGTTTGGTGTTGTTGTTTATGTCCGTTCGGATCTCCTTTTCGGTTGATGTGATTTAGGTTTGTGGCTTATAGACCACACCTTGAGTTTGTGCTGATCATACCTTCGTTATCACTTCTCACTTTTTTTTTTCTTTCTTATTTTCCGTTATAAGTACTAAATCAAACATTCTGTTTCCATACAATATTGAATTTTTTAGATTAGGCAATTTGTTTCTGAGGGTCTTATGATGTAATAATGAAAATTGGAATATAAGCCTTGAATAATTTCGTGTTTACGGAACATAGGATCTGTTTATATGTTGGGTTGTGTTTATTCTTTCTGTTAAAAAGGATTTTTTAATTGGTGAACCGAGGAAACAGTTCGAATTATTTTACCAAATCAGTCCAGCTGTTATGTTTTGCCTGAACTATACTATGGTATAGGCTGCTGTTCTAGATTGTGCACAGTTTTTTTTTTTTTTTTTGGAAAGGGTAGATTGTGCACAGTTTTGATTTTGGAAATTTTGACAATTGACATGTTTTCTCTGATTATGCTCAATTGATTGTTGTTGGCCTATTTAATTACAACTTTAAACTGATCATCTGTCCCAACAGCTATTGATTTCAGTTCTTAAACCTCATCATGGGTAAGGAAAAGACTCACATCAACATCGTGGTTATTGGTCATGTCGACTCTGGGAAGTCAACCACTACTGGCCACTTGATCTACAAGCTTGGTGGTATTGACAAGCGTGTGATTGAAAGATTCGAGAAGGAGGCTGCTGAGATGAACAAAAGGTCATTCAAGTATGCATGGGTGTTGGACAAGCTTAAGGCTGAGCGAGAGCGTGGTATCACTATTGATATCGCCTTGTGGAAATTTGAGACCACCAAGTACTACTGTACTGTCATCGATGCCCCAGGACATCGTGACTTTATCAAAAATATGATTACTGGTACTTCTCAGGCTGATTGTGCTGTTCTCATCATTGACTCCACCACTGGTGGTTTTGAAGCTGGTATTTCCAAGGATGGTCAGACCCGTGAGCATGCATTGCTTGCTTTCACTCTTGGAGTGAAGCAAATGATCTGTTGCTGCAACAAGGTTCCACTGTTTTTAAATTTCAATTACTTTGTTTTGATCTGGCATTATCTTTCTAGTACCATAAATACTTACAACTTCTAAATTATGTGTGTAGATGGACGCTACCACACCAAAGTACTCGAAGGCTAGGTACGAGGAAATTGTCAAGGAAGTGTCTTCCTACCTCAAGAAGGTTGGATACAATCCCGAGAAGGTCCCATTTGTCCCAATTTCTGGTTTTGAGGGAGACAACATGATCGAGAGGTCCTCTAACCTGGACTGGTACAAGGGCCCAACCCTCCTTGACGCTCTTGACAACATTTCAGAGCCCAAGAGACCATCAGACAAGCCCCTGCGTCTCCCACTTCAGGATGTTTACAAGATTGGAGGTATTGGTACGGTGCCTGTTGGTCGTGTGGAGACTGGAGTCATCAAGCCCGGTATGCTTGTGACATTTGCCCCATCTGGCTTGACCACTGAGGTTAAGTCTGTTGAGATGCACCACGAAGCCTTGCTGGAAGCTCTTCCTGGTGACAATGTTGGTTTCAATGTGAAGAATGTTGCTGTCAAGGATCTCAAGCGTGGTTTCGTTGCCTCCAACTCCAAGGACGATCCAGCTAAGGAAGCTGCCAGCTTCACCTCACAGGTTATCATCATGAACCACCCTGGCCAGATTGGAAACGGATATGCTCCAGTGCTCGATTGCCACACATCTCACATTGCTGTGAAGTTTGCTGAGCTGGTGACCAAGATTGACAGGCGATCTGGTAAGGAGCTCGAGAAGGAACCTAAGTTCTTGAAGAATGGTGATGCGGGTATAGTTAAGATGATTCCCACCAAGCCCATGGTGGTGGAAACCTTCTCTGAGTACCCTCCTCTTGGTCGTTTTGCTGTTCGTGACATGCGTCAAACAGTTGCTGTTGGTGTGATCAAGGGTGTGGACAAGAAAGACCCCACGGGTGCCAAGGTTACCAAGGCTGCTGCCAAGAAGGGTGCGAAGTGAAACGATCTTGTTTTGCCTGTTGTCTTTGATGGCAGAGAAGTTCATTCTCCGAGTTTATCCCGTAAAATCTATGTTTTGAATACTACTACATTTTTATTAGGTACTGCAAACTGCTTTTTGCGTTGTGTTTTCCTGCCATGTATGTTGATTAGCCGATCCCAGAATTGGGTTCTCGACAGGCGGTGGCAGGATTTACTGCTTTTTGTCTTGTGAAAACTTTGTGTTGGATTTTGTTTGTTGGTTTGTGATCCCTTTGTGTCTGAGGATCGTTTATTAATTACAGATTTCAATTTTAATTACTGATCTGCTTCTGAATGCTCAAATGATTATTTCTCATCTTTACCTTTGTCAAACTAACAAAGCTTCTACGTGGGGCCCCCTTAGTCAATTAATTACTCCACAGTCCCATAAAGATAACTATATATTTTTATATTTCTTTTTTGGATGTCTCAAATTATACCTGCATTTCTTCTTTCACTTTAGTATTTTCACTTTAGTATTTAATGTATTATTGTACTAAATTTTACCCTTAATTAATAAGAGTAGTTAATGCTTAGCAAATTTTGAAGTATGAAATTTTATGGGCAAAATTGACATATTGACTAAATCTGTCTACATTTATTGATTTTTTTAAATTTGTGTGTAAAGTTAAATGTAGCTATTTTTATGGTATGGAGTGATTATGTGTTTTGTGGGTTCAAGTTTTAACATTCAAAGTGTTCTTAGTTTAAGTGTTTTGTGTGTTCAAGTTTTAACATTGAAAGTGTTCTTAGTTTAAGTGATAATTTTAAACATTACTACTATGTACTAATACCTTCTACAATTCTACCTGAATACTAATGCACCTAGTAATTTACTTACCCGCTACAGGCTACTACTAACAGCTTATGTTATTTGGATAGTTTTTGGGCTTATAGTTTTGGAAATTATATTGAGTTTTGAATTTATTTTCTGGTTTAAAAAATATTTTTAACTTAAATGACTATTTATTTTGAACTTTTTTTATTGAGTTGGTATGCTGGGTATGACTATGAGGTATGTGACCTCGATTTGCTGTGACCTCGATTTGCTTTTTAATTAAAATAATTTTAACACTGTAATTATTACCACCCTTCACAACTTTTTAAAATAATTTTTGTTTAAAAAAAATACCACATTACCATAATTAAAATTTCACGTTTCATTATTGAATATCACATTTTTTATTTTAAATTGATTTAATTCTAAATAAATACACCACCTTTAGTCTCAGTATCAATTTAATCACGACCTTTACAATTATTTTTTAAAACCCCAACCTTTCATTTTTTTTTATGGAAGTTAAATACCCATCCCTAACCTTTAGTCTCAGTATCAATTTAATCACGACCTTTACGATTTTTTTTTTAAAACCCCAACCTTTCATCTTTTTGTTCATCTTTTTTGATGGAAGTTAAATACACATTCCTAACCCAGGACGGTAATGGTGCTCTAACCACTTGAGCTATCCCACTTTGTCAACCCCAACCTTTCATCGTGTTGCAATTAGATACACATTTTTTTCTCCGGTCAACAATGATGTGGCTTGCCGGAGCTCGCCACGTCATATTACACATATTTTTTAAAATTTTATAAAAATAAAAATAAAATTGTATACGCCTCCACTTCTGTTTTCTTCTACCATTCTCAAACTAAATAAGTTATTCTCTCCTAACCATAAAATTTTATAAAAATAAAATTTCATATGTCTCCTCTGCTTCTCAAACTAAATCAAGTTTTCTCTACCATTCTCAAACTAAATCAAGTTATTCTCTTCTAACAAAAAAATCATAAAAAAAAAACTCACGCATCTAATCCTCCATGATCATGGGTGATTTGGTGGTTTATTTCTTCAGGAATTCTTAAATTATTTAATAATTTTGTTGTTTTGTTCAACTAGTTCGAGAACTATAATTTTTTTTGGTGGACCTCAATTAATTATTGTATTTGGGTGTATGCTGAAGATAACCCTGTTGGTGGTTTTTTATTATTTTGTTCAACTAGTTCGAGAACTACAATTTATATGCTTTATGAGAGAGGAAAATATTCTAGGAATTAATGTGTTTAACACTAATGATTATTGCAACAAAAATGTTCTATCCCTTATGATTTTGATTTTCAGGATTTGAAGAGAAGAACTTGATTGATTGAGTTTGAGAAGTGAGAGAGACGCCTATAACAAAGAACTCTGTTGAGTTTGAGAAGCAAAGAAGATGCCGAAGAGCCGAGAGTTTTATTTTTATTTAATTTTTATGGTTAGGAGAGAATAACTTAGTTTGAGAATGGTAGAAGAAAACTTAATTTAGTTTGAGAAGCGGAGGAGGAGACGCTGCAATTTTATTTTTATAAAATTTTATATTTTTATAAAGTGTAATCTTTATAGGAAAAAAAAAATAGGTGTAATATGACTTGGCGAGCTCCGGCAAGCCACATCATCAATTGTTGACCGGAGAAAAAAAAATGTGTATCTAATTGCAACACGATGAAAGGTTGGGGTTTTAAAAAAAATCGTGATTAAATTGATATTGAGATAAAAGGTGGTGTATTTATTTAGAATTAACCCTTTTAAATTTTAATGAGATTTTTGGTTTTTTTATGATTTTTAATGATATTTTTATAAAACTTCAATTACTGTTAATTATTAATTTTTAAACTTAAATGATGTAAATTGTACTATTTGACCGAAATTCCAATTTATTCCACACATTCAAGTGAATTTTAAGATATAAATTAAAAAATAAAATATATAAACTGAATTAAACTTAAATTACAATACTTGAAATGAAATTTTCCCACTAAATGAATCAACAACCCTCCCCATAATTTAATGAGAATTGTTACTCATAAAAGTGTAGCTCCTTAAAAATTGCAATTACAATTTTTTTTTAATTATTTAGTACGCCCATTGTCTCCCAAATGTTTATACACTTTTCTTATTCGTCCTTTACATAATTGCTTGCACACCCTAAAAAGGAAATTCTTTCAAAAACTACACCCTCACAATATGTGCATTTACACTCATTTCAACCACTCACTTTACTTTATTTATTTAACTTTACAAAATCACCTCTATCTCATATAATATTTTAGGGATTAAATTTTTTTTAGTCCATTAAGTTGCCACGATTTTGATTTCAGTCCACTTGGTTACTACATTTTGAATTTAGTCCATTAAGTTTCATATTATTTTGAAATCAGTCCATTGACCGGCTATTCAAGGCTATTTCAACCGGTTGGCTTTTATTTATTTATTTGTTTTTTTAATAAATCTTCAGAATTTATTTTTTATTTATATATTTCAAATTTCAAATCTTAAAAAAATGGGGCAGGTCGGGTAAAAAACATAGGTTGGGTAAATTAATAACGGGTCACTCTTTCTTCTTCCCAAACCCAAAAAAGAATCGGTCTCATTCTTCTTCCAAAACTTTTTTTTTGAAGGACTTCAAACGAAAAAATGATAGGTCTTCTTCTTCCCAAATCAAAAAATTACAGGTCTTGTACCCTAATTTTTTCATCCTCACTCACTATCTAGAAAAATCGTACCCTCATCTTCTTCCCATCTTCTGCCCTAAACCCAAAAGTTAATAACCCTTGGCATCTGAAGCACCTCCAATAATTTCCAAACTGTGTTTGAAAATCTGTTGCCGCAATATTTGATTTTGTTGTGAATTGTGTGAGGTTTATCTCAAATCCCTAAGACCAGACGAGTTCGACTCATCTGGTAGGATCAGGTAGATTCTAGTCTACTACTGTACTCATCTGTTGGGCGGATCAGTCGAGGTACTTAGTCGATAGAAGTCTTCTGAAGGACTCAGCTATTGGGCGTATCAGCTGGTGGAGTCAGACAAGTTAACTTAGACCAGATCAGATGATGTGGAGGAGTCCAATCACATGAGATGGGGTTGCGAAGAATCAGACGAGTTGGGAAGACCAGACAGGTTGGACCAGATCAGTCGAGTTCTGTTAGCAGAGTTAATTTTTGGCTAAGTGTTGAGTCGTCTTGTTTGCGAGAACAAGTGAAGGGCAGGGAGGTCAATTCAGATTGAGTCACGCTGAAAGTGTGAGTTTGTTACATGGTTGTAACAGAATACACGTGGCAACAGAGCATGCTTTCAACACACGCTGCAATCACCTTGACATCTATAAATACTCCATTACTTGTAATCGTGATCTTTGACGCGTACGAGCATTCGTTTTGAGAGAGTTGATAGTTCACGAGTGAAGTGAGGATAAATTCCCTTTCCGAGTGATGAGTGTGTAAACATCTCTTATACTAATTAAATTGAAGTCGTGTGTCCAGTGGATGTAGATCACATTGATCGAACCACTTAAATCTTCTTGTGCTCTGTTTTCGTTTATATTTGTGAATTGCCATGCTTTCGTTGGATTGAATTATTGGTAGATTGTTTTGCTTGTGATTGGAGACGTCTAATCAAAGTGAAATTATCATTGACAATCGCAACAATTGGCGCCGTCTGTGGGAAGCGAGAAGGAATCGATCGTCAGCCATTAATCAATTTCCAGATTGAAGATGGAGAATTCAACCAAGTATAATATTGAGAAGTTCTCAGGCACGGGTAACTTTGGGCTGTGGAGAGTCAAGATGCAGACTCTCCTAGAACAGCAAGGCTTGTTCGACGTGCTCGAAGAGTCTACAGCCCCAGCTGAGGAATCTGCCTCTGCTGAAAGGAGCAAGATGCTCAGGAAAGCTCGAAGCACTATTCTACTCTGCCTTGGGGATAAGGTTCTGAGAGAGGAGGCTAAAGAGAAATCCGCAAAAGAGGTCTGGGACAAGCTAGGTAAACTTTACATGGTTAAAACCTTAGCTAACCGTCTCTATTCGAAACAGAAGCTGTATGCCTTCAGAATGGTGGATGACAAACCCATTCCGGATCAGCTTGATGAGTTCAATAGAATTCTTGATGATCTAGAGAATTTAGATGTCAAGTTAGAGGAAGAGGATAAAGCTCCGATTCTATTGAGTGCTCTCCCTAAGTCCTTTGAAATCTTAAAGGATACCATCCTGTATGGTAGGAAGGAAAGTATTACATTGGAGGATGTAATGCTGGCTGTCAAGTCCAAGCTACTGCACAACAAGACGTCTCAAGTAGACAATGTCAGTAGCGGAGAAGGATTGGCAATCAGAGGTGGCCAGAAGCGATCTGGTGCCAAGAAGGGGTGTAGTCAACCCAAAGGAGCTGATAAGGGAAAATCAGCCGTGTCCACTCAAGGTGATGCAGTGTGCTACCATTGCAACAAACCTGGGCACTATAAGAATGCTTGTCACAAATACAAGCAGTTCTTGAGAAAATCTGGTGCCAATACCTCTAATGACAAGAATCAAGCTAATCAGACTCAAGTTGAGAAGGAGCAAGAAGGCTACGAGTCTGCTCAAGCGCTAACCATCACATCCTCTACAGAACAGCAAGCATGGATCCTTGATTTAGGGTGTTCTTTCCATATGACTCCAAGACGAGATTGGTTTCATGATTTCAAGCAACAGAAGGGCGGTTCTGTTCTGCTTGGGAATGATCACACTTGCAAAGTTGTTGGAGAAGGTAGTGTTCACCTGAAGATGTTTGATGGGGTAGTAAGAATACTCAAGAGTGTTAGGTACGTACCTAAACTCAAGAGGAATTTGATATCACTTGGGATGCTGGATTCTATGGGCTATAAATTTCAGTCTGCTGATGGAGAGCTCAGTGTGTCAAAAGGGGAGCTGACTGTCCTGAAAGGCGAGAGAAGGAGTGATCTCTACTTTCTTAAGGGAGAAACAGTAGCTGGTAGATCAGATGTAGCGGAGGTGCAAGACAACTCGATGTTGTGGCACAAAAGACTAGCTCACATAGGCGAGAAGGGCCTAGTAGAGTTGTCTAAGCAAGGTCTGCTTGGCAAAGACAAGATCACTAAGCTAGACTTGTGTGAGTCTTGTATTCTTGGTAAGTCCAGGAGACTTAAGTTTGGTCAGGGTGTCCACTCTACCAATGGGATCATGGACTATGTCCATTTTGATCTATGGGGGCCAGCGAGGAATCAGACGAGGTCTGGTGGTAAATACTTATTGTCTATCATAGACGGCTACTCAAGGAAGGTGTGTATGTCTATTCTGAAGTCGAAGTCAGAAGCATTTGAGAAATTCAAGGAATGGCTCATTGAATGTGAAAATGTCACAGGCAAGACTCTCAAACATTTGAGAACTGATAACGGTCTTGAGTACCTATCAGACGAGTTCAATGCGTTCTGCAAATCGAAAGGAATAGTGAGACATAAGACTGTGCCAGGGACCCCTCAGCAAAACGGAGTAGCTGAGAGGATGAACCAGACACTACTTGAGAGAGTCAGGTGTATGTTAAACAACTCTTGTCTGCCAAAGGTGTTTTGGGGAGAGGCTGTCTCTACTGCAGCCTACTTGATAAACAGAAGTCCTTCCTCGGCTGTGCAATACAAAATCCCAGAGGAGTTATGGTCTGAACGTGCAGCCGATTACAATTATTTGAAGGTGTTTGGATGTGCAGCTTATGCCCATGTCAAGCAAGATAAGCTTGAGCCTCGAGCATTGCGATTCGTGTTTGTTGGGTATCCTTCAGGCGTGAAAGGATACAGGTTATGGTGCCTCGAAGCTGGGATGCAGAAATGTATAATCAGTAGAGATGTTACGTTTAATGAGAGTCGGATGCCTCTATCAGAACAGACTAGTACGAGTACTAGTGCAACTGATAACCAACCAGACGAGACACAAGTCGAGGTGGAGCAAGTTGACACCACAAGACCTGTTGAAGAATATATTGATCCAGATGAGGAGGGCGATCCTCAAAGTGAGAATGATCTTCAACATTATCAGCTGGCACGGGACAGAACCAGACGAGAAGTCCACCCACCTCAGAGGTATGGACAAGCTGACATAGTCTCATTTACATTATGTGCAGCTCTTGAGGTGGAGTCTCTGGAGCCAAAGTCTTATTCAGAAGCCATCAGCTGCCACGACAAGGAGAAGTGGATAGTTGCTATGGAGGAGGAGTTGCTCTCTCTGAACAAGAACCAGACCTGGGAAATTGTTCAGAGGCCCAAGAACAAGAAGTTTTTTGGGTGTAAGTGGATCTATAAAAAGAAGGTGAAGGCTCAGAGGGGTGGCAAGCTTAGATACAAGGCGAGGCTTGTAGCTAAGGGATTTACACAGAAAGAAGGTATTGATTTCAATGAAATCTTCTCACCTGTTGTGAAGCATTGTAGCATCAGAATCTTGTTAGCTATGGTTGCTCAATATGAATTGGAGCTACATCAGATGGATGTGACCACAACTTTCTTACATGGATCTCTAGACGAGAGGATCTACATGAAGCTACCAGAAGGGTTGGATATAGAAGAAGGGGAAGACAAGGTCTGTCTACTGAAGAAGTCCCTTTATGGCCTCAAACAAAGCCCTAGACAATGGTACTTGAGATTTGATGAGTACATTTGCTCAGCTGGTTTTACAAGGAGCTTGTACGACAGTTGTGTCTATTTCAGACGGGTTGGGACGGGTGTTACCTATCTTCTGTTGTATGTTGATGACATATTAATAGCAGGCGAGTCTATTGACAGTGTTAATCACGTTAAGGAGTCCCTCAAACAGGAGTTTGAGATGAAAGATCTTGGTGAAGCCAAAGTGAGTCTTGGGATGGAGATCAGTAGACTAGACGGGTCTATTCTGCTGACTCAACCTACTTATCTTTAGAAGGTGTTAGAGAGGTTCAGAATGCATAAGGCAAAAACTGTCTCTACTCCTATTGGCCAACATCATCGTTTGTCCAATCAGATGAGTCACAAGAACAACCAAGAGAGAACTCAGATGAGCAAGATACCTTATGCCAGTGCTGTAGGGAGTTTGATGTATGCTATGGTGTGTTGTAGACCAGACTTGACTCATGCTATGAGTGTGATCAGCAGATATATGAGTGATCCAGGCTTAAGCCATTGGGAAACGGTTAAGTGGGTTATGAGATATGTTCTGGGATCAGCACAGAAGGGTCTGAAATTTCAGAAGATGCCAAGTGAGGGGGATGCACTTGTGGGATACGTGGATGCAGATTATGCAGCCAATGTTGACACTCGAAAGTCCTTAACAGGATATGTGTTCACTTTGTTTGGTACGGATGTGTCGTGGAGGTCTATTCATTAATCCGTAGTTGCATTATCTACTACTGAAGCAGAGTACGTGGCCTTGACTGAAGCAGTTAAGGAAAGCATGTGGCTGAAAGGGATTCTTAAGGAATTTGGTTTATCTCAGAACAGTGTGACTGTCTTCTGTGATAATCAAAGTGCAATTCATCTCGCAAAGCATCAGGGGTATCATGAACGAACCAAGCACATTGATGTGAAGCTGTACTTTGTGAGAGATATTGTGGAGAAGGGGACTGTCCAAGTGGTTAAGATAGCTACTGAGGAGAACCCTGCTGATGCATTTACTAAGGCATTACCAAAAGAGAAGTTTGGTTTATGTCTTAGGTCAGTTGGTTTGCATTAGTGACCTCTGCGGAGAAGGCTACTGGTCTGGTGGTGGCAGATCAGTAGTAGAGTCTGTCCTTTGAAAAGGATAGACCAGAGCTGTTTATTTCAAGGTGGAGATTTTGAGCTAAAGGTGGAGAATTGTGAGGTTTATCTCAAATCTCTAAGACTAGACGAGTTCGACTCGTCTGGTAGGATCAGGTAGATTCTAGTCTACTACTGTACTCGTCTGTTGGGCGGATCAGTCGAGGTACTTAGTCGATAGAAGTCTTCTTAAAAATTTTAAAATTGCGAGATGATTACATAATCTGCTATATATAAGTGTTAGTAATTTTTTGTTATGTTTTGGAAATATGTTATTTTCTAAGTTGAGTATATCCTATGAGGTTCCTTATTTTGTCGATGGAGTTCAACTCTGGATTTGGGTTGACTAATTTTGTCCATTGTGCACTAATCAGAACCCTCAGGTTTAGGGCAGAATATGGAAAGTAGATGAGGGTTTGGGAAGAAGAAGACCAAGGGCGGAGCCAGAAATTATTTTTTGGGTGGGCTGAAAGTTGGAAATGATTACACGTATAAAAAATAATTTTTTACATAAGTTGTGTCCTACGATTTTTAGTCGATAGAACTTATCGATAATAGAATCGAAATCAATGTCTTCAAACAATTTTATTTCAATATGGACATCTGTAGAATTTAATATATAATCACTTTCCATTTTATTTCGAAAAACACTCTTGACATGTTTCATGAGTCATAACTAAAAATGTTCCTTCGATCGTGGTAGTGGTAACATGAAGTGTCAAAACAAGGTGAATCGATCTCGTAATCAAAAGCATGCACTTCCACCCTATATGTCTCGATTAACTTTTGAAATATTACATAAATAGTTGATAAATTTTGAAAACTTTTTTAAAAGACATCAAATGAAAACTTTATTGAAAAAAACATATCAAATTTGCAATGGTGCAATTCAAGTCTCACAATGGTCATTTTTTGACTATAAATAAAATTCACATTAAATAACCTTGGGTTGTTTTTGAGATCCAAGACATCAATAAGTTTAAGAAGCTTAAGAAGTTTCACTTTTTCATCTTTAAATTTACTATCGATTTCACCCAATTGATCAATAATTATTTTTGAAAACGGCAAAAATTATATTGAAGCGTATATCCGGAATACCCCATTAAAAACGAAACAATTACAATCAAAAAATTAAAAATACAAATGTAAACACATCTTATTATTAAAAATATCAGCTCCGTCTATATGGAAGTCGTTGATTCGAATTTCATATGCCTTTTTACATAAGAAGTTTGAAATTGGGAATTTAGTTTAAAATTTGTTATTTAATTAAAAATTTAAATTGTGTAAAGAATTAAATATTAATATTTTACAAATAATTTAATACGGAGTAGAAGTTTTCGGTAAAGACTTTATTTTATGACAGAAGTTGAATTTGATTTGCTGTATATATATTAAAAAAAAAATTAATATAATATATATAAAAAAAATCCCTAAAATATAGGGTGGGCTATAGCCCACCTTAACCTCAATGAAGATCCGCCCTTGAAGAAGACCTACCATTTTTGGTTTGGGGAGAAGAAGACCTGCAAAAAAGGTGTCGGAAGAAGAAGAAGAATATATGAGACCGATTCTTTTTTTAATTTTGGAAGGAGAAAGAGTGACCCGTTATTAATTTACCCAACCCGTGTTTTTTACCCGACCTGCCCTATTTTTTTAAGATTTGAAATTTGAAATATATAAATAAAAAAATAAATTCTGAAGATTTATTAAAAAAAAAAAAAAAAAAAAAAGCCAACCGGTTGAAATAACCTTGAATAGCCGGTCAATGGACTGATTTCAAAATAATACGAAACTGAATGGACTAAATTCAAAATGTAGTAACCAAGTGGACTGAAATCAAAATTGTGACAACTTAATGGACTAAAAAAAAATTTAATCCAATTTTTTAAAACTTTCTCAAATCCCCTCTCTCATCTCAAAGGGGGCAAGGCTATCTCATATAATTTTTTAAAACTTTCTCAAATCCTCTCTCTCATCTCAACGGGGGCAAGACGACTGTGATTTTTCTTTTGGGCGACTGTGGTTTTTCTTCTTGGCTGTAGAATGGGGACAGTGGCGGCGACGGATCGATGGGAAACATGGCGGCCCGAGCGAGGCAAGCGACATATCTAAGGTTCCACCAAGATCCTCTGTGCGACAGCGACGACTAGCTGATATGGTGAGGCAACATCATCCTCTGTTCAAGATTTAGACGACGACGAACAAGCGACATTTTTATGTGAGAGGAAGCTAGAGCCGACGCGGCAACGCCTTATGGTCGGAACGAAAGTATTTCGATGAACAAGGTTCTAAAATCAGTAAAGACAAATCATCAATATGGGGCAAAACAGACGTAGGGTAACTTGAGTGGACAAAAACTTAATTCAACACAGGGCAGCGACGCTGATTCAGGTGGAATTTACACGTTTTTGATGCACATGTGAAGCTCATTTTGGTTGTGATTTCATTGATTTATGGGTTGATTATGATTGTTTTGGTCAAAATAAGAGGGAAGGTGGTGTTTTGTCGATTTTGTAGGAAAAACAAAGAATTTTGGGAGCAAAACACCTACCATAAGTCACTGGATCAAAACGAGGAGTGCACCACTGGATCCGACTCGAAAAATGGAGTGGAATAGCAAAAAGAATCGAGTCAATCGGAGGTCGGAAGCTCAAGATACGGAGGGACGAAGTTGGAGGCTAAAAAGCAATACGAAACTTCCGCCCGGCCGGGCCGATCTGCACCCAACTTTTTGATAAATGCACCCATGTCATATCGTTTTGTCATTTCGTTTGTGTTACATTTTGCACCGGCGCACACTTAGCTTTCATATGCTTATATTGTTTGAGTTGGTTTTGATCATGTGTTGGTAGTAGACTTATGGTGAAATGTGAGCATGGATAATCTTTGAAATCCATAGTAAGTAGTTGTGGTGATGTCTATTTGCTTTGAATGTATGCATGATTGGTGATGGATAGTAGTATCATGTTGTGTTCATATTTGTTGATCTTTGATGACATGAATGCATGATGTGTTGTTGTTTGGGGACATTTGATGAATGTGAATGTTCTATTGAATAAACTGGTGAGAATTGAGCCCTAAATCGAACCAAAAATCCGATTTAGTTCATTTGAGAGTGAATTAGGTTATTGCTAGTGATCCTAGAACTTGCCCAAGTTCTTGTTGAAAACGTGATTGTGTAAGACTTTGTGATATGATATAGGTCATCTTTCATTTTGTAGAGTCACTTAGCCATATTGTCTACAAACCGAAGCAATTATCCGTAGTTAGCCCCTTTGAGCCTAATTTCCCATTTTCTTGGCAAACTACAATGTTAACCACTTAGCCTTTTATAGCCTTTGATACCTACATTTAGTGGGGGATAAAAGACAAAGTGGAAAAACATGTGCTTAAATATCTTTGGTTTAAGGAGAAATTGGAATGAGTTGAAAAAGAGAAAAGATGAAAAGAAAATCAATGAAAAAGAAAAGAGGGACAAAGAGCCCCAAGAGCTTGAAAAGAAAGAAAACTTGGTTAAAAAAAATGAGGTTATGAATGCATGAAGAAGAAGGAAAAGAAAAAGTGAGGATGGAGTTTGTAAGCTATGAAAGTGAAAGCACTAAATATAAAACAACAAACTTTGTCCTCCACTAGAAGAGTCACAATTCCCAAATTCATCCCACCTTGTCCAAAGAGCCAATGTTACATCCTTGATTAAACCCTATTGATCACATTGTCGAACACTTGAGTGGTGTAGAAAGTAGAATGTGGGCAAGCTTATGGTGATTGCATAACATAACTTGGTTTTTGAGTGCACTTATATCCTCAATTTGTTTGTGTGTTTGAGGGAACACTCTATCATGTGAGTGGAGAGCTTGAACATTTGGATTTTGTTTCCCCTTCACAATTTGTTGTGAACTTGTGCATTCTTTGATCTATGAGTGTGAATTGCAATAATGAGCCTAGTACCATCATTGAGAAAGCACTTTGAGAAAGATACATCACCACACTTCACTTTGCATGTGTGATTTGCATTGAATATTCTATTGTAATCATTCCACCCTCATTGTTTTAAGTGCTTAGTTGTTTGAGAACAAACAACATTTTAAGTTTGGGGGAGTTTGATTTGGGTGAAATTTACACATTTTTTATGCACACGTGAAGCTCATTTTGGTTGTGATTTCATTGATTTATGGGTTGATTATGATTGTTATGGTCAAAATAAGAGGGAAGGTGGTGTTTTGTCGATTTTGTAGGAAAAACAAAGGATTTTGGGAGCAAAACACCTACCACAAGTCACTGGGTCAAAAATAGGAGTGCACCATCGGATCTGGCTCGAAAAATGGAGTGGAATAGCAAAAAGAATCGAGTCAATCGGAGGTCGGAAGCTCAAAATACGGAGGGACGAAGTTGGAGGCTAAAAAGCAATACGAAACTTCTGCCCGGCCGGCGTCCCAAATGAGATTTAAGGTGTATCAAATGGATGTCAAGAATTCATTCTTAAACAAATACTTGTGGAAGAAGTCTATGTCGAACAACCTCCTGGCTTCGAACAGAGTGACCAAGTATATTGTCTTAAGAAGGCTCTCTATGGACTAAAACAGGCTCCTAAAGCTTGGTATGATACACTATCTCAGTTCCTAATTGATAATGGATTCACAAAAGGAATCATTGAGAGGACGTTGTTTAGGATTCAAGAAGGAGATGATATCTTATTGGTTCAGATCTATGTTGATGATATTATCTTTGGTTCACCTAATCATAAGCTATGCGACAAGTTCTCAATATTGATGCAAGGTAAATTTGAGATGTCCATGATGGGGGAGATGGACTACTTCTTAGGTCTACAAGTGAAGCAAATTCAAAATGGGATATTCATTACTCAGGCTAAGTATACAAGGAATCTGATTGTCAAGTTTGGTGCTCAGACAAGTAAAGTATGCAAGATTCCCATGATGACTTCCTTTAAGATAGATCCAGATGAGGATGGTAAGTCTGTAGACCAATCCAAATATAGAGTCCTTATAGGATCTCTCTTGTACGTAACTGCTAGTAGACCAGATATTACCTTTGTTGTAGGTGTTTGTGCTAGATTTCAATCCAATCCTAAAGTTAGTCACCTAGAAGCAGCTAAGAGAATTCAGAGGTATCTGAAAGGTACGATGAATATGGGTTTATGGTATCCATCTGAGGATAGTTTAGATATGAGTGACTATTCTGATTCAGACTTTGGAGGGTGCAGAATAGATAGGAAATCTACTTCTAGCACATGTCAGTTTCTAGGAAACAAGCTGATTTCTTGGTTCTCCAAGAAGTAAACCTCAGTTGCTACCTCCACTACTGAAGCCGAGTATATGGTTGCTGGTAGTTGTTGTAGTCAGCTGTTATGGTTAAGTCAGAATTTATTGGATTATAACATTGTTGCTAGAGAAGTCCCAATTTAATGTGATAGCAACAGTGCAATAGCCATCACTCAGAATCTTGTTCTCCATACTAGATGTAAGCATGTTCATATTAGATATCATTTTATTCGAGATCATGTGGAGAAGAAGGATATTAGAATGGAAAAGATCCACACAGATATCTAAAGGGTGGATATGCTCACTAAGTCTCTAGCTGAGACAAGGTTTAGAGAGTTGTGTTTTTCTTTAGGACTTTAGACCTGGATATTTCTAGGCCTATAGCTGAGGAGTCTACCCTGACTCAGCTGATCATAGAACAGCTCCAGCCGGACAACAAAGGTAGATGAGTTGAATTAACACACTCATCATTCAGGTAATTCCAATCTCGATGAAGAAAGCGGTTAAAGCTGAGAGATTTTTAACAAGAGATATCTATTTTATGGGGAATTTCCTTAAAATTCTTAAAGATCCTTAAAATCAGAACACTATTTGCTTTCTGTATTTACTTCTAAATTAAATGCTCACTCTCAAAACTCTGTCAATCATTGAATAACAAGCAAAGTGACTATCATCTAAAGGGGGAACGCAACTGATTCTCACATCAAGTGCTGAAACTTCAAGATTATATGTCAAATCAGATGATAAACAAATTCAGAGATCAAGTAGAAACAAGTTACCAAGTGGTATCAGCTGAAGGGGGAACGTTTTCAGTTGATATTCAAAATCAGAAGATTAAACAAAAGTCTAATCAGTTGTTCTCAGTACACAACTGATAAGGATAAACATTACTTCTCACCTAACTCATTTATTTCAAATGATTAGGAGACATATTTAATGTGATTTGTTCTCATTTATTGCATTCTGTTTTCATTTATTGAGATTCAGCATGCAAGTACTAATCTGATATGAATTGGTAAATAGAATAGCAAACTTGTCTCACACGACGTTTTACATTTTAAGTAATGAGTACAAACCTATTTTTACGCGCTGAGTGGACAGTTGCTTTATTTGCCAACCAATAGCATGCTTCCTCATTAAATGCGGACCCAAAATTTAATTGTGCCAATTTCAGAACGTAATTTTGATCTATTTGAAATCCATTCAGAATTTGAAGCGGCAAAACCTATTCTTTCAAAACAGATGAATACACCACTTCATTTAAGCCCTTCATTACAAACATTAGATTGAATCTGGACCATTGAAGCTTAATTTTATTCCATATATAAGAAAGTGTTAGAGAAATTATTCAGTTTACGCACTCAAAACTCTCGAATTCTTATCTCTCTCTACAACTAATTTCTCTCACTTTCAAGATCTTCGAACCTCATCAATGGATTCTTCCAGAAATCACACTTTAGACACTCGAAGAGAATACTCCGACATAACTACAGAAACCTTCCAACCAGACCTATTGGCAAAGGAACGCATGGTGGCTGAACGATGTGTTTCCTTTGAAGGTCCCCACAACATAGAACAGGCTTGGACGACAAAGGTACTTGTCGATGCTGGTTTGAAGAGGTTTCTCAGTGCCACTCCCAAAGTAATAATGCGAGAAGATGTAGCGGACTTCTACCTCTTTCCGGTTTCAAGAAAGGATGGATCTATTTCTTTATATGTGGGAAATAGCAAGGTTCGTATTTATCCGGAGACTTTCGACGAGTTGTTCGGATTGAAAAATGAAGGAATGGATAACCCTGAAGAATACAAGAATGGAGAGGAAGCTGTCTTGCTGAAGGAGTTCCTGGAGTCGAAGTATTTAGGTTTGGCATCAAGTGCCCTAAAGAAACCTATGTTAAAGGAGCGTTTCAGAGACCTCTTTGACATAGTTTGCAAGATCATAATGGCACATCATTCGTCTCTAGATGACATCACTCAACCCAAGATCCGAGTGATGAAGGCCATTTTGGACAGGGCTAAGATCAACTGGCCAAGATATCTGATGAACAGATTTGCAGCTGAAGCGGCCAAGATCAAAAGGAAAAGTGATGGTGTAGTTTGGCCTGATTCTAAACTAAACTATGTAACCAAGTGAAGTTACATTCTGATGAAGCTGCTACCTAACAAGAAGGATTAGGGCCCTAGAACAGTGTTCAGAGGTTCCAAATGGATGCTTACCAAGTCAAAAGCAGTCAAAGCTGAAGTTGTCAAGAGGAAGAAAGGTGCTGAACCTTCCAGAGAGCTGAAGCTCCCCAGAAGAGGCAGAAACTGAAGTCTGTTGTTGTCAAATCTGCACCAGCTGCTGATTCTAAATCATCATCTGAGTCAGACGATGAAGCCAGAGCAGCTGAAAGTCAACCTGCTGAAGACATTGTATAAATTGCACCAATCAAGCTAACAACCAAGCCTAGATCTAAGGTAAATCGAAAACTTATCTTAGACTCTTCTTCTAACCCTCTTGCACCCATTCTCATTTCTTCTCAACATTCTGAAACCCAACCCAAATCCATTCACTCGCCTCCTTCTAAAATTTCTAAGCCTACCCCAACATCAGTTGAAACTTCTACAGTTGATGATGCATTAGCCATTGTTTCCATTTTTTCTTCTAATCCAATTCTGGAACCTATTCTAGTCTCTGGAGGATCACCACTTGATCCTAAGGAACCTATTCTAGGCTCAGAAACCTAACCCTCAGCATACATTACAGTTGTTGATCCCATAATCAACCAGTTGGAAATTGCTGCAGAAGTTGCCAAAACTTATGCACAAGTTTCAACTTCACCCTCCCCAACCAATGTTGAAACCACTTCTGATGTTGCTCGACCAGAACCAGTCGACACATCTACCACTTCATTTCAACTTCCCAAACCGTTTAACCCTTCTCTTTCTACCTACCCTATTGGACCCAAAGAGCAGTTCTTCAGGCAGCAAATTGAAGGAGATCTTGAAGATAAGTATACAGACCTGAAGCAACACCCAGAGCTCTTTGAGTAAATCTTAAGGATCTGGACTTGGAGAGAGATTAAAGTATCAGATGTCTCAAGGATCCTTCAAGCAGTAGAAGAGAAAGGTGGTCATGACATATTCTATGACTGGGAGTTAGAGCAGATTGAGTCTGCGGAAATTGAAAGTGTTCTTGATCTGACTTCCGATGATGCACTTTCAGAACTTGTCACGAGAAAGCTTGGACAACTTTCGAAGTTACAAGCATCTGAAACTGTTAAGGGCAGTACAGATCACAACGACGATGGACCCGAGTCCGGAGCTGACAAGAATACGACCAACGACGAAGATCTTACACAAGATCAAGTCGGGGGGAACGTTGTCAGAGGGACAGCTGACCCAACATCTGATTTAGGTGGGAGTTCACCTAAACAGACGTGCAATGATGTTGAGCAATCAACAAAGCTAGAGACTGAAGTTGTGCAAACAGCTGAAGTCGTTGCCCATGACGTGTCTTTGACCTCTGAGGCATTCGTGCTAAAATCGGTTTTTGATCTGGTGATGGAGACAGTCAGAGCTGAAAATGCACCGTCCAATGTTCATATCGATCAATCACAAGAAATTGTGATGACTGAATCTTAACAACCCCCGGCCTCAAAGATTCAGGGATCTCAAAACAATGAACAACCAGCTCTTAGAGCTGAGGAGAAGATACCAGCTACTTCAGCTAAGGAGAAAGAAGAAAAAGCTGAAGAACTTGTTGTTGATCCAACTGCTCTTGCTGGTGATGAAGTTTTAGAGATCGGTGATGATGATGAAAATGAAATTCAACAAATTGCTACTTCCATTCGTGTGAATCTGCCTCAAAGACCCTTCGAGGAACTTATGCAACCACTTGGGAAAAACAAAGATGTCCAACATATTGGAGAGTAATCAACTGGAACGATTACAACTCAGTTGAACCAATTGGATATCATCTGGTACAAGCTAAAGATGATGGGTTCAAATAAGGTTGATGTTCCTCTGATTGGTCAAGTTTTAGGTGACCTTGCCATGCTCGTCCATGAAGATTTAACACCAAAGATCTGAGAAGTTGCTCGTCGTATCAAAGATAATCAGAAAACAACCTACGATGACATATACAAAGTAGTACGAGATAATATGAAGAAGTAGTTTGATGCTGATCTAACAACTACTGTGATCAAGAGTGTAGATGAAGTCCTGACAAAATGAGCTGATAGTCTTGAGAAAGCGATCAGTGCTATGGACAATGAGCATAGAGCAACCTTGATGACCACCATTGATAACATCAAGGAAGAAGAGATCAATAGGTGTCAAGTTCGAGAGCAAGCCTCTACTTCAGAACTGCAGAAGAAGTATGTTGAATTGGACAGATTGGCAACTGTCCAGAAAGCTGAATTGACAAAACAACTAGAGTTGGTCAAATATCAAAACGCGAAGTTGGAAGACGAGATTGATAATCTCAAACTGGCCAAGAATCAACTCACTCTAGCTACTGGAGATTTGAAGCTGAGACTTCAACTGACTCCTACTGCTCCGAAAATTGATAAGATTGTTGAATACACTACAGAAAAGGCAATGGCTCTAATCGAACAAAAGACAATTGCCATTCTGAATAATGTCAACGTTGCCAATGACGATCAATTCAAGAAGCTTACTCAATCGCTCACTTCCCATATTGCTGAAGCCAAAAAGGGGGAAGAAGAGGCCAGAGCTAAGTTATCTGATCAAGTAGCAGAGAAACTGCAGAAAGCAGCTAAAGATGCAGTTGAAGTGATGAAGACATTTTCTGATTCTCAGTCTGATCTGGCTAGGAGATTAGCAGATGCAGAGAAGATAATCAAATCTCAGGAGGACCAGATGAAGAAAATATTGATGCTACCTTAGTTCAGGTAATTGATGTTGCTGCTGAAAAAGAAGATATTCAGATGGAGAAGCAACGAGCAACACTTACCTTACCCTCTATTCAGACCGAAAAAATTGATGATGACAACGTTCCTATTGCCTTGAGAAAAGGGTCTAGACGACCAGTACAATCAGATGAGGAACGGTGTCAAATAGAGCTGAAGAGGAAGAAGTCTGCTCAACTTGATGCAAACTTTAAGATATAATATGAAGAAGTATTTTGATGTTTATCTAACAACTACTGTGATCAAGAGTGTAGATGAAGTCCTGACTAAATGAGCTTATAGTCTTAAGAAAGCGATCAGTGCTATGGACAATGAGCATAGAGCAACCTTGATGACCACCATTGATAATATCAAGGAAGAAGAAGAGATCAAGAGATGTCAAGTTCGAGAGAAAGCCTTTACTTCAGAACTGCAGAAGAAGTATGAGTATGATGAATTGGACAGATTGGCAATTGTCCAGAGAGCTGAATTGACAAAACAACTAGAGTTGGTCAAAGATCAAAACGCGAAGTTGGAAGACGAGATTGATAATCTCAAACTGGCCAAGAATCAACTCACTCTAGCTACTAAAGATTTGAAGCTGAGACTTCAACTGACTCCTACTACTCCGAAAATTGATAAGATTGTTGAAGACACAGCAGAAAAGGCAATGGCTCGAATCGAACAAAAGGCAACTGACGTTCTGAATAATGCCAACTTTGCCAATGAGGATTAATTCAAAAAGCTTACTCAAGCGCTCACTTATCATATTGTTGAAGCCAAAAAGGGGGAAGAAGAGGTCAGAGCTAAATTATCTGCAGAGGAACATATTCTAGAAGGCATTGAAGACGAAGCAGAAGAAGAACTCCCAGAAGCATCAAATCAACAGATTGATGAATTCCTTGACCCAATTCACAATCTAAGATGGTTGAATTTGAAAAGAGAGTGGCAGATAATCTATTATCTGGCACACAGATGGGGAGATCAAGATCAAGAAGTTGCCTTCAAGTGTTTCGAAAGTTTTCTCACAGAGAAGGACGGAGAATTTCTAAGCATCATTATCAAAGACGTAACTGAGAAGAATATAAATATTGTCCTGCCTGGTTTTCTAGAATGAGAAGCTGCCAGAACCATTAATGGAAAGAAGGACATGAGAGAAGCTAATCATGCTGTTGATAAAATCGTTCTAATGGATAAAATCAGAGACAATCAGATTGTGGCAGAAGTAAAGAAAATAGTCTACCAAGCATATGATGAATATTGAAGACATCATCCTTCTAGCTGTTAAGTATGTTATCTTGTATTTATAATCCGATTTCCTTATCCTCTGATTAATACAAGTACTTACTTTTTCAGCTTCAAACAACATCTCATTGTCTTCTTGAGAAACCATTTGCACTCTTTACTTATTTAAAAGACATACTTTGATTAAAGATTTGATACATTAGAGAATTAAGAGCTCTGATACTAGCTAAGATCTGAGCTCTAATACATGTTCTATGTATTCAATGCTCTGATACTTATTATAATGCTCTGGTACATATTCTACGTACTAAATGCACTGATACATTTTTTTTAACCTTTGATGATTTCAAATTATTAGCTAACTGATCTGATAACTTAGCTCAGTTAGTTTTGGCTTCATAAAAAATGGGGAAATTGTTGGGATATTCATCCAGCCCCTAATCTGATTGCAATTTTTAAGTTTAGTTTTGATGGTCAAAACCAGATCAGTAGAGTACAGGTTAGATCAATAATTTGTAATGTAGAACTAAGTTACCTAAGGTGTTTTATAAAGCTTATAAGTATTGAAGTAGTCTAAGTCTAGTATGAGGAATCAGCTTATTACTCATCTATTTTAACGCGCACTCTGCTCAAGACTTTAAGAGAAGAAGACTAAAGACTAGAAGACATCTAGAGCTCATTAGTGAAATCAAATCTAAAGGTTGATGTATACCTTATAGACTGAAAATAGATATATGATAATCTGCATTGAAGATCAGAAGACTATTCAGCAAATATGAGCTCATCTGTATCTTGTCGAAGAAAGCCTCCAATCAACATTCAAGTCAAGCTCATTTGAAGAATCAGATGACAGTAAGTATTTATGAACGAAACACATTTACAAGTGTTAGTTCATTTATGTTAACTAAGTCAAAAGAAGAAGAGGCAACAATAACAGAAGACAAAGAGAATGTCAGACTAGTTCTGGATTGCTCAATCAGAAGACAAGATAGTTGTTTAACGACTTACCTGATGTGGACCAATGATACATCAACACGAAGCTATGAAGTTGACCAAGTACTAGGTCGTACAGAGATCTGCCAGATGAAGTACGAAGCATTTAATGCACATTGCCTTTCTAGGGAATGTCGAACCAGAAAATCTGCAAGCAACTCTCCCATGAAGATATCGACCATACTTAGAAGATTTGGTGCAACGGCTAGTTCTCACCAACGACTAGTTTTTTAAGGCAAAATCTCTCTTTAAATACAACACTTGTTCTTTGGAACAAGGCACCGGAAACCTTACAAGCAAGAACTCACGTTTCTCATTCAACTGATATCAAGAACAGTCAGTTTCAGAAATATTCTAAGTGTCGAGTTCTTTAGAGCCTGCAAAGATTTTTATCCTTAGTGCTCTAAGTTTCCGATCCTAAGGCTGCATAAAGAATCCAATCTTTAGTGCTTAGAACCAGTTGGTTATACACATATCTTTACTATATCTGTAAAAGTGTAAAACAACTAAAACAATGGGGGTTGAGAGGAATCACCATTCCCTAACTTTAGGGAATGATCATTCAATTTTGAATGACCATTCCTAATATAAAAACATACCAATCAGGACATTCGAAATAGAATCAAGAATGGTCATTCCATTCCCACTTTCATACCATATAAGTTTGAGACATTCCAAAATAAATCCTTTAAGTTTCAACTTTACAAAATACGTTATTTACCTTTCAATTTTAATCATTTTTTAGATCAATTTTAATCCTTTATGTTTTAAATGAATTAGAATTGACAAACTTGGTGTCACATATATTAAAAAATGTCACATCATCATGTCATATCACTTTTTCTTCTCTATATATATTAAAAAAAAAAACTAATAACATCCCAAAATACTCTATACACACTCCATAATTTAAATACAAAAATAAATGTATATAAAATGAGTAATTAACCCTTACATAAATAAAGAGTAAAATAATTAAAAAATACAATTTGAAAAAATATGAAACAAAATAAATTTCACTAACGAAACCAAAGGGTGTTGCATTTATAAATGATAGATGTTAATTATGTGAATCTTATTTTTCTCTATTAATTGAAACATATAACTAAATTTAATGATACTATCATCATTTTAACAAATACTCATAATAAATAAATTAATTAATTAGTTTGGGGTAGATACAAATAATTTTTTATTTTTTTTCATATATATGGAGGAGCAATATAATTATTTTGGAGTAGATTCAGATAATTTTGGTGACGCTACTAACACCCCATAAAATGTTAAAAATCAATTTTTATTACTAAACACACCCCAATTCTTTCTTATTTACCCTTTATCCCTAAAAAAATACAAATTGAATAAAAACTAAAAATATAATTTAAAATTCAACTAAATCATTAAAACTATATATAAATTTTAATAATCAATTCAAGAAATATTCAATAACAAGAAAAACTAAATAAAATTAGAAAATATTTAAAAAAAATCAAATAAATATTAAAAAATATTTGAATAAAAAAATCAATTAAATCCAAATAAAATCTAAAAATATTAAATAAATCAAATAAAATTTATAATATTTATAAGGGTTAATTCTAAATAAATACACCACCTTTAGTCTTAGTATCAATTTAATCACTACCTTTACGATTTTTTTTTAAAACCCCAACCTTTCATCGTGTTGCAATTAGATACACATTTTTTTTCTCCGGTCAACAATTGATGATGGGGCTTGCCGGAGCTCGCCACGTCATATTACACATATTTTTTTTTCCTATAAAAATTACACTTTATAAAAATATAAAATTTTATAAAAATAAAAATAAAATTGTACGCGTCTCCTCCGCTTCTGAAACTAGTTTTCTTCTACCATTCTCAAACTAAATCAAGTTATTCTCTCTTAACCATAAAATTTTATAAAAATAAAATTCCATGCGTCTCCTCTCTGCTTCTTAAACTAAATCAAGTTTTCTCTATGTCAAACTTCAAGTTATTCTCTTCTAACCATAAAAATCATACAAAAAAAAAAAAAAAAAAAACTCACGCATCTAATCCATGATCATTGGTGATTTGGTGGTTTATTTCTTCAGTAATTCTTAAATTATTTAATAATTTTGTTGTTTTGTTCAACTAATTCGAGAACTATAATTTTTTTAGGTGGACCTCAATTAATTATTCTATTTGGGTGTATGTTGAAGATAACCTGGTGGTTTTTTATTATTTTGTTCAACTAGTTCGAGAACTACAATTTATATGCTTTATGAGAGAGGAAAATATTTTAGGAATTAATGTGTTTAAACACTAATGATTATTGCAACAAAAATGTTCTATCCCTTATGATTTTGATTTTTAGGATTTGAAGAGAAGAACTTGATTGATTGAGTTTGAGAAGTGAGAGAGACGCGCATAACAAGAACTGTTGAGTTTGAGAAGTGAAGAAGACGCCGAAGATGCCGAGAGTTTTATTTTTATTTTTATTTAATTTTTATGGTTAGGAGAATAACTTAATTTAGTTTGAGAATGGTAGAAGAAAACTTGATTTAGTTTGAGAAGCGGAGGAGACGCTGCAATTTTATTTTTATTTTTATAAAAAAATATATTTTTATAAAGTGTAATCTTTATATAGGGAAAATAAAAAAAATATGTGTAATATGACGTGGCGAGCTCCGGCAAGCCACATCATCAATTGTTGACCGGAGAAAAAAAATGTGTATCTAATTGCAACACGAGGAAAGGTTGGGGTTTTAATAAAAAATCGTAAAGGTCGTGATTAAATTGATATTGAGATGAAAGGTGGTGTATTTATTTAGAATTAACCCTATTTATAAAATAATTAAATTAAAAATATCAATTGATGATTCAATTTTTAAAAAAAACTAAATAAAATAAAAAATGAAAGAAAAATCAACTCAATCAAAAATAAATATTACGAAAATTAAATAAAAAATAAAATCTAACTTTTTTATTGATTTTTTTAATTTACTTTTTTTTACATTTTATTGAATTTTTTAATATTTTAAATTTTATTTTGGTGATTTATTTTTTAATTTCAGATTCTATTTAATTTTCTAAGATTTTTTTCAAAAAAATTAATTTATTGAATTCTTGTAGCATAAATATTTTATCTTTATAATTCTTATAAAAATTCTTGTACTTACCATGCTGAGATTGAAGCTTATCAAATCTCTTCATCATCAATGTCATCTATTCTTGCAGGCTCAGGTCTGAAGGAATCGTCTCTTCTCTCATTTTGGATTCTTTGCCTGAACGACTAGAACCATTGGCGGCAGTTGGAGCTTTAAAGGCAACAACTTTAGAAGAAGAGGTAGATGCATGTTCATCGCCTGTCTCATTTGCTCTTGCAACATTATATTCATGAGCCTGGAGAGTTTGAAATAGAGTTTGTACAGACCAATTCTTAAAATCTTTATCATTTTTAATGATCCATACTTTAGTTAACCAAATCTTGGGTAGGGCATACAATACTTTTGTGTTGACTTCGCATTTCAAGTATGTCTTACCTAGATCCTCTATTTCATTTAATATCCTGGTAAATCTATTGTCCATTTGATCAATATTCTCACCAGGCAACATCTTGAAGTTGTCAAACTTATGTATTGCCGTAATGAGCTTATTTTCCTTAATCTACTTTATGCCTTCGCACATAATAGATATGGTTTCCCACATTTTTTTAGCAGTTTTAAGACGAATAATTTTACCAGCATATTCATTAGGAACAGAAGTTAAAATCATATTATTAGTTATTTTATCGAGGTTGTTCTGCTTGGCTTCATCCGGTGTGAAATCAACTCTATTTTTTTGGCTTCATCTGGTGTGAAATCAACTCTATTCTTTGGCACCAACCGGCCAACTGGAATCTCAGGGTTTCTAGTAGTTGTATTTGGAGCTATGACCGTGATAGGTCCATCTGCAATAACATCCAACATCAGATCATGCACTTGACGAAATGCAACCTCCATCCTTGCCTTCTAGAAGTCATATTCTTCTATGCAAAACTTAGGCAAGTTACATGTGTGAGAATCTCCACCGATAATGAATAATATGTATGAGTTTTATAAAAATAGGGTTTTCGCAAATAGATTTGTTCTAGAGAGCTACAAGAACTTCTTTCTTAGAAGTTAAGTAACAGAATTAACAGCTCGTTAGAACCATTGCTCTGATACCACTCGTTGGTCCCAAAACGAGTATGGTAAAAGTCTAGAGGGGGGTGAATAGACTTTCAAGTGTTTAAAACTTTTTCGTGATTCAGATCAGATGAGAGGATCAAATGAGTTATATACTCAATCGTCTGAATGCAAACAATATGTTCTGATCTAAAGAGTGCTAGTGTAATATAGCAGATTAAGATAACAACCTTACTGGCTGCTGAATTTAGCTGGTCAGTTTGAGAGCTATCTCAAAAGTTATAGGTGCGGAAATGTGTAGGCCCTAAATGTTTAGACTCGTGAGTATTTTATGAAAACCTCTTTTAAAGAATGACTTTAAAATAATGAATGCTTATCAGCTGATATGTGATATCTGCTGATTTCCAAAACTTATACTAAGGTGGATTTTGACTATTTTTTATAAAACGTATGATTTACAAAGTATGTATAGTATGTATGTATAGAATATAAATAAAACAATAAAGAACACAAGTATTTATAGTGGTTCGGATCTCAATATCCTACGTCCACTCTCTCTAATCAGATGGAGAAATTCACTATCTTGCTAAGTTTATAGTCCCAAGAGAACACTTGTGATCAAGAACCTCAACTACTTTTTGAGGCTACGAATCTACTTGTTGGTTAGGTAACAAGTAACCTTACAGGGGTTAAACTTCAAATGTAAAGATATGTGAATAACCAACTGGTTCTAAGCACTAAAGATATGATTCCTTATGCAGGCTTAGGATCGGAAACTTAGAGCACTAAGGATAGAAATCTTTGCAGGCTCTAAAGAACTCGATACTTAGAGTATTATGAAACTGGTTGTTCTTGATATCAGCTGAATACGAGAGTTATTGATTGTAAGGTTTCCGGTACCTTGTTCCAAATAACAAGTGTTGTATTTATAGAGAGACTTGAGCTTCGAAGCTGTTGGTGAGAAACTAGTTGTTGCAAGAAAATCTTCTAAGCATGGTCGAGGTCGTCTTTGAGTTGATGTTTGCAGATATTCTGGTACGACATTACCAGAAATGGTAACGGTGCATTTAATGCTTGTACTTCTTCTGATAGATCTTTGAATGACCCAGTTCAAGTCAACTCTGTAGACTTGTTGTCGAAACACCATTGGTCCACATCATCCGAGTTGGTTGAACAACTATCCTGTCTTCTGATTGAGCAATTCAGAACTGGTTCGACATTCTCTTTGTCTTCTTTTATTTTTGCCTTTAATTCATCTTTAATGAACTAACACTTCTTCAAGGTGTTTCATCCATAAATGTTAATTGTCATCTGAATCTTCAGATGAGCTTGACCTGAATACTCTTTAAGGTTTCTTTGACAAGATATAAATGAGCTCATATCTGCTTAATGGTCTTCTGATCTTCAATGCAGATTATCATATAGTTACTTCTAGTCTATAAGGTATACAACAACCTTTATATCTGATTTCACTAATGAACTCTTGATGTCTTCTAGTCTTTAGTCTTTTTCTCTTTAAGTCTTGAGCAAGCGCGTGTTTGTTCAGATGAGGTATCAGCTGATTCCTTAGACTTAGACTTAGACTTAGACACATTCAATACTTCTAAGCTTTATAAAACAGCTTAGGTAACTTATATCTAGATTACAAATTATTCTTCTAACATGTACTCTATTAATCTGGTTTTGACAATCAAAACTAAACTTATAGAAATTACAATCAGATTAGGGGCTGGATGAATATCCTAACAATTATGACTCAGAAGAATAGACAATTCAAGTTTAAAAATAAATGGTTCCAGGAGCCTGATGTCAGAGATGTGGCTGAGCTGAGTTGGAATGGGTTAATAGATTTTAATATTTTAAGAAGGTTAGGAGCTACAATTGATACTCTTCGTGTTTGGGGTAAACACATATCTACTGCCTGGTTTAAGAATAAAAAAGAACTTGAAGGAATTATTGACAAACTCCAAGGGAGCACGAATCAGAACAGTATAAACAGATTTAGAACTGCTGAACGTGATCTATCAACTCTTTTATTGAAGGAAGAGATGCATTGGAAACAAAGATCGAAAATATTCTGGTTACGGGACGGGGATTTGAATACCAGATTTTTCCACCAAAGTGCGTCCGCTCGGAAGAAGAAGAAGAACAAAATAAAGGGGTTAATGAATTCGGACAATAGAAGAAGAACAGAATCAAGGGGGAATTGAGATGGCTGTGATGGATTACTTCTCAGAATTATTTATGGAATCTGAGAGTCTTGCGGATGTTGAACAAGTGACCATTACGGTTCGACAACGTATAACAGAGATTGATAATACCATACTTACACATGATTTTGAGGCGGAGGAATTTCGTGTTGCCATTTTGCAGATGCACAAGGATAAATCCCCGGGGCCTAACGTGTTCAATCCGGGGTTTTATAAAAAAAAATTGGAGCATAGTTGGGAACGATGTTGTACGGGCTTGTATCAGTTGGCCGGAAGAGGGTAGTTTCCCTACGGGACTAAACAGTACAAATGTCGTGCTGATTCCCAAGGGTGAGCCAAAATCAGTTAAGGATCTTTGTCCAATCTCCTTGTGAAACGTGGTTTACAAGGTGATATCATAGGTGTTGTGTTGTAACAAATTAAAAGGAATCTTACCCGATTTAATTGATGAGACTCAATCTGCATTTCTGGTGGGGAGATCGATCCAGGATGACGTGGTTATTTCTTTTGAGACGATTCATGCCATGAAAAATAAAATATATGGCAACAAGGGAGATGTGGAGTTGAAAATAGATATAAGTAAGGCTTATGATCGTGTCGATTGGAGATATTTCGATATGGTGTTGATACAAATGGGGTTTTCTGAACGTTGGGTTAATTGGATGAGGCTGTGTGTCAGACCAGTTTCTTATAATTTTATGGTAAATGATGGGTTGGTGGGTCCGATTTATCCTTGGAGAGGGCTACGCCAAGGTGATTTATTGTCCCCGTATCTTTTCATTTTATGTGCGCAAGGTCTTTCGAGTCTCTTGCAGTTCGAGAATAGACGAGGCAATATTCATGGCCAAAAAATCTACCCAACTGCCCCTTCTGTGTCTCATCTGCTATTTGCAGACGATAACCTGCTCTTTTGTAGGCCTACGAGGGAGGAGTGTACTACGCTAAAGAATACATTGAATCTCTATGAACATGCGACTGGGCAAGCGATTAATTATGATAAGTCAGGCATTTTCTTTAGTAAAAATGTGGGGCTTAATACCCGTCTTGAGATTTGCACGATTTTAGGCATTCATGGCCCTTTGAACACGGGTTGCTACCTTGGGCTCCCATCATTATTGGGCAAGAAAAAGGTGGAGATATTTCGGCATATATAGGATCGACTCTAGAATAAGTTACAAGGGTGGAGAGGGAAAAAACTGCCAAAGGCGGGGAAGGATGTTCTAATTAAGGCCGATGCTCAAGTAATCCCAGTTTATTGCATGAGCACCTTCATCTTACATACCTCCCTTGTTGATAAATTACAAAAAAATGTTGAATTCTTTCTGGTGGGGCCATGGTACGGATCCAGCGAAGGGAATGCGATGAGGACAATGGGACACACTTTGTTCCCATAAGAATGAAGGAGGTATGAACTTCAGGAATTTACATCTATTTAATGTGGTATTGGTGGGTAAACTGGGATGGCAACTGGTGGTTAATCTGGAGTCGTTAATGAGCCGGATCATGAAGGCTAAATAATTTTCAAGAACTAATTTTTTCGAAGCAAATTTAGGGTCTAGTTATATTTGGCAAGGCATTCACGAGGCTCTAGCTCTTGTTAAGAGGGGAACACGATGGAAAATTGGGAATGGTGCTACTATTAGAATATGGGGTGATGCGTGGTTAAATATAGATCAAAACTTCTTTATTTCGACCCCAGCTGTTCCTACTTTTGAAGATATGGTGGTGGGAGATCTTTTTATGTCAGGCTCAAGAACTTGGAATGTCGATCTCATAAGGGTTATTTTTTCGGACGAGGACTGCAGCTCTATTCTACGTACGACTCCAACGCTTATAGGTTTTGGGGATCGTTTTATTTGGCACCAATCGGGAGATGGGAAATATTCTGTGAAGAGTGCATATAAGTTGGCGGCTAATGTAGTTGGTATTACTGGCACACAAGTTCCACTGAGGTGTGGAAAGAAGTTTGGAGATTAGAGATACCACCAAAGATAAAAATATTTTATTGGCGATTATGCAAAGGGTGGCTTATGGAGTTGTGGTTAAGGATATCTTGTATAGAAGAGGAATCGGGGATTCGGCTACTTGTCCTGTGTGTTCGGAAGAGAATGAGTCATTATGTCACTTATTTGTTACATGTGAATATGCTAAGAGGAGTTGGAACAATTTAGGCCTGTTGAGGAAAATTGACGCCGAGATATCGAGAGTTGTGATTAGTGTGAAAATTGCTTGAAATTAATGTGTTTATTTTGAATAATTTTGAGGATTTTGTTGCATTATTTACACTAAATTGACTAATTGCACTTGAAATGAGAAAAGTATGTGTTTTGCTAGTTTTTAGGTAAATTGAACTTATTTGGAAGTAAAATACGTGTCTTAGAATTCATGAAGTCAAGACAAAACTGCACCATTGGATGCATCTCGAAAAACTGAGTGGAATGAAAAAAAGAATCAAGTCAATCGGAGGTCGTGAGCTCAAGATATGATCGTAACAAGAAAGTGTGAAACTGTAACAGATTCCACTCGGGCAGCCGAGTCAACCCACTCAGTTGACCGAGTCAAATCTGCTTCCAGGTCAGTTTCTGGACTTCCAACCCACTCGGTTGACCGAGTCAAACCACTCGATCGACCGTTTGAACCCGTTTCTGCGGGGAAATTCGAGAATTTTAAAGGATTTCAAGGGCCTAAGTGCAAATCTCGTCTCAAACACTCTTCCAAGCTATAAATACCTCCCCCAATCAGATTATTGGGAGTTTTTGGCCTCACTTTCACACACTCAAACCCTAGATTACTCTCTTAGTTAGATTTTTACATATTTTGCAAGTTTCATTCCATAGATTAGTTTCAAATTTAGTATTTAGGTTGGGTTCTTGAAGGTTTTGACTACATTCACTTGTAATATTATAGATTGTTGAAGAATCATCAAGGTGACTTCCACCCAAACTCTATTTTGTTATATTATTGATATTTTTATGTCTCTTTCTAGTTCTCTTGTTGTTTTAGCCATGGGTGTTTTCTCAAACACCATGGGCTAAGATTTTTATGCTTTGGGTGTTTGAAACCATGTGAATATTTAGTGTTGAAATTGTTTATGCTTTGATTATTGTTGATATTTGGATTGATGCTTCTCTTATTGGGTTTTATTGGTGCTTTGTGTATTAACTTCTATTAATCCATATTTTGAGGCATGTTTAGCGTAGACGAGAGTTACATGATTTATGGTGTGAGTTGTTGGTATACAAATGCGTTTATTATACTTTTAATTCGTCGAGAGAGAGTTAATCGTATTAGAACCCCCATTAAGAGACGTTAATTACTTGAATGGTTATTTGGGTAGTTGGTGAGGATTAGGAAGAGATCTTATTACCGGGTTTGGGAACACCTTAGACGTAAGACTATAGTACCCGAAGGGAAACAATTTTCATCCTAGCATCTTGATGCTCTTAGCAAGTCCAAATTGAAGCATAAAAACGGTATAAACATTCTCACTCGATTTCACTAGGTAGATAACACCCGAAGCATTCCCAACCTTTGCACTTCTCCGAATTTAGATTCGTAGTTGTTCTTTACTTTAATTATCATTTTCTTGTTTTTTTAGTTTAGTAGTTAATTTTACTTATTAGGATTGTGTTTAGTTTAATTTATTGTCTTTAGATTATTATTTAGCTTTAGTTTGCATCCAGCTCCCGAAATCGTAGCTACATTAGATATGACGACACACAACTCTAGGGATCCATTGCACTAGCGCACCTCCCGTGGTTCGATACTACTTGGTCGAAATACTTACGTGTATAATACTACGATTCCTTATGCTTGAGGGGAAGTAGTTAGTCAAAACATATTGCACTAAAATTCGTTCAAGTCAAGTTGACGGGTACGGCGAACTGTTCCTTAATCTGTTGGGGAGGCTCGATAATAATGCACGGGAGAGGGAGCTTGGCAGATATGGCAACTAGGGGTGGGCATTCGGTCGGTTCAGTTTTGAGATTTTTTCAACCGAACCGAAAAAACCAAAATTTTAAAATTAAAAACCGAACCAAAATTTGTTAGAACCGAACCGAAAAAACTAAAATTTTAAAATTAAAAACCGAACCAAAATTTGTTAGAACCGAACCGATTAAAAGTTCGGTCGGTTCGGTTTAAACCGAAATTCTTGTATAAAATATTATTTTTCGACAATTAAACATTTTTCAAAGATTTTTTACACTAAAAATAAAATTCAAATTATAAGTTCAAGAATTCACAATCCAAACTAACAAGTTTCTCAAAATTTAAAATTACAAATCATAAAAATCACACAAAAAATTAATGGTTTTGTTGCATTTTCCACAATGAAATTCATCTTCAAGAGGGTATTTTTTAGTGGGGCAAGAAGACGACAAATGTCGAATTGAAAAATTGAGATTGAAAATTAATAAAGTAACATACTTCAAATAGAGTTTCTTTTTGTTAACGTATTGTTCCATATAATTTATTGATTAAATAATTTTTTAAATTTATATAAAGAAATTCGGTTCAGTTTATTCGGTTTTGAAGAGCTTTACCAGGAGTGGTCCCCGCCTCATCAATAGCCTCTCGGGAATAGGCCGGACTGGGCACTAGACTTTACACTCATTATTGGCTAGAAGCCCCCCTCGCTAAGTCACTTGGGCTTTCTCACTAGGCCTTGAGTCAACGAAAGGGCTAAAACAAATACACGTCTAACCAGTCTCTACTACAGCAGTTCGAAAGCGCCAAATCGTGAGTAATATAAACCGAGCCGAAAAAACCGAAATTTAAAAAAAATCAACCGAACAATCGAATAAACCAAACCAAATAAACCGAAAATCGTCGGTTCGGTTCGGAAATTCGATTTTTTCGGTTTTGTGCCCACCCCCAATGGCAACATAGGAATGGAGTTGTGTGGATATCGGAGGATTGTGCGGTTGTTGCGTCAATTTACCGAGCAATGTCATTGCTGGCTGAATGGAAGGATGCTAGACGTACGAATCATCAATCCATGAACCCCCAGCTTGTGCGAAGTGGCACAGACCGCCACAGGGTGTTATCAAAATAAATGTGGATGTTGGGTTCTTTGAGGAGACTGTGGAGACGGATTTGGGGCTGGTTATCCGAGACGAGGATGATTCATGTATTTTCCAACACCAAAATACACAACCGCAAATATACGGTGTATATCGTAGCGTGGTAAGTACAAATGTCGATCCCACAAGGAGGTGTAGTGTAAAGGCATTATTTGTCGATTAAGTTCTAAATAGACGATGATCGATAAGTTTGAGTGGTGTAATTACCCATAATTATCTACCAAAATGTCACAAGTAAACAATAGAGAGTAATAAAGAAATTCAATCAACTAATGCTCATGCGAATCACGAAAACGAGATAAATACGAGTAAAACTCAAATAAGAGAAAATAGGTTCCAAGGCACATGCAATACTAATGAATCCATCTATGATTTAACAATCTACTCAATTGGTTTTGTGCTTTTTCTATAAGATTGATCACAAAATAATGAGTTAAAAGTCTTTTCAATCCATTTTTTTTTTTTTTAAGTCTCGGGTATCCGGTCTTGGACCGACTAATCCCGGGGGACCAATCCTACCGCCCACTTGCGGGGGTCCCGTTTAAAGCCAGAGTTTTGCGCTCTGTATGATCATGGCCCCATAGATATAGAAAAAGCACAAAAACACATTTTCCAGTATCTCTACATAAATTGCATCATAAGACCCAATCTAGTATCTCTACATTGGGTTAATCCAATTTAGTATCTCTACATAAATTGCATCATAAGACCCAATTAAGTCCCTAAGATCATCACACATCCTCATAATCATTGATCATTTCTCGATTTCTTAATAAACTAGGTCGAATACTTGCAATCAATTAATCAAAAGAGATTTATCAATCCAATTTCAATTAACTAAGATTAACACATCACTATTGTACACTAATGACATGTTTTGAAGTGAAAATCAAGCATTCAAATAAAATTAAGTCACACAAACACCAATTAAACAAAATATCAATTCATAAACTTCATCAAAAGTATTTACAAGGCACTAGAACCAAAAGTGTTCAAGCCAACGATCAACATAATCTAATTAACACAAACTAATGAAATAAGTAAATAAAAAGTAGAGAAAGAAAAATCTTAGTCTAATGAATGATGGGGAATGAAATTCCCAAGCTATTGATGCCCTCCTTGCTTGATTTAGTGAAGAATTGAAGAAATTGATGATGATTACCTCCAAGTGTGTGTTTGTATGTGTAAGACTTCTTGTGTAGGGGGTAATGTGTTTTGAATTCAAGAATTGGGGTATTTATAGTGTTGGGGTAGGGTTTGGGTAAGAATTTGCAATTAAGTCCCTCAAAATGGAGAAAATCACAAAAGGCGCCGAAAATGATGTGGCCCGGCCGGGCGGAGTGTTGGTCGAGAATTGAGCGGACATGGCATAGGCGACCCGGCCGGGCGAGTGATGCCGCCCGGTCGGGCCATAACTTCGTAAATGCATGGGAAGTCAGGCTCTCGCCCGCCCGGCCGGGCCATACTTTCGACTTGGCCTATTTCCGTCCTCCAGCTTCGTCCCTCCGTTTCTTGAGCTTCCGGCCTTCGATCGACTCGATTCTTTTTGCTATTTCACTCCATTTTTCGAGCCGGGTCCAATGGTGAACTCCTCGTTTTGGTCCAATGACTTATGATATGTGTTTTGGTCCCAAAATTCTTCGTTTTACCTACAAAATCGACAAAACGCTATCTTTCTCTTATTTCGATCAAAACAATCATGATCAACCCATAAATCAATGAAATCACACTAAAATTGAGCTTCACATATGCATAAAAAACGTGTAAATTCCACCCGAATCAGAGGGGTGAAAATTTATTGCATGGAAAACATTAACTAGACCATGGTTGATGGAGGTTGATGAAGATGAGGCTTGGGGATCATTCGAAGCACTCACTTGGGCGCATAACATGGGGTTCAACAGTGTTGTAGTGGAACTTGATGCTAAGAGAGTATTTGATGCAATTAAAAGACAATAGGTAGACTTTTCACCCTTTGGTGACTATGTTGCTTCTGCCATAAGACTTCTTTGGAACAATTATGAGTTTATAATGAGTATTGTTAGACGTAATGTCAACGAAGTGGCACATAATCTTGCTAGAAACTCTCGCTTTTTTTTAGAGTTCTCATAGTTGGGTCGAGCCTCTGAATTTTGTGGTAGGCCTTCTCACTTCTATCTGCTATTCATGCGAATAAATTGAATGCCTCTTTGGCTTTCAAAAAAAAATTGGCGAGCTAGCCCGATAGATCGGTGAGTTAGCCCGTTTAACACACAGACTAACCGGTCCGAGCCTAAAATATCTAAATTCAAATAGTTCAACCATTTGACAAACCAAATCTTGCATTTATTAAGGCTAATCGGGTCAACTCGTTTAGTACGATCCGAATAAACATTTATAAAATCGATTATTAAGAAAATACATTATATTCCAATCAATTTAATTCTTGAATTGCTCAAATACATACCGTATAACACACGTGCATATAAACTATTTCTACCGTTCAATTAATTTTTATATGAATTTAAACCTGTGTGATGTAATGATTCATGTTACTTTCTGTGCGGGTCGATTTTGTGAAATTAATTTATTTCTTTCGTAATTGCCTTGTAAGATATATCAAATCTGATTTTTTCTGGATATACTCATATCACAGTTTGGAACAATCGGCTTGAAAAAAAATTAAACATTGATGACCATTCTAAATTAAATATTTCAAGATATATTATATGTTGTGTGCACTGAAAATTCTTTGTCTCAATATAAATTAAAAAATATGCAAATGTAAACAAATGTTGTGTGTATTTTTTATTTTATTTTTTGAAATTTGTAATTATGTATATTAATTTTTAATTAATAAAATCATACTTATTTATTCTATTATTATTTGATAAATACTCCTTCTGTACTTCTGTAATCGACTCATTTTGTCATTTGTTGTCTCAACATAATTAACACGTTTTCTAAATGGACTAACTTTTTATCTTTTCTCTTTTCTCTTTTCTATCCATTTAATATTGTCTTTCTTAATTGACTCATTTTGTCATTTGTTGTCTCAACATAATTAACACGTTTTCTAAAATGGACTATCTCTTTATCTTTACTCTTTTCTATACATTTAATATTGTATTTTTAAAATCACAGTAAAAATGTAAATGTGTTTTCAAAAAAAAAAAAAATGTAAATGTGTCGATTACAAGAGGATCGAGAGGAGTATATATATATATATATATATATTAAAAATATAAATTAACATTTATAATAAAATTTTGTGTACTGATTTTTTTATAAACAAAATAAGTATATTCTATTATTATATATATAATATAATATTTTTATCTTTTAATAGACTAAAAAAGTGGCAACGCATGCTCTAACCATAGTTGGCTTTCACGTCAAAATTATTTGAACACTCTCATTGCGTAAAAATACTTACAAAATTAATATATTCAATTATCATTTTATTTTTAAAATTCATTTTTTTTATCTACATTTTATTTTACACCTAATCACTTTTCATCTTACTAAATCATCTAAAATACACTCTTTTTTTTTATCTTACATCACAATTTTCTTAAAAAGTGGACTGATTAAACCGTGCAAGCCATCTCATAATGGATGAAGAATTAGATTTTAAATTTTCAAATTCCCTTCAAAAAAAAAAAAAAAAAAAGATTTTGAAATTTCAAATTCAAATTTTAAATAAAAAAACAAACATCCCCTTTGAGGTGGAGCCCACTGAGGGATATAAGGCTATTCTGGTAAATCTTTGAAAAAAATCTCCCCCAATATAAATCCCACGGAGCCCTCAGTTTCAATTACAACCCTACTTCCTTCGCTCTTTGCTCCTTCACTGTGTGCGAACTGCGGCTAGGGTTTTCTGCGGCGGCGATTTCAGTGACTCCCTGTTTTTAAGGTCATATTTTTTCCTTAGCCTTCCGCGAGTTGTTTATAGTTTTCTGATTTGCAATTGTGGATTGGATTGATTGTATTTGATTAGCTGCTTGATGCTGTTGTTTATGTCCGTTTGAATCTCTCTCATTTTTATTTTTTTAGCTTTGATTATGTTTTGATTTGATTTTAGAATTGTGTCATCGGATCCTGAGTATGTGCTGATCCTAGTTCGTAACCATCTCACTTTTTCTGGTCAAGTATTAATCCAAATTTTATGTGTTCTTACTAATACTGAATTTATTGAGATTAGACAATCTGTTTAGGAGAATTTTATGATGTTCTTACTGTATTGAAATTTGGAATAGGAATATTTTCGTGTTTTACACATTAAGATCTGCGTTTACTCGTTGTTTATGTTTACGAGGAAACTGTTTGAATTATTTTATTAAATCAAGCGCAGCATATTAAATCTTAGGCTGAATTTTACTATGGTTTACTTTGCTGTTCAAGACCGTGCTCAGTTTTGATTTGGAAAAATTTGTGTCAATTGTCATAAGCTCTCTTGACCAAGCTTGTTGAATGTTGTTGTCCTATTATTTAATTACCGCTTAATGCTGATCCTCTGTGCCCCTCCTATTGATTACAGTTATTAAAAGTCATCATGGGTAAAGAAAAGACTCACATCAACATCGTGGTTATTGGGCATGTCGACTCTGGGAAGTCAACCACTACTGGCCACTTGATCTACAAGCTTGGTGGTATTGACAAGCGTGTGATTGAAAGATTCGAGAAGGAGGCTGCTGAAATGAACAAAAGGTCATTCAAGTACGCATGGGTGTTGGACAAACTTAAGGCTGAGCGTGAGCGTGGTATCACTATTGATATCGCCTTGTGGAAATTTGAGACCACCAAGTACTACTGTACTGTCATCGATGCCCCAGGACATCGTGACTTTATCAAGAACATGATTACTGGTACTTCTCAGGCTGATTGTGCTGTTCTCATCATTGACTCCACCACTGGTGGTTTTGAAGCTGGTATTTCCAAGGATGGTCAGACCCGTGAGCATGCATTGCTTGCTTTCACTCTTGGGGTGAAGCAAATGATCTGTTGCTGTAACAAGGTTCGACTGTTTCTAAATTTCAATTACTTTTTTTGTTCTGGCATTATCTTTGTCTTACCATGAATACTAACAACTTCTAAATTATGTGTGCAGATGGACGCTACCACACCAAAGTACTCGAAGGCTAGGTATGAGGAAATTGTCAAGGAAGTGTCTTCCTACCTCAAGAAGGTTGGATACAATCCCGAGAAGGTCCCATTCGTCCCAATTTCTGGTTTTGAGGGAGACAATATGATCGAGAGGTCCTCTAACCTGGACTGGTACAAGGGACCAACCCTCCTTGACGCTCTTGACAACATTTCAGAGCCCAAGAGACCATCAGACAAGCCCCTGCGTCTCCCACTTCAGGATGTTTACAAGATCGGAGGTATTGGTACGGTGCCTGTTGGTCGTGTGGAGACTGGAGTCATCAAGCCTGGTATGCTTGTGACATTTGCCCCATCTGGCTTGACCACTGAGGTTAAGTCTGTTGAGATGCATCACGAGGCTCTTCTGGAGGCTCTTCCTGGTGACAATGTTGGTTTCAATGTGAAGAATGTTGCTGTCAAGGATCTCAAGCGTGGTTTTGTTGCCTCCAACTCCAAGGATGATCCAGCTAAGGAAGCTGCCAGCTTCACCTCACAGGTTATCATCATGAACCACCCTGGCCAAATCGGAAATGGATATGCTCCAGTGCTCGATTGCCACACATCTCACATTGCTGTGAAGTTTGCTGAGCTGGTGACCAAGATTGACAGGCGATCTGGTAAGGAGCTCGAGAAGGAACCTAAGTTCTTGAAGAATGGTGATGCAGGTATCGTTAAGATGATTCCCACCAAGCCCATGGTGGTGGAAACCTTCTCTGAGTATCCTCCTCTTGGTCGTTTTGCTGTTCGTGACATGCGTCAGACTGTTGCTGTTGGTGTTATCAAGGGTGTGGAGAAGAAAGATCCCACCGGTGCCAAGGTTACCAAGGCTGCTGCCAAGAAGGGTGTGAAGTGAAACGTGCGTTTTCTGCACATAGTTTATGATGCCAGAGAATTTCATTATCGTATTTTAATTTGCAAAAACTATATTTGGAAAGCTACTGCTCATTACTTGTTGTGTTGTATGTTCCTGCCTTGTATGTTGATTAGCCGTTCCCAGAATTGGGTTCTCGACAGGCGGTGGCAGGATTTACAGCACGTTTTCTTGTGTTAATTTTGATTTGGATTATGTTTATTTTTCTGGTGTAATGCATTTGTGTTTTCCTAATGGCTCGAACGATATCTGCCTTTATTGTTGATTAGTTTTTATTATTACTCTTGCAATTTTCAATTTTAATTACTGCCATTCTTTCGAAACATTGCTTTAGGCTCGTTATTGAATTCATTTTAGACTACATATTTGTTGTTCTTAACGGTAAAAAATCGCCTCTACTATTTTTGGTATTTCAAATTTTGATTAAGGATTTTGAAATTTAATCCATGTTTTATTCTGTAGTTTAGTATTTTAAAACAAGTTTCACTTTGTGGTTTAATAGTTTGTCCTTGATCAAATTGATAATCTTCTTATCACATATCTTTAAGTTAAAAAGAGAGTAACATTGGGAGAATTGCAAAAAACACTAAAACACAATTTAACTTTGTAACATAAAAGTTAAATTCTAAAACAAGCCCAAAACATATAAGTTATAAGTATTTATTATTTATAGGATAAAATTTAAAATTCTGAATTCTAAAATTATTTCAAAGTAGAACCAATCTAATGTTTAATGCCCTTTATTGTCTTATTCATGTTTTATGAATCTGTTACTTTTAACTTTGTGTTTGGATGAGAGGATTGGATGAGAGGATTTGAGGAAGTATTTCAAATGAAATTATTTAAAAATAGATGAATTTCAAATGACATAATTTTAGTGATGATTTAAAATTCTCTCAATTTTAACTAAAAATTGTTTGAGCAAAAATCTAAGTATTTGAAATTCTTTTAAAATCCAAACAAGTGGAATGGATTTGAATGGTGGATTTAAAATCCATAGATCAAAATCCCTCCATTGGAATGGAGCCATATATTTCAGGCAAAATATATAACTATTGTTTGAGCAAAAATCTAAGTATTTGAAATTCTTTTAAAATCCAAACAAGTGGAATGGATTTGAATGGTGGATTTAAAATCCATAGATCAAATCCCTCCATTCGAATGGGAGCCATATATTTCAGGCAAAATATATAACTTGTTATCCATTACTATGTACAGTAGTCAGCAATCAGCGCTTCATTGCAAATGTGTACAGTTATTGATCTTTAGTTTTCGACTTTGTTTGTCCTCAAAGTCATATAAGACAGATTTTGTGGTTCATTATAATGAGTATTTCTATGATAAGTTTCAGTAGAATATCAAAGGGGTTCCTTCTCACCTTAAGATTGATCTTATTCACACGGTTTTCCTATTTATTTATATAACATTTGCGCATTTGGCGTCTACTCGCTATCCCCTTCTTTCTCATGCATTATTCATATGGGAAACGGTTTCATAAACAACAGGTATAGAGGGGCATATTATCAACCCAAGGGAGGAGATGACGGAACTTCTGAGTGTTCGTAGTTGCAGGGGACAGCTCCCTGCATTGACAAACAAAAGGTAAAGTTGACACCTCAAACAAACAAGAAAGTTGCTAGTTTTTGTACCCCAACTATACAGAGCATTGACCACATTCGTACAGAAGAACATCAACTCTTGTGACATGCCGAACTTGAATGAGTAAGTTTCTTATTCACACATTTGAAACCACTTAATGAACATCTTTCTTGTTTCTATGTTTTTCAAGAATGAAATTTTTTTATTTAACAGTCAAAAAGCATGCTAGACAAAATTTTGTAACCATTATCAGATCCCAAGTTATATGAAATTGGGATCAACAAGTCGTATAGCTAATCACAGTGGCAAAGCACTTGTGAAAATTCAGGGGACAAGTACGTATAGAGATATTACACATTTATCTGATACCAATAGATGACAAGCACTTAAGCTCGGCATATACAACACGTAAAACACTAAAACCCATCTTTCATCTCTACATGATATCATTTCTCCACATCTCAAAAGCACAAACATTTCAATATAAAGAAAAAGGCATATTTAAAGGCGCAAACCCTAATACAAGAAAGGAAACAAAGATACGAAATACTTGGAAAGTAGAAAAAGGGCCAAATGAGTTGCCAAACGTTGGATTGTAGGCACAGGACTACATACATCATCGCACTGAGTTCAATTTGTTTCACTGTTCTGCTTCTGGAATGGTAGTATAATAGCGAATCTGAGCCTGACTAAAAAGTTATGTCTTCTTTGATTTCTTCCGACGACCGCCCTTTGCTCAATCCTCAGCTGCCAAATACTCATCTGCAAGCTGTTCCACATCACAAGGGAACAATAAAACATAAATAAAGCAGTTACAAGTGAAACATCAACAAGTACAAGAAGAATAAGGCTTGGCCATGATAAGCTATAGATTCAGAGGCCTGGAAGGCATCACCAGAGCATAAACAATTTTACCTTTTATTGACTTAAATTCAGTAAGTTGAATGAAACTAGACTGTCTTCCTGAATCTTGGACAAATATCAATTTCTTGTATGAATAAATCAGCGATCACCATCACCTCCTCCACTTAAACTTTGGGTCCTGCTGATGCTGACAGAGTTGCCTATCAGTGAGAAGCCCCCACATTCACAAACTATTTAACATTTTTTAACTGCAACCACATACTGTATAGAACTACCATCGCTTTTAATCATTACAGACAACAATTAATGTTAGTGTGACAAAGAACGCAGAAAGAATGGTCTAATGGAACGAAATTGACTCTTAACAGCACAGCTAAGTCAGTTTTACAATATTTATCGCCATTTCAAGATAATTTGAGAAATCATGAATGACAATGAGTGTGAGGACCGATTCAAATGGAAAAACAAATAGAATTACGTATCATAATAAGAACAAAATCAATGTGCAGGACCATAACCAAACACTGCAGCAGCATGGAGTATTAAGAACTATATTCATGCATTGCTGATATTTTTTCATATGATCCTGACATAATTAAAGAACAAAAAGTATTAAACACATTTACCTGCATTGTCATCTGAAGTTTGAAGTATGAGCATTATCTTCCAGTTCATACATAAGCTTTCTGTGTGTATGGGCATCAACAAGTTTCTTCTCTCGCAATTGCTCATTAAACTTCAAAGCAGTTCCAAGGCCTTTTTGCCGTGATATTTCATCCAAGACAGTGCGATAAGTAATGAAGTCAGCAAACCTTTTGTTCTCAGCCATCTCCCACAAGAACTTTACAGCTTCATCAACCTCTCCCTCAAGAGCCAAAGAGTTCACAAGTGAGTTATAGGACTTATTGCTAGGAATAAACCCACTTTTCTTCATTCTATCATAAAGCTCTCTCGCATTTTTTGTTCGACCCTGGGCACACAACCCATGAATCAAATAATCATATGAAAATGAGTTGGGCTGGCAACTATACACCGTATCCATCTGATGAAAAATTCTAAGGGCATCATTGATATGCAACGAAAGCACATATCCTTTGATCATACAATTCAAACTAAAAATATCAGGTTCGACCCCATCATCAACCATTTTCTTGAACAAAGATCTTATAGTCTCCATGTACATGTGGTTAATATACGAATTCTTTCCCCGGCTCAAAAGTGCAGCAAATAGTATGTTATAAGTTTTTAACGATGGCCTGCAGTTCAATTTCCTACAATCATGCATATGCTTATAGATATTCACTGCTCTAACCAATTTTCTAGCTTCAGTGAAATAATAAATCATTGTATTATATAGAGCCTCGGAACCAATGAAAGGAATAGCAAGCACCTGATTCACAATAGAATCCATCTCCTCGTACATTTTCGCGGCGCCAAGCTTCTTGATTGTAACGTGAAATGTAAGCACATTGTGCCTAAACCTGTGCTGTTGTGATGCCCAATTGAAAAGCTCCAAACACACCAAGGGATCAGCTTGTAAGGCTATGACATCGTGAAGCTCTTCATGGGTGAATCTAGGCGGAAGCTGTGATATAGCTCTGTTAAAAACAGTTTCATTGAGAACAGGTTTCATCGCCGCTCTAGCCCTTTTGTTAATCCTCTTTCTCAATGATCTTGGTATTGGTCCTGTATATGTTCTTGAGGAACAATGCCTACAAAAGATCGAGTTTCTAGGCCCTTTATCGAGGAATGGAATGGGGGACGGTGAGGAATTCTGGAATGATGATAGTGAAGAAATGTAAGGTTGGGAGTTGATTAGACAGAAACTAAGGTAGAGAGGCGTGGTTTTGGATGGCGAACGCTGAAATTGAAACAGATTTCTGTGAAGACGGAACATTTTCAGAATGAGTACGAATTTTTAGTTTAGGGGAAAAGAGGTGGTGATGTATGGTTTGGTTCGACGGCCTGCAAGGTGGTGATAGTCGAAGGTGACGGTGGACCACGGAGGAGACTCCGACGGTGTTCGAGGAGACTCGAATTGGCGGCGGTAGGCAGAAAAATAGGTTGTTGCAGCTTGCAGGAAAGGTGATCGATGAAATGTTTAAGAGAGTTGTGTGGGTAATGATTTTTTTATTTTATTTTTCTACTCATCATCTATATAAACTTTAAAACTTCACAAATGGGATAACTCAAGTGCTTAGAGCATCACTAACTAGACATTAGACCATCCTCATCCCTGACACTCCCTCAACCCAACCCTTCAATATTATATTAATTTCTCTCTCATCCATATATACAATTTACAATTCAACCCAAAATTAATTTTATCATACTTTATCAGTGACACTAACTCAACCCAACCCAAAAATAATAATATTTTTTTAAATACATATTGCATGTGATATCTGATACACTAAAGTGGACTAGACAATTGCATGTGATATCTGATACAATAAAGTGGACTAGACAATTGCATGTGATATCTGATACAATAAAGTGGACTAGACAATTGCATGTGATATCTGATACAATAATTTGGACTAGACAATTGCATGATATCACTGTCCTCCGACTCTATTTATAAGGCAATAATGACTAGAATGCATTTGATATGATATCACTGTCCTCTAACTCTATTAAGTGGACTACTTTCCCTCTTCAATAATGACTAGAATGCATGTGATATCATATCAGTGTCCTCCAACTACAATAATTGAAACACAAATACAATAATATTCATAAAGTTGATGATTGGAATCAAACACACAAATAAAAGAGTTTACAAAACAATAACTAAAATTAAACACACAAATCAAAAGTCTTAAAACATAAATTGAAGTTGCATGAAAATAAATTGCATTCAATTTTTAAACACGACTCCCATTAGATAACGTTTCATCTCTTCATCTTCAGGGGTTAAATGATTTTTCGCCATCAATGTCATCAACATATTACGATTCGACATCATAATATTCCTTTCTTCTTTTTCTCTGTCGAATTTCATTCTTTCTCTTTCCAGTGTGCTCATCACTTCAACTTCTTTTTCTCTAATGAGTCTTAGCGCACGAAGTTCTGCAGCAAATTAATCAGTAGAAGGATTTTGCATTACCTTACCTTTTCTCTTTTTTTTTGTCTTATCTCTCTGCCTATAGGACGGAGAATAGTTGAACATCCACTGCCTGGAGTTTCTGGATTGGATGGGCTGTAATACTCTCCTCCATCTTCACTGGTTTTCGATCTCTTTGAGCTGTCACCGCTTTCTTCATTACCCTATTCATTTCTATTATGATGTAAGAATGTAATTGCCCACTTGAGATTTTTACACATAACTTCATTAAATACAATAAGTCTTGAAACTTGTTGCCACCACCCTCTGAATAAATTGCTTGAGCTTTGTTCTCAATGTCGGTTTGGCTCATTCCGCTCCTTTTCCGACGATATGTCTCCTTGTAAGCAGCAATTCACTTGTTTGTATTTCCACTAAGTCGTTTCCAACGACCTTTCATTGACTCCAAATTTCTTTCATTGATCTCTTTTGGATTTTCTTGTTGAATTTCATGATACATTTCATGCACGTGTTTCCACATCGAGGTAGACTTTTGATTCTTACCACGCACGCTATTTACACTAACATAACACCAAGATGACATTAGAAGTGTATCTTTTTTCACGCACCAAGGTACATTGTTTGTCCCCTTTTTATTTTTACTTGCTGATGGAGTTTCTTAGAACAAATTTCGGGAGACATTTTGCGATGTTTGGACTTGTTCAGAAATAGGATCTTGATTAAGATCCGGAGAAAATGGAGAGTGTTGTGCGTTTGAAAATTCCTCCGAATTTGAAAGAGAAGGATTAAAATAAAATCCAAAATTTGGATAATCTTGAGAGTTTGAAAAAAAATTGGGATAATTTGGATCCATAATAGCTAGAAATATTAGATGATAAAAGAGAGAATTTTAGTTTGTGTTTCAAAATAGCTCGATATTGGACTCTATTTATAGAGATTTTTTTTTTACGAATTTTGATATATATATATATATATTTAATACATATTATCTTCGATATCTACAAATTTAATTATATCACACAAAAAATCACAAACAACCAATAGAATTTTGACACTTGTCATATAAATCAATAATATTAAATTGGTGACCTTAGGTTGGTCATCCAACCAATGTCACCAAAATATCGAAGGCTTGACATTATTTTAATATTAAAAATTTTGTCTTTTTGCTGTGACATTTTGTGCAATGACACCAATGAAGATAGTCTTAGATCCTGGGTTCGAGTGGGAAGGGAAAAATAAAAAAAAAACTTCAAAACTTCATTAACAATTTTTTTTTTTGTTCTTTTTTATGAACTTGAATTTTAATATTTAATTTTATATTTAATCAGATTCATTCAAATATAATTTCAATTATATAGGTGCAATTAATTTCATTCAACTATCACTCCATTTCAACTTAACCTCCTCAATTTCTAAAGAGCTTATGAACAAAGATGGAAGTATTGGAGTCGTGCGAGGTTGTCAACACTCGTCGAGCTCAAAATAGAGGGACACATAGGTTAACGACATTGGTTTATCAATCATCATTTCCTCATAATTAGAGTGGTGACGAGATCCCTGGGTGGATAAATGGTTAATTGCTTGTGATCATTATATCTCCCCTAAAATATCAATCTCATTTATCACTCGAACTAAATATAAAATTAATTTTGTCGGCTTAAATTTCTTTGTAATCCATCAATCCAAATACATAGCTAAATACGAACTTATTTTTATATAAGTAGTACAATTCTACTCAATTTTATCAAAAGTTATTTGTCCTGCTGCCACGTGAATCAAACGAGCTTTAAAAATACCCTTTTTTTTACACAAAAAGTATACCCGAATATGAATCAACCTAGCAATTTACCACCAGCTATGAATAAGTTGTGTGGATAGTTTTACCTAGTGTAATAAAAATATATATACTGTAAAGAGAAACAAATCATTGTTTTGAATTTATTCTAATAAAAAAACATTTTTCCCCTTAAAAAGTCACTTGGATGCTCTCATTATTTTCTTTTGTTGAGTTATGAGTTCTGATGGATTGAAATTTGGTCTACAATCACAGTGATTCAACTCATCAATGAGTTAGCTGGGGGTTTGTAGGGACTAGGGGTCCGAGAAAACTTTGTGGATCTTTTTAAGCAATATTCAAGTTCGATGAATTTTTGGGATGCGACTCAATTCTCTTAATATAAATAAATCTCTTATTAATTATAAATGAAATCAAATGAAACAATATATCTTCCAGTTTGGTAGTGCTCCCAAATGTAGTCATTGTTGGCGAACTTGAACAAAAAACTTACGTTATTTTATTATTTTTTAGTGCGGTGAAGAATAGAGGGTACACGTTTTTCCACTCATTTTTTAAACATTTTAAGAAACATGAAATAACAATAATTTTGATGATAGATTGAATAAGTATATAAATGAATATCAACATTAGTGCTTTACAGTTGTTCCATTCAAGTTAGAGATTTAAAATCTCACACTCAATTCACGCATAAAAGTACTTATGAACGTATTATTACTTTTTTTTAATACAATGTACTTTAAATACTTTAAAATAATGCATTCACCAATTGATTTGATATAAAGTAAAATTTCAAAATAAATATATACTTTTACAGTTTTACCATTCATCAAAAAATTTCAAATTCTAAAATTTCTAAGTCACGATGTCATGAACTCCCCGCACACCTAAATCTAAAAATAGATACCCTTAGGGCATGTTTATTTTGGGATTTGGAGGATTTTGAAATCCAGATTTCAAAATCTAGTGGATTTTAAAATCCTAATATTTTTTATGTTTTGTGTTTGTTTTAGGATTTATGTAGGGTATGATTTAACTTTATAGAATATGATTATATGTTTTATAGGTATTTATATAGGATTTGTAGGTATTTATAGGGTTGACTTTTATAGAGTTTATAGGTATTTATAGGGTGGGATTTTGAAATCCTGAATCAAAATCTCAAACCGTAACGGGGATGGAATTTTGAAATCTCAAATCCACATGCCCTTAGGGAGTGTTTACTTTGGGTTTTGGGTGGTTTTAAAAACCAGATTTTTGAAATCCTGGTTTTTTAAATTCCGATGAATAGTAATATGAGTGTTTCTTTTGGGTTTTGAAATAGTGTAGGATTTAACTTTATGTCAAATCAAATTGTAAGATTGAATGAGTTTGTATTATTATATTATTGTTTGGTGAGATTATAATAATTAATTAATTGTGTAATGATTAAATGTATTATATTATTGTATTATTATATTATTGTTGAGAAAGAATATAATGATTGAAGTAATATTATATAGATATAAATTTATGTCAAATCAATATGTTTGATAGGGGTGGTTTTGAGTGGATTTTGAAAACCGGTTTTTAAATCCTGAAGTAAAATGGGTTTATGTCAAATCAATATGTTTGATAGGGGTGGTTTTGAGTGGATTTTGAAAACCGGTTTTTAAATCCTGAAGTAAAATGGGTTTTGGATCTTGAAATCCAAAACCTGGTTTTTAAAACCAAAAGTAAACATACCCTTAGATTTTCAAATTATTATATATTGAATAATGTTTTTTTTTTTTGAGTACAAGTTAAATACCCATCCCTTTTTTTCCCCTTCCCATGACTCGAACCCAGGACCTAAGGCCTAGGTAGTGGTGCTCTAACCAGTTGAGCTATCCCACTTTGTCATATATTGAATAATGTTGATGACCACTTCTAAACACTATTCTATATATTATACGTGAATGAATCAGTTTTGGTATGTTTGTATTTATTTTTTTAATTACATTATACACCCTCCATTTTCCCCTCTTCCCATAACTCAGAACCCAGGATTTAAGGCCTAGATAGTGGTGCTCTAATTACTTGAGTTATCCCACTTTATCTGGTATGTTTTATTAGTTGGGCTAAACAATACCCCAATTTAAAATGAGTTGTTGAGAAATTTGTACTCCTCCCTCCTGTTCCGTTATTAATTAAATATTTATTATTTACATGAATTTTAATATGTGATTTTTTTAATAGTATTACAAGTTTTAAATTAATTTTCAGTATTAAATGCGATAAAGTTAGTATTAAAGGAGGTAAAGTTAATTTTTATGAGGGATTATATAAGTATTTCAATTTTATTGGAGGGAGAATATTTTATTTGTGTGAAAAAAGTAATGACATGTGGTGTAAATATGAGGTGTTTGAAAGAGATTTTTAAATGAGTAAGGAGTAGTTGACAAGTGTTCAAATAATAATGGAAATTAAGGAATATTAGTTTTGATGATCAACCAAAATATATTGTAATAAATTAAGTTTAATTTGTATAGATAACTACTTTTAGTATAAGACTTAGTCTTAGACAACAGTTGAATGAGAACTCAAACGGTCAGCAGACGGAAGACCTGAAAACTAAAAGTTTTGGAGAGTTAGAAGAGAAGACCATCAAGTATCTTACCGTTAGTAAGTTGACTATGACTTGACTGATAATCAAGTGTCTTCTCAGTTATTCAGGTAATAACAATTGAGCTAGACAACTCACGATGGTTAAGTTTGAAAAAACTATCGTTCATCAAAAGAAGACAAATTGGATATTTAATTCAAGTGTCAAAGGAATCTCAAGATCTTCAAAGTATTTTAAAAAACACTCTTGCAAACCAAATTCTTCGAGTGTTCAACCCTTGTAACCTAAGCTATCAAATTACATATCTGTAAGCTTAGAATAAATCTCTCAGACCCAACTTGTAAGAGAGATTTCATTAAGTTGAAACCTACTTCAAACATGCTCTCCATCCCTTCAAGAAATCAGACACTAGTTTTTGTTTGTTGTATCAACTTTGTAAGATGACTCTTGTCAATTAATCTAGTATGACGAAACTTGCAGAGAGTGTAAGCTCACCAGTGTCCCTTGAGTCCTTGACCATTAAAATTCAAGGATTGCAATGAAATGAATTAACTCACAATCAAGCATATGGATCGAACATAAAAGCTAAATCTCTAGACTTCAATAAATTCATGTGCCTCTATTGCTATGATAAATCTTGTTTATTCATTCATATATTTATTAGCATAACATACAATCAACTTGAGTACAAGTACAACTGATATTATTTTCTTACATAAAATTAAACAAGAGTTTTCACTGAGTTTAAAGACGAGTTTTTATAATTAGACAAGTCTGATATAAGGACCTACAATTTTTACACTCAACTTAGTTGATAGATGTCAAAGTGATCAACTTTTGAGAAGTCAGTAGATTAGTTTTCAATAATAGTTGAAACTCCCTCGCACTCAACATCTTTATCTGTCAGCTGACTTAACTTTATTACGTCAGCTATCTAGCTATTCATAAACTATTTAAAAAAGTCTATTCATCCCTCTAACTCGTTTTAGGACCTACATGGGCAATTACTCATACGATGTTTGAGTACATAACAAAAAACCTTAGCCCACCCATTTCATTTGTGAACTTTAAATTTTGGAGCTACGATTTTTGGCAATTCATGAGTATATACATATGTACTATTTAAGGACCAAGATGCATATTTTTAGGGTATTGTGTTTTTTTTAATGTCAGTTAAACAATTTAAATTAGTAAATTATCGTATACTTATATATTATTTTGTTTTTAAATTTTATTTTAACTTTAAAATTAATGTGAAATTTTTAGTTATTTATAATTTTATTTGGACTTATTGTGTATTGTAATGTTAAAATGGTAATGATCGTTTATGAATTATGCATAATTAGTATATCAGTAATGTATATTGTTAGTTATAATTATTTGTATAAATAAACATTATATATGAGTATGTGACCATAACTAATAAGGTTTATATATAGAGTTTTTGTTATAAAAAATGGGAAATTCTTGCTAGAGTCATTTCACTAAGACTTTTTCCTAATAGGGAATAGGTTATTGTTTTTTATCTAATAGAGTCAAATTGACATCTAAAAAGACGGTGTTGCCCCTTTTTCAATTTAAATAATTTTAAATTCTTTAAATATCCACCTTCTATAATTCAAAAATTCCTAAAAAGACTCCAATTCGAATTAATTACAGATATTTTATAATTTGAAACTTTTTTAATTAATTAGATTTTTAAATTTTAATTACAGATATTTTAATTAAGTAGATATTTATTTAATAGGTGCATTATTTTGCATATAACGTTATGCATATGATGATTATTTTGCATTATGCATAATTCAAAATATGATAATTATGTTGCATATTCAAAATATGATGATTATGTTGCATATCACGTTATATATAATGCATTCGATTGAAATATGATGACTATTTTGCATATCACTTATGCATAATTCAAATAATTTCTTACAATTTCATTAAAATCTGATGATTAGTTTGCGTTATGCATAATTCAAAATATGATGATTATGTTGCATAATGCATTCGATTGAAAATTGATAACTATTTTGCATATTACTTATGCATAATTCAAATAATTTCTTACATTTTAATTAAAATCTGATGTTTATTCTTACAATTTAATTCAAATCCAAGCCATATGCTGTTTTGAGAGAGAGTTTAATAATATCCATTGCTAAGTCCTTAGGATTAACAATCCCCGATACAATCTACGACCCCATCTTCCAAATCTTACACATATTTCATGTAATCCTTGAGCTTCCTTGGCCTTGAAAACCTCACTCCATTGATGTAGCTAGCTGAACCTGTACTATTGTGCTTGCTTTGATAACCACTCTTACTCAAACTACTGATCTCATAGTGATCATAGCCCGCATTTGTTAGTATTCTTGAAGCTGTTTTGTAGAACTCTGTAGATTGATTCTCTGAAGGCAGAGGAAATTCACCCGGTGTATATCTAAAACACACAAATATATTGATCAAACTCTTGATATAATGGATTCTGATAAATTCCTAACTTCATGTATAATCAATCATAAGGTCAGGATTTTGCAGAAAACTGATCTTACTTGAGCATTGCAAAGCAATCATTTTTGAAATAGATACAATATCAACTTCAAATTCACCTCCAGCCATGTTTGGATTGAGGGATTTAAAATGGAAGGATTTGAAATGAAAGAGCAAGAATTTCAAATATAATCATAAGCATTACAAAGCAATCAGTTTTGAAATAGATAAAATATCAACTTCAAATTCCTACATTACAATTTACAAAGAAATCAGTTTTGAAAAGGCAAGAATTTTAAATAAAATCTTGCTGATAACTGACCTTATTTGAGCATTACGAAGCAATCAGTTTTGAAATAGATAACAAAAATCAACTACTATAAATTCCCTCCAGCTGTGTTCGGAATGAGGGATTTGAAATGAAAAAAAGGACTTCAAATCCACCCAAATTAGAACAAATTTCAAATTCATATCAATTCAAACAATCACAGATTTTCTACTACAAATTTTAAGAATCCATCCACAAATCCTTCAACCCATTATATGCATAAACTAAAATGCAGCACAACAACTTCAATAATTTCCAAGGGAAATCTCAAAAGAATATAATGCATATCCTAATCATTGATCCCTAATAAACTTACCAAAATTGGGTACTCAGGGCAGAGATTCATTCATCAAAAGAAAAAAAAACAAGAAGAATGAGCATACTCAGAACCTAAATGAATTTTGTTTGCCAACAACATGCTTTTGCAATCTACTCACGAGTGACGAATTCAGTAGATATATATTTATTGTTTAACATGAGGCACTTCACTAATGAATGCGGAGAAGAGATAGATATGACTATTGGTTGAGCGCGGCGAAGAGATAGAGATATACGTTAATAGATAATCCAATTTGAAAGAGTCGCGAAAATTTACGGTCATAGGGGCAACCAGACCACCGCAAACCGACAACTCCCCAAACGGCACAGATCTGTTCGCCATGGTCGTCGCTTCGACTTCTCTGGCCATGGCAGATCAGCGGCAACACCTCTACACACGACACAGATCGGCAGCCATGGAGGGGGCGGCGGGGAGGCCGTGTGTAGCGCCGCCGCGTGGGAGATGGAATTGCAGACGGCGGCGACAGTGGGAGCTCGTCTCCACGCAGGCGGTGGGTAGGCGACGGCCGTGGGGAGGGCACTGTTTCGATTTTGCAAGAAATAGGAGAAATTAGGGTTTTGAGAGATTGAATGAGTAGAGAGATTCCTATTTATACCAGGGTATTCTTGGTTTTTTAACTCTAATTTGATCCTATTAGAAAATTATTAAAGTTGGTGTTTCTATTTGCTTTAAGGGTGCTAATAGTGACTGGGAATAATATCTATAAAAAATAAATAAATCATGTTATGGGTTGGACTGGCCGCTTGGTTAGGATGGACTAGACTGAACTCTCATTTTATAGGGTCGACTAGTTCATGGACCAGTCCGATACAATCCAATAATATTGTGTGGCTCGATAGGCTGGGGTGGACCTGACCGAACGATCTGAATAGCCAGCTCTACTTAAAACTTATGACTTAGAGAAATGCAAGAACAAATCTTAAAGGTGGGGCTATCAACACCCCAAACCATGTTTACACACCCCACTAAAATTTGAAAATAAATTTAAAATACTAAACACACCCCATTTTTTCCTATCATTCTCTTCTTTATTCAAATTCTCATTCCCCATTCAAAATCATCTTCTTACTAAGCCCACCCCATTTAACCTTTCCTCCTCCTACTCTCTCATTTACCAACACACACCAATAACATTTAGGGTTTATTGATATTTTAATTTTGATTTGTTTAGATGATTTGGAGTGATAATATTGTAAACATCTAGTTATTGAATACATTGTATAATGATTGCACAAAAAATTGAGTTTGATATGCTAAAATGTTGTTTTTACTCTCGTTTTTGTGCATTTTTACTGTCAAATTTGTTGCTACGTTGAAGGTGTTCGACTAGATTCGTGGCCGCACACTCCTTGTTGTGCACGATCAAAACGGCCGCACAACCATAATGGCCGAACACGTAGGAAGTTGCATGGAAAAATTGTGTTCGGCCAGTACTGGCCGTACACCCAGTGATGTGTTCGACCACGATTCTGACCGAACATATCAGCGACGATTGCAGTTCATAATCTGTATATACTCTAAAAAAAGTGTAAAAAATAATAAATATATTTACATTAATGTTCTACATTACGTTTTCTTCTTCCATTACAATGTTGGTTGTGATTATATCATCATGTGGAGGATTTATGCATGAATGGTTTTTTGAATAAGAATGATTATTTTGAAAAAAAAGTAAAAATTGTTGGAATGAGAATTAAATGATGGAGGGTTCAAGAATGGGGTGTGAATAACATATGGGTGTGTTTATTATTATTAGGAGTGTGTTTATAATTTTTTAAAGAGTTTAAATGATATTTTTGTAAATACATTTATTTCTATTTTTGTCAAAAGTGATATGGGGTGTGTAACATCATTTGGGTGTGCCCCACCCATCTTAATCTTAATAATAATAAAACAACACTTGGTAGCATGTGATTTAATTTTTGAATATAAAGTTTTAAATTCATTTTCAAAGAAAATTGCAGTTATTACAATTTGCCAATCTCTATAATTTTGCTATTTATTGGTAAATCGATTTTAATAAGTACAATATCGGTAACACTGCCATTTTAGTAATGACCATTTATTGAATTTTACTATTCCCTTTGAATAGGTAATTTCATTAATGTTTATAATTGACTAGATAATATAGATAAACCCACAAATTAATTGGGTACAAAAATTTCATATAAAGAATTATTTTTTCAATTAAATCGAAAAAAGTGTTGACACGTGGTGCGAGTGCAGGTGCAGGGGATCCAAACCCGGACGTGTTTAGAAGGATTAACCGGATTGGTGAACCGTCGATACGTCCGGAACTTTGGTAGCTTCCTTTCCGGCTGGTTCTTGGGGTCAAATGAAAACATACATTTCATACCATTCAAGAGTGGGCTGTGTGTGAGAGATAAAGAGGCGGCGGAGAAGCAGAGTCCACCGTTAGTCTCCTCTAACTCCCCACCGCCTTAATTGCTTTTGCCGCTAAAGAAAGAGTCGTCATTTTTCGCAATTTGCTGATTAATTTCTCGATTTTGCTTCTTCTTAGCTCTGTAAGCCTTCTCTCTCTCTCTCTAGGTTTTTTTTTTTTTCTGTGAATTTTTTGGAAGTAGATGATGTCCTGTGTTATGTGTGTACCTTAATTTTAGTTTCAATTTTTTGATTGAGCTCAATTATGTGGATTGTTTGGATTTTGATGGCTATTTCTAGTTTGTTTGATTGGATCATCAGTTGTTGGGAGAGTTGAGATAACTGTTGACTGGAAATTGATTGATCATCTGCTGATCCTTCTGGGCCCTGCCGTGGTAAAGAGCAAAGCTTCACAGGTTTGAAGAGGATGGACTTGGTGGCTAATTGCAAGGTAAAGTCACATTTTCTGGGGTTTTGGCAATTTAGGTTTCCTTTTAGAGCTGGTGTTTGCTCTTTCTTTTTGTGAGGTTGTGTATTGTTTGAATTCTACAGTTTACTGTATAATTATTGGATATGGTGGTGCAGATTTTGGTTAATGATCCTTTCTTCAGAATGATGTGCAGTGTTAATGCACATATTAAATTGTGTGTGTGTGTTTTATTTTTTTAAATTCCAAAAATAGCTTGTTCAGCAACTCGAGTCACACTCGTTGGTTGTATAAAGCACAAAATGCTTATGGATGTAGAAATTGACACTGATGGCAAATTGGTGCGGACAGTGTGTGATATGCGCCTATGTTAGCCTTTTAAACTGTTTTACCGTGGGCTTCTTTGAGCAGACTGAGCTGGAGTGATAATCTTGAAGCATGACTTTGGCATGCTATATTTGAATTATTGGTTCATTTGCAAGTTATTTCATTTACATAGCTTGTCTACAATGTCCTCTTTGCTACCTTCCGATAAGGCACTTTGAGCAAGGATATATGTAATATTGGTAGTTGGATACATAAATTTGTTGCTTCCATTGACTTTTGTAAGAAGACAATTTTGCTGTTCTAGCTCAGTCTTCTGTGCATGGGTTAGAAAATATATTTCTGTTCATTATCTCCATGTGGTTGTGTGTTATCTGATTCCTCAAGTAAGTCATTGTCAATGAAATTATAAGCTTCGACCTCGTATACCTTGTCTCTGTTTTGTTTTCACAATTTTCTAGCCATTCACGATGAAAAGTGGATAGCTCACAGTGTATCATATATACTTTGAATATAAATTCAAACAAGATTGAATCACACTCCATGCATGTTCATAAAATTGAACTGTTGAAGTGTTGAACAGAATAGCATGATTGGAAAACAGGGACCCAAAATTGGTGGCAATATACTTTAAAAGTTTAAATGCTAAAATCTTCATTTACAACTAGGACAGTTAAAGGTACCTTGGGGAAGACCAAAGATGCAATTCACAAGTAAGGATATTCAACCTATGAAAGAATAAAAAAGAAAATATTTAATTTAATTAAAGATGAAAATGAATATATCTGTTGAAGTTGGTCTTAAGCTAATCTGAGGCAAAATTAATTAAATCAAAATAATTCAATATAAATTGACCACCACTAATTTTTTAGTTAAGCTTGAAAACTCCATGATGGTTCTTCTTAAGGAGATGTAGACTAGAAGATCCTCAGGCAAGTCGGGGCTCTGATCTTTGGCATTAAAATTATCTAGCATACTTGTTGCTTAAGTTTGTGTTCCGGGTAAGCTTTGATTTTTCAGCCACATGTCCACACAATCAAACAGGAACAGGCAAATAAATACCTTTCTTGGTTAATATTGTGAGAAATGTTTTAGTGTTGCTGTTGCAGCCAGGAAACTCATTTTGATTGTTAGGGAAAGGCCTCAATGTAACCAATACAATTTTTTTTTTGTATGTGGTTGTCAAAAGAATAACTCGCTAACTCTGAAATATGAAAACCTTATTAAGAATTGGACATTGTTAAAGAGAAGTGGTAAATGTGAAGAAGTGTAAGATATATAAGCTGAGTTTCAAGCAGTTGCCTTGAATGTGTCAACGAGGGATTTATTTGGAAGTTGTTGAGCAACTTTTGGCTTTAAAGAGTAACAAATCAAAATAACACGTAAGATACTAGTAAAAGTTAATTTGCAACTTATATAAAAAGTTTTTTTAATATTGAAATGGCAAGTCAGGATCTTATTAGGCAGTTCGACTTTTGCCATTTCTTTACTCTCTTTCTAGGCATATCATATCTGCTCGTTTTTCATTTCTCATAAAAAGAATATCCTATTTGCCCCGTTAAGACTCATTTACGCAGTTGATACATTCAAGGCATCTGCTTGAAACTCATAGGTGTCAATGCATCGGTGTTGGGAAATTCATAGGTGCCCGTGTATCGAATTTAGTTAGAGATTGGTGCTACGCTGTTAGTGATATTGTCTAATTGTAAGCTGTAAAAGACACCTCTCATCACTTTCACCTTCCCTATTTTAATAAAACATTTTGTTTCCTATAAAAAATGACTCATTTAAGCAGTTCTATGATTTCCAATGAGAATATGAAGAATTTAGTGAAATATGGTTTCAAGACCTTTTGGCTTTTCTTTGTAATCCATGGGATGGGGATCTGGTGGAAGGACTAGCTTGTTAATCTAATTTATTATTTTTAATAAAAATACCAGGCTTAATTGCAGCTAAAATCACCACATTTTCGTAAATTGCTCGAAACTTTTGAGTTTTGACATATAAAACCTCAATTTTTTTATTTTTTTTTGCAATTCAAACTTCCGGGCAGATTAACTGTTGCCCGTTTGGGTAGTTTTTAGGTGAACGACGTCGTTTGAGTAGTTTTTAGGATGAACGACGTCGTTTGAGTAGTTTTTAGGGTGAACGACGTCGTTTGAGTAGTTTTTAGGGTGAACGACGTCGTTTGAGTAGTAATTAGGATGAACGATGCTGTTTGGGATTCTAATTGTTGCCAAGTAGGATGATCAGTTAGAAATGGGCAAGAGTCGATCTACCCATAAATTCGAAGTGCAAATATTTTTAGACTGAGGTTTTATTTGCCAAAACTGATAAGTTTAGATTAGACTGAAATTTGCGAAAAAGTGGCGATTTTAGTTTGCAATTAAGCCAAAATATTAAAATAAATCATATTTCTTTATAAAAATATAAGTATAAATTATAATTGCTCATATATAAAATTTATATATTTTAGTTTTTAAATTTTCATATTATAGACAAACTTCAACCTCGAATACCAAATTTTTTACCAATGTTCAAATTTCAATGAACCGACATCTTATATCTGAAAATTTGTTTATAGGCATGCAATATGTATATCAAAATAAAATTGGATTTGATACGTTCTTTTTCCAATTTTGTGCTAAATTTTTAAAAACCCTCTTTACTTGACATTTTTTAAAACAATAAAAGTTTGACCCCCCGGCGCACATTTCTTTTCAACAACCTGGCTGTCACATTAACAAAAAAAAGAGGATAACTTTGTGGAGGATTATTGTCCCGGTTGTACTTTGGTCCATATGGCTAGAAAGAAATAAGAGGATTATTGAGTGTTTGCTCGAGTCAATAGAAGATGTGTGGGGTAGGATAAAATTTAGAGTTTCTCTTTGGGCGTCAGGTCATAGGAAATTCATAGGTGTCCACATATCGGATTCAGTTAGGGATTGATGCTTTGCTCCTGTTTAATTGTAAGCTGTAAAAGTCACCTCCCATCCCTTTTAACTTCTTGATCTTAATAAAACATTTTGTTTCCTTTAATATGTATTTTTTTTTTTTTTTTTTTTTTTTAAGTTAAGCTCAATCTAGCTCTTTAAAGACCTAAATCTTGGCTAAAACATTTACTGCTTTTTATCCGAATATATAGTTTAGACCTGAAATGGTACAGTTGACGTGATTAAAGAGATGATTAATTAAGAACAGAGATCTACGGTCACTCCGTAGCTGTTTGCTGTCGTCCTTGTCCTTTTCATACCAAAGGTTGGAATCCTTACTTTTCCTTGTTTATCTTCTTCTATCTTTAAGCTGAACCATTTTTCTTCTTTCTCTCTTTGAGAAACAATATCTAGTTGAAGTGTGTCTCAACTCCGTCCTCAACCCAAGGATTGTTCAAACATGAATTAACAAATATTGAAGCACCTTGAAGTGCTTCTTGCGGGCTCAAACCATTAATCTTCCCTCTGTTTCCAGATTGGTGCCAACAAAATGATGTTCTCTCCTGCCTTGTTTTATATAGTGAAATGGGGACCAATGGATTGTGTTTTGAACATTTGTTCTGAAAAAGACAAGATGCTTCTTTTTCGCATTTAACAATCTAAGAACCATCTGCTATGAATAACACATTAGTTCTTTACCAATTTGTTGAATCTGTAGTCTGAGCTGTGAAAGCTGGCAACATTGGCGTATTTGGAATGTGTCCTTTACACTTGGGATGATTAATTCCCAGCTGTAGAATTAATAATGCAATAAGAATTTCCATTGTCCGACACTTTTTATCCAGTTTGAAAACAACATTAATGAGTTGTATGATCTGTTTGTTCTTTCTGCCTTTGCTGTATGATTTCATACACATCAAGAGTTACTTTTGATTTATTTTTTTTGTCTTTCAACTGTTCCTGCGAGAGCTAATCTCTAATATATGGATTAAGTTCCTGCGATATCTAATCTCTAATATATTTGTTTCCTGTAAAAGGTCTTAACAATCTATCTATCGTGCAGGAAAAATTAACATATTTCCGAATAAAGGAGCTCAAGGATATCCTTACCAAGCTGCAGCTTTCAAAGCAGGGAAAGAAGCAGGTACATCCCAAAATGTTGGCTAAAGACCTTCATTTTCTTAAGTTGACTTTTCTTATTGGCTGGCGGACAAGATGGGAATTAAAAAGACAGTTGCCCTTTGTCTTATATTTCTTTCATACACAACTTTATGCTGACATGTATCTGTTTGATTTTGATTTTGAAACACTTTGTTTATATATGCAGAGTCCTATTTTGTGTGGTGTTCACCTTTTTTTCACCAACTTATCTAATATATGACACCACTTCAATTGTGGCTTGTGGCCTGGATTCCGATTGAATTTCTTAATCTTGTTTCCTATTTGATTGACTGCAGTTATGTAATTAGTTCACGTAAAATTCTATGGACTATTTGTTTCAGATCAGTTCTTGGGAATGTATATGAAACAAGATAATTAATGGTTTGTGTGGATTGTTTTTGCATAGGACCTTGTTGATCGGATATTGGCTGTTCTCTCTGATGAACGAGGTAAAAGCAATGTGATCTTGTAGTTACTTGGCTAGCCTATAATGTTTGACTGCATGCCTTGTAGTTGTGTAGCTAATATTCTTTCTTAAGTCTCAGGAACGTGGGCCAAGAAAAATGCTGTTGGGAAGGAGGGAGTATTAAAGCTAGTTGACGACACTTACAGGTGCTCTCTTTTCTGTTTGGTACATATATGCATGGACTTGAGGAAAAGTGATTAGAGTGCTCTATGTTGCCTCTAGAATATGATGCAAATTTTAATTCACATGTCCTAACATTCACTTCAGTATGGAAATTTACAATTCTTCAACTACTGTACTTTTGACCTCGTTAGAAACCAAGCTGAAAAACAATAAAATAAAGGACAATGAGAGGAAAAATGGAAATCTTAACTTGAGAAAGTTATGTAAGTCTGTTAATAAATGGATTATCCAGAAAGTAGAATGTAGGAATATTCTTATCCAAGTTTGATGACCTTACAAGAGATCTCTCAATACTATTTTCAGGAAAATGCAGGTGTCTGGGTCGGCTGAGTTGGCTTCAAAATCACAAGCTGTTTCAGATAGTACACCTGTAAAATTGAAAGACGAAACTGAAGATTCGTACCAGACAGATAAGATACGCTGCCTCTGCGCAAGCACACTGCCAACCGATTCAATGATCAAGGTAATGTATATTTTGATTATTAAATTTTAAGCATGTTGCAGTTAATCTTCTTGATATGTATGTATATGTTATTTATTCATGGTATGAGGTATCAAATATTTGTTTACTAGAACTTAAGCACGTAATGGAACTCTATACTATTAACCAATTCAATAATTTTGGTGCAGTGTGAAGATCCTAAGTGTAACATCTGGCAGCATATGGCATGTGTCCTCATTCCTGAGAAAAATATGGAGGGTGTTTTACCAAATCCTCCAGATACCTTTTATTGTGAGATTTGCAGACTCAGTCGGGCTGATCCGTAAGTGACCATGCCGCCTTGTCAGTTTATTTGTATCATCATCATATAACATTAGACTATGTCCTTGGTACTTTTATGGACTTTTATTGTGTATTGCTCTCTGATTGTTCTTGTTGTGCCGATTCATTATGTTATAGTAGCACTTTAGTATATTCGTAGATTTATCTCATTCCTAAGTTTCCTTGTTTTTTATAACTTATAATACTAAAGTAAGATGACACTTATTTTTGCTTTTGATGCAATTAAACTCCTTAACTCCCTAATTTTCTTTCTATGACTACCTTCCTTTCATTTCTTTAGATAATTACCTTCCTTTTCTCTCAATTGCTTCTTAAAATCTGATCTTAAAAGCAAAGGGGAAAGTTTAGATGTCTGATTGAGGTGCTTGACATTCTTTGGTTTAAGGGTTGCTTACTAGAGGTGTTTGTTTGTTAAGCATATTCAAAGTGTTGAAAGATAATGAATCTTGGTAGGCCATGCATGAGGTTATGGCCTGTAAATATTCTCATCTTAAATTTTATCTCTTTTCGCCTTTGCTTTGCTAACTATTCATTTGAAAACAATTCGGAGGATGGTTTATATGCACATAAAACCTAATGAGTAAGAAACTCTAAGCATAACCTTACAACATGTTTCATAAACATCCTTAGAACTTGCGGAGAGTTTGATTAATAGATTTAGGGCATGATTGTATCCCGCCTACGACGAATGATTTTACTTTAGAAATTCCCATCCCCGTTTATAATATTTCAGAGGTCTTTAGGGGTGGGTTCAAAATCAACCACAATCCTAACCTTTTATATTCACTTTCTCTCTCCAACTTTTCATTTTCTCTATATCACACACTTTTACTTGCCACAATATAATAATCCCACCATCACCTACTTTTTCACGTATTTTTTCACAATACTACCTGACTACATCCTAACAGCCAAACACATTCACAAATCCAAATTCACCTTCTTATAATTCAAATTCTCAGATATACAGGAGCTTGCTTGTATTTGCTGCTTTATTTTTTGTGATAATCAAATATGGCATAATTGCAATAACAGTACTTGAGCTTGTGGTTTCTATGACTTATTCAGCAAATAGTCTGTTGTTCTATGTGAAACAATTCAGAAACAAGATTCTTTGCCCCATAGTGACTTATGTTACACAAGCTACATGTGAATCGATTGTTTGTGGATTTATTTCAGAAACCTTCTGAATGCATGAAAATATGTTGATTTTTCCCTTGTTGAATATGCAGCTTCTGGATGACGGTTGCACACCCTCTGTACCCTGTGAAGTTAAATATCACAAATGTTCCTACAGATGGGTAAGTATGTGCTATGACCTTATTCCTCAGCTCGAGGACGCTGGATGCATTACTATAATGAGTTTTTAAGTTATGTTCTTGAATAATATGCTAGCATTTTCAAGTTGTTATGGTTTTCTTGTATTTGTCGATTGTACAAGCTGGAAAGAAATCCAGATTTTGACTCTTACCCCATTCACTATTTACCAATATGCATTACCACTGAGAATTAATTCGTGCATGTTAGCCAATGTATGTTCATTTCTATTTGACTATACCTTTCTCTGCTGCCATGGGATGCTTCACTGGAATATTTTTATTCTCTTTTTGCCATAGCATTTTATTCCAGAAACTTTACACAAAATCAATCTATTGTCTCTCTTTCATCTATTATTTCAGTTAACACTTGAAAATACTAGTGGCATATGATAACTCTATTGCAAAGAAGTGAACAAAGAAGGAAAAAGGAACCCTTTTTAGTTGATACAAGAGAAAGGGGTCTTCATTTCTTTAGTAAGGGAACTCTAAGCAGAAGTGTGTAGGAGCTGTTTCCCACTTGAACAATTTTATAGCACACTAGCTTAATCTGGGGATTTCTGTTCCTCGATGATAATATGTGCCATTTTGAATTTATCACGACATTTCAGAACTGTACTCCTGACATATTTTTAAGAATCAGTTTCCTCGGTTATTACTCCAGCAATTAGTTTTATACTTGTGTTTTCGGCTGTATTTGTTGCCTGGGGGGATTTCCACGGTTATGGGAAATGAGCTGCATCTTTCCAAATATTTGGTTTTATGCGTATAATGCTTCTACAATTTTATTTTTGTCTATGCACATATTTGAAATTATTTGAAAAGTGTCTGATTCTCGGCCTTTTCAGCTCAAATCCTAGTCAGAGCATTGAGAAGTCATTTCAACTCACAAGGTCAGACAGGGACTTGCTGGCGAAACAAGAATATGATCTTCAGGTTAGTTTGATGTCATATGATGGTAACAACTAACAAGTATATCTTCTACATGTCCAGAACATTTTGACTTGATTCAATGCTTGTGACACTGTTATCTTGATGATCAGGCGTGGTGCATACTTCTTAATGACAAGGTCACGTTTAGGATGCAGTGGCCACAATATGCAGATCTACAGATCAATGGTATCATATAACTACATAAGTCTTTGTTCATTATGTGTTGAGAGGGAGTCTGATGGAGTTAAGGAAGAAGAACGCAAAAATAACTCAAAAGGAAATAAATAGAATACTAAGCAATCAAGCAAAATAACTCCTCCTTCTTCACTTATGCCTCTTATACACCATAAGAGGCGTATCAGAGTCATATAAATCCTCGTGAAATATTCGATTAAGTGTGCATATTTACTCATTTTTAGAACCAGATCACATAACATTTCTTCAGGCTTGATGCATATTACCATGACTAATTTACTTATGTTTAAAACCAGATGCATATTGTTTCTGTAGGCATAGTGTAAATCTTTATTTGTCTGAATTGCTTGTGCAATTGTTCTTTTCAAGGTTCATGCATTCCATTTTTCTTTGGTTTTCCTTTACATGTAAAAATGGAGCCTTTTATGCTTACTTCACCATAATACTAGACTTTCACTATCCAATTTATTGTACATATTATTACCTTTCTGATTCAACAGGTGTACCAGTGCGGGCAATAAACAGACCTGGCTCTCAGTTACTGGGAGTAAATGGGCGAGATGATGGACCTATTGTGAGCTTATCTTTCTGCACTCAGTAGTCATTGGTCAAATTTAAAAACCGTTCGTCGTTTCTGTCGGTTTTATTTTTTGGATGTTCATATCAGTTTCACCTAGTTTTGAGGAAAGCATGACTTTGTTGTACATTCATGTACTGGTTTCAGTCCTGTGATGAACCTTTGGGCACATAGATATATAAAGTTTTCTTCATTTATCATCATCCATATTTCGGATGTAAAAGTAATTTCCCCTCTGTATTTGCCACATAAAAGTTAAACTTGTCATAACAACTTCTATAGCAATTTATAAGTTGATGGCTTTCAATTTCAATTTTACCCAAGCTTTGTCACATGCTTATCAAGGAACATATCCTTTTTTTCCTCTGTTATCTCTAAATTAAAGGATGACTCTGGTAGTGTTCCTAGTTGGTGATTATTTGTGAAACATCTTTAACTGAGAAGCATACTACATAATAAGAATGAGTCAGTAGTTTCCCCATGTTGCGAATGGTCCATCTTAAAAGTCATCATTATCTTAATAATTTCCCTGTGTTATTAGCTTTTTATTAGAACTTTTTTAACCTTTTTCCCCTTTTTTCCCCTTTGCGCCCTTATGACAAGGGGAGATTCTTAAATTAGCATGTTAACTTATGTATTGTTGATTTTTCAGTATTTTCCTTGTTCATTTGCAGATTACACCATGCAGCAAAGATGGAATTAATAAGATCTATGTAGGAGGATGCGATTCTCGCATATTTTGTGTGGGAGTTAGAATTGTGAAGAGGCGCACGCTGCAACAGGTCAGCTGACATTTTGAAATTCTTTACTTTTATTTACATTTTGAACATGGTCATTCTGATTAGTCCAAGTTGTGGGAGTGATGTTACACATTCTTTACTCATAGAACTTGCTTGTTTGGCATTATCAATATACTTCTGGCATTCTCTAGCAACTTCGTCATTTCTGTGCCTTGAATGTGTATTTATCAAACTGTGGAAATTAGTAATTCAACAACTATTGTCTGTATCTATTAAATTTATGCATCTTTTGCTGTGTTTTTGGTGGGGGTGGGGGCAGTAATCAGGGTGTATGTTTTTTTTTTTGTTCAAAGTGGGGATAAAATGGTTTTTATTTTTCTTTATTCATTGCACATTCTGCTTATGACACCTTATCCTTGGATTGACCCTGTGACTTGAGAGGATATGGGGAAATAGTTTATTGCTCCCAACTGTGAGGATTTTGTACAAGGTTTTGTCTATTATATTTGTATTTCTATTTTGTGATCGGCAGAGGCATAATGGTACTTCACACATTTTTTTTCTAGGTTCTCAACCTAATCCCAAATGAGGGTGAAGGTGAAAGTTTTGAGGATGCATTGGCTCGTGTTCGTAGATGTGCTGGTGGTGGAGATGTTGAGAAAAGTGCTGATAGCGACAGTGATATTGAAGTTATTGCTGATTTCATTTCTGTCAATCTTCGCTGTCCTGTAAGTAATTATACTGTTTTCTGTCTTTTTATTTATTAGGTGTAGTTTTAAGAGTTCAAAGGAAATGTATGCGTCTTCTAAATCTCAAGTACAGTTTAATAGTCTATTTTCCTGGCTAGATATGCTGCTGATGAACCTTGCTTTGATGTCTATACTTGTTTGTTGGAGATAAGTAATATTTTCACACGTGTAAGCAATGCATCACTGCTATGCCTGAAGAACAAGAGGGAGACATAAACTTGAACGCTATAATAATATCAAAACAAATACCCAACTATAATAATATAATAAAACAAAGACATAAACTTGAACGTTATCACACTTGATCTTGGAATGTATGAATTTGTCACAGAATTTCTCTAGTCCAGTCTGTAAAGTCTGTTGTTAATTCAAGTAATGCATTACCCATTGTATGGATGGGGTTCATTGGATGGCCTTGTTTCACAATTATGCTTTAGCTAAGCAATGATTTTTTCTTTCTTGTAATGCTAGAAATTCCTGCTGTTTTGTTTCTAACTTTCTATCCCAATTTGTCTTTGCAACTAACTAAATATTTATTCATGCATGCTTCAGATGAGTGGTTTAAGAATGAAGATGGCTGGGAGATTTAAGCCCTGTGTGCACATGGGCTGCTTTGATCTTAGAGTGTTTGTGGAAATGAACCAACGGTCAAGGAAGGCAAGTAAATATGACGCCTTATTTTGTTTGCTTTTTGTTTGGAGAATTTATTGTTTTTCTTTTATATTCATGGATAAAGTTTGTGGTTTAACTCACAGAACTTCATTGTGATATATCTTCTGTTTGTGGATGTAGTGGCAATGTCCTATTTGTTTGAAGAACTACTGTTTGGAGAAAATCGTAATAGATCCCTATTTCAATAAAATCACATCTAAGGTATTGTATGCATTATCTCAATGTCATATTGTTTCTTTTCCACTTTTGAAATTCATGTGCTTCCTCAACTATCTTCTACAGATGCAAAATTGTGAAGAAGATGTTGCTGAGATTGAGCTGAAGCCTGATGGCTCCTGGCGTGCCAAGCCAGAGAGTGGTGATCGTAGGAGTCTTGGGGAGTTCGGGCTATGGCACTTGCCAGATGGCAGCATATGTGCGCCTGCAGAATCAAAACCGAAACTGGAAGTTAAACAAGAAGTTGGTTCAGATGGTCCCATGGTTCTTAAACTAGGAATGAGAAAAAACCAAAATGGTTGCTGGGAGATCAACAAACAAAATGATGCGCAGGGAGTCTTATCTGCAGATAGATTCGAAGAAAATTTTGAGAACAATATAATACCTATGAGCAGCAGTGCTACTGGGAGTGGCAGAGATTGCGAGGATGCTAGTGTTAACCAGGATGGTGGAGGAACCCTCGATTTTAATGGCTTTGAATTTGAGTCCATTCCAACGAACCTCGATCCACCACATGGATTAAATAATGATAGAATGACTCCTGCCACAGAAGCTGTACCATTAATAATCCTCAGTGATTCTGATGACGAAGAAACTGTACCATTAATGCCCTCAGGAAAGAATGCCGGACCACCTGATAATGGTGGAGTCCAATTCCCAGCTACAATTCCTGATTCTTATTATGAAAATCCTTCTCTTGGTCTTTATGGTGGGAATGACGATGACTTTGGGAATGTGTGGGGGTCATTGCCTTCTACTAGTCAGGGAGGTCCAGGGTTTCAGTTATTTAGTTCTGATATGGATGCTTCCGAAGCCTTAGTTGAAATGCAGCAAGGTCCTCTTAACTGTACGTCTTCGTCTCTCAATGGCTATACATTGACTGCAGAAACTGCCATGGGATCTGCTGCACTTATCCCTGACTCTACTGCTCCTCAACTTTCTAATGATAATGATGTGGGCTTAGTAGATAATCCCAATGCATTTAGTGGCAATGATCCTGCACTTCAAATATTTTTGCCCACAAAACCATCTCATACAGCAGCAGCAGCAGGGCAGTCTGATGAACGAGAGCATCAAGATGTTTCAAGCGGTATTCAAGAGGATTGGATATCTCTCAGGCTTGGGGGTGGTATTGGAGTGAATTGCGGTAATTCATCAGCTGGAAATGGCCAGAATTCAGGACAAGTGCAATCAAGGGATGCGAACATGGGTTCACCAGCAGAGAATGGTACGTGTGATTGGTTTAATTATGTGTATGGGCGACTCCCCACCCCCCCCACAAAAAAAAAAAAAAAAAAGTATGAACCCGCTTTAATTTTAGTCTCGACCTTTTCCACTTAGAAATTCTTCTCTTAACTTCACCAAATTCAGTTTTTTTGGTCCTTTTACCGGCTGTAACTTTTCAGTAACCACTGATGTGTCATTTACCAGAAAATTGCCAACGTCAGTGATTACCGGCAAGTCTACCTGTTACAGCTGGTAAAAGGACCAACAAAATGAATTTGATAAAAGTTAGAGGACTAAAATGAAAATGGATGTAAGTTAAAGGACAAAAAAGTTTACCTCTAAAAGAAACAGTAATAATAATCAAGTTTTTGAAAAATACTGTGATGGCTAGGGATTAATGCAATAAAAGTATAAGTTCCTAATCAAAAAAATAAAAATACTGTGATGCTTTTGTTATTTAATATTTTGTGGTTTGGTTATTGGCAGCATCATTGTTGCTTGGAATGAATGACAACGGGTCTATGCTAAATAGGGAAAGACCAGATAGTCCTTTCACATTTCCTCGGCAAAAGCGTTCTGTAAGACCAAGATTATATCTGTCGATTAATTCGGACTCAGAATGAAGGTGTTTGTTTGTGTGTAAAATTGGTGGGGAAGTTTTGAAGAGGATGACAGAGTGGAGAAGGGTCTTGTTGGTTGCCTGTTAATCTGTTGTATATGCCCCCCATTGAAGAAGCTAAGTTTCAGACTACAGTTGTTTTTTTGGTATGAACTAGCATCTTCTTTAGTTTTCCGATGAATGCCTGCCTGCCTGATAATATTTCCCATCGAGGACTCTTTTTTTTTTTTTTACATGTGACAGATGTTTAATTTGAAAAATTGGAAAGAGTAGTTTTGGGTGTAGGTGTATTAGTTTAATGAGAGTAGCAATGTATATCTCATTGTTAAAATTCAATAATTTTATAGTAGTAAATATAAGAATACATTTAGCAATTATTACCCCGCCTGTAATTATTCGATGATTTCCATTCCATGTATATGAATATATCAGCTGGCTGGTGTTGCTTGTGCTCTCTCCCTCCAAATTCAAATTATACCCATTTCTCTTCACTTGTCAAATTACTGACTTGGATGGAATCGAAGCAATAATACGTTTAGGAGAGACCTCTTAAGGTTAATTTTAAATTTTTGATTTAAGGTATAGGATACTGGTATGCAAAATTACTCTTGCTTTCTCTCTCATATTTCTTCTTTCCTCTCACTTCTCACTCCTGCTTCTAGATTCTTCTCCTTTCCTCTTTCTCTTCTATATCCTGGTTTTCGATTCGTCCCTCTCTGAAAACAAGAAAGAACACTTCTTCCCATTCTCCTCTCTCTCTCTCTCTTCCATGGATTTTCTGTAATTTCTGACGATATTGTGAAGTAAAGATGATTATTATTATTATTAATTTATTTTTTATTAAAAAAATTGGGAAATGGAGGAACCAAATCTGTGGGAAATATTGAATAGAGAAAAATAGAATAAAAAAAGGAACAAGCCTGAGGAAGAAGATTGAAAATTGGAGGAAGAATTGAGAATGCAGAGGTGAAAAGGATAGAGATGTTAATTTTATTTGTGTGGTGGTGGGATGATGTTTTTTTGTTACTAACAAATAAAGGTAAATATATATAAAAAAAAATCTAGAGTCATAAAATCATATGTCTATCTATTTAAAGGTCGAAGTGTCGTTAAATTTTGATATTTTTATCAAGGGATAAAATTTTCGATTAAAAAAATGAAAAGAGTAAAAGAAAAAGCTACGGATTATTAAAAAGAAAGTAATCAAAGTGCATATCACTATCAGCATAGTAAGAGCACCTTCGTACAACTGCACTTAGGGCGGCTCGAGTAATCAAAAGGTCTTTCAAGAGAGCAGTCCATAGTGCCCCCAAAAGTGATGTTTACTGACGTGCTGCAGCCAAGATAAACATCAATGATCTCATTGGCATTTGATATGCGATTCCTAAGTAATGACTTTAATATCCAAAAATTGGAGAATCCCCAATCCATAATTCATTGGGAGGAATGACTTCATTCCTCACCTTAATCCAAATTATTTTATTTTATTTTTGATCCTCCAAATTATTAGTATTTTTTTTATCATTATATTATAAAATATTTTTCAATATAAAAAATAATGACAATTTTTTATTAGTAAATTTTTTAATTCTATTTTCAAACCAAACAACTCAATAATAATGAACATACTCATTGCCATTCTTCATTGCTATCATTCTCTTTCCTCCTAACAAACCAAGCAATATAACTCCAGCAAAAGTGGAGAAAGACAGAGAGGTGATAGCAAGGCTGAGAATTCAGATCAAGTGAATTAAGTAGGCACTCAAAATTCTCTGAACCAGATAAATAATAGAGCATTTTTGGTGGTCTCGACAACACGAAACAATGGTGTCTTGAACAAGCCATTGAGCTGTTTCGAGAAAACCTACAAGACAAAATTGATAACACCATCGTCACCTGGGATCCTAACTGGCAATCAGATGATGGGACAAAGACGGAGCAGTAGAACATCTGCTTCCCGATTGATCTGAGTCAGTCTTACACCATCATCTTTAGCAGCAAACTGCAATCAACATACCATTTCAGTTACTCTTACTAAGAACCAATGGATTTAGATTGGCGGAAGCTTTCACAACCGGGGCAATTATGCAAGCTCTCATGAATGTAAATGTCACAATCAAGGCAAAAGTATTGCTTGCATTTTGGACAACTAACACAAGAAGCTGGCATGTTTCCTGCATCAGCGCAAGCACACCGGAAATTATGAGTGAAAAATTTAGGAAAGTAAACAGATTTGTCCACAAAATTCTTCTAATTAGAGAACTACTGAACATAAACTGAGACTTGCCAGGATTTAGAAGACTTTGCTGACAACCAAAGCAATTTTTTGGAAGATTGCGTGGATCATTTGAAACCGATGGTGTCACATCATCAAATGGAGTAATAGGAAATAAGTGGTGATAGGATCTTGCCAAATGGGGTGAAGAAACGAGGGTCAATCCACATATTTGGCAGTCTGTAGGCAATTCACAAACACGTGCTTTGCATCTCGGGCAACTGTAGCCACCACCAACCTTAGCCTCTTTATGACAAGAACAAATTGAAATTACACCTTCTGCTGCTCTTTGAGGAAAACCCATCTTAATCAAATTTGCAACTGCAAATTCCGCTATAGCTGGGGGCGGAGGTGCGTGCTCAATGACCAATTCTTTCAAATGATACTGACATAGAGGAAAAAAATGCAGATTGGATTACCTGTGAACATTATTTGTAAATTGCAAAATGTATTAAAAGGTCCCTAAACTATCAACTTTTGTTTTGATAAATCCCTAAACTATTTTTTGTTTTGAAAAGCCCTTTAAGTATCAAAATCTATTTCACAAGCTCCCTCAAGACAAAAATTGATAGATTTTCTTGATTCACCTAATGATCCCATTGAACAATGTACAAGTCAGTTTAATTTAATTTTAATTATACACAAAAGCCTTTTTCGCAAGTCATTTTAGATACCTATCACCTGAAGTATTGAGGTTAAAATGACATACACAAAACACATCTGGATATTAATAAGATTAATATACCTATTGTTTAACGGGATCAATAAGATAAATCGAGAATTTTTTCCAATTTTCGTTTCGAGGGAGCTCGTGAAATTAAATTTCAACACTAGAAGAGTTTTTTAAAACAAAAAAATTGTTTAAGGACCTATCGAAACAAAAGTTGATAGAGTTTGGTTTTTCTTCCTGGATATATGTTCCAGATATATGTTCAATAAGACTTCAGCTTCCTATTTCTATTTGTACCATTCCTAACGAGTATTTATTAAAAAAAGTTTACCTCATCTAATGCTATGGCGTATGTTCCACCAGTTTCTTGACAAAGATATTTGCAAATGTAGAGCTCAGCAGAGAGACCGATGACAGAACACCTGATCTTAGAAGCCTTGCATTTTTGAATTGTTTCCATAATATCACCAGGGTCACAAGTACTAAGCGCAGAATACAGGATAAGAACTTCACGGTGACCATATGTAGGAATTTGGTTTAGGAGGCTCTGCACAAGATCAAGGCCATTTTGGAGGGATGCATCACCCGAGCTCGTCAATTTGCCCATCAAGGCTTGGATATGTGACTCAGGACTTCCACCAAGATCTGTTAGGCAATTGGCAACCCCGTCTTTTAACGTCACTAATCCAATTTGACTCAAGGGGTTTTGATCAAAGAATTCCCTGATGAAAGCTTCCACTTGCCGAGAAACAACAATCATTCGGCTGGGCTTATAATCTGTCTCTCCTGCTGCCTAAATGTGGAATAGCACATGCATTATGGAAACACTAACAAAGAGGAGACACAAAAATAAAAACACAATGTTACTCTATATATATATATCCCCCAGAAATTTCTGAATAACATGATTTCATTGCCACAACTAAAAAAGGTAACTGAGCTTGTTAAATTATTCTCCTCATACATACTCTATTAAGAACAATAGAACTATAACAGTTAATCAAGCCTTATAGAGTCAAGATTCTTGCCTATCAGCAACTATCCTAATTCAATTAGTGTTAAAACAAACTAATTCAAATAAATCCACCAGTGCAAAGAATAGACAAGAGAAATGTGTGTTTGGGAAAATACCCGAGAAAGATCAATGACAACATATAGAAAACGAATGAGTCCTTTTTGAATCCGAGCAGCAGTTGAAGTTCGAAGGCGGCGCCTGTACTGAGCATGGTAGAGAGTTTTGTTGTCAATAGGGCGGAGAAGGCCGGATTCATCCTCTTGCAGGGACTCCCATGATCTCTCATCGGCATAATCCCTTTCCCAAGCTTCACGGCCCCTCCCATCCCCATCTTCATCTTCCTCCTCCTCTTCTCTGTTCAACTTCTTCTCTACCTCCTTTCGCAGCATATTTTCTCCTAAATTCTTCAAAATGCCGCCGCTGTCAAAATTCAATTTTCAGTCGTGGGCGGTTGCTGAAACCTAGTGAGGCTGATTGGAGGCAATTTGTTCTGGGGCGTGGGTATAGATCAATAGTGCGCAAGGTTTGTTGTGTACGATTTGTTCTGCTGCATTCTAATTCTGAGTTATTTCCACACTAAATTCGGAGTTTCTTAGGTCACTCACACTCACCGTAATACTAATGCGGCATCTGATCTTAGGTCACTCACAAGTTGTTAATACCTCATCTGATCCACTTTTAAAAAAAAAAAATCGTAAATTCTATACTCTCAATATTCACATAGGTATAAAATGTCATTATTTTTACCTTCAATTCAATCATTTATTTTATGAAAGTTTACAAAATTGATGCAAACATTTTTTTAGTACAATAATTTTAAATAATATTTAAATTGTATTTCCATTATCTATCCAAAAATTCTCAATTTTGTCATTTTAGGTCTTTTTACAAATTTTTTTTTGGCAACGTTCACTATCTCTCTGTACCTCAGAAAATACTCTTTTTATTTCACTATTATTTACAAACTTTAATTTTTTTATGTCTCACTATTATTTACAAAAACAAATAAAAATCTTTTACTCTCACAATATTCACTTGTTTACATAGTAGATATTATATTTTCACATTTTAACTCTTAAAAGTCAATTCTCATGAGTAATTTAATTGAATTGACTTTTTTGCTCCACATTTGTATAAAATGTAAAATATTTTATTTTTAAAATCTATGTCACTATTTACTTATGTAAATAAAAAAAAATGTCACTATTTACTTGCAAGTTATATGAAATAAAGTAGTATTTTATTACTCTTATTTATTATCTTACCCTCTATTTATTTATTTTTTCTCCAATGAATGTTATTCTTTCATTTAATTATATATTTTTTTTCAATAACATTACATCTAATACATATATTTATTCTATTATATTTTTTAATCTCGTGCACAAAAATATCAGTTAAATAGTAATTTACCAAAAATCATTTATGACATAATGAGTCATGCACTTATATATTCAAGTAACATTTAAATGTTAGTCGGTGTCTTGCCCTGTTTTACAATACACGTTCAATTAAAAGTTAACATATTATTTGACTTTGTCATGTACGATCGCACTTCGCAATTAAATAAAATATTTATTTTTAAAAAAAAAAAAATTACTAAAATGTCCTTGTTGTATTTTTTTAAAAAAAATTCCAAGAATTTTTTTCCGAGCTAGACCGTGTCGCAGATCTCGAGACCCGATAGCAATCGGACTTGATCTGTGAGTGGAGTTGTTATTCGGGTCGAGTACATGAAGTCAAGCTCGACTCGAGTTCTTATCGAGTCAAACTCGACTCGGCTTAATAACATTGACGAGCTAAAAAACGAGCTTGACTCGACTTGTTAACGAGTTTATCGAGCTGAGTTGAGCCTAACGAGCCTAATGAAATTAAAAGAAAAAATAGATATCGAGCCTAACGAATCGAGCTCAAGTCGGCTCGTTAGTAAATTAGTATTTAACGAGCTCAGCTCATTTAACAAACGAGCCGAGCCGAGCTCACGACCCAATATAAGGGAAACATACATTCCCGTCGGGCCACCTTTTTGGGACCGGGTCGGGTCGTTAGATCACCTTTTTCGAGTTGGTTGGGCTGGCTCACCATGGGCCCACTAGGTTTTGGACGGGTTGTGGGCCATCGAGCTAAAATGACCCAATTTTTTATAATTAAAAAAACGTAAATTGAATTCCAAAGACGTAAAATGAAAAAAGTAATTATTTAAAGGATTTAAACTGGATTAGTTTTAAATGACCGGATGTAAATGAAATTATCAATTTATAAATTTGGACATTTTTAAATGAAATATATTACAAAGATATTTTTGTAATTTTATGTATTTATTTAAAAATTTTATTATTTTATTACATGACAAAGGCAGATCGTTCTATGGCGAAGGTGAGCAACGCGTCACCTTTTAATAGATTTTACAGTATGTTGTTGGAAAGGGCGTCCTGACCATAAACAATCCTACTTCTTATATTTCATTTTTATAATTACCATTTCTTTTTTCATTCTTTCTAATTTTATGATTTACATTAAAGAGGGAAATGGAAATACTACTTTTACCCACATTACTTTTTTCTCCATTAAACTTTTACTTTTTACATAAACAATAAGGACATAATTGATATAATTAAATGAAATTATAATTGAATTAAATGAACTTATAAATAAAATGAAAAATTTAAATGGAATGATATAAGAATAATCATTCTTATAATTGATATAATGTAGGAATGAAATGAAGTATTGTTTATTTTAAATTATTATTATAGAGTGTTAAAACTATTATTTATTATTATTATTATTATTGATTTTTGTTAATAATATATTTTTTTATTAATATTTTAATACTTATTTTTGTTATTACCAATATATATATTTCTTATTGTTGATTGTATTATTTTTACGTTTTATAAAATAAATGGATATTTTAAATGTGAATAATATTTTTTATTTTAAATAAGAATATTATCATTATTTTTACTATTAAATAAATTAAAGAATAGTATTTCAGTATTATTTATATTATTAAGAATTATTATACTATTATTTTATATTATTAAAAATAATATATTGTATATATTATTTATATTGCTGAAAATTATTAATTTTTTATATTATTATATTTATAATTTAATATTTTTGAGTAATAATATTATTGTTAAAATATAATTTTATTATTTAGATTTTTTTAATCTATTATATTATTATTTTTATTCTTGAGATTATATATTATATTAATATTTTTATTAAATATAACTATTTTATTTTAAAATATTATTATTATTATTATTAAAATTTTAATTCCTTAGTTAAACTCAATGACTATTGCATCATACGAATTAGACATGCGTAAATCGAAATCGTAACCTCACGAATCGATCGGTTAAAAATCGTCGATTTTTTCGGGTTTTTTTTTTATAATATTTTATTATTGTTGACAAGCTTTTTCGTAAGAATGTTCTTCCGATTTAATGTGTGAGGCTTATAGTAATAAGTATGTGGCTAATACAATGTATAACTTGTCAAACATTAATGAACATTTGCCTTAGTCTTTTTACATAATGTTCATTAGTCTTCTCTCTTCCCTTTTTCTTCTTTTTATACTCCCCTTTTGCATGGCTTGGGAGGTTGTTCGAATTTGCATGCAGTGGGTATCCTCTTTGGCCGCCATGTGTCTTCCACCTCATCTTGACTGGAGTCAACAATACTCATGACTTGCATTAAATGCTAGTGACATCATCTTTTGACTAATGATGACCATCTTACAGGTGGGCCCCTTACTGATGCGGATGTATCTTACTCGTAGGTATCTTGCTGCTCGAAAGTCTCTTCATCTCGGGTCGTGATGAATGTCTTGCTCGCCGGTCTCTCCCGAGTGTATTCATTATATCTTATCGATGTTCCGACCCCCTTGTTCAGTATTCTAATTCGGCGACCTCGGGATTATGCTTCTTTAATTTCATTGATGTGGGTTGGTTGAGTTCGACCTATTTCGTAGATCAGACATCGACCTCTTTGCTCGGTCGAGCTGGCTGATTTGTGGTATAACATTTTGCCCCCTATGTCGCTTCTCATATCTGTTGGCTTGAGGAGCGAGCTATCTTCCTTAATCCTTACTCCCGTATAATTTTACAGCCGATTTAGTGCCCAATGGGTTTTTCGGAGATGACCGATTTGAGTTGATGGTTGACCTTGTAATGATTTTGCCTAAAAAATCTAGAAAATATTGAAATTTCAAGATTTTCACCATTTTCCTAGGCGGTTTCTGTCAGGGCGTGTGGCCTCTGTCGGCGCGTGCTGGACAAACCAAGAATTGAAATGTCACGCGTGCAGTGCATGTTTCACTCTTCCCAATTTGTGATTCTTGCATTTTGACCCCTTGTTTTTTTGTTAATTCTCCACACATCTTCCTTTATTTCTCCAATTTACGATTTTTGGGGCAAATTGAATGCCATTTAAACCCATTTTCCCTCTCTTTCTTACCCTTTTTGAAAATCCTTAACTGGCATTTGCCCCATCTCCTCCTTAATCTTTTCGTGCGTTTTCCATTGTCTCTGCCATTTCATCTTTGTTTCATCTTTGTTTCCGAAATCTCATCGTTCATAGGTACACAGTCTCATTTTTCTTTCTCTTTTGTTGTTTCTCTTTTGCAACTACTCCTCTGTTTTCTTCCACTTTCCTTGCGTGCTTTGTTTTCTTTGTTAGTTTTTCTTTTTGTGCGCTTTTCTGTTTTTCTGTTGAGTATGTCTTCATGGAGTAATTTCCATGAAGAGGAGGGAGGGCACTAGGGTAGTCGACCCTCATTCTTCCGCCGATGCTAGTGATGTTGTGGGGGCAGTGGAACTTAATTGTATTCCTCCTGCGCATCCTTTACCGGGTTTTGGCAACGCTCCTATCCCTGTTCCTTCTACCTCCTCCGAAAGGACCCCCGACGCTTAAGAGGTCACTTCCAGGGTTCATACCATACGTATCCGCAACCCTGGGAGTGATCGAGTGCATGCCATTCCGGTAGATTTAGGTGGGGGTAATTTTTCTGAGCGGTGGAGATGGTAATATGGGCATCGGCCGGGGTGTTAGTGTTGAGGCTGGGTTAGGTATGCCTGGAGATGGGGAAAGAACGGTTGTACCCTCAATTAGTGAGGTTGATAGGGCAAGATTCTTGGCTAGCTTAGATGTTAATATCGATAGGTATATGACCGAGCATGCTTATTTCTTCTCTGGGAACGTCATTCCTGAGGGACGCCCCCATAGCCCCGATTATGATAAATATGCTAGGGATTTTCCTTATAATTCTCCCGAACAACGGCACCGCCCTGGGCGTGTCACTCAATATATGGCGAGCAGGGTGCTGAGTGTGATTGTGTCCAACAATTTATCGCATTCGGAGTTTTAGGGTCCCTCAGGACGTCTTCTTTTGGGCCCCTCACCCTGATGAGCGAGCAGATCAACCACTTTCTGGATGTGTTGCGATCAACTTGGCTTCAATGGAAGCTGGTATCCACTTTTCTTTGCACCCGACGATTAATCACCTTCTCAACTTGTGGAATGTGACCTTGACCCAGATTACTCCCAACGGGTGGAGCAACATCATCTCTCTTTTGATGATGTTCATCTTAGAGAGTAAGGGTTTTGGATGTGAACGGATATTCTTATCTCCTGATGAAGTGTCGTACTTGTTATCTTTGATTAAGTCATCTAAAGGGTTGGGTGGTATTATGCAAAAGCTCGTGCGAAAATGAAGTTGGTGGAAGATGTTCCAAACAAGGTCGATGGGTGGAAAGATAAGTGGTGGTTTGTAGGGGGAGATTGGAGGAGTTCTTCTGAAAACTGGGGTGGTTTGGGTCGGATAAACATTCCAACGGACTACCACGATCGCCCTAGTAAGTTCTGACTTTTGTGTTTTTTGAGCCTTGTTTATGCTGAATAACTTCATCTTTATTTTGTAGGTCTTCCTATTCATACTTTCGAGCGTCTCCAACCTGCCTTCCAAACTACTTACCACTTGGTGTGGAGCCGGAGGTTTAAGGAGCGATCTATAAAATCTCCTAACTGGGATAGTGAGCGTGAGCGAGCTGGACTGCATTCTCATCCTCATCATTTAGTTGCTCAGAACCCTGCAGGTGCAGGTGCAGGTGCGTTTGTCTGGCATTCTTTATAATTTAAAGCCCATCGTAGTCACTTTCCTTGCATTTAACTTTCGAATTACTTTTCAGCCTTCCAAGTAACTGTTGTTGTTGCTTCTCCATCTTTATGCGAACTCAAACATTTGAAGAGTATGAACCCTGCTGAGAAGGCACGAGTGATGCGTGAGCGGATTGCAGCTGATAAGAAACGTAAAAAACTTCAAGGCGAGCAAGGGACTCGAGTTCGCAAAAGGAATTCTGAAACGGTTGGCACCCCACGTCCCTCCAAGAGGGCTAGTGTACCGGTTGCTATTCGCGATAACACGGTGGCTGCTACTGTGTCCTTGACTCCGACTCCTCCGCCTCCTGCTCGTGGTTTGGCTGACATGATCCTTCCTTCGGCTGGGAATATCCGACCTGCACAAGCTTCTCCTCGCCGATCCCAAGAAGCTCGTGAGGTGGGCAAAGGTGCTCTTGAAACTGGCTATCGTGCTCAAGATGATCGTACTTTCTTGGGTTGGCAACCTGAGCGTGTGGAAAAGTACGTATCCTTAGGAATTTTCTCTTATATCTTGCTTGGACTTTAACCTTTATAGATTTCCTGATTGCTTCCTCGTTGTTTTAGGCTAGCGGGTAGCGTAACTCATCGGGCTGACGTTGTTCAGGATTACCTTTCTTCGCGGTCAGCCACTAAAGAGGATTTTAATAACTTTCCTACCTTCCTTCGCCGAGCTATCGAGGACCTGCCGTGTTCGCTGACCCTTGATATTGAGAATGATATTCTGAACCAAGATGCCGTTGATAACATAAGGGCATCTTTGGTAACGATAAGTCAAAGTATACTATATGGCGCTCATGGATTTTCCCAGCTGTGCGGGACTCGCCGAGAGCTTAACGATATGGTTAAGAACATGGAGAAAGTGCAGAATCGAGTGAGCCAGTTGGATTATGAGAATAAGGAGTTGAAGAAACAACTTTCTGAGGCTCAGAAGAATCTTGATGCGGCTGTGAAACATGTGGAATCCGCTCATGCCTCCGTTGATGCCAGCGCTCGAGCTCTTCGAGAAGCCCAGCTTGAGGCTCAGCAGAAAAATGATGACCTTGCTCGGGTAGCTGCTCAACTTGAAAAGGAAGGTAATCAAGTTATCGACTTGCAGGGTCAGTTGACTATGAGCCATGAAGAGCTCGTGGTGGCCCGGAGAACCATTGTGACCATGGACAGCGAGGCTAAGAGCTTGGGGACCTTCTCATACACTTGTGCTTATACCGACGGTATACGGCTTATTCGATCTGTTGATCCCGCTACCCCCTATGTCGCCTAATTGCGCTCGGACAAGCAGGAAGAAGGGACCTTCCTCCCGCTTAAATATTTAGTGGAGGTTGGCCTTGATTTCAGCGAGCTTATTGCCCTAGGAGTCGATATTGTCGACAACGTTGAGGATGAGCCTGCTGCCGAAGTGGTGGACGAAGAAAGAGATATTGGTGGAGAGGGAGGTGATGGAGGAGACCTTATTCAAACCGGGGGCGTGATTGAGCTCGAGCATGGCGATGTCGCCGCATGTGGTGTTGCCCCTGAGACGAACATTGTTCCTGAGGGTGCTCATACTCTCCCGGAGCATGACGATGCCATCGCATGTGGTGTTGCCTCCGAGCCGAACGCTGCTCCTGAGGGTGCTCCTGTTCATCTGGAGGATGCTGCCAATCCTGATCAAACTGAGGATTAGGCTGCTTGATTTACTTTATGTTTAGAACTTTTGCTGCCAACTATTTGAACACTTTAATTTGTTGTTGTTAACGACTTCTTTAAATTCGCTGCCATTAATTTGTGGTGAGATTGCACGAATATGTAGAGTGATTATGCTTTAAATGTCGTGTTTTAGTTGCAAAAGTCGTGTAAAAGTGGTTTGTTTATCGAATTATTGATACATGATTGTTTTGCATGGTTTTTAGGAAAAAAACGACGAGTTTTTAAGAAAATCATGTAGTTGTAGCAAGCTGAAGAAAGGGTAAGATGAAAGACGATGAAGAGAGAGTCGATATGCAAGAAAAATTGAGCCAATCGGAGTTCCGGATCAAAAATTATGCACAAAACATGATTCAAGATATGACTCGGCCGAGTTGCACAAAACCGGCCGAGTTGAGTGCATGACCTGAGCCTTGAAAGAAGAGGACTCGGTCGAGCTGGAGACAAAGCGGAGAACTCAGCCGAGTTGCACAGATCCAACCGAGCTCGAGGGATGACCTGAAACTTGAAAATCGGATGACTCGGCCGAGCACACTAACTCGGCCGAGTTGCTGCTAGAAGATGGAAGAGGACTCGGCTAAGATGTACAGATCCGACCGAGTTGGTAAATGGCAACCTGAATTCGAGGGACAATTCGACCGAGCTCCCTGACTCGACCGAGCGGCTGAGTGAAGAAATCGTGCACACACTTTTATTAAGGCACGATTCGGCCGAGTAGCCCAACTCGGTCGTGCAACTTGAAATTTGTTCTCCAAACTCGTTTTAACCTAGGGACACGTGCTATGATTAGGTAAATACTCAATCTTGTTAGTAAAGTAGAAAAAATATTTAAAAGTGAACTATTTAATTAAATAGAATAAATATATTTTTTGTAAACTTTAAAAAAGAATTGAGTACATTTTGATGGTTAAAGTATTTTTTAAAACATGGAGGTATAGAAGTTCATAGTACGTTTATTAAATTGAGAGAATGTGTCAAAACTCAAAAGAGACGTGACGTGGTCGAAAGTCGAAACAGTGTATCATCATCAATATGTGGAAGCGTTATCCCAAAAGATGACTACTCTTTTGATTTGGATGAGTTAGCGTTGGAAAGTACAATAATTGAGAATTTTTTTAATTTGGATTCGTACGATGAATTTAGAATTTCGCATTATCCGTCGACCATCATGAGCTAAAAGGTTTAAAATTTAATTTTTATATTCAATCAACATTTTAAAAAAGAAATAAATATTAATCCAGTTGAATTGATTTTGAATTTGATTCAAATGAATTATATATTTTAATTTTGATTTAATAAGTATACTTAAATTTTAAAAATAGTATTTTACAGAATACACATGTAAAATTTAATTAATAATATGTGACATTTTATATATATATTCATATCAATTAAAAAATTATTTATACTTAAAAATTATGAATATTAGTTAAAATACTAAATAATATTTTAAAAAAATATAAAAATTATAATATGAAAAATATAATAAATCAAATAATTTCATTCATAAATTAATTAATTATTAAAAAAATTAATTAACTTACCTAATTAGAAAAAAATCTATAATTACCAAATAAGTATTAAAAAATTATTTATATATTTTAAAGTAATCAAATAAATATACAAATTTATTTTTAAAATATTGAACTCCCAAATAAAAAAAAAATATTAAAGCGGCCAAAAATTCTAAATAAAATCTTACTTATATATCAATATTTAATTATTTTAAATAAATTTCAAAATATTAATTTTTTATATATTTGAGTAAGTTAATTAATTTTGTAATTATAGATTTCTTTTCTAATTCGGTAAGTTAATTGAGTTTTTCAATAATTAATTAGATAAGTTAATTGATTTTTTTGAGTAATTAATTGATTTAGAAATAAATTTATTTGATTTTTAAATTTTTTTTCCTATTATAATTTTTTAGATTTTATGAAAAAAATATTTAGTAATTTAAATATTATTCACAATTTTTTTAAAATATTATATTATATTGTTTTAATTAATATTCATAATTTTCTGAATTAATAAATATAAATAAAATTTTAATTAATATAAAAAATATACTATAAAAAAGAAAATACCACATATTAAAAAAAATAAAATTAAAATTCACACGTGTGATTACAGGTAAAAAGTCCAAAAAAGTATGGCGAGGGATAGAGATGGGTACTAGACTATTAGTATTAGCACGTATCCAAATAATTAATGCAAATTACTCTTTCAAATTTCCAACTTCTGTACCACCGTATCTTGTCCACTTCCTTTTGGCAAAAAAAAAAAAAAAAAAATCTTTGCCAGTTTCCGGTGAACAAAAATTTCCATACAAGAAGATGCACAAGTTGTTTGCAGCGAGGTCCCTGACTTCTTCGTTATTCCGAAGAAAACCCCACCAAGCTGCTGCTTTCTCCACTTCTCTCCTCTTCGATGATACCCAGAAACAGGTTTTTGTTTTCTTTTCCTGATTATGTTTTCAATGCTTTTGATTCTCTGGGTTTTTTCTTAGTAACTGTTTTTCTTGCTGCAAGTATCATGTATCAACTTATGGATTAATAAGTAATTCGAATTTAAGTTTTATATTCAATTTGCTGACTATTATTGAATTGGAGGATTTTTGTATTCTCTTTTACTGCAAATGGTCCTGTAGATACCTTACCAATCAGTGGACAAATGCTCTCTTAATTTCTGTGCTGTTTAAGAACTCTGTTGTTTTTTCATGTTAAACAGTTTAAAGAAAGTGTAGCTCAATTCGCCCAAGAAAGCATTGCACCTCATGCCTCAGAAATAGACAGATCAAATTATTTCCCCAAGGTTGCACAAATGCACTTGTTTTCTTTAAATACTATATCCAATGCTAGTCAATTGAGTCTTTACTCTGTTACCTTTAACCTTTTTAGGATGTCAATCTGTGGAAATTGATGGGAGATTTTAGTCTCCATGGGATTACTTCCCCAGGTACAATCAAGAAATTTCATTGATAAACATTTGTTGTTTATTGAGAAAATGTTGCTTACTGATACTGGCAGCTTTGAAATCTTTTTAATTGAGATATTCTTCTGTGTTTGGATGTTAATTCTTGTAAGTTATGTTGACAAAATGACAGAGGAATATGGAGGACTTGGCCTTGGCTATTTATATCACTGTATAGCTATGGAAGAAATTAGCCACGCTTCAGGGGCAGTTGGTCTTTCATATGGTGCACATTCTAACCTATGCATCAATCAATTGGTAACTATTTTACCTTAAGTTTGAGTTACCTTTTGACCAATTATACACCTCTTAAGCTTGTAAATTTTTATGATATGAAGGTGCGGAATGGAACAACTGCTCAGAAGGAAAAGTATTTGCCAAAGGTGTTGCCTATGTCTCACTGGTCCATTCCCATGAACTCTTATTTGTGAACTTTTATATTGAGCATCATGATTGGAACTATTTGAGAATGAGGAGTTCCATGTCTTTGCTAGTTAACTGGAGCATAACACCTAGAATACTCAATACTGAACTTAATTCGAGTTTTAACCTTTTAAATTGTGAAGCAAATTAATTTCTGTTCTGAGGAAAGATGAGGGCCTCACAATGACACTTATATTCTACCAAAATTTTAAAAAAATTACGAGTTTAAACCCTGGAGTAATGCTAAAGATAGTCCACATGATTCATTAGGTGGAGTTAATTTCTGCTATTACATTGCTTTTTCTTCCCCATGTCCACATATATGCTGTCTGGCAATGCATATATGTATTGTATAGATAGTAGCTAACTTTTGTTTCTAACTTGATTCCGATGTAGCTAATAAGTGGGGAGCATGTAGGAGCTCTTGCAATGAGTGAACCTAATGGTAATTCATTTGAACCTATTCTTGGCATTCAGTACTCTTTTAGTAGTGACTTGTTTTGTCTTTGAATTACTTAGCTGGCTCGGATGTCGTTAGCATGAAATGTAGAGCTGACCGTAGTAGTGGTGGTTACATTCTCAATGGGAACAAGATGTGGTGCACTAATGGTCCTACTGCTCAGACACTGGTAAGCCAAATCACAATCTCATTTCTGAGGAACCACACCACTTTTAGGTGTGTTTGTTGTTTATGGATTCCATTAGATTTGAAATCAAGTAGCTACAGTAATAGAATTTTGTATATGTTTGTAACTGTAGATTGTAGGATTTGATAGGGTAATATTTTTAAAATATACTAGGTGATAGATGATTGATTTTGTATTGAAAATCGGGTGTAAAGTAGGGGAGAGAATGTGTAAAGTAAAAACTAGCAGAGAGGGTGTCGAGTTGGGTAGATAATAATAATATAAAAGTGGCATTGATACTTCATGTTTAGGTGCGAGATGGTATAACATTTAGTCAGGTGGTGGCTTTGAATTGTATTTCCATTTACCACTTCAGATGTTAAGACTCAGTATTTTGGTATATTCGTCTACTCAGCAAACATTCTAGCTTTTAATAACTATGATGTTCTCATTACTTAACTTCAATCAGGTTGTCTATGCAAAAACAGATGTGGCAGCTCACTCGAAAGGAATAACAGCTTTTATCATCGAGAAGGATATGCCCGGGTATGCACCTTTTGCTGTTACTGAAATGCATGATACACATATTTTTCTTATGCTAAATCAATTTTTGAGTGGACTTTTCTGTATTTTGGCAGCAATCTTTGACTAAACGTGTCTTTTTCTCAATGTGGATGCAGATTTAGTACTGCCCAGAAACTAGACAAACTTGGGATGCGTGGAAGTGATACGTAAGCATAATTGCTCTAGCAGTTTTTTGCCGTGCTTTGATATTGTGTTTCTTTTTTATTGTGAAGGAATGCCCTGATAATAAATGTATCAAAATAATTGCAGATGTGAGCTTGTGTTTGAAAATTGCTTTGTTCCTGGAGAAAATGTTCTGGGCCAGGAAGGGAAAGGTATTTGAGTTTTTATTCTGGAGAGATATGAATATATGATCCGTAATTCCATATAACTGACCCCACATTATGGGATTAAGGCTTAGTTTGTTGTTGTTGTTTGATAATACTATGATAGAACATGTGCACAGGAGTTTATGTGATGATGTCGGGATTAGACCTGGAGAGGCTCGTTTTGGCTGCAGGGCCTCTTGGAATCATGCAGGCATGTCTTGACGTTGTTCTTCCCTATGTTAAACAACGAGAACAATTTGGCCGACCAATTGGAGAATTCCAATTTATACAGGTTTGAGCCAATCTCATAGAAAAGCACAATGTTCCCTGCTGCTTCATTCGAACCGTTGCTGAACTTGATAATTCACTAAATGCAGGGAAAGATTGCTGATATGTATACTTCACTACAGTCTTCAAGGTGGAAGATCTGAATCTTATCTTTACTGATAGTGTGAACTTGATCTACCTCCGTCCATGTGTGGTCAAGTTACCAAATGAACCCTAAAGTTTGGGAAAATTACAACCCAACCCTTTGAAGGTCTAATCTTCAATCTACGTCTCTTTTAAAACCGGAATATGATTGAATAATACTCTTGTTAGTAACAATGAGTATTTCCAGACTAAATTTGAGGCAAAGAAGCAAGGGTAATTTAGTTTGGAAACATTCATTTCTTGCAGACATCATCCTATTCTATCATTTTCCTGCTTAGAGAGGTTGTAATTTGAAGATTTGAGTGGTCAGAAAGTTGGGTTTTAATTTCCATAAACTTTGAGGTTGGCAGAGCTGTAGGACAATTCACCCTTACTGATTCATTTATATGCAGACAGATAGATACAGATACTGAGAGTTTTCTACTCATTTCAGGTCATATGTATACTCGGTCGCTAGGGATTGTGACAGTGGAAAGATTAATCCAAAGGTTTGCTTTAATATCATTTCTCGTCTATATTTAACGCTGAGACAAATGATTTATCGAGTTTTGAATACATTGTCGTTGTCCAGGACTGTGCTGGTGTTATACTTTGTGCAGCCGAAAGAGCAACACAAGTTGCTCTTCAGGTAAAGTGTTTCATTTTTTGTCATTTCAGAGAATGTAAGAAGAGTGGGTGAAAGGAGTTTGTAATATTTGGATGTGTTTCAGGCTATTCAATGTCTGGGTGGCAATGGTTACGTAAACGAGTATCCAACAGGGCGTTTTCTTAGGGACGCCAAATTATACGAGATTGGAGCTGGAACTAGTGAAATTCGACGAATGATAATTGGGCGGGAGCTCTTTAAGGAACAGTGAGCATCAGCTTGTTTCCTGTAACAGTAGTAAATAAAGGATGATTTCATCCCCAAATTGTGTATTTCTATTTATTTTAAAATCATTTGATTAGATCTTCTTCAATCCGATTGCACAAGAGAACAAAGGTCCCATGTGTTACTTAAAAAAATGAAAATAGAAGTATCAACACCATAGAACATAAGCTTAAACACATGAACATATAATCATAGTCGAGGAAGGACTCAGATTACGTTTACAGGCGGCGTTTCTTCCAAACAGCTTCGAGTGTCGTAGCTGTTGAGTTTCTCCACTTCCTCTTGTGTGTATATATGGATCTTTGATACCACCTCAATGAACTCACTACAAGGCAAAACTATACACAATCAAAATTCCAGCTAAAAAGAAGGGTGCAAATAAATACCACTAGTATTCACTTACTTCCATGGATCATCTCCAACTACCATCATCTCACTCTCACTATCAGTGTACAGTATACGCCATCCATGGCTACGATCGCGTAGAAGGCCTTCCATGCTGAACAATCTCTCCAGTTCAGTTACCAGGTCGTCATATCCGTTCAATCTTGAAAGATCAACGGCTCTACCTACCAAGCTCCCTTGTTTGTGAACCTACAAACAGTAGACATATAATCACCAAAACAGTCTCCAATACTTCTCCATAACCATAAACATCTATTTTTGAACTTACCTTAGTACAGCTTCTTTTACTTTGACCTTGTGAATCTAGTATAGCAGGGTCTTCCCTCAGTGAGTATCCAAATAGCTTACAGATGGGGCCCTTATTCAAACTTTTGAGAGTTGTCGGGGCAGGACGAGCTGATGTAACCACATTTTGAGTGGACCTTGGTGTATGAAAATCCGACAACCTGGATTGCATCGGAGGGCATTGTCCAGCTCTATAGATGTTCCTAGCTCCTTGAGAAGCTAGAGGGTAGAAGCTGGGAGTTGGAAATCGAGGTGTATTGTAATCACGAACAGAATTCGACCAAGCACCAGAATTCCAATCAGGTGGCAGAGAACTAAGTGAGCAAATTTCTTGACCTTGCAAGACCTTTGGAACCCAATTGGATTCCAAAAAGCCGGTGAAAGTGGTACCATTGCTAACCTTTCCCGGCATTACAAAACCCGGGTAGCAGGTCACCCTATCACTTCTATACAGAGGCGATTGTGAGCCTACATTTTCTTGACCTTGCAAGACCTTAGAGGATCTTACACACTCTCCAAAATCCAAATGTGGATCACCTATCAAAGAAACATGAGAGAATTCAGTCTATGATCTGCACAAAAGATTATAGAAAGAAAATGGAACTATATGTACTGGAGATTGAGCTGCTATGTGGAGATGGCTCCACATTTGGCCTGAGTCTCTTCATTCTAAGAGACGTTTGGATGCTCGAAGGTGCATAATTAGACGAGAAATGTATGTCCCACGGAGAAACACGTTCTTGGTGATTACACGTGTCATCCCAACGAACCTACAAGTATGTAAACAAAGATATGGGAAAACCGAATCATGTAGTACAATCATGCAATTGCTGCTTGATAAATTGATAGTATATATACCTTTAGGCATCTCCATTTTGAGTTTGGCCAACTATAGGGATCTGCATCACTTACTCCAGTCACCACTCCGCTGAACCTGTAAAATCGACTATATTTGTTCTAACAAAATGCATCCAAGAGAGAAAAACATATCAGTGGTACTTATTTTAAATTTTGCAGGACCTTCTTTCTGGTGAATCATCCAAGTCGAATCGCATTTTGAATCTTGTTCCTGCAGTTACTGCAGAGGTGATACACTTCAAGTATTTTTGGTAGGGGACAACAAAATCGGAGTGACTTGCCCTGCGACATCAAGATGCATAGTTGGAAACACAATAATGGAAAGAATTAAACTCATCAAGTACTGAAGAGAGTGCATTATATTACCTTGGGCTATAGAAAACATTGAATGTGCCATTGCTAGATATTGCATTTGCAACGGGAATGAGGACATTGGGATAAGAATTCTGATTTGTAATGATTGAATCAGGGAGACCATTTCTAGAACGAGCAGCTCTCCGAATTCCCAATCGCAATTCACCAGCTTCTCCCCTGCAATGGTTCAATACAAAGTAGTACTTATTACCCAACACTATGTAATACATTGTGATTTCTATACGTAGCATGCCAATATAATGTATAAGAAATAAGTTGAGAGTGAAGTTTATATTACACAAGAATAAAGTAGTCGAACTCAGTTGTTTCTACTTTTTTTCTTTACATGTACTATGTGAAAGTCTAGATACATATATAATTTACCAGTTCTTCTTTCCGATACAATCTATTTAGAATTAATCCTTGGAACGAAATAAGAATGCACACCTCCGAATTACATGAATATGTACCTCAGAAATAGAACTGCATCCCTCGAAACAAGATTCTTTTGGCTGACAAACGTGCTCCATCCTGTAGTCAGCAAATGCCGTCGTGGCTGCCCTGTAAGTTTAGAAGCAACATTAAGATTATTTTGAAATAGTTGTTTTTGAGTTATTTAGGTGGATTTGGACCCCAATCTAATTCGAGTGGATTTGGGATCCAATTCACTCAATCCAAACGGAGGAACTCGATACTAATACCTCTGTAAATGTGTCTGAATTTCCATTCCACTCCATGCAGGTCGCTGGCTATGAGTTCCTGAGAAGGTCTTTGTTCTTTATAATTCTACAAAGTGCAAATACAAGAGAAAGTTCAGCAAATGACTTTAAAAGAAGCCTACTTTCTAAGTGACCAATCGAAAAGAGACGGTATCAAACCAGAGGCGGAAAGCAATCCTCAGCAGCTCTTCGAGGAACAGAAAATCCACCATGGCTACTCGTATCAGAAGCAGTCAGGGTTTTGCAGAACATGTGCGTAGTAGATTTCATCAAAGCTTCTCCATTATCATCAGCATCGACTCCTTCATTTTCTTCCAGCTTCAGACCAACCTTCTGCATGCATGCTCAACATCATTACAAACTTAAACTAAACAATTAGCAAAAAATCTCTTGCATTCCAAAGTGGGATTGCAGACTAAGGAAAGACATGCCTTGTGCATTGTATCCCACCCCCAAATATCACGGTCACACATATTCACTAATAGGAATTAGAGTTTGTCTTGCATAAAATAGTTTTACCTCACAACTATCACTTTATAATACTACCAACTGCTACTTTTTTATGAAACAACTAATACTATTTAAAAATACACACAAAACGCTTTATAGTAAAACTGGTTTACATGAGAATTTGTCAAGAGTCTAATATATACTCCCTCCGTCCGCCTATAAGCTTCCCATTTTACCATTTTGGTCTGTCCGCCTATAAGCTTCCCATACCCTTTTTGGTAATTACTTTTTCTTACACATCCCTTTATATCTTACTTTTTCTCTCTATCTCTCTCCTTCTTCCAATCACTTGTACTATATCTATTATTTAATCACTTTTCTTAATCTCTGTGCCAAAAAGTAACTGAAAGCTTATAGGCGGACGGAGGGAGTAACTCTTATCTACTCCCTCTGTCCACACTTAATATGCATTTTTTTTTTTTTTGCTGTCCACACTTAATATGCACATTTCCATAAATAGAAATATTTATTCCCCCAATACACTAATACACCCTCCACATTTTACTTTATCCATCTACTTTTTCCATAAACTATCATATTTCTTAAAAGGCACAAACAAGGGAGAAAGTACTAATTTCCATTTCATTCACTAATCAACACTCAAAATCTTAACTAATCATAATACATGAATTGTAGTACCTCAGGCAAAGGAAGTAGAGTCAGCTGAGTGTAGAGCTCATCATTCTCCTTGTCAGCCTGTTTCAAAACATAGTGCAAAAACTCAAACTCCAAAATCCCATGAAATAAAGCAAATACCATACATTCTTGGAGAATAAAAGACACTATACATTTTCTTTAACAACAATAAAAAACTTACAAGAAGCTGAACATCCACAACCCTGCAAAGAATCTGTGGAGGGAGATCGAAATTGGGAGCCTTGACAGTTGAAGAATTAACCTGTTCCAAGTGGCCTTGAGGGAAATAAACCACCAAATTTCCTTTCTTTGGCAAATTGGTTAAAGGCCCTGCACAGGCATGCCAAAGCTCCATATGAATTGATGACGTGGCAAACACTGAACAAGGGGAGCCGCCATTGGAAGAGCAAAATGAAGTTGCAGCAGAAGAAGAGCCATTATTCCCACATTCTCCCTCATCAACACATGCATTCTTCTCAACAGAATGGTTCAGATCAATTTCCATTAATTCAACCAAAAGGGGCTTAATTTTGGTCCTTATTTTGAGTTGTTGATTTACTAGTTTAGCATTACCATAAAAGAAAGAAGAGAGAAAGCAAGAAGTGGAAAGGGAAAGAGGCAAAACACATTGGAGATGGGGTGTAAGTAATTAAGTGGTTTTTGAGGTGCCCCCACAAGTTGAATTTGTTGTTTAGGGGGAAAAAAGGTCAAATTGTTGCAAGAAATGTGTAAAGGTGATGCCTTTAAAGCAAGGACAGGAGAGGGGTTTGTAAGAAAAAGTAGAGGAAATTCATGCTAAGCTAAGCTAAGCTAGAGGAGGAGTGTTATACAACTGAAAGACAGGAAAATAGTGACTGATTTTTGGGCTTTTACATGTTTTATTTCAAAAAAATTGATGATTAATACCAACTTTAGGCTGTACGTAAAAGACAAAAAACCCTCGTATTTAATTTCGGAACTTTTGTGAGAAATGATACAAATGGTATCATATGTTTTTCAAAGTTACAAATTTTGTAAAAAGAAAAAGAAGAAAAAAGTATTTAAATTTATGTGTTACTCTTCTAAAAAATACTGTGATATTTCGTATACTAAATAATATTATTAAGTTTATTATCATGTTAGAAAAATACTTTATTGAATAGAGAATTGTTGAAGAAATCGTACCATAGATATGCTCATATAGACAAGGAGCTTCAAGATTATATTTTGTAATAGGAAAAACTGTTAAAATTAAATAATGAGTTAATTGATATGGTGAAAGTTGTTTAGTGGTAAATAATTGAGGTATGATTTATTGTATGAGGAGAAATAGTAACCTTAGACATAGACAATTGCTTGGGAAGCACAGTAGGTAATGGCCAATGTGGCAGTGACCCCTTTTGGAAATCACTGTTCATTGTGTGTAAGAAAGTTAAAGGGACCAATATATGTGGTAGTGACCCCTTTTAATTCTTTGCTTAGCATTCGGTATATACATATACCTTTGTTAAAAATATATTTTTATCCATATGGTCTACACTCCTTATTCACCATACGAGTTCTGAAACGATCACCACAAAACGACAAAAAATAAAGCGGTCGTTAAAAAAAAAATGGTTATTTTGAACCGGAGCTGGAACGATCACTTCTTTGGGTCATTCGGTCGTTCCAGCCTCGAAACAATCACTTTATTTTGTTCATTCCAGAATAAAGTGGTTATTACAGATGAGTCTAACATATATAAAATATATTTTTTATCTATATGGTCCACACTCCTTATCCACCCTGTGAGTTTTGAAACGACCACGACGAAACGACAAAAAATGAAGTGGTCTTTCAAAAAAATGGTTGTTTCGAAACTGAAACGACCACTTTTTTGGATCATTCTAGCCCCGAAACAACCATTTTATTTTGTTCATTCCAGAATAAAGTGGTTATTACATATGAGTGTTGACATATAAGAAATGATGGGACATCCCATTGTGATAAATGAGTGGAATGCCTTGACCATGATTTGGAATGATCCAAATCACATACAAAGATGCTAGAAGAACAAAATGTGTGAAATTTTATTTAAATGTTGTAAAGTTGAGAAATTACTCTACTAGAGTGAAACCAAGCATCCTTCTAATAGTTAAAAATGGGAAATTAATGAAGACACCTAACCCAATTTATAGCGATATTTGTTAACTCAGCTATATATATATATATATTCACATACGTCTGCATTTAATTAAGATAAATAATCAACTAATGACGTCAAATTAGGCATTATGATTATACAGAATAAGTTAGTAGTATTATTAAAATAGAACAAATAAATTAGAGATATATATAGTGATGCACACACTCTGACAGGCACATGCATTTACTATATGCATATAAAGTATGAGATGTCACATTAATATAACTTATATATAAAGCGTATGCATGCATGCAGTGAGTGAAGTTGCTTTTTTAAAGTGAGAATTGTAGCATTGTCTCATCTTTATATCGACAATGACACTATACGAACACTGTCAAAACACACACATAGAAAGTGAAGCAACATTATACACACCCCCCTATGCATGCATTACTCGTATGTATATGGGACTAGATCGATAGGGAAAGATGAGACTATATAAGATGTTACGTCTTTCATCTTGTTCTTGTTTCGAATTTCACCATTCAACTATATCTATCCTTACTATTATATCTTATTGATACAATCATACAACATCGATCATTCACTCTTACACAATTGATTTGACTTAAAATTTTAAAACAAACACACACATTCACTATTCATCAAGATTTTCGACTATAACCAGAGATGAGAAAGGCGGCCCAATTCCCGAGGATGGGCCACAAGGTGGGTGCAGCGGAGGGTGAGGGGGGTGTGCTTTAATCGAGCCATAATTGTGGTGGACCTGTAGTGATGTTTCAGTTTCAATTCTCACTAGTCCCCCGCATTCGTCGTACTCTCTCTATTTTTATTAATATATGTCCCCCCTTTATTTGGACCCTAGCTATCACTCTACAATTTCTTATTTACATATACATCCTTTTATTATCACAACAATTTGTACCAACCTCATTAATTCACACATATTCATTCACCCTACCCTATAATTCCTAATGAAATCTTATATCACTACAAAAAATATTAACTTTAATGACAAAATCCTTGCACTTTATATAATATCTTATCTTTACTGACACAAAATTGAGAATTTATGGCAGGATCTGTCACTAAATTAAAATCAATTTATGTCGTTAATTTTTTTTTAGTTAGAGAATTTATAATGACAGAATTTATGTCCTGTCATTAAACAACAATTTTCTTGTAGTGCAGGTATGTATACACACTTTTCTTAGATTCATTTTTTAAGGTGATGTTTATTTTGAGCTCTAGGTGGTTTTAAAAAATCGATTTTTGAAATTTTGAATTTTGTAAATTAATCACAATGAATAGTAATATATGTGTTTGTTTTGAGTTTTTGAACAGTAGATGATTTAACATTATGTAAAATTAATGTGTAAGATTGAATGAAATTGTATTATTATATTATTGTTGGATAAGTTTATAACTATTAGATGATTGTGTAATGATTTGATTTATTATATTATTGTAGTATTATTATATTATTATTGAGACATATTATAATTATTGAAGTGATATTATAAGAATTTATCTTCATGCCAAATCAATAGGTTTGATCGAGATGATTTTGAATGTATTTTAAAATTGATTTTTAAATCACTAAGTAGAACCTATGTAGAATTTAAAAACTCAAAATCTGATTTTTAAATTTCAAAGTAAACATTAATGAATCAAAATTGGATGGAGCTTTATATGAATTACATTCGAAAGCATTACATGTTACATTCAATTCTTCACCATCAATTCATTTTTGTCTTCTGTACTCTCTTTTTACTAGCGCAATAATTTTGAAAATAATAATCGCATATTAATATCCAAACTTTTTTTTTTTTATATCTTGCATTGTGTTATTTTTGCTCTACAAGTTTGTCAATAAAGTTGTATTGGATAAAATGATGTCGTGTATGAATGATTTTGACATTATTTACAGAAATTTGAACCATGAACCTAGAGGTTAGAAAAGGAATGTGCTTCCGCTTGGGTGGTATTGTTTTAGTATATAGACAGTGTTCCATTTTCCAAATGGATCAAAGTACATATATACACGATATACCAAATGATTTTATAAGTCAATAAAAAAAATTGTGTTATACGGAGTATATAACAATATAACTTTGGGCTTTTAGTCATTCTTCCGACTTAAAAAGTTTAAATTATTAATGTACGTTTAGAAATAATATTTATGTGATTTTGTAGGAGAAGATAATTATATAAATTTGGGTTAAATGAAAAGGACGAATCTTTTGAACTATCACATCCGGTAAAAAAGGGTGCAATACGTCCAGCACGGGTAGCAAATGGAAATGGTAATAATCATCTAAACACTAAAGACTGAGCACTGCACTAATTTTTTGCTTCATATTCACCATTTGATCAATAAAGCATACATCAAAATCACTTCACACACACACCTATGTATAAGTATAACGTGAGATTGATTTCTTTTACACGTGAAGTGACCCATAAAATAAGAAAAGTGAATTTAGTGGAAATTTTGAGGGATAATTTTGTAAATTTTTATGTATAAAATAAATAAATGAGTTGATTTTTGTGTATGTGTGGAGAAAAAGTAATAACATTTGTGTAAAATTGAGGATAATGTGAGGGTGAAATTTATAAATGGTTCCCCATTTTAAGGGTGTGAAAGTTATTGTGGAACGTTTCGAAAAGGAAAGTGTGAAAGTAATTGCGGAACAGAGGGAGTATGTGTTTCTACACAAGTTACTCATTTTATCAGAACGGACGGAAAAAACAATTTTATTTATGTTCAAAACCATACTTACTCCATCTCAATAAAAGCTTCTCATGAGCTTTTGGTACAGAGATTAATACATATAATATTTTTTCCGTCTTTTGTTAATTAAACTTCTCATGTTGTCATTTTAGGTGTCCCAAGTTAACGATTTTACTTCTTTTTGGAAAAATACATTTTTTTATCCTTTAAGTTATGCCAATTAAAATTTTTGTCCTTTAAAATTTTCGACTTTGAGATAAGTCTCATGTGATTACCAATTTTAAGATTTTTGTCCTCTAAATTTTTCGACTTTAAAATTAGTCTCTTATGTTTACAAAATTTAAAATTTTAGTACTTATTACTTACAATCGAAGGTAAAAACATCACGTAATTACCTGCAAATCGTTGGATAGTTTTGTCGTTTACTTGCACATTGATCCTCAAATCGCGTATCTGCAGATAAACGATAAAGCCAACAATTTTCAGGTAATTACATGATATTTACCTTCGATTGCAGGTAATAAGGACTACAATCTTAAAATTTGTAAACATAAGAGACTAATTTTAAAATGAAAGAATTTAGAGGACAATCTTAAAATTTGTAAACATTAGAAACTAATTTCAAAGTCCAAAAATTTAGAGAACAAAAATCAAAATTCAAATAACTTAAGGGACAAAAAAAAATATATTTTTCCTTTCTTTTTTTACAACACCACAATATCACTCTCTATCTTTTCTCTTTCTACCTCTCTTTATACATATTTCTCTTTTCTATCTCCCTCTATTTTTTCATTTTTCTATTTCTCTACTTAAATACTTCATTACATATTTAATATTATATATTTTTAATCTTTATACAAAGAACAAATGAGAAGTTTAATTAGAGGTAGACGGTAGAGGGAGTAAAATAATGTGTGTAATACAACTAAAAAGTAAAACAATTAGCAAACAATAATCCACCGCCTAAAAAGTGTCAAAATTTTAAATTTTTTGATAGAAAATTTGTTGAAACAATTACACAATTTGGAATTTTCCTCCATCTAACTACCCAACACTATAAATACATCTCATTCATTACAAAAAGAGATTAATGTCTACAATAACTACCCAAACACTATAAATACACAACATCCAAAATATGGTCAATTTGAAGCCTAACTTGAGCAATGTTGCTTAACTTATGCTACAATGCTGCTCCAACGGTGAGTTGTCCATGAGAAAAATTAATGAAGTTGTTGCACACAAGTAGGAAAACCATCAACACTATATGGAAAAGAAAAAATAACATATGAATGAAGAAATACTAGTTGCATTTAATAAATGAAATATTAGTGTGAAAAGTCTAGAAAAAAAAAAAAGAAAAAACAAGATAATGATGCATAAATAGCTAAAATTCCAGTACAACAAATATCAAGACAAAGAAAACTTGTTATGGGACTTGGTGTTGGGAAGTGTATGTGTTATATACAATATGTCCGGTCAACAAGTCAACTTTCGTTTTATTGACTCGTCAACAATTCAACAAAGAAAAATCAAAGTTATCAAGCCTAGTCAGCCAGGTCAAGGGCGAGCAACTAATCAGAAGCGAGCAAGGTAAATATATATTTAATGGTCAAACAGGTCAAACGTATCCACAAGTAAGAGTAATTAGAGATGATGGCAAAATGGTATATATGGGGTCACAAGTAAAGATGGTCGGCATAGTGAAGAATGACGAGTAAGGTCATTGGCGAAGAAGATATCTTGAAGATAGGGAGAAGGTGGTTATGTGAGAAGATCCAAGTTCAGATGCTCGCCTTGAATCCAGAATAGAGCAACATTGACCGAACAAGAATGAAATTCACCTTCCGAGCATTGACAAGTCAAAGGCGGTGCAACTGGTATGATCGGCGCCGAGTACGACGACGGATGAGACTTAAAATGGCTGATTGCAGAGGCATTTAATGCAAAGTAGGTGCATTAAATGCATGTAATGATCACACTAATAACAACTGTATTTACATTAAATAGCAGGTTTATTCGATTAATATGTGGATTAATGCTGAGCTGCCAGCAATGAATGCATGCAAATTGTAACCTAGTATAAAAGCCCATTGAAGGCTTAATAAACAAATCCGAATTCATTTCCTAAAATACACTACCCTAATTTCAGCTTCTCTCTCAAGCTTTCTTCAAGTTCTTCACTCAAGAACAAAACCCTAATTTAAAGAGTTCATTAAGAACATCTTTGATCATCTTTCAATCCGTAAAACACCACTCATATATAAATGATACTGTTTGTTACCGTTTAATCAATACACCCCGATGAAAATCGGTACAACATTTGGCGCTAGAAGGAGGGGTTGTTACGGTGCTATTGATACACCCCGATGATGATTCCTTTTTACTCTTTGTTTACACTCTGAATTACCAAAGCTTGGAGGTATGAGAGGTGGAAAGAAGTGACAAGGAACGTCGTTGGACTCATGCCAGGGATTTTAATGTCGCACCATTGACGTTTGGAGAAGAATGGCCAAGATGGCCAAAGCCGTTTAAGAAAAATCTAGTGATTCGGAAGGAACCTAATTTAATTTAATTTTCTATGCTTACTTCACGGAGAAAGTAAAAAAGTGTTGTGAGATACTCGAACTAGATACGAAGATATTTGTGTATAAGGGCAACCTTATTTTCCAGGACAACTTCCACTGTGAAGAGACGAATGAGGCGAGGGTGTTTCAGACAACAATCGAGGCCCTGCTTCTCAACACAAAAATGTCAGCTATATTGGAGTAATTTTTTTGTGTACCTTATAATAAGGCACAACCTTCAAGCCCTTTTCTTTCTGTTTAAGAGTGGGAAACTCTACTACTATTTTTGTTATTTTGTGTTGGTTATATTAGTCATTTACTTATTAATTAAGGGTTATATTAGTCATTTGCTTAGTATTTAGTTTACAGCAGTTAGGCAGTTACATTAATATATTTAGCGCTCATATCTTAGAAATGTATCTTCGATATGTGTATGGTATATATACACGCCATTATTCATTGTAAACACAAATTGATAATTCTCATATATTAAAGCTCAGTTTTATGCGGAATATTTGCATACGTTGCGTTCTTATCATGGTACCAGAGTAGGGAGGGTAAATCGATCGATCCTCGTCGAATTCTTGATTTCTCCACGATGGCAGATGGTGGCAAGAAAGGCGAGAAAGATGACGGCGACAGCAGCGTAGACACATCGGTTGTAATCGACCACATGTCGCCTTATTATCTACATGCTTCAGACAAACCAGGAGATGTTTTCGTTGGGGTTCCGTTGAACGACAACAATTATGGGGATTGGATCGATGATATGACCAATTCTCTATATGCCAAAAATAAAATTGGGTTTGTGAATGGTAAGATACAGATGCCCGATGATGATGATAAGTACCTACCGTATTGGCAACGAGTCAATGCTATGATTAAAGGATGGCTTCACAGCAGCATGAGTCCTGAGATACGCCAGAGTGTACGGTTTCGGACTGCCCGAGAGATTTGGGTGGATCTTGAGGAGCGGTTTGGAAAAGAGAGTGCCCCTCGCGCTTACGATTTACGGCGGGCACTTGGTCTTGTTCACCAAAACGGTCAGTCAGTTTCTTCCTATTACAGCAAGTTACGCAGAATTTGGGACGAGGCGTCTTCTTTCTCGCCCATGCCCGCATGTACCTATGGTATGGGGAAGCAGTTGGCTGAGAGGTGTGACCGTGATCGGTTGTATAATTTCCTCATGGGACTAGACGATACATACAACTCGATCCGAACTCAAATTTTGAGCACTCGACCTGTTCCGTCATTAAGCATGGTGTATCACTTGGTGGCTGATGATGAACAACATCGATCCATATCTTTGAATCGACAAACTACCTCCGATGCAGCAGCGTTCCAATTTCAGGGAAAGAAAACCCAGTCTACTGCTCAACCTATTTCACGTGGTAGGGGTGCCAAGGAGGGGTGGCACTGTTCACACTGTGGCAAAACCAATCACACCCTCGATACTTGTTTTGAGCGCATTGGATATCCTCCAGGTTGGAATCGGCGAGGAACGGACGGGAGAGCATCGACTGATCGTGATGCACCCCAGAATGGCGAGCAGAATAGCAAGCGGGCAGGACAACCGCGAGCATCTCAAGTAGCCACCGAACCTGCTCAAGTTGGGTTAACGACTGATCAAATGCAGCAATTAACGGAATTCATGCGGAATAATTTCGAAAGCACCGCTACTAGACCACTTGCAAACATGGCAGGTACTATTCCATATTCCTCTAAACCCTGGATCATTGATTCAGGAGCCACCGAGCACATTACGTGTTATGATAATGCACTGCTTGACGTCGTTGTAACACGTAATGAACCACCCGTTAGAATCCCCAATGGTGAAACTATTCCCGTGCATGCCATAGGACGAATCATTCTTGGCAATAATCTGCAACTTACTCGTGTTATGTACATACCTAAATTCCGATGCAATCTATTGTCAGTAAGTCGGCTAGTACATGAGCTAAATTGTGCATTCACATTTCTCTCGAACTTTTGTGTAATACAGGACTCACACTCGAAGAGAGTGATTGGAGTGGGTAAGTGTTACGATAGACTTTACTATTTGCAGCCACTTGGGATGATGGGGGCTGCCTTATTGGTCACTATGGATTCACAATCTTGGCATCGACGCTTGGGACACGCTTCCTTGATCAAGATTCGTTATATTAACCATTTAAAGAACTTTAAGCATAACTCCATTGTTTGTGATTATTGTATTCGTGCTAAGCAAACTCGTTTACCCTTTCCTGTTAGCTCAAGTCGAGCCACTCGTTGTTTTGCTTTATTGCATTGTGATATTTGGGGACCATATAGATGTGATACGTTCAGTGGTGCACGTTATTTTTTATCCATTGTCGATGATCACAGTCGAGGCGTTTGGATCTTTCTTATCCGTAAAATATCTGAGGTTGCTAAGTATTTAATGCATTTTTATCGAATGGTTGACACACAATTTCAGCAACAAGTTCAGCGGATATGTTCAGACAATGGTGTCGAGTTTCAATCCTCTTTGTTGCTAGAATTCTACAACCAGCGTGGGATTGTTTTTGAGAGTTCTTGCACGGATACACCGCAGAAAAATGGTGTTGTGGAACGCAAACATAGACACATATTGGAGATTGCAAGGGCTTTGCGTTTTGATTCAGGTTTGCCAATAGAATTTTGGGGTGAATGTGTCCTTACAGCCGTCTATATCATCAATCAACTACCATCAATAGCTATTGACAACAAAACACCATATGAAATCTTGTTTAACAAACTGCCCAACTATGATCATCTTAGAAGCTTTGGGTGCCTTGTTTATGCACACGAAAATCGTCGGAAGGACAAGTTCGGTGAAAGGGGGAGTGCTTGTGTGTTCGTTAGGTACCCAATTGGCCAGAAGGCTTATAGAGTCTTTGATCTACATACTCAACAATTCTATTCTTCGAGAGATGTAACCTTTGTGGAAGACGTGTTTCCATTCGCTGGCAGCGAAAACCTCGACTTCCCTGATGTCATTCGCAATGCCATAGGCAGTGTTCGAGAGGGCAGAAGCCTGACCCCCTCTCGACCCTTCATACGGCATTCCACGCTCAATGCCCAAACATATGCGACGACTACTCCAATGGTCGAGAATCTGGATACATCGAGCACCACATAAGGCGACCAACCTGATCTGCCGACCGCCGAATCTCAACCCACATCAAGCAGCTCGCCTGTTGTTAAGGCGTCCCCCTTGCCTCGATTGAGCGATAGAATTCGCAAGCGACCGAAGCACCTTGATGCCAATATTACATACATCCCTTCCTCAATCTATCACACGTCCGCTGCTGCGTCCGATTCAACCGCACACCCTCTGTCATGTTTTGTCTCGTATGAGAGATTCTCCCAGCCTCATAAAGGTTTTCTCGTAGCCATTACGTCCCGGGATGAACCGAGACACTTTTCTCAGGCCGTCAAAGACCCGTTGTGGCGCGAGGCTATGGCAAAAGAAATTCACGCCTTGGAAGAAAATGGGACATGGATATTAACCACACTTCCGGAAGGAAAGAATGTTGTGGATCAAAGTGGGTTTATAAAATTAAATATAAACCCAATGGTGAGGTGGAGCGCTATAAAGCTCGCCTAGTTGCAAAGGGGTTCACAAAAATCGAAGGGATCGATTTTCATGAGACTTTTACCCCGGTCGCCAAATTAGTCACTGTTCGATGCATGCTCAATGTAGTAGTTAAACGAATTTGGGAAGTTCATCAAATGGACGTAAACAATGCCTTTTTGCATGGCGATCTCCATGAACACGTTTATATGCGCATCCCACAAGACTTTGCAAAGGATGGAGAAACACGAGTCTGTAAGCTTCAGAAATCACTATATGGCCTTCGAAAAGCCTCTCGAAATTGGTATGAGAAGTTCACCCAAGCATTGATTGCCATTGGATTCCGTCAATCTCGAGACGACCATTCCCTTTTTATATTCTGCAAAGGGCCTGTCTACGTTTCCGCGCTAATCTATGTAGATGATGTGTTACTTGCCGGGAATGATTCGACTTGCATTGGCCATGTTAAGAAGTACTTAGATGACAAATTCAGTATTAAGGACTTGGCTACATTGAAATACTTTCTTGGGATTGAGGTTGCACGATCCTCGGAGGGTTTCGTTTTAAGCCAACGCAAGTATGCCTTAGACATCTTAGAAGAAAGTGGCCTCCAAGGAAGCCGAGCGTGTTCCTTCCCCATGGAACAGAATTTGAAGCTCCAACCAGATGATGACACACCACTTACGGATGCATCCCAGTATAGAAGGCTGATTGGTTGCCTTCTTTACTTAACAGTCACACGACCCGACATAGTATTTTCGGTTAGTATGCTCAGTCAATTTCTTTCCCAGCCACGACAATCACACATGGCTGCTGTGTTTCGAGTTCTACGCTACCTAAAGCAGTCACCTGGGATGAGATTTTTTCTGCAAAAAAACAGGAGGTTTTGAGTTACGTGGCTATTGTGATGCCGATTAGGCGGGCTGCCCATTCACCCGTCGCTCATCCACCGGTTATTTTATTACACTCGGTGGGTCCTCGATATCCTGGCGCACCAAGAAACAGTCCGTCGTTTCCCGTTCGTCGGTAGAGGCGGAATACAGGGCAATGACCACGACCATTTGTGAAGTTGTGTGGCTTCGTTGGTTATTGCATGACTTTGGGATCTCCATATCTGCGTCCACACCTCTGTTTTGCGATAATCAGGCTGCTCGGCGTATAGCTGCGAACCCAGTTTTCCATGAGCGTACTAAACACGTCGAGATAGATTGCTATTTTGTTCAAGAAAAGGTTGCTAGTGGACATGTTCAACCAACTATGATCTCAACAACACGTCAGCTTGCCGACATCTTTACGAAGGCTCTAGGGGCTGATCGTTTTGCGTCTCTACGAAGCAAGTTGGGTGTTCGTGACCTTTACACGCCATCTTGAGGGGGAGTATTGGTTATATTAGTCATTTACTTATTAATTAAGGATTATATTAGTCATTTGCTTAGTATTTAGTTTACAGCAGTTAAGCGGTTACCATTAATATATTTAGGGCTCATATCTTAGATATGTATTTAAGATATGTGTATGCTATATATATACACACCATTATTCATTGTAAACATAAATTGATAATTCTCATATATTGAGGCTCAGTTTTATGCAGAATATTTGCATACGTTGCGTTCTTATCATTTTGTGCTTTGAGTTCTCTACTTTTTGATGAGTATTATTACAGACCCAATTACATATACATTTCTTGCATGTCACATTATTGAATAATGAGTTTGGGAAAATATTCTTTGTATATGGATAGCTGTTGTTTAAAACAAAACTGATCTATTGAACAGTATAAAAGATAAGTCAATATTATAAATACGCTTCAAGTAGTATTTATGATCTTGGTGAAGTAATGACGAATTTTATTAACTTAAGGCTTTACTATATATATATATATATATATATATATATATATATATAATATTTTTAAAAAATATTTAGTACACATCTCATTTGCATAGAGAATTGCAGAGAGTTTTAGAAAATTGTAAAGAGTTTTAGAGATCTCTGATCACTTACTAAATTAATATGATTTCTATCATTCATTCGGGAGGTGAACTTGTATATATAGAAGTAGAAATTTAATTAGTACCTAAAATTTATTAAACTACAGTCCCAATATTCAATTTCATGCTTTTGTTCAAAAGCTCTATCTTCAAACCAATCGTTTTGCTTTTTTTCTATCAATTCTGTAAGGAATGTAAATGTTTCGCACAACAGATACCCACAGATCTAAAAATTATAAATTAAAAAAGAAATATTAAAATTATGAATAGAATAATTTGAAATTATAAATTAAAAAAGAAATATTAAAATTATGAATAGAATAATTTGAAAGAAACTAGTGAATATAGCCGGAACAAATAAAAGAAGCACCAACTTAGATTAAGAAGCAACAACAAAGACAAGATTAGATCTTGAAAAACCTAGATATTTAAATTTCAACATCACAACCTCTTTAATCGGTAAAATTAAGAAATTTAACTTGAACAACAAAATCTTTAAAAGATTCTCAAATGATGGAGCATTCTAAACATCACTAGCCCTCCTGAAAATCTTCAGAGTAATCAACCAGAGATGTTATGTAGATGCATCTGAATTCTGAGATCCATCTGAAAACATCACGTAGAATGTACGTAATTCTTTAAATAAAAATAATTATTTTTTACAAATTAATGGAGTATCATTTAAAAATCTATCTATAATAATATAATACACCTACGGATTTCCTTTTTTAATTTGGGCGGAACGTATTGGCCGTTGATCTCTATTATCATGGTAAGTTTTTTTATATTAATTGTAATTAATGTCTATCATTTATCATCCTTTATTTTAACCGTTTATATTTCTAGATCGAATTCTAATCTTCAGATCAATTGCTTAAAATTAGTAACATTTTTCTTATTTTCTCTATAAATTTGTCTTTGTTGTTTGTCATTCTCATGATCTCACTTTTCTCTCTTTATATCTTCTATTTTAATTGTAATAGATTTAGATTTAGTTATTTCTCGAATATAATTTTTCAATATTTTTCTGCAAAAGTTTTGCAGATTTTTCTCGATTTATTGGTTAGTTATCATTAGAATGAAGATTTGAAGATTTTTAGTAAATTCTTGAAGATTTTATGAACGAAAGATTGAAGATTGGAGATTTCTTCTTTATATTCAATGACCGGTTGAAGATTTATTCAAGATGTTATTTTTTCTTTAAAAATTTTGTTAATTTATATATTGATAAATGAGAATGTGATTCTAGAAGTTATTTTTTAAGATTTTTTTAAGGTTCGCACCTTTTTAATAGATTGGGTTATTGTTATGTGTATATATATATATTTTTTTTTGTATTTCATGCTTGTAATGATTTTTATATTTCATGTAAATCTATTGTATTTGTTTTTAATGAATATTTTATACATTCAATACATTTTTACTGTTGTTGTGTATTCAATCTAATGAAAACATTTGTTGTATTTTAATTTACTTTGTGTATGTATTCAATATTCTTGTGTCATATTCTTGTAAATTTTAGAAGAAAACAATATTTTTAAAAATTATCGTATAAATGTTTGAAAAAATTTCAAGATTTATTTGTTTGTTATTTAAATTCTAAAGATTGAAGATTAATCCCGGCCACAATCAATCAAATCAAACGTTTGATTCGTTGGGAATAAAAAGTCAATCAAGCCTAATCCAATCTAATCAAGCAAACCAAACTAATATCTCTTTGATCAATTTTTTATTATATTATTTCACTAATTTATGAATGATTAATGAAATAGCTATTTTCATTATTTTAGCAATTTATTGCTATACTAGCAATTTATTGCTATAGTTATTAGTAAGTTAAATGAAATTATTAGGTTGTAACTGATATGATCTCGCAAATTAATGTAAAAAAAATAGTCTAAGATGATTTTAGAATTTTGAATGCTTCTGTTTTCTTGATGATCAAATGAATGAAATGAAGCTTCTATTTATAAGTGTAGAACCTAGAGTTTTTGTGGGCTAAGGTTGGAGATATTTGTTAGGGTTTAGTTCAAATTTTTGAATCACTTGATGGGATAAGAATACCATATCAGAGCTCAATTTGGGTCCGACTATTTACACCTCCATTTCGGTTGAGAACACTCCCCCGATTGATGAACACCCCCTAAAATATGTCAGGATGGATGCACCCTCCCACGAATTGTCTTAAATACCCTTTCTTCTCAAAACCCTATTTACTAAACACACACACCCTCAAAACCTACTTTCTTCCATTTTCCTTCCACCTTCAACCTTAACCTTCCACCTTCCACCTTCCACAACCTCTCCAGCCACCGCCGCCCCGACCTGCCGTCCGCCGCCTGTCACCGTCCCCTCCTGCCCCGTCGCCGCTCTCCCCCTCCCTCTCCTTTCGCGATCTTTAAAAAAAAAAATACAGAAAATGGCGTGGCCGCCGTCGCCCCGACCTGCCGTCCGCCGACTGTCACCGCCCCCTCCTGGCCTGTCACCGCCCCCCGCCAACCGGCAGCCCCCTGCGTATCGGCCGCCGCCCCATCACTCTCTCTTCTCGATCTATATAAAAAAAAAAAAAAACATAAATCGCGGCGGTCGCCGCCCCCTGCCTATCGGCCGCCGCCGCCGCCTACCGGTCGCCGCCTCCCGCCCCTCACTGGTCCCAGGTTTGATTTTTTTGGTTTTTTTTTTTATTTCGACCACTGTAGGTCGACAAAAATACACTCTCGTCGACAACAGTGTGTCAACGAGTGTATTTTTGGTCGATCTACCGTCTACGAAATTTTTCAAAAGTTTTTTTTTTTTTTCGGACACACAGTGTCGACTATGTTCACTCTCGTCGACACCTGGTTTGTCGAAAATTTAAAAAAAAAATTGAAATCGTTTATTACACGGAGTCCTTGAAAAGGAGCCTAGAAAATTGAACATAAGTATCTTACAAGCGTGATAATGTAAATTGAAATAACCCATTTCTTTTCATTATTCCGCGGCCTAAGCAAGTTGAAAGAAAATAATCAATTTAGCCCCTCTTTTTAGACGTTTTCGACACTGGTTTGTGATTGTGGTTGTGGTTGTGGCAACGCCTTCGGCGGCGGCGGCAGCTGTGTGTAAAAATTAGTTTTAGGGTTTATTAAAGGTGAATGTGAGGTGCAATTAGTAATAGGGGTGTATTTAGTAGTGTAATATGACTTAAAGGATATTTTTGGTTTTTTGCATTATTATTATATTATTAAACTAAAGGGGGAGTGTTCTAAACCGAAATGGAGGTGTAAATAGTCCCACCCCTCAATTTGGTTTGTTGGACTTCAAAGGTCCATCTTCATTTATGAGACTTTAGAGACCCGTCTTCATTTATGGGACTTTAGAGGCCCGACTCGAATTTTAACTTGCTTTATTGGGCTTTGAAGATCCATTTTAAAGGCACAAATTAATTGGACGGAATAATTAAATAATAATTAATTATATATTTACTTTAGAAATTAAATTTATTTAAATTCCAACAAATAAATAATAAATTTAATTAATATTTGACCCGTAATTTCCACGCGTCGCAATTTAATTCGTAATTGAATTTTACTCGTCTACAGTACCTATTATTGAAGTGCATTATTTTAGTATATAGACAGTGTCTCGACCCATTTTTCAAATGTATGTATACACTCAAATGCATACACGATCTACTCAATGATTTTATAAGTCAATAAAAAAATTGTGTTATATATAACAACATAAATTTGGGCTTTTAATCATTCATCTAACTTTAGAAGTTTGAATTATTAATGTACGTTTAGAAATACTCCCTCCGTCCCACAGGAATTTGCACACTTTCCATATATGGATGTCCCATACCAATTTGCACACTCCATAAAAGAAAATATCTTCACAACGCTCACCCTTGAAATATACTCATATTTACCCATATGCCATTACTTTTTCACACTCAATCTACTTTTTACTTTACTTTATTAATAAAAGTTTACAAAACTAATCTTCAAAACATCAATCATTACACATTTTCTTACACATTTCTTAAAATGTGTGCCGATCAAAGGGTGCAAGTTCCTCCGGGACGGAGAGAGTAATATTTATGTGATTTTGTAGGAGAAGATAATTGTATAAATTTGGGTTAAATGAAAAGGACGAATCTTTTGAACTATCACATCCCGTAAAAAAGGGTGCAATACGTCCAGCACGGGTACCAAATGGAAATGGTAATCATCTAAACACTAAGGGTATGTTTCTTTTTTGTTTTAAAAACCAGATTTTGGATTTCAAGATCCAAAACCCGTTTTACTTCGGGATTTAAAAACCGGTTTTCAAAATCCACTCAAAACTACCCCTATCAAACATATTGATTTGACATAAAGTTATATCTATATAATATTACTTCAATCATTATATTCTTTCTCAATAATAATATAATAATACTATAATAATATAATAATACAATAATATAATACATTTAATTATTACACACTTAACTAATCATTACAATCTCATCAATCAATAATATAATAATACAAACTCATTCAATCTTACAACTTGATTTGACATAAAGTTAAATCCTTCACTATTCCAAAACCCAAAAGAAACACGCATATTACTATTCATCGGGATTTCAAAAACCACGATTTCAAAAATCTGGTTTTTAAAACCACCCAAAGCCCAAAAGAAACACCCCCTAAAGACTGAGTACTGCACTAATTTTTTGCCTCATATTCACCATTTGGTCAATAAAGCATACATCAAAATCACTTCACACACACCTCTGTATAAGTATAACGAACCAATATCTTAGGTGTTTCTAGGTAAGTTACTCATTTTGTGAACGGACGGAAAAACTCATGGAAAGCTTTTATCGAGACGGGGAAGTATATATATAACAATTTTATTTATGTTCAAAAGCATACTTCCTTCATCTCGATAAAAATTTCGCATGAGCTTTTGGCACATAGATTAATAAATACAGTATTACACTATTTCCGTCTTTTGTTAATTAAACTTCTTATTTTGTCATTTTGATGTTTCAAGTTAAGCTTTTTATTTCTTTTTAGGAAAATACATTTTTTTTGTCCTTTAAGTTGTGTCAATTTAAAATTTTGTCCTTTAAATTTTTCGACTTTGAAATTAGTCTCTTATGTTTACAAATTTTAAGATTTTAGTACTTATTACCTACAATCGAAGGTAAAAACATCATGTAATTACCTGCAAATCATTGGACGTTGGTTTTGTCGTTTACTTGCACATTGAATCTCAAATCGCGTATCTGTAGATAAACGACAAAGCCAACAATTTTCAGGTAATTACATGATATTTACCTTCGATTGCAGGTAATAAGGACTAAAATCTTAAAATTTATAAATATAAGAGACTAATTTCAAAATGAAAAAATTTAGAGGACAATCTTAAAATTTGTAAACATTAGAAACTAATTTCAAAGTCGAAAAATTTAGATGACAAAAATCAAAATTCAAACAACTAAAGGGACAAATTAAAAAATTGTATTTTGCCATTCTTTTTTTACAACACCACAATATCACTCTCTATCTTTTCTCTTTCTACCTCTCTTTATACATCTTCTCTTTCATACTTCTATTTTTTCATTTTTTTTTTATTTCTCTAGTTAAATACTTCACTACATATTTAATATTATATATTTTTAATCTTTGTACAAAAAACAAATGAGATGTTTAACTAGAGGTAGACGATAGAGGGAGTAAAATAATGTGTGTAATACAAGTAACGTGATGGAGTGGGAGTAAAAAGTAAAACAATTAGCAAACAATAATCCACCGCTTAAAAAGTGTCAAAATTTTAAAATTTTTGATAAAAAAAATTGTTGAAACAATTACACAATTTGGATTTTCCCTCCATCTAACTACCCAACACTATAAATACAACTCATTCATTACAAAAAGAGATTAATGTCTACAATAACTACCCTCAACACTATAAGTACACAACATTCAAAATATGGTCAATTCGAAGCCTAACTTGAGCAACGTTGCTTAACTTATGCTACAAAGCTGCTCCAGTGGTGAGTTGTCCATGAGAAAAATTAATGAAGTTGTTGCACACTTCAGTTTAAGTAGAAAAACCATCAAACATTATATGGAAAAGAAAAAGCAACATATGAATGAAGAAATACCAGTTGCATTAATAAATGAAATGTTGGTATGAAAAGTCATAAAAAAAAAAAAACAAGGTGATGATGCATTAATAGCTAAAATTCCAGTATGATGTAGCAGAGAGGTGTTGCAATTTTTGAAGAAACGAGAGCATCCGAAGAATTTTTGAAGTTTTGGAAGCTGGAACCCGATTTTGGCGTGTGAGCACACATTTTCGGGTGGAATCGATGCTACGAGTCAAACTCACATTTTTGCTGTGACGTGTGACGCTTTTTGGCCAAATTCCATCGTTTGAGTGGTCAAAAACGCTTTTTATTGCTTTTTGGGTGTTATTTTTGCAATTTTTAATGGTTTTAGGGTTTTTTTTTTTGTAATTTTCTAATTTCGTACACTAAGGTTTGATTTTATTCTCGTTTTCCAAACATTGTTGGGCAGTTTTTGAAGATCGGAGTATTATTGAAGAATTATTTTCCGTTTTATCAAGATTCGAGTATTCTGTGAATCAACGATTCTTGTTGTTCTTTCATTTGATCACGCACGCTGCATCGGAGTACAACAATTATAGAAACAAAGAAAACTTGTTATGGGTTGGGAAGAGGAGTACATATAGTTTGAAGATGGTTCAAACAATGGATACATATAGTTTGAAGATGGTTCAAACAATGGATAGTCACATCTCAAACTAATGCTATAAAATCATTTAATTTATTAATACTAAAATTACAAAATAATATTCAACAATTCACAGATGATGTTTTTATTTATTTATTAATTTTCCTCACTAAATTCCTCACTATTTTATTTAGGAGTAAGATATATTTTTGCCCTCGCTAACTAGACTAATTAGCGAGAGCAAAAAATCCCTCGCTAAATAGCAAGGGTCTCTTGGTAAATAGCAAAGGTAAAAAAATCTCTCACTAAATTCCACACTAATTTTTTAAATTCAATCCCTTGCTAATTTAAAAGGGATTAGAAGTCCTTACTATTTTTCCTTGCTGTTTTAAATTTTTTTTTTTTAGTGTTTGTGTCATTGAAAAATAGACTCGTTTACATCATGCAAGTAAAAAATATTCATTACAAATGTGATATTCATTAAAAATATTAATTAAAAATATTTTTTTTTGTATGTGAAAATGTCTTCATTAACACAATTCCAGACCAAAAGAAGAATAAAAAAAATAGAGAATCTGGAACATTGGAAACAATATCCATGGTGTGAGTGTTATCTCATAATCTCAAAATCAGCACAGTAAACTACTGAGCTGATAGGATCAGATAAGATGACTTAGGCCTTATCAGATGAGTTGAAGGGTTTCAATCAGATAGGAAGGTGATGCTTAGAGTTCAGCACAGTTGGGATCAACACAGTACTGGACTAAGATCAGTACTTCAGCAGAGTGTACCAAGATCAGTACTTCAGCAGAGTAGATCAGCTCAGTACCAGATCAGCACAGTACTTGGGTCAGCACAGTACTTGGGTCAACACAGTACTTGGGTCAGCACAGTACTTGGTCAGTGCAGTTAAGATCAGCACAGTATGGAGTCTATTAGCAGAGTTAGCTTTTGATCATCAGAGCAGAAGAGTTGGGTATCAGAACACTAAGTAGTGATCTGATCTTTATGGGCAAGTCTTCTAGTTCGAAGTTAGTTAGTTTAACTAACAGTTTTACAGTTACAAATACTTGAGGGCATAACTACCATTTTCAGTTGGGCAATAACAGAGCACATGGGTTGTTACAAGCGGTTGCAAACGGTTGATAACTACTCAAAACAGTTCCTAACAGCAGCAACTACCTTTGGTCTTTATATACTCTTGTTTTGTACATTGTAAAGGTTGGATAGAGAGATTTAGTACATTATTGTATTCTTTGAGTTGTGTGAGTTCACGAGTGAAGTGAGGAAATATCCAATTCTGAGTGAATGAGTGTGTAAACATTCTTTATCAATCAAAGAAGTACTAATCTGGTCCAGTGGATGTAGATCACATTGATCGAACCACTTAAATCCTTGTGTGTTGTTTGTCTCGTTGATTACTTTTCTGAATTACTATCCTAGAGCAGTTATTTCTTCTATATTCAAGTGTTCTAATTAGTTGGAGACGTCTAGCTGATCGGAATCATCTCGACAATTGGCGCCGTCTGTGGGAAACCGAAGTAGCTACAGATCTAAAGATGGGGAATTCTACCAAGTACAACATAGAGAAGTTTACACTGGAGATTTTGGGCTGTGGAAGGTCAAGATGCAGGCCCTCCTTGAACAGCAAGGATTATTCGAAGCTCTCGAAGAATCCGAAGAGATTGCAGAAGAATCTGCAACAACTGCGGCTGAAAGGAGCAAGTTGCTCAGGAAAGCTCGAAGCACGATCCTACTCTGTCTTGGAGATAAGGTCTTGAGGGAGGTTGCTAAAGAGAAGTCAGCGAAGGAGGTTTGGGACAAGCTTGAGAAGCTATATATGGTGAAAACTCTTGCAAACCGACTCTATTCGAAACAGAAGCTGTATGCCTTTAGAATGGGAGATGACAAACCCATTACGGAGCAGCTAGATGAGTTCAACAAGATTCTTGATTATCTAGAGAATTTGGATGTAAAGTTAGAGGAAGAGGATAAGGCTCTGATCTTGTTGAGTGCTCTGCCTAAGTCCTTTGAAATCCTAAAGGACACCATCTTGTATGGTAGAAAGGAAGCAATCACATTGGAGGATGTGATCTTGGCTGTCAAGTCCAAGCTGTTACATAATAAGACATCTCAAGGAGATAAAAGTAGCAGTGGGGAAGGATTGACAATCAAGGGAGGACAGAAGAAGTCTGTCTCTAAAAAGGGGTCTAGTCAACCCAAAGGAGCTGATAAGGGAAAATCAGCAGTGTCAAATCAAGGGGAAGTAGTGTGCCACCACTGCAACAAACCTGGGCACTTTAAGAGTACTTGTTACAAGTACAAACAGCTTATGAGAAAATCTGGTCCTAAGAACCCTGTTGATAAGAATCAAGCAAATCAAACCCAAGATGATAAGGAGCAGAAAGGCTATGAGTCAGCTCAGTCCCTATCCATCACTTCCACTAAAGAGCAGCAAGATTGGATTTTAGATTCAGGGTGTTCTTTCCACATGACTCCAAGAAGAGAGTGGTTTCATGATTTTAAGCATCAGAATGGAGGTTCTGTGTTGTTAGGGAATGATCACACTTGCAAAGTCAGAGGTGAAGGTACAGTACACTTGAAGATGTATGATGGAGTAGTGAGGATTCTCAAGAGGGTCAGGTATGTTCCTGAACTCAAGAGAAATTTGATATCTCTTGGTATGCTGGATTCATTGGGCTATAAATTCCAGTCTGAAGATGGAGAGCTCAGAGTTTCAAAGGGGAAGCTTACTGTTCTTAAAGGTGAGAGAAGAAATGATCTCTACTTTCTTAAGGGGGGAACAGTTATTGGCAGATCAGATGTGGCAAGGGTGCAAGACAACTCAATGTTGTGGCACAGAAGATTAGGTCATGTAGGAGAGAAGGGCCTACTTGAGCTAAGTAAGCAAGGATTGCTATGTGGTGACAAGATCACAAAGCTTGATTTGTGTGAGCACTGCATTCTTGGGAAATCCAAGAGATTGAAGTTTGGGAAGAGTTCACACTCTACCAAAGGAATTTTGGACTATGTCCATTCAGATTTATGGGGGCCAGCTAGGAATCAGACCAGAAGTGGTGGGAGATACTTCATGTCTATCATAGATGACTACTCAAGAAAGGTATGGATCACTATCCTGAAATCCAAGTCAGAAGCATTTGAAAAATTGAAGGAATGGCTCACTGAGGTGGAGAATATTTCTGGAAAGAATCTCAAGCATTTGAGAACTGATAATGGGCTGGAGTTCATATCAGAAGAGTTCAATGTTTTCTGCAAGAAGAAGGGTATAGTGAGGCACAGAACAGTACCAGGTACACCTCAGCAGAATGGAGTAGCTGAGAGAATGAACCAGACTTTGCTTAAGAGAGTTAGATGCATGTTGAGCAGCTCTGGATTGCCTAAAGTATTTTGGGGAGAAGCAGTGTCAACATCAGCATACTTGATAAACAGAAGCCCTTCCTCAGCTGTGCAATTTAAGACCCCAGAAGAGTTATGGTCTGGCCATGCAGCTGAGTACAGTAATTTGAAAGTTTATGGTTGTTTAGCATATGCCCATGTCAAGCAAGATAAGCTTGAGCCTCGAGCCTTGAAATGTGTGTTCGTAGGGTATCCTTCAGGTGTGAAAGGGTATAGGTTGTGGTGCCTTGAAGCTGGGATGCAGAAGTGTATTATCAGCAGAGATGTAACTTTTGATGAAAGTAGAATGCCATTAAAAGGAGAGGCAAGTTCAAGTGCAGCACACAACAGACCAGATGAGACACAGGTTGAGGTGGAGCATGTTGAAACCAGAACAATAACTGAAGATCAGATTGATCCAGATGAGGAGGAGATTACTCATAGTGATACTGAGCTTCATGACTATCAGCTGACTAGGGACAGAACCAGAAGAGAAGTCCACCCACCTCAGAGGTATGATCAAGCTGACATAGTATCATTTGCATTATGTGCAGCTCTTGAGGTGGAGTCTTTGGAGCCTAAAACTTACACAAAAGCCATAAACTGCCATGACAAAGAGAAGTGGTCAGTTGCTATGGAGGAAGAACTGTTATATCTGAACAAGAACCAGACTTGGGAGATTGTTGAGAGGCCTAAGAACAAGAAACTTGTTGGGTGTAAGTGGATCTACAAGAAAAAGGTGGAGGCTCAAAGAGGTGGCAAGATTAGGTACAAGGCAAGATTTGTAGCTAAAAGATTTACACAGAAAGAAGGTATTGACTTTAATGAAATCTTCTCACCTGTTGTAAAGCATTGTAGCATCAGAATCTTGTTGGCTATGGTTGCTCAATATGAATTGGAGCTGCATGAGATGGATGTGACCACAACATTTCTTCATAGGACTTTAGATGAGAAGATCTACATGAAAATACCAGAAGGGTTGGACATAGAAGATGGAGAAGACAAAGTGTGCTTACTCAGAAAATCACTCTATGGACTCAAACAAAGCCCTAGACAATGGTACTTAAGGTTTGATGAGTACATTTGCTCAGTTGGTTTTGCAAGAAGCTTGTATGACAGCTGTGTTTACTTCAGGAGGGTTGGGAGTTCAGTTACCTATCTTTTGCTGTATGTAGATGATATGTTAATAGCTGGGGAGTCTATTAACAGTATCAATCAAGTTAAGGATATTCTCAAAAGGGAGTTTGAGATGAAAGATCTTGGTGAAGCTAAAGTGATTCTTGGGATGGAGATCAGTAGAGTTGAGGGAGCAATTCAGCTTAGTCAGCCTACCTATCTGAGGAAGGTGTTAGAGAGATTCAGGATGAATCAAGCTAAGTCAGTTTCTACACCAATTGGTCAGCATCAGAAGCTATCAAATCAGATGTGTCCCAAGAACAGCCAAGAAAGAGCTCAGATGAGTAAGGTTCCTTATGCCAGTGCAGTAGGGAGTTTAATGTATGCTATGGTGTGTTGTAGACCAGATTTAACTCATGCAATGAGTGTAATCAGCAGATACATGAGTGATCCAGGTTTGAGTCATTGGAAGACAGTTAAGTGGGTCATGAGATATGTTCTGGGAACAGCTGAGAAAGGTCTGAAATTTCAGAAGATATCAGATGAGGGAGAAGCACTTGTGGGATATGTTGATGCCGACTATGCAGTCAATGTAGACACAAGAAAGTCCTTAACAGGGTATGTATTCACCTTATTTGGTACAGCTATATCATGGAGGTCAATACATCAGTCCGTAGTTGCATTATCTACTACAGAATCATAATATGTAGCCTTGACTGAAGCAGTAAAGGAGAGCATGTTGCTTAGGGGGGTCTTGAAGGAGTTTGGTATATCACAAAGAAGTGTGACTGTCTTCTGTGATAACCAAAGTGCAATACATCTTGCAAAGCATCAGGGGTATCATGAGAGAACTAAACATATAGATGTAAAGCTGTACTTTGTAAGAGATATTGTAGAGAAGGGGGTGGTCCAGGTAGTGAAGATTGCTACAGAGGAGAACCCTGCTGATGCGTTCACTAAGGCATTGCCAAAAGAGAAGTTTGGCTTGTGTCTTAGACTTATTGGACTGCATTAATTCCTCTGAGGAGAAGGCTACTGTTCTTGTGGCAGAAGATCAGTAGTGGAGGCTATTCTTTGAGGAGAATAGTGTTGGTGTTTTGTTTTTGGTGGAGATTAGTTCGATTATGAGCTAAAGGTGGAGAATTGTGAGTGTTATCTCATAATCTCAAAATCAGCATAGTAAACTACTGAGCTGATAGGATCAGATAAGATAACTTAGGCCTTATCAGATGAGTTGAAGGGTTTCAATAAGATGAGAAGGTGATGCTTAGAGTTCAGCACAGTTGGGATTAGCACAATAAGATCAGCACAGTACTGGACTAAGATCAGTACTTCAGCAGAGTGTACCAAGATCAGTACTTCAGCAGAGTAGATCAGCTCAGTACCAGATCAGCACAGTACTTGGTCAGTGCAGTTAAAATCAGCACAGTATGGAGTCTATCAGCAGAGTTAGCTTTTGATCATCAGAACACTAAGTAGTGATCTGATCTTTATGGGCAAGTCTTCTGGTTCGAAGTTAGTTAGTTTAACTAACAGTTTTACAGTTACAACTACTTGAGGGCATAACTACCATTTTCAGTTGGGTAATAACAGAGCACATGGGTTGTTACAAGCGGTTGTGTTGTTCATCCAAACATGTGACACAAAATAATAAGGGGCAATTGCAAGAGAATAATTCATTTTGGAATATATATTAATGGAGGAGGAATATTGTTAGGGGGATCAGGGAATTGGTGATCAAATTAATATATATATATAGATAGGCTGCATTTATCATTTCTTTCTTATTAATCATCATTTTTAGTTTCTTTTTTTTGGTTTATGGGGTGGTTGGTTTAGCTGCTAACATTACATATTTCATCATAAAGTGTACGTTGTTTAATATTCTTAATTTCTTTCATTTTTAGTACTACTACTTTTTATTGATCATTAATGCACTTGTCTGAAGTGAGCTGCAGCTTCTATTAGTACTATATACTCCTATGTATTTGCTGCTTTAATTGCCAAAAGTTAATTGTACGTTGCTTTAATGCAATTGCAAGTGTCACATGTTTAGCATACGAAGTGTCACGGTTTAAAAAAATGTTTTATTTTGTGTTGTTCTTAATCTCAAAATCACTAAATTGTGACACTCAGTGCATTAAACAATGATGTTAAAAAAGAAGGTTCACATTTGTGTTGTTACTTTTAGTGCTTATACCATAATTTTAGCAATCTGTAATTTCAAGCTGGAAAATTCCTCAAAAAATATACTCATTTGCACAAATCTATTGAAATGGTGTTAGATCACTAGTAAGCACTCAACATGGGCCAGAGACGACCCATATATTTCATGTTTACTTATGTTAGAAGTAGGCCAATTGTGTCTTTTTGTCCACTTATTGGGCTTATGTATGTTTATCTCTTCTACCATATCATGTTTCTATAAGGTCCTACCTAAAACTTGACAAATCACATTTTGTCAACGTATTATTGGAGTTTTGTAGTAATAATTTTGGGTGACAATGGCAAACAATTTATAATCCTTTATTCTAGAAACATTTGGGTGTTCTGAAAAAAGTGGTTGAAGTTGATTTTTATCATAAAACTAAAAGTGTGTGAATATAAAGTTTTTTAAGCAAAAAAATATGGCAATAATGTATATGTAACATTAAAAGCTTGATAGATATAAATGAGATTACTTTAATGAGATTGACAATGCTAATTCAAATTAAAAAAAAACAGAAAAAAGAGGCATAATCTCATAACTTATAATTTCATCCACCACAAACTTAATTATCATAAGCTTGTATAGAATATGTACCACAATTCACATAAACTTATATTACATCCACCACAAAATCAGAACCCAAAACAGAGGAATACCACCAAATATTTTCAACCAAATAGATACAAAAGCAGAGCAAAATGCACACAATAACCACACAACATTTCAGAATCTTTAAGTTTTACGGAGAAGGCACGATCAAACCCTCGTCTTCACGATTCTGAGCGCACGAGTTCTCCTTTACCTCCTCCTTATTTGCAGGGCTTTCTTCTTTCATGAGTCCATAGCTAACACACAGTTTTCTCCACTCTTCTTCCACGTTCAAGTACTCATGTCGCGACAGATATTTCTTAAGATCAACTCGAACATTACGAATGGGCTACACACACGCAAAACAACAATTAATCACAGCCCTGAAATCGATCAAATCTAACTCAAAGAAAACTGAAACTTAAGAGTACCTCTGCTTTGCAATTGAAAGCCAATTGAAAGAAAGCAGCAGAAACAGAATGTTTCCCCACGGATTCGGCCAATTTGATCTGAGAGAGCCAGTAAGCTGAAGTCTCAAGCTTATCAAATCTACACTTGCTGCATTTCTCCGCGCTGTGAAAAGGCGTAGCAACCCTTGGCTTTGCTTTAACACAAGGCGATCGAACGGGCGTTTGAGGCTCCTTCGATTTTTCATCATCCACAAGATTTCCAATTCTTTCAACCTCGGTTTCTTGAAAACACACGCTTTTCTTCTTTGGCCTTACCGGAATTTTCTCGGAAGAGTTTTTGGCCTCCGGCGATTGAGTTGCTGCTGGTGGTTTTGTAGCTTTTTTCAGCCGCGGTAAAGTGGGTTTTCCCTTTGCCGGTTTCTCCGGTGCTGTGTTTGGATTCCAAGCAGTTCCAAACACTCTTTTTTCCCTGAAAAATTGAAACAGCAAGAGCCCTGTTCATAATTGATTCATTCAAGCATAAAAACAAACAGTTGGTGGGCGGAGCGAGTTTCCCACCTGAGAAGGAGCGATCCAGCCTTGGTATTGATTTTGGGGGGCTCGGTGATCTTCTTGGCAGGTTTTGGCTTCAAATATTGAGATTTAACTGCAATAATTCACGAGATTCCAGAAAGGATTCATATACAGTGATCACCAAACATAATAAACGGTAAAAAAAGACAAAGATTTGACCTGGAAGCGGCGTGGGATGGAGTTCCATTGCGATGAAAATCAAAACCGACCAGGAGCGTATTAGAAATTTATGAGAAATAAGAATGTGATGAAATGTTTAAACGGAGGAAGAGCGGGAACAGGTTCTTCTTTTACTTTTACACGCTCCCATGAATATTGGGCCATGCTTTCTTTTTCAGAAAAAAGAATGGGTGCCCATTATAAATTGGGCCTTCTAAAAATAACTCAAAAGAATTTGGTTGGTACTCCCTCACTAGACACGCGCAAAACCGAACCGCCAAATCGGCCAACCGGCCAAACCGTCGGTTTTTAACCGCCGGTTTGACAAACCGCCGGTTACGGTTTGAAAACCGAACCGTAACCGAAAAATGGCGGTTCGGTTACGGTTCGTCATTTTGACAAACCGCAAACCGCCGGTTTGGCCGGTTTTGGCGGTTAACCGGCGGTTTGCCGGTTTTTATTAAAAAAAAAAAAATTAATTTTTTTAATACACAATTCTTCTATTTTTAATGTATAAATTTAAGTTATATACTTTTTATTCAATTCTAGAAATGTATTTTCTAAAAAATGAGTTAAAACGAATAAAATACGAACGAAAACGGAGTGAAAACGAGCGAAAACGGAGATAATATTTAAAAAAAAAAAAAAAAAGAACAAACCGCCAAACCGGCGGTTTTCAAACCGAACCGCCGGTTTGAAAACCGTAACCGTAACCGGCGGTTCGCGGTTCGGTTACGGTTACCGAAAAACCAAAACCGTAACCGCCGGTTTCTAACCGAAACCGGCGGTTTGGAACCGTTGCACATGTCTATCCCTCACCGTTCATTGGTTAAAAATGGATGATCCAATTTAGATGGTGTATTTTTTTATTTAACAATAAAATATTTTTTCACTTTAACTGTCTTTTTAAACGTTTTAAAATTACATCAAATATCATTACTTTATTATTTGCAATATTTTATTACTCAAAAAAGAGTTTAATACCCTTTACTTTATCTTTTTAATACAAATAGATAACTCCCACATTAAAAATGCACGTAAAAAGTAAATGTACAGTCTAATTTAGACAGAGGGAATAGTAATGGTTACCCCCACTAGTGAAAATATAGAATACAATAAATAAGAAAAAAGAATGATACTATAATTCACTAGTTGAAATATATATATAAAAGGTTGATATATAATAAAAAAGAAAGAATGATAAAATTTACAGAAACTGACAATAACAACTTTATAAGGATGATATATAATAAAAAAGAAAGAATGATAAAATCCACGTGTTGAGAAACTTTAAAAAATTATTTTGTTAATAAGAGAGTAGAATTTTACAATACATAGAAGAGACCTCTGCCCCCATAAACATTTTTAGACGGTGCTTTATATGTAACTAAAAATAAGAATTTACTCCTTTTTTTTTTCCCTTGAAAGCATTTCTTTAAAATTATTAACTTCCTTACTTTAAATGAAAGGTGTATAAACTGACCATATAAAGCTCTTTAACTTGAAATTGTCACAGAGTTGGCCCATTTAGACCATCTCCAATGTGGTAGAATTGAACATTAACTTAAAAAATAGAGTTTCGCTCTCGTCGTACTCTATTTTAAAAATTTGAAATAAAGTTTTGAAGTTTATTATTCAAAACTCTATATTTTATATCTATTATTTTATTAATGAATAATTATGTAAAAATATCTATTATTTTATTAATATTATCAATCTATATTAATAATTTGTTAAATATAATTACAATTCTATTGTTATACTAATTTATAATATAATTTTAATTGTCTAATTTAATTTTTTTTTTTTTGTGTATTATTATTACCAACAAAAAAATAACGTAAAATACAATAAAACACATTATATATTAAATATGAAATACATTACATATTAAAACGGACATACATGCATTATCTAGCTACATATAATATCGACATATTAAAATAAGTGAACACAAACTAAAAAGAAATACAAATACAAATAAAAACGATACACTAGTATGACGGAATGTTGGATCCAGATGGAGAAGTTCCGCTAAAAACGGGTCAAATTAATTTAGTCTATTTTAAACGCAATTGTATTGTACGGTGTATTAGATTATACTCACATGTATCATTTTACTTCATTATGTGTTTTGTAATTTTATATTTAAATAAAAGTAATATTTAAAAATTACAAATTTATTTACATTTTATGATTTTGATAAAATCAATAATATTTAATTTACTAATTGAATATTTAATTATATAAATTAAATATGAAGATAAATATATAATTTAATAATGGTAATATATTGAAAATGAATAAAATAATAAATAGAGTGAGATATAAAATTTTATGGTCGGAGAAGGTTTTTAAAATAGAGTATGAAAAAATGTATTTTAGAGTTTAGAGATCTTTATTTGAGAGTTTGTAGTTGAAAATGAACTCAACAGCGAATAGCTATTGTCGATCCCTTTGCTTTCAGTACGATGTTTTTTCCTCCGAAGTGATGGGTCACATGGACATGACATACATGACCCGCGAAGTTATAATTTTATTTGAGCTGTATTTTAAAATAAAGTGAGGACTAAATTTTAGAGTGAAATTTTGTTTCATATATGTTGAGATGGACCTAAGGGTATGTCAAGGGGAGCCATGGCCTCCCAACTCAACCCACATCTCATATGAAAAATATATTTTATTATAACTGAAAAATATATATTATTATAATTGAAATTAAAGTATATGTTTTTATAATTGAAAAGTGTAAGTTATATTAATGAAAAATGTAAGTTATTATAACTGAAAAATGTATGTTATTATAACTGAAAAGTGTATGTTAATAGAGCTGAAAATATTATTGAAAAATATAAATTTTCTTTAAAAAGAAAAATTCAAACGTTAACTGATCAACGATCAACTCAGGTTCATGGTGTACTTGAGTGTACACCAGTCTTACTCAATTTCTATAGTAATACATACATATTTCATCTTATACTAATATAGATCTAGGAGCGGGTATTTATGCTTTCTTTTGTGTGATTTTTATGAGTAAATCCATTTAACCAACAAAATTTTCGAGATCGTTCGGTAAAAGTTCGTTTAAGCTCAGTTCGATATAAATATCAAACAAGTTTGAACATATATTTATGTTCGGTATGGTCTAAAGTTCGGCTCGAGCTCGGTAAGTAAAAAAAAGATAAATTTAGTGCAAAAATATCAAACTACTCGAACTCAACTCGTTTAATTATCAAACAAGCTCAAAAACAATAATTTCAAAGCTCGATAATATTCCAAACAAGCTTGAACTACATCACGTTCGGCTCGACTCAACTCATTTACAGCCCTATACAATACAACACTTAAGAAATTTATTGAATTTTCATATTCAGGTGATACACGAATTATTTTTTTTGGGAACGGCAAATCTATTATTCATGGGTATGAGGAATACCCCAAAAGATACAATGTAGGTTACATTATAAAAGAAAACAAACTCACAACAAGGATAATATCTAACTCAAACAATACAAAAGTTCTCTATTCTAATCCTCGAAGGATATCCATTGATGAACCAATCGATGTGCCTTAAACCATCTGAAGGTCGTAATTTTGATATTGTCCACTACTCTCCCTTCGTTTGGCTGCTCCCCTTTGAACGCCGCTTCGTTTCTACTTAGCCATATGTTCCAAACAGTTCCGTGCCAAATGCCCTCCCAAATGCGTTCCTTGCTTTTGTCAATCATTTCCTTGTGCTTCCTGAAGTGAGACAGACTCGTGACCCCATGTATAGCAGGTTTACCAAGCCAAACATAAATCTTCCCCCACACCCGATTGGAGAAGGGACATGAGAAGAAGAGATGATCCGTGTCTTTCGGATCGTTGCAGCAAAGTTTACACGCCAGAGAGAAGTGTTCATTGTACGCCCCTCTTTTCCTGAGATTAACTAGCGTGGGTATCTTATCTTGGAGCAATCTCCATGAGAATGTTGTGACTTTACTTGGAACGCCCTTCGTCCAAATGTGTATGAGCTCGTCCAGCTCCGGATTGTCCTTAGAGTGATCCTCCTGCAGAATTGAGTATGCTGATCTTACAGAGTAGTTCCCATCCTTCTCACAGTTCCAGGTCCAATAGTCCTCCTCCGATGACTGTTTAATGTACCTGTCAATAATAACACAAATATCGCGAACAACTGTGTTTTCTCTATCAAGTAAATTCCTACTCCAGTTCCAAACAACACATTTAATTCCTTCTGACCATCTAACTCTCTCAGACACCAAACACTGTTTCTCAAACTCAAGCCTATACATCCTAGGGAATAGATCCTTCAACTTTTCTCCCCACATCCAGTTATCCTCCCAGAATTTTGTAGACTCACCATTGCAAATCATTAGAGAGATATTGTTGTTAAACCACACACTAGCCCCAACATATTTAACTATGCTTGCCCACCACTTAGACCATTTCTTATGACACTTCCCAGAATTCCTATAGAACTCGACACACTCCCGAAAAGACCCATACTTAGACACCAGTACTCACTCCACAATTGACCCCCTTTCCTAAGACACCTCCAACCCCATTTCCCTAGCAAAGATAAATTAAACAGATTAAGATTTTTAACTCCCAGCCCCCCCTTTTGGTTTTCTCTACAAATAGTATCCCAACAAACCCACGGTATCCTCCTCTCCTTTAGGTTGCCGTTACTCCAAAGGAACTTACGTTGTAGGGATATGATGGAGTTGATGGTTTTGGTAGGGGCTCGATCAAGGGACAGGGAGGTTGGTAGGTTAGCGAGTACTGATTTCAAAAGGGTGAGTTTACCTCCGAAAGAGAGAGCTTTGTCGTTCCAACGGTCCAAACGTTTCTCCACTTTGTCCTTGATTTCTTCCCAGCTCTGTGCCTTTCTCCACGAATTATTAGTGAATTACTATTAAGGAATAGTCAAACATTCCTTGTATATAGGACATATTTGTTATATTTACCTTTTGTATTTATCTTTTCCTAAAATCATGTAATTAGGTTATACTGTAATTACTCCTATAAATACAAGTCATTCCCCACTCACAAATTCAACGGTGATCATATCTCATTGTTCACATGGTATCAGCCTAAACACGATCCTAAACCCTAACCCTAATTTCTTTTTCTCCCTCTCTACCGCCGACGCCGCCACTGTGCCGCCGCCGCTTCACCTATCATCGAGCTTGTCCCCCTCGATCATCTCCTTTCAATGGCAGACTCTTCTATCCCTATGAATGTCCTTATTCATATGGTTACAGTGAAACTCTCTTCTTCCAATTATCTCCTATGGAAGAAGCAGGTTATCCCGATGCTCACTTGTGCCGATCTCTATGGCCTTGTGGATGGCACATCCGCCCCCCTGCCGCCACTCACACGACCTTCGCTGCCTGGAAAACGAAGGATCAGAAAGTGCCCTTCTCCTCTCCTCTCTCACTGAAGAAACCTTGGCCGAGATCGTTCAATGTGACACGGCCCGTGACACTTGGCTTGCTCTGGAGGATGCCTTCAGTCACTCCTCCCAGTCACGAATCACCCAACTTCGTGAGGAGCTCCTTCTCCTCAAGCATGACTCTCTCCCTGTTGCCGACTACGGTCGGCGCTTTAAGGCATTGTGCGACCAACTTGCCGCCATTGGCAAACCAGTGGACAAATCTGACATGTCCCACTGGTTTCTATGGGGTCTTGGCCCCAAATTCAGCGGGTTTGCCGACACCAGAATGGCCCTCTTACCTGTGCCTGCTTTCCGTGACTTACTACATCAGGCAATTGCCTTTGAGATCATGAACAAGCCTGATCTCGCCGACCCCGCTCCAGTTGCCTTTTATGCTCGCGATCAACCCTCTGCTCGCTCGAACACTCGCGACCATACTGGTGGTCGCCCTTCTGGGTTCTCTCGTGGTGGTCGCCCCGACTTCTCTGGTGGTCGCGGAGGGCGGAAATCCTACGTCCCTCGTTGCCAAATTTGTCGTGGCGAGCACTATACCACCAAATGCCCTCAACATTTTATTCGTGGACCAAATCCTCGTCTCCCTGCTCGCCCATCTGCCCGCCTGTCCGAGGACCCATCCGCCAACCTTGCTCAAGCCTTTCACTCGGCTTGCACAGTCTCCTCGCCGACCTCCTCGGATTGGTATGTTGACTTAGGAGCCTCGGCTCATATGACTTCCAGTACCTCGCATCTGGACTCTTCGGCTCCATATTCTGGTAATGGTCAGGTTATTGTTGGTAATGGTCAATCATTACGGATTTCTCATGTTGGTTTGCATTCAATCTCTAAGGATATTGGTCTTCTAGATGTTCTTGTTGTTCCTCATATCACCAAGAATATTTTATCTATTAGCAAGCTCACGTCTGACTTTCCAGTTGATGTTTACTTTTTTGACAAGACATTTGTTGTTCAAAATCGGGCTACCAAGGAGGTGGTGGCTCAGGGGCGTTGTGAACAGGGGTTGTACGTGTTGGAACGGGCACTCCCAGCTTTGGTCGCTGCCTTGAAGAAGCCCGGTGTTGCTCGTGCCTCCTTTGATTTATGGTATTCTCGTTTGGGACATGTTCCTTTTGATGTTATTAAGGATTTAAATAAATTAGGGCATATATCTGTTAATTCCGTTTTGCCGAACCCTACTGTTTGCACCTCTTGCCAGTTGGCCAAGAGTAAACGTTTGTCTTTTCACATTAATGAAAAACGTGCTTCTGATACTCTTGATTTAGTTCATTGCGACCTTTGGGGTCCCACCCCCGTAACTGCACTTTCTGGTTTTCGCTATTATGCTGTGTTCGTCGATGACTTTTCTCGTTTCTCATGGATATATCCTCTCCGTGCGAAATCTGAGTTTTTTGCTACATTGGTCGCATTTCACAAGTTTGTATGCACCCAATTTTCGACATCTCTAAAAGTTTTTCAGAGTGATGGTAGTACTGAGTTCGTTAACAAGCCTGTTCGCACCTTCATGATCGACCATGGAATATTAGATCGAGTGTCATGCCCTTACACACCCCAGTAGAATGGTCGCGCCGAGCGAAAGCATCGCCATATAACTGAAACTGGTCTCTCCATGCTTTTCCATGCCCGTGCTCCGAGTGAATTTTGGTTCGATACCTTTGCTACTGCAGTACATCTCATTAATCGTCTTCCATCCTCCATTTTGGGTGGTCAATCGTCATTTTAGGTTCTGTTCGGTACTATGCCTCTCTATGGGAATTTCAAGCCCTTTGGTTGTCGGTTTTTTCCATACTTACACGATTATGCCTCGAACAAGCTATCTCCTCGCAGCCGACCATGCATTTTCTTGGGATACAATAGCCTTCACAAGGGCTTCCGGTGTTATGATCCCGACTCCTCTAAAGTCTTTGTTACTCGACATGCTATATTTGACGAAGGTTGCTTTCCTTTTTCAGGTTCTGCTCGGCCCCTGCCGACCACTGCAGTGGTCTCTTCCTTCTTGGACGCCGACTTGGGCTCCTCGAATGACTCCTCTCCTGAGTCTATTGCTCCTACTTCAACCATGCCCTGCTCGGCATGTATCTCTGATCCTGGCGAGGACCCACTTCCTCCGCCAGTCCCTACAGCGGAGCCATCTCCTCCCCCTACACCGGCCGAGCAACCTCTGCCGACCACTGACCCACCAATGGAGCGACTACGGTCCAACTACCAAATGATCACGCGAGCAAAATTTGGGATCTTCAAACCGAAGTACCCACTAAACTTGGCCTCCACTGCCCTGCTCAGTGCCCTCACTGCCTCTTCGGAACCCCGTGGTTTCAAGTCTGCAGCCAAGTCCCCTGAATGGTTGGCCGCCATGCAGGAAGAAATTGATGCTTTGCGAATTAACAAAACTTGGGATCTTGTTCCTCGCCCTCAGGATGCGAACATTGTTGGTTCCAAATGGGTCTTTAGAACGAAGTACAAATCGGATGGTTCCATTGAACGACACAAAGCCCGACTGGTCGCTCAAGACTTCACCCAAATCCCTGGCACATACTTCTCGCACACCTTCAGTCCGGTTGTCAAGGCAACCACTGTTCATGTTATTTTGGCTCTCTCTGTTCAAAACAATTGGCCCCTCCATCAGTTGGATGTCAAGAATGCTTTTCTTAACAGGTATCTCCAGAAACCAGTCTTCATGGCTCAACCTCCTGGCTTTGTCGATCCTCGGCTCCCGGATCATGTCTGCAAACTAAAGAAGGCCCTATATGGTCTTCGCCAGGCCCCCTTGGCCTGGTTTCAGCGGTTCAGCTCTTTCCTGCTCGGCATTGGCTTCAAGGCGTGCAAGTGTGACTCCTCACTGTTTTACTTATTTCAGGGTTCCTCGGTCGTCTATCTACTTTTGTATGTGGACGATATCATTGTCACTGGGAATGACACCGCCACTATTGCTCGCTTTATTGCTAGGGCGAACAAGGAGTTCACACTCAAAGATCTCGGTCGCCTTAATTACTTTTTGGGTTTGGAAATCTCTTACACCCCTTCTGGGCTGTTCGTCGGGCAGTCCAAATATGCTCGCGAGATTCTTGAGCGAGCCGAACTTCAAGACTCCAAGCCCATTGCCACTCCCTTGGCCGCGGGCGAAACCCTGGTCAGCACTGGTGACCCTTTTTCGGATCCAACTCTTTATCGCTCTTTGGTGGGCGCCCTCCAGTATCTCACCATTACTCGACCTGATCTATCCTTCTCGGTAAATCATGTCAGCCAGTTTCTCCAGGCGCCGACCAGCGACCACTTCTCGGCAGTAAAGAGGATTCTTCGCTATGTTAAGCACACTGTCAACTTTGGCCTTTCCTTCACTCGACGACCAGACTCCTCTGTGGTCGCCTACTTGGACGTAGATTGGGCTCGTTGTGCGGAAACTCGCCGATCAACCTATGGTTATTCAGATTTCTTAGGTGGAAATCTAGTGTCTTGGAGTGCCAAAAAGCAGCCCACTGTTGCTCGCTCCAGCTGTGAATTGGAGTATCGTGTCTTAGCCAATGCAGCTGCCGAGGTCATTTGGCTATCCTCTCTGCTCCGCGAGCTCCGCGTTCCATTACCAGCTCGCCCCGTTCTCCTCTCCGACAACAACAGCGCCATGTTTCTCAGCCAAAATCCAGTGGCACACAAACGGGCAAAGCACATCGACATTGATTGTCACTTTGTTCGCGAGCTCGTCACCTCTGGCAAGCTATTCACACAGTTCGTCCCCACACATCTCCAGCTCGCCGACATCTTCACGAAGAGCCTTCCTCGCCCGACGTTTGAGTTCCTCTGCGTTTTTCCTCATCCCACGCATCGCTTGACGGGGATATTAAGGAATAGTCAAACATTCCTTGTATATAGGATATATTTGTTATATTTACCTTTTGTATTTATCTTTTCCTAAAATCATGTAATTAGATTATACTATAATTAATCCTATAAATACAAGTCATTCATCACTCACCAATTTAACGGTGATCACATCTCATTGTTCACAATTACAATAATTAGCGCACAATTAATATTAATAATTCTAATTTTAAGATTGCAGTCAATCCGATCAAATTCAAATTTAATCCTTATAATGTACTCATTTAAATGCAATTAATATCTAAGAAATAGATCTTTCAATTCAATTCTATTCAAATAAAATAATTATCTATCAAATCAAATGCAATCTTTATTTCTCCATATAATTAGTTTTGTATTTTGTATTCAATTTGTTCCATAATTAACATGATTCAATTATTCAATCCCACCATATATTAATAAAGATTTTTTTTTATGATGTGGCATCTTCTTATTAATTTTACTTGATATATAGTCCTCTCCTTAATTTTGTACGATAGTGTCATATTTTTATAAAATGTATATTTAATTGTGATTATGTATGATATTATCTTGATGTCATCATAATTAATGTTTAATTGATTTTAAATAATTATGATGATATGTCAAATATATTGTAAGTATTTACTATCTTTAATATTAATAATTTTAAAGGGAAACAAAATTATTAAATTATACTAATAAATTAGTAAGTATGTTATTAAATTTTATTTATTAATCCCCTTATATCTAATTCTAAATCTTCTATTTCGTATGTGTCATTTCAGATTTCTTTCTTTTCCATTTTCTCAATTTTTAAGAATTTTCTACCTCTATCAATTTTTTTTTTTATCTTTACCATTTTGTTTTCTCTCTGCGTTATTAATATTTCTCATATTCACTTTATATTTTCTCATTTTCTTGGTTTCTACTAATTTTTTTATTAAATTAATACATGTTCGAATTTAAAAAAAATATGAACATTAAATTAAATTTATAAAAAAATATTTAATTATATTTTAAAATAATAATATATAAAATTCTTTAATTTCCCCGGTCTTATACTAGTTTAAAAATATTTTGTTTCTCAAATTTGTTTTATTTGATTTTTTTAAAATTATTTAAATATACAATATATTAGAAATATTTATTTTTATACAATATATTAGAAATATTTAAACATGACAAATTCTTCTATGAATTGATACATTTGAATCTTAATGTTCAATTTACTCAATTTAATATTTAACTCAACATTTGATTTAATTCGTTGAAGCTTTCAATTTTAATTGTATAAGTGCAACAATTGCACTCAAGTAGTCAAGTATCACCCTTAAATTATTATTACAACTAATTTAGGTCATGTTCGATAGCTATGACAGATTAAACTGAAATTATAATGATATCTAAATTTTATATATTTTAAAACCTAATCTATTCTTACTATTAACTATCAAACAATTTATAAAGATTGATATAGAGTTAATCTATTTTTAATTTAAGCTATCAAATATGACTTAGTATATATATTGACCTGCCATCACCTGCGTAGTACTGAATCGAAACAATTAGATATTTGAATAATAATTTTAATTTAAATATTATTTTAATAGTACATAAATTATATTTTGAATTTACCCATATAAAATACTACTAAATTTCTTTACTACTATTATTTAATAAAATTAATTGAACTATTTTTATTTTTTTTTAGAGATATAGTATCGTTTTTTTCATCCAGCGGACCAGCGTATCGCGCAGTAATTACGATGTCTAATTTTTGGGATAAAGATTCGCTGAGATTTTTTTTTAAACTTAAAAATTAAAAATAGATTGAAGATCCACACTCAAACAAATTTGTGGATAAGTTTTAAAAGATATGTGTAGATAAAGATTAACTATATCATGTATATAAAATTATGAAAGAGATTTGAATAATTTATAAGTTTTAAAATCACATAAAAATATAAATGTAAATCTAAAATAAGGAACGAACTTGATATTTCAAATATATCATCTATAAAAATTTACTGATGTATATAATCCTTTCCGCATACCACTTTTTTTGTTACTTAATACTCATATTTCCCTCCTAATGAGCCGCCTAAATTTTTTAATCATCCCAAGGTTTTGAATCATACAGTATATAAAATCCTTGTCGCACACCACATGTTTGATATTTTGCTTGTGTAGTCCATCTCTCAATATTCCCTGTGTTACTTATGGATCTTAACAATGATGTAGCAACTGAAATACTGTTGCGTCTTCCAGTGCAATCAGTTCTAAGAGTCAGAAGTGTGTGCAAATCTTGGCGCAACATCATTGATTCATCCACCTTCAGAGAATCCCACCTCCAGAATCAGCACCACCACGGCGACGACGACGACGAAACTCTGTTTCTACAACAGAAACGTAATGTGCTTGACTGCAGAAGCTTCCCATGTTTTATTGAATTGGCAGCCGGCAGAATTAGCCCTTGTGTGGCTGTTGGACCTATCAATGGATTGGTGTGTTTATATGATAAGAGCCAAGCACTTTACCCTGAACATACATGTGGTCTATCTATTGCCTTTTACAACCCCTGTCTTGATAAAATCAAGATTCTACCGCGTTCTCCTATCTGCTCATCAGGTCGTAAGACCTGGGCCAGTGATTATTGCATTCGGACAGTTGGATTTGGTTTCGTCGACAATGGTTACAAAGTAGTGCAGCTGACACAATTTCTGGAGAGACGTACTAATGTTGAGGTCTACTCAGGAACAACCAACACTTGGAGGAAACTGATTACTGATCATACTTCCTTTGATGAAGAGTTGTTTATGGAGGAGAGTATAAGGCCGTCGGTGTACACGAAAAGTGGCTCCTGGGTCTGGGCCAACTGGCGGACCTACCGTGGACATAAGAATGTAATTTTGTCATTCAACATGCGAAACGAGGTGTTTGAGACCATCTCCTATCCGGATTTGGAGGATAGGAAGGTGGATGTGAGATCAAGTGTGGTGTTTGCAAAGGATGATGATTCCTTTTCACTCTTTGTTTACACTCTGAATTACCAAACCTTGGAGGTATGGGAGGTGGAAAGAAGTGATAAGGAACGACGTTGGACTCGTGTCAGGGGTATTAATGTCGCGCCATTGACGTTTGGAGAAGAATGGCGAAGATGGCCAAGGCCATTTGCTATGTTGAAGAGAAATCTGGTGATTTGGAAGGAACCTAATTTCATTTTCTATGATTACTCCACGGAGAAAGTAACAAAGTGTTGTGAGGTGCTCGAACTAGATACGAATATATTTGTGTATAAGGGCAGCCTTATTTTACCATGATAGCTTCCACTATGAAGAGACGAACGAGGCGAGCGTGTTTCAGACAACAATCGAGGCCCTGCTTCTCAACACAAAAATGTCACCTATATGGCTATATTGGAGTAATTTTTTTGTGTACCTTATAGTAAGGCACAACCTTCAAGCCCTTTATTTTCTGTTTAAGAGTGGGAAATAATCATTTATTTCTTCTACTACTATTTTTGTTATTTTGTGCTTTGAATTCTATACTTTTGATGAGTATTATTACAGACCCAATTTCATATATATTTCTTCCATGTCACATTATTGAATAATGAGTTTGGGAAAATATGTTTGGGAAAATATTCTTTGTATATTGGATAGCTTGTTTAAAACAAAACTGATCTATTGAACAATATAAAAAGATAAGTGAATATTATAAATACGCTTCAAGTAGTATTTATGACCTTGGTGAAGTAATGACGGATTTTATTAACTTTAAGGCTTTACTATATATATATATATATATATATAGGGCTAGTCTTCTGTGAAATATTGCATATATGCATTTCAATCATTCATACTCATATTTTTTATAAATACACCGAGTGTCCCAGTGACAGTTCAACCCATGTGACAGCCATATTTTTTATAAATACACCCACTAGCAGAAATATTTTTTTATAAATACACCCACTAGCAGAAATTGTACTTAGTCGTCTTCTCCGAGCAGTTTTTGGCCACCCGAGCAATTTACGACGGCCTTAATCTTTAAATATTATTTAATTATTATTATGGATCGAGGTTATTTTATATTACTACATGCAATAATATATGTTACTATATGTTATAATGTGAGTTACTTAATCAATAAAAATTCTAGAAAAAAATACTACATAAAAGAACCGGTATTACTATATAAAAAATTATATGTTACTACATACTTCAATTTGAATTACTACATTTGAATATGCGTTTGTTACTATATGTAACTTTATCAAATGATTTGCATTACAACATGGTTATTCTGTTTACTACATGCGATAGTATATGTTACTACGTATTATAATGTGAGTTATTTCATTAACAAAAACACTAGAAAAAAACGGGTTACTAAATAAAAGAATTTGTATTATTATATAAAATAATTTGTGTTATTACTACATAAAATAATGTGTGTTACTACATATTACGATTTGAATTACTACATTTAATATCCCGCGTTCGGCAATAAAATAAAAGATAAAAAAATCACAGAAATTGACAAAATAAACTGATTAAATTTTTTTGTCAAAATTAGAACATAAGCGGGTCAGTTAACTTAATTAGTCAATATTTTATGTATGCAATATTGCATATAAGTTTTTGTGATATATATATATATATATAAAAAGAGAATATTTTAAAAAAATATTTAGTACACGTCTCATTTGCATAGAGAATTGCAGAGAGTTTTAGAAAAATTATAAAGAGTTTTAGAGATCTTTGATCACTTACTAAATTAATATGATTTCTATCATTCATTGCGGGGTGAACTAGTATATATAGAAGTAGAAATTTCATTAGTATTTAAAATTGATTAAATGCTTTTTCTACTTGTCTATCCATTGCTTTTGTCGGGCTCTATAACATGAAAAAAAAAAAAAAAAGTTCGGCCAACATAATTTTCCATAAATTTTGTTCATTTATTTAAATTTAAAAAAAAGTATACAATTAACAGTAATGTTATTAATAAATATTCAAACCATAAATTTTTTGTCATTTATTTGTTATGTTTACCAATTATTTTTACTAATTTATTTCTATACATACATTTTGTTAAATTTGGGTGAAGGTTTTGTGTGAATTTGGGTGAAGGTTTTGTATGAATTTGGGTGAAGGTTTTGGGTGAATTTGGGTCCTAGACCGTGTAGACGTTGAAGATTGTGCAGATTGTGAGAGATTGGTGGAAACTACTTAAGGTGTATGTCTAGGAGGTGGACGGAGCCACATTGGGTGAACAGTAGGAGGAGGAGGTGGAGCCACATTGGGCCGATTGGGCCAGAGGCTCCACCAATTTTTTATTTTATATATATATATATATGATAAGTTTTTTCTTGGACTAAAAATAAATGTCTGTATACATTTTGTTTCTTAATACTCCCATTTTTTTTTAATAGTGTCAAAATATTGTCTAAATTTTTGCCAAGAATCACAAAAATGTCTTTAGAATTAAACAGTATTTAAGTATTGAATTTTAAATAAAAAATTAGTTTAGTGTGTTTAAAATTAGTTTATATTGTATGGATTATAGAATATTCGTAATTCTTACAAAATATAATGAAAGACAACTTGATTGATTTAATTTAATGGAATGAAATGTATTCACAATTTTATTATGAATTTTTTTGATGAGTATAATAATTACATATTATTTTATATTTATAGTAATATTAATCGGACTCCTATTTCTAAACAGGAGGAGTCCTAAACAATGGTCTTAGTGGTAGCCCTTGGCTGAATATTGGTACAATACCAGTTTCCATTCAGTACTCAAAAGATCACATTTTGAGGTCCTATATTTGTCCTAAATTTCTATCATTTGCCCTCTCATTCAAAGCTCAGTACAAGTCCTAAATTACTATCATTTGCCCTCTCATTCAAAGCTCAATACAAGGGGCAAATGATTTGTTGTATGATAATCAGCCGAAATTACAACAACTAAAGCAGTTACTATACCAAGCACAAGATCGCATGCGTTTCTATGCTAATAAGTACAGGGTGGACAGGACTTTTCAAGTTGGAGATTGGGTGTACTTGAAACTCAGGCCTTATAGGTAACTTACACTGCAGAAAAGCCACATGTGGAAGTTGAGTCCCAAGTTTACAGGCCCTTTTCAGGTCGTGCAAAGGGTGGAATTGGTTGCCTATACGTTGGCACCAACAACAGCTAAAATGCACCTACATTTCATGTATCCATGCTGAAAAAGAAGGTGGCAGTTGGGGATTTAGTTTCACAGTAGTTACATGAGTTTGGTGATGAGGGAAAAGTTATTCTCTGGCCCTTAAAGGTGCTTGCTTGTCGTTTGGTGCGTCGGGCAACTCACCAGCAGCTGAGGTGTTGATTCGATGGTCCCACCTTCCGGATTCAGAGGCGACGTGGGAGGATTACACCACTTTCTCCTGTCTGTACCCACAGCTTTTTGCTTGAGGACAAGCAATTCATGAGAGGGGATAATGTTACGATGAAGAGAGGCGAGGTAGAAGACGAAGGGAACGACGACGACGTTTAAGGGTGCAACTAAATGATATAGAATAGGTTGCGAGAGTGTATTAATCCCATGAATTGTTTTGTAAAAGTGTGCTTTGTAAATAAAGTCGCATTCGTGACTTTGTATTTTGACATGGGTCGTGGTTGGTTTGGGGCAGACGATGAAATCGCCAAAGAAGAAATGAAAATGGAAGAGTTGATTGAATTTTTTGAAAATGAATTAGAGTTCAAGATTTTAGCAAAAAAACGAGAGGCAATATAGTAATCAAGCTTATACATGACAAACGCTTGTATAGTAATACTAGGGGGTGGTATTAATAATTCAAAAGGGAATAAAAATTGTTTTATGTTTTGTTTCATGAATTCATATAGAATAAAAAATATAAAAAAATGGGGTCTAATTTTAAAGTTCGATTCACGCCCAAATATTCTAGGACCGGTCCTGAGTATAATAATTTGGACGAACGGCCTACACAATTTAATTTATGTACTTGTACGAATAATTGTAACTTTTTTTTTTTTTTTTAAGTCACATAGTTCGTCCTTAATTAAGTTGGGGAAACCTCGTCGTAACATGCAGGATACTGTAATTTAGAAAGAAAAAAAAAAGTGAAACAACTTAGTACTTAGTAAGAAAGAAAAAGAAAATTAGAAATAATAGTAATTGTTATGATGAGGTTGGCATAAAACAAAAAACACGAAACGCGTTTGTGTTGCAATTTGCAAATTAAGTTGGAAATGTGGAAATATATATATATATATCTCTTTGATATACATCAATTTGTATAGCCATAGGGATCAATTTGCAAGGAGTCCTACCACTTATTTTTCTGTCCTAATCTTTGATAAATAGTGCCAAAGTCGAACACACTCAAAACAGATTACGAAAACGCGACGAGAAAACATTTTTCTCAACAAAGATGCATTCACGAGGACGTGAATTGAAGTGCAGTGGCCCCATCTTCAATTTTTTTTTTTTAGAATTTTCACTATGTATGTATAAGAAATGTTTATTTATTTATACTTTTAATTCATAACGCTTCTTTCCCTTTAAATTTTAATTTTAATTATACATGATATTATAATACAACAAGTTTTACTCACTCATTGAATTGTACATTGTGAGTTCTTTTGTCATATATATATGTATATGACTAAATCTAATTTTGTACTACGAAATTAAAAATGCATATGTGTGTATAAATATTTAGTTATAAGCAAGTCTATGTGAAGTAGTCTCACACTCTCACATATTATATTCGATGAGCTGATTTTCTTTTTAATTATTAATGAACGTAAAATAATATTCCTCTAATACACATATAATCTATATTTTTTAATTAATGTGCTAAAATAAATAAATAATTTTTAGAAGTACAGGAGTGAATATATATATATTTGGAGGTAAATGGCAATAATATAAAAACATATTTGACGTTGTTAGAAAATTTGAGTATTATTTTACTTGAAATTATTAATTTTTCATCATTGATTTCATAGAATGTACATTTGGTGAGAAAATCTCATCGTTTTTGCACACATATTGATGAGAGGAAATTATATGTAAATATTAACACAAATTAGGAAGGAGGTAGAAAATTTCGCAGATCTTATACAGGTCGAATCGGGTCCAATGATTTTTGTCACAAAAATTGTGCAAAAGCAAACACAATAATTCTGTCCTAGACTTGTGTTTTATATAAGAAAATATGTATTATTGTAAGAAAAAGTAACATATATTGGTCTTATAGTTACACATATTTTAATTAATAGTAATACATGTAAAATATTGAAAAACTGTGTTATTATATGAATAAAGTATGTTAAGACGATGAGTTATTGTATACACAAAAACAGTAAATAACGATAAACAGAATAAGATAGAAATTCACTAAGTAAAATCATGCAAATCTAATGAGTGAGAGAAGAATTTGTCATGACGAATAAAAGAGGGAAAAAAAATGAGAAATAAAGAAAGAAGCACGTTTTTTTTTTAAATTAACATATATATGGCATAGAATTGAATCTTAATGTCTTATATTGTCTATATAAATAGATATATGGTCAATGCGTATATTGATTAACATGTAATCGACTAAATAATTTTCAATTATAAATAGTGAATTAATTGTGAAGTTACCTGAAAATAGATTGGAAATAGGATAGCATAGTGGCTACAGACACAGTTGACCCATGAAATACAAATAATAATATTAATAATTAATATATATAGATTAGAAATAAGAGTAATAATAATAATATGCTTTTCTCATTTGATTTTAAAGGGAAACGGGAAAGATAGTCCTATGTGATGATTATATTCTATTTAGGGTATGTTTGGTTTGATGGAAAATGTGGGAAATACTTTTTTATCCCACTTTTTCCATTGTTTGGTTTTCTAAATTAAAGCCCGAGAATTTATTTGGGCCCGAGTCAATTTTCCCATTTTTTCCCACATTTGCATGATTATTAATCTTAGGTGAGAGGGTGAGTTTATTTTTCCATCAATCCAAACATACAAATTATTTCAATATTTTAATTTGTGAACAGTGCAATCCCACTCAATTTAATCCTAATATATTTATCCTATCTAACAAACCAAACTAGCCCTTAGAAGAGACGTTTTCCGCGATATTCAGTTGCATTAATTAAAATAACATTTCAAATTATTTATATAAAATAAAAAAATGAAGGAATTTAAGCTTAAATTTTTTAGTAAAAAAAAGTGTTCAGATCCAAATTAAAAATGAAAAGTGTTTATCAGAGGTGTTGTCACAATTAAGACAACATATCAACGAAAATTAAAAACACTTTGTAAAAGAATATCAAATTTTTGTATAGACTAAGTCTATACCGTTCATTATCACAAGAAGTGATACAAAGTACAATATCTTCGAAATTTTAAAACTACAATCTTTAAAGATTTGGGAAATAAAATCAACTTGATTTTTATAAAATTGCCTCTCAATCTTGATCTATACATAAATTCTCCTAGATCAAACCAGTATGTATTAGATTAATTGATAGAGAGTACAATAATCTAACACACAAAAAAAAGAAGGAAGAAACAAAATGTACAAGTGTACTCGGTAACTTAAGTAGTTAATAAGCTTTTCTTCTTTGCATTTTGTTTAGTAGCAGCCTTCTATTTGTAGGCACAAATACCAATTGCTTGCAAGTTGCAACTCATATATATAAATCAGTTTCACATAATCTATAAACTTCTTCAACCAACTCTTTTACTACAGGTAACCTCCATGTATGCTCTATTAACTTTTCACTTTTTGTAATAATGCAATCACATGATTTAGACAATTTTCACGTCTTTTCAAACTACAACAAATACACTAAGAACAACATATAAAATCGAAGTTAATGTTAGAAGAAAGGACAAATTATGATATTATATAAACTGTTGGAACATTTAGTACAACAATGACATACAATGTTACCAATAGTATTGGATCATTGAAGACATAGTTCATTTTATTAGATCTATGTGCATATCATCTTTTAGAAAAAGTCTTAAATGCACACCGTGCACCAAACTAGAATTGGTGCACACGTTTTTTTTTTGTAACCGCTTTCTTCTTCTTTTCCTTTCTTCTTCTCCTTTCTCTCACTCTGTAACCGTTTTTTTTAACCGCTTTCTTCTCTCTTTTTTTCTTCTTCTCCTTCTTTCTTTATCTCTCCCTGTAACCCTTTTTTTTTTACCACTTTCTTTTCTCTCTCTTTTCTTCTTCTCCTTTCTTTCTCTCTCCCACATTTGAAAAAAAAAAAAAGGTTTGCTTTTCCCACTTCTTTCTTCTTCTCCTTAACCACATCTTCTTTCCTAATTAATTTTTGGTTCATATATACTCCCTCCGTCCCAAAATTACTTGCACGGTTTGACCGGCACGTTTTTAAAAAAAAAGTGAATTTAGTGGTTGGTAATGTAAGATAAATGAGGGGTATTTTAGGTGATTTGGTGAGGTGTAAAGTGGATGTTGGGATATGAATCCTAATATAAGTCCTAAATGATGAAAATATGAGTTGAGTTTTGATAAGCCAAAAGAAGACTTGAATAATTTCTAAGTGTTGACTGATCTAGTTATGTAAGTCGTCTAGAGAAGATCAGTAGAGTATGAAAGAAAGAAAGAAAAGTTTAAGTATAAAAGAAAGACAAGTACGTTTTATAAGTACTATGTTATGATTGTTAGGTTTATGTTGAGCGTTTAAACATTGTATAGAAGCTCATAGTTCATATGTTTGTTATTATTGTTGTATAGTTTTAAGTTGACTAAGCTGAGTTATAAAGCTTAATGTAATGTAATATAATAATCTTGTTAGGATTAGATGATAGGACTAGTATAGATTAGTTCATTACAGAAGTCTACTACTGAAGATAAGAAGACTCGCAAGACAAGACAAGTAAAGAAGAAGACTGAAGATTTGTCTAAGTATGGAAGACTAGACAAGTACGCGATAAGTAAGAAGAAAATTCTTAAGTCAGAAATGCGTGAAGACAGTTATAAAGATATATTGAAGAGTTAGTTATGGAATAACTAATTAACTGAAGAAACGCGTGGATAGATAAGAAGAAGCGGTTAGAAGTCAGTTATCAAGAAAGTTGGTTGGATAACTAACTTATCTTGATGTTCAGAAGTCTATAAATACCCCAAGGTATTCTACAATTCAAGACTATTGAAACTCGCAATACTGATACATTCTAAAGAAATATTCGAAGCAAACAAACTCACAGAGTTCAAGTTCAGAAGGTTGAAGCCAGAAGACAAGTGAAGAATTCAAGAAGGCTACTACTGGACTAAGAGAAGTTTTATTTTACAGTTTTTGTTCAAGTTGCTAGTTACATGTAAAATAGCTAGTTATCGAAGATACACTTGGAAGTGTAATCGAGAAGATCAAAGTTTTATTTCTTGGGACTTAAAGCCACAAGAACACACTACTCGAAGAGAAGAGTAATAAGAATTTCGCAACTGGAGTTCTAAGAGTGGATGTAGACAAGTTGTCGAACCACTATAAATCGTTTTGTGTTGTTTACTTTACTGTTCTATTTGTGTTTAATTAGTTAACTGTTTAATTGATTAATCTGCGTATAGAATAGACAAGAACAATGTTCATCGAATTAGTTGAGTATAAATTTGTTGGGCTCATTGTTAATCTGATAAATTCCGCATTGTGTATTCTGATATATTGAAAGATTTTGAAAAGTCTATTCACCCCCCTCTAGACATTTTCCTAGCTTACTCAATATTATAAACTCAACTAGGGACCTACAAGTGGTATCAGAGCAGTAGTTTTCGAACTGGTGTTTCTTGATAACACCTAAAAGACTTGGGTGAAGTCTTGGTTCTTGATTGTACTTGCTATTATCACCGTTCTTGAAATCCCAGTATCTTTGATTTTCTTGCTATATCTTGATACTAATCTTCTTGGAAATTATGGCAATGGAAATTAGTGCTAACAAACTTCCCAAGTTCTATGTTCAGGACTATGATTACTGGAAACTGAGGATGGAGGCCATTTTCAGCTCAACTCATGATTTGATGGTGTCTGTGATTAAAGAAGGACCAGTCGTCACGATGGTTCAAAACACTGCTGCCCTGGACCCGTCTAAAGCTGTCGGCGTGCTCGTCCCTAAACCCAGGTCTGAACTCACTTCTAAAGAAATGAGGCAGAACAACTTGGACAGTTTAGCAAAGAACTACATTTTACATACCCTTCCCAACGAGTATCTGGGAAAAGTATTAAAATGTAAGACTGCTAAAGAAATGTGGGATCGACTTGCTGTGATTTGTGAAGGGACTACCCTGATCAAAGAAAGCAAGTTGTCCACTGCTGTTCAGAGGTTCGAATCATTTAAGATGAAGGCTGGTGAAAATATTGACCAGTTAGATACTCGTTTCACACGTGTCATGAATGATTTGGAAGTGCTTGGTAAATCATATACTAATCGTGAAATTAATTTGAGAATTCTTAAGAGTCTTGATGCTAGATGGAAGATGGTCAAGATGATCATCAAGAATACTCAGGACATTGATGAATGGTCTGCTGAAACAATGTTTCAAACTCTTAAGGCGCATGAGTTCGATCTAGATGAGGATGATCCTATAGCCAGTAGTGATAGAGATAATGCTGTGTCGAAAAATGTTGCCTTTAAGTCTACTTTGTCTAAGAGCTCTAGAGTAGACAGGTCTAAGACTAAGTCCGCTAGCATAAAAGACGAGTTAGATAAGTCTGATCTCAGTCTGAAAGATCAGATGAACCTTATGGTTAGGAAGTTCGACAGGCTGAATAAACGATATGGTAGATATAAGAAATTCTACAAAGACTTTAGAGGTTCTGGTAACAAGGACTCGTCTGAGACCAGACGAGATCAAAACTCATCCGAAAGGAGAGCTGAGGTCTCGAAAGGAAACAGGCGAGATAGGAACTCTGAGGATAGGAAGATTAGACGTTCTGATAAACGAGATAAGAGAAGGGATAACTCTCCTGATAAAAAGTCTACTAACGATCCTCTTTGCTATAACTGTGAGAAACCAGGTCACTACATCTACGAATGTCCGGACCTGAGCACTGATGATCGTGAAGAACGTAAAGCAAGGCGTGAACGAAGATACAACCGGGGTAAGAAGGCAAGGATGGCTAATGATGACTCTGAGACGGATTCAGACGAGTTGCCTTCGTCTTCGTCTAGTTACCCTTCTGATCATGATGAAGTAGAAGCATTCATAGTGGATGATGGCCTATGCTGCATGGCAAAAACTGAACAAGAGGTATCATCTGCAACTTCTTTTCAATCATGTGATGAATCGGATTTTGATGAAAGTGATACTGTCGATAGTGGAGTAGAGAGTAGTCTTCATCACTCTACTGGTGTGACTGAAGAAGACCTCCTACTTGCTAACAAGGCATTCATTGAAGTCAGCGACGAGAACATCATCTTAAAACAAGAAATCATTGATCTTAAGGAAGCTCAGTCTAAAGTAGATCCTAATATAACAGTCCTAAACGAACGCTTGACAGAAGAGTTGAGACAACTCAAAGACAAGTGTGCGTCAACAGACAAGTTATATCAAGACCTACTTAAGACACATGCTACTGAGACGAATGAATTCAATGTTTTAAAGAGTAAGTGCAAAAAGCTTGAATAACGCAATAAGTTCTTAGAGACTGAGGTCGTAAATCTAGACCTTAAACTTACTGACTTGGTTAAATCTTCAATGATTAATCAAAAACTGTCAGATAGGTATAGGGCTCCAGATGACAAGATAGGGTTGGGTGCATATACACCTGACTCGCCTACTCAAGTCATTGAGAACCCTATTGATGTTGGTTCAAGCTCTTTGACAAATGATAAAGGTAAAAGACCAATGGAATACGATATTAGAACGACATCCAAAGGCATTGTACACAAGTAGACTATAGTTAACACTCCGATTACCAAAGGTGGTAAAAAGAATGTTAACAACAAACCTGTCCCGTTTAGAACAAGTCGAAAAAGGACCACTAGTCGTGGACGACCAAACCAGGTCAGATACGAGGATTGGTATCCTGAGGAGACAAGTTCTAGACAAGTACAGACTAGATGGAAAGAGCCTGGACCTCCTTTCATAAGGCAGTCTCAGCTCTACGCGTCTAAGCCTAGGAAGGTTGCTCCCAAATATCGTACTCAACCTGTCTTATATCCTCCACCTGTATCTTATGATATCAAAGGAGAGGGAAGACCTAAACATGTCTATAAACCGTATGTACCAAATGCATACAAGCCCTACTCTGACTATCAAAGACCTATACCTACTCAAGTAGAGGTTAAGTCGAAAGGCTACCTCAGACGAGTAGACCCAAGGTCTGATGATAGGCCAGACAAGGACAACAGGGTCTTATTTTGCAACAAGCATGGTAGAAAGCTTAAGAGATCAAACTTGTTCAGGACTCCTATGTATATTTGGATTCCTTTGAACTCTACTAACCCCCTAGGACCCCAATAGATAAGGAGGGTACCTAAATTATTAAATATCATCATTGCAGGGTCGACTCGACTTGTATAAGAAGGGTGGCTCAGTAGGAGAAACTTGGTACATAGACAGTGGTTGTTCGCACCACATGACTGGTACTAAGGCTCTTCTATCTGCGAGCAAGAAGGACCCAGGGTTATATTCGGTGATAGCTCTATGGCCATCACTAAAGGCTTTGGCTATATCCGAAATGGAGATGTAGAGATACAAGACGTATCATACGTAGAAGGTTTGAAATACAATCTATTATCTGTTTCTCAATTCTGTGACCGAGGTTACAAAGTGCAGTTTAGAAGCCGAAAGTGTGAGATCATAGACAAGAGGACTCATACCGTACTGCTCGTCGGCATAAGACAAGGCAGCGTGTATATTGTGAATTGGAATAGTTGTCCGCGGGACACTTGCCTTCTTAGCAAAAATCCTAAAGAAATCAGTTGACTTTGGCATAGACGCCTTTGTCACATGAACTTTAAGGTGATTAATAAGATTGCAAGAGACTACCTTGTTGAAGGTATAACCAACGAAATTTATTACAAGTCACATGTATGCGATGCTTGTCAGAAAGGTAAACAGGTAAAAGGTTCCTTTAAATCTATTCCAACTCTCTCAACAAGTAGAGTTCTTGAACTTCTACATATGGACCTACATGGCCCAATTACTCCTCCAACTTTGAACGGTAGAAGGTACACACTTGTTGTGGTAGACGACTATTCTAAGTTCACTTGGGTAGTCTTCTTACACAAGAAAAGTGATACACAAACACCTACCTGATCTGTTGAAGAAGATTCAAGTTGAGAATAACCAGTCCATTGTTAAGATCCGTAGTGACAAGGGTACTGAATTCATTAACTGCTATATCAAAGATTTTTGCTATAAACGTGGTATCCAGCACCTTACTAATGCAACAAGGACACCACAACAAAACGGAGTAGCAGAACGAAGGAACAGAACTCTTAAGGAGGCCTGCAGGACCATGCTGACTGAGTATAATACTCCTCAAAAGTTTTGGGCAGAGGCGATCAATACTGCATGCCACTCCCAGAACAGAAGTGCTATCAATAAGGCACTAGGTAAGACACCCTACGAGGTATGGAAAGGTCGAAAACCAAGAATTTCATATTTCCAAATATTTGGTTGTAAGTGTTTCATCCATAACAATGGGAAAAGTAAGTTGAATGCGTTCGATGCTAAAGCAGACGAGGGGATATTCTTAGGATACTCCTCGACTAGCAAAGCATTTAGAGTATTCAACTACTCTACTCTATATGTGGAAGAAACACCACATGTTGTTTTCTATGAATCTCGACAGGACTCGTCTACCGACCAGATCAGTAAGAAGGTAACCGATCTATAAATCGAAATTGATAAAGAATCAGATGTATACGAACCTATTCAAGCCTATAATCCATTCATGAAAGCCCTTGATTCAGATGATAAGGAGAAGGTAAGTGCTCAAGGTAAGTCCACTAGACCAGTTGACATGCCTGCTCTAGTCGACTCGTCTACTCCTATTAAATCCTCTAATACAAATGATGTTGAAATGCATGATGTTGTAGCTGATTTAAATGATGATAGTATGCATGCTAAGACTAGAAAGACATGGAAATCTGCTCATGATATTGAAAATATCATTGGTGACTCTACTGTTGGTGTGAAGACTAGACGACAACTCTTTGAGTCGCAAGAACAGCCGAGTCCATCTATGTTTTGCTGGTGTTGTTTCCTCTCATCTATCGAGCCTAAGACCGTTAATGAGGTATTGGCTGATAGTAATTGGATCATCGCTATGCAAGACGAGTTGAACCAGTTTGTTCGAAACGACGTCTGGGAACTTGTCGATAGGCCAAAACACCATAATGTAGTTGGCACACGATGGATTTTCAAAAATAAGAAAGATGAGAATGATGTAGTCATTAGGAATAAGGCTAGACTAGTAGCCCAAGGCTATTCTCAAGCTGAAGGCATAGATTATGATGAAACTTATGCACCTGTTGCTAGACTAGAAGCCATTAGATTGTTTCTTGCATATGCTGCTTATATGAAGTTTACTGTATATCAAATGGATGTTAAAAGTGCATTTCTTAACGGTATTCTTGCGGAAGAAGTGTATGTTGAACAACCTCCAGGTTTCGAGGTGAAAGGCAACCAAGTGTACAAGTTGATGAAAGCCTTATACGGACTGAAACAAGTTCCAAGAGCATGGAACGATACTCTTTCTCTATTTCTATTAGAAAATGGTTTTACTAAGGACAAGGTCGATAGAACCTTGTTCATAAGACAAGAAGGTAAGGATATCCTACTTGTTCAAATTTACGTGGATGATATCATTTTCGGATCACCCAACAAAAAGCTGAGTGAAAGTTTTCAACACTCATGCAAAGTAAGTTTGAAATGTCAATGATGGGAGAAATGACTTATTTTCTTGGACTTCAAGTAAAACAAACTCCCGATGGGATTTTCATAAATCAAGCCAAGTATACTAGAAATCTACTAGACAAGTATGGTATTAAAACTTTCAAAACTTCTGGAGTACCAATGCTACCCACCTACAGGATGGATCCAGACGAGAACGGTAAGTGTGCTGATCAAACATATTATCATGGTCTTATTGGTTCATTACTGTACCTAACTGCTAGTAGACCTGATATTGCATTTTCTGTTGGCGTATGTGCTCGATTTCAAGCTAATCCAAAAGAGAGTCATATGGAAACCACTAAACGGATACTGAAATATTTGAAAGGAACTATCAATCGTGGTATATGGTATCCTTCAAATGATGATTTATCCTTAAGTGGCTACTCTGATTCTGATTTTGGTGGCTGTAGAATAGATAGGAAATCTACTTCTGGTTCTTGTCAATTCTTAGGCACAAAACTCATTTATGGTTTTCGAAAAAGCAGACTAGTGTGGCTACCTCTACTACTGAAGTCGAGTACATGGCTGCTGGTAGCTGCTGTAATCAATTACTTTGGCTCATTCAAGAGCTTAGATATTATAATATCTGTGAATCAAATGTTCCCATATTTTGTGATAGTAACAGTGTTATTGCCATTACACAAAATCCTTTTTTGCACACACGTTGTAAGCATGTTGATGTGAAGCATTATTTCATACGTGATCATGTAGAAAAGAAGGATATTCGCATGGAAAAGATTCACACTGATTTTCAAAGAGCTGACATTTTCACAAAACCATTACCTGAGGCTCGCTTTCGTGAATTATGCATTAGTCTAGGACTAATTGATCTAGACCCTGCTTGCGTATAGCTATGTACTAACCAGACAGGTACATCACAAAGAAGTAAGGAGAACATAAAAGTTACCACAGAAACAGAGCACTCGTTTATTCGTCAACAAGTCAGGAAAACAAGGTCAGACAAGATGATCAAACAACCCGATGAGGAAGCTGGTAAAGCTGAGGGTAATACTAAGGGAATAAACATTTAAGGGGGAATCTATGATTTCTTAAATATCCTTATGTTGACTCTTAAGTTTGTTAAAAGTCATCTTGTTCGAAACCTTGAAGTTCTGTATTTGATTGATATTCAATGTATTTATTCCACTCTACTACTCGTACCTATACTCACACGGCGCACAAGATGAGACAGGTACATGAAGTTGTTCGACATTCCGACAGACAAGCATAGTCGAAGGGGGAACTCGTCTGATGCTAACAAGTCTACTAGTCTGTTCTGAATAGACTTGAACAGACCAGATAAGCTCTCTCGTGATCTAAATTCACTAAGTGTTCAATTGCGAATTAAGGGTATTAGTGTAATTGCGGAAATTTTGAAAACCCTAAAACTGGATATGTACACTCCATTTTTATGAGGTGTATGCACCCAGTTCCCGCCCAAATACTGCTTCAATAGGGCAGATGAGTACACTCTTCTCATCTAACCAATAGGAGAGGCGGATTTCAAAGTTTTGGAAGTCAATACACATAATCTTCTCGATTACGCAACTGAATATCAAGAGTTTAATTCTGTTGGATTGATCAAATCGATCGTAGCCGTTGATTCAAAACTGATTTTTCCGATAATCACTCCTCACAATTCACTATCTTCCTAATTTCTGGCAATCAAATCTTCTCGAATTTACTCTCGTTATTCGATTACTCTACTATAACAATATCGATTGTTTCTATGTATGATGCTCAAACTAACATGCAAGCTAGGTTCGATCTAGGCAAGTATGTTACTGAAGGAAAGGTGCATGTGGAGAGCTCAGTGTTCTTCAAGGGGAGGCACTCAGACGACAACAAGGAGATTCTCCTCACGTGTTTGAGATGCGGCCTAAAACCTTATTTGGAAGCTGTTCCTGAGGTTGTTTTTGAGGAAGAAGTGTTGGAGTTCTTTGCCACTGCCACTCGCTTAGAAGACTCTATCGAAGCATATGTTGGTGGAAGCAGGGTGGAGATCACTCGTGAAGTGTTGTTCGAAACATTAAGCTTACCCTTGGGTTCGATTAATGTCGAACAATATGCTGCTGGACAAGAATTAAGGTATTTGAGTACCTTTTGCGGAAAGAAATTGAAGCTAAATCGTGATGGAAACATCTCGTCTGTGAAGAAGAGGGAGTTGTTGCCCAAATTCAAGACGCTTCTTGACATTGCTAGCAAGATGTTGCTTGGAGTTACTGGGAGTTTTGACTCTGTAACTCTTCAGAAAGCAAGAGTGATGGTTGTTATCTATGATGGCATCACTGAAGGAAATTGGCTGAAACCGTTCTTTGATCGATTAATGTACTTTGCAAAGAACGTGAAGGTTGACACTGACTCAAGAGAGTGGGTGGTGTCTGCGGCTGTTAGCTTTGGGAATAAGCTAAGTATATTGCTACCCGTCTTGCTACCGAACAAGAAGGACTGGAGCAAAGGAAAGCCCTTTCATGTCCTTAAGTATTATTTGAAGAAAGATGCTCTTGATAGACAAGATGACCAAAGAGCTTTGGAGCGTGGGCAAGTAAGAATAAACCCACGAGATGCTATGTTGGCAAAAGTTCCGTCTGATGCTGAGGAAGACGAGGCTGAGGTTAAGGTTAGAACAAGTGGTGCACTTGTGCAATATGTGTCGGACGAGGCCATGATCGATCCCGCAGATGATTCGGAGGAAACTCAATCGGATGAGGAATCGGAAAAGAAAGTTTAGGATGCGGAAACTTATCGACTAGTGAGAGTCGAGTCGAGTCCATCACCAGACAAGGCGACTGAAATGGTTAGTACTTCTTCTCGTATTATTTCCATTCCGCTTGATATCCCTGTGAAAACCAAGGCAAGATCACTTCGATCTCGTGCCAGACCTATTTCCAAAACCTCTCCGTTGGTAGTTCAACCGTTAAGATCCAACGTTACCCAAGACACTATCATATATGCTACAACTGATACCCCTATAATTGTCAAACCAAACCTAGCCACATCGCAGCCCCAAGAAACCACAGTCCATAATATTCCCACTCCCTCAACATAATATGTTGAACCCATTAACCCATCTATTTCGGGAACTTCACTAGTTGCCACTGCAACAACTGAGTTAAGGACCCCACTTACTCAGACCCCTCCCAAAAACAGATTTGAATCCCTGGTCGATTATTCTTTGTGTTTACGCGAGAAGAGGTTGCGTGCACAAATGACCAAAAATCTAAAGAAAATGCTGCCATCTGTGGAAATCGACACGTCTTCTGAAGCCTATGAAAAGCTGATCAGGATATGCACATGGGTTGCATTAAAGAAAGGTCCAGCAGAAGACATGTTCGGAGTAATTCTTGGAAAAGGTGGTATTGAGAATTTCCAAGACTGGGAGATGGAATAAAAAGAGAATAGTCGAGTGAAGGATCACTCTGAACTACTCCCAGCGCATGCCTTGATTGCTCTTGTCAAAAGGATTGACTGCTCTTGTCAAAAGGATGCTGAATATATCTGATGATATTCTTCCATCAGAAGTAAAGTTGAGTGTTGTAGTACAAGTCTCGGAATCTGATCTTGCAGAAGATGAGTTGATGCAAGATGCAGAACCAGTAGAGAAAGTGAAGTCTACTGATCCTATTCTCGATTTAGAGAATGTTTCTGATCAAATGCAAGGTCTTGTGTTAGAATATCAAGTTGGACATGCTCATGGTCCACGATGCAATGTTGGACAGATCACAAGACAAATAAAAAAATATTTTCCATCAAAGACATGTGCTTACACTGCTAAGCTAGCTGAGTTGGTGCTTAGAGACTCAAAAGCTGCTGAAAAGAGGAAGATGGAAGCAAGGTTGGCAATTGTTCCATATTGTCCTCCGATCAATCTGAAAGCAATTGCTGGAAGTGTCATTCCAGAAGTTGAAGCAGTAGAAGACTTGGTCTTGTCTACTGATCTGGAAGACCAGTTGATAGAAGCTCAAGTATTCGATGAAGATGAGCTCATGACTGAAGTTGTTCCTAAAAATGATTCTCCAATTGAAGCTGCTCAAACACCTCAAGTAATTTCAACTGAATTCCTAGATGAATTGAAAATGGATCTGAGGCAAGTAGTTCAGTCATCTATCGATGAATTTCTGAAATTGGATGTGAAGCAAGTTCTGGAAGAACAAAATAAATCTCTTGTGGAGAATTCGAAAGCTCTGATCGTTGGTGAAGTGAATCAGATGGATGTCACTTTCAGATAAGAGATGTATACTCAGTTAGAAGACTTCTTGCAACGACAGATCACCTATTCGGAGAAGTGTTCTGTGGATTTCGTAAGAACTTTGGCTGAAGAATCAAAGAAAATGGAAAGGTTATATCGTGTGAAGATTGAGATAGTAGATGCACAAAGAAGAGAAGCACAAGATCAGTTGGTGCAAGCTAGAGCATTGCTAAGAGAGATGACTGAAGAAAACAGACTGCTCAAGCTGACTGCTACTCACTTCAAGACTGAGTTGAGTTTATCTACTCAGAAGCTGGAGCTAGTTGCCACTAAACTAGACAAGCTGAGTCAGGACAAGTCTCATCAGAAGCAGATTGATAGAGCTACTGATTTGATGAAGGAAGCAATTAAGGAAGAGATGACTTGTTTTACCTCTTTGTTCACTCTTAAGGCAAGTAATGAAGCCAAAAAGGGGGAAGAGATTAAAGAGGTGAAGTTTGCTGAACCAGAGATCGATATTGCAACTGATCTTACTGCTCAAGAGACTAGTAGGCCTAGGAGAAGAGGCAGGCTAGTGAAGAAAGCTGATTTGGAGCAAAGTATTGAAGAGCAGAAGAGGTTGATGAAAGGCAAGAGTGTTGCAATTGAAGAAGTTCAACCTAGAACAAGACAAGTCAAGAGGAAACTTGATCTTGAGAAGAAGAAAGAAGGATTAGGAGAAATCCTTGCTGGTATCGATGTTGAAGATGTTGAAGTTCTTCATAAGAAGCAAAAGTTTGAAGATGATCGTTATGCTAATAAGAAGTTGTTAGGCAAACACATCCACAGGTTGCAAAAGTTGAAAGCTGATCCAGACCAGATTGAAGATGCCCACATAGACAAGTTCATAGACAATGAGCATAGAGATGCTTGGTTGGTTGTCAAGATGAAATGGGAATTGGATCACTGGATTATTAGAAAGTATGGTGACCCAGACAACAAAGAAGAGTTATATGTTGTGTTTGACAAGTTCATGGAAGCTGAAGATGAAAATCTTTGGAACTTGATCATGCGTATCGCAACTGTTGTTGGCTACAACATTTTGGTTCCTAATTTTCCTAAGTGGGAGACACCACTGTTAGGCTCTGGAAAGCGGACTGACTTCAACAAGGTGAAGAAATTCGAAGAAGAGCTGCTCGAGAAGGAGAAGATTGATAATGAAGATCATATTTCAGATATTCATAGAAGAATCCTCGACGCGTTTTGTATTCCAAATCCAGATGCTGATAACATCAGTGAGTAATTGTAAGTTCTTTACTTAGATTCTATTTCATTTTGTTTAAGTAATTGTAATCTACTGATCTTACTGAATGAATGAAAAGATAACACATTTTGAAGAAGATAACTACTTAACTAGTCTACTGACTAGGGGTGAAAACGGATCGGATACGGACGGATAGTGCTTATACCGTATTCTAAACCATATTTTTTTCTCGAATTCGGAGTCGGATACGGAAAAATCGGATTCAGATACGAATTCGGAATATTCGGTATACGGATACGGAACGGATATCGGACGAATCCGGGCCGGATTCGAATAACTATAATCGGATAATATATTTCAAATGGAAATCATCAAAATGTGATTGAAACACATAAAAAACCAACAAACATGAAATCATCAAAATATATCCTTCGTAAACATCACCACTCCAGCACAACATAACGCCTAAGAAGACATATATAATATTATACCCAAGCATGAATAAAGTAATGTACAACAAAATACAAGCACACTAAGAACCACCTCCTCAATTTTCCTCCATTTCATTTAATGGAGTTTCAATAATTTGTACCTTAAATTTTCTCTGAATCTAATCCGGGCTCGGGATGCAGGGTGGCAGCCACGTCAAGATGGGGGCTGGGACGGGCGGTCGACGACGGGGGTCGGGGCTGGGGGTGCAGCCGTGCAGGGGCCAAAAAGGGAAGAGAAGGAGGAGTGGGCGGCGGACGCTGGGGTGAGGGTTTAGGCTTTTTAGTTTTTAATAAGGCCCAATAATGTTATAAGTTATAATAGAGCTTTAATAAAATTAATATAAAATATAAAATAAAATATATTAAAAAATCCGGGTATCCGGATAATATCCGATAAAATATGGGAAAACTCGAATACGGTCGGATATTATGTATTCCGAATCCGAATCCGAAGTCAACTATCCGAATCCGTATCCGTCCGGATACTAAATTTTTATACCGAATTCGTATCCGACCGGATACGGTTCCGGTTCGGTCAGGAAATATCCGATCCGTTTTCACCCCTACTACTGACTTAAAATTATTCAAGTAGTTTTGGCTTCATAAAAAAGGGGGAAATTGTTGGGATATGAATCCTAATATAAGTGCTAAATGATGAAAAGATGAGTTGAGTTTTGATAAGCCAAGAGCAGACTTGAATAATTTCTAAGTGTTGACTGATCTAGTTATGTAAGTCGTCTAGAGAAGATCAGTAGAGTATGAAAGAAAGAAAGAAAAGTTTAAGTATAAAAAAAGACAAGTACGTTTTATAAGTACTATGTTATGATTGTTAGGTTTATGTTGAGCGTTTAAACATTGTATAGAAGCTCATAGTTCATATGTTTGTTATTATTGTTGTATAGTTTTAAGTTGACTAAGTTGAGTTATAAAGCTTAATGTAATGTAATATAATAGTCTTGTTAGGATTAGATGATAGGACTAGTATAGATTAGTTCATTACAGAAGTCTACTACTGAAGATAAGAAGACTCGCAAGACAAGACAAGTAAAGAAGAAGACTGAAGATTTGTCTAAGTATGGAAGACTAGACAAGTACGCGATAAGTAAGAAGAAAATTCTTAAGTCAGAAATGCGTGAAGGCAGTTATAAAGATATATTGAAGAGTTAGTTATGGAATAACTAATTAACTGAAGAAACGCATGGATAGATAAGAAGAAGCGGTTAGAAATCATTTATCAAGAAAGTTGGTTGGATAACTAACTTATCTTGATGTTCAGAAGTCTATAAATACCCCAAGGTATTCTATAATTCAAGACTATTGAAACTCGCAATACTGATACATTCTAAAGAAATATTCGAAGCAAACAAAATCACAGAGTTCAAGTTTAGAAGGTTGAAGCCAGAAGACAAGTGAAGAATTCAAGAAGGCTACTACTGGACTAAGAGAAGTTTTATTTTACAGTTTTTGTTCAAGTTGCTAGTTACTTGTAAAATAGCTAGTTAGATCGAAGATACACTTGGAAGTGTAATCGAGAAGATCAAAGTCTTATTTCTTGGGACTTAAAGCCACAAGAACACACTACTCGAAGAGAAGAGTAATAAGAATTTCGCAACTGGAGTTCTGAGAGTGGATGTAGACAAGTTGTCGAACCACTATAAATCGTTTTGTGTTGTTTACTATACTTTTCTATTTGTGTTTAATTGGTTAACTGTTCAATTGATTAATCTACGTATAGAATAGATAAGAACAGTGTTCATCGAATTAGTTGAGTATAAATTTGTTGGGCTCATTGTTAATCTGATAAATTCCGCATTGTGTATTAATCTAATATATTGAAAGATTTTGAAAAGACTATTCACCCCCCTCTAGACATTTTCCTAGCTTACTCAATATTATAAACTCAACTAGGGACCTACAGTGGATATGATGAGGTGTAAAGTAAAATGTATGTAAAAAGATGGTGACAATTTTGAAAATAAAATGATGTTGAGAGGGTATTAATTTTGTGGGGTATTTCCATATTAAGAGTGTGCAAGTAATTTTGGGATGTATACAAATAAGGAAAGTGTGCAAGTAATCACGGGATGGAAGGAGTACTTCTTATTATTGAAAAATGACAGATATTTTAATTGAAAAATGTAGTTTTTATTATTGAAAACTGGAAAATATTTTAACTAAAAAGTGCAATTCTTATTATTGAAAAGTGGTAGATTTTATTATTGAAAAGTGGTAGATATTTTAATTGAAAAATGTAATTATTATTATTGAAAAGTGGTAAATATTTTAAGTGAAAAGTGTAATTTTTATTATTGAAAAGTAGTAAATTTTGTTATTGAAAAGTGTAATTCTTATTATTGAAAAGTGGTAGATGTTTTAACTGAAAAATGTAATTTTTATTATTGAAAAGTGTAAATATTTTAACTGAAAAGTGTAATTATTATTATTGAAAAGTGGTAGATTTCGTTACTGAAAAATGTAATTCTTATATATTATTGAAAAGTGGTAGATGTTTTTAACTTAAAAGTGTAATTCTTATTATTGAAAAGTGGTAGATTTGATTAGTGAAAACTGAAAAGTGTAATTCTTATTATTGAAAAGTGGTAGATATTTTGTAGTGTTCAAATATAATTATTGTCGAAAGATGGTAACAGGTTTTTTCAGAATTAAAATATAATTATTAAAAAAAATATTTAGTTATTAAAAAAATTATTTACAAATTTTAATGTTAAAATATAATTATTAAAAAAAATTAGTTACAAGAAATTTGAAAAAAGATAGTCCATGGTTACGGAACTTGTGACCTTGTAGATAGTTTAGGATGCTAAAACTATTTGGACAACAGTTACTTTAATTCAAATTTTCGATTTAAGTAATATATATTGGTTTGACATGTGCATTAGTGTACACACACTATGCACATGAGACTAACTCCATTTTTTATACGAATGAAATCATTTATTCCAATTTTCATGTTTCACGTTTTATTTTACAATATAAATGATTGACATATATCATATTGAATATATAATATTGGAGACGACACGTATTAAAAATCAAACAATGCATATTACTAAAGCATATATTACTGAAGCAACACTAGTACTGGACTATATTAATCCAGCTTTCATAAATCCGTCAATTATACTTTCTTTGTTCCACTATAAGTTTCTCATTTTTCTTTTATGGATGTCCCACAATAAGTTATCTATTTCATTTTTTTTTCATTTTTGGCATATTATTTTTTCTCTCTCAATCACATCACTTATACTTTTATCTACTATTTTATCATATTTCATCTCATACTCATCTACTCCGTATTATTTTTCCTCTAACCATCACATCACTTGTAATATATCTATTATTTAATTATATTTCTTAATTAAAACAATAAAAAAAATGTGAAATTTATAGCAGGACGGAGGGAGTATTTATATTACTTTTTTTTATTTAACAATATTTCTATTGGTGTATTAAGATTATAAGATATATAGATCGATGCATGTTATGGACTATATATATATATTACAATCTAAGAAGTGTATTAATTAACACCCACTATTTGGCTTGCATGTGTTGGAAATAATTGTTTTATTAACACAATTTAAAACTCATTATTTGCTAGCTAGTTGAGAGATAAATATATATTCTAGATATCTTTATCTTCCAGTAAGTAAGGTGAGTAGTGTAAGTACAACCATCGGAAAAAAAAAACATGTACAAAATTTTTCCTAAAAAAAGATAAAAGAAAATACCACCAAATTTTTGGGAGCATAGACTTTATTATTCATTTTTATTTTCTGTTTAATTTTCTTTAAATAATATTATTCACACTATTTTATTCTCACCCTTCAATTATAATTTATTTATCCACAATATCTCATTATACTCTAAATTTATACGAAGTATATTTTAAATTAATTAATATTTATTAAAATTCGTGCACGAAGAGATGAGCATAATGAATCAGGAGGGTGAGAGTATAACCTAAGGTAAGGTCACTTTAAAAAAGAATTCCTATTAGAAATGGCTAAATGTGATGATTATCAGGCCAGGTTGGCTAGTAAGAACTAAGAAATTCTTCAAGATACTTTATATATATATATATATATATATTAGCGTGTTTTAATATTATATCTGTCACATTAATACAAAAAATTGGTGCAAAAAAACAATATTTTCTTAAATTTTACTCAATATTTGACAAATGAATATATCCAAAAGAAACAACTCCAAAAAAATAGTCAAAGAAATCAGGAACAATTTTTTTGTTTCCTTTAAAAATAACTAGTTTGATTAAGTCAAAGAAAAAAAAAAAGATCTCTCCTCTTTTTTCACGCGTCTTAAGTCAAAGTCTTGCATCCACTAATTATTGGGGTATACCCTCCCCATGTATCTTCAGTTATCTTTACCAAACTTAATTCTATATATAGCCTACATATTGCACTTACTTCTCACATAATTTAACAATTTAATTAATTTGCTCAGTTTCTACTCTTCTTCTTCTTATTCAGTTAATTGTCTGTTTGAAACCTAGTGAGCTTAATTGAGTGGTGATTTAAGAGGCCTCAAATTAGTTGGAAATGGCCGGAGGCGGCGGAGGAAGGTCACTCGAGCAGACGCCAACGTGGGCTGTCGCCGTTGTGTGCTTCGTCCTCGTTGCGATTTCCATCTTCATCGAATACATCATTCATTTAATTGCAAAGGTACATACTTGTACGAATTGATCCATCTGTGCCATTTTTCGTGTTTCACTCTACTGGATCTTTAACATGGATCGTCCAATATTATATATAGGACGTTATTTATTTTCTATTATGATACATGTCAATCAGTGAAATAAAATGTGGAACATCAAAACTGGAACAAGTAGTTTCATTCCAATATATAGCATTCTAATTAATGTTGCATGTGAAATATTTGCAGTGGTTGAAATCGAAGCATAAAAGGGCACTACATGAAGCGCTGGAGAAGGTTAAAGCAGGTGCGCATATATATTAAAATTCAAAAAATTTAATTTTTTAATTTATTACAAATAAAAATTAAAGTGTGATGAATTAATTTATAATGTTGTTAATTGTTGTGTGGGGGGAATTGAAGAGTTGATGCTGCTGGGGTTCATATCATTGCTGCTAACGGTAGGACAAGGCCCAATATCGGATATATGCATACCGGAGAAGTTAGCTGCCACGTGGCACCCATGCACCAAGAAGCAAGAAGAGTATAAGTATCCCGCCGAAAAGGACAGCCGCCGGAAACTTCTCATGGACGGCGGATCCAACCGCCGTGTCTTGGCTGCTGCCGGAGCTGACAAATGCGCAGACAAGGCATGACTTGTCAATATTTTAATCGGTTCATAGTTATATACTATCATGAATATTAATTTCTACATTTATAACACAATTACTAGTTACTAATAAAAAAATGAATGAATATTTGCAGGGTAAAGTTGCGTTTATGTCTACAGATGGTATTCATCAGCTCCATATTTTCATATTTGTTTTGGCTATTTCTCATGTCATCTATTGTATCACCACCCTCGTTTTGGGAAGAGCTAAGGTATACTATATGTTAATTTGCTATTATTATTGTCATTTAAATATTCACCAACACACAATTACACAATTACACTAGATCAATTTCACTGTTACACTTTACGTGTTTCATTTGGTGTTCCGTTTTACCGAATATGTCGGTCCTAATTATTATGAGACGTTGATAATATTTTTGACATGATACATGTCAATAAATAAACAAATAGTAAAACACAAAGTGGAACACTAAAACTGCTGACACATTGTGAAATAATATCCACAAATACTCACTTGATGACTGATCGTTAATTTATTGTTGTTAATTGGGTTCAGATGAGAAAGTGGAAAACATGGGAAAAAGAAACCAGAACAGCTGAATATCAATTCTCAAACGGTATGTACAGGGGATATCTGAATCTAAATTTCTGCATAATTAAAATAACATTTTTTTTTAATTGGCTATTCGGAGTATATAGTAATTATTGTAATTAATTTAATTAAGTTGTGAATGTTTTAATTAATTAACTGGCTGCAGATCCAGAGAGATTTAGGTTTGCAAGAGAAACGTCATTCGGGAGGAGGCACTTGAGCTTTTGGAGCAAAACACCAATTTTACTATGGATTGTAAGTAATTCATTGATATCGCATATTACTACTTACTAGTATTATTTTATGGAGTACAAATTATTTTCAGACACAAAGGAAATTAATAATATCAACCAATTATTACGTACCATACTTTAACATTAAATTATATTAAGTGATTTTTATTTATTGTATACTAATTTTGGTATAATTAAGTTGCAGGCATAATTGATTCTGCAGGTTCACTAATTAATTTGAAAATTTCTTAAGTAACCATTTTTTTTTTTATACTGGTGGATTATTCATTGGCTTGTAGTATACTAAACGAAAATAAAAATAATCATTCCACCTCCAAAGAGCTAACTACTTAATAATTATGTGACGTACGGGGGAATTGAATGATAATTGTTTAATTTATAAGAATGATTAGTAAAATGGAGGCAATTTACGGTCACATTTTTTTATTAGTTACTTATTGTCCAAATTAAATCATGTGACCCTATAGGATAAGATGACTCCTTCATATATACCCACTAATTTCAAGATTACGATAGTTTTGACTTTTTCTACTGGAGATATTAAATACCAAGATTACTTGACCCTCTAAGTATGATTGAGTCATTTCATTATTTTATTTTTTTAGGTTTTAATTATCATGTTGAATGTGATAGATTATTTATCCAATTAACAAAGTAGTATAAATTAATTAATAGGAGTCGGTTTGAGACTACTCAACCGAATAGGTTTAGGATGTGGAGTGATCTAATTAATTGGGTGGGATTAAATAAAATTAAACTTAATTAGGAGTTTTCAAGTCAATTTAGATAATTGATTATAGTGAATAAATACTAGCTAATTAGTGAAAATTGTTTAATATAATTATATATATTAGCATAACTACTCTTTACCAACAATCTAGCTTTGGCTTGATTATTAACAGGGGTCCATATTTCAAATATGCGCATGGCCCTCTACATCCAATTTGCATGATAAATTCTTGTATGAGATCATGATCACATGTTTCACAAAAAGTCCACTTACAAATGTCGATAAATTTAGGATAGTTTTGATCGTCTCACATTATACGGTCACACTTGAAACCATGTCGTATAATATACTTCAGTAATATTTAAAAAATATTTTTAATTTAAGAAGATATTTTCGACTTGTTTTCATTAGGATCATATGATATTTTTGTGGTAGTAATCAAAGCTGAATGTTAAAGGAATAAAATAATTATAAAATCAATCTCTATTTCTGGCTCATTTCATTTGGTTGGATAATGACATTGGTGGCTGAATTTTCAGGTTTGCTTCTTTAGACAATTTGTGAGGTCGGTCCCAAAAGTCGATTATTTGACTCTACGACATGGATTTATAACGGTATTTAATTAAATCCCCAGTAATTATCCTGAATTTTCAGCTTCATATTAGTTCACATTAATAATATTAATTATGTTAATTGTCTCTGTCATTAATCAATTAGGCACACTTGGCACCACAAAGCCATGCCAGCTTTGATTTTCTCAAGTATATCAAGAGGTCACTTGAAGAAGACTTCAAAGTGGTTGTTGGGATTAGGTTTGTTTTTCATTAAATTTTCTTTTAATTTTAAATATTATGCAATATTAGTACAAATAAATTCGCAAGTCGAACCGAGTCAAATAGTTATGTGACTTCTGTCCAAAAAAATTGTGCAAGACAGACAATTTTTTTACTATAATGGCAAATATGTGTTACTATATGAACAAGTAACACGTGTTTGTCCTTAAAGTAACGTAAAAATACACATTTTTCTTTATAGTAACATAGGTCCGAGAGTGAGTTTGTTTGTCTTGCGCAAATTTTGAGAGAATATTTATTTGACCTAATTTCGATGTGCAATTTTTTTTTTTTTGCCCCTTCCTTAAATGGAAGAGATATTGCATGTGAAATATTATAAATAATTTCTTCTCTTTTAAATGTATTTGTCTCACCATAATTTATTGTCTTATTAATTTTCAGTCCACCCATCTGGTTTTTTGCTGTGGTGTTCCTACTCTTCAACACTCATGGTGAGGGGTTACATAGTTTTTAATTTTATAATATGAAAAAAAATAACTCGATCAACGATCATATTTACACAAAAATGAGAAACCATATTCGATTGATTCAAATTCATATTTTACTTTATCGCATGTGATGTCTCATCAACTTACACATATATTATAATGAATTTCGTTTACTTCAAATATATATTTTAGATCAAGGGTTGACTTAATTATTTATGTGGACAGGCTGGTATTCGTATCTTTGGCTTCCTTTCATCCCGTTGATTGTAAGCAGTCTCAAAAGTTGACTTAATTTTAAAGTACACGTGTTTCAGTTTGACTTTTTAATATTATTATTTTTTTGGGGAAATTTCAGATAATATTGATGGTGGGGACAAAGCTACAAGTGATAATTACGAAAATGGGGCTGAGGATTATTGAGCGGGGAGAGGTGGTGAAGGGCGCTCCTGTAGTTCAGCCTGGAGACGATCTTTTCTGGTTCAAACAACCCCGTTTGATTCTCTATCTTATCAATTTTGTACTTTTTCAGGTAAACTCTTAACTTGATTTTTCATAAATTCTTATTAAAAAATTAATATACAAGAATTAATTCTCCATATCTTAATAAATTCAATCTTTTTGATAAAATATGTAATTATTTCAATTCTCTAATTAATTTTTGCTCATTTTTTTAATTTAACTTATGTAAGTCTTGAGTCTTCTCGTATAAGCTATATTCAAACTTATTGCGAGTATGAAGTCCAATGTAAACGTAATTTTGAATTCTTCAAATATTATTCTAGATTAAGAATATGACTTTACAGCTAACATATTCAATGTTTATTGGTATGTCATATGTGACAAACTAAGACAAATTAGTTTATTTTTTGGTCAATAACCCTTAAAAAAAAACTTAATTTTGTGGATATAATACTAATATATTTTTGCCCCACCATTGCAGAACGCATTTCAGCTCGCTTTCTTTATCTGGAGTTGGGTAAGACTTATTTATTTATTGCAAGAAACGAGACAATTAATTGAAATATATTAAAATTTGTAGTCCTCTTTTTTTTTTCAAATATATTTATAAGTGCTCTGCAAATTTGATTTTTTATTACAGTATGAATACGGGTTGAGATCGTGTTTTCATGAACATGTGGAAGATATCGTGATCAGAATCTCAATGGGGTGAGTCTTATTTTCAACATTACGTAGTTGCTTAATTTTTACTATTATTTTTTTATAAGTTTATAGTTGAATTTAATTAATTTATTCTTTCCTCCAGGGTTCTCATACAGATCCTTTGCAGTTATGTCACTCTCCCACTTTATGCCCTTGTAACACAGGTAATATTAAGAGTATTGGTGGAATAAAATATTGATATAATTAAATATATTAACAAAGTGATTATATATAAATAATTAAAAATAGCATTTTTTTTATAAAATTAGATAGACAATTTTTAATTTTACATGGTGATTAATATTAACATTTTGTGATATAGATGGGATCAACAATGAAGCCAACAATATTCAATGATAAAATAGCAACAGCCCTAAAAAGTTGGCACCACACGGCCAAGAAAAACATCAAGCAACAAAGCAAGCAAAATTCAACCCCCACCACCCCAACCTCGAGCCGCCCCGCCACCCCATCTCGCGGTACGTCGCCAATGCACCTACTCCAATATTACCGGAGCGATATGTCTCCACAAAGACCCAATTACGATATGGAGCATTGGGACGTTCCCGAGGGCTCGCCCTCCCCCACTCGATTCCATCGCCCTAATGATAGAATTTTGTCGTTAAACACCCACGTGGAGCATGAGGCGGATCTTCAACACGAGCCCGCCTCGTCTCAGGTGGTGCCGCTGCCCGTGAGTGATCTTCATCAACACGAGATCGATATTGGTGGGTCCAAAGTTTTCTCGTTTGATACGAGAGCAAGTACATAAGATTTTTTTAAATATGATCATTTAATTGCATCTAGTCTAGGAGCCATGCATAATTTGTATATTAATAATTACAAATGATTTCCAAAATGTAATGGTGGACAAATGGAATTAATGTGAAATCCATGTGTACTTCTATAATTTCATTTAATTGTTTAATTAAATAAGTATAAATACAAAACCTTCTATTTATAGTACGACAGCGTGTATTATACTAACAAATCAGTTCACGAGAATAATGTGGAAGATGACGACAATTTTTTAAAACTAATTACAAGGAAGGAAACACTTGTAGCATCCCGAACATTTTACACCCTTTTTGTGCAATTTGAGAACATAGCACCAAAAACACTATTGGGATGAGATAACCAAAGTAAAAAATGAGCTCCAAATAAATTAAAGTGTTAACAATAAGCAATCAACAATTAATTCTTATTATACTAAATTGCCCTAGTTTTTTTTGTAATTTGAAAAAAATAAATTATTAATTTATGATATTGATGAGATCACTTATTTATATAGGGATTTAAAAAAAAAAAAACTTATTTTATTATTGAAATTGGTAAAATTTGAACTAAAAATTTATTATATTTTAAGAGTTTATTAATTTATGAACGTTTTACTATAAAAGACGTATCAATTATTAGGAGAGGCCAATCAGAAGAATATATTTGAGAAGTGAAGAAAGGGAAAAGAGCAGCCCAATTAAACAATCATTTTGGCCCAAAAGGCAGCCCATTACCAAGTCATTTATTTCGTGCAACAAAACTGTTGGGCCCTGGCTATTTACCCCTCCAGCTTTGTTAAATATACTCCCCCGATTCATACACTCCCCCTTAAAATGATATATGTTAGATGTACTCCTTCAAAATTACCCAAATTACCCTTCTCTCTCTTAAATGACATGTTAAATGCACTCCCCCTATTAAAACCCTAATTCCCCCTTTCTTCTTCCCCATTCTCTTAAAATCCAAAGAAACTAAAACCCTAATTCATCTCCTCCTCCACCATCCATCCAAGCCGCCGGCGACAACGCCACCTTCGTCTTCGGCGCCGCCGGACACAGCGTCGTCCCCGCCAGGTACTGCTTTTATTTTTTTTCTTCATCTTCTTCTGTAAATTTTCGCTGCCCTCCTCCCTTCCCACGGCCACCTTCGCCGCCCCTCCTCCCTCCCACGACCACCTTTGCCGCCCCTCTTCCCTCTCTCGACCACCGTCGCTGCCCCTCTTTCCTCTCTCGGCCACAGTCGCCGCCCCCTCCTCCTTCATTCCCACCATGGCACCATCTGCAATTTTTTGTTTTCTTCTTTTCTCTCTTTTCGACAGCTTCTCCAATATTGCTGCCCCCTCCCTTCGTCGCCGCTTCCTTGCTCTCACGGCGTCGCCGCCCCTCCTTCCCCAGCGACGCCGGCTGCCGCCAATCCTTTTCTTTTTTTCATTCTCTCCCCCCAACAACAACAGTTCCTTTTTTTTTTTTTTTTTAATTTTCGACAACTATTGGTCGACGATATACACTATCGTTGATAAATAATTGTTGACGATAATGTATATCGTCGACCAAGAGGTGTTGAAAATTTTAATATTTAAAAAAAAAAAAAACTTTCGACAGGAGTGCTTTTCGTCGGCAAATCAGTGTCGACAGGAGTGCTTTTTGTCGGCAAACCAGTGTCGACAGGAGTGCTTTGCGTCGGCAAACCAGTGTCGACAAGAGTGCTTTTCGTCGGCAAACCAGTGTCGACAAGAGTGCTTTTCGTCAGCAAACCAGTGTCGATGCGAGTGCTTTTCGTCGGCAAACAAGTGTCGAAAAATATTTTTTTTTAAACTAAGTTTTTTTTATAACTATTTCTGGTGCGGCGGCTGTGGCGGCCGAAGATGCGTGACGGCAGCGGCTGCACTTAAATTAGGGTTAGGACTAATGTAAACTTTAATTTAAATTTGAAGGGTGTATCTATTTAATGAATTTTTAATGAAAGGGTAAATTAGGTATTTTATATGAATATTAAATTAAAAATGGAATAGGGGAGTATAGGCCAACTGTTGAAAAGAACTCAATGTGTTGGGCCCATTTATTGTAGCCTATGCTATGAATTTGGGAAGGGTGCGGCTAAATGCACACACGGATCCTATGAGGACACCCACCAAACATTTTTTTAAAAACGAAGATGAGTACACCCACCGTTTATATTTCACGACATAATCATCTCCTCCACCACCACCACTACTCCACCACCACCACCAAAACAAACACCATTCTTCAACAAAAAAAAAAAACTCAAAAAACACAAAATTTCAACAAAAATAAAAATAAAAAATTTCTGAAATTGTTCGAAAATATTAACTGAACAAAGATAAGATGTACGAAATTTTTTACCCAACAAACTCAACGTGTTCGAAAAAAATTCATGAACAACTTTCATTTGTTCGAAAAAAAAAAGCAGACATCTTGTTCAAATTTTTTTCCAAAACAAACTCAATATGTTCGAAATTTTTTAATGAACAAACTTAATATGTTCGAAAAAAAATCCAAAACAACTTAAATTTGTCCGAAAAAAAAGATCGAACAAAAAGTTCGAATTTTTTTCCAAAACTAAAATAGATTGTTCAAATTTTTTTCAAAACAAACACAGATTGTTCGAAATTTTTTCCAAAACAAACTCAATATGTTCGAAAATAATTCATGAACTTCTAAAAACCCTAATTTTCCTAAATTAAAAAAAAAAACCCTAAATCAAAATCGAAGTGAACACTTTCGGCAACGTGAACGGCCGCGTCGACTGTCTTCTTCTGGGACGACGGCAGCCGCTTCGCATGGAAGAGGGGCGACGACGACCGCTTGGAGGAGGGGACACGACGGCGACAACTTGGAGAAAGGGAGGAGGGACGATTCACGTCGGCGGCGGTGGAGGAGGAGCAACAATGGCGATTATGGAGGGAGGCAAGCAGCCAAGGGACGGAGGAGAGCGACGGTGGCCAAGGGACGGAGAGAGCGACGGCGGCCAAGGGACAGAGAGAGCGACGACAGCCAAGGGACGGAAGAGGAAGACGGCTGCTAAGGGACGGAAGAGGGAGACGGCGGCCAAGGGACGGAGAAGAGCGGCGGCTGCGTTTTTTTTGGTTGGGGAAGAATGGTGGGTGTAGCGTGAAAATGAAGAGGGAAATGAAGGAAATATGGAAAATTAGGGTTTAGAATTAGAAGGGTATTTTTGTATTTTTCACGTGGGTGTCCTCATCCCTTTTATGTGTGTCCTCATCGCATGGGAATAATTGGATGCTTGCTTTCAAAAGAGATAAAAAAAAGAGCTAAAAGCTAGAAGTTCACAAGTAAAATCTAAAGATCAGGGTATCATATAAATTTTGCTTCGAAAAAATTAAACATTGAGGAGGAGAAACACACAGAATGCAACATGGACCCCACGTTAAGGAAAAAGGCAGCAGCCATTTAAGGCAAGGCAGCACAACATGTACGAGATAAAGATATATACAAGTATATGTGATAATTTGTGTGACAAATTCGTTGGATAAATATACATGGTCTAAATGGATAATTTGAGAGTGAAGGTAATGACGGGTACGTGTAATAGAGGAATAAAAATGATATCTCAATCACTCTCATATCTTCCTTTATAATTACTAAACACCCCCTTTAATTTCAACAACTCAACCTCAAAAGTCCTACTTTATTATCTTCTCCTTTTCATTTTCTAACACAATTTTTTCATATTTAGAGCATCACGCTCACACTTTGTTTTCTAATTTCTTCATTTCTTAGCTCAATATGTGGCAATAATTTGACTTTTTGTCATCTTCCACCAAGCTTTCATTTTCCCTTTATTTATTTTTATTTGACTTTATACTTTCTAGAACATTGTATACATTTTAAAAAAAGTTTATGAACTACATGTTGTTTAATTAGTATATTCGTGGGTTACTCTTATTAACTCATTCTCATGTAATCATGTTGTTATGGATCATAATGACGTGTTCATCATTTTAATGGTATTTAGTTAAAAAAAATTATTTTCTAATATATATTATAGTAGAAATTCAATCGTTGACAAACTTCTTTTACAAATTAACAACCATTGGAAGGTAAATTGTCTTGATGCTTCCTCTAAATTTTCCATCCTTTTAGAAGTTGCAGTCTAGAAAACAACTCTCACGGATCTTATTAACCCCTTCTATAAAAATATATAATTCAGCTTGAATATGTGCATACCATCTTACATGCATCAGTGACAAAGTGGGATTGCTCAAGTGGTTAGAGCACCACTACCTAAGCATTAGATCTTGGGTTCGAGTCATAGGGAGGGAAAAAAGGGAGGGTATTTAATGTAATTCAAAAAAAAAATGACAAATTGAAAAAGATAGAGAAATAAGAGGAAAGATAAAATTATTTAAAAAAATCAAAATTACAGAAAATAAGAGTTTTACAAAGTGAGAATTTTGGTGAAGTCACGTCATCCTAAAAAGATTCAGAATTAGTATATAAGAAAGATTATAAAAATGTTATTAAAAATTTATATATATCAACGACAACAACAGCTACAGGCGTCGAGCGGCGACGACACGATCCCTTTTTAAAACCTCTTCATTCAAATATGCATTCACAATCGATGCTTCAACGTTTGCCTTTTGTTTAACATTGTGTTTCAAGTTGTGGAGATACCTGATATACACACACACACACACACATATATATATATATATAAAACTTATAAGAATGCATGTGTAATTGTAATGAAATAAAATAAGTAAGATTTTACCTTTCAAATGGGTACATCCACCTGTATTGCACCGGACCACAAATTCTCGCTTCATACGCTAAGTGAACGGGTAAGTGTTCCATCGAGTTAAAGAAGCTAGGTGGAAAAATTTGTTCCAACTTACACAAAATCACTGGAATGTCTTCCTCTAAACGAATCATATCATCGATCTTGATCGTTGTAGCCGTTAAATCTCTAAAAAAGAGACTTAATTCAGTGATAGCCCTCCACACATTGAGAGGAAGAAGTTCTCGGAACGCAATCGGTATCAAGCGTTGCATAAATACATGACAATCATGACTCTTCATCCTTGAAACCTTACCCGTTGTTGTGTCTACGCATCGACTCAAGTTCGACACGTAGCCGTCCGGAAAGTTCAACTCCTTTATCCACCTACACAATCTTTGTTTTTGTGGCTTATCTAGTGTGTAGCTAGCCTTTGGAAATTTACCTGTACGCTCATCCTTTTTCAACTCTTCACGGCGACAGAGAGTGTTCAACTCCTCCCGAGACTTTGGAGTGTCTTTCGTCTTGCCTTCCGTGTTCATGATTGTGTGGAACACATTGTCAAACACATTCTTTTCAATGTGCATCACATCCAAATTGTGTCGTATCAATAGTGAACTCCAGTATGGTAAGTCCCAAAAAATACTCCTTTTGTTCCAACCACCCTCAATTCGTCTGTTGTGTTCCGCTGCATTTTCCTCAGTACTTTTTTTCAACCCCGTCCGCTCAATCTCATATAACAACCTACGTCCTATACGGAGAGTAAATTATAAATGACACTAAAAGCAATAGATAAATATACGTTTAATACTCATTAAATAAATGTATAAAATACCATCTCGAAGTGGAGGTCGATTGTTTGTGACTGCTCTGTTCTTTACGAAGTTCTTCTTATTTCTTCGAAACGGGTGACCTCGAGGTAAGAACTTACGGTGATTATCGAACCATGAAACTTTTCTACTCACCGGGAGACTGAAAGCTTCAGAATTCTCCATACAATACGGACATGCTTTCTTTCCGGCCGTACTCCACCCGGACAACATACCATATGCAGGAAAGTCGCTAATGGTCCATAAAAGAGCAGCATGCATCGTGAAGTTCTGCTTTCTAAAAATATCGTACGTTTGGACTCCATTCTCCCATAAGAAGATCAAGTCTTTTATAAGAGGTTGGAGATAAACATCCAGTTTGTCCTTTGGATTCGTTAGTCCAGGCACCAATACAGTCAGAAACATTGTTTGAGGTTTCATGCACATCCACGGAGGAAGATTATACAGAGTCAGTATCACCGGCCACAAAGAATACTGCTTACCATGCATCCCAAACGGTGCAAAACCATCAGTACACAAACCTAATCTCACATTCCTCGGTTCACAAGCAAAATCTGGAAACACGTTGTCAAGATGTTTCCAGGCCTCCGAGTCTGCCGGATGTCGCATCTCCCTCGACTCAGCCGAAGAGGAATCTGTAGCATGCCACGTCATTTGTTGTGCAGTGGCACTTGATTGATATAATCTCATCAAACGAGGAATGATAGGAAGGTAGTACATCTTCTTATATGGCACTTCCTTCTTTGTCTTCTTCGATTGACCACCAGGTCCCTTTCGACGTGCCTCTTTGTACCGGGGATGGCCACACAATCTACACATCCTCAGACTGCTATCTTCGTCACCCCAATATAACATGCAACCCTTCACACAACAATCAATCTTCTCAACCGGCAAACCAACATTCTTCAACATTTGTTTGCTTTGATGAAACGTCGTAGGCACCTTATTATTTTGAGGACAAATTTCACTGCATAACTGTGTCACTTGCTCATATGCCCTGTTAGAAAGCTTGTTCTCGGTCTTAATGTTCATGAGTCGTGCATTAAATGACAACTGTGAGTGAGATTCACAACCCGGATATAAATCTTCTTCGACTAATTTGAGCATCTCATAAAACCGAAATGCCTCATTCGTCGGCTCCTCTTCCATGTTTGAAAAACCAGCTTCCCTGATCATTGTTTGATACATATTCGGTTCTTCGTCCCCAAATTGTTGTTCTTCGTCCCCAAACTGTTGTTCTTCGTCCCCAAACTGTTGTTCTACCTCGTTACTAGTGCCAACATGATCGAAATTTGCTTCTTGTTGATAGATTCCAACAGTGTAATAGTATAACACTTCATCAAATCTATAAGGCCAACGTGTTTCGCAATGACTAGTCCAATTATAATAATTATCAACGAAACCATTCTTCACAATATGTACTAGGACCTCATCAATCTCTTTATATTGCTTATTCTGACATTTCTTAGCATTACACGGACACCTAATGCAATTTCCAATCATGTAATGTGGCTGGCTTTTTGCAAATTCAACAAATAACACGAGTTCATTATAAAATTCCACATTCACATTTTCTCTAATCATTCTAGGAGTACAGTACATCCAACGACGGTCAGGCAAATCCATCTGCTAAACATTTAAGTGGAGCAACACATTACTAAACTAAACTTATAATAAATTCAAACAAAACTTATAATATAAAACATGTAATTACATTATATTGAATTTTATGTATAGAGTAAATTAAAAATGGTAGAAAATGTACCGTAATTTGATGTTTTTGAATACCCGAGCATGAGCATAAAAAATTAGGCAGTAGAAAGTTTTGGTGTAAATTTGCAATAAGAAATTGGAAAAAAATTAGGCAGTAGAAAGTTTTGGGGGAAAATTTCCCGACGGAATTATCTTTCCGTCGGCATTTCACCGCCCAATTTTCCGTCGGCAAAGATAAATACCGACGGATTTTCCGTCGGTATTTATCAAATTGAGATTTCTGACGGAAAGTTAATTTCGTCGGCATTTCACCGCCCAATATTCCGTCGGCATAGATAAATACCGACGGATTTTCCGTCGGTATTCTGCAAATTGTGATTTCCGACGGAAAGTTAATTCCGTCAGCATTTCACCGCCCAATTTTCCGTCGGCAAAGATAAATACCGACGGATTTTCCGTCGGTATTTATCGAATTGTGATTTCCTCGGCATTTTGCGGTTTTTTTTTAATTAATTCAATTTTTTCTATATATAGCACACACAAAGCTCACACCATATTCAATTTTTTCTATTTTGCAAAGAAAACAACAAAAATATCATGTCTTCTTCATCTTCTATTCGATTTCAGCAAGGCCTTGTTTGTTATTGTGGAAATGCATGTCGTACATATGCTTCTAAACAACCTAGAAGTAAAGGGAGGATATTTCATAATTGTCCTGACTCCCTAAGTGATGGTTGTGGTGGTGGATGTGGTTTCTTTGTATGGGCTGATACTCTAGAAAACTATGGTGTTGACAAGAATCTAATCAAAGCTCCCAAGAAACTGAAGACATGAAGAAAATGACTCAAGAGATGAAGAAATTGATTATAGAGTTCAAGAATTTGGCTGAAGAAATCAAGGATTTAATCAAAGTGAACAAAATCATTTTGATTGTGCTAGTTGTCATGGTTGCATCTACCACCTTCAAGTGGTTTGGTTAAATATATGTATAATGCACTCTATATGAGGCTATTTTGTACTATAATTCACTTCCACCTTCAAGTGGTTTAAATCTATCTAGAATGCACTCTAAATGAGACTATTTTGTACTAGAATGCACTGTTATTTGTACTCAATGAAACAAATGAATGCACTGTTATTTGTACTCAATGAAACAAACAAATAAAGATAAATAAGTTCAATAGAAAAGTAAACAAGTTCAACAGAAAAGTAAATAAGTTCAACAGAAAAATAAATTAGTTCAACACAAAATTAAATTGTTCAACGAAAGTCGTTAAAAAAATGATCCACATCGTCAGTCTGCAAATCCACGTCGTCATCGTCGGCCTGCGCTGCACTTGGACCTGCAGCTTGATCTGGAGCTGGCGGGGCTTGACCCATCGTCTGTTGATAGACGGCATCGATCTGCTCAGCAGACATCCCCAACGTCCGACCCGCGTTGGCACTCCAGACGCGGAAGTAGTTCTCGAACGTTGCCATGACGTTCGGATCCGGGACGACCGTGGAGGATACGGACGCCTCCGATGCACTCCGGGACCGACGGCCACTTGATGACCTCACGACGTTGCTCATCCCACCAAGGCCAAGGATCCTTCCCTTGAAGGTCGGGGCAACGTCAAGGTAAGCCTGGTCCACGTCAACAGCCGGAGGGGGACCGCTGCTTCCGGATTCAGCAGTAGTCGCCGCGACTTGCGTCTCGACCTCTTCAATCCTCTGTCGGACGTTCAACTACATAATTAAAAAATTAAAATTAATTTAATTATATATATATATAATTTAATTAATACATAAATTTAATTAAACTTACGTGGAGGTCAATAGTGCGCCCGTAGGTGGACGTCAGTGTATCGGCATCAAACAGATGAATAAGGCTCATCCGATCCAAGTGGGTGTGTGTCCGTCTAGTCTCCCGCTCCTATTACGTATCAAATAAACATATACAAATTAATTTAGATAACTAATATAAATAAATTAACTATAATTATTTAATTTTTAAAATTAATGAAAACTTACGATAGCAAGTGATTGCTCGAGGACGGACCGAGCTCCCCCCCGATGCCTTGCCATCCCGCCTCCAACGTCGGTTCTGCGGTTGGCCCGAGCTTTCTCACACTTCTCTTGGTAATCCGGGTCCATCCACTGCTCAACCAACGACTCCCACAGGTCAACACCATCCTTGTCTTTCCCCAGAGCACGCTCCTTGTTACTTTCGCGCCAGGCGAATCTCCAGTCGTACATCATGTTCGTGTACCGAGTAGAACAAACACCGTACCACTTCTCGTAAATAGTGTCGTCCGAGTAGATCGCCGTATTCCAACGGGCCTTTTTCTATACAAATATTCAACATATTTATCAAATAATATGTATAATTAGTTATTTAATAAACTTTAATTATTGTAATTATATACCTGGAACTCCTCGAAGTATTCATCCTTTTTAGTTTGCGGCACCATCGACCAAGTGATAGCACCCCTAGAAATCTTGCACTTCAAAAAGGATGCTGTGCAGATCCTGGACAACTCATTACCGGGCAACAACCTGTAAAATTATTAACAAATTTATAAACTAACACATTATAAATAAATAAATAAAGTTAATCGTTATTGAATACTGTTAAACATTAGAATTATTGACTTACGTTCCTAAATGGATTTCAACTTCTTGCCTTTTTGTCTCGAACGGGATGCTGACGAGAAGAGGATCCTACGGCTGTTGACGAACTAGACGACATCGTAGTCGGTGGCGGCGACACTACCGCAGGAGGAGGAGGAGGAGGAGGCCTCCTTGCACGTGACCTACGTGAACGTGAACCTGAACCAGAACCCTGATTCGTCGGTACTTGACTCATCTGTTTCAATCAATAAAAAATACATAATTTAATTTACAATTATAACCTAATTTAATCAATAATTTACTAGTTTAAGTATATATAGCATATTCCTAATTTAATCAACAATTTACCAATTTAATCAACATTTTCCTAATTTAATCAACAATAACCTAATTTAATTATTATTTTTCTAATTTAATCAATAATAAAAAATTTAACATATTCCTAAATCACATACTCCTAATTTAATTATTATTTTTCTAATTATCAATTTAATGAACATATTCCTAATTTAAAAATTTTACTAATATAACATATTCCTAATTTAATCAATTACTAATTTAATCAACATATTCCTAATTTAAATCAAAACAATATATAACCTAATTACAACGTGATACCACCGTCGAACCATCTAATTAACTAATAATTTAAACAATTGATTAAAACATGCATCACCTACATTAAAAATATTCTATATCAAAATTACACCATTAAATTAAACGTAGTAATTAACTATACATGCATATAACAATTAATTAATTAACCTTAAAAAACTACTCTATCAAAATTATTCTAGCCTTTTCGAACAAATTAAATAACATACTAACATGATCATAATATTTTAACAACTAACTAAATCAATAACATGCAAATCAACATTAAATTATTCATATTTACATATATCCATGGATAAACATATATAAGTATTAAAACTAAGTAATAGAACTAATTAAGAAAACGTACCGTATCAATGTAATCGGAGAAATTTGCTTCAATAGCCTCGTCCTCGTCTTCGTCTTCCCCCCCGAATCGACTCACTTCACTCACGCACGCCTTTTTTTTTTCTAAACCGAATTCTGTGATTTGAGGCCCTTATATATAAAAAAAAAAAAATGCCGACGGAATTTCCGTCGGTAACCGCCCACTTTAATGCCAACCGCTAGCTTTTTGGAAAGCGAGTCGGTGCAAAAGTAACGGGTCACATGCCGACGGAATATCCGTCGGCATTTCCGTCGGAATATGAATTTTAAAAGATCCGTCGGCATTTTCCGTCGGGAAATGCCGACGGAACGTAAATCCGTCGGCAAGGATGTTGACTTTTCAAACAACAGTAATCTGTCGGCATTCCGTCGGAAATGCTGACGGAATATAATCCGTCGGCATATGTCCGTCCCTATGACGCGCGTTTTTTGTAGTGGACGCGTGTAATGTAGACGTGAGATTGGAGAGTGGAGAACAGTAAGGGTGAAGTGCTACCCATCATCTTTGTGTTTGATTATCCCCTACATCCCGATAGAATTCCACACGAGTCTGAGCCTGTTCGTATAACCCGCGAGTACGAGTGGCGGCCGACGGCACCGAAACCCAACATATCAAGACAGGTTATATAAATACCATCCTCGTCCCATCAACGTAATTTAATTTGGTTTTATCAAAAAATTGAATCGAAGCCGATCAAAAGTTAATTAAAATAATATATAAAAAAAGGTCTAGATTGGAATAGGGCTGGTTCTGACGGGATTGAGTTAAATTGTCTTCCCTAGATCCGTTATCATATGTTATCTCTAATGGTCGGTGATAGGACATAATGATGTCATATCATTTGGAAAATGCCCATCTGAAAGATACTCCCCATTTGAGTAAAGATTTTCTACAGATGAGATATTATTGACGTCTGAATGAGACCGTGTCTCCAAATTTTGTGGGTATCCTTTTAGATATTCAGATCTGAATATCATCTCTTCTAACTATGTTGGCTGGTCTCATCTCGGGACTCAAAATCATGAAGAGACACGGAAGCAGAACCAAATATCTTTACAAACATATCCTCAAAGACCTCAACTTGGAATCATGTATCCACAGAGCTGAGATTCTCATCTTGAGGATTTGAATTCAGGACAGCTCATCTTGGTGGTCCATACCATGTACTATTCTTTGCCCATAACATAATTTATTGTAGGTAAATATCCCATTTTTCTTCATTCAAATAACAGAATAGGACGATGACATGGCGTGGTCCCCTAGGCTAAAACCCTAGCTCCAGAGATTACAATATTACCCTCGGGCCTTGCAGGTATAAATAGCATCATTTTAATATCTTAAAGGTTAACTCACTTGATCTTAACAAAAAACTCTCTCTCTCTCTCTCTCTCTCTATACTTTTATACTTAATCCGTTCATTTGAATATCGACTGACTTGAGCGTCGGAGGGCCGTCGCCGGAACCCTCTCCGGTTTTGCTGCAGGTCCACCATTTCCGGACCTCCATTTGACCATTCAAGTAACATCAAAGGATTCCCAAAGGATCAAACTAGGTATGGCCATATCTTATTCATTTTAAAGGTAGTTCATATCTGAACTCCTTTTTGTTTCATCAAATGGCGCCGTCTGTGGGAAACTCAAGCTGAGGCGTGAGGTTTCTCTATATATCTGATGAAACAAAAAGGAGTTCAGATATGAACTACCTTTAAAATGAATAAGATATGGTCATACCTAGTTTGATCCTTTGAGAATCCTTTGATGTTACTTGAATGGTCAAATGGAGGTCCAGAAATGGTGGACCTGCAGTAAAACCGGGCCGGAGAGGGTTCCTGCGACGGCCCTCCGACGCTCAAGTCAGTCGATATTCAAATGAACGGATTAAGTATAAAAGTATAGAGAGAGAGAGAGTTTTTTGTTAAGATCAAGTGAGTTAACCTTTAAGATATTAAAATGATGCTATTTATACCTGCAAGGCCCGAGGGTAATATTGTAATCTCTGGAGCTAGGGTTTTAGCCTAGGGGACCACGCCATGTCATCGTCCTATTCTGTTATTTGAATGAAGAAAAAGGGGATATTTACCTACAATAAATTCTGTTATGGGCAAAGAATAGTACATGGTATGGACCACCAAGATGAGCTGTCCTGAATTCAAATCCTCAAGATGAGAATCTCAACTCTGTGGATACATGATTCCAAGTTGAGGTCTTTGAGGATATGTTTGTAAAGATATTTGGTTCTGCTTCCGTGTCTCTTCTCATCATGATTTTGAGTCCCGAGATGAGACCAGCCAACATAGTTAGAAGAGATGATATTCAGATCTGAATATCTAAAAGGATACCCACAAAATTTGGAGACACGGTCTCATTCAGACGTCAATAATATCTCATCTGTAGAAAATCTTTACTCAAATGGGGAGTATCTTTCAGATGGGCATTTTCCAGATGATATGACATCATTATGTCCTATCATCTACTCCCCCCCTATTTAGAGTATCAGTTCTGATAAACTGATGCTTTAAAACGACGGATTCCTTTTACCGTTCCCGCTCTTTTCTTCCCTTTGAATTTTTGAAATTTTACTATTGATCTGGGCCGTTCATTCCTTCACCGCCTTTCCACTATCTTGCATCTCCTCCCTACACTTGTACCTTTTGGAATTTCAACCGTCCTCTTATTACGGAGTATAAAAGGAGGTGAAATGTTCCATTTTTTACTGTTTGATTTTTTTAGAGTAAAGTGCTTTGTCTACCTATTCCGCCGGGAATATTTCTCTCTCTAGGTTTTTGGCCTATACTTCGGCGAACTTCTCAGCTTCTCTTTTTTAGATCCGGTTTCTCCCTATAACGAGGTAATTTTTCATTCCTTTTCTTATTTCTTCCCCTTTTTTTTTTTTTTTATTTCTTCTTCTAGGGCATGTCCAATTCGGCTCTGACATCTTCATCGATTCTATCTAGTTCTAAGAAAGGTATCAGTGTTGAGGCCTCAGCTCACCAAGAAAACCAGACCCCAAATGATTTACTCAGATCTGGGTTTACAGATCCATTAACCAACCAACTCTCACCTTCTTATCCAGAACCAGTCCGTATGTCTTCGACTCGTCCCTCCTCTGAACCTTCTTCTTCTTCTCATCCTTCTTCAACCCCTATTTCTGGGCTACAGGTTCGTCCCACTCGAGTGACTACCACTTCAGATCTATGTAACCCGGAATGGAACGCAGTTTGCAGAGCTAGTACATTATCTTCCTCAGAATTACGAACCATAAAGAAAAAGCTTCATTATCCTTCAGATCTGTTAATAGATTTAGCTAATCCGGACGAACGTCCTAACTTTGCCAAACATCCTTCTCTGGCTTTCTTCAAAGCTCATATAGATGCTGGCGTTCGCTTCCCTATTTGTCCTTATTTGGTTCAGATCTGTAAGCACTATAGAATTTCAGTCAACCAAATTAATCCTTCCTCCATTAGGACAACTCTGGCTTTCTTCACCTTAATGAAGCATTATGGTCATGAGGTTTCAGCGGAAAAATTCATAGCTTGTCACGAGATGAAATTAACGGAGGGTTTTTTCTACTTTAGTTCTCGCCCCGGAGGTCCTACTAAATTTTTGAAAAAACCTAACTCAGTAGATGGCAAATGGAAACCTAAGTATTTTTGGGTTACTCCCAGAGGAGGAGCTACGGGATGGAAAGGCCAACTCCCAGATTATCTTCGTCTCCATTCATCTTTAATTTCGGGAGAGGAAAGGAAACTTATGAGAGCTTTGAATAACATGGCCGCTCTGAATTTTAGAATAACTGAGATGCTTAAAGATCCGGGTGTATTAATTAGATTTGGGTTAGACAGCTCTGGAGCGGTACTGACCCCCAGAGCCGGTACGTTTCATTTCTCTACAAAGTGATTATTATTATTTTTATTATTTTTCTAACCTTTATTTCTTCTTCAGAAATGGATTTTGAGTTTCTGGATTTCGTGGATCTCCCTGAGGGGAATCAAGCAGATGTGACCATCGCCGTATCTGCCGATGAGGTGTTATCTGTCCATTCAGATGAAGATCAAGCAGATCTGCCCATCCACGAAGCTGTTCCCTTAGGTTCTCGCTCTCCTTCTAGAGCCCAAGGCAAGCGCATTGTTGACCCCTCCTCTTCGCCTACTCTTAAACGACGGAAGACTCGTCACGTTCCTCCCAAAGAAAAGGAGAGTTCTGGAACTCATGTCCATCACTCCTCTAATGATCCGCTTACTCTAGAGCTTCCTGAAGCTCTTTCTAACTTGAGGGGTTCGGCCAGTTTATCTTTCATTGCTTCTGCCCCCTCAGCACTGATGTGCTTCTCCACCAAGAGGCCTCTATTCCTCAGCTCTATACTGATATTTCTGAATCTATAACCCAGGTACGCATAATCTTGCTTCTTTCCCCAATTCTATTCTTCGGCTTCTAGGTTCCTTATCTATATTTGTTACATTTCAGATGATATTGAAACATGGTTTGCTTGTAAACCGTTTGAGAGAAACTTCAGATTCTACTGAGTTGCAAAAGGAGCTGGTACAAAAAGACGAACAACTTAAAAAATCAGTGCTTGATGTAAGCCTTCTGACTGCGGAGGTAGAAGATTTGAAGAAGCAGATGCAAGGTTTGAGTGATTTTTTAGCTGAATCAGAGAGGAAGCGAACAGAGATGGAAGCTCGTCTAGTTGCGGAAGTTGCGGAGAGTCGATCTCAAGGCTTTAAAGTTGGTGTTGATACTTGTCGCCAGAGGTTATTTGCTACCTCTGCTGGTCAAAAATTTCTGCGTGATTTCCATGAAGGAATGGTGAAGGCGTATCTTCTGAGCCCTGCTTCAGTGAGAGATATGGGGCCTCATATCCTTCACTACTTACATCATGGCTTTGATGCTGCTGTGCTCCAAGCTCGGGAACAGGGGTGTTCTGGTCCTTTTGATAGGACTCAAGTAAAGAAGGACTTGAAAGTTTCTCCTGCTTTCAGAGGAGATACGAAGCTGGGCTTTGACCATGCTTGGTGGTTGCCCGTTATGGAGAAAGTTGTTAATGATCTCTATTATGATAGCTCTTTTGATCTGGATCTCCCTACCGATGAGAATCCAACTTACAACATTTTTCCTCCAAGGATTCTAGTTCTGGCACCACATGCTTTGCTTTCCGCTCCTGCTGTCCCTCCGGTCACTTCCTCTGCTGCTACTGCCTCATCTGTTGAACAAATTGAAGCTTCAGCAAATACCTCTGCTTTCATATCTCAGAATGTTGATATTACTCCACCTTAGTCTAGATTTATCTTGCTTTATTGTATTCTGTCTCCTTTTGACTTTAGATGTTATTGTAAACTTTTGTTGATTCTACTTTTTGTTAATGAAGGTATTTTGCAATTTTCTCCGTTCGTCTATTTTCATTTATGTTATTTTACTTATTATTTGAAAATAATTTTCTGAAGAAAAATTATTTCAAGATCTAATCTTCAGATCTGAGTTGAGATTCTTCTCTCAACTCATATTCATCCCCTTGAAAAAATTTCTAAGGAAAATTATTTCAAGATTCAACTTCAGATCTGAGTTGAGAGTCTTCTCTCAACTCATATTCCTCCCCTTGAAAAATTTTCTGAGGAAAATTATTTCAAGATTCAACTTCAGATCTGAGTTGAGAGTCTTCTCTCGACTCATATTCCTCCCCTTGAAAAAATTTTCTGAGGAAAATTATTTCAAGATCTAATCTTCAGATCTGAGTTGAGAGTCTTCTCTCAACTCATATTCCTCCCCTTGAAAAATTTTCTGAGGAAAATTATTTCAAGATTCTAACTTCAGATCTGAGTTGAGAGTCTTCTCTCAACTCGTATTCTTCCCCTTGAAAAAATTTTCTGAGGAAAATTATTTCAAGATCTAAGACTCTCAACTCATATTCATCCCCTTGAAAAATTTTCTGAGGAAAATTATTTCAAAATCTGAGTTGAGAGTCTTCTCTCAACTCATATTCCTCCCCTTGAAAAAATTTTCTGAGGAAAATTATTTCAAGATCTAATCTTCAGATCTGAGTTGAGAGTCTTCTCTCAACTCATATTCCTCCCCTTGAAAATTTTTTCTGAGGAAAATTATTTCAAGATCTAACTTCAGATCTGAGTTGAGAGTCTTCTCTCAACTCATATTCATCCCCTTGAAAAAAAATTCTGAGGAAAATTATTTCAAGATTCTAACTTCAGATCTGAGTTGAGAGTCTTCTCTCAACTCGTATTCTTCCCCTTGAAAAATTTTCTAAGGAAAATTATTTCAAGATCTAATCTTCAGATCTGAGTTGAGAGTCTTCTCTCAACTCGTATTCTTCCCCTTGAAAAAATTTTCTGGGGAAAATTATTTCAAGATCTAATCTTCAGATCTGAGTTGAGAGTCTTCTCTCAACTCATATTCATCCCCTTGGAAAATTTTCTGAGGAAAATTATTTCAAGATTCAACTCAGATCTGAGTTGAGAGTCTTCTCTCAACTCGTATTCTTCCCCTTGAAAAATTTTTCTGAGGAAAATTATTTCAAGATCTAATCTTCAGATCTGAGTTGAGAGTCTTCTCTCAACTCATATTCCTCCCTTTGAAAAATTTTCTGAGGAAAATTATTTCAAGATCTAATCTTCAGATCTGAGTTGAGAGTCTTCTCTCAACTCATATTCCTCCCTTTGAAAAAATTTCTGAGGAAAATTATTTCAAGATCTAACTTCAGATCTGAGTTGAGAGTCTTCTCTCAACTCATATTCTTCAAGTTCTAGATTTGTTTGTGCTCCGAAAGGTTGTAGATGTTTGAATTTTTATACTCCGGGGAGTTATTTATGCTCCGAAGAGTTTAGATTCTGCATTTTTATACTCCGGGGAGTTATTTATACTCCTAAGAGTTATTTATACTCCGAGGAGTTATTTATACTCCTAAGAGTTATTTATACTCCGAAGAGTTTAGATTCTGCATTTTTATACTCCGGGGAGTTATTTATACTCCTAAGAGTTATTTATACTCCGAGGAGTTATTTATACTCCTAAGAGTTATTTATACTCCGAAGAGTTTAGATTCTGCATTTTTATACTCCGGGGAGTTATTTATACTCCTAAGAGTTATTTATACTCCGAAGAGTTTAGATTCTGCATTTTTATACTCCGGGGAGTTATTTATACTCCTAAGAGTTATTTATACTCCGAAGAGTTTAGATTGTATAGGTATGCTCGTAGAAGAGAACTGCGTCTCACCAGTTCTCTGTTTCATTGAAATATCTCAAAATATAAACTATTACATGATTCAAGTGAATCCCATTTTAGGTAAAGTAAATAAAGTTCCCGGTTCTGTTCTCCTTCTCTTTTAACTGTAGTATTTCTTCAGGTTGCTGATGTTCCACGGACGAGCCACTTCTTTTCCTTCTTCATTCATGAGTTTGTATGCTCCTCCCTTCAGTACTTTGCTTACTATGTATGGTCCTTCCCAGTTCGGATCTAGTTTTCTGGTAGGTTTCAGAGCATCTGCTCTTCTCAAGACCATATCTCCCACTTCAAACTTCCTAGCCTTAACTCGTTTGTTATACCCAGCTCGCACTTGACTTTTGTAAATTTCAGATCTGAGGCGAGCTATTTCCCTTTCCTCTTCTAACAGATCCAGATTCTCCTTCATCAGAGCTGAGTTTTGCATTTCATCATAGTTCTGGATACGATGAGATTCAGATCCAATCTCCACTGGGATTACAGCTGCTGCCCCATATACTAAATTGAAGGGTGTTTCTCCCGTTGCAGTTCTGGGACTAGTTCGATAGGACCATAAGACTGAATCCAACTCCTCTGGCCATGCCCTTTTTTTATTTTCCAACCTTGCTCGAATTCCTTCCACAATAGTTCGGTTAGTGACCTCTACTTGTCCATTAGCCTGAGGATGAGCCACGGACGTAAACCTCTGTTCTATCTTCATTTTTGAACACCATTCTCGAATCCGTTTCCCACAAAATTGGGTACCATTGTCAGAGACCAACACTCGAGGTACTCCGAATCTGCAGCAAATATTCTTCCATAGAAATTTCTGAATGTTACTTTCATCTATCTTAGCCAGTGCTTTGGCCTCCACCCACTTACTAAAGTAATCGATAGCTACAATCAAGAATGTTCTCTTTCCTGATGCTTCTGGAAATTTCCCAACGATGTCTACCCCCCATTTATCAAAGGGACATGGAGAATACATGACCCCCAGCTCCTCTCCTGGAACATGAATAAGTGGTCCATGTCTCTGACACTTGTCACATTTTCGAATCAATTCTTTAGCATCTCTCAACATTTTTGGCCAGTAGTATCCAGCTCTGAGAATGCGTCGCACCACATCTCTGAACCCTGTATGACTTCCTCCACACCCTTCATGTATTTCTCGGATGACATAGTCTCCCTCCCCGTCTGAAATACATTTCAGATACGGATGTGAAAATGACCTCTTATATAAATCTCTTCCGATTAGGCAGTATCTTGCGTATATGGCTCTCTTAGGCACTTCTGGTCCGTCTAGCCTCTCCCCTGTTTTCAAGTAATGCTCGATGGGGGCTCTCCAATCTTCATTCTCCTCTACTCGCATAATAGAGAGAACCTCCAGATCTGTCATCCTATCCTCTGCTGCTAGCAGAGTGATTGATCCCCTGACTCCTTCCTCTGTAGAACTAGCCAACTTAGCCAGGTAGTCAGCTTTCATTTTTTCGGTTCTGGGGATCTGTTCCAAGATGAACTCAATGAACTTGGATTTCATGCTTTCTATTATTCTGACATATTTGACCATTTTCTCATCCTTTACTTCATATGATCCAGCAACTTGTTGAGTCACCAACTGAGAATCAGAGAAAATCCTTACCTTTTGGGCTCCCAAATCAGCTAGCATTTTCATTCCTCTAGCTAAGGCTTCGTACTCTGATTCATTGTTAGAGGCTTTGAAGCCTAACCTGACAGCAAATTGTAATTCCTCCTCTGCTGGAGATATGATTACAATCCCTGCACCGCTCCCTGAGATAGTAGATGAACCATCTACATATGCCCTCCACTCTTTCACTTCTAAGGGTCGAGTAGTTTCTTGAATGAAATCTGCTAAGGCTTGTGCCTTGATAGCAGTTCTGGGCTCGAACTCTATATCGTATTCTCCTATCTCCATAGCCCACTTCACCATTCTCCCTGAAAGATCTGGTCGCCCCATTGTCTGCCTCAATGGGAGATTGGTTCTCACCACCACCTTGTGTGCTAAGAAGTAAGGCCTGAGCCTTCTGGCTGTTACCATCACCGCCAGTGCTGATTTCTCCAGTTCTGAGTATCTTTCCTCTGGTCCTTGTAACATCCTGCTCACATAATATATAGGCCTTTGGTGATCCCCTTCTTCTCTGAGGAGAACAGATCTCAACGACTGTTCGCCTACAGAGAAATACAAGAACAAATTTTCTCCCCTGACAGGCTTGGTCAATAGGGGCAAGGTGGAAAGATGGATCTTTAGCGCCTCAAAAGCCTTTCCACATTCTTCAGTCCATTTAAATTGAGCTCCTTTCCTCAAGATTTTGAAGAAGGGGAGGCTCCTTTCTGCTGATCGAGAGATGAAACGACTCAGTGCTGCAACACGACCATTTAACCTCTGAATTTCTCTTATATTCCGAGGTTCTTGCATCTCGAGAACTGCTCTCACTTTCTCCTTATTTACTTCAATTCCCCGAGGAGTTACCATGTAACCCAAAAACTTGCCCGACTGTACCCCAAAGGTACATTTTGTTGGATTAAGCTTCATTCCACTCTTTCGTATTACCTGGAAAATCTCCTCTAGATCTCGAATGTGATCAGTTTCCTTCAACGTTTTGACCAGCATATCATCCACGTATACCTCCATACTCTTACCAATTTGCTCTTTGAAAACCAGATCCACCATCCTCTGATACGTGGCTCCAGCATTCTTTAGCCCAAAAGCCATATCCACATATCCATATGTGCCACAACACACCACAAAGCTTGTTTTGGGCACGTCTTTTGGATCCATGCGTATATGATGATATCCCTGATACGCATCCATCATAGAGAGTAGTTCACATCCTGATGTGGAATAGACTAGTTGATCAATTCGGGGAAGGGGATAATGATCTTTAGGACAAGCTTTGTTAAGATCTCGAAAATCGATACACATCCTCCACTTTCCAGCTCCTTTAGAGACCATAACTGCATTAGATAGCCACTCCGGGAACTGGATCTCCACAATATGTTTAGCCATCAACAACTTCTCCACTTCCTCCATTATGATCTTGTCCTTCTCAGCTCCGAACCTCCTCAATTTTTGTTTTATGGGTCTTTCTTCTGGACTTACGTGGAGGCTATGCATAGCCAACGCAGTGTCGATTCCCGTGAGATCTGCAGAGTGAAATGCAAAGATATCTGCATTGCTTCTCAAACAATGGATCAAGCTCTGTGATGTCTCATGGTTCATTTGAGTTCCAATTTTTGTAGAACATCCAATCTTGTGTGGAAGGAGTTCTACTATTATAGTCTCCTCTTCTGGTCGGATCTGCATGTGTGGATCCTCTTCCATCATCTCTTCAGCCTTCATTTTTTTTTCCACTAGGGTCATCTCCCCGACCTTGATCTCCCTTGAATGTCCTATCTGCTTTAATGATAGTATCCACATAACACCTCCTGGAACTAATCTGGTCTCCAGAGACTTCTCCTACATCCTCTCCTACAGGGAATTTCATCTTCATGTGGTATGTAGATACTACCGCTTGTAGTGAATTGAGTGCGGGTCTTCCGATGATGACATTGTATGACGAGGGAACGTCTACGATCAGAAAATCCACCATTCTACAAATCCATACAAGGCCGTCCTGACTGGGACCACCTTGACGTTCAGATCCATTTTCTCAAAGCACTCTTTGAATATTATATCGCACGAGCTGCCAGTGTCGATAAAAACACGGGCCACATCATATCCTCCAATCTCTGCTGTGATCACAAGGGCATCACTATGAGGCTGCATAATATTCCCCATATCCTCAGGTCCAAAATGAATCTCGGGCATCCCACTTACTTCCGTCACTTTGTGAACTTCTGCTCCCCAAGTGCTGGCTTTTCTAACGAAAGCTTTACGAGCTCTGTTAGAATCTCCATTAGCCGGACCACCAGTGATCATTGTTATGTTACCTCTCTTGGGAGGAGGAACATCTTTAGGAGCTGGACCAGCTGGCTCCTTGCCCTTTCCTCTATCATCTCTTTTTCCATATTGCTTATCTCTTTCTGCCCTCACATACTCGGCTAACTGCCCTTCTCTAATCATCCTCTCAATAGCGTCTCTCAGATGACGACACTGATCTGTATCGTGACCATATTCGTTATGATACTTACAGAAGGTAGCAGATCTGGGATTCTTTGGCCCTCCCTTAGCTGAGTAAGGGAATTTGAACCCAGGCTGGTTCTGCACTACCTCCAGCAGCTGTGAATGTGGTTTGGTCAGAGGAGTGTAATGACTAAAGGATCTAGAATCAGATCTGAATCCCTTCTCCTCATATCTCCTTCTCTTTTCTCCTCCGATCTCTCTCTTCGCACTAGAGGACTTATCCTCTCCTCTCTTAGTGTTTTGGATTTCCTCCAGATTGATATATTTCTCAGCTCTGGCTAACAGTTCGTCAAAAGTCAGAGGTGGACGTTTAGCCAATGATTTGAATAAATCTCCTTCTATCAATCCTTGGGTAAGGGCATTGATTTTCACTTCTCCTGTGGCATTGGGGACCTCCAGAGCTGCTCTGTTGAATCTACTCAAATAAGCCCTTAACCCCTCGCCTGTTCTTTGCTTAAGGCTCATCAAAGACAACGAGGTTTTCACTTGTCTGCGAGCACTCGCGAACTGATGCAGAAATAACGAGCTCATCTCTTCAAACGAGCAGATAGAATTGGGTAGCAGCTGAGCAAACCATTGTTGAGCTGCTTTCGTCAAGGTCGTCAGAAACACCCGACACATGACTCCATCGGTGTATTGATGGAGTATAGCCCCATTTTGGAATCGTAGGAGATGTTCCTGAGGATCAGAGGTGCCATCATACTCGTATGATAACGTCTTGAAATTTCGTGGCAAAGGATCTGAAAGAATCTCTGGTGAGAAAGGCGAACGGACTCCCCTGCCTCCAGAAGTGACCTCCTTACCACACATCTTTCTCATCTCCTCCATCTCCTTTCTAAGAGCAATGATCTCAGTATTCACAGTATCTTGAGCCGAGGACTGGACATATTCTTCTCCTGAGCTGTCCTCCTCCTCCCTCGTCACCGGAGGTGCTGCTCTCTCCTTCCTCTTTCTTGGACTCGGAGCTCCAGGAGGTGGGATAGATATGACCTCTGTTGATTCTTCTCCAGGAGAGACATTTTTCAGACCTGGATTAGGGACAGCCTTCTTCGGATTGGGTGGCTCCTCTGCAACATTAACGGTTCCTGGAGTGATAGGAGTGCCTATGGTGGGAACTTCTCTATTAGTTAAAGCTCGCGCCACCTCCGAGTTGATTAACTCTCTCAAACTTTCAACTGTCATCATGATGACAGGGCCCATGGAAGAGGATGGAATTGTGGGTGCCCCCTCTGGTGCTAAGGCCTCTTCCGCTACACCCTTATCAGCAGCGATGGCTACGCTCTCAAATGCCTCATTTAGGTTCTTAGACACTTGACCGTCCATGACTAGTTTGATAAGAAGAAAACAACCAAACATTCAACCTAGATACATTCACATCATGTGAGTTCTTTAGGGGAACCTCATTTTTCTTTTTGAGAAAATAGATATTGATAGGACATAATGATGTCATATCATCTGGAAAATGCCCATCTGAAAGATACTCCCCATTTGAGTAAAGATTTTCTACAGATGAGATATTATTGACGTCTGAATGAGACCGTGTCTCCAAATTTTGTGGGTATCCTTTTAGATATTCAGATCTGAATATCATCTCTTCTAACTATGTTGGCTGGTCTCATCTCGGGACTCAAAATCATGATGAGAAGAGACACGGAAGCAGAACCAAATATCATTACAAACATATCCTCAAAGACCTCAACTTGGAATCATGTATCCACAGAGCTGGGATTCTCATCTTGAGGATTTGAATTCAGGACAGCTCATCTTGGTGGTCCATACCATGTACTATTCTCTGCCCATAACAGAATTTATTGTAGGTAAATATCCCCTTTTTCTTCATTCAAATAACAGAATAGGACGATGACATGGCGTGGTCCCCTAGGCTAAAACCCTAGCTCCAGAGATTACAATATTACCCTCGGGCCTTGCAGGTATAAATAGCATCATTTTAATATCTTAAAGGTTAACTCACTTGATCTTAACAAAAAACTCTCTCTCTCTATATACTTTTATACTTAATCCGTTCATTTGAATATCGACTGACTTGAGCGTCGGAGGGCCGTCGCCGGAACCCTCTCCGGCCTGGTTTTGCTGCAGGTCCACCATTTTTGGACCTCCATTTGACCATTCAAGTAACATCAAAGGATTCCCAAAGGATCAAACTAGGTATGGCCATATCTTATTCATTTTAAAGGTAGTTCATATCTGAACTCCTTTTTGTTTCATCAGTCGGTTTTGTTTGATACAAATGTTAAGAGATATTTATGCCAAATTAAAAAAATTTAACTTCTCCAAATTGAATTTTATATAGTGCATCTTTCAAAATAAAATATATATCTAAAACGAATCTAAAAATATATCTTAAAAAACAATTAAAAATAAACTAGATATCTAAAAAAAGTAAAAACAGGATGACCACTCTTGAAATGCCCATACTCACTTTCGTTGAAACAAACATTAACTGATCAGGAATAAATTCATTTTCTCCCTACAACAATATTTCCGATAAACCTAATTACGATGGCGCGTGGATCCTCTCAGTCGCAAGCAACCGCGTCCGCGTCCTCCACCACCTCCCGCCCCAGCACCATGGCGCCGCGTGGCTCGGCCGCCGCCACCGCAGGGATGCGTCGTCGGAGGCTAGGAGGCGCGTCTTCCGCTTCAGGCTCCAACTCGACGAGCGTGAGCGGTGGAGGCGGAAGCGGCGGTGGGAATATGCTCCGATTCTACACGGACGACTCGCCGGGGCTGAAGATCAGCCCGACGGTGGTGCTGATCATGAGCGTTTGCTTCATCGGATTCGTGGCGGCGCTCCACGTCATCGGCAAGCTTTACCGCTTCAAGGCCGGATCCTAATTAATTAATATATCTTCCAGGATAATGCTCTCTACCTGCCACCTGTATTTTCATTACTATTTCTGTCCCTTATAACATGCGCTTTTTCTTTTTTTAATTGTATGAATGATTAGTAATATTTCAACTTTATTTATTGTGTTCTGTTTGCTTCTCTTGATTATTTCCATCATCTGATTCTTATACATGCGAATTCTATGTGTACTTAGGATATTTGTCTCTTTAAAAAGGTACTAAAATTTGGTATGCATTTAGACACAATTGAATATTACTCTATCCTATTTAAAATGTACTCCTTCCACCTACGAGATGTATAGCCCCATTGGAGGGGCACGTATTTTAAGAAATGGATAGATAACGTAAGAGTATGTTGATATTCATTGTAAATATATAAAGTTGAAGAAAATTCAATTGATTAAGTGATGGTTAAAGGGTGATGGTTTTCGTAAAATGTATGAGACTACATTTTTTGAATAGAGAATGTAAGAGGGAGTATGTCATTTTAGACTTATACACACATATTTTTGCTCTAGAATTCTATACTATACATTAAAAATTATTATTATCTAAATTATTACTCCTGTTGTGCCACAATTTGCACGAATAGATTAGATATCCTCCAAGTCAGATATCCAAATTCTCGAACTGATGTATGAAGAATCCGGGTCTAAAGCCTCCTTCAAAATAGTCCTCTAAGAACCTGCAAAAGACACGTCGGAGGGGAGTCCGGCGCGAACACTCCGACGCTCAAGTCAGTATTTGTGATTCAGTCGATAATGGGGACTTAAGAGTCCTCTTTATAGTGATAAGGTTCTCAGAGAAGGAATTAGGATGCTTTATAACAGGTGTTAATAAGGTTAAATAGTATTAGAGATCATAAAATATGAATGTACCTAAGCTTACTTATTTATAGAGGAATTCTACCTGAGGGGAAGTTAGGTTTTCCCCTTATCTCGGACCTGCAGCCTTTTCTATCTTTGAACTAGTCCTCTCGAGTTCCCAGTCCCTGAAAAAACGCAACCACTCCCTCCTATGGACTTCAGCCGCTGAGAAGAGGAAGAATGAGTCTTCCTCTATCCAATCTTATCCCGTTTTATATGGAATCTCTCCTAAACTTTCGGCCAACTAATTCCCCTCAGGGCCAGGTCTTCCTGGTACCTCTCCCCTGAGGTCCTTGGGTGGAGCTCCCTCCGGAGGGACACCCGGATGAGATTCTCTATTCTGAGGAGTCCTCGGCCAACTAATTCCCCTCAGGGCCAGGTCTTCCTGGTACCTCTCCCCTGAGGTCCTTGGGTGGAGCTCCCTCCGGAGGGACACCCGGATGAGATTCTCTATTCTGAGGAGTCCTCTTTAAGCTCGTATCCTCTCATCAATCCTATCCCCTATATACGTGTCGACTTCTTACGAAATGACGATTTTAGGCCGCATCAACTCCCTTCATCCAGTATTAAATGTGATAAAATTGACTTTTATAAGAGATATTATGGAGAGAGAAAATATTTAGTTAGTGTGTAAAAAGTAATGACAAGTGGTGTAAATACGAGATATTTAAAAAGTTACTTTTTTCAAATTCTAAGAAAATGTTCAATTAACAATGAGACATATATTTTTTGCAAATGTTCAATTAATAATGAGACGGAGGGAGTATTAATTAGTTTGAGGATATTTTAGAAAAAAAAAATGTAGTAATTAATTTACACTGAAAAGTGCAAAATATCATAATTTACAAAGAAAACGAAGGGTGTAAGCGATTTGAATATCATTTTAATTATTTAGTTGAATTTTTAACCATCAAATTAGAATTATGTCAAAATTGTTACTCAATTACAAATAAGTATAACTCTAAAAAAATAATACACTCTTCTATTCATAATATATGACGTTTTAACTTTTCGTTTTTTTTTTGTAAATTATATGATGTTTTACACTTTTTAATGTAAATTAATTACACATTTTTTCTAAATTACCCTCAAACTGACTTAGAAAGTAGTAATAACTTTTAGTGTATAGTGTAGAATTTTAGATTAATTATTTAGGAGCATAGTAAGAAGTCATTCATTTTCGTAATATGTATATAAGTGTAAAATGACATATATACATTTTGAATGAGATGGAGTAGTATTTGTTTTAATTTTTCATGAGAGATCAAATGATTTTTCAAGTTTGTCTCTTTCTTAATATTCTCTAGGAAAGTATATTATTCGTTTTATATAAATAATTATTAATATTAAATATTTTTTTAATATATGTGAAAATTCGAAAGGTGCAGTTAATTAGGGGGTGTATTCAATTCAGATTTTGTTGGATTTTTTTGGAAAAAGTCATTGGATTTAGAAAATCTATAGACTCTATGCAGAGTTTGACTGACTTTTTTATTGATTTATATGGATTTTCATAGATTTGACAGAATTTTAAAATACACATTTTTTTATTGATTTACATGGATTCCATAAACTACGCCCCTAAAACTATTGATGCAAACGTATATCGAACACTTGTATATAAAAAAAATTATCTAAATTATTTAAAAAAAATACCAAAAATATATTAGTTCAAAAAAAAAATTATTATTATCATTATTATTCTCATCTTCATTCCTATCACGGTTATACCTCGGTCTCATTTACCACATAGCATTAGCAACTCTGCTTGTGTTTGAAATGGGAACTTGTGAATTGCGATTTGAAAATACCAAAAATTCTCTCAATCACATTTCTTAATGATGCATGACAAGATTGAATAACTCACTTGCATTTTGACGACCTTGACCACCAAAATCTTTTTTTAGATGATATCGAACACCACGTAACGGAGAATTCACGTAATGGGGAATTGACGTCTATTAGATATTATTGCTAACCTAAGGTGTCCAATATACTATAATTTTTAAAGAAAGCACATAATTTTAAAATACAGAGATGTAATCTTTTTCATGATAATAATGGTGGTGAAGAATCTGTGATGCTTATCGAAGAACATGGTTACGTTTCTTGATTTTGTTTTATAGTGTAAAATTCTCAAATAATAAAAACTTTTATAACGTTTTTGTGTTGTATATCTTTTTGTTTCAAATAACAAGTGCTTTCGGAAGGAGACTAATGCAGTAGGTTAGTAGTTGAACAACAAAGTTTTTTTTTCTTCTCTTTCAAGAGTCTTCTGAAAGAATCCGTTGAAATCTCTTGTTTTTAGAAGAGATTTTGAATAGTGAAATTTATTTATATTTTTGAAGGAGAATCCAACGAAATCCATAGAGTATTAAAATTCATAGAGTATTAAAATTCGTAGATTGTTGAATACCTAAATATTTCTAAAGACTTTTTAAAATCCGTATTGAATACCTCAAAATTTTGAAAGACTTTTAAAAATTCGGATTGAATACCCCTAAATTTTAAAAGTCCAAAAAAATCCAACAAAATCTCAATTGAATACATCCCCTAAAGTAGAGCAGGAGAGTAATACATTCGAAATTTAAAATACTGTTAGGGGACTCAAAATACTGTTGTGTATTAGGGGGACTCAAAATATATAGCTACGTCGTTGAGAGATTTTAATACTTTTTTTATGTAAAAAAAATAAATAAAATTGAAAGAGAAAGAATGGATGACAGAATAATAAAAAACACCTCACAACTAATTATCTTATCCCTGCATTGATGTTTTCCAACTAACACTGTTCTTGCTCCCAGCCGATCTTGAGGCTCCGGAGAGATCCCGACATGTTGTGCCATATTGATTTTTGGTCCATGGTATATATGAGACATCGCATAATACATCTTCTCATATAATTTTTTAAACTTGTTCCACATATACAGCCTCCGGCCCCAATAAGATCCCCTTTGACCGTATTGCTCGTACTATTTCTAAGTTATCCTTATGGATGCTAATTTCGATGTATCCATCCTTGATAGAGAAATACAATTCAAATTGGATGGCCTTGAGTTATGCCTCGAGAGTTGACCTGGGGAGTGAATCTAAACACAAATTTCACGACGTAAAATTCATATTGTTCGTCAAAGGTTGCATACAGTACTTGAACTGTGACTTTGTTCAATATGCTAGTAGAGCTTTAACGGTGACTTCATATACCACACCTCACACCACCAACACTGATCAAATTAACTGTCTGAAACAACCTCTTATGTATCTTTGTCCATCTTTATTTTCCTCCATGGATGGTAGCCTGATTTAATCGAACATTGACATTTTAGGCTAAGACTCCAAAATCTTAAGTCTTCATGCTCTTGACCTAATATCAAAGTTTTGAGAAAAACGTTAGCTTCGAAAGAGAAGTGTTAAGATGAAGATTGACTGCCATGATCAAAGTAGTACACAAGATGAAGATTAATGGTCAAGATGGAGTCTGCGCATAATCAGATAGCTACAGTATGCAGACTGTAATGTGGAGCATGCCAGTTGCATGTTTGTTATATTTGTTGTGTAGTGATGTCTAATTAAAGAGTGACAAGTGTCCCCCTAAACCCCTAGACCGAGGCTATATATATATATATATATGTTTTTGCAGCAAGGCTTTTGTAACCAAGTATCAATGAAACCTATTCTTAGCTAAAGAAACGTTCCCTTTCATTTTATGTTACTTTAATATCAAACATAACATTTTCATTATGGTATCATAGCTCTAGGGTCTTCCTGGAGTCTCTGTGTCATTCCCATTCCATTATCCCTCATTAATAGTATATTAGTATGGGGAATTCAAACAGAAGCACCAAAACCTTAAACACCAATACCAACACCAACACCACTTCTCCTATTTTTCCATCTCCACACTTCCATATTCCATTTCATACATTATTCACAGTCAAGCTTACTGAAGACAACTACTTAATTTGAAGACAACAAATTCTAGCAGCAGTTTAAAGGATACAGACTCGAAGGCTTCCTCAATGGATCGAAGACATGTCCACCTCCCACCATCAACAACGGCGATACGGAAGTAGGTAGCCAAAATTCTGATTTTTTGGCTTGGAATATGTATCTAATTGCAAACCTCCAAGGAGATTTGGGAAAGCTTAAAGTCTAGTTTTTCTAGACAATCTAGAGCCAAGGTGATGCACTATAAACAACAACTTCAAGAGATTGAGAAGAACTCTCTTGGCATGAGAGAGTATCTAAACAAGATTAAGGGCTGCTGCGATTTATTGAATGCTTCTGGAAACAAAATCACTACTGAAGATCACCTCCTCTACATCATGTCCAGGTTAGGTGTTGAATACAACCCGATTATGGTGTTCATTAGCTCTAAAATCAATCTTATTTCTATTGCAGAAATAAGCTCATTATTATTAAGTTTTGAAGCTCGTCTAGAGAGCTTTTCTTCTACCTCAACCCGTTTCAATAATGAAGGGTCGTCCCCCAATGTAAACATTGCTCAACAAGGACATGGGGGCAGAAACCCCAATTTACAACACAATAGAGGTCGTGGCAGCCACAATCGAGGAAGACATGGTTTCTATATAGGCGGATTTTCAAGAGGACGAGGTGGTAGAGGGGATCACCCTATCAATACTGGAAACAACAGTGGGCTAGGCTGCCAAATATGCTTTCGAACAAACCACACTACCGCTAGTTGCTATTATAGAGGAAACTCTAAATACATTCCTCCATCACGTGCTCAAAGCCATCAAACTACTTTTCTTCTAGGCCGTATCCACCCTCCGTACATTCCACGAGCTATGATGGTGGAGAATCCTTGATGGAAAGTACTTGGTATCCAGATTCGGGTGCTTCAAGTCATGTGACTTTTGAGTTGAATAACCTTGGTGTTGGCTCGGAGTATCAAGGTTCGGATAGAGTTCACATGGGAAACGGTACAGGTTTGCATATTTCTCACTTTGGTAATTCTATTGTAACTGTGTCAAACCCTAACTCTACTTCTCATTCTTTTTTGTTGAAAAATCTTCTTCATGTTCCTCACATAAATAATTTTTTTTGTGCTTATCAATTTTATAAGGATAATAATGTTTATTTTGAGTTTCACCATTTTCATGGTTTTGTGAAGGATCAATTCACCAACCAAATCCTACTGCAATGTACTCTTGAAAACGACCTTTACAAATTCAGTTTAGTTGTTTCTTCCCCTGCTTCCTCATCAAATCATTTGTCATACTTTCAAGTTTGCACAACTCACATTCCAAGAGGTTAATCTCTAGCTCTTTGGCACAAGAGACTTGGACATGCTTCTTATCCTATCACTAAGAAAGCACTTAACAATAGTTCCATATATTTCCTTAATTATGTTTCTTCTTTGATTTGCACTGCTTGTATGACGACTAAATGTCACAAACTATCGTTTCCTATCTCTAAATCTATTGTAACTAAACCATTTGCATTAATACATTCTCACCTTTGGGGTCATGTTCCAATTACGTCGTTGAATGGTTTCAAATATTACATTAGTTTTATCGATGCCACAACAAAATACATTTGGCTATATTTGTTGAAGTTAAAATCCGATGTGAAAGATGCCTTTGTTCACTTCAAATCCCTTGTTGAGACTCAATTTAATGTTAAAATAAAGAGTCTTCATAAGATGGGGGCACTGAGTATAAACCCTTAATTCCCATATTCAACCAATCCGACATCATACACCAATTATCATGTCCATACACCCCCGAGCAAAACGGCACAGGCAAAAGAAAACATTGCCATATTGTTGAACATGCCTTGGCAATGCTTTCTCAATCTCAAGTCTCTTTATCACATTGGGATGATGCTTTCACCACGAGTGTATACCTCATAAATAGAACACCATCACCTTCCCTTAACTACAAAACACCCATTGAACTACTCATCGGTTCTACACCAGACTACTCATCATGTGAACTTCCTCTTTTGCGCCCTTATAACCGGTATAAACATGAAGATCGTTCTACTCCAAGTGTGTTTCTTGGGTACAGTTTTCAATACAAGGGCTATACCTATTACCCAATGGAAAGATTATCATCTCTAAGCACATTATTTTTTATGAAAATACTTCTCCATTCATTAACCTTTCCACTAAATCATCCACCCCTTATCCCCGTGCTACTACATCATCGATTTCTACTCCACTTATCCCCGTGGTTCCATCTTCTCCTCCACACCATACTCCTACCGATTTACCTTCACCATCATCGACCTTGCCTTCTTCCCCTTCATCTATTCACGACACATTACATGTTGACTTACCATGTGTTGAATATATTTCCTCCCCGTCTACTAATGTTGATGTAGACTGTTCAGATACTTCGGTTCCCCATCATGGTTCACAACACCCCATGATCACTAGAGAAAAGGATGATACCACAAAGTCTAAAGTTCTTATTGCCACTGCCTTTTCGGAGGTGGAGCCCTCTACTTACATTGAGACACTTTCTGACATAAATTGGAAACGGGCTATGGAGATTGAATATTCAGCCCTAATGAAGAATGATACATGTGACGTTTGTCCTCTTCCTTCACAACACTCACCCATTGGCTGTAAATGGGTCTTTAAGATTAAACGTCATGTCGATAACTCCATTGCCCATTACAAGGCTCGCTTAGTGGCAAATGGATATAACCAGATTTCAGGTTTTAATTTTCCCGATACATTTTCTTCGGTGGTTAAGTCTGTCACTATTAAATTATTACTTTCTATTGATTTGGTGTATTCTTAGTCTTTGCACCAACTTGATGTAGATAATGCATTTTTGAATGGTGACTTAGAGAATGATTTGTATATGCTCCAACCTCTTAGTTTTGAGTTGGCAAAGGGGCAACAAATGGTATGCAAACTCAAAAAGTCTCTCTACGGCCTAGAGCAGGCATCGAGAGCTTGGAACATTAAACTAACGACTGCTCTCAAAAATCTTGGTTTCCCAACCTCTCAAGCTGATCATGCCCTCTATTATAGACATCATCAAGGCACCACTATTCTCCTAATCGCCTATATTGATGATATAGTGATTACAGGATCAAACTCTCGTGGAGTTCAAAAGGTGATCCTGAAATTAAAGAACTTCTTCTCTATAAAGGACCTGGGTGAGTTGAATTTTTTCTTGGAAATATAAGTGATTAAAATGACTGGCGGGATCTTCTTATCTCAAAAGAAATATTTGCAAGATTTCTAAAAAGAGCTAGAATGGAGGACGCAAAAAGCCTCACGACACCCATGATCTCCAACATCAACTTTTCAAATTTGAAGGAAGCCCCATAGCCGATCAACAAAAATACAGGAGCACCGTGGGAGCATTACAATATGCTACCATCACTAGACCCGACATAACATTTGTCGTAAATAAAGTGAGCCAATTCATGCAAAATCCTCTGCATACACATCTCAAGGAAGTAAAGAGAATATTGAGATACATTGTCGGCACAATTGATTATGGATTAAAAATGAGAAAATCCAAAGAGCTGAATGTGGTTGGGTTTGCAGATGCAGATTGGGCTTCAGATTTGGACGATAGAAAATTAACTTCAGGATATTGCATTTTTGTTGGAGGAAACCTAGTATCATGGACTTCTAAGAAGTAACAAACAGTCTCACGGTCGTTCACAGAGGCAGAATACAAGAGCTTGGCATTAGCAGCTTGTGAAGTGACATGGATACAATCTTTGTTAAAAGAAAATACACCAATGTAGAAATAAAATCTCAACCATTTGGGTTGATAATCAATGGGCAAATTCATTAGAAGCAAATCCAGTTTATCATTTAAGAACAAGGCATCTTGAATTGGATTTACATTTTATTCGAGATAAAATAACAAAGAAAGAAATTCAAGTCTTGCTTGTTCCTACCATTGATCAAGTTGTCGACAGTCTTATAAAACCACTTACCGGCCAATTCCTTCATCGCATGCGTAATATGTTGAACGTTGTTCCGAGCAGCTCCTTCGAATTGAAGGGGCGCGTTAAGATGAAGATTGACGACCATGATCAAAGTAGTACATAAGATGAAGATTAATGGTCAAGATGGAGTCTGCGCATAATCAGATAGCTACAGTATGCAGACTGTAATGTGGAGCATGTCAGCTGTAAGTTTGTTATATTTGTTGTGTAGTGATGTCTAATTAAAGAGTGACAAGTGTCCCCCTAAAACCCTAGACCGAAGCTATATATATATATATATATATATATATATATATATATATATATATATATATATTGTTGCAGCAAGGTTTTTGTAACCAAGTATCAATGAAACATATTCTTAGCTAAAGAAATATTGTTCCCTTTCATTTTACGTTGTTTTAATACCAAACATAGCCTTTTCATTCGGAGGAAAGTCGAGTTTACAAGTTCCTCATCCCATGTATCAATTGGAAGAATGAATCTAGCAATATGGTTCACCCTACTATTCTTGATTTTATACGTCCCTCTACAAGCCCCATGACCCAGACATCTTTGTGTATATGGATATCATTACCCTTCTCAATCCTCTAATGCAGCCCATTTTGAAGTAACTTCCTAATCCAACAAATTGATCGCCAAATAAATGAGGGATTACTTCTTAACTCAGCCTCGAGAATGTCCCTACGCTTAAAGTATCTAGCTTTTAAGACTCTTAACACTAGAGCCTTTGGATTTATATTAAAATACCATACTTGCTTTGCTAGTAGGGCTCTGTTAAAATCCACCAACTTTCTAAAACTCGTAACCATCTTTTTTCGATTCACATAATGAATCTAATGAAGTCTGGTGTAATAAATTTTTCTTCCGATTTTTATTCCCACCAAAATCGAACACATATCATTTTCATATCCATGTACACCGAGGTAGTGACTCTAAAACGCGACATCGCATACGTAGGTACAACCTGAAGCCTAGAAGAACATCTTTTACCAACACTTATTTTTCTTCGTCTAAAAATCTTTGTGTTTCCATTCCTCTACTTTCTTTGCCATTCAATCTCGAAGATATTCAAATTGAATTTTTTTCGCTTTTGAGGGTGAAAGTTGGTATGCCTAAATAAATCTCATGCCCATGTCTAATCTTTAAGTTCAAAATTTGATTTATTCTTCTCGAAGTGCTCTGACTAAAGAGGTCACAAATTTATCGTGATTGGCCATTTAACCTGATGCCCGCTCATTTAAGGTGAGGCACTGCTTAACATTTTTACAATCGTGCTTGTCAGCCTTGAAGAACAAGAGGCTATCATCTGTAAAAAAAAAAACAAATGTGTAACAATTGGGAATCCTCCTTCATTTAAGGCCAACTTTTAGTTTTTTTTTAATTAAAATTCTTATATTCACGCGATCCATTGTAACTTTTTCACTTTCCTTTTTTAGACATTTCACAATAAGTTTTTCATTTTATTTTAGACATATTGTTTTATCTCTTCCAATCACATCCTTTGTACTATATCCATTATTTTACCATACTTCATTTCATAATCGCCTATTTTTTTTCTCTCAATCACATCATTTTGTATTATATCTACTCCATCCGTCCCTGAAAAACTTGTGCTTTTTAAGCACAAAAATTAAGAAAAAACTGTAATGATTAGAGTGTTGAGGGGTAACTTTGTAATTTTCTATATATGAAGTAAATAAAGTAGTTGGATTGAGTGTATGGTGTGCCCCAAAAGTAATGAAATGAAGAGTAAATATGTGTATATTGTGAGGGTGACAATTGTGAAGGGGGACATTCTAGCATTGTTTCCATTTAATGATATGCAAACGTTTGAGGGACAAACTAAAAATGAAAGTATGAAAACTTTTGAGGGACCGGGGGTATTATTTCAGAAAAGAACTCATATGCACTTAATGGCATATAAGCACTCACTTGCATATCCGCCCTGCTCGGTTATTGTTTCTTCTCTCCTTTAATATTGTGGTTCATCCCCCTCTCAATTTTAATTGTTATTTTTACTTTCTCATTAATTTAAATTTTAAATTAATTTAATTTCGAAAAGTAATATCCATTGTTTGAAGTTTCTTAACGAATGTTGTTAATTTTGAAATTTGAATGTTATGTTTGAATTCTGAATGAATTATTTGTTAATTATTATAAAGCAAGGTTGCAGAAATAGGGCTAGGCGCCCGCCTAGGCGCTAGGCACCCACCGTCCGCCGCGATTTCTTGCTAATCAGGGAGAAAAATTGTTTGGGTCTGAGTCGCCGCCTAGTCGGCCGAGTCGCTCCTAGGCGGCTGAGTCCTAATTTTTTTAAACTATTATAAGTAGGAAAAAATCAGAAGCAAAGCAAAAAAAACCTAAATCCACTCTTCTAATCTTCAATCGTCGTCTTGAGATACTCGTTGCCGCTGTTGTGAAGTTTGTGCCTCCGTCGCCAAGCACGATACCTCCGTGGAGAAGCTCGTTGCCGCCGTCCGTTTGCTAAAAAAGCCCAGTTACCGCCGTTAGCTCCTCTTCACTGCCCAAAAGTTGCAGAATTTTTTTTCCAATCTGCTACGCTACCGCCTAAGTTTCTGTCTTCTGAATCCTAATCAATCAACCGCCTACTCCTGAACCCTAATAGTTAATGCATAAATTATGGGCCATAGGCCCATAGGGCCTCAATGCCTCTCGGTCTGTCTGCTCTTAGGTAATAAGGTAATTGATTTTTTCTCTTAAGTTTTTAAATTTTTTGCAGTATTTAAAAAAAATTAAAAAAAAAAAAACTAAGAAACGCCTAGACGGTCTAGGCGCTAGGCGGCTCAAAACCGCCCGACTAGCGATTTTCGATTTCTACAACCTTGTTATAAAGTGTAATACAATAATAATATTAAAAAATATTTTTTAATATAATTAAAAAGTGTAACCTCAAATGTCATCTCCAATTTCTTATGTACACGCGAGTGTATGGTACCCCCTACCATTTCAGAATCAATTTTAATTTTAATCCTTACCCGGTTACCCAACCCGCTTTTAATTGGTTCATTTGCAACAAAAGGTTTCTCTCACACCACTGACCACTCTCACTCGTGCGATTTTAGAGTTATGTTCTACGGCGACGACGGGCTGCACTTGATTTAAAAGTTAAATTTTAGGGCTGCGATTTTGCGAGTTCATCTTCTTTGACGGGCGACGGAGATTTCATCTTCTACGACGGGTGGGCGGCGGTGATTTCTAGGCCTATGGCGGTAATTTGTTGGGTATCTTGTGCTTGGAGAAGCCGAAGCATATCCAGCTTGACGTGCACCACCAATATGTTTTTAATTATATGTTGGTTGTGGTGTAGGTGATTCACAGCTTCTGCGATGTTTCCAATTTCGTAGTTATTATTGTTTTTAATTGATGTTTCCAATTTCGTAGATCTTATTGTTTCTATTTGTACACTCTGTTGTTGTGAAAGTATGTGAGATATTGGTTTTATCTTGTTGAAGAAGAAGATATGTTGGATGTTTAAATATATTACTCATGTTTTCTTTGTTGGTGTTTGAATTAATAAAATGCAATGAAGCAGTGATTGGTATTTGCTATTCTATCGATTGTTTGATTGTTTTAATGCTTTATGATGGTGCTTGAAAGATCAAAGATCTTGTATGTGATCACAATAACAAGACAATTCTAGTTATTTGTGCATTGCCAATGTTGTGGATTATGGAATTCTTGTTGTGTAATTTAATTGTTCAATAGTATGAGGGAGACCACTGATATTTTGTTTGTGTATGAAATACTTGATTTTGTATGGTGTGATGTGTTGTGCCCTGAACTAGGAGAGGTAGAACAACTGATGAAGATAGTGTTGCAATTATTTTTCTGTTAGTAGTGATCATTTTTTTGTAATCATGTGCTCTCTCAATAAAGAAAGTTAAGTGACCCAAATTTAGCATGTGCATGACACAAAACTACAGTGTTTCGTAGTTTCTGGCGAATTTAGGACGAAAATTAGATTAATTGCGAAAAATTATATGTTCACTTCTTGATACAATCTGGTTGAGTATAAATATATATTAACTTGTGTCATTTTTTTGTTTCTTTAGGTTTATCATGAAAAAAACTAAACAGATGGTACCTAAAGGTATGGGTCCAAGAAAGAAGAAGAATCATATTGCTCTTAGAACAAGATCAAAAGTTAATATGTCACCTACTGTGGATTCTGTTGAAGGCCCTGCAACTGAAAAACAGAAGTCTTCTTTGGACTATTTTGATCTTTCAAAAGATACGCCTACATCTAAGGCTCCTGCTGCTGCTAATACTTCTATCGATAAGGAAAGACGGTCTAAATATAGGAATGATTCTATCGATAAGGAGAAACTCAAGTCTGCTGCCATTGCTTCTACTATTGTGAAGAACAAAGTGTTACCAAAGATTCATAATGACAAACCTACTATCAAAGCTTCTACTTCTACCAATGTTGTTGCCGCTACTGCCAAAACTTCTACTTCTACCAATGCTGCTGCCGCTAGGGGTGAAAACGGATCGAATATTTCCCGACCGATCCGGAACCGTATCCGGTCGGATACGAATTCGGTATAAAAATTTAGTATTCGGGCGGATACGGATTCAGATACGGATAGTTGACTTCGGATTCGGAATACATAATATCCGACCGTATTCGAGTTTTCCCATATTTTATCGGATATTATCCGGATAATAAATCCGGATACCCGGATTTTTTAATATATTTTATTTTATATTAATTTTATTAAAACTCTATTATAACTTATAACATTATTGGGCCTTATTAAAAACTAAAAAGCCTAAACCCTCACCCCCAACGTCCGCCGCCCACTCCTCTTTCCCTTCCCTTTTTTGGCCCCTGCACGGCTGCACCCCCAGCCCCGACCCCCGTCCCAGCCCCCATCTTGACGTCGCTGCCACCCTTCATCCCGAGCCCCGATTAGATTCAGAGAAAATTTAAGGTACAAATTGTTGAAACTCCATTAAATGAAATGGAGGAAAATTGAGGAGGTGGTTCTTAGTGTGCTTGTATTTTGTTGTACATTACTTTTTCTTTAATTTCTTATATTACCCACTAAACTACATGAAAATCTATGAATAAAGTAAGTATTTATGTGTACTGTGTACATTCGAACATTTGCACGCATATCATAAATTGAATGATAATTGGGCGAAATGTGAATCAGATTGGGCAAATGGAAGGAGATCCACCGTCGCCGATCAACCTTGCCGTCGGTGAGACGTCCGCCGCCGCCTATTCACAGCCTCTGAATGTCCTTCCCAAACCTAGCACATCCATCCAAGAAATTAGGTTAGATCTCCACTTTAATTTAATCTGAATTAATTCAAGAACTCATTAATTTTGATGATTACGAAGGATATATTTTAATGATTTCATGTTTGTTGATTTTTTATGTGTTTCAATCACATTTTGATGATTTCCATTTGAAATATATTATCCGATTATAGTTATTCGAATCCGGCCCGAATTCGTCCGATATCCGTTCCGTATACCGAATATTCCGAATTCGTATCCGAATCCGTCTTTTCCGTATCCGACTCCGAATTCGAGAAAAAAATATGGTTTAGGATACGGTATAAGCACTATCCGTCCTTATCCGATCCGTTTTCACCCCTAGCTGCCGCTACTGCCAAAGCTTCCACTTCTACCAATGCTACTGATGCTGCTGCTGCAAAGAAAATTGACAAGATTCGTAAGGTTATATCCGAGAGGTAATTATTTTACAATCTAAAAGATTCACAATTTATTTGGATGATTTCATCATTGGATTATATTTGCATGTGGTATTACTGAATGTTATTTATGGTATTACTTGATTGTTGTAATTATTTCATAGACTGTGGTGTTATTATTTTGTTCTTTGTGGTATTACTGATTGTTCTTTGTGGTATTATTGATTGTTTTTTTTTTTTTTTGTATTACTGATTGTTCTTTGTGGTATTATTGTTTGTTGCATTTGATATATTGTTGTTTGTGGTATTACTGTTTGTTGCATTTGATAGATTGTTGTTTGTGGTATTACTGATTGTTCTTTGTGGTATTACTAATTGTTTGTAGTATTACTGATTGTTGCATGTTGTATTACTAATTATTTTATTTTTGTATATGTAGTGAAATTATTACTCACGGTAGACCACATGGTCTATATAACCTACTACGGGAGTTGACAAATGCTAAAAAAAAGGACATCAATATCATTGGATTCGGTGGAATGCTAGAGCTGAACTTCACTAAATACCATAACGAAAACATGCTGAATTGGCTAGTTAAGAACTTTGACGGTAGTAGTCGAATGCTGTTAATTGATAACTATCATCAATTTTTTATAACTGCTGATGATGTATACGATGTCTTTATGCTTCCGAGGAATGGGGGGTTTGATGTCCCTAGTTATTCAATGAATAAGGATAAGTCGAGTTTCTATACAAGCTTTTGTACGGAGTATAAATTCAAAGATCACCCCCCGCTTTCAAAAATTAGTTGCTTTGATGACTAATGAGTTGAAAGAAGGCGGAGATGATATTAAGAGAGCTTTTTTTCTCTAATGTTTGACTTCGTTTCTGTGCCCCCTCTTCCAATAGGTCTGTGGGAAATGGCCTTCTTCAAGGTTGTTGATGTTGTAGAGAACATTTCCACATATGATTGGTGTTCATTTGTTCTTGAAAAGTTGTGCGAAGCTGTCAAATTATCTCAAACTGAAGGTGTGAAGAACGTAAGCGGGTGCATGGTCTTGCTACAACTCATCTATTTTCATATACTAAAATGGAGAGGTGTTGATGAACCATGCTCCATTCCTTTAATAAAACATTGGAATGATGAATGGTTGAAAACTCGATCTTATCAAGAGACCACTACTGCTCGTTATAGTTCTGGGGATTTGATAAGTGACATTTATCCACTGACTTGAACGGAGCTTTCAAAAAACCTGATTGTGAAAGAAATTTTAATAAATCAAGCGATGATGAATGGACACAGGCATACAAAATTGTATTACTTCATTTTATTTATGTTTATCAACTTATAACGTTTCTGTTGTTTGACATTTTTTGTAGGCTTTGAAGGATATATTGACGTCTTTCCAAAAAGATGCATAAGATTTCTCAAATAAGTACATTACCATGCTAATGGACTTATGCAACGAAGGTCAATCAAATGTTGCTGCTCAAGAGCCTGATTCTACTCCTGAACCTAATTTGTCCGATACTCAGAAGTTTTTCATTTCATAAGTATGTCGATGGGCTGATAAATCACGTTATGATGATGAGAAAGATGGCTGCTGAGATGCCAAATTGGGATTTGCTAACTCCCGAACCTGTCATCTACCAAACTAACCTCAGTGGAGATGAAGCACTTCATGTTCCATTGTATCCACTACAGTAATAGCTTTCAAATCTCATTCATTTCCTTCTTTAATATTCTTTCTCTTAGTCTCATTTCCTTCACTCATCAATATAATGTTATGACGTATTATGTTCATAGCATGTCTCCACGTGATCTCATTGTTGTTGTTTTCCACATTTTCACAAGTAGTTTTTGTTATCATTACAAATATTATTAATATGAATAATGAAAGGAAAATTGCATAAAGAAACATACCATTTTTTTATTTTTTTTCTACAGTCAATGTGTATCTATCTTGTCCCACGCATGTTCCTTTGAAATTTTGCTCCATCTTTTCAAAATATAATCATCAAGTATCTTTCTTTGGGTGCGTTTGGTTAGTTAGATTAGTATGGTTAGATTGTTTTATCTCACTTAGTCAGTTGTTTGGTTTGCATGTTGAAAGCATAAGTTAGAAAAAGGCCCGAGTCAGTTTTTTGGTTTAATCACCCATTCATGGGATTCTTTGTCTTGTTGAAGGAGGTAAGATTATTCATCAACCAAAAATCTGATTTCATTCAAAGAGATGAAATGTCCTTTCTAACCTCCAAACTTTATAAATTAGGACCATATTAGCCTCAAATGTAAAAGAATTTACACTGCCAAATACTAATAAATAAATAAAAAAAAACTATTTATCTCCGCCATTGAAGGAGAAGAGGGAACCTCCATATTCATTCAATCTGCCTCAACTCTTCTCCATAGCTGCAGCCACCGCATCGGAGGTTCCGTCGCCACCGCAAAAGAGATTTCATCGTCGTCGCGCCGCATAAGAGGTTTCATCGCCGTCGCCGCTTCCATCATCGTCTCCGTTGCAAAGCTTTCATCGCCATCGTCGCTGCAGTGGTATAAATATATACGCATAATTTATATTCTGATATACCTTTTCGAAAAATTGAGAATTCGGAATCTTAATTAATGTGGAGATCGAATTCATGTAATTGATTAAGGCTAGAAATCCAAATTCCCAAAAACAATTATGAAAAGAGATAAGTGGGAAGGACCTGGAACGTTCTAGGTTCCAGTAGAATTTTAGTTTTATTTTTATTTTTAATTATATCAAAATTTGATACCTTTTACTATTAAACTTGGACAAAAAATATACTCAATTTATTTGAGCCCAATGGCCCAATTAATTCATCAAAGGAAATAAAAAAAAATCACGAGAAGTATAATACAGTAATAATTTTTTTTTAAAAATGTTAAAGGGTATTATTGACATTTGACACTACAATCCAATTTTATCCTATAATCCAAATAACTTAAGTATAAATTATCATATAAATTAAAAAATTTAATCCATCAATCCAAACATAAATTTTAAATCAACTTTTCAAATTATGAACAGTGCAATCCCGCTAAGTCCTATCACAGTATATCTATCCTGTCTACTGAACCAAATGAGCCCTTTATGTTGTGTATGTGCAGGATCCTCAAGCAGTGGTAACATAACATTCTGAATTCCTCAAATTTCATGCAATTGCAACTTATTTGATTTGTGAATGTTATATATTACTCGTTTGAGACGTCCGAGACCATCATAAGTAACCGTATAAACCAGTTGACTATCTTGAACTTCAACAACAATAGAGGTAGCTGATACACACTTGAAGAACTCATTTTCAAAGTGTTTAAACATTGAATGTGTATACTTCTGCATCATGCTTAAGCAATCACCTCATTTCAAAGAGAGATTTGGGTTGCATACTTGAACAATTGAACTCATCAATCCGTTATGTTGTTCTCCAATGGTCAAATTTTTGCTTCCTTGAAAATCCCATAAAATTCAGTCAAATTTGTTTGTTTCTTTTCTTTGAATCCAATTACATGGTTTGTACTCTCACTCCTTTGAGATGACCTTATCCCAGCAGAAAATATCTTTTTGCTCAATGTTGTACACCATTTTCCCCTTATACTGTACAATCTTTTAAGCCAGTCGTTGTTTTCAAGTCCGTATGTGGATATCAAATTTCTCCAACAACTTTTAAACTCTTGTTCATCAGCACATCCCATTAGACATTTGTTGAATGCATCTTTAAATGAGCCTTCATTCTTTAGTTCTCCAAGGTTTTTAACTGCATTTTGTTGAATATGTCATAGACACAATCTATGCCTTGTTACTGGGAATATCTGTATTTTTATAATAGATATTAGTAATTCAGTAATACCATAATTAATATACAATAATACCAAATGTATAATTACAACATATAATGTTTTAATACCATTTCTATTACCTTTGATATTACTAAGTCCTGGTCCGTGAATATAGTTGTAGGAGTTTTTCCTTGCATTATTTTTTTGAAAGTTTGAAAAAGCCATTCGAATGTCTCGGTTTTCTCATCAAATATGAATGCATAACCAGACATCACGTTCATCCAATGGTTATTTACCCCTACAAAGGGAGCACATATCAAATCGTATTTGTTTGTTTTATAAGTTGTGTCAAACACGACAACATCCTCATAGACCTCATAATCTTCTTTCATTAATGAGTCCCTCAAATGCTTGCTAATCTCCCCTCCTCATTTAGTCTTACTTTGTAAAAGAAGTCATCCTCTGCATTTTCTTGCTTATCCATCATTTAAATTAATGTATTTGCATCACCTATTTCGACCAATTTTATTTTTCAACGATTTACAAAGTTGTAATGATCCTTGATAGTGAGTCCAACACTTCCTTCTCCCCTAACATTTTGTGCAATGTAACGATAGGAATCTATTGGTCTCATCCCTGAAGACAACATATCTTCTATTACCTTTCATGTGTCAGCCGTAATCTATCTTTCTGAACAATGTAGATAGCCCCATTCACTTCTAGTAAGCGGATGATTGTGTTGTAAATCATGTTTCACAACTTCAAATCTTTCATTTTTATTTTTTCTGACCAACATTGATGCTTTGCAACCCGTTCTTGTAATTCCAACACCCTTCTTCTTCACAGATGTACCGGCTCCAAGACTTCTTTCATTTTTTCGCCTCACTCCTTGACAAGAACACACAAACAATTTGGACAACACAACCTTATTATCGCTTGTAGAAAATCTTGTTGTTGATTTACGTATGCTAAACTCCAATGAACAAGCTTGGTAACGATACAAATCATACATTTCCTCCACTGTTTCTTTCTCCACATCAAGTAGAGAACCACTAATACCATTAACATCATCACCGTTTTCTGATTTATATGTAAAAAAAAAAAATCAATACAATAATAATATGTTATTCTATTGTAAGTATGATTTACATTTTAGAGGTTTTGTACCTGTGTTTGATATCACAACAATCTCTTCCATGTTCTGTTCTTGTATCTCACTGCATCGTTCATAACAATCATATACTTCTTCATCTTGAAGAGAAACATCTTGAATTTCATATATCTTCCAACCTATAAATGAAACTGAATTTAGTAATACCACAAAGAATATCCAGTAACAGACCTTCTATCCAGTAATACCACATGTCTAATAATACAAAAAATATAACAATTTTAGTAACTTGAATTAAACACTGTCAAATTGTGAAAAAATTACCTTATTCTTCGATGTGAATATTTTTCGTATTGAAATTATCACAATCTTCAATATTATTCATATTTCAATGATATTTCCCTAATATCAATAGAATAGTTTCATAAAAATTAGAGCAAGAAGAAGAAACTAATGGAAATTATGATTAAAACACAAATTGTACATTGTTAGGAATTAATATACAAGAATTAATTCTCAACCTCACTACAAGTTCGGACTTTTAGATGAGACATAATTCTTTCTTGGTATCAGGGCAAACGACCTGAGTTCAATTCCTGTTGAAAGCACTCCACCCATTTAAATTGTCCACTCGATGGGCCTCCTCCCAAAAAGGGTTCGATTCCTGTTGAAAACACTCCACCCATTTAAATTGTCCATTCAATGGGCCTCCTCCCAAAAAGGGTAAGAGGTGTTAATCTGGCCCACGAGTAAGGGGGACTTTTAGATGAGGGAATTCTTTCATACATATCTCTGTTTTTTTTATATTCTATTATTGTGATGGTAGAACCTAAGTGTGACCCAATGTCATCGGACTACGCCCTTGCCTTTTTGCCTAGTTCCATGTTAAGAATGCCAAATATTTATCCCTTGATAGGGAGGGAGTAGTATATTTGAAGAAAAAGAAAATAAAAAAGGGGATAGCTATCACTCGTAGTCATGCGATGTGATTCATTCTGGCCCTCGTGCACCGAATAACTTGATAACTTTTCTAAAATATGCCAAATCTATCGAATTTTTCTTCATTCAATCACTCTTTCTCTCTCTCATCTGTCTGTCTCCAGCACTCTCCTTAATAATTGCAGGCAGGGGCCAAAAAAAAGGTGCCAAAATCTCACATATTCCACCCCCACTCCTGAAATTAATCTCAATTTCATTCGCTGGTTGCATTAATTTCAAGGACTGATGATGGAGGTTCGAGGTGAGGATGATGTTCAATCACGCCATCATCGTGAACAGCAATCGCCCTCCAAGCAACTCAAGTCTTCCCCTAAATCCGTTGATACCAATTCCGTTACGCAAAGGTACGCCGTTTTCTCTATTCCCTTCCGATTTGGGGGATTTTTCTGATTGGATTGAGTTTAGTGATTTTTATCGAGGGTTTGATTTCAATGTGTTTTGCAGATTGCAGAAGGAGCTGATGGCTCTAATGGTATGTCTACCTTAATCAGATGAAGAATTTAATATTGTTGTTTTCCCCCTTTTTTGAGCGATATACTGAGGTCGCTTTTCATTACATTTGATTATAAATCGAAAATGTGTTCATAATTCTTAGGATGATGTGGGAGTGTTATGTTACTTTTTATTTGTGCCTTTGGTCTTCTTGTCAATAATTAGGGGGAATGATTTCAGTATCAATCTTTTGGGAGCTCCTAGATTATGCCTGTGCGTTTTGTTTGATTATCTTGCTCAAAATTGAACCATCTACTCTGCTTTCTTCATCTGTTGTTATAACGAGTTGATGATTGTCTTTGTTTCCATGAATTCTAAATGTTTGATATTAGGAGAATTATATGTTCTACGTTGTGCATATGCAATTTGGTTCCTTGAGAAAGATTTGAAGGAATACCATTTAAAGAAAATATTGCATATCTGTCTTATAAGCAGTAAAACTACACATTTGGGCTATTTGTTCTTAATTTGATACCGACACAGCGCCAAATTTTAAGATAACTCCGGTGATATTTCTTCACTTCTGAATGAATTTCATTGGTTACGTTAGGTTTTGCTTCTGTTTATCGTTTATTCAGGAAAACTCTTTATGTTTGGATAAAAAATTTATGGTGTCATTGAGGTAAGACAGTTGAATTTAGGGAATGGGGGTGTATATATTCATTCCTTGATTGAATATACAATGTTTTTTTGGAAACTATGGTTACTTATTTTCAACCATTTACAGTGTAATGAAGACCTTCTGGTGCTGGTAGGATGTTGTTATAATGTGAAAATAGCGATTCTGATAGACAGTTGTAACTTATTTGTGTAGATGAGTGGTGATGATCTGGGAGTATCTGCTTTTCCTGAAGGGGAGAGCATATTTAATTGGATCGGGACTATAAAGGGTGGAAAGGGAACTATGTATGAGAGTCAATCTTACAAACTTTCGCTGCGCTTTCCAAATGATTATCCGTTTAAGCCTCCCACAGTTAAGTTTGAGACCATGTGCTTCCATCCAAATGTGGACCAATTTGGGAATATATGCTTGGACATTCTTCAGGTACTGGCCAAAACTATAATATTAGTTATTTTTCCGGTTTCTGTCCCTTTTCTGCATTCAACAAAGTATCAATATGCATGCTATTGACCGACTTTCATCGTGAATTCCTTTTTTGCAGGATAAGTGGTCCTCAGCATATGATTGCAGAACAATTCTTCTTTCTATTCAGAGTCTACTAGGAGGTAACCAGAATGATGTTTCTGTTTTTCATTTTCTTTCTAACTTTTTTGTTGGTATAGTTACTATTCAAGATAAAATTTCAAGAACAGAAAACGACTATTCTTTACCAAGTAGTAGTAGAATTAGGTTCATGTTAAGTAGAATAAATGAAAATAAAATTAAGTTTATTGGTAATGTTTTTTGTTTGCACATGCAGAACCAAATACTGAGAGCCCTCTCAACACCTCTGCTGCTTTACTTTGGAAGAACCAGGAAGGTCAGTTAATTTTCCGTTCATTCTCGTTTTTCTTATTATCTTGATTCAACGGTGAGTAGTTCCAATGCCATTGCTCAAGGGATTGGTGGTAGTGTCACCAAAGATTTGTACTTTATCTGTTTGTTTTCTTGAATTGCAGAGTACAGAAAAATGGTACGCAAACAATATATGGCTGGGGAATCATTTGAGAACTGATTCTCAACTCTCGTCATTGTAAAAAAAAAAAAAGCTCCCGAATTCCTTCCACGTTGATAACCATAAACTCCATGATGGAAGAACATCTGTAGAGAAAGATAAAGGTTGGAGGATCATTGTTAGCACTATTTATTTATTTAATACAGAAAATCAAGATATATTTTATATTTTTTTTACTATATGTAATACCAGCACAATTAAATTTTGTGACTGTGTAATTGAACCAAGATAATGTTGATATATTTTCTGTATAGTTGTTGATCAATAAAGGACCCCTCTGGTGTTATTGGTTAAAGACAATAAAAGGGGTTTTGGATTAAAAGGAAAGAAAGAAAAGATAAAGGTCATAACTGATGAAAGTGATTAAAAATTCCAAAAACTGATTAAGTCAAAAAAAATCTGAAACAACTTTTTCTTGGTAGCTATTTAATTACACCAAACAACTTTTTCTTATGAGCCAATGATGTTGTATTAATTGTTAGTAAAGTGTTTCTCAGAATCTTTTGCCTATATTTTGTCTCTGTCGACAACTATTAGTGGTGGTTGAAGTGGAGACCCACACCTAATGGACATAAACTTTAGTCCAAATGCATTGTATGCTTAATCTTGCATCATTGTGAATGTGTATTATGCATTAATTAATATGCGGTGTATCATTCAATTATATATCTATAAAAAATGAAACGAAATTAGAATTGCAAACTAGCATTTTATTAAACAACAATTAAATTATCAATCACTATGAGTCAAATCTAATAATTCACACAATAATCAAATAACTAATGATAGAACAAATAAATTAAAATATTGATGTTTAAAAGTTGAGGGCAGGCTGCAACTAATAACCATAGAAACTGGAGATCGACAACTAGCTTTGTTTTCGGTAAATTATGAGTTTAAATATAAATGAATTATCTTAATACTTAAAACTAAGGGTCTTCAATTTTAATATTATAATATACAAATTGTTTAATTATAAACTACAAAAGAGTTAAAACAAAAACAGTGTTACTTATTAATAGAATAAAAAAATAGAGATTGGCTATGTTGCCCTGTGCGGAGGCGATACAATATGGATAAGGGGACACAATTTAAAAAAAAAAATTAAGGTATGATTCGGCAAATGATACTTTTTTTTATATATATATTTTTATATGTAACAGCTATAAAATATATAGAAATTTAAAAAATTCATAATTCAAATGTATGTAATTCACATTTCTCTCATTTAAAATTTAAGCACATTCAATGGTTTAATCAAATTAACAAAACAACAATTCAAATATCACTAATACTTAATAACATGGCACTGAGTTCATTAATTTTCATTTTATTAAGCAAAAATTTGTATGAGACCGTTTCACGGATCCCTTTTCACCCATATTTTAAAATTTTGAATAGGATAATTCTTTTTTTTTTAATTTTTAATTTGTAAAAAAAAGTGATAATATTTAATTAAAAAGTAATAATATTTTTAACAAAAGTGACTATGACTTTTTACTTAAACATTATCACTTTTTACATGAGGGTTAAGGGAAATCCGTCTCACGGTATGAGATCCGTCATCCGTGGAGGAATTATTTGTTTTGGTCCTATAAGTTTAAGACAATCCAAAATAAATCCTTTAAGTTTTAACTTTACAAAATATGTTCTTTATGTTTCAATTTAGTCCTTTTTTTATTCAATTTTAATCCTTTATCTTTGAAAACAATTAAAATTAATTAAAATAATTAAAAAAAACTCAATGAATTAAACTTAATTAAATTTATTCAAATAACATTAGGCCTACAATCAATTTTTAATTGACAACGTATTTATGGAACAAAATTTCATTTGAATATTTTTATTTTATTTTAGGGTACAAAACTTATATTTGTGGTGTGTTTTTATAACTTTTTCATTTTTTAGAATTGTATATAGATCAATATATATTTTTTTTAATTTCAAATTTTACACTACTATTATTTGTACCCATATATTTATATAGACCGGATTAGTGAGTTATCGTGTAAAATCATCACTCAGGAAATTATAATTTAAAATAAATAATCTTATTAATATATTTAATTAAATTAAAGATAATACACATCTTTTCTTATTTAAATATATTTTCTGTATTTTTTATCTTCGATTTTTCCTGAAAAGCCTGCAAACACAAATAAAAATTTCCAAAAGAAAGTTCGATGATGATGATGGGCTTCGATTTTTCCTGAAAAACCTGCCAACACAAATAAAAATTTCCAAAAGAAAGTTCAATTTTATTTTTTAAATTTCAAAATTTACAGTGAATTATTATTTGGTTGAAAATTTAATTTTTGTATTTTTTATAATTATATTTAAATTATATACATAATTTTATAATTAATTGATTTTAACAATATGATTTGATGTTGTCAAAAAAAAAATTGAAATGAAGTTTTGATTTATAAATACGTTGTCAATTTAAAATGTACGTCAAGTCTAATTTTATTTGAATAAATTTAAGGGTTTCCAAAGATAAAGGATTGAAATTGGATAAAAAATGACTGAATTAAAACTTAAAAGACGTATTTTGTAAAGTTGAAACTTAAAAGATTTATTTTGGAATATTCTAAACTTACATGACCAAAAAAAAAATTTCCTCTCATCCGTGACACAGTCTCACCAAAGACTAGCCCTTTTATTATCATTTACGAATTCTCTAGGTGATAGTCGGATTAGTGAATTCGCAAATCATACGTACGCGTGCATATTTAATATATATTGAACCATAATAATTTTAGGAGAATTTGTGCATCGTAGTTTGACAGGGTCAAAGGTAAATGGGGGAAGAGTAGTTGCCCCAAATAGAAGACATAACAGGGTATTCTTTTGTAATTCCGAGCTAAAAATGCAAATTGATATGTTGCATTCCTGATCATTTATATGTACACAAGAGTATCTATATATATAATCATGCATACTTGTGTGTTTAATTTGTAATACGAATATATAGCCATGCATCCGTCCGATCAAATTATCATTTCCATGTTTAATTTTGGAAATTATAAACAAATTAAAATATTATTTCTACATAATACTTTTATCATAAAAAAAATCACAAACCTTAATAAATTTGATTATTTGATAACAAATAATATACGCCATTCATGACCGGCATTAACGGTAAACCACTTTTGTTACCCCAACAAACAAAACAAGGAATGACAAGACAAGAATAGGAGAATTGTAAACGAGCCACATTTTCGATCTCGTTTCCAAGAAATTCAAACCCTTTTTCCAAATTTGTCGGAAAAATGAGCGTGATTGACATTCTGTTCAGGGTCGATACCATTTGCAAGAAATATGAAAAATACGACATTGACAAGCTGCGTTCTAACAACGCCTCCTCCGACGATGCCTTCGTTCAACTCTACTCCAACTTCGAATCCCAAATTGAACTCGCTACCCAGGCCAGTCGATCATTTTAATTTCTCGTCTTATTTAGAAAATTGACATGTAATGACATAAATTTAATCATTAAAAATAAATTGTTAAATACTTTTAGCTAGAAAATCTATAATAACATGTCAGAACAATTTTCTTGCAGTGTTGTTTAAGAAGTGAAAAAAAAGGTTTGTGCTAATAATTGTGTCGATTTGAAAAGCAGAAATTGGAGGTGGCGGGAAGGGAGACGAACAGGGCGACGGTAGTGGCTTTGAATGCGGAGGTGCGACGCATCAAAGCCAGGCTTATAGATGACTTGCCTAAGTTGCAGAAACTTGCTCACAAAAAGGTTGGTTAATTGGCCTTTTGAAAGAATTCTGTCTCATCTAAAAGTCCGAACTTGTAGAGAGGGTGGAAATTAATTCTTGTATATTAATTTTTTCACACTTTCCTTTTCGAAATATTCTACAATAACTTTCACACTCTTAAAATGGAAAGTCTTGTATAAACTTCGCCTTCACAATATCCACAATTTTACACAAAATGTCATTACTTTCTGGCTCACACATACACACAAAGTCAACTCATCTATTTATTTTATACATAAAAATTCACAAAATTACCCCTAAACACCTTACTCATTAATATATACACTTTCTTAACACGTGTGTTCATTTATATATATATATATGTGTAAGTTATTATGGAAGGAAGAGAGTATAATTTACATTGCAATAATAAACAAAAGAAACACTTGCGGGTGGCGAGCGCCTTTCACCGGCGCCCAAGGTCGCGTGGTCGACTCTCAGAGGGAGCTATTTCGCGAAAAATTTGAAAGACTTGAGAAATATATTTGAGCTAGGTAGAGTAGATAACAAGAAATATATTTGAGCTAGACATACATAGAACAGGAAATGCAACATATACTTGTATAAAAAAAAAACACAAAGCAAATATGAAAACATTTATACATTGTAGCTTGTCAATTTGAATTCAATCTTTATGAGGTGGAAATATACAATATGTTATAATGATGATGGGATTGACAATTAACAGGTGAAAGGTGTGTCTAATGAAGAATTAGAAGCACGTGCTGATCTGGTTATCACACTTCCAGACAGAATTCAAGCAATTGGAGAAAACACTACAAAAGGATGGGGAGGAGCAGGAGGAGCTTCATCATCTCATAAAAACATCAAGTTTGATTCTGGTAATTCATTTCTAAAATCTTCATTAATTAATTAATTGCTCTTCTTCTTAATTACATCTTTAATGAATGAATGAACGATACCAGATGGACAAGTTGACGAAGCTTACTTTCAAGAAACTGAAGAATCGAACAAATTTAGGCAGGAAATTGAGCTGCGAAAACTCAAGCAGGCTTGTACTTTTTTTTTTTATTTTAATTTCTTCTTAATTACTATATTATTATATACAAGAATGAATATATATGCAAAATGAGGAGTATAATAATGATGATGTGCATGCAGAATGAAGGTTTGGCGGTCATATCAGAGGGTTTGGGTACATTAAAGGATTTGGCAAAGGATATGAATGAGGAAATGGATAGGCAGGTCCCCCTGATGGATGAAATTGAGACTAAGGTTAATTTGCAAAATCATACTCCATTACTTATTAATTACATGCATGTGTCATGTGTGTGTGTTTTAATTAAGAAAATGTATATATGTTTTTTGATCATCAGGTGGATAAGGCGTCGAGTGATCTGAGGCGTACGAATGTTCGACTCAAGGAAACGATTCTAGAGTTGAGATCCACAAGGAATTTCATAATTGATATCATTCTCATGTGCATTCTCCTCGGAATTGTATCCTATTTATACAAGTCAGTCCTCTGCTTTTTTTCTTTTCTTTCCAACTCACTATTTTCCAACTTATTCTTCTACTCATTGTGTGTCACTTTACTTAAACGCAGCATATTGAGATGAATGGTTCGCCTGCTTTTCATGAAATCTAGCTGCCACATTCAACCTCAATTCAGCTTTGATTCTACTGATTATGGACTTAATTTATCTGTCTATCTTACCGAAAATTTGGGTAGGAGGGAGTATAGTAATAAAAAAATCGGTATATACCAAAATTCCGCATTGAACGATATATCAATAATTTGGTATATATGAACGTATACTGAATTTTCGATATTAAACATATATTGAAATTTTCAGCACGTTGAGGTACGTTTTTTTAATACTGAAAAGTTTCGAGACTATACGTTTGGTTCAGTAAATCGGACACGACTCCTGGTGTGTCTGTCTTCTATATATCAAGTAATTATTTATTGTGATAAATTGCTGCATATTATAATGAACAACCAGAACTGAAACAAAGAAATTCAAGTTGATGACTATACACAAACTTTAGAAAGAAAAAAACAGCATACATGATATAATTAACATACATTATTACATGATCGACATCATTCATAAATTAATTTCCAACTGACCATACATCATTCACAAATTAATTTCCATGACATGATCATATCTCGTGATTAAAGGAATACCAAAGTCTTGTATACACTCAAGTACATGGTGTACTTGAGTGGACTTTGACCAGTCAACAGTTGACCGGTCAATGGTCAAACTTTGATTTTTTTTTTTTTTTGATATTTTTTTTTCGATATTTTTTTTTCGATTTTTATTTTGAAAAATTGTATGTTAGTATATTGAAAAGTGCATCTTTGTTTTTTAAATGAAAAGTGTATATTACTATATTGAAAAGTGCAATACTGTTTTAATGAAAAGTGTATGTTCTTATAAATGAAAAGTGTATGTTATTATAACTTAAAAGTGTATGTTATACTAATGAAAAATGTATGTTATTATAACTGAAAAGTGTATGATCTATTAATGAAAAGTGTAAGTTATATATTAATGAAAACTTATATATTAATGAAAAGTGTATGTTATTATAACTGAAAAATGTATGATATATTAATGATTATAACTAAAAAGTGTATGTTCTATTAATGAAAAATGTAAGTTATATATTAATGAAAAATGTATGATATTATAACTGAAAAGTGTATGTTTATATAGCTGAAAATAACATTGAAAAATATAAATTTTCTGTAACAAAAAAAAAACGAAAAATAATAATAATAAAAAGTCAAAGTTTGACCGGTCAACGATCAACCGTTGACCAGTCAAAGTCCACACAAGTACAACACAAGAGACACGCCCTAAAGGAATTTTATCATCAATTTGATATTAGAGTTTATTTATAATATAGACCAAGATCCAAGCCCATCTTTTAATTGAAGGCAAAAATTTTGGATATTACAACTTAAGACAAATCTATATTTTATATTCCTAACATACCCTCAAACCAACATAGGAATCAAATTGTTATTATTTAGCTAGAGAATTAATATTAAATTTGAATAAGTCTCCCTTAATTATAGCTGACTTTTCCTTATACGGTTGAATTCTAATTTAATCACTCATTTTCATTTTTTTCATTTCGTCTGTAATCAATGCATCATAATCTTTCAGCGTTTCCAATCTTTCAATTCATCATTATCTCGATGCTAACCTCTATCAGCTTCACACTCTTTCTCCGTTTCCAAATATCTTCAATCAATTTCAGCATAATCTCCATGAATCAATGATAACCTCTATCATCGTCATGCATTTATTTTAAAATTTGGGGATAATCAATTCACACGGTTACGTCATCATATAGCATCAATTGCCTTATCAATTTCAAGCCCATCTGCCATGATTACACTGTGTTCCTGAAGGTTGATTTCGAAGAAAAGTGTAAAATGATTCTTGTCACCGCCGGATCCTCTTTCCAGGAGATTGTTGATCAAATTACTGCATCGTGGCCTCATATATTTTCAGGTAATTCGACAATCTTATACTCGGTTGGTGACATTAATAAAAGCTGTTTAGATAGAATATGATTTAGATTTATTGGGGATGATAGAGTTATGCATATATTTCAGCTATATGCACTGCATTATCGCATACTATATTACTTATGAACTACTTTGCCTATAATAGTTATGCATATTATATATTATAAGTATTGTTTGTATTTTCAAATAAAAATACCGAAAATATTAAATTAAAGTATATATATTCAATCTTTTTATGTATAATAGTATTGCATATTATATAATATATGTATATTTCTATGCATATATTTCAGCTATATGCACAATATTATCGCATACTATATTTTATATGCACTACGTTGTGCATATGTTATGTACCCCTATGTTTCTTTTTTCGTGCATATTTAATTATACTAAAACAATAATAATGTATATACCTTTTGTTTGTACCTTTTTATGTTTCTAAATAATTTTAATTAAAGGAAGTTTATATTCATTGTGATAATAATTTCAGTATTTATCCATATGATTGTTTATACCGAATATTTAATTTGAAAAAATTATGTATTAATTAATGAAATAGTTTTTCTTGTTTTGTAGGAGATGATTTTTACACTAAATACCTTGAATGATTCTCGGCACAAGGGTTCTTCTTGCTTTCCGTTTTCTTCTTTCAGCTTCAATTGAGAGAGAATGATCAATGTTTTAGGAATTAATGTTGGTTGAGGTATTAGGAAAGTTTTTTGAATTAAGAATCCGACGCGATTATCGAGCAAAAAAATCTTTCAGATTTTTATTAATGTTTTTTATTTTAGTTGACTTACCATTAATTAAATTATTTAAATCTAATTATTTCGAAATTGAAATTCTTATTAACACAGTAGGGGTATAATTGTACTTCAATTGGTTAATTTGCCTTAATTTGTAACGGCAATAAAAATTTTCTTGATTTACAAAGACTTAGAGTGAAATGTCCTACAGTGTAATTCTCCCTTGATATTATTGCTACTTATTATCTATCTTACTCTCATACCATGTTTATCAACAACCCCTCCACACCCTCGACCTTCTAATAAATAAATAATTTATTTCTCCTCCACATACACATCTTACTACTTTTCATTTTTTCGTACTTTATCAACAATCCAACTCAACCTTCAAATATATTATTTTTAATTATATATTATCTACATTCATTTTTTTATTATATTTAAAAGATGTAAAAAATCTATTAAATTACTTTGGATTAATAATTTATAATTTATATAAAATAGACATTTTACCATACAATTAAAATAAACTACACTCTCAGTAATACAATTAAATTACAAGAGTTGAAAATTTGGAATATAGTAAATAAATAAATTAAGCTACAAATAGATGCATAAAATAAAACAATGCAAAAAACGTAAATTACATATTTAATTATCAGTGTAAATTTTTTGCCATATGTGTTCAATCAAGTCATTTTTAAGAGCGATATGAGTTTCTCTATTGCGAAGTTATTCTCTATTAGTCAAATAAGTGGATAGGCTTGCAATACGCTCAGTAGAGTATTGAAAACGTGGTTGACCATCACCTGTGGGATCATCCATAATAAGTTTGGTATGTGTCTCGTTCATCCTCTACTATCATATTATGCATGATGACAATCCATCATAATTTCTCCCATCAAAATCTTATCCCAAAAAAGACATGGGGGTCGAAAAAATGCGAAACGAGCTTGTAGAACTTCAAATGCTCGCTCAACATCTTTTTGCGCAACCTCTTGGTGTTGAGCAAACAACTTGTGCTTTCGTATTTGTGAAGAAGTAATTGACTTAATAAATGCAGCCCATGAAGGATATATGCCATCAGTTAGATAATATGCCCTATCATTTTCTCGACCATTCACAACATAACTAATTTTTTGTGCTCAACCTTCTAATAACATCACTAAAAACTGGAGATCGGTGGATTACATTAATATCATTGCACGTACCTGAGGTTCCAAAGAAAGCATGTCATATCCATAAGTCATATGATGCAACAACTTCTAAAATGATTGTTGGTTTTCCACTTCTCCCTGCATATTGTCTAGCCCATGCAGTCGGACAACTTTTTCACTCCCAATGCATGCAATCAATACTGCTTATCATACCAGGGAATCCACGTTGTTCCCCTACATGGAGTAATCTTGCCAAATCTTGTTCATAAGGCCGTTTAAGGTACTCGTTACCAAAGCAGGAAATGATGTCTTCTACAAAATTCATGAGAGATTGTCTTGTCACAACTGAACTCATTCGCAAGTATTCATCAACGACATCAAATTATGTACCATATGCCAACACCCTCATAGCTCCAGTACATTTTTGTAATGGTGAAAGACCTTGTCTACCTGTGGCATCAGGTGTTTGTTGAAAGTATTCATCATTGACAGTAACAACCTCCACTATACGAAGGAATACTGTTTTTTCTTATATGAAATCTACGTCAGAAGACCTCAGGAGTATACGTCGGATTGTCAACAAAATAGTCGTTTATCAAACGTTCCTCACCAAGCTCGCGCTCCCTTTCACAATACCTTCTTCTAGCTCGAGGAGTGGGATCTCCTCGTTCAAATTAAGACTTTTTAATTAAGAGCAAATCCTTAATGATTGGATTTACTTTTTTATTCTGCAAAGCAATCCATTCTTTCCATTTATAAAAAAAAATCAAAGGAATCAGAACTTTCTTCATTAAGTGACATTTGGGAAGATGAGAATTGAATGTATGACTATTAGGTAAAGATAAGGATTGAGTATATGACGATCCTGCACATTTTTAAAAAAAGGACGGATGAGTACACTCACCGTTTCTATTTCACAACAGAACCATCCCCTCCTCCTCCACCACCACCACCACCACCATTCAACAAAAAAAACTCCAAAATTGCAACAAAAATTAATCCAAAACACCAACTGTTCGAAAAAATTTCCAAAACAAACATGTTTGAAATTTTTTCAAAAACAAACTCTAACATGTTCGAATTTTTTTTCAAAACAAACTCAATATGTTCGAAAAAAATTCCAAAACAACTCAAATTTGTTCGAAAAAAAAGATCGAACATCTAGTTCGAAATTTTTTCCAAAACAAACTCAAGTTGTTCGAAATTGTTTCCAAAACAAACACAATATGTTCGAAAAAAATTTCAAAACAACTTAAATTTGTCCGAAAAAAAAAATCGAACATCTTGTTCGAAATTTTTTCCAAAACAAACTCAAGTTGTTCGAATTTTTTTCCAAAACAAACGCACTATGTTCGAAAATAATTCTCAAACTTAAAAAAAAATCCTAATTTTTTTTTTCCCAGAAAACCCTAATTTTTCAGATCTAAACTTACCTGTTAGCGGCGGCGGCGGCGAGGGGAGGAGAGCACTACGGCCACGGCGAAGGGGAGGAGGGGGTTGGCGGCGACCGCGTCTGTGCGGAGAAGGGAGGTCGGCGGCCGCGACTGTGGGGAGGAGGGAGGGCGGCAGCCGCGTCTGTGGGGTGAAGAGAGGGCGGCGGCCGTGATTGTGGTTGCTGTGGAAGGCAGCCCGACGGGGAGGGCGGCGTTGGCGAACGGCCGCGAAGGTGAGAGGGGAGGAGCACTACGGCCGCGGCGAAGGGGAGGTACTGCGGCGTGGGCCGCCGCGACGATGGGGAGGGGTAGGCGGCGCTGTTGCGCCGCGATGAAGATGGCAAAAATGGGGGTGGGTGTCCTGGGCTGAATGTGAGAAGAGAGAAAGAAAGAATTGGTTTTAATGGAAGAGAGGGTATTTTTGAAATTTCCAGGTGGGTGTCCTCATCTGTTTTGTGTGTGTACTCATCGCATGGGTGTACTCATAGGAAAGCCGGGTGCCTTTAGCCGCGCTCATTTGCAAAATCAAATTGCAAGCATGCAGCTTACAAACATGGCAATTTGATCCGGGTTGGGGTATATACCCCTCCAGCTTTGTTTAATACACTCCCCCTTCATTTTTATTAATTCAATATATATATGAAATACCAATTTTGCCCCTTAGTAACATAGTATAGATACATGCACACCCCTTATAACCCTAACCCTAATTTTTCTATCTTCTTCCTCATTTTCTCTTTTCCTCCCACATTTCTCCTCCTTCTTCTCATCCACCGCCGCCACCCATCCACCGCTGCCTGCGTTCGCCACCGCCCTTCTCTCCTTCTCCTCACCTCCGCCGCCGCCCATCTTCTTTCTGTTTTTTTTTTTGTAATTCTTCTACTTGCCCTCGGCCGCCGCTCCACCCACATCGCTCGCCAGCACTCGCCGCCGCTCAGCTCTCCCTTGGCCGTGGCGGCCCATCCCCAGCGCTCGTCGCCACTCCGGCTCTCCATCGGTCGTCGCGGCCCGCCCGCCCTTAGCGCTCGCCGCCGCGGCCCTCCAACTGCTTCATCTTGCCCCCGCATTCCTCCGCCTGAGAATAGGTTTGCTTTTTTTTTTTTTCGACCATTACTAGTCGCTTAAAAACACTCTCGTCGACACCCTAGTGTCGACAAGAGTGTTTTTGTGTCGACGAGAGTGTTTTTAAGCGACCAATAATGGTCGAAAATTTCAATTTTTTAAAAATATTTTCTTTCTATTTTTGGTCGACAAACCAGTTTCGACCGGAGTATTTTTGGTCAACAAACCAGTTTCGATCGAAGTGTTTTTGGTCGATAAATCAGTGTCGACCGGAGTGTTTTTAAAAATAGTAAGTTTTTTTTTTCTAAATTTTATATGCGGCGGCGGCGACAGCTGTCTAATTCTAGGGTTAGGGTTAGAGTTTGTTTAAATTGTCGGGGAGTGTATGTATCTAACATTATTTAGTAAAAGGGCAAAATTAGTATTTCATATATATATTGAAATAAAAAAAATAAAGGGGGGTGTATTAAACAAAGCTGGAGGGGTATATACCCCAACCCATTTGATCCCCATTCCACTCATTCTGGCGGTCCATCATGAAAAGCGGAAGAAGGATACGGCCCATGATATATATATTTTTTGGGGTATGCGTGAACAGGAGGGGGGAATTCAGAAGCTGATTGGCGACAGAAACAGAGGGCACGCGACTCCATTAGAGGAGAAACCATCTTCTCCTCCAACCACTCCACTCAATAGATTAGATAGTTAACTTGTTCTTTTCATTTCTTAGATATATTTTGATTAAGTGTTTCAATTTAATGTTAGTTTTGGAGGATTTGAAGACAAGAACTGATATTTTTCTATTATTGCAAATTTAATTTGATAATTTAAATTTCATTCATGTTTTATAGTTTAATTTATATGAATTTTATTTTAGTTGTTAATTTAGATATGGGGTAATCTCTTATTGCTTTGGGTATTGGAATTATGTGGATAATTAGTGAGTTTATAAATTAATTGCTTAATTTACCTATGTCTTGGTTTAATTGTTTCTATTGTTGTGATTTGTGTGATTTAATTAGTTGATCAATCCTATTAGCTAGCATTTTCGATTATGTTAATTGCAACGAGAGTTTGGTTTGCACAATTGGGGTGTGGGTGTGAGTCTTGATTAATTAATTGAAGTTAAATAGTAATTAGCTTAATTTAGAGAAACATTAGACATTAATCAAATAGAGGTCGTCTAGGAGATTGGTGAGAGAGCGTCTCATAAGCATTAGTAACCGTGTTGAAAGTTCTTATGAGACACTATTTTAGGAGCTTATGGTATTTGGTTAGATTCTATAATTGCTAATCAATGCACGTGTTCACCTATGCCTTTCGAGGGGGTCTACACATATATGTGTTAGCCTTTAGCATAATTCAAGACATTAAGTTTAATTATTGTGATTAGTTCGTTAATTCATTAGTGATCCCACATAAGGAAGACACCCGAAGCAATTCTTTCACTTGCCCTTTCATCTTTGAAAGTTAGTTTTAGTTGTTTAGTTAGTGTTTCTTTTTCTTATTGGTATTTGCTTTATTATTCCGTTTAGCTTCTATAACACCATATTTACTTATAGTTTTGGGGCTCCACGCTCTCTCTAGGTCCTTGGAACGAAAATCTACTAGGTCGTATACTTATCATATTACTATCGAACTCATGCGCTTGTGGGGATCGTATAGTTGTAAAAAATGCAAAAATATGAACCAAGTCATGCCTTACCTTTTCCCTTATTTTTTTTCGCCTTATCTCTACTCGTATGACGTGAAATAGTCGAACCACCGCTGCCTGGAGTTTCTAATTAGTGGGGATGGAATACGACCCATCTTCAATGGTCCTTGATCTCTTTGAGCTACCACCACTTTCTTCATTATCGTCATTTTCTTCAGCACAAAAACGTGTGTAATCACGATCTAAATTTATTTCCCACTTCAGATGTTTACTCATAACTTCATTAAATACATGCATGTCCTGAAACTTGGATCCACCCGCTGCATAAATTTTATGAACTTCGGTCTCAACATTTTATTAGCTCATTCCACTTCTTTTTTTACCATATACTTCCTTGTAAGCAGCAACACACTTGCTAATATTTGCATTAAGTCGTTTAAAATGAATTTTCATCATCTCTATATTTCTTTCATTTATCTCCCCCCACATTATCGATTCGAGCTTCTTCATACAATTTATGCACTCGCATCCACATGGAGCCAGCTCTTTCATTTTTGCCATATGTTTTATCTTCACTAACGAAAATTCAAGTTGACATTAAGGCTACATCTTCTTTCACACACCAAACAGTTTTTTCGCACCTTTGATTTGTATTTCAAAATAAATTACAAGTGACATTTTGTGATTGTTGAACTTGTTCATAGGTAGGAACTTGGTTCATATTTGGAGAAAACTGAGAATTTTGATAATCTTGAGAGCTTGGGTAATCATCAGTGTTCATAAAAGATTGAAAATTAGGATAATTTTGGGAGTTTGGATAATTTGAAGAGTTTGAAAAATAATTTGGATGACTTGTATCCATGATAGAAAATGATAGAGTAAAAATTTGGAGAAGAAAAATTGGAAGAAAGTATGAAATTGGGATACAAATGTTATAAAACTAAAATTATAAAATTTATCCAAAAAAATCTCAAATAACCAATTATAGAATGACAAGTGGCACCATGTTGTTGGGAGTTGGACCAAGCCCTTGAGGGATTCCAACGGCCAGGGGCGTGTAAAATATTTTCTTTTAGATTTTTTTTATTAAAATTTTGTCCTCTAGTGAAATAGGAGGCGTCATGCCCTCCCGATAAATGTAGCCTCATGGAGCCCTTGAGGAGGGAAGCGTCGAGAAGGCGGTACTCGGTCATGGTCCACAACATCTTGTGGCCATTTGGAGGTTTACCTTTGTAGAAAACAAGACCATTTTCAACTCCTATGTTTCTTGATCCACATGAATTGAGGATGCCCTTGTCCGTACTGGTAGCTTTCTAGTAACCTGCTGATGTTGTTCTGTTAGGCCTCCCGCCTTTCGAGTATTTTCTATCCCTCGACGTGAAGAAGTAGCATTCATTCTCTCCAAACAGAGTTTTTCCTGCATGCATCGTAATAATTAATAAAGAATAATTAGAAATTAGAACAAAAAAGACATTATTAATCGATAACATACTAGGGAGATCCCAAGGATTGTAAGTATAAAGGTCGATGTCAGTTATGAAGTTTGGAGGCAGCGGAAGAAATTTGAGTTTCTTGTGAAGGTAGTAAGAGATTAGTTCTTCATCAGAGGGCTGAAATTTGATTCCCGAGGGTATGCAATTGCCTCCATCATTCACCACTTTAGGGGTGTTTGTTTTGGCAGAGAGTGTAACTTGTACAACACCGCTCTGTTGCAATTTAAGGAGTGAAGCATGCAGCTTGATGACAGATCGGGAGAATATCGAATATATAGAGACAAAAAGGATGTAAAGGCTTAGAAAAATAGATTGAGTAGGCAATGTTTTTGGTTGGAATCCTAACTATTTGTTATTTCTTGGTCAACTGATGATCAACAAAAAAAGATTTAAAAGAGTTGGTCTCCTATGTAACTTGATTTTGTGGTATGTGAATTAATATTATATTGTATATGAACTAAAGTTCAGAGTTTAACCCACATTTTATATATCTGGCCCATTTATATATAGTGAATCCAGTTACATAGTATGTAACTGTTACCCAAGAGTTTTTGCCTCAACAAAATTGTTGCATTTTCAATCTTTTTGACAAATTGAGACCATTGGGATAGGCATATTGAATCAGACCTCCTATGTACATAGTATATCAATTTTTTTAAGTACAAACTATATTTATACTAGTACTTACAATTTATAAATCTTAAACAACTAGTAGCTTAATTAATTTTCCTTGGTGAAGGAATTTATCATTTATGTGCATGCATTCGTTGTAGTCTAAAAAATTTAGATTGAATGTGTCAACAAAACGTATTACATTTAATGATAGAATCCTCATTTAATTACCTCTATATTTAGGCTCTATTTGGTACATATGATTATGGTTAGATCCACATTGAATAACAGATTGTGTATTTTTCAATCATTTGAATACACTCAATCGGATATGTTTTTGCGTGTTGGACATAACTTTTATATTAAACTTGATTAAACATCTATATTGAGCTTAATTACTTATCTATCTTGAGTTTTTACATCTATTTATATCTCAAGAATCGGTCAAATTACATGATACAATAATGATTAACTGAATTATAAACAATGTGATCTTGTCATCTTGGGATGAACATGAAGATACTGAATGTGAGAGGCTTAGGAATACCCACAAATACCCACAATTAAATTAAATATGTTTCTCACAAATTAATATTGATAGAAAAAGAAATATTTGCATCGGTGTGGTTAATTCTACATTATGTTCATAGTGTTCAACGAGCCAAGCTTTATGGAAACGTCGTCATGTGTGTGTAACGTTGTTAAATCATATACTGCTGCTGAAGGGTGCTGCTTTATTGTTTCTTTATATTTTTTTAATTATTTACCACTTCGATTATCTCGATTTACTAAAGCATTCTTTTATATATAAAAGAGAATCATATGTAGTGTATAATGACGTCTTAACTCCCACATTTGGATTGTTGTTGTAAAACATGATGAGAAGTGAGAACCGTCTTTGGTTTAATTATTGGCTCTATAATCTGTAAAAGAGTGATAGTTTCTCTCATTAGATCACATAATTACTCACTCCATCCCTGAAGAGTTTTCATACTTGCCTATTTGGTCCGTCCCTGAAAAGTTTTCATGTCTTAAAATGGAAAAGTTTTACACAATCCTTACCCTCACAAAACACTCATATTTACCACTTATGCCATTACTTTTTCATCCTAATTAAATCTATCTAATTAAATTATCAAAATTAATTAATCATTACGCCTCCACCAAACACATTATAGATTAATTAAATCAAACCCATCCAACTCGATCTCTCTCTTCTCTCGAATTCATCCTAAAAGATAAAACCCCCATTACCCACCCCTCTCGAATTCATCCTCAAACAAAAATCCCCATTACCCACCTCTATGTTTCTCTCGAATTTATCCTCAAACAAAAAACCCCAGTACCCACCTCTCTGTTTCTCTCGAATTTTTTTCATCCAACTCTTACTCATCGCCTCTTCAACAAAACCCTAACTTTTTTTTCCTTCTCATCTCCTCCTAATCCATCTGAAACCCTACATCCACCACAAATAATCTCTATTTTGTTGCTTCAATGGAGTCTGATTCACCTCCTCGATTAATTTGTTCTCCCTCAATGGAATAGGAACCCACGGTGAACGAGACGCCCTCCGACTCTCCATCGGAGTTGGTGTCTGTTGATCTTCCAGATTCACCTATTTTCGACATTAATGATGTCGTGGTTCCCGATTCTGAAGACGAGGAATGATTTCTTGTACCTGAGACGGAGGCTCCAGAGTGCTATGGCCCGATGGCAGTGGATTTTCTGGATTCACCTATTTTTGACATTAATGATGTCGTGGTTCCTGATTCTAAAGATGAGGAATGTTTTCCTGTCCTTGAGACGGAGGCTCCAGAGTGCAACGGGCCGATGGCAGTGGATTCGGTGGAGACGGAGGCTGAGGATGAGGAGGAATATCTGTTGGGATATGAATCCTAGAACAAGTCCTAAATGATGAATAAAAGATAAAAGATAAAGTTTTGATAAGCCAAAAGAAGACTTGAATATTTTCTAAGTATTGATTGATCTAGTCTAGTTGAGTTGAAGTTATCTTGTACAGATCAGTAGAGTTCACAAGACAAGTAATAGTTTCAAAAGATAAGTATGAAGGAAAAGACAAGTACAGTGTATAAGTACTTTGTATACGTGATAGGTTTTATATTGAGCTATTCAAGATGTATAGAAGCTCATGTTTTTTATATATGTAATGTATTGAATCATTGTATAGTTATAAGTTGACTAAGCTTGTGTTATAAAAGCTTAATGTAATGTAATAGTCTTGTTAGGATTAGTTGATAGGACTAGATTAGTTCTATGTCAAGTAGAAGACGCAGTCTACTACTACTGGACAAGACAGGTGCGCAACTTACACAAAGACAGGTCAACTTGAAGTTAGTTACAAACGCGTATTGAAGAAAAAGACTGAAGAATTAGTTAAGGAATAACTAATTAACTGAAGAAACGCGTGAAAGGATATAAAGAATCAGTTACAAGTTAGTTTTCAAGAAAGGTTGTTACACAACTAAAAGTTCTTGGAATTTGAAGTCTATAAATACCCCAAGGTATTCATTGGTTAAAAACTACTGAAATATTAATACTGCAAACGTTATTGAAGTTTACTCTCAGAGTTGATTGAGGTTCAGAAAGTGAAGCCAGAAGACAAGTGAAGAATCAAGAAGGCTACTACTGAAGATCAGAGAAGTTTTTAAGTTTTTGTTTGTTACTTTTCAAGGTGCTAGATACTTGTAAAATTTCTAGTAAGATCGTAGACATATCTGGAGGTATAGTCTGTTGAAGATCTAAGTCTTCTTCTTGGGACTTTAAAGACAGGAACATACACTTGTACTCGATTGGAAGAGTTTAGTGGAAACATCACAACTGGGTTTGTGAGAGTGGATGTAGACAAGTTGTCGAACCACTATAAATCTCGTGTTCAATTTACTTTACTGTTTTGATTGTTTAAATTGCTTAATTGGTTTAACTACTTAACTGAAATTGATTAGTTGAGTATAGAACAGAGTTCTCGAATCTAAGTTGAGTATAATCTTGAATTGGGCTCATTGTTAATTTCGTATTCCGCATATTGTACTTTGATATTTCGAAAGATTTTTGAAAAGTCTATTCACCCCCCTCTAGACATTTTCACTAGCTTACTCGTTATTAACTCAACTTGGGACCAACAAGTGGTATCAGAGCAGTAGTTTACGAACTGCTGTTTCTTGATAACCGACTCAAGACTTAGGGTGAAGTCTTGGTCCTTGATTGTTCTTGTATACGTGTTCTTGATCATATTCTTGTAACATCTGTTTTCGTGCTCCCTGTTCGTGTCTTATCTGTTATTCTTGATCATAACTCTACTTAGCACTTATTTCTTGAAACCATGTCTCTTGAGATCAGCGCTAACAAACTACCAAAGTTCCAGGTACAAGACTACGACTACTGGAAGCTAAGGATGGAAGCCATCTTCAGCTCCACTCACGACTTAATGATCTCCGTCGTCACTGAAGGTCCAATTGTGACCATGATCCCCAATACTGCTGCCCTTGATCCAAATCAACCAGTGGGTACTCTCGTCAAGAAACCAAGGTCAGAACTAACCTCTGAAGAAATGAGACAGAATAATTTGGATAGCTTGGCCAAGAATTACATCTTACACACTCTTCCTAACGAGTATTTGGGAAAAGTGTTAAAATGTAAAACTGCCAAAGAAATGTGGGATCGCTTAGCTATCATTTGTGAAGGGACATCCCTAATCAAAGAAAGCAAGCTTTCCACTGCAGTCCAAAGATTCGAATCATTTCATATGAAAGCTGGTGAAACTATAGACCAGTTGGATACTCGGTTTACTAAAATCATGAATGACTTGGAAGTCCTTGGTAAATCTTATACTCCACGATAAATCAATCTTAGGATTCTCAAAAGCCTTGATAGTCGTTGGAAAATGGTAAAAATGCTTGTTAAGAATACCCAAGATATAGACGTATGGACAGCAGAGACTATTTTTCAAACTCTAAAGGCTCATGAGTTTGATTTAGACGAAGATGAACCCATAGCAAGTAGTGACAGAGAACATGCTGTATCTAAGAACGTTGCCTTTAAGGCTAGTGCGTCTAAGATAGATAGGTCTAAGACTAAGACTAGGTCTACTTCTGTTAAAGACGAGATAGATACTGATCTTAGTCTGAAGGATCAGGTAAGCCTCATGGTTAGAAAGTTTGATAGGCTGAATAAACGTTTCGGAAGATATAAGAAGTTCTATAGAGAGCATAGAGGGTCTGCTTCTAAGAACTCGTCTGAAACCAGACGAGACCGAAACTCGTCCGAAAGGAGAGACGAAGTCTCTAAAGGTAACAGACAAGATAGAGAGTCTGATGGTAGGAAGATTACTCGTTCTGATAGACGTGATAAACGAAGGAACAACTCTCCTATTAAAAAGGCTACTAATGATCTTGTGTGCTATAACTGTGAGAAACCAGGTCACTACATATATGAATGTCCAGACCTGAGTACTGATGATCGAGAAGAACGCAAAGCACGAAGGGAAAGAAGATACAACCGTGGTAAGAAGGCAATGATGGCCAATGATGACTCTGACTCTGACTCAGACGAGTTGCCTTCATCCTCATCTAGCTACCCGTCTGAACCAGATCACGATGAAGCATTCATAGTTGATGATGGTCTATGCTTCATGGCTAAAATCAACCAAGAGGTATCATCTGCTACATCCTTTCAATCTTGTGATGAATCAGAAACTGATGAAAGTGACACTGCCAGTAGCCAAGTAGGGAGTAGTCTTCAGCACTCTACTAGTGCAGTTGAAGATGACCTCCTACTTGCCAACAAGGCATTCATAGAAGTCAGTGACGAAAACATCACCTTAAGACAAGAAATCATTGATCTTAAGGAAGCTCAGTCTAAAGTAGATCCTAATATAACAGTCCTAAATGAACGCTTGCAAGAAGAGTTGAGACAACTCAGAGAGAAGTGTGCATTGACAGACAAGTTGTATCAAGACCTACTTAAGACACACGCTACTAAGAAACATGAATTCAATGTTCTACAAAGTAAGCTCAAAAAGCTTGAAGAACGTAATAAGTTCTTAGAAACCGAGGTTGTCACATTAGACCTTAAACTTACTGACCTGGTTAACTCATCTAAGGTTAACCTTGAACTGTCAGATATGTATAGGGCTCCTGCTGACAAGACAGGCATAGGTGCTGAGACACCCAGCTCGTCTACTCAAGTTCCTAAGAACCCTACTATTTTCATCTCAAGCTCTTTGACTAATGATAAAGGAAAAGAACCATTGATATACGATATTGACACTCCATCAAAAGGTACTGTACCAAAACAAGCTCAAGTTAACATTCCAATTACCAAAGGTGGTAAAAAGAAAGTTAACAACAAGCCTGTTCCGTTTAAGACAAGTCAACAAAGGACTAGGAATCGTGGACGACCAAATCAGGTCAGATACGAGGACTGGTATCCTGAGGAGACTAGTACTAGACAAGTACAGACTAGACGACAAGAGTCTAGACCTCCTTTCATAAGGCAGTCTCAACTCTACTCGTCTAGACCTAGACAGGAAGGTCCAAAATATCGTACACAACCTGTTCTATATCCTCCACCTTTGTCATATGATATCAAAGGAGAAGAAAGACCTAAACATGTCTATAAACCGTATGGACCTAATGCATACAAACCTTACTCTGACTATCATAGACAAGTGCCTGCTCAAGTAGAGATTAAGTCAAAAGGCTATCTCCAAAGAGTAGACCCGAACTCCACTGATAGGCCAGATAAGGACAACAAGGTCTTATTTTGCAACAAATATGGTCGAAAGCTTAGAAGGTCAAACTTGTTCAGGACTCCAATGTACATTTGGATTCCATTGAACTCGACTAACCCCCAAGGACCCCAATAAACAAGGAGGGTACCTAAATTATGTATTATCATCTATTGCAGGGTCGACTCGATCTATACAAGAAAGGTGGCTCAACAGGAGAAACTTGGTACATAGACAGTGGCTGTTCGCACCACATGACTGGTACCAAGACTCTCTTATCAAGCTACCATGAGCAAGAAGGACCAAAAGTGATATTTGGTGATAGCTCCACTGCAGTTACCAAAGGATTTGGTTACATTCGGAATGGAGACATAGAAATTCAAGATGTTTCTTATGTTGAAGGCTTGAAATACAATTTACTCTCCGTTTCACAATTTTGTGATCGTGGATACAAGGTGCAGTTCAAGAGTCAGAAATGTGAAATCATTGACAAAAGGACACACACAGTATTACTGGTCGGCATTAGACAAGGAAGTGTGTACATAGTAAACTGGAACAGTTGTCCGAGGGACACCTGTCTACTTACTAAGAATCCTAAAGAACTTGGCTGGCTCTGGCATAGACGCCTTTGTCATCTAAACTTTAAGGTTCTTAATAAGATAGCCAGAGACTACCTTGTGGAAGGTATTCCCAATGAAGTCTACTATAAGTCACATGTATGCACGTCCTGTCAAAAAGGTAAACAGGTAAAGGGTTCTTTTAAATCTATTCCATCCCTCTCAACCAGTAGAGTTCTTGAACTTCTACATATGGACTTACATGGCCCAATAACTCCTCCAACTTTGAACGGTAGAAGGTACACACTTGTTGTGGTAGACGACTATTCTAAGTTCACTTGGGTAGTCTTCTTACACAAGAAGAGTGATACACAAACACTTTTGCCTGATCTGTTGAAGAAGTTACAGGTTGAGAAGAATCAGTCAATTGTCAAGATCCGTAGTGACAAGGGTACTGAATTCATTAACTGCTATATTAAAGAATTTTGTTCTAAGCGTGGCATCCAGCACCTTACTAGTGCAGCAAGGACACCACAGCAAAATGGAGTAGCAGAACGAAGGAACAGAACTCTTAAGGAGGCCTGCAGGACCATGCTGACAGAGTATAATACGCCTCAGAAATTTTGGGCAGAAGCTATCAACACTGCATGCCACTCACAAAACAGAAGTGCTATCAATAAAGCACTAGGTAAGACACCCTATGAGGTATGGAAAGGTAGAAAACCCAAAGTTTCATATTTTCATATATTTGGATGCAAGTGTTTCATCCATAACAATGGGAAAAGCAAGTTGAATGCATTCGATGCTAAAGCAGACGAGGGGATATTCTTAGGATACTCCTCGACTAGCAAAGCATTTAGAGTATTCAACTACTCAACCCTTTGTGTGGAAGAAACACCACATGTGGTTTTCGAAGAATCTCAACAGGACGCGTCTGCCAACAAGATCAGTGAGAAAGCTACTGAGCTAACTGTCGAATCTGACAAAGACTCAGAGATATATGAATCCGTTCAAGCTTACAATCCATTCATGAAAGCTCTCGAGTCAGATGACCAGAAGAAGGTGAGTGCTCAAGGTAACTCTACTAGACCAGTTGACATACCTAAACTAGTCGACTCGTCTACTCCCATTAAATCTTCTGATGATAATGATGTTGACATGCATGATGCTGTACATGATATAGATGATAGTATTATTGTTAAGAATAGAAATACATGGAAATCAGCGCATAATACTGAAAATATTATTGGTGACTCTACTGTTGGTGTGAAGACTAGACGACAACTCTTTGAGTCGCAAGAACAATCTAGTCCATCTCTGTTTTGCTGGTGTTGTTTCCTCTCATCTATCGAGCCTAAAACCATTAATGAGGCATTGGCTGATAGTAATTGGATCATTGCTATGCAAGACGAGTTGAATCAGTTTGTTCGAAACGACGTCTGGGAACTTGTCGATAGACCGAAACATCATAATGTAGTTGGCACTCGATGGATTTTCAAAAATAAGAAAGATGAGAATGATGTAGTTGTTCGTAATAAGGCTAGACTAGTTGCCCAAGGCTACTCACAAGTTGAAGGCATAGATTATGATGAAACATATGCTCCTGTTGCTAGACTAGAAGCCATTCGATTGTTCCTTGCATATGCTGCTTACATGAAATTTACTGTATATCAAATGGATGTTAAAAGTGCATTTCTTAACGGTATTCTTGCGGAAGAAGTATATGTTGAACAACCCCCAGGTTTCGAAGTCAAAGGTAATCAGGTATACAAATTAAAGAAGGCCTTATATGGACTAAAGCAAGCTCCAAGAGCCTGGTACGATACTCTTTCTCAATTTCTATTAGAAAATGGTTTTACTAAAGGCAAGGTAGACAGAACCTTGTTTAGAAGACAAGAAGGGAAAGACATTTTACTCGTCCAAATTTACGTAGATGACATCATTTTTGGTTCACCTAACAAAGAGCTGAGTGAAAGTTTCTCAACACTCATGCAAAGTAAATTTGAGATGTCTATGATGGGTGAAATGAATTACTTTCTTGGACTTCAAGTAAAACAGACCCCTGAAGGGATTTTCATAAATCAAGCAAAGTATACTAGAAATCTTCTAGACAAGTATGGTATTAAGACATGCAAGTCTGCTGGCGTACCTATGCTACCTACATACAGAATGGACCCAGACGAACAAGGTAAGTGTACTGATCAAACTCATTACCGTGGTCTAATTGGTTCATTACTGTACTTAACTGCTAGTAGACCTGATATTGCATTTTCTGTTGGTGTATGTGCTCGCTTTCAAGCTAATCCAAAAGAGAGTCACATGGAAACCACTAAAAGGATTCTGAAATATTTGAAAGGAACCATCAATCGTGGTATATGGTATCCTTCAAATGATGATTTATCTCTAAGTGGCTACTCTGATTCTGATTTTGGTGGTTGTAGAATAGATAGGAAATCTACATCCGGTTCTTGTCAATTCTTAGGCACAAAACTCATTTCATGGTTTTCGAAAAAGCAGACAAGTGTTGCTACCTCTACTACTGAAGCCGAATACATGGCTGCTGGTAGTTGTTGTAGTCAATTATTATGGCTTATACAACAGCTTAGAGATTATAATATTTGTGAATCAAATGTTCCTATATTCTGTGATAGTAATAGTGCCATTGCCATTACACAAAATCCTGTTCTGCACACACGTTGTAAGCATGTTGATGTGAAACACCATTTCATACGTGATCATGTAGAAAAGAAGGATATTCGCATGGAAAAGATTCATACTGATTTTTAAAGAGCTGATATTTTCACAAAACCATTAGCTGAGGCTCGATTTCATGAATTATGCATTAGTCTAGGACTTATTGATCTTGATCCTACTAGTATATAGCAATGCACTAACCAGACAGGTACAATCCTAAGAAGAAAGGAGAAATAGACAAGTTACCACAAAAGAGCAGAGCACTCGTCTACTCACTCAACAGACAGGTATACAAGGTCAGACAAGTTGACCATCCAACCCGATGAGGAAGCTGGTAAAGCTGAGGGTAATACTAAGGGAATACACATTTAAGGGGGAATTCTTGATTTCTTAAAGATCCTTATGTTGACTCTTTAGTTTGGTAAAAGTCATCTTGTTTGAACCTTGATCATTGACTTAGATTGATATTCATTATTATTTATCCTACTCGACTACCTGTAATACATCTAATCTGTCGTGCAAGAACAAGACAGGTACATGTAGTGCAAGCATAGTCGAAGGGGGAACTCGTCTCGTGCGCCAGTCTACTCGTCTGTTCTGGATAGACTCGAACAGATAAGACAAGTATTCTCGTGATTTACATATTCTAAGTGTTTAATCAATTTGAATTAAGGATATATATGTAGTTTGAAGTATTGAAATTTTGAAAAACCTAGAATTGGATTTATACACTCCAGTTAATGAGGTGTATATAACCAGTTCGCGCCAAAACTCTACTGAGCTAGGTCTGAGGAATACACCCCTCTATCCTACCAATAGAAGAGGCGGATTTCAAATTTTACAATACCAAATCACATAATTTTCTCGATTCCGTAAAACTGAATTTCTAAAGCCTTTCATATCTGTCCATTGGATTAATACTTCCAATCTCAACCATTGAACTCAAAGGTTTAAAACCCATTTTACTCGTTCTTAACTGCTCACGATTTCATTTTCGCGTGATCTCATAACTTCTCAAGCACTCAAACATCTTCGAAATTCCTCGATTTTCATAAACCATTTTACTATGTCTATCGTTTCAATGTTCGATGCTCGTACTAACATGCAAGCTAGGTTTGATCTCGGTAAGTACATTACCGAAGGAAGAGTGCATACAGAAGGATCGGTATTTTTCAAAGGGAATCACACTGAAGACAACAAGGAAATCTTGATAAAATGCTTCAGATGCGGTTTGAGACCCTATTTGGAGGCATTTCCTGAGGTTGTTCTTGAAGAAGAAGTGTTGGAATTTTATGCTACTGCAACTCGACAAGGCGACTCGATTGAAGCCTTTATTGGAAGGAGGCGAGTGGAGATCACTCGAGAATTTCTGACCGAATCGCTGAAACTACCATCCGGATCGATAGATATCGAGAGATACGCTGAAGGCCGAGAGTTGAGGTACTTAAGTATTTTCTGTGGAAGAAGGCTGAAGTTGAAAAGCGATGGAAAGGTTCCTGTGGTGAAAAAGAAGGAGCTTCTTGAAAAATACAAGACTCTTCTTGATATCGCATCTAAAATGTTGCTAGGAGTCACTGGGAGTTTTGACTCTGTGACGCCCCAGAAAGCAAGAATTATGGCTGTGATTTATGATGGAATCACTGAAGGAAACTGGACTAAACTCTTCTTGGATAGATTGATGTACTACAAGAAGTTTGTGCAAGTTGACACCAGTTCAGCCAACTGGGTTGTTTCTGCAAATGTTAGCTTTGGAAACAAGTTAAGTATCATCCTACCCATTCTATTGCCAAACAAGACGAGTTGGAGTAAAGGCAAGCCATTTCATCCTCTAAAGCATTACTTGAAGAAGGAAGCTCTGGCTAAGCAAGTTGCTGCTAGGCCATCTGCTCCTAGGCAAGCTGAGTTGAATCCGATGGATGTGATGCCGTATGCTGGGTCATCTAGTTCTTCAGAAGACGAGTCTAATGATGAAAAATCGGAAGAGGTTGAAAAAGGAGAGTCCAGTGCAGATGATTCAGAAAAGACTCAGTCAGATGGAGAGTCGCAACAAGAGAAAGAGTCGAGTGAACAAATTCCTAAAATGTACACTCTTGTAAGGGTCGGATCGCCTACTCGTCCAGTCGAGTTGAGTTCACAGGTTGGTACTTCTACTCAATCTGTTTCAATTCCTCTCTCTCTCCCTTCTACTTCCATTCGAACCAAGGCTAGGTCACGTCGATCTAGGCCTCGACTTGTACCCCCAACCTCACAAGTGCTGCCAGTGTATCCACTGAGGGTCAGCCTACCCGAAAACACTCCCAAATTAGATACAACTGATACTCCTACAGTTTTCATACCAAACCAAGACACATCAAAGCCCATTGAAACCATTGCCTTCACTCCCTCTCCCTCACCAGAATATGGTGAACCCCCCAACCCATCTACTTCAGACACGATGCCAGTTGCCACTGCAACAACTGAGTTAGAGACCCCATCTACTCAGGACCCGTCTGCTGTTAGATTTAACTCCCTGGTATATTATCCGATGTGTCTAAGGGAAAAGAGAATTCGTGTCCGAATGACCAAGAATCTGAAGAAGACGCTCTCAACTATCGAAGTGGACTACGAGTCTGAGCAGTTTGAGATTCTCCTTAGAATATGCACCTGGTTTGCTCTTAAGAAGTCTTCAACTGATGACCTTTTCGAAGTTATTCAAGGCATGGGAGGAATCTCCAATTTTATGGATTGGGAGATGGAACAAAAGGAAAATAGTGGTGTAAAGGATCATTCCGAATTATTTCCACCAAGAGCCTTGGTTGATCTTGTAAAAAGGCTATTAAAAATTCCTGATGGAATCCTGGTTGAAGAGTTCTCGTCTGATATTGGGACTCAGACTGAGCTCGTGGAAGAGGAGAAGACAGAACTTGTTGATGTTGCTGTTCAAACCTCTGAACCTTCTGAAGATGAGGCTGACAGTTCAGAAGAAGTTGATTCTTTTGACTTTGGGAAAGAAGATGATGAATTCCTGGATGCTGTTATGTTTAATGAAGAGGAACTGGTAGAGAAAGTTCAGGAAGATGTGGTGGTTGAAGCCCAGTCATCTACTCAAGGATTTCCCATAGGCTATCTTGCCGAGTTGAAGTCAGACTTGAAAGATGTTGTTCATTCTGCAATAGAAGAGTTCTTACACTCAAATATGAAGGATGTGTTGATAGAACAGAATAAATCACTCGTTGACGGTTCAAGAGAATTGTTTATTGGAGAAGTCAACAAGATGGACTCAACTTTCAGAGCGGAGTTGTCTGCAGAAGTTGAAAGATTTTTACAAAGGCAAGTTGATGAGTCTGAGAAACGATCTATTTCATTTGCTAGATCATTGGCTGAGGAATCCAGCAAGATGGAACGTTTATATCGTGTGAAGATTGAGATAGCTGATGAACAAAGACGAGAAGCACAAGATCAGTTGGTGCGTTCTCAAGCTATTCTCACTGAGCTGACAAAGCAAAATACTCTACTACGTCAGACAGCTACTCATTTCAAAGATGAGTTGGTCATTAACTCACAAAAGTTAGAATCTACTGCTGATCGCCTGGACAAGATGAGTCGGGATCAAACACATCAAAGGCAGATAGAGCTAGCTGCTGAAGCAATGAAGGAGGTCGTAAAGGAAGAAATGACTCGCTTTACAAGTTTTTTCACTCTTAAGGCTCATGATGAAGCCAAAAAGGGGGAAGAAGCAAGTAGAGTAGGGCAAGTCAGCTTATCTAAGCTAAGTGCTGAACCAGAAGAAAAGGATGCTGCTACTGCTATGCAAGAGCTAAGGAGGCCTAAAAGGAGGCTAGTTAAAACTGCAGAGCTGGAGCAAGCTGAAGCTGATGAACTCAAAAGATTGGAGAAGGGAAAGAATGTTGCATCTCCAGAAACTGAAATTCAGACTAGACGGTCTAAAAGGAAGATAGTGTTTGAAGGAACAGAAGGAGTTGCTGCTGTTGAGAAGAAGCAGAAGATTGTTGATCCTAATGATGAAAGTCGTTATGCAAGCAAGAAGAAAATAGAAAAACATATTGAGAGACTGCAAAAGCTAAAGACGAATGAAGAAGAGATGGAAGATCAGTTCATTGACTACTTCATTGACAAAGAGCATCGACAAGAATGGCTCAAAGTGAAGAGGCAATGGGAACTTGACCATTGGATTGTTCGAAAATATGGTGAGTCTGAAAGTCCAGATGAGTTGTATGCCATGTTTGACAAATTCATGGAAGGACAGAATAAATTGCTTTGGAATTTGGTCATGAGGATATCAGCTGCTGCAAATTTCAACATTCTGATACCGACCTTTCCAAAATGGAAGACTCCCATGACAAGCTCAGGAAAAAGGGTTGATGTTAATCAAATCAAGAAATTTGAAGAAGAGCTGCTAGATAAAGAGAAGATTGAAGATGAAGATCAGGTCAGTCTAATTCACAAGAGACTCCTAGATGCATTCTGTGTTCCAAACCCAGAAGGAGGTACTCTTTCAGATTAGTTTTTGTTTGATTAGTTTTTTTTGCTCTAATATTTTTGTTATTCAAAGTATGTGTAATCTACTGATCTATTTTGAATGAATGAAAGATAAGTACTATTTGATGTTTAAGACAAGGTAACTACTTAACTAGTCTACTAATAAGAAAAGATTCAAGTAGTTTTGGCTTCATCAAAAAGGGGGAAATTGTTGGGATATGAATCCTAGAACAAGTCCTAAATGATGAATAAAAGATAAAAGATAAAGTTTTGATAAGCCAAAAGAAGACTTGAATATTTTCTAAGTATTGATTGATCTAGTCTAGTTGAGTTGAAGTTATCTTGTACAGATCAGTAGAGTTCACAAGACAAGTAATAGTTTCAAAAGATAAGTATGAAGGAAAAGACAAGTACAGTGTATAAGTACTTTGTATACGTGATAGGTTTTATATTGAGCTATTCAAGATGTATAGAAGCTCATGTTTTTTATATATGTAATGTATTGAATCATTGTATAGTTATAAGTTGACTAAGCTTGTGTTATAAAAGCTTAATGTAATGTAATAGTCTTGTTAGGATTAGTTGATAGGACTAGATTAGTTCTATGTCAAGTAGAAGACGCAGTCTACTACTACTGGACAAGACAGGTGCGCAACTTACACAAAGACAGGTCAACTTGAAGTTAGTTACAAACGCGTATTGAAGAAAAAGACTGAAGAATTAGTTAAGGAATAACTAATTAACTGAAGAAACGCGTGAAAGGATATAAAGAATCAGTTACAAGTTAGTTTTCAAGAAAGGTTGTTACACAACTAAAAGTTCTTGGAATTTGAAGTCTATAAATACCCCAAGGTATTCATTGGTTAAAAACTACTGAAATATTAATACTGCAAACGTTATTGAAGTTTACTCTCAGAGTTGATTGAGGTTCAGAAAGTGAAGCCAGAAGACAAGTGAAGAATCAAGAAGGCTACTACTGAAGATCAGAGAAGTTTTTAAGTTTTTGTTTGTTACTTTTCAAGGTGCTAGATACTTGTAAAATTTCTAGTAAGATCGTAGACATATCTGGAGGTATAGTCTGTTGAAGATCTAAGTCTTCTTCTTGGGACTTTAAAGACAGGAACATACACTTGTACTCGATTGGAAGAGTTTAGTGGAAACATCACAACTGGGTTTGTGAGAGTGGATGTAGACAAGTTGTCGAACCACTATAAATCTCGTGTTCAATTTACTTTACTGTTTTGATTGTTTAAATTGCTTAATTGATTTAACTACTTAACTGAAATTGATTAGTTGAGTATAGAACAGAGTTCTCGAATCTAAGTTGAGTATAATCTTGAATTGGGCTCATTGTTAATTTCGTATTCCGCATATTGTACTTTGATATTTCGAAAGATTTTTGAAAAGTCTATTCACCCCCCTCTAGACATTTTCACTAGCTTACTCGTTATTAACTCAACTTGGGACCAACAATATCCTTTCCGTAAATGGATGTTGACGTTTCTAGCCATATGGTGTCCACTCGTGCTCAGGTTACTCCCTTCTATCTGTATTTATGATTGCATGTCACTATTTTTGGTGGATAAACTGATATGTTGGTGTCTGTTGATCTTTGGTTTGCTGATTTTTTTTATTTTTGGTTTTTTATGAAATGCTCTTGGGTATATTAATTGTTGGTTTATGTGGATTCTACAATTTTACTGAAATGGTCCTGGGTATACTGAAATATTGGTCCTGGGTATACTGAAATGATACATGTATACTAATGATGATTAATGTCAACATAGAAGAAACTTTGTAGATGTTTCTTAATTTTGGAGACTTGATTGTCATAAATTGTCACCAACTAAGAAATACTTTTGATTTCTTAATTTTGGAGACTTAATTGCCACAAATTGACTCAATGATTGAAAAAAAAAATACTCTTCATTATGAGAGTCATATTGTCAATTTTTTATGAATTGATGAATTTTTTGATGAAATGATGTGGGTGTACTAATTTTTTGATTGTTGGTTTCTGATGAAATGTGGATTCTGGTTTCTATGGATTGAATTAAGTGTGATGAATGTGTAATGAGTTGGGTTAAATGTGATGACTATGCTAAGGCCACCATTTGGTAGATTCACTTAGTTTAGGAGGTCTATCCCCTGTGATGAATGTGTTGTGAGGGCATACTTTTTTTTTGAATTGGTTGTGACTTGTGAGGGCATACTTACATGATGATTAATGTCAACATAAAAGAAACTTTGTAGATGTTTCTTAATTTTGGAGACTTGATTGTCATAAATTGTCACCAACTAAGAAATACTTTTGAATTTTTTTAATTTTGGAGACTTAATTGCCATAAATTGACTCAATGATTGAAAAAAAAAACTCTTCATCATGAGAGTCACACTGTCAAAAGGTTACATATTTTACTGTTTACAACATAAGCAAGTCTTAGATGACTTCTAAACATATGTTTAGGTTGTAAACATAACAAAATGATTTCAAAAAGAGTTCAAAATGATGGTTCCCGTTCCCTAATCATATCCTAAACTTGACATCAAGCCCGCGAAGCCATGTGTTGCATGATCAATGTGTCCATTGTCCACCAAATATTGTATGCTTTCCCTCACAGGTACATCATCCACTTCTAGTGTAAATGGAAGTGTTCCATCTCTGATTCTACGCCACTTGTTCAGGTGTGGCACCTTGTAGTTGTTCTGCCCCTTCAATTTCATGATCTCAATCATGCAACCCTGTAGACTTATGAAGACATTATTCAGTGTAATGTGTGTGAGCTCGTCAAAAGATAAAATCACACATTTCATCAATTCATCCACTTTATATGATCTAGTTTCCACTTGCAAACTTTGTATAGCTCTGAACCACCCTAAGTCATTTATATTAGTGTCTGGTGAGTTGGGTGGTTGACAAATCAGTTGAATGTTGAATCCATCTGAGTTTGCAGCTGCTCTAAACTCAAGATCCAAGTTGTTAATATGTGGTCTTGCACTGTCTTGTTGGATGTAAATGTGTTTGCTTGCACTTGCAGGCCACTTTGCCTTTATTGCTGGTATAATCTGTAAATAATTGTGATGATTAATGTCTTCAAAACTTGAAAATTTAAGAAAAAAATCAGTTTTGGAGACTTACATTTGAGTGCAACTACATGATGATTTATTTCTGATAGTTTAATGCAGATAGTACTGTTAACACTTGAAATTTCTTAAAATTTAAATTTTGGAGACTTACTTGTATCTAAAACTAGACGATGACTCATTTCTGATAGTTTAATGCATACCTGGTTAATTAGACACCCTTTAATCACTGCTTTTGTGATTGATTTTGTTGGCTTTGTGATCATTGTACCTCGAACCCTGTTTTTGCTGTTTCTCTGGGCTGGTTCCTCACTTATGAATGGAAAAATTCCAATTTTTCCATCAAATACAAGTGCACCATCACTTGAATATTGTGGCCTTGCAACTGCACACATAAACATAATTTTGGTAACAAACCTCTTGGATTTGCATGTTCTGTGAGACTCAGGTTCACCTGGCAACAGGTAGCCTGTCTCCTTTGTCCTTGTCATGTAAAACAATTTCTCATCAATGTGAACCACATTATGCATGCTGTCAAACATGATTTTGTTGTTGAGGTTGTCTATCTTCAATGCATTCAAACAATATTTAATTCTTTGCACCTTATTTCCGGGTGTAAGACCAGGCTTGATTGCATTTGTATGTGGTTTGATTGCCCCTTACTTTATCCACCTACCAATAGTGCTTTTGCTCAAGTCCATTTCCTTAGCCAACCTTCTTATGGTTCCTCTTTTCTCAAATGGTATGGACTTCATTTTTTCCTCATCCAAATGACCATTAACTCTTGCAGTATGTTTGATGCCTACCTTTTTTGAAATGAATATAGCAGGCTGACCATTTGCTTGTTGTTGTTGTTTTGTAGCTGCCCAAATATATTGAATGCACCTCACGGTCACTCCAAATGATGTGGCAGCTTCAGCTTGTGCCCCTCTATGCACTGAACCATTTGTGCTTTTGTTAATCTGAAATTGGGCAATCAAGTTCTTCTCTGATGGAGTGAGTTCCTTCTTCCTTCTTCCAGAGGTGCTCATTGAATGCAGCTGTAAAGTTTTTTTTTTTTGAATGAACAATGGATTTTTAGTGGTAGGTGGAAGTGAATTTATGGTAATGAAGTGTATTTATGTGGGTTTTTGTTGTGCTTGTTTGGAGGGAAATTGTAAGACTCTAAATTGTTGATTAGACAATTGATATAACCATTTGGAGGGAATTTTGGTAATTGTAATTTTGGAGGGAATGTGAACTCCAAAAATTTCAAGTTGGTGAACAATTGTATTCCAATTTAAATGCAGTAGTTTTTTTTTAATGCAACAGTTTTTTTTTTTTAATTGTATCAGTGTTCTTTTTTTCTAATTGCAACAGTTTTTTTTTTTTTTTTAAATTGCAACAGCTTTTTTTTTTAATTGCATCGGTGTTTTTTTCTAATTGCTGACCATTTATTTTTACTCCAGTAGTGTATTTTAAAGGGGTTGGTTTGAAATCAACAATCAAACTAATCTCTAATTAGCAAAAAGTAGAATTGGCAATTTTACCCTCAAACTTGCTGAGTCATAAAGCTAAAATACACCTTTTCTTAACCTCCGTGCCCAAGATTCCACGAAAACTCTTCAGGGACGGAGGGAGTACAATTTATAAAGATTTTATATATTATATGGCAAATAAAAGGCTCACATTAAAAGGAAAAAAAAAAGATCTAAAGTATTTTAAGTATCCATATCTCCACAAAATATCATTCAAAACTAAGTATTTTAGATATCCATGAATTAAGGGTGTATCTCCACAACAAAAACATCCAAAAAACAAAGTATTTTAGAGATACATAAACTCCAAAAAAAAATCATCCAAATTAAAATCAAGTAATTAACACGGATGGGACGTATCTTCACAAAAATTCATTGCTCCAAAAAAAATGTGCCCTATGATCCAATGGTGCCTACATCAAATAGAACATGAATTATAACTAGTTATATGAAGAAAAAAAAAAAGAGTAAATTTAAGTTCATACCATTAATAGTTTGGTGAATTTGAATTGACTTTTGTTTGTTTGTAAACATGGATAAGGTATCAATGGTGCTGAGCAAGACACATTCACTTCATTTTGTGTTCCATTGTCCTATAGTAATTGTATAAAATTATAAAAACAACAACCATTTCCCAAACATATTAGTAATAATAAGTTTATTTATGTACATTACTTAAAAATTACTCTTGTGCCTTTTTTATCTTTTACCACATTCTCTCATCTTGAAGCCCTTTAATTTTGTCATGGAAGGTTCTATGGATAAAGTCGTGGCATCGTTATTTTTGTCTTGACTCTCTTTTGTCAAGCGCATTCCATAACTTGTTTGCTTAGATCACACACCGTCTTATGCACCAAAGAGTACGTTGATGGGTGAGCAGATGCTTCGATTGCTAGTCTTATAAGCATCATACATAAATTTATATACCTTTCTACACTTTGTAGCTTAGGATCTTCCTCAACTTCATTGCCCATATAATCATGAACAATACCACTCCGAGCTTCCCTTGTCCATCTCTTAAATATGTAATGATCTGAAAGTTTTTTTTAATATCCATCACATCATATACTTTGATAGCATGACAACACAACAATCCAACCATCTCAAATTTCTAACAAATACATGAAATCTCTTTGGTACTAGGCTCAAATGTCACCCTCCATTCTCTATCTTTACCTTCTAGCCCAACAACATATTCAAATATCAATTGAGTTTCATTACTACATTTTATGTAGGCAGCTGCAAACAAAATAAACTCATTTTAAAATAGGTCGATGTTGAGGGTATAAATCTTATAAAGTTAGCGCAACATTGGTGAACTCTCTAGCTTTAACCTTGGTATATTTTTACGTGCATCAAATTCACACTTTAACTCATTGTAATACTTTTCCAACAACACCTGCTCGAAGTGCTTAAAAAATTGTGTTATGTTTAAATTGGGCTTCATGCAACTCTTCATATCAGAATTGACACTCTCACTAAGTTGTGTACTTCTCATACTAAACATAAATGCATACTTCATGTAACAAGCTGCCCATTTCTCCTTTATAGCATATGTAGCTTGTAACCATGTGTTATCCTGAACATTATATTGTGCAAGTAAGATGCTCCACGACTTCTCAAATTGGGCCTCATCATCAATACCATACATACACCTTTTAAAATCAGTTAAGAAATGTGATTCATCTTTCATCAAGTTTCCAAGATGTTTGATTCCATTTTGCATTAAGTGCTACGTGCACAATCCATGGAATGTCTCAGGCATCACCTCACGCAAGGCTTTGGCCATAACTTGATCTTGATCGGTAAAGACGGTGAAAGACCTTTTTTACTTGTGTGCCTCTAAAAGGTTTCAAATAACCATTTAAATGATGTTGTTATCTCATCATACAAAAGTGATGCACCAAAAATCACTGCTCCTCTATGATGATTGAAACCTGAGAAGATAGCAAATGGTCGGTGTGCATGATTTGTGCAATACGTAGTATCTAACGACACAATATCACTAAAATACTCATAATCAATTAGCATTCTTACATCTGCTAAAAAAACATTAGTTACCTGTTATTCCATATCCATCTGATTAGCATGGTAAAATGATGGATTCCTAAATAGCTGTTGTTGAAAGTATTTCATTAGACAACCATGCAACCTCCCCATATAACATGCTTCTTTGTCTTTTAGATCGGAGATAATTCTTTGCATCCAACAAGGTATAACCAATAACATCTCTTCCCCTTGCCTGTCTACTCATCAACTGAAAACTTATTTTTTTAAGCCCAACATCCTCAGCCAAATCAATCTCATAGGCCTGAACTTCTGTAATATAACGTTGAGAAGATAACATATGAGCAGTGTCTTGTAAATGTAGTGGGTGATTATGTTCTTCAATGAATTTTGTTACTTCATATTTGCCATCCACAAGTCTGACTCTCATTCTTACATTACAATTTGTCTGTGTCTCAAGCCGAGGATTTTGTGGAGGATTATCTGAATCACCTTTCTTACGAACACCCTCTTTGCAACAAACATATTCGAATGAAGTGATGATGCCAGTGCTTCTGCTTTTATTGTGATACTGCTTTCTGACCCCAAATCCTTTTGTAAAACCATATTCAACCCAAAATTCCATGCATCATCTGACTATCAAATTTCATACCAATCTTAGAATCCATCACAATATAAAAAATGAATACCTACATTGTCAAAATACAAAATCTTTGTTAAATGCATATATTATCAAACATGGGTAAGAGAGTTATCCAAATATTACAAATTAATTTAGATTACATGAGCAAAGATAAAGAATAAAATGAATAGACTACAGTAAGTAGGAGGAGTAAGAAACAACATGCTTCTCAAATAATTCCTAGTCTCATATAGCTTTCAAGGATTAAAGCACCCATCCTAATGGCAGCAGTTATATTTCCTCAACCTTAACCTAGAAAAATGCATATACTATTGTTTTTTTTTTCATTTCATAATTTAGGAAAAATGCATATGCATGCTTTTTTTATTTAATACTTTCTGCTCCCAATACTTTTATTTACAATCCAAATATTCTAGCCAAAATTCTAAGAGAATCATGCAAATTGTAAAAATAAAATTCTTATCAAACTTAATCGCAATTGGTAGAATAAATGAAAAAATAAATATAATGGTGAAAAAACATACTTACCTTATAAGTGATCAATCCATTTTTCTCAAAACATTTTGTAATTTCGCACGTGTTGGTCATTAGAAATTCTCAATTAGTTCTTGAAGGTAGAAAGAAGAAATGGAAACAGAGAGAAAGTGACTGGAGGAGAAAAAAATCAAAGATAAAATGCCATAATAATAATTAAGAAAAATAAATTCAGCCAATCAAACAGGCAATATTGCAAAAAAAAAAAAAAAAAAACTATAGAGACTATATAGCATGCAAGGACAGTCTTGTAAAATTTTAACTCAAAAACGACAATATTGAAAAATGAGATAGAAGGACAAAAACAGAGAGATAAAATTGCAGAATAATTAATTTAAAAAAAAAGGAAAAATGAGCCCAATCAAACAGACCTATAACAGATATTAAATGGCTCATGCATACTACAGTAGACGACGTCGTTTTTTGGGAGACAATATGTTCATGTACAGGAGTTTATCCGCTCCCCTCTAAAACAACCAAGATATATATACAAACTCGTAAAAACTAACCAAACTCAAAATGACCAAAACACGGAAAAAATACTCATAGGGGATCAAAAGCATTGCCCCATCGTCCCACATATGAGGCGACAAAGTCCAACTCATTGACAAACTTCGTCGATGGATCAATAGTGAAGGCCTCAGAGGCGATAACCTCTAACTCATTGATAACGTTTTCCGGTTGTTGCCGTTGTGAAACGTGTACCCAGGGCAAATTGGGGCCTCCGAGCTTCTCCGTAGAGCAGGCCGTAACCACAAGAGCAAGATCAAAATCATCGTGAGTGGACGGCTCCAACAATGCAGCATCCACCAACTCTTGGGTGTTGTCCGAGGTCTCATACAAGCAGTCGTTAGAGGGGCCCGAGAAGGAGTTAAACACTAGAATCGAAGTAGCCACAACAGCTGAGGTAGGAGATGGAGGGGGCGCACATGTCCTTTCCATATGGGGGTCTGAGGGGGCCCATTTTTTATGATGGGAAGAACTCCTACCACGTTTGCCCGAGGTACGAGGCGGTCATACTTACCTTATTGTAGTGGGTAGTCATGTGTCCAACAATCACACAATAGCTACAATTCTCCGAAAGCCTCTCATAATGCACTTCCAAGACCAATCACCACGTTCCACCACCAAACGCTCTAGAAGTGGTTTTTTTATATTCACCTCAATCAAGATTCTAGTGCACTGCACCATTTTTTTTTTTTTGCTGAGGTGTGTCCGTCCATCTTCACAAATGTGCCAACTACTGAAGTTGATGTCGAGATAACCGTGGGCTGTCAAAGCTCAATCGGGAGACCCACCAGACGAACCCAAATCTGAGCCTAGTTCGGATTGAAACCAAGTGTCCAATTTTACAACCGGATGGAACCTGGGGTCAACTGCGAGATTCGTTTACTGAAAATCCTATCACGCTCCTCCAACGAATGAAATTTCAGAACCACAAATCTCTTTCCAGGGTGAATAACCGACAGTCTTCCTTGGAGGGACCACATACCTATGAGCCTCTTTGACAGATGAGCATATAGAATCGGTGATTTGCCACGAAGAGTAAACAAACGACCTATTAATGCATCCTTAAATTAATGCACCCCATCCTGATACATGTCCTCGTCAATTGAGATAGTGTAAAATTCACCATTTTTACATGGACGCATATGATCCTGGAAAACAACATGAGCTATGAGAGTGCAATCGGTAGGCTGCTTGACAACACAGGGCGCCAAAGTCGGAGTCGCACACCCAACCATAATAGAGACAGTCGATGTAGGAGATGACATACTCGGTAGAGTACCAACTAGGGGTGCAAGAAAGGCAACGATCCTAGGGAACCGTGCCTCCAAATCCGGAAGATGGTCACCAACGGAGATGGTCGGGTTTAGAGTATCCAGATAGGCGTGAAGGCTCAGATTCTGGGATGTAATACAACAGAAGGTGTTAGGAGTGCACTTTTGCACTTTAAACTACGTACCTACACCCTTCAAACATCTCAAAATTACATCATATGTCATTACTTTATTACTCACAATATTTTATTATTTACTTTATTACTCAAAAGACTTTCATACCCTCTACTTTATCCCCTTTAATACTAATAAATAACTTACACATTAAACTACGCGTAAACAGTAAATGTCCAATCTAAATAGGGACGGAGGGAGTAGTATTTATGTGTTTTAATGGAAGGGATTTAGGATTTAGAGTTTATAGTATTTTTGTATGATATTTTTCTTTGATTTTGATGATATAGTTAGAATAAAACTTGTTTGGTTATTGGTGGAAGCATTAGAACAAAGTGGTGTTGGACAAAACGAACAAAAAAATGGAGGAGTTCTTTTTCGGCAAATCAGTGTTGTCCGAATTGATTTTGGTCGACAACTTGTTGCTGAAAATATATTTTTTAGCCGACAATATGTTGCTGAAAATATATATTATGGTCGACAACTTGTTGTTGAACATTTCAACAACACTTCGCCGACAGAACACTCTATTTTCAACATCGTTTGGTCGATGAAACACACTCTAATCGGCAAGCCAGTGTAAAAAATTATTTAAAAAATTACTTGAAATATTGAAATGTTGTTGAAGAAAAAAATGGGGGATGAAGTTGAGATACCAAGCCAGGGGGAGGGGGTGAGTTTTTTTTTTTTAACAGTAATGGACCTAATTGTAAAGGTGGGGGTTGTGGACTGGCAGCGGCGTGGCGGTGGCAGTGGTGGGGCGGCAATGGCCTGACGGTGGTGGAGCGACGACGATGGGGCATTGGGATAGACATGGTGGAGTAGATATTTTATTTTGTTATAAGAAAAAATGGAAGATAGAAAAGAAATAGAAAGAAAGGAAGAAGAAATGGTTTTTGAGGTGATATATGTGAGGGAGTGTATCTATTAGGGTATAACGTGTAAAAGTCACCAAAATGCTAAAAAGGTACTTTGAACCATTTAGAAAAAGTATATCTCATTCTCATGTCTGGGGGTGTGTATTTAAAAAACCTGGAGGTCCTAATAGTCGTACCCTTATTTTTATTGGTTCATATGAAGGCCCATACACTCTAATGTGTCCACTTCAAAATCCACTATTTTCATGGGATTTTGCCACAAAGAAACAAATGTTGAAATTATTACTCAGTTTCGCGATTATTTACATACTTTTATTATCAATTTATTCCAAAATTATTTATACACTTTTAATGGACAAAATTTATACCTTCAAAACATTATTTTGTTTTAAAAATTGTCACTCATTTTGATCTTACATTTACCGGCAAATTTATTTAAATATTACATTTTTTAGAGCCCCTCTTGAAAATGTAACAAAAATGGATTTGTTTATGAAAATAGTCACAAGCGTGATCACCACTCACGCCTGTCTTAAAGGCGTAAACACCACCTCCGCTTCTGTTTTTTATTTTTTATTTTGTATTAAATTAATGAAAGATTTAAAAAAAATAAGAAAGACATTACTGTCAAACGCGCCTCTGACACCCCACTTGTCTTTCACCTTTTCATTATCCCTCAAAAAAACTACTCCCTTCATTACTACTGTGCTGCGTTTTCATCCTTTCATTATCCCTAAAAAAAACTACCCCCTTCATTACTACTGTGCTGCGTGTGTGAAGACAATTTAAAAAAAAAAAATCTTCATTTCTCCATCTTAGCGGTAGGTATATATATGCAAAAAAAAAAATTTAAAATTTATTATATTTGTTTAATTTTTTTTTTACTCTTCTCAGGTTATTTAATTTGTTTAGAAATTTCGAACGTGGAATCAACAAAAGGACCTGATGCGGCCTAAAAATGTCACTTAATAAGGAGTCGACACGTGTATAAGGGATAGGATAAAAGTGAAAGGATCAGATTATGAAGTATGCTCTGAGGAGAAATCCTCTCGGGAGATCCCTTTGGAGGGAGCTACCGCCAAAGAGAAGCTTCCAGAAGAATTACTTTGGAGGAAGTTCGTGAGCCTTGAACGTAGGGAGGTTCCGCTATTTTCGGCTTGGACTCGATAGAAGATGGACCTTATCCTCTATTATCCGGGGGAACCGAGTCAAATAAAGAGGAGATATGGCCGAGTCTTCGGGAAGTGGAGGAAAGAAGGCCTCGTCCACTCCGCAGGACCGAGTCTGGCGGGTAGTTCCGGAAAAGAAGGAAGGCTTGACTTCCTCTCCAACTAATATCTCTATAAATAGGTAAAATCGAGGAGATTTCCAGGTTAGACTCTCGTACATTACGCATTTACTAAATTGAATACAATCTACCTTTGGGAGATCTTTCAAGAACTGTTTTATATATATCAAGGATCCCGAGATCCTTGGGAGAGATTAATAAGCCCTATACTGACTTAGGCATCGGAGTGTCCGCGCCGGACTCCCCTCCGGCGTGTTCTTTGCAGGTTCTTGAAGGTTTTGAACGAAGGCAACACACTTGGAGTGATTGTGCGTGTTCGAAGAGTGGGACATCCAATCCAGAGGACACGCAATCCTCTCGTGCAAATTTTAGCACATCAACTGGCGCCGTCTGTGGGAAAGAATTGAAAGATTTTCTCACGAATTTCTACCTGTTCGAGCAAATGGGTGGCGGAGACAAAACATCCATTTCTGGAAAGAAAAATCTTCCGGGTGAGAATCCCCCTTTGCCGATCGATCCCCTACCAATAGGAGGCCGGGGGAAAAACCCAATTCACGCGCCTTCTGGATCACATCATCCATTGGCGCCCACTCCAGATTTAGGTGATGAGAATCATCCCTTACCGGTCCAGGAGGGAATAACCGGGGATCTTGAAACCCCCGAGCCCCAGACCGCAGATCCTCAGCGAGAGGATATTCCAAACTCAGGGACACTCTTGATCTCTCCCGATCAATTGAACGCCCTCATCAGACAAGCCGTAGATAAAGCCTTTGCGGATCAAAGGGACCAGATTCCCAAGGTTGCACCAGGGAATCCAGAGGTACCGCCCCCTAGACCCCAGGATGAGGCACCTGGAACCTCCCAAGTGTTGTCCAAAGAGATGGGGATACGAGTGGAAGAGGATGATAAAGTGCCCTCACGCGCGGAAAGAAGCATTCCCCTTCGAAGCACTAGAAGGAACGTAGAACCGGCACCCCGAGGGACAGAACCCCTTGAGACAGAAGAAAGCACTGATGATACCTACGGAGGGCCAGTTAGCGACCAGCTACAGGCTCTGCAGAAAGAGATGAAGGATATGAGGAGACAGTTGGACAACCGAACCAGTAGATCCGCTCACACATCCGGGTGCCAGTTCTCTCCTAACATATTACAGGATGAGTTACCATTCAACTTCAAGCCCCTTAATTTTGAATATGATGGTACGGAAGATCCTTACGAACACTTAGTAAGGTTTGAAAACGCTGCGCTATTACATCGCTACGGAGAAGGAATTAAGTGTAGGGTGTTCCTGACCACCCTGGCCAAAGCAGCGCAGCAATGGTTCACTCAGTTAGAACCTAATACCATCCGATCCTGGGAAGAATTCAGTGAGTTATTTCTCCATCAATTTGCAAGTGCCCGGACACAGCCAAGGGCCACCTTGACCCTCTTCAATCTGAGGTAGGGGGAGAGCGAAAGCTTAAGAGCTTTTCTCCGGAGGTTTAATCAGGCAGCTCTGGAGGTCCCTACAGCCTCTCCGGAGGTGAAGATCAACGCCCTCACCAACGGATTACGAGATGGGGATTTCTTTTCCTCCTTAGCTAAGAAGCCAGTTAAGAATTTCGATGAGCTGCTGCACAGGGCTGAGAAGTACCTCACTTTAGAGGAGGTCCGTAAGGCCAAAAGGCTGGAGGTTAGGCCACCAGATCGAGAGAGAAGAAGGGAAGGTCCTTCCAGACGATCCAGCCCAGAGGTCCCTCGGACCTCTGGATCAACAAGAGATAGTAATCCCTCCGGAGGTCCCCGGTCTGGCCCTCGTGGGAGATTCGAGAAATACACGCCCTTGAGGATTGAGCCTGCTGAAGTACTGGAGGTAGCTGGAGACCATCCAGACTTGAAATTCCCATATTCCAGAAATCGAGGACCTCAGAAACCCAAGTCTGACCGATTCTGTCGATTCCACAATGAGTATGGGCATGATACGAACCAATGTTACCACTTGAAGGACGAAATTGAGAGGATGATCCAAGCGGGTCATCTAAAAGAATTTATATTCAGAGATAGGCAGGGCCCTCGGGGGCAGAAGCGGAAGGATCATGAAAGAAAACCAGAAGAGAAGGAAACCAGAGAAGTAGCTGAAGATATGCCCCCTCCTCCACCGAAGAGAGGAATAATCCACATGATAGTGGGAGGGCCAGCTGATGGAGATTCTTTTCGGAAGAGGAAGCAAAATGTCCGGGCTCTAAGAGCAGAGCAAGGGAGCCAGTTAAAAGAAGTGGGGCGCATGACGGAGACGCCCAATATCCGATTCGGCCCAGAAGATGTGAAGGGAGTTAAGGAAGATCACAACGACGCTCTGGTGATCACTACCGACATAGCTGGATTCGATGTTGCTCGAATCTTCGTAGATACGGGAAGTTCGGCTGACATCATGTTCTTTGAATGTTTTAAGAGAATGGAGCTGAATGTGAAGCTGCGCCCTATAGATACCTCTCTGTATGGTTTCTCCGGAGGAGCAATCCAACCTTTGGGGTCAGTGATGTTACAAGTAGGATTGGGAAATGCTCCAGCTCGGAAGGTCCACGTGGTGGAGTTCCTTATTGTTGATATTCCCTCGTCATACAATGTTGTGATGGGACGGCCCAGCCTGAATCTTTTTCAGGCAATCATCTCCACATTTCATATGAAAATGAAATTCCCTACAGCCACAGGGGTGGGAGAAGTGAGAGGAGACCAGTATCAAGCACGGAAGTGCTATGCAGAGTCCGTGAAAATGGCAGATAGAGCCCTAACTAGGGGCCTGGAGCGGGTGAGAGGAGATGACCCTGAGGTTAAGAGGAAGAAAGTAGAAGGAGTGGCACCTGAACAAGTAAATGTTAAAACAGACGAGGAACTGATGAGCGTGGAGCTCTTCCCAGGGAAACTCGGCTTTGTTACCAAGATAGGTACCCAACTGGGGCCTGAACTCACAGAGAAGGTAATATTTACATTACGTCGAAATTCCGATATATTTGCATTTTCTCCAGCTGACATGACAGGAGTCCCTCCGGAGATAGCAATACATTGCCTTAATGTTGATCCAAAGGCAAGACCCGTAAAACAAAAATTACGAAATTTCGGGATTGAGAAGAAATCGAGAAGCTATTGAAAGCAGGGCATGTAGTGGAAGTCCAATTCCCAAAATGGCTCTCCAATGCTGTGCTGGTGCCTAAAGGGGGAGGAAAATGGAGAATGTGCATCGATTTCAGGGACCTCAACAAGGCATGCCCTAAGGACCACTACCCGCTACCAAGAATAGATCAGCTAGTGGATGCAACTTCAGGCTTTGAGTTGCTGAGCATGATGGACGCATACCAAGGGTACCACCAAATCCAACTGAATCCTGCAGATGTCCCCAAAGTGTGCTTCATAGCAGCCTGTGGAACGTTCGGATATGTTCGGATGCCATTTGGATTAATCAATGCCGGAGCAACCTATCAGAGGATGGTCGATGCTGTCTTTTGAAAGCAGCTAGGGAGAAACATGGAGATATATGTAGATGATATGTTGGCTAAAAGTGTGAAAGCAGATCAACATATAGAGGATTTGGAAGAAATTTTCCAAGTAATTCGAGAAAACGGCATCAAATTGAACCCAGCCAAATGCTCTTTTGGAGTAAAATCAGGGAAGTTCCTGGGATATATGGTCACTCAACGAGGTATAGAGGTGAATCCAGCCAAGGTGAAGGCTGTACTGGACATGCGGCCGCCAAGAAACATAAAGGAGCTCCAGACACTCAATGGAAGGATTACAGCGTTGAGTAGATTCATAGCTAGGTCTGCTGAAAAGAGCCATCCCTTCTTTAAAATTCTTAAGAAAGGAACCAAGTTTGAATGGAGCGAAACATGCCAAAAGGCCTTTGAAGACCTGAAGCACCATTTGTCTCAGTTGCCGAAACTGACGAAGCCTTCTCCAGGAGATACCCTTATTTTGTATCTCTCCGTAGGGGAATTCTCACTAAGTACTGCTTTAGTCAAAGAAGAGGGATCTCTGCAGCACCCTATTTATTATGTCAGTAAAATCATTCAGGGGGCCGAAAATCGTTACTCAGAAATTGAGAAGGCTGCTCTAGCTGTGGTCGTTACAGCCCGGAGGCTGCGCCCATATTTCCTTTCTTACAAAATATTGGTCCGCACTAATTACTTGTTGAAACAGGTTATAGGACGAGCAGACCTCTCTGGAAGGATGGTGAAGTGGGCGATCGAGCTCCAAGAATATGACATAGATTTCGAGCCACGGAAGTCTATAAAAGCTCAAGCTCTGTCAGATTTCATCCAAGAGTCGACTAAACCAGAGGAGGTCGAGGGATGGAAGGTGTACGTAGATGGCTCAGTGACCCTGAGCGGATGCGGAGCAGGGATTGTGTTGATAGGCCCCCGAGGAGAGGACCTACAATTCGCAGTGAGGTTTCAATTCATGACCTCAAATAATGGAGCAGAGTATGAAGCTTTGATCAGAGGGATGGAGATGGCATTGGAATTGGGAGCTCCAAAGGTAACCCTATACTCAGACTCCCAACTAGTTGTTCAGCAGGTGAATGGTGAATATGTAGCCAAAGATAGCAGGATGGCTGCTTATTTGGAGCGTGCCAAAGCGGTGATGGGCAAATTCCAAGAATGCGAGGTAGTCCAAATACCCCGAGAGAAGAACATGCAGGCGGATAGTCTCTCCAAACTCGCTAGCTCCACAGAGTTTGATGGACAGGGAACAATAACTCTAGTAGTTGCAGAAAGAGAGACTCTGGAGAACCCCATTGGCTCCATTGAAGAGGAAGATGATTGGAGAAGGGCTATATGGATAGAACTCACCAAGGAAGCAAATGCCCCTACCACCAGAGAGACCCGAGCCCTTCGGATCAAATATTGTATTATCGGAGGGCACTTATACAAGAAGTCGTTCAAGCACCCATATTTGAGGTGCATATCGACTAGAGAAGCTATATACACACTTAGAGAGATCCACGAAGGTGATGCAGCCAGTCATGAAGGATACAAAGCGGTAGTGAAGAAAGTTTTAAGGGCAGGGTTATACTGGCCCTCCATGACAAAAGATGCTAGAGAATTTGTGAGGAAATGCGTCAAGTGTCAGAAAAATGCTCCATTGATAAGGACCCCTGCGGAAGAGATGGGAGCGATGCACTCTCCTTGTCCCTTCGCTAAGTGGGGAATCGACTTGGTAGGACCCTTCCCTCCAGCCTCCGGAGGGAGAAAATTTCTAATAGTAGCAGTGGACTATTTTAGCAAATGGGTGGAAGCTGCCCCCCTGGCTACGATAGATGAAGAAAATGTGATTAAATTCCTGAAGAAACAAATCTGCTGTAGATTCGGAGTACCCAGAATATTGGTCTCCGATAATGGAACACAGTTTAATGGCGAAAACGTCCGAGGATGGTGTGCAAGATTGAACATAGTACAAAGATTCACTTCTGTAGCCCATCCTCAGGCTAACGGACAGGTGGAGGTTACTAATCGAACAATAGTAGATGGGATCCGAACTAGGTTGACAAAGAGAGGAGGAGGATGGGTAAACGAGTTAGATAATGTATTATGGTCATATAGGACTAGCCCGAAGACAGCAACTGGAGAGTCTCCATTTCAGCTGGTCTACGGAGCTACGGCGGTGATACCTCCAGAGGCCGTTTTACGATCGCATCGAGTTGCCCAATTTGAAGAACATCAGAATGAAAGATTGATGAGAGAGGCTCTAGATTTGATGGAAGAAGAAAGAGAGATGGTCAGGGTACGTGTTGAAAGATATAAAAGCAGAATTAAAGCTGCATATGATCGAAGAGTGATCCCGAGGTCCTTTAGAGCAGGGGACCTGGTGCTGAGAAGAGCGGACGCCCTGAAAAACACAGGAAAGTTGGAGCCCAACTGGGAGGGACCCTACAAAATCACACAGGTGTTGAAAGGAGGAGCATACAGACTGCAGGGTATGGAGGGGGTTGACATAGCTAGACCCTGGAACGTTTGCCATTTGAAGAGATTCTTTATTTGAAGACAGTGTAAGGTCTTGAGACCACCTATTACTTTTGTTTTGTGACTTTTTGCATTGATTCGTACTTTACTTGGTGTATTTTGTGGCTTCACCGGAGCTCTTTTTCCCTCTCTGCGGGTTTCCCCTTTGGGGTTTTTCCGTAAAGAGGTTTTTAATGAGACCGGCGTAGGTTATCTATGGCCTATGTTGAAAATTGACAATAAATCAATGAAGCCTTATCCCTTTTTGAAAAATGAATTACTCAGATTTATTATGTCTTGTTTATCTTTCTCATATGTGAATGTGCGACGTATGAATATAACTATAACGAGAGCGAGAGACACTCACATGCCTAGAGGCCGAGGTGCTCCAGAGAGCCCTCACTTTACTTGAGACCCAAGTGGGTTATTGAAATGAGAGGATTTTATGAATTAAAATCTTTTAAGAATAAGAGTGAGAGACACTCAACGGCCTAGAGGCCGAGGTGCTCCAGAGAGCCCTCACTTTACTTGAGACCCAAGTGGGTTACTGAAATGAGAGGATTTTATGAATTAAAATCTTTTAAGAATAAGAGTGAGAGACACTCAACGGCCTAGAGGCCGAGGTGCTCCAGAGAGCCCTCACTTTACTTGAGACCCAAGTGGGTTACTGAAATGAGAGGATTTTATGAATTAAAATCTTTTAAGAATAAGAGTGAGAGACACTCAACGGCCTAGAGGCCGAGGTGCTCTAGAGAGCCCTCACTCTACTTGAGACCCAAGTGGGTTACTGAAATGAGAGGATTTTATGAATTAAATCTTTTAAAAATAAGAGTGAGAGACACTCAGAGACCGAGGTGCTCCAGAGAGCCCTCAGCTTACTCGAGACCCAAGTGGGTTACTGAAATGAGAAGATTTTATAAAATAAGATCTTTTAAAAATAAGAGTGGGAGACACTCAGAGGCCTAAAGGCTAAGGTGCCGAGAAATAATTCCAAATTAGCCCACAAGACCAACAAGGAGGGGGGAAAGAGAATACACCTCCAACACGTTCCTTGCTGATCTTGTACGCTGCTCATGCAAGAAAGAAAGAGACCACAAAGCATGCAACATTAAGCTAACATAATTACTACAAAAAGCCCCCACATATCCAGGAGTGTGGGGTCCCCTACAAAGTATGAGGAGCAAATGTTATGAGCAGAAAATAAAGAGTGTAGCAAAACAACAGAAAAATAGATTGTCTATGATGATCAGGAATATGATATTTAAACTGCTTTTTCAGCAGCAGCCTCCTGGGTAGCAACCCCCTCAACCTCAACTCCTTCAGTTACTCCAGCAGCGCCCTCTTCCCCAGCAACATGATTGCTAGATCCTCCACCTTCCTCCGGATCCTTCATACTCCCCATAGCATCAGCAGTGCCGGTCCCTCCATCCATCCCTGTTGCCACTTTTGGAACAGAAACATAAGGATAAATAAGTGGCTCCAGAGGCTTTAGCTCAGCCATACCTATCTTGGCAGCCTGCAACTTGGCAATAGCTTGGCCCATCCCGGGTAGCCACCAAGGACTGTCCGGACTCTCTTGAGGATCCCCCAGGAACTTTGGAGGGGTAGCGAGTCGATCCAGATGAAACTCACGAGAATAAGTCCCATCGAATCCTGGGGCTGAATGCTCGGTGATGGCGTTGCTGAAGCCGTGATCGATAAAATGAGGAATGTGCGGCCCCATGGCACAGAGAAAGCTCGAGCTCTTCAGGAAACTGGACAACCACTGAGTATGAAGAGTTTCTAAGAACTCTTGGCCCAAGGGAGAAGTGAATAGAGACTCAATACAAGCCCGCACCCCAACATCCGGCAGCTCCTGTTTCATCCGCCCTACCTCCTGCACCAGACGCTTGATCCTGACAGCATCCTGCTGGCTTTGGGTCTGTAAGAAAGACAACTCCTCGGATAGAGCCTGTGCTCGCTTATGAGCCTCCTCATTTTCCCTAGTAATATCCTTGAAGGACAATTGAAAGGAGGACACCTCAGCTCGGAGAAGCTCAAGTTCAGCCACCATCTCGACACCTCGTCGAGTATCTTGGCATAGGTAACTCCAAACTGCAAAGGAAAGGAAAATGATGTTGGAGATGTAAAGAAAACAACGAACGTGAATAAGAAAAATCAAAATAGAAGATACCTCTGCGAAAAGATGAGCGCCATGGAGTAGTTGGTCCTCAGGAGGGGAGGAATCAGATGAAGCAGTAGCATGGGAAGGAACGAGACATCGATCAATAAGACGATGGAGAAGTTCATATGGAGAGGAGCTTTTCTCGACAGGAGTACGAGGCGTTTTTCCCTTCTTTTTCTTAGAAGTCCCACAGTCAGCAAAAACGGCGTTGGCAGCCGAGCGGGTTCTTTTAGCAACTGAACCTGGGACCTGAGTGGAAGAGCTAGGGAGAGGGGGGATCTTTGAAGAACCCTCTGGAGCCGGAGTCTTAGCAGAGCTCTCGAGAGCGGGAGATGGAGGAGCCTTTGGAATGTCTTCTGGAGCGGATAATACAGGGGCCTTCACTATGCTGAGAGCAGGGGCATCTCGGGAGATATGAGTCAACCAACTCATTGCTACAAATAATCAAGAAAATTTTCAGAATTCAGAAAAACAACCACATGCAAGAAATAAAATATAGCAATAGAAGATTTTTTACCATCTCGGGAACCTAAGGGAAAATCTTGAGGACAAAAGCCGAAGTGGGAGAGGATGCGAGGATTGTTGCAAATGGCAATAACATCGAAATAGTCGCGCAAATGGGTATGAGTGTTGAGATTATCCATAATGGTGAGATTGGAAACTGAGTAAGCTTTCAGGGGAGGAGGAATCACTCCGGGATTTTGGAATAACCAATCCCCGTGAGGAAATGGCCAATCGGTAGGACTGGTAGCAAAGAAGTAGTAATCTCGCCAAGATGAGTCTTCCTCATGGAGTTTTTTCAGAAATTTACAAACACGGGACCTTCGACCACTAACATAGAAGAAGCCATCATTCACCTTACATGAGTGTTGGCTCAGAAATAGTTCGGCAGATGGGTCACCCCCATTCCCCTTCACCAAGATGTAGAAACCTATCATAGTACGGATGGCATTCGGAGTAAACTGGTTAAGGGGGATCTGCATACGGGTGGATATGGCAGCCAGATAAGGATGAATCGGAAACCGTAGTCCGGCCCTAAGATGGGCTTCGAAAAAAGCAAGGGTCCGAGGCTGGGAAATATCTGGGCGTTCATCGGAGCGAGGAGCACGAAAGGCGTACTCCGATGGAAAGCCATAGGCGTGAGCAAGGTCAACTAAGTGAGTATGGTCGATTTGGGAAGCGGGGGAAATTCTATTCTCTGGACTCCCCATTAGAGAGGGAGTCGCTTCAGAGGAATTTTGGCTGGTAGCTTCCGGAAGAGAGGGAGGATTTGACATCGATTTACACTATTAATAAAAGAAGAACAAGAGAATAGCTGGGTTACCTTGAAGTAGAAGGGCTATGGAATCAGACGAGGCGGTTGACGACAGCAGAGACTCGAGGTGAAGAACACCGGAGAAGAAGGATGAAGACGACGAGAAATCTTTGGGAGGAGTGAAATTTGAAAAGTAAAGAGAGAAAAGGGAGATGGTTGCGTGAAGTAAGTGAGGAAAGATAGGGGGAAAAATCGAGGGTTTTCCTCGGGAGAATAACAGAAGAGAGAGAAAGGTGATCGCGTGAAGTGCACGCGCGGAAGCTGAAAAGTCTCCCAGAATTTGAGGCGGGAAAGCCCTCGGAGAAGGACATTTTTGAAACTTCCTCTCCAAAGCGGGGAAGATACACGTTTCTCCAAGAGGACCTTTGTAACAAGTTCTAGGAAAACTTCTCTACTCTCACAAAAGATGTCCCCCTTTTACGAGAGTAGGGGGGAGTGATGATGCGGCCTAAAAATGTCACTTAATAAGGAGTCGACACGTGTATAAGGGATAGGATAAAAGTGAAAGGATCAGATTATGAAGTATGCTCTGAGGAGAAATCCTCTCGGGAGATCCCTTTGGAGGGAGCTACCGCCAAAGAGAAGCTTCCAGAAGAATTACTTTGGAGGAAGTTCGTGAGCCTTGAACGTAGGGAGGTTCCGCTATTTTCGGCTTGGACTCGATAGAAGATGGACCTTATCCTCTATTATCCGGGGGAACCGAGTCAAATAAAGAGGAGATATGGCCGAGTCTTCGGGAAGTGGAGGAAAGAAGGCCTCGTCCACTCCGCAGGACCGAGTCTGGCGGGTAGTTCCGGAAAAGAAGGAAGGCTTGACTTCCTCTCCAACTAATATCTCTATAAATAGGTAAAATCGAGGAGATTTCCAGGTTAGACTCTCGTACATTACGCATTTACTAAATTGAATACAATCTACCTTTGGGAGATCTTTCAAGAACTGTTTTATATATATCAAGGATCCCGAGATCCTTGGGAGAGATTAATAAGCCCTATACTGACTTAGGCATCGGAGTGTCCGCGCCGGACTCCCCTCCGGCGTGTTCTTTGCAGGTTCTTGAAGGTTTTGAACGAAGGCAACACACTTGGAGTGATTGTGCGTGTTCGAATAGTGGGACATCCAATCCAGAGGACACGCAATCCTCTCGTGCAAATTTTAGCACATCAGGACCTATTTGAAGAATTGAACATATTCAAGTATTTTATTTTTTTTGTTATATTTATTTAAATATATAGATGTTGTGCCTTAGAGAATTACTCCCTCCTATTTTTTTTTATACGTCGTTCTAGGCATTTGCACAAATTTTAATAAAAAAAAATTATACCTAAATTAACCTTATTAAATGATTATTATCAAAATTTTGACTAAGCAAATCTAATTGAGAAAGAGAAAAAATACTCTTCGTCTTCCTCAATTTTTTTTGTTGTGAGATTTAATTTCAGCCTCAATTTACTCTAGCAAATCCCTTATTTTACTCTAACAAACCCCTCATGATAAAAATAAACCTTACCATAAAATTAAAAAATAAAGTCATCATAACACAAAAATTAGATTTAATCGAGAAAAAAAATAAATTAGAGAAAATAATTATTAATTAAATTACTAGAGAAAACTCACAAATTTCAATTTTATTTGATCTCCAAGAATTTTTGGAGATGTTTGGAATTGATGGCGGTATAAAAACTAAAAAGAGAGAGAGGAATGAGAGAATTAAAGGATTTGATTAGACACTAAAATTTATAAAAAAAAATGTGAGTAAATAGGGGTATTTATGGTATTAAAAGGCAGAACGACAATTAAAATAAAAAAAATAAAAAATATAGAACGACATATAAAAAAGAATAGGAGGGAGTAGTTTTTTTGAAAATATATTATTTTTCTTTTCTATAATTTAGTACATATTCTACATAAATTTAATTGTTAGTAGAGATAGAAACATTTAATTGTTAGTATAGATAAATTTACTGTATTTTCTATGTTCTAATAATGAAAAAAAAACTTGTTGGTGTTAATTTATATACATTACATACATTCAAATTTAATTGTCAAAATTAATTAAATAAATAAGTCAGCCCCTTATATAAACTTTTTTTTTTATTAGTAAAATAAGATGGAGTTGTGACACACATAGAAAGTTGTAAATTCCCATATAGTGTACACATGTTTTTGTGTAAATCTCCCAAAGCAGCCTGAAAAGTGTGCTTCATTTAAGAACCCAAAGAGCAATATAGCACATTAAAATAGCTTCACCAGCTTAGTACATGTTACGCAAAAAAAAATTACTGTTGGTTCGTTGGGTCTTGTCACAATCAGAGGCTCACCTGCCGGTTGAGCCTCTATTAAAATATTATTGTTTTTCTGTTTTTTTACTTTTACTCGACAGACACGCCCGACATTATGTCTGGGGTGTCAGAGGCGTGTTTGACAGTAACGCCTTTCTTATTTTTTTTAAATCTTTCATTAATTTAATACAAAATAAAAAGTAAAAAACAGAAGCGGAGGTGGTGTTTACGCCTTTTAAGACAGTGGTGATCACGCTTGTGACTATTTTCATAAACAAATCCATTTTTGTTACATTTTCAAGAGGGGCTCTAAAAAATGTAATATTTAAATAAATTTGCCACATTTACCTCATATCTCACTAAATTTCCTTCAAACCTCATTAAATCACTCAAAATACTTCTCTTTTTTTTACCCCATATATTATTATAGTTATTCTTTTAATTTGTATTTCACACTACATGTGCAAAAAATCTTGAGACTAAGTGAGTATTATTTATAATTAAATATATTATTTATTATTATTATTATTGATTTTTGAATTATTATTATATTTTTTATTATAAATATTATTAATATAGAAAATTATTATTACTAAATGTAGAATTATTAATATCATTATTTTAATAAATAGTTTTTTATTATTGATTTTATTATTTTTGTTGTATAATTAGATTTATTATTTTTATCATATAGTATTATTGATATTTATTTTATTACTATTATTGATTATTGAATTTATTATTAGTGTAAAATTGATGGATGGTAGAATCACTATTATTTACCATATAAATTTACTATTATTACTCACTTCGTCCTTAAATTCTATGCTCATACTATTGGGTTCAAGTTTTAAGACAAAAGCACATACAGTAAGGTTATTGTGAAGTTCATTTTTTATAAAGTGATTATTTGTGAATAAAATTGAATGACATTTTGAGTAATTAAGTGATAGTTGAAGGATAGAGATAGAATGGTTTTTCCATAAAAGTTATGAGAATAAATTTGATGAACGGACTAAAAAGGCATGTGGGAATAGAATTGGTGGACGGAGGTAGTATTTGTTTTCTAATTATTCATATTATGTTATTAATAAATACATTTTTTTTATTGTTTATTAGTATTAATATTGATCGTTTGAATTATTATTAATAATATATGCTCTCTCTGTCCGTCCGCCATAATTTTTTCTTTTATTTTTTACATGGACATTAAAGAATATATTATAAAATGTGTAGTAGGTAGTTGAAGTAGAGAGATATATGAACAAGAAAATGTGGAGAGATGTGAAAAAGAAAAAATATAAAGAGAGATAGGATTGAGAAAATGTCGAGAAAGATGTTGAATTTGGACATTTAAGGAAATGAGAAGCTTATGACGGGACATTTAAAATTATCAAGTGAGAAGTTCATGGCAGGACGGAGGGAGTGTTTTATACACTACAAATTAAAGGAATCTTATTTATAAGTTTTCTCAAACTTCTTTTTTGTTGAAAAATAAAAGTGATTTTGATTAAAATATTAAAACATCTGATGATGTTGTTCAGATGAGTTCTAAGTTTTATCTTAAGATGTTTCAGGAATGTTGAAACAACCTAGTTCAAGATAGTTGTCCAACTGGTATGTTAGGTAGCTGATAATGATAGATAGACTTAGTTAAGAGATAACTTAACTAAGTATTACATGTCCCATGAAGTGGAAAGAAACAACATTGAAGTAAAAGAACAACTTACCTAATGAATCACAACATGCCTGATCAACCTACTTGACCTGAAATAGTTCAAGTGATGATCAGTGGAGTAAAGACCAAGTACTCAGAATCATTTATTGAAGTACAATTGACCATCTTTTATTGCATATGATTGAAGAAGAACAATAAAGAGTAAGAAGACTGAAGTGCAATAAATTATGAAGATTAAAAACTCATAAAGATTGAAGAACTCAAAGTCTTAAATGAAAACAATGAATGCACAAGAAAATCATCGATTGCATCAGAGAATGTTCGGAGATGTTGACCTATGTAACCGTTGAGAAAGTACAAGAAGCTGACAAGAATGAACATTGAAAACTGTGCAAAAAATTGTCTGACACAGCCTACAAAATTTGTCAAGCAACAAGTCAAATATCAAGTTTTTAAGGAACCTTAAAAACCTTCTCTAATTGGTGGATAATAGAAGGTGGTTCATATAACCGTTTTAATGGAGCTGCAAGCCTGCAAATAGATTAATTTGAACCTTGCCTCCTCCAACGGACAAATGTTTAAATTGATATATAAATACTGAAGTCCTTCAAGAGATCAAGTAGGGGAAACAACTTGCTTAAAAAAAAATTATATATATATATAGGAAACTGCATAAGCTATCAAAGTTTTCAAAGCATCATCTCATATGATCTTAAGATTTCTCTGTCACTTCAGTAAAAAGATAAGCCTAAATTTCATATTCATATCAAAGTTTAGAGAGATATTTTATTCTTATTCTGAAATTCATTATAAATGATATCTCAACTAGTTGGAACCAACCTTAAACTTATATCTTCAAGAGTGTAAGTTTGTGTAGTGTTGTATTAGAAGTGGGAAAGAGTTATCAAGTTGATCGTCAAGAGTCAATTCAGCCCAGAAGTTTAGTGAAGTTTGCACTAGGACTCATAATTACAAGGGATCAATCACTTAAGAGAAGTGATCTTGATCAGTGCACCTTACCACTATAAAACAAGTTAATTTCAAGAGATGAGTAATTATCTTGTTCAATCAGGAAAATGAATGTAGGAGCTAGAGTTTTTGAACCACTATAAGTATTTGTGTTATTTACTTTCAACATTTTATCATTCATACACTTATCACTCATAACACAAAAATTGTAAGCTTTTAACTGAAATTAAATAAAAAATCGTTTTGGGACAACTCCCCTGACAAAGCAGTTCACAACGTTAATTGAAGTATTCATAACTAAAAATGAGCTTTTTTTTTTTTTTTTTGAAGAGGGTTTACAAGATCATCAAATAAAATTACAAATCACGAACTAAGATCTTGATCTTCAAACCAATGTGGATCACCAAAGTATCGTCGTCCACTTCAATCGTGAGAAGAGGAAAGACGAGTATCCCTTTGCCTTAACAGATGTCTAGGTCTCCAATCTTTAAACGAGACAACCCCACACTAAGGTGTTTCATGTCAAGAATAGGAAACAAAAAAATAGGCAAAGTTCCACCAAGTACCCGATCCCAAGAACTAGAACCCAAGGACTCTCGAGTCTATCTCAAGAAGCCCAACCACAAAAAATGAGACCCACAACCACAACAGAGTCCCCATAACGGGAAAAGGACGCACAAGGCGTAACCGGACATAACAAACTGCAACTAAAAACGAAACTAAACAAGGTATAAAAACTACCTAAAAAACAGTAAACAAGATCAACGAAGAAATACCCGAACGGTCACCGTAGCTCCATTCAAGATAATTTCTACGCTGATCCCTACCCAAAAGCAAAAAAAAAACTACATAAAAGAAGGGAAAACTGAAAAGACCAGAGCAGCGGCGACGGCTAGAACAAAGTAGATCTAAGGATCTGCTTCCTAGATCTGAAAGGACGGCGACGACGGAAGACAACGGCAGACGGCGACGGACAGTGGCGGTTCAGATCTGAAACTATAACTCACAAATCTACAAGGGAACGAGCAGATCTACATGGAAGAAGGCTAGATCTACAAGATCTGCAAGAGAAAGAGGAGGAGACTACACTGTGTGTGGATCACACCTGGAGTGTGTGAAAATTGCACCTCCTGTGTGTGGATCACACCTGGAGTGTGTGAAAATCGCACCTCCAGTGTGTAAAAATCGCACACACATCTCTCTTTTAAAATGAGCTTTACTTAAAGGGTCAATCCATTTTCGCACTCATAATTTGTTTACATAGCTTTCCAACTGATTACTTCATAGTTCTCAATAGGCTTGATATTTGAACTTTGGTTATAAACTCTGTTTAATTATTCTGGGAGTTTGTCTATACAACTTCACTGAACTGTGTAACAGTGTTTTATAAAGAAAATTGTATTCACAAGTGCATTCCTTCCCCCTCTCCTTTTCATACACTTGTCTCACTCCTTTCAAAACTTACATTTTTTTTTTATTAGTAAAAGAATTATATTGCAATTGATGAGTACAAGGGGTACTCAACCCTTACAAATAGTCATGGGGCAAAGTACTCCATAACAGAATTACAACTACTCAGACGCCCTCCCTCTATCAGCATTCCCCACTCTCAAAATATGTTAAATGATTGATTCTCCAGTCACTAATAGAACTTAATTTAACTTTGTTAATCTTATTTCCCAGCCAAGTCTTCAGCCTTAATTTGATGATTTCCACAAGTTTCCTGCTATCCGTTTTGCCTTCATTGAAACACCTATCATTCCTCCAATTCAAGATTGACCATACAACACCTATCCAAATTGTTGTTGCGATGATCCCATTTGTCCCTTTTCCCAGTAGCCCGTAGAAATGCATGAAATTCGTACCTGGGTCCCAATGTGTGATCACCTGATGTTGCAGCCACCCATTAATTTCGTTCCAGATTTCTTTGCTTTTCTCACATAAGAAGAGTGTGTGTGGTATATCCTCTTCTGCTCCGTTGCAAAGTGTGCATTTCGCCCTGCCCGCTGGAATATTGATTCCTCTCTTACGCAGCTGGTCCTTTGTTGGGAGTCTCATCTAAATGGCTCTCCACGCGGTGATCGTTGCTTTCATAGGTGTCCAGTTTCTCCACAGCTTCTTGAGACCTGTGACTTCATCGTTTTGGCCTGCATCGCTTTCTTTTGCTCGCCTTCTCCTTTCATAAGCTATTTTGGTACAATAGGCTCCGTTTGGTGAAAATTTCCACCTCCACGAATCCTTTTCATGTTGCACTGGTGCTGACCTGTCAATGTAAACAATCAACTCGTTAAGCATTAAAAGTTCCCTCTCCGATAACCTTCTCCTCCATTGCCAATTCCACTTCCACTTATTCTCCCCCTCCTACTCTCCCATCTCACTAACAAGTCTATATTTTTTATTGCTCAATTTATACAACTTTTTAAATTTCTCCCTTAGGCGCGAGTCTCCTCCACCCAACAGTCATACCAAAACAGCGTGTCTTCCCCGTTCCCAACTATGACTTCAAATTCCTCCCTCATATTTCCACTCTCCCTTACCTCATATAATAATAGCAGGTCCCTCCACCACCCTGAAACCCTATTCCCAGCCCCTCTCCCTCTCGAGACTCTCTCTGCTTACACCACTCTTAGCCCCCCATACAATGACTTGAGGACTCTAACCCATAACATATCTCTCTTATCTAAGAATCTCCAAATCCACTTTTCTATCAATGCCAAATTGAAGAATTCAAGCTCTCTAATACCCAGCCCCTCCTCCCCCCCTCTCTTTTACTTTTGCAAGCCTCATCCCAACTTACCCATGAGATTTTGGATCTGTTCTCATTCCCACCCCACAAGAAATCACGTTGCAACTTCCTAATTTCAGAAATGGTTTTCTTTCGGTAATTTAAAAAAGGATAGACAATAGACTGGCATAGTGGACAAGACGGATTGGATTAATGTCATCCTTTCCCCCATGGAGATGTGTTTCGAGTTCCACGTTGCCAACCGTTGTTTGATCTTCTGAGTCAGCCCTTTCCATGCTCCGTGTAACTTGTGATTGCAACCAACATTGATTCCCAGGTAAGAGAAAGGGACTGAAGTGGCCGAACACCCCAACTCAGCAGCCCATTGATCGATCTGGCCTTCGGGGATGTGGATACCGAATAAGGAGCATTTATTGAAATTCACTTTGAGGCTCGAAATTTCGCAGTAGCGCCTTAATTACCTTTACATTGTTGTGGTCCCCCGAGCACAGGAAGACGGTGTCATCCGCGTATTGTAGGTGTGAAACTGCAATCCGTTCAATGCCCATTGATGCCCCTATTAACAGGTTCTGGTTGATAGCTCTTTTAATCATCATGTTGAGGCCCTCCGCCACAACGAGGTACAGGAACGGGGACAAGGGGTCGCCTTGTCTTAGACCCCTCTTCAGTTGGAATTCGCCCGAAGGACTGCCGTTAACGAGAATCGATCCTGTGGCTGAGGAGACGCATTCTTTGATCCATGTTCTCCATTTCACATTGAAGTTTTAACATTTCGTCCAAAAATTCCCACGAAACAGAATCGTAGGCCTTTGCGAAGTCAACTTTGAAGAACACTCTCGGAATCATGTTTCTCTTTGCCTCTTCAATTGCCTCGTTCAGAATTAGAATGATGTCCATAATTTACCTTCCCCCAATGAAGGCCGACTGGTTATCCGAAATTACCCCATCAATTACCTTGCTCATTCTCTTAGCCAACACCTTCGTTATGATTTTGTATACACTCCCAATTAAGGATATTGGTCTGAATTCTTCCAACTTTTGTGCCTGTTCTTCCTTTGGAATTAATACAATGAAAGACGGGTTGAGGCCCTTTACTATTTTCCCGTGGCTGTGAAATTTGTGCATCATCCTCATAATATCCTCCCGAATCACATCCCATGAGTTCTTGAAGAAAGTGAACGTGAACCCGTCTGGCCCGGGGCTGCTGCTGCCATCACATTCCCAGATTGCCGTCTTTACCTCCTCTTCGTCAAAGGGGGCATCCAACATTGCATTATCAGCCTCCTCGAGATTTCGATTGAACATATGCGGAGGGGGTCTCGGACGATGACCGGCGGATGCATCGAAATGCTTACTAAAGTAAGAGAACACCTTTTTTTTAACACCTGTTACCGATTCCACCCAGATACCATCAATCCGGGGCCTTGAAATGCTATTTTGCTTTGATATGTTCTTGATCATGGCGTGAAAAAACCGGGAGTTTACATCGCCTTCAAGCACCCACTTCGAGTTCGCTTTTTGGAAGAGGGGCGAATCTCGGGCTTTGAGGTCAGCCTGCAATTCCACGAATGTATGAGCACGTTCCTCTGCTTCTGAATCTTCCAGCCCGAACGCCTCGTCCAATATGTCCTTTTTGAGCCAATATTAGTATAAATATGTCCAATATGTTCCTCAATAATTTCCTTTTTGGAGCCAATATTAGTATCAATATGACCATACACCGCCTCATTCCATTCTTTGATGTCCTTTTTGAGCATTTTGAGTTTTTCTTTTAGTACGAAGCCCCCCCCCCCCCAACACCACCCAGACACCTAGTACTGATTCCACTTGCTTCCCACTAATGGCTTGAAGGCCTCATGCTCGAGCCAACAGTTGAGGAAGCGAAAAGGTCACGATCCCCAGTCCAGTTCTTCTGTTTCCGCAAGCATAGGACAGTGGTCCGAAATGGAACGGGCCAGGCCTCTAAGCTTCGTTTCTAGTCATTTATCTAGCCAAACAGTGTTCACCAACATCCTATCAATTCGACTTTTACACGAGCCATCCGACCGATACCAGGTGTATTGTCGGCCTGCTATCGGTATGTCACCAATTTACTCTTGGCCAGAAATTCATTGAAAAGGTTTCTCTCTCTTTTATCTTCTCATGTCCCCTGTCCGATTCTTTCATTACTATTTTTGATTGAGTTGAAATCCCCTATCACACATACACAGTCCTCCCCAACTTGCTCTACTATGGACGAAATCAAGTCCCAAAGTTCCCGTTTGGCCTCGATCGTTGAAGGCCCATAGACATTCAGGATAGAACATCTTGTTCCATCCTCCTGCATGAACCCATTCACCACTAACACTCCTCTTGCATGCCAACGACTTCTTTCTTGAAAAAAAGCAGGATTCCACATAGAGATTAAGCCTCCAGACCTTCCTTCGGCACCCCTACTTGCCCAGCTAAAACTATCTCCTCCTGCCCATAAACTTCTACAGATGCCCCACTCCACTTTTTTTCACTTTTGACTCTTGAATACAGAGGAAATTAATCCTAAATTTATTCCCAATTTTCCTGACCTCCCTTCTTTTTTCTTCCCCCCCCCCAACCCTCTTGTATTAAAACTTAAGATCTTCATTAACTAACCTCATTCAGTCTCCCCTTCCTTCCTTCCTTCCTTCTAATTATTGCTTGATTCCGGCCTCGGATCCTCCCACGGTCAGCCCGAGAGCCTTCCCCAATTCCAATGCCTCGTTTACCTCCTTCATAATTGATCCCTCTGTCTCCTCTTCGATCCCCACGCTTTCAGAAATATATTACTTGGGTGAGTTAGTATTTATTTTTGTCTAGTAAAGATGCTATTGAGGGGTTAATTAATCAAAATTCTTGTTATCCCAATGATTTTGTTAAAAATAATCTAAATTCAATTGATATGATTTATTTTTTATACATCTACTCTATAAATGAGTAAAAGTTAGTAATAATTAGGTCTTGATTATTTTTAATCAATTACCATAATTAGTAGTAAATCATATATACTGAAATAACTAACAGAGTAATAAGTTATACTCAATCGGTAACACAATTATTTACACATTTAAATAAGGAAACTCTTCCCTAAATTTCACCATTACAATATTCATATATTTATATAAAATATAATTACTTTTATACTCAATTAAATCATTTAATTTACTTTATTTATACAAATCTATATAATTACTCTCAATAATTCACTCATAATATATTTCTCTTAGTTTGTGTGTTATAAATTTTATGCAAATTAACAATTATGAAAAAAGGAAATAATATAGAGTATCATAAAGGAATGAAATCTCCTCGAGTGCAAAGGAAGGACATTGGATCTCACACATAACCCTTTCTATACCAGGGATCCTCTTCCATGCATCATAAAACTCAAAATTAATTGTATATATGTAAAGTTGTTTTTTTTTTTTTTTGTGGGAATACATAGATTGGAAAAATGGGAAATGTAGGATGTGATAGGGTCATTGTGTGTAACATAAACATTCTTGGGAGATGGAGAGTATACTTGGGAAAGAATCCATGTCTTTCAAAATAGGAAGATCCAAAAGCTTACAGCCAAAAGTGGTTGTAGTTGAAGTACTATATTCATTTCATTTCCAGCTTATATTTCTTTGATACTACTATTCATTAATTTCAAGCCCTATCTATAGTTCTTCTTTAAAAGTGGTTGGAGTAATATATATATTGTGAAATCACCCAATTAACCTCATAACGACATTTGCTTTCCGTGTCTAGGGATTAAAACCTACTTTTTTTTAGTCAAATTAAAAAAAAAAAAAGTGGATTTATTTTAAAAATTTGTCCAATGTTGGGATATGCATGTGTTTCAAGTTTCAACTTCTGACTTTCGAAGAAAGAGTTTCAACTTGTCTGATTATTTATAATATAATTATGTAGTATTTTAAATGGGAATAATATATTTATTTTAAATAAGATTTTTTTATGATTAAATAATACGAAGTATTCTTATTTATAATTATAAATTAGAATATTATTATTTTATTATTAAATAATAATTTTATTATTGAAATTTATTATTTATTATTTATATTGTTGAAAATTATTATATTATTGTTTATATAATATTTTTATAATTAATATTATTGAGAAATAATATTATTGTAAAGATTTAATATATTATTATTTTTATTCTTGAGATTATTATATTAATATTTTTATTTGTATTTTTTAAATAGAATTATCTTATTTTTATTATTAAATAATATTAATATTGATGCGGCCTAAAAATGTCACCTAATAAGAAGTCGACACATGTATAGGGGATAAGATAAAAGTGGAAGGATCGGATTATGTAATACTCTCTGATGGGAAATCCTCTCGGGAGATCCCTTTGGAGGGAGCTTCGGCTGAAGAGAAGCTTCCAGAAGAATTACTTTTGATGAAAGTTCGTGAGCCTTGAATGTAGGGAGGTTTCGCCATTTTCGGCTTAGACTTGATAAAAGGTAGACCTTATCCTCTATTATCTTGGGAACCAAGTCAAAGGAGAAGGAATACGGCCGAGTCTTCGGGAAGTGGAGGAAAGAGAAGGCTTCGTCCACTCCGCAGGACCGAGTCTTGTGGGCAGTTCCGAAAAAGGAGGAAGGCTTGACTTCCTCTCCAGAAAGCATCTCTATAAATAGGTAAAATCGAGGAGATTTCCAGGTTAGACACTCTTATACTACAAACTTGATATACTAAATACGAAATACCTTTCTGAAATTCCTTGAGAACTGTTTCGATACATCAAGGATCTTGAGATCCTTGGGAGAGATTGATAAGCCCTATACTGACTTAGGCATCGGAGTGTCCACGCCGGACTCCCCTCCGGCGTGTTCTTTGCAGGTTCTTGAAGATTTTGAGCGAAGACAGCACATTCGAAGCAATTATACGTGTTCGAAGAATAGGACATTTAATCCCGAGGATACACAATCCTCTCGTGCAAATTTTGGCACATCAACTGGCGTCGTCTGTGGGAAAGAAGTGAAAGATTTTCCTACGAGTTTCTACCTATCCGAGCAGATGGGTGGCGGAGACAAAACGTCTACTTCTGGAAAGAAGGACCTTCTCGGGGAAAATTCCCCTTTGCCAACTGATCCCTCACCAAGGGGAGGTCGAGGGAAAAACCCAGTACATATTCTTTCTGGATCAAATCAACCATTGGCACCCACTCCAGGTTTGGGTGACGAAAATCATCCCCTACCGGTCGGGGAGGGGATAACAGGGAACCTTGAAACCCCAGAGTTCCAGACCGCAGATCCTCAGCGAGAGGATATTCCAGACTCAGGGCCACTCCTGATCTCTCCCGATCAATTGGACGCCCTCATCAAGCAAGCTGTAGAGAAAGCCTTTGCGGATCAAAGGACCGGATTCCCAAGGCTACACCGGGGAATCCGGAGGTACCAGCCCCTAGACCCCAGGATGAAGCACCTGGAGCCTCCCAAGTGTTGTCCAAGGAGATGGGGATACGAGGAGAGGGAGACGATAAGGTGCCATCGCGTGCGGAAAGAAGTATTCCCCTTCGGAGTACTAGAAGGAATGCAGATCCAGCACCCCGAGGGACAGAACCCGTTGAGACAGAAGAGAGCACAGATGATACCTACGGAGGGCTAGTCAGCGACCAATTACTGGCTCTACAGAAAGAGATGAGAGATATGAGGAAGCAGATGAGCAACCGAACCAGTAAATCCACTCATGCCTCTGGATGCCAGTTCTCCCCTAGCATATTACAAGATGAACTACCGTTCAATTTCAAACCTCTCAATTTCGAATATGACGGTACAGCTGACCCTTACGAACACTTAGTAAGATTTGAGAACGCTGCGCTATTACATCGCTACGGAGAAGGAATTAAATGCAGGGTGTTCCTGACCACCCTGGCGAAAGCAGCACAGCAATGGTTCACTCAACTAGAACCTAATACTATCCGATCCTGGGAGGAATTCAGTGAGTTATTTCTCCATCAATTTGCAAGTGCCCGGAGACAGCCACGGGCCACCTTGACCCTCTTCAATCTGAGGCAGGGGGAGAGCGAAAGCTTAAGAGCTTTTCTCCGGAGGTTCAATCAGGCAGCTCTGAGGTCCCTACAGCCTCTCCGGATGTGAAGATCAACGCCCTCACCAACGGATTACGGGATGGAGATTTCTTTTCCTCCTTAGCTAAGAAGCCAGTTAAGAATTTCGATGAGCTGCTGCACAGAGCAGAGAAGTACCTCACTCTGGAGGAGGTCCGTAAGGCCAAAAGGCTGGAGGTTAGGCCACAGGATCGAGAGAGAAGAAGGGAAGGTCCCTCTAGACGATCCAGCCCAGAGGTCCCTCGGACCTCTGGATCAACAAGAGATAGCAATCCCTTTGGAGGTCCCCGGTCTGGCCCTCGTGGGAGGTTTGAGAAATACACGCCCTTGAGGATTGAGCTTGCTGAAGTACTGGAGGTAGCCGGAGACCATCCAGACTTGAAATTCCCATATTCCAGAAGTCGAGGACCTCAGAAACCCAAGTCTGATCGATTTTGCCGATTCCACAATGAATATGGACATGATACAAATCAATGTTACCACTTGAAGGACGAGATTGAGAGGATGATCCAAGCGGGCCATCTAAAAGAATTTATATTCAGAGATAGGCAGGGCCCTCGAGGGCAGAAGCGGAAAGATCATGAAAGAAAACCAGAAGAGAAGGAAACCAGAGAGGCAGCTGAGGATATGCCCCCTCCCCCACCAAAGAGAGGAGTAATCCACATGATAGTGGGAGGGCCAGCAGATGGAGACTCCTTCCGGAAGAGAAAACAGAATATCCGGGCTCTAAAAGCAGAGCAAGGAAGCCAGTTAAGAGAAGTGGGGCGTATGACGGAGACGCCCAATATCCGATTTGGCCCGGAGGATGTGAAGGGAGTTAAAGAAGATCACAACGATGCTCTGGTGATCACTACCGACATAGCGGGATTCGATGTTACTCGAATCTTCGTGGATACGGGGAGTTCGGCTGACATCATGTTTTTTGAATGTTTTAAGAGAATGGAGCTGAGTGTGAAGCTGCGCCCTGTAGATACCTCTCTGTATGGTTTCTCTGGAGGTGCCATCCAACCTTTGGGATCAGTAATGTTGCAGGTAGGATTGGGGGACGCTCCAGCTCGGAAGGTCCACGTGGTGGAGTTCCTTATTGTAGACATCCCCTTGTCATACAATGTTGTGATGGGACGACCCAGCCTGAATCTCTTTCAGGCAATCATTTCTACATTTCATATGAAAATGAAATTCCCTACAACCACAGGGGTGGGAGAAGTGAGAGGAGACCAGTACCAAGCACGGAAGTGCTATGCAGAGTCCGTGAAGATGGCAGATAGGGCCCTAACTAGGGGCCTGGAGCGGACTAGAGGAGATGACCCTGAGGTCAAGAAGAAGAAAGTAGAGGGAGCAGCACCTGAACAAGTGAGTGTTAAAACAGACGAGGAACTGATGAGCGTGGAGCTCTTTCCAGGAAAACCCGGCTTTGTTACCAAAATAGGTACCTAACTGGGGCCTGAACTCACAGAGAAGGTAATATTTACATTACGTCGAAATTCCGATATATTTGCATTTTCTCCAGCTGACATGACAGGAGTCCCTCCGGAGATAGCAATACATTGCCTTAATATTGATCCAATGGCAAGGCCCGTAAAACAGAAACTACGAAATTTTGGGATTGAGAAGAATAACATTGTGAAAGAAGAATTCGAGAAGCTATTGAAAGCAGGGCATGTAGTAGAAGTCCAATTCCCAGAATGGCTCTCCAATGCCGTGCTAGTGCCTAAAGGGGGAGGAAAGTGGAGAATGTGCATCGATTTCAGGGACCTCAACAAGGCATGCCCTAAGGACCACTACCCGCTACCAAGGATAGATCAGCTAGTGGATGCAACTTCAGGCTTTGAGTTGCTGAGCATGATGGATGCATACCAAGGGTACCACCAAATCCAACTGAACCCTGCAGATGTCCCCAAAGTATGCTTCATAGCAGCCTGTGGAACGTTCGGATATGTTCGGATGCCATTTGGATTAATCAATGCCGGAGCAACATACCAGAGGATAGTCGATGCTGTCTTTCGAAGGCAGCTAGGAAGGAACATGGAGATATATGTAGATGATATGTTGGCCAAGAGTGTGAAAGCAGATCAACATATAGAGGATTTGGAAGAAATTTTCCAAGTAATTCGAGAAAACGGCATCAAGTTGAACCCAGCCAAATGCTCTTTTGGAGTAAAATCAGGGAAGTTCCTCGGATATATGGTCACTCAAAGAGGTATAGAAGTGAATCCAGCCAAGGTGAAGGCTGTACTGGACATGCAGCCACCGAGAAATATAAAGGAGCTCCAGACACTCAATGGGAGGATTACAGCATTGAGCAGATTCATAGCCAGGTCTGCTGAAAAGAGCCATCTCTTCTTTAAAATTCTTAAGAAAGCGACTAAGTTTGAATGGAGTGAAACATGCCAAAAGGCCTTTGAATACCTGAAGCATCATCTGTCTCAATTGCCGAAGCTGACGAAGCCTTCTCCAGGAGATACCCTCATTTTGTACCTCTCCGTAGGGGAATTCTCACTAAGCACCGCCTTAGTCAAAGAAGAGGGATCCCTACAGCACCCTATTTATTATGTCAGTAAGGTCATTCAGGGGGCCGAAAATCGATATTCAGAAATTGAGAAGGCTGCTCTGGCTGTGGTAGTTACAGCGCGGAGGCTACGCCCATATTTCCTTTCTTACAAAATACTGGTCCGCACTAATTACTTGTTGAAACAGGTTATAGGGCGAGCAGACCTCTCTGGAAGGATGGTGAAGTGGGCGATCGAGCTCCAAGAATTTGACGTGGATTTCGAGCCACGGAAGGCTATAAAAGCCCAAGCTTTGTCAGATTTAATCCAAGAGTCGACCAAACCAGAAGAAGTCGAGGGATGGAAGGTGTATGTAGATGGCTCAGTGACCCTGAGTGGATGTGGAGCAGGGATTGTGCTGACAGGCCCTCGAGGGGAGGACCTACAATTCGCAGTGAGGTTTCAATTCATGACCTCAAATAATGGAGCAGAGTACGAAGCTTTGATCAGAGGGATGGAGATGGCATTGGAATTGGGAGCTCCAAAGGTAACTCTGTACTCAGACTCCCAATTAGTTGTTCAGCAGGTGAATGGTGAGTACGTGGCCAAAGACAGCAGGATGGCTGCTTATTTGGAACGAGCCAAAGCAGTGATGGGCAAATTCCAAGAGTGTGAGGTGGTCCAAATACCCCGAGAGAAGAACATGCAGGCGGACAGCCTCTCCAAACTCGCTAGCTCCACAGAGTTTGATGGGCAAGGAACAGTAACTCTAGTAGTTGGAGAAAGAGAGACTCTGGAGAACCCCATTGGCTCCATTGAGGAGGAAGATGATTGGAGAAGAGCAATATGGATAGAACTCACCAAGGGAGCAGATGCCCCTACCACCAGAGAGACCCGAGCCCTTCGGATCAAATATTGTATTATCGGAGGGCACTTATACAAGAAATCGTTCACGCACCCATATTTGAGGTGTATATCAACCAGAGAAGCTCTGTACACACTCAGAGAGATCCACGAAGGTGATGCAGCTAGTCATGAAGGATACAAGGGGGTGGTGAAGAAAGTCTTAAGGGCTGGATTATATTGGCCCTCCATGACAAAAGACGCTAGAGAATTTGTGAGAAAATGTGTCAAGTGTCAGAAAAATGGTCCATTGATAAGGACCCCTGCAGAAGAGATGGGAGCGATGCACTCTCCCTGTCCCTTTGCTAAGTGGGGAATCGACTTGGTAGGACCTTTCCCTCCAGCCTCCGGAGGGAGAAAATTTCTGATAGTAGCAGTGGACTATTTTAGCAAATGGGTGGAAGCTGCTCCTCTGGCTACGATAGATGAAGAAAATGTGATTAAATTCTTGAAAAAACAAATCTGTTGTAGGTTCGGAGTACCCAGAATATTGGTCTCTGATAATGGAACACAGTTTAACGGCGAAAACGTGCAAGGATGGTGTGCAAGACTGAACATAATACAGAGATTCACTTTTGTAGCGCATCCTCAAGCTAACGGACAAGTGGAGGTTACTAATCGAACAATAGTAGATGGGATTCGAACAAGATTGACAAAGATAGGAGGAGGATGGGTAAACGAGCTGGATAATGTATTATGGTCATATAGAACTAGTCCGAAGACAGCAACTAGAGAGTCCCCATTTCAGCTGGTCTACGGAGCTACGACGGTGATACCGCCAGAGGCCATTTTACGATCGCACCGAGTGGCCCAATTTGAAGAACATCAGAATGAAAGATTGATGAGAGAGGCTCTAGATTTGATGGAGGAAGAAAGAGAGATGGTTAGGGTACGTGCTGAAAGATATAAAAGCAGAATTAAAGCTGCATATGACCGAAGGGTGATCCCGAGGTCCTTCAGAGCGGGAGACCTGGTGCTAAGAAGAGCAGACGCCCTGAAAAATACAGGAAAGCTGGAGCCCAACTGGGAGGGACCTTATAAAATCACACAGGTGCTGAAAGGAGGAGCATATAGACTGCAGAGCATGGAAGGGGTCGACATAGCTAGACCCAGGAACGTTTGCCATTTGAAGAGATTCTTTATTTGAAGACAGTGTAAGGTCTTGAGACCATCTATAACTTTTGTTTGGTGATTTTTTGCATTGATTCATATTTTGCTTGATGTATTTTGTGGCTTCACCGGAGCTCTTTTTCCCTCTCTACGGGTTTCCCCTTTGGGGTTTTTCCGTAAAGAGGTTTTTAATGAGACCGGCGTAGGTTATCTATGGCCTATGTTGAAAATTGACAATAAAGCAATGAAGCCTTATCCCTTTTTGAAGAAAGAATTATTCAGAATTATTGTGTCTTGATTATCTTTCTCATATTTGAACATGCGATGTATGAATATAACAATAACGAGAGTGAGAGACACTCAAAGGCCTAGAGGCCGAGGTGCTCCAGAGAGCCCTCACTTTACTTGAGACCTAAGTGGGTTACTGAAATGAGAAGGTTTTATGAATTAAAATCTTTTAAGAATAAGAGTGAGAGACACTCAAAGGCCTAGAGGCCGAGGTGCTCCAGAGAGCCCTCACTTCACTTGAGACCCAAGTGGGTTACTGAAATGAGAAGGTTTTATGAATTAAAATCTTTTAAGAATAAGAGTGAGAGACACTCAAAGGCCTAGAGGCCGAGGTGCTCCAGAGAGCCCTCACTTCACTTGAGACCCAAGTGGGTTACTGAAATGAGAAGGTTTTATGAATTAAAATCTTTTAAGAATAAGAGTGAGAGACACTCAAAGGCCTAGAGGCCGAGGCGCTCCAGAGAGCCCTCACTTCACTTGAGACCCAAGTGGGTTACTGAAATGAGAAGATTTTATGAATTAAAATCTTTTAAATAAGAGTGAGAGACACTCAAAGGCCTAGAGGCCGAGGTGCTCCGGAGAGCCCTCACTTTACTTGAGACCCAAGTGGGTTACTGAAATGAGAAGATTTTATGAATTAAGATCTTTTAAGAATAAGAGTAAGAAACACTCAGAGGCCTAGAGGCCAAGGTACTCCAGAGAGCCCTCATCTTAGTTGAAACCCAAGAGGGTTAATTGATGAAAGAAGACGATTTTTGTGAATCAAGGTCTTTCAAGTACAAGAAGGTGAAAAGAAAGAGAAAGACGTAGAGGCTTAGAAAACCGAAGCCCTCCAGAAAGCCCTAACCATGCTTGAGAATTACAAAGACTATATGATGAAGAAAACAGGTTTTATGATCCAGGAGTCAAGAGAAGAGGGAGGATGACCTCCCACAACCAAGTCACCCGAAATCAAAAACAAAAACTGTACAGCCAAGGAGTGATTTCAACGTAGCCTACAAGACCAACAAAAAGGGGGGAAGAAAAGAGCCACACCTCCAACACATTCTTTGCTGGTCTTGTAAGTTACTCATGCACGAAAAAGAAAGACAACAAAAACATCCAACATCAAGTTAATATGATTACTACAAAAAGCCCCCACATATCCAGGAGTGTGGGGTCCCCTACAAAGTATGGAGAGCAAGTATTATGAGCAGAAAGTAAAGAGTGTAGCAAAACAACAGAAAAATAAATTGTTTGATGTGATCATAGAAATGTGAAACTTAAACTGCTTTCTCAACAGCAGCCCCCTCAGCAATAGTCCCCTCGACCTCAACTCCTCCAACAATGCCATCCCCCTCAGCAGCATGGTTGCTAGATCCTCCGCCCTCCTCTGGACCCGTAGTACCTCCCATGGTGTCTGCAACGCCAGTTCCTCCATCTACTGCGGTGGCCACGGCTAGAGCGGAGTCATAAGGATAAACCAGACGCTCCAGAGGTTTTAGCTCAGCCATACCTATCTTGACAGCCTGCAGCTTGGTGATAGCCTGACTCATTCCGGGTAGCCACCAAGGACTATCAGGGCTCTCCTTAGGATCCCCCAAGAATTTTGGAGGAGTAGCGAGCCGATCCAAGTGGAATTCACGAGAGTAAGTTCCATTAAACCCCGGGGCTGAGTGCTCGGCTACGGCATTGCTGAAGCCGTGGTCGATGAAGTGAGGGATATGCGGCCCCATGGCACAGAGGAAGCTCGAGCTCTTTAAGAAGCTGGACAGCCACTGAGTATGAAGAGTTTCCAAGAACTCTTGACCCAAAGAAGAAGTGAATAAGGACTTAATGCAAGCCTGCACTCCGACATCTGGCAGCTCGCGCTCCATCCGCTCCACCTCTAGCACCAGGCGCTTAATCCTGGCTACATCCTGCTTGCTTTGAGTCTGTAAGAGAGACAACTCCTCAAATAGAGCTTGAGCTCGCTTATGGGCCTTATCTTTCTCCGTGGTGATACCCTTGAGGGTTGACTGGAAAGAGGATGCTTCAGACCGGAGAAGTTCAAGCTCAGCTACCATCTCAACGCCTTGGTCGAGTATCTTAGCATAGGTAAGACCAAACTACAAAGGAAAATGAAATAACGCTTGAAGATATGAAGAAGGCAAAGATTATAAAAATGGAAAATGCCAGAAAATACCTCAGAAAGAAGATGAGCGCCATGGATCAGTCGATCCTCATGAAGGGGCATGTCGGATAACTCAGCATCCGGAGGAGCAGGACATCGGTCAATGAGGCGATGGAGAGGCTCGTATACAGTAGAAGGAGGAGTTCCCTTATCAGCACGGGTAGCTTTCCTCTTCTTCTTCTTAGATGTGCCACAGTCAGAAAAGAAAGCATTGACAGAGGAACGGGTTCTTTTGGCAACTGAACCTGGGACCTGAGTAGAAGAACTAGGGAGAGGAGGAATTTTCGAAGAACCCTCTGGAGCCGGAGTCTTTGCAGAGCTCTCGAGAGCGGGAGACGGAGGAGCCTTTGGAGGATCTTCTGGAGCGGATAGCACAGGGGTCTTCACTATGCTGAGAGCAGGGGCATCTCGGGAGATATGAGTTAACCAACTCATTGCTACAAATAATCAAGAAAATTTTCAGAACTCAGAAAACAGCCACGCGCAAGAAATAAAATATAGCAATAGAAGATTTTTTACCATCTCGAGAATCTAAGGGAAAATCTTGAGGACAAAAGCCGAAGTGGGAGAGGATGCGAGGATTGTTGCAAATGGCAATAACATCGAAATAGTCGTGCAAACGGATATGAGTATTGAGATTGCTCATAATAGTGTGATTGGAAACAGAGTAAGCTTTCAGAGGAGGAGGAATTACTCCGGGATTGTGGAATAACCAATCCCCGTGAGGAAATGGCCAATCAGTGGGGCTGGTAGCAAAGAAATAATAATCTCGCCAAGATGAGTCTTCTTCATGGAGTTTTTTCAGAAATTTACAAACACGGGACCTTCGCCCACTAACATAGAAAAAACCATCATTCACCTTACAAGAATGTTGGCTCAGAAATAGTTCGGCAGACGGGTCACCCCCATTCTCCTTCACCAAGATGAAAAAACCTATCATGGTACGGATAACATTCGGAGTAAACTGGTTAAGAGGGATCTGCATGCGGGTGGATATGGCAGCCAAATAGGGATGAATCGGAAATCGTAGTCCTGCCCTAAGATGTGCTTCGAAAAAAGCAAGAGTTCGAGGCTGGGAGATATCTGGGCATTCATCGGAGCGAGGAGCGCGAAAGGCGTACTCCGATGGAAAACCATAGGCATGAGCGAGGTTAACTAGGTGAGTATGGTCGATTTGGGAAGCGGGGGAAATCCTATTCTCTGGACTCCCCATCAGAGAGGGGGTCACTTCAGAGGAATTTTGGCTAGCAGCTTCCGGTGGAGAGAGAGGATTTGACATCGATTTACAGTGTTAATAAAAGAAGAACAAAAGGATAGCTGGGTTACCTTGAGTGGAAGGGCTATGGAATCAGACGAGGCGGCTGACGACGGCAGAAACTCGAGGTGAAGAACACCGGAGAAGAAGGATGAAGACGATGAGAAATTTTTGGGAAGAATGAAATTTGAAAAGTGAAGAGAGGAAAAGGGGGTGGTTGCGTGAAGTAAATGAGGAGAGATATGGGGAAGAATCGAGGATTTTCCTCGGGAGAATAACAAAGGAGAGAGAAAAGTGATCGCGTGGAGCACACGCGCGGAAGCCGAAAAGTCTCCCAGAATCGGAGGCGGGAAAGCCCTTGGAGAAGGACATGTTTTAAAACTTCCTCTCCGAAGCAGGAACAATACACGTTTCTCCAGAATGACCTTTGTAATAAGTTCTAGGAAAAATTTTCTACTCTCACAAAAGATGTCTCTCTTTTACGAGAGTAGGGGGGAGTAGATGATGCGGCCTAAAAATGTCACCTAATAAGAAGTCGACACGTGTATAGGGGATAAGATAAAAGTGGAAGGATCGGATTATGTAATACTCTCTGATGGGAAATCCTCTCGGGAGATCCCTTTGGAGGGAGCTTCGGCTGAAGAGAAGCTTCCAGAAGAATTACTTTTGATGAAAGTTCGTGAGCCTTGAATGTAGGGAGGTTCCGCCATTTTCGGCTTAGACTTGATAAAAGGTAGACCTTATCCTCTATTATCTTGGGAACCAAGTCAAAGGAGAAGGAATACGGCCGAGTCTTCGGGAAGTGGAGGAAAGAGAAGGCTTCGTCCACTCCGCAGGACCGAGTCTTGTGGGCAGTTCCGAAAAAGGAGGAAGGCTTGACTTCCTCTCCAAAAAGCATCTCTATAAATAGGTAAAATCGAGGAGATTTCCAGGTTAGACACTCTTATACTACAAACTTGATATACTAAATACGAAATACCTTTCTGAAATTCCTTGAGAACTGTTTCGATACATCAAGGATCTTGAGATCCTTGGGAGAGATTGATAAGCCCTATACTGACTTAGGCATCGGAGTGTCCACGCCGGACTCCCCTCCGGCGTGTTCTTTGCAGGTTCTTGAAGATTTTGAGCGAAGACAGCACACTCGAAGCAATTATACGTGTTCGAAGAATAGGACATTTAATCCCGAGAATACACAATCCTCTCGTACAAATTTTGGCACATCAAATATTATTATTGAATTTTTATTATTTATTAAAATTTTGATTCCTTATCTAAAAATAAGTGATCGAAAGGAATGGAATTATTTATTTTAGAAATCATGATTTAATAATAAATTATACTCCGTATTTAATAAAAACAAGCTATTTATAAATTTTTCCATCATATCAATCTAATTTATTATCTATTCATTTTGGTTGGTCTACTACATAAGACATATAGTAGTATGATTTTCATTTCTCATGTAATTTATAGCTAGGCTATTGTATAATTGATTGATTATCTATCACGCTTTATAGAGATATAATGAGACGGGTTCATACTCGAATGCATTAAACTCGTTCTATATGAATCGCCGAATCGGTGTGAATTTGATCAAACGGGTATGAAACGAATCGTGATTTTTATTGAACATATCCCGCCAATCCATCTCCAAATTAATAATACATATAAACTTATGTTCATATAGATGTAAATATATTTGTGTAAAACTCTTTATTACTTTGAGAAGAGAATCGTTATATATGAATTGAATCCGACGAGTCCTCGTTCAGGATGGGACGGGTTCATATTCCTAATTAGATGACACTGCATATTTCCTTATTATGAAATAAAAAATAAAAAATACACCTATATTGGTGGAGTAGTTTTACGGATACTTGTATCATTAGCTTAATTAATTGTTCCTAATTAATTTAAATCAACTTTCTGCCAAATTTATATCGCTTACGTGTAATTGACGTCTTGAATTTTTTATCAACATTTTTTTATTGAAAGTTAAAACTATTTATGTACTAACTTGTACTAATAAGAAATGCAATAACCAAGTATATTATTTAATATAATAATTACTAGAAATACAGATGTGGAAGAAGGGAATGAAAGAAATAATTATTTTTACCTATCTTTTTGAACAAGAGAGGACCCCATGAAAGCTTGGTTTGCTAAAAGAAAAGATTCTTTTCTGCTCTTCTACAAACTTTTAGAGAGAGAAAGGAAGAGAGAGAGAATTTATAAAGAATATTTGGAGAAACGTGTGGGGCTCGTGTACATTTCAAGGGTGAACAGCCATCTCTTGTCTTTCTTATCACTTCCCTTTCATACCCTAATTTTTCAAACACATTTCATGTCTCTAAATTATACTCCTTAGTTCCGATAATTTTCATTTTTCGAACGTTTCACAATAACTTTAACATATTTAGAATACTGAAAATCCTTTATAAATTTTATTCTTACAATATTTTTAATTTTACACAAATATCATTACTTTTTGTCCACACATATACACAAATCAATTAACTTATTTTTATACTTTATACAAATATTTATAAAATTATCCCTCAACACTTCTCTAATTATTATACTTTTTTAATATGTTCTCCGAAACTTATTATGGGATTTTGGGAGTAATCTCTTTGATGCATTTTGGTTGAAGGGTCAATTTTAAGGGAAATTCTCAAATGCACCATGTGCACCAAAACAGGTTTGGTGCACATGCTTTTGTCCTTATCCTCTCACTCTAGCTTATTATCCTTTTTCTCTACTTATAGTTATAATTCCATTTTTTTTCTATTTATTAATTAATTAATTTATAATCCATTACTTTATTAATTAATTTACAATTCCCATCACTTAATTAATTAATTTACAATTCTCATAAGCATGATCCTTTCATACTTTTTTTCCGTTTTTTTTTTTTTTTTTTTTCGTTACTTACTCCCACTTTTCAATAACTACTCACTTTTCAATAATAATAGTCCCTACTTTTCATTAATAAAATTTCCACTTTTCACTAATAACAGTTATCACTATTCAGTAACAAAATTTCCACTTTTCACTAATAATAATTACCATTTTTCTGTAACAAAATTACCACTTTTCACTATTAATAGCTACCACTTTTCAGTAACAAAATTTCCACTTTTCAATAATAATAGTTACCACTTTTCAATAACAAAATTTCCAAATTTCAATAATAAGAATTACACGTTTTAGTTAAAATATCTACCACTTTTCAATAATAAAAATTACATTTTTCAGTTATATATAATATCTACCACTTTTCAGTAACAAAATTTCCACTTTTCAATAATAAGAATTACACTTTTCAGTTAAAATAACTACCCTTTTCAATAATAAGAATTACACTTTTCAGTTCAAATATCTACCACTTTTCAATAATAAAAATTACATTTTTAAGTTAAAATATCTACCACTTTTCAATAATAAGAATTACACTTTTCAGTTCAAATATCTACCACTTTTCAGTAACAAAATTTCCACTTTTCAATAATAAGAATTACACTTTTCAGTTAAAATATCAACCCCTTTTCAATAATAAGAATTACACTTTTCAGTTAAAATATCTATCACTTTTCAATAACAAAAATTACATTTTTAAGTTAAAATATCTACCACTCTTCAATAATAAGAATTACACTTTTCAGTTCAAATATCTACCACTTTTCAATAATAAGAATTACACTTTTCAGTTAAAATATCTACCACTTTCAATAATAAAAACTACATTTTTCAGTTAAAATATATACCACTTTTCAATAATAATAATAATTACATTTTTCAATAACAAAATTTACCATTTTTTTTAATTTTAATAATAATTTTAACGGTACAATTTATAATTAAATATACCCGTTTTAATTAATTAAGTTAACAATGATAACAATAAGCAAAATAAAAATGAAAATTATAGATTAATTAATAATTGTAAATTAATTAATTAATTAGGTGATGAGAATTGTAAGTTAATTAATAATTGTAAATATTGGTCGATAAAAATGAGAACTGTAATTAAAAATGTAATTATTATTATTGAAAAGTGGTAGATATTTTAACTGAAAAATGTAGTTTTTATTATTGAAAGTGGTAGATATTTTAACTGAAAAGTGTAATTCTTATTATTGAAAAGTGGTAGATATTTGAACTGTAATTCTTATTATTGAAGAGTGGTAGATATTTTTAACTTAAAAATGTAATTTTTGTTATTGAAAAGTGATAGATATTTTAACTGAAAAGTGTAATTCTTATTATTGAAAAGTGGAAATTTTGTTACTGAAAAGTGGTAGATATTTTAACTGAAAAATGCAATTTTTCTTATTGAAAAGTGGTAGATATTTTAACTGAAAAATGTAATTCTTATTATTGAAAAGTGGAAATTTTATTACTGAAAAGTGGTAACTATTATTATTGAAAAGTGGAAATTTTGTTACTAAAAAGTGGTAGCTATTATTAGTGAAAAGTGGTAATTTTTATTAGTGAAAAGTGGAAATTTATTAATGAAAAGTAGAAACGAAAAAAAAAATTTATTAATGAAAAGTAGAAACGAAAAAAAAACGTAAAAAAAAAAACGAAAAAAAAAATTGTTAGTGGAAAGTGAAAATTTTATTAACGAAAAAAAAACGAAAAAAAAAACAAACTTAAAAAAAAAACTAAAAAAAAAAATATTAATGAAAAGTAGAAACGAAAAAAAAAACGTGAAAAAAAAAGTAAAAAAAAATAAAAAAGAAAAAAAAAATTATTAGTGAAAAGTGGAAATTTTATTAATTAAAAGTAGAAACAAAAAAAAAGGAAACAAAAATGAAAAAAAAAACGGATAAAAAAAAACAAACGAAAAAAAAACAAAAAAAAAAAAACAAACTTAAAAAAAAACGAAAAAAAAAAATTAATGAAAAGTAGAAACGGAAAAAAAAACGTGAAAAAAAAAAGGAAAAAAAAAAACAAAAAAGAAAAAAAAAATTAAAAAAAACGTGAAAAAAAAAGGAAAAAAAAAAAAAACAAAACAGAAAAAAAAAAAAAAAAACAAACTTAAAAAAAAACGAAAAAAAAATATTAATGAAAAGTAGAAACGGAAAAAAAAACGTGAAAAAAAAAGGAAAAAAAAAACAAAAAAGAAAAAAAAAATTAAAAAAAACGTGAAAAAAAAAGGAAAAAAAAAAAAAACAAAACAGAAAATAAAAGGAAAAAAAGATTTGAACCTGTGACCTCATTCTTATGAAGGGTATCTATAACCATTAGAACATTCATTACTTAGTTATATTTATTTGCCTTTATAAATAGACATAGGATTGACCTATGCATTAGTGTGCACGTGCACACTGTGCACAGGAGACCAACTCCAATTTTAATTATTAGCCTCTCATTTTAGATTTTTAAGGACTTTTTTCTAGAAAAATTACCCTTCACTTTTAATGCAAATTAAATAATAATTTATTCTTTTCAATTTCAAATAATGTTTTTTTCCTCGAGAATTGATCAATATATTATAAAGTGAACAGTGAGATCTAATCAAATTCTTGTATACGGAATAAATTAATCATTCAATAGTTTGTTGTGAAAAAATTATTTTAAAATAAACCTTATAATAATACACATATAATTAATAAGTGAAAGAAATTGATAATTTTCACATTATCCTCATCATAACCAATGAATTTTTACTACCATGATTAAAGAAATTAAAATAAATTCAATAATCAATAGTAAAGAGAAAGATGTATACTATTAGTTAAAATATAGAGAATGACTTTTACATTTTCAAGATTTATGTGTTTCTAATGAAAAATGTGTGACATAGAACCTCAGATCCAAAAATTAAATATATCAAAATATACATTTTTTTATTATTATTGTGTTTAATGCTATGGAGAAATCAAATGAATTCATTGAATTGTATCAAAAACGCTTTATAACACGTACCCTAGCCTTTTATAAGAATGTAATTAAATTCAATAAGTCTCGAAGTGTATATAATGGTGATATAACCTACTAATTCATTCGGTGCACGTAGGTTCAAGAGATAGATTCTTCGTGATAAAAAATAATAATATTGTAAATTCAATCACTCTCAAACTATTTTTTTTTTTTTTGAATTCTAAACTAATTGTTTACTACTACAACAAAATCGTGTCCGTATAGTCAAGTCTGTACCCATGTTTTTCAACACAGCAACAGATCGATATATCTCATCACACTGTACATTTAAGTATTTTAATAAATATTAATTTATATATAAAATATATAGGTGGGGAGCATGATGAAATATTGTATGTTATATTTATGAATAAAATAATTATTTATGAACAAATTAAAAGACAATATGAGGTGATGATTTGAGTATAAAAAAAAAATTATTAGAATAATAAAATTAAACAGTTTAAATAAGTGTGAGAATAATAAAATTAGAAAAAATATAGGAGTATTAAGTATATATATAGTAATTATTAGTCCCTCGGTTCCAATTAAACTACTCTAACTTACTTTTTTCCGTTTCAATAAGTTATCAATTCCTTTTTTGATTATCTCACATTTTATTACTATATTTTTGTATCTCTCAATCACATATACTCACTCCGTCCCATAATAACTTTCACACTTTTCTTTTTGGAACGTCCCACAATAATTTTCACACCCTTAAAATGAAAAACCCTTTACAAACTCCACCCTCACAATATCCTCAATTTTACACAAATACCATTACTTTTTCTACACACATACACAAAAATCAACTCATTATTTATTTTATACATAAAGATTTATAAAATTACCCCTCAAAACTCCACTCATTACTACACTTTCTTAATATTTGTGCCCATCTATCTATGAAAATTAATATGGGACAGAGGGAGTATTTTTTTATTCTACTGTCATATTTGTTTGTTCAAATGAATTAATTTGTTTTTGGGCGGGGATTTACCGAAACTGCAGTATAGTGGGTCCCTTCAACATTCACCTACTCTTCCACTGAATCCGGCCAGTTCACGGGACGCCACCGTATAATATTTATTACCGATAGTACTACTCCACTATAATTCTACTGCTAAAAAATGTAGTAACAAAAATAAAAACACTTTAACTAAAATGATTTTTCAGACTTGAGAAGAATGGTCCAAAAACAATAATGGCACAATGATTTTCATCGAATCCATGGCTGTAAAGCTTTTTAACTTTTGTTTCTCTAACCTTTTTGTGAATACCTATGTAATTTGATTCTCACCTATAGGAGTATATATTTATTTACATCGATCCTCCTACTGTCTTCCCCGACATAAATCCCACTGTTTATAATTATTTATATTTAGTTTGATAAATATTTCCTTTTCCTATTTAATTCAAAAAATATTGTTATTGAAGTTTCAATTAGTACGTATATAATTAAAAGACTTGACAATTCGAGTTAAACATGCTTAAAATTGGGCCACATTTTTTTTTTTCTCTCATACAACTTAAAATCAAGAAATACTTAATTCTTATTGTCTGAGTTTTTATTTATTCATAATATATATATAGTACTGATTCATTACTCATTAGCAAATTTGATATTACGAGATTTTAATTTCAGCTGTTAGTACGTTGTTACTAGAGTCTAGTGATACGTGTGTATTTGTACAACAATAACTAGTATTAAAAAAATATAGAAATAATCTTACTTTTTTTTCAACAACAGAAATAAAAATCTTACTTAGTATATACTTGTGTGATTGATTGATCTCGCGGATTAGTTGCACTTTGGACCGGAAATCGTAGCATAAAAAAAAGTATATACTTGTGTCACTAAATATTACTACCAGCTGCGTGAACTATAAAATTTTAATAAACACAACTGAAATTTTGAAATGAAATAAACTTGTACCAGACAAATAAGTTTCATCACACACATATGTATAATATTCGTGACTTATGATTACTCAAATCATATTTTAATTAATGCAAAATGAACCGTAAATATTAAAGTTAAACTTTGTCGACTATACATGATACGCCTCCAATAACTAATATTGATAGCCTAATACTTTGTAAGGTACACATTATACAACTTGTGTACACAATACTTGGCAATAAAAAAATTATGGGTGCATGAATTAAATTAGTTATATATACTTCACAAATTGTTGTATTATATATCACATTATCATATCTAATTTACTCCAATTATATAGAGATAAAAATTCAACAATGGTAATTGTGATTTCCCATAGAATGTTTGCATCATATCTGTACATCATTTCATATTAGTCCCGTGATTACTTGTACACTTTTAATATGAAAATACTCCCACAAAATTAATATCCTTCTAACATCATTTTATTTTTAAAATTGTCCACACATCTCATCAAATCCATTTTATATCTCACTAATTAATCATTTAAAATATCTCTCATTTTAAAAAGTATGTCGATCAAACTGTGCAAATCATTCTCGAAATGGACTAATATAAATCTAGAGAGAGAGGGGAGAGGGTCCAGCTGAGTCTATGGCTGACCGACTTCAGAAGCAGCAGGCGTGTAAGAAAGATAAGGATTGAGAGAGAGAGAAATAATAGAATAGAATAGAAGAAAAGAAAAGAAAATATTCCTCCGGTAGAACAAAGAGAGAGAAGAAGGTTTCATGTTCATGGCTTATTGCTTTTTCTGCTAACATTAATTCAAACAACCATGCAACTCTGATCACTTAAACTTGTTTAATTCAATTCACCCAATCAAATGATGTCTGATTCTTCATCCATGAGAGGGTTCATCCAAGATCCAAACCCCACCCAAAATCCCAACCCTAATTCCAAGAGAAAAAGGAACCTCCCAGGAACACCAGGCATGCTATCATCATTCACACACTTTTATTTCATCTTGTACATACTACTACTGTTTAATTAATTAATTAATTATGGATATATCAGATCCAGATGCGGAAGTGATAGCGCTATCTCCAAAGTCTCTAATGGCGACAAACAGATTCCTCTGCGAAATCTGCAACAAAGGCTTTCAGAGAGACCAGAATCTGCAGCTCCACAGAAGAGGCCACAACCTCCCATGGAAGCTCAAGCAAAGAACCAACAAAGAAGTCAAGAAAAAGGTCTACATCTGCCCTGAAAAAACATGTGTCCACCATCACCCTTCTAGAGCCCTCGGAGATTTGACAGGCATCAAAAAACACTTCAGCAGAAAACACGGAGAGAAGAAATGGAAGTGCGATAAATGCTCCAAGAAGTATGCCGTTCAATCTGACTGGAAAGCCCACAGCAAGATTTGCGGCACACGAGAGTATAAATGTGACTGCGGCACTCTCTTCTCCAGGTACGCCTGTTGTTAGCTAGAGACCGTTTTTATGCTATCTAATCTGTCTCTAAATCTCAGTTTTTTTTGGTAACAGAAAGGATAGCTTTATTACACATAGGGCTTTTTGCGATGCGCTCGCCGAGGAGAGTGCTCGTTTCACTCCGATTTCGACTTCTGTCAATCTAAATTTCAGAAATGAACTAATGAGCAATCTTCAAACCCCGGCGAATTCACAATTTTGTGGTGTTTTTGGAGGGTTGGAATCTGCAGATTTGCAAAAACCTAGGCTTCCAATTTGGCTAGACAACGCAAACCCTACAAATTTTCCTGAATTGGTTCAAATGGCGAATTCTTCGTCGCAGAATCATCAGTGGTTCAGTAACAACGGTTCGTCTTCGTCGTCAAGGGTATTAATGAAAGACGATCAAGTCGAAAACGGAAAAGGAAACTTGTCTGAAGCTATAAGTACTTCAATCTACTATAGTAACAACAAGGAAACTAATCATGGGGCTCCAATGTCTGCTACGGCTTTACTGCAGAAAGCAGCTCTAATGGGATCAACAAGAAGCAGCAACTCTCCTGTTCTCGGGGCGTCTACTTTTGGCCTCATGTCCTCCTCCTCGACCTCCTTCAATAACTTCAACGGGGATGATAATCATCGAATGTTGGTCGGAGAAATGATGAAGAAAAGTGGAGGGGCGGAAGGGGAAACAAGGGATTTTTTGGGGCATTACAGCAGGAATTGAGAGATGGTAAAAAAAGAAAGAATTTACGGAGGTGAAAAAAAGTGATGAGGTAGATGTTGTGAAGTGTCAGAGATGAGGTGGCACGAATTGTTGTTACTGCATGTAGAAAGTTTTGATGCCTTTATATTTTGATCTAGGGTTTTGAGAGATGTATGTATGTATGTATATGGAGTGGACCACGAATTATGCTACTGTGTGCCTGTGATTCATTGGGTCACTGCGATCGATGATTTGCATGTGAAAATTCGGATATTTATAATTTGTTTCCATTACCTAATAATACCTTGTTTGATTATAGTGTGTCACATACATTCATCAAAGTTTATAAATATCAGAATATATAAGACTTTAGCATAATCTTTTATTTATAAGGAAGTTGTGTTAATTTAAAACAGAACATATATACAAGACGAAAATGTATGTGACACACTATAATCAAACAAGGTATTATTAGGTAATGGAAACAAATTATACAAATCGAAATACTAATTTTATGTACAATCTCTATTAATTAAATACTCTCCTGAAATATTTAATGTGTTTTCTTCTTGTTGATATATTGTGAAAAATAAATAAAATGAGAGCTCTATTTTATAGGAAAGATTATTTCTTTATGTCACCAAGTGACGTATTTTGATTGGTTAGTGCCAATTTCATTTGATCTTCTTCTATTTACTTCCACCATTGCGAGTATATATCAATTCGATTGATTTAATTTAATTTGATTCATTGAATAATTCTACTTATTTTCTTCTATCATGACGGGTTGTGATCAATATGATTTGATTCGACACCATTTTAATGTGCTTACAAGATGTTTTTATGTAGCATGTGTTATAAAATAGTATTTCAATACCCTATGTTCTATTCGATCATGTTACTTGTGAATATTCATTTAAAAGCGTTGGTACTTGGTCTAATAAACCAAAAATAAAATGGAATTGAAAAAATTGAACGACGGCGCCTCGCGCGAGGAATGTGGTTTGTAGTATCTGTGTTCCTAGTCTACTTGGAATGTTATGACTTGAATCTTATGATGGCGAATTTTCAGGTCAAACTTTTTCAATTTAATTGTAATATTTTTAAGTTCAAGTTTCTGGAAAAGAGTTAAACAGTTTATTTAATTATTTCATTTGCTACGTACGTGCTTTGGACTTTAGTTAATTTTTTAGCTTAATTAATATGATAGTCTACCTAAAATTATTCCAAGGAAAATTAAACAGAAAGAGCTCAATGGCCATTTTAAGGGAATTAATGGTCCCCAATAGTAACATTTGTCCATTTCTAATATGTCTAAATCACGTCTGCAAATTTTAAATATATATATACTCTATGTGATAATTTATTCGTCCTTGAATCAGATTGACACACAAACACATGCGTACGTACTCGCAATAAAATAGAGAATCACGTGATCATTTTGACATCACCACTTCATTAAAATTGTAGAATTTAAATGTTAATTTTGAATAATTAACCAAAGCATTCTAATTAGAACAAACGACGACACACTCCAATTTAAACATTAGTGAGATCACACTCAAGTTGTCTTATATTGGATTGCACGCACATATTTTCTTTAAAAAAAAAATCAAAATATAAAACTTTGTTTTTTTTCAAGGAAGTTTAGAGAAGGATCATTAAACGGACACAAGACATTTTTCGTCAGATTTGGATTCAGATTATTGCCAATCAAATTGGCTCAAGATCATGTGAGAATATTTGTCCGGCTGCTGCAAGTTCATATTCAGTCAAAGTTTGTGTATTTCAAGCTTCTCTCTGCCCCCTCTCTTACAAACGTACAACATTAATTAATTAGAAAGGAAATTCCTCAATTTAATATGAGTGAAGTTGATTTTAGTAAGAATTGAATTCAGAATGTGTGGATGAAGTTGATTTTAGTAAAAATTGAATCCAAAATGCATGGGTGCCACTTGATATGATATTGTTCGCTTTGCACTAATTTTTTTCGGCTTTATTTATTTTGAGTTTCCTCCGGCCTTATACCAATGGAGATACTAGTTCCCCATTTTATACTTCATGATCTTTTATTGTTTTTCCGATATGAATCTTGGTTGACCCAAACAGTATTCATTATTCATATGATTATCGAACAATTTTTATTTCTTTTAGAGGAGATTATCGAACAATTAAGAAGCATAATGTTGGTTTTTTTTTTTTTTTTTTTGTATCACTGGAGCTAAATAAATGTATGTATATATGATCAGATTTATTTGTGGATGAAAATATTATAATATTCTCAACTCATCACTTTCGTATATATGATATTTTTATGTACTATGTACTAGTCAAGTTGGGCTCGATTTAATAGAAGCTCAAAGAGGTGAATAGGTCCCAAAAAGAACGAGAAATATGGGGAAAAAGCAGGTTCGGTTACGCCTATTCCTAATCCTAAATGGAAAGGCGTACGTAGGGACCCATATGTAAACATAGTATCTATTTAGATACGCTCGAATGACCCCTTGAGAATGTATATAACCCTATTCCGACCCGATCCGGTATGGAATGAACTTATAATTATGGAATCGACTCGATCATCAGATTATAAGTTCATAACCCTAGCCCATTCCCGTTTTATGCTGCATCTAAAAGTCTGAACTTTTAGAGAAGTGTGAATTAATTTTTATACATTAATTTCTTATTACTCTCCCTCGCTTGTGGCCAAATTATCACTTTTAACCATTGGAAAGGAGACCCATCAAATGGACAAATTTAAATGGATGGAGTTGCTTTCAACAGGAATCGAACATAAAACGTGTGGACGAGAGCCCTGAGACTCTGATACCATGAAAAAGAGGCTCGAATACCATGCATGAAAGACTTTCGTCTCATCTAAAAAACCGAACTTTTAGAAAGGTGAAAAATTAAATCTTGTTTATTAATTTCTATTACTCTCCCTCACTCGTGGGTTGGATGATCACCTCTACACTTTGGGAAAAAGCCCCATCAAGTGGACAATTTAAATGGGTGGATTTGCTTTCAACAAGAATCGAACTCAAGACGTGTGGGTGTGAGCTTTGAAACTCTTATACTATGAAAAAAATTTGTCTCATCTAAAAGTACCAACTTTTAGAGAAGTGAAAAATTAATTCTTGTATATTAATTCCTATTAACCGATTTAAATAAAAATTAATGTGATGACTCACTGACAAGGTGGCCGATGAGATGGTCGTCTAAGGTGATCAATCAGGAGGTGGCATGTGACTCTGTGAGGTAGCGAGCGGAGATGTCGAAGTGGCCTTGTCGTACTGTCTTTAATGTGATGACTCTTGATCGGTCTTTACTGACTTTGAGTTATCCATATATTATTTAGTAGTCTTCGTGATAACTAGGACAAACCTGTTGACTCAACTTTATTTGTAAAGATTATATGGAACACCATCCCCTCCGGGCTCCGGCAATTGCAAGAGACTGCCAATTTGGCATCTTCCACCGGTGCAATGCTTCAAAAAATTTATTATTAATGTCATTGTTATGTTATAATTTAGTTTTCATTTTTAGTCAAGTTTCTCACATTTTGTAAGAATGATTTGTACAATATTGTTTGGTTAATTTAAAAGTTCATTTATTTTTTCACATTAAAAAATATAGTATTAACTAAAGTTATAGTATTAAATATATGTACAGTGGATTGTCGACGTAATAAATTTTTTTAAAAAAAAGTAGAGAGGGGAAAAAAGAAAAGATAGGGAAAAATATGAATGATAAAAGGCTAGGTCGGTGAGAGAGAAAGTGAGTGTTGACAAAAAGTGAAATGAGTAACTTTCGATAAAACATCCAAAATAATAAAATGGATAACTCTGGAAGAAATTGAGTGAGTATAGTTTAGTGCTTGTATTTTTACTTGTGTGTAATAAATATAATGTCTGTAATGTTGGTAAGATTGATTGAACATTTTAGTTCAAACCGTTTAATTTAGTTTTACATAAAAAATAATATTGTGTTTAACCAACAAATTTTTGAAGTGTGCATATTTTAAACCCACGAGATATTTTATTTGTTTTGACATCCCTAAACACCAAAAATTGAAAAGGTGTACTCCAAAACTGAACTAACTTTAACTATATACTAAATATTATTCAAGTAAATAGATTCAGAGCATTTCAAACACAACAAATTAAAGAGGCATCCATCCATATAAATCAATCAAACCACAAGAAAACTTCATTGACCCGGTCAACGGTTCGAAAGGGGGCGTTGTAGGCGGCCATGGTGGAGAGATCAAGACCAACCGCCGATTGGTAAGGAGTGCCCTCTAGGCTCTTCTTGAGGGCAACAATCTGCGTCGGAATAACGTCGTCAGTCATGAAACCGTCGAACCTTCTAACAGCTGCATATTTGTGTGTTGGCAATTTAACTGCTTCCACTTCTTTGGACAAAGGTGTGGGAATGCTGTTTTGGTATTCTTTTGGAACGAAAAAGTACATAGTGTATTTCGAGTTCCGAACATCCACTAGCACAGGCGTTGTCATCTTGATCACCACATTTGCACTGTTGTTGCCTTTGAAGTAACCTGACAGACTGCAACGCCAAAATTCAAACAAACAATTTTGTCAATTTACATACGATCAAGTAAAAATCGAGGGGCAGTATTGGGTGAAACCGTCTCACACAAAAAATGATAGTGTTTAAGTAAAAAGTGACAGTCAGTCACCTTTTACTTAAAACATTTGAAATAAGGGTCAAAAGAGATTCATCTCAAAGAAAAATTCACAATTTTTTGCCAAAATTGAGAAGTTAGTGTGAAATTACTTACAGTTTGAAGCTTTTTCTAGCGGCTTCCTTGTATGAATTAGAGGAGATTTGGGGGGCGGAGACCCATTGAGCGTCTTTGTAGCTTCTGATTTCGAATTCGGGCTGAGAGTGAATGACAGAGTATTCAGGGCATTGGTGAGTAGCACAATTAGGTGCGGGATTATATCCGTCACCTTTGCATACTGATACAACACAGTACACAAATGTTAGAAAACATAGTGATTTTTTTGCTAAAAACACCATTTTCACAATTTTTACGTATAGAAGATACAGAGTGTTGGACTATATATATATATATATAATTATAAAGATAGGCAGATCATTATTATTGATTACCATGCTTAATTACCGTGATTCACCCATTAATTACTTTATTCATTCCACGAACATAATTATGTTTCTTTGAATTTAAATTCATTAATTGAAATGAATTCTAGCTAAGAATGTAGATGGCTGAAGAAAAAGGCAAAATAATAAATATAGTAGATAATTTTATTTTATTTGTATTTTTTATTAATCCTAAAATTCTAAAAATTAAATTAAATCAAATAAAATAAAATGTTAATTTAAAAAGAAAACAAAACTAAACGTAAATTTTGCTAAAATAAAAATACATGTAACAGATTTGTCAAAAAAAAAAAATTAAAAATTCTCTAATCAATTCCGATCCCTATATCATTAATGCAGATTGTTTTTATAAATGAAATACATAAGATTATAATTTATAATTATTCATTCAAAAATATCGGTATATGTGGAAATATAAAGATCTTAAATTTGTGGAAATATCGTCGATATCGAATATTGATATCGGTAAATTTTAAAGATTGTGGAAATTTAATAACTAACTTTTAATACATAAATTCAAAAAAAACATATAAATCCATTACATCTATGATAAATTTATATAAAATATAACATACAATGTTATTTCATATGATATTTTTTGAAATTTATCGACATTACTCGATTTTTTTTCGATATTTTAATTTTCGATATTTTATCGATATTAGTCTCGATATTGTTATTGTATATCAATTTTTTCGATTTTTTTTACAACTATCGTGGAAATATTGTTTCTTCTCAATATCAATATCGATGACCGCGAAAAATGGATATATCGTATATCGAAAAAATTTCCGGATATTTTTCTCAATGCACACGATAACCCTAAGATGTGCCAAACAAGACCTCCACGTTATTTTATTATAATGGGTTGAATTCCCATATATCTTGTTAATTTACATATATGAAGTTGGAAGTCTTGGAGAAACATTTTATTCTACTTAAAAACAGACAATTTCTAATCAATAGACCAAGTTTAATTAAGTTAAAGAGAGAGATTGATATGGTACAAATGACATTGCATTTTATGAGGAAATGGGAGCATTTGAAGAATTAAGTTTGATTTGGTTTCTCGGTGTAGGAGTCCGATTTAGGAGATCGTTCACACTTTTTTAAGTGAAAACGATGCTCTTAACAAGACTCATGGTTTTGTCATGATTTTGTCATAGTGTACAGTCTTTCTTGATCAAATTCCATCATTTAAGAAGTGAAAATTACATTTTTATATTTTTCGACATTATATTTTTTAATCTTATTTTTTAGGGACTTCTTTGCAATTCTCTAATTTTCTTGAAATATGGTTTTATATTGGACGACAGTTTTTTTTAGGAGTGAATAAGATTTTTAGAGATTCTGTTGGATTTTGTTGGACTTTTAAAATCTTTGGGGTATTTAATTCAGATTTTTAAAAGTCTTTAAAAATATGGGGGTATTCAATACGAATTTTAAAAAGTCTTAAAAATCTTTAGGTATTCAATAGTCTACCGAATTTCAATGGATTCTCTTCAAAAAAATATAAATAAATTTCACTCTCCAATATCTCTTCTAATAACCCGAGATTTCAACGGATTCTCTCAGAAAACTCTAAAGAGAAAGAAAAAAAAAACTTTGTTGTTCTTCTAACAAAAGTTCTACTACTAATGCATTTTTCACCATCATCAACTTTAACCTTTATTTCCATTAAAAATAATTAATCAAAATTCTTCAAATAAAATTATACATGCTTACACTAAAAAAAAATTGTCTTAAATTTTAATAAAGAAATTTAATTTTCATAATCTTGCATAATTACACGAGTCTTATACTATTAATTCAATAAACAAATGCAGCATTGCGTATTAATGATCAGGTTATAATTATTGTCAAATCCTAGTGTTTAATGGGCTAGTATCCTTCGCGATCGGGTCTGACTATTTACACCTCCATTTCAGATGGATGCACCCCACCTCTCATTTAATTAATTAATAATCATATAAAAAACCAAAAATACCTTTCCCTAAAATACGATGTACTGAACACACTCTTATTGTCATTTATTTCACATTTTCCCTCAACTAGTACTTCCGACACATTTCCGGTAACCACCAAACCAAAAAAAACCATTATAGATTCATTTTTATAAATTTCGTCCAACCAGTGTCGACCATATACATTCCCGTCGACGAAAGTGTATATACCCGACATTGGTTGGTCGAAAACAATTATTTTTTTTAAATTTTCGACAGCTTAGTGTCGATAAAATACACCCTAGTCGACAACTATTTGTCGACGAGTTGTGTATTTTGTCGACATTAAGCTATCGAAAATAAAAAAAAAAAAGAAAAAAAGAAAAGAAAGAGGGTTTCTGTAGAAAACCCTAAAAAAAAGAGGGGGCAAACCTGGGGATGGTGGTGGCCGGTCGGCATCTGGGGATGGGGGCGGTGGCGAGGTCGACGGGAGGTGGAGAGAGAGGCCGCGCCGGAATCGAGGGGAGAGGGAGGTCGCGCCTCGTCGCGGTCGACTCAAAAAATGGAGGGGGCCGCGCCGGAATCGAGGGGAGAGGGAGGTTGCGCCGTGCCGCGTGGTCGACGCAGAAAATGGAGGTGGCCGCACCGGCGCCGGGAATCGAGGGAGTGGGACAAAAATAACAAAAAAAAAATGGAAGGGCCATCGTGGCTGGGCCGCAGCGGCGTGGACAGGGCAAGGGGCGCGGCGGCGTGTGTGCCGAACGATGGTTGCGGCGGTGATGTGGTACATGCATGACTAATCAACTTCTATGGTCAAGTTCACTCATTTTTCTTCAAATTCTTTTAATTACATTTAATTCTTAGTTTGAATACAAAGAATCTAGAAATTCATCTTTCTTGTAATCTCACCTATATATAGGTGATATTGTATTCAGAATTGGCATTCAATCATATTTTCAAGTTCTAAGAAAATACTTTCATCTTTCGTAAGAAGAACGTTTGTCTTCTACGTACCACTCTCGTGTCAGTTGGTATTCAGAGCCAAGCTTTCCTTGGTGATGGCTAACAACGGCGAACCCACCCTCGCTGACGTGATTAGAGAGATGCAGCGTTTGACTACAGCAGTCCAAACGTTAACTACTCGCGTAGAACAAATAGAGGACACTCAGGGCGGTCATGAAGAACATCTTGACAACCCAGAGAACGATGAAGGAACCAGGAGATTTGCTCGTGGCCCTCAACGTGTAATTCCTCAACAGAATCCCAGGGGACAGACCTATGAAGAGGAATCGTCAGATGAAGAAGCAGCGAATATATTCCAGGGAAATCATAATATTCCTGATCGTAGGGACAATAGACAACACAGGCATGATGAATTTCGATTGAAGGCGGATCTCCCTTCCTTCAATGGAAATTTTAATATTGAGGGATTTCTTGATTGGGTAGCTGAAGTTGAGAGATTCTTCGACTTTGCAGAAATATCAGAAAATAAGCAGGTGAAGCTTGTAGCCTATCGCTTGAAAGGAGGAGCATCATCGTGGTGGGAACAAGTCCAGAACCAACGACGACGATTGGGCAAGCAGCCGGTCCGATTGTGGACCAAAATGAAGAGGATGATGATGGCACGTTTTCTCCCTCCAGATTATGAACAATTTCTATTCCAACAATACCAGACATTAGTTCAGGGACAAAAATCGGTGGCAGACTATACCTCAGATTTCTTACGCCTCTCCTCGCGTAACAACCTGATGGAGACTGAGGGGCAGCAGGTAGCAAGGTATGTCCATGGACTCAAACCCATGATTCGTGAGAAGATCGGGTGTCAAATCATCCTAACCCTCAGCGAGGCAATCAATATGGCGCAACGAGCTGAATCAATGGGGTTTCGAAATTTTTATGGGAGAGAGGAACCTCGTAAGAATTTCGTTGATTCACCGAAACCCAATCCCAAGCCCAACCTGGAGGCTTCTAGTTCTATGAAGCGTGGGGTAGAGAGAAAGGCCGCAAAGAAGGCGGAAAACCCATACGCAAGACCAACGGGTGACAAATGTTATAGGTGTCACGAGGTTGGACACCGATCAAACAATTGCCCCCAACGTCGTCCGATCAACATGATCGAGCATACTAGAAATAATGATGACGAATGGGAAGGGGAGGATGGAGTCTGCGAGCCGGATGGTGAGGAGTATGACGAACAACAAACAATGGTTGTTCGTAAGGTCCTGTTGGCGCCAAAGAGGGATGACTCCCAACGAAACGCATTGTTTCGAACCAGGTGTACCATTTCTAATCAAATTTTCGAGTTGATTATTGATAGTGGGAGCTGTGAAAATATTATTTCTCATAACTTGGCTAGGACTTTAGAACTGTCTGTAGAGAAACATCCCGAACCTTATAGTATTGTGTGGATTACTAAAGGGGAAGGAATTAAAGTAAAAGAGAGGTGTCGCGTTCCCTTATCCATTGGAAAATTTTATAAAGATGAAGTAATGTGTGATATTGTGGATATGGATGCTTGCCAATTACTGTTTGGTAGGCCTTGGCAATTTGATCTTGCAGCCGTTCATGATGGGAGAAAGAACACTTACCAGTTCTTCAAAGATGGAAAAAGGATAACATTGCTGCCGTTGGGATTCAAGCCAAAGAACGAGACCCAAAAATTCCTGACCCTAACCAGATCGGTGAAGGAATTGATGGATGACGCACGTGACACTAAAGAAATACACGCTTTAGTAGTGAAGACGACATGTGTGGTCGGTGGTTCCGAGAAGAGAGATGAGATCCCTGATCATGTCCTTGATTTGTTTAAAGAATTTCAGGAGTTAATACCCGAAGACCTTCCTGCAGAATTACCACCGATGAGAGGTATACAACATGCTATTGATTTGGTACCCGGGGCCACATTACCAAATCTTCCTCACTATCGCATGAACCCAAAAGAAAGTGCGATTTTACAACAAATGGTGGAAGAGTTGTTACATAAAGGCCTGATCCAAGAAAGTATGAGTCCATGCGCAGTCCCCGCATTACTAACTCCGAAGAAGGATGGATCTTGGCGTATGTGCGTGGATAGCCGAGCAATAAACAAAATAACGGTGCGTTACAGGTTTCCGATTCCGAGATTAGAGGACATGCTGGATAATCTGTCCGGGGCCAAAATTTTCAGCAAAATAGATCTGAGGAGTGGATATCATCAAATCCGTATCAGACCTGGAGATGAGTGGAAGACAGCCTTTAAGACAAAGGAAGGGTTGTACGAATGACTTGTTCTACCATTTGGGTTGTCTAATGCCCCAAGCACCTTTATGCGATTGATGAATGAGGTACTAAAACCATTTCTGGACAAATTTGTTGTAGTATATTTCGATGATATTCTCGTCTACAGCACTAACGAGGAGGAGCACCTAGATCATTTGCACCAAGTGTTGGTTGTATTGCAGGTTAATAAACTCTATATTAACCTGAAAAAGTGTAGTTTCATGCAAACGAGCCTTATCTTCCTCGGGTTCGTGGTTGGAGGTGATGGCATTAGTGTGGACGAAGAAAAGGTTCGAGCAATCCGTGATTGGCCAAGTCCGAAGTCTGTGGCGGAAGTGCGAAGTTTCCATGGACTAACCACATTCTATCGGCGGTTCATTCGAAATTTTAGCACCATAGTAGCACCAATGACCGATTGTCTAAAGAAAGGAAGCTTCCGCTGGGGACCGGAACAACAAGGGAGTTTCGAGACGATTAATGAGAAATTATGTTCGGCTCCTGTTTTAGCACTTCCCAGCTTTGAGAAGTTGTTCTTGGTGGAGTGTGATGCATGTGGGGTCGGAATAGGCGCTGTCTTGTCCCAGGAAGGCAGACCTATCGCCTATTTTAGCGAAAAATTAAGCGAGGCGCGTCGGAAATGGTCCACTTATGATCAAGAGTTCTATGCTGTTTTCAGAGCTTTGAAGTATTGGGAACATTATCTCCTCCAAGATCAGTTCATGTTGTATACTGATCATCAGGCCCTAAAATACATTAATAGCCAGAAAAATATAAGTAAGATGCATGCGAGATGGGTGGCGTACTTACAACAATTCCCCTTTACACTGAAACATAAGGCTGGGGTTCAAAATAAACCTGCAGATGCATTGAGTAGGCGTGCGTCCTTGCTTGTAACAATGAGTCATGAGGTAACAGGTTTCGAAATTCTTCCTGAATTATACTCCACTGATGAGGATTTTGCAGGAATTTGGGATAATCTTCCTTTTGAAGATTTCTATGCATATGATGGTTATCTTTTTAAAGGAGCTCGATTGTGTATCCCCCGAACATCTTTGAGGGATAAACTAATTCGTGATTTACATGGTGGTGGATTGAGCGGGCACCTTGGAAGTGAGAAAACCACGGCCAGTTTAGAAGAACGATATTATTGGCCACAACTGAAAAGGGAGGTGAGAAAGTTTGTGAGTCGGTGTTACGTTTGTCAAACACCAAAAGGGCACGCCCAGAATACCGACCTCTACATGCCCTTGCCTGTCCCTGAAGCTATTTGGGAGGACTTATCCATGGATTTTGTCCTAGGATTACCTCGTACACAACGGGGTGTTGATTCCGTATTTGTGGTGGTGGACAGATTTTCCAAGATGGTGCATTTCATCCCCTGCAAAAAAACATCTGATGCCTCTCATATTGCTCGACTCTTCTTTCGAGAAGTAGTGCGACTGCATGGCGTACCAGAATCTATCACCTCGGATCGTGATAGTAAGTTCTTGAGTCACTTCTGGATTACCTTGTGGAAAATGTTCGACACCTCACTTAATTACAGCAGCACGGCTCATCCCCAAACTGACGGTCAAACTGAAGTCGTCAACCGGACCCTTGGGAACTTGATTCGGTGTATTTGTGGAGATCGACTGAAACAATGGGACTATGCCTTACCACAAGCAGAATTTGCCTTCAACAACGCAGTTCATAGTTCTACAGGAAAATCACCTTTTTCTATAGTCTATCAGAAGGCTCCAAGTCACGCTGTTGATCTTGTAAAGTTACCGGGTGTTGCTAGTGTAGCTGCCAAAAAGCTGGCTAAAGATGGGTTGGATATTCAAGCAGAAGTTCGTCAAAGGTTGATGGAGACTAATCAAAAATTTAAGAATGTTGCAGACAAACATAGGCGGTCAAATATTTTTGAAGTTGGGGACGATGTGATGATCTTTCTTCGTCGTGAGCGTTTTCCAGTGGGAAAATAACACAAGTTGCAGCCGAAGAAGTACGGACCTTACAAAATCACTCATAAAATCAATGATAATGCTTATGTGGTGGGTCTTCCAGACTCGATGGGAATCTCGAAGACTTTTAACGTAAGTTATTTATACAGTTACTTTCCTAAAGAACCTTCATCCTACCCAGATCACTCGGGGTCGAGTTCTTTTCAAGTGGGGGAGACTGATGTGGTACATGCATGACTAATCAACTTCTATGGTCAAGTTCACTCATTTTTCTTCAAATTCTTTTAATTACATTTAATTCTTAGTTTGAATACAAAGAATCTAGAAATTCATCTTTCTTGTAATCTCACCTATATATAGGTGATATTGTATTCAGAATTGGCATTCAATCATATTTTCAAGTTCTAAGAAAATACTTTCATCTTTCGTAAGAAGAACGTTTGTCTTCTACATACCACTCCCGTGTCAGGCGGCAACTGGTGTGGGGGTGAGTTGGTGGGGAAATGGGATGGAAAAGATTAGGTTTTGGTGGTTGGGTGTGGATAGTAATATGATTTTATGAAGATAAAGGGCATTTAAGACAATTAAAGGGGTTGTGTCTAGGGGTGAGCATTATTCGGTTTTTAACCGAAAACCGGACCGAAATATTAATTCGGTTCGGTTACCAAATATTTCGGTTCGGTTTTCGGTTGATGTTTTTTAAAAATTCGGTATTCGGTTTCGGTTCCGGTTATAACCGAAATAAAATCGGTTAACCGAAACCGACCGAATAAGGGCCCATATATAAATTGACCTAAACCCTAATTAATTACTTTCTGTCATTCTCCTTCCCATTCGGCCACTCCAGCCCCCAAATGCCAAATCCCCCATATTTTCAATTCCTCTCCACCAAGCTCATCTCCGCCGCTGAACGTCGGACCCCAAGCACACCTCTGCCCCTCCTCTCCGTCTTCTCCAGTCCCCACGGCCACGAGTCCACGACACCTGCGAGGCGACCAGTCCCCACCCCACAGCGCCTGCGACGGCGTCCACGGTTGTATATGACTCGACCAGCTGTTCAGCAGCCTCCTGCTTGCCCAACTGCTAATCCACCAGTTGCTCGCCCTATTCCTGTCCCGACTCACCCGATGGATACTCGTGCCAGATCTAGGATATTCAAGCCTCGGCACATTGCCGACATTGCGACCACCGGCCTCCTGTCTGCCCTCTCGGTCTCTGCTGAGCCTAAGAGTTTTAAATCAACCCTTAAGCATCCACACTGGCTAGCTGCAATGCAATCCGAGCTCGATGACTTGCATGTTAATCAAACTTGGGAGCTCGTTCCTCGCCCTCCCTCCACAAACATTGTTGGTTCGAAATGGTTTTTTCGCACCAAATTTCTTGCGGATGAAACAATTGATCGCTACAAAGCTCGCCTGGTCGTCCAGGGCTTCTCGCAGGTTCCAGGCCTTGACTTCTCGCATACCTTCAGTCCAGTCGTCAAGGCCGCTACTGTTCGCATCATCCTGTGTCTGGCTGTTCGGAATCAGTGGCACATGCACCAGCTTGATGTAAACAATGTTGACTAACACTGTTTACATGGCTCAACCTCCTTGCTTTCTTGATCCTCGCTTTCCCGACCATGTTTGTCGCCTCAAGAAGGCATTGTATGGTCTTCGACAAGCCCCTCTCACCTGGTTTGTTCGCTTCAGTGACTTCCTTAAGACTTTAGGTTTTCTGTGCAGCCGAGCAGATCCCTCACTTTTCTACTTCAAACGTGGTAAAGTCACCCTATACCTTTTGCTTTATGTGGATGACATTATTGTTACAGGGAGCGACCAGGATATTATTCGGCGTTTTATTCGTCGTGTAAAGAAGGAGTTTGCGATCAAAGATCTTGGTCGTCTCACCTACTTCCTCGGTCTCGAGGTCACACACTCGTCGACTGGTCTCTTTCTCAGCCAAGCGAAGTATGCTCGCGATGTCCTCTTTCGAGCGGAGTTGCTCAATTCAAAGCATGTCTCCACTCCCCTCGCAGCCGGGGAATCTTTGGTTAGCTCAGGGGAATCTTTTGTCGATCACACTCTATATCGCTCGCTCGTCGGTGCTCTACAGTATCTGACGATCACACGTCCTGATCTTTCTTATGTTGTGAATCATGTTAGAAAGTTTCTACACTCGCCGACCACTAATCACTTCCTCGCGGTCAAAAGGATCCTCAGATATGTTAAGGGCACTATCAACTATGGGTTCTCCTTTGGCTGGACTAGTGGCTACTCACTCGTTGGTTACTCGGATGCGAATTGGGCACGTTGCACGGAGACTCGTCGCTCCACCTATGGTTATTCTATTTTTCTGGGTGGAAATTTAATCTCCTAAAGCGCTAAGAAACAACCCACTGTTGCTCGCTCGAGTTGTGAATCCGAGTATAGGGCACTCGCGAACACAGCCCAGGAAATGATTTGGGTCACTCAACTTCTTCGGGAGCTTGATCAGCTTCCTTCCTCAACACCGACACTACTTTGTGACAACAAGAGTGCCTTATTTTGGAGTCAAAACCCAGTTGCTCATAAACGAGCAAAACACATCGACATTGACTACCATTTTGTTCGTGAATTGGTCTCTTCTGGTCGCATCATCACCAAGTTCGTCCCATCCACTCTTCAGCTCGCTGACGTCTTCACCAAGAGTCTTCATCGCCCCAGTTTTGAATTATTATGTTCCAAGCTCTGTGATCGATTGCATCCACATCATCGCTTGACGGGGGGTAATATGAATAATAATATAGGAATAATATATTTTAATTTTGTTCATATTTTTTGTATTTATCTCTTTGATATGGTTGTTTATTTACCTTAATTATCTCATTGTAAATACTCTTACAAATATGGAACTTAATCGATCCCCACTTCCCTGGATGTCGGGCAGGTTCTATGAAATGCCCAAGGCAATCGAGCGAACAATTGAATTTCGCGAACAGAAATGGGAGAGAAATTAGAAGAAAATTTGGAGGGAGAAACTGTTTAATTTGCCGAAATGTCCAAAACTGAATTTAATTGTGTTTGGAGCGGGTTATATAGCCCGGCCCAGACAGTTGATAAAGCGTGTTTAACACATACACGCTTTATTGCCAACAAATGCGATTCTTAAAAGAAAAGAATTAAAATTGCAATACACCCCTTATTTGTACCCTCCAATACGATGTCGTCTGGTTCTTCTTCTTCTCGATACTCATTCATAGCAATACCCCTCCCTCAAACTTTGCTTGTCCTCAAGCAAACAACTGGGGAAAAAGGGCACTGAAACCAGTAAAATCCTCCCTTGTCGCCTCGGAATCAGGTAAGTGAGACCATCGGATCAATACCTCAGCAGCAGGAGAGTTACCACGGCGCACCAGGCGGCGAGCTAGGACCTTCAAAGGCACAAGAAGCACCTTGCCCTCGTCATCAAACTCAGGTAAGTGTGGCGACACCCTATCATTTGCTCCAATATGCTTCTTAAGTAGCGATACATGAAATGTAGGATGCAATTTAGACGAAGTTGGCAGTGCCAACGTATGGGCAACCAATCCCACCCTTTGCACGACCTGAAAAGGTCCGGCAAACTTGGGACTCAGCTTCCACATGTGACTTTTTCGCAAAGAAAGTTGTCTGTAGGGCTTGAGTTTCAGGTAGACCCAGTCTCCAACCTGAAACACCCTGTCCACCCTCTATTTATTTGCATAAAATCTCATTCTGTCTTGTGCCTGGTATGGTAACTGTTTTAGCTGCTGTAGAATTTGTTGATTGTTGTAAATCATGTCTTCCACCTCTTGCACCTTATTGTGAACTATGGGTCCAAAAGTCAAGAACTTTGGATTGTATCCATAGAGAGCCTCAAAAGGAGATCTTTTGATGGCTGAGTGAAAACTGGTGTTATACCAGAATTCTGCTAGAGGTAGCCAATGCACCCACTTCTTAGGGCTTCTTCCACTCATGCATCTTAGGTAAGATTCCAAACATTGGTTCACCCTTTCAGTCTGGCCATCTGTTTGGGGATGATAAGCTGTGCTCAACAGATGTTGAACCCCCAAAAGCTTTAACAATTCTTTCCAGAAATGGCCAGTAAAGACCTTGTCCCTGTCAGATACTATGGAAGAGGGTAGTCCATGTAGTCTATAGATTTCATTAATGAAGATCTTAGTTAACTCAGATGCTGTAAAGGGATGGGACAAGGCAATGAAGTGACTATATTTAGTCAACCTGTCTACTATCACCCAGATGGTATCCTTCTGATTCGATTTGGGGAGTTTCTCAATAAAATCCATTGAGATATCTGTCCAAGCCTGGTCAGGAACTGGCAATGGCTGAATGAGACCAGATGTCTTGAGGAGCTCATGCTTGCATAGTTGACAGATCTCACATTCTGATACCACCTTATGGATTAAATCCATCATCTTAGGCCACTAAAACACACTCTTCAATCTCTGAAAAGTTGCAGATTCACCAGAATGCCCTCCTTCTGAAGAAGAGTGAATGTGTAACACCAGCTTAGCCCTTAGATCAGTTGATTCACCAACATAGATTTTTCCTTTATACCTTACAATTCCCCCATTGTAAGAGTAAACAGACATGTTGTAGGGTATAGTCAAACTATCAGTCATCACTTATGAAACCAGTTGATCATTCTCATAGCTCTCTTGAATCTCCTCCACCCAATGAGGTTTAATAGAAGAGAGAGCAGCACAATTAGCTTGATGATGGTCCCTTATAGATAGGGCATCAGCAACAATGTTCTCATGACCAACCTTGTACTCAATCCTATAGTCATATCCCAGCAGTTTTGTCAAATATTTGTGTTGAAGTGGGGTAGATATCTTCTGCTCTAAGAGATACTTCAAACTCTGGTGATCAGTTCTGATTATGAAAGGTGCATGGATAAGATAGCACCTCCACTTGTCCACTGCCATTAGTATGACCAAGAACTCTTTCTCATAGATAGATAGGCCCAAATTCTTGACTCCTAATGCCTTGCTCAAAAAAGCAATGGGCAACTTTCCCTGTAACAAAACAGCTCCAATCCCTCCATAACATGCATCAGTCTCCACCACAAAAGGACTCTTAAAGTCTGGCAGCTGTAAGATAGGAGCTGCAACCATTGCAGCTTTTAGTTGATCAAAAGCTGCTTCAGCCTCCTCTCCCCATTTAAACTGCCCTTTCTTAGTAAGAAATGTCAAGGGTTTGGCAATTATGCCAAAATGCCTTATAAACTTCCTGTAGTATCCTGTCAATCCCAAGAACCCCCTCAATTCTTTCAAAGTTCTTGGTGTGGGCCAATCTTTCATCACACTGATCTTGCTTGGATCAGCCATCACCCCCCCATCTGAAATGATGTGCCCCAAGTATTCTACTTGTCTCACCCCAAACACACACTTGGAAGCCTTAGCTTTCAAAGTGTGTCCCACCAAAACTTCTAACACCCTCTGTAAGTGCACCTTGTGTTCCTCCATATTTGTGCTATATATTAATATATCATCAAAAAATACTAGCACAAAATCTCTTAGAAATGGTGCAAATACCTTGTTCATAGTGGCCTGGAAAGTAGCTGGTGCATTGGTCAGTCCAAATGGCATCACTATGAACTCATACAACCCAGAGACTGTTGCAAAGGCAGTCTTCTGAACATCTGGTGGATGAACCCTTATCTGATGATAGCCTGCCCTGAGATCTATCTTGGAAAATATCTTAGCATGCCCCAATTCATCTAGGAGGTCATCAATAAGGGGAATATGGTAGCTATCTTTAATAGTGATGTTGTTCAACTTTCTATAGTCCACACAAAACCTCCAAGTTCCATCCTTCTTTTTCACCAATAGAACTGGAGAAGAATATGGAGAATTACTTGGCTGGATTACCCCACTCTCCAGCATTTCCTTCACCAATTTTTCAATCTCCTGCCTCTGAAGGAAAGGGTATCTATAAGGGTGTTGCTTCACTGGTTTTTCTCCCTCCTTAATGCAAATCTTATGATCCAACATCCTATGAGGTGGCAGCTCAGTAGGTGGATCAAAAATAACCTGAAATTCTTCAATAATGGCCTCTAATTCAGGTGCAATAGAGCATTTGTCAAACTCTGGATTACCCTTAATGTAACACATATATCCCATTCCTTCATATTTTCCTCTTCTGACCATCTTCTTCAATTGTTTTCCTGATATCATAGATACCCTGATCTCATCATCATCATTCCCTTGCAACACCACCTCTTTCCCATCCTTCTTGAACTGCACTTGATGTAACTTGAAGTCAAAAGTAATTGGGCCCAGTTGGCTGAGCAAATCTACTCCCACCACCATATCACAGCCACCCAATTTGAGTATCCTCACAGGTGCTACAAACTTGCAACTCCCCATCACCCATTCAAATTTAGAGCATTTGGTGTTACACTCAATTCTATGGCCATTAGCAATAGTAACCATCAATGGACTAGTGTACTCCACCAAACAACCCAATCTCCCTGCTGTATTTGGGTCTAAAAAGTTGTGAGTGCTGCCAGAATTTATTAATATGGATATCACATGTGAGCCCACCTTTCCAGTGATCTTGATAGTATCTGGATGCTTCTGTCCAGCTACAGCATTCAAGGATACTATTGGTTCACCCATCTCCTCCTGAGCTTCCTCCAGAATTAGCTCATCCACCTCCTCATCATTATCCTCCCCAAGTACAAAAAGTTTCTTACACTTATGTACAAAATGGAAAATTTCATCACAGTTGAAACATAATTTTTGTTTCCTCCTCTCTTCCATTTCAGCTGGGGAGAGTCTTCTAGCAGGTGGCATTTTGGAAACCACTAATGCTACATTCTTCTCAAAAGGTTTTGCTTCTGCCTTACCTTTATCACTGCCTTGCCACTGAATTCTATTAGAAGAATTCCAAGTATTTTTGTAGTTTTTTGCTCCCCTTTCTCTACTCAAGAGAACTTGTTCTTACCTTATAGCAGATTGCATTGCTTCTTCTAAAAATTCAGGATGAAAACTCCTCACCATCTGGCTAATCTCATCTTTTAGGCCACTTATAAAACTCATAGTATAGAACTCATCTGTCTGCCATGGTACTCTTACTACCATAAAAGATTTCAACTCTTCATACTCCTTTATATAGTCCATGACAGTGCCTGTTTGTGTTAGCTTAGTGAATTTTCCAATGAGATTCTCATCCTCCACATTGATGAATCTCCTGTAGACCATCTTAACAAACTCTTCCCAAGGCATGTCTTCTTTCCAATCTACATAGTCTACATACCAATGATCTGCTGGTCCTTCCATGTTAAATGCAGCTAACATGATCTTCTCTCTATCTGACATTGTGTTGAAAGTGAAATACTTATGGCATTTCCTAATATATAGTCTAGGTTTTTCACCATTAAATTTTGGGAAATCCATTCGAGGTTTCCTATTCTGACTGAAAAGCTCACTAGATCTATGATGATCATTCATTACAGCACCTCTATTCTGTCCAACAAATTCAGTCTCTAAATCCAGGGATGAATTATGATGGAATTTAGATTCATACCTCCTTGCTGAATGAACAACCTCTTGTGGTGTAGCTCCAGCCATAGATTTACCATGTAAGTTCGCATCTAGACCTCTAGAAGCACCACCTCCTTTTGGATCAAATAACCGAGCCTGTGGTGGTGGTGTGGGAAGCAATCCATCACCCACTCCATTAGAAAGGTTCACAGCTGGTATTTCCTGATCCTCCTCCACCATATGAGCTTTCTCTTTGTTCGAGCACAATTTTTTGAATAACTCAGCCAATTGTTCTCGCAAAAGCTCTGCCTCCTTACTCTGCTCTTTTGCTTGTTGATCAAAGCGTTTCAATAGCTCATTTCTCCCATCCGCTTGATCTCTGATGCGGACATAACGGACGAAGATAACTAATAAAAGTTAGTTACGTACGATACTAGTTGTGGAAGTTAGTTGGGGATGTGGTGGTTAGGCCACAAACAGTTAGTTGTTTCGTTTGGTGTTAGTTGAGAAGAGTTGTATATATACTCTTCAAGATATTTCATTGAGGGTTGGTTGAATTTTTAATGAAAAGTATACACGAGGGTTATTCGGTTTATATTGAGTGTTCTAAGCCATCTTGGTTATCTTGTAAACAATTGTGTCATTGTGAAGCTTCCGCTACATCATTTGGTATCCAGAGATCAGGGTTTTCTTGGTACAATGCCTCCGAAACGTCAAGATCCCGCTGAACCACAGGCCGCAGAAACTGACATGGCACAAATGCGACAACAAATGGACGCGCTGGCCACGGATGTGGCGGCGGTTATTTCGCGTCAAGATGAGTTGGCCTCGCAACATGCGGAGTTTATTGCCATGGTGCAAGATCTGTTGCCTCCTAGGGACCCCCAGGCGCCGGCAGCATCTCAGGCCCCCCCGGCAGGCTCCCACCCGGCTACGTCGGAAGACGAAACGCCAACCGCGGAGAACCCATTTGCTCCGTTGGACCCCCGTTATCGTCCCGCCCCGCACCGCGACGATCGTCCCCCGCTCCGCCATGACGAATCCAAATGGGAATTAGGATTCAAGATGAAAATCCCAGAGTTCAATGACAACGCAGGTGAATTTGATTTGTGTGATTGGCTCATCACCACGGAGGACATTTTGGACTTCAAGAACGTCCCCGCCGATCGTCGGGTTCCCCTTGTTGCCACGCGTTTGCGAGGCCGGGCTTCGCATTGGTGGAAGAACCTGAAATCGTCCAGGGCACGCTTGGAGAAACCACCCATCATCCATTGGTCGAAATTCAAGAGAAAGATTCAACAGGCCTTCTTGCCGTTTAATCATTCTCGTATCTTGTTTCAACGGCTCCAGAATTTACGCCAAGGCTCTCGTTCAGTGGCGGAATATTCGGAGGAATTCTACCAACTCATGACTAGAAACGATCTAACCGAATCGGAGGATCATTTGGTCGCCCGATATATTGGCGGCCTCCGCCTCCCCATCCAAGACGTCTTAAATCTATGTTCGCCAATTTCAGTTGCGGAGGCACACCAACGCGCAATTCTAGTAGAGCAGCAACAGACCCGTCGCTCGGCCCCCTACTCATAGCATGGAACGTCGCGATCGGATGCGTCTACCGCAACATCAGGCTAGCAAGCCCCTATTCTCCCACGACCGTCACCCACACCCGCCGGACCTGCTCGCCCGACACCGGGCGCTTGCTTCTCATGTGGAAGTATAGGTCACTGGGCCAACGCCTGCCCGAAGCTTGCGCTGGTGGTCGACGACCCTGGGTACGAGGACCCCCCAATGCTCGACTCTGATCAGTTCGAGGAATACCGCGAGGAACTTGTCCCGCCGATGTAGGCCATGCCCTAATTGTTCGGCGTATGTGCTTGGCTCCTAAGGTGGACACCCCTACGGTACAACGAACTTCTTTATTTCATTCCTCGTGCACGATAGCCGGTAAAATCTGCCACTTTATCATCGACTCTGGGGCGTGTGAAAATGTCATTTCGGACAGTGCGGTTCAGAAACTTGCCCTCCCCTATGAACCCCACCCGAAACCGTACCACCTCGCATGGCTACAACAAGGCACGCCCGTGTTAGAAAATGCCAGAGTTTTGGTCCATTTGTCGATCGGTTCCTCCTATCAAGACGACGTCTGGTGCGACGTAGTGCCAATGGACGCGTGCCACTTGCTGCTCGGCCGTCCGTTGCAATTCGACAGAGGAGTCATTCATGATGGACAAAAAAACACCTACAACTTTGTGTTCGAAGGCGTCCGCATCGTCCTGCTACCTTCGGTCCCTAGCGCGCTGACCCCAGTCCCTACACCAAACCAGGTTGTGTTGCTCTCTACTCGTCAATTTTTACATGACCTGCAATCGGCTCCTTTCTTCATTATGCTAATTGGCCGAGATATCACTGTTCATACCACTTCGTCGACTGAAATTTCTTCGTTACTGCAGGAATTTCAGGATGTTTTTTCGGACGACCTACCTCCGGGTTTGCCCCCCTTGCGCGACATCCAACACCGGATCGACCTGGTGCCGGGCGCGTCCCTACCAAACCGGCCCCACTATCGAATGAGCCCAGCGGAGCATGAGGAATTGCGCCGCCAGGTCACGGATCTACTTGCGAAAGGATTTGTCCGCGAGAGCCTCAGCCCATGCGCGGTTCCCGCCCTACTCATTCCTAAGAAGGACAAATCGTGGCGCATGTGCGTGGACAGCCGGGCCATTAACAAAATCACCGTTCGGTTCCCTTTTCCCATTCCTCGCCTAGACGATCTGTTGGACCAGCTGGGTGGAGCCACCATATTCTCGAAACTGGACTTAAAGGCAGGATATCATCAAATACGGATTAACCCTGTTGACGAGTGGAAAACAGCATTCAAGATTCGTGAGGGCCTTTTTGAGTGGCTAGTCATGCCGTTCGGCATGTCCAATGCCCCGAGCACGTTTATGCATTTCATGACCCAGGTCCTACGGCCATTATTGGGAGTATGCGTCGTCGTTTATTTCGACGACATCCTCGTCTACAGTAAATCCTCAGATGAACACGTTCAACACCTTCGGGCCGTGCTATCAATTCTTCGAACAGAAAAGTTGTTCGCAGCTTCTTCCAAATGTTCTTTTGTCCAAACCTCAATATTATTCCTTGGATACACAATCTCGGCATCGGGCATCGGCATGGACACCCATAAAGTAGCAGCAATACGGGAATGGCCCACCCCACGCACGCCGACGGAAGCCCGGAGTTTTCACGGCCTCGCATCATTCTATAGACGATTCATTCCGCACTTCAGTGCCATCATGGCGCCTATTACGGACTGCATGACCGCAGCCCCGTTTCAGTGGACTACTCACGCGGATCGTGCATTCGCTACAATTAAGGCGAAGTTAACCTCTGCACCGCTGCTTGTCCTTCCAGACTTTTCTTTACCGTTTGCACTTCACTGTGACGCCTCGAAAGTAGGCATAGGGGCGGTCCTCAGTCAATCCGGCCGACCGGTTGCTTACTTTAGCGAGAAATTGACGGGTCCACGATCCCGTTATAGTACATACGACATCGAGTTTTATGCCATCGTTCGCGCGGTCCGGCACTGGCGTCATTATCTATTTCACCAAGAGTTAGTCCTCTACACGGACCACGAAGCCCTTAAGCACTTGCATTCGCAGGATTTTAGTCTCCACACGACACGTGACATGGGCTGCGTATCTCCAACAGTTTACCTTTGTTATAAAGCACCAAGCCGGCCACCTCAATCGCGTCGCGGACGCTTTAAGTCGCCGTTCCACCCTCCTCGTCGATATGCGAACCCATGTCGTAGGGTTTGAGTCGATGCGCGACTGTTATCCCACAGATCCTTTCTTTAGCTCCATATTTCATTCTATTACTTCTGATTTTCGTCAAAATATTCATTATCATATTACTGAGGGTTTCTTGTTTTTTGATAACAGAATTTGCATTCCCGAAGGAAGTCTGCGCCTAAAGATAATTCAGGAGTTGCACAATGCAGGGCACCCGGGACGCAATCGCACGTTGAACCTGGTCGCCCGTTCATATTATTGGCCATCCTTGCGACGCGACGTCGGACGTCTAAAGGCGTAGCCTCAAATGCGGGACTGTACCGTCCTTTGCCAATTCCTACCCAGCTGTGGGTCGACATTAGCATGGATTTTGTGTTGGGCCTGCCTCGGACCCAACGGGGTAACGGCTCCATCTTCGTTGTTGTCGACAGATTTTAAAAAATGGTCCACTTTATCCCATGCAAAAAGACGGCGGATGCGTTGAAAGTTGCTCAATTGTTCTTTCGCGACATATATAAACTACATGGTCTGCCACGTTCCATAGTTTCAGACCGCGATACCAGATTTTTGAGCCACTTTTGGCGATCACTTTGGCGTATGGTCAACACGGAGCTCAACTTTAGCAGTGCGTATCATCCGCAGACGGACGGCCAGACGGAGGTCGTCAATAGGTCATTGGGCAACCTACTGCGCTGTTTAGTCGGAGATAACGTTCGGTCGTGGGATCTCAAGCTCGCGCAGGCCGAGTTCGCGCACAATTCAGCAACTAATCGGAGCACCGGTTTTCCCCCGTTCCAGGTCGTATATTCTTTGGTGCCTCAGGGTCCGTTGGACATATTGACGTTGCCGACCCATAAGAGGCCTCATGGGAAAGCTCTGGATTTTGTCGAAGCCCTCCAACAAGTGCATGCACAAACACGTGCGAATTTGGAAGCAGCGACGGGGCGTTATAAGGCGGCGGCTGATGTCCACCGTCGGCAGGTTCTGTTTGAGGTGGGTGATTTAGTCTGGGTGGTGATTACAAAAGGTCGGATTCCGGCGCATGAGTACAATAAGCTCTCCGCCCGTAAAATCGGGCCCTTGGAGATCATCGAGAGGATTAATCCGAATGCGTATCGCGTCCAGCTTCTCCCAAATTGGCGATGCTCGGATGTGTTTAATGTGAAACATTTGGTTCCGTTTGTCCAGGACCCACTTACGGCTTTGGATTCGGGGTCGAATCTTTCGTCCCCCGGAGGGAATGATGCGGACATAACAGACGAAGACAACTAATAAAAGTTAGTTACGTACGATACTAGTTGTGGTGTAAGTTAGTTGGGGATGTGGTGGTTAGGCCACAAACAGTTAGTTGTTTCGTTTGCTGTTAGTTGAGAAGAGTTGTATATATACTCTTCAAGATATTTCATTGAGGGTTGGTTGAATTGTTAATGAAAAGTATACACGAGGGTTATTCGGTTTATATTGAGTGTTCTAAGCCATCTTGGTTATCTTGTAAACAATTGTGTCATTATGAAGCTTCCGCTACATCAATCTCTTTGTAAGTCATCTATCCCTTTCTCTACTGAGATCACTCGATCTTCCATCGCCTCCAATTGCGATTCCAACCGAACAATTCGATCTGTGTGTGACGCCACCATTTGCACAGCTCACGCGATCTAACCAGCTCTGAGGCCACTGAAATGCCCAAGGCAATCGAGCGAACAATTGAATTTCGCGAACAGAAATGGGAGAGAAATTAGAAGAAAATTTGGAGGGAGAAACTGTTTAATTTGCCGAAATGTCCAAAACTGAATTTAATTGGGTTTGAAGCGGGTTATATAGCCGGCCCAGACAGTTGTTTAACACATACACGCTTTATTGCCAACAAATGTGATTCTTAAAAGAAAAGAATTAAAATTGCAATACACCCCTTATTTGTACCCTCCAATACGATGTCGTCTGGTTCTTCTTCTTCACGATACTCATTCATAACATTCTACTCCCTCCGTCCCGGTATAAGTTTCCCCTTTCTTTTGGGTGTTTTGATTAAGGAATATGATAAAATAATAGATGTAGTACAAGTGATGTGATGGTGAGAGAGAAAATAATAGAGTAGTATGAGATGAAGTATAATAAAATAATAGATAAAGTGTAAGTGATGTGATTGAGAGAGAGAAAATAATTTACCAAAAATGGAATGGGAAACTTATTGTGGGACATCCAAAAAAGGAAAGTGGAAAACTTATAGTGGGACGGAGGGAGTATTATATATTGCCAAAAGGCAATGAGAAGATTGTATTTTTTACTTTACAGACGTGTATTTGGTTTAGCTGAAATTGATATCATATATTGTCGCTATGCAGGATGAATTTTAAAATATATAGAAGAAACCCACGAAGAACTTACAAGTAGTCCTTTTTGGAATACCTCAGCCAATTTTTTGGTAAGAATTGATTCTTATTATGTCCTTTAGATATTTTATTTTTTTGATTCTTATGCCCAATTAGTTCTTTTTGATATAGAGGAGTCGACGTATCCTTGATCAAGAGTTAGGTCGTGGTGGCAAATGTGGCTGTAGTCCGACAAGAAATACCCACAAAATTTATTTATTTTCATAGAAAAATATTAGCCACCAAATATAATTTTAATGGTTGTTCTGATTATTAACAACAAAATAAAATAATTTGTTTCTAGTTTAGGGATGAAATATTTTAATTTTATAGCAAAAATTTGTATTTCATCACCAATATTTTAGCGATGAAATATAATTTTTATGGTTGTTCCTATTATTAAAAATAAAATAAAATATTTTGTTGTTAGTGTAGCGTAGCGATGGAACATTTTAATTTCGATGCAAAAATTAAATCAACAAAATTAGCAACGAAAATTTCCTTTTTCATAGCAAAATATTAGCGACGAAATATAATTTTCATTGTTCTTCTGATTATTAACAACAAAATAAAATAATATGTTGCTAGTTTAGCGATAAAATATTTTAATTTTATCGCAAAATTTAATTTCAAGAAATTAGCCACGAAAATTTCTATTTCATCGCAAAATATTAGCGAAGAAATATAATTTTCATTGTTGTTCTGATTATTAACAACAAAATGAAACAATTTGTTACTAGTATAACGATGAATTATATAAATTTTGTAGCAAATATTAAATCTAAGAATTTAGCGACGATTTTTTTTTATTTCGTTGCTAAAAATTGATTTTAGCGATGAAATTTAGATTTGTCGTAAAATTTCCGTTGCTATTTCCTTGATTCTTGTAGTGTAGGAAGTAAGCAAAAGTCGATTACACGAGGAACGATGTAATTCAATTGAATTACTCACTCTGTCCCATATTAATTTTCTTAGGTAGATGGAGCACATATATTAAGAAAGTGTGATAATGAGTGTAGTTTTGAGGGATAATTTTATAAACTTTTATGTATAAAATAAATAAATGAGTTGACTTTTGTGTATGTGTAAAAAAAAAGTAATGTCATTTTTATAAAATTGAGGATATTGTGAAGGTGGAGTTTATAAATAGTTTTTTTCATTTTAAGGGTGTGAAAGTTATTATGGGACGTCTAAAAACAGGTGGCATTTTAAAATAAACAGGTTATTTGGATTCAAATAAACAGGTGTCATTTAAAAATAAACAATTGCATAGTTAATTTTTTTTAGAAGTGAAGTATAAGCAGAATATGATGCAAGACTTGAATCAAATCATAGTGATTCTTTTAATAGATCAGAAAAGAGAAAATTTGAGTATTCTCATCATCCTACTAATTGGTAGGAAAATTAATTAAATCTCGAGTTAATTTATTACGGTACCACACTCGTAATTGTCAACTGAGTTTTCTTAATCGAATTTTTTTTTATCTCTGTGTTTTCTCTGATTTTTTTTTTTTTTTTACATCAATACACACATGCATATTTCCCAACATTAATTCATAAAAAAAATAAAACATTGACACAAAAGTGATAACTTTTAAACAGAAGTCAGCTCAAATATTAGTGTTACATGATCTTGACAACTAGGTACTAACTACATTTCATGTAAAATTCTAAATATCAATGATTGAAACATTCAGCAAAAAATAAAATATCTACCTATTAATTAGTTTTGCTTCCTAGATTTTAATTCAAAAGTGGAACGTGCTGCTTCCTAAAGGACTTTAATTGAAAGGCACTTCCTTCAGCTTCAGACAGTAGCTTTTTCAACGTCTCATACGTGTGTCTGAATGTTCCCAACAATCCGGAGTTATATACTCGGGCTTGACCACCAGCACGGGCTTGACCACCAGCACCTGTAATTGCATTCTTCTCCGCACAAGGTCCAGAGGAAATGTTGCTGCAAACAAGAGTGTATTAATTATTAAAAAAATTATGTAACACCCCTAATGCTCACAATTACTTGATTTAACTCCTCGATGCAACTGGTTTATACACATTACAACAGCATATTGTTATGAAAAGCGCCAAACTAAGAAGAGAAGCATTTAACTAAAGGAGATTGGGATGATGGTATAAACAGAACGAAAGTCTAAAACTTGCATACCTGTTGATCGAAAAGACTGCCAGCCACAAGCAAGGCTCACCAATACTGTAGAATCATTGGGCCTAATGGAAGATCGAAGATTCTTCAACACATCAACATTGAAAGACGACAATTAAATGTAGTCAAGAAGTCGATTCCTCACCTTTGAGAATGCCAAGAAGATCTTAGACTGGGTCCAACACCCTACAACCACAAAGCAAACCAAATGAAATTAAAATCAACCATAGCAACATTTAGGATAAAGAATGCTAGGCATAAAGTCTGGCCGGGCGCAACGAAATATACCAATAATGTTGCTCCCCTTTGTGACCAAGACAACCTTCATCTCTGCAGATGGTGCGAAATTCATTCCTCTACAATTTTCAAGAATAAAATTATTTAATATTCAAACAGATGCACATAACATAGATAATTTACCAAAGGAGAGAACAAATGTCACCAAACCAAGTTTCTAGACAAAAATGAATGATACTTGGTTGTTCTTATTTCATTCTACCTATTTTAATTTCTATACTAAGATGCCGATAGTAAAATTAATAAAATGCCTGAGCAAAATCCTTCACATTATTAGTATGCAATATTGTATCACATGTGCTGCAAGCCTTGTCCTGACAAGATCTAATGCAGCCGGCAAGGCCACCACCTATAAAATGCAAAAAAATGACAATTTAAAACAAAAAAATTTTTGTGAAATCTCAACTCATCAAATCCCCCACCACCACCACACTTGAACTATTGTTTTTCCTCAAGCAACAATTACAATAAAAGAGAGAATAGAACCACATCAACAACACAACTAGCACCAGCTACTCGAATGTTTAAAACAAGACTAACAAGAATACTTTTATACGACTCTAGCACTTGAATTTGCTTTTTGAGCCATAATCAAAAGTGACTTGTCCCTCTTGCACAACTAAGATCTTCAATTCACGACTAAGCATGGAACTTTATCAATTAATGGTTATTCCTAGTTCATCAATAGCTCTCTAAAAAACCTGATTTTGGTTTATTCGATTCAATTCTCAATCAAAGTACAAATCTCAGTGGTGTCCGTCTCCTTCAACTTTCAAACGAGGTCTGCAGCTCCTCTCTACTTTTCAGGTTTTAGCTCTTCTCGTGTTATTGATTTTTCATTTGAACACATGAGCCCCCTCAAGTAGGTAGCTGTTTCAGCCCCTCGTTATTTTTTTCATTTCAATTGTTTTTCGACTCAACTCCTTTTTTATTTCCACCTTTCTCCTCAACTTTCAAACGAGGTCTGCAGCTCCTCTCTACTTTTCAGGTTTTAGCTCTTCTCGTGTTTTTTTTTTTCATTTGAACACATGAGCCCCCTCAAGTAGGTAGCTGTTTCAGCCCCTCGTTATTTTTTTCATTTCAATTGTTTTTCGACTCAACTCCTTTTTTTTTTTCCACCAACCACAATTATTTCAAATTTTTTTCGACTTCGTCCACCAACTCAGATTTTCCTTCTCAAGAGAATCAAATCAAATTTACCAAAACACAGGAATCTAGGACTACTTTCAAAACCAAAATAACCATTAATTAACTCCACTCCACCACTCAAGCATGGATATCAATCCAATTGTCAATTAGGACAAATTACTCAAAACCATAGCATATTTAACAAAAAGAAAAATATAGCCACTAAACTCATATGCAAATACTCAAGTCGTCAAGTTTTAAACATTCAAGCATGCACAACATCAACATAAACATACATGAAGAACAAGAGAAACACTCGCAACATGATATAAATCATCCCCCCACACTTATATAGGTGCTAGTCCTTAGCACAAAAGCAAGATTTACACAAACAAAGCATAACACCCTAGACAATGAAAAATAGTGGAACGGAGTTACCAAAGTCTAAGTAAGTGGCGGGTGTTGAGCCCTCAAAAATCGTAGAATTCTCGTGATGTACGTGGTGGCCATAAACCTTCCTAAAAGAAACTCAGCCTGTCAAAAAATAATATAAACCTGGAGAGACAACAAAGAGTGAAACATTTATTAATGAAAAATAAAATAAAAACTAAAACAAAAGGGAAATAAAATAACATAAGAACACTGGGTTGCCTCCCAATCAGCGTTTTTTCTTAACGTCGTTGGCTCGACGATCAACTTCATTTTCTCGATTATCGAGGATACCTTGTCTTCCCAACTTTTAGTGCTGTAATTTGCTTCAAACTCCTCAGACATGGCTGCAGCCTTTTTTTGTCGATTATCAAGGATACTGAATCTGGATGTCCTGAAATGACTCCAATAGCTAACTCGTGAGGCCACTTGGGAGAAATTAAACTTGAACTTGACACCAAGTATAATGAAATCCTCCACTTAATAATTATTGTCAAATTTAGTGTATTTTAATTTATTTAGTTGTGTAAATATAGTTATTTGTAGCCTTTTTAATTGAACTACGATAGGTTTACACATATTTATAGGACTAATCAAGTCGAGCTTGAGTTTGACAAGTTTGTAATTGAGTCGCACTCAAGCTAAAAAAAGATAATCTTAATTGAGCTAATCAAGAAGAGAGGATCTTCACATCCCAATTGTATGACAATTATTCAAGGTTTAATTACCTGCTAATCGAGGACATTAACTTCGTAACTCCAGGCATCACTTTGTAAAGGAAGATTACCCGTAACTCCTTTTATAACTTGGCATGCATTCACAGAGAGAGGCCTATATGAATATTAATTCAAGTTGAAGAAGAAAGATATGACACACATTTGGATCATTCTGGTAGTCAACTGGAATAAGTAGACAAAAGAGTAAATAGGACCGTTCACAAATGTTGTTAGATGTAAAGCAGACAAAAGACATGGAACTACTAATTGGTTCTCTTAATAAATAGTTAACTGATATTAATGGTGGTTTCTCATCTGACATGTATAGTGCCCTAGGTTCAGAAGTTATATCAGAATAATGATAAAAAAACAAGACTGTAATCTAAACAGTTACAAGTACATAAAAATTACCAAAAATTATTTTCAGCCTGTACAGGATTTAATAGATGATGCAACAGTCGAGACTCCACAGTCTCTAAACAGTACCAAGTGAAGAGCATGCATTGGTCATCATTTCACAACCACGCAAATTAAGCTGAAATGAACTCGCTTCTTTGATGCATCTTCATAGAGTGTTACTTTATTTGCCTATATTTATTCAAAAGCATGAAGAGAATCGGGCAAAAAGTGCAAGAGGTAAAAATTTCGATAGATAATTTGGAAACTGGAAATCTTCGGAAGTTCACCTGTCAGCAAAGATTTGTACAAACAAGCTTTCCATGTCGGTCGGGTAACTTAGATAACTCTTTTCGTGACTAACTCACTATGGTACATAATTTTGTAAAGACTGATTACTGATGGCAAACAGAAGGAATAAATAAACCAAGATCACGACCATTTTGCAAGCCATGTTTCTGAGAAAACGTTTACCAAAGGCTGAAGCACAATGCTTTAATTGAGCATATAGTGTCCTGCAGTGACAAAAAAAATACTATAATGTTCATCAAGACAGTTCTAAACAAATATAAGAAGATTCTCCATTTCTTCTATTTTCAAATATCTCAAGATTTTCCAATGTAGCAGCATCAAGAACCATTTACTTGCTTTAATTTAAGAGCAAGATTCCCCATTAGTTGAGATTAATCCTGGAGAAATAATTATCAAGTACAGATTATCTTAAAGAAATTCTAAGATATTCCTTGCCGGTTTGCAGGACATTATGAGAACTCCCAGATATTCTTGTGCAAATACCCCTTTCGGCAAAATTAAGGTCATCGTCGTTTATTGTGTCGATATCAGTGGCTAGGCTGAACAGTGCATTATATGTCGAAACAATGCCGTTTCAGACTGGGGACAGAGTTGGTTTAACAATTTCCACAAGCCAAAGGAAGCATAAAGAACTTCAATCTGCATAGTCCCTAAACTGGTCAAGGAAGCATACGTAAGCAAACAGAAAAAAAAATGCATATTAACCGAACAAAAGTAAATACAGGATGAAGTATACAATTAACAAGCTATTTGAAAAGTCAAACAACTTCTTCCACAGGTACAAGGGTCAGTCAAGATACCTTATATATACTATACACATAATTGATAATTCACTCATTAAAAAATACTGCAACAATAATTTCATTTGTGAAAGAGCAATTGCATTACCATAAAGTAAGCTCTTATGATGCATTAGCTGTGGTAATTAAATAACAACATCCCACCTGCCCAAGAATAATGCAGCATCAACCGCACATATACCAAATACGTGGATCCCTTGTTCATTACCTGAAATTTTACAGCTTTTAGTCTGCTAACATATAGTAATAAGGATCATGGTTGGTTAAAAGCATTACTCCTTCTGTCAACGTTCCTTTTGTGACAACAACACATATCTCACGTCTGACAACCTAGAAGGATCAGAAGTTTTTGTCAAACATTATGGCACAAGGAAAATGAATCATATAAGTCATGAGATCAATATTGCAATGACCATCTTTACTGCCCTGTTCTCTTCGACGAATCTCGAGCTGATTATGTGTATCTGTTTGCTCCACAACAAGAACACGTTAGACCTGTTAAAGTCACAACATATGAACCTTGGTGTTCGAAAATACAGAGAATTAGAAAAGTCGGGATATTTACAGCACTGGACAACCTTTCTTGCCAGCTTCTGTACATTGATTGAGAAGTTCTTCTCTGGAAACCAAAAGTGAGGTTGCTCTCCCTGACAGCACAAGCAACTATATAAGGTACTAATAGTAATTTAGAAACAATTGTCTAACCACTTTTTAACCAGAATATCTCAGAAAGCTCGGAATAATAAACCAGTTTTTTTAACCATTGTCACAAGTCCAAGTATATCCTCAATAGAGCGAAATGCTTCCTGAAAATACAGTCGGCTCAGTATATGCTAATACTTGAAGTTGTACTTTAATTGCTCATCTCTTCTGCTGTTCCCTTACTAAAATGAAATATTTTCATGTTAATTGGTTCTGTTAGAGAGCAGTAAAAAGAAGAGGATCAAAAGTTACCAATCTAATCCTTGCAAACAAGAATTCAAACAGTGAGATCCTTCAGAGTTTCTTTGACATTTCCCAGTGCTCCAATGTCTTCAAAAGTCACTCCAATATATCTAGATTGCAATGTTCACCTTAATGCATAGTGAATTAGCGATGATGTGATGATAAAGAAGAAAGCATAATAATACTTACTGAAGGGGTTTATATGTCAGAACCTCAACTGAAAATTTCACAATTCTTATCTCTAACTATACCTCTCTATAACTTTTGCACCTGGATACAAAGAGTAGGTTTTACTTCTGCAAGTGAATTCCTTGACTGGACTGCCTCTTTCCGAATGATTGGTTGCAGGAGACTCTCGTCCAATCCCTGTTCCAGATAGAAGTCAGTCAGACTGCTTCTATGAGTCCATTTATAGTCAGATAGAGCTGACTTCCTGGGTATGGGATACGAGAGCACTGGGTTAGCAATTAGACTCGTACATCCACTATTCTTACTAGAACAGCCACTAAACACACTCCGTCTATTTAATTAGCACTAATCTTACTACAGGCCCTGAATTCCTCATGTCATTAGAGTAGAGACTCACCCTATATACATAATTTTTAATCCACACAATCAAATATATATTCATTGTACCCTATCTTGGTATTATGTAGAATAACTAAACCAGTATAATGATATCAAACAAATATTACAACATTCAAATGGTCAGGATAGAAGGAACATCATCGATAGATCAATCAAAACTTTCAAGCTGGGCAACTAGAAAAAATAATATCTGAAGTTACTAGTGAAACGATTGTGAGAAATACAAGATCTTCTTACTGGCATGTCTTTATACTTTTTCTCAAGGAACTCGAGGTCCAATAAGACATGCATGGAATTGATATAGCAATAGGTCCAGAACCTCTTTTCCTTTGAAATCCTGTCCAATTAAACAATAGTGTCAAAAAATGGCATCAGATTGTGTTTATCATGTCATGCTACTACTGTATAACAATAAAATAACACAGACCCAACACAGAGATTAGTTTCATGAAAACTCTTGCAGGATAATTATCATATGCTTAAGGATGAGCAATGTAAAAGAACGTCATACAAATCAACCCAGCAGAATAATTTAACATCATATATAAGACAAATTAAAACAATAATAATAATTTTATATTAGCTACACAGTTCAGATCAATTAGTCACACGTTTTCACACAAAAACAATATATGATTGCAGCTTGGCAAGAGAATATGCTGGGGAGGGATTTATGCTGAAAATTGAGAATAAATATAAATTAAATAGCACAGAAAAGAAGATAGCAGCAAAATATATATTAAACTCAGGGATTTATGATCGAGGAGCTGCGTTCAAGCTTTGATGGAATCTCTGGCACAGTAGTCGCAGTCCCCCTTAAATTACATAAAGAAGCAGCCATGTTAGGATGCATCTCTAGATATTGTTACAAAAGACGAACCATGTATATAATGAATCAAGAAAGAATGCATTGCAATATACCTTCTGTCCAAATCAGACATGAAGTCCACAAACTGTTGTATTCTCAATGGCACATCACCACCTAGCTTCATTCCCAATATCACCATACGTGCAACCCAAAAAAAAAAAAGAATATCATGGTCAGTCTCAATTAATTCCAAAACCTCTCATACTACAGATTAAACCAAGTATAGCCTAATTATGTTTAAGTATAATCACTTGAACTTTTCAAATTAATAAAATTTAAAACTTTTCAAATTAATAAAGTTTAAAAAATTAAAATCTAGGTGATGAATTTTAAATTCATAGTACCAGATAGAAGGAAATTGTCTTTATGGGTCCCAAAAGGCTGGGGCAAGTGAATTCCTTGACTGGACTGCCACTTTCTGAATGATTAGTTGATCATGTCATGATACTACTGTATAACAATGCATGCACACATTAAAATTTAACAACCCAACACAGAGATTGGTTTCATGAAAACTCTTGCTGGATTAACCCATTATCATATGCTTAAGCATGAGCAATTTAAAAGAGCGTCATACAAATCAGCCCAGCAGAATAATGTAAAAAATATATATATATATATAACAAATGATATGACACAAAAGCACAAAAAGTTACAAAGCTCAGCACCAAACTAGCGTTTGCAGTTTTTCAAATAATTACAGTAATTGAGAATGATAAATATATGTACCTGAAGAAAAAGATTGGTCAATCTTGGACAGTCGAGCTTCGAAATTTCCAATGAGTTACAATTGCAAAACAATTTATGCAAACAATTATCAATAACGGGTATTTCAGGATCATACTAGGTAGGATAAAAATATAAAGTGGGAATACACATACCTCAGGTTAAGAAAGAAGAATTTACAATATGATATGTCAACTTCCTTCAGGTTTGAAGACAGTGACAGGTTCAACGATGCTAAGTGGAAACATCTAGCAGTGGGTGGAAACACTGCATTTTGTCAGTAATATGAGAAAAGAAAAAAGAATAAAAAAAAGATAAACCTACCAAAGTTCCAAGTTCCGTAGCAACTCTCGGCGGCTCAAATCTGGTGTCAAAGGGATCATTGCAGCCTCTCAGGAGCAGTAACATCAGATCTATCTCGCTGGTCTCTGCACTTGTTAAGATTAGACATTATGGCACAATAAGGAAAATGGATCATATAAGTCATGAGATCAATATTGCAATGGCCTTATCTTTAGTGCCATGTTCTCTTCACGAATCTCGAGCTGATCAGGTGTTTCTGTTTGCTCCACAACAAGAACACGTTAGCCCTGTTAAAGTCCCATCATATGAATCTTTGGTGTCCGAAAATACAGAGAACCAGAAAGCTTGAAGAGTAACCAGTTTTTTTAACCATTGTCATAAAGACCATATCCTCAAAAGAGCGAAATGCTTCCTGAAAAGTACAGTCAGCTCAACAAATTATTAGTAGTAACTAAAAGCTAATATTTTTAAATAGAAAAGATTTAAAAGTTACCAAAGTATATGGACAACTTTTTCATTAAATACAAAATTTCTGGTACGATATTCACGTACATGCTGTTGAAATTCATCAGACACCAGGTTAGATGCTGCATATATAGATTGAAGACATATATTAATTTTCAATTCAGGACTCTTTCCTTGAAAACAAGCAGGTCAAGATTGCAGCTCAAATAAAGAAATACATAATCATGAAGCGAACTGACTACAAATAGATAATAGAACTTACCGCATATAAGAATTTCCAACACTCTTCTTTATGCCTCCCACAAGAACTTGAACCATAAGGTAATTTCCAGCACAGGTTTGTGGATGAAGGGTCATGAAAATCAGTAATTTGTTCGTTATAAATTTCAAGAAAAGACACATGTAGTGATACTACCACAAAAATGTCAAACATGAGTCTTTTTTTTTTTTTTTTTATGTAAAAATGCCACACCATTTCTTTCGGGACCTAAATAACTCTCCTAATACAGAATTAACATTAGGTGGCATTCAGTTATTTAGTTCCAAATAAACAGGTGGCATTTAAAAAAAAAAAAGAAATTAGCATATAAAACAAAGTGGATATCTAATTTACTCAGATGCAGTAGAAGAAAAAGTAATATATTTGGAAAAGTTCTAAATATAAACATCCCTCCCCCAAGTAGCAGTGAATTCTCTCCGGTCAATAGACGCATCAGCCCTCTGTAAACAAAAAAAGCCGAAATTAGGAGCACAATGAGAAGAAACTGAAGAATATAATCAAGAAAGCATATGCCAACATCTGTATAATAAAAATGAATAAAGTAGGCATGTTAATAAAAGAATTGATCAAGTAAGTATATGCCAATACTTGAAGTTGTACTTTAATTGCTCATCTCTTCGCCTTTAGCCTTACAAAAATGAAATAGTTTTGTGTTTCCTTACTAAAGAAAAGGATCAAAAGTTACCAATCTAATCCTTACAAAAATGAAATAGTTTTGTGTTTCCTTACTAATTCCTTCAGAGTTTCTTTAACATTTTCCAGTGCTCCAATGTCTTCAAAAGTCACTCCAATATATCCAGACTGCAATGTTCACCTTAATGCATAGTGAATTGGCGATGATGTGATGATACAGAAGAAAGCAGTACGTAATAATACTTTATTGAAGGGGTGTATATGTTAGAATAGCCTCAACTGACAATTTCACAATTCTTATCTCTAACTATACCTCTCTATAACTTTTCCACCTGGATACAAAGAACTTCTGCAAGTAAATTCCTTGACTGGACTGCCGCTTTCTGAATGATTGGTTGCACGAGACTCTCGTCCGATCCCTGTTCCATGAGTCAGACTGCTTCTATGAGTCCATTTATAGTCAGGTAGAGCACTGGTTTAGCAATCAGACTTGTACAGCCACTATTCTTACTAGAACAGCCACTAAACACACTCCGTCTATTTAATTAGTACTAATCTTACTACAGGCCCTGAATTCCTCATGTCATTAGAGTAGTAGAGACTTGCCCTGTATACATCATTTTTTATCCACACAATCAAATATATATTCATCGTACCCCATTTTGGCAGGTAGAATAACTAAACCAGTATAATGATATCAAACAAATATTACAACATTCAAATGGTCAAGATAGAAGAAACATCATCGATAGATCAATCAAAATTTTCAAGCTGGGCATCTAGAAAAACTAATATCTGAAGTTACTAGTGAAACGATTGTGAAAAATACTTGTAAAACCTACAATACGAATTATAGGAACTTACTGGCATGTTTTTCTCAAGGAACTCGAGGTCCAGTAAGACATGCATGGAATTGATACAGGAAATAAGGTCCAGAACCATTTTTCCTTTGAAATCCTGTCCAATTAAACAACAGTGTCAAAAAATGGCATCAGATTGTTGATCATGCCGTTGTGGCAGTCATAAAATACCTTCCATCTGGGGATCATTCACTTGTAACTGATACTTCAGCTTTTGTATTTGCCATTTTTTTTTTTTCTGAATAATCCCAGAATGCCTGAACAAGAAAAGTAAGTTAACCTAATTAAGGTAGAGCAACATAAAAGTAATTTCAGCATCAATTTCATAACCATTCACTTAAAAAATAAGCTAGACCTCTCAAACAGGAAAAATAAGCCTTTCATTTAAAAAACAAGCTAGACCTCTAAAACATTCAATTAAAATTGTACAAACTTTAGCAAAGCTCAGCACCAAACTAGCGTTTGCAGTTTTTCAAATTATTACAGTAAAACAGTGATAAAAATATGTAACCGAAGAAAAAGACTGGTCAATCTTGGACGGTTGAGCTTCAAAATTTTCAATGAGTTACAATTGCTAAACAATTTATGCAAACAATGATCAATAATGGGTGTTTCAGGATCATACTGGGTACGATAAATATATAAAGTGGAAACATCTAGTAGTGGGTGGAAACACTGCATTCTGTCAGTAATATGAGAAAAGAAAAAAGAATAAAAAAAGGATAAACCTACCAAAGTTCAAGTTTCGTAGCAACTCTCGGCGGCTCAAATCTGGTGTCAAAGGGATCATTGCAGCCTCTCAGGAGCAGTAACATCAGATCTATCTCGCTGGTCTCTGCACTTGTTAAGATTAGACATTATGGCACAATAAGGAAAATGGATCATATAAGTCATGAGATCAATATTGCAATGGCCTTATCTTTAGTGCCATGTTCTCTTCACGAATCTCGAGCTGATCAGGTGTCTCTGTTTGCTCCACAACAAGAACACGTTAGCCCTGTTAAAGTCGCATCATATGAACCTTTGGTGTCCGAAAATACAGAGAACCAGAAAGCTTGAACAGTAACCAGTTTTTTTAACCATTGTCATAAAGACCATATCCTCAAAAGAGCGAAATGCTTCCTGAAAAGTACAGTCAGCTCAACAAATAATTATTAGTAGTAACTAAAAGCTAATATTGTTAAATAGAAAAGATTTAAAAGTTACCAAAGTATATGGACAACTTTTTCATTAAATACAAAATTTCTGGTACGATATTCACGTACATGCTGTTGAAATTCATCAGACACCAGGTTAGATGCTGCATATATAGATTGAAGACATATATTAATTTTCAATTCAAGACTCTTTCCTTGAAAACAAGCAGGTCAAGATTGCAGCTCAAATAAAGAAATACATAATCATGAAGCGAACTGGCTACAAATAGATAATAGAACTTACCGCATATAAGAATTTCCAACACTCTTCTTTATGCCTCCCACAAGAACTTGAACCATAGGGTAATTTCCAGCACAGGTTTGTGGATGAAGGGTCATGAAAATCAGTAATTTGTTCGTTATAAATTTCAAGAAAAGACACATGTAGTGATACTACCACAAAAATGTCAAACATGCTTCTTTTTTTTTTTGGGTAAAAATGCCACACCATTTCTTTCGGGACCTAAATAACTCTCCTAAGTTGGTGTCACGGGAAGAGCCAAATACTAGGTTGGAGCTACAAGAAGTTTCGTGTACTAGGACAGGGTTTTGGAAAAGGCCGCATACGAGGTTGGGGTCTCAGGAATGGTTGTGTACTAGGTCGGGTTCTCCGAAAAGGTCTCGCACTAGGTAAGGATCCTAGGAAGGGTATCGGAATACGTCGGAGTTGTGGTTGTACACACCTCAAAATCACAATCTTGCTCCTTATACAGAAGTAACATTAGGTTGCATTCAGTTATTTAGTTCCAAATAAATGGGTGGCATTTAAAAAAAAAAAAGAAATTAGCATATAAAACAAAGTGGATATCTAATTTACTCAGATGCAGTAGAAGAAAAAGTAATATATTTGGAAAAGTTCTTAATATAGACCTCCCTCCCCCAAGTAGCAGTGAATTCTCTCCGGTCAATAGATGCATCAGCCCTCTGTAAACAAAAAAAGCCGAAATTAGGAGCACAATGAGAAGAAACTGAAGAATATAATCAAGAAAGTATATGCCATCATCTGTATAATAAAAATGAATAAAGAAGGCATGTTAATAAAAGAATTGATCAAGTATATGCCAATACTTGAAGTTGTACTTTAATTGCTCATCTCTTCGCCTTTAGCCTTACAAAAATGAAATAGTTTTGTGTTTCCTTACTAAAGAAAAGGATCAAAAGTTACCAATCTAATCCTTGCAAACAAGAATTCAAACAGTGAGGTAACATCACTAATTCCTTCAGAGTTTCTTTGACATTTTCCAGTGCTCCAATGTCTTCAAAAGTCACTCCAATATATCCAGACTGCAATGTTCACCTTAATGCATAGTGAATTGGCGATGATGTGATGATACAGAAGAAAGCAGTACGTAATAATACTTTATTGAAGGGGTGTATATGTTAGAATAGCCTCAACTGACAATTTCACAATTCTTATCTCTAACTATACCTCTCTATAACTTTTCCACCTGGATACAAAGAACTTCTGCAAGTAAATTCCTTGACTGGACTGCCGCTTTCTGAATGATTGGTTGCACGAGACTCTCGTCCGATCCCTGTTCCATGAGTCAGACTGCTTCTATGAGTCCATTTATAGTCAGGTAGAGCACTGGTTTAGCAATCAGACTTGTACAGCTACTATTCTTACTAGAACAGCCACTAAACACACTCCGTCTATTTAATTAGTACTAATCTTACTACAGGCCCTGAATTCCTCATGTCATTAGAGTAGTAGAGACTTGCCCTGTATACATCATTTTTTATCCACACAATCAAATATATATTCATCGTACCCCATTTTGGCAGGTAGAATAACTAAACCAGTATAATGATATCAAACAAATATTACAACATTCAAATGGTCAAGATAGAAGAAACATCATCGATAGATCAATCAAAATTTTCAAGCTGGGCATCTAGAAAAACTAATATCTGAAGTTACTAGTGAAACGATTGTGAAAAATAATTGTAAAACCTACAATACGAATTATAGGATCTTACTGGCATGTTTTTCTCAAGGAACTCGAGGTCCAGTAAGACATGCATGGAATTGATACAGGAAATAAGGTCCAGAACCATTTTTCCTTTGAAATCCTGTCCAATTAAACAACAGTGTCAAAAAATGGCATCAGATTGTTGATCATGCCGTTGTGGCAGTCATAAAATACCTTCCATCTGGGGATCATTCACTTGTAACTGATACTTCAGCTTTTGTATTTGCCATTTTTTATTTTTCTGAATAATCCCAGAATGCCTGAACAAGAAAAGTAAGTTAACCTAATTAAGGTAGAGCAACATAAAAGTAATTTCAGCATCAATTTCATAACCATTCACTTAAAAAATAAGCTAGACCTCTCAAACAGGAAAAATAAGCCTGTCATTTAAAAAACAAGCTAGACCTCTAAAACATTCAATTAAAATTGTACAAACTTTAGCAAAGCTCAGCACCAAACTAGCGTTTGCAGTTTTTCAAATTATTACAGTAAAACAGTGATAAAAATATGTAACCGAAGAAAAAGACTGGTCAATCTTGGACGGTTGAGCTTCAAAATTTTCAATGAGTTACAATTGCTAAACAATTTATGCAAACAATTATAAATAATGGGTGTTTCAGGATCATACTGGGTACGATAAATATATAAAGTGGAAACATCTAGTAGTGGGTGGAAACACTGCATTCTGTCAGTAATATGAGAAAAGAAAAAAGAATAAAAAAAGGATAAACCTACCAAAGTTCAAGTTCCGTAGCAACTCTCGGCGGCTCAAATCTGGTGTCAAAGGGATCATTGCAGCCTCTCAGGAGCAGTAACATCAGATCTATCTCGCTGGTCTCTGCACTTGTTAAGATTAGACATTATGGCACAATAAGGAAAATGGATCATATAAGTCATGAGATCAATATTGCAATGGCCTTATCTTTAGTGCCATGTTCTCTTCACGAATCTCGAGCTGATCAGGTGTCTCTGTTTGCTCCACAACAAGAACACGTTAGCCCTGTTAAAGTCGCATCATATAAACCGTTGGTGTCCGAAAAAACAGAGAACCAGAAAGCTTGAACAGAAACCAGTTTTTTTAACCATTGTCATAAAGACCATATCCTCAAAAGAGCGAAATGCATCCTGAAAAGTACAGTCAGCTCAACAAATAATTATTAGTAGTAACTAAAAGCTAATATTGTTAAATAGAAAAGATTTAAAAGTTACCAAAGTATATGGACAACTTTTTCATTAAATACAAAATTTCTGGTACGATATTCACGTACATGCTGTTGAAATTCATCAGACACCAGGTTAGATGCTGCATATATAGATTGAAGACATATATTAATTTTCAATTCAAGACTCTTTCCTTGAAAACAAGCAGGTCATGATTGCAGCTCAAATAAAGAAATACATAATCATGAAGCGAACTGGCTACAAATAGATAATAGAACTTACCGCATATAAGAATTTCCAACACTCTTCTTTATGCCTCCCACAAGAACTTGAACCATAGGGTAATTTCCAGCACAGGTTTGTGGATGAAGGGTCATGAAAATCAGTAATTTGTTCGTTATAAATTTCAAGAAAAGACACATGTAGTGATACTACCACAAAAATGTCAAACATGCTTCTTTTTTTATTTTTTTTGGTAAAAATGCCACACCATTTCTTTCGGGATCGAAATAACTCTCCTAAGTTGGTGTCACGGGAAGAGCCAAATACTAGGTTGGAGCTAAGAGAAGTTTCGTGTACTAGGACAGGGTTTTGGGGTCTCAGGAATGGTTGTGTACTAGGTCGGGTTCTCCGAAAAGGTCTCGCACTAGGTAAGGATCCTAGGAAGGGTATCGGAATACGTCGGAGTTGTGGTTGTACACACCTCAAAATCACAATCTTGCTCCTTATACAGAAGTAACATTAGGTTGCATTCAGTTATTTAGTTCCAAATAAACGGGTGGCATTTTAAAAAAAAAAAGAAATTAGCATATAAAACAAAGTGGATATCTAATTTACTCAGATGCAGTAGAAGAAAAAGTAATATATTTGGAAAAGTTCTTAATATAAACCTCCCTCCCCCAAGTAGCAGTGAATTCTCTCCGGTCAATAGACGCATCAGCCCTCTGTAAACAAAAAAAGCCGAAATTAGGACCACAATGAGAAGAAACTGAAGAATATAATCAAGAAAGTATATGCCAACATCTGTATAATAAAAATGAATAAAGTAGGCATGTTAATAAAAGAATTGATCAAGTATATGCCAATACTTGAAGTTGTACTTTAATTGCTCATCTCTTCGCCTTTAGCCTTACAAAAATGAAATAGTTTTGTGTTTCCTTACTAAAGAAAAGGATCAAAAGTTACCAATCTAATCCTTGCAAACAAGAATTCAAACAGTGAGGTAACATCACTAATTCCTTCAGAGTTTCTTTGACATTTTCCAGTGCTCCAATGTCTTCAAAAGTCACTCCAATATATCCAGACTGCAATGTTCACCTTAATGCATAGTGAATTGGCGATGATGTGATGATACAAAAGAAAGCAGTACGTAATAATACTTTACTGAAGGGGTGTATATGTTAGAATAGCCTCATATCTGAAGTTAGTAGTGAAACGATTGTGAAAAATACTTGTAAAACCTACAATACGAATTATAGGATCTTACTGGCATGTTTTTCTCAAGGAACTCGAGGTCCAGTAATACATGCATGGAATTGATACAGGAAATAAGGTCCAGGAACCACTTTTCCTTTGAAATCCTGTCCAATTAAACAACAGTGTCAAAAAATGGCATCAGATTGTTGATCATGCCGTTGTGGCAGTCATAAAATACCTTCCATCAGGGGATCGTTCACTTGTAACTGATACTTCAGCTTTTGTATTTGCCATTTTTTTTTTTCTGAATAATCCCAGAATGCCTGAACAAGAAAAGTAAGTTAACCTAATTAAGGTAGAGCAACATAAAAGTAATTTCAGCATCAATTTCATAACCATAAACAGGAAAAATAAGCTAGACCTCTCAAACAGGAAAAATAAGCCTGTCATTTAAAAAACAAGCTAGACCTCTAAAACATTCAATTAAAATTGTACAAACTTTAGCAAAGCTCAGCACCAAACTAGCGTTTGCAGTTTTTCAAATTATTACAGTAAAACAGTGATAAAAATATGTAACCGAAGAAAAAGACTGGTCAATCTTGGACGGTTGAGCTTCAAAATTTTCAATGAGTTCAATTGCTAAACAATTTATGCAAACAATTATAAATAATGGGTGTTTCAGGATCATACTGGGTACGATAAATATATAAAGTGGAAACATCTAGTAGTGGGTGGAAACACTGCATTCTGTCAGTAATATGAGAAAAGAAAAAAGAATAAAAAAAGGATAAACCTACCAAAGTTCAAGTTCCGTAGCAACTCTCGGCGGCTCAAATCTGGTGTCAAAGGGATCATTGCAGCCTCTCAGGAGCAGTAACATCAGATCTATCTCGCTGGTCTCTGCACTTGTTAAGATTAGACATTATGGCACAATAAGGAAAATGGATCATATAAGTCATGAGATCAATATTGCAATGGCCTTATCTTTAGTGCCATGTTCTCTTCACGAATCTCGAGCTGATCAGGTGTCTCTGTTTGCTCCACAACAAGAACACGTTAGCCCTGTTAAAGTCGCATCATATAAACCTTTGGTGTCCGAAAAAACAGAGAACCAGAAAGCTTGAACAGAAACCAGTTTTTTTAACCATTGTCATAAAGACCATATCCTCAAAAGAGCGAAATGCATCCTGAAAAGTACAGTCAGCTCAACAAATAATTATTAGTAGTAACTAAAAGCTAATATTGTTAAATAGAAAAGATTTAAAAGTTACCAAAGTATATGGACAACTTTTTCATTAAATACAAAATTTCTGGTACGATATTCACGTACATGCTGTTGAAATTCATCAGACACCAGGTTAGATGCTGCATATATAGATTGAAGACATATATTAATTTTCAATTCAAGACTCTTTCCTTGAAAACAAGCAGGTCATGATTGCAGCTCAAATAAAGAAATACATAATCATGAAGCGAACTGGCTACAAATAGATAATAGAACTTACCGCATATAAGAATTTCCAACACTCTTCTTTATGCCTCCCACAAGAACTTGAACCATAGGGTAATTTCCAGCACAGGTTTGTGGATGAAGGGTCATGAAAATCAGTAATTTGTTCGTTATAAATTTCAAGAAAAGACACATGTAGTGATACTACCACAAAAATGTCAAACATGCTTCTTTTTTTATTTTTTTTGGTAAAAATGCCACACCATTTCTTTCGGGATCGAAATAACTCTCCTAAGTTGGTGTCACGGGAAGAGCCAAATACTAGGTTGGAGCTAAGAGAAGTTTCGTGTACTAGGACAGGGTTTTGGGGTCTCAGGAATGGTTGTGTACTAGGTCGGGTTCTCCGAAAAGGTCTCGCACTAGGTAAGGATCCTAGGAAGGGTATCGGAATACGTCGGAGTTGTGGTTGTACACACCTCAAAATCACAATCTTGCTCCTTATACAGAAGTAACATTAGGTTGCATTCAGTTATTTAGTTCCAAATAAACGGGTGGCATTTAAAAACAAAAAAGAAATTAGCATATAAAACAAAGTGGATATCTAATTTACTCAGATGCAGTAGAAGAAAAAGTAATATATTTGGAAAAGTTCTTAATATAAACCTCCCTCCCCCAAGTAGCAGTGAATTCTCTCCGGTCAATAGACGCATCAGCCCTCTGTAAACAAAAAAAGCCGAAATTAGGAGCACAATGAGAAGAAACTGAAGAATATAATCAAGAAAGTATATGCCAACATCTGTATAATAAAAATGAATAAAGTAGGCATGTTAATAAAAGAATTGATCAAGTATATGCCAATACTTGAAGTTGTACTTTAATTGCTCATCTCTTCGCCTTTAGCCTTACAAAAATGAAATAGTTTTGTGTTTCCTTACTAAAAGAAAACGATCAAAAGTTACCAATCTAATCCTTGCAAACAAGAATTCAAACAGTGAGGTAACATCACTAATTCCTTCAGAGTTTCTTTGACATTTTCCAGTGCTCCAATGTCTTCAAAAGTCACTCCAATATATCCAGACTGCAATGTTCACCTTAATGCATAGTGAATTGGCGCTGATGTGATGATACAGAAGAAAGCAGTACGTAATAATACTTTACTGAAGGGTGTATATGTTAGAATAGCCTCAACTGACAATTTCACAATTCTTATCTCTAACTATACCTCTCTATAACTTTTCCACCTGGATACAAAGAACTTCTGCAAGTGAATTCCTTGACTGGACTGCCGCTTTCTGAATGATTGGTTGCACGAGACTCTCGTCCGATTCCAGTTCCATGAGTCAGACTGCTTCTATGAGTCCATTTATAGTCAGGTAGAGCACTGGTTTAGCAATCAGACTTGTACAGCCACTATTCTTACTAGAACAGCCACTAAACACACTCCGTCTATTTAATTAGTACTAATCTTACTACAGGCCCTGAATTCCTCATGTCATTACAGTAGTAGAGACTTGCCCTGTATACATCATTTTTTATCCACACAATCAAATATATATTCATCGTACCCTATTTTGGCAGGTAGAATAACTAAACCAGTATAATGATATCAAACAAATATTACAACATTCAAATGGTTTTAAGATAGAAGAAACATCATCGATAGATCAATCAAAATTTTCAAGCTGGGCATCTAGAAAAACTAATATCTGAAGTTACTAGTGAAACGATTGTGAAAAATACTTGTAAAACCTACAATACGAATTATAGGATCTTACTAGCATGTTTTTCTCAAGGAACTCGAGGTCCAGTAAGACATGCATGGAATTGATACAGGAAATAAGGTCCAGAACCATTTTTCCTTTGAAATCCTGTCCAATTAAACAACTTTGTCAAAAAATGGCATCAGATTGTTGATCATGCCGTTGTGGCAGTCATAAAATACCTTCCATCTGGGGACCATTCACTTGTAACTGATACTTCAGCTTTTGTATTTGCCATTTTTTTTTTTTCTGAATAATCCCAGAATGCCTGAACAAGAAAAGTAAGTTTACCTAATTAAGGTAGAGCAACATAAAAGTAATTTCAGCATCAATTTCATAACCATAAACAGGAAAAATAAGCTAGACCTCTCAAACAGGAAAAATAAGCCTTTCATTTAAAAAACAAGCTAGACCTCTAAAACATTCAATTAAAATTGTACAAACTTTAGCAAAGCTCAGCACCAAACTAGCGTTTGCAGTTTTTCAAATTATTACAGTAAAACAGTGATAAAAATATGTAACCGAAGAAAAAGACTGGTCAATCTTGGACGGTTGAGCTTCAAAATTTTCAATGAGTTACAATTGCTAAACAATTTATGCAAACAATTATCAATAATGGGTGTTTCAGGATCATACTGGGTACGATAAATATATAAAGTGGAAACATCTAGTAGTGGGTGGAAACACTGCATTCTGTCAGTAATATGAGAAAAGAAAAAAGAATAAAAAAAGGATAAACCTACCAAAGTTCAAGTTCCGTATCAAAGGGATCATTGCAGCCTCTCAGGAGCAGTAACATCAGATCTATCTCGCTGGTCTCTGCACTTGTTAAGATTCGACATTATGGCACAATAAGGAAATGGATCATATAAGTCATGAGATCAATATTGCAATGGCCTTATCTTTAGTGCCATGTTCTCTTCACGAATCTCGAGCTGATCAGGTGTCTCTGTTTGCTCCACAACAAGAACACGTTAGCCCTGTTAAAGTCGCATCATATGAACCTTTGGTGTCCGAAAATACAGAGAACCAGAAAGCTTGAACAGTAACCAGTTTTTTTAACCATTGTCATAAAGACCATATCCTCAAAAGAGCGAAATGCTTCCTGAAAAGTACAGTCAGCTCAACAAATAATTATTAGTAGTAACTAAAAGCTAATATTGTTAAATAGAAAAGATTTAAAAGTTACCAAAGTATATGGACAACTTTTTCATTAAATACAAAATTTCTGGTACGATATTCACGTACATGCTGTTGAAATTCATCAGACACCAGGTTAGATGCTGCATATATAGATTGAAGACATATATTAATTTTCAATTCAAGACTCTTTCCTTGAAAACAAGCAGGTCAAGATTGCAGCTCAAATAAAGAAATACATAATCATGAAGCGAACTGGCTACAAATAGATAATAGAACTTACCGCATATAAGAATTTCCAACACTCTTCTTTATGCCTCCCACAAGAACTTGAACCATAGGGTAAATTTCCAGCACAGGTTTGTGGATGAAGGGTCATGAAAATCAGTAATTTGTTCGTTATAAATTTCAAGAAAAGATACATGTAGTGATACTACCACAAAAATGTCAAACATGCTTCTTTTTTTTTTTTGGTAAAAATGCCACACCATTTCTTTCGGGATCTAAATAACTCTCCTAAGTTGGTGTCACGGGAAGAGCCAAATACTAGGTTGGAGCTACAAGAAGTTTCGTGTACTAGGACAGGGTTTTGGAAAAGGCCGCATACGAGGTTGGGGTCTCAGGAATGGTTGTGTACTAGGTCGGGTTCTCCGAAAAGGTCTCGCACTAGGTAAGGATCCTAGGAAGGGTATCAGAATACGTCGGAGTTGTGGTTGTACACACCTCAAAATCACAATCTTGCTCCTTATACAGAAGTAACATTAGGTTGCATTCAGTTATTTAGTTCCAAATAAACGGGTGGCATTTAAAAAGAAAAAAGAAATTAGCATATAAAACAAAGTGGATATCTAATTTACTCAGATGCAGTAGAAGAAAAAGTAATATATTTGGAAAAGTGCTTAATATAAACCTCCCTCCCCCAAGTAGCAGTGAATTCTCTCCGGTCAATAGACGCATCAGCCCTCTGTAAACAAAAAAAGCCGAAATTAGGAGCACAATGAGAAGAAACTGAAGAATATAATCAAGAAAGTATATGCCAACATCTGTATAATAAAAATGAATAAAGTAGGCATGTTAATAAAAGAATTGATCAAGTATATGCCAATACTTGAAGTTGTACTTTAATTGCTCATCTCTTCGCCTTTAGCCTTACAAAAATGAAATAGTTTTGTGTTTCCTTACTAAAGAAAAGGATCAAAAGTTACCAATCTAATCCTTGCAAACAAGAATTCAAACAGTGAGGTAACATCACTAATTCCTTCAGAGTTTCTTTGACATTTTCCAGTGCTCCAATGTCTTCAAAAGTCACTCCAATATATCCAGACTGCAATGTTCACCTTAATGCATAGTGAATTGGCGATGATGTGATGATACAGAAGAAAGCAGTACGTAATAATACTTTACTGAAGGGGTGTATATGTTAGAATAGCCTCAACTGACAATTTCACAATTCTTATCTCTAACTATACCTCTCTATAACTTTTCCACCTGGATACAAAGAACTTCTGCAAGTGAATTCCTTGACTGGACTGCCGCTTTCTGAATTATTGGTTGCACGAAACTCTCGTCCGATCCCAGTTCCATGAGTCAGACTGCTTCTATGAGTCCATTTATAGTCAGGTAGAGCACTGGTTTAGCAATCAGACTTGTACAGCCACTATTCTTACTAGAACAGCCACTAAACACACTCCGTTTATTTAATTAGTACTAATCTTACTACAGGCCCTGAATTCCTCATGTCATTAGAGTAGTAGAGACTTGCCCTGTATACATCATTTTTTATCCACACAATCAAATATATATTCATCGTACCCCATTTTGGCAGGTAGAATAACTAAACCAGTATAATGATATCAAACAAATATTACAACATTCAAATGGTCAAGATAGAAGAAACATCATCGATAGATCAATCAAAATTTTCAAGCTGGGCATCTAGAAAAACTAATATCTGAAGTTACTAGTGAAACGATTGTGAAAAATACTTGTAAAACCTACAATACGAATTATAGGATCTTACTGGCATGTTTTTCTCAGGGAACTCGAGGTCCAGTAAGACATGCATGGAATTGATACAGGAAATAAGGTCCAGAACAATTTTTCCTTTGAAATCCTGTCCAATTAAACAACTGTGTCAAAAAATGGCATCAGATTGTTGATCATGCCGTTGTGGCAGTCATAAAATACCTTCCATCAGGGGATCGTTCACTTGTAACTGATACTTCAGCTTTTGTATTTGCCATTTTTTTTTTTTTCTGAATAATCCCAGAATGCCTGAACAAGAAAAGTAAGTTAACCTAATTAAGGTAGAGCAACATAAAAGTAATTTCAGCATCAATTTCATAACCATTCACTTAAAAAATAAGCTAGACCTCTCAAACAGGAAAAATAAGCCTGTCATTTAAAAAACAAGCTAGACCTCTAAAACATTCAATTAAAATTGTACAAACTTTAGCAAAGCTCAGCACCAAACTAGCGTTTGCAGTTTTTCAAATTATTACAGTAAAACAGTGATAAAAATATGTAACCGAAGAAAAAGACTGGTCAATCTTGGACGGTTGAGCTTCAAAATTTTCAATGAGTTACAATTGCTAAACAATTTATGCAAACAATTATCAATAATGGGTGTTTCAGGATCATACTGGGTACGATAAATATATAAAGTGGAAACATCTAGTAGTGGGTGAAAACACTGCATTCTGACAGTAATATGAGAAAAGAAAAAAGAATAAAAAAAGGATAAACCTACCAAAGTTCAAGTTCCGTAGCAACTCTCGGCGGCTCAAATCTGATGTCAAAGGGATCATTGCAGCCTCTCAGGAGCAGTAACATCAGATCTATCTCGCTGGTCTCTGCACTTGTTAAGATTAGACATTATGGCACAATAAGGAAAATGGATCATATAAGTCATGAGATCAATATTGCTATGGCCTTATCTTTAGTGCCATGTTCTCTTCACGAATCTCGAGCTGATCAGGTGTCTCTGTTTGCTCCACAACAAGAACAAGTTAGCCCTGTTAAAGTCGCATCATATGAACCTTTGGTGTCCGAAAATACAGAGAACCAGAAAGCTTGAACAGTAACCAGTTTTTTTAACCATTGTCATAAAGACCATATCCTCAAAAGAGCGAAATGCTTCCTGAAAAGTACAGTCAGCTCAACAAATAATTATTAGTAGTAACTAAAAGCTAATATTGTTAAATAGAAAAGATTTAAAAGTTACCAAAGTATATGGACAACTTTTTCATTAAATACAAAATTTCTGGTACGATATTCGCGTACATGCTGTTGAAATTCATCAGACACCAGGTTAGATGCTGCATATATAGATTGAAGACATATATTAATTTTCAATTCAAGACTCTTTCCTTGAAAACAAGCAGGTCAAGATTGCAGCTCAAATAAAGAAATACATAATCATGAAGCGAACTGGCTACAAATAGATAATAGAACTTACCGCATATAAGAATTTCCAACACTCTTCTTTATGCCTCCCACAAGAACTTGAACCATAGGGTAATTTCCAGCACAGGTTTGTGGATGAAGGGTCATGAAAATCAGTAATTTGTTCGTTATAAATTTCAAGAAAAGACACATGTAGTGATACTACCACAAAAATGTCAAACATGCTTCTTTTTTTTTTGGGTAAAAATGCCACACCATTTCTTTCGGGATCTAAATAACTCTCCTAAGTTGGTGTCACGGGAAGAGCCAAATAATAGGTTGGAGCTACAAGAAGTTTCGTGTACTAGGACAGGGTTTTGGAAAAGGCCGCATACGAGGTTGGGGTCTCAGGAATGGTTGTGTACTAGGTCGGGTTCTCCGAAAAGGTCTCGCACTAGGTAAGGATCCTAGGAAGGGTATCGGAATACGTCGGAGTTGTGGTTGTACACACCTCAAAATCACAATCTTGCTCCTTATACAGAAGTAACATTAGGTTGCATTCAGTTATTTAGTTCCAAATAAACGGGTGGCATTTAAAAACAAAAAAGAAATTAGCATATAAAACAAAGTGGATATCTAATTTACTCAGATGCAGTAGAAGAAAAAGTAATATATTTGGAAAAGTTCTTAATATAAACCTCCCTCCCCCAAGTAGCAGTGAATTCTCTCCGGTCAATAGACGCATCAGCCCTCTGTAAACAAAAAAAGCCGAAATTAGGACCACAATGAGAAGAAACTGAAGAATATAATCAAGAAAGTATATGCCAACATCTGTATAATAAAAATGAATAAAGTAGGCATGTTAATAAAAGAATTGATCAAGTATATGCCAATACTTGAAGTTGTACTTTAATTGCTCATCTCTTCGCCTTTAGCCTTACAAAAATGAAATAGTTTTGTGTTTCCTTACTAAAAGAAAACGATCAAAAGTTACCAATCTAATCCTTGCAAACAAGAATTCAAACAGTGAGGTAACATCACTAATTCCTTCAGAGTTTCTTTGACATTTTCCAGTGCTCCAATGTCTTCAAAAGTCACTCCAATATATCCAGACTGCAATGTTCACCTTAATGCATAGTGAATTGGCGCTGATGTGATGATACAGAAGAAAGCAGTACGTAATAATACTTTACTGAAGGGTGTATATGTTAGAATAGCCTCAACTGACAATTTCACAATTCTTATCTCTAACTATACCTCTCTATAACTTTTCCACCTGGATACAAAGAACTTCTGCAAGTGAATTCCTTGACTGGACTGCCGCTTTCTGAATGATTGGTTGCACGAGACTCTCGTCCGATCCCAGTTCCATGAGTCAGACTGCTTCTATGAGTCCATTTATAGTCAGGTAGAGCACTGGTTTAGCAATCAGACTTGTACAGCCACTATTCTTACTAGAACAGCCACTAAACACACTCCGTCTATTTAATTAGTACTAATCTTACTACAGGCCCTGAATTCCTCATGTCATTACAGTAGTAGAGACTTGCCCTGTATACATCATTTTTTATCCACACAATCAAATATATATTCATCGTACCCTATTTTGGCAGGTAGAATAACTAAACCAGTATAATGATATCAAACAAATATTACAACATTCAAATGGTTTTAAGATAGAAGAAACATCATCGATAGATCAATCAAAATTTTCAAGCTGGGCATCTAGAAAAACTAATATCTGAAGTTACTAGTGAAACGATTGTGAAAAATACTTGTAAAACCTACAATACGAATTATAGGATCTTACTGGCATGTTTTTCTCAAGGAACTCGAGGTCCAGTAAGACATGCATGGAATTGATACAGGAAATAAGGTCCAGAACCACTTTTCCTTTGAAATCCTGTCCAATTAAACAACAGTGTCAAAAAATGGCATCAGATTGTTGATCATGCCGTTGTGGCAGTCATAAAATACCTTCCATCTGGGGATCATTCACTTGTAACTGATACTTCAGCTTTTGTATTTGCCATTTTTTTCTTTTCTGAATAATCCCAGAATGCCTGAACAAGAAAAGTAAGTTAACCTAATTAAAAGGTAGAGCAACATAAAAGTAATTTCAGCATCAATTTCATAACCATTCACTTAAAAAATAAGCTAGACCTCTCAAACAGGAAAAATAAGCCTTTCATTTAAAAAACAAGCTAGACCTCTAAAACATTCAATTAAAATTGTACAAACTTTAGCAAAGCTCAGCACCAAACTAGCGTTTGCAGTTTTTCAAATTATTACAGTAAAACAGTGATAAAAATATGTAACCGAAGAAAAAGACTGGTCAATTTTGGACGATTGAGCTTCAAAATTTTCAATGAGTTACAATTGCTAAACAATTTATGCAAACAATTATCAATAATGGGTGTTTCAGGATCATACTGGGTACGATAAATATATAAAGTGGAAACATCTAGTAGTGGGTGGAAACACTGCATTCTGTCAGTAATATGAGAAAAGAAAAAAGAATAAAAAAAAGGATAAACCTACCAAAGTTCAAGTTCCGTAGCAACTCTCGGCGGCTCAAATCTGGTGTCAAAGGGATCATTGCAGCCTCTCAGGAGCAGTAACATCAGATCTATCTCGCTGGTCTCTGCACTTGTTAAGATTAGACATTATGGCACAATAAGGAGGAAAATGGACCATATAAGCCATGAGATCAATATTGCAATGACATTATCTTTATTGCCATGTTCTCTTCACGAATCTCGAGCTGATCAGGTGTCTCTGTTTGCTCCTCAACAAGAACATGTTAGCCCTGTTAAAAGTCATAACATAAGAACCTTTGGTGTCCGAAAATACATAGAATTAGAAAAGTTGGGATATTTACAGCACTGGACAACCTTTCTTGCCAGCTTCTCTACATTGATTAAGAAGTTCTTCTCAGGAAACCCAAAGTGAGGTTGCTCTCCCAGACAGCATAAGCAGCTATATAAGGTACTAACAGTACTTTAGAAACAATTTTCTAACCATTTTTAACCAGAATATCTCAGAAAGCTTGGAATAATAAACCAATTTTTAACCATTGTCATAAGACCACGTATATCCTCAATAGAGCGAAATGCTTCCTGAAAAATACAGTTGGCTCAACAAATTATTAGTAGTAATTAAAGGCTAATATTGTCAAATAGAAAATATCTAAAAGTTACCAAAGTACATGCAGTGATATAACCACAAAAATGTCAAACACGCTTTTTTCTTGGTAAAAATGCCACACCATTTCTTTCGGGACCTAAATAACTCTCCTAAGTGGGTGTCACGGGAAGAGCCAAATACTAGCTAGGTTAGAGTTTCAAGATGTTTCGGGACCTAAATAACTAGGACAGGGTTTCGGAAAAAGTCGCATATAAGGTTGGGGTCTCATCTTAGGAATGGGTCACGTACTAGGTTAGTGCGTCCCAAAAGGTTTAGCACTAGGTTAAGATCCTAGGAAGGGTAGCAGGCTAAGTCGGAGGTAACTTTAGGTTGCATTCGGTTATTTGGGTCCAAATAAACGGGTGGCATTAAAAAATAGATATATATATTAGCATACAAAACAAAGTGGATATCTAATATACTCATATGCATTAGAAGAAAAGGTAATAAATTTGGAAAGTTTCTTAATGTAAACCTCTTTCTCCCCTAAGTAGTAGTGAATTCTCTCCGGTCAATAGACGCATTAGCACTCTGTAAAAAAAAAAAAAAGCTGAAATCAGGAGCACAATGAGATGAAACTGAAGAATATACATAACCAAATCAACAAGAAATTTGGCAACTAATAATGTTCCATGAATGGCCAATGGAAGGAATGCAGTAGTTGGACAATTTAGAAAAAATAAAAACTAGAGCTCTTTTTCATCTATTGAAAGTGGTAACTACTTTATTTACAAATTTGCATGATAGTTTGATCCATGGAACTAGTAATTCTCCACAGTTTGAATATTGATAAATTTTAATGTGAGATCATGTAGTGTGTTAAAAATAGATTAAAAACAAAAGGACGATTAATTTGATACGTAGTGGCATGCATACTTTGACTAATTGCCTCGACAAGTTCCATTAGGAGCTCTTAACTTTTTTTTTTCAAACACATTAAGCAAGAGTTCCTTAATACTGATTTAGAAGCTAACCTTTTAAGAGGAAGGAATTTCTCAAAAAACAAACCTATACAGTTAGTAAAGCCCAAATAAAGTTTTCATAGTCTGTTTGTAGTTGCATAACAGTAATTTAATATGCATTTATCAAATTGATTATAATCTATTTAAACAGTGTACCTCTGCCAGAGCTGAAGCTGCTGCTTTAGCATGAGGCGGGCGATAAGCAGCTGGTTTCTGTAGAGAAGCGTTCGAAGCAGGAGCTTTCGATTGGGACTGAGCAGATTTCGATCCTTGTCCTGATTATCAGTTTCACTTAAAACTTTTGTTTCTAATATTCCAAAGCAGTTTACAAAAAGTGGGGAAAATAGTTTTTTTAGTCCTCTAAGTTACCCATATTTCGGTTCTAGTCCTGGAACTTCCACGAATTGAAAATAATCATGTAACTTTCAAATTTTCGGCATTTTAGTTCAGTGACCGACTTAGAAGGTTAAACATATGGTTGACAATCAGACTTTGCCAGTCAGCGTCACAACTAGATATTTCACCCTAGCCGCCGGTTACGGCCTAAAATGTCAAAAGGTTGAAAGTTACAAGTCTATTTACAATTAGTGATAGTCAATAGGACTGAAACCAAAATAGGTGAAACTTACCGAATTAAAAAATAAACCATTTTTCTTGAAAAGTGTAAGCTAAACTATACACCTTGTTTGGCTGTGTCTTCCAATTTCAAAGAGTCAATCAACCTAATTAAAGTAGAGCAACATAAAAGTAATTTCAGCATCAAGTTCATAAACATTCACTTAAAAAACAAGCTAGACCTCTCAAAGAGGAAAAATAAACCTTTCATTTAAAAAACAAGCTAGACCTCTAAAACATTCACTTAAAATTGTACAAACATTAACAAAGCTCAGCACCAAACTAGCATTTGCAGTTTTTCAAATTATTACAGTAACGGAGAGTGATCATACTGGGTAGGATAAATATATAAAGTGGGAATACACATACCTCAGGTTAAGAAAGAACAATTTACAACATGATATGTCAACTTCCTTCAGGTTTGAAGATAATGACAGGTTCAACGATGTTAAGTTGAAACATCTAGCAGCGGGTGGAAACCCTGCATTCTGTCAGTAATATGAGAAAAGAAAAAAGAATAAAAAAGGACAAACTTGCCAAAGTTCAAGTTCCGTAGAAATTCTATGTTGCTCAAATCTTAGTGTCAAAGGGATCATTGCAGCCTCTCGGGAGCAGTAAGATCAGATCAATCTCGCTGGTCTCTGTACTTGTGAAGATCAATATTGCAATGACTTTATCTTTAGTACCATGGTCTCTGTCTCTGTTTGCTCCACAACAAGAAAGCTTGGAATAATAAACCAATTTTTAACCATTGTCATAAGACCATGTATATCCTCAATAGAGCGAAATGATACCTGAAAAAATACAGTTGGCTCAACAAATTATTAGTAGTAATTAAAGGTTAATATTGTCAAATAGAAAAGATCTAAAAGTTACCAAAGTACATGCAGTGATACAATCACAAAAATGTCAAACATTCTTTTTTTTTTGGTAAAAATGCCACACCATTTCTTTTGGGACCTAAATAACTCTCGTAAGTGGGTGTCGCGGGAAGAGCCAAATACTAGCTAGGTTAGAACTACAAGAAGTTTCGTGTACTAGGACGGGGTTTCGGAAAAAGTCGCATATAAGGTTGGGGTCTCATCTCAGGAATGGTCACGTACTAGGTCAGGGTGTCCGAAAAGGTCACTAGGTTAAGATCCTAGGAAGGGTAGCATGCTAAGTTGGAGGTAACTTTAGGTTGCATTCGGTTATTTTGGGTCCAAATAAATGGGTGGCATTTAAAAAAAATAGCATAGTTATAAAATTTAAAAGTGAAGTGTCATATATGATTGCACCAGAAGAAAGTAAAATCAACATTTTTATACCAAGTGGTAAAACCTGTAAAAAGAAATCTAAGTTGGTCAGCATATAAAACAATGTGGATATCTGATTTTCTCAGATGCAGCAAAAGTAATTTTTTTGGAAAAGCTCTTAATATATATAAACCTCTTTCTTCCCTAAGTAGTAGTGAATTCTCTCCAGTCGGTAGACGTATCGCCCTAGGAAAACAAAATAGTCAAAATCAGGAGCACAACGAGGTTAAAAAACTCAAGAATATAGTCAAGGAAGTATATGCAAATATCAGCACAATAAAAGTGTATAAAAAAGGCACGGTAGTCAAAGAATTGATAGGCAAACCTTCGAGGAAACCTCTCCTGATTACAGCCTCATCAAGATCAAAAGGTCTATTGGTTGCTGCAATTGTGAGTAAACCATCCTAATTCACCATGAATTCATTTTTCATTTTGTGCATTACTTCTTCATGTTTTCCAGGATTTTCCCATCTCCCTAACATACTATCAACTCAAATCCACAAAGAATAGGAAACTGTATTGAGAGAAAGGGGAGGAAGAGGTAAAGCAGAAAACGCTATCTTTATATAAGGATACATTTTCCCTTTGGATTCCATCTAATAGTGTTGTATGGGCCTGTCCCAAGCTCTAGTTTAGGATTGCACTCTCTGTCAAATATTGTCGCCAACGCAGGCATTACTGAAAAAGGTCAAGGAAAAGAAAGAAAAAACAAAACAAGAACAGAACAGAACAGAACATAAATGAAAACTGTAATACACGACAAAAGAATAAAATGTTAAAATACATTTCAATTGCAGCTCACATAAAGAAATACATAATCGTGAAAAGAACTGACTACAAATAGATAATAGAACTTACTGCATGTAAGGATTTCCAGCCTTAAGTTGTTCCTTCAAATTTTCAGCACTGTTTTTATATGTCCTCCACAAGAACATGAACCATCAGGTAATTTCCAGCACAGGTTTATGGATGAAGTGTCACGAAGATCAGTAATTTGTTTATTATAAATTTCAAGAAAAGAGCACTGATAGTGAAATAACCACAAAAATGACAAATATGCTTTTTTTTTTTTTTTGGTAAAACTGTCACACCATTTCTTTCTGGACCCAAATAACTCTCCTAAGTGGGTGTCATGGAAGGGTCAAATGCTAGGTTTGAGGTACAGGAAGTGTCGTGTTAGATGACGGGATTTCGGAAAAGGTCGCATATAAGGTTGGGTTCTCATCTCAGGAATGGTCACGTACTAGGTCAGGGTGTCCAAAAAGGTCTAGCACTAGGTCAGGATCCTAGGAAGGGTAGCAGGCTAAGTTGGAGGTAACTTTAGGTTACATTCGGTTATTTGGGTCCAAATAAACAGGTGGCATTTAAATATATATATATATATATATATATATATATATTAGCATACAAAACAAAGTGGATATCTAATTTACTCAAATGCATTAGAAGAAAAAAAATTGGAAAATTTCTTAATGTAAACCTCTTTCTCCCCTAAGTAGTAGTGAATTCTCTCCGGTCAATAGACGCATTAGCACTCTGTAAAAAAAAAAAAAAGCTGAAATCAGGAGCACAATGAGATGAAACTGAAGAATATACATAACCAAATCAACAAGAAATTTGGCAACTAATAATGTTCCATGAATGGCCAATGGAAGGAATGCAGTAGTTGGACAATTTAGAAAAAATAAAAACTAGAGCTCTTTTTCATCTATTGAAAGTGGTAACTACTTTATTTACAAATTTGCATGATAGTTTGATCCATGGAACTAGTAATTCTCCACAGTTTGAATATTGATAAATTTTAATGTGAGATCATGTAGTGTGTTAAAAATAGATTAAAAACAAAAGGACGATTAATTTGATACGTAGTGGCATGCATACTTTGACTAATTGCCTCGACAAGTTCCATTAGGAGCTCTTAACTTTTTTTTTTCAAACACATTAAGCAAGAGTTCCTTAATACTGATTTAGAAGCTAACCTTTTAAGAGGAAGGAATTTCTCAAAAAACAAACCTATACAGTTAGTAAAGCCCAAATAAAGTTTTCATAGTCTGTTTGTAGTTGCATAACAGTAATTTAATATGCATTTATCAAATTGATTATAATCTATTTAAACAGTGTACCTCTGCCAGAGCTGAAGCTGCTGCTTTAGCATGAGGCGGGCGATAAGCAGCTGGTTTCTGTAGAGAAGCGTTCGAAGCAGGAGCTTTCGATTGGGACTGAGCAGATTTCGATCCTTGTCCTGATTATCAGTTTCACTTAAAACTTTTGTTTCTAATATTCCAAAGCAGTTTACAAAAAGTGGGGAAAATAGTTTTTTTAGTCCTCTAAGTTACCCATATTTCGGTTCTAGTCCTGGAACTTCCACGAATTGAAAATAATCATGTAACTTTCAAATTTTCGGCATTTTAGTTCAGTGACCGACTTAGAAGGTTAAACATATGGTTGACAATCAGACTTTGCCAGTCAGCGTCACAACTAGATATTTCACCCTAGCCGCCGGTTACGGCCTAAAATGTCAAAAGGTTGAAAGTTACAAGTCTATTTACAATTAGTGATAGTCAATAGGACTGAAACCAAAATAGGTGAAACTTACCGAATTAAAAAATAAACCATTTTTCTTGAAAAGTGTAAGCTAAACTATACACCTTGTTTGGCTGTGTCTTCCAATTTCAAAGAGTCAATCAACCTAATTAAAGTAGAGCAACATAAAAGTAATTTCAGCATCAAGTTCATAAACATTCACTTAAAAAACAAGCTAGACCTCTCAAAGAGGAAAAATAAACCTTTCATTTAAAAAACAAGCTAGACCTCTAAAACATTCACTTAAAATTGTACAAACATTAACAAAGCTCAGCACCAAACTAGCATTTGCAGTTTTTCAAATTATTACAGTAACGGAGAGTGATCATACTGGGTAGGATAAATATATAAAGTGGGAATACACATACCTCAGGTTAAGAAAGAACAATTTACAACATGATATGTCAACTTCCTTCAGGTTTGAAGATAATGACAGGTTCAACGATGTTAAGTTGAAACATCTAGCAGCGGGTGGAAACCCTGCATTCTGTCAGTAATATGAGAAAAGAAAAAAGAATAAAAAAGGACAAACTTGCCAAAGTTCAAGTTCCGTAGAAATTCTATGTTGCTCAAATCTTAGTGTCAAAGGGATCATTGCAGCCTCTCGGGAGCAGTAAGATCAGATCAATCTCGCTGGTCTCTGTACTTGTGAAGATCAATATTGCAATGACTTTATCTTTAGTACCATGGTCTCTGTCTCTGTTTGCTCCACAACAAGAAAGCTTGGAATAATAAACCAATTTTTAACCATTGTCATAAGACCATGTATATCCTCAATAGAGCGAAATGATACCTGAAAAAATACAGTTGGCTCAACAAATTATTAGTAGTAATTAAAGGTTAATATGTTCAAATAGAAAAGATCTAAAAGTTACCAAAGTACATGCAGTGATACAATCACAAAAATGTCAAACATTCTTTTTTTTTTGGTAAAAATGCCACACCATTTCTTTTGGGACCTAAATAACTCTCGTAAGTGGGTGTCGCGGGAAGAGCCAAATACTAGCTAGGTTAGAACTACAAGAAGTTTCGTGTACTAGGACGGGGTTTCGGAAAAAGTCGCATATAAGGTTGGGGTCTCATCTCAGGAATGGTCACGTACTAGGTCAGGGTGTCCGAAAAGGTCACTAGGTTAAGATCCTAGGAAGGGTAGCATGCTAAGTTGGAGGTAACTTTAGGTTGCATTCGGTTATTTTGGGTCCAAATAAATGGGTGGCATTTAAAAAAAATAGCATAGTTATAAAATTTAAAAGTGAAGTGTCATATATGATTGCACCAGAAGAAAGTAAAATCAACATTTTTATACCAAGTGGTAAAACCTGTAAAAAGAAATCTAAGTTGGTCAGCATATAAAACAATGTGGATATCTGATTTTCTCAGATGCAGCAAAAGTAATTTTTTTGGAAAAGCTCTTAATATATATAAACCTCTTTCTTCCCTAAGTAGTAGTGAATTCTCTCCAGTCGGTAGACGTATCGCCCTAGGAAAACAAAATAGTCAAAATCAGGAGCACAACGAGGTTAAAAAACTCAAGAATATAGTCAATGAAGTATATGCAAATATCAGCACAATAAAAGTGTATAAAAAAGGCACGGTAGTCAAAGAATTGATAGGCAAACCTTCGAGGAAACCTCTCCTGATTACAGCCTCATCAAGATCAAAAGGTCTATTGGTTGCTGCAATTGTGAGTAAACCATCCTAATTCACCATGAATTCATTTTTCATTTTGTGCATTACTTCTTCATGTTTTCCAGGATTTTCCCATCTCCCTAACATACTATCAACTCAAATCCACAAAGAATAGGAAACTGTATTGAGAGAAAGGGGAGGAAGAGGTAAAGCAGAAAACGCTATCTTTATATAAGGATACATTTTCCCTTTGGATTCCATCTAATAGTGTTGTATGGGCCTGTCCCAAGCTCTAGTTTAGGATTGCACTCTCTGTCAAATATTGTCGCCAACGCAGGCATTACTGAAAAAGGTCAAGGAAAAGAAAGAAAAAACAAAACAAGAACAGAACAGAACAGAACATAAATGAAAACTGTAATACACGACAAAAGAATAAAATGTTAAAATACATTTCAATTGCAGCTCACATAAAGAAATACATAATCGTGAAAAGAACTGACTACAAATAGATAATAGAACTTACTGCATGTAAGGATTTCCAGCCTTAAGTTGTTCCTTCAAATTTTCAGCACTGTTTTTATATGTCCTCCACAAGAACATGAACCATCAGGTAATTTCCAGCACAGGTTTATGGATGAAGTGTCACGAAGATCAGTAATTTGTTTATTATAAATTTCAAGAAAAGAGCACTGATAGTGAAATAACCACAAAAATGACAAATATGCTTTTTTTTTTTTTTTGGTAAAAATGTCACACCATTTCTTTCTGGACCCAAATAACTCTCCTAAGTGGGTGTCATGGAAGGGTCAAATGCTAGGTTTGAGGTACAGGAAGTGTCGTGTTAGATGACGGGATTTCGGAAAAGGTCGCATATAAGGTTGGGTTCTCATCTCAGGAATGGTCACGTACTAGGTCAGGGTGTCCAAAAAGGTCTAGCACTAGGTCAGGATCCTAGGAAGGGTAGCAGGCTAAGTTGGAGGTAACTTTAGGTTACATTCGGTTATTTGGGTCCAAATAAACAGGTGGCATTTAAATATATATATATATATATATATATATATATATATATATATTAGCATACAAAACAAAGTGGATATCTAATTTACTCAAATGCATTAGAAGAAAAAAAATTGGAAAATTTCTTAATGTAAACCTCTTTCTCCCCTAAGTAGTAGTGAATTCTCTCCGGTCAATAGACGCATTAGCCCTCTGTAAAAAAAAAAAAAAACCGAAATCAGGAGCACATTGAGATGAAACTGAAGAATATACATAATCAAACCAACAAGAAATAATGTCATAGCTGCTTCCATGAATGGCCAATGGAAGGAATGCAGTAGTTGGACAATTTAGAAAAAATAAAAACTAAAGCTCTTTTTCATCTATTGAAAGTGGTACCTACTTTTTTTACAAATTTGCATGAAAGTTTGATGATCCATGGAACTAGTAATTCTCCACAGTTTGAATATTGATAAATTTTAATGTGAGATCATGTAGTGTGTTAAAAATAGATTAAAAACAAAAGGATGATTAATTTGATACGTAGTGGCATGCATACTTTGACTAATTGCCTCGACAAGTTCCATGAGGAGCTCTTAACTTTTTTTCAAACACATTAAGCAAGTGTTCCTTAATACTGATTTAGTGGCTAACCTTTTAAGAGGAAGGAACTTCTCAAAAACCAAAACTATACAGTTACTAAAGCCCAAAAAGAGATTTCATGGTCTGTTTGTAGTTGCATAACAGTAATTTAATATGCAATTTTCAAATTGATTATAATCTATTTAAACAGTGTACCTCTGCCTGAGCTGAAGCTGCTGCTTTAGCATGAGGCGGGCAATAAGCAGCTGGTTTCTGTAGAGAAGCGTTCGAAGCAGGAGCTTTCGATTGGGACTGAGCAGATTTCAATCCTTGTCCTGATTATCAGTTTCACTTAAAACTCTTGTTTCTAATATTCCAAAGCAGTTTACGAAAAGTGGGGGAAATAGTTTTTTTAGTCCTCTAAGTTACCCCTATTTCGATTTCAGTCATGGGACTTCCACAAATTGAAAATAATCACGTAACTTTCAAATTTTTGGCATTTTAGTTCAGTGACCAACTGTAGAAGGTTAAACTTATGGTTGACAATCAGACTTTGCCAATCAGCGTCAACCAGATATTTCACTTCTTCCCGCCGGTTACGTCCTAAAATGGCAAAAAGTTGAAAGTTACAAGACTATTTACAATTAGTGATAGTCTATAGGACTGAAACCAAAATAGGTGTGACTTACAGGATCAAAAAAAAAAAAAAACCATTTTTCTTGAAAAGTGTAAGCTAAACTATACACCTTGTTTGGCTGTGTCTTCCAATTTCAAAGAGTTAACAGATTTCAGAAGTTCGGCAATGTCACCAAACTTATCAGGTGACTCTGGTTTCCAACCTGTGTGATCAAGAGGACAAATTGCCAACTGAGCAAAGTAAATTAATTCCCAGGAAGAATATAAACGGGGGGTAAATTGAGAAAATACCCGCTAACTTTGGACTTATAATTAAAGTGCCCACTAATTTTGCAAAAAATTGGTAAAAATGCCCAGTGACCAGTTGTATCAAGTTACTGGCCATTTTTGTCAAGTTTTTTGCCTGTCGTGGCTTATTCTTAAATTTCCACCTCCTCGTTTACCGGTTGAGTAACTGGATATAGCTGGTCACGGTGCATTTTTGCCAACTTTTTTAAAGTTAAAAGGCATATTTGTATTATTGCAAAGTTAATGATCATTTTCAGAATAAGTCCATAATAAGTGGACATTTCTTTCAATATACCCTAAAACAAGATGTATTAACCTGAAACAACTTGTTAAACATCCTCTTGAAATACAACGAGCCATTGTGGTGAAAGATTTTGATCCTTCAAAAAAACAAAAATTGAAATCATCAAATAAATTCCCAAATCAGACCACCTGGAGTTGCTCATAATTGGTTGATACTACGTACAGTTTAAAGGAATTTCAACATCAATTTATCAGAAATTCTAAATGACAAAAATTATCAGGCACTAGAAATCCACGTCAACTGACTGCCAGTATGAAATCAAGAGCATATTACAATTTTGCTAATAACATTATAAATCTAGTCTGAAAGATATGTATTGATACTAAACTAAAAACTACATATTTCAAAAGGTAAGGAATTGTATACGGAGTATATTTAATTTTAAAAAAAAAAAAGATGTTAACAAAGAATAAGCACTTGTATTCCAAGCAAAAATGTAAATATAAAGTTTTTGCACAATTCTCCAAAAGTAAGAATGTCAATTTAGACTTTTCAGCCCACTACGCTGCAAAGACAGAACGGTGTTTCTTGAAGTGTGAATGATTAATAGAATGATGTTTTATAAAATAAAATTAATTTCTTTTACTGAGGTAACATATTTCATACAACGCCCATGAAGTAAATCAAGTTGAACTCATCCTTCAACTCACTATCAAATTTTGATCCTAGAAGTAAACACACACACACACACACACACACCTTTTTCAACTCACTGTCAAATTTGATCCTAGAAGTACACTCTTACTCCCACATTTGGTCACACTATCTGTTAACTCAAAAAATCAACTATTGGGGGTATTAAATGTAATTATTTAAAATTAGAAATTCGTAAAGTTTAGGGACCAAAAATGATACTATTATCTACTAAGATTAGACTTTTAAAAAGTAAATAGATTCTGCCACACATTTAGGAGCATAAAATCAGAAATATACCCATTGTCAAGATTATACACATTGGAGCTGTTGTGACAGTCATAAAATACCTTCCATCTGGGGACCATTCACTTGTAACTGATAATTCAGCTTTTGTATTTGCCAATTTTTCTTTTCTGAATAATCCCAGAATGCCTGAACAAGAAAAGTAAGTTAACCTAACTAAGGTATAGCAACATAAAAGTAATTTCAGCATCCAGTTCATAAACATTCACTAAAAAAACAAGTTAGACCTCTCAAACAGGAAAAATAAACCTTTCATTTCAAAAACAAGCTAGACATCTAAAACATTCACTTAAAATTGTACACACTTTAACAAAGCCCAGCACCAAACTAACGTTTGCAGTTTTTCAAATTATTACAGTAATTGAGAGTGATAAAAATATGTACCTGAAGAAAAAGACTGGTCAATCTTGGACAGTTGAGCTTCGAAATTTTCAATGAGTTACAACTGCTAAACAATTTATGCAAACAATTATCAATAATGGGTGTTTCAGGATCATACTGGGTAGGATAAATATATAAAGTCGGAATACGCATACCTCAGGTTAAGAAAGAACAATTTACAACATGATATGTCAACTTCCTTCAGTTTTGAAGACAGTGACAGGTTCAACGATGTTAAGTGGAAACATCTAGCAGCGGGTGGAAACACTGCATTCTGTCAGTTATATGAGAAAAGAAAAAAGAATAAAAAAGGACAAACCTGCCAAAGTTCAAGTTCCGTAGCAACTCTCTATTGCTCAAATCTGGTGTCAAAGGGATCATTGCAGCCTCTCAGGAGCAGTAAGATCAGATATATCTCGCTGGTCTATGTACATGTTAAAATCAGACATTATGGCACAATAAGGAGGAAAATGGACCATATAAGCCATGAGATCAATATTGCAATGACATTATCTTTGTTGCCATGTTCTCTTCACGAATCTCAAGCTGATCAGGTGTCTCTGTTTGCTCCACAACAAGAACGTGTTAGCCCTGTTAAAAGTCACAACATAAGAACCTTTGGTGTCCGAAAATACATAGAATTAGAAAAGTTGGGATATTTACAGCACTGGACAACCTTTCTTGCCAGCTTCTCTACATTGATTGAGAAGTTCTTCTCAGGAAACCCAAAGTGAGGTTGCTCTCCCAGACAGCACAAGCAGTTATATAAGGTACTAACAGTAATTTAGAAACAATTTTCTAACCATTTTTAACCAGAATATCTAAGAAAACCCTGATTTTGTTGAGGAAATTTGTAACGGCTATATTAATAAATTTGTAACCTGAGGGCTTCTTCTCTGTCCATACCCACTACTACGCTTGGATTGATGTTTCTTTGTGATATCTCCGACGAAGAAACCTGCAAAATTATTAGGTCAATTAATTGATCAGAGTCGAGGAGGGTTGAATGGTAATTACGTACCCTGTGGTGTAGAACGCGTTGAAATCGATTTTCCGGGGTTTCACCGGCGTTTGATTTTAAATCAGGGCGAGTTTCGTTCCACGAATCAGGGATGTAGCGGCCGAATCGAATTTCCTCGAGGAGACTCCGCCGTGTCGTAGAACTCGTGGCCGAGTGTATCTTGTTCACACATCCACACTCGCTCGTGTTTGTCGTTGGCATTATGCACCTTGGCGTCGCAGGCTATGCACATGAAAGCCGATTCGACGCCGCCGTGGTGGACTTGCAGTAGTCGTCTTGTCTTAATTGTATGATTCCCATTCAAAAACTTTGGGTATTTTTTTTTCTTCTGTTGGTGACTAGATGTTAACGGCTATAAAAGGTTTGACGGCACAAGTGATACAGTATTTTTGTGTGTCAGTTGACGTGGGCCCTACCTACTGGCTACGTTGTGTTTCTTTCCTCACGAAATTGCTAGGGAAATTCCAACAACATATGTGCTGATAGTGATTTGTATACTTTTGCAGGGGCAAAGTCAAAATAAAATTCACCAACTACTCTATTTATTTATTTTGAAAATATGTGTTGTAAGTGCTTTGATCAGATGATCTGAATGTGGACTTCGTAAGCACTAAACAAACATGTATTTTATATCGGGGTTATTACGTGTATTAAAGGATTAAAACGGGTTGATTCGTGATGAACAAATGAAGAACAGGGATGAAGATGGTATATATGTAGCTTCTTGGAGAAGCTTAAGGCCATCTCCAACCCTTGGACTCAAATTGTCACTAAAATCTTCAATTTGTCACCGAATTTGAGTCAAACAGTAAAATCATCTCCAACTATCCAACTCAAATTTCAACTCAATTGAAATATTCTTTTAAAATATTCTTAATTTTACTTTTTAATTTTACATTTTATCATATACTCCCTCCGTCCAATTTTATTATGCCCACTTCTTCGAGCACGGATTTTAATGAATATTAATTAGTTTATTCATAAAGTATATAAGTTGAGGGTATGATGGGATATTGTGGGATACATTTGTAAATAAATGATTGTTTATGAATAAAGTGAATGACAAAGTGGGTAAATAAGTGATCGTAGGAGGGTGAAAATAAAGTAGTATGAATAGTATTGTTTCCAAAAATGATATGGATAGGAGAGGAGAGGAAAATCCATTGGGCAAGTTGGGCAAAAGTTTCGCGATCAAAGGAAAATTGAGGTCTTGGCTTTCGGGAAATGTTCTTCTTCAATATGGCAATGGTCGCAAAACAATTCTGGAGAATTTTGAATAATCCCGAAGCAACAAATAACGAAGATTTTGAAAGCTCGATACTATCCAAGACACTGTATAATGGAGGCCAAAGTAGGATACCAACCCAGTTACCTCTGAGAAGTCTACTGAAAGCTCGCCCTATCATTCAGGCAGGAAGTGTATGGAGAGTAGGGAATGGGGAGCGAATCAACAGTCTTTCGGATCGTTGGATTGGAACTGAGAACCAGAAGAGATTGTGCCCTGCTGCCTAGTGCCGGGATGCTCAACCGAGAGTTGCAGATTTTATTGATTAGGGATCAAGCACCTGGAAACGGGAATTGATTAATCAATTTTTCAACTCTGAGGATGCCTCTCGTATCTTGTCTATGCCTCTTAGCTCAAGGAAACCTAGGGATATGTTGACCTGGAGTGGCTGATTCGGGTGGAATTTACACGTTTTAGAGGCACATGTGAAGCATACTTTGATGTGGATTTCATTGAATTATGCATTGAATATTATTGTTTGAGCCAAAATGAGAGAAAGGTTGTGTTTTGTCGATTTTGTAGGAAATACGATGGAATTTGGAGCAAAACACCAACCATACTTTACTGGATCAAGAAGAGGAGTGCACGGTTGGATTCGTCTCAAAAAACGGAGTGGAATAGCTAAAAGAATCGAGTCAATCGGACATCCGAGGCGAAAGATATGCACGAAACGAGAAAGGGACGAAGTCGACCGAGCGAGCACGCCCGAGACGAGCTCGCCCGAAACAGGGAATTTGGGGCCGAGAGAGGGAACGGCCGAGCACCCTTCTCGGCCGAGCTGCTGCCTAGACAAAATTTAAAGGGCACAGCCGAGCACCATTCTCGGTCGAGACCACCCTCGCCCATGCCCCGCGCGCCACGGCCGAGACAAGGCCACGACCGAGCGCCTGGCTTGCCCTGCATCCGCACATCTCGGCCGAGCACTCCCCACTTCGCCATCCGCCGAGCACGGCCGAGCACCTGTACACTCACATGTCCGTTTTGCACGGCCGTGCTCCGTGCACGGCCGTGCTACCCCCATCCTCGGTGCCTTTTGCCCATTTTGGCCATTTTTTAAGGACCAACTTGCAATTTTGGCATCTAAACCCTACCCCAACACTATATAAGCCCTCTTTCTTGAAATCCAAGACATTCTCCCCCAATTCTTCAAATTCCACACATAGTTTCACACAATTGGAGGTGTTTTGGCCATATCTTCCTCAATTCTTCATCAAATCAAGCAAGAGAGGATGCAATAGCTTGGAAATTCAATTCTCTACCACATTTTAGACTAAGCTTTCTCTTTCTCTTTCTTTTTACTTAGTTATTTCATTTTGATTTTGTAATTTGATTATGTTTGCTCTTGGCTAAACATATTTGGTTCTAAGGCTTTGTAAACATTGGGATTGAAGTTTATGCATTAATTTCTTACTTTAAATGGTGGTTGTCTCTTATTTGCATGTTTAATTCTCATTTGGAAGCATGTTGTTATTGGCCATGACGATTTGCTTAATTCATTGTTAATTGGGGTAAGATCGAGATATTTATTCCATTAATCGTATGCAAGCATGCAACCCGATATTATTATGAGTTCGAGAGAGGATTAATTATCGGAGAGGGAATTGAATGATATTTGGGACTATTTTAGGTGGTGTGATGTTTGTAAGGTAGAAATACGAACTTATGGCGCATGCTCCTTTGGATTAGTTAGATCGAGAGATTGATTAATTCTTTTTGTGTGATCAACCCTATAAGAGAGCAACCTTAATTGCCATTTGAATGAGTTATGAATCATAAACGGATATCTTAGTGTTGCAATTGCCTTGGAACCTACCTTCTCATCTTTGAGTTCTCATCCATTTTACTTCATTTCTTGATTTGCATGCTATTTGATCGATTTTCTATTACTCTTTTAATTGTCTATTTGTGACATTTGGTAGATAATTAGGGGTAATTCACCACAATCATTTTATCGATCGCGTCTATTTAGAATTCCGTCAACAAACTACACTTTTACGCTATACCTCCTTGTGGGATCGACCTCGTACTTACTTCGCTACGATAGACACCGTATACTTGCGGTCGTTTATTTTAGTGTTGTAGAATACGTGAATCAGTGGCACAAAAAAAGGGATCTTCACTGTCAAGTCTGCTTAATTCTTGGTTGTGAAGCTTTTCTCAAAATGTGCCCTAGATCTGCCCTGCTCAAGCCAGCCTTGTAAGGTCTGGAAATCCATATGGCATATATCTTGATATCCCACCGTCTATTCACCACTTCACATGGAGAGCCTGCAATGACACCCTACCCACAAGAGTGAACCTTAGAAGGAGAGGCATGCAAGGTGAGGTTATGTGTTCAAGATGTGGAATTGAAGGAGAGTCGACAGCCCACATCTTCACTCGATGCCCTGCGGCCATACACACATGGGGCCAAAGCCCAATCAAAGTCCCGTCCAATCTTCATAGCCAAAGTTTCACGGAGGTCTTCTTTACCATGCTGGATAATCTACCTCGAGAGGGAAGCTCACTTTTTCTAATAATTGCATGGAATATTTGGAAGGTAAGGAATAAGGAAATTTTCGAGGAAACTCATATCAAACAAAGAGAAGTAGTTCGAAAATCCCTTCGACTCTTTCATGATCTAGTGGCAGGCCCGGGAAAATCAGGAACACAAGACAAGAGGGATAGAAGGAAGACAGAGTGGCAACTGCCTCCGGAGGGTATACTAAAGCTAAATTGCGATGCAGGAAGCTTCTCGGGAGGCCAAGCGGGTTTGGGCGTCATTATCCGAGATGCACATGGCAACAATCACATGTCAGGGACAACAAGAATATGGGCATCGGGAAGTAGTACTCTACTGGAAGCTTTAGCACTGCGCTTCGCGCTGCATTGTGCGCTGGAAGCTGGCCATTCTAGTTTAATTGTTGAATCAGACTCGGAAATTCTGATAAACTCTCTCCGAAATGATACACCAATCGATCCCTACTCTGATATCATCACTGAATATATTAGGTTTTTGACTAGGGACATGATTAATCTGGCTTTTGTTTCTGTTAGGAGAGAGGGAAACTGTGTAGCTCACAATCTCGCCCATTGGGCTCTTGAAATTGGCACTGAGGAAATCTAGATATGAGATAACCCAATTGCTTGTAACAGTGCTTCTCAAAATGATTTAAGGCTTATGCCCACTCATTATTAATATAATTCCTATGTTTTGATCGGCAAAAATAATAATCAAGGAGGTATATTTAACAAGGCTGGGTATATAGCAGAACCCAAAGACAATGTGTGGGAAATTAAAGAATTTTATTTGGCTGAAACCCGAAATATATATATACTCCCTCCGTCCCATAGGAACTTGCACATATGGAATGACACAAAATTTAAGAAATATGTAAGAATATGTGTAATGAGTGATGTTTTGAGGGGTAGTTTTGTAAAGTGTTATGAATAATGTAAAGTAAAAAGTAGATTGAGTGTGGAAAAGTAATGGCGCGCATATGGGTAAATAAGAGTATATTTTGAGGATGGGCTTATGAAAATATTTCCTTTTATGAGGTGTGCAAATTGGTATGGGACATCCATTTATAAAAAGTGTGCAATTTTCGGTGGAACGAAGGGAGTATAACTTTTGTGCACATGTAGAGCCGTCAAAATGGGCTGGGCCCGTTGGGCCAGCCCGCCCCGCCACTGAAAATAGTGGGTTGGGCTAGGATTTTCCAAGACCGCCAAGAGGTGGGCTGACCCGCCATTTTTTTAAAAAAATATAAAAAACAATATATATCATCCATTTTTCCTTTTCAGGGCCTGAACCCAGAACCTTAGTTCTAGGTAATAGTGCTCTAACCACTTGAGCTATCCAAATTTGTCTATAAAAAACAATTAAGTTGATGCATGTAGCAGGTAGCATGTAAATGAAAGTAAATTATGTTAAATTATTTGTACATACAAGAGCAATATTTATACTATATTGATATGTACGAGTTTGAAAATAAGATTATTTGTGAATAAACAATATTGTAAAGGTGAGATAACCTCATAAATGTAATTTATTTACAAACTGCAATGTTATACATTATTTTTTATAAGTTAATTAACATAATGTATATTGTAATAAAAAAATTTGTTATTGTGAATTAATTGTTGAATATATATATATATATATATATATATATATATATATAATTGTAATTTATAATATATTGTACCATTATTAATTATAATTTTTTTATTTAATTTTTTCTTAATTAATAATTACAGTAATTCTTAATATTTATTTCTATTATATATATATGTTACTGTAATTTTTTATGTCTCTTAATTAATTTAATAAATATTTTTGTAAAAATAAAAAATTAAAAAATTGGCCCGTCGAAACCCGTGGCTCGCCCATTTTCGAGTTGGGTTGAGGTTTTGACAGCCCATCTAACAAACGGGCTGGCCCGTCCTGTCCCGCCAAATGGCGGGCTTTTACAGTTTTGGCCCGTCCAGCCCCGTCGATCCGTCTTGACAGGTCTATGCACATGTTTATGGCGGAATATAATTATTATAATACTAAATAGGATATTCATGAGTTTATCTTTTTATACCCATTTCCCCCTTTCACATTTTTTTAATGTGGAACAAAAACCTTTTAATATTTTCCCTTCCCAAATTTTGGCTACTCCAACTACGAAAAATGAATGAATAAGATATTGAATCGAAACTCAATTCAAGGCCATTAATTTTCATCACCGCACTGAAGGATTTTTGCTTCCTTTATTTAAGTTTCCAAAAATATTAATCTTAATTTATGTTAATAGTGTTTACTCATCCTCATATTTTCTCCTAGAGACCGGTGTCGCTCATTCGACTAGTGTAACGGGGACATAACAACTATTAATAATATTTGGGACGTTACTTGTTACTTGTTAGACATGTTGGTCCTGTTCTTGTTGTGAAGTCTTTATCTTCTTTTAGCTTGTGTAGTGCACGCTTTGTCTCTTTTTTTAATTACTTCGTTCAAAAGGTACGTCAATTAACTTGTCCCGTAATTTTTTCTTGGTTTGAATATTTATATTAATCTAATTACTTCCTAAAACGAAAAGTAAAAACAAACAAAAATGACAAAGAGTGACATATATTTCGCAACGACATATATAGGTACAAATATTAATTGACGATCGATAATCAACATACACCAACATGCAACACCAAAACGAAAAATAAAAAATAAAAAAATAAAAGCAAAAACGAGATCATAAAAATGAATACAAAATAATCAAAAACAAAAATGGCCTCTTCTGAATCTCATGCAATCCTTCACAAATAAAATATTGCCAGCACAACCAGTACTCCAAATCCCACAACTCCATGCATGCGACGGCCAACCACCGCATCAGAAGCATCCGCCGGCGAATCTCCGCCAGCCACCGGACTATCCGCCGTCGCCTTCTTCTTCTTCGAATCCTTTGGAGCCACCGGCGCCGCCGCCGGAGCCGGCGTACCGAAGAGACTCAACGGAAGAAGAACCTTATCCACTTGATACACAGCCAACTGGTTGTCCGTATATATAGTGTTCGACACCGTGGCTTCGTTTACTCCGGTGGAGATGTTCACCGAGTTGCCGGAAGTCGTCACGTTAAACGGAAAAGATCCGGCGCTGTCGCCGGCCTGAGTCCTTACCGGATTGCTGACGGTTTGGAACTGAGTGGTGGAGAGGAATGTGGGGAGAATGTGGAATTGTATCAATGAAACTTTTTGTTGATCGGAGAGGGAGTTTAGGGTTCCGGCGGGGAGGGTGGCGAAGGCGTTGTCGGTCGGGGCGAAGACGGTTAAACCCTGGTTTGAGTTGTTGAGTTGTGTGTTGATTTGATCTCCGACTTGGGTGATTTTGTAGAGGCGCATTAGGGTGGTGAATTGGCCGGCTTTTTCGAGGATCTTCGTGATGTTAGTCGGACCGGCCGGACCCGGTGCCGGAGATTGGGCTAGGGTTGTGGTGCATTGTATGAAGAGGAGGAGGGCAAGTGGAAGAGAGAAAAAGGAGGGGTTCATTTTTATTTTCTTTTTGATGGTTTTGGTGATGAATTAGGGTTTATTAGCTAGCTAGGGTGTGGAAAATATAGAGAGAATGATTGTTTGTTGGTGTAAGAAGAGCTAGGGGGGATTTTATGGGAATTCAGAGAGAGGACATGGTAGGTAAAGTGGAGTTTCTAGTTGGAGTTTTAATTTAGTAAGAAAATAGGATTTATATCAAATTAAGGGGATTTTAAGGGAATTGGGACAGGAAATGATTGGTAGGTGTAGTGGTGTTTTTAGTTAGAAAATAGGGTTTATATCAAATTTGGTGGAGGGTTACGTACAATTTAATTTGATATTTGAGACAATTAATGTTTGTGTTGTTTTGATCCCCTAGGCCTAGCTAGTTTTATAAGTAAATTAATATTTTTTTTTAAATGATACTATAAACTAATTATCCTCATACATATGATTTTTACACTTTACAAATTTATTAGTTCATCTAGCCTTTTTCAATAGCAAATTCAATCTGGCTTAGCTACTATTTTGAATATTCTAATTATATGAGTGAAAGTTGCAGTTTAATTTTCTTCTTTATCAATCATTAGAAAACTCTCTTCTTTTCCAAAATATTGCACTTGATCAAAAGGATATATAGTTCCCCAAGTAATATACACAATTTGTATATATATTATGTCCATGGGTTTCGATGAACTTATAGTGGAACTGTTTACAAATTAGCGCGTCATGTCTAAATTATGCTCGATTACCATGAGATATTGTGACGCTAGATCTAATCAATTGCATTAAAAACAAAAGGAGTATCGATCATTATATAAATGATGCAAAAATACAAATAGGAAGAAAAAGTTGCTTGGAAATAAAGGAAGGAGAGAATTATGATATTGTAGCTGGCAATTAAGTGGGATGTTGGGATCATATGTATGATCGATGGCTTACATTTTACTTGTACACCTTTCTCCACCTCCTTATTATATATTTAATTGGTTGCAACCAAATCTTTCAAACCAAGTCTCCTAACTCATGATTATAACATCTTTCCTTTTGTTCGAAATATTCCACACTTTTCATGCAATTTTAATTTGTATTAATTTCTGTATATATTAGAGTTGGCAATTCGCACCCAGCCCAAGTGATATTTGTGGGCTAGATCGGGCCGATCTATGAACTGAACGGACTTATAAAATCGGAGTTCAATCTAGTCCACCTGAACTAACGGGCCTAGCCCATTCATTAAAAAAAATCTCGTAAAAATTATATACTAACTACACATAATTTATAAACGACCGTTATCATTATAACATTAATGTACACGATAAATCTCACCCATCCCCATGATAACTTTTTTTTCTTAATATTTCTAGCAAAAATTATGCGTTGTATATATAAACCTTATTATGTACTGGTCACATACTCACATATATATTTTTTATTTATACAAATAATTATAATTAAAAATACACATTATGAGTATAACATTACATTATATAGCAAGTTCAAATAGAATTATAAATAATTCATAAATTTAAATTTCAAAGTTAAAATAAAATTAAAAACACAATAATATTTAAGTATATAGTACTTTACTAAAATTGTTTATTTGCCTAAAAAAACAAAAAATTGATCGGGCCAAACGGACCGTCCATGGACCATTGGACCAAAATCAGTTTAGCCCATTAGACCCATCGAACCCATTGGATCGGACCAAATAGACCCGATTCTATATGAACCTCTAATTTTAAAGCAAAATCCATATTGAACTTCAAGTTGACCGAACAAACCCATCGGATCGGGTCTATATTGTCGTCTCTAGTATATATCTCCTCCAAATTGTCGTCTCTAGTATATATCTCCTTTAGCCAGCCCAACAAATCGCCCATATTTTGTTACTAATAATTACCAAAAAGAATCTGGTTTAGATCCACAATTAATTAGTCAATAAATATATGTAATTAATTTTACCATGAGTGTATTAGAGGTAGTGTAATTGAGAGAGAAGAAGAAGAAAATAATGAAATATGAAAGTTGTTTATCAAAAAAAAAAAAAGTAGTTTCCATTGGAACAAACTAAAAAGGAAAGTTTGATAGCTTTTTTTCACTAGGAAAGTAGGAATGATGGAGTATAAGACTATGAATGCATAGGACTTTTCAACAAAATTTGTATGCTTCTTCACTTTATTTTCTTTCAAACTTTGCATCATAGTTCACTCATTTATTATTATAAAATTAATTTTATACTCCTTCTGTTTTGTGATGACTTACACACCTTGATCGACTCAATTTTTATGAAAAAAGTGAATTTAGTGGGGGTGTGAGATCAAATGATTTTTATGAAAAAAGTGAATTTAGTGGGGGGTGTGAGATCAAATGAATGAGGGGTAGTTTTTGAGTGATTTAGTAAGGTGTAAAAGAGATTTAGTGAGGCATAAAAATAATTTATATTTAATGAGGTGTAGAGAAAAATGTGGGCTAAAAATTAATAACAATTTTAAAAATAAAATGATGTTGTGAAAATATTAATTTTGTGAGTTATTTTTATATTGAAAGACGAAAGTGTACACGTAATTTTAAAATGCTTCAATAAAAAAAAGTATATAATTAATCACGAAATTGGGGAGTATATACTATATTAAAAAAATAATTAAAAAAATTGGGGGTACAGTTGTACCCATGTCTCTAGTTGGGTCCGCCAGTGCTTGTGTGAACCAGTTTTCCGTGTAACTATTTTACATTTTGTATGTGTTTTTTAATAGTTTGATAATATTAATTGTTTTACTAAAAAGTACTACCTCCAATTCAATATAAGTGATTTTTTTTTTTACTCTTCGCGTCGTTTCATTTGTAATTTAAATGATGTTTTACACTTTTTAATGTTCATTAATTAAGTTTTTTCCTAATATACCCTTAAATCTATTAAAAATATTTTAGATAGTAGCAGATTTTTAAGTTTTATGTAAAATTTCAAAACAATTAATTAAGGGTATAATAAGAAATTAATATTTTTCTTAATATGTGTGCATTGAATTAAAATGACACTTATTTTGAATTTGAAAGAGTATTAATTATTTTACTAATTTTTTTTTAGGATTTACAAATTAATCAATTTGATTACATACAAAACATTCTTAAGCATTAGATCTTCAAACTGACGAGACAGGTCAATTCGATGTTGCTACGTACCCAGTACTCCATTAATCGTGAGAAGTGGTCGGGGACACGAGTGTACACTTTGCCCAGAAGCAATGAGAAGTGGCCGGGGACACGAGTGTACACTTTGCCCAGAAGCAATACACAATTCTCCATTTTAACAATGAGACAAACCTCACACTAATTAAGGTAGTCTAGTGTTAAGAAAAAAGTGAAAAAAAAAAAAAAAAAAAAGTCACAAGCACCAAAATGAGCATTCAAACAACCACAACCTCAAGCATCACAATAGAATCACCACAACAGGAAAAAAAAAATTAAAAGGCTCCGCAAAAGAATAAAACACTCCCCAAATGGATCAAAAGCCGCATCATGCACACAAGCCAAAAAAAACATTAAAAATACATAAAAAAAAAAAAAAAAAAAAAAAAGTACTAAGCTAATTATAAAGTAGAATAATTATAAAAATAAATAGGATCAACGAATCTCTCACGTGATTGGCCACTATATCACCATCAGAGTATAGAGAAACAATGAATAGGAAAATTATAATTTCATTGAATTGTTGTAAAGAATACATGAGGAAGTATTTACCGATACAAAACATATATATCTCTAATTTAAGAAAATAACTATATCTAAGGAAATAAAGATTTACAATATATATAAAATATATTATACAAGATATACAGTATATAATATCTCTTAATATATTTCGAGAAAGTTGATTCCACTAAAATAAAAAATACGAGTATAAACTTTTTGTAAAATATGTGTATGGTACTATTAAAACTGGTTCCTATAACACTAAAGTAAACTTCATTCATGTGATCGATCACCACTTAACGTCATCGCATTCATGCATCGATCAATGTATGTTGTGCTAGATGGGTCATGTGATAGATTTAAATACTATGTATTTTAATCCACTTATCCATAATTTTATTCATTAGTTATTTCAATTTAATGTGATTCAATTTCACAAGAGAATGTCAATTTGGAAAGAATAATTGCAACCGGGAAACTAGTTACCCAAGTATATTTAAAATGCTTATTTTAATTTGGCCAATATCACATTGCTTTCTTAATTATATGGTTAGTATAAGAAAATTAATATAAATAAATAAATTATACACTTCTCTAGTTATAAGTTCGATAGGACTTTTAGATGAGAACAATTTTTTTCATAATATCAAAACACGTACTATTCTTGAATTAATTCCGGCTGAATTGTTTCTTTTAACAAAGTGGTAAAATCAGATTAGGATCGAGTAGATCAATATCTAAAATCGAAGGTGGGCGAGGTACAATCATATACGAGTCGCAATCTAAATGAATTTGATTAACATGCTGCCAGCTGAGCTGATTGCATTTGATAGAAGTGACATATCAACGCAAAACTAATTAATTGAGTTTATGAAAAATTAAATTAAATTAAATGATCATGACAGCTAAGTAATAATCCAATTCCAAGTTTCAGACCCCACCCTAAATTTAATGATCAAACCCGTCTTCTTTATTTTTTCATGACATTTTTAATCATACACTCCATATATGTGAGCCTTATTCATGAATCATGATACGTTATATATATGTGAGTGGAACACCACAATAGTATTTAAATGTTATTTTATTTAAAAACATGAATCTCATAAGCATACGATTCATAAAATATATTGTATAAGTGATGTAAATTCGTTTACGTCTCATACAAAATTTCTCAATTTGTTATTATTCTATTTATATATATATATATATATATATATATATATATATATATTACATGAATAAATTAATTATAATCACGAAAAAAAGGATATCGAACAAACATACTTAAATTTACAAATATTGAATTATATAACTACTTATCTGTCTTAAAAGTAGGTTGATGGCAAGTACGAGGGACGCTTATATGAAATTTAATAAAGGGTCAAAAATTCGCAGATCTTTTGTGGGTCTGACAGGATTAAATGGCTATTTCGAAAAAAAAATTGTACAAAAATCACGCAGAAAATTAACAGAAAAACGGGTTTCAAATTTGTGTTACTATGAAGGTAATTATATGTTATTGTAAGGGCAAATATGGTTTAATAGAAGTACAAATAACGCATAACTTGATTTTTCACTTGAAATGTTAATACAATTAATTTAAGTAAGGATAAAAAACTTGCAGATTTTTTTGCAACTCATACCAAATCAAACAGATTTTTAAAAAAAAATTATCCAAAAAATAAACAGAAAAATGGATTCTAGGTTTGTGTTACTGTAAATGTAATTATATGTTACTATACGGGGCAATATGTGTTACTGTAAAGACAAGTAACACATAGTAATTTACTTTTGAGTAACATATATTTGTCCTTAAAGTAACACATGCAAAGTATTAAAAATTGTGTTACTATATAAATACAAATGTATTATTTTATATAGAAAGATGTGTTATTGTATGAAGAAAATGTTATTACTGTGTGAATGAAATACTCAGTTCATCCCAAAACAAAAAATATAGATTTACATCTATGCATCTTGAATGGTTTATCCTTAAAATTACAAAATACATAACAATCAACAATTAATTAAAACAGATCCACGTATAATTTTATATTATTCCATTCTTTTTTTTTAGTAAATTAAAAAACGTTAAACATATGTCAGATGTTAGTTTAAGCATTAGAAAGATGGTTCTTCTAACTCATAAAATAGGGGGTGACCTAACATATGTCAAATGTTAGTTTAAGCATTATAAAGATGGTTCTTCTAACTCATAAAATAGGGGGTGACCTCATAAAATATGGAGGTAAATAACTGTGGTCATCCAATATAAAGAGTCGGTCCATGACTATTTATTTTTTAATTAGGGGATGAACTCATAAAATAGGAGGGTGCAGATTGTGTATGTATTGTGGGTCAGATTCAAATAGTTATTTGGGCATATTTCACAATAGTATTATTGTGAAATATTTTTTAAAAGTTTTTGTCATCATAGAAAGATGTGTTATTATATGAATAAAATGTAATTACTGCGTGAATGAAATACTCAGTTCATCCCAAAACAAAAAATAAAGATTTAAATTCACGCATCTTGAATAGTTCATTCTTAAAATTACAAAATACATAATAATCAACAGTTAATTAAAATAGATTCACGTATGATTTTATCTTATTCTATTCTATTTTTTTTTTAGTAAATTAAAAAACATTAAACATATGTCAAATGCTAATATAAGCATTAGAAAGATGATTCTAACTCTAAAGAAGTTTTTCTAACTCATAAAATAGGGAGTGACCTCATAAAATATGGGGACAAATAATCGTGGTCATCCAATATAAAGAGTCGATCCATGACTATTAAAAAAAAAAGATGAACTCATAAAATATGTAGATAAATAATCGTGGTCATCCAATATAAAGTGTCGATCCATGACTATTGAAAAAAAAATGATGAACTCATAAAATAGGGAGGTGCAGGTTAAGTATGCATGATGGATCAGATCAAATAGTTGCATATTTCACAATAGTATATTATTAATACTATTATTAAATATTTTATAAAAAATTTTATCATTATAAATATAATTACATAAAGTAAATTAATGTATTGTACCATGAATCTAAGAAAGGACCTCCTACATGTAGTTACAGTGTCGTGATGTGTCGTAATGATTACTGTAGTCAGTTAATCTAAGTCATTAAAAATCTAATCTAAAGACTTAAACTTAATGACATGTAAGAATTATCCATCTAAGAATATAACTAAACTAAAAAGTTTTTTTTTAACTTTTTAGCGAGAATTCTAAAACGGCCCAGTCTATTTTCATCCTCATTGCAATATATTGGTCTAGCCAAGGAAAACAAAAGTATAATTTTTGGGAATGACTTATGTGAAAATAGCTTATATATGTAATTATGTGTAAATCAATTAAATAAAAAAAATAAATATACAATTTATACATAATTACACATAAACTATTGACATAAAAGTTTTTGCAATGATTTATATGTAATGAGTTTATTGACATTATAGACCAAGATTCTAGCCCATCTTTCAACTCAAGACAAAAATTATTGATATTACAAATTAAGACAAATCCATATTTGACATTCCTAATATGCCTTCAGATCAATATATTAAAATAATTAATATTAAAATTGAATGAACCTTCCTTGTTTTTTGCCGAATTTTCCTTATTAGATTTATTTCCAATTGAATCATTCATTTCCAAGTTTCCATCCAAAAATCTCTTAGCGTAATCAATATCTCTCATCGTCTCCCTCTTAGTTCCTCCAAAAAAACTGCATTCAATTTCAGCGTTTATCTCCATGAATCGATGATAACCTCAATCATCGTCATTCATTTTTGTTAAAAATTTGGCGTCGATCTGTTCAAGGTTCGGCCAAATCCGTCACGAACTGCCATTGTTGCACCGACAAGCTATGTAATTCTGTCCAAGGTTCGGCCAGATCCACTCGAATACGACGTCGTCGATCTGTTCAAGGTATGTAATTTTGTGTTTTAAAATTTGCGAGCTTATCTCGCAAGTGGGGTGTTTTGAAGTCATCAATCATGGGATTTCTCCAGATTTAATGAAGCTGGTTTTGTTTATTGCCGGTGAAATTTTTGTGATTGCACCGGTGAGGAGGAGATTAAAGATCAAGGTGAAGATTTGACTGTATATAATTATATGTACGCATATTTTATATATGCATTTAATGTATGCACTATTTTATGCATATATCAAAATATATGCGTTAAATATATTCTTTTCAAATAGTGTTAAATATAATCACAATATCTTGTTTTGCCACACAGTCAAATAATATGCATGTTATCAAAATAATGTATTAAAATCCCCACGCTCAAAAAAAATGTATTAAAATAATTTATCTAAATAAATTATAAATTTTATAGTATTGTTATACAATTTTTCTTTCGATATTATTTAATTTTCATATACTATAGATTTGTATTTTAATTATATAAAATTAAATATTAAACAATTTTAAACTATCAATAATAATCTTGGGCATATTGACATTCCCAAATATAATAAATTAAATATATTTATAAAAGTGGTATGCAACATATTTTTGCATATCAATTAGAATATGCAACAATTTTTTCTATATGCAACATTTTTTTTAATGTCAATAAGAATATGCAACATATTTATGGGAATCGAATTTGGAGATTAATAATTTTTTTAAATTTTGGAAAGTTATAAATGGGCAGAATTTTAGAAATATTTTTACAGATTTTGTTTTTTAATAGTTGACTTTATAATAATAATACTAATTTTGCTGAAATTAATTTTTTAAAATTCAAAATTCATTTTAATTAGTAACAATCGAAAAATAATAACATGCAAGACACGATTTGTGCTCTAAATACCTTTAAGTATTCTACGCACAAGCTTCTTCTTCTGCGTTATCTTCTTTCACCTTCAATGGCGAGAGAATTCCAATGTTGGGAGGAATTAATGTGGCGAGAGAATTCCAATGTTAAGGAAAGTGTTTTTGAATTAATAGGAGTGCGCGATTTTCGAGGAAAATATCTTACAGATTTTATTGATTCTCTTCTACTAGTTGACTTTCTAATAATTATAGAGTTTAAATCTAATTATTTCAAAATTTAAATTTGTATCAACACATTGGGGTATAATTGTACTTCAATTTGTTATTTTGGCTTGATATGTAATAGCAAATAAATTTTCCTTAATTTACAAAAACTTAGGGTGAAATGGTCTATAGTGTAATTCTCCCATTGTAATTATGTACAAATCAAGCAAATAAGGAAAATAAATATACAAAATCTCGGTAAATTAAATTGACGGGTAATCCGAGCCCAAAATCCAAAGCCCGCGAAATTAATACAATATTATTATGCATATAAGGCAAAATAAATTACAAATTATAGTTATACCTTAGTAAGGACGGAGCGACGTGAGGCCTAGAGGGGGCACTGGCCCCCAAGGCTTTTTAATTTTTTTATTATATATATTTAGTTCAAGTTAGGGAATAAATTTCAATGATACTCTTAGTAATTATTAAATTACTAGATAACTCCCCGCGTATTACGCAGTATATTGATAAAAGTTAATACTCAAAATAGTATAACTCATATTTTAAAATTTTAAAGATACACTTATAAAATTTCATTATAAAGATTTAAAAGATTATAATGTAATTGGAAAGTTAATAGATGGAATGTATTGAATAATTAATGTAATTTAGAAATTAAGTGATTACTAGATGAAAAATATTGAATAACGTGTAATTATAAATTAAGGAAAGTATATATGCTTAAAATATTACTGTAGACGTGGCTTCATAACAAATAACAAAATTACACGTGTAATTCGATTTTTGATAAAATGACACGTAAACCAAAGCTCTCACAAGATGACACATCATCATTTTAAAACTCCCTATTAGTATTATAGGGGATAATTACTCAAACTATTTAAAAATATTGTCCAAATTTTCGATGCCACTTAAAATTTGTTCTAAAAACTTGAAAATTTAAGTATTATATATTGAGATTTTTTTAGTGTTATTTTATGTGTTTTCAAGTTTTTGCATTTATATATTGTGTAAACTAGTGTAAGACCCGCTAATTTAGCGGGATTGAAAAAAATATATTATTATTTAATAAGAATTTATATAATTTATTATTTTAAAATATATTTAATAATAATTAATATATTTGATAATTCATGTCATCTTGAGTTTTTGTCTAATAATGTTTTTGTATGCATATAGCTTGCATTTTAAAATACTTATAAAATTAAAAAAAATAAACATAAGAAATTTGGAGCACATTAGAGATAAATATATAGTACTTTGTAAAAGTTTGTAGAATAATATAGAGAACATTTGTCAGCAGTTTAATTAAAATCATATTAGTATATAAATATAGATTAAATTTTGCTCTAATTAAAATGAGTGTTAGTTGATTGAAAATAAACATAACTTTTACTTTTAATAATTGAACAAAATTTAAATTAAAGAAAAGTTTAAAAGAGTGAGAAAAATTTAAGGAAATTTTAAAAAAATAAATTTTAAAATTTTTTTAACTCAAAATAAAGAAAAAAATTATTTAAGAAAATAACTGTAAAGAACAGATAAAAGAGAGAGAGGAGAGGGAAAAACTGTAGAAAAAAAAAAGAGAAATATTTATAAAAAAAATCTTTTTAAAGTAGAAGAATATTGAATAAAATAAAATAACTCTATAAAAAGGAGAGAGAAATTGTTTAAGAAATATATAAAAGAAAATTGAATAAAGAAAACTAACCAAGAAAAAAAAAAAAAGATGGAGAGAAAAAAAAATGTAAATTTTAAGAAAATTTGAAAAATAAAAAGATAGAAAGAAAAATTTAGAAATATTAATTAAGGGTAGATTTAATACAAAACATCAAAATGACTTGCAGATTAATTAACAACATGTAACCCGTAGAATGACATTTATAAAATTTGAACAAGAGATAAAGATAAAAAATATGTACAAATTTGTGTAAATTTATAATATATTTTAATTTATTAATTAAAAATATAATCTTTAAAATATGTACAAATTTGTATATTTGTTATTATATTAAAAGATAAAAATGAAATATTGTAATAATATAGATTACATTATATATATATATATATATATAAATTAATAGAATATATAAAGAATTAAAATTTTATTTATAAAATAAGTCAATATATAAAATTACATATTGTGGAAAACTGTAGACCACATTTGTTAAACGTTTATAAAAGATAATAGAATAGAAGATTGCTTCCTTCGAAACTTTATAGGGGTCGTGTCATCCGAAACACAGTTTGGAATAAAAAATTTACTGCCAATCAGTCCTCCATATTTTTTTTTTGAAAGTATTGATCTTCTAACCATCCTTTTATAAATATTAATTGAAAATTAAGTCGAAAATGAGATTTAGTGATATGTAAAGTAAAATAAAGGGGGTGATATTTTGAGTGAATTATTGAGGTATAAAGTAAAATGGGTGACAATCTCAACCATACACTTTCATTTTTTTTTATGTATTGGATCAAAGTTATTTAAGATAAAACGGTAAATATTACTCCCTCCGTCCCACAATAACTTTCACACTTTCCTTTTTTGGACGTCCCACAATAACTTTCACACCCTTAAAATGGAAAATCCTTTATAAATTCCACCCTCACAATATCCTCAATTTTACACAAATGACATTACTTTTTCTACACACATACACAAAAGTCAACTCATTCTTTACTTTATACATAAAGGTTTACAAAATTACACCTCAAAACTCCACTCATTACTACACTTTCTTAATATTTGTGCTCATCTACCTATGAAAATTAATATGGGACAGAGGGAGTATCAACTATTAACTATAGCAACTATTGGACCACAAATATCGCCCATTACTCTGGTTGACAATTAGGGTGTGTTTGCAAATCATAGTGATTGATTCAAAGTGATTAAAATTGATTTTTGTAATAAAATTGAAAGTTGGTAGTGTTTTTAAATTAAGCGCTTTAAATGAATTGCGTATATGTTGTGATTAAAATTGATTTTTGCAACAAACCACTTTTTTTTATAAATTTACTGTCACATCCCGATTTTAGGGCCTAGATAAAAACACCATATTTTTATTTAGGGTCAATAATCGAATTGGAATTTTATTTCTCAAACTTTTGGGAGATTTCGGGACATTACATATTCTTAAATCGACGAAATTCCAATTCTCGAATTGGAATTTTATTTCTCCAACTTTTGGTAGATTTCGGGACATTACATATTCTTAAACCGATGAAATTACAATTCTCGAATTGAAATTGTATTTCTCCAACTTTAGGGACATTTCGGGACATTATATATTCTTAAACCGACGAAATTCCAATTCTCGATCTGGATTTTATTTCTCCAACTATAGGGACATTACATTTTCTTAAACCGACGAAATTCCAATTTGGGAATTGGAATTTTATTTCTCAAACTCTGGGACATTTCGGGACATTACATATTCTTAAACCGACTAAATTCCAATTCTCGAACTGGAATTTTATTTCTCCAACTGTAGGGATATTTCGGGACATTACAATTCCCGAACTAGAATTTTTTTTCTCCAACTTTTGGGAAAATTCGGGACATTACATAATCTTAAACCGACGAAATTCCAATTCTCGAACTGGAATTTTATTTCTCCAACTGTAAGGGGACATTTCGGTACATTATATATTCTTAAACAGACGAAATTCCAATTCTCGAATTGGAATTTTATTTCTCAACCTTTGGGACATTTCGGGACATTATATACTTTTAAACCGACGAAAGTTTAATTCTCGAACTGGAATTTTATTTCTCCAACTTTTGGTAGATTTCGGAACATTACATATTCTTAAACCGATGAAATTACAATTCTCGAATTGAAATTGTATTTCTCCAACTTTAGAGATATTTCGGGACATTATATATTCTTAAACCGACGAAATTCCAATTCTCGATCTGGATTTTATTTCTCCAACTGTAGGGACATTACATATTCTTAAACCGACGAAATTCCAATTCGGGAATTGGAATTTTATTTCTCAAACTCTGGGACATTTCGAGACATTACATATTCTTAAACCGACTAAATTCCAATTCTCGAACTGGAATTTTATTTCTCCAACTGTAGGGATATTTCGGGACATTACAATTCTCGAACTGGATTTTTTTTTCTCTTCCAATTCTCGAACTGGAATTTTATTTCTCCAACTATAAGGGGACATTTCGGGACATTATATATTCTTAAACAGACGAAATTCCAATTCTCGAATTGGAATTTTATTTCTTCAACTTTGGGACATTTCAGGACATTATATATTTTTAAACCGACGAAATTCCAATTCTTGAACTGTAATTTTGTTTCTTCAACTTTCGGGACATTACATATTCTTAAACCGACGAAATTCCAATTCTCGAATTTAAATTTTATTTCTCCAACTTTGGGACATTTCGGGACATTACATATTCTTAAACCGACGAAATTCCAATTCTCGAATTGGAATTTTATTTCTCCAACTTTGGGACATTTCGAGACATTATATATTTTTAAACCGACGAAATTCCAATTCTCGAACCGGAATTTTATTTCTCCAACTTTTGATACATTTCGAGACATTATATATTCTTAAACCGACGAAATTCCAATTCTCGAACTAGAATTTTATTTCTCCAACTAAAGGGACATTTCGGGACATTATATATTCTTAAACCGACGAAATTCCAATTCTCGAACTGGAATTTTTTTTCTCCGACTTTTGGGAGATTTCGGGACATTACATATTCTTAAACAGACGAAATTCTAATTCTCGAATTGGAATTTTATTTCTCCAACTTTGGGACATTTCGGGACATTACAGATTCTTAAACCGACGAAATTCCAATTCTCGAACTCGAATTTTATTTCTCAAACTTTTGGGAGATTTCGGGACATTATATATTCTTAAACTGACAAAATTTCAATTCTCGAATTGCAATTTTATTTCTCCAACTTTAAGACATTTCGGGACATTACATATTCTTAAACCGACGAAATTCCAATTTTCAATCTGGAATTTTATTTCTCCAACTGTAGGGACATTTCAGGACATTATATATTCTTAAACCGACAAATTCCAAATTCAAATTCTAAAACTGGAATTTTATTTTTCAAACGTTTGGGAGATTTCGGGACATTACATATTCTTAAACCGACGAAATTCCAATTCTCGAACTGGAATCTTTTTTCTCCAACTTTAGGGACATTTCGGGACATTATATTTCTCAAACCGACGAAATTCCAATTCTCGAACTGGAATTTTATTTCTCCAACTTTTTGGACTTTTCGGGACATTACATATTTTTAAACCGACAAAATTCCAATTCTCGAAATGGAATTTTATTTCTCCAACTTTTAGGACATTTCGAGACATTACATACTCTTAAACTGACTAAATTCGAATCCTCGAACTAGAATTTCATTTCTCCAACTTTAGGGACATTTCGGGACATTATAAATTCTTAATCCGCCGAAATTTCAATTCTCGAACTGAAATTTTATTTCTCCAACTTTTAGGAACATTATATATTCTTAAACCGACTAAATTCCAATTCTCGAATTGGAATCTTATTTCTCCAACTTTAGGGACATTTCGAAACATTATATTTCTCAAACCGACGAAATTCCAATTCTCTAACTAGAATTTTATTTTTCAACTTTTGGGAAATTTTGGGACATTACATACTCTTAAACCAACGAAATTCCAATTCTCGAACTAGATTTTATTTCTCCAACTGTAGGGACATTTCGGGACATTATATATTCTTAAACCGACGAAATTCAAATTCTTGAACTGGAATTTTATTTCTCCAACATTTGGAACATTTTGGGACATTATATATTCTTAAACCGACGAAATTCAAATTCTCGAATTGGAATTTTATTTCTCAAACTTTAGGGACATTTCGGGACATTATACATTTTTTTAACCGACGAAATTCCAATTCTCGAATTGGAATTTTATTTCTTCAACTTTTGAGACATTCCGGAACATTATATATTCTTAAACCGACGAAATTCAAATTCTCGAACTGGAATTTTATTTCTCCAACCGAAGGGAAATTTCGGGACATTATATATTCTTAAACCGACGAAATTCCAATTCTCGAACTAGAATTTTATTTCTCCAACTGTAGGGACATTATATATTCTTAAACCGACAAAATTTCAATTCTCGGATTGGAATTTTATTTCTCCAACTTTAGGGAAATTTCGGGACATTATATATTCATAAACCGACGAAATTCCAATTCTCGAATTAGAATTTTATTTCTCAAACTTTGGGACATTTCGTGACATTATATATTTTTAAACCGACGAAATTTTAATTCTCGAACTGGAATTTTAATTTCTCCAACTTTTGGTAGATTTCGGGACATTACATATTCTTAAACCGATGAAATTACAATTCTCCAATTGAAATTGTATTTCTCCAACTTTAGGGACATTTCGGGACATTATATATTCTTAAACCGATGAAATTCCAATTCTCGATCTGGATTTTATTTCTCCAACTGTAGGGACATTACATTTTCTTAAACCGACGAAATTCCAATTCGGGAATTGGAATTTTATTTCTCAAACTCTGGGACATTTCGGGACATTACATATTTTTAAACCAACTAAATTCCAATTCTCGAACTGGAATTTTATTTCTCCAACTGTAGGGATATTTCGGGACATTACAATTCCCGAACTAGAATTTTTTTTCTCCAACTTTTGGGAAATTTCAGGACATTACATAATCTTAAACCGACGAAATTCCAATTCTCGAACTGGAATTTTATTTCTCCAACTGTAAGGGGACATTTCGGTACATTATATATTCTTAAACAGACGAAATTCCAATTCTCGAATTGGAATTTTATTTCTCCAACTTTGGGACATTTCGGGACATTATATATTTTTAAACCGACGAAATTCCAATTCTTGAACTGTAATTTTTTTTCTCCAACTTTCAGGACATTACATATTTTTAAACCGACGAAATTCCAATTCTCGAATTGAAATTTTATTTCTCCAACTTAGGGACATATCGGGACATTACATATTCTTAAACCGACGAAATTCCAATTCTCGAATTGGAATTTTATTTCTCCAACTTTGGGACATTTCGAGACATTATATATTTTTAAACCGACGAAATTCCAATTCTCGAACCAGAATTTTATTTCTCCAACTTTTGATACATTTCGGGACATTATATATTCTTAAACCAACGAAATTCCAATTCTCGAACTAGAATTTTATTTCTCTAACTGAAGGGATATTTCGGGACATTATATATTCTTAAACCGACGAAATTCCAATTCTCGAACTGGAATTTTATTTCTCCGACTTTTGGGAGATTTCGGGACATTACATATTTTTAAACAGACGAAATTCCAATTCTCGAATTGGAATTTTATTTCTCCAACTATTGGGACATTTCGGGACGTTACTTATTCTTAAACCGACGAAATTCCAATTCTCGAACTGGAATTTTATTTCTCCAACTGTAGGTACATTTCAGGACATTATATATTATTAAACAGACGAAATTTCAATTCTCGAACTGGAATTTTATTTCTCCAACTATAAGGGGACATTTTGGTACATTATATATTCTTAAACAGACGAAATTCCAATTCTCGAATTGGAATTTTATTTCTCCAACTTTGGGACATTTTGGGACATTATATATTTTTAAACCGACGAAATTCCAATTCTCGAATTGGAATTTTATTTCTCCAACTTTGGGACATTTTGGGACATTATATTTCTCAAACCGACGAAATTCCAATTCTCGAACTGTAATTTTATTTCTCCAACTGTAGGGACATTTCGGGACATTACATATTATTAAACCGACGAAATTCCAATTCTCGAACTGGAATTTTATTTCTCCAACTTTTGGGACTTTTCGGGACATTACATATTCTTAAACCGACAAAATTCCAATTCTCGAAATGGAATTTTATTTCTCCAACTTTTGGGACATTTCGAGATATTACATACTCTTAAACTGACGAAATTTGAATCCTCGAACTAGAATTTCATTTCTCCAACTTTAGGGACATTTCGGGACATTATAAATTCTTAATCCGCCGAAATTTCAATTCTCGAACTGAAAATTTATTTCTCCAACTTTTAGCGACATTATATATTTTTAAACCGACTAAATTCAAATTCTCGAATTGGAATCTTATTTCTCCAACTTTAGGGACATTTCGAAACATTATATTTCTCAAACCGACGAAATTCCAATTCTCGAACTAGAATTTTATTTCTTCAACTTTTGGGAAATTTTGGGACATTACATACTCTTAAACCAACGAAATTCCACTGGATTTTATTTCTCCAACTTAGGGACATTTCGGGACATTATATATTCTTGAACTGGAATTTTATTTCTCCAACATTTGGGACATTATATATTCTTAAACCGACGAAATTCAAATTCTCGAATTGGAATTTTATTTCTCAAACTTTAGGGACATTTCGGGACATTATACATTTTTTTAAACCGACGAAATTCCAATTCTCGAATTGGAATTTTATTTCTCCAACTTTTGAGACATTCCGGAACATTATATATTCTTAAACCGACGAAATTCAAATTCTCGAACTGGAATTGTATTTCTCCAACCGAAGGGAAATTTCGGGACATTATATATTCTTAAACCTGGAATTTTATTTCTCCAACTATAGGGACATTATATATTCTTAAACCGACAAAATTCCAATTCTCGGGTTGGAATTTTATTTCTCCAACTTTAGGGAAATTTCGGGACATTATATATTCTTAAACCGACGAAATTCCAATTCTCGAATTGGAATTTTATTTCTCAAACTTTGGGACATTTCGGGACATTATATATTTTTAAACCCACGAAAGTTTAATTCTCGAACTAGAATTTTATTTCTCCAACTTTTGGTAGATTTCGGGACATTACATATTCTTAAACCGATGAAATTACAATTCTCGAATTGAAATTGTATTTCTCCAACTTTAGGGACATTTCGGGACATTATATATTCTTAAACCGACGAAATTCCAATTCTCGATCTGGATTTTATTTCTCCAACTGTAGGGACATTACATATTCTTAAACCAACTGTAGGGATATTTCGCGACATTACATAATCTTAAACCGACGAAATTCCAATTCTCGAACTGTAATTTTATTTCTCCAACTGTAAGGGGACATTTCGGTACATTATATATCTTTAAACAGACGAAATTCCAATTCTCGAATTGGATTTTTATTTCTCCAACTTTGGAACATTTCGAGACATTATATATTTTTAAACCGACGAAATTCCAATTCTTGAACTGTAATTTTGTTTCTCCAACTTTCGGGACATTACATATTTTTAAACCGACGAAATTCCAATTCTCGAATTGAAATTTTATTTCTCCAACTTTGGGACATATCGGGACAATACATATTCTTAAACTGACGAAATTTCAATTCTCGAATTGGAATTTTATTTCTCCAACTTTGGGACATTTCGAGACATTATATATTTTTAAACCGACGAAATTCCAATTCTCGAACCGGAATTTTATTTCTCCAACTTTTGATACATTTCGGGACATTATATATTCTTAAACCGACGAAATTCCAATTCTCGAACTAGAATTTTATTTCTCCAACTGTAAGGGGACATTTCGGTACATTATATATTCTTAAACAAACGTAATTCCAATTCTCGAATTGGAATTTTATTTTCCACCTTTGGGACATTTCGGGACATTATATATTTTTAAACCGACGAAATTCCAATTCTTGAACTGTAATTTTGTTTCTCCAACTTTCGGGACATTACATATTTTTAAACCGACGAAATTCCAATTCTCGAATTGAAATTTTATTTCTCCAACTTTGGGACATATCGGGACATTACATATTCTTAAACCGAAGAAATTCCAATTCTCGAATTGGAATTTTATTTCTCCAACTTTGGAACATATCGGGACATTACATATTCTTAAACCGACGAAATTCCAATTCTCGAACCAGAATTTTATTTCTCCAACTTTTGATATATTTCGGGACATTATATATTCTTAAACCGACGAAATTCAAATTCTCGAATTGGAATTTTATTTCTCAAACTTTAGGGACATTTCGGGACATTATACATTTTTTAAACTAACGAAATTCCAATTCTCGAATTGGAATTTTATTTCTCCAACTTTTGAGACAATCCGGAACATTATATATTCTTAAACCGACGAAATTCAAATTCTCGAACTGCAATTTTATTTCTCCAACCGAAGGGAAATTTCGGGACATTATATATTCTTAAACCGACGAAATTCCAATTCTCGAACTGGAATTTTATTTCTCCAAGTGTAGGGACATTATATATTCTTAAACCGACAAGATTCCAATTCTCGGGTTGGAATTTTATTTCTCTAACTTTGGGACATTTCGGGACATTACAGATTCTTAAACCGACGAAATTCCAATTCTCGAACTGGAATTTTATTTCTCAAACTTTTGGAAGATTTCGGGACATTATATATTCTTAAACTGACAAAATTTCAATTCTCGAATTGCAATTTTATTTCTCCAACTTTGAGACATTTCGGGACATTACATATTCTTAAACCGACGAAATTCCAATTCTCAATCTGGAATTTTATTTCTCCAACTGTAGGGACATTTGAGGACATTATATATTCTTAAACCGACAAATTCCAAATTCCAATTCTCGAACTGGAATTTTATTTTTCAAACTTTTGGGAGATTTCGGGACATTACATATTCTTAAACCGACGAAATTCCAATTCTCGAACTAGAATCTTATTTCTCCAACTTTAGGGACATTTCGGGACATTATATTTCTCAAACCGACGAAATTCCAATTCTCGAACTGGAATTTTATTTCTCCAACTGTAGGGACATTACATATTATTAAACCGACGAAATTCCAATTCTCGAACTGGAATTTTATTTCTCCAACTATTGGGACTTTTCGGGACATTACATATTTTTAAACCGAAAAAATTCCAATTCTCGAAATGGAATTTTATTTCTCCAACTTTTGGGACATTTCGAGATATTACATACTCTTAAACTGACGAAATTGGAATCCTCGAACTAGAATTTCATTTCTCCAACTTTAGGGACATTTCGGGACATTATAACTTTTTAATCCGCCGAAATTTCAATTCTCGAACTGAAATTTTATTTCTCCAACTTTTAAGGACATTATATATTCTTAAACCGACTAAATTCCAATTCTCGAATTGGAATTTTATTTCTCCAACTTTGAGACATTTCGGGACATTATATATTTTTAAACCGACGAAATTCCAATTCTTGAACTGTAATTTTTTTTCTTCAACTTTCAGGACATTACATATTTTTAAACCGACGAAATTCCAATTCTCGAATAGAAATTTTATTTCTCCAACTTTTGGACATATCGGGACATTACATATTCTTAAACAGACGAAATTCCAATTCTCGAATTGGAATTTTATTTCTCCAACTTTGGGACATTTCGAGACATTATATATTTTTAAACCGACGAAATTCCAATTCTCGAACCGGAATTTTATTTCTCCAACTTTTGATACATTTCGGGACATTATATATTCTTAAACCGACGAAATTCCAATTCTCGAACTGGAATTTTATTTCTCCGACTTTTGGGAGATTTCGGGACATTACATATTCTTAAACATACGAAATTCCAATTCTCGAATTGGAATTTTATTTCTCCAACTTTGAGACATTTCGGGACATTACAGATTCTTAAACCGACGAAATTCCAATTCTCGAACTGGAATTTTATTTCTCAAACTTTTGGGAGATTTCGGGACATTAGATATTCTTAAACTGACAAAATTTCAATGCTCGAATTGCAATTTTATTTCTCCAACTTTGAGACATTTCGGGACATTACATATTCTTAAACCAACGAAATTCCAATTCTCAATCTGGAATTTTATTTCTCCAACTGTAGTGACATTTCAGGACATTATATATTCTTGAACCGACAAATTCCAAATTCCAATTCTCGAACTGGAATTTTATTTTTCAAACTTTTGGGAGATTTCGGGACATTACATATTCTTAAACCGACGAAATTCCAATTCTCGAACTGGAATCTTATTTCTCCAACTTTAGGGACATTTCGGGACATTACATATTATTAAACCGACGAAATTCCAATTCTCGAACTGGAATTTTATTTCTCCAACTTTTGGGACTTTTCGGGGCATTACATATTTTTAAACCGACAAAATTCCAATTCTCGAAATGGAATTTTATTTCTCCAACTTTTGGGACATTTCGAGACATTACATACTCTTAAACTGACGAAATTCGAATCCTCGAACTAGAATTTCATTTCTCCAACTTTAGGGACATTTCGGGACATTATAAATTCTTAATCCGCCGAAATTTCAATTCTCGAACTGAAATTTTATTTCTCCAACTTTTAAGGACATTATATATTCTTAAACCGACTAAATTCCAATTCTCGAATTGGAATCTTATCTCTCCAACTTTAGGGACATTTCGAAACATTATATTTCTCAAACCGACGAAATTCCAATTCTCGAACTAGAATTTTATTTCTTCAACTTTTGGGAAATTTTGGGACATTACATACTCTTATACCAACGAAATTCCAATTCTCGAACTGAATTTTATTTCTCCAACTATAGGGACATTTCGGGACATTATATATTCTTAAACCGACGAAATTCAAATTCTTGAACTGGAATTTTATTTCTCCAACATTTGGGACATTATATATTCTTAAACCGACGAAATTCAAATTCTCGAATTGGAATTTTATTTCTCAAACTTTAGGGACATTTCGGGACATTATACATTTTTTAAACGGACGAAATTTCAATTCTCGAATTGGAATTTTATTTCTCCAACTTTTGAGACATTCCGGAACATTATATATTTTTAAACCGACGAAATTCAAATTCTCGAACTGGAATTTTATTTCTCCAACCGAAGGGAAATTTCGGGACATTATATATTCTTAAACCGACGAAATTCTAATTCTCGAACTGGAATTTTATTTCTCCAACTGTAGGGACATTATATATTCTTAAATCGACAAAATTCCAATTCTCGGATTGGAATTTTATTTCTCCAACTTTAGGGAAATTTCGAGACATTATATATTATTAAACCGACGAAATTCCAATTCTCGAATTGGAATTTTATTTCTCAAACTTTGGGACATTTCGGGACATTATATATTTTTAAACCGACGAAAGTTTAATTCTCGAACTGTAATTTTATTTCTCCAACTTTTGGTAGATTTCGGGACATTACATATTCTTAAACCGATGAAATTACAATTCTCGAATTGAAATTGTATTTCTCCAACTTTAGGGACATTTCGGGACATTATATATTCTTAAACCGACGAAATTCCAATTATCGATCTGGATTTTATTTCTCCAACCGTAGGGACATTACATATTCTTAAACCGACGAAATTCCAATTCGGGAATTGGAATTTTATTTCTCAAACTCTGGGACATTTCGGGACATTACATATTCTTAAACCGACTAAATTCCAATTCTCGAACTGGAATTTTATATCTCCAACTGTAGGGATATTTCGGGACATTACAATTCCCGAACTGGAATTTTTTTTCTCCAACTTTTGGGAAATTTCGGGACATTACATAATCTTAAACCGACGAAATTCCAATTCTCGAACTGGAATTTTATTTCCAACTTTTGGGAAATTTCGGGACATTACATAATCTTAAACCGACGAAATTCCAATTCTCGAACTGGAATTTTATTTCTCCAATTGTAAAGGGACATTTCGGTACATTATATATTCTTAAACAAAGGAAATTCCAATTCTCGAATTGGAATTTTATTTCTCCAACTTTGGGACATTTCGGGACATTATATATTTTTAAACCGAGGAAATTCCAATTCTTGAACTGTAATTTTGTTTCTCCAACTTTCGGGACATTACATATTCTTAAACAGACGAAATTCCAATTCTCGAACTGGAATTTTATTTCTCCAACTGTAAAGAGACATTTCGGTACATTATATATTCTTAAACAAACGAAATTCCAATTCTCGAATTGAAATTTTATTTCTCCAACTTTGGGACATATCGGGACATTACATATTCTTAAACCGACAAAATTCCAATTCTCGAATTGGAATTTTATTTCTCCAACTTTGGGAGATTTCGAGACATTATATATTTTTAAACCGACGAAATTCCAATTCTCGAACCGGAATTTTATTTCTCCAACTTTTGATACATTTCGGGACATTATATATTCTTAAACCGACGAAATTCCAATTCTCGAACTAGAATTTTATTTCTCCAACTGAAGGGACATTTCGGGACATTATATATTCTTAAACCGACGAAATTCCAATTCTCGAACTGGAATTTTATTTCTCCGACTTTTGGGAGATTTCGGGACATTACATATTCTTAAACAGACGAAATTCCAATTCTCGAATTGGAATTTTATTTCTCCAACTTTGGGACATTTCGGGACATTACAGATTCTTTAACCGACGAAATTCCAATTCTCGAACTGGAATTTTATTTCTCAAACTTTTGGGAGATTTCGGGACATTATATATTCTTAAACTGACAAAAAAAATTTCAATTCTCGAATTGGAATTTTATTTCTCCAACTTTGGGACATTTCGGGACATTACATAATTCTTAAACCGACGAAATTCCAATTCTCGAATTGGAATTTTATTTCTCAAACTCAGGGACATTTCGGGACATTACATATTCTTAAACCGACTAAATTCCAATTTTCGAACTGGAATTTTATTTCTCCAACTGTAGGGATATTTTGGGACATTACAATTCCCGAACTGGAATTTTTTTTCTCCAACTTTTGGGAAATTTCGGGACATTACATATTCTTAAACCGACGAAATTCCAATTCTCGAACTGGAATTGTATTTCTCCAACTGTAAGGGGACATTTCGGGACATTATATATATTCGTAAACAGACGAAATTCCAATTATCGAATTGGAATTTTATTTCTCCAACATTGGGACATTTCGGGACATTATACATTTTTAAACCGACGAAATTCCAATTCTCGAACTGGAATTTTATTTCTCCAACTAAAGGGACATTTCGGGACATTATATATTATTAAACCGACGAAATTCCAATTCTCGAACTGGAATTTTATTTCTCAAACTTTAGGGACATTTCGGGACATTACATATTCTTATACAGACAAAATTTCAATTCTCGAATTTGAATTTTATTTCTCTAACTTTGGGACATTTCGGGACATTATATATTTTTAAACCGACGAAATTCCAATTCTCGAACTGGAATTTTATTTCTCCAACTGTAGGGACATTTCAGGACATTATATATTATTAAATAGACGAAATTTCAATTCTCGAACTGGAATTTTTTTTCTCTAACTTTTGGAACATTACATATCATCATATATCAGTAATTAAAGCAAACATTAAAGTAAACTAAATAATTTTCTAAAATTAAACAAGAAAAGGAGTAATAGACATACTTGGTTGCAGGCCACACCAGAAATCATTTGACTTTGGCAAGCACGCGATCACTAACCTTCCACTTTTGCAGCAGCCAGTTCTAGACACCTTTCTTCGGCTCGGAGCCATATATTACTGCACAAACCAAGATATCCCATGCATTAGAAGAAAGGCAAAGTAGTCAATCAAAGAAGGAAAAGAAGAGAATATAAAGTATCAGATCCTTTCAATAGAATCGGGTACTCAGATATTGAGAAAAGGTCGAGGAGATAAAAAAAAATTACAAGAACAAGAGAAAAATAATTTGAAAGAGGAACAAACACAAGTGTGACGATTTTACAAGCATCTTAATTTTTTTTCTTGTGAAGATACATATTCGTAGGCATGAATCCTGATACAACTTACATTTTTTTCAAAAGAAAAAAAAAACACTAAAAAAGATAAATAGTAAATTAATGGCAGAGGAGGGAGAAATTAAGATGTGGATTAGCAGAATGCATAATTGTAAAGGAAATAAGGAAGAGCACGGGATCACACAAAGATTGTACATACAGCAGCAACTCAGAATGTAAACAACAGTTTTTGCATGGCTGTTTTCATTTTTATTAAACAAAAAGTTAAACCCAGTCCAGCCCCAGACAAACAGATACCTATACTATACTCCAAAATCAGTAAACATAGGATTTAGACATTAATTAGTAGTGTATCACAAAAGGGAACTCCTAAATTCCTAATCCTATTAATGAGTGCAAAACTCAGAATATAGGAGTATAAAATTTGGTGGATGTTCAATCTCTAGAAAAGCATCCCTAGTTTTCAAAAATAAATGAGAGCATTTAATTACCAAATACACCTTTTGACCATCGAATAAATGAGATTAAAAATTGAAATAGATAGGAGAAAAAATTGTACCCATTTTGAACGAACAGAATGTCCCGGATAAATAAGATGAGAGTTTTAGCTTCTTCTCAATAATTTCATACCTGCAACAGGAAAAGTAGTTAAACAAACTATAGGAGAATGAAGTTTTACTAAAGCCTTGTTTATTTAAGCATACCAACTTAGATAGTTGCAGAATGCATTTCATATCCATTTTTCTTTAGATAAATAAGTAATTCTTCAACTCCTTCGATATACGAGTATCCTCGTCTAATGCAGTTTTTGAGGCCTGCAGGGAAGCAGTTGGGTAAATCTAGTTAATAATAATAAAGAAAATAGCTACATCTTTGTAAACATTGACATCAAAATTTTCCTCAAAATGGGAAAAATCTCCTTTAAAAAAAACATTTAATGCTCAAATTGGGATAACAATAGGCCACTTGAAATGAATGCAATTAACAATAATCTGGTACATAGGAAATGGTGATAGCTTGTTCAAAAGACCAAGGGTGGTCCATTTTTTAAGTAGCAAACGATTGTCCTAATGTGGCAATCCTGCTCCATTAGAATCACATCTAGTTTCAAGTAACTCAAAGTTCATTTCATGCATACAATGAATATATTGCAAGAAACAGGTAGGCATTACACAAGTCGAATAGATTAATGTCTAGATGATGAAGTTTTAGATCCAATGTGTATGTTGCAATTAAAATTGTGAAGTGCAATATCTAGAAAAATGAGGCTCCAAATGGAATTCACTCAATTCTTGATCTTAATTTCACGAAGGAACTTCACAGGTAGGACAAGAGTAGAAAATGAAATGATGGAATTTTCAACAAAACAAATCGAAAAAAATACAATTGAAATCAATACAGAAATCGAAAAAAATTAATTGAAAACAATACGAAAATTGAAATATACCCCAGTTTCGGTATAAAAAAAATTCGAATAAATACAAATATTCGATTTTTTTTTTTTTTTGGAAAAGAAGCAAAAAAATCGAAAATAATTATGGAAGGATTATAGATCTAAAATTTTTTCGATTTGAATTTCTAGAGAGGAGGCAGTTGAACCCTAAACCCTAAAAATCAAAATTGAATATTACCATTACGTGGCTTAGGGGAGGAGGTGGTGCGAACGAGCGGCGTGGCGCGGAGAACGGAGCTGGGGAGAGGCGGCGTTTGATCTGCGAAAAGACGCGTTCTTGGCTAGCAAACGGTGAGGCGGCTGGCTGGGGTCGCCTTCTTCTTCAAACGACCGTCTTCTTCTTTAAGCAAACAACGGATGGACAGCGTCGCTTGAAGGACGCGACGGCGGCCGCGTCTCTTGGGAGAAATGGCGACGGAGGCCGCGCTGCTTGGAGGATGGTCGACGGCGGCCGCGCTGCTTGGAGGAGGGGAATGGGTGGGTGTGTGTGCAGAGAAAATGGAAATTTAGGGTTTAGAAGTAAATACCCGTGTACTCATCCTGTGATGTGTGTGTATAACCGTGGCCAAAGAGAAATAGGGCAGCATATAATTTGGGCTTGATTTAATTTTAAAGGACCAAAATTAAAATTGGTATAAATTAGAGAGGAGCAAATAATTTTCCAATACTTTTTTTCCATCTTATGAGAGAAAGATTGAAATTAGGTTACTTAATATTGAGAGGACCACTGTTGACAGATGAGCACCATTAATAATGTTTGTTGATTTGTTTTCCAATGAATTCATTCTACGTGCAAGTGCAACGATGAATCATTTATTGACATAACTATTAGGCTCCATTTGATTGGAGGAATTTGATGGAGGAATTTGATCTATGGATTTTAAATTCATCATCTAAATTCACTCCACTTATTTGAATTATGAATGGATTTCAAATATTTAAATTTTTGCGAGAGAATTTTAAATTCTCACTAAAAACCATGTCATTTAAAATCCATCAATTTTTAAATCCTTTCATTTGAAATACCTTGTCAAATCAAATCCACTTATCCAAACACAACCTTACGGAAATTGAATTTGTGATTTTTTTTAATGTTTGAAATAGGTGACACCATTTGCACCCTATAAATTGCCAAGTACACATCATTTCTAAGTTAAATGGTAAAAGATTATTGTGTTGTATATAGTTATGATCGTGGATTGATTATTCTCAATTCTCATTCTTCCTTTTCAACGCCTTTAATAAAAAAATTAAAGGAACGTTACATTTAAACAATCAATTACGAACGGAAGAATAACCTTCGAGATAGGAGGATATGGAATAATTATGTATACCACATTTGACATGTAACTTTCATTTAAATTGAGATAATTGTTTTCCCTTCAACATAGACAAACATCCGCATTTTTCGGTGTCTAAGCTTTCCTTTCGTTTGTTCTTCTTCCTCAAAATCATCATCCTCATAGTCACCTTTCTTTGCTCTTTTTTTACCCTTCTTAGCATCAACACTAACCTACTTTTGATGATATACCCGGCATGCTCACGTGTCAAAAAAAATACATGTTTGCTTCCTCCTAACACCGTTATCAGAGTTGAACAACAACAATTATGTTGTTCTCTGCACACCTGACTCGATTTAGTGGTGCATCACAATACTCAAAATATTACATGGTTATGAAGACGTTTGTGTACTTCATAATAATTTTACGACATGAAATGTTTGCATCATTTAGTTATTTTCTTCCACTTCATTGAACCCGTCTTCGACATCATCCACGTCGTATGCATTGTCCACAATGAATGCATCACATCGTCTTTAAAATTTTCATCATCTCCTAAGTTCTGGAAAAAAAAATCGAAAACATAACAAAAGTTCAAAATTTCACATGAAACTCAATCATCTTTTAATATGAAGAGCTGAAAATAGGTGCAAATTTTAGTTTAAAATTTTGAAATATCATCATCTTATCAACAAACCAGGCTTAAAATTTTAAACTTATTCAATTATAAAAAAATGCATCAAATTATTTATGCTATTGCATTCACGTCTTCAATCCTAGCAAACTACTCTAATGAGAGCATACTAGAGCAAGAAAGAAACAATAAACATTATTCAAAAGTGTTAACAAAAAAATGCTAATAAACATTATCCAAAAGAATTTGAACAATAAAATCTTATTTTAAAAAAAAACTTATGTATATGCGTATCTAGCACCACCAAACTACCTGGCATACCCGACCAAAAATGAGTGAACCATCAGACAAATGGACGAAAATTCTATTGCGAATAAGTTATTTTATATATATATATATATTTTTTACAGTCTTGGTATATTTTCTGAGGAAGTCCAGTTAGTTAGGGATAGGTCGTAGGGGGTTGAGTGTTAGTATGACATTTTTATTTATTTATTTAAAAAGAAAAAGATAGATTGAATATTTTATAAATGCCTAAAAATAATTAAATTCAAAGGTGAACCTACTAGTTTGAGGTCCAAATAATAGTAGTAGCATTTATTTTTCTTTAAATCTGATGCATTCAAAATCTTAAAGCCCACTCAATACGTAGCAGGCCAAATTTTAAGCTCATGAGTTAAAATAATGGGATAAGCCCGTCTACAAAAAATGAAAGAATAAGGGCGCGGCTAAAGGCACCCGGATTTCCTATGAGTACACCCACGGGATGAGAACACACACAAAACGGATGAGGACACCCACCTGGAAAATCCAAAAATGCCCTTAACATTTCTCCCCCTCCCTCCCTCCCTTCTCTCCATCGGTACACCTACCTCTCCATCTTCCCCAAACCTCTCCCCCACTCCATCAACGTTTTTTCGCACCACTCCCACTCCATTTTCGCACCACTCCCACTCCCACTACCTACGACGTCGAAGAAGAGAAAGAGAGAGCACCGTTCTCCCCCACTCCATCGTTTTTTTGGAGAATAGGAGCTCGCATTTTTTTTTCATTTTGCAAAAATGGTTAAAGGTTAGTTTTTCTTGCTTATATTTGAGAAGAAGAGTAGGACACATGTTTAATTTCGGTTTTTGTTGGTTGAAACATTGATTTTATTGTTGTAGGGTTTAGGTTTTGTTTTTTGAATTTGGGGTTAATTCATGTATGTGTTGATTACGGTTGGTTTTTTGTGTTATAATCATGTTTATGTGTAGAATGTATCAATTTTTGATGTGTTAGGATGAAAATAAACAAATGGACATCTAATTGGCATGGTTTAGCACGATTGCAGCGTTTTGGACTGGTTTTTCGAACATGGACCCAATGTTGGGAAGTTTTTTTCGAACATTTGTCAAATGTTCGAAAATTTGTTCGTTACACAGACTTTTGGGTAAAAAATTCGACCAAGTAAAACTCGCGGAAGTTTTTTTCGAACATGGACCCAATGTTGGGAAGTTTTTTTCGAACATGGACCGAATGTTGGGAAGTTTTTTTCGAACATTTGTCAAATGTTCGAAAATTTGTTCGTTACAGAGACTTTTGGGTTAAAAATTCGACCAAGTAAAACTCGCGGAAGTTTTTTTCGAACATGGACCCAATGTTGGGAAGAAGTGATGACCCTTCAAATTCCCGCGTTTAGATAGGAGGTGGGTGTACTCATCCGGCGTTTTTTTTAAAAAGTACAGGAGGGGTAAATACGTCATTTCGCAACACCCTTGGGACAAAAAAAATTCCCGTGGGTGTACTCATAGAAAATCCGGGTGCCTTTAGCCGCGCCCAAGAATCAATATGTGTGGGTGTTAGCCTTAAAATTTTAATAATATGAAAGAATTTTATCTCATTTAAAAATCCGAACTTATAGATTACGGAATATTAATCGAAGCTATTAAGATTTGAGAAGTTCATTCCCTGGCTCTGACGATCTAATATTTGCTTATAGTCCATACATTCTAAGTTATGATCCTACATATTACGAAGGTTAATTTTTTATTTAAAAAGTAATACCACTTATTTTAAATTAAAATATAATTTTTTTTAATTACAATAATTACTAAATGTTATTTAAAAAGTACTACGGAGTACTATATATCACCTAGCAATTAATACTATATACTTGAAAAGTATTACTCCGAAATTATACATTTTTTATACTTATTAAACTTCTGGTTCAAAAAAAAAAAATAGTTATTATATACTTTTTCAAGGGCCTATATACGTAACTAACCCAATTGCAAATCCAAAAGTACAGAATGTGTTTGGATATCGTCTCACTTGATGATGTTATTTAATGTATAATTAATTAAGATGATGACAAAGAAGAATGTATTTTATTGAGTATTATTATTGATGTCTAAATAATTTTGGCGGAACATTCAAATAAATTTAGGCTTCGTTTGGGTGGAGGGATTTGATCGTGGAGGGATTTGATCTATGAATTTCAAATTCATCATTCAAATTCACTCCCCTTGTTTGGATTAAAAATGAAATTAATGGATTTAAAATTCTAAGTATATTTTTTTAGTTAAAATTGAGAGGATTTTAAATTGATTCACGTGTTATGCAACACTAAATAAACAACCGCAAGTGTACGGTGTCTATTGTAGCGTGATAAGCACGAGGTCGATTCCACAAGGAGGCTAAGCGTAAAAGGGTAGTTTGCTAGTCGAGTTCTAAGTAGACGTGATCGATAATTTGAGTGGTGTGAATTACTCTAAGATTACCTAACAATGTGTCACCAATAAGTAATGAAGAGTAAATACGAAATCGATCAAATACCATGCAAATCAATAAAACGAAGGTAAAATGGATAAAAACGCAAAGAAGGAAAGGTGGGTTCCAAGGCAATTGTAATACATAGATATCCGTTTATGATCTTGTTTAAATGGTCATTAAGGTTATCTCATATAGGGTGATCACACAAGAAGAATTAATTAATCTCTCGATCTAATTAACCAAAGACGCAATGTAACATAGGCTCGTAGGATAATTCAAGTCCCTCTCCGATAATTAATCCTCTTTCGAGATCATAATAATACCGGGTTGCATGCTTGCATACGATTAAACGGAATAAATCTCTCGATCTTACCCCAATTAACAATGAATTAAGATAAGCATCATGGCCAATAACAACATGCTTTGCAATAAGGAATTAAGCATACAAATAAGAGACAAACACCAATTAAAGCAAGAAATTAATCATAAACTTCAATCCAAGTATCTACAATGCCTTAGAACCACAAAGTTGTTTAACTACTCAAATACATATCCAAACTACAAATTCCAAATGAAATAACTAAATAAAAAGGAAAAGAAAGAGAAAGCTTAGTCTAGATTGTGGTAGGAGATGAAATTCCCAAGCTAATGCCTCTTCCTTTGCATGAATTGGTGAAGAGATGAAGAAGTTATGGCCAAAACACCTCCAAATGTGTGTAATTATGTGTGGATTGGGGGAAGGTGTCTTGAATTTCAAGAAAGAGGGTATTTATAGTGTTGGGGTAGGGTTTGGGTGTGATATTTGCAAGTAAGTCCCTCAAAAATGGATAAAATGCGCGTTTGGCACCGAAAATAGAGCGGCCCGGCCGGGTGGAGTGTTGGCCGAGCTAAAGTGAAAACAGGGGCTAAGCGGCTCGGCCGGGCGGAAGGTTCGTAAATGGCGAGGGGCGTTGGCTTGTTCGGCCGCCCGGCCGGGCCAAAGTTTCGACTTGGCCAGAATTTTATTGCTCGGCCGCCCGGCCGGGCCAATGTTTCGTCTTGGCTCCATCTTCGTTTTCGTCCTCCAACTTCGTCCCTCCGTATCTTGAGCTTCCGACCTCCGATCGACTCGATTCTTTTGGCTATTCCACTCCATTTTTCAAGCCGGATCCAATGGTGCACTCCTCTTTCCGGTCCGATCACTTGTGGTATGTGTTTTGCTCCAAATTCCATCGTTTTACCTATAAAATCAACAAAACCCTACCTTTCTCTCATTTTGGCTAAAACAATCATATTCAATGCATAAATCAATGAAATCCACATCAAACATGCTTCATATGTGCCTCTAAAACGTGTAAATTCCACCCGAATCAAACTCCCCCAAACTTAAAATGTTGTTTGTCCTCAAACAACTAAGCACTTAAAGCAATGAGGGTGGAATGATCACAATGGAATATTCAATGCAAATCACACATGCAAAGTAAGATGTAATGATATCTCTTTCTCAAAGTGCATTTCTCAATGAAGGTCATAGGCTCATTATTGCAATCCACATTCATAGATCAAGGAATGCACAAGTACACAACACATTGTGATGGGAAACATAATCCTAATGCTCAAGTCCTCTACTCATATGATGGAGTGTTTCTCTCAAACACACAAACAAATTAAGGATATTAATGCACTCATCAACCAAGTCATGCTATGCAATCACCATATGCTTGCCCAACTTCTACTTTCTACACACTCAAATGCTCGACAATGTGATCAATAGGACTTAATCAAGGATGTAACATTGGCTCTTTGGACAAGGTATGATGAATTTGGGGATTGTGACTTTTCTAGTGGAGGATAAAACTTGTTGTTTTACAATGTGTGCTTTCACTTTCCAAGCTTACAAACTCCATCCTCACTTTTCATTTTCCTTTCTTTTTCAAGCATTCATCACTTCATCCTTTGAACCATTTTTTTTTTCTTTTCAAGCTTTTAGGGCTCTTTGTCCCTCTTTTCTTTTTTTCCTTGATTTTCTTTTCATCTTTCTCTTTTTCTTTCAACTTTTCCAATTTCTCCTTCCACCAAAGATATTCATTTAAGCACATGTTTTTCCACTTTGTCTTTCATCCCCCACTAGATATAGGAATCAAAAGCTCAAAAAGGCTAAGTGGTTAACATTGTAGTTTGCCAAGAAAATGAGGAATTAAGCTCAAGGGGCTAACTACGGAAAATTACTTCGTTTTTGGGAAATTTTGGCTAAGTGACTCTTTTAGAACAAGATGGCCTATCACAAAATTTCACACAATCCTGCTTTCAAACAAGAACTTGGGCAAGTTCTAGGATCACTAGCAATAACCTAGTCCACTCTCAAATGAATTAAACCGGATTACATGCTCGATTTAAGGCTCAATTCTCACCGGTTTATTCAATAGGACTATCACATTCATCAAATGTCCCCAAACAACAACACATCAGGCATCCATGCTATCAAAGATCACAAATATGAACACAATCATGATATTATATCCAACATCAATCATGCTTACATTCAAAGCAAATAGACATCACCACAACTACTCAACAATGGATTTCAATGACTATTCATGCTCACATTTCACCAAAGATCCACTACCCAACATATTATCAAAACCAACTTAAGCAATATACTCATGTGAAAGCCAAGTGTGCGCCGGTGCAAAATGTGACACAAGTAGAATGACGAACCGGTGCAAGGGTAACAACTAGTAGAAAAATAAAAGAAAAAAAACTCCCCCAAACTTAGAATTTTACTATGTATAAATTCTAAGTTTGGGGCTACGAGTTGTTACCTCCCTCCTTGCACATCCAATGCTTTTTTTCAAAGATCACCATTGCAACACTTGCTTCCTCCTCTCCAAAGTTGGTTTTGCTTTTTCTTCATTCTCCAAGACTTGCTATCCATAGTACTCTTCATCCATACCTACAAAATAAACCAAGCCATCAAAACTATCAAAGCAATAAAACATTGGGTTGCCTCCCAAGAAGCGCTATTTTTAACGTCCTATGCCGGACGGTTCTTCCTTGAGGGGGATATCAAGTCACCCCATCATCCTCCTTGTTCTTAACCTTCTTAGCCCATGCAACCTTCTTGAAACCATTGAAGCATCCACTAGCCACTCCATCCGGCTCTTCAATCATGTCATAAGAGGTTGATGCCTCATCCATCCCCAAGCTTGCACAAGTAGCTTTTCTTGATTTGGGGGAGTTTTTGAAGAAAACTCCCCCAAACTTGGCCTTCTTGCCCATCTTCAACTCATTGTCTTCCATTTGGGGGTCCTCTTTCACAACATTGATCTTGAGCTCTTCTTCCACCTCCTTTCTCATGGGTATTGGGGGATACTCTCCCTTGGGAAACCCATACTCTCCATTCTTATCATTTTGGAGCTTGATAGCTCTAAACATGTCAATTGTAACTATCTCTTGGTTCATTCGAAGCTCCAATTCTCCATTCCTCATATCAATTTTGGCTCCTCCGGTTGCCAAAAATGGCCTTCCCAATATCAATGGAATGCTTTTGTCTTCCTCCATATCCAAAACCACAAAGTCTACCGGAAAGAGAAATTTGTCGATTTTGACCAATACATCCTCCGCTATACCCAAAGGGTATGTCATAGACCTATCCGCCAATTGGAGGCTCATTGTGGTTGGTGTGAGCTCTCCTAAACCAAGTGATTTGAAGAGTGACAATGGCATGAGGTTGATGCTTGCTCCCGAATCACATAGGGCTCTTAATGTACCTCCATCTCCAATGGTGCATGATAAAGTGAAGGATCCGGGATCCCTAAGCTTTGGAGGTAGCTTAGCTTGAATTATGGAGCTACATTGTTCGGTTAAGTGCACCGTCTCATACGCCTCAATTTCCCTCTTGTGTGACATTATCTCCTTCAAGAATTTGAAGTAATGTGGTATTTGTTCAAGAGTTTCGGCGAAAGGGATGTTGATATGGAGTTTCTTGAACATCTCCGCAAACTTGACAAACTTGCTATCCAAGTTCTTCTTCTTCATCCTTTGCGGATATGGGAGGGGCATTACATTTTTACTAAACAAAGGAGGGATTGCCTCCCCACTCTTCTTCTCCCCTTCTTTCTCTTTCACTAAGCCATCATCTTTGTCAACACCCTCGGGTGCCATTACCACTTCCTCCTCTAACTGCATCTTGGGTCCTTCGTAGCTTGTCCCACTTCTTAGCCTTATGGCTTTGCATTGCTCCTTGGGATTTAGCTCCGTGTTAGAGGGGAATTGCCCCGGAACGTGTTGCTTTCCAATGATGGTAGCAAGTTGACCTATTTGCTTCTCTATAGCCTTCATGTGGGTGGTCACATCTTTGATCATCTCACCATGCTCATCAATTCTTTGCCAAGTCTTGTTTGCATTCTCCCTAGTTTCTCTCATGAAATTCTTGGTTTCCCCCATGAATGCACCAAACATCTCTTCCAAGGAAGGCTTTGGTGAGGGATCAATAATCATCTCATCCCTCACATTGAAGTTTGGTGGTGGTTGAATAGCATTCCTTGGGTTGGCATAGGAAAAGTTCTCATGTTGCCTCAAATTCGGATGATATTGGTTTAGATTGGAGAAACTTTCACGGGTTTGCCTATCGTTCCAACCTCTCTCTCGAAAATGACCATCCCGTTGGTTGTTCATGAAATGGGCCTCTTCATATTGATCATTGTTGGGCTCCACAAGTGCTTTGGCCGTCATCAAAGAAATTAGCTTATCCACTTTGTTGGATAAGTTGACACTTTCTTCCGAATTTTGAGTGGAAGCTACTCTTCAATTTTGCCTTCGTTCGGATGGCCATCGATTGCCATTCTTAGCCATTTCTTCCAAAAGCACATAACCCTCAATCGTCGTCTTTCCTAGCAAAGAACCTCCACCGGCCGAGGCATCTACCATCCCTCTCGTACGATGGTCCATTCCATTGTAGAAGTAGCAAATGAGTTGATCTCGTGAGAAACCATGTTGTGGGCAACTTCTAATCAAATCTTTGAAGCGCTCCCACGCTTCGGCTAAGGACTCATCCTCATCTTGCATAAATGATGAAATCTCTCCTCGTATCTTGATGGTCTTGCTTGGAGGAAAGTATTTCATAAGAAAGGCATCTACAAGGTCGGCCCAATTTTCGATCGTCCTTAGATCAAGAGACATGTACCATTGTTTTGCACGATCACAGAGAGAAAATGGGAACAATTAGAGACGAATGTAATCTTGAGGGACACGGTTGATCTTAACCGTTCCACTTATCTCTAAGAATTGAGATAAATGGAGGTTAGGATCCTCCTTCGACAACCCTCCAAATTGGTTATTTTGGACTATCATGATTAGCGCCGGTTTGAGCTCAAAGTTATGAGCATCAACGGGTTCCCTACCCGCTCTTCCATATGGTCTAGGGATAGGGCGGAAGTGGTCTCTCAAGACTCGTTGATTCCCGTTTTCCTCCCTTTGCTTTCAATTTCTCTCTATACCAATATTCTCTTCACCTCTCCGACGAAAATTGTCCCTTAGTACTCCTTGAGGTCGGTTACCTCCATTCCCGTTAGGTTCCTCAACTCCTTCTACCCCGTGATTCTCAAATTCCTCCTCTTCTTCAACCGGATTTTTCCGTCGATTCATTCTTTCCAACTCTAGTCTTCTCCTTTCGGCGTTCCTTCTTCGACAATTGGCTTCAATCTCCGGATCTAAGGGTAACACTTCTTGGTGGTTCCTCCTAAATCGTGTGATCATAAACCATGTCTATCAAAAGAGCAAACAAGAGTGAGAATTGCAAATAAGATCAAGATAACAAACACAAATATTTTTGGAATTTTGCAAATAAAGAAAGCAAGTAAATGTCTAAACTAAAACCCTCATAACCTACACTCTAGAGCTCTAAACCTCCCCAGCAACGGCGCCATAAACTTGATTCACATGTTATGCAACACTAAATAAACAACCGCAAGTGTACGGTGTCTATTGTAGTGTGATAAGCACGAGGTCGATCCCACAAGGAGGCTAAGCGTAAAAGGGTAGTTTGCTAGTCGAGTTCTAAGTAGATGTGATCGATAATTTGAGTGGTGTGAATTACTCTAAGATTACCTAACAATGTGTCACCAATAAGTAATGAAGAGTAAATACGAAATCGATCAAATACCATGCAAATCAATAAAACGAAGGTAAAATGGATAAAAACGCAAAGAAGGAAAGGTGGGTTCCAAGGCAATTGTAATACATAGATATCCGTTTATGATCTTGTTTAAATGGCCATTAAGGTTATCTCATATAGGGTGATCACACAAGAAGAATTAATTAATCTCTCGATCTAATTAACCAAAGACGCAATGTAACATAGGCTCGTAGGATCATTCAAGTCCCTCTCCGATAATTAATCCTCTTTCGAGATCATAATAATACCGGGTTGCATGCTTGCATACGATTAAACGGAATAAATCTCTCGATCTTACCCCAATTAACAATGAATTAAGCAAATCATCATGGCCAATAACAACATGCTTTGCAATAAGGAATTAAGCATACAAATAAGAGACAAACACCAATTAAAGCAAGAAATTAATCATAAACTTCAATCCAAGTATCTGCAATGCCTTAGAACCACAAAGTTGTTTAGCTGCTCAAATACATATCCAAACTACAAATTCCAAATGAAATAACTAAATAAAAAGGAAAAGAAAGAGAAAACTTAGTCTAGATTGTTGTAGGAGATGAAATTCCCAAGCTAATGCCTCTTCCCTTGCATGAATTGGTGAAGAGATGAAGAAGTTATGGCCAAAACACCTCCAAATGTGTGTAATTATGTGTGGATTGGGGGAAGGTGTCTTGAATTTCAAGAAAGAGGGTATTTATAGTGTTGGGGTAGGGTTTGGGTGTGATATTTGCAAGTAAGTCCCTCAAAAATGGATAAAATTCGCGTTTGGCACTAAAAATAGAGCGGCCCGGCCGGGTGGGAAAGTGGCCCGGCCGGGTGGAGTGTTGGCCGAGCTAAAGTGAAAACAGGGGCTAGGCGGCCCGGCCGGGCGAGTGGTGCCGCCCGGCCGGGCGGAAGGTTCGTAAATGGCGAGGGGCGTTGGCTTGTTCGGCCGCCCGGCCGGGCCAAAGTTTCGACTTGGCTAGAATTTTATTGCTCGGCCGCCCGGCCGGGCCAATGTTTCGTCTTGGCTCCATCTTCGTTTTCGTCCTCCAACTTCGTCCCTCCGTATCTTGAGCTTCCGACCTCCGATCGACTCGATTCTTTTGGCTATTCCACTCCATTTTTCAAGCCGGATCCAATGGTGCACTCCTCTTTCCGGTCCGATCACTTGTGGTATGTGTTTTGCTCCAAATTCCATCGTTTTACCTATAAAATCAATAAAACACTACCTTTCTCTCATTTTGGCTAAAACAATCATATTCAATGCATAAATCAATGAAATCCACATCAAAACACGCTTCATATGTGCCTCTAAAACGTGTAAATTCCACCCGAATCATAAATCCTCTCTAAAACCATGTCATTTGAAATCCATTTATTTTCAAAACCTTTCATTTGAAATACCTCTTCAAATCAAATTCGTTCATCCAAACACAACCTTAGGCTCCATTTGGATGGAGGGATTTGATCTATGGATTTTAAATCCCACATCTAAACCCACTCCACTTGTTTGGATTATGAATGAATTTAAAATACTTAGATTTTTGCTCTCACACTTTTTAGTTAAAATTGAGTGGATTTTAAATCCTCACTAAAACTATGTCATTTGAAATCTATCTATTTTAAATCATTTCATTTGAAATACTTTCTCAAATCAAATCCCCCATCCAAACACAACCTTAATGTATTTGGTTAAAAGTTTTCAATCAACTTAAATAAATACTGGATTATCAAAAAGTGAGATTCCACGGGTCAAAACTATGACTTAATAGGGAGACTGGGAGAGGCATGCACATAAAATGTTTCATATTAAAAGAAAAAAGAAAACAAAATGCTAGAGCCAAAAGTTCGCAGTTGAATTGAATCAGAGTCCAGGGCCCTAAAAAAACTTTGCCCAAAATTTGGTTTAAGGAAAAAGGAACACCCTTCTAAAACTATCGGGATATATACATGTAAAAACTATCCAAACTAAAAAAGTTCGTAGCAGAAAAATAGATTTATGGGGAATCAAAAACATCGCTTCATCGTCCCTAATACTTGACGACAATGTTCAACTCATTGACAAGCTTCGTTGTTGGATCAATAGTGAAGGCCTCATAGGAGATGACCTATTGACAACATTGTCCGGATGTTGTCGTTGTGAAACGTCCACTCTAGTCAAATTGGTGCCTTCGGGCTTCACCGTAGCGCAGGGGCGTAACCGCAAAAGTAATTAAGATCGTCAGCGGGCGGCTCTAACAAGATAATAATCACCAACTTTTGGGTGTTGTTCGAGAACTCATCCCTACAATCGTCGGAGAGGCCCGAGAATGAGTTATGCATTAGGATTGTAGTGTCCACGATAGTCGAGGTAGGAGCGGGATTCTTAGCCGGACAGGTGCCCGAGAGGGCCCATTTTTTATGATAGGAAGAGCTTCTACCGCGTTTGCCCGAGTCACAAGGCGGTGGAACCTTACCCTTATGGCAGTGGGTAGGAGTGTTAAAAAAAAAAACCGGACCGACCGGTTAGTTTCTGGTCCGATCTCCGGTCCGGCAAATTTTGGATTCCGGTCTTCCAGTCCGGACCGATTTGGACTGGAATTTTTATTTATTTATTTATTTTTATTTATATTTTTTTACTAATGCACTCTCACTTATTTTTCAAAACCAAGTAATTGGTGAGAATGTGTTGAGATCTATTACATTTTTTGCAAATATATAATTTAACAAATATATTTAATTTATTTTTAGGGTCAAAAGATCATTAATAATAATTTAAATAAAATTCACATTGGCGTAGGTTGATTTCAAATGAAGAGCAAACACTTTAATTTTCATACACAAATTCATCAATCTTGTTCTTGATTCCATAGATTTGAAAAAATATTTAAAAATTAAAAAAAAAAAGGGTCCAACCGGTCCAAACCGGACCGGATTAATTACGGTCCGGTCTCCAGTCCGCCCTTTAGCATACATTCCGGTCCCAGTCCGGTCTGATTTTGGACCGGTGCACACCCCTAGCAGTGGGCAGTCATGTGTCCAACTACCGCACAGTGACCGCAATACTTCGGGAGCCTCTCAGACGATGTTTGCAATATATTTTTACTAGATTAAAAGTACTTTTTTATATATAAATAAAATGTAAAAGTAATTAAATAAAGACTTAATTGCAAATCAAATCAATAATGGTAAATAAATCGTCAACTTAAATATTGTTGCAAATTAGTCTTTCGAACAAACACTTTTGTATCTGAATCTAACGTGACTTGTTGATGAGACACCCCTTTTCAAAATGACGTTATTTTTTAATTTGATCTAATCTCAAAATATCAGATTCGAGCACAAAAGGAATTGTCGGAAGTCTAATTTACAATCATATTTAAATTTAATAATTTATTTACAATTATCAAAAATAGTATTATTTTATTAAAGTGAGGGAGTAATATTTTGTAAACACTTTTGATTTAGGAAATATTGGAACCCAAAATCTAATTGTTATTTATAATCTCACGGCTTTTTCAAACCACTTAATTTCAAAGATATATTCACCTAATAACTTTTCATAATAAAAAAATAGGAGAAATTATGATATGTGTCTGTCTGTAAAATGAAAGCTGCAGCTACAATTCTGCATACAAATAAATAAAATTTCCTAGATATTTTATATTGCAATAAATGTTGAAACTAAAAGTTGTTGAACTGAATTAATACGGCCGGCCGGTGTTGAAGAAATAAACTTTTGGCAAGATACCATTTTTTCTTTATTTTATCCTTAATATGAACTCGAAAAAAATAGTGTTGCAGAAAAAAACTTTTGGCTGGATACATTTTTTTTCTGTACCAATTTTAATTTTTTAAATTTAAAATTAGTTATTCATAATTACGAAATTCGGTGTTTTTAGTCATTTATTGATAAACATAAATTATTTTTATCTGAATTGAAGACTTTAGCACTGTTAAAATTATTATAACTTTGTAAATATATATAATTAATCTTCCTTGAATCAAATGAGTTACCTTAGTTTAATTTGATCGAAACACATAATTTTGTAAATATATATAATTAATTTTAAAGGATAAAAAATAAAACTGGTATAAATTAGAGACGAACAAATAATTTTCTTATATTTATTTTCCATCTTATGAGAAAAGGATTGAAATTTGGTTACTTAAAATTGAGAGGACCACTGTTGATATTCTGAGCACCATTAATAATGTTTGTTGATTTGTTTTCCAATGAATTCATTCTACGTGCAAGTGCAACGATGATTAAGATGAATCAATTATTGACATAACTATTACGCAAATTGAATTTGTGATTTTTTTAATTAATGTTGGAAATGGGTGACAGTATTTGCACCCTATATATTGCCAAGTACATCATTTTAAGTTAGATTTGGTAAAAGAAAAATGTTCAGAAAATATAAAGTAATTTTCAAATGACTTTGTGTTAAAAATACATTTAAACTTTTAAAAATTTATATTTCTCATTTTAAGTACGTTTTTCTTCTACCTTTTTATTTTTAAATAGAACTAATAAGAGATTTAATTTAAAAAAAAAAAACAGAATTAAAACTTTGTAAGTAATATATAACATATGTAAACCATAATGGCATCTGAGAAAATAATTATAAGCATGTCTTATACAAAATCTGAGACGCTATATCATGTCACAGGTGTAAGATCGTTACAAGTATTTGTATAAAGTTATTTAAGAGGTTTTTTTACAAAATATGTACTTCATCTATTTTATTATTATTTAAATATTTATAAAAAAAACATTTGTTATATATTTAATTAAACATTTTTTTATTTAAAAAAAAAACTTCTTATTTAAAAATCTTCATTAAACATCTTTTATTTTCATCACACGTCATTAATTACTTTTTACACACTAACAAAAATTTACTTCTCCAATAAAGTAGAAATACTTATATTATCTCTCTCAAAAAGAAACTTTATCACTTTTAAATACCTATAAATAATTTATACATTAAAATTCGAACGATAAATGTTCAATAAAAATGGAACGGGGAGAGTATTACTTAAAATTTCAACACTCTTGTTTTATTGAATTTTTTTATGTGCATCATGTTTATAAAAAAATTCACGAGTTACTCGATCATAAATCCTAATATAAGGTTATTATATCTTATAAGTTAAAGTACTACTAGCTCCTATTATACTAAGTTAGTAGTTATTATTCTTTCCTTATATATGGTACTCTCAATGTCACAACATTCTTAGTAACATTGGAGCTTGAAGGCTGAAGATTAAAGAGTTATTATTGAAACATGCATGAGTATTATCATATATAAAATGTCTAGTACGTACATGGGTGGGTCATTGTGTCTTCAATTGTGAAGTTCTTATAGGTTGTGTTTGGATGAGGGGATTTGATTTAAAGAGATATTTCAAATGAAAGGATTTAAAAATAGATGAATTTCAAATTCACTACTACATATTTGGCCTTGGAGAGCTGTTAAAAGAACTCTCCAAGTGGGAGCTGTCCAAGCTAAATTGCACTTGGAGAGCTTTTTTAAAAGCTCTCCAAGACCAAATATGTAGACATGATTTTAGTGAGGATTTAAAATTCTCTCAATTTTAACTAAAAAATTGTGTGGTGGATTTGAAATCCACAAATCAAATCCCTCCATCCAAATGGAGTCATAGAGTGCGTGGCCCATCGATTGTACGCTGAATTTAAGAGGCCTTAATTAAATCAAAATAACTCAACAATTATTCATATATAATTCCATTTGTAATATATGAATAAAGAAATAAAAAATTGTGAAAGTGAAATGTGATTTAAAGAGAGATGTTATTCAGCCAGCTCAGTTTTTCTAGGTAATAATTATTGTGTGAAATCAAGTATGAACACAAGCCAGTGGGGGACGAACATGTATGACCTCTATTGGAATTTTACGACACGTCTATTCTTTTTTAAAAAATAAGCACTAAATATCGTAGCATTTACTGCGATTTAATATAATTTCAGTTGGCAAACAACTTATATTTAATACTATACTTATTACATATGTGATAAAATTAAAATACGTACGCTATTTTTTTATTTCTTTTTTGCAGTTTAGTGAACCACAACCAGAAACAATGATATCCATATTTATGAATCGACAGCTACGTGTAATATATGCAAGTACAAATCAAGAAATTAGCTAGATGTAGGAATTCATTATATGAATTTATAATTAAGAGAAATTAAAATGTTGAATAATTCAAATTGCTTCCCTCTTCCTATCTTGTGGAAAAAGTTATGTTGAATAATTCAAATTTCTTTCCTCTTCCTATCTTGTGGAAAAAGTTAATTGTGCCTTGTACACATTAGTAGACTACAAAGTACAAATTCTTGTGAATGTTCGACCTAAATTCGTGGATTAATTATTTTTAATCACTTAATGTAGTGTTTTTTTTTTTTTCATTTTGTTGTCTGTTTTTATATTTTTAGAATATATATATCTACCCTAAACCCTTTTTAAAAAGATTATATTTTAGGTCTTTATTTAAAAAGGTGAGGCTATGAATGACATTTTTTATAAAAATTCTCATTAATAGCTTAACACAGAACTCACACATAATGGATATTAATTAATAGCTTAATACAGAACTCACAATTTTTATTTTGTAAATTGAAATTGAACCCTGGTCGTTTTGCCCGGTTTATTCTGATACCATGAAAGAATTCTGTCTCATCTAAAAGTCCGAACTTGTAGGGAGGGTGAGAATTAATTCTTGTATATTAATTCCTAACATAAATTTCTTGTAAATCTAAGGAGGGGTATATATTATTTAATGGTGAAAACGTACATCTCCTATTACATTATTTAGATTCCTGTCACATATACATTTATCAAAATTTACAAATATATGCCTATCTATTTAATCTATTAAAGGACATAAATTTCCTTCAAAAATATGATATCTCAAAATCCATATTTTCACACTAATTAAAAAGGTGAAAGAAAAAAATGGAGATTGAAGAAAAGTGATTTTTTTAATCAAACTTAACAAGATTTATAACATGATAATTAACTAATACATATGACACTAATTAAATGATTAACAAACTCAATTAACATTGAAAAAAAAAACTAAATATTGCAATAAAAAAATTATGAAAATTTTAAGGTATTACCTACAAATTTATAGGTATTTAATATTATATACGTAAGTAATACCTATAAAATTTGTAAAAAATCGAATATAGTGCAAAATAATAAACTTAATTTATGAAAGAATTATAAAATATTACCAACATACAAACTCTTGCAAAATACTGTACATATATAAAACATAATAATAAACTAATTAAATTTACATGAAAACATATGAATAACGTTCTTTCTTTTTTGAAACCAAATAGAAAAAAGAGAACTTTTTTTTTCCAACCCAACCACTACGCCAACGTTATGGAAAAATTATCTTTTCCACACTTTTTTTTTTTCAGTATCTTTGTTTAATTTCTTATCACTATTCGACTTTCAGTACAATTAAATTGGTCAAAGAAATTTAACTTGTATTTTGGGATCATATATTGTAGGAATTTGGTTTCTTAAATTATTAACAACATTTCCAAATATGTTAAAATTTAAATGATTAAATCGTGGTGTTATGCACATATTTGTAAATTTAGATAAATGTAAATATGACGGAAATCTATATAATGTGACAGGAGGAGATGTTACACAAATGTAGGGTTGTCAATGGGGCGGGTAAAAATCCGTACCCGCATAAAACCGGCCCGTACGGGGCGGGTAAATACCCGGTCAAACGGGTCTCGGGACGGGTAAATATCCGGTCAACGAATACCCGTCGGGTATGAGACGGGTAATGGGATTGCATATACCCGACCCGACCCCAACCCGTATATATATATATATATTAAATTAGATTATATAGAGTGGTGGTAGGATTTATTGATTTACTATACTTTATTTCTGCCGATTTAGGATGACTTCTAAAATTGCAGCCGATTTGCTCTATTTTCAAAAAAGACTTAGATCTTTAGATTATTTATTTATTTTGTGATTAGTTGTTTATGAGTTATAACTTTATGTTATATTTAAAATTTTATGTTTTATTTGATGTTGAAATTGATGTTTTATTGTAGTTTTAATAGTTGATTTTAATGTGCTATTTTATTTAAATAAATAGATTTTTAAAAAAAATGATGGCGGGGCGGGTTTACCCGCCGGGTTCACGGGACAAAACGGGGCGGATTTTGACGGGTATTGAGGCGGGTCGGGGCGGGTAACATGTCTAAAAAAAATTTGACGGGGCGGGTCTTGGAAAAGGAAAAACCCGTCCCATACCCGCCCCGTTGCCAACCCTACACAAATGAAATTTTAGCAATTTTGGGGTTTAATTATTTTTAAATCAATTAGAATTTAGTCACTCGTAAGTCTTGAGCTGGCAATGCGATCCTATCTTCTTTTTTTTCTTTTTCTTTTTCTTTTTATTATTGTTTCTGAAAGTATGCGATCCTATATTTTCAAGTATACTTATAATTTGATATTTCACTTCAATTGCATTTTATTTTTATTTTGATCGAATTACGTTTTATTGTTAATAACAGTATTAGTCTTTTTTTAATACTAAGATAAATGCTCCTATACAATTTAATGTATATATAGATTTAAATTTTAATATTCAATTTAATCTTTAATCCAACATTTGACCAAAATTCATTGAACTCTAATAGCATAAGTGCAACCAATGACATTTAAGTATCACTCTTTTAATAATATTAGCTTTTAAATAATAATAACTCGTCATCCTCCCTCATCAAATTATTCGTTTTCATTTTGTACATCTCTGGTTAACTTTAGTACTACTCTCTCCATCCATGAAATGTAGTCTCATTGGAGTGGGACATATGTTTTAAGAAAAATGTAAATAAAGTAAGGGTATTGTGTGGTTTATTGTGAATAAAGTGATTGTTTATAAATAAAGTTGATGGTTGAAGGATAATAGTTTCTATAAATGGTATAAAACTACATTTTGTGAATAAATAATATAAGGTAAATGAAAGCATTTTTCGTGGATGGAGGGAGTATTATTTTTCATTTTTATTAACACCCCACTTTTTCTTTTATACTTTTAAAATTTTATACATCTCTCTGCTTTTTCTCCTCAATGCATTCATTATACATTAATTCTGATGTATGAGTTGTTTTAAATAATTTTGTCCCTTACTTAATACTATAGGTAAATTTTACATGAATTCTGATGTATGAGTTGTTTGTTGATATTAAAGTGAAAAGTTAATTTTTGGGAAGAATAGTATAATGATAAAGGTGCATTTTAAATAATTTAAAGATGTTTGTGGAAGATCATTATCGTGATTGTTTTATTTCTTTTTAAAAAATACTGCATTAGTCTGTCTATCAATTTTCTATTTTGTCATTTTGGTATGTTTATCTATAAGCTTTTTATACCATTTTTTACAAATATCTTTTAATTTTTTATTTTTACACTTAACTTTATATTTTATTTTTTCTGTTTATTTCACTTGTATTATATGTATGCCAAAAAGTAAGGAGAAAGTTATAATTAAACGGATGGAGTACAACATTAAAATCCCTGTCATACAATGGATATTATGAGTATTTTTAAAATATGTGACATTAAATGGATAGTATTATGTTAATCTTGTATTAAGTTTTTAATGCACTTAGTTTTGGATTTGATCTCCCAATTATTGATTGCAAAATCAAGGGCAGGATTGTCGTGGCATAAGAAAAAGAAAAAAAAAAAAAAAGGAAAAAAGAGAGAGAGAGAAAAATGGTGGAATAATATGCGGTGGTTGGCGGCAGTGTTAACACCCAGTGAGCCCTCTATATAAAGCCAACACCGTCACTCTCCTCCACATTATTATATACCTCCTCTGCAGCACTAGTATATAGCTCAAACGAACACGACGATCAAAACGTCACGGGACCCCATAGAGTAAACGTGTCGTCTCCATTAGCTTAATCATCCAAAGAGTTTCCTAAAACAGATTTCTTGTAATTTGTTCTTTTTCTCCTCGCAAAGCCAAAGGCAAAGGAAAGTAAAGCCCCTAAGCGAGACCTTGTAACTGCTTCAAGAAACAAGCAACTGATTTCTGTTTCCTTTATAAATATTCGTAAACTCCGAATCGGAAAAGGAATAAGTTCTGTTATTCTGAGAGTAATGGCGGTTTTGTACTTCTTTTGGTTATTGGCTTTTACGTCGCCGTTTTGTTTTGGCGCCAATGTGACGTACGATCACCGCGCTCTGGTGATCGACGGCAACAGAAGGCTGCTCGTCTCTGGCTCCATTCATTACCCACGCAGCACGCCTGATGTCAGTACAGTACAGATATTACTGTTCACACACAATTTTCACTTTCACTCACGCGTTATGCACTGAAATTTGGAATGTTATAGACACAGAGTTTTCTGTATCTAAATGTGAAATGGTTTTTTACTTTTTTTTTTGTGGTTTAATGTGAAAACAGATGTGGCCAGATTTGATACAGAAATCAAAGGATGGAGGTTTGGATGTGATTGAAACTTATGTGTTCTGGGATTCGCATGAACCAGTTCGCGGCCAGGTGAGTTTTGTTTTGATTAATTAATTAATTAATTATAGTTATGCTATTTTCTCTCACATGATTATCCTAAACTTTTATGTTTGGGTTGTTTGTTTGGAGGAAAGAGGAAAGTAAAGTAACGGAAAGGGGGAAAGGATCACTTTCAGCCTTTCCAGTTTCATTTATTTGAATAGTTATGAACTTTTTTTGAGTAAATTATTATATTGATTCCGTGTTAAACGCAATCATTACTGCTGGATTTAATTAATCTAGATTTTCTTTAAGGCCTGAAAAGTCAATATGAAAAAAATGGAAATGAATTGATGCTGACGATTGAAATGGAATTTTGCAGTATGATTTTGAAGGCAGAAACGATTTGGTGAAGTTTATTAAGTTGGTAAAGGAGGCTGGTTTGTTTGTTCATCTTCGGATTGGTCCTTATGTTTGTGCTGAATGGAATTATGGGTAAGCACTTTTTTTCTTTTTTCAACATAATTAACAACTTCTTTTAAAGTAATTTTCAGAATATTATGGGAATATTGCCAAATCTTTGCTTTGTTATGGAGTATGCTGGCTAATATGAAATGTTACTCAACTTTCTTGAGCAGTGGATTTCCTCTTTGGCTGCATTTTATACCAGGAATTAAGCTTCGAACCGATAATGAGCCCTACAAGGTTAGTGTTTGTGTTTTTCTTACTTTGTTTGTTTGCTTGCTTGCTTCCTTTTCTTTTTTTTGGCTGTAATTGTTTGTTATTGATACCTCCTGTACTGCAATTGATAAGCTTGAGCTGTTTTTAGGCTGAAATGAAGAGATTTACTGCCAAGATTGTTGATATGATGAAGCAAGAAAATCTATATGCATCCCAAGGCGGCCCCATAATCTTGTCTCAGGTTCAATTTGCATAACGCGTACAATTCTTTCTAAACGCTAAAAAAGAACTAGTATAAGTTAAGGATTTGTGTGTCTTCTCCTTTCCAGATAGAAAATGAGTATGGGAATATCGATTCTTCTTATGGTAATGCTGCCAAAACATACATAAATTGGGCTGCAACAATGGCTACCTCATTAAATACAGGGGTGCCCTGGGTGATGTGTCAGCAAAACAATGCTCCTAATCCTATTGTGAGTTATTATTTCAGTTTAAAAAAAAGCTGATTTATTTTGATCAATCAAAGCCAATGAACTTACACTGTTCTGTTGGATAACACAGATAAACACTTGTAATGGGTTTTATTGTGATCAATTCACCCCAAATGCTAATACCAAGCCGAAAATGTGGACTGAGAACTGGAGCGGATGGTAGAACATCAGATGTCTTATTTCGTTTGATATGCTTTCTTTGTTTTATTTGCATGACCATTTATGTTTTTAATTTCATCAGGTTCTCTTCATTTGGTGATCCTCTGCCATATAGACCTACGAAAGATATTGCTTTTGCTGTGGTTCGTTTTTACCAGCTAGGGGGAACCTTCCAAAACTATTACATGGTACTTCCTTTGGTTGTGGCTAGTCCTTTACAATTTTCGAGTCATGATTTCCAAGAACTTGTCACATGTTTATTGCATTTTAACAGTACCATGGTGGGACTAACTTTGGCCGCTCTGCTGGTGGACCTTTCATTACAACAAGCTATGATTATGATGCTCCAATCGATGAGTATGGTATGTCTGTTGTTAAGTATCATTGATTACATAACATTACCACAGGGTTTTCTTAGAGATGCGTTGCTACATGAATACAATGGCAATGAGGAAAATGTATATTGCACTTGTTTGTTTCCTAATGATCCTTGATGGTTTATATATCAGAGGAGTCACGAGTTTTCTTTGTCTGTGTGTTGTTGTAGGCCTTCTGAGGCAACCAAAATGGGGTCACTTGAAAGATGTACACAAGGCTATAAAACTTTGTGAAGAGGCAATGGTAGCAACTGATCCAAAAACCTCATCTCTTGGTACAAATTTGGAGGTATAATGTCAACTCCCCCTACCTCTTGTCGATCTTATTTCATATGCAGAGTACCTGCACCAGAAACGAAGAAAAGTATCCAAAATCTCATAGGTTCAATAACATGGCTGACATTTGTAAAAGAATTTCTATTAGGCCATCTCTACAATTTTATTGCATTGAAGTCTTGCATATTTCCCGAAGGTGAACCTTTGCAAGAAAAATAAAAGTGTCTGCACATGGTGTAATTGATGAAAAAGTGAAACTATAATGAAACACTTGTCACATGTTTCTACAGTTCATTAATTCTTTAGACCCATAAGTGGAGCACACTTGATGCAACATCTGTACCTACAGCATGTGCCTTGTTAATGGCAAATTATTATTGCTACTGTTTGTGCTCAAAATTATGTCCTAAATCGACAACTCCATTTATTGTTGTAAATACTTTTACAAGTCATTATCATCAAAAGATTACAACACGGTTTGGGCTTTTCTCATAAAAGTCGTATGCTTTTGCTGTAGCATTTTTCATTTTTAAATTGTAGATTGAATAAAAATTAGACTTGTATGAGATGGACATCACTTGAATAATGTATGACCAGTGAATTTATAACCCTACCCGGACCATGTTTTAAAGCAAAACAAGGTAAAAATGTTAAAGTGAAGCTCCATCTCATACTTGCGACCGTCTCACACAAGACTTCCTCTTTTTTCTTTTCTTTTTCAGGCCACTGTTTATAACACACAATCAGGAAAATGTGCTGCTTTTCTTGCAAATGTTGGCACAGAATCAGATGCAACGGTGAATTTCAACGGAAAGTCCTATAATTTGCCTGCTTGGTCTGTCAGCATCTTACCTGACTGCAAAAATGTGGTTCTCAATACTGCAAAAGTACGCATCACAAACCTTTACTTGTGAACATGATAATCTCTATTCTACTTGGTTTTAATACTCTAATCTCTAAATATTAAATAATTGAAACTTGCATGGCTTTTTGGCCTTGGCAGTAACCTTAATGCAATAAATTGCATCTCTGTTATTTGATTTGTGAAAATCAGACGACTGATTAGTGTGCCTAGAAGACATAAACTTCTTTCCTGAGTGTTGATCATGTATATAATCCAATCCAGTTTGAAAGTGTATCTTTATTCATATACCAAAAATTACTATTGCCGTACAAGCTACTAGCGGATTTGCAGCAGGAGCTAATGTGTTGTGTTAACAAATAACAGATTAACTCAGTGTCAACCATTACAAAATTCGTTCGTCAATCTTCAGAAGGTGAGACTGCAACTACTGATGCGTTTGCTTCAGGTTGGAGTTGGATCAATGAACCTGTAGGTATATCTAGTGATAGTGCATTCACCAAACCTGGGTTACTCGAGCAAATAAATACGACTGCTGATAAAAGTGATTATCTGTGGTATTCTCTAAGGTATCAAAGCATTCAAAATTGCAATACAATATTTTTATATGTATCGTCATATTGATAAAATTCTTTAGTTTTAACTGGTAATCTATTGTTCAGCACTGAGATAAAAGGGGATGAGCCTTTCCTTAAAGATGGATCTCAGGCAGTCCTTCACATACAGGCACAAGGCCACGTGCTTTATGCTTTTATCAATGGAAAACTTGCAGGTAATTAGAGATAAAATACTTTGTATTCGGTTCCTTCTTCAGTTTTATTTTAACTCTTTGCTTTCTATTGTTGTACAGGGAGTGGGAAAGGACGAAACAACAACCGTACAGTTTCAATAGATGTTCCCATTAGCCTAGTTCCTGGACAAAACAAGATTGATCTCTTGAGTTTGACAATGGGATTACAGGTATGATCACTCTGAGAAAATCCTTGTTTTAAATCTTATCGCAAGTTTTATCTAACTTAAAGCTCTTTCAATCTAGAACTATGGAGCATTCTTCGATTTACAAGTTGCAGGTATTACTGGTCCAGTGCAGCTGAAAGGCCTACAAAATGGATCCACTGTTGATTTATCCTCTCAACAATGGACATATCAGGTCACTGATTTTAGGTGTCTTTATGTTTTTTCAAAGAAATGTTCAATGATTTGTATCCTCGATTTGGTAAAATACGCTATTTACTTATTTTCAACGCTACCAAAGATCTGGCATTATTACATCTGTTATTTTCTCTCATTTTGAATTCATGAAAGCAGATTGGTTTGAAAGGAGAAGACTTAGGCCTGTCTAGTGGAGGTTCTGCACTTTGGGTATCACAGCCTAGTTTGCCAAAGAATCAACCGTTGGTGTGGTACAAGGTAAAGATTACTCCCACACACCACCACCACCACCCCACCTCTCTCTCTCTCTCTCTCTCTCTCTCTCTCATGAATGAATTAATAAATATCTTGTCCACTTTGTAATCCAGACGACATTTGATGCCCCCTCTGGAAGCAGCCCACTAGCATTAGACTTTACGGGAATGGGGAAAGGTGAAGCATGGATAAATGGACAGGGCATTGGCCGTTATTGGCCGACTAATATAGCACCAATTAATGGTTGCACCGACTCGTGCAATTACAGGGGAGCTTACAGCAATGGAAAATGCCTAAAGAACTGTGGAAAGCCTACTCAGCAGCTGTAAGAATTCTCTCACTTTTAACATTCCTGTCCAAATTCCTCATTACCACCTGAGTGATTATAAATTCAACCATTCAGCTATCATGTTCCCCGTTCGTGGCTACAACCAACTGGAAATGTCCTAGTATTGTTCGAGGAAGCTGGGGGCGATCCAACACAGTTATCTTTTGCTACTCGAGAGACGCAAAGTATATGCTCTCATGTTTCAGAATCTCACCCGATTCCAGTTGAAATGTGGACTCAAGATGAAGAAACAAGAAGCAAAGCAGGACCGACTCTGTCCCTAGGTTGCCCATCTCCAGATCAGGTCATATCTAAGATAAAATTTGCCAGCTACGGAACTCCTCGTGGGACTTGTGGAAGTTTCAATCATGGTCGATGCAGCAGCAAAAAGGCCCTCTCCATAGTTGAAAAGGTCATACTCCATTTTTACTGATATTTTTATGGTTTTAGAGATAATTCTGCAAATTTTAAAGAAATTCAAAATGGTTACAGGCTTGCTTAGGATCAAGAAGCTGCAGCATTGGGGTTTCAGTGCACACATTTGGTGACCCTTGTTCAGGAACTTCTAAAACCTTAGCTGTTGAAGCTTCCTGTACATAGTCTCTCTTCTGGTAGACATTTATGAATATGTGAAAATGGAAAAAGCAATCCAAGATGTGATGTTAGCTTTTAGCTGCCTGCTAAATCTGTGCTCTTATTCATTAGCACTAAAACAATGTTCTCAATTGAATAAAGCATCAATATATAAAATACAACTCCATTCGTGGAGTTTTTATATCCGAGTGCAACAATATTTTACATAAAAGTTCAAAAATCTTTGATTACAACACTCTGATTGAGCAACTTAATTTATTTCAACAGACAAGAATGGTAATTATTAATAGTAATAATCTCAATAATTAGTAGGGTCAAGCTACAGCAATGGCAGCAGAAGGTCTTTGGAAGGTGCAGGCTTTGCAAGAAGAGGAATAGAGCGAGGGAGTTTGGTACTTATCTTCGCCTCCCGTCATCGGCATGGCCACTCCTCTCTTCACCGGACTTGTGTATCCGGGCCTGTACGTCTTTCCCAGAATACCTTCTACTGAATCCGAAAGATCGAAGAACCTGAACTGTGTTTCCAGATGAGCAAAAGAATCATCAGTAGGTAAGCGATAGTTATGGAGTCTGTTTTCTGCTTCTCCAATGGGGGTCACCCTTATGTCCATCTCCACCAGCCCAGACACCCCTACTCTCACTGTGTTGACGTTGTCAGTTCTCTCGACAACAACTTGTCTTTCTCCCGCGTTGATTTTCCATTCGGCCTCTCCGTCTGTGGGAACATTGATAGATTGGCCGTTCCACTTGACGATGAGGGCATCCACGTTGTCGTTCCATTGTCGAACTTTGTTTGCGGCTATTACTAAAGTGTGGTCGTAGAACATGACGGACAGAGCTTGAACCCACGTAAAGTCACGAGTCCTCCCTTGTGGCCTCGTCCCGATGAGGTGTGCGTTGATGTGGAGGTTTTCGTCTGAGAGGATGGCAAAATCGCTGCCCTTTAAGCCGTGGAAGTAGAACATGACGCCGTCGCCCCCAACGAAACGGGGGTCGTAACACAAGGAGCCGTATCCGTTGCATTTAGGCCTTCTCCCTGCAAAATGCAATGCAATGCAATTGATGATGAGTTTAGGATTAATGAATATATAAGGTTTAGCATGTAAATGAAAAAGTTACATTTGCAAGTGGCTTCGCACTTGCTGCTGCAATTGATGAAGCAGCCTTTTTGCTTCCTGTTCTTCTTGGGCTTCCTGGATGGGCACTCAGGAGGGCATGTAAGTGGCGTGTAGCTGCATTTCCCCGTGCTGGCTTTGCAGAAGACTCTCTCCTGTCCTGTTTTTGGCAACGCTGACAACTCCGTATAGTTCGTGGTGTCATCCACAACCGCGGGAGGCTTCTTTGCTTTGTCATTAGTACCATTTCCATTGTTGCCTCCACTATTTCCATTGCCATTGCCGTTTCCGTTGCTGCCCCCGCCAGTGTTGCCATTCCCATTGCCATTTCCATTGTTGCTTCCACCACTGTTGTCATTTCCGTTTCCGTTTCCATTGCTGCCTCCAGCATTTCCGCTGCCATTACCGTTTCCGTTATTGCCCCCTACATTTCCATTTCCATTTCCATTTCCATTGCCGTTTTGGGCTAGAATGGTTGTGATTTGGATGGAGACGATGAAGAAGAGCACCAAACTGCAAAGCCTTGTGCAGTCCATTGTTGAAAGTGAATGGAAATAGAGGGTAGATTTTATTATTTTATAGGTAGAAGAAATTGGAGTTTGGGCTGTTCACCTTTGATTCTTCCAGGAGCAACTTCTGCTTTTCACATTTCCAAGTCATCATAAAATGAAGATTCTCCCGGTTTTAAGGTTTTTCTTTACAACAATATTACACTACTCTACACTAAAATTAAATGTAATTCATCTCTAAACCTTTGCCGTACATTCTTTTATGTTTTCTCATAATTCCTTTTATATTGAATTATAACTAAATGAATACTTGTATACTTTGTTTTTGTTTAATACTATGATTTAATATAGTCTTAAATTAATTAATTTAAAAATATATATGTATATAGAAAATGAGATATCACTGTTCTAGTTGCCGGAATATTCTGGATATTAGTGCTCGTGACATTTGTCTTTTTATTTTTCTCTTTTTTCTTAACATTATGTCATCTTAGTGTGGGGTTTGTCTACTTGTTAGAATGGAGAATTGTGTGTTGCTTCTGGACAAACTGTACACTCGTGTCCTCATTTCTCACAATTGAATCGGATAGCGACACAGAATTGATCCGTCTCGATTTGAAGATCTAGTACTTAAGATCGAATTGATCTTGTAAACTACTAAAGATAGAAAATTAGAAAGAATGGTCATGCAAGCATGGGATATTTGAAGAGAACGATGCCTAGCTAAGCACATTGATGGTAGTGGTGCTCAACGAAAGTTGTTCATGTGATGCTCAGATGGCAAGTGGAGCATTACTTATTTAAAAGAATTCCAAATCTACTCAATTATCCTACGAACATATCCGAGAGTGACAAGGGATATGCAAGCACCTAGGGAGAACTATAATCAGGTATTCACGGATGGGGCCTTCAACTTCAATATCAATATCTTTGGAGTTGGCTTTGTCATATATTTATGGACGAGGAATGTTGCGTAGGGCAGGGTGTCATAGGATAGATCCGCCGGGCTCTATTCTAGGGGCGGAATTGGCAACGATTAGTGCAAGACTAAAGGGATGCATCAGAGACGCCCTTTTACGGGTCCGTGCATACTGATTCGATGGATGCGGTTTCCGCCATTGCTAAGAAAAGTAGATTCTTGGGATATGAAGCTGGTCTACTAGAGCAAATATGAACAATGATTGAGGCTTTTGAGGAGTGTGAAGTAATCCACATCTCTAGGACTCAAAACAAAATAATTCACATGCTAGCTACATCAGTTTATATATCATTCGCCCTCTTCTCATGATTGAAGTGGTGACGAGATTTCGGAGTGAATAAGTGGTTGATGTATGTGAGTATGTGACTAACCACTATCTCTCCCCTTAAAAAAAATAGAAAATGAGATATAATCAAGATATTTTTTTAATGAGAATTACAAGCATTGATTAAGGATAAAATGAGAAGTCAATTATTTTCTTAATATGTGTGTACAAGGGCGGAGCCTCCTTATGGCTAAGGAGGGCTCCAGCCCACCCTAATTTTTGGGGTTTTTCTTCTATATATATACTTCGTTCCGTAATTATTTGTACACTTTTTATTTTTATTGAAACATTTCAAGATTATTTATACACTCTTAATATGAAAATACCACAAAATTAATATTCTTCCAATATTATTTTATTTTTAAAATTGTCACTCCTTTTTTATCTACATTTTACTTCAAACCTCACCAAATTCACTTTACACTTACCATTAATCCATATTAATTCTTGTTAAACTATTTGTAAAAAGAAATCAAAATTTATCAACTATTTTTTAACTACATAAAAAGTTAGTCGAGACAAACAAGGTGCAACTGTATGCTCTGGTTACGAGACTGATTCACCTAGTTTTAACACTTCTTGTTACTACGGTCACGAACGAACAAACATTTTCAACAATGAATCATGTCAAGCTAGAGCTAGCGTATTAGTATCAAAATGGAGAACTATTAATTTATCAGATTATAGAATTATCAATATTAAAAGATAATTGTTTGAAAATTTATAAATTCTATTGAATAAAAAATCGAATGTTGCAACTTATGTAAAAGAAACTGATATTTTTATTTATTTTTGTATTGCATTCATTTAGCCCACTCTAAAAAAAATTCCTGACTCCACCCTTGTGTGTGTATGAGCTTAGGATGAAATATATTTTGGATTGAAGGGAGTTGTAAATAAGTCCTCTAAGTTGGAGCATTCCCTCCACAATAATTATTGCAAATTTTATTTGTCACTAAAATTTGCTGCTATTTCTCCAAAACTTTTCTTATAGTTAAATTGTGTTGGGGGTAAGATTGGAGATATTTTTTTCAAGTCCATTGTGACGTCAGATGTTAAATGCTCCAAACGCCACCTTTACATGGTTGACTTTGCATTTACATTTATTTCGAAATTTATGAGGGGTGGGTGGATCTAACCGACATGTAGTAGTATAAGATAGACCTAAATTAAGCAACACATTAAGGTACTAATTAACTCAAGTGAAAGTTATTACAGAAGAACAGATGGAGTAATTCATTTGCATATCATACTAAGAAAAAAATTATTTAATTATAAAAATGTGTGTGGGCTCTTTTTTTGTGTTTTTATTTTAGGAAAAAATGTATGTGAGGTAAGGTAATACAATGTTTGAACAACAATCAAAACAATATATATCAATAAACGCAAAAACTTTTGTGCAAATAGTTTATGTGTAATTATGTGTAAATTGTATATTTATTTTCCTTATTTGCTTGATTTGCACATAATTACACATAAGCTATTTTCACATAAGTCCTTCTCCACAATTTGCACCTAAGGAATTAGGTGTAAAATGTCCAATTAAGGTTTTTTGGGTTATATATCCGCTCCATATTATTTATTGGGTACCCACTTCAATTAATATATAATATATAATATTTCGCAAAACCTCATTTACAAATTACAATTATTCGAGTTTAATTCTCTCCTTTCAGTTTTCTCCAACCCAACCACTCGATCTCGCCGAATGCAATTCAATTCAGCGCAATTTTCCGATCGGATGGATTGCTACCACTGGTAAGAGACAGATCGGTCACCGTCTTCGTGTGTTCTTGTAATACCCAAGAATTTTATAATAATAAAAAATAGAAATTTATTCAATAAATAATTAATTTATATTGCATCAATAGAAAATTATATTATTTACGTACTATATATATATATAATGTATAATTACATGCGCATACAATAATTTGTAGTAGACATTTCATTTCTAGTTCTTGGCCACCAAATTTTCCTCTCATGCGTTTTTATTTTGTTATGATAATTAAAAGAAATTAAAGTAATATGATTATTTACAATATATGTTTCTGACTTACGAATGGCTTAATTATTCACATGCAAAATTGTGCTTTCCTATTACTATTTAAAACTCTTATTAACCATAATTTATTACATATTAATTTTTGTAACTCCATTCTTATATTAATTTATGTAACCCCTCCATTAGTGGGGCAATGAAAGGTTTATTTCTCAAGACACAACCGATATTATATATATATATATATATATATATCATGCGTGGAGATGAAGTGGGTATACAATCAAACTAATCCCCGTATATACTTTTAAATTCCTAATTGAGTGTTCAGTTTAAAAACAAAATTCCGATCTTCTGTTATTCTTTATTCCCCATGTTTGGGCGATGATAATTACGAGAATTATTTCATACGAGGCTTCTGCGTTCATCTACCGAGGTGGGTTTTTAGTTGCTTTAATCTCGACAAAGTATATATTGGCAAAGTTTGTATATATATTGGCAAAGTTTATTATTCTATTGGCAAAGTTTGTGGCAAAGTTTGTGGCAAAGTACATTATATATTGGCAAAGTTTGTGGCAAAGTTATCTAATAGCCAGGGGCTCCAGATGGGGTCCAGGACCGACGGGTAGGAGTGTTCAAAAATAAACTGGACCAGAAAAAAGACCGGAACCGGTCCGGACCGGACCGATCGGTTAGATTCCGGTCCGGGAAATTTTGGATTCCGGTCTTCCGGTCCGGTCCGGTCCAAGACCGGAATTTTCCGGTCCGGACCGGTTTGGACCGGAAATTTTTTTTTTTTTTTAATTTTTTTTTTATATTTTTTTACTAATGCACTCTCAATTATTTTTCAAAACCAAGTAATTGGTGAAAATGTGTTGAGATCTTATTACATTTTTTACAAATATATAATTTAACAAACATATTTAATTTATTTTTAGGGTCAAAAGATCATTAATAACAATGTAAATAAAATCCACATTGACGTAATGAAGAGCAAACACTTTAATTTTCATACACAAATTCATCCATCTTATTCTTGCTTCCATAAATTTAAAAAAAAATTAAAAAAAACAATTCCGGTCCAACCGGTCCAAACCCGGACCGGAATTTTCCGGTCCGGTCCGGTTTGGACCGGATAGATTCCGGTCCGGTCTCCGGTCCGACCTTTTGGTAAGATTCCGGTCCCGGTCTGGTCCGGTCCGGTTTTGGACCGGTGCACACCCCTACCGACGGGTCTTCGGGTGTAACCCGCCGTGCTCACGTGTGGAACTATCTTAGTCATTAATTTGGCTTTGGGAAGGTCCACAAACATGCGAAGTCTACGTGTGGGAATACCTTAGTCATTAATTTGGCTTTGGGAAGGTCCACAAACATGCGATGTCTACGTGTGGGAATACCTTAGTCATTAATTTGGCTTTGGGAAGGTCCACAAACATGCGATGGTTCACAAAATTCTATTGGCAAAGTTACAATGGCAAAGTTGGCAAAGTATATGTGGCAATGTGAATGTTATTTGCTAAATTGCAATTACTTGATTATTTATTTTTAGCATTAACTATTGAATGACTTAAATCCCACTAAGTGTGCTTGCATGCTCACCCCCAATTTACAATTTCAGGTTGAAGAGTTGGATGACGAGAAGTGGTGATGGGAGACGACAATTTATTTAAGATTAAAGGACTATTTTCAAGCATGTTTATTTAATTTAATTATGGTTATTCTTATGGATAATTGCTTGATGAGTTATTTATGAATTTCTTAATTTTATTTAACGGTTTCCGCTGCAATGCTTAACGTGATTTAAATGTAATAGCCGTTGCGTCCCTTACTTTATCGTTGTAAGTTTAAAATTCAATTTTTGGCACGTTAAAATTAGTTATTTTAAGTACTTTTTTAAAGGTCATTATTTTCAGATTTGGGGCGTGACAGCTCTGTTGCCGCTACTTGTGCAAGACCGACATTCGTGCCACCCTCTGTTTGCAGCGCCTCTTCGGAAGCAGCCGCGTTCGTCGCCTGCCACCGCCTGAGAATGGATCATGCACATCCGCTGCTACTTTGTGCAGTGTCGTCGTTCTCTGTCGGCCTTTGTGTGCGAAATGCGTCGTCTCTGTTCACCTGTAGCAGCGCTGCCACCGCCTGTAGCAGGGCCCCGCTAGTGTCTTGTCCGCTGCCATCCGCCATTGGTAAGAAAACCTAATCTAGAAAGGTACGTAAGTTTCTCTCTACATTCAGTCTCATTAATTCCATTCTCTCTTTGTAGCATATTGAACTCATGGAGTATAACTCTACCTTTCTTTACTTTTTTATTTTCTGTTGTGAGGTTGTGAGTTGTTGTAGCCTTGTAGGTAGGTGATGTAGGTAGGTGAAGATGTAAACACATTAGTTACGATTCCTCTCTTTTGAATTAGTACACAAAAGAAAACTGCATATTAATTACGATTTTCTTTTTGTTTGGATGAGTGTGGGGTTTTGCACTAAAAATTTGTGCTCCTGTTGAAACATTAATCTGGTTCTAACTTGTGGGTATTGCTTGTACCTCAAGTGTTCTGAATAAAAATCTCATTTTTCTGATAAAAAAAAAATTACAGTTTTCTTTTAGGTGGTTGCGGATAATAAGAAACATAATTAATGGAAGTTTATTCATTAGCTGGCTTCGAGATCCCTCTCATTTGAATTAGTGGATGTTGTATGCTTTATGTACTATGACTTCAGTTTCTATTGTATGCTTTAAGCACTGCATTTCGTTTTCTCCAGTGCAAGTGTTTGGGCATTTCTGATGCCAGTTATTCTAATGAAATTTTGCTTTTTAAAAGAATTCAATTTGTGTGTTTCTTGATTTTTTGTATGGTACTGTCAAGTTTAATAACATAATACTGTTAAGTGTGATATTATAGTACTATCTCATACCTCTTATACTATTATATATTTAATAGAGGTAGAGAGAAGAATTTAAGAGCTTCTATTTTTTTTTTTTTGGAACTTCTAATTTGCATAAGAATTACATTTAGAGCTTTTGATATACAATAATGTGTGATACTATCTTGTTTTCTGTATGATACTATCTTGTTTTGTTGTATGATACTGCCATTAATATATTGTTATGTTTTAATATGTGTTAATGTCTTTGATATTTTGTTTGTTATTTGTTCAAATTGTCATGTGTAATTGCATGATATTGTTGAGTGTAATTGCGTAATACTGTTAAGTAATATTGTTATATTGTATGCTTTTTAGGTGTGATACTAATAAAATAAGGTTCAACCGTGATGGAAAAAAATGTGAAAGAGGAATAAGATAATGACAAAGTAGAATGTAGTTAGAGAAGAAGATAATAAAATTTAGTTTTTCACTTTGTATTACTAGCAAGTGCAATAATGTAATACTATCAAGTGTAATTGTGTAATGCTGTATACATAAAAATTGTGATACTGTGTTGGTATTTTGTATGTTAAATTATGTGAATTTTAAATTAAAAAAAGTGATGAAATGTTCGTTAGAGTTACACTTAATTTGTAATTAAATTATGTGAATTTTAAATGAAAAAAATGATGAAATATTTATTATAGTGTATGATAATATATTAAATGATTAATAATACTTACATAATTTGGAATTAAAATATGTGAATTTTAAATTAAAAAAATTATGAAATGTTCGGTGAAAAAATTAAATTATATGAATTTTAAAGAAATGCAAATAATTAATAATACTTAAATAATTTAAAATTAAATTATGTGAATTTTAAACTAAAAAATTGAACCCATGTATTTTGAGTAAAAGAAATAATTTTTTCCACTGGACCAATTACACATAATTTAAAAATAATTGATATTTGTACTATGCATTCATGTTTTTAGGGACCCACCCAAACAGGGTTGACCCACAAATTTATTGAATTGGAATATGTTTTACACCTAATTACACCTAATCTATTTTTACACAAGTCATCCACTTTTTGTGCAAATAGTTTATGTGTAATTAGGTGTAAATTGTATATTTATTTTCTTTATTTACTTGATTATCTCATAATTACACATAAGCTATTTTCACATAAGTCATTTCCATCAATAAAACGTAAATTGAAACTGCAAGACAATGAAGTTCAAATTTACTTATAAACTAAACTAATTTGTAGGTGTCTCGTGACAAAATATCATTAACATTAGTTAAGTGATTTACAAAAGGGTGGAATATATCATATATGTTCTACCGTGTAGACAATAATCACAAAATAAGATTTAATACAAACAATCTAAAGGGTTAAGAGTAAAAATACCCCTCCACCACTTTATCTATCAAGTAAGTAAAATGAGTTTTCCTCAAACCTATCTTATAACTAATAAACCTAATTTATTTTTTTATTTCGGCAGACTGTAAAATTATCTCTCTACCCACACTATAAAAAAATGTATAAATTAGAGACCAAAGTTTTGAAACCGTCATAGAACGGTCTCAAATAAAGACTGATTTATGGGTGTGGGTCAGGGCAGTTCTGTTCGGGTTTGGGTGTCGGGTTTGGGTCTAGGCGGTTAAGGTCGGATATGGGTTCAGTTCGGGTCGTGTGGGTCAAAAACCCGTTTTGAGATCGTCTTATGGCCCGAAAAAAAATCGGGCCGACCAATCATTTGAGACCGTTTGTAAACCGCATTAACGGTCTATAATTTAGAGACCGGAAAAATCGGTCTATAATTTGAGACTGATACATGAAATGGTCTCAAAATATTTGAAACGAACCTAATAGTGACCGATCAAAAACAGTCTCAAAATGGTCTCTAATGTGTTTAGAGACCATTTTTACGGTCTCTAATCGGTTGTTAATTGAGGCATTTTTTGTAGTGCCTCTCGCCCCTCCCTAATTTTTTTTTTGTATAGTCAGTTGTTTTGGTATAGAATTTAGTCTTAGGAAACAGTTTACGGGAACTCAATAAGTCAGTTGAGCAATATAATCAGCCTAGTGGACAAATGACCTAGAAGACTTGAAGAATCGAAAGAGAAAAAAACCATCGAGTATCAGGCATCTTGTTATCTAAGTTCAAGTTGACTGAGACTCACTTAATAAATCAAGTGTTTTCTTGAATGTTTTAATAAAAAAAATCATTGCTCATTGATTAGTGTGAAAATTGTTTAAAATTCATGTGTTTATTTTGCATAATTTTGAGGATTTTATTGCATTATTCACAATAAATTGACTAATTGCACTTGAAATGAGAAATGTATGTGTTTTGATATTTTGTAGGTAAATTGAACTTATTTGGAAGTAAAATACATGTCTGAGAATTCATGAAGTCAAGAAAATAACAGCACCATTGGATGCGTCTCAAAAAAATGAGTGAAATGAAAAAAAAAAATCAAATCAATCGGAGGTCGGAAGCTCAAGATATGATCGAAACGATAAAATGCGAAATTGTAGCAGAATCCACTCGGGCAGCCGAGTCAAATCTGCTTTCAGAACATTTTATGGACTTCCAACTCACCCGGACGGCCGAGTCAACCTGCTGATGCGCGAAAATTCGAGAATTTTAAAGAATTTTAAGGGCTTAAGTGCAAATTTCGTCTCAAACATTCTTTCAAGCTATAAATAGCTCTCCAAATTAGATTATTGTTAGGCTTGGCCTCACTTTCACACACTCAAACCCTAGATTACTCTCTTATGTAGATTTTTACATATTTTGCAAGTTTCATTCCATAGATTAGCTTTAAGGTTTAATATTTAGTTTGGGCTTTTGAAGATTAAAGTTACATTCACTTGTAATAGCTTAGATTGTTGAAGAATCATCAAGGTGACTTCCACCCAAACTCTTTTTTTCTATATATATTATTGTTATTTTCATGTTTATTTCTAGTTCTCTTGTTGTTTTAGCCATGGATGTTTCATCACACACCATGGGCTAAGCATTTTATGTTTTGGGTGTTTGAAACCATGTGAGTATTGAGTATTGAGTGTTGAAATTGTTTATACTTTGATTATTGTTGATATTTTGATTATTGCTTCTCTTATTGGGTTTTATTGGTGCCTTTTGTATTAGCTTCTATTAATCTATATTTTGAGGCATGTTTAGCGTAGACGAGAGTTACATGAACATGTTTAAATTTATGGTGTGAGTTGTTGGTATACAAATGCGTTTATTATACTTTTAATTCGTCGAGAGAGAGTTAATCGTATTAGAACCCCCATTAGGAGACATTGATTGTTTGAATGGTTATTTGAGCAGTTGGTGATGATTAGAAAGAGGTCTTATTACCGGGTTTGGGAACACCTTAGACGTAAGGCTATAGTACCCGAATGAAAATGGTTTTCATCCTAGCATCTTGATGCTCTTAGTAAATCCAAATTAAATAATAAACACGGTATTTACAATCCCACTCGATTTCACTAGGTAGAGAACACCTGAAGCATTCCCCACCCTTGCATTTCTTCGAATTTAGATTTGTAGTTGTTCTTGCTTTTAATTGTCATTTTCTTATTTTCTTTATTTGTAGTTAATTTACTTACTAGCATTGTGTTTAGTTTAATTTATTGCATGTGATTGTCCCTTAGCTTTAGTTCGATTGCTTCCGAAATCGTAGCTACATTATGTATGACAACACACAAGTCTAGGGATCTATTGCACTAGTCTACCTCCTGTGGTTATATACTTCTTGGTCGAAATACTTACGTGTATACTACTACGATCCCTTATGCTTGAGGGAAGTAGTTAGTCAAAATATATCAACCTAAAATTCGTTCAAATCACTCATTCAAGACAATTGAATATTCAATTCATATGTCAAATTATATACTTGAAGGAATCAAAAAATCAATGCCAGTTGTAGACAAAAGGAGTTTAGAATAGATAACCGATAAAGACAAGAATGAATTACAATAGTTCGTATATCTGTTAGACGTTTCTAACTAATTAGTTAATGTGGATCAATGAGAAGATAGTAGTTAGCACATGATGTGACACAAAGTTGAATTGATTAGAGCAACATTGCAAAAGTACATGAGACAGACATAAGCTTACATAATTTGGTATGATCGAATTTGAGGTACAACTTTAAAAAAATATATGCACCATACTTAGTAAGTTTTCGAATCAGCTCATTAATGACTAGATTTGAAAGCCATTATAAATACAAGGCTAAATTCTCAACTTAAATTATTTTACTCTACATTTTCTTTCTCTCTCCATCTTAAAACTAGAAAATTATGAGCTCTCTTACCTTTGTCAACTGAAGGAACTTAAAGAGATTTATTTGTTTTTACCTTTTACTGAAGAACAAAAACTTGTGTAAGACCGCTTCACCGTGAGATCAGGTGAGACCATTATCACTTTTCAATATAAGTTTGGGTGTGTTTTGAAACATAACTAAGTGCTTTTAGAATCACTTATTTTCAAAGCTCCCTCTCACAACTTTTCAAAAAAAAAAATGATTTTGGAAGCCGTTTGTAGAGTTTGCAAACACCCACCTTATCATTTTATGTAAAATATATCACTTTTCAAACTCCCGCCTTAAAATTATATATACATGTTATATATATTTTTTAAAAAGTGATACTATTCAATTAAAAAGTGATACCGCTCTAACGGTGAGACGGTCTCACACAAGAGTTTCTTTGAAGAAGAACAAAACGCTTAATATTTTAAAGAAGAGTCAACCCACTGCTTCTTCAAAATTATTTTATAACTTTCTTATAATCATGTTTCTTTAAAAATTTATCACTCTTAAAATAATAAATGGAGTACCACTTTTGAAAAAGTGATCACAATTTAATTGGAAAGTAATAATATTTTCATTAAGAGTGATTTGTTCTTTTTATTAAAAACATTATCAGTTACCCTCACGTCATTATCACTTTTCAAATTTCTTAATATATGTTTGTCCTTTCAATTTCAGCCTTCTTGATACAGTAACTTCTAACTAAGGCTCGACTTCAACAATACAATGCTCGACGAAGAAGCTACCACAATCAAAACACCGATGAGGAAGAGGAACTCGTCTTAAATGACAGTTTTATTAAGTAAGACCATTCTTGTATGCACTAGGTGCATCATGCAACTCAATTACATTTTTAAACAACATTTATTATTTTTAGCGAATAATTACATTTCAATTGTTCAATAAAAGTAGAGCGGTCAAAATGGGCTAGGCCCGCACCCGCCTCTAAAAAGGTGGATTGGGTTGAGTAATTTAGGCCCGTTTAAAAAGTGGGCCTGTATGGACCATACCGTATGGGTCGTGGGTTTTGGCGGGTTAGACCGCGGACGGGGCGGGTTGGACAGCGGGCTTTTAAAAACTATTTTTTTAATTTTTTTAATTGAATTGTAAGTAAAAAAGTGATAACTAAAAATTTATGAATTCAATTCAACTTTAAATCAAGTTTTAAAATCACAAAAATATTATACTATTAAACAAAATTGAGATTTGAGAATGAGAATACACCATTGTCATAATTAATGTAGATTTAAATCTCTTTTTTAACTTTTTCTTTATAAGAACATAATTATCATTAATAGATTGAAAGAGAGTGTGGTGAGACGTGTATTCGCAAATTGATATTTGCTACTGATAGTTGGGTTGATTTGTCAATTAATCTTTCATTGAATATTATATATTGATTCTACTCTTTTGGCAATAAGGATTTAAACAATTTGAAGGTTTAAATTTTAGTTCGATTGATATGTTAATTAAACAAAATAATATATATTTGAGGTCTACTTTCTAATTATAAGAGATTAAAATTATTGACGCCAAATGTGTGGGTTTAATCAAAGATTATTCCAAATTATTTGCACAATTTTTCTTTTTAATAAATGTGAAAATGTAAAAATATATAAAGAAAAAGCCCGTGGGCTAGCCCGCAACCCATCGTGGGTGTTGAGTATTTTCCAATCCGTACCCGCCGTGGACCGGTCCACCAAAACCTGCAAAATGATGGGTTGAAGTGGGTTGTGGACCGGCCCGCCCCGTTAGCCCGTTTTGACAGCTCTAAATAAAAGTAGTTAATACTGTTTAAAAATACATTTAAATTGCAAAGTGAATCTAGATCTAGTGCATAAGAGACTTACCCTTAACCACACCAAGGGAACCCTAAATTTTATGCATTCCGTCTTTTACTAGATTGCATGTTTTTCATTTTATTCCGTCTTTTACTAGATTACACGTTTAAAAAAGAAAAAACATTTTATCAATTTAAATTTTAAATATTATTAAACACATTATATATCTTATCTACTTTATCATTTTATTTGCTTTATCACTTTAATACTATTGCTATTAAATAGTTCTTACATTAAAATCAATGTTTTGATCAAATGAATGGTTAACTTATAGACAAAGTAACTTAAAAATGAGAAAATTACACATTAATTTTTTGCAAAAAAGTGTAAATACGGTGGGAAGATTTCTTTGAAAAAACTATTTGGATTGTTTAAAAAACAAGGCATTTTTAGATCTCAAATAAACTATTTTGCATTTCATTTTTAAGCCTAAAAAATAGTTTATGCGTAGGTTGCTTTGGGGGGCTTCTACCGTGTTGGATCCTATGGCTATGGGCATGCCTCTCTTCATACTTCACGTGATCAATTAATTGTCAAACCTAAAATAATCATACTCCATCTTTAATTAATTAATTTGTGTGAACGCCTATAATTACATATCAAGTTAAATTTACAGGTCATCTAATTAATTAATTTAAAATGAAGTCAAAATTTCCAGGTTGGAACTCGCAACAAGTTTCTTATTTTTAATGAAAATAAATACTCCCTCCATCTTTTAATAAGTGTCATTTTGGTTTTTTTCAACAAATTAAGATTATAAATTGTAGTCGATATTACCCTTCATTAATTATAACTAATTTTAATATAGAAATTTTGTTTGACAAAGAATATAGTTAAGAATGTAGCTAGTATTCATAGACTAAATTAATTTTGGTATAAACAATTTTTGTGGAATTTATTAATGAAAAATATTTATGGTAAATGAATAAGGATAAAATAGTCAAAATTAAAGAAAAAACTCTAGAATAACACTTATTTTAAAATTAATTAAAAAGCCAAAGTGACACTTATTAAAAAACGGAGGGAGTAATATTTTTTTATCTTTTACATTTTACCAAGGGTCCGGCTATCTGCACCTCCAATAAGTTTAAGTGCACTCCCCCTCCCCCATTTTAATTAGGATAATTGCACTCCCCCTAAATTGTCATAAATATCATTTTTCTACACCCCTCCCAAAACTTAATTACCATCGTCGCCCCACCGCCGTCCAATCCCCCGACCAACTCCCCCGCCCGCCAGACCAACTCCCCTTCGCCCCCTCTTTTTTTTTTTTTTTTTTTCTGTTTGCGACCCAACTCCCCCACCTCCTCTGTTTTTTCTGCCCCCACCTCATCGGCGCTGCCCGCCCAGCCCAACCCGGCCATCACCCTCCCTCTCCCTTCTTTTTTTTTCCACCCCCATCGGTGCCGCCCCTCCTGTCGCCCCACCCCTTCCAAGTCGAATACCCCGCCACACCTCCTCCCAAGGCCGAAGTCGGCGGCGGCACCCAGGTATTTTTTTTTAAAAAAAAATCATCGGGTCGACATTGATTTATCGAAATTTATAAAAAAAATGAGATTTTTCTAAGTTTTTTTTAAAATTTCTGAATTTTTTTTGTTTGGTGGCCACGGAAAATGGTGGCGACGACAGCCGAAAGTGGTGGCAACGCCGACGGTTGCATCAAATTAGGGTTAGGGTTTAGAGGTTGAACGATGGATGTAGTTAGTAGTAGGATGCATTTAGTAGTGTAATATTACTAAAAGGGTATTTTGAGTTTTTCACTTAATTATTAAATTAATAAACTGAGTTGAAGAGTGCATTTAAACATTGGAGGTGCAGATAGCCGGACCCTTTTACCAATTATGATAATAAACATGTTTATACGTGTGTATATATATATATATCACAAAGTTTTCTAAACTACTTATCATTTTTATTTTATCTAGAAAGCGATGATAAATTGGTAATAATGAAAAAGTCGACAAAGCAAATCATACCTGCAGCCTGAAAAATGAGAGGGAAAGAAGAAAAAAAGTTGCAACTTTTAGAAGGTTTGTTAGTCAAAAGAAAAGAGCAACTTCGAATAGACTCAAGCAGAACATGGTGCATGGAGTCAAAGCTAACTAAACATCTGTTAATTAGCTGTAATAATCTCCATTTTACTAAACATCATAATTAATATATAGGCCTCCTATATATAAACCCTTTCATCCATCAATTACACAACAAATTAAACATTATATTTTCGTAAACATGGAAGCCCCCCTCAACTTCTTTTTGATCACTCTTCTCTTGTTCATCTCCATCCAAATCACAACCATTCTCGCCCAAAATGGCAATGGGAATGGGAATGGGAATGGCAATGTAGGGGGCAATAACGGAAACAATAATGGCAATGGAAATGTTGGAGGCAGCAATGGAAACGGCAACGGAAATGACAACAGTGGTGGAGGCAACAATGGAAATGGCAACGGGAATGGCAACACTGGAGGAAACAATGGAAACGGCAATGGCAATGGAAATAGTGGAGGCAACAATGGAAATGGAAACGGCAGCGGAAATGGTAATGAGAAACCAAAGAAGCCTCCCGCGGTTGTGGATGACACCACGAATTATACGGTGTTGTCAGCGTTGCCGAAAACAGGGCAGGAGAGAGTCTTCTGCAAAGCCAGCAAGGGGAAATGCAGCTACCAGCCACTTACATGCCCTCCTGAGTGCCCATCCAGGAAGCCCAAGAAGAACAGGAAGCAAAAAGGCTGCTTCATCAATTGCAGCAGCAAGTGCGAAGCCACTTGCAAATGTAACTTTTTCATTTACATGCTAAACCTTATATATTCATTAATCCTAAACTCATCATCAATTGCATTGCATTGCATTTTGCAGGGAGAAGGCCTAAATGCAACGGATACGGCTCCTTGTGTTACGACCCCCGTTTCGTTGGGGGCGACGGCGTCATGTTCTACTTCCACGGCTCAAAGGGCAGCGATTTTGCCATTGTCTCAGATGAAAACCTCCACATCAACGCTCACCTCATCGGGACGAGGCCACAAGGGAGGACTCGTGACTTTACGTGGGTTCAAGCTCTGTCCATCATGTTCGACGACCACACTTTAGTAATAGCTGCAAACAAAGTTCGACAATGGAACGACAACGTGGATGCCCTCATCGTCAAGTGGAACGGCCAATCTATCAATGTTCCAACAGACGGAGAGGCCGAATGGAAAATCAACGCGGGAGAAAGACAAGTTATAGTCGAGAGAACCGACGACGTCAACACAGTGAGAGTAGGGGTGTCTGGGCTGGTGGAGATGGACATAAGGGTGACCCCCATTGGAGAAGCAGAAAACAGACTCTATAACTATCGCTTACCTACTGATGATTCTTTTGCTCATCTGGAAACACAGTTCAGGTTCTTCGATCTTTCGGATTCAGTAGAAGGGATTCTGGGAAAGACGTACAGGCCCGGATACGTAAGTCCGGTGAAGAGAGGAGTGGCCATGCCGATGATGGGAGGCGAAGACAAGTACCAAACTCCCTCGCTCTATTCCTCTTCTTGCAAAGTCTGTATCTTCCACAGACCTTCTGCTGTCATTGCTGTAGCTTGACTCTACATATGATCCACTAATTATTGAGATTATTACTATTAAGAATTACCATTCTTGTTTGTTGAATAAATGTGTTGTATTCAGAAATTGTAATTACGGGTTCTCTAATGTATGACCACCCCAAAGCATTCTCCTAAAGGATAGTGCCGTGTGAAAATCTGAAATAAAGGCGAAACATTATTACCAAACACAATGGGACATAATCTTGAAAGTTAAATATTGCCCTTTGACAATACATTAAAACTATAACCTTTGGATAATATGGAAAAGCAAAGAACCATAAACTAGTAAAACAATGTAGTGCATGTACAAAGGGACTTTTTGTCAAGCTCCGGAGGGCCATCTTTGATGAATTGAACTACTGTAAACGCGAACTGGTTACAGATATAAGCATCAAAAAGATATGTGTGTGTATTCTGATTTCTAATAATCCATTATTTCATGGACACAGATATAAGCATAATCTTTGTTAATGTTGAAATATGGGGAGATCATACTTAGGAAGCTGAGGGAGGCGTAGGTTATCAGAAGGCAAGGCTAAGGCTGTGCTGCTTGATGCTTCTTCGCTGCACTGACCTATCATCTTCAAGAAATAACTATGCCTGTACCACAAGATTATATTCAGCCAAATGTAATAAAAGGCAGGGGGGGGGGGGGGTGGGGGAGAGGTTTTCACTTAAAAAGCACAAAACCCACCATCGGGTGTCAGCGGTCAATTCTGGATGAAAAGCAGTTGCTAGCAATGTCCCCTGCTTCACAGCAACGATTACTTTCTTTTCAGTTTCACCACTTTCCTGAAGCATACATTAGTTATATGATGTTAAAATCAGAACGCCGAGCTATGATTCTAACAGATTTGTGATTAGTTTATGAATTTTGTAATTTGGAGACAATTTCAAGAATCTATAGCTGCAAATTTCAGAAATAACTCAAGTATGAATAAATTTCAACATGAGTGTATTGCGTCAAAAACCTCTAGTAGGTCAGAATGGCTTCTTAAAGTTAATTTGCCATTTCAAGGAAGCAACAGGCCATATTCTCAATATGATGAACGAAAATTAGACTTCATCTAAATTAAGAAGCATAACGATTAATTTCACTTCCCCACACCTACTCCAGGAATTGCATCTAATATAAAAACACCAATTTTTAACTATAAGTTTATTTGTTCAAGTCTCTTTCCTACTGATGGCTTTCTTTTCCAATTATATAATAGTGCCTTTATTTTTCATTTACAGTAGGTCACAGCTCACTTTTTTTACTGTCAGAGAATCTATTTGTTTATACATACCGACTGCAGAATGTAGTGGTGCACGGTTGGGTGGTTTGGGAAGGGGAAATGAGAATCATTCTTTTATACAGTGAATTGGTTCCCTGCTTTATGGGAATGCACCAAACCGATCCCAAATGGAGGAATCGATTGGGACCCATTCCCCACTACTACCATCTACCAATCCCATTCCATTCAAATTGCAATATGTACAATAGCAATAGTGATGCAGAATCATCAATTACGTAATTTATAGGCTTCAAAGAACTGACAGGTGTATCTTTAAGCTACAGAGAGAAGATCATATAGGGTAAATAAACACAGAAAACATGCCAGCAGGAAAACAGGTAATATTGACCTCTAAACTTTCAGCAGCAGGATCAGATTTAGCGGTTTTGTCTGATGAAAGCTGAATTTCAGCCAGCACTTGCACTTCTGGACCTACTTCCAGGATTCCAGGAGCACGGATAAACACACCACGGAAGCTTGGAGGTCCCCCTTCTGTGGCCACAATCTCAGGAATAGGGAGCTCAGCCTCAAAGCTTTGAATCTGATGATGTACATTTAGATAATTCAATGTAGTATAAATGCTGTCAAAAGTGTGGCGGAGAAAAGTAAGTACTAGTGAGCGAGCATTTGAGACATGTATATGTCATCCTATCTGTGGAGAAGCATCCCTTGGCTATAATCTATCTTTTTCTTTTTTTTTATCAGGGATGCTACCAAAGAATTGCTACTATTTTCCCGGGGTATTTTGAAAAGTAATTAGCTCTCTGATTTGGAGAATAGAATATTCGGTCTCACTCAGGCTTGAGATTCAAAAGGCAAGAGGATGTTTGGCTGAACCATGCAAAAAAATCAAAGAATATAATGTACAAGAGTCTGAAAAACTTATAAGTTCTCGAGGTAACTAGGCAAGAGAGTGGTACTTTATATGCTCCATTGGAAATAGCAATGACTTTGTACTTCCTTTTTCTTTCTTTTTTTTGGGGGGAGCAGGGGTTAATCATAACAAATTCTAGTTTCCATAATATAATATTACAAACTCGTCCCAACATCTTATTATCTCATAAACTTAGAAAATCTTTAAGGTAACATCTAATAAAATCAAAAGTACATCTCATAAGATGAAAGAAATTATGAGATGTTCAAATAGACAAAGCAAACACCCTCTTAGTCACGTGTGGTGCTCAAGAAAAACATCTTTCATATTTTACCTGGCTACCAAAGAAGTTTCGATGAACAGTACAATTAAGGCCACCGATAAGATCCTGTCCACCAATTTTCTGCCCTGAATGAGATACAACATATTTTCAAAACAAAAATAATGCATTCCGTAGAAATGGAATCAAGCACTCCTTTTTTAAGAAAGAAGTGAGACATTTATGAACCAGTGAAATAATGATAAAATTAAACACCAACCAGTTGCTCTGTCAGCCAAAAAGATAAGGCCAGCACAGGTTCCCCAAACTGGTTTTCCAATTTTTACAAATTCCCGAAGTGCAGGAAACTGCAGTTGTAACAAAAATTAATCATAAAAGCATGTCACCTAAAGTTCCAATATAAACGCCAAGGAAAAGGTAAAGTTTAGTAGTAGGCATGCATAATAATCCTGTTTTAATATGCTGATGTTTCTTCTATGGAGCTGCAATACACTAGGAAAATCCAATTGCTAACAATATTGGGTGATTATACTTAGCACAGCATATAGTCTCCACTTTTCAGCTCTCCACAAACCTCAATCGAATTTTAACAACATTATTCACAACAGTTAGGCCGAGTTTCAATCAGGAATTCAATCAATTAGCAAATTATTACTCCCTCCATCCTAGTGAAAGCTACCCGATTTTTCTTTTTCGTCCGTCACAACGAAAGCTACCCATTCCGTCACATTTCATTATATTTTTCTCCCTCAATCACATCATTTCTAATACATCTACTTTTTCTATTGTATTTCTTAATCTCCGTGCCAATATTTCTTAATCTCCGTTCCCAAACCTCATGTAGCTTTCATCGTGGACTGAAGGAGTAGAAGTAATCAATCAGTTAATGTTAGCAGTTGTAGGTAAAAGAGATAGAAAAAATGAAGTTTTGGACGTGAATGGAACTCTGCGGACTCTCCTATCGGTTCACTCGTTACATTTTTGGAATGGGATTTGAAAACCACTATCGGCTTTCAATCATAGCAGTTTCTCAACAGTTAAAACTCACAAAAATCATAACTCTCCATATCCTTTTAACAAAAAAAGAGCACTTTCTGTGAACATATAAAAAAGAACCAGAAAACAGATCGCACACACATACGTACGAGGTTATGAAATTCAGCCAGCTTAGCCATGGTGGTGCTTTCTCCGCCGGGGATAATCAGCGCCGATATGCTTTGCAGCTGGTCCGGCTTCCTTATCTCCACCCCCTTCACGCCCAACCTTCTTAACACTGCAACAACAAAATCACCATGAATCGCATACGTAGAGAAATCACATAACAATACACAGGTGTTTTGTGTTGAATTAAAATGCCTGCAATGTGTTCGTTGAAAGACCCCTGTAAAGCAAGAACGCCCACGGCCATTGTTGGCGGCTACACACAGAACAAGAACGATACAAAAAGCAGGAATATATGAAGTGCTAGTCAAATGAAGAATCGTGTCAGTGTGTGATTCACGAACGAAATGGAAGATTAGGTGCGAGAGCGAAATTGAGTTTTGATTAGAAGCTCCTCCATCCATGTCCGTGTGTGGCTCCGGAAGCAGGCCAGGTTTTACTCAGGCCCAATGCCCTGTGTTGAATATAATACCCAATGGGCTTTTGTATCGTTTTTTTTTTAGATTGCAATTGCAAATTAAAAAAAGGGCCCCTCCAGCTTTGTTTAATACACTCTCCCTTCATTTTTATTAATTCAATATTCAGGTAAAATACCAATTTTGCTCTTTATTAAATCATGTTAGATACATACACTCCCCTCCAATTTAAACAAACACTAACTCTAACCCTAGAATTAGAGAGCCGCTGCCACCACCTCCGACAGCCACCACTGTCCCAAAGAAAATAAATTTAGAAATTAAAAAAAAAACTTGAAAATTAAAAAAAAAAAAAAAAACGTATTTTCGATAAACCAGTGTCGACCAAAAACATTCTCGTCAACACTGATTTGTCGATCAAACACCTCCCCGTCGACACTGGTTCGTCGAAAGAATTTAAAAAATAAAAAATTAATTTTAGACAATAAATGATTGACCATAAACACTCTCATCGATCCTTTTTCACCGAAATTTGAAAAAAAAAAAAACCTGGACTGTAAGCGGCAATCGGCGGCTGAAATGGGAGGGAGGCGGCGGGAGCGTGGCTGGTTGGGGGAGGAAGAGCCCGCGGCGACGCCTTTTGTTGCGGAGAAGGGAAAAAAAATAAATGGGGGTTGGGGGCGTCGGCGTCGCTGGGGGTGGAGGAGCAGCGACGCCTTGAGAGGTAGGGGAGAGTCGGGCTACGGACAGCGACGAGGGGAGGATGCAGAAAAAAAAAATGAAGGCAAAAGGCGAGGCGGGTGGTGGTAGGCGACGGTGGGCAGGTGGTTGGGGGCGGCTAGCGGCAATGGACAGGAGGGAGGCGACGGCAAGATGATTGTTTGGGGAAGAAGAGAAAGTAAATGAAAAAGAAGTTTGGGGAAGAATGAAGGAGAAGGGAGAAGAATGAGGAGAGTGCATGTATCTATAACATTTTAGTTAAAGGGTAAATATGGTATTTTATATATATTTTATAATTAATAAATGGAAGGGGGAGTATATCTAATAAAGCTGGAGGGGTATATACGTCCCCAACCCTTAAAAAAAATATCGAACCTAATTGCAAATTAATTTTAACTTTTAAATGATGACACCTAAAAAAAATTTTGCAATTAGAATTTCATCTGTTTTCCTCTTGCCAAAAAGTTGATGCGTAAAAATAAAGACAAAATCATCATCTCAGTAAGCATCCATAGCATTAAATACTTATACAAGTAATGAATAAATTTTGAAAATAGACGAATAATTCTAAATAAATTCATCATTAATCTTAGTGTCAATTGAATCACGAATTTTAAAATTTTAATAAAAAAAAATTATACCTTTTATATTATTGTAATTCGATACACGTTTTTTTCTTCGATGACTGAAAATGGGTATAAAATTGGCACTTACTATGTAACATTTCACTCAATTCAATTGAGCTCAATTTTAATTGTATAGTTTTTTTTTTTTTTTTTGAAATTAAATACCCATCCCTTTTTCCCCTTCCCATGACTCGAACTCAGGACCTAAGGCCTAGGTAGTGGTGCTCTAACCGAGTTATCTCACTTTGTCATTTAATTGTATATGTGCAATCAATTGCAAACAAGTATCTGCACATTTTTCTTATTTATTCGTCTCATAACTATTTGTACACATTTAAAAAGGAAACCCCTTCATAAACTCAATCATCACAATATTCACATATGCCAACTACTATTCTTACTTTATTCATTTAACTTTGTAAAATTATTTCTCAATACTCTAATCATTACACTATTTTCTTAAAAAGTGTGTTAATTTTATACTACAAACACTTGTGGAACAAAGGAAGTAATACGGTATATATTAGCAAAATTCATATGACGGGGGAAATACTAGTATCATCTAAAAATGCATTGAATTATACGGTACAACTAATACATTATTTAATGTTTTTTTTCTTGAATTTTAATAGGGAAATTATTTCCAGTAACCCTTTCACCTTAAATTTTGTTTAAATAGCCTTGACTAGTATTGATCAGAAGTCCCCTAAATTTCTCTCACAAGACAACCAAAAAACAGTCAGTTATTTAAAAAGAGATTCATTTAAATAAAACATTAAGAAAGACCTTTTAAATGAGATTTTATGTTGACTATGCCCGAAGAGATGTACCAGGGAAAATGGACCAAAGTATCGGAACCTGAGAAATCGTTTGAAAAGGAAAGGAAACAGATTTCCTTCCGAAGAACCCACGTAATGAGCATCTAATTCAACTGACCTAATATTTTTCCTTCAATTGATTATTGATCTATCCCCCTTTACTAAATCAAACCCCACCTGGGCTGAATTCAATTTCATACCTCACTCCATTTCAATTCAACTTCCATTACAAATATACTCAATTTTCATTTTGATTTTGGGTAGAATAGAATAGAATATTGGCAAATGGCAAATTGCCACACCTAAATATTCCGATTCTTTTCTCATTGCATCAATGTCCCACCCTAAATTTCCTCTCCCTACATCTCTCTCCCACCCCCTACCTCTCTGTATATCAGTTGAATTTTCTTGGAATATCCTTTAAACTCTAAAAGCATCTGAGATTTTGAAATCCCCTTTTCAAGTATTGCTATCAGATTTTTCTTTTTGATGGGTTGGTGAGAATCGGATTGTCCGTTGATATTAGAGCTGGGGTTTTTTCTTCTCCTCGTCGAATTCATCAAAAGGCAGGTACAAAAATGGAAAAAACTAAAATCACTTTCGGGTTTATGTGGATGGACTTTTCTTGCGGTTCATTCATCATTGTAATCATTCTACTCTTGTGTCTTTATCTTGAATTTACCCGAAATTAAAATAATTCTACTTGCGATATGAGAATTGTTTATTTTTTTAATAATTCTATTTGTTGAATTATGTTATAGTTATCTTGATAAATAATATTTATAAGCATTGTTGTCTTCTGTTTCATAAATCCTAGGGCAAAAGGTCAAGGCTCTGTTGAATTAGTGAGGCAGAAGGGCTTAAGCGGCAGTAGTTTCCTCTCTTGCAACTTATCAGAATAATTAGAGTGAAGATTTGGCTATGTTTGCCTTGAACTGCAATGGGACCGGTTCTATCAACTGCTTCTTTCATTTTTCCGAATGGCATCCTCTGGAATAGTGTCATCTGACATCCACTTCGTTATTTCTTTAGGCAAGGAAAAAGGTTATCATTTGTTTACTTTCAAACTGGAAATTCTGAAACTAACAAAATATAATTCGAGTGTTGTATGGGATTAAAATCGAGCTTTTAGAATTTGCTTGGAATGGATATCTCTGCTTTATGTTTCCAGTTTCTGTTAAATCAGTTTTTTTTTTTTAAATCAAATCTAAGGTCCCATTAGCTTTTGGTACTTGCTGTCCATCTCACTACATTGTTTTGATATACTCTGTTTCTATTTCTTCAAGTTTTACAATCAAGCTTATTAGTTTCCTGTTTCCTGTATACATTGGGTGGAAGTTTTTTTTTTTTTTTTTGTGAATTTTATTATGAAGAATCTGATTGAGGAAGTGATAGGAATGGGCTGCTGCTGTGGGTGTTTTGGTTTCTCATTTGGGGGGAAGCAGAAGAAGGCAATGAGACCCTGTAAGAAGATGGACAATAATGTTTCTCAGGAGTTACTGTTGGATGATGATGTGGAAGATGAGGACGAGGATGAGGATGGATTTTATAATGATATGAGTGATACTGGGAATGGGGATGAATATGATTTCCAAAGCCCAACAAAGCGGTCTGAAGAGATTTTGATGTACCGGCTGCGGAATGGATTAATTTGCAGAGAGTTCCCTGTTAAAGAGACCAACATTCTGCTACGCTCGGAGGTATGCAGAAAATATGTGTGTGTTTTACATTTATCACAAATGCTTTCAGAAAACTTTACAATTAAGGGGGCGCTTGGTTCAAATTATTCAGGAATGAGAATCAATGAACAGTGAATTAGAATGAGGGCGATGGTTACATTGTTAGTGTTTGGCTCTAATCTTGGAATAAATGAGGATAAAAAATGATTGTTGGTTGAGGAATAGTGGAATGATTGAGGAGAAATGATTATTGGAGTAATGATTACCTTATTGAGTCTCATTATCTCATATGAAGTATGATGAAGGCAACTTGATCATTTTTTACTCATTTAGCACCACAATTACACTATACTCATTCGCATTCGCATAACCATTGAAGAATTTTGAACCAAGTTCCCCCTAAGTCTTGCATTGGAGATTAGTTCGTATAACATACTACTCTGAAGTTCTGAACTTAATAACTCTTTGCTATTTTATGAAGCTGAAAACTTCATTAATCAACAAGCTGCCTTGTGATTCAATATACCTCCCCATTCTAGTAAGAAAAAAGAGAAAAACAACCCCAAGGAGTTGGTCTAGTGATGTAGGCTTGGGATTTAGGAGTATGTTCCTCTCTAGGTCTCAGGTTCGAACCCTCTGAGGTGCAAACAATTTCTATGGGGCCATGTCCAATTGTCCATACAGAGCGCAAAACTCTGGCTTTAAACGAGATCCCCGCAAGTGGGTGGGCGGTGGGATTGGTCCCCCGGGATTATTCGGTCCTTGGACCGGATACCCGAGACTTCAAAAAAAAAAAAAGAAGAGAAAAACTAAAAAACAATCATTAGGAAAAAGGAAATGGTTGGGACTTAATATACAAATTAAAGAACTAAATAATTGTAGGCTGGTAATCTACTAATCTTATGAAAATTATCATAGTTGTCAATTTTCATATGAACATCATAAAACTACTTTTAAGGAATATCTTTATGTTGAGAGATAGAGGTTGACCATGTGATTTTAATTTTCACTAGAGAGAAAGAGACTCCCTTTTGAAAGGAGTACTATTGTACTTTATATATTGATTATTAGTGTTTCAGGATGAAAGTGGAAACAAGACTATTAATGAATATGTCCGCGAGCGCAAGATTGGTGCTGGCAGCTACGGAAAAGTGGTGAGCATATTGCTGTAGATATTATATATTTTACGTTTATTTAATGAAATTTAATATGCAATCATGTCTATTTGGCTACGTTTAGGTTCTCTATCGAAGCCGTTCAGATGGAAAACATTATGCAATAAAGGTAACATCCTTTGGTTGCTTTCTCGAGGTTTAGATATTTGCATATTCTTCTTATCCACAGTTATATTGATGGAATCTGGATTGATCTACTGACAAAAGAATAATCAAGAGGCAATGATATTGATGTTGATATGTTAAGTTCTTGACAATGGCAAGATTTATTTTTTGCTTGACCTCATGGATCTAAATGCACTGGTGCTCAGATTAGTTTGTAACCATGCTAGTGAAGATTGATACTTGTTCCAGACTTCCAGTTAAATCTTATTGGTCTTGTCATTCGCATTAAAAAAAAAAAACACTATTAGGTCTTTGATTTCTCTATACATTATTGGAGATCTGGAATAACTAAAGCTTATTAGGAATGGTGACTTCACATCATAATCAGCTATACTAAATTTTTGGTTACAGGCTTTTCACAAATCCCATTTGTTGAAGCTACGAGTTGCACCTTCGGAAACGGCTATGACTGATGTTTACCGTGAGGTATTTGATAATTCTTGTGCATCTTATTTTAAGCAGGATTCTTATTCTGCACTTGATTTTTTATTCTGTCTTCGATCTTTCCTTTTTCTTCTCTTTCTTTTTCCTACACCTCTAGTGCAGTGTGTTTTATAAACTTTGGCTTGCAAACTATTCTCCAGCATACATGAGCCGTGTTTTTCTTATGATAAATCAACATCTATTTTCACACTGCTTGATCATTCAAACTCTTGTTGTTCACATAATGATATGCCTATGTTATTTCAGAATCAATAGTCAACTACTTTATATCATTCAAGTTCACTTAATAATGTTCCATCACTGTTGTGACTTTAATGTTGGTGCTGCAGTAAGTGGTACAATGTGGGCTGTTTCTTCTGACTTCTTTTATCGTGTGTTTGTAGGTTTTAATCATGAAAGTATTGAGCCATCCTAATATAGTCAACCTAGTGGAAGTTATTGATGACCCAACAACAGATCACTTCTATATGGGTATTCAATGATATTCCCTTTGTTTATCCCTTCAAGAAACCAACATTTTCTGTTTAAGTTAACTAAATAACTACTTTATTTCAGTTCTCGAGTATGTGGAAGGCAAATGGGTTTGTGAAGGAGCTGGACCTCCAGGTGGTCTAGGGGAAAATACTTCACGAAAGTACTTACGTGATGTAGTTTCTGGTTTGATGTATCTTCATGCTCATGTATGATGCTAAAGCTTCCTTAATTTAATTTTTTCAATTTGATTTCACTTTGAAACCTATATTTCTAGCCTTCCCTCTTCCTTACAATGTCATACTACCTGATTCTTATGTGCATGTATCTGGAGATTTATATTACAAAACATTCATAACTTGTTGCACATCTTCTTGGTTTACTTCAGCTTTCTTAGTCAGTAGAAATTCCTTGAAGCATTGGTTTCTGGATCTTCTTGTGTTTAGCACCATAAAAAGTTTGAAATATAATTTTTTGGATCATGAGAGTTTAACATATAAATATATAACAAGGAACTGTTGGTGAATTTATTATGTGTGAAACTACGTACTTTGCGTCAATCTGCAGCCACTGATATGATCATAAAAATAATAAAATGAAAAAATAAGTTGTGTTCTCTATATAATACTATCACTGAAACCTGCTCTGTTGCTTTTCTATGCTTATTTTGTACATGGAATCAATCTGAGTAGTTTATCTGGACATATAAATTAGTGTTCCTGTGTTGCTTCAGTGAGACCAATATTATCCTCTCTCCAGTTTTTTTTTTTTTGCATTATCTTCTCATCTTGCCACCATAGTAGTGCTTGCCCTTTTTTTGTCTTTTAACCAGTACTTCTATCAGTTCATATTTCTGTCATTTTAAATTGTTTTGGTAGCATAACTGTGTGACATAGAGATGTTTGGCTTAATAAAAAATTTACACTTATGTTTGTGGGATGTGTTTATTGTTTATTTCCTTGAACTGCCAAATACTTTTCGATTCCTTCTTCTTTGCATAGCTTTTACATATATTTTCTCATGCTCGTTCTTGCATTCTACTTTGCTAACATGATATGTTATTGTCTGCATCTTGGCAGAATATAGTGCATGGAGATATTAAACCTGATAATTTATTAGTTACGGCTTCTGGCATGGTGAAGATTGGTGATTTCAGCGTCAGTCAGGTTTCTGAGGTATGAGATTTTCCTTGATAGACCTGCTACCGGTTTTGGCATTGTGTGCGTGTGTGTTGCATTTGGCATTGTGTGTGCGTGTTTTGCATGTGGGGGGTGGGGGGGATTTGAACTGCTAATGATGAACTTTCATGCTTATTTAGCGTATTCTAATCTCCTGTAGGAGAGAGATATTTTCTGCAAATTATGACAATATTGGTAGTACTTTATTTATTTGTATAACATTCATATGCTTATTTAGCTTCTTTTTTTTTTCTTTTTTTTTTTTGGCTCTTTTGAGCATTATTATTTCATATCCGATTAAGATTTATTGTATTAGGCAACATTAAAAAAGTTAGTTTGGTACCGCCTAGGTCAGATTCAACATCTTAGAAGCCCTCTGGCCTCTGGATCGGCCTGTGATCTTATTATGGCCTTAGGTTTTTCTTTTTTTCCTTTTATATTATTACCTTTATTTGCGTCCTGGAACATATCATGTCTACTTCTATTTGTTGATAGGCTGGAGATAAGTTTGAGTAAGTTAGCATTGCATTGTTGTTTCATTTTCTCGGGATAGGCTAAAGGAAATAAGTTTAACTGTTTATTTTATTCAACTACAGTTTCTCCTCTGCTACTCCTTTCTTGTTCCTTTTCCATTAGGAATTAACAACAATTTTACCATCACTTATGTGCGTAGGATGATAATGATGAGCTTCGTCGTTCTCCTGGAACTCCCGTCTTTACTGCACCAGAGTGCTGTTTAGGTTTGTTATTTGTTATCATGATAGTCGATACTTTTACCTCAATTGTTTTAACTTATTAAACATGGGAACCAATCATGTATGTAGGTGTAACCTATCACGGGAAAGCTGCTGATACTTGGGCTCTTGGAGTTACTCTCTACTGTTTTCTTCTTGGGAAGTACCCGTTTCTAGGAGAAACTCTCCAGGAGACCTATGACATGGTGGAGGACATACTTCCAATGTTAATTTTGATAGTTTGATTTCAGTTGCATTGTTTTTTCTAAATCTAAGTGTTTCATTCCTCAGATAGTAAATGACCCATTGTTGCTCCCTGGTGACATGAACGTGCATGTGAAAGACTTACTTGAAGGTCTTCTTTGCAAAGGTCAGTCTCGGGTTGAATTTATTTGTTTTTCAGGTTAATTGCATGAAACCCCTTTTGTGGTTGGAAATTGCAAGAATCCCCTCGTGGTTTATAAAATAAAGTTAACTCTCCCTTTTCTCAGAAGTCTTGTTCTGTCCTTCCTAGTATAGTCCCAAGACTTCAGTGTTGGGAAAACAAGATATGGGAGATAGAGAAAATTAATAACATTGTTAACTAGTTTCTGAAAAAAATGGGAGATTTAGCTTTATTTAATAAACCGCGTGGGGATTTTGTGCAATAAACCCTTTGTTTTTCTTATGGCAGTTTTCAGATATCATTCTCGTTTTTACTTACCAATGATTTTAATGTGCAGATCCAATGGAAAGGATGACTCTGGAAAAGGTTGCCCAGCACCCCTGGGTCATTGGAGAATACGGGCCACTCCCTGACTACTTGTGTTGGTGTAAACGCAGCATGATGTTAAGAGCATTGACTGTGGGGACAGCAGATACTAACACATAAGAGTATTGTGCTGTTCAGCTCTTGCTTATAGTATGTATAGAAGTTAGTCACTAGAAAGTTCTCTCTTGAATGAATGATGATTACTTGCAAAATTTGATTAGCACTTTTTAGATTGAAGATGAACAGGACAGACCTTTGCTTTGCTTGATAGAATAATATTTAATGATTTTGTTCTCTTGAACTTGTTCAATTATGCACAATGAGGTTTGTTCTTGATGTTAAAGATCAGTTCATGATGATGTTTCTTCCCCCATTATCTGCTAAAAGCTTAAGAGTCGACTGCAGGTCCCGTCATATGGCCAATTTGCAGGTTTGATCATCTGTAGCAGTTAATGCGTTGTATCGTTTATGATATTCCAGTTAAAAAGACAGGTGCAGTAGATGATTGAGGCATGAACATGGTCCACCATGATGGGATGGTCCTGTGCTTAGTTATTTGAGTTTCATCCATATATAGGAAGAGAATGAACGGTCCAGATGGACTGAAAATTATACTTGATTTGATGTAGTTCGTCAAAAGGTTCGTTTGAACTAAAAGTTTAGTTCGAGCTCGATAAATATGAAAATATAAGATAGTCTAGGTTTAAATGCAAATCTCTGTGATTCCAATTTAATGCTACCAACATTGTGAGCAATCTCATGGTTCAAACTGCAGTATTTATTTCATTACTACTTCACATGGATATGCTGCTTCTGCACCAGCATATACAGTTGATGATATTTAGGACCTCAAATATTTACCTATTTAGGTGTAGCAGACACCATTTTCTCAGTTTATTTATTATGACTCGCCTTTCCAAGAAAATAATTTCAAAAATTAAAGTAAAATTGCTTAATGTTTTATGAAGCAACGTTTCCCTGTTCTATATTGTATGAAGAGTTTGTGGGTTACCACTCTTGTTGATATCATGATTCCTCTAATTTTGATATTGGGGCTCAAACGATTTGTTTCGGAGTTAGTTTCCTGTGTTAGTGTGTACCGTGTCCACTAATGCACATTTTGAAGACCGATCAACCTATATGTATTAGTCAAAGTAAAATTTTCAACAAGTGAACCGATCAATCTATATGTATTAGTCAAAGTAAAATTTTCAACAAGTGAACCGCTGCCCAAGCGGAACAGCAACTAAGAGAGGTACAGGGTCATGTTTTTGAAACCCACTTTTTCAATAATAAGATGTAATTTTCTTTAATAATAATTAATTTTTTCGGAATCTGGAGATTGGGAAATTATTTCATCTCTATTTTTACTCTTTATTTGTAAGACATCAATGACTTAGAAAGAAGTAAAAGATATTCTCAGATGTTAAAAGTATGTTATAATTTTATCTTTAAAATTAGGATAATGATATATGATACTTCAAAAAATTAACAAAATTCTGGTGTCTAAAAATGGCATCTTCAGACCTGTGGTTGAGAAACATGCTCTCAAACGTAAATTTTACATTTACATGTCATGGATCAAAGAGTGGAAATGAAGAATAAAATCGTTCCATTGGATATGCCATTTATAAACAAAAAAATTATGAACCCTGCAAGTAAGCATATAAAAGACGAAAAAAATAAAATAAGGTAGACATATTTTTCATTAAAATTTTATGAGTGACAGCTCTAGTTGATCTCCTCATTGTTTTCTCTCTTTAAAAACATATAACTTGATTTTGATACTGAGTCTCAACAATCTGTTCTGAATTTTTACTACTCCATGTAAAGAATCATTGGGGACAAAAAAAATGAATGACAAATTTAAAAATAAAATAATGTTGTTAAAATATTAATTTGGTAGATTATTTGTATTCCAATTAAAAAGGTGTACAAGTAATCAAAAATACAATTTAGTGGAATAGTTTAACCTGCACTTTGGTGATTTTGAAGATATTATCTTAAATTTGTATCTCTAAAATGAAGCTTATACAATTATATGAAACTTCGAAAATTTATCAAAATTTATGAATATATAGATCAAGATACAACGTTGCTAACTTGCTATAAAAACGCGACTATTGACATTGGTTGCTATTATTATATCCGTTCCACACTTCCACTTAATTGTCTTTTTTTAACACTTATTAAAAAAATCATTTAATATTAATAATTATTTGTACACTCTCGTATTAATTCTTGAATATTAGTGCACATTGATTATTAATATGGAATACTACTATTTATTAGCTCTTTTAATATTAGTAGAGTAACAAATAAAAATGATTATTATTTTGAATAAAACGAGACAGATTAAAAGGAACGAAGGAGTATAAAATGATTGAAACGGAGTATATCATTTTATACGTTCATCAATAATCAAATTATCTTATTTATAACAAAAAATAAGATAATAATAAAATTAAATAAAGTTTAATAATTTTTGAAAAATGAAAAATGACAGGCATTTCAAAATAAATTTTTTCACGGTTAAAATGAAATGAAAACATGACAATTTTTTCTTCTAGAGTGACTGTAAAAGGGTAACGAGTGCTATAACTTATAAGCGCCTTCGCCAGGTCCAGTATTTTAAATTAAATCAAATGACTAGAAAAATCAGTGGATTAATACTAAAATTATAATGGCATAATTTGAGTTTTAGCAAAATTAGAAGGATTAGGGTTCTAAAAAAAAAATAGAAGGATTAGTATCAAAATGAAACAATTTAAACACATAGAGCATGTTAAACATGTCATGCATCTACTTGTATAATTAAATAGCAAATGGTACCATTAATTGCAACAACTAGAATTAAACAGGCTAAAATGAGCTAGTTTGGGTCAAACTATTTATTACATACGAAAAACTCTATAATAGGTTGTTAGTACAAATTACACCCTTCATTCTCGGTGTTTTTTTTTTTTTGGGGGTTGGATTCTCGGTGTTAGTAAATCAATAAGACGATTTGATGGAGATAAGATTGTATTTTAATTATTTAGTATTATTTATATTTTATATAGTGTTAGAGTTTTGTTTAGGTTTTGATTAATTATTAGTGGGCCGAACTTTTAGGACTTACACGCCTAAAACCCTACTTTATCTATTATAAATAGGAGTCTCAAGAACATTGTAAGGGGAGTTGATTTGAATAGAAAAATATTAGGTTTTATCCCTTTTGACGTGTTTTATTTGTGTTCTTCCAGTATTCATTTTGAATCAATGGATTTTCACTTTTAATCTCGTTTACGTATATTCCGGGTATTCGTAGAATCAACGGATTTACGTGTGTATCGTGCTTCCGCCTGCATCAGTTGGTGATGGAGATCAATTAACAACAATTAAGGAAGGATGAGAAATTGATGGCTTGATTTGATTCGTATTTTAATTATAATTGTTATTTCCTTTTTCAGTACTATAAGCCCACGATAGTGTTGGGCCTTAGGACTAGGGTTTTGAATTTACTTATTTATAGGTTTGGTGTTTCGCATTGTAAGGAGGTGATTTTGATTAATAAAAAAAAACGAGAGTCTATCTCAAGATCTCTTTTACGGTATTCAGTGTGAATCAACGTATCTGAGTTTTGCCATTTTTTCGGGTATTCATAGAATCAACGAACTAGTGTGTGTTTTTTGTCTTTTCATCGTTTATACGCTTCCGCGACCTGCATCAGTTGGTATTCAGAGATCAGGTACGTTTCTTGATGATGACTCCATTTTTTTATAAATATTTTGATGAAAGTTGTGGTTATGAGGGACCACCAATTTTCGATGAATATTTTGATGAAGAATGTGGTTGTGATGGACTGTCAATTTTCGATATTTTGGTTGATAATGACTACAACGACCCTCCAATTTTTTACGAAAAGAATGAAAGTATTGTTATAGTTGAAGATGTTCATCACAATACCATTGACTCAACGATGGAGGTAGGAAATAATTATTTTGTGATTTTTACTAATGACAATTAGGGGTGGAAGTAGGCCGGGCTACCCGACAGGGGCCTACGGCCTAGCCTATTAAGGGCCTTGTTAGGCCTAGCCTATTTATAATATGAGTCGGGCTAAGGCTTTTTAAAAAGCCTATTTAGTTAATTAGGCTAGGCTTAGGCTTTATATAAAGCCTTATAGAGTCTAACAGGCCAAGCCTATATAAAATTATATATTATATTTATATATATTTTATAATAAGTCATTCTTAAAATTTAGTACTAACATTTATATTAAATTAAATTAAAGTAAGTTCAATTTATTTTAGTATTTGAGAAATCGTTATAATGTTTGTATTTAAACTTATCGTGGTAATGCATTTGTTTTGGTAGTGAATTTTATTTGCAACTTTAAATATTGAACTACGATTCATATTTAATAGGCTTCTAAAAGGCTCGTAGGCCTGGCCTATTTACTTAAAAGGCCAGGCCAAGGCTGCAAAAAAAGCCTAGGGCGCGTCTAAAGGCACCCGGATTTCCTATGAGTACACCCACGGAGAATTATTTTTGTCCCAGGGGTGGTGCGAAAAAAACGTTTTTACCCTTCCTACAGTTTTTTTAAAAAAAAAATCGGATGAGTACACCCATCTATTCCGATTCACACGTGATACATCATTTCACATACGAATCATTCCGGATTCCACCATCAACACCAAAACATCAAAAATCCTAAAAAATCAAAATTTCAAAAATAAAAATAAAATCTTCACATGTTCGAAAATTTTACCAAAACAAATTTGAGATGTTCGAAAATTTTACCAAAACAAACCCAATATGTTCGAAAAAAATTTCAAAACAAATTAGATTTGTTCGAAAAAAACATTCGAACATCCTGTTCGAAATTTTTTCAAAAACAAACACAAATTGTTCGAATTTTTTTTCAAAACAAACGCAATATGTTCGAATTTTTTTCCAAAACAAACTCGATATGTTCGAAAATAATTCCCGAACAAAAAACCCTAATTTTCCTAAATTTTCAAAACCCTAATTTTTTGAAAAACTGTAAAAATTGAAAAAAAAAAAAAAAGCATACCTTCGAACGACGACGGCGTGGGTTGCTGGGTGCGATGAAGGGGAGTGGGAGGGGTTGCGGCCGCGAACGGCCGCGAAGGGGAGAGGGAAGAGCTGCGGCCGCGAACGGTCGCGAAGGGGAGGGGGAGAGGCTGCGGCCGCGAAGTGGAGAGGGAGGCGTGTGCGGCGCAGCGAGGCAAAGGCGGCGGCGGCACTGTGCGAGCGGCCGCGTGGAAGGAGGCGGCGGCAGTGGCGTGGGCGGCGCCGTCATCTTCTTCAAGAGAGTGGAGGAGGCGTGGGTGTACTCTTCTAATTTTGAGAATGGGAGAGGATTTAGAGTTTTAATAGAAAGAAGAGTATTTTTGTATTTTCCACGTGGGTGTCCTCATCGCGTGGGTGTCCTCATAGGATCCTTGGGTGCCTTTAGCCGCGCCCAAAAGCCTATCATAGATAACAGGCCAGGCTCAGGCTCAATATTTATAAATCAGGCCCAGACTTTTTCATGTAAAGCCTAGCCCAACCTATTTCCACCCCTAATGACAATGGAAATCACACTAGTGCTCTTGCGACGAAATGTCAAATTGTTATTATTTTGTGGCAAAAAGAGTACAAAGATGTTTCAGCTTATCTCCGTACCTTCACAAGGAGAATGAAGCTAGTAGCGATTCGAGGTCGAATCGTTTTCAACCGGGTGAGAATGATGGAGATCAATTAGCAGCAATTAAGGAAGGATGGGAAATTGATGGCTTGATTTGATTCGTATTTTAATTATACTCCCTCCGTCCGCTTATAAGCTTTCCGTAACTTTTTGGCACATAGATTAAGAAAAGTGATTAAATAATAGATATAGTACAAGTGATGTGATTGGAAGAAGGAGAGAGATAGAGAGAAAAAGTAAGATATAAAGTGATGTGTAAGAAAAAGTACTTACCAAAAAGGGTATGGGAAGCTTATAGACGGACGGACCAAAATGGTAAAATGGGAAACTTATAGGCGGACGGAGGGAGTAATTGTTATTTCCTTTTTCAGTACTATAAGCCCACGATAGTGTTGGGCCTTAGGACTAGGGTTTTGAATTTGCTTATTTATAGGTTTGGTGTTTCGCATTGTAAGGAGGTGATTTTGATTAATAAAAAAAAAACGAGAGTTTATCTCAAGATCTCTTTTACGGCATTCAGTGTGAATCAACGTATCTTAGTTTTGCCATTTTTCCGGGTATTCATATAATCAAGGGGTAGTGTGTTTCTTTTGTGTTCTTATATATCTCCTTTATTTATACGCTTCATCTCGCTTCGCTGCATATGATGGAGATAAGATTGTATTTTAATTATTTAGTATTATTTATATTTTATATAGTGTTGGAGTTTTGTTTAGGTTTTGATTAATTATTAGTGGGCCGGGCTTTTAGGGCTTACACGCCTAAAACCCTACTTTATCTATTATAAATATGAGTCTCAAGAACATTGTAAGGGGAGTTGATTTGAATAGAAAAATATTGGGTTTTATCCCTTTTGACGTGTTTTATTTGTGTTCTTCCAGTATTCATTTTGAATCAATGGATTTTCACTTTTAATCTCGTTTACGTATATTCCGGGTATTCGTAGAATCAACGGGTAGTGTGTTTCTTTTGTGTTCTTATATATCTCCTTTATTTATACGCTTCCTCTCGCTTCGCTGCATCAGTTGGTAATCAGAGCCATAACGATTCCGTGGGGTTTATCGTTTATCAACGATGAAGCAAAATTACGATACGGAGGAGAAATTTGATTTTCTCTGGACTCAATTGGCCGCCACCGTCGATGGAATTTTCGACAGCTACAACCAACGAGACGAACTTGCCGCACTGGAAACGCCAGCGCCACCACCATCTCCAGTTTTGGCAGCCCTTGTCGCCGCCGCCACAGTGCCGCCCCCCGTTCCAGAAACTCATTCCACCAGTTTCACATCTCTACACAACCAACGGATTCAGTCGACGACTTTCATCGACAACGGCCACCACCATCAGACAATACATTCCACTAGTAATAATTGTTTTTTTATTACTAATGATAGTTATTTTGGCACTTCTCTTAAGCCAACATTTGCTTATAGTCTCAAGACCTTGGGCAACGTACGAACTGCAGATGTTTTTTACGTCAAATTTTCTGAGGCGTTAATTAATTTTGCTCTCTCTGAAGATGATCCCGTAGTGGTTTTTTTTATACTACTAGAGATAAGATTCATGCAGATTCGAGGACGAATCTTTTCGAAGAGGGAGAGAATGATGGAGATAAGATTGTATTTTAATTATTTAGTATTATTTATATTTTATATAGTGTTAGAGTTTTGTTTAGGTTTTGATTAATTATTAGTGGGCCGGACTTTTAGGGCTTACACGCTTAAAACCCTACTTTATCTATTATAAATAGGAGTCTCAAGAACATTGTAAGGGGAGTTGATTTGAATAGAAAAATATTGGGTTTTATCCCTTTTGACGTGTTTTATTTGTGTTCTTCCAGTATTCATTTTGAATCAATGGATTTTCACTTTTAATCTCGTTTACGTATATTTCGGGTATTCGTAGAATCAACGGATTTACGTGTGTATCGTGCTTCCGCCTGCATCACAATTGTTTCTCAAAGAAAAATAATACTACAAATCAACGATACTAGCACTATATTTTGATTAAGGCGAATTGAGTTATTGTCTGAAAGGCTAGCGAAATTAAATCAAAAAAATAAATTAGCAAATGCATATGTATTTCTTCCAAACTGTAGTATATATATTTCACTTCAGTCGGATTGCTACTTATATAGCAGTATAGCACATCCAAATTTTGAAAATGAAACTGCTACTAATAAGCCCGTCTCGTCACCAACTCGGTACGACATTTATGTACGCAGGTCGCTCTTGCATACAAGTTTTGAGTTCAAATGTCATTTACAATCAAAATTTACGCCCATTTATGTGCACGCGTAGAAGGCGAAACGTAATCACTATAATACTTTACAAGCTACTAATAAGTTTATATATACTTATATACCTAGATAATTATAACCATGAAATAAAGGATGCAAATTGAATTGTACTATGTAACAAATAATGTTGCATGTTCCACGTGAATTTTCTCACCCTTTTTTACTACAATATCAAATTTTCCAAGTTAGGTGGCGCCTAGTTTAAAAAATTAGTGGTGAATCAAAATCATGATCCTTAAAATAAAATAAAATAAAAATCATGATCCTTAAATAATATTCTCTCCGTCTATGAAAAATTTGAACACTCACTTTTATAATTTTTATATCATTATTTTTGGAATTCTTTATACACTCAATTCAACTACTTTCTAAAAATTTATAAAATTATTCCTAAAATTTTAATCATTACACTTTTTTTCCTAAACTCCTGTGTTTCAAAATGCAAGTTTTTCAGGTACATTTACAAACTTTAGAATTAGAAAAAAGGAGCTTAAAAAAAGGTTGAACACGGCCGCGTGACGAAAAGTAAACAAGGAAAAAGTTGACTGGTTAAACTGAAATGATATAATTAATTGCAAATAAACCCTCCTTTACAAGCAAAATTCTCTCTCTCTCTCTCTCTCTATACTCAAATCTCTCTCTTGTCTCCGGCGGCGATGCTTGCCGGCACTCAACTTCTAGTATACGTGATATCCGATTGATCGCAGCCCTTTTCCGGGCAACGGAAGAATATTCCGCGCGACCATCATATGAATTTGCCGGGATGACTAACGCGCTTTATCGCAAAAAGATTCGGTTAACCTTTGAAGCAGCATGGTTTGGATCCGAATCGATGCCTACTTTTAGCATTAATTCGTTTTTTTTCCATCTGAAAACTGATTGGTAGCATGTGCTATTATTTTGTTTGATTTGTGCACTAAACAGAATAATAAGCTGGATATTCGGATGGGATTATGCTGCTGCTGCACTAAGGTTAATTTTTCATCGGAACTGAATTTTATTTTTCCTGGTGTATTTAGAAATTGGGGGTGATTGATATTTAGGGGTCCGATTAAATGTTGTTGTTGTAGTAGTATTGGCTGAGTTGATGGGCATGTTGATGAATGATGAATAACGTATTTTAGTTAGGCGTTTAAGAAGTATTCTGGATTGGTAACTGATTGCCAAGGAAAATTATAAAGACTGAGAAGTTTTTATATAGTTAGGTTTGGAATTATTTGTTAAGGTTTCTGGTTTGGGGGTATGGAAAGGGATAACATGGATTTTGAAGCCAAGAAGTCGAAGAAGTCTTCTGTTAATGGGGAAGAGATGAATATTGTGGATTCTGTTGGAGAAGAAACTCAAACAAGATCAGAAGTAATAGCTGATGATGGTCAGCTTTTCAGATCAAGTGATTCTTTGCTCCCTGGTTTGGATGATGATGTTGCTTTAACGTGTCTTGCTCGGGCTAGTAGATCAGATCATGCTTCTTTGTCTTGCTTAAATGTGAGATTTAATACGCTTATTAAAAGTGGGTATTTGTATGAGTTGCGAAGGCAATTGGGGGTTGTGGAGCATTGGTTATATATGGTTTGTGATCTGAGGGCATGGGAGGCATGGGAGGCATTCGACCCCTTCAGGAATAAGTGGATGAGACTGCCTAAGATTCCCTGTGATGATTGTTTCAATTACGCAGATAAAGAATCGCTAGCAGTGGGGAGTGAGCTGCTAGTTTTTGGACGTGAGTTGTTTGAATTTGCCATTTGGAAGTATAGCTTGACATCTCGTAATTGGTCCAAATGTGAAGGGATGACTCGTCCTCGTTGCCTTTTCGCATCGGGAAGTCTTGGACCGATTGCTATTATAGCTGGGGGAACTGACCAGAGCGGAAATGTATTGAAATCTGCTGAACTTTACGATTCTTTAACCGGGAAATGGGAAATGTTGCCTAGCATGCATTCCCCTCGTCAATTGTGTGCAGGGTTTTTCATGGATGAGAAATTTTATGTGATTGGTGGGATGACTAGTCACACTGATTCATTAACTTGTGCAGAGGAGTTTGATCTTAAGACTAGAAAGTGGAGGAAAATCAAGGGTATGTATCCTAATGTGAATCGAGCTGCACAAGCACCTCCTCTTGTTGCAGTTGTTGACAACCAACTCTATGCTGTTGAATATCTATCAAACATGGTGAAGAAGTACGATAAGGAAAAGAATTCTTGGGATGAATTGGGAAGAATTCCCGTTAGGGCTGATTCTTGCAACGGTTGGGGTCTTGCTTTCAAGTCTTGTGGAGATTCTCTTATTGTTGTTGGGGGGCAACGGGGGCCTGAAGGTGAAACTATCGTGTTGAATTCATGGAATCCAAAATCGGGGGTGAGGAACGGGACTTTGGAGTGGGAAATAGTTGGTGTGAAGGATCATGCTGGTGTGTTTGTCTACAATTGTGCTGTCATGGGTTGCTGATGAGATCTTAACAGGTTTCTGAACCTATGATTTTTGGGTTAGCATTGACCAAATTTGTTACTATTGTTTAAATTATTCTGTTTCAAATTATTGCATAAAGTTGTCTTGTTGTATTTGATAAGATTCTGAAATCCTCCTCCTGTTTTTGGTTTCAGAAGTTTTAGGTTTTTTCTCACATTTTGTTCATGATTAACTGGATACAAGGAACACTCTGTTGTTGTTATGCTTTGTTGAGTAAAAGAGAAAGAAATGGGCTTTCATTTCCCAGTGTGCAGCAATCTTTATGTTATACTTCTTGTTTCTCGGCTGCCTTTCCAGATTCAATCGGCGTTCGTCTCATATTCTGTTACTTAATGCTAGAGAAACTTTAGAACAGGATTGATGAATTGATGTAAGTTAGTTGTAAACTAGAATGTTACTATATGCTGTAAGAAGTGGGATCCATGTGTGTGTTTGTCAATCTGTCTTTATACCCTACCAAGCTCAATAAAACATCCTTGGTTGATGGGGCAGCTTTTTTTCTTTACAACACTCTTCAATTTCAAGCATAAAAATAGACCACTGCCACCCACTTTTGTCTGCAAACACTTCCTCATATTTTCTGCTTCAGAATAAAATTAAATGAGAATAAAAACAGGTTTATAGAATTATTTACCATTATAAAATATCCAGTTTTACTTATTTTCATGTTTTATTAATTTAGACTGTCAATAATTATTGAGCAAAAATAGCACACTCTTAATTTTGTAATGCAAATTAAATATTTCAGAGTTGTATATACATAATTTTCCGACAGTTCAAGATTTACATGTTTACGTATAAAATACCTCTACTATATAAATTATGGAGTATAAAATATCTAAAAAAAAAAATTGATTTTTTTTTTAAAAGCATTCATCGTCTCAACTGATAAATGAAAATAAAAATTGGAATTTAAGATTTGGAAGGAGGTTGGGGTTTGATTCTCATTAAATAATTAATTATTAGCGAAAGTAATTGTTTGTAAAGTTCCAATATTGATGTTAGTATTTAACAATCAAAATGCTATATAGTCTTTCAGAGGCGAAAAGAGTAAAAAGACTGACAAAACTAATTTATTCAATTTTTATTAATACAAGGATTTTTATTTTTTAAAATACTAATACAACGAGATTTTCAAACAATACTAGAATTTAACAAACTAATACGTACAGTATAATATTGTGTTAATGTTAACTGGTCCTTAATTAGTACTTCATTATATTTAATTTAAATGACGTTTTAACTTTTCACTCTGGTCCTTAATTAGTAGTACTTCATTATATTTAATTTAAATAACGTTTTAACTTTTCACTCTATTTACAATCTAAATTGTCAATTACATTTTTAATGTTAATTAATTATATTTATTTCTAATCTTTCCTTAAACTCATTAAAAATAATTTTAATAATAATGATCTTCAAAGTTTTATTTCAAAGCAATTATTTATTAGTATGAGTATAATAAGAAGTAAATAATTTTTTTAATATGTATGTTTAACATTAAGAATGAATTAGTGTGAAGCTTAGCGGAGTTGTTTAAGCGGAACTAGGGCAAGGAGTGTTAAAAAAAAATCGAAATCAGACCGAAAAAAAAAAAATCGAAATCGGATCGACTTGTAATTTTTTCGTTCTCGATTCTTAAAATTTAGAATTTAGAATTCCGATCCAAACTAAAGTAAAGGCTTTTGTATTTCTTAAATAATGCACCCTCAATCATTCTATATATAAACTAAATAAAATCAAAGCAGGCTAACTTGAAAACTTTAAAAATATTATTTTTATTAACTCTTTGATTTATATACACGTATTCTTATTTTTTGTTCTCACTTTCATAAACTTGAAAAAACAATATTGTATATTTAAGCTATATAAATCACCAAAGAAAGACATATTAAATCATTATCATTAAATAATAAACTGATTCATGTAAATTAGGTTGAATAGAACCCATATATTCGATCATAAACTAGCATAAAAGCTTACCCCCTCCCTTGGAGCTAAGGAGAAAAAAAAAACAATGATTTGAAACGAATCAATTTTGGATCGAATTGATTCAGGTCCGATTTTCGATGGGTGGGTTCCGATTTAATTTCAAACCCGTGCACACACCCGTAATTGGGGTTTGTTACTGCAACGAAAGTGATTAACTTTGAATAGATAATTAAGTATTATTATTTCTGCAAATGGTGTACTCAACAGTCAAGTCAACACAGCCAATCTTGACAACCATTTTTCTATTCTTCCTTGCTTTTCTATCAAAATTTTGTTAATTCAAAATGTGCAGAAACGTTAAAAGAGTATAATTAATAAATAAAATTAAGACCACTTTTATTGACCTTTTTGCAAGAACCCCGAATTTGAAAAACAAGTGTAAATAAAATAAAAAAAGGATTGTGAGTGAGGAAAGTTACTGGAAATAGCCTTCTGCCTAGTACTATATATTAACATTGCTCTACTCATTATCTAATTCATAATTCTAATTCTCTCTTTTCTTTTCATCATATTCTTCAATCTTCAATTTTATTACACTATATCTCCATGGAGGAAGTTAGGAGATCAGGAAACTATGGAAAGAGCAATTGGGATACCAATTACATTCACCGTCTCACTACTCCGTACCAAGTAAGATATACTCCTCGTTTCATACATATGTTGAGATATCTATGGTCAGACGTTGACATCGTTACAATCCATTTTCACTCATTGATTTTATTGGATATATATGCAGGGTATAGAGCATGTAGAGAAAGCTGAGAAGTTGAAAGATTGTGTGAAAATAATGATTGAAGGAACCACAAATGTGTTAGACCTGCTCCAACTTGTTGATGATTTGCAAAGGCTTGATGTATCTCACTACTTTGAAGATTCAGTACAAAAAATATTGGACACAATTTATGCTGATAATAATAAAGATAGTACTATTAAAAAGGACTTGCATCTCACTGCTCTCAAATTTAGGCTACTTAGACAACATGGCTACAATGTCACTCAAGGTCCATATTTACCACCATTTTATTAATTTAGATTTATGATTTATGAACTCTGTTTTTGGTTAATTAACAAGTTTCATTTCATGTTATAAATTGCAGAGGTTTTCAGTGGTTTCATGGACGACATGGGGAATTTTAATGCAAGCTTGGGTGACGACGTGAAGGGACTTCTTTCTCTATACGAAGCTTCGTTTTTGTCGATGGAAGGTGAACCCATATTGGATTCCGCTAAAGACTTCTCGACGCGTCATCTTGCGAAAAAGCTCGAGCAATTCACGACGAATCAGAGTTTAGCTGATCAAATCAGGCATGCCTTGGAGATTCCGTTGCACTGGAGAGTGCCCAAACTCCAAGCAAAATGGTTCATACACGTGTACGAGGGTAGACCCGACGCGAACCTTACTTTGCTCGAGTTTGCTAAGTTGTATTACAACATTGCACAAGCAAGTTATCAAGACGATATGAAGCGCATATCACGGGGACATAGAAGAAGTGGGCTAGGAGAAAAATTGACCTTCGCCAGGGATCGACTAGCCGAGAGTTTCTTATGGGCTGTGGGATTTACTCCTGAGCCTGAATTTGGATACACGAGGGAGATTATGACTAAAGTTGCTGGAATGGTGTCGGTCGTAGATGACATATACGACGTATATGGCACGTTGGAGGAAATCGAGCTGTTTACCAAGATCATAGAAAGGTTGGTGTATATAATTTCTTTTCTTCAAGCAATTTTTCATATTACTAAAAAGGTTCAAATACTAATTTCATTACATTGATCAGGTGGGACATTAATGAATTGGACAGCCTTCCCCTATACATGCAAATTTGTTTTCTTGATCTCAACAACTTCGTTAATGAATTGGCGTATCACGTTCTCAAAGAACAAGGCTTCAACTGCATCTCAAACCTGAGGAGACTGGTATGCATACAAACACATTTTTCTCTTTTTCAGTCATATGATATAGTGTAATAACAATTACTCCATATTTCAGTGGATAGAGCTGTGTCAAACTTACATCATAGAAGCGAGATGGTATCACAGTGGGTACTATCCCAAGACGAATGAATATCTCAACAATGGCTGGATTTCGATTTCGGGTCCAATAGTTCTTATGTATGGCTACTTCTGCCTCACAAACAACATAAACAAGGAGGATGTGCAGATTCTAGAGCAATATCCTGGTATAATCCGTTGGCCATCCATGGTTTTTCGTCTTGCAGATGACTTTGGAACTTCATCGGTAAGAATTTAAACTATCTACGCAAAGTAATAGTTGAGACATACTCTTGTTACTATGATATTTATGAGTGTTTGATTAATGTGTAACAGGAGGAAATCAAGAGAGGGGATGTTCCGAAGTCAATTCAGTGTTACATGCACGAAACGGGGTGTTGTGAAGAGGAAGCTCGAGTGTATATACGGAATCTAATATACGAGCTGTGGAAGAAGATGAATAAAGAGATACTTTTGGCCGAGAAGCCTTTCAAGAGTTTTGGTGTAACAGCCTTGAATCTTGTCCGAATGTCTCTCTGCTTCTACCTTAACTATGGAGATGGATTTGGTGTTAATCCTAATTCTGAGACAAACAACAACTTAATGTCACTCATTGTTGAGCCCATCCCTATCACATCAACATGATTACGAAATCATCATTGTCATAGGCATTTCAAATTAATTTATACCATTGTTTGTAGTACTATATAAATGTAGAGATATAGAGTTGCTATCATTTTTACCATTATTATACAAAGTCCTCCCAGACTTATGTAAAACCAATTTACCATGCAATTGATTCATAACTATCATTTTATAGTATACTAACAAATACGAAACTAGTTTACATAAAACCTTGACTATTATACATCACATTTTACTTCTCAAAAAAGACAAATGTCAAAAGTTATACTTGTAAAGTCTTCTTTATTTCCTATTTCCTCATTGTAACCTGCTCTTCTATATCTACTTCCATATTTTAAGTCCTTAACATCATTGTAGGCTGAGATTAAGATGATGATATATAAACTTTACAGATTTTAAACCATAATTTACACTTAATCTTAGCTATTAAAAAGTCTATAAAGACTGACTGATGTGGAGTTAATCTACCCTTAATCTTAGCTAAGAAACATGTTCTAATAGTACTGATTCAAGCATAGTAGGCACTCTATTGTGAAAAGGTCCAAGTTCATCAATTAGTCAAAAAGAAATATTGGCAGATACATAGGTAAAAATAAACTTAATTTGAACATATGATCGCATTTTGCAGAAGAAACAATGCAAGTAAGAAAAAAAAGTGAATTCCAACAAACAAAGTTTAATACTCCATGATAGTAAGAAAAAAAAGTGAATTCCAACAAACAAAGTTTAATACTCCATGATAGTATAATTTCCTCTACAAGGCACAAGCCATAGCAGTAGAAATTACAAAGTGTTCAACATGTAATAGTAAAGGCAAACTTGAATGGTTATCACACAGCATACTTTCCTCTACAACCCAGCAGAAGAAACTACAAACCATTCAACATAAAATACAAATTCAAAGAGGAGAGGAGAATGGTGTACCACCTCTACTCACTTTATTGACCAAAATAGCATAAACCAGACTCGATCGATACTCAATTTCAAAACCACTGATGCACGTAGACCCCGCTTTTCCTCAGACTTTTCAAAAGGGTCGTGCAGTTCGAACAGCGGAGAAAGAGCTGGTCCACGTGGCATATCGCTCCACTCTCAAATAGTTCAACAAGAATCTTCAGCTCCTCCAGCTTCACTTTCATAATAAGGACTACGAAATCACCCTTAGAAACTGTTTCCTTGAACCAGCGAATAAAATCAAACTCTTCCTCGTCCACTGGTGCAGCCAGAAATTCATCTAATGTGAGATCAGGAGGATCAGTTTCTCCACCAAGAGCCGGATGATAGACAAATTGGATACCAGGTTCAGTTGCATAGGATGAAAGGATAGAAGGCCTGTGGTCGACAATGAACGCCTCGCAATCTGTGTGGTGGTCAGAACAATAGGGCTTCAACATGTTTGCAAGACTTGCTTTTCCATACTCCTCTCCTGCACCGAGGTTTATATAAATCAATTTGTTTCTCGAGGAAAGGTTCAGCAAGTAGGGTAGATAAAAGATTTTATCTGTGAAGGTGAGGGGTTCGATAAGTTTCATGTATGGTTTGTTATTTTTGAAAGAAGGGCAGGCAGCTGGAAGTCGAAAATTCTCAAAGGAGGCAAAATGTTCGAGTCTTTTCTTGAATACAATTAGCTTAAAGGATCCAAGAACACATTCATGAACGACATCGGAGCTTTTCAAGAATGAGACGGCAGGGATGGACCCCACAAGCATAGCGCCGGTCCCACCAGGATTAAGGACGCGCTCCATCTCCAGCACTAGAAGAGCTGGGATCGAAATCCTATCAAGATCTTCAGAGAAGACAAAGTCGAAATGGTTATCCTCAAAATCAAGCTTATAAACAAATCTCCTCTTGAAAAGGGAGAAAAATGGGTGCCTATCGACAACTATCACATCAAAAAATCCCAAATGGCGCAATGCCAATTTAGCATATGCAGATTTCTCCCCAACACACAATGTTCTTGGATCTGATAGCAATAAGTCCTTCTCCATCAACAATTTGAAAACAACCTTAATTAAGCTTGCACTTTCTTTACACAACGCAGGAGAAGCCCTGGAACGGGAACGGGGAATTGCAGAATCTTCGGTGAGGTTAAACTCAGGGTTTGAGTTCAGATCAACGAGGCAATCATCAACATTCGATAATTTTTTAACCTTAGGGTTTGAGCTCAGATCAACAAGGCAATCATCAACATTCGATAATTTCGTCTCAACTACCCGAACCTCACGGGCCATTTGCATCAAAGAAACCATAATTACGGCCAGTAAAAGCATAAAAGCTCTCAGTACGACACGCTTCATCAATGGCGCAGTACGCAGATGCCAATTCATGAACTTGAAGTTCATTTTTTCGTTTCAAATCTCTCTTTTCAGATTTATACTAATCTTTCAAGCACAGTGAAGTAACAGAGCAGTAATTAACTCAGAAGCTAAAGATCAAATTATGAGTAAATTCAGGAGAAAGCAAAGCAGCTAATCTAAAACACAGAATTTAGCGGGTGCAAAACCTGGAAGAGGTGTGATTTCCACCCACCATTAATCCCATAGAAATTTGGAACCCTAGCCACTCCCTTCTCGAAATCCTTCTCCCCACTGGCTCAAACCACTCGCCGCCCATCTTCAATTTACTCAATTCATCGCGATTTTGATGATTAAACCTATAATTGCATAGTGGGGAAGTGATAACAGCTAATTGAGTGTTGAATGTAGGTTGAAAACAATGGAGCAGTGGGAAATTGAATTGGATGTTCTATACTATAGTAAGCGAAGAGTGTTGAAGCCGGGTGATATAGAGAAGGTTCCTGTAAAAGGGCGTGTCAGTTAGTGAACACGTGTACGTTGCATATTGGATGGAAAAGAGGTTTCACATACATGTGATAATCACTAATTTGAAAACGATACCAATTATTGTGTAGGTTGTTCCACTTTTCTTGTTTTGTTTCGATAATTACCAAATATTATGGACGGATAATTACAATTTAAATTCATTCTATTTATTTGAATTAAAAAATAAATAAATAAATTTTAAATATTTAAATTTTAATTATTTTTTTTTAAATTCATTTAAAATATCTTCTCAAATTAAATTACCTATCCAAACACAATTTTAGTGTTTATATATAATGGAGTACTCCTTATTGGGATTTATTATAATTAATTGACTAGTTTTAATTATTTGGCTTGAAATGATTTTTTTTTTTTTTTATATATAGTTGGTTTCCACATGGGGTGTGGGACAATTAATTATAATTTTTCTTGACCGAGTAAATTAATATAGTACTATATACTACCATGTTTCACTTTCACTTGGGAATTTTCATGAAGTTTATGTTTCAAAATAAATTTATTTTTGATACTTTTTAGTTACATATTATGATAAAGTGACTTTTTTGGTTAAGGTTAGGATAAAGATAAAGATAAAATAATGTTTGCATAAAAAATAAAATAAAATTGTGCATACTTTTGGTGAATAAGATAAATTAATTAGAGGGAGTAACACAATTTTATTCTATTATGAATAAGATAAGTGAATTGGAGGGAGTAATACAATTTTATTCTATTTTACATATTAATTTAACATAAAATCGCATATTACTATTCATTAAACTTTTAAAAATTTAATTTTAAAAATAAATTTTCAAAACCACTCAAAATTCAAGTAAAATGTGAGCGAAGCAAATAGATTCTTTAAATTTGAAATCTAATTTCATAAACTTAAATTAATAAAATTATGTTATACCTATGCATGCAGAGTGAAGTGATAATGAGATTGAGAGTGAAAACTCAACAACTTAAAAGGGGTGGGCTCATTATTGAATCATTATTGGGAATGGGAGGCTTATCTGGGTAGGGGAATTACTGCTTTACTATATATTTATTTATTATTTCCTATATACTAATCTCATTAAATATATAAATTATTTTAATACAAAATCAGAATTTATATTATTGAATTCTTTTGACATGAGGATTTACAGGAATATTATTTTAAATAGTGATCTAAACCGCAAAATTAGGGTATTCGTTCACTTTTTAAAACTGGTCGACTGTCAACCTAATTTTAGTCAATTATCTCTTTGATTTCTCAATTTTAGTCCACCTGTAGTCAAATGATTATACGGAGTATTAATTAAAAATTCAACTAAATAAAAAATGAACAATTTAAGAAAATATATTTTAAATTTTAAAATATTTAAAAGTATATATATAAATCTGAAAATTAAATTTTTTTTAAAAAACATTTGAAATTAATTAAAACTGAGAAATCTGTAAGTTGATTTTAAATATTTTAAATAATTATATAAATTAAAATTTCTACCAAAGTAAAATTTAAATTTGTTAAAAAAAATTACAAATCTGAAAAAAATAAGAAATTTGAAATTATCTAAAATAATATATCTAAAATACCAAAGTTATTTCCCCTCTTCTTCGGGATTTTGAGTGTTTGGATTTAGGTGATTTGATTATTCTTCTATTTGGGGGATTTGAGTTTTGAATCTGGGTGATATATTTTCATCAATTTAGATGTTTTGAATTTAAGATTCGACTTTAAGAAGACTAGTAATATTTTAGATTTTATTTTATATTTAATTTTTAAATAGTTTTAAATTTTAATAACACAATTGTATTTTTAAGGATATTATCTTAATTTACGCATAATTTTTTTTGAGAGGGCCCAATTAACAATAAAAAATAAAATATTTATTTATATAATTCTAAAAAATAAAATAAGTGGATTAGATCATTAGAGGATCAATTTAATAAAATAATATTCATATATGCATACATTAATTAAGCACGTTTTTTTTTTTAAGGCAGTAGAATTACAGATAGGGGTTAAATTACATATCACTTGCCCTAACCTATCCAAACAGCAAATTCTACCAAGAGATCACAAATTCCAGACTCAATCGTGAGAGGGTGGAAGGATCAACTATCAACGAGCATACCTTGAGACTCCGCGATCTAAGAAGATAGCAACAGCCGTGCTACAAACCCCTCAAACCACATAAATACGGACCCAAGGCCTACCAGCTCCAACAGGCACAACAAAGTGCCACCATGGGAAAACCCGAAAACGGGAAGAAAACCCATCATAACAGGGAAGAAAACAAACCAGGGGAAAGGGAAAATACCAACCATGGGTACAGGGAAAATACCGAAAGCAGAAAATAACGGCATAGGAAGAAGAAAAGAAAAATCTATCCTAAAAACACCAGATCTAAACTAAAAAACAGACTTAAAATAAAAATCGAAAATAAAATGGGATCAGACGGATGACTCACCCAATCGGTCACCGTGACTCCGACGGGGAGATTCACCCATTGATCCCAACTAAATCCCTAAAAAAGACCCCTTCGCCCAAAAGAAAAGCGGTGCAGCGGCGCTACAGGCGGCGACTCTGCAGGCGGTTCGTTGAGCGGCGGTGTTGCAGGCGGCGGAGTTTCAAGCGGCGCGGCGGCAGGCGGCGGAGTTTCAAACGGCGCGGCGGCTCAACTTCTAACTTCTATGCAGAAGATAGGCAATGTTGTGTGATTTTGTTTGGGGTTGAAGATGGAGGGGTTATACGCAGGCCGGTGGGCGGTGGTGGTGTTGGGATTTTAGAGGTGGAGGCAGCTTATTTTGTAAGCAATGTAGAGAGAAGGGGGAGAGTTTTAGAGCGAGAGTGACTTTGAATGAGAAAATTTCACTCTCATTAATTAAGCACGTTAACTGTCAAGGGAATTCAATAAATTTAGAAGCCAAATTCTCCTATGCACTCGCGAGTACCGTGCCCCTTACCCATTTGAGAATTAATTTTCTTTTTTCCAATTCTTTCGGTTCTAATACACACGGCGATGGCGATGGCGATGGTGACAGCGATGACGACTTCACTTCTCTCACACGCACGTTGTCTTCCTTTGACAACAGATGGCGGCGGTCGGCCTTCCCGCTGGCGTCGCTGGTGCTCCGGCACCTTCTCCAAGCCCTTGCTCGCGGGCAGCTCCCCATCCCGCCATCACTCTCCTCAGAACCCTAAAAATACATCTGACCTATCGGACTTCTCGATTTCAATTCAAACTAAAGCGCTAGATTTCCCCCAAATCGTTTCGATTCAGAAGCCCTAATCTATTTCACCATACGCTCTCTGATTCGGTTCAGATCTATCCTCAATTCCCCAAATTTCTTCGGCGTATTTAAAATTTGTTTAACCCAAGAGTGCAACGTGTATGGTTGTAATGGGAAGGGTTTACCAGGAGACATCGAAATCATCTGCTTCGACAGAGTCATCGCCGGTGGTGACGGCTTCAACGTTGGTAACGGAAACCTCTATATACGCTTAAATATAGAGGCAACATGTGGTGGGTCTTCCACACCTTTATTTTTTCTGCATTTTGTGAATTGTTTGATTAGGGATGAATTTCAATTGTTTTGCTAATAATCTATTTTCATCAATGTTAACTATGAAAGGAAAATTATATGTAGTCTAGTTGGTGTCCCTCTCTAAAAAAAAGTTATATTTTCTTGTAAATTTGTTTGCTCATTCTAATATCAATGGCTTAAAAACGGGTGTTCAATCAAAGTTACTTATTTGAATATATATAGATGTTAATGTTATGATTTGTTGGTGGTTTACCTTAACATGTTGTCTTCCTAGTGTCAAATTGTTATTTTGTGTGCATTAAAGAGCTGATGAATGAGTACCTCTGTGTATAGTTTACTGAGTACCTTTGTGTATAGTTTACTTAGTGTTTGGTTCTTTCTGAATTTATCTAGAAAAATGTAGGGTTGAGGGATGCATGTTTGCAAGTATCTGCTACATAGTACATAGATCCATTGTTCTTAGCAGATATGTATCTGCTATGTATCACAGTGAAGATAATATTATCATTTGTACTTCCATTATTTGATTCATTTAAGCTATGGAGCCTCCCTGAAAAAGAGCAACAAGTTTACCGAGTTGTTTGCATTGCTTTCTTAATTTTTCTAAAACCACATGTTGAAATCATTTATAGACATGGTTATTTTGGGTCCACGGGATACAAGCGTTTTATAAGAGGACCGCTCTTGAAACTTCTAACTACCTGAAAGATGATTGCCTTCGAGTTTATTGTTGTGTTGGTGTTGTTAAGTCTCACACAGACGGACCTAAGATTTACTCTATACCCAGTGACGGAGCCAGGAATTTTCGGTAGGGGGGCCCGATTATCATTATTATAAAGATAAAAAAATGTATTTTTTATACTTATCAAAATTTCTTATAACAAAATTGTAAATACATTTCATAATTCCATTAAATCAAATCATCAAGTTTACTTTCATTGTATTTTGTAAGATGTTTTGATAGTCCGCACTCAAAATGAAGCCGAGTAATATAAAAATTGTTAAAATATTAATATCCAATATAATAAAATATAATACATTAATGTGTTCCAATATTCTATAGTTATACAATATAATAATTTTAAATATAAATGTACAAAAAAATTTAAAACACTAAACTATTTTTATTTATTTTTAAATTCAATACTAAAATATTGTTCAATTTTAAAGACATTCTTGTGAATCTTAGCAAAATTTTAGACAATAATTTTAAATATACTATTAATCTATATTATTGACTCATTTAAAAAAAAAAACGGAGTATTCATTTTTGTCCGTCTAAATTTATTATGTATGTAAAAAATGTAAATAATATTTTTATCATCACTTCAAAATCATCATTTATTTACTCAAATTGTCAATAATTTTATTCATATACAAATATATATCATTATTTTTTTAAAATTTTTTTTATTTTATATATATAATAAAATAAAATAAAAAATGGTGGGGGGCCACTGGGCTCCCCTGGGCCCAGTGTGGCTCCGTCTATGTCTATACCATTACCCCCATCTGACATTGGACAACATTTTGGGAAGCTGCTTGAAAGTGGAAAAGAAACGGATGTAAATTTTGATATTGATGAAGAAACTTTTTCTGCTCTGATGTAAATTTTGTATTAATAGTAATCTGTGATTGTATTTTTGTTAGTGGTATTATTGATTATTGTTACTGGTATTACTAGTTATTGATTGTGATATTATTATTAATACAATATTGAATTAATATTAATTATTATTGATTACGGTATTATTGATTATTAATTGTGGTATTATTGGTTATTGTGTGTGGTATTACTATTAATACACTATTGAATTAATATTAGTGATTATTGATTACGATATTATTAATTATTAATTGTGGTATTATTGGTCATTGTTTCTGGTATTACTATTATTACATTATTGAATTAATATTAATGATTATTGATTAATTATTTTTGGTATTACTGAATATAATTAGATGTGTGAAATTATTTGTTATTGTATACGATATTATTAATTATTGTTAATGATATTACTAATTATTGTTTACGTTATTACTAGTTATTACTTATTGTATTACCTAATATAATAAAATCATACATGTAATATTATTTTATATTAAAATTAAAAAAAATACTAATGAAAAAAAACGGGAAACAAAAAAACGAAGAAACAAAAAGTTTGGAATCAAAACTAAAAAATGTGTGAAGAAAAATTAAAAAGAAAAAAATAGAGATAGGGGGGTGAACTCATAAAATGTGTAAATTTATATTTTGTGTAAATTAATAAAAAAAAATATATAATCTTTTAAATGTAATTATTTAAAAAAAATAAACTTTTGGGGTGAACTCATAAAATGAGCGGTAACTGTGGTAAAAAAATAATTCGGGATGAATTTATAAAATGAATGAGGTAGATAAATGGTGTAAAAAATGATTTGGGGTGAACTTATAAAATGAGTGGGTGCAAAATAACTGTAATAAAAATATACATAAAATATAAATAAATAATTAAAATTAAAATTCGAGTGTACTCAGTATCACCCAATTTAGAATTAGTGGATTGGAAATTAATGGATTTTTTTTTTGAAAAAATATAAAATTAAAAAAAAAAATAGCGAGAATGTCATAATGAAATTTGGGGTAAAATTATATAAATAAAAATACGAATAACGCTAATATATACTGAAGTATTGAAACTGAAATAATTTTCAAAAAAAAAAAACTCACTTAATTAAGGAAAGATGATAATACAGAACAAGTATTTCTTAATACATCATAAAACAAAAAAATAATTCTCAAACTTTTAAAAACAAACCACTAAATTAAGGAAAAAAGAAAAAAATTAAGGGTGATGCTATTAACACCCCATACAATGTTATACACACCCAAATGTTAAACACACCTCATTAAATTTTAAAAATTAATTTTTTTTTAATAAACATACCCAAATTCATTTTTTTTTTTTTGATGGAAAGTTAAATACCCATCCCTAGGTAGTGGTGCTCTAACCACTTGAGCTATCCCACTTTATCTACCCAAATTCTTTCATATTTGACCTTTAACACTTAAAACAAAATATAAATTAAATAAAATTATTAAGATTAAGTAAATCTTAAAAATATATCATCCATAAAAAAAAAAAATCTTAAAGTATATTCAATAATATAAAAAAAAATAGTTGAATGAACAAAGCAATTAAAAATTTTAAAACATTATAAAAAATCAACTAAAATTTCAAAATAATTAGATTGATTTTTTTAAATTAAATCTGGACAAAATTAAATAAATCAAATAAAATTTAAAAATAACTAAATTAAAAATATCAATTTAAGAAATCAAAATTTTGTTGGATTTTGTTGGACTTTTAAAATCTGGGGGTATTTAATTCGAATTTTTAAAAGTCTTTTAAAATTTGGGAGTATTCAATACAGATTTTAAAAAGTCTTAAAAAATCTTTAGGTATTCAATAGTCATTTCAATACTCTATGGATTTTCATGGATTCTTTTTAAAAAATATAAATAAATTTCGCTCTCCAAAATCTCTTCTAATAACAGAGAGATTTCAACGGATTCTCTGAAGAGAAAGAAAAAAAAATTTGTTGTTATTCTAACAAAAGTTCTATTACTAACTCATTTTTCAGGCGTCATCAACTTTAACCTTTATTTCCATTAAACAAGAATTAATCAGGATTCTTCAAAGAAATATATAGAGTTCACGTCAATTATGTCATTGGATAAATTGCGAAGAGTGAGAGCTTCACTACATAATTTACATCTCTGTATTATAGTGAATATAATATTAACATGATTTGTAATTTTGTATACATCTTTATAATATATTATGTTTATCCTTATTTCTTAAATATTTGATGTATATTTGGTAGATAAAGATACACTTTGTATATATAAATACCCCACTTGTAAGTGACAGTTCTCTCTTCATTCTTCAGTCCCCTTCCTCTCTATGGAAATTAAGATTAGAATAATATTTTTTTTTTGAACTAATATATTTTTATATTTTTTCTAAAAAATTTAGATAATTATTCTTTGGAAATCCATGTAAATCAATAAAAAAAATGTGTATTCCACCATCATGTTAAATCTATAAAAATCCATATAAATCAATAAAAAAGTCAGTCAAACTCTGTATAGAGTCTATGGATTTTCTAAATTCACTGAAGTAAAAAAAAAATTCAGACAAAATCTCAATTGAATACACCCCTCCTAAATAAAAAAAGTGAAAGAAAAATCAATTTAATCTTAAAAAAATTACTAAATAAAAAAAATCTAAAAAAATAAATTAAAGCTACAAAAAAATACTCCCTCTGTCCCACTATAAGTTTCTCACTTTCCTTTTTTGGATGTCCCACTATTCCCATTCCATTTTTGGTAAATTATTTTCTCTCTCCCAATCACATCACTTATACTTTATTTATTATTTTACTATACTTCATCTCATACTAATTTATTATTTTCTTTCTTACCATCACATCACTTGTACTACATCTATTATTTTATCATATTCCTTAATCAAAACACCTAAAAGAAGTGGGAAACTTATACCGGGACGGAGGGAGTATAAAAATATTAAAAAATAAACTAAATCTTCAAAAATTAATTAATTAATTTTTTAAGATTTAGGTGATTTTTTTAAATATATTTTTTTATCTTTTTTATATTAATTTGAATTCTTAATTTTTTAATTGTTTTTAATTTAAATATTTTTTACAATTTATCAAAAATATTAAATATTTTTACGTTTTTTTGTTATCTTTAATTGATTTTTAAAATTTTTTGTTTGATTATTTTTATTTATTTATTTCTGAATATTTTCAGAATTTATTAAATCTTCTAAGATTTTTTTTAAAAAAAATTAATTAATTTATTACTTTAAATATTTTGTTGACTTTTTAAAAATATTTTTTTAGATTTTTTTTAAAATTTTTTTACTCCCTATTTATATAAGGGTTACTTAGTCATTTTATTTATACCTATTTTTGTTTTTAAAATAATAGAGTATGTATAACTAGAGCTGTCAAAATGGGCTAGGCCCGTTGGGTCGGCCCGCCTCCGCCTATTAAAAAGGTGGGTTGGGTTGAATAATACAAACTCGTTTTTAACGCAGGCCCGTTTGGGCTAGACCGTATGGATTGTGGGTTTTGGCGGGTTGGACCGCGGACGGGGCGGGTTGGCCCGCGGGCTTTTTATTTTAAAAATTTTTATTTTTATTTTTTAAGGTTTAATGAAACAGTAACGCGTTTTTATTAAGTTGAACTATGATTGTAAGTAAAAATGTGATATTAGAAATTTATTGATTCAATTCAACTTTAAATTAATATACAAAATTATAAAATATCATTCTAAACAAAATTGAGATTTGAGAATGAGAATAAATCACTGTTATGTGGTGATAATGTTATATGTGTATTCACAAATTGACATTTGTTACTGATAGTTGAGCTGATTTGTCCATTAAACTTTCGTTGAATATTCTATATTTTTGTTACTTATAGTTGAGTTGATTTGCCCATTAAACTTTGTTTAAATTTTAGTTCGATTGATTTGTCAGTTAAACAAAAAATCTTTTTTAAGGTTTACTTTTTAATTATAAGAGATTCAAATTATTCACGTGGTGAATTTAATTAAAGATTATTCAAATTTATTCATACTTTATTTTTTTTATTTTTAGTAATTATTAATGTATTGTTTAAAATTTATTATGAGAATAAATGTGAAAAAGTAAAAAATAAATATATTATAAAAAAGCTCGTGGACTAACCCGCAACCCGTCATGGGTTGGGTTGGGTTGAGTATTTTTCAACCCGTCCCCGCCGTGGACCGGCCCGCCAAAACCCGCAAAATGATGGATTGAGGTGGGTTATGGACCGCACCGCCCCGTTAGCCCGTTCTGACAGCTCTATGTATAACATTATAGGGGGTGTTAGCCCCACACAAAAATTAATAAGAATTTATGGGACATAGATCAAACTAGAGAAATTAATGTAGTGAGACAACAACTCAACCACTAACTACTCTTCTCATAAGATAATATTATCAATGTTGTGAGTATATTATTATATCAATAAAAAAAAAAAACAGAATTTTAGGTGTCAAATTTGCTTCATATTTAATTTGTCTCCTTCACTTACTAATTAAATTAAATCGTGTGGTTACGTACAAATTAAAATATTTTATAATTGAAATCAATATAAATTCTACTCAGAGTTTTTTGGTTGGCTATTTTTTCTCTGTTTTAGTGTAAGGTACGATGATCATAGTCTCCACATTCTTATTTTTATTTTTTCTCTTGCTCTGTTATGTCAATCAAAAGGAATAGTTGGAGTTTTCTTGAATCCACTTTGAGATGGTTATGAATTGTGTAATGTGTTGGAGTTAACAATTAGTCTTTTTTTTTTTTTAATAATGAGAACAGCTCTGCCTCTACATCATCTTAGTGAATATTCATTGTATGAGCTTTTCCACGAACTCAGAATGGGATTACTGCTCCAACTCAAGCTTGAGTAATTGGAGAATCAAATGCAAACTTAGTCAATTTGTGTGCCAACATCGTCTTTGCCCGATGTAAATAAAATATCCCACTACACCCTCCACTCTGTCGCACTAAAACCATATCATCAATAGCTTCCATTTTCGGGCCGAAGTACTACTCACCCCCCTCTGAAGCCGTTGTCATAGTGTTCACCGTAGTCAGAGAAGATTCTCACATCCCCCAACTACAACTCCTTAATAGCACTAGGCCCACTAAAACAACACGAACATCCGTCCCCAGCACCGACCCATGAGGTGAAATTCTTGTGCAACCAACTGCCACAATCCCTCCCGTATCAATAACAACATACCACGTACTAAAGTTGAAGTTAACCTCATCATAACAAGCATCAACATGCAACAATAAGCTTGCAACCCGAGAACTCGTTAAAGGCCCACCCGATGGTCGTGATGATGAACGTCCACCGAGGGCCGCATTTATTGATTGGGTGTGAGATTGCTCGTTTTTGTGCTCATTATTGCTATGTTATCGTAGCATTTTGATGTGATTTTGGTCGTAATTGATAGAAATGGTGCTACTAACCTTGTTGTTAAGGAATGTGTTCAAAGTGTAGGAAACAAGGTGAAATAGTCCGTTTTAGAAGGAAAACGAGCATCAGCGCGTGGGAATTGAAGTTCGGTTGGAGGACAAGAAGGAAAGCCAAGGAAAAGTGTTAGAAAAATCAAAGTAGCAGAAGTCACTCGGCCGGCCGAGTGGGATCACACTGGCGGCCGAGTGAGAAAAACTTCCAGAAACTTTCTGGAACTGCCTTGTCACTCGGCCGGCCGAGTGATTTCACACTGGCGGCCGAGTGACTTAACACTGGCGTCCGAGGCATTTAACACTGGCGGCCGTTTGACTTCTAGAACCAATTTTGGTTCTGGAAGTTCCCCTCACTCGGTTGACCAAGTCAACTCACGATTTTCGGGGTTTTTTGAGAATTTTGAAGAACTTCAAGGACCAAAGTGCTAATTTCGTCTCACACACTCTTGGAAGCTTTAAATAGCTTCAAAAACTCAGTTTGTAAGAACTTTTGGCCCTCATTTATTACAACTCTTGAAACCCTAGTCATCTTAATCTCCATTTCCACATTTATTGCTCATTTAATTCATAGTTTAGCTTCAAGATAGAGTACTTAGCATAGGTTTTTGAAGAAGAAGGCTCCACACTTTTGTAATACCTAGGTATTTTGAAGAAACAACAAGGTGACTTCAAACCATTCTCTCATTTTCTATATAATTCCATATTTAATGTTTATCTTGAGTTTTTTTTATGTTTTAGCCATGGGTGTTTCTCAAAACACCATGAGCTAAGTTTATTTATGTTTTGGGTGTTCTAAAACCATGTGAATATTGAGTTTGGAATTGTTTGAGCTTTGTTATTGTTAAGATTAGATTTTTTGCTTCTTTTAATGGGTATTATTGGTACTTTGTATGTTAACTTCTATTAATCCATATTTAGATGCATGTTTAGCGTAGACGAGAGTTACATGGACATGTCTATATTTATGGTGTGAGTTGTTGGTATGCAAATGTGTTAGTTATACTTCTAATTCGTCGAGAGAGAGTTAATCGTATTAGAACCCCATTAAAGGACATTAATTACTTGAATGGTTGTTTGAGTAGTTGGTGAGGATTAGGAAGAAAACCTCATTACCGGGTTTGGGAACACCTTAGAATTAAGGCTATATTACCCGAAGGGAAATGGTTGTCATCCTAGCATTTAGGTGCTCTTAGCAAATATTGATTAAAGCAATTAACAAAGTAAAAGCAATTTCTCTCTATTTCACTAGGTGGAGAACACCCAGAGCATTCTCTCACCCTTGCACTTCTTCGAATTATATTCGTAGTTGTTCTTTGTTTTAATTGTTAAATTCTTGCTTAGTAGTAATTTTTTTTGTTAAGTTGTGGTAATTTCTCTTATTGGTGCTTTTCTCACTTTTAGTAGTATAAATCACTTGTTAGTTTCTAGGTTGGTAGTTGATTTAATTTCTAGCATCTTGGTAGTAATTTAGCTTTAATTTTAGAAATCCAAAAACCCGAAACCGTAGTTACATTAGCTATTACAACACAAAACTCTAGGGATCCATTGCACAAACTCACCTCCTAGGTCGAAACTACTTGGTCGAATACTTCCATTACTAATACGAACCCTTATGCTTGAGGGGAAGTAGTTAGTCAACACTTAGTGACCAAAAATTCGTTCAAGTCAATGGCGCCGCTGCCGGGGAGGCGACGTAGTGCTATAAGTGGGACTTAGAGTTAGTTGAATACTAGTGCTAGCTACAATTACTTGCTTTATTTTGATTTTATTTTTGTTTCAAGACTTTGATATTTGCAATTTTCCATAGGTGCATGTTAACAAGAGCACGTGGTGGACAAATTGAACCTATCAATCTTGAGATTGAAGCCACCGCAAGAAGGAATCGAGCTATAAATCGAAGAATGGCGGAGAATAGACAAAATCAACCTCCGGGTGCCGTGGTAGATGATGAAAGTGATGAGATCAATACCCAAGAAAATCTCCAAGTTGAACATCAAGGAGATGTTCAAATACAAGGCGGAGGAGGAAATGGTATGCAACACCCACCTAATGTTCAAATGGGTGGTGTGCTCAATCAAGGCCACTATGGTGGACAACCTCAAGGGTATCCCCCTAATATCCAACAAGGAGGGTATCCCCACGGCTATCCACCATATCCATACCCACATTATCCTCAAGGATATTATCAACCTCCACCTCAAGGGTATTATCCCCCACCTTATCCATACCATCCACCCCAAGGTGCATATCCTCAAGAGATACCCGTTCCACCTCAACCGGAAAGACAAGAACCTCGTCCTCCAATACAACATGGGAGGCCCATGAGAGAGTACTTTGCGCCTCAACAAAGGGAGCATTATGATTGGATAGCAAGGCCAAATGTGGAGGCCAATAATTTTGAGATTAACGCTTCGTTGTTGAGAATGCTTAGAGAGAAGCAATTTGAAGGGAGGACCGAGGAAGGCTTTGAAGAAGATCCAAATGAGCACTTGGCTCAATTTTTAGAGATAGCCGATACACTCAAGCAAAACGGTGTGTCCGAAGATGCAAAGAAGTTGAGGCTATTTCCCTTCACACTTTCCGGGAAGGCAAAAGCATGGTTACAAACAAGCATTCCGGCGGGAGAGGTGAGAACTTGGGAAGAATTGAAGAAGAGGTTTTTATTGAAGTACTACCCTCCTTCCAAAACAATGGAAGCAAAGCAAAATATCTCTCAATTTAAACAAGGAGCTAATGAGAGCCTTAAAGAAGCATGGGAAAGGTTTACCAACCTACTCATAACTTGTCCTCAACATGGTTTTCCATTAGAGCAAACGACTTGTTGGTTCTTTTGTGGCTTGAGAGAAGAAGACCAACATCATTTGGATGCTTGTGCCGGAGGTTCGATATGGCTCAAGTCGGCGGAAGAGATCAAGCAAATAATGGAGGGGATATCGAACAATTCTTTTAAAATGAGGATTGATAGAGGAGGAAGGCATCGAGTTGCTCAAGTTAATGAGGTGGACGCCATGAAAACAATGATCACCACGTTAATTGAGAAGGTGAATGCTCTTTCGTCTAATCAACCAAGTGAAAGCCCATTACCAATGGTTCAAGGAGAGCTTTCGATGAATCAAATGGAAGCTGTGAACTACATGGGTAGGCCACAATATCAAGGAAACCATCAACAAAACTTTCAAGGTGGTCGTCCATATCAAGCTCCTCAACAAAATCGTTTTCAAGGTGGTCAATCCTCAACACTCCAACCCAATCAAAGTCACCCGATGCAAGGGGGGCCATCCACCTCATTTCAAGGGAATCAAAATCAAAACTTTTGAAGGCACGACAACTTGGCGTATTCTAACCCAAAAGGAGCAATGCAATATCCACCCGGATTTGATCCCGGGGCAAGGCTTCCTAATGGGGAAGGAAAAGCTACTACGGAAGATACACTTTTACGGATGGAAGAGTTGTTCAAGAAAGCTCAAGAGCAACAAGTTAAAATGAATTTGGAACAAGCAAAGATCAATGAACAACACTCAAGGGGGATTAAAAATCTCGAGCATACGGTGGGGCAACTTGCAACGTCCGTTGGAGAGTTGAGTACGGCGGTTAATCAAATGCTAAACAAGGGAAAATTTTCCTCAACAACCGAGATAAATCCCAAAGAGCATTGCAAGGCAATAGAGCTTAGAAGTGGCACCAAATATGAGGGTCCATCCATGCCCTCTCAACCGGGAGATGATGATGTCAAGGAAAATTGTGAAATTGAAGAAGAGTGTGAAGAGGTAGAGATGGGAAAAGCCGAAGAGGAGGAAGAAAATGGGATGAAGTCAAAAGAGAAAAAGAAAGTTGATGGTGAAGAAAGAATACCAAAGTGGAAAAAGATGAAGGAGAAGAAGATTGAGGAAGAAAAGAGCATACCATGTGATGAGTGGGGGGTACCAAAGACAATGGTACCATTCCCTCAAAGATTCATGAAGAAGAAATTGGATGAGAAATTTGCTAAATTTCTTGAGGTTTTCAAGCAACTCCACATCAACATTCCATTCTCTGATGCTTTAGAGAAAATGTCCAACTATGCCAAATTCCTCAAAGACTTGATCTCCAAGAAGAGACGGATTGATGAACCCGAGCTTGTTAAGTTCAACAAGGCATGTAGTGCTATGCTCCAAAAGAACATGCCACAAAAGATGAAGGATCCGGGTAGTTTTGTCATCATGTGTGATATTGGAAATGGGATCAAGAGGAATGCTCTTTGTGATTTGGGGGCTAGCATTAACTTGATGCCCCTATCTTTGTTTGAAAAGCTCGAAAGGGGGGAGTTGAAGCCCACTTCTATTGCACTTCAACTTGCCGATCGATCAATCACAATTGCCAAGGGCATAGTTGAGGATATTCTTGTTAGAGTGGACAAGTTTGTATTTCCCGCCGACTTTGTGGTGCTAGAAATGGAGGAAGATGAACAAGTGCCTATAATTCTTGGGAGACCATTTTTAGCAACGGCGGGAGTCGATCTTGATGTTGGGAGAGGAGAGATAACGTTGAAAGTTGGTAAAGAAGAAGTGAAGATATCGATTTACGACGCGATGAAGCATCCCATGGATGTGGAACAATTGAACTTCGTCGATATTGTGGACTTATGTGTCCAAGAATCTTTGGAAGACCCTTCCTACTCTCTTTTCTTTGATGATTTAAATGATATTGATTCTCATTCATATTTTTCCTCGACTTATGAAAGTTTCAATTTTGACTTTGATAATAGGGAACAAATGGAGATTGAGGAAACTTTAGAGATCAAACATGGAAATTTCACTCTACCACCCTTGTTGAAGTTGGAGGAAGGAGAGCCTAAAGTGGAGGAGAAGAAAGAAGGCCTCAAACCACTTCCCGAGCACTTAAAGTATGCCTACCTAGGAGAAAACGAGAAGAATCCGGTAATTGTATCATCTTCTCTTGCATCACATGAATTAGATAGGCTACTTGAAGTGCTACGTAAGCACAAATCGGCCATCGGTTGGTCGATTGAGGATTTGAAGGGCATTAATCCATCAATTTGCATGCATAGGATCCGTCTAGAAAAAGATAGGAAGCCTATAGTCCAACCCCAAAGGAGAGTGAACCCTATTATCCAAGAGGTTATTAGGAAAGAAGTCATAAAATTTCTAGATTCGGGTATGATATTTCCTATTTCGGATAGTCCATGGGTGTCACCTTTGCATGTTGTATCTAAAAAAGGGGGAATGGCGGTTGTACAAGGTGAGGGAGATGAGCTAATAGCCATGAGAGTCGCCACGGGGTGGCGCGTGTGTGTTGATTATCGGGAATTGAATAAGGCTACTTGCAAAGATCATTTTCCCTTACCTTTCATGGACCAAATGCTTGATAGGTTAGGAGGTTTTTCACACTATTGTTTTCTTGATGGTTATTCGGGTTACAATCAAATCATGATTGCACCGGAAGACCAAGAAAAGACCACTTTCACATGCACGTATGGTACATTTGCATGGAGGCGTATGCCTTTTGGGTTGTGTAATGCACCCGCCAACGTTGCATGATGTCAATTTTTCATGGTCTTATTGAACGTATCATGGAGGTTTTTATGGATGATTTCTCCGTCTTTGGAGAGTCATTCGAATCTTGTTTGACTAACCTTGATATTGTTTTGCAAAGGTGTGAGGACACTAACTTAGTGTTGAATTGGGAAAAATGTCACTTTATGGTGAATGAAGGAATTGTGTTGGGCCATCATGTGTCATCCAAGGGGCTCCAAGTTTATAGAGCGAAGGTGGTAGCAATTGAAAAGTTGCCTCCACCATCGAATGAGAAGGGCATTCGGTCATTTCTTGGCCATGCGGGTTTCTACCGCCGATTTATCAAAGATTTTTCTAAGCTCTCTAAACCCTTATCTCATTTGTTGGAAAAGGATGTTCCTTTTGATTTTACTAATGAGTGTGTTGAAGCTTTTAGGAAACTCAAGGAGGCCTTGGTGAGTTCACCCATACTTGTGACACCAAATTGGGAGGAGCCGTTCGTGTTGATGTGTGATGCGAGTGACTATGCGATGGGGGTTGTTTTGGGGCAAATGAGGGAAAAGAGATTTCATGCCATATAATATGCCTCAAAGACATTCAACACCGCACAAGCCAATTACACTACAACCGAGAAAGAGCTCTTAGCGGTTGTGTATGCTTTTGACAAGTTCCGTCCTTACCTTGTGGGAGCTAGAACCGTTGTCTACACCGATCATGCGGCTATCCGCTACTTGATGAACAAAAAGGATGCAAAACCGAGGCTCATTCGGTGGGTCCTTTTACTTCAAGAATTTGACATAGAGGTGAGAGACAAGAAAGGAAGTGAGAACGTCATAGCCGATCACCTCTCAAGGTTGGAGCGAAATGAAGAGCAAAAGCAAGATGTGGTTGAGGTTAAGGAATGCTTTCCCGATGAAAGCTTATTGATGATCGACACTATACCGGTGATGGGAGTGAAAGGAGACATCCCATGGTATGCCGACTTTGCCAACTTTTTGGCAAGTGGAATGATCCCCGAAGATTTGGGTCCCTATGAAAGAAAGAAGTTTAACAAGGAAGTGAAAAGCTACATATGGGATGAGCCGTTTCTTTTCAAGAGAGGGGTAGATTCGGTGCTTCGGAGATGTGTGCCTCAAGAAGAATGGGAGGACATAATCAAGCATTGTCATTCTCTTCCTTGTGGGGGACATTTTGGTACTTCAAAGACGGGAATGAAAATTCTCCAAGCCGGGTTTTATTGGCCAACAATCTTCAAAGATTGTCAAACATTCATCCGAGGATGTGATCGTTGCCAAAGAATGGGGGGGATAACAAAGAGGGATGAGATGCCTTTAAACATGTTCATTGAAGTTGAGCTATTTGATGTTTGGGGCATTGATTTCATGGGGCCGTTTCCTCCATCATGTGGGTACACCTACATTCTTGTTGGTGTTGACTATGTTTCTAAGTGGATCGAGGCTATTCCAACCAAGATGAGTGATGCAAGAGTGGTGATTCAATTCTTGAAGAAGAATATCTTCACTCGATTTGGAGTTCCAAGAGCTTTGCTAAGTGATGGGGGGAGTCATTTTGTGAACAAAGTGATGGCTAATCTTCTAGCCAAATATAATGTGAAGCACAAGGTGTCAACCGCCTATCACCCTCAAACAAATGGTTTAGCGGAGGTGTCTAATCGTCAAATCAAGCAAATTCTCGAGAAGACGGTCAACACCACTAGAAAGGATTGGGCATTGAAGTTGGATGATGCTTTGTGGGCATATCGAACGGCATATAAAACTCCATTGGATATGTCCCCATACCAAATTGTCTTTGGGAAGGCTTGTCACTTACCCGTGGAACTAGAGCATCGTGCTTATTGGGCAATCAAGAAGTTGAACTTCGATTGTGACTTGGTTGGAGAGAAGAGGTTGCTCCAATTAAGTGAGCTCGAGGAGTTTCGAGAACATGCCTATGAGAACTCTAAGATTTTCAAGGAAAAGACCAAGAAATGGCATGATGCTCGTCTCAAGAAGAAGGAGTTCGAAGAAGGGGATGAGGTGCTCGTGTTCAACTCCCGTTTGAAGTTGTTTGCCGGAAAGTTGAAGTCAAAGTGGAGTGGTCCGTTTATGGTGTAAAAGGTGTTTCCTAGTGGATTTCTCGAATTACAAAGCAAAGATGGGAGTTGCTTCACCGTGAACGGTCATCGTGTGAAACTCTACTTCAACCCGAGTCAAAAAGATGGTGGAGGTACAAAGTCTCTTGAAGAGACTTGAACTCGAAAGAGTTCCGTCCGGCATAGGACGTTAAACCTAGCGCTAAATAGGAGGCAACCCATTCGTTTATTGCTTTCTTTTCATTTTTCATTTTAGTTAGTTTTGTGCTTTTTGACCTTTTTGGTTTAGTTTTGTTTAGTATGTCGAGGTATGATGTTGATGCTTAATGGAGCTTGGACATGAACTCTTTATGGAGGAGAAAGGATAAAAAGAAGAAGATGGAATGGTGTATGGTGCAAACTCAAAGGTAAACACTCATTTCCAAACTTAGATTTGCTTAGCAAAGTCTAAGTTTGGGGGGGTGTGGTCGTTTTTACAATTTCATCTGCACCGTTCTACATTCGTCTATTGCTTGATGATTTGGTTTGATATGGAAAATGTTGATGATATCGAGTTTTGAATTGTTTTGAGAGCTACATTGCATGTTTTACATGAATTTTGGGGCAAATTTTTTGTGAATTGAAGTTTTTGTGGTGTTTGAGTATTGCTATGTTGTAGTGGGTTGATTTGTTGTAGGATTTTTGGGTGTAAACATTGAAAAAAGGGGTAAAAAAATGTTGGAAGCAGAACCCACTCGGCCGACCGAGTAATCTCAAACGGCCGACCGAGTGAGTTCTGTTGGTGGGTAACATTCTGGAAGCAGACAGCACTCGGCCGACCGAGGCTTCTCAAACGGCCGGCCGAGGCAGATCTGGTCGAGGCACGCACACTGGAACCAGGAGGCACTCGGTCGACCGAGGCATTTCACTCGGTCGACCGAGGCATTTCACTCGGCCGACCGAGGGAAGTCTGGTCGAGGGCGACCCACTGGAAACGCGTATCACTCGGCCGTCCGAGGCACTCAAACTGGCGGCCGAGTGATATCTGGGCGCGAGAAAGGTAAGTTTTTTCAAAAAAAATTCGGGTCGACCCGACCCAAGGCCCGACCCACTCGGATTTTACACTCATTAAACCCTACTTCTATCATTTTTTCACACACAACACACACTTTTACCCCAAAAATTTCACACACACTCTTACCCCCTCTCAATTCTCTCTTCAATTTCTTGCAACAACTTCAAGGAATCACTCCCCAAGGTATGTAAACTCTTCCCCCTCTTTAATTTTGCAAGAATGAGCATGATGTTGTAGATTTTAAGGCTATTCTTGTGTGAAATATAGGAGGTGACGAAAATTTCAAAACTTGATGGGTTTCTTGATTTCTTGCAAATTTCTTCCATGAGTTATGTTTATTGGTGATTATTGATGATGGGTAACTCATATCTATGCTTAATTTGTGCTATTATTGTGTGATTGGTGAGAATTTAAGCTAGAAATTGAAGGAATTTTTGCAAGAATGGTGAACTTGGGAATATTCATGAACTTTTGTGTAACTCTTGAGCATGTGATATTGTAGTCTTGTGAATGTGTTTTATTTGAGAGTTTCATGCTAGGATAGAGTTAACATTAGTGATATCAAGGTGTTTTGTGCTTTAATTTCTTGTGAAAACTTTGACCAACACCTTGCAAGCATTATTGTTGTTGAAGAAGGGAGTTCATTGAGAGAAAAATAAATGTCTATTGTTGAAGAGGTGAGATGTGAACTTGAACATGGTGGATACATATGAACTTAAAAGCTAAGGAACTCTTGTGAATGATGAATTTAAATGGAAACTTTTGTGCACATTCTCATGAGTTTCTATTCTTTTGGTTGTAGAAAATGGCCAACAATAATGGACCAAGCTCTCAGGAAATGAATGAATGGCTCGAATGGCATCTCTATAAGTTGTGTGGCACCTATCCATCCTACTTTGGGATTGATCTAGGAGAGAGAGGAGAGATGCTAGCCGACAACTTCATAACGGTGTCTCGTATGATCTTCCACCCTACGAAGTACATCGATGACAACTGTATGGTCCACATGGGGATCAAAGAAGATGTGGATAGGTTATTTGCTGCAATTGGATGGACGAACTTCTTACAAATTCAGAAGCCGTCCTATACTGAGCTTATGGTGGAGTTCTTAACCACCATCGACATGGACTTTGACGGGCAACATGTACCTAGAAGGATCACTTTCCGTTTGGGGAATGTTGACAGAAGCTTAACGGTACAAGAGCTGAATGGAATTTTTCAAGTCCCCAACAGTGTCGACAACAGGGTCTATTTGGGGATCAGGAGTTTCAATGCTTAAGATTTTTGGGTGAAATTGGCTCGATAAGACAGAGACGACGTTCCAATCTATAACTCGAGTAGCTCTAAGGCATCTCTTATTCGAAGTCCGGTCTTCCGTTACATTCAGAGGGTGTTAGCGAACTCGGTTTTCGCGAGATACGAGGTTGGGGCTGTGAGAAAGGATGAGTTGTATGTCATAAAATGCATGGTGGATGGTAAACCTGTGAACATGGCCGCCTACCTCATGGCACAATTGGCCCGACAGACTAGATCAAAGGTCAGGTACTCCCAAGTGGGTGGATTTATCACCCACATTGCGGAGCATTTCGGATTAGTGCCTGGGGAGATGTATGACCCCATTGTTGGAGAATCCAAGCTTGATCTTAGAGTGATGATTCAAATGAAAATACTAAAGATGGAAAGGGGTACATACTGTCTGAGACTTGATGAAGACACCCTCTTCCCTTTGCCTAATCCGGAATTGACTAGCTTGAGGAGACGGAGGTACGGTTCATGGGATTTGCTATCCGGCGCCCACCGTGCTTGGATAGATAACTTTGATGCTGGAAATCCCATCAACCCCGAGAATGTTGGAGGAGTCCCCATGCATGTCGATGAGCAGGAAGAGCCTGAAGAGCCCCAAGAGCAAGGAGGAGGTAGTCCATGGCGGGCAGCTCCGGATCAAAGAGGGAATGTTTCCCATACTTATGGAAGAAGGGACAGGGAGCTTGAGTCACTTAGGGCTAGTATCGAGCAGTTGGGTCTAGCAAGTCGTGAATATAGAGCGTGGCGAGAAAATGTGGACACTCGTCTAGCCAACGTGGACACTCGCCTAGCCAACATGGAAACTCACTACGCGAGTATTGATGCACAACTCCTCGAGATGAACAACATGTTCCGCCCCCATTTTGAGTGGCTCGCCCAACAAGGCTACTACAACCCACCTCAACCACCTCTATGATGCCTCAAAAATTCCAAGGATGGTGTGGTAAAAGTGCCCTAATTTTCTCTCGTTTTCGGAGTTCATGTTTATGTCCGTAGCATTTTGTTATTTGTACCTTCAGATTATTGTTTTGGTTTCATGTATTTTGTATATTTTTGTGGATTTTTGTTGATGGGGATATTTTCTTTTGATATTTTGTTTGGATGGATGTTAGGGAATTTTATTTTTGTGATGGTGGATTTTTTTTGGAGAATTTGTGGATGGATGCATGAGTTTACTACAATTGATCTTGTGATGTTTGTTGGTGATTGGGAAATTAATGCATGTATGACTCTATCAATTGATTGCATTTTGTGTGAAGGGTTAGGCTTAGGAAAACACTTGAATTTACCATATTGAGCCGGAGAGACTTGAGCCTTCTTGAATCGAACTATCATTCCGGTTCAATTTTTCTTGAGTGAGTCATCCACGAATTATGCATGCTAGAACTTTCTCTTTGACACTTGATTTAGGAGGAAAATGTTAAAAATGATAGGAGGCATTTCTTTGAATTTGAGTCACTTGGCCAAATAAATCCCACCAAATGATACATTTTCGTAGTTAGCCCCGTTGAGCCGTAAAACCAATTTTCTTTGGCAAGCTACAAAATGTCACCATGAAACCACATCTTTTGAGCCTAATTGTCCTTATCATTTGTAGAGCTTTAATGTTGGTTGACATGGTGAGGGGATTGAAGTGAGTGGATTTGTTTTGATCAAAGTGAATTCAAGAGAAAAGAAAAGGGTTGAAAAGAAAAAGAAGAGCAAATGAGCTTGTGCTTAATGTGAAAAATAAAAGGGAAACAAAAAGTCCCAAAAGCTCAAATCACAAAAGTGAAGAGAAATGGCTTCAAAATGTGGTGAAAAGAAGGAAAAAGGGGTGAGGTTCATTTCGAGTGAAAAGAAAAGAAAGTGAGCAAGTGTTGTGTGAGAGTTGAATGAAAAATGAGAGAAATACAACATTTGTTGCTCTACAAGTGAATGAGTCACTAATCCCAAATTTATCCCACCCCTTCCAAAGAGCCTACATTACAACCCTTGAAAGACCTCTTTGATTGACAATCGATGCCTAAATATTTGGTAGAGAATTGAGTTGAAAAGCAAGCCTATGGTCTTTGTGTTTTTCGTGGATTGATAGTTGAGAGCTTACATGCCCAATATACACTTGTGTGTTGAGAGAAACACTTCTTGAGAGAGTGGTGAATCAAGTGTGTTGAATTTGTCTTAGCTTGGATCACATTTTGTCTTGAAAGTGGTAGAGAAATTGCATGTGTTGATGAACCATTCATTGGAGACATTGTTTGATCATGCCTACTATGCATTGTATCCATTCGCAAATCTTTCACAATCTCCCTCCTTTTGTTTTTCTTTTTTCTTTGCTTGGGGACAAGCAAATCTCTAAGTTTGGGGGGGTTGATTGGGTGTGAGATTGCTCGTTTTTGTGCTCATTATTGCTATGTTATCGTAGCATTTTGATGTGATTTTGGTCGTAATTGATAGAAATGGTGCTACTAACCTTGTTGTTAAGGAATGTGTTCAAAGTGTAGGAAACAAGGTGAAATAGTCCGTTTTAGAAGGAAAACGAGCATCGGCGCGTGGGAATTGAAGTTCGGTTGGAGGACAAGAAGGAAAGCCAAGGAAAAGTGTTAGAAAAATCAAAGTAGCAGAAGTCACTCAGCCGGCCGAGTGGGATCACACTGGCGGCCGAGTGAGAAAAACTTCCAGAAACTTTCTGGAACTACCTTGTCACTCGGCCGGCCGAGTGATTTCACACTGGCGGCCGAGTGACTTAACACTGGCGTCCGAGGCATTTAACACTGGCGGTCGTTTGACTTCTGGAACCAATTTTGGTTCTGGAAGTTCCCCTCACTCGGTTGACCGAGTCAACTCACGATTTTTGGGGTTTTTTGAGAATTTTGAAGAACTTCAAGGACCAAAGTGCTAATTTCATCTCACACACTCTTGGAAGCTTTAAATAGCTTCAAAAACTCAGTTTGTAAGAACTTTTGGCCCTCATTTATTACAACTCTTGAAACCCTAGTCATCTTAATCTCCATTTCCACATTTATTGCTCATTTAATTCATAGTTTAGCTTCAAGATAGAGTACTTAGCATAGGTTTTTGAAGAAGAAGGCTCCACACTTTTGTAATACCTAGGTATTTTGAAGAAACAACAAGGTGACTTCAAACCATTCTCTCATTTTCTATATAATTCCATATTTAATGTTTATCTTGAGTTCTTTTTATGTTTTAGCCATGGGTGTTTCTCAAAACACCATGAGCTAAGTTTATTTATGTTTTGGGTGTTCTAAAACCATGTGAATATTGAGTTTGGAATTGTTTGAGCTTTGTTATTGTTAAGATTAGATTTTTTGCTTCTTTTAATGGGTATTATTGGTACTTTGTATGTTAACTTCTATTAATCCATATTTAGATGCATGTTTAGCGTAGACGAGAGTTACATGGACATGTCTATATTTATGGTGTGAGTTGTTGGTATGCAAATGTGTTAGTTATACTTCTAATTCGTCGAGAGAGAGTTAATCGTATTAGAACCCCATTAAAGGACATTAATTACTTGAATGGTTGTTTGAGTAGTTGGTGAGGATTAGGAAGAAAACCTCATTACCGGGTTTGGGAACACCTTAGAATTAAGGCTATATTACCCGAAGGGAAATGGTTGTCATCCTAGCATTTAGGTGCTCTTAGCAAATATTGATTAAAGCAATTAACAAAGTAAAAGCAATTTCTCTCTATTTCACTAGGTGGAGAACACCCGAAGCATTCTCTCACCCTTGCACTTCTTCGAATTATATTCGTAGTTGTTCTTTGTTTTAATTGTTAAATTCTTGCTTAGTAGTAATTTTCTTTGTTAAGTTGTGGTAATTTCTCTTATTGGTGCTTTTCTCACTTTTAGTAGTATAAATCACTTGTTAGTTTCTAGGTTGGTAGTTGATTTAATTTCTAGCATCTTGGTAGTAATTTAGCTTTAATTTTAGAAATCCAAAAACCCGAAACCGTAGTTACATTAGCTATTACAACACAAAACTCTAGGGATCCATTGCACAAACTCACCTCCTAGGTCGAAACTACTTGGTCGAATACTTCCATTACTACTACGAACCCTTATGCTTGAGGGGAAGTAGTTAGTCAACACTTAGTGACCAAAAATTCGTTCAAGTCATTTACACCTTGGAAATCCGCGAGAAAAACATCAGCCCAATAGGGATCAATTTTATCAGTAGCATCACAACAGCCCTCGTGAAACTTCAGATTGTGTTTAGACGACCTCGCATCTTCCATACCGCCCATAGTCACACACAAAAAGTTTGCCCAATCAGCTTCGCTTTCCATACTCCCCACAAAATTTCAACTAACGACATAAATTTCCCTTTTTTAAGAAAACCCCACAACCCACTTTTTTCCACACTTTTGACACAACACTGCAAAAGATAAGTGCATGTGCTTCGGTTGCTGTTGAGAATCCGCAATTAAAACAACACGGGTTAACCGTAACATGGCGACGACTCAAATTCGACTCCGTAGCCACAATACCAAAAGTGATCTTCCAAACAAAATACGTACCTTGGGAGGGACGTTCAGATTCCAGATCAACTTCCACCATCCCTTCATTGTATTGCCAATGGATGAGCTCACACAGTTCGTGTCCTACCCGAGACCCTTATATGCTTTTTTATACGTTGTGCGCACAATGAAATTGCCCTTGTTGTCCCAGCGCCAATATCTCTTATCCGGGGCAAGGCCACGACTAATAAGTATGCGTCTAATTACCTCAACCTCAAAGGCCAAAAAATGTTGGCCTAGTTTTTTTGTATCCCAACATCTATCACTAGAGATAAATTCTGCTATATACTTTACAATTGTTTGCAAATGATACTCCTGATTTTACTTAACCGTCAACTAATGAAGGAATCCACATATCCCACCTGGTGTTAATGGATTCACCATCTTCTATCTTCCACATCAGACCATCTTGGAGTAATGCTTTGCTCCAACAGATAGACCTCTAAATATAGGACGAATTTGATCCCACAAATGAATTCATTATATCAGTGAACTTGAAGTACCTGGCTTTAACGACCCGAGCCACAAACGAATCAAGGTATACAACCATACGCCACAATTATTTTGCAAGAAGAGCCTTGTGTAAGTCCACCAACCTTCGAAAGCCCAACCCTCCCACTTATTTATTCGTGTTAAGTGTCGCCCAATCTTTCAAATAGACGGTTGATGTAGAGCCACGATCCCCACACCAAAATATAGCACACATTCTTTCCATCTCATCACAAAGAGAAGTCGGAATTCTAAAACACTACATGTAATATGCTGGAATAGATTGAATAACTCCTTTAATAAGCACCTTTGTACCACCATCAGAGAAAGCTCGAAACTTCCAACCAGTCAGTTTCTAAGCCACCCGATCCCTTAGGGGATGTTTATTTTGGGATTTTGAGGATTTTGAAATCTAGATTTCAAAATTTAGTGGATTTTAAAATCTTAATGTTTTTTATGTTTTGTGTTTGTTTTGAGATTTATGTAGGGTAGGATCTAAGTTTATAGTATAGGATTATATGTTTTATATGTATTTATAGGGTTGACTTTTATAGGGTGGGATTTTGAAATCCTGAATCAAAATCTCAAACTGTAACAGGGTGGAGTTTCGAAATCCCAAATCCGGATTTCCCATCCCAAAACAAACATTCCCTTAGGTCGTGTTTGGTTTGGGATTGGCCAATCTGGATTTGGATTGACCATTCTCAATCCAATCTCTCACAATCCAAATACTAATTCACCCCTATAATACATTCTGTACACCTATTTTCATACAATCACATCATCATTTTTTTATCTCATTATCTCTCATACTTTTATTTCACACTCATTCTATCTCCTATAATATCACCTTTAATTTGACATAAAACTACATTCACCCTTACTTCTCAATCTCTATCCATACATAATTTAAACACAAATTACACAATTACTCTTCATGGATTACCCTAATCCACTTTTTTCAATCTCAGTCTTAATCCAATAGACCACAATCTCGAACGAAACACCACCTTAGGTATCCAAATTGCACGTGCTTCCCCTGAAGGGAGAAAATGGGAAGCCCCAAGTACACATCATGTCCTTGGCAAACACTGATATCAAGATAGTTCTTCACCATATCCATATTCGCCTCACTCGTCTTTGCACTAAAAGCCAAAACAAATTTGTTAAAGTTCACCATCTGGTCAGACTCCCGCTCATACAATGTCAAGCACTCCTTCACATGAACACAATCACCCCTCGAAGCCCGAAAGAAAACCAGGTTGCCATCAACAAAGAATAAATGGGTTATCATAGGCGCCCCTCTTGCCATCGCATTTAAGAACCAGATTGCACTAACGGACAACAAACCCCAATCTCCCTATAATAACTTCCAAATAATTTCATTCCACCCAATCATACGTTTTACTCATATCTAATATGAGAGCCGCATAACCACCCTTACTATTATTATGCCTCAGCTAGTGCATACACTCAAAGCCAATTAAAGTGTTATATGAGATAAGCCTCCCCAAAATAAATGCACTTTGATTCGGGTCAATGATCCTTCCCAAGACCAATCTAAATCTATTTGTGATAGTTCGAGCGACAATTTTATACACTACATTGCAAAGACTTATCGACCGATGGCCCTTCAAGCTTATTAGATCTTTACTTTTGGGATTAAAGAAATAGTGGTGTTGTTCCATGTCTCCAAGCCTACATCAGCATTTAACACATGCAAGACCGTCGTAGTAATATCTGAGCCCACTATATCCCAGGATTTTTGAAAGAACATGGCATTAAATCCATCCAGTACAGGGGCATTAGATGGATGCATATCAAATAAGGTTATTCGTACCTCATTCCCAGTGAAAGGAGCAAGTACTTGTGCATTCATCTCAGAAGTGACCATCGGCTGAACCGAGTGTGCAACTCGTTGAATATCTTCGTGGGCAGCGCCATTGGACGAGTACAACTCTGAATAGAAATCAGTAACAACTTTCTCCATATCCTGCTGCTCCACACACCATCTCCCATCCGAGCTCCACAGTCCATAAATAATATTCTTTTTACGTCGTTTAGATGCTGACCAATGGGAGAAAGTAGTGTTTCTGTCCCCAGCCGACAATATGCGTTTCTGGATCGTTAGTGTAAACAAACCTCCTCCTTCGATAATATTTTTTCTAGCTTAATCTCTAGTCGCCCAATCAGATCTCTATCCCAAAAATTATACTCCACATTATACTGTGTATCCAACTCACATCAGCCTTGACCACACCTCGGTGAAGGCTCATTTATCAAGGGCATCATGCAACGATGGGGGTTTATCGTTAAATGCACCAACAAGCGGGGTAGCGGCCCATACATCTTCGAACATGGTCTGAAAATCATCTTCAAGTAGCCACACATTCTCGAACATAAACCCGCGGGGGTGACTACAAGCAGTCTTATCAACCACTCCTTGGGCTACACCAGCCAACAATAGTTTAATAGGTCGGTGTCGGACCCATAATAATTCCGATTAAAGGCCTCAGTAGAAGGAAAGTTAGGCTTTCAATCCATGCAACATAGAAACCTGTCAAGACGTTAAAAAATCAAGCCATCCCCTCGTTGTTTATTAACCCATGTGAAGGATGTACCCTTCACAACTATATCATGCAGTCCCACATCAGTAATAGAATTTCAAAATGACTCCATCTGTGCTGACAGTTGGGTGTTACCACCATGCTTCTCATGGTTATATAATACTCCCTCATATTCTTTATAAATGATGTTTTACAACTTCTTATATTATGCTAAATAAGTGACGTTTTGAGTTGTATTTTAATTTTCTTTCACACTTTACCCTTTTACTTCACACATTGATTTATTGTGTGAATTAATGACCCATACTCCATTGAAGTCAATTTAAAATTCTAATACTATGAGAGTCGCGTGATATTATTGGTTATAAAAATACATATGAAAGCAGTATGTAACGGTATTGGTTAATAAAAATGGAGTTGCATAAAATATGTGGTCAATATAGTTGAATGGACATTAAATAGTCAGTGATTTATGTGTATGAATAATAGTTAATAAAGTGGGAGTGACACAAAACACTCCATGTAAAATGACAATTAGTGAAGGTGAACTTATTTAATTAGGGGCACAATAGAAAAATAATGTACTTCTTAATATGTGTGCAAATGTGTAAAACGACACTTATAAAGGATTGAAAGGAGTATTTCATTAAAATCTCCTCCCATAACCCAACCAACAATGTGGGGATAAATTGAGCTCTCGGTTTTCGAATGAGCTCCCATGAGTGTTGCCTCAGTGAATGATTTGGGTTACCATAAAACCCCCTAAAATGCCAGCAAATATTATTCAAGGACAACACACAGCCAATATGTCCCATATAGTATGATAACAAGGAGACCATCGTATTATTAAACCAAAAAAGCATCAAACCCCCACTGCACCCAATGGCGTCCACACTGAAATAGTTATCAAAATTCAACAAGTTTTTCCAATTATTGCCTACCGAATTGTTAACCTTGATTTTAACATCAAAACGAACATTAGGGAAGTGTTCCACCACAAGGTGTTGAAGATTCTGAAATGCGCGCCGCCCCCGGGCCACGGGCATTCCAACATATAAAACTCATAGTTGGGGGTGGCGACCGCCAATATTCTGTTGAAAAAGGCATCCACATTTCTACTCCCACCAATATCTGCTCACATTTGTGCAAACAGGTAGGCAATGTCATGGACTATGACACTAGTGGGAGGCTGAGACGAGCAGACACACTGTAGCGTAAAGTTTTTTTTTGGGGGTGGGGGGGGGGCTTCAAGTTGTAAAGGCAGCAGGACAGTGAAATTGAAGAATTAAAGAGATTCCTGCTCCAGCCCAAAGACTACTCCATTTCAATCTTGAGGAATGGTAGAGTCCGCTCCAAAACGAGCCAGATTGTGCGCTTCTTTTAGCTCGCTTCTCGTGCAATATTTGAATTTGCACACTACAAATTCATTGGTTAGTGAGAAGATCTCACGAACAATGCACTCCTCGGGCCTAGAAATAAATCTGTGTTGACGGCAGAGGGATACCGCCTGCTGAGAATCCGCCCGTACTTCTAGATATCTCACTTTCCACCTCTTTGGTATCCTAATTCCTTCTAGGATTGCCATCAGTTCTGCCCCAGGCACTTCTCTTTGGAGTCTAATTCTCTCCGAAAAATTGGTCATTGTTGTCATGTTTGCCCACTGGAGGAATCCCTCTATTCCATATCTTCTCTCATCGCTTTTATGCGCTCCATCAACTTTAAGGATAAAATTCATTGGGTTTTCCTGCCCTTCGTTGATACTACCATTCTGATGCCTATAAAATCGATCATTTATGTTTTCCAACTTTTGTTGGTAAGCATCCAGGTAATAGAGCACTCTATCCCCGATCTTAGGGTCCATATATTTGAGGATATTTGCATTCGAGTGGAGCATTGTACATCTCTCTTTCCAGATCCCCCATGCTATCATCACGATTCTCTCAAAATCTGAGTGATGTAAATTTGAGTGCAAAAGATCAAGAAAGTCTGATGTTCCCATTCCCTCTCCTGATTTGATCACATCCTTTAATCCCTCTCTACCCCAAACTCTTTTGACTTTCGAACAATGGAATAATGCATGAGTAGTACTTGGGTAATACTTCCCACATAAGCCACAAATGGGTCGAGTGGGGATATGTCTTCTAACTAAATTTTCTTCGGTTTTGATGAAATCCTTGCACATTTTCCAACAGAATATTCGAACCTTTGGTAGGAGTTTTATTTTCCAAATTCAGTTCCACCACCTGATATCCCACTCTCCAGATGATGATGCTCGGAGAGTGTTATAGTTGCTCTCCTTCAAGATTTTTTATTATCCCAAACTAACTATATATTCTCTAAAAGCATCATCATTCCAGAATCTCTTGTCCTCGTCCTCCTTGTTTACAACCCGAGTTTGAAGTATTCCTTCGGCCTCGTAGTGGTTGAAAGAAATTCTAATCATATCCTCTTCCCACTCTCTCCCATCGTTGATAAAATAGTTAATGTTTGGGGCAACCGCAATTCTTGACATGATTTGCCACTCACTATCCCATGCACCCAAGCGTGCTTATGGATCTTGATCGAATTTTCATTGCCAGAGTGTATTTACTTTTGCATAGAGATCGCCAGGTGAAAGACGGGTTATTGCCCATATCCGCTTCCATGATATCCGAGTGTTTATAATATCTTGCCTTTAGAACTCTATTAAGAAGCGATGTCGGTTCCTTAATACATCTCCAAACTTGCCTAGCCAGGAGTGCATCATTGAATAAGTGCATTCTTTTAGATCCCATCCCACCTTCCTCTTTTGGTTTGCACAAATATTCCCACTTCTGCCAATGCATTTTACTTCCACCTTCTTTCCTTCCCCACCAGAAATCAGCCATAAGTTTTTCCAGTTGTTCACAAATTTGTAGAGGGATTTTGAACCACATCATCGTGTAAGTAGGTATTTCTTGGAGAACCGATCGGATGAGAATCCTGAGAATTCTTTGTTTTTCCAGTTGTCAATCCTATCTGTCATTCTATCCACCAGGTAAGAGAATTGAATCAGTTTGGCTCTAACTGAAAAAGTAGGTAGGCCAAGGTATATTTGGTGGTCCTGGGTAGCTTGAATTCCCAATGCCCGTTCCACCAAATTTTTAGAGTTATCCGTCATATCTGGACTGAAGAGGATTGTTGATTTGTCATAGTTAACTACCTGACCAGAAGCACGCTCGTAATTATCCAAAACATCCTTAAGTTCTGCACCACTATTCTCCTTTGCTTTATCCGCGAACAGGAGATGAGAGATAGTCGACGCTTCTCTAGCCACCCTAACACCCTCAAACCGGCCTCTGGTCACCCTATCTTTCACATAGGATGATAGCCTTATGCACAGATCACAAACAAAAAGGGCGAAAGAGGGTCGCTTTGACGAATTCCACGAAAGGGGAACACCTTCCCTACCACCGAATTATTAATCTTGAAAGAATAGTCGACTGTATGGACACATCTCATCAATAGTTCTATAGTCAATCTGGGGAAACACATTTTCCTAAGCCGAGTTTGGATGAATGGCCGCTCGATGCGGTCATATGTCTTACTCATGTCGAGCTTTAAAGCGGCATAACCAGTCTTACTCCTGTTATTCCTCAACCAATGCATACATTCGTATCTCAACAAGACGTTATCATCAATTTGTCTGTTTTGAACAAAAGTGCTTTGATGCTCATCAATGATACCTGGCATTACTACCTTTAGTAGGTTAGCAACCATTTTCGCTACAATTCTATAGGAAACGTTGCATAAGCTGGTCGGTCTGAACTCCTACAAATGCTTGGGATTTTTTTATCTTCGGGATTAGGGTAATCCATGTCTCATTCCACATTTGTACATCGCCTTCATGATTTAAAATATCAAGAGACCCTTTCACTAAGTCGTCCCCAATAATATGCCACTTTTCTTGAAAGAATTTGGCATTGAAACCATCCGATCCCGGAGCTTTATTCGGGTTCAAATCAAAAACAACTTATTTAACCTCCTCCTTGGTATATGTCCTAGATAGAAATGATGTCATTCTTTCTGAAACCATAGGTTCCGTATGCGACCGAATTCTATCAATGTGTTCCTCACCGGGGGAGCTGGATGTAAATAATTCTTGATAATAATTCGAAATAAGATTAGTTATTCCTTCCTTTGATTCCACCCAAGATCCATCATCCATTTGTAGACGAGTGATTGCATTTCGACTCCTTCTCTTAATCGCTTGTCGGTGAAAATATGTCGTATTGTGATCTCCATTGATCATCCAGTTTGTTTTGGACTTCTGCTTACAATATTCTTCCTGTTGAGATAGCAATTTTTTAAAAAATACCTCCATACCGGCATTATTCGAATCACTCTTGTTAATAGAGGCATTATGAAGAATCTTTCCGGATATTTGTTTAATCCTTTTTTCAATATTTCCAACCTTTCTTGAGGCCCAGTCTGCCAAATGGGTCGAGCATATTTTAAGTTTGGTTGGTAGGGGGCTCATAATTTCCATAGCTCTCCAGCAATTTTGTAGTTCTTCTTCAAACGTTGGTTCAAGTTACCATGCATTTTCAAAACGAAAGTGCCCAATTCGGTTTTGTTCCCATCCCCACCCATCAAATTTGGCTTGAAGAGAGATAACTCAATGATCGGATCCAAACCAATGTAAGTGTTGGACTTGCGTAGATTTCCAAAGTTCACGCCATTCAGTGTTTGCAACAAATCTGTCAAGTCTCTCTATAATTCGGAAGTGAGCTTTTCTCTTGTTATCCCAAGTAAATTTAGGTCATTTAAACCCCAAATCTAAGAGCTCAAGTGAGTTAAGCATTGTTCGAAATCGTTCCATATTGTTTTGAGTTCTCCCATTTTGGTTTCCCCCCCCCCCCCACACTTTTCACTATTATGCAAAATCTCATTAAAGTCTCCACCAACTAGCCATGCTTTATTGGGGGAGTGTGTAGAAGCAACACGATTCAATAGATCAATAGATAAGTGCTTTAAATTCTGATTTGGGGGACCATAAAATCTCGTAAACCACCATTGAGTATCTTCAAAACTAACGAGAGTATCTATGTGACCGCTGGAATAGGAAAACACTGAAATTTTGATATCAAAAGAAGCGTACAATATCAAGCCCCCATTATTGCCTATTGGTTCTACAACAAAACAAAAGGCGAAATTAAGCAAAGGTTTCCAACTTTAGGCTATCCTAGATGGGAGATTTGATTCCATGATAAAAAAATAATAGAGGGTTTATTTAAGGCTATCATCCGCCTAAGCTTCTGGAATGCATTGGGACCCTTCAGACCCCTCGCATTCCAGCTGATAACATTCATGGATAAGAGCGGGGAGGGGTTTCGCCCTCCTCTGCCTAGTTCGAGCTCGCCGCCTCATTGTCGCTCTTATGCCTCTTCTTACTGCCGTCCCTCTTAGCACCGTCCTCTTTTTCATCTTCTTTAGGTTCCACATCAAACATCAGCATAACATTGGTAGGCCTGCTTCTCTGGTCCTTTCGGATATGACCTATATGCTGCAGCCGTAAAATTCTTCCCACCTCTCGTCTCCGAAGTAGGTAGTGCCAACGCCTTGCCCTTCCCTTTACCTTGCCTGTCCTTCATCAGCCCTTTTCCAACTCCCTGCCCCTGTTGAGAACTTGAGCTTCCCCCATTTTCGTACCCCATGTGGCTTGCATAGTAACTTGCTTGCATTATCCCTTCCCATTCAGCTCTCATCACACTTTCTTCTTGAGCTAGATACATGTCTGCATTCCTTTGTAGTTGGACTTGTGCATCCTCCACCAGCACTGAATCAACAAATTGATCGGCCTCCTGCATTTTTTCTTGCTCTCGTTCACGCCAGCTTTCTTCCATCATCATTAGACCTCCCACCCTTGAATTTGCCCTTATAACCAGAGAGTTGGGGGCATTCCTTTCTTCACGTTATTGCTGCATTGGTTCCGGATCTCGAGCAGTGGTGAGGCTTCTTTGGAAATCGTATTGATCTTGAGTGAGTCCCTTCTGTCCTTCCGCACGGAGCCACAGTGGGAATTCCTTTTGGTCCAGCCTACGATGCCCTTCTTTCCGGTATCGTTTAATGCAATCCTTTTCTATATGAGTGAGTTCTCTACATTGATAACAAAATTCCCCAAGTTTTTCGTACCTTAGTGCCAGAAGAATAGCTTCGCCATGGATGGTGATGTTAGTGCTCCGGTTGAGAGGTCGATGGAGATCTAGCAAGACCTAGAGTTGCCCAAACGGTTCCGGACCGGCGGTTCGGAACCGGAACCGCCACAAACACGAACCGAGACCGTGTAATTCACGTTTCGGTTCATCGCATACGGGTTTGAGGACCGCCGGTTCCGCGGTTCGAACCGGCGGTTCAGCGAAAATATTTTTATTTTTTATTTTTTTAAGCACTGTAACAGGCATAATTTTTGAATATGTGGCTGAGATTTAATCTCAAATAGTCAAATGTTACCGTTGCAGATGCGAATCGGCGGTTCGACGCTGATTTTTTTTATTTTTTTTAAATTAAAATCGAATTGGACGGTCCGGATTGATCTAAAACAAGTCGTTTTTTTTATCCAATGGTCGAAAAAAACTAGCCGTTTTTTTTGCTTCTATAAATACCTCTCATTTGTGGATGAAAAAATCACACCAACTTGATCCAAATTGATTAATTATTCTCCTTCTCTCTCAATTCTCTTGCTAATTCGCTATCTTGAAGTGTTCTTGCAATATTTTAAATTTCAAAACTCAAAGTCTCAAGTTTTCAAATTTTAAATTTTCAAAACAAGTTATAAATTATTTTCAATATACCGTAGCTTCCGCCTTCATTTTCTCCACTAATTAAGTTATTTAGTTAGTTAATTTCTTGCATTTTATTTAGTTAGTTTTCAAAACTCAAATTTTCAATTTCTCCAGTAGTATTACGTAGCTAAGTTAGTAGTTAATAGTTACTTAATTACTTTCATTTCTCCACTTATCCATTTATATATTTATATTAACTATCTAAAAAAAATGTCAAGAAGAGGATCATCATCTTCATCTAGAGGAAAGACTCCCATGACTTCTACTCCTCCGGTTCCACACTTTGACGACGATATCAACATTCCGTGGAGTATTGAGGAAATAGAGGCGGCGACGGCGGATTACACTTTTTCTCCAAATGAAGAGTAAAATGTTAACTATGTTACCGAACCGGATGCAACTGATGGTGAAGGAGAAGGCCGCGACGAAGCCGAACCTCCCCAACCTGGAGAAGCCACTCGAAGAGAGAGAGGAAGAGGAAAAAGGGCTACACCATCAAGAGCTCCTACTTCCGATATGTTCACCATCCACTTCAAAAAAAATTCCTACGAACAAGGTGAACGTATTTAGTGCTCAATGTAACTATTGTCCTAAAGCTTATAAATTTTCGAAGGGTAATGGGTATGGAACACTAAAGAGGCACTTGGAAAGCTTTCACGTTGCCAAAATGGGTTATCAAACATCTCAAACTCAACTACGAGGATTCACGGCGTCTTGTGAAGGTAACTCTAATCCTACCTCTTTATATAGATATGATGAAAAAATTGCTAGAAGAGAATTAGCTAAAGTTATTTGTTCTAAACATCTTCCTTTTCGTTTTGCAAATGATCTTCGTTTTGAAAAATGGGTTAGTACGGCTTATAACCCTTCGGCTAAAAAAATTTCAAGGACAAGCGTTACTCGTGAAATTGATTTAATGGCTAAGGAGATTAAAATCGAAATGGCCAAAATGTTTTCAAAATTAACTCAAAAACTTTCTATATGTTCGGATATTTGGAGTGATCATTTTCAAGAACATAACTATATGGGTATTATATGTCATTGGATTGATGATTCGTGGAAAATTAAAAAACGTTTAATTGCATATAGATAATTTGATCAAGAGCATACCGCCATTAATATTGCTCAAAAAATTCGTACGGTTTTAGTAGAATACAAAATTTTAAAGAAATTTTTTCTATTACATTTGATAATGCAAGTGCCAATACGACTAGTTTAGAACATCTTATTGGTTATTGTCAACCATCGATTGGTGGTAGATTTTTTCATGTTCGATGTATGTGCCATATTTTAAATTTGTGTGTTCAAGATGCTTTATCTTCTTTAAAATCACATGTTGCTCCTATTAAACAAGTACTTTCTTATTTAACCAGACATTCACAAGTTTTGAAAAAATGGAAAAAAAAATGTATTATTGAAAAAATTCCTCCTAAAAAAATTTCACTTGATGTTTCTACTAGATGGAACTCTACTTATAAAATGTTAAATTCATCTTATAAGTATAGAAATGCATTATGCACTTTTTTTGCACAAGAAAGTGATAGTTTTACTTTATTTCCTTCTCAATGGGATGCATGTTCACAATTATGTGATATATTAGAAGTTTTTAATAATGCTACCGTATCATTATCTAGTGTTTATTATCCCACTTCGTTAATTGCTATAGATCATTGTGCAAAAGTTTCGGTTGTTTTTACTTGTGCTACTACCGATGATATGATTTTATATAATGTTATTAGTTCAATGAAAATTAAATGGTTGAAATATTTTACTTATATACCCGATGCATTTTTAATTGCTAAACTACTTGATCCTAGAACTAGAGCTAAAGGTTTGGAAAGAATGTTAACTTTTTATTATGATAATTTATTTCCTTTGAAAGATGAAAACACTCATTGTCCTACTAAAATTACCTATGATGCTAGAAAACTTCTTACAGATATTTTTGTGGAGTATAAAGGTTATTGTTCTATTAACGATTTTGTTACTCCTCCTACTCCTAGTGGTAGTAGTAGAAGCGGTAATTTATATTCTAGTCGAAGTTCTAACTATAATATGCAAGAAAAGATAAAGTTTTTTGTAGATTATGATCGTGAGCATTATCAACAACAAGAAACGGCATCAAAATTTATGATGGAGATTGACAATTTTCTAAATGCCCCTACAATGGAGTATCAACTTGGGGAATTAGATAATTTTGATATTTTAAAGTGGTGGGCTCGAAAATATGTCATTTTTCCAACATTGAGTTTGATTACAAAAGAGATATATGTATGTCTGGTGTCAACCGTAGCCGTTGAACGAGCATTTATTATGGGTGGACATGTTTTGAATGAAAGACGTTCAAGATTGACCGTTGAGCAGTTAGAAAATCAATGTTTGATTGATGATTGGGTGAAAGCCGGAGATCGATCACAAGATATAGTTCAAAGCACCGATTCAAGTGAAGAATTTTTGATGAACGACAACACAACCGACGAAAGTGATTGCTAAACGGACAAGAGGTAAATTACAAGGTAAGAGAACTACGTGGACTTTGATTCCGAGAGGATACGTAGGCAACATAATTTTAAGTTTCGAACTTAGAATTTTCTAAGTTCGAATTTTAAAATTATGCTCAAGTCCAATATTTTTTTCCCTTTCCATTGTAAATTATGTAAATATGTAATACGTAGGCGGTAGGAGTACTGGACAACATTTTCCTTTTCAATTGTAATTCTAATTTCTAAGTTGGAAACTTAGTCTAATTTCTAAGTTGGAATTCTTTTATGTTAATTTTTTTTTTTTTTTGCCTTTTTTCCTTTCCTAAATTCTAAGTAACAATGCTGTAATTTTTTAAGTAGTTTACTTTCACTACTTCACTTTGTAATTTTGTATTGTCCAATTTTAAAGAATACTTGAATGAAACTTAATTTTGAATAAAAGTTATTGTATTATTAGTGTATATTAGTATTTATAATATTGTACATTTTAAATTGTTATTTTATAACATAAAAAAGTAACTGAAAAAAAAAAAAAAAAAAAAATCGGCCGGTTTAGACCGCTGAACCGGCGGTTCGGAATCGGAACCGTCACAAACTGGATTCGACGGTTCAGAACCATGAACCGCCAAAACCGAAACCGTCTCACACATTTAGCCGGTCCGGTTTCGGTTCCATGTTTCCAAAACCGCCGAATCGGCGGTTCCGAACTGTAACCGCCGGTCCATGAACCGTGGGCAAGTCTAGCAGGACCCTAGCCCTAGGACAACTTCCCTACGCTACCTCCCCCTTAGGACAATCCAAATCAATAACGTCTCTCAACATTTCTCCCAGCTTAAAGGCGATTTGGCGCGTCATGCAATAGATGGGCAGACCATGAATCTGCACCCAAAAAGGGATCTGATTGATCACCAAATCTCGTGGCTGTTCTGCACCTTGGAGTTTGGAGAGGATCAACATCGGCCCATTAACGATCCAAGGCTGACGTTAGAAGGCTTTGTTTGAATCTGCTTCCTTCTCAAAATTCAACAAAAAGTATCCATCTGCCACCAAAATGAGTCTCACCTACCCTTCCACCTTCAAGATCCGCTTCAGAGTATTGAGGGTTTCAATCAATCCCATCGGCCTTCGAAGAGTGAAGTGCCCCAAAAGAGCGTGACTAGGGATTGCAAGCTCGTTCTCCTCCACGTGCAAGTTGGCATCTTCTGCCTTAGAGATCCTCACATTTCTCAAAGGTTCGTTATGTTGATCCGCCATTGCAGTCACCAAGACAAAACTCAGGAAGATTAGGGTTAGGTTGTACTTCGTCTTTATCCCCAGAATTAGGGTTGTCAAACAGGCCGGGCCAGGTCGGCACCAGCCCATCGGGCCAACGACTTTTGTCGGGCCAGTCTGTAACGCCCCGAATCCGGAATGCAGCCCTTGTGGCTCAAACACTCTAAATTCGAGTCGTTACTTAGTGACCGAAAACCGAACTTGATAACACAAGTGAAATAATAAGAGTTTTGCAGCGGAAATAATTTGAAGGCGGATGTAAGTTGCAATGGAAGTAGTGTGGGCCCATTTATTGAAAAACTTAGAATCCATAAGATAGATAATAAATGTTTTATGGAAAACATACATATAAATCATCGAGCAACTTTTTAAGAAAGTCTGTTACTCGGCATACGAATAAAACCGTCCTTCTGCAAGCGACATCATTTATTTTTTTATGAGCATGGATAGTATAAAGTTTCATAGCATTTTATTTATCGGGAAACTCCGTGTCATCCTCGCTACAGCTCCGACCCCTCAAAGTTGAAACATGAAAATGTTAAGTTGGAGGGGTATGAGATAGAAATCTCAGTGGATATCCTGCACGCTGTTATACGGATTGGCAGTACGCCGAAGTAATTAGTATTAGTATTTTATCGTAAATAACTATTATTCTTTGGACAGTGAATTTGTTATTCACTGAGGATTCATTGTATATTCTTATTTAATCATCATATATCATACTTATCATAAATCATATGTCATACTTATCATATATCATGTGGGACACTGATAGAGACTCTATCACATGCAATCCCCATAAACACTTCCCACCTCCACCGTAAAATTCATGTGGGACACTGGTAGCGAATCTACCACATGCAATCCCCATACACATTTCCCACCTCCACCGTAAAATTGTAATTCATGTATCATAATATTATAATATCATATAATAATTATTATTGTATTCTTGTGTTCTTAGTTATATATTCGTGTTTATTTAGTTTAGTTCAGAATACACCAACAGTCCATATAACATTTACATCGGCAATACAGTAGTGACACCCACCTCGTTAACTTTTAAAGGAAATTTACAAACTCCTTGATTATATTTTAGCAACCACAACGCAGGGACCGTCCGAGCTTTGATTTGGGCCGCACTTCAAACCGGGCAGGCGGTTGTTCGCTAAGAGTGGTTGTTGGGTCTGATAATTACCCATAGGTTGGGGTCGGTACTGATTGTTCCCCATAGATTGGTAGTTTGCATTGTTCGTCGTCGGAGGTTGGCCCTTTGGTGGCATGGGGCATTCAGTAATCTTGTGTCCCACTTGATGGCAGCGGTAACAAGTCCCAGTTCCTTGGAGACAAGTTTCAATGTGCTTCTTTCCACATTTAGAACAGTTCGGTAGGGTCCTTGGGGCATTGAAGTTATTTCCCTTTGGTGGTGGATCTAGATTTCTTTTGAAGTTCGGCTGCCAATTGCGGTTAACAAATGTAGTTGTCGGGGTCTGTTTGAAATCCAAACCCAAATCGATCGAGACAATCAGTGCTCGGTCAAACACTTCATTGTAGCTTGGTAGTTTCAGTCCTGCCACTACTCCTCCGACTTCGGGCCTTAAACCTCGTTCAAACCTTCTTGCCTTCTTTTCATCAATCTCCACCAGATGTGGAGCGTACCTCGACAGTTGGTTAAACCTCCTCTCATATTCAGTTACTGAGAGAGTCCCTTGTCGTAGGTTGACAAATTCATGTTCCTTCTGATCGCATAAAACTTGTGGAAAGTATCTTTTCATAACTGCTCGTTTAAACTCTTCCCATGTCAGAGCCTATCGCTCTTCGACATTTAGAGTCCTTTCATATGATTCCCACCACTGGGCTGCATCTTCCATCAACTGGAACTGTGCACAAGATACTTTTTGTGCATCTGTCAAAGTCATGTGTCGATAGATGCGTTCCAGTCCTGCAATCCATTCCTCTGTGTTCATGGGACCTTCTCTTCCATTCAACTTAGGTGGTTGTATTCGTCGAAACTGTTCGACGTAGTCATTGGCTCTGGGCACCATATGTGGCATCGGTGCATTTGGTGGTGGTGGTGGCAGTGGCGTATGTTGTTGCATTTAGTTCTGTAGAGAATTAAAGAATTCTCTTGCTATGTCAGCTCTAGATGCTGCATTGGGTGGTTGTTCTTGTTCAGCGTTTGGTGGTTGCTCTTGTCCAACAGAACCCTCTGATGGTTCTCGGGCTGCCTGTCGATCGATACGAGGTCGTCCGCGTCCACGTCCACGTCCATTGGGTGGTGCCATACTAAAAAGTAATAAAATTCTGAATAGAAAGATCATATATTTACATTATATAGGTGTGAGAAAATTCAAAAACAGAACCCAAAAGGGCCTCCTTCTCGTTGATCTCAGTTCGCCTCCGCTCTATTGAAAAGTAGGAATTGCTTTTCTATTGAGAAATCAAATGTGTATTTTCAGATACTATATAATAAATTGAAGGGGTGGATCAAATCCAACCAAAAGGGGGTTTGGAATATCATTAATTTACATGGTATTGGCACAAGTTATTCATTAGGAGTACACATAGAATCGGAACATACTGTGATCAATCAACTGCACAATGATGGTACTCAACTTTTGTAAGGTCGGGAACCATTGACCCATGAAATTTTAAGTGATAATCAAGTAAAAAAATAACAGGTAGAATAAAGCAACCCACATAATGTGAGAGCAGTAGATACATATACATCAAAGTAGTCGGAGAGTTAGACTACTTACATCATATCATAGACTACAAAAGGCATCGCATAATATAATGCTAACACAACGCATCCTCACATCAAAACGGTATGCGTGCGACAAAAGGAGTGGTCAAAAGGAGCGGGTAAGCTAGGGCTGCTACAGAATGTAGGCCATACTTCTGACTAGTACTATAGGTCAGGTGATGTGTAGGGTAGGTTTTCTATACTATATAGGCATATATATATATATAAGGGTGGTCATCTAGAAACTGGGAGGGTGGCTGGGTCCTGCTCCGTCAGATGGAGCATAAAAGTCAGGGACAAGAAGTGCATCGTCACTATCGCTCTCATCGTCTGGTGGCATCTCGATATCCGGTATCTCATCCTGAACCTGTCCATGAGGGTCTCCAATCGGTCCTGGGGTAACAGGTCCTCCACCTAATCCACTAGCTTCCCAGTGGGCGACATCGCTAATGTGGTTGAGTCTGGCAGACTCAATGTGCCTATCCGCGCGCTCATCTAAGACGATGGATATATACTCCTGCGTAATGACGCCGTTCCTATGAACATTTGCACCCATACGACCTAGTACTACATCCTCACGAAACACTCTCCCCATGGCTGCAATGGCATGGGCGGCAGCTGTGGCCTCCTCCGACAGTCGTCGACTTTCGCTGGAAGCCGTGATCCCTCGAATGACCCCAGTAAAGAAGGCCTCTATGTGGACGTGTCCCTCTGGGATCGGGTCATACATCGTCATGCGGTGAAGAATACCCTGTGCTATAAGGCGATAGGGTTCGCTAACGCCGTTAGCAAAACGTGTGGCCGCGACGAGGTCCGAATCAAAGAAATCTACGGCAGCAGCGTTTGCACGCAACTCACGGAAACGAATGACGTATGCCGTAATCAACTCCAGGGCATACTGAACTACGTTACGGTAGCGATCAATGATGGTCATGGCTTTCCTAGGCAAAAGGGGAAGGGCTAAAGTCAGTATCATATTGGGGGATGTAACACAGTTTTTGTATGGAAAACTTTTTAACACCTTGGGCACGTAAGCATATAATTTCATGCATAGCTCGAATATCTCAAATAATCAGGTTAAACAAATTTTAGTATTATTCTTTGTATTTCATAGACTTTTCTTATCAAAGTGCAACTTATAATATCCCATTCTCGTAACTTTCATATGTTAGGCTTATTCAAGCCCTCGTAAGTTCTTTGTATACTTGTTGGTTAAAAATCTAACCTTAAAAGTAATAACGTACCTTGAGGTGCTTCGGCTGCGACGAGGTGACACATTTTCCCACTAGTAACCAGGTATATGTAGTTTTAAACATGCATGTAATATGAAAGTTTTGAAAAATAATTTATACATAAGAGGGTTTACTTGTTTTACTTAAAAGTTTTTGTAAGAATGTAATATTTAAAATTTACTAAAAGGTTTTTTTTTTTTTTTGAAGGTTCGGAACTTACGCTCTGATACCACCTGTAACGCCCCGAATCCGGAATGCAGCCCTTGTGGCTCAAACACTCTAAATTCGAGTCGTTACTTAGTGACTGAAAAAACGAACTTGAAAATTTCTTTAAAGTATATAATAACACAAGTGAAATAATAAGAGTTTTGCAGCGGAAATAATTTGAAGGCGAATGTAAGTTGCAATGGAAGTAGTGTGGGCCCATTTATTTAAAAACTTAGAATCCATAAGATAGATAATAAATGTTTTATGGAAAACATACATATAAATCATCGAGCAACTTTTTAAGAAAGTTTGTTACTCGGCATACGAATAAAACCGTCCTTATGCAAGCGACATCATTTATTTTTTTATGAGCATGGATAGTATAAAGTTTCATAGCATTTTATTTATCGGGAAACTCCGTGTCATCCTCGCTACAGCTCCGGCCCCTCAAAGTTGAAACCTGAAAATGTTAAGTTGGAGGGGTGTGAGATAGAAATCTCAGTGGATATCCTACACGCTGTTATACGGATTGGCAGTACGCCGAAGTAATTAGTATTAGTATTTTATCGTAAATAACTACTCCCTCTGTCCTGTAAAATTTTGCTCAAACCAATTTTTGGGTTCACAAAATATATGTTTATTCTATTTAAATAATTAACTTTTAATTATTTTTTCAACTTTATTAACAAGATTGAGTATGTACCGACAATATTCTTTACTCGTTATCCCACATATATTTTTTATAATTAAAATATGATTTTTTTAAAAACACATATAAAAAGAAGTGAGCAAAATTTTACAGGACAGAAGGAGTATTATTTTTTGGATAGTGAATTTGTTATTCGCTGAGGATTCATTGTATATTCTTATTTAATCATCATATATCATACTTATCATAAATCATATGTCATACTTATCATATATCATGTGGGACACTGGTAGCGACTCTACCACATGCTACCCCCTAAACGCTTCCCGCCTACTCCGTCATATGATTTAATCATACGGGACACTGATAGCGACTCTATCACATGCAATCCCCATAAACACTTCCCACCTCCACCGTAAAATTCATGTGGGACACTGGTAGCGACTCTACCACGTGCAATCCCCATACACATTTTCCACCTCCACCGTAAAATCGTAATTCATGTATCATAATATTATAATATCATATAATAACTATTATTGTATTCTTGTGTTCTTAGTTATATGTTCGTGTTTATTTAGTTTAGTTCAGAATACACCAACAGTCCATATAACATTTACATCGGCAATAAAGTAGTGACACCCACCTCGTTAATTTTAAAGGAAAGTTACAAACTCCTTGATTATATTTTAGCAACCACAACGCAGAGACCGTCCGAGCTTTGATTTGGGCCGCACTTCACCTAGCACAATTTTCGGATTTTAATGATCCTTTTCCATTCTCGATTATTTATAAAAAATTTCGTGAAAATTGTGTCTCGAAGTCGGGTAAAAACGACCCTAAAGTTTGGACCTTGAACACAACTGTCTTGTTTCTGATTTTTTCCAGATTGCTGTCACGTTTTCAAAAACTAATATCTTCCAATTTACTCGATCAATTTGAGTCATTTCTTGTATATGGACTTCCCACTGTATGAAGATTATTTCTCATTTGGTTTTATGTCAAAATCATTTTTCTCTTAATAGATATAGGCTCCTAAAGTTGTTGTTTCCAACATAAAAAATTTAGTTTGTTTGCTGGGTTTCAAAACGTTTTGTGTACGTTAAATTCGTGTTTCCTACCATTTAACATGCCGAACACATATCCTTATCACCATAACACATATATAACACAAATCCCACTGGATTCAAGCACCGGAAGTCATGATCGTAAATCGAAATTTTGTAATTAGCACATAAAAGGTTTGTGTGTTAAAACCTGTGTAGTTTCTGGCTTAGAATGTGGCCTTGGAATTAGAAACGTGAGGGAACTTGGAGGATTGATTGAGGATGGAGTCTACAAGATCTCCTTCATCATTTTTTGCAAGGAAAATGACGGAGAGTTAGAGGTGGACTTGAAAAATGAAACAGGGGATGAAGTAAAAGAAAGGGGTGGTGTTTTTTTTCTTACTTTTGTCTGAGTGTATGAACTGGGCCTTGCGATTTCTTTACCCTGAACGCAACTGGAAGGGAGAAAGGTACTGCTTTCCGGAGTTTGACAAGGACGGATGGAAGGTTGAGGAAGAATTAGACAAGGACGAAGAGTTGTTTCTTACGGTAATGGAGGCTTGATTCTGAATGTTGGGACTCCATTTTTGCAGCGTTTGGGCAAGCTTGGAGAGGGGTGTGTTAGTGAGTTTGCTCTGATGGAGGGGTCTATTTATAGAACAGTTTGAGGGAGAGTATTGAAACAGTAATTGGCGACGTGGGTAACCCCTGTCCATGCGTGGTTATGTGCCCCTTCAAGGAATGAAAGGGGATATTTCTAATTCCTCCTACTAGTTAATTCTGGGCATTTGTTTATACTTTTTGCATTATATATTTGTATCTTAATACTATAGTTCTCGTTAAATAAAATTTACGGGATAATTTGGATTAATTGTTTTAGAATTTCTAGGGATTTAACCCTCGCGTTTTGAGATAAAATTATTTATTATTCCTTTAACTTGATTCCTCGTTTAAATGGTATTCCAAATTCGTTGAAATATTCGATTTCTTTCTACGAATGGAATTTAAAATCTCCTCTAAACGTTTTATGATTAAAATATTCTTTTAAAGTGCTAGAAGTGCGCTCGACTCAAAATGCTCGTCCGATTCCTGTAAAATTCAAAATCTCGAAACATATATATCCAAAATTTGTCAAGTAAAATATGCTAAGAATAAAATTCTCTTTTATTTAATTTATTTAAGTATTGTTCATTATTATATTTGGGACGGAGTGTTACACAGTCGGCCCGACCCGGATGCTACCGGGCCTGTAATTATGTGGCCCAGCCTGGCCCTGTGCAGGCTGCCGGGCCGCCGAGCCATTTTGGCCTGATTTTATAAACAATTTTAAAATAAAAAAAATATGTTTCTACAACACTACATGCCAATTGTTTTTTTTTCGATTCATTACTACCTAAAAATATTTCAATGTAAATAAAAGATTTGTGCGCAGACAACAGCAAAAAAGACATAAAATTGCAATTCAAAAAAGAATTTATAAAGTCATATAGAATCGAAAGGTTAGTCTTAGAAAAGAGTAGAAAAACTATGGTTATCCGAAACCACTACTACTAAAGAAAATTGTTAATTCTTGATAATCCAAAATATTACTATGCAATATCATTAGGTAGAGGTGGGCGTGGCCGCGTGCGCAGCCGGCGCCTGGACACTGGAGGTGCCGACGTGTCGTCCTCGTGCGCCTTGTACGCCGTCGTGGGTGAGGCTGGATGAGGAGGTGCTGAGGTGGGCGACTTTGTATTAAGGTTTCTCTAATTTATTTGGGGAGGGAGAATGTCTATACACATTGTACAAGACAAGTCAATAGGGATGAGTTTTTTTTTCTTAGTTTTGGTTTAGGAGATGGGCCTTGGTTTAAGTTTATAGCGTTATAGTCCTACAGTTTAGTTTTTATTTATTGGAGTTCCTATTTATTAATTTAATGAAATTAAAATTAAAAAAAAAAAACAGTTCCGGGTCAGATCGGCCCGACAGGCCATTTGGGCTGGGCCAAATTGGCCCGATTTTTTTTGGGATTCTATAAATCAGGCCTAACCTGGCCTGTTTGCTGGGTGGGCCGACCTAATTTTGACACCCCTACCCAGAATCATATAGATACTCCGACCCACCGTCATATTGGACAATCCAAGATGTGGATTTCCCCCAAGAAACCAGACAATGATTATATTACCTCGAAGATGTGAATCCAGACGAAGAGGCGTCTTGAATGGAGAAAAAGACCGACTAAAAGTGTCTACCAAATCACGCTAATCTCATGAGTAACGGTCTATTAGGCATCAATCTGATAAATTAATGGCGTATACTCCTTCCCCTAGGCTAATTAACACCTAGAACACGCTCATAGACCACCATAAATTCATCCTCAAGCAACCGGAGAAATTCGCACTCTCCCGAAGTGGAATCGCACCTTCCAATCGTGAAAACGCCCATACATCCGCGCGTGGACTCCCAACAGTTCCTCTAACTACTAGACTTATCCATAAATGTTGACATTTTGAATCACCATAGATATTTGTGTTATTTATTACTTTATATTTTTAACTGTGATTGCATAATATTAACTTGAATTACGATTTACTATATTTTAATTAAAAAAATTGAAAAATTACTGTAACTTATGCTCTCTCTGTCCACATAAGTGTGTATTTTTTTTTTAAATATATTCCACGAGACACATTTTATCTCCTCTATTTTCAATTTTATTCTCCATTTTATCTACTTTATTCATAAACAAACTTTCCTTCCTTTTTTATCTGTCCAATTTTATAATTTCCCTTTCCTAAAAAGTACTCCCTCCGTCCAATTTTATTACTCTGACTCTACTTTATTTCTACTTTATCTCTCCACTCAAACTTTCACTTTTTACATAAACAATCAATTTTCCTTAAAATTCGTGTCCAATACAATGAGCATTATAAAATTAGACGGAGGGAGTACTATTCATTAGACAAAGTGGGATAGCTCAAGTGGTTAGAGCACCACTACCTAGGCCTTAGGTCCTGGGTTCGAGTCATGGGGAGGAGAAAAAAGGGATGGGTATTTAACTTTCATAAAAAAAAAAGTACTATTCATTAAACAAGCACACTATACGTGGACGAGAGTAAAATTTTTGAAGGACTTGTGTAAAATATTGTATGTGAATATCTACTCCCTCCATCCCACATTTGCACACTTGACTTTATTTGTCCATCACAAAATTGTTTCGGCACACTAAAAATAAAATTATTCCATAAAATTCACTCCCACAATATTAATATATTTACACAAAATGCTAGTATTCCATAAAGTTTACAAAATGACACCTCAACACTCCACTCATTATACTTTTTTTTTTAGTTTGTGTGCCACAAATCAGTGGAAACAATTGTTGGATGGTGAGCAGTGACGAAGCCAGAAATTTCCAGTAAGAAGGGCCCGCGATTAACATTACTACTATACAGATATATAAAATAATATGTATTACTCATCAAAAGTTTTGGTGACAAAATTGTCAATACATGCACATTGCATTCCATTAAATTAAATTGATCGAATAAGTTGACTTTCATTATGTTTTGGTAGAAGTTCATACTCCCCCTGTCTCGTGATGACTTGCATTTCTTGACGGACTCCCTTTTTAAGAGAAATGGATTTAGTAGAGTGTGAGGTCGAATAAATGAGAGGTATTTTTAGTGATTTGTTGATGTGTAAAAGAGATTTAACGATGTGTAAAAAAAATTTAGTGAGACGTAAGATAAAATGTGGATCAAAATGAGTGACAATTTTGAAAATAAAATGATGTAGTAAGAGTATTGATTTTGTGGGCTATTTTCATATTAGGAGTTTTCAAGTAATCTTGGAACGTTTCAATAAGAGAAGTGTGAAAATAATTACGCGACGAAGTATTAATTATATATGTGTGAAATTACCAAAATATCCCTAACAGATTTACAAAATTAGTGGAGGGCCCACTGACCCCTCTAGGCCCTATGCAAATCCACGGTGAGTGTACTATTTTAGACAAGATATCAGAATCTCGCAGGTCAATCAAGTTAGAGTTCGAATCACAAAAATAAATTTGACAAAAAATCTCGTAAAAAAAATCTCACGGGTGAATCAGATCAGATTCATGTGTTAGTATAAGAATAAAAAAATGTTACAACATGAACTAATAATATACAATTGATTATGTATTAACACTCATTTATTTGTGCAATAATACATTTTTAACAATATAAAAAATTGAGTAGAGGACCGAAAAAAACAAACAAATAAAAATGAACATGAAAGAAGCCCACGAAGGAAGTGGAGAAGAAAAAAAAAAAAAAAACTGAAAGTGTGGGGAATAAAGAAGAAAACAAAAGATTGTGGAAAGACCACAAAGCACACGACCATGGATTTGGAGAAGAATTGCCTGCTACAGATAATTGTCGTGAAACTGGAAAAACGCCATAAAATTAGGTTAAAGTGGGAACATATCAATATTTCATAAGAACTTTTGTGTTTTTTCTTTTTACAATGTTTAATACTGGAGTATAATTTTTCATAAAATATACGGCTGGATTGTAAAAAAATAAATGATTTAATAAAATTTAATATAGAATTTTAAAATGTATATATATAATTTTATTAGTGTAGAATTAAACTGAGGGAATGATTAAAAAGGAGAAAATATTAAAAATATAAAAACACAAAATTGAAATTAGAAAATACTGTTAGAAAAGAGAAGAGAAAAGAGAATAAAGAAAATGATTTTAGATTTTAAAAAAATTAAAATTATAAGTTTAGAGAATTTTACATTGATTAAATTAATAAATGAGTTGGGGGTGTATTTAAGAAAGCTGGAGGATATATAACCCACGCCAAAAAAATAAATAATTTCAATTAAACAAATCTTCTTGAGCCTACCTAGCGGTTCAGACGAACCAAACCGAGTTATTTTTTAACTCCCAAAAAAGGTTATATTTTCTCCCTTCTTTCTCTACTGTAGTGTTTGTGCAATAGTAACTTTTAACTCCGGCAAACATCACATAAACCTCTAATGGCGGAAATCCCGCCAACAGAAACCCTAAGTCCTCAAATGGCGGAAGCCCCGTCAACCGAAACCCTTAGCCCTCCAATGGACCGCCACGACCAACCGAATCCCACAGAAAATGCTTCTCATCCATCGGCCGCCGTCACCAACACACCCGAGAAGCGAAAGAGAGACTCGGAAACCGAACCCGACCCGGAATCCTCATCCGACAAGCCGCCGGAGCAGAAACACCCACTGTGGAAAACGAGCCTATGCTCGTACTTTAGAAGCTCATCGGGTTCATGCAGCCACGGCGAAACGTGTCGGTTCGCTCACAGCGAAGAGGAGCTCCGCATCCGACCCGATAACACATGGGATCCCACTTCGGAGCGTGCCAAGAAAAAGGCTAAAACAGATGTGGAGGCGGCGGCGGAGGAGGTGGAGGCTGGTGTAATGATGACCGAGGCGTTCGAGGAGGGAGAGGAGGGTGCTTCCTCGGATTTATCTAAATGCTTCGTGAATTTGCCTATGAAGTGGACTAACGATAATTTCAGGAATTTTCTCAACGAGCAGGTTACTATCATTGGGCTCATTCCGCTTGTTTGTGTTCCGTAAATATCTTTTCTTTTTTTAGGCATAAGAATTGAGTTCATTTGGATGTGTTCTGGTATATATTTGAACTGCTCTATCGGATATTCACTAGATGCATACATAACATATATACACTATTCCGCAGTTGATCAAATTTCCTTTTTTTGTTGACATTTGGTTTGCATTTTACAAATATTCTTGAGTTGCTTGACTATACTTGATTATCTGATGGCCACCACAGGGAATTCTCTTTAAATCAGCTAAGAAAAAAAATGGCATGAAAGTTGGATTTGCTACTTTTGAAACTGCAGAACAAGTGAAAACTGCTGTAGAGGTATACCTGAGAACTTAATTCGGATTTTTTTTCTCAAAGAAATTGGATTTTGATATCTTAGTGTAACAGGAACTAAATGGGAAATCTGTTGGCAATAACAGAACTTTAAAGATTTCAGATGTCCTTCCACGTGCATTTGAGAAAAATAATAAGGCTGGATCGACTCTTAATACAGACAGCATTGAGGTTGATGAGAATGGCAATTTAATTCCCAATGGTTCAGTATTAAAGGGTAGAAGTGTACGTGATGCAGTGACTCCTCTTGCTCACATGTCCTACCCTGAGCAGCTAGAGCACAAGAAAAACTCTTTGGCCCAAACTCTCAAACGATTAGTTAGTAATTATGCCTTCTCATTTTCTTATTGGTTACATAAATTTTTTAATTTAATATTTGTTTTGGACATTTTTTGGAGTAACTTCTAGACCTTACAGTGTACTTATTGGAAATTGGATCTTTTTTGTGAATTGTAGACCCGCAATGCACGCAAGGCATGTCCGAATGGCGTTTCTCTTCCAGAATGGATTCAGAATTCTAGAGAAATAGGTGCTTTTCTGACCAAGCCCAAGAAAAGAAAATGTTTATGCAGATTCAATTCGGATATCTGAACAAATATCAGCAATGTTTATATTTTACTCAAATTGCTCCTTGATCTAATATCATTGCTGACATTCAGGTGGTCTTCCATGCAAGTTGGAAGGAATAATTGAATCGGTGCTTGTTAATGGATATCGTAACAAGTGCGAATTCTCTGTTGGAAAGTCTTTGCAGGGAAAAAACACAGTGGGCTTTCAACTTGGAAATTTCAGGTGGCTACAATTTGCAAGCTGGCTAAAAATGACTATACCTGTGGTTTTTTCTGTTTTAATATAATTTTAAATTTTTCTACAGGGAAGGTGTGACTGCTGTCGAGGAACCTGTAGACTGTCCAAATGTTTCCAAGATTGCCTGCAAATATGCCTCAGTCTTTCAAGAATATCTGCAGCAGTCATTGTTGCCAGTATGGAACAGATTGAATAATTCTGGATTCTGGCGTCAACTTACGGTATTTTTAATTCAATAATGCCATGAACATCGAGTGAAGTAGTTGAATTTGTTGATTGTTTAGAATTGCTGTATCTGTTCCCATTCTGAAATCAAAGTAAACAATTCAAATGCTGTTAAATATGAAGGAACAATACTTCTCCTAGTTACTCTTTGTTTCGAATGATTACATCTAGGTTCGTGAAGGCAGGAAACCTGGCAAGATGGCTGAGGGTGATGATCCAGAAACCAGTATATCAGAGGTCATGCTCATTGTTCAGGTTCATATCCTATCTGTTCTTTTGAATTTGATATTTGTATCAGCCAACTGTACAAAAAGAACATCATATAGAAGAACTGTTTTCAGTAATCTTTCTCAAATATTTTGAGCTTTAAGTCGAAACACACAACTTCATTGGATGGTGAACTAATTATGTTTTCTATTCATATATTCTTTGAATGATGCAGGTTTGCACCCTGGGTTCCGATGACGGAAAGGTAAAAGATGAAATCCAGCAGTTAGCTCAAGCATTTTCTGTGGAATCCACTAAGGAATCTCCTCCATTACCTTTAACGGCACTTGTAATTCAGGTAAAATCAGAAGGCCCTAGTTTATGCTCTGTATGAAAGCTTTCTTGTCATGTTTTGTTCCATTGGCTAGTTATTTTGCTACTTCAAGATTATTTTCTGAGATTCCTCACAGGTTCTTATCAATTAAAGTCAACATGTGTCTGTCTTTGTTATCTTTTTATTTGATGACAAATTAAATTATACTGGAGAGATGTTTAAAGGGGTGAGAAATCCTTCAGTGTTAAACATAACAGAGAAACTGCAAGCACAACTCCAATCTCTTACATTATCAGATGCAAAAATAAGAACTCTCATTAAGAAGAAATATGAACACCTGAGAGGGACACTGGAGGTGGATCCCACGGATCTACAAATGATTCTAGCCCTTGTCCTTTATTCTTCTTTGGAATCCCGAAGGTCTCAGCGAATTGTCACTCTAGTAGTCTGGTGGAGTTTAATCATATAGGGGCATCTTTATAACTGATTTATGCTAAAGATATATATTTTTTCATTGAAAGAGTATAATGTATTACATTTAGCAAGTTTCCAAGACTTATTCAACAATTTTTATTTTCTTTTCCTGATTGGGACTTGTTTTTTATTCTCTCTCTCTCTCTCTGGTTTTTCACCATCAGATGTTTCTGGATGTCTGCTATAGTGCTTAGGCTCCCACTTGCCTAGGAAATAATGACGTGTCTTATGGTATTGGATTCCCGTAAGTTGAGTTGTGCTTTAAATATGGTAAAATTGTGGCCTTTCCGTATCCTAGACACAATCATTTAGCCTTCTGTTGTGACCTTAAAAGAGTGCATTTTTGGAGGAATTCGAGACTAGGAGTTGGAGAAAGGGGTCAGTCAAGGGGTATTTTCCTCTCGAATTTTGTGATCCATGGCCCCATCTACAATTTTTCTGAACCTCATAATGAGGAGATGATTGGCCGAATTGTTAACAGATATACACCCCATTTTGATTGGTTTTATGAAATTTCTAAACAATGAGCAAGTGGAGTTACTTGATAAATGGCTTTATAAACATGCAAAGAGAGTGGCTTGGTAAATCTCTATTTGAGTAAGTGGAGTTACAGTTGCTTTGTGAAGGGGACCTCACATGCCAACAAGGAGGGTGGCTTAGCAGCCCTGTAAAATAAGTCGATCATTTCAGATCTAAAATACTCTCTCTGTCCCAAATCAGTTTTCACACTTTCCTTCCTTTTTAGTCTGTCCCACATTAGTTTTCACACTCCAAAAAAGGAAGTTTCTCACAACTCTGACCCTCAAAATTTCCACTTTTTTACCCTCTATGCCATTACCATTTCTTACAGAATCCCCTTACTTTATCACTTTAATAAAGTTGAAAGGACCCCACTACCCTTACTTGATCCCTTTTTCTTAGTCTCTCGGTGCCCCGATTTGTGTGAAAAGTGAAAACTGATCTGGGGCGGAAGGAATGTATATCTTATTGTTACTAGTATATTTTTATTGATTTTGATTTTATAAATTGAATTGATTTTTTTTTTTGGATTATGTAAGTTTTATTTTTTTGTGATGAGTTCAGTGCATGATTAAATATTAAATAATTGTGACACACTCACATATATACAATGATACACCTTTTATTTTAGTAATTATTGTTTATGGTTTTATTTTAAGTTAGTGAATAAAATGGCCCATGGACTTAGTTGCTTAGGGCTTAAGTTAGGGTTGGATTACTAAGTCTATTTATATTGTCTTCTAGTTAAATTATCTTAGGATCAAATATTGAATCGGCTTTGGCTTGGGATCTGCCATTCGGCCTAGGACAGGATTTATCCCGTAGTACTCTGTGTTTCTGCAATTAATATCAGTTTACTGTTTTTATTGTTTGTTCCATTCTCTTTAACACACTATCTCATAAAATTCATACTCCCTTTGCCCCCCTTTAAGCTTTACATTTGGGGGATGACACATGTTTTAAGGAATATAGCATTTTATGTAAAGTTGTTGATGGAAAATGTAAGATAAGTAAAAAGATGGAGAGAGAAAGGAAAAGTGAGTGACATTTGGTGTAATTTTGTGTAAAACTAGGGATAGTTGTTAATAAATGTGGGGCCACAACTTGCCAAAAAAAGAAATTTAAAGCTTAAAGAGGGGCGGAGGGAGTATATTAGTAAAAAATAATATAGATCAACGTGTATAAACAAACAAACAAACCAAGCCTTTAATCCCAAACAATTGAGTTATGTGGACAAAAGAAAATTTTGATTCCAATCACAATCTGTCTTACACTGCACAATCTTACACTAAAATTAACTAACATTCAAGGGAAAGATACTACTGTGTTCTAAATGTTGTATCTTTCATTTTAAGCCGCATTTTCCTTTAAATTTTTATCATGAAAATCTGAATGATTAACCTGAAGTTGTGATGCCATTTTCAAGATTGAAAATTAGAAGAAAAGCGGGCTATAAATGGTAGATATAATCTAGAAAGCATGAGGGCATTTTTGAGGATATAAAGCATTTTACGGTGTTTTTGACTTTTTTAAGCAGGTTTGACCAAGTGGTGGGTTGGTGTTCTTAGCAATTATTGGGGGTGAACCCACCCTGTTCTTATAAACATCTTTTAGTTTAAATTATTTATATAAAAATGTTTAACTCTGTACATGTGTATATATAGACGTATCCCCACACGTCTATCCTAATTTTAAATCCTTTTTATCTGTATCCTAAATTTTAGAAAATAAGAAGTCCAACACTTAGATATGCACCCATGTCGGACACCCATACCTCAGTCCAAATAACGCAGGTTTTAGCATAATCTTGAAGGGTATGTATTCATTTACATAGTTCTGATGCGGTGATGCCACACTGAGTGATGTATATTTGAGCTACAATGCTTAAAAGCTTTGATATGAAGAAAGGATAGTCCTTCATCCTGCTTCTGTTTCCTTGTGATCTCTTGAAAAATCATTTTGTGGTTATGCACTGAAATGTGCTTATAATATGTGGTTCGTAGCTTTTATATTATGTGTATATTTGACATAAGTCTCAAACATAATCTTGTGCGACATCTTCATGCAGGATCATACAGGAATATCAAATGTTGCTCCACCTGATGCTCCTTCGCCATATGTTTTTATCCATAAAGGAGGTGATTGCGGATTGGAAATAGCTAACGATGTTGTTGAACCAAGGATTCATGATCACCTTAGCAATCTTCGGTTTTCTATATCTCCATCTGCCTTCTTTCAGGTGAAATCAATGCTAATTTAAAGTCACCTGATGACTTTCTAAAACATTAAGTGCAGAAAGAAAAGGAAGAAGTTTATCCCGTAATAAATCAATGCTAATTTGTTTTGAAAGTGTGGCAGGTTAACACCCTTGCTGCTGAAAAATTGTATTCCCTTGCTGGCGACTGGGCTAACTTGGGCCCTGATACTTTGCTGTTTGATGTTTGCTGTGGAACTGGGACAATTGGCCTAACTTTAGCGCATCGTGTTGGTATGGTAATGCTTAAAAATCCATTCTTAGCATATACATTAGCTAATTTTCCATTTTCCTGTATTGCTTATAGGATTTATTTGGATGTACACTAGTTCATTTTTTATATAAAAATCTAGAAAATGGATAGGAAATTTAGTTGGAAAGAAATAAATATCTTCAAATGTTTTCATATGGTATTATATAACAGGATAGCCTTATTTAATAAGAACATATCGGATATAATTCTTTACCCATTCCCCCATGAACCTTTACTTTTTTAGTTCTTTTGATATGATAAATAATTTGGCCTTATCATCAGGTTGTTGGCATTGAAATGAATGCTTCAGCGGTTTCAGATGCACAAAGAAATGCAAAAATCAATGGTGTTAAAAACTGCAGATTTGTCTGTGGAAAGGTTAGTTAGACATGAGCCTCTTCTCTTTGTTCTTTATTAGTTCACCTGAAACCATCATAAGGATAAAAGTGGACACTTGTGGAAATCTTTATTTTTTTGTCTGATACCATATATAGTAATTTGTGTTGCTCTAACTCCAGTTTCTGTTATATTTCTTGATGCATTAATAGGCTGAAGATGTAATTGGTACACTGATGAAAGAGTACCTATCTTTAGCTCAAAAACAAGATGAAAATAGTGAAACGTCACAGAGTAAGCAGTCTGAAGAAAATTCTGCTGAAGAAAATTTCAATTCTGCCGAGCCTGTGCTTGAAACCGAGGATACCTCAATTGTTGGCCATGAGAATGGCTTGAGTGCAAGTAAACCAAACGATGAAACGAAATTGGAGAAGAATTGTGTGTCAGAAAGTAGTATTTCTCCAGTGCAGCAATTTAAGAATGTTGTGGCTATAGTAGATCCTCCACGTGTTGGACTTCATCCCACAGTAAGTGATTTCAAAGTATTAATGTGCACTTACATTATAATCCCGTCTTTCACATTTGCAGTAGGTCAACGGATTTAGTATGAATATTTGAATGAGAATTTTTAGACATTTGCATCTTTAGAAACAGACTGATTCTTGATTTCTTTTAATTCTCACACCTTATTGTCATTACACTTTTCTTAGCCATCATTTGGTTTCTGCAATGTATGTCTGATGTTAGTTTTTGATTTAATAATTGCATAACCATTTGTGTTAGATTCTTATTTAGCCACTCGAGAAACTGATTTGCTATTCAGCTACAGTATATGATTTTACCTGGATTAGTTCATTATCCAGTTTTATTTCCATGTTAAGTTAGATTCTTAAAACATGCGTTGGAGAACGGTCATGGACTTTCTATGATAGAATCTGTCTTTCTGGGACTAGAGTTTGCTCGATGTGTGTATGTTGTGTGAAATTTAGTTGAGGTTCCTAACGAGCTCCTCTCTGTACTAATACCGTTTGACAAGCTATAGTCATTATTGTATTATTATCCATCTAAAAAAAGCCCATCGTTATGCCTGAGTCGTTGGCCATCTTTTATTAATGTACTAAACTTGGGATTTTTTTTTATCATGCCTGTGCTTTTGAAAAATATCTCTACTTTTTGACCTGTTTCAGAACGTTAATCTTGACTTATTCTGTAAATGCAGGTAATCAAGGTTCTGAGGACACAATCTCGTCTGAGAAGGCTTGTGTAAGTTGTCCCTTAATGATATTTATTTGGCGTTAAATATTTCCAAATATAATATAACTCCATTCTCATTTTAATTCAGCTACATTTCCTGTAACCCTGAAAGCCTGGTGGCAAATGCTATTGAGCTCTGCACACCATCACTTGATAAAACTGATAAAGGAAATAACAAGAACAACCGGGGGTGGAGAAATATGAGTGCAGCTGGTCTGGCTCGACACAGAGCAAAGTCAATGCCCAGCTCTGAACCATTTAAACCCATCAAAGCCATGGCTGTTGATCTTTTTCCTCATACGCCCCACTGCGAACTAGTGATGCTTCTTGAGAGGTAAATGAGTAAAAAAAACCATCTAGTATTTGGGCTCTGAGAAGATCATTTACACCTCTTTGTTTTATGTTTTACATCTCTGATAACTAGTATGATAGTTCTAAGCCAAACTGTTTTATTTGTTTAAATTTAACCCTTGATGGTATTTTTGTAACCTTGTTAGGACCGACCCGACTCTGAGACGACTAAATTTTGTTTAAACTAAGTTTTTTTATTGATTGATGTTCCAACTTTCTGGCCTTTATAAAATGTGTGTTGAATTTCTTAATTTAGAAGTATGAGGCTGCAGAGGGTTTGTTACTGTAAATTACAGTAAATGATAGTGCTTGTAGTAAAGTCAGCTTGCAAGGGGACAAATATACAAAGTAGCTTTATGATTCTTTTCTCATAGAAATAAGTTTCATTGAAGTTAGTTGAGAGAGCGTATCTTTAAAGTTGAAAGAAAAAAGCAAAAGTAGAGGCTGAGGCTAAAAGCTAGATTCACACACTATTAGTAGTAGCTTCACATTCTATAAAAAAGACATACTTCTAGTGTATGCATATATGATGATAAATCACACTCGAATAACCATATAAAAAGCAATCAATTCTTGGTTTGGGTCCCATGTTTGCCACTCAATCTTTAAATTATGTTTAAATACAATACAATTGTGACACCAATATCCTACTTATTTTTAAGTGCACTTATCTTTTTTCCTTGGAAGTTGCAGTGTTCAATAATTGAGTCTCTCTGTCCACTCAATTCAAGATTAGTGTCTCTTGGTTCTTAATTCAAAGTGTTATCTTGTTTTTAATCAGACATGGAAATTCCACTGATAATCCATGTACTTGTGCCTTTCCCCTTGGTTAAAACAAAAGAGATTTTTGCATTATAGTGGGCAAAACGATTGACAATTATGTTTTAATTTTCTAAAGTATCGTTTTTTCCTTTTCACACTTTGAAAGTAGAATTTTCTCTTTCATCTTTTTTTCAACGGACGTTTACAATTTCTGTGTTTTCAACTACTATAGTCAAAATCTATTCTTTTTGGGCAACAAATATGCTCCTTATCCAAGAGTGATGATCTGTTTCATTCCAATCTTGAGGCAACAAAGAGGTTTTGGCATATTTCGCAAGTTTATGTGCCATTTTGTTTCTCGGGATGTAAGAGATGTTGCACACTATGACATCTTTCATAAATTTTTCAAAATCTATCCCTAATAAACTCCCTCTGGTACCAAAATTATTTATGCTATTAATACCGTATCCATTGAGTCCGTCTGTAGACGCACCTTCCTATTTTTGTCGTTTTTGTATCGTTCCGATCCAATCTGGATCGCCTTAAGTACCATGGAGGGGTGCTTGATGTTCTCACAAGTCCACATCCCATTGATATCATTTTTTCTTCTTTTGTATTAAACATCACACACATATTCAAACGCAAATAATTTTTCTTGTTGGTTGAAAGCTGCATCTACTACCCATATAGTTATACCATCAAAATGGGTAGCCGTGTCTCATTGTCATTAGGTGTGTGTTTGTTGTACCTTTAATCTTACGCAAAAACTTGAAATTCTTCCACACATGTTTACTAAAAAATTGAGTGAGTTGTTGACGCATAAACAAATCCAAGCAGGATACTATTGGAGTATGGCTATTTATTAAGTTATTTAAATAAAATATTATTTATATTAATTTTTCTTTGTTGAATTATATATTTGTAAAAACTATAATTAAAGTCAAACTATTAATTACACTAGTTCATACAAGTTAACTCATGAACTTGTAAACTTATATCATGAACATGAGTTCTTGGTTAGTTTATGTTAACTAGTGGGGAAAATATTTTTTTTAGTTCTATAAGTTTTAGTGATTCCAAAATAAATCCTTTAAGTTTTAACTTTACAAAATACATTCTACATCTTTCAAGTTATTAATATTAGTCCCTTTTCAAATCTATTTTAATCCTTTAAGTTTAAACAAACAAAATACTACAATAAAATACTACTCCAATCTACTAAAATCTAAAAATTAGATTACTAATTCAATAAAAAATATACTCCCCACCCCGATCCGATCGTGTTTTCAAAATAAAAAATAAATTGATAGAATTTCTATATTTGAATTTAGAAAATGTATTAATAAAGCCTAAATTATATATATATTAATAAATCAAGAAAATTATAAATATATATTAAAAAGACAAAAAAAAAAATCCAACCTCGTCATATCCCCTAAATGTAAATTATATTAATATAATGATCAAATATTCAAATTTGAATTTATTTTAAAATTTACTTATGGTTTACATTATATTTTTTAATTTATCAATATAATAAAAAAATTAGAATTATTTCATTTTTTTTAATTTTTTTTATATATATATATTTTAATTTAATATCTTCATAATTTTTTTGACAAAAATTTTAAATAAACATATTTTGTACTATTATTTTGCTAAAAATGCAAATTTATTTACGATTTATATAATAATTTTTATATTTTATTTTGTTGGTATTTAATTATTTTATTTTACTGAATATTTTTTATTAAATAAGTTATAATTTAATATTTTAAATAAATTTTTGTTAAACTGAAAATTTTGAATTAGTGAGATATTTAAATAATTTAAATTTGATATTTGGTAGGGGCGTATATTCAGGTTTTAAATAAATAAGTTTTATAATTTCAGATTTTAAATAAATTATTTAGTTGACTTAAAAAAAAAAATTATTTAGTATTTACTTTTTTATATATATATATATTTTAATTACTTAAAGAATCAAAATTGGATATTTGACCGAGCCATTCCCCTCCCCCTGACTCAATCAAAATTGGATATTTGACCGAGCCATTCCCCTCCCCCTGACTCGAACCCATGACTCGAACCCAGGACCTAAGGCCTAGGTAGTGGTGCTATAACCACTTGAGCTATCCCACTTTGTCATTGTTAAATAGTCATTACAAATTATTTTGGATGTCCAGAATTTGGCGTTTACGAATAGGGGGGTAGGGGGTGTATGATTGTGTATGATTTGTTTAGATTTTTAAAGTTTGGGGTATTCAATTTAGATTTTAAAAAATCTTTAAAAATTTTGAGGTATTCAATACGGAAAGTCTTAAAAAATCTTTGGTATTCAACTGTCTATAAATTTTAATACTCTATGATTTTGTTGATTCTCCTAAAAAAAAATATAAATAAATTACACTATTCAAAATCTCTTCTAAAATTTAGAGATTTCAATGGATTTTCTCATAGAATTCTGAAGACAAAAGGTCACGACTCACAAGTAGCTATGCCAATATTGACTCAACACGCGGGTACCCGTCCCGCTCCGCGAGCTTTTGGTCAGGTCTGATCCGCCCCGTATTGAGAACGGATCGGGTCTGCCCCGTCCCGTATGTGAATGAACCGGGTCTGGATTTTATGTCTGACCCACAAGTATCCGACCTCATCCGAATTATTATATAAACTTTATATATATATATATATTTTTATTATTATTGGTAAAATATTTTTTATATATAATATATACAACATGAAAAATATTTATATTATTGTGAATTGTTTCAATGTATATATGCATGAAAAATATTGTTTTCAATTGTGAGAAACAACTTAAATAAATTCAACATGATATGAAAAAACAGGGCGAGGCTTGAGGCGACTATCTAGGACCCGTACGGGCGCGGGGTAGGTACGGGGCATAATACAATAGAAAAGGTCCTGGTCATATACAAGTGTGTTCCATATACATTTGCATCAATAAATTCAGCGTCGAAATTTATAAAAATCTATGTAAAACAATAAAAAAAAAAAAGTATATTTCACAATCTTGTTAAGTTTATGAAAATCCATATAAATCAATAAAAAAAGTCAGTCAAACTCTCCATGAACTTTATGAATTTTCTAAATTTATAGACTTTTTAAAGTCAAAAAAATATAATAGAATCTCAATTGAATACACTCACCTTAAAAATATGATAATATTGAATTTTAAAACTCATCTTTTGAAGTAAAAAACAAAATATAATATGAAGACGTTTTGAGTTACAGTTTGTTCACAACATTTGCATGAGGGAGAGGGAGGGAGGTATATACAAATTTGAAAACATTTGGGAGCATTCGTAATTACTAGTAATATAATTAGTACAAACATCGCATGGCAGTAGGTCTGGGAAAGTGGAGTAAGAGCCCGCAGCCGGCCCGATACTACTGTACCTTACCTTAGCTTGCTTTTACCCCCCAATATTTGCTTTGCCTTGCCTCCATTAATGTCTGTCAGGTCTCAACCACTGCTTTCTTCATTAATTATACTCCTACTTCAATAATTTATTTCTTATTTACACTCCCTCCGCGTTTCACTACTAATAAAGATACATACATACATACATACATACATACGCCCCTTTCTTCTTGTCGGGATTGTTAAACGATGGGAACTCTAGAGAACAACATGCACTTGAATGATGGAAATCATGTTTCAATTCCTCAGGTAAATTAAAATGGTTTGCTTTCCCCAATTCCTTTTTATCCGCCCCTCCTTAATGCCTTTTATGAACTTATTTTGTTAGAAAGATCAGGGAAATTGGGGGAAAAGAATAAGGGAGGAAAAATATTATTTCTAATTCAACTTCTTCTTCTTTTGATATCCTGTGGTGCGTGCGTGGTTGCAGGAATTCTGAAATATGTATATTTGTTTTTGTCTTGATTCAGTAATAGTAGGTTTTAATATGTAGCTCTCAGATTTTGGTATTTTTATTTTCATTTCTGTGACTTGGAAAGGTTTTGTTGGATGGAGATTTATATGATTTGATTTGATTATGTTCAAATGTTTATGCTTTTTAGTTCTGGTTTAGTGTATTTACAAAATTATTTGGGATATGATCCAAAAGTTGATAAGGAAGAACATTCATAAATAGAGAGATTTATCTCCAAAGTAATTGGCATGTATACGTACATATGTTACTTTGAGATGCTACAGTTTTGTATCATGTGGATGTTGATTATATGGGCCTCAATTAATACTCAATGATGCTACTTCAAATTCTTCACCTGTTTATGCTGTGATTTAGTTGCTATTTAACTGGGATCACTTGTATTATTGTGAAATATACCTTCATGAGTGCTTTAAATTTTCTTCTCACTTTACTTAGCTGAAGAATATGATCATGTTTTCCAGATTTGCTGTAAACACTCTCTTTTACGCTTTTTTAGTATACTTATCATTGTGCAATTTATAAAGCTCTTCAGAGGGTATGTTCTACTGATCATGAAGAGAATAACTAATGAAACTTCTTCTTCAGATGGAGAAATCTCCGGAAATGACCGAAGAAGAAACATCACAGGGGAAGCAGTGGAGAAAACCAAACCTTTTCTTGGAGATACCTTCCAGACCATTGGAAGTATCTCCTCCAGAAGTTGTACAAATAAATATGCCCCCCACCCCCAAAAGAGTGAACTTTTTTCCGACACCTAGCCCTTCAGCTTCATTACTAAACGAATCTTCTGGACCTTCCTCAACCAGAGGTATTTCATCCATCAGGAGCTTGTTGCCAAAGCTGAGCTTCAAGAACTGGGGTTCTAATTCTGATGTTGATAAGTCTTCCAACGTTGATAACTCTTCTTCAAGTGCGGTTACACAAGATAAGCTCTCAATCACGCGATCATGGTCGTTTTCCAAAATTTTTACACCAAGAATAAAGAGGACATCTTCCTTTCCTTTATCTGAGATTGCTAATTCAAATTCGGGCTCTGCTCATGGTGGAAGTGTAAACAGTCATCTCACTGTTGATGTAAGCTCTTAGAAATTTCCTTGCTTTAGCTTAATGGAATTGAAATGGATATAATTGTATAAAATAGGGTAAAAAAGTTATACATTTGGTTGGTTGGTGTTTGTTTCTTATAGGTAAAAGAAGTTTGTTCCATTTCTCGGTCGATATCCCTCCCTGTCATCAGCAAGGAAAAGAAGAGCCTCCAGAAAATGGATTCTTTCTTCCGTGTGATTCCCTCAACTCCAAGAGCCAAGGCTGAGACGGCTACATCAGCAGACGATGGTAATTATAAATACAGTCGGGATTTTACAATTTTTGGTTACCAAAAGCTTGTGACCACTAGCCATTTATATTTGTTTAAGTGACTAAGAATAAGTTTCATAGTTTTTAGTATATTTGGTGATCAATATTTTCTTTGAATAGTTTGTTTTGTTAGCCATACCATTGATTGAAATTTCCTTACCTGAAGTTGTTCGACTTTTGCAGAAAACAATGAAGCTGATGGAGAAGATATACGAGAAGAGGAAGCTGTTTGTCGAATTTGCTTTGTTGAACTATGTGAAGGTGGAGAGACTCTAAAGATGGAATGCAGCTGCAAAGGTGAACTTGCTCTGGCTCATCAAGAATGTGCTGTAAAATGGTTTGCCATCAAAGGCAACACAACATGTGAAGTTTGCAAGCAACAAGTTCTTAACCTACCAGTCACACTCATACGTGTTCAAAGCTCCGTAAATCGCAACATTGGGTCAGCTAATACGCTGCTCGAATTCAATGGATACAGGCAAGTGTGACGCAACCTTTTAAACTTTAAGCCTTTTTCTTAGCTCACATCCTATATTTTATCCCCATACAGGACACAAGATATGGTATCTTCATTTTAGAAGCCAACTTTAACCAAATATTTATGTTGTTATATCCTCAATGCAGTGTTTGGCAGGAATTGCCTATACTCGTCATCGTGGCTATGCTTGCCTACTTTTGTTTTCTTGAGCAGCTATTGGTAAGTAAGATCAGTTAAGATTTATTTTGTTAAATGTATGATTATTTTCTTCTCATATTTTAGTTTACAAGCAGGTTAAAAAATTGGATACAAGTGCCATTGCTATATCACTTCCATTTTCTTGTGTACTTGGCCTCCTTTCAGCCATGACCTCTTCAGCTATGGGTATGTCCTAATAAATTTTCAATAAATGCACTACATACACAATTCTTCATTTTTTCTTATTTCTTTTAGTGAAGAGAAGATACGTGTGGGTATACGCTACAGCTCAATTCATTCTCGTTGTTCTCTTTGCTCATATCTTTTACAACGTGGTAAGAAATTCTTTCGGACAAAAAAACTTCATCAACTTAAATGAATGTGGCCTAATGGGGAATTTCATAGTATCACCATTTTTTCTCATTGAGCTTTGATCTTTCACATATTTGATATTTGTAGATTCATGTGAAAGCAATTATATCAATCCTTCTATCCACATTTGCGGGATTTGGTTTGGCAATGAGTGGAGCTTCCATTAGTGCAGAGTTCATCCGATGGAGAGAACGTCGTCACAGTGTCACACAGTCGATCCCCAGTCGAGCTCCTTCTCCACCTAGTCTAATAGCAACACCATCCCATAGCAGTCCTAGGCATCGTGGAGACGGAGCTGAAAATCCATCAAGTTTAAGTAGAAGCCAATGAGATGAAAACAAAAGCTGAAGATGAGGAAGCGTAAGATCATCTTCCAGTGTTTTTACCAAGTGTTTATTGTATCATACGAAGGAAAAAAAAAATTAGGACCATTATGTATCAAAAAGCTGGAAAGTGTTGATGTATATATTATTATTTTTTCTAAAAATATTGACGGTGGGATTCATACCCTTATTTAATACGAAAATGAGTTTTTCAAAGACTTGATGATATTATTATACTAATAATTATTTTCCCATATTCTTCCTGTTGTAGAGTCATTTTGTTGCTTCATTTTCGCAGAGGCCCTAAAGATCATTACCATCTAGAACTGTTGAAAGTTGAAACATAAATCGCACAACATATTGAGGAGAAAATGGAATATTGATGTTGTATTATTAAATGGTCAAATAATTAATTTTAGCCTATACTTTTTATTTTTAGTAAATTTAGCACATACTTTTTTTTTTTAATTAAATTATACCTATACTTTACATTTTGTTATTAAATTAATTAGCATAAACCTTTTCTTTTATACCTATACTTTTCATTTTTAATTAAATGTAGCACATACTTTATATGTTTTACCAATTTTAGCACATATTTTTATCAGTTAATTTAAAATACAAAAAAAAAATGTAAAAAATATCTAATAATTAAAAAGAAAAAAATATCTTAAATATGTTTAAATTTAAAAATTCAATTTAAAATCTACAAATTTAAAAATAATTGAGAATTGAAATTATCTAAAACTATTGAATTAAAAAGAGATTTACAAAATATATATATATATATATATATACACAATAATTGAAATAAAATGAACTCTCTCCCCCATCCACCAAAAGTATGAAGATTTTTGGTAGGGGGGAGTATATTTTTTTTTAAATGATGCTTTGTGATTCTTTAAATAATTTTAATTTTTTTTATATTTTCTACGTTAAAAAATATTACTCCATCTGTCCAATTTTATAATTTTCATTTGGGATGAATACGAATTTTAAGAAAAATTGATTGTTTACGTTAAAAGTGAAAGGGTGAGAGTGGAGAGAAGTAGAAATAAAGTAGTGTGTGCAAGTAATATTTCTTTTTTTGAAAATGAGAATTATAAAATTGGACAGACAAAAATAAAAAAAGTGAGAATTATATAATTGGACAGTGGGAGTATAATTTTAGAATTTTTTATAAAGTAAGATATATTTATTAATTAATTTAATTATATTTATAAAAAACATGAGTATAAATTGGATAAGAGTAAAAAAGTATGTGCTAAATTTAATAGAAAATGAAAAGTATAAGTAAAATTTGGTTAAGAAAAAAGTATGTGTTAGATTTGAGGAAAAATGAAAAATATAGATATAATTTGATTAAAAAGAAAAATATGTGCTAAATTTGATAAAAAGTGTAAAGTCTGTGCTAAAATTGATAATTTGACCTTATTAAATTAAACTGAATAATATGTGTAATGATTGTATGATGATTATGTAATGAGTGGTGTCTTAGTATTGAAAATTATGAAATGTGTATGAGAAGAGTAAAGTACTAGGTGAGTATTTAGGTTAGTACTTAGGTGTAGACATGGGCAACGGTTCCAAACCGTCGGTTTCGGTTAGAAACCGGCGGTTACGGTTTTGGTTTTTCGGTAACCGTAACCGAACCGCGAACCGCCGGTTACGGTTACGGTTTTCAAACCGGCGGTTTGGCGGTTTGTTCTTTTTTTTTTTTTTTTTTTAAATATTATCTCCGTTTTCGCTCGTTTTCACTCCGTTTTCGTTCGTATTTTATTCGTTTTAACTCATTTTTTAGAAAATACATTACTAGAATTGAATAAAAATTATATAACTTAAATTTATACATTAAAAATAGAAGAATTGTATATTAAAAAAATTAATTAATTAATTTTTTAAATAAAAAACCGGCAAACCGCCGGTTAACCGCCAAACCGGCGGTTAACCGTCAAAACCGGCGGTTTGCGGTTTGTCAAAATGACGAACCGTAACCGAACCGTCATTTTTCGGTTACGGTTCGATTTTCAAACCGTAACCGGCGGTTTGGCCGGTTGGCCGGTTTGGCGGTTCAGTTTTGCACGTGTCTACTTAGGTGTGTTGTGTGCATGAATTATTTGAAAGTACATAAAATAAGTTTATGGGTATTTACAGGTGTTAGAACTGTTGATTGAGTGCTAAAATGTGGGCAAATTTTTATAATTATTATAGTTTTGAAATGAAATTTTTTAAATATAATAAAAATATATTTTATTTTTAATTTAAGTATAAGCGCTTGTTGCACGGCGCTTCTTGAAAAGTTGGGAGTGCAGTCCCTTGACACATTTTCTACACTTTTTCTCTTTTTTTTTGGGTGGCCCACCATCAGGTCCCTTGGGGTGGTGCTATAGCAACCCACTCCCTCCGAAATTTCTTAGCAACAAGCTCCTGAATTTGGAAGCAAATATACCAATTTACCCCTGAATTAAACTACCATTTATTGCGTACAGCTTCTTCCTTTTTTCAATTATTAACCCCCTTTTTTCTTTTTTCTTTTTCCCTTCCCTAGGTTGTCACACATCAGTGCCTGCCCCCAAAAATTTTCCGGCAGTACCATATCTTCGAAAATGTTCAGATTCTCGCCAAAGCATAGCATCGGAAACCAGTCCCGACGACCAGGCCCGACCACAATTCCGTTGAAAAATCCCTGAAATTTTCTCATGCTTGATTTCTTCCGATGCCGGCGACATGATTTAGAAATTGAAGGTGAAGAAATCCGAGTTCTTGAAACATATCTTCGAAAAGGTTATTCATTCTTTCTCAACTAAAATTTAGATTTTTTGATTTTGGGAAAGATCAATAACTTCATTTAAAAGAGAAGGCCTTCATTCTGAAATGTTTGTCTTTGAATTTGAATTAGAATGAAATTATTAGGTTATTTTCCGATCTGAATGAATTAGGCATCCAATAAATTGAGCAAATCTCTTGAAGTTTTGTCCCATCTATAACCCAAATTTTGGTCTCCGATTGATCTATGAAATTGATTTGGGATAATGAATAGAATTAGAAATTCCCAGAAAAACAGAGCATAATATAAATTTGAGATTAACTGCATTAGATTACAACGGAGATACATAGATAATAGTTGCCTAAATCAACAAGAAAGCAATAAAAACAGACACTAAAAGAACAACCAACATCATAGCCAAATCTGCAACAAGTAATTGTTGAATTGAATAACTTGACATGGACTGAACGAATTCAGGTTGAGCAGAGATATTGTCTTGTGGATGATTAATGAGTTCTTGTGGGAATACACCAAATTCGGAATCCTGAAAATTGGAAGGATCTGCAGCACTTGTTGGAATACACCAATGAGAGAAATTATGAGATCGACATCTATGGTATAATCTCCCCGGGTTTGCAGTTGATGTAGAAAGGCTTATGAATGTGGGGATGCCACAATGCCTGGAGATGGAATTAGAGTATCTCAAATAGCGAAGCTTGGAACTTGAAGTACTATTTTGAGACATTCTTTCCCAATCTCAGAATTTTGTGGTATAAGTGGGCTTAAAGTGACCCCCTATATAGGAGATAATTGCCCTCAACGGTAAAAAAAGGGCTGCAAAAAAGTAACAGATAGAAGGGTCCATTTAACTGTGTATAGTTGATAGAGGTGAAAACTGAAATTGGCAAACTGGGCATGTTCATTAAATCGAAAGACCAGTTCAAATATGATGCTTATATGTTCAGAAAATATATGTCAATGTTCAAAATGTTTATCTGCAGATTTGATATTGTTTGCAATTCGTCATAATTTATATTAATAATGCAACATTTAGTTGGACTGGGAAGTTTCTAAAAATAAAACGGAGCTGCAGATAACCAAAAAAAGAAAGATTTCATTAAGTAGAAATAGATAATAAGCAACTACAAGAAAATAATAAATAATAAGGATAAAACTAGTAATTAGAAAATAATACAACTACAAGAAAACACTAAATAATAAGGATAAAACTAGAAATTAGGAAATATTAGGGATAAGGTACAAGAAATTATGGACAAACTAAACTTTGAATTACATTAAAAATCCTACAAGATCTATTTATTATGTCGTCTTCGAATGCATCAATGTCCTCCCATATATTCAAATCAATATCATAGCTCCCATACGAGCCTATTGGATCTTTCCTGAACAATATCTTACGATTATTAGGCTTCGAAAAAAATAGGGGTTGAAGAGTGAATGGATTAGGAAGAACCTCAGTTGCGGGAAAAAAGATTTTAACTTTAATCCAACTTTCATTTGACTCGTATCCCTTGAGAATCCAAAATTTGAATGAGCATGTAATTTGTGATGCTGGATAGATAGGAAATGAAACTAAAGAGTCTTCATCCAATGAAGATATATCCCATAATATTTTGGATCTTTCAACAGCTTCTGGAAGTTTAATAGTCCCCCATGACTCATTTTTAACGTCGAACGTTCGGATCTCCGTATTAAGAGATTCATGCTTGAACACTAGAAAATGAATTTTGCCTCGAACCCAAACACAAAACTTGCCACATGGAATTCCAAATTGAAGTGGTTGTAGTTGCTTCCACGAGTTTGAAGTTGTTGAGAATACATCAATTTGAGTATTTGATAAAAGGTTTTGAAAAGTTATTAACCTTAACAAATTGTAAGAGTTTATAGAAGAATCATACCCCAATGCAAAGTTAGCATCTGCTAGTTCATCGCCTTCTCCCCAAATAATCGGACACCGGGGGACAGTCGTGCATACAAATGACAATGGGTTGAAAATGAATAAATTATCTTCGCAGTCGGCGGAACAAACGAGGCCTCTATAGTGAGCTACGATTTCCTCCATATGCTCGCCTTTAATAAGGGTCCTTTGGTAATAGGATCCTGATTTTTCGTAACCTATTGGAGAAAATACAATACTATCATCATAAATTAGTAAACAGTTGTTTCTCCTTATCATATGAACAAGGTTGGAGTTGACGAAGTTGTTCGATGCAATCATATCATTCCAAAAAATGTTAACCGTTTTTAATCGGGTAGCATTTTTTGGAGATAATCTGCAAGATATGACTTCGTAAATATCATTCTGAAGGGAGGAACTATACATATTGACTGTGGATATATGAAATAGAAGAAACAATGTGAGAATCGAATGAAGAAGGGCATGCATTTATAAGGGTTTTAAAAGTGGATTTTGTATTGAAGACTACTACAAAGAATATATTGATTGAAATTTGGAAGATTTGCTAAGGCATGTATTTATTGAAGAATGGACAACTTGAAATATTGCGTATCAAATTTAATAAATTAAAGTTACTGAATATTGCTTACCAAATTTATAAGAGGATTATACAAGATTTACCGAAAATTTAATAATAGTTGCAACTATCTCTGATAAGATTTTCCCAAAATTTATGTTATATTCTTAACTATTTTTTTATAAGATGATAATAGATAAAAAGAGTATGAGGATGTTGGGAATAAAATGATACATGTTTTGATTAAATACCAAAACCCCCTGAGACATGCCCAAGTCTAGATGATTGTGTTCAAAATGTGATAGAACACATAGCACAAGGCTAGATGAGAAGCTGATATGTTAGGCAGCTCTTAGATGATTAGATGCACAATGTGAGGGGGAACCTATGACTTCAAAATGATCAAGATCAAGTCCCCTCAAGGCTCAAAGTCTGGAACAAACTCTAAGGACAAGAAAACTCCATATGAAATCTAAAACCTTGATCAGGAGAGTTGTCCAGAAGAGTTTCTTCTATGCAAGAAGAAGATTGCAAAGCTCAAAAGGACAAGATTAATCAAATATTATGATCAGGAGAGTTGTCCAGAGAAGTCAACTCTATGTGAAAAAGCTCTGATGCTAAAAGACCAAGTATGCTGATCAGGAGAGTTGTCCAGAAGAGTTGTCTCAGCAAGATTGAATCAGAACAGATGTTTTAAAGGTTGAAGGTCAACTATGCTGAAGAAGCTAGAGACAACCACACCCTAAAGAACTTCATTGAGACATGCTAAGATCAACTTGGAGTGAAAGAAAGGGAAAGAGCCAAGTCATCTGAAGAAGAGCAAGCCAACCTTGCTGAAAGGCAAAACTGCTGATAGTGATAAGGAGAGTTGTCCAGTTGATAAGGAATGTTGTCCTATCATTGGATCAACCTTCAGAAGCCATGTCCTAGTCCTAACAAGAAGTCAAACATTGGGAAAAGTGCTGCAGAAAGAAGACAAAGTCTTACAAGCCGTTTATTACCCAAATAAGGACATGTCACTATCAAGAATCTGTCTTCCAGTTTGAAGAACTCAAGGAAGACATTTATAGCAATTTGGGGCTGCCTCTCCAACGGGCAAATCTCCATTTTGTCTATAAATACAAGGAGTGTGAAGACCATTGAAGCACCTCAACCTTGACAAGAATATCCAACTATCCTACAAGTCAAAGTGCTTTCAAAGCTATCAAAGACTATCTTAGTCTTCAAACACTTCTTCTAAGCTAATCCCAATTGTATATCCATACATAAGCTTAGAGAGATATCCTATCCTTATACCTTGATCTTCATTGTAAAGGATATCTCATTAGTTGGAACCTTACTTCAATCCTTACCCCTTTCAAGTGAGAAAGTGAGAAGGTTGTATTAGTAGAAGTGGTAGGAGCTGACTGTTGAGAGAAGAACAATTCAGTTCTGAGTTGAGAAGAGGGTACTAGGACTCTAGACATCCTAGGGATCAATTCACCAAGGAGTGGTGTTATTGATCAAGTGCACCTTGGCACTATAAAATAAGTTAATTCCAAGAGTAAAGGAATTATCCTGTTAAATCAGGGAAAGTGGATGTAGGAGCTTGAGTCTCTGAACCACTATAAACTCTTGTGTTGATTTACCTTACAAAGTACTTACATTCATTCAACACTGCACACAAAACTGATCTTTCAAAAGATACATATTCAAAGACTGTGCAAAACTGATTTGGACAAGTTCCCTGAAACTAAACTGGACTACTTTGGATTGACAAAGTGATTTCAGAAACTTAAGGAGTCTAAACTTAAAGGGCCAACCACTATTCCGCACATATAACTCCCCTAGATAGTTATTCAACTGAATACTCAATAGTACTTAGTAGTTTGACTATCTTAGAAGAGTTAATCATCTTCAGCAGTGTTGTCCAAGACAACCTTGCTGAGCTCTGGTTTGATCAAAGTTGAAAAGAATTGCATACAAGTGTATTTCCCCCCCCCCCCATACACTTGTTATATACTCCTTTCAGGACCAACAAGTGGTATCAGAGCAGGGGTTCAAAGACCACTGCCTCTGAAAATCCATCTTGATTTTCAAAATTCACATATTTGTGTGGTCACTGAACTGATCTCTATCTGAAATCTATTACTTGTTGACTAACTGATTATCCTTGAGATATGGCCAACAACAATGCTGTCCCTTCACCTGCTGTTCAAGGAGTGGACAACATGGCCACAAATCTAGTCAATCACATTTCACATCATAAATTGCCCATGTTCTCAATAGACAACTATGATTTCTGGAAAATTAGAATGAGGGCTCATCTTGCATCTCTTCATACTGATATGTTAAGAGTAATCACAAGAGGACCTTTTGTGTTTACCCAAACTAACCCCAGGGTAACAGATGAGCAAAGAGCAGATGTAAGGGAACTGATTCCCAAGGATAAGGATGACTTCACTGCTGATGAAAAGAGGAAAGATAATCTAAATTATCTTGCCATGAATACCCTCTATCAAACAATTCCAGATGCAGTCATGGGAAGAGTCTACCATTGCACCACAGCCAAAGAAATCTGGGATACTCTTGCTGAGATGTGTGAGGGTACAGAAAAGATCAAGGAGAACAAGCTCCAAGTTGCTGTGCAAAAGTTTGAGCAATTCACAATGGAAGCTGATGAATCCATTGATAAGTTTGCTGGTAGATTCACTGATGTGATGAATGAAATCAACTCATTGGGCAAGGTGTACTCCAGGAGAGAAGTTGGACTAAAGATCTTGAGAAGTCTCACTCAAAAGTGGGATGTCTATGTTGTGATGATGCAGAACACCAAAGATCTCTCCTCCATGCCTATGCAACAAATCTTCTCAGAACTCTGATTCACGTGTTATGCAACACTAAAATAAACAACCGCAAGTATACGGCGTCTATTGTAGCGTGATAAGCACGAGGTCGATCCCACAAGGAGGCTAAGCGTAAAAGTGTATTTTGTTAATCGAGTTCTAAGTAGACGTGATCGATAAATTGAGTGGTGTGAATTACTCTAATATTACCTAACAAGTGTCACAAATAAGTAATAAAGAGCAAAGACGAAATCGATCAAATACCAAGCAAATAAGTAAAACGAAAGTGCAACGGATGTAACTCAAAGAAAGAAAGTGGGTTCCAAGGCGATTGTAACACTTAGATGTCCGTTTATGAATGTTGTCTCGTTTAGATGGCCATTAAGTTTATCTCATATAGGGTGATCACACAAGAAGAATTAATTAATCTCTCGATCTAATTAACCAAAGGCGCAATGCAACATAGGCTCGTATTTCTACCTCACAAACATTACACCGCCTAAAAGAGCTCCTAAGACCATTCGATTCCCTCTCCGATAATTAATCCTCTCTCGAGCTCATAATAATATCGGGTTGCATGCTTGCATACGATTAAATGAAATAAATCTCTCGATCTTACTCCAATTAACAATAGATAAGCAAATCATCATGGCCAATAACAACATGCTTGACAATGGATAATTAAACATGCAAATAGGAAACAAACACCAATTAAAGCAAGAAATTACTCATAAACATCAATCCAAGTCTTACAATGCCTTAGAACCACAAAGTGTTTAGCTAACTACTAACATAATCAAATTACAAAATCCAAATGAAATAACTAAATAAAAAGGAAAAGAAAGAGAAAGCTTAGTCTAGAATGTGGTGGGGAATGGAATTTGGGAGCTATTGCATCCTTTCTTCCTTGATTTGGTGAAGAATTGAGAGAGAAATGACCAAAACACCTCCAAGTATGTGTAACTATGTGTGGATTTGGGGGAGAATGTCTTGGATTTCAAGAAAGGGGACTTATATAGTGTTGGGGAAGGGTTTGGATGGCATATTTGCAAGTTGATCCCTCAAAAATGGAGAAAATACAAGTTTGGCACCGAAAATGAGGTAACTCGGCCGAGTTGGGGTCACTCGGCCGAGTGGAGTACTTAGAAATCGTGCCACGCTTTTGTCCAGCCGAGACTCGGCCGAGTTGGGCTTACTCGGCCGAGTGTGCAGAAAATGCGAAAGTCGTAGATTCGGCCGAGTAAGCTTACTCGGCCGAGTAATGTCCGAATCCAGTGGCTACGGCAATTGACCTTACTCGGCCGAGTAAGCTCACTCGGCCGAGTGTGCAGTAGAGCCAAAACTCGCAGATTCGGCCGAGTAACCTCACTCGGCCGAGTTGCCTTGTTCCTCGATTTCGGCCTTTTCTCGTTTCGTGCATATCTTCCGCCTCGGGTGTCGGATTGACTTGATTCCTTCGGCTAATCCACTCCGTTTTTCGAGACGAATCCAACCGTGCACTCCTCTTTCTGGTCCGATCACTTGTGGTATATGTTTTACTCCAAATTCCATCGTTTTACCTACAAAATCAACAAAACACAACCTTTCTCTCATTTTGGCTCAAACAATCATAATCAATGCCTAAATCAATGAAATCCACATCAAAACATGCTTCACATGTGCCTCTAAAACGTGTAAATTCCACCCGAATCAAACTCAAAGCCTATGAGTTCGACCTCAATAGAAGAAAACCTGTTGAGGAACCTTCAAATCCTACTAAGGGAGTGGCATTCAAAGCCAAAGTTGTTGAACCTGAAATACAACCCACTCCCAGATCATCAAAGTCAGTCTCTAAGACTGAAATGAAGGAAGAACTAGCCTTGATGGCTAGAAGGTTTGACAAGCTGAACACAAGGTTTGGTAGATACAAGAAATTCTACCAAGACAACAAATTCAGGAGAAGATACAACTCCCCTGAAGATCAGGCCAAAGACAAAAAGCCTGAAGAAAAGAGATCAGAGGACAAGTACTCTGATAGGAGAAGGTCCAGTAGAGCTGACCCTTCATCATCAAAAGGAAGAGATGAATCCAAGAAGGATGATGATGAAGACCTGTGCTACAATTGCAAAAAGAAAGGGCACTTCCAGTATGATTGCCCTGAATTAAGCTCTAAAGAAAGAAGAGAGAGGCAAGCTAAAAGAGACAGGAAGTTCACAAATAGAAAGGCCATGATGGCTGGTGAAGAATCTGATAGTGCTGAAAGCTTCAACTCTTCAGATGGACTGTTCTCAAACAGTGATGATGATGATGATGATGTGTGCAACATGGCTCTTGAGGATGATGAGGTATCCTCAACTTCTAGCTCACCATCATTTCTATCACAGAACACTAGTGAAGTCAACTTGAAACTTTCCTTTGGGAAGTTGATGGAAGATTTCACTAGATTACAAGAATTTCATGATAACTATGTGAGAGAAAATGAAAGATTGGCTATTGAACTTACCAAAAACTCTGAGATAGCTGTTGATGTCAAATCTACTGAGTTATATCAACAAGCCTTGAGAGAGCTTGAGGAAGCAAATCTCAGGATAGTTGACCAACAAAAGGAGATTGACAATCAACTACTTTCTCAGAAAAGAAAAGACTTTGAACTAAAAATTCTAAATGCCAAGTTTGAAAATCTCTCACATGAATATGATATTCTTAAATCAAGTGAAGAGAGCCTGAAACTAAAGATGTCTGCTTTGAACAAGTCCTCTAGAGCAATAGAGGAAATTCAGAGTTATCAAAGACCTATGGCTCAAAGAAGTGGATTAGGTTTTTATCCATTTGAATCTTCACCTTGTCTTAGTGTTGCCTCTACAAGTAACACTAAGAAAATCTTTGTTAAATCAGTGGCACAACAAGATGAAAATGAAATAATTCAACCACTGAACAAAGGAAAGGGCAAAATGAATGAAATGCCTACTCTAGTGCTTCAGGAGACTAGACCCAAACCTTTGGAAAAGGTCAAGGCTTCTGAAAACAAGAGGAATGTTGGTCAGCAGAGTAGACCCAATGGAAGGGCAACTCTCCTGAACAATGTTCAGAGAAGTTATCCAAGGTATAATCAGCCTAGGCCAACTCATCTGAGAAAGCCTCAGCTGAATAGACCTAAGGACAACTATCCTCAAAGGCAAAATAAAATGAGACAACCAAAATCCCTCATGCCAAAGGATAATGGTTATAAAAATGCCTTTCCTCAAAGATTTCATCAAGCTGCACAAAGGACTCATAAGTTCAGGAGAGTTGACAACTCCCCTGAAACCTACAGAGTTAACACATTCACACATACTTTCCCAAAGGCATTTAAGGGAAAGACAGTGTATGTTGATGCACAAGGAAAACAACTTAGCCACCTTGAATCAATCAGGGTGATTAGGCAAGTTTGGGTTCCTAAAGGTACAGCTAACCTCTCAGGACCCAAAACTCAAAGGGTACCTAAACCTATCTAATTGCAGGTACCAGTGGGCCACAAGAAGAGGAGCATGAACAAAAAGACAGCATGGTACCTTGACAGTGGATGCTCAAGGCACATGACTGGAAACAAGGAACTCCTCACTGATTTTATTGAAAAAGAAGGCCCAAATGTTACTTTTGGAGACAGCTCACAAGCAACAACAAAAGGTTATGGTACTTTGATGATTGGTAACATCAAAGTAACCAATGTATCTTATGTAGCTGGTCTCAAATATAATCTCCTAAGTATCAGTCAATTCTGTGACAAAGATTTTAAAGTTGAGTTCTCAAGTGGAAAATGTCTAATTAAGGATAAAACTCAACAAACCTTACTGACTGGAACTAGGAAGGGAAATGTGTATTTTGCAGACTGGGACAAGTCTACTGATGCTGCATGCTTCATTGCTAAAAGTACTAGTGAACAAAGTTGGTTATGGCACAAGAGGCTAAACCACCTGAACTTCAAATCTATGAATAAACTTGCTAGAAATGCATTAGTTAAAGGACTGCCTAATGAGGTTTTCATTAAAGAACATGTGTGTAAGCCATGTCAAGAAGGAAAACAGATTAAAGCCTCATTCAAAGGTAAACCAGTCATCTCTACTGAAAGGGTACTTGAACTTCTACATATGGATCTGTTTGGACCAATCACCCCTTCAAGCATAAATGGTAGAAAATACACATTGGTGGTAGTAGATGACTTCTCTAGGTTCACTTGGGTAGTATTTCTCCTTAATAAGAAGGAAACACAAGTCAAACTACCTGAACTTCTTAAGAGACTGTCAAATGAGAAAAGCCTTAGCATTATCAAGATAAGATCTGATAAAGGCACCGAGTTCATAAATTCATACATCAATGAGTATTGCACATCTAATGGTATAGCTCATGAAACCTCAGCAGCTAGAACACCTCAGCAAAATGGAGTTGCAGAAAGGAGGAATAGAACCTTAAAAGAAGCTGCTAGAACTTTAATTGCTGATTCAAATTTACCTAAGAGGTTTTGGGCTGAAGCTATAAATATTGCATGCCATACTCAAAATAGATGTTTGATTACAAAGGGGCAAGGCAAAACCCCCTATGAACTCTGGAAAGGAAGAATGCCTAAAGTGTCATACTTTCATATATTTGGTTGCAAATGTTTCATTCACAATAATGGGAAAGAACAGTTGAAAGCTTTTGACAGCAAAGCTGATGAGGGAGTATTCCTTGGATATTCTCAAATCAGTAGAGCTTTCAGAGTCTACAACAAGAGAACCCTTATTGTGGAAGAAACACCTCATGTTGTGTTTGATGAGTCTATCCTTGAGATCAGGAATGATAGTTTGAACCTGAAGAAATCACACAGAGGACAACCAGATTGAGCCTAAAAGACAAAGACACTGAATTCATAGATGTTGTCCAAGCAAATCTACCTGAACATACCACATTGGACAACTATCCTGAAGGCAATCTTCCTGAGACAAACCCTACTGATGGAAATGGTGAACTGAATGAGCCAATCCCAGTTCACATCCAGGTAACAACTACCAATGAAGAAGCAGTTCCTGCTGAGGTAGTTAATGGGTCAAATAATCAAGGGGGAACTCAAAATGTTGAAAATGCCAATGTCCCTGACATTGAGGACAACACCCCTGATTATGATCCTGAATTAGATCCTGCACTAAATTATCCTGAATTTTATGATCAAAATGACTCAACCTCAGTAGAGGACAACTCTACTGAAGGAATCAGAAAAAGAAGGACTTGGTTGTATGACCATCCTACTGATCTGATACTTGGTGATCCAAGTATAGGAGTCAGAACCAGAAAGTTTCATGGTGAAAGTGCTATGTTCTGTTGTTTCTTGTCAGAACAGGAACCAAAAGACATTGATGAAGCACTTCAGGATGCCAATTGGATCACAGCAATGCAGGAAGAGCTCAACCAATTCACCAGAAATGAAGTATGGGAGCTGGTTGATAGACCTTCACATCAAGATGTTATTGGAACCAAGTGGGTGTTCAAGAACAAAAAGAATGAAAATGATGTGATTGTCAGAAACAAAGCAAGACTAGTGGCAAAAGGTTACTGCCAGCATGAAGGCATTGACTATGATGAGACCTTTGCACCTGTGGCAAGGCTAGAAGCAATAAGGCTTTTCCTAGCCTATGCAGCCCACAAGAGGTTCAAAGTGTACCAAATGGATGTCAAGAGTGCCTTTCTGAATGGAGTCTTGAAAGAAGAGGTCTATGTGGAGCAACCACCAGGTTTTGAGATTGGAAACCAAGTATACAGGCTGAAGAAGGCTCTATATGGACTCAAACAGGCCCCTAGGGCTTGGTATGATACATTGTCACAGTTCCTATTGGATCATGGATTCACCAAGGGAACTGTGGACAGAACTCTCTTTAGAATCTCTGAAGGAGAGGACATCTTGCTTGTCCAAATTTATGTAGATGACATAATTTTTGGATCCCCTAATGAGAAGCTGTGTGAAAAATTCTCCAAGCTTATGCAAAGCAAGTTTGAGATGTCCATGATGGGGTTGATGAACTTCTTTTTGGGTCTACAAGTCAAGCAATCAAAAGAAGGAATCTTCATCAACCAAGCTAAGTACACCAGAGAGATGATCAAGAAATTTGGGTGTACATCAAGCAAGCCAGTGAGGATCCCAATGAACACTAATTGGAAGATGGATCCTGATGAAAGTGGTGTTCCAACCAACTCCACTGAGTATAGAGGAATCATTGGTTCACTCCTCTATCTCACTGCCAGCAGGCCTGACATCACCTTTGCAGTAGGTGTATGTGCAAGGTTTCAAGCAAATCCTAAGAAAAGCCATCTTGAGGCTGCAAAGAGGATCTTGAGGTATCTCAAAGGCACTGAAAATCTAGGCCTTTGGTACCCTGCTGATGACAATATTGAGTTAACTGGCTACTCAAATGCTGATTATGGAGGATGCAGAATTGACAGAAAATCCACTTCAGGAACTTGTCAATTCTTAGGCAACAAACTCATATCTTGGTTTTCCAAGAAGCAAAACACAGTGGCTACCTCCACCACTGAAGCTGAATATGTTGCTGCTGGAAGTTGTTGTGCTCAAATCCTTTGGCTGAGACAACAACTCAGATACTACAAAGTCAACTCTACTGAAGTGCCAATATTCTGTGATAACAATAGTGCCATTGCTATATCACAAAATCCTGTCTTGCACACAAGATGCAAACATGTGGACATCAAGCATCACTTCATTAGAGATCATGTGGAGAAGAAGGATATTAAGTTAGTAAAGATCCACACAGATAATCAAAAAGCTGATATACTAACTAAGCCACTTGCAGAGGCAAGGTTCCTGGAATTATCAGCAGAGTTGGGTCTTCTTGATCCAGGGAAGTTGGACAAATGAGTCCAAAGAAGTTCATTCATTAAGGGGGAAATAAACTCAAACTTCAGCAGACTTGGTCAAGTCTACTGAAACTCAGAAAAGATGACCTTACTTCTTCAGGACACTTGTCCACAAATCTTCAGGACACTTGTCCATATAGGGTCAGATAAGTTGTCTTGGCTATCAAACCAAATCTTGGTATGATAAGCACCTATTTTTGGTGATCAATGCCTATTTCGAAATCTGTTCCATTGAAATACAGTTTTCACCTTTCTGGGATTTAATTTGTCTCCCACCCAAAAGGTCACTTTCCATGCATTAAATGCTAAGATTTAACTCTTGTTTGCATTAAACTTTTTGGGACATGATCTATCTCGAAAAACCCCCAGCCTTAAACAAACATTAAAAACCACCCACGTTTTGAATAAAACAGTTCTTTCACTGTTACATTGGTTTTTGACCATTGGATCAAAACTGGCCAACTCCCCTGAAATCAATCCTAGCCGTTCATTTTGGTTTTCCATTTTTGTTCACCTTTGAATTGCATCAAGACTTCACCAACTCATTGACAAACATTCTTTTTAGAATATTCTCAAGCCTTAAGATCCCTCTCAAACACTTCTTCCCCAAGTATTCGAAACCCTAGCTCTAAATTTCTTCAAACTCTCTCAATCTCTATCAAACTTTTCTCTGTAACTTTCAAATGGCCCCCAAAGTTAGACCAGAGATGCTCATTGATTTCTCCAACAAGGCTCTAGACCTTGATTTTGGCAACCTGAGCAACAAAAACAACCTTCATTTTGAGCCCATAGTATCCTTTGAGAGTGAGGATCCTGAGATCAAACCAACTCTAAGATGGCTGAGAAGAGCTGGTTTGCAAAAGTTCATGGAGGAAATACCAAGTTCATGCTTGGAAGGTTACATGGCTGAATTCTTTGCCTTTCTCAAGTGGAGAGGTCAACCTGCAGATGGTAAAGTTCCCAAGGTTGTCATATACTGCAGAAGGAGAGGAAGAAGAGAGATTTCATAGAGTGAAATTCTCTTCAGAAGATATTGAAGGAGCCTTTGGATTGCCTAATGAGGGAAGGAATCCAGAAGTTTATGGTACTGGCCATGAAGATGAAATAGCTCAAGAATGGCTATTGGTTCCAGGCCCCATTTCTTCAACTCAAAATAAGAAGACTCTCAAGCCAAAATTTCTCAACCTCTTTGAGGTAGTTGCTAAGAGTCTCTTGAGCAACACTGGAAGCTTGGAGCAGGTCAGCCATCCAAGAATCAGAATCATGGCTGCTGTGATTGATGCTAGTGACAAAGGCATCAAATTTGATTGGAGAACCTTCATCATGTCTGAGATGATGAAGGAAAAGGCTAAATTCAAAGTGAAAGCTCACAACAAAGTTGTGCTAGAAGGGAAACTCAAGTATTGCACCAGGGCAAGCTTGTTAATTGAGAGATTCTCCCATTACTCTCAGATGCAAACATTTGCAAAGCCCCTTCCAGCCCAAAAGATTCTGTTCAGGAAGCTCAGCAAGAAAACTGAGCAAAGAAGGATGCTTATGGCCAAACCTGCTGAAGAACAGGTTGAAGAAAAGCCTAAGATGAAGAAGAGAACCAAGGCCAGAGCTGTTAAAACAAGGAAAATGTCTCAATTATCTTCAGGAGAAACCTCAGGAGCATCAACTGAAGTTGATGAAGTGGCAGAAGAGGGTGTAAGTGTGCCTTCTGACCACTCAGAAGAGTTGAGGTTGAAGTATAATGAGACAAGGCAGAAGAAGAAAGGAGATAAGAGGATCAGGGAAGTTGTCCCTGAGAAGGAAGGAGAATGAAGTGGGAGCAGTAGGGTCAGCAAGAGAAGGGCCAAGCCCACTGAAAAGGTGTTGGAGCTGCAGGAAGAAAGGTCACTACAATTGGCTCTAAGAGAGAGCAGAGCTGAAAGCAGGACCAAATCTAGGTCAAGGACCAATTCATCTGGTTCTGGAACTCCAGAATCCAAGATCCCTGAAGGTCAACTTATAGAGGCCAACATCCCTGAGTTTCAGAATCCTGAGCCCAACTCCCCTGAAACCCATGTTACCCCTTCCAACCAACCCATTACCCCTGTAGATCTCACTAAGAGATATTCTCCAGAAGGGAATGTGCAAAGAAGTGGCATTGATGTGCTTGCAGATTTAGCAGTAGATGAGACAAGACTCCTGTCTCCCCTTGACTCATCCATGCTCAATTATTCAAAGCTCTTAGAACATGCACTCAATGAGCCAACCCCCCTGAGTAAAGCCCCTTCAGACCCATTGCTCTCAAAAGCAACTGAAGCACCTTCTACTACACCAAACCCTTCTGAAGCCATCATCCCTGAAATAAACCTCCCTAAAGCCACTCTAGGAGAACCCAGAGCCAACTCCCCTATAACCCAAAGTCCCCATTCAAGTGGAGATGAGGAGGAGTATACTTATGAAAGTATGCTCAGAGGAGGAGCAAAAGCTACTGTGGACAGTTTGTATCCACAACTTGCTGAATTTCCAAGAATTCAGAAGACATTTCAAGATCTAAGGATGCTTGTTGATGTAAAAGACAAGTCTATGATGGAGATATCACAAGTCATCCAAGATAAGGGTGCAAACTGGTGGCAAATAGAGGAGAACAGATTGCTAAACTTTGCTGGAGTTTCAAAGACAAGATTTCTCATTGATGAGGAAAGTTTTGCAAAGCTAGTAGCTGATAAAATTGAGGAGGAGAAAGAAAGGAAAGCTAAGGGAATCAAACACCCTGACAGTAGCTCAAATGATGATGATTCCCCTGATGATCCCTCAAATCCTTCAAACCCCAACCCTCCTGAAACCCCTCAAGCCAACCTCCCTGAACCTTCTCAACCCAAGTCTTCTATAGCAGACAGACTTTCAATCCCTCCTAAAACCTATCATAGGAAAGGCTCTGTATCTTCAGAGGTGTTGACCAAGGGTGGTAACACAACCAAAGACACATCTGCCAATGAAGGTTCTTCTGAACCCAAGGCACAGCCTAAAGATGTTGAGGTTCCTATACTAGAGGCTGGTTTGATTAAGGCCTATTCAGTGTCAGAAGAGTTGGACACTGATCAGCCCTTAATCATTCAGGATGACTCAGTGGCTGTTGAAATAAGCACTGTGATCTCCCCACAACTGCCATCTTTGAACCTTGTTGAAGGTGGAGATGTTGCAGGTTTAGGAGAAGGAGTTGAAAATGAGAAGTTAGTGGAAAAATCATAGGGAGTAGTAGATGAGAGAGATGTGGTGATCACTAGAATAGTGAGTGTACCACCAAATGAGGGTGATATAAGTGAGGAAGGGCAGGCTATTCTTGAAGTCAAATCTGAACTTCAGGAATCCCTTGATGAGAAGAGGCCTGTTCCTTTAAGTGAGGAAACTATTAAAGAAGGGAGAAAAGAAAGAGTTGAAAATGAGAAGAAGGCTGCTGATGTATCAGAGTCTTATATAAAAGAAATAGAGGGTGATGAGTGTCTATTTCCTAACTTGTTTGATCTGTCTACTGTTGCAGGTATTTCTTTTGACCAAATTTTTGCAGATGAGTTCTTAACAGATGCCCCTATCCAAGTAGATACAGGCTCAGCTCAAGCCTTACTTGGAATGCAATCAGAGAAATTGGACTCCTTGGCTCATCAAGTCCAATCTGCTCATGCTGAAACTTCAGGAGCATTGAATGAGCAAGGAAGGACCCTAGCATCTGTAGAAATGAGGCTCACTGGCTCTGAAGATGTTGTGCTCCCAACTCTGGAAGCAAGGATGAGTGGTGTGGAAACTGGTCTCCAAACCATTTCCACTGAAGTACAAAATGCCAAATCCACCATGGAAGCCATCTCAGAGGAGGTCAAGAAGGATCAAAAGTTGCTAAGGGACAATCATAATGCCAATGTCAAGGCTCTCAGGCTAACTGTCAAGCAAGCTCTTGGAAAGAAGACTGCATTGCAAAAGAGAAGAGCTGAAGAGCAAAGGCTAGCTATGGTGAAAGCAGCCTCTGAAAAATTTTCCCAAGAGGTATTGGCCAACATTGCTGAAGGTGCAGTGGCCAACCTCACTGAGCTTCTCAAAGCCCAACTGGATGCATCCCTGAAAGCAACCTTGGAGGAGGTTGTTCAACAAAAGACGAAGTCTGTTCTAGCTTTCCTTAGCTTGAGCAGTGATAGGATGCAGAATATACATGATGAAAATGTATATTTGTTGGAGGAGATGAAGTCCCTGAACCAGGCCCAATCCCTAATGGCCACAACTATGAGTGAGCTAAAACCCCAGTGTTTTGATGCTGCCAAAAAGGGGGAAAGGGAAAGAGCTAGAGCAAAAGGTGCCTTGGTGATTGGGAGCCCAGTCAAAGGGAAAGACAAAGCTGCTGAAGGAAAAGGAAAAGAGACAGAAGTGCTGAACTTAGAAGAACTAAATGAAGAAGAGCAATTGGCACTTGCATTGAAGAATTCAATGGCATCAGCACAAGAAGAAAGGATGAGGTTACAGCAGAGACCAGGTGGTGAGGTGTCTGGTTTGGACAAAGGTTATGAAGGTGTCCAAACTAGAGGAAAGATCAAGAGGGCAAAAGGAAAGAAAAGGCAAGTTGAAACCTTCACTGACTTTCCTAACAGTCTTGATCTTCCACCTGAATTCAGAATTGATGAAGATGAGCCTACATCAAAGAAGGCCAAAACTGCTGAAGAGACCAAAATTGCTGAAAAGGACAAGTCCTCTGATTCTGCCAAAAGTGCTGAAGGTCCCAAGTCCACTGAAGACATTGAAGAACTATTTGCTGAAGGATTTGGACCTGAACCTAAAAAGAAGACTACTGTCCTAGCTCATGATCCATCAAAGTTGTTTCATGAAGGGTATGGCAAAGACCCTGAAACACAACAGAAGCTGGCCATGATGAAGGCCCAAGAGAAAATGGATCTGTTAGAGGAAGCACAAAGAGCAAGAGACAAGAGAAGAGCTAACTTTCAGAAACCAAGAAGAAGGAGAGCAACCTACAGCAAGATGAAGCCTCAGCTTCTAATCCCAATGGACACCAAATATCCACACTTGGATAAATGGGTGCCAATTCAGCTAAATGATACATGGGAAGAGGCTAAAAGGGAGTTTGTCTATGACTATTATGTCATTGACAGATGGAATGGAGGAGATGCAAACTCTGCCTTTACTGAGTTCATGCTGGAATACTACAGAGAGTTGTATCAACAATTACTTGCAGCTGCTGACATTGCAAGAATTGAACTCAATGCTCCCAAGCCTATCATCTACATGCCTCCAAAGCTTGATGGATGGATTGACCAAGCAAGGATTCTAAGGGAGTTCACAGAAATTCTGAAGCTGAACAAGATGACCCTTGGACCCAAAGGAACTAACCAGGAAGCCATGGAACTCAAGAAGAGAGTGTGGGCACAATATGGGATGAACCCACCTCTTGAGGATGATCTCTAAGAATGGCTAAGTCTTCTGACTTTTTCTGGATGAAAAATTATCTTATCTGAAGATATCTTTTGCTATGTGGTCAAATCTGCTGAAGTATTGGACAAACCTGCTGATATGGTGTTTGCTCTGATATGGTTTAGATTGCTCTGATACAAGAATAGATGTGTTCTACTTTGATATCTGAAATATTTTGTATTAGCTCTGATACTTGAAGTAGTTGTTTTACTCTGATCTTATGTTTAGAATGTATTTGTAGTAAAATGTTATCTTGAATTCATGCTCTGATAAGTTATTTTTCAACTATCAACATGCCTGTAATGATTTTTATATGAATGATAGTTGAACCACCTTTGAATCAAGATACATTATTGCAAAAATCTCTATATGCCTATCCTTGAAACCTATTTGCAACAAAAACAGTGAATACACTAACACATTGTCTTTTCAGGAATATTGACCTTAGTCATGTCTTCTGAAGATATATGTAATAGGTGTAGACAAGTCACTTTTGCATAGAATGTGTAGGTTTTGGCATCATCAAAAAGGGGGAAATTGTTGGGAATAAAATGATACATGTTTTGATTAAATACCAAAACCCCCTGAGACATGCCCAAGTCTAGATGATTGTGTTCAAAATGTGATAGAACACATAGCACAAGGCTAGATGAGAAGCTGATATGTTAGGCAGCTCTTAGATGATTAGATGCACAATGTGAGGGGGAACCTATGACTTCAAAATGATCAAGATCAAGTCCCCTCAAGGCTCAAAGTCTGGAACAAACTCTAAGGACAAGAAAACTCCATATGAAATCTAAAACCTTGATCAGGAGAGTTGTCCAGAAGAGTTTCTTCTATGCAAGAAGAAGATTGCAAAGCTCAAAAGGACAAGATTAATCAAATATTATGATCAGGAGAGTTGTCCAGAGAAGTCAACTCTATGTGAAAAAGCTCTGATGCTAAAAGACCAAGTATGCTGATCAGGAGAGTTGTCCAGAAGAGTTGTCTCAGCAAGATTGAATCAGAACAGATGTTTTAAAGGTTGAAGGTCAACTATGCTGAAGAAGCTAGAGACAACCACACCCTAAAGAACTTCATTGAGACATGCTAAGATCAACTTGGAGTGAAAGAAAGGGAAAGAGCCAAGTCATCTGAAGAAGAGCAAGCCAACCTTGCTGAAAGGCAAAACTGCTGATAGTGATAAGGAGAGTTGTCCAGTTGATAAGGAATGTTGTCCTATCATTGGATAAACCTTCAGAAGCCATGTCCTAGTCCTAACAAGAAGTCAAACATTGGGAAAAGTGCTGCAGAAAGAAGACAAAGTCTTACAAGCCGTTTATTACCCAAATAAGGACATGTCACTATCAAGAATATGTCTTCCAGTTTGAAGAACTCAAGGAAGACATTTATAGCAATTTGGGGCTGCCTCTCCAACGGGCAAATCTCCATTTTGTCTATAAATACAAGGAGTGTGAAGACCATTGAAGCACCTCAACCTTGACAAGAATATCCAACTATCCTACAAGTCAAAGTGCTTTCAAAGCTATCAAAGACTATCTTAGTCTTCAAACACTTCTTCTAAGCTAATCCCAATTGTATATCCATACATAAGCTTAGAGAGATATCCTATCCTTATACCTTGATCTTCATTGTAAAGGATATCTCATTAGTTGGAACCTTACTTCAATCCTTACCCCTTTCAAGTGAGAAAGTGAGAAGGTTGTAGTAGTAGAAGTGGTAGGAGCTGACTGTTGAGAGAAGAACAGTTCAGTTCTGAGTTGAGAAGAGGGTACTAGGACTCTAGACATCCTAGGGATCAATTCACCAAGGAGTGGTGTTATTGATCAAGTGCACCTTGGCACTATAAAACAAGTTAATTCCAAGAGTAAAGGAATTATCCTGTTAAATCAGGGAAAGTGGATGTAGGAGCTTGAGTCTCTGAACCACTATAAACTCTTGTGTTGATTTACCTTACAAAGTACTTACATTCATTCAACACTGCACACAAAACTGATCTTTCAAAAGATACATATTCAAAGACTGTGCAAAACTGATTTGGACAAGTTCCCTGAAACTAAACTGGACTACTTTGGATTGACAAAGTGATTTCAGAAACTTAAGGAGTCTAAACTTAAAGGGCCAACCACTATTCCGCACATATAACTCCCCTAGATAGTTATTCAACTGAATACTCAATAGTACTTAGTAGTTTAACTATCTTAGAAGAGTTAATCATCTTCAGCAGTGTTGTCCAAGACAACCTTGCTGAGCTCTGGTTTGATCAAAGTTGAAAAGAATTGCATACAAGTGTAAGAGTGTGATATAAAGGAAAGGTCAATGGAAAAAGGGAAAAATTAATGAGGGATAAATGTGTCAAAAAAATATGTTCCTTAATTCTATACAAAATGACAAATGCGACAAACTTTTTGAATCGGAGGGAGTAATAATAACTAATTCCGATCAAATAATTATTATTATAACATCAAAGATAAGTAAAAAAAATGGATTTATTAATGAACACCCACCAAATTCGAATCAATAAATTGATTTGACGAAATCAATCATGCATTAAATTGACAACAAAGATGGAAATAATGTGATTTGATATGATTAAAAGAATATCATAATAATGAATTTATCTATCAATAAATTTTATAAAAATTGTTAAATTTTAAAAGAAACCGAATAAAAATCTCAGGTTTAACAAAATAGTTCGATAGATGGCCCAAAAAAACGGAAAAAATAACTTGTAACTTGAAAAAAAATCTGAATAATTATTCAAGCTTAAGAAATAATAAATAGCAACCACCCATTACCACTATCCTAATCTGATTGGACTACATTTGCAAAGAACAACACAAAATAAATAAAACGGTTGGGAGTTAAAAAAAGAAGGCAATTAAGAGACATGACAATTAAGTGATACGACTCTTCAACTCGCCATTTCAAATCTTCCATAATCCTCTATTAACCCATTATAAAATAAAGGTTGTTCGCATTCCATTAGTCATACTACAAAAAACGAGTTGCGTCAACTTTACTACGTTTGAAATCAGCAAGAAAGCCAAAAAATCAGAAATATTCGTTCAAAAAACAATATGGAGATGACTTCAATGCCGTTCGATTTGAAGGAGGAAATTTCTTCTAGGTTACTTCCTCACGATGCGACACGAATGAAGATGGTTTGCATGGAGTGGAATACGATGTTGTCAACTTCGATGTTTGTTAATGTCCACCTTCGGAAGATGAGGATGCAGAATAAATTTTCACCAATCATTCAAGATCAAATAGCGTTCTCCCCCATTGTCTACGAGAGGAGGGGGCAAATTGGGGAATCCTACCAAAGGCTTGTGACGGAAGATGACTTGCCTTCGGAGATCATTGCAGACTGCAGGGGGCTAACATGCGTTTCTACTATAAATGATGAAATGTTTATAGTAAATCCAGTTTCAACGGAAAAGAAGGAAATTCCGCATGCACACATAGAGTGGGATCCAACTTCAGATTGGGCATCAGCCTATTTTTACATGGGTTACGACGCGGCTAAGGATGATTACGTGTTGCTAAGGATAGTCATTTTCAACAATTTCAAAAGAAGTTCTCAGGTAAGCATTTATTCATGTAGATTGAACGTTTGGAGAAGGTTGGGAGAATTGCCTTTTGAAGGATATATTTCGAAGTTTTCATATTTTGTTAGAGGAAAAATTCATTTTCAGACGCATCGATCGGGATGTTGGGCAAAAAAGATTGGAACTTTCAATGTTCATGATGACTCTTGGGGTGAGATAGATCCTCCAATTCAGCAGGATGTTCGTTGGGGAGAGAGCATCTTATGGAGACTATGGGATATTAGTGGGATGGATGATGAAACATTACTCATTTCTCCAGTTGTGCATGTGGATTATGAGGTGAGAGATTTTGAGTTTCTGCTACTTCAGGTCTATGGGGTTAACGAGGCTTGGACTAGATACGTGATAAGGTTTAATCCGGATGAGTTCATGCCCAATTCTTTCATTCCGCAACCTTTATTTCGCATCAAGCCTTGTAATAGGAAAATATTGTTTAGAAGAGACCCTATTGGAACGTTCTTCTCTTATGATCTGTTTAGTGGGGAAACGGAGGAAGCAGCTTTTGAAAATGGAGTGGATCATTTTGGCTATCGCAGGATTATCAACGTAACTCATAGTGTGGTTTGCCCAAGGAATTTCTAGATGTGGAATATTAATATAACTATTTTGTCTAGTATGTATTTTGGATATTTCGTTTTGCACTTTTGTAGAATTTTGTTATGATATGTTAAAGCTAGGATGCTGTTCTTTTAATTTGGAAAAAGTTATGATGCTGTTATTATGTAATATCTTATGGAATAGTTAGATTTTATCTACTATGAATTTTGGTTATTTACTTTTGCAAGCTTAAGGCCTAAATATGTTTTTATCAACCTATTATATATGTTATTTCCTTTTGTAATGTCTCCCTTTTGTTATGTATCAATCAAAATGTATGAGGTCCAAAATATGCAACAAATCCTATAAATAACGATAACAATTTAATAAAGCAAACAAATTGAATCTAGAGTACTTTTAAAATTCTAGAATGTAGATAATCAATAAGTTGAACATAAGGAAAATAATTCTGAATATATTAGGGGATATTTTGAACATAATAAGGACCAAATGTTTCTCCAAAAGGACTATTAGCAGTAGCAAACCATAAGAAATGTTTCCCAGATTCCGAATTAAAAGGCAAGCAAAATTGATTGTTTTGGGAGCATAACCCAGAGCAAAAATATAAAACTAGAAAAAACAAAATACATGATCAGGGGGATCCATAAACAAACAACGGAATGTCTTGGGCATATTCAATCAAATCAATTTCTAGATTTTTGAACCAGTGGGGTCCATAAACATTTCGACCATCCTCTTGCGATAATTGACGGAGCATGTGACAGAGTATTCCCCCTTTTTGCTGGGCTTGCCAATCATAGTGTTCTCTACATGGTAGGCCACGATTACCCCGCAATCGAGAGTTCCAGGATACTGCTGCAAGCAATCTTCAGTCTGGGGTAGTTGAAGAGGTTTCTTCATGTATGGATGGTTTGGGAACAACCTCTTACAAGCATCCCGAAATTTCTTATCAATATATTTGACCTGGGGACAAAAGGAAAATTGTTGGGACATGAAAAAGCACTTATGACCATTCATAAAACACCGAAAAATAATGGAACATATATACATCAGACAAATTTTTCAAAAATATATTATTAGATGAAGAATGAAGTCGAGAAATTACCACAACAACGACATCTCTCAAGTGGATATCCAACCGACCCTTGCGTTGGAGGATAGAATTCAGAAACCGCCACTCGCCCTTCTTCACATTTAGCTTCAAGAGAGTCCAATGATAAGCTGATCCAGAATGCCTATGAGTTTCGCCTCGTCCAAGAATTGGAAACAAAACCCAGTCTGCCCCTAAGGCTTCTTCAATTCGGTTGTCGATCAAATTTACCACATTCTTGTCCTTAGTGCCCCCACAATCATTGATTAAAGACTGGAAAACATCATTCAAGTCCTAAGTTAGACAATAAGCTCGGGAAAAATGCTGAAGATTTATTCGAGCTCGTGAAATTCAGAGCAATAAGATTAAAAAATTTACCCAGCACATTGCAGAAAAGGTAACTGTGTATTTGACCCCTGGTTTATGCTTAAAATGGAGAGATTGACAGATATCTGCCCACGCATCAATGACCTATTCATCAAAATGAGAGGACGATAAATGATAGACATATTAAGAAGAATAAAACATGGATATATGGAAACAGATTATCTAACCTCAAAAGGGATTCTCCCTTCTTCAAGAATATCTATCATATTTTGCACAGTGACCTCTGCTAGAGGCTGAATTCCCTTCCAAACAATGAAACTGCATTGACATAAGACAATTAATTGAATCAGATAACAAAAAAATAATTTGACATTAAATATAAGAACATAGCTTAGTTTAACATATACAGGACAATTCAGGATATTACTCTGGCCCTTTGAATTCCCAATCATCTAGAAGTTTTTCCTTAATGTGAGTCCTCAAGTTTTTAACAGCTGGCATCCTTCCGTTCAAAACGAATTTTTGGGAACTGTTAACCTTGGCTTTGTTTTTGCCCAATGCTTGACCTCCTTCGCCAATTATTAAAAGTTCTCTTGTGTTGGGTTGGGGAGTGATCTCCTTTGCAATTCTATCGTCATTAACAGTCCGCCTTTTTACGGCTCTTGTAATAGTACTTGGATCGGGATGGTTTGCCTATCTCTTCACATTTTTTACATCATTTGGAGAGGCTCCTTGAATTGGGGCATTGGAAGGTTCACTCTTGACTTCTTGTTTGGTCTTGCACAAATATGAGAGGCAACTCTTCAAATAGGCATTCTCCATTAAAAGTTCTTTATTACTTTCCCTAAGAACATGTAGGTCAACACTTGCATCCATTAGATCAATATTATCAGGGTTTGAGAAAACCTGGGTAGCACTTGGAACGAATGTGGACTCATTTAGCCGATCATGCAACTGATCCTTTTCCTAACACAACTTTTGGATGAACTTATCCTTTTCAAGCAAAGTTTCTTTTAGCCCCACAATGTCAGATTGAAGCTCCACAACCCTGGTTTCCATAGCAGAACTGACCGGATCGGATTGGACATTAACATCTACCAATTTTTCTAACTCTGCATTACTGACAAGTTCAGGAAAAAGATTCCTGGTAACATCGGGAGAAGAAGGAATGTCAGTATTCTCAGTATCCACTCCGACAGAAGACAGGTTTGCAATAACTTGGTCAATTTTTTTAGAAGCCTCCTTTTGATTTGAATCTTCTTGAGTAAACCCCAAACTCCATGATGGAGTATCAACATTCAACTTGCCAACCAGGCCAACATTAAAGACTCCTTCCACATGGGCACCCCCCATCTCAGAGGCAATGACTGCAGAAGGGGGATGAGACTGCGGCACTTTCATTTCCAAATTGGACTTAGGTCCCGTATTGTTATCGATGACACCATCAAACTTAGAGGACACTTTCATTACACAGGGCTGATTCTTTTCGACAGTTGCACCTCTAACACCAGATTGAGAGTCAGAATTCAGATGAGGAATATGACCTTTACTCACATGAGTCGTTGGAACTTGTCTACTGTCCTTCCCAAGTACATGTTCAGATTGGGACGAATTCAATCCAATAAATATCGTCCCATTGCCACTGCTCTTGTCAAAGCCTTCTGGTGCATCTGCAATCGTACCAGAACGGGGCATTTCTGAGTTGATTTGGGCAGCTGTAGGCTTTGATACTTCAATGACTTTTGGAGAACTGGAATTGAAACTACATCCTTCGCCTGACGGGAAATCCCTTCCAAAGGAGCCAAGGGGGGAAGGGCGACCTTGTAATAGCACTAAACTTGTACACTTATTTTTATTAACTGAAAAATTCTTCTCTCGAACTCCTTCATAGCTGCCTGAGTCTGTCCTCCCAGCCTGGTGACTTTCGTTCAGATTCTGGACTTCTCTATATTCAATCAAATCCCTAAGCTTAATTTTCTCATCCGACGTTGCCTTCAGATGCAACTTCCTAATCTGAAACAAAATTCAAGTACATTAATCTACGTAGAGGAATGTTTAATATGTCCAGATGTTATATGTTAACATATAATTAAACCATGAAATTGAATAAGGACTTCGAACCTGGACCTGCTTTGTTAACTTTAAATTAGGAATATCTTTATTCACCATGTGCAGATCCCATTTCAGGAATCTTGGGATAGCGTACTTGTCCGTGAGCTTAACAATCAAAGCATGTTCGCATAACCAAAACTAAACAAGAGTAAGAAAAATAACTAATTACAATTGATGAGATTTTAATGGAATAATTGTGTCAATATAATATAACAAATTATGGAAGGTTACTTATTGGCAACATAACAACACAACCTCCTGCTTTCAAGTTCTTGCTACTCTTTAGTTGCATTCGCAGCATCTCAACAATAAGAGTTTTCCAGTCGTAATTGCAAACATCGGACAGAGATTCAAAATAACAACCCAAATGAATAGCAACTGAACAATTCTGATTTGGGCTTAGAAGAATAGCTAACGTATACAAACTCACGAGGCGGACAACATCCTTAATGCTGTCAATATCAGTTCTGAGTAAAGCTCCCTTCAGTTTTGTTAGAATAAGATTCTTGTAGAGAACAAATTGGCAAACAGGGAGACGTCTAATCTCTTCAGGGAAACACCTATGCATCCAATTTGGAAATGTGTAGTCTGATTCTTTCAAAGAAATATGAGTGTTTCCACAACTAACACCAAATATAAGTTGGGCATCTCTCCGCTCCAAGTGAAGAATCTTCCCTCCAATGAAAAAGATCCAGACGGTTGATCAAAACACTTGATGATTTTTCGAATAACATCATCATTCTTTCTCATCCTCCTAAGTAATAGTTTATCTCCAAAGCCACAAGTACTCTCAAAAAGTAACCAAAATGGGGTTCTCTTGATCCAACAGATATGAGACTCGGTAAATTTAAGGCTATTTATTTCCTTTATAAACGTCCTAAGATTAGAACGGAAATAAGTTTCTTTTTCATTGATTTGGACATTACCTGAAAAATTTTGCAGGATGATAAATGATTCTGTCTAAATTTGGCTTATGCCTGGGAACGATTAAATGTTATTAAGGAAACTAACCGAAACAATTAATCGGTTTGTTTGGATTGATTCTCCTTCTAAATTCATCGTCGCTACTGCTATCAGAGGTAGAATCTTCAAGAGCATCATCTTCCCACACATCAGATTCATCTACAGAACAACAAAGTATGGAAACTTTAACAAATTAAAAACAAAAGAAGGCATCAACATGTTGAAACACAACAACACCATAAAAAATTCTACAAACCAATAACGTGGAAAAAATTCCCCCAACTGATCTGAACCAAAAAAAATGAGTCCCAACAATCAGAGTGTACCTTTCCCTACAGAGTCATCGAAATCAGTTGAGATATCTACATTCCTTCGCTTTTGTCTTTTTCTCTTGGGATTGGCTGATAAATCGCTATCTACAAAAAAAGCTCTGTTTCAGTTTTAAAAAATCCCCCGTTCAAGAATAACATCATTTATTTTATTATTTAATGTTAGATCTTTTCAAAGTTCAAACCTGATTCGGATTGACTGGACTGGGAGAAATATGTTGCTGGCCTTTTTCCTGTAGAGGACAAACAACAAATCGAATGGATTTTATACATGGATGAGTACTGATGAGAAAATATTCACAGATTAAAACAACTCTCATCCAGAACGAGTTAGGGTTCGCCTAAAATAGGTTTATTGAATACGTTGGACAAAGTTGGGTTTACCTATGTTCTTCTTCTTGGGCTGCATGCGTCCCAATTTTTCATCCTCTTTTGGTTTGGACTTATAAGAACGCTTCGCCGGAGCCATTTCCTTCACCGAACACCTATTACAGAATTCCTGAAAATATGTCCCTAAATTTGGGGGCCAACACCAGAAAAAATCTACAATCTTAAAGCTAAGATCCCTGAATTCGGAAAAAAGCTTCGCACCTGAACTTATCAGCCGGATTAGTGATAACGAAGAGGGATAAAACCTTGAATGAAGCTGGAGTTTGGCTTTAATCACAACTTGAGTGGAAAATAGTAGAAGCAAGGTAGGAAAAGCCTAGGGAAAGTTGGCGTCTAATCTTTCTCTTCCCTCAAAAAGTTTTTGGCTGACGAAAAGACATATTCGAAAAAGGAAGATATAATCAATTTTTTCTCGGACAAAGTGGAGGGAAGATTTCAGCATTATTTGATTCAATATAATGTACTATTCAAATGGATTTCCTCTCATAATATAAGTCTAAGCTCAAGATTTAAAATATATAAATGACATATAAGCATGGTATGTCTAAATATATTTTTTCTAGGAACCAAATCCAAAGATATTGCTCCTAAAGCATGATCGTCCAATTTAAATGTTTAGAAACATAAGTCTAAGCTCAATTATAACAAAATCTCATTAAAATTCACAAAACTTAATAGGATTAATTGGAGAGGAATGGTAGGGCACACTAATTACTATAAACAAAATGTTACAATTTGATTTAGATGGTTGATTTTAATTCACAGTCTCCCCAAAGAGTTAAAATATAATATAGTTGATTTAGACATCAAAATATCCTTGGATTTGAATGGCAGTGTAACTCTCCCCACGCGAAAAGTACACTATGCTCACAACGTACAAAATGTTATCAAACTATAGAACAACTGAATATATATACTAAATCCATTTAACTCGTTATGGAAAAATGTTAAATATTAGCTTGGCTTCAGAATTTTAAGATCAAAAAAATATGAGTTATTTGCATTTTCAGATGGTTGGGGCACATGTTCAATGAGATCTTTTTCCCACTAGTGTGGAAGGACTCATTACTCAACATGTTCACTCCTTTGTATTCCACTTGTTCACAATACCTCCTCTCCACTGAGGTCCTCACAATCGTGTAGCACATCAGATACAAGCCTCCACTGCTCTCATTACCAAAATCTCGAGGGGAGCACATTCAAGCTATCTTATGAGCTCAAGTACGTACGGGTGCTCCACTGCGCTCTTATTCGTATGAAAACAGTTTATAAGCCTTTCTTTTCCACTCAAGTTGTGCTCGAGTAGCTCCTTTAGTCAATTGGGTCACCAGCTAATAAACCTTCTTCAACTTGCTAGTCGAACCTACTACTAAACCATTGGTTGATTTAAATCCAAACAAATTAGCACTTTTTCTATTTCCCGACACCATGAACAGTTATAGGGAAGGGTAGAATCACAAGGTATATTTAGATTCTTAACCTAATTTGTTAAATTATATTGACCCAATATTGGGAACATAATTTAGATTCTTAACCTTTGCCTCATTGTCGAGGACTAGAGACGTTGGGCTTCTCATTAGAGTGTTATTCAATGAGATCTTTTTCCAACTAGTGTGGAATGACTCATTACTCAACTTATTCACCCCATTGTATTCAACAGCATGACACCATACCTCCTCTCCACTGAGGTCCTCACAATCGTGTTGCACAAGTACGCATTATTGCTCCACTGCGCTCTTATTCGTATGGAAACAGTTTATAAGGCTTTATTTTCCACTCAAGTTGTGCTCGAGTGGCCCCTTTAGTCAATTGGGTCACCAGCTAATAAACCTTCTAACACAAAGACGCTCCTACTACTAAACCATTGGTTGATTCGAATCCAATCAAATTATCACTTTTTCTATTTCCCGACAAGTTTATTTAGTTATAAGGACAGGCGGAGAATTACAAGATATATTTAGATTCAGGCCTATTAATTTGTTATATTATATTGACCCAATATTGAACTACTCAAATTTATCCGCCTATACCCCTGAATTATAGAATTATGGATGAACTAAATACAAGGATAATCTCAAATTAATTCACATTCAATTATATTCAGAAATAATATACCACTAAGCTCAATTCTCTCCCGTCTAATAATGCATTCACTAAACATATTCTTCATAATCGGAGAGCAAAGGTTCCCGTCCCTCTAATTTCTATAAACAATTTGATCAAATTTGATTCTGTTACACTAGTTGGCCCACTATTTACTATAAATCATATATAGGATGAGCATTTAGTATGCCCTAGTATTAACCACATATATTATCCCAGTATTATAAAAACTGAATATACATACTAAATCAACTGAATTCTGATTTTCAACCCATCCAAACTCCTTCAACCTACTAAATTGACCTAGAAAATCCAATACAAACTGGATAATTTGATCTTCATCATTTATTAACCCCTGACCAACATGGGACAATTGAACATAAGTAGGGTTAATATGAACATATATGGACTCACTTTTGAACACAACAGGGTATATTTTGAACATTATTACAATAACCGAAATATGAACTCCCCACAATATGAATATCGACAGGCAAATGAGATAGGGCCAATAACAACACAATAGAGCACAATCCTAAATCTACCCTGAACAAATAAACAGAGCCATGCACCACAACACCTAAAATTGTTTCTAATTGTTGGTTAAATGACTTTCGAAAATGAATATAAGGTCAATCCCAAAAAAACAAGCATTAATCATAAATCAACAGCCAATTTAAACAGTGGCATGAAAGCCAAGCTACTATTGTTTCTGAATGTTGGTTTCATGACATTCCAGCTTGATAAGACAAAAAATGGATTGTTGGCTTGCTAAATCAAAATGTGGAATGGAAAGGAAACCACTAATCATCAAAATTACAATTGATTGATGTCGGAAGATTCTTGCAGCGTATCATTCGCCATTAAACAGCAAAATGTGTCATGCCGACCCATTTTAAAACATTTGGGACACATAGACGGCTTCCTCTTTCTTTGTTCCCCAAAAGACGGTAACCTCTTCTTTTTTGGACGGTCGGGAGGACGGTTTAGAATTGGGGGGATAATTTTTTACTCTAAAGGAAGCTGGGGTTGAATTTCATATTTTTCAAATTGGGGAATAGGATGAAGATCAAACATGTAACACTCTCTGTACTTGGTTGTGAAAAAGCATTCTTCAACATATGTGAAAAGACTAGGGCTGTTCTTCCGGATTACAGCCACAGGATGTAAGCACGGGAAACCTCTAACTCTCCATTGACAACAAGAACAGGATTTTGTTCGAAGGTCAACCCAAACGGATGGAGTAGACCCAACTTCAAAATCTCCACCGGGGCATTGCACAACTGCCCATGTTCGACCTTTATTGGTTAGGTGATTCCACCACTGTTCTTTTGAAGGGCACAACGCACCCGTCCACTTTGCACTTTCTTCCCTACGTTCAAGGTGCCATCGGCTGACACCTGAAACCAAAAGGATGCAACAATTAAATAAAAAATGTTAATGAAACGAAACAAACAGAAATGAAACCATACCTTTTCTAATTTAGTCTATCATATATGTAATGGGCAAGCCCCTGAAATCTGAAATCCACGAGTTAAGTGATTCGGCGGCATTTGATGTCATTTCTCCATATCTTGTAATATGGGGGGAATAAGCCACTGCCCATTTCTCGACTGGAAGTGATTCTAACCACTGATCAGCAATGACACCACCAATACCTTTGAAAATTGCAATTTTCTCATTGAAAATACGCACTGTAGGAGCATATGCACAGTCTCGAAAAGCATCACCCATGTTAGATCGGATTTTATTGCTCCAACCCTTAGAAAATTTGTCTTTCAAATTGGTCAACAAATGAAATAGACAGAAAAAATGAATAGGTTCATGGAAAACTATTGGGAAGGCAGACATCAACCCACAGTGCCTATCCGATATATAAAAAACCTGTTTTGAATGTTTAATAAAATCCCTCAATTTCTCTAGGAACCAAATCCAATTCTTTGTATTCTCGGCGGATACTATAGCAAATGCGACGGGAAATAGGCATGCAATCAAAATCACAAGAGATGAATATTGTATTCATTGCATTTTCTAACTTAATAATGGAAAACATTATAACTAAATATTAACTGAAACCAAAATACTGCATAATTCAGACCTGCAATATTCACTGAAACAATTCCAATCCCAAATTTCCAACATTATAACATTCATTGATGGAAATGCCTTAATTCCACCACTTTCATTTACTGCATTTGCTAACTCAATATTGCACGAAATTTCTGCTATCAAAAATTAAGAAACAGCAAGCAATACCTTATTTTCTTACATGTTAAACATATAGAAAGGCTTGAAAACCAAAATAGTTGAAACATAAAAACTATGATGGACGAAAACCAACAACCCCTGAATTTCCAACTTTTAACGAAATAAACAAATAAAAAGCGTGGGAAAATTAGTTACCATTGTCCCCGTCTTTGGCAGTAGCGGATAGTAATGTACCCTTAGCACGACCCTTCATGAAAGTTCCATCAATGAACAACATTGGCCTACGGCTCTGAAAACCATCAATGCAAGCCTTGATAGCAATAAACAGTCGTTCAAATCGATCTGATTTAGGATTGGGTTATAGAAAAACAACGTTGTCTGGGTTAGTACGCTCAATTGCAGCACAATACCACCGTAATTGGTGGTATGACTTGTCATAACTACCAAATATATGATCCCTAGCTTTCTCTATTGTTCGCCACGCTTTCCAGTAGGGGATCTTCAATCCATAATGATCATTCAACAAGTCAATTATTTGTTTACCACCTGTAGTTGGTTCAGTCCTAACCGTTTGAATAACAAAATCTGACATGATTTTGGGACTCATTCTCTTAGAATCCTCTTTCACAAGATTTCCAACACATCTATGAATAAGATTGGCTTTGGAAACTACAAAATATCCAGAAATTGGCTGACACTTAGCTTTGATAAACCAGTCACATTCACCGATCAACGACTCGTGGCATACGACATTAATGTATTTTTGATCATTTTTTGAGTAAATAAACTTAAAACCCATTTGAGTAGAATACTTGATAAGTTCACACCTAAATTCAGCAGCCCCACCCCTAAATTCTAGCGCTATGCCACCAGACATAATCTGGGACCAAGAATCTGAAAGCAGTGGTTTATTGGGAATGGATGGACACAAGCCATATGCAGGGATGTTGGATTTGCCCTGAAACTCACATGATTGACCAATATTTTTCATTTTCTTAACAGCCTTAAATGGGATCCTATTTGGTTTTGGAGCAATAAATGACTTCACTGTACCATTCGAAGACTGTGATGAAGGCATTAAAGATTGATCAACACTAAATGCATCGGATGGGGGATTACGAACATGGCACAAAGGAGTAATTTGGGAAAGACAAACAGAAACCAGTTTCTGACAAGTAATTTGGCAAACTGAAAGCAAGTTTCTCAAATCAAGGTCTCCACCCAATTTGCAATTAGAGATGCTACCAACGGACCAAGAAAAAGAAATATTTTCAACATTGTTTTGGAGTTCAGGCCAAGAATCAAAAACTTGGGACAAGAAAAAATTGAATGTTGATTTGCTATTAATAGAAACCATCTTGCTAATAGAATTGTGGCTTACATTAACGAAAACTTCATAATCCATGGGTGATTGAAGGAGCGAGAGCAGATTGTGTGTTGCAACAAATTTCGCTTTTTCTTCGAGGAACCCTAGAAATGAATATGAAGATAGGGAATTAGAATAATGCTGAATCCGATTTCAAAATTCAAATAATTGAGAGGAGGGAAGATAATCGGCGGCCGGGACCTTGATTTTCCTGCAGATTGGACGTCGCCGGAAGGGACTTTTGCCCTGACAGAAGCTTGTACGGGGAGCCCTTTTCCTCCTCTTTTCCTACAAACTAAATAAAAAATGAAAAAGCAGAAATTACCAAATAAATGAAAGTGAAAGGGCAAAAGAGGAAATTCAGTTCTAACTTGGGAGTGGATTGCTTTAAATTTCAATTTGAGAAATTCGGAGGGAGTGCTTTAAATTTCAAAAAGTAGGATCTAGTAATCAATATTCCTTTTTTTTTTTTAAGTTGTCTCTTACGCTTTTTCTACACTTTTTGTCTCTCTCCCTTCCCTATCTGCGCATTTCTCTCCCTCTCTCCATCCTTTTAATTTTCTAAACCCCTTTTCTTTCCCCTTTTTTTTCAACAACTCACTTTTTTTTTTTTTTTGCAAACTCATTGTAATTCTTTTTTTTTCTTATACTTTATATTTTATTAGATTTAATATTATCTCTCATCAATTTTAATTTTAATTTTAATTATTTAACATTTATTATATATATTTAAAAAATATTTTACAGTTCAATAAAATTTATATATTTACGTGAGAATGTATCATTAACAAAATATTTATAAAATAAAATCTATAAATTATTTTAAATAAATATCAAAACTATTTTATAAAAATAGAATAATTAAATATGAAAGTTATTATTTTTTTAAGTAATATGAAGGTTAATTTTAAAAAATTGAAAATCTGTTTTGAAAATTCAAAATAACTATTGGAGAACATGATTAGAGATTTTTTTTTTCATTTATTCAGTGAGATTAACTTGCAATGTTTCATTAGGTATAAAATTTACATCGTATTTGATAATTGTATTACTATTTTTTGTATTTGTTATTTTTTGTTACATACAGTAAAATTGAAATTTCAGTATTCAATTATTATTAATTATAATATAGAATACTGAAATTTTCTCTAAGATAAAAATTAAAAAACAAAAAAAAATAACAAATAACAAAAAAAAAAAAAAATACACATCTCCTTAATATAAAAATCAGATTTGACTTAGAAATTATATTTCATTTTATTTGTTTATTGATATAATACAATTATTAAATACTATGCAAAATTTATACCTAATGCAATATTGCAAGTTAAGTTTTATTTCAAAATTTTAAAATAGGTTCTCAATTAAAATAATTTTGATATTTATTTAAAATAATTTCTAGATTTTATTTTGTAAAATATTTTTTAAATATATATATATAACAAATATTAAATGAAAATAAAATTAAGATTGATGATATATAAATAGAGATAAGATTAAATTTAATAAAATATGAGGAAAAAAGGGTATTATAATGAATGAATTTTAAAAAAAAATTAACAAGTCATTGGTTGAAAAAAAAAAAGGGAAAAAAGATGTGTTTAGTGAATTAAAAGCATAGAGAGGGGAGAGAAAATTCTGCACAAGCCGGATAGAGAAAAAGTAAAGTGTGTTAGAGGCGCGGCTGCACTCCTATTTTTCAAGAAAGCGCTTATACTTGAAAATAAATTCTGTTTTTATTATATTTTAAAGATTTCATTTTAAAACTATAATAATTAAAAAAATTGTCGAGGTTGAACTTTGAAGTTAGAAATTTGATTTAAAATCTAGAAATAAAACGTCATCGCAAAGTACTAAATTCATTTAAATTAGGCTTATAGGCACTTTGAATAACTTTTTTTTGGTCACTTGTATGAATTAAGTTCACGAAGATCTCCTCTCTTTCTAGCTAAATACTTAAAGTAAACCCTATTAACGTGTTCTCTCCTCTTTCTACCGCAATATATTAACGTTCTCGTTCTCTCCTCTCTTTCTAGCTAAATACTTAAAGTAAACCCTGTTAACGTGTACATTAGTAAACCCTATTAACGTGTACGTTCTCTCATTAACGTTCTCTCCTCTTTCTACCGCAATATATTAACGTTCTCGTTCTCTCCTCTTTCTGCCGCAATTCTGCCGCAATATATTACGTTCTCTTTCTGCCTTTCTACCGCAATATATTAACGTTCTCGTTCTCTCCTCTTTCTGCCGCAATATATTAACGTTCTCTCCTCTTTCTGTACGTTCTCTCCTCTTTCTTTCTGCCGCAATATATTAACGTTCTCGTTCTCTTCTCTTTCTGTACGTTCTCTCCTCTTTCTGCCGCAATATATTAACGTTCTCTCCTCTTTCTGCCTGACACTGTTGATTAACCTCAATAACCACTTACCACGTTCTCTCCTCTTTCTGCCGCAATATACTAACCTCAATAACCACTTACCACGTTCTCTCCTCTTTCTGCCGCAATATATTAACCTCAATAACCACTTACCACGTTCTCTCCTCTTTCTGCCGCAATATATTAACCTCAATAACCACTTACCACGGTTCTCTCCTCTTTCTGCCGCAATATATTAACCTCAATAACCACTTACCACGTTCTCTCCTCAATAACCACTTACCACGTTCTCTCCTCTTTCTGCCGCAATATAATTCTCCCAGAAGAATATATTGTTCTCGTTTTTTTACAGAATTTTATGTGTGTTCAGTTCGTTCTCTTAGTACGTTCGTTGAGACTTCGTCTACAGTGGTACTACTGTGTACGAAGTAGAAGTCGTTTTACCTTTGGGAACGGAACGTCAAACCAGTCGAGCACTACCTGGGCGTATTCTGTTCTGCGGGAAAAGGGTTTCCCTTGACTCGACTTTTTATTTTCGATATTGCAGTTACCCATATCAGGCGTACAGTTTCCAACAAAATATCTGTGTGTAGTTATTTTTAAATAACTAAACAATGATAATCTGTATGTTAAACGGTAATACTCTATATACAACACAAAAACTTATATGTAATATTGCATGTGTTGACCAATTAAGTCAATTGGGTTGAAAATATTGACTTATTAAGTCAATTGGCTGAAAATATATATTATTGGGTCACCATTAATTTATTTGAGTTAATTCTTAATTTATTTGTCAACTGGCTTGCTTGTGTTCTAATTTTGACCAAAATTTTTAACCCATTTATTTTACCAGTTTCTGTGATTTTTTTATCTTTTATTTTATTTCCGAACGCGGGATATTAAATGTAGTAATTCAAATTGTAATATGTAGTAACACACATTATTTTATATAGTAATAACACAAACTATTTTATATAATAATACAAATTCTTTTACTTAGTAACACATTTTTTCTAGTGTTTTTGTTAATGTAGTAACTCACATTATAATACGTAGTAACATATATTATCGCATTTAGTAAACACAATAACCATGTTGTAATGCAAATCATTTGATAAAGTTACATATAATAACAAACGCATATTTAATGTAGTAATTCAAACTATAGTATGTAGTAACATATAATTTTTTATATAGTAATACCGATTCTTTTATGTAGTATTTTTTTTCTAGAATTTTTATTGATTAAGTAACTCACATTATAACATATCGTAACATATATTATTGCCAATAATATAAAATAACCTTGATCCATAATAATTATTAAAGAATATTTAAAGAATTAAAAAATATTTAAATATTAAGGCCGTCGTAAATTGCAGCGTTCGGCCGCGGCCTGGGGTGACCAAAAACTCTTCGAAGGAGACGACTAAGTACAATTTCTGCTAGTGGGTGTATTTATAAAAAATATGAGTGTGAATTGAACTGTCAGTGAGTGTATTTATAAAAAATGTGGGTTGAGCTGTTAGTGGATAGATTTATAAAGAATGTGAGTGTGAATGACTAAAATGCATATATACAATATTTCACGTAGACATGGGCAGCGGTTGAAAACCGCCAGTTTCGGTTAGAAACCGGCGGTTACGGTTTTCGGCAACCGTAACTGAACCGCCGGTTACGGTTACGGTTTTTGAACCGGCGGTTCGGTTCGGAAACCGGCGGTTTGCCGGTTAGTTTTTTTTTTTTTAAGCTCGTTTTCGCCTCTTTTTTCGATCGTTTTCGCCTCTTTTTTCGATCGTTTTCGCCTCTTTTTTCGATCGTTTTAAGTTAAAATTATTTGTACAACTTAAAATTAAAATTATACTCGTTTTAACTTTTGTTTATCGTTTTTTTTATAAATTATTATATTATAACTTTAAGTCGATAACTTATATTCTTATAACTTTAACTTATAACTTATTAAATATTAAGAGAATAAATTTAATGTAACTTAGGCGGTTAGGCCTATTTCTTAAAAAAATAAATTAATTATAATTTACATTAGAAAACTTACAAGTTACAAGTTACAACTTATAAAAACTAAATCAAACTTATATAAATTAAAAACTTTAGAATTACAACTTACAACTTACAATCAATTTGGAATTTTGGGGAGGGGTTAAAAGAAATTGGACTTGAGCTTAATTTAAAAAATTAAACTTAGAAATTCTAAGTTCAAATTTTTTAAATTAAGTTGCCTACGTATCCAAATTCAACGGAAATTGGAATCAAAGTCCACGTAGTTCTCTTACCTCAACTTACCTCGTTGTTGTTGAACTTGAAGGAGGTTCTTCATTCTTCACTTCCGCCCGTAGAGGTCCATTCCTCGTCTTCTTCATTATCTTCTTCTAACGATTGGGCTCTTTTTTCGGCTCTTATCCAATCATCAAGTAAACATTGGTTCTCTACGTTTTCAACGGTCATATTGGATCTTGTTGCATCCAAAGTATAACCTCCTACACTAAATGCTTGCTCAACGACAACGGTTGAGGCGGGAGCCGCTAAAATTTCTCTTGTAAGCATTGACATTGCCGGAAATACTTGAGTCACCGTCGACCAACACCTTAGTATATCAAAGTCTCCTTCCATATTTTCCATGGATGTATTCGCTTCATAGCTTTCATATTCTTGAGTATAAGTAAATTTTAATTTTTTACAATTACGTTGAAAAAGAAAGCTATCAACATCATCATCATCCATGTCGTCATCATTATTTTGTACGTTAAAACTAGCACTAGAACTAGAAGAAGAACTATGACTAGGGTTGGATAAACCATGTGTATCCATATACTCCTTAATTAATGATAATATAAGTTGTTGAACTTCAAATATGAAATGATCGGTGTTCGGTTGATCATTCGAAAATTCGGCAATAGGATATAATTTTTTATAATACAAGGCTAACATAGCTTTAACACCATCTAACTTATATCTAGGATCAAAAACTTTAGCAACTAAAAATATAGGGGGAATTATAGCAAAATATTTTTTCCATTTTTCCAACATAGGAGCAATAGCAAGATTTAATATTGGATCGTTTTTGTAACGTGCTAAAATGTTGACAATTTTTAGACAATGTTCAAGTGCCAAATGAGAAGTAGGTTCGTAAACTTTAGACATAGCAAAAGTAGCATTATTAAAAGTTTCCAAAACCTTAATTATGTTTATGCAATGATTCCAATCTTCAGGAAGTAAACCAAAACCACATTTTTCTTCTTCAAAAAAATCACATAAAGTCTCTTTATAATCAACCGACTCTTTTAACAACTTATAAGTAGAATTCCACCTTGTTGACACATCAAGAGAAATTTTTTTTGGATGCACATTCCTACTTCTACAAAAATGTTTCCATTTTTTCATCAAACTACTACGCCTCGTCAAATAAGTAATAGCATCTTTAATAGGAGAAATATAAATTCTCAAAGCATTTAAACCATCTTGAACACATAAATTTAAAATATGACACATGCATCTAATATGAAAAAAATTTCCACCAACATACGGTTGACATGCAATGCGAAGTTGTTCGATACTAGCATTATTAGCACTAGCATTATCAAAACCAATTGAAAAAATTTTGTTAATTAAACCATAAGATTTTAAAATTTCAACAATTTTCTTTTTAATAGCATCGGCCGAGTGCACACAATCAAAATTCCTATAAGCAATTAATCTTTTGTTTAATGTCCAAGAATCATCAATCCAATGACAAGTAACTCCCATATATGAATGTTTTTGAAAATTATCACTCCAAATATCGGAACAAATAGAAACTTTACTCTTAAGTGAACGAAAAGTATTGATCAAAGCAAGTTTATATTCACCAACAATATTAGCAATATCACGAGTAACCGTAGAACGAGAAATTTTTTTCATGCTTGGTTGTAGTGAAAGTTGTACCAAATCATTAAAAGCAAAATTTTCAACAAAACTATAAGGAAGATGTTGAACACTTATCATTTTAGCTAACATTTTTCTAAAATATGCTTGATCATATTTAAAAAGAGAAGTCGGATTACTTACCTCACCTTGAACTCCTCCTCCGGAGGACCCGGTAAATCCTCGTAGTTGCGTTTGGCTCGTTGTAATTCCCATTTTATCCGGATGGTGGTTTTCCAGGTGGAGCTTGAAGGTACCATATCCTCCTCCTTTTTTAAATTTATACTCCTTTGGACAATAATTACAATGAATTATAAATCTATCGACCTCACCGGTTGGAACTTTTTGAAAGTGACGTGCAAAAATTTCGGATTTAAAACTTCGAGCTTGTGAAGAAGAAGTAGGAGGTGGAATTTCGGTTGAGGGCGCCGAAGGTGGTGGATACTCGGTTGCACTTTCTTGAGTTGGACCACGTTCAACCTCTTCTTCATCATCATCATCGGTGGCAATTTCGTTCATGTGGTCGATGATATCGTCACCAAGAATTCTACGCATATGTTGATCTTCTTCACCGACGTCGTTGAACAATGGAACGCGTCTTCGTCGAGGTTGTTGTGAAGAAGATACGATAGCCTTTCCTCTTGATGATCTTGAAGAAGACATATTAGTAAATTGAGATTTGAGAGAATTAGAGAAAAGAATTGATTAATTGAAAATTTGAGAAGACTTGTGTTGAGAGAATTGAGAATTTGAGATAATAAGAATTAAGAGAGAATAGAGAATTGAGATAAGAGATGAGATTGAGAGTTGAGGACTTGAGGTGTGAAAAATGAGAAGAGAAAATGGGGTATTTATAGGTGAAAAATGGGATATTTTCGGATTTAAAAAAAAAAAAAATTTCCGGCCAAACCGCCGGTTACAACCGGACCGGCGGTTAACCGACTGCCAGATCAATCGTAGCCGTTGAGATTCAACGGTCAGATGATCTGGACCGTTGATCTCCAACGGCTAGAAAATTCAAATTTGGGGAAACCGGGCCAAACCGGCGGTTTAACCGAACCGGCGGTTAACCGCCGGTTATTACCGTTGTAATTTTTTTTTTTTTTAAATTTAAAAACGCTTTTAATCTGGACCGTTGAGATTCAAACGGTCAACAGATCTGGACCGTTGAATCGCCAACGGTCAGATTTTTGAATTATTAACCGCCGGTTAACCGGACCGCCGGTTTAACCGCCGGTTTGGCCGGAAATTTTTTTATTTTTTTTAAATCCGAAAATGCCCAATTTTTCACCTATAAATACCCCATTTTCTCTTCTCATTTTTCACACCTCAACTCTCTTATAAGTTATAACTTATATCAATTATCTATTTCTCTCTTATTCTCTCAAAAGACTCTCTTTCAAATGGCAACCCAAGGATCATCCGGAGTTACAAACGGTCAACGTGAGTTACGTGATGAAAAAGAAGTCAATCAACCGCCGCCTCGAATTCAACCAAACTTTCACCCTCCTCACTCCAATTTGCTAAATCACTTTCACGTGAGTGATACAAATCCAATAGACAATTCACGTGAAGTTTGTTGCAAGTATTGCCAAAAAAAAAAAAAAAAATTAAGCGCGGTGGAGGATACGGAGTTTTCAAGTCACACATTGAAAAAGTTCATCCGGAGGCATTGGGTCCATTGGGACTTCCCCCTCGATTCTACTAATTAAGTATTAGTAATTTTACTAATTAAGTATTTGAACTTTGAAGTGTTTTAGTTTATTTTTATCTTGTAAGTTGTATTTTGTAAGTTGTAACTTTGTTGAGTTTGTTTTTTAAGAATTAAGAGTTTAAGACTTAAGTTTAGCCTAAAGTCCTAAACCTAAATGGCTAAATGTTAAATGTTATTTTTTTTAAGTGTATTAAGTTAAGATTTAAGTGAAATGTTAAGTATTTAATTTATATGTATCTAATTTCAGTATTAAATTTAAATATTTGTATATAAAAAAATTAAAAAAATTAAAAAAAAAAATAAATAACCGCCGGTTAACCGGGAAACCGCCGGTTCCACTTTGGGGGAACCGTAACCGAACCGTGAAATTACGGTTACGGTGCGGTTTCAAAACAGAAACCGTCGGTTAGCCAAACCGCCGGTTTAAAACCGCCGGTTTCGGCGGTTCGGCGGTTAGAAACCACCCGTGTCTAATTTCACGGAAAACTAGCCCTATATACAAATATTATTGAGTTTTGTTATCAAAATTCCGTAAATCAAGTATATAAATTTTTTCTTCTCTACTTTTTTTATGCTCCTTCCGTATTTTACTAGTTTACTCATTTTTTTTTAAAAATGAAATAACTCACTTTCAGTATTCCTTCAAACATTATTATATGTCAATATTTTATCTACAATGTAAGAGCATTTCCTATAATTGATTTTCATACCCTCTTCCACTTTATATACTTGAAAAGTATTCTAGGAGACTTAGTTGCATTTCATTTTCCTTCCTACATTATTCATTCCGTAATTATTTGTACATTTTTTTTTTGAGACGTTCTAAAATTACTTGCAAATATAAAAATAACCCATAAAATTAATACTCTTATAGCATAATTTTATTCTCAAAATTATCATTCCTACTTCACCAAATCACCTTTAAATTTTACTAAATAACTCAAAATGCCCTTCAATTATTTGACACTTTTTTTAGCCCAAATCTTCTAATCTATTGTTTTTGTACCGCTGATAATTATGGCACGGGTTAATTGCCTCTCCATGAATGCTAGATGACTTCCCATCAATTTTTATTAATTAAATATTCATGTATAATACTCGTTTTGTCCTTTTAGTAAAATTAAAACACATAGATGCACTTCATCTAAAATTCAAACTAACCCTAATTGCAGGGGTAGCCGCGGCTCCACTAAACAAATATAGAAATCTAGAATAAAAAAACTTAGAAATCTAAAAAAAGAAAAATAATAACTACATTTTTTCGACAAATTAGTGTTGAAAATATATCCTATTGTATCGAAAGATTTTTTAAAAAAAAAAAAAAATAAATTCGACAATAAATGGTCAAAAATATACACAACTGTCGACAACAATCTATCGACAATAATGTTTATTTTCAACCATTATTTGTCGTTTTTTTTAAAAAAAAACTACTTGTTGGTGTTGGGCGAGGGAGGCGTACGACCGCTGGACGAGGAAGGCTTGGGTGCAGCGTGGGAGGAGGGCGACGGGAAGGAGGTGGCGCCACCGCTTGTTGCAGAAAAGAAAGGAAAAAATAGAGAAGGAGTAGAGGATGACACTTGGATGGCGGCGACAATGGAGTGGTGGGGAATGGTGAGGAAGAGGAAGGTGGGGAAAGAATGAGGAAGAAATTATGGTTTAGGGGTATATTAAAGTGAATTTTAGAGAGAAAATGATATACTCGTATAAAAAAATGGAGTGGTGTTATATATAATCAATTCCTTATAAAAAATTGAGTTGACTTGGTTGGTCAACCCTAAATATTCAAGAATATTGTGAATAAATTTTTTGACTTGGTCAATTTCTTTTTATTATTATATTTTTTTATAATTTTTTTTATTGGTAATTTTTTTTCGAAAATGTGTGTGTTGAAAAGTGTAGGTCAATATTACTAAAAAAGTGTAGCAGATTTTTTTATTAAAAAGTGTAAATCATTATAATTGAAAAGTGCAACACAACTTTTAATGAAAAGTGTAAGTCATTATAACTAGAAAGTGCAACACAATATTATTAAAAAATGCATGTCAGTATACTTGAAAAGTGAAACACAATATTTTAATGAAAAATGTAAGTTATTATAACTGAAAAGTGCAACAAAATACGACTAAAAGGTGTAACATAACATTACTAAAAAATGTAAGTCAATATAACTGAAAACTATTGTTGAAAATTGTAAGTCACTACAATTGAAAAGTGCAACAAAATATGTCTAAAATATGTAACATAACATCACTAAAATGTGTATGTCAAACATTGCAAAATAACATACTAAAAAAATTGTAAAATGCATGTTACACTTTTCCTTATTTTCAACTTGCACTTTTATAATTAAAAAAATCAACATAAAATAGTCAATGTCCAACCGTTTGAGCTACATCAATTAATATAAATATTTTTCGCGTATTTTATATTTATTGTTGATCCTACCAATTTTCTTAAAGTGGACTCAATTTGAATTGAGTCTACAGGTAGGGGTGGGAATGGGCCATGCCTTGGTAGACTTTAAGAAAAAATGTCTGACTTGTTATATATTTCTTAGGCTCAAGCTCATAGGCTTTTTTTAAAGGCTCAAGCCTGACCTTTTTAATAAATAGGCCTGACCCGAAAGCTTTTTAAAGGCCTTTTAATCTTGTTAGTGTATTTAAAAAAAAAAATTATAATAGTATTATCATCAAATTATAAAAATTAACTCTTTAAATCTCAAAATGAAGAAATGAAAGTAATAGGAAATGTTCCAAATAAATATTCAACTATTTTTTCAACTATTACAAAGAAAAATATAACTAGTGTTACTAACTTTCTTATTTATTTATTTGAAAATCATATATTATATAATTATATACTTATAATATATATATATATGAAGTTATATAGGCCGGTCTGTTGGGCTTAAAAGGCTTACGAAAAAGCTTGTGCCCGGCCTATTTAGCTAAATAGGCTTCTAAAAAAGCTTGAGATCGACTTGTTTATTAAACGAGCCGAGCCTAGCCGAGCCGAGCTTTAATAGGCCGAGCCGTAGGCCCCTGTCGGGTAGCCTGGCCCATTCCCATCCCTATCTACAGGAGACTTACCCATAGATAATTTCGAGGGAATGCATCTATTTTACGTCTGTTTTGAGGGGTACGTGTATCGGAGGAAGTGTATCTAAATTCATGGAGGAGCAAATAACCCACGCCTTTGTAGATTACGAGCCCAAAATCTTATGGGCTGAAAAGTAAGAGGTAGCAAAGCCCATTGTCCTGCAGATCCAGTAACTCGATATATAAATATAATGGTTCTACCGAAATACATCTTTTTTATTATTTGAAGTTATTCGATTTTCCTTATAAGCAGCGCCTCCATTAGAAGAGGGAGAGAAACTTCTGTACGAGTTGGAACACATCAAATACAAAAATAAATTAAAATTCAAAAAGCTCGCGAAAACGGACGTAGAAGAAGTGAAGGAGGGCGCCATGAAAATCGAAGAAGTGCAATCCACTACAAAGAAGCAGAGAGTAGCTACTCATACTCACATTAAAGGCCTTGGTCTCGAGGTAACTCTCTGCTATTTTTTGCCCGCGCGTTTTCGTTTAATTATTTATGTTTTTAAATCTTTTTAGTGAATGCTCCTGCTACGCCGCAATATGGAGTTTTTAAAGTTTTATGGTTTTGGGGTTTTAAAGTTGAGGGTTTTGTTTAGACACTAGGGTTTAAGGCTTTAGGGTTTTGCTGTTTTGACTTATTGAGAAAATTTTCGGATTTAAGTCACTTCTTTTCAAAGGAGAGAAGTGAAATCCCTATATTATCAGAGAGGTTCATGTAGAGAGGAAGATTACTAGTTTCCTCACTTATTTATGTATTGGTTTATTTAGGTTCTCGTCCTGATAGTATACTGTAGTGATTATACATGCTCTATTTAATTGTGTCCTGTTGATTGTGTTGTAAGCCCGATGGAAAAGCACTACCTTTGGCTGCTGGATTCGTGGGCCAGGCATCCGCGAGGGAAGCTGCTGGCCTTGTTGTCGATATGATTCGACAAAAGAAGATGGCTGGGCGTGCCTTATTACTTGCTGGTCCTCCTGGTACTGGAAAAACTGCTCTTGCTTTAGGAATTTCCCAGGAACTTGGCAGCAAGGTATATATTAGCACCACCTGTTTCTTGTAATTAAATTATATTTTCTCCATTTTTGCCAATTAATATAATTTGATTGAATTGGATTGCTTGAATACAACTTCCATATGTTTGTAAAGTAGAAAATTCAAAGGAAATTCTCATCTATGTGGTCCAGTGGCCATATCTAAGTTCTCAAGATTTCCTGTATCCTGCTATCTCAGTTGTTTAATGGGTTTTTTAGTGTTTATTTAAATAACCAATCACAAGCATATTGAGCATGCATAATTAAGCTCTAACTACAAAACAAACATGTGGCTCTCATACTTTTTGTATAAGGGTTCTATGGTGTTAATGTGTGATATGAGAACTGTTTGTGTTTTACAAAGTGCAGGTTCCATTTTGCCCTATGGTTGGATCAGAAGTGTATTCATCGGAAGTAAAGAAGACAGAGGTTCTGATGGAGAATTTTCGGCGAGCTATTGGTCTCCGTATTAAAGAAAACAAAGAGGTTTACGAAGGGGAGGTAAGTTGTTCATCTCCTTTAATTGGCTATTTTAGGGCTTATTCGTAGAGTATTATATATTGTTTTGTATTCTCCAATTCTGATATCATATGTGCTTCTTATATTACAGGTAACTGAACTATCTCCAGAAGAAATTGAGAGTGTGACTGGGGGATATGGTAAAAGTATAACCCACGTTATAATTGGGTTGAAAACTGTGAAAGGAACAAAACAGTTGAAGTTGGATCCAACAATATATGATGCCTTGATTAAGGAAAAGGTTAGTTTACGAGAAATCTAGCTTTCCTAGATGTGTATTTCATAAGGTGATCTTCTTAGCATCAGGGTGTCTCTGTCTTCTCTAATGGTTCACACTGCAAAATTAAACTTCAAAAATGTTTCCTGTCAATTTATTATCAACATATCAGCTTGGCCTCATTCGTATTACGCTGGTTTAAAGGATGTTTCATGAATAGTGCTCCATTCTTAATAGCTCTGTTTACCATTTTTCTTTTTATTATGAATTTCTACCCTTTATCAGTTTATGTAGCTGCAAGATTAATTTCACAAACTGCAGGTAGCTGTTGGTGATGTTATATACATTGAAGCAAATAGTGGAGCAGTTAAAAGGGTGGGAAGGAGTGATGCTTTTGCTACAGAGTTTGATCTGGAGGCAGAAGAATATGTCCCACTTCCTAAAGGAGAGGTTCACAAAAAGAAAGAGATAGTACAGGTTTGTGTTCATATGCTAATCAAAACTAATATATTGCTTTATAAGGTTCATCAAAGCATGATTGTCGCAATTTAAAGTCTCATGTGCAGATGTTCTAGAACTTTTTTTTTTTGGGGGTCAGTAAAAAGAACTTTCATTCAAAAAGACATGGGTATAAGGTATACCCATTACAGCAAAATTACAGCAGAAGCATCCTATAACCATCCTTGGATTGGCAAGCAAATCATTAAAAGAAAAATTAAGGCACTCCAATTCTCTTACAAAAAACCAACTCCACAACCTAGCCTGTAGTGTCTAGGGAATTTGGAAAAGCAGTCCCTATAATTGTATAATTTGGTGTATCCATATTGCCAATTTCCAATTTTGTGTGTTCAACTTCCCAGAGTTTTAAGCATAGCATGGCCGCTTTGCCAAGATAGTGTGTGTATTCAGAGTAGTATCTTTAGCTTGCATCTTTGTCCCAGTTGTTGGTGTACAAAATCCATCTGCTCCCTTAACTTGATCCTTAAAACTTTTGGTGTTACTATAATAGTTTTTGTCCTGTCTTACAGGTGCTGGTTCCATTGGTATCTTCATTCATACTGCACACTTCTTTGTATTCTTCAATATATGTCTTGACTTTCTACTCCCCTCTTTCTATTTAGGATGTTACATTGCATGATCTTGATGCTGCAAATGCACGGCCTCAAGGAGGACAAGATATATTATCGCTGATGGGTCAGATGATGAAACCCAGGAAAACTGAAATCACTGACAAGCTACGACAGGAAATAAATAAGGTTTGTTTTAACTAGTAGTGTAGGTCACGTGGATATAAGTCTTGGAAATATAGGTCCATAGGACTTGGGATATTTGAAGGATTTTATATGGTTAATTAATTGCAGGTTGTGAACCGATACATAGAAGAAGGTGTGGCAGAGCTAGTTCCCGGTGTCTTATTTATTGATGAGGTTGCTTTTCTTTTAAATGCATTTAATACGTATCTTGGCTTTACGCTTGCATTTTTTTCCGACTTATAATAACTCAGGTTCATATGCTGGATATGGAGTGTTTTTCTTATTTAAACCGTGCTTTAGAAAGTTCACTATCTCCTATAGTGATCTTTGCCACAAATCGAGGAATTTGTAATGTCAGGTATGGTGGTCAACTTTCATTCTTTTGAATTGATTAGGAATAGCTGTTTTGTAAATTTAAGTTGATAGTGTTATGAGCTAACTTTATAGCTAAAGCTAAGGAGATAACATTGCTTTGTAGAGGAACAGACATGACTTGTCCGCATGGTATACCAGTGGACTTGTTGGACCGTTTGGTCATTATAAGAACAGAAATCTATGGTCCTGCTGAAATGATACAGGTTAGACCTTATTATGAAACTTATTTGCGTATGAAATTTATGACTCTGTATTTCTTATCTACCTACCTTTTCTTAAGAAAAAAAATGTTACCTTGATGTGTGTTCAGATATTAGCTATCCGAGCACAGGTAGAGGAACTCAAGATAGACGAGGAAAGTCTGGCTAATCTCGGACAGATTGCACAGCAAACATCCTTAAGGTTCCCTTTCTCTCTCCCTCTCTCTCTATATATATGTGTGTGTGTGTATGTGCAAAACTTGATGCCACTCAAATTGTTTTATCAGGCATGCTGCCCAGTTGTTAACCCCAGCCAGCACAGTTGCAAAGACTAATGGGCGTGATAATATTTGCAAGGTAAAGTAACCGTTCAATTTATCTTTTTTCCCGAGCATGCTATCGATGTCCATAAGGAGAAAAATATAAATTGGTCTACTTGTACTTATACCATTTGCAGGCGGATCTTGAAGAAGTGAGCTCTCTTTATCTGGATGTTAAATCCTCAGCAAAGCTTCTTCAGGAGCAGCAGGATAGATATATATCGTGACAATCTGCTGTTTCGATATCACGATCAATTCTGTCTCATAGCTTTTTCAAAATGTTGGAAGCAAGTCTCCCCAATCGATGTTTCTGCATTTTATACCAAAATTTGGGATATTCGACATTCCATGGAATGGTATTTAGTTGATCTTGATCTAGTGTAATTTTGGTTATGTTTATGCCATCTGCTTATGTACTATAGTCTTTCAATACTAGTCCGATTTAATTTATCAACATCTTGCCCTATTACTTCATATTCGAGTTTTCAGCTTGTGGCAACTCTTCTAGATTTAGAAATCTCTTGCGTGCTGTTCTATTAGACTAAAACTTCATGCCAGATATGCTCGGAACTTGATCCCTTCATGTATAAGGGTGCCGTGCAATTTTTACCCAAAAAATTGCATCGTACTCTCTTGTACACGAGGCGATTCAATACCCCTGAAATTTTAATGTTCTCCACTATTCTCTCAATGTCAAAATTCGTACCTTTGAAATTGAGTTGTTCCTCCCTATCCAAATATTCCATATCGTATGTGCCACACTACCATCCACGCTTTCCTCCATGATGATTTCTAACATCATATAACATACATTACCATTGTATTTTATGGTTGTTGGGAGCAAACACATTTTAAGTTGAGATTTGCGGTTTGGAGCAACATTTTTTGCTCAATTAACTCGAGTTAAAGACTTCGATAACACAAAAAAAGGGAACTCCTAAGGGCCTCCATCATTGCGGCGGGCACACAATTCTGTTGTGCCATTGCAACATGGTGGCGGGGCAGTGGGTACATTATTCGCTTCTCATTCTTTATGATTAGAGGTTTACGACAGCTCACTCACGAGCTACTTATGCACGACTCGAGAAAAGTTCGAAATTGACTCAAATTTTCGAGTCAAGTTTTGAACTAACGAGTTTGAGTTCATAAATACTTGAAAATGCTCGCGTCATTAATTATATAGTAATTTATATTTACATACGGGTAATCGACTCAAATTTTCGAGTCAAGTTTCGAACTAACGAGTTTGAGTTCATAAATACTTGAAAATGCTCGCGTCATTAATTATATAGTAATTTATATTTACATACGGGTAATCGAGTCGAGCTGAACTCAAGTTTATTTTGTCATTAATTATATTATAAAAATATGTTTTATATTTAATTTTGTAAAATTATACAGGTAATCGAGTTGAGTCGAGCGTTCGAGTAAATCGAGCTTCTTGTCGAGTCAATCTCGAGTTAATTTTTTTATTTTTTTTGGCTCGATCGAGTTCGAGTCGAGTTTCAAACTTGAATATAACAATTGAGCTGAGTTGGAGCTCGACTTGGCTGGTTGACACCCTTATTGATGATATTTTAATCTATCTAGTTTTTAGTTGTGAATGTATATGTCTAGCCGTCTAAGAATGATGCATGGTTTTCATTTGAGTGACCTTTTATAGCACAAAAGATGATGTTGTTGTTTATTAGTATGTGTTTATTTGAGATGTTACAAATGTGAAATTGATGGAATTATTATGTGAATAAATAATAAAATTGTAATCTTGATGTGGAGATATTGAGCGTACATTTCAAGCATTGACAATATCTGAAGACATGCTCTAAATTTGAATTAATTGAGTAGGAATCATTTTTTTTTTTTTGGATAGAAAAATATATAAATTGGAATCATAATCTAATTTATTTTATGACCATTTTTCATTTAATTATTGAGAATGGCATATAAAAGAGCAAAATAGCAATTTGGGTAATTCCAAGAATAAAATTTCTTCAATTTAATTGATATTCAAAAGAAGCTATAGTTGAATATTGAGTTACGTTACATGCATCGGTTGTTTTATTTACTTTATTTGTGATTAATTAATTATGTTCATATGAGTTTGGCATTTTTTTTATTTTTAATTGTTTTGATTAACGTGTATTTTAATTAAATAGTAAGAATACCAACGTGTTTGCACATTACTTTGTTCGGGGGAGGGAGGGGTTCAAATTAAGATCTATTTTGATCTTAATTAAGTATACCGACGTATTTACACATTACGTGTTTACACATTGTTGTTATGATATCTTCGTCCCTTGTGCACGCCCACATTAATTTTTTGCAGAAATTTCGAGAATTTAAAGATTGTAAATTGATTGTTGATGCTTGTTATGATATGGAACAATTTTGATCTAGTGTGGATTATGGGATTTTGGATTCGAGAGGAGAAGTGGTGACTGTAGGTTGCAACAATTAATATAAGTCTGTCGGGTTCGGTTCTGAGAGCGGAAGCTCTTGCGTCTGTTCTGAGATTGTAGACGGTCAAAAACCTTCAGGTGGATCATTAATGGTCTTTTTTACTGATTCGTCTGTTCTGAGATTGTAGACGGTCAAAAACCTTCAGGTGGATCATTAATGGTTTTTTTTACTGATTCGCAATGAGACTCTTTTGTCCATGTTAGGTTTTATTTCCCAATATTTTAACCCAAAAAGTGACATTGTGGAAGATTTAATTGCTGAACTACGAGATGAATGTGTTTATCGTATTCACTATCTCCATTGAAAAATAACGATTATGACACACAAATTGCTTAAATTTGTACTAAACTCTCCATATGCTTACGCTTGGGTTGGAGAGAGCTACCTCTATTTATGTTTCAAAGAGGAAACTCGTTTGTTAGTCATAAAATGATACTTTGTTGAAATTGGATTGAGAGAGTAATTATGGGATACAGAGTAATATTTATCACATGATTTTACTTTACCTGGGCCCGTCTATAACTATGTCTATAACCAGCTATAAATCTATATCTATATATATATAAAAACAAGATAGCCGCCAATCTCATTTTGCCGCTCATTTTACTTACCAATTGTTTTTTACTACTGTACATGTAGAGTTGAATGTGTTTCAGAATGTCAGCCATTATTATCTTACTTAACTGGATGAGTACGTTTTATGTTCACGCGCCTTGAATTTGATTTTAAATATTTTGAAACAAGTGTGCCAAATATAATTATTACCACGTTAACACCCATTCATTGAATACACGAACCCTGCAAATATCGTAATTTGGAAAAAAAAAAAAAAAACTAATTTAATTTCTTTTCACTTAAAATTAATGTATTTAATTTTCTGCATTTTTTAATCATAAATAAAAGTTTTTCCAAAATAAAAGTAATATTATTTAATTTTAGATTGATACTAATATTTTATATTTATAAATAAATCTAATAATAAAAGTTTAGATGTGTTGATTTCTTCATCAATCTTGGTCCTTTGTTTGAAAACATTTGTTATGATTGGTTTTCTTCCGGGGTTTCGAAGAATTGCTACATGGATCTGTTTATCAATCGAGTACATATAATGAGGGAGCACAGATCAATAGTTCTGGATTTTAGTGATTGCTTGATTTATATAACTCATTGCAATATTTAATGTTTTGAGTTTTCTGTGTTCGGTCTGGCCTCATTATAGTAGTGATGACAAATTTACAATTGCACCTACACACAAAATATATATATATATATATATATATATTATTTTTATAATAATATTGTACACAATCATATATAAACCTAAAAAATAAAAAAATTATATAAATATTGTAATTATCTATGTATATAAAAATAGAATAGTCTCATATATAAGGAAATTATATAATTTTTTTTTTTAATGTGATGCAAGAAAATAAATAAATCGACAAACAAAAATACAGTATAAGAAGTTACGTGATTCACTAACATTGTGTTAGCTACTTCCACTAGAAGAAGACCCCCAACAAACTCAGAGGCAAAGTTCAAGGTATTCCAACAAAAAAATTATGTGTCTTCTTTTATTTTTTACTCTTCTACAATTTTTATTTTTTTACATATATAACTATTTTTAATGCACTATGTATCAAATTAATCTAATTAAAAAAATCAAATATATCATTTTATACTTCTCACAAAATTCATATACTAACAAAAACATATTAATAAAAGAAATTAATAAAGAAATACATATTAACAAAATTCATATACTAACAAAAACATATTAATAAAAGAAATTAATAAAGATAGTTCATTAGTTATAATTAAATAGGTAGGTGTATAAGACAAATTTAATTTTAATTTTTATTAGAATTCATCTCACATTATTAAATTTCATACAAAAATTTATCATTATTTAATCCGTGCATCGCACGGGAATTACTAGTTAAATTAAAAAAACTATCCATTTCAACACTTTCCTTTTCCCGCGCAAAGGCTTTTCACATTTTGTTTTAAAATCGGTTTCCGATTCGCTACGTATATAAGACGCGCGCAGTTATCACACACACACATATTCTGTGAATAGGCTGAAACAGAAATGGAAGCTATCGAAATCGTCGGCGAACAAGGATCCTCATCAATGGCGCCCAATAAAAGAAAGCTGGCTGTAGAAGATTACCTTGATCTCATAAAACACCGTGATAACCAACTTAACTATATCCAACTTCAAAGGGTAATTTCGCCTCTTCTCCCCTACTTATATGATTGATTAAGATTTCCTCTACTTTTTATTTCATTAGATCATAAATCCATCCGTGATTCAAGCTAAATTGTGTGTTTCATGATTCGGTGTAATTTTGATTCCTTTCTCCGTTTCCCAAATATTGGTGATCGAATTTGAAATTTCAGTCTCCGCTGTTTCTTCATTTACAGGTCATTTCCATGCATGGTTTTGGAGGGATTAGAGGTCAAAAGGTACAATGCAAATCATACTGCTCAAATTGAGTTCAATTAGTTAATATTTTTTCATTAATTTGTGCACGATGTTAATCTGGATTTCTAAAATTATTTGATAATATTGATTCAGAGTATCTTGCTCGAGGCGGTGAAAACGATTAATCTGATGGATCTGCGCCGCTCGACGCTGAATGACAGCAGCGTGTCAGGTGACGCTTGCTTGACTCTGAACGGTGTGATCCGCAACCTCAATGATCTCCAATGGCAAGAGTGCCACGTCACCTCTCTCATCAGCCAAGGCGCCGCTGCTGCTACTGCCACCAAGGACCGCACTGTTCCAGCTGTGAATCGGAAAAAATCGGAAGGATTAGGAAAGAAGCCGGTTAAGGTTGATGCGGATGATTCCATCGTTTCCGCCATGGGTACTACTGATGCTGATTCAAGTACGACTGCAGTGAAGTTTATAAGTATGGAAGACTTAGAGAAGAAGCTTGCAGTTGATGATTCCAGCATTCCCACAACGGGTACTACTTTTGCTGCTGGAAGTACTACTTTTTCAAAGAAGGGGAAAAAATCGAAAGGGTTGGGAAATAAACCGGTTGAGGTTGAAGCGGCCGATGATTCCATTATTCCCACAACGGGTACTACTGTTGCTGCTGAAAGTACTACTGCTGCTGCTGATGAAAGTACTACTGTTTCACAGAGGGGGAGGGAAATCAAAAGGGTTAGGAAATACAGCAGTTGAGGATGCAGCTGATTATTCCACCATTACTGGAGATGCTATTGTTTATGTGAAGAGGAAAAGATTGAAGGGCTGAAATTAAATCAAGATGTTTCTAGACAATTATGGGATCGGATTATAAATGCATATTAAAACTGAATTTATAAATTACTGGAGTAGAAGATTTCAGTCTTTCTTATAGTATTAAGTAAGAGATTAAGATTTTATTTTCTGTGTAAAAATTCTGGAGCAATACACCCTTTTATAAACCCTTTTGTAGTAGTGGTGAATGTGAATTTGTAGAGTCTTTATTACTCTACAATAAAGTGAGAATTATGAGATTTTATGACCAATTGACAAGACTGAATGGAGAAAAATATTACTCCTTGGAGTTTTAATTCTCAATAAAGCCCCATCCTTTAAATTCCATAAAATGTCTTTAAAGCCCATAAAATTGTTCACTACTTTTGCCAATTTTTTTTATTGACACCAGGAATTGATTTTCCTTGCATATTATAAATCAAGATGAAGTTTGTACAACTCACGACGAACCCAGAAACACTTAAACCCGAGAGGTGGAGCACACACAAAACTTAGCTAAAAAATGTTCACTTTACACATTAAACATTGAACTTTTACCCAACCAATTCTCCAACAATCGACCCATAATTTTTCAACGTTTGCTCTGGTACATCGAATACACATCGACCTCAATCTTTTCCTTAAGAGCCTGCACAAGGATTTGTGAACCAGTGTCGAGGGACAGGTTGTGGAACCCCCTCTCCATGTCAACATTTAGTCTCGACATAAGAAATTCTTCGAAAAATTCCGAGCCCAGTCTTTTAAAAAAGCGCGTACAGTACTTTTGTGTTTTCGAGCCAAAGTCCTAGCGCAAGAAAGTCTAAGTAAAAATAAAAGAATTGGAAGTTTTTTGGGGAGAAAGTATTATTTAAAATATATTTAGATATTATTTTTGTGCTGTGCTGTTAAAAAAAGTATTTGCAGATGGGGAGTTAAAATTTTGTTAAGTAATTATTTATTGTATTTTTATAGTAAAACCAATTTTTATTTTTTAAAGGGAAAATTAAAAAAGGGTGATAGTGAGAAGAACAATATTTAAATGAAATATAATTAGCACATGCTCCTCGAGGGAAATAAACTAGACTATCTGCCCCCACCCACACACACAGCTGCGAATTATCTCTATTATTTTTAGTATACACTCCGTTTATTCTTATTTTTTATTTAATAAGTATTATCAATAAAATGCTGTGTAAATTATTTCATATGAAATACTAATATCTTACAATAATTTATTTTCACATCTAGTTCATTGACTGTGATATAGAATGTCATGCTTCAAAACTCTTTATTTTCGAATCAAGTTAAAACTTACTTCCTCGTAGACGAAAAGTAGTTTCATTTACCTTATATTCTTTGTTCACAAAATGTAGTCCCATGCCCTTTATGAAAACTATCACCCTTCAACCATCACTTAATTACTCAAATTGCCATCAACTTTATTCATAAACAATCACTTTATTCACAATGGACCTCACAATACCCTACAATACCTTTACTTTATCTATTTTATCTACCTTTTTCTTAAAACATGTGCCCCACTACCATGGGACTACATTTCATGAATGGAGGGAGTACAATAACTTATTTTCACATCTAGTTCATTTCACTTTTGATCAAATCTAGCACATATTTTTCTTTTTAATAATTATACCTATATTTTTCATTTTTCCTCAAATTTAGCACATACTTTTTCCTTAACCAAACTATACTCATAATTTTCATTTTTATCAAATTTAGCACATAATTTTTTTACTCTTATCCAATTTATACACATACTTTTTATAAATATAATTAATTAATAAATAAATATACCTTACTTTATAAAAAAAATCTAAAATTATATAGTATATTTTTTAATCTAGAAAATATAAAATTATTTAAAAAATCTCAAAGCATTATTTAAAAAATAAATAAAATTATACTCCTCGTCCACCAAAAGTATGTTCAATTATACTTTTGATGGATGGAGGGAGTACAATCTATTTCAATTGCTGTATTTTTTTGAATCTTTATTGAAATAGCTAGTCAACATAAACCCTCATTTAAAAGACGTCCCTTCTTAATTTTTTTTATTTAAATGACCCACTTTTTTAATAAATGAGTGTTTTGTGCTGTGTTTTTGTGAGGGATTTTAGGGGGCTTTCTTATTAATGTTAGTCAAATGTCATTTAAACAAAAATTTAATTGAGTAGAGGTTATTGAAAATAATTTCTCTATTTTTTTATATATATTTTGTAAATCTCTTTTTAATTCAATAGTTTTAAACAATTTCAATTCTCAATTATTTTAAAATTTTAAATTGAATTTTTAAATTTAAACATATTAAAAATATATTGTTAATTATTAGATAATTGATTTATTTTTATATTTTAAATTAATTGATAAAAACATGTGCTAAAATTGGTAAAACATAAAAAGTAGGTGCTACAATTGATTAAAAATAAAAAGTATGGGTATGAAAGAAAAAAATTGGGCTAAATTTGATAATTTGACCAAAAAAAATGATGTAGATCAACTCCAATCCATGATTTCATTTAAGTAAATAAGTTTAATTACATACTTGCATACTTATTATAAATATTAAGTGTGGAAATTGTATATTATAATTAAACTATTAATTACTAATTTATGAATTACTTCACGGACTATATAACAAGATTGTTTACAAGCTAACAAATACAGTAGAATATTATTGAGCTTGAACACACATTACTCGTGCTTCATAGTATTTAGTACAAAATTTTCCATTTCTTTTTTTTATAATGTAGTTTGAAATTTGTACTATTGTTTCTATTCTTTGGGGATTGAATTATTGTCTTGAAACCAAGTATTTTACAAAACTTACATTCAACGACTTGTACTGATCATAAATAAATTATTGTATTTAATTAAATGTACGTGTATACATGTAATTGAATTTTAATATTTTTATATTCATCTTCCTAAAAAAAAAATCAAGAAGGAGAAAATATGACTCCTACTGTCCTACATGCTTCCATATATAACAAACACTTTTGAGGTTTGTAATTTTTAAGTTGAAAAAAAAAAACAGACATTTCTTAAAATTGGTGTAATAATATGTAAAGGGGTAAATCTCAAGATAAGTAATTGCTATAATTAAGATTATGATATATATATATATATATATATTTTTTTTTTTATATATATAAATGGGTGGAATCTGTAATCTGAAATGTAAGCTTTCCAACTGTCCCTATATAAAAATAAAAGTATAACAGATGACATGCATCAAATTACAATAGTTCGAGAATTATAGTGATTATATAAATATACTGTCGTGTTCAATTTTATCTTGTATTTTACTCTATGAACATTTTAATTATATTAACTTAATTAATAATATTAAATTTGTATTATATTTAAGATAATAAAAAATGAAATAAGTGGGAGCAAACGCCGGCGGCTGGTCCTCGACTATGGCATATCCTAATTAATTAATATATGGAAATTAGTGTTTTAAAATTAATTAATTTGATATTAATAGGGGAAGTTGACCCATCATTATCAACTAAGGCGTTTTCGTACAAGAATCTTATTTTTTGCATACCATAGATTCCACACAGCCACACTATAGATTTGAATGACTCGTTCAATTTTCCCAACAATTTTTCAACCAATAACTCCACCATATATTTTAACATTTGTTGATCCAACTAAAAATCGGCTAATCCAATGAGTCAATCTCATAGTTCATTTGCGGGAGTCGGATCAAAATATGAAAAAGTTAATAATTCCACAATATAATTTAAGAGGAAAACTAGTTTTAGACGTTTATAATTTTTTTTGTTTTGTTTTACCGCACAATGGCCTCAAAAAATTTGTTCATAAAGGTGTAGATAATGATAAATTGAATACACTATCTAGATCAAAATTGACGACTACTATATTACGTACATTTAATTTAATTTGCATAAATATTTGACTTATGAGTATGCAGTCTTGAATTCCAAACTTTGACTCTAAGAAGGAGGAAAAGAAAACACATTATCTTTAATAAATATATAGCCACTTTGACTGGTAGTCTAATTATTTAAATTACATTACCATAACACCTGACTCGAAATTTATATAATTTAATTTTGTTAAATTGTCTAAAATCGTCAAATAAAAATTGGTGAAAACGAACATGATTTGTGTGATGTTGTATTTATTTATTGAGGGTATCGAGGAAAATAAACGTTTAGGTGCTGTTTGGTTAGAGATGGTGGTGGATGGAATGAAGATGGGGATGGAGATTGAAAAAATATGGATGAGGGTAATTCATGAATAGTAAGTGAATAAAAATTGTGTTTTGATTAAGATTGAAAAATATGTGTGGATGGAGAACTTTATGTCAAATCAAGTAGGAGAGAGAATAAATGTGTGGAAGAAAGTAAGAGAGAGAATAAATGTGTGAAAGAAAAGTAGAAGAAAGAATGAGTGATTAAAAGAAAAAAAAAAGTGATGTGATTGTATAAAAATATGTATATAGATGTATTATAGGGGTGGATGGATATTTGGATAGAGAGGGATGAGATGGGGATGACCCATCCAAATTCGGATGGGCCAATCCCAAACCAAACACACCCTTAAGCGTAGCAGGAAAATAAATAGTGTGCCACGTGTTGTCCTCGTGCTGCACGACATTGTATTCCAGCGGGTCCGAACCGAATATCCATACAACTCATAGCCTTATTTTTATAAATTATTCATATAAAATTACACACTTACTTTTATATTACTAATTTTTTTTAATCTCTTCCTCTCCCTCTTTCTTTTACACTCATTTTTTTTTTTATAATTTTTCTTTCACACATTTATTATATTTCTTAACCACTAATAAAATATTACAACGTTCATTTTAAAATGTGAGTACACTTTTTATAGACCGATGTAATACTCCTATTACTTATAAATTTAGGTAAGTTAAAAGAACCTTAATACTTTATTTCATTCACTTGGTCCGTTTACAAATTTTTTTATTACTTTTTGACACATTAAATAAAAAAAATGATTAAAGAATATATATATAGCAAGTGATATGATTTAGATAAAGATACACACAGAAAGAAAAAATAAATTCAGTATAAAGTAAAATATAAGAATAAAAAATTACTTCGTATTTATTAAAAATATAAAATATTTAGACAGACGAATAAAAATAAAAATGGGTTGGTCAGCTATGGACTCGAGTACATGTGCACCCGTACATGTTGCACTTTTCAGTTTACTGACTTACACTTTGGTGTTGCACTTTTCAATTATTAAACTGTATAATAATATTTTTAGTAATAATTGAAAAGTGCAACGCCATTTATCAAAAAGTAAACTGATCAAAAAGTAAACTGAAAAGTGCACATGAACTAGGGTGCACAATATGCATTGAGTGCATACTAGACTTTACCATAAAAATGACAAAATAAAAAACTTTGAAACAATATATTTTTTTTTAATTTTAATTTTCGTGTTGATATCAAAACTGAAGGGAATAATAAAGTGCAAAATAGTGTGATTAGAAGAAAAGAAGAGGACAAATGCCGCTGAAGAAGTGATTTATACCTGCTTATCAGTTTCGACTTTCGAGTAGCTTTCACTTGTCCCCTCCATTTTCGTGTAACTATAAAATGCTCCATCTCTTCTCATAATTTTCTGAATTTTCACTTCATTTAATTTCATACACCACTAGTTTTTCTCATTTTCTCTCCAACTTTCTTCTCAGCTAATTTCCGGTAATCGTTTTTGTCTTTTGCCAACTTTAATATGCTTTTGGAGCTTGCTTAGGCGTGGTTTTAGGTTCAAGATTTGTTCAACTAAATACACATAAGTGATTGATTAATTACGCGTGTTTTCTGTTTCTTAGTTTTGTGTGCAAATATCTGGTTATTGATTCCTGAGGTTGCTTGTTTTGTATTGAATTGAATTGAATTATGGCTCTTGGTGTTGACTTGTTTCATTTTCCTTTTACTCTGTTCTTCTGTCGATTTGAATCGATAGACGAATTTTGGAATTTCAGTTATCTTAATTTTAATTCCGTATTTCTCTGAATTGAATTGAAGCCCCAAAACTGAGGTTGTGTTTGAATTTATGTGATAAGCTAGAAACTAATGTTTAATTTGTTTTGTGTGGTTTAGGAGGGTGGAATTTGATTTCTGAGAAGTAAAAATGGCAACGGGTGCTGTTCCGGCTTCATTTACAGGTCTCAAAACGAGGAATCATCATGGCTTAGGGTTTGCAAAGGCTTCTGATTTTGTTAGAGTTTCTGATTTGCAAAGGGTTAAATTTCGTCGAACCAAAATTGCTGTGATCAGAAATTCTACCAACCCTGGTTCAGAAACTGTTGAACTTGAGCAAGCATCTGAAGGAAGCCCATTGCTTGGTATATTTATTTTGTTCTGCTGCTTCTGAAAATTTCTCATATATAAGCCTTCAATGTTCTTTATGACCAAATATTAGGTAGAAACAAGATTAATCTTCATTTTTGGATTTGAACAAGAGCCAAATGGATTAATCGAATTTTCGGAGAGCCTTTGGGTGGATTTATTTTCAGATATTTGAATTTTATTTTTGACTCACAAAGATTCAATCTGATTACTGAACTTTCTGGATGCAGTTCCTAGACAGAAGTACTGTGAATCGATACACAAAACGATTCGCAGAAAAACCCGAACTGTGATGGTTGGAAATGTTGCTCTTGGTAGTGAGCATCCCATCAGAATTCAAACAATGACCACTACTGATACAAAGGACGTTGCTGCAACTGTTGAGCAGGTTCTACTAACCTTGATATTTCATTTTTTTTAAGGGGAAGGTTCTCAAAATTCTATTTCAGAAGATGTGCCTCGTCTTCAGATTGAAAATCATGTCACTGTTTTTCTTTTCACAGCATTAGTATATTTCTTGGGATTCTATTGTAGGCTAATTGAAAGATATGCAGGTGATGAGAATAGCAGATCAAGGAGCAGATATTGTTAGAATTACAGTACAAGGAAGGAAAGAAGCAGATGCTTGTTTTGACATTAAAAACACCCTTGTTCAGAAGAAGTAGGATTCTTATTTGGTTATTTTGAGATTATACTATCCTTGTTGAAAGCAAGCACAGTTACTCAGAATTTGTTACTTTGCAGCTATAACATTCCTCTGGTGGCAGACATTCATTTTGCACCACCTGTGGCAATGCGAGTTGCTGAATGTTTTGACAAGATTCGTGTTAACCCAGGAAACTTTGGTACTCAATTCGCTACCCTAAGCCTTGTTTTGTCCTTAATTTTTGGGGAAACATTATGGTTTAAGTGTTTGAACTAACTGGCATTACTTTCTTCAGCTGATAGGAGAGCACAGTTTGAGCAGCTGGAGTACACAGACGACGATTACCAAAAGGAACTTGAGCACATTGAGAAGGTCAGGATCTGGCATCATATTATTATCTTGGCTTAATTGCTGCTAAAATCACCACCTTTTCGCAAATTGCAGTCGAATCTAAACTTTTGAGTTTTGGCTACTTTTGCAAATTTATTTTCAACTGACGTTTTATTTGCCAAAATTCGAAGTTTAGATTTAGAACAATTTGCAAAAAAGTTGAGATTTAAGCAGCAATTAACCCTAGTTTTTTTATTAAAAAATATCTTTAATTTGTACTTATCTTTCTTTTGTGTCGTGCCTACTTGATTTTAGGTTTTTTCTCCATTGGTGGAAAAATGTAAGGAGTATGGGCGAGCAATGCGTATTGGGACGAACCATGGTAGTCTTTCAGATCGCATAATGAGTTACTATGGGGACTCACCCAGGGGAATGGTAAGTAGCTATTCTGGAATTTGAGTGACAAAAATTTCTTCAACTAAAATATGTACATATGACGATGCAACAGGTAGAATCTGCATTTGAGTATGCAAGGATTTGTCGGAAACTGGACTTCCATAATTTTGTGTTCTCAATGAAAGCAAGCAACCCTGTTATTATGGTCCAGGCATACCGCCTTCTTGTAGCTGAAATGAATGTTCTAGGATGGGATTACCCGTTACATCTGGGAGTAACTGAAGCTGGTGAGGGTGAAGATGGACGAATGAAATCTGCAATTGGGATTGGGACACTTCTTATGGTATATGCCCTTTTACATTTGAAGGGATTTTTTTGTAATTTAATTTAGAATTGGATATAATTTGATCAAATATATGTTAATCATGCAGGATGGTCTGGGTGATACCATAAGAGTTTCTCTGACCGAAGCTCCAGAAGAGGAGATAGATCCTTGCAGAAGATTGGCTAATCTTGGCATGAGGGGAGCTCAACTTCAGAAGGGAGTGGTATGAATTCATAATGAAACTATGAATATTACAGTTCAGGAATTTAGTTTTTTTTTTTTTTAAAGTTTTTTTTAACTGTTGACTTTGACCAGGCGCAATTTGAAGAAAAAAACAGACGCTATTTTGACTTCCAACGTAGAAATGGTCAACTTCCAGTTCAAAAGGAGGTCAGCTTTAATTTTTCAAGTTCACAATTGTCTGTTCGATGAATTATTCGAGTATTAATTTAAAACTGATTTTCATTTGTTTTTATAAAGGGTGAAGAGGTTGATTATAGAGGTGTACTTCACCGTGATGGCTCAGTTCTGATGTCAGTTTCTCTCAATCAGTTGAAGGTAAGAATACTTTAAAGTTGACTAAAAAAAACATGTTCGATTTTCCTCATGGGATTATTGTATCTTCTCTTGAATCAGTAAACTTTGCCTTTCTATTAATTATTTTGAATTTTAATTACCTCTCTCTTATAGGCACCTGAACAGTTGTACAAGGCTCTTGCAGCAAAACTTATTGTTGGAATGCCATTTAAGGTATATACTCGAATTTCCTTCATTGTGTATGTTTTGCCTTTCATTTTCTTTGATGTGGATTTCACTTAAGAAAGTTAAACATCGACTCAGGATTTGGCTACTGTGGATTCAATCTTGGTGAGAGAACTTCCAGCACAAGATGATAAAGATGCTGTAAGTCTCCTTCTGTTTGCCATACACTACAATGATTCATTTTGGCATAATGCATCAAAATGTCCCTATCAGCTTCTTTTTTTTCCGATAGGTCCCTAAACTATTCCTTGTTTTAAAAACCCATCCTAAGTATGAAATTTTTATTTCACGAGCTCCCTTGAGACGAAAACTGACAGAACTTTTTGATTCAGGTCCCATTAAATAATATACTTGTCAGCTTTATTTAGTCTGTATTTTTCTCAAGCAATTTTAAGTATCCATCACCGAAGTGTTGGAGTTAATACCATTTGTACAAAACACATCTGAATATTAATTAAACAGGCATATGTGTTATTTAACGGGACCATCAAAATAAATCGAAAAAAAAAACGTCAATTTTTATATCGAGGGAGCTCATGAAATAAAATTTTGATACTTGAATGGCTTTTTAAAACAAACAATAGTACAAGGACCTATCGATACAAAAGTTTGATAGTTTAGGGATCTGTTGATGCATTATGTCTTTCATTTTTATGTCTTAATGTAGATTGTAGAATAAGAAAGTCCAACAAAAGATAATTTTCAAGTGTTCAACCTTTATTTGGGTGTTTCCTAAGGCATGAGAATAACTTGAATTAATTTGTTCTCTACTATGACCAGAGACTGGCACTAAAACGGTTGATAGACGTTAGCATGGGAGTAATAACTCCATTATCAGAACAGTTGACAAAGCGGTTACCCAACGCGATAGCCATGGTAACACTAAAGGAATTGTCATCTGGTGCTCACAAGCTTCTTCCAGAAGGTGTGCTATTTTTATAAATACTTTATTTGGACAAAAAAATGCCAGTAGCTGTGCTCACTTATTGATGGTTGTTTAGGGACACGTTTGGCCGTCTCTGTGCGTGGTGATGAACCCTATGAAGAGTTGGAAATTCTGAAGAGTACTGATGCTACCATGATCCTTCACCACGTACCGTATTCAGAAGAGAAAACGAGCCGAGTTCATGCTGCTAGAAGGTATACATACTGCATTTGGACTTTGATAATGTGGAATTTGCTTAAATAGAACACTTAAATTGTATATCCTTGTATACTTTATTTAGTTAAGGTTGATGATCTTGGTGTCTGCAGGCTGTTTGAGTATCTTTCCAAAAACTCCTTGGAATTCCCAGTAATTCATCATATAGAGTTCCCTAAACAAGTTCACAGGTAAAGAATCTGAAACCAAAATCAGTTTCATAAGATGCAATTTGGAAATGTTAGCTGACATCAATTATTTGTGGGGCAGAGACGATTTAGTTATTGGTGCGGGGACGAATGCAGGGGCCCTCCTAGTAGATGGACTCGGGGATGGTATCCTATTAGAAGCCCCAGATCAAGACTTTGAATTCCTTAGAAATACTTCTTTCAATTTGCTACAAGGATGCAGAATGAGAAACACAAAGACGGTCAGTATAACAGTAACATAAGAAGCCATAAAACCGAATTCGATTGAAGACTAATTAGATATCTTAATCTTTGTGAAATGGTATCAGGAGTACGTGTCTTGCCCATCATGCGGAAGGACATTGTTTGACCTTCAAGAGATTAGTGCAGAAATTAGAGAAAAAACATCTCATTTGCCTGGTGTTTCGGTAAGTACTACCTAACGAATAATTGGTTGAAAGTGAAGAAAATCGATTGTATCATGTGTTGATATGTTGTCTTACTTTACAGATTGCAATCATGGGATGCATTGTGAATGGGCCTGGAGAAATGGCTGATGCTGATTTCGGTTACGTTGGTGGTGCACCTGGAAAAATCGACCTTTATGTTGGAAAGGTATCCTCGTCCCATAATATTTATCTGAAAAATTATGTGCCTTCAATTGACATAACCAGAGTTTGTTATATGACAAAAAGTGGAGTAACCGAATAAGTATATGTAGATGCAAAAGGAGTAATTCACAAATCCATGAAAAAGTAAAAAAGCATACATATGTCAATCATCTTAATAAAATGACAAGGGGTTAGTCAAGTTTATTGAAAAACTTATGGATGAAGTTGTAGTTTTTAGTGGATTCTGTTGTGATAACAAATATTATGCATTTCAGACTGTGGTTAAAAGAGCAATAGCAATGGAACATGCAACGGATGCGTTGATCGATCTGATCAAAGAGCACGGGCGCTGGGTCGAACCACCAACTGAGGAGTAAGAAGAGAAAAGATGTTGTGTTGGGAAGGAATTACTAGTGAATAAGAATTAATTTGTTGTATAATATCTATCATATACATTTTGTTTGGTTTGATCATGTATATGATAGGCCCTCTCTTGTTCAAAGAAGCTTATGAATATGTGGGGGGCTTGATTCTCTGTTGCTGCATGTTACACAATAAAATAATAAAAAATAAGAGAATACATTCATTACAAAATTTCTTCGTCGTGGTTGCTACGTCTAACTGTAATACCAAACACGTATCTATATTCTCGACCATTCTTGCTTCAATTTGACCTAGCTCGTGAGTGATCGCAGTCCGTGACAAAAAACAGTAAAGTTGGTGGCAAACTTTGCATAAGTATTTTTATTTCCTGTTTTAAAAAATATACTCTACTACACTAATTTATCTCCAATCTACTTTATTTATTTTATTAACTTTATATATATATATATATATATATAAAATTATACGGACGGAGGGAGTATTAATTTTTTTTGGGGATGGGGGAGTCTAATATCTAAAATGATGCTTCGTTTCATTTAATATTGAAAGATAAAAATTCGTATGCATCATCATGCAACTTAAATGTAAAAGTAAAACTGCCGCTGCTCGATTGGTATGAGAGAATTGCTTAAGAATGAAATCATCATTTATGTATCTATTCACAATGATATGATTGGTAAATTTTATTCAAGGGTGCGGTAGAAAATCATTAGTCAGACGGTTTTAGACTGCCTAACGCTTAGGTTGTGTCTTGTCTGTCCAATTTTCTTCTTCTTTATAATTCAAAATTATAGTAATATCTTAATAAAAGTATAAAACCATACATAATTAATATTAAAAAAATCATCAATTTGCATTAGAAAAAAAAAAAAAAAATACATGTGACGTCCCTGACTCGTTGTCAATTTGAGTAAAAAATTAAATTCTCTACTATTCAAATTTTTTTATTGATAAACTTTAAAAAATAAAAAAAATCGTCTAGAATCGACTTGACCGCCCAGGTAGCGTCTAATTCCATATTCGTCTAAGCATGTCGATTTGCAAGAAATCAGGTCGACCAATAATTGAAATGAAATCATAACCATAATTTCATAAAGAATGAAGAAAAATTACCCACTGGCCCAACAACCTCCTTACTCCCTATATTTTTCTCGTGACACCTTTCTAAATTTCGTGAAGCATACATTAATTTTTTCGTGACACCTTTTTCAATTTTTTGGCACATAGTATATCTTTTTGAAAACTGTTTCATTTTCGTTGCATAATTTCATTTTCATATTACTAACATTTTTTTAAATTTGGATACAGCGCGTTTCTGGGAATCTTTATTGAAAAAAAATGGGGAGTTACCTTTTCAGAGTGATGCATTACTACATTATGGTCAATCCTTTTAGAAAGTAGTCAGTCAAGTAGGTATAAAAGAAAACATTTTAGCTGATACACGTTATACTTGGATACATTTAGCAATGAAAATGTATTGATAAAATCCTAATCTAATTGTCGATCGGAAACATCTTAGAAATGAAAGTTTAAATATATCAATGATAAATAAATAAATAAAGGGTTAAAATATTTTGCCAATTATCGATCAGTTTTTGTTTTGGTGCAGTTGCGTATTTTCCATTAGAATGATCCAAAACATAAGAATATTCTGGAGTATAATTTTGTGGAAACACTATATTAATTTAATTTAATAATCTATGCATATATATATTTGAATTTGAGCGATGAACTCAATGTATATGCATTGTCGTTAATGTTACCCCATATTTAAGAATTCCAGCTGTTGCGTTGCCTCTTTCAACCCTCAACTTGTGCACTACGCTAAGCTATGCTTTTCACGTTTATATATGCTGCCTCCTTTAATCACCCCTCTTTTTTTAAGTGGTCAGATCAATCATATAGCATTACGACGTGCTAATCTGTAGCACAACAAAGAATGATCACCTTTCTATATTAACGTAGTAGTCTATTTTCACAATTAAAATCTGATACTACTATCTCACATTTTAGTATCCTATATTTGTATAAAGTTTATTTATTTATTTTTTACCATTTTTTCAAATTTCATAATTTGAATATATTCATAATTTCTACTTACTTAATCACGAGATCTCTCTAATTCTTACTTTACTTTTTTTTTTTATGTTAAGTATTCTCTCTAAACAAACTTGTCAATATACGAAAATATTCTACTTTTTTTTAAAGATAGATGAAAAAGATAAAATTGTGAATTGCTTTAAGAGAATCTCATTCGATTAATTAAGAACAAACTTGTCAATACAACTCCTTTTTAATTTCACTAAGAGAAAATAAGACATGCTTATTTGTGAATGGAGAGAGTAATTAGTTAGAAAAATTATATTTACTCCTTCTGTTAAAAAAAAAATCATAGGTGAAAACTAAAATATATAGTAGTAATAAAATAAGCATATATATCAAAGTTTATATGATTGTGAAAGAAAAATATTATGAATATAAAAGTTTTTAGTGGACATTGATAAAATTGGAACGATGATGAGAAGATTAGCATGAATGTCTAGCAAGTCTGAAAGAGGTGCATAATTCAGGAGTAATTCGCAGTTCCAATTTGTGTTATTCATTTATATTTATAACTAGTACTACTACTGTAATTGAGATATGCATGATGATGAAGGAATTTGTATACTGTATTACAAATAAAATACTCCATAGGGTGAAGTAATAGTAATAATACAAAATTAATCGTAGTAATGAGTAAGTAGCAGCAGAGCAACAAAGAATAGGAGAGAATTGAATTGATGATGTAACAAAGGAATTAAGGGTTCTAGAGAATCTCGCTCCTGGAGGCGGCGGCGTAGCTATACTGCGAACGCCGGATGTTCCGCTGCCGCTTCTTGTACACCACCGCACCTATTCCCACAATGCAAGCAGCGCCGATTACTCCGATCGCGATTCCGGCCTTTTCCCCTCCGCTCATGCCGCCTGAAATTGAATCATCGTCCGTGGTCAAATCACCAGCAGTCGCTTGATCATCGTGGTCGAAATCTGCAGGCACATCTGGCGCCGGAGACGGAGACGGGGAGATGTTATCTGCAGCCACATCTGGCGCCGGAGACGGAGAAGGAGAGAGATCTGATGGAGGAGGCGACGGGGGAGACTGAGCAAGTGAAGGGGAAGGTGAGATGACTTCCGGCGACGGAGAAGGGGATATAGCTCCCGGTGACGGAGAAGGAGAAGGGGAGAAAATTTCCGGCGAGGGAGAAGGGGAAAATTGGGCAGAGAATGGTGGTGGGATTGCAAATAAGAAAAAGAGGAAAAGAGAATGAGGAATTGAAGTCATTGTTGAGAGATTTGGAATTAAGAGGGTGATTAGAGTAAAGTGGAGGTTCTTTTAATTTGAATGAGAAACTAGGAAAAGGGAAATCAGTGGATTGCTTATTAAGGATTTCTTTTTTTTTTTTTTGCATTTTTTTTTCATCTAAATTATTATATTTATTTTATTCATACCCTACCACTTTATTTATAATAGAATCATGTACTCCCTTGTCTCACCTTAACTTTCATAACTACTTTTTCTTTCGTCCTTTAAAAATTCTAACCATACAATATCTAAAATATTATATTTAGAAGGTTGTATTCAATTGAGATTCTATTTGATTTTTTTGGACTTTAAAAAGTCATGGATTTAGAAAATCTATAGACTCTATGCAGAGTTTGACAGACTTTTTTATTGATTTATATGGATTTTCATAGATTTGACAAGATTCTGAAATACACAATTTTTTATTTATTTAAATGGCTACGCCCCTAAAACTATTGATGCAAACATTAGCAATACTGGTTCTCAAATGTATTAGCTTGTTGTGATTGGCTTCACATTTCTTAATGATGCATCACGAAGAAGAAATATTGAATAATTGCATTTCTGGAGTGACGACATTGACTGAACACCACGTAATGGGGAGTTGACGTCAATTACTGGAGTGACGATATTGCTAACATAACCATATACTATAATTTTTAAAGAAAAAAATATAATTTTAAAATACAGTTTTCACGATAATAATAATGGTGGTAAAGAATATGTGATGCTTATCGAAGAACATGGTTAGATTTTATTTTGTTTGAAGAAGAGCAGGAAGATTCGTTTGAAGAAGAGCAGGAAGATGGACAGCTTTTCGATTTTGTAAACTATGAGGCTGTGTAGGATTTTGTGGTTCGAAATACACTACTTTCTTCTCTTTTAGAGTTTCTGAGAGAATCCATTTAAATCTCTACTTTTTAGAGGAGATTTTGAACAGTGAAATTTATTTATATTTTTGAAGGAGAATCCAACGAAATCCATAGAGTATTAAAATCCATAAATTGTAGAATACCTAAAAATTTCAAAAGACTTTTTAAAATCCGTATTGAATACCTCAAAATTTTGAAAGACTTTTAAAAATCTGGATTGAATACCCCAGATTTTAAAAGTCCAAAAAAATCCAACAGAATCTCAATTGAATACACCCCCCTTAATGTTATTATTTTATGGTACATACATACACACAAGTGAACTTACTTATTTATTTTTTTATAAAATTATACTCAAAATTCTATTTAATATAATATTTTTTAAAAAGGGGTGAACAGCAAGTATGAAAGTTAAGTTGAGACGAAGGGAGTAATACTTTATAATACATTTAACACATCTGTTTTATGCATAAATAATTACTCCAATATTAATAAAAACTCTACGTAAATAAAATTACACTCCTTCTATCCCAATGAAAAATATCCAACTTTTATTTTTCGTGCGTCCCGATAAAAAGTACCCATTCCTTTTTTGGTAACTATTCTCTCTCACATTTAATTATATTTTTTTCTCTCAATTACATCACTTTTAATACATCTACTTATTATATTAGTATTTCTTAACCTACGTGCCCGACTTTCCCAAAATGAAGGGAGTATATAAAAAGTTTGAATGGAGGGAGTAATTAGAATAGTTATTACTCATTTTGTCCAAATTCATAAATCATAATGCTCATTTTTCAGGATACGGATTTTAATGATGAAATATTGTAGACTTCACTAATGAATAAAGTGAATGATAATTTGAATAAATAAATGATAATTGAAGGGTAAATAGTGTGAATAATATTATTTAAAAAAATGAAACGAGCCTAACAAAATTCAACAACTAAAAGAATGGAAAGAACGCAATAATAAAATTGAATGATGAGTATATTAAAAAAAACAGTTGTTACAATTATCCAATAGGGGAGATTAAATAAATTCGGGGAAAAATAATCTCGAGAATATCGACGGAACACAAAAACAATTGGACAAGCTCGGAGTTCTGAACAAAAGAAATGATTTCCTATGGATTTATAAAACATAATTGTATTTTCTGTTTATCTTTATGATAAAGTTTATGTAGAATCAATTTTAACGTGTAATTAATTTACATTTTGTGTGTAATTTTAAATGATATAAAACTTTTAATATTAAATAAGGTTTAACATATATTTATATGAGGTAATTTCTAAAATTACATTTGAGCTCGATCAATAAGTAAAAAAAAAAAAAGATAAGCAAGTATAAATACGTCAAATTAATAAAAGTTCACTATGTTCAGCTCGTCTAAGGCTTGTTTAAGTTCGACTCAACCAAATTATCAGACAAGCTTAAATGTGAATTTCAAAACACGATAATTATATTTCAAGTTTAATTACAACGCATTCAACTCGATTCATTTACATTGTACGTAATAAAAATGTAACTAAGTTAAATTATGAATTGAGTCTTAAAAAAACTTTCCCAAGTATGGAAGTGTTTAATAATCCTAATTTAAGAGAGAAAAAAATGAGTAATTTGATTTTGTAAGGAACCCCTCCGCTCCGCCGACCTAGATATTGACTTTTCATCGTCTCCTCTAACGCCATTTTTTTACCAAAACACTCATTCTTTATTTTCTGTTTTCAAGTCAATTCTACACGACATATTATTTCATTTGAATTTTCCCCAATTATTGGGAATTTAACACCCTCATAATAAATCTGAATCATTAAAAAACATTCTTCATTTTCTTAGAGTTAATGATTGCAAGGGAATTCTACTTCTATGTAATATTCTTGTGATTTATAGTATAGATGAATACTGGATAAATATAATTTAATGTGTTTGGTTTGTTTGCTCTCTTTATTTCCCATTAATTTAAATTAATTTTATTGCGTCGGCTTCTAACCATCAATTTTGGTATTTAAGTGAAAGAAGGTAAATTAGAGACATGTGTTTCATGATAACAAGATATAGAATTTGTTGCATTATGATTGCTCAACTTATTAGTGATCATGAAGATACTTACAATTGGCACACATTAAGATTATATTAACCATCATTTTCTGTTGAAAAGCATTTGTGAACTGTATCTTACTGAAGTAAGCCACAAGCCAATTCACTATCTAGACAAACATATTAGTACATAGTAGTATATATTACCCCCAAGTCAGCTCTCCACATTTCCTTTTTATCTGAATCTTTGCGGATAAAAATGTAGTTGCCAGGTCATCATCTCCTCCAAATACGCTGATCTAAATTTGATTTGATGGACCGGTAAATGCACACTGAGGAAGGAAGGTCTTCGGCGTGGACATGTGAGGACTCTGATACCCAAGTCAATTTTTGTATAATATGTGGAGAATAAATACATGATTCAATGTTAATATATGAGAAAAAAATGTTATTTACCTCGAGAAGATACATTTATAAGTTTATATACCTGGGGCATTTTGGTAATTTCAGGTGCTTAATTGTTATTTACCTCGAGAAGATACATTTATAAGTTTATATACATGGGGTATTTTGGTAATTTCAGGTGCTTAAGTCACCTTCGAGTTTTTCAATAATTTATTTGTTTAGATCTATACCACTTATAATAATATGTTCGATTTAGGCTCGAGCCTAAACTTTAGGAGATGACGAATTATTCATCACCACTTCTCTTATTTAATGATACATTTGTAAAAAGGAAAAATCTTATATGCACACGGTGCAGGTGCACACACTTTTTTAACCACCTCCCTTTTTTCTCTCCTTTCTTCTTTGCACACACTTTTTTCTCTCCTTTCTTCTTCGCACACACTTTTTTCTCTCCTTTCTTCTTCTTCTTCTTCGCACACACTTTTTTCTCTACATATCTATGCCCTTCTCCTCTGCCTGATCCACGAGTACAACAACAGATCTATGCCCTCCTCCGCCGAATAGATCCGCCTTATTGGAGCGGAGGCTGGTGGTGGCTGCCTGGGGCTTGCGAAGAAGCACAGCGGTGCTGAACATGGTGCTTGAGAGTTGAGAGGATCGTCATTGATGAAGAAGAGAGAGTGAGGGATCGGACATTGACAGATCGTCCGGCGAGCAGGGGCGGCACGGCTAGGGCTCCTCCACAACGGCGGTGGTTATAGATCGGCTAGAAAAGCTTCCAATTTAACGTGAATCGGTCGAAAAAAATGTAGAAGGCATCAACATTGTTTAGCGGTGGGTTTATTTATTCTATCATTGTTGAGATTTTGTATGTATTGTTGCTTTGCTGTACTACAACTTGAGAAAAATTGCTTATTGATTTCTACCATGAAAAGAAGAGATATTTTAGATATTGGAAATTATAAGAGCATAAATTTTAGTTTTATTTTTACTTTTAGAGTTAATTAAGATTCCAATTATTTGAAAAGTGGTAACTTTGTTAGTGTAAAGTGGTAATTAATTTTATTACTGTAAAGTGGTAATTTTATTATTGTAAAGTGGTAACTATTATAAGTGAAAAGTGGAAATTTTGTTATTAAAAAGTGGTAACTATTATTAGTGAAAAGTGGAAATTTTGTTGGTAACTATTATTAGTGAAAAGTGGAAATTTTGTTATTATTAGTGAAAAGTGGAAATTTTGTTACTGAAAAGTGGTAATGTGAAAAGTGGAAATTTTGTTACTGAAAAGGGGTAACTATTATTAGTGAAAAGTGGAAATTTTGTTAATGAAAAGTGTAAATATTATTAGTGAAAAGTGGAAAATTTGTTAGTGAAAAGTGTAAATATTATTAGTGGAAAGTGGAAAATTTGTTAGTGAAAAGTGTAAATATTATTACGAAAAAGTGGTAACTATTAAAAAAAGTTATTAAAAAGAAAAAAAAAACGAGAAACTACAGTCACAGGAGTGGCAACTATTAGAAAAAATTATTAAAATGAAGAAAAAATACGAGAAGCTACAGTCACAGGACTCAAACATGTGACCCTATACTTATTCAAAGTATCTGTGACCACTTGGAGAATGGTACCTTTATTTTATAATTTTGTCTTTATTAATACATGGAGGGTCTCCATGTGCATTAGTGTGCACATGCACAGGAGACCAACTCTCGTAAAAAATGTAGGTCTCTTACTTAATGCTACAACAATCATCACCTCTTTAACAATAATCTTCAAACATATTCAAATTATACAAAATGTCATTATTTTGCTCGCACTAATTTAACAATTTATCAATTACTTTCTCCAATAAAGTAGAAAATATCATATTACGCGGTTAAAAAACCAATTTTATCACTTTAATATTAAGACATAGCTCTTACATTAAAACTCGTGCAAATAATAAATGTTGTATTAAGTAAATTACGGTAAGAAAGAGTCTTACTATTACATTATGAGTTCAATTAGTTGCATCTATACAATTGGAATTGAGCTCCAATAAATTAGATCAAATGTTAAATTTAGTCAATTGAATGTACAAATCCAGGTCCTGCATCCTCCTGTCTCTTTGCAGACCCCCCTCTCCAGCCTCATTCCCACAACCCAACAATCGACAATCTTCCCCCTACCACCTCGGATACTTCCCCTCCACTTTCGCGCTCGATACTGTCCTCCCCACCCCCAACCCCTGCATCCCGTCCGACCTACCCCATTACTCTCCACCACTTATCACCCACCCCTCTACTCCACCGTCTACCTCCTCCCTCGCTTCTGTCATCCACATTCCAGCTCATAACACCCCCCCTCTTCCCCTGTCCCCTGTTACAGATCACATGGACTTGGAAAGCCCCTTCCTGGTCAATGTCCCCATCTCCCAAGACCCTCCTGCTATGAAAGCTGCCAAGAAATTCTCACGTCTCTGAAAACAAGCTCTTAGACCCTCCTCCACTACATCTAAGACCCCATTGCCCTCTAAGAGGAAACTCATCAACATCACCCCTCACTCTACTGGGAAAAAACAGAAACAGAGGCTTGATTCTTCTACTCCTCTACTCCTTACGTCCATCAACCCAACGACGGCGACTGGCGAGGCCCAGTCCCGCCGACCTCAATGAGTATTATAAGTTGGAATTGTAGGGGGCTTGGGAACCCTGATACAGTTCAGGAACTCTGCGATTTCATTCGCACAAAGTTGTCCGACTTAGTTTTCCTCTATGAAACTAAGTGTGATGCAAAATGCATCGATCACCTGAAAAATAAATTAAATATGTTTGGCCTTTCAGTCCCTTCGAGAGGCCAGAGCGGCGGCCTAGCTCTCCTCTGGAACAAGTCCCTCAGTGTCTCCCTGAGATGTTTCTCCTATAAATTTATTGATGTTGATGCTATACTCTGGAATACCCCTATTCGCATCACAGGGTATTATGGTGAGCCTAATATCTCTCTTCGCCGACAGGGTTGGGATGCTTTTTGTGAACTCTTTTCCGGCACAACCATTCCTTGGCTTTGCTTTGGAGACTTTAACGAGGTGCTTCTAACCTCGGAATTCCAAGGAATCTCGACTCGTGCATCATGGCAGATTGATGCTTTCAAACAAGCCCTGCAATTTTGTGATTTGGCTGACATGGGCTTTGAGAGGCCTTGTTGTTTCACCTGGAACAGACCCCTCCCTCACCCAAGAACTCAGATAGCTCGCCTTGATGGATTCACTTGCAACCCGACCTTCTCTACCGCCTTCCCGTGGTCTAATATCCTCCACAACCATACCTTCCACTCAGATCACTCTCTTCTACACTTGAAGTTTGGTGATTCTGCACCATACACTGGTAATATTGGTGGGTGCAAACCTTTTAGGTTTGAAGCCATGTGGATTAAATCCAGCGAATGCGAGAAGATCATTAAGGAAAACTGGTCAAGGTCCCTTGACTCCCTTCAATCCAAGCTTGAAAGTTGTGATTTTGGCCTCATGCATTGGGGCGATTCTGGTGGTAAAGGCATCACGAAGAAAATCAAAGAAATCAAGTCAGAACTAAAACTCCTTTGTTCTGGCCCTATCACTGTCCCCGACAAGCAGAAAATTAATGAGCTCCGAGCCAGATTCTTCTTCTTAGAGGAACAGAAGAGTGTTCTTTGGAAATAGAGAGCAAAACAACACTGGCACAGAGAAGGAGACCGCAATACCTGTTTCTTCCACACCCATGCTAGTAGACGCAGAGATGCTAATCAAATCTCCTCGTTGAACGACAACAATGGTGTCCTCCACCATGACCCCAATGACTTTGAGCCCATTATCCATGACTATTTCTCCACACTCTTCACATCTTCCACCAGGAACCCACATGACTTGGACCTTGCTCTTAGCAGAATTCGTCGTAAAGTGGATGACTCAATGCATATGTCCCTAGACCAGTAATTTACGGGTGTAGAGGTTCGGAAAGCGCTCAAAGACATGCATCCTTTCATGTCTCCTGACCCTGATGGTATGAGCCCTGTCTTTTAAAAAAAAAAATTGGCATATTGTAGGTTTTGATGTCACCCATTATGTGCTCAATTTCTTGAACAATAACACCTTTGATGAATCTGTTAATCATACATTTATCGTGTTCATTCCTAAAATCAAAAAACCTTAGTCTATGAGCCAATTTCGCCCGATAAGTCTATGTAATATCATTTATAAACTTACCTCTAAATGCATTGCGAATCGGATTAAATTGGTCCTGCCACCTTTGATCTCTGAATCTCAATCTGCATTTGTGTCGGGTCGTCTCATTACCGATAATGTCTTGATTGCTTATGAGACCCACCACTTTATGAAACCCCGTTGTCCTAAGAGTCAACCTCTTATGTCCATCAAGCTAGATATGAGTAAAGCCTTTGTTTCGTGTCGAGTGGTCCTTCATCATCCGTGTCCTACACACCATGAACTTCCCAACCCGTATCATCTCCCTTATTGAACGATGTATTTCGAGTGTCTCTTTTTCGTATATGTTGAATGGCAGGAACTTTGGCTTTCTTACCCCAGGTCGTGGCCTACGGTAAGGAGATCCCATCAGCCCGTATCTATTCATTATCTGCTCTAAGGTCCTTTCAGGCATTCTACAGGACTTGCAAATTTCAGGCAAAATTCATGGCATTCGTGTTGCTCGATCGGCTCCTGAGATCTCACATCTGTTCTTCGCAGACGACACACTTATTTTTTGCCATGCAACCACGGCTGAAGCTCAATTTCTAAAAGCAGGGATCAATCTTTATGAAAGGGTTTCTGGGCAACGTATCAACAACGATAAATCTGGAATTGTCTTCAGCCCAAGCTCAACTCCTGAATGCATCTTGCGCATCACTGGCCTACTGGGAATGAACCACTCTACGACCCATGGTAAATATTTGGGCCTTCCCTCCACTATCGGGGGAAGCAAGCGGGCGATATTCTCAGTTTATAAAGATAGAATTTCTAGTAGAATTAATGGCTAGGAAGGTAAATGCATGTTTCGTGCCGGTAAGGAGACTCTCATTAAATCAGTTTTGCAAGCTATCCCATCGTACGCCATGACTTGCTTTAAGGTCCCTGAGAGTATCCTCGCAGAAATTACCTCTTCAATCTCAGCTTTCTGGTGGGGCAAAACGGACAGCCGGCGCAAAATATATTGGGTTGCTTGGAAAAAGATGACAACTTCCAAACGAGACGGTGGCTTGGGTTTCTGAGATCTAGGTGCATTTAACCGGGCCCTTTTGGCTAAGCAAGGTTGGCGCCTTCTTACCCAACCTTCCTCCCTTTTAACCAGACTCCTCAAGGCTCTCTACTTTCCTCACTCATCTTTCCTTGAAGCCACCCTCGACCATAAACCCTCTTGGTCGTGGCGTAGCATCTTGGAGGGTCGCCAACTTCTGGAACTGGGATGCCGTAAATTGATTTCCTCTGGTTCAACCACTAAGATTCTCTCAGATAGATGGATCCCGAGAGCATCGAACTTCAGACCCCATGCTCCCTTGACCCCTCTTCACCCGGACACTACTGTGGCGTCCCTGATTGAGGAGCATTCCCACACCTGGAAATCTGATCTTATTCACAATTTATTCGACGAGGAAGATGCTCGCCTGATTTGCTCCATGCCACTCCCCTCATCCCCCTCTCCTGATCGTTGGATTTGGCACCACACCCGCAACGGGAAATTCACAGTCCAATCTACATATCATGCTTGCAACACATTCATCTCTCACCCGTCCGGCTCGTCGAGTTCTGGCCCGTGCTCGACGTGGAGGAAACTCTGGAAACTCAAGATCCCTCCACGTATTCTTCACTTCCTGTGGCGTTGTTGTACGGATACACTTTCTACAACCGAAAATCTTAGTAAAAGACGCGTGGATATCCCCCAATTTTGCCATCTGTGCCACGAGCCGTCTGGCTCTGCTGTCCATCTCTTCTTTAGTTGCTCATTTGCCCAGGAGGTTTGGAGATTGGCAGACCTCTCCACTTTCATCCAGACTTTCCAGCAGCCGGCCTCCAATTTATGGTTCAGAGAGATTCTCCTCCATGGTGATTCCTCTACTGTTGAACTTTTTGTCTGCCTTGCTTACCATATTTGGTATCACCGTAATAAAGCGACCTTTGAACAACTTCTATTTGCTCCCTTGGACGCCTACCTTAGTGCCTCCCGCCTCCTCTCGGATTTTCGCTCTGCTCACATCTGGCCGGAACGCCCTCACTCGCGTCTCCTCTCGCTCAAATTTCATACCCCTGACACAGGCTGGAAGATATATTTTGATGGGGCCACTTCATCGCATCGAAATTGTGTGGGAATCGAGATTTATATAGAAGATTGCCACGGCTCTTTCTCCTTCGGCTACTTTGCAAGACACGATGGGCTTTGCGACCCCGAAATCTCAGAATTCATGGCTCTTCATGCTGCTCTTTAACTCGCCCTTTCTCGGAATATCTTGGTGGCCTTAATCATCGGCGATGCTTCCTCTATCATTGCTGCTGCTCTTGGAATGGTTGACTGCTCCTCAAGTGCCCAACCCATCTTAGATGATATCAAATCTTCACTGCTGCTCTTTCCTAGGTACGTGTTCTCTTTGTTGGGTAGGTCGTAGCTTTAATTTAATTTCTCATGAGCTTGCTTATTTTGCCAAATGTAATGCAGTTGGGATAAACTCTTGGACATCTCCCCGACTTTTTATTGTCATTCAGTTCTGGCTGATTCCAGTCCTTTATAATATTTTATTTTCCCGTAAAAAAAAAAAAAAAGAATGTACAAACACACTTAATTGCAGGTAAAAATACGTCTTACAGTATTATTTTGTTTTATTTCAACAACATTACATTATGAATAACAAAATAGGTACATTATTCTTATTTGATATTATTACTAAGTTGATATATGACACGTATTAAAAAGGGCGCGGCTAAAGGCACCCGGCTTTCCTATGAGTACACCCACGGAGAATTTTTTTTATCCCGAGAGTGGTGCGAAAAGACTTTTTACCCCTCCTTTAGTTTTTTAAAAAACACGCCGGATGAGTACACCCATCTATTCCGGTTCACACGCGATTCATCGTTTCACATCCAAATCATTCCAAATTCCCACCATCAACACTAAAACATCAAAAATCCTAAAAATTCAAAATTTCAACCATAAAAATAAAATCTTAACATGTTCGAAAATTTTACCAAAACAAAGTTGAGATGTTCGAAAATTTTACCAAAACAAAGTCGAGATGTTCGAAAATTTTACCAAAACAAACCCAATATGTTCGAAAAAAATTCAAAACAACTTAGATTTGTTTGAAAAAAAAAATTGAACATCTTGTTCGAAATTTTTTCCAAAACAAACCCAAGTTGTTCGAAAATTTTTCCAAAACAAACGCAATATGTTCGAAATTTTTTCCAAAACAAACTCGATATGTTCGAAAATAATTCCCGAACTACTAAAAACCCTAATTTTCCTAAATTTTCAAAACCCTAAAATGTTCGAATATTTTTTCAAAACAAAGGTAATATGTTCGAAATGTTTTACAAAACAAAGGTAAGATGTTCGAAAAATTTTACACAACAAAGGCAAGATATTCGAAATTTTCAATTTGTTCGAAAAAAAATCATGAACAACTTTGGTTTGTGTGAAAAAAAAAAATTGAACATCTTGTTCGAAATTTGTTTCCGTACAAATGAAAGTTGTTCGAAATTTTTTCCTGAACAAACACAAATTGTTCGAATCTTTTTCCTGAACATACGCAAATTGTTCCAAAAAAAAAAAAAAATGAACAAACTCAAATTAAAAACCCTAATTTCAAAAAATCTGCTATCATTCCTAACACCTAAACTTATCGGCAGCGTGCGCCGCGGCTGGGGCAACGGGACAGAACGTGGAGGGGGATGGAGGAGGTGGGCGACGACGGTCTTGGGCGAAAAGGGGGAGGGAGGAGGTGGACGTGGCTCGACGGGGAGGGGCGCGAACGGACAGGAGACATCGGCGACGGCGAGGGTTGCACACGCACATGAGACAATTTTTTTTTTTACAGGGGAGGGGAGGCGACGGCCGACGATGGCTTGGAGAGACGGCGACGGCCGACGATGGCTTGGAGAGACGGCGGCGGCGAGGGTTGCAGACACCCACTGGAGATTTTTCTCTTTTTTTTACAGGGGAGGGGAGGGGAGGCGGCGGCCGTGCGTGGGACGGCGATGGGAGGGTGCGGCCGTGCGCGAGACGGGGAATGGAAGGGGCGGCCGCGGAACGGAGTGGTTGGCGCCGACGGAGGAGTTGGGAGGGGGAAGACGTGGGAAGGGGAGGCGTTGCTGCCGGCGACGAGACTGGGAGGGAAGGTGAGGAGGCGAAAATGGGGTGGGTGTACCAAATGAGTTGATAGATTAGGGTTTTAATAGTTTTAATGGAAGAAGGGTATTTTTTATTTTTCCACGTGGGTGTCCTCATCGTGTGGGTGTCCTCATAGGATCCTTGGGTGCCTTTAGCCGCGCCCATTAAAAAAATTATTATTACAATTTTAAATTCATTACTCAAATCCACCACCTAATCTACAATACCACAATTTTGGGCCGGGCTTCCAAATGCGCACTTAGTTGGGCTTCGACAGTAACTGGACTCTCTAGAAAATAAGGGCCAGGCTATATACCCGCCACACTTGTTAAATATACTCCCCTTTACATTTATTAATTAAATATACTTTAAAATACCCAATTTACCCTTCTAATAAAAAGTTCAAGATGTGAGGGAAAACTGTAAAAAACCATACCTCTGAAATTTATCTGTACTTCATTTACTATCATTACTCTATTAAATATTTGAGAAATGTTAAAAATTGGAGTACTATTACAGTACATACACCCCATATTTTGATAATTACATTTTATTATCAAATGGATGAAACTTATTTCTTGTACGAGGGGTAATATAATCATTGTAACATATGGCATTTTAGTCTAAAAATATGTCAGGGATGTGTTTAGTCACAACCATTATATAATTCATATCATGCCTTTCAACTTAAGGACTTGTAATTAGATAACTGTGTGCTTCTTTCTCTTTGTCTCTACATGGAAAAACAAAAAGAAAAAAGTAAAAACTTGATAAGAGAAACCCAAAAACGAAAATCTAATAAATTACTCCACTAAATTAGATTTTCTATATTAATGCTTCCTGCCTGCATCTCTATCTGTCTGATTCTGAGTCTCAGTGATTGCAATATATAATATGAAATTAATAGCTAGCTCCCCAGTCTTACATAGTTACATTACTAATCCAATTAAGTATAACCTATTTTACTTTATTAATAAAAGTTTATAAAATTATTTTCAATACTTCACTCATTACGCTTTTTTTTAGTTTGTGTGCTGGTGTAAACAGTTCCGGAATGGAGGGAGAATATTAATTTGCATGTTATTGTTGCTTTTGAATTTCATTTGCTTAAATATTCTGTTTCAGAACTTTATTTTAATTTCTTAGTTAACATATTAATTATTTGATAGGGTAGATTAACTCAAAATAAATTAATAAATAAATTAAAAATAAATGCCTAATCAGATACTACAAAATAATTTTTTTACCCAATATTAAATTGTATGCATACATGTAATCGAAACCCACAATATTTATAATTCATTTTCAATTGATTGAAATATTCAAACTTTATTATAAATATGTCTAACATAGGGTGTTATAGAGGAAGAAAAACAGGATGTTTTTCGAGAATAAAGAGTGATATCTTGTTAGTAACTGAATGGATGCAGGAGCCACTGAAGGCGCAAGAGCACTGAGTTAATTCCAACAAATTTTAATTTTCTTCACTTATTCTCTTTTCTTTCGTTTGAGAACAGGAACAAACATTATGTAAAATGTAATTAAGGTACTTCTTGCGCCAACCTTCGTTTAAGCAATAGAGCTTTATTTGTCCGAGCAAAAAAAACATATTTAACCAACTTAAAATAAATGGGATCCGTATACATATAATAAGTACTTGTAAGATAGTCCATATTCATTGAACTATAAAAAGCACATAGTAAATTATGAATTGATGCAACTAATTTTGATTTTTTTCAAAGCCATTTAATTAATAGAAAATGAGGAATTCTATTGAACTAAAAAGTTCATGGCAACTATGATATGACAGTCTACTATCAGTCTTTATAACATTCTAAATTTAGTATTTCAAGTCGATAACCGCCTATTCAATAAATATCAATCATCGTTGTAGAAAATGAGGAATCCTAATCACGATTGTTTATATACAATAAACTAGTGTAATACGAAATAAATTTATAATATATTTTTATTTATTAATTAAAAAAATATAATTTAAAATATATATGTATAAATTTGTAAATATGTTATTCTACTAAAAGATAAAAAAATGAAATTTGAATAACTCAAAAATTAAAAGGAAATCAATAAATAATCTCAAAATTAAAGAAAAATACATATATATTTTAAAAAATTTATTAATTTAGAATTTGTATTTTGAAAATATTTAGTACGTCTAATTATTATGAAATTTAATAGAATTTGTTTAAAATAAAATAATAAGAAAGTAGAATGAGATCCAAATGGTCATAAATTTTAATATTCAAATTAATATTTAAATGCAATTAAAATATGAGATTAAAAAATGTATGTTAAGATTAATAATTAAGATTAATAAAAAGTGAAATTAATGAGAAAAAAGAGATTTTGAAATTGAGTAATTTGAGAAGAAAGAGATTGTGATAAATCAATCATTTTGTGACATTGTTGAAATGTTTACAAATATATGATATTAAAATAAAATTAAGATTAATATAAGATTTTAAAATGGAAGAATCTAAGGGAGAGAGATTAAAATTAATAATTATAATTTTGAGAAATAGGAGAATGCAGGATTTTGAAACAGACGATTTGGTGAAACGAGAGATTATGATAGCGTGATGAAATTGTGACACTTATCTTATTATATCCTCACAAATATATAGAATATTAATATTACTCAAATCCACCACCTAATCTACAATACCACAATTTTGGGCCGGGCTTCCAAATTCGCACTGGGCTTGGACATTAATTGGACTCGGGCGCGGCTAAAGGCACCCGACTTTCCTATGAGTACACCCACGCGATGAGGACACAATGGATGAGGACACCCACCTGGAAATTCCAAAATTACCCCCTCTCTCAATTAAAACCTAACTCATTCTCCTCTCATAATATTCAGACACCCACCATTTTTACACCTCCATTTCTGCCGCCGCCCACTGCGCAGCCCCTCCCTCTCCCCGTTCGCGGCCACCTCCTTTCGTCGCCGCAGCCCCTCCCACTCCCCGTTCGCGGCCGCCTCCTCTCGTTGCCGTCGTCGTCCTCGTCTCCCCACCCAACACGCGCGACAACGCCGCCCCCTCTCCCAACGTCGCAGCTCCGCCTCCCCTCCCCACGCGGCGACAGCGCCGCCCTCACTCCCCACGTCGCCGCCTCTTCTCCTCCCTCGTCCGCCGCGACCGCCTCTTCTCCTCCCTCGTCCGCCGCGGCCGCCGTCTCCCTCCTCCCATAGACGCGGCCGCTCGCACTCCTCCGCCACCGCCGCCTGTTCCAGGTACCTTTTTTAATTTTTTAGAAATTTTAGGAAATTTAGGTTTTTTAGAAAAATTAGGGTTTTTAGAAGTTCGTGATTTTTTTTCGGACAACTTTAGGTTGTTTTGGAAATATTTTCGAACAATCTGTGTTTGTTTTGGAAAAAATTTGGAACATTTTGTTCGATCTTTTTTTTTCATACAAATTTAGGTTGTTTTGGAATTTTTTTTGAACAATCTATGTTTGTTTTGGAAACAAATTCGAACAATTTATGTTTGTTTTGGAAACAAATTCGAACAATCAATTTTTGTTTTGAAAAAAATTTCGAGCATTTTGTTCAATTTTTTTTTAGAACAAATGTAAGTTGTTTCGAATATTTTTTCGAACATAATAAGTTTGTTGGGTAAAAATTTTCGTACATCTAAACTTTGTTCGATTAATATTTTCGAACATCTTAAGATTTTTTTTTATATTATTTTTGTTGATTTGTTGTGTTTTTTTGTTGAATTGTTGTGTTTTTTGAGATTATTTTGTTGAAGAATGTTGTTTGTTTGTGTTGTGGTGGTGGAGTGGATGGTTTCGTTGTGAAATAGAAACGGTGGGTGTACTCATCCGTCATTTTTTTAAAAATGTGCAGGAGGGGTATAAACGACATTTCACGTATCCTCTGTGACAAAAAAAGATTCCAGTGGGTGTACTCATAGGAAAGCTGGGTGCCTTTAGCCGCGCCCATTGGACTCTCTAGAAATGGGTTGGCTATCTGCTCCGACTTGTTTAAGTGCACTCCTTCACTCACTTTATTAATTTAATAATCATACGAAAATCTCAAAATACCCTTTTCAGTAAAATGACTCATACACTCATACTAGATGCACTATTCGTACTGTACACACCTTTCCCCTAAACCTCCACCCCCTCACTGCTTCCGATCGTGGCCGTCACCAACTTACCATCCAGTATTCGTGTGTGCCACTCCCTCTCTCCTACTCCACTCATTTGCATTTATAATTTGAATAAATAAGTGATAATAGGTTGAAGTCTTAAAGATGAATAATATTATTTTTAAAAATAAATGAGAATAATTAAATTAAACTAAAAAAAATAGTGAAAATAATGAAATTAAACGAATGAAAGTATTTTTTTTAAAGTTTCCAATTAGTGAGTATTTGCAAATTTATACCTCTAAAATTTATGTGTACTTCATTTACTATTTTACTCAATTAAATATTTGAGAAATATTAAAAACTAGTGCAAACCCACGATTTTCGTGGGGATTGTAAAAAAATTATAAAAGAAAATGATAAAAAGAATCGAGAAAAAAAAAGAGGTAGTGAGAAATTTGTATTAGAAAATTTAGGAGATTGAGAGAAAAGAAAGAGAGGGGAGAGAGAGAAAAATTGAAAAAAACTTTGAAAAAAAAAAGTAAAAGAAAATATTGAGAAGAAGGAGAGAGAACGGATAAGAAAGAAAAAATAATTTAAAAAATGACAGTTTAAAAAGAGAGAAAGAAAAAAGAGGAAAGAGAAAATTATTTAAAAAAAAATTCAAAATTACAGAAATTAGAGTTTTAAGAAATAAGGAATTTGAAGAAGCCACACGTCAGCCAAATGAGATTTAGAAATAGTATATAAGGAAGATTACTATTAAATACACCCCATATTTTGATAATTACAGTTTATTATTTCTTACCATAAAAATAGAAGAAAAAATCATAGTGTTCACTCACTCATTATTAAGTTTTTTCGCACGATAATGCTATACGTTCACGAACATATGATATTCAGTTGTAAGGACAAATGGATGAAACTTATTTCTTTTATGCGGGGTAATATAATCATTGTAACATATGGCATTTTAGTCTAAAAATATGTCAAGGGATGTGTTTAGTCCAGTGATGCAAAAATTAGGCGGCAAAATTTTTTTAATTTTTCACTAATCTGTCCACATTAGGCGCCAGACGTATTAGGCGGTTCTAGGCGGGTAGGCGGAGCACCGATTAGGACGGTGAATTTTTTACTTTTTTTTTTAAATATAAAAAACGACATCGTTTTGGGGTTAAAATAATAATAAAAAAAAACAAAATTAAATTAAGTAATTAAATTAGGGTTTCTTTCAATTTGAATCAATTGTGCAAAACGCAAAAGTGAAAAACAGCAGCTTGCGCTGGCGCCTCCGTCACGCTTCCCAACGCCTCCGTCGCGTAGCCCACCGCTCCGTCGCGCAGCCCACCGCTCGCGTCGCTCGCATCCCTTAAGTTAGGTTAGCCATTTAGACTACTATTGTTTGAGATCGACGTTTGCTCTGTTTTTATTTATTTACTGTACTATTAGATTCTGATTGTATACTTGTATTAGTAATGACGGTAATGTAGTATAGATTCTGATTGTATAGTGTATTAGTGACTTAATTAGTTAATTGTGAAATAAAAATGTTGAGAAACAAAATGGGGATATTAATTTGAAATAAAAATGTTGAGGCTTCTGCACTGTACTGTTTTTTTTTGGCTTCAATTCTGAGCATCATTAGTACAGTAGTTGATTTTTAGTCTAAATTAAACTATTATTCTATAAAGCATTGTCTAATATTTTCATTTGGTTACGAAGTACAAAAAAAAAAAAAAAAAAAATCGGAAATTCTAGGCGGTGCCTAGGCGCCGATTAGGCGGCCTAGGCGCTAGGCGGTCGAAAACGCCCGCTTAGTGATTTCCGCCTTTTACAACACTGGTTTAGTCACAACCATTAGACTATGTTTATCCATGTCCGGTCATGACCGGATCATTAAATATAAAATTCATTTCTCACTCCTCCACCTACACATTTTACACCATAACTCAAACTCATATTTTTCACAATTTATTCATAACCACTACAACAACAACCAACATTTAATAAATTATTTATTTTATAATATACTCCCTCCGTCCGCTTATAAGTTTCACGTTACTTTTTAGCACAAATATTAAGAAAAGTGATTAAATAATATATATAGTACAAGTGATGTGATTGAGAGAGGAGAGAGATAGAGAAAAAAAGTGAGATATAAAGTGAAATGTAAGAAAAAATATTTACCAAAAAAGGTATGAGAAGTTTATAGGCTACAGACCAAAATGGTAAAATTTGAAACTTATAGGCGGACGGAGGGAGTAATAATTATATCTATTATTATTTTTTTATAATATTTTCACAATATTTAGAAAATATATACAATTATTTAATATTAAAAAATTCATAACTATAATAAAAAACCACCATACACTTTAAAAAAAATTACAACATTCAATAATAAAATTAAAATTACAAAAATTGAAATACAATTAAAAAAAATTAGGAAAAGAGAAAAGGAGGGTAAATAAGGAAAATTTTCATTCTGATTCACAAAGAAATGAGAGGAAAGCTTCGCGACCTGAATCGCCTAAGAATCTGAGGAAGGCAGCTCGATTGGAGTCGCCAAGAAATTTGAGGAAAAGAACTCGAGGTATATCCCTGGATAGATTACAGACAAGAGGGATAAGGGAAGTGACATTTCTGGAGGGAGATAGAAGGCAGAATCGAAATGACATGGATGAAAAAGCTATGGAAGAAGCAGAAATCGAAGGAACTGAAAACAGGGACAAGAAGGGGGAAAACAGAGCACACATTCTGGAGGAATTATCACTGCCAGAAATTAAATTGGACTCGAAGAACAGGGAATTGGGAGTGGAGGAGCCATCAATGGAGATAAGTGACATGGAATTTATCAACGAAATAAGCAGAAAAGGGAGTGACAAATCAAAGCACACCATGTGTTCTATGAAAGGTGTGAATCAACATGGGGTAGGATCGACCTCAAGGCAGCGCGAAATTAATGCAGTTGTAGAGAACTTCAAAGTGGTGCCAGCTTGGTTGATACAGCATGATGGTGAGGCAAGCACTAGCTACATGGATGAGGGTAAAGATGATGAGCTGATTGATAAAGAAGGGGATGGAAAAACAGGGGGCGACGAACCAATGAAGAAAGCTAGTGAAGAAGAGGCAGAGGCTGTTAATTCGAAGCATGAAAACAGAGCCCAAGCTCAGAAAAGCAGAGTGTGGTCAAAAGGAACTGTAATGGAGAATGTGAGAGGGAATAGAGTATTGAAGCAAGAGTATAGACTGAATTTTGTGCAGCCCACTGCAAATTGCGCTTATATTCATATGGATTTGATAAGCAACGAATGGGATAACACCCTTATTGCCTATTTTATGGGTCGTTTTCCAGGATTCAAAGCTGTAAAGGAGATATGTAATGGCTGGAAGGTAAGACATGAGATTAAAAGCCATGAATCGGGATGGCTCATGTTTAAATTTGAGAATGATGAAGACATGGATAGCGTGTTGAAAGGAGGCCCCTATTCAATTTGGGGGAGGAACTTAATGATGAAAAAAATGCAGCAGGGGTTCGACTTTAGTGATGCTGAGATTAGTGTGGTGCCAACATGGATCAAACTACGTAATCTGCCTATGTGTTGTTGGTCTAATCGTGTTATTGAAATAATTGCTTCTTTTGTGGGACGACCTTTGTACACGGATCGTATGTCTAACACTATGGACAAAGTCTCGTATGCTAGAGTTTTGGTGGAAGTCGACGCAGCTAAACCTTTGGTGAGGGAAGTGAATGTGAAAATGGGAGACAAGAAGGAATGGATTCAAAAAGTTGAGTATGAAGTGGAGCCTAGATATTGCTCTAAATGCCGCAAAGTTGGGCATAGCACTGACGCGTGTAGACCTATGGAAAGGAATGCTAAGGAAAACCAGCAGAAAGTAGTTGAAAATAAAGGGAAGACCCCAATACGTAAACGCGAGGTGGATGAATTAGGCTTCATCAAAATCAGGGGGATATCTGGTGGAATTAATAAGGAAGCAGGCGTGAATATGGCACAGAAAACAGTAGCAGAAAATGGGCAGATTTCTGGGATTGGAGGAAAAGAAATAAATAGTGGGAGGTTCGACGCTTTAAAAGACATGGATGAAGAAGGATTGAGTAAAGGGAAAGGGGTACACCAAGAGCTTGAGAGGATGGATGAAAGCAACAATATGGAGGTTGAAATAGAAGGGGATAAACCAAACCGAAACTCTATGGTGAAGAGGACTGAAATCGACAAAGTCAAAGCTGGAAAAGAAAAGGCGTGTGATGAATATGAAAACAGGGGCAGAATTGAAGAATCAAAAGATGAGCTTATGGAAGATGAAATGGAGGTCGAGAGGGCCACAAAAGAGGAGAAATGTGAAAGGATTGGCAAGCTAAATGTAAGAAGCATAGAGGAGATTGCAGCCTCTTTGAAAACAGCAACAGTGGATAAATTCAAGGGATCGAGTTCGAAGCCGTTTGACAAGGGAAGACAAGTAAAAGGGAGAGGCAGCGGGGGTAACCCTTTTGTGCGTCAATGATAGTTGCATCATGGAACGCAAGAGGCTTGAGAGTTGACGCGACTCTCAAGAAAGCGAAGAACGTCATGGCAAAAGATAATGTGGATATATTTTGTTTTGTGGAAACAAAGCTTAAAAATGATGAGGTGAAGGAATGGGTTAGGAAGAATTTTGGTGAAGAATGGAGCATGGCACACAACTTTGATCTTTGTCGCATGGGAAGAATCTTAGTTGCTTGGAGGAAGCAAAGGGTGCGTGTGGAGACCCTTGAAAGAACCGATCAGGTAATACACTTAAAAATTCAGTGTGTAATTACCCTTAATTCTTTTTTATTATCAACGATCTATGGAAGGAATTCGATTCTGGCGAGAAGACCGTTGTGAGAGAATGTGATGAATTTTGATGAGAATTATGATCTCCCGTGGGTGGTTTTGGGCGACTTTAACAACATCTTGAAGAAAGAGGAGAAATGTGGGGGTGCCCAAATGACATCGAATAATTTCGAAGATTTTCAGAATTGTATAGTCCGCACGGGTTTGATTGATTCGCCGTCGAAAGGGTGTTTTTACACATGGACAAACCACTTGGTAAGCAGCAAGATTGATAGGGTGATGATCAATAATTTGTGGGTGGAACATGGCTGGAACATAAGTACGGATTTCAGGGCCGTTGGGATCGAGTCGGACCACACCCTTTGCGTCTCGGAGCTGTTTGGAAATAGGCGTAGAGTGAACAAACCTTTCAGATTTTTTAACATGTGGAGCCAGCACGATGACTATAAAAGAACGGTGATGGAAAATTGGGGTGACAACGTGGAAGGTTCGAAGCAATTTCAACTAGTGTCGAAATTACGTCGTCTTAAGAAGTCGTTGAAAATTCTTCACAAGGAACAGTTCCAACACATCTCGGCAAGGGTAAAAAGGGAGGAAGAGGAGCTTATTGAGATGCAAGCAAGTGTCCTTGAGAGTAGGCAAATGTTGGATCAAAGTATGGCCGAAAGAATCAAAGACAAAAAGAAGGTGGTGGCTGCCCTTAAGGAGTTTGAAAGGAGGTATTTGAGTCAACTTGCAAAAAACAAATACCTTATTAACCAAGACAGGAACACACGATATTTCTATGCTATGGTGAATAAAGTGAGTAAGAGGAACTTCATTACTCACTTGAAAACGGATGAGGGGCAAACGAATTCACTTGAGGAGGTGGCTTCTAAACTAGTGGCGTACTACGAGGGGCTGTTGGGGACTGCCGTTGAGGTGGATGGAATTGACGAGGAGGTTTGCTGGAATGGTCGTACTATTAGTGATGATATGGCTACTTGGTTGTGTCGTGAGATCACAAAGGAGGAGATTAAAGAAGCTATGTGGGGTATTGGTGAGGATAAGTCGCCGGGGCCGGATGGATATACTTCTAAATTCTTCAAAACAAGTTGGAATGAGGTTAAAGATGATGTTTATGAGGCAGTTTTGGAATTCTTTCGGTCAGGGCAGCTTCTTAAGCAAGCTAATTGTACATTTCTAACGTTGATTCCGAAGACTAAGCATGATCCGATGGTGGAGGATTTTAGGCCAATTGCTTGTTGCAATGTCTTCTACAAAACGATTACAAAGATCGTTGCAACAAGAATTAGTGCAGTCGCAAATGACGTGATTAATGAGACCCAAGGGGCGTTTGTTAAGGGTAGATCGATTGTTGAGAATATTCAATTGGCGCAAGAATTGGTGAACAAATATGGGAGAAGAAGTGTCTCTCCAAGAATGCTCATTAAAGTTGACATCCGCAAGGCTTATGATACCGTTTCTTGGGATTTTTTGGAAGGGGTCTTGAAAGGATTGAAGTTCCCGAACAAGTTTATAGGTTGGGTGATGCAATGCGTATCTACACTTATGTTTTCCATCTTAATTAATGGTGTTCCGCATGGCTTTATTAAAGGCAGGCGTGGAGTTAGGCAAGGTGATCCCATGTCGCCTCTTCTTTTTGTCTTATGCATGGAATACCTTGCTCACTTGATGAAGATGAGGACGCAAGGGACTGGGTTCGGCTTTCACCCAAAATGCGAAATAAGAAGACTCACTACTCTTATGTTTGCGGACGACTTGTTAATTTTTTCAAGGGGTGATGTCCATTCGGCCGGTATAGTTAAAGATACGCTTGATGTGTTTGAGAGAGCCTCGGGATTAGCGGTTAATCCTACTAAATCCACTATTGTTATGATCGGTGTCAAAGAAGAAGTGAGACGGGAGATTTTGGATATTATGGGCTATGGAGAAGGGCATCTACCTATCAAATACCTAGGGGTGCCACTTGGTTCGGCTAGACTTAATGTGGAGCATTTCGACCCGTTGGTTGACAAAATAAGAGAGCATATTGGCAAATGGAGTTCGAAAAAATTGTCCTATGGAGGGAGATTGGAACTAATTACAGCAGTGGTGCAAGGGATTTGTGGGTATTGGTTTGGAATATTTCCAATGCCAAAGCTTGTGATCGATAGAATTAACCGAATGGCTAGTGCTTTCTTGTGGGGTGGTAAATGGCATCTAGTGGCTTGGACGGATGTTTGTATGGATAAGAGGGAAGGAGGGCTTGGGCTGCGGAATTTGGGAATGTGGAATAAAGTGCTCTTCATGAGGTACGTATGGGATATTCACAGAAATAAGGAGACAATGTGGGTCCGATGGGTGCCTGATTATTGGCTAAAAGGGGTTAGCATATGGGAGTTGGATTGTGGAAAAAATGGATCTAAGCTAAGGAGGTATATGTACAGAATTAAAGAAGAGATGATCGAGATGTATGGTGGGGTCGAGGATGCTATTGGCGTGCTAGCTTCGGTTATTGGGCCGAAAGGGGTGAATGTTGGTGATTTATATGGAAAGATGGCAACTCAACATAGTGCTGGTTATGTGTTCAAATTTGATGAGATATGGAAGGGGGTTATTCCGCCTAAAGTCTCTATTATTACGTGGTTGGTAGCAAGGGGAAGATTGGCTACAAAAGACATGCTATTTTACATCAATGACGATAAAGGATGCAATTGGTGTATTAACAATTGTGAGACGGCTAATCACCTTTTGTTCGACTGTCCATTTGCAAGAGCAGTTTGGAGGAAGTTATGGAGATGGATTGGTTGGACTAATGATGCTATATGTATAGATGACCTTTATGAGAATATAAGAAGGAGTAGGCGTCTTAAGAAGGGGCACAAGGACGTGGCAAGATTGGTAGCTTGTACGGTGGTCTATCACATATGGAGAGCTCGCAATGCTCACATCTTTCAAGGTGTGAGGGAGACGATCGATAGCATTGTAAGGAGAACGATGATTAGTATTCTTCGTCAGGGTAGCAAGATCAAAGAAATTAACGCGCTTACTGGCCTGTAATTTGGCCAGTATGGTCTACAAGGTACTATGCATCCTCTTGTGCATTACACTTGTAGTAACTATTTGTGGACAGTTGCTGCTGTTTGATTTGTATTATGGCAGGATATATGGAGCAAGATCAATAAAATTAACGCGCTTACTGGCTTGTAATTGGGCCAGTATGGACTACAAGGTACTATGCATCCTCTTGTGCATAACGATTGTAGTAAATGGTTGTGGGCATTTGCTGCTGCGTGATTTGTGTTATGGCAGGATGTATGGAGATGGGATTGATGGATTCCAGCATGGAGGAAGCTAGGATGTGGGAGTGATCAAGAAGGATGGAGGAGAGACGAAGAGGAGACCCTATAGATGTGAAATAAACTATGTGTGTTTAGGGTTTTATGCTTGTATGATGTGGCCTGTGATATGGCATAATGATGATGCGTGTAAACATGTAAAAGTTGAATTTGTGTGTGTAGGTTTGCCCCAAAGGATGGTTCACGGTTTTCCGTGAGGTGGGTTTTCCCACTGGGTTTACCACCCGCGGTTTTTTACCCGAAAACTTGATGGGGTGAACACAGGAGGGAAGTGGATGTTGTACGGAGTGCGTAGTCCCTTGGGGCTGTCGTTTTTTGAGCTATAATATTTACCTTTTACGCTCAAAAAAAAAAAAAATTGTGATCCAAAATATATCAAGATTAATCTCTATTTATAGAGAATTTAATTTTATAAATTTTGATATTTTGATTTTTATTTATTTTTAAGTAGATAAGTAAAAATAAAAAATTATCTAAATAAAATATAACCGAAAAACTATGTCATACTTAACTTTTTTGGGATAAAAAATACCCCATTCATGCTTTGGTTGTCCTACAACCGTGGTCATCAAGATATATTTTTTCTTTTTTCTTTTTTGTCCTACGACCTAGGCATATTTGTTGCCGATAAACTTGGTCTTATATAATTCATGTCATGGCAGTCATGCCTTTCAACTTAAGGACTTGTAATTAGATAACTGTGTGCTTCTTTCTCTTTGTTTGTACATGGAAAAACAAAAACAAAAAGTAAAAACTTGATAAGAGAAACCCAAAAACGAAAATCTAATAAATTACTCCACTAAATTAGATTTTCTATATTAATGCATCTATCTGTCTGACAGTGATTGCAATTGGTTAACAACACTCTTCATAGCTCATCCTTAATCGCATCATTGGTGGAGGTCTCCTCAATGCCTCCTTGTTTGGGTTGAGAATCTGAATCTGGTTTCTGAAGCTTGAAAGGGATAGAAGCATGTTTCTTGATGAACTTGTAAAATCCCACCACTGTACGATCAGCATCTACAGGAATCTGCAACAAAATACCAATTTCATCTTACTTACATCGAACTTGAGGGAGAGAGAGAATATGATTATCCAAACATGCTTACAGGATCGGCACTCTTCTTTCCTGCTGGGAAGAACACAATTGTGGGGAATCCATCTGCCTGCAAATCACAAAATATGCATTTTTAGACACCTAAATCAACACTACTGTATCAGCAATAAGCAGATTATATGGTGGAAGGGAGGTGTAAATGAGCTGAGTCAACTAGTGTCAAGCTTGAACTCGACTCCATCGAGCTCAAGATTTTGAACTCTGAGTTCGACTCAATGAGAAACTCGAAATACTCTAAGCTCGACTCGATTTGATAACTTACATAACATTAATTAAAGATTTTTATTTTATTTATAAATAGAGTGTATTTGTAAATACTTAGTGGTAAAATAGTAAAATTATGTGAGCTCGATAACTACTCAAGTAGCTTGAGCTCGAGCTTTTTCCAAGTCAAGCATGAGTAGCTCGTGGGCCAACTCAACCAACTTACCCCAAACAGGCATGGGTCCCATCCACTCATTGAGCAGAAACGCTAATGTCTTGTCAAATTTAGGAAAAAGTACCTTGGCCTTGGGGTGTTCATTTGTGGTTCCGTCCATTTTGGCAACAACGATTGATTCAATGCCGCTCAAGTGCTTGGCAAGCTTGTTGTATGTTGGTTCAAGAGATTGGCAATGGCCACACCATGGCGCATATATCTAAATTATATGTGCAATGAAAATGATACTATTATTTTAGAAAATCGATCATCGGAGAACATAATAAAAGAGAAGAAGGCACTTATGCTACCTCAAGAAGAACATCTTTAGACTCGTCCAAAACAATATCATCAAAGTTATTTCCAACAACAATTTTCACATCTCCATCGTTCTGCCACATGAAAGATTAGAATAATAAAATGCCAAGTAATCAGGCTGGAAAAGACCATTTCAGCTTACAGTCTCGGGAATTGGGTCTGATTTATAGAATGCTTTGAGTTTGTCTTCCAAGAAAGCCTCCCCAAATTCCTGATGAAATGAACAGAGAAGCGTTATTACCGATAAGTAATTAGCATATTATCAAATAAAAGCAACAGCGAAGAAGCTCGTAACCAAAGAAACAAGTAAAGTAGTTTTAACCTTGATGTTCTCAATTGCAACTTTCTTATCAAGTGTATATTTCTTAGTATTATCATCTGCAGCATAGCCCAAAACCTGTAGATAAAGTTCAACAGCATGATAATGATTGTATGTTCAGATGCAGTATCACTCTTCTGAACAGTAATGCATTCAGAAACAAAAGTAACTTGATCAAGAATGATAAGAAGGTTACTTTTGGAGCATTTCCAGTAACACCAAAGTAATCTGCCACAGGCTTTCCTTCTTCCTCATTGTCGATATTCACATATACGAACAGAAGCTGCATAAATTCAGACATTATTTAAGAAATTGTAGATATACTACTAGCAGTACCAGAAAGCTAGCAAAATCCTCAACTTTGGTACGTAAAGTTAAGACAAGGGAAATGTTTTATGCAAACAGGTTCTTTATTGAAGCAAAGCAAAAGTGCCAAACATAAAGAATATCATGAAGTAAGAAACAGGTTTGTACATATCCATCAGTCTCAACTTCTTTGAGAGGTGCATTATTGTATGCTGAGAAACGATTGGAGATGTGACTTAAAACAAGTTTGAAAAGGCAAATTTCTATTTATATTGAAATTCCTAGTATGTTGTTTTCCAAATCACAACAAGCTCAACTATGAAAAATATATTTCATGGCATGTTGCAGTACCTTTCCCTTGAAAAGCTTCGCAGCATCTTGAAATTCTAGATATGCCTTCTGTGAGACATCTGATGTCGCAAAAAGCAAAAGCTGATAACAAAAAAGTACGGAATTCAGTGAACTTATTTCAATAAGGGAAGCAAGTGATGGCTTGTGAAGGAAGTATTTCTTTTAGAAATAATGTGTTGTTGCTGACCTGCTTCTTTATTGGGCTCTCAAATATAAGAGGAGCACTTTCTCGGCTAAAAGCAGTTACTAAAGGAAGCTTGTTGGTAAAAACAAACTTAGAAATTTCAGACTTCTTGAATTCCCCATCTGCAGAAAAAACCAAGAGGTAAGAAGGTATGGACTAGCAGAAGGCTTAACCATATGCCTGCATTGACTACTAACCAAAATAGTTCACTTTTTCTTCCTCTTTCTTTATCAAGACCAAAGCAGGGCGTGCAATAACAGCTACCAATTGAAACATCTTCGCCACATCGGGATTTGTAGTTTGGTAAAAGTTAACATCATCTTCGAGCTTTGATGCAGCAGCAAACTCTTCACTATCAGGTCCCTGAAACAGTTAGAAGGAAAGTCAGTGTAAAATGAATCTGTGTCTTTTTAATACCACAGTCAAAGCCCCCTTTATCCTTCATCTGTTAAGTTATTCACTCATGGGAAGATTTTGGCAAGTGAGAGAATGAAATATTCATCTCCAAAGAGGACTTGTATTTCTCTGAAACAACTGAATAGTGCACAATGGCAGTTCAGGTACAATAATGACCACTGTTCTCAATAACTAAGAAAAGAGAAGTTGAATTAATACTAATTCATATCATAATTCTTTAAGGAAAATGTTCACCGCACTGATGTAACAGTGACCCTTACCTCTAAGCAAGTTGAATCAATTGCAAATAACTGAAGACAAATGACAGCTATTTGTGTAGCAATGCATAAATTTAATCAATGCAGGAGAAAGAACAGGCCAAACAAAAATAGCTTACCACCAATGAGTTCAGGAAGCCCAGAACAACTTTATCCTCAGATGCTAATATAAGCTCGGCTTCCTCTGTTGTCGTTATGTTGGCTACACCAGGTCCAATTTTCTTCTTAATCCAGGTAACAATTGCATCCCTGTATCAAAATGAACTTTATTTTTCTCATCTTTCCCAAACAGCCTTCTCATAATTAAATGCCCCCGATTTAATGTGCAGTGTGAAATCATGTGTGAAATGCTCTGAAAGTTTTTCATAGCCTGGCCAGCACAACTTCGCACTCCAGAAACGAGAATAGAAGTCAAATGCAAATAGAATAAATTTATCAATGCATCAGCAACACACCTGATAGGTAATTTACTAGCAAGCAATCAGGCATCAATGTAAACATTATTTTAACACAAGATTTAATTTTGATCAGCTACTGGAAGTTTGAACTTCCATTGCTCACTTTAAATCATTTGTGCCTCATCAACAAATGAGCATGTCATAGCAACTGGGACCTAAGACTTTACAGTAGGAAGATTTTAATCTTGTTTCAATCAAAATGCTTTATTTGGTGCACCAAATACTATAAAATACCGAACTTTTCTGCATTCTTTGCTCTATGTGAGTAGACCAGGATTTTTTTAGAAATATCTCAAAGCAATCATTTCAAGCAGAAAATACACAAGGATACAAATGGAAAAATGCGAACTCAATTTAATTCACTTAGAACTGAAGAAAATAGTAAAGCCAACTTCTGCACCTCACTCGGTCACTCCATCTAAATGATGTATTTGGCAGCATGAAATTGAGTTCTTGAAACTAAAAACCTCATTTGGAAGATATGTTGAGTTATCTATAATCAATTCAAATATCTCAATTGGATCACATTGAATTGCATCTATCTTGAGTATAATTAACCACCTGTCTTGAGCTAATCTACCTTATCAATTAGCCTTGAGATTTAGTAGAACCTTATTCAATGTGCAATTTGATGCTTAAGAAAGAAAAAAAAAAAAGCTATCTTCGAATTCTGCACTAACGTTGCCTGAGATTAATGAATAGTTCATAATTGGGCCGTTTAATCAGCAAAACAACACAAAGATTGTTTATAACTAGATAAGAAAAGAAGCAGAGAACTAAAGGGAAAAAAAAAAAACTCACTTAGTACGTTGACCAGAGTAAGGTTTACGCTCCCCATCAACAAAGAGGAAGAGAGTAGGAAACCCCTGGATTTCATACTTCTCCGCCAGGTCATTCGCCTCCGTGGCGTCCACCTTTGCAAGCTTAACGCCCGTATCCTTCAACGCAGTGGCCGCCGCCGCATACTCGGGTGCCAATGTCTTACAGTGTCCGCACCAAGGCGCGTAAAATTCCACCATGACATGCTTATTTTCACCAACAAAATTACTGAAATTACCGTCCGTCAAAACAAAAACGTCCTTCTCATCGAATTCGGCGACGTCATCATCCTCGTGATCTTGTGGATTGAAATCGGAAGGAACCTCGAAGTCGTCGTAATTCTCAGATTCTTCATCTTCGTTGTCGGAGAAATCGGCGTCGGAGGGAAGGTGGTGGGTGGAAACGGCGTCGTTGGATTCCGGTTCGTCGAGAAAGCTGAGATCCTCGTCGTCGTCGTCGGCGGTGGAGGAGAGAATGGGAGTGGAGAGGAGAGAGAAGAGGAGGAGAGAGAGGAGTGTGAGATGCAGTGGATTCGCCATTTCTGAGATTGAGTTCAGATCGTTGTTTGGTTTTGAGTAGATCTGACGGGGATATAATGGCTGACTGGACTGTGTTAGACTCCAAACTGCGTCCTCCTAAACGTCGGTATCTAAAAATTCTATATTAAACATGCCTCAATAAGATTTAAAAATTAATACTATTCATTACTAAACACAATCTATTTTATTCCTATTAAAAAATAAAAATTAATACTATTCATTACTAAAACAAAAATCAATTTTTCTGAAAATATTATTAAAAGTTCCACCAAATCTTTGAAAAGAAATACTCAATTTCTCCCATGATTTTGTGCATGGTTTGACCAACATGTATGATAGAATAAAAGAGAGGTATTAATTATTGGTAATTCATTGATTAAAGTGATTGAAGATTTGACTAAAGTTATAAATTGAGTTAAGTTGTGGGCCAATAAAATAAAGGAGGAGTAATATTAGTAAAAAATATGTGAGTTGTTTCTTTTTTTAGAGTGTACAAATAATGTTGGGACGCCCGTTAAGGAAAGTGTGCGAAAGTGTGCAAATAATCACTGCAAAGAGGGAGTATAAAAACTATTCCCTCCAATCCTTACTTAAAAAACTCATAACTTTTGGCACGTGTTTTATTGTATAAATTGTTTATTAGTATTATAGAAAATAAAGTGAGGGCATTAAAGACTTTTAACTTTATGAGTAGTAAAAATGATTTTAATGTGGATAAAGTGATGATATTGGATGTAATATTGAAATGTTTTGAAGGAATAGTTAAAATACTATTTTACTATTTTAAGTATAAATCATTATGTGTTATACTTTTCAATTGTAGCACTTTACAATAATATTTTCTTTTATAGTTACTTACATTTTTTATTAATATTGTGTTACGCTTTTCAATTATTAATAACTTACACTTTTTAGTAATATTGTCTTGCACTTCTCACTTATAAATATAATAACTTACATTTTTCATTAAATATTGTGTTACACTTTTAAGTTATACTGACTTGCATTTTTTAATAATATTTGTGTTACATTTTTCAGTAATATTGTGTTGCATTTTTTAGTTGTAATGACTTACACTTTTCTTTAAGGGAAAAAAACAGAATAGGACAATTCACCCTAAGACTTTAAGTTTCAAGATAAATTTTTTTAGTAAAACAATTAAGGACAAAATGGAATAGTTTAGTCGAATATGCCCCTGATTTCGAATTAAGTATGATTTTCGAATTCAATTAATTAAGTTAAGCAAAATTAGGAAAGTCAACCATTTTAAATTTAAATTAAGCTGTGAGATATTTCTCCTAGAATCTCGCGTTGGTTTTAATTCAAAGGAACATTCCTAAAATATTTTTCAAAACTTCATTTTGTGCATATTCGATTACTGTGCTCATCTCCATATAAGTTTTTGAAGATTTCAAGGTTGCACAATCGAAATCGTTCTCGGTAACAAATTAAAGTAGGACAATCCATAAGTGCCATTAATTATCTATGAATTTTGTAACCATCACTTCACTAAAAATTTTATTTTTTAAGCAATGCTAAAAAAATTTCTTTCTTTTTAAACTTAAACGTACAATTAATTACACTTAATTTTTTAAAGTAGTTTTCCTTATTCGATGTTCCAAAGCTCGAAATTGAAATAATTATACTTAATTTCAGATTTGAATCATTTAATTTGATTAATGTAAAATATGAAAAGTCAAATGAATTAAATTTTAAAAAATGTAAGAGATTATCCCTAGATTATAGCTGAAGGAAAATGATTGAATGTTTCGTCTTTTCATCTACTCGTTTGATTGTACAAAGGAGTTTTCGCATGTAAGAAATCGTTGGTTTTTTTAAGCTGTGTATTTGTGCATTGCATATTTGTATGATATTTTTTATAGTTTGATGCATATACATAATATGTGCATTGCATATTTATAGGGAATGCATATATCAAATATGTGCATTGCATAATAATAATATAAAATTGTATCATAAATTCTATATGTATATTTTATTATATGCAACCGATAAATGTATATAATTTCAAATATACATGCATTTTTTTATATATGCAACCGATAATTGCATACACTTCTCAAATTACTTGTATCTACAATTGACCATACTCTAGTAAATTAGGTGCACTTGTTTCCAAGCTCCCCAAATTTAAAAAATCCATGTTCTTGGTGTCTTACTCCCCTGTATAAGATCAAGAAATAGATTTAAAGCTCGAAGGCCTCTTATAAATCAGACGAAAAGATTATCATGACTCCAAACATTCCAATATACAAAATCAATTTCTACAAAGCAACTAATCAAATGAATCTAAGATTATTGCAATTTCTACTTAATTAACTACTACTGTATATGATATGATCTAAGGAGCAAACTTCAATTTTGTAGATACTCACTACTCCATTTTCTGACTTGACATGCTTCATTACATCCAAATCCAAAGCAGGGGCAAACACTGTACCCTCCATTTTTTTTCCTCAGCTGCATAGATTCAATAACACTGCCTTAGAAAATACAGGATATTTACCCGATCCATTATCAATAATTCATTCAAAATCTCACTCCATATTAATAATTCAGAAGGTTAATTCATTCACCTACCCTTTGTCATTTCTTCTGTACTCAAAATCTTGAGAGGCTGTGAGTTTTGGCTTTGTATTACTCATTTCATTCGGGGTAATTCTCATACCCTATTAGTGAATAAAATTTTACTTACAAAAAAAAATGCAGAAGTTATTTCCCTCGAATCACTTATCTAGATCCAATTAATCAAATATCCAACATTCTCCCCTCAATAAAATCATCAAAATTGAAATCAAAATCTCCATATAACATGTCAAAGTTCACGAATTCATACCTGCTTTTGTAGTTATATCAAAGTTCACGAATTCACACCTGCTTTTGTCATTCCGACTCCACCGCAAACCAAAATATATACTCCCAAATCAATTTATCAACTAAATCAATCCAAAATCATGAGAATCCAACTTTAAATCAAATTTACCAAACTTGTAAACTCGGTAGTATCTTCGTCTACGACCTTCCCCCAATTCTCAACAAATATATCCTCGACAACTGTCGCAAATTAGACTCGTGGAAATCCCAATACAACGCCATTTCCAACGCCGAATTCGGTCCCCTCGCCACCGGCCTCGACGACGTCATTCCTAAAAACCTCTCCCCTGCGTGGTAGGGTGCCGCCAACGGAGAGCCTCCGTCTTGTGCCGTCGTTCTTCAAGGACGGAGGAGTGGTATGATGTCGTCGTTCTTTAGATCGAAGAAATTCCATTTGCCAAGAAATTTTTAAAATAATTTTGGTATGTTTGATTGCAGGCGAGAAGACACTATGCGTTTGGAATTGAATTGAATTCAAATTAGATTTAATTCAAATATGAAATGTAAACCGAAATTGGGGGATATTCTTGAAGAAGGCATACAGTTCAAATTATATCAAAATAAGGGCAAAAGGGGGATTTTGTAGGCTATTTTGGTCTTAACTGTTTTACTAGAAATTTTTTTCCTACTTTGTTTAAATCACTTATGGATTGTCCTACTTTGTTAATAAACTCTTTCATTAAAACGGTGTTGCACTTTTCAATTATAGTGACTTACATTTTTTAATTAAAAATTGTATTACACTTTTCATTAATATTGTGTTATACTTTTTTATGGGGAAATTGTCCATAGGTGCTTTTCACAAGTGTCTAAAGCATTTAGATTCAAAATTTTTTTTAGAGTTACTATTAGTTGCAAAATAACACCTAATATTTTTTTTATACTCTTTTTGTTTAATTTTAAATTATAGAAATAAAAAAATTGGATTTCTTCTAAAAATACTAACATCACAAATTAAATTCCATAATTAAAGATAACAATTAATACACCCCAAAACTAAACACAAAAAAATTCAAAAAAATATCACAAAATTAAAACAGAATCGAAGTACACGTAATTGTATAAATCAACAAAAAATTTGCATAACACTTAAATATATTTTGCACAAACGAGCAAATTCAAAATCAAACCCAAAAATTTTAAATAAAATTTGAATAAACATAGAGAATTCTTAACAAAATTCGAAGAAACACGCAATTGCATAAATCAATAAGAAATTTGCATATCAGTTAAATATGTTTGCACCAAAGACCAATTTCCAAATACTCAAGCTCTATGAGACTTACACGATTTTGCACAAACGAATATATCATTTTATGTAAAAAACAACAAAAAATTTGAAAAATTGTGAATGTTATAATTGCATAGAGCAACAATAAAATTGAATAACAATTAAATATGATTGCACAAATGAACATCTTCAAGAACAAACTCATGACTTACAACAAAATTAGAAGAACACAACTAAAAAATTCTCAAAACCTTGTACCATATATGCTCGTAGCCACCGAATCATCATCGACGACTAAGACGTTTTGCCCATATTTGCATTCAAAATAGGCGGCAGTGAGAATAACGGTCAGATGAGCTCTATTGAGTGTGTCGTTTGTTTAAATTTTTTATAGAGAGGCAAAATTGCGAGGAGGCGGTGTAAAGCTTCAAAGTAGTCGTCGTAGATGGCGGTGAAGCGTTGTTCCGGTGCGTTGTGGTACTCCACCGATACCAACAAACGTAGTACCAATACTATGCACCGAAAAATTTGGATCATCAGAATTTTTTACCGGAAATAACGAACTGCCAACCATACTATGCACTGAAAATTGAAACGATTAATTATATAATGTCTTGAAACTGAGTAATTTTGCCTAATTTGGACTAAAAACCTAACTTTGCCTTTTCAAAAATAAGTGGAACTAATCCTTCGAAAACATAGTATACCATGCATGGAAATGTCCTATAATTAAGTCCTACTGTAATTAATCATGATCTTTCCAATGAAAAAGTGGGAATAAATAAATTTTAAATTTTAGTTGAAAAGGAAACTAATGACAAAAAATTAATTAAGTAAGGGCATTATGGGTTTATTGCCTACTCTTTTGAACTTAACATAACTCTATTTTTTTTTTTACCAAATTGTTTTATCTATGTGTTAAAAGCACCTATGATAAATAAATTCCTTTTTTATTATATGACTTACACTTTTCAACATACATGTTTTATAAAAAAAAAAAAAAGTTAAAGTTGATCGGGTCAACTCGAGTGCGTATATGCACTCGAGTCTATTTAAGACTTGGTTTTCATTATTTATTTCTAAATTTTTTAAGTATTTAAGATATAATTATATGCTCCTTATTGTTAATGAATGGCGCACCAAATGACAAAATTGAACCAACTTTAAAAAAGATAGGAGTATATACTATACGGAGTAATAAATTGTAGGCTTCAGAAATTCTTCATAAGATGTAATCATTCTCTGCTTGGTCTATTGGGCGGTTTGTTTAGAATGGAGGGAATACTTTGTCACAATCTGAAGTAGATCTAAATTCAGATCTTTTTGTTTTTGGAACAGGTGCGAGATCCACTTTATGTCATTGTCGATAGTTCGATGCAAAAAAACAGTCTTCAACAATGTTAGAAATAGAACTGCAATGCTTCTTAATAACAGTCAATGCGTGTTCACAAGGGAATCCCTTGATTTGCCATTGAAAACAAGTGCAAATATTGTATTCCAGATCAATAGTAACTGAAGTTTTAGAAGCTACCTCGAATTGACCATTTGGGTATATTGAAACGGGCCACGATGCACTGATATTTGACATTTTGTTCCAGGCTTCCTCCTTACTAGGTACTAACAACCTTGTCCAACCTTGGCTAGCTTGGTGTCTCTCCACGAACCATCTAGAAAAATTTGTTTCCGAATAGCACCAATCATATAAGGAATTGGTAGGGCTTTTGCTTCGCGAATCCAGGAGTTGAAAGATTCAGCTGCATTCGAAGTCATTTCTCTATACCTTTTTATATGTAGTGAATGATACACATCCCACTTCAAATAAGGAATATCTTGTAGCCAATCTTCTACAATTCGACCTCCCACTTCCTTGAACTTCTGTATTTTCTCTTTGAAGATTGTGCTAGTTGGGGCATATGCACACTGTTTGAAAATATCAGCCATATTTTCACGGTGTTGAGTATTCCAACCACCACCGTATCTGCCCTTGAGGTTTGAAAGAAGATGGTACAAATAGTAGAAGTGTGGAGGACGTTTCCATACGTCGTAGAAAGCTGACATTAGACCTGTATTTCTGTCTAAAATGTATATAATTTGTTTATATGATGGATGTTGTCTTTAATCTTCCTAAGGAACCAGACTCAATTGTCCCTTTTTCTGCAGACACAACCACAAATGCAATAGGAAACAATAATTATTAAAATATTAATAATAAAAATAATATATTTTTAACAATAATAATATTATTATTAATTTAAAATAATAATATATTTTTAACAACACTCAATAATAATAATTTAAAATAAATTTATACAATACTACATTTCATTATCACGTTCATTTTCAAGGTATACAAATCATAGGAATCATTCAATTCACACCTCATTCCATAAATTCATCAAATCATAATAATCATGCCTTAACATCATGGATAAAAATCGATCAATAACATGACTTCAATTCACATTTCAATCATCCCTTAACTCTGACTATAACGTTTTACTCTACCATACTCTTTGGATTAATGTCTCTCAATAAACAAAAGAACTTTATTTATCGATTCTGTTTCTTAGTTATATTCAATTGAAACTAGTACTTTAACAAGTCTTTTTAACAGAATAATTCAGATATGATCTAAATTTAATTCAACAAAATGACAAATAAGTTCCCGAAGAACTCCATTTAAATCACCCCAATGAAATACTCACGAGTGGATACCAATTGTCATATAATCATAATAATTACAGAATGTGAAATATGACTGAGATGTCATCCAAGATCAAACATTTTAACGATTCATTGCAGAAACCAAAGAAATTAATTAAACAAAACTCAGAATGGAGAGTTATACCCTTGTTGAACCTTGTTTTAATTTCTGGAAATTTATAACATTAAAATGAGGATGAATTATAAAAGGTTGATTTTATTACGTAAGATCGAGATAGAAAACAAGAAAAAAGGGGAAAGTTTTTTGGTTCGTATTTCATTTAGTGAAATTAAAATTGATATTGATAAATATGCAAACATGAAAAGATTGTATTGCGGAAATTTATTAATCAACATGTTTGTTTGCTAGTATATTCTTTGAATTCATAGTAGGATATATGTATAGAAGTTAAATCTACCGAGAGAATATAAAATCCAAATTTACAATCTCAAACTAGAGACTCAGAATTTACAATCTCAAGTTTAACAAAAACGAGTGATTCATTGTCTTAAGTAATACAATTCAAATATTAATGAAGTCTATGGTGTTAATCCATAGTACTCATTGAACCAACAGAGGTAGAGGGCCTCTTTAACGGTTATCCTCATTGTTGGATCAACGGTCAAAAGTCTTTGTAGAAGATCGTATCTGCAGGCCGTCAGCAACGACGCCTTTCGAAACGAGGCAGCTTGAGGCCGTCAGCAACGACGCCTTTTGAAACGAGGCAGCTTGAGTAAGTTTACAACAAATCGTATTGATTTGTGTGTTATAAATTAACCTAAATTGGTTTAGCTCCGAATCCCCCGAAAAAAGCACCTCATTAGACACCAATTCTACCATAATACACCCAATCGACCACATGTCAATTGCTTTGGTGTACGTCCCTTCACCTAAAAGAATCTCGGGGGCACGGTACCATAAAGTACCGACTCTCGGAGTGAACGACCCTAATCCACTCTCGAAAATACGGGATAAACCAAAGTCACATATTTTCAATCGAGTTGTATCCTTGATGTTGACCAGGATCTTGGCGGGCTTAAGATCCATGTGCATCACATCCAAATCGTGTAGAAAATCAATGCCCTCGAGTATCTTTTTCATCACGACCCTAATCCACTCTCGAAAATACGGGACAAACCAAAGTCACATATTTTCAATCGAGTTGTATCCTTGATGTTGACCAGGATGTTGGCGGGCTTAAGATCCCTGTGCATCACATCCAAATCGTGTAGAAAATCAATGCCCTCGAGTATCTTTTTCATCACGAGTTTGACTTCACTTAGTGTCAACGACCCTCTCTTTGTATCCATGAATCTTCTTAAGTATGTTTGCATGTACTCCATCAGTACGTACACACGGCCATCGCCTTCGTGGATGATTCCTTTGTACTCCACAATCGAGGGGTGGGGCGGAAGGCACGATAAGAACGCAAGGTCTCGTTTTGTAGATTTAGACATGTCGTGCAATTCGTGCTTTATGGCCACAATTTCACTGGATGCATTGTTTCTTCTTTGGTATACCACGCAATAAGTACCGCTGATCACCTTCAAAATCGTATATGTTGATTCCTAAGTTTGATCGTTGTAGCTTGAATGATCAAACTGCACGATTTTAGAGAAATATGAAAATTAAGTTTGAGAAATGTGAATAGTGTGTGTAATAACGTTGGTTTATATAGAGTAGGGGTACTGGTCTGTTTAGTGAAATCCCTAATGAATCGGGAAGAATCTAATTCCCACAGCTTAATTAATTTACATATCTAATTCAGATAAAAATATATATCTAACGCAAGATAAAAAAAAAATTCCTTTTTTTCCCAATTTCATTTACTTTCGAGACCAAACAAATTATAGGAGTGGTATAAATGAGATGATATTTTGTACAATTCGTAGTAGAAACCAAAGAATATTAAGGAATCCCCTAATCTAAAAAATCTGATAAAAAAAGATTTCCCGACCTCGCCATCCAAAAGGATCAAACTATGTCGTGAGAATGGATGAAAATATCCTGGCTGGATATTTCCTCAATATTTTTTTTGATATATTCAATTTTCGTGGTCGCCGATATCAATATTTGAAAAAATCGATATTTCCACGATATTTATAATAAAATTGAAAATTTTGATAAATATCAGTATGCAATAACAATATCGAGACTAGTATCAATAAAATATCGAAAGAATATCGAAAAAAATCAAGAAAATATCGATAAATTTAAAAAATATCATATGAAATAACATTGTATAATATATTTTATATAAATTTATCACTCATGTAAATGTGTTTAAATTGTTTTATTAAATCTATGTATTAAAAGTTTATTATTAAATTTTCACAATTTTAAAAATTTATAATGTAGGATATATCCATTAATATTTCCACAAATATAATTTCTCGATATTTCCATTAATATGGATATTTTTAACTTTGGTCGTGAGTCATGAACGGATAATGAAGGAGCTATTAAATTAAAGCTTTTTCAAAATCAACTAAATTAACAAGAAACGTTGTGTAAAATTTTAATGGAATCTAAAATAGAAAAAAGAGAGGGAGAGAGTAGAAAATTTAAAAAAGAGGAGAGTCGATTAACAGTAAAGAAGGCCACTCACTACAAATAATGGCCATTTAAAGATTGTTAAGTATATAGCATGCATGTGCCACAAGCACATGCAAACCCTCATGCTCTCAATAATCACAAAATATCTCAATAGTTAGTTCTAGAAGAAGAGAAGTTATATTGTTATATTGTTAGTTGTAACAACAAGTGGTTAGATAGAAAGCTCTAGAAACTTGAGCTATATATATTGTACAAACTGCAATTTGAATCACAAGTTGAATATACACTTTTCAAACATGGTATCATGAGAGTAGGTTTCTCATGAATTTGTGTTTGATTTTGCAAATAACTCTTCCTCTTGTTGAATCCTTTCTTCAAATCTTCAGCCTCACTTCTTCATATCTTCAAACACATCTATTCATATCTTCATATTTTCTTTTTTGGTAACCACTCTGTTCTTCTTCTAACAAACTTTCCTCTTCGTTTTTGTTATTCAACTTCCCGATCCTATTCATTCTTCCGCTTCACTCTGATACTTAATCATGTATTCTTCATCCAATGATTCTGCTTCTCTTCCCAGATTTATCACTTTATCAATCCGATTGGACAATGAAAACTATCCTTTTTGGCGTAATCAGGTCCTAGCTTCTGTACGAGCTCATTATTTTGAAGATGTGCTTCTTTGCACAGCTGTGCCATCGAATTCGTCGATCTCTGATTCTGGTTCAATATCTTGGCAACGAAAGGATCAGTTTCTTCTCAGTTGGTTACTTAGTTCGGTCTCTGAGACTATGCTCGGTCACGTCAGCAGGTGTGAGCATTCATTTCAACTTTGGCTGGTGTTTGAGTCTCTGTTTCAATCACAGTCAAGTGTGAAGGCAATGATTCTTTGTTTACAACTCCAGACCCTACGGAAAGGTGATCTTAGCATCGATGAGTTTATTTTGAAGATGAGATCGGTTGTGGATGGTCTTCTTCATGCTGGACAACCAATTCGTGATGATGAATTGGTGTTGTATATACCTGGAGGTTTGGGTGCAGATTTTGATGCTGTTGTGGTTTCTCTTACCACCAGAGGCTCGGTTCCTTCCTTGCCTGAGGTGCAATCCATACTTTAAGCTTATGAAATGAGGTTGCACAGTCATACTTCTCACTCTTTGAATCTGGTGGGTGGTAGCATTGGAACTCAACCCTCACCATCTGTTCATGCAGTTTCTAAGAGTGTTGGCCCTAGTAAATCGATTGGCAAGGGCAGAGGTTTTACAAAACCAAGGATTGTTTGTCAGTTGTGTGGTCGAAATTATCATGTTGCTGCCAAGTGCTTTAAGAGATTTGATCAGTCTTTTCATGTCCTTGAGAACTCTCGTCCATCCAGTCATGCTCTTCGTCCTCCACTCACCACTCCATTTCAGGCTAACTTTGCTCAACAACAGCTCCATCCATTTCAGGCCAACTTTGATCAACATCAAGTTACTCGCCCTCTCTACTCCAATTCATACCAATCTAATGTTCACCCTTCTGCCTTCACTGGTGTTATGGACTCAGGTGCCTCATCTTCTGGTACTTCGAGCCCCTGGTATGTTGATAGTGGGGCAACTCATCATGTTACCTCACAACTAGTGATGCAGAAGCGTGAACAACACAGGCTATGATTTACGAAGATGATATCGTCTTGACACTACGTGTACTAGACGAAGACTCCTCGGGAGGGAAAACCCTAATGTCTTTTATTAAATTTCAAAAGTTGTGTGTCTTACATTACAAAGGGGTATTAATATCCCTTAACCCTACTTTGCAATAAAGTCCTCTTATTAAATAAAACTCATAAAATAAAGCTACACAAATTAATAAGCAAGATAATTAAATAGTTACACGGGTTTGGGCTTTGTCAATTGCCAATCGATCGTGCTTGTCAAGGAATAGCAAAGCGGCTTCATCTCCATCATTCTTCCCGTCTTCAAAATGATTCGCCCTCGAATTGGAAGCGGCTTCATCTCCCGAAGAGTTATCCCCCGTGTAAGGGACTAGGTGCTTGATATTAAAAACATCTAAAGTGCGCATATGGCTGGGGAGACAGAGACGATATGTATTTGGATTGATCTTCTCCACTATCTCAATGGGGCCTATTTTACGGGAAGATAACTTGTTGTATTCGTGGGCTGGGTAACGATCATTTGTGAGTACTGCCCCAACATAATCTCCCACGTCAAACTCCACATGCCGGCGACGCACATCAGCGGCAGATTTGTAAGCTGCATTAGCACCTTCTAGGCGAGCAGCTGTAGTGGAATGGATTTGGTGGAGCTCGTCAACCAAATCACCTGCACGCTTGTCAACAGGCTGGGCCACAGCGACAAAAAGCAGGTCAATAGGAGCTCTGGGATTGTAACCGAACACTACCTGAAAAGGAGAGAACCCCGTGTTGCGATTAATGGCCAAATTATGAGCACATTCAGTTTGAGGTAAGATTAAGTCCCACGATTTTGGTTTGTCACCGACAAGGCAACGACGCAAGTTTCCCAACGACCGATTAATAAATTTAGTTTGATCGTCGGTTTGGGGGTGGTAAGCACTACTAAAGTGAAATTCCGTGTGGACCATACGCCATAAAGAACGCAAAAAATGAATAAGGAACTGAGTATCCCTGTGGGACACAATCGAAAGGGGAAGGCCGTGGAGGCGATAAACCTCACGAAAAAACAATTGAGCCATGTGGACAGCGTTGGACGTGCGTTTGCAAGGTATAAACTTCACCATCTTCACGACAAAAATAAAGTCATTGCCACGTTGAGTACGCGGTAAACCGAGCACGAAATCCATGCTCACAGCAGCCCATGGACGAGATGGGACGGGCAGCGGGCGATACGAGCCTGCATTCGAAGAAGTCCCCTTAGATATCTGGCAAATGCGACAGCGCTGCACAAAACGAGCAATGTCCCACCGAATAAAAGGCCAAAAATATCATCGCATTACCATATCAGACGTACGATCACGCCCCGCATGACCATATACATGTATTTCTGCCACAATCAAAGAGTGAAGGCTGCAGCTGGGCACACAGAGACGCACCCCTCGAAATAAAAACCCATCTACCATAGAGTAGTCCTCCCAGGTGCCAGCGACCAACATGTTCAGAATTGGTCCAAAAAAAACATCTGAAGCATACAGATTGGTGAACTCAGAGAACCCTAGGACTACAACATGCATATCTGTTAAAATACATTGACGGCGACTGAGAGCATCTGCCACACGGTTCGAGGCGCCGGCCTGATGCTTAACAATGAAGGTGAACTGCTGCAAAAATGCAGATCATTTAGCGTGGCGAGCGGATAAATTATCTTGAGTAGCCAAATGCTTCAACGACTCATGATCGGTATATAAGATGAACTCCCGGTGAAATAAATAATGCCTACAGTGACGTATAACTTGAACGATGGAGTAAAAATCCAAGTCATACGTACTGTACCGAGAGCGCGCCCCATTGAGCTTCTCGCTAAAATAAGCGACGGGCCGCCCCCTTGACTCAAGACTGCCCCAATACCGATTTTAGATGCATCACAATGAAGCTCAAAAGGAGTTGAAAAATCAGGAAGAACAAGGAGTGGGGCATTTGTTAGTCTCTGTTTAATCAACTGAAATGCTTCCTCAGCCGCATGCGTCCACGTGAATGTTTTACCATGCATAACATCCGTAATAGGGGCCATGAGTGAGCTGAAGTGAGAGATAAATTGCCGATAAAACGAGGCCAGACCGTGGAAGCTACGGGTCTCTGTTAAAGAAGAAGGAGACGCCCATTCACGAATCGCCTCCACTTTATTAGAGTCAACACCAATGCCCGAGGCTGAAATCTGATAACCCAAAAAGAGAATAGTATCTGTGAAGAAGCAGCATTTAGTAGTGGCAACAAAGAATTTTTCAGCCTTTAAAATCAGAAAAACCTCTCGAAGACGACGTAAATGATCCACCTCTAATTTACTATAAACCAAGATGTCGTCAAAATAAACGACAACACACACACCAATTAACGGACGGAGGGACTGATTCATCACACGCATGAAAGTACTTGGTGCGTTAGATAACGCAAAGGGCATAACGAGCCATTCATACAGGCCCTCACGAGTCTTAAACGTCGTCTTCCATTCATCCAGGGACGAATGCGAATCTGATGGTATCCACTACGAAGGTTGAGCTTTCTGAATAAAACTGCACCCCCTAATTGGTCCAAAAGATCATCCAACCGAGGGATCGGGAAGCGATAACGGATAGTAATTTTGTTAATGGCTCGACTATTAACGCACATGCGTCACTATCCATCCTTTTTTGGTATTAACAAAGTAGGAACGACGCAAGGGCTCAAGCTTTGTTGCACATGCCCCTTACGTAATAATTCTTCAACTAGACGGCGCAACTCCGCATGCTCGGAAGGACTCATCCGATAATGCGGCCTATTGGGTAGTGCTGCACCGGGTATAAGGTCAATGCGGTGTTGGATGTCATGGAGGGGTGGCAAAGAATCTGGTAGCTCGGCAGAAATAAATCATTAAACTCTTCCAGCAAAGGTACCATAATTGGGGGCACCTGAGAAGTATCAACTATATCATGGGAAAGAAGCAGGAGAACCTGGGAGGTAGTCTGCATCTCACACACAAAATCTTTATGAGAGAGCAAAAGTACAGAACCTGCAAGAGGCTCACCCATTGACCTGGGGACAGCCGGAACCAAAGTGAACCGAACACCTTGGAAACAAAAGGTGTAAGAATTAGAGCGCCCGTTGTGTACCACCTCACGATCAAATTTCCAAGGGCGGCCCAACAAGAGATGGCAGGCGTCCATGGGGACGACGTCGCACCACGCGGAATCTGCATAGGTATTACCAATAGAAAAAGATACCAAAACACGACGATTCACAGTGATATTATTCAATCGTTGGAGCCAAGCCAAATTGTACGAAGTAGGATGCGGTTCAGTAATAAGAGATAATTTCTCAACAACAATAGAGGAAATAACATTTTTGCAAGAGACAGAGTCTATTATAAAACGACATACCTTTCCATTAATTGTGCAAGTGGATTCGAAAAGTGCATGACGTTGCGGATCAGTGGGCTGTTGTCGAGGTGCTAGGCAAGCATGACGAATCACCAAGTTTTGCCCAATATCCCCTGTCAATGTTTCCTCAAGAGTAGTGGAAAGAGGCTCCTCGTCATATACCGGTGGGCCGTGATAAACATTATCCTCGGTGTCCAGGTCGTCCAACAATAACCCACAGGATCCACAGCGAGGGCAGTTAGCGGGCAAGTGGCCTGATTCACCACACGCAAAACATTGGCCCAGCTTAGCAAACGTAGCGGGTGGAGGAACCGTCAGTCGTGAAGGGGGTTGTAAACTGGTACCCTTCTCAAAACCTGGGCGGGATACAGGAATAGGGTGGGGCCCTGGAGGGCGTTGCACTGGTGGGGCAAACGGAGTGCTAGAGCGACATGACATTTGCGATTCCATAAGAATAGCACGCTGATGGGCCTCGGACACGGAGGCAGGGGAAATCATATTTAATACATCCTGAAAAGGCATACGCAAACCCCCAATGTATCGGGAAACCAATTGATCATCATTCTCCATTAAATCAATGTGCGGGAGTAGTTGATAAAATTCTCCCGTATAAGTGTCCACAGATCGGGTCCCTTGGCGCAAATTCTGAATTTTCTGGTATAAAGTGCGCTCATAGTTGAAGGGAAGAAACTCCTTGCGAAGGTGCTTGATAAATTTCTCCCAAGAAGTGATTTTGGAGCGACCCTGGCGAAGACGGACCTTCTTCAACTGAAACCACCAAGCGGCTGCCCGACCGCGTAAACGCGTGGCAACAAGAGGGACGCGTGGCACCAAGGAATGAGTCTGGTTCCACGCCACCATCAAACTCTGAAAGATCCACTTTGATTCCCGATTCCCAACGGGATCCATGCTCCTGGCGCTGATCGTGACGATCGGCGAGTGGATCGAAGGGGTTATCAATGGTGGCCTCATCATCCGAAGAGGCAAGAAGATCTGGCAAGTCATTGGGACATACCCCATCAGGACGAGGACAACGCTGACCAATCGGAGAATTATTCGCGCCGCCAAGGGTGATAGCGGCCAACTAGCGAAGCAAATCACCTTGTTGTGTGAGTTGCTAGGTGAGCAGATCTAAACGCTGCTCAAAGCGTGTAACGTCATTAGCAGCAGGTTGGCGACGAGGCGACATCGTAACAGAAACGTGACCTGGATCGTGATACCAACTGATGCAGAAGCGTGAACAACACATGCTATAATTTACGAAGAGGGTATCGTCTTGACACTACGTGTATTAGACGAAGACTCCTCGAGAGGGAAAACCCTACTGTCTTTTATTAAATTTCAAAAGATGCGTATCTTACATTACAAAGGGGTATTAATATCCCTTAACCCTACTTTGCAATAAAGTCCTCTTATTAAATAAAACTCATAAAATAAAGCTAGACAATTTAATAAGCAAGATAATTAAATAGTTCAACGGGCCTAGGCTTTGTCAATTGCCAATCGATCATGCTTGTCAAGGAATAGCAAAGCGGCTTCATCTCCATCAACTAGCCAACCTTCAACTCACCACTCTTTATCAAGGTATAGCCTCACTTGTTGTTGGCAATGGTGTCTCTGTCCCTATAGCTCATACTGGCTCTTTCTCTATGCCTACATGTGATAATGCTAGAACTGTTGTTATGGATATTGTTCTTCATGTGTCTGCTATAACCAAGAATCTCATGAGTATTTCTCAGTTTCTAAAAGATAATGATGTTGTTATTGAATTCCTTGTTGACCATTGTCTTGTTAAGGATCTGAAAACACACAATACACTGTTGAAAGAGGAGCTTAAAGATGGATTATATGTTTTGAACTTTGATGTTGTTGAAAGCTTGAAGCACAATTCTTCTTCTCAAGAGTGCAACAATGTGTCTACTGTTGATAATAAAGCCAAGCTTACATGGAAGTTATGGCATTGTCGATTAGGCCATCCTGGCAATTCAACTATTTCCACTGTTTTAAAGAGATTGAATATTCCTTGTAGAGATTCTGTTAGTTCCTTTTGTGATGACTGTAAACTAGGAAAAATGCACTTGAAACACTTTCTTTCGGTTGTACACCACTCTACTACTCCATTTGATTTGCTGCACATGGATGTATGGAGACCTGCCTCTTGTGTGTCTATTGAGGGGTATAGATATTATCTTTCCATTGTTGATGATTTCACACGGTTTGTATGGGTGTTTCCATTAATGGCCAAATCCGAGGTTGTTAGAGTGTTTAAACAGTTTATGAGTTCTGTGGAAAGGTTGTTTAGATTGTTTGTTAAGGTCATTCAACATGATATGGGTGCTGAGTTTCTACCTGTAGACAGACTGGTAAAGCCTCTTGGTGTTCAAATTCGTATGTCATGTGCTTACACTCATGCACAGAATGGTTTGGTGGAGAGAAAACATCAACATGTCACTAAACTTAGCCTTGCTATGCTAGCCCGTTCCAATCTTTCAATGAAGTTTTGGTGGCATGCCTTCTCTACTGCAGCACACTTGATCAATTTGCTCCCTACACCCTTACTTCATAATGCATCTCCATTTGAAAAAACTCCACCTCAAGCCACCTAACTATCAATCTCTAAGGGTTTTTGGGTGTGCTTGCTTCCCTTTTCTCCGTCCTTACAACGCTTCTAAACTTCAATTTCGTAGCTCAAGTGCATTTTCTTGGGGTAACACCCTGATCATAAAGGTTACAAATGTATACACTCTTCAGGAAAGATTTATACATCAGCCTCAGTCCAGTTTAATGAGGACGAATTTCCCTCATTTACTCAGTTCAAAGCTCACTCTCCACTGACTCATTCTTTTTCAGCTCAAATACCATTCACTTCTTCATCTGTCAATCCACCACTATCCCCATCACCTCCTTCTAACCAATCATATCCTCAAGCTCCTGAGTTATCTTCCAGAAACTTGTTATCCACCTCCAGCTCATCAACTCCTCATGTTAGTCATGATGAATCATCATCTAGTTCTACCAGATACATGTTACCTCCTTCATCATCTTTACTGCCTCTCCATCCTCTCCCTCATGATCATGTTCCTTCTCATCACATGCAAACACGTTCAAAATATGGCATTTTCAAACCCAAAGCTCTTATCCCCACTCTTCCCATTCCTGAACCAACATCTGCCAAAGAAGCCATGCTTAATCCAGATTGGAAGCAAGCAATGCAGTCAGAATATGATGCTCTAATTCAAAATGATACCTGGTCTTTGGTGCCTCCATCTCCCACAGTGCATCCCATCACAACCAAATGGATATTCAGGGTTAAATATAAGAAAGATGGATCAGTTGAGAGATACAAAGCTCGATTGGTTGCTAGGGGTTTTCAACAACAGGCTGGGGTGGATTATTTCAATACTTTCAGTCCAGTCATCAAGCTAGTAACACTCCGTATTGTTTTCACTCTTGCTGTCTCAAAAGGATGGTCAATTCAGCAAGTAGATATCAATAATGCATTTCTCAAAGGGGTTCTTCATGAAACTGTTTATATTGCTCAACCTGAGGGTTTCATTAATGCTCATCACCCTTCTCATGTCTGTAAACTTCGAAAGGCCTTATATGGTTTGAAGCAGGCTCCTAAGGCGTGGTATGACATACTTAAAAGCTTTCTCCTCAGTCAAGGATTCACTCACTCTACCTCTGATCATTGTTTGTTCCATAGATTCTTACATGGGAAGGTTACCTTGCTCATGATCTATATGGATGATATTCTCATCACATGGAATGACTCCACACTTGTTCAAACACTCATCACTGCTCTACACTCTCAGTTTTCTCTCAAGCATTTGGGCGAAGTTAACTACTTTCTTGGCATAGAGGCTCATGTCACCTCTTCCTCCATAAAGCTTACTCAATCTAAATATGCTTCTGACCTAATTTCCAAAGCCCATCTTGAGTCCTCTAAACCTTGCTCCACACCTCTGTGCCACTCATCTCACCTCTCTTTATCTGATAACCCCTCTTTTGAAAATCCCACACTATATCGAAGCATCATTGGTGCTTTACAATACCTCACCCTCCCTCGTCCTAATATCTCCTTCAGTATCAACAAGTTGTCTCAATTTTTGTAAAATCCAACACAAAATCATTGGAAAGCTTGCAAGAGGGTTCTTAGATACCTTAAGGGCTCTCTATCTCATGGTATTTCTTTTTCTATGGTTTCTGATTTCAAGTTACAGGGTTTTGTAGATGCCGACTATGCCTCAAGTTTGGATGACAAACGAAGCACCTCTGGTTTCTGTATTACCCTTGGACAGAATCTGATATCATGGAGTTCACAAAAACAAAATGTGGTTGCAAGAAGTAGCACATAAGCTGAGTATAGGGCCCTTGCACTAGCCACTACTAGGGTTGTCAAATGGGCCGGGCCAGCCCGATACCAGCCCATCGGGCCATTCATTTCTGTCGGGCCGGCCCAGCCCGATTGTTATCGGGCCTAATATTTTGAGGCCCAACCCACTGGGCCACCGGGCCCAAACAACCCGTATTATTTTTTAATTTAATTAATTGATTGGACCATTAATTAATTAATTTATTGTTTAGTTAATATACTGATTGGGCCACTTTACAATAATTTGGCCCATTTTTTTTTAGTTAATATATATACTCCAATTAGGGTTTTTTTTAATGAATAACATTAACATTACATAATATGAAGCAACCACAACAACTTGGAATTTTTTTTTAATCGAAAAAAATGGTGAGTGAAGATTTAAGTGTTGATTCTTGTCAAAGGTGAGAATGTATGTTTGTTGACCTTCTCTTTGATTTAATTTTTCATCACAATCCATCATTCAAACCAAACGATCATAAACGTACATTAACAAGAATTGGTAGATTAACTCATAAATAAATATTCGAAGTTTTGAACTTACCATGCGAATGTTGAAGTTGTCGGAGTAGGTGAAGTCGTATTTGAAAGTTTTGAACTCATATTTGGGTGCGGTTCGTGAGCGATGTGCGGTCGCCATATGGGGAAAGGGAGGCGCAGCGGCTGGATAAGAGTTATAATTTTTTTTCAGGCTCTCTGTTTCTGTATAATAGTTAGAAAATAGAATAAAAAAATTAAAAGAAAAATATGACAGAACCGGGCCAGCCTGAAAAATCGGGCTTAGCCCAGCCTGAGCCCGGTCGGCCCGGATGTTCAAGTGGGCCGAGCTAAATTGGCTCGGTTATTTTCGGGCCACTCAAATTACAGCCCAGTCCAGCCCATAGGCCGGGTGGGATGGGCCGGCGCCATTTTGACAGCCCTAGCCACTACTGATATTTTGTGGATTTCAAGCCTGTGCAAGGAACTTTGCATCCCGATCTCAACTCCAGCTCTTCTTTGGTGTGATAATCAGGGAGTAATCACTCTTGCCTTTAGTCCAGTCTTTCACTCACACACAAAACATATCGAGGTGGACGTTCATTTCTTACGTGAAAAGGTGCAAGCCAAACTTCTTGACGTACGCTACATCTCTTCTGAGGATCAGCCAACAGACTTATTAACAAAGCCTCTTGCTCCAGCTAGGTTTGCTCGATTAAGTGCAAGGCTCAATCTCACTTGAATTACTGTGGTCCGTTTTCTTCCAGGGCATATTAAGTATATAGCATGCATGTGCCACAAGCACATGCAAACCCTCATGCTCTCAATAATCACAAAATATCTCAATAGTTAATTCTAGAAGAAGAGAAGTTATATTGTTATATTGTTAGTTGTAACAACGAGTAGTTAGATAGAAAGCTCTAGAAAATTGAGCTCTATATATTGTACAAACTACAATTTGAATCACAAGTTGAATATACACTTTTCAAACAAAGATGTGAAAGGCAAAGGAATCCCCCTCTTTAAAGGAATGACGACAACAATGGCGAGGGAAATGTCCAGTCGCCAAAATATTCCTCGACAATTTATTGGCGAGGGAATAATTGTATCTCTCGCCTTTATAATTAATATATACAGTATATAGTATCTTATAATTTCTGTTTTTTTTTTCTTTTTTAACTCAATTAATTTAAATTTACTTGCTTATTATTTTTAAATTGTCAAAATATACATAATGTATTTATTTCTAATTGAAAAATTACAAAATTATGTGTTACAAATTAAATAATTAATTGATGTGGTTTTTTTTTTCAATTACATTTTTTTTAATAAAAACTTCAATTATAATTACACACAACATTTAAAATAATTAAAATCATTCTCATCTTCACTAGCTTCAATTAAAATAATATCACACACAACATTAAAATAATTAAAATCATTCTTATCTTCACTTCAATTAAATTATAGTTTAAATACAATCAATATAACGGAGTATATGTTATATTTTTAGTTTCTTATTCTTTAAATTTATTTATTTAATTAATTTAAATTTAATTGTTTATTTTATAATTATCAACACAAACATTTAATATTTATTTAAATTATATAATTAACAATATTTAACTAACAATTAATCTAATAAAATATTGTGTTATCAATACGAAAAATAAAAAATATTGTGTTATATTTAATTATATATATTTAATTATATATATATTAATTAGCTTTTAATTAATTACATTTGTTAGATTAATTGTACATATTCAACATTATAATTGAAATTGAACGATAAATATTTAAAGACTAATTAATCATTTTAAAATTTAATATAAATTTTTAACTTGATTAAAATAAAAATTAAATCGTAACACACATTCTACACCACACAAACAACCATAACTCATCCCCTCAATTCTAACGTCATCATGTTTTTAGTTAATAAATTAAATTACATATAACATAAATTAATAATATAATTAAATTATCATAACATTATATTTCTAATTAAATTATATAATTAATATTATTTAGTTAATAATATTAATTAACCATTAACCTAATTAACAATATCTAATACTATACATGCACGAAATCAGAAATTTAGGTTGAGGGGCTCAACATGTAATATTTAACATTAAAGTATTTTTTTAAAATAGATATTTTATATGGGGTATATCAAATTTTACAGTTAAATATCTCAAAATACATAAATATACATAAATATTAACAACATTACTAATTAACTTGTTGAATAAAAAAACTCTAAAATTTTCAAACTCTAAAATTAATACTCCCGGCACGAAAATTAAGAAAACGGAATATAGTGATGTGTATGGTAGAATAAATGAAGGGTATTATTGGTAATTCATTGATTAAAGTGTGTGGAGATTTGACTAAAGGGGGTGTATTCAATTGAGATTCTGTTGAATTTTGTTGGACTTTTAAAATCTGGGGGTATTCAATCCGAATTTTTAAAAGTCTTTCAAAATTTTGAGGTATTCAATACGGATTTTTAAAATTTTGAGGTATTCAATACAGATTAATCTGGATTTTAATACTCTATGGATTTCGTTGGATTCTCCTTAAAAAATATAAATAAATTTCACTATTCAAAATATCTTCTAAAAACCAGAGATTTCAACGGATTCTCTCAGAAGACTCTGAAAGAGAAGAATTTTTTTTGTTGTTGTTATTCTAACAAAATTTCAATCACTAACCTACTGTATTTCTCTTCGTAAGCACTTGTTATTTGAAATAAAAAGATATACAACACAAAAATATTATAAAAGTTTTTATTATTTCACAATTTTACACTATAAAAAACTGGTTCATAGCTATCACAACCCAGAAAAGTAGAGAAAAAACAGACATTCTTGTTGTATGTATTTCGAACCACAAAATCCTACACAGCCTCACAGTTTACAAAATCTAAAAGCTGTCCATCTTCCTGCTCTTCTTCAAAGGAAATAAAATCAAGAAACATAACTATGTTCTTCGATAAGCATCACAGATTCTTCACCACCATTATTATCGTGAAAAAGATTAAATCTCTGTATTTTAAAATTATGTTCTCTCTTTAAAAATTATAGTATATCGGTAGTGAAAAAGATTAAATCTCTGTATTTTAAAATTATGTTCTCTATTTAAAAATTATAGTATATCGGCACAATTGACACCTTAACAATAATATATTCTCGATCGCCACCAACTTTAAGATCTCAAGAACATTTATTCACAATGTTCTTGAGATCTTAAAGTTAGCATCGATATCATCTAAAAGATTTTGGTGGTCAAAGTCGTTACCCATAAATGCAGGTGAGTTATTCAATCTTCGTGTTCTGATCCAGTCGAATATAACCGTGATGGAAATGAAGATGAGAATAATAATGATGAATAATAATTTATTTATTTTTGAACTAATATATTTTTGGTATTTTTTCTAAATAATTTTTTTTATATACAAGTGTGTTCGATATACGCTTGCATCAATAGTTTTAGGGGCGTAGTTTATGGAAATCCATGTAAATCAATAAAAAAATATGTATTTCAGAATCCTGTCAAATCTATGAAAATTCATATAAATCAATAAAAAAGTCGGTCAAACTCTACATAGAGTCTATGATTTTCTAAATCCACTGACTTTTTAAAGTCCAAAAAAATCCAACAGAATCTCAATTGAATATATCTTATAAATTGAGTTAAGTTGTGGGCCAAAGTAAAATAAAGGGGGTAATATTGGTAAAAAATATGTGAGTTATTTCTTTTTTTTTAGAGTGTGCAAATAATGTTGGGACGTCCGTTAAGGAAAGTGTGCAAATAATCACGGGACGGACGGAGTAATTAAAAAATCAATTAAATTTTAAAAATCAAAGAAAAAAATGAAAATTTGAACAAACTTAATAAAATCTGTAAATTATATTAAGAACATCAACTATAACCTAAAAAACAATGTAGTGATGGATAGACGCGCGTTACTTTACAAATTTGGTTATTAAACTTGAAAAAATGGGTGCAAGCTCATTTATGTGTGTAGACGAGGAAAATTCAATTACGAATTAAATTGCGACGCGTGGAAATTACGGGTTAAACATTAATTAAATTTATTATTTATTTGTTGGAATAAATTTAATTCCTAAAATAAAGATATAATTAACTAATATTTAATTGTTCCCTCCAAATTAATTTGGGCCTTGAAAAATCAATGAGTTAAAATGGATCTTCGAAGCCCAATAAATAAAGACGGACCTTTAAAGTCCAATAAAACAAGACGGGCCTCTAAAGTCCCATAAATGAAGATGGGCCTCTAAAGTCCAACAAATCAAATTGAGCCCAAATCAAATTGAGCCCAAATAGGGTATTCTTAGCCTAAATCAAATTGAGCCCAAGTAATTCAAAATTCGAAATCCTAACTACTTGCACAAAAATCTCCAGGCCTACACCTATAAATAGAGGCCTCATTTCATTCATTTTCAGGATCAAGAAATCAGAAGCATTCAAGGCTCTAAAATTCTCTGCAGAGATTTTAGAGTGTTCTTCAGCAAGCGGAGGATCTTCAAAGGCGTTCTTCGTGCAAAGCGACGAGAAGTGGTGTTCGAGTGGAGATCAAGGTGCCAAGCCTCTTCGATTCGGCGTTTCTTCAAGGCGTTCTTGGGGAAAAGCAGCAAGAAGCAGTGTTCGAGTGGAGATCAAGGTGCTAAGCCTCTTCAATTCGACGTTTCTTCAAAGTTCTTCGTGGATCTTCAACGAAAAAGTCCCGAAAAGTCCCGAAAATCAACGTTTAATCCAAAATACGGCGTCAAGCCTTTGGATTATCGTTACAAAGTCCCAAATTCAAGAACGATCTTCAACGACGTTCATCCAAAAAGTCCCTAAATTCGGCGGTTAATCCAAAATACGGTGATAAGCCTTTGGATTAACGTTATAAAAACCCCAAATACAAGATCGGAAAGGATTCGGCTGCGGATCCAGCTCCAAAAGCTCAAGAAATCCAAGTGAAGTTCAAGGAGAGAGAATCAGAGGAGAAATTAGAGATTGTAACCCACAAATACTCGGTTTTAATCCGAAATTAAATAAAATCGTTTACCATTTTCGCGTTTTTATATTTAATTCACGAATTTGTGTTTACAAATTGGCACGCCCGGTGGGACAATCTCTACCTCTCATCTCTACTCTTCAAGCAAATCAAGTCTCGACGATGACACCAATCAAGATTAAGATTAAGAGAGGTGTTGCATCCGGATCAGCTGGTCTTGACTTTGAAGACGTGAACGTAGTCACGAGGAGTATGTCAAGAAGCTCGAAGTCATCGTCTTCTTCAGAGGAGGCTACTGCAGATGGTCCACCACCCAACACTGTGAATGAGGAGAACAATCCAGCATGTTCCCCTACTCGTTCCACAGCAAGCTCATCAGATTCAAGCACAGCCTCAGCAATGGCGACAGACACTACGACTATTGAGGAGCAATTGTCAAGCTTAACTCGAGCCATAGAAGGACTAACGAAACATGTCCACGAACAAGATGCTCGGATTGCTAAATTGATGAGCAATACAGACAAAGGAAAGCAAGTCGAAGGGCATGATGCTGAGACGTCTGGTGAACGCCAGCCAATGGAAGTTGACCAAACTCTTAAAGATTTACAAGTTTCTCCCGATGGTTTGGTGCCCGTTGACCGATTGAAAGAAATCATACTTGGGGCAATCAAAGATAAGTTGGAGGAAAATCCCAAGTCCTCATTCACCTACAGCAAGCCTTACACGAAGAGGATTGACAGTTTGAAGATGCCAGCTGGTTATCAACCTCCAAAGTTGCAACAGTTCGATGGCAAGGGCAATCCAAAGCAGCATATTGCTCACTTCGTAGAGACTTGCAACAATGCCGGCACTTACGGAGACCACTTGGTAAAGCAATTTGTACGCTCTCTAAAGGGCAATGCATTCGACTGGTATACCGATTTGGAAGCTAGCTCGATTGACAGTTGGGAGCAAATGGAGCAGGAATTTCTCAACCGGTTCTACAGCACTCGTAGAACGGTGAGCATGATTGAATTGACAAACACTCGTCAATCAAAGGAGGAATCGGTGATAAATTACATAAACCGATGGAGAAACTTAAGTTTGAATTGTAAGGATAGATTGACCGAAGCTTCGGCAATCGAGATGTGTATTCAAGGAATGCAATGGGGTCTTCGATATATCCTACAGGCAATTCGGCCAAGGTCGTTTGAAGATTTGGCGACTAAAGCTCACGATATGGAGCTGAGTATGTCTACAACCAGAGCTGGAGGGCCGCCAACTCAGGAGCCTTGGAAGTTCAAAGACAAGCAGGAAGTTAAGAAAGGGGGCAAACCTTTCACTACAGATTCGAATAAAGAATCCATGGCAGTGACCGCTACTACTGTCAAATTCAGAAAGGGTGAAACTGATACGGGGAGTAAAGGAAAAGGCGTCGCCCAAGAATGGGGGCAAAGGAGAACAAGTCTGAGGGAATTACAACAAAAACAGTATCCATTCCTAGACTCTGACATCCCCGGAATGTTCGATGACCTGATCAAGAATGACCTCATCGAATTACCAGAAATGAAACGACCGGATGAAGCTGGGCGAACGGATGACCCAAAGTATTGCAAATACCATCGGTTGGTAGGGCATCCAATCCAAGACTATTTCATATTCAAGGAGAAAGTTATGCAGCTAGCCAAGGAAGGAAAGATCTTGATAGAGGATAGTGAGACAACGACAAATGCTGTCACAGTTGAGAACAACAACGCATGTAGAGACCTCTCTTGCCACATGACTAGCGAGGAAGATGATGAACGACCTCAGACCAACGATGGTCTCGATGACAAAGCTAATGATTGTTTTTCAACTATAGCTTTCACAGATGAAGACTTAATGTTTGGTTCAGAATCCCATAACAGGCCACTATTCGTAGTTGGCCATACTCGAGAGCAGAAAGTGAATCGGATATTGATTGACGGAGGTTCCGGGGTAAACATTTTACCCTTACGAGTGATGAAAAAGATGGAGATACATATGGATGAACTCGCAGGCAGTCGGCTGATGATACACGGGTTTCATCAGGAAGGACAGAGGGCCCTTGGCACCATAGTGTTGGATTTGCTAATTGGTGGGATGCCATCGACTGTAACTCTCCACGTCATAGATGCCAGGACTTCATATAACATGCTTCTAGGGCGCCTGTGGCTGCACGAAAATGGTGTGGTTCCTTCTACCCTACATCAATGCTTCAAATACTTTAGTCAAGGGGTTGTGAAAACAGTGGTCGGAGATGATAAACCTTTCACAGAGGCAGAGTCGTACTTTGCTGATGCCAAATACTTCTTTCGAGGTGCGAAAGAACCAAAGAACGAGGAAGGTCCAACACGGAAGGACTGCAAGGAGACATCAACATCTTGCCTCAAAGAGAACAAATCAGTTCCCTCTATTGTTGAGGCATTGGAGGAGTTAACATTGCCGTTAACTAAACTGGATGGAAAGAAGCCATCTTCACAGCCAATTAAGGGGTTTGTTCGTCCTACTCAAGGACCTAAGGTGGAACATGGAGAGGTAATGGGACATGATGTTACAAAGTTTTACGGTCCTAAAGCTTACAAGCTCTTAGTCAAAGCCGGGTATGATACACGGGAAAACTGTGCATTGGGGAAGGTTGTTAGTCAGTCAGAACATGGACTTAATGACACCCAGAAAATGTTGAGAAAGAGCGGCTATGCCGTAAAGAGTACCAAAATGGGACGTGGTTATACCACAAAGAATCCGGTTCGCATTGCAATTAAAAGAGCCAATGCTAACCACATTTCTGAAGAAGAATACTCATCGACAAATGATGCGTTCGATGAAGATGGTAAGAAGGTAAGACGACTTTCGGTCTTTGAGAGACTTGGGAAGTCTGCTAGCAAGAAGAGTAAGAAGATGAAACGCCCCTCAGTCTTTGATAGACTCGGGCCACAAACCCATCATCAAAAGTTGGGTGTTTCCAGAGTTCGGAGCTCAAAGCAATCCCGCATGAAGAGGCAGCATATGTTGACAATAGCATACGGGGGTGTATCCAAAGCCAGAAGGCAAACCATTGTTCTCGAGTATAGCGACAAAGAAGATGATACAGAGAGTGTAGCTTCTTCCAATTTTGTCAGTACCTACAACATTCAGCAGCAAATGCCACAAGATATGGAAAGGGCACAAAGAAGGATCGCTCAAATGATTAGAGAAGGGTACGTCTCTGACATTATCAACACTATTCAAACCATCCAAGTTAGGGGAAGAGATGGTCGAATAAGATCACGTGTGGATCTTACAAATACAAATGAATACAATGAAGACATCGCAACTGTGAATCACATCACCGAATGCGAAGATGTTCAGGTGGAGGAAGCAGATGTAGAGGATGCTCCTCCAGAACTCGAAGAGGGCGTCAAAACAACTATTGATGAGTTAAAAGAAATTAACTTGGGTGATGTTAACGACCCGCGACCAATCTATATGAGTGCTTTATTGTCCGATGATGAGGAAGAAACTTACATTGAACTACTACGTGAGTTCAGAGATGTATTCGCATGGTCGTATAAAGAGATGCCGGGACTGGACCCAAAAGTAGCAGTACACCATCTCTCAGTAAAGAAGGGAGTTCGACCAGTCAAGCAGACTCAACGCCGATTCCGACCAGATCTTGTTCCGTTAATTGAAGCTGAGGTGAACAAGCTTATTGAAGTCGGTTTCATCCGAGAAGTAAAGTATCCTACATGGATCTCGAGCATTGTCCCGGTGAGAAAGAAGAACGGACAGATTCGTGTGTGTGTTGACTTTCGGGATTTGAATGTTGCATGTCCCAAAGATGATTTTCCGTTACCTATTCCCGAACTTATGATTGATGCAACAACGGGTCATGAAGCGCTAAGTTTCATGGATGGGTCGTCAGGTTACAATCAAATTCGTATGTTGCCAAAAGACGAAGAGCTCACTGCTTTTCGAACCCCGAAAGGAATATACTGCTACAAAGTGATGCCATTTGGTTTGAAGAATGCAGGCGCAACATACCAAAGAGCCATGCAAAGGATTTTCGACGACATGCTTCACAAGAATGTTGAATGTTACGTTGATGACTTAGTCGTAAAATCAAAGAGGAGGAATGATCACCTCCAAGACCTGAGGGTTATTTTTTAACGCTTGAGGCGATACCAGCTTAGGATGAATCCTTTGAAGTGTGCATTCGGAGTCAAATCAGGAAAGTTTCTTGGATTTGTGGTTCGCCAGCGAGGGATTGAAATCGAGCAAGCAAAGATTGATGCAATCTTAAAAATTCCGGAACCTCGAAACATTCACGAGCTTAAAAGCCTACAAGGAAAGTTGGCCTACCTCAGAAGATTCATTTCAAACTTAGCCGGACGATGTCAACCATTTAGTCGTCTCATGAAGAAAGATACACCATTTGAATGGGATGAATCTTGCAGTAATGCTTTCAAAAGCATCAAGTCATATTTGATGAAGCCACCAGTATTGATCGCTCCGGTGCCCGGACGTCCGTTGATTCTTTACATCGCTGCTCAGGAGCGTTCAGTTGGAGCCTTGCTGGCGCAAGAAAACGAGTCGGGAAAGGAAAATTCTTTGTACTACCTGAGTAGAATGATGACTCCAAATGAATTGAAGTACTCTCCAATTGAGAAGTTGTGGCTGGCTCTTATATTCGTGATCCAGAAGTTAAAGCATTATTTCCAAGCCCATACCATCCATCTTGTATCGAGAGCAAACCCGTTGAAGTATGTTATGTCTAGGCCAGTTCTCTCGGATCGACTCGCAAGATGGTATCTCCAGTTGCAACAATTTGAGATCATTTACGTCCCTCAAAAGGCTGTCAAGGGACAAATTCTGGCCGATTTCTTAGCCGATCATCCAATGCCTGCAGAATGGGAGTTATGTGACGACCTTCCAGACGAAGACGTCCTAACTATTGAAATAACCCCTCCATGGAAGATGTATTTTGATGGGTCCGCTCATAAAGAAGGAGCTGGTGCTGGAGTTGTGTTTGTAACATCTGATGGAGAAGTATTGCCCTATTCTTTCACTTTAATAGAGAATTGCTCAAACAATGTTGCTGAGTACCAAGCACTCATACTTGGGTTGGAAATGGCAGTCGATATTAAGCAACTACATCTCAGGGTGTATGGAGATTCAAAGTTGATAGTGAACCAGATGCTTGGATCATACGAGGTTAGGAAACCGGAGTTGCTTCCTTATCATAAGTACGCTTGCCGACTCATGAATTATCTCGGAGACGTGGAAATTGAGCATGTTCCAAGGAAAGACAACAAACAAGCTGATGCTTTAGCAAAACTTGCTTCGGCAATTGCATTGCCCGAAAGTAAAGCTTGTATCCCAATATGTAAAAGTTGGGTTGTGCCCCCTATATTTGAGGATGACGGTGATAAAGAAGGTGAAAGTCATGTTATTGAGGTATTCGAAATTGAAGAAGAAGATTGGCGACAACCATTTGTCGACTACTTGAAATACGATAAGTTGCCAAGTGATCTGAAGCGAAGAGTGGATATCAGACGTCGAGCCCCTCGATTCATATACTACAAGAGTGTGCTTTATAGACGATCATTTGATGGGGTTTTCCTAAGGTGTCTCAGTAATGGTGAAGCCACCCACGCAATGGAAGAAGCGCATGCCGGAATTTGTGGCGCTCATCAGTCAGGGCCAAAGTTACACTTTCGAGTGAAGAGGATGGGTTATTACTGGCCAACAATGGTGAAAGACTGTATGGATTACGCACGAAAATGTCAAGTTTGTCAGTTTCATGCCAACCTTATCCATCAACCCCTAGAACTGTTGCACCCAACCGTTGCCTCGTGGCCATTCGATGCTTGGGGTCTAGATGTGGTGGGACCACTAACGAAGTCATCAGGCGGTCATCTGTACATCCTAGCTGCAACCGATTACTTCTCTAAATGGGCGGAAGCCATACCTTTGAGAGAAGTGAAGAAAGAAAATGTTGTTGATTTTATTCGAGTCAATATCATTTTTAGATACGGGGTCCCTCGGTACATCATCACCGATAATGGAAGATCGTTCAGTAACAGTCACATTGACAAACTTTGTGACAAGTTTGACTTCAAACAAAGGAAATCTTCTATGTACAACGCAGCTGCTAATGGACTCGCTGAAGCTTTCAACAAGACTTTGTGCAACCTCTTGAAGAAAGTAGTCTCCAAGTCAAAGCGAGATTGGCATGAAAAGATGAATGAAGCTCTATGGGCATATCGAACTACTTACAGAACGCCTACACAAACTACTCCCTATTCGTTGGTGTATGGTGTTGAAGCAGTTGTTCCCCTTGAGAAACAGATTCCATCTCTAAGGATGGCGATACAAGAAGGGCTGACGGAATAAGAGAATGCACGTTTGCGTCTTGAAGAGTTGGAAGCCTTAGATGAGAAAAGATTGGAAGCACAACAAAGGCTCGAATGCTATCAAGCCCGCCTTTCCAGAACGTTTAACAAGAAAGTGAGGATACGTTCTTTTCAAGTTGGTGATTTGGTTCTTGCTGTAAGAAGGCCTATTGTAGTAACTCACCGTGTTGGGAATAAATTCTTGCCTAAGTGGGACGGCCCATATGTTGTTAAAGAAGTTTACACAAACGGCGCCTACAAGCTGATTTCTGAAGATGGCGTGAACGTTGGTCCTATAAACGGGAAGTTTTTGAAACGCTACTACGCGTAAAGAAAACAAGAATGCTCCATAAACGCATGAGCCTAAACTGCTTGTCGCTCCAAGAACGCATGAGCCTAAACTGCTTGTTACTCCATGATGTACGAGACTAAACTACTTATTACTCCTGGTCCGCACAAGTATAAACTGTGTACGACAACCACCAAAGGTAAATACATGTGGTTAAATTGTTAACTTACTCCACTAAAGGCATTTTAAGTGGTTAAATACTTAAATCCCTACTTTGTCTACAGTAGTTAAAGAATAGTCACTCCTGGCCCGCATGAGTATAAACTGTGAACGGTCCCCCCCCCCCCAAAATATAAATCATATTTTGCTTGAACTACGTTATGACTTGATCCTCTTTAAAGAGGTACGTAGGCAACTTAGTATATTTCTAAGTACAGTCATAAGTTAAAGTCGGATCGATGAACACAAAAGTGACGAACATATGAAGCATGAAGAAAACAAAGAAGGAAGAAAGTGAAGGGGGCAATGCCCAAACCTTATTTTGCCTTGTATTTCTGATTTTGTACTTCAATTTTGTAGAGGGGTGTACCTTTTCCCTTGACCCAGGTTTTGTCCCTAAGGAGGGTTTTCCAAGGCAAGGTTTTAACGGCGCTCCGGCCTCTGGTTCGACATGTGAACTTATGGCTTTAGGGTTTTCTTTTAATAGAGAATCTTTATTCTTCAAAAAGGGTCAATTCATTTATCTCGATGAATATACAAAAGCAAGCATTGAAGAATATGAACATGTGAGATATAGACGAAGAAAAGAAAATTTTAATCAAAGTGCCAAAGCAAAAATGGAATAGATACATGGAGTGTGTGAAGCAAAATATCCATGAAAAACAACAGATAAAACAAGGAAAAACATAAAGGTCATAAAGCAACTAAATAAAGAGGCCTAAACCCTTAAACTCTTCTAAAGCCTCCTCTAGCTCGGTCTTCGTCTTCTTCAAGCCTTCAATTACAACATCTTCTATTGGGGGCGTATTGTTGATAGTGGAGATTTCGTCTTGAAAATTTAGGATCTCGGTATCAAAACCTTGAACTAATGTTTCTTTTTCCTCCAAAGACTGGGTCAATACTTTCTTCTCCTTCTTCAACTCCTTCAAGCGTCGCACCTTATCCTTGACTTTTTGAAGCTTTGTTTGGATAGCCTCGGCTTGAGAAAGATTTTCAGCACGTTTCTCCTCAACCTCGTGAAGGGCATGCTTAATTTCAGTCAACCGTTGATTAAGAGCCTCCTTAGGACGTCCATCGGAAGATTTAGACCTCATCGTATCATGAGCATCGGCTCTCTCAAACAAAGATATCAAAGATGCCTCTATAGTCGGGAGTTCAGTTTGGGCATAAGTCTGTAACCTCGTGAATGCAATGAACACTTCCTCCTTCATAGAAGATAAGAAGTTAATAGGGGTTTCCATGATTCTTGTTTGAAGAGCTTTCCATGTAGAAGAAACAAAGTCTCGTTCACGATCAAAAAAGAACTTATCACATTGAAATACTGAAACTGCTTGAGTACACTGCTTCCCAACGTTGATAGGGGAAGAAGCTTTCAAAATCTTCACCGAAGACGATGCCTCTTCCTCATCTGATCCATAATTACTACCAAAGATGTCAACCATCGCCTGAAAAAGTAGACATGTGAACATAATTAGTAAAGTAGTGGTATAAAAATGGAAAGTAAGAGAAGAGTGAGTGACGAAAACCTCTTTCTTCAAGGAGTCTTTAACCGATTCCTCCAAAGGTACTAAAGCTTTGGTAACCTTCTTGGCCCGTTTCCAATGGCGATCATCGTTGTTACCTTGACTCTCTTCCGAGCACTGAGAAACACTCTTTCTCTTGTTAGTCTCAACCACTTGCGCAACTTCAGGAATCAAGGGAGGATCAGCCGGCTTTCGAGAAGTATCTTCATCATGCTCTCCACAAGGATCATGACTATCAATAACTAGCACATCTTCTTCCAAGATATCGTCATGCTTCGAGTTGATCAAGTCGTCAACATGATTTTCTAAGTAAGTACCGTGGGCTTGGGCCCACCACTTCTTGTAATCTGGCGAAGAATACGACTTAGCATTTACGGGGGGGATCGGTAAACACACTTTAGCACGAGACCCACGCAAAGTACAAGACTGCCAATAATGCGTCCCATTATCCAATGGGGTTTCACGAAGATCAAAAATCAACTCTCCCGGAACTTCTTGGTAAAAGCCAAACTGACGGCTAAATCGGTGCGGACTGTAGGGTTCAACAATAAAACGATTGCCTTGCCTCCAAGTAAGGTAATTGGATCGAATAGCGACAAAGTAACTCCAGTTAGCCCGTTGACCAGTTCCGGTATCAACATAAGAGATAACTTGCTTCCGATTTAACATATTGCATGTCCATTCGACAGACTCTCCTCTATGAATCCGTTTACGAGCCTCCGCAGGGTTATGGTACTTAGCACCATTCTCTCCAGAATACTTTACCATTATAGGGGCACGGTGATCATGAACAGCAGGGTAGTGAGTCCTAAAATATCGGGCTAACCAAACGTACACAAAATGAACCGGAAAGGCAGATCGGGCTCGGGACGGTTCGGGGTGCAGCGAAATCCGATTCAAACCTCTGTAAATATTAGCCAAGACCGGTACAACAAGATTAACTATCTTACCCACAGCCATCAAACTAGCCATTTTGAAAGTAGCAGGACGTATCATATTCACTTCACCATTAGGAAGGGTAAATATGCAAAGCCAACAAGCTAAATGAGCAGCAAGATATGTCTCTTCTTGTTGGGCCGGTTCAATCTTGAGTGTTTTGAACAAAGTAACTTCTGCATCGGACCATGGCTTATGGACTCCAAGACTCCCAAGAGGATTATGAGTCGACTTAGGACGACAACTTCTCCTTTTCTCACTCCGTGTGGGAGGTTGACGATACTTTCCAGTTTTCCTTGACCAAAATGCAATCCATTGATCAATCGATACGCCACCCCTAGAAACGCCCCCACGAAGTATGTGGTAAGCGTGGAGTAAGTACTTGCAACTCTTTGGAAGGCATAAATCCCCAGTCTCGTCGAAAAGTTCGGGTGCGTCAGGTGTCACCTCGTCGTATAGACAACCATCTAGAGGAAGATTCGTTAGCTCATGCACGTCCCATAATGAGATGGACATCTCTCCAAAGGTAGTGAGCAACGTATTTGTAGATGGACACCATGCCTCACATAAAGCTTTGATAATTTCAGAATTAAAGTCGTAAGTGAAAAGGGAGGCAAAGACAGCATAATAAATCCTGACGTCCCTGAGAGTATGTTCACATCGGCTCAAAACGTCTTCAGTCCACTCCCAATATCCTTTGTGATAACTGAATTCTCCAGAAAACTCTATAGCTCCTCTCCAATTGTCCTTGCCCATAACTATACGCCTCCCCAAGGTTGGTAGATGACTTACATCCTCTTCAATCTCATTGCGATGGGAAGTGTTGTCAAGAACCCATGCTTTCGTTGATTTGTTCAAAGATATCTCATGCGACCAATTATCCAAGTGAAGTCCAGCATTCACTAAGGGCCAAGGTTGTGCAAAGTTACCAATAAGGGGCATTTCTACACGTAGATGGGTCCCTTTCTCTAAAGGTTGGCGTTTGTCATTAAGGATCACCAAATGACGAGCTCCGGAAGAAGTAGCGGTATTTTTGAAGTGAACCATTTTTTTTGAAAAACCTGGGAAGAGAAGAATAAAATTATTAGGAAATTTATCGTAAAGAGACGACAATTAATTAAAGCTAGAAAACCCATTTATTCTAAATTAATTTAACAAATAAGGAGTTGGGCCTGTTTTAATTAATTTTATTTACCCAGAGAGCCCACTATTCCTTCTCACACATTGGGCCTATTTTGAATTAATTAAATAAATAAAACATGGGCCCATTTCCTTAATGAATCAAGCCCAAATCCAATGCATATGCCGCCCTATTTCTTCACTTAAAAAGGCAGAAATCATAAACCCCAAAAAAAAAAAAATAATTTTGGTAACTCCCGTCGGCTGCCTCATCACCGGCGAACCTCCGCCGGAAACCGAGCACTACCGCCGGTGCTGGAACGACGCCCGCCGTCGCCGGAAACCAAGCGGCCGCCACAGTCCAGTCGCCTGAAGCCGACGTCGCACCGCCTAAAGCCGCTACAGTCCGTCGTTGTGCCGCCATGACGCCTGTTCGCCCGCCGCTCTGCCCCTCCGCCGCGCCTCGCCTGAAGCCGCGACGCCACACCGCCTGTTCGCGCCTCGCCTGAGTTCAGTCGCCGGAAGCCCGCCGCCTGAAGCCCGTCAACAACCATTAGCTCGATTTCCGGTCGCGTCTCCAAAGCCACCGTCACAGTCTAGACGCCGTCGCCCGAAGCTGCGCACCGCCTGCTACGGCCACCGTCGCCTGAAGCCGACGCCGTACCGCCTGAAGCCGTCGCCTCCGCCTGAAGCCGACGACGTCCGGTCCACCTCGACTCGAATCTGCCCATCGATCGCACCACCTAAAGCCAGCGACCACCAAGCTCCGCCTAAAGCGACGCCGTACCGCCCGACCGCCGTCGCCTGAAGGCCGCCGCGCGTCGCCTGAAGCCGACGTCGTACCATCCCGAGGCCAGTGCCACAGTCGTCGCCGAAAGCCCGTCGCCGTGAGTCGCAACACCATCGCCATCGGAAGCCTCCCACAGACGCCCAAAACAAGTAATCTCAAAATCCCACTCTTTCAAACTAACCAAATTCGAAAGAAAATAATATACCGACGACCGAAAACCCACTCTCCCTTTCGAATTTGGTTAATCTGATTAAGAATGGGCTATTGAAAGAAAAGTGACTTGGGCTAAAAATTCTTTCAAATCATTAAAATTCACAGATTCGATTGAGTAAAAAAAAAAGACCCACGGGACACCCACGATTCTCATTCGAATTCTGTGAAGTTAAGATTCACTACTGCCTTGGAATTTTTCTTGGTATATATGTATGCAGTGCAAAACAAGAAAAAAAAAACACAGTAAATACAAAAGGTCCTATTGCTACTCTAGATAACATAATTTCACAAGAAACAAGAGAATTGTTGGATGATATAATTTCACAAGAAACAAGAAAATGGTTGTTGACAAACGTATACATGCATATAGAAACAAGAGAATAGTTCTTGAGAAAATTAATATGTGCTATATACATGCATATACGTTTAGAAATAAAATAAAATGAAGAGATATGTTACCTCGTGAACTCAATGATAAATTCTTCACTCTTTGTTGAAATTGTGAAGTAATGATTGAAGATGAAATTGTGAAGTAATGATTGAAGGAGGGCATCCTTTATATAGGCTTGAAAAGGTGAAAAGATAAGGATCAACAAGCACATATTTTGGTGTATCTCAACTAAATCTCCACAATTCTTGGAAAATCATATTTCAAAGATTTGGTGACATATATTTTGTGATTTACGGATGAAAGATATTCAAATACAATTGGGTCTTATTCTTCGACTAGACTAATTGTAAGAAGAAAAGAATTGGGCTTTGAAACACTCCATACACTCATGAACTTGTTTGTTCATTTTGGCCCAAAAGACTACACTATTTTGAGCCCATGAGATTAATTTTATTAATTGTGACAATTTATAAAGTCCAATAACACAAAAATTTAGGTATGGGGAAAACATTGAAATAATTTCGCAATTCATCCACTTCAAAGACAAATGTACTTGTGGATGAAATACGAGGGGGCAATTTGTAGACGAGGAAAATTCAATTACGAATTAAATTGCGACGCGTGGAAATTACGGGTTAAACATTAATTAAATCTATTATTTATTTGTTGGAATAAATTTAATTCCTAAAATAAAGATATAATTAATTAATATTTAATTGTTCCCTCCAAATTAATTTGGGCCTTGAAAAATCAATGAGTTAAAATGGATCTTCGAAGCCCAATAAATAAAGACGGACCTCTAAAGTCCAATAAAACAAGACGGGCCTCTAAAGTCCCATAAATGAAGATGGGCCTCTAAAGTCCAACAAATCAAATTGAGCCCAAATCAAATTGAGCCCAAATAGGGTATTCTTAGCCCAAATCAAATTGAACTCAAGTAATTCAAAATTCGAAATCCTAACTACTTGCACAAAAATCTCCAGGCCTACACCTATAAATAGATGCCTCATTTCATTCATTTTCATGATCAAGAAATCAGAAGCATTCAAGGCTCTAAAATTCTCTGCAGAGATTTTAGAGTGTTCTTCAGCAAGCGGAGGATCTTCAAAGGCGTTCTTCGCGCAAAGCGACGAGAAGTGGTGTTCGAGTGGAGATCAAGGTGCCAAGCCTCTTCGATTCGGCGTTTCTTCAAGGCGTTCTTGGGGAAAAGCAGCAAGAAGCAGTGTTCGAGTGGAGATCAAGGTGCTAAGCCTCTTCGATTCGACGTTTCTTCAAAGTTCTTCGTGGATCTTCAACGAAAAAGTCCCGAAAAGTCCCGAAAATCAACGTTTAATCCAAAATACGGCGTCAAGCCTTTGGATTATCGTTACAAAGTCCCAAATTCAAGAACGATCTTCAACGGCGTTCATCCAAAAAGTCCCTAAATTCGGCGGTTAATTCAAAATACGGTGCTAAGCCTTTGGATTAACGTTATAAAAACCCCAAATACAAGATCGGAAAGGATTCGGCTGCGGATCCAGCTCCAAAAGCTCAAGAAATCCAAGTGAAGTTCCAAGGAGAGAGAATCAGAGGAGAAATTAGAGATTGTAACCCATAAATACTCGATTTTAATCCGAAATTAAATAAAATCGTTTACCATTTTCGCGTTTTTATATTTAATTCACGAATTTGTGTTTACAATGTGTACGTGGAATTCCCCTTTTCTTCTATTAAAATTAAGATTGGATTTTGAGGGTGTTTCGAATAAAATTACAGCAAAAAAAAGCTCATATTTGGAAGAAGCTACCGCTTAGAGTTTGCTCACAAGTGGAACAAATCTGTGGCCAAGACATTAGAGTGGGTGGTAGAAATATTGATATTAAAATAACACGTTTTTTCTTATCTCAGTGAAAAGAAAGAGTTTCAATTGAAAACTATAAACTGAAAATATGTGGAATAATCATTTTTTATCTTCACGTATTGGAAAGTTAATCTATAATCCTAAGGGCATCTCCAATGGGGTAGAAGTCCTATGTGAATTTCTACTCCTAACTCAAATTGAGGATAGAAGGGGTTGGGGAGAGATGATGGGGAGGAAAGAGGAGAAATGAGTGGTCCCAACTTCTATTTCTTATTTTTTTCATTTTAATTTCTTATTTATTTACTTCTTATTAATTTATGTTTTATTTTATTTTGTTTTGTTTTCTTTTCAGGTTTTTACATTTATTTTATTTTATTTTAATTTATTAAGAATTTAATTATTTTGTATTTACAAATTACAATTGATAGAGTATTTTTTATACTGTACTTTTGGTGTTATTTCAATAATATTTTGTCAGGAAATATATTAATATTATTTATTTTTATAACTTAAATTTTATAATTAATATTTATTGTGATTTTTAATCGTAGAAGTTCAATTATAAATAAAAATAGTTAATAAATAAATATGAATAAAATAAAATAGAAATTTAATTGTGGGATCTATGAACAATTTTGAGGTAGAAAGCGTTGGGAGGGAAATGAATTATTTATGGTAGGAGTAGGAAACTAATGAATTATTTTCAAAATTGTCATTGAAAGTATATAGCTCTTTAATCTGGTTGGTGCTTTTGTCAAATTCAGTGTGTACTTATTAACGTTGTTGTCTTTTGGAAAGTTAATTATTTTGAGCCCAAATATGAAAATTGCCTTGCAAAGTTCATTAGATAGTTTTCTTGATTTCACAATTATACTTGTCTCCATCAAGTAAAATGATGAGGCAATCAAATATTAAGATTAGAGGGATTCCAACGTGCCCTTTCGTGAGATATAATATTACTCCCTCCGTCCCAAAATTATTTGCATAGTTTGACCGGTACTTTGTTTAAGAAAAGTGGATTTAGTGGTTGATGATGTAAGATAAATGAGGGGTGCTTTAAGTAATTTGATGATGTGTAAAGTGGATTTGATGATGTGTAAAGTGGATTTGATGATGTATAAAGTGAAATGTATGGAAAAAATGACTGGCAAATTTGAAAATAAAATGATGTTGTGAGGTTATTAATTTTGTGGGGTATTTCCATATTAAGAGTGTGCAAGTAATTTTGGGACGTCTCAATAAGGAAAGTGTGCAAGTAATTACGGAACGGAGGGAGTAGCAGTTATGGATAGCGAAGAACAGTCTAGTGATTCACACAGATTGTTGGTGCTCATTTGTTGTGGTTTGGGGTGGAGGTATTTTTTTTTTGGAAAGAATAGTATAGGGCTTTTTTTTTGTTTTTTTGAAGGGGAATAGTATAGGACTTTCATAATCGAGGCCATGAATATGATGAAAAGAATGGTGAAGATCATAGAAGAGATCTTTGGGGTGGGAGAGATGTGTCTGAGTGTTTTGGAAGCAGTAGCTTTTTTGGGTATTCTGCCTGTTTAAATTTGAATTTTGTGGTTTTATAGGGTGTAAATGTAATGTAATGAAAGGTTGTTGCTTGTATTTTAATCTAGTTTTTCAAGTGGCTGAAAAATATGGTGTTCTTTTATCTAAGTCATGGTAATGACTAAGTGCACCCTAAAATATCTTATACTATACAAATGTGTATGTATATTTGTTGCCCTGATTTGTCTATAACTTATAAATTACCAAAAAAGAGAACAAAATTTGAATGTCTTTATCTTTCATCTATACGACTTAGTTTACTTTAAGTGATTGTCAATCCACATTTATTTGGTTGTATCATTTTAAGAATAATTAGAGTTTAAATATTGAAAGGAGAATATATTTTATAGTGAGGATGCATTTAGTGGTTGTATTTTATTTGAAGGATATTTTAAATTTTTTATATAATTATTAAATTAATAAATAGAAGGAGGTGTGCAGTTTACAAAGTTGGAGGTGCAAATAGCCGTACACATCCTATAAAAATTGTAAAGTTGAACAAAAAGTATAAAAGGAATTCGACAAACTGCGTTGTTACAAATTTTCCCTTCTCTTTCCCTCTTAACAAGAGACATCGGACGCCGTCGCCATGGTCGACTCATCGCCGCCGCAGAATTTAACCCTAAATTCCTCAGAAATCACATATTATTTCCCTCCGCACCGTCGTCGCCCGCTTCCCAGCCGTACCTATGGTGTTCTCGCCCAAATTCTCTCTCACTGCCGCACAGCTTCTCCCCAGCTCAAATTGCAAGGTATTATGGACAACTCTTTTATCCCCCTTCAAATTCTGTTTTTCTATTTTGGACAATGATTTTTGCAGTGTTTGAGAAGTTTCCATTTGTTATAATTTCGTTGAAAAAAATTAAGTGTCGAGTCGATGTTTTTGATGCAAGTAACTAGTCGCATCGGCTTTGGGTTTTGTGAGAATTATCTGCTCATTTGAGTCGCCTACTGGTGTTACCTTAGATACAGTAATAAGAGTTGCGTTTCTTATATGCATAACTGGATTTAAAAAAAAAAAAAAAATTAACCTTCCAAGTGAGTTGTGTGATTTGTAACATTTTTTATGGTTTTACTTTGATGAAGTTGATAGTGGTGATATTGAATCAAACCCAGTGAGCAAAAAAGATGGACCAATCACTCATAATGAGGCCAATGCCGATGTTATAGTTCCATTTCCTAACACGGAGGGTTCCAAGAATATGATTATTCAAGAAGATTCTAACGATAAGAACAAAGAAAATACTGGTTCTCAGGATGGAGGTTTTGACGGTAAACAAGCAACAATTCCAAAACTGCATCATGCTACATTGGCAACAGGTTGCGAGCCGGAAGTTGCTCCATTGGTAACAGGTTGCGAGCCGGAAGTTGCTTCATTGGTAACAGGTTGCGAGCCGGAAGTTGCTCCATTGGTAACAGGTTGCGAGCCGGAAGTTGCTCCATTGGTAACAGGTTGCGAGCCGGAAGTTGCTCCATCAAATATAATCAGCGTTGAGGACTACATGGTTGTTGAGAACCTGATGGGTGATTGTGCTATTCAGAATACCAGTGAGCAAGAAAATTTGAATGGTGTTCATGGTATTCAGATGGATGACTTTGAGGTGGACACGGAATTCTGTATTGATAATTTTAATGAAGTTTTTGATTCTTGTTTTGGCATGGATGTTGAGTCATCAAAAGGACAAGAAAGCCAAGATAAAGAGACTCTTTTAGAGAACACTCCAAACGATGCTGAGCAGGAATTGCAGCTGAAGGAGATGGAATTGGAAAAACTCGTACATAATTCAGGTGGCGTGGAGTCATCTTTTACTCCAAATGCTGATGAAGAGATGGAAGAAGGAGAGATATCTGGGGAAGCTGGGGTTGCTGGTGAGTCGTCTGATGCATTATCTGATGATGCGGCATCACTTGAAAAGGGAACTACGGGAAATATGCATTCTTCTAAGGACCATTTTGAAAATGAAGAACACTTAACATTTGATCGTGTTGTGGTGAATATGGTAAATGATGGTAGTAATTCTATGAAGATTGAAAGAAGAGCACCTTCTGGACAGATGCAAGATTGTCTTTCTCAGAATGTTTTACATGATAATCATACAGAGACTCAAAAAAGTGGTGCTATAACACCTTGCTTTGAAAACCTAACTCCACGTGGCAGAATCCCCAAAGAGAATGCTGCTGAAAATCAAATTCCTTCTACCACTGAAAATGTAAGTGTGTTATGACTGTTCTTTCATTTTGCCTTGACCATGGGTTTTAGACTCGTGTTGCATGTTGTAGGTCATATTATGAGGCAACTGTCATTTCAACATAAATTGCAGATATGCCACACCACACTACTTCAAGTTAGGCTAATATTGTTGTTGCTCCCGATTTTTATTTGTTTTGGAAATAATGAGCACTTCTGCTTTGTAGGGAATAGTGTTTAGGATCAGACTAAGTTGATGAAACCCTTATCTTTATGTTTTGATTGACTCAATGTTGTTAAAATGTGGAAAGCTATTTACTCCATTTGACATGAGAGGTGCATCTTTGAACACGTGTGTTTGGAGAGAGCTTGGAACATGTTTAGCTGCTACTATTTCATACATGGAATTTTTGTTTCTCACACTTTAGTCTTTACTTCATTGAAAATCCAGGAAACTTCAATATAGAAAACAGAATCTACTGAATACAGTGAATTACACATTTATCTGTTGGTGGGAAGACGTGGAAATATATTTTTCTGCTACAATTTCATAGATGTAATGTTTATCTTCAGTACATGCCTCGTCTCAAGCCATTCCTAACCTAGAAAAGTCAAATATAGAAAACAATTAGTGCATATGTTGTTTAGGTTGGGCTGAGAGAGCAGAGTTATTTCCAACTCTAAGGGGATGATAAATTATTTTTTAATTGAAATATGTGCAGTACACGTCCTATATTTCACAGTGCATGCTACGGCCATAACTCGTAGAATCTGATGTCAATGTTTATGCAGGGTGATTGTGCCAGCACAAAGAAACGGAAGAGAGGCCCTTTGACCGAAGAAAGACGAGAGAAAAAAAAGGTATTTGCTAAAAGTATCTAGAATGTGTAAATTTATGTTATCTGTTACTACTGAATATGTTCGTTCCTAATTTTGCTGCTAGGCATTCTTTCCTTAGAGACATATATTCTTACATTGCATATAATATCTTTTACATAACTAGTACACCACCCTTATATTGGTAACAATGTTTTTCTGCAGAAAAGCAAAAGACTTAAGAGAGCTAAAAAGAACAGAGAACTTGGGGTTAAAAGATTAAAGCTGCAACCAGTTTTTAAGGAAAAGAAGATAGTGTATTGCCGCCACTATCTACAGGGGAGATGTCATGAGGTTTTTTTTTAATCTTTCACTGTTGTTAGTTCCTATCTTAGTTACTTGATGCGCTCCTGCTATTCATCATACCAAGAAACTCACACACAGAGAAACCCGTACCAAGAAACACGACACATAACGTAAGAACCAAAAAATGCTTGGAATTTGCTGTTTTAATTTTTGTTTTTTGTCTTTACAGGGTGACAAGTGCAAATTCTCACATGATACAGTTCCTTTGACAAAGTCTAAGGTATGCCTTGTGAATTGATTCATTATTCCAACATACAATATGTCTTTAAGAGGCATGCATTTTCTTTCCAAAGTCTCATATAAAGCAAAAGCATTAAGCCATGCTTCAGGTTTGGCATTGCTTGTGTCCTTTTCATCAAATGCCTTACTACCATTAAGGCACTTAGTCATATCAATTATTTCGATGCAATTTTCTTGGATGTGTGTTGCAACCAACTAAGTAGACAATGATTTGCTAATTTCTTATTTCATCTACTCTTGATTTACTGGTTATTGACTTCAGCTGATTTAGTCATTCCAATGCTATGATACTTACTCATGTGTAGGACCGTCTATCATAAAGAATATGCTTATTTGGATAATCATAGTTTAAAGTTTTTATTATTGATTATGTAATTATCTTGCAGCCATGCAGTCATTTTGCTCGTCACTCTTGCATGAAAGGAGACGACTGCCCTTTCGACCATCAACTCTCTAATTACCCATGCACAAATTATGCTTCAAACGGTTTCTGTGTTAGAGGGTCCGACTGTTTATTCTCACATGAGGTATCCTCTATAACTTCTAATGTTTTAAGTATTTTCACTTGCTAGGTTTGTTATTTGCTTCAATACTACATGCAACTGAATCTTGGTATGCATTACCTTATTGAACTTGTCTCAGATACCAGCAAAGAGTTGCTCTATCACCCCAAATGTGTCTGACAAAGGAGGATCTGATTCAAAGTCGAAGGTCACTAGGCCTGAACAGAAGTTCCTATCCCCATTGAACAACTCAAACTCCAGCAAACATATGGATCATCTTCGTGTGCTTAATCAGAAAGTTGACGCTATCATCTGCCCTGCTAAGGCTGTTCCAAGGACTGGTGTGCAGCCACCAAGGGGAGTTAGCTTTCTCTCCAACAAGGGGAAGTCAGTTGGTGACACCAATAAGGACAAACGAGATGAATCATTTACAAAAACACCTGAGGGTGTTAATATAGGTAGTAAATCAATCCTTAATGTGCCAAGTGGCATCATCGAGTTGAATAAGGTATCTGAGGGGACAACTTCTAGGAAACCAAGGGGAATAAATTTTCTCTCTTTTGGGCAAACTTCCACAGATGATTCAAGCCATAGGATAATTTCTAACTTGCTCTCCAATTGTAATAACGTGGCGGACAAGCCGGTCATAGATGATTCAATCTCCAAGGAAACAGCTAGTGTTCATGTTAATAGAAGTGATGCTTCTTCATCAGTTGTTAAAGAGAAAGAAAGCACAAGTAAGCTTCAAGGCACCTTTAAATCACATTCTCTTTCCTTTTGGGATCAATCAACGGGTGGGCAGAATGCAAATTCTTCTAGCCCTTTCAAGAAGTCGCTCTTTTCAAATACATCGAGCCTGGTGCACAAGGCTGTCCAATCAACACTGTCATTTGCAGCGCAATTTGAGCCCGACATTAAAGTTGGATCATCCCATCGTCAATGGGAAAGGTAGAAAGAAGTTCAGCATAATGGATCTGATCAATCCATTCCAACAAGAGATTTTACCAGATACAGAGTAGCTGATGAACTTTAAGATGTGATGGTCATAAACTATATGGCTTGGACCAGAGTAGTACGTCTTAGTGGGAGAAGATTGGTCCATGGGGATTGCATGCTATTGTTTCTAGAGGATGCACGATTTTGGTGTCTCCCTCCCCCCACTCGTTCTCCATAGGTTATTCATAGAGACAACTGTTTTAGAAGACGTTTCAACCTTTGGCTGGAGGATATTAAATGCCAAGTTTGTTCAGATAGAAAAATGAACGAGCATCAAAAGGTGCTCTTACGACACCTGCAATGGAGACTCTGTAAGTAATTTGACCTGTCATCTTGTTTCTGCTACAAGGTGAAGTCATTCTAGTTTATAGCTTGAAGGTTAAAACACAGTTAAGTAAATATCCTTTTTTTCCCTATTATGCAGTTTCTCTGGGTGAAATAGACATTCTTGCTTTCTCTTGGGCGTTTGTTGGATATAGTCATTCAAATTGCAGGTAAGTCGGAGTTCTGCCTCTCATCATTCACAGGGTTCTTTAACTTCTCTGCCTGCCATGTCTTGCAAACCATAGTTTTTGTTCACTTGTTGCCTTTGGGTGGGTTGGGTAATAGGTCTTTGATCGAGTCAAGTTGGTACATTGCTTCGGCTCTATTGAAAAATTCCAAGGTCGAGCTTGACTCAATCTTGAGCAAGCTCAGTTTTTTGATTTCACACTTTAGTTAAATTTAAGCTCGGCTAAGTTAGTTGTATCAAATTATTGAGAAAAGCAATGAGGTGATATTTGATAATATCAATCCAAACTTTATAACTCTTCATCATACACTACATTAATAGTAGTATTGCAAATGTCATCATAGTAAATGATTTTTAGGCATTTTATCTCTTCACTCTTGAAATGGCAATATATAACTGGTCATGGGTGAAATTTGGTTCAACTTCCCTTTGTTTTCATTTATTGTATTTGTTGGAAGTTCCAGTTTGTATGATCAAGTTTTATTAATATGTTTCAAGACCAAAGTCCTAATATATTTTGTTTTGGTGACTAAATTATAAAATCAAAATATTTTCTTCCCCAAATGTTTTGTTGTTGTATGATTGTATCAGCCTGTCAATGTTTCCATGCATCAAATATGTGTCAATGTTTCTCAATACAATTTATTTTATTCACTTTAAAATAATTTACCCAGATTTGACATAAAATAAAATCTCATCTTATAAAAGACACACACATTTTTAGTATTGAGAGAATAATTTTAAAATTTCAGGATTTTAAAGTCAATGACTTCTCTTACCCATCTAAATTCCAAAAGAAACATACCCAACATTATCTTGAAATTCAATTTCCCCTTATAATCATTGGTATTACATTAACTAAAAATATGTGAGATTAATTGATAAAACCCAACGTTGGCTATTGCAAAATAGGAAATTGTTAATGTACACCAAGGCCGGGGCCATATAATCCTCAATTTTTTAAATAATACTATTAAATTAGTCAAGCAGCCTTTAATTCAAAATGTTTAGGACCGACCATATCGTCATATTGTTTTATAATATTATTCCCTTTTTATTTTTATTTTTTCTTATACCTTAAATTACGTTTATAAAAAGACAACTCGATTCGCTATCACAAAAAAATCCTCTAACAATTCTAATTTTTATTACTAAATATGCATCATCAAACCGATAAAGTTTCACCTACCCCAAAACAAATGCATAATTAAAGCAGGAACATGATAAGATGTAGGAGTAATAGACACGTCAAACAGTGCAATATATGTAAAAGTGACGATTAAAAGTATTATACTTCATTGATTGCATCTATTGCAAAGAAAAAAAACACTTCTAGTTAGTGCGATTTAGCTTTTTTATAAAAACATAATTAATCTAATTAGAGAGCCAAGAGTTCTCTTATTAAAAGAAGAGGATAAGATGCAACTGATGTTGATGTAATAACATATGGCATTGGATGAGAGTTCTCTTATTAATAAATTAGGAAGATAAGACGCAATGGATGATCGATTATAATTATATATTGATGTAATAAAATACGAAAATTGACCATTTAACTTACTCCACCATTACACTTAACTTAATAATATGACTTAATAATATGAGCAAATTTTTGTACAGGAGGGTCATATGGGGTCGTGGCGGGTGAACGTGATTCAATAATTCTCTTATACACATAATAGGAGGATCTAAATCATAATAATATATATCCTTTCCATATAAAAAAAGATTGTTCCCTTTTTTTTCCTCCCAAAATATAGTCAATTTTCTTTTTAGAAGTGTATAAAATATTCAAAAATACCATAATTTAATGAATAAAGAAGGATATATTTAAAAGTTTAGAGGTAAATTTCATAATTTAGACATAATAAATACTCCGTAGTGTTTTATTATTTTATGTAAAAAATGAAGATCAATCATTTTAGAACAGAGAAATAAGATAATTATAACTTCTTTTTTTTCAAGGAACTTTATCTTGAAAGCCCTAATGACCTAACATTTCTTGAAGGTTCTTTGAATTTATTATAAGTAATTAAATTTAAGTTCACTTTTATATAGACGCACCACTAATAGACCCACATTTAATTTCCTTTATTATATGAAACCATGTGATATATAATGATCTAAAATGTCACTTTCACTAGACTCTTTTTTTTGGGAAGTAACTTCCACTAGAGTCTAGAGGTAGTTCAATAGTAACATAAACTATATACTATATAAATAAAGAGAAATTGTTGGGTGAGTCATTTAATAATCAAAAGACGAGTTTGAAATTTTTTGATGAGAATCTATATATACATCTACAATGATTAGAATTAATTAACATTATACATCAATTTTCAGAGTCTCATTATAGTAATTAATTAATGTGTACAATGTATCAAGATTAATAGATTATACTTTTTTTTTTTGAATTAATGATTGTAATAGATTATACTAGTATGTACATAATAAGTTTTATTTTATTTAGTACCTGTGGCGTGAAAAAAATGACTGGTATGAATTGTTACGAAGGCGAGAGTAAGAAGGTTTTTAAATAGCATTCCTTAAGATCATCACAAGTCCCAATATCAACAAAGAGAAATCAAAGATAACATTACACCAGAAACTCCATGAAAAAGAAAATAGCAAATCTTGAAAAACACAAGAAATTACAAGACGTGGGGACGATATATCTACAGTTTGATCGATGACAGATCCAAGAATTACGCATATGATTATTCAATTGAATTCTCCTTGCCAATTTAAGCATTGCTTCTGAAAGAACCCAGAGCTTTAATGGCGGTTGCCCTTAAGATGAATTGGTGGTAGAATGCAGCAATGGCGGCTCCGATAAATGGTCCAACCCAGAAAATCCATTGATCATCCCAGGCCTTATCCTTGTTGTAGATGACGGCGGCGCCGAAACTCCGAGCAGGGTTGATGCCGGTGCCGGTGATGGGGATGGTCGCCAAATGAACCATGAACACGGCGAATCCGATGGGAAGCGGAGCCAACACCTTTATTCAATAAGTTCGTCAATTCAATAACTTTCACACTTTTAAAATGAAAAATTGCAATAATTTTGACCTAATTATATACGAAACTCAACTCATTTTTTTTTTACTTTTACAAAATTATCTCTTAAAACTTTACTAATATTCTTGCCGAAAAACAAACAAATCTTTATTGACAAAACATTGCTTATTTTAGTCAATACCCCACTATTGAGTTACCTACTCCATAATTATTTACAACCAAAACAATATTCCACTAAGTAGATACTAGTCTTAATCAAATTCTACCAAAAGTCCATGAAACCCATTAATTGAAAATGGAATGGATAAATCATCAAAAACTTAACCAATATTTTAATATTTTAATATCAAAACCCAAAATTATGCAGAATATAGGCGATTTAACCATTTTCACATATTCAAAATTAGAATAATTATGCTTACAGGGACATGAGAGTCGCGTGCACTTCTCTTGGGATCAGTAGCGGAGAAAACAGTGTACACCAAAACAAAGGTACCGATAATCTCTGCACCCAATCCGGTACCCTTGTTGTACCCATCTGCCAACTCATTTGCACCACCGCCGTACCTGTTGTAGTGCGATTTCTGAAAAGCTTTCACCAAACCAACACCGCAGATAGCACCCAAACACTGTGCTACCATGTACAGCACTGCCCTAATCAGCGACACCTTTCGCCCCAAAAACAGCCCGAACGTCACCGCCGGGTTAATGTGTCCACCTACCACCACCAACATCAATCAAATTTCCCCAATTTCACAGCCTATAAATTCAATTACAAAAATTATTATAACTTACCGGAGATTCCGGCGGTGCAGTAAACCAGGATGAAGATCATGCCGCCGAAAGCCCAGGCGATGCCGAGAAGGCCAACGCCGCCGCACTGATCGCCGCCGTGATCGGTGTCGACCTGGCTCTTGTACCCGATAACCGTCAACACGGTGATGTATAGGAAGAGAAGTGTGGCGATGAACTCGGCGATGAGTGCTCTGTAGAAGGACCATTTGGTGAGCTCGTCGAGATCGAAGAGAGGCGCCGGCGGCGGGTCGTGGTAGTCCTTGGCTGAGTATTCCGGCGCCGGCTCCGTCGCATATTCAACGTCTTTTGTCATGGCTGTGAGCTAATAGTGTGTGAGATTAGCAATGGAAGATTGTTGAGTGAGTAGTGAGTGGAGAAGTTAGGGTATTTATGGTGGAAAGCTGCATGAATTTGACAATTTAATAAACATATAATTATGGAAATTAAAATTGGATTAATTACCGTCCAACTTAAATTAATGGAGGATTAGTTAGATAATTGAGGAGAAAAATAAAGCCGACAATTACAGATTAATGGCTCATATTATTCGCTTGCAGGGCCCACCGCTGTCGTCCTCCTCATCATTAACGGCTATCTACTACTCCAATTTTATTAAGATTAATTTAATTTTAATTTTAATAAAAGTGTATCAACGGTTGTCTGGAATAGTGATCTCCCAAACAAATAAAATTGCCTCTTATGATAGATTAATTGTAATAATGAAAAATGTTCTATTTTTATGAATAAAAATCTTTTTTATTGAATTGGTACATATTCTATCAAGTATGTCTTATAAAACTTCTTATCCAGAATATAAATTTTATTTGTATAACAAAAATGTCGTTTAGATTTTAGCATATAATTAAAAAGTGAGAAATATTTCAAAAGGAGAAGCTAGCCCATCCACAATCCATGCACATGGGCACTATCTTTAGCGTCATAAGCAGTTAAGCAGAATGGCAACTTTTCATCATTTTGGAAGAAAATAATGATCATAACCAGGGACTGAGTCTTGTGGTAGGGTGAGGTGAACACAAATATGTCAAAAAAAAAAAAAAAAAATTGAACCGAATTGAAATGTTAAATTATTTCGGTTCGATTTTCACTTGTATAAATCAATTTTGATTTAAAATTTAAAAAAAAAAAAAACACTATTCAATTTTCGATAGAAAAAAATGAAAATTCATAAAAGAAAAAAAAAATTATATTCCATTTTAAGTCCAACACCTAGATTTCGCTTTGCTACTAGCTAATTCTTAAGATGGTCTTTTCTAACTCATATCTTAAAAAGAATTAGGTACTACTAATTAAGTACTCTCCTACTAATACAAAAACTTATATGAAATTATCACTACTTTTTCTATAATCTCCATAAACACTAATTTTGATTCAATGAAAATACGTTGCATACATTATTTTTTCTAGGTTTAGTATAAATATATGCTAAATTTCTTTTGATTTGTAAATTATACGTTATTTTCTCCTTTTTTTTTTTATTAAATTACAATTGATATGTGTAATTTGTATATTTAGCCCTCCCAGAGTGTAGCTAGCTCAGCCCCCCACCCCCGATGGTTAATTGCATATTCTTCCCATATATGCGAATCCCTAATTCCCTATCGTATGGGATTAGAATATAAATACTTTTTTCATAATTATCAGACAAGTCCTTCTAATTTCTTATAATTAAATAGCTGTCTTTAGTTGTTATAAAATGTTATCTTGTGCTTGCTTTCACCAATCATTGACATACTTAAAATATTATGTAAAATGAGGTCAGACTCACTTCTTTAAAGAAAAGAAAAACTTAAATATTAAAAAATCGATCCTACACCCTTTTTTTAGCGTCTTAATATATATTCGTTTGTTAAAAAAAAAAATATATATATATATATATATATCATATTAAGTTCCTCACCTTTTATTTCTAAAAATTAAATTAAGTACTTCTATTTTCGTTCGCGTTAAAAAATGTCTCCACTTAATTAGTACATTTGGAAAAACGTAAGACTAAAATGTTCGAAATTACAATCTGATCTATTTAAACTCAGCTCGATTTAGGTTTTTTAATAAATTAGATCAAATTTTTCTTTTGTAAAGTCTATTTATTTACACCGGCCAAACTTAACTTTTACCAAAAAAAAAAAAAAAATCAACATTTTCAAGTAAAATTGAAAGTTTATAAGAACTGAATTAGTTAAAAACAAAAAATATTAAAGTGTATATAGAGACCGAATGTTGGTTTAAAAATGCTCCATTTGTAAAATACATCAAATAAAGGCATAATAGTAATGTACATAAATGGTCTTAATAGTTGTAATGAAATATGAGTTGTCATTAATATCTTGTAAAACGATAGCCAGAATAATTTGCCTGCTGTCACAAACCTAAAAGGTGTTCAATAATCTCCACTCCATGTGCTCTCATATATATCCACTGATTTTTCGTGTTTTATAGCTTTCCTGCAAGCTATAATCAGGTTAAATTAATTTGTTTTTTTTTTTATCGGTAAAAAGTGATTGTATTAATACTGGGTACAAGAGATACCCGAAGTTCAGTGTACAATTCTTATCATTTGGGAAAACAGTAAATCTAATGCTATATGAATCTCAAACCATGCACTTGAGTGGATCTGTCACCCAGGTCTTGAACGGAAAAGTGTTTTGAGTAGGATATTTGATTGTGAACCAGCTCCATAGTCTTGCCCTTAGCTCCTCCTTGATCTTTGTGATTGTGAAGTTCTCATTCCTGAATAGGACTGCGTTTCTCCCTTTCCATATAAGCCACACCACACACATCCATATACATGTGGCGATCTTCTTCCCGTTTCTTCCTTTGATGAGGCCTCCAAACCCTAAGAAGTTACTTAGCAGGTCCGACGGTAGTGGTGACGATAGGTTGAGCCATTTGAGACATTCCATCCACACTTGGTATGCTTGAGCACATTCCAGAAAGATGTGTTTCTCAGTTTCTTCACTCTCACCACATAGTACACACCTTAGGTCGTCGTTTTGGTTCAGGATGTTCCTTCTTCTTAGGTTGGATCGTGTTGGTAGCCTTCCCCATAAGAGTCTCCAAGCGTGGGCCTTGACTTTTGGTGGTGCAAAATTCTTCCAAATGCTTGTGAATCCTTGTATCATTCCATCGTCCGATCGAGTGCCTTGGCTTTGGTTGAACAGGATCGAGTACGTTTCCTTCGTGGAGAACTTCCCTGTGTTCGACGCTCTCCATTTCCACGTGTCTTCGAGTCCTTCTTTTGGTGGAAACCTGTCCATCATAGATATCAGATCGTTAAGCAGTGCTAGTTCCCTATCAAAAAGTGTCCTTCTCCATCTCCATTCCCATCTCCAGGTGTTTCCCTCCCATACACCCATGTCCCCCACTCTCTTATCCTTATATATGCTAATCTGGTATACTCTCCTAAACCTATCCTTGAGAGTTCCCTCCCCCGTCCAGTTTTCCTCCCAGAAAAAAGAATTTTTCCCATCCCCTAGTACCTTAGATAGGTTTTCATGGAACCAACCCCCATCTCCCTCGCCTATCACCTTTATAACATCCTTCCACCACAATGAGACCCTCTCTACCCTCCCTGTTGGGAAAAGACTAAATCCGTTGTCCCCTAGATTCCCGTACCTAGACCTAAGTACCCTTGCCCACAAACTGTTTTTTTCATTTAGATACCTCCATCCCCATTTCCCCAATAGAGTTTTGTTAAAAATCTCAATGTCTCTAACCCCAGTCGATCGAGTCGTAGGCTTTTGCGAAATCAATTTTAAAGAAGGCTCGTGCTAACCTTTCCCGTTTTGCTTCATCGATCGCTTCGTTTAGGACGACCACGCTATCCAAAATGTTCCTGTTTCCGATGAACGCAGATTGTGCTACTGAAATTATAGATGGTAGTACAGATCCGAGTCTTTTTGCCAGGATTTTTAATATGACCTTGTATATTCCCCCACTAGGGATATTGGGCTGAAATCGTTCAAATCTGTACTAACCTCCTTTTTGGGGATGAACACGATGAAAGTTGGGTTGAAGCCTTTCACCAATCGTCCGTGGGTATAGAACTCCTCCATGAGTTGGAAAGTTGGGTTAAATTAATTTGTTCAGTTCCAAAATAAAATGCTGATAAAAATAAGGGTGTGTTCGTTCAAATTCATCGAATCGTCAAATAAAAAATCATAGTGAGAATGATAATTAAATTATTATGCATTGTTTAATTTTGGAATAAGTTTAGATATTAATTAATTTATGTTATATGATTACTTTGTGTTTATAGTGTGGATGAATGACATTTGGAAAGTGAAATAGAAATCAATTGGTCAACTATATATACATCACACCGACATATATTAATCATTTAGGACAATGGAACACTAAGTGAAACACGAAAATTGACACAAAAGAATGGAATCGTTGACAAAGGTTTAAATTTAACAAATTTTGATAAAAGTATTGTTAACTCCTGATAATTAGTTATATGCTAGTTAATTAATGATCAATATTTAATTTGATGTGTAATGGTTAACTTAGTGTGTCTTGTATCATAATATATGATTAAGGCTTTAGATTATTAGTATAAATTATCTTCCCTTTTTATATATATATATATATATATATATATATATATATATATATATATTTGTTTTCAGCTGTGAAGACATTTCTAAATACACTTTTGTGCTAAGAGTTGTTCATTAATATTCTCATATGATCACAACTCTTAGCATGATGGTGACAGCTTAACATTAATGAATTAATTACAGAAATCTATCAAACCTTAACTAAATTAAACATAAATAGATTGAATGGTAAATTACCCAAATATATGCCGCATGAAATATAACCCTACCTCTCCGTTTATATTATTTGTTGCTTTTGATTATAACTTCTGTTTTAAAATGTTTGTCGTATTTTAACTAATTAAAAAAAAATCCTTAATTACCCCTATATATATTTCTACAGTTTCTCATTTTAATTAAAAATTATATTTAATGTATTCCTCTTTTATCACTCTTCATCATGATAATGAATTAAGTTAAGTTGTCATTTTTCTTTTATAGTATTTCTTATTAATTGAAAGGTAAATTTGTTAAAAATAAAAATTCTTTAATTTTATATAAAATTAAAAAAAAAAAATAGAGGGAATACTTGTTACCTCACTGGATAACATATTCATCATATCACATCTGGTCACAAAAAGTTGCCTCTTGCATGTGTTGTTCTTTTTTATAAAAGGTAAATGTGTGTCTATATAATATGAGTATAAGGGGTACTTAAATTTTCATACAAAATATTTTACATCTTATTTGAAAAAATACATTCAAGGGCTCGTTCCCAATTGTGATAAAATTGCCCGAAAACATCAAATTTATGAGTCTTTAATCAATTTCACATGCTAAATTTAATAGAATCCACTATTACCTCTATTGAATATTACCTCTATTGAATGTTGAAAAGTAAATCATTCCAATTCACCCCACCTCCAAATTATGCATTTGCCTCTTGTGTTGTTGAGTGCATCGGGCACTTGGATCCATTCAAAATTCAAGGTTCGAAATTCTTTTTTATATACTAGAAAATCTGCGTATTGTATTAAGTAAGACGGCAATCTAGCTAAAATTAATGTTAGTATACACTTTGTCATGCTCTTTGGCCTTAATTGCATTACGTAACTCGTGCATACAAGTTTTTGATGCTTCTTATTTAAATTAAAAAAATTACTCGCTCTGTCTATATATAGTGTATTTATTTCTTTTTACACAGATTTAAAAAAAGATTGTATATTTATGAATAAAGTAGATAATAAAATAGATAAAATAAATTTGATGAATATATTATACTCCATTAGATAAAATAAAATTTAAGCACACTTGAATAGTTGAATGGAGGGATTTATATATATATATATATATATATATAATCCTCTTCCCTAACAAGTAACAAATCTTGCATCCGTCATTACAAAATCAAACCCAAATCCACTCTTTCAACTATACTCTATTCTCCCAATTTAAATGCTGTTACAATTAACTGCAAGAAATGTTAAATGTTACTCCATATTTGCTTAATATTTAATTTAATATTTTTTTTTAAAATATAAATGGATAAGAGAGAGTCTGCTAACGTAGGACAACCGACCATGGGCCCTTGACAAATGATTCTATCCACTCACATCCCACCACGTTTCTTAGTATTTTTTTAATCAGCGTGACAACGATTTTATTTGATTATTTATTTCTAGTCTAACAAAATTAATTTTTTGCATTACATCATTAATTTGAACTTATATTATCATGGCTATAGTTGCTCCATCTGTCCTCTGCTCTATCCCCATCATTTTATTGAATAAATTGAGTAGTAGGTTTCGGGTCATGAATTTAAGTACAACTAGGTTCTATTCCAAAGTAAGTGATACATCCCTCTATTAACTTAAATTTATCATTTTGTCATTTTAAATATTCATTTTTTATTTTTATCAAAATCTTACTATTTCTCTCTCAATTAATTTTTTCTCTTTCAGGATCTCTCTCTACTTCGATATCCAATTATATATTAAAGATTACTCATTCCGTCTCGTGATAACTTACATACCTCGATCGACTCATTTTTCAAGAAAATGTTACTCCCTTCGTTCTGGAATAACTTTCACATGTAGGTGGACACTAAAACTAAGAAAATATAATTAATAATTAGTAGAGTTTTAAGAGGTAATTTTGTAAACTTTTATGTATAATGACATTTCGTGTAAAATTGAAGATATTGTGAGGGTGGAGTTTATAAAGAGATTTCAATTTTAAGTGTGAAGTTATTGTAGGACGTTTCGAAAAAAAGTGTGAAAGTTATTTTAAAACGTATTTAATATTGTGTAGGATCAAATAAAGAAGGAATATTTATGCGAATTTAGTGAGGTGTATGGTACAATTTGGGTTCTTAATTGGGTCACTAAATTCTGTCTTAAATGCACGGATTTACCTCATTAGATTTTCTTTACATCTCACTAAAACACGCAAAATGCCCTTATTTATTTGAACCCACACCTAGCAAATTCATTTTTTTTTAAAGTGAGTCGGTCAAGGTACGCAAGTCATTACGGGATGGGGGAAGTATATTTCAAGTTCTACATTTGTGTAATAGTGATTATATATCTTAGCGAGGTTGCATGAGTAAAATTTAACATCTTTTCACATATTATAAATCCGAACAATTAAAATTAATTTTCTTTAAAATATCAATAAATATTAAATTTTAAATTAATGAAATGAGATACATAAAAAAAATTTATAGAATTTTTTTAGGTATATATAATACTACTATTATTTTATTTTTATAATAATGTAAATTGAATTTTCCAATCTAACATTTCTAGCTAGCTCCGTCATTAAAAAAAAAATGTAGAGAAAATTAAAATAATACATTCTGTCATTTAAAAAAAATTGGAAGCCATAATCCTTTTAAGATCATAAGTGGAAAAATGATGACTATACGACTATGAGATTCTATTAATTCAAGGTTAGAAGCATATATAGTTAGACAAATCCAAATTAAATCTTAAACCTTGAAATAATTAGTTATCTAAATTAATTAATGAAATAATTTATTACTCCATTAATTATTTTCTTATAGGCAAGAGAGGCTACATATATACTCTTGTCAACAAAATTCACGTTCATAATTATCATCCCGTGCTTTGCAATTGGTTAACATTTAGTATTGGATAAACAATATATGTTTAAAGAAAGAAAAATACTTTGCAGATATTCTATATATAATTCATGATTATGTATTTCATATATAGAATAACATGATGGCAGCAGAATTTACAATTAATGTCAAACTTTGAACCTGCCAAACATATGAACCACCTAACAAACAATTGCCTCATAAAATAGTGTTTATCATACTAGCTAGTTACATGGCTCACATATATAGTACTCGAGTCACAGTGTAAGCTAGTGATGCTTTTGATTCAATAATCTTATTTCGACCCGCATTGTTGTCCAACGGGTTTCTTGAGCAACCCGAAAAGGATCATCGAAAGAAAGTGAAAGAAGGAGTTGAAATTGATGAAATTAGGAAAAACGAGATCTTCTTCCGTTCCTTCTTCCCTGATGGTCTCGAGTCTAGGCGAATGACTAGGTTTACGAGGGGAGAGAAGAGGCGACGGGGCAGTCTCCATGACCCGACCCGTAGTTTTTGCCATTTGTATCAAAATTAAGAATTTGGCCTATATATAAAACCTCAATGAATCTTGTTTCTAGGGTTGTAGAGTAGAGAATGATTAGTGGGAGTTAAATAGGCCAATGAGGAAAGGAAAAATATCAAAAAAAATATTAAAGTGTTGACGGTAATTAGAAGCACCACATGTCAATGAGGAAGGTTGGGATCGATAAGGACATGATTGGCGTCTTATGAAAATTGTGAATCCTAAAACACTAACGGAGATTTTATTGACATGTACTTATAATTTTACAAGTATCTCATATTTAACACATAAATTGTATGAGACAATTTTATACATATATAGAGCTTGATACTTTTATAAAAACTTAACTCATAATATATAACCTGATTAATCAGTTCGATTTTGGCCCAATCTATTGGCATAACTGGATATTCCTTATGCCTAGCTACCGTTCATTTAATTATATCCAAATTTCCTTTTTATTTTCTTTTAGTAAATATCCATTTCAATTTGTTATTCACGTTTGTATTATTCAAATAAAAGATTTAAAAAAGTCATATTTTACAGAGGAAATATTTGTTTTAGTCCTTTAAGTTTGAGTGATTCCAAAATAAATCCTTTTAAGTTTTTAACTTTACAAAATACATCCTATATCTTACAAGCTATTAATTTTAGTCCTTTATAAAATTTATTTTAGTCTTTTAAGTTTAAACTCCAATTTAAATAAAATTTAAGGTATAATTTATTCCTTCTAAACAGAAAATATTTTATTTAAATCTATTTTCTGTTTTTCTGTTTTATTGAATACTGATTTTATTTAAATCTGTATTCCAATTTTAATAAAATTTTATTTACAGAAAAATTTATTCCAATTTAAATCCGTAGTTAAACTCCAATATAAACAGAAAATATTTTATTTAAAATTAAAAAAAAATACATCATTAAAATATTTAAAAAAATACTGATTTAATGTATTTTTTTTAAAACATCATTTAAAATATTTTTTAAATTAAATAAAAATATCATTAAAATCTGAATTATGCTCAAATTCTACCTAGACATTTTCCCTAATTAATTAAAAATATAAAAATTCAAAAATAAAAATATATACTGTAGATGTTGTTAATTCTTAAATGCCTTAACATTATCAACAACATCTTAATTTGACCTTCCGAGATTTTTTCTAAGTCTTTTCTGAAATGCTACATTAAATGTTGATCTAAATGTTGTCGCATTTCTGGCAGGATCTAGAAGCTTCTACAAGGATCTGGAACCTGGAAGATTCCAGAACATTGGAGAACATGCTAGAACAGCCTAGATGCATTTGGAACGACCTGGAGCAGGCTAGAAGGATCTAGAAAGATCATGGAAGTTGTGGAAGTTGAGTTTCCTAAAAAATAGGACCTCAATGTGGAAGCCTCTAGAATTCGTATCCCACATCTATAAATACCCATTGAAAGCTTCATAATTCAGTGTGCTCTATTCGATCAATATCCTAGACCGAGCGTTCATCCCTGTTAGGAAATTGTGGCCAATAGTTCTACATTTTAGTTCATACGTTGTATACCACCCGTATGACTGTGTGTCTTCTTATCTATTGAGAGTGTAATCATTAGATAGAGTAGGCATTTCGACAGTGTATAATTTATACACTTAGTTCATTTTCTAGACTTGGCACCTGCCTCGTTTATAGTTTCGTTGTGAAAGTTATTGTTGTAACATTTCACACAACATTTGTACTTGAAGATAAGTATTGATTTTACGCCATAAGGCAGACATAGATTTTTATTTATAAAATCTATGTTAAAAGTATTTTCATTGTGTCTCGTTTGTTTTTAGTGTTTCAAGTCTTCCGCTGTGAATCTTAACTTCTGACATTCTGTTAGAGTCAGTGTTGCACTATTTGTCTCAACATTCTGTGCAACATTTATCTGCTTATACTTAAACACTTTTATACACCGTACACCCCACACACACTTTCATATACTAAAATCTAGAAAATTTTGGTTAGTTTCTTAGAGGAAAGGAATTTGATGCATGCTGTGAATTTTGGTGAATCTTTCTTGACAAATTGGGCTTATGAATTTTATGCTTGCATGAAAAAGAGTACTGGTAGGAGATCATCTAAGTGGTATGGGACTGTAAACTTTAGGGGGAGGGATGTACCTTTTACTCCTGAGTTGATAAATGAGTTTCTGCATATTCCCAATGTTGAGGTGGATGAAGAACCTGACATGGATGTGGTTATTGCTGCTATAACTGGTGGTAGGGTAGTTAAGTGGACTAGACAGATGCTAGCCAAAGACCTCACGTCCCTACATTCTGTGTTATACAAACTCATTATCTACAACTGGATTCCCACTACAAATACCACTAAGATCACAAAAGACCAAGCTGTTCTTATGTATAGGATCTCTGTGCTTAAGAAGTTCAATTTAGGCCTCACAATTTTTCACCATATGATGAGATTTACTGGAAAAGTTTCTGAAAAAGGCAACCTACCCTATCCTGTTCTGATTTCAAATTACTTGAGGCATCATGACTTTGTTGCCAAGAACACAGATGCGTTGAGGGGGAGAGTACCATTACTGGCCATAGCTCCTGCCTTACTCACTGGGGATAGAGTAATTGATCTGCCTTTGACTGCTCCTGGTACTGATCATCAGCACAGGCCTTCAACTACTGAGAATCAGCAAAGACCCTCAACTTCTGATCATCCAAAATCATTCAGATCAAGACAGAGAAATGCACCCCCAAATGTTGAGAACATCCATATCAACATTTCTGGTAATGTGTATCTTTCACAGGAATTCATCAAATTGCAGCTCAAGCACTTGCAGGAAACTATTGATGAGCTCCAGTTCCTGAAGGATAGGTGGTCCAGTATGCTTTCACCTACAACAGGGGGAGTACCACCACCATCAAATTCAAATGTGGTGATGGAAGAATTGAATGATGATGGAGTTCCTACTGCTGCTGCTGCTGCTGGTGGTGAACCTGATGCTGCTGTGCTACTTATTTTGTGGATGAAGCTGATGATGAAGATGCTGAGATGGAGACCCTGTATGGTGATCTACACTGATGAACAGGGACAAGCAAGACAGGGGGAGATCTGAATATATCATAATGGCTACTGTGCAGGAAGTTGATGCTGCAGCTGTTACCACAGCAATATATGCCATTTATTCAGTTCAATCTCTGTAATTAATGTTTAAGTATTCTGAAATTCGAATACATTTGTTATTTATTTCTTAGATGTTAGTTTGTTTATTTGTTGCAACTTGCTTAAATTATGGTTACATTTGATGATATCTGTTTACTGCCTTTGCTTAATATGTTTACAGATTATCATGTGTTTACTGCAGGTTGCTGAGCATTTGTTTTGTTAACTCTTCTTTGCTCTGATTTTTTATTTTTTTATTATTTTGTTTTTGTTAGTGTCTTACTTAGATTCTAAGTTAATTCTTCCAGTTCAACTTATTATCTTAGTATAGTTACTTATGTTGTGAGTAAGTGTATAGTTTATACTTATTCTATTTTGGATAAAATAGTTTTTGATCCCTTGGCACGGATCATTATGAAATTATCCTTGATCTTCATTTGATTTGATCCAAAGATTACAACAGGTATTGTCTTGACTAGTGCTTAGCAATGATGTCAACCTCAACTAAGTACATAAAACTGAGTATGTATAGAAATATATGTGCATCAGGTGTGTTGTAGTCGAAAGGTCAAATTGGGGGAGATTGTAGATGTTGTTAATTCTTAAATGCCTTAACATTATCAACAACATCTTAATTTGACCTTCCGAGATTTTTTCTAAGTCTTTTCTGAAATGCTACATTAAATGTTGATCTAAATGTTGTCGCATTTCTGGCAGGATCTAGAAGCTTCTACAAGGATCTGGAACCTGGAAGATTCCAGAACATTGGAGAACATGCTAGAACAGCCTAGATGCATTTGGAACGACCTGGAGCAGGCTAGAAGGATCTAGAAAGATCATGGAAGTTGTGGAAGTTGAGTTTCCTAAAAAATAGGACCTCAATGTGGAAGCCTCTAGAATTCGTATCCCACATCTATAAATACCCATTGAAGGCTTCATAATTCAGTGTGCTCTATTCGATCAATATCCTAGACCGAGCGTTCATCCCTGTTAGGAAATTGTGGCCAATAATTCTACATTTTAGTTCATACGTTGTATACCACCGGTATGACTGTGTGTCTTCTTATCTATTGAGAGTGTAATCATTAGATAGACTAGGCATTTCGACAGTGTATAATTTATACACTTAGTTCATTTTCTAGACTTGGCACCTGCCTCGTTTATAGTTTCGTTGTGAAAGTTATTGTTGTAACATTTCACACAACATTTGTACTTGAAGATAAGTATTGATTTTACGCCATAAGGCAGACATAGATTTTTATTTATAAAATCTATGTTAAAAGTATTTCCATTGTGTCTCGTTTGTTTTTAGTGTTTCAAGTCTTCCGCTGTGAATCTTAACTTCTGACATTCTGTTAGAGTCAGTGTTGCACTATTTGTCTCAACATTCTGTGCAACATTTATCTACTTATACTTAAACACTTTTATACACCGTACACCCCACACACACTTTCATATACTAAAATCTAGAAAATTGAAAGAAAATTATAAATATGTTTAAAAAAAAGGGACAACTCTAACTACCCCTGTCATATTCCCCAAATGTAAATTATATTATGATTTATATAATAAATTGAACGAGATTATACGAGATTTTATGTATCCGTAGACCTCTCATCCAAGAAATTATTTCCCGAACTAAATTGAACACAAGTATAATTAAATATAAACTCTATAAGTAATTATTATGATAAACATAATATTAAATCATATAAAAACGCATTCAAATTAATTTAATGCACATTTATTAAGTTTTGAAATTCTTATTTAAGCTTGTTTGATAATTATATGAGTCGAACTAAAATGAGCTTTAATCGAGTCGAGATTAATTTAAACCCTAAACCCCTGTCATATTCCCCAAATGTAAATTATAAATTATTATATAAATCATATAATTTACATTTGGAGAATATGACCGGGGTAGTTGGAGTTGTCCCTTTTTTTTTAAACATATTTATAACTTTCTTTCAATTTTCTAGATTTTAGTATATATTTTTATTTTTGAATTTTTATATTTTTAATTAATTAGGAAAAATGTTTAGGTAGAATTTGAGCATAATTCAGATTTTAATGATATTTTTATTTAATTTAAAATATATTTTAAATGATGTTTTAAAAAAAAACATTAAAATCAGTATTTTTTAAAAATATTTTAATGATGTATTTTCTTTTAAACTTTAAATAAAATATTTTAATGATGTATTTTTTTTAAACTTTAAATAAAATATTTTCTGTTTATATTGGAGTTTAACTACGGATTTAAATTGGAATAAAATTTTCTGTAAATAAAATTTTATTAAAATTGGAATACAAATTTAAATAAAATCAGTATTCAATAAAACAGAAAAATAGAAAATAGATTTAAATAAAATATTTTCTGTTTAGAAGGAATAAATTATACCTTAAATTTTATTAAAATTGGAGTTTAAACTTAAAGGACTAAAATAGATTTTAAAAAGACTAAAATTAATAGCTTATAAGATATAGGATGTATTTTGTAAAGTTAAAAACTTAAAGGATTTATTTTGAAATCACTCAAACTTAAAGGACTAAAACAAATATTTCCTCTATTTTACACTCCATAAGTTTTTGGGATCTCAATTTTCGTCACGATTTCATTTCATTATTAATAAGATTTCTTTCTTTTGTGACTTAATATTTTCTATATCTAGCTAGCACCTTCATCATGCAATTTAAAGGAGTTACACGTCTGTTACTATATATGCTTGAGGCTTAACTTATATAAATGCCATAATTTTGATACGTTCTTTTCTTTTAGTTTTAGATATGGCACATTATTTGTAAATATGAGACTATAAATATTTGAGCAATTGAATTAATATAAAATTAATAAAATAATCTTTTACAACTAACGGGTTCAAGAACTATAATGCATCTAACTCTAATTATGTGTTTCAAAAACTTATACTGTATGAAATATTGTACACATCTTAATACTCTATATTTGGGAGAATATAATGGGACACGTGTCACAATATTATCACTCTACACAATCTCTCTCTTCACCAAAATCGTCTATTTCAAAATCTCTGCATTCTCAGCCATTCTGATTAAAAAAATCAATTTTTCCTATTTTAATCTCAAAATAATAATTTACATATTATCTATTATCTACTCATAATTATTATTTTTAAATTTGAAATCATAATTATTATTTTTTATTTTATTTTTTTAAACTTTAATCGCAACATTATTTATTTTTTAAAATTTAATCACAATTCAAATCAATAAATCTTTATTCTCTTTCTTTGACTGAGCGGTTTTTTTTTAATCACATTATATATATATTTTTAATCACTATATTTTTTTAATCAAATCTTAATTTTAATATATGATTGATATATTTCAATCTCTATTTTCTCAAATTCATTCTATTTCAAAATTGATTTTTTCTTATTAATATAACAATTATTAATATTTTATTAATCTTAATTATTAATTTTAAGATTTTTTTAAAATCATTTTAATCTTATCTTCTAAATGCCCACTTTTAAATATTAATTTTTAATATTAAAATTTAAATATACTTCATGAAACAGAATTTCAACGTAAAAATATGTTATTAACAAATCCAATTTTGAATATTCAAATTTAAGATTATCATTAATTTTCGCCCACCTTCTACCTTAATTATTGTACATTCAAATCATAATTCCAACTATATAAAGCATATGCATAAATCATTTGTTAATCATAATTTCATCACTCATTTCTCTGATTATCATTAATTTTCGCCCACCTTCTACCTTAATTATCGTACATTCAAATCATAATTACAACTATATAAAGCATATGCATAAATCATTTGTTAATCATAATTTCATCACTCATTTCTCTCGAGTTTACGGGTATGACGATGTTTTTATAGAAATTTTTATTTTCTCTAATCTCTAATGTTTACTCATGTTTTGCAGATGATTTTCATCTTCGTTTTTTCATTTGAAACATCTTATGCAAGTTCAAGATCTACAATGATGTAAATTTTAAAAGTCATGTGTAATTAATGCACAAGAAATCCATTTAGAGATGTACTTTATTGAATTTTTTTTATTTTTTTCGAAAATTCTTAGTGATGTACTTTATATTCCAAGATCATGTAATTAATTTTTAGAGATGTAGGAGTACATTTTATTCCAAGATCATGTTATTTCTTTTTCTATACTATAGAATTTATCAATTTGTATATTACTTTTTTTTTTAATATTTTATTTTATATTTATTTCTTTGAGAAAATTATATCTAAAAATCTGAGTTTATAATTTCGAATGTTTCATTTTATCGTATTATGAGATGAAAATAATGTTTCATTTTATAAGTTAAAAAAAATACAACTTAATATGTTTGTATACTTATTTTTAAATAAATTAAATATTTTCTTGCAAATTATTAACTACGATACAAATTGTAAAATCAAATTAGGATCAATATTATTGTTAGGTTCTCAATATTCTTAGGTTCCTATTTGTCCGACTTCAAAAAAAAAAGAAGGTTCCTATTTGTCCGACTTCAAAAAAAAAATAAAATAGAAGTTTCCTATTTGTCCGACTTCAAAAAAAGAAAGGTTCAATTTTTATATAATAAATTTTGAATAAATTTTGAATTTTATGTTAACTTAAATGTAATTTATATATTTTATGCAAATATTTTTTTATAATATACATGGAAGTGCATATATTTATTTTGTTAAAGTTTTTTTAATTGCACCAATCATCAAGAATGAAGTGCAAATAAATTATATATATTTGACTTTATAAAAGATGAATTATTGCCGTAAATTTATAAGTTAAAAAAAATACAACTTAATAGGTTTGTATACTTATTTTAAATAAATTAAATATTTTATTGCAAATTATTAACTACAATATCCTAAAATCAAATTAAGATCAATATTATTGTTAGGTTCCTAATATTCTTAGGTTCCTACCGACTTCAAAAAAAAAAGAAGGTTCCTATTTGTACGACTTAAAAAAAAAAGGTTCTATTTATCGGAATTCAAAAAAAGAAAGGTTCGATTTTTATATAATAAATTTTGAATTTTATATTAACAAATGTAATTTATATATTTTATGTAAATATTTTTTTATAATATACATTGGAAGTGCATATATTTATTTTGTTAAAGTTTTTTTAACTGCACCAATCATCAAGAATGAAGTGCAAAAAAAAATTATATATATTTATATTTGACTTTATAATATATTTATTTTGTTAAAGTTTTTTTAACTGCACCAATCATCAAGAATGAAGTGCAAAAAAAATTATATATATTTATATTTGACTTTATAAAAGATGAATTATTGCCGTAAATTATATATATTTGACTTTTAAGATGAATTATTGTCGGGATGAATGTATATATAATTTTCTTGAGATATAGAGTGTGAATGTATTCTAAAATAATTTTAAAAACTTTCAAAGATATAGAGAATATTGTGGAGGATTTTAGAGAATTTTTAGTAATTGTCTAGAATAATTTAAGAAATTCCAACAAAGTTTGATTAGTTAATTGAAATGTCGAATAAATATGCCCTGTTATAATTATACAATTATTTGTTATAATATAATCGTTTTTAATAATTTATTTATTTTTTATAAATTTATTTATATTTTGTTATTGTTTATATAATAATTTATTATATTTAAAGATATCATTGTATTTGTTTTAAGTGGATATTTATTTTGGAATGGAAAATTTCAACCATGTTCTACTTTAGAATTTAGATTTATAATTTTAAAAACTTACCCTAGAAATATCTATAAATCCTACAAAAGTCAACTCTATAAATATCTACAAACTCTATATAAATACCTATAATAACATATATAAACACATATAATTCTATACAAGTTAAATTATATCCTACTTAAATTCCAAAATAAACACAAAATATATACTCCTAAGTCATTAAAAATTCAAAATCTACTAGATTTTGAAATCGAAATTTCAAAATTCTTAAAATTCCAAAACAAGCATCCACTTAGGGGGATGTATTGGTTGTGGATTTTGTAGGATTTTTTTGGACTTTCAAAGTCTTATTCAATTTGTATTTTAAAAAGTCTTTACAAATTCTGAGGTATTCAACCGTCTATGAATTTTATTACTTTATGAATTTTGTTGAATTCTCCTCCAAAAATATAAATAAATTGTACTATCCAAAATCTCTCATAGAACTCTGAAGACTAAAAATTAGGAATGACAATATTGATCCGACCCGTGGGTACCCACCCCACCCGCGAGCTTTGGGTCAGGCCAGATTCGCTCCGTATTGAGTATGAGTCGGGTTTGGGTCTTATGCCCGACCCACGGGTATCTGCCCCGCCCCGAATTAATATATAAACTTTATATATATTATTGGTAAAATATTTTATATAATATATATAATATTAATTAAAAAAATATTAAAAATAACTCTTTAACTCTTTGCATTAATATCGGAGTTTAATATCGGAGTTTATGAAAATATATGTAAATTAATAAAAAAATATATTCCACAATCCTGTCAAGTTTATGGATTTTATAAATCCACGTAATTTTTAAAATCCAAAAAAATTCAATAGAATCTCAATTGAATACACCCTCCTTATTTTTGTAGTTTTGTAGAATTGTGAAGCTTTTAGAAATTTGTAATTTTATATATATTTTTATTAATAAAATTATTTATAATGCCCTTATTTATTAATGCATATGTTATTAATATATTAAAAAATATTACTCTATAATATATAAAAATATAAATATAATAATATAGATTCAAATTTGTAGAAATGTATATGTTATAAATATATTAGAATAAAAAAAAGTTTAACTCTCACATACTCTGACATGAAAAGAAAAAGATATAAAAATTAATATAGTATTTAAAGTTATTATTTTAATAAATCGACTCTAATATAATATTATTATTTTAATAAATTGATCCCGCGTAAAACGCGGGTATAGAACAGTTAACATATATAGTTAATTAATTAAGGTAACGGGTTCAAGAACTATAATGCATCTAACTCTAATTATGTGTTTCAAAAACTTATACTGTATGAAATATTGTACACATTAACATATATAGTTAATTAATTAAGGTAAATTTGAGGTAAAAATTCATGAATCAATATGAGTCAATTTTGAATTAAACTAATTTTTTTTTTTGTTCACGTGTATTGTTTTACTACATGTCAAAACTATGTTATTACACGGTCAAAGAAAAAGACAGAAGTTAATTGAAATAAAAGCAAAAGACCAAAAGAAAGAGAAAGACAAGAGAGAAAGAAACCTTCTGTAGCCAACAGTATTTGGACAAAAAAAAAATGTTATTCGAGTAAATTAAAAAAGTGATAATCGTGGAAACTAAAATAAAAAATATACTCCTAGTAACTTAATAAACTAAAAAAAATTAATTTCAAAACAAAACAATTTTTTTTTTTTTTGCAGAATTCTTAGAAAATGAGAAAATGAAATTATAAAGATTTTGAAACACCATTCAAAATTATATATCTCTGATTGAAGAAATAAAAGTTAAAATACATTAAAATTAAATAGCTATTACACGACATCTTGAATATCTAGAATTTGAACAATACAATATTTAAGTTGTTATTTTAAATTTTCTGGAGTATATTTTACTTTTTCTAAAATTTTAAAAAACTCCCTCCATTCTATTTTTGTTTCATTATTTACTTTTTAAGTCTAGTTTAATACGAAAATTGTTTATTAATATTAAATGAGATAAAATACATTATATGAATTTTTTTGAGTAATAAAGTAGAATATAAAATATTATGAAATAAAGTAAAGTAACAAATGATGAAATAAAACGGAAAATATATCCAAGGACATTGGAAGATTTTAACGGAAAATGTGACTAGCAACTGTTTGCATCACTTTATGGACACACAAACTACGAAAAAATGTAATGAGTGGAGTGTCACTTTATGGACACACAAACTACGAAAAAATGTAATGAGTGGAGTGTTAAGGGGTAATTTTGCAATCTTTTATGAATAAAGTAAAGTGAATTATTGGATTGAGGGTAAAAATAATGACATTTTACGTAAATGTGTGAATATTGTGAGAATGTGATTTAACAATTGAGGGAGAGAGGTAGTACTTTTTTTTAATGAATGAGATATTCCGAATTTTGGAAAGCGGTGAGGTAATACAACAGAAACTCAAGAATAGGCTTCTCATCCTAGGACGATGTTTATTTACAACTCAACATGACCTTCTAAGAACTTCACCGTTAGAAACTAGACTCGGAGGGCTTTGAATCCATGTGTGCCAATAACTCCCCAGCAAAATCAAATTTCTGCTCAAACTAAATTGTTATCACAAGAAATCTTCAAGTATAATGTTCTTATTTTTTCTCTACTATCCTAACTACAAATATTTACAAACAAAATAAGCCTATCAAACCATCCTCACTCCCCCTGTGGCATCAGCATTGACCTTCGTATACAAACGATATAGCAGGACCGATTTTGACATTTGAGGCTCCCTTTCCAATGCCGCAATTACATCCTTGACTGAAATGGTCCGAGCAACACGTGGTACAACTACTTTATTACTTCCCACTTTCCTAACCAATGCTGTATACCCTTTGTATTGGCCTATTTGAATGCAAAATCAGTGTGTACGGTATCTCTACCACATTAGATACTTTAATGGTAAAAAAGAGAATTAACGGCAAAAGACAAATATGCAACCAATAATTAAAAGGTAGATTTAGACAGTCCATATGCTACACTAAACAAAGAAACTCCCACTTCCTAGATGCAAAAGAGTAAAGAACGGTTTCCAAATCACACTATCAATAGAGTAGTCTAGGCTGAGTATAATGGCAGCAATAAAACTAGGTAAGCTTTCTTGGGTACAATGCAACAATATTGTGAGTGCTGCACATTGCCAAAAAATATCTTAACTCCAAATCATTTAAAAAAGTTGATCAGATACGAGTCCTTTGGTAAACAATGTATTCAACAGCTCTCTTCAACAATCAGAATAAGTGTCATTTAGTTGTTTATAATTGAAGACAACCCATTGGGTCAAAGCATGCATATCTGTAGAAGCAGTTAAACCACATACTAAGAAACTAAAGGAACTCCAGCAAGAGGTGGTAAACAGGTATACTCCTGAACCAGACTGTTCTTCTTAACAATTAGGCAAGATCAAGGGCAGGAGTTATTAAATTTATGAAGTGTGAGGTCTTAAAGATCAAATATAAGAAAGTTATTTGAATTCCACTAGAAAATATCTCCTGGGTTGACTCTCAGAAATTATTGATATTTTTTTTTTCCAAGTTCTAAAATTAGGCTTTACGCTATTCTGCCACAATGACGTGAAAGTTAGCTTCTCAGTTAAAAAGGCAAATATCCAGGTCCCAGATTGTGAAAATTGTGATTATGTTCAGATATGGGCCTCACCAGGTTAAATGCTATAAGAACATTTACATTATCATTATAATACCAGTTGTTTGAGAAAGAAAAGTAAAATTTGCTAGATGGCATAGACCACTCCTTGGAAATTTAAATGGGTGCTTAAAAGTTAAAACTAAGCATGTGTTAGGGAGTATTTTGGATTGGAAGTCCATTATTAAAATCTACTTCTAAGAAAATGCTTATATGCATTCTTTGGCGTTTGGGATACTAATCCCCATTCACTAGAAGTTTTTTTTTTTTTTTGAAGTCTCGGTATCCATCCAGTCTAAAGACCGACCAATCCGGGGGACCAATCCCATCGTCCACAAGTGTGGGCCCTGCTTAAAGCCAGAGCTAAGCTCTATATGGACTGGCCCCATAGGAATTGTTTGCACCTTGGGAATTTCGAACCTGAGACCTACAGAGGAGCACACTCCTAAGTCTCAAGCCTACACCACTAGGTCCACACCACTAGCCCATTAACTAGAAGTATATTATGAAAAAAAATCAAATGTCAAAAATTTGCACTTCTGCGAGTACACATAAGTAACTTTTTCTAAAGTTCATTAAAAAATAACCACCATACATATCATATATTCACAGATGGACTTGGACACCCGAAAATCTTTATTAAATGGGTTACCAAACTAGCTCCAAATTTCCAAGCCATAGGGAGTTGTGATTGTGAATGAAAGGTTCAGAAATTCAGTAATTTATCAAAATAATAGTCAATTTCCACATGGTATATCACAAGAAAGTATCCTTGAAAGGACATTTTTTAATGCTATTTTAGAAGAGATGTGATTTTGTTACTAAGAATTTGTATACACCTCGAATAACTAAAGAATGCCTTGTCCTAAACTTTTCCGGGCAGCAATACAGCATATGAGGATCCTCATTCCATTCTGTTCAATTAAGAATTATATCCACGTTTAAGCCTCAGCTGTATATCATTTCATAGCCATCTATTATCACTCTCGCAATTCTGTTGAGAAGGTGTATGGACAATTAATTACTTTGATGTATTTAAGCTTAAGTTGGTAATAGACAAGTGGCATGAGTAACATATCCTCACTGAAAACCAGTGACTTTGATATGTAAACATAAACACTAAAGAGCTTCCAAATGAAGAATAAAATATGTTTAAAATTGGTAAGGATGCACTTGCAAGATGAACAGGACAGCTACACTGGAGACCAGTTTAGTTTATCAAAAGGCCCCGGCTAAACAAACCCCCAGTTCTACTATACACACCCCAACTACTATTCACACCCCATATAAAAGATGATTTTTTAAAACAATTACTATCCACACCCCAATATTTTACAATTATACCCATACTTTAAATATATATATGAAAAAAAAGCCAATCGGAAAAATAAATCTCCAATTTTTCTACACACCCCAATTACTATTCATATATATCTCAATCATCAATATATCTATATTTTTAATTTACTATACAAACCTCATTTTAGAAATAAATAAATAATAATAATAATTAAAAAAAAAAAAAAACCACACAGACATCTCCACCATTGTTGAGAATAAAGAGAAGTTAATTTTATTTACTGCAATTTCGTCAATTTCTGTTATTTTTCCATCTTTCTCTCTTCAAAGATCATTAATCTTACTCATTAGATTTAAAAAAACTTCATCTTCTGTTTTTGTTGGCTAGAGGAGGAAGGAATTAAAACAAGATTTTGATCATTGTTGAAAACACCAAACAAGCGTGAATTTGCAAACTGTTTTTTTTTATTAAAAAAAAAAGAGTTATATTATGATCTACGAAATATGGACAGTTCAAATGGGAGTAGCAGATTTGTAGGATGAATTGTTGGGATTATGGGTAATATAGACATTTGATGTAAAGGTATTTTTGTCCAAAAAAATCTTGGGTTGCGTACAATAATTTCGGGGGTTTGTTTAGTCGCGGCCTTATCAAAAAAGCACATGATTCCTCTGAGATTTTCTTATGATCTGTGTACATCGAAGTCATTTATAAAAAAAATCACATGCTGACAAAAAAATATGTTGAACAATTAGGACCAATACAGTTAAAAGGCATTTTCCCGAACTAACTATTCAGAGGCACATCATCGATGCCATTAAAACCAAATTAATTCTTCAACTTTTCAATGAAAATTCCTTTTTATTTTCTAAAAGAGATCACCTATTCGGCCATACTGTTAAATTCCGAGAACCAGCTACCTGTTAGGCATTACAGTTAAATACCAACTAATTTTTCTCACCAAGTTACCAACTTACCAGGAGTGACAAGAGCAGATGAAGAATCCCGCTTTTCTGATTTCTGACTTTCCCTTGTGTTTTTTGTCGAAGTTGTTACATGATTTCGTCCCACATCTTTGCCAGTCTGAGAAACAGGATGTGTATCAGATCCTCCCTGTTTCCTCATTAATTGCCATCTTAACAGTATGTCACCCATTCCAGTAGCAGCTCGAACAGCAGAATTTGCAGCTGCTGTACGCATTTTATCATCTTCTTCCTTGTTAACCTGGAAAATAAGAGAGATATTAGGAAAATCTTAAAAATACATCCTGGACAGTATAGCAGAAATTTAACATAAATACCTTTGTTGATCTTGCACTATTTTCAGGCTGCATTTACACAAAATTAAGATAGAGTTTGCAGTGTTTCTACCAGGAAATAGGAAAAGCAAATAGAGTGGAACAAACAAATTAAGAACTGGGAGCATACTACATTAAGTTTTTGCGACTTTTCAGTTTCAGCCTGCTTTTTCTCCAATTCTTCAAGAGCTTTACGATTTATTGTTGTGATTTGTTGCCTAACATCTGAGGTGATGCTAGTTTTGTGCCTTTGCTTCTCTATATCAACCCGCTGCAGAGATAATTAGAAATTGGCTAGAGAAATAAAGATACTCTTATGCAAAAGCTGACTTTACTTGGAAAAGATCTAAAGAAAGATAGAAATAAGAATCATTAAATAAAAAGAAAAAAAAAGTGAAGCATGGAACCTAACCTGTTTGGAAATTCTGATGATATTAGATATAAGCCCACGCATCCTCTCTTCCATGCACTGAAAAGCAGTATTCCACAACTGATTAATGGTTCAGTAATGCTTTGTTATGGACAGGTTTTCAATTGAAAACAGTAATTATAATTCTCCATATGAGTTACACGTGTATCAGAGTTAATGACTATGAAGTTTAGGTAAATCATAAATATTTCAGGATAAGATAGATTACATCAGCTTCACTTCCCATGTTGGAAGATTTACTGGTGCCAACATAAAACTATTTAAACATAATAAGATCACTTATGCAACATGGTTCCTCCCTTGAGAAGAAATAAGAGAATCACTTTTTGAGCAAAATTGCATCTGTCAAAGTCTCACCAAAGACAAGCATTTTTCCACATCGTTGCTCATATTCTTTAATCCGCATTTTGCGACTGTCAGAAAGCATACACATAAAAATATTTCAACCTTTATGATGCAAAAATAATATCCAGAAACAGATTTGAGTGAAGATCATTAAAAAAAAAAAAAAAAAGCAAAGATTGTTATTTAGGAAAGACTCACTTATTTCCATCAGTTTCTTCTGAAGTGGAATCTTCTGCAACATAAGCTTTTCTTCTTCTTGAACAACCCGGCGAGATGCCTCTGAAATCCGGCTATCTTCCTTGGGGCCAGAAAAGAGTTGTTCCTCCTCCTCCTGTATAATATCACAAGACCGCAAAACTTATAAATTGCGCCAACGACTAAAAGCAAAAAAAAAAAAAAAAAAGGGTGAGTGTGTGTGTGTGGAGAGGAGCATGTGTGTTTCTTGTATGATGTTGAGGTTGCTTTAGGAAGAGTTACCCTGAGATTAATTCCGGTTACTCCAGTGACATCATTCAAATGTTCACTGCTCTGATCCAGAAAGCCTCCAGGCACCTTTTGCTTCTTACTGTTCAAGTATTTTTGTGGGAAATCACTAATAGTAAAAACAAATAATCTGCTTCAAGAACTTCACCCATAGAGATCTGTACCAATAAATAGCCTCACCTTGGTGGAGGCGATGATCCAGGTGCTTCCATTGGCTTCTTCTGGCCAACCAAGGGCTTTTTAGGGGGAGTCTTGGAATTGATTCCAGACCCAATAGGAGATGTTAGAGGAGACATTCGAGAACTTGACTGACAATACAAAAAGAGATTAGATTACTATTATTACAATAAGTAACATAAACAATTGTCATAATGTTTTATGAAACAACAGTTCGCCAACAACTCCCCCACCAAAAAACAATTATTTTTTGTGGAATTACAACTTCTGATAGAGAATAAATAAAATTAGAAAAAGTGAAGACAGGCCGGAGCTAGATAGATGAGTGAGTACTAGGTTAACCACCAGAGAAACTAAAGCAGGAAAAGGAACAAATACAAGCAAACCTTAAACAATCCTTTCTTTTGTAAGAGCTTATTAGAAAGCTTCCAACATTCTAGAGGGGCAGGTTTTTTCAGAATGTAAAATGCATGAAAATTTGACTTGTATCTGACATAAAATTACATGATCCTTCCAAGACTTGCTAAATACATCACCCCTTATCTTGTATTACCCATTTAATTAATAGTGACGTGAAGCAAGATAGTGACCGCCACAAGAAAGGACATTAAAGCATCAATTGTTCAGTTGCGTACACCCCAAAAAAGAAGTGGCCATAACACATATCCATAAAACACAGCCACAAATGTAAGATATAACAATAACTTGGGAATTGACTCAACCAGGGCGGCAAAGGAACTTAATATTTGAAGATCCAGGATATGACGAGATTTGAAACATTCTGTTTCACCATCCAATATGGTCAAGAACCTAGACGTCATACATGTTTCTGAAGGAATGTACATTTGCAAAGAGTACAGCTGCTTTTTGAAAGAGGTCATAATTCCACCAATAAAACTAAGGAAGTAATTAATCATCATGGAGGATAAGTCAACTGTAATAAGCCTCGATGCTCACTGGATAAACTACCAATATAGACATCTTTAAAATACATTAATTTTAAAAAGGCTAGTTGACAGTTTATATCCACAAATATTTTTATTCATCTCATGGCTTATTCCACACACACCATAGAATGAATTTTTCATCCATATTTGTACATATGGAATCTGCCAAGAAAGGTGATCTCATGAACCTATTTTGAAACCAAGCATCAAGGAAGGTACAACAAGAAATCGGAGAGTCATCAAACACCAAACTGGATTAGAAACTGAAATTGCGGGCACCAGAGACGTGGGTGGTACAAATCCTGATCTAGATGGCTGCATCTCAAAAGTTTCATCCTTCAAATTCCCTGATGTAGTACTACCTATTTTAACAGTTGGAGAAGAAAAGGAAGATAATACATGTGAGGAAGACAACTGGGCTTTATGTTGTTCATTTGACTGATCAAACGGCTCCTGCCTCACATGAGTCATTGACGAAACCTGATTCTGTTGCAGTGCTACGTTTCTGTTCATGTGAGTCAAACTTCCAGCTGGCATTCTCTTAGAATCACTAAGAGGATGAGACCTATCGAACATAGGCATGTTTGTCATATTTATGGCCCTGGGTGTTGGCCCCAAGTGATTAACAACCATATTCGGATGAGATGGAGGCTGCTTCATCTGGGGATCATGAGATTGTGGTCAGGTAGGTGTTGAAGATGCAGCATTAATTGCATGGAAAGGCGAATAGCTACTCTCAGCACCTCCATATGCAGGAAGAGATGTTTATGAGAGTTGCATATGCTGTTGCTTATTATGATACACATCAAATATATATTAGATATTATAGTAATTTACTTTAATTAATAAAGTGGCCGGGCTTTAGTAATCTAGGGTTTAGTCTTTTATATATTGTATTTGTCTTCTCTAGGGAGATTATCTTAGAGATCATTATTTATGGCTTAGGCTTGGGACTCGGCCGTTAGGCTTGGGACGGGATCATTCCCGTAGGAATCGGCCATTAGGCTTGGACGGGATTATTCCCGGTGTTATCTTATTTTCCTTGCAATATATTCAATCTTATTTCCTTTACTTTCGGTGAGGTGTGTGTATCCATTCTCTTAACTCTAACATATTAAGTACCTGCTTTAGTGAATCTGCTTGGGTTTCCACCTCGCATGATTGGGCTGCAATATTGTCGTTTGTTGGGCTGCTTAAGTCTGTTGGTAGTTGTTTGCAGAAAGTTGTCACATGAGATATGTTAGCAGAAGAGGTGGTTTATGAAGCAAGTTTAGATTGGCTGGGTAAGAGATGGATTTGCACCATTTGAAGGCACTTGCATTCGTCGTGCATGGGCCTGAGGCTGTGACTGAAATTGATTGGGTGCAGTCTGTGAGTTCCTGAGCTGATTAAATTTCTGGAATTAATCAGCCTACATTTCCAGGTTACAAGTCTACTATATATGCATTAAAAGACCAGATATTTTGTCACTTACTTGAGCCTGCAGGTTGTATTGAGCTTGAGCTAATTTTAACATTTGGTCCCCGACAATACTCCTCATATGTGTGGTAAAATCATATTAAGAAATCTCACATTTCTGGAAGCTAACTATCATTGTCAGCATAAAGTACTAGGGCTCGGGTTTTGCCATTCTAGAGGAGAGGTTATTACTCACAAAGTAATAAGATGTTAAAAAGTACCTTCATTTTAAAGTAAAGCGTTTGAAGTTGCTCAACCCTGACCTTGTCAAGGTGGGGTTTTATAATAGGAAGCAACATGCTAAACGTAACTGGATTGTTCAATCTTCTTAAACTGGTACCTGGATGTTGATTGCTCATTCCGGAGGTCATTGCCTGTTGGTTTCTCATCATCATTCCAGTGATATGTTGATTCACTGGTGGTATGACATGTTCACTACTGATGCCCATATTGGTCCGTTGGTTTCCTTTACCTGTTAAGAAAGACTGTTGATCTTTGAAATCCATTGGCAACGGTTGTTGATCATTTGACCTCATAGCCATAGATGCATGATGACTGATGTATTGTGCTTTGTCCATTTGTGATTCTTTCTCTGGGTTTGGTTCATGATCTAGCCCTTGGATATTGATGGGTTGTTCTGCAGATGTTTGCATACCCATAGGTTGGGATGATGAGAAAGTGTTCCGTTCATCCCACAGTTGTGAGCGAGCATCAATCGAGGGGTTATGTACCAAAGAATTAGATTCATGGGAAGAGTTATCGCCCTCTTTCCTATTGTGAGAGTCAGAAGACTCAGAACCGTGTATTTGTAAATCTACTTGAGATGAATGCTGCTTGTTTTCCTCCATAGCCATGAGATTTTGCCCACTTTGAAAATTAGCAATCCCATCAAGGCTGGAAGTTTGCCATTGTGAAAGAAACTGACTTTGACTGCTTAGGGCTGGCCACAGTTATTGGATTGCATGGACGAGAAAAAAAAAATGACATTACATAGAATGGATCAATAATTTTTTTTTTTAAGAAGCAAAATTAAGGCACGCGCAATCATGGTTTTCGCGCTTTTGGAATGGAAAACTGCAATGCTCTTCAGTTCTTATAAACCTTTAGTTATAAACTGCATACTTCTTTCACGTATAATTATAAATTGATGATACTAGCTTGTAGCTCGTTATAAACCTTTTATAGTATGGGAATTATAAATATAGGAAAAGTTGCTATATCCTCATTCCTCAAGTTAGAATATGGAACTGAGTTCTGATATAATCTTCATTCCTCCACTCTTACAATATTTAATGGAAAGGGTATTATTGATCACAGAAAAATCATTCTTCAGTCTTGAAAAGATGATGGACAACTTATCAAGGTATCAGACGGTCAGACCACAATGGCAATATTTGCACAAATATGTTGTTCACTTAAAGTGACCTCACAATCTTCAATTCCATTCAAGAAATCAACACAACTAAAGTAACTACTCCTTTAGACTCTAGATGTGAATATAAATCTGACTCCAAGATGAAAATAAATCTGACTTAGAGGTGATGAAGAAAAAACTTGCTACAAGTTGGCCATAAATATATGATCTATTTGAATTTCTTATGCAGCAATGGAATAAGAAACCATTTTTCTCCCACAAAGCAATTTAAAAATTCATAATATATAGTTTAAAGAAAGAGAACAGTAAAAAGCTGATCAAGTCATCAAGGCCGTTTGTTACTTTTTATACAGTTCACCAATTTTTCTGTAGATTTCTTCGGATCTAAAAACAATAAGAATGGAAATAGCCCCCACCAAAGAAAAATATAACCAAATGCCTATCTGGCATAGTTGCTAGAGGCACACAAAGGGGCCTTTCTAGCGCCCAAGGCACAAGACATGCGTGTGAGGATATCTAATGATTTGTTGGCCAAATAGACTATACAAGTGGGACCTGCAATAAGCACATGCTGTGTAAGAAAGCAGTTCTCTCTCAAAACCAACTTGCCTGGAGAAAGGTTCTTTGTACTTGCTAGAACTCCCAGAACCATTGGAGGGCTTACTCCTTTCAGGAGAAAGGTTCCTTCCTTACTATTGTGACTCCATGTAAATAGTTGTTTATAAGCAAAAGGAGTTTCTCCTCTTGTACGGTTGTACCCTTTCATAAGTACTGGTAGAACACCAGGAAACACCCACTACACATTACTCAAGTAGGATAGGGTTAACCTCGATGCTAAGAATAAGTATTGGCAGAGCCACAAGGGTTTCCATGAGATAAGTATTGCAAAGTATATGACCAGCAAGAAGTCTGAGAAGCCAGATAACGAGCAAGAACATGATAACATCTTGAAAACGTTTAATATTCCTACTGTGTTAATGGGAAGCACATTTTAATTCTGACAAAATCTATTTTTTCTACTATAATAAAGACTTTATTGAGAAAGGAATAAACCGAAAGTTAATTTCAGAAAACTTGATACTAGTCTGCCACTTGGTTTTGAATCTTGCAGCAATCAGATAGGATTGCACATTAGCACCTAAAATGTGAACTAAGTAATCTTGCAGCAATCAGAGATGGACGTTCGTCAGGGCCAGGGGGGGGGGGGGGGGGCACTGGCCCCCCGGAAATTTTGGAAATTTGTAAGGGTTATATATTCGACGCTTGATATAAATTCACATATGTTGGGTTGGTAAAGCAGTTAGCCTCTGTTTTTTCTCTAAAAGGTCAATGCCTCAAGCCCTGACCATGGCTTTTTTTATGCTGTTCAGTTTTCCACTGATTTCAGTGGTCCTTCTTTTAGTTACTATGTTTTCATGAGTAATGGAACCTATATGTTTGATACAAAAATTATTAAATTAATCATGTTATAATTGAACACCATTTATCAAGTGTATAAGTTTTCAATTTAGTTACTTTATTTTATTTACAATAGTTGTATCTCTATTTTAGATTTTTACCCTCAAGTTCCATCATAATTTTCTCATGGTTTTTTTCCCGTAATTATTTATTTTTATCCAAATCTTTTACATCAATTTTCAAGACCTCAACACACTAATTTATAATTTAATTAATTGAACCTTCTATACAAAATATTTTATGTATATATTTATATAATTATAAAAAAAAAATTAATTTTTTTTAGAATTTATAGTTCACTAGAAGAAAAACAGTATTTTGGCAAGGGCAACAACGAGTGTCGTTTGAACCGAGGGAATAGACGAGGAGAGGCACTTTCGGCAAGTAGCGAGGGCATTAGCGAGTGCATAGTAACTCTCACTATTTGGTGAGCATTATAGAAAGGGGAGAGCCAAATGATATATAGCATTTTAATTGGAGCCCCAATAACAAAATTCCTGAGTCTGTCACTGTTGGTAACCCTTTCATGATATTTATTCAATCTTCTTTCTAAACTATGAATTTTCAACTAACCCTTTTCTACTCACAAAGCTAAGCATACCTCATACCACGGCTTGCATGTTACAACAACACCTTAGGTTAAAGCCACATCATATGTTTTACATTTCACTTAAAGACCCTAAAGGCTAAATCCAAATTTCTTCGCCTTGTCTCATTAAAGATCCCTGATTTTTTCACTTCTCCAAAAAAATCCAAACGAAGGGACCTCATTATCGTCAACCAAGGGTTAACTATAGAATTTTGCTTTCTTTTCTCTAAAATATTGAATCCCAGTTAGATGTATATTATAGCAATCAAGGGTAACCTTCATCAAAACTTAAGCTACCAAAACACAATCAAATATATAATAAAACAACAAACCATAAATCCCATTCACAATTTATATCTAAATCAAAATTCAACTAAACTAACTCAAATTAGTCAATTCGATGGAAATATTACCAGCATCCAAGTCGGAGGGTTTTTTCTGCGATGTGGAAGGACTGCCTTCAATTTCTCTGTTCAATTCCGCAGTGAAAGCCTCCACGTAGGTGCCAGAATGCATTGTTTCATCCTGCAACGACGTTCACATTCAGTAGAAAAAAAATGGAGCAAAAATTGAAAATAATAACATATGAAAAACAGGCAAGGCTTTTTTCTTTTTTTCTTTACCTCGTCTTCCGGGAGGAATTTCATGATGTTGGGGTCCATCAGAATCCAACAATCCAACCCTGCTTTACTGAAGCAAATTGTCAAGTAGCAAACACTTTGGGATCAGATGGTAAGAGATTTATAGGGTGAAAAATGTGCAGAAATAAAATGAAAATAATGAGATGAATCGGTTTGTGTATGTATTAGTTTATATAAAAAGTGCAGAAAATATTGAGCAAAAATTAACAAGAAATCCATTCTTGAACAGTTAAAAGAAAATCTCGAATCCAGAAAGCATAAAGCATAAATTGATGAATAATAACGTATGAGAGCTGGGTAAGGCATTTTGGGGAAAGCAGTATGCCTTTTCTAAAGCAGTATCCCTTATGTCATTATCAAAGCAATATAGCAACCGCAACACATATGCATTTTCCAAAGAATCAAATATACATATGCCGTCGAAATAATCATATCTGATTTCTCTAAGATTCATTCAAACAATGTCTCGCAGCTCTAATTCGCATAATTTCCTAATGAATTTCCCTACTTACCTTCACGCTGCAATCTCGGACTGCTAAGCCGCCACCTTCACGACGCCGCTTGGGAGACAGTGGCAGGCTGGGGTTTTCGTTCTCAATTTGGGGGGAGTGGGATTGAGAGTGAGATTACCGTTTCAATTTTTCAATTCCTTACTTTTCTGAGACAAAATAACCGAATTACCTTCAGAAAAAGAAAAGAAAAATAACCGAATGAATGGAATAAAAAAAAATACGATAGCTGATAGGGGCAACAACATTTTACAGTCTTTATTCTTTAATACTATTGCCTCCATTATAATAAACTATTTCTATTGCATTTAATTATATTATTCTCTCTCAAATCACTATCACATTTAATATATTCATTTATTATATTACTACAGGCAATTTTTGTAATTTTCTTTTCATTTATGATTCGGATGGAATTTACACTATTTAGATGCATATTTGAAGCTCATTTGATGTTGATTTCATTGAATTATACATTGAATATGATTGTTTAATCCGAAATGAGAGAAAGGTTGTGTTTTGTCGATTTTGTAGGAAATACGATGGAATTTGGAGCAAAACACCAACCATACTTTACTGGATCAGGAAGAGAAATGCACGGTTGGATTCGTCTCGAAAAACGGAGTGGAATGAAAAAAAGAATCGAGTCAATCGGAGGTCGGAAGCTCGAGATACGAAGAGACGAAAAAGCATACCCGGGTAGAAACGACCCGGGCGGGTCACTTCGACCCGGGCAAGGGCAGATTTTGTGGAGGTTCGAATTTCGCCCGGGTGAAACCCACCCGGCCGGGTGGTTTCGACCCGGGCAAGGTTAAAAAGGCATTTGCTTCGTCTTTTGGCCGGGTGGGAGCCACCCGGCCGGGTCACATCATTTTCGGGGTTTTTGGCCCATTTTCTCCATATTTCAAGGGCCTAATTGCAAAATTAATTCAAGACTTCTACCCCAACTATAAATAGACCAAATTTGAGTTTTAAAGGGGAGTCTCTTACTCCTTTTACAAGCAATTCCACACACACATTCACATAGTTGTAGGTGTTCTTCATTTTTAGTTTAGATTCTTCATTAAATTAGATAGATTAGTGGTTTTTACTTCAAATCAAGCTACGATTATCACCGGACATCGTCTATTACATCGTTTTGTAGCTACATTTTCGTGATCAAGGTGATATTAATCTATTTTGCCATTTATTTTGGTATTTTCTTAATTTCTTCAATCTCTTGTTATTCTACTATGAGTTTGATGTTATTAGTTGTTTTAACCATGGAATTCTCTTCTAGAACCATGGGCTAAGCTCTTATTGCCTTAGGTGTGAATGTTTTGATGGGTGTTTAGTGTAATTATAGATTAATTGCATGATTAGCTTAGGAATTGGGTGTATATGTTTCTAGTGTTGTAATTTTCATGATTCAATTGATTAATTCACCCTATTAGCTAGCATTGTTAGTTTTGTCGACTTCAATGACCGTATTGGGTTGCATGATTAAGAGTGTGTGTATGAGCTTGAATTAATCAATGAGAATTAACATAGTAATTAGCTACACCGATCGGGGGTTGATTGCTTAGATCGACGACACTAGACACTAGTCGATTAGAGGTCGTCTATTAGATTATTGAGAGGGCGTCTCATAAACATTAGTAACCGTGTTGAACGTGTTTATGAGACACTATCTTAGGAGCTTATGGTATTGATTAGACTATATAATTGCTAATCGATGCACGTGTTCACCTAAGCCTCACAAGGGATTGGTCTACACACACGAGTGATAGCCTTTAGCTTAATCCAAAACCATAGTTTAATTCATGCAATTGGTTCGTTAACTCATTGAATTACCCACAAAACGGAAACACCCGAGACAATACTCTCACCTTGCACTTTCGAAAGGAAGTTAGATATATTGTTGTTGCTTTGTTCATTTCTTCTTGTTTAGTTCATCTAGTTTCATACTTGTCTTTAAATTCCCGAAAATCAAACAAACAAGCTTAGTTACTACAATGGCATGATAACTTGCAACTTTAGGGATTCATTGGCACTTAATTAAATCCTTGGAACGAAAATATACTTGGGAAAAACTTATCCAAAAATACGAACAAGTCAATGGCGCCGCTGCCGGGGATTTAAGCGAGTGTTGTTAGTGAAACTTAGAGTTTGTTAAGTGTTATTGGTAGTAGCATTTCTTTTTTATTTTTTTTTGTTTTCGTTCATCTTTGTGGGCTTTGACATTTTCCTTTTGTAGGTGCATGATCACAAGATCACGTGGAGGAAACCTTGAACCATTAGACCTTGAGATCGAGGCACACGCAAGAAGAAGGACTCGAAGTAGAAACCGTCAAAGAGTCATAGAAGAACCACTTGAGATGGAAAACATTGAAGAGATGAATCCTCCACCAAATGGAGAAGATGAGCTTCAAAGAGAGAATCATCAAGTTGGAAATCAAGTTGGAGGGAATCCACCTCAAAACCCAAACCCACCACCAAATCTCCAAGTTCCACAATATCCACCCCAAAACCACTTTCCATATCAAGGATACAATCCTTACCCTTATCCTCCTCCACAACAAGCCTACTATCCACCACCTCCACCTCATCCATATCCACTCAATCAACACCCATACCCTCCACTTTACCAATATCCTCCACCTCAACAAATCCAAGAAGAATACGTTCCTCCACCTCAACATATAGAAGAACCTCAACGTGTGTACCATGGAAGGCCAATGAGGGAATATTTTGAGCCTCAACCTAGGGAGAATTACGATGGGTTGGCAAGACCAAGGGTGGAGGCAAACAACTTCGAGATTAGTGCCTCTTTATTAAGGATGTTGAGGGAGAGACAATTTGAAGGAAGGACGGAGGAAGGATTTGAGGAAGACCCGAATGAACATCTTGCTCAATTCTTGGAGATAGCCGACACTCTCAAGCAAAATGGAGTGTCGGAAGATGCTAAAAAGATGAGGCTATTTCCGTTTACATTGTCGGGGAAAGCAAAAGCTTGGCTACAATCAAGCATTCCCGCCGGAGAAGTGAGGACGTGGGAAGATTTGAAGAAAAGATTCCTATTGAAGTACTACCCTCCTTCAAAGACGATGGAAGCCAAGCAAAAGATCTCTACGTTCAAACAAGGTCCAAATGAGGGAATCAAAGAAGCATGGGAAAGATTTACGAGTCTTCTCATCACATGCCCCCATCATGGTTTCCCAATAGAACAAACAACATGTTGGTTCGTTGGTGGGTTGCGATTGGAAGATCAACACCACATTGATGCTTGTGCGGGGGGTTCAATTTGGATGAAATCGGTGGAAGAGATCAATGACATAATAGAGGGGATATCAAGCAATACTTTCAAGATGAGAGTAGACCGTGGAGCACAAAATCGGGTACCCCAAGTGGATGCTAATGATAGCATAAGAGCAATGATGACTACACTCATTGAAAAGGTAAATGTTTTATCTCAAACAAGAGATAATCATTTATCCTTTGTACAAGAAGATCCTCAAATGGGACATATGGAAGAAGTGCAATACATAGGTCAACAAGGATATCCACAAAATTTTCAAGGGAATCGACAATATCAAGGCCAACCACCGTATCAAAATCGTGGTCAAGGATATCAAGCTCCTCCTCAAAACCGATTCCAAGGGCAATCTTCATCATCTCAAGGACAAGGGGGAACATCCCCTCAATACCAAGCCCCTCAAAACCCGAATTTTCTGAGAAATGAGAATTTGTCATATTCCAATCCTAAAGGTGCTATTCAATATCCTCTCGGATTTGATCCCGGAGCAAAACTCCCAAGTGGAGAAGGGAAATCCTCCACGGATGAGCTTCTTGCACTCCTCATGAAGAGAATGGAGGCAAGTGAGAAGAAATCCGAAGCATCCGACTCCATCCTTGCCCAACTCATGAGTAACCAAAAAGCGATGGAATTCCAATTGGGACAATTGGCAACTTCCATTGGATCTCAACATATAAAGGGTAAATTGCCCTCAAACACCGAGGTAAACCCACGTGAGCATTGTAATGCTATTACAATTTCAAGTGGTGAACATTATGGAGTTTCTTCAATTGAATTGGAAGATGGTGAAGTGTTGAAGGCAAAAGAAAAGGAGGAAGAGGAAAAGAAGAGGATAGAGAAAGTTGGAAGTGACGAGGTTGCTCCAAGAATTCCAAAGTGGAGAATTGCAAAAGATTTGAAGAAGAAGAAGCTTGAGGTACCTTGTGATAAATGGGGGGTGCCCATTACATATGAGCCACTTCCATACCCGGGAAGATACATGAAGAAAATGGATGAGAAGTTTGGGAAGTTTTTGGATATCTTCAAGAAAATCCACATTGATCTTCCACTTTCGGATGCTTTAGAGCAAGTACCTCATTACATGAAGTTTCTAAAGGATGCAATAGCAAACAAGAAGAAACTAGTGGATGATGAGAAGATCAAGTTGACCGAAGAGTGTAGTGCCATCCTTCAACGAACTCCTCCCGAAAAGCTCAAGGATCCGGGTAGTTTCACTCTCCCATGTGAGATTGGTGATGGTCCCATGATGAAAGCTCTTTGTGATTTGGGAGCTAGCATCAATTTGATGCCACTTTCAATCTTCAAGCGTTTGGGACTTGGAGAAGTAGTGCCCACATCAATTACTCTCCAATTAGCGGATCGTTCCATCACCCATCCTAAAGGGATCATTGAAGATGTATTGGTGAAGATTGACAAGTTCATCATTCCGGCCGACTTCGTGGTGTTAGATATGAAAGAAGATGCAAATATCCCATTGATTCTTGGGAGGCCGTTTCTTGCCACGGGGGGAGCAAACATCAATTTGAGAAAAGGGGAGGTAACATTGGAGGTGAATGGAGAGAAAGTGATTTTCTCCAAGTATGGCTCAATTGAGAGTTCCCCAAGAAAGAAGGAATCCCCCTCCATCCAAGAATGTGACATTTATGTGCAAGAGCCATTACCAAAAGTCCCATTGAAAGATCCGGGAGATGATAACAAATTGAAGCAAACTCCCAAACTTGAGCAAAACTCAAGTTTGAGGGAGTTTTATAAGGAGAAGAGTTTTGATAAGTTCCTTGAGGGTAGTGAAGATGAAGAGGGAAGAAGAAAGAGTTCAAAGGAGAGAAAGATTGAGAAGGGATTTGAAATTGGAGATACGGTGGTATGGGGCACCTTGGGAGTGATGGAAGTCCTTGGAAAGATGAAGCTCAAAGAACGAAAAATGTTGGTCATGAAGAAATTTGTCTATAGAGGAGGCATTGCGTTGGAAAGTGAGGAGGATGAAGTGTTCATCACCGATGAGCACAATGTCAAGCACTATCATCCTCCATTCAAAGAAAGGGAAGTATGAACTTGTTAAGTTCCGTCCGGCATAGGACGTTAAACCTAGCGCTAAATGGGAGGCAACCCATTTTTACTTGCTTTATTTCAATTTTGTTCATTTTATTTGCTTTGTTAGTTTAGTTTGATGTGTTTGCGAGTTTTGATGTAGTTGGAGAAGCTTGGATCGAATGGACAAGTGGATTGAAAGTGGAACTTTGTGCTAAGAAGAAGGTGTAGCTATAGCAATCGTAAGAGGTACGCCCACCCCAATTCTTAGGAATTGCATAACAATTACTAAGTTTGGGGGGTAGTGGAATTTATATTCTTGTTCATGACATTGATTGCTTAGCTACTTTTAGTGTTAATTGAGGGGATAGTGGCCCATGTGTGTAGATTTGTATGGTTAGCACTTGGTGGCAATATCAATGCAACACTATTTTTCCAAACTTTTAATTGCTTTGCAATGAAAAAGTTTGGGGGGGTATGTTCGTTTTTACATTTTCTATTGACACCAATGTGTATTCTTGTGTATGTGTGTAATTTGAACTTAAATGATCATTGAGACACATTTGATGGCGATTTGTTGTGAATTTGATTCCTTGAATGTGTACATGATTGGAATGAATCATCTTGTTTGTGTTGTTGTCATCTTGTTGCCTATGGATGTTTTACATGCACAATGAGTTATGTGTGGTGGTGATTGATGAATGTTTGAGTCTTGAATGAACCGGTGAGAGTTGAGCTTTGAACCGAGCATTAATCCGGTTTATTTCATTTGTGAGTGAATCAATTCATTGCTTGCTTTTCTAGAACTTGCCCAAGTTCTTGCTTGAAATCATGCTTGTGTGATACTTTGAGATATGATGTAGGCCATCTTTCGTACTACACGTCACTTAGCCAAAATTTTCCCAATAACCAAAGTAATATTCCGTAGTTAGCCCATTTGAGCTTGATTTCCCATTTTCTTGGCAACCTACAATGTTTAACCACTTAGCCTTTTGAGCCTTTGATATCCAAATCTAGTGGAGAATAAAAAGAAAGTGGTAAAACATGTGCTTTAGTGCCTTTGGTTTGAAGAGAAAATTGGCAAAGTTGTGAAAAGAAAAAAAAAAGAGATGGAAGTGAAAAGAAAATAATTGAGAAAGAAAAGAGGGACAATGAGCCCCAAGAGCTTAAAAATAAAAGAAAGATTCTACAAAAAGATGAGGAGATGATTGCTTGTGAGAAAGTTGAATGAAAAGTGAGAATGAAGGTGTATAAACCTTATGAGCATAAGTTTGATGTGTTGAAAAACAACTTTCGTTCTCCACTAGACAAGTCACTTCCTCCATATTCATCATACCCCGTCCAAAGAGCCAACGTTACGTCCTTGGTTAAGACCTATTGATCTCATAGTTGAACATGTTTGTGGTGGAAAGATGGTAGAGCTTGGGCAAGCTTATGGTAATTGCAATGCATGATTTGATTGATGAGTGTCTATTGTCCTTAATTTGTTTGATTTTTGAGAGAAACACTATATCTTGTGAGTTGAACTTGAAGCATTTGGATATTGTCATCACCATCACTTGTTATTGTATGTTGAGCATGTGTGAGGTAATTAGTTTGATTTTCAATATTGAACTTGTGATCATTTTTGAGAATGTATCTTGAGGAAGAAGAATTCATTTCATGTCATTTGATACGTGGGATCTTTCATTGATCATCTAGTTGTAAATTTCACCCTCACGTTGTAATTCTTTCGTTGCTCGAGGACGAGCAACACTTTAAGTTTGGGGGAGTTGATTCGGGTGGAATTTACACTATTTAGATGCATATTTGAAGCTCATTTGATGTTGATTTCATTGAATTATACATTGAATATGATTGTTTAAGCCGAAATGAGAGAAAGGTTGTGTTTTGTCGATTTTGTAGGAAATACGATGGAATTTGGAGCAAAACACCAACCATACTTTACTGGATCAGGAAGAGAAATGCACGGTTGGATTCGTCTCGAAAAACGGAGTGGAATGAAAAAAAGAATCGAGTCAATCGGAGGTCGGAAGCTCGAGATACGAAGAGACGAAAAAGCATACCCGGGTAGAAACGACCCGGGCGGGTCACTTCGACCCGGGCAAGGGCAGATTTTGTGGAGGTTCGAATTTCGACCGGGTGAAACCCACCCGGCCGGGTGGTTTCGACCCGGGCAAGGTTAAAAAGGCATTTGCTTCGTCTTTTGGCCGGGTGGGAGCCACCCGGCCGGGTCACATCATTTTCGGGGTTTTTGGCCCATTTTCTCCATATTTCAAGGGCCTAATTGCAAAATTAATTCAAGACTTCTACCCCAACTATAAATAGACCAAATTTGAGTTTTAAAGGGGAGTCTCTTACTCCTTTTACAAGCAATTCCACACACACATTCACATAGTTGTAGGTGTTCTTCATTTTTAGTTTAGATTCTTCATTAAATTAGATAGATTAGTGGTTTTTACTTCAAATCAAGCTACGATTATCACCGGGCATCGTCTATTACATCGTTTTGTAGCTACATTTTCGTGATCAAGGTGATATTAATCTATTTTGCCATTTATTTTGGTATTTTCTTAATTTCTTCAATCTCTTGTTATTCTACTATGAGTTTGATGTTATTAGTTGTTTTAACCATGGAATTCTCTTCTAGAACCATGGGCTAAGCTCTTATTGCCTTGGGTGTGAATGTTTTGATGGGTGTTTAGTGTAATTATAGATTAATTGCATGATTAGCTTAGGAATTGGGTGTATATGTTTCTAGTGTTGTAATTTTCATGATTCAATTGATTAATTCACCCTATTAGCTAGCATTGTTAGTTTTGTCGACTTCAACGACCGTATTGGGTTGCATGATTAAGAGTGTGTGTATGAGCTTGAATTAATCAATGAGAATTAACATAGTAATTAGCTACACCGACCGGGGGTTGATTGCTTAGATCGACGACACTAGACACTAGTCGATTAGAGGTCGTCTATTAGATTAGTGAGAGGGCGTCTCATAAACATTAGTAACCGTGTTGAACGTGTTTATGAGACACTATCTTAGGAGCTTATGGTATTGATTAGACTATATAATTGCTAATCGATGCACGTGTTCACCTAAGCCTCACAAGGGATTGGTCTACACACACGAGTGATAGCCTTTAGCTTAATCCAAAACCATAGTTTAATTCATACAATTGGTTCGTTAACTCATTGAATTACCCACAAAACGGAAACACCCGAGACAATACTCTCACCTTGCACTTTCGAAAGGAAGTTAGATATATTGTTATTGCTTTGTTCATTTCTTCTTGTTTAGTTCATCTAGTTTCATACTTGTCTTTAAATTCCCGAAAATCAAACAAACAAGCTTAGTTACTACAATGGCATGATAACTTGCAACTTTAGGGATTCATTGGCACTTAATTAAATCCTTGGAACGAAAATATACTTGGGAAAAACTTATCCAAAAATACGAACAAGTCAATTTACAAAGTTAAAAAGTCATGTAAATCTTAATTAAAGAATTGTTTGATTCATGAATTATTAAATTCATTGTTATATGTAGTATATCTACATATATTAAAATTTGCAATGAACAAGTACAAGAAATAATATACATTATAAATTTCTAAATACTTCCTTGTAAACATCATTGATAGTGTACTTGTACCTTAACAAGTATTTTCAATCCTTATTCCTTATTGCATATAAAAGAATATAAATTAATGTACATGTAGATGCACTAACCTTATTACAGTTTTTATATTCTAAATTTCATTCTCAATGTTGTAAATGTATAATTGTCAACATACTACCAATTTTGTAGTAATTTGTATCGTGCATTTTGAATACATATGGTGCACCGCTCTTGTTTATGAAATTGTCAATCATACCATGCTCTTATATTATAACGAGCATTTGGTGTGTTGCAAGCAAAGTGGGCAATAATCGCAGGGCCATCGAGAAATTGAAGTAAACGCGAGTTGCAATATATCAGGACGACATGCGTTATAATGCATAATATAATAATTGAGGATGAGCGTGATGATGATGCACCAATTACAAATTACCGTGAAGCACCAGTCCCGGAGGTTGAAATTGCACATGGTGAACGCGCCGAATTTGAAGAGTTTTTGCACGTCATTGCCAAATTAAAGATAAGAATGCTCACTTTGCATTTCGTGATGCTCTTATTGATCATTTGTGGGATCGAGGAGTACTCTAATTCACAAGATTGTTAGTACTCCATTATTTAGTCTATTTAAACGTAATAAGTTTAATTGTGTTGTATCAGATTATACTCGCATGTATCGTTTTACGTCATTATGTGTTTCGTAGTTTTATATTTAAATAAAAGTAATATTTGAAAACTACAAGTTTATTTACATTTTATGATTTTGATAAAACCAATAATATTTAATTTATACTTTAATTTACTAATTGAATATTTAATTGTATAAATTAATTTAAATATGAAGATAAATATATTATTTAATGATTCTAATATATTAAAAATGAAAAAAAATAATAAATAGAGTAACATATAGAGTTTTGGAGAAGGATTTTAAAATAGAGTATGAAAAAGTGTATTTTAGAGTTTAGAAATTTAGAGTTTGTAACTTTTATTTATTAGCAATCAGAGCATAACAAAATGAGAAGGTCATCCACAAAATTAGGAGGCTAGACCAAAGTATGGGGACTAGAGAACAATCTCGATGCCTAGCAAAAGAGTTGTTATTCTATTAAAAAAAAATGAAAAAATAAATATCGTAGCAATATAAATTACTAGAAACCTTGAATGTTAATGCCTGTAAGTTATTTTTCTCAAGTGCAGTGTTATTTAATTTTTTAAGGCTGATTTAACTAATTGCCCTTGTACTCTCCTCTTCTGCAAATTATTTCGTTACCATGCATTCTCCTTAAGCAGCGGCGTTCTGTCTAATCCGCCAAATCTCCGTCGAATTATGTCGATTAATCCTGCTGCTGCTGCCATACGGTAATGTTTTCTTTTATAATTTATTTTTATGGTTTTGTGTGAGCATAAGTGATGAGTCTCTTGAATTAAATTGCAATTTATTGTGATCCGCAAGTGTATATTAATTTCCTAAGGTTTGTAATGGAAACTGAGTTTTATATTCGTATGTAGATCGATTGTAATGAGTTACTATAGAAACTTGTGATTTAAATATTCTGATAATTCTAAGTTCAGATCTGTATTCATGGTTTTGGGAAAGAACTGTTATGTTATTAGTGACTGCTTATTTTAGATCCGTATTTTTTCAATCTAGGGTTTTTACATTGGTAGATATTACTTCCTCCGGGTAACTTTTTGTTGGGGTGTATTAGTCAATTGAGGAGAATGGGGAAAATGATGATATTTGATGTAATTTTAAGATATCTGATGATTTGAAATCTGTTCCAAAAGGCCAAGCAATTATTATGTAGAAGAAGATGTTGTTGTGGAGATTTTACTAAGGCTGCCTGTGAAAACTCTGGTGCAATTCAAGTGTGTTTGCAAGAGGTGGAATGATATTATTGCAAGCCAGAGTTTCGTGAAGGAGCATTATGGGCACGCGAGCAATAAAGAGTGCCTACTTATTGTTCGTGGCAATTTTACTACCGCCTTGGTTGTAGATGATGCATTTGAAGAGCCTGATCATCTTCAATTCCCTTATAACTCACTGTGGAGAGTTATCGGAGCTGTGAATGGCATACTTTGTCTCGTTGGTGAATCGAATGAGATAGCTCTGTTGAACCCTGCCACCAGACAGTTGAAGCCACTCCCTCGTCTACTTGTTGATGAACCCCATTCACGATTTCGTTACTACGAATTTGGATTCGGAATAGACCCCTTGACTGGACACTACAAGGTGGTTGTGATTGGGGATTTTTGGCACATTAGTGCAGTAGCCAAAGACTTGGATCCTCTGGTTTTCGTCTACAATTCGGGTAGTAATTCCTGGAGTAATGTGGCTGCTTTTAAATCAAGTGGTACTCCATACTCTGGTATTTGTAACCAATTTGTGAATGGAATTTACTATTGGACCTTAAGCACATATGTAAACACTACTGGTGTGCTTGCATTTGACATGAGCACTGACAAGTTTGAAGAGATACAAGTTCCGGATTGTGTTAAACAGAATGTGTGGCTGCTCGCTGTACGCGGTGATTCTTTAGCTATGGTACCACAGATATGTGATGCGAATGAAACATTTGAACTATGGGTGATGGAAAACAAAGGAATGTGGAATAAAGTTGCAGTTGTTGGTCCTTTTCCAGAAGTAAGTTTGCTGTATTGTTTCTGGAGGGATAATGAACTCGTATTATATTTTCGCGGTATAGTCTTGAATCTATATAATATTATTACGAAAGAAACACGGGTTCATGATGCAGCACAATTTTATCAGTATGGTAATTCTATGCTAACTTGTGTGCTCAACTACAAGGAAAGCCTTGTTTCAATCAAAGGAGAGGGAGACGATTGCCTTGTGTGGGATGCGTTTTCGGATGTATTACTTATTGCTTGGGCGAAACAGCACTAATGTCGTCGTCCACACATGTATTATTTCTCTACATGTTCCAGTTTCATTTTATTCACTTCTGCACTTTATAATTCTCAACTAAACAATAGCTAGGAGTATGACTTCTTGCTGGAGTTGAGCTACCTTCTTCATGTTTTCTATCCTTGTTCACTCAGGATATTTTTAAATCAATTACTCCGTATTATAGTTTTATTTTGTCATTCTTGGATAAATAAATAAAAAAATGTATACTTTTATTCATTTACACAAAATATAATACAATAAGCCATAATTTATACATTTACAATTTGGAGCTCAACCCTATATAAGTAATTTAAGAATTTACCTATATAAATTAGGATTAATTGTATTATATTTTGTTTAAATTAATAGGAGGGCACTATAATAATTTTAGGTGTAATTTATTTTAAAAATAATTTGGGATGTGAAGTCAATAAAAGCGGTGGTGTAAATAACCGTGGTCAAGTGGTCAATTGTTTATATATAAATTAGAATTGCTTGTATTATATTTTGTCTAAATTAATAGAAGGATATTATAGTAATTTTAGGTGTAATTTTTAAAAAAAAAATTGAGGTGAAGTCAACAAAAGAGGGGGTGCAAATAACTATGACCAATTGTTTATATATAAATTAGGATTGATTGTATTACATTTTCTCTAAATTAATAGAGGAGCAATATAGTTATTTTAGTTGTAATTTTTTAAAAATAATAATTTAGGTAATGAAGTCAACAAAAGCGGGGCAAATAAATGTTGTTAATTGTTGGAGCATATGATTTGAGGGTGAAGTCAACAAAAGTGGAGGTGCAAATACTGTGACCAATCATAAAATTAAAATTTTGAAATTGAGGGGTATAGGTTGCATTAGGGTGTATGGAAGAATTTGCCATAATTTAAACGATTTTTATATAATTATTAGAGTTTTTTGCTCACTTTTAAATTAAAAAATTTATAGGTAAACAGGAAAAAAAAAAATTTGTTTACCTTCAAGATTGCTCAATAAATGTGTAAAATGTACATTTATAATCTTGTGACGATATCTATAAAAATAGTTAGATTTCTCCCTCTAAAATACTTAACAAATGCAAAAATTAAGACTTGAATCCCTATGAAACCAAGTATGCTAGTGGAGTTAACAAAAAAGGTGATAACGAGACCAAGTTTGCAACAAATATATCGGAGATAATATCATTTTTGGTCACCGAAGTTTACTTCTTTTCATATTTGGTCACCCACATTTAGTCATTGTTAAAATTGGTCACTCAGTTATTATATTTTATCAATATTGGTCATTCCGTTAGTCAATCTGTTATTTGACTAATGGAGAAAGAGTTGAAACAAATCTAATAACAAGAATGAAACATGTGAACCTAGAGTCATGAAAAAAAAAATGAAGAATCTTAGTCAATCACAAAAATTACCAATATTCATATGTATATTTTATTATTTCAATTTAAGTTTTAAGTTTTTTTATGATTAAATTAAATTATTTTATTATATTATATTATATTTATCTCAATAGATCAGAAAAAATTCTCATTATATTAATAGGTTAGAAAGAATTTCCATGCATATCTTCTCCAACGTGATTCAATCAACCATTTTTCTGGATAGTTAAAAAATTTCACTAAGTTTTTAATAATTATTCAATTCAATTATGAATTCATCTCAGTTGTTGTTGGTTTAATTTTTAAACTCTAGAGATAGAATGAAACTTTGTATTCAGATTTTTTTTTTAACAAGTGTACTTTGTTTTTCAATTCTTGGTTTCATATTAAATTTATAATAATTGGAGATAAAAACTTATTGCAATTTTTTTTTTTTTAACAATTGTACTCTGTTTTCCAATTCTTGGTTTCATATTAAATTCTAAATATATTTCTATTAAAATCATTATTGCAGATTTCTTGAAATGTTAGTCAAACAACTGGGCATTTGAAATGAATTGAAATAAATTTCTATCTCCTGAGTTTTTCATTTAAACCAACATTGATTGAATCACGTTTTCAGTGGGTGTTTCTTCACGTACGCTCCATTAGGTGCGTGCTTCTGTGTTTGCCATTAGGTGCTTCTGTGTTTGTTTCATTAGTTTTGGAAGATGTATGAGAACTGGAAGATGTATGAGAATTTTTAACCTGTTTTTGAGAAATTTCACGGCTCAAAACTCTTTTTCCGTTAGTCAATGAACATAGTGATCAATTTTGATAGAATATAATAACAGGGTGACCAATTTTGATAGTGACTAAATGTGAGTGACCAAATATGAATAAACTTGGGTGACCAAAATTGATATTTTCCCAATACATCGTGGACCAAAATCTAAAGGACCAATAATTAATGGACCAGAAATGCAATTAATATGTCTTAAAATTTAGGGGGTGCAACCAATTAATCGCTCCTTTAAGTCTTGATTTTGCTGCCTTAAATAAAAAATTATATGTGGATAAAGAGTAAAATCAGTAGATACTAGATCTTATTAATAAAGTAGAAAAAATACTTAAAAATTAACTATTTAAATAGAATAAATATATACTTTGTGGACCTAAAAATATGTCTGAACAAATTTCGTCAAGACGGAGGGATAAATATATACTTTGTGAACCTAAAAATATGTCTGAACAAACTTCGTCAGGACGGAGGAAGTAGTACTAAATACCCTTTATTATTTCTGAAACAACATTTAGAAGTTAAAGATTATCAAATCCATTTTAAAAGGACAAGCTTTCAAGATTTGAAAAAAAAAAAAACAATAATCAATAACTTGTGTTTCACAATAAAGAAATAAAGTGTTTATAAAAGTCTTCAAATAAACCCTAAAAACTCTTCCAAGAAACTAAAATAAGGAAATAACTAAAGCATATAGAAGGGAATTATAAAATAAAAAATTAAGTTTGAATAATGATGATATACATTGCACTATATAAAAATGGTCTTCTGGTCATTTCTGCTCAGCTGATATGCATCAGTCAACAAGACGTACATTACAAAAAGACTGAGACGGGAATTTGCGACCAATTCTTCCCAACTACTCCTACATAACAAGAAGCTGAAAATATATTGTACAACTCTAAGCATCCATATAACAGTAATGAAAGGAAAAAGAATAAAAGAACGACACGAAATTCCAGATCATATTATTAAGGGTTGGTCTGCTATGGACTCGAGTGCATGTTGTGCACTCTAGTCCATGTTGCACTTTTTGGTAAATGGTGTTGCACTTTTCAATTATTAAACTGTATAATAATATTTTTAGTAAATAATTGAAAAGTGCAACACCATTTACAAAAAGTGTAAGTCATTAAACTAAAAAGTGCACATGGACTAGGGTGCACAGCATGCACTCGAGTGCATACTAGACTTTACCTATTATTAATCTCTTGCTTACATGGGGGGCTCCGACCACTTCTGCCTTCCTCCCGACAACTCGGATGGTGCCTTTCTCCATCTTCATTTTAGAGTAATAACACCTACTAATGCAGTTATTAACTTAACCAGGACCAGCTTTCTGTAAGCTTGCCATGTATGTCAAATATATGGTCCACAAGTACGAAAACGAGCTATTCACCAAGGGCTGCACAAGAATCAATAAATTGTAATATTGCCACTATATCATGAAAACAGATTTAAGGCTTTCAGAGCTCTGAATGTGGATCATCAACTTGCAGGAATATGAGACATATAAGTACCTGTAGATGGACAGGGATGACTTTGAATGTCAAGAAATCGCAGAAAGGCCAGTACAAAAGACCAGTTAGCAAAGTAGGAAGCAGATCCCGCTTCAATCGTGCAACAATATCATTCACACCTTCACCTGAAATTGAATTAGAAATTTTAACACAAACGGTTGATAGCAAAATACACAAATGACCCCAGTTTTACAAGGATCTTTGAATCCAGTGGTTTATCAATATATCAATGGGACAAGATTCTTCTATCCATTTTGTTGCTGTCCCTCATTAGTCATTATTTCATTTGGAACAGTATTTAGTTCACAGGTGTAGTGTAAATAAAATGACTATCAAATATTTCGCAAAAGATTGTTGATTTTAGTAAAGGCAGGCTGAGAAACAAATATAAGATGCCTTTCATAGAGACCTGGTTAAGTTAACTACTTCCAACCAGACCCAGGAACTTAAACTGTAACTTGACTTGAACCAGAGATATTACTATGTTAAGCACCTTTAACTCCCATATGATTCTAGGACGGGAGGAGTAATTTTGGAAAACAAAAAAACGACATATATTATGGAACAAAATTTATTCTCTAAAACGACATATAAATTGGAATAGAGGAAGTAATAATAATTAAAAAAATGGGAGATAGATAATTGATTGTGTATTGGAAATTGTGTTTGGAAAAAAAATTATAGGGTAGTATTTTAGAGGATTTGAAATCCTATACCAAAATCTGGAGAAACAAACGTGAATATGGATTTGAAAAAAAAAAAAGGTGGAGCGTGGGGCTAGAAGCGAACATACCATAAGAGTACGATAACAATAATTTAATATAAACAGCAAAACATGGAAAATATTAGCAGTAAGGTGATCCAGAATTACGTTTTCCAATTTAAAGCGCATGATGAGTAATATACCTTGAAGAGCAGCATTGAAAGAGAAGAAAATGCTATTGATAACTGGCCCATACATAAGCTGCCCCATTGCTATTTTCTTGAAGGTAGTTTTCACATCTCTCTGTGGTAATACTCTTCCAACATAGTTAAACCACAAATGCTGTGCTGAACCTAAAATAAACAGCCCAAACCCAGCCATCCTAAACGTCCTTGCTGGATCCCATTTATCATGGGGCTCCATTGTGATTACCTGAGCAAATCCAGTAACAATTAGATGACAAAGTCAAATCATCGAACATAGAAATAAGCCCTATTCTCGGGTTTTTTTTTTTTTTTAGAAAAGAAAAAAAACTCACGATCACCATTCACCAATTATATATCAGAATAGTGGAGCAAGATTCCAGGTTTACTGTTGTAAATTTGGGTTTGCAAGTAAGTAACATCCTTTATGCTCGTAATACAAATGTAGTCCTACATCAACCCAAACATCTATATATTTGATTCTTGAGTTTTGAATTGTTCAGCCTTATATTTATTTAAACATGTGAGTCCTGTTTTGCAGTTTGAAACCTTAGTGGTCAAATTCTATTATGCTATGTGAATATCTCTACATAAGGTTCACATCTAAAGCAGAAATAGAATACTATTAACTCAGAACTAACTTGAAAGCATATACTTCCTACCTTTTCAAGAGTAAAGATTATATGATTTACATCACTGAGTTTGAGCATATAAATAAATCTACACATTGTTAGTCCATTATTAACAGCACCATTTTCTCATATTCAGAAACTCATGATACTTATACATTTTGAAATCTCAAAGTAGAAAATTGGTGGGATCAGGTTGTGGATTATGGATTAGTCTGCAATCCATGTTTTAAAACTAAAGAAGTCCAGGCGTCTTCATTGAAAATTGTGAAAGCGTTTGTAATATACTACTTAAGATGAATTCTGTAGTCATATATATAGACAGATAGAAAACTAAATTTGCGTTTGTGTAGCAACCCCCAAAAGTGAAAGTTACAAGGATCACACATATAGAATGCATCTAACGTACAATAACCTAAGTTAAACTAAAACTATCACAACCAAATTCAACTAATATGCTCCATTCAGAAACAAGAATTTTACCACCAGAAATGCAAAATAAGAATAGTTCGAATTCAAGTTGGGGAATGAAAATGAATTACCTGGGAGGTGACGTCAGCTGCCCCATAAATGATGGCGGAGGATATACTCTTGGTCAATTTAGGACGGCGGTCGAGCATACCCAAATACCAGTTGAGGAATCCTCCTCCCGTAGTGGAATTGGATGAATAAAGCCGGCGGAAAAGCGGAGAGGAGGCGAATGGATGGTAGGGGGTTTGTTTCATGGTGGATTGATGATGGGAAGGGATGTAGGTTCTGCATTGTTGATTGTAGAGAGTAGAAGAGCGGCTGCGACGGAGAGCGTTCCGTGTGAAATTGGTTATGAGATGAAATGTTGTCATGTCGTCGATGGTTGTGGAATAATCCGTAATCTAGACTAGGGGAAGGGGAAGGGGTGCATATTTGAATGTTGCAGGAAACAAGGAAGACGAGTGATTGTAGTTTGCCAGATGCAACTGAACCTAAAATATTGGAACATGTGTGGTTTTGCAATAGCATTTGTCAAGAAAGTGAAAATTTTGTTTAATATATTCACTTATACAATCTTTTTTAGCATTATTGCAGTCACACAAAATTATAAAATGAATTTATTTAGCAAATGTAATGAGTCCATTAAAATATTGAAAATTTGGAAAATAAAATGGTCTGGCACTAAATTCAATCTTCTTATTAATACTATCATTTGTCCCTTTGAGCACCACCAATTTCTCACTTTATTTTATTATTATTGAGTTTTCATGTGTAAGGATTGTATAATTTTGTGATTGGGAGTACAACAAAAAGGAATTTTCTTGTTGGTGATTTATGAATGTTATTGAACACAATTTGTAGAACAATTTTTTTAGTTCAACAAAATTTCAGTTAAAATCGATTGATTTTATATCAGATTAATTTTGATTAAAATACTATGCTCTCTCAATTAAATATATGATGTTGAATGACTTCACCGGCTGCGGCGAATTTTCCAGAAAGGTGAAGGAGATAGTAAATACTGAATAGTGTGGAATGAGAAAATTTTGATTTTCGAATACGGAGATTTAGCAATACAGTTAAACTGAAAACTCAAATGAAAAGTAAAACAGGACAACAAAACATTGCCCTAAGTACTTAGGGCGTGTTTTGAAACTCTAAAAACTGCTTCCAGAATCACTTTTTTTCAAAAACTTGTGAGAGGGAGCTTTAAAAATAAGTGATTTTAGAAGCAGTTTGTAGATTTTCAAAACACACCCTTAATAACAAACAGATGGATGTATCATGTATTACTTTTGGTAAAATTTGATAAAATTAGAAACCTTAAATCCCACTAAGTAGGGTTGTAAACGAATCGAATAATTTTGCTCGATTCGATATTCGTATTCAAATTTTGATATTCGTATTCGAAATTTTATGATTCGAATTCAAATACAAATATTTTTTTTAATTCGATTAATAAACTAATACAAATAAAAAATTATAATTTGATATTCGTATTCGAAATTTTATGATTCGAATTCAAATTCAAATATTTTTTTTAATTCGATTAATAAACTAATACAAATACAAAATTATGACATTTGATTCGATATTAGTAAGTATTCAATTATATTTATAATATATATAAATAAATATTTTTTAAATGTATATTTGCCTCATGTCTTATAATATTATTTAAATTATTATTTTAAAAAATTTCTTCATAAATTTTTGAATCGAATAGTTTAAAGTCAAATTGAACAGTATTGAATACGAATCAATTTCAAATCGAATACTTGAAAAATAATGTTTAGAATATGTATTAAAAAATTCGAATCGAATACCGAATCAAATTTATTATTCGAAAATTAAACATATACGAATATTTTTACGAATCGAATACTGCAGTATTCACTTCGATTCGTTTACAACCCTAGGCTACAACAATCATATCTCACTACCACAACAATCATATGTCGCTATTGTGCTCGATAAAGGCACATATTTTAAATTAATACTCCTATTTAATACATACCATATGTTTAATAATTTATTTTCAGTTCATTTTAATAATTTAATACAGGTGATGAGAAAACGGAGAAGTAGCACAAAACTGATAGAAGGCGCAACCTGCTTTATAAACCTAAAAATAAATAAATAAATAAATGAAATTCAAGTGACACAAGCATTACAGATAATCACATTACAAACATCATTGGTGCACACTGCACTATAAGCAAGTGGAGACATAATAATTAGATAAATATTCAGGGAAATCGACAGAATATGTTAACCTGCATATCAATTGAAATCATCAACGAAAGCTTCTAACTTGCTATCGGAATCATAACTTAGCATTAAAAGCGCTGCCAATACCAACTAAAAATCACAATAAAGTGTGCTTGAATTACGCAAGAGACAAATTATCAAACAAAAATCCATACTTCGAAAAGCCTCCTCCACCCTTTCCTAAGGAAATAAGTTATTTCTAACTCAGACCAGTAGCCACAAAAATGTCCAACCTATGACCGAAAATTAGTACTATAATATATTATGCTATCCAACCAGTATATCCATTTTCATTTAACCCCAACACCTAAACACATTCAGCTCCCCTATCAAACTGACTCATTGCGATGAAAACTAAAACTGCTAATACACTAAATCAAAGACTTAATTATTAACAGATGTCTTGTTTTACAAGATATTTTCCTGTTACCTGGAGGCTGCAGTAACAAAAAGGGATTGAAAGATAACCAACAAACAAATGCACCAAAGTTTATTGATCTTCAGATGCCAATGAGATTGACAGGGGACTATATAACAAGAATCATGAAGCTAATATAAAAACACATTAGAAAATCAACAAAAGGATTTCCGAGAATTGTTGTATGGAGAAGGTTTATAAATGGCACTAGCCACTAAACTTCAGCCTATCAGTGGGAGATGTTAAATAATAACAATGACTCTAAGATGGCTGGAGATTACAATTCTTGAGTAGATGAAGGATTCAATCAATCAAGAACTTGCAGAGAGGAATGATCCAAGGTCGATTTAAGTGGTCTCTAATTGCTCAAGTCAGGGAAATATGGTACCAATTAAGTGAATGAGGCTCTAAATGAATAGCATTTCTGCTATTGTCTATTTACAGAATCCAATAGGTTTAGCTTCTTGATTTAGTATCTAAACACCATGGTCCAGTCATCTATACTCTAATCAAGAATGGTCACAAAAGAAGAAACATTTCTAACTAGATTCAACCTTCACACAACAACTATTTTGAAAACGTATACTGTCAAACAAGTTATACACTCCACAAAGCAGGAAAGTCGAACTAAAAGGACACGTTAACAATCAACACTATCACAGGAGAATAACATCATTAAATTATTAAAATAGTCATCACGCATCTAAATTAAAAAGATAAAAAAAATACGAATAAGTCTGTCGACAAAACATCATGTAATTAAAATACATAACAAAAATTATGCGATATTGCAAAATAAAATCCCAACCTCAACATTCAGCTTAATCTAGTGGGATTTCTATATCTCCGTCAGTGATCTCCTGCTGCAAATCCTTAGGATCCTTCCCATCCACGGTGCATCCAACGGAAACACACGTGCCGAGAATCTCCTTGACAGTGCCAGACAAATCCTTAGCTATGGAACGAACCTTCATCACCTTAGCGATCTCGATCACATCATCGAGTGAGATATTACCATTATGCTTAATGTTTTTGGTTTTCTTACGGTCTCTCTCGGGCTCCTTGAGGGCCTTGATGACTAAAGCGGCGGCAGAGGGGACGACGGTGACCTTGGCCTGACGGTTCTGGACGGTTAGCTTGACAGTGACGCGGAGACCCTTCCAATCCTTAGCTGTTTCCTTGGCGATGTCTTCACCGATCTTTTTGGGAGAAAGACCGAGAGGACCAATCTTAGGCGCGAGGGAACTCGCAGCGCCGACTTCTCCACCGGTAACTCGGACGAAAACGTCCACAACCTGCGATGGATCGAACTTCGGCGGCATTGTTGGCGGTTGCTAGGGTTTGAGAGTCGAGAGGAGAAAAGAAGCGAAAGGCAGAAAGAGGTAAGTCAGTTTTAGGGTTTTAGGGTAGTTGAAAGGCCGAAATGACGGAAAAGCCCACTTGAGAAATTTGGGCTTTACAGATTTGGGCCTTTTTTATCAATAACGAGAGCTGCCCGAAATGACCGAATAAGCACACTTGAGAAATTTGGGCTTTTTTCTCTTTTCTACGAGAGCAATATTTTAAGATGGATTGGGGTATATACCCTCCACAGCTTTGTTTAATACACTCCCCCTCCATTTTTTTTAATTCAATATATATATGAAATACCAATTTTGCCCTTAGTAAAATAGTATAGATACATACACACCCCTTTAAAACCCTAACCCTAATTTTCTCATCTTTTTCTTCATTTTCTCTTTTCCTCCCACATTTCTCCTCATTCCTCTCATCCGTCATCTGCGTTCGCCAACGCCTTTCTCTCCTCCTTCCTCGTTTCTCGCCTCCTCCTCATCACCTCCGCCGCTGCCCATCTTCTTTCTCTTTTTTTTATTTTTTTTTTGTAATTCTTCTACTCGCCCTCGGCCGCTCCTCCACCCTCAGCGCTCGCCGCCGCTCCGGCTCTCCCTCGGCCGTGGCGGCCCATCCCCAGCGCTCGTCGCCACTCCGGCTCTCCATCGGCCGTCGCGGTCCATCCCCATCGCTAGCCGTCGCGGCCCGGCCGCCCTTAGCGCTCGTCGCCGCTTCATCTTGCCCCGCCTTCCTCCGCATGAGAACATATTTGCTTTTTTTTTTTTAAATTTTCGATCATTATTGGTCGCTCAAAAACACTCTCGTCGACATCTTGGGTCGACAAGAGTGTTTTTGAGCGACCAATAATTGTCGAAAAATTCAATTTTTTTTTTTAATTTTCTTTCTAAATTTGGTCGACAAACTAGTGTTGACCGGAGTATTTTTAGTCGACAAACCAGTGTCGACCGGAGTATTTTTAGTCGACAAACCAGTGTCGACCGGAGTGTTTTTGGTCGACAAATTAGTGTCGACCGGAGTGTTTTTTAAAAATAGTAAGTGTTTTTTCTAAATTTTATGTGGTGGTGGTGGCGGCGGCGGCAGTCTAATTTTAGGGTTAGGATTTGTTTAAATTGTAGGGGAGTGTATGTATCTAACCTGATTTAGTAAAAGGGTAGAATTGGTATTTCATATATATATTGAATTAATAAAAATGAAGGGAGAGTGTATGAAACAAAGCTGGAGGGGTATATACCCCAACCCTTTTAAGATTTGAACATCCAGCTTGATAGATACACTGACAAAGTGGGATAGCTCAAGTGGTTCCAGCTTGATAGATACACTGACAAAGTGGGATAACTCAAGTGGTTAGAGCATAGATACACTTCTCTCATATTTTTTATTTAGATATTTCATAATTATTTTAAAATTTCTTTAAAAAAAGCATAAAGGGAGTGTATCTATAAAAGTTTGAGGTGCAAATAATAATACTCATATTTTTTACACATTAATTAGGAAACATAGTAGTATTACTCATCCGTCCAAGCCTAAGCTTTTAATTTGTTCATTTTTAGTAAATTATTATCTCTAACGTTTCATTACACGGCTAAACAAACTCCGGGTTCTACTATACACACCTCATAACTTCAATTACTATACATATTACACATAAAATATAATTTTTTAAAAAAAAAGTCACACCACATTTTTAGGCAATTATAAGTCAATTTTAAAAAATAAAAAAATTACGAAAAAAATCATTCTCCATTAACGGAAGTACGGAACGGAAGAAACACGGTGAAAAATAAAAGTGAGTTCAAGTTTAAAAGAAGGAGTTCTAACCGTACATATTTGACATTCACAATTTTCTACCGAACAAAATGAGTAAATTTGATACGCTTAATCTCCATTTTTTACATCAAAATCAAGGGTTTTAATTTTTGTGATTTTTTAAAAAAAATTGAAGTATCTTGAATTTAATTTTTTTTTCTTAATTTACCGTTTAGAGTAGAAGGATTTTTATCGAGATTTTTTTTTATTTGAGTATAATTGTTTAAAATTGATATGTAGGTAGAAATTTAAAAATAAAATATTTTATATGGAGTTTGTTTAGCGGCCTATTCTTATTTCTCTTAATCACATACCTCTAATGCATATACTATTATTCTATTAAAAAAATGAAAAGTTTATTTCGATAAACTGGAACGAATGAATTACATGTATAGTACTCCCTTTCCATCCAATTTCATTATTCTTACTTTTCTTTTTTGGTTGTCCAATTTTATTATGTCCATACTTTTTAAAAATAATATTTTTTTGGTCACTTAAGTATATCTCTTTTCATATTTGGTCACCCACATTTACTCATTATCAAAATTGGTCACTCAGTTATTATATTTTATCAATATTGATCATTCCATTAGTCAATCTGTCATTTGACTAACAAAGAAATAGTAGTTTTGAGTGCAAAATTTCTTAAAATCTACGTTAAATTTTTTTCATGCATCTTCTAGCAAATCCAATAGCAAGAATGAAACATGTGAGTTGGGGAGTAGGGAAGAAAAACTAAAAATCTTAGTCAATCACAAAAATTACCAATATTTATATGTATATTTTATTATTTCAATTTAAGTTTTAAGTCTTTTTATGATTAAATTATTTTATTATATTATATTTATCTTATAAATCAGAAGAAATTCTCATTATATTAATAGGTTATAAATCAGAAGAAATTCTCATTATATTAATAGGTTAGAATGAATTCCTACGCGATTCAATCTAACCTTTTTTCTTCATGGATAGTTAAAAAAAGGGTTGGTCTGCTATGGACTCGAGTGCATGTTGTGCACCCTAGCCCATGTTGCACTTTTCAGTTTACTGACTTACACTTTTTTGGTAAATGGTGTTGCACTTTTCAATTATTAAACTGTATAATAATATTTTTATTAAACTGAAAAGTGCACATGCACTAAGGTGCACAACATGCACTCGAGTGCATACTAGACTTTATCTTAAAAAAATTCAGTAAGTTTTAATAATTATTTAACTCAATTATGAATTCCTCTCACGGTTGTTGTTGGTTTACTTTTTATTTTACACAAAATGAGAAACTCAATGAAACTTTGTATTCAGTTTTTTTTTTTTTTAACAATTGTACTTTGTTTTTAAATTCTTGGTTTCATATTAAATTTGTATAATAATGGGGGATAGAAACTTATTTCAATTCATTTCTCTATTTATAATTATTGGAGCATAATTTGTGGTGAAGATTAATTGTAAAGAATTTTTTAAAATTATCAATTCAAGAAAATTTCATAAACTTATTTTTCATTCTAAATATTTTTCTATTAAAATCATTATTGCAGATTTCTTGAAATGTTAGTCAAACAATTGAATCACGTTCTAGAATATGCTTACGCTCCATTGGGTGCTTATGTGTTTTTTTCATTAGTTCTGGAAGATTAGGTGCTTCTGCTTCTGTGTTTGTTTCATTAGTTCTGGAAGATTAGGTGCTTCTGTGTTTGTTTCATTAGTTCTAGATGCATGAGAATTTTTTAACTGGTTTTGAGAAATTTCACGGCTCAAAATTCTTTTTCCGTTAGTCAATGATCAGAGTGATCAATTTTGATATAATATAATAATTGGGTGGCCATAGTAACTAAATGTGGGTGACCAAATATGAAAAGAGGTAAAATTTGGTGATATTTTCACATATTATTCATACTACTTTATCTTCACCTTCTTAGCATCACTTATTTTACCCAATTTGTCATTCACTTTATTTATAATCAATCATTTTATTTATAAATGGACCCCACAATACTTTATCATACCTTAACTTATCTACTTTATGAATAAACTAATCAATATTCAATAAAACTCGTGTACGAAAAAATGAGCAGTTTAAAATTAGACAGAGGAAGTAATTGTTAAAATAAATAAAAATAGAATAATAGAAGGTACAAGTAGGAGTGTTCAAAAAGAAAACCGGACCGGAACCGGACCGACCGTTTAGATTCCGGTCCGACAAATTTTGGATTCCGGTCTTCCGGTCCGGACCGGTTTGGACCCGTTTTTTTTTTTTTTACTAATGCACTCTCAATTATTTTTCAAAACCAAGTAATTGGTGAAAATGTGTTGAAATCTATTACTCCCTCCGTCCCACAGGAATTTGCACATTTTCCATATATGGATGTCCCATACCAATTTGCACACTCCATAAAAGGAAATATCTTCACAACCCTCACCCTTGAAATATACTCATATTTACCCATATGACATTACTTTTCCACACTTAATCTACTTTTTACTTTACTTTATTCATTAAAGTTTACAAAATTACCCTTCAAAACATCAATCATTACACCTTTTCTTACACATTTATTAAAATGTGTGCCGGTCAAAGGGTGCAAGTTCCTCCGGGACGGAGGGAGTACATTTTTTGCAAATATATAATTTAACAAACATATTTAATTTTTTTTAGGGTCAAAAGATCATTAATAATAATGTAAATAAAATTCACATTGGCGTAATGAAGAACAAACACTTTAATTTTCATACACAAATTCAACAATTTTGTTCTTACTTCCATAAACTTAAAAAAAAAATTAAAAAAAAAATTTTTGGTCCAACCGATCCGGTCTCCGGTCCGTAAAATCTTATAATTCCGGTCCCGGTCCAAACCGGTCCCGATCCGATTCCTGACCGGTGCACACCCCTAGGTACAAGATAAAAATTACGTGTTGTCAAAAAATGAATAAGAAGTTTTGTATGGAACGCTTGCCTCGATAAGATGAGAAGCTTAGCAAGGGAATAAATTATTAGAATAGAAATTACATAAATTCACCTTTGTTGTGAACCTTTAATTTTGGTTTATAAAATTTGTGCTCTAAAATAAAATCCTGAAAAATAATCGTATATAGGAGTATCATATACTCTCTTCGCAACTATTTGTACACTAGTCTTACTCGTTCGTACCACAATTGATTGCACACCCTTATAAATGAATTTTTTTCATAAACTTCACTCTCACAATATTCACATATTTACTGTCATTACTTTTACACTCATTTCAATCACTTGTTTTACTTTATTAATTTAACTTTATAAAATTACTTATCAACATTCAACTCATTACACTTTTTAAAATAAAAAAAATTGTATCTAGCTTATTGTGCAAACAGTTATGAAACGAAGTGGGAATGACTTAGGATAAGTCCAACAGATTTGGGGAAACATATCATGAGTTTGCAATATTGATTGTAATGCATATTCATGATAGAGAGTAGGTAGGCTAGCTATAAAGTCACGGAAATGGGCATCTGTATTCTGTGTTAATTTCAAGTACCTATATCTGTATGCAGTTGTCACTTCACCAAAACCCAACAATAATTCTACAAAACCAAAATAAATGTAAAATATCCATCACAAAATTGTGAGTACGACTTTAAGACAAGGCATGAGCCTTTGTTTGTGCACTCTCTCACTTGTCATATTTCTAAATAAAGTTGTACAACCCATCCTTATATATCTAAAGTTATTCCCACTATAAAATTGATACATGGTAAATTAAAAGAGAAGGCGATTGATGCGATGTTCATATAATGGAAAATTGTAGATGAGGCAATGAAGTGAAAAGTAACTAAAGTATAGATTAAGATGAACACGCAAATTAAAAAATGTAATAATGAGTCGTAAGATTATGTTTATCCATGTTCGATCATAACGGGGTAATCAAATAGGGAGTATAAAATTTATTTCTCACTCCTCCACCTACACATTTTACACCACAACCCAAACTCTTCTTTTTTTCACACTTTATCCATAACCACCACAACCACAACCAATATTTAATAAATTATTTCTTTTATAATATTTTCACAATATTTAGAAAATATATACGATTATTTAAAAAATTCATAACTATAATAAAAAAAATTATCATACACTTGAAAAAAAATTACAACATTCAACAATAAAATTAAAATTACCAAAATTAAAATACAACTTAAAATAAATAAATCTGACTACAAATAAATGCTTAATTACAACAAAACAAAATATGCAAATTACATATTTAATTATCAATTCCGAATTTTTGCCATGCTCAATCAAATCGTTCTTAAAAGGCTATTACGAAATTGTTCTCTACTAGTCATATAGAAAATCCACATTTAAATTTATTAATTTTTTATAATATTTACACAATGTTTAGAAAATATATACAGCTATTTAATAGAAAAAAAATTAAAATATAAAAAGAATAGTTAACACAATTTAGAAGAGAAAAGAGAGTGTATGAAATTGTAATCCAAAACATATCAAGATAAGATTGGTCTCTATTTATAGATAATTTAATTTTATGAATTTTGGTATTTTTTATTTTTATTTTTAAGTAAATAAGTGAAAATCAGAAATTATGGTCGTCAAATAATATGGAATTTTCCTTTTTTTTTTTTTTGTCCTATTTGAATGACCAGGTCATCCAAGGACCAATAAACATGGTCTAAACATTTATATATAAAGTAAGAAAATGTTGATTTGTGTGTATATGCAAGTCCAAAAGTAATGACAAATTGAGGATATTATGGAAATGAAGTTTATAAAAGGGTTTTCATATTAAAAGTGTATAAGTTATTGTGAAACGTCACGAAAATGAAAATGTGAAAGTTACTGTTGGAGGAATGGAGTATTATACTTTCCTCATCCCTCGAAGCATCTCCAATGCTTGGTGGCAAATTTGTCACAAAAATCATCAATTTACCACTAAATTTGAGTAAAATGGTAAAATCATCTTCAACCATTCAACTCAAATTTTCATTCAATGCTTAGAATATTCTCTTAGAATTTTCTTAATTTTATCTTTTTTATATTTTATTTTATTAAATATTAATTTATAATCTACTCCTAATATATAATCTTATATTTACATTTAATTTTTTTTTATTTTTTTTTAAAATGACACATTCAATACACGATAAAAAAAACACAATGTAATTTCATTGAAACAACGCATCAACAATACATTTTAATACTAAGAAAATTAAATTTATACTATGTTTTATTTTCTATTGTAATTTAAATTTGTAGAATGTATGTTTTATTGTCTATTGTAATTTAAATTAATAGTATGTATGTTTTACTTCTCATTATTTATATATATATATATATATATATATATATAAAATATGTTTGCCACAATGAATAGAATTCTTCCCCCACACTACTCATTTGTGGTAAATAGCCACCAAATTAGTGTCTCCTTTGAAGATGTTCTATACCACATTAGCCACCAAAATTGCTCATTAGCCTCTCCAATGTAGATGGTCGATCTAACTAGTTTACTATTGTGATCGTCTCATCAAAAGCTACTCTAACGTACAACACTCATTATCTCACTTTTTTTTTTCTACATTTTCTTATACTTCTTTCTATTTTTTCTTTTCTTTACCTCAACAACACACTGTACATATAATTATACGGAGTTTTTTTTTATTCAATTTAAAAAAGGTAAGCGAACATTTTTTGAAGTAATGAAAGAGTTTTTTTTATTTTTATTATTTTTAGTTAGCTAATAAAGATTGGTGGAAAAAAAAGTACGGGGTAAAAGACAGAATAGAAGTGTGAAACCAAAGAGCAAAAATGTACTCCGTAATACGATTATGTAAGAATTTGTGTGTGTACATATTATAAAAAATTAAGAATGAATTGATATTTAAATGAGAAAATTGAATGAAATGGGGTCCATCCTCATATGGATGAGGTCATCCTTTTCAAAAATAAAATAAAAAATAGACCACTTTGTTTATAAGATTTTTTTTTTTTTTATTATATGTTTATATGTTTAATGTGTTGTCGTATTCGCAAGGTCATAATGATTGTATGATTGATGAATTTCACTCTTGTTGGAGATTTACGGGGTTTTATGGCAATCATAATCTAGCACATCGATCTTTTTCGTGGGAATTGCTCAAGAAACTTTATTTTTCTCAATTGAATAATTGTGTGCCTTGGTTGGTAGGGGGGATTTCAATGAGACCTTGTACTTGCATGAAAAATGGGGGGGGGGGGGGGTAATAAGAAGCCTTTGGCGAGAATGATTCAGTTTCAGGAGACTTTAGATTTTGCAAATCTTAAGTCTTTGGATTCTGTAGGTCCTAAATTTACTTGGATGAATAGAAGACATGGACAAAGTCTTATCAAGGAAAGGTTGGATAGGTTTGTTGCAAATACTGAATGGACTCATAGGTTTCCACATTATGAGGCTCGTACTTTGGATTTTTCGGGATCAGATCATCGTCCTATTTTACTTAATTGTGTAGCTAAAGTGAGACCGAGACATCCAAGAATAAATGATCAGTTTCGATTTGAAAATCATTGGGTTAAAGAACGAGATTTTACTACACAAGTCGAACAAATTTGGAAACAAAGGAAGGAGGGTGTCCTGCTCAAAGATACTTTGAATTATTGTAGCCGATCATTAAGTAAATGGGATAAGTCAAAGAAGGGGACAATTCCACAGCGAATTACGGTGGTTCAGAATCTTATTAATGAAGAACTCAATAATGAGGAGTGTCATTCAGACATGCAGAAGGTCAGGAATTTGGAAGTGGAGCTGGAAAAACTTAACTCTCAAGAAGAATGGTATTGGAAGCAAAGATCAAGAGTCTCATGGATGAAAGAAGGGGATCAAAATACTAAGTTTTTTCATGCTAGAGCCAGTGCTAGACGAAGGCGTAATGCTATTACTGGAATTATGACGGAGGAGGGGCAGTGGTTTTCGAAGGAAAGTGATGTTAGGCATTGTTTCTTACAATATTTTGAAATTTATTTTCTACATCACAACCAGATTTGGCAGAGATTCAAGCAGCTGTACTTCCTATGAATCATGTGATGGACAATAGTGTTTTATCCCTTCTTGATACTCCTTTTACGAAGGAGGAAGTTACAAGAGCAGTTAGAGATCTTAATCCGTGGAAAGCTCCGGGGCCTGATGGTTTTCCAGCCTCGTTTTATCAGATAAATTGGACGACAATTGGTGATGATATCTCTGGACATGTTTTGGCAGCTCTCAATAATAATGGTGATTTAGTGTCTTGGAATCAGACAGTTATCACACTCATTCCTAAGGTAAAAAGCCCTCATAAAATTTCTCAATACAGGCCTATTAGTTTATGTAACGTTAGCTACAGAATTCTGGCGCGTACAATCACTAATAGGCTTAAAGGGGTGATGAATGAGATTATTGATCCATTTCAAAGTGCCTTCATTCCGGGGCGTCTTATCACAAATAATATTCTAGCTGCATTTGAGGGTTTTCACTGGGTTAAAGCTTCTAAAAGCAAGAAGGGCTATGCAACACTTAAATTGGATATGAGCAAAGCGTATGATCGTGTGGAATGGCCTTTTCTCAGAGCGGCAATGGAAAAACTTGGTTTCTCCCAACGGTGGATTGGCCTTGTGATGAAGTGTATCTCATCAGTCCAGTACAACATTAATATCAATGGCAGACAAACTGATTTTTTTACACCCACCTGAGGACTTAGACAAGAGGATCCCCTCTCTCCGTTTTTATTTGTCATCTGCGCACAATGTCTTTCATCTTTGATTTCTAAGGCCATCTCTGATCGAGTAATGATGGGGATCAAGATTGCCAGGTCAGCTCCAGTTTTATCTCATTAATTTTTTGCTGATGATAGTTTGATTTTCTTTCAAGCTGATAAGGAGAATGGGGTTGGTTTGAAAAAGTGTTTGACCATGTATGAAAGGGCTTCTGGTCAGTTGATTAATTTGGAAAAATCAAACATCTCTTTCAGCCCACATACGAAGCCTGAGAACATTGCTTGTGTTAAGCATATTTTGGGGATCAGATCATCTCAAAGCCATGAATTTTACTTAGGCCTCCCAGCTTTTTCCATCAGGGCAAAAAGATTACACTTTGGGTATTTGGTGGATAGAATTAGGCAAAAGATAAATGCTTGGGATCATCGTTTTTTCTCGGAAGGTGGCAAGGAAGTCTTAATTAAATCAGTGCTTCAAGCTATTCCCTCATATGCCATGTCATGTTTCAGGATTCCAACAACCATTTGTGCAGATATGGAAAAGTTGATTGCAGGGTTTTGGTGGGGTGATAAAGTTGATCAAAAGAAGCTGCATTGGATGAAATTGACAGAAATGTGCAGAACGAAAGAGGATGGGGGGATTGGCTTTCGGAGTATGGTGGCTTTCAATAAAGCTCTTCTTGCTAAACAAGTGTGGCGTATTATGTGTAACCCGGATTCTTTGATAAGCAAGTTATTTAAAGCAAGGTATTTTAAACATATTGATATGCTGGAAGCTGAGTTAGGCTCTAATCCATCTTTTGTCTGGCGCTCTTTGCTTTGGAGTCGAGATATTATTGAAAAAGGTATGCGTTGGAGAGTTGGTAAGGGCAATAAGGTGCATATATTTCGGGATAAATGGGTTACGGATTTGCAGGATGGAGTTCCGTCTTCTAAGTTTGCAAGCGCTTCACAGGTTAGCCGTTTTATTTTGCCAGATTATGGTTGGGACATTCAGCTGTTGCAACGTGCCTTTTTACCACATGAGGTGGCTGCCATTGTGAAAGTCCCTCTGTATGGAAAGGATAAGGAGGATGTTCGTTATTGGCCGCACCATTCATCTGGACAGTATACAGTTGCGTCTGGATATTCGGCCGCAATAAAAAATATGGTTTTGCGAATGAAAGTGAGCAGTCCAGGAACCTCGGATGGGAAGGAGGCTGGTAGAATGCTTAATAAAATGTGGAATTTGTGTGTACCTCCGAAAATACGAATATTTGGTTGGAAATTGCTTAATAACATGTTTGCAGCGGAAGGAAATTTGGCCCGTCATCATGTCCCGATTGAGCCTGTTTGTTTATGTTGTGGCAACTTTGGAGCTGACTCCATTCATGTCATTTTCAAATGTCCTTTTGCCAAATTAATTTGGAAAAAACATGGTTTTTGGAGTATTCTTAAAGGATTGCTTTCGGGCTCTGTTTCGGACCTTCTGTTTGTTCTATTCCGAGAAGAGGGAGTGGAGAAGGTGGAGGAAATTATGATGATATCCTGGGCGATTTGGAGGCAAAGATGCCAAATGCTCCACCAAAAGCAATTATCGAAGGATTGGATTGCACAGGATTTTAATGCTCGATGGGCTATTGATTATTGGAAAGAGTATTCGATGAGCAGAAAGGGGGGAAATTTTGATGTCTTCCACAGTAAGAAGATGGGTATTCAGATGAATAATAAAGTATGGGGCCATATTTTATTCATAGATGTGTCTTATAATTTGGAAAAAAATGCTTTTGGAGTTGGTTATATTCTTATGAAGGATGAAAATTCTTTTTTAATTGCTGGCTTCAGAAGAATTCCTCATCCAGGCACTGTTGTAGCAGGGGAGTTGAGGGCTATAGAGGTTGGTTTGGAAAGGAGCATTGCGGCTAAAAAGGTTATAAAGGGAATTCGTTTAGATTCTGCAACGGCCGTAGATGCTATCAATTCGGTGAAATCTTTGGATGGCTTTGAAAAAGGTATTGTTCTTCGAATTAAATCACTTCTACGATCAATCCTAGTGTGGGATTGTCAACACGTTTACAGAGATTCAAATACCTTGGCTCATAATTTGGCTCAGAAGGTTGTTGTTTCTTCAAATCCTCAAGAGTGGGTTGGAGAAGGACTTATTCAAGACTTAAAGGAGAATTGGGATATCTGATATTACTGTTTTTTATTTTCTCCATGTAATAGTCTGTTTAAAAAAAAAAAAAAAAAAAAAGGAACTCATAACAAATGTTTCATTGAGATTTGGATTTTTGATTAGTCTTGTGGAACTAGAGTTGTCTATCGGGTTGGCCCTAGCCCTATAGGGCCAGCCCTACAGGGCTACGGGCTAAACGGGTTAGGGCCTTAACTGGTTCGTACTTAACGGTCCTACAATTGTTGGGACCTAACCCTAACCCTAGCGGGCCACGGGCTAAACGGGCCACTAACGGGCTACAATAATTTTTTTTTCTTTTAAAATTTAAGGTTCCAATTGACACGTCCAATAAGAAAATAAAATAGAAAAATATATAATTAGTTAATGATCGATAAATAAGAAAACAAAATTATGATTTAAACACAATTCTAGAACTAATTGGTCCCTAATATGATTAAATAAAGCTAAAAAAATTCATAATCTAATAAAAAAAATAGCAATAATAACTAATAAATGATATGGGTTGCTTAATGCTTATAGTTATGGCTATGAGCCAAATGACTCAAAATTTGTTCGTATGTTATTTATTAAAAAAAAAAAAAAGTAACAACTCGGGCTAGCGGGCTAGCCCTGTAGCCCTGCGGGCTGGCCCGGTTTAGCCCGCGGGCTAACCGGTCCGGGTCAAAAAAGCCCGGATTTAAACGGGCCTATGATTCATGAACCCTAACCCTGCATTTTTCAGGGTTAAACGGGCCAGCCCGGTTAGCCCGGCCCGGATAAACATCTCTATGTGGAACGAGTTGATTTGATTTTTTTTTTTTTTTCACATATATGTTGAAAAATGTAAGTCATTATAATTAAAAAGTGAAACACAATATTGCTGAAATGCATAACATACTCCCTCCGTCCGCCTATAAGTTTCACGTTACTTTTTGGCACATAGATTAAGAAAAGTGATTAAATAATAGATATAGTACAAGTGATTTTTTGGCACATAGATTAAGAAAAGTGATTAAATAATAGATATAGTACAAGTGATGTGATTGAGAGAGGAGAGAGGAGAGAGATAGAGAGAAAAAAATAAGATATAAAGTGAAGTGTAAGAAAAAATACTTACCAAAAAAGGTATGTGAAGCTTATAGGCGGACGGAGGGAGTATTTTTTATTAAATAGTGTAATACACTATAATTGAAAAGTGCAATAAAGTTTTTAATGAAAAGTGTAAAACATTATAACTAAAAAGTGCAAATCAGTATAATTGAAAAGTGCAACACAATATTTAATGAAAAGGGTAATTCCTAAAGACACTTAAAAAAAAAAAAAAAAACAAATATAATTGACTCAAATAAGAGCAAACATAAATGTAATAACCCATTATGCCCTTAGATTTAAAAGACTAATTTATTAATTTAATATTTAATTAAGCAATTCGTATTTTTCCTTAATTTTCGCCCCTCTCCTCCAACAACATTTATATCAATCAATATTTCTTCCGTTTCAAGATCACTGTGTCTCAATTCATTATTTGACCTTCCTTATTCTTGATCAATATCCATCTTTATACGGTAATCTTCAATTATTGATTCATACTTTCCATAATAAAACACTACTACAAAAAAACGTCGTTATTGTGTTTGTTAATTGTTTCTCCATATTTTTCTAGCCTGATTTCATCTTTCTTGATAAGTTGCAGATTCTCAATCAATTGACTATTTCGTTATACTCAAGATCGAATTTCATGGGAAAACCAAGTTGGTGCGTGTTAATCAGTCTTCAATGCTTTTGAGAAATTCCTAAAACTGGGGATGTAGAATAATCAGCCGTGAATTGTGGAAGATTTTAATATCAATGCTTTGAGAAAAGTCCTAAAATTGGGGATGCAGAGATTTGCATTCAAATTTTAAAATTAGTTGACTTAATATTATATTAAAACACAATTTTAAATATTAGGGTAAGATGGTACATTTAAATTAGAATTTGACCTTAATTTGAAATTAATTTGAACCTGGTCCTTATTTGAAAAAACTCTATGTGAAAAGAGTGTAATACACTATAACTGAAAAGTGCAACAAAGTTTTTAATGAAAAGTGTAAAACATTATAACTAAAAAGTGCAAATCAGTATAATTGAAAAGTGCAATACAATATTTAATAAAAAATATAAGTTATTATAACTGAAAAGTGCAACACAATATTATTGAAAAGTACGCGTCTATATAACTAAAAGGTGCAACATAACATTACCAAAAAAAAAATGTATGTCAATATAATTGAAACTGTTATTTTAAAAAGTTACAATTTTTTTTTATCAACTCAATTTTCTTATAAAGAATCGATTTTACAGGGGACATACCTTGTATTTTTCCTTGTGGGAGTTACATTTTGAATAGGTTTGTTTTGGAATTTTAAATTGGATTTGAAAATTTGAAATTCAATTTATATTTTATTTTGAAATTTATAATTAAAATTCTACTCCCTCCACTTTTAAATAAGTGTCATTTTAATAATTTTCAACAAATTAAAATATATAATTATGGACCATTTTACCCTTAATTAATGATAACTAATTTTAATATTAAATTTATGTTTAGTAATGAATGTGGTCAATATTGTAGGTGATATTCATGTATATAATAATTAAGGTTTATCATGATTTATACTATATTACTATATTTAAAAGAGAAAAAACTTAAATTAAGGTAAAAAAATTGAAGAGAGTATAATGTATAAGGGTAAAATTGTCAAAATTAAAGAAAAATGTGTAGAATGACACTTATTTTGAAAATATTAAAAAAGACAAAGTGACACTTAATTAAAAACGGAGGGAGTATTACCAAAATTTTACAAAATTAAATTCTATAAATACGAAAATACCTACAAATTATATATAATTGTTTATAAACTCTATACACACCCTTATCAATTCTATTCGTATAGCATAGAGTTAAACCATATTATTCTTAAATTTAAAAAATATTCAAGTTACTCAAATTTTGAAATTAGAATTTAAAATTTCTCAAAATCTGTAAACAAATATTTATAATTTGTCAACTATATTAATTAAGCATTGTAATTTGTCAACTATATTATTTAAGCATACTATGTTTGTAAGTTGATCAAAAGTCAACAATATTTGATATGAGGTGGAGTAAATAATTATTTAGGAAATTCAATAATTAAGATACGTCATCATCTTTAAAATCATCTTTAAAATTAATAATTTCATTAAATTAAATTACAACACGTTAGTAAATTATGTTTATTAAATCATAAATGACACACAATCATCAATATAAATTTGATTTGAGTTAGAATTGTGTACATTCAATTACATGGTCCAACTGATGGAATTAAATCATAATTTTAACTTAATTCTAATTTACTGTGTCAAAAATTCAATTAAACTAACTGAAATTATATACAAATCACTTAAAATTAAATTATATACGAAAATTTATCAATAAATTTTGCGGTGATCTCGTTACCTCTAAAAGAATCATTTGAAGCTGGAAACTTGGAATAATTAAAGCAATTACAGCTAATATATTATTTTTATTATATTATTACAACATACTGTATTACGGGTTAATCTAACCTAATCACATGGAATTAATATCTACGGTTCCCAAATCCCAAACTGGATAATAGTTAGAATATAATACTACAAGTTTTACAGAATAAAGCAACACTTATTAGGCATTTGTTTCAAGAAAATACAGAGTGGTTTGTCTATTATTTCATGATTAACTTTATCTGTCATTTCGTACGTTATAAGATAAACTACTATCTTACTAGTATTAAATAAGAATGACGAAATTATCTATTGCAACATGAATTATAATTAATTTTTAAATTAAAGAAGTTAACAAGTTGTGTTGAATGGATCAACTATTCCAAATGCCATAATAAAAGGAGTAGTACATAATATTCAATCAAAGTTGTAATTCTCGATTCGTGTAATTTAAATATGCCATATTTTAATTGAGATTTGTAGAACATCTATAGCAAAAGATGAAATGCAATTTAAAAAAAGCTAGAAATAGATACAGTTTTAATAAAAATGTTGCTAATGAGACTATACGTTATTTTGATGTATTTAGTGAGTGCTCTCCACCATAGAGTTGTTAAGCAGTTCGATAACTATTCAATACCCCTACTACAAAAAATAGATCACATCAGATTGTTTTTTTTTTGGGTCGAATTCATTTTAAATTGATAAATGCATTGTCTGTGAAGTATATGTTCATCAGTTCATGTATGTCCTATAAATCTACCTGTTGTAGATTGAAAATTGCAAACGGACATTCAAAAGAAACAATTAGTACTTAATCACAAGATTGGTTTTGGAATCTATATATTTTACAGTAATTGTGTTGAGTATTGTTCAACAAATTGTTTATTAATGACTGGAGAATATGAACTTTCTTCCTGTGATGGCATCACAAATTGAATTATAAACTCAACTCTTGAAAGTTCGAATTTGATTTGTTCATATTATTAAACGAGTTAAAACTGATGTCATAAAATGCTCGATTTACAAATAAACCGGTTCAAACTCAAATTATATATGTAACCGCACTTAGTAAATTTTAATTCTATAATTGTATTAAAGTTAGTAGTGGAAGCATCATAACATATCACTTTAATTTTCAATATATATATGTATGTAACCGCACTTAGTTATTTGTATAATCCCAAGTGGCAACATTATGATACCCTAGTAGCACTAGTAGTTTTGATTAGCATTTCACACACTTCAATAAGTACCCATTATTAGCACCCTTAATTATTTTAACATTGTCCCCCTATGGACGAGACATACCAATTATATATGCATCTTAATTCTAAATTAATAACACCAAAAGTCTTTAACTAATCTTATGTCTCAAAAAGAGGGTTATATCTTTTATTCCATCAATATAATCATTCATATCAAAATCGTAGAATTTTTAAAGATGAGGAATGTAATCGAATCGATTAAAATTTATGAGTAATTTTCACCCTAAAACCTTTTTTTATAGGTGTGTGAATCCCCCTTTATAATATTTTTTAACTAATATATTTATATGTTTAAATATATGAATTATGGCAAAAACTTGTGTGAGACCGTCTCACGGATCTTTTTCTGTGAGACGGTTCCTTTTAACCCATATTTCAAAATTTTGGGTAGGATAATCCTTTTTTTTTTCCAGATTTTGATTTGTAAAAAAAGTGATAATGTTTAATTAAAAAGTGATAATATTTTTAACAAAAGTGACTGTCACTTTTTACTTAAACACTATCACTTTTTGTTCAAACATTATCACTTTTTATATATGAGGCCCGTCTCACGGATCTCTTTCTGTGAGACGGTCTCACCCAAGACTAGCCCATGAATTATATATCAAATGGTGGATTTTGTACCTGTATTCTATACGCGGTTGGTGAATTGCAAACAAACACTCCACCTGATTCCATATTAAAATCGTATATATAATTTAAAATTATGGGGTTTTGTGGAAATCGGAACGGAAAATATTGTTCTCGTTCCCTCCCCACCTCCAGGGTGTATATTTTCTCTGTTCCTTTTCCTGAATTTAATCGAAAAAATCCTCGTTCAATACGAGTCCCTGTGAAATACGAGAATTTCTCGTCCCACTAGCAACCCTACAAATGACTTTTTTTTTTTGAGCTGATACAAACGACTTGATTTAATTACATTGGTGGAGATAATTAATATACTACATACTCCCTCGATGGCTTGGAATTTAAGAGTGTTTTCCCTTTAAATTTCAGACTAAAAACATTTAAGGTGTAAATAATTTTTATGAGATCAGTCTATAAATTTAACCCTAATTTTAAACGGAGTCGCTACTATTAAACGGTAAGATCAGTCTCCCAAATTAGTTGATCTTGAACCAGATAACGATTATAAAAAAAAAAATACAATTGTACTCCAATTAACTACACTTTGTGAGGTTGCACCAATAAATAACGCTGGGAATATTTAACTACTGAATAGGTAGATTAGTGGTTAATATTTTCTGAACAAAAGACATTGGTGGGAATATTTATGACTTCTCTTCTCGTATATTGGTTAAACTCAACTCATACATCGCTATCTAACTTTCTTTAATAGTGTACCATAATATTCCATTCAAACTTCAAATATCTAAAACCCAAATCCCTAAAATACCCCCCTCCCACCCGTTGGTCTAAAAATAACCAAAGGATCAACTTATAAACAGTCACCAATTTTGAAATCATTTGTTAGTTAGGAGAATATTTTTTTGGAGTCCATTATATTCATATTGAAGTTAACAAAAATTACAAAAAATAAAATAAAAAATAGTGGTACGGATTGAACTAAATAATTGTCTAAATTAAATTATAGTATGAACTTGTAATTATATAGTGGTACGCACTTAAAAAAATATGATAATTCAGTGTGAATTAAATAGGGGTCGAATTTCTTATATGATGTTACATGCTTAAAAATAATGGTACAAACTGAATTAATTAGTAATACAAGTTATTAACATGGTGGTACTGACTAAACTTTAGCAAAATATTAGAAAGGGTTAGGGTATGATTGAAAAAAAAAATCTCTTAAAACTAAAAAAGAATGAAACGGAGATGGTAAAGAATGGAGTTTCCACAATGGTTTTTTTAATTATTATTATGGTTTGATATTTTTTTTTTGTGTATTTCAAATTTCGTATAGATATATGTAATCAAATACTAGTATATATATGATGTAGATCGATAACCATTACATACAAATCAAATACTAGTATATATTATGTAGATAACCATTACATACAATACAAGACAATATTTATTTGTTGGAATATAGACTTCTTATGGCCAATCGATGTCATTCATTGAATTCTCATAATATAATTTTATTTGCATGAAATATTTTTATTGAATGCAACTGTTACATATAAATACAATAAAAAGAATTAACATTAAAAATGATGCGTGACTCACTCAAATAAAAGAACTTATTTTTCAAAATTACAAATGATGCCGACATGGGGACACTCAATAAAATAACTTATTTTTTTCTTTTTAATTACAAATGATGTGGACACTCAAATAACCAAATAAAAAACTTAGTCTAGGCATATACATAAAATAAAATAATGTACATATGAAACCTCTCATTATTATTTTTCCTCCCTTCCACAATTATTATATTTTTAGGAGAAATGAAGTATTTAAATTTCACATGACACGTAAATGTAAATGATATGGGGGTCGGGACCACATAAAGGATTGGAATTTGGAAAATACAGAAAAATGAATAAATAATACTAGTAACTCACTTGATTATTTATACACTTTCTATATTAAGATGTCTCGAAATTATTTGTATAGTTGTATACTTCTAATTTAAAAATAAATAAATACTCCAACACATAAATTTAAAATTCTCACAACATCATTTTATCTTTATACCTCACCAAATTATATTTACACTTTACCGAATTACCAAAAAAATATTTGTATAGTTGTATACTTTACCGAATTACCAAAAAAATAGGAGTATTTGTATAGTTGTATACTTCTAATTTATTCATTTAGTTTATTTGATCTTACACCACAACACCATTTTATTTTTACCGAATTATTTGTATAGTTGTATACTTCTAATTTATTCATTTAGTTTATTTGATCTTACACCCCAACTCAATTCTTCTTTTTAAAAAAATATGTCGATCAATATGGTGAAATATTGCAATGAATAAATAGGAAGACGACAAAACGAGAAGGGAAATGGTAAACTGACACGAGAACTCAGCGTTTGTCGCGGTTTGAGTAATAGTACTAAACACGGCTGGCATGAGCGCAGCGCTAGATCCAAAAGCCCCACACCGGCCCCACTTCACGTGCGATCACGCTTCTCCCATTGCCCTAGCCACGTGGCGTCAATCTACAACTCCACGGTACACGTGTCAGATCTTCTTGGAGGGCGTAACTGGGGACCTGTACCAGGTGATTTATATCCCCTTAACGTCGCGACAAAAACTCCCAAGTGAGACAAAATCCCTTTTACCAAATTACCCCTCCCTGTAATTTCGAATTAAACGTGGCGTCTTTTTAGAAATTCCCCGGGGTCAAATTCGTACATTCAACTGCAGGGAAAAAATAATACCGCGAGTTGTGTGTTTGTGCGTGAGAGAGAAAGTGGAGCCTTATCCGTTCCACCCCTTTATAAAGCACATCAAAACCTCCATTTTTGAGTATCAAATTAGCAGAATAAATTCTTCTTTTCCTTCATTTTACAGTTGAACAATCACACTTTTATTCAAAATCCAACCAAAAATTGTTGATCGGATTTTGAGATTTTGTATACATGGCGGCTTCAAAAAGCTACAGATTCCTACAGAGCGATCAGTCCTTCCCTAAGGACTCAATGATCTTCGAGCTCGATGAGTCCGACGTCTGGACCGCGGCGGCGAAACGGCCGCAGTCGCCGGAGTTTCGTTCTAGGAGGAAGTCCACGGCGGCGGCGAACGGTTTCGGTGGTCCGGCGTCTCTGCCGGTGAACGTTCCTGACTGGTCGAAGATTCTGAAGGAGGAGTACAGGGAGAATCGCGGCGGAGACAGCGAAGGCGATTACGACGCGGAGGACGGCGATCGGATTCCGCCGCACGAGTTTTTGGCGCGGCAGTTGGAGAGGACTAGAATCGCGTCCTTCTCGGTGCACGAAGGGGCTGGGAGGACTCTCAAGGGGAGAGATCTCAGCAGAGTTAGAAATGCGATTTGGCAGAAAACTGGTTTCGAGGATTAATTCATTTTTTAGTTGAATTTTTTTTGCTACTTTTTCGTTGTGGAAAGAAGCCTCATTTTGACCATGCCTGAGGCAAGATTGGTAGAGCTAGATTGTAATTCTGACTGTGAAGAGGAAATTGATAACAAAATTCGAAATTTCAAATATCGTGTTTGTTCACCTTTGCTTGTTCTAAACTGATTTGTTGAAACTCATTATTAATTTAGATCGAACGAAAAAGAAAAAAAAAGTGGTAAATTTTAGGACAATAATGGTTGGATGATGATAAAGGTCATAGAGTTTGAAGCGCGTTACTTTTACAAATAAAGTGGTTGGTTCCGAATCTGAAACACACAAAGTTTGTGCGACTAAATTGGTAGCAGTCGGGGTACGTTGTAATGTTGTGTCACACCACACCTATATTTTATTTTTGGTTTCTAAATAATTTGAGTTATAAATATAAGATATGCTTTTATGATATTTCGTTCTGTGAACTGTAGAAAACTCTTCCATTCGAGGGAATGAATTCGAATGTTTACTCCAACCAGTAAATTCTCCATTAAATTCACATTTAAAATATTCGAAATTTTATACAAAATGTATCGTACATGAAATCTAACTCATTTATTAAGGTATACATGTTCACGAAATTGCCAAACGAAATCAAACGCATTTATTCACTTTGAGCACAGTAATAGTGGGGCACTTTCTTAATTTTCTTTCTTAATTTTTTTAGCACGGTTAGCTATAGTGCATATTAATTAGTGGGGTAGTGGATGTGATATTTATGAAATTATAAACCGTAAAATGATCATTTAATTTGGCTTGGGATTTGTAATTTATATCCAAAAAGATTAGCAAAACTAGTCTTATCATGTTGTAACTCGCAATTGCAACTACTATTTGTCCAACACATTGAGTTGTATCACGATAAATCCTGTCTTAACTCGTAACCACATCAGTTGAACACATTCAGTTGTGTAAACTATTTTTATTCAATTTTTATGTGTTTAATTTATGTGGCTTAGAATTGATTAACAAACAATTAAAAAAAAAGGGAAAGTTTTTAGAAAGAGAGGGAGAATTGTGTTCTTAAATATTCGGTTTGTTTTATTAATTGGTCAATGACTTACCTATATTACATGCAAATATGAATTGTCATTATTACATGGCTTGAAGGGCGAGAAAAATTAAGACCAAATTCATCCGTTGCGGTATGGTGTTGTGATCCATATACGAGTTTAGCTCCGGAGAATTGAATATATAGGCAGGGAATGAGATGTTCCTGACTTATTTTGTAGATAAGAGTTACATATGTGATATATAGGAGAAATGTATGGGTTGAGTACCCCAAATACTCAAGAGAAATATACTTTTACCGTTTCAAAAAAAAAAGAAAAGAAGAAAGGAGCATGCATACCCTTAGAGATCACCTTATTCTTTAAAACTTGATGATTCACTATTAAGTGTTTGATGGACTAGCTAACTTGATCGTCTCATTGACACGTATGACGTGATTGTTGGAAAATGTGCTTCGAACATAGCTTTGATTTGATATCTTATTCATCCATTTCGTACTGAAATGCATGAGAAATGAATTTTGAAAGTTGTTGTAACCAATAGGAAAAATTGGAAAAGCAAAGTAGTTTTGTTTCCACATTAAAAATATCAAAGAAAGAAGTGGATATAAAAGTATAAACAAATTACTAACCTATATTATGGTGATTATAATTTGTCTTTTACATGTGCGCGTAGTAGGGTGCAAATTTTGCCAGAAAATGACCTTGAACCTCAAACTTGTGTGCAAGCACGACCGGTGTACACAAATGAGGGAAAAACGCTTATAAGTCTGGACCCACCAAACGAAGACCGGTCAAAGATCAACTCGTAATGATCGTCCTCATAAGCCAGGATCCACCAAACTTGCTCGCCTACTTTCATCAGAAAGGCAGATGCATTCCTAAATAGCTTAACGTCCTTAGCGACCAGAACGAGACTCAACCAACATCTAAGGGGACCGGAGATACGATTTAAACATGCTCGTTCTAACCCTTGATTTGAACAAGGCAATCAAGATGCTCGCCAACTGGAGTTTAATTAGCTTAGTATAGGATCCCACGTAGTAAGTAGTTTAGTATGTGTCGTCACTTTACTGAACCTCTCTCAGGACAGACACATGTGTTGTCCTTTAGTAAACCACCCACTTTTGAGGTGAACCTATTAATTAGGACTTGTCAACTCATTATGACATTGGGTCTCTTGACCTAATTAAGTATCTAAAATTCATTAACAAAAATAAATTATTCTCTCCTCTTATTCTCATTGGCCTTAGTATTCAACATTTCTTGATAAAGTGAGGAATACCCCTTTAAATACATTAAAACTCTATCACAAAAAATGCTAAACTGATATCCCATTACACAAATATTATTGTTTAATTAGTCAACAAAGTCACGTAACATCATTATAAAATGGCCATCAACATTGAAGTAAAATAGGTGTTCCACAAAAACTTATATGAAATATAAGTAATTAAGATAATACGAGTCAAAATATTAATACAATTAAATATATTTTACGTGTAAAATATTCATAAGTGTTGCTTATTCTTCTTTATGGCTCAATAGATTGTGATAATATTTTGAACAATTTCCTTAATTTATTTCACGAAATTTCTCGGCAAAATACGACAAACGCGTTAAAAGTGAAGCAAGCATCGGGTAATTTACAAGGGACGGGACACGTGGTAGTATTGTAGTAATTGAATTTTTTGAGATGTGGAATTCTTTCTTCATATCTTATCCTCACCATAATAATAATAAATATAGTAATTTATATACGCGAATATATCAAAAAACAGGCAGAAGTAGAAGTCGATTTTTGGTGAACCTAGACTTAATTTAGCGGAAAGGGAGTTAAAAGCTCTGTCTGTACATACAATAAAGTTTGCTCAGAAATGCAGGCACCCCATTCTATTTACTACTTCAACTCCCACATTATCATATCTTTCCAAATTTATTCATAAAATTAAGTGTAACTATTAATTGGAATCTTTAACTTTGAATGTTATTCATACCTTTCACTTCGCTTCTCTTTTTTATATTGACATAAAATTAAATAATCTCCACATATAAGATTAGATTACGGATTACCTTATGTTCATCATAATTATGTAACATTTTATACAAAAAAAAATGTATACTTCATTCGCTTCACAATGATAATCATTTTTAAAAAATTATACTGCAAATCAATAAAACATAATTTATTATGCTTGAAATTTTAAATTTTACCTATAACTTTTTTAATATATCATTATTTATTGAATACAAAAACAATAGTAATAAAATAAATAGGGATTTTAAATAAAAGTATTATAAACAATTTTCCCACTTTTAATGTGAAAGTGACTACAATTTAGAATAAACCAAAAAGAATTCATGACTATTTTTATGAAAGATGTAGAAAGTACGTACAACAAATTTCGAAATGGAAAACTTTCTAAAATTTATCTACATTTTCTTGATATTAATATTTTGCATGTTTAAAAATCAAGGAATGTGGATTCACATAAATTAAAAATCTAAATAATTTTCTTTTTTATATATATAGTAGAAAATTTTAAAAATTCGAGGGCAAAACCGTTTGGAAAATTATCTACACTGTCTTGATCATCAACCTATAAATATGATAGATAATGAAAGAATTAAGTAAAATAATTATATTAAGATTTAAGACAAAATAAATGTTGAAATCAAAGCTAGACTCGGTACATAATTCGTACACGATTTCTAAGTTTGGGAGCTCATACATGCATCACAGTAAGTGTTCTATTTGATTAAAGTAAAGAAAAATATATAAATGCGCACAAAAAATTATGTAGTGGGATAAATCTTGAAAGTTCCAAGGCCAGGAATATTTTTTAATTGCAATTGGTACCATTCTTTAAAATACACTATGTGATACTGTCAACAATAAAATACACTATGGGAAATGACTTGTATTTATAGGAGTAATTACAGTATAACCTAATTACATGATTTTAGAAAAAGATAAATACAAAAAATAAATATAACAAATATGTCCTATATACAAGGAATATTTTGATTATTCCTTAATATCCCCTGTCAAGCGATGCATGGGATGAGGAAAAACGCAGAGCTTGGATCGAAGGAATTCAAACGTCGGGCGAGGAAGGCTCTTCGTGAAGATGTCGGCGAGCTGGAGATGTGTGGGGACGAACTGTGTGAGTAGCTTGCCAGAGGTGACGAGCTCGCGAACAAAGTGACAATTAATGTCGATGTGCTTTGCCCGTTTGTGTGCCACTGGATATTGGCTGAGGAACAGGGCGCTGTTGTTGTCGGAGAGGAGAACGGGGCGAGCTGGTAACGGACGCGGAGCTCGCGGAGCAGAGAGGTTAGCCAAACGACCTCGGCAGCTGCATTGGCTAAGGCACGATACTCCGATTCACAGCTAGAGCGAGCAACAGTGGGCTGCTTCTTGGCACTCCAGGACACCAGATGTCCACCTAAGAAAACTGAATAACCATAGGTTGATCGGCGAGTTTCCGCACAACGAGCCCAATCTGCGTCCGAGTAGGCGACCATAGAGGAGTCTGGTCGTCGAGTGAAGGAAAGGCCAAAGTTGACAGTGTGCTTAACATAGCGAAGAATCCTCTTTACTGCCGAGAAGTGGTCGCTGGTCGGCGCCTGGAGAAACTGGCTGACATAATTTACCGAGAAGGATAGATCAGGTCGAGTAATGGTGAGATACTGGAGGGCGCCCACCAAGGAGCGATAAAGAGTTGGATCCGAAAAAGGGTCACCAGTGCTGACCAGGGTTTCGCCCGCGGCCAAGGGAGTGGCAATGGGCTTGGAGTCTTGAAGTTCGACTCGCTCAAGAATCTCGCGAGCATATTTGGACTGCCCGACGAACAGCCCAAAAGGGGTGTAAGAGATTTCCAAACCCAAAAAATAATTAAGGCGACCGAGATCTTTGAGTGCGAACTCCTTGTTCGCCCTAGCAATAAAGCGAGCAACAGTGGCGGGGTCATTCCCAGTGACAATGATATCGTCCACATACAAAAGTAGATAGACGACCGAGGAACCCTGAAATAGGTAAAACAGAGAGGAGTCAGACTTGCACGCCTTGAAGCCAATGCCGAGCAGGAAGGAGCTGAACCGCTGAAACCAGGCCAAGGGGGCCTGGCGAAGACCATATAGGGCCTTCTTTAGTTTGCAGACATGATCCGGGAGCCGAGGATTGACAAAGCCAGGAGGTTGAGCCATGAAGACTGGTTTCTGGAGATACCCGTTAAGAAAAGCGTTCTTGACATCCAACTGATGGAGGAGACAATTGTTTTGAACAGAGAGAGCCAAAATAACACGAACAGTGGTCACCTTGACAACCGGACTGAAGGTGTGTGAGAAGTCTGTGCCAGGGATTTGGGTGAAACCCTGAGCGACCAGTCGGGCTTTGTGTCGTTCAATGGAACCATCCAATTTGTACTTTGTTCTAAAGACCCATTTGGAACCAACAATGTTCGCATCCTGAGGGCGAGGAATAAGATCCCAAGTTTTGTTAACTCGCAAAGCATCAATTTCTTCCTGCATGGCGGCCAACCATTCAGGGGACTTGGCTGCAGACTTGAAACCACGGGGTTCCGATGAGGTAGTGAGGGCATTGAGCAGGGTAGTGGAGGTCAAGTTTAGTGGGTACTTCGGTTTGAAGATCCCAGATTTAGCTCGCGTGATCATTTGGTGGTTGGACCGTGGTCGCTCCATTGGTGGGTCAGTGGTCGGCAGAGGTTGCTCGGCCGGTGCAGGGGGAGCAGGTGGCTCCGCAGTAGGGACTGGCGGAGGAAGTGGGTCCTCGCCAGGATCAGAGATACATGCTGAGTAGGGCATGGTTGAAGTAGGAGCAATAGACTCAGGAGAGGAGTCATTCGAGGAGCCCAGGTCGGCGTCCAAGAAGGAAGAGACCACTGCATTGGTCGGTAGGGGTCGAGCAGAACCTGAAAAAGGAAAACAACCTTCATCAAATATAGCATGTCGAGTAATAAAGACTTTGGAGGAGTCGGGATCATAACACCGGAAGCCCTTGTGAAGGCTACTGTAACCCAAGAAAATGCATGGTCGACTGCGAGGAGATAGCTTGTTCGAGGCATAATCGCGTAAGTATGGAAAAACCCGACAACCAAAGGGCTTGAAATTCCCATAGAGAGGCATAGTACCGAACAGAACCTGAAACGGCGATTGACCACCCAAAATGGAGGATGGAAGACGATTAATGAGATGTACTGCAGTAGTAAAGGCATCGAACCAAAATTCACTCGGAGCACGGGCATGGAAAAGCATGGAGAGACCAGTTTCAGTTATATGGCGATGCTTTCGCTCGGTGCGACCATTCTGCTGGGGTGTGTAAGGGCATGACACTCGATGTAATATTCCATGGTCGGTCATGAAGGTGCGAACAGTCTTGTTAACGAACTCAATACCACCATCACTCTGAAAAACTTTTAGAGATGTCGAAAATTGGGTGCATACAAACTTGTGAAATGCGACCAATGTAGCAAAAAACTCAGATTTCGCACGGAGAGGATATATCCATGAGAAACGAGAAAAGTCATCGACGAACACATCATAATAGCGAAAACTAGAAAGCGCAGTTACGGGGGCGGGACCCCAAAGGTCGCAATGAACTAAATCAAGAGTAGCAGAAGCACGTTTGTCATTAATGTGAAAAGACAAACGTTTACTCTTGGCCAACTGGCAAGAGGTGTAAACAATAGGGTTCGGTAAAATGGAATTAACAGATATATGCCCTAATTTATTTAAATCCTTAATAATATCAAAAGGAACATGTCCCAAACGAGAATGCCATAAATCGAAGGAGGCGCGAGCAGCACCGGGCTTCTTCAAGGCAGCGATCAAAACTGGGAGTGCCCGTTCCAACACGTACAACCCCTGTTCACAACGCCCCTGAGCCACCACCTCCTTGGTAGCCCGATTCTGAACAACAAATGTCTTGTCGGAAAAGCAAACATCAACTACATCAACTGGAAAGTCAAACGTGAGCTTGCTAATAGATAAAAGATTATTGGTGATATGAGGAACAACAAGAACATCTAGAAGACCAATATCCTTAGAGATTGAATGCCAACCAATATGAGAAATCCGTAGTGAGTGACCATTACCAACAATAACCTGACCATTACCAGAATATGGAGCCGAAGAGTCCAGATGCGAGGTACTGGAAGTCATATGAGTCGAGGCTCCTGAGTCAACATACCAATCCGAGGAGGCCGACGAGGAGACTGTGCAAGTCGAGTGAAAGGCTTGAGCAAGGTTGGCGGATGGGTCATCGAACAGGCGGGCGGATGGGCGAGCAGGGAGACGAGGATCTGGTCCGCGAACAAAATATTGAGGGCATTTGGTGGCATAGTGCTCGCTACGACAAATTTGGCAACGAGGGACGTAGGATTTCCGCCTTCCGCGACCACCAGAGAAGTCGGAGCGACCACCATGAGAGAACCCAGAAGGGCGACCACCAGTATGGTCGCGAGTGTTCGAGCGAGCAGAGTGTTGATCGCGAGCATAAAAGGCAACTGGAGCGGGTTCGGCGAGATCAGGCTTGTTCATGATCTCAAAGGAAATTGCCTGATGTAGTAAGTCACAGAAAGCAGGCACAGGTGAGAAGGTCATTCTGGTGTCGGCAAACCCGCTGAATTTGGGGCCAAGACCCCGTAGAAACCAGTGGGACATGTCAGATTTGTCCACTGGTTTGCCAATGGCGGCAAGTTGGTCTCACAATGCCTTAAAGCGCCGACCGTAGTCGGCAACATGGAGAGAGTCACGCTTCAGGAGAAGGAGCTCCTCACGAAGTTGGGTAATTCGTGCCTGGGAGGAGTGACTGAAAGCATCCTCCAGAGCAAGCCAAGTGTCACGGGCCGTGTCACATTGAACGACCTCGGCCAGGGTTTCTTCAGTGAGAGAGGAGAGGAGAAAGGCAAGTACTTTCTGATCCTTCGATTTCCAGGCAGCGAAGGTCGTGTGAGTAGCGGCAGGGGGGGCGGATGTGACATCCACAAGGCCATAGAGATCGACACAAGTAAGCATCGGGACAACCTGCTTCTTCCATAGGAGATAATTGGAAGAAGAGAGTTTCACTGTAACCATATGAATAAGGACATTCATAGGGATACAAGAGTCTGCCATTGAAGGAAAATGATCGAAGGGGACAAGCTCGATGATAGGTGAAGTGGCGGCGGCACAGTGGCGACGGCGGCGGTAGAGAGGGAGAAAAAGAAATTAGGGTTAGGGTTTAGGATCGTATTTAGGCTGATATCATGTGAACAATGAAATATGATCACCGTTAAATTGGTGGGTGGGGAATGACTTGTATTTATAGGAGTAATTACAGTATAACATAATTACATGATTTTAGGAAAAGATAAATACAAAAGATAAATATAACAAATATGTCTTATATACCAGGAATGTTTTGACTATTTCTTAATTGATACTATTAACATTTTAAAATGTATAAACAGTGTTGTAGTAACGTGAATAGTGTGATTTACATGTGCTCATGGTGTTATAATGTTACGTATTCTAAAATTATATATATTCTACATAGAAAATACAATCGACATATGAACAGTAACAAATAAAATACTCAAATACACTAACAAAATTATCTTGGTTTAATTTGTACGATGACAATTTAATGATACAATTTGATCGAAATTGTAAATTTTAGTATGATTTGATAATACTCCTATCTTGGAAATAAAACGGGATTTTCATACTATTCTAAAAATAGCTTATTTTGAGACACGTAACCAATTCAAATTAAATACCCTCTTAAATGAGTTAAAACAACAGTCTTGCTAGTTCCAATAATGATATTTACATATACGGTAGATAAAGCTAGTTCCAATAATGATATTTTAATAATCTATATATAGATATACTTAGATATATTATTGTACAAATCTGAACGTTTGGTTAAAATATATTATTGTACAAATGAATCTCGATTTATTTGTTTGCTTTTCGTTAGTACGGTGAAATATTCTTTTTCGAAACTTGATTTATAAGAGTTTCACGTTTGATAGTTTAAATGATTTATTTTTAATAACTTAGAAATTATTGTGTGATACCATATAATATGTCATGCTAGCTGTTAGTCTAATCTAGATTTTATGTATTTCAACCATTAATTATTACTACTTGTTTTTATTTCCTGCTATATAATTTATTCACTCACATTTATAGATTTATAGCCTTGCGGACTTGTGGTAATTGTATTTTTAAAAGAGTAGATCTCATTAAATCATATATCTCGCCAACTTTATTTTTCAAAATAATATTTTTAAGCTACAAAATATTACTTTTCCCATCATTTCATTTTAAAGTTGTCCATTTACCTTTTAAACATTGTTTCACATTGATTAAAGAATATAATATTAAATATATAATGAATTGTTAAAGTAAATAAAGATATGAAAGAGAAGGTACAAAGTGATAGTATAGAGAAAATATAAAGAGAGATAGTGATTTTATTAAAAAAAAATAATAATAAGGAAATTGTTGGGTTCTAAGAGGACCTGCCGTATTTCAATTGATATCTTTGAGTTAAGCTCTCACGGCTTTGTTTTTCAATTCATCGGTCTTATACCAATGAAAACACTAGTTCATCATTATATACCCTATGATCCTTCAATGCTTATCCGATGTGGAACATTGTTTGACCCCAACATAAATAAATAATCGAAAGGTGAGAATATCTAAAATAACGAAATGAGTAACTTTCGAATGGACATACGAAACTCATAAACTTTCGTAAACCCGATTCACATATTTTTGTTTTTCTAAAATTGGAAAAGATATGAAAATATCTAGAAATTTATAAAACAACATAATTAATTTGAGTTTCATAGCAAAAAAAATAGTCATGCGTCTCGTGATAGAAATGAAGTCCAATTATTGAAAAATTGATAACAAAAACAAAACAAATGTCCAATTATCAAAGAGAATAACTCCAAACCCCCCATTGTTTTTGAACGGTGTAATACACTGGTGGTCCTGTGGGAGTCGGTTGGTTGCTTCAAGTTTTGGGTAAAGGGCCAATCGGTCTTTTTGAGAATGGATTATTCCGTGGGATAATTATTTGTAGTTGACTGTAATTATGGTGGCATTTTGTATGGTTTCTCACGTCGTTTTCACTGCATCGTAATCTTACTTTAGTGTGAGTGTGATGGAATTTGAGTGTCGACATTATAACGGCGTCATGCTTGACGGTAACTACTTGTTTTATACGACGAGAGGTATCGCTGTTTTTATAGGGATAGATAGACATAGACTTTTAAAAATACTCCCTTCATCCACGTTAATCTTTTTTCTATTAGATTGTCCATTTTAAAACTAGTAAAAAAATAATTTACTTTTTTCAATTACCTCATTCAAATATCACAAAATTGTTTTTATTATTTTTTTTCAATAAAAGCATTTTTTATTTTATTCTTATCAATTAACTAATACACTCACGATAATTTTTTTTTTTTTTATAATACTAATAAATAATTTTCATACTAAATTTAGAATTGAAGAAGTAGTAACTTATGAAATTTTGAGTACAAAAGGATATATACTTATGTCATTACTAAAATTATTGTATTGTTTTTATCATATGTATTTGGAATTCATTTGGATATTTTCAGAAAGAGAAAAGGCTATATGGTTGAAGAAAAAAAAATTGTATAGGACGAAGTATTGTACATGTATATTATATAAATTTGTGAACTTATAATCTCAACTATATAATGTTTTAACGAAAAGTGAAGTTAAAATATTAAAATTTAACTATGTCTCACGTATTAGACCCTTTTTGTTTTTAGCTAAATTTTTGGTATGTTTTTCAATTTTTTTTAATATTTTAAAATGATTAGGCCCTGAATTTCATGCATAAACATCTCTAAACGATCTCTTATCTATATTGGACAGCAGAACAGGTTCAAACTAAAAGTAGGAATTGAAGACTCATGGAAATGGAAAGCATCAAAGACAGAGGATTTCTCCACAAGAGAGACGTACTCAACCTTGTTCAACCAAAACCAAGACACTCAACCAGAAGACAAGTTGTTGCAAGGGTTCAAGCTCATATGTAAGAATTTCGCACCATCGAGGCTCATGCATGGAGATTGCTATGGGGAAGACTACCGACTCGGTCCAACCTCAGAAGAAGAAACATCCTCAATCAGGATGACGATCTAAGGTGCGTACTCTGTGGCGAAAGTGAGGAAACTGAAAGACACATCTTTCTGGAATGCCCCCAAGCTGCCAAGCATACCAAGTGTGGATGGAATGTCTGTCGTGGCTCAAGTCCCCGTCAGCACTCCCATTCAACATCCTGGACAACTTCCTAGGCTTTGGGGGTACGATAATGTGTGAAAATGAGAAAAGGATAGCGACTTGTATAAGGCTTTGTGTGGTTTGGCTGATATGGAAATGGAGAAACGCAGTACTCTTCAAGAATGAAACCTTCTCGATCACAAAAGTTAAGGAGGAGATGAGAGCAAGAATATGGAGCTGGTTCACAATCAAATATCCCAACCGGAACAATCTACCCTTCAGGTCATGGGTGCTAGACCCAATAAAGTGCATGATCTGAAAATTGTGTAATGTCAGTGCTATTACGTCTTTCTTATGACATATTTTGTACACTAAAATTTTCGGGTATCTCTTGTACCCAATAATAATATAACCTTTTACCGATCAAAAAAATATTAAAGTATCAAGTTTGTAAGTGAGGGTGATTTAAGAGTCCTACACCTTTATTTAGAAATATCAAATGGGTTGGCCCTAATTGATTAGTTACATTAATAGAGCCGCACACTAAATGAACTATAACGATACAAACACAATAAAATTAAATAATAATTTATAATTTTCATGTCAAATTTGTATTAGTATTATTGTGTTTGGAATTGTCACCTCAACTTTTAAGAACTTGTCTATAATGGGCTTCATTATGTGGATGGTCAAAGCACATTTCAGCTATTCAACATTGACATAATTATGTTAAGAGTGTTTTAATTTTTTAAATGAAACGTTAATAAGAATATAGACGTTTTATAATTACATGTTTTTTTTACTTAATTTAAATAATATTTTCATCATTTTATATTTATTAGTACAGTAATGCAGTAAGATTGTATGTTGTATAAAACAAACATTCTAGTATGAAGTGTAATCATATAATAAAATTGCATTCGTGGTAGATTCAATAGTATTTCATTTGGGTAGTTCGAAACTCGACAAGTCTAGTTCCGAAACCATCTATTGGGTAGAGCCCTACAACCCTTTTGGATGGCCTATGTGAGTATTGCACAACTTGCGAATAATTTTGGCTTGCTTAAAATAAAAAAATTAAATCCAACCTCTACTTAAATCAATTGATTCCAGCAATATTTAGGTGATAAATATCCACTAAATTAAATCTCTGGGTTGTGATAAGTTCTGTAATTCATTTGAAACCCTACAACCCTAATACATGTGCAGGTGGGCCTGGGCCCATTAAGTGAATTAATTTCTGATAATGTTCAACAATGAAGTTCCAACAAGGGTTGGGGTATATACCCCTCCAGCTTTGTAAGATACACTCCCCTCCCACTTTTATTAATTAAATATTCATGTAAAATACCATATTTATCCTTTTAGTAAAATATTAAAGATACATACACCCCACTTTTAAAACCCTAATTTAATTGAATTGACCCTAATTTTAGGGCAGGCAGCCACCGCAAACACTCCGGCCGCCGGCCGGAGTCAACACCTCCACTCCAGCCGCCATCAACACCTCCACCACCTCCGTCAGACGCCGCCAGCGCCACCACAAGAACATTCCAAAAATTAAAAAAAAACGTAAAAATCTAAAAAAAATATGAAAATTTCATTTTTTTCGACAAACCAGTGTCGATCGACACTGGTTTGTCGATTATAAAGCATCTAATCGACTATAATTTGTCAACGAGAAACATTCTCGTCGACAACACTTTACCGATTGATTTAAAAAAAAATAGAATTTTCAACAAGAAATTATCGACCCTAAACATTATGATCGACAAGAAATTATCGACCCTAAACATTATGATCGACAAGAAATTATCGACCCTAAACATTATGATCGACAAGAAATTATCGACCCTAAACCTTATGATCGACAAAAATTTGTCGATCATAAGGTTTATGGTCGACAAATTCTCATTGGCTCGTTGAAAATGGAAAAAAAAAAACCTACCTCTGTTTCGCGACCGTACGTCGGGGAGGAAGGAGGATTCGTCGAGGGAAAAGGTTGGGGCATGGCGGCGGGGGAGAGGAGGCGGCGGCGTTGGGCGAAGGGGCCGCCGCCGCCGCGTTACGCTTCTTGTTGCAAAAAAAAAAAAAAAAAGCAGGCGACGGCGAAAGGAAGCGAGAGGGGGGAGCCGTTCGGGGGAGGAGGGAGGGAGGAGGGAGGGAGGAGAAGATTGGGGCAAGGTGGATGGGAAAGGAAGCGGCGGCGTTGGGCGAGGGGGCGGCGCCGCGCCGCTGCTTGGATAAAATTAAAATGGAGAGAGGAAGGGCAGCTTGAACGGCGGCCGGCGGACGCCTCGTAGGTGGGCGGCTTGAGCGGCGGATGCTTCGTAGGTGGGCGGCTTGAGCGGCGGACGATGGCAGTGGGTGGCGGAGTTTGCCGGCGTGAAGAAGAAGAAGATGAAGCAGAGTGGATTTTGGGGGAAAAAATGAGGAGAATAGGGTTTTATAGGGGTGGTGCATTTATCACACTTAATTTTAAGATAAAGGGTATAATAGATATTTTGGGGGGAGTGCATCTATCGTAGATGTGTTTTGAGGGGAGTGATTGTATCGGGGGAGTGCATCAAACAAAGCTGGAGGGGTATATACCCCATCCCTTCCAACAATTCGTTGTTTTACACGATTGCTCAATCCTCATAATTAGGCCATGGGTAAATTCCCCCCATTTATGATGTGTTCACCCTCCGCTCGAATTTAGTTTTTGAATTAATGGGTATAATGACCATTCTACCCATAGGTGTTGAGTTCACCAGTTTAAACAAAAAGTCTTTGCAATCCTCCCTTTCCACATAATGTACCAAATGTCGTAACAAATTTCCACATAATGTCTCAAATTTCGAAAAGGGTTGGTGTGCTATGCACTCGAGTGCATGTTGTGCACTCTAGTCCATGTTGCATTTTTCTGTTTTACTGACTTGCACTTTTTCATGACTTACACTTTTTAGTAAAATGGTGTTACACTTTTCAATTATTAAACTGTGGAGTAATATTTTTATTTATAGTGACTTACACTTTTTAGTAATATTCTGTTGCACTTTTCAGTTTAATAACTTACACTTTTCATTAAAAATTGTGATACTGACTTGCACTTTTTAATAATATTGTATTGCATTTTTCGGTAAAAAAATTTGTTGTACTTTTCAGTTATAGACTCTTACACTTTTAGTTATATTGACTTACACTTTTCATTAATATTATGATGCTCTTTCAGTAATACCGACTTGCACATTTCAAAAATATCGTATTTCACTTTTAGTTATACTAACTTATACTTTTAGGACTTGTTTGGTTTGCTAGATATGATAGATATATTAGGATATGATTTAGTGGGATAATTTGAAAAATTGATTTAAAATTCATGTTTGGATTGATGAATTAAATTTTAAAGTTTATATGATAATTTATAATCTAGTTGTTTGGATTGTGGGATAAAATTGAAAAATATTATTATACAGTTTAATAATTGAAAAGTGGAATACCATTTTACCAAAAAGTGTAAATTATGAAAAAGTGTAAGTCAATACAACTGAAAAGTGCAACATGGACTAGAATGCACAACATGCACTCAAGTGTATACTAGACTAAACCTTTCGAAAAACACTTCCACATAATATCTAAATTGTCGAAAAAAACTTTCACATTATGTGTCAATTTTCGAACAATAGTTCCACACTATGTCTCAATTTTCGGAAAATACATTATGTATCACTTTTCTGATTTTTTTTTCAAACAGTAGCAAATTAAGATTTTTGTTTTGTTTTTGTTTAACAGAGGTTGGTTAATGGTAAGGAAGATTACATAGAGGAAGAATATGATGAAGATGAGCATGGCAAATCTGCGAATGAGGTAGTTTGTCAACGAGTTTTGTGCAAAAATGTGGAAGTTTGTCACCGAGTTTTGTGTAAAAATGTGGAAGTTAGTCACCGAGTTTTGTGTGAAAATGTGGAAGTTTGTCACCGAGTTTTGTGTGGAAATGTGGAAGTTTGTCACTGAGTTTTGTGCAAAAATGTGGAAGTTTGTCACCGAGTTTTGCGCAACAATGTGGAAGTTTGTCACCGAGTTTTATGCAAAAATGTGGAAGTCTTGGCCGAGTTTTGTCATCTAACTCGACGAACCAGACTCGAGAAGGAATATAAAAATCCATTTTCGACGTTTCGTCTCCTAATGCCCCATTTTGTGCAAAAATCAAGTTTTTTCAACAACTAAAAGTCTAAATCATTTCCAATAACAACGGGAATTGCACGATTTCGCTCTAAGAGTGGTTTTTTTGAATTGTGGGTGAACTCAAAACATTTTGTATTGTATATTAATTGTGGGGAAAGGGGAAAAGGTTATATGTGGTATTTTATGAGGGGTGAACTCATATTTTGGGGGGTGAAGTCATCTGGAGGGTGAACACATAATAAATAGGGGGCATTTATCCGTGGCCTCATAATTAATAAGGCAAATTCTAGCACGTAATCGGGTGTATACATGCGATTAAATTTAAGTAATTTAGATATATCTTCAAGGCCATGTTTACTTGTTTTAAAACCAGGTTTTGAATTTCAAGATCCAAAATTCATTTTACTTCGAAATTTAAAAGTCGATTTTCAAAATCCACACCAATCAAACATATTGATTTGATATAAAGTTATATCTATATAGTATCAATTCAATCATTATAATTTCGGTAATGTTGTTTGTACATACAAATTCCTTTTTTTTACTATTTAATTAATGTTTTATTAATTACGCAATTACCATTATAACCTTAATTAGAGATAATGATAAAAAATTAATTAATTACTAATTAATGGTGCGAATGCTAATCTCTTTCCTTCTTTCTCGACAATCAACACACGTAATTAACTCCAAACACGCATAATTATGACAAACCATCATTACATCTCATTTTAAACGTTATTTGTGCTGCCTTCTTTAAGAAACGTTTATCCCACCATTACCACCATTAATGTGCTGCAAGTCTTCGTTTTTTTCTTCTCCGGCCAACAAACACCATTATCAACAATGGCTGATCCTGAGTTACTCCGATCACTTTTTGAAGAAGATTCCGACGACAAAAAAAATATTTAAGGTGAAACGGCAGTTAACAATGAGAAAATTGTTGTAGAGACTGAAATGATCTACGGGAGCATTGTTGACTTGTTTAGGGCTTATCAAGAACATGCAAGAAGCAAAGGCTTTAGCATTGTTAAACGGGCACTGTTGAAAAAGGATGAATCACAATTGAAATATGCTTTGTTCGCTTGTGATAAGGGTGGAATTTCTAAGGCATATAAGGTGTCGAAAAAAATTGATTGCAAAGCTCGTTTGAATGCGAAGAAACTCGAGGATTGAACTTGGATTGTTAGTAAAATGGTGGATGAGCACAACCATGAAATTGATCCAGTATTTTCTCCATTAATGGAAACTCATAGGCATTTGGGTGTCCACATGAAGAGACAATTAAAAGCAAATGATATTGCAGGAATAAGGACATGCAAAAATGTAAGTTTGTGTGATGTTCAATCGGGTGGTCCAGAAAATATAGGTTGCCTCCCTAAGTATTGTATAAATTTCATTGATAAACGAAGAAGACTGAGATTAGGTGAGGGAGACGCAGAAGCAATCCGTAAGATATTTGCTAAACTTCAAGTGAGAGATATCAGTTTTTTTCATTTGATGGATATTGATGATGATAATAGGCTATGCAATGTTTTGTGGTTCCATCCTAGGAGTAAGGCTGCTTACGAAGAGTTTCACGACGTCGTGAGTTTAGACACAACGTATCTCATATTATTTAGGGTTTTTGTTGTTCATCCATTTTAGATAATGTTTTAATTTCTCAATGCTTACATTAATATTTAGGGGTTAGGATTTCTTGTTTTGTTCATCAGTATTTTATGGTGCAGTTGTGTGTGGAGAGCCTAGCTATTAAATTTTCTTCAGGGTTCGGTTTAGTTGTACCAATATTTAGGGTTTGGTTGTTTAATTAATTTTCTATGCATTGTTTTGTTTTTGTAAAATAGGTACAAAATGCCATTTGCAAGCATTGTTGGCGTTAATCATCATGGTCATTCGATCTTGCTAGGATGTGCATTGGTGAGCATTGAAAATGCTGATACGTATAAATGTATTTTTTCGAATTGGTTAGAAGCAATGAGTGACATTCACCCTACGATAGACATGCGCAAAACCAAATCGGCAAACCGTCAAATCGGACGGTTTTTAACCGCCGGTTTCGGTTCGAAAACCGAACCGAAACCTTAAAATGGCGGCTCGATTTCGGTTCCATCAATTTGATACAACCAGTTTACTTCTTTTATTATTATTTTTTTAATTAAGGTTGTTTATTACTTATTAGTTGTCCACTACCCCTTTGGTATCCCTCCATCTGCTTTGTTGCAGACATTTGTAGCCTAAGACTAGTCCCTTTAGGTAGATAGCTTAGGCCTAGCCTTTTTTTCCCTTCCCAATGTTATATGCACTATACTAGTCTTACTCTTACACGCATCAATTGAATAGAACTCAACTCTCTTCTTGTTAATAGTTACTGAAGACCAGTTTTCAAAAACCCAAAATAAAACTCTTTTTTCACTGCCCCTTAGGTAGAAATTGTAGTCTACAATACACTCTATAGGCATAAATTGAAATTGAAAGTGCAAATAAAAGTTTATTTCTTTATCATTAGTATTTTGTATTTGCTTTCAAGGGAGTTGATGCCATTAATTACAGACCAAGCTGAAACCATTAAGATAACCACAAGGGAGTTGATGCCGAACACTATTCATCGGTATTGCATATAGCATATTCTATCAAAAGTCAGAGAAAAGTTCAAAAGGGTTCGTGATATTAAATCATGCACCGTTGAATTTAAAAGCCTCGTGTACGACAGCATAACCATCGAGATATTTGAGAGGAAATGGGTCGAGTTCTTGGTTAAATATCGGTTGGAAAATAATGAATGGTTAATAAGTTTGTACAATGAAAGGGAGAAATGGGTTCAAGTTTACTTGCACCCAAGGATGAAAATATCACTATCGCAATAAATATCGCAACCTTAATTTTATGGATATATCGCGGGATTTATCGATATCGCATATTGATATCGCAAAAAAATTGAAAAAATGAAAGGAAATCTAATTAAAATCTTGAAAATTTAACATGAAATTTTATGGATTATTAAAACATACTATTATACATGTATTCCATTCAAAAGTCATTAAAATTATATGTTTAAAACACACATATAGATAATAAATTATATAAATACTGGCTGACGAAAACTAATTGACAACATAATACAATATAAAATGATTAAATATATATGATGAAATACAATTAATATCAAAATGATGATCTATGAGGTTCAAATATAGTAGGTGAAATGACATTTTTGTCCAAACAACATTGATAAAATACAATTAAATACTGACTACGAAAACTAATTCACAACATAATACAATACAAAATGATTAAATAAATATACATGATAAAATACAATTAATATCAAAATGATAACCTATGGGGTTCACATATGAAATGACATATTTGTCCAAACAACATTCATACTAACTCATCACATTATAGTAGTAATTTAGGATATAATTATGCACGTGTAATTCATATGTTTAAAAAAACTACTAAATATATAAATATATTAGGTGAATTGAGAATATATTCTGTTGCACTATTTGAAAATAAAATGTACTCCCTCCGTCCAATTTCATTATTCCCACTTTCCTTTTTTGGTTGTCCAATTTTATTATGCCCATACCCATTATAGAAACAATACTATTCATATTACTCTATCTCCACCCTCCTACCATCACTTATTTACCCACTTTGTCATTCACTTTATTAATAAACAATCATTTATTTACAAATGGACCCCACAATACCCTATCATACCCTCAACTTATTTACTTTATGAATAAACTAATCAATATTCATTAAAACCTGTGCCCAGAGAAGTGGGCATAATAAAATTGGACGGAGGGAGTATAATTTTGATATAAAAATAAAATTTCAAATAAGTTTGCGATTTTTTTAGATTTTGCGATATTGTGCGATATCGTGCGATATTTCCCGATTTCTGTCCAATTTTACACTACGGTCGAACGATATCGATATCGACATCGATATTTAGCGATATATCTACGATACTCGGGAAAAAATACATTAGACCCCAATATCCATATCGCAATGTCCAAATTTGCGATATATCCGCGATATTTCACGATATTTTCATCCTTGCTTGCACCACACATTTTGGGCCAGAATGATTTGGACACAACGAAGTGAGGGAATGCATGTTTATTTTGATGATTTTGTTCACTCCAAAAGCACGCTCAAACAGTTAATGGAACAATACGATGTTGTTATTGGTAATAAATTTCAGAAGGAGTTCCATGTTGACTTTTAATCGAAGAACAAAGTCATTAAGTGCATTTCTCAGTTTCCATAGGAGAAGCAATTTCAACGGGCACACACAAATTCTATGTTCTATCGTGTTCAAGAAGAACTAAAAAAGATGATTTATTGTCATGTTGTTCCACCAAATGAGGAAGAGAGAACTCAAGATTCGAATGATGTTGGAATTGAAAAAATTAGGGTTCTTGAAAGAAGCATCGTGAACAATTTCAATGTCAAGGAATTTACTTATACGGTTGAGTGGAGGCAAATGGGAGGATACATCAATTGCAATTGCAGGAGGTTTCAGCTCAAGGGGATATTTTGCTCTCATATAATGAAGGTGTTGGCACAAAAAGACATCCAAACTGTGAACGCAAGGTATTCGTTACACTGATGGAGAAAAGATGTGTACCGACGACAATGCCATATTTTTGTCAGACGAGTACAAGAAATACCAAACAGTTGAAAAATTGTTTCAGTAGGCTACGGATTTGGCAATGGGGAACGCTGCAAAGTTGGAGTTTATTGAAAAGAAGTGTAATGAGATGAAAAATGCAGTACTTGCTTGGAACCCTTCTACAACCACAACTGATGATGATGATGATGACAGACCCTCAAGGAGATCACAACGTCCGGATATTGAGCGAAATCCACTACTAAACCCTCATGTTACAAGAACAATAGGAAGACCTAGAATTAATCGTTATAGGTCAGTTTCGAAAATACGTGGATGAGAAAGAGGAAGGGGTGGAAGTGGACGTCCACCTAGAAGTGGTGGACGAGGAAGAGGAAGGGGAGGAAGTGGACGTCCACCTGGAAGTGGTGGACGAGGAAGGGGTGAACCCGTTACAACGGGAAGGGGAGAACCAGCTACAATGGGAAGGGGTGCAACAATTCAAGAAGACAACAATAGTGAATTCCTTTTCGACTTAAATGATGATCTCAATGTATCACAAGCGAGTTTCGAATTTTAATGTTTATATTCATAGTTGTAATGTTATGAATTGATTTATATTAAGTAGCTAATTAAACCCTAACCAGGTTCATATATGCTAATTCAGTGTAATGTTTACAGTATAACTCAGCTAAACCCTAACATAAAATTCATACATAATCATATTAACATACCATTAACTAGATTGATAATACATTAACATACTATCAACATATATAATACATAAAATAATTTTTATTAAAGTAAAAATTCATACATAATTCATAATACATTAACTAGATCAAACATAAAGATCCAAAATACATATTAAGTCAGAAATCCAGTACATACTGAAACATAAACATCGAAAATAAAGTAAATAAGAAACATAAACATCCAAAATACAGTAGATACTAAACATAAACCCTTACATCCAACCCTCGTCCTCAACCTTAATTGCATTGTCATGTTTGATGACCGGCACATATAATTTGGACGGAACCTGGACATCACGCTCGAAGTGAATAGTATCTCCTTAGCTAATTCTCAACGTATCCGCAAGTGAGGTCCAACCACTCTTCAATCGACTAATTCCCCTTGGACGTGCGTCAATCCAATGAAATTTGTACCTGCACTGAAACTCAATTCCCGAGTACCCTGCACAAACTGGGATCATCTTCCCCTCGTACCCCAACAGGCCAGGAGCATTCTTCGGTAGGTTCTGTAAAAAAAAAAACAGATAGCAAATCTATGTTTAGGAAACCTTCAAATTAAACAGATATCAGTAGAAATATAACCGAAATAAAATACCAAACGATTGTGTCACTCGGTTGTCTTGCACTTGACTGTAAAAAACCTCTGTGGATTCTACCAAATTTCACTCTCGATCTCTTCAGGATTGTTTCCAAGGGTGAATCGTATTTTTCTTGCGGCTGATCTTATGGTAGGCATGTTTGAAATTCGAAAAGGGAGAGAAGGTGTTTGAAATTCGATTAGGGATAGAGAATGTATTTGAAATTTGAAAAGGGAGAGAGATTGCTGGGTGATGTGATTAAATTAGGTGTATGCATTGAATACGTCGAATGGGGTTAGGGTTTCAAGTCTAAACGGGGTGTATGCAATATATTAGTGGGGTCAGGGTTTTAAGTAGAGATGTCTATCGGGCTGACCCTAGCCCTATAGGGCCAGCCCTACAGGGCTACGGGCTATTATCCGGTTCATACTTAACGGTTCTATAATTGTTGGGACCTAACCCTAACCCTAGCGGGCCACTAACGGGCTACAATAATTTTTTTACTTTTAAAATTAAAGGTCCCAATTGACACGTCCAACAAGAAAATAAAATAAAAAAATATATAATTAGTTGATGATAGTTAAATGAGAAAATAAAAGTATAATTTAAACACAATTCTAGAACTTATTGATTCTTAATATAGTCAAATAAAGCTAAAAAATATTATAATCCAAAATTTTACAAAATTTATTTGCATGTTATATATTTTAAAAAATATATATATGGTAACAATTCGGGCTAGCGGGCTGGTCCTGTAGACCTGCGGGCTAGCCCGGTTTAGCTCGCGGGCTAACCGGTCCGGGTCAAAAAAGCCCGAATTTAAACGGGCCTATGATTTATGAACCCTAACCCTACATTTTTCAGGGTTAAACGGGCCGGCCCGATTAGCCCAACCCGGATAAACATCTCTAGTTTCAAGCATAAATTCATTTATTTTAGGTAAAAATATAGAAAATTATATTAACACATAAATTTGTTAATTCATTTATTTTAGGTAAAAATATAGAAAATTATATTAACACATAAATTTGTTAATTCATTTATTTTAGGTAAAAATATGTAATATAAGAAGTTAAATTAATTAAAAATTAATTCCAAATCAATTAATTTCAAATTTCAAATCTTGAAGTCGGTTGTTCTTGATGAGAACCATGAAACGAAATTAAGATTCCGACCAATCTCCAACTCAGGCCGGCAAGATTGACGGTTTGCAAAATAATATTTGCACAAGATTTGTTATACTCAAGCTTTTTCTGATTTTATCTCCCGTCAGTTTACTCCCTTTATATAAGGGTATACAACTAATAATGTCCTAATTTCAGTGGGCCAAGCAAAACAAAAAGGCCCAAACAAATAGCAAGTAAAGTACACAAGCCCACAAGAATTAATAACAAAGAGTAAAAACAGGACCAAAGTTGATAACAGTTTCTGCAAGCCACATTGCAGCCTTTCTTTTGGCATGTTAAGCCCATTGCCCTTCAACCCGGCTCTCGATGATACGTAATTTTGAGCCCATCTCATCAGATCTTTCCAACTTCGAATTCATTGATTTTTGCTTGATCTTTCCAACTACGAATTAATTGATTTTTGCATGATCTTCATCACAACCGTTGATTTTATTGTATTCAACAGATCAAGACCGTTCAAGTTGTTTGACCTTTAATTAGACATATCTAGGGTTTACAGAGGAAATTATGGCGAATATTTTATTGAAAGACGCAATTGATACGTCTTGATCTTTCCACTTCATCACAACCATTGATTAAATACCCTAAAATCGACCATGACTGTTCCTTGGTTAAATGACATCGACAGTGCATGGTTTAGGGTTTTATGTGTAATGATTATGCCTTGAAAGTAGTACTTAATTATGCTCAATGTCGCCATGAAGAAACGCGTCAATTTAATGTGTATTGAAGACGATACTAACGTGGAGTGCCGAAGGGAGGTTAACGTGGATGAGTGGAAATTGAAGACGAATTCAATTGATTTGAAGTGAATAGATAGTGGGTGAAGACGCGTTTGAATTTTAATTTTCATAATTTTCGTAATACAAATCCTAATTAAGGTGACTAAATTAAATGTAGATTAATTATCATAATTTAAATTGATAACAACAATAATTATCGTAATTAAAATTGTAGGTTAATTTATTTAATTTCTAACAACAAAAATAATTTTCGTAATTTAAATTGATAACAACAATAATATTCGTAATTTAGGTTGATAAATGTAGATTAATTTAATATAACACATTGAATTTTGATTTGATTGATTAACACATTGGAAATTAAATTAATGAACATTAAGTGTACACCATTTGAATTTGATCAACACATTAAAACGAGTAATCGAACCCTAAACCTTAAACACTATACGGTGATAATTGAGTAGTCGAACTTTAAGTGTACACCATTTGAATTTTAATTTGATCGATTAACACATTGGAAATTAAATTAATTAACATTAAATGTACACCATTCGAATTTTAATTTGATCAACACATTGAAACGAGTAATCGAACCTTAAACCCTAAACATTGTACGATGATCATGAGAATCGAGTAGTCGAACCTTAAGTGTACACCATTTGAATTTTGATTTGATTGATTAACACATTGAAAATTATATTAATGAACCTTAAGTGTACACCATTTGAATTTTAATTTGATCAACACATTGAAACGAGTAATCGAACCCTAAACCTTAAACACTGTACGGTGAGAATCGAGTAGTCGAACCTTAAGTGTACACATTTGAATGATTTGATTGGTTAACACATTGAAAATTAAATTAATGAACCTTAAGTGTACACCATTTGAATTTTAATTTGATCAACACATTGAAATGAGTAATCGAACCCTAAACCCTAAACACTATTTATAATAATTAGCGAACCCTGACTTTTGACATTTAAATTACAGAAAATAAGTATAATAATTAACGAACCCTAAGTTAAATTTCGTTTAATTTATTTAACTTAATTTTTTTAAATCAATAATAATAATTACATAAGTTATTAAAATATTGTAAATCCCCCATCCCTTATCAGTCCCTTAATTTTCGAAACTAACCATTAATGAAATTAAATTTATTTACCTAAGTTATTATATTAAGTAAAGATTGGTCATATTGAATTTAATTAGGTAAACAATGATCAAATTTAGTTAAATTACCGACTGATGCAACCTTTCACTTCAAATACCCCTTCATTTCGAGTTGTATAAATAGCCACACTCATACCTTTTGAAACTTACACTCATCTTTATCTCTCATCTCTTTCTCTCAAAAAATCATCAAACATGTGTTCCAAAGGAAAGGTAAAATCATTCTTAATTTCTTTTGTGTTTTTATTATGTTTACAAATGATTTAACTGTATATTTTTTTCCTGTAGGATTTCTTTCAGAGACTTATGGAGATCATCCAAAAGAACAAACGGGAGTGGGGCATACTTCGGCAGAGGCACCAGGCTGAACAACTATTTCTTTGGATGCGATGGGATAAACTTCACTCCTTGCTAGACGCTCGTCAGGTTCTGGAGCGTAAGGTGATGTTTCTCGAGGATGAGGTCTACGAAGCGGACGAAGAGGATATCAAACATGCTTAAGGGTTACTGGCTAAAGCAAAGGTTGAACTCGAGGCTGCCGTTGCTGCGTACGATACTCACCACAAAGCGTGTTTTGGTTATTGATGATGATGTTGGACGAAGATTTTTTTTTTTTTTTTGATGATGATGGATGTTGGATGTTTTTTTTTTTTTTTTTTAGGATTACATAGGGTAAACGTTGAAAGCTCAAAAGAATTTTCCTATGAATCAAACACAAACTACTCCATCTCAATCATTGAGAAATGGTAGAGTTCACCGCTTCTTGTGCCAAGTTATGCGCCCTCCTGTTGCTGCTTCTAGGTGTGTAAATAAATTTGCACACTACAAATTCTTGAGACTTCTTAAAGATCCTAGTCGCAGTCAGCAATTCCGGTCCCGCTCCCGGCCAGCTTTTTGAGCATAAATTAATGGCTTGTTGTGAATCAGATTTTATGACCAGCCTTCTCCAGTTAAGTGTTTTGGCCTCCACAAGAGCCCTGTCAATTGCTAGTAGTTCAACTCCTAATGCGCTTCGTTGTGGGGCCACCTTTCGCGAGAAAGTGAAGGTAACGTGCCTATATTCATTGTATCCAACATCTCCAATCCCATACCTCATTTGCTCGATGTTGAAAGCACCATCTACCTCAAAGCATGCCATTCCTTCGTAATCCAGTTCCCCATCCTCAGCTGTCTTATTCAAACTATTATCCTCCTTATTGTTCTGTCCAACCTGAACCAGTCGAAATGATTCGAGATAGTTCAAAACTGACTCGCCTGTTGAATGTTGGTTGTTAGGTTTTTATTTTTTTTATTTTCCGTCTTAAGGTTGTTTTTTATTTTGTGTTTTTAAGTAGATCATGGGCATCTTTAGCCCTTTTGAACAGGTTTTTTTTTTTTTAATCGTGGCAAAAATACTACTAATATTATCAATCGTTTAGTATCTAAATCGTTTCTTCTTGTTTATGATTTTTAATTTCAAATGAATATTAAACTGAATATGAGGTTAATTTATCGAAATGAATTTTAAATATTACATAGATTAAAATTAAAAATTATATTAATAATTTCCTATGATATGTTATATCAAATTTACATATAGAAAATTAAATTTAACTAGATTAAAATTAACATATTGTCGATCAATTAAATTGAATGTCGAATTTTACTTGGATTGGCCTAATTTTCAAATATTTCAGTTTATGTAATTTTGTATACATATTAAAACAAATAATTTTGCTTAAACACACCCATTCATTAATGTAATTTCACTTATTTTTTAATCGAAATATGTCAATTTCATTTTAAGTTTAGTAATTTTACTTAAATACACCCCCATCAATATAAGAAAATATTGTTGACTGGGGATACTTGAATCTGATTATGGAGAAAATGGAGAAATGGGTTATGGAATGTGTAACGACGGCATCGACTTCGGTTCTAGTAAATGGCAGCCCGTCGGGTGAGTTTAAATTGGAGAAAGGACTAAGACAAGGAGACCCATTGTCACCTCTCATATTCCTGATAGCAGCTGAAGGGTTGAGCATTCTCATGGAAAGAGCAACTAACGAAGGGTTATTCAAAGGGGCTGAAATAAGCTAGGATATAGTCAGAATATCATACCTCCAGTTTGCAGATGACACAATTCTCATGGGAGAAGCGAGTTTGGAGAATGCATGGGTGATGAGACGGGTTTTAAGAAATATGGAGTTAATGTCAGGTGATGAGTCGAATTTATTGCATATTTTTGTGCTTTAATTGAATATTTTTTGTGAATTAAATTGGTAGTTTAGTGCATCTTTTAGACTCATTATTTTATGACTTCAATTATCTTGTTATTTTTATTTTCATATTTAATTCAGGTGAGTTTGAGCATTTTAAAATTACATTGAGAAGCACGTATGAAAAGAAATTGACCCAACATTGAGGGATTCAATATTGGGCCACGACATAAATTAAAAGCACAAGACTCTCACTTAACATTCTAAATGGGCCACTGACTTAACAATTTAAGGAGGCTTTGAAAATTTAGAGGAGAAGGCCCATGCAAGGGTGACCTAACGTGGGCAGAAAACAACAATTGGAGGCAGCCATATATAAAGCAAGTAGGAGGCGTGAATTATAGGGAAGAAGCAGACAGCAGTGTGACCAATGAGTTTGATTTTGTTTATTGTTCTTTTAATTATGTTTAGTTGGTAAATTGTTTTTCTAGCCTGAGAATGTGAAACCTTGATTTAATTATGTCTTTTTAATTAAGTGATTAACGGTTTATTTTGATTCGTGTCTCGATTTCGTTGTTATTTAATTTTATGCGAAGCATGTTTTGATTAATAGATTTATTAGGACTGGCCATCCGAGTTTATTTATTATCAATTCTAGTTAATTCACGATGTATAATCCGTAATTGTTATATTATTGTGGATATCGTAGCAATTAAGGCAGAACACCTCAGGGGATAATAACGTCTAGGTTGCATGAAACGAGTGTCTCGTATTCATGGTCTAGTTTATTCTATTGTTTTAGGTATTGAATGTGTTTCTCGAGTTGAACCTTAAATACATGTTTTGGGGTTATTCGTAGGAACATATTAATTGGGGGTCGTACTTTCTAATTAATTAAACATAATAAACAATTCGAGTTAGTTTGATCGTACCACTGACTTAGGGATAAGATTTGGGATTAGATTGAAATTACCGGGTTCACTAATTAAATTGGATAAATTATTCAAGGGGAAGCAATCCGAGGGCTAGATCGTTCTTTATATTTGATTCTTGTTTATTTTTATTGCTTACTTTTATTTTTCATGCTTTCTATTAGTTAGTTAGAAACCACCAATCCAACTCCCCTCATTTTTAGTGCTTTCATACACAATTTATTCAATTGAGTTACACCGTTCTCTGTGGGATCGACCCTTACTTCCCTACTGCATAGTGGTTAGTTAAGGAATTTATTTTTGGGTGTCGGCGACAGCACACCATCAGGGCTGAATATCAACTTCGATAAATGCTCGGTGATTGGCGTAAACGTGGAAGAGAATGCCTTAAATGGCATGGCTGAAATCCTGGGATGCAGAATCGACACAACCCCCTTCACCTATCTGGGAATGAGAGTTGGCTCCAATCACAGGAAAGTGTCGGAGTGGACGACTATAGTGGAAAGAATAAGGAATCGACTAGCAAGATGGGACGACAAGAAGATCTCAATGGGAGACAGAATCACTTTGTTAAACTCAGTTATTTTTTCACTTCCAACCTACTATCTGTCTTTCTATCACATACAAAAAAAAACCATGAGTGAAATTGTGAGACTTCAACGTAATTTTCTCTGGGGGGGGGGGTGAGAGTAACAATAGGAAAGTGGCTTGGATTGACTGAAAAAAATTGTGTAATTCTAAACACCTGGGGGGCTTAGTTAGGGATATTGAAACCTTCAACATGACTCTACTAGGGAAGTGGGGATGGAGATTTTTACAGGAAAAAAGTAGTTTATGGTCTCGAGTCATTAGGTCTAGGTATGGAAACAATAGGGTAAATGGATTTAGCTTATTATCATTTGGGAGGGAAGGGAGGGTATCATTGTGGTGGAGGGATATTTTTAAGGTAATAGGGGAGGGAAATGGTGAGTGGTTTTTGGGGAATTTAAGAAAGGTACATGGAGATGGGAAAAACTCATTTTTTTGGAAGGAAGATTGGACGGGAGAAGGGATCCTTAGAAATAGATTTTCTAGATTGTTCGAGTTAAGTTTAGACAAGGAAAAAATAGTAGGGGAGATGTGTCTTTGGGATGAGGATATTTGGAAGTGGACTTGGACATAGAGAAGGCCACTACTTGATAGAGATCTGACATCTTTCAATAATCTTATTTCTGTGCTGGACAAGTCTCAACCGAAAAATGGAATTGAGGATTCATGGAGATGGAACCTATCGAGCACAGGGAAGTACTCTTCAAAGGAAACATACACAGTCTTACTCAACCGGAATCGGGACACTCAAATGGATGAAAGACTGGTCCAAGGATTTAAGTGCATATGGAAGAATTTCGCCCCGTCAAAAGTGAAGGCACACGCATGGAGACTACTTTGGGGACGACTACCCACAAGGACAAATCTCAGAAGACTGAATATTCTCAAACAAAACGATTACGTGAGGCAGTGTTTTTAAAATCAGACCGGACCAGCCGGTTCGACCGGGAGTCGGGCCTGGATCCGGTCCGAAATTGATGACAAAACCGTTTTGATGGTTCGATCGGATCAAACCGGCTGAGAACCGGAAAATAGGTAAATAACCGGGAAAATCGGAAAATTCCGGTCTAACCGTTTTTTTTTTATATTTAATAATTTGAATCAATATTTCATTTGTGTATACGCCCAATTTTTAGCAGCGTGTGAACCTACCTACCTTCTACGGAGAAACCACGACCAAGGCGGCGCAACCGCAGCGCAACGACACATTAACAATCGCGACAACTGCATCTTCTTGATCTGATTTATGAGGTTCTGTCAACGTTTCATTTTCTCTGGTTTCCGAGTTCTCTCGACTGGTTTTCCGTCGATTACGCTTCTAATATTGCTCCATAAAACAGAATCCACGACTGAGAGGCAAGTGAGAAGCTGTTGCATAAAAAACCCTAAACAAGGTTATATATTAAAGTTAGGCCCATTAATAATTGGGCCTAATTATTTTACATTAATATCAATGGACCCAACTATCATATTAATATAATAATTAATAAATGGGTCCAACAAAATAAAAACTGAAATAATATAAATAATTATTTAAAAATTATTTTAACGGTTGGATCGCCGGTTCAACCGGTCCAACCGGTTGGACCGTGAACCGGTAGCCAATCCGGTTTGGTCGTCGGTTCGATTATGAAAACACTGACGTGAGGTGTATTTTCTGCAGAGTACACGAAGAAACAGAACGACATATTTTCTTTGAATGTACTCACACCTACCAACTGTGGATGAACTGCCTAGCCTGGCTCAATATATCGAGTGCACTACCTTCTCAGTCTCTGGGAAACTGTTTAGGATTCGGCGGCCTCATAAAAGGAAGAAACAGTAAGAAGAACTCAACATGTGGCTTTGTGTGGTTTGGCAAATCTAGAAATGGAGAAATGCAATTATATTCAGGAACGAGACATTCTCAATCCCAAGTTTCAACGAAGAACTCAAGGCGAGGTTATGGAGCTGGTTTTCTATTAAATATCCTACCCGGAGTAGATTCTGGTTCAAGAACTGGGTTGTGGATCCACTTAAATGCTTTGTTTGAGATGCTCATAGAATAATACTCTCTACCTTATGAACTCTCTCTACTTTTGATACAATGTAAACTATTTTTGGGTATCCCTTATACCCTTTTTAATAATAAATAAATATATTTATCGATTAAAAAAAAGATAGTGTATTTGCTTAAATACACCCCATCATTTCATATCAATAAACTTTACGCAAAATGTAGATCAATACTAATAATATTCCCTAATTTGGGGCTTAAATAATGAATATTATTTTCGATTTTTCAATTAATGAACTTTACGCAAAATGTAGATCAATACGCCCCCTCATATTTTTTTATTATTAAATGAACCCTAAATATTTTTTAAATTTTGAATTGAAAGTAATCATTTTTTGGGGGGTTGCAACGCATGTGTGTATGACCAAATTGGGGGTTGTTGCGTACAACAACAAAATGTACATAATATAATTATGACGGTTTGGGGGATGCCAAAGGTTGCAAAAACTCTTATGGGATGACAATATAAATACTCCTATCCATGTAAACTCATTCATCCAAAACCCTAAACCCTAATAATCTCAAATGGCAAGAACACCATCAAAGTCTACCAAGTTTCAAAAGTTCGTGCCCTCCTCATCCAAAGGTCTGATGTCCATGTATGAATATTTAAACGGCAGAATGAAGAGTTGAAAGAAGAAGTGAAGATTTTCATGAAAAGATTGTTGGGTCATTGACTCATTGCACTCCACATTCTTTAAGCGATGTCATCCTGGGTGAGGATCCTCTACATAAGATATACGAGTACTTTGTTGAAGCAAATAGGGTCAGGGAAATTCCAGTCATTGTTCTCTCTGATTCAACAGTTAGAGACCTAGAAGATTCGACAAGTGGCGGTGGCGGTGGACGTGGAGGTGATGGTGATATGGAAGAAAGTGTGGAGGGAGGTGGTGAAGAAAATAGTGTTTAATTAGATTAGATGTTTGCCTATCTTTTTTTTTTTTTATAATTTTGGGATGTAATCTTCCCCCATTTTCCAATCGAATCTAATGAATGAAAGTTTAGTTATTAATTTACTTTTATTATTTTTTGTGAAGTAAACAACACCAATATTAATGGTAGATTAATGAAACTAAACCCAAATTAAATCCTATCAAATCTGTAAAAAAAAAAAAATTTAACCTAAATTATCAATTTTAAGTATCTTGACATAGTAAAAAAATTCTAAACATCACCACTAGCCCTAAAACTTCTCAAACAAAAAAACTTATTTTGGAGGAGGCGAAGGGTTGCAATGCGTATGGACGAAAGGTTGCAACGCGTGTGGTAGAAAGGTTGCAATGGGGGATTATAAAAGATGAGTAACACAAAGTCATGTAAATTCAATCAAACATCATCTACGAATTTCAAATGGCACCATCAAAGTCTGAAAAATTTGAAGAATTTGTTCCTTCCTCCCCCAAAACCCTTTTGTCGATGTATGGATACACTAAGAGAGAAAATCAATAATTGAAAGTAGAAATCAAGCTTTTCATGAAGAGGCTATTGGTTCACTGCCCGCCACGATCTTTGAGCGATATCATTCTGGGCGACAATCCTTTGCATAAAATGCACGAGTATTTTCTCAAAGCAAATAGGTCAAGGGGGATTCCATTGGACGTGCTTCCCGACTCCAGTGTGCGAGACGTAGTTAAAAAATATTCAGTAAGGTGGTGTTTGTTTTGGGATTGGCAAATCCGGATTTGGATTGGCCCAATTCCAATCCAATTTCTTTCAATTCATTTCAATCTAAATACAAATCCAAATAACAATCCACCCCTACAATACACTTATACGCCTATTTTTATACAATCAAATCATTCATTCTCTTTCCTACTTTCTTCTATCTCTTACTTTTCTTTCACACACTCATTCTCTCTCCTACTTTCTTCTCTCTTTTACTTTTTTTCACTATTAACAATAATAAAATATTATAACATCACTCTTGATGTGACATAAAGTTAAATCTACCCATACTTCTCAATCTTTAACCAAACACAACTTACACAACAATTACTAGTCATGGATTACCCAAATCTCAATCCAATCCACCACAATCCAAATTCAATCCACCACAATCTCAAACCAAACACCACCTAAGTGTTGGAAGTGTTGGTGGTGGCGGAGGTGGCGAAGCCGGTGACGATAGCGGTTGGGACACAGGTGGTGAAATGGAAGATGAGGATTAGGGTAGTATATTTTAGGATTTTTTTTTATATGTAATCTTACTCAATTAATGGAATTAATTTTTTTTTAATTTTATTTAATTATTGTAAAATATTTACCCTAATTTAAATAATATCTAAATCAATCGATTTTAACTGAAGTTTACTTGTAAAAATACAAATTGAATTGACTACATACAAATCTTCTTATCACTTATAAAATAAATAAATTATGGACTTGTAAAAATTTCAATTCGAAAAGTAAGAAATCAAAATCCTAATACGGACCCATCCTAAATTAATGGAAATTGAATGGAAAATCAATGAAAAATTGAAAATTGAATGGGAAATCAAATTAAACCCTAAATTCTAACAAGAAGCCGAAATTGTTGTTGTACTACACAAATCTTCCCCCATTTTCTTCTCAATCTAAATCATCCCTAGCCCTAAAAATTCTCAAACAAAAAAATATAGATTTTCTTTTGTAAAATTATCAGTTCTCATAAAGGAAAACTCAAATTAAATCCTAACAAATCAAACTCAAATTGAACTTGGTAAGGAAATTAGAATCGATGAGATAAATTATTACAAAACATAAACTTTAAATTGATCGGAGATAATTACTTGCTGCAATTGTGGAATGAACACACAAAACACAAGCTTGCAAAACCACCTACAATTCTAGAAAAAAAAAAATGCAGGAAGAAGGATGAATAAAGACCGATAATATTGCATAACTTCATTTCCAATTCTTTTCGGATGATAAGAACTTTAGGCCTCCTTCGTTTCATCTACTTTCAGATTTAATCCAAGATTCGAATTTGAATCATCTTCATACGACTTCTCCTGGAAATACGTAGTGTGTGCATCGTTAGCCTCGTCTTCAGTCCGAAAAGATTTGCACATGGAACCTTTGTCCAAGGACATGTGGAGCACATTCACTCCAACTATCATAAATTACGACTCGTACGCATTTGAAGACTACATAATATTTTTCAACCTTTTTTACGCTTGTACTACTAAACATTATGGTAGAAGATAATTTTTTTTTCAATGTAGAAGATGAAGTTCTGGTAGAAGAAAGAAGAAGAAAGAGACGAAGAAGAAGAGAGGATGAAACGGTAACAAAGGGAAGAGAAATTTTAATTAAATACACACATTGAAAGTTGTCTTGTGTAATTATTACTTGTCTCGAACAAATAAGAAGAGAGAGAAAAGAGTGTTAGACTTTAATATTTTATTCAAAAATAATAGTTAAGCAATATATTTGAATGAAGGATATATTAGTCATTTTAACAAAACTTAAGCAAGAAAGGGACCAAAATACCCATGTATGTATGTACATAATATGTACATTTAGCACCACCCTTTTAATTTTTCTCAACAATAATATTATAATAATATAATAAATTCAATCATTACACAATCAACTAATCATTATAATCTCACCAAAAAAATAATATAATAATACAAACTCATTCAATCTTACAAAATTTGATTTGACATAAAGTTAAATTCTCCACTATTCAGGATTTAAAAAATTCAATTTTTAAAACCACACAAAGTCCAAAGTAAACATAGCCCAATTGTAAAGCTGATTTTTTTATTAAAATAAATTAGAATTAAGTTAAAATTGTGGGTCAATTGTATAGTGCAAATTAATGTGCACAAATATGACTCTTCCAGTAAACCAAATTACTATACAATTAATGTGCACAAATATGACTCTTCCAGTAAACCAAATTACCAAAGTCGAAAATACACACTGTTAATACAAAATTTTGGAATATATATGTTCATCTTTTCTACAACCCAGAAGCGATATTTCATATTCGCATCTAACAATGATTACGATTTTTAGAATGTTAGGAACAGGCAATATGAGTGTTTTTTTTAAGGATAATTTTTTTTCAAACATTTTGTACACGCCATGAAATAATTAAAATTGAACGTGGATGTGTTTATTAATTGACAAATTTTTTCATGCAATTGAGTGTATAAATACACTTGAATTTTAATGTTCAATTTACTCAATTTAATGTTTAGCCCAACATTTAATTCAATTCATTAAAGCTCAATTTCAATTGTATTGGTGCAACCAATTGCACACAAGTATCATTTTTTCAACCAGTTTTTATTAAACAAGAGGACTTAAAAAGTTTCTCCTTGCGGGTTGATATTTGCACTCGTACCTATGTATTTAAAGTAAGACCCACACAGATTATTATTCTCTCAATTTAAAAAATTTGTCGCTTTAACTATTTTTATCATACTTTTTCTTAAATTACATACTCATGTTGAGTCGGTAACACATCAAAGTATACTTTAAATCTAATTTTTTTTTATACTTGTGAATGACAAAACTCATTATTTTGACGAATTAAAGAGTAGACTCATGATTTCTCTTCTAAGGGGGTTTCCTTTGATCTTGATCATTGAGTTAGTTTTGGGGCAAAAGTGTGATATGTGTCCTGTTTCATGGCATTTATAACATTTTTCTTGTCTAAACAAATATACTTCAATGTGGTTCTTTCCACGTGTGGTACAAAGTGGCCTAATGTTTTGGGGGAGTTGGTGTCATGTCTCTAACCTTCTCTCGTTGGTTGTTCCTCAATTTAATTGTAATCATCACACTTTCTCTTTTCGAAATTTTAGACATATTTATTACTAAAATTATCAATTTCCATGATAGAAACTATCCCTTGAGCTCTTCTTAATTTTTCAGCAAAAGTCATCTAATTGTGACTGGATATGATATTTATTATATTCACGCGTAAGCCCTTTCTGAACTTTCAAACTTTTTTGTCCTTCATGTCAACTAGATGTGGTGCAGATCGGCTAAACCAATTGAACCTCCTTTCATATTCTATCACAGTTATCCCTCATTGTCTTAAGTTATAAAACTCAATTTCCATTTGTTCACGGTAAGAGTGGGGATAATACTTCTATGTGACAATATATTTGAAGTTATCTAAGTAAGATTTGATACTTCCTTTTCTAGGCTCATCCTTCAATATGCTTCCCACTAGTGATTTGCGCCTTCCACTAGTTGGTAGGTAGCGCAAATTTTTTTTGTGCATCAGTGTATCTCACAACTGTAAAAATTCGTTCCAAAGATCGTAACCAATATTTCATAACTTTAGGTTCCCACAACCATTAAAATCAAGGGGATCATGTCAGCGAAATTATTCCACCACCTCAAAGTAAGCGTTATTATTATTTTAAAACGCTTGTATCATTTGGTTAAAGAAAGCTTGAGAGTTTTGAGATAGTCATTACACACTTCTCGTCTCGAAGGCATCCTCAACTGATCGAGTTCCAAATAAAAATAAACTATAATCTCAAACTCTAAATGTAATAATCAAGCATGTCTTCGTAGTAAATAAAATGCCAAGGTCTTGTATAAGGAATCGAGTTGACTAAAAGTCATTTTTTTTTTTTAAGTGTATGTTGAAAAGTGTAAGTCATTATAACTAAAAAGTGCAACACAATATTATTGAAAAGTGTAAGTCGCTATAATTGAAAAGTGTAACACAGTTTTTAATGAAAAGTGTAAGTCATTATAACTAAAAGGTACAACACAATATTACTGAAAATTGCACGTCTATATAATTAAAATGTGCAATATAACATTACTAAAAAATGTACGTCAATATAATTTAAAATATTATTTTAAGAAGTGTAAGTCACTACAATTAAAAAGTGTAAAAAAAACTCAATTTCTTATATAAACTTAATTTCATAGGAGGCCTACCCAAATAAAAGATATTTGAAGTTTTTTTTTTGATGGAAAGTTAAATACCCATCCCTTTTTTTTCCGTCCTCCCTAAGGCCTAGGTAGTGGTGCTCTAACCACTTGAGCTATTCCACTTTGTCAAGATATTTTTGAAGTTAAGTGCACAATTAAATACAAACAAATAACCCCATTAAATTTCCAATATAGAGCTCAAGACATGTCATTTCACAATTCCTACAAATCATCGTAGAATTTGTAATCTTATTACGCAATCATAAAAAATGTACTATAAATCACGTACATTATTGAGCCGGCTTAGTAAACACATATATAGATGCAATAATAAGTAATATTGGTTCTTAACTTCATAGTTTTAGAAGATTATAAATAACTTTTTTTTAAGTTTACGAGATCGTAACAATTGCTCTAATGTCACTATGTCACACCTCAACTTTCATTGCTCTTCATTCATTTACACTTTTGCAACAAACAAAAACCCGATATATGCACATATGCCCACACAGGCGCACACACTTACCCCCTCCATACCAAAAAATATGTCTTATGCCATTTACCCACTAGAAATAACACATACACCATTATATGAAAAAAATGTATAATAACTGTGTATATAGAGATGTAGACCGAGAGAGTGAGAGATATACAATAATATAGTTTCTTCGTTAAAGAAAATAAAATAGATAAAATATGGAGAAAAGAGAAAAAGAAAAGTATAGTGTAAAACTCATATAGAATGCCTAGTTAAGATAGAGATGAGTGACATTTCAAGTAAGTTTCATATGTATATACTTGATTAAAAATTAGGCTTGACTTTGGTATTGGGCTTAGACTAAAATTTAAAATCTTAAACTGATTTAGTTTAACCCACAACCAGTTAAGGTTAGATTTTAACTATTAGTGAACCGTTAAGAGTAAATTAATAATGTTCTAAATTGTGGCACTATAGGGTTTACCCTAAATGGGTTAAAAACAACCAGTTAAACATCTATAGTTAAATCATGCAAATTGAAAAAAATTGTAATATTTTTTTTGGAATCATCATTTCTTATAAAATCATATTTCATTTAATAAATATATCATTCATGTAGTTATGGATAACTTCATGAATCATGACCGATAATTCCATTCATAAGCTATTCTCTCATTCCAATTGGGAGGTAATGTTTGTGATTGAGATTAAAACTCTTCATAGCCTTTTGATAAAAATAAAAAAGAAAATTGTCAATTTCTTTTTAGAAAGTGTTTGACAATACTTTTCAAATTACATTTTATTTGGCCATGAAATAGATTTGTTAAGCAGTTTAAGAAACCCTCCATATATATGGTAGAATCGTCGAATTTTGTGCTATCTCAAGTCATTTTCTCTTGCAATAATACATAATAAGTTTTTTTGGGCTAAAAAAAAACCACCATAATTTCTTAGAGAGAAAATGATATTATTTCGAGAAGCTCCTCTAACCATTTTTTTTTTTGACAGGAAACAACATTTTGTAATTAGATATTTGTTTGGCGTTCAATTTATTAATTTTGATTTTTGGAACTCCTGTATTTTTGGGCCACATACTTAAGGTAAATACGAAACCAATTTGTTGGGCCCAATATTAGGAGATGGCCACGGTTAAATTCCCCCCTTTTTTATGTCTTCACCCCCATAAATACCACAATTACCCTCACCCACCTACCCACACTCTAACACACCTCATTCTCCTTCCTCCATTCAAACTAGTTGGGCATGATTTTGTACGAATTACAATGATAAAATTAAATTTTTAAACGAACATAAGTGGAAATCAAGAAGTTTTACAATAGTGTTGAACTCGACAGGGATTCGCCGAGGAAGAGAAAAAAACTCGAAAGTTTTTTCCGAGTTTTTGTAAAAAAAAAACACAAATCTGAGTTTTTGTCAAAAACTCATAATTTTTTCCCAATTTTTGCCAAAAATCAGCAAATTTTTTTGAGAGATTTTTGTGGAAGACATTTTCGAAAAAACTCGGAAATTCCAATCAAGAATTGTCAAAATTCTCGGTGTACCATAGCTGAGTTTTTAGTTTCACGATTTAAATATATATATAAAGAACACTTACGTATGTGCATCGAAAACACTGTTTTTCAACCATTGAAATCGAAAACGAATCCCTCCACGTTTATATTTAAAAAAAAATCAAGTTTTCTTTTTTTTTTTTTTACAAAATTTTAGAAAGGAGAAAGGATCAAAGGAATATATATATATATATATATATTTTTTGAGGTTTTGGGGTTGGGTGAACTCAATATGGGATAGTAAAGTCTTTTTACTCAAAAAATAAAAAAAATGGGTGGGTTGAAGAATTAATAATGGGTTTGACTATTTACAGCTCAATTTAAGATGGATGCGATTCCCTTTTCAATTTAATAATACAATAATCATGTACTCCCCTACTGAACGCATTTAGTGAATGGGTGTGATTATTGAAAAGATGGTATTCAAAAAAATTCAAGTTTCTAATTTTTTTTTGACAAAATTTTAGAAAGGAGAAAGGATCAAAGGAATATATATATATATATATATATATTTTTTTTTTTTTTTTTTTTTGAGGTTTTGGGGTTGGGTGAACTCAATATGGGATAGTAAAGTCTTTTTACTCAAAAAATAAAAAAAATGGGTGGGTTGAAGAATTAATAATGGGTCTGACTATTTACAGCTCAATTTAAGATGGATGCAATTCCCTTTTTAATTTAATAATACAAAATGCGTTCAGTAGGGGAGTACATGATTTTTGAGCTGTAAAATGGATGTAAGTAAAAAATAAAAAATACCATTCACTAAAATGCATCATACTAGATGCAACCCCCCTACTGAACGCACCTTATATTGTCATTCCTTTCACCTTTTCCCTAAACCACCACTTTCAGCCGTCGCCGACAACATTTATGTTGACCACCAAACAAAAAAAATTATAAAATTCCCAAAAATACTTAGAAAAATCACAATTTCTTTTTAAAATTTTGACCAACCAGTGTCGACCATGTACACTCCCGCCGACAATGATTTATCGATGAAAGTGTATATGGTGTCCAAAAAAAATTCGACCATTTAATGTCGACCAAATATCGAAAATATATAAAAAAAAGGTTCTACAGAAAACCCTAACAAAAAAAAAAAAAGCAGCGAAATCGAGGGAGGGAGAGAGAGACCGGATGCACAAACCTGGGGTGGGCTGGCCGGCATCTTGGACAATGAGGTGGCGGCGAGGTCGATCAAGAACGAGAGAGAGAGAGGGAGGCCGCCGGACGGGGGAAAGGAGGGGGGGGGACAAAAATATAGAAAAAAACAGGGGAGAGGATAGGTCGCCACGTCCCAGGGCAAAGGGGCGGCCGGACGGGGGCGCGGGGGTCGGGGGAAATTATAGAAAAATGGGGGGAGAGGGAGGGGGCGCGACGACTGGGGGCATTGGCCGCGGCGGCGGGAGCTTGGCCGAGGCCGGCGGGCGACGACTAGTGTGGGTAGGTTGGTGGGGGGGAATGAGAGAATGAAGATGAAGGGGGAAATTAGGTTTTGGTGTGTGTATATAGCAATAGAAATTTTATGGACAAAATGACAATTATGACAATTAAGGGCGTGCATTTATTTTAGACCGATTTTAGGGGGTGCATCAATCGGGGGTGTGCATCCATCGTAAGTGGAGGTGTAAATAGTCAAACCCCTTAATAAAAGGGGTATGTGGCCTTAGAAAATAGGCATAAATCTGAATAATAAAAGGACGTGGGTTATATGCCCCTCTATGAATGTTATATGCACTCTACTTTCACTTTTATCAATTCAATATTCATGCAAAAATACATGTTTCGTTCATTTAGTGAAATACAAAAAGATATATACACTTCCCTTAAATTTAAACTAGCCTTAACCCTAATTTGAGAGGCAGACGCCGCCGCCCAAATACATTTAAAAATTTAAAAAACAGAACTTGGGAAAAAAATTTATTTTCGACAAACCACAGTCAACAAAAAATACTCATGTTAACACTGGTTTGTCGACCAAAAACACTATGGTCGACTCTGGTTTGTTGACAAAAAAAAAACTTGATGTTGTCGACGAGAGTCTTTATTGTCAAAATAAAAAAATAAAAAATAAAGGCATACTTGCGTATGCGACGGAGGCTGGGCAAGGGGGGGAGGGGCAGTGCTGCTTGGGGTGGACGGGCGCAGAAGGAGGAAAGGCGCTGCCGCCGACTGTTGTAGAACAAGAAAAAAAAAGGCATACCTGCGTGCGCGACGGAGGAGGGGCAACGTTGCTTGGAGTACGAGCGACGCTGGACAGAGGGAGGATGAGCGGCGATGACGCCGCCTACTGCAGAAGAAAAAAAAAAAAGGGCAGCAGGCGGCGATAGGTGGCGGCGTTGAGGCAGAGGGCGAAGGGCGGCGACGGCTAGTTAAGGGAGAAGAAGGGTGGAGAAAGAATGAGGTGGGGAAGAAGAAAGGAGGAAAATTATGATTTTTGTGGGGAGTGTATTTATCATAAAAGACTTAGAAAGAAAAGGGTACAAAAGATAGTTTAGGGAGAGTGCATCTACTTTACTTATATTTTGTGGGGTAGGGGGAGTGCATCTAACATTCCTGGAGGGTCATATAACGCACGCCTAATAAAAGCCCATTAAAGGCCCATCTGGGGTTGTATGATTTTGCCTCGTGCTCCAACGGCAAGCCCAGCACCTACTGGTCAACAAACGCCGTCGTCTTGTCATTTATTTCTCACTGCCACTGCGACACCTCCACTCTCAACTTCAACATTTTCCCTTTTACTTTCTCAGTTTTAATTTCCTAATTTGATTTTACTTATGTCTTCCAATTCCAATTCAGATTCCCATTCCTCATCCGCCAGTTCCTCCTCCGACAAAGATGATCGGAACCCTAATTCGGATTCCAACCCGGAGCCAGAGCCGGAGCTGGAACCGGAACCCAACGCGAACACGGACTTGATTGACCAATCGCTTGATGCCCTTGAAAATCAATTGGCCTCAATCTCAATGTCCTCCCGTTCCCCAACGGCCGATGAAGAGGAATTTCAAGAGGAAGAGCAGTCGTTGGAGGAGCCAATCATCAGAAATGGATCATTGAGTGAAGAAATTGGAGCTGAAGGATCGACTGATGAGCATATTGAGAGTGATTGGAAGGCAGAGTCTTCCGGGGTCATAAAAGAGAACCTTTCCTCTGCGTGGAGGAATGTTTTAGAGGTAGATGAACTTGAGCGGCCCTTGAGTCCGGGCAGTAGCGGCTACGCCGGTGAGAGGGGGAGCACCAGTGGCGGTGATGAAATTAATGATGATGACGAAGATAATAATAATAATAATGAGATTCGAGAGGTCCAACACGATAATACCGTTTCGGGGTCCCATGATCCATGGGTTTCTGGGAAACGCCACCCAGATGAGGTTAGCTGGACTTTTAGCACTTTCCCTTATTTGATTTGGTCTGTGTTTTATGGATATTGGATACTTAGAAAAGGCGAAATTCGCCTGGTGTATCAATCACAAAATCTTTTGATCATAGGTTTCTAGTTTTGGGCAAGTCTGTGTACGTTAGCTTTGATTGCCATAATTTAGCTAGATAGCCCGGAGAAATATATAAGCTTTACTAGATAAACTGGTTAAACGTTTTATTGTACATGCATTATACGCTTGGCTGTTTAATTAATGAACCTCATGGGTTTTACATGGTCATTATGATTTGATTAATTAATGAACCACACGGGTTTAGTAATACATGCTCTTTTATGTTTAATTAATTAATGAAATACAGGATGATGCTTCTGTTTCTTGGAGGAAAAGGAAGAAACATTTCTTTATTTTGAGTCACTCCGGAAAACCTATATATTCGAGGTTTGTTTCAATTTGTATAATTTCTGCTCAAACTTATTAGGATATAGTGTTGCATGGATAACATTTTCTGGTCATGTTGCACCATTGACCTGTAGATATGGGGATGAACACAAGCTAGCTGGATTCTCTGCAACTTTACAAGCCATTATTTCCTTTGTGGAAAATGGGTGTGTTACTTGTGACTGCTATTTGTTGTCTTGCTTATATTTAACAGCTTTATTGATTGGATATCTATAATCATTGATTGAATCCTTTTCAGGGGAGACCGGGTTAAATTGGTTAGAGCTGGTAAACACCAGGTTAATATCACCTTCTCATCGACCTTAAAACGTGTTCATTAAGTCTCCCCCTCCCTCGGTTCTTATTGTATATTGCTTATTTTAAGAAGTCACGTGCTGCAATGTGATGGTTTTGTGGCTTGAACCACAGGTGCCACATGTTTCACTATGTTGATTATTTTAGCCATAATCTTAAGCTGCATCTTGATTTTTCTTAAAAGAAAGGGATACATTACAGAGTTTATTCTCAGTCTCTGATCTTTTAAATTATGGCATACTGGACTTGATTGAGATCTCTTTGATATGCAAGAGGTTAATAAGAAACTTATGAAATGCAATGGTAATTATTCTAGTTTAAAATATGAAAATCTTTACAGGGATGTTTGTTTTGGGATGTAAAATTCGGATTTGGGATTTTGAAATCTAACCCATGTTCTACTTTGGGATTTAGAATTAGGATTTCAAAATCCCACCCTATAAAATACCTATAAATCTTACAAAGTCAACCCTATAAATACCTATAAACCCTATATAAACACCTATAAATCCGGATTTCAAAATCCTCAAAATCCTAAAACAAACATCCCCTACTGGATTTTAAACAATAATTCAGTCTCAGCATGTAAGAACCAAGTGGTTGTTTTCTGATTTAAAACTTCTTTGGTCTTGATTTCTATTTGAGAAAAAGAGCAAGTAAAAGAATTTGGAACCATCTTACTCCTTACTGTTGCATGCAGTTCTTTTCACTTGAAAACTTTCTAAAAGTGGTTAATTGAAATGAATGAGAATTGTATTGCCATATGTATCTCTTCTTTCTTCTAAATGGCTAAGTTTAATACAACTTTTACTGTGAAATATCTGATGTGTAAGTTCTATAGTTCAGGTTGTTTTTCTTGTGAAAGGACCCATTTACTTGGTCTGCATAAGTTGCACAGAAGAACCTTATGAATCATTAAAGGGACAGCTGGAGCTTCTTTACTATCAGGTAGGTTATCTCCCGTAGATTGACAACTTTTGTGTCGATTGAGTGGATTGGATTTATGTGTTTAAACAGGCTCACAACTGTGTGCTTGATATTTTTCGCCTTGTCCATTGTCAATCGAATTCCTTTTAAGTTTTAAGAGGATCCTGTTTCTCATATATTTTTTTCTGCATGCAGATGATACTTATCCTGACGAAGTCTGTAAATCGTTGTTTCGAGAGGAATCCAAAGTTTGATATGACATCGCTGCTTGGGGGAACTGATGCTGTCTTCTCTTCTCTCATCCATTCTTTAAGTTGGTATAATTTAATGCTTTATAGCATGTTAATGTAATCTATAGTTACATCTATTGCCCCTACCTCTTTTTGGTACTTTCAAGTATATCATTCTCCAAGTGTATGTTTGTTGGTGCTTGAGCTCTATGTATTATGTCAGAAATTGACAAATTCATTGAGCAAAAGATAACTAGATTGATGGTCATTTACAGTTACATCAGCTGTCCCATCTTTATTGCACTTTCTAATATCTTTTCCACAAGTGTAATTCTGTTCGTGATTGAGTGCATAAGATGTAATTCTGGAGCGTATTGTGTTGGTACTTGAGCTTTACGTAGTATGTCAGAAACTGATGGAAGCATTATCAAGTTGAGCATAAGATGATTTTATGTTCAATAGCGTGTTTAAGTAATTTGCATGTACATCAGCTTCCTGCCGGTGGCACTTTCAATTTTTTTCCTCCAAGTGTATGTTTTTTGGTGCTTGAGCTTTATGTAGTACGTTTAGATCTGATGAAAATCCCTATGAACTTGAGCATATAAACTAACTAGGTTGATAGTACGTTTAAAAACAAATAAAATATGTATGGGATGAGTTATCAAATTTTAGGTTTTTCTAATATGCTATGTATTCGCTGATGTCTTATGATGCAATTAATCATAACTTTTGAGGATAGCAATGATGGACAGACATACCTGTCATCAGACGAAAGATTAGGAAGGGAAAGCATAGTGAAGCCTTGTTACTATACCAACTCACAGTTCCATAGTCTTGTTCAATCCCATTTCTGATCTCTCTACAATAAATGTTGTTACTCACTTACTTGATAGATTAATGCACTCTGTATGACCTGGTCTTCGTTTTAAAAAAAGTTAAACCATAGCAAGAGTACTAAAGACCATAGCCTGAAGAATGTGCAATACTCCCTGTGCACAACAATTCTTACTTATGACGGGTCAATTCTATCTTTCACTGCTCCTCTACTTTCTTGTTGCATTTTCTTATTTGCATTGAATTTCTACCTACTGCTCCTTCATTATTTATGGCCCTACTAAAGATTCCAATATTATGCAGTTCGATTGATACCGTAAATAGCACGAGCAATGATGCTTTCCTCCATTTTGAGATATAAAGCAGTTGGACGTTCCCAATTAGCATATGTGATCTATTGATATGTAGGAATATTGGCACAGAATGGAAAAAATGTGCAACTGTTGCCTCTCAATAGCGCATCACTTGAAGATTTTTTTTGCAGTAGGTTTAGTATGCAACTATTAATTGCACTTGAACTCAGTTTTCTTGGACTGCAGTATTAATTGCTTGAAGAAATTTCATTAACATGTTACTCTTAAGATTATCATCAACAAAATTTATTAAGCTAATTGTGAACATCAAAGCATTTGAAAATCATAAAATGAATTGAATATGAATTTAGCCTAAATGATGAGTGTAAAAATCTTCAAAATATAAATTGCCCAGGGCTCCTGATGCATGACTTAGCTATTTGACACGGAATACACAAGACTCCTGATATTTGAACTATATATTATGAATGCAAAAACTCACATCCTTTGTTGTCTACTGTATTTCTTTCATTTTTGATTAGAAGGAAGAGAAGGATCAGCTAAATCTTTTCTAACTGATACCCGTCTTTGCTTTTGGTTTTACATAAAAAAAACTTCCGCTTTACTCATGTAGTTAGATATTTGTGGAACTGGCCAATTGGGGAAAGCTGTTTAGGAAGCCTTCTGCCGAACTTAAATTTCAAATCAAAATTAAGTTATTCTATGTATTATTTATTTGTCAATATTTGTTTTATTCATTGAGGAATTTGTCATTTTGTTGAAATAATACTGAATGATATGATTGCTTTTTGAGTACACCAAAGAACAATGTCCAGTTAGCATGTATGGGACTCATATATACATAACTCAATTTTATAACTAAAAGCTTACTTACTTTTCTGATTGTAGGAATCCTGCCACTTTTCTGCATGCCTACTCATGTCTTCCCATTGCTTATGCTGCACGTCAAGCTGCAGGTGCCATCTTGCAGGATGTAGCTGGTTCAGGAGTTTTATTTGCACTCTTAATGTGCAAACACAAGGTACTATTATATCATTGGTTTTACTATTTAAGGTTCCCTGATTGCACAAAACTAGGAAAACTGCAATAAATTAAGGTACAGAAATGTGCTATTTGATTAATTCACCTGAATTTTAATCTGTACAGTACTTAAAAAGAGATATCAGCCTTCAGGAATCAGTATGTGATATATAGTCATTTCTGATTTTTTGATATAGTTGTCTGACAATATATTTCTTGTTTTAAACCCCATAACCCCTGTCAGTAGATATTTTACTTAGTTGACTTCAAAAGAATAAATTCCACCCTTTAAACCATTACATGTAAATGTGTAGGGGACTTTTTTTAAGATAGGAGGTTCAAGTCATGGGATATAATCGACCTTTTCCCTTGGCTGTAAGAAAGTCATGGATGATTAACATCATAGATTGAAATATAATGCAGGTAATCAGTCTTGTTGGCGCCCAAAAGGCATCTCTTCATCCTGATGATATATTGTTGCTCTCCAATTTTATCATGTCCTCCGAATCTTTTAGGTGAGTTCGTCTCTGTGGCTGCTAACCCCATTATTTTATGAACTGCGATATAGAAATGTGAGCTGATCCAGTGTGTTTAATTACGTTCATATGTAAACACATGGAATAGACTCTTTGTTGAGCGTGTCTGCGTGTTGTGACAGGGTGAGGTATTACCATATCTAACACAAAATTTAAATGTGAAAAAGTGTCCTCGAAAAAGGGAAATATTGAATGAATTGATCGTAAATTCTGAGATTTTCGGGGTTTTTATGGTATAGAATATTTTTTCAGAAGGTTAAAAAGGAAGAGGAATAACCAGCAAAAATGTATACCCCAAAATTTTAGAGATTTAAAAAGCATGTAAATTGAACTCCAGGTATTATGCATGAACAATGAAATCTCTTAAAGCGAGTGCTGGAAGCTTCCTTTTTCTCTTGCCACGGTTATGTGTTGAAGACAAATTTTGGGTTTAAAAAACATCAGATATGTAATCTGAATGCTTGTGTAAAAACGCAAAATCTTTGAGAGTTCTGTATGGTTCCTTTCTCTTCGTCCATGATAATGTGTTGAAGAAATTGAGGTCATATGTTCTCCTTATCAAGAACTTTGCTATAGTTCTCGTATATGCGTGAAGAGTTTCTCATATTAAATGCATCTGTTCTATTAAATAGCTTGATCATCTTTTCATCTTGAAGTTAAATAGCCTGGTTGTTAAATATTGTGTTACCTCGGTGTGGGCACTTGTGCTGAACTCTAAATAACACAATTTCCAATGAGAATAACGGAGTTTATGTTGTATGAATTACTCCGTACTATTATTATCCTAAGAGTAAGACTAATTTTATGCTTTTAGGAAGTTAAACAGATCTTTTAGTTTTGAATGAACTTTGTGAATTTTCTTTTTACACGCTTCTCAATTCCATGCAGGACATCTGAATCCTTCTCACCAATTTGCCTGCCGAGATACAATCCCATGGCATTTCTATATGCTTATGTGCATTATTTTGATGTAAGTCGTACTTTATTTGGGGAAAAAATTTCTTGATAGCCATTTAGCATGTCTAGAAGTAATTATTTCGAACAATGTTACATAATTTAGATCGTCAAGACTGAGGAATTCCTGAATTTTGCTCGTTTACATTATATGTTTTCTATTTCGATTCGTCAAACCTGATTAATTCCCGACTTTATTAACAGATCGATACATACCTGATCTTGCTCACCACAAATCCGGATGCTTTTTATCATTTAAAAGATAGCAGGTAAAATTTCAATTTCAATGCCTAAACCATCAAAACTGTACTAAGGTCATTTTGAAGGTTTGTATGGTTACTTGCTACCCATAGGGCCAACACTTAAAGATAGCGTCTTCACTGATAGAGAAACATTTGTTGCATCTTATAGGATTCAGATTGAGAACGTACTTTTGAAGTCAAATGTACTTGGTGAAGTTCAAAGATCCTTAATAGATGGTGGTATGCATATCGAGGATTTGCTAAAGGATTCTCGTCCTGGGGCCATGTCTTCTCATCTTGGTCAATCAAGACCTAGTTTAGATTCCTCAGGCGGAGTTACAGACGGAGTTGGTGGGCCAGCTGGACTATGGCATTTCATATACAGAAGTATTTATCTTGACCAATATATCTCATCTGAATTTTCAGCACCGATCAATAGCTTGAGACAGCAAAAAAGGTAAATAAAATATTTTAGGTTGCCACTCTTATCCATGCTATTTTCCACCTCAAAGGACTTTGCAAAATGGTTTCAGTATGTGATTACTCGTTTTGCAGATTGTATAGGGCCTACCAAACACTTTATGCATCCATGCATGACAAAGGAATAGGACCTCACAAAACCCAGTTTAGAAGAGATGATAATTATGGTAATCTTCTTTCTATCTTGTTCTCTGCATTCAGTGAACAAGAACTGGTATTGACTGACGAGTTATTGTTGATTTATCCACTTTTTCTGATACAAGTAAAAACCTAGTGTAAGAGATGCAGCCTGTGATGAAAGTCTTGTGTTTTTTAATGAATATTTTAAGTTGTTATTATGGCTTATAGTTAAATGACAGTATTTCCTGATTGTGAAGTCCCTAACTAATCCTTTTATATTACAGTGCTACTCTGCTGGGTCACTCAAGATTTTGAACTGTATGCAACTTTCGACCCCCTTGCAGACAAGGTTCGATTAAGCAAACAAATACTTCTCTCTCCTACATTGCGTTGCAGTGAAGTTCTATATATATATTCTTTTCTTTGCTGAATACAATAACTTCATTTTGCAGGCTCTTGCTATAAAAGTATGCAACCGGGTTTGTCAATGGGTGAAAGACGTAGAAAATGAGATATTCTTAATGGGAGCAAGCCCCTTTTCATGGTGATTATAATTATTTTTTTACCATAGACTGCCCTTGTATTCTAGTCTTTTTGTTCCATTATCACCTTACTTATTGCAATTTTGCGTAATTTTCTGATGGCTGGTCTCTATTTGTGCATTGATGTATTTCCTCTAATTAAGCCTAAGTGCACATACATAATTGTAGCCTTTTGATCTCCAGACCATGTTATGAGCATTTGTATCAATCATCGGCAATTAGGGTTATTATATTTATAATCCGTTCTACGGATTTCCGAGTTTATCTCCCGATTTTCTTTCCAAATCTTCTTTACTATTTGCTGGACGTCTAATTACTTGATTTTCTTGTATAATTTTTCAGCAAAACCTTCAAACATATTTTTATTCTCTGCCCATTTCTAGAGCAGGTCTCTTACGTAACAATTACATAATATTACTATCATTTTTGGTTGAAAGTCATGTTTAGCGTCCAGTCACTTCGGTCTAATGGACAAAGTGGACGTACACTTAGTCTTCCGTTTGGTCGAAGTGGTCGAACACTAAGTAAGTATGACGGTTACATAGTTTGTAACTGCCTCACATGAGTTTTAGTGATTTATTATCAAAGTTCCTCTCTCAGGGAAAAAAATAAAAAAAAGATGATCAAAATAAATATATGTAGGGCGTAATTTGTACCACTCCCAACAATTATATTAATTAGCATTACAAGTAGTCATTATGAATAAAGAGATGTATCTGCACTGTCTTTTTGTTAATGGAAAGATTCTATTTATAGTGCGATTCTTTTTATCCCTCAAGATGATGACTTCCCACTAGTAATAGTGCAACCTTTTTTTATGTCTAATTTGGAATTGTGTAAAACTAAAGATTTAAATTAAAGTGTAACAAAGTTATCAATTACATAATAAAAGTCTCAAGTACATTTATTTTAATTAAAAAAATTGAAAGCGGTTCTCAAATTCTTAATGCTAATTGGAAGGTCAATCAATATAAATCAGCCACAAAAAAATGTTATCATAAAACTATTTGTATAATCTTTTTTATAAAAATTAAATTCTGTATGAACATTTTAGAATAAAAATATGCAGAATAGTTAAAGGGGCTAAAGACCAACAATATAAATCTTGAGGCTGGCCCTCACCGATTTAAAGGTAATATTGTGATATTGTAGTATTAGCAATGCTTGTATACCTAATATGATTTGACAAATGCAACATATTATGTAGACAAAAAAACGTATAGGTCATAGATGGAATGAAATAATAGAAAGAAATTAGTCTCTCTGATTTTTCTTTTTAAAAAAAATAGCATTCGTATATGAATTTTAAATACGTGTATCAAATGCATGTGAGACTTGACTAATGGTTATATAGCAATAGCTAGACAATGATCATAAGTAAAATCTTTTAGATTTATTAGGATAAATTGTACTTTTCAAAGTCTAAACTAGAGGGTTTCCTCTCCAATTCCTTTATTAATGAAATGATCATTCATTAATTCATTTCAAATATCATGATTGATATGCTATTTTATAAGGAAGTATCATTTTCAAAAGTTAAGGAATGGTCATTCCTTACATATTTTATATTTTATGTATTCTATGCTATTAAATTTTTTTTTTTAATTATTGTACCGAAGATCATTACTTTTTTTTTTTTATCAAAATAATAATTTTCACTTTCAACAATAATAATATTAATAATTTAAAATTTTAATAAATTCAAATTTTAATAATATAATTATTATATAAATAATAATAATGTATCATCAATAATAAATTTAAAAAATCAATAATTATAAAATATATAGTAATAATATATAATAATAAAAAAATTGATTATAAAAATATTAACAATACATATAGTAAAAAGTGAATAATTATGGAAATATTTATTAACGATGATGATAATTAAACGCTAAATAATAATAATAATTTTTATATACTAATAATAATATTTAATAATACTTCTAATTTAAAAAATAAATAATACTATAAAACAAATACACGATCGTTCTCCTCAAGATAGGAGCTAGGGTTTCTCATCTGGTGAGCTAGGGTTAGGGTTTTGGGCCTTCATCCATTGGTTTTTTCCTCGAATTTTCATCTGTCTTCTTGGAGCATCGCTGTGTGCATTGGAACAGAACCTTCTGATCTTTCTGTTGCTAACGAGTATTTAATTTTCTTGTTTTTCTGTGTGGTTTCATTGTGTCTTACAGGTTCCTTCGATCTCGTCTATATCCAATCAATCTGTACGTCGGCGATGGCCTCGCCGAGTGGGGAGGGGGATGGGGATGTGTTGGACTTGTCTGGAGTGGGCGAGAACGTTGAACTGGGGGGGGGGGGGGCCTACCGGTCGGGCTGGCATGCAAGGTATGGGCTGATAAAACGGTTAATTCTTTTGCTATGATTGAGGTGATGACTAAGGCGTTCCGGCCAAAAGGGAGGGTTTCTACTAGGGAGTGGGGAGGTGGTTTGTTCATCTTCTCCTTTGATTTGGCATCGGATCGAGAATGGGTCTTACGTAATCAGCCATGGCATTTTGATGGTTTTTTATTTGCGATCAAAGCCCTATCCGGGTTCGAGCAACCATCCACTATAACGGTTGATCGAGCGGTGTTCTGGACTAGGGTTTTGGATATTCCTCTTGCATACAGATCTGAGACAGTGCTCCGGTCAATTGCATCAAAGATTGGGACCCTGATCGTATATGAGAAACCCTCGCCACATGACCCCCATCATTTTATTCGCCAGAAAGTGGAGATAGACGTGACTAAACCGCTCTGCAAGGAGGTGGTAGTCAATTTCGGATCGGGTCCTCTGAGCCTTCCAGTTCAGTATGAGAATCTCCCGAGTTACTGTTATAATTGTGGGATTATTGGCCATTTTTTCAAAACATGTAGGGCACTGGATAGGGATGATATTGTTGATAATATGCAGTTCGACTTTGGACCGAGTTTGAAAGCCCCTCTGCTTCGTCGGCCGAAAGGGTGGTTGGCTAAGATTGTAAATGTGGATAACCTGATGCCGCCACAACACACTCAGACTGTTGCTCAGCCTACCTCTCCCCCGATCATCCCCCAGCAAAGTCCTACGTTCACAATCCCTTCTTTACCCATTCACGAAGCCCAAGATTCTATTCCCCCCTCAACCATCAACCACAATCATAACAGACCATCGCCCCCTTACCAAACTACGATACCAACAACCCAGATTTTTCAAACCCTTCGATCCCACTTATCTATCCCAAACTTAGAGAGTGCGGTCAGGGCCTTGACCGACTCTCTCGGCCCTACCTTTAGCTTCTCTTGCACAACCTTGAGTGTCCCTTCAATCCAACCTCCTAACCAGACTCTTGTGGTGGAAACATCAGACCACCAAACTCATGTCCAACCCACTAACCCATGCCACCTTACTGAGCTTGAACCTTTACCTGTTTCCCCCCCTCTTTACCCCCCCCAAAATAAACAACTCAACTTAGCCTCTGAACCTGATATCACCCGTCCGCCTCTGAAGATTTCATGGAAGCGGGCGGCGCGAAGTGGAGGCCAGCAGAACAGCCTATTACCGGTACAACTGTCTGGGTGTAAGCGACAGCAAGACCTGGATGTTACTACGGATGGTAAACGGCAGAAAGATACATCGGGTTACATTATTATCTCTTCTCCAGAATCGGCGGAGGCTGCGGTGGGTCAGCCTCGCCGGGGACAATGAGTTGTATTGGGTGGAACTGCCGGGGGCTTGGGAACCCTCGGAAAGTTCCGGTTCTAAAGAAAGAGATTATTTCGAAAGGTCCCGTGGTGGTGTTTTTGAGTGAGACGAGGCTGTTGGTGTCGGAGCTACAAGGAGTGGCTAGGAAACTAGGGTTTGAATGTTGCTTGGGTGTTGACTGTGATAGGCGGAGGAATGGTCGAAGAGGGGGATTGGGTTTATTGTGGCGAGCGTACATAGATGTCACCATCCGCTCTTTTTCAATGCACCATATTGATGCAATGGTAGGGCAGGAGCAGGGGTGGCGTCTGACCGGCATCTATGGGTATCCGGAGGAGGCGCAGAAGTGGAGAACTTGGGCCTTATTGGATATGCTGGCTGGGGAGACGGAGTTGCCCTGGCTGTGTCTGGGGGACTTCAATGATATCTTGTATGGGTATGAGAAATACGGTGGACTTCCAAGGTGCGTCGAAAAAATGGTGGATTTCAGAGAGTGTTTGGACCGATGTGGACTGGTTGATGTGGGTTATGAGGGTCACAAATTTACGTGGACGAATATGCAAGGTGGACCAAATAATATACAGGAACGATTGGACAGAGCAGTGGCGAATGAGGCTTGGTTGACACGATTTTCAACGACGCGGGTAAAACATCTAACTCGATTGATGTCCGATCACTGCCCCTTGTTAGTGCAGTGGGATAACCGTCGATCGAATGGGGGGAAGGACAGAACGGCCCATTTGTTTCGCTTTGAAACATCGTGGCTACAGGAAGAGGAATGTGGAGATGTGATTCGATCAGCATGGGGCGCGGGTCGAGGCCGATCTGTGCACGGTCTAGTTGAGGGTATTGGAGCATGTGGAGAAGCGCTGGCTGCATGGGATTCTCGGTTTTTCGGAAATATCCCAAGAGAGATTAATCGGTGTAAAGGGGAATTAGCACGGTTACAAAAGGCGTACCAATCTGATGAGTGTTTACAGGAGATAAGAGCATTAGAGAACAGGATAAAGGCCCTAGTACGAAAGGAGGAACTATATTGGTTGCAGAGATCGAGGGTGAGTTGGATGCGAGAGGGAGACAAAAATACCTCATTTTTCCATCGAATTGCAAGTGGGAGAAAGAGGCGGAATTATGTTCACGAGATAATGGGGCCCAATGGGGTTGTCCAGACGGAGGTGAAGGAGATTAAGCAGATTTTCCAAACATACTTTACGGGGCTGTTTAGGGCATCAGAGGGATTGGATATGGAGGAGGCCGTGGGAGCTGTGGAAGGCAGAGTGACGCAAGAGATGCAAGAAGAGTTATCTATCCCGTTCTCAGAAATGGAAGTGACTAAGGCTTTATCCCAAATGCACCCTACGAAGGCTCCGGGCCCGGATGGTATGTCTGCTATTTTCTTTCATAAATTCTGGCAATTTGTTGGCCCTTCGGTTTCCTCTTCTGTTCTTGATGTGCTCAATAATGAGGTGTCTCCTGCGGTTACTAATCATACTTTCATTGCTCTAATTCCAAAAAAGAAAACACCTTTATTCCCTTCTGATTTTCGACCCATTAGTTTGTGTAATGTGGTGTATAAACTGATCACTAAGACTATTGCTAATAGGTTGAAACCCTTTCTGAGTTCCATTATTGATCCGTGTCAATCTGCGTTTGTGCCGGGCCGTTTAATTACTGATAATGCCCTGTTAGCTTTTGAGATTTTCCACCATATGCGTATTAATAAGGCTATGACAAAAGGGTCGTATGCTTTTAAGCTAGATATGAGTAAGGCTTACGATAGGGTTGAGTGGCCTTTTCTGGAGGGGGTGTTAAGGAAGATTGGTATACCTAATTTTATTGTGTCTACTATTATGAGGTGTGTATCCTCTGTCTCTTTTGCAGTTCTTGTAAATGGCGCCCCAACGGAGACTTTCAAGCCGACAAGGGGCATTCGACAAGGGGACCCTCTGTCCCCTTATCTGTTTCTATTTTGTGCAGAGGCCTTGTCGGCTCTAATCCGGAGACATATGGAGAATGGTGTGCTGCATGGGATTAGGATTTGTAGGCGGGCTCCGCCGGTCTCGAACCTATTTTTTGCGGATGATACTGTTATTTTTGGGCGGGCAACGTATGATGAACTAGCATGTGTGAAAAGGATCTTGAAGGTGTATGAGAAGGCATCGGGTCAGGTGGTGAATCTTGAGAAATCGGAGGTGGTGTTCAGTGGTGGGATACCAATGGATAGAGGGGACAATCTGGCAGAGTTTTTAGGGGTGAAACGTGTGGCAGAACACGCTGTCTATTTAGGTTTACCCACACGGGTGGGCCGCGCAAGATCGACAGTTTTCCGGACGTTGGTGGACAGGGTGTGTAAGAAAATAAAAGATTGGAAAAGTCGAATGCTCTCACAAGCGGGGAAGCTAACATTGGTGAAGTCGGTAGTCCAAGCAATTCCAACATATCTGATGACGTGTTTTAAGATTCCGGTGGGTGTGGTGGAAAAAATAGAGGCGGCTATTGCACGTTTCTTGTGGGGGCAGAAGGAGGACGAAAGGCGCATTTATTGGTTAAGATGGGAAAAATTATGCAGGCCGAAGGACGAGGGGGGTTTGGGATTGAGGAGGCTAACTGATTTTAATAATGCTTTACTAGCTAAGCAGGGGTGGAGGCTCCTGCAGGATGACAGCTCCCTATTGGCCCAGACACTTAGAGCACGTTATTACCCGAGGGGCACTTTTCGAACGGCGGGGAGGGGCTTCCGTCCAAGTTTCACTTGGCAGAGCATACTGGCGGGGAGGGAAGTGTTGGAGAAGGGATTAATCTGGGTGATGGGGGATGGTGCGTCCATTCGGGCAGCCTCTGATGCATGGCTGTTTGATGGGGGGAACCCGTGTCTGGACTCGGTTACTGGGTCGCTGTTAGGCAACCGCCGAGTAAGTGATCTTTTACTGGAGGGGAGCCGTGAATGGAACGAAGAGAGGTTGAGGGAGTTCCTGCCAAATCAGGAGGTGCGTCGGGTGCTAGCCATCCCAATCCCGAGGACTACAAAACCGGATGTAGTAGCATGGAGATTCACAAAGGATGGGGTGTATACAGCTAAGTCTGGATATTTTGATAGTGGGCCCAGACCTGCGGTGATCGTACAGGACATGCGGGGTTGGTGGACTAGTCTATGGAGCTTGAATGTGGTCCCAAGGGTGAAGTTTTTTCTGTGGCGCGTCTTACATGGTATCTTACCCACAAACATCAACCTCATAGGGCGCTTTATTGATGTGGAACCGATGTGTAGGAGGTGTGGTGAGGAAATTGAGACAGCTGAGCATATGGGAAGGGATTGTAGGTGGTGTCGAGTACTTTGGATGGAGGCTGGTATACAACTCCCTGAAGATATACATATAACTCTTGCAGAGTGGGTGGTGGGAGTCCTAGAAAATCTAAAGGGGAATGATGACCGACAATGCATGTTTGTGGTGCTATTATGGTTTGTTTGGTTTGCTAGGAACGCCTTGGTGTTTCGGGAGACAATCTATGACCAGCTGCGACTGATTAGAATGGCGGAGGATCACTTGAACGAGATGCGTAAGGCAGCAATACATGTACCGGCGATACGAGTGATGAGGACGGCTAAGGTGTGGGAGCGCCCGATGGTCAATGTGACAAAGTTAAACACGGACGCGTCGGTGCGGAGTGGGTATGGTGTCGGAATTGGCGGTGTCGCCCGAGACAGCAGCGGCCGGGTGAGATGGTGCTTTGCGAAGGGTGGTCAGGTGGGGTGGAGTGTGGAATTAGCTGAGGCTGCAGCTATTAAACGGGGACTCCAAGTGGCGCTGTTAAAGGGCGAACAAACGGTGGTGGTGGAGTCGGATTCTCAGGTGGTGATCCATGCGCTGATACGGCCAAAGCTAGACTTGTCTTACCTGGGGGTGCTTATTGGGGAGATTCTTGCACTGTCCAGGGAGTTCACAACTATTTCTTTTGTTTGGACTAGAAGGTCGTGTAATGTTGTTGCACATCGACTAGCCTGTTTCAGTTTAAATTGTGCTGAGGAATTCTCCTCAATTACTGTACCTGCTCACATTGAGCATGACGTTGGAGCCGATTTGGCTTCTTGATTTATTTCATTCTACTTTACTGTCAAAAAAAAAAAAAAAAATAATACTAATAATATATACATCGTACAACAATAATTAATAATAATAATTTAATTAATTTTACATTGTATTTATATTTTATTTTTTGTTCATATCTATCATAAAAATTGTCATTCATATTTCATTTTCATTTTATTCATGAGTTCATTCTATTTATTCATATTTTTATTCCAACATACTCCTTCCGAATTGGATAGAAAAAAAAAAGCAAAAATTATAAAATTAGGGTATAAAAAAAGTAAATACATCCCTCAAATGATAACTATTGTATTTGTTTAGGTGCATCTGAATTTAAATGATACGTCATAATACGATAATCTTTGATTAATGCCAATCATTTCGTGTGAAACAATCTCAAATGAGACTATCAAAATTGTCTTTCAAAGTGCATATGGCTAATAATAGTCTATGTTTAATATAAATGTTTATAAGAAATTAATTTGCTTAGTTCATCAAATCTGCCTTCAAATTGCATACGGTTAAGACATGATTGTATAAAATTATGAAGAAATGAAATGAATTTATTAATGGAATAAAGTTTTAAGTAGAATAATATTGAAATGATGTTTTTATAATTGGTATAAAATATGACTGAAATATAATATTATGTAAATTTGTTTTTAAGTTTTTATTATTGGGTGTTGTATTTATTATTTAATAATATTATTATTATTAATAGTATTAGTTTTTTGATATTTTAATAATTATTACACTGTATTACAAAAATTTTCATACTTTCTTTTTTTGTTTATTCCAAAAAAAGTTCGTATACTTCAAAATAAAAATAATTATCACAATCTCCACTCTCACAATATACACATATTTATATTCATGCCATTACTTTTGATCCATAACATACCCCTCCAATAACTTTATTTATTTTATATATAAAAGTTTATAAAATTACACTTTAAAGTTTACAAAATTACACTTTAAAAAATTCCGACAAACTTTTGTGGAATGGAAAGAGTATTATTGTTAGAAGAATATTAATTTATATTTGTATTATTGTTAATTTCATTATTTTTTCTAATATAAATGTATATTTTAAATGAAAACAAAAATTTATTTTTTAAATAAAATATTAATTTTATTATTAAATAACGTTATAATTATTTTATTATTAAATTATAATTTTATTATTTTATTAGTAAAGAATAATATTATTATTAAACGGTATTTATATTAAAAAACCATTTTATTATTGAAATGTATCATTTATCATATTTATTACTCTCTCCATCCACCAAAAGTATATGTCCAACCTCATTTTTTGTATTCACAAAAAATATATTCATGCTATTTAAGTAATTAACTTTTAAATACATTTTTTACTTTATTAACAAAATTAATGATCTACCGACAATATCTATTACCCCACCTATCTACTTTATACACTAAAATATAAATTACTATTCTTTAAACTTATTTACAGTCAAGGAGGCATATTTTTTATGGACAGAGGGAATACTATGTATTATTAATATTGTTAAAATTATTATATTATTATTTAGTATTTACCATGTTGAATTTATTATATTATTTTTATTCCTGAAATTAGTACCTTAAAATTAAAATTATTATTTTTATTAAATAAACTTAGTTGTTTTTATTATTATTAAATAATAGTCATATCATTATTGATTTTTACTTTATTTATCAAAATTTAATTCCTTAACTAAGGTCTAAAATTGAAAGGATTGAAAGGGGTGAAAATTTTATTTTTGAAGATCATTCTTAATGGAACCATGATTCCGCTCCAATAAAACATACTCTCAATCATCAAATTAAGAATATATCTATGAATACATTTATTTTTATTTTTAGTTCATTTTAAAATACAAATTAAATTTGAAATCTATACTAATACAAATATTTAAGTAGTTTACTGAATCAAATATTCTAATCTTGGTCTAATTTACATCTGTATAATTATATTCTAATCTTGGTCTAATTTACATATGTATCATTAAAGCTATAAATGAGTCGAGCTTGATCAAATGCATGATAGTTTAAATTTATTTGAATTGTTATAAAATTTATATTTTATTTTTTTAATAATTAATCAAGCCGACCTTTAACCTAACGAACACGCGGGTCGAACTTTAAACTATAATAAATATAATCTTCAAATTTATTTGAACATGTTTTGAGCCCTTCTTTTAATTTCTAAACCCCACATCCCAATTTTTAATGAATTTATTTTCAATTAATATTACTGATGTGATTTTGAGTTTGTAATAAGTAGTTAATTATTAGAATTTACATGATCATCTATTAACATTTGTGTGGTGAAGATTAATGATAAAGAACTCTCTAAAATTATCAATTTATATTATATTTCAGAAATTTCTTTTTTTTTTCTTTCTTTTCTACTATAAATATTTTTCTGTTATCATTATTGCAGTTAGAAATTTAATTAATCGAAGATAAATTCGTAAAAATTGAAAAAAAATGTAGATGACTAAATCTAAAGTTCGTGAAAATTGGAGTTAGAGAAATTTAACTAATTGTAGATAAATAAGTTCGACTAAAACTGATATTTTCTCTTAAAAAAAAAAAAAAAAAAGAGCAATATATTCATCACCCCCACCTCCTCACCCATTCCAACAAACACCTAAACCCATTATGTAAAAATGATCCTCCTCTGCTACCGCATTTCTCTCTAACAACCTTCTCATTTTCAATCAATCCCCCTCCCGCCGCCGCTAGAGATGTATAAGAATCAGTTACAGGAGCTTGCGCAGAGGAGCTGCTTCAACTTACCCTCCTACACCTGCATAAGGGAGGGCCCTGACCACGCCCCGCGCTTCAAAGCCATCGTCAACTTCAACGGAGATAATTTCGAGAGCCCTAATTACTGCTCCACTCTCCGCCAAGCCGAACACTCCGCCGCCGAGGCCGCCCTCATCTCCCTCTCCTCCCGCGGCCCCTCCCATTCCCTCGCCGCCCGCATCCTCGTAACTTCTCTTTCCCCCTTTTCCTTTTTCGTTACTAGTATCATTTTCGTGCTCTTTGCTTTTTAAAATTGGATAATAATTTGTTGCTAAAATACGCCGGGGGTTCATTTTTCGTCTCACCGGAGTTTCCTAATCGCCGGTCAAATTGATCGGACTCATTAAATGGCGACGGTTGAGATCAATTTTATTTTTGTTTATTTTTATTTTAATTAAAAAGTCAATAGTTCACACCCTTAGAACAAAAGTAAAAGAGCGTGTGAATTTCCGCCATTAAAGCGGCTAATTAATGTAGAAACCATCAATCTGGTCATACCCTCCTTTCATTAACAGCTGTTTTGGGTCGTCTAGTACTATTTGCAAATCAATTCTATTAATTACGGGGTAGTTTCGTCATTCACTTTCTTTAAAAAATCATTTTCAACTCTTAAATCACATTAATTTCTAGTATTTTGTTTTAATGCATAAACTTTTAAATTGTGTGACTGGTTCAATTTTGATTAAAGTTAGATTTGTGTACAAAAAAGATATATAATGAGATTGATAGGAAATCAAATAGTGAGTTTCATATCCCGACGGCATAAAATACGTGTACGTGCTAAAGTATAAGTGATTTATGTAGGTGGATAGTACACTGATTTATGCAGTGGTGATTTTTATAAGAAACGCACACATTATTAAAAAAAAAAATGCAAAGTATCAGTTTAATTGAAAAAAAAAATCAAAATAATACTCCCCTCTATTCAATTTTAGATTCATCATTTACTATTTGCATGTAGTTAAATGTTTTATAGATGATAGGTAAGTCTTTTGACTAATAAATCTTCATTTTTTTCAAATGATAAATCTAAAATGAGACGGAGGGAGTATATAGTATTTCATCTTTTACATTGTTACTTGTTTTACGTGTGAAAATAAGAGATCTCGTGTATAATTCATACATGTGCAGTGACGATTTAGAACATGACAGAAAATAGAGTATAAAAAATTGAGTGATTAATGCCCAAGACTTAACAATAATGGTTATCCAGAAATAAATTTGGGTGGACCATTCAACGTGCCTCAAGGCAGTATCATTTTCAAAATTATTTTTCTATATGAATATTTTTTGTTTGAAAAGTGATATATGAGATTTCGGGTAAATTTCTCCTATACTAGTACCTATTTTATTCTTAAATTAACGTAGGTCTAACTTTAATATTTAGTACAACTTGGATGTTTGGAAGTTGTGGGGAAGCTATTTACTTGTATTATTTAATTAAGGTGGATTCTTATAGTATTTTATATGATATTTGAGGGGATGATAAGGATGTATAATTGAAATTGTTGACTTTCATATATTTTTTTCAATATATTGCGTTTTTATATTTATTAGTTGTTCATTAAATCCATGGAAATGAGTTTGATTGCAATTATTTCAACTAAAATTAGGTAAAAACTCACCTGTGATGATATGATCACTAGCTCCCTACAGAACTTTTTAGCATTATTTCTTTATTTTATTCTGTGCATACATTGTAGGGATTAAATCAAGGGTTGAGATGTCTGCGTCAAATTATTACTAAATTATCTTAAAATTAAATTAAGCTATATATTTTTTTATCTTATAGCACATGGATGAAATAAATGCATTTGCAAAAGGTACAATTTATGGTCTTGTCTCCCTCAAATTTAATGTGGTTATCAAGAGCATGCTGCATCATGCATGTGCCTGTCACCTCCGTGGACTGTATATTAATCTAATTACCAATCTAAATCTTTATAATATTACTGCATGATTGGTTATTGCAATTAATATAAAAAAAAGTAGACCAAAATATTAGATGGATCAATAATCTTACTCATTTACTCATATTGTTTTTCTTTTCTTCAAAATAATTGATTAATAATTCAAGAATCATAGTGTGGCTTGTTATTGTGATTATCAGTGCAAAAAGTGTATGTAAATCATGGGATTTTGATGTTTCATCTTGTGCTTCGTTACTTTTAATACAGAACACGTGTGAAATGTCATTAAGAATCATCACGAATGAATACGTAGTGGGAATAGAGGTAGATTGCGGTTCGAATATTGATTGATGATGTTGGTGGTGTAGGATGAGACGGGAGTGTACAAGAATCTGTTGCAGGAGATAGCACAGAGAGTTGGATCTCCATTGCCTCAATACACCACTTTCAGGTCTGGTTTAGGACACCTGCCTGTTTTTACAGGGATGGTGGAGTTAGCTGGAATTACATTTACAGGAGAAGCTGCAAAGACCAAAAAGCAAGCTGAGAAGAATGCTGCTTTGTCAGCTTGGTTGTCCTTGAAACAATGTAAGACTCCTTTCCCTAGTATGTTTGTTATCAAGTCAAAATGTTGACATTGTTTTCAATTCCTTCATCAGTAGCACAGCAAGGAGAAGTTTCTCCGTCTCAACTCGAAAACAACGACGAGCAACAACAGATAAGAATAGCAAGGGCATTGCTCAAGTACCGTTTGAAGGAAAAGATGGCTAACCCACATAGTGGTGCCTCCATACCATTCCAGAACAAATTCTCCATTCCAACTCTCCGTCCCTCAAGTCCACAACGCCCTACCTCAAAAATCCTCCCCTACTTCTCTCAGAAACCTGCTCCAAGACAGCCCTCACCGACCATCCACCGCTTTCCTGCAGTTGGGGCAGCTCCTTATGTGCCTATCAGACAATGCAGGCCACATTACCTCCTCGGTGTTGCTCCACCTGTTACTGTAAGAACAGCAGTGCCCGTTTTCTCAGCACCACCAGTGATGCAGCAGGTCCGAATGGCCTCACCTGTATGTAAAAGGCCAGCTTTTGCAGCTCCAAGAAAGGATCAACCATCTCTTACAGACCATCTGATTCCAATCAAGATTACGGGCGATGTAGATGAATCAACTGCTGTAAGATGTCTGGAACAACTTGAGATATAACGCATAGGTATATCATAGGCCTTTGGATAACATAAATGCATCGCTTAATCGTTGAGGCCGCGGGAGTTGGTAGAAAAAATGTGTATTTTTCTGGAGTTAATGATGTTTTAACTCTCCAAGAAGGTTGAAGTAGAAGAATGGAGGAAGGCCTTATTTATTTTGGTAGGATATATTTAATGTATTATTAGTAGTATAATTTTGTAAGAATTAGCATCTTTGATTTCTATGGTGTGTAAATATATATATGAAGTTACATCTGAGTTTTGCTGCTTTGTAATTCTTGGATGCTCCCTCGATAGCCTTGTATTTTAATTTGGTGATTTTGTTTACTATATCCATGATATAATATATACCGATGAAATAAACTTTATTTTACTATTTTTTTTATTGTTGTAGATAGAAGTAATGATAAATAGGCTTCAGAAGGATTATGCTCTTCTTTAGATTTGAGGTTAAAATTATAAATAATTTTTTATATAAAATTTTGATCTGGCTTCAATTAAGATCTTCATTACCATTAGTGAATGGTCCTTTAAATTAGTTGGTCCTATATAAAAGACATAACCAAAAAAAACCAGTCCATTGATGGAATAATCTTGTTCTAATTATAAATAGAGGAGTTTTACGAGACTGCTCGAGCAACATAAATCGAGCATAGATAAAATATAGTGTAACACAAGTTGCTCTAACAATGACTATCATATTGAACAAAACATAAAAATTTTTCATAAAATTTTTTCGTAATGGTGTCAGTGGGTACGGCTATATGAAACTTGTCTTGTTAACCGTATTCTCCCCTCCCCCAGTTAAGAGAATACTATTAGATGAACACCTTATTAATTGTTCAAATTATCATTTTTTCTATAATATTTATTTATTAAACACACTCCTTCAAAATCTGAATTTAACTCTTTTCAAATTAAGGTTGTGTTTGGATGGAGGGATTTGATTTGAAGAGGCATTTTAAATGAGAGGAGTTAAAAATAGATGAATTTCAAATGACATGGTTTTAGTGAGGATTTGAAATCTCTCTCAATTTTAACTAAAAGTGTGTGGACACAAATCTAGGTATTTGAAATCCATTCATAATCCAAACATGTAGAATGGATTTGGACTGTGGATTTGAAATCCATAAGCCCAAATCCACCCAACCAAACGGAGTCTAAAAAAAATTACAAATTCTTAAACACATCTTCCTCTTCATCCCAAACCGCCGCTCCCCCCCCCCCCCCCCCCGCTTCTCTCTTTCCTCCCCTTTTATTTTTGCGTTTTTTTTTTCTTCCACTCTCGAAGAAAATATACACTTTTATCGAAAGTGTATATGTTTGACACTGATTTACCGAAAATTATTAAAAAAAATATCTAAGATTTATTTTAAGCGTGGAGCTAATAAACCCCTATAAAAAGTTAAACACACCCCAAATTTTAAAATTCAATTTTTACCCCTATACACACCCCAAATTTTAAAATTCAATTTTTACCCCTATACACACCCCATTTCTTTTCTATTTGTCCTTCTTTCCTAAAAAAAATAATACATAATTTTTTAAATAAAAATTAACTAAATCTAAAAAATATATAAAATTTAAAAATTAATTAACAAAAAATTAATAATACGAAAATTTTTAAGTAAACGTTGAAAATATTTAAAAAAATAAATAAAATTTAAAATTATTTAAAAATGGAACAATAAATTAAAAAATCAATAAAAATGAAAAAAAAATCTAAAAAGAATCTGAAAAATATTCAATAAATTAAATAAAAAAAGGATTAAATTTAAAAAATAAAAAAAAATAAAGAAAAATCAACTCAATATTAAATTAAAAAATAAAATAAAGCTATATAAAATTTAAAAATATTAAAAATTTCAACTAAATTTTAAAAAATAATTAAATCGATTATTTTTGTAATATTTATAATTAATATAATTAATTCTTAAGATTTTGGTGATTTTTTATTTATAATTATTTGAAACCATAATTTTAACTGATTTTTAATCAATTATTTTTTATGATATAATAAAAAATTTAAATATTTTTACGAATTTATTTAATTTTTATTTATTTTTAAAATTTTTATTTGATTAAGTTAATTTATTTATTTTTTATTATTTTTTTAATAATTTTTTTTCAGATTAAAAAAAATATTAATTAATTAATTTATTTATTTATTTAAATTAATTAATTATTTTAAAAGTTTTTGTTAATATTTTAAAATACTTTTCAGATTTTAATTACATTTTTTTAGATTTTTTCAATTTATTTTTTAGTTATTTTATGAGTAAATTGTGTTTTTGGTCCCATCAACCATGTTGGGATTTGACCACTGGGTTTTGGATTTGGTCCCGCTCGATTTTTTTTATGCAGAATTGGTCTCATACGAAATTTTATTGCAAACTTAGTCCCAAAATCCGTCAAAATTTAACGGAGGGTGTGCCACATGCAATTCATGTGGCCGTTAAGTGTGCTTTTTGCAGACTTGGTCCCAAAACGTTATGAAAAATGCAAAATTAACCATAAATCCTATTCAGAACGTTGAAAATATCAAGACCTTAACTTTGTGGAGATATCTCGAATATTAATATCGATAAATTTTAAAATTTATGAAAATTTAATAACAAATTTTTAATACAAAAATTTAACAAAACAATTTGAACATAATTTACATTCGTGATAAATTTACTTTAACACATAAATTAACAAAAAAAAAAAAAATTATTTTACATTAGTGATAAATTTACATAAAATATCATATATGATGTTATCGAGCTTATATGAAATTTATCAACATTTTTTTAATATTCTCTCGATACTTTATTGATATTAGACTCAATATTATTATTACATATCGATATTTTCATTTTTTTTTAAATATCGTGGAATATCATTCTCTCCAATATCGATATCGGTGACCACCAAAATTGGATACATTGAAAAAATTTAACAAAAATAAATGACGTAGGCCCAAGATCATTTCCCAAAACAAAAAAAATAATTAATAATAGTAATGAGAATGATAATCAAGGTTGAAAATATCGGTATTTGTAAAAATATCGAAACTTCAAATTTTTGAAAATATCAATGGATATATCGATCAAATATCGATAAGTGTAAATTTTAAAAATCATGAAAATTTAATAACAAATGTTTACTACATAAAATTCCACAAAATAATTTGAACAAATTTACATAAAATAGAGACTAATATACAATGTTATTTCATATGATATTTATCGACATTTTTTCAAATAAATAAAATCGATATTTATCAATATTTTCAATTTTGAACAATGAGGCGCTTGTTATTTTTATTGCATATCAATATTTATCGATATTTTCATTTTTTTACAAATATCATGGAAATATCATTTTTTCCAATATCGATATCGATGACCACGAAAATCGGATATATCCATGAAATTATCAAGAAAGTTTTCTCATATATCCTCGATATATCCAATTTTTATCGTCGCCGATATGATATTGAGAAAAATGATATTCCACAATATTTTCTTAAAAAATCGATAAATATCGGTATCCAATAATAATATCGAGCCTAATATCGGTAAAGTATCGAGAGAATATTGAAAAAAAAAATCTTGAAAAAATGTCGATAAATATCACATGCTATATTTTACGTAAATTTATCAAAGATGTAAATTTGTTCAAATTGTTTTGTTAAATTTATGTATTAAATATTTGTTTGTTAATTCGATATTAATATTTTCACAAATTTATGGTCTCAATATTTTCAATGATACATATATTTTTAAACTTGGAAAAAATAAATGTAATATAATAGTTTTAAATTGTGTTGGACCATAAATGCAACAAGGGTTAAGTGTTTTCCCCTCCAAAATGGCTAAAATGTGCCAAGTTTAACTTTTGGATTCTATGGGACCACATTTGCAACGACATTTAACGGCCAAGTTAACGGCAGGATCAAAACTGCGTAAAAAATATCGAGTGGGACCAAATCCAAAACTCAGTGGTCAAATCCCAACAAGCCCATGGTTGATGGGACCAAAAACGCAATTTACTCGTTATTTTATCCTCTATTTATATAAGGATTACTTAGTAATTTTATATCTATTTATTTTTATTTTTAAAATGATATATAGAATGTTTTTGGGTGTTAGTAAATAGTAACAGTGCCTTTATTTTAATTTCTGAATTTTTTTTTTAATTTTTTTTTATGAAGTTTGTCAATTGTCATCGAAAGTGGTAGTGGCGATGGCTATTTGGTTAGGGTTTTAAATTTTGCAATGAATGGGTAGCTAATATTGGAAGTGCATTTAATATTGATATTTTATTTAAGGGTATTTTAAATTTTTTAAATTATGTTAGTGTATATTGTACAGCATGCAAAACATGCAAAATCCTACTGTAGCTTTGTAGATACAAATGTACAGCATCACGCGTAGAAACACACACACCAAATGAAGGTGTTAGTCTAGAAGATGAGTAGTTTTGCAGGTAGTTACAAATAACAAATAGTTGTTGAAAGAAGGCTCTAGAAACTCAAGTCTTCTATAAATATGTAAACTCTTCTCACTTTTCAACAAGATGAAAATATAAATTTTAAACATGGTATCATGAGAGGTCAGGTTTTTTCTCATGGCTAGTGTTTGATTGTGCAAATTCTGTTTTTGTTAACTCATCTTCTTCCGATTTCTTCACATCCTTCATATCTTCATCCTATTTCTTCATATCTTCATATTAGCAAACCAGTAACTGCTCTGTTCTTATCCCAACCGTTTTTTTTTTCTCTTTTCATTTTCATATCTCCTTTCGATCTTATCTACACTCTTCCGCTATATTCTATCTCTGATTCATGGATTCGCAAACTCTCACTCCTTCTTCTCTTCCCCGATTCATCACACTTTCAATTCGTTTGGATAATGATAATTATCCATTTTGGCGCAATCAGGTTTTGGCTTCTGTCAGAGCTCATTGCTTTGAGGATGTATTGTTGTGCAAAGCTGTACCTACGGATCCTGTTGGGATATGAATCCTAGAACAAGTCCTAAATGATGAACAAAAGATAAAAGATAAAGTTTTGATAAGCCAAAAAGAAGACTTGAATATTTTCTAAGTATTGACTGATCTAGTCTAGTTAAGTTGAAGTCATCTTGTACAGATCAGTAGAATTCAAAAGACAAGTACTAATTGTTTTAAGAAGCAAGTGTTATTAAATGATAAGTACGATTTATAAGTACTTCATAAATATGTTAGATTGTTACTGAGCTATTTAAATGTTGTATAGAGCTCATGATTTCTATATGTAATAGATAGATTCATTGTATAGTTTATAAGTTGACTAAGCTTGTATTATAAAAGCTTAATGTAATGTAATAGTCTTGTTAGGTTAGAAAATAGGACTAGATTTGTTCTATTGGAAGCATACTGCACAAGTCAAGTAGAAGACGCAGACTACTACTACTGGACAAGACAGGTGCGCAACTTATACAAAGACAGGTCAACTTGAAGTTAGTAACAGAAACGCGTATTGAAGATAAAAATATAGAAGTTAGTTATGGAATAACTAATTCATAACAGAAACGCGTGGATTGATAAGAAGATTCAGTTGAAGGTAGTTATCAAGAAAAGTTGGTTACAACTTACTAAGTTCTTGAAGGTTGAAGTCTATAAATACTTCATGATGGTGATCAATTGAAAACTACTGATACACTGACGTTCATACTCAAGTGAAGCATTATCAAAGATATATTTGAAGATTACTCTCAGAGTTGATTGAAGTTCAGAAAGATAGCCAGAAGACAAGTGAAGAATCAAGAAGGCTACTACTGAAAAACAGAGAAGTTTTTAGTTTTTGTTTGTTATTTTCAAGGTGCTAGATACTTGTAAAATTTCTAGTAAGATCGTAGACATATCTGGAGGTATAGTCTGTTGAAGATCTAAGTCTTCTTCTTGGGACTTTAAAGACAGGAACATACACTTGTACTCGATTGGAAGAGTTTAGTGGAAACATCACAACTGGGTTTGTGAGAGTGGATGTAGACAAGTTGTCGAACCACTATAAATCTCGTGTTCAATTTACTTTACTGTTTTTACTGCTTAATTGATTAATTAGTTGAACTACTTAACTGATCTAGACTAGTTGAGTATAGAACAGAGTTCTCGAAACTAAGTTGAGTATAATCTTGAATTGGGCTCATTGATAATTTCGTATTCCGCACATTGTACTTTGATATTTCGAAAGAATTTTGAAAAGTCTATTCACCCCCCTCTAGACATTTTCACTAGCTTACTCGTTATTAACTCAACTTTGGGACCTACAAGTGGTATCAGAGCAGTAGTTTACGAACTGCTGTTTCTTGATAACCGACTCAAGACTTAGGGTGAAGTCTTGGTCCTTGACTGTTTTTGTATACGTGTTCTTGATCATATTCTTGTATCATCTTTTTTTCGTGCTCCCTGTTCTTGACTTATCTGTTGTTCTTGATCATAACTCTACTTAGCACTTATTTCTTGAAATCATGTCTCTTGAGATCAGCGCTAACAAACTACCTAAGTTCCAGGTACAAGACTACGATTACTGGAAGCTAAGGATGGAAGCCATCTTCAGCTCCACTCATGACTTAATGATCTCCGTCGTTACTGAAGGTCCAATTGTGACCATGATCCCCAACACTGCTGCCCTTGATCCAAATCAACCAGTGGGTACTCTCGTCAAGAAACCAAGGTCAGAACTTACCTCTGAAGAAATGAGACAGAATAATTTGGATAGCTTGGCCAAGAATTACATCTTACACACTCTTCCTAATGAGTATCTGGGAAAAGTGTTAAAATGTAAAACTGCCAAAGAAATGTGGGATCGCTTAGCTATCATTTGTGAAGGGACATCCCTAATCAAAGAAAGCAAGTTTTCCACTGCTGTCCAAAAATTCGAATCATTTCATATGAAAGCTGGTGAAACAATAGACCAGTTGGATACTCGTTTTACCAAAATCATGAATGACTTGGAAGTCCTTGGTAAAACTTATACTCCACGTGAAATCAATCTTAGGATTCTAAAAAGCCTTGATAGTCGATGGAAGATGGTAAAAATGCTTGTTAAGAATACCCAAGATATAGACGTATGGACAGCAGAGACTATGTTTCAAACTCTAAAGGCTCATGAGTTTGATCTAGACGAAGACGAACCCATAGTAAGTAGTGACAGAGAACATGCTGTATCTAAGAACGTTGCGTTTAAGGCTAGTTCGTCTAAGATAGACAGGTCTAAGACTAAGACTAGGACTGCTTCTGTGAAAGACGAGTTAGATACTGATCTTAGTCTGAAGGATCAGGTAAGCCTCATGGTTAGAAAGTTTGATAGGCTGAATAAACGTTTCGGAAGATATAAGAAGTTCTATAGAGAGCATAGAGGGTCTGCTTCTAAGAACTCGTCTGAGACCAGACGAGACCGAAACTCGTCCGAAAGGAGAGACGAAGTCTCGAAAGGTAACAGACAAGATAGAGAGTCTGATAGTAGGAAGATTACTCGTTCTGATAGACGTGATAAACGAAGGAACAACTCTCCTATTAAAAAGGCTACTAATGATCTTTTGTGCTATAACTGTGAGAAACCAGGTCATTACATATATGAATGTCCGGACCTGAGTACTGATGATCGAGAAGAACGCAAAGCACGAAGAGAAAGAAGATACAACCGTGGTAAAAAGGCAATGATGGCCAACGATGACTCTGACTCTGACTCAGACGAGTTGCCATCATCCTCATCTAGCTACCCGTCTGAACCAGATCACGATGAAGCATTCATAGTTGATGATGGTCTATGCTTCATGGCTAAAATCGACCAAGAGGTATCATCTGTTACATCCTTTCAATCGTGTGATGAATCAGATTCTGATGAAAGTGACACTGCCAGTAGCCAAGTAGGGAGTAGTCTTCAGCACTCTACTAGTGCAGTTGAAGACGACCTCCTACTTGCCAACAAGGCATTCATTGAAGTCAGTGACGAAAACATCACCTTAAGACAAGAAATCATTGATCTTAAGGAAGCACAGTCTAAAGTAGATCCTAATACAACAGTCCTAAATGAACGCTTGCAAGAAGAGTTGAGACAACTCAAAGACAAGTGTGCATTGACAGACAAGTTGTATCAAGACCTACTTAAGACACATGCGACTGAGAAACATGAATTCAATGTCTTACAAAGCAAGCTCAAAAAGCTTGAAGAACGTAATAAGTTCTTAGAAACCGAGGTTGTCACATTAGACCTTAAACTTACTGACCTGGTTAACTCATCTAAGGTTAACCTTGAATTGTCAGATAGGTATAGGGCTCCTGCTGACAAGACAGGCATAGGTGCTGAGACACCCAGCTCGTCTACTCAAGTTCCTAAGAACCCTACTATTTTCATCTCAAGCTCTTTGACTAATGATAAAGGAAAAGAACCATTGATATACGATATTGACACTCCATCAAAAGGTACTGTACCAAAACAAGCTCGAGTTAACATTCCAATTACCAAAGGTGGTAAAAAGAAAGTTAACAACAAGCCTGTTCCGTTTAAGACAAGTCAACAAAGGAATAGGAATCGTGGACGACCAAATCAGGTCAGATACGAGGACTGGTATCCTGAGGAGACTAGTACTAGACAAGTACAGACTAGACGACAAGAGTCTAGACCTCCTTTCATAAGGCAGTCTCAACTCTACTCGTCTAGACCTAGACAGGAAGGTCCAAAATATCGTACACAAGCTGTTCTATATCCTCCACCTTTGTCATATGATATCAAAGGAGAAGAAAGACCTAAACATGTCTATAAACCGTATGGACCTAATGCATATAAACCTTACCCTGACTATCATAGACAAGTGCCTGCTCAAGTAGAGATTAAGTCAAAAGGCTATCTCCAAAGAGTAGACCCGAACTCAACTGATAGGCCAGATAAGGACAACAAGGTCTTATTTTGCAACAAATATAGTCGAAAGCTTAGAAGGTCAAACTTGTTCAGGACTCCAATGTATATTTGGATTCCATTGAACTCGACTAACCCCCAAGGACCCCAATAAACAAGGAGGGTACCTAAATTATGAATTATCATCTATTGCAGGGTCGACTCGATCTATACAAGAAAGGTGGCTCAACAGGAGAAACTTGGTACATAGACAGTGGGTGTTCACACCACATGACTGGTACCAAGACTCTCTTGTCAAGCTACCGTGAGCAAGAAGGACCAAAAGTGATTTTTGGTGATAGCTCCATTGCTGTTACTAAAGGATTTGGTTACATTCGGAATGGTGACATAGAAATTCAAGACGTCTCTTATGTTGAAGGCTTGAAATACAATTTACTCTCTGTTTCACAATTTTGTGATCGTGGATACAAGGTGCAGTTCAAGAGTCAGAAATGTGAAATCATCGACAAGAAAACACACACAGTTCTACTAGTCGGCATTAGACAAGGAAGTGTGTACATAGTGAACTGGAACAGTTGTCCGAGGGACACCTGTCTACTTACTAAGAATCCTAAAGAACTTGGGTGGCTCTGGCATAGACGCCTTTGTCATCTAAACTTTAAGGTTCTTAATAAGATAGCCAGAGACTACCTTGTGGAAGGTATTCCCAATGAAGTCTACTATAAGTCACATGTATGCACGTCCTGTCAAAAAGGTAAACAGGTGAAGGGCTCTTTTAAATCTATTCCATCCCTCTCAACCAGTAGAGTTCTTGAACTTCTACATATGGACTTACATGGCCCTATAACTCCTCCAACTTTGAACGGTAGAAGGTACACACTTGTTGTGGTAGACGACTATTCTAAGTTCACTTGGGTAGTCTTCTTACACAAGAAGAGTGATACACAAACACTTTTGCCTGATCTATTGAAGAAGTTACAGGTTGAGAAGAATCAGTCAATTGTCAAGATCCGTAGTGACAAGGGTACTGAATTCATTAACTGCTATATTAAAGAATTTTGTTCTAAGCGTGGCATCCAGCACCTTACTAGTGCAGCAAGGACACCACAACAAAATGGAGTAGCAGAACGAAGGAACAGAACTCTTAAGGAGGCCTGCAGGACCATGCTGACAGAGTATAATACGCCTCAGAAATTTTGGGCAGAAGCTATCAACACTGCATGCCACTCACAAAATAGAAGTGCTATCAATAAAGCACTAGGTAAGACGCCCTATGAGGTATGGAAAGGTAGAAAACCCAGAGTTTCATATTTTCATATATTTGGATGCAAGTGTTTCATCCATAACAATGGGAAAAGCAAGTTGAATGCATTCGATGCTAAAGCAGACGAGGGGATATTCTTAGGATACTCCTCGACTAGCAAAGCATTTAGAGTATTCAACTACTCAACCCTTTGTGTGGAAGAAACACCACATGTGGTTTTCGAAGAATCTCAACAGGACCCGTCTACCAACAAGATCAGTGAGAAAGCTACTAAGCTAACTGTCGAAACTGACAAAGACTCAGAGGTATATGAATCCGTTCAAGCATATAATCCATTCATGAAAGCTCTCGAGTCAGACGACCAGAAGAAGGTGAGTGCTCAAGGTAACTCTACTAGATCAGTTGACATACCTAAACTAGTCGACTCGTCTACTCCCATTAAAACTTCTGATGATAATGATGTTGATATGCATGATGCTGTACATGATGTAGATGACAGTACTATTGTTAAGAATAGAAATACATGGAAATCAGCGCATAATACTGAAAATATTATTGGTGACTCTACTGTTGGTGTTAAGACTAGACGACAACTCTTTGAGTCGCAAGAACAATCTAGTCCATCTCTGTTTTGCTGGTGTTGTTTCCTCTCATCTATCGAGCCTAAAACCATTAATGAGGCATTGGCTGATAGTAATTGGATCATTGCTATGCAAGATGAGTTGAATCAGTTTGTTCGAAACGACGTCTGGGAACTTGTCGATAGACCGAAACATCATAATGTAGTTGGAACTCGATGGATTTTCAAGAATAAGAAAGATGAGAATGATGTAGTTGTTCGTAATAAGGCTAGACTAGTCGCCCAAGGCTATTCACAAGCTGAAGGCATAGACTATGATGAAACTTATGCTCCTGTTGCTAGACTAGAAGCCATTCGACTGTTTCTTGCATATGCTGCTTACATGAAATTTACTGTATATCAAATGGATGTTAAAAGTGCGTTTCTTAACGGTATTCTTGTGGAAGAAGTATATGTTGAACAACCCCCAGGTTTCGAAGTCAAAGGTAATCAGGTATACAAATTAAAGAAGGCCTTATATGGACTAAAGCAAGCTCCAAGAGCCTGGTACGATACTCTTTCTCAATTTCTATTAGAAAATGGTTTTACTAAAGGCAAGGTAGACAGAACCTTGTTTAGAAGACAAGAAGGGAAAGACATTTTACTCGTCCAAATTTACGTAGATGACATCATTTTTGGTTCACCTAACAAAGAGCTGAGTGAAAGTTTCTCAACACTCATGCAAAGTAAATTTGAGATGTCTATGATGGGTGAAATGAATTACTTTCTTGGACTTCAAGTAAAACAGACCCCTGAAGGGATTTTCATAAATCAAGCAAAGTATACTAGAAATCTTCTAGACAAGTATGGTATTAAGACATGCAAGTCTGCTGGCGTACCTATGCTACCTACATACAGAATGGACCCAGATGAACAAGGTAAATGTACTGATCAAACTCATTACCGTGGTCTAATTGGTTCATTACTCTACTTAACTGCTAGTAGACCTGATATTGCATTTTCTGTTGGAGTATGTGCTCGTTTTCAAGCTAACCCAAAAGAGAGTCATATGGAAACCACTAAAAGGATATTGAAATATTTGAAAGGAACCATCAATCGTGGTATATGGTATCCTTCGAATGATGATTTATCTCTAAGTGGCTACTCTGATTCTGATTTTGGTGGTTGTAGAATAGATAGGAAATCTACATCTGGTTCTTGTCAATTCTTAGGCACAAAACTCATTTCATGGTTTTCGAAAAAGCAGACAAGTGTTGCTACCTCTACTACTGAAGCCGAGTATATGGCTGCTGGTAGTTGCTGTAGTCAATTATTATGGCTTATACAACAGCTTAGAGATTATAATATTTGTGAATCAAATGTTCCTATATTTTGTGATAGTAATAGTGCAATTGCCATTACACAAAATCCTGTTCTGCACACACGTTGTAAGCATGTTGATGTGAAACACCATTTCATACGTGATCATGTAGAAAAGAAGGATATTCGCATGGAAAAGATTCATACTGATTTTCAAAGAGCTGATATTTTCACAAAACCATTAGCTGAGGCTCGATTTCATGAATTATGCATCAGTCTAGGACTTATTGATCTTGATCCTACTAGTATATAGCAATGTACTAACCAGACAGGTACAATCCTAAGAAGAAAGGAGAAATAGACAAGTTACTACAAAAAGTACAGAGCACTCGACTACTCACTCAACAGACAGGTAAACAAGGTCAGACAAGTTGACCATCCAACCCGATGAGGAAGCTGGTAAAGCTGAGGGTAATACTAAGGGAATAAACATTTAAGGGGGAATCTATGATTTCTTAAATAACCTTATGTTGACTCTTAAGTGTGTCGATAGTCATCGTGTTTGATCCTTGACCATTGGTTTAGATTGATATTCATTCTAATTATTCTACCTTTCTACCTGCATTACATTTAATCTGTCGCTCAAGAAAGGACAGGTTTTGTAGAAGTGTTCATGTTCAAAGAATACAAGCATAGTTGAAGGGGGAACTCGTCTTGTGTGCTTCAGGTTACTCGCCTGTTCTGAATAGACTAGAACAGACAAGATAAGTGCTCACTTAAAACCTGAAATACTCTAAGTATTTAACAAAATGGAAACTAAGAATATTATAGTATTTTGATATTTTTTTGGAAAACCCTAGAACTCGATTTATACACTCCTATTTTAATAAGGTGTATACACCCAGTTCGCGCCAAATTCTATTAGTTTAGGACAGATAAGTTCACTCTTCTGTTTTAACCAATAGGAAAGGTGGATTCCAAATTATACAATATCAAAACACATTATTGTCTCGATTCCGTAACTGAATACCAAGAGTCCCAACCGTTGGATCATTTGGTTTCAATCCTCACCATTGATTCAAATATTCAAGTGTTAACAAAACTCAACACTTACACACTACTCATCTTACGATCTTTTACTTCTGTAACTCAACTCTCTTGATTACTTGTGATTCTCAATATTTGATTATTACTCAAACTATCACTATGACTATCATCTCAATTTTTGATATAAGGACTAACATGGAAGCAAGATTCGATCTCGGCAAATTCATATCTGAAAACAAAGTGCATGTTGAACCTTCGGTGTTTTTCAAAGGCAAGCATACTGATGGAAATTTGGAGATCTTAACCAAATGCAGTAGATGTGGCTTAAAACCCTACTTGGAGGCTTTTCCTCAAGTCGTCTTGGAGGAAGAGGTCCTAGAGTTCTATGCCAACGCCACTAGACAAGGAGATATGATTGAATCATTTCTTGGACGAAATCGGGTGGAAATCACTCGAGAAGCATTGTTTGAACATCTGAGGTTGCCTGTTGGAACTATTGATGTGGAAAATTACGCTGCTGGTCAAGAAGCAAGATATCTAGGTATTTTTTGTGGAAGGAAATTGAGGTTAAAACCGGATGGCAAACTCCCCGCAGTTAAGAAGGTGGATCTTCTGGAGAAGTATCGCACGTTACTGGACATAGCCAGCAAAATTCTGCTATGTGCCACTGGTTCGCATGATTCTGTTACTCTTGTCAAAGCAAGGGTAATGGCTGCTATTTTTGATGGAATTACGGAAGGAAACTGGTTTAAGCTGATCGCAGACCGAATGATGTACTTTGAGAAAAGTTTTCGAGTTGATACTGACACTAGAAATTGGGTGGTGACAAATGTTGTTGGATTTGGAAACAAGTTAAGCATTCTTCTTCCTTTGTTGATGCCAAACAAGACAGAGTGGAGTAAAGGGAAACCATTTCATCCGTTGAAGTTTTATTTGAAGAAGGAAGCCATAAGGAAGCAAGCTGCTGCTAGGCCATCTGCTCCTAGGCAAGTTGAGGTAAATCCGATGGATGTGATGCCGTATGGTGGGTCATCTAGTTCTTCAGAAGACGAGTCTAATGATGAAGAATCGGAAGAGGTTGAAAAAGGAGAGTCCAGTGCAGATGACTCAGAAAAGACTCAGTCAGAAGAAGAGTCGCAACAAGAGAAGGAGTCACGTGAACAAATTCCCGAGATGTACACTCTAGTACGAGTTGACTCGCCTACTCGTCCAGTCGAGTTGAGTACACAGGTTGGTACTTCTACTCAATCTGTTTCAATTCCTCTCTCTCTCCCGTCTACTTCTATTCGAACCAAGGCTAGATCACACCGATCTAGGCCTAGACCCATTCCCTCAACCTCGCAAGTGCTGACAGCATATCCGCTGAGGGCCAGCCTACCCGAAAACACTTCTAAAATAGATACAACTGATACTCCTACAGTTGTCATACCAAACCAAGCCATATCAAAGCCCGTTGAAACCAGTGCTTTCACACCCTCTCCCTCACCAGAATATGGTGAACCTCTCAACCCATCTACTGCAGACAAGACGCCAGTTGCCACTGCAACAGCTGAGTTAGAGACCCCATCTACTCAGGACCCGTCTGCTGTTAGATTTAATTCCCTGGTCTATTATCCTATGTGTTTGAGAGAGAAGCGTATTCGATCCCGAATGACCAGAAATCTGAAGAGGACGCTCTCAACTGTCGAAGTCGACTATGAGTCCGAACAGTTTGAAATTCTTGTAAGGGTATGCACCTGGTTTGCTCTTAAGAAGTCCTCCACCGATGATCTTTTCGAAGTTATTCAAGGAATGGGAGGAATCTCCAATTTTTTGGATTGGGAGATGGAACAAAAGGAGCATAGTGGTGTAAAGGATCATTCAGAATTATTTCCGCCGAGAGCCTTGGTTGATCTTGTAAAGAGGTTATTGAAAATTCCTGATGGTATTCTGGTTGAAGAGTTCTCATCTGATATTGGAACTCAGACTGATCTACTGGAAGAGGAGTTGAGAATTGTAACTGTTGAAGCTGGAGTTCAAACTTCAGATCAGTCAGAAGATGAGTCTGCAAACTCTGATGCTGATACTTTCGATTTTGGAATAGAAGATGATGAGTTCATGGATGCCGAAATGTTTACAGAAGATGAACTTGTTGAGAAAGTTCAAGAAAAGGGTGTTACTGAAGCTCAGTCATCTACTCATGGTTTTTCTGACGGTTATCTTACAGATTTGAAGTCGGACTTGAAAGATGTGGTTCATTCCGCAATAGACGAGTTTTTGCAATCAAAAATGAAGGATGTGTTGCTAGATCAGAACAAATCACTCGTTGACGGTTCCAGAGATTTATTTATTGAAGAGGTCAACAAGATGGATTCTACTTTCCGAACAGAGCTGACTGCAGAAGTTGGAAGATTTTTACAGAAACAAGTTGAAATTTCTGAGAAGAGGTCTATTTCATTTGCTAGATCATTGGCTGAAGAATCCAGCAAGATGGAACGCTTATATCGTGTGAAGATTGAGATAGCTGATGAGCAAAGGAGAGAAGCACAAGCTCAGTTGGTGAAGTCTCAAGCTATTCTCTCTGAATTATCAAATCAAAACACTCTACTACGTCAGTCAGCTACTCATTTCACAGATGAGTTGGTCATTACTTCACAGAAGTTAGAAGCTGCTGGTGATCGCCTAGACAAGATGAGTCGGGATCACACACATCAAAGGCAGATAGAGCTAGCTACTGAAGCTATGAAGGATGCACTAAAGGAAGAGATGACTCGCTTTACAAGTCTGTTTACTCTTACGGCTCATGATGAAGCCAAAAAAGGGGAAGAAGCAAGTAGAGCAGGGCAGGTCAGCTTATCTAAGCTGAGTGCTGAACCAGAAGAAAAGGATGCTGCTACTATTATGCAAGAGCTAAGGAGGCCAAAAAGGAGGCTAGTAAAACCGACAGAGCTAGAGCAAGCTGAAGCTGATGAACTTAAAAGACTGGAGAAAGGTAAGAATATTGCATCTCCAGAAACTGAAATTCAGACTAGAAGAGTTAAGAGGAAACTGAGTATTGAAGAACCTACTGCTGCTACAGTTGAGAAGAAGCAAAAGATTATTGATCCTAATGATGAAAGTCATTATGCAAGCAAGAAGAAAATAGAAAAACATATTGAAAGACTGCAAAAGCTGAAGGTGAATGAAGAAGAGATGGAAGATCAGTTCATTGACTACTTCATTGACAAAGAGCATCGACAGGAATGGCTTAAAGTGAAGAGGCAGTGGGAACTTGATCATTGGATTGTTCGAAAGTATGGTGAGTCTGAGAGTCCAGATGAGTTGTATGTCATGTTTGACAGATTCATGGAAGGACAAAACAAATTGCTTTGGAATCTGGTTATGAGAATATCTGCTGCTGCAAACTTCAATATCTTGATACCGACCTTTCCAAGATGGAAGACTCCTATGACAAGCTCAGGAAAAAGAGTTGATGTTAATCAAATCAAAAAGTTTGAAGAAGAGCTGCTAGATAAGGAGAAGATTGAAGATGAAGATCAGATCAGTCTAATTCACAAGAGACTCCTCGATGCATTCTGTGTTCCTAACCCAGGAGGAGGTAATCTTTCAGATTAGTTCTTGTTTGTTTGATTAGTTTTTTTTGCTCTGATGTTTTGTTATTCAAAGTATGTGTAATCTACTGATCTTATTTTGAATGAATGAAAGATAAAGTACTATTTTGATGTTTAAAGACAAGATAACTACTTAACTAGTCTACTTATGAGAAGAGATTCAAGTAGTTTTGGCTTCATCAAAAAGGGGGAAATTGTTGGGATATGAATCCTAGAACAAGTCCTAAATGATGAACAAAAGATAAAAGATAAAGTTTTGATAAGCCAAAAAGAAGACTTGAATATTTTCTAAGTATTGACTGATCTAGTCTAGTTAAGTTGAAGTCATCTTGTACAGATCAGTAGAATTCAAAAGACAAGTACTAATTGTTTTAAGAAGCAAGTGTTATTAAATGATAAGTACGATTTATAAGTACTTCATAAATATGTTAGATTGTTACTGAGCTATTTAAATGTTGTATAGAGCTCATGATTTCTATATGTAATAGATAGATTCATTGTATAGTTTATAAGTTGACTAAGCTTGTATTATAAAAGCTTAATGTAATGTAATAGTCTTGTTAGGTTAGAAAATAGGACTAGATTTGTTCTATTGGAAGCATACTGCACAAGTCAAGTAGAAGACGCAGACTACTACTACTGGACAAGACAGGTGCGCAACTTATACAAAGACAGGTCAACTTGAAGTTAGTAACAGAAACGCGTATTGAAGATAAAAATATAGAAGTTAGTTATGGAATAACTAATTCATAACAGAAACGCGTGGATTGATAAGAAGATTCAGTTGAAGGTAGTTATCAAGAAAAGTTGGTTACAACTTACTAAGTTCTTGAAGGTTGAAGTCTATAAATACTTCATGATGGTGATCAATTGAAAACTACTGATACACTGACGTTCATACTCAAGTGAAGCATTATCAAAGATATATTTGAAGATTACTCTCAGAGTTGATTGAAGTTCAGAAAGATAGCCAGAAGACAAGTGAAGAATCAAGAAGGCTACTACTGAAAAACAGAGAAGTTTTTAGTTTTTGTTTGTTATTTTCAAGGTGCTAGATACTTGTAAAATTTCTAGTAAGATCGTAGACATATCTGGAGGTATAGTCTGTTGAAGATCTAAGTCTTCTTCTTGGGACTTTAAAGACAGGAACATACACTTGTACTCGATTGGAAGAGTTTAGTGGAAACATCACAACTGGGTTTGTGAGAGTGGATGTAGACAAGTTGTCGAACCACTATAAATCTCGTGTTCAATTTACTTTACTGTTTTTACTGCTTAATTGATTAATTAGTTGAACTACTTAACTGATCTAGACTAGTTGAGTATAGAACAGAGTTCTCGAAACTAAGTTGAGTATAATCTTGAATTGGGCTCATTGATAATTTCGTATTCCGCACATTGTACTTTGATATTTCGAAAGAATTTTGAAAAGTCTATTCACCCCCCTCTAGACATTTTCACTAGCTTACTCGTTATTAACTCAACTTTGGGACCTACAGATCCGACTGCAAGTTCATCAGATTCTCTCTCATGGCAGAGAAAGGATCAGTTCTTACTTGGCTGGCTTCTCAGTTCTGTTTCTGATTCCATGCTTGGTCACGTAAGCCGGTGCGAGCATTCGTTTCAACTTTGGATCGTGTTTGAACTATTGTTTCAATCTCAGTCGAGTGCTAAGGCTATGATTCTTCGACTGCAACTTCAAACTCTTCAAAAAGGCGATCTAAGCATTGATGAGTTTATACTGAAAATGCGAGTTGTTGCTGATGGTCTTCATCATGCTGGTCAATCTGTTAGTGATGATGAATTGGTGCTTTATATATTGGGTGGATTAGGAGCTGATTTTGATGCAGTTGTGGTAAATCTGACTACTAGAGGATCTGTTCCTTCCTTACCTGAAGTTCAATCTATTCTTCAAGTCTATGAGATGCGCCTTTAGAGTCACAACTCTCATATGACTCAGCTTGCTGGTGGAAACATTGCATCACCAACTCCTTCTGTACATGCTGTTACAAGAGAGAATCGAGGTACTGATTCTGGAAAAGGTAGAGGCAGGGGCAAACCTTTTCCTAAACCTAGAATCGTGTGTCAACTTTGTGGTAGAACATATCATGTTGATGCAAAATGCTACAAGAGATTTGATCACTCATTTCATGGCATAGAGGGCAACCAATCTCGTTCCACTCATGCTCCATCACCACCTCATCCTCCTTTCACTCCTCCATTTCAGGCTCATCTAGCTCATCAAGCTTCTATTCGTCCTGCATATTTGGCTCCTTACTCCTTCTCAGGTCGAATGGACTCAGGTGCTTCATCCTCTGGTCCTAATGCTGATGTTTCAAACCCTAACTGGTTCGTTGACAGCGGAGCCACCCATCATGTAACTTCACAGCTTGCTAATCTCCACATTACTAATCCATATCAAGGTATGGAATCTCTCATTGTTGGTAATGGTGAGTCTATCCCAATATCCCACACTGGTTCATTTTGTGTACCTTCAAATGATAAGTCAAAAACTTTTTTTATGGAAAATGTGCTACATGTTCCTGCTATTACTAAGAATCTTATGAGCACATCTCAATTTCTTAAGGATAATGATGCTATCATTGAATTCTATGCTGATTGTTGCTTTGTTAAGGATCTGAAGTCTCACAAGATACTCTTGAAAGGGGTGCTTAAAGATGGATTATATTCTCTGGACTTTGGTAGCTTTGGATCAGTGAAGCAAGTTTTACCTTCTAGTTCACTTTGTAATAAAGGTTCTAGTTCAGTAGATCATGAGAATAAGTCAGGTTCTAGTTCAGTAGATCATGAGAATAAGTCCACTTGGAGATTGTGGCATTGTCGACTTGGCCATCCTGGCAATTCTACTCTTTCATCTGTTTTAAAGAGTATGAATATTGTTTGTAAAAATTCTGCAGCTGTTTTCTGTGATGAATGTAGTCTTGGCAAGATGCATATGAAATCTTTTCATTCAGTTGTTCATCATACTTCATCTCCTTTTGAGTTAGTTCATATGGATGTTTGGGGGCCTACATCTTGTGTTTCAGTTGATGGTTTTAGATATTATCTATCTATTGTTGATGATTATACCAAATTTGTGTGGATCTTTCCATTAATGGCCAAATCAGAAGTTGTCACTGTCTTTGATCAGTTTATGAAAACTATGGAGAGATACTTTGGGGTTTCAATCAAAACTATTCAGCATGACATGGGAACTGAATTCTTACCAGTAGCTCGATTGGTTAAACCTCTTGGCATTCAAGTGAGGTTGTCTTGTGCTTATACTCATCCACATAATGGTTTAATTGAGAGGAAACATCAACATGTCACGGAGCTTGGTCTTGCTATGCTTGCTAGAACAAACCTTTCCATGGCTTTTTGGTGGCATGCCTTTGCCACTACTGCTCACATTATTAACATGCTACCCACACCAGTTCTAAATCATTTGTCTCCGTTTGAATCTCTATATCACAGGCCTCCTGATTATCATTCCCTTAGGGTTTTCGGTTGTGCTTGTTTTCCTTTCCTCCGTCCATATAACACCTCCAAACTTCAATATCGTAGCTCAAAATGCATCTTCTTGGGGTATAGTTCCACTCATAAAGGCTACAAATGCTTGCATTCTTCAGGAAAAATTTATGTTTCTGCTTCTGTTCAATTTAATGAACAAGAATTTCCCACCTACTCCATGTCAAAATCTACTGCATCTCCTCCTATTTTTTCTGCTCAAATACCCCAGCCTATATCCCCACCTACTTTCTCTCATTCATCATCTATTCCATCCTTTTCTGCAGCTCAATCTGTTGAGTCATCAACTGCTTCTGATGCTCACTCTACTGCTGCCTTCTCCAGCTCCACAAGGTATATGTTACCTCCATCATCACTCCCCTCTACTGCTGTTTCTATTCCAGCTCTCCTCATTCCAAATCCTACCTCCTCACTTCCTTCTCCATCTATCCCAAATACTCATCAAATGCAAACTAGGTCGAAATCTGGTATTCACAAACCTAAAGTGTTCCTATCCTCTACTCCCATTCCAGAACCCCTATCTGTCAAAGAAGAAATGATGAGCCAAGAGTGGATGAGGGCAATGCAACTTGAGTATGATGCCCTAATTCAGAATGGCATCTGGACTTTGGTACCTCCTTCTCCTGCTATACATCCAATTACAACCAAGTGGATTTTTCGGGTGAAGTACAACAAGGATGGCTATGTTGAACGTTATAAGGCCAGATTAGTTGCTCGTGGTTTTCAACAACAGGCTGGTGTTGATTATTTCAGTACGTTTAGCCCAGTAATCAAGCCTGTTACACTTCAGATTGTTTTCAGCTTGGTAGTGTCAAAGGGTTGGTCCATTCAGCAAGTAGATATTAACAATGCGTTTCTCAAAGGACAACTTTTGGAAACAGTGTATATTGCACAGCCTGAGGGTTTTGTTGACAATCATCATCCATCTTATGTGTGTAAACTTCAAAAGGCTCTCTATGGTTTAAAGCAAGCTCCAAAGGCTTGGTATGATACTCTAAAGGCATTTCTGGTTTGCAAAGGTTTCACACACTCTTCATCTGATCATTGTTTGTTTCATCAGGAGCTGCATGGGAAGATAACATTGCTCTTGGTGTATGTAGATGACATCTTAATTACTGGGGATGATCCAATGCTTGTCAAAGCCCTCATTGATGCTCTCCATACTCAGTTTTCTCTCAAACACCTAGGAGAGATCAACTACTTTCTTGGTATTGAGGCTCATTCTACACAAACTGCCATCAAGCTCACTCAATCAAAATACGCCTCTGAGATTATTTCTAAGGCACATCTGGATACTTCAAAGCCATGTTCTACTCCTATCTGCCCCTCTTCCAAACTCTCTCTTTCAGACAGCCCCTCCTTTGATAATCCCACTCTCTATCGAAGCATTGTTGGTGCTTTACAATACCTCACAATCACTCGTCCCGACATCTCTTTTTGTGTTAACAAACTTTCTCAGTTTTTGCAAAATCCTACACAAAACCATTGGAAAGCTTGTAAAAGGGTTCTTCGCTATCTTAAGGGCTCTTTATCTCATGGTTTATCTTTTTCTAAATGCTCTGATTTCAGGTTGCAGGGTTTTGTTGATGCGGACTATGCTTCTAGTTTGGATGATAGGCGCAGCACTTCAGGTTTTTGCATTACTCTTGGCCCAAATCTCATTTCATGGGGCTCTCGGAAGCAGAATGTTGTAGCTCGCAGCAGCACCGAGGCTGAATACAGGGCCTTGGCTCTTGCCACCACTGAGTTATTGTGGATTTCCAGTCTCTGCAAGGAACTCTACATACCAGTCTCTACTCCATGTGTTCTATGGTGTGACAATCAGGGTGCCGTCACACTAGCTTTCAGCCCTGCTTTTCACTCTCGCACCAAGCACATTGAAGTCGATGTTCATTTCTTACGAGAAAAGGTTCAGTCTGGTTTTCTTGATGTTCGCTTCATAGCTTCAGAAGATCAGCCAGCTGACTTTCTCACAAAGCCTCTGGCTCCTGGTCGTTTTGCTCGTCTCAACTCGTGGCTTCATCTCAGCTAGCTACCGTGATCCAAATTCTTCGGGGGCATGTTAGTGTATATTGTACAGCATGCAAAACAGGCAAAACCCTACTGTAGCTTTGTAGATACAAATGTACAGCATCACGCGTAGAAACACACACACACCAAATGAAGGTGTTAGTCTAGAAGATGAGTAGTTTTGCAGGTAGTTACAAATAACAAATAGTTGTTGAAAGAAGGCTTTAGAAACTCAAGTCTTCTATAAATATGTAAACTCTTCTCACTATTCAACAAGATGAAAATATAAATTTTAAACAAATTAATATTCAATTAATAAATTGAAGGGGGAGTTGTACTTTACAAAGCTGGAGGTGCAGATAGCCGTACCCTATGTCAATCTGCTATGCCCAAAGGACCCCAAATCCCACCTGTTGATATTTGTGGCCCAAAATTGAAATAGCCCAATAACAATATTCTGATGGATAAAAGCAACATCGAGCTACAATTAACACTACAAACATATACTCCAGCGTTTAATTGTTCAAATTACGTTTTTCTCGTTGCTAATAGTCCTAAATGTAAAATAGGAATATAAGTATATAACTTATAAAGCAAATTCTTTTTCCAATAATAATAAAGCAAATTCGATCAAAAAAACATATTGAATTACTGAAATCGTCAATTTTGTTAAAATCCCAGGAAATTACATGAATTTATGTTATTTTTAAAAACATTTCTCTCTAAAAAATTCAAAATATTCATTTATTATTGATAAAGTCTAGTATGCACTCGAGTGCATGCTGTGCACCCTAGTTCATGTGCACTTTTCAGTTTATTGACTTATACTTTTTGGTAAATGGTGTTGCACTTTTCAATTATTATTAAAAATATTATTATATAGTTTAATAATTAAAAAGTGCAACAGCATTTACCAAAAGTGTAAGTCAGTAAACTGAAAAGTGCAACATGGACTAGGGTGCACAACATGCACTCGAGTCCATACCAGACCAACCCTTTATTATTTGTACCAGTTTTAAGCAATATAATATTTAATGTTTAATGAGTTATTGAAGTTGAAAAAGATTGGAGAAAGAAAATTAATGAAAAAAAATGTAGGAAATAGAAAATAGAAAAAATTAGAGATAAATAGTGAGGTGTTGACAAAATGTAAATGAGTAACTTAATAGACCTCAAGAAAGATAGTTTTTCTTCGTCTAAATTTATAATGTCAATTTCTCCGAACACAAAATTTAATAAATATTGATTAATTTATGTATTATAGATATATATTGGGGGGTATGATGAGTATTGTGAGATTTATTTATAAATAAAGTGATTATTTATGAATAAAGTAAATAATAAATATAGGTAAATAAGTGGTGTTGGAAGTGAAGATGAAATAGTGTAAATAATAAAAAAAAATTATACACAAATAAGCATTATGAAATTGAACAAAAATAAAAGTGGGCATATGAAATTGGAGGAGGAGTAAATTTATAGGATGAATGTTAAGAAAATAACCAACTTTTATGACATAATTAAAGTTGGGGAAGAAGAGGCAAGTGAAATAGTATGATACATATTGTTCCTATTATGACCATCTTTCAATATATTGTGTTCACTAATTATATTAATTTGGAGTATAAAGAAAGAATTATGCAAATCTTTTTATGATTTCACTAATTTCCTCATTGCAGCCATCATATACCCAGACTATATGTAAAGGATCTATCTTTGCCCAAACGTGGTGAAACTTGTGTTCCAATGAGACACAATAAGTCAATGGAGTGTTTATGGCAACATTTATCTTTTGTCCAAAATTTAAATACTAGTCCATATTTTTGTCAAGACAATATTGTCAGCTTCTCAATACGCTTTCGATTTTGTCCCATAAAATCCAGAGTTTTGACCATTTCATTTTTTCAAAGTTTAAATAATTGAGAAGCGTGGCATTAATTATTGTATTCGTTTTTTTTTTCTTTTTTTTCCAATTTGGTCAAAATATATATATATATATATATATATATATATTAAGTTGTTTTGATTGCTAGTGTATTAATTAAGTTGAAATTGAATTGATCAAGGATTTAATCGACCCAAGGGTTCAAGCATTAATCCATGAAAAATTACTTGGTTTGTGATAATGAATAATACTCCATCCGTCTATAAAATGTAGTCTCATTTGCCTCATATTCTTTGTCCATCAAATGTAGTACCATACACTTTATGAAACTATCATCCTTCAACCATCACTTAATTACTCAATTTGTCATCCAATTATTTTATTCATAATGGACCCTATAATACACTCATTTTATCTACTTTATTTTTAAAATTTGTATCCCACGACTACATTTGGTGGATGGTGGATGAGGGAGTACATTGAAATCTCAATTTATGGTAGTCTTTGACTAAATAATACTTAGATCAAATATGGTGCATATCCATCCAGAATTTTACTTTAAATTGGGCAAAAGTCTTTGTATATATAATATTGTGTATATTTTCAGTCCATTAAATTATATAAAATGAAAGTTAAAGTAAAAAAAAAGTCTACTATATATTATATTGTAAAAATTTATAAATCCGATACTCCCTCCACAAACACAATTGAGAGTCGAGATATTTAATTATTTTGTGTATGTCTCTCTCATGTTTTATTGTAGACGGGCGTGGGAGTGGTGGTGTGGGTTTAAACTTTAAAGTTTGGGTGAAAAGAAGAGATAGTGTTATTAAACGAATCGAGCTACTTGTGAGCTCGACTCAACTCATTAAACGAGTCAAGCTCGTTAGATACTCGATTTGCTAATAAATTGGATCGAAATTAACTCGTTAGACTGAATATCTAATATTTTTTTTATTACGTTAATTAGTCTTATTTACGAGTCGAGCTAATTTTTTTACTTTTTTAGATAATTGATCCGAGATTAGCTCAACAAGAGCTCGAGTTGAGTTCAAACTTCAAATATTCAATTTGACCCGAATAAAAAGCTTATTAAGCTTGCAAATGGGAAGTCTAGTTCTAGTGTAGGAGAGCTGTTTGATACTGTTGTGTACAGAAACAAAGAGAGAGAGAGATTTGTGAAAATGGGCTGGGAGGTGGTGGGCCTAATATTCCACTACACCAACCCATGTCTGTTGATTCACGCAAACAAATATTTTGTTGGGGGCCCACTTCCGATCAACTGCCAAATATATTCTTCCCCCCATATCACAAATTCAATTGTGAGACGCATGAGAGAGAAAAGAAAAGGAAAAAAATCATAGAGAATGACGTAGTGAAAAATAAAGGAGACAAAATTTAATGCAAAATTAAAATATAAATGGAAGGAATTTAGAGTCAGGTAAAAGAGACAACGATTATAAATATAAAACTCTATGATGTTGATTCCACAATGAACTCACCCTGAATTCTATATCATTATTATATGTATATACAAATATAATTTTTATAAATCAATTTTCATAATATTTCAAATGACCTAGCTCTATCTTTGTTCACCAATGGAAATTCGGAATTGGATCTCCTTCTGTACAGGAGGGGACCATTGAATCTCACACATATACACACCGATACAGGTGTGAAATTCAATGATCCTCCTCCTGTATAGAAGGGGATCTAAGTCGTGGGAACCTCCACCACTCATTATTGAGACACATCAAGAAAAAAGATGGAAAATAAAACAAAAGGGAAAGAAAAAAAAAAAACAAGCGAGGAAGACAAAATAGGGTGGGGGAGGGGGACAAAATGAAGGAATGTTAATTCCATCAAACCTAAAAGGAAGAATAATGGTATGAAATTGAGTTGGTTATATAGTATAGGTAGTTCATAATGGACAATTGTTTTGTTTTCATGGATAGTAGTAGTCAATCTTTGTTTCTTACTTTTGGGAGTGGCCTTTTGTGCTTGCCACAACAATATATTTCAATGACTTCCTCTTATGTGCTCTTTACTTTTTCTTTTATTTTGACTTAAATATTGTATTATAGTATACATATGTCTACACAAACACTTATGTGTAATTTGATCTAATTTGTATAAATGGAATGAATATGTAAGATGTAGTCACAACTTTTATATTTGAGTCATAATTGGTGTTTAAGTTAAATATAAGTTATCGTATTTAACGGTTATATAAGAGTCAAACTCATAATTTATTTTTTCTCCATATATGAAAATTACACTACAGAGTTTTTTTATTACACTTATTAATAGTTATTTTAGCACCGAAAAACTTAGTACAAAGTATTATTTATTTATACATCCTCAATTCTACAATAAACAATGTTTTAATTTTTTTGGTAGAATTAAGAAGGAATATGTACGACAAGTTTGTCCTTAATTAATGAATAATTTTAGCTTACCATACATGTAAGTTAGAAATTATGAGTATTCTCTACAATTAAAAAAAATCGTGCAAAAAAATTATTAAGACATCGGTTTAAATATGTACACGAATAAAATGCTAAAATATCACTTAGTGCACAAATCTCTTTTATTTTTACTGTATATCACTAGACACTCAAAAGAATTATCTGATTGGCATTTTTCTTGTTTGGTGGGAGACAATATTTGGAGAGATTGGAGATATATATCTTTCTTTTGACATTTGAGTTGAATCCAAAGTTTTCATAATTTGGAATCCTAACAAAACACACATTTTCAATTTCAACGATAGCATGTACCTTTTACCCACTAATAGACTAAAATATTACTCTACTTAACATATAGTATTCAAAAAGGTTAGAGGGAGCAAAAGGTGAAATCCAAAAGTTGTAAAAATTATCATGCCTGTGAAAATAAAAAAACGAGAATCTTTAATTTATTGGAAGATTTAACTTTTCATAGTGTATATACTATTTAGAACTTGTCAATTGTTATGTAATGTAATAAAAAGTTACTTTATCTATGGCTACATTTAAATTAAGAGTCACAATGTTGTGCGTACAATAGACTTTAGAAAATAAGAAATGAAAATTTTAAGTAATACTATATGAACATCAATATAATACCGACATGTTGCATTCTTTATATTATGTTATGATTTACTATGTGCACAATCATGTAACACTAGTAAACATGTAATAATATATATGTAACTCAATTGATCATTCTTCTATGACCCACAAATGTTTTTTTGGCAAGCAAGACTTGTGTAAAGTGCAATATATTTGCATGTAAGTGTTTGTGTTGGGATAAGGAATTAAATTTGGGAAAATATTTTCAAATTATTCCATGTAAAATGAATTTTAAATTAAACAAAATTGTGCATAATAGAAGATCAATAATTTCAAATAGGGCCCATCATAACATGATCGCTCATGATGTAAACAAGCCTAATTAGTTAGTACATAAATTTGAAAATTAAAAATTTCAAATCTTTCGGCAATACATTGCATAGCTCTAAAAATATATAGAAAAGGGAGAGAAGTCTCGTGTGAAACAGTCTCACGGTGATATTGAATATAATTTGGACATGTCTCTTTTAACACATTAGAAGAGATGAGTATTTATTTGTGATAATTTATGAATGATTTCATCGTGAGACCGTCTCACGCAAGTCATTGTCTAGAAAAGAGGAAGTCTTGCATGAGACTGTCTCACATTGAAACGAAATATAATTTGTACATGTCGCTTTAACACTTTGGAAGAGATGATTATTTATTTGTGACAATTTATGAACTGTTTCATCGTGAGACCGTCTCACACAAGTCATTGTCTAGAGATGATGAAGTTTTGTGTGAGATCATCTCATAACGAGACGAAATATAATTTAATCATGATGTTTTAACTTTAGAATAGATGATGTTTATTTGTGCTAATTTATCTCTGATTTATTTAGATCTAAGAAAATATTGCATCATTATGATGTCAACAAAATGGACCACATCCTTAAAAGAAATAAGCAGAGCACATGGTGACAGAGGTCAAACCTCATCGACACGCTGACCAATTTAACTAGGTTTCATGCTCGAATTAAATAAGAGGTGGTTAGTATATTAAAATTAATTATACATAATTTTTTGTCATAAAAAATATTCAATGATTGCACCCCAAAGATGTAATTTAACTCGACGCTCTTAAAGTGGCACTTTTCGATTATTATTTACAACCTTTTTCTTGGTTGCTTCTGAATAATTGTGGCCTAACAAAAGATGACTACTGTCGTCACTTAATTAATTAATCTATCGCCTTAAAAAGCAAAAGCTTATTTAATTTATGGCGTTGGATTAATAAGGCAGTGTTTGGGGGATAGTTGCATGAGTTGCATCATATTTAGCTACAATTCATTGATGCAAAAATCGGATTAGACGGTCACCGATCGACTCGATTTTTTACAAATCGACATGTTTAGGCGAAAACAAGATTAAGTGTCTAGGCGGCCATGGATGTTAGTATTGGAATTTTAGGAATTTTAAAATCTAGTGGATTTTGAAATTTTAATGACTTGTCTGTTTGTGTTTGTTTTGAGATTTAAATAGAGTAGAATTTAACTTTATAGTATATGATTCACATGTGTTTATAGGTTTGTCCTTTGTAGGTATTTATAAGTATTTTATAGGGTGTGATTTTAAAATTCTAATTCTAAATCTCAATGTTCGAACATGAGTTGATTTAAGAATTTAAAATTCAAATTTTACATCTCAAAACAAACATTTCCTTAGAGTTCATTAATAAAAAATGTTAAAAAAAAAAAAAAAAATCTGAATAGTAGAGAAAGTCTCAATGTTACATACATTATCTTTAATTATTTATTTATTTATTTTTGAAAGAAATTAGTATGATTATTATTTTTTTTTCTCATACAAATTAAAATTTTTTAATATTATAATTTCATACTTTCACTATAATATTAGTATCATTTTTAAATAATGCTATGATTTTTTAGGTATAATAATCCATAGACGTTCTTGTATAATCATTGTTGGGGTCAATCCAACTATTTCCCTAATATTGTAACTACAAATCAAAGTGAACCAATTATGATTCGTAATATAATTGATGCGACGACTTGTAATTAATTTAATTGAGTTTATAGTTAATTTAAATTATGTGTCATTATTATGTCAAATTTGAAGATTATCAAAATGCATGTTTTGAGATGCCAATTTCCCCCCGTCAAAAAAAAAAAAAGAGATGCCAATTTCCTATTTATTTTTGTTTAACATGTGACAATATGTTTGTGTATTAATATTGAATCTAATTAAAGAAATGCAATCACATGACTTTGGACATTGCACATCATGCTTACCAACTAGACAAATGTATAACTTTTCATATATTTTGAATATTTATTCATTAAATACTTTTCATATATTAACACTTACAAATAATTAACTTTTATTATTAAAGAATCCAACAATCTAAATAAAATATGTATAAAATGACATTTTTGTTGGTGTACAATGAACTTCATATTTATATTTTATATATATATATGTATATATATAATGCATGTTGTAAAATTCACTTTTATAAAATAAAAAAGTTGTGTAATTACACAAGGTCTCATCTAGTAGTACTAGTAAATATCATAAAAAAAATACAATAATTAAACTATTATACATATCTTCAAGACAAAGACTTGCATGAAATAATTTCATGGTAAAATCGTTCTTAAATTCGTATAAATTTCTATTTAATCTTTTTTAAAATATTAAAGTGTCATATTAAATTATATTTTGTGCTATCGGTGAGATGATTTTACACAAAATCACTTCGATCCTCAATTAAGAAATTTGGTTCCTTAAAATTCCAATCTTGTGTGTTCAATGAAATTAGCCACCAACTTAATCCACCTCTCAATACTTAGATTTCGTTTGGCCAGCTAATTAATTGAGTAGTAGTACTATAAAAGATGGAAGATTATTCGACCATAAAATGAAAATAAGGTGGAGTTTATATATCGTGGGTGGCACGTGATTCCCTTTTCGCGCATGCAAAAAGCATATGAGAATCGTACATATTTAATTTCCAGTAATTATATTTCTATTTATATACATAATTTTAATAACTAATTAGGATATATCGAATCCCGATGCATCACCGACCGAGAACTATTGTGCGCCGGAAAGATCACTTCACCCCCACCGCACTATCATGCGCACTTTATTATTATTATTTTAAATTTAAATTTAAATTTAAATAATGTTGGTCCGGAATTAAGGAACCGCATCCAGACTTGAAATTCCGAATTTCAAAGATAATGGTCCCCCCACCCTAATCTTATTTCACTTGTCAATTTTTCTTTTTTCTCAACTATTACTATACGTTCTATTCTTCCTCCCATCATATTTACTATCGATCCTTGTCCAAAGTTAATAGGTAAGGGATATGGAGTAATTCATTTGGCTCGATTTATATACTATTCATGTTTAATAACTTAAATTAAATCTAATTTTTTTTAAAGTTATTTAATAACTTAGATTAAACATAGATTATGCTTTAAAATTTATAAAGTTTATATATCATCCTAATCTCAGTCTAATCATCTTTTACTATCAAACATGACCAAAGTGAATAGATTGAAGGATATTATTAAATATTTAGGTCCATTTATTAATAAAAAGCGACAATTTGAATAAATAACTAATGATGAGAGGGGTAAAAATAAAAATAATGTTTCCATTTTAGAACATACATATTAAGTGTGAACGAACCAAAAATGAAATTAGACTTACTCCTTCGTTTATAAATAAGTGACATTTTAGCATTCCATTTTTGTTCACAATTAAATGGTTTTTAGCATTTTTTGGATAATTTCTTTAAGTTTTATTATCTCTTTAACTTTAGAAAATATTCATTATTTCTATCTTATATTTATTACTCTCTCCGTTTTTTAATAAGTGTCACTTTAACTTTTTAACTAATTTTAAAATAAGTGCCATTCTGAGTTTTTTTCTTAAATTTTGACTATTTTACCCTTCCCTATTTACCATATATATTGTTCACAAATAAATTCTATAAATATTGTTTATACCAAAATTAATTTGATTTATGAATACTAGCAACATTCTTGACCACATTCCTTATCAAAAAAAATTCTATATAAAAAATTAGTTATAATTAATGAAGGGTAATATAGACCATAATTTGTAATCTTAATTTGTTGAAAAAAGACAAAATGACACTTCTTAAAAAATGGAGGGAGTAATTATGAAATCTCTCTCATTTCTTTTGAAAAGTAACAGTGATTTTATTACTATTTATAAGGGATACCCAAATCCACTCATAGAGAGACGCGCTAAAAACACGAGGAAAATGTTCTTTCAACCATTTTCACGAACAATGTTTAATATCTTAAAAAATCTCATCCGAGGATAAGGCAGTCTCGTTGAATATTAACTCGTTCCTAGCCTTCCAAATCTTCCAACTTACACATTGCCAAATCAACCCACAAATCTTCCTAGCCGCTGCACTCTTGCCAAAGCTCACGAATTCAAGAAAGTGTTCCTTCAAATTATTAGATAACGAAAGGGGCACCCAGTGCAAGAACTCATAGGGTATTATGGAATCCATCTATAAATAAAGTGATTATTTATAAATAAATTGAACGAAAATTTGAATAAATAAATAATAGTTGAAAAATATAATTAGTAAAATAATGGAAATAATATTATTTTTAAACAAGACTGAAAAATAATAAAATTGGACTAGTAGAATGCAAGTTTTGTCCACAGTACTTGTATCATTTTTTAATTTGATCCAATTTTATTTATTAATTATTTTTGTTCTTGAACTTTTTAATTTTCTAGTTTTTTGTTCCTGCACTTTCTTATCTATTTTGTTTTTAGTTTTTAGCATCTTGTATTTACCAATTTACTTTCATTTTTTTTACCATTTGATCTCCAAAAGTATGTTCATACTTTTAGGCATATGTTTTAAGAAAAAATAGATAAAGTAAAGGGTTGTAAGGTTATTTTGAGGTAAAAATAAAGTGATTGTTCCATAAAAAAAATAAGTATACTTTTAGTGAATAGACAAATAAAAAATGTAGGTATACTTTTAGTGAATGGAGAAAATATTTTTTTTCCCTAATGTAAGAGTATATGTAAGAGTATAGGCGGATGAAAAATCATTTTTTCAAATAAAATGATCTAAAAATGTAATTTTTCAAAATATGGTGAATAATATTACATAGTGATAACATACATATATACTTTTTTTTTATACTCTTATAATAGTGAATCACCATTTTATATAGTTGGTTGCTGATAGTGATTAGTGAGTAATTGAAGTGAATGTTTGATTGTAAAGCTAAATTACACTTTATTCCTTATATGATATGATGAGATTTAGCGCCATCAAATGCCATTTTGACCTAATGCTTACCCTAATTTGTCGTGTCACACCAGTTTATGGATCACGATTGTCAAAGAAAAACACACAATTATTCAATAAAAATTAAACTAAATCCAAACTCATTAAAAAAAAAAATTGTAATTGAACGGATCTTTTTATTCTTCTAGGTTATTTTTTACTTTTTGCAACATGTTTAATTACTTGAATCCTCCCATATATTTCGCATTACACCCCTTTTTCCATTCTATTCAACTAATCCAAACCAACTTCCTATGATTCTCTCCACCCCTAAAAAATTGTGTTGTAGGTTTACAATCTCACTCATTTGATTTTTTGGTACGATAAAATTAGATATTATATCGGTAGTGAAGATAGAACCGAGTTAAGCACCCCACCCTACCATTGAGATTTTCTTATCCTCCCGTCTCCTTAATCGATTTTTATCTTCTCAATAATGAATGCCCATTCTGAAACCTTTTTTTGTCATTTGATCCAACTTTCATTCCCAAATATATATGTAAAGGGGCTTGATTCGACTTTGCATTAAAGGATTCATTAAATCACCTAAAATAACTTCTTATTTATTTTACCTCACACATCACCAATTTTCATAGTATGTCAATCGACTTGTACATGTTATTATGGAACGAAAGAAAGTAGTATTAATTGTCATCTTGTAATTAATGAGGGTATAATTGTCATTTGGTACCCTAATAAATGAAAAAAAAAAAAAAAAAAGGATGACGTATAATTTAAACATACATATTGCATCACAATTATGTACTTCCTCCGTTCCAGTGCAAATTACCCAACTTTCATTTTTCGTTTATCTCAATGAAAACTGCTCATTTCCTTTTTAACAAACTATTCATGCACTCTCACATTTAATTATATTTTTTTTCTTTCAATCACATCATCTCTAATACATCTATTTATTCTATCATATTTCTTAAATTCCATGCCCAAAGCTCTTGGATAACTTTCACTGATACGAAGGGAGTGTTGAGGTTGAAATAAGTGTTTTGTATAAAGATCCAACACTAACAGCCGAGTGTTGTAACTAATGTTCCCAACACTTATGACAACATCAGAATTTGCCCTTCCTTCATTCGCTAACTCCGATCTTACACTTGTTGTTTAGTAATGTCCCTAATGCAGGTAGAAGACGTGGGGAAGCCCAGGTCATGCAGTTGCATAGGAGTGAGAAGTTATTAAGCATGATATAACAAGTCCTACATTCAAGGAGTGGTGGAGAGAAGTTACAAACCGCATGATCTCACGGCTGTGATGATCATGGGAGTTGATGGCAGTTCATCCATGACGCCTATAAATACAGAAGTTGCCTCAACACAAGATACACAAGAAGAAAAGCTAAATTAGATTACTACACTATTGAACGCTCTATACGCTTCTAGTTAGGAAAATTATTGTTTCTTCTTGTAGATCCTCACATTATTGTAAACCCGAATAATAGTGTGTTGATCATGGTCTTATTTACTAGGTTATATGTATAGATCTATGAGGGAGATAGTTTCATAGGATCTAGTAAATTATTTTACACTTTCGTAGTGTTTTTATACACCTCAAAGAGGTTGTACTCGTTTCACATATTTTTAATATAGTCAACAGCATAGATTATTTTATAATCTATGCAAATTTTGAATACTTCTATTTTCAATACGTGCATTTTAATTTTCCGCTGCATAGTGTTGTCTGGACAGTGCCAACACGACAGACAACATCTCTGATTTCGCACGCACACACACTTTCAGGGAGTATACAATAATAATATTTGTTTTAAAAGAAAAGTAAAAACACAAAAAATATTTGTAATTGCAATGTATAATTAGAGTTGTTAAACGAACCGAGCTCGACTCGTTTATTAAATAAGCCGAGCTCGAGCTCGAGCTCGTCATATACTCGATTTACTAACGAGCTGACTCGAGCTCGACTCATTCGACTCGATATCTAATTTTTTTCTTTTAATTTCATTAGACTTATTAGATTTAGTTCGGCGAGCTCGAACCTCAAGTACTCGGCTCGATTCGGCTAAAATAACAAGCTCTATGTATAATGCATGTATAGGTGTAAAATGGAGGGAAATTAGTAGTATTGTCATATTGTGTGATTAATGTGGAGCAGGACAATTTTGTCGGGGGCATTAAATGAGATTACCATGAAAAGAGTTAGAATCATTTTAGTATCGAAAGAATGAATAAAAGGGAATTTGAGATGGAAAATGAACAAAAAGAGAAGGAAGGGCAGGGCAATGATGGTGCAGTGCAGGCAAGCACAAGGTACAAGTGATTTAAGCATAGACAATGTTAAAGGCAAAAAGCATATAGGGGTACCCAGAATGTGAGTTAACTCCACTTCCACGTTATTAAAATGTCTATGATTGCGACTTAACACAAATTCAAAAATAAATGATCCAATATAATTCTTCTCTTAAAAAAAAGAGTTGCAGAGATTAAGTTCATGTTGAGAAGTCATATCATCGAACCAAAAGGGCATTTGTACAGCTATCAAATTAATCACCCTAACTAACTCGAATGATGCCACTGTCACTATTCACCTAACTATATCCCTTTTTTTTTTAATTTACCAGCTTCTAAATCATGTAAATTTAACTATTTCTCAATTTGATTTAATTTATTGTCCCCATCTATCCATTGACTTTTTCAGGGTTCAGGTCTGATTCTGTTGAACTCTTGTGGGTAGTGTTTATTAACATTAAAGAATGCTAGTATACTTACTGAAAAGTACATATAATTTGACTGGAAAGTGTATGAAAATTTTACTGAAAAGGATATATATTACTCCCTATGTTTCAAGTTAAATTGTGCATTTACTGTTTACACTTAATGCAAGAATTGTTTATTAGTATTAAAGGAATAAAGTAGAGGGTATGAAAGTCTTTTAAGTAATAAAGTAAATAATAAAATATTGTGAGTAATAAAGTAGAGTGATATAGTAATGACATATGATATACTGTAATTTTAAGATGTTTGAAGGTGTGGTTTAAAGTGAAAAAGTATTTTAGTGTCAAATAAGGAAATGCACAATCTAAAATGAGACATCCATTTTTATAAATGCACAATATAACTTGAGACGAAGAAAGTATTACACTGAAAACTGTTTAGTATTGCTTATTAAAAAGTGCACTTAATTTTTTTTACATAAATATACTGCAGTACTACACACATGAACATGACTTCGAAAATATATATCTTATTTTTTCATGATCTACGTGGCTCAGTTTCCACTGCGATCAAATAGTGCCTCTCACTTGTTCTTGTTCTTGTCATTAAAATATTTTCTCATCAATGCATATCACATTAAGCATAGTTTGAAACTTGATTTTGTTGGATTGACTATCAAATTGCAATGAATTCAGGTTGTACTCGAGCCTTAGCAACTTGTTTGCTATCGTAAGATTAGAATTTATGGCCTTTGTGTATGGTCTTGCGACTCCATTTTGACTCACCTACCTACATTACTCTTGCTGACATTTAACTCTATGGTTAGTCCATTTATTGTGCTAACTTTCTTAAAAGGTTTGTTCTTCATAATTTCAGCATCTAGGTGAACTTGTACCCTTCCTTGTTTGCCCATTTTTTATGTGAACATAATAGGAATTTCATCCTACACTTATTGTCTTGCAGATTTTCAAGTCTATTGAATAGTCCTCTTAAATAGTTCAATGATGTAGCTATTTCTTTAATTATGCCCTCATGCACAACTCTATTGACAATCAAATTTATGTCAATGGATAAAGATCATGTACTGTTCTATTGTTAGACATGTTTTCTTGTAAATTTATGCGAGAATTGGATGTGGTTGTTAAGAAAAATGAGTATTTATTGAGAGCACATTTAATTCTAATAGTTTAGGATGGAAAATGGTTTGTAAATTTTTTATCATTCAACATTTAAGGATGATTAGATAGATGTAATAGTGGAGCGAAAAAAATCCCATTTTTTATTGTAATTCAAATTAAGAAGCTTCATTTTTTTTTACTGTTACAATTTTATTGTACCAGTTTATGTAATGCAAAAAATTATTTCAACATTTTTTTTATTTGTACTGTTCATCCAAAAAAACTGGAGGGAATGTTTATTAGAATCATTTGTGTGCACACTTTTCTTAATCACTCTTTAATTTTCAGCTGAATGGATAAAATAATTCTTTAAAAAGTCAATAAAAATGAAAAAAAAAAACACATTTTTCTTAATATTACGAATTATAATAACATAATTTTATAACTTTTTGAACCAGAATCTTGAAATCATTCAAGGTAAAACAACTTAAATTTGAAGGTGATTTTTTTTTTGTCCTTTTAAAGGGGTAATTTTTGTGAATATGTAATTTTTTTTTTTTTAAGATTCAATTAATTATTAATGGTATGATGCATATTAGTAGAGCTGTCAAAATTGACTAGGTCCGTTGGGCCGATTCGTCACCGTCTATAAGAAAGTGGGTTGAATTGAGTAATACAAACCCGTTTAAATGCGGATATGTATAAGCTAGATCGCATGAGTAGTGGATTGACGGGTTGGCCCGCGAGCTTTTTTTTTTTTTTGAATGAAGAAGTAACACATTATTTTTTGAGTTAAAAAATGTGGTAAAATTGTGATAACTAAAAATTTATGGATTTAATTCAACTTTAAAGCAAGATACATAATCGCAAAATATTAGTACAAAATAAAATTAAAATTTGAGAATGAGAATACACCGCTATCGCCCACATATTCACATGTCTTCGGGAGAGACTTGATAATTAATGTAGATATTTTTTTTTTAACTTATATACTCTTTATAAATGCATAATCCCTCTATTCTGCAATTATTTTCACACTTTCCTTTTTAAGACGTTCACAATTACTTTCACACCATTAAAATGGAAAACTATTTATACACTCCACCCTCGCAATATCCTCAAATTTACACAAATGTCATTATTTTTTATCCACACATACACAAAAGTCAATTCATTTATTTACTTTATACATAAATGTTTATAAAATTACCCCTCAAAATCCCCACTAAATTCACTTTTCTTATTCCGCGTATCATTTCACATGTGAAAATAATCATGGGACAGGGGGAGTAATTCTCATGAGTAACATAAACTTACATTTGTTACTAATAGTTGAGTTGATTTGTCAATTAAACTTTCGTTGAATATTATATACTCCTAAATTATTGATTCAAATTATATTTGAGGTCTAATTTTTTATTATAAGAGATTAAAATTATTCACGTCAACTTAGTGAATCTTATCAAAGATTATCCAAAATTATTCGTACTTTATTTTTATTATTTTTTTAGTAATTATTTATATACTATTTAAATTTTGTTATAATAATAAATGTAAAAAAGTAATATATATATATATATATATATATATATATATAATGAAAAAATATGTGGCCGCACTCTGTCATGGGTTGAGTATTACCAGCCCATCGATATGATGGGTTGAGGTGGATTGTGGATTGACTCGTCCCATTAGCCCGTTTTGACAGTTCAATGCATATGTTAATACTTATACCATGAATATTAATACGGAGTACATATTATTTGATTTAAGATTTTTTTTATTACATTTGTGCACTAAATATTTGATTATTTAATATGGGCGAGTCTGTGTACACTCGAGTCAACTTGTAATTCCATATTATACAATATTAATGGATTTTTAAACATAATTGTTTATAGCCTACTAGTTCAACTTAGCTTATTCTACCCCCAATGTCTTGTGTTCGTGTAAGATTAATAATAATAAAAGTGCAAGCGGTAAATAATACAGCAAAAGATAATAATAATATTACTAATTTTTTATTTAAAATTAAAAAAAAAATCGATTGGCGGACTGACCCGTCTCGAACCCGTCAAAACTCGCGGTCCAAATGGGACGATCTCTATAGACCCGTCTCCTAGCGGACTGAGAAAAGTTGAGCTCAATCCATTTTTCTTATAGCGGGGCGGACGGTCCAACAAACTGAACCCATTTTGACAGCTCTAGTCATAATTTAAATGTATTTAGACAACTCATGTCACCTATCCATATTTACTATAACAAGGGTTTACATAATTTTACTTTATTTTATTATTGAATTTTTATCACGTGGGTTCACAAAAAGTTAAATATAAAGGAAAACTAATTTAATATGTGTATGTTATATAATTAAAGGGTTAGTCTAGTATGCACTTGAGTGCATGTTATGCACCCTAATCCATGTTGCACTTTTCAATTTTATTGACTTACACTTTTTGGTAAATGGCGTTGCACTTTTTAATTATTAAACTGTATAATAATATTTTTAGTATAATAATTGAAAGGTGCAACACCATTTACCAAAAAGTGTAAGTTGTAAAACTGAAAAGTGCAACATGGACTAGGGTGCACAACATGCACTCGAGTGCATACTAGACTTTATGATAATTAAAATACTCCCTCCACTTTTAATTAAGTGTCATTTTAACAATTTTCAACAAATTAAGATATATAATCATGGACCATTTTACCCTTCATTAATAATAACTAATTTTAATATTAAATTTATGTTTAGTAATGAATGTGGTCAATATTGTAGGTGATATTCATGTATACAATAATTAAGGTTTATCTATGATTTATGCTATAATACTATATTCAAAAGGGAAAAAGCTTAAATCAAGGTAAATAAAAGGGAGGGAGTATAACGTGTAAGGGTAAAATTGTCAAAATTAAACAAAAAAGTGTAGAATGACACTTATTTTGAAAATATTAAAAAAGGTAAAGTGACACTTAATAAAAAACGGAGGGAGTATCATTTTGTAAGATGATTTGAGAATCACCGATGAATTTTGGTGATCGTGTAATTGCTATTAATAAGTAGAAGTTACAATTGGTATCCCACAATTAATGGAATATAAAATAGAAATATAGTACAAGAATATATACTAAAAATACATGGTCAATGTTCTTAACTAATTGCCTTATTACCCCCTTCAAGGGTTGCGCGGGATGTAGACAAACGTCTTAACTAATTGCCTTATTACTCCCCTTCAAGAGTTGCGTGGGATGTAGATAAACGCAAAGCTTGGAACGTACAAATTTAAAAGCCGGTCTCGGTAAACTCTTCGTAAAGATGTAAAAATTTAACGCAAAGCTTGGAACGTACAAATTTAAAAGCCGGTCTCGGTAAACTCTTCGTAAAGATGTCAGCTAGCTGGAGATGAGACGGGACGAAGCGAGTGGCTAGCTTGCCCGAGGAAACGAGCTCACGAACAAAGTGATAATCTAGGTCAATGTGCTTTGATACCATGTGAGAATGCCTAACTCTACACTTAAAATCCAGGTGTTAAGTGAGAGTAGGGGTGGGAATGGGCCAGGCCTTGGTAGGCTTTAAGAAAAAAAGTCTGGCCTGTTATATATTTCTTAGGCCCGAGCCTGGCCCATGGCCTGTCATAGGCTTTTTTTAAGGCTCGAGCCTGGCCTTTTTAATAAATAGGCCTGGCCCGAAAGCCTTTTAAAGGCCTATTAATCTTATTAGCGTATTTTTTTTAAAAAAAATGTACAACAATATTATCATCAAATTATAAAAATTAACTCTTTAAATCTCAAAATGAAGAAATGGAAGTAATAGAATGTTCCAAAAAAAAATATTTAAATATTTTTTCAACTATACTAAATTTTCTTACATATTTATTTATTTGAAAATCACATATTATATAAGTATATACTTATAATATATATATATATATATATATGTGTGTGTGAAGTTATATAGGCCGGCCTGTTGGGCTTAAAAGGCTTACGAAAAAGATTGAGCCCGACCTATTTAGTTAAATAGGCTTCTAAAAAAGCTTGAGCCTGACTTGTTTATTAAACGAGCCGAGCCGAGCTTTAATAGGCCGAGCCGTAGGCCCCTGTCGGGTAGCCTGGCCCATTCCCACACCCTAAGTGAGAGGATTGCTCAGGCTTATAAGCCCACTCAAGACCATCTCTCTATCCGATGTGGGATACCTTAATACCCTCCCTCACGTGAGACGGGGACCAAATCGACACGTGGTTTCACAGGTGGATCCACATATTGAAGTAGAGAGTTGGCTCTGATACCATGTAAGATGATTTGAGAATCACCTATGAATTTTGGTGATCGTGTAATTGCTATTAATAAAGAGAAGTTACAATAGGTATCCCACAATTAATGGAATATAAATCAAAAATATAGTACAAGAATATATACTAAAAATACATGGTCAATGTTCTTAACTAATTGAGTTATTACATTTGTATAATTAAGTGCGATCTTGTGCACACCTTCAACGTTAATCGAAAATGGTTGGTAGAAAAAATGGAGTTGAAAATAAAATGGTTAGCATGTTGTACAAAGGTTCGTCAATCAAGAATTTGCATGCTCATCCACATGCACAAAATTAGAATGATGCAAAAATAGTAGTGAAGTCCCTATACTATTACATCTCACATCCGCCCTTAGTATTGATCATCATGAACCAATATTTGTGCCTTTATTTTAACGAAATAACTCGTTCTTTCATGTGGTTAATTGTATGGTTTTGATTTCAAAACTCTTGATTTAACAAGGATGTATGTAGCATTATTTATGCCTGACTATTGTGTTTTCCACCGGCTAACAGAATGTTAGGTAACGAGGCATTTAACAAGAGCAAAGTCTAGATCAAAAGTCCATAAACAATAGTTCTCACACACCTCTCTCTCAAAGTGATTATTGCCATTCCATTGAACTCGAATTGTCATTACAAATAATGCGTATAAAGAGCAACGAGAAGAGAAGTGTGATTAAATCAGAATTGTGTGAACAAAATGATTTACTATAACACTATATATATAATTAGCAAACTGTAACTTCAATCTCCTGCAACAATAGTCGCGAGGAAGCTTTTTTAAGTTGAAAAACGAATGATAAGTGCATTTTTTTTTCTTAGTCAAAGAACTTATATTAAAGTAGCCCGAGTATAAGGAATACTCAGTAAAAAGAAGAGTATACATACAATGTTTCACCTACACTTCAGTTACATTACTGCTAATCATCTAAGTATTTGGTGGGACTGTACACCCGATCTCTATAAGCAAAATTACAACAGAATGAAAATTCAATAACAAATCAACTCCACAATCAAGCTTTAAGTTCTGCCATAAATTTCGTACAAGCATGTTATATAGAAAAATGATAAAAGTTAATAACCACGCTGTCAAAATCCATCATTTCCACATGAATCAAACCAAAACCAGTCAAGAGTGACAACACGCGGTACAAAACTTCATGTCGGCAACAGGCACAGACTTGACGCACGCCTCCTCCACGTCAACGATCGACGTTAGTTGAATATTCGCGTTACATACATAAACATCAAATATATATTTCACCATCTTAAGTACAAAGATGTGTTTGAAAATTGCAATAAGCGCGGTCTGGGAGCACGACTTTGTAATAGACATCGGTTTAAAACACGTCTTTACTTAAATTTTAATGGTTTGATTCCTCTGTTTCATCGGTGTTCCACCCTACTGGATCTTTAACACGTATCCTAATATTATAGAATATTGATTATTTATTAACATAATTCATACGGTGAAATACGATTTTTTAGATAGTTCAAAATACAACACAATTTATTTAGATCCAATATCAAAATTACAAAAAAATTAAAATAAATTAACCATAATACACAGTATGATGCTAGAGAGGAGATGGGTGGGTAGGAAGAGATAGACAGGGTTAACCGGTGGCAGAAGATTTTGTAAGGCCTCTCTCTCTCTCTGATCTCATGATTTGACAACAGCATTTAATCTCTCCCAAATCTCACAAAATCTTGGTCTAAGCCCACCTCATTTCTACCATTTTTACATTTCTTTAAAACCTCCCCCTTTTCCTTTTCCATTATGTAATGGTGGCCTAATTAAAGAAGCCATTTTTAATAATAATATTTTCTTGAAAACAAAATACTAAAAAAATAGTAGAAGAAAGAATTCCAGAGGCGCAGAGGCAGCACAGCAGCGTGTGCACAGTCACAGCTGCTGCAGCAGCCAACAGCACCATAAATAAAATACACTTCTGCCCCCATTTTCGATTTCCGAGCAAACCATTCTCTCTCTCTCTCTCCTCTTTATCATTTTGACATGTCTTGTGTGTTATTCCATTTCCATCCTTGAAACTGAACCCACCTTCTCTCTGCTTCTTCTTGGAAGAGAGAGAAAGAAGATACACTACTATTTTCTTTTGCGGGAAATCGTTTCCTTTTTCAGACGGAAAAACTGGAACTCGGGGAATAAAGCCACAATCTTGAACGAGCTTCTTGTTTAATTCTGAATAATTAATTATAAAAAGGTCGTGGTAATCAGTGCAAACCACGGATAAATTGTGTGAAAATCAGGAATTCCGCGTCGAAATTAGCTTCAGAAATTAGATAATTATCAGTCCTCATCCAAGTGGTATTGAGAAAAAAGGAAAACAAACAGACTATTTTGTCCGTATGCATATCATTCATACACACAACCCTCTTTAGCTTTCCTTGAGCAACTTTGGCCTTTACCCCTCTTTTATAAGGTAGTAACTGCTCGAATTGTGTTTCTCATCTTTCAATCTTCTCACAAATTTGCCCCTGTTTTGTTTCAGAGAATCTTTGTCAGAAAAAAATGGCTATGGTGGCGCAGCATCACAGGGAGGATAGCAGTGATCGAAGCATTAGTAAGCATTTTGACGCCGGAAAATATGTCCGGTACACGGCGGAGCAGGTGGAGGCGTTGGAGAGGGTTTATTCCGAGTGCCCTAAACCCAGCTCGCTGCGTCGTCAGCAACTCATTCGGGAATGCCCCATTCTTTCTAATATTGAACCTAAGCAGATCAAAGTCTGGTTTCAAAACCGCAGGTGAATTTGGGATTGGGAATTTTTAGTAGTATTTTCTTGGAACCCCCTTTGGGAAAATAATGTTTGTTTGATAAATGCAGGTGTCGGGAGAAGCAGCGAAAAGAATCCGGTAGACTTCAGAGTGTGAATCGGAAACTGACCGCCATGAACAAGCTGCTTATGGAGGAAAACGATCGCCTTCAGAAGCAGGTTTCTCAGCTTGTTTGTGAGAATGGCTACATGCGGAATCATTTAACCACTGTATGTTTTTTGCTATTTTCTTGACTAATCTGTAATCTGTTGTAGTGTAATCCATCTTTTGAATGAGGGAATTCTTGTGTTTGTGTTTGGGATTTCTGCAGGCAACTGGGCCTACTACTGATGTGAGCTGTGAATCAGCTGTCACAACCCCTCAACATTCCCTCAGAGATGCTACTAACCCTGCTGGGTACTTCATTTGCATTTGGAGACTAATTCTTATTCATATACTTGTGTTGTAATACTAATTCTTGTTTATACAATACAGACTCCTCTCAATTGCAGAGGAGACGTTGACGGAGTTCCTCTCCAAGGCTACTGGAACTGCTGTCGATTGGGTCCAGATGCCTGGGATGAAGGTCTTATTAACTTCTCAATCAATGTTCTTGTTTTTGTTCTTGTTCTTGTTCTTACAACCACCTTATGTATACTGAAGGGAATTTTGATTTGATTTGTTGTTAGCCTGGTCCGGGTTCGGTTGGAATCTTTGCGATTTCGCAAAGTTCTAGTGGAGTGGCTGCTCGAGCTTGCGGTCTTGTGAGTTTGGAACCTACAAAGGTAATACAAGAGTAATTACATTACACTAGTATGTGTATGTAGTCAAATTATGCCTCTCTAAAGAGTTTTCATCTTTGCAGATTGTGGAGCTCCTTAAAGACCGTCCTTGTTGGTTCCGTGACTGTCGAAATCTCGAGGTTTTCACTATGTTTCCTGCGGGAAACGGAGGGACTATCGAGTTGTTGTATACACAGGTGAGGTGACCAATTAGTTTCACTTTCAGTATAGTAATTGTATGTATGTATGTATGCCTTTGTGCTTATTTGCTTGCTGCTTTTAGACGTATGCCCCGACTACACTGGCTCCTGCTCGTGATTTTTGGACTCTGAGATACACAACCACCTTGGAAAACGGCAGCTTTGTGGTATGCTGATGCATAATTGTTATCCCCTAAACAAATTTTAGCATGTCTTAGTATCTGCTAATGCTTATTTCGTGATCACCAAAGGTATGCGAGAGGTCGCTTTCTGGCACCGGGGCTGGCCCAAGTGCAGCTGCAGCTTCGCAATTCGTTAGAGGCGAGATGTTCCCGTCTGGATATTTGATCCGGCCATGTGACGGTGGAGGATCAATTATTCACATCGTAGATCACCTTAACCTTGAGGTTGTATATATCCTATCCTTACTCAAGTTTTTGGTGCTTTAACCTTCAATTTGACTGACATTTCCTTCGTTGTCCAGGCATGGAGCGTGCCAGAGGTGCTGCGGCCACTTTACGAATCTTCAAAATTCGTAGCACAAAAAATAACCATTGCTGTAAGTAAAAGTATATTTTACGCCTTATATTCCGATGATCATCAATGTTGGATTATATATATCGATATCTTGAACAGGCCTTAAAATACATCCGGCAAATAGCTCAGGAGATGAGTGGTGAGGTAGTGTATAGTCTTGGGAGGCAACCGGCTGTTCTACGCACTTTTAGCCAGAGGTTAAGCAGGTATGCTAATCTATTCCTCGTTTATCCATATGACATACTACGTTGCGTGCAAATTAGGATTGTTAATAATCTGATGTTTATCCTCTTCAGAGGCTTCAACGATGCTGTTAATGGGTTCAATGATGACGGGTGGTCAGTATTGAACTGCGATGGTGCTGAAGATGTAGTGGTTGCCGTTAATTCAGCTAAAAACCTAAGCAGTGCCTCAAATACTCTTTCTATGCTCGGAGGCGTTCTCTGTGCAAAAGCATCTATGCTGCTTCAGGTGCTCTTGATCAATTTCCATCAGCAAATTTAATTACTGTATTTTGTACTATTGAATGCCTCTAAATTTTGCTATTTACTTGCCAGAATGTCCCTCCGGCTGTGCTCGTTCGCTTTCTAAGGGAGCATCGATCAGAGTGGGCGGATTTCAACGTCGATGCCTATGCTGCTGCTGCTTTAAAAAGCACGTATGCATATCCAGGAATGAGGCCTACTCGATTTACTGGAAGCCAAATTATCATGCCATTAGGTCACACTATTGAACATGAAGAGGTTCGTGCTCGCTCTTTTAGGACAAAAATTTGAATCGTATTTTCCCCATCTTTAAAATATTCGCATTTCAGATGCTTGAAGTTATTCGGTTGGAAGGGCATTCGCTCAGTCACGAAGATGCTTTCATGTCCAGGGACATTCATCTCCTACAGGTGCTTTTTCCTTAACTTGACAATATTATTACATTAGGCTCATAAACAGGCACATCAATTTTGAACCGTTGATTATCTACAGATGTGTAGCGGAATTGATGAGAATGCAGTTGGAGCATGCTCGGAGCTCATTTTTGCACCAATCGATGAGATGTTTCCAGATGATGCACAGTTGCTGCCTTCCGGTTTTAGGATAATACCACTGGATTCAAAGCCAGTTGAGTTGCGAAAATAACTACATCTGATTCGTGTATTTCTTTTTATCAGCTGCTAACTTATGCTTGAATGTTGCAGGGTGACATGACAGATAAGACGCTGGACTTAACGTCGAGTCTTGAAGTGGGTCCTGCTACCAGCAGTAGTGGTAAACAAGGAGGGGCGTCACGGTCTATTCTGACAATTGCGTTCCAATTCTCGTTTGAGAGCAGTTTACAGGACAATGTTGCTTCAATGGCCCGCCAATACGTTCGCAGTGTGATTTCATCAGTGCAGAGGGTTGCCATGGCTATATCTACAGCTGGAGGGCCGAAGCTTACACCAGCCTCGCCTGAAGCTTTGACACTCGCGCATTGGATCTGCCAAAGCTATAGGTACTAGTATTTTGGTTTTCGTTTTTCATTTTGAAGCGTGAAACTGACATTACAATCGTGCAGCTTTCATATGGGGCGTGAATTGTTTCCGGTTGATTCTGGGAGTAGTGAAGCAGTATTGAAAGCACTTTGGCAGCACCAAGACGCCATCTTATGCTGCTCGTTGAAGGCTGAACCCGTTTTTACATTTGGCAACCAGGCGGGGCTAGACATGCTCGAAACCACTCTGGTTTCTCTACAAGATATCGCTTTGGATAAGATATTTGACGACGCTGGACGAAAAGCGTTGTTTTCAGACTTCTCAAAGATCATGCAACAGGTTTTGTTATTATTAAGATCACATATATCATAAAAAATTACTTCATTGCATGTATGTGTGTTATAAGCAGCATTGTTTGGTGCAGGGGTTTGCTCAGTTGCCTGGTGGAATCTGCATGTCGACAATGGGACGTCACGTGTCTTACGAACAAGCGATTGTGTGGAAAGTGTTTGCGGAAGAAGAAAGCAGCGTCCACTGCCTCGCCTTCTCGTTCGTGAATTGGTCGTTCGTGTAACTCGATTGATGGATGGTCCCTGTTTGATGATTGGAGTAGGAGGAGGGACAAGAAGAAAAAATCAATAAAGTTTTGTAATGATCCCCATGGCAGCTTTAGCTTCAGCTTCTTTTGTTGCTTTTATTTATATCAGCATTTTCTGTCCTTAAATCTACATTCTCATTCTCATGTTTTGTCGTCTTCTCAATGCTGCTTTTTTCATGTCCAGTTTTGGCATTTCATATGGGTTCGGATTTAATTAAAAAAATAATAATAATATTTAAAAAATATAATAAATCCGTGCTAATATTGACAAAGTGAAAATATAAATCTTGTAAGATGGTAGAGTTGCCAAGAGCTTTTAAACTGTCCGTTCAAACCATCGAAAATCAGAATTGTGAGAAAATTGTAATTGAAATTGTGTATTATTATAAGGTTTGATTTCGTTTTCACATATTTCAAAATTGGGATTTTCGACTTTCCATATTGATTAAGAAATATAGTATTATATGTGTAGTGGTTTGTTAATATTAAAAGAGTTAGATAGATTGAAAAAAATTCCATATTGATTAAGAAATATAGTATTATATGTGTAGTGGTTTGTTAATATTAAAAGAGTTAGATAGATTGAAAAAAATATAGAAAAGAGAAAAGCTAAAGAGATGGGAAAGAGTTGTTTTTTTTTTTTTGTTATCTTGTATACTAGCTGTTGGATCAATTCTTCTTCATCTCTCACTCATTCTCTTGCAATATTTTTTTTTTTTTTTTTGGAAACGACAAAATTTTATTGATGGGCATCAGGAATACCCCAACTAATACAACGTCAAGTTACAAAGTAATGAAACAAACCCACAACCACACATAAGAAACAAACTCTAAGTCAAGCACAACAAAGGTTTCTTATTCCACTCCTCATAAGACATCCATTGTTGAATCAATTTATGAGTCTTGAACCATCTAAATGTATTGATTTTGATATTCTCCACAATCCTCTCTTCGTCGGGCTGCTCCCCTTTAAACGTCGCTTCGTTCCTACTAAGCCAAATATTTCAAATAGTTCTGTGCCATAAGCTATCCCATATGCGTTCCTTGCTTTTGTCCATCATTTCCTTGTGCTTCTTGAAGTGAGACAATCTTGAGAAACCTTGTAGAGCAGGTTTGCCAAACCAATCATAAATCCTTCCCCACACCCGCTTGGAGAGTGAGCATGTGAGAAGAGGTAATCAGTGTCTTCCGGTTCAGAACAACAAAATTTACAGTTAAGAGAGAAGTGCTCGTTGTATGCCCCTCTTTTCCTTAGATTAACTAGCGTAGGAACCTTGTCTTGACAGAGTCTCCAGGAGAAAGTTGTCACTTTGATGGGAACGCCCTTCGTCCAAATGCCTCCAAGCTCGTCCAAATTCGGGTTATCCTTGGTATGATCCTCCTGCAAAATTGAGTACGCAGATCTAACAGAATATTTTCCATCATTCTCTTGCAATATTATTGTCTCCTCCAATTATATACTTATTTTATAGTTAATTAATGTTCTATTTTTTATTTTATCAAAGTTTATAATTTATAAAATATACATAATATACTTTATAATTTATCGTAGTAGTACACAACAAAGATGTCAAGAAGAAGATTATCACCTCCTAGAGGAAATGACATTATGATGTCTTTCGATTTTTGTCTACCACAATTTCAATATTTCATGGAGTGTGGAGGATATAGAAGCAACTCTTGGTTCCGATTTTTCTTCTCCTACAGATGAAGAAATTTGTGGTGATACTCAAGAAGAGAGTAAAAGTGCAATCGAAGAAGAGGTCCTGTCTCAAACTCAAAGAGAATGAAGAAAAAAAGGGCCTTCAAAAGTTTTTTGTTCCGATATTTTTACAGTTCACTTTAAGAAAGTGACAATCGATGAGATAAATTTATTTAAAGTTCATTGTAAGCATTGTAGTCTTGTTTATTTTTAATTTTAGAAAAGGTGGTGAATATGGAACATTAAATAAACACTTGGAGACAAGGCATAAGGACAAAATGAAAAAAAATTGCATCTTGAACGCAATTACATGGATTCACGACGTCTTCTGAAGGTGGTGAGATAAGAATACAACATATATACTTTTTTTTTTTAAAAAAATTATTTCATTTACCAATACAAGTGCTAATACTACTAGTTTAAAGACACTTATTCAAATTAATTTGTAAACCATCAATTAGTGGTAAAAAATTAATTAGATTATATCATATTTTGATTTTGTGTTTTCAAGAATTAAGATGGTTTATCTTCTTAAAAGTGCATGTTCCTATTAAAAATGTAATTTCTTATTTAGTTACAATTATTTTTTTAAATAAAAAATAATTTGTGTTGCTAATAGAATTACTCCTAAAATGTTTTCACTTGATGTTGCTATTAGTTGAAAACTCAACATATAAAATGTTAAATTCCTCTGATGAGTATAGAAATGCATTATGCAATTTTTTTCACAAGAACAATGTTTTACTTTATTTTCTAGTCAAAGATTCATGTTCTAATTTATGTGTTTAATAGTGCTAATTATTTTGTGTTTATTATCATATTTTTCTTGTTGTTTAGATCATTATGTTAAAATTGCAATTATTTTAACTTCTAATAATTCAAGTGATTTGTTATATGTTGTTATTTCTTCACGAGAGTCAGGTTGAAATATTTTTTTGTATTTATCCGTATTTTTTTAGTTGCTAAAATATTTGATCCTAACTAGATTTATGATGTTTTATTTTTTTATAAAAAAAAAAATGATGACACCCCTAATTCTAATGTGGTTGCATCTAGAGCTAAACAATTTCTTATAAATGTTTTTAGAGAATATAAAATTATTTATGGTTCTAGTAGACTGATGATTCAACTTCAGTCATAGTAGTGGTAGTACTCATCATAGTGATACTAGTGGTAGTACATAGTACTCATGGCAGTGGTTCTAGTGTCAAATTTACAATGTCTGGATAATTTTGCTAATGCACGATATTAATATCCAACGAATCCAAATGTTTGGAACTCAACAATTTTTTAAAGTGGTAGTCGAGATGATTTGTTTATCCGGTGTGGTATTTGATTGTAAAAGGCTGTACGATCTCAACTGTAGGTTGTGTAGCCTTCGAGCGAGCCTTTAGCAAAACGTTCAAGATTAATGATTGAGCACTTAGTAAATCTATGTTTGTTTGAGGATTTGGTGAAAGCCGAAGATCGAACACAAAGTGAAGCTCTTAGCACGAATTCAAACAAAGACAGAGTAATCCACGACATAATTGATAGCGAAAGTGATGCTTAAATATTCTCGAGATTTAAGCCTTAAGATAAAATAAAATGTAAGAGAACTACGTGAACTTGATTTCGAGAGGACACATAGACAATATAATTTTAAGTTTGAAATATAAAATTATGCTCAAGCCCTTTTTAAAAAAAAAAAAAAAAATTACCCATTTTTCATTATTTGTAAATTTTTTAATTGTAAGTTGTAACTTGTAAATGATCATTTTTCGAAGGTAAAACACAATTTTTCTCACATATTATTTAACATTGAGTCATCCATTTATTCTCCACATATTATATGAAAACTAGTTTAAAGTCCCCGCATGAGAGTCTCTCCTATGTGGCTTTTGCAAGACCATTTGATCGAGTTTAAACTTGGTGTTTTAAAAATAATTTATACCATTTCTTTTTTTATTTATTTACATATATAATACTAAAAATTCTAAAATCATCGAGTTGCCAGTCATATGCTGTCTGTATCTCTCTGGTTCGTGCTGTGGGATTACTCCCTCCATCCATGAAAAGTAGGGACATGGGGATGGGGCACAAGTTTTAAGAAAATTGTAGATAAAGTAGATAAAGTAAGGGTATTATAGGGTATTGTGGGTCCATTGTGAATAAAGTGATTGTTTAGGAATAAAGTTGATGGCGAATTGAGTAATTAAGTGATAGTTGAAGGGTGATAGTTTCCATAAAGTGTATGTGACTACTTTTCATGGACAAAGAATATGTATCAAATGGGACTACTTTTCGTGGACGGAGGGAGTATAATTTATGCATTGAACTTGGTACACCTTTTGTATCTCAACTATGAATGAACAGTTCAACAACTTCCTTGTAATAACTCTATCAAAATATATCACTGTACCTAGAGTATATGTCTATTTACAACATGTCGATTTTCTCAATTCTCAATATTATTACATGAGATTGGAAGGAGAAATAAAAAATTCGAATACTCCTTGGAAAATTGGATCGTTATTTATTTAATTCTTGCATACATAAATTTGCTCCTTCACCGCGATGCCAAGGACCAGAAATTCAAGAAAAAAGAAGGCAAGGCAGTGAACCAGCTGAGGAAGGCCATAGCTGTAGCCGTCTCGAACTCCGTGCACGGATTTCTACCACAAGCCACAAAATCATTGCCGATGAGAACAGTTATTCCTGCTGATGCACAAGCTGCAGCAAATGTAAGGGTAGAAGTTACCTGCAAATTACAAATGGATTAACTTAATTAACATTTGAGAGGTTATTTAAATTAGAGATCATGGTGTAGTGTTAAATAATAGTACCAAGAAGCACATGATAGCAACCCTTCACCTACTTCAGCTTTTGGCCATGAAGTGCTTAAATTTAAGTAGAAGCCGGCCCTTCTCATATACTAGCTTATTTGGAACGAAAAGCTCTAAAGAGCTTAAATTTAAGCAATCATAAACGCCTTTATAGACTATAGTTTAGCATACTGTTCGCTTAGTCCAACATCATTTTTATGATCTTCAAGAAGTCCGACATTGGGGGAAACTAGAACATATCATTCTACAAAAAAAAAAAAAGCCACTGTATTTGTAGTTCATTATTCATGGAATGCTTACGGTTTTCTGGAAACTAAATTTCATTATGCAAGAGAATCAGCTATGAAACAGAAAATGTAAAACCTTGATGACGAATTTTAATGGACTAAATAGATTTCAATAAAGACCAATAATTGAACCAAAAGATAGAGCAGAACCCTATGTAACATTTTGTTGTCTATTGAAAGGATGACAGCAACCATTATATAACAAGTCTGCTCTTTCTTGTCAAAGTTCACAAAAAGACCCCAAAAGTTCAATAAATCATATCAAAGATCAGTACAGGATAAAGTGATTCTAACTTATAGAGCATGCAGGTCATTTGTAAATTGTAATAATTTGCAAAAGTTTCAATTTAGACACGGGTGCTATTATATAAATTCACAGATTCAATAAACCTGGTCCCATCATCATAATTTCAACAACTACAATCCATCTAAATTGTAGTGGATCTGGACCAGAACCAGGAAACCTATTTCAGTGGTCCAAGAATAGACATATCATACTAGGAACCTATCACCTATTTGTCTAATAGACATGAAACACCTTTGAATAACTACTTTATCACCGATTTGAAACTAACCTGAAAGCTGCAATGTGGTCCTTGACAGAAAGAATAATAGTTCGGCACACGAAAACCAAATCATGAAGAAACAGAAGACGGTATAGAATTTAAACCTACCTGGTACGTATATAGAATGTTACACAGGGAATTGGTTATACCACAATCAGTGGCACATTTATGATCCCCAGATTACTTATATTTTCAATATTAATGGCAAAGAAGGGAATAGCAACCTAGAGTGGAGTGAGATAGTGTTGTTCCCATAATTATATTAATAGATGGGTGTTTCTTGCATAATATCCAGAGATATAAAAGATTCAATAACAGTGGCAAAATGTCACAAGTGCTAATATTCACTTGGTTTAGAAATTAGAAGCAGTTTTAAAGGTTCATCCAGTGAGTAATGAGGAGTCATGATTAAACAAATTGATATATGATTAAACAAATTAATATCAAATGCAACTGTTCGCCACATGCAAACTGCTATAATCAGGGAGAAATGATTTTTGCTATAATGTGGTGGTTAACTTACCCCATCACCAACAGCAAATAAACTAACAACTCGAGAATTCTGCAAGCGACGTCCTACAAGAAGTGCATAAGCATCAACAATTACTAATGCAAGGCTCCACATGCTCTGCAAACCAGAAGCAGCAACAAGGTAGCTGGAAAAAGGGAAAATACATAAGACCAACCAGAGGTCCAGAACAATGCACTTTATCTTAGTATTGATAGAATAAGGCCTTCAGTCAAAGAAACATTTTAGTTTTTTCTACAACATTAGGGATAGTAGTATCAACTCACTTTGCTATTGAATGTATATGTAGTCTAGTCATCTAGATCAATGGCTGTCTGGGGTAAAAAGGTGTCAGGTTTTCAGCACAAATAAGAATGAATTGAGAATGTCAGCACACACAGATATATCCATAGTTTAGTATACTATCCCAATACACAGAAATAAATTGCAATATACATCCTGAATTAAGCTAGCAGAAAATGGTTATAACTCCATATAGCCATTGTTCATCACATGAGTTTTTTCAGGCTTATAGAGCTCTAAATATTCCTTGGGGAAAAAAATCGCCTCACGCGTATGGGTCGTGGACGGTAGAACTGGACTTTCATATGGCATTATAGATTTATAGGCTAATACTAAAGGAACCAAATAGTTCAAAGTTGGAAGATTGCAATGCATATTGTTCATCTGCACCTCATGTCTCAACTAGGTCTATTTAATCACAAAACATTCGGAACTCGTCCCCATCAAATTGAGTTTGAATACTAGAGTGTATACCACTATACCAGCAAAGAAGCTCAACATCTAATCAAACCAAACATCTTTTCCACAGCCCAAAAGGCCCAAAACAATTTTACCAATAATTAAATGCACGTTCTTAATTGCATCAAACCAGTAACCATATCTACAACTAATGATTCTCAAACGAAATCCAAAGTAATGTTGGATCGAGTGTAATCTAAAGTCCCCAAGATTCTTCTAAGATAATCTATGCAATTCTCGAAATAAATTAGTCATTAATTTTCTCCAATGTTTTTTTCAAATTTCAAAGGGAAAACCTGAAACCAGTGAATTTCAGCATTCGTATCACAAAACAACAACTAATCCATTGTAATCTGTCTCAGATCCCATTCAACACCATATTAAAATTGCAATAAAATAAACTCCACCGAAACACAAAGAGAGAGAGTTACCAGAAGGCTGTGACGGAAGGGAAGTCAGTGGTAGTTGCCATAACGGAAAGCGCGACAACTGCAAACAACAGCTGAGAAACGCGTAACAGCAAACCGCCAACTGTCCCCGGCATGCCCTGGAGATCCTTCATTCTCAATCGCGGCTCCGCCGCACCCTCCGTCTGCAGCGGCGGCGCTTCTACTGGATGAATCGCCCCCTGGCTTGCATTCATATCTACCGCGATAAACTGTTGGCACGATAGTCAATCGACGCCAACAAGAACAAATACATACGATGATTTAGTGGTGGATATATGTGGGTGGGGTACGTGGCGGCTGTGGCGTTAAGTCGTCGGCGTTGTGTGAGAGGAATTCCGTAGAAGCATATTTTCAAGTGTGGTGGGCCACTCAAATTGAGAAGGGGTCCACTGGTTCGACCCGTAAATAATTGTTGAGAGCCGCCACGTCATACTGTAGTTTTAATTTTTATGATAAAATTTTCAAATTATAGGATCGGGGCTGATGATGTATATCGCTTGTAGCCCAACCAAATAATGTTGAGTATCTTCAATCAATCAATGTACCCTTCTGTTATTTCACCTGTCACAAAATTGTGAAAATGCTTATCAATTTATAGTACTTTTCATTTTCAATCATCTCAACTCTCAAGTATGTTGTTATATTCCGTAAAAAAAAAAAGTATGTTGTTATATGGCTTCACTATCCAAGTATCCAACGCCATCTACTAATTCATTCAATATTTTTTATTTATTGATTGATTTATGGAATAAATTAAATATATTTATAAATTTGTATTAACAAATATGATTAATTAATTAATTTTTAATTGTATTGTTTTTTTTAAAATTATTTAGTAAATTAAATTAATGACAATTTTTGCACAAAATTGTGACAAATAAATTAGAATTATTTATTCAGAATGAAAAATGTGTACAATGTTAAAATAAATATAATATTACATGAAATAAAAATAGATAATTAAATCATACTCTCTCTATCCATAAAAAGTGGGCAAAAAATTTTTTGCATAAATTTTAGAAAAAAATAGATAAAGTAAGGATGTTGTGGGGTTGTTGTAAAATAAAAATAAAGTGATTGTTTCTAAAAGAAATGACATACTTTTAGTAGATAGACGAGCACATTTTGGTTGATGGAGATAATACATTTTTTGCTAATTTTGTTAATGTGCCCAAATGTGTTCAATTAAAATATTGTGGGGAAGAATGTTGAGATTGTGGGAATGAACATTAAATTTTAAAGGAGAGACAATGAAACTTTGGAGACGGATATTGAAAATTTTAAGAATATGAATTATCTTTTTGAATTATAAGTTCCAAACAAATTTGATCAATAATTATTTTTCATTTTCAAATTTTAAAGTAGATAGAATGTGAAATAAAATTGAAGTTGTATATTTATATCTAATTTTCTATCTTCTCGTTTATACCCCAACCTCCAATTGTAGACATGTGTAAAACTGAGATTAGCGTGATTGGTCTGATTCGAGATCATAATTTTCGAAACTAAAATCAACGAATTCTAAAAGTTCACCATGTCTACCCAATTTTTATTTTATTTTTTGAAGTCAAAAGTTCATTTATTTAGCAACTGGAAATACTAATAGGCAAGCCCACCACAAAAGACGGAGGGTCAAACCAATCATGAGGGCTCGTGAAATCCCTAGCAGCTCTAGCAAGTCGATGCGCCTGTTCATTGGCAGCTCGATAGACAAAATCAACAATGCAGAAAGGAATAGAATCTACTATAGTCTTGCAAACGTCTATAAAGTTCCCAAAAATTGAAGTCACTTGTTGAAGCATTTTCATAGCATTTACTTCTATTTCCACCTTCTCGAAACCCAATTCGTTTACCCATGAAAGGGCTTCCAGTAGTCTCATGGCTTCACTCTCGTCAACACGGTAGAGGCCTTGAATTTCAACCTTGCGACAACATATAACCCCCCCCCCCCATGCCATCGTGCACAATGATTCTTACACCCATCTCCATCGTATCCGCAAAGAATGAGGCGTCCACGTTAACTTTAACGCAATGTTGTTGTGGACGATGCCACACAGTGCAGCGCTGATGTGGGCTTTGTCGAACAGCTGGGGCTCAGATCTTTCTCCATTCTTCCATGGCGGACGCTGCAAGGGATGCAACCATAACCGCTGAGTTACATCTTCTCGTTCAATTCTATCGTTTCATTCTTTCCAAATACACCAAAGTGTCATGGCCAGCAACTCCGTGTCTTACGCACTCAATTTAATTCGAACACAAACTCAGTCATTGTTGTCACAGCCAACATTGTCCTGCTCAGTTGAGCTCTAAAACTGATTGTATGTCATACCTCCATAACCATCTCACAACCCACAAACGCATGCCACTCCGTTTCAATTATTGTAGAGTATAAAACAATAAAACTCCACTTCAAAGAAGAATGTGAAAGTCTAATACGAAGCCCTTGTAATGATTGCCTGCCCTTGTCCTTGTTCTAATTCAGAAGATCCTTGTTCTAATTCAGAAGAATAATTTAAGGACTAGAGAAAAGATGAGTATTTCATGTATAGTGACATATCTATTGAGAATTTTGTATAGTGAGATATTGATTGGAAGGGAGAAAAATAATTCAAGGAATTCATTGAGAGGCAGAATTAGATAATACACGTTCGAAAAGAAACTGAGTAAGCTTAGAAAGTGGAAAGATAATTCAGTTGAGAAAAATAGGGAATCATGGGTTATAAATCTAATCTGCAAAATTGAGTGATTTTAAACATTCAAAAATTAAGATAATGTTGAGAGAAAATTATGGCAATTAATAAATTTATTTAATATATATACATATATTATGAAATTCCTTATATGATCCTGGGACCTGTGGGTTATGGGCCATGTCACAATGTGGGTAGAGCTGGTCAACTATAACATTCCTTTGATACAGACTATGTTGGGTGGAGAGAAATTCTTTGCACAATCTCCACAAAAATTGTAACACCTTAGGCGGAACTCGGATTTTTCATAAAGATTTCCAGTCGGCTCCTCCCGACTCGGTCCCTCTTACTAGCTCATTTTCTAAGTGGTATGCCGATTTTACACTATACTGTATATCCCGAGAGAAGTGCCAAATTAAATTATCCCTAAAACCCATCGAAGGAATAGTTGTTTGGAGAATTCTTTTCGCGTCTTCGTTGATAAACAATTGCTCCAGCAACTTGGTGTCCTAACATCTCTGCCCTGGGATAAATAATTCAGATACCATAGTGTCCTACATCCCCTTCAAAACTTGAGATTGAAACCAAAATTTATCATCGTTGCACAACCACGGTTGCCCCCATACCCTGATGTTATTCCTGCTGCCTATCTTCTAGCGAGTACCCCACCGAATCAAATCTTGTGATTCATAAACACTATGCCATGTGTAGCTTGGAGAGTGTCCCAATTGTGCTGATAAGAAGTCTCCATTCGAAAAATACTTGACCTTAAGAACCCGACAAAGCGCATCTGGGTCATTCAGGAGTTGCCATCCCATTTTGCCTAGCATTGCTACATTAAAAAGGTAGAGATCCTTTAAACCCATACCTCCATTTGATTTGGGAGTGCAAATGTTCCCCCACATCGACCATTTAATTCCTATCGTGTCACCACCTGACCCCCACCAATATGCATTCATCATGTGTTGAAGTTCATCAAGAAATGTTGGAGGAATCAAGAAGACCCCCATGCAATAAGCTGGTATCGCCTGCGCAGCTGCCTTGATGAGAACCTTTATCCCAGCCTTAGAAATTTTCTTTTTCCTCCAACCTTGAAGTTTTGCCCATAACCAATCCTCTAAGTATCGAAATATCTCTCTTTTAGATTGGCCTATGAGCGAAGGTAAGCCAAGATACCTTCCCGTGTTAAGTGCCTGATGTACCCTAGGATATTTCTGATCTCATCCCGTTGAGCCAACTCCACAGTTTTACTAAAATAAGTGTCCGACTTGTCATAGTTTATGGCTTGACCAGAAATCGCTCCATACTCATTTAATAATTCTTTCAAGTTCCTGGCCTTCTCCGTTGTGGCCCGAAAAAATAATATGTTGTCGTCAGCAAATAATAAGTGAGAGATAGTAGGCGCTCTTCGACATACCTTGTGTCCGTGCAATGTACCCATCAAGTTAGCCCTCATAATCAACGTTGACAAACCCTCCGAACAAAGAATAAATAGATATGGGGATAAAAGGCCCCCTGCCTTAATCCTCTCTTCGGTATCACAAGTCCCACCATATCATTATTCACTTGAAAAAAGAACTTTACCGTCGTAACTCAAACATCATCCATCTGATCCACATGGCAGAAAAACCTAGCTTCTTTAGAATCCCTTCCAAGTAGCACCAGTCCACTCTATCATACGCTTTGTATATGTCAATCTTCAGCGCCACATCTCCCATCTTACCCTTCCGCTTGTTCTTCATGGCATGGATGGTTTCGAAAGTTATCATCACATTATCGTGGATAGAACTCCCACTAATGAAAGCACACTATGATTTATCCACTAAATTTGGTAAGACCTCCTTCAATCTGTTACATAGCACCTTAGATAATATCTTATAGACCACATTACAGAGCGATATAGGCCGGAGATCCTTCATCGAATCAGGATTTTCACACTTCGGTATCAATACTATGTGAGTTTCATTCAATGATGCCGAGAACCGGAAGTCACGAAGCCAAGAAATTGCAGCATTAATAAATATTATAGCCCACCGTGCCCCCAGAATTTTTGATAGAATGCACGTCTGGTCCCGGTGATTTGTCTGGGTGCATTTGTGATACAACCTTCTCAAATCCCACCATAGTAAATGATGTCGTGAGCTCTTGTTTTTGTCTTTCAGAAATAATCTCCTCTATATTACTAAGTAAGCCATCCATATTGGAATTACTATTACCTGCTCCAAACATGCCCATAAAATAATTATTAACAATCTGGCACATGCTTACTTAATCCTCCTGAAGTATCCCATTTGCATCCTTCAATTTAGTCAACTTGTTAGCTTTTCGTCTGGTCGATGTTGTTTGATGAAAAAACATGGTATTCATATCGCCTCCCTCTAGCCAATATACTTTCGCTCTTTGACGCCAATGGTTTTCCTCATCCACAATAATTTTTGCAGGACTACGTCGGCACTCCAAATAGCGCACAGCTGCCGCAACATTCGTCCGTCGTTGGAGGATCGCAATTTCAGATTCAAGATCTTTCTTATTTTTCTTCATAGCATTTAAGAAGTGGTTCCCCCATGACTCAAGTGTCTCCACTGTAGCTTCGAGTCGCTTAAGCACATTGAAGTCTTGGAATCCATCCCAAGCTCTCCGAACTACCGACGATAGGTCTTTCTCGGAGAGCCATTTGTTCTAAAATCGAAATTCTAAAATCAAAATCGTTGTCTCGATATATTTATTTGAGCCGACTCCGTCACTAAAAGAATGGGATTATGGTCGCTCACGGGCGCAACTAAATTATGAAGTATCGCATTAGGAAAGCGAGTATGCCAAGACGGCGTACCCATGGCTCGATTGAGACGTTCTTCCACCACACTCGCAGTCCCCTTGCCTCTTTGCTTGTAAATTTGTGGCCCAACATTACAACGTCTGGAAGCATGCAATCGACTACTGCCTCTCTGAATCCATTAAGTAGCCAGTTGGGATGTGACACCCTACCACTTTTATCGTCCTCCGAGAGAAGGTCGTTGAAATCTCTAATACAAAGCCAGGACAAATCGTTCCTGCCGGCGAGATGGCGAAGGAGGTTCCAAGAAAGGTTGCTTTGACTTCTACTCGGAAAACCATAATATCCTGTGAGTCTATACTCACCCGATACATCTGAAACAATGACATCCACGTGATTCAAGGAGTAGTTTAGCACAATGCAAGTATTCATTTCCTTCCATAGTATCGCAATACCACCATTGTGCCCGTTACAATCAACTCCTAAACATGATTGGAAATTGAGTCTCACTCTAATCTCCTCCAACTTACTTGAAAGTGATAACGTTTCTGTGAGGAAAATAACGTCCGGCCTACGAGTTCGAGACAACTCGCAAAGGGCTAGCATTGTGGCGGGTTGTTCCAATCCTCTACAATTCCAACTCAACATTATCATCGCTTCCGTAAAATATTCAAACCCCTCTACTGTAATCGTATAAACCTCACGGACACAACCCTTAACTTCAAATGATATGTATACCCAATAAATAGTTTGTGACATGACAGATTTGTATACTCATTGGAGATGCTCTCAATCTCTTATGCACAAAATGTGCTCCACTTAAGTATTATTCCCATACTCTTCTTTCAAATATTGCACAACTAGTGCATATGTCTGCTTATTGATTTGACACAAAATTATATCTATATAATATCAACTGCATCAACTCTACACGTTTGGAGACTTTCTCTCTCTAGGAGAAAAAGTTCTCCCCACTCTCTTCTTCTGTAATCCCTACCGCCCACCCAAATCCTCTGCCCAGTCTCTCTCCTCCCTCCCCTCTCTCTCTTGTCTAAATATTATGTAGACCTACTACTATTCATCCAGATCTGATCGACGATTTCTTCACACGTGTATTGTCGTCGCCCACCCAGATCTGAGTTGCTGCTTGCTCGCCGACACCGCCAGAATCAGGCGATCGTAGTTCCGGGTGCATAAACAGGTTGTTTCTGACGATGAAACGATCGGAACTAGATGTTTATTTTTTCGATTTTAGTGGGACCAACGGGTCAACCCTCCCTGATGGCGCTACGGTGGCTGATCTGGTGAGCGATCCGTCGATCCCGTTTATTTTTATGCGATATTAGCTTATTTTCGTATTTTTCTACTTTTCTTGGCTTTTTGTTGCTTTTATTTCTTATTTATGTTTTTTTTTTACCTTTGCTTTGTGCGCTTTTTGCAGTTTTTGGTCCATTTGGAGTCTACTATCCCTTTGTGGAATTTCTGGTCCCTTTGGTAGTCTTCTGTCCCATTGTGGAGTTTAGGGTCATTTTCTCATGTTATGGGTATTCTTCCCCTTTGTGGATCTTTGTTGCGCTGATGTTGGGCTTGATTGACACTGGTTGTCCTTGGGGACCTCTTCTATGATTTGAGAAGTTGTAGCGCGAGTCGTAGTGTTCGACAATTTATTTCTATTTTGAAGCAAGTTTGCTATCTTTCTTGACGAGGAACCTCATAGAGTGCTGGTTATGTGACTTTCCACTCTCTCAAGATTGAGTTTGGAGCATGAAGTCTTTTGGTAGAGTTTCCCTGTAATAGATAGGTGAGCGAGAGATGTAATTTCAATATTCTTATATGTAATTCTACCCTAAAAAAATATCTATATAATATCACTCCAATCATTATAATTTTTCTCAACATTAATATAATACATTCAATCATTACACAATCAACTAATCATTATAATCTCACCCAACAATAATATAATACTACATTTTCATTCAATTTTACATATTGATTTGACATAAAGTTAAAATTATATATTATTCTAACACTAAAAAATAAACACACATATTACTATTCATCAAAATTTAAAAAACTGGAAATTTCAAAAATCAATTTTTAAAATTACTCAAAACCCAAAATAAACATGACCTAAGCAATTGAGCCACGCAAAATTTAGTCAATTAACACTTTAATTTAAGGGTTAATTGCAAAAAAAATCACGACCTTTACAGTTTTTATCAATTACAACATATCTTTTTTTTCTTTGCAATTTGATACACCATCTTTTTAATTTTTGCACTTCAATGCATATGTCAATTTTCTGGCAACAATTAAATTATAATTTAATTGTCAGAGCTGTCGAGCTGCCACATAGATGTCACGAATGATGAATAATGTTTTTTTTTTTTTAATTTTTAAAACGTTTTTAACTAAAAAGAATAATAAAAAAATCGTTTTAAAATTAAAAACAATACTAATATTTTTAAAAATAAATCATAAACCAATTTAATTATTATCATTTCCCCTCCCCAAAACTCAAAAGTATAAGATCGTGTCCTCCAAATCATAGTCCACAAAAATAATGTGATATTTTTCATATTGTTTTTATTTAAAAACGTTTTTAAAAAAACAAAATATAAAATATATAAAAAATATTTTATTGATCAATCAAGACATTTAAGTTGGCATTTGTGTAGAACCTTAATGCGGCTTCAATATATATATCATTCATGTGTTGTCGAAAAATAAACACATGCATCAAATTGCAAAACTTAAAAAGGCGGTGTATCGAATTGCAAAGAAAAAAAGAATATGTTGTAATTGATAAATACTACAAAGGTCGTGATTTTTTTTGCAATTAACCCTTAATTTAATCAAGCTCTCTAATAAAATATTTAAAATGGATCCATCCATTTCTCACTTGGGTCAAGCCCATCAATTTTTACTTTGGCAAGCTCAATTCTTCGGCGAGCTAACCTGCGGCAAACCTTTTTTTTTTTTTCATTTCAATTTATTATACTCCCTCCGTCCTGTAAAATTTTGCTCAAACAAATTTTTGGGTTCACAAAGTATGTATTTAATCTGTTTAAATAGTTAACTTTTTAGTATTTTTTCTACTTTATTAACAAGATTGAGTATCTATCAACAATATTCTTTACTCGTTATTTCATATATATTTTTTATAATTAAAATATAATTTTTTTTTTAAAACATGTATAAAATGAAGTGAGCAAAATTTTACAGGACAGAGGAAGTATTGTGTATTCATACTACTGTATTATCCTTTTAAAAATGTTTATATGTTAACTTTTAACGTATTTCAATCTAAATAACTTACTTTAGTTTTTTTTTTTATCACATTCTTTTAAAAAAATTATTTAAATATAAATTATTTTTTTGTTGAATTAAGATGCTTCAAGGAAAAAAGTACTCCTAATTAAATTATTATTTATTTGTCGGTACTTCCAAATTGATCTAAAAAAATACTTTCAAATCTTTAATTTACAATATTTTAAACAAATATTATATATATATATATATATATATATATATATGCGCTTCAATAACATCTTTTCGAAATTGGCAAATTGACAGTTGTCTTCTGGACATAGATTTTAAGAAAAAATAGATAAAGTAGATAAAATAAAGGTGTTATAAACTATCGTGAGATAAAAATAAAGTAATTATTTTCATTAAAAAAATACTTTTGGTGAACAGACAATTAAATAAGAAAAGTGGAACATACTTTTGGTGGACGAAAGGAGTATTAGAAAATTAATATACAATAATTAATTCTCCACATTTATACAAGTTCAAACTTTTAAATGAGATAAAATTCTTTCATGATATCATAATCTTAGGTGGTTTTTGGTTATCGACCGTGGTAGATGGAATTGGGATTGCGTTGAAAAAAGTGGATTGGAGTAATCTATGAATAGTAATTGTGTTTAAATTGTGTTTGGATAGAGATTGAGAAGTAAAGGTAGTTATAGTTTTATGTCAAATCAAAAGTGATATTGTAATATTTTATTAGTGGGTAGAAAAATAATAGGAGAGAGAATGCGTGTGAAAGAAAAGTAAGAGAGAGGTTGATGTTTAAAACAAAAATAGTGATATAATGTTTGGATTATATGAGTGAATTAATGTTTGGATTGGGAGAATAAAAATATTTCTTTATTCGGTTCTAACAGCTCTACCTTTATGCTACTTGTCCTTATATCGAATCCCTAAACAAGCCCTGAGTGAAATAACCAAACTCCAACGTAACTTTCTCTGGGGGTGGTGAGAATGTGAGGAAAATTCTTTGGATCAACTGGAAATCGGTGTGTCAACCGAAAAATAGGGGGTCTCGGGGTTAGGAATCTTGAGATTTTTAATCAAGTTTTATCGGGAAAATGGATGTGGAGATATCTTAATGATAAAAATAACTTGTGGGTTAGAGTTATAGAGTCTAGACTAGGGAGTCTAGACTAGGGAGTCGGGGATCGGAGGGGTCAGAATTAGGCGGAGGGCGTACACAATCAGGGTGGTGGAAGGAAATATGCAAAAGTAGTGTTAAAAGGGGAGGGAGGATGGTTTGTGAATAGTTTGGATAAGATAATAGAAAATGGGGAGGGCACATTGTTCTGGGAGGATGTTTGGGCAGGGGACAAATGTTTGAAAGAATGTTTTTATAGGCTGTATAATATAAGCATGGATAAGAATAAGAGGGTAAGTGAAATATGAGAGTGGTCACGAGAGCAGTGGGAGTGGGTATGGAGGTGGAGAAGAGGTTTGTTTGAAAGGGAGTTTAGATGTGTTTAACTCGTTGGTTACTATGCTTAACAGGTACAAACTGTCATATGGAGAAGAAGATACATGGAGATGGAAACACACAGCTACGGGAAGGTTTATCACGAAGGAAGCTTATGAATTCGTGATGAATTAACGACATCAACTTTCGAGAAACGCAGAGAGAGAGAATGACTTCAGACTAATATGGAACAAGGTGGCACCTCCAAAGGTCAACGCCCACGCGTGGAGAGTGCTATGGGACAGGCTGCCGACAAGAGTGAACCTAGCCAAAGAGTGAACCTAGCCAAGAGGAAGGCCCTTCAGCAAAATGCAAGTGTATCCTGCGTATTTTGTGGAACGGGAGAGGAAACACTGAATCACTACTTGTTCGAATGTCAATTTGCTTTAAAAAATTGGATGAAATGCTATGAATGGATGGGGATACAAACAACCCTGCACTCGAGTCCGACTATAAATTTGAGAAGCCATTGTCGACATCTTAGGGGGAAAAAAGGGGAAGCAGCAGCAACATGCATTTGGAATGGCATTACGTGGATACTGTGGAAGGAGAGAACCAAGAGGATTTTTTAGAAGAAAGAGACGCCTATGGAGCAGATTATAATTGAAATTAAAACAAGATTGTGGTGCTGGTTCTATGTGAGAGGAGGAGATTGCTGGAGATTCTCGTTTGAGGATTGGCAAACAAACCCAAGACTGGTCCTTGGGTGTTAAACCCAAATTTTCATTCTTATTGTTCTAATTCTATAATTAGGCATCTCTTATGCCTCAATTGACATGTTGTACTTTCTTTATTGTTTATTAATATACTTATTTTGTCGACAAAAAAAAATAAAATTAAATTAATGTTTGGATTGAGAGATATTGAATTGAGAATGACCAATCTCAAATCAAGCACGGTCTTAGGGTCTATTTGATTTGGAATGGTTAGGGGTGGGCATTCGGTCGGTTCGGTTTTGACCTTTTTTCAACCGAACCGAAATAACCGAAGTTTTAAAAAAATGATCCGAACCGAAATTAAATAAAAACCGAACCGAATTACAAATCGGTTGGTTCGGTTCGAACCGAATTTTTCGTTGAGATGGGAACAACAAAAATATCCGAGCAATTTCTGAGAGAACATAATCTAAAATTTATATTTAATGAAATCAAATATCTAAAAACATAATCTAAAAATCCCAAAACATAACTAGCATAACATTCAAGCGAACATACTAAGACTCAAAGACGACGAAGAGAGGCAGACGTCGAGGACGGCGCTGGTGGCATTGGTGGGCCTAATGGCGCTGGTGGCCGAACGCGAACGCGGGAATGGGCAGAAATGGAAAAGAAACAACAAAAATGAATGTTTAATTGTTTACTATTAGATTAGATCTTGGGTTTTATATATATATATATATATATATATATTAATTAATTATATTTATTTTTATTTATAGTTGGTCGATTCGGTTTATTCTTTTTTTAGAAAATATAAACCGAACCGAACCGAAAAAATCGAATTTTTAAAAAATTTCAACCGAACCGAAAAATTGAATAAACCGAAAATCGTCGGTTCGGTTCGTTTTTCGGTTTTATGCCCACCCCTAGGGATGGTGATGGATTGAGTGAGGACGGAGATGAAAAAAATGTGAATGTGGGTAATCCATAAATGATAATTGTGTTTGAATATAGATTGAAAGTATGAGTGCATGAAGAATTTTATGTCAAATCAAGAGTGATATTGTACTATTTTAAGGGCATGATTGGTATATATGACTGAATGATAGGGTTGGCAATGAGACGGGTAAAAACCCGAACCCGCATGAAACCGGCCCGCACGGGACGGGTAAATACCCGATCAAACGGGTCCCGGGACGGGTAAATACCCGGTCAACAAATACCCGCCGGGTCTGGGACAGGTCCCGAAATTGTATATACCCGACCCGAACTCAACCCGTATATATATATATATATATAATATATATATTAATATAATAAATATATATTAATTATTTTAAAAAAAATCTAGGGTAAGCACTACAGTACGCTGCGTGCCTCACTGCCTCTTCTCTAGTTCTCTTCGTCTTCACTCTTCAGACTTCAATTGAGTCAATTCTCAAAAATCAAAATCGCACTCCCACGTCCAGCCGCGTCGCGCCGTCGCCGCTCCAGTCACGTCACCGCTCCAGTCACGTCACCGCTCAAGTCGCGTCGAGTAATCATTTAAATGTACGGGAATGTTATAATGCCCACCGGTGGACACTATTTTTTGTGCCCACCGCTTACGTGGCATGCCACATCATATCATTGTATTATGCAATTTTAGATTATTTATTTATTTTGTATATTTTCCATAAATAAAATCTTTCCTTATCTTTTATCCTATATTAAATTATATTTCCATGTAAAATAGGAATAAAATATTTTCATTTACAAATTAAAAAATACGCATATTCTTCTAGTTTTAATATTTTAATATTTCAGAGTTCCTTTTACAAAGATGAGTTTTTCAATTCATTGACAAGAAGAAGGTTCGAGTTTTTCAATTCATTGACAAGAAGAAGGTTCATCGTTCTCCAACTACTTTGAGATACGTATCTCGATCTGGTGGTTACAGGTGTGTTGTTTCCATACAATTTTATCAACCTTGAATTTTGATTGGATTTTCATCACTAACTAGTATGTTATTCTTCCCCCCCCCCCCCTTTTCAATTGGCTATCATGAGTTATGAAAGATTCTTGTATGTGATACTAACAAGAATCTTGATATTTAAAAAAAAAAAGGGTTACATGACAAAATAATTCACCTAGATAATTTAATGTTTAATATTGGTGAAACTTTAACTAATATTGATAATATCTAGCCTCAAATTTGTTGGAGATATACTCTTGTGAGAGAGAGATACATAATTATTTAGAATATCTGAGAAATTAGAACAATCCCCAGAAATAAATTGACGGCAAGAAATTCTAGAGAAATTAAGAATTAGTCGATCTTGCAAATATTTCATTTAATTGTATATTAGTTGGGGATATTGGTTCTTGGTGGAAATTTAAGGTACTCTTGAATTTGGACTTGATGTTTACTTTATTTATTTGCTTTAGCAAAAGAATGGGATATAATTTGCTAGATAAATATTTGGCACATGTGATAGTAATTAATAAATTTGACTCGAAGTATGTAATTGTTTCTAGGAATAATTTAGGATTTTTTTTTTAGTTTACCAACAGTTTAAAGGTTTTGTTGCTTGTTAATTTTACTAGCAATATATATTTTTGGGAGATCAGATAAACAGGAATGAAAGAAGAACAAGACGATGCAGTATTTATTCCACAGGTTACAACTAATATTATTCCGAAAGTTGGTCAAGAATTTCAAACATCAGAAGATGCATTTGAATTTTATAATACATATGCGAAAGGAGGAGGCTTTAGCATACGTATTGGAAACAGTAAGAAGGATAAGGCTACGGGACATATTTCTTGGAAAATGTTTGTGTGCTCAAAAGAAGGAAAGGTAAATGAAAGCCAGAAAAAGAAATATGATGTGACATCGGCAGAGGAAAAAAATCGAGGATATAGTCGATGTGAGTGTCCAGCAAAAATGACAGTTAAGAGATCTAAGGAGGATAATATATGGGTTATTAGTTACTTTGTTGAGCAACATAATCATGCTTTGACGACTCCTAGTAGAGTTCATCTACTAAGATCGCATCGAAAAATGACAATTGTACAAAAAGATCTTGCAAAACAACTTTCAGGAGCTAATATACCCACCTGTCAGCAAGTGCGTTTGTTAGAGATTGATGCTGGAGGTCCGTCAATGGTTGGTTGTTTGGAAAGGGATATCAGGAATCACAAAAGAAGGGTTGAAAGTGAGCTTTTCGGACATGATGCTGAAACATTGCTTCAACATTTTGAGATGGAGAAAGAGAAGAATGCAAACTTTTACTTTGCTTATGAAACAGATGATGTTGGGGTTTTTCTTAGATGTTTTTGGGCTGATGATGATTCTAGAAGATCATATGCATATTTTGGTGATGTTATAGTGTTTGATACAACGTATAACACAAATAAGTATAGCATGGTATTTGCCCCATTGGTTGGAGTCAACCATCATCGTCAGACTACTATGTTTGGTTGTGGATTGTTAAGTGATGAAAAGATAGATTCTTTTATCTGGTTATTTTCGAAGTTCTTAGAATGCATGCCAACCCAGACACCTCCACGTGTGATTATTACTGATCAGGATGCAGCAATATCACGAGCCATTTCAGTGGTGTTTCCTGATACTATGCATCGATTTTGTTTATTTGCAGCAGAGCTTGTAAATAATTGAAGATACCATACACATTCATTCTACGCCTGTAAAACATATGCATAAGTAAAGTTTTCGCAAAAAATAAAATAAAATTACATAACAATAGAAATGAAAGTATGACCCGTCAAAAAAAAAATATATGAAAATCCCAATGAAAGCAAAGTAAAAAATGAATAAGCCGACTCAAGTACACTCAATTCCAATGGGATATGTACAAGTATCACTCCCAAGGAAAAAAAAATTTGTTAATAATTTTACGTAGATTTTTGTGCTAGAAAAAATTAAAAAAAATTAAAAAAAATGGAGAGAGTATAAATATGGGATATGTACGTAGAGTTAATAAATTTATCATTTTTAAAACAATAATTAAATAAACAAAAGAAGCCAAAATTGAAAAATCAGGCTGGGACCGAAATAGAAATATTAAAATATTAAAGCTAGAAGAATATGCATATTTTTTAATTTGTAAATGGAAATATTTTATTATTATTATATATCAACACCGTATAAAAAATCTGCATTTTAACAATTAGCAACCACAAAAATCCACAAGACACATATGTGTGTGTGACGTTAATTGATTTAAAAATTATAAAAATACAAATACAATAAACAAAAGAAGCCAAAATTGAAAAATCGGACCAAAATATTAAAATATTAAAACTAGAAGAATATGCGTATTTTTTAATTTGTAAATGGAAATATTTTATTCCTATTTTACATGGAAATATAATTTAATATAGGATAAAAGATACGGAAAGATTTTATTTATGGAAAATATACAAAATAAATAAATAATCTAAAATTGCATAATACAATGATATGATGTGGCATGCCACGTAAGCGGTGGGCACAAAAAATAGTGCCCACCGGTGGGCATTATAACATTCCCGTTTAAATGTATTGTATTTTTCTAATAATAATGTATTGTAATTTTCTAATAATAATTAAAATTTAAAATTAATGGAAGCTATAATTTATGATACATCCCCTTATATATTAATAGGGAGTTTAAATTGATGATGTGTAATTTTGTGGTTAATTGTGCTTATGTGTCATTTTGTAGTTAATTTTGCTTATGTGTAATAATTTAATGAATTTGTTAATTTTAAAAAGGGTTGATTGCAAATTAAATCACAACATTTTGCTTATTTGTTAATCTAAACCTTTAAATAATTGCAAATAAATTACCAACTTTAAATTTTGTTGCATATTAGACTTCTTAGAAGCCTTATTTGTCCTTGAATCAAACGTTTTAAAATTAGACCCGATTAAAAAATAATATTGTTTCATTAAGGTGTTGTTATATCGGTAAGAAGTCTAAATTACATTAGATTTGAACACAATTAAAATTATCAAAAAGTCTAAATTGCAACAATATTTAAAGTTTGTGATTTATTTGCAATTATCTTAAAGTTCATATTTTAAGTGTTGTGGTTGATATTATTTAGTAAAAAAATTGACAATACAAATTGACAATCGCATATAAATATTTGTACAAAAGATGGATAGAAGAATGAGAGAAGATAAGTGATGAAAAGAATCCATAAAAAAATTATCTTTTACGTTCTTTCTCAGCGTCCTTCTCTCTTGGATGAATTAGGTTAAAGAAGGTTAATGAATATCATATTTAATCGTGGATAAGGGGGTTAATGAAAATCTTTTTAATTGTTGATAAGGATAATTTTGTAAAAATAAGATATGAGTGATGATTTAAAAAAAAAAATTAATTCCACACAGAATGGGATGGGTAAAGATAGGGGGATCGAGAGGAATCAAAATTCTTTATTTTTTTGGAATCACCATTCCATAAAGAATCACGATTCCGTGTAAAAAAACATATCGATCGTGAGATTATGAATAGGCCCATCAATGTTCATTCCACTCTAAGCCCATTACCCCCATACCAATCATGTCCTAAGGGCATGATTGGTATGCGGTAATAGGCTTGGAATTGAATGAGCATTCATGAACTCATTCCTAATCTCATGATTGATATATTTTTTTATGCGGAATCTCAATTCCTTAAGGAATGGTGATTCCCAAAAATAAAGAATTCTGATTCCTCTCCATCCCCCTGTCTTTCCCCATTCCATTCTATGTGGAATCGAATTATATTTTATTTTATTTTTTAAAATAATCACTCCAATTTTATTTTTACATAATTATCCTTTTCAACAATTAACCCACTTCTTCAACCCTAATTCACAATTAAATACGTCATTTATTATTCAACATTCTTCAACTCTAATTCAAGAGAGAAGACGCTGAGAAAATAAAATCGGTATTGTTTTTTCTCTCTATAGAATTATATATGTGCAAAGAGAAGACGTCGTTACTCTTGTTCATGTTTGTTAAATTAATTGAACAATCGATGTCCTCTATAGATATAAACTAATTTTCATTAAAAAAAAATCCTCAAATCTGAATTAAATATGGGAGTGGGGGACGGCATGAAGGTCGGTGGCAAAAAGGTGGGAGACGACGACGCAGTTGGGAGAGAAGAAGAACCGTGTTTTAAAAAAAATAATATTTAATTTACTTAATTTTTAATTATTTTTACTTTTAATTAATTAATGACTAATTCAAATCAGAAAAGGGATATACATGAGCAATAAAAATTATACTTTCCCTATATTTTATATTTATTAATTTATATTATTAGTGTAGAGGGTATTTTAGTTATTTAAGATAAAATATATACATTAGTTTGCATTTCATTTTAGCATACCAATAATGAGAATGGAATCAATCAAGGAATTGTTTTTTCATTCTTAATCAATACCAATCATGGGAATGGTCATTCAGACCTCATTCCATTCTTGAATTTATTCCATCATACCAATCATGCCTTAAGAGTATTATTGTTAGTTGTGTGAGAAATAAAAGTATGAGAGATAATCAATGTAAAGAAAGAAAAGTAGAAAATATAATGAATGTGTAGGTGAATAATATAGGTGAATGAATATTTGGACGAGGATGAATAGAAATGTTGAATGGAGCTAGGATGACTCTTCCAAATTTGGATGGGGCCAATCCAAAACTAAGCACACCCATAAGGCGCACGCCCCAAGCATTCTGGTTTGATTTATGTTGTAAACAACTCCATTCATTTAAATTGATCATTCGACGGATCTCCTTCCTAAAGAGTAAGACCATAAGAGTGAGAGGGATCGGAATATTTAAAAATTAATATACAAAAATTAATTTCACATCTCTCACTCGTTCAAACTTTTAAATAATACTAAAATTTTTCATATATAAATTAATAATAATAATAATGAATTGAATAAATTTACAATTTTTTTTTGTTTGTAAAAGACATCATTACTTATGAATTCCCTGGCCCCATCATATTTTAAATTAAAATTTGATCCAAATATCAAGATGAGCATCTCATGTCTCCCTAAATTAAATTAGAAAAAGTATTATATGAGCCATTTTTCGCTAACATGAAAATTGATCCATCATCATTTTTTTTTCACAGCCTGCTCCTGAATCAGCCGGGTTGATAAAAGGTTTTTTTTTTTTTTTTAAACGGGTTGATAGAAGTTGTGAACTCATTATTCATGATAAACTTATACCGAGTAATTAATATACCTGGTAAAACACTAATTTAATTACTAATCTGTGTTGAGGCTAAATTAAAGGGGTGTTTGTAAACTTTATAAATAGCTTAAAAACACCTTTCAAAAGTAAAAGTGGTGAGAGGACAGCTTTTAAAAAAAAAGATTATGGAAGCAGTTTGTAGAGTTTGAAAACACCCTCTAAGTTACCACTCACGAACGCTGGATGCTACTTTGTGGCCTTTCCAAATTCAAAAGAGCAGCCCTTTCAAACAAAGAAAGAAAAATTCAAAAAGAGCAGCGCACGTGAGTAGTAGATCGACATTTTCTGAAGCATACGGGGACAAACCTGGAATTTGAAATAAGTAATGATTAATAATAAATAAATGCATTGGGATTGCACGTGACAGGCACTTGTTCCTTGGATCTTGCATGCACCACTTGTCCCTTGGATCTTGCATTGCATGCACCACCATCACCATGCGGGAAATGGGACGCCCCGATGCTCCATTTGGTATTGCTCTCTACATGCTCTAATCACTCCTTATAATTAGTAATTCAGTCGACGTTTGTTTTGAGATTATGTAGAATTAAAAAAATTTATATAGGGAAATTTCGATAAAGAGTAATGATGTGTTTATTTTAAAATTTCGAGTAGAATATGATGGAATTTAAATTAAATCAATTGTGTTTGAATGAATGATGTTGTATTATTGTAATAGTGAGATATATATGTATTTTTAGGGATGAACATAGTTGAATGGTAAAATTCAAATGTTAAATTATGAATTAGAACAAGATGAGAGATATGATATTACGTCTGAACGTGTGAATTTCAAAACAAACATGTCTGATGGTTTTGAGATAAGGACCTAATAAATAAAATAAAAATACAAGAGAATTTTGTGTGAAATTGTTTCATATAGAAATTGAGCTCCGTCTTAATATTTAGTTGACTTTTTCCTTTAAAATATATTTGAGTTGAAAACTCAAAAACTCATGAATAATATTTTTTTCTCTTTTTACTATTGGATGTATTGAGGTAAAAAAAATGAAAACTGAAAATAGAAAAAAAAAAAAAAAAGTAGAGAAAAGAGATAGAAATAGATAGTGATGTATTAACACAATTAAAAATTGATAACTTAGCCTATAAAATCATACAGTAAATGATAAAATAGGGCTTTTAGCGGACGGGATATAATATTGAAAATGAAATTCATCTCAACCAAAATTTTATCAAAATTAAAATGTAATAGTTGAATTCCAAAAATGTAAACTACAGTAATATCTATACAAGTTGGTAGAGTTACTAGTATATTAATTCGAGGTCATATATAAATCACAAAAAATTATATGATATATTTCACTCCTAAAATTAAAATATAGTTAATTATGATAAACTGAAGCACAAATTTATAGGTAATAATGTAAATTTTAAAAAATTGTATTAATTGAACATATTTTATGTATAAAATATTTTATACAAGTACTACTCTATATAAATTTATGTATATACTTTTTATTTTATTTTTTATGGTCACATATTTGTTTTTAATCATATTATACATCTACTTTAACTTATACGAAGTATTTAAAAATACTCTCCATTTAAGTTTTGGCAAGGAACGTTGTGAATCTCTGTATTACTATGATGTCGACTGACGTAACATAAAAAAAAGTGGTAAAATGTCAATTGTAAGTTTGTAACTTGTACTTTTCACATTCTAACAATCTTAGCACATATTACAATTATTAATCAAATAAATTATCATAAATATGATCAAATTAGTTAAAAAACATATTACTTTTTTTAATGATCAAATTCCAAAAAAAAAAAAAAAAAACTAATATTGTTACAATATCTTTTATTTAAAAAAAATAAAAAACTGAAATTTATTTACAAAATCTCAAAATATAAAAATCTTGTTTTTGTAAATATTTAGATTTGTAGATTTTCAATCAATTTTATTTAATTAAAAAGTGAGAAGTGTGGCTAACAATTAACATTGAACACTTACCACATTTTATTATCATTTCAACCGACATCATAGCAATTTGATCGTCCACGCCGTACGCCTCTCATCAAAATTTGAACAATATATGTTCTAAAATACAATTTGAAAGTATGACTTATTTACTTTAATTAAGACAAACAATATGTGAAGAACTTGATAAAAAAATAAAGTATGCAAAATTTAGTTAAACTACTATGCTTAGACTTTAGACCATATTTGATTTATTTAATTTAAAACAGCGAAAGCGAAAAATAAAATAAACCAGCAGTAGTTGTATGGTTAAAAGTCGATCTAAATTTCAATTTAGATTATCACATTGATTGACTCCATTCAATTAAATATTCCACGGAAAAAAAAAAAAAAAAATCCACGCACCCTCGTTTGTTTTGTACTATTCGCCAAGTTATTCACCTTCCCCCAGTTAATAAATATAAATAAATTTAAAGAAAAATAAATGGTTTCTAAATTCTAGCCGCGCTCAATCCTTGTAGCTCCACGGTTCTTCGATCTTCACATACTAGGGTTTCGATCTCTGCAACTCCTCTCTTTCACTCAAATTCATTCAAAATCGCCGTTTGAAATCTGAGCTGCAGCCCCTCTCTTCGTGTCTTGATTTAATTTCAGAGTTTACAGATCTGTTCAGCTCCATCTGGTACTTTGCTCAGTTATCTGCCTCCGCCGGTAAAGAAGACGCAAAGGAAATATGTTTTGGAAGCTCACAGCTCTAGCTGCCTCTTCTCCTGTAATCAGCAGAACTTTTTTTTTTTAATTTTTTGCATTATGTTGGCTTTACCAATAATTGAGTCTTAATTTGCGTGATTTGGGAGTAGTTTTGGGCTTTAACTTTCCTTATGAAAAACTTAAGTTGATATTCAATTACCTTCCACTATTTAGAATAGCTGTAGGGTTCTCTTTTGAATTTTTTGTTCAACATTTCACAATTAACAAGTGTGAGTGATGTTAGACACTAGATTTTGTGGCTGTCTTATCTATCAACTACTAATTTTCTTGAATTTGAAGTCGATTAAAATCTGGCAGATATTTTTTGTGATTTCATTAGAACGATTTTGAACCTCCATCTATAAGATGAGGAAACAAATAGAGAAGGAAAGGATAAAAACATTCTATTTAACTCCTTATTTATTGGATGAAAGGTAAAATGTCAATCTAGAGGTTTAGTTTACAACTAGAGTAACATGTATAGATATGATTATACACATCTCCGAGTGTTCTACTCTCTAGCACAAACTTCTCTTGACTAACCTGCTAATGGCTTGTTATATACTAAGTGATGTCCTGATGTCCACCCATCTGTGGTTCAGGTTGAGGCTGTACTGGATAAGGAGGATTTTACGTTGGAAGAGCTTTTGGATGAAGAAGAAATAATACAAGAATGCAAAGCATTAAACAGTCGTCTTATTAATTTGTATGGATTATCTGCCTGTCTCTCTTGAATTTCTTATGCTATAAAAACACATAACCAGGTTCAACTTTTCATTGGAAATAATCAAACATAGAATCCTTGATTCTCAGCTTAACTTTTAGAATTTATTGTTTACAGTTTGAGAGACAGTACTCAGGTCGAGCAGCTGCTTCATTATATTGTTGAGGAGGCTCCTGAAGATGCAGATAACAAACGGACCTTCAAGTATGTCAATATATGCTTAATATCAATAAGTTAGTTACAATATTCATGTTTTCATGCATTTTTTCTAGGACCTCCTTCTAAGAATTCATTATGGATATGATAAACAAAAAACAAAGAAGAGAGCCAGTTAAATTTACTCCTTTTGGCAGATTTGATTTCTTATTAGACTTTTGTATTACTGTGCAGGTTTCCTTTCATTGCTTGTGAAATTTTTACATGTGAAATTGATGTCATCCTGAAGACTTTGGTGGAGGAGGAGGAGGTGGGATAATTCTGTTATACAATCAAGCACAAATTCATGTCAACTTTGATGCCAACTCTTGCTGATTTTCAATCAAATATTCTCTTTGTTTGCAGCTTATGAATTTGCTGTTCTCTTTTTTGGAACCAAATCGTCAACACAGTGCATTGCTGGCTGGGTATTTTAGTAAGGTTCATATCAAATATCCCTACACTTGTCCAGTATTTCGTGCTCATTGTTGATTCTGGACTTCAGAAAAACCAACTTGTTTGACAAACGTCTTTTATGCTCCAGGTTGTGGTATGCTTAATGTTGCGGAAGACTGTTCCGCTAATGAATTATGTCAAGGTGATCTTTCCAAAACATTTTCTTTCTTGTACTTGTGGGAAAAAAACATTGTGTAATCATTTGCCTTTCTGACATCCCTGGGTGATCTTTTGAAGGATAATGAATTCTTTGTTGTCTGCTGTGTCCGTATTATAATTAGTTTATATCTTGTTTGTTATTCTGTTTATCTTTCTGATATATGAGAATATGAGATAAATGAGGTAAATGTCTCATGTCTATATTACTTCAGCTATCTTAAATAATTTTTACCCCCATGATCTCTTTGCCAATTCAACTCCTGCTACTTTGGACTGGCTGAGTGGAGATGCTTTCACATATTTTGGAAATATGCAGTTGATAGAGCTTGAAGTTTTGAGGGGAATATTTGTCACTAAAGTTCTTACTGATATGCTAAATAAATTTTGTGTAGACATATAAAGGTTGTGTGATGTTGTGTTTTGTGTTTCCTGAAGCTTGATTTGAATTTTTCTATTTTGACTGATATTGCTTCCTTTCAGGCTCATCAAGATGTTTTTAAGAAGCTTGTGGATTTGATTGGTATCACATCCATCATGGAGGTTGTCCAATCTATTTGTATTGCTTCTTTTTTGTTTCTGTAAATTATTGCACATCTGGTTAGGTTGGTTCCCTACTGCTGCTTGTGGGTGATTCTCTATTCCCGTTTTGTTCTTTAATATCAGGTCTTGGTGCGACTTGTAAGTGGAGACGACCACCTCTACCCGAATTCATTGGATGTGATGCAGTGGTTGGCTGATAGCAACTTGTTAGAAATGATCGTTGATAAGCTCAGTAACTTGGTAAGTTTGAAAAGGTGCTTTGGATGTCAGTAGGAACCTTCTGTTGTTGGTGCAGAAATAGTAATAACTAATAAGCAAACAAGTTGTCTAGTTCTAAGGCCTGATTCGATGGTTTACCTGTATATCTCACTAAATGATCACATTTCCTGCTGCTGATTGCACATAACTTAGATTTTGTTTAGGCAAACATGCACATAGCAGGATTGTCTGTAAATAGCCCACCTCTGTCACTTAGTTTGAACAGTATATGCTGCTGCATGTCACGTGAACTTTCTATTACTTAATTTACTCTCCAATTTTTGCGTCTCAGCATGTTTTTTTGCAGGCTTGCAGCGTTGTGCACGCGTCATGAATAAACATTTGGGATTAAATACATTAGGTTTCCTATGCTCGTAAACTGCTGCTATGTGGAGTTAATACCTTTTTGTTGTTTATCAGCGATTAATTGTTAAGTATTACTGTATTATACATAGGAAAAACTTCATACACTTATGCTGTCCAACTATCCAGTGTCTGTCAGTATTAGGTTGTAACTTATGACCAGATTTTTATCAGGTTATTCATTTATTCCAAATCCAGACTTGATGGCTTTTACTGAAACTGAAAATATATAATCAAAGCTGGTCTTTCCTATCTGTAATGTTGAGTTTTGTTTGCTGATAACAAAATTTTATCAAATACTAACTTCATGATACCTGCGCTATATGAAAACAATATATTCTATGTCATCCAGAACCCTCCTGAAGTACATGCTAATGCAGCAGAAACATTATGTTCGATAACCAGGAACGCGCCATCACCTCTGGCCACTAAATTGTCTAGTCCAGGGTGGGTAGAACTCTGTCAAAATAATTTTCTAGTTTGGAACACATCTTTGTGCAAGTGAAATGAATGCATATCTTACTAGCTTTTTTATCATGCAGTTTTGTGGAACGAATATTTTGTCATGCCCTTGAAGACGCCCATTCAAAATCCGCCCTTGTCCACTCGCTATCTGTGTGTATTTCCTTATTGGATCCTAAAAGATCACTTCCTTCATCAATGATGCATTCTTTCAGAAGTCAACATGTGTATGAACCACCAGTTTATGTTAATCCTGATACGGTCAGTGCAATGCTTCCAAAACTAGGTATGTAGCTGCAGATTGATAAAATGCTTTTTGTTTATTCATGTGATACTTTTTGCTTGGAAGCTTCATTGTTTTCCTGTATCCCTCTTTCTGCGATGCTACACAGATTGATGAAAAATAGCAAATTGCTAGCTCAATAAAAATAAATCTGAATTATATCAGATGCATCCTTTTTTTGGATCTTTAAATGTTTTCAATGCTCAATTATATTTTCTTCAGAAAATTGAGATGCAAGAATTTCTAAATCTCTAATGTCATAAGGTATGGCGCCCCTAGTGATGGTACTATTAGGATTCACAAGCTCCACTCGATCTGGTCCAGCCCAATTAATCTTGTTATACTGGTTCATATTCTCACCTTATACTTGACAATATTATCAAAACCACAATTCATTGGCTTTAAGGTCATTACACAAAATAATTGCTAGTACCTACATGATAAAATGTCAGTAATCCTGTCCTAGTTCATGTCAGTTCTTTTTGCAATAGAAATTCGACAAAATCCATTGCCTTTTTTTCCGATAGAAAGTCCACAAAATTCATTGTCAAATGATTGTGAGGCATTATGATGGGACCACAGGTGGATCTTGGCTTAAGTTCTTGCCTTTTTACTTGAGCATATTGCCCAAACTATAATTAGTTGGTTTCTAGGTTATAACTTATATAATCCTGGTAAGCATGTCACTTATTTCCCTGTAGAAACTGCATCTCATTTCTTATGTCTATGTTAAAAATGGGAGAAGGCAATTTGGATGGGAAAGAGGTGGCTTACATGGTAATACAGGAGACGCTTGTGACATAAGTTAAAAAAATGTTAATTGGTGTTAAAAAGTTGGTCTGCTTGGAGCGGGGGAAGTTAAAAGGCCACCTTTCACAACTATAGAGGTCAAAAAGACCAGGATATAGCTGATAGCCAATACTGATCTTTTGTAGATTGTTGTATGTGCAATTGTGCATGCCAAGAGCTAAAAGTGTTTTCTAACTCTCCAAACTGCCATATATTGCTGGCACCACTAGCTTCTTTCTTATTGTTCTCATGTAGAGAAATTTATGATTTTCTAGAACTGCAACAATAAGAATGTACATGTTTTGTGTTCAGGAGAGCTGTTGGTGCTTTTGAATGTTTCAGTTGATGAGAAGGTTTTACCATCAACATATGGCGAATTGAGGCCTCCTCTTGGAAAGCATCGCTTAAAGGTTAAATGACATCTATTTTGTTATTTTTTTGTTTGGTTTGTTCTTTTTCAAAATATACGTATCTTATGTGCATGTGTCTTAAAACCTCAAAATGCTATGCACATATATATGTTTTTAAGTGCAAGAGTTAGTTGATTTTAAGAGCCCATGTATCATTATTGAAGGCATAGTTGTTAAGGGAGCAAGGCGCACCAAGGCACAAGAGAGTCCTAGCGCGAGGCACAAGGCGTGTGCCTTAGCCATGCCTCTTGTCCCTTTTCACTAAACATCATTTATATATTAATATAACATATTTGACGCATATTGTCCTATAAAATAAAGTTCAATACCACATAAAATCACATAATAATACCAAAAAAAACAAAAAAACTATGAAAATTAGAACATGATGTAAACATGAAATAAACATTAAAGTTTTGAAGTTAGACTCCACTAACACACAAATAACATCAAATGTAGCAAAGGCGACAATTAATCAATAGTCTAGTTCTCATTCTCATTCTCATCCCTATCATAGTCCTTATCATTATCACCAAATTGTGGATCATCATCATTGTATTCTTCTTCCTCAAATTCAACATCATTCTCATTTTCCTCGAATTCAAAATTTTCATCTTCATCTTCATCTCTAAGTCTTAAAGACGAGTCTCTCACACTCTTTCCCTTGTCTACTTGTTTGCCTTTACCTTTGTGTGGCTTAACACTTGGACTACATACACTCATTGATGATTTTTCCCTTTAGTTTGATGTGCAGACTCTTCAACTCCAATAACATCACCAACTACATTCCATTGCTAAAAGTCTAAAACCTTAGTTTAATTCTTAAATATTCCGTGTGGGAGAAAAATGTATAAGAAAAACATTCTATCTTATAAAAAAAGACCTAAAAACGTTTGTGTGAGGCTGTGAGCGATAGGCTCGCCTTGGTCGCTCCGTCTCAGGCACGGAAGGCACACAAAGGTGTGCGCCCTAGCATCTGCGCCTGACTAAACACAAAAAAAGGTGCAATGCCTATAGCCTGGAGCGCCTCGCCTCGTAGGCGCTCCTTTAACAACTATGGTTGGATGAAGAGAGGCCAATATTACTACTATCTTAAAATAATTTTATCTCAGTGCCTTAATCCTTTATTTATTTCAAAATTTACCTATCAGATATAATGCATACATTTCCTCTTAAGGTATTGTACTTTGTTACTACATAAGCAAGTTTAGCTTCATTCTTATTTCATGCCAACTTTGAGTCGAAGTCATTGTGATACCTGATTGTAGATTGTGGAATTCCTCGCTGTGCTGCTAAAAACTGGCAATGAGGTGGCAGAGAAGGGATTGGTTGGCTCTGGAACAATTCATAGAGTTCTTGATCTCTTTTTTGAGTAAGAATCTTATGTTAATACTCCTTTCCTATAACTTTTGAACGATTCTTCTTAAAACAACACAATAAAACCTTAACATTTCCTTTAATGGAACTTGGTGGCATGACACTTGCTTAAACTTTCTCTTATGATCTTACATTTCTGGTCCAGGTACCCTTACAATAATGCTCTGCATCATCATGTGGAGAGCATTATATATTCATGCTTGGAAACCAAAAATAGTGCTATCGTTGATCATCTTTTCGTAGACTGTAATTTGATTGGCAAAATTCTTCAAGCTGAGAGAAACCCTGCACTTTATGGTGAACTTAATCTGGTAAGTGTTTTTTTAACTCTTTATTGGTTGCTTACTGTGTACATATCCACTGTCATGGCTTGCTTTATATGCCTCCGCCTTTATGGAGGAGAGATGAACTTGACACCCGCATTCAAGAACTAGAAAGTTGATAATTGCAATAATGTGACTCAGGAAACCAAATGATCTTATTTATATATATGATGCATATCCATGTAAAATATATTTGAATATCTTGCTCCTTGTAAGATTTTGCATTCTGTTTAGTATGATTGATAGATGTGACCTAACTTTAAGCTTAACCTCACCCTTGTCTCTCTTTCTGTGGTTTGTTAACATTCTTCTGTGAGTTTGACTTAAAGTAGTGGCAACTTTCCAAATAACTGCAGCCAACTTTGCCTGCTTCTGGAAGATGTGCCCCTCGAGCAGGATACTTTGGACACTTGACTCGGATATCAAATAAATTAGTTCAGTTGGGAAACAGCGATATTCAAAAACACCTTCAGGTTGGTAACAAGCTTAGCATTTTATCTGAGATTTATGGCATTTCTTGTTCAAAACCATTTCTTAAGTTAATGGTGCTTTTTTTACTTATAAGTTATCACTATGATCTAAACTGAGTATTTGATGTTGCTGAGGAGAACAGCGATTGCATATATCAGCAAGTATGCTGTGTTGCTCTATTTGATAATGGTTTATAATGCCACGAGTTATGATTTCACTTTTGCTCATTTCAGGAAAATAGTGAGTGGAATGAATGGCAGACTTCTGTCTTACAGGAGCGAAATGTAATTGAAAATGTTAGTCGGTGGGCTTGCGGGTACGTCTTTCCTCTAATTCTTTTCCAAAGTGAAAAATGGTCGCCGCCCGCCGGTTTCCTTTGTTTATTTACCACGAAAGTTATAGCCCAGGGTTGAACTTGGAGGGAATTCATGTGTGGTTCAATTTATTTATTGAGGAGTCAGTAAAATTTGGGCTAGTTTTACAAAGTACAACATGATAGAAAAGTTTATTGTTTACCTGCCCCACAATGTTGGTTTGGTTATTGTCTGATTGGTTTTGTTACTGCAGATCAGTTTTGTTTCCTTTGCGGCTTTGCTTACAATGTTTCTAGGCTAAAACTCGGCTATGCTTCTGAATTTGATAATTCTTTTCTCCTTTGCAGTCGGCCAACAGCACTGCAAGACCGGACCAAGGATAGTGATGAGGAAGATGTTCATGACAGAGATTATGATGTTGCAGCCTTGGCAAATAACTTAAGCCAAGCATTTAGATACAACATTTATGATAACGATGATGCTGAGGTAACTGTCAACTTGTGGTAAAAAGAAAAGACCTGCATTACTTTGCAGAATTCAGAAAACTGTATTCTGAAGATATATGGGTGCTTTTTGTAATAGTTTTATAACATAGAATTAGATAATGAAAATTTTATAAACTATAAAGATATACACAGAAATAACACCTATCTACAAATAATCTACCACACATCTCCTAGAATATCAGGTTCCTAGGTTTTTGCTTGACCAAATCTGCCAGAATTTCCAACACTCCCTCTCTGCTGACCTGATGATGTCTTTCATAGCCAGCCTTTATACTATTTTTTAAAATTGCTTCTTTGGTTGTCCTTTTATATGTGTATGATCTGCTCCCCAGTAGGAATGTTGGACATGCAGACTATTTCTTCCTCCAATTTTTCTTCAATGATGTCTATCAACCTCAACTTGTTTTGCCCTGTCGTGTAGTACAGAGTTGTGAGCAATTGCTATTACTGCTTTATTACCATAGAAACTTCTGTAGGAAGGTCACCTTGTCAGTTTGAGTTTGATAAGATATTTTTCTTGTACACGTAAGTCGAGGGATTTTATTCTATAAACAGCAAGTCAGCAACACATATTCGTTGAAACATTTATAATTTCTGAGCAATTTCGAACCGTATTGAATATATCTGCAACTCCTTATGACTTTTTTCAAGATGTAAATGGAATATGTCCTAAATATATTGAGGTGTGTATTCTTTGTTTCAGGGTAATGGATCTCTTGATCGTGATGATGAGGTAAATGTTGATATCAAATTTGCTTATTCTCTATTGCAGAACTTGAAACAGTGTGCTTCTTTTATATTCTTTACTTGTAACAAAAATACCAGAGAACAAATTTTTGCATTACCCATTTAATGAATTGTTCAAGTGTTGACGTATGAAATTGTAGGACGTTTACTTTGATGACGAATCTGCCGAAGTTGTAATTTCATCCTTAAGGTTGGGCGATGACCACGGGAGGTGAGTTTTGTCAGTTAACCATTTCTCAATTAATTTTAGCTACAGAAATTGAGTGGTGATACTATGGTATTCCAACTGAGAAGTTTTATACTTTACATGGATAATCATAAAGAATGAGGGGTAACACAACCTTTTGTGTCGGTGGCAACGGGAAAATGGTTAAAAATTAAAATGGCATCAAGAGCCGATAGATATTTTATTGTTTCATGACACTGCTCATTCCTTATTTGCAGCAGTTTGTTCACAAATTCCAACTGGTTTGCCTTTCAAGATGACAGAAGTGGTAATGCATCTATGGGCACCTCACCATCAGACCCTACAGATGATCTCAAGTTAAATGGAACATCAAATGGTGGCAACAGCAGTGATGATGATGAGGTAGTCATAGGAGAGGATGACGAATTGTCTGTGAGTAAAACTTCTACCAATGGCTCAAATCCTTTCAACGAATTCACTGTAAACAACTCTACTAACGGAGTAGGCCCGATTCCTCCAAACGAGATGAATAACGACCTGGGTTTCTTCCATTACGAGACACCAGAAAATGATGACCCTTTTGGAGATAGGCCAATACCGGAATGGGTAGCATGGGGGGAGGTATCAGATTTTCAAATCGGTGGATCTAGCACAAACCCGTTCGAGGAACAAAGCAACACAGCGGACAATCATGAAGCCAGTGGTGTTTCCATTAGTACCATCTCAGGTGAAGACTCTGTACCAAACGGGACAACCGATTCTTCTGAGTCGAGGAACGTAGTTGTGCCGTCTTTGTTTGAAGAGGATGTTGAGTTTGTCGGTGCAGAGTTGGAGGGTACTGAGAAGGCTATGGATCAGGCTATGAAGGAAGGGATTGTTGGGGAAGCTGGACCATTGAATGGGAATATCGAACATAAGAAACGAGAAAATGAGGAGGATTCAGACGATGGTGGTGCTGGTATGAAGGAATTTAATGATACTAACTATTGGAAAGTTGATCAGGAGGTTGGAGTATTGGAGTAGACATGATGCAACATTTAATGATCAAATCCGATTGAAAGTCTGAGACCCGATTCCATATTGTCCGAGGTTTATAGTTATGGTGCAGGCAGACAGGCAGGCATATGTTGTACAGTATGTTTTTTTTAAAATTGGGGTCGTGTTTTATTTGGGTTTACATTACGTACGTAGTTTGTTGTCTCTGTTCATTTTCACCCCTGTTCATCAGGCAGGCTTGGTTCAATTTTGTGGTAAAGATTCTAGGTTACTTATTTCTTGCTCATCAAATGAAGACACGGTTCACCATTTGTGTAAATTAATTGTCAACAATAGATTTGTTATTTTTTATTTAAATGGACGTGTTTGTGAGTTGCAAACAGTTTGATCTGCCTACATTTGTTTTTATGATGTTGAAATGAACCTCAGTTATTTTTCTTATTTATGTGTTTGTGAGTTGCCATCTTCTATTTTTTTTAATTGTGCTTGAAACTGAGTCCTTGTTCCCTTGAATGCAATCAAACATGTGAAGGTCGATTTTTCATAGTTGGACAACTTAGAGGAAGATATTTCTACACATAAGCTTCCCAATCACTTCTACCTTTAATTTGACAATCAAGTAGAAATTCACATGAGAAAAGTTCTGAGACTTTTATCTTGATTTATGGAATTATAATAGTTTAATATATTCCTTTTATAGTTCAACAATCCTGCCTACACATAGGGCCGTAAATGAGTTTTGACGAATTGTACATGCCTACACATAGTTCAAATCTATTTGAAATATTGTCGATATTTAAAATTTATATTTGAAATTTATATTTGAGTTGTTTGATGATAATTGAGTTGAACACGAAAGTAGTTTGATATTTTTACACTTACTTTTTTTTAATTATCAAACTCGATCTCAAGCTGAATTTTAAACTACACTAAACATATATTTGAAATCTATAACGAATAGAGGTCAAACAAATTTTTATCTAACAATTTATCTTACATTTAATTTTCAGCCCTACCTAGTATCTACCCTCCGTGATTAAATTGAGTGAAAATTTATCCAATCACATCAAAGAATCGGACGGGAGATATGACGAAAAAATGTACTCTTTCTATCTAAGTCAATTTTTACAACCACTTATTTTAGCCGGTTCTACATGATTTTTTTTTAAAAAAAAGCACATTTTTCCCCTTCAAAAATTTCATGAATTTATCTTCTATGTCATTACCCTTATAAACAATATTATTAATTTATCAAGTTAATGAGGTTGAAAGGGTCTCAATATTCTCACTTTAACTTTAATAAGTGATCTGGATGGGAAGAAATAACTTTTTTATATTGTGAAATTTCTTAACAAAAAGAAATTGAATAATATGCATATGAAAGGAATTTAAAAGAGAATTAAATTGGAATTAAATGATCAAAATGATTATTATCCCTCTCCTATGTATATATAAGAGAGAGATTTACAAGAGGAGAGTTGCAACTAACAAATGAGTTACAACTTCTAAAAATATATAGAAATTACAACTAACAAATGAACAAACTAATAAAACTATATATCTTGATCAATTTTGACTTGAACTTCTACACAATGTTGATCTGAATCGGAGGGAGTTGTTCTCTTCACATATATGTCATCAATTAATCAATAAGTTTTAAAACACAGTGATTCATGATACTTGAGACAATAATTATTTTTTAACGTAATATATGTTAATTATTCATTAGATGGAATAAAATGTAAAATATTAAAATTAGAACTAGTGAATTCATTATTTAAAATAAAATAAAATAAACATAAACAGGTACATATATTATACAGTATATACTTGTACACAAGGATGAAAATATCCGGAAATATCCCCGATATATCCTCGATATATCCATTTTTCGGGGTCACCGATATCGATATTGGGAAGAACCGATATTTCCACGATATTTGTAAAAAGATTGAAAATATCGAAAAATATCGGTAGATAATAACAATATCGAGCCTAATATCGGTAAAATATCGAAAAAATATCGAAAAATATCGATAAATTTCGAAAAATATCGATAAATGTCATACGAAATAACATTGTATATTATATTTTATATAAATTTATCATTGATATAAAATGTATTCAAATTATTTTGTTGATTTTATGTACTAAAGGTTTGTTATTAAATTTTTACAATTTTTAAAATTTACCGATATCGAATATCGATATCGATATATCCGTCGATATTTCCATAAATTTAAGGTGTCGATATTTCCACCGATATCGATATTTTCATCCTTGCTTGTACATGTAAATAAATTACGCGTGCGACTTTTTATAAAGGAGATACGTGGTCCGGGCCGTATCAGATTCCAATTCCAACCGCGTGGAATTAGAATTTTTTTAGAAGAAAAAGAGGGAAGAATTTATTTCTAGGGTTTGGTTGTGTTGTGTTGCTCTTGTTTGAGAAATTGAAAATGATCGAGGTAGTGTTGAACGATCGGTTGGGGAAGAAGGTGAGGGTGAAGTGCAACGACGACGACACCATTGGAGACCTGAAGAAGCTCGTCGCTGCACAGACTGGCACCCGCGCCGACAAAATCAGGATCCAGAAGTGGTACACCGTCTACAAGGATCATATCACCCTCAAGGACTACGAGATCCATGATGGCATGGGCCTCGAGCTCTACTACAACTAGTTCCTATTACAAAGTCCTTGCCCTCTTCACTCGTGTAATTCTCGATCACTCTGTTTCCCATTTGAGTTTGTTGGTTGTTTATTAAATTAGCAATTGATTTGATTGGGAATTTAACGGTACTTTTTGGTATGTGTTTTGATGGATTAGCTTCTTAAACAATTTGTTCCCTTGAATTTTTTGAATTGGGGGTGGGGGGTTCGAATTATTAATTAATGGAGCTCTCATGTGGACTGTTGCAGTGATCCTTATATTGATAATACGCTATGAAATGGTCTATTGAGAAATTTATTGACCTTAGATAGGTTTAATATTGTTTATTACTTATATAACTGATATGCAATTGAAGTTAGATCTTATCTTGACATTTTTATAGCCATGTTTAGCTCAATTGACTAGAATAACTCAGGCTTAGCATATTCGTTAGTGCAAATTTGTTGAACTGTTTTGGGAGAAAACATAGTTATGATCTATACATCAAGCTGTAAGATTGCAAATAGTTGCTTGCATTTTATGATTTGTTCAGTACACAGAGACTAAAGTTCATACTGTTTGTTGCAAGTGGTATGGTTGATGGCTTGGGTCATTAATGCAACATCCATGTACTAAGAACAAGTGATTTGTGCGTGGCATGGCTGGACTAGAAAGTAAAAAAAATTGTACCATAGTATGTATAACATCGAAAAGTTCAATACAGAACAGAGATGAACAATAATTTTGGTTTATATCAATTGTGCAGAGACCTTATATGTCTTTAAGTTAAATAAGTATTGTAATTTTAGGTTTTGGTTTAATTTTTAATTGAGCAGATATTTCTGAGTAGAAGTTACATCAAGATTAAGAGCACCCTGAGATGTTCTTTTAAATCCAATTTCCCACCTCGACAATTGTTATACCTGCAATTGCCCAACCATTTTGTTGTTGATTATGTCCAAACCGGAAATCACCAACATGTATAACTAGCCTAATATCTCATAACATAACTTATTCTTAGATTTATGTCTGTATTAACTATTAACCATGCAATCCAATTACCAAAAAAATTGAAAAAGCTATCACCATTAAATTACAATTCCTGCACTATGTTGTAAAATTTTGAGCTGGGGATTAGATAATGTTTATGTCAATGTGCATTGTGCGTAGATACATATTTTGGTTTATAGTAGGACTATACATGTATGTGCTAATTTTCTCTCTTTGGTGCCTACAGGTCAGGCCCTGAGGTTCATGGGGATGAGGGATATAATATAAATGCTGCTGTGTGCTTGAAGAATGAGTCGGCGTTAATCATCATGCATGATTTTGTTGAATATATGCAGACATGACTCTTTTTATGAACTGTAATTAATCACGCTACATTTACCTAAACATGCTGGCATTGCACTTAATAGGCAATGTATACCACCAAAATGTTAAGGTACTAGTTTGATGTCTTCTGGTTTTTCGTTTCTGCCTTATGAATCTGTTGGTTTATGGGTTCATGCTTCTACGTTTTGTTACTTGGATTTAGGTCTTCTGTTAATTGCATTTTAACATGGTCATGTTCATAGTATTTCCTTCTATTTGCTTTCTTACCTTGGAACTAATTAGCTGCCACTTCTTAAACATTTTTTTGGAACATATTAGTCACAATCAGACTTAATAGGGTGCCAATTTTTCTCCCATGAAATCAGTTCCAATTTTGATGCTCCTCCACCCTACTGGATCATTAACATGTGTAGGATAATACAATGTGGAATTTGCATTTCAAAGTTTTTGGTTGGAAATGGCTTAATGTCCATTATGAACTTACAACTAATTTTGATCATACCAAAATATATTATGAGAAAATTTGTATGAGGCGGTTCAATTCAAATATTGAATTGTAGTTTCGTCTCACATATAGACCGTCCCATACAAAAACTCTCTCAATAGAGTTTCTCTTGTGATCTCATGTGATTCAATTGCGCAGTGCAATTAAACCATAATTTAATTTGATTTTGAACCATAATTTAATTATAATTGCCAACAAATTTTTAATTAGTACTCTCTCTAGAATACTCTTTCCCTTCTCTCTTCACTAAAACACCCACAGCCCACCTTCCGCTCCCTCTTTCCTCGACTCTAGAAGCTACCTTGATCGATCACCGCCACCCATCTGTCGCTTGTTCGTCGGCACCATCGAGATATGCCGATTAGATGCAAAAATCTGTTGCTTTGACGATCAAGACGATCTGATTTAGAAGTCTTTACTTTTTGTTTTAGTGGGATCAACGGGCCAGCCCTTTCTGATGGCGCTATGGTGACTGATCTGGTGAGAGACCCATTGAGCAGGTTTATTTTCCTGCATTTTTTTAGCTTAGTAAGTTTTTTTTTTTCCTTTTGTTTTCTGCTTTCTTTTAGTTTTTGAGCATGATGCGGCTTTTGATCCCTTCGTTGAGCCTTCTGTCCCTTTGCGGAGCCTGTTTTATTCGGTTGTGGTGCTTGTGGATGCTTGAATGCTCTGGATGTTGGTGCTTGGTGACCTTTGCTTTCTTATTTTTCTATTTGCTTCTTAACACTAGAATACGTTAGTGTGAGGTTTGTCTCGTTGTTAGAATGGAGATCTGTGCGTTGCTTTTGCGTAAAGTGTACACTCGTATCCCCACTTCTCACAATTGGAGCGGGTAGCAATACCAAATTGATCCGTCTCGTTGGTTTGAAGATCTAGTGCTTAAAAATATTTTTATGTAATTGATTTGATCTTATAAACCCTATTTTTTTTTTTTAAATTTTAATGAAGAGATTAAAAATTTAATTTGACAATTGAAATAAATACCAGCACAACAAGAATTCGGCCCATTCAAATTATTGATAATAAATAGGCCATGGCTAAATGCTCCCCTCTTATTATGTTTTCACACCCACTCCTATTTATTTTTTGAAGTATATAATGAAAAGACCGTATTACCCCCAGTGATGAGTTCACCCATATCTATAAATACAAAAAATTATGTGTTCTTTTTCCCTCCAAAAAAACCAAAAAGCTCATCCAAAAAAATAAAAATTGAAACCTTGAAGTAATTCATGGGACTTGAATATACACACGTTTTGAATTACAACGGTTGAAAATGGAGTTTCGACACACATATATAAATGTTGTTTATATTTTTTTTTTTGAAGTATTGAATAATGTTTCCTTGCATTTAATTATTTTTTATGTTATTATTGTTTATTGGATAATGTTTATTTGTATTTAGTCACATTGTTGCATGATTGTGTCATTTTTTCGAAAAAAAGTTCCATAAAATGTGCATTTTTTTCCACTGAATATGCATTTTTGAGTTTCTTTCAAAAACTCGGATTTTTTTTGAGTTTTTGTAATTTGAAACTTTGCGCCGAGTTTAACTGAAAACTCGAAAAAAAATTCAAAATTTTGATAAAAACTCAAAATGTACATTATGTGGAACTTTTTTTCGAAAAAAAAAAAAATCAGCTTGGGGTGATGTTAAAAAAAAGTATTTTACGGGGTGAAAACATAATAAGAGGGGGGCATTTAAGCGTCGTCTAAAAATATTTGTAGATTAGTCCCATTTGACGGCCCAGATTTTATGCATTGAAAAACTAAAAAAGAGCGCCGTTGCCGGGGATCGAACCCGGGTCACCCGCGTGACAGGCGGGAATACTTACCACTATACTACAACGACCTTGTTGTTTTAGGATTCTCAATTTAAGTACATAATCGAATAGCATTCTGACGGAAACCACAATTAAATTTCATGTTTAACCATGAACCACTACATTTTAATATTAAGAGCTTATATAATTAACTAATATAGTTAATTGAGGGGAAAATACATGACGGTATGTAATCAAATTAGTTATATATATATATATACTCCAATATATTATAGGAGTACATATTACAAGTCGCCTGATTAGATACAAGTTCAAAAATTAAAATGGAACTATGCCCCTACGATGATTAGACAACATTGACAAACTACTCCACTTAATAATCTTAGTAGGATAATTAATTCTGTATATGCTACTCTTGACAACACCATTAATCCTATGTTTATAGGGTGGTTGAATCAAGACTATCCTTGAGTTTGTTTAAATTTATCATATAGTTAAAATGAATAAAAATACACTTAATTTGAATCAACATACAAACCCATCTATACAACAAGAATTTGTAGTGTTGTCGGGTTTCGGTGCTGCCACTCGACTCGGGTCACTTTAATGAGCTCAGAAATCCAACAAGTGTGTCGAGTTTGTTAGAGTACAAATCCTGTAATCACAAATCTTATTTTTCTCCCCTATCAACAGAGGTGGTCCTCAAACTATTCCTAACAAATTAATACACAACAAAAATAGTGTACAGCTTCTTGCTTTTATTCCATTATTAAAAAAAAGTAGGTCTGTAGGAGTACCAGAAAAATTAACTTCAAAATTGAAGGTAATAAAACCTTTTAGCATTTTTTTAAGGCCGGATAACTCAACTTTTAAGCTCCTAATATTAAGTTTTATTTTGTTAGATTGTAGGTTAACTTTATTCTATTAAGTTTTTTATTTAATTCACACTGAGTGCTTTTTTGAGACTTAAATGCAAGCAAAAATTAAATTCGATGGGTTGAACAACACACTATCATATGTAAAATATTTACTACAAAGTCTTCAATACGAACAAGAAAAAAACTCAAATTTTCTTGTAAGGTTTATCTCATAATTTCAAATCAGATGAGTTGTACTCAGCTGATGGAGTCAGGCAAACTAACTTAAATCTGATCAGATGAGTTGGAGTTTTCCAGTCAAATGAGAAGGTGATGCTTAGAGTCAACTAAGTTGATAAGATCAGAAGGGTTCATATCAGCTGAGTTGATATCTAGTAGCAGAGTTGGTCTTTTGGCTAAGTATTGGATATCAGAAGAGTTAAACAGTAAAGGGAGGTCTCCTTGTTGTCTTCTGATCGATGTCATATGTTACAAGAACAAGTGAAGGGCATTGCGGTCAATGTAGAATGGTCAACGTTGTAAACGTGAGTTTGTTAGGGAGTTGTAACAACCTGTCAGAGTCACGCAATCAACACACGCTGCAATCAACCTTGATTAGTATAAATACCCTATAACTTGTAATTGTAAAGTTTGACGCGTACGAGCATTCGTTCTTGAGTTGTGAGTTCACGAGTGAAGTGAGGATAAATCCATTTCCGAGTGATTGAGTGTGTAAACATTCTTATATCAATCAAGATTGAAGTCGTGTGTCCAGTGGATGTAGATCAAGTTGATCGAACCACTTAAATTCTTGCGTGCTCTGTTTTCTGTTCTCGTATTTCATATTTGTGAATTGCTATCTTTGTTGGATTGTTTGAGGTACTTATTTTCTGTATTGATTGGAGACGTCTAATTTTGCGGATAACTTGACAATTGGCGCCGTCAGTGGGAATCGAGAGTTCAATCCTTGAAACAATTGCCAGATCAGAGATGGAGAATTCGGCCAAATATAATATTGAGAAGTTCTCAGGCACATGAGATTTTGGGTTGTGGAAAGTCAAGATGCAGGCTCTCCTAGAACAACAAGGTTTGTTCGACGCGCTAGAAGAATCTACAGCCCCAGCTGTGAAACTGCAATAGCTGCTGCTGAAAGGAGCAAGATGCTCAGGAAAGCTCGAAGCACGATTCTGCTCTGCCTTGGTGATAAGGTTTTGAGAGAAGTTGCTCAAGAGAAATCCGCGAAGGAGGTCTGGGACAAGCTAGGTAAACTTTACATGGTTAAAACCTTAGTTAACCGTTTCTATTCGAAACAGAAGCTGTATGCCTTCAGAATGGGTGATGACAAACCCATTCTGGATCAGCTTGATGAGTTCAACATGATTCTTGATGATCTAGAGAATTTAGGTGTCAAGTTAGAGGGAGAGGATAATGCTCTGATCTTGTTGAGTGCTCTCCCTAAGTCCTTTGAAATCTTAAATGACATCATCTTGTATGGTAGGAAGGAAAGTATTACATTGGAGGATGTAATGTTGGTTGTCAAGTCCAAGCTGTTGCACAACAAGACATCTCAAGGAGATAAGGGCAGTAGTGGAGAAGGATTGACAATCAAAGGAGGTCTGTCTCCAAGAAGGGGTCTAGTCAACCCAAAGGAGCTGATAAGGGAAAATCAGTTGTGTCCAACCAAGGGGATTCAGTATGCTACCACTGCAATAATCCCGAACACTATAAGAATGCTTGTCACAAGTATAAGCAGTTCTTGAGGAAATCGGGTGCCAAGAACCCAACTGACAAGAATTAAGTTAATCAGACCCAAGAAGATAAGGAGCAAGAAAGTTATGATTCTGCTCAAGCACTAACAATCACATCCTCTGCAGAATAGCGAGCATGGATCCTGGATTCAGGGTGTTCTTTCCATATGACTCAAAGAAAAGATTGGTTTCATGACTTCAAGCAATATAAGGGAGTTTCTGTTCTGCTTGGGAATGATCACACTTGCAAAGTTGTGGGAGAAGGTAGTGTTCTTCTGAAGATGTTTGATGGTGTAGTAAGAATTCTCAAGAGTGTCAAGTATGTACCAGAACTCAAGAGGAATTTGATATCTCTTGGGATGCTAGATTCTATGGGCTATACATTCCAGTCTGCTGATGGAGAGCTCAGGGTGTCTAAGGGGGAGCTGACTGTCCTGAAATGTGTGAGAAAAAATGATCTCTACTTTTTTAAGGGAAGTACAATGGCTGGCAGATCAAATGTAGCAGAGGTGCAAGACAACTCTATGTTGTGGCACAAGAGACTAGCTCATGTAGGTGAAAAAGGTCTAGTAGAGCTGTCTAAGCAAGGTTTGCTTGGAAAAGACAAGATCACAAAGCTGGATTTGTGTGAGTCTTGCATCCTTGGGAAAGCCAAGAGGCTTAAATTTGGGAAGAGTGTTCACTCTACCAAAGGGATCATGGATTATGTCCATTCTGATCTGTGGGGGCCATCTAGGAATCGGACGAGGTCTGGTGGTAAATATTTTTCTTGTCTATCATTGATGACTACTCAAGGAAGGTGTGGGTTACTATCCTGAAATTTAAGGCAGAAACATTTGAAAATTTTAAGGAATGATTCACTGAATGTGAGAATGTCATAGGCTAGACTCTCAAGCATTTGAGAGCTGATAATGGTCTGGAGTACCTATCATATGCGTTCAATGTGTTCTGTAAGATGAAAGGAATAGTGAGGCATAGGAGTAGGACTGTGCCAGGGATCCCTCAACAGCATGGAGTAGTTGAGAGGATGAATCAAACACTACTTGAGTGAGTCAGGTGCATGTTGAACAACTCTGGTCTACCAAAGGTATTTTGGGGAGAAGCTGTGTCAACAACAACCTATTTGATAAACAAAAGTCCTTCCTTAGCTGTGCTATATAAAACCCCAGAGGAGTTATGGTCTGGCCATGTAGCTGATTATAGTTATTTGAGGGTATTTGGATATGCAACATATGCCCATGTCAAGCAAGATAAGCTTGAGCCTCGAGCATTGCGATGCGTGTTTGTTGGGTATCCTTCACGTGTTAAAGGATACAGGTTATGGTGCCTTGAAGCTGGAATGTAGAAGTGTATTGTCAGCAGAGATATTACTTTTGATGAGAGCAGGATGCCTCTATCAGAAGAGACTAGTACGAGTACTAGTGCAACTGATAACCAACTAGACGAAGCACAAGTCGAGTTAGAGCATGTTGACACCAGAGGACCTGTTGGAGAGCATATTGATCTAGATGGGGAGGGTGTTCCTCATAGTAAGAATGATTTCCAACACTATCAACTGACACGGGATAGAGCCAAAAGAGAAGTCTACCCACCTCAGAGGTATGGTCAAGCTGATATTGTATCATTTGCATTATGTGCAGCTCTTGAGGTGGAGTCTTTGGAGCCTAAATCATACACTAAAGCAATCAGCTGCCACAACAAGGAGAAGTGGATAGTTGCTATGGAGGAGGAGCTGCTTTCTCTTAACAAGTACCAGACATGGGAGATTGTCGAGAGGCCCAAGAACAAGAAGCTTGTTGGGTGTAAGTGGATCTACAAAAGCAAGGTGGAGGCCCAGAGAGGTGGCAAGCTTAGATACAAGGCGAGGTTTGTAGCTAAGGGATTTACTCAAAAGGAAGATATAGATTTCAATGAAATCTTCTCACCTGTTGTGAAGCATTGTAGCATCGAAATCTTGTTAGTTATGGTTGCTCAATATTATTGGATCTACATCTGATGGATGTGACCACAACTTTCTTACATGGATCTCTTGATGAGAGGATTTACATGAAGCTACCAGAAGGGTTGGACATAGAAGAAGGGGAGGACAAAGTTTGTCTACTGAAGAAGTCCCTCTATGGCCTGAAATAAAGTCCTAGACAATGGTACTTGAAATTTGATGAGTATATTTGCTCAGCTGGTTTTACAAGGAGCTTGTATGATAGTTGTGTCTATTTCAGACGAGTTGGGAGTGTTGTTACCTATCTTCTGTTGTATGTTGATGACATGTTAATAACAGGGGAGTCTATTGAGAGTGTTGATCAAGTTAAGGAGATCCTCAAATAAGAGTTTGATATGAAAGATCTTGGTGAAGCCAAAGTGATTCTTGGGATGGAGATCAGCAAAGTAGATGAAGCTATTCAGCTGAGTCAGCCAACTTATTTGTAGAAGGTGTTAGAGAGGTTCAATATGCATTAAGCAAAGACTGTCTCTACTCCTATTGGCCAACATCAGAAGTTGTCCAATCAGATGAGTCCTAGGAACAGCCAAGAGCGAGCTCAGATGAGTAAGATACCTTATGTCAGTGTTGTAGGGAGTTTAATCTATGCTATATATGGGGTGTTGTAGACCAGACTTGACTCATGCTATGAGTGTGATCAGCAGATATATGAGTAATCCAGGCTTAAGTCATTGGTGTTAGGAAATAAACACACGCACACGATGACGATAAGAAAATAACACAAGATTTGTTTACCCAGATCGTCTTGCAACTACGTATGGGGGCGATGCCAAGCCAGGTATTTCACTATATTTTTCGGATACTGATTACAATGAGAGAACATCTATTTATAATAGAAACTTTGCCCTAACCCTAAGCCCATTAGGAACAAACTTGTTCCTTACTCCAAGCCCGGAACAAACTTGCCATAATTAACCACAAGCCAATTAGGAACAAACTTGCTCCCCACTCCAAGACCATTAGGTTAATTCAGGCTCCACACTCCAACAATCTCCCACTTGGAGACTGAATCCTCCATGTAACCATATCTTCTTGATTCTCCTCCCGTATCCGCCTGGCATCGCCAAGCCTTATCTTCAAGTTCCAAGGCCAATTGAAGCTATACATAACTTCAACTTCTCTAAGGCCACTACCTTAGTAAACATGTCGGCTGGATTCTCACTTCCAAGGATCTTCACAAGCTGCAAGATCTTCTTCTCTAAAAGGTGACGAATGTAGTGGTACTTCAACCCAACATGCTTTGTCCTTGAGTGAAACGCTGGATTCTTTGCAGGAAATATATCACTTTGACTATCACTGAAAAAAGTGTTATTTTCATGCTCCTTCCCAAGTTCTTCCAAGAAATTCTGCAACCACACCATCTCCTTACTTGCCTCTGTCACAGCTACATATTCTGCCTCAGTAGTGGACAGTGCAACAACCTTCTGCAACTTAGAAGTCTAAGATATACCAGTACCACCATAAGTAAAGACATACCCGGTTGTACTTCTTCTCCCATCAAGGTCGTTTGATGCTAAATCTGCATCCACATAACCCACCAACTCCATACTCTTGCCTTTGAAACATAAGGCCTTGTCTGTGGTACCTCTCAAGTATCGCAGGACCCACTTGACTGCTTCTCAATGTTGCTTGCCCGGATCACTCATAAACCGGCTTACTACTCCCACTGCATGAGCAATGTCTGGCCTCGTACACACCATGGCATACATGATGCTACCAATCGTTGAGGCATACGGAACATTCAACATCTGGGCACGCTCCTCCTTGCTCTTGGGGGACTCCCTTCTTGAAAGCTTGAACTGACTGCCCAATGGAACACTCACGGGCTTCGACTCTGACATGTTGAATCTTTCCAGGACCTTCTGAATGTAACTCGCCTGCGAAAGATACACACTTCCTGTCGCCTTATCACGTTCAATCCTCATACCCAAAATTTTTTTGGCCTCTCCGAGATCCTTCATTGAGAACCGTTCGGACAATTGCCTCTTCAACTTATTCACTTCTCTTGCATCAGCTCCTATGATCAACATGTCATCAACATATATCAAGAGAATAAGAAAGCTTTTGTCAAAGCTTTTGTAGTAGCAACAATGATCTGCGTGTCATTTCTGGTAGTCGATCTCCATCATGAAGCTGTCAAACTTCATGTACCACTGCTTTGGAGCTTGTTTCAGGCCATACAAACTCTTCTTTAACTTGCATACAAGTTCCTCCTTTCCTTTCTCTACGAACCCCTCAGGCTGTGTCATGTACAACTCCTCCACCAAGTCACCGTGGAGGAATGCTGTCTTCACATCCATCTGATGTAACAACAAGTTTTCTGCAGCTACCATACTCAACGCCATTCTAATAGTGGTCAGTTTCACAACAGGATTAAAGACATCAGTATAATCAATACCATGTCGCTGCTCAAACCCCTTGACAACCAGCCGGGCTTTGTAATGTTTGCTACCATCAACTTCATTCTTGATTCGGTAGACCCACTTGCAGTGCAAAACCTTCTTGCCCTTTGGGAGCTCAACAAGTTCCCAAGTGCCGTTCAACAGAAGAGATGCTAACTCGTCATCCATAGCAACTCTCCACTTCCGTCTATCTGCACCCTGCTCTACCTCTGCATAGCATTCAGGTTCACCACCATCAGTAAGTAACAAATAGTAGTTAGAGGGAGAATACCTATTAGGTGCACGTCGCTCTCTAACTGGTCTCTGCAGCGGATTCTCCAGTGGTGGTGGGGTCCTTGGTTCTTCAATAAGAACCTCTTCTTCATTCTGACTCTCCTTACTCCCACTCGAGTTTGAGATGTCTAACTCGACCTCTTGGGTATTGGTTTTGTCAAAATCTGATGCCTCCAATCTGTTCTTGTACATAACCTGTTCATTGAAAACTACATCTCTACTGCGAATAATCTTTCGGTTATTCTCATCCCAGAGTCTATAACCGAACTCATCACCACCATAACCAATGAACGTACACTTAATAGATTTAACATTTAATTTACTTCTATTAACATAGCTAACATGAGCATAAGCAACACAACCAAAGACACGCAAGTAAGACATATTTACCTCTTTTCCCTTCCATGCTTCCTCGGGTACTCTGTTCTCCAACGAAACTGATGGACCTCTGTTAATCAGGTATGCTGCTATATTTACTGCATCTGCCCAAAACGTCTTAGGCAGCCTACTCTTCAACCTCATGCATCTGGCTCGCTCATTCAACGTTCTGTTCATTCGTTCTGCCACTCCATTCTGCTGGGGAGTTCCTCTCACAGTCTTCTCCATGCGAATCCCATTCTCAGCACAATATTCCTTGAACTCACGGAGTTCATATTCACCTCCATTGTCAGAACGAAGACACTTTACTTTCAGCCCTGTTTCATTCTCTACAAGAGCTTTCCACTTCCTGAAGGTATCAAAAGCATCCGTTTTATTTTTCAGAAAATAAACCCATACCTTTCGAGTGGAGTCATCAATGAAGGTCACGTAATACTCCGAACCACCAAGGGACTTCACGGGCGCTGGTCCCCATAGATCGCTATGCACCAGCTCCAGCTTTTCTGCCTTCAATGCTCTACCACCTCTCGAGAAACTCTCCCTTCTTTGTTTCCCGAAAACACTATCCTCGCATAGGCCAACTTCAACAGATTTCAGCCCTGAAAGTCTCCCTTTCGAACAAATTACCTTCATCCCTTTCTCGCTCATGTGACCCAGCCGACAGTGCCACAAATCGACGTTGGTCGTAGCTCCCACAAGGTCAATACAATCCTTGGGGTTAGATGTAGTATACAACGTACCTTCCTTCTTCCCCCGAGCTACTATCATGGCTCCTCTACTGATCTTCCAACTGTTGTTACCGAAAGTCACTGAGTATCCTTCTGCATTAAGCTGTCCGATTGAAAGCAAGTTTATTTTTAATCCTGGAATGTGCCTCACACCATTCAACTTCAACATCGATCAGTTTGGTGTGGTTATCCGGACATGTCCTTTTCCCACGATTTTCAGGGGCTCATCATCAGCAAGGTAGACTTGTCCGAATTCGCCAGACACATAGTTCTCCATTATTTCAGCTTCACTACAAGAGTGGAATGATGGTCCAGAATCCAACACCCATGATTCTAGCGGACTACTGACACTTAAGACCAACGCGTCTCCAATATCATCTGTGGTTGCGTTTGTTGTCTTCTTCTCGTTCTGTCACTTCTTATTTTTCTTGGGTGCTGAACACTGGTTCCTGTAGTGACCAAACTCATCACAATTCCAGCACTGGATCGAGTCTTTATCTTTCTTGGATTGACTCTTTCCTCTGGACTTTGATCTGCCACAATTCTGCCTACCCTTCGATCTGCCCCTTTCCTCCGTGTTCAGCGCTGACCCTGAAGTGGATCCATAATCTTTCCTGCAAACCTTCTCGCTAATCATCAGATCCCTCACTTCGTCAAGCTTTAGTTTATCTTTCGCGGATGAAGCGCTAATTGCAGTTACTGTTGCAGCCCAACTGTCAGGCAAAAAAGATAACAAAACTAAATCAAGTACCTCATCACTGAATTTGATCTCGACAGAACACAACTGCCCAATGATCATGTTGAACTCGTTCAGGTGTTGTTGCACGTGTGTGCTCTCCGACATCCTGAGGTTGAATAACCGTCTGATCAGGTGAACCTTATTCGCCGTTGTGGGCTTCTTATACATCTCCTCCAAGATCTGCAGCATCTCCCTTGTAGACTTGGCTTTAGTCATGTGGTAGGATACGTTCATGGACAGCGATAAACGTAGCGCACTCATCGCCTTTCTGTTCAACAGATTCCACTCCTTCAGTTTCATCTTTTCGGGTTTCTCCTTCTCCTCTAGGGGCACATACAAATATTTTCCATAAATGTAATCCTCAATCTGCATCTTTCAGAACCCGAAATTCGATCTGTCAAACTGCTTGATTGAAATCTTCTCGTTGCTCATCGTGACTGCTCCCTCTGAACCCGAGGCTCTGATACCAGTTGTTAGGAAATAAACACACGCACACGATGACGATAAGAAAATAACACAAGATTTATTTACCCAGTTCGTCTTGCGACTACGTCTGGGGGCGATGCCAAGCCAGGTATTTCACTATATTTTTTGGATACTGATTACAATGAGAGAACATTTATTTATAATAGAAACTTTGTCCTAACCCTAAGCCATTTAGGAACAAACTTGCTCCTTACTCCAAGCCCGGAACAAACTTGCCATAATTAACAAACTTGCCAGATGAGGGGGAAGCACTTGTGGGATACGTGGATGCAGATTATGCAGTCAATGTTGACACTCGAAAATCCTTAACAGGATATGTGTTTACTTTGTTTGGTACGTGTGAGAATTATATTCAATCACCGTTAATGAGATGATGTGAGTGATTCACTATATATAGAGATTACAAGTGAGATAAACAAGAAAATAAATATAATATATTCAAAGATAATGATTAACACAAATAAAAGATTGTTATCTATAATATATTATACTATTTATATAATATATTATTCTATAATATTCTCTAATACCACCGGTCAAGCAAAACTGGGAATGTAAATGAACACGAGCTTGGTACGCAACAATCTAACGCGAGTTTGAGATAGAAACTTCGTGAACAAAACACTGCACTTTCGTTGTCATATAGCAGGACAAATAAAGGAAATTCGAAATCACCAAATAGAGAATGCCAAAACGCATAAAAACGCGAAGCAAATGGATCGAAACACCGAAGCCCTTTGAAGGGCGAAAGGTGACAAGAAATTAGGCTAGAAACACTTGCAAGTGTGTCGAAAGCAGTTGATTCGAGCACAAACCAGATAGATCAAAGGGGCGAGCAACCAAAGATATTGATCACAGGCTCTCCGAATAGTGAGAAAAGTAGAAGAAAAAATATACAGCGTGAGGCTATAGAGAAAATTAGAGTGTAGGTGAGTGTGACTAACACAATATGAGTGAAAACGGTCATGGAGGTAGCATGATCGACCATGAGAGGGAACGAGCAGACTTACTCACTCGAGAAGAAGAAGAAAAAATGGGGGACGAGGAGACTTGTTTGCTCGAGAATTAAGAGGAAGGGGGACGAGGAATACAAGCTCGTCGGTGGCGGTTAAAAACGGCTGGAAGAGAGAACGAGGGAGACTAGCTCGTTTGACATAAAAAAAATAAGGCAGTGACGAGGGATACCTACTCGTCGAGGATGCCGAAAAATTGAGAAGAAAGGGGAAGGGGCAAGACGACGATAGGGGATACCAGCCCGTCGGAGACACCGAAATAATAGGAAGGGAAATAGAAGGGTTTCAGTGTATTAGGCTGATACCATGTAAGAATTATATTCAATCACCGTTAATAAGATGATATGAGTGATCCACTATATATAGGGATTACAAGTGAGATAAACAAGGAAATAAATATAAACCATATCTTTGAGAATATATTCAAAGATAATGATTAACATAAATAAAAGATTGTTACCTATAATATATTATACTATTTATATAATATATTATTTTATAATATTCTCTAATAGTACGGTTGTGTCTTGAAGGTCTATTCACTAGTCTGTGGTTGCATTATCTACTACTGAAACGGAGTACGTGGCTTTGATTGAAGCAGTTAAGGAAAACATGTGGCTAAAGGGAATTCTGAAAGAGTTTGGTTTATCACAGAGAAGTGTGACTGTCTTCTGTGATAATCAAAGTGCAATACATCTTGCAAAGAATCAGGGGTATCATGAGAGAACCAAGTATATTGATGTGAAGCTGTACTTTGTAAGAGATATTGTGGAGAAGGGTGTAGTCTAAGTGGTAAAGATTGCTACTGAGGAGAACCCTGTTGATGCATTCACTAAGGCATTACCAAAAGAGAAGTCTGGTTTATGTCCTAGGTTGGTTGGATTGCATTATTGTCCTCTGAGGAGAAGGTTGTTGTTCTTGTGGCAGGGAGCAGTGGTGGAGGCTGTCCTTTGAGAAGGATAGTTCTGAGCTGTTTTAGTTCAATGTGGAGATTTTGAGCTAAAGGTGGAGAATTTTGAGGTTTATCTCTTAATCTCAAATCAGATGAGTTGTACCAAGTTGATGGACTCAGCTGGTGGGCGTATCAGCTAATGGAGTCAGGCAAGCTAACTTAGGCCTGATCAGATGAGTTGGAGTTTTCTAGTCAGATGAGAAAGTGATGCTTAGAATCAGCTAAGTTGATAAGATTAGAAGAGTTCATATCAGCTGAGTTGATATCTAGTAGCAGAGTTGGTCTTTTAGCTAAGTATTGGATATCAGAAGAGTTAAACAGAGGAGGGAGGTCTTCTGGTTGTCTTCTGATCGATGCATGTGTTACGAGAACAAGTGAAGGGCATTGCGGTCAATTCAGATTGGGCAACGTTGGAAACATGAGTTTGTTAGGGAGTTGTAACAACCTGCCAGAGTCACGCAATCAACACACGCTGCAATCAACCTTGATTAGTATAAATACCCCATAGCTTGTAATTGTAAAGTTTGACGCGTACGAGCATTCGTTCTTGAGTTGTGAGTTCACGGGTGAAGTGAGGATAAATCCCTTTCCGGGTGATTGAGTGTGTAAACATTCTTATATCAATCAAGATTGAAGTCGTGTGTCCAGTGGATATAGATCAAGTTGACCGAACCACTTAAATTCTTGCGTACTTTGTTTTTTCTGTTCTCGTATTTCATATTTGTGAATTGCTATCGTTGTTGGATTGTTTGAGGTACTTGTTTTCTGTAGTGATTGGAGACGTCTAATCTTGCGGATAACTTGACAGTTCTTATTCTGGAACTCAATATCCCTACAACTCAACAAAGGGTTTACGTAGTTTGATTATCTACATTCACTTGAGGGTCAAGATGATAATCAATTATAGAATGGTCACACTATTACAAAATATGAAGCTCTCAATTACTCTGAATTTTTTGAGTTCTTTTTCCCTCTAGAGCCCTAATTCAACAACTAGGCTCCAAAACAACTATAATTGGCCTTGAGCTCAACTGCCTTTGAGACGGTTAATTTCAACTTGTAACCACCAAAACCTAAAACAATTGTAAATTCTCGAAAACCGTTATCTAGAAGTTTTTATCTTCCTGACAATTACAAATTAATTGTAACTAACTCTCCTAAGCCAACTCTCACGAACCAACTGATCCCCTAAGCCATCTCATCTGATCCAACTAACCCGATTCATTATTATGTAACCTAACTATCAATGCTCCACCTCAGACTCAGTTACATAAAATGTTCATTTTCCACTCATAATATACATCAATGATCATGCCAAGGCTCAAGCTTCACTAAACTTGAGCAAAACATAAACTTGTTGCTAGGTAAAACGTTCTTCACCACATGTATGACAAAATGCAACTTCATACTAATATGCTTTAATTTGATCATAAAAGACACACAAAATTGTAATAGTCTTTTGTTGCACATGCACCAAGTTACTTTGTAAGACTCTTTTGGATTTATGCATGTAGAACCTTTTTTAAAACTTGTGCTTGCTAACAAATTAGTGAGCACTTTTTATCTTGTTTTTCTCTATCATAATTAGTAAACGTACGTATCTATAATTAGTATATCCCACTAATTAAGTTCATGAACTGATCTATCACATAAGAAACATGTTGAGGCGCAAGCTGATTAATTAGAATTTTAAGCTGATTAATTATTCTTCGATGTGGGATAATTTATGCGCGACTTATTAAATATTTAATTATTTTATAATGCGCATAAAGTTGATAATAGTATAGTATAATACACAATAGTATATCGATGAATATTATTGTACACCAAATAATATCTGTCGTTACATTTATATTTTTTTTAAAAAATTTTACTGTATTAAATTTTATCCATACATATATGTTACTTATATGGTGATATATTGTATAATATATTTTTATATATTGAAGAAAATAAATCATAAAAATAAATATAAATATAATGCGATAGCACATTTAACTTGATATAAAATAATGAAATATGCATTACAAACTATAATTTTGTATATATTAATAAAATTGTTAGAGGGGAGTTTTGCATAATGTGGATGGATGACATGTGAAGGGTGAAAAAAATCAACGGACTGTATACATTATATCAACATGTGTTAATAATTTAGTAGAGTGAAACAACAATTGAAACACAAAAGTTGGAACAAATGAATGAATCGATTATCAAATGAAATTGTTTATTTTATATTTGGTGTTTCACTCTGTATTCCATAGTATGGATGAATGATGAAAAAAATTCAATGAACAATATACACTATATACTGATATGGGTTAATAATCCAGTAAAGTGAATTATAACACAAAAGTTGGATCGATCATTCATCCATTTCATTATGACTTAGTATTTGGTAAAGAAATTAAGTTAAAATTCAGAGTTATTTAAGTTAAAAGGTGTATATTTTGTTGTAGATAAATTGAAGAGTGCACTATTTCCATACCCGATTTTAGGGGACAACGTTTTGTCCATGAATTCTTGGATCTTGAGCCAAAAACCCTAGCTACCTAGTTTGTAGTCAAAGATGACTTTTTGTTAATTTCAGAGCTTCCTTTTTACTCATTGTAACCCACATTTATTTTGTTTTTAGTAAATTCAGAGCTTCCATTTTTACTCATTGGTAACCCCCATTTATTTTGTTTTTAGTAAATTTTAAATGAATTCCGATTGTTCGAGATTCTTGAATTATGGGAGCTAGGGTGAGCGTTGAAAATCATGTTGTCGATTGTCCTCTTCTTCTTATCATCAAATTCAAACCTACAATCCTATTTCTAGGTATGTCAACTTTCGGATAGCATCCTACTCAAATCTGGTGGATCTTATTTAAAAAGGTATATGTATTTTTTAATAAAATTGCAATTTTTTCTTTTGTGAATTAGTTTTTATGATTTTTAAAAAAAATATTATTGTTATGCACAACATTGACACTTATTAATGTATACACCAATAATACACGAAATAGAGAGTTCAAACAAGTGTTACTAATGAATCATTATTTCTTATGGAGTGTATTTTACTCATATCCATTTTACAATTTTGCTTAGTAGGCAGGTTTTTTGTTAGTTTACATTAATTGCATGGTACTTGTGTGCAGGGAAGCCAACTTTTAAAATTTTCTTTTTTAAAGTCACATATTTAGACCAATTTCTTTCACAATTTGAGTTGGTAATAGACCAATTTCTTTCACAAGATTCCATTTGTTTATTATAGTTGTTCATGCTGAACTTGGTGTACAGTACAAAAGTAATAAATACTGGAGTAGAATAAAACAAATAGTGTTGTAAAAGAAAGCATAAATATATAAAAATACTCCATTTATTATTGTGTTGGCATCCAGTTGGTGCAGAGTTGGGTCCCATAAACGATCCCCATAAAATGAAAATACAATTTCCCAACACTTTGCCCCAAATCATGGTTTCTTATTTTTACCCTCCCTCCTACACTCACTCCAATATCCTTACCGGCCTCTATTTATTGCATTGCATGCACAACATCTTTTGACCATTCAACCCATTCTTTCGATCTACTACGTTTCTTGCTATACTAAATCAACTTTGTGTAAAATAATAGTACTCCAATATCAAGTTGATACCAAAAACAATTTTGCAATATGGGAATCGCAATTACTAATTGTGTCTCTAATATGTATGTTAAAACATGCATTGATAGAAATGGTATTCGTGTGTTCAAAATGATGGGCAACTTTCCGACCAATACAACATTATTTATTATACTTAAAATGCGAAATTTTATCTAGTTTTTTTACAAATATATCCTTATTTATTGACCATTAAAATAATAATTATTAATTGGGTAGGTCTAGTATGGACTCGAGTGTATGTTGTGCACTCGAGTCCATTAACTGTTTATTTATTATTTACAACAACATTATTACATAAGTTCGCTTGTGGCCCAGTGACACTTTCTCACATAAATTTTCATAATGTTGCACTTACAGTGATATATAAAAAATTAGCTAAAATAACTTACAACGATAAATAAAATAATTAATTAGCGGAAAAAATATATATAAAAAAAAAAGAAAATTCCCACTTTCTTATAAAGAAAAAAAAACTACCAAAAAAAAAATGACATGACACTCGAGTGTACGGCCATCTATTAGGATGGAGGGAATATTAAAATACTTGTCATGCTCAATATCTATATCTCTTGTTTCCATGAATATTGAAAGTAATGTTTCATTAACATATTATCGACCTTTTATTTCAAAATAGACTGCAAGGTTCAATTTATCATAGGTGGGGTAAAAGTTGAATTAATTAATTCAACAACATTTGATTGAGTTGGATCAAACTTCACTCGATAAGTAAAGAAAATAATACTCCTATTATAAATAAATAAATAAACTATGACAAATTTTATGTTTGACGAAAATTGAATTTCAGATTCAAGATTATTAAATGTATTATGTTTTGGATTCTGTGGACTTCATCAGTTTGACAAAATTTGAAGTCATGTTATTGACATTTCATAGCTGTCAAACTCAGTCAGTCATATTATGAATTAAATTCGTCCTATAAAAGGGAACAAATGAACCCTTTAAAAATAGAGTAAGCTAAAAAATACTATAGGGCATTTACTTACGAATTATTAACCAAGTTGGGGGTGTGTGCGATGATTAATGAGTGTACAATTAAAAAAGGGATTGATTTGAGTCAAAGGAGAGAAAACAAACATTAATGAAGACTCGAGCAACAAGACGGCGAATGGAGTGGAAGATGATTAGTGGAGTATTATGGTAATCATAGTAATTACAACTAATTAAACAGCTTTGGATGTCCAAATAATGTCCCCCCACACCTCACGTGCGCTTGTTTTTTTTTTCAAACATTGTCATCATTCTCATTTCTCACCTTGTGGGGATTGTCAACTCAAACAGCCTTTTAACCTACTCAACCAACACCACTATCAGTATCACTCATCTTTTTCTCTCTATAATTCATACTAGTATATAGTATTTCTCAAACAACCTTTGATAGAACATTATTTTATTTTTAAAATTTTCAACCACTTTTTATTTAACCACACACCTCACTAAATATATTGAGTAAGAGTTTTGAGGGATAATTTTGTAAAACTTTAAGTATAAAGTAAATAAATGAGATAACTTTTGTATATGTATGGAGAAAAATAATGACATTTATATATAATTGAGGATATTGTGAAATTTATAAGAGAAGTATAAAAATTATTGTGGGACTGTCCGGACGGATGAAGTATATAAATACTATACAATGATACCTTTTATGAATTAACTAGATTTGACAAATTAATAATCATTACTTGATATACTTAAGTTGGGTTCAACATATGTAAGATGAAAAAAACAAATTCAAACACTCATAATCAAGATTAATATTTCAGGTAAGTAATAATTAAAAAGAGAATCGTTGTGCTGTGGTGACATTATTCGAGGAGAAGCACACAGATTAGCAGCAACATGCTCAATAATACTTCATTTGACTAAAACCAAAGTGCTTAAAACACAAATCCACACCATATATCAATCATCTACAATGATGCTATAGACGACATACACGTTTATGGATATATAGCTACAACTTCACATGATTGAAATTTCCACAAGTACATAAAAACCAATCGATAAACACGACACGACACAACACAAACTTCTGTCCGATTTAGTTCCTAGATCAAATTAAACGCAAACAACTAGAGTTTCCTTGACTATTTTGTAATATAATCGCGTAGATTTACTTGTCATGCTTCAACTACGCGAATATGCTTAGGGGCCCGGTTTGGTTTGACGAATCCAGTCCACGCTCTGCTGTTGGCAATCCAGTGATCATTTTCCTGAAATACATACTAAAAATCATTCAGTTGGTGTTAAAACAAAAATGTACATAAATCAGCATGTTGAGTTTGTTACATCAAAAGCTAGATAAGCTGTTACCTTTCAGTACCGTTGTTGCCCGGCTTCACAAGAATAGTCAATCTTTTAGCAGTCTTCATGAACTCACTGCAGAGAAAGAATCGCCCAAGCACGTTAGAAAATGCCAAATCGCTATACTAAGATTCTTCCCACACAAGAAATTTACCTGAATGGTTCGTCTCCAGCTTGTTTGACAGCACCTGTTGCATCACGATACAACACGTGGCTCAGCATCTGCAATCTCTCAATTCCAAACATTTCTTCTAGCCTTTTGTATAGTTCTTCATATGATCCAAGAACAGATAGATCAAGACTTCGGCCTACATCTTCTGACTCCAAAAACACTTTGCAGTGACCAGTACCAAGGCCAAGTTCAGATGCATGATAACCTGGTTTCCATAAAAATTGTGCCCCAGACACAATGTTTGGAACATCTTCACGTTCAAGAGAAAAACTTCCGGTCCCATCTGAGGAGATTGATCCACGTGTCACTTTAGAAGCCACATCACTGGACATCTGCTGCTCAGTGAGTATAGGTTGACCAAACAGGACGAATCGAGGTGTCATCGGGCCATCGGTTTTCTCTGATTTCTGACTAGAGTTTCCCATACTTAGAAGGCAAGAGATGTTTTCATTACTGTCCACATTGTTTCTAGCCATCCTATCGGGAATTTTTGGTTGAGGATCGAGACGCATGAAACTGGCTGGAAGCAGTCCTATCTGCAGTTTGTTGCTAAGGTGGAGTTCCGATAACGGAAATCCAATTTGAGCATGCCTGGCTCCCTGTATGCCTGCAGTAACGTTGTCTGAAAGACACAAGGGACTGCTTAGACCAAGGGGAGTGCCTGAAAATGATGGCATTGGAAATGGGCCATCAAACGGGAAGTCTGAGTGATGAGGTAAACGCAGCTTCTTTCTTGGTGGTGAGAAGGGTGAGAGATGGAGAATTGGTGGCATAGTTGACACCATTTCAACTAGCCAAGGACTCACACACTTCACATTCTGCAATAGGTCTGGTTCATCCCATGTTACCTGTGGAATTTGGACAAAACAAGTTAACATAAGAGTAGATGAAAAGCATGAATTTTTGTTGGCACTTACACATTTTCACTTGGTGTAGCAGAGAGATAATAAGAAAAGCTTGTAAAGTAACCATCTCCAACTACAATTCCATTATTGTGAATCCAGATCAACAAACCGAGCCTAGTTACTTTACCACCCATAATCGAATATATTAAATTCTCCAGAGTGTTAAATATAATTAGACCCCACTGGTGCTCTCACCACTCCAGTTAAAGCTATAATATGCCAAAAAACAGCCAAGATCCCTTTTGGAGCATGTGGTTGCAGAAAAAATGAACACAACTAACTTACAAATGACAAGCTGTGCAGCTCTAGGGACAGAACATGAGAATACACATTGTATTAAAGACAAAAGTACATGATTATGCACTAGAGCTGTGGATCCCTAGATATTCTTAAAATGATATTCATATTAGATCACAGCATGAGCTCCCAAAATATAACTTAATGAACAGAATTAAGAACAGAACAGACCAACAGAACCGATTAACATTGACTAAGAAATACTACTAGTAAGCAGCCACGAATTACCTGAAGCAGTCTCCATGGTGAATTAGGCCAACGGAGAGGATCCAGGACCTGAACAGAAGCAATAGTCCCCATGAACCAGCTAATCCGAGACGAGTCCTCTGTTTCAAAGGGCATCTTGAATCTCATCCCGGAGCACCACTTTATCCTCATTGCAGCACTCACAGAAGATGCTCTCACACAGAACTCCGGCGTGCTTGCTCGAGGATAATAAACAACCTCGAACGCCTGGCCGTTGGCCGCCAAGAAAGTCGCCTCCGCAACCGATTCAGGCCTCACTTTCCCTTTCTCCCTCATATTCCCATTCCCAACCCTGTGAATCAACCGATTATCTTCCTCCAAAAACACGAAATTCCCAGCACCACCGGAGTTCCACCCAGATGAAGACTCACTCCCACCGCTGCTTCTCTTGGACCTCCGAATCCCAACGCAGAGATCCCCGTTCTCGGCCCTTAAAAACACGATTGAATCTCCGGCCACGAGCTTCTTCTGATTCACAAACGTGCTCCATCCAGTAGTCAACAAGTGCCTCCTCGGTGTCCCCCTGTAGATATGCCTGAATTTCCAAGTCTCGCCATGGACGTCCTTTGCGATTACGTTCTGCACAGGGGGGTCAGCCGAGTAATCCAATCGAGGGAAAATCGTCTCGGCGCAGTACCGAGGAACGGAGAACCCTCCGCCATTGTTGGCATCAGATTGCGTGAGGGTTTTCGCGAAGGAAGTGGGTTTATCATTAGATGCAGATCCAACGGTTCCCACAACTCCCTTGTCGTCAAAACTATGTTCATTCTGCCCAACCGGAATCAGCCTAATTTTGGCGTAAACTTCATCCGTTTCAGGGTCAGCCAGAAATTTCACGGTGGCGACACGGCACAGAATCATCGGAGGAAGTTTGGGCAAAGACCCGAAATCGACAGTAGTAAGAGTGTGCTCAGCGTGACCTTGTGGGAAATAGAAAACTTTGGAATTCACAGACGGCATTTGAACCATGGCTCCAGCACACGCGTGCCATAGCTCGGAGTCCAAATTCTTCTCTCCTACCTCTTTCATATCTTATTGATCTAGAATGAAAATTTTCTGGTTCGAATTAATTTATTCTTGTACACTCTTGTTCAATAAATGCTGCAAATAATTCAAAGAAGACAATTATTCAGGAAGTATAGAATACAGCTCAAAAGCACTATTCCATTAGAAAGGCGAGATCTAAAGCGGTTACCTCTCAAAACCAAACATCACAACAAAAGTTGGCCATCCCACCATATTTGTAAACTCTGGAAAACAAAATAACAGTTTCAGAAAGCCATGAAAACAGAGTCCGAATAAACACGCGCATAAAATTTGGGTAAGTTAGGCAGAAAATTGCGGTGTGTTTGAAGTAAAGGCGAAGATCGAGGAATCGGCGATTCAAATGCAAGTGGGCGAAGCGAAAGAATCTGCGATTTTACTGAAACATATCTCGGCGGTTTGTTTACCAATAGTTGACGGAGAATGTTGCACTGTGCTCGCTCTCCATGTGGGTTCTTTGAGAAATGTAAAACGACAGCGTCTACAAAGAAGGTAAAGTTGAAGAGAGAGAAAGAGATTTGTGGCATGACATGGATTTATGGTTGGTTTTGTAGTTATCTCTCTTTCTTTCTTTCCCTTTCTCTCTCATCATCTGTACTATACGCACCAGACAAAAAGGACAATCTCATTTATTACTTTCTTTTTAATTCTACAATAATATTTTTTATTTTCCTTTAAGCTTTTGGAGATAAATCCTTCTTCTTTTGTTTTTTTCATTTTAAATGACGCAAAGCGCTAAATACAATAAGTACCGTAATTGTTTATACATTTGTTTTATTCTGTAATATGTTGGATTGAAGATAATTTTATATATTATTATTTTAAAACATATTTAATCTACTCAGTGTATTTTATATAATGTTTATATTTTAAACAATGTGTATGTATGTTAAATTTAACATAAAATATAATAATTGATGAAAGAAATTGAATTTGTATGGGAAGACAGAAAAAATTAAAGTAAAAATATAACGCAAAAAAAAAAACGGTAGAATTCTTAGAAAATGGGAAAAGTTTATTAGAAAGATTTTAAGGGGGAGAAAGATTCAGAATTAGATACTCCTTAATAAAGATTCTAAAATTGTTTGTACATTTTGAGTAAATGATTTTTTTTTTCATAAATTTCATCATCATAATATTTATATATAATGTCATTATTTTTACAATTAATTTATTTATGTTAATCATAAAAGTTTACAATAAATACACCTCAACACTTCACACTTATTACACATTTTTTTTAATTGTATGCTAAAAATATAGTGCAAACAATTATAAAACACACAGAGTACAAGGTAGAACAAAAAAAAGTTTTAAAGCTACAAATCAACTTTTATTAGAAATATTTCATATAAATTTTTATGTTTATTAAAAAAGTATTGTATTCAATTTTACTATAATATATCTACATGATAAAATTGTTTCACACAATACCAACTTCTAATTTTTTGGATTTTGGAGAAATAATTCTTTTTCTTTATTATTAGAAGTATGATTGGAATCTATGTGGCTAGACAATCTCTTCTAATTTGTCATTGTAGGTAAATAGTCCACTCGTTTTTTCTCTTCTCACCATTGGAGGAGACATCAATATCGTTGTAATACATATTTATTTGAAGATCTTGAGTTTGAGATTGTATTGATCTTATAAATTCCTAAAAAAACATATTCTAATTTATAAGTGTTTTTTTTTTTTCGAAAACCTTGGGTTAGTTTTGGAAGAATTGTTGCACCATATTAAGAGGTGGACCGGATTTCGAGTACCAGTTGCATCCGAATTTATATAAAAAATAAAATTGAGTATCAAGTCATAACTTTAATTAGTTGAGTTCTTAGAAACTAAAAATATCTCAATTTTTTTTTTTTTTTTATCTATATGTTGTTTTGTAAAGTTAGTAAATAAGACGAAGAACTAAAATTGCTTAGGTGGTTAGAACAATACTGCTATTTAGAACCACGACGTTACGAGAAGGATTGGAAAGAAGAAAGTAAACTAGGCAACTTTTTGTTTTCAATTAATTAATTTCTCTGACTTATTCTCGCAATCAAGGCTGTTCTCCTTCTCTTGCAGTCTAGCTCACTCACACGATCACTACCTCTGACCAAATCCTTAGGTCGTTCATCCTCTTGTAATCGACTCTAGTGTAAGGACTGTGCCATTGAAGATCCAAGGTTGTATGTGATTGATTCTATCACAAACCTCTCCATCCACAGATACAAAGATGAGCATGTTGTCACCAATCGCACACACCTTCAGGGCAGCAGAGAGTCGACATATTCGTTTCAAAGCCACCTCTAGGTCTGTTGCACCAACAATTTTCTTGTTGGCAAAGCAACCAACTAGAGCTCACCTAGTGTGAGAGAGATCCTGTGTATCGACCACAATCTCACAACTCTCAACCTCAGAAAACGTGAACTTATGGTTAAGTTCGCTTAGTTCATCAGGCATAATGAGGGACAAAAGAAACAGTTAATATAAAAACGTTTAGGCAATGATGAGATCACAATTAAGAACCAAAGACACAATATAAAAGTGGAGTGACCATCAGAATCGACGGTATATAGAAATCAGAATCCATTCCCAATTAGGAAGATCACCCGAAACAAAATCCCTAAGATGAAGTTGATGATCCACCAAATTTGTACAAACTCATAATCAAATCGTCGTCTATAATCTCAAAAGACACGATAATAAATGCTAAATACTCCAAAGGGGTCCGCACAAAGGCGTCGTGAACTCACCAGATGCTAGAGAGAGAAACCGCAAGTGAAGAAAAATGTGAGGAAGAAGAGGGTTCCAGGAAAAATATTGTGTGTGTAAGTTGAAAGGAAATGTACGAGTTACACAAAAATCTGAACGAAGAGTCCTTTTGACTTGATAGATTTTGCATCCGGTTTAAAATTTATCTTAGTCCACTTCTTACTTGTTGTTGCGTCGAGTTTGAACGCACAACGAAATCACCAAACTAACCTTGATCAACCGGTAAGGAAATGGATTGAAACAGTGTTGTACGAAGATGCCTCGTAGATGGTGTTGCTCCAGCACCTGCAAAACACGTCGGAGGGATCTCCGACGCTCAAGTCAGAAACCGGTGATCACCAAAGTAAAGGTGTTCGGAGAACAGTCGCCCGGAGGTGAGACCGTTCTCCACAGATGCAAAACGATGCTCAAGTGAAAGTGAGTATAAGTGTAGTGTGTATTATGCACTGAAATCACGTAAAAAAAGTATGAATGACATATACACAGTATTTGTAGAGGTACCTTGGAGGAAGGGATAACCATCTCCTCCTATTTCTCCATTCAACAACTTATCCCGAGTTTCCAGGGATTTAGACGAAGTCTCCCTTGACCTGGCCAGTCGAGGCCTCAATTCTGGCCCACTTGGCCCAGTCAAACCCTATCTTTTAGTGAGAAACAATCCCACGATTTTCTCCACTGACCAGCCAGCTCCGATAATTCAGGGGCAAGCCAAGGATTCCTCCTGGGCCCTGATTGGATCGACCCTATATGGTTGGGCTTAGGCCCGGTTCTCGATAAACCTGTGTAAGACGTGAGTCTGGGCCTCTGGTTAGGTCCTGGGCCTTGAGGCCCAGGGGAGGTCCCAACCCATAGAATATGACCCATAATTGGGGTATCAACTAGCATGTGCCCTACTTAACATAATATGGGTCCTAATCACATAATTCAAGCATAATTAAAGAAATAAATAGACGAATAACATATAATAATATTACCCGGATATTCCACGTGTCATTATCTCATAGGACGACACATTTTGGCTGCATCACTTGTTATCATGCTTTAAATTAGAAAATATTGTGCGTGTTAGTTGAAAGGAAATGTACGAGTTACACAAAAATCTGAACTGGAGAGCCCTTTTGACTTGATAGATTTTGGATCTGATTTAAAATTTATCTTAGTCGTCCACTTATTTGTTATCATCCTTTAAATTATTCATTTCTTCTTTTTCTTCTCTACACACTTTTTAGTTTTGACCAAATAAAACGAATAAGACTATCTCGAACGAGGTGTTTGAGGCAAATCTGCAACAGGACTCTCCTCCCATGCAAACTTAATCCCTAACTCAAATTGCCACAATTGACGAGTATGTGGTAAAATTTTCACCAAATGTTCGAGATACATTTCCCTTTTTAAGTTTTTTTTTTTAATTGTAACAACTAGTTTTATATCCTTAGGTCAACCTTTTTTTACATTTTTTTTTTCAGTTTAGTTTTTTCCTTTATGGAAATAAATTTACTTTTGATTTTAGATTTATTATAACTTAAATGATACAATTAAAAATTATATATTTGATTATAAATAAATATTTGATAAAATAGAAAATAAAAAGATAAAATTAGAAATATTTTATGAAAGTATTTATGTTAGTTAAAATTTGAGTTCAATGCTCTAACTAAGGTGTGTGAATTCATAAAATGTTTTCTAATATTCTCTCTAATTGCGTAGAGAATAAGCACCGCCCCAAGCCCAAAACTCCTCCGCCGTCTAAACAACGCTCATCTTCTTCATCAACAATATAATTCTACCATCTTCAATCCCAAGTTAAAATCACACAAAATCGCCTGAACAGAAGGTAAGTTGCGCCGCCGCGCCGCCTGAAATTCCAGCGCCTGCCGCCGCGTCGCTTGCAACACCGCCGCCCGCCGCCGCGTCGCTTGCAAAACCACCGTTCAACGGTTGGGCAAAGGGTTTTTTTTTTAGGGATTTAGTTGGGATCAATGGGTGAATCTCCCCGTCGGAGCCACGGTGACCGATCGGGTGAGTCATCCATCTGATCCCATTTTATTTTCGTTTTTTCCTTTCTGCATGTTAATTCAGTTTGTTTTTTAGTTTAGTTCTGGTGTTTTTAGGATCGTTTTTTTCTTTTCTTCTTCCTATGCTGTTATTTTCTGCTTTCGGTATTTTCCCTGTACCCGTTGTCGGTGTTTTCCCTGTCCCCGCTGGTTTGTCTTCTTCCCTGTTATGATGGGTTTTCTTCCTGTTTTCGGGTTTTCCCATGGTGGCACTTTGTTGTGTCTGTTGGAGCTGGTAGGCCTTGGGTCCGTTCTTATGTGGTTTGGGAGGTTTGTAGCACGGCCGTTGCTATCTTCTTAGATCGCGGAGTTTCGAGGTATGCTGGCTGTTCGTTGATCCTTCCACCCTCTCACGATTGAGTCTGGAATTTGTGATCTTTTGGTAGAATTTGCTATTTTGATAGGTAAGGGCAAGTGATATATAATTTAACCCCTATCTGTAATTCTACTACCTTCAAAAAAAGGTGTGTGAATTCTTTTTTTTTTTTTTTTCTAGGGCGAGGGTGTCTTGTCCAAGAGAATCTCATGTGTGAGATTAAATTTCATTTTAAAATTTAAACATTATTTTACTTTATAAAATGGTTCGAATAGGTTTATAAATTCACATATCATATTAAAAAATTATCTCGAGAGTGGAAAAATCTTATAAGTCTGGAGGGTCAAAATTACAAAATTTTATAAATTTAAAACATATTGTTTATAAATTAAAAAATCTATAAGTTCTCAAAAAAAAATAAAAAAAATAAAATAATATATATATATATAATTAAATCTAAAGGGCCCCAACCCTCCTTTAAAACTGTCTGTTATGGTTTGACTATTTTACAAATCGAATCGGTTACGATTACGGTTTTGAACTGTCGGTTCAACTATTTGAATTTTTTTTTTCGCTCGTCTTCTGTTTGTTTTTTCTCATTTTTTAGAAAATAAACTATGTACTACATAAGAGATGAGAGAGGTTCCGGTTTGATCGGTTTAACCACCGAACCATCGGTTTTACTTTTGAATTTCCGTAACCGAACCTTAAATTTAAGGTTATGGTTCATTTTTTAACCGAAAGCAGTCGGTTCGTCCAGTTCCGATTTCAATTTTGCACATGTCTAGTTGTTGAGTTCCGATTCATTTTTAATTTTTTTTTTTGTTGATGCCAAAAATTTACTTTATATAGTCAAGACTTTGTTTAATTGTCCCTGTGACAGTCAAATAAAATTTCTAAAGAAGTGTGGGTTTAAGAACAACCCTCTTTAATGTTAATATCTGATTTGTTCTTTGATGGAGGATTTTCACAGTTCATTTTTTCTTATCCTAGTTAATTGGAAGGAGAAATTTTGCCAATTTAGAGCCTATATATGAAATAGTTAAATTATTATTAGAATTTGAAATAGTTTTTCTATCAATTCAAAATCTGGAAGATAAAAACAAATTGAGGCCTACAAATATAGAAACTTAAGAACATATTTGTATTTTATAGTTTTCAGTCTTATTTATCACTATTTTTAACTAGAAACACTCAAAACATAAATATTTAATAGTGTGATACTTAATTAAATTGACAATTTTATTTTTTCAAATCTCGAATTAACAATTTCTTATTTTTCAAGTCCGCAAACGATAGAAAAAATTAAGCCCTTAATTAATAATTTTACTTTTTTTTTTTTACCTAAATTTATAAAACTCTTAATAATAACAAAACTAAGGAGCCTATTTGACCCAATTCACATATTTTACTAAGGAGAATAACATTCTCTTTCTTCCATCTAGTGTCATTTTCCATCTTCTACCATGTGTCACAAAAATATTTTAATTGTTGAATTTGACTTATCTTCTTTTTTTTTTGGAAACGAATTTGACTTATCTTTAACCATGCATTTAAGTACCAACATTTCATGTCTCAAATCTTTTTGAGTAATTGAATTTGAAATCTAATATTTGAAATTTAGAATTATAATTTTAAAATTATATTATATATATATATATATATATATTACAAAAGTCAATCATATAAATACAACAAACTCTACATAAATACCTATAGAAAATCCTTCCACAAACACCTATAAATTGTATTCTCTTTTTTTTTTTTTTATGGAAAGTTAAATACCCATCCTTTTTTTTTTCCCTCCCCATGACTCGAACCCAGGACCTAAGACCCAGGTAGTGGTGCTCTAACCACTTGAGCTATCCCACTTTGTCTATAAATTGTATTCTCTCTGTTTCAAAAAGTTTATTGTATTTGTTATTTTGTATAAAATTAAAGAACATATTTGTTTAACACATTTATTCCTCATTAATTTTCCTCTCTCCCGGTTGACCTTTCCTTTATATCACACTCTTACATTTTGATAGAAAGTGAGAGAAAATAAATCATGATCAGTTTATTCACATTTAGAGACAATATTCAATAACACATAATGAGACAAAAATTTGACGGTAATAGTTAACTGTAATCATCATCAAAATTAAGTCAACATTTCATATGCGAAGCCTTAAAACAACACAAAGTTTGATATGCGAGCGAAAAATTTATGTAATTGAACAATCCAAGAAACCCAAACATGTAGAAGATGTGTCTTATAAAACAAATAGCTTGAACGATTTGTGGTAAAAATAGAAAAAAAACGACAAACTTTTTGAAACAAAAATAAAGACCAAATGCGACAAACTTTATGAAATGGAGAGAGTATAACATACATAAATTCCAAAACAAACCCATAACATTGAGCCTTACATATATCACTTAGGCTGGTTGAAATTGAGTATTACATTTTTTATATTTAAAGTGAATTAAAATGAAATTTAAATATGAAAAGTTAATTATTTGATAATTTTAAAAAGAAAAATAAATTATAGAGTAGTGACATCATTGTGTTTATATAATTTATAGTTTAGGGTCAAGTCGCATGTCCGGTGTTTCTACCATATATTTTGTCGTCTGTTTTATATCGCAACTAATCACCAATCTTAACACATGCACACTCAACACACATGACTTGTAGCCCCCAAAATTTCAAATTAATACATGTTTTGTTCCTATTTTATACTCTCTCCACTTTTAAATAAGTGTCACTTTGCCTTTTTATTTATTTTTATAATAAGTGTCATTCTATGTTTTTTTCTTTAATTTTGACAATTTTACCCTTATAATTAATTTGCCTTCAATTTCAATTAATATAATAGCATAAATCATGGAAAAATCATAAATATTGTACATATGAATATCACATACATTCTTGACCACATTATTTACTAAACAAAAATTTAATATCAAAACTATTTATCATTAATGAAGGGTAATATTGACCATAATTTAATATCTTAATTTATTGAAAAATGTTAAAATGACACTTATTAAAAAATGGAGGGAGTATATATGCTGAAACTGCATCTACACAACACAATTATATGATTTAAGGTTGTGTTTGGATCATGGACGAAAATATCCGGAAATTTCCCCAATATATCCAATTTTTGCGGTCACCGATATCGATATTGAGAAGAAACGATATTTCCACGATATTTGTAAAAAAAATCGAAAATAACAATAAAAATCGATATACAATAACAATATCGAGACTAATATCGGTAAAATATTGAAAAAATGTCGGAAAATATCGGAAAAAATAAAATAAAAATCGAGAAATGTCAATAAATTAAAAAAAATATCATATGAAATAACATTGTAGGATATATTTTATATAAATTTATCATAAATTTAATGTATTTAAATTGTTTTGTTGAATTTATGTATTAAAAGTTAGTTATTAAATTTCCATAATTTTTAAAATTTACCGATATCGATATTCGATATCGATATATCCATCGATATTTCCACAAATTTAAGGTCTTGATATTTCCATCGATATCGATATTTTTGTCCTTGGTTTGGATGGAGGGATTTGATTTGAGGAGGTATTTCAAATAAAAGATTTTGAAAATAGATGGATTTCAAATGACACGGTTTGAGAGAGGATTTAAAATCCTCTCAATTTTAACTAAAAAAATATTCTTAGGATTTTAAATCCATTCATTTCATTTTTAATCCAAACAAGAAAAGTGGATTTGAATGATGAATTTGAAATCCATAGATCAAATCCCTCCATCCAAACGGAGCCTAAAATAATTGATACCCAAAGTTTTTAAATAATATCCCATTTCTAAATTCATTGTGTTCATCCCTTCGTACACAAATTTTAATGAAATTGATTAGTTTATATATAAAGTAAATAAGTTGAACATATGAAGTATTGCGAGTTCTATTTATAAATAAATTATTGTCTTCGAGTAAAGTAAATGAAAATTTTAATAAATAAGTGATGGTTGAAGGGTATAAATAAAGTATTTTGAATAATATTATTTTATAAAAGTGAATGAACATAAGAAAATTGAAAATTCTAAAATAAAAATAAAGAAATTTAACAACTAAAAAAAATGAAAATTATTAATAAAATATCCTCTCATGGAGTGGATAAAGTAATATGGGAGTTATGGAAAATGTTGGTTTTGACCACATTTTATAAAATATTAAGTGACAATTTTATAATCCGTTTTGCGTAAATGGAATTAGTTGATTTGATTTCTCAAAACCAAATTTTGGGTGAATGAGAAATTAATATTAAAGTTGGTCATTTAATGAGTGAATAAATATATTGTTGAATGTATTTATTATTATATGATAATAGTAATGGATTGTGACATAGATATGAAATGTCATATCTTTTGGTGAATAATTGATTATCCAAAGGTTGTGTCTTTTAGAATTATTGTGTTAATTTAAAAGACATACCTTTTGTGAATAGTTGCTTATTTCTAAAGGTTGCAACTTTTGGGAAAATAAGCTTATTGTGAAGAGTTACACCTATTACCTAAAGACTCTTCGAAGTCTATAAATAGATCCCCACATTTGCATTCCAAAATTACTCAAGCCAAAAAGCTTTCTTGCATTCTTATCCTCCAAAACATTCTAGCATTCTAAGTCCTTGCATTAGAGTTTTATCGGAAGTTCCGGATATCCATTTTGCGATTCGCCGATAGCTTCCGATTTGTAGTGCAACAGTCGTGAAGTTTTAAGTCGTTGTATCTTGGGGACGGTTGCTAGTGATCCGTATTGCACCTGTGTACGGGGCAATAACGTCTTACGGAGATAGAGTCAAACTCTAGCCTCGACTTTCGTGTTTAAGTCTGTGTCAACATTTAATCTTCGTCTACACATACACCTCATTTTTTTCTAACAATCGTAAGACGTTATTTTTGTGTATTCGAAGATGTCTACTTCTACTATTTCTGTTGCTCCTACTTCTCATATTCACTCTGAGAAACCACCGAAATTTGTCGGTAATGATTTCAAAAGATGGCAACAGAAAATGTTGTTCTATCTAACTACCCTGAACCTTGCACGGTTCTTGAGGGAAGATCCTCCTACTGTAGAGGAGGATGACAGCGACCAACAGAGGTTGACTGCTCTTGACGCATGGAATCACAGTGACTTCCTGTGTCGTAACTACATTCTGAATGGGCTAGACGACTCATTGTACATTGTGTATGCCACCTTCAAGACAGCCAAAGAATTGTGGCAGTCTTTAGAAAAGAAGTACAAAACGGAGGATGCCGGATTAAAGAAATTCATTGTCGGACGGTTCCTCGACTTCAAAATGGTTGACTCGAAAACTGTTTTAGAACAGGTTCGAGAATTGCAGTTGATCCTACATGAGATTCATGCCGAGGATATGCAATTGTCTGAATCCTTTCAAGTAGCTGCTATAATAGAGAAGTTACCGCCTCTGTGGAAGGACTTTAAGAACTACCTCAAGCACAAGCGCAAGGAAATGGGTCCTGAGGACTTGATCGTGAGACTAAGGATTGAGGAAGATAACCGAAAATCCGAGGGCAAAAGCGATAAGAGTAGTGAAGAGGCGAAAGTGAACCTAGCTGAGTCCGGAAGAGGCAAAAAGCGCAGACGCGTTGACAAACAACAGAAACCTCAGAACGCTAAAAGGTTCAAAGGTAACTGTTATAATTGTGATAAGCCCGGACACAAGGCAAGTGAATGTCGCCAGCCAAAGAAGGCCAACGTGAATGCCAACCAGAATCAGGCTAATATTGTGGAACACAAATCCCTGTATGAAGAAATGTCTGAATTGGATCTATCCGCTGTCGTGTTCGAAGCAAACTTAGTGGATAACCCGAGGGAATGGTGGGTAGACACTAGTGCTACCCGTCATATCTGTTCAGACAAGGAAATGTTCTCATCCTATCAAGCGATCAATGGCAGAAAACTCTTCATGGGAAACTCTGCTACATCGAACGTGGTCGGATTGGGGAGAGTGGTACTGAAAATGACCTCAGGAAAAGAACTAACTCTTGTCGATGTGCTGCATGTCCCAGACATTCGAAAGAACTTAGTCTCCGACTCATTGTTGAACAAAGCCGGGTTTAAATTAGTTTTTGAAGCTGATAAATTTGTACTGACCAAATGTGGTCAATTTATTGGGAAAGGGTACCTTGAGAAGGGCCTTTTCAAAATGAATGTACTAACTGTCAAGCGTGACATTAAACGCAGTATTAATAATAGTGATATTAATTACTTGCTTGAGTGTTCTAATTTATGGCATGGTAGATTAGGACATGTAAATCAAAATGCCCTAAAACGTTTAGTGGATTTAGATTTACTCCCCAAAATGGAATTTGATTCACAAAAGTGTGAGATCTGTGTTGAGGCAAAAATGGCCAAATCAGCATTCCATTCGGTGGAAAGAAGTACTACACCTTTAGAACTTATCCATACAGATATATGTGATTTAAAGTTTGTGCAAACTAGAGGTGGTAAAAATTACTTCATAACGTTTATTGATGATTGCACAAGATACTGTTATGTATACCTCTTGAAGAGCAAAGACGAAGCAATTGAAGCTTTTAAAGCTTATAAGAATGAGGCTGAAAATCAACTTAGCAAGCGAATCAAAATGATTCGAAGTGATAGAGGTGGAGAATATGTTACACAGTTTGAAGAATTTTGCTCCCAAAATGGCATCATTCATCAAACAACGGCACCATACTCACCTCAATCAAATGGCGTTGCAGAACACAAGAATAGAACTCTAAAAGAGATGATGAACGCTATGTTGATTAGTTCGGGCTTACCCCAGAACATGTGGGGGGAAGCCATACTTTCAGCCAACTATATTCTTAATAAGTTACCACACAAGAAATTGGATAAAACTCCATATGAATTATGGAAGGGTAGAATCCCATCCTACAATTACCTTAAAGTGTGGGGGTGTTTGGCTAAGGTTGAAGTACCTAAGCCAAAACAAGTAAAAATAGGACCAAAAACGGTTGATTGCATCTTCATTGGGTATGCACATAATAGTAGTGCATATCGATTCCTGGTGCACAAATCAAACGTTCCGGAGATGAACGTAGGAATGACTATCGAGTCAAGAAATGTTGTGTTCTTCGAGAACATATTCCCTAAGAACCAAAGGGAAGAAGTAAATTCACATAAGAGAAATTATGAAACTGCAATTGGTTCACCAGAGGTTAATGCGGAACCTAAGGTTGATGAAGAACCAAGACGCAATAAAGGGCCAGAAAGGAAAAGTCCTTTGGGCCAGATTTTCTATCATACATGATGGAAAATGAACCTCGGACAGTTCAAGAGGCATTGTCTAGTCCAGATGCTCCTCTCTGGAAAGAGGCTATAAACAGCGAAATTGAGTCTATCATGCACAATCATACTTGGGAGATAGTTGATCTTCCACCAGGTTGTAAAACTTTAGGATGCAAATGGATCCTAAAGAGAAAATATAAGGCTGATGGATCAATTGATAAGTACAAAGCTCGTTTAGTAGCAAAAGGGTTCAAACAAAAGGAGGGATACGATTTCTTCGACACGTATTCTCCTGTAACGAGAATTACATCCATTAGAGTGCTCATTGATATTGCAGCATTGCACAACCTTGAGATACACCAAATGGATGTAAAAACGGCATTCCTAAATGGGGAATTAGATGAGGAGATATACATGGAACAACCTGAAGGGTTTGTTATACCTGGCCAGGAGAACAAGGTGTGCAAACTTGTTAAGTCCTTGTACGGACTAAAACAAGCACCTCTCCAATGGCATGAAAAATTTGATACAGTGATGTTATCAAATGGCTTCAAAACGAATGAGTGTGACAAATGTGTTTACATTAAGGGCACACACGAGGAATATGTGATAGTATGTTTGTACGTAGATGACATGCTAATAACGGGAAGCAATCATGATATAATCATGAAAACTAAGAACATGTTGAAACGAAATTTTGACATGAAAGATATGGGTCTAGCAGACGTCATACTAGGGATAAAGATCTCTAGAACTCCTGACGGAATTTTCCTAACACAAGCTCATTATGTTGAGAATATGCTTAGGAAATTTGATGTCTTTGACGTTCCCCCGGCTAACACTCCCGTGGATCCAAATGTGCACTTAGCCAAAAATAAGGGAGACCCAGTGGATCAACATAAGTATGCTAGAATTATCGGAAGTCTGATGTACTTAACGAATTGTACACGACCTAATATAGCATACTCAGTCAGTAAGCTCAGTAGATTCACGAGCAACCCCAACAAGATTCATTGGAAGGCTCTGATGAGAGTCCTTAGGTATTTGAAACATACGCTAAGTTTTGGAATCTTGTATACAAAATATCCAGCAGTGTTGGAAGGATACACTGATGCTAATTGGATATCTGATTCAAAAGACTCAAAGTCCACTAGTGGATATGTATTCACTATAGGTGGAGGAGCGGTGTCATGGAAATCCTCTAAGCAAACTTGCATAGCTCGTTCCACAATGGAATTGGAGTTTATTGCATTGGACAAGGCTAGTGAAGAAGCAGAATGACTTCGAAACTTCTTAGAGGATATTCCCGGTTGGAACAAACCAGTGCCTCCAGTGATGATACACTGTGATAGCATGTCGGTTATTGGGAGGGCACAAAGTAATATGTATAACGGTAAATCTCGACACATTCGTCGGAGACACAACACCGTTAGACATTTGATCTCAAGTGGAGTAATCTCCATTGACTATGTGAAGTCAAAAGAAAATATTGCGGATCCGCTTACAAAAGGCATTAACCGAGATCAAATGTATAGTGCGGTAAGGGGAATGGGGTTAAAACCCACACACTAAAGGGTGTTCATAGCGGTAACTCGTCCATGCTGACTGGAGGATCCCAAGAACTTGGTTCAACGAGACAACTAAGTTATGAAGCACTCAAAAGTGCACTTGAGAAAACTAAAGAAACCCATTCTCGATTCCCTTCAAGTGCAACCTTACACCTTTCGGTGCAGAAAACCTGCTGACGTGTGGTAAGGTTAAGCTTAACAGCTTTTAATGATTCCTATATCCCAAGGGTGTATTATTGCAGGATACTTTTGATAGGAGATCACCTATATAAGTGTGAAGTGGGGCCGCTTCAAATGAAAACACACTTATGAATCCAAGATATGGTCTAGGGCCGAAATGGACACAACGTGAGAACCAAAGGGTATCAGAGTCGTTGCTGTGTATATGTCATTGTCTTGGTTTACACAAAACGCCAACCAGTTCAAGACATCGTGTTCACTGAGTAGCAAGTAAATCCGATGTCATTTTACTAGGGAAGGTTCAAAGCCTGAAGCTACCTATCCCGATGCAGTAACGGTTCGTCGGAACTTTCATAGGGAGTCACATGCATTAATTTCATTCATGTGGGGGATTGTTGAAAAATGTTGGTTTTGACCACATTTTATAAAATATTAAGTGACAATTTTATAATCCGTTTTGCGTAAATGGAATTAGTTGATTTGATTTCTCAAAACCAAATTTTGGGTGAATGAGAAATTAATATTAAAGTTGGTCATTTAATGAGTGAATAAATATATTGTTGAATGTATTTATTATTATATGATAATAGTAATGGATTGTGACCTATAGATATAGATATGAAATGTCATATCTTTTGGTGAATAATTGATTATCCAAAGGTTGTGTCTTTTAGAATTATTGTGTTAATTTAAAAGACATACCTTTTGTGAATAGTTGCTTATTTCTAAAGGTTGCAACTTTTGGGAAAATAAGCTTATTGTGAAGAGTTACACCTATTACCTAAAGACTCTTGGAAGTCTATAAATAGATCCCCACATTTGCATTCCAAAATTACTCAAGCCAAAAAGCTTTCTTACATTCTTATCCTCCAAAACATTCTAGCATTCTAAGTCCTTGCATTAGAGTTTTATCGGAAGTTCCGGATATCCATTTTGCGATTCGCCGATAGCTTCCGATTTGTAGTGCAACAGTCGTGAAGTTTTAAGTCGTTGTATCTTGGGGACGGTTGATCCGTATTGCACCTGTGTACGGGGCAATAACGTCTTACGGAGATAGAGTCAAACTCTAGCCTCGACTTTCGTGTTTAAGTCTGTGTCAACATTTAATCTTCGTCTACACATACATCTCATTATTTTCTAACAGTAATATGGGAGTTATGGAAGTTAAGTAAGGATTATAAGAGATTAATTTTGGATTCTCCCTTGTTCTGTGTTCTCACACGACATTTAGACAAACATTATCACGTAAATACTAAACACACTATGTCAGCAATTCACGTTATTGTGTTTGATGCAAAGAATTATATGTAAAATTTGATCAGTTTCGAAATATCTTCCGCTATAAATGTTTTTTTTTTTACTATTTATTTTAGAGACTTGTTTATGAATTTGAGATGAACTAAACACAAGTAGATTTATAAAGAAAAAATGAGTACAGATTCTTCGTGTAGCATAATTTGTTTATCTAGTTAATTGTTAGCTAATGAGTAATTTAATTAATTAGGTCTCATTTTATTTAGCTCTGTATTTTAAAACACCTGAAAAAGACATAACTTTGAAGATGCGTACCGTAGTATAATAGTAATACTTCATTGGTCCAAATCTTAACCTAATTTTTTTTTATTGATTATTAATTTGATGTACGTTTTTTAAATTCATTTTCCTACGAAAAGAATCCTATCAATTTTAATGGTTAATTTTCATTTATATTTTTTTTTTTTACTATTGAGGAGGAGGGAAATTCGAATAATTAACCTTTTTTTGTGTGTGTTGAATTTTCTATTCATAAAGAAATTTATTGTCTTATTTAATGATTTGCAAAATTTCATTACCGTAAGTGTATACAAGTTTGGAAAGTTTGAACTCGTCACATCCCGTTGCATTTACAACATCAAATGTCTTGGTCTTACACAATACAAATACAGTATGATTCTTCATACCAAATTTTTTATTTACTGAAATTGTGAAAAAGAAGTTCTTTAACAAAATTCAATATAATTTTTCTTAAAATGTATGTGTATGAAAATTTATTTATTTAACTGAATAATAAAATGAAAGAATAATTGAAAAGAAGGATAGAAAATAATTAAAATAAAATAAAAAATGGTAGATAAAGTTAGAATTCGAGAGAAGAAAGATATTTTATGATAAACTGATTAAAAAAAAATTTTACTCCATCCATCCCAAGTTTTACATCTGAGGGATGACATCGATTTTAAGAAATATAATATTTTATGTAAAATTATTAGTGAAAGTATAATAAAAGTATAAATGTGGAGGGAGAAAGTATGAAAACAGAAAAAAAGTGGAGAGCAATGAAAAGCAAATGACATTTATTATAGTTTTGTATAAAGGTACAAATAATTATTAATAAATGTGGAACCACAACTTGATAAAAGAAAAAGATAAAACTTTAATGAAACACTTAAAATAATAAAATGTAGTACTCCCTCCCCATGAGAAATGTTTACACTAAAAAGTTGACACACAAACTATAAAAAATGTGTAATGAGTGAAGTGTTGAGCGTAATTTTGTAAACTTTTATGAATAAAGTAAAATAAATTATTGAATTGAATTGGATGTAAAGTAATGACACTTTGTGTAAATATATATATGAATATTGTGAGGGTAGGGTGTATGAAGAAGTTTTCTTTTGTAAATGCGCAGACAATTGTGGAACGACAATAAAATGTACATTATATAAAAGAAAAAGAAAACCTAAAACCATAAGCTCACATGTCGAGCCAGAGGCCGGCATGCAGTTAAAATCTTGATTGGGAAAACCCTCCTTAGGGACAAAATTCGAGGTCAAGGAAAAAATGTACACTCCTCTAAATAACAATGTCTAAAGTAAGACAAATACGAATGGTCCGTGATAACACCATCAATCCGTGTCATCCAACATATTCCAACCAACGTTTATGAAGTGTCACTTGCATGAACTCTGAAGTACTAATTAAAGGCGGTTCATTCATCAGCGGCTGAACAAGATCCTCCTCAGACCAACGTCTAGTATGTTGAACAGTGTGCAAACAACTATGATACAGATAAAGTAAAATTTAAATAATTTTAAAATAAAGGTATTTGGAGAAGTCAGTCCGACCCGACCGTGTTGGTGTCATCCTTAATTATATGAGGCAAATTCAAGTGCAAATGGAAGTCGAAGTTGCAAGAAAATTGGGTCAAGTGCTTATTCAATGAATAATGCATGGATTTGGAAACAACACGCTATTCCATTGTAGGTTGCCCCATCCTTATTCCTTAGCTTAATTTGATCTATTTCTACCAAAATACCCACCGAACCAATCACACTCTTTCTTCTTTGCTATTTAATTTATTTATCAGATTTTTTTATTTTTTTTATATTATGTAGATAGAGAAACGTGTCAACTATTAATTAATATTTTGATCGAATTAAAAATATAAATGATCAATTATTTCTATTCGTAAAAAATTAAGAGAAAAAGAAAAGAAAAACTACTACCTGGAAAGGTTTTGCATCTCCATCAACATTCATTCTCATCACCCTAATTTTAGCAACAATTTTAAATATTATCCTCCAACCTAAAAATGAAGGTTACATATATCCTTGAATTAATGATGATGTTTTATGTTTGTTAATTTGTCATTGTTGCAACTTTGGTTTGTAATTACCATTTTTCAACCCAACAATAAAATGCCTTAATTTAATCATACACTTCCAAAATGATGCATCAATGCCAAATCCGCACGACAAGCTGTTTAATTTAATTTATTATTTTATTATGTCGACGGAATTTTCTTACCAATTTAATATTTGAATACCATTTACGTCAGATCATATTTATTACTAATAATTTTTATTTATTTATTTATTATGCTTTACCTGCATATATATTGTCTAATTAATTCTTTTATTAGGTTGAAAAATAAAAATCTAGAACTATGAGGTCCGAGCCCATTAAAAATATTGCAAGAAAAAAACACGTCAAGAATAAACAATAATAAATCAAAATCACCATATATATTAATTTTATAATATCATTTAATCATTATAATTTCTCTTAATAATAATATAATAAATTCAATCATTACACAATCATCCAAAAATTATAATCTCACTCAACAATAATGTAATAATACAATTTCATTCAATCTTACACATTGATTAGACATAAATTTAAATCTTCTACTATTCAAAAATTTAAAAAAAACACATATATTACCATTCATGAAGTTTAAAAACTCAGAATTTTAAAAAATAAAATCGATTTTTAAACCCACCAAAACTACATATTATATAATTCTTATTACAAATCAATTAATTAAATAAAGAGACATATAGATGTTAAATAGATAAAATGCAACTCTAACATTCCTTTGCTTTTGCTTCAACCACCCCCATTTTCCTTTATATTGTATTGTATGATGTGCCTGACGTGGCGCCCGTGTTGTATTGACATTGTTTATATATAGGGAGTAGTATATTTTATTTGGATTTTCTAATCAATAATTAATTATGTAATTGAGGAAAATCTTAACTTTTTAGTCTTGGGCATTTTTGGATTAACTTGAAAATACCCGACAGGGACGTGATTGATCGTTTTAACTTTTAAGGACGTTTTATATTAGTAAGTACAATGTAACAATGCTTTTAACTTTTAACTTTTAAGGACGTTTTATATTAGTACGAGGAATTTGCAAAAACTGCTTTCAAAATCTTCTGATCATGAATAATGTAATATCTTCTGATATTCAACATTTAATTAATTACGACACCAAATGTCAATTTTCCTAAATCACTAACTTCAATATTTTGATGCTTGATTGACTCGAGAATGTTGTAAATTAAATTCTAGAATGGTTTATTTTTTTATTTTATTTTATTTTAAAGTTCACTATTTTTTTGTGTCAAAAAAAAAAAAGTTCACTATTTTTTTATGTATTGTGATTTTTTTAATATTTTAGCAAAAATAAAATAAAAAGATAGTAATATTTCCGTCAATTGACCAAACGATTTTTACCTATAAAGTTCTAGTTTTGATTTTGCAAAAGAAAATAAAAAAATCCGGTCCACATTTTGATTAACCAACCAAATGATTTGATTTTCGATATTTCGAAAAAAAAAATTCATTCATAATTTATCGAGTGATCAATTAATAGGGATACAATTGCTTTTGACGGGAATTGAATTTGACATATGGACATAAACCTGAAATTGTGATAATATGAAAGAATTTCATATGAATGAATATAAAATTATTTTATTTATATTAATTCTCTAAATATGAATGTATTTCTATAATCTTATAATAGTACTTTTGTTTTCCTAGATTTTTTTTTTAATGCGTGAATCTTTTTCTAGATCTTTGAATCTAAAGTTTTAATTAATTGCATCACATGTTTTAGCTAAAAATCTTAACAATAGTCTAATCTTTTATAGATAAATTTGAAATCATATACACATGTACGTAGCACAATTCTCATTTTAAGTAGTAAATAAATTTATTGTGAAATCATCATTTTTATGAAATGATGTCCCTACACCCTTATGATTAATTTTATGAAATGATGTCCCTACACCCTTATAGATGATGATTTAATGTTAAATCCACGTGTAAGATTAAATGAGATTCATAGATGATTTTTTAAAATTGATTTTAAAATCTCAAAATAAGATTGAATGAGATTCATAAGTTTAATGAAAATGATTTTTTAAAATTAATTTTTAAATCTTAAAGTAAAATCGGTATAGATTCTTAAACATCCAAAACACATTTCTTCTTAAGTATGTGATTGAAATCCGTGCCCTAAGCTGGCAACACCTCTACTGTGTGTGATTTCACACAGTAGAGGCCGTCGTCATTTTCTTCAATTCCCCCAGCCACTTCCGCCGCTCACCCCATCTCCTCCTCCTCCAGTCGTCCACTCTGCAACCACCCCTCCACCTCTCTCGGCCGCTCATGACGGCTGTCGCCTGTTGCTAGGCCTCCGGCTACGCCACGCTACGCGGATGGAGGTCCCCGCTGCCCACGCCGACGACACCCCTCCCTCAGCATCGCTCTCAAGCGCGGACTGGCCCGCGCTCAACGCCCAACGCCCTCGGCCGCTGTCTGGCCGCCTCCTCCGAGCAACAACGGTCCCACCTCCTTGGCCTCTGGTTCTGACCGCGACGTATTTTCCTCTTCTGCCGCTGCGGCCAGCCACCCCCCTCCCCCTTCTCCAGCGGATGCCTCCCCCCCTCGTACTCCTCTCGTTGCTCCCGTTCGGCCACCATCCTCGCGCGGGCAGGTGTTGGCCTATTTCTCCTCTAGCGATATTGCACTAGTAAAGCAGCTTATAACTCAGTTTCCGGGCCTGGCTATGTTTATGAATTCCCTGGACCAGATCGTCCTCCTCGGTGTTCACCTCCCTTCATTTGAGAAACAATTTCCTAGATTTATGGCCTTTCTCGAACCTTTCGCTGGATCTTTGCTTGATATGTTGTCTCCTACCTCGTCCGTGGCTGACTTGGTTGGGCAAAGCGATTCCGCACTAAGCTTCACTGAGGCGCCCGCCCTTTCGGTTGACAACGCTCCCACGAGTCCATTGGCTTTCCCAATTCACATGCGTCCGTTTAAGAAGGGAGATTTTGTCACGATTTCGATTGATAATGCAACGCTACAAGCTGGTGTGAATGAATTCAAAGATGCTCTAATTGGTCGCTTACTCACTCCGCGTGGCAAAACCCCAATCCCGTATGCTGATTTGTCGAAGAGGCTCATTGAGACCTGGTCCCTCCAAGGGGCCCAGTCCGTTGTTCCAATCGAAAAATGATTTGTTGTTCTTAAATTCCACTATCTGGAAGAGCGTGACAGAATCTTTAGGAGAAGTACTTGGCAGTTGGGCTCAAGTTCCATTCGGCTGCAAAAATGGTCTCCCGGTTTCAATCCAAATCAGGCCCCGACTTCGATGGCTAAGGTTTGGGTGCGCCTTATCGGCTTCCCGATTGAACTCTAGCAGCCAACGGTTCTCTCGGGTGCAGCCTCAGCGGTTGGCACGCTCATCAAGATGGACGCTCACACATCGGCTAAAACTATGACACAATATGCTAGAATCTTGATCGAGGTGGATATGAAACAACCTCTATTGGAGCGACTGGTCCTAGAGTGTGAGGATCAATCTGTGACGGTGGAAGTGCTCTATGAACAACTTCCGGAGTTTTGCAACCACTATAAGGTGGTTGGACACGTGACTGCACGTTTCTCTAAGGGACATGCCCCGCCACCCACAAACTACAACCATCCTCTCGTGACGATCACTGTGGTAGGACTCGCCATAGGAGAGGGACGTCGAGGCCTTCCCCTTTGGATCTCCGACCTCGACTGTCCCCACAGGACCCCACCTCAGCTAGCGGAGTCGATCCGGTCCCAATTAGTAACTCCTTCTCCAGCCTCGACGATCCATGCATGGATGAGCCCACAAACATTCTTTTGGAGCCTGCGGCTGAGGCAGTCAACAACACTCAGGATTTAGAGGCTGGTGCATCTTTGAAGCTGTCGGCCAATGACACTCCCGTCCCTGCTCAGGCGACCCTGAACCGCCCCACAGAGAAACTCAGACGTCGCAAGGTGCCCGTGGGGAGCGTATCCTATCAACAAATCCCAGACATCGCTATAGATGATTTCGAGGCTAAAGCCTGCGCGGACTACACTGTCAAATCTTCAACAGGGATCGACAATGATATGACCCGAGTCTCCATGTTCAAGGACAGATGGGGCGATACTTTCGAACCACCATAGATCCCCCATCCCGTCTCGGGTTCTCATTTGATCAGTTCTTTCAGGCATTTTAATCGTTTTACTTGGTAGTTGATTTTCAGGGGTGTACCACTTTTAATGCACCCTGCAGGCCTCTAATTCGAATTGTGAACTTGTGGCTTCTATCTTTTTTTTTTTCCTTTTAATCCACAACCTTTTATTGTCTTAAGTAGTGTCACAACTCACAAGTCACAACTCACATGCATCTTCAATTTTCGAATAATATGTATTAAATATATTATTATTATTATTATTATCTTCCTTACATCAATATTTTCACAATCTTTCCAACACTACAAGTTACTCTATTTCATTTTCTATTTTTCTTTTAGAATTATACATTTTTTTTAATGTAAATGACTGCTCCTTTCATTTCTCTTCTCTTTTTAGCATCAATTATTTTTCTTTATTTTTGGCTTATGAAAGAAAAAAATCAGTATTTTTTCTTTGCTTTGAATGAGAAATTAAATTATTTATTTTTAAATATAATACAAACAATAATTTTTTTAAATTTTATATTGATTTTATAAAATATTTTTACATTAAAAATATGAATACAATATAATCTAATAATAGCTAGAGTATAGTTTTTTTTATCATCCCATATATGCAAATCTTCCACTAGTATTATACAAAATATGTACAATAAATAAAATATAAAATGGGGCATATGGGTCTTCCCACTAGTATTATATATAATATATATGTGCAATAAATTAAATATAAAATGGGATGCATACGTATTCGCAAAGAGAAAGTTGTTTATTGCATGAGTTAATAATTAACGTACATGTGATATATACGGCCAATGTGAAGATATATTAATAATGCATGTCACACGACGCACAACCAAACAAAAGCCACACAAATCGACAGCCTTTGTATTTTTTTAATTGTTAAATTATGTAATTTCAAAATCGTATATATCCATAATATATTTCTTAATGTTATTATGTCTTTAATTATATATATATTTATATCTTTAAGTAATGGTTGAGTGAAACGACATATATATTCGAAGTGGTAGTTGGAACTTGAAAGAAAAAAACATTGACGAAGACATCCCACATTAGCATAGCCCACCACAAGATGACCTACACAGATGCTTCAATTATACTCCGCGCGCGTCCGAGTTTGTCATTTACTTTTACACATTGATTAAAAAATATAGTATTATATATATACTGAATTGATAATGTGAAGGGAGATGGAAAAATAAATATCTTTCAATGGACAATCAAAATGACAAAATATATAATTATAGGTGATTTTATATAATTTTTTGTTATTTTTATTCCAACTCTAATGTGTAATAAATATATCACATGCCAAACACGTCCCTTTTAACATTATTTAGCTCTGTCACATCCACGCCAAACTAGCCCTTCGTGTATATTAAAATGCATTGTCATGATGCTATTAAATAATAATCAGTACTATCTTATTTATCCGTTTCACAATTATTTGTATACCCTAAAAAGAAAAGTCCTGCATAAATTTCACTTTTAAAATACTCACATATTTACACAAAATATTATTAATTTACTCATTCCAACCATCATTTACTTAATTTATATAAGTCTACAAATTACCCCTCAACTCACTTACACTTTTTCTTTACAAAGTATGTCCATTATGTGGTGTAAACACCTATAAGATGGAGAGAGTATATGTTATACCCCAGTACTTATATGCTCGGTTGCAAAAGTCGGCACCTAGTCGGGCCTAGGCGTTTGTAGCCGGTCTACCGTCGACCTAGTGATTTTCGATTGGACACCATTTTTTTAAAATTCCGGTGTTGAAATCCGATTAGAGCGATCAAACACATTTTTTCAAGTAGAATCGACGCTCCGAACAATGTACGTGGCTTTGCCATGATGTATAACTTTTTTTGATAAAATTTTGTCGTTTAAAGGGTGAAAACTGCATTTTTATAAAAAAAAATTTAATTTTTGCAAGTTTTAATTTCTTAAGGACCTCCTCTGCAATTTCTGCTTTTTTAAATTAGAATTTTATATATATAACTTGAAGATGTTACCGATAAAATATAAAAAAATAATTTAGACGGCCGACTAGGTGTTTTCAATTCGTTCGACTATCGATTTTGGAGGGGTAAGAAATGAAAAAAAGTTAGTAAATTAAATAGTCGTCGTATCCCATGCTGAGGGTAGGCATGCAGGTGCAAAATGGATGGGCCCAAAAGGCAGCAGAGCACCAGTAATTGTCTTTATTTAAAAGTGGTCCTGTGAAGAGACTCTTTTTAGTGATGGGCACTGTGCCAATAAATAAATAAATAAATCTTCAACCATTTTAATTTCCCTATATTATTATTATTATTATTTCAACAACATGTCACACACACAGTACTCGAACAATCTTCAATTTCTATTGTCGGAATTAATGGAAAGCTATTTTTGAAAACGAGTAGAGAGAGAGAGAGGGTAAAACAAGCAAGGAAAAGACCTCACTCATTCATTTGTTTGTACGTATACAAAAACATCATTGAAGTGTACTATGAGTTTGTTCGAAAAGACAGGGGTGTGTAATGTGTATCCCACTAAATATGAATTCTTCTTTCACTAATCTGGTACTTCACTCCTGCTCCTCTCAAAATCATCCATTCAATAACATCTTTTTTTGTCTAACGTTTTTTAATTCCTTATGTCTTTTTTTAATTCTATTTTTCAAAAATTATAATATTAATACTCCATATGATTTTTATTTGTTATATTCCCTGTGTCCAAATGTAAATATTTATTTAACAAATATATTAATATAATATTATTCACTTTTTACTTTACACATCTATTTTATACATAAACAATCAATACGGAGTATTTATTAAAATATGTGTTAAACGAATCATACATATTAAATTTGAACGAAATGAGTATATACGTACTATATAATTAGGAAATTAAAATTGAGTTTTTAATATAGTGATAAAGTACACTTTGATTCTTGATGAATTATTATCTTGGGTATAATTTGAATCCTAAATTACTTTCGGCAAAGACTTGCGTAGATAGTTTCACGGTAACTTGTTTAGACCGTTTATAAATTAATACACATTCACACAAGACCTCATTATTTTTTATACAAATAAACCCTCCAGGCTTCAACTAACAAAATGAGGCAACCCCTCCAACTAATTAATAGGGTAAAAAAGTTGTTTGATTTTGAAAGTTAAAAGGATTTATTAATTTGTACCAAAATACATTATATTTAGAGTCCAATATGTATATATCCAAGATCATAATTTTAGGGTTGACATTGTATTTTATGTTAATTTATAATTTTTACTACCTTATATATATATATATATATATATATATATATATATATATATATATAATTAATTATAAACTACTGGTGCCATTAAGTAGAGGTATCTGTAGTTCACAAACTAGCTTAATTGAAAATTTCATAAATAGGTCATTAAAAATAGAGTACTTTAATTCTGTGAACAAATATTATTTTTAATTTTTTGGGAAAGGCTGGAGGAGGGCAATATGGGTATATAGAAGAGAAAAAGGTGGCTTAAATTGTACCACGAGACATGCAAAATGGATTGTCCATCAGACATTTATGCGACACCCAACGTTTCTCAACTACTGTAACAAAGAAAAAGAAATATTGTCTTAATTATTTAAAACAGGAAAATAAACAAATAATTAATTTGGCAGATTTCCATCTTATCGGTTTTGTTGGACCATTTTTTCTGCAACAAATGTTACTTGTTCCAATGCTATATAATTGCAACCCACTCGTGACATATGTAACATATTGTTTGTGATGAAAAGTCAACCATTTTTAGATGAATCGAATGTCAATTCATATATTAAATTGTTCTTCTTTTTAAATCGTCATTTTAATATATGACTCGTCTGAAATAATTGAAAACGAATGAAAAACCTTCGCTTATGGATTTGAGCAGTGTCGACACAATGCTTTCCCGAACAATATACAACTGTTTTTCTATAAATTGGAGGACGAGTAATATCAAAATGATGGATTTAAAGAGATAAACAATTTGATATATGTGTGAAGAGAAATAAGAAATGAGATTAGTTAGAAATTAATCTCATTTCTTATTATTCTTCAATTCATCACAAGAATAGTCGATCGTGAAGAAGGTTGTGTTGTAAATTGAGGTGAATGAATTGTTCAAACTTAAATTCGTAAAATTTTAATATTCGTACATTTGAGTTATCAAATTAATTGATTTGAAGAGACAAACAATTAATTAATATATCACTCGTACTTTAATTTGCCTAAAAATCACTACTAAATGTGGTGAAGTTTACGTCTTTCAGCGGTTTTAGACCTACATTTCGACAAATTTGGTAATTAGGGGCATAAATTGACACCCCAAACATAATAGACAATTTTCGTTACCTCCTAACCCGATGGAGTGACTAGCAAGCCAAAATTATAATAATGTGGATTTCAAGTTTTTTTTTTATAATAATAATAATGTAGCCCAACTATCTATAAATTGACCTACATGTTCTTTTTAATGTGAAGACAAATTTTGTATTTAATAAAAAATTTTATTATCTATATTATATATAATAATAATAATGAAAAACTTAATATTTCTCTCAAAGTCGCATTTCTAGAGGATAATATTTGAATATATGCTAATAATATGGATGGAACTAGCAAATATAAATTAATTTTAATAGATCCAGGGATTAATATTTTTTATTACATTAAAAATTAATTTATTTAAATTATATAGTCGAATTAATTAGCAAAAAATATTAATTGACATATTTTATTCTTATGTACTTCTTCAGTCCCTTTATAATTGATTCATTTTTTTTTTTTTTTTCGTTCAAACCTAATTGACTCATTTTCTAAAATGTAAAAACCTTTTACTAGTTCTGAAGTTCTCTACATTTTCTCTTTTCTATATTGCTCAATCTTTATCTTTCTTGCCACTTTTCACCAATTCAACACATTTTAATACTATATATTTGTTTAAAAAATTAATAGTATTTTATTTCTAATTTATTAAATTTTAGAAAAAAAAATCAGATTTTTAATAAATATAAAATTTTATTTAAAAAAATAGAGAATTTAAATTTCGAATTGAATACTAGAATATTGTCGAATAATTCGAATACCACTTTCGAATCGAATATAGACCAGGTTTAAAATTCAAAATTTTAACGAATACAAATAGTCAATTTTTTATTTTATATTTTTTATTTAGTTGAATCGGATATTGCAATATTCACCTCAATTCAATTCTTTTACACCTATGTATAATTTTTATGAATAACATTTCTTCTCATCAGTTCTAATCCACAATTCTCTAATCAATCTTTTTTTTTTCTTCTCGATCTTTTTTGCTGAAACAATTTTGATAGAGAATTTCTTTTTGAAAATAGGGAGTAGTTCGTAAGTTCATAGGATAAAAATAGTACTAGCTAGTATATTGAAAAAATATTAACATTGTTGAACATATATATATACTTATATTTTCTTTATATGAAGTACTAACATTTTTTATTATATCCTTTAATTTATTTGATCTGTTATGTCCCATTATAATACGGAGTACTAGATAAAATTGTAGTACTAATTTAATTATAATAATGTAAATTGATCAAATTAAAACTCAAATCGAACTAGAATAAACACATGCAGTACTGAGAGCTTTGTGATATTTTGGCAGAATATAAAAGTAGGATGGGTAGATCCTAGATTAAATTTGTGTAGGAAAATAGAGTATGGAAATGCTGTATTAATCGAATTAATTAGGGTTGGCATGCATGTTGGCACCCCAACTTTCAATTGCACATCTCACCTAAGTCTACTTACTATGTTTCTTTTGTTAATTATTGAACAAAAAAAACCATGTGAGAACACGTGGCTGTTTATTATTGGTTTTAGAGGTGTGCAGTAGGGATGAGAATAGATAGAGCCGAACTATGCTTCTCGTTAAACTGATCAAGTTTAGACTTTTATTTACAATACTTTTTAGTAGGCTCAAATCTGATTTTTTTTAATAAACGAGCGGAGCCTGAAAATCTATTTAAAGTCTTTTAAAACCAATTCATCTTAAATCTCAAATTTAAAAATAATTATATTAATATTATGTGATTTTAAGATTTATTTGTTTTGAGTAGTTTGGCCTGTTATCGCTCAACTTGAAAACCATATATAATATTGAATATTTATGTATTATATATTATATATTATATATGATGCATATAGAAAGTTAAACATAGGTCTTACAATCAAATGACTTTTAAAAAAGCTTGAGCATGTCTCATTTATTAAATGAGTTGAACTCAAGTCAAATTTTAGTAAATTGAGTCGTAGATCCCTGTTGGATGACCTGACTCATTCGTACTCTTAGATGAAAGATGAGCATGACCTCACATTCTCACTAATTTGTTCAGTTAATGTATCATTTGACTTATCTTCGACACACCAGGGTCGACTATATATACTCTCGTCGACAACAATTTATCGATAAAAGTGTATATGGTCGACCATGGTGTGTCGAAAAAAATCAATTTTTTTTTTTTGAAATTTTCGATTGAATAGTTTTTTTATGTCATAGAGCCCAAGCCCATTTAAGCCCATTACATGTTCTTATGAATACAAGTATACAACATACGAAGGAAGAATAAAATATTGAAATCAAATTGCATCGTTAGTTACTTTCTAGCCAAAGGTTTTTTTTTTTTTTTTAAGTGAGTATTTATAGAATTCAGGGTTAATTAAAAAAAGGCAATTGTTTATGTGTACCAGTTACATGTATGTAACTGGCTATTTACCCTCCTTTTTTAATAAATCCACACTCCTTTTTTTAGGCACTCACTTCTTTTAGGCACTTATGTGTACAAGTTACATACATGTAACTAAATCCAATTTTTTACATGGATTATTAGTTTTTTACCTTTTTTTTTATTAATTTCACCCCCAAATTTTTTAAAAGAAAAATACATGTAAAATACTATATTATCATTTTATCAATTAAATTAAAATACAACTCATTAAAATTATAATTATACACCGACTATCGATTCACCAATGAATAACCACGAAGTCAAATATTATTCTATTTTTTTAACTTTTAAAAAATAAATATAAAAACATAACGAATATTAAAAAAAAATATGAAACTCAAAAATAAAATTCAGTTTTTTTTTTCAAAAAATGACCAAAATTTAGGAAAAAAATACAAAAAAAATCGAAAAAAAACTAAACTAAAAAAAATCAATTTTTTTTCTAATTTGGGTATAAATGTATGAATATGACATGCTCACTTTCTAGCTTTAATCTGATTTATAATAACTAAAATTATTTTGTTATGTCTTCATTATTTCTAAAACGATATCTGGTTTGTTACAAGTTTTTTAAGGTTGTAGATTATTTTTTATAACTAATTAACAATATAATCTAATTGAAAAATAAAATTTATATTTAGAAACTTAAATGAGTTGAGAATTGGGGAAGAAACCAGCATAATATTGCATCCGCTTTATTATTTTCTTTGGGGTCATCGTCATGTTGATGCATTCATATGTTTATTGAGTGTGATCGTATCTATTAATTGAATTGTGTGTTCAGTGTGATTCATTCTCACTTTTGTTCTTCTTACTAGTTAGTTAATATCATTTTTTTAATATTGATGTATTAATTTGCATGGTATGCCTGAAATTATAAATGTGTTAAGTTATGTATTTTTTGTTAAATATAAATATTAGTTTAAATACGATATAGTATTAGTACGCCTATGGTATAGTACTAGTTAATATATTGTATAGTACTAGAGATTAATGTGGGTATAAAAATATTACGGAGTATTTAATATATGAACTAATACTATACAATATTTGAATTTATACTATACTATATTTGAACTAGTACCATAGAGTATGTGAACTAATATTATACAATATGTGAACTAATACTATACTATATTTGAACTATTATCATAAAGTATTTGAACTCGAAACTCGAAAAAATTAAAACATATACCTATATAAACTAATACTCCATATGTACAGTACTGCATATTAACTAATAATATATCATAATACTTATCAACGATTATCATAACACTTATAAACTAAAAATTATATTCATAAAAAATTAAAATAAAGTGATTAAAAAATGAAAGTTCAAATGAAAAAAATAATTAAACAATGTAAAACGAAGTTAAATTTGTAAGGAATAAAGTAAAATTTTGAAAGGATAAGGTGAAAATTATACACCAATTAATTAAAGTAAAATAGTACCAATAAAATTGAACACTTGACTAAGAGAGGTGAGAGTTTTATTTTTTAAAACAAATTATTATTATTTTTAAAACAATTAATATTATTTTTAAAATTTTCTTATTAGATTTTAAAATTTTAGAATAATTATTTATGACATAAAAAGAAATTACGTTAAAAAAATTATCATTTGAAACACAAATGATAAACAGAAAGAAAAATAAATTTAAAAAATAATATTAAAAAGATAAATATAAATATCAATGGGGTAAAATAAAAAAAATAAATTTAAAAATTAATGGAGTATTAGTTTTTAATGATAAAATTTAAAAAAAATTAATTGAAGTAAAATAAAGGCCCATGAAAAAATGTATGTGTTAAATTGATATAGTAAATGAGTCATATGTTATTGGATTGGATATAGTACGTAAATGAGTCATATGTTATTTCATATTTGTAATGGGTTATTGGATTGGATATAATAGTTACATATATTTGATTTAATATAGTAGTTAAATATCAATTGAGTAAAATAAAAAAAAAAAAATTTAAAAATTAATGGAGTATTAGTTTTTAATGATAAAATTTAAAAAAAATTAATTGAAGTAAAATAAAGGCCCATGAAAAAATGTATGTGTTAAATTGATATAGTAAATGAGTCATATGTTATTGGATTGGATATAGTACATAAATGAGTCATATGTTATTTCATATTTGTAATGGGTTATTGGATTGAATATAGTAGGTACATACATGTAACTGGTACAATAACTATATTTGACATTTTTTAAATTACACATATGTGGAGACTATATATAGACTAGAGTTGAACGTAATAGTTATAACTTTTTACAATAAACTCACATTTGACCGGCCTTGATGGTGTCCGAAGAGGGTACTCCAAACTTTTTACCCTCATTATATACTGTTTTTTTTTTTTATAGACATCGACCTTTTTAAATTTGGTCACCCACATTTACTCACTATTAGAATTGGAATTGATGTTGTTGTTAGTCGATCTATTATTGACTAACAGAAAAAGAGTTCCGAGGCTATTTTCTTTAAATATTATTCCCCTCTTTTAATTCCTAAACCTAAATTCCAAATTTTTTCAATTTCTACTAATAAAAAATCATAACCCCTAAACCCCAATTTTTTTCACATAAAATTAATTGAATATAAATTCAACACAAGTAATATTAATATATATAATATAAAATTTATATATACAGGGATTTTTCACATAAAATTATTTTACTTTTGAAAAAATATACTCCCTCCGTCCCAACTTAACTTTCATACTTATTGTTCACCCTCTTTTTAAAAAAATTATAATAAATAGAATTTTGAGATATAATTTTAAAAATAAATAAATAAGTGAGTTGACTTGTGTGTATGTAATGTACCATAAAAACAATAACATTAAATATAATATTTTAAATATTGTATGGGTAGAGTTTTTAAAGGATAGAAAAAGTAGGTATGAAAGTTAAGTTGGGACGGAGGGAGTACAGGTTTACTAGTGTTGAAAAATAAATAAAAATAATAATTCAAATATTTTAGATATATCAATAAAAAAAATTCAATTAAAAAAGTTAATAAAAAAATTCATAAACCCTAAACTTCAATTTTTTTTTGGTTAATTCTAAATAAATACACCAACTTTAGTCTCAATATCAATTTAATCACGGCTTTTACGATTATTGTAAAAAACTCCAATCTTTCATCGTGTTGCAAATTAAATACACATTTTTTTTTCTCCAGCCAACAATTGCCACGTCAGATTACACATATTCTTTTTTATTTTTTCCACACCAGATTACACTTTTTTATTTTTTTTTAAAAGTGTAATCTAATGTGAAAAAAAATATATGTGTAATCTGACCTGACAAGCTCCGGCAAACATCATCAATTGTTGGTTGGAGAAAAAAAATGTATCTAATTGCAACACAATGAAAGGTTGAAATTTTTTACAATAATCGTAAAGGTCGCGAATAAATTGATACTGATGTATTTATTTAGAATTAACCTTCTTTTTTTTCCATATTTTGAAGATAAATTCAATAGAAATTGAAAAAAAAATTTGGGGCTTAGATTAATATTACTAGGGTTTAGATTTAGGAATAAATAATTTTATGTGAAAAAAAAAGTTGGAATTTAGGGTTTAAGAATTTTTTATTATTTTTTTTTACTTAATATTTTTTTATTGATATGTCTAAATTTTTTGAATTATTATTTTTATTTATTTTTCAATACAAGTAAAAATTAGTAAAATAATTTTATGTGAAAAAACCCTGTATATATTAATTTTATGTTATACTGTATCTATTAATATTGTGTTGAATTTATTTTCAATTAATTTTATGTGAAAAAAATTGGAAAATTGAGGTTTAGGGTTTATGAATTTTTATAATTAGAAATTGAAAAAAAAAATGGAATTTAAGGTTTACAAATTAAAAGAGAGAAATGATGTCAAAAAGGAAATTGGCGCTCAAAACTCTTTCTATGTTAGTTAATAACAGATTGACTAACAACAACACCAATTTTGATAAAAAAAGAATAAGTGAGTGACCAATTTTTTGATATTGAGTAAATGTGGATGACCAATTTTGATAGTGAGTAAATGTGGGTGATCAAATCTGAAAAGAGGTAAACTTCGGTGACCAAAAATGATATTTTCCCTCTTTTATATGATTTACCTTTTATTGTTACATTTGCAGAGCAAAATGAATTATTAATTTTTTTGAAAGTTAAAAGGATTTATTAATTTGTACCAAAATACATTATATTTAGAGTCCAATATGTATATATCCAAGATCATAATTTTAGGGTTGACATTGTATTTTATGTTAATTTATAATTTTTACTACCTTATATATATATATATATATATATATATATATATATATATATAATTAATTATAAACTACTGGTGCCATTAAGTAGAGGTATCTGTAGTTCACAAACTAGCTTAATTGAAAATTTCATAAATAGGTCATTAAAAATAGAGTACTTTAATTCTGTGAACAAATATTATTTTTAATTTTTTGGGAAAGGCTGGAGGAGGGCAATATGGGTATATAGAAGAGAAAAAGGTGGCTTAAATTGTACCACGAGACATGCAAAATGGATTGTCCATCAGACATTTATGCGACACCCAACGTTTCTCAACTACTGTAACAAAGAAAAAGAAATATTGTCTTAATTATTTAAAACAGGAAAATAAACAAATAATTAATTTGGCAGATTTCCATCTTATCGGTTTTGTTGGACCATTTTTTCTGCAACAAATGTTACTTGTTCCAATGCTATATAATTGCAACCCACTCGTGACATATGTAACATATTGTTTGTGATGAAAAGTCAACCATTTTTAGATGAATCGAATGTCAATTCATATATTAAATTGTTCTTCTTTTTAAATCGTCATTTTAATATATGACTCGTCTGAAATAATTGAAAACGAATGAAAAACCTTCGCTTATGGATTTGAGCAGTGTCGACACAATGCTTTCCCGAACAATATACAACTGTTTTTCTATAAATTGGAGGACGAGTAATATCAAAATGATGGATTTAAAGAGATAAACAATTTGATATATGTGTGAAGAGAAATAAGAAATGAAATTAGTTAGAAATTAATCTCATTTCTTATTATTCTTCAATTCATCACAAGAATAGTCGATCGTGAAGAAGGTTGTGTTGTAAATTGAGGTGAATGATAAATTCAATATTTTGAAGATAAATTCAATAGAAATTGAAAAAAAAATTTGGGGCTTAGATTAATATTACTAGGGTTTAGATTTAGGAATAAATAATTTTATGTGAAAAAAAAAGTTGGAATTTAGGGTTTAAGAATTTTTTATTATTTTTTTTTACTTAATATTTTTTTATTGATATGTCTAAATTTTTTGAATTATTATTTTTATTTATTTTTCAATACAAGTAAAAATTAGTAAAATAATTTTATGTGAAAAAACCCTGTATATATTAATTTTATGTTATACTGTATCTATTAATATTGTGTTGAATTTATTTTCAATTAATTTTATGTGAAAAAAATTGGAAAATTGAGGTTTAGGGTTTATGAATTTTTATAATTAGAAATTGAAAAAAAAAAATGGAATTTAAGGTTTACAAATTAAAAGAGAGAAATGATGTCAAAAAGGAAATTGGCGCTCAAAACTCTTTCTATGTTAGTTAATAACAGATTGACTAACAGCAACACCAATTTTGATAAAAAAAGAATAAGTGAGTGACCAATTTTTTGATATTGAGTAAATGTGGATGACCAATTTTGACAGTGAGTAAATGTGGGTGATCAAATCTGAAAAGAGGTAAACTTCGGTGACCAAAAATGATATTTTCCCTCTTTTATATGATTTACCTTTTATTGTTACATTTGCAGAGCAAAATGAATTATTAATTTTTTTTATCATTTATTATTGTGAATTATTAATTTTTTTTATCATTTATTATTGTAATAAAACTGGATCAAAATTAACATTTTCCAACAATACTGTATTTCTAAAAAAAAAATCTTATTTAATGAAGAATATACCTTTCGCTCACACATTTAATTAGAGAAAGAAAGATGGATTAAAGGTAAATATAGAAAAAAATTATGTCACTTAATTTTTAATATAATTTCTTAATAGTTTTAAACGACAATTAAAGTCAATAACCAAATAAACAAATAAAATAATACTCCCTACATTTTTTAATAAGTGTCACTTTGCCTCTTTAACTATTTTAAATTATTTTTTCTTTTATTTTAACTATTTTAGCATAAATCTTGAAAAACCCCTAAATATTGTATATACCAAAATAAAATTAATTTAATTTATAAATTCTAGCTACATTTTTACCACATTTTTTATTAAATAAAATTTATATATCAAAATTAGTTATAATTAATAAAAGTTAATATAGACCATAATTTATAAGTTTAATTTATTGTAAAAAATTAAAAGTGATATTAAAAAAAGTTGAGGTAGTATTGTATAATCATTTCATTCTTCATCAAGTCAAACTAAAAGTGAAATATAAAAAGTAAAATATGAATTTAAATATAAAAGAGAATTTGATGATATGAATTCTATAAAGTCTACGCTGAAAATAACGAAAGAAAATAGAAACAATATCAAATTTAATTATCTTCGTAACGAAGGAAAAAGGAGGGAGATAATTAACAATGGATGATGAATACATTAATCAACATTATCTTTTTCCCATTTTAGAAAAAATAATTAAGTAAAGACTATCATACCCCCATTCAGAGAAGTAAAATTTGAAAAAGTTTAGACAGGTGATTTGAGTAACTGAAAAACAATGGAGACAAACTAAAGTCTTCAACCTAGTACCAGAAACTAGTTCACACACAAGATCCTAGCTTCATACAACGAACGCCATACACGATCCTAGCTTCATACAACGAACGCTACCCTACAGGCTACAGTTTCATGTTTGTACAGAAATCTAGCTAATGAAAGAGGCCTGAGACAAAATTAGTACTAACTGCAAGAAACAGCATCAGTTTCCGTTGACGTAATCAAAGAAAAAGCTATTCATAGGAACAAACTCCGTCTGTGGAAACAGACGTGGTTCCGCAGTTTTACCTTCCATCTGTTTAGCTTTGTTTCTCATCTCAATGACCTTCTTGTGGGAGTTGGAGTGCTTTGATGGGACAAATGTAGGACTGTCTGCTGGTCGATATTCCGGGAATAGACATCCTTTTCTGTATCGGACCCCACATGCATTGCATAGTAGAAGCCCCATTGGTCCCTCTCTCCACTGTGGGGTCTTTGTTGATGCACAGTGAACACACTTTCTATTGACCGAAGAAGCATTTTGCCCGTCTGCTGAATTTTCAACCTTTATGAGATGCTGAAATGGTTTCTTCTTACTTCTCCTGCTATTTAGAGTCTTTTGGGAGGTGGAAAGATCAGGCGACTGGTTAAACCTTGAAGGCCTAACTCGTTTTCTGCTTTGCACTGAGATAGTGTTGTCATGTTCGATAGGCGAGCTCTCTCCTGCCAAGATGGAGCCTCTACTTTCAACAACGGAAAGGAGTGTTTCAGTTTTGACAAATTTGCTCGGTTTTGGATCTTTAGCCATTTGTAGGGTCTCTTTACTTGTTGTATTCAGAGTCTTTGATGCCACAAGCGACGGGTTTACACCAGCAGACCTAACACGTTTAGTCTCTTGAATGCTGGCAGATTTGTTCTGTCGGCAGATATGTGAAGTAGATGCTGCAACACCATTGGACAGCGGTTTTTGCTCTGTAGCTTCAGTGATCTGTTCATTCACCGATGCGAAACAATTAGAGCAAGACCAATTCACAGACATCAATAGAAATGACCAAATGTATAACATGTATGCAAGTAAAACAAATTGAACTACATATTAAAAAGTCGAGAAAGATTTACTGGAAATACAACATGTAAATCGTATTACAGGGATATTTTATAACGTAACGTAAATTACACACACCTCTTGTACAATCTTTACACAGACACAATAAAGGCCAGATCTGGTATATTCCACGTTTTGTTCACCAACCTCTTCATTTAGGCATCAACATTTGTTCACATAATTAGAATGAATCATAACAATATTTACTCTAATTCATAATCTTGAAAGCTGCAAAAAAAAATAGGCATCGACATAGGGAGTCTCATAAGCAACTGGTCTGTGAAGACATCGATCAACGCCTAAGAGTCACAAAAACCTTTGAACGTCTGACTTCAAATTGAATACTACAACTTGTTCAAATGAACAACAAAAACAAGATTACCAATGAAAATTACTTGAATATTCTAAGGAGCCAACATGACACAGCAGAAAGTCTTTAACCTAGAACCAGACCTGATCCTTGCTCCATATCACGAACTCTATCCTACACTAGACTCGATTTAAAATTTTGTACAAACTTCTAACTTAAGAGAAAAGTCTGAAACAAAATTAGCATTAAAATGATTCCCTAACAGCAAAGTGGCACCATAAGTTTCAGTGGATATAATCCAAGAAATAGCTACTCATGGGAACTAACTCCGAATCCGGAGACTGTGCTGGTTCCTCAGTTTTAGCTTTTGGCTGTGGGGATATTGGAGCTACCTTAATTATACCTTCTGGCTGTTTGTTTCTCATCTCGATGACCTTCTTGTGGGAGTTTGAGTGCTTCAATGGGGCAAATGTTGGGCTTTTTGCAGGTCTATATTCTGGAAATAGGCGCCCAGACCTGTATCGAACCCCACATGCATTGCATAGAGTCTTTGATCCCATTGGTCCCTCTCTCCACTGTGGTGTCTTTGTTGATTGACAATGAAGACATTTTTTAATAACCCCAGAATGATGTGAAGAAGCATTTTTCAGAAGGGCAGGATCTGGTACACAGGAATCTTTCAGGAAATCCATGGAAAGCCATGGGTTTACACCCACATGCCTAACTCGTTTTGATCTTCTTCGAACTGGAATAGCGCCATTAGATTTAATAGACAAGCCCTTTCCTCCCAAGCAAGAACCACCGCTTTCAAGAACCGAAACTGGGCTTTGAGTCTTGAAGGCACCAGAATCTTGGGCATTGGCTAATTTGTTCGATTGGTGGATTTGTGACCTAGATGTATCAACATCTTTCGACAGCTGCTGCTGTCCTGTAGCTTCATCGATCTGTTATAGGGTTGTTAATTCACCAATGATAAAAGATTTAGAGCAAAAACAAGGGAATAGTGATACCAAATATTGAGCATGCAAGTAGAATCAATGAACTGGAATCAGATAAAATCAGGATACTTCAACTAGAAATACATGTAACGACTTCACAATATTAATAACAGAATAACATTTGTCGCACAGGCTTCTTATAATCGTTGCACACCCAATAACCTTACTGTAAGATAATCAACAGCCAAAAAAACCAAGAACTTTTTAATAAAAACATCAATGCTTCTGTAAGATATGTTAGAGATGTGGTAAAAGTGATCTCCACAACTGAACATACCGAACCTACTACTATCAATGAGAATTGAATTCACCACAAATCTCTAGTCTCTACAAGATAATCATCAACACACTCATATGCATCAACCTTTCCATCCAAAAGAACGAAAAAAAGAATAAAATACGTAATACTCGTATTCAAACATTAATAATGGATAATACAACATGCACTACTCATGAAAACAATACTGGTTCTAAAAAAAAACTCATAAACTTAGGGTTAGAATGTTAGTTCATGGAAACTCACACGAAGCGAATTCTGAGGCCACATATTGATGTTGTCGTTGGGAATAGTCGAGGACCCCATCATGAGATTGGATGGAATAGGGTCAAGCAATTGTAAGTTGTCGATATCCCAATCATCACCAAGTTCATCCCCTTCCAAACTCTCCATTGGAAAATCCAAAATTTTGAGTATATCATCAAACTCCTCATTTGAATCCCAAGTATTACCAAACTCAACCATTGGTGTTCTTCTGAAAAATACAAACAATCAATTCACAACTGGGAACAAAACGAACAAATTCAGCAAAAGAACATAAACTATACAATAACTCATGGGCAATTGTGTGTTAAATAGAAAATTATTTTCAATTATGGTATGTATAAATGAGTAAGATTTTATTAGTTTATGGTAGGATGACTCATGATTAGACAATCCTTATGTAACTAGGATAATATTAATCCAAAAGGGAGTGCTTGAAATCTGTCTATACATTGTGAGCATTATCTTAAGTAAATTCACAATAATTAAGCCACGAAATCTTGGTATAATTTTCAAGTAAAAAAAAAAAAAAAGGAAATTATTACACGAAAAAAGAAAAAAATAAAGTAGAAAATCTATTCCAACTCATGAAAATCTGCAAAGTTTTTTTTAACATTCACCTTCCCACTACTCACATTACAACTTTTTCACACACAACATCTTCTGAAAAAACCTAGGTAAACAAGTAATAACTGCAAAAAGTTGAACAAAATAAAAATGGAAAGCACTATGTTTGGAGAAACCCCATTTGAAAATAAACAACAAGAAAGCTCAGAAACCCCCCCAAGAAACAGAGAAAAATGTAGAGAAGAAATGTAAAATGGGGGTTGGAAAAGGGAAAAGAAATGCATGAAAATAAAAGACATACATACCAGTAGATAAACCCTTTCATGTGATTGCTGGTGAAGAAATTAGAAAGATAGGGTTTAGAAGATAGGAGAATTTGAAGGATTCTTTTCTTGTCTTTATTGTACTTTTGGATTTTGGGGGAAATAATACATACTTCAACTACTGTGTTGGTTGGTCTGCTGCCTCTGTTTTTAATTTTACAAATTTCAAAATTGAAACTTGAAGAGACTCACTGGACTGGTGGGGAGTAGTTATTCACTGCTATGCTGGTTCAGGCCCTACACCTTCATTCATTCATTCTTTTTTTTTGGACAGATTTCAAATCAATTTTCATCTTTCTTTTTTTATTTGTTCACATTAATTACATACCATTTTCTTTAATTTTATTACAATAATTATCTTTAAAATTTTCACTTACTCATTTATTACATTTTAATAGTTAGGTCAGTGTGAAAATTAATTTTGAACAGGGGGATTATATTTTTGTTTTATAAAATGTGATATTATAAACATTTTTAAATTGGGTGTTATTATTTAAATTTGAGTGGTTATGAATCTTATAATAATCTCCCTGTCTAAATAAGATAGTCAGATTCTTTTTTCTAAGAATATAATTGGTATGATGGAATCCTATTCTAAAAATTGTGATTAGTATAATTTATGGAATTTAATCATCATTTTACACTGGATGAATATCTGTACAGTTCCCCACACCACATGAATTAAAAATCACTTCCTATACTTCACCAACCTACTACCAACGAAAAAAGGTGAACAATTTATGGCTGGAATTTGGATATGTGTGGTGTGGGTAATCTGGAACCAAAGAAACAAAGTCATCTTTAAAAATGAAGTTTATAACAGCGGCAAGCTAATAGACAAGATCAAGGGACAATCTGGAGCTGGTGCATTGCCAAAAATTTGATTAAACAAGGATTCCATTTTAGAGATTGGATTAAGGCACCACTACATGCGCTGGAATTGGACATAAGCTTCTGAAGGCTTTTTGGATCAGGCCTAGTTTGCTCTCTCTTCTTTAGTTGTTGTTATTTGATATTTGATGCTATTTTTCTTGTTAGATACCTCTTGTACCATGTAATCAACTTATTTGCATTTTAATAAATTAACCTTTACCGACCAAAAAAAAGAAATGGTGATTTGCAATGGATTTAGTTAAGTATCAATTTTTAATAAATAATATTATTACTATTATTTAATAATAAAAATATTAATATAATAATATATAATTTCAAGAATAAAAAAATAATATAATTTTTTTTAAAAATATAAATAATATATTAAATTTTAACAATAATATTATTTTTCAAAAATATTAAAATTTAAATATAATAATAAAAAATTTAAAATATTATTTTCTTTTAAAATATACATTTACTATAAATAATAAAATCAATAATAAGATAAATATATATTAATAATAATAATAACTCTTCTACCAATAATATTAATTATTAAAATATTAATAATAAAACATACTACTATATTTTTAAAAATAATCAATAATAATATTATTAATTTAAAATAATAATATATTTTTAACAACACTCAATAATAATATTTTAAAATAAATTTATACAATATTACATTTCATTCTCACAGCTTTATTCCATGAGTTCATTCCATTCCACCCCACCTCAAATTCATTCCATCGTACCAATCATGCCCTTACATAGTTACACCTTCATTGTGCCTAATTTAATGCTAATGACTAATATCTATAATTAATTCTAACAATTATTCCCTCTTTCCAATTTTATAATTTTTATTTTTCTTTTTTGTTATCCAATTTTATAATTCTCATTTTCTAAAAATAATATATACTACTCTCATACCAATTTATTTCTATTTTATTTCCACCATTAAATTTTTACTTTTTATATAAATAATTTAAAAAAATTTAATTCGTGTCCAACTCAAGTGAAAATTATAAAATTGAACTAAAAGAAGTATTAAATAAGAATTAAAGTAAAAATAAAATAAACTAAACTAGGGTCTTTCTATGGTAAGACAGGTTTCGCACTGTCTTACAAAAGGCAATACTTTAAATATCGTTAGATCGTTGATCTGGCGTATGAAATTTAATTTATATGATTGCACTTCGCATTAATGCGTTTGCTCTATGCATTATGCAATCGCACTGCATCGCCCTACTAATAAATTAAATTGATATATATAAAATGACAAAAATACCCTTTTATTTTAAAATAAATAAAAATATTAAATTATAAAATTACATAAATATCCTTATTATTAAAATAAACATCATTAAATAATACATCAACTAAATTACAAAATTAATCAAATTACAATATTTTAAATCAATTAATCTCATAACCCTAACCAATTCATCAAGCAGACTAGCACCATTTCTCGCAAACTGGCAGCTATCAGAATCTGCAGCAGCATCACCAGGAATGAAAATGGATGATTTGTGATTAATTTGCAAGAGGATTTTATGGCGTAGGGACTAGGGACCAGTGGATTTATTGGATTAAATTGTGCATTTCAATTGTGATCTATGCTTTAATGTTCAATTTCACTTATCTGTTTTAAATTTTGGTACTCACGAATTTAGATCTAGGTTTTAGGGCAATACTTTCTACCGTAAACGGCGATCGGTTTGTGTTTATCAATTATTTGAATTTTATGGAATCAGTAGAGATCTTGTGTGTATGCAACTCCCATCCTCCAAACATATTGGGAGATTATCCCTGATAGACTTGAGCGTCCATAGAAGTAGATAATGGCTTGGGTTATTATATCTACTGCACCCTCATTTTTTAATTCTTCTCACTCTTCAGCAAAATTATTGTCTTCCATCCCATTCTCTACCTCAATTCATTTGTCTTCCTCGTTAAAATATAGTACAGTTAAATTTTTTACCCTCCGGTGATTTTGAAGAGAAGAAATTTCAGCTTTATTAGCAGCGCTGAGAAAAAGAGTATAAATTCCCCGACCCAATTTCAGAATTCTTGTGAGAATTAGATGAAAAACAAATTTCTTGACAGAATGATGGTTATGAGAAACTAAGGAGAAAGAGATTGATAAAAATTGTGGGAATGAGATTGGTTTGATTATGAATAAGAACTATGAGAATGTTTCTAAATAAATTATCATTAAAAAATATTTGGTCGAGATTATTTAAGGTAAAAGAAGGTTAAGTTTGTAATTTTGTATATATTTTAAAAAAAATATTATAAGGATATTTCGGTAATTTTATAATTTTTTAAATAAAAGTTAAATATTTTATATCATTGCGAAGTGCGATCGCCATAACGAAGCTAAATGACATGTCAACTTCTCATTGGACGCCTTTTGTAAAATAGGGCGAACCCCCTGTCTTACCGTAGAAAAGCCCACTAAACTATAATTTGGAAACGTACTCCAGAGTAATAAAAAAAAAAGTCGTTTCATTCATCAAATCATATGGTACGAATTTTCAGCTATTATTTATTTATAAATGTTGGAAATTCATGGTACTATATTTTAAGACCATGTTCAATGCAACCAATAAATAATGATGTGTGTACTTGAAAAATCAAAATTTATTGGGAGGCCAACACAACACAGACTCCCAACCTCTCACGTGACATGTCATGTGAATCATTATTACGGATAACTCTGGTCCCTTCAATTGCAACTTGCAACAACTATAATTCTACAATTCCTTTTAATTTATAATAGTACTACCTTCCACAATAATTTTCATACATAGACACTTATAATAATAAGTGAAATTTTAATGAGTAATTTTGTAAAATTTTATGTATAAAGTAAATAAATTAATTAATTTTTGTGTAAAATTGAGAATATTGTGAACGTAGAGTTTATAAGATTGTGTTTGAGTTGGAGAATTTGATTTGAGAAGGTATTTCAAATGAAATGATTTAAAAATAGATGAATTTCAAATAACATGATTTTAGTGAAAATTTAAAATCCTTTCAATTTTACTAAAAAAAACATGTTAAGTATTTGAAATCCATTCATTTACTTACAACCTAATGTTGTGTTTGGATGAGGGAATTTGATTTGAGGAGGTATTTTAAATGAAAAGATTTAAAAATAGATGAATTTCAAATGATATAGTTTTAGTGGGAATTTAAAATCCTCTCAATTTTAACTAAAAAAATGTTAAGTATTTAAAATCCATTCATTTTACTATTTAATCCAAACCTAAATGATTTTTCATTTTAATGGTGTGAAAGTTATTGTGAGACATTATGAAAAAGAAAGTGTGAAAGTTATTATGAAACGAAAAAAGTATTACATTATTTATTTAGTAGTAATATTACTAGTTTATAAAATAATATTACAAACACGTTAAAATGTGTGAAAAATAATGTGATATTACTTTATAAGCATAGTAATATTATTTAACTTACGCGGAATGTTAATTAATAAAAATTCGTGTTTATAATATATTGTATAATTAAATCATTTAAAAGATAGAATTAAAAAAAATTGGAAATCCAGAATCGAATGAGATAAATAATTTTTTATCTTTTAAAATTAATAAATTAAATTTAATAACATATTTACTAATTTATTAATGTAATTTAATAATTGACTAATTGTTCAAATAAGTCTTTTTTTCATTTAAAACTATTAATGTTAAATATAGTAACCATAACATCATAATTATTTAAAATCAACTCAATATTAATTATGATAACACCTAGATAATACTATACAATGACATTAAAAAATATGATACATCATATAAAATAAAGAAGAGGTCTGACACATCAATAAAAAAAATGATATGTCAAAAAAAAATTCTTTATTTCTCAATTAGAATATAGTGGGATAAGTAATGTAATATTATAAATTACTATCACAAAAACTCAGTTGTACGAGATTCTAACTTATACACAAAATTTTACCTAATATTAATATTATTTTATTGGTATCCTCTTCGAGCATCTCTAACGCATACTCGATCTAATTAATTTGGAGTTTTATTCTTTGACAATAATTTGGAGTTTTATTCCAAAATAGAGAATGGTTTTGTTTCTTGGGATATAGGAGTGGGAATGTATCACACTGTCGGTTTAATACTTTACCTATTAAAGTTTGACTCCACTCGACTCGTTTAATAAATAAGTTGAGTTTAAGCCTTTTGTGAATTACCTATTTAATTAAATAAATCTAACTCAAACTTTTTTTTTTTGTAGATTTTTAAATCAAATAAGTCGATCTATTTAATTTTATTTATATATAAATATATAGTATATAAAAATATAATAAATATACACAGTATGTGATAATTAAAGTATTTGAATATTTTTTTAAAACATTTGATAAATTTGTTATTACTTTTATTTCTTCATTTTGAGATTTAAAGAGTCGATTTTATGATTTGACGATAATAAATTATTGTATGTTTTTTTTTAAATGCACCAATAGAACTAAAAAAGTCTCTAAAAAGTGATCTATTTATTAAAAATGACAGGTCAAGCCTTCAAAAAAAGTCTATAACTGGTCATGAGTCACGTTTGAACCTAAAAATTATGTAACATATCAAACTTTTTTTTAATAAAGTCTACCTACGTCTGACCTATTCTAACTTCTAAACATAATATATTTTAAAGTACTTCATTTGTCCACCAAAAGTAAACCTCTTTGACTAGACACAAATTTTAAAAATAATTCACATTTTAATATGTATAATAGGAGATTTGATATGGGAATAAAAAGTAAATGATATTGTCGATAAATTATTAACTTTGTTAATAAAGTAGAAAAAGTACTTAAAAGTTAACTATTTAAATAAAATTGTATATATTTTCAAGTGAAAAATATGACTAACATGCTTTGAGGGAGTATTAAAATAGATTTTTAAACATTGCACTTCGTTTATAAAGTTTACTGTTGAAAACTCATGGCAACTGATGCATCAAATGTGGTGGATCCAATTAATGATCGATGCACCCAAGAAAGCATGCAGGTTAATTTCTTAATTAGCTAGCTTGTCATCAAATCTCATCATGCAACTTTTAACACCACCACCACAGATCCCAGTATTTATTCATGAACGTACATTGTTGGTGATGGATTTGTTAGGATTAATGCAATATTTGAAATGTCATCTATTTCTAGTATCAGAAGAGTTCTGCTATCAGAAAAGTACTTCCTATCAGAAGAGTAGCTAGTTTTCTGATATTGGTTTTCATTACAAGTTGAGTAATGTGTACTCAGTTGATAAGTTTAGTGTTCTGATATAAGTATCAACTCATCTAATAAGAGTTATGACAACTCTGCTGATGAAGCTAGTCGTCTGATCGGATTAGAAGAGTTGGGTCCTAGTCTGCTGAAGCTTACTCAGCTAATAGACATATCAGCTGAGGTCTAGTATGCTGAAATTTCCAATTTCAGAGTTAGTTTATTTCTGTTATTCTGTTAGTTAGTTAGTTTGTTGGTGGCGGTTTCAACTTGCATTGTACATCTATAAATACACCATCTAAGTGCTTAAATTAGGGTACAATGAGAGTACGTAGATCTTAGTGAATAATCTTTGAGTGAAGCAAGTTCTTAGTGATTGACTTGTAATCTGTAAACTTTCATTCGAGTTAGTGAAAAGAGCCTCTATCCTCCGTGGACGTAGTAGATCATTTGATCGAACCACGTAAATCCCTTTGTTCTTATTTTGTTTCTTGATTCGAGTTCTCTTCATTACGTTTTTCGTTGTCTTGCAATATCATTTGTGAGGAATTACTTTGTGATCTAATTCCATAACAATTTGCGCCGTTTGTGGGAAGATGAAGATATTGACAAGAATCGAAGAAATAGGATCTGTGAAGTTGGAGATTGAGAAATTCAATGGTAACACAGATTTTGGCTTATGGAAAGCCAAGATGAAGGCTCTGTTATCACACAATGGGTTGAAAGAGGCCCTTACTCCTATTGACCCCGCTGCATCTAAGGCAGATAAGGTCAAGAAAGATGAGATTATGTAAAAAGCTTATAATATTGTTGTCTTGAGTTTGGGTGACAATGTTTTCAGAGGGGTTATGAAGGAGAAAGATGTTGCTAGAGTATTTGAGACCCTTGATGATCTGTATTTGACACAATCTTTGTCAAACCAAATGTTCATGGAAATGAAGCTCAATAATTACAAGATGTCCGATGATAAAACCCTTGATGAGCAATTAATAGAGTTCATGCAAGTTGTGGATGATCTTGAGAATGTTGGAGTTACCCTAGATGATCACAAGAAGTCTTTTCTACTTTTTGAAGCTTTACCACCTTCATATGACAACTTCAAAGATGCTTTGTTGATTACCAAAGAGGGTAAGGCAAAACTCAAAGAAGTTTTGTGTATTCCGAAAACTAAGGGTCTGCATGTGGCAAACTCATCCAAGAAGACCAAGAACCAAGGTGAGGGTCTTAACATCAAATTCAAGAATGACAAGAAAGGAGGGCAAGGCAAGAAGAATCATGCCAAGCCAGCTCAGAAGAAAAATGGATATGTAGTTAAGAATAAGGTCTGCTACAAATGCCATAAGGAAGGACATTACATAAGAGATTGTCCTGAGAAGAATAAGTCTACTGAAGCTCCCAAAGCTGATGTAGCTGAGGCAAATGGATATGATAGTGCAGAAGTTACAGATAACAAGCTTGTTAATGAATGGGTTCTAGATTCTGGATGTTCATTTCACACGTGTCCCACAAAATCTTGGTTCCAAACCCTTGAGATGATGGAGGGTGGATCAGTTCTTCTTGGGAATGTTGAGAGTTGCACAGTTAAGGGCATTGGTACTGTAAGGGTGAAGATGTTTAATGGAAAACATGTGATCTTGACCAATGTCAGATTTGTTCCAAACTTAAAGAGAAACCTAATATCTCTTGGCACACTAAATGCTTTGGGTTATGAGTTCAGGACATAAAGTAGATGTCTGCTGGTCACCAAAGCTGATAGGATATTGATGCAAGGGAAGAAGGCAAATGGGTTATATTCTTTAATTAAGGAAACAATCTCAGGGGCAACTGATGTTACCATAAGTTCTAATGATGCCATGTTATGGCATAAAAGATTGGCACATGTGGGGGAGAAAGGCCTGATGGAGTTATCCAAGAAGGGGGCATTCCACTAGAAGACATTCGAAAACCTGGAGTTTTGTGAGTTGTGTATTTTTGGCAAGGCCAAGAAGAAGTCATTCCAGAAGGGTGAGCACACCACAAATGAGCTGCTTGATTATGTTCATTCAGATGTGTGGGGACCATCAAGAACTGAAATCATTGGTGGAGGTAAGTACTTCATGTCCATTATAGATGACTATTCTAGAAAAAATTGGGTGTTCATTCTAAAACAGAAGAGTCGGGCCTTTGCAAAATTCAAAGAATGGTTACTTGAGATAGAGAACAAGAAAGGAAAGTTCTTAAAGCATTTAAGGACATATAATGGTCTTGAGTATCTATCAATTGAATTCAATGAATTTTGTAAAGAGAAGAGCATTACTAGACATAGAACTGTCCCTCTTAATCCACAACAAAATGGATTAGTAGAGAGAATGAACATAACTAATTTAGAACGGGTCAGATGCATGTTAGCTGATGCTAAATTACCTAAAAGATTTTGGGGAGAAGCAGTGTGCACTGCATGTTACCTGATAAACAAAACCCCCTCATTTTCTTTAGAAGGTAAAACCCCAGTTGAGATCTGGTATGGCAAGTTGAGTGGTTATTCAAAACTTAAAGTGTTTGGATGTCAAGCTTATGCCCATATTAGACAGTATAAGCTTGAGCCCAGGGCTCTGAAATGTATATTCATTGGCTATCCAATAGGTGTCAAGGGTTATAGATTGTGGTGCCTTGAACCAGGTCATAAGAAACTAATAATCAGCAGAGATGTTGATTTTAATGAGAAGGTAATGGGATATCCTCATAATGTAAATTCCCATGACCTAGATGGTAGAATTGTAAATGAGTCAGAAGAGAGTTCCTCAGTTGAGGTGGAGTTTCCCACACCAGATGAGTTAGCACCAGAGGAGATGGCTAACCCAGCTGATCTGGGAGATAACACACCAGATGAGGTTGTCCCAGAACAGGTATAAGGAGATGATCCAAAAGATGATACCATGGAGGACAACCTTACTAATTTAAGGAATTATAGTCTTGCAAGAGATAGACTCAGGAGGCAGATTCATCCCCCATCTAGGTTTGGCCAGACTGATCTTGTATCATATGCTCTGATCACAACAGAAGAGGTGGAGCATTATGAGCCAAGAAACTATATGGAAGCTATCACCAGTCCTGAGAAAGAGCAGTGGGCAACAACCATGTCAGAAGAGTTGCAATCTTTGGAGAAGAACCAGACCTGGATCCTTGTTGAGAAGCCAAACAAACAGAAGTTAGTCAACTGCAGGTGGCTCTTCAAGAAGAAGCTTGAAGTTGGATATAAGGGTGCAAAGGAGCACATTAGATTCAAGGCTAGGTTGGTGGTAAGAGGATTCACACAGAGAGAAGGCATAGACTTCAATGAGGTATTTTCTCAAGTTGTTAAACATTGTTCAATTAGATTACTTTTGTCTAAGGTTGCTCAAGATGACCTTAAGTTACATCAACTAGATGTGAAAACTGCATTTTTACATGGTGAACTAGTTGAAACAATATACATGCATCAACCAGAAGGGTATGTCATGCCTGAAAATGCAAGTAAGGTATGCTTGTTTAAGAGATCATTGTATGGACTTAAGCAAAGTCCCAAAGAATGGTATAGAAAGTTTGATAACTTCATGCTTTATATTGGTTTCTTAAGAAGCGAATATGACAGTTGTGTGTATATTGGTAAACAAGATTATCTAGAGAACACCTATCTACTGATCTATGTAGATGATATGCTTATAACTAGCAAGAGTATGAAGAAGATTACTCAGCTGAAGGAGCAGCTGAGTAGCAAGTTCGAGATGAAGGATATGGGTGAAGCCAAGAGGATATTATGGATGGATATCTTCAAAAACAGGAAAGCAGGGAAGCTATTCCTATCCCAGAAGAGTTATGTTCATAAGGTCTTAAGGAGGTTTCTTATGCACCAGTCCAAATCAGTGAACACTTCATTTAGTCAGCAATACAAGTTATCAGTCAAGCAATCTCCTCAAACAAATAAGGAGAAGAAGCAGATGCTTAACGTTCCTTATGCTAATGGAGTGGGTAGTCTCATGTATGCCATGATGTGCAGTAGGCCTGTTCTAGCCTATGCAGTGACTATGGTGAGTAGATTCATGGGAAACCCTAGAAAGCTGCACTGGGAAGCATTGAAGTGGATTCTAAGATATCTGAATGGATCATAGACTTAGGTCCAGTGTTCGAGAAGTCAGCTGATACTAAGAGTCCTTTGTTGGGATTTGTGGATTCTGATTTTGCTGGAAATATAGATATAAGAAAATCTTTATCTGGTTATGTATGTATATTGTATGGCACTGGTATCACTTGAAGAGCAACTTTACAATCTATGGTGACTTTATCCACTACAGAAGCTGATTACATAGCCTTAACATAAGCTGTGAAGGAAGCAATGTGGTTGAAGGGCATTCTGAGAGATTTTGGCATAAACTAGAAGAGTATTCCAGTGCTATGTGATAATCAGAGTACAATTCACTTAGCAAAACATCAAGTGTCTCATGAGAGGACAAAACACATTGATGTGAAGTTATATTTTGTAAGGGACATCTTGGAGAAGGGTATAGTTGAAGTTCAGAAGGCTGCATTAGAAGAGAATGCAACAGATATGATGACTAAGGCTTTATCAAGCAATAAGTTCAAGCATTGCATAAAATTGGTAAACATTAGGACTTGGGATGTTCACTACGGAGATAGTGAACAAACAACCTTGATGAGGGCTGGGAAGAGGAAATCTTGCATTAAGGTGGAGAATTGTTAGGATTAATGCATTATTTGGAATGTCATCTGTTTCTGCTACCCGAAGAGTACTTCCTATCAGAAGAGTAACTAGTCTTCTGATATTGGTTTTTAGTACAAGTTGAGTAAGGTGTACTCAGCTGATAAGGTTTAGTGTTCTGATATAGGTATCAACTCATCTGATAAGAGTTAGGACAACTCTGCTGATGGAGCTAGTCGTCTGATCGGATCAGAAGAGTTGGGTCCTAGTCTGCTGAAGCTTACTCAGCTGATAGGCATATCAGCTGAGGTCTAGTCTGCCGATTTCCAATTTCAGAGTTAGTTTATTTTCTGTTATTCTGTTAGTTAGTTTGTTGGTGGCAGTTTCAACTTGCATTGTACATCTATAAATACGTCATCTAAGTGCTTAGATTAGGTTACAATGAGAGTATGTAGATCTAAGTGAATAATCTTTGAGTGAAGCAAGTTCTTAGTGATTGACTTGTAATATGTAAACTTTTATTCGAGTTAGTGAAAAGAGCCTCTATCCTCTGTGGACGTAGATCATTTGATCGAACCACGTAAATCCCTTTGTTCTTATTTTGTTTCTTGTTTCGAGTTCTCTTCATTGCATTTTTCGTTGTCTTGCAATATCATTTGTGAGGAATTACTTTGTGATCTAATTCCATAACAGAATTCAAATACATTTGGTTAAAAGGTCATTTGGTTGCTAAAGAAGCCATTTGGTATTACTGAGACTGCTAAAGAAGCCATTTGGTTACAAAATTGTCCTACTTGAAGGCGAAGTGGTTTTGTATTCTGATAGTCAGTCTGCTATTCAATTGTGTAAGAATCCTATATACCATAATAGAACTAAACATATTGATGTTAGGTATCATTTTGTGCGTAACATTATTGATCTTGAGAAAATTGCTTCTGAGTTTATTCATGCTGATATGGGCATCAAGTGCCTTTCTGTTGAAAAACATAGGTCTTGCATGAGAATTTTGAATTGTAATTTTGTTGATTAAGAATGTTTCTTGCATCCTCCATGTTTTTTCTATTTCATGTTTTTGGTTTGTGACTTGTGTGTCTAAATTGTTATAGTTTGTGTCGAACGTGTTGTTAGTTTGTGCTTCCCTTGATGATAACTTATCTTGCATTTGCTATTAATGCCTTGTATAAACGTTATGTTTTTTGCTTTTACAGGTGTGCAATGTTCGTGCAATAGGTGTTATGTGTGCTATGTGTGGGTGCAGTGTGTGTGTTAAGGCGATGATGATGACCTGTAGATATTTGAATTGTAAACGGGGATGGCAAAAAATGCGGAGAATTTATTGGGCTAAGGTCCAAGGGCTTAACACTAAGAGGCCCAACCAACATGTTGCCCTAATTCTATATTTTAGGCACCTTACACTTAGGCAAACTGATCGCTCTTTCTTCTTCCTCTCCCAGTGTTGTATAACCTAGAGTGAGAGTGTGAAAGTCATAAGTGTGAGTATTAGGAGAATACATATTGTATATATTTTATATTTGTCCCACATTGAAAAGTGTATCTAATTAGTTTAAAATTACATTGTATTTTAGTGTTCTCACGTATATTAATAAAATATATTTTCACTCTTTAATCTCCATATGGTATAAGAGCCTATTTTTTGCTAACTGCCATTCTTTTCGCTCCTGCCTTTAATTTGGTAACTTGTTTGGAATCCCTTTTTTTTTCTCCAGAAATTGCGCACCGTGTAATTCTCTCCAGGTCTGATTCCTAGCATCTCTCAGTTCCGAAATCCCTACTTGCCTCACGCATCTCATCATGATCAGCCGCCTCCCGCTGCTGTTTGCTTAAACCCCCTCATCTCTTTCGCTGCTCTCTCATCACTATGATCACCATGACCAGAGAAAACCCCAGCGCCTCCAACCTCACTGTGATCACTATAAAAAATTACTCAGCTTGGAAATTTCAACTCAGATGCTTCTGGCCGCGCTCACTGGATCTGCCAGGATTATCTTATTCTCAGTGCTATCATTAGATCAATCTCCCCAGAAATGATCCACTTTATTTCCGCTGCTAAGTCCTCTCTTCAGGCTTGGGACATTTTTGTAAATACTTACGTTAAACCTTCCCGTGGCCGTATCATGACACTAAAAAACTGTCTCCTTCACCCGGAAATGGGGTCCCGATCTATGACGAAATTTATGCACGACATTTAGGGTGTGGTGGATGAGTTATCTCTTCTTGGAGTCACCACTGACCCTGATGATTTGGTTCTAAAGATATTAAACAGTCTGGATGATGGCTTTAAAGAACTAGGCCTTGCGATTCAGGCTCGTGAGTCCTCTATTTCCTTCGATGAACTACATGAGAAATTACTTAGCACGGAGGCTCAGATTAGTGCTCGTCCAACTCCTGCAGCCTCGTCCCCGACCACTGCCTTTTACTCATATGGCTCTTCCGGGTCCAGCGATCGCCATTCATCCAAGTCTCGCCAAAACCAGTCCACAGCTTCTACTGTACGACAGTCCCAACCAAACAGCCACAAGTCTGCTTCTCAGTCGCATGTCCCTTCTACGGGCAACAACACTTTTCAGCCCTACGACCATCATCCTTATCTTGGAAAATGCCAACTTTGTGGTGCCCCTGGCCACTCGGCTCGTCACTGTGTTCAGTACCAATATTCACAAGTGTCTCAACCTTCCCCTCCGGCTTACACCCATCCCTCGGCCCATATTACATCTTCCACTCCAACTGCCTCAGACTGGATTCTTGATTCCGGTGCCTCTCACCACATCACCACTGACCTAGCCAATCTCTCGATGAACTTTCCTTATGACGGTAAAGATAGAGTTATCATTGGCGATGGTAAAAGTCTCGTTATTACACATATTGGCACTCTATTGTTTCCGAATATCTTCTGCTTAAATTTTTCGGATACCTTACATGTGCCTCTTATGTCTCGTAACTTAATTTCGGTCTCACAACTTTGTGCCTCAAATGATGTTGTTGTTGTTCTCTCTGATTGTGATTTTCAGGTGAAGGATCGTCGTACGAGGGACATTCACGTTCAGGGACCTCGTGTTAACGACCTCTACATCTGGTCTTCTACTACACCCACACCACCTGTTGCTCACATCACCACTCGTCAACCACTTTCCATCTGGCATGCTCGTCTTGGCCACCCCTTCTCCAAAATTTTAGATTTTATCGTGTCAGGTCATAATTTATCTTTACATAAAACGCCTGATTTTTATTGTAATTCTTGCAAATGTGTTAAAAGTCACAAACTTCAGTTTCATGATACTTCTTTATCGTCTAGCATGCCACTTGAGTTGATTTTTTCTGATGTATGGACATCTCCTATTTTATCCGTTGATGATTGCAATTATTATGTTACATTTGTTGATCACTTTACTAAGTATGTTTGACTTTATCCCTTGAAACGTAAGTCAAATGTGTTATCTACTTTTTTTGTTCTATAAAGCCCTCGTTGAAAAATTCCTCAATACCAAAATCAAAACCCTTTACACAGACAACGGTGGGGAGTTCACTGCTCTACGCCTGTTCCTCACCACTCATGGAATCATCCACCTTACTAGACCTCCCCACACCTCTGAACATAATGGTACCTCCGAGCGTCGTCATCGTCACATTGTTGACACCGCTCTCGCTCTCCTCCATCACTCATCTATGCCTCTCACATATTGGCCATATGCCATGTCTGCAACCACTTATATCATTAACCGTCTGTCTAAAGTGTCTTTTTCCATGAAATCCTCCTTTGAATCTCTTTTCCACAAGCCACATACTATATCTCAGGCCCTGTAGGATAGTCGTTGGTGTGAAGCCATGTCTGTTGAATTCTCTGCCTTACTTAAAAATGGCACTTGGGATCTCGTGCCTCCGGATTCCTCTTAGTAGTTTGGTCATTCTCCATATCCATTCGAATCAATCTAATCCCAGATGCTTGAGCCGATCCCTGTTGGAATATTAACAGGAGATTCAAATACAATCAAACATCTTCGCCCCAGTAATGTATCCTGCACCATTTCATCCAGCTCATTCAGATCGCCAATTTCAGTATATGTTGAGTAGGCAGCATGATGCAGCGGTGTGGTCATCCGCTTTCACCTATGCATATCATCATTATTGCTATTTTTGTCTTTCGCATTACCAAAATCATTCTCACTATCTGTTGGTCCTGAAAGGAGTATATTACAAGTGTATGGAGGGGGGGGGGGAATACACTTGTATGCAAATCTTTTTCAAACTTAACCAAATATGACATCAACAAGACTGTCCTGGACAACTCTGCTGAGATGAATAACTTCTTAAAGATAATCAATCTACTAAGTACTATTGAGTACTTAGTTGAATAACTATCTAAGTTATTATATGTGCGGAATTAGTGGTTGGCCCTTCAGTTTAAACTCCTTTTTAATTCTGAAATCTCCTTAACAGTTACACAGTTTCAGGGAACTTGTCCAAATCAGTTCAAAGCACAGTCTTAGGTATGTATCTTTCAAAACTCAGTTTGTGTACTGTGTTGTATGAATGTAAGTGCTTGAAGTAAATCAACACAAGGTTTATAGTGGTTCAGAGACTCAAGCTCCTACATCCACTTTCCCTGATTTAACAGGACAATTCCTTCACTCTTGGAATTAACTTGTTTTATAGTGCCAAAGTGCACTTGATCAACCCCACCACTCCTTGGTGACTTGATCCCTAGGATGTCAAGAGTCCTAGTACCCATTCTCAACTCAGAACTGAACTGTTCTTCTCTCAACAGTCAGTTCCTTCCACTTCTACTACTACAACCTTCTAACTTTCTTTCTTGAAAGGTATAAGGGTTGAAGTTTGGTTCCAACTATGAGATATCCTTTACAATGAGCTCAATGTAAAAGGATAGGATATCTCTCTAAGCTTTGTATGGATATAAAATGAGGTTCAGCTTAGATGAAGTGTTTCAAAGACTAAGAATGTCTTGAGAGCTTTAATAGGCTTGTAAGCTTCAGAATAATTGATGGTAGTTGGATGCCTTCAAAGGTTCTCCACACTTCTGTATTTATAGACAAAATTGAGGATTTGCCCGTTGGAGAGACAACCTCAATTGTCTATAAGTGTCTTCCTTGAACTCTGCAACTGGAAGACAGTTTCTTGATAGTGACATGTCCTTAATTTGGGAAGTAAACGGCTGTGAGCACTTTGTCTTAACTTTGAAGAACTCTTCCAAATGTCTGACTTCAAGATACACTTGATCAAACATGGACATTCCTTCCGATCATTGGTTCTGAGATAAGGACAACATTTCTTATTACTTGGACAACTCTGCTTATCAGGATCAGCTGATTCTGCTTATCAGCAGTGTTGGTCATGCTCTTCAGATGACTTGGCTCTTAGTGTTTTCCATGCATCTTGGGATAGGTCTTTGTGCATTCATGGCATTGGATAAGTAGTCTTGACCTTATCAGTACAGTTGAGCAAGTTTTTCAAACTGTTCTAGTTCAAGTGTGCTGAGACAATCTTGCTTGGACAAACCATCTGAACTTAGATGTGTGTTGCAATAGGCTAGATCTTGATAATGCATTCCACTCAATTGATCTTCAGATAGGTTGTTCCATAGCTGAGCATACTTTGATCAGCATAGTTGTCCATCAGCAGACTTAAGGTTATTCCATATCCGAGCCTTGAGGGGACTTGATCTTTGTAGACTTCTAAGCATTTGTTCCCTCTCAATTTGTGCATCTATTGATCTAGGAGCTGCCTAACATATCAGCTTCTCAACTAGTCTTAGGCTATATGTTCCAACAATCCTGAAACATATTCAAGTAATCTGACTTATCTAATTGGCATGTCTTAAAGGGGTTTTGGAATCATAATCAAAACTCATTTTATTCCCAACACTATCTAACATATCATCATCCACAGACCAAATAAGTTACAACTGCTTACTAGTAAAATGACTAAAACATAAAGTTTTGTATATATATATAATAGAAGATTAAATTTGAAGGATAAGAATAAAAATTGGTACAATTTAAGAGTAAAAAAAATGCATGTTTCCATAAAACATAATTGCATGTTTTTCAGTTCGATTATATATATAGACTAGTATAAGACTATCGTTTTATACGGAATTTAAATAAATTTATAATATATATTGATTTTAATTTATTGATTAAAAATGTTATTTAAAACATATATATATATATATATATATATATATATGTTATTTGATTAAAAGATGAAAAATGAAACATAGGAATAAAAAACAATAATAGAATAGAAAATTAAAATTTTATTTACAAAAAAAATCAATATAAAAAATTACAAATTACGAAAAAAATTTATTGTAAACAACATTCTCGTATGTTTAAATATTTGTTCATTTAATTTGAATCTAGAAAAAAAATTAATTTTCAATACACTTTTTTTTTTAACTTTAGAGGCTGCAATATACAATTGTCTGTGTATAAACACAGGTTCCTTATTACACGACTTGAATATTTTAATTTATATTTATGAGTAAGTAAATTTATTTTTTATTTTATAGTATGAAAATTGAACACTCCGAACAAATTTTTCATGTGGATTAACTCTTTCTAGCATTGTAACGAAAAACTTTCAACTAGCATTGGAACAAAAAACTCCACTAGCATTAGAACGAAAAACTTCAACTATTTCTTGTAGTACATCACTTTGTTCAGAAGTTAGAGTAAAGTACAAATTAATTGTACTCTTCTAACAACTCAATGCTCATATGTTTGGACAAACATTGAGAAAGATCTACTTAAATTGTTCACGTTTTTTTGAGTAACTCATCAATCTCAATCAATGCATATATAATTTTTCAACTGATCATCACTCAAACGTAAATTTTTAAAAAATGTATTCAATTAAATATAGTTATAAAGTACTGTATCTATCCCACTATTATTTGCATACTTCTCTCTTTTAGACGTCCTAATATTATTTGCATACACAAAAATAAAGAAATCTTAGTTAAATCTTTTACCCTTACAATACACTACTTATTTACATTACCCATCATTACTTTTTCACTCTTAAAAGTCCATTCACTTCATTAACTTTATTGAATGAACTTCTATGCCCCTCATTTGTATGATGTGTAAACTAAATATCAATTTATTCTTAAACTTTATGCCACTATTTGCTTGCAAACAGTTATGGGAGGGAGGATGTAACATTCATAATATAAAATAATCCAAATATAAAAAAAAATTGTACTTGACAACTTCAATAATCGTATTCTTCTTCATAGTATATCATCTGACATTGTCTTCCATGTCTTTTGAAAAACCTCATCCAGACAACTCATAATTGACGATAAAATTAGAAGTGTAGAACTGAAAATAAATTTCTCAAATAATCAGTTGATGCCCAAAAACTTACCTCAATTATTCCATCGACATACTCTCTATCATCATGAAACAATCTTATTACATCACAAGCATTTATGAATGCAGGATACACTACATTACCAAATTCACTTGTAATTAATTGTTTCTAAAGTTGATTTTTCAAATAGCAATTTAAAACCTATTTCAAAACACTCTAGAAAAAAATGCTATACTTTAACATAAATAATTCAAGAATCATCATATAATTAGCTCATGAATTACACATGCAATTAATATATTAATTACTGTTATAGACTTATTAAAAGTAATTTTTTATATTACATGTTATGCATAAATTGAGCTTTTAATGCAAATTAAGAACAAATAAATAATCTTAAAATCATTATTTGACAATTCTAGAAGATACACGCCTACCGTTAACAACGATTAACCTTGAAATTTATTTATCGTTATCGCAAAACACAAAAATACCAGAAAATGAATTATCTGAAACTCAATGGGAAGTGTTCGATCAAAATTAATCAACGTCATTCGTGGAATGTATATCGTATTATCAATATTTCTTCCTAAAATTATTTTTTATTCGATTATATGATTTCCATATTTGTAATAATCAATCTTGTTTCATCGCACAATTCATACTTTTGGTCAATATTTCTTAGAAGTATTATAGACACACCAACCTTCAATATCAAATTGTGATTCAACATTAAATTAAATATAACTCCCACAATAAAATATGGTCAACTTTAAGAACTCACTATATTTGAAATCAATATACTCCCTCCGTCCACGAAATGTAGTCTCATTTGCCTTATATTTTCCGTCCACCAAATGTAGTCTCATACACTTTATGGAAACAATCACCCTTCAACTATCACTAAATACTCAAATCGCCACCAACTTTATTCACAAACAATCACTTTAATCATAATGGACCCCACAATACCCTATAATACCCTTACTTTATCTTTTTTCTCTTAAAACTTGTGCCCCACCCCAATGTGACTACATTTGGTGGATGGAGAGAGTATTACATATCAAAATCATTAATTCACCCAAAGTTTAAAAATTCATTTCTATGTGTTTGGTCTTACTAATTGAGACTAGGGATTCCACTCGTGTTTGGTCTTTTGGTTTTACGCATGCTAGTAACTCATATATTACTCGTCGTTTGCTTTGGGCTGATGTTTTAGCGTCTCCTGCCACGTGTCTATGTGTTTTGGGTGATTTTAATGTTGTGACAGGAACTCATGAGTGGAGTAGGGGTTCAGTGGCCACTCCTAGAGCTTCTCTAGACTTCAGGGAGTTCATGGATGAGTCAGAGCTAGTTGACTTGGAAACGGCTGGGGCCCAGTTCACCTGGGTGACTCGGAGTGGTCCTCGTGGTTACACGGCTGCTCGGTTGGATAGAGTTTTAGTTAATCAGGGTTTTTTGGATCTTTGGGCTGGTGTTGAGGTTATGGCTCTTCCTCGACTCATGTCAGATCATCATCCGTTGCTCCTTACAGTCAAATCATATTGGGTTCAGGTTAGACGTCCCTTCATATTTCTCAGTATGTGGTGCCAGAAGGATTCATTTAAAACTGTTGTGGCTACTTCTTGGGCTCAACCATTGGATCATTCGAATCCCATGGTCCGGATTATGTGGAAGTTGAAGAGATTCAAGTATGCTATGCATGTTTGGAATAGAATGGTCTTCAGAATTGTGTTAAACCTGATTGAGATGGCCACTCGACATCTTGCAGATATTCAACATCGTATAGAGTTGGATGGGGACTCCGAGGACAACTTTGCGTAGGAGATTCAGGCTCAGGTTGATCTGAACAAACTGCTCTCTGCTAGACAGGAATTCTACACACAGAGAAACATTTTGCTCCACTAGTTTATGAGTCACTTTATCCAAATCTTCCCTACCATAACCAAAGAGCCTACATTACAACCAAATGTGAAGTCCTTATTGATTCATTGATTGAACACTTTCATGTGGTGGAGAAGTTAGACATTTGGCAAGCATATGGTAGTGCATTTGTGTGATTTGATTTTGAGAGCATACACTTCCTTAATATACACTTTTGAGTGATGAGAGATACACTTACTTGTGAAGAAATTGTGAATTGAGAACTTGATCTTGCATGAATTTGAGCATAATTTGTGAACTTGTTTGTTGATTTTTCTACCTCTTGCCTTGACTAGATTGAGATAACTTACAATTACTTGATCTATTTTGGCTTGAATGAATTCCTTCACAATTCTCCCACTTGTTCTATTTTTCTTTCGTTGCTCGGGGACGAGCAACACCTTAAGTTTGGGGGAGTTGATTAGTGTGAAAATTGCTTGAAATTTATTGATTTAATTTGCATAATCTTATAAGATTTTGTGCATTATTTACACTAATTTGACTCATTGCTCTTGATTTGGAGAAAGGTGGTGTTTTATTTATTTTGTAGGGAAAATGTGGATTTTTGGAGCAAAACACGCCTCGATAATTTTGTGGAGTCAATCGAAGGAATAAATCGAGAAGAGAAATGGAGAAGAAATAATTTGAGGCAATTTTACAATCAATTTAGAAGTCCCGAATTGGGCCTAGAAAGGAAGAATCCAGGCAGCCCATGCAATTAAAGTGCTGGATCATTTTGGTGACAAATTAAAAGGAAGAAAAAAAAAATACTATATATTTTGGCCCAGTGCATTAGGCCCAATTCGGCAGTCAATTTGGAAAACAAGCTGTAGTGGATGTCACGCCCATTTGCAAGGAAATTGCAATTCAATTGCAAGGGAGCTAAACTTTAGTTGGGCCCACCTACAAAGTTGCTATGACGTTTTTTAAAAAGAAGAACAATTTCAATTGAATGAGGGTTCGCAATACACACGCAGAGCGCAGGGGAGAGGGCACAATTCCATTGGGGGAGAAATCTCTTCTCCTCCCCATCACTCCACTCAATAGATTAGTTAGTTTTAATTGTTCTTTCATTTCTTAGATAGTATTTAATTTAGTATTTCAATTTAATGTTAGCTTTGGAGGATTTGAAGACAAGAGGTGATATTTTTCTATTATTGCAATTTTAATTTGGTAATTTCATTTTCATTCATGTTTTGTAGTTTAACTTCTATTAGTTTTATTTTAGTTTTTAATTTAGACATGGGCTAATCTCCTATTGCTTTGGGTGTGGATGTTTTGATGAGAATTTAGTGTAATTGTGGATTAATTGCATGATTAGCTTATAATTTTGGTGTTTAGGTTTCTAGGGTTGTATTTTGGATGATTCATTTGGTTGATTAACCCTATTAGCGAGCATGTTCGATTATGTTTATTGCAACGAGAGTTGGGTAGCATGATTGTGAGTGTGAGTGTGAGTGTGAGCTTTGATCAATTGAATAGAAGTTAATTAGTAATTAGCTCACCCGAGAGGGGTGTTAATGGCTAGACCGACAACCTTAGACACTAAACGAGTAGAGGTCGTCTAGAAGTTTGGTGAGAGGGCGTTTCATAAGCATTAGTAACCGTGTTGAAAGTGCTTATGCAACACTATCTTAGGAGCGTATGGTATTTGGTTAGATCCTATAATTGCTAATCAATGCACGTTGTTTACCTATGCCTTTCGAGGGGGTTTGCACACATTCGTGATAGCCTTTAGCTTAACCTGAATTCGTAGTAAAATCATGTAATTGGTTCTCTAATTTACTTAATTGCTCACAAAATGAAAACACCCGAGGCAATACTTTCTCACCTTGCACTTTCATTATTGAGAGTTAGTTTAGTTGTTTGCATTAGTTGTTTATTTCCTTTATTGATATTTGCTTTATCCTCACGTTTAGCTTCTATAACACCATTTTAACTTATAGTTTTGGGGCTCCACATTCATTCAACTAGGTCCTTGGACGATAACTACTAGGTCATATACTTACTCAACTATAACGAACCCATGCGCTTGTAGGGATTGTTATTGTTGTACTAAAAAGTGTGCAAAAAAACGTCCAAGTCAATGGCGCCGCTGCCGGGGATCTAGTTGAAAGTCTTATGTGGGACTTGAAACTTGTTAAGTGGTATTACTAGTTGCATTTTATTTTTAGTTTTTAGCTTTGAATTTGATACTTTGTTTTTGTAGGTGAACTTCATTGACTAGATGGATGGATATAATCAATACCCGTTGAATCATTGCTATGATCAACGTGGTGTGATTTATCCTCCACAACATGGAGATGTGAGCTACGATGATTGGAGGAACTTTGATCACCATTATCAAATGCAACAAGTTCCCTCCTATTATCAAGATTGGAGGAATGAAGAAGCATCACCTCCTCCTCAAGGATATTATCCTCCACATCAATACCCTCCTCCTCAACACCCTTATCCACCATATCCATATCCTCCTCCACCACCTGAAGAGCAGTATCGTCCACCTCCTCTTCCACCTATAGAAGAACCTCACTTTGAATTTCATGAAGCTTCAGAAGGAAATTGGTATGATAGTGAGAGGAGTTTTGAGTACGATCATCAAGTGCAACAAGTTCCCTCTCATTATCAATATCATGATTGGGGGGAAATGGAAGCTTCACCCTTTCTTATAGAAGCATTCAAAAACTATATGGGTGAAGATGAATTTCAAAGAGCTTTAGATGAACTTCGTCATGATAAAAAGGTGGGCTTTGAGTATGATTATCAAATGCAACAAGCTCCCTCTCATTATCAAGATTGGGAAAGCAATTAGGGTAGGACTACTACTGAAGAGATCATTGCACACATAAAGGAGAGAAATGAAGAAAGAGAGAATAACCTCAAGTCACTTCTAAATGGAATGGAGCGGATGAACTCAACCATTGAGGCATTAGTCATCGCTATGAAAGAAAAGGAGAATTCAATTGAGGATGAGGATGAAAAGAGATATCAACTTGAAAACATGAGCACGGGAATGAGCTTAATGGTGATTGAAGATGATAAAGAGGAATGTCCCTTGATGGACATGAGCTACAAGGAACAAGAAGATCAAGAAGCATCGAAAGACGAGTTGAAGAGCGAAATGAGCATTCCTAAACCTTTAAACCTTTAAACTCTTCAATTTACTCTTTCTTTGATGTTGATTCTTCTATTGATTTTATTTTGCCTCTTAATCACTTTGTTCTTAAGAAGGAAGTTGAGAAGAACTTAGGTATCCTTGAGGAAAAAGGAAAGAAATGGCAAGAGATGGTGAATGAGCAAGAAGAACATTCATTGTTGAAACCATGGAAGAAACATGTGGATGATAGGTCTTCCATTCATAAGAGCCTCCTTGAGTTTGAAGCTCAAAGGTTGAAATACAATGGGAAGGAGGACCGATATCCATGGCCTTTTCGATGAGTTCTTCTATTTCCGTCCGGCTTGAAGACGTTAAACTTAGCGCTAAATGGGAGGCAACCCATTCTTTATTGCTTTCTTTTGTTTTTAGATTTGTAGCTTGTTTGATATTTTGTTTAGTTTTTGTTTTGTAGGTTGAGTGTTGTATTGGTGGTCAAGGATGTGAGATACGCATAGTGGAGCTCAAGCGTAGTGGTGCTTTGGTGCTAAAGGTCCAAGGGGCAATTGGTGACGATAACTTGCTTCTTTGGTGAGCTTTGTTGGTGGTAAAATTCTAAGGTAGCACACTTATTCTCAAACTTTGCATTCAACTAGATAGTTTCATTTAAGTTTGGGGAAGATTTCGTGTGTTTACCTTCATTTATATTGCACCGTTGTTCCTAGTTTTGGTGATTGAGATATCTTGTGGATGGTTGGTATTTGAGACTTAATTGATGGTGATTGTTGGTTATTGAAGTTTGGTTGAGCTTGTTGGTATTGATTGATGTTTGCTTGTTCACTTGGTTATGTGACGATTTGTGTTTGGTTTGGTGCTCTCAATTCATGATTAGACAAGCTTGTGAGCTTTAGAGCCTTTAGACTTTCATATATTGTGGTCTATTTTCCTTCATGTGAGTATCATTCATGCTTGTGTGCTCTAGAACTTGTCAATTGTTTTGTTTGAAGCTACTATTTGTGTGAAATCTTTGGAAGTGATATAAGGCCATCTTTGTTTTGAATAGTCACTTGGCCAAATTTTCCATACCAAATGAAAATTTCCCCTAGTTAGCCACTTTGAGCCTATTGACCTACATTTTTTGGCAACCTACAAATTTAGCCTATTTGTCTATCTTGTATGAGCCTAATTTTCCTATGAACTAGTGGAGTTTGAATGTTGACAAATGTGGTTGAATTGAGGTGAAATGTGAATTTGGTGGATTTGTTTGGTTGAAAAGTGAAAGGTTGAAAAGAAAAAAAAAAGATGAATTGTGAGTTGTGCATAAAAAAGATTGAGTTGATGTGAAAAGAAAAGAAAAATCGAAAAAGAAAACTCTCTTGTGCACAAGAATTTGGTAGAGCTTGAAGTTCAAAAGTGTTGATTGGTTGATGGTGAAGATTGAGCTTAAAAATAAAAGGAGCAAGTAAATTGTGTGGGATGTAGAACTTTGAGTTGCAACTTGATCAATTGCAACTTTCATTTTTGCTCCACTAGTTTATGAGTCACTTTATCCAAATCTTCCCTACCATAACCAAAGAGCCTACATTACAACCAAATGTGAAGTCCTTATTGATTCATTGATTGAACACTTTCATGTGGTGGAGAAGTTAGACATTTGGCAAGCATATGGTAGTGCATTTGTGTGATTTGATTTTGAGAGCATACACTTCCTTAATATACACTTTTGAGTGATGAGAGATACACTTACTTGTGAAGAAATTGTGAATTGAGAATTTGATCTTGCATGAATTTGAGCATAATTTGTGAACTTGTTTGTTGATTTTTCTACCTCTTGCCTTGACTAGATTGAGATAACTTACAATTACTTGATCTATTTTGGCTTGAATGAATTCCTTCACAATTCTCCCACTTGTTCTATTTTTCTTTCGTTGCTCGGGGACGAGCAACACCTTAAGTTTGGGGGAGTTGATTAGTGTGAAAATTGCTTGAAATTTATTGATTTAATTTGCATAATCTTATAAGATTTTGTGCATTATTTACACTAATTTGACTCATTGCTCTTGATTTGGAGAAAGGTGGTGTTTTATTTATTTTGTAGGGAAAATGTGGATTTTTGGAGCAAAACACGCCTCGATAATTTTGTGGAGTCAATCGAAGGAATAAATCGAGAAGAGAAATGGAGAAGAAATAATTTGAGGCAATTTTACAATCAATTTAGAAGTCCCGAATTGGGCCTAGAAAGGAAGAATCCAGGCAGCCCATGCAATTAAAGTGCTGGATCATTTTGGTGACAAATTAAAAGGAAGAAAAAAAAAATACTATATATTTTGGCCCAGTGCATTAGGCCCAATTCGGCAGTCAATTTGGAAAACAAGCTGTAGTGGATGTCACGCCCATTTGCAAGGAAATTGCAATTCAATTGCAAGGGAGCTAAACTTTAGTTGGGCCCACCTACAAAGTTGCTATGACGTTTTTTAAAAAGAAGAACAATTTCAATTGAATGAGGGTTCGCAATACACACGCAGAGCGCAGGGGAGAGGGCACAATTCCATTGGGGGAGAAATCTCTTCTCCTCCCCATCACTCCACTCAATAGATTAGTTAGTTTTAATTGTTCTTTCATTTCTTAGATAGTATTTAATTTAGTATTTCAATTTAATGTTAGCTTTGGAGGATTTGAAGACAAGAGGTGATATTTTTCTATTATTGCAATTTTAATTTGGTAATTTCATTTTCATTCATGTTTTGTAGTTTAACTTCTATTAGTTTTATTTTAGTTTTTAATTTAGACATGGGCTAATCTCCTATTGCTTTGGGTGTGGATGTTTTGATGAGAATTTAGTGTAATTGTGGATTAATTGCATGATTAGCTTATAATTTTGGTGTTTAGGTTTCTAGGGTTGTATTTTGGATGATTCATTTGGTTGATTAACCCTATTAGCGAGCATGTTCGATTATGTTTATTGCAACGAGAGTTGGGTAGCATGATTGTGAGTGTGAGTGTGAGTGTGAGCTTTGATCAATTGAATAGAAGTTAATTAGTAATTAGCTCACCCGAGAGGGGTGTTAATGGCTAGACCGACAACCTTAGACACTAAACGAGTAGAGGTCGTCTAGAAGTTTGGTGAGAGGGCGTTTCATAAGCATTAGTAACCGTGTTGAAAGTGCTTATGCAACACTATCTTAGGAGCGTATGGTATTTGGTTAGATCCTATAATTGCTAATCAATGCACGTTGTTTACCTATGCCTTTCGAGGGGGTTTGCACACATTCGTGATAGCCTTTAGCTTAACCTGAATTCGTAGTAAAATCATGTAATTGGTTCTCTAATTTACTTAATTGCTCACAAAATGAAAACACCCGAGGCAATACTTTCTCACCTTGCACTTTCATTATTGAGAGTTAGTTTAGTTGTTTGCATTAGTTGTTTATTTCCTTTATTGATATTTGCTTTATCCTCACGTTTAGCTTCTATAACACCATTTTAACTTATAGTTTTGGGGCTCCACATTCATTCAACTAGGTCCTTGGACGATAACTACTAGGTCATATACTTACTCAACTATAACGAACCCATGCGCTTGTAGGGATTGTTATTGTTGTACTAAAAAGTGTGCAAAAAAACGTCCAAGTCAATGGCGCCGCTGCCGGGGATCTAGTTGAAAGTCTTATGTGGGACTTGAAACTTGTTAAGTGGTATTACTAGTTGCATTTTATTTTTAGTTTTTAGCTTTGAATTTGATACTTTGTTTTTGTAGGTGAACTTCATTGACTAGATGGATGGATATAATCAATACCCGTTGAATCATTGCTATGATCAACGTGGTGTGATTTATCCTCCACAACATGGAGATGTGAGCTACGATGATTGGAGGAACTTTGATCACCATTATCAAATGCAACAAGTTCCCTCCTATTATCAAGATTGGAGGAATGAAGAAGCATCACCTCCTCCTCAAGGATATTATCCTCCACATCAATACCCTCCTCCTCAACACCCTTATCCACCATATCCATATCCTCCTCCACCACCTGAAGAGCAGTATCGTCCACCTCCTCTTCCACCTATAGAAGAACCTCACTTTGAATTTCATGAAGCTTCAGAAGGAAATTGGTATGATAGTGAGAGGAGTTTTGAGTACGATCATCAAGTGCAACAAGTTCCCTCTCATTATCAATATCATGATTGGGGGGAAATGGAAGCTTCACCCTTTCTTATAGAAGCATTCAAAAACTATATGGGTGAAGATGAATTTCAAAGAGCTTTAGATGAACTTCGTCATGATAAAAAGGTGGGCTTTGAGTATGATTATCAAATGCAACAAGCTCCCTCTCATTATCAAGATTGGGAAAGCAATTAGGGTAGGACTACTACTGAAGAGATCATTGCACACATAAAGGAGAGAAATGAAGAAAGAGAGAATAACCTCAAGTCACTTCTAAATGGAATGGAGCGGATGAACTCAACCATTGAGGCATTAGTCATCGCTATGAAAGAAAAGGAGAATTCAATTGAGGATGAGGATGAAAAGAGATATCAACTTGAAAACATGAGCACGGGAATGAGCTTAATGGTGATTGAAGATGATAAAGAGGAATGTCCCTTGATGGACATGAGCTACAAGGAACAAGAAGATCAAGAAGCATCGAAAGACGAGTTGAAGAGCGAAATGAGCATTCCTAAACCTTTAAACCTTTAAACTCTTCAATTTACTCTTTCTTTGATGTTGATTCTTCTATTGATTTTATTTTGCCTCTTAATCACTTTGTTCTTAAGAAGGAAGTTGAGAAGAACTTAGGTATCCTTGAGGAAAAAGGAAAGAAATGGCAAGAGATGGTGAATGAGCAAGAAGAACATTCATTGTTGAAACCATGGAAGAAACATGTGGATGATAGGTCTTCCATTCATAAGAGCCTCCTTGAGTTTGAAGCTCAAAGGTTGAAATACAATGGGAAGGAGGACCGATATCCATGGCCTTTTCGATGAGTTCTTCTATTTCCGTCCGGCTTGAAGACGTTAAACTTAGCGCTAAATGGGAGGCAACCCATTCTTTATTGCTTTCTTTTGTTTTTAGATTTGTAGCTTGTTTGATATTTTGTTTAGTTTTTGTTTTGTAGGTTGAGTGTTGTATTGGTGGTCAAGGATGTGAGATACGCATAGTGGAGCTCAAGCGTAGTGGTGCTTTGGTGCTAAAGGTCCAAGGGGCAATTGGTGACGATAACTTGCTTCTTTGGTGAGCTTTGTTGGTGGTAAAATTCTAAGGTAGCACACTTATTCTCAAACTTTGCATTCAACTAGATAGTTTCATTTAAGTTTGGGGAAGATTTCGTGTGTTTACCTTCATTTATATTGCACCGTTGTTCCTAGTTTTGGTGATTGAGATATCTTGTGGATGGTTGGTATTTGAGACTTAATTGATGGTGATTGTTGGTTATTGAAGTTTGGTTGAGCTTGTTGGTATTGATTGATGTTTGCTTGTTCACTTGGTTATGTGACGATTTGTGTTTGGTTTGGTGCTCTCAATTCATGATTAGACAAGCTTGTGAGCTTTAGAGCCTTTAGACTTTCATATATTGTGGTCTATTTTCCTTCATGTGAGTATCATTCATGCTTGTGTGCTCTAGAACTTGTCAATTGTTTTGTTTGAAGCTACTATTTGTGTGAAATCTTTGGAAGTGATATAAGGCCATCTTTGTTTTGAATAGTCACTTGGCCAAATTTTCCATACCAAATGAAAATTTCCCCTAGTTAGCCACTTTGAGCCTATTGACCTACATTTTTTGGCAACCTACAAATTTAGCCTATTTGTCTATCTTGTATGAGCCTAATTTTCCTATGAACTAGTGGAGTTTGAATGTTGACAAATGTGGTTGAATTGAGGTGAAATGTGAATTTGGTGGATTTGTTTGGTTGAAAAGTGAAAGGTTGAAAAGAAAAAAAAAAGATGAATTGTGAGTTGTGCATAAAAAAGATTGAGTTGATGTGAAAAGAAAAGAAAAATCGAAAAAGAAAACTCTCTTGTGCACAAGAATTTGGTAGAGCTTGAAGTTCAAAAGTGTTGATTGGTTGATGGTGAAGATTGAGCTTAAAAATAAAAGGAGCAAGTAAATTGTGTGGGATGTAGAACTTTGAGTTGCAACTTGATCAATTGCAACTTTCATTTTTGCTCCACTAGTTTATGAGTCACTTTATCCAAATCTTCCCTACCATAACCAAAGAGCCTACATTACAACCAAATGTGAAGTCCTTATTGATTCATTGATTGAACACTTTCATGTGGTGGAGAAGTTAGACATTTGGCAAGCATATGGTAGTGCATTTGTGTGATTTGATTTTGAGAGCATACACTTCCTTAATATACACTTTTGAGTGATGAGAGATACACTTACTTGTGAAGAAATTGTGAATTGAGAACTTGATCTTGCATGAATTTGAGCATAATTTGTGAACTTGTTTGTTGATTTTTCTACCTCTTGCCTTGACTAGATTGAGATAACTTACAATTACTTGATCTATTTTGGCTTGAATGAATTCCTTCACAATTCTCCCACTTGTTCTATTTTTCTTTCGTTGCTCGGGGACGAGCAACACCTTAAGTTTGGGGGAGTTGATTAGTGTGAAAATTGCTTGAAATTTATTGATTTAATTTGCATAATCTTATAAGATTTTGTGCATTATTTACACTAATTTGACTCATTGCTCTTGATTTGGAGAAAGGTGGTGTTTTATTTATTTTGTAGGGAAAATGTGGATTTTTGGAGCAAAACACGCCTCGATAATTTTGTGGAGTCAATCGAAGGAATAAATCGAGAAGAGAAATGGAGAAGAAATAATTTGAGGCAATTTTACAATCAATTTAGAAGTCCCGAATTGGGCCTAGAAAGGAAGAATCCAGGCAGCCCATGCAATTAAAGTGCTGGATCATTTTGGTGACAAATTAAAAGGAAGAAAAAAAAAATACTATATATTTTGGCCCAGTGCATTAGGCCCAATTCGGCAGTCAATTTGGAAAACAAGCTGTAGTGGATGTCACGCCCATTTGCAAGGAAATTGCAATTCAATTGCAAGGGAGCTAAACTTTAGTTGGGCCCACCTACAAAGTTGCTATGACGTTTTTTAAAAAGAAGAACAATTTCAATTGAATGAGGGTTCGCAATACACACGCAGAGCGCAGGGGAGAGGGCACAATTCCATTGGGGGAGAAATCTCTTCTCCTCCCCATCACTCCACTCAATAGATTAGTTAGTTTTAATTGTTCTTTCATTTCTTAGATAGTATTTAATTTAGTATTTCAATTTAATGTTAGCTTTGGAGGATTTGAAGACAAGAGGTGATATTTTTCTATTATTGCAATTTTAATTTGGTAATTTCATTTTCATTCATGTTTTGTAGTTTAACTTCTATTAGTTTTATTTTAGTTTTTAATTTAGACATGGGCTAATCTCCTATTGCTTTGGGTGTGGATGTTTTGATGAGAATTTAGTGTAATTGTGGATTAATTGCATGATTAGCTTATAATTTTGGTGTTTAGGTTTCTAGGGTTGTATTTTGGATGATTCATTTGGTTGATTAACCCTATTAGCGAGCATGTTCGATTATGTTTATTGCAACGAGAGTTGGGTAGCATGATTGTGAGTGTGAGTGTGAGTGTGAGCTTTGATCAATTGAATAGAAGTTAATTAGTAATTAGCTCACCCGAGAGGGGTGTTAATGGCTAGACCGACAACCTTAGACACTAAACGAGTAGAGGTCGTCTAGAAGTTTGGTGAGAGGGCGTTTCATAAGCATTAGTAACCGTGTTGAAAGTGCTTATGCAACACTATCTTAGGAGCGTATGGTATTTGGTTAGATCCTATAATTGCTAATCAATGCACGTTGTTTACCTATGCCTTTCGAGGGGGTTTGCACACATTCGTGATAGCCTTTAGCTTAACCTGAATTCGTAGTAAAATCATGTAATTGGTTCTCTAATTTACTTAATTGCTCACAAAATGAAAACACCCGAGGCAATACTTTCTCACCTTGCACTTTCATTATTGAGAGTTAGTTTAGTTGTTTGCATTAGTTGTTTATTTCCTTTATTGATATTTGCTTTATCCTCACGTTTAGCTTCTATAACACCATTTTAACTTATAGTTTTGGGGCTCCACATTCATTCAACTAGGTCCTTGGACGATAACTACTAGGTCATATACTTACTCAACTATAACGAACCCATGCGCTTGTAGGGATTGTTATTGTTGTACTAAAAAGTGTGCAAAAAAACGTCCAAGTCAATGGCGCCGCTGCCGGGGATCTAGTTGAAAGTCTTATGTGGGACTTGAAACTTGTTAAGTGGTATTACTAGTTGCATTTTATTTTTAGTTTTTAGCTTTGAATTTGATACTTTGTTTTTGTAGGTGAACTTCATTGACTAGATGGATGGATATAATCAATACCCGTTGAATCATTGCTATGATCAACGTGGTGTGATTTATCCTCCACAACATGGAGATGTGAGCTACGATGATTGGAGGAACTTTGATCACCATTATCAAATGCAACAAGTTCCCTCCTATTATCAAGATTGGAGGAATGAAGAAGCATCACCTCCTCCTCAAGGATATTATCCTCCACATCAATACCCTCCTCCTCAACACCCTTATCCACCATATCCATATCCTCCTCCACCACCTGAAGAGCAGTATCGTCCACCTCCTCTTCCACCTATAGAAGAACCTCACTTTGAATTTCATGAAGCTTCAGAAGGAAATTGGTATGATAGTGAGAGGAGTTTTGAGTACGATCATCAAGTGCAACAAGTTCCCTCTCATTATCAATATCATGATTGGGGGGAAATGGAAGCTTCACCCTTTCTTATAGAAGCATTCAAAAACTATATGGGTGAAGATGAATTTCAAAGAGCTTTAGATGAACTTCGTCATGATAAAAAGGTGGGCTTTGAGTATGATTATCAAATGCAACAAGCTCCCTCTCATTATCAAGATTGGGAAAGCAATTAGGGTAGGACTACTACTGAAGAGATCATTGCACACATAAAGGAGAGAAATGAAGAAAGAGAGAATAACCTCAAGTCACTTCTAAATGGAATGGAGCGGATGAACTCAACCATTGAGGCATTAGTCATCGCTATGAAAGAAAAGGAGAATTCAATTGAGGATGAGGATGAAAAGAGATATCAACTTGAAAACATGAGCACGGGAATGAGCTTAATGGTGATTGAAGATGATAAAGAGGAATGTCCCTTGATGGACATGAGCTACAAGGAACAAGAAGATCAAGAAGCATCGAAAGACGAGTTGAAGAGCGAAATGAGCATTCCTAAACCTTTAAACCTTTAAACTCTTCAATTTACTCTTTCTTTGATGTTGATTCTTCTATTGATTTTATTTTGCCTCTTAATCACTTTGTTCTTAAGAAGGAAGTTGAGAAGAACTTAGGTATCCTTGAGGAAAAAGGAAAGAAATGGCAAGAGATGGTGAATGAGCAAGAAGAACATTCATTGTTGAAACCATGGAAGAAACATGTGGATGATAGGTCTTCCATTCATAAGAGCCTCCTTGAGTTTGAAGCTCAAAGGTTGAAATACAATGGGAAGGAGGACCGATATCCATGGCCTTTTCGATGAGTTCTTCTATTTCCGTCCGGCTTGAAGACGTTAAACTTAGCGCTAAATGGGAGGCAACCCATTCTTTATTGCTTTCTTTTGTTTTTAGATTTGTAGCTTGTTTGATATTTTGTTTAGTTTTTGTTTTGTAGGTTGAGTGTTGTATTGGTGGTCAAGGATGTGAGATACGCATAGTGGAGCTCAAGCGTAGTGGTGCTTTGGTGCTAAAGGTCCAAGGGGCAATTGGTGACGATAACTTGCTTCTTTGGTGAGCTTTGTTGGTGGTAAAATTCTAAGGTAGCACACTTATTCTCAAACTTTGCATTCAACTAGATAGTTTCATTTAAGTTTGGGGAAGATTTCGTGTGTTTACCTTCATTTATATTGCACCGTTGTTCCTAGTTTTGGTGATTGAGATATCTTGTGGATGGTTGGTATTTGAGACTTAATTGATGGTGATTGTTGGTTATTGAAGTTTGGTTGAGCTTGTTGGTATTGATTGATGTTTGCTTGTTCACTTGGTTATGTGACGATTTGTGTTTGGTTTGGTGCTCTCAATTCATGATTAGACAAGCTTGTGAGCTTTAGAGCCTTTAGACTTTCATATATTGTGGTCTATTTTCCTTCATGTGAGTATCATTCATGCTTGTGTGCTCTAGAACTTGTCAATTGTTTTGTTTGAAGCTACTATTTGTGTGAAATCTTTGGAAGTGATATAAGGCCATCTTTGTTTTGAATAGTCACTTGGCCAAATTTTCCATACCAAATGAAAATTTCCCCTAGTTAGCCACTTTGAGCCTATTGACCTACATTTTTTGGCAACCTACAAATTTAGCCTATTTGTCTATCTTGTATGAGCCTAATTTTCCTATGAACTAGTGGAGTTTGAATGTTGACAAATGTGGTTGAATTGAGGTGAAATGTGAATTTGGTGGATTTGTTTGGTTGAAAAGTGAAAGGTTGAAAAGAAAAAAAAAAGATGAATTGTGAGTTGTGCATAAAAAAGATTGAGTTGATGTGAAAAGAAAAGAAAAATCGAAAAAGAAAACTCTCTTGTGCACAAGAATTTGGTAGAGCTTGAAGTTCAAAAGTGTTGATTGGTTGATGGTGAAGATTGAGCTTAAAAATAAAAGGAGCAAGTAAATTGTGTGGGATGTAGAACTTTGAGTTGCAACTTGATCAATTGCAACTTTCATTTTTGCTCCACTAGTTTATGAGTCACTTTATCCAAATCTTCCCTACCATAACCAAAGAGCCTACATTACAACCAAATGTGAAGTCCTTATTGATTCATTGATTGAACACTTTCATGTGGTGGAGAAGTTAGACATTTGGCAAGCATATGGTAGTGCATTTGTGTGATTTGATTTTGAGAGCATACACTTCCTTAATATACACTTTTGAGTGATGAGAGATACACTTACTTGTGAAGAAATTGTGAATTGAGCACTTGATCTTGCATGAATTTGAGCATAATTTGTGAACTTGTTTGTTGATTTTTCTACCTCTTGCCTTGACTAGATTGAGATAACTTACAATTACTTGATCTATTTTGGCTTGAATGAATTCCTTCACAATTCTCCCACTTGTTCTATTTTTCTTTCGTTGCTCGGGGACGAGCAACACCTTAAGTTTGGGGGAGTTGATTAGTGTGAAAATTGCTTGAAATTTATTGATTTAATTTGCATAATCTTATAAGATTTTGTGCATTATTTACACTAATTTGACTCATTGCTCTTGATTTGGAGAAAGGTGGTGTTTTGTTTATTTTGTAGGGAAAATGTGGATTTTTGGAGCAAAACACGCCTCGATAATTTTGTGGAGTCAATCGAAGGAATAAATCGAGAAGAGAAATGGAGAAGAAATAATTTGAGGCAATTTTACAATCAATTTCGAAGTCCCGAATTGGGCCTAGAAAGGAAGAATCCAGGCAGCCCATGCAATTAAAGTGCTGGATCATTTTGGTGACAAATTAAAAGGAAGAAAAAAAAAATACTATATATTTTGGCCCAGTGCATTAGGCCCAATTCGGTAGTCAATTTGGAAAACAAGCTGTAGTGGATGTCACGCCCATTTGCAAGGAAATTGCAATTCAATTGCAAGGGAGCTAAACTTTAGTTGGGCCCATCTACAAAGTTGCTATGACGTTTTTTAAAAAGAAGAACAATTTCAATTGAATGAGGGTTCGCAATACACACGCAGAGCGCAGGGGAGAGGGCACAATTCCATTGGGGGAGAAATCTCTTCTCCTCCCCATCACTCCACTCAATAGATTAGTTAGTTTTAATTGTTCTTTCATTTCTTAGCTAGTATTTAATTTAGTATTTCAATTTAATGTTAGCTTTGGAGGATTTGAAGACAAGAGGTGATATTTTTCTATTATTGCAATTTTAATTTGGTAATTTCATTTTCATTCATGTTTTGTAGTTTAACTTCTATTAGTTTTATTTTAGTTGTTAATTTAGACATGGGCTAATCTCCTATTGCTTTGGGTGTGGATGTTTTGATGAGAATTTAGTGTAATTGTGGATTAATTGCATGATTAGCTTATAATTTTGGTGTTTAGGTTTCTAGGGTTGTATTTTGGATGATTCATTTGGTTGATTAACCCTATTAGCGAGCATGTTCGATTATGTTTATTGCAACGAGAGTTGGGTAGCATGATTGGGAGTGTGAGTGTGAGCTTTGATCAATTGAATAGAAGTTAATTAGTAATTAGCTCACCCGAGAGGGGTGTTAATGGCTAGACCGACAACATTAGACACTAAACGAGTAGAGGTCGTCTAGAAGTTTGGTGAGAGGGCGTTTCATAAGCATTAGTAACCGTGTTGAAAGTGCTTATGCAACACTATCTTAGGAGCGTATGGTATTTGGTTAGATCCTATAATTGCTAATCAATGCACGTTGTTTACCTATGCCTTTCGAGGGGGTTTGCACACATTCGTGATAGCCTTTAGCTTAACATGAATTCGTAGTAAAATCATGTAATTGGTTCGCTAATTTACTTAATTGCTCACAAAACGAAAACACCCGAGGCAATACTTTCTCACCTTGCACTTTCATTATTGAGAGTTAGTTTAGTTGTTTGCATTAGTTGTTTATTTCCTTTATTGATATTTGCTTTATCCTCACGTTTAGCTTCTATAACACCATTTTAACTTATAGTTTTGGGGCTCCACATTCATTCAACTTGGTCCTTGGACGATAACTACTAGGTCGTATACTTACTCAACTATAACGAACCCATACGCTTGTGGGGATTGTTATTGTTGTACTAAAAAGTGTGCAAAAATACGTCCAAGTCATCTACGCGGATGACATCATGATATTCTTACGAGCCACTGAGGCTAACGTCAGGAACCTGCACTCCATCTTGCAAGGGTATGGGCGTCTGTCGGGTCAGATTTACAGTCCTCCAAAGTCCAGGGTGTTCTTTGGGAGAGCTGTACCTCGGAGGCTGCGTCGTAGGACATTCAGGATTACTGACATCGCTGCGATTCGGAGAGCGGTTTGGGGCAAGCTGCCCACGTCGGAATGACTCTCGTCTTTTGGGATCCAGGGTCCGTCAATTTGTGTGTTGTGTCGTAGGGATTCAGAATCTCTTGATCATCTACTGGCCCAATGCCCGTTCACAGTGGATGTTTTGAGCAGACTGACCCACTTGTTTGGGGTCACGATTCACTCTAGAGTCAGTTTCCTAGACATATTCCTTCAGGCCACAAAAGTTCAGTTGGGTCAGCAGTCTTTGGAGTTGTGGAGGACGGGCTTCGTCACAACTATTTGGGTCGTTTGGACTATGCGAAATAGAGTGATTTTCGACGGGATTTCGCCCTCTGTTAGGAGATGCATGACACAAATCATTTCAGGTATCAAGGAGGCTAACACCATTTGTAGGGGTTATTCGGACGGTACGGTTCGAGATCTACTGATTGCCCGGGCCCTTGGGGTTTCGAGTAGACATAGACCGACGAGACACGACTCGTCGGTGGTTTGGCTCCCGCCTGATCCGGGTTGGTACAAGGTTAACACGAACGACAGTGCTACTTCTTCCCCGGGTAACCTTCATGTAGGGGCGGTTTTCAGGACTTTCAGGGGATTCTTTGTGGCCGCGGTTGCCACAAAGGTAGGTTGGGGCCTGCCATTTGAGGCTGAGCTGGCAGCTGCTCTTATGGCCATCAAGTATGCTCATGATCAGGGATGGCACTTCCTTTGGATTGAGTCGGACTCGACCCTCACGATTGACACTCTTATGAGCACCAACCCCTCTATTCCTTGGCGTTTGCAAGACATGTGGAGTCAGGTACACCCTCTTACACAGGACATGCACATTAGATACTCACATGTCTTTAGAGAGACCAACCAAGCGGCGGATGCTGTGGCAAAGACTGGCCTTGATTGTGTCTGGAGGGGCTTCCCCCCAAACTTTTTACTATCATTTCTGAATAATGATCTATATTATGTTTTCTATAGACATTGACTTGTAGGGGAGTGTACCTTTTTCCTTGATCTGTGTTTTATCCCTAAGGAGGGTTTTTTCAGGCAAGGTTTTAATGGCACTCCGGCCTCTGGCTCGACCTGTGAGCTTATGGTCCTAGGTTTCTTTTCTTTTATTTAATCTACCTTTTATTGTCATTTCTATTGAGATTTGCTTATTAATAATTTAAATTAATTATAACAAATTAAATTTTTTAAAAGAGATATTAAATGTAAATTAATCATCAATCAATTGTGCTTAATATCTTCAAATTTAACATTAATTTAGATATATACCTCATAATAAAATGTAAATTAATCAACAATCAATTGTGCTTAATATCTTCAAATTCACTATATTTGAAATCAATAATCATAATCATTATAAAATTATATTACACATCACAATTATTAATTCACCCAAAGTTTGAAAATTAATTCCTTTTTATTGAGATTTGATTATTAATAATTTAAATTAATTATAACAAATTTAAAACTTTAAAAGAGATATCAAATGTTAATCAACAATCAATTGTACTTAATATCTTCAAATTCACTATATTTGAAATTAATAATCATATTCATTATAAAATTATATTACACATCAAAATTATTAATTCACCCAATGTTTGAAAATTCATTTATATTGAGATTTGTTTATTAATTATTTAAATTAATTATAAAAAATTAAATCTTTTAAAAGGGATATTAAATGTAAATTAATCAACAATTAATTTAACTTAATATCTTCAAATTCAACATTAATTTAAATATAACCCCCATAATAAAATATGATTGACTTTAAGAACTCATAATATTTAAAATAAATAATCATTATAAATTTATATTACACATCAAAATCATTAATTTAATTTTTTTCTTCTTAAATCTATTTTTTCACTTCATGTTTTTTATGCATTCCAGGTTCTTCATCGTTTGCTTTTCTCAAATCTTTTTCTTCAATTCACCTCCACATCACAACAATTTTTTTAAACCTTCACGTCACAACAATTTATTTTCAACCTTCACATCACAACAAGGTTTTTCTTAACTTTTCTATCATTCAGACTCTCAAATCTCAAAGTCTCCTACCTTCTCAAAATAAAAGGGTTGAACGTCCAAGCCACCGCCGCTGTTGCAAGGAGTTGTTGACGCCGCTGCAATACAACTTGAGAAGGAACAAAGATATGTCTTATCAACATAAATAATACATGCATGTAACACTTGATATTCACGATCAAAGCAATATTAACCGTGAATATATGTATGAAGAGAGTATTAAATTCGTTGTTTACCTAGAATAGTGATACCCCACGAATTAACTGAGAATATTTCTCATTTCTAAGGACAAATAAATATTTGAACAAATGAAATATGAGGTGATTGAAATGAAAGAAAATTGAGGAAGTTTATATAGGAGTAAGATTAAGAATGAAGGGTGGAGAGGCAAACTTAAAATGGAGGGTTGAAATTAAAAGATAAAATTGAAAATAAATGAGAGTTGAGAATTTTTTAAATGAAGAGAGATTTTAAGAAAAGAGTTTGAGGTAGAAGGAGTGTGGTGGTGACATGTGGCAATGGAGAGGTTTGTAAATATATTATGATATTAAGATATGATTAATGAATAAAGTTTACTCGAGATGACGTGTATTTATTACAGCATGCAATTATACCATAAAAATAAAATAATAATATTTATGATTCAATTATACCATAATGACTAAGTCACATTATTGCACCATACGCATAATAATTCATTGTTAAGATTTGGGAACTTATTTTCGAAAAATGAAAATTATAAACATTTTGTTAATTAATAAATAAATCTGCACGCGCGTTAAATCTTTTAATATAATTGTTATAAATTGTAAGTTCACATAATTATAATCATAATACTAATCCACTGGTTATATAAAGGTTGCTAAAAATTGTATATATAAGAACATATAATTGTAATTCAATATTGATAACAAAAAGAAAAACAATGGTATAAAAACATGATATCATAGATTGTTATTTCGTCATGTTTAATCAATACAACATTTTAATATGTTATTATATTATTGTTGTTACTTGTACTTATTGTGATAAAATTATCTTGTGATACAGGAGTGTTTGACGTATTTCTTGATTTTGTGCGGGGCATTTTTGGAATTAAGCATTGCAGCATATGTGGGCGAAATAGGTTCGAATACCACATTTGATGTGACTAAATTTGGAGCCATTGGAAATGGAAAAAAAGATGATTCTAATGTGATTATTTTTCTTAATCTTGCATCAATCTCTAATTAAATTACTCTACTCAAAATGTGTGAGCATGCATTATATTTTCATTATTTCAGATTGTTTATTGCTTTTAGTCTTAAATTTTGTTTTAAAATGTTTGTCATTTTAACTATTTTTACCACTAATATTCTAAACTACCCATAAGCAATTTCTACATTTTTCCATTTTGATTGTAAATATATTTATGTATCTTTTTTCCCCCTCTTTTTTTAAGAGTTAAATTGACTAAATTTTTTTTATCTTTTTTATGGTTTGATACATTTTAGAGTGAATTACGAAAATATATTGAAGGGGAAAGAAAAATGAATAGAAATATAATTGAAGGAAAATGTGTCAAAGAAATGTCCATTATTTACCAAAAAAAAAAATGACAACTATTTTGAAACGTAGTGAGTATTAGTATATATGGTACATATAATTTATTATATGTATGTAAAATTATTTATATGAAAATTAATTAATTAATTCTTATATTGATAGGCATTTAATTCGGCATGGACTTCAGCATGCACCAAGAGTGTGGACAGTGTGAAGATAATTGTACCTAGTGGAAAAGTATTTTTGGTATCTCCAATCAAATTTGAAGGCCCTTGTAAATCCAGATCCATTACTTTTCAGGTAAAATAACTAATTTGAGTACTGCATTTTAATAAAACAATAGGTACTGTTTTAAAATACCATGGATGTAAAAATCGGCCTTAGGCGACGAAAAATACCCGAATTTTCTCTAATCGGAGCATGTTATGCGGCAGGGCGATTAGACGGGTAGGCGGCGACTAGGCGGTGCATTTTTTTTAAAAATTAATATATAAAACGACGTTGAATATGAGTCCGATGAAGACCGTTGTACAACAGTGAACCACATTTGTGTTCTCAACGTCCTCAACCATCAATCCTTAATTAATTACTTTGATTATTTTGTCATGAATGTTAATTATACTTAATTTGAACTTTTGAAGTGAATTAGGTGTACTTTAGTCTTTTCATGTGTTTTGGACTTTTACAACACTGTGTGTACTATTATACTAAACTTTAGTCTTTTGGTAGTATCTGTTTTGAACTTTTGGTATGATTAACCTGTGTTTAATTCTTTAATTTGGATTATAGATATATATTTTTATCTATCATAGTATTTATTAGAAAAAATCGAACCGTCTAGGCGGTTGAAAACACTCACCTAACGATTGCCGATTTTTACAACACTGAAAAATACACACAATGAAAACTAGTTGCTTGATAAATTGATTTACACAAGACTTTATTGGCCTTAAATTTATTTTGAAGTTTTTTTTTCTCTCAAAAATCTGTGTTTTCTCGTGTAAATAAGATATGGAGTAATTTTTTGCACGAGTTTTATTCAACATATCTTTATTTAGATAAAAGTTCTCGTGTACCTATTGCATTCTATGTAACTGAATTCACTCTACATAAATGAGTTAGATATATAAGATGTGGGTTGAGTTTTGAATTTTAGTTCATATACGATATAGTAACAATATTTATTTATACACAACATAATATTAGTTTACATAGACACGAAATTAAGTTATATATTATGTAACAGTTATACAAGAGGTTAAAAAATGTGATTTTTTTTTTTTTTTGTATGTAGATATTAGGAACCATCGTCGCACCATCAAAACAAGCTTGGGGAAATGGAAATAAAAATACATGGCTATATTTTAGTGAAGTTGATGGACTCTCAATAATCGGAAATGGACAAGGATTAATTGATGGACAAGGAGCTACTTGGTGGAAGGATGTTAAAGTATATCCATTTTTAAATAATTAACTAATTTGGAATTCATTTTTTCTTTAATTTATTATGTTTAATATACTTTTTATTAATATTTTTCAGGACGGTAGTGAGAGTGATGGACCCGCGGTAAGTTCACCAATGAACATATTTGTGTTTTTTTTTTTTGTCTTTAATTTTGTTGTATAGTAAATAACATAGATTTACTTCATTTTAAATCATATAAATTTCTAAATTATTTTTCAGGCAATCAGATTTTCTCATTGCAACAAACTCTACCTTGATGGATTGAATCACAAAAACAGTCAAAAAAATCATGTTTCCATAAATCAATGCAATAATGCAAAGATTTCAAATCTTCATATGATGGCCCCAGACGGTAGTCCCAACACAGATGGCATTGATATCTCATCTTCAACCTATCTCAATATTCACGATTGTATCATGGAAACTGGTACATTTTTATTTACCTTTCATCGGTTTACACAAAGATTCTGAGATATTACACTTGACAAAAGTACGCCTTAATGTATTTTCATTAGTGTAATATCTTCAAAAGATATGTTGAATATTGTTCATTCAATATACTCACCGTCTTGTTGTCTTAAAGGGGACGATTGCATCGCGATCAATGGAGGGACTTCAAATGTCGACATTTCCAGGATCACATGTGGCCCTGGTCATGGAATTAGGTACAAACCAACTTTTAAGATCGCTTTTTTTTTTAGGCAAGAAAAGTAAAAAACTAGCAATACGCTTGTGTCATAGCTTTAAAGTGTTTGTTCTTTCTCTCTTACAGCATTGGGAGTTTAGGGAAAGATGGGAAACATGATGAAGTTCAAGGAATACAAGTCCAAAATTGCACTTTTATTAAGACTCAAAATGGAGTGAGGATCAAAACATGGCAGGTAAAATCATCATCAAAATTATGCAATTTTAACGAATTTTTTAAATTTATATCTCGACTTAAAAACACTAAAATGCCTTTTTTTAAACCTAAATTACTTATAGGCCGCTTTTTGAATTAATAGATGAAAATAATTAGATAATATACATTGTTGCTAATAAATTCAACTATAAACAGTTTAAATGTCCAAAATGCCCTTGTAAAATCTTAAATTCCATATACTCATTTTTCATAATTGATTTAATCACACCCATTACCCAATTCGAATCTAGTGCATACAACCTGGTCGGGTCTCATACAGACTTCTAAATAATACCGGATTGTCAACATGTGAACTAAACAAGTGATTAACTAGGATCAAATAGTCAAAACACCCTAATCTGAATTATCGAACACTTACATTTTCATTGTTTTGTGAAATTCTGTAGGGAGGCTCAGGATTTGCCAAAAATATCACCTTCAAAAATATAATTTTCAAAGCAGCTGACAACCCTGTGATCATAAACCAGTTTTACTGCCCTCACAAGGAATGTAGTAAAAAAGTAAGATAATTTTAAGTTATATACATCCTCTTGAATTCTTGTTATTTTTATACGTAATTTGAACGTTGTCATACAAAATATACAATACTTACTTGAATGAGAATCTTGTTTAGACATCTGCAGTGCAAGTGAGTGATGTGAACTACATAGGACTAAGGGGGACTGTTATGACCAAGAACCCGACCATAAACTTGAGTTGCAGTCAAACGCGCCCTTGCTACAATATTTTACTACAAAATGTGAACTTAAGTTCTGCAAATAAAAATAGTAAAGTATATGCACGTTGCACCAACGCTCGTGGAAAGAGTTTTGTTAATTCTTCTCTTGTTGTGAATTGCTTGCAACGTTGAGCTTACAACACATATTGTAATAAATTAATTATCATATATTCTAAATAATATTATTTATTGTTATTTATATCTGACAGAAAATACTAAAATTCACAAATTAAACGTGGGGGGTTTACGACAATCCACATGTAGTGTTTACAATTAAAAATAATTTTTTATGGAGTTACAAAGAAGGACAAATTAGAACATAAATATACAATTATACCCTTTAACTAAATGAATTTTGAATTTCATTATTATTATTATTATTAAAAGTCAACTTCCAGAATTATAAAATCTGGAGAATTATATCCTCGAAAAATGCACGAACAAGGATTTTGAATTTTAAAAATTTAATTTCAGCAAAATTGAAATTATAAAGTCAACTATTAAAAAAATAAAATATGTAAAAAAAATCTCGAAAATCGCTCCCATTTATTATTTTTTCAAAATTCAAAAAATTTATTAATTTCCAAATTCTATTTGCATATTCTCATTGACATATGCAAAAATATGTTGCATGTGACTTAAATAACGATTTCTGAAACACAATAATTGTGCCCATTTATTATATTTTCAAAATTAAAAAAATTACTAATCTCTCAGTTCGATTCCCAAAAATCACGAAATCAATTAGCTGCATATGGAAAAAATTGTTGCATATTCTCACTGACATGCAAAAATATGTTGCATATAACTTAAAATACTTCATAATATGCAATAAAATAATATTGTTGCATATTCTCAGTGACATTAAAAAATATGTTGCATATAATTTAAAATACTTCATAATATGCAGTAGAATAATATATCTGTAATAAGATATTCTAAAATATTAATTTTATTTAAATATATTCAGAATATGCATTATACATATAAATATATGCAGACAAATTGGAATAGCTCAAGTGGTTAGAGCACCACTACCTAGGCCTTAGGTCCTGGGTTCGAGTCATGGGGAGGGGAAAAAAAGGGATGGGTATTTAACTTCCATAAAAAAAAACATATAAATATAATCAATAAATTGGGTTTACATGCAAAGTGGAACTAAACCATATTTAAACACTATATGAGTACCTTACACGACCAAAATAACTAACTACTTACCAGAAAAAGAGAGATTCAAGTATTAATTACTACCAAAATGCACTTTCTAATGCAGAGCTTCTATAAATGGAAAAAAGTCTTTGAACACCGAGTAGGCGGATCACAGAAAAACCAGACTAGGGGTTATCCTGATTAGTACAAAAGTTCCTACATAAAGATGCAAAGACGATGCATGGAAAAATTTATGTTAATTTAATCTGAGACAAATTAGAGTAAAACTCTCTTTCTCTCTCCTTGTGAGCCACTTCCAAACTTTAATACATAATTAGATTAACTTTAATACATAATTAGATTAACATACTATCTAGACTTCCTTGAGGATTTTTTTTTTTAAAAAAAGTTTACCGCTCAAGTTAATAACATATATATCTTCAAGACTCCATGTACCAGACCTGCCTACTTGGAAAAATATGGTCTATTTGTTTGTTCTAAAATATGCTATAAGTTTCTGCATAATGCATCTTTTACTTTGGAACAAATAAACTGTTTTTTTTTTTTTTTTTTTTTTTTTATGTAAAGTTACATAAAATCCATTAGTTTTGATTTCACTTAATTACATATACACCTTACAATCGACATATGCACTCCTGTCAAATTATTGGTAGCAATTATAAATGGATAGCTTCCCGACAAGAAAATTACCTTGCATTCATCAGCCATAAAATCCATAACATGTTCTAACACATCAAAAATGACTTCACTCGACAACCCATCTTTCCGAGAGAATAGAGTAGAACAAACCTTTCGTGCAGCCTGGGCCAAATAAAGGAAATGAAAAGAAAACAAGAGCATTAATAATAGAAAACTCAATCAGGAGTTACGGAGTTGAAGCAATCCTTTACCTTGTAAATTTGATCTAGAGACTGAGATTTCTTATACTCTTTAAAGCAAAAAACAGAGCAATTATATGCAAATTTATCTCCAAGAAATGGTGCAGTTTCTCATAATCCGATCCGCACCATCCAATATCCTGATTGTTCACACAAAAATCTAATCAACGTATGATCTTTACAATTTAAAAAATAATACGTGTACACATGCTCAAATTAATGCATAAAACCATACTTGAACCATGGCAGGGATTCATTCACCAAAATTGGAGGTCATTAAGTTAAAAAAAAAGTTAGTTAACCTACTTCAACATAATGGTTAATGGTGAACTATAATGTTTGGACTAAATCTTGTGAAGAAAAAGGTAACCAGGGCAATAAAATATATTTCGAAAGAATAAATTAGGACCTAGCAATAATGAAATCAAGGAAAGCAAAAAACATAGGAATGGGAAGATTTGTCAACAACAAATTACTAACTCGCATTCTCTAGCAAACCCAATTAAAAAACATTCGAACTGATGCCAATTCACCGGTCATTGAGCAAATCCATAACTCTAGTCAAATCAAGATCTTACACAATTGATTTGTGGTGAGATTGCATGAATTTGTAGTGTGATTATGCTTTAATTGTCGTGTTTTAGTTGCAAAAGTTGTGTAAAAGTAGTTTGTTTATCGAATTATTGATACATGATGGTTTTGCATGATTTTTAGGAAAACAAATGGCGAGTTTTGATGCAAATCATGAGGATAGATCAATCCGAAGAAAAGGTCAGATGAAAGACGATGAAGAGAGAGTCGATATGCAAGAAGAATCGAGCCAATCGGAGTCCCGGAAAGTGGACAGAATAGGCTGAGCTAAAAGGAGGACCAAAAACTGGAAAAGTGAATAACTCGGCCGAGTGGATGCTAGAGGAAGAGGTCGAACTCGGCCAAGTTCCCAAATTCATCCGAGTTTCTCGAGGGGACTGCAACTCTCACTTGAAGGCCCAACTCGGCCGAGTTCCCAGACTCGGCCGAGCTGCTGAGTGGAAAAATCGCGTTCACGATTTCATTAATGCCCGACTCGACCGAGTGACCCCAACTCGGCCGTGTGAAAGAGAAATTGTCTCCAAACTCGTTTTTAACCTAGAGACACGTGCCATATTGATGTAGGAGGGTATACATAGACCCATTTTTGGTTTTAGAAAGAGTCATACCTCAATTATCAAGGAAGTTACACCTAGTTTCACATAGTAGAAGGTTTTGTTGAGTTTTCTTGTGATTTTCTTCATATAATAACTAGATTAGTTGTTAGATTTCAATTCCAAGCAAAAATTTCATTTGGGCTTTGTTAATTACTTCAAGTTGTAGCTTCATTTCAACAATCAAGGTGATATTTACTTTAATTGCAAGTTTAATTTGGTTATTTCTCATCTTTTGGTATTTCTTTGTTATTAACCATGAAATTGTTGTTATCTAGTGTTGTAGCCATGAGATTCTCTTCTAGAACCATGGGCTAATCTCTAATTGCCTTGGGTGTGGATGTTTTGATGGGTGTTTAGTGTAATTGTGGATTAATTGCATGATTAACTTATGATTTGAGTGTTTATGTTTCTAGAGTTGTGTTTTGATTGATTCATTTGGTTGATCAACCCTATTAGCTAGCATATTCGATTATGTTTATTGTAACGAGAGCTGGGTATCATAATTGGGAGTGTGAGCTTTAATTTGGTCAATTGAATAGAATTTAAGTAGTAATTAGCTTAACCGAGAGAGGGTTAATTGCTAGACCGACAACTTTATACATTAAACGAATAGAGGTCGTCTAGAAGTTTGGTGAGAGGGCGTTTCATAAGCATTAGTAACCGTGTTGAAAGTGCTTATGAAACACTATCTTAGGAGCTTGTGGTATTTGGTTAGATCCTATAATTGTTAATCAATACACGTGTTCACCTATGCCTTTCGAGGGGGTCTACACATATATGTGATAGCCTTTAGCTTAATTCGAATTCATAGCTAATTCATGTAATTGGTCCATTAACTCACTTAATTGCTCACAAAACGGAAACACCCAAGGCAATACCCTTCTCTTGCACTTTCAAACGAAAGTTAGTTAATTTGTTTATTTCATTTGCCTAGTTGTTATTCCTTGCGTTGAATTTAGTATATTTTCATTAGTCTCTTGTTTCTAGTCTTATTGTGTTGATTGTTACATTCATTGCATGTTAGTTAATTTCATTTAACATACTTAGTTGCTTCCTTAAAAATTCAAAAACAACCACGTTTAGTTAGTACAATAACATGATAGCTCGTAACTTTAGGGACTCACTCACTCAATTAGGTCCTTGGAACGAAAATCTACTTGGTAAACTTATCATACTACTATCGAACCCATACGCTTGTGGGGATCGTATAGTTGTTTAAAAAGAGGAAAAATACGAACCAAGTCAACAATCCATAACTGGTCGCTGCAAACCAAAACAAACAGAATTGCTTCATTTTTTTTTAGCAAAAATACACACCTGAAAGGGGATCGTCTCCACTGAGTTTTCACCGGAATCTCCATTTGGCAGCGCCTAAAAAAACATCTTCTCTTCACTACAAGAAAACTGGAATTTAGCCGCGAAAAAAATTGTCGCTAATTCTAATATTTTCGTCGCTAACGTGAGTTAGCGATGAAATAATTTTGTCGCAGGATTTGTTGCTATACGCCCGTCGCTAACGTGTTTGCGACAAAAAAAATTAATTTTGTCGCAAATGTTTGCGATGAAAATTTGAGTTTCATCGCAAAATATTAGCGACGAAAATTTGAGTTTCATCGTAAAATATTAGCGACGAAAATATAAGTTTCATCGCAAAATGTTAGCGATGAAAATATGAGTTTCATCACAAAATGTTTGCGAGGAAAATCAAACATTTGTCGTAAACACGTTAGCGACGGGTGTATAGCAACAAATCCCGCGACAAAATTATTTCATTGCTAACTCACATTAACGACAAAAATATTAGAATTTTTGTTGCTAATATTTGGCTATGATATCCGATTTACGAATCATTCTCTAAACCCACTTCTGTACTCGACCAACCCAACCCGCACCAACACTCGACCCAACCCGCACCAACACTCGACCCGCCCCGCCCCAATCGACCCCAACTCAACCCGCACCCACATAACCCCTCCCCCATTTTATTTAAATAATTTTTATTTTTTTTGGTCTTAGTGGGAATTGATCCCGGATGGATGGGCGCCTACCATTCGGGCAGACAGCTCTTTGGTTCAGTTTTTAATATTAATTATATATGTATTCAATTGTTACTAATTTAGTTATTTTTGCTCATTTAATAATTTATTTCACATTTATTAATTGATTAATTTTTAACTTGTAACAACTATATATGTATATATACATGTGTATATATATTGTAATTTTTAAAACAATTCCAATTGTAAAAAATCAATGTTCCTTTAACAATTTAAAAAAATAATAATAAATATTACAGCCAATCTTCATTCTCCCATCTTTAATTATGTTCATCTTCATTTGTATCATCATATTTATAAATATTTTTATAAACATTCATACTAATTTATAAGACATAAAATTTGGAGAATTATTAAAAATTTAATTATATAAATCGTTTTTCTTGATTTAATAAGCATAGTTGATTTAATATTAGCCACGAAATATAATTATCATTGTTGTTCTTATTATTAACAACAAAATAAATTAATTTGATAAAAGTGTAGCGATAAAATATTTTAATTTTGTTGCAAATATTAATTCCAAGAAATTAGCCACAAAAAATATATTTCATCGCAAAATAATAGCGACTAAATATAATTTTTATTGTTGTCCTAATTATTAACAACAAAATAAAAGAATTTGTTGCTAGTTTAGCGATGAAATATTTGTATTTCATCGCAAAAAGTAATTTCAATAAATTAGCCACAAAAAATTATATTTCATCGAAAAATATTAGCGACAAAATATAATTTGCATTGTTGTTCTGATTATTAACAACAAAATGCAGCAATGTGTTGCTAGTATAGCGATGAAATATTTTAATTTCATCGCAAAAAATAATTTTAATAAATTAGCCACAAAAATTTCTATTTCATCGTAAAATATTAGTGACGAAATATAATTTTCATTGTTGTTCTGATTATTAATAACAAAATGAAGCAATTTGTTGCTAATATAGCAATGAAATATATAAATTTTGTTGCAAAAATTAATTTCAAGAAATTAGCCACAAAATTTTCAATTTCATCGCAAAATATTAGCAAAAAATATAATTGTCATTGTTGCTCTGATTATTAACAACAAAATGATGCAGTTTGTTGCTAATAAAGTGACGAAATATATAAATTTTGTTGCAAAAATTAATTTCAAGAAATTAGCCACAAAAATTTCTATTTCATCGCAAAATATTAGCAACGAAATATAATTTTCATTTTTGTTCTGATTATTAACAACAAAATGAAGCAATTCGCTGCTAATATAGCGATGAAATATATAAATTTTGTTCTAAAAATTAATTTCAAAAAATTAGCCATGAAAATTTCTATTTCATCACAAAATATTAGCAACGAAATATAATTTTCATAGTTTTTCTGATTATTAACAACAAAATGAATCAAATTGTTGCTAATATAGCGATGAAATATATAAATTTTGTTGTAAAAAATAATTTTAAGAAATTAGCCACGAAAATTTCTATTTCATCGCAAAATATTAGCGACGAAATATAATTTTCATTGTTGTTTTGATTATTAACAACAAAATGAAACAATTTGTTGCTAATATAACGATGAAACATATATATTTTGTTGCAAATATTAAATCTAACAATTTAGCAGCGAAAATTTATATTTCGTTGCTAAAAATTGATTTTAGCGATGAAATTTAGATTTGTCGCAAAATTTTCGTCGCTATTCCCCCAATTTCTTGTAGTGCTTCCATAATTTCCCGCATCTGCGACCTTTAATTACTATGTTTTACCGTTTTAGAGAGAGGGAGGATTCAAGAGAGAGAAGGAGGGGGATTTGAAAATGTGGGGAGAGTGAAATTAAACTTGATTGCTTTCACCATCTTCACACTGATGTGGTCAGACGGCGGCGACCATGGTGAATGGTCGGCCGACGACGGCGGTCATGGTAGAGATTAGGGTTTGGGATATTAGGGGTTGGGAAGCATGTCGACGATATCGGGAATCATGACCTAATTTTGGTGAGAGATTTTAATTATCATTAACAGATTATGCATTTCCCTACAAATGAAATAAAAAACAATCAAATTGAAAATTTTAATGAGATTTGAAATCGAAAAAGGAAAGGCCAGCTACAATTATGGGAAATGTTTAGAATTTTTAAATGGTATTATTATAATGATATATTAATGGATGGCATATTAAGTTTTTTAATTAGTAATTTGATCTTAATTATAACGTTGAGAATTTTTATCTTTAATTGTAAGAGTGTGTTGGATTTTGGTCCTTATAATAAATAAATTCATTAAGGGGAAGTTACACTATAGGACAATCCACCCTTTTTTTTTTTGTAGGGTAGAATTACAAGATAGGAATATTGAAATTGCATCTCTCGCTCACCTATCTAGATAAACTCTAATATAGACTCATATTCCAAACTCAATCTTGAGAGAGTGGAGAGTCACACAAGCAATCCATTAGGTTTCTCGATCAAAAAAGATAGCAAATCTGCTTCAAAAAAGAAACAAATTGTCGCCCACTACGACTCGCGCTACAAACTTCCCAAATCATAGAAGATGACCCAAGAACAGCCAGTGTCAAAGGACAACTAGTGTCAACCAAACACAGCTTCCAAACAACAAGGACCCATAAAGGGGGCAGGATACCCACAACAGGGGAAGAGGACCCACAATAGAGGAAGAGGACCCATAAAAGGGGAGATAAAAACAATCGTAAAGCAGTAAAGAAAACAACAACAGTAAAAAAACAAGAATCTAAAACGGGATCAACGGAAGAAACTCAACCATACGGTCACCGTGGCTCCGTCGGAGAGGATCTACACATTGATCCCAATAGGGAGACGACTCTTATGCGGTTCGACGGCGGTCTGGCGGTTTTCCGACGGTGGTGAGCGGTGGTCTGGCGGATCTACTCAAACGATGGACGGCGACGATCGATCAAGATAGCTTCTAGAGTCGAGGAGAGGGAGAGGAACAGGTGGGCTACAGATGAAGAAGATGAGCGGTGTGGGCGGTGGAGTTTTTGGGCGGTACTTATTTACTAAGCAACGAGAGAGATTATTAGAGAGAGAGTTTTTTCACTCCCTCTTAGTAGCTTATAGGACAATCCACCCTTAGTCTTTAAGATTCAAGCTAATTTTTATTAGAGTTTCAATTAAAGACAAAATCCAACTTAGATATACAATTATGCCCTTATGTTATAATTAATTTCAAATAATGTAGTTGATATGATATCCTCGAAATCTGTGCGAGTTAAATAAGTTTCCAAATTCAAAACTATCATTCCTAATCTACCAGCATTAAGAATATCGGTTCATATGATTTCCTCGAAACATTCATAATCTACCGACTTCATAATTAAAATGGATTTCGAATTTTAAAAAATTAATTTTCAGCAAAATTAGTATTATAAAGTCAACTATTAAAAAATAAAATCTGTAAATATATTTCTAAAATTCTGCCCATTTATAACTTTCCAAAATTAAAAAAAATTACTATTAATCTCTCATTTCGATTCCCATAAATATGTTGCATATTCTCATTCACATGCAAAAAAATGTTGCATATCCTCATTGACATGCAAAAATATGTTGCATACCACTTTTATAAATATATTTAATTTATTATATTTGAAAATGTCAATATGCTCAAGATTATTATTGATAGTTTAAAATTGTTTAATATTTAATTTTATATAATTAAAATACACATTCGTTTCACACATTCAAGGTGTTTGTTTCAGTTTAATCTTCTGCATGTTAGTTTAAATCTCCGATGTACTGAAAAATTAGAATAAATTATTTCGAATTTAATTGGAATTTTTAACACAAATGTCGGATTGGGTTGTAGTCTTATACGTAATGCACAAGCAATGTGCATATCTTCATAGTTTGGTGCATATATGTAATATGTGCATTGCATATTAATAAAAGATGCATATATCTAATATGTGCATTGCAAAATAATAATATAACACTTTATCATACATGCAATAATAATTTTGATTTTCCTATTTCGTGAAGTAAATAAACTATTGAATCTAAAAATTACATTATACGAAAATACACTAAATATAAATTATACATACAAATATTATGCAATAAATTGGGTTTATATATGCAAGGAAAATTGCATGTTGCGTTATACACAACTTCAGCAGCAAGAATCACCTTCCCTTGTTTAGCTTCCTTCAATCTACTTCTCATAACATCAACTTCCTGCAACATAAATATAATTTTAGTTTATAAAATTCAGATGTGATTACTATCTTCTTAAAGCATTACATCCAGATAAATAAGAAAACATGCACGAATTCTGAAACATGCTTACAAATTAGTGCAAACTCCAATAGCTTGTATATCACAAAATAATTCTGAAACATTATAGTATTAAATATGCCAATAGCAAACTCCAATTAAGAAATCATGAAACTCAAGTCTTATATAGTTAACTCCAATATGTAGTTCCATTTATGTAGTTGTTTGATTGAACAAACTCTAGTTGAATAGATAAAAATTAGTAATGAAAAAAGAAAGAACTTAACACCCATACACATATGAAGTATATGGAGAACCCACCCAAAATCCAAATTTCAGTTTTTGGCAGAATATACCATGAAATTAGGGTAAGGGTATGTTTACTTTTGGTTTTAAAAATCAGGTTTTGGATTTCAAGATCCAAAACCCGTTTTACTTCGGGATTTAAAAATCGGTTTTCAAAATTCACTCAAAACCACCCCTATCAAACCTATTGATTTCACATAAAGTTATATCTATATAATATTACTCCAATTATTATATTCTTTCTCAACAATAATATAATAATACAATAATATAATACATTTAATCATTACATAATTAACTAATCATTATAATCTCACCAAACGATAATATAATAATACAAACTCATTCAATCTTACAATTTGATTTGACATAAAGTTAAATCCTACACTATTTCAAAACTCAAAAGAAACATCTATTTATCGGAATTTTAAAAACCAGGATTTCAAAAATCCGATTTTTAAAACCACCCAAAGCCCAAAGTAAACACCCCCTAAGGGGATGTTTACTTTTGGTTTTAAAAACCAGGTTTTGAATTTCAAAATCCAAAACCCGTTTTACTTCGGGATTTAAAAATCGGTTTTCAAAATCCACTCAAAATCACCCTTATCAAACATATTGATTTGACATAAAGTTATATCTATATAATATTACTCCAATCATTATATTCTTTTTCAACAATAATATAATAATACTATAATAATATAATAATACAATAATATAATACATTTAATCAACTAATCATTATAATCTCACCAAACAATAATATAATAATACAAACTCATTCAATCTTACAACTTGATTTGACATAAAGTTAAATTCTTCACTATTCCAAAACACAAAAGAAACACCCATATTACTATTTATCGGGATTTCAAAAACCAGGATTTCAAAAATCTGATTTTTAAAACCATCCAAAGCCAAAATAAAACACCCCTAAAGGAATTTGTGACAGCTACCTACTTTTGAATTAGTTTTGCTACCACTCCTTTTAGGAAGGATAGGACGAAATTTTGTAAAAGGCAAGGATATATAACACGAAACTTTTCCTAAACTATGATTGCAATTGGGTCCAAGTCCAACGATACATGGTCCCCAAATAATATTAAGGGTACCGTTGGTAACACCCCAAAATGTTTTATTCAGACCCCATAATTTTAAAAAGAAAATTAGGTATATATAAAATGATTAAATAACCCTTATATAAATATGAAATAAAAAAATTGAAAAAAATATAATTAAAATTCAAAAAATATTAAAAAATAAAACTGAATCTTTAACAGTAATTAATTTAAATAAATAAATTTTTTTAATTCTGAAAAAATGTAATAAAATAGGAAAATTTAATAAAAAAATAAATTAATCAAATAAAAAAAAATTAAATTAAATAACATCATAAAAAATCTTATAAATTTTAATAAATCATCAAAAAATAATTAAATAAAATAAAGTAAGAAAACGAATTTTGAAAAAGATAAATAAAATCTTTTTTTTTAAACAACTAAATCTTCAAAAATATATTAAAGCTAAAAAAATTTAATTATTTTTGAAGATTTAGATGATTTTTTTTAATATTTTAAATTTTTATTTAACTTTATTTTATTTTTGAAGATTTAATATTTATTTAAGATTTAGTTGATTTTTTTTTTATATTTTACATATTTTATTTTTTTCGTTTTTTTTATTTTTTTTATTTATTTAATTTTTTTCAGTTTTTATTTAAATTTAATTGATTTTATTTTTTTAATTAAAAAATTTCGACCCAATTATTTTAATATTTGATTTTTTTTAATGTTTTATATTTTGTAATTGATTTTTTCATTCAAATAGTATTTTTTAATATTTAGTTGATTTTTTAAAAATATTTTTAATTTTTATTTAATTTTTTTGTGTTATTGAATTTTTTTTGTTAATTGATTTTTAAAATTTATATATTTTTAAAGACTTAATTAATTTTTATAATATTTTTTTAGTTTTTATTTAATTTATATTTGTTTTGAGGGATTAAGGGTAAATAGGAAAGAATTGGGGTGTGTATAGTAATAAAAATTGATTTTTAAATTTTAATGGGGTGTGTTTAGGATATGTATAACATTTTGTGGGTGTTAATAGCCCCACCCTAATATTAAATCAAGCCAAACATTTTTGTTACTCAAATTGAGCAGAAAATCAAGTTAAACATGAAAAATGCAGCATTCATAAAAACGGAAAATAAAATCCATAAGTTTGAACATTAAACTAGAATGAAATAGAGAGAGGGGATGCATACAAGGAGACTGAAACCAGTGACTGAAGAGAGCGAAATGGCTATGGTAGTGCTGGAGAGAGCGAGCTCACTCAAATCAACAACGAACATCGATTCAAGCGGTTACCACCGACAAGCCGAATTCACGAACAAAACAACTTTAACAGCCGATTTGAAAATCGTCGGCGAGGAGATAATCATTCAACGACAACGAGAATCAATAACCGCCGATGAGCAGAATCCGAGACGTCGTGAATTCCAAATAGAATCGAGGATAAAAACGGAGAGTAGGAATCGCGAGAATCAATGAATTAGAATCGACAATTCACGCGAGAAACCATCTAACCCAAAAAAATAACAAATCTCAATGAAAAAATCAGATTACCTATGAAACTATTCTTCCGAGACGCCGTGAATTCCAAATAGAATCGAGGATAAAAATTGCAGAGATTAGGAATCGTGAGAATCAATGAATTAGAATCGACAATTCATGCGAGAAACAATCTTACCCAAAAAACAACTGATCTCGATGAAAAAATTAGATTACCTATGAAACTGTTCTTCATGACACCACGGGAAGCGTTCTTCCTCTCAATCTAAATCATTTGCCCAATCCTTTCATCAAGAGTCTTCCCGGCCTTGAATGCCACGTCACTTGTCTTCTTCCTCGACATGCCCATTTTTTCCATTGCAATTTGGTTGATTGATTGATTGGTGGATCAAAAGAGTCGACAACAGTCTGTTAATTTGCAAACGAGTGGGATGTTATTGAGTTTCCCCAGTCCGCTCATTGAATTGATCGAATGATCGAATGAAGGCGAAAAGATGATCAACGAATTTAATTGAATTGAATGATTCAAATTAAATTTAAATTAAAAAAATGAAAGAGAAGCTGTAATTTTGGAAAGAGTTGAAAAATGGCAGAATTCGAATTATAAATTTATAATATGCGGGGCATATTAGAAATTTTGTAAGGTGTTACAAATTTTGTTTTAATTGTTTTTTTGTTACAAATTTTTGACCCATTTTATTTTTGAGTCTTAGATATTGTCAGTAGATGTGAATAAACTCAATTATATATGAATACATCACTCGTAGTAAGTAAACTATGAAAACAATGATAGTAAGATATTTATTTTTTACAATTTTTTTTTAAAAAAGCCACGTTTATCGCACAGAGTGAAAAACTAATAGTATCTAAAATAATCAACTCATATATTTACAAAGATATTGGTATATCTAAATTTCCTATCCTTATTAGGAGAGAAGAAACCAAGAGACTTCTTAAGAAAGTTTCGAAATTTCAAGTGATTTTGTGGTGCTTGGTCGTGGAAACAAATTTAATTTTTTTTTTTTTTTAAAAATTTGCAAATAGGTGCATTTAACCATACGAAACTATATATAAATTCAGTTCTTTTATTATTGAAAACCTAAAATCAAGAGAACAAATGTCGTTCTCATGACCGGAGCCACGTTAAAACCTTGCTAAGTAAACCTTCCTTAGGGATAAAACTTTAGTCAAGGAAAAAGGTAGACTCCTCTAAGAGTTGAATCTGTAAAATTCTGTATTTACATCTTTAAAAAGAAGGAATTTAATCTGGTCTAGTGGTTCATCAAACTAGCGGAACCCACCTACGTGCATTGCTGCAAGTCCATCCGCAACTGCATTGCCTTCCCTGTATATATGTGAAACTTGTATCCGCATTCGTTGTAGAGCTTGCCTCGTCTGCTGCCATAATGCTTTCAATCGCCATGGAATTTCTGGATTCGTCCCTGTTAGTATCTTCACCACATATGTCGAATCCGATTCCAGCCATATATTATTCCATCCGTTATTAGCTGCTTGTTGGATTGCGTGTAAGGCGGTGAATGCTTCTGCTTCGTATGCCATTCCCCGTCCATGGCTCATTGAGAAAGCGCCTATGAAGTCCCCCAAATGGTTTCGATATACAGCAGCTCCCTTTATCACTCCGGGTGCACCCGACACTGCCCCATCTACATTCACCTTAATGAAATCTGATTGCGGCGGCCTCCACCGAACCATCGTGATCGTTTGTGCTTTTCTCGGATTCCCTCTTATTCGGAATGTCTTGAGAACCCCAAGGTTGTGCACCGTGTTGTGCATTTTTCCTATGTTTTCACCACTTGTCTCGCCAATTAAAGCCCAGACTACAACTCTTGTTGTTTTAGGCGTTGTGCAAGCATTGTTGAACATTGCTTCATTTCTGAAATGCCATATTTGCCATATTAGTGACATCAGCGCCAGCCTCCATAGGTCCGAGAGTTGTGGACTGAGTTTGATACTCATTACTTGTAAAAACCAGTCTAGAAAACCCCCATCCATGTTGATTCACACTTGAAAAATATTTACGATCATATCCATCTCGTGTTTGAAGTGTGTACAACTTCCAAAAAGGTGATCTATATTCTCCTCCCCTGCTTTGCATAGAGGGCAAATTCCCGGGCCCATGACCCCCAATTTACGGACGTGTTCCCACGTTGGCAGCTTCCCATGAATTAATCTCCATGCCACCATCGAGCGTCTCGGCGAGATGAAAGGCGCCCAGATCCAAGCACCCCAACTTACAGTTGGGAATTTCGGCCGAAGCTGTTCATAGGCTAATTTAGTTGTTAGGTTGCCGTGCTTTGAGGCTGGCCAGATTTGTGCATCTCCATTTGTGGCGCATAAATAATTGTTAATGTTCGCAGCAATTTCAGGACATTGTCTCACAAAGTCTGCATCAAGATACCACTTGCCATCTTCCAAATATTCAAATATGTTATACTTGTAAGAGGCTCTGACCGAAATAGGCATATTTAGGCGATCTGCTATGGTGTATCCGAGCTAATTATCCAGCCAGGAGTTTATCGACTCTCCCGTGCCTACAATCCATCTTATTCTCGCGCTTACATACAGTAAATGAGGATGGATTCCTCTCCAAATGGTTGACGTGACCATGGGGTCGCAGATTTTTCCTTGCGGCAAGAAGCGCTCCCTCAAGAAACGCATGGGCTGGCTCGTGTCCGTTAGGATACTCCATGATAATTTTTGGAGGTAGGCTGAGTTCGCGCATACTATGGATCGGACACCCAGGCCTCCCTCACTTTTCGGTGCAATTATCTTCGCCCAAGGAACCGAGTCGTATCCTCTCTTGTCTATTTCACCCGTCCAAATGAAATTCGTCATCGCTTTCTCAATTTTTTGAAGTTGGCTCTGCGGCCATTTGTATACCATCATTGTATGCACTAGTGACGACGTTATGACATGATTTACTAATTAAGCATACCCGGCCTACAAGCGACAAAGTCGATCCCTTCCATGCTGAAAACTTAACCAAGACTTTATCTGTGATCTCCCTCAAATGCCTCGCCTTTGGGGAACCCCTAAACAGTGGCGCGCCAAGATATGTAAACGGAAGCGAGCCTGAAGTCATTCCCAGCATCAGTCGCACATATCTCTTGTTGTTATTGCTCACATATCTCCCAAAGTAAGCACAAGATTTTTGCGGATTGAATACTTGCCCTGACAATTCACCATAGCATTCAATGACTTCTTTTATAGTCCTTATACCTTCTCTTGTTGCGAGGTAAAAAATAAGTATGTCATCGGCATATAAAAGGGACACCAGGCACGCCAGATCCCTCCGTATGAAAGCTGGACATTGCCGACCTCCTTCTATAGCTTTGTCTAAACTCCTTGTGAGATTTTCCCCCGCGAGACAAAAAAGAAGAGGCGATATAGGGTCTCATTGCCTAACTCCCTGTGAACACTGGAAATACCCTTGCAGCTATCCATTCACCATTATCGATGGCCGAGCTGATTTTAAGATGCAATTTATTAGTTTGACAAAATCTTCACTGAACCCCATTCTTCTCATTACTTCCTTCAAGAAATCCCATCTTACTGTGTCAAAATCCTTCCTTATGTCAATCTTCAGGGCCATGTTTCCGTGCACTTTTGTCCTGTCAAGGCAATTAATTGCCTCCGAGGCCAATGCAATACTGTGATGAATGTTGCGGTCTGGGACGAAGCCAGATTGATATTCTGATAAAGTTACCGAGAGAATAGGCCTTAGCCGTGAGGCTAGAATTTTCGATAGCACTTTATAGAAAAAATTGTCAAGCACAATTGGTCTGAAGTTCTCTATTTTTTCCGCTCCTGCATGCTTGTGAATTAAAGTTACCCAGTTTGAATTTAATCCATGGGGAAGGAAAGCAAACAGAAAGAAATATTGCGCTGCTCTGATGATGTCGGCTATAATATCCCACGCCGCCTGAAAAAATATCCGTCAAAACAATCAGGTCCAGGGGCACTATCCGTTGACAAGTTAAAGATTGCTGCACATATTTCATCCGGAGCGGGAATTGCCATTAAGCTCTCATTCTGCGATCGAGTTATCTTTGCTGAAATAATACCATTGAGGGCGTCAAAATCCCCGTATGCCGTGAGGGGGTCACGGATTTGCTATGGCTTTTTTATCGCAACATTTAGTACCATTAATATTTAAGTATTCCAATGGTTGGCGAACCTTTCTGAGTTGATTCATCTTGTGGAAAAACTTGGTGTTTCGGTCTCCATCACTAAGCCAAGTGATTCGATTTTTCTGTGCAAATAGGGTTTGTTGTTGCCGCAATAATATGTTTAGAGCTATTGTTTTTCTGTGCAAATAGGGTTTGTTGTTGCCGCAATAATATGTTTAGAGCTATTGTTGCCTCAATTTCCTCTTTGGCCGTTTCCTCGGTGTAACCCTCCATACCAATTTTACACTAAAGCAATAGAAGTCGTTGCTTAGTTTCATCAACCCGTGCATGAATATATATATTTATTTTGAGTATAAGTTTCTCCGACTTTTGACAAGTAACAATTTTTTGGTGTTGCCACGTATCATAATGTATATGAGTATATATTTTATCCATTCGTCTATAAAATTTTCACTATTTTTTAGCATCTAAATTAAGACAAGTAATTAAATAATTAATTGAGTAATTTATTTTAAAAGAATACATCAATTTTATTAAATGAATATATGTTATTATAAAATGTGAAAATATAATTTTATTAGCAATGAATATATATATATATATATATATATATATATGTGTGTGTGTGTGTTATTATTTATCATTATGACGTGAAAATACAATTTTATTTCAAATGAATATATATTATATATTTTTAAAAAATGTGAAATTTAATTCTCAATGTTAAATTTTTTATTTTAATTAATTGATTTGCATTAATTGTTTTTATATGGTGCAGTTTTATTAATTTATGAGTTTATGGTTTAGGGTTTTGGGTTGATATGATGGAAGTTAAATACTCATCCTTTTTTTCCCCTCTCCGAACCCAGGACCTAAGGCCTAGGTAGTGGTGCTCTAACCACTTGAGCTATCCCACTTTGTCTTTGGATTGATGGTTGTGTATTTTAACACTTATGTTATGTGAAATTTAATTCTCAATGTTGATGTTTTAATTTTAATTATTTGATGTGCATTGTTTTTTTATGGTGCAATTTTAATAACTTATGGGATTAGGGTTGTATATATTATGGAGTAACTTATATTATTGTGAATGTAAAATTTAATTTTCAATGCTAAAGTTTTAATTTTAATTAATTGATGTACATTGTTGGTACATTAAGTTTATTAACTTTTATATATATATATATATATATATATATTTTTTTTTTTTCGATCGTGGTAGAACGAGTAAGGGTCAAGGTATCAAATTTAATTTTTAATATTAATAAAGTTTTTAATTTTATTTAATTTTTAGGTATTTTGAAATGTTGATGAGTATGATTCCGGTCAAGGTTGATACATGTGTATTTTTAATGTTAGGTTATCAAAGTTTTAATTTTAATTAAATTTTATGTATTTTGAAATGATTGTGATTAACTATTGTTTGATTTCAATGTTGAATATGGAAGTCGTTAATTTTATTTATATGTGTGTTTTTACTTTTTTTTAATTTATATATGCGTTGGTAATTATAAATTTAACAAAGATATTAAAACTGAAAATATATGTTGAGAAAAAATGAAAATATTACTAAAACCGAAATTTTAGGTTCAGAGAAAAGATATTATTGTCAATATATTATTTTGTAATTTTTGTATTAAATAAAATAAATTAAACATTATTGGTAATACATTATTTTGTAATGTTCGTATTAAATAAAAATAAACATGTATATGTTGACAACTATAAAATAAATATACAAATTTAAATTAAATAAATAAAAGAAGAGAAAATTGAAAATATAACATATTAGTATATATTAATTTCATTCAAAATATAACAAATAAAACTCATAGCTCAAACATGCAACCTGAAACTCCGGTTTGAATCTTGCTCGCGCACTATGGGGGTTATAAATGGTCATTTATTGTGACCTAGTGCAGATGGGGTGTTGAATAGACATATGCCCCGAGTGTGCCTGTGTCTGAACTTTTTTTTTTTTTTAAATGTATGTTAGTATATTGAAAAATGCATCTTCGTTTTTAATGAAAAATGTATGTTACTATATTGAAAAGTGCAACATTATTTTTAATGAAAATTGTATATTATTATAACTGAAAAGTGTATGTTATTATAACTGAAAAATGTATGTTATTATAATTGAAAAGTCTAAGTTATATTAATGAAAAATGTATGTTATTATAATTGAAAATTGTACGTTATTATAACTGAAAAGTGTAAGTTATTATAACTAAATTTTTTTAAAAAAATTATTGTTAATTTTACACATTTTATTATTTTTTATTTACACTTTTATTACTATTAATGATATACCTTGATTATTTGTACTTGCACTTTCATAATTTAGAAAAAATTGGTGTTAAATTTTTTTTTTTTAAAAATTATTATTAATTTTACAAATTTTATTATTTTCCACTTGCACTTTTATAATTTAGAAAAACTGGTGTTAAATTTTTTAAAAAATTATTAATAATTGTACACATTTTATTATTTTCTACTTGCACCTGTATTACTATTATTGATACACGTCGATCAACCAGTGAAGGGAATAGAAGCATAGGTAGGTAGGAGGGATGAGAGAGCAAGCTGGCTGAGTATATCGTGGAGATGCCCACTTTGTGATTGAGCTAGCCGATAACTAGGGGTGAAAACGGATCGGATATTTCCCGATCGATCCGGAACCGTATCCGGTCGGATACGAATTCGGTATAAAAATTTAGTATCCGGGCGGATACGGATTCGAATACGGATAGTTGACTTCGGATTCGGATTCGGAACACATAATATCCGACCGTATTCGAGTTTTCCCATATTTTATCGGATATTATCCGGATAATAAATCCGGATACCCGGATTTTTTAATATATTTTATTTTATATTTTATATTAATTTTATTAAAGCTCTATTATAACTTATAACATTATTGGGTCTTATTAAAAACTAAAAAGTGGTGCACAAGAACTTATATGCAATATTGCATACATGCATTTCAGTCATTCACACACATGTTTTTTATAAATACACCCACAAGCTTAATTCACACACATTTTTTATAAATACACCCACAAGCTTAATTCACACACACATTTTTTTTAAATACACCCACTGACAGCTCAATTCACACCCACATTTTTTATAAATGCACCCACTGACAGAAATTGAACATGGTCGTCTTCTCCGAGCAGTTTTCGGTCACCTCAGGCCGCGGTCGAACGCTGCAATTTACGTTGACCTTAATCCTTAAATATTTTATATTTCTTTAAATATTCTTTAATACTAATTATTATGGGTAAATGTTATTTTGTATTACGTGCAATAATATATCTTACTACATGCAATAATATATGTTACTATATATTATAATGTGGGTTACTTAATCAATAAAAAAAATATAAAAATATAAAATAATCAGTATTACTATATAAAATCGTGTAATTACTACATGTAATAATTTGTTTTACTACATAAAAAATTATATGTTACTACATACTACAGTTTGAATTACTACATTGAATAGACATTTGTTACTATATGTAACTTTATCAAATGATCTAATATTTTCCGCATCATCCTACAATAAAACCTTTTGTATTACAACATGATTATTGTGTTTACTACATTCGATAATATATGTTACTACATATTATAATGTGAGTTACTACATCAATAAAAACACTAGAAAAAACGTGTGAATTTGTATTATTATATAAATAGTTTGTGTTATTACTACATAAAATAATGTGTATTACTATATATTACAATTTGAATTACTACATTTAATATCCCGCGTTCGACAATAAAATAAAAGATAAAAAAATCACAGAAACGAGTAAAATAAACGGATTAAAAATTTCGAATTAAGTTGTTAGTTGGTGTATTTATAAAAAATGTGTGTGAATTAAGTTTGTTGGTGTATTTATAAAAATTGTGTGTGTGAATTAAGCTTGTGGGTGTATTTATAAAGAACATGTGTGTGAATGAATGAAATACATATATGCAATATTTCATACAAGACTAACCCAAAGTGGTAATGTTTACGAAGGATATATTTTGATGATTTCATGTTTGTTGATTTTTTATGTGTTTCAATCACATTTTGATGATTTCCATTTGAAATATATTATCCGATTATAGTTATTCGAATTCGGCCCGGATTCGTCCGATATCCGTTCCGTATCCGTATACCGAATATTACGAATTCGTATCCGAATCCGGCTTTTCCGTATCCGACTCCGAATTCGATAAAAAAATATGGTTTAGGATACGGTATAAGCACTATCCGTCCGTATCCGATCCGTTTTCACCCCTACCGATAACTACCTGAGTTGTAGTATGATCTCTCCGGTCTGACATGAGCCACTCCATTCTCTCCTTAACAGCCAACTTACGTTCCTACTTCAACTAGTACCTCTCTCTTTTCTTGGCTAACCACAACTTAAAAGTACTTTGCACCTTTTGTTATTTGTAAATACTTCAACTAGTACCCCTCTCTTTTCTTGGCTAACCACAACTTAAAAGTACTTTGCACCTTTTGTTATTTGTAAACATGTTATGGCAAAATAATTAAAGGACAATCACTAGACTATAACAGCTTTTATTTAAAAATTGATTGGGTTAAAATTGACTCAAGTACACCGTGTACTTGAGTGCAAAAGAGACTCGAATATAAAAGTTGGAAGAGAATATTATCAAATTTATCGTATAAAGATCTAATCTTTTGCATTTATTTTAGGGTTGTTGAAGTTTAAAACAATTCTGAGACTACGACAGATGAGGTTTTTCAAGTTAATACTTGGTCATATGACCAGCAACCACACATATAGCAATATTATAGTATTAATTAATGATAGCATTATTGCAACAAAATAAAAAGAATAAAAAATAGATAATAATTATTTCCAGTAATAATGATAAAATGTTACCTCATAGAAACCGAAAAAACAAAAAAGATTCAGATCAACACTTTGGTTTATTTTGTGTAAGGTGGTGATGAATTTTTCTCTGGCTTCTACTTAAATACAACACACTGTTAGTATGTTCGTTACCTCTGGCTATATATTCGAATAAATTACCAGTTTTTGTCTTTATTACTTCTATCATTCACAATTTTACTTTGGATGTTCTTCTTCTTGAATTTACATAGAAAAAAATGATGAGAAGTAGCATGAGAGCAGTGATGGATAACAAGTAGAAACTGGAGGGAATGGTGTCTGTAGAGAGGGTGTGGGTGTCCACTATCCTTTCCTGCAACCAAAAACACGTATCGTTTAATCATCAATGTTCATCGACATTGTAGGTTCGATGTTTAAAATTTAAGCAAGAGATGCTAACATACAGTTGTAACCATGCTCTGCATCATATCCTGCTGTTTTTTGAAAATTTCTTGAGCATACTTATAGAGCTCCACATCTAAGCTGTTAAGTGATGCGATCTCCTGGATCAGCGCCTCAGGGACCTTTTGACGAGACTGCAAATTGTACGGTGATGAAATTGGTAGAGGGAATGAGATTAACAACATTATATGATAATAGTGAAGTGGTTAGCAAGCTATCATACCTCCTTTGTGAAGTTTGCTGGAGAAATTCCCTTCAGAGAAGTTACGCGCCTCCCCGATTGGGAGTCTCTTAATGATGAAATGCAAGACTCGTATGATTCCATTAGTTTCTCAACAGTCAACTGGACAAATGGCAGAGAATTTTAATAGTTGCACAAAACAAATCCAAATCCCAAATATGGTTAAATGATAGTATGATAGAAGATTTTCACAGACGCACGTTTCCGGGGGCTGATTCATCCTTTGCAGTTGATGAGACGTTCTTCAATGATTGGTGGGTGCTATTGACCTGTAATTCAGAAAAAACGAGATCCAGTAAGGACGTTCAATTTTCCATTTTCATTCGGATGAACACAATCAATTTCTTACTTTATCATTAGCATCAGACTTCGTTTTAGGGAGCACAGACCTCTGTTCTGCAGCAGATCAGTAGAACATGTAAGGAAACTAATATTTCTGTTTAGAAGTAAAGCCATCTTAATGGGAAATACAAGATTATAAATAAAGATATATTATCCCCAACATTATTGAGAATCAACAAATGAAACAGTTGGAATTTTGATTCATTTTTACCTGCAGCATCTGAACTGGAGCTTGATGTTTTGTGCTGAGATATAACCTGAGCACCAACAATGTTTGCAAACATATTGGCTGATTCTTTATGGTGCTGAGTCAGCCCAACATAAAGCATATTATCCAACCTCTTCTGCAAAATTACAATTTCTACCGTGATAAATACCAATAAAATGAAGAATTTATTCCAAAACAGCATAAACATAGTAAATATGTCTATCATGCTCAAGGAGACCACCTTTGCAACTTCAAGCACATATTCACCAAGGGAACGATGCTTGAGTACGCAATGACGCACTTCATGTGCTTCGGTAGAATAAGAGTTGTTTGTGAGACCTACAATCTGAAAATCCAGATTGAATAGAAAATAGGAACCAGAAATGAGTTTGAGAAAAAGCATGAAAAAATAGTAAATTAATGCATAAAGTATTTGGGTGATAAAGTGCATATTTTCTCCATTGACGTAATGTAGTATGTAAGAAATAAATTCAGCAGATTACTGTCTCCCCCTTCAACACTAATTATTATTCACATTCAAGGCAACTGTGTTATGTATGAACAAAAAGTATCATAATAACAGCAACAGTTTGAGATAACAAAGTACATACTACAGACTAAAGTTACTAACACATGCAACAGATTTGAGCTGGGGCAACACTATAAGATATGGGTCGGGTTGAAGAATGCTCCATAAGTTGGCAGTATCCTAAAGGGCCATTGCCCTAACTTTTCTCCTCTTATTTTTTGGTCTTGTCTATCTATTTCATCATTCAGATAACAGCAAAAGGCATACTTTAATGAAAGCCATATCCCTTACTGCAATAACCATACAAGAATAGAAAGCTCAGAGCATACTGCAATACCTGGAAGGTGGCCCCATTGTGGATAATGTCTTGAGCTATGGGGTCATTAATGTAATTATGCAGCGGCATCACGATGTCTTCCATGTCATACGAGTTATTAGTAACTAAATGAATCTGCCCTCTAAGTTTTCTAGTATCCCTCTGCCATAATATGTAGGATGGATTGTTAGATAGGATACTCGATGCAAAATATTTATCGCAATTGATTAGAAAGTTTTCCAGAATGAGAAGGCAGAAGAAGATTTCAAAATCTCAAAATGATGCGATGCAAATTGATGGTTGGAATTCAAAATCATATTCCACCTAAAACAGTGCTTAATAAGAGTAATTATCTATTCTCAAGTATACAATTTAAGGGCATTGTTTCAATAAGAACATGTACACATCACTGCCATGCCGCGAATGCCAGATATTAAAAATAAATCAATTAAAATATGTATTCATAGCATTTCAAAGATATGTAGTATACTTACAAGCTGAAAGATTGATGCAATAAAATCCTGACTAAAATATATTGAACAGGACACAGAAAGTAAGATTCATGCAATGACTAATCATATATGAGTCAAGTATGGTGCTTGGTCAAGCATTTGACCAGACACATTGCATAAAAGAAAAACGAATGGCTTCAAGCATAGAGGTGAACATACTCGAGCAAAGAGATCTTCTCTCATCCATGGAACCAAATATCTCCATGGCCAAATATCCAGTGTGCTTACGCCAGATGTCTTACGACGAGCAAGTGGGACCATTTTTTTAACAGATGTTAAATTAGAATGAATCAAGAACCTAGCAGCCACCTCAATAGAAAATTCGTAAGTGCTAAAAACACGGTCAATAGGATCTCTAAGTATCGTAATAACTGAAGTTTTCTCATTCGGAAGTTTGGACATCACACTGTAGTCATCATGGGTACTCAACAACCGGCAATTTGATTTTCTGCGTGATGAAAACCAAAAAATCACATTTTAATATTTCTACAGTGTATATATATACTCCATATATAAATTGTTTAAGAGGAGAGGATCAAGCAAGCATGTAATCCTTGGCTGATTTCATCGAGGTTGTTTCCCTCTAACTAGTACTGACATAGTGATTTCTCAGTCACTAAAAAAGGACAAGAAAATTACCTTGGATTAAATCTCAACTTATCATAAGACCGTGGACATTCCTCTGTGTTTGAGTACAACTTTTTCAAGAAACTGTGGATAGAAACACATAAAGAGCACAAAGAGTCGATCAGATATTACAATAAATATTAGAACGCTTTCACGCTTAAGACTCAGTTTTCACTCTTTTGTGAGCGAGGCAACATCATATCAGATCTATAGAACAGTGAAACCGATAAATGTTACCAGTGGAAATATGTCCGTCCTCCTGTTCGAGGAACATGAAGGAAAAAGAGCAAGTCACGCAGCGCATGCTTGTCGTCTCTAACTTCGGAATCAGCTGAATTGGAGGATGCCCAGTTCTTGACAGCATGTTCGCACTGCTCATAGCCATCATCTGCCACAGAAGCGTTTACTGTGACAAAAACTGAAAAAAGGAGCAAAATATTACTCGTCAAAAAACGTCATTTTGCTATGGAATACATGAAGAACAAAATCATCACAAAAATCTCTCTTAAGTAAAGATTGTGTTTATTTTTTTCTCCATGAATTCAAACACAAAACCGCACGTGTGTGCAATGATGCAATTGGAGGCAGGAATCAACTATGTAACCTAAGTTAAGCACTAAGGCATGGCATTACCCAACCAATCAGTTGTATCATTAATATCACTGAACAAAAGTAGTAGTACTACAAACAAATAACAGTAATTCAGTTTCAATTCCTAACAAAAGATTCCTTTCTTGTTTTTGGCCCTCTTTTTAAATGCTTCTAAACAAAACAACATCACCAAAAAAGAAATATTCTCATATAGAAGCAAAACTAAGCACAACAGAGGAGGAATGGATAGGAATGGCAATAAACGTTACAGTATAATCCAAAACATAACTCAAGCAATTCAATCATAAATTCCTTAAAAGAGAAGTTCTTTCAACAAAAGAAACTAAGAAAACTCACCAGATAGAAGCAGCAAAAGAAAGAGCCCTGACATTAAATTCAATATCTTGCACCTCATCCCCACCTCTTAAATCTCAAGACCGCCCTAGCAAAAACTGCTACGAAGAGAAAAAACACATCTCAGAACCCAAAGTCAAGCTTTCCACAACAATTCAGCCATTCTCAATGCAAAACCACTCTTACAGGCAAACTATCAAACACATTGTGCGCATTAAAATCCGAAACAATAGAAGCATGCACAGACAATATAGAAAGAAGGAAAAACATGTATAGAGTAGAGATATCTCGTGCTCATAAATTCACACAAACCTTGTAGTGATTCCGCCAGACAAACTTCACGATCAGACAAAAGGGGGGCCCACTCCTCCGCGCGCCCCCTTTTCCTGCGGTTCTGGTCCCTCCGATCGGCGAAGTTCTAGGCCAAATCCTTCAAAATTCCCCGCAGATATTAATTTATATCATAAAAATGAGAAACAGAGTAGCAGCCTTACCGCCATTGCAGTAGAATTGAAAAGAAATCAGGTTGAATTGAAGGTCAAAGTTCCGAAAGGGTAAAACGGGAAAAGTATATGCGGATAGGTCGGGGGAGGAAATATAGTCAAGGCTTGGTCAGAAAAGAGTAAATATCAAAATTAATTAAAAGTAGAATTTGAGGGTTTGATTAATATATATACCCCCAAATGTATGTGAGGTTAATAATGCAATAAATTGAGGAGTTTCAAGCTATGGAATTGACAATTTAATTTGGAATAATGTTGAACGATTAATGAAACTCAATTCTGTTTCATAAAATGGAATTGAGAATTTCGTAACCTACCTAAAATGAGAACGTATTTTCATACCAATTTAATTTGGAATAATGTTGAAGGATTAATGAAACTCAATTTCGTTTCATAAAATGGAATTGAGAATCTCGTAACCTACCTAAAATGATAACCTATTTTCTTACCAATTTAATTTGAAATAATGTTGAAGGTTTAAATTTGTTTTTTTAAATTGATACAAATCTTTTCAACTTTTTAATTTTGATATAATTAGTTTGCACAATTTAGTTTTCAGTTCTATGAACAATTGAACAGGGGTAGCATGTCACTCAGCTGGTCATTATTATCAACGTAATTTTTTTTTCCCAGTATTATGAGACTTGAATTATGTTTTTTGTAATATTTTAATAACAAATAATTAGAATCTTGTAAAATAATTATAAAATCAGAATAGAAAAAAAATAACAGTATAATTAAATTACTTAAATCGAAAAAAATTAAATTTAAAAAATTCCAAATAATTTTAAAATTGAATTATTATATAAATAAAATTTTATAAATAATATATGACATAAATCTTATAAATAAAATAATTATAAAATTAATGCCATAAGAATATTGTTTGAATAAACAATAAAAACTCGTGATTTTTTTAAATAATAAAATGTAGTTTTTAAAATTATCAAAAGCATGAGAAATTATTTCAGAATCTATTAAATAATTCTAAAATTAAAAAAATAATCATATATAATTGAAAAATTATTTAAAATTATGAAAAATAAAGTACAAAAAAAACAGGACATAAAATTTGGTTTCTAAACATAATCCAAATTATAAACTAAAATTAATTTAGGTCTAATTATTGATAAAGAAAAATACATTTAAAAAATTGATAATGCCTAGAACGTGAAAACAAGGTGACAAAAAAATGGCGAAGTTGACCTTTTGACAGGAAGGTGATGTGGGAACACAAGAACATATTAATTTAGAGTCCCACTAACCATGCACCTTAAAAATTTTTTTTTAAAAAAATGTGTACTGATTTTCATTATTAAATACACATCATTTCATTTTTTTTTTAATAATACCCTTTCTCCCTTAAAATAAAAATAACACTTTCATTCCGTTGGATTTTGGTTGGTATAAAGTTAACACGAACGACAGTACTTCTTCTTTTTCGGATAATCTACATGCAAGGGCGTTCTTTAGAACTTTCAGAGAATTTTTCGTGGCTGCAATTGCCACTAAGGTGGGCTGGGGCCTTCCCCTTGAATGATTGTTGCTCTTATGACTAGGGGTGATCACGGTGCGTTTGACGGTTTTTTTGACAAAATTCAAATTGTCTTGCTATTTGCGGTTCGGTTTAGTATACAATTCTAAATCGCGGTTTATCTCGTAAAAATGAACATGCGGTTTTGAACGGTTACGGTCGGTTTGGGCGGTTTGGCGGTTTATATAATAGTATACCAAACGAAAAAATTAAAATAATACAAATTTAATATTAATGTCAAATGTCCATTAAAATTCTCAAGATTCAACTAAAAATAAAAAAACATCCAATGCATTACAAAATAAATTATACTACTATTAAGTCTTTAACCAACAAAAATAATGATCATCAATGTCCAATTCCAATTCCACTGTAACCAACAAAAATAATGATCATCAATGTCCAATTCCAATTCCACTCAATGTTCATCTCTTCCAATTTCCATCACAGCAGCTACTGCGCCTACAACTCACCAACAATTGCATATCAAAACTTTGCAATTAAATACAAGCTGCAAAGTGCAAACCAAAAATAACAAATGAAGAAAGGGAAGCAATTAAATACAAGTTGCAAAGTGCAAACCAAAAATAACCAAAAATTACATACCTTTTAAGAATAGTGAAGTTTCAAGCTTTGAATGACACTGATCTTAACTAATCATCAATTCTGAAAAAAAGACAGGTAAATAAATTGAATAAATTGCTGCTCAAATAAATTGCTATCCAAAATAACAAAAAAATTAAGCAGATTTCCTGCTGGAATAAATTGCTATCCAGAAAAAATTGTTGGAATAAATTTCTATCCAAAATACATATTATAAACCCATACTACTATTAATATTTCTGGAATTTATAAATAAAGAAATATAAATGTGAAATATTTACCTTTCTCTATATCTTCAAATTGTTCCATGTCTTCCATTATTGAATGAAGACTAATTGGAGAAGGTGCCTCACGTAGCCAATCTTGTGTGCATATAAGGGCCTCAACCGTTTTAGGAGATAAAGAACTTCTAAATGGATCAATTATCCGACCACTTGTACTGAAAGCAGATTCAGAAGCAATAGTAGATACTAGAATAGCTAACACGTCCCTTGCAACTTTCGAAAGAATAGGATACTTGATTTTGTTTACTTTCCACCAATTTAAGATGTCAAATTCATTATCCGATTTCTCACAATCATCAAGCAAGTATTTTGCAAGTTCAGATGTACTCTCAACACACTTTTCTTCTTCCAAATGCTTAGCAAACTAAGTTTCTAACAACATACTCAAATCATCATCTTCATCTATGTTCATGGCATTAGCTTCTTGTCCAAGTTTGTCCAATCTTATCAACCTGTGGAACATCACAATCAACATATTGATTGTATAACAAAATCAATATTCCTTCCAATTTATCAATTGCTCTTTTAACCAAAGCATCATTCTCATACATTGTTGTTAAGCAGAATTTGACATACTTCAACTTGAATCTTGGGTCTAGAACAATGGCAACAAATAGCATCATATTAATGCTATCAATGTTTCCCCAATATTTATAGAACTTCTGTTGCATTTGAAATGCCATTAAAGACATTAAAAAATCTCCTTTGTTTTTCATACTAGACAAACCCATATGGATAGTAGCAAGTTCACGAAAAAAGATATTTGAAGTGACGTATGATGAACCCGAGAACTTCACAGTAACATTGAAAAATATTTTCAAGAACTTGACAAAGTTTCTCGCACTACTCCAATCCACATCTTTAGGAGGCCCTATAATCTTATTTCTCTTTGTTTTTGTAAACTGCCCCTCACCTTCTCCATCTCGATTAATCTCATAGCAATCAAAGTAGTCCATGAATTCTTTATCTTCATCCCCTAACCTCTCAAATGCTTTTTCAAATTTTTCAGCAGCTTCAAGCATCATATAAGTTGAATTCCATCTTGTTTCAACATCTAAACAAACAAGACTTTTAGAAGCAATTTTTTCTTTTCCGACACACTTTTTAAAAGCCTTTAACCTAGCTGGAGAAGACCTCACATACTTAACAACATTTCTAACTCTCAATATAACATCACTTTGCTCTTCTAATCCTTCTTTGACAATCAAATTGACTATATGGGCAGAGCATCTTACATGCAAGTAATCATTATTCAAGATGACATCTTTCCACTTGCATTTTTTTTTCATATGATTGACTGCTTTATCGTTAGAGCTAACATTGTCAACTGTGATTGTGAAAATTCTATCAATACCCCACTCAAGCAAGCATTCTTCCAACTGTCTTGCTATTGTTTCCCCTTTATGGTTCTCAACAATACAAAAGTTGATGATCATTTTTTTCAATTTCCAATCACTAGATATCCAATGTGCAGTAAGACACATGTAATTCAAGTTTTGCACTGAAGTCCATGTGTCAGTAGTAAGACACACTCTTTGGCTCTTTAAAATTATTTTCAGTTTCCTCTTCTCTTCCATATAAATTTTCAAGCAATCTCTAGCAACAGTATGTCTAGATGGCACTTGAAATCTTGGATCAAGACCCATAACAAAAGCTTTAAATCCATCCCCCTCCACAAATCTAAAAGGCAGTCCATCAATTATGATCATTTGAGCAAGGAGTTTCCTAAGTTCTTCAATGCTAAGGGTCTTTCCTTTTAACTTTTCACTCAAATTTTCAAAATCATGCAAGGTCTTTTGTGAATTGTCCTTTTTGTATGGATATTTCTTACATGAAGTCTCTAAATGTGCCCACAAACTAGTGGTACCATTTACTTTAGGATGAGCAGCATAACTTGTACCACAATAATTACATGCAGCTCTAGGTGGATTAGAATCTACTATTCTACTAAAATGACCCCATATTTCAGAAATAACCCTACAACCTTCCTTCTTAATTATATCAACTGGGATGGTTGTCTTTCTTTTTTTTGGTGGTTTCGACAGTGGTGGTTTTCCTGATGCTTTGTTCACTTCTTTCTCAACATTTTTCCTACTAGAATTAATTTGTTCAACAGAAATTATAGCATCACCTGGATTAACATTGAGTAGTTGTTCATCTTCATTAGTTGGAGCTGTGGGTTCTTTTGCAATACTTGCATCTGAAACATCCTTAGAAGATTCAATATCTTTCAATTGAGACTCCATGAATAGATGGGACAGAAAGAACCAATTTAAGACCTATAAACAATAGTTTCATGTTAATATCAAATCTCACTGCTTCTCAATACCAACATATGCTAAAATAAATGAGATAATTACCTGATATGTAAACACAAAACAGAATAGAGATAACCACACTTTCCCACCTTCTTTATCGCAGTTAAAAATTGAATGGGAGTATATCACAGAGTGTAGGTCCCTAAGTTGAGTTAATATCGAGGGAAGCTAAAGAAAATGTCTAGAGGGGGGTGAATAGACTTTTCTAAAATCTTTCGATATATCAGAATTACACTGTGCGGAATGCGAAATTAACAATGAGCCCAATTAAAGTTTATACTCAACTTAATTCGAGAACTCTGTTTTATGTATACTCAACTAGTCTAGATCAGTTATGTTATTCAATCAACTAAACAATTAACCAATTAAACAACAAACAAAACAGTAAAGTAAATCGAACACGAGATTTATAGTGGTTCGACAAATTGTCTACATCCACTCTCACAAACCCAGTTGTGAAATTCTTATTAACTCGTCCAATGGAGTAATATGTTCTTGTAGCTTTAAGTCCCAAGAAATAAGACTTAGATCTTCTCGATAACACTTCCAAGTGCCTCTTCGATCTTACTAGTTATTTTACAAGTAACTAGCAACTTGAAACAACAAAAGAAAATAAAACTTCTCTTCCGTCCAGTAGTAGCCTTCTGATCTTCACTTGTCTTGTGTAACTTCACTTTCTGAACTTCAATCTCTGAGAGAAAACTTCACTTGAATCTTCAACAATGCTTGCAGTATCAATATCTCAGTAATCAGTATCTCAATTATCAGTAGTCTGTTTTCAGTAGTCTTCAAATGATAAACTCCTTCAAGTATTTATATACTTCGAACTTCAAGAATTCAGGTAGTTGTAACCAACCTTTCTTGATAACTGATTTCAACTGAATCTTCTTATCCATAAACGCGTTTCTTGTTACGAATTAGTTATTCCATAACTAACTTCTCCATCCTTATCTTTCACGCGTATTTGTAACTAACTTTATGATAACTTGTCTTGTGTAGTCCAGTAGATGCACTTGACTTGTAGTCCACCTGTCTTGAGTAGTAGACTGGTCTTCTCTTCTTGTACAGTAGACTTCTAATAGAACTAATCTAGTCCTATCATCTAACCTAACAAGACTATTACATTACATTAAGCTTTTATAACAAAGCTTAGTCAACTTATAACTATACAATGAATCTATCTATTACATTTAAAAACATGAGCTCTATACAATAATTATAGCTCAATAACAATCTAACATATACAATCAAATATGAAGTACTTATACATTGTACTTATCTTTCAATAATACTTGCATTATAAAATTGTACTTGTCTTGTGAATTCTACTGATCTGTACAAGATGACTTCAACTCAACTAGACTAGATCAATCAATACTTAGAAAATATTCAAGTCTTCTTTTGGCTTATCAAAACTTCATCTTTTATCTTTTATTCATCATTTAGGACTTGTTCTAGGATTCATATCCCAACAATTTCCCCCTTTTTGATGAAGCCAAAACTACTTGAATCTTTTCTTATTATTAGACTAGTTAAGTAGTTACCTTGTCTTTTATCATCAAATAGTACTTATCTTTCATTCATTCAAAATAGATCAGTAGATTACACATACTTTGAATAACAAAATATCAGAGCAAAAAAAACAAAACAACTAACCTTCAAACAAACAAAAAAAATTAATCTGAAAGAGTACCTCCTTCTGGATTTGGAACACAAATGCATCAAGGAGTCTCTTGTGGATTAGACTGACATGATCTTCATCTTCAATCTTCTCTTTATCTAGCAGCTCTTCTTCGAATTTCTTGATTTGATTAACATCAACCCTTTTTCCTGAGCTTGTCATGGGACATTTCCATTTAGGAAATTCAGGAACAAGAATGTTGAAATTAGCACTAGCAGAAATCCTTAGGATTAAATGCCATAACTTCCTGTGTTGTCCTTCCATGAACCTGTCAAATAAAGAGTATAATTCATCTTGGCTTTCAGCATTACCATATTTCCTTATGATCCAATGATCAAGTTCCCATTGACTCTTCACTTCAATCCATTCAGCTCTATGCTCATTATCTATGAAGTAATCAATGAACTTGTCTTCCATCTTGTCTTCATCAGCTTTCAACTTCTATAGCCTTTCAATATGTTTCGTAATTTTCTTCTTGCTTGCATAATGAATCTCATCATCTGCAATTCTTTGTTTCTTCTCAACTACAGCAGTAGCAGTAGGTTCTTCAATACTCAACTTCCTCTTAACTTGTCTGGTCTGAATCTCTGCTTCAGGAGACGATGCAACAGCTTTACCTTTCTCTAATCTTTTCTGCTTTTCAGTTTCAGCATGCTCTAGTTCTGCCTTCTTCACTAATCTGCCTCTTTTAGGCCTTCTTAGTTCTTCAATTGCAATAGCAGCAGCTTTCATCTCCGGTTCAGTACTAGCAGATTTTACAACTATACCTTCAATTCTACTTGTCTCTTCCCCCTTTTTGGCTTCATCACTTGCCTTAAGAGTGAAAAGAGAAGTAAAGCGAGTCATTTCTTCTTTCAAAGCTTCCTTCATTGCTTCAGCAGCTGACTCAATGTGCTTCTGATGCGATTCCGCAGAACTTATCTTGTCTAAGCGATCAGTAACCAGTTCCAACTTCTGTGTACAGGAAACCAGTTCATCTTTCAATTGAGTAGCCGTCTGTCTAAGAAGAGTATTCTGTTCAGTCAACTCATGTAGAACAGCCCGAGAACGCACCAACTGATCTTGTGCCTCTCTTCTCTGTTCATCAGCAATGGCAACTTTAACACTGTAGAGTCTTTCCATTTTGCTTGACTCTTCTGCTAGCGATCGAGCAAAAGAGATTGACCTCTTTTCTGAAACATCAACTTGTTTCTTCAGAAAATCTTCAACTTGAGCAAACAGCTCTTCTCGGAAAGTCGAGTCCATCTTGTTGATCTCACCAACAAATAAGTCTCTGGATTGGTCAACAAGTGACTGATTCTGTGCAATTAGCACATCCTTCATTTTCAAGTTCAAGAACTCGTCTATGGCAGTATGAACAACACTTCTCAGATCAGTCTTTAAATCATCCAAAAATCTGTCTGGCACAGCTTGAGTAGAACTGGAAGTTCCAACAACATTATCAACGGCCTTGAGTTCTTCTTCATCAAACATCTCAGCATCCAAAAACTCATCATCTTCTTTACCAAGCATGAGTGAGTCGACTTCATCTTCATCACTTTCAACAATTGCTTCCAATTGTTCTGAAGTCTGGACTGCTATCTCAGCTGCTTCTGGCTTGATCTCGTCTTCCACCAGATCAGTCTGGGTTCCGACGTCAAAAGCAAATACATCCTCAATAACACCATCTGGAATATTCAGAAGCTTCTTGACTAGATCAACCAGGGCTTTGCGAGGGAATAGCTCGGAGTGATCCTTAACTCCACTATTTTCTTTTTGTTCCATCTCCCAATCCATAAAATTGGAGATTCCGCCCATGCCTTGAATGACTTCAAAAAGATCATCCGTAGAAGACTTCTTCAAAGCGAACCATGTGCAAATCCTGACTAGCTTTTCAAACTGTTCAGAAGCTGTGTCGATGTCAAGAGTCGAGAGCGTCTTCTGAAGGTTTCTTGAAACTCGAGCACGAATCCTCTTCTCTCGTAGACACATTGGATAATACACTAGGGATTCAAATATAACAACAGACGGGTCCTGAGTAGATGGGGTCTCTAACTCAGCTGTTGCAGTGGCAACTGGCGTCTTGTCTGAAGTAGATGGGTTGGGGGGTTCACCATATTCTGGTGAGGGAGAGGGAGTAAAGGCTGTGGTTTCTGTGGGCTCAGATGTGGCTTGGTCAGGTATGACAACTGTAGAAGTATCAGTTGTATCTTGTTTGGGAGTGATTTGGGGATGACTGGCTCTAAGCGGTAATGCCGCCAGTACATGTGAGGTTGAGGATAAAGGACGAGGCCTAGATCGATGTGATCTAGCCTTGGTTCAAACAGTAGAGAGAGAGAGAGAAGGAATTGACAAGGCTTGTGAAGAGGTACCAACCTGGTGGCTCGACTCTTCTGGTGGAGGTGGGGTTCCAACTCTCACAAGAGTATACATCTCAGGTACTTGGTCACTCGACTCCTCCTCTTGATTTGACTCGTCATCCGATTGAGTCTTCTCCGAGTCGTCTGCACTGGACTCAGCTTCCTTAGACCCGGCTTGTGAAGAACTATCTGAATCCGCATACGGCAACACTTCAGATTCATCAAATTGAACCTGTCTAGGAGCAGCTGGCCTTCCAGCAACCTGCTTCTTCAGAGCCTCTTTCTTTAGATAGAACTTAAGAGGATGAAACGGCTTTCCCTTGCTCCAAGTGGTCTTGTTGGGCATCAACAGTGGGAGTAATATGCTCAGCTTGTTTCCATATCCAACTGCTTGAGAGACTACCCAGTTCCGAGTATCAACATCCACCCTAACACTTCTTTCGAAGTGCATCATCCTGTCAGCTATTAACTTAAACCAATTACCCTCAGTAATTCCATCATAGATAGCTGCTATAATCCTTGTTTTGACCTGGGTGACTGAGTCAAAAGATCCAGTGGCACATAGAAGCATCTTGCTAGCTATGTCCAGTAGAGTGCGATATTTTTCTAGGAGCTCACCCTTCTTGGCTGTAATAGCTTTACCATCTGGTTTCAGCTTCATCTTCCTTCCACAGAAAATGCTTAAATATCTCATCTCTTGCCCTTCCGCATACTTCTCCACATCAATCGTTCCGATGGGCAACCTCAATCTTTCAAAAAGAGCTTCACGAGTGATTTCCACTCGATTTGAACCGATAAAAGATTCGATGACATCTCCTCTTCTACTGGCATTAGCATAGAATTCCAGAACCTCCTCTTCCAGAACAACCTTAGGAAACACCTCTAAATAGGGTTTTAGCCCGCATCTTGTGCACTTGGTCAGAATTTCTTCATTTCCGACTGTGTGATTTCCACCAAAAAACAGGGACGGTTCCACATGCACCTTGTTGTCATTAATGTATCTGCCTAGATCAAACGGTGCCTGTATGTTGGTACTAACATCGAAAATAGATCGAATCGACATGTTAAAAGATTTGTAATGAACAACGGATTATGCAGGAAATCACTGTTAGGCGAGTAGAAGAGTTAAGAAAAATGTGAGGCAAGACGTGTGCAAGTGTTGGGTTTTGTTTAAAAACTGAATTTTTGATCCAACGGTCAAGATTGAAAAATTAGATCCAACGGTTGAGACCTTTGGCATTCAGTTACGGAACCGAGACAACAATGTGAATTGATTTTGTACAAATTGAAATCCGCCTCTCTTATTTGCAAAATTAAAGAGTGTACTCATCTGACCTATCTAGGTCGTGTTTTGGCATGAATTGAATGTGTACACCTCATTAACTAGTGGTGTATAAATCCAATTCTAGGATTTCCAAATTTTAACACTATCACATTACTTTAACATCGTTAATTTGTTTCGAGTAAACACTTTAACACATATCCTATTTAAATCAAAGAAAACTTAGCTTGTCTGTTCGAGTCCATCCAGAACAGATGAGTAGGACTATGCTTCATAAGGCGAGTAGGTTTAATGGCACAAGACGAGTAGTCTTATGTCCACCTGATGAGTTCCCCTTCGACTGTGCGTATCTGTCTGAACGTCGAACAGCTTTATGTACCTGTCTTATTTAGTACGACAGATAGTCGAGTAGAGTATATAGAATGAATATCAATTCAAATCAATGATCAAGGTTCAAACAAGATGACTGTTACCAAACTAAAGAGTCAACACAAGGATTTTTAAGAAATCAAAGATTCCCCCTTAAATGTTTATTCCCTTAGTATTACCCTCAGCTTTACCAGCTTCCTCATCGGGTTGTTTGGTCAACTTTGTCTGACCTTGTATACCTGTCTGTTGAGTGAGTAGATGAGTGCTCTGTGCCTTTTGTGGTAACTTGTCTATTTCTCCTTTCTTCTTAGGACTGTACCTGTCTGGTTAGTACATTGCTATATACTAGTAGGATCAAGATCAATTAGTCCTAGACTAATGCATAATTCATGAAATCGGGCCTCAGCTAATGGTTTTGTGAAAATATCAGCTCTTTGAAAATCAGTATGAATCTTTTCCATGCGAATATCCTTCTTTTCTACATGATCACGTATGAAATGGTGTTTCACATCAACATGCTTACAACGTGTGTGCAGAACAGGATTTTGTGTAATGGCAATAGCACTATTACTATCACAGAATATTGGAACATTTGATTCACAAATATTATAATCTCTAAGCTGTTGAATAAGCCATAATAATTGACTACAACAACTACCAGCAGCCATGTACTCGGCTTCAGTAGTAGAGGTAGCAACACTTGTCTGCTTTTTCGAAAACCATGAAATGAGTTTTGTGCCTAAGAATTGACAAGAACCAGATGTAGATTTCCTATCTATTCTACAACCACCAAAATCAGAATCAGAGTAGCCACTTAGAGATAGATCATCATTTGAAGGATACCATATACCACGATTGATGGTTCCTTTCAAATATTTCAAAATCCTTTTAGTGGTTTCCATATGACTCTCTTTTGGATTAGATTGAAAACGAGCACATACACCAACAGAAAATGCAATATCAGGTCTACTAGCAGTCAAGTAGAGTAATGAACCAATAAGACCACGGTAATGGGTTTGATCAGTACATTTACCATTCTCGTCTGGATCCATCCTGTAAGTAGGTTGCATAGGTACTCCAGAGGATTTACATGTCTTAATACCATACTTGTCTAGTAGATTACGAGTATATTTTGCTTGATTTATGAAAATCCCTTCTGGGGTCTGTTTTACTTGAAGTCCAAGAAAGTAGTTCATTTCACCCATCATAGACATCTCAAATTTACTTTGCATGAGTGTTGAAAAACTTTCACTCAGCTTTTTGTTAGGTGAACCAAAAATGATGTCATCTACGTAAATTTGGACGAGTAAAATGTCTTTCCCTTCTTGTCTTCTAAACAAGGTTCTATCTACCTTGCCTTTAGTAAAACCATTTTCTAATAGAAATTGAGAAAGAGTATCGTACCAGGCTCTTGGAGCTTGCTTTAGTCCATATAAGGCCTTCTTTAATCTGTATACCTGGTTACCTTTGACTTCGAAACCTGGGGGTTGTTCAACATACACTTCTTCCGCAAGAATACCGTTAAGAAATGCACTTTTAACATCCATTTGATATACAGTAAATTTCATGTAAGCAGCATATGCAAGGAACAATCGAATGGCTTCTAGTCTAGCAACAGGAGCATATGTTTCATCATAGTCTATGCCTTCAGCTTGTGAATAGCCTTGGGCGACTAGTCTAGCCTTATTACGAACAACTACATCATTCTCATCTTTCTTATTCTTGAAAATCCATCGAGTGCCAACTACATTATGATGTTTCGGTCTATCGACAAGTTCCCAGACGTCGTTTCGAACAAACTGATTCAACTCGTCTTGCATAGCAATGATCCAATTACTATCAGCCAATGCCTCATTAATGGTTTTAGGCTCGATAGATGAGAGGAAACAACACCAGCAAAACAGAGATGGACTAGATTGTTCTTGCGACTCAAAGAGTTGTCGTCTAGTCTTAACACCAACAGTAGAGTCACCAATAATATTTTCAGTATTATGCGTTGATTTCCATGTATTTCTATTCTTAACAATAGTACTATCATCTATATCATGTACAGCATCATGCATGTCAACATCATTATCATCAGAAGATTTAATGGGAGTAGACGAGTCGACTAGTTTAGGCATGTCAATTGGTCTAGTAGAGTTACCTTGACCACTTACCTTCTTCTGGTCATCTGACTCAAGAGCTTTCATGAATGGATTGTATGCTTGAACGGATTCATATACCTCTGAGTCTTTGTCAGATTCGACAGTTAGCTCAGTAACTTTCTCACTGATCTTGTTGGTAGACGAGTCCTGTTGAGATTCTTCGAAAACCACATGTGGTGTTTCTTCCACACAAAGGGTTGAGTAGTTGAATACTCTAAATGCTTTGCTAGTCGAGGAGTATCCTAAGAATATCCCCTCGTCTGCTTTAGCATCAAATGCATTCAACTTGTTTTTCCCATTGTTATGGATGAAACACTTACATCCAAATATATGAAAATATGACACTCTGGGTTTTCTATCTTTCCATACCTCATAGGGCGTCTTACCTAGTGCTTTATTGATAGCACTTCTATTTTGTGAGTGGCATGCAGTATTGATGGCTTCTGCCCAAAATTTCTGAGGCGTATTATACTCTGTCAGCATGGTCCTGCAGGCCTCCTTAAGAGTTCTGTTCCTTCGTTCTGCTACTCCATTTTGCTGTGGTGTCCTAGCTGCACTAGTAAGGTGCTGTTTACCTTTTTGACAAGACGTGCATACATGTGACTTATAGTAGACTTCATTGGGAATACCTTCCACAAGGTAGTCTCTGGCTATCTTATTAAGAACCTTAAAGTTTAGATGACAGAGGCGTCTATGCCAGAGCCAGCCAAGTTCTTTAGGATTCTTAGTAAGTAGACAGGTGTCCCTCGGACAACTGTTCCAGTTTACTATGTACACACTTCCTTGTCTAATGCCGACCAGTAAGACTGTGTGTGTTTTCTTGTCAATGATTTCACATTTCTGACTCTTGAACTGCACCTTGTATCCACGATCACAAAATTGTGAAACAGAGAGTAAATTTTATTTCAAGCCTTCAACAAAAGAAACATCTTGAATCTCTATGTCTCCATTCCGAATGTAACCAAATCCTTTAGTAACAGCAATGGAGCTATCACCAAATATCACTTTTGGTCCTTCTTGCTCATGGTAGTTTGATAAGAGAGTCTTGGTACCAGTCATGTGGTGCGAACAGCCACTGTCTATGTACCAAGTTTCTCCTGTTGAACCACCTTTCTTGTATAGATCGAGTCGACCCTGCATCAGATGATATTTCATAATTTAGGTACCCTCCTTATTTATTGGGGTCCTGGAGGGTTAGTCGAGTTCAATGGAATCCAAATGTACATTGGAGTCCTGAACAAGTTTGATCTTCTGAGCTTACGACCATATTTGTTGCAAAATAAGACCTTGTTGTCCTTATCTGGCCTATCAGTTGAGTTCGGGTCTACTCTTTGGAGATAGCCTTTTGACTTAATCTCTACTTGAGCAGGCACTTGTCTATGATAGTCAGAGTAAGGTTTGTATGCATTAGGTCCATACGGTTTATAGACATGTTTAGGTCTTTCTTCTCCTTTGATATCATATGACAAAGGTGGAGGATATAGAACAGCTTGTGTACGATATTTTGAACCTTCCTGTCTAGGTCTAGACGAGTAGAGTTGAGACTGCCTTATGAAAGGAGGTCTAGACTCTTATCGTCTAGTCTGTACTAGTTTAGTACTCGTCTCCTCAGGATACCAGTCCTCGTATCTGACCTGATTTGGTCGTCCACGATTCCTAGTCCTTTGTTGACTTGTCTTAAACGGAACAGGCTTGTTGTTAACTTTCTTTTTACCTCCCTTGGTATTTGGAATGTTAACTTGAGCTTGTTTTGGTACAGTACCTTTAGATGGAGTGTCAATATCGTATATCATTGGTTCTTTTCCTTTATCATTAGTCAAAGAACTTGAGATGAAAATAGTAGGGTTCTTAGGAACTTGATTAGACGAGCTGGGTGTCTCAGCACCTATGCCTGTCTTGTCAGCAGGAGCCCTATACCTATCTGACAATTCAAGGTTAACCTTAGATGAGTTAACCAGGTCAGTAAGTTTAAGGTCTAGAGTGACAACCTCGGTTTCTAAGAACTTATTACGTTCTTCAAGCTTTTTGAACTTGCTTTGTAAAACATTAAATTCATGTTTCTCAGTAGCATGTGTCTTAAGTAGGTCTTGATACAACTTGTCTGTTAATGCACACTTGTCTTTGAGTTGTCTCAACTCTTCTTGCAAGCGTTCATTTAGGACTGTTATATTAGGATCTACTTTAGACTGAGCTTCCTTAAGATCGATGATTTCTTGTCTTAAGATGATGTTTTCGTCACTGACTTCAATGAATGCCTTGTTGGCAAGTAGGAGGTCGTCTTCAACTGCACTAGTAGAGTGCTGAAGACTACTCCCTACTTTGCTACTGGCAGTGTCGCTTTCATCAGAATCTGATTCATCACAGGATTGAAAGGAAGTAGCAGATGATACCTCTTGGTCGATTTTAGCCATGAAGCATAGACCATCATCTACTATGAAAACTTCATCGTGATCTGGTTCAGACGGGTAGCTAGATGAGGATGATGGCAACTCGTCTGAGTCAGAGTCAGAGTCATCATTGGCCATCATTGCCTTCTTACCACGGTTGTATCTTCTTTCCCTTCGTGCTTTGCGTTCTTCTCGATCATCAGTACTCAGGTCTAGACATTCATAAATGTAGTGACCTGGCTTTTCACAGTTATAGCACAAGAGATCATTAGTAGCCTTTTTAATAGGAGAATTGTTCCTTCGTTTATCACGTCTATCAGAACGAGTGATCTTCCTACCATCAGACTCTCTATCTTGTTTGTTACCTTTCGAGACTTCGTCTCTCCTTTCGGACGAGTTTCGGTCTTGTCTGGTCTCAGACGCGTTCTTAGAAGCAGACCCTCTATGCTCTCTATAGAACTTCTTATATCTTCCGAAACGTTTATTCAGCCTATCAAACTTTCTAACCATGAGGTTTACCTGATCCTTCAGACTAAGATCAGTATCTAACTCGTCTTTCACAGAAGCAGACCTAGTCTTAGTCTTAGACCTGTCTATCTTAGACGAACTAGCCTTAAAAGCAACGTTCTTAGATACAACATGTTCTCTGTCACTACTTGCTATGGGTTCATCTTCGTCTAGATCAAACTCATGGGCCTTTAGAGTTTGAAACATGGTTTCTGCTGTCCATACGTCTATATCTTGGGTATTCTTAACAAGCATTTTTACCATCTTCCATCGACTATCAAGGCTTTTGAGAATCCTAAGATTGATTTCACGTGGAGTATAAGATTTACCAAGGACTTCCAAGTCATTCATGATTTTAGTAAAACGAGTATCCAACTGGTCTATTGTTTCACCAGCTTTCATATGAAATGATTCGAATCTTTGGACTGCAGTAGAAAGCTTACTTTCTTTGATTAGGGATGTCCCTTCACAAATGATAGCTAAGCGATCCCACATTACTTTGGCAGTTTTACATTTTAACACTTTTCCCAGATACTCGTTAGGAAGAGTGTGTAAGATGTAATTCTTGGCCAAGCTATCCAAATTATTCTGTCTCATTTCTTCAGAGGTTAGTTCTGACCTTGGTTTCTTGACGAGTGTACCCACTGGTTGATTTGGGTCAAGGGCAGCAGTATTGGGGATCATGGTCACAATTGGACCTTCAGTGACGACGGAGATCATTAAGTCTTGAGTGGAGTTGAAGATGGCTTCCATCCTTAGCTTCCAATAGTCGTAGTCTTGTACCTGGAACTTAGGTAGCTTGTTAGCGCTGATCTCAAGAGTCATGTTTTCAAGAAATAAGTGCTAAGTAGAGTTATGATCAAGAATAACAGATAGGTCAAGAACAGGGAGCACGAAAACAAATGTTACAAGAATATGATCAAGAACACGTATACAAGAACAATCAAGGACCAAGACTTCACCCTAAGTCTTAAGTCGGTTATCAAGAAACAGCAGTTCGTAAACTACTGCTCTGATACCACTTGTAGGTCCCTAAGTTGAGTTAATATCGAGGGAAGCTAAAGAAAATGTCTAGAGGGGGTGAATAGACTTTTCTAAAATCTTTCGATATATCAGAATTACACTGTGCGGAATGCGAAATTAACAATGAGCCCAATTAAAGTTTATACTCAACTTAATTCGAGAACTCTGTTTTATGTATACTCAACTAGTCTAGATCAGTTATGTTATTCAATCAACTAAACAATTAACCAATTAAACAACAAACAAAACAGTAAAGTAAATCGAACACGAGATTTATAGTGGTTAGACAAATTGTCTACATCCACTCTCACAAACCCAGTTGTGAAATTCTTATTAACTCGTCCAATGGAGTAATATGTTCTTGTAGCTTTAAGTCCCAAGAAATAAGACTTAGATCTTCTCGATAACACTTCCAAGTGCCTCTTCGATCTTACTAGCTATTTTACAAGTAACTAGCAACTTGAAACAACAAAAGAAAATAAAACTTCTCTTCCGTCCAGTAGTAGCCTTCTGATCTTCACTTGTCTTGTGTAGCTTCACTTTCTGAACTTCAATCTCTAAGAGAAAACTTCACTTGAATCTTCAACAATGCTTGCAGTATCAATATCTCAGTAATCAGTATCTCAATTATCAGTAGTCTGTTTTCAGTAGTCTTCAAATGATAAACTCCTTCAAGTATTTATATACTTCGAACTTCAAGAATTCAGGTAGTTGTAACCAACCTTTCTTGATAACTGATTTCAACTGAATCTTCTTATCCATAAACGCGTTTCTTGTTACGAATTAGTTATTCCATAACTAACTTCTCCATCCTTATCTTTCACGCGTATTTGTAACTAACTTTATGATAACTTGTCTTGTGTAGTCCAGTAGATGCACTTGACTTGTAGTCCACCTGTCTTGAGTAGTAGACTGGTCTTCTCTTCTTGTACAGTAGACTTCTAATAGAACTAATCTAGTCCTATCATCTAACCTAACAAGACTATTACATTACATTAAGCTTTTATAACAAAGCTTAGTCAACTTATAACTATACAATGAATCTATCTATTACATTTAAAAACATGAGCTCTATACAATAATTATAGCTCAATAACAATCTAACATATACAATCAAATATGAAGTACTTATACATTGTACTTATCTTTCAATAATACTTGCATTATAAAATTGTACTTGTCTTGTGAATTCTACTGATCTGTACAAGATGACTTCAACTCAACTAGACTAGATCAATCAATACTTAGAAAATATTCAAGTCTTCTTTTGGCTTATCAAAACTTCATCTTTTATCTTTTATTCATCATTTAGGACTTGTTCTAGGATTCATATCCCAACACAGAGTATGAGACTAAGCCGTAAGGAGGCGCCGTGTGAGGAGAACAAAGAGTTTTACACTTTTAGAAGGAGTGGCTAGGGTTTGGAATATAAAAAATGAGATGGAGCAAAATATATTATAATATTAAACATTTAAAGTCTAAACCATTAGTATTAGTAAATGTATGTGCGCCGTCCACGTACAGTAGATAGTAGTAGTGGAATTAGTTAATTAATCAGAATAAATTATACTAATATATAATCAATTAAATTTTATATGTCTAAGAAAATGTTCTAATATATATAATAGTATAATTCTAATATTTTATATAAAAATATATATTATAAATTAGCGGTCCGGTCGGTGCGATTAATCATCTAAAATCTAAATTGCACCGTTATTGCGGTGCGGTTTCGTATAATTATTTTAACCGCGGTTTAAAGCGGTTTTTTAAACTAACGGTGTGGTGCGGTCGGTTTTTGCGGTTTTTAAAATTTTATGATCACCCCTACTTATGACCATCAAATATGTACATGATCAGGGTTGACACTTACTTTGAATTGAATCGGACTCGATCCTCACGATTGACACTTTTAAGAGTTAATGGTCTTTCATCCCTTGGTGTTCACAGGGTCTTTTGAGCCAGATCCACCCTCTTACGTAGGACATGCACATCAAATACTCACATGTCTTTAGAAAGGCCAATCAGACGGCGGACGCTATGGCCAAGACAAGCCTTGACTATGTCTGGACTCTGGAGGGGTTACCTCCCAAGGTTTTCTAATCAAGGCTAGACATGTGAATTTATGATCATAGATTTTTTTTTCTTTTATATTATACCTTTTATTGTAAAAAATAACATTTTCACACATTTTACTCTTCACATTAACATCATTTTCCTAAAAAAAAAAAAGGAATTGTTTTTCTTCCTTGATTTTTAGCTGAAAATTTTGGGAAAGAAAAATCTTAAAAAAATAAATCTATTCTGAAAAATATTATAAAAAATCAACTAAACCTTAAAAAATATATATATAAATAATAATCTTAAAATATATTATAAAAAAAAAACCAAAATAAAGTATATATATTATTAAAAAATCAACCACATCATAAAAATATATCCAAATTTAAAACATCAATTAAAATCTGAAAAAAGTAAATAAAAAATTAAGAAAATCAACTAAATGTTCAAAAATTATTAAGTTAATTTAAAATTCTATTGAACCTAAAATATTAAATAAATAATTTAATTAAAAGCATCAGTTTAGATTCAAAATTAAAAAAAAAAAAGCAATAAGAAAAATCGAGTAAATCTTAAAAAATATTTAAATTATAAATAAAATAAAAAGTAAAAATATTCTAAAATCAATCAGGCATGTTTGTTTTGGGATGGGAAATCTGGATTTGGGATTTCGAAACTCCACCCCCGACAGTTTGGGCATGTTCGTTTTGAGATTTGGAGGATTTTGAAATCTGGATTTCAAAATCCTAATACTTTTTATGTTTTGTGTTTGTTTTGAGATTTATGTAGGGTAGGATTTAACTTTATAGAATAGGATTATAGGTTTTATAGGTATTTATATAGGATTTGTAGGTATTTATAGGGTTGACTTTTATAGAGTTTATAGGTATTTATAGGGTGGATTTTGAAATCCTGAATCAAAATTCCAAACTGTAACGGGGTGGAGTTTCGAAATCCCAAATCCGGATTTCCAATGCTCTTTGGGATTTTGATTCAAGATTTCAAAATCCCACCCTATAAACCCTACAATAGTCAACCCTATAAATACTTACAAACCCTATATAAATACCTATAAAACCTATAATCCTATTCTATAAAGTTAAATCCTACCCTACATAAATCCCAAAACAAACACAAGACATAAAAAACATTAGGATTTTGAAATCCACTAGATTTTGAAATCCGGATTTCAAAATTCTCAAAATCCCAAAACAATTTTTTTCCCTTTTTTTTTTTGGGCTTTTTCTCAGCTTGTTTTCTTCTTCTTCTTATTTTTTTTTCCTTTTTTCGCCTATAGTTTTCCTCCTTTTTTTTCGCATGTAATTTTTTTTTCGGCTGTTTTCTAATTTTTTTTATTAATTAAAAATGGATATTAAAAAGTGTAAATAAATATAACTAAAAATACAACACAATATTACTAAAAAGTGTAAATTAATTTAACTGAAAAGTGAAAAGTGCAACACAATATTTCTAAAAAGTGTGAGTCACTATAAATAAAAATATTATTGTAAAGTGTAGACACTACAATAGAAAAGTACAACACCGTTTATCAAAAAGTGTAAGTCACATAATTGAAAAGTGCAACACCAAAATTAACTAAAGAATAGAGCAAAAATGTGTAAAATAATTATTACTATAAAACATAATTCACTTTAACTTAAAAATGTAACATTATAATATTAAAAAGTATAAATCTTTATAACTGAAAAATACAAAATAATATTAGTAGAAAGTGTTGGTTATATTTTTATTTATTTATTAATGTTACACATTTTTATTAGTTACTACTTGTACTTTCACTTTTAATATTATTCAAACAAAATCGAACATGAGTTGTTGTAGTAAAATGAAGAAGCTATTTGTGCATTCTTCTATAGTACACTCGAGTCCACGACATCAATCAAAGCTAACAAAATTGAAAATATCTCAAAAAATGGGTAGTTGCAAAATAAATCACAACTATCAGAGAATATTTATTTTTTCTTTGTAATTCGATACAACACTCTTCTAAATTTTACAATTTGATGCTTTAATATATTTGTTCAATCAATTTTAATGTGATTCTAGAAATGTCGAACTTATCGTGCTATTGCCACGTAGGCGGCTACCAACTAATAAAAAAAGTTAATGAAAAAAATACATTGAAAGTCACAAGTTCACAATGCCTAAAATCCATCAATTTGGAAGGAATTCATTAAATCAATAGCCGTAACATTAAAGCCGTAAAATGGTAAATAAAGTCTACGAGTATGTATTAAAATAAAAGGCAAAAGATAGATCTAGAGTTATAAGTTCATAAGTCGAATCAGAAGTTAGAGTGTCATTAAAATTTTGGGAGAATTACACTATAGGACATTTCACCTACTAAAGGGGTGTATTCAATTGAGATTCTGTTGGATTTTTTTGGACTTTTAAAATCTGGTGTATTCAATCCGAATTTTTAAAAGTCTTTCAAAATTTTGAGGTATTCAATACGGATTTTAAAAAGTCTTTAGAAATCTTTAGGTATTCAACAATCTATAAATTTTAATACTTTATGGATTTCGTTGGATTTTCCTTCAAAAATATAAATAAATTTCACTATTCAAAATATCTTCTAAAAACCAGAGATTTCAACGATTCTCTCAGAAGACTCTGAAAGAGAAAGAAAAAAAAAACTTTGTTGTTCTTCTAATAAAATTTCAACTACTAACCTACTGCATTAGTCTCATTCGAAAGCACTTGTTATTTGAAACAAAAAGATATACAACACAAAAACATTATAAAAGTTTTTATTATTTCAGAATTTTACACTATAAAACTGGTTCATACTATAAAACTGGTTCATGGCTATCACATTCCAGAAAAGTAGAGAAAAATCAGACATTCTTGCTGTTCGAACCACAAAATCCTACACAGCCTCACAGTTTACAAAATCGAAAAGCTGTCCATCTTCCTGCTCTTCTTCAAACGAAATAAAATCAACGTAACTATTTTCTTCAATAAGCATCACAAATTCTTCACCACCATTATTATCGTGAAAAAATTACATCTCTGTATTTTAAAATTATGTTCTCTCTTTAAAAATTATAGTATATCGGCACAGTTGACACCGTTAGGTTAGCAATAATATATTATCGATCGCCACCTAATTATCTCAAAGAACATTTATTCACGATGTTCTTGAGATCTTAAAGTTAGCCTGTGGTGATGTTCAATATCATCTAAAAGATTTTGGTGTCAAGGTCATTACCCCCAGAAATGCAAGTGAATTATTCAATCTTCGCCATGCCATGCATCACATTAAGAAAGAAATGTGATTGAGAGAATTTTTGATATTTTCAAATCGCTATTCACAATTTTCAAAACCCACCTCCTCCGTTCCCATTTCAAACACAAGCAGAGTTAGTATTGGCTTGTGATTACATAACTTTCTTTCTTCGGAAAGGCTTGTGATTACATAACTTTCTTCGGAAAGAATGTCGCTATGATGAATTTAGAGAAATTTTGTAATTACTTTCTCAAAGCCTGCATGGAGAACTAGTATTGCTAATGCTGTGTGAGAAATGATTCTTCGGAAAGAATGTCGCTCTGATGAATTTCCAGTCGAATATAAAGAATGTCGCTCTGATGAATTTCCAGTCGAATATAAAGAAGAGAAAATTTGTAATTACTTTCTCAAAGCCAACTACAACAAAGAACTGAAGTTAATGCATGGAGAACTAGTATTGCTAATGCTATGTGAGAAATGAGACCGAGGTTAGGGGTGGGAATGGGCCAAGCTATCCGACAGGGGCTACGGCTCGGCCTATTAAAGCTCGGCTCGACTCGTTTAATAAACAAATCGGGCTCAAACTTTTTTAGAAGCCTCTTTAGTTAAATAGGCCGGGCTCAAGCTTTTCCGTAAGCCTTTTAAGCCCAACAGGCCGACCTATATAACTTCACATATATATATATATATATATATATATATATATATATATATATATATATATATATATATATTATAAGTATATACTTATATAATATGTGATTTTCAAATAAATAAGTAAGAAAATTTAGTAATAGTTGAATATTTTTTTGGAACATTTGATAATTTGCTATTTGTTCCATTTCTTCATTTTGAGATTTAAATAGTTAATTTTTATAATTTAATGATAATACTGTTGTAGAATATTTTTTTTTTTTTTTAAAATACACTAATAAGACTAAAGGCTTTCGGGCCAGACCTATTTATTAAAAAGGTCAGCCTTGAGCCTTTAAAAAAAGCCTATGACAGGCCATGGGCCAGGCTTGGGCTTAAGAAATATATAACAGATCAGACTTTTTTTTCTTAAAGCCTACCCAGGCCTGGCCCATTTCCACCCCTAGCGAGGTATAACGTGATGAAAATGAAGATGAGAATAATAATGATGAATAATAATTTATTTATTTTGAACTAATATATTTTTGGTATTTTTTCTAAATAATTTAGATAATTTTTTATATATACAAGTGTGTTCGATATACACGTTTGCATCAATAGTTTTAGGGGCGTAGTTTATGGAAATCCATGTAAATCAATAAAAAAATGTCTATTTCAAAATCCTGTCAAATCTATGAAAATCCATATAAATAAATAAAAAAGTAAGTCAAACTCTGCATGGAGTCTATGGATTTTCTAAATCTACTGACTTTTAAAGTCCAAAAAAATCCAACAAAATCTCAATTGAATACACCCCGTAAGTCTCTGTAAATCAAGGAAGATTTTAGTGCAGTTACAAATCAAGGCAAATTAACCAATTGAAGTACAATTATACCCCTACTGCGTTGATAAGAATTTCAATTTCAAAATAATTAGATTTAAATAATTTAATTAATGGAAAGTCAACTAAAATAAAAAACATTAATAAAAATCTGGAAGATTTTTTTCCTCGATAATCGCGTCAAATTCTTAATTCCAAAAAACTTTCCTAATACCTTAGCGAACATTAATTCCTAAAACATTGATCATTCTCTCTCCATTAAAGCTGAAAGAAGAAAACGGAAAGCAAGAAGAACCCTTGTGCCGAGAATCCTTCAAGGTATTTAGTGTAAAAATCAACAAGAAAAACTATTTCATTAATTAATACATAATTTTTTCAAATTAAATATTCGGTATACACAATCATATGGATAAATACTGAAATTATTATCACATTGAATATATACTTCTTTTAATTAAAATTATTTAGAAACATAAAAAAGTACAAATAAAAGATATATACATTATTATTGTTTTAGTATAATTAAATATGCACAGAAAAATAAACGTAGGGGTACATAACATATGCACAACGTAGTGCATATAAAATATAGCATGCGATAATGTTGTGCATATACGTGAAATATATGCATAGAAATATACATATATTATATAATATGCAATACTATTATACATAAAAAGATTGAATATATATACTTTAATTTAATAGTTTCGGTATTGTTATTTGGGAAATAGAGAAAGGTGTATTATAAAAAGCAGAGAAATTGGTTGGGGGAGGGAGGGGGTAGGTGTCGGCTCGGGGAGGGGGTAGCGAGTTGTTATTTGGAAATACAAACAATACTTATAATATATAATATGCATAACTATTATAGGCAAAGTAGTGCATATAGTTGAAATATATGCATAACTCTATCATCCCCAATAAATCTGAATTAGATTCTAAACAGCTTTTATTAATGTCACCAATCGAGTATAAGATTGTCGGATTACCTGAAGATATATGAGGCCACGATGCAGTAATTTGATCAACAATCTCCTGGAAAGAGGATCCGACGGTGACAAGAATCATTTTACACTTTTCTTCGAAATCAACCTTCAGGAACACAGTGTAATCCATGACAGATGGGCTTGAAATTGATAAGACAATTGATGTTATATGATGACGTAACCGTGTGAATTGATTATCCCCAAATTTTAACAGAAAATGCATGACGATGATAGAGGTTATCATCAATTCATGGAGATTATGCTGAAATTGATTGAAGATATTTGAAAACGGAGAAAGAGTGTGAAGCTGATAGAGGTTAGCATCGACATAATGCTGAATTGAAAGATTGGAAACGCTGAAAGATTATGATGCATTGATTACAGACGTAATAAAAAAATGAAAATGATTGATTAAATTAAAATTCAACGGAAAGATCAGCTATAGTTAAGGGAGTCTTATTTAAATTTAATATTAATTTTCTAGCTAAATAATAATAATTTGATTCTATATTATAATATCCAAATTTTTTGCTCTGAATTAAAAAATGTGTTTGGATCTTGGTATATATTATAAACAAATTCTAAAATTTTGTTAGGAAAAACACTCCAGAAAAAAAAAGTACACTCCTCTAAAAAATACCAATAAAAAAAAAAAAACTGAAAAAACAAACATAACTCAAAAGAACGGGAACAGGAAAAAATGACTTATGAGGGATAAAAAACATTGCTTCATCGTCCTGCGTACGAGACGAGGAGAATTCTACCAAAAATCAAAGAAAACATTGATGAATTTGGTAGGTAATCTATGTAAATACAAAAAAAAAAAAAAAAAAACAAAACAAAACAAACGTGTGTCTTTTATATATATATATATATATATATATATATATATATATTAGCCGGCGGTCTACGTGCCGAGTTCGGTTATTTTGACGCCACGCCAAATTAAAATGGATCAAAAAACATAAAAATATGGTGTATCGAATTGCAAATAAAAAAAAATGTTATAATTGATAAATACACTAAATATTTTATTTTATATTTTGGCAATTAACCCTTAAAAAATTAAATCAACCAATTTTTTAAAAATCATTCAAATTTTAATTTTTTTAATAGTTTCTTTAGATTTAATATGGTTCTTTAAAAATCGATTTTTTTATATTTTATTGAATTTTTAATTTAGTAATTTTTGAAGATTTTTTAATATTTTTCAGATTTTATTTAGATTTAATTAATTTTGATAATATATTGATTTTTGAAGATTTAACCATCTTTGTTTTATTGATGTTTTATACCCACCTTTGGAGAAATATTTACAAATTTCATTTTCTATTTTCTATCCCTCTTCTTTTTTTAATTGATTGTTTAATTTAATCTCAAGGGTTTGTCTTAAATTTGATGATTATGTTTCATTTGTGGAAATGATTTTACAAGGTTAAATGTGTTTCAATAGTGGAGGCACTTTCTTTGTGTAATTTTCACGTAAATATATATAAATATTGTGAGAATTTTGTTTTTTTTAGGAAAGAATACAAGGAGTAAAAGAAAATCTAAATACTACAGCTCCTTGATCCATCGAGAAATAGCATCTTGATTCATCGAGAAATAGCATCTCGATCAATACCAATCGTAAAGTAGTGAAGTTTATAAGAATGTGCAAATAATTGTGCAATGAATATACAAGTCAAGTGTACAAATAATTATGGAATGAGTGAGTGTTTACATTTGTTGGCCTTACATTCACCCAACAATGATGAAGACACCCACCCCTAAATTTTTTTACGTGTACTTAACAAAAATATGGGCAAAATATATGTGATCTTTCTATTTACCAGTGTTAAACTTACCATTTCATATCTTGCATTTTTAACTTATAACTACTAATGAACACAACTCAGCATTTTCGTATGTGAAGTTTAATTACTATAACATACTACTAATGATTCGATTTTACAAGACAACACCAGACTGGAATTTAATAATGTTACAATACCATATTTTACTAACTACTAAAAGGCAATTATAAGTTTATAACCCAAGGATAGAGAAACCACTTCCAGCAACAACGTAAAATCTAAGAACCGAAGGTTTTACAGCAGCCACGAAAGTAGAACTTGTATAGATTTGGTTGTTTCTTCCCCAAAGAGAGATTTGAGAAAGTTCAATTTCACCGATGATTTAGCACAAGCAGATGGTGTCGCAGTTCCTTTATACGCCTTGCAGATATAGCTAGCAAAGTCTCTATAATCCTGAAGTAAAAGAGAGAATGATATATTCAGCTTCATCTATATTTCGAACATATATGCATTTGTCATAATTAAATTATTCTGATTTTGTAAAAAGTATGATCTTACTAATGTGAATTCTCATCAACCTCTATGGCAAGCCTTTTTATTCACCAACCACATTTTTTATGTCTAGTAGATACTGCTATCAATCATATAATAATCTATTGATATGCAAATAAAGCATCTTAGATACAGCACTCTTTTCTAGTATGCCACATTCTTCAGATTGGAATACCATAATATTGGATTACAGGACGAACTGGAATAATTTCATGGCACGTACTTATGAGGTGATTCAAGTGCATTTACGTTAGAGCGGTGTTTGGAAGGGGAAGATAAAGGATACTCACATCATAAAGTGGCTGTCCATCCACAACCACCCAGGGCACGTACTTATGAGGTGGTTGAAGTGCATTTGTTTCAGCTGCATATCGTAGTTCAAGCTGCACATGTAAAACGAAGGATTAAATCAAGACATTGGAGTTTCGAAAAGATTCATTTTCTTGGATCAACACAAACTTATCAGATTAAGATTTTATAAATATTAGAAATCTGGAAAAGTTTCATTTTAGAAATTTCCCAACACCATCCCTCTTTGTATTCTAGTTAGCAAATATTGATAACTATACAGAATAAAATTTGTGGTCAATGGACTCGGTTCTTTAACTGACAATTTCCAAATACATAGGAAAGTATATTCACAAGTAATCTAAATTATATTGGATGGGATTAACATGAATATTATTTTCACTTGCTTTTTTTGTACTGGCAACTTATTGAAACATCCAATTTCTTTAAACTTTCCAAGACAAGTTTGAAGAATCAATTCCTTTAATCCAATTCTTTAACCTTTGTTAAGTTAATTGGATGAAGGAAGTTATAACTATCTGCAGTTGAGATAGATTAACATTGAAGAGTATATCTTTAAGAAAAAGAACTAGATGCCATATGTATCTGTACACCAATATTATGTGAAAGCTGTAAAAAAAGGTAAATGAAATTCTAGGACAAATGACAAAGTTGATCGTGCATTTATCTGAAAACATAAACATAGATTTCAAAATTATGAGCATATGCTTTTCAAACTAAGTAAAACATGCCATTGGTGAGTGACAAACACATAAAATCACAATGAAACAGATAATTGCTGATAAAGTGTTAATTAAACTTTACAGAATCTGAACCCACCAAAGAGCAGAGTAAGATATGAGCATAGCATCCCAAATTGCAGGATCACATAATAAACAGTTTCACTATTATAATTAATGGCATCAAATGATTACTCTCATTTCATAACTCAGATCTTGGAGAGTTGTGCATCAAATTACTAATTCAAGACCTCAGAAAAATCGTCAACCACTTTTAAATTCTTTAAAATGGATTTGCAAGACAAATACTGTTCAAATCAAAGCCTTTAGAATTAACAGTGTGATTCATCCAAGACTAAGACCTATAAATTTTCCATTGAGTTTAACTATTTGCTGTGAGTGCATACATATACATGAACTGTCTACGATATAATTTTCATAGAATACCATATCTACTACACGGTAAAAAGCAACACACCAACAGATGCATAATCGGAGTGAGAAAAAAAGGTTACTCAACTAACCTGTGTTCCACGATCACTATTATAACAGTCCATGACAGGAGTGGCATCCAAACCCAATTTCTCAAAGCATGTTTCCCAATAAGTATAGTTGTTTTGGTACACAAGAGTCTCCACACAGTAGAGAAATGGGAAATGATCATTCTGCATCAAGATTTTGACATAAAATAGAAAGACATCAAATCCTTCAGCATTATTGGAGAAACTATCACCTAGGTAACATGATCAAATTAAAAGCACACATAAAGAAAGCCATGGTTCAAACTTAAATCAAGGAAACAATCTAGTAGAAAATATGCACAACACACCAAAGGAATCATTTGACAAAAGGCATTTAAGCATCCATAGCAAGTAAGAGGACCATATCACCACTTTTCTCATGCTCAAATCAAAAGGATGATCAACCATAACAAAAGGTTATTATAAAACTCAACAAGTGATACTAACCACTTCAGGCCAGGCATCAATTGCACATGACTCCACAGTGTTCAGCACGCATTCCCATGGACCATGCTACAACCATAAATACATTGATTAGTTATATAGAATATCAATATGTATAATAAAGAAAATCACTTTCATCAGTTGGATTATAAACAATTTTCCTGAAAATGCTTACTTCACATACACCAAATTACCTAAATGGAGAACATAGTAATGAACACTATAACACGCATGTCTGACCTGGCATTTAAAGGTATGGGTGCCATAAATTTTGGTATTGCCCCAAGGAACAAGTTTGAGATCAACAATATCAATAATTCCATTACTGAATATTGCATCTAGAGACTCAATGATGAAACTGGCACTGTAAGGGCAAAGGCTTTCATAATATAATCCCACTGACACTTTATTGCAATTTATGGGCGATGTTAATAATATAGCAGATAGCAGGTGAAAAAGCAAGAGACCTTTCATGGAGGGGTAAGAGAAAGCCATTGGCAAAGCTAAAATAAGATGAATTTTATGATTTAGGCAAATTGGAATTTATATGTACTTTAATATTTGCTACATAGCTCTCCAAAATTTGCGAAAATAAATGTTTGGGTTTAGCTCGTGGCACTCATATAGCCACTCTGCAATCTGCATGCCACTACTCCAAATCCAATTGGACCAACAGCAATGAATAGTCCAAAGGAGTTTCGTTCCTTCCTTTAATTAGTTATAAACATAAAAATATTATTTCTCCCTTCATAATATGAATGTGTGCAATATGTATGTATAACTGTGTGGTATTTTGGTAAATAATTTCTCCCTAAATAGTCCAAAGGAGCCTCCCTGATTTTGGACAAAGTCCATGTTATCCATATCGTCAGTCTTGGGAAGATAAACTAAATATCTGGAATAGAAATTCTCGAATTTTTAACCCAATAGCTAAATTTATCCCGTCTCCGATTCCAAGCATACCGATTCAACAGAGCGACTTCTTTCTTAAAATCACAAAACAGAAAGAACAATAGCAAAAAAATAAACGGCGAAAAAATTAAACAAAAACAAAATAGAAGAAGAAAAAAGGTCAGAAATCGATGAAGTACCTGGCAAACGATGGTGTCATTTTTAATTTTAGCGTTTCCATAGGGAATAAGCCTTAAATCGGTGATCGATTGTAGATCAGACTCAAAGAGCTCGGGCAGATAGTTGACAATGAGGTTGGAGCAGTATGGGCATAGAGTTTCGTAAAAGAGCTCGAGCGTCACTTTCTCACCATTGTTAACCGCAGCAGCAGCAGAAGAAGAAATGATTGATAAAACCAAGAGTAATCGAAGAGCATCCATGGCGGTTCACTGATCTATTTTCGATTTCTGCAACTACTACTTAATTGGATGCAATTGGACCAATCCTTTCCTCCTCGCTTTGAACGTTAAAATAATCTCCCACGTAACCACGTTTGAATTGACCCCAAGGGATGTTTTTTAATTTTGATGTAGATGTATAATTGAATTTTGGGTGATTAATAAATATTTTAATTATTCAATTCAATTTTTTTACCCACTACATTAACATACTGTAGTAGTAACAATTTATATTTTTAAGTTACTAAAATCTTTGTTTATTATTTTGGGTAAATGAAACCAAACTTTTTGGTTCGCAAATGTTGCCCAAACCTTTATTGTAATTTAAAAACAAGAAATTGTATGAACTTTATAAAATATAGTCAAATTTTCTTTTAATAAAAGTGTTGATAATTTTATATATTTTCTCTATTTAGCATTTTTTTTTACCAAAATTTCAAAATTATTACTATAATTCTATAAAAGTCATAATTAAAATAAAAAAATTGCCATAAAAATAAAACAAATAGATAACCATCAATTTTTTTAAAAAATAACTTTATTTAATTAACATAGATGGATTTCGTGCAATTTATAAATTATAAGAGTTTTACGTAATATTTTTAAATCACCGTATTAACTTCTGTGTGCAAGTAACAACGCTTTTACTAGTAATTGTTTTGTTAATTGCGAATAAAAAATAATATTTGTAGCACAAAATAACTGAGGAAAATTTGAGATAAACAGAGTGAGGACTGAGGAGGAAGGAGATAGGAGTCCATAATTTATTGTACATTTAATGAGTAGGAGTAGTATTTATTTATTTTCGTAATATTTCCTTATTTTTTTCATGAGAACAGATCTGATCATGTACATGGATGGATTCCCGGAGACATTCATTGCAAATTTGGGCACAAAACCTATTAGTCAACTGGCAATTGATATTTTCGAAACCTCATTATCTAGTCATATATACTACTTCAGTCAAAAAAAAAATTGAGTTTCATGTTAAAAAATAATCAATTTTCTATAATATTGAAAAAATATATGTTAAAAATTCAGTATAATAGAATACCGGTGAAATCCACAAAAATATAGTTTGTATGTTTTTTTTTTCCACAAAATATAGTTTTTTTTAAAAAAAAAATGTATATAATTTTAAAATTACATCTATTTAATAAATATATGAATTATTATAATGTATGGGGAAAAATAGATTTTTTTTTTAACTTCAAAATTATTTAAATAACGTATAGATAAAAAATTTATAATTTTATACACAATAAATTATATTTCAATTGATTTGTGTGAAAAATGAAATGAAAACATCATGTATTTCATAATACGGAGTTTCAATTTTGTTTATCACATTGTTGAGTTGGTGGTCTCTTGTATTTAATTTGCATCTTTAACAATTGATAGGTATAAGGGTTGGGCACTAACTTAGGAGTTTCCGATCTAGTGCCTAAACCCTCAAAAATTATAGCTCGACGGAGCAATGTTTTTTTACATTCTGTTCTTGTAATGTACATGTCAAAATAAAACATTAAAACACATATTAATCCCGTTTACAGGCGACAATGGTTCTTGTAATGAAACACATATTAATCCCGTTTACAGGCGACAATGGTTCTTGTAATGTACATTGTCAAAATAAAACATTAAAACACATATTAATCCCGTTTACAGGCAACAATGATGAGCTCAACTTTGGGATCCGTTGGGGAGAATGCTGTGACAACGCAGTTCATGAATGTGCATGACAGAATATTCAAGCCTATAAAGTAATTAAGCAAGATATGATTTTAATTAATGTTTTAATTTGGGTAACAATTGTTAAATTCAGATAGTTGGACCATCTTGCAAGGGTTTTTAAAGGTTGCAGAATACTTATAATTGGTGTTCCTTTCTTTCTTCGTGTTTAACCTTCCGCTACATCAACATGCCATGTATCAAAAGTCTTGGAATAGAATACAAAAACCAATTGCAACAAATAAATTCAACTACAAGGAATTAAAGTTAAATCGTCGACCAAAATGGAATGAACCGCCAGCCATTTCTGTATTCTGATATGAATTATGATAACAAACCATAGGTACAGAATCATAAATCATCATTCCAATTTCACAAAACATATGTACAGAGTCATAAGTCATCATTCCAATTTCCAAATCAGATTTTTCAAGAAATGTATCCTTTGCTTCTCAAACTTTCAACAGCATCCTTGATAATTTGCTCCATAGGAATGAATTCCAAACCCAAGTCCATCAGCTTCTTCGATCCATCTTTTGCCCGTAGTAATCCAGGTTGAGTATCCTTGGGTAACCTACACATTGTACCATGTAAGCAATGCAACAAATTGATAATGCGAAGCTCCATACACCATTTCAAAAGCCATTAATTACAAGAATGGTGTTCTAGAAAGATGGAAACACATGCATGAAAAACAACATATCCGAGGGTTAAGTTTTTGTGTGTAATCCAGAGGCGATATTCTAACAATGCAAGAATGTTTTCACAGTTTACAAGCATTAATAAGAGAACCTTACTTGGGAAGATTGTATTCAGGGTAGAGTTCAGCCACCTTAGCAGCAAAATCACCATAATGAGTTATAGCTTCAACGCACATGTGCCTTCCAGTTGCAGATGTGTTTTCGTATGTCAGTATGTGAGCAAGAGCCACATCTTTAACATGCACAAGTCCCATAAAGAAATCTTCATACAGTTCAGTACAACCTACATTTCACACACAAAGTTCAGCATGTATTCATTTGCATATTCTAAGTTGAATCTTCCAAAAATATAAAGCAGCAACACATAGCTGTTTTCTTAATCTCTGCTTATCTTCACCAATCCTGGACACTTATCATGAGATAAGTGATTAAGGACCCCAGATACAGCATATTTCATTTGCTGTCTTTAATTATAACACGGAGTATATATTCACGGTGAATAAAGTTGAGCAGAAAACATATGAGTGTACACAAACAAAACTATCCAAAACAACGATATAACAGCATTCAGTTTCTAAATTTCTTCTAAGCTAATTGTATTGCATGCTGAGCCTTAGCAATCAGGACACCTAAGTAGAGGCACTTTAATGAAAATCACACAAATGTAGTGTTGTGAGAATTGGATTACCCTGCAGAAGGCGAAGAATCATCAACATGCTTGCATTTAGAGCTGGAGGGATCATTGGACCCATCACTGTTCCAGGATTCACCACAACAATATCCAGACCATTTGCCTCTGCAAATTTCCAAGCAGCCTTTTCAGCAAGGATCTTAGAGAGTGGATACCAAACCTAAAAACAGAACGAAACCATAAATTGTTACCATTGCTGTAGAGATGTAGAATAACAGTGAATAATCAGAATTCACCATTCATTTCAGGGAAAAGAAAAGATGAAACATCCTTAAGTTTGCTTCAACTATTTACTTTTGTAGAGTTCCCCTTCATCATTTTAGTTGAAATATTCAAGTCAGTTACCTACTTGTTCACAGTAGATATAAGTCAACTATCTCAATTCTGTAATGAACCTTTTACAATTATCCACAGGATGAGATTCAAGATTGAGATTCATATATTAATTCTGGAAGTAGAAATAGTTAAATTTAATTCTCTATCATCATAATCAAACCCTGAAGTGAGTAAGTGTGATACATACCCCCTTGTTCTTGCAGTATTCTTCATCAGTCCAGCAATCTTCACTCTTAACTTTGTCAGCAGGCCAATTAGGGCTGGGGATAATAGCCGATACAGAGGACGTGACAACCACGCGCCGAACCCCATGCTCTTTGGCTGCCGTCAGTACGTTGATGGTGCCCTTAATTGCCGGATCCAACAGCTGGCCCTGAATTCACAGATTTCGAAACAACGAAATTACTCAATAAATCTCAATGAGTGAGTAGTGAGAGTAAATCACCTGCGGATCGTCGACTCGATCGACGATGCAGGGGGAAGCGAGGTGGAAGACTCCGGCGGCGCCTTTGACGGCGGCGACAATGGAGTCATAATTAAGCAAATCCATTTGGAAAAGACGGAGGCGAGTTTGAGCTCCTTCCATGGCTTCCAAGTGCTTAGTCTCTTTCTCATCCTCTGATAATTAAGATGGAAGTAGAAAGCATTAGTTGAAATTAAGGGAGAGTGAGAGTGGGAAAGGAGATGGAAGGGGAACCGAGGTTTTTGACGGTGGCGCGGACAGAGTAGCCGCGGCGGAGGAGGAGGTGAACAAGCCATGCGCCGATGTAGCCGCTGCCACCTGTTACACACACTACTTCTCCTTCTCTGTCACCGCTCATCCTTGCATACTAATCTGCCACAACACCAGATAATTCTCACTTCACTTTCTGTAATTCTCACTTGTACTTTTGAACTCTTAGGAGGTAAAATATGTACTAATAAGTCAATAATCTATATGATTATAAAAAAAAAAAAATATATATATATATATATATGAGGGAGAATTAAAAAGAGAGAGAAAATATGACGGAGAAAAAGGTCTGCACAATGGAGAGTAGAAAAGATGCACAGGGGAAAAGAGAGAAGAAAGGGAAAGTAAAAATATGTGTCGCGGAGGCAGGTTAAACCCGTATACATATATAAAAAAATTATTTTAAATTTTATAATGAAATCTTTTTTAAGACGCGCGGGTTGTAAACAAATTTGTTTTTATTATATTTTAAAGATTCTATTTTTTAAGTATAATAATTAAAAAAAATTTGTCATTATATTTATATTATATATTGCATATCTAGTGTAATAGCTATGGGCTCGAAGAGTATTTTATTTTAATTGTAAGCCCATAAGAAATTACTCAGTCTATTTAATACGTAATTAGCAGAATGATCAACATAATTAGTCTGATAAATTAGAGATTGACTGTGGCGACTGACAAATTAGAGATTGGCGGCGGAGGAACACATAAAACATGCAGGTAAGTGATTTTCTTTTATTTATTTTAAAATACATTTTTTTTACATTAATCATAAAATTTTAGGGTTTGATAATTTGAACAAAGTTTTATCATAGTTCTTCATATAGTAGAATATTAATTTGAGTTATAAATTATATGGCTACAAAATCACGGTCGAAATTATTAAATAAATTAGTTGGATTGTATAAACAATTTTTGAAAATATGTGAACATTATAAGAGACAAATTTATGGAAGAGATTACTTTTTTTGAGATATTCAAATTATGAGATGATGAATAAAATAAGTGTATAAATAATTGTGAGTTGAAGAAAGACAAAAAAATACTAAATAATAAATTGATTTATGACCCCTATCCCCGTCCATTAAAAAAAGGAGATTGTAAAATTAATTTAGAAAAGCTTTATATTATAAGAAGACCCAAATGAAATTAGATATAACTGAAAGTAATTAATTAAAATAGAAAAGTACGCACTTATAAAAGGACATTAATTTTTTATTTAAAAGAGAGAGAAAGAGAGAGAGAAGGGCAAGTGACAAATGTAGTGAATTTTTTTGAAGTGTGACTGAGCTTTCCTACAAACATTTAATCATAATATTCTAATGATGTTTTTGCTTTTTCATTTTTTTGTTTACGTTTTAATCTCTGGAATTTAGCTCTTCAACTTTGCCCACTACAACATATTCTTTATTTAATATTCTAATGATGTGAGAGATAGGGGTTTAATTTGGCTCAATATTCTATACGATTAATGTGGGAGATGAAAAGAAAAGCTATCGAGAGATAAAAGAAAAAAAAAATAGAGAGGGGTATAGAAAAGCTATGAGAGAGAAGAAAGGAAAAAAAAAGTAGAGAAATATCAATTTTGTTAAAATATGAAATTAATAATTTTTGGTGTGACACCTAAAATAAATGATAAAATAAATAACTTTTAAAGAATTGTATAGAGCATAAAATATAAATGAATTAATTTTACATCTTTTTATAAGTTTAAAATTTTAAATGAGATGAAATTATCTCATAAATTTATTTTAATTTGATATTTTATCATGTGAATTCAGAAATTCAGATGTTCTTTTCTTCAACTTCTTCCTTCTTTCTTAATCATGGAAAGTTTTTTCAAGTTTTTGTCCACATAATTAAATTATTTTCTCATTTTTATACAATACCCTCATAATTAAAAAATCGATAAAATTAAACCATATTGAACCAGCTTTTATTATATAAATAAAAGCTATATATTCTATAATTAATTTTATTTCAGTATTTCAATATTTTTATAATCTAGCTTACATTTTCAAGTTTATATTTTCATAATTTATTTCACTTTTAATGTGATTGTATTTCATCCATTTATTGTGATTGTATTTAATTTGTTTGGATTATATTCCGTTGTGATTGTATTTTGTCTATTTATTAATATTGTGCAATAAAAAAAAAATACTTGACAAAAATATTTCCGACTTTTATAAATATGATTGATTTTCGATTTTATCAATATATATTTCGATTTACTTTTTTTTTTTTGAACAGTAAAATATATATATAACTGTGAGTACAAAGGGGTACTCAACCCATGTAGTTACAAATATTGTCTATCGTACATCGAATAATGAAATTTTGCCGCCTATCCACCAAGAATTATTCAATAATGCAGTTGAAGGGGTCACAGAACCAAGCAGCCAGTGATGCATTAGGACCACACGCTAATTTTTACATCTTCTGTTTTCTTCTTTATATCCTGTCTTTCTCCCTTAAATCTCAATGAGTTTCGACTCCTCCATATTTCCCATATTACGCATGCCCAAAGACTCGACATGAATTTCTTCCTCACCTTGCCAAGCCCGATTGCCTTTCTATGTTGCAAAGAGTGTTGTCTTAGATTTATATGAGGAGTCAAACACACATTTACCCATCTATAACATTCTTGCGAGATTGCTGTTGCAAATCTGCACTCTACAAGCAGGTGCACATTGTTTTCCAAGGCTCCTGCACATAGGGTGCATTTTGCCTCCTCGTCCGTGATTGGAACCCCTCTTTTCCTAAGATTATCCGTTGTCGCGAGTCTCCCTTTTAGTGCCTTCCACACAATTGTCTTCACCTTCCTTGGCGCGTAATTCTTCCAAAGCGCTACAAACTCGGGTTTTCCTTCTATCTCCTCGTTCTCCTGCTTTGTTTCCTTACTCAATAATTTGTAGGCTGCACTCGTTGAGTAGGCTTCGGACGGTGCTAATGCCCAGCTCCAAGAGTCCTCTTGTCCTTGCCTTATTTTGCACCTGTCCAACAAAGAAAGCAGATCAATAACAGATTCATTTTCAGATTCACTTAACTCCCTCCCCCATTCCAGGGACCACCCCCAACTGTCTCCTTCCCACACGCCCATATTGCAGATTAGTTCATCTTGCTGCTGGCTAATCTCATATAATCCCGGGAACCTCTCTTTAGGGCTCACTCCCCCCTCTATCCAATATTCGCTCCAAAACTTTGTGCGCTCACCATTCCCCACCACTCTAAGGACTCTATTATCGGCTCCTCTACCTCCTAATTTATCGAATATAATTTTTAATTCCTTCCACCAGCTCGAGGCCCCTGTTCTGCGTCTCCCTCTTCTATCGCCTCCAGCTTCCTCCCTCAGTGAGTTCCCGTATTTTGAAGCCAAAACTATCACCCAAAGGTTATTTTCCTCCGTAAAAAATCGCCAAATCCATTTGCCAAGCAGTGCAGTATTGAACAAATTCAGGTCTCTAATCCCCAATCCCCCTTTATTTTTTTCCTTGCACACGTCCTCCCAGCTTACCCATGGAATTTTCCTAATTTCTCCCGTCCCCCCTCCCCATAAGAAGTTCCTCTATTTTTTTCCTTGCACACGTCCTCCCAGCTTACCCATGGAATTTTCCTAATTTCTCCCGTCCCCCCTCCCCATAAGAAGTTCCTCTGCAGCTTTATAATCTCACTTAAGACTGATTTTGGAATCTTGAAAAATGACAGATAATATGTTGGCACCGCTGAGAGCATTGCTTGAATAAGTGTGATTCTCCCCCCCATTGATATGTTCTTATCCTTCCAAATAGCAAGCTTTCCATGGATTTTTTTTATCATTCCTGCCCAAGATGACGTTTTATGATGGTTCAGGCCTACATGCATTCCCAAGAACTCCAATGAAAGGCATCCTGTAGAACACCCCAAAAAGTTTGCCATTTCCCGTTTATCATCGTCTCTCATATGTATACCCACGAGGTTACATTTGTTGAAATTTACCCCCAGGCCTGAAATTAATTCAAACAACTTGAGGAGGCGCTTGATGGTCCGGATGTCCTCCCACTTTCCATTGCACATAAACACTGTGTCATCCGCATATTGAAGTAGAGGAACTTTTACTTTGTTTCTTCCCACACTAACTGGATCCAGAGCACCGATATCCATTGCTTTGACGACCAGGGAGTTCAGCCCTTCTGCCGCAATTAAGAACAGAAAAGGCGATAACGGGTCTCCTTGTCTAAGGCCCCTACCCAGTTTAAATTCCCCCGACGAGCTCCCGTTTACCAACACTGCCGCGCTGGCCGTTGAGACACATTCAAACATCCAGGCCCTCCATTTTGGTGAGAAATTCATTGCCTCCATCATACTATCTAGGTATGACCACTCCACTGAGTCGTAGGCTTTCGCGAAATCTACTTTGAAAATGACCCTCTGCTTCCTTTTCCTTTTTGCTTCATCAATCGCCTCGTGGGCTACAAGTATCCCGTCCATAATTTGCCTCCCCCCTATGAATGCAGATTGACAATCTGATATTACGCTCTCCAGTACTTTAGACAATCTTCTTGCCAGAATCTTGGCCATAATTTTATACAGACTCCCGATCAATGAGATTGGTCTAAAATCCTCCAAGCTTTGCGCGTCTGCTTTCTTTGGTATTAGCACGATAAAGGATGGGTTTATGCCTTTTACCAATTTTCCATGTTGATGGAACTCCGAAGCCATTGCCAAAATTTCTGTTTTTAGCAGCTCCCAATTTTCTTTGAAAAATCCAAGAGAGAACCCGTCCGGCCCGGGGCTCTTTGTCACCTCGCAGTCCCATATAGCCTCCTTCACTTCTTCTGTTGAGAACTCCGCAGTAAGGAATGAATTATCGCAGCCATCAATCTTACGTTTAATAAGCGCGTGAGGAATTCTGGGTCTCGGACAAGCCTCTGATCTGAAGTGTGCGCTGAAATGTCTATAAACCTCTTGTTTTTCTTCCTGAACAGATTCCGACCAGCGTCCATCAATATACAACCCGTTAATAGAATTTCTTTTATTCCTGCTGTTGATGACTCTGTGAAACATCTTCGTATTCAGGTCTCCTTCTTTTAGCCAATTCACTTTTGCCATATGATGCAATTGATTCTCTTTGATTCGTATATCGTTTTGTAATCCAGCCAGTAGTTCTCTTCTTTTTTCTTCCTCCCTGTCTTCGAGCCCAAAGATGTCATCCAGGGTGTCTAATCTGTTAATTTCCTTCCTGTTTTCCTCCATTCTTGATTCTAAGCACCCAAAAACCTTGATATTCCATTCATTCAAGTCTCCTTTCAATAATTTTAACTTCTCCTTCAAGATGTATCCGTGCCATCCTCGTATATCATATGCTCTCCATTTATGTGCCACAAAGTCCTTAAAGTTTGGGTGCTTCATCCAAGCGTTAAATAATCGAAACGGCTTTGGTCCCCAGTCGTTCCGTTGTGATGTCGTGTAGATCGGGCAATGGTCTGAGATAGAGCGACCCAGTCCCTTGAGTGTTGCGTCTGGCCACTTTCCAATCCATTCCTCATTGACAAGTATTCTGTCTAGCCGACTCTTACACGTCCCGTCTGGCCTATACCAGGTGAACTTTCTTCCTAGAAGTGGTAAGTCAATTAAATTTGCTTGATTGATGAACTCTCCAAAGGCCTCCATATCCCCTCTGTCTTCTCGGTCTCCCCTTCCAACTCTCTCCTCCCAGGTTCTGATAGCATTGAAGTCACCAGATATGCATATCCAAAATAAAATAGGAATTTCTGACAGGACATACGACGAAGGTAAATAGGTTCATTTGCTACTTCAATACTATCAATCAAGTGAAACAGTTACTACATTCTTGTATGCTAATCAACACTAGGGGTATAGTTGTTTAGTGTGCATGGCGCGCGATTTTTACCATTTTCGTTAAACATATCTATATATCACATATTTGTGACACGAAATAAACACTACCAGGATGGTGACAGTTGAGGTGAAATTTAACAAACTTTTTTATGTATACTTTGATTGTCTTCTCATCGAATTGCCTTCGTTTTGCAGCGTCTTATGGGATAAAGGACATGATTTATGCCCTAGGAATTGATGGTGGTGATTCCCTAGCTAGCCAAGTTTTAAGATTGTTTGTGGTATATATGGCTATTTTCTCATATCCTACTTATAATATATTATGTTAATTATTATTATAATTACTATGGCATGGCATGGCATTTACAGATATTAGTTGAGCGCAATTTCACCAGGGGACGTAGGAGAGAGCTAGTACAGGCTTCTTGCCTTTACATTTGTTGTAGGTAATTAAATCTCTTAATTCCTTTTTTTGTCGGGTTTAAATTGGCATAAATATAAAAGATTGTTTTTATTTTCACTTTATTTTGCAGGATAAACTTGAAGCCATTTCTTCTTATTGATTTTTCAGAATATCTGGGGATAAATGTGTAAGTGATTATTTAGAACAATTATCAATATTGATGTTTGGATAATTAAATCTCTTCTTATTCTTTGTATTGTATCACAGATATGTCCTAGGGACGGTATTTTTGCAGATTTGCAAAGCTTTAAGCTTAGTAGAACATGATTTTGTTCAGAAGCCCGTGGATCCTAGCCTTTTCATTCACAAGTTTACTGACAGTAAGTCCCACTCTACATTTTATTTTCAATATTTGTAAAATTTGGTGGTTTAATTATAAGCATGATTGAAATATTGTTTGTAGATCTGTTTAAAGGCAAAAACCACAGTGTTGCTATGACAGCACTTCGAATTATTGCTAGCATGAAGCGCGACTAGATGCAGGTGACGAAGGCTTAATTAAACATATTCGGAGCATGGTCGAGATATCTTTTCTAACATAAATTGCTTGCAGACGGGGAGGAAGCCGAGTGGACTATGTGGCGCTGCGCTTTATATATCTTCCCTCTCACACGGTCTCAATTGTACAAAGTCCGATATTGTGAGTTTAGTTTAACATACATCTTTTTAGATGGGGAATGATGATATTGTCCATTGGAGGTTTTTTTTCCTTATTTGTGTTGTGTGTATCGTTTTTAGATTAAGGTCGTGCATGTCTGTGAAGCGACTCTAACCAAGCGATTGATTGAGTTTGAGAATACCGAGTCTGGAAGTTTGACGGTATGATTTATTACATAATTCTAAAAGGCAGTTCATTTATAGTTGGAACTGAAAATACTTGTGAACTTTGGTAGATCGAGGAGTTCACGATGAAATCGAAGGAGTTGGAAGAAGAAGAGGAGAGAAACAGATTGGCTAATACAGTGCCAAAAGCATCTGGAACTAGTACATTTCTGTGTAAGCATGATGAAAGTGGGAAGACTCCTTTTGCTCATGGTCTTTGCAAAGACTGCTACGACGATGTAAATCCTGAATCTTTCGTGCATTTTGTCGAATATGTTTTCATTTCTTAATTGCAGTTGTGTTAATTGGTGCAGTTCATTCAAATTTCCGGAGGCCTTGATGGTGGATTAGAACCGCCAGCTTTCCAGCGTGCTGAGAGGAAAAGAATAATAGTGATGGAAGCTGCTAAAGATAGCTCGAAAAAGATGGATTCTTCGACTTCCTCTAACTTGGAACGGAACAAAAATCAACCTAATGTACGTTTTTTGTCCTAAAGTCGTTAGAATTTGAAGTATGATGTTGTTTTGGGAATTGGTCTCATAACTTTTGCATTTTTCGCAAAAGTTTTTGGGACCAAAATTTAACCAATTAAGGAGTTACAAAATTGGAATGAATTTTAACCCTTACACTATTTTTCTCCTTTGTTTCATACAAACTGCAGTCTAATGAACAAAGGAGCACCAAGAATATGACTGAAGGTAATGTTATGCAACATGATCAATAAGAATATGTTTTATATTTAAAGGAACGTTAATTTTAATTGATTATTCCAGGAGCTTCCTTGGAGAAGGAAATCGATCACGATTATGTTGACAATGGGATACATTCCGATCCTCCTGTTGAAGATTCGGAGACGCTATCCGACGTCGATGATGAGGATGTTGATGAGTATCTTCTTCACACTGAGGAGGAGAAGCAGTTAAAGAAGATTGTCTGGGAAGAGATGAACAAAGAATATGTCGAGGTATTAAACTTGTTTTATGTAAGAATAATGTTTCTTAATTTTATAATAATTGGGATAAATTTGCATCTGTGTCTGTTTTCTAACTCACAGGAACAAGCAATAAAAGAAGCAGAAGAAAAAGCAGCACGCGAAGCATACGAAGCCAGGATTGCAAACTGCACTGAGGAAGAAAAGGCTAACCTGGAGTTTGCTGCTACGGCAGCAGCAAACGCTGCAAAGTCGAGGAAGGTGGAGTCCTGAAAATTGTTTTTTATAACTTTTTTTAATTATAATTCAAAATTTAACGATTCTCGTTATTATTTTCATTGAAGAATTTGAACTAAATCCTCTTGAATATGATTTAGGAAAAACAACGGAAGCGAGCTGAAGAGGCAAAAGCTTCTGGTCCTCCTCGAACTGCTGCTGAAGCAGTGAAACAAATGCTCAATAAAAAGGTAGTGTCACGTTTAAAAATAATGCTACTATTTGATTTCATAAGTTGTTTATTTTAAAATTACTAAAACGTAATACTTCGTATGTTAAAAGAAATTTTTGTAAAGTTTTTTGTGAACCCGTTTCATATAAAGTTTATATGAGGTTTATTTTTTATTTTTTTTTCTTGTTAGCTGTGATTGATATATACCTTAATATGATTATGTATGCTACAGAGGCTCCTAAAATCAGATATGATGTACTGGAGGAGCTTTTAGATGAATCTGTAAGTCCCTTCTCTAAATCCTTTTTTTTCTTTTCAATAGAGGTAATCTTATATCCATCTACAAACAGACAGATGGATGCTACTGGATATGAATTTATTACAAAATGGATACTAAACATATAGTATCAATTGGGTGCAGAAACTTTAATTGAAACTATTCTCGATAAACCCCTCAAAAAAAAAAAAAACTATTCTCGATAAAGTTCAAATTAACACTCACTTTAATAATCATGAGATTCATAATATTATTTCCTATCATTCTTTTAAGTTGGTAGAAATGGATAGACTATTTCATGTTCTCTCTGTGATTACTTGTAAACTTTTTTTAAATGCTACTTCTTACACCTCCTAATATTAAAATACCGGACCTCACAACATCATTTGAAACTCATTTTGAGCCTACATTATACCCTACATCTTATTAAATTACATTTACTCACTACTAAATTCTCTTTACAACTTAGTAAATCATCCAAGATACTCTCCTTTGACCCTACACTTCCACTAAATCTTTTTTTTTTTTTTTAAGTAATGTATCGATCTTTATGTGCAATTCATCAGGAAAACTTGGATAGCAACAAGATAAGACGAATAGAGGCAGAGTCGGAGAACAAGAATTTGAATAAAAATGGAGAAGATGAGACTGAGGAGTTTGAGGACACTGAAGATGATTACTATCTTAATAATAATGGTGAATATGATCCTAATGAGTTTGAAGTTCCCTACAATCAAGACAATATTGAAGAATATGATTTTGACGATCTCTACAATCAAGACAATACTGAAGAATATGGTTTCGACGATAATTATAACCAAGATTTTGATGATTTTTAATACTTTTAAATTACTAACACTTTTTTATCTGCTGTATATTATCATACACCACTATTGGACAGATTAACATGTATATGTCCACTTTGTTTTTTTCTCCAATTTGTTTGTCGTTTTTTTAATTTTCCCACGAATTATTATCAAATTATGCATATTATTATAATAACAAATTTAATGGTAACTTTGAAATATTATTTATTTTTCTAAATTAATGTAAAATGATAATTATTTTAAGAAATTTTTTATTTTAATTTGTTATTTTTGTACAAAAGTTAAGTTTCAAGGCATTCACATATATATATTAATTAGTAAGTCTGATAAATTGCCCTATCGTGTTACATAGTAGTTATAAGATAAGGTCATTTTTATCGATGTAAACACAATAATAAAATTAATTAATTAAAAATTACATTTAAATATATATACAAATTAAATGTTTTATTTAAATTAATAAAAAAAAAAACATCATACCATTATCATGCCGTATAAAATCACTAACAAGTAAAATTGATTTTAAAAAAAATAAGTTCTTTATTTTTTTTTAAAAAGTAGTCGTAGATTAGATTAGAAAAATGATATTAACTCTATCATCATACAAGTTTGTCGAAAAAAAAAACTATTTTACACTAATTAAGCTATGACTGTTAATATGAGAATCGCGAGATACAAAATAAAACATGAAATTAACCCTTATGACATATACAATATCATATTTCAAAATTACAAAATTTATATATATTCATAGCCACAACGCCCCCGTCAAAAAAAAAATAAAAAAAATAGCCACAACGCCCCCGCTTGCTTCAACAACGGAGTCAATTCCCCGGTGATATGAGTCGCTATAACCCGATCCAACCCCCCAAACCACCGACCGCCGATGAACACCGTCGGGAACTGCACCGTTCCTCCGTCCGCCACCCGCACGACGGCTTCCTCCCCTCGCCACGGAAGGGTTGACCCCTAAGCTTTGGAGCAGGCGCTTGACCACGTGGCTCATGCAACAACCCGTTCTCCCAAAAACTATCACTGCATTCTCCTTCACCATTTTCTCCACCTGACCTCATCATCTTTCCACCCATCATGGGTCGATACACGGGTCGGGCCTATATTTCTTGCATTCTTGAATTTCTTTTAGCTAGATTTGATTTTGTAGTGTTACTATAAAGATATATGTGGAAATATATATAGGGGGATTGGAAAATTAATTGAAGGTGACAAACTAAAGGCGGAATTTGGCGTTGTTGGCGCATCATAAATGTGTGGGTTTGTAATATGTTACGTCACAAGGTTGTCACAATTTCAAAAGCTTCTAAATTACTTACGTAACTAAACTCATCATAATCTGGACCCATATTTATTTACAACACTTTTACGTCATGTGATACGGAGAGGAGGTTCATCGGACTATCGGAGGGTCAATTTAATATAGATTGATACTATGAAAAAATATCAGTATTCATTTGGATGGAGAAATTTATGTTTATGGATTTTAAATCCATCATTTAAATTCACTCCATTTGTTCGAATTAAAAAGTAAATGAATAAATTTTAAATACTTAGATTTGAGTCTTTAGTTAAAATTGAGAAAAATTTAAATACTTATTAGAACCATGTCATTTGAAATCTATTATAACACATGCAAATTAATTATTCATAAAGTACCACTGTATTTTCCAGAATCAAATCGTTGAATTCTATCCCTCGTTTCTCCACATCTTTAATCTATTTAATTTAGATATGAAATCTCCAAGTATGTATATATATTATAAAATATTTCTATGAGCCACAACATAATTAAAATAAATAATATTATTTTTCACGATATCACATTATACGAACTGACAACAATTCCATCTACAAAAAAGTTAATTTATTAAGACTTGAGACGTGGAATGATTTCTTCCCTTTAACACACTTGCAAGTATAACGTACATTTTATATTTGACAAATAGTACTTGTACATATGCCATTATTTGCATACGCACTTAAATTTTAAGCGGTAGTTTAATTGAATTTTTAATATACAAATTAAAATCATATTAAAATAGTGGTTCACTCACATCAATTGATCGTGCTATAGAGTGCATGCACTCTTTATATTTATATTTAGCAATTTTTTTCAACGAAAAAAAAATATATTAAAGAGTACCATGTTTTGATATACTTGGACTAATCTATACTCTATTAATATATTTAAAAATTAATATAAATAAAACAATTTCACATTTCTGACTTTTTTTTAGATTTACAATAATGTCTTGGATTCATAACCAGTTGAAAATAACTCTTTTCTAGAAATTCTTAAACTACAATATAAAATATGATATATACTCCATCCGTTCTCCTTAAATTTTTATATTTGAGAGATAACATATATTTTAAGGAATATACTAATATAAAGTTATTGATAAAAGATCATGTAACAAAAGTAAAAGTAGAGAGAAAGTGTAAAAAAAATATAAAGGTGTTGAGAGAAAAGAAAAATGAAAGATCATTGATGTAATTTTATGTAAATGTAAATATAATTTGTTAATAGATGTGGGATCCTAATTTACAAAAAAATAAATTACAAAATAACACAATATAAAATTTAAAGAGATAATTATAACAATATAGTGTTGACGATATTTACACGGCATTATTTTTATAAAATACCACTCATATGAATATACTTTTACAAAGGAAAATTCCAAAGTCAATGACCATAAGAGAGGGTGTGTATAATATGTTATACTTAGTCAAAGAAGTCAATCTTTGACATTTCAATCCTAGTCACCAGCTTACGTGGCGAGGACCAGTCAACAAAGTCGTGCGACGACTAGTTAACAAGATGAAGAAAATGTAATAGAAATAATGTATTTAATATATTTAAGTGCTCGCCCAAATGTGTCGACGAGCACATGTTTTAGTTAGCTGCTCGCCAAAGTGTGTTGGCGAGCACATGTTTATGTAAGCCAAGAGAAGAAGTGTTGAAGCCTTGGGAGACTGCATGGAGCGTGGCAACCACCTTCCTCGACGAAATTGGCGACCACATTCCCCGGCGACCACCGTCGATCAGCTCATCGGCATCTCGCCGAGGACTACCACCAGAGGCGGTTTAGCATTAAATGCGCCGTCCCATCACCTTTTCGGGCAGAAAGAAAGGTCCACTACCAAGGCGCCACGTGTAAAGGGCGGGCTGCCCCTAAAAACCACTATATAATGCTCAAATGGGCTCATTTGTAAAGTTAAGTGATCATTTCCTACAAACACCCAATCTAAGCAATACACTCCCCAAAGCATCAAGCTTTTAGCTTCTCCAAGAAGCTACACCTTTGTGTTCTTATTGTTCTTCATATCTTCATAAGATCATCATAAACTATCCTCATAATCCGTATTAACACGTAATAAACCCCGTTTAATCATATATGTTTGTATCGTGCTAAAGAACAGTCCACATCCGAATCACCCCGATCAAAGCGCATACAACATAATATATTCTAGAACTTGCTCGGAATGGACTACATTTTCAAAGAATTGAAGTAAAGTGTAAACAATTCTTTATCTGAAATTAGCTTTGTCATTTGTCTCACGATTAAAAAAGAAAATATACAAGTAATAATATTGTGTATATCTAGATATGGGCAGATGGTTGAAATCGATGGTTTCGATTTGGCCAAAATTGAATCCATAACCGAGGTCGGTTCGGTTATGGTTTTCGAACCGTCGGTTCAGACGGTTTGTTCTTTTACTTTTTTTTATTCATTTTTTATTCGTTTTAACTTTTATTTTTATTTATATTTATAATGTAATACAAATTAATGAAATTATACAACTTAAATTTATACTTATTAGTTATTTATTTACAATTTACAAGTTTAAAGTTACAACAAATTGATAAATTTAAATTTGTACAAACTTACAAAATAAATTACAACAAATTGATAAATTTAAGCGTTATACAAACTTACAAAATAAATTACAATAAATTGATAATGATAAATTTATATGTTATACAAATTACAAACTTACCAAAGATTTTTCCTTGTTAGCATTGACAATGTCAGATATATATTTATCATCCTCGACCAACACTTTAGTATGTCAAATTCGCCTCAATCTAAATTGAGTTGCATTGACGTACGTATTCATTTCATAATTTTCAAATTCTTGAGTATATGATGACCTTACTTTTTTTATCATTACGAGTAAAAAAAAAAACTAGAAATATTTTCCATATTGTCGATATTTTCGACGTTAACACTAGCACTATGTCTAGAATCGAAAGTAGAAATGGAGGAACGATGAACATTTGAAATATACTCACTAATTAATGTTAATATAGTTTGTTTAATACTATTTATGATTTCATTTGTATTTGGTCGATGAGACTCGACGGGAGGATATAAATGATTATAATACAACTCTAACAACCCTTCTACACTATCTAACTTATATGTATCGATAGAAGAGAAATGTTAGAAATTTGAATCTATTATGAAAATTTGAGATTTTGATTTAATTAAAATATTTCTAATAGATGCAGATGGAATGTTAGTAGTTATCTCTTACTACTAAATATTGTTCTATAGAATAATTAGATAATGAAATTTAAAATTATGGGGTCACACTTGCGTGCCCTCGCGTGTACTATTCATACATCACCAAAATGGAATATGGGTTAGGCAGGATCAGAACTGGGTCAAGGCCCAAATAATAAAAAAAAAATAATAATAATAAAAAAAAAACAGAGCGTGAAACGTGAAAGTGAAAACTTGAGTCCACCATCGTCGTGCTTTCTGTCGCACATCGCCTCCGATTACTGCCGCCCCATCGCCGCCGATTTCTGGCCCCACCGCCGACGGTTTCTCGCCGCCTCCGCCGCCGTTCCTTCTGTTGCGTCGACGGTTGTGCGTTTAAACCTAATTTCACAATACACAGTTAAGAACAAATATACACAATCTGTGTTTTAACCCCCAATTTCAATTAGTTTTTCTTCTTACTCTAATTTTTATGAAATTATTCTATTGGTGTTAGGGAAATATCATTGAAATATGCATAACAATGAAAATTGTGATCATTTCAATAGGAAAAATACTCACAGCCAAGAAGAAGGTGATTTTTTCACAATTTGACAGTGTTTAATTGGAGTTATTAGAATTGTTATGTTTTTTGTATTATTAGACATGTGGTATTACTGGATATAAGCTCTGGTATTACTGGATATTATTTGTGGTATTACTGAATTCAGTTTCATTTATATGTGGGAATATACATGAAATTCAAGATGTTCCTCTTCAAGATGAAGAAGTATATGATCGTAATGAACAATGCAGTGAGATACAAGGACAAAACGTGGATGAGAATGTTGTAATATCAAATACAGGTACAAAAACTCTAAAATGTAAAACATACTTACAATAGAATAATGAATTATTATTGTATTGATATTTTTTTTACATATAAATCAGAAAATGATGACGATGCTAATGGTATTAGTGGTTCTCTACTTGGTGTGGAGAAAGGAACAGTGGAGGAAATGTATGATTTGTATCGTTACCATGCTTGTTCATTTGGGTTTAGCATACGTAAATCAACAACAAGATATTCTGCAAGCAATAATAAGGTTGTGTTGTCCAAATTGTTTGTGTGTTCTTGTCAAGGAGTGAGATAAAAAAATGAAAAAAGTCTTGGAGCCGGTACAATTTTGAAGACGAAGGATGTTGGAATTACAAGAACGGGTTGCAAAGCATCAATGTTGGTTAGAAAAAATAAAAATGAAAGATTTGAAGTTGTGAGACATGATGTACAACACAATCATCAGTTTACTAGAAGTGAATGGAGCCATCTACATTGTTCAGAAAGACAGATTACGACTAACACAGGAAAGGTAATAGAAGATATGTTGTCTTTAGGGATGAAACCAATAGATTCCTATCGTTACATTGCACAAAATATTGGGGGAGAAGGAAGTGTTGGGCACACTATCAAGGATCATTACAACTTTGTAAATCGTTGGAAAATGAAATTGGTCAAAATAGGTGATTCAAATGCATTAATTGATTTGATGGATAAGCAAGAAAATGAAGAGGAGGGCTTCTTTTACAAAGTAAGACTAAATGACGAGGGGAGATTAGCAAGCATTTTTTGGAGGGACTCATTAATGAAGGAAGATTATGAGGTCTATGGAGATGTTGTCGTGTTTGACACGACTTATAAAATAAACAAGTACGATTTAATATGCGCTCCCTTGTAGGGGTTAATAATCACTGGAAGAACGTGATGTTTGGTTGTGCTTTCATATCTGATGAGAAAACCGAGACATTCGAATGGCTTTTTCAAAATTTCAAGAAAGGAATGCTAGGAAAAACTCCTACAACCATGTTCACGGACCAGGACTTGGCAATATCAAAGGCAATAGAAAAGGTATTAAAACATTATATGCTGTAATTACACATGTGGTAGTATTACTGAATTACTGATATCTATTATAAAAAATACAGGTATTCCCTGCAACTAGGCATAGATTGTGTTTATGGCATATTCAGCAAAATGCAGTTAAGAACCTCGGAGAACTAAAGAAGGAAGACCCATTTAAAAATGCATTCAACTAATCTCTAATGGGATGTGTTGATGAACAAGAGTTTGAAAGTTGTTGGAGAAATTTGATATCCACATACAGACTTGAAAACAACGATTGGCTTAAAAGATTGTACAATATAAGGGAAAAATGGTGTACAACATTGAGCAAAAAGATATTTTCTGCTGGGATAAGGTCATCTCAAAGGAGCGAGAGTACAAACCATGTCATTGGATTAAAAGCAACCAAACAAACAAACTTGACTGGATTTTATGGGATTTTCAAGGAAGCCATTGACCATTGGAGGACAGCAGAACGGATTGATGAGTTCAATTGTTCAAGGATGCAACCCAATTCTCGCTTTGAAATGAGAGGATTGCTTAAGCACGCTGCAGAAGTATACTGTTTAAACACTTTGAAAATGAGTTCTTCAAGTGTGTATCAACTACCTCTGTTGTTGGTGAAGTTCGAGATAGCCAACTGGTTTATACGGTTACTTATGATGGTCTTGGACGTCTCAGACGAGTAGTATATGACACTGCCACGAATCAAATAAGTTGCAGTTGCATGAAATTTGAGGAATTCGGAATGTTATGTTACCACTGCTTGAGGATCCTGCACATACACAACATAAAGAAGATACCTGATGATTATATTTTGAAAAGATGGTGCAAAATTGCAAAGGAACATGTGTGGGACAAGATACACATTGACTGTAGCAAAACAAATTGGTATGTTTCTTTATGCAATTTTCCTTTCATTATTCGTATTAATAATATTTGTAATGATAACAAAAACTACTTGTGAAAATGTGGAAAACAGCAACAATGAGATCACGTGGAAACATGCTATGAACAGAATACGTCATAACATTGTATTGATGAGTCAAGGAAATGAGACTAAGAGGAAGATTATTGAAGAAGGAAATGAAAGAGATTTGAAAGCTATTATTGCAGTGGATGCAATGGAATAGGAAGTGTCTCATCCAGAATCATTCAACACGGTTTTGGATCCAATGCGCTCAGTAACAAAAGGAAGAAGTAAAAGGATCAAGAGTAGTCTCCACAAAAACAAAAAAAAGAAGGTAAATACATCAAAATCATCACAAATGAACGAGTTTGGTTCTAAAACACCGAATCCCCAATTAATTTAGTTGATGATTGTTTTGCGTATTGCATATGGTATTATTGGATTTTTTTTTTTTTTTGTAGCAAAAACATGAAAACATCATATCAGATATCTGGTATTACTGTTATTACACGTGGTATTACTGAATACACTTTATGGTATTATTCAATACACTTTGTGGTGTTACTGGAAATCGATATTTGAATTACTTGTTTATTTATTCACACCGTAATTTTGATTTTACTGGATATTGATTTGGTAGCGAAAATATTAACTACCGTAATTTATAGTTTGAAACATCATATAGACACCTAGTATTACTGGTTATTACATGTGGTATTAGTGAATACACTATGTGGTATTACTGAATAGTGATATTTGTATTACTGCATTAAAAACCATAATTTGAAGTTAAAAACTGCATTAGACATATGATGTTACTGGATATTGATTTTGGTAGCGAAAACATTAAACACTGTCATTTAAAGTTTTAAAATCATATTAGACACATGGTATTATTAGTTATTACACGTGGTATTAGTGAATACACTGTATGGTATTACTAAATATTCATATTTGTATTACTTGTTTCTTTATTAACACAAATATTAAATATTGTAATTAACACCATAATTTGACATTAAAAACTGCATTAGACATCTGACATTACTTGATATCAATTTTGATAGCATTAATCCCTAAACAAAAGTAATGTTAAAAAAAAAAAAACATCAATTCTTTACAACCAAATAACATGATCAAAGTTTCCTTTTACTTCTTCCCAAATCACAACCCATTTTCTTCAAATTCTCAGCTGCATCTTTCTTCTTCTTCTCTTTAGCTTTCAAAGCATTTTGTTTCTTCTCTTCAACAATTCTTTGAACTATGGCCGGCTTCCTCATATAAAATTTGTAAATCTCTTCTATTATATGGCCCCTTCGTTCATTCAAATTCGAAAGAATTAGAACGGCACATATTTCAGCCCTCAAAACCTTTCGAATATCAGCCTACAAAAATACAATCCACATTAAAATAATAATTAAAAAATGATTACAATTTGAAATCAACAAAAAAAGAAAAAGAAAAAAGAATACCTTTGCCATATCTGGTGATGTGTAGGGCTTTCCATTGAAATGTTTAAAATTCATCATCATATACACAACACATTCCTTATCGAGCTTATTTGACTGCCATTTCAATTTAATGATTTCGAATTCATAAGCCAAAACATCATTGGCCTTTGGATGATCCTTAGACTCGAGAAACTTTGTCATCGCTTGGTGCTAAACAAGAAAGCAAGTTAGAAAAATATGATACATTCTAGCTAACAATTTATATATATAAAAAATATATATCATATGAAATGAACATACCAGTATATTAGCAGAATTTATGAACATATTTTGCTCACCAGCAGAATGCTTCAAATTATCCAAGTATTGTATCTTGGAGTCAGAAAAGTTAATGACAACAGCAGTGTAATGATCATTCAAGCAAAAAGAAATAAAAATCTGCAAATAACAAACCAATACGTATAGTTAATACATATATGAAATGGAAAAAAATAATGTTCATTAAAATGTCTAACCATGTCAACTCCTAACAAGGTATCCCTCTTGCAAACGGTCAGCCACTGATTCCATCCACAAAAAAACTGATCAATATAGTCAACAAGATCAGCTCCAAACACAACCAACTGGTTCAAGCAATTCTATTTACAATTAAAAAAAAATGTTAATATCAGAAAGAATGACCAGTAATACCAGAAAGAATAACCAGTAATACCAGAAAGAATGACCACTAATACCACAAGTAAAGTGAAAATACATACACTGTGTTCAAAATTGAAAATGAATCGGCTGCGAGAGTTGTCTTCAAATACTTCATTGTTGACCTCCAAGGACCAAGCTGTGACAACCGGAAGGTAAACTTCTGTGTTTGGCATCAAACTCATTATGTCACTCTTGTTAAGAAACAAGAATGTTCCATGCTCATAAAAATTTCCCCTAACAGAAAATAAAATAGCAAAATCAGTAATAAAAATAATCAAAGAAATACCTTAACTAACAATATACAACAACACTCTATCAAAATAATAACAACAATAGGTAATACCAGAATCAACAAACAGTAATACTACAAACAACAATTACTAATACCACATGAAGATCAGTAATACCACAACAATCCGTAATACCAGAATCAACAAACAGTAATACCAGAAGCACCCATCACTAATACCACAAAAAATAATAATTTAAATTTAAATTACTTGCTCATTTTGAATTTCTGGACCCTCGTAGAAACAAAAGTCAGCAACCTCCAGATGGGTTTGTGGCAAAGAGTCGTAGATCTTTTTATTAGCTGTCACCAACTTAGAAATATAGCCAATGTCCTCGGTGATTCCCCAAAAACTATTCCCAAGATCCTTGCCAACACTCTTTTCTTTTCGACCAACAGAATTCACAGCATTTGAAAGCTCCTCAACAGATGGAGCCTGATCTGCACCTAAGTTGACTTCAAAGTCATCTTCATCCCCATTGAGGTTGGTTTGGTAGATGACAGGTAGCAAATCCCAATTTGGCATCTCAACAGTCATCTTTCTCATTATCATAACGTGATTTATCAGCCCATCGGCATACTTATGAAGTTTTTCATTCATGAAAAACTTCTGAGTATCAGACAAATCAGGTTCAGGAGTAGAATCGGGATCTTGAGCAACATTGTTTGATTGGCCTTCGTTGCATAAGTCCATTAGCTTGGTAATGTACTTATTTGAGAAATCCTTTGCATCTTTTTGGAAAGACATCAATATACCCTTCACATCCTACAAAAAATGCCAAACAACAGATACGTTATAAGAAGATAAACATAAATAAAATGAAGTAATACAATTTTGTATACCTGTGTCCGTTCATCGTCGCTTGATTTATTAAAATTTCTTTCATAGTCGGGTTTTTTGAAAGCTCCGTTCAAGGTCAGTGGATAAATGTCACTTATCAAATCACCGGAACCATAGCGAGCAATAGTAGCCTCTTGATAAGATCGAGTCTTCAACCGTTCATCATTCCAATGTTTTATCAAAGGAATGGAACACGGTTCACTAACCCCTCTCCATTTTAATCTATGAAAATAGATGAGTTGTAGCAAGATCACACATCCGCTTACGTTCTTCCCACCTTCAGTTTGAAATAATTGGACAGCTTCGCACAACTTTTCAAGAACAAATGAACACCAATCATATGTCGAAATGTTCTCTACAACATCAACAACCTTGAAGAAGGCCATTCCCACCGACCTATTAGAAGAAGGGCACAGAAACGAAGCCAAACAGTAGAGAACAAAAACTCTCTTAAAATCATCACCGCCTTCTTTCAACTCATTAGTCATCAAAGCAACTAATTTCTGCACGGGGGGGGGGGGGGGGCGATCTTTGAATTTAAACGTCGTACAAAAGCTTTTATAGAAACTCGGCTTATCCTTATTCACTGAATAGCTAGGGACATCAAACCCCTCATTCCTCAGAAGCATAAAGACATCATATACATCATCAGCAGTTATAGAAAATTGACAATAACTATCAATTGACATCATTCGACTACTACCGTCAAAGTTCTTAACTAGCCAATTCAACATGTTTCCGTTATGGCATTTAGTGAACTTCATCTCTAACATTCCACCAAATCCAATGCTATTGATGTCCTCTTTTTTAGCATCTGTAAGCTCCTGTAGTAGGTTATATAGACCCTGTGGTCTACAATGAGTAATAATTTCACTGCATATACAAAAATAAAATAATCAGTAATACAACATGCAACAATCAGTAATACCACAATGAACAATCAGTAATACCACAAACAACAATCTATACAACAAAAAATAATACCACAAAGATCAATCAGTAATACCACAAAGAAAAATCAGTAATACCACAAAGAACAATCAGTAATACCACAAACAACCATCTATCAAATACAACAAAAAGTAATACCATAAAGAACAGTCAGTAATACCATAAAGAACAAAACAATAACACCACAATCTATGAAATAATTACAACAATCAAGTAATACCATAAGAAACAATCAATAATACCACATGCAAATATAATCCAATGATGAAATCATCCAAATAACTTATGAATCTTTTAGATTGTAAAATGATTACCTCTCAGATATAACCTTAAGAATCTTGCCAATTTTCTTTGTAGCAGCAACGGTAGCATTGGTAGAAGATTTAACAGTAGCGAAGCAACATTGGCAGAAGTAGAAGCTTTGGCAGTCACTACAACAAAATGCATTTCTCGTAACGAAATTATTTGTAACCAACAATAAAATGGTTACAAAAAGATGACTTAATGTAACAAATTTATTTTTTCGTTACAAAAATTATTATTTTAAATAACACCAAGTAACCGTCGTTACCAATAGTAAAATGTTGGTTACATATAGATTGACCAAATTCTATAGGCATACATAAAATTCAGAATTATTTTTATTCTTTTTGTGTAAATTATAAATTAAAAAAAAACTATCTAACAATTAATCTTAGGATTCGTATAGGTGATTTGAGGCTTATTATTATTATTATTTTATTTGAAAACATGTAAATTATACTCCACTTCAGAAACGCGGGGAGTATGAGAGAGGAAATCCTAAGCCCTAAATTCCTAATTCTTAAATCTGCCTACTCCGTCCAATGCCCCATCCTCTACAGACTGCCGGCGTCCCCATCCTTTGTCTTTCACCCTTAATTTGCTGTAACAGTGAATTCGAGTCTAAGGAGCAGTTATAGGGCTCGACGTAGACGCTGAATAAGGAGCAATTATGGTGCAATTTTGAGTGCGAGTACAGAGGAATACTGATTTTCATTTTCAGGTACACTAATCTATAGGCGACTTTGGATTGAATAAACAATTCCCGATTTCATTGTAGGATTTGAATTTGATTGGTTTTGATTTTGCTCTACTTTTGAGTTCTGTAATTAATCGACAGGTTCTTCATAATTGCTGTTTTTTTTTTTCTCAAGGTTGAAACAGAATGTTTGAATTCTCTGATCAAAGTTGCTTCCTAAGTTTGTATTTGGATTTCATGTTGGTAATGTTCACAATTAATCTGTTTGGCTGGAATTCATCCTTATTATATTTTTGGTAATCAGAATTGTCTGGGTCATTATTTGGAATTAACGATGTTTAGTCTCCGACTTGTTCACGGTTGATATTTATTCAATCTTTTGCGACTTTGGTATGAAGCCTCATTACAATGCTCAATTCTTACCCCTGTATTTTACTGGTTTACTTTCTTTCTATAATTTTGGTTGTGACTAGAAACAAGTAAAGCAATTAATTACTTTGGTGAGGAATGGATTATAGATTAGAAAAGAAGGAAACTAGATTGTAAAGGCATGAGTTATGAGAAAGAATATGTTTCCCTCTTCGTTAAGTTCTGTATGATTACATGTAATTTGTCTGAAAGAGTGAAACAAAAAAAAATTGGGAAGGTAATGTGGAGATATATAAGCTAAAATCATGGTCTGCAATTTGCTTTTTCATCCATGATATAAAGATATGATTTGTTGTGTGTGCTCAGTCGGTCTCTTTGGCTGGGTGAGATTCTGTAGTTCAGCCCTTTTGCATGTGTGTGCATACTCTCACTTAAATGAAAATTGGATCATGATTTCTCTTGGGTTGTATCATTATATTGAGGACACAAGAACAGGGAAAGTATGCCTTATTTCGTTGCTACATATCCTATACTTGAACATTTTATTTTTTTCTTCTTTAATAATAACGATTAATTTCTTTGAACTTGACAGGTCAGATGTAACTAATGTACTTTTTATTGTAGCAACAAAATTATAGATGCAATATAAAGAGGGTACGTTATTTTGGTGGAAGATGGTGATCCTCCTCTTTAGCGAAAAAAAAAGGTATCGAGTGATTTTTATCTTTTGATGAACAAATTTTGTTTAAACCTTGTTTTTTTTTTGGAGTTTTAATGGTTGACAATGTAGGTTCAGGATGTTGTGCACTTGATAAGAATGGAGCTTGAAGAGGGTTAGATACTCAATAATCACTGTAAGGTATACTCTCAATATTATTACCCATCTGCAACTCATTAAACATCGAATAAGTCACGGTTCTATGTAGTTCACAGTCCCCTATTGCTTAAATATCTAAAATCATAATGGGGTTTTCATTTTATATCTTTCCTTACTATATCAAGTGCTAAAAACTTGGTTATGCCAAATTGTGTGTACAATTCCATGTTATCTTCATCCTTGCAAGTTCCAAGGAGTTTATGAATTTTACATGATGGCAGATATATCTATTTATCTTCTCACAAAGCATACATGGACGTCTAGCTGCCGAATTACTAGTTAAAAAGATGTCGAAGTTGCTATCGAGCTCAGTGGGTGACAAGCATAATGTCTCAACAACTCTTCAATTTGGCGGTGTTGGTCGCAAAGGGAAATCATAAGAAAGGATATTGTCAAAAGTCTCAAAGAAGAAAACCAAGGAGCGATTTTTTACGACATTGTTTGTTTTTTTTTGTGATTATTTTTATTTTTATGGATAACATTACATTGTTGATTAAGTGTATTTTGAGAATTTTTATTGAATGAAAATTATTGCATTATGAGCTGTTTTAGGACTTCTCACATGTTCACTGAATAGTATAACTTGTAAATAAATTATGAGTTATTTGTATTTATTGCTTATTTCTCGTATGTTCTCATGTACGAAATAAATATTTTAGCACCAAATATACGATTTCGTGTAAAAAATTATTTGTAACGAACCTAATTTTTTTATTTTTTTAATAACATTTTGTAACGAAACTTTTGTTACAACGGCTAAAGTTCTTGTAACAAAAAAAAGTGTCGTTACAATTGTATTGGTAACGAAATTGAATTTTATTCGTTACAAGAACTTTTTGCAACGAACTTTACAAGACCAACTTTTGTAACAAAATGTTTCGTTACAAAAGGTTTTTGTAACCAGAAAATTACTTTTTGTAACCATTTTTTTCGTTACAAAAAGTGCATTTTGTTGTAGTGAGTAGCGGCACCAGCATTGGTAGAAGTAGAAGCAGAAGCTTTGGCAGTAGCGGTAGAAGCTTTGGCAGCAGGCTTATCATTATGAATCTTTGGCAACACTTTTTTCTTCACAACACTGGAAGCATTGGCAGCAGACTTGAGGTTCTCCTTATCGATAGGATCATTCCTATATTTAGTTCGTCTTTCCTTATCTACAGAAGTAGTGGCAGCAGCAGGAGCATTAGTTGTAGGCGTCTCTTTTGAAAGATCAAAAGAGTCCAAAGACGACTTATGCTTTTTACTTGAAGGGCCTTCAACAAAATCCATAGTAGGTGACATATTAACTCTTGATCTTGTTCAAAGAGCAATATTATTCTTCTTCTTGTTCGGACCCATACCTTTTGGTACCACCTGTTTAGTTCTTTTCATGATAAACCTAAAGAAACAAAAAAATGACACAAGTTAATATATATCTATACTCAACCAGATTGATTCAAGAAATGAACATATAATTTTTCATACACAAATAAAATATCACTGGCCTCCCTCATAATATTGAGCACCCAACACTTCTTTTGACTCGATAAATTACAATTGGCCTATTAAGAGTGCATATCATAGTCCCAACAACACTTCTTCTCACAAAATTAAATATCAAAAAACATTCTGAACTAAAGGAACTAGTAATAGATAAAATAGTAAGATAACTTTGTCAAAATATAACATAAAATTTTCTTAACTGAAGGAACTAGTAATAGATAAAAGGAATAAATTTCTACTGACAAAGCATCAGAAGCAACTGCATCTGGAAAACTAAACTGGATCAGTCCAACTTGGAGTTCTTGGTCGTAGGCACACACTCTATACCCTTTTCTACTGCTTATACTACTGTATAAATTTCTCAATTGCTACTGCTGGTACCTTCAATTGATCATGTAAACAGTGTTATGGGAGTCCATTATCAATAAATCACTTTTGCTTGATCCAAAAAAAAAAAAAAAGATAAAATGAATAAATAACAAGAATACCACTTATTAACAAGTAAGATTTGACAAAAGTTACAATTCAAGTTTAAAAAATGTATAATACTCCCATAGAAAACATTATTGTTTTACTACAACCTCAATTTATTAAAATAATAGTTGTGCTCTTTTACCACAACCTAAATGACCTTCCACCAGACCCCTTAACACCAATATAATTGATGAATACAGATGCACACAACATTTATAATGAATACAGATGCACAAACATATAAGGAAGAACCAATATAATTGACATACAAATTAACCAAGCCCATCCCATTTTTCTTCACCGCATTATAAATTACTACGACACAATAATCAAATGTATCCTATGCAGTAAATTCCAAATTAAGGAGGGTTACCAAAAAATCCGAAGGTGATGCCGATAATGAGGTGGTGACGATGGAGATGGCGGCAAGCTGGTGTTGGCCGAGGTGCCAGAAAATGACCTGTGTTGCTTATCGCCGTCGCCCTAAAATCGCAGCCCTAGCCCTAAAAATCCGTCAATCGCAGCCGTAGAAGATGAAATCATCGCCGCCCGTGGAAGCCCTAAAATAAAAAAAACGTTCAAATCGCGTCGTCCGCCTCAACGCCGTCCGTCGTCAACCTCAGCGCCGTTCGTCGTCCGCCTCAGCGCCGTCCTTCTTCCGTCTCAACGCCGTCGACGTAGAAGAAAGCTATTGAAATGGGGCCGTCGTTGAAATCGCGTTGTAATCGCACGAGTGGGATCTATTTTTTGTGAGAGAAACCTTTCTTTTGGAAATGACCCAAATGTAAACGGGTTAGATAACCGGTTCAGAGTTAAAATTTAAAAATGACTTGAAATGGAGGGGGGTACCATGCACCCGGGTGTATAGAAGTATTTGGCAAAATTATAATAATAATAAGGAAATTAGGTCCCGTTAGATTTTGAAATTATATTTGGTGGTTAAAATCAAATTTTGTAACTTGGTTGACATCGTTCTTCCGAATTCTACCTAGAAATAAGGAAAGGAAATAATTAAAGATATTTTGGATATTAAGAGAAGTAGAAATAAGTTATTTTTAAAGTACACATATTTTTACAAAGAAAAGAGTTTTAAAACAATTAATCTTCAGGATTTAGGGGGGGTGTTATCTAATTAAATGTACTACAATCCTGACATAGGAGGATGAATAATAGTAAATGTTTAAGGGAGATTTTTAAAGGATTATGTGACAAATGTTTAAATAATAGTAGGACAAATATTTTTATTAAATGTTTAATCAATAATGGAATAGAGGAGTAATATTTATAAAATAAAAATGAGAAATTATTTTTTAAAAATATCAAAATTATTTTATATACATATAATAATTAAATATGAAGGTTAATTTTGCAAAATTAACTAATTGATGGAGATGAAGCCGCATTATTGTTTCTTGACAAATATGATCGCCTTTTGATCGACTAAGCCCAAGCCCGCGAGTTTATTTAATTATCTAGTGTCTTTTTATGAGTATTAATTAATAAAGGGGCTTAGTTGCAAAGTAGTGTTAAGACTTTAAAGGTATTTAAACCCATCTGTGATAACTAAGACGAAAACTTTTGAATTAATAAAGAAGAGTTTCCTGCTTTGAGGATTTCATCGTCTATTACACGTAGTGTCAAGACGACTCCTCTTAGTGTTCATATTCTGTGATTGTATACGCTTCTGCATCAGTTGGTATCACAATCCAGTTCACGTTCCATCACAATGCCGCCTCGTCGCCAACCTGCTGCTAATGACGCTACACGCTTTGAGCAACGTTTGGATCTGCTCACCCAGCAACTCACACAGCAGGGTGATTTGCTTCGCCAGTTGGCCGCTGTCACCCTTGGCGGCGCGGACAACCCCCCGATTGGTCAGCGTGTTCCTCGACCTGATGTGGTCCGTCCTAATGACTTGCAAGATCTTTTTGCCTCTTTGGATGATGAGTCCACCGTTGATAATCCCTTTGCTCCACTCGTCGATCGTCACGATCATTGCCAAGAGCATGGATCCCGCTGGGAATCACGTATTAAAGTAGATCTTCCTGAGTTTGATGGTGGGTTGGATCCGGATGCTTTTCTCGATTGGTTGATCACTATCGAGGATGTCCTTGACTACAAGCAAGTTCCCCTGGATCGTCGCGTCCCTCTCATTGGCACACGTTTGCGTGGCAGGGCAACCGCCTGGTGGTTTCAATTAAAAAATGTCTGTCGTCGGCAAGGGCGTTCCAAGATTGTTACATGGGAGAAATTTGCAAAACACCTTTGTAAGGAGTTTCTTCCATATAATTATGATCGTACACTATACCAAAAGTTCCAGAATTTGCGACAAGGGTCACACACGGTCGACTCTTACACTGAGAGTTTTTATCAATTGCTTGCCCGCGTTGAACTATCGGAAACGGACAATTAATTAGTTGCTCGCTACATTGGTGGTTTACGTGTACCTTTTCAGGATGTGTTGAATATGTTGTCCCCTGCCTCTGTATCCGAGGCACATCAACGAGCCATTCTGTTGGAATCCCAAATGTCTCGGCGATCTGCTAATCCGTTTCAGCCCTCCGCTACTCGCCCTTCGGGTCCTCCGTCGAACCCACACATGGATTTTGAGAAGGGTTCTTCTTCTCAACCACCACCTAAGGTTCCTGGTCCCCCTGCTGCTACTTTTGACAAGCCGGGGCAATGTTTTTCGTGTGGTGAATTGGGGCATTTGCGTGCTAATTGCCCGCGCCGTGGGTCGCGCGGCTTATTGTTAGATGACACTGTCGATGGTGATGAGGAGTATCTTGGTTCTCCAGTGTATGATGAGGAGGCTCCGCCTTCCTCTCTTGAGGGAACCCTTTCGGGGGATGTTGGCACGAACTTGGTGCTCCGTCATTCTTGCTTGGCTCATCGGCAACCGCCTACAGATCAACAACGCCATGCTCTCTTTGAATCAACGTGCACGATCAAGGGAAAGGTATGTCATTTTATTATTGATTTTGGCTCGTGCGAAAATGTTATTGCCTCCATTGCTGTTGATAAATTGTCTCTGATCACTGAACTCCATCCCAACCCGTATAATTTAGCTTGGCTTGAACGTTCAAATAATGTATCTGTCGATTGTCGTGTTTTGGTTTCGTTTTCTAATAGCACTAATTATGTAGACTCGGTTTGGTGTGATGTGGTTCCGATGGACGCTTGCCATCTCTTATTGGGCCGACCGTGGCAATTTTATAGAGAGGTTGTACACACCGGTCAGACAAATTCTTACACCTTCTCCCTTCACGGTGTTAAATATACATTGCTACCTTCAGTGCTCAAACTGCCCCGTGGGTCGCATGAACAAACAGTGACTTTGCTTTCACATACTTATTTTATGCGTGAATTGGAAGATGCACCTCAAGTTTTCCTTCTACTATCTCATGACGTGATGGAACAGGCCCACGTTCCGCCTTCTGTTCTGCCTTTGATGGGGGAGTTTTCTGATTTATTTCCTGATGAATTGCCTGATTCATTACCGCCACTCAGTGATATTCAACACCACATTGACCTTATTCCGGGAGCGGCACTCCCTAATCACCCGCATTACCGGATGAGTCCGATTGAACACGAAGAACTTCGCCGCCAAGTGGAGGATTTGTTACGACGGGGGCATGTGCGTCAAAGTTTGAGCCCATGTGCAGTCCCTACATTACTGATTCCTAAAAAGGATAGGAAATGGCGTATGTATGTTGATAGTCGGGCTGTGAATAAAATAACCATCCGTTATCATTTTCCAATTCCTCAGTTGGATGACCTATTGGACCAGCTCTGGGGCGCTGTTATTTTCAGTAAGCTTGATCGTTGCAGTGGTTATCATCAAATTCGCATTCGTCCCGGGGACGAATGGAAGACGACATTCAAGACGAGAGAGGGTTTATTTGAATGGCTCGTCATGCCCTTTGGCCTATCTAATGCTCCTAGCACATTCATGCGTGTGATGAATCAGTACCTCCGCCCTTTAATTGGTGTTTGTGTTGTCGTTTATTTTGACGACATCTTGGAGTACAGTAAATCTGAATCTGATCATTTACGTCATCTTCAGGATGTTTTCCAGATTTTGCGAGCAGAAAAGTTTTTTGCAGCTCTTGCCAAGTGCTGTTTCTTGACTGATACTATTCTTTTTTTGGGGTATCGAATTTCGGCGTCCGGTATAGGAGTTGATTCTCAAAAGGTTGAGTTTATACGTGCATGGGCGTCTCCTACTTCATTAACTGAGGCTCGTAGCTTCCACGGCCTCACATCGTTATACCGGCGTTTTATCTCACACTTCAGCTCTCTTATGGCACCCATAACGGACACTTTGCATGGCAAATATTTCCGCTGGACACCGGAGGCGGAAGAAGCCTTTCAATTGGTCAAGCAGAAATTAACCAATGCACCCCTGCTTTTTCTCCCAGATTTTAATACGCCGTTTGAGCTGCATTTCGACGCGTCTAAGATGGGGATTGGGGCAGTTTTGTGTCAGGGTGGCCGTCCGGTCGCTTATTTTAGCGAAAAATTAAATGGGGTCCGTTCTAGATATAGCACATACGATCTAGAATTTTATTCCATTGTGCAAGCTATTCGACATTGGCGCCATTATCTTTTTCACCGTGAATTCGTCTTATACACCGACCATGAATCTTTGAAGCATTTGGCAACTCAAGATAATTTATCCACTCGACATGCTAAGTGGTCCGCTTTCTTGCAACTATTCACGTTTATTGTCAAACACCAATTTGGCGCTTCGAATCGTGTTGCCGACGCCCTAAGTCGTCGCTAGTGCCTCTTAACAGATATGCATATAGCTGTCCCAGGTTTCTCTAAATTTGCACGCCTCTATGTCGATGACATATTTTTTGGCCCAATTCTGAAATTATTGGTGGCAAATCGCTGGGATGAATATGTATGGGTAGATGGCTACTTATTTAAGGGGCTGCAACTTTGTGTGCCATCCAACAGCCTTCGTACTTTACTTGTGGCTGAAGTGCATTGGTATGTTCATGCGGGGCGCGATCATACGGCTGAAATGGTGTTGCGTCGTTACTTCTGGTTATCTATTAAGAGGGATGTCGCACGGTACGTGCAGCGGTGTAAGGTGTGCCAGGTATCTAAGAGTACCGCCTCGAACGCAGGCTTGTACCGTCCCCTCCCGGTTCCTTCACCTCCATAGGTCGCCATAAGCATGGACTTTGTGCTTGGGTTGCCTCGGACTCAATGTGGCAGTGATTCAATCTTTTTTGTGGTGGACAGGTTCTCCAAAATGGTGCGATTTATTCCATGCAAAAAAACATCGGATGCTGTCCATGTAGCCCAATTATTTTTTCGTGAGCTGTATAAAATCCACGGCTTGCCATAGTCTATTGTTTCGGACAGGGACACTCGCTTTCTTAGCCATTTTTGGCGCTCGCTATGGCGCATGGTTAACACTGAGTTGCACTTTAGTAGTGCTTACCACCCACAAACTGACGGCCAAACAAAAGTTGTTAATCGATCGTTGGGAAATTTACTTCGTTGCCTCGTGGGTGACAAACCGAAATCTTGGGACATGGTTTTGCCTTAAGCTGAATTTTCTCATAATTTGGCCACTAATCGAAGCACGAGATTCTCTCCTTTTCAGGTTGTGTTTGGCTTCAATCCACGCGCGCCGATGGATTTACTTGTTGTTCCGGTCGCTCGCCCAGTCGACATACGAGCTGAGGACCTGGTTGTAGAGTTGCAGTAGATCCATTCCACCATATGCGGACGTCCGATGTTTTTAATGGCTTGGTTCCGTATGTGGGAGATAATTCTTCTGGAGATGAAGTCAGTACCGATTCGAGGGCGAATCGTTTCAAAGGAGGGAAGAATGATGAAGATGAAGCCGCATTATTGTTTCTTGACAAATATGATCGCCTGTTGATCGACCAAGCCCAAGCCCGCGAGTTTATTTAATTATCTAGTGTCTTTTTATGAGTATTAATTAATAAAGGGGCTTAGTTGCAAAGTAGGGTTAAGACTTTAAAGGTATTTAAACCCATCTGTAACAACTAAGACGACAACTTTTGAATTAATAAAGAAGAGTTTTCTGCTTTGAGGATTTTATCGTCTAGTACACGTAGTGTCAAGACGACTCCTCTTAGTGTTCATATTCTGTAACTATATACGCTTCTGCATCACTAATGAAAGACTTGATTAAAGATCATTTTATTTTTTTATTTTATTCAATGAAGTTTACTTGCATATAGTATTATATTAATAAATAAATAAAATTGAAATATAGTTTTATGCCAAATCTAATTTTTATATAAACGAGATGTGTGTTTTTTTTCATTTGTTCAAAAATATGGCCCAATATTTTTATTATTTTTATTTTATCTTACAAATTTGTTAAAAAAAATATGAGGGAGAATTAAAAAGAGGGAGAGAGGAGAGGGGGGAGAGAAAATATGAAGGAGAAAAATGTCTGCACAGTGGAGAGAGTAGAAAAGGTGCGCAGGGAAAAAGGGAAGAGGGGAAAGTAAAAATATGTGTCGCGGGTTAAACCGTATATCTATAAAAAAAATATTTTAAATTTTATAATTAAATCTATTTGAAGATGCGCGGGTTGTAAACAAAATCGTTTATATTATATTTTAAAGATTCTACTTCTTAAGTATAATAATTTAAAAAATCTACCACAATATTTATATTATATATTGCGTATCTAGTGTAATAGGTATGGGTCCGAGGAGTATTTTATTTTAATTGTAAGCCTATAATGAATTAGACTCAGCCTATTTAATACGTAATTAGCACAATGATCAACATAAGTCTGATAAATTAGAGATTGGCGGCGGCGGAACACATAACTCCATTGACAACCTCCAGCGCCCAATCCACGCCCAATCCAAGTAAGCAGGTAAGTTATTTTCTTATATATATATTTACATTAATCATTATCTTTGATAATTTGAACAAAATTCTATCATAGTTCTCCACGTGGTAGAATATTAATTTGAGTTATAAATTATTTGGCTACAAAATTACAAAATCACAGTCGAAATTATTAAATAAATTAGTTGGGTTGCGTAAGCATTTTTTAGAAATATGTGAATATTAGTGTTAAAACGAACATTCGTATGCATATTATTAATCTGAATATTGTTTCTTACGTAAGATATACAAGGGGTATGTATATATACTTGACTGCTACTATAAGCCCTAACAGAAGATAAAAAGGCCCATAAATAATTATGGAAACTAACTCCTAATAATATGCAACTAACTCTAGATACTCAAAACAAACTCACGTGACTAAACTGAAAGATCACGTATACACAAATCTGGTGAAATATCATCCAATACTCCCCCTCAAGTTGGCATGTGAAGGTCTCGAACACCCAACTTGCCTCGAAGAAACTTGAAACGCTCAACTCCAAGTGCTTTGGTAAATATATCTGCAACTTGATTGGTGGTCGAGATCATGCATGGACGAATGTCCCCACTCGTAACTCGTTCACGTACAAAATAACAATCCATTTCAACATGTTTAGTGCGCTCATGGAAAACGGGGTTTATAGCAATACGATGGGCCGTTTGATTGTCACAATATAGATCGGTAGGACCTGTTTGAAAAATCCCAAAATCACGAAGCAACCACCGAAGCCAAACAACTTTGCAAAATGTGGTGGCCATAGCTCGATACTCCACTTCGGCCGACGACCTTGACACAACCGATTGCTTCTTGGTACGCCACGATACGGGAGCAGCGCCAAGTGTAATAACATAACCTGTGGAGGATCGACGAGTATATGGGCATCCAGCCCAATCCGAATCACAATGTGCTCAAAGAGTGAAATCTCCAGCTGCTGGGAGAAATATTCCTTGTCCCGGCGACTGCTTCAAGTAATGGAGCACTCTGTGAGCGGCTGTTAAGTGTGTTTGGCGTGGGCAATTCAAAAACTGACTCAATTGACTCACCGCAAAGACGATGTCAGGACGGGTAACTGTCAAGTACAATAATCGCCCAATCACACGCCGGAATTGTGATGCATCGACGAAGGGACTCTCATTGTCGGGGCACAATTTTAAGTTTTGTTCCATGGGGAACGCACTCGGTCTACTTCCCATTAGACCACTCTCCTCCAAGATATCTAATGCGTATTTTCGTTGATTCAAGATAAAATCTTCATGTGACCTCGCGACCTCAATTCCCAGAAAGTATTTAAATTTCCCCAAATCCTTGATACTGAATTTTTCATCTAGATAGCGCTTGACGTTGGCAATGTGAGTAGAGTCATTGCCTGCTAAGATGACATCATCGACGTAAATGAGTGCGGAAACGTAGGTAGGACCTTTTCGAAAAATGAAAAGGCAATCATCGGCTCTAGACTGTTGAAAACCGATTGATTGCAAGGCTTGGGTAAACTTCTCATACCAATTCTGAGAGGCTTGCTTGAGACCGTATAAGGATCTCTTTAGTTTGCATACCCGTGTGTCGCCATCTTTTACAAAACCCTGGGGTACACGCATATACACGTTTTCATGTAGGTCACCATGTAAGAAAGCATTATTTACGTCCAATTGATGCACCTCCCAATTTCGTTTGGCCGCAACGGTTAACAAACAACGGACGGTGACGAGTTTGGCTACAGGAGCAAATGTCTCATGGAAATCAATGCCCACGACTTGAGTAAAACCTTGTGCCATTAATAGAGCTTTGTACCTCTCAATAGTACCATCGGGTTTATATTTTATTTTGTAAACCCATTTCGATCCAACTGCCTTTTTTCTGGGAGGGAGTGGAGTTAAGTCCCATGTATCATTTGCTTCTAACGCATTAATTTCTTTTGTCGTCGCTTCACGCCACAATAGGTCTTTCACTGCTTGAGAAAAATGCTTGGGCTCTTCGCGAGATGTGATTGCTGCCAAAAACGTTTTATGAGGCTAAGAGAACTTGTCATAAGTGATGAAATTTGATAATGGGTATGTGGTTGATCCTACTGAGTTGGACTGTGAATGATCTATTGATGGCGGTAAATCTGTGACATAAGAATCCAAGTATTTAGGGCGCATCTTAATTCTCTGATTTCGACCAATTGTTGGGGCTGTGACGGCTGGAGCGAGTTCATTCGATATTGTTTCGGCTGGGACAACATCGGTCAGAATGTCTCGACCTGGTGAAATGTCATCCAAAACATCGCCTATAGTGGGGGACTGATCAGATGTGTCGGGTACAGTGATAGGAACCTCCTGTTGTGATGATGGTCGAATATAAGGGCGTAGGTTGCCAAAATATTCAGTGGTGTGGCTTTGCACACACGCACTTGCTACTGTGACGGCAGTGGTAAAATCCATATCAGTCGTGCCTTTTAAAGGATATATTTCTTCCATGAATGTGACATCCCGAGAGCTATAGATCTTGTGCGACTATAGATCAAAAACTCGATATGCCTTTTGCCCAGAAGGATACCCAATAAATATACAAGCTCTACCCCGTTCATCGAACTTGTCTTTACGTCGGTTATCATGGGCGTAAACTAAACAGCCGAAGACTCGGAGATGGTCATATGTTGGTAGTTTGTCAAATAAAACTTCATACGACGTTTTATTGGACAGAATTGGCGAGGGAAGTCGATTGATTATATAAACATCGGTGAGAACACATTCCCCCCAAAATTCGATGGGAAGGCCCGACTCAAATCGCAAAGCACGTGCAACATCCAAGATGTGTCTATGTTTTCGCTCCACAACCTCATTTTGTTGTGGAGTGTCTGTACATGAACTTTCAAATAAAATACCATTATCATCATAAAATTGAAGCAACGTAGTGGACTGAAATTCAACCCCATTATCTGATCGAATTCGACAAACACGACGAGTAAACTAAGTACAAACCATTTTGACAAATCGAAGTAAACAAGCAGCAGCATCAGACTTCCGTGGTATAAGGAAAATCCAAACTCCTCGTCTATAATCATCAACAATTGAGAGAAAGTAATGTGCACCGGTAAACGTATCACATCTATAGGGACCCCAAATGTCACAATGAATCAATTCGAAACTAGAAGTAGTTCGACTAGTGCTATACGGAAAGGGTAAACGAGTTTGCTTAGCTCGTATACATGAATCACAAAAAGGACTAGATTTGAAATTTTTTCAAGGAGGGTATAGATTTCAGTCTATTATCAGATGCATGACCCAGGCGCTTATGCCATATGTCTGATCCTCCAACAGTGGTGAAAACTGTTCCTTGATTCCTTAATTGCTCTATGTAATACAAACCATTAGAATACTTACCCGCTCCAATCAATGTCCTCGAGGGTAAGTCCTGTATTTCGCAAAAATTCGGGAAGAATAAGAATATGCAATTTAAGTCAGCAGAGAGACGCTCGACAGACAATAAATTGCAATGAAAACGCGGTATAAATAGAACACGTTCAAGCCATAATCCATTTTTTAAAATTGTCGTGCCTACGCTGTGTACATGCACCATTTCGCCATTTGGGATTCTTACTGGAGGTTCAGAATGGTTTCTTATAACATTACTCAGAATACTCTCATCACATGTAATGTGCTCGGTTGCACCCGAGTCAATGATCCAAGAGGCAAATCCGTACCTGCCATGTTTGCCTTCGAATTGGAAGAATTCAATATTTTGCCATCAGCAAAACCAATCTTGTTTTTAGCATATAAGAAATTTGTGATGTTATCAATCACGACGGGCGACACCTTTGGGCCGCTACCAGAACCATCACACCTTTTCTCCGAATCATCATCTCTCGATTTAGTTCCCATCAAATTTCTCACACCGTAAAACGTCGTGATCAAGATTTGATTGGAACTTGAGTAATCTACCAGGATTGCTGATACCATGTTAAAACGAACATTCGTATGCATATTATTAATCTGAATATTGTTTTTGCGTAAGATATACAAGGGGTATGTATATATACTTGACTGCTACTATAAGCCCTAATAGAAGATAAAAAGGCCCATAAATAATTATGGAAACTAACTCCTAATAATATGCAACAAACTCTATATACTCAAAACAAACTCACGTGACTAAACTGAAAGATCACGTATACACAAATCTGGTGAAATATCATCCAATAATTAGGAGTATGAGGGTGAAGTTAATTTATGATAGAATTTATTTTTTTGAAATGTTAAAATTATGAGATGGACAAATAAGATAAGTGTATAAACAATTGTGAATTGAAATAAGACAAGAAATATTAAATATTAAATTGATTTTTGGCCCCTATCCCTATCCAATCATGCTCACAAGCCTCCATGCAAAATAATAATTAAAACAGGAGATTGTAAAATTAATTCAGAAAAGCTTTATATTATAAGAAGACAAATTAAGGTGGGCAAATGAAATCAGATTAGACTGAAAGTAATTAATTAAAATAGAAAAGTACGTACTAATTTTTTTATTTAAAAGAGACAGAGAAAAGGGCGGGTGACAAAAGCAGTGAATTTTTTGAAGTGTGAGTAGTCGTCTTCTTGTGGGCTGACCTTTCCTGCAAACATTTAATCATAATATTCTAATGATGTTTTTGCTTTTTTATTTTTTGTTTACGTTTTAATCTCTAGAATTTAGAATTTTAATATATCGAGAGAGATATAGGGGTTTAATTTGACTCAATATTTTATACGAAACTATCGAGAGATAAGAAATAGAGAGTTGTAGAAAAAAAGGTAGAAAAATAACGAATTTTGCCAAAATATGAAATTATCTCAGAAATCTATTTTAATTTGATATTTTGTCTTGTGAATTTCATCAAAAATTCAGATGTTCATTTCTTCAACTTCTTCCTTCTCTCTTAATCATGGAAAGTTTTTTCAAGTTTTTCTCCACATAATTAAATCATTTTCTCATTTTAATACAATACATACCCTCATTAGAAAGCACCAGTTTAAAAGTTCAAACAGAAAAAACCAACCGATCGAATCAAATTAAAATATTCCGTATAAATTATGATTTGATTTTTAGTTTACAGTTAAATTTTTTTTCATTATGGTTAGATGTTTAGTTTTCACTAATGAAAAAATCCAAAATTAAACCATATTGATCTAATATTATATAAATAAAAACTATATATTCTATAATTCATTTTATTTCAATATTTTTATAATCTAGCTTAGATTTTCAGGTTAATATTTCTTATATTTTCATAATTTATTTCACTATTTCGTATATTTTTAATGACTAGTTTTTATAATTTGAAAAGTTGGGATTGTTTTTAATTTGTTTGGATTATATTTTGTATACTTAATTGTATTTTATCTATTTATTAATTATTTTACAGTAAAAAAATACTTTTGTTCGATTTAGAACCGACAAAAATATTTCAATTATAACTATTTTTATAAATACGATTTGATTTTCAATTTTGTCAATTTATATTTCGATTTACTTAACCACACCCCTACACCATACCACCAAAAATATTTCTCTCACCTTAAATTTGGGTGAGAGAAAGCATATCCAATGAATTTAAGCCTAGTCAAATAAACAATTAAAAGTGGGCCAAAACATAAATGGGCCCAGAGAAGGTCCAAAAATAAAGAAGGGATTGGGTTCTAAAAATTAAGAATTAAGCTGAAAATTAAAAACCAATGGGATCGTTTTAATTTTTTTAATTTTTTTTTATATATATAATAAAAAGAAAAGCCACATACATATTTATATCCTTCCACTATATCACGTTTCCATAAAAATAGCGCCAAAATCCAAGATAACAAAGATACGTTTCCATATATATATATATATATCATGCATGTTTCCATATAAAACCCCAACATAAACCCTAACTATACTCTATTCATTGCATTGATTTAACGTTTGTAATTTTATTGTCTTCAATTAAGCGACGATGCATTGTCATGCTTGTTCTAAAAATTTCAGTCAAGCTGCTCGTGACAAAGGCTATATGTAACTCCTTAATATACCTTTTTTTTTAAATGCCAATTTTTTTTTTCTTTTTTAAAAATTGTAACAGAAACAGTAATGTGATGATTTGTAATTGTACAGATGTTGTCCACACTGTGGAGCAATTGTTGATGAGGACAACTTTACCGAGGAGCCCACGTTTGTCAAAAATTCTTCTGGACAGGTTTATTTTAATTTTGTATTAGGGTTTATGTTAATTGCCTCGTTAAATTGTTTGATTATTATGAATGTTGTTGATAGAATCTAAATTTCCATTAAATTATTTTTGTAGTAACATTAAAAAATTTCATGAAAAATTACCATATTCGAACGTAGATACCAAAAGTGTAACCGAAAAAATTCTTGTGGGACTAATTTTGCAATTAATTAACCTGATTGTTTATATGTTAGTGAATTTGGCTTATCAGTATGTTATTTGATTCAAATTATCCATATTTGTTTAAATTTTGTTCATATTAATTATATGTTAATTGATTCAACGGAGCCAACTATCATGGACTATTGTGAGGACTGTCCAAAATAAGATAGGAATTTCTGACAGGACATACGACGAAGGTAAATAGGTTCATTTGCTACTTCTAATACTATAAATTCTTCCTTCACAGGTACCTTATCAATCAAGTGAAACAATCACTACATTCTTGACTTTTATCCATTTTCGTTAAACATATCTATATATCACATATTTGTGACACAAAATAAACTCTACCAAGATGGTGACAGTTGAGGTGAAATTTAACAAACTTTTTTATGTATACTTTGATTGTCTTCTCATCGAATTGCCTTCGTTTTGCAGCGTCTTATGGGATAAAGGACATGATTTATGCCCTAGGAATTGATGGTGGTGATTCTCTAGCTAGCCAAGTTTTAAGATTGTTTGTGGTATATATGACTCTTTTGGTATATCCTACTTATATATTATGTTGATTATTACTATAATTACTATGGCATGGCATTTACAAATATTAGTTGAGCGCAACTTCACCAGGGGACGTAGGAGAGAGCTAGTGCAGGCTTCTTGCCTTTACATTTGTTTTAGGTAATTAAATCTCTTAATTCCTTTTTTTGTCTGGTTTAAATTAATTGGCAGAAATATAAAAGATTGTTTTTATTTCCACTTTGTTTTGTAGGATAAACTTGAAGCCATTTCTTCTTATTGATTTCTCAGAATATCTGGGGATAAACGTGTAAGTGATTATTTAGAACAATTATCAATATTGATGTTTGGATAATTAAATCTCTTCTTATTCTTTGTAATGTATCACAGGTATGTCCTAGGGACGGTCTTTTTGCAGATTTGCAAAGCTTTAAGCTTAGTAGAACATGATTTTGTTTAGAAGCCCGTGGATCCTAGCCTCTTCATTCACAAGTTTACTGATAGTAAGTCCCACTCTATATTTTATTTTCAATATTTGTAAATTTTGGTGGTTTAATTATAAGCATGATTGAAATATTGTTTGTAGATCTGTTTAAAGGCAAAAACCACAGTATTGCTATGACAACACTTCGAATTATTGCTAGCGTGAAGCGTGACAGGATGCAGATGACGAAGGCTTAATTAAACATATTTGGAGCATGGTCGAGATATCTTTTCTAACATAAATTGCTTGCAGACGGGGAGGAAGCCGGGTGGACTATGTGGCGCTGCGCTTTATATATCTTCCCTCTCACACGGTCTCAATTGTACAAAGTCTGATATTGTGAGTTTAGTTTAACATACATCTATTTAGATGGGGAATGATGATATTGTCCATTGGAGGTTTTTTTTTTTCCTTATTTGTGTTGTGTGTATCGTTTTTAGATTAAGGTCATGCACATCTGTGAAGCGACTCTAACCAAGCGATTGATTGAGTTTGAGAATACCGAGTCTGGAAGTTTGACGGTATGATTTATTACATAATTCTAAAAGGTAGTTCATTTGTAGTTGGAACTGAAAATACTTGTGAACTTTGGTAGATCGAGGAGTTCAAGATTAAAATGAAGGAGTTGGAAGAAGAAGAGGAGCGAAACAGATTAGCTAATACAGTGCCAAAAGCATCTGGAACTAGTACATTTCTGTGTAAGCATGATGAAAGTGGGAAGACTCCTTTTTCTCATGGTCTTTGCAAAGACTGCTATGACGATGTAAATCCTGAATCTTTCGTGCATTTTGTCGAATATGTTTTCATTTCTTAATTGTGGCTGTGTTAATTGGTGCAGTTCATTCAAATTTCCGAAGGCCTTGATGGTGGATTAGAACCGCCAGCTTTCCAGCGTGTAGAGAGGAAAAGAATAATGGCGATGGAAGCTGCTAAAGATAGCTAGAAAAAGACGGATTCTTCGACTTCCTCTAACTTGGAACAGAACAAAAATCAACCTAATGTACGTTTTTTGTCCTAAAGTCGTTAGAATTTGAAGTATGATGTTGTTTTGGGAATTGATCTCATAACTTTTGCATTTTTCGCAAAAGTTTTTGGGACCAAAATTTAACCAATTAAGGAGTTACAAAATTGGAATGAATTTTAACCCTTACACTATTTTTCTCCTTTGTTTCATGCAAACTGCAGTCTAATGAACAAAGGAGCACCAAGAATATGACTGAAGGTAATGTTATGCAACATGATCAATAAGAATATGTTTTATATTTAAAGGAACATTGATTTTAATTGATTATTCCAGGAGCTTCCTTGGAGAAGGAAATCGACCACGATTATGTTGACAATGGGATACATTCCGATCCTCCTGTTGAAGATTCGGAGACGCTATCCGTCGTCGATGATGAGGATGTTGATGAGTATCTTCTTCACACTGAGGAGGAGAAGCAGTTAAAGAAGATTGTCTGGGAAGAGATGAACAAATAATATGTCGAGGTATTAATCTTGTTTTATGTAAGAATAATGTTTCTTAATTTTATAGTAATTGGGTTAAATTTGCATCTGTGTCTGTTTTCTAACTCACAGGAACAAGCAATAAAAGAAGCAGAAGAAAAAGCAGCACGCGAAGCATACGAAGCCAGGATTGCAAACTGCACCGAGGAAGAAAAGGCTAACCTGGAGTTTGCTGCTACGGCAGCAGCAAACGCTGCAAAGTCGAGGAAGGTGGAGTCTTGAAAATTGTTTTTAATAACTAGTTTTTATAACTTGGGATTGTATTTCATCCATTCATTGTGATTGTATTTAATTTGTTTGGATTATATTCCGTTGTGATTGTATTTTGTCTACTTATTAATATTGTGCAATAAAAAAAAAATTCTTGACAAAAATATTTCTGACTTTTATAAATATGATTGATTTTCAATTTTATCAATATATATTTCGATTTACTTAACCACACCCCTACACCATACCACCAAAAATATTTCTCTCCCCTAAATTTGGGTGAGAGAAAGCATATCCAATGAATTTAGACCTAGTCAAATAAATAATTAAAAGTGGGCAAAAACATAAATGGGCCCAGAGAAGGTCTAGAAATAAAGGAGGGACTGGGTTCTAAAAATTAAGAATTAGGCTGAAAATTAAAAATCAATGGGATCGTTTTAATTATTTTTTTATATATAATAAAAAGAAAAGCCACATACATATTTATATCCTTCCACTATATCACGTTTCCATAAAAATAGCGCCAAAATCCAAGATAACAAAGATATGTTTACATATATATATCATGCATGTTTCCACAACATAAACCCTAACTATTTTATAATATATATATATATATATATATATATATATATATATATATATACACTCTATTCATTGCATTGATTTAACGTTTGTAATTTTATTGTCTTCAATTAAGCGACGATGCATTGTCATGCTTGTTCCAAAAATTTCAGTCAAGCTGCTTGTGATGAAGGCTATATGTAACTCATTAATATACCCAACGGTATGCAGTATTGGGCTTTAAGCCCAATTTCAGTGTTTTATCTCAGTGCTATATATATGGTCTTTGAGATCCGTAATCTGTAACCCTAATTAAGTAATAAAATCCATTCTCCTCTCTGCCCGTGGACGTAGCCAATTCATTGGTGAACCACGTAAATCACTTGTCTTCTTTACGTTTCTTGTTCATGCTCTATAATCCTATTCTGTCACAACATTTTTAATACCAAATTTTTTTTCTTTTTTAAAAATTGTAACAGAAACAGTAATGTGATGATTTGTAATTGTACAGATGTTGTCCACACAGTGGAGCAATTGTTGATGAGGACAACTTTACCGAGGAGCCCACATTTGTCAAAAATTCTTCTGGACAGGTTTATTTTAATTTTGTATTAGGGTTTATGTTAATTGCCTCGTTAAATTGTTTTTTGTTATGAATGTTGTTGATAGAATCGAAATTTCCACTAAGTTATTTTTGTTGTAAAATTCAAAAATTCCATGAAAAATTACCATATTCGAACATAGATACCAAAAGTTCAATCCAAAAAATTCATGTGGGTCTAATTTTGCTATTAATTAACCTGATTGATTTTGTGTTACTGAATTTGACTTATCAGTATGTTAATTGATTCAAATTATTCATATTTGTTTAAATCTTGTTCATATTAATTATATGTTAATTGATTCAACAGAGCCAACTATCAGGGACTATTGTGAGGACTGTCCAAAATAAAATAGGAATATTTGACAGGACATACGACGAAGGTAAATAGGTTCATTTGCTACTTCAATACTATCAATCAAGTGAAACAGTTACTACATTCTTGTATGCAAATCAACATTAGGCGTATAGTTGTTTAGTGTGCATGGCGCGCGATTTTTACCATTTTCGTTAAACATATCTATATATCACATATTTGTGACACGAAATAAACACTACCAGGATGGTGACAGTTGAGGTGAAATTTAACAAACTTTTTTATGTATACTTTGATTGTCTTCTCATCGAATTGCCTTCGTTTTGCAGCGTCTTATGGGATAAAGGACATGATTTATGCCCTAGGAATTGATGGTGGTGATTCCTTAGCTAGCCAAGTTTTAAGATTGTTTGTGGTACATATGGCTATTTTCTCATATCCTACTTATAATATATTCTGTTAATTATTATTATAATTACTATGCTAATGGTATTAGTGGTTCTCTACTTGGTGTGGAGAAAGGAACAGTGGAGGAAATGTATGATTTGTATCGTTACCATGCTTGTTCATTGAGGTTTAGCATACGTAAATCAACAACAAGATATTCTGCAAGCAATAATAAGGTTGTGTTGTCCAAATTTTTTGTGTGTTCTTGTCAAGGAGTGAGATAAAAAAATGAAAAAAGTCTTGGAGCCGGTACAATTGTGAAGATGAAGGATGTTGGAACTACAAGAACGGGTTGCAAAGCATCAATGTTGGTTAGAAAAAATAAAAATGAAAGATTTGAAGTTGTGAGACATGATGTACAACACAATCATCAGTTTACTAGAAGTGAATGGAGCCATCTACATCGTTCAGAAAGACAGATTACGACTAACACAGGAAAGGTAATAGAAGATATGTTGTCTTCAGGGATGAAACCAATAGATTCCTATCGTTACATTGCACAAAATATTGGGGGAGAAGGAATTGTTGGGCACACTATCAAGGATCATTACAACTTTGTATCGTTGGAAAATGAAATTGGTCGAAATAGGTGATTCAAATGCATTAATTGATTTGATGGATAAGCAAGAAAACGAAGAGGAGGGCTTCTTTTACAAAGTAAGACTAAATGAGGAGGGGAGATTAGTAAGCATTTTTTGGAGGGACTCGTTAATGAAGGAAGATTATGAGGTCTATGGAGATGTTGTCGTGTTTGACACGACTTATAAAACAAACAAGTACGATTTAATATGCGCTCCCTTTGTAGTGGTTAATAATCACTAGAAGAACGTGATGTTTGGTTGTGCTTTCATATCTGATGAGAAAACGAGACATTCGAATGGCTTTTTCAAAATTTCAAGAAAGGAATGCTAGGAAAAACTCCTACAACCATGTTCACGGACCAGGACATGGCAATATCAAAGGCAATAGAAAAGGTATTAAAACATTATATGCTGTAATTACACATGTGGTATTACTGATTGTTCATTATAGTATTATTGTATATTACTTATAGTATTACTGAATTACTGATATCTATTTGTTGGGAAATAAAATGATTTTGATTAAGATACCAAAACCCCTGATTGATGATGATCAGATTAGTTGAGATACAGTCTTAAAAAGCATCAGTCTAGTTGTCTAAGGTTAGTTGAGACAGTAAAAATGCTTAAGTCTAAATCTCAGTAATGTTGTGAGATTATAGTTCAGGATAGGTGTCCAAAGCTGGAATGTTAGGCAGCTTGTTAAGTGTTAGGACAAGTTTGCTGAATATACAAGACAAGCTGACTAAAGTGGACAACATGGCTGAATGATCAAGAATGATAAGACAAAGCTTCATGCATTGATAAGAAATGTATCAAATCAATTGAAGTGCTAATGATCAAGAGCATTGAATGCTATACTCACAGAAGACATATTTAATGAAGCATTTATTGCCATCAAGCCTGAACTAAGCATTGAAGACTTAGAAGCATTAAAGACTGAAGTATTGAATGAATGTTGGAACATTCTAGTTTGCAGCAGGAATGTTCAGGGGAGTTGTCCCATCTGACCGTTGGTTGAGTGTAGAGTCTGCCACAAATCAACCTTGGGAAATGTGCAAATTTGGAAACTGATACAAGTCATCTCAGCCGCATTTTTCAGAAGTCAACACATTCATTCAAGCAACCATTGAAGAAGCTTTTACACAGTGGATAATAGGATGTCAAGCTTCATAACCGTTTCAATGGTGCTGCAAATAGACAAGTTTGAAATGCTATCTCTCCAACGGATAGTTGATCAAATTTGCCTATAAATTCAGAGGTGATCAAAGGATTCAAGCATCCAACTACTTGTTATCAAACTATCATCAAGCAATCAAAGGAAACCAAAGTTGTTCTTAAGAATCCCAAGTTTCCTGATCACTTCAAGTAGCTAAGCCAATTCTTGTACTATCCCAAGCATAGAATTGAGATATCCTAAGCCTTTACATTGTTCTTATTGTAAATGATATCTCTACTAGTTGGAACCAAACCTCAAACCCTTACCTCATTTAGTGAAGGAGTGTTTGTTGTAGAAGTGAGAAGTTAAGGACTGTTATTAAGAAACACAGTCTTAACTCAGAAAGATTGAGCACTAGGACTCAGATTATCATAGGGATCAAAGCACTAAGAGAGTGTTGTTGATCAGTGCACCTTGGCACTATAACACAAGCTAATTCCATTGTTAAGGAATTATCCTGTTCAATCAGGGAAAGTGGATGTAGGAGTATTGAGACTCTGAACCACTATAAAGTGCTGTGCCATTTACTTACTGCTTTCATTCTATTGTTTGCATTGCTTTACTCACAATCATTCATTTTCAAAGGAATCAATTCAGTAAGATAAGAAAAACTGTTTTGGACAAACTCCCTGATTAACTGTTTGTTTTCAGAAATTAACTTGGAGTATTTCTTCAAAGAAAAGGCCAACCACATTCCGCACTTAGAAAATCTCTTAAATATTTATCCAACTGATCACTGTCTAGTTTTCAGTAGGACATGTATCTTTTGAAGATCACTCAGGCTAGTTGTCAGACAACCAATCCACTGTTTTTAAGAAGAAAAAGGAAGAATTTGCATGCACAAGTGCATTCCCCCCCCACAATACACTTGTGTCATACTCCATCAAGGACCAACAAGTGGTATCAGAGCAGGGGTTCAAAGACCACTGCCTCTGAAAAATCCAACTGATTTTCAAGTCACATCATTTCTGTGGTCACTGAACTAATCCAAATTTCTGAAAAACTTGTCTGTGTTTATCTAACCAATTTATCTAGTCATGGAAAACAATGCAGTTCCAGGAGATGATGTCAACACCATTAACAACATGGGTCCAAATCAAGTAAATCACATTTCTCACCACAAATTGCCAATGTTCTCAATAGAGAATTATGATTTCTGGAAGATCAGGATGAGAGCACATCTTGCCTGCCAGCATGATGAAATGCTCAAAGTCATCACCAGAGGACCATTCACCTTCACCAAGCTAAATCCCAAGGTCACTGATGCTCAGAAAGCAGACCCAAGGGAGCTATTACCAAAAGATGAGGATGAACTGACAACAGAAAAGAGAAAGAGGCACAATCTGAACTACATTGCCATGAACACCTTGTACCAGACTATTCCAGATGCAGTGATGGGAAGAGTGTATTACTGCACCACAGCAAAAGAGATCTGGGATACCCTAGCACTTATGTGTGAAGGTACCCAAAAGATCAAAGAAAACAAACTTCAAGTGGCCATCCAAAAGTATGAACAATTCACTATGGAGCCCAATGAAACTATTGATCATCTTGATGGCAGATTCACTGACATCATGAATGAGATGAATTCTCTGGGCAAGTTCTATGCCAAAAGAGAAGTTGCACTAAAAATTCTAAGAAGTCTCACATCCAAATGGGACATATATTCAGTCATGATGCAGAACACCAGCAATCTTGACAACATGCCTATGCAGCAGGTGTTCTCTGAACTCAAAGCATATGAGTTTGATCTAAATAGGAGTAAGGTACATGAAGAGCCATCCTCCTCAAGCAAAGGTGTTGCATTCAAGGCTGCTGAGTCAGAAAAGAAGAATGCACAGAAAGCATCTCAAACTGTCTCCAAGACTGAGATGAAGGAGGAGTTGACACTCATGGCAAGGAGATTTGAAAAGCTCAACTCCAGATTTGGTAGATACAAAAAGTTCTACCAAGACAACAGGACCAAGAGAAGATACAGTTCTCCTGACAACAAATCAGAGGACAAACTCTCTGATGAAAAGAAGGCTGACAAGTATGCTGACAAAAAGAAGTACAGCAAAGGTGAACCATCATCATCCAGGAGGAGGAGTCCTCAAGCAAGAAGAATGATGATGAAGATGTGTGTTACAACTGCCAGAAAAAGGGTCACTTTCAGTATGATTGTCCTGACCTAAGCTCAAAAGAAAGGAAAGAGAGGCAGAACAAAAGAGACAAGAGGCTTAACAACAGGAAGGCTATGGTAGCTGGAGAATCAGCAAGTGAAGAAAGTGTGTACTCATCTGATGATGGGTTGTTCTCCAACAGTGACAGTGAAGAAGACTGTCAAATGGCCTTTGAAAATGAAGAGGTATGTTCATCTTCCAACTCTTCTAATGATACACATGAATCTAGTGAAATCCACTTTAACTTTGGAAAGTTATTGGAAGATTTCACTGGAATGCAAGAAGTATGCAATATGGCATTGAGAGAAAATGAACAGTTGAGATCTAAAGTCAAAATCACCAACCTTCCTGAATCAGAGGTTGACATCAGATCAACTGAGTTGTATCAACATATTGTGAGAGAACACAGTGAATTGTCTCTCAAAGTCTCTGAACAACAAAAGTTGATTGATGAACAAAATCTGGTTCTGAAGAAAAAGGACTTTGACCTTAGGACTCTTCAGGCTAAATTTGATAATCTCTCAAATGAATTTGATACTCTTAAATTAAGTGAGGGGAGCCTGAAACTGAAAATGTATGCCTTGAACAAATCCTCTAAGGCAATAGAGAAAATTCAAGGGTTTCAAAGACCAATGGCTCAAAGAAGTAGATTAGGCTATAATCCATTCGAACCCTCACCTGGTCTTAGCATTGCTTCAACAAGCAATACTAAGATGACCTTTGTAAGGTCAGTGGCTCAGCAAAAAGAAAATGAAATGGAAGTGAACCAGCAACTGATCAAGGGTAAGGGTAAAGAAACTCTTATACCTACTCAAGTAAACAATGCTTCTAAACCCAAACCTAAGGAAATGGTTAAGAACATTGTATACAAGAGGAATGAGGTTCAGAAGGGGAGAACCAATGGAAGGCCAACCCAACTGAACACTCATCAGTGGAGTTGTCCAAAAACTGTTCAGAAGAGGCCAACTCAAATAAGGCAACCTCAACTGGACAGATTAAGGCCCAATCCCACTGACAGGTATAACAGCTTCAGGAAGCCTAGACCCTTCATGCCTAAGGGAAAAGGCCATCCTAGCTCCTATCCTCAAAGGTCTTACCAAGCTGCACCTAAGTCTAGTAATTTCAGGAGACATGTCCCAAAGAAATTCACCAACCCTCCTGAACCTTACAAGGCTAACACCCATGCACAGAAACCACCTAAGGCATTTCAGGGTAGGACTGTGTATGTAGATGTAAATGGAAACCAAGTCAATCACTTTGAGTCAATCAGAGTAATTAGGAAAATTTGGGTTCCAAAAGGTACAGCTAACCCTCTAGGACCCAACATTCAAAGGGTACCTAAAATTTGACTTTGCAGGGCAACAAGGACCACAAGAAAAGGAGAAGCATAAATAAGAGAACAGCATTGTACTTGGACAGTGGATGTTCAAGGCATATGACTGGAAACAAGGAGCTTCTCTCAGAATTCATTGAAAAAGATGGTTCTTCAGTAACCTTCAGAGATAGCTCTCAAGGAATCACAGGAGGTTATGGTACATTAAATATTGGTAGTGTAAAAATTACTGATGTTTCATATGTTCTAGGCCTAAAATATAACTTGCTATCTATAAGTCAAATCTGTGATAAAGGATACATTGTTGAATTTGCACCTAATGAATGCATTATCAAAGTCAAATCAACACAACAGGTGCTACTAACAGGGGTGAGAAAGGGAAATGTCTATTTTGCAGATTGGAGCAAAACCCCTGAAACAGTCTGCCTTGTTGCCAAAAGTACAAATGAGCAGAGCTGGCTGTGGCACAAAAGACTGAATCACCTGAACTTCAAAACCATCAACAAATTGGCAAGGAACTCTCTAGTGAAAGGGCTACCAAATCAAGTGTTCACTAAGGAACATGTATGCCAGCCATGTCAGGAAGGAAAGCAAATCAAATCTTCATTCAAAGGAAAGCCTGTCATTTCTACTGAGAGAGTTCTCCAACTACTGCATATGGACTTGTTTGGTCCAATCATCCCAGTAAGCTTAAATGGAAGAAAATATGCACTAGTTGTTGTTGATGATTTTTCCAGGTACACTTGGGTGGTATTTCTTCTGAACAAAAAGGAAACCCAAGTCAAACTACCTGAATTGATGATGAGATTGAGCAATGAAAAGGGCCTAAGTATTGTCAAGATCAGATCTGACAAAGGCACTTAATTCATAAACTCATACATCAATGAGTACTGCAGCAAAAATGGTATCACTCATGAAACTTCAGCAGCAAGAACACCTCAACAAAATGGTGTTGCTGAAAGAAGGAACAGAACCTTGAAAGAAGCAGCAAGAACACTAATTGCTGAATCCAAATTGCCTAAAAGGTTCTGGGCTGAAGCCATCAACACTGCATGCCACACTCAAAACAGGTCCTTAATCACTAAAGGACAAGGTAAAACTCCATATGAACTATGGAAAGGTAGATTGCCCACTGTTGCCTATTTTCATATATTTGGTTGCAAGTGTTTCATTCACAATAATGGGAAAGAGCAATTGAAAGCAAAGCTGATGAGGGAATATTTGTTGGATATTCACAAATCAGCAAAGCTTATAGAGTCTACAATTGTAAAACCCTTGTTGTGGAAGAAACACCTCATGTTGTGTTTGATGAATCTATTAATGAGTTCAGGGATAGAAACCTGAATATTGATGAGATAACACAAAGAACAACCAGATTGAGGCTTCAAAGCAAGGAAACAGTGTTTGTAGATGTTGCCCAGCCTGAACTCCATGAAAATCAGAAACTAGAAAACCTACCTGATGGCAATCAACCAGAGGACAACCAACCTGAAGGAGAAATTGAACTAACTGACCCCATCCCAGTTCAAAACCAGGTAACAACTACCAATGAAGAAGCAAGCTCTGCTGAGGTAGTCAATGGATCAAATATTCAAGGGGGAACCAATGAAAATGTCAACCTATCTGACAATGAGGACAATACCCCTGAATATGATCCTGAACTCGATCCTTCAATTAATTTTCCTGAATTTAATGAATCTAGTGATCCAAATTCAGAAGAGGACAATCCTCCTGAAGGGATCAGGTCTAGAAGGACTTGGTTGCATGACCACCCAACTAGCCTGATACTTGGTAATCCAAGTGATGGGATCAAAACTAGAAGATTTCATGGAGAAAGTGCTTTGTTTTGTTGTTTTCTTTCAGAACAGGAACCAAAGGACATTGAGGAAGCACTACAAGACACCAACTGGATTATTGTCATGCAAGAAGAGCTAAACCAGTTCACCAGGAATGAAGTGTGGGAACTGGTGGATAGGCCAACTCATCAAGATGTCATTGGAACCAAATGGGTATTCAAAAATAAGAAGAATGAAAATGACATCATTGTGAGAAACAAAGCAAGACTGGTGGCCAAAGGATACTGTCAATCTGAAGGGATTGATTATGATGAGACATTTGCACCAGTGGCCAGACTTGAGGCAATCAGACTCTTCTTAGCATATGCAGCTCACATGAGGTTCAAAGTATATCAAATGGATGTGAAGAGTGCATTTATCGATGGGGTACTGAAAGAAGAAGTGTATGTTGAACAACCCCCAGGCTTTGAAGAAGGAGATAAGGTGTACAGATTGAAGAAAGCCCTCTATGGCTTAAAGCAAGCTCCAAGAGCTTGGTATGACACTTTATCACAGTTTCTTCTAGATCATGGGTTTGTCAAAGGCACTGTTGACAGAACCTTGTTCAGAATCTGTGAAGGAGATGATATTTTGTTAGTCCAAATTTATGTGGATGACATTATATTTGGATCTCCAAATGAGAAATTGTGTGAGAAATTCTCCAAACTCATGCAAAGCAAATTTGAGATGTCCATGATGGGATTGATGAATTTCTTTCTAGGACTTCAAGTCACTCAATCAAAGAAAGGAATATTCATCAATCAGACCAAATATACTAGAGACATGATCAAGAAGTTTGGATGTGCTTCAAGCAAACCAGTTAGAATTCCCATGAATACTAATTGGAAGATGGATCCTGATGAAAGTGGAGTATCTACCAACTACACTGAATACAGAGGCATCATTGGATCCCTACTCTATTTCACTGCAAGCAGGCCTGACATCACATTTGCAGTTGGAGTATGTGCCAGATTTCAAGCAAATCCAAAGTAGAGTCATCTTGAAGCTGCCAAGAGGATTCTAAGATATCTCAAGGGAACTGAGAATCTTGGGCTATGGTATCCAGCAGATGATAACATTAAGCTCACTGGATATTCAGATGCAGATTATGGAGGATGTAGAATTGACAGAAAATCCACCTCTGGAACATGTCAATTCTTGGGCAGCAAGCTGATCTCATGGTTTTCAAAGAAACAAAACACAGTTGCCACATCAACAACTGAAGCAGAATATGTAGCAGCTGGAAGTTGCTGTGCTCAGATACTTTGGCTCAGACAGCAACTCAGAGATTACAAAGTCATCACAAATGAAGTTCCCATATTCTGTGATAACAATAGTGCAATTGCTATTTCACAGAATCCAGTGCTCCACACCAGATGCAAACATGTTGATATCAAACATCATTTCATTAGGGATCATGTGGAAAAGAAAGATATCAAGCTTGTCAAAATCCACACTAATAAGCAAAAAGCTGATATCTTAACTAAGCCATTAGCTGAAGCAAGGTTCTTGTAACTTTCAGCTGAATTGGGCTTACTTGATCCAGGGAAGATGGAAAAATGAAGGAAGGGAGCTCATATGAAGGGGGAAGTTCACTAAGTTGAACTTCAGCAAGAATGACCAACCTCACTAAAGTTGTCTGCCAAAAAGGGAAACTCAGTGGAGTTGTCCTTATAGTATTCAGCAATGTTGGTCAGGAGATCTGTCCTAGTGGGACCCAGTCAGCAACATTGGGACCCACTCAGGCATGTTGGTCAGTAATTTTGACCAAAATAGTAGTCAAAACACATCTCAGGATGTTTGTCCAAGGTAATAGGGTGATAATTGCTATTTTTAGCATTGATTGGACATTTAAAAGAATTCTTGGGCTAAGAGTAGGCCATTTTAGGATGGCGTGTGATATTAAGGTTTTTGCCCCCAAAATGGCAAATCAGCATTTAATGCAAAAATCTTCTTTAAGATTGCATTAATTACTGTGCCATCATCAAAGCCATTGATTAACCTTAAACCTTCATCTAACCGTTTCTCAGCTCACGACCCCACTTTATCCATTTGGTCTTATGATTTGTCCACCCTCAATTGCTTTTGTCCAACGGTTAACAAAAACCCTGCATATAAAAACTTTCAGTTTTTGCCCTCACTTCTCACGCACAAAGTTCCTTTCAAACTCTTAAGCAATTTTCAGAAAAAAAAAAACCTTCCAACTCTCCATTCTCTTCCATCTCAGAAAATCATCCATGGCTCCCAAACTGAAAAGTGAACAGTTAGTAAACTTCAATGATCCATCTCTGGACATTCATTTTAATTATCTGAGCAATATCAACTCTCTATGGTTCGAGAAACTTGTAGCTTTTGATAGCCCTGATGAAGAAATTCATCCAGTCCTCCAATGGCTTAGGGATGCTGGGCTCGAGAAGTTCCTAGGCACAAAGCCTGATTCTTGCCTCAACCCATTCATGGCTGAGTTCTTTGCCCATCTAAGATGGAAGGGCAAGAAAGGTGATGTGTGCACCAAGTTGACATATGCAGAAGAGGATGAAGAAGAAGAGAGTCAACACACCATCATCTTCACTTCTGAGGATCTTGATGCTAGCTTTGGGCTACCCTCTGAAGGACTGAATCCTGAGTTATACAGAGAAGGAGAGGAGCAGGAGTTTTCAAACCCTTGGATGAAGGTGCCCAGGAAGCTGGTAGGTGCTCAAAACAAGAAAACTTTGAAACTTCTATATGAGCATGTTGGGAATAAAATGATACATGTTTTGATTAAATACCAAAACCCCCTGAGACATGCCCAAGTCAAGATGATTGTGTTCAAAATGTGATAAGAACACATAGCACAAGGCTAGATGAGAAGCTGATATGTTAGGCAGCTCTTAGATGATTAGATGCACAATGTGAGGGGGAACCTATGACTTCAAAATGATCAAGATCAAGTCCCCTCAAGGCTCATAGTCTGGAACAAACTCTAAGGACAAGAAAACTCCATATGGAACCTAAAACCTTGATCAGGAGAGTTGTCCAGAAGAGTTTCTTCTATGCAAGAAGAAGATTGCAAAGCTCAAAAGGACAAGATTAATCAAATATTATGATCAGGAGAGTTGTCCAGAGAAGTCAACTCTATGTGAAAAAGCTCTTTAGCTAAAAGACCAAGTATGCTGATCAGGAGAGTTGTCCAGAAGAGTTGTCTCAGCAAGATTGAATCAGAACAGATGCTTTAAAGGTTGAAGGTCAACTATGCTGAAGAAGCTAGAGACAACCATATCCTAAAGAACTTCATTGAGACATGCTAAGATCAACTTGGAGTGAAAGAAAGGGAAGAGCCAAGTCATCTGAAGAAGAGCAAGCCAACCTTGCTGAAAAGCAGAACTGCTGATAGTGATAAGGAGAATTGTCCAGTTGATAAGGAATGTTGTCCTATCATTGGATCAACCTTCAGAAGTCATGTCCTAGTCCTAACAAGAAGTCAAACATTGGGAAAAGTGCTGCAGAAAGAAGACAAAGTCTTACAAGCCGTTTATTACCCAAATAAGGACATGTCACTATCAAGAATCTGTCTTCCAGTTTGAAGAACTCAAGGAAGACATTTATAGCAATTTGGGCCTGCCTCTCCAACGGGCAAATCTCCATTTTGTCTATAAATACAAGGAGTGTGAAGACCATTGAAGCACCTCAACCTTGACAAGAATATCCAACTATCCTACAAGTCAAAGTGCTTTCAAAGCTATCAAAGACTATCTTAGTCTTCAAACACTTCTTCTAAGCTAATCCCAATTGTATATCCATACATAAGCTTAGAGAGATATCCTATCCTTATACCTTGATCTTCATTGTAAAGGATATCTCATTAGTTGGAACCTTACTTCAATCCTTACCCCTTTCAAGTGAGAAAGTGAGAAGGTTGTAGTAGTAGAAGTGGTAGGAGCTGACTGTTGAGAGAAGAACAGTTCAGTTCTGAGTTGAGAAGAGGGTACTAGGACTCTAGACATCCTAGGGATCAATTCACCAAGGAGTGGTGTTATTGATCAAGTGCACCTTGGCACTATAAAACAAGTTAATTCCAAGAGTGAAGGAATTATCCTGTTAAATCAGGGAAAGTGGATGTAGGAGCTTGAGTCTCTGAACCACTATAAACTCTTGTGTTGATTTACCTTACAAAGTACTTACATTCATTCAACACTGCACACAAAACTGATCTTTCAAAAGATACATATTCAAAGACTGTGCAAAACTGATTTGGACAAGTTCCCTGAAACTAAACTGGACTGCATTGGATTGACAAAGTGATTTCAGAAACTTAAGGAGTCTAAACTTAAAGGGCCAACCACTATTCCGCACATATAACTCCCCTAGATAGTTATTCAACTGAGTACTCAATAGTACTTAGTAGTTTGACTATCTTAGAAGAGTTAATCATCTTCAGCAGAGTTGTCCAAGACAACCTTGCTGAGCTCTGGTTTGATCAAAGTTGAAAAGAATTGCATACAAGTGTATTCCCCCCCTACACTTGTTATATACTCCTTTCAGGACCAATAGAGCACTTGTTTGATGTTGTGGTGAAAAGCTTGCTAAGTCATTCTGGGAGTGTTGAGCAAATTAGCTTGCCTAAATTGAGAGTAATGGCTGCTGTAATTGACTCTGCTGAGAGAAGAGTCAAATTTGATTGGAAAACTTTCATTCTTGAAAAGATGATGAATGAGAAGTTTAAATTCAAGGAGATGAAGCACCACAAGGTTGTGGTGGAAGGAAAGCTTCAATACTTCACAAAGCAAGCTTGCTCTTGGAAAGATTTGCTCATTATACCCACCTGCAACTCAAACCAAAGCCATTCCCAGCCCTCAAGATTATGTTCAGAAAGTTGTCCTCTAAGACAGAAAAGAGGAAACAAGGGGCAGTAGCAAAGCAAGCACTCATAGTTGCAAAGGTTACTAGATCCTCTCCAAGGAAGAGGAAGGCTCAGACAGAGAAATCTCAGCCAAAGATAAAGAAAATGAAGCAGATTCTCAGTGAATCTTCACCAAAAAGTCAGTCAAAAAGTGGAGGTGCCACTTCTGAGGAGATTGACATAGTTGAGAAAGAAGGAGTCAACCCCCCTGAAGAAAGTGAAGAGCTTAGAGAGATTGTCCCTCTCCAGCCTGAATCTGTAACTGAGTATAGAGACCTTGATAAGCCAACAAGGCCTGAAAGAAGGAGAAGGATAATTAAGACTTCTGAGAAGCAAAAGTTGATGGAGGAGGAGAAGCAGAAGAAGGAATTCTTCAAGGAGATTAGACAAGCCAGCAGGTCTAACTCCAAGTCAAAGTCCAAATCCAAAAGCCCTGGAGCCAACTCTCCTAATATTCAATCCCAAAGAATATCAACATCACATGAGGAAGAAGAGGAGTGCAAGACTCCTGAGGATGCCCCCATTGTGGCCAAGAAGGTCTATTCTCCTGAAGGTGCTCCTGACAGGACAGGCATTGATGTATTGGCTGACCTAGCTGATATTGAAGATAGGCCATTCTCCCCCCTTGATCCCAGAATTCTGTCTTACACCAAACTTCTTGAAACTGCTCTTCAAGAAGGTGATCAATTTACTCTCCCACCCATTCAAGCCATTCCAATAACCTCCTCATGAACATTGCTCTCTAAAGCACCTGAATCCCAAATTGTTTTAAGTTCCTCTGAACCCAACCCATCTGAACCCAACCCATCTGAGCCCCAGTCCAACTTACCTGAATCCCAATCCAACCCCCCTGATTCTCAAGACAACTCTTCTGATGATGATGGAGAAGAGTATACTTATGAGGGGATGCTAAGGAAGATTGCCAAGGCTAATGTTGATGAGCTTTATCCTGGTTTAAAAGAGTTTCTAAGGTTGCAGCAACAGTTCTATGATCTCAGAGCCCTTGTGGAGATCAAAGATAGAACTATTGTGGAAATAGCTCAGGCTATCAAGGATAAAGGTGCCAGCTGATGGCAGGTGGAGGAGAACAGGCTTTTACATTTTGCAAATGTGAAGAAAACAAGTGTACTGACTACTGAAGCCCTGTTCTGCACAATTGTGTCTGAAAAAAGTGTTTGCTGAGAGAGAGAGGATTGCACAAGGAGTTAAGCATCCTGACAGCACCTCTGATGATAATGATGATGATGATGATGATGACAACACCAATCCCAACCCTCCTGGCCTCAATTCTGCTCAGGTACATTACTTGACCTATCATTCAATTAAGGACTCTAATCAATCAGAGGAGTTGACCAAGGGTGGTGACTCAGTCCAAGATGCATTGGCCAAGGATGGTTCTTCTGAGTCTGAGGCAAAGCTTGACAATGTTGAGACTTCCATAGGAGAAGCTGGTTTGAATAAAGCCTCATCAATGTCAGGACAGTTGGACATTGACCAGCCTTTAGTCATTCAGGATGACTCAGTGGACTTGGGATGCCCAAGCACTGTGATCTCCCAACAACTGCCCTCTGTGGATCCTATTGAGGATATGGAGGTGTCAGGATTAGGACAGGAAGGAGTTGAAAAGGATGATAGTTTAGAAAAATCAGAGGGAGAGGGTGGTGATTGTGTGATTACTGGTAGTAAGAGTGCACCACAAATAGAGGGAGATGAAGTTGAAATATTGGGTGCAGCCCAATATGAGAGTCAGGCTATTCTTCAAGTCAAATCTGAACTTGATGAATCCCTTGGTGAAAGGAGGCCTGATTCTCCAGTGAATGTGAGTCCATTATCTATGAATGAAGAAAAGAATTTAGTTGAAAATGAGAGAGAAGGTGCTGATGTATCAGACCTTATGGGAGATGAAAAGAAAGAGGGTGTTGAGGGCGATTTAACTAACACTTTGAGTTTTGCAGATTCAGTTGTTGTCACTATAGAACAAATTTTTGCAGATGCTTCTCTCACAGATATTCCAGTTGATGCTGATATTGATCTTGAAGCAATCTCAGCAAATGTGTCTACTCTGAACAAAATCTACTTTGAGCAAGCCAATACCACTGAGGCTGGATTGCAAATTGCTACACAGACTGCAACCTCTATTGAGGAGCAATCAGAGAAGTTGGACACATTGGTCAGAGAAGTTGGGAAAGCACATGCTGCAACTGTTGACACCCTTGATGGCCAAGGAAAAACTCTAGCCTCAGTGGAGATGAGGCTCACTGGCTCAGAAGAAGTGGTTTTGCCAACCTTGGATGCCAGAATTAGTGGTGTTGAAACTGGACTGCAAACAGTTTCAACAGAAGTTACCAAGGCCAAGGATGCAATGGCAAAATTCACAAAAACTGTGAAAAAGGAGCAGCAAGGTTTAAATAATCTCTACAAGCACAATGCTTTGGCTCTAAAAAGGACAATTAAGGATGCCTTGAGGCAGAGGACAGTAGCTCAGAGGAGGTAAGCTGAGGAGCTAAAAGCTGCAATGGTGAAGGAGGCTGCTGAAAAGTTCACAGTGGAACTTATAGCCAAGGTCTCTGATCAAGTTGTGTCCAACCTCATTGAACAATTACAAGCCAAACTTGATCAATCCTTAAAGGCCACACTTGATGCTATTGTTGCTCAGAAAATGAAGCCAGTCCATGCCTTTCGGAGTATGGCAGATCATAGGATGCAAAACATCCACGATGAGAATGTCTATCTCCTGCAAGAGCTGAAGTCTCTCACTCATTCTCATTCCCGTCTCTCTGTCACTATAAGTGACTTGAAGCCCCAATGTTTTGATAATGCCAAAAAGGGGGAAAGAGAGAGAGCTAGGGCAAAGGGAACCTTGAGGATAGGTGAATCCAAGGGAAAGGAAAAGGTCCCTGAGGATGAAGAGGAGGAAGAAGAAGACATTGGGAAAGGCAAAGGCCCAATGAACATTGAAGATCTCACTGAAGAAGAGCAAATTCAGATTGCAGTAAAGGAATCCATGGCTTCTGCAATGGAAAGTCAGGCTAGAAGGCAACAGAGACCTGGTGGTGAATCTGCAGGCCTTGACCCCAAGGAGAAGATTGCTGAAGTAAGGGGGAAGGTGACCAGAGCCTCTGAAAGAAAAAGAAAGGAACAAACCTTTACTGAATTCCCAACCAGCCTGACCCTACCATCTGAGTTTCAATCTGAAGAAACAACTCAACCAAGAAAGTCAAAGAGGCTGAAGAAAGCAGCCAGGTTGCCTGAAATTCAAGAGGAAGAAGCTGAAGAAAAAGAACAGGACACAGAGCCTAAAGTCAGAATGCCCAAACTTGCTGATGATCCTTCAAAGTTGTTTGAAGAAGGATTTGGAAAGGATCCTGAAACTCAGGAGAAGCTAGCTCTTCAGAGAGCTAAGGAGAGGATGGATCAGTTGGTTGAGGCCAACAAAGCAAGAGATGAAAGAAGGGCAAACTTCAAAGCTCCAAGAAGAAGGGCATCTTACAAAAGACTTAAGCCTCAGATGCTGCAAAGATGGGACACTCAGTACCCTCATCATGACAAGTGGGTGCCAATCTCACTGAATGATATATGGGAGGAGGCCAAAAGAAGTTTTGTGTATGACTTTTATGTCATTGGCAAATGGCTGGGTGAAGATGTTGAAGAGGTATTTGTGCAGTTTATGTTTGAAAATCACAGGGAACTATACCAGAAGCTGTTTGCAGCAGCTGATATGGCAAGAATTGAGTTCAAGGCCCCTGGTCCTATTCTGTACATGCCTCCCAAGTTCAATGGGAACTTAATTGATGAAGGGAAGATTCTGGAGGAGTTCATCTCAATCATGAGGATGGAGAAGATGAAGCCTGGCCCCAAAGGAACCAATCAGGACATTTGGGAGCTGAAGAAGAGGGTCTAGGCTCAGTATGGAATTGCTCTTCAGGATGATGGAACTCTTTGAAGCATAAGTTCACTCTTTCCCTTATTACTATGATTTTATTGCTTGTTGTTATCTTGTTTTCATCTGTATCAGTTTAGTGAGTCCTTGATTAATTTTCTGCATTGTAATGACCTATGTTATATATGAAAGGATCACTACTTTTCTATCAGAGATAACAACTCATTATCTCAACTAACCTGACATAACCTATGCTTGATTTATTGTGCTAACAGTTTCTTTCAGGAAAGATGACCAGGTCACTCATCCTGAAGATATAGTCTAGTATAAGGCAAGTTCCCTTTGTAATAGGTTTTAGCATCATCAAAAAGGGGGAAATTGTTGGGAAATAAAATGATTTTGATTAAGATACCAAAAACCCTGATTGATGATGATCAGATTAGTTGAGATACAGTCTTGAAAAACATCAGTCTAGTTATCTCAGGTTAGTTGAGACAGTAAAAATGCTTAAGTCTAAATCTCAGTAATGTTGTGAGATTATAGTTCAGGATAGGTGTCCAAAGCTGGAATGTTAGGCAGCTTGTTAAGTGTTAGGACAAGTTTGTTGAATACACAAGACAAGCTGACTGAAGTGGACAACATGGCTGAATGATCAAGAATGATAAGGCAAAGCTTCATGCATTGATAAGAAATGTATCAAATCAATTGAAGTGCTAATGATCAAGAGCATTGAATGCTATACTCACAGAAGACATATTTAATGAAGCATTTATTGCCATCAAGCCTGAACTAAGCATTGAAGACTTAGAAGCATTAAAGACTGAAGTATTGAATGAATGTTGGAACATTCTAGTTTGCAGCAGGAATGTTCAGGGGAGTTGTCCCATCTGACCGTTGGTTGAGTGTAGAGTCTGCCACAAATCAACCTTGGGAAATGTGCAAATTTGGAAACTGACACAAGTCATCTCAGCCGCATTTTTCAGAAGTCAACACATTCATTCAAGCAACCATTGAAGAAGCTTTTACACAGTGGATAATAGGATGTCAAGCTTCATAACCGTTTCAATGGTGCTGCAAATAGACAAGTTTGAAATGATATCTCTCCAACGGATAGTTGATCAAATTTGCCTATAAATTCAGAGGTGATCAAAGGATTCAAGCATCCAACTACTTGTTATCAAACTATCATCAAGCAATCAAAGGAAACCAAAGTTGTTCTTAAGAATCCCAAATTTCCTGATCACTTCAAGTAGCTAAGCCAATTCTTGTAATATCCCAAGCTTAGCATTGAGATATCCTAAGCCTTTACACTGTTCTTATTGTAAAGGATATCTCTACTAGTTGGAACCAAACCTCAAACCCTTACCTCATTTAGTGAATGAGTGTTTGTTGTAGAAGTGAGAAGTTAAGGACTGTTATTGAGAAACACAGTCTTAACTCAGAAAGATTGAGCACTAGGACTCAGATTATCCTAGGGATCAAAGCACTAAGAGAGTGTTGTTGATCAGTGCACCTTGGCACTATAAAACAAGCTAATTCCATTGTTAAGGAATTATCCTGTTCAATCAGGGAAAGTAGATGTAGGAGTATTGAGACTCTGAACTACTATAAAGTGCTGTGCCATTTACTTACTGCTTTCATTCTATTGTTTGCATTGCTTTACTCACAATCATTCATTTTCAAAGGAATCAATTCAGTAAGATAAGAAAAACTGTTTTGGACAAACTCCCTGATTAACTGTTTGTTTTTAGAAATTAACTTGGAGTATTTCTTCAAAGAAAAGGCCAACCACATTCCGCACTTAGAAAATCTCTTAAATATTTATCCAACTAATCACTGTCTAGTTTTCAGTAGGACAGGTATCTTTTGAAGATCACTCAGGCTAGTTGTCAGACAACCTTCCTCATCAAACCAATCCACTGTTTTTAAGAAGAAAAAGGAAGAATTTGCATACACAAGTGCATTCCCCCCCCCCCCCATACACTTGTGTCATACTCCATCAAGGACCAACACTATTATAAAAAATACAAGTATTCTCTGCAACTAGGCATAGATTGTGTCTATGGCATATTCAGCAAAATGCAGTTAAGAACCTCGGAGAACTAAAGAAGGAAGGCCCATTTAAAAATGCATTCAACAAATGTCTAATGGGATGTGCTGATGAACAAGAGTTTGAAAGTTGTTGGAGAAATTTGATATCCACATACAGACTTGAAAACAACGATTGGCTTAAAAGATTGTACAATATAAGGGGAAAATGGTGTACATCATTGAGCCAAAAGATATTTTCTGCTGGGATAAGGTCATCTCAAAGGAGTGAGAGTACAAACCATGTCATTGGATTAAAAGCAACCAAACAAACAAACTTGACTGAATTTTATGGGATTTTCAAGGAAGCTATTGACCATTGGAGGACAGCAGAACGGATTGATGAGTTCAATTGTTCAAGGATGCAACCCAATTCTCGCTTTGAAATGAGAGGATTTCTTAAGCACGCTGCAGAAGTATACACACTCACGATGTTTAAACACTTTGAAAATGAGTTCTTCAAGTGTGTATCAACTACCTCTGTTGTTGGTGAAGTTCGAGATAGCCAACTGGTTTATACGGTTACTTATGATGGTCTTGGACGTCTCAGACGAGTAGTATATGACACTGCCACGAATCAAATAAGTTGCAGTTGCATGAAATTTGAGGAATTCGGAATGTTATGTTACCACTGCTTGAGGATCCTGCACATACACAACATAAAGAAGATACCTGATGATTATATTTTGAAAAGATGGTGCAAAATTGCAAAGGAACATGTGTAGGACAAGATACACATTGACTGTAGCAAAACAAATTGGTATGTTTCTTTATGCAATTTTCCTTTCATTATTCGTATTAATAATATTTGTAATGATAACAAAAACTAATTGTGAAAATGTGGAAAATAGCAACAATGAGATCACGTGGAAACATGCTATGAACAGAATACGTCATAACATTGTATTGATGAGTCAAGGAAATGAGACTAAGAGGAAGATTATTGAAGAAGGAAATGAAAGAGATTTGAAAGCTATTATTGCAGTGGATGCAATGGAATAGGAAGTGTCTCATCCAGAATCATTCAACACGGTTTTGGATCCAATGCGCTCAGTAACAAAAGGAAGAAGTAAAAGGATCAAGAGTAGTCTCCACAAAAACAAAAAAAAGAAGGCAAATACATCAAAATCATCACAAATGAACGAGTTTGGTTCTAAAACACCGAATCCCCAATTAATTTAGTTGATGATTGTTTTGCGTATTGCATATGGTATTATTGGATATTATTTTTTTTGTAGCAAAAACATGAAAACATCATATCAGATATCTGGTATTACTGTTATTACACGTGGTATTACTGAATACACTTTATGGTATTACTCAATACACTTTGTGATATTACTGGACATCGATATTTGAATTACTTGTTTATTTATTCACACCGTAATTTTAATTTTACTGGATATTGATTTGGTAGAGAAAACATTAACTACCGTAATTTATAGATTGAAACATCATATAGACACCTAGTATTACTGGTTATTACATGTGGTATTAGTGAATACACTATGTGGTATTACTGAATAGTGATATTTGTATTACTGCATTAAAAACCATAATTTGAAGTTAAAAACTGCATTAGACATATGATGTTACTGGATATTGATTTTGGTAGCGAAAACATTAAACACTGTCATTTAAAGTTTTAAAATCATATTAGACACATGGTATTATTAGTTATTACACGTGGTATTAGTGAATACACTGTTTGGTATTACTAAATATTCATATTTGTATTACTTGTTTCTTTATTAACACAAATATTAAATATTGTAATTAACACCATAATTTGACATTAAAAACTGCATTAGACATCTGACATTACTTGATATCAATTTTGATAGCATTAATCCCTAAACAAAAGTAATGTTAAAAAAAAAAAAAAAAAAACATTAATTCTTTACAACCAAATAACATGATCAAAGTCTCCTTTTACTTCTTCCCAAATCACAACCCATTTTCTTCAAATTCTCAGCTCCATCTTTCTTCTTCTTCTTCTCTTTATCTTTCAAAGCATTTTGTTTCTTCTCTTCAACAATTCTTTGAACTATGGTCGGCTTCCTCATATAAAATTTGTAAATCTCTTCTACTATATGGCCCCTTCGTTCATTCAAATTCGAAAGAATTAGAACGACATATATTTCAGCCCTCAAAACCTTTTGAATATCAGCCTACAAAAATACAATCCACATTAAAATAATAATTAAAAAATGATTACAATTTGAAATCAACAAAAAAAGAAAAAGAAAAAAGAATACCTTTGCCATATCTGGTGATGTGTAGGGCTTTCCATTGAAATGTTTAAAATTCATCATCATATACACAACACAGTCCTTATCGAGCTTATTTGACTGCCATTTCAATTTAATGATTTCGAATTCATAAGCCAAAACATCCTTGGCCTTTGGATGATCCTTAGACTCGAGAAACTTTGTCATCGCTTGGTGCTAAACAAGAAAGCAAGTTAGAAAAATATGACACATTCTAGCTAACAATTTATATATAAAAAAATATATATATCATATGAAATGAACATACCAGTATATTAGCAGAATTTATGAACATATTTTTCTCACCAGCAGAATGCTTCAAATTATCCAAGTATTGTATCTTGGAGTCAGAAAAGTTAATGACAACAGCAGTGTAATGATCATTCAAGCAGAAAGAAATAAAAATCTGCATATAACAAACCAATACGTATAGTTAATACATATATGAAATGGAAAAAAATAATGTTCATTAAAATGTCTAACCATGTCAACTCCTAACAAGGTATCCCTCTTGCAAACGGTGAGCCACTGATTCCATCCACAAAAAAACGGATTAATATAGTCAGCAAGATCAGCTCCAGACACAACCAACTGGTTCAAGCAATTCTATTTACAATTAAAAAAAATGTTAATATCAGAAAGAATGACCAGTAATACCAGAAAGAATAACCAGTAATACCAGAAAGAATGACCACTAATACCACAAGCAAAGTGAAAATACATACACTGTGTTCAAAATTGAAAATGAATCGGCTGCGAGAGTTGTCTTCAAATACTTCATTGTTGACCTCCAAGGACCAAGCTGTGACAACCGGAAGGTAAACTTCTGTGTTTGGCATCAAACTCATTATGTCACTCTTGTTAAGAAACAAGAATGTTCCATGCTCATAAAAATTTCCCCTACTAGAAAATAAAATAACAAAATCAGTAATAAAAATAATCAAAGAAATACCTTAACTAACAATATACCACAACACTCTATCAAAATAATAACCACAATAGGTAATACCAGAATCAACAAACAGTAATACTACAAACAACAATTACTAATACCACATGTAGATCAGTAATACCACAACAATCCGTAATACCAGAATCAACAAACAGTAATACCAGAAGCACCCATCACTAATACCACAAAAAAATAATAATTTAAATTTAAATTACTTACTCATTTTGAATTTTTGGACCCTCGTAGAAACAAAAGTCAGCAACCTCCAGATGGGTTTGTGGCAAAGAGTCGTAGATCTTTTTATTAGCTGTCACCAACTTAGAAATATAGCCAATGTCCTCGGTGATTCCCCAAAAACTATTCCCAAGATCCTTGCCAACACTCTTTTCTTTTCGACCAACAGAATTCACAGCATTTGAAAGCTCCTCAACAGATGGAGCCTGATCTGCACCTAAGTTGACTTCAAAGTCATTTTCATCCCCACTGAGGTTGGTTTGGTAGATGACAGGCTCGGGAGTTAGCAAATCCCAATTTGGCATCTTAGCAGCCATCTTTCTCATTATCATAACGTGATTTATCAGCCCATCGACATACTTATGAAGTTTTTCATTCATGAAAAACTTCTGAGTATCAGACAAATCAGGTTCAGGAGTAGAATCGGTATCTTGATCAACAATGTTTGATTGGCCTTCGTTGCATAAGTCCATTAGCTTGGTAATGTACTTATTTGAGAAATCCTTTGCATCTTTTTGGAAAGACATCAATATACCCTTCACAGCCTACAAAAAATGTCAAACAACAGATACGTTATAAGAAGATAAACACAAATAAAATGAAGTAATACAATTTTGTATACCTGTGTCCGTTCATCGTCGCTTGATTTATTAAAATTTCTTTCACAGTCGGGTTTTTTGAAAGCTCCGTTCAAGGTCAGTGGATAAATGTCACTTATCAAATCACCGGAACCATAGCGAGCAGCAGTAGCCTCTTGATAAGATCAAGTCTTCAACCGTTCATCATTCCAATGTTTTATCAAAGGAATGGAACACGGTTCACTAACCCCTCTCCATTTTAATCTATGAAAATAGATGAGTTGTAGCAAGACCACACATCCGCTTACGTTCTTCCCACCTTCAGTTTGACATAATTGGACAGCTTCGCACAACTTTTCAAGAACAAATGAACACCAATCATATGTCTAAATGTTCTCTACAACATCAACAGCCTTGAAGAAGGCCATTCCCACCGACCTATTAGAAGAAGGTCACAGAAACGAAGCCAAACAGTAGAGAACAAAAACTCTCTTAAAATCATCCTCGCCTTCTTTCAACTCATTAGTCATCAAAGTAACTAATTTCTGCACGGTGGGCGATCTTTGAATTTAAACGTCGTACAAAAGCATTTATAGAAACTCGGCTTATCCTTATTCACCGAATAGCTAGGGACATCAAACCCCTCATTCCTCGGAAGCATAAAGACATCATATACATCATCAGCAGTTATAGAAAATTGACGATAGCTATCAATTGACAGTATTCGACTACTACCGTCAAAGTTCTTAACTAGCCAATTCAGCATGTTTCCGTTATGGCATTTAGTGAACTTCAGCTCTAGCATTCCACCGAATCCAATGCTATTGATGTCCTCTTTTTGAGCATCTGTAAGCTCCTGTAGTAGGTTATATAGACCCCGTGGTCTACAATGAGTAATAATTTCACTGCATATACAAAAATAAAATAATCAGTAATACAACATGCAACAATCAGTAATACAACAATGAACAATCAGTAATACCACAAACAACAATCTATACAACAAAAAATAATACCACAAAGAACAATCAATAATACCACAAAGAAAAATCAGTAATACCATAGAGAACAATCAGTAATACCACAAACAACCATCTATCAAATACAACAAAAAGTAATACCACAAAGAATAGTCAGTAATACCACAAAGAATAGTCAATAATACCATAAAGAACAAAACAATAACACCACAATCTATGAAATAATTACAACAATCAAGTAATACCATAAGAAACAATCAATAATACCACATGCAAATATAATCCAATGATGAAATCATCCAAATAACTTATGAATCTTTTAGATTGTAAAATGATTACCTCTCAGATATAACCTTACGAATCTTGCCAATTTTCTTTGTAGCAGCAACAGTAGCATTGGTAGAAGCTTTGACAGTAGCGGCAGCAACATTGGCAGAAGTAGAAGCTTTGGCAGTAGCGGCACCAGCATTGGTAGAAGTAGAAGCAGAAGCAGAAGCTTTGGCAGTAGCGGTAGAAGCTTTGGAAGCAGGCTTGTCATTATGAATCTTTGACAACACATTTTTCTTCACAACACTGGAAGCATTGGCAGCAGACTTGAGGTTCTCCTATATCGATAGGATCATTCCTATATTTAGTTCGTCTTTCCTTATTGATAGAAGTAGTGGCAGCAGCAGGAGCATTAGTTGTAGGCGTCTCTTTTGAAAGATCAAAAGAGTCCAAAGACGACTTACAAAAGATTTTTCCTTGTTAGCATTGACAATGTCAGATATATATTTATCATCCTCGACCAACACTTTAGTATGTCAAATTCGCCTCAATCTAAATTGAGTTGCATTGACGTACGTATTCATTTCATAATTTTCAAATTCTTGAGTATATGATGACCTTACTTTTTTTATCATTACGAGTAAAAAAAAACTAGAAATATTTTCCATATTGTCGACATTTTCGACGTTAACACTAGCACTATGTCTAGAATCGAAAGTAGAAATGGAGGAACGATGAACATTTGAAATATACTCACTAATTAATGTTAATGTAGTTTGTTTAATACTATTTATGATTTCATTTGTATTTGATAGAATACAACTCTAACAACCCTTCTACACTATCTAACTTATACGTATTGATAGAATAGAAAATACAAGAGAAATGTTAGAAATTTGAATCTATTATGAAAATTTGAGATTTTGATTTAATTAAAATATTTTTAATGGATGCAGATGGAATGTTAGTAGTTATCTCTTACTACTAAATATTGTTCTATAGAATAATTAGATAATGAAATTTAAAATTATAATAATAATAATAAGGAAATTAGGTCATGTTAGATTTTGAAATTATGTTTGGTGGTTAGAAATCAAATTTTGTAACTTGGTTGACATCGTTCTTCCGAATTCTACCTAGAAATAAGGAAAGGAAATAATTAAAGGTATTTTGGATATTAAGAGAAGTAGAAATAAGTTATTTTTAAAGTACACATTTTTACAGAGAAAAGAGTTTTAAAACAATTAATCTTCAGGATTTAGGGGTGTTATCTAATTAAATGTACTCCAATCCTGACATAGGAGGATGAATAATAGTAAATATTTAAGGGAGATTTTTAAAGGATTATGTGACAAATGTTTAAATAATAGTGGGACAAATATTTTTATTAAATGTTCAATCAATAATGGAATAGAGGAGTAATATTTACAAAATAAAAATGAGAAATTATTTTTTAAAAATATCAAAATTATTTTATATACATATAATAATTAAATATGAAGGTTAATTTTGCAAAATTAACTAATTGATGGAGATGAAGCCGCATTATTGTTTCTTGACAAATATGATCGCCTGTTGATCGACTAAGCCCAAGCCCGCGAGTTTATTTAATTATCTAGTGTCTTTTTATAAGTATTAATTAATAAATGGGCTTAGTTGCAAAGTAGGGTTAAGACTTTAAAGGTATTTAAACCCATCTGTGATAACTAAGACGACAACTTTTGAATTAATAAAGAAGAGTTTCCTGCTTTGAGGATTTCATCGTCTATTACACGTAGTGTCAAGACGACTCCTCTTATTGTTCATATTCTGTGATTGTATACGCTTCTGCATCAGTTGGTATCACAATCCAGTTCACGTTCCATCACGATGCCGCCTCGTCGACAACCTGCTGCTAATGACGCTATACTCTTTGAGCAGCGTTTGGATCTGCTCACCCAGCAACTCACACAACAGGGTGATTTGCTTCGCCAGTTGGCCGCTGTCCCCCTTGGCGGCGCGGACAACCCCCCGATTGGTCAACGTGTTCCTCGACCTGATGGGGTCCGTCCCAATGACTTGCCAGATCTTCTTGCCTCTTCGGATGATGAGGCCACTGTTGATAATCCCTTTGCTCCACTTGCCGATCGTCACGATCATTTCCAAGAGCATGGATCCCGCTGGGAATCAGGTATTAAAGTTGATCTTCCTGAGTTTAATGGTGGGTTGGATCCAGATGTTTTTCTCGATTGGTTGATCACTATCGAGGACGTCCTTGACTACAAGCAGGTTCCCCTGGATCGTCGCGTCCCTCTCATTGGCACACGTTTGCGTGGCAGGGCAGCCGCCTGGTGGTTTCAATTAAAAAATGTCCGTCGTCGGCAAGGGCGTTCCAAGATTGTTACATGGGAGAAATTTGCAAAACACCTTCGTAAGGAGTTTCTTCCATATAATTATGATCGTACACTATACCAAAAGTTCCAGAATTTGCGACATGGGTCACACACGGTCGACTCTTACACCGAGAGTTTTTATCAATTGCTCACCCGCGTTGAACTATCGGAAACGGACGATTAATTAGTTGCTCGCTACATTGGTGGTTTACGTGTACCTTTTCAGGATGTGTTGAATATGTTGTCCCCTGCCTCTGTATTCGAGGCACATCAACGAGCCATTCTATTGGAATCCCAAATGTCTCGGCGATCTGCTAATCCGTTTCAGCCCTCCACTACTCGCCCTTCGGGTCCTCCGTCGAACCCACGCATGGATTTTGAGAAGGGTTTTTCTTCTCAACCACCACCTAAGGTTCCTGGTCCCCCTGCTGCTACTTTTGCCAAGTCGGGGCAATGTTTTTCATGTGGTGAATCGGGGCATTTGCGTGCTAATTGCCCGCGCCGTGGGTCGCGCGACTTATTGTTAGATGACACTGTCGATGGTGATGGGGAGTATCTTGGGCCTCCAGTGTATGATGAGGAGGCTCCGCCTTCCTCTCTTGAGGAAACCCTTTCTGGGGATGTTGGCACGAACTTGGTGCTCCGCCATTCTTGCTTGGCTCCTCGGCAACCGCCTACAGATCCGCAACGCCATGCTCTCTTTGAATCAACATGCACGATCAAGGGAAAGGTATGTCATTTTATTATTGATTTTGGCTCGTGCGAAAATGTTATTGCCTCCATTGTTGTTGATAATTTGTCTCTGATCACTAAACCCCATCCCAACCCGTATAATTTGGCTTGGCTTGAACGTTCAAATAATGTATCGGTCGATCGTCGTGTTTTGGTTTCGTTTTCTAATGGCACTAATTATGCAGACTCGGTTTGGTGTGATGTGGTTCCGATGGACGCTTGCCATCTCTTATTGGGCCGACCGTGGCAATTTGATAGAGAGGTTGTACACACCGGTCAGACAAATTCTTACACCTTCTCCCTTTACGGTGTTAAATATACATTGCTACCTACAGTGCCCAAACTGCCCCGTGGGTCGCATGAACAAAAGTGACTTTGCTTTCACATACTTCTTTTATGCGTGAATTGGAAGATGCACCTCAAGTTTTCCTTGTACTATCTCATGACGTGATGGAACAGGCCCACGTCCCGCCTTCTGTTCTGCCTTTGATGAGGAGTTTTCTGATTTATTTCCTGATGAATTGCCTGATTCATTACCGCCACTCAGTGATATTCAACACCACATTGACCTTATTCCGGGAGCGGCACTCCCTAATCGCCCGCATTACCGGATGAGTCCGATTGAACACGAAGAACTTCACCGCCAAGTAGAGGATTTGTTACGACGAGGGCATGTGCGTCAAAGTTTGAGCCCATGTGCAGTCCCTGCATTACTGATTCCTAAAAAAGATGGGAAATGGCGTATGTGTGTTGATAGTCGGGCTGTGAATAAAATAACCATCCGTTATCATTTTCCAATTCCTCGGTTGCCAGCTCGGGGGCACTGTTATTTTCAGTAAGCTTGATCTTCGCAGTAGTTATCATCAGATTCGCATTCGTCCCGGGGACGAATGGAAGACGAGAGAGGGTTTATTTGAATGGCTCGTCATGCCCTTTGGCCTATCTAATGCTCCTAGCACATTCATGCGTGTGATGAATCAGTCCCTCCGCCCGTTAATTGGTGTTTGTGTTGTCGTTTATTTCGACGACATCTTGGTGTACAGTAAATTTGAATCTGATCATTTACGTCATCTTCAGGATGTTTTCAAGATTTTGCGAGCAAAAAAGTTTTTTGCAGCTCTTGTAAAGTGTTGTTTCTTGACTGATACTATTATTTTTTTAGGGTATCGAATTTCGGCGTCCGGTATAGGATTTGATTGCCAAAAGGTTGAGGCTATACGTGCATGGGCGTCTCCTACTTCATTAACTGAGGCTCGAAGCTTCCACGCCCTCGCATCGTTTTACCGGCGTTTCACCATGAATTCGTCTTATACACCGACCATGAATCTTTGAAGCATTTGGCAACTCAAGATAATTTATCCACTCGACATGCTAAGTGGTCCGCTTTCTTGCAACAATTCACGTTTATTGTCAAATACCAATCTGGCGCTTCGAATCGTGTTGCCGACGCCCTAAGTCGTCGCCAATGCCTTTTAACAGATATGCATATAGCTGTCCCAGGTTTCTCTGAATTTTCACGCCTCTATGTCGATGACACATTTTTTGGCCCAATTCTGAAATTATTGGTTTTGCAAATCGCTGGGATGAATATGTATGGGTGGATGGCTACTTATTTAAGGGGCTGCAACTTTGTGTGCCATCCAGCAGCCTTCATACTTTACTTCTGGCTGAAGTGCATGGGTATGGTCATGCGGGGCGCGATCGTATGGCTGAAATGGTGTTGCGTCGTTACTTCTGTCCATCTATTCAGAGGGATGTCGCACGGTACGTGCAGCGGTGTAAGGTGTGCTAGGTATCTAAGGGTACCGCCTCGAACGCAGGCTTGTACCATCCCCTCACGGTTCCTTCACGTCCATGGGTCGCCATAAGCATGGACTTTGTGCTTGGGTTGCCTCGGACTCAACGTGGCAGCGATTCAATCTTTGTTGTGGTGGACAGGTTCTCCAAAATGGTGCGATTTATTCCATGCAAAAAAACATCGGATGTTGTCCATGTAGCCCAATTATTTTTTCGTGAGCTGTATAAAATCCACGGCTTGCCACAGTCTATTGTTTCGTACAGGGACACTCGCTTTCTTAGCCATTTTTGGCGCTCGCTATGGCGCATGGTTAACACTGAGTTGCACTTTAGTAGTGCTTACCACCCACAAACTGACGGCCAAACAAAAGTTGTTAATCGGTCGTTGGGAAATTTACTTCGTTGCCTCGTGGGTGACAAACCGAAATCTTGGGACATGGTTTTGCCTTAAGCTGAATTTTCTCATAATCTGGCCACTAATCGAAGCACGAGATTCTCTCATTTTCAGGTTGTGTTTGGCTTCAATCCACGCGCGCCGGTGGATTTACTTGTTGTTCCGGTCGCTCGCCCAGTCGACAAACGAGCTGAGGACCTGGTTGTAGAGTTGCGGCAGCTCTATTCCACCACTGCTGCTCGTCTTGAGGCTGCTAATACTCGGTACAAAGCTGCAGCTAATGCCCATCGACGCCATGTCGACTTCGAAGTTGGAGACTTTGTGTGGGCTGTCCTCAAGAAGGACCGCTACCCAGCTCATGAATGCAACAAGCTTTCGTCCCGTAAGATAGGCCCGGTGGAGTTCGTGGAGATGATTAATTCCAATGCCTACCGTCTGCGTCTCCCAAGCCATATGCGGACGTCCGATATTTTTAACGTCAAACACTTGGTTCCGTATGTGGGAGATAATTCTTCAGGAGATGAAGCCAGTACCGATTCGAGGGCGAATCGTTTGAAAGGAGGGAAGAATGATGGAGATGAAGCCGCATTATTGTTTCTTGACAAATATGATCGCCTGTTGATCGACCAAGCCCAAGCCCGCGAGTTTATTTAATTATCTAGTGTCTTTTTATGAGTATTAATTAATAAAAGGGCTTAGTTGCAAAGTAGGGTTAAGACTTTAAAGGTATTTAAACCCATCTATAATAACTAAGACGACGGCTTTTGAATTAATAAATAAGAGTTTTCTGCTTTGAGGATTTTATCGTCTAGTACACGTAGTGTCAAGACGACTCTTCTTGGTGTTCATATTCTGTGACTGTATACGCTTCTGCATCACTGATGAAAGACATGATTAGAGATCATTTTATTTTTTTATTTTTTTATTTTATTCAATGAAGTTTACTTGCATATAGTATTATATTAATAAATAAAATTGAAATATAGTTTTGTGCCAAATCTAATTTTTATATAAACGAGATGTGTGTTTTTTTTTCATTTGTTCAAAAATCTGGCCCAATTTTTTTATTATTTTTATTTTATCTTACAAATTTGTTAAAAAAAATATGAGGGAGAATTAAAATGAGGGAAAGAGGAGAGGTTGGAGAGAAAATATGAAGGAGAAAAAGGTCTGCACAGTGGAGAGAGTAGAAAAGGTGCGCAGGGAAAAAGAGAAGAGGGGAAAGTAAAAATATGTGTCGCGGGTTAAACCCGTATATCTATAAAAAAAAAAATTAATTTTATAATTAAATCTTTTTAAAGATGCGCGGGTGGTAAACAAAATCGTTTATATTATATTTTAAAGATTCTATTTCTTAAGTATAATAATTAAAAAAATCTGCCACAATATTTATATTATATATTGCGTATCTAGTGTAATAGGTATGGGCCCGAGGAGTATTTTATTTTAATTGTAAGCCCATAATGAATTAGACTCAGCCTATTTAATACGTAATTAGCACAATGATCAACATAAGTCTGATAAATTAGAGATTGTCGGCGGCGGAACACATAACTCCATTGAAAACCTCCAGCGCCCAATCCGCGCCCAATCCAAGCAAGCAGGTAAGTTATTTTCTTATATATATATTTACATTAATCATTATCTTTGATAATTTGAACAAAATTCTATCATAGTTCTCCACGTGGTAGAATATTAATTTGAGTTATAAATTATTTGGCTACAAAATTACAAAATCACAGTCGAAATTATTAAATAAATTAGTTGGGTTGCGTAAGCATTTTTTAGAAATATGTGAATATTAGTGTTAAAACGATCATTCGTATGCATATTATTAATCTGAATATTGTTTCTTGCGTAAGATATACAAGGGGTATGTATATATACTTGACTACTACTATAAGCCCTAACAGAAGATAAAAAGACCCATAAATAATTATGGAAACTAACTCCTAATAATATGCAACTAACTCTAGATACTCAAAACAAACTCACGTGACTAAACTGAAAGATCACGTATACACAAATCTGGTGAAATATCATCCAATACTCCCCCTCAAGTTGGCGTGTGAAGGTCTCGAACACCCAACTTGCCTCGAAGAAACTTGAAACGCTCAGCTCCAAGTGCTTTGGTAAATATATCTGCAACTTGATTGGTGGTCGAGATCATGCATGGACGAATGTCCCCACTCGTAACTCGTTCACGTACAAAATAACAATCCATTTCTACATGTTTAGTGCGCTCATGGAAAACGGGGTTTATAGCAATACGACGGGTCTCTTGATTGTCACAATATAGATCGGTAGGACCTGTTTGAAAAATCCCAAAATCATGAAGCAACCACCGAAGCCAAACAACTTCGCAAACTATGGTGGCCATAGCTCTATACTCCGCTTCGGCCGACCTTGACACAACCGATTGCTTCTTGGTACGCCACGATACGGGAGCAGCGCCAAGCGTGATAATATAACATGTGGAGGATCGACGAGTATATGGGCATCCAGCCCAATCCGAATCACAGTGTGCTCGAAGAGTGAAATCTCCAGCTGCTGGGAGAAATATTCCTTGTCCCGGCGACTGCTTCAAGTAATGGAGCACTCTGTGAGCGGCTGTCAAGTGTGTTTGGCGTGGGCAATTCAAAAACTGACTCAATTGACTCACCGCAAAGACGATGTCAGGACGGGTAATTGTCAAGTACAATAATCGCCCAATCAGACGCCGGAATTGTGATGCATCGACGAGGGGACTCTCGTCGTCGGGGCACAATTTTAAGCTTTGTTCCATGGGGAACGCACTCGGTCTACTTCCAATTAGACCACTCTCCTCCAACATATGTGGAAGATGAGGATGAAACTCCGTATTATGAGATACAAGAGACCACCAACTCAACGATGTGATAAACAAAATACGGAGATGCGACCTATCCCCAACTGTCTGAAACTCAGAGCCCCTACCCCCAAAACCTGAACCCTTACTCTAATTCCATTGACCCTTGTCTAACCTCCTCGAACCACGCGACCTATACTACCACACCACCCTCCTCAATCGACCCATCTGACCTCTCTATTCTTACTCCTATGACTACCCAATCCCTCGATACTCTTGACCCAACCCCGGCCATGTTCGTAACCACCACCAGAAAAGAAATCCTATGAAGAAAAAACCTAGCTACAAGCGTGCCCTCAAAAAGCTTGAGGCTGAGAGATTCCGCATCTTTACGAAGAATCTTGACTCAAGTGAAAAATTATCGACAAATCGGCCGAAGCGTAAGGGTACATCAAGGCTAGAGGGCGAGAATCATAAATCAGAAGCCGCTGTCACTTGGGACCTTGGGAGACGGCTAGGGCTACAAGCGACCTCGTCTAATGAAGAGGTTATTGCGCAGTTCGTGGAAATGGAAGCTAGAAATGAGAAAATTGCGAGAGTTGGGGTACCCAAGAAGTTAGACCAATGAAGATTATCTCTATTAATATTAGAGGCTTGGGGAATTCCATCAAAATAAATGAGGTACGCGAGTTAATTAGAAATCAAATAGTGGATATTTGTTGCATACATGAAACAAAACTTGAAACAGTCGACGAGCCGTTCTGTCGAGCCTTATGGGGCAACAGTAGAGTGGGTTGGGCTTTGAGAGGTGCCAATGGGAGATAAGGGGGTATTCTAACCTTATGGAACCCATAAGTATTATCAGTAATCAACACATGACATATGGTGGGAGGAGTAATTCTGAATGCATTTTGGGGACAAGACAGAGTACAATGTTGCATTGTCAATATCTACGCACCCTGTCCATTAAGGGAGAAGCTGGAACTATGGGATCGCATCACCACTATTGTTACCCAGAATAGTGCCTCATGCGTTTGTGTCATTGGAGATTTCAATTCTATACGTTGTGAAGCTGAAAGAAATGGGAGAGGGCTAATAGTCAACAACAGGGATATTACAGGTTTTGAGAACTTTATTAATTCAGGAAATCTGGTGGAGGCGCCCCTTCATGGAAGAAGATATACATGGTATAAGGAGAATGGACAATGCAAAAGTAGGCTTGACAGAGTGCTTTTGAATCAGAATTGGCTAACAATGTGGCCAAATGCACACCTCAAAGGTCTTAGAAGATCTGTCTCGGACCACTGCCCTATTATATTGGAGGTGAAAAGTAAAGATTGGGGACTGAAGCCCTTTAGGAGTCTAAATACTTAGTTTTCCCACCCGAAATTTAAAAGTTTTGTAATCAGAAAATGGCAAGAGTACAACGTAATAGGAAGGGCAAGTTTTGTGATGAAGGAAAAATTCAAAAAGCTAAAAGCTGACCTGAAGCTATGGAATTCTCAAGTATTTGTGTGCTTAGAGGATCAGAATGAGAAGTATAGGAAGGAAATCAAAAGGTTAGACCTTTTTGATGAAGTGTTCGACCTCGAGGAAGCAGAGATCATTAGTAGAAACAGGACAACCGCCCTCCTCCTTCGTGATCTAAAGAGGAAGAACAACTTGGTTTTCCAGAAATCGTGATGTAAGTGGATTAGAGAAGGTGATAGCAACACTCGGTTTTTTCAAAACTACATAAACAAGAGGAGAAAAAGGAACGAAATAGTGGGTGTAGAAGTACAAGGGGTATGGCAGGAAGATGTAGAGAGGGTTAAAACTGGAGTCTTTGATCACTTTAAGGGCCATGTCACACGGGTTATCAGAAGCAGGCCTGTGCCGGCTAGTGGATTCGCAGCTAAGAGACTGACAGAAGCCGAAAATGAGATGATGATCACTCCGTTTACACGAAAGGAAGTTCGAGAGGCTATCCGTTCTTGTGATGGCTCTAAAAGTCCAGGACCTGACATTTTAGACCTACAAAAAGTACAATAACAAACCATAGGTACAGAGTCATAAGTCATCATTCCAATTTCAAAAAACATAGGTACAGAGTCATAAGTCATCATTCCAATTTCCAAATCAGAGAAACATGGTGCAGATTTTTCAAGAAATGTATCCTTTGCTTCTCAAACTTTCAACAGCATCCATGATAATTTGCTCCATAGGAATGAATTCCAAACCCAAGTCCATCAGCTTCTTCGATCCATCTTTTGCCCTTAGTAATCCAGGTTGAGTATCCTTGGGTAACCTACACATTGTACCATGTAAGTAATGCAACAAATTGATAACGCGAAGCTCCATACACCATTTCAAAAGCTATTAGTTACAAGAATGGTGTTCTAGAAAGATGGAAACAAATGCATGAAAAACAACATATCTGAGGGTTAAGTTTTTGTGTGTAATCCAGAGGCGATATTCTAACAATGCAAGAATGTTTTCACAGTTTACAAGCATTAATAAGAGAACCTTACTTGGGAAGATTGTATTCAGGGTAGAGTTCAGCCACCTTAGCAGCAAAATCACCATAATGAGATATAGCTTCAACGCACAGGTGCCTTCCAGTTGCAGATGTGTTTTCGTATGTCAGTATGTGAGCAAGAGCCACATCTTTAACATGCACAAGTCCCATAAAGAAATCTTCATACAATTCAGTACAACCTACATTTCACACGCAAAGTTCAGCATGTATTCAAGGATTTTATTTGCATATTCTAAGTTGAAATCTTCCAAAAATATAACACATGGCTGTTTTCTTAATCTCTGCTTATCTTCACCAATCCTGGACAGTTATCATGAGCAAAAGGATTAAGGACCCCAGATACAACATATTTCCTTTGCGTCTTTAATTATGACAATGGAGTATAGATTCATGGTGAATAAAGTTGAGCAGAACACATACAAGTGTACGCAAACAGACTATCCTAAACAACAAATGCATCAACGATATAATGTAACAAAAGAAACTTGGATATAACAGCATTCAGTTTCTAAATTTCTTCTACGCTAATTGTATTGCATGCGGAGCCTTAGCAATCAGGACATCTAAGTAGAGGCACTTTAATGAAATTACACAAAAATGTACTTCTGTGAGAATTGGATTACCCTGCAGAAGGCGAAGAATCATCAACATGCTTGCATTTAGAGCTGGAGGGATTATCGGACCCATCACAGTTCCAGGATTCACCACAACAATATCCAGACCATTTTCCTCTGCAAATTTCCAAGCAGCCTTTTCAGCAAGGATCTTAGAGAGTGGATACCAAACCTAAAAACAGAACGAAACCATAAACCTAAGTAAGGACAAATTGTTACCATTGCTGTAGAGATGTAGAATAACAGTGAGGAACAGAACAACACTGTCAGTGACATTCATAATCAGAATTCGCCATTCATTTCAGGGAAAAGAAAAGATGAAACATCCTTAAGTTTGCTTCAAGTATGTCTCAACTATTTACTTTTGTTGTGTTCCCCTTCATCATTTTAGTTGAAATATTCAAGTCAGTTACCTACTTGTTCACAGTACATATAAGTCAACTATCTCAATTCTGTAATGAACCTTTTACATAGTTTTATCCACAGTATGAGATTCAAGATTGTAATTCATATATTACTGGAAGTAAGAATAGTTAAATTAAATTTTCTATCATAATCAAACCCTGAAGAGAGAGTGAGGAAGAGAATGTAAGTGTGATACCCCCTTGTTCTTGCAGTATTCTTCATCAGTCCAGCAATCTTCATTCTTAACTTTATCAGCAGGCCAATTAGGGCTGGGGACAACAGCCGATATAGAGGACGTGACAACCACGCGCCGAACCCCATGCTCTTTGGCTGCCGTCAGTACATTGATGGTGCCCTTAATTGCCGGGTCTAACAGCTGCCCCTGAATTCACAGATTTCGAAACAACAAAACTAGTGAGTTAACACACCCTAAATTGCTCAATAAATTGCAATGAGTGAGTGGTAAAGGGTAAAAAATCACCTGCGGATCGTCGACTCGATCGACAATGCAGGGGGAAGCGAGGTGGAAAACTCCGGCGGCGCCTTTGACGGCGGCGACAATGGAGTCATAATTAAGCAAATCCATTTGGAAAAGACGGAGGCGAGTTTGAGCTCCTTCCATGGCTTCCAAGTGCTTAGTCTCTTTCTCATCCTCTGATAATTAAAATGGAAGTAGAAAGCATTAGTTAAAATTAAGGGAGAGTGAGAATGGAAAAGGAGATTGAAGGGAACCGAGGTTTTTGACGGTGGCGCGGACAGAGTAGCCGCGGCGGAGGAGGAGGTGAACAAGCCATGCGCCGATGTAGCCGCTGCCACCTGTTACACACACTACTTCTCCTTCTCTGTCAACACTCATCCTTGCATACTAATCTGCCACAACACTTCAGTTTGTGTTATTTCAAAATAAATGCTTCAAATTTTATTGAAATACGCCCTACAATTATTATTTTTTGATCAATTTTAGTATAGTACGTGTCATCGTAAATTTCAGATTCACCCAAAAAAACGAACGCGTGTCCAAATATCCAAATTTTAGTCTTTTTTAAAATATTATTCTCTTTATTCACTAAATTTAGGGAAACACTTTTATGAAATATTAGTATATTTAAGAAAAAACTAAAAATTTGTGGATGTGTGGTGGGTCTGATCGATCAAACGGATTTTCTGAAAAAATTGAGAAAAAAATCAAGCAGAAAACTAATAAAAAAATAGGGTTCAGATTTGTGTTACTATAAATGTAATTATATGTTAGGGTAAAAGCAAATATGTGTTAATGTAACTACAAATAACACATAAAAAAAAATCTAGACAAATTAAACAGAAAAACTTGTTTTTAAATATGTATTATTTTAAATACAATTAAATGTTACAATTGACTTTTGAGTAACACATATTTGTCCTTAAAGTAATACATAGATGATAGATTGATTGAAAATTGTGTTACTATATACATACAAGTATTGTATAAATGTAACTTGTTCCTATTTAATAAAATTTTCTAAATGAATGAATATTACTCCTGAGTTATTACAAATACAGTATAATATTAGTTCAAATACAGTATAATATTAACTTACATGTTGTATAGTATTAGTTCAATTATTAAATAGAAACAAGTTACATAATGGTACACAAAAGTGCAACCCGAAATGAAATATTCACATTAAAAAAAAGACAAATAGCAATAATTGAAAACATGAAAAACACAATCATGTTAAATAGTTTATTGATCCCTACAATTCATTGGAATAAATCTGTGTGGTACTATTGTTAATTTATCTGAACGAATTGATAGCAGATTAGAAATCTGAATTGATATCAAACATATTTTCTGAAGTTTTTAATTTTTTTTAATGGGGTTGCGCTGCATATTTTTTCTGACGGAAGAGAAGAAGGAGTTATGTTATTGTGAAATATTATATACTAGTGTACTGATTTAATTTCCATTTTGCTAAGTCGTCGAATCTTCTAGATCACAGTCTAATAATATTGCATAGAACCTTATTCAAATATTTATTATGTAATATTAGCCTATGATCTAGAAGATTAGACGATGCTAAGTCGTCGAATCTTCTAGATCACAGTCTAAGAATATTGCATAGAACCTTATTCAAATATTTATTATGTAATATTAGCCTGTGATCTAGAAGATTACACGACTGAGCGAAATCACGATCTAAGAGAGAAAAACTTTTTTTTAAGACGGTTATCGTTGATTGAGAGAATTTGGATGTTAAAAAATATCACTTTTATTCATTGAACTTTACCACTTATTAACTTTTTTTTTTACATCATTTTCTCTCTTTTAGTTCATAAACCCTAACTTCCAAATCAAGTGAGAGTGATAAGGGTGACCTCAAATTCAAAGTAGTTAATTATTAGAATTCATTTTCTCATTTATAATTATTCGGCATGATCATCTACTAACATTTGTGTTAAAGATTAATTGTAAAGAACTCTCTAAAATATCAGTTCATATTAAGAATATTTTAGAAACTTCTTTTTCTTCTTTCTTTTCTCTTCTAGATATTTTTCATACATATTCAATATCACTATATTTGTGGATTTTGTATTTTTTTAACCACACACCAGTAATATTAATTGAAGATAAAGTCAGTAAAAATTGAAAAAAAAATTAGGAAAAAATTGGGTTTGGAGGTGTAGGGTTTAAGAATTAAAATAATAAAAATGATGTAAAAAAAAAAAAATAGCGGCTCAAAACATTTGACATTTGATCAATTTTGACAGTGTGAAAGAGTGATAAAGTCCTGTGATCAAAAGTGATATTATCCCCTCCATTTCACAGTTTCAAAGTATCATTTACAAAATATTACTGTGTATTTATATCGTTAAAGTGATATTATCCCTCCATTTCACAGAAGTATCATTTACAAAATCTATCTAATCTAACATCTAATCTAATCTAACACTTATATAATGTGGGAATGAATAAAGAAGAAATGTCCGGTATCCTGCGGTTATAACTAAAAAAAAACTTAGGAGTCTATCTAACAAAAGAAAAGGGCACGTGTCGTCATCAATTTGATTTCACATCATCCTTTATCTTCCTTTTCTCATTCTCAAACGCAAGCTCTCTCTCACTCTCGTTCACATCTCTCGGTAATACACCACTCTTCCCCCAAATTGTGCAAAAGGAGGCCGTATCATTCCCGTGTCACCCAAACCTTCTCACTCACTAGAAGGCTCAACGCTCGAATCCCCAATTTAAATCTCTAATCAATCAGGTATAATAATCACGTCTTTTCTGTATTTAGAATTTTGTGAAACACATATGTGTTTAGAATTTTGTGAAACTCACAATTTAGTTGTTGATAGTGGACAAGAACAATGAGAGATAACTCCCTATAGCAGAAATCAGCTATAGCAAGGGGGAAAAAGAAACTCCTTGTAACGGAAATCAGCCATAGAAGGGAAAAAAAAAGAAAAATTCATTTTCTTTTGGGTATTTATATCTTGAAAATGTTTGTTGAAAAAATGATAATGGTAGTACTTGCAGTTGGGTATGTTATTTGTTGGTTTCTCTTTGTTCTTGATTAAATTTCACAACTACATGACAAGTATTCAAAATTATTTAAACTAAACACTTTGCAACTCAATTATAATTTGAAAGAACACTTGCCTTGAGTATCCTGTTTATTTTCTTCTTTGTGTTCCTCAGGTCATGCAGCAGAGTTTCTCTGTGCAAAAGTTTATAAACAACCTACATAATTGCTAATAAGAAACTTGTCAGAAACACATAACAGTTTTATTTGGTATTCTTTCGGTTCAAGGTGAAAAAAAGGATACGTGTTTAATTGTGCTTTATTCTCAATTTTTTTGTGCCAGCTGCCTTTCTCAATCTCTCCTTCCTTTTCCTCTCTACCTTATTGAAATTGTTCATTTGAATTCACACAACGCAGTCCCTTTTAACTCTCCACTACCTTTTCAAATTCCTTCTCTCCCACCGAACCTTCGTGAAGGATCTTGCCAGGTAAGCTCTCCAGCATCTCTCGTGTTTTCTCTAGATTTATAAATTCATTTAGTTTTCAGTTACTCCTTATAATTTTGGTTTATGAATATTTTGATGTTTGGATCCTTAGTTGTGGGTTCGATTGATCGGCGTTGCTTTGGGTATTGGGTTGAAATAGTCTGGTAATAGTTGGAGATTGTGTTTATACTTATATTTCGTTTTTTCGATAAAAAATTACATAAAAAAGTTATATTAAAGACGCTGAAAGTGGATGTGCTTGTTGTTAGAAAAATTGCACCGTAGATGGCTAAAATTTTTTTTTGAAAACAAAGAATCGAGGCTTGTGTAAACACAATTTCCTTAAAATAATATTTGTCCTTCACTTTCGGTGCTAGTGACTATTAGGACGTTTGTTTCCCAGGATACAACGATTAAATAACAAAATACTAGCACGCGTATTTTGCTTACGGCGAATCGAGAAGTTGCCCGAAATATATCACCGGAGTGCCAAGGGAATTTTAGCAAATACAATAAGCAAGAAGAACAAGGAAAATGTCGGAATGTGTTTGATCTTTCCAAAATTTCGTGTCTTTGAGATTGTGGAATGCAACTATTTATAGCCAACTCAAATGTTGTCGCAATAAATATTGCAATAAGTTGGACCAAAAATTGTCATTTCAATTAAATGACAACTTTTATGATTTTCAAACCTCACGTAAGTGCAACCTCCCCATCATTCAACTTGATGTAATTTCAAGTTTTTAAAATTCAAATTGAAACTGCCCAATTTTTCAATTTATTTTGGCGGTTTCGATTTAATTTATTTCGGTGGTTACAACAATTGTTTGAAATTCATTCCGCATTCATTCAAACTCCAAAATGGGCGAATGAGATATCGAGTCGAAGATCACTTCGAAGCACATTTTCCAACAACCCCCACATGAATGGAAATTAATACAAACACTAAAAGATTTTTGGTGATATAAATCGACGTTAGAAACTTGCATAGGATAGGTAGGTGTCACCCTTTGAACCTTCCCTTGTGAAAGCACACTTACTTTACTAGTTAGGCAGTAGACGCGATGTCTTTGAACTGTCAACTGTTTTGTGTAAATGATAATGCACTCCACTCAAATTCTTTCTAACAACTCTCAGTTCTCATGGTTATGTTCGTTTTGGCCATGAACATCCGCCTGATTTTGCAAGAAGTTTTAGGAATATGCCTTACAATATTCACTTCGAAGCGGCCCCACTTCTCTCTTACATAGGTGATCCTTGCAAGAATTTCTCTGAAATTCTTCTTGAATCATGAATAGCCATTTTGCTAATCCTCACACTATATCACTGTAGCATCTTTAGGCAATGGACTTTTAGGGTTTCAATTATCCCCCACATGACAGTGATTTACGAGTTAGAAAATTATGTTGTCCTTTTGAACCTAGTTCTTGGGATCTCCAGTCATTTAGGTAAGGTTTTCCTTCGTCTCAACTCATCTTCTCTAAGGCTTTTTAGTCCCATTCCTTCTGATGATGCCATAACTAACTCTCGATTTAACCCTTTGGTTAATGAATCTTTAATATTATCCTTAGACCTCACGTAGTCTATTGAGATAACTCCAGTTGAGAGTAGTTGTCTAATGGTATTACGTCTACGACGAATATGTCTAGACTTACCATTGTACAAATTGTTGTGTGCCCTCCAAATTAAATTTGAGGTTCACACACAAGAAAACAATAAGTGCTAGCTACTGTTATGTGCATTACCAATGAATACATCATTAATAGTTTATGACTTATTTTCACTTTCTTAAGTGGTGGAATAGACACCTTTGCTAGACACCCCCACACTTTTAAGTGTTTGTAGGATAGTGCTCGACTATGCCATAATTCATATGGACTTTTGTCTATTTTCTTTTGTGGCACCTTATTTAAAAGGTAATTTGCAGTCAACACTGCTTCTCCAAACATATTCTGAGGTAACCCCAAATTTAGCAACATTGTATTCATTTTTTTTTCCCATGTTTGGTTTTTGAAAAGCATGAACTTATCAAAAACTTCATCTTTATTCTTTAGAAGATACACAAAATACAATTTTGTGTTATCATCTACAAACGTGGTAAAATATTTATTTCCACTAGGAGTTTGCACGATTTTTAAAACGCACACATTTGTATGAATTAAATCAGGTGGTTCACTATTTCTTTCAATAGTTTGGAAAGATGACTAAAGTCATTTTCGCTTCCACACAAATCTCACATTTGTGATTTGTAAAAATATGGAGTTTTGGTATGCTATTTAAATTCATCAATTTTCTAAATGAATTAAAATTGACATGTCCTAAACAACCATCTCTCGAATTTTGGTTCAAAAACCGATTTCGAGTCAACCACTAAGAAGTTTGAGGAACCGTCCGACAATAAATTTCTTCATTTCGACATCCTTTATTTTATACTTCTTTTTTAGAATGCTCCACAATTCTCTTGCGGACGACACTCAAATACACACATCGTAAGATGCATCACCAAGATTTATTTATCGAATAATTTCAAAATGTCTTGTAGCATCGATGGCAACTATTAATCTTCTTGATTTAATTCTTGTCACGGAAGAATACGTATCAAGGTCAAGAAATCTTTAGGATTGAATCCAAAAATTCAATTTGCCTCTTCAATCACAAATATACATTTAAAAAAAAAAGAAAATTAAACATCAAAATCATCATTTGATGCTAACTATATATATATCAAGTGATATGATCCAAGATTCTCACATCTTTCATATCATTAAAATAATTTAATTCACAAGGCACTATGAACTCTATCATAGGCCCAAATATATTCTTTTCAAATGGCTCAAATCCTCGATGATTTGACCATTTCGGTCCACTAGACCAACTAAATGGTCTAATTATTTGATTTAAGGATCCATTTAAATTCAATCAATTAATCAATTCCATATCACAAATATGAAAATTATACACTAGGTTAGGCCTTTCAAGCGATAACCATATTTTATAAATTTTGGCATGTTATGAATTAACATAAAATCAAGTAAAAGAATGACATTCTCACCTTTGATTTAAAATCCACTTATAAACATAAACATCCTCTTTTGAATAAAAGATAGTTTTACATCATTAATCATTTTTTGCCAAAAATAATTATAATTAACACAAAAGAGGAACAAATATATTCACGAACCTCTAAATCATCACCTCTTTGTATTAGCCATCTCGAAGAAAATATTGTTTTAAGTTGTTAGAAAAATTGCACCGTAGATGGCTAAAACTTTTTTTTGGAAACGAAGAATCGAGGCTTGTGTAAACACAATTTCCTTAAAACAATATTCGTCCTTCACTCTCGGTGCTAGTGACTATTAGGACGTTTGTTTCCCAGGATACAACGATTAAATAACAAAATACTAGCACACGTATTTTGCTTACGGCGAATCGAGAAGTTGCCTGAAATATATCACCGGAGTGCTAGGGGAATTTTAGCAAATACAATAAGCAAGAAGAACAAGGCAAATGGCGGAATGTGTTTGATCTTTCCAAAATTTCGTGTCTTTGGGATTGTGGAATGCAACTATTTATAGCCAACTCAAATGTTGTCGCAATAAATATTGCAATAAGTTGGACCAAAACTAAAAATGGACAAAAAACTGTCATTTCAATTAAATGACAGTTTTTATGATTTTCAAACCTCACGTAAGTGTAACCTCCCCATAATTCAACTTGATGTAATTTCAAGTTTTTAAAATTCAAATTGAAACTGCCCAATTTTTCAATTTATTTTGGCGGTTTCGATTTAATTTATTTCGGTGGTTACAACAATTGTTTGAAATTCATTTCGCATTCATTCCAACTCCAAAATGGGCGAATGAGATATCGAGTCGAAGCTCACTTCGAAGCACATTTTTCAACACTTGTTCTGTATTAGTTGGGGGAACTGGATTAGGAGCACTTGTTGGTCCTGAAAGGAGTATATAACAAGTGTATGGGGGGGAATACACTTGTATGCAAATTCTTTTCAACTTTGATCAAACCAGAGTTCAGCAAGTTTGTCTTGGACAACTCTGCTGAAGATGTATAACCTTTTCTAAGATAACCAAGCTACTAAGTACTACTGAGTACTTAGTTGAATGACTATCTAAGTTGGTTATAAGTGCGGAATTAGTGGTTGGCCCTATAGTTTAAACTCCTTTAAGTTCTGAAATCACTTAAGCAATATAATCCAGTTTTCAGGGAACTTGTCCAATACAGTTTTTGCACAGTCTTGAATATATGTCCTTTGAAAGATCAGTTTTGTGTGCAGTGTTGAATGTATGAAAGTACTTGAAAGTAAATCAACACAAGAGTTTATAGTGGTTCAGAGACTCAAGCTCCTACATCCACTTTCCCTGATTTAACAGGATAATTCCTTCAATCTTGGAATTAACTTGTTTTATAGTGCCAAGGTGTACTTGATCAAGAACACCACTCCTTGGTGAATTGATCCCTAGGATGTCTAGAGTCCTAGTACCCTCTATCAACTCAGAACTGAACTGTTCTTCTATCAACAGTCAGCTCCTACCACTTCTACTACTACAACCTTCTCACTTTCTCACTTGAAAGGGGTAAGGGTTGAAGTAAGGTTCCAACTAATAAGATATCCTTTACAATGAAGATCAGTGTATAAGGATAGGATATCTCTCTAAGCTTTGTATGGATATACAATGAAGTTCAGCTTAGAAGAAGTGTATGAAGACTAAGATAGTCTTTTGAAAGCTTTGAAAGCACTTGATAACTTGTAGGATAGTTGGCTTAGTAGTTGGTTGGTGCTTCAAATGGTCTTTACACTTCTGTATTTATAGACAAATTTGAGGATTTGCCCGTTGGAGAGGCAGTCCCAAATTGCTATAAATGTCTTCCTTGAGTTCTTCAAACTGGAAGACAGTTTCTTGATAGTGACATGTCCTCATTTGGGTAATAAACTTCTTGTAAGACTTTGTCTTCATTCTGCAGCACTCTTCCCAATGTCTGACTTTAAGATTCACTTGTTAGGACTTGGACATGGCTTCTGAAGGTTGATCCAATGATAGGACAACATTCCTTATCAAATGGACAACTCTGCTTATCACTATCAGCATACATGCTTATCAGCATAGTTGGCTTGCTCTTCTTCAGATGACTTGACTCTTTCCCTTTGCTTCATGTAGATATGATCTCAGCATGATACGATGAAGTCTTTTAGGGTGTAGTTGTCTTTATCTCTTCAGCATAGTTTGACTTTCAAGTTTCAGAACATTTTGTTCTGGTTTAATTGTGCTGAGACAACTCTTCTAGACAACTCTCCTGATCAGCATACTTGACCTTTGAGCTTCAGAACCTTTGTTCTTGCTTTAATTGTGCAGAGACAACTTCTCTGGACAACTCTCCTGATCAGAGCATTTGAATATACTTGGCCTTTTGAGCTTTAGAACCTTTGTTCTTGCTTTAATTGTGCAGAGACAACTTCTCTGGACAACTCTCCTGATCAGCATACTTGGGCTTCAATAGACTTAGAGATTGTTCCAGAATTTGAGCCTGGAGGGGACTTGATTTTGATGGTCTTCAAAGCATATGTTCCCCCTCAAATTGTGCATCTAATTATCTAAGAGCTGCCTAACATATCAGCTTCTCATCTAGCCTTATTCTATATGTTCTAACATTCTTAGAACATAATCATCTTGACTTAGGCATGTCTCAGGGGGTTTTGGTATTCAATCAAAACATTTATCATTTTATTCCCAACAGAGACCTTTCGCAAGATTGATTTATTATTCAATTTCTTAAAAAAAAAAAAATCTCCTTTTAGTTTCTACTTTGATACTATTCATTCTTATAAAAATTGTCTTTAGATTGTCTCTAAAGTTATTGATGAAGAGATATGTTAATGTAGTTTTGGTATTTTTATGCACACCAACTATTTGATAAATTGTTTGTTGAGAAAATGTTAATTTTACTTTGATTTATTTTGACCTCTACTTAATTATACTCAAAGTTCTGGTGATTTTGCATTAGAATAAGAAAATTACTTATTCCACAACAAGTTCAAATTGTTTGCATAACTTGTTTGCATATTCTTCTATATTATTTGTAATCATTACAAGAATCACTTAAATTAGTTTTGGGTTTCACATGAAATTATTGAGATGAATTTTTTTTTGTCAAATCAAACCCAAGTTCTTCTCTGAAATATTCACTCAGCAATTCTTCTTCGTTTTTAATTGTGATTTTATTGAGTTTGCTTTGTTTTTTGCCAATGAATCTGAGAAATGAAACCCAAATTCAGTATTTATTTTCCATTGTTTTAAATTTTCAGTTTGCTTTAGTTTTCCGTATTTGCAACCACATAGTCCTATTTAATCTAAAATTTAAGTAGTAGATAGCATCCTAACAGAAACTGTGGCATGTAATATGTATGAGCAGGATTTTTTTTTGGAAACTGCAAGCAATAACTGAGGGCTCCCCCTACAAACCTGGCAAAATTGAGATTGTTTTCATCGCTAGTGGCATCAACACTTTCTTCGGTAAAGCAACACATCTTGTTGACAACACTCAAAACGTCAAACACTTCAAGAAGTCTCAATCTCTCAAATTCTACTCACCAATGTTGTTGATCCATACGTAGTTTGATCCCTTGGATATGATTGGTTAATAGTAATTAATTCTGTTATAACAAGTATTGGTAGCTATCCTCACTCTCAATAAGCTCACATATGACATAAATTTGATTGAGGTTAGTAATAACTGTGTAATGAATTATAGTATTTATTAACTTGGATTGAGATAAGATTTTGCTTACCTTAATGTCGTTAATACTTCTCAAAGCTAGAGCTTCGAGGTTCGAGAATTAGGATGCCATCAATGCTTGCATTATTGAAATATTAGAAGATTCGAAAGAGATATTTGTAGATTGAATGTCTTATTTTATCTGTTTTTAGTAAGTACATATATTTAGATCTACTAAAACGCAGTAAATGTAATGTATATAAGTCACTTGTTTTGGATGGACTTTAAGAATGGTGATGTATGTTAACTTGGAAGAAAACAAAGAAGAAAAATACTAATAGTTTGTACATTTGAATTTTATTAATGTGATTTTCTACTATGTTTTAAATTCTTGATTATCTGTTACTAAATTTGCATGGTTGATAATTAAGCATAATTAAATATGGGTTGACACAAAGATTGAAGTGCACCACTACCTAGTATTACTTATAAGTGTGTATTTATATTGTTTTTTTAATGGCAGAAATATCCGCCTTAAAAATCATGGAAAATCAGAAGTTTCATTTTAGAGAACTAGAAAATATTATTTAAAACTTTATAATTGTAATAATTTATATAAAATCATGTAAAATCAGAAGCTTCATTTTAGAGAACTAGAAAATATTATTTAAAACTTTATAATAATGGTGATAATTTATATAGTTTTATTAATGGATTTAATTTATAAAACATTTAACATTTTTCAATTTCATATTCAAATCATTTACAAAAGAAATTAAAAAACAAAATATTAAAATTATCAATAGTTGAAAGAAACCAGTGAATATATAGATAGGTCCGGAACAAATAAAAAAAGAAGCAACGCCATCTAAAGATTACAAATTTTCTTATTCATAAAGGAAAAAGGAAGACACAACAGACATCCACAAGATCTAAAAATTATAAATTAAAAAATGAAATATTAAAATTATCAATATAATAATGTGAAAGAAACGGGTGAATATAGGTCATCTCATCGAAACAAATAAAAGAAGCAACAACAAAGACAAGATTAGATCTTGATTGGAACAAATAAAAGAAGCAACAACAAAGACAAAGATTAGATCTTGAAAAAGGCTTAATTTTGCATCAAAAAGCCTAATTTAATTTCAAGGCTTTCTTTCAAAGTTTGATTTTAAATTTCAACATCACACCCTCTTCCATCGGTAAAATAAAGAAATTTAATTTGAACAATTATTCCAAAAAAAAAAATCACAGTAAATTGTAAGAGGGAGACCTTAGAAAAATAAGAATGAGACATCAACGAAATCTTTAAAAGATTCTCAGATGATGGACCATTCTAAACATCTCTGGCCTCCCGAAATCTTCATAGTAATCAAGGCGGTGTTTGTTTTGGGATTGGCGATTTGGATTGGCCCAATCCAAATACAAATTCAAATACTTAAACTTTTAAATGAGACGAAATTCTTTCATGGTATCAAAGCAAACCGGCAAACGACCTGGGTTCGATCCTGTTGAAAGCACTCCACCCATTTAAATTGTCCAACTCCCTTCGTCCGCCTATAAATTTCCCATTTTACCATTTTGGTCCGTCCGCCTATAAGCTTCCCATACCTTTTTTGATAAGTATTTTTTCTTACATTTCACTTTATATCTCACTTTTTCTCTCTATCTCTCTCCTCTCTCTATCACATCACTTGTACTATATTTATTATTTAATCACTTTTCTTAATCTTTGTGCCAAAAAGTAACGTGAAACTTATAAGCGGGCGGAGAGAGTAATATACAAGAATTAATTCACAACCTCAAAAGTTCGTACTTTTAGATGAGACGGAATTCTTTCAATACACCTATTTTTATACAATCAAATCACTCATTCTCTTTCCTACTTTCTTCTCTCTCTTCATTTTCTTTCACACACTCATTCGCTCTCCTACTTTCTTCTCTCCCTCACTTTTCTTTCACTATTAACAATAATAAAATATTATAACTTAACTGTCGATATGACATAAAGTTAAATCTACACCTACTTCTCAATACTTAACCAAACACAACTTACACAACAATTATTGTTCATGGATTACCCAAATCCCAATCCAATCCACCACAATTCAAATTCAATCCATCACAATCCAAAACCAAACACCACCCAAAGGTTAATTTATAAAATCCATAGAGTACATGCAAAGTTTAACTGACTTTTTTTTATTGATTTATATGGATTTTCATAGATAGACAATTGTTTTTTTAATTAATATTATATATATATATATATAAAATATTTTATAAATTAAAAAAAAATATATATACATATATATATTGATGCAGATAAATATGTCGCTCTCTGAGAAGTCGACACGTGGAAACGGGATAAATTATGATAGTTGTGATTAGGTCAATACACCGAAGAAATAGGATTAATATACCCCTGGGCTTAAGCAGGGAAATTAGAGAAATCAGGTTGATTGGGCCTTTAGCCCATATTTGGAGAGATTAATAGCCCTTGGGCCTGGAAGGATCCGGCCCAAATAGGGGACGAATAGTTAATCTTTTCTAGCCAAGTCAAATGAGTGGGTCAACCCACGAAGATAGGGGCGGATATGCTGAAGAACCAAGTCTCCAGGGAGAGTGAGACCGATTCTTTAGGGAATGGGCCGAAGATATAGGGAGAACGAGTCTTTCCCTCTCCGAAAAGAGGGGCCAGGTATATAAACAGGTGATTTCCGTATTCTTACTTACGTTTTGACATAATATACACACTTTTATGAAATACACGCTGAATTGAGAAGAAACAACATTATATTCGCCGGAATTCCCTAGAAATACAGGGGAATTCCTCTTTGATTTCGCCTACAACCGATTCTGACTTGAGGGGACTTGATTTTGATGGTCTTCAAAGCATATGTTCCCCCTCAAATTGTGCATCTAATTATCTAAGAGCTGCCTAACATATCAGCTTCTCATCTAGCCTTATTCTATATGTTCTAACATTCTTAGAACATAATCATCTTGACTTAGGCATGTCTCAGGGGGTTTTGGTATTCAATCAAAACATTTATCATTTTATTCCCAACAGAGACCTTTCGCAAGATTGATTTATTATTCCATTTCTTAAAAAAAAAATCTCCTTTTAGTTTCTACTTTGATACTATTCATTCTTATAAAAATTGTCTTTAGATTGTCTCTAAAGTTATTGATGAAGAGATATGTTAATGTAGTTTTGGTATTTTTATGCACACCAACTATTTGATAAATTGTTTGTTGAGAAAATGTTAATTTTACTTTGATTTATTTTGACCTCTACTTAATTATACTCAAAGTTCTGGTGATTTTGCATTAGAATAAGAAAATTACTTATTCCACAACAAGTTCAAATTGTTTGCATAACTTGTTTGCATATTCTTCTATATTATTTGTAATCATTACAAGAATCACTTAAATTAGTTTTGGGTTTCACATGAAATTATTGAGATGAACTTTTTTTGTCAAATCAAACCCAAGTTCTTCTCTGAAATATTCACTCAGCTATTCTTCTTCGTTTTTAATTGTGATTTTATTGAGTTTGCTTTGTTTTTTGCCAATGAATCTGAGAAATGAAACCCAAATTCAGTATTTATTTTCCATTGTTTTAAATTTTCAGTTTGCTTTAGTTTTCCGTATTTGCAACCACATAGTCCTATTTAATCTAAAATTTAAGTAGTAGATAGCATCCTAACAGAAACTGTGGCATGTAATATGTATGAGCAGGATTTTTTTTTTGGAAACTGCAAGCAATAACTGAGGGCTCCCCCTACAAACCTGGCAAAATTGAGATTGTTTTCATCGCTAGTGGCATCAACACTTTCTTCGGTAAAGCAACACATCTTGTTGACAACACTCAAAACGTCAAACACTTCAAGAAGTCTCAATCTCTCAAATTCTACTCACCAATGTTGTTGATCCATACGTAGTTTGATCCCTTGGATATGATTGGTTAATAGTAATTAATTCTGTTATAACAAGTATTGGTAGCTATCCTCACTCTCAATAAGCTCACATATGACATAAATTTGATTGAGGTTAGTAATAACTGTGTAATGAATTATAGTATTTATTAACTTGGATTGAGATAAGATTTTGCTTACCTTAATGTCGTTACCCATTTTTTTGCAACTTTATTATATTGTAGGTGTTTTCCAAGGATGTAGAAAAGAAAACTATAATACTTCTCAAAGCTAGAGCTTCGAGGTTCGAGAATTAGGATGCCATCAATGCTTGCATTATTGAAATATTAGAAGATTCGAAAGAGATATTTGTAGATTGAATGTCTTATTTTATCTGTTTTTAGTAAGTACATATATTTAGATCTACTAAAACGCAGTAAATGTAATGTATATAAGTCACTTGTTTTGGATGGACTTTAAGAATGGTGATGTATGTTAACTTGGAAGAAAACAAAGAAGAAAAATACTAATAGTTTGTACATTTGAATTTTATTAATGTGATTTTTTATTATGTTTAAAATTCTTTATTATCTGTTACTAAATTTGCATTGTTGATAATTAAGCATAATTAAATATGGGTTGACACAAAGATTGAAGTGCACCACTACCTAGTATTACTTATAAGTGTGTATTTATATTGTTTTTTTAATGGCAGAAATATCCGCCTTAAAAATCATGGAAAATCAGAAGCTTCATTTTAGAGAACTAGAAAATATTATTTAAAACTTTATAATTGTAATAATTTATATAAAATCATGTAAAATCAGAAGCTTCATTTTAGAGAACTAGAAAATATTATTTAAAACTTTATAATGGTGATAATTTATATAATTTTATTAATGGATTTAATTTATAAAACATTTAACATTTTTCAATTTCATATTCAAATCATTTACAAAAGAAATTAAAAAACAAAATATTAAAATTATCAATAGTTGAAAGAAACCAGTGAATATATAGATAGGTCCGGAACAAATAAAAAAGAAGCAACGCCATCTAAAGATTACAAATTTTCTTATTCATAAAGGAATAAAGGAAGACACAACAGACACCCACAAGATCTAAAAATTATAAATTAAAAAATGAAATATTAAAATTATCAATATAATAATGTGAAAGAAATTAGTGAATATAGGTCATCTCATCGAAACAAATAAAAGAACAAATAAAAGAAGCAACAACAAAGACAAGATTAGATCTTGATTGGAACAAATAAAAGAAGCAACAACAAAGACAAAGATTAGATCTTGAAAAAGGCTTAATTTTGCATCAAAAAGCCTAATTTAATTTCAAGGCTTTCTTTCAAAGTTTGATTTTAAATTTCAACATCACACCCTCTTCCATTGTAAAATAAAGAAATTTAATTTGAACAATTATTCCAAAAAAAAAAAAATCACAGTAAATTGTAAGAGGGAGACCTTAGAAAAATAAGAATAAGACATCAACGAAATCTTTAAAAGATTCTCAGATGATGGACCATTCTAAACATCTCTGGCCTCCCGAAATCTTCATAGTAATCAAGGCGGTGTTTGTTTTGGGATTGGCGATTTGGATTGGCCCAATCCAAATACAAATTCAAATACTTAAACTTTTAAATGAGACGAAATTCTTTCATGGTATCAAAGCAAACCGACAAACGACCTGGGTTCGATCCTGTTGAAAGCACTCCACCCATTTAAATTGTCCAACTCCCTTCGTCCGCCTATAAATTTCCCATTTTACCATTTTGGTCCGTCCGCCTATAAGCTTCCCATACCTTTTTTGATAAGTATTTTTTCTTACATTTCACTTTATATCTCACTTTTTCTCTCTATCTCTCTCCTCTCTCTATCACATCACTTGTACTATATCTATTATTTAATCACTTTTCTTAATCTTTGTGCCAAAAAGTAACGTGAAACTTATAAGCGGACGGAGGGAGTAATATACAAGAATTAATTCACAACCTCAAAAGTTCGTACTTTTAGATGAGACAGAATTATTTCAATACACCTATTTTTATACAATCAAATCACTCATTCTCTTTCCTACTTTCTTCTCTCTCTTCATTTTCTTTCACACACTCATTCGCTCTCCTACTTTCTTCTCTCCCTCACTTTTCTTTCACTATTAACAATAATAAAATATTATAACTTAACTGTCGATATGACATAAAGTTAAATCTACACCTACTTCTCAATACTTAACCAAACACAACTTACACAACAATTATTGTTCATGGATTACCCAAATCCCAATCCAATCCACCACAATTCAAATTCAATCCATCACAATCCAAAACCAAACACCACTTCAGCATAGTTGACTTTCAAGCTTCAGAACATTTTGTTCTGGTTTAATTGTGCTGAGACAACTCTTCTAGACAACTCTCCTGATCAGCATACTTTGCCTTTGAGCTTCAGAACCTTTGTTCTTGCTTTAATTGTGCAGAGACAACTTCTCTGGACAACTCTCCTGATCAGAGCATTTGAATATACTTGGCCTTTTGAGCTTTAGAACCTTTGTTCTTGCTTTAATTGTGCAGAGACAACTTCTCTGGACAACTCTCCTAATCAGCATACTTGGTCTTCAATAGACTTAGTGATTGTTCCAGAATTTGAGCCTTGAGGGGACTTGATTTTGATGGTCTTCAAAGCATATGTTCCCCCTCAAATTGTGCATCTAATTATCTAAGAGCTGCCTAACATATCAGCTTCTCATCTAGCCTTATTCTATATGTTCTAACATTCTTATAACATAATCATCTTGACTTAGGCATGTCTCAGGGGGTTTTGGTATTCAATCAAAACATTTATCATTTTATTCCCAACAATTTCCCCCTTTTTGATGATGCCAAAACCTATACATTTTATGCAAAAGTGACGTGACTACACATATTACATTTATCTTCAGAAGATATGACTAGGGTCAATTTTCCTGAAAAAGAATGTGTTAGTGTACTCACCATTCATGTTGCAATTAGGTTTCAAAGATAGGCATAGAGAGATTTCTGTAACAGTGTTTCTTGATTCAAAGGATGTTCAACTATCATTCATTCAAAAGTACATTACAAGTATGTTGATAGTTGAAGTTAACATATCAGAGCATGGATTCAAAACACTATTACATTAGAGCATATACTAAATTCTTAATAACATCTAGATCTTCAAGTATTAGAGCAAAAACTTATATTAGATCAGAGCAAACAGATTTTCAAAACATCAGCATTCTTGACTAGACTTCAGCATAGATGACCAATTAAACATATCTCCAGATAAGATAAGTTTTTCAACCACCAAAAAGGTCAGAAGACTTAGACATTTAGAGATCATCTTCTTTAGGTGGCACCATCCCATATTGTGCCCACACTCTTCTTTTCAGCTCCATGGCTTCTTGGTTGGTTCCTTTGGGTCCAAGGGTCATCTTGTTCAGTTTGAGGATCTCTAGAAACTCTCTCAGGATCCTTGACTGGTCAATCCATCCTTCAAGTTTTGGAGGCATGTAAATGATAGACTTGGGAGCATTGAGTTCAATTCTTGCAATATCAGCAGCTGCAAGCAATTGTTGATACAGCTCTCTGTAGTACTCTATCATGAACTCAGCAAAGGAAGAGTTGGCATCTCCTCCATTCCATCTGTCAATGACATAATAATCATAGAAAAACTCCCTTTTAGCCTCTTCCCAAGTATCATTCAGCTGAATTGGCACCCATTTATCCAAGTGTGGATATTTGGTGTCCATGGGAATCAGTAGTTGTGGCTTCATTTTGCTGTAGGTTGCTCTCCTTCTTCTTGGCTTTTGGAAGTCAGCTCTTCTCTTATCTCTTGCTCTGTTGGCCTCATCCATCAAGTCCATTTTCTCTTGGGCCCTCATCATGGCCAGTTTCTGTTAGGTTTCAGGGTCTTTACCATACCCTTCATGAAACAACTTTGATGGATCAAGAGCTAAGACAGTTGTCTTCTTTTTGGGCTCAGGTCCAAATCCTTCAGCAAACAATTCTTCAATATTTTCAGTGGACTTAGGATCTTCAGCACTCTTGTCAGTTTCAGAAGATTTATCCTTTTCAGCACTCTTGGATACTTCAGCAGTTTTGTCTTTTTCAGCAGTCTTTGCCTTTTTGGAAGTAGGCTCATCCTCATCAATTCTGAACTCAGGGGGCAGATCAAGGCTGTTGGGAAAATCAGTGAATGTTTCAGTTTTTCTTTTGTTTCCTTTGGCCTTCTTAATCTTTCCTCTAGTTTGGACACCTTCAGCATCCTTGTCCAAACCAAATACCTCTCCTCCTGGTCTTTGCTGTAGCCTAACTCTTTCCTCTTGTGCTGGGGCCATTGAGTTCTTCAAGGCAATTGCTAACTGCTCTTCTTCATCCAAATCTTCTATGTTCAGGACTGCTGGCTCTTTTCCTTTTCCTTCAGCAACTTTGTCCTTTCCCTTAACTGGGCTTCCAATGACTAAGGCACTTTTTGCTCTTGCTCTTTCCATTTCCCCCTTTTTGGCAGCATCAAAACACTGGGGTTTGAGCTCACTCATTGTTGTAGCCATCAGGGATTGGGCTAAGTTTAGAGATTTCATCTCTTCCAACAAATATACATTCTCATCATGTATATTCTGCATCTTATCACTGCTCAAGCTAAGGAAATCTAGAACATGCTTCATCTTTTGTTGGACAACCTCCTCCAAGGTTGCTTTCAGAGATGCATCAAGTTGGGCCTTAAGAAGCTCAGTGAGGTTGGCCACTGCACTTTCAGCAATGTTGGCCATCACTTCTTGGGAAAACTTTTCAGAGGCAGCTTTTACCATAGCAAGCCTTTGTTCTTCTGCTCTTTTCTTCTGTAGTGCAGTCTTCTTGCCAAGTGCTTGTTTGACAGTTATTCTGAGAGCTTTTACATTGGCATTATGATTATCTCTCAACAGCTTTTGTTCCTTCTTGACCTCCTCTGAGATGGATTCCATAGTGGATTTGGCTTTTTGAACTTCAGTGGAAATGGTTTGGAGACCAGTTTCCACACCACTTATCCTTGCTTCCAAAGTGGGTAGCACCACATCCTCAGAGCCTGTTAATCTAATCTCCACAGATGCTAGAGTTCTTCCTTGCTCATTCAATGCTCCTGAAGTTTCAGCATGAGCAGATTGGACCTGATAAGCCAAGGAGTCCAACTTCTCTGATTGCATTTCAAGCAAGGCTTGTGCTGAGCCTGTATTTACTTGGATGGGGGCATCTGTCAAGAACTCATCTGCAAATATTTGGTCAAGGGAAGTACCTGCAATGTAAGACAAATCAAACATGTTAGGGAATAAACACTCATCACCTTCAATTTCTTTTGCATAAGACTCTGATACATCAGCAACCTTCTTCTCATTTTCAACTTTTTCTTTTCTTCCTTCATTTAAGATTTCCTCACCCAAGGAATCAGGCCTCATTTCATCAAGGGATTCTTGAAGTTCAGATTTGACTTCAAGAATAACCTGTCCTTCCTCACTTATAACACCCTCTATGTGTGGTACACTCACTATCTTAGTGATTACAACCTCTCTTTCATCCTCTACTCCCTCTGATTTTTTGACTAAACTCTCATTTTCAACACCTTCACCTAGACCTGCAACATCTCCACCTTCAACAAGGTTCAAAGATGGCAGTTGTGGGGAGATCACAGTGCTTATTTCAACAGCCACTGTGTCATCCTGAATGATTAAGGGCTGATCAGTGTCCAACTCTTCTGACACTGAATAGGCCTTAACCAAACCAGCCTCTAAAATACGAACCTCAACATCTTTAGTCTTTGCATTGGGTTCAGATGAACCTTCATTGGCAGATGTGTCCTGGGTTGTGTTACCACCCTTGGTCAACACCTCTGAGGATACAGAGCCTTTCCTAACATAGGTAACAAGAGGTTCTGAAAACCTAGAAGGTTTGGAATGGGAGGGTTCAGGGAGATTGGCTTGAGATGGTTCAGAAGGGTTGTCTTGAGGAGAGTTGGAAGGGTTTGAGGGGTCATCATTCCCATCATCACTTGAACTGCTATCAGGGTGCCTTATTCCCTTAGCAATTCTCTCCTTTTCCTCTTCAATCTTTACTGCTACTAAGTTGGCAAAGGTATCCTCATCAGTGAGGAATCTTGTCTTGAGTACACCAGCAAAGTGTAGCAGTCTGCTTTCCTCTACCTGCCACCAGTTTGCACCCTTATCTTGGATGACTTGTAATATCTCCATTATTGTTTTGTCTTTAACATACACAAGCATCCTTAAATCATGGAATGTCTTCTGAATTCTTGGAAATTCAGCAAGTTGTGGATACAAACTGTCCACAGTAGCCTTGGCTCCACCTCTGAGCATACTCTCATAAGTATACTCCTCCTCATTCTCATTAGATGGAGAACTTTGGGCTATAGGGGAGTGGGCTGTGGTTTCATGAATTGCAGCTTCAGGCAAGTTGAGTTCAGGAGGGTTGACTTCAGAGGGGTTGGGCTCAATTGAAGGTACCTCAGTTGCTTTTAAGAGCAATGATTCTGAGGGGGCTTTGCTTACTGGGGTTGGCTCATGAAGTGCATGCTCTAAAAGTTTGGAGTAATTCAGCATGGATGAGTCAAGAGGGGACAGGAGCCTTGTCTCATCCACTGCTAAGTCTGCTAGCACATCAATGCCACTTCTCTGCACACTCCCTTCTGGAGAGTATATCTTAGTAAGATTGACAGGGGTGATAGGCTGGTTGGAAGGGCTAACATGGGTTTCAGGGGAGTTGGGTTCAATATTTTGGGTTTCAGGGATGTTGGCTTCTAAGGGTTGGCCTTCAGGGACTTTGGACTCTCGGGTTCCAGAACCAGAAGAGTTGGTCCTGGACTTAGATTTTGTCCTGCTTTCAGCCCTGCTTTCCCTTAGAGCAATTTGGAGAGTTCTATCCTCCTGAAGCTCCAATATCTTCTCAGTAGGCTTGGCCCTTCTCTTGCTTGCCCTACTGCTTCCACTGCCTTCCACCTCTTTCTCAGGGACAACTTCCCTGTGCCTCTTATCACCTTTCTTCTTCTGCCTTGTCTCATTATACTTCAGCCTCAACTCTTCTGAGTGGTCAGAAGGCACATTCACTCCCTCTTCTGCCACTTCATCAACTTCAGCTGATGCTCTTGAGGCTTCTCCTGAAGATATTTGAGACATTTTCTTGGTTTTGACAGCCCTGGCCTTAGTTCTTTTCTTCATTTTGGGCTTCTCTTCAACCTTTTCAGCAGGTTTGGCCATCAACAACCTCCTTTGCTCAGTCTTCTTGCTTAGCTTTCTGAACATCACTTTCTGAGCAGGGAGGGGTTTTGCAAAGGTTTGCATTTGAGAATAGTGGGAAAACTTCTCAATCAACAAGCTTGCCCTAGTGCAATACTTGAGCTTTCCCTCTAGAACCACCTTTTGAGTGTTCACCTTGAACTTAGCTTTCTCCTTCATCATCTCAGACAGGATGAAGGTCCTCCAATCAAACTTGATGTCCTTGTCACTGGCATCTATTACTGCAGCCATGATTCTGATTCTTGGAGCACTTACTTGCTCTAGGCTGCCAGTGTTGCTCAAAATACTCTTTGCAACAACTTCAAACAGATTGAGGAACTTAGGCTTGAGGGTTCTTTTGTGTTGAGTGGATGAAATTGGTCCTGGAACAAGGAGCCAATCTTGTGCAATTTCTTCCTCATGGCCATTGCCATAGAACTCAGGATTCCTCCCTTCAGAAGGCAATCCAAAAGCAGCATCTACATCTTCCTCAGAGAATTTCACTCTGTGAAATCTCTCTTCCTCTTCTCCTTCAGCCCTATAGGAGAGCCTTGTGGTGACCTCACCATCTTCTGGCTTTCCTCTCCACTTCAAGAAAGCAAAGAATTCAGCCATATAGGTTTCCAAGCAAGAGTCAGGCTTCTCCTGCATAAATTTCTGTAAGCCTGCTCTTCTCAACCATCTCAAGGTTGGGGTAATTTCTGGATCTGTGCTCTCAAAGGATAGAATGGGCTCAAAAATCAGATTGTTTTTGTGGCTTAGGTAGCCAAAATCAAGATCCAAGTCCTTGTTAGTGAAGTCAACAATCATCTCAGTTCTTACTTTAGGAGCCATTGAAGAACAGTGAAGGATTTTGAAGAGTGTTTGAGAGAGTAAGAAAATCTAGGGTTTCAAAGAGTTTGAATGCGTGGGGGAGAAGTGAAATGAGTATGACTTCTTAAGACTTGTGAATATTCCAAAATGAATGTATGTCAATGAGTAGGTGAAGTCTTAAGGCAATTCAATGGTTAACAAAAATGGAAATCCAAAATGGACGGCCAAGATTAATTTCAGGGGAGTTGGCCAGTTTGATCCAATGGTCAATAACCAATGAAACAGTGAAAAACTGTTTTATTCAAAACGTGGGTGGGGTTTTAATTTTTGTTTAAAGCTGGGGGGGTTTTCAAGGTAGATCATGTCCCAAATTGTTTAATGCAAACAAGAGTTAAATCTTGGCATTTAATGCATTGAAAGAGACTTTTTGGGTAGGGGACAAATTGAATCCTTGAAAAGGTGATATCTTGAAAAGGAATGAGACAGATTTTGAAATAGACAATGATTACCCAAAATAGGTGCTTATCAAACAAGGAGTTTGTTTGATAGCCAAGACAACTTATCTGACCCTACATGGACAAGTGTCCTGAAGAGATGTGGACAACTGTCCTGAATTTTAATGGACAAGTGTCCTGATAAATGGAGGTCATCTCTTCTGAGTTTCAGTAGACTTGACCAAGTCTGCTGATCTTTAATATCAGTTCACCCTTAATTAATAAACTCCTTTGGACTCATTTGTCCAACTTTCCTGGATCAAGAAGACCCAACTCTGCTGATAGTTCCAGAAACCTTGCCTCTGCAAGTGGCTTTGTTAATATATCAGCTTTTTGATGATCTGTGTGGATCTTTACCAACTTGATATCCTTCTTCTCCACATGGTCTCTAATGAAGTGGTGCTTGATGTCCACATGCTTGCATCTTGTGTGCAATACAGGATTCTGTGATATTGCAATAGCACTGTTGTTGTCACAGAAGATAGGCACTTCAGTAGAGTTGACATTGTAGTCTCTTAATTGTTGTCTCAACCAAAGAATTTGAGCACAACAGCTTCCAGCAGCAACATATTCAGCTTCAGTGGTAGAGGTAGCCACTGTGTTTTGCTTCTTGGAAAACCAAGATATGAGTTTGTTGCCCAAGAACTGACAAGTCCCTGAAGTGGACTTTATGTCAATTCTACATCCTCCATAATCAGCATCTGAGTATCCAGTTAACTCAATGTTGTCATCAGCAGGGTACCAAAGGCCTAGGTTTTCAGTGCCTTTGAGATACCTCAAGATCCTTTTTGCAGCCTCAAGATGGCTTTTCTTAGGATTTGCTTGAAACCTTGCACAAACACCTACTGCAAAGGTGATGTCAGGTCTGCTGGCAATGAGATAGAGGAGTGAGCCAATGATTCCTCTATACTCAGTAGAGTTGGTTGAGATACCACTCTCATCAGGATCCATCTTCCAATTTGTGTTCATTGGGATCCTTACTGGCTTGCTAGTTGTACACCCAAACTTTTTGATCATTTCTCTGGTGTACTTGGCTTGATTGATGAAGATTCCTTCTTTAGATTGTTTGAATTGAAGTCCCAAAAAGAAATTCATCAGACCCATCATGGACATCTCAAACTTGCTTTGCATGAGCTTGGAGAACTTTTCACACAACTTCTCATTGGGGGATCCAAATATGATGTCATCCACATATATTTGGACAAGCAAGATGTCCTCTCCTTCAGTGATTCTGAAGAGGGTTCTGTCCACAGTTCCTTTGATGAAACCATGATCCAAGAGGAACTGTGACAGTGTGTCATACCAGGCTCTTGGAGCTTGCTTGAGTCCATATAGAGCTTTCTTCAGTCTGTAAACTTGGTTTCCAACTTCAAAACCAGGTGGTTGCTCCACATAGACTTCTTCTTTCAAGACTCCATTCAGAAAGGCACTTTTGACATCCATTTGGTACACTTTGAACCTCTTGTGGGCTGCATAGGCTAGGAACAGCCTTATTGCTTCTAGTCTTGCCACAGGTGCAAAGGTTTCATCATAGTCAATGCCTTCTGATTGACAATAGCCTTTTGCCACTAATCTGGCCTTGTTTCTGACAATCACATCATTTTCATTCTTCTTGTTCTTGAACACCCACTTGGTTCCAATAACATCTTGATGTGAAGGTCTATCCACCAGCTCCCAAACATCATTCCTGGTGAATTGGTTGAGCTCTTCCTACATTGCTGTGATCCAGTTTGCATCCTGAAGTGCTTCATCAATGTTTTTTGGTTCCTGTTCTGATAAGAAACAGCAAAACATAGCACTTTCACCATGAAAACTTCTGGTTTTGACTCCTATACTTGGATCACCAAGTATCAGATTGGTAGGATGGTCAGATAACCAAGTCCTTCTTTTTCTGATCCCTTCATGAGAGTTGTCCTCTACTAAGGTTGAGTCACAAGTGTTATAGAATTCAGGATAATTGAATGCAGGATCTAATTCAGGATCATATTCAGGGATGTTGTCCTCAATGTCAGGGACATTGTCATTTTCAACATTTATGGTTCCCCCTTGAATATTGGATCCATTAACTACCTCAGCAGAGCCTGCTTCTTCATTGGTAGTTGTTACCTGAGGATGAACTGGGATAGGATCATTCAGTTCACCATTTCCTTCAGTGGGGTTTGCTTCAGGAATATTGCCTTCAGGATTGTTGTCTAGTGTTGTGTTTTCAGGGAGATGGCTTTGGACAACATCTATGAATTCAGTGTCCTTGTCTTTTAGCCTCAATCTGGTTGTTCTTTGTGTGATCTCTTCAGGGTCCAGGTTTTTGTTCCTGATCTCAAAGATAGATTCATCAAACACAACATGAGGCGTTTCTTCCACAACAGGGGTTTTCTTGTTGTAGACTCTAAAAGCTCTACTGATTTGAGAGTATCCAAGAAATACTCCCTCATCAACTTTGCTGTCAAAGGCTTTCAACTGCTCTTTCCCATTATTGTGAATGAAACACTTACAACCAAATATGTGAAAGTATGACACTTTAGGCAATCTTCCTTTCCAGAGTTCATAGGGGGTTTTGCCTTGCCCCTTAGTAATCAAACATCTATTCTGAGTATGGCATGCAGTGTTTATAGCTTCATCCCAAAACCTTTTAGGTAGATTAGAATCAGCAATTAAAGTTCTAGCAGCTTCTTTTAGAGTTCTATTCCTTCTTTCTGCAACTCCATTTTGTTGAGGAGTTCTAGCTGCTGAGGTTTCATGAGCTATTCCATTTGAAGTGCAATACTCATTGATGTATGAATTTATGAACTCAGTACCTTTATCAGATCTTATATTGATGGTGTTAAGGCTTTTCTCATTTGACAGTCTCTTCAAAAGTTCAGGCAGTTTGACTTGTGTTTCCTTCTTATTAAGGAGAAATACTACCCATGTGAACCTAGAGAAGTCATCTACTACTACCAATGTGTATTTCCTTCCATTTATGCTTGAAGGGGTAATTGGTCCAAATAAGTCCATATGTAAAAGTTCAAGTACCCTTTTAGTAGAAATGATTGGTTTTCCTTTGAATGAGGCTTTAATCTGTTTTCCTTCTTGACATGGTTTACACACATGTTCTTTAATGAAAACCTCATTAGGCAGTCCTTTAACTAATGTATTTCTGGCAAGTTTATTCATTGATTTAAAGTTCAGGTGGTTTAGCCTTTTATGCCATAACCAACTTTGTTCACTAGAGCTCTTAGCAATAAAACACGCAGCATCAGTAGACTTGTCCCAGTCTGCAAAATACACATTTCCTTTCCTGGTTCCAGTCAATAGAGTTTGTTGAGTCTTATCTTTGATTAAACATTTTCCACTTGAAAACTCAACATTGAAGTCTTTATCACAGAATTAACTGATACTTAGGAGATTATATTTGAGACCAGCTACATAAGATACATTGGTTACTTTGATGTTACCAATCATCAAAGTACCATAACCTTTTGTTGTTGCTTGTGAGCTGTCTCCAAATGTGACATTTGGGTCTTCTTTTTCAATAAAATCAGTGAGGAGTTCCTTGTTTCCAGTCATGTGCCTTGAGCATCCACTGTCAAGGTACCATGCTGTCTTTTTGCTCATACTCCTCTTCTTGTGGCCCACAGGTACCTGCAATTAGATAGGTTTAGGTACCCTTTGAGTTTTGGGTCCTGATAGGTTAGCTGTACCTTTTGGAACCCAAACTTGCCTAATTACCTTGATTGATTCAAGGTGGCTAAGTTGTTTTCCTTGTGTATCAACATACACTGCCTTTCCCTTAAATGCCTTTGGGAAGGTGTGTGTGAAAGTGTTAACTCTGTAAGTTTCAGGAGAGTTGTCAAATCTCCTAAACTTATGAGTTCTTTGTGCAGCTTGATGAAATCTTTGAGGAAAGGTCTTTTTATGACCATTACCCTTTGGCATGAAGGGTTTTGGTTGTCTCATTTTATTCTGCCTTTGAGGATGGTTGTCCTTTGGTCTATTCAGCTGAGGCTTTCTCAGAAGAGTTGGCCTTGGCTGATTATACCTTGGATAACTCCTCTGAACATTATTCAGGAGAGTTGCCCTTCCAATGGGTCTACTCTGCTGATCAACATTCCTCTTGTGTTCAGGGACTTTGGCCATTTCCTTAGGTTTGGGCCTAGTCTCCTGAAGCACTTGAGTAGGCATTTCATTCATTTTGCCCTTTCCTTTGTTCAGTGGCTGAATCATTTCATTTTCAGCTTGTTGTGCCACAGATTTGACAAAGATTTTCTTAGTGTTACTTGTTGAAGCAACACTAAGACAAGGTGAAGATTCAAATGGATCAAACCCTAATCCACTTCTTTGAGCCATAGGTCTTTGATAACTCTGAATTTCCTCTATTGCTCTAGAGGATTTGTTCAAAGCAGACATCTTTAATTTCAGGCTCTCTTCACTTGATTTGAGAATGTCATACTCATGTGAGAGGTTTTCAAACTTAGCTTGAAGAATTCTTACTTCAAAATCTTTTCTCTTCTGAGTAAGTAGTTGAGCATCAATCAGTCCTTGTTGGTCAACTATCCTGAGATTTGCTTCCTCAAGCTCTCTCAAGGCTTGTTGGTACAACTCAGTAGATTTAATGTCAACTACCGTCTCAGTAGGTTTTGAAAGTTCAATTGAAAGCCTTTCATTCTCTCTCACACAGTTATCATGAAATTCTTGCAATCTAGTGAAATCTTCCATCAACTTCCCAAAGGAAAGTTTTAAGTTGACTTCACTAGTGTTCTGTGATAAGAATGATGGTGAGCTAGAAGTGGAGGATACCTCATCATCCTCAATAGCCATGTTGCACACATCATCATCATCATCACTGTTAGAGAATAGTCCATTAGAAGAGTTGAAGCTTTCAGCACTATCAGTTTCTTCACCAGCCATCATGGCTTTCCTATTGGTGAACTTTCTGTCTCTTTTGGCTTGCCTCTCTCTTCTTTCTTTAGAGCTGAGTTCAGGGCAATCATACTGGAAGTGCCCTTTCTTCTTGCAGTTGTAGCACAGATCCTCATCATCATCTTTCTTGGATTCATCTCTTCTTTTGGATGATGAAGGTTCAACTCTACTGGACCTTCTCCTATCAGAGTACTTGTCCTCTGATCTTTTCTCGTCAGGCTTTTTGTCCTCAGCCTGTGCTTCAGGAGAGTTGTACCTTCTCCTGAATTTGTTGTTTTGGTAGAATTTCTTGTATCTACCAAACCTTGAGTTGAGCTTGTCAAACCTCCTAGCCATCAAGGCTAGTTCTTCCTTCATTTCAGTCTTTGAGACTGACTTTGATGATCTGGGAGTGGGTTGCATTTCAGGTTCAGCAACTTTGGCTTTAAATGCCACTCCCTTAGTAGGATTTGAAGGTTCCTCAACAGGCTTTCTTCTGTTGAGATCGAACTCATAGGCTTTGAGTTCAGAGAAGATTTGTTGCATGGGCATGGTGGAGAGATCCTTGGTGTTTTGCATCATAACTGCATAGACATCCCACTTTTGAGTGAGACTTCTCAATATCTTCAAACCAACTTCTCTCTTGGAGTACACCTTGCCCAATGAGTTGATTTCATTCATCACATCAGTGAATCTACCAGCAAACTTGTCAATGGATTCTTCAGACTCCATTGTGAATTGTTCAAACTTCTGCACAACAACTTGGAGCTTGTTCTCCTTGATCTTTTCTGTACCCTCACACATTTCAGCAAGGGTATCCCAAATTTCTTTGACAGTTGTGCAGTGGTAGACTCTACCCATGATTGCATCTGGAATTGTTTGGTATAGAGTGTTCATAGCTAGATAATTCATATTATCTTTCCTCTTTTCATCAGCAGTGAAGTCATCTTCATCTTTGGGAATCAATTCCCTTATATCACCAAGATGCATCATCAAGATTTATTTATCGAATAATTTCAAAATGTCTTGTAGCATCGATGGCAACTATTAATCTTCTTGATTTAATTCTTGTCACGGAAGAATACGTATCAAGGTCAAGAAATCTTTAGGATTGAATCCAAAAATTCAATTTGCATCTTCAAGCACAAATATACATTTAAAAAAAAAAAAAAAATTAAACATCAAAATCATCATTTGATGCTAACTATATATATATCAAGTGATATGATCCAAGATTCTCACATCTTTCATATCATTAAAATAATTTAATTCACAAGGCACTATGAACTCTATCATAGGCCCAAATATATTCTTTTCAAATGGCTCAAATCCTCGATGATTTGACCATTTCGGTCCACTAGACCAACTAAATGGTCTAATTATTTGATTTAAGGATCCATTTAAATTCAATCAATTAATCAATTCCATATCACAAATATGAAAATTATACACTAGGTTAGGCCTTTCAAGCGATAACCATATTTTATAAATTTTGGTATGTTATGAATTAACATAAAATCAAGTAAAAGAATGACATTCTCACCTTTGATTTAAAATCCACTTATAAACATAAACATCCTCTTTTGAATAAAATATAGTTTTACATCATTAATAATTTTTTGCCAAAAATAATTATAATTAACACAAAAGAGGAACAAATATATTCACGAACCTCTAAATCATCACCTCTTTGTATTAGCCATCTCGAAGAAAATATTGTTTTAAGTTGTTAGAAAAATTGCACCGTAGATGGCTAAAACATTTTTTTGAAAACGAAGAATCGAGGCTTGTGTAAACACAATTTCCTTAAAACAATATTCGTCCTTCACTCTCGGTGCTAGTGACTATTAGGACGTTTGTTTCCCAGGATACAACAATTAAATAACAAAATACTAGCACACGTATTTTGCTTACGGCGAATCGAGAAGTTGCCCGAAATATATCACCGGAGTGCTAGGGAAATTTTAGCAAATACAATAAGCAAGAAGAACAAGGCAAATGGCGGAATGTGTTTGATCTTTCCAAAATTTCGTGTCTTTGGGATTGTGGAATGCAACTATTTATAGTCAACTCAAATGTTGTCGCAATAAATATTGCAATAAGTTGGACCAAAACTAAAAATGGACAAAAAACTGTCATTTCAATTAAATGACAGCTTTTATGATTTTCAAACCTCACGTAAGTGTAACCTCCCCATAATTCAACTTGATGTAATTTCAAGTTTTTAAAATTCAAATTGAAACTGCCAAATTTTTCAATTTATTTTGGCGGTTTTATTTAATTTATTTCGGTGGTTACAACAATTGTTTGAAATTCATTTCGCATTCATTCCAACTCCAAAATGGGCGAATGAGATATCGAGTCGAAGCTCACTTCGAAGCACATTTTTCAACACTTGTTCTGTATTAGTTGGGGGAACTGGATTATGAGCACTTGTTGGTCCTGAAAGGAGTATATAACAAGTGTATGGGGGGGGGGGAATACACTTGTATGCAAATTCTTTTCAACTTTGATCAAACCAGAGTTCAGCAAGTTTGTCTTGGACAACTCTGCTGAAGATGTATAACCTTTTCTAAGATAAACAAGCTAGTAAGTACTACTGAGTACTTAGTTGAATGATTATCTAAGTTGGTTATAAGTGCGGAATTAGTGGTTGGCCCTATAGTTTAAACTCCTTTAAGTTCTGAAATCACTTAAGCAATATAATCCAGTTTTCAGGGAACTTGTCCAATACAGTTTTTGCACAGTCTTGAATAATGTCCTTTGAAAGATCAGTTTTGTGTGCAGTGTTGAATGTATGAAAGTACTTGAAAGTAAATCAACACAAGAGTTTATAGTGGTTCAGAGACTCAAGCTCCTACATCCACTTTCCCTGATTTAACAGGATAATTCTTTCACTCTTGGAATTAACTTGTTTTATAGTGCCAAGGTGCACTTGATCAAGAACACCACTCCTTGGTGAATTGATCCCTAGGATGTCTAGAGTCCTAGTACCCTCTATCAACTCAGAACTGAACTGTTCTTCTCTCAACAGCCAGCTCCTACCACTTCTACTACTACAACCTTCTCACTTTCTCACTTGAAAGGGGTAAGGGTTGAAGTAAGGTTCCAACTAATGAGATATCCTATACAATGAAGATCAGTGTATAAGGATAGGATATCTCTCTAAGCTTTGTATGGATATACAATGAAGTTCAGCTTAGAAGAAGTGTATGAAGACTAAGATAGTCTTTTGAAAGCTTTGAAAGCACTTGATAACTTGTAGGATAGTTGGCTTAGTAGTTGGTTGGTGCTTCAAATGGTTTTCACACTTCTGTATTTATAGACAAATTTGAGGATTTGCCCGTTGGAGAGGCAGTCCCAAATTGCTATAAATGTCTTCCTTGAGTTCTTCAAACTGGAAGACAGTTTCTTGATAGTGACATATCCTCATTTGGGTAATAAACTGCTTGTAAGACTTTGTCTTCATTCTGCAGCACTCTTCCCAATGTCTGACTTTAAGATTCACTTATTAGGACTTGGACATGGCTTCTGAAGGTTGATCCAATGATAGGACAACATTCCTTATCAAATGGACAACTCTGCTTATCACTATCAGCATACATGCTTATCAGCATAGTTGGCTTGCTCTTCTCCAGATGACTTGACTCTTTCCCTTTGCTTCATGTAGATATGATCTCAGCATGATACGATGAACTCTTTTAGGGTGTAGTTGTCTTTATCTCTTCAGCATAGTTGACTTTCAAGCTTCAGAACATTTTGTTCTGGTTTAATTGTGCTGAGACAACTCTTCTGGACAACTCTCCTGATCAGCATACTTGGCCTTTGAGTTTCAGAACCTTTGTTCTTGCTTTAATTGTGCAGAGACAACTTCTCTGGACAACTCTCCTGATCAGAGCATTTGAATATGCTTGGCCTTTTGAGCTTTAGAACCTTTTTGTTCTTGCTTTAATTGTGCAGAGACAACTTCTCTGGACAACTCTCCTGATCAGCATACTTGGTCTTCAATAGACTTAGAGATTGTTCCAGAATTTGAGCCTTGAGGGGACTTGATTTTGATGGTCTTCAAAGCATATGTTCCCCCTCAAATTGTGCATCTAATTATCTAAGAGCTGCCTAACATATCAGCTTCTCATCTAGCCTTATTCTATATGTTCTAACATTCTTAGAACATAATCATCTTGACTTAGGCATGTCTCAGGGGGTTTTGGTATTCAATCAAAACATTTATCATTTTATTCCCAACAGAGACCTTTCGCAAGATTGATTTATTATTCCATTTCTTAAAAAAAAAAATCTCCTTTTAGTTTCTACTTTGATACTATTCATTCTTATAAAAATTGTCTTTAGATTGTCTCTAAAGTTATTGATGAAGAGATATGTTAATGTAGTTTTGGTATTTTTATGCACACCAACTATTTGATAAATTGTTTGTTGAGAAAATGTTAATTTTACTTTTATTTATTTTGACCTCTACTTAATTATACTCAAAGTTCTGGTGATTTTGCATTAGAATAAGAAAATTACTTATTCCACAACAAGTTCAAATTGTTTGCATAACTTGTTTGCATATTCTTCTATATTATTTGTAATCATTACAAGAATCACTTAAATTAGTTTTGGGTTTCACATGAAATTATTGAGATGAACTTTTTTTTGTCAAATCAAACCCAAGTTCTTCTCTGAAATATTCACTCAGCAATTCTTCTTCGTTTTTAATTGTGATTTTATTGAGTTTGCTTTGTTTTTTGCCAATGAATCTGAGAAATGAAACCCAAATTCAGTATTTATTTTCCATTGTTTTAAATTTTCAGTTTGCTTTAGTTTTCCGTATTTGCAACCACATAGTCCTATTTAATCTAAAATTTAAGTAGTAGATAGCATCCTAACAGAAACTGTGGCATGTAATATGTATGAGCAGGATTTTTTTTTTGGAAACTGCAAGCAATAACTGAGGGCTCCCCTTACAAACCTGGCAAAATTGAGATTGTTTTCATCGCTAGTGGCATCAACACTTTCTTCGGTAAAGCAACACATCTTGTTGACAACACTCAAAACGCAAACACTTCAAGAAGTCTCAATCTCTCAAATTCTACTCACCAATGTTGTTGATCCATACGTAGTTTGATCCCTTGGATATGATTGGTTAATAGTAATTAATTCTGTTATAACAAGTATTGGTAGCTATCCTCACTCTCAATAAGCTCACATATGACATAAATTTGATTGAGGTTAGTAATAACTGTGTAATGAATTATAGTATTTATTAACTTGGATTGAGATAAGATTTTGCTTACCTTAATGTCGTTACCCATTTTTTTGCAACTTTATTATATTGTAGGTGTTTTCCAAGGATGTAGAAAAGAAAACTATAATACTTCTCAAAGCTAGAGCTTCGAGGTTCGAGAATTAGGATGCCATCAATGCTTGCATTATTGAAATATTAGAAGATTCGAAAGAGATATTTGTAGATTGAATGTCTTATTTTATCTGTTTTTAGTAAGTACATATATTTAGATCTACTAAAACGCAGTAAATGTAATGTATATAAGTCACTTGTTTTGGATGGACTTTAAGAATGGTGATGTATGTTAACTTGGAAGAAAACAAAGAAGAAAAATACTAATAGTTTGTACATTTGAATTTTATTAATGTGATTTTCTACTATGTTTTAAATTCTTGATTATCTGTTACTAAATTTGCATGGTTGATAATTAAGCATAATTAAATATGGGTTGACACAAAGATTGAAGTGCACCACTACCTAGTATTACTTATAAGTGTGTATTTATATTGTTTTTTTAATGGCAGAAATATCCGCCTTAAAAATCATGGAAAATCAGAAGTTTCATTTTAGAGAACTAGAAAATATTATTTAAAACTTTATAATTGTAATAATTTATATAAAATCATGTAAAATCAGAAGCTTCATTTTAGAGAACTAGAAAATATTATTTAAAACTTTATAATAATGGTGATAATTTATATAGTTTTATTAATGGATTTAATTTATAAAACATTTAACATTTTTCAATTTCATATTCAAATCATTTACAAAAGAAATTAAAAAACAAAATATTAAAATTATCAATAGTTGAAAGAAGAATATATAGATAGGTCCGGAACAAATAAAAAAAGAAGCAACGCCATCTAAAGATTACAAATTTTCTTATTCATAAAGGAAAAAGGAAGACACAACAGACATCCACAAGATCTAAAAATTATAAATTAAAAAATGAAATATTAAAATTATCAATATAATAATGTGAAAGAAACGGGTGAATATAGGTCATCTCATCGAAACAAATAAAAGAAGCAACAACAAAGACAAGATTAGATCTTGATTGGAACAAATAAAAGAAGCAACAACAAAGACAAAGATTAGATCTTGAAAAAGGCTTAATTTTGCATCAAAAAGCCTAATTTAATTTCAAGGCTTTCTTTCAAAGTTTGATTTTAAATTTCAACATCACACCCTCTTCCATCGGTAAAATAAAGAAATTTAATTTGAACAATTATTCCAAAAAAAAAAATCACAGTAAATTGTAAGAGGGAGACCTTAGAAAAATAAGAATGAGACATCAACGAAATCTTTAAAAGATTCTCAGATGATGGACCATTCTAAACATCTCTGGCCTCCCGAAATCTTCATAGTAATCAAGGCGGTGTTTGTTTTGGGATTGGCGATTTGGATTGGCCCAATCCAAATACAAATTCAAATACTTAAACTTTTAAATGAGACGAAATTCTTTCATGGTATCAAAGCAAACCGGCAAACGACCTGGGTTCGATCCTGTTGAAAGCACTCCACCCATTTAAATTGTCCAACTCCCTTCGTCCGCCTATAAATTTCCCATTTTACCATTTTGGTCCGTCCGCCTATAAGCTTCCCATACCTTTTTTGATAAGTATTTTTTCTTACATTTCACTTTATATCTCACTTTTTCTCTCTATCTCTCTCCTCTCTCTATCACATCACTTGTACTATATTTATTATTTAATCACTTTTCTTAATCTTTGTGCCAAAAAGTAACGTGAAACTTATAAGCGGACGGAGAGAGTAATATACAAGAATTAATTCACAACCTCAAAAGTTCGTACTTTTAGATGAGACGGAATTCTTTCAATACACCTATTTTTATACAATCAAATCACTCATTCTCTTTCCTACTTTCTTCTCTCTCTTCATTTTCTTTCACACACTCATTCGCTCTCCTACTTTCTTCTCTCCCTCACTTTTCTTTCACTATTAACAATAATAAAATATTATAACTTAACTGTCGATATGACATAAAGTTAAATCTACACCTACTTCTCAATACTTAACCAAACACAACTTACACAACAATTATTGTTCATGGATTACCCAAATCCCAATCCAATCCACCACAATTCAAATTCAATCCATCACAATCCAAAACCAAACACCACCCAAAGGTTAATTTATAAAATCCATAGAGTACATGCAAAGTTTAACTGACTTTTTTTTATTGATTTATATGGATTTTCATAGATAGACAATTGTTTTTTTAATTAATATTATATATATATATATATAAAATATTTTATAAATTAAAAAAAAATATATATACATATATATATTGATGCAGATAAATATGTCGCTCTCTGAGAAGTCGACACGTGGAAACGGGATAAATTATGATAGTTGTGATTAGGTCAATACACCGAAGAAATAGGATTAATATACCCCTGGGCTTAAGCAGGGAAATTAGAGAAATCAGGTTGATTGGGCCTTTAGCCCATATTTGGAGAGATTAATAGCCCTTGGGCCTGGAAGGATCCGGCCCAAATAGGGGACGAATAGTTAATCTTTTCTAGCCAAGTCAAATGAGTGGGTCAACCCACGAAGATAGGGGCGGATATGCTGAAGAACCAAGTCTCCAGGGAGAGTGAGACCGATTCTTTAGGGAATGGGCCGAAGATATAGGGAGAACGAGTCTTTCCCTCTCCGAAAAGAGGGGCCAGGTATATAAACAGGTGATTTCCGTATTCTTACTTACGTTTTGACATAATATACACACTTTTATGAAATACACGCTGAATTGAGAAGAAACAACATTATATTCGCCGGAATTCCCTAGAAATACAGGGGAATTCCTCTTTGATTTCGCCTACAACCGATTCTGACTTGAGGGGACTTGATTTTGATGGTCTTCAAAGCATATGTTCCCCCTCAAATTGTGCATCTAATTATCTAAGAGCTGCCTAACATATCAGCTTCTCATCTAGCCTTATTCTATATGTTCTAACATTCTTAGAACATAATCATCTTGACTTAGGCATGTCTCAGGGGGTTTTGGTATTCAATCAAAACATTTATCATTTTATTCCCAACAGAGACCTTTCGCAAGATTGATTTATTATTCCATTTCTTAAAAAAAAAATCTCCTTTTAGTTTCTACTTTGATACTATTCATTCTTATAAAAATTGTCTTTAGATTGTCTCTAAAGTTATTGATGAAGAGATATGTTAATGTAGTTTTGGTATTTTTATGCACACCAACTATTTGATAAATTGTTTGTTGAGAAAATGTTAATTTTACTTTGATTTATTTTGACCTCTACTTAATTATACTCAAAGTTCTGGTGATTTTGCATTAGAATAAGAAAATTACTTATTCCACAACAAGTTCAAATTGTTTGCATAACTTGTTTGCATATTCTTCTATATTATTTGTAATCATTACAAGAATCACTTAAATTAGTTTTGGGTTTCACATGAAATTATTGAGATGAACTTTTTTTGTCAAATCAAACCCAAGTTCTTCTCTGAAATATTCACTCAGCTATTCTTCTTCGTTTTTAATTGTGATTTTATTGAGTTTGCTTTGTTTTTTGCCAATGAATCTGAGAAATGAAACCCAAATTCAGTATTTATTTTCCATTGTTTTAAATTTTCAGTTTGCTTTAGTTTTCCGTATTTGCAACCACATAGTCCTATTTAATCTAAAATTTAAGTAGTAGATAGCATCCTAACAGAAACTGTGGCATGTAATATGTATGAGCAGGATTTTTTTTTTGGAAACTGCAAGCAATAACTGAGGGCTCCCCCTACAAACCTGGCAAAATTGAGATTGTTTTCATCGCTAGTGGCATCAACACTTTCTTCGGTAAAGCAACACATCTTGTTGACAACACTCAAAACGTCAAACACTTCAAGAAGTCTCAATCTCTCAAATTCTACTCACCAATGTTGTTGATCCATACGTAGTTTGATCCCTTGGATATGATTGGTTAATAGTAATTAATTCTGTTATAACAAGTATTGGTAGCTATCCCCACTCTCAATAAGCTCACATATGACATAAATTTGATTGAGGTTAGTAATAACTGTGTAATGAATTATAGTATTTATTAACTTGGATTGAGATAAGATTTTGCTTACCTTAATGTCGTTACCCATTTTTTTGCAACTTTATTATATTGTAGGTGTTTTCCAAGGATGTAGAAAAGAAAACTATAATACTTCTCAAAGCTAGAGCTTCGAGGTTCGAGAATTAGGATGCCATCAATGCTTGCATTATTGAAATATTAGAAGATTCGAAAGAGATATTTGTAGATTGAATGTCTTATTTTATCTGTTTTTAGTAAGTACATATATTTAGATCTACTAAAACGCAGTAAATGTAATGTATATAAGTCACTTGTTTTGGATGGACTTTAAGAATGGTGATGTATGTTAACTTGGAAGAAAACAAAGAAGAAAAATACTAATAGTTTGTACATTTGAATTTTATTAATGTGATTTTCTACTATGTTTTAAATTCTTGATTATCTGTTACTAAATTTGCATGGTTGATAATTAAGCATAATTAAATATGGGTTGACACAAAGATTGAAGTGCACCACTACCTAGTATTACTTATAAGTGTGTATTTATATTGTTTTTTTAATGGCAGAAATATCCGCCTTAAAAATCATGGAAAATCAGAAGTTTCATTTTAGAGAACTAGAAAATATTATTTAAAACTTTATAATTGTAATAATTTATATAAAATCATGTAAAATCAGAAGCTTCATTTTAGAGAACTAGAAAATATTATTTAAAACTTTATAATAATGGTGATAATTTATATAGTTTTATTAATGGATTTAATTTATAAAACATTTAACATTTTTCAATTTCATATTCAAATCATTTACAAAAGAAATTAAAAAACAAAATATTAAAATTATCAATAGTTGAAAGAAGAATATATAGATAGGTCCGGAACAAATAAAAAAAGAAGCAACGCCATCTAAAGATTACAAATTTTCTTATTCATAAAGGAAAAAGGAAGACACAACAGACATCCACAAGATCTAAAAATTATAAATTAAAAAATGAAATATTAAAATTATCAATATAATAATGTGAAAGAAACTGGTGAATATAGGTCATCTCATCGAAACAAATAAAAGAACAAATAAAAGAAGCAACAACAAAGACAAGATTAGATCTTGATTGGAACAAATAAAAGAAACAACAACAAAGACAAAGATTAGATCTTGAAAAAGGCTTAATTTTGCATCAAAAAGCCTAATTTAATTTCAAGGCTTTCTTTCAAAGTTTGATTTTAAATTTCAACATCACACCCTCTTCCATCGGTAAAATAAAGAAATTTAATTTGAACAATTATTCCAAAAAAAAAATTACAGTAAATTGTAAGAGGGAGACCTTAGAAAAATAAGAATGAGACATCAACGAAATCTTTAAAAGATTCTCAGATGATGGACCATTCTAAACATCTCTGGCCTCCCGAAATCTTCATAGTAATCAAGGCGGTGTTTGTTTTGGGATTGGCGATTTGGATTGGCCCAATCCAAATACAAATTCAAATACTTAAACTTTTAAATGAGACGAAATTCTTTCATGGTATCAAAGCAAACCGGCAAACGACCTGGGTTCGATCCTGTTGAAAGCACTCCACCCATTTAAATTGTCCAACTCCCTTCGTCCGCCTATAAATTTCCCATTTTACCATTTTGGTCCGTCCGCCTATAAGCTTCCCATACCTTTTTTGATAAGTATTTTTTCTTACATTTCACTTTATATCTCACTTTTTCTCTCTATCTCTCTCCTCTCTTTATCACATCACTTGTACTATATTTATTATTTAATCACTTTTCTTAATCTTTGTGCCAAAAAGTAACGTGAAACTTATAAGCGGACGGAGAGAGTAATATACAAGAATTAATTCACAACCTCAAAAGTTCGTACTTTTAGATGAGACGGAATTCTTTCAATACACCTATTTTTATACAATCAAATCACTCATTCTCTTTCCTACTTTCTTCTCTCTCTTCATTTTCTTTCACACACTCATTCGCTCTCCTACTTTCTTCTCTCCCTCACTTTTCTTTCACTATTAACAATAATAAAATATTATAACTTAACTGTCGATATGACATAAAGTTAAATCTACACCTACTTCTCAATACTTAACCAAACACAACTTACACAACAATTATTGTTCATGGATTACCTAAATCCCAATCCAATCCACCACAATTCAAATTCAATCCATCACAATCCAAAACCAAACACCACCCAAAGGTTAATTTATAAAATCCATAGAGTACATGCAAAGTTTAACTGACTTTTTTTTATTGATTTATATGGATTTTCATAGATAGACAATTGTTTTTTTAATTAATATTATATATATATATATATATAAAATATTTTATAAATTAAAAAAAAAAATATATACATATATATATTGATGCGATAAATATGTCGCTCTCTGAGAAGTCGACACGTGGAAACGGGATAAATTATGATAGTTGTGATTAGGTGAATACACCGAAGAAATAGGATTAATATACCCCTGGGCTTAAGCAGGGAAATTAGAGAAATCAGGTTGATTGGGCCTTTAGCCCATATTTGGAGAGATTAATAGCCCTTGGGCCTGGAAGGATCCGGCCCAAATAGGGGACGAATAGTTAATCTTTTCTAGCCAAGTCAAATGAGTGGGTCAACCCACGAAGATAGGGGCGGATATGCTGAAGAACCAAGTCTCCAGGGAGAGTGAGACCGATTCTTTAGGGAATGGGCCGAAGATATAGGGAGAACGAGTCTTTCCCTCTCCGAAAAGAGGGGCCAGGTATATAAACAGGTGATTTCCGTATTCTTACTTACGTTTTGACATAATATACACACTTTTATGAAATACACGCTGAATTGAGAAGAAACAACATTATATTCGCCGGAATTCCCTAGAAATACAGGGGAATTCCTCTTTGATTTCGCCTACAACCGATTCTGACTTGAGCGTCGGAGCTTCTACGCCGGAGCCCCCCCCCCTCCGGCGTACTTTTGCAGGTCATTTTCGGATCCTCAAGGAGATTTACTTGAAGACTGCCGAGGATAAAACGAGCGATTTGATTCGTGATTAGCAGTGCTCGTAGAGGAACGGCTGATATCTCAAGGCGTTCTTTTTCGACGCATCAATTGGCGCCGTCTGTGGGAACATTTCTAGCTAAGGCGTGAGAAAAGTTCCATATTAAATGGGTGGAGGGCAAGATTTGACGAAGCAGGCTAAGGAGAAGGGAGATTCCACTCCACTTCCCTTTCCTCCGCCCCCACCAGGTTTTCCCGTGAATAGAAATCTGGGGAAACAACCTGTAAATCCTACAGTGGAAGATATCCCTCCCGTCCAGGAGGGGAACACGGCGGGTACCTTGGAAGCTTCGGGAAGTGGTACAGATAAGGACACTCCACAACCCAATGCTCAACCGGAACTCTTCACTGTCTCTCAAGACCAATTGGACGTGATGATAGAGCAGGCAGTAGAAAGAATAATTACATCTCGTGGACTTCGCCCTCCTGGACCTACTCCACCAGTTAATGAAAGAACAAAGCAGAATCCCCCGGAACATGTCATCGATTCGGCTCCAGTCCCTTCAAAGAATGAAGGTTTCCCCCAGAATCAAGAAGAAAGAGTGCCTTCGCAAGCTGAGAGAAGCGTCCTTGATCGCCCTCCTAGAAGAAATATCGAGAGGATCCCTGGGGATACCACTCTGGATGCAGGGATAGGAGAAAGTACGGATGACACTTATCACGGAGCTGTTAGTGACCAAATACAGGCTCTACGGAAAGAAATGAAAGACATGCAGAAGCATATGAATGACAACGTAAGTAAACCTTCTTACGTTACTGGTTATCAATTTTCATCCACTATTTTACAAGATGAACTGCCTCCTAATTTTAAATCTTTAAATTTCGAATATGATGGCACCACGGACCCTTATGAGCATCTGATGAGGTTCGAGAATGCCGCCCTATTGCATCGATACGGAGAGGGCGTCAAGTGCAGGGTATTTCTGACTACCCTATCTAAAGCGGCACAGCAATGGTTCACCCAGCTAGGGCCAGATACTATCCATTCATGGTCGGAGTTCAGTGAGCTATTCTTGCACCAATTTGCCAGCGCTAGGAGGCAACCTAGAGCCACCCTCACCTTGTTTAACATGCGACAAGGGGAGAATGAGAGTCTTCGGGCTTTCTTGAAACGGTTCAACCAAGCGGCCTTAGAGGTACCAACAGCTTCTTCGGAGGTCAAAATCAATGCTCTCACTAATGGGCTGAGGGACGGAGACCTATTTACGTCTCTAGCCAAGAAGCCAGTACGGACCTTTGACGAATTACTAAGGAGAGCAGAGAAATACCTCACCCTGGAGGAGGTGAGGAAGGCTAAGCGATCGGAAACCAAGACGATAGTGGGTAATGGAGAACGAACAAGGGAGATAGTGCCGAGGAGGCCCAGTCCAGAAAGACATCGGAACGCGAGGGGGCCGGGAAATATAAAAGGAGAGGAAGCTGCGCCCTGGAACTCCAGGGGAAGGATAAGGAGATATACCCCTCTAAGGATCGAGCCGGCAGAGGTTTTAGAAGTGGCAGGGGACCATCCCGATATGAAGTTCCCCTACTCACGAAACAGGGGCCCCCAGAACCCCAAGTCAGATAGATTCTGTAGATTCCATAATGACTATGGTCATGACACGAACCAATGCTGGCACCTGAAGGACGAAATAGAAAGAATGATTCAAGCAGGCCACCTAAAGGAATTTATTTTTAGAGATCGACAAGGTCCCAGAGGGCAGAAAAGAAAAGACCTTGAGGGCAAACCAGAGGAGAATAGAAGGGAACAGAGAAAGAGCACGGAAGATCAACCACCCCCTCCTCAAAAGAGGGGAACTATTCATATGATTATGGGTGGCCCTGCTGACGGAGATTCCTTTAGACAAAGGAAGCAGAGCGTCAGGTCATTGAAGAGTGGAAGAGACATGGAATGCCGTGAAATAGGAAAGATGACAACAGCTCCTGATATCCATTTCGGACCAGAAGACATTGGAGAACCCAGAGAGATACATAATGATGCCCTCGTCATTACCACGGATATAGCGGGATATGATGTGGCTAGGATCTTTGTAGACACGGGAAGCTCCGCTGATATCATGTTCCTAGCGTGTTTTAAGAAGATGGAATTAAACATAAAACTCAGACCAGTGGAGACAGCCCTCTATGGATTTTCAGGGGGTGCCATTCAACCCCTTGGTTCAGCGTTATTACAGGTAGGGTTAGGAACCGCTCCTAACCGACGCGTGCAAGTGATAGAGTTTTTGATAGTGGATGTCCCATCATCATATAATGTGGTGATGGGAAGACCGAGTTTGAATATCTTTCAGGCCGTGATTTCCACCTTCCACATGAAGATGAAATTCCCTGCCTCGGGGGGTGTGGGAGAGATATGTGGAGACCAGTACCAGGCAAGGAAGTGTTACGTAGAATCGGTCAAGATAGCAGACAGGGCCGTATTCCGAGGGATGGAGAGATTTAAGGGTGAAGACCCTGAGTTGAAAAAACAGAAAGTGGGTGAACTAATGCAAGAGCAACCCAAAGCCAAAGCAGATGAGGAATTAATGAACATCGAGCTCTACCCAGGAAAAGAGGGATTCACAACCAGGATAGGTACACACATGAACCCTGAGCTCCAGGGAAAGATGATACTCGCCCTCCAGGAGAATGCAGATATTTTTGCTTTCACGGCGACGGATATGACAGGTATCCCTCCAGAGATAGCAATGCATTACCTTAATGTGGATCCCAAAGCTAGGCCAGTGAAGCAGAAGTTAAGGAACTTTGGTAAGGAGAAAAATCTCATTGTGAAAGAGGAGATCGATAAGCTGTTGAGTGCAGGGCATGTGAAGAGGGTGCAGTTCCCGGAGTGGCTGTCAAATGCGGTGCTAGTATCTAAAGGAGCCGGCAAGTGGAGAATGTGTATCGATTTTAGAGATTTGAATAAAGCATGCCCAAAGGATCACTATCCCCTACCCCGAATCGACCAGTTGGTAGATGCCACGTCTGGGTTTGAATTACTCAGCATGATGGATGCGTACCAAGGGTACCACCAAATCCAGTTGAACTCCCTTGATATACCAAAGGTATTCTTTATAGCGACATGTGGTACTTTCGGTTATGTACGTATGCCTTTTGGACTAATAAATGCAGGAGCCACCTATCAAAGAATGGTAGACTCGGTGTTCCGAGGGCAGATAGGCAGGAACATGGAGGTTTACGTGGATGATATGCTGGCTAAAAGTGTCAAGGCAGAGGGACATATTGGCGACCTGAAGGAGATATTCCAGGTAATCCGAGAGAATGGTATTAAATTAAACTCTGCTAAATGTTCTTTTGGAGTAGGGTCAGGGAAATTCCTGGGATATATGGTGACTCAAAGAGGGATAGAAGTGAACCCTGCTAAGGTGAAGGCGGTGCTCGACATGCAGCCCCCTCGGAATTTGAAGGAATTGCAAACCCTGAATGGTAGGATTGCAGCTCTCAGTAGGTTCATATCAAGGTCAGCAGAAAAGAGCCACCACTTCTTCAGAACATTAAGGAAGGGGTCAAGGTTCGAGTGGGATGACCAGTGTCAAAAGGCTTTCGAGGAACTCAAACTTCACCTTGAACAACTTCCGAAGTTGATGAAGCCCTCTCAGGGAGATGTATTGCTCTTATATCTCTCAGTAGGGGAACACTCCCTGAGCACTGCCCTGATGAAAGAGGAGGGTTCCACACAGCAACCTATATATTACGTGAGCAAGGTCATCCAAGGGGCAGAGATCAGGTACTCAGAGGTGGAGAAGGCAGCCCTGGCGGTGGTGGTAACGGCTAAGCGATTACGCCCCTACTTCCTGTCCTATAAAGTTATGGTGCGAACTAATTTCCCTTTGAAGCAGACGTTAGGGAGAGCAGATTTATCAGGTAGAATGGTCAGATGGGCAGTGGAATTACAGGAATACGATATTGATTATGAACCAAGAAGGGCCATCAAAGCCCAAGCTTTAGCAGACTTCATTCAAGAATCTACCAGAATGGAGGAGGAACAAGGTTGGAAGGTGTATGTTGATGGTTCAGCTTCGGCTGTAGGATGTGGAGCAGGGATAGTGTTGGTTGACCCTGAGGGCCAAGAAGTACAAGTAGCCATCAAATTCCGATTCTCAACCTCAAACAACGGTGCAGAGTATGAAGCCCTGATTAGAGGGGCTAACATAGCAGCAGATTTAGGGGCACAAAAAGTCACCCTATACTCCGACTCACAGTTGATAGTACAACAGGTCAAGGGGGAGTATCTCGCCAAGGATGAAAGGATGATCGCCTACCTAGAACAGGTAAAGAAGTTAAAGAATAAATTCCAGACCTTTGAAGTAATACAAGTACCAAGAGAAGAGAATGAAAAAGCAGATGGGCTATCTAAGCTGGCCAGTTCCACTGAATTTGAGGGACACGGAAAAATAACCTTGTTAGTGGCGGACCAATTAGCCACCGAGACCCTGGTCGGAGAAATAACAGCAGGAGATGACTGGAGGAGCGAGATTTGGGAAGAGTTGAACAGAGGACAGGTGACTTCAATGTCCAGAGAAGCCAAAGCTTGGAGAAGGAAATATTGTATTTTGGGAGACCAATTATACAAGAGATCCTTCGCTCAACCTTATTTGAAATGCCTTTCGAAAAGAGAAGCAGAGCTAGTGATTAAGGATATTCATGAATGTTGGTCCCAAAGTTGAGTTAAGATTGAGTAAGCTAAGAAAGTCTAGAGGGGAGGGGTGAATAGACTTTCAAAAATCTTTCAAAATATCAGAATATGCAATGCGGAATTTAGTCTTCTTATGTACTGTACTGTGCTTACTCAGCTCAGATCAGTACTTTCAGAATAATATGGGCCTTACTAGTTTATACTCAACTTTTCTATAGATCTTTATCTTTGTTAATTCTTAATGTTCTTGGTCAAACAATTCAAACAAATATCAAACAGTGAATGTAAAGAACACAGAATTTTATAGTGGTTCGACAAATGTCTACATCCACTCTCACAACTCCAGTTGTGAAGTTTTATTACTCTTCCTTCTTGAGTTTCTTGTGGCTTAAAGTCCCAAGATTAAGACTTTGATCTTATCGATTATACCTCTAGGTATATCTTCGATCTACTAGTAATTCTACAAGTAACTAGCACACTTGTTTTACAAAATACAAACTTAAACTTGAAAAGTAAAACTTCTCTTTGAATAGCCTTTGATTCTTCTCTTCAATTCAGTGGCTCTTCTCTTCTTTAATCTCCTTCAACTCTGTGAGTTTTTCCTTGTGCTCTGTAGACTTAGATTGCTTGTAAACGCTTTAAGATCAGTAATTGCTCAGTAGTAGCAGTCGTCTCTTCAAGTAGGAGATCATACAGTATTTATAGAACTTAGTATGACAGTTAGCAGTTTGTGAACTAACTCTCAACTAACTCTAAAACTGTTTTTGTAACTTCTTCTTGTAACCGACTTCGTAACTTCCTTCCAAGTCAGCATATCTTCAATAAATCTTCAGTTACTCTTTACATAAGTTTTCCAAACTTATTCTTCAATTTCACCAAATCAGCACAGTAACTTACTGTTCTGATTTTTACTCTTCGGATTTTACTGTTCGGATTTTACTCTGCTGAGTCAGTCAGCACAGTAACTTAACACCTTTCAAAACTTCTCCAGAATTCCTTCTAAGCTCTTCTTCAACTCTTCTTTGAAGTCTTCTTAGTCTGAAGTAGTCTTCTGAGTCTTCATTAGTCTTCTGGTCTTCTTCTAATCTAGTTCTAATCTACTGTTCTGAACTTTTACAATGCTGAATACAATAAAATACAAACTTACAAATATAAAACCTATCTATACATCAACTGAACTATATACAGATGAGTATATCTAAGTCCTATACTATAAGCTGTCTATACAATACAAATCATCAGCTTAGTTCCTAACAGTTCATATATCAGATCAGTAACCAATAAGATCAGTAACTCATAAGATCAGTAAATACTAAGATCAGTAAACACTTAAGATCAGTAACTTACATATAAGACAAGTAAGCATATAAGATCAGTAAGTATATCAGATCAGTAACTCAGATTTCAAATATCTCATATAAGATCACTAAAAATATTCTAAGTTTCCATACTCAGATCAGTAATCTTATTTCAATATTACTCAGTTAAGATCAGTAACTTTATTCTTACTATTACTCAATAAGATCAGTAAACTTATTTCAGTTAGCATTAAGATCAGTAATCTCAATTCAAGTTTCTCATCAGATTAGTAAGCTTAGATTCAGATGACTTAGTTAAGATGACTTAGAACCACATATATCACTAACTTTAAGTTGCTTTTGGCCATCAAAACATACTTTCATCAACTAGAACATTGTTTATAAGGATTCATATCCCAACAATTTCCCCCTTTTTGATGAAGCCAAAACTACTTAAATGTTAATAAATCAGTAGTTAAGTATGTAGTCAATCATAACAGTTCATCAATTCAGAAATCATATCATATTCACAATCAAATCAGATATTTCACATATTACACATACTAACAAAATATGAAATGATCACAAAATATAAAAATAAAGATTAAGGATAGAAATGTTATCTTCTGAGCTTGTCCTTCATCTTCATTCTGCATCTTCAGATTCTGAATGCCACATACATTCTTGCCTTGATATCCATCATGTGCTGATGGTCAGTGATTCCTTCTTCCTTAATGATCTCAGCAATAATGTTGTTGATCTCTTTGTAATCAGGTTCTCCATTTTCCAGTCTTGGAGGTTCCCAATTAGGTTCTTCAGGACACAATATTTTTGTTCCAGCACGATTAGCAACCTGTGCTATGTCTTCCCAGAACTCTTGGTCAATATTCAGCATGAATTCTTCAAAATCAATAAATTCTGCTTCCTTGCTCGAATGATCACCAAACTTCTTCACAATGAAGTTTGCAATCTGCCATTTCTTCTTTAAATTCTTCCAGTATTCCATATGTTCTGTCAACACAATGAAATCCACAAAGTTTTCATCTTGAAAATCTTTGTCAAACTGTTTTCCTTCAGCTTTCTTTTGAGCATTCATCTTTTTCTTCAAAGCTGCAACTCGATTATCAAATCTTGTCTTCAAGAACTTGACATCCTTTTCTTTCTTCTTTTTCAAGTTTTCTTCTTCACTTGTCATAACAGCTTTCATTTTGCTTTTTGATCTAGTCATTCTTCCAGCTTCTTCTTCTTGTTGTTCTTCATCAGACAGAACTAACTTCCTCTTCTTCTGACTTGAACTTCCAGCAATATCAGGTCTTTTCTCAACAATCTCTTGACCTTGTTGCTTCTGTTGCTTCCTTTGTTTCAGCTTCTCATTCAGAATTTCAATTTGCTCTTTTAACTCATTCTGACTCACAACCAACTGAGCTTGTTGTGACTGTGTTTGTTCCATTACTTCCCTTGTCCTATCTTCCCCCTTTTTGGCTTCATCATGCCACTCTTTCAAGGAAGATATGTGTTGCTCCAGCTTTTTATGCAACACTTGAGACAGGTTTCTTTCTTGTACTCTATGAAGGTCAAAAATTTTGGACATTGTATGCTCCATTACCTTTTCATAAGAGTGTTCAGAATGCATCTTGTTCATTCTCTCAGTAGCTTCTTGGAACATCTTTACAGCATCTTCCAACTTTGCCTGAAGCTCTGCATTCTGCTTTTTCAACCTTCCAAAGTCAGAATTTTCAGTTTCTTTCTCAATAGGACCTGTTCTGATCTGCTCTTGCACATCCTCAAGAACAATAGGATCAGTAGAGTGAATTGGAATGCTTTCCATCTCTTCAGCATTTACATCCTGATTTTCAACAACTTCAGTTTCTTCAATCACAACAGTGTTCTCAAACACCTCTGTTGCATTGACAATGTCTTCATCAATATCCATATAATCTTTCTCAGCAGCAGTTTCAGTGTCATCAAGACCTTTCTCTTCACTAAACAAATCTTCATCAGAGTTAGGAGTTGCAATCTTCTCAACAGTGTACTTGATTCCTGTTAATCTCTCTACAAGAAGTACCACAGATTCTGGAGTGACTAACTCAAGAAAAGAGTTAACACCAGCTGCTTGCATCTGCTCTGCTTCCCAATCATCAAAGATTGAAGCACTTCCCATACCTTCCATTATAGCCAAATTCTCCTTCAAAGTACTCCTCTTAAGATACACCCATGTGCCTATCCTAAGGAGTTTCTCAAACTCAACGGAGCTCTCATCCAATCTAGGAAATTGCTTTAACAAAGCTATCCTCAAATCTATCCTGATTCTATCCTCTTTATCACATATAGTGTACTCCATCAACTCAGCAGGTTTAGGAGTAATAAATTCAGGTTCAGGAGATGATGAAATGTCAATTGGTTCAGAAAAAGGCTCAAATTCATGTTCAGTAGAGTGAGCATGAACCTGTATTGGGGATTGATGTGGTGAAGGTTGATGTGAAGTTTGATGTTGAGGGCTAGGAATTGAAGTAGACTCAAAGTTAGTGTTCTGAGGTGATGAATGGGGAGTGTTCTGAGTCTCAGAAAAATAGTGATCTGATCTTCCAGAACATGAAGGTTGAGGGTTTTGGGTTTCAGTTTGGCTTGTTTCAGAGTTTGAAGGGGTAGGGGAGACAACAATCAATTTCCTCCTAACACTCCTTGTCTTAGTCCTTTTATGAACAGCAATAGGACTAGGAACACTAACCTCTTGCTCATCCGAGCTTGATTGCACTACAGTTTCAACAAATCTAACTGTTGGTTCTGAGGCAGCTGTAGCAGACCTTCCTCTCCTAGGTCTAGTACTGATCGGATCATGCCTTGCCTTTGACCTAACTTCAGGCTGATTGTCCTCCGATTGGTACATTGAAGCTCCAGACTCTTCTGCTTCAATCTCTTGAGAGTGTTCCAAGGGGTTCTCTTGTTCAAACTGAACAGACTCCTTCTTCATCAAGAATTTCCCATGATGGAATTTCTTGGGATTACTCCAATATGGCTTTTTCACCAGCTGAGGCAGTAAGAAACTCGGCTTGCTTCCAAACCCTAATTTTGATTTAATTGAGAATTCCATTGTATCCTCATCAAACAAAACTTTTTCCTTTTCAGTCAGCAGCATTTCCAAGAAGAATCCTTGCCAATCACCTTGCACTCTGTCGATGATTGCAGCCATAATTCTAATCTTGAAACTTGATAAGGCATCCTGGCTATGATGTTGCCCTAACAAGCACTTTCCGGCTATATCCATAAAAAATTGAAGACCTGTAGGAAGAACATCCTTCTTCAGATTAGTCAAGGTCTCTGTCTCAACACCTGACCATCTTCCCACACACTCCTTTTCCTCTCCAGCTTTGTAGGTCAAAATATCCACTGGGCCTTGTGGTAAATCCAACATCACTTCGAGGATGTCCCTAGTAATTGTGACCTTGTGCCCAGCAAGCATGGAGTGAACACCATTTTTATCACCTTGAAGTTGTAAATAAAATTCCACAGCTTCCGGTTCGTAGACATTCATGGGAAATGATTCCAGAAATTTTCGTATTCCGTACTCTTCACACATAGTTAGAATGGCTTGATTTTCAGCACTGTGTCGGCCATTGAAATAGACAGCGTTCTCCACGAAAATGCCCTTCTTGCGAATCCACAAATTCGAATCGAATGTTCCTGCAACTTGGTTAGCTTCATTGATAATATTAATGGTTGCCATTTGAGAATTTTGTAGAAATCAGATTTTCAGAAGTTATGAAGTTAAGAAATTTTCAGAAATGAACTCGTAAGAACGAAGAAGATGAAGTGTGATCGTTTTTGTTAAATTCAAAACCAATCTAGGGCTAGGATTGAATTAGATTATTACAAAGAATGGTTGGGATTAAGTCTCGAATTTCGAGTTAAACAATAATTGTTCACATTCTAGTAACATTCTTAATTTTTGGAGCCAACTTGTGTTTGATAAATACACCACAATTTTTAGGTTTAGAAATAGAGGAGTGTATTAATCTTCTCTATTAGTAATCTAAAAATATGAACAATTTTTGACTTAGAGAAATCTAAACCAAAAGACTGTTCTGATGCAAATCAGCACAGTAGTTTCCAAAACTATTTCACTTCATTTTCTTACAAGTATATAAAGAAAATATCACTTATCTGGATCAGCTGAGTACTGTGATCAGCTGAGTAACCTTTTTAGAAATCAGATCAGTAGATGAATCAGCACAGTAATCCTCAGATCAGTAGATGGGTCAGCACAGTAATCCTCAGATCAGTACCCAAATTTCCTGATTTCATCTTTTTGATATCAGCACAGTAATCCTTAGATCAGTACTGTGTCAGATTAGTAGATTTCTTGTAGACAGATTAGTTGTAAACAAATCTTTCTGTAGACAGATTAGTCTGTAATCAGATTAGTTCTGTAGAATAACTGAATTGTAATCAGATCAGTACTGTAGACAAAGAAGCTTTGTAATCAATACAGTTCTGTAGACAAGTCAATTCATTAATCAGAATAAATCTGTAGACTGCTATGTTCTGTAATCAGATCAGATTAGTAAATTTTTCAAATCTGTAATCAGATCAGTTCCCCCTTCAATGGAGAATTCCTCTTCTGTGCCTGTTTCACCTTGGTAGAAGTGTTAGTTCATGAGATATAAGTGTAAAACAGTACAGATTAGTAACAATATGTTTTAATTTAATGATCACATCAAGGTTTATGCTAAAGTGACTTAGTGATCTGAGTCAACAAAAGGATCTTTAAGAAATCACAGATTCCCCCTTAATTTGTGTTCTCAGTGTCCCTCAGCTTTACCAGCTTCCTCATTGGGATGAAGGTCACTTTAGTAACCTTGTTACCTGTTTTAGTGATCTGACATTGGATTGTCTCTTCTGACTTTTAAGTTTTGATGTACTGCTCTTAGTTTCTGCTTCATGTCCTTCTTGGTATAAGATCAGTACCTGAAATGTTAGCACAGTTCTATATACAAATAGAATCCATATCTATCAATCCTAAACTAATGCACAATTCTCTGAATCTCACTTCAGCCAATGGTTTTGTAAAAATGTCAGCTCTTTGAATATCAGTATGAATCTTTTCCATTCTAATATTCTTCTTTTCAACATGATCCCTAATAAAATGATGCCTAATGTCAACATGTTTGCATCTAGTATGTAGAACAGGATTTTGAGTGATGGCAATGGCACTATTACTGTCACAATATATAGGTACATTAGATTCTACAACATTGTAGTCTCTGAGTTGTTGTAGTAGCCAAAGAAGCTGACTACAACAACTACCTGCAGCCATATATTCTGCTTCAGTAGTAGAAGTTGCCACACTTGTTTGTTTCTTTGAAAACCATGAAATGAGCTTAGTTCCTAAGAATTGACATGAACATGAAGTAGATTTTCTATCTATTTTGCAACCTCCAAAGTCCGAGTCTGAATAACCACTTAAAGATATATCATCATCTGCAGGATACCATAATCCTCGATTAATGGTCCCCTTTAGATATTTCAATATCCTTTTAGCAGCTTCTAGATGACTTTCCTTGGGGTTTGCTTGAAATCTTGCACATACTCCAACAGAAAAAGCAATATCAGGTCTGCTGGCAGTTAGATAGAGTAGAGAGCCAATTAAAGCACGATAGTGAGGTTGGTCAGAAGACTTACCTCCTTCATCAGGATCCATTCTGTATGTAGGTTGCATGGGCACACCAACTGTCTTACAGGTTTTAATACCAAATTTATCTAGCAAATTCTTAGTGTACTTTGCTTGATTTATAAAGATACCTTCTGAAGTTTGTTTTACTTGAAGACCAAGAAAATATGTCATTTCTCCCATTATAGACATTTCAAATTTACTTTGCATGAGTGTAGAAAAGCTTTCACTCAAGTTTTTGTTGGGTGATCCGAAGATAATATCAAGCCCCCCCATCTTCCGCATATCTTGCTCATCCGACATGGCAAACATAAATTTGAACAAGTAATATATCATTACCTTCTTGTCTTCTAAACAAAGTTCTATCAACTTTGCCTTTTGTAAAACCATTTTCAAGTAAGAATAAAGAAAGAGTATCATACCATGCTCTTGGAGCTTGTTTCAATCCATAGAGTGCTTTCTTTAACCTGTATACTTGGTGACTATTCACTTCAAAACCAGGTGGTTGTTCCACATAAACTTCTTCAGCAAGTATACCATTCAAAAATGCACTTTTCACATCCATTTGATACACAGTAAATTTCATATGTGCAGTATAAGCAAGGAACAATCTTATAGCTTCTAGTCTAGCTACAGGGGCAAAAGTCTCATCATAATCAATACCCTCAGCTTGAGAGTAGCCCTGAGCAACTAATCTAGCTTTGTTTCTAACTACAAGATCATTTTCATCCCTTTTGTTCTTGAAAATCCACTTAGTGCCTACAACATTATGATTACTAGGTCTATCAACAAGTTCCCAAACTTCATTTCTAGTGAACTGATTAAGTTCTTCCTGCATGGCTATAATCCAGTTACTATCACTTAAAGCTTCAATCACTGTTTTAGGCTCAATAGATGATAGAAAACAACACCAGCAAAATAAAGACTTACTAGGTTCTTCCTTTGAATCAAACAATTGTTTTCTAGTTTTAACACCTATACTAGAATCACCTAGAATCAGATCAGTAGAATGAGCAGACTTCCATGTCCTTCTATTCTTAACAGTATCATAATTTTTATCATGCAAATTATCATTTATATCAGTATTATTTATATCAGCAGTTTTGTTCACAGGAGAGCAGTCATTCAGTTCTTGTATTTCAGAAGTTTTAGATGACTCACCTTTGTCTTTTACCTTTTCTTTATCAGAATCTTGATCTAGAACATTCAGGAAAGGATTATAAGCTTGTACAGATTCATATATTCCTGTATCATCATCTTCATTGTTGATTTGGAGCTGTAATTTGTCAATTTTCTTACTGAGCTGATGATCAGCAGAGTCCTGCACATTCTCATCAAAGACTACATGGGGTGTTTCTTCCACACATAGGGTAGAGTAATTAAACACTCTAAATGCTTTTCTTACAGAAGAGTATCCTAAGAATATCCCTTCATCAGCTTTTGCATCAAAAGCATTTAATTTACTTTTGCCATTGTTATGTATGAAACACTTACATCCAAAGATATGAAAATAAGAAACTCTTGGTTTTCTGCCTTTCCATACCTCATAAGGTGTTTTACCATGCACCTTATTAAGAGCACTTCGATTTTGGGAGTGGCAAGCTGTGTTAATAGCTTCTGCCCAAAATTTCTGAGGTGTGTTGAATTCTGCAATCATGGCTCTGCAAGCTTCTTTTAGTGTTCTGTTTCTCCTCTCTGCAACACCATTTTGTTGAGGGGTTCTGGCTGCACTTATCAAATGCTGTATGCCAGACTTAGAACAGTAGTCAGAAATGTAATAATTAATAAATTCAGTCCCCTTGTCACTCCTAATCTTGACAATGGGATGACCTTTTTCAACCTGCAACCTCTTCAATAGATCTGGAAGTAGTGTTTGTGTATCACTCTTTTTGTGTAGAAAGACTACCCAAGTAAACTTAGAATAATCATCTACAACAACTAGAGTATACCTTCTTCCATTCAATGTAGGAGGATTGATAGGACCATGAAGATCCATATGCAAGAGTTCTAAGACTCTGCTTGTTGAAAGAGTTGGAATGGACTTAAATGAAACCTTTACCTGTTTACCTTTTTGACAGGAATCACATACTTGTGATTTGGAATAGATTTCATTAGGAATGCCCTCAACAAGATGTTCTCTAGCAATCTTGTTTATTATCTTAAAGTTCAGATGGCAGAGGCGTTTATGCCAGAGCCAACTGTTTTCTTTAGGACTCCTAGTAATAAGACAGGCATTCTTAGGACAACTATTCCAATTCACAATGTATACACTTCCTTTTCTTGTGCCAACAAGTAGAACATTGTGAGTCCTTTTATCAATTATTTCACATCTTCTGGTTTTGAACTGAACCTTGTATCCCCTGTCACAGAATTGAGATACAAATAACAAATTATACTTCAAACCTTCAACATAGGAGACATCTTGGATTTCAACATCTCCATTCTCGATGAATCCAAATCCTTTTGTGATTGCTATTGAGCTATCACCAAAGATGACTTTTGGTCCTTCCTTCTCATGATAGTCAGTAAGTAAGGCCTTGGTACCAGTCATATGGTGTGAACACCCACTGTCTATGTACCAAGTCTCACCAACTGAACCACCTTTCTTGTATAAGTCCAGTCGATCCTGCAAAGTAGTGATCTTAATAACTTAGGTACCCTTGTTTATTGGGGTCCTTGGGGGTTAGTAGTGAGAGGTACCCAAATGAACATTGAGGATTTGAATAAGTGGGACCTCTTCAGTTTCCTTCCAAATTTATCACAGAACAGTACTTTATTAACCAGTTCAGAATTATCAGCAGACTTAGGATCTATTTTTCTGAGATAGCCTTTCCTTGGTTCTATCCCTTTTTCAGTAAGATCAGTATGTCTGTAATAGTTTGAATATGGTCTAAAAGCATGTGGACCATAAGGCTTATAAATTTGCTTTGGTCTTTTCTCTCCATAGATATCATAGGATAAAGGAGGAGGATAAAGAACAGGTTTATTATGATAATGAGGCACAAATCTCCTAGGTTTAGTTGAATACAGCTGAGACTGCCTTATAAAAGGAGGTCTAGGCTCTTCCCAACTTGCCTGTGCTTGTCTTGACCTACTGTTCTGAGTTTGTCTCTTCTGATTCCAGGACTGATCTGATCTGGTCAGAGGAGTATAACTCTTCTGGTATGGTCTTGACTGTACTGGTCTTAATACATTCTTCATTTTACCATTCTTGGTAGTAGGAGGGATGTATTTAGACTGTACTTTGATATGTGGATCATCATCATAAGTCATAGGTTCTTTTCCTTTATCTAGTTGCAAAGAACTTGTACTAGCTTCATTAGTGTTCTTAAATTCTGAAGTAGATGGACTAGGCAGATCAGTACCTATTCCTCTTTTATAATTTGGAGCTCTATATCTGTCTGAGATAGTTTGATTAATCTTAGTAGAGTTAATCATCCCAGATAGCTTTCGATCTAGGCTCACTACTTTAGATTCTAAGAATCTATTGCGCTCTTCAAGTTTTTCACATTTAATCTTTAAATCATTGAATTCATTAGTCTCTTTGGCTTGATTTTTGAGCATACCCTGATATAGTTTGTCAATGGATGCATACTTTTCTTGGAGTTGAGACAACTCTTCTGATAGCCTTGCATTTATGATAGCTATATTAGGATCTACTTTTGACTGAGCTTCTTTTAGCTTAATGATTTCTTGCTTTAAAGATATATTCTCATCACTAATTTCCATGAATGCTTTGTTAGCTTGTAGAAGGTCTTCTTCAGTCACTCCTTGGGAATGATGAAGACTACTTCCTACACTGCTAACAGCAGCATCACTTTCATCAGTGTCAGAATTGTCACAAGATTGAAATGAGTTAACAGATGATACCTCATCATTTATTTTGGCCATCATCACCAGTCCATCATCTGCTATGAAGGCTTCATCTTCATTGCTAGAGAGGTAGTCAGATGAAGACGATGGTAACTCTTCTGATTCCGAATCAGAGTCATTGTAAGCCATCATTGCCTTCTTACCCTTTGCATATTTTCGATCTCTTCTGGCTTTCCTTTCTTCTCGATCTTCAGAACTCAGATCAGGACATTCATAAGCATAATGACCTGGCTTATCACAATTATAGCAAACAGGATTGTTAGAAGTTCTTTTAGGAGGAGAATGCTTTCTGTTCCTGTCATGCTTGTCAATTGAGTTCCTGTATTTCTTATCAGAATACTTTCTATCTCTCTTTTCAGATGAGTTCCTATCTCTCCTGTTCTCTTTAGAGATCTCATCCCTTCTTTCAGAAGAGTTTTGATCCCTTCTGTTCACAGAAGAGTCCCTGTTATTAGAACCCTTAGTTTCCTTATAGAATCTCTTGTACCTGCCATACCTCTCGTTCAATTTATCAAATCTTTTGATCATAAGGCTCATCTGATCTTTCAGACTAAGATCAGAACTATCTAGTTCATCTTTTATGCTTGAGGCCTTAGACTTAGATGATCTAGACCCCTTAGAGGTAGAGGCTTTAAAAGCTATGTCCTTAGAGGCATCCTTATCCTTATGAATCACAGTAATAGGATCTTCTTCATCTAACTCAAACTCATGTGCCTTAAGTGTTTGGAACATAGTTTCTGCTGGCCAAGAATCAATGTCTTGTGTGGTTTTAATGATCATCTTGACCATTTTCCACCTTTCATCCAAGGCTTTCAAGATTCTCAGGTTAACTTCTCTGTCAGTATAAGTCTTTCCTAATACATCAAGATCATTCATAATTTTGGTAAATCGAGTATCCAACTCATCAATTGATTCTCCTGGCTTCATCTTAAATGATTCAAACCTTTGGACAGTAGTGGATAACTTGCTTTCTTTGATCAGTGTAGTACCTTCACAAAGAATAGCCAGTTTGTCCCACATATGTTTTGCAGTCTTACATTTTAATACTTTACCAAGATACTCATTTGGTAAGGTATGTAAAATGTAGTTCTTGGCAAGACTGTCCAAATTGTTTTGTTTCATTTCTTCCGAAGTCAGTTCTGACCTTGGTTTAGGGACCAGTGCTCCAACTGGTTTTGATGGATCCAGAACAGCAGTGTTTTCCACCATGATAACAATTGGTCCTTCAGTCACCACAGATACCATTAGATCATGGGTCGAGCTAAAGATGGCATCCATCCTCAGCTTCCAGTAGTCATAATCTGCAATCTTGAACTTAGGCAGCTTGTTCACATTAGTGTCATCCATGTTTGATTAGACAAATAGGATCAGTAGTATAGCAGATAGATTTCAAGTATTCAGATAGTAACAAATATCAAGAAATAACAGCAAGATCAGTAAAATATCCCTCAAGATCTGTAAGGTTATCAAGAAACAGCAGTCCAAAGAACTACTGCTCTGATACCACTTGTTGGTCCCAAAGTTGAGTTAAGATTGAGTAAGCTAAGAAAGTCTAGAGGGGAGGGGTGAATAGACTTTCAAAAATCTTTCAAAATATCAGAATATGCAATGCGGAATTTAGTCTTCTTATGTACTGTACTGTGCTTACTCAGCTCAGATCAGTACTTTCAGAATAATATGGGCCTTACTAGTTTATACTCAACTTTTCTATAGATCTTTATCTTTGTTAATTCTTAATGTTCTTGGTCAAACAATTCAAACAAATATCAAACAGTGAATGTAAAGAACACAGAATTTTATAGTGGTTCGACAAATGTCTACATCCACTCTCACAACTCCAGTTGTGAAGTTTTATTACTCTTCCTTCTTGAGTTTCTTGTGGCTTAAAGTCCCAAGATTAAGACTTTGATCTTATCGATTATACCTCCAGGTATATCTTCGATCTACTAGTAATTCTACAAGTAACTAGCACACTTGTTTTACAAAATACAAACTTAAACTTGAAAAGTAAAACTTCTCTTTGAATAGCCTTTGATTCTTCTCTTCAATTCAGTGGCTCTTCTCTTCTTTAATATCCTTCAACTCTGTGAGTTTTTCCTTGTGCTCTGTAGACTTAGATTGCTTGTAAACGCTTTAAGATCAGTAATTGCTCAGTAGTAGCAGTCGTCTCTTCAAGTAGGAGATCATACAGTATTTATAGAACTTAGTATGACAGTTAGCAGTTTGTGAACTAACTCTCAACTAACTCTAAAACTGTTTTTGTAACTTCTTCTTGTAACCGACTTCGTAACTTCCTTCCAAGTCAGCATATCTTCAATAAATCTTCAGTTACTCTTTACATAAGTTTTCCAAACTTATTCTTCAATTTCACCAAATCAGCACAGTAACTTACTGTTCTGATTTTTACTCTTCGGATTTTACTGTTCGGATTTTACTCTGCTGAGTCAGTCAGCACAGTAACTTAACACCTTTCAAAACTTCTCCAGAATTCCTTCTAAGCTCTTCTTCAACTCTTCTTTGAAGTCTTCTTAGTCTGAAGTAGTCTTCTGAGTCTTCATTAGTCTTCTGGTCTTCTTCTAATCTAGTTCTAATCTACTGTTCTGAACTTTTACAATGCTGAATACAATAAAATACAAACTTACAAATATAAAACCTATCTATACATCAACTGAACTATATACAGATGAGTATATCTAAGTCCTATACTATAAGCTGTCTATACAATACAAATCATCAGCTTAGTTCCTAACAGTTCATATATCAGATCAGTAACCAATAAGATCAGTAACTCATAAGATCAGTAAATACTAAGATGAGTAAACACTTAAGATCAGTAACTTACATATAAGACAAGTAAGCATATAAGATCAGTAAGTATATCAGATCAGTAACTCAGATTTCAAATATCTCATATAAGATCACTAAAAATATTCTCAGTTTCCATACTCAGATCAGTAATCTTATTTCAATATTACTCAGTTAAGATCAGTAACTTTATTCTTACTATTACTCAATAAGATCAGTAAACTTATTTCAGTTAGCATTAAGATCAGTAATCTCAATTCAAGTTTCTCATCAGATTAGTAAGCTTAGATTCAGATGACTTAGTTAAGATGACTTAGAACCACATATATCACTAACTTTAAGTTGCTTTTGGCCATCAAAACATACTTTCATCAACTAGAACATTGTTTATAAGGATTCATATCCCAACAATGAAGGTTGTGCGTCTAGCCATGAAGGTTATCAGACTATGGTGAAGAAGGTATTTAGAGCGGGTTTCTACTGGCCCAATATAATCAGAGACGCTAGGGAATATGTGAAGAAATGCGAGAAGTGCCAGAAGAATGGACCCTTAATACGAGTACCTGCAGAGGAGATGGGGGCCATGCACTCGCCTTGTCCCTTCGCCAAATGGGGAATAGATCTAGTCGGACCCTTCCCCCTGGCACCTGGGGGAAGGAAATTTTTGATTGTGGCCGTGGATTACTTTAGTAAGTGGGTAGAGGCTGTACCCTTGGCCAAGATAGAGGAAGATAATGTAATTCTATTTCTGGCTAGACATATTTGTTGCAGGTTTGGAGTGCCCAGAATATTGGTCTCTGACAACGGGACACAATTCAATGGGGAGAAGGTGAGAAAGTGGCGCGAAAGATGGAATATCATACAGAGATTTACTTCGGTGGCCCATCCACAAGCCAATGGACAAGTGGAAGTTACAAATAGAATCCTAGTTGTTGGGATATGAATCCTATAAACAATGTTCTAGTTGATGAAAGTATGTTTTGATGGCCAAAAGCAACTTAAAGTTAGTGATATATGTGGTTCTAAGTCATCTTAACTAAGTCATCTGAATATAAGCTTACTAATCTGATGAGAAACTTAAGATTGAGTTTACTGATCTTAATGCTAACTGAAATAAGTTTACTGATCTTATTGAGTAATATTAAGAATAAAATTACTGATCTTAACTGAGTCATATGAAATAAGATTACTGATCTTAGTGTGGAAACTGAGAATATTTTTAGTGATCTTATATGAGATATTTGAAATCTGAGTTACTGATCTGATATACTTACTGATCTTATATGCTTACTGATCTTATATGTAAGTTACTGTTCTTAAGTGTTTACTGATATTAGATATTTACTGATCTTATATGGAAGTTATTGAACTTACATGAGTTACTGATCTTATGAGTTACTGATCTTATTAGTTACTGATCTGATATATGAACTGTTAGGAACTAAGCTGATGTTTTGTATTGTGTAGACAGCTTATAGTATATGACTTAGAAATACTCATTTGTATATAGTTCAGTTGTTGTATAGATAGGTTTTATATTTGTAAAGTTGTATTTTGTTGTATTCAGCATTGTAAAGCTCAGAACAGTAAAATCAGAACACAAGATTAGGAATAGATTAGGAGAAGATCAGAAGACTCAGAGGACTACTTCAGAATAAGAAGACTTCAAGAAGAGTTGAAGATAAGCTGAGAAGAAATCTGAAGAAGTTTTGAACAGTTTTTGGTTACTGTGCTGATTGAGTCAGAAGAGTAAAAATCAGCAGAGTAAAATCCGAAGAGTAAAAATCAGAACAGTAAGTTACTGTGCTGATTTAGTGAAACTAAAGAATAAGTTTGGGAAGCTTATTTAAGGTGTAACTGGAGATTTATTGAAGATATGCTGACTTAAAAGGAAGTTACAAAGTCGGTTACAAGAAGAAGTTACAAAAACAGTTTTAGAGTTAGTTGAAAGTTAGTTCACAAACTGCTAACTGTCATACTAAGTTCTATAAATACTGTATGATCTCCTACTGCTAAAGACTACTGAAGCAATTACTGATCTTAGAGAAATCAAGAGCAAGTCTACAAGCAAGAACTCACAGAGTTGAAGGAGATTGAAGGAAGAAGAAGAAGCCACTGAATTGAAGAGAAGAATCAAAGGCTATTCAAAGAGAAGTTTTACTTTTCAAGTTTAAGTTTGTATTTTGTAAAACAAGTGTGCTAGTTACTTGTAGAATTACTAGTAGATCGAAGATATACCTGGAGGTATAATCGAAAAGATCAAAGTCTTAATCTTGGGACTTTAAGCCACAAGAAGCTCAAGAAGAGTAATAAAACTTCACAACTAGAGTTGTGAGAGTGGATGTAGACATTTGTCGAACCACTATAAAATTCTGTGTTCTTTACTTTACTGTTTGATATTTGTTTGAATTGTTTAACTAAGAACATTAAGAATTAACAAAGATAAAGATCTACATAAAAGTTGAGTATAAATTTGATTGGGCTCATTAGTAATCTGATTATTCCGCATTGTGTATTCTGATATATTGAAAGATTTTTGAAAAGTCTATTCACCCCTCCCCTCTAGACATTTTCACTAGCTTACTCAATATTATTAACTCAACTTGGGACCAACAAGTGGTATCAGAGCAGTAGTTCATTGGACTGCTGTTTCTTGATAACCTTACAGATCTTGAGGGATATTTTACTGATCTTACTGTTATTTCTTGATACTTGTTACTATCTGAATACTTGAAATCTATCTGCTATACTACTGATCCTATTTGTCTAAACAAACATGGATGACACTAATGTGAACAAGCTGCCTAAGTTCAAGATTGCAGATTATGACTACTGGAAGCTTAGGATGGAGGCCATCTTTAGCTCAACCCATGATCTGATGGTGTCTGTGGTGACTGAAGGACCAATTGTCATCATGGTGGAAAACACTGCTGTTCTGGATCCATCTAAACCAGTTGGTGCACTGGTCCCCAAACCCAGGTCAGAACTGACTTCAGAAGAAATGAAACAAAACAATTTGGATAGTCTTGCCAAGAACTATATTTTACATACCTTACCAAATGAGTATCTTGGTAAAGTATTAAAATGTAAGACTGCAAAACAGATGTGGGACAAACTGGCTATTCTTTGTGAAGGTACTACACTGATCAAGGAAAGCAAGTTATCCACTGCTGTCCAAAAGTTTGAATCATTTAAAATGAAGCCAGGAGAATCAATTGATGAGTTAGATACTCGACTTACCAAAATTATGAATGATCTTGATGTATTGGGAAAAACTTATACTGAAAGAGAGATTAACCTGAGAATCTTGAAAGCATTGGATGAAAGGTGGAAAATGGTCAAGATGATCATTAAAACCACACAAGACATTGATTCTTGGCCAGCAGAAACTATGTTCCAAACACTTAAGGCACATGAGTTTGAGTTAGATGAAGAAGATCCTATTTCTGTGATCCATAAGGATAAGGATGTCTCTAAGGACATTGCTTTCAAAGCCTCTACTTCAAAGGGGTCTAGATCATCTAAGACTAAGGCTTCAAGCATAAAAGATGAACTAGATGGTTCTGATCTAAGTCTGAAAGATCAGATGAGCCTTATGATCAAAAGATTTGATAAACTGAACAAGAGATATGGCAGGTACAAAAGATTCTATAAGGAATCTAAGGGTTCTAATAACAGGGACTCTTCTGTGAACAGAAGGGATCAAAACTCTTCTGAAAGAAGGGATGAGATCTCTAATGAAAACAGGAGAGACAGGAACTCATCTGAAAAGAGAGACAGAAAGTATTCTGATAAGAAAGACAGGAACTCAATTGACAAGCATGACAGGAACAGAAAGCATTCTCCTCCTAAAAGAACTTCTAACAATCCTGTTTGCTATAATTGTGATAAGCCAGGTCATTATGCTTTTGAATGTCCTGATCTGAGTTCTGAAGATCGAGAAGAAAGGAAAGCCAGAAGAGATCGAAAATATGCTAAGGGTAAGAAGGCAATGATGGCTTACAATGACTCTGATTCGGAATCAGAAGAGTTACCATCGACTTCATCTGACTACCCCTCTAGCAATGAAGATGAAGCTTTCATAGCAGATGATGGACTGGCAATGATGGCCAAAATAAATGATGAGGTATCATCTGTTAACTCATTTCAATCTTGTGACAATTCTGACACTGATGAAAGTGATGCTGCTGTTAGCAGTGTAGGAAGTAGTCTTCATCATTCCCATGGAGTGACTGAAGAAGACCTTCTACAAGCTAACAAAGCATTCATTGAAATTAGTGATGAGAATATATCTTTAAAGCAAGAAATCATTAGGCTAAAAGAAGCTCAGTCAAAAGTAGATCCGAATATAGCTATCATAAATGCAAGGCTATCAGAAGAGTTGTCTCAACTCCAAGAAAAGTATGCATCCATTGACAATCTATATCAGGGTATGCTTAAAACTCAAGCCAAAGAGACTAATGAATTCAATGTCTTAAAGATTAAATGTGAAAAACTTGAAGAGCGCAATAGATTCTTAGAATCTGAAGTTGTGAGCCTAGATCGAAAGCTATCTGGGATGATTAACTCTACTAAGATTAATCAAACAATCTCAGACAGATATAGAGCTCCAAATGATAAAAGAGGAATAGGTACTGATCTGCCTAGTCCAACTACTTCAGAATTTAAGAACACTAATGGAGCTAGTACAAGTTCTTTGCAACTAGATAAAGGAAAAGAACCTATGACTTATGATGATGAACCAAAACTCAAAGTACAGTCTAAATACATCCCTCCTACTACCAAGAATGGTAAAATGAAGAATGTATTAAGACCAGTACAGTCAAGACCATACCAGAAGAGTTATACTCCTCTGACCAGATCAGATCAGTCCTGGAATCAGAAGAGACAAACTCAGAACAGTAGGTCAAGACAAGCACAGGCAAGTTGGGAACAGCCTAGACCTCCTTTCATAAGGCAGTCTCAGCTGTATTCAACTAAACCTAGGAGATTTGTGCCCCATTATCATAACAAACCTGTTCTTTATCCTCCTCCTTTATCTTATGATTTCTATGGAGAGAAAAGACCAAAGCAAACTTATAAGCCTTATGGTCCACATGCTTTTAGACCATATTCAAACTATTACAGACATACTGATCTCACTGAAAAAGGGATAGAACCAAGGAAAGGCTATCTCAGAAAAATAGATCCTAAGTCTGCTGATAATTCTGAACTGGTTAATAAAGTACTGTTCTGTGATAAATTTGGAAGGAAACTGAAGAGGTCCCACTTATTCAAATCCTCAATGTTCATTTGGGTACCTCTTGCTACTAACCCCCAAGGACCCCAATAAATAAGGGTACCTAAGTTATAAAGATCACTACTTTGCAGGATCGACTGGACTTATACAAGAAAGGTGGTTCAGTTGGTGAGACCTGGTACATAGACAGTGGGTGCTCACACCACATGACTGGTACCAAGGCCTTACTTACTGACTATCAAGAGAATGAAGGACCAAAAGTCATCTTTGGTGATAGCTCAATAGCAATCACAAAAGGATTTGGATTCATCAAGAATGGAGATGTTGAAATCCAAGATGTATCCTATGTTGAAGGTCTGAAGTATAATTTGTTATCTGTATCTCAATTTTGTGACAGGGGATACAAGGTTCAGTTCAAGACCAGAAAATGTGAAATAATTGACAAAAGGACTCACAATGTTCTACTTGTTGGCACAAGACAAGGAAGTATATACATTGTGAACTGGAATAGTTGTCCTAAGAATGCCTGTCTTATTACTAAGAGTCCTAAAGAAAACAGTTGGCTCTGGCATAAACGCCTCTGCCATCTAAACTTTAAGATAATCAACAAGATTGCTAGAGAACATCTTGTTGAGGGCATTCCTAATGAAATCTATTCCAAGTCACAAGTATGTGATTCCTGTCAAAAAGGTAAACAGGTAAAGGTTTCATTTAAGTCCATTCATACTCTTTCAACAAGCAGAGTTTTAGAACTCTTGCATATGGATCTTCATGGTCCTATCAATCCTCCTACATTAAATGGAAGAAGGTATACTCTAGTTGTTGTAGATGATTATTCTAAGTTTACTTGGGTAGTCTTTCTACACAAAAAGAGTGATACACAAACACTACTTCCAGATCTATTAAAGAAATTGCAGGTTGAAAAAGGTCATCCCATTGTCAAGATTAGGAGTGACAAGGGGACTGAATTTATTAATTGTTACATTTCTGACTACTGTTCTAAGTCTGGCATACAGCATTTGACAAGTGCAGCCAGAACCCCTCAACAAAATGGTGTTGCAGAAAGGAGAAACAGAACACTAAAAGAAGCTTGCAGAGCCATGATTGCAGAATTCAACACACCTTAGAAATTTTGGGCAGAAGCTATTAACACAGCTTGCCACTCCCAAAATCGAAGTGCTCTTAATAAGGTGCATGGTAAAACACCTTATGAGGTATGGAAAGGTAGAAAACCAAGAGTTTCTTATTTTCATATTTTTGGTTGTAAGTGTTTCATACATAACAATGGCAAAAGTAAATTAAATGCTTTTGATGCAAAAGCTGATGAAGGGATATTCTTAGGATACTCTTCTGTAAGTAAAGCATTTAGAGTGTTTAATTACTCTACCCTATGTGTGGAAGAAACACCCCATGTTGTCTTTGATGAGAATGTACAGGACTCTGCTGATCATCAGCTCAGTAAGAAAGTTGACAAACTACAGCTTCAAATCAACAATGAAGATGATGATACAGGAATATATGAATCTGTACAAGCTTATAATCCTTTCCTGAATGTTCTAGATCAAGATTCTGACAAAGAAAAGGTAAAAGACAAAGGTGAGTCATCTAAAACTTCTGAAATAAAAGAATTGAATGACTGCTCTCCTATGAACAAAACTGCTGATATAAAAGATACTGATCTGCATGATGATTTGCATGATGTAAATGATTATACTGTTAAGAATAGAAGGACATGGAAGTCTGCACATTCTACTGATCTGATTCTAGGTGATTCTAGTATAGGTGTTAAAACTAGAAAACAATTGTTTGATTCAAAGGAAGAACCTAGTAAGTCTTTATTTTGCTGGTGTTGTTTTCTATCATCTATTGAGCCTAAAACTGTGATTGAAGCTTTAAGTGATAGTAACTGGATTATAGCCATGCAGGAAGAACTTAATCAGTTCACTAGAAATGAAGTTTGGGAACTTGTTGATAGACCTAGTAATCATAATGTTGTAGGCACTAAGTGGATTTTCAAGAACAAAAGGGATGAAAATGATCTTGTAATTAGAAACAAAGCTAGATTAGTTGCTCAGGGCTACTCTCAAGCTGAGGGTATTGATTATGATGAAACTTTTGCCCCTGTAGCTAGACTAGAAGCTATAAGATTGTTCCTTGCTTATGCTGCACATATGAAATTTACTGTGTATCAAATGGATGTGAAAAGTGCATTTTTGAATGGTATACTTGCTGAAGAAGTTTATGTAGAACAACCACCTGGTTTTGAAGTGAATAGTCACCAAGTATACAGGTTAAAGAAAGCACTCTATGGATTGAAACAAGCTCCAAGAGCATGGTATGATACTCTTTCTCTATTCTTACTTGAAAATGGTTTTACAAAAGGCAAAGTGGATAGAACTTTGTTTAGAAGACAAGAAGGTAATGATATATTACTTGTTCAAATTTATGTGGATGATATTATCTTTGGATCACCCAACAAAAACCTGAGTGAAAGCTTTTCTACACTCATGCAAAGTAAATTTGAAATGTCTATGATGGGAGAAATGACATATTTTCTTGGTCTTCAAGTAAAACAAACTTCAGAAGGTATCTTTATAAATCAAGCAAAGTACACTAAGAATTTGCTAGATAAATTTGGTATTAAAACCTGTAAGACAGTTGGTGTGCCCATGCAACCTACATACAGAATTGATCCTGATGAAGGAGGTAAGTCTTCTGACCAACCTCACTATCGTGCTTTAATTGGCTCTTTACTCTATCTAACTGCCAGCAGACCTGATATTGCTTTTTCTGTTGGAGTATGTGCAAGATTTCAAGCAAACCCCAAGGAAAGTCATCTGGAAGCTGCTAAAAGGATATTGAAATATCTAAAGGGGACCATTAATCGAGGATTATGGTATCCTGCAGATGATGATATATCTTTAAGTGGTTATTCAGACTCGGACTTTGGAGGTTGCAAAATAGATAGAAAATCTACTTCAGGCTCATGTCAATTCTTAGGAACTAAACTCATTTCATGGTTTTCAAAGAAACAAACAAGTGTGGCAACTTCTACTACTGAAGCAGAATATATGGCTGCAGGTAGTTGTTGTAGTCAGCTTCTTTGGCTAATACAACAACTCAGAGACTACAATGTTGTAGAATCTAATGTACCTATATATTGTGACAGTAATAGTGCCATTGCCATCACTCAAAATCCTGTTTTACATACTAGATGCAAACATGTTGACATTAGGCATCATTTTATTAGGGATCATGTTGAAAAGAAGAATATTAGAATGGAAAAGATTCATACTGATATTCAAAGAGCTGACGTTTTTACAAAACCATTGGCTGAAGTGAGATTCAGAGAATTGTGCATTAGTCTAGGATTGATGGATATGGATTATGTTTGTATATAGAACTGTGCTAACATTTCAGGTACTGATCTTATACCAAGAGAAGATAAAGCAGAAAATAAGAGCAGTACATCAAAATTCAACAGTCAGAAGAGACAATCCTATGTCAGATCACTAAAACAGGTAACAAGGTTACTGAAGTGACCTTAATCCCAATGAGGAAGCTGGTAAAGCTGAGGGACACTGAGAACATACATTAAGGGGGAATCTGTGATTTCTTAAAGATCCTTTTGTTGACTCAGATCACTAAGTCACTTTAGCATAAATCCTGATGTGATCATTAAATTAAACATATTGTTACTAATCTGTACTGTTTTACACTTATATCTCATGAACTAACACTTCTACCAAGGTGAAACAGGCACAGAAGAGGAATTCTCCATTGAAGGGGGAACTGATCTGATTACAAAATTAAAGAAGTCTACTAATCTGATCTGATTACAGACTATAGCAGTCTACAGATATATTCTGATTAATAAATTGACTTGTCTACAGAACTGTGCTGATTACAAAGTTTCTTTGTCTACAGTACTGATCTGATTACAAATCAGTTATTCTACTGAACTAATCTGATTACTGACTAATCTGTCTACAGAAAGACTTGTTTACTACTAATCTGTCTACAAGAAATCTACTGATCTGACACAGTACTGATCTGAGGATTACTGTGCTGATATCAAAAAGATGAAATCAGGGAATTTGGGTACTGATCTGAGGATTACTGTGCTGACCCATCTACTGATCTGAGGATTACTGTGCTGACCCATCTACTGATCTGAAATCTACTGTGCTGATTCATCTACTGATCTGATTTCTAAAAAGGAACTTTTGATTCGAATTTGTGGATGCGCAAGAAGGGAATTTTCGTGGAGAACGCTGTCTATTTCAATGGCAGACACAGTGCTGAAAATCAAGCAATTTTAACTATGTGTGAAGAATGCGGACTACGAAAGTTTCTGGAGTCATTTCCCGTAAATGTCTACGAACCAGAAGCGGTGGAATTCTATTTACAACTCCAAGGAGACAAAAATGGTGTTCACTCCATGCTTGCTGGACACAAAGTCACCATTACAAGGGACATTCTCGAAGTAATGTTGGACTTACCACAAGGTCCAGTAGATATTATGACCTACAAAGCTGGAGAAGAAAAGGAGTGCGTGGGAAAATGGTCAGGTGTTGAGACAGAGACCTTGACGAATTTGAAGAAGGATGTACTTCCTACTGGGTTGCAGTTCTTGATGGATATTGCAGGAAAATGCTTGTTAGGGCAACATCATAGCCAGGATGCCTTATCGAGTTTTAAAATTAGAATTATGGCTGCGATCATTGACAGAGTGGAAGGTGATTGGCAAGGATTCTTTCTGGAAAGACTGATGATTGAAAAGGAAAAGGTGTTATTTGATGAGGACACTTTGGAATTCTCACTGAAATCAAAGTTAGGGTTTGGAAACAAGCTGAGTTTCTTGCTGCCTCAGCTGGTGAAAAAGCCTTATTGGAGTAATCCCAAGAAATTCCATCATGGGAAGTTCTTGATGAAGAAGGAGTCTGTTCAATTTGAACAAGAGAACCCCTTGGAACACTCTCAAGAAATTGAAGCAGAGGAGTCTGGAGCTTCAATGTATCAATCGGAGGATGATCAAACTGAGGTTCGATCAAAATCTAAGCATGATCCGAGCAGTACTACACTACGGAGAGGAAGGTCTGCTACTGCTGCCTCGGAACCAACAGTTCGTTTTGTGGAAACTGTGGTGCAATCAAGCTCAGATGAGCAAGAGGTTAGTGTTCCTAGTCCTGTTGCTACTCATAAGAGGACTAAGTCAAGGAGTGTTAGGAGGAAGTTGGTTGTTGTCTCCCCTACCCCTTCTGATTCTGAACCAAGCCAACCTGAACCCCAAAATCCTCAACCTTCATGTTCTGGAGGATCAGATCACTACTTTTCTGAGACTCGGAACACTCCCCATTCATCACCTCAGCTCACTAACTTTGAGCCTATTTCAATTCCTACCTCTCAACAACAAACCTCACATCAACCTTCACCACATCAATCCCCATTACAGGTTCATGCTCACTCTACTGAACATGAATTTGAGCCTTCTTCTGAACCCATTGATATTTCATCTTCTCCTGAACCTGAATTTATTGCTCCTAAGCCTGCTGATTTGATGGAGTACACTATCTGTGACAAAGAAGATAGAATCAGAATTGATTTGAGGATAGCTTTGTTGAAACAATTTCCTGGACTGGATGAGAGCTCTATTGAGTTTGAGAAGCTCCTTAGGATAGGCACTTGGGTGTATCTTAAGAGGAGTTCTTTGAAGGAGAGTTTAGCAATAATGGAAGGAATGGGAGGTGCTTCAATCTTTGATGATTGGGAAGCAGAGCAAATGCAAGCAGCTGGTGTTAACTCTTTTCTTGAGTTAGTCACTCCAGAATCTGTTGTACTTCTTGTTGAGAGATTAACAGGGATCAAGTACACTGTTGAAAAGATTGCAACTCCTGTCTCTGATGAAGATTTGTTTAGTGAAGAGAAGGGTGTTGATGAAACTGAAGCTGCTGAAGATGATTTTATGGAAATTGATGAAGATATTGTCAATGCAACAGAAGTGTTTGAGAACACTGTTGTACTTGAAGAAACTGTTGTGATTGAGGAAACTGATACTGTTGAAAATCAGGATGTAAATGCTGAAGAATTGGAAAGCATTCCTATTCAATCTACTGATCCTATTGAGGATGTGCAGGAAGAGATTAGAACAGATCATGTTGAGAAGGATTCTGATATTTCTGAGTTTGAAATGCTGAAAAAGCAGAATGCTGAACTTCAAGCAAAGTTGGAAGCTGCTGTTCAAATGTTTCAGGAAGCTACTGAAAGGATGAACAAGATGCAGTCTGAACACTCTTATGAGAAGGTAATGGAGTATACAATGTCCAAGATTTTTGACCTTCATAGAGTACAAGAGAAGAATTTGTCTCAAGTGTTGCATAAAAAGCTGGAACAACACATATCTTCCTTGAAAGAGTGGCATGATGAAGCCAAAAAGGGGGAAGACAGGACAAGACAAGTGATGGAACAAACACAGTTACAACAAGCTCAGCTGGTTGTAAGTCAGGATGAATTAAGAGCTGAAATTCATATGTTAAATGAAAAACTGAAGCAAAGAAAGCAACAGAAGCAACAAGGTCAAGAGATTGTTGAGAAAAGACCTGAGATTGCTGGAAGTTCAAGTCAGAGGAAAAGGAAGTTAGTCCTATCTGATGAAGAACAACAAGAGGAAGAAGCTGAAAGAATGACTAGATCAAAGAGCAAAATGAAAGCTGGTATGACAAGTGAAGAAGAAAACTTGAAAAAGAAGAAAGAAAAGGATGTCAAGTTCTTGAAGACAAGATTTGATAATCGAGTCACAGCTTTGAAGAAAAAGATGAATACTCAAAAGAAAGCTGAAGGAAAACAGTTTGACAAAGATTTTCAAGATGAAAACTTTGTGGATTTCATTGTTTTAACAGAACATATGGAATACTGGAAGAATTTGAAGAAGAAGTGGCAGATTGCTAACTTCATTGTAAAGAAGTTTGGTGATCATTCTAGCAAAGAAGCAGAATTTGTTGATTTTGAAGAATTTATGCTGAACATTGATCAAGAATTCTGGGAAGACATAGCACAGGTTGCTAATCGTGCTGGAACAAAGATTTTGTGCCCTGAAGAACCTAATTGGGAACCTCCAAGACTGGAAAGTGGAGAACCTGATTACAAGGAGATTAACAACATTATTGCTGAGATTATCAAGGAAGAAGGAATCACTGATCATCAACACATGATGGATATCAAGGCAAGAATGTATGTGGCATTCAGAGTTTGAAGATGCAGAATGAAGATGAAGGACAAGCTCAGAAGATAACATTTCTATCCTTAATCTTTATTTCTATATTTTTGTGTTTTTCATATTCTCTGATTATTTGTAATATTTGATCTTATTTGAATATGAATCTGGAATTTTGAATTGATGAACTGTTATGATTGACTACATACTTAACTACTGATTTATTAACATTTAAGTAGTTTTGGCTTCATCAAAAAGGGGGAAATTGTTGGGATATGAATCCTATAAACAATGTTCTAGTTGATGAAAGTATGTTTTGATGGCCAAAAGCAACTTAAAGTTAGTGATATATGTGGTTCTAAGTCATCTTAACTAAGTCATCTGAATATAAGCTTACTATTCTGATGAGAAACTTAAGATTGAGTTTACTGATCTTAATGCTAACTGAAATAAGTTTACTGATCTTATTGAGTAATATTAAGAATAAAATTACTGATCTTAACTGAGTCATATGAAATAAGATTACTGATCTTAGTGTGGAAACTGAGAATATTTTTAGTGATCTTATATGAGATATTTGAAATCTGAGTTACTGATCTGATATACTTACTGATCTTATATGCTTACTGATCTTATATGTAAGTTACTGTTCTTAAGTGTTTACTGATCTTAGATATTTACTGATCTTATATGGAAGTTATTGAACTTACATGAGTTACTGATCTTATGAGTTACTGATCTTATTAGTTACTGATCTGATATATGAACTGTTAGGAACTAAGCTGATGTTTTGTATTGTATAGACAGCTTATAGTATAGGACTTAGAAATACTCATCTGTATATAGTTCAGTTGTTGTATAGATAGGTTTTATATTTGTAAAGTTGTATTTTGTTGTATTCAGCATTGTAAAGCTCAGAACAGTAAAATCAGAACACTAGATTAGGAATAGATTAGGAGAAGATCAGAAGACTAAGAAGACTCAGAGGACTACTTCAGAATAAGAAGACTTCAAGAAGAGTTGAAGATAAGCTGAGAAGAAATCTGAAGAAGTTTTGAACAGTTTTTGGTTACTGTGCTGATTGAGTCAGAAGAGTAAAAATCAGCAGAGTAAAATCCGAAGAGTAAAAATCAGAACAGTAAGTTACTGTGCTGATTTAGTGAAACTAAAGAATAAGTTTGGGAAGCTTATTTAAGGTGTAACTGGAGATTTATTGAAGATATGCTGACTTAAAAGGAAGTTACAAAGTCGGTTACAAGAAGAAGTTACAAAAACAGTTTTAGAGTTAGTTGAAAGTTAGTTCACAAACTGCTAACTGTCATACTAAGTTCTATAAATACTGTATGATCTCCTACTGCTAAAGACTACTGAAGCAATTACTGATCTTAGAGAAATCAAGAGCAAGTCTACAAGCAAGAACTCACAGAGTTGAAGGAGATTGAAGGAAGAAGAAGAAGCCACTGAATTGAAGAGAAGAATCAAAGGCTATTCAAAGAGAAGTTTTACTTTTCAAGTTTAAGTTTGTATTTTGTAAAACAAGTGTGCTAGTTACTTGTAGAATTACTAGTAGATCGAAGATATACCTGGAGGTATAATCGAAAAGATCAAAGTCTTAATCTTGGGACTTTAAGCCACAAGAAGCTCAAGAAGAGTAATAAAACTTCACAACTGGAGTTGTGAGAGTGGATGTAGACATTTGTCGAACCACTATAAAATTCTGTGTTCTTTACTTTACTGTTTGATATTTGTTTGAATTGTTTAACTAAGAACATTAAGAATTAACAAAGATAAAGATCTAGATAAAAGTTGAGTATAAATTTGATTGGGCTCATTAGTAATCTGATTATTCCGCATTGTGTATTCTGATATATTGAAAGATTTTTGAAAAGTCTATTCACCCCTCCCCTCTAGACATTTTCACTAGCTTACTCAATATTATTAACTCAACTTGGGACCAACACTAGTAGATGGCATCCGAACGCGATTGCAAAGAATAGGAGGAGGATGGGTGAAGGAGCTAGATAATGTTCTCTGGTCTTATAGGACCAGTCCCAAAACAGCCACAGGGGAATCTCCCTTTTATTTGGTGTATGGAGCAGCGGCGGTGATACCTCCCGAGGCCAGGCTTGGGTCACACAGAATTACATATTTTGAAGAGAAGAAGAATGAAGAGCTGATGAGGGAGGCCCTGGACCTGGTAGAGGAAGAAAGAGAGATGGCAAGACTGAAAGCGGAGAGATATAAAAGCAGGATCAAAGCAGCTTATGATCGCAGGGTGATTCCTCGTTCTTTTAAAGTTGGAGATTTAGTACTTCGAAGAGCAGATGCCTTGAAAAATACAGGAAAAATGGAAGCTAATTGGGAGGGTCCCTACAAGGTAGCACAGGTACTAAAAGGCGGAGCATACAGACTCCAGGACATGACAGGGAAAGAGATATTGAGGCCATGGAACGTGTGCCACTTGAAGAGGTTTTATGTTTGAGGAAGGTGTTATCCCTTTACCATCTTCCCCTTTATGAACAAATTTTATGTTTACTTTTCATTCGAATAATTGCTTCACCGGCACTCTTTTTCCCTCTACGTGGGTTTCCCCTTGGGGTTTTACCACGAAGAGGTTTTTAATGAGGCCGGCATAGGTTCCCCTTATTTGCCTATGTTGATAAACATTTTGAATCAATGGAGCATAGTTTTTGGAAAATTTCAACAATTTCCTTTAATGCATGATTAATGTGGTGATGAGATGATTTTTACATTTTGATGCTATGATGAGATGACCCTTATGCATGTTGATTTTATGATGAAATATTTCTCATATATTGAATATTGTGCTGAGATAACTGCCAAATGTCCACGTAATGAGGGTGGAGATAATAAATGTGTTTAACATAAGATGATAGATATATTGCAAGATAGAGAAACATACACCGATTCATAAATATTTTACCTAAGGATAATTCCCAAAGTTTCTATACGCGACAGCCTCTAAAGCTAGGGGGAGTAGGGGGTATGGTAGTGGAAGATGTGATTAACCTGCCAATAATCCCTAAGAACTCTTACGAGTATAAACAACTTCAGGGAGAGTATAATCCCTAAGAACTCTTACGAGTATAAACAACTTAAGGGAGAGTATAATCCCTAAGAACTCTTATGAGTATAAACAACTTAAGGGGGAGTATAATCCCTAAGAACTCTTACGAGTATAAACAACTTAAGGGAGAGTATAATCCCTAAGAACTCTTACGAGTATAAACAACTTAAGGGAGAGTATAATCCCTAAGAACTCTTACGAGTATAAATAACTTAAGGGAGAGTATAATCCCTACGAATCTTAACTTAAGGGAGAGTATAATCCTTACGAATCTTAACTTAAGGGAGAGTATAATCCCTACGAATCTTAACTTAAGGGAAAGTATAATCCCTACGAATCTTAACTTAATGGAGAGTATAATCCCTACGAATCTTAACTTAAGGGAGAGTATAATCCCTACGAATCTTAACTTAAGGGAGAGTATAATCCCTACGAATCTTAACTTAAGGGAGAGTATAATCCCTACGAATCTTAACTTAAGGGAGAGTATAATCCCTACGAATCTTAACTTAAGGGAGAGTATAATCCCTACAAATCTTAACTTAAGGGAGAGTATAATCCCTACGAATCTTAACTTAAGGGAGAGTATAATCCCTAAACTTTCTAACTTTTGGGAGAGTATAATCCCTAAACATTCTAACTTTTGGGAGAGTATAATCCCTAAACATTCTAACTTTTGGGAGAGTATAATCCCTAAACATTCTAACTTTTGGGAGAGTATAATCCCTAAACATTCTAACTTTTGGGAGAGTATAATCCCTAAGAACTCTAACTCCAGAGAGAAACTAGAAGCAGTATCAAGTCATCAAGTAAGTATAGAAACATAAACCCTATACTCTCACTTAAGACTTCTTTGTGAGCTTTAGAGCCTTTACGCGTCAAGAAAATGCTGAAGACATACTAAATTCATAAGAAAAAGCAGGGTAGGAACCACATTATGTGTCTAAACAGCAGAGATATAGATATATATGTATACGCATGCCAGGGAATAATATGCAGGTACGAGGTTGAGCAAAAGTAAAGCAGGAATATTCAAGACCTAAGGCACCATGCCTAGGCCCTCCACAGAAAAACCCCGGAGTGTGGAGTCTCCGGAAAATACCAAAAAGGGTCTTAGTGGCCTTAACAAAATAAAAACTTTTTTAAGAGTACCAAAGTGATATCAGAGATCTAAAGTTATGAAGAAAGGGGAATGTCACTCTTCCCCCCAAGACCTTCTCTTATCTCCTCAACTCGCCCACTGGAGTCACCTCCCTCCGCCTTCTCCATCAGAGCACCTGCTGCCACGGTAGCCACTGGAGTTGGGTTGTCCACATGAATAGGGAAAGCTATATCCTTTGCCGGTACAAGATCATCCAAGTTCAAGGCAGCATCTTTCAGTTCTAAAACTGCTTTCCTCATCCCAGGTAACCACCAAGGGGTATTGATGTCCTCCTTAGCATCTCCAGGGAACTTAGGGGGAGTGTCCAGTTCGTCCAACCGAAGGGCACGAGTATACTGACCATTAAATCCTGGAGCAGAATGTTCAGCTACGGCGTTAGAAAACCCATGGTCAATGAAATGGGGGATATATGCTCCCATTGCCCCTAAAAAGCTGCTACTCTGAAGAAAGGCCTCCAACCACTCCCGATGCAAGGTACCTAGAAATTTTTGACCTATGGCAGAGGTAAACAGGGACTCTATACATAATTTCATACCAGCCAGAGGAAGAGTAACCTCCAGTTGTTCAACCCGTTTACCAAACTCTTTCTTCAACGAAGAAACCTCCTCCGACAACCTTGTCTTCTCCGCTTGAAGTGCCTTACATTTCTGGTTAGCCTCCCGTAACTCTGCTTCGAGTATCTCCTTCTTTACTTTCTCCAACTCTACTTGGCTTTGGAGATCATCCACTAGCTGAAGGGACTGGAGAGCTCGTTCAGACACAATGGAGAATAGGAGACCAAACTACACAATGAACAATCTAAAGAAGTAAGACAGGTATACTTTTTCTTATTAAATTACCTAGAAATATGTCTGCACGAAGAGTCTACCTGAGTAAAGTTGTGGGCGGCATGCACAACTCGCTCTTCGAAGGACAGAGCGTTAAGGGCCTCGATGGCAGGGGTCGGAGTGTGACGCTCTATGAACGCCAGGAGATGATCGACATTAATCTCATCAGGAGCGTCGGAAGCGACATTAGGCAGAGAGGATTTGGTCTTGGACTTCTTCTTCCTAGAAGCATCAGAGACGGGAGGCAACGTGGAAACCAGGGCCTTCTCAGTAGATGACCTGGTACGTTTAGCGACTGACCCGGTGGCAGGTTTCACTGGGGAAGGAGGAAGTTGAGCCTTTGAGGAACTTTCAAGGGCCGGAGACTTAGCAACCATTGAGAGGGGAGTGGCATCGCGGGAGATTTGAGTTAACCAACTCATGGCTGCACAAAGAAACATGAAAAAGGCGTTAACAATCACAACAAGGTGAATTTTGAAGACAATACAAAAAAAAAGAAATGGTATTACCATCGTCGGGACCTAGGGGATAATCGGGGCGACCAAAACCGAAATGAGAGAGGGCTCTAGGATTCTTACAGATACTCATCACGTCAAAAAAGCCATGGGAAGAGACATTATCATTTAAATGATTCATAACGTCCAGGTTTAAAGAAGAACAAACGGAAAGAGGAGGACGGGGTACCCCAGGATTCTCATAAATCCACCCCTCATGAGGAAATTCCCAAGGAAGAGGATTTGTAACAAAGAAATAATAGTCTTTCCAGTCCTGGACCCCTTCATGGAGCTTTTCCATGAATTTTCCGGTCCTGGAGGTGCGACCACTAGCATAAAAAAACCCGTCCGCAAACTTGCACACATACTGGGTTAGAAAGAGTTGAGCTGAAGGCTCCCCACCGTTTCCTTTCATCAGGATGTAGAAGCCTAACATTGCGCGTATAGTGTTGGGGGTGAACTGGTTCAGAGGTATGTGGAGATAAGTGGAAATTTCACAGAGATAAGGATGGACCGGGAAACGGAGGCCTGCTTTTAGTTGAGCCTCCCAAAAGGCTAAGGTATTATGACCTGGAAAATTAGGGCGCTCTTTCCTATGTGCAGCCCTAACTGAATAATCGGCGGGGAAGATCCCTGAGCGGATAAAAGCGGCAACGCGCTCAGGAGTAAGAATCGAGGGACCAGAAATTTTGTCTTCCAAAGCTTGGTCGGTTACGGGAAATATGGGAAACGAGTCGGAAGTGGAACTCTCCATGGATATGGAGTCTGAGGAGGATGACCTAAGGATATTGTAAATGAGAAAAGAAAGGAAGGAGTAGATACCTGGAGTAAAGTCAATTTTAGGAGTGATGACGGAATGACCGCTAGACGTGTGTAGAGGAGTTAAAATTGCAGAAATGAAAAGGAAGATGAAAAATAGATAAGTTTGGAAGGAAGGAAAAAGGGATTTTTTGGGGGAAAAAAGGGGTTTTGAAATAATTGGGCAAAGGAGAGAGAAAGGAGAGGACCGAGGAGAATTAATGGCATCCCAATCAAAAGGCGCGTGGATGAAGAAGGGCGGCTTGGTGTTGGCCCTTGAGTGAACGCGCGGCTACGTATTTCGAGGGCAGGATTGCGTGTGGAAGTGTAAAAGGCCTGAAGCCTTCTGAGGGTAATTATTACGAAGGGAATCAAATCAGTAATATTTCGAAGGGTATTTTAAGGAATGGAATACATCTTTAATATCTATCTCAGTGTTATTATTTTCCTACTCTCCTAAAAATTATTCTTTTTATGAGAGTAGGGGGAGTGGTTGATGCAGATAAATATGTCGCTCTCTGAGAAGTCGACACGTGGAAACGGGATAAATTATGATAGTTGTGATTAGGTCAATACACCGAAGAAATAGGATTAATATACCCCTGGGCTTAAGCAGGGAAATTAGAGAAATTAGGGTGATTGGGCCTTTAGCCCATATTTGGAGAGATTAATAGCCCTTGGGCCTGGAAGGATCCGGCCCAAATAGGGGACGAATAGTTAATCTTTTCTAGCCAAGTCAAATGAGTGGGTCAACCCACGAAGATAGGGGCGGATATGCTGAAGAACCAAGTCTCCAGGGAGAGTGAGACCGATTCTTTAGGGAATGGGCCGAAGATATAGGGAGAACGAGTCTTTCCCTCTCCGAAAAGAGGGGCCAGGTATATAAACAGGTGATTTCCGTATTCTTACTTACGTTTTGACATAATATACACACTTTTATGAAATACACGCTGAATTGAGAAGAAACAGCATTATATTCGCCGGAATTCCCTAGAAATACAGGGGAATTCCTCTTTGATTTCGCCTACAACCGATTCTGACTTGAGCGTCGGAGCTTCTACGCCGGAGCCCCCCCCTCCGGCGTACTTTTGCAGGTCATTTTCGGATCCTCAAGGAGATTTACTTGAAGACTGCCGAGGATAAAACGAGCGATTTGATTCGTGATTAGCAGTGCTCGTAGAGGAACAACTGATATCTCAAGGCGTTCTTTTTCGACGCATCATATATATACTATATAAAGTTTATATATTAATTCGGGACGAGTCGGATACTCGCGGACATAAGACCCAAACCCGACTCATACTCAATACGGGGCGAATCCAACCTGGCCCAAAGCTCGCGGTGTGTGGGATGGGTACCCACATATCGGGTTAATATTGTTATCTATACTTAATTCTGATCTTTCGTTTTATTTGAGAGAATCCGTTGAAATCTGTGGTTTTTAGAAGAGATTTTGGATAGTGAAATTTATTTATATTTTTGGAGAATCCAAAAAAATGCATAGAGTATTAAAATCCATTGTTGAATAACTAAATAATTTTAAAAATAATTTTAAAGACTTTTTAAAATTCGTATTGAATACCTTCGAATTTTTAAAGACTTTTGAAAATACAAATTGAATACTCCCAGACTTTGAAAGTCCAAAAAAATCCTATAGAATCCACAACCAATAATGGTGGAGATATTGATGAGAATCAATATTAATATTTGATTTATATTTAAGAGATTTGTTTTGATTTTATTATATTTAGTATTTTTATTATAAATAGATAAGTTTTAGAGTGTTATTAGGGAGTTTAATTGATTAATAAAATATAAGAGTTTATCTCAGTATCTCCTTTACGTATTTTTCAAAGTATGATAAAATAATAGATAGAGTAGAAGTGATGTGATTTGGAGAGAGAAATAATTTGTCAAAAATGGAATGATAAAATAATAGATAGAGTAGAAGTGATGTGATTTGGAGAGAGAAAATAATTTGCCAAAAATGGAATGAAAACTTATTGTGGGACATAAAAAAAACTTATATGGGACGGAGGGAGTAGTTGTTTTCCTTCATTGTATATTAATATTAGTTTGTAATAATTACAAAATACTCCCTCCGTATTTTTTTGTAAGATGTTTTAGAGTAATTGACTAGAATTAAGAAAATGTATATTTTGACAAATATACCCTTAGATAATGAAGGAGATTTCTAATTACATTAATGTCATTCTATAACACACATTAGTTAATTAGAGTAATTTAGAAATTATGATTGTTTCCAAAGTTAAAGGGAGGGCATAAATGGAATAAATCGAGTAAAAATTCTAAAACATCTTACATTTATGTACGAGAGAAAAGGTCTAAAACATCTTACAATAAAAAAACGGAGGGAGTATATATTAAGAGCAAACGTAGTTTATAATAGTTAATTTTTTTGTTAAGTGATCATTTTTCTTAATCTGTAAGTTTTTTTTTTTTGACGGGAACTTAATCTGTAAGTTGACTGAGCACAGTTTTACATATTGTCTATTGTTGTAAAACAACTTAAAAGTATAACTCCATATGTGAAATAAGTAAACAAGATATAGAGATAGCATAGAAATACTTTATTCCACCTTCAAGTGTTTACTACAACATTTGCACCCCTATTTATAAGTCTCAATACAAGCTTGAGAAGATGAAATGAAAGGTCCACTGTTAATGTAAATACATGAACAATCTATGAATATCAAAGGGCACATGGTGGATATTATGAAGAAAATAAATGGACATTCATATAATATAAATATTATTCATAACACTCCCCCTTGAATGTCCATTATATACGATCACACCTTACCTTATTAGGTAAAAATGAGAAGAAACGTGTGTTAACTCCCTCTGATGATTACATCACTTCACATCCTTAAGACTTCGCATTCCAATTTTGTATCTCAATTTCTCAAACGTTGAAGTAGGTAAATACTTGGTAAATAAATCAGCCAAGTTATCACATGAACGAATTTGTTGCATACTAACATCATCCTTTTGCTGAAGATCGTGGGTAAAGGAGAATTTAGGATCAATATATTTTATCCTATCACCTTTGATAAATCCCTCCGTTAGTTGGGCAACACATGCAACATTGTTTTCATATATCATAGTACATTGAATTATTTTTCACTGAGTTTAATCCACATTGTCCATAAATATGTTGTGTGACGGTACGCAACCAAACACATTCACGACTTGCCTCGTGAATTGCTAGGATCTCTGCATGGTTAGATGAAATAGCAACTAAAGTTTGTTTAATAGAACGCCATGAAATAGCTGTACCTCCATATGTGAACAAATAACCTGTTTGCGATTGGGCTTTGTGCGGATCTTATAAGTAAACTGCATCTGCATAACCAACTAAACAAGGTTCTGATAAGATTAAAAAATATAAATTCATATTCATTATCCCTATAAGGTATCGAAAAATATGTTTAACCTCATTCCAATGCCTACGAGTTGGAGAAGAATTATATATTTCTAATAAATTAATAACAAATTATATATTAGCCTAATGTTGCTAGCAAGATACATTGGTGCACCTATTGCACTCAAATATGGTACTTCTTGACTAAATAGTTCTTCATTTTCTTCGCGAGGTCGAAATGGATCTTTCGCTATATTTAGTGAACGCACAACCATAGATGTGCTTAAAGGATGTGTTTAATCCATATAAAATCATTTCAACACTTTCATAACATAAGTGGATTGATGCACAAAAATCTCATTATCAAAGTATAAAATTTGAAAACCCAAACAAAATTTTGTTTTACAAAAATCATTCATTTCAAATTTCCACTTAAGAGAAGCCACGGCCTTTGATAACTATGTAGGTATCCTAATGATATTCAAATTATCAACATATACAACAATAATCACATATTCACATCCAGATTTTTTAATAAAAACATAGGGTATATATGATCATTGTTATACCCCTCCTTAATCAAGAATGAATCAAACAATTGCACCACATGCGACCAAATTGCTTTAATCCATATAAGGTTTTGCTCAACTTGACTGAATACATGTTTTGAGAATTCTCATTTTTCATTATCGGTACCTTTAATCCCTCGGGGATTGCCATATAAATATCTTTCTCTAATGAGACGTATAAATATGTTGTAACGACATCTAATAGACGCATTTCAAGTTTTTATTGCACTGCCAGACTTACTAAATAACGAAAAGTTATTGCATCCACCATAGGAGAATAAGTCTCCTCATAATTAACACCTGGCCTTTGGGTAAAACCTTGTGCGACAAGCCGTGCTTTATACCTCACGATTTCATTTTTCTCATTTCTTTTTTGCACAATTACTCATTTATGCCCCCACGATTTTTATACCATTAGGTGTACAGACAAAAGGTCCGAAACTTTTCGTTTAATAAGAGATTGAAATTCTGCATTTATTGCGTCTTTCCATATTGGTCAATCATCTTGTTTTCTACATTCATCAATAGATGTAGGTTCAGGATCCTCATCATCTTCCATTATATTAAGCGCTACATTATATTCACAGATATTGTCGACGTCGATTTCATTTCGGTTCCATCTTTCTCCTGTTCTGACATAATTTGTCGATATTTCATCATTTTTGGGCGTCTGAAATATCATTTTCTGGGACTTTAAGTAGTATGTCAGATTTTTCAACAGGATTGTTCACATTATGACCATCCTCAATGTTTGCTCCTTTTATATTTCGAGAATTTTTATCTTTGGAACCAAGAGGTCTACCACACTTCAGGCGTGCCGTAGACTCATTTGCCATGGAAGATGGTCCTTAAAGGACATCAATTCTATTAGGAGCATTAGCAGCTGTAATATAAGATTTTGTAACTTCTTTAAGGTCAGTAAATGCGTCTGGCAGTTGATTCACAATCTTTTGCAAATGAATTATCTTTTCAATTTCAAGTTCACACTACTTTGTACGAGGATCCATGCAATTCAATGATAATTCATTTCAATACATATTCATTTCCAGCTGCTTACTTTTCCCCCCCAATGTTGGGAAAGTTGTCTTCATCAAAATGACAATTACCAAACATTTTCGTGAATAGATCTCCAGTCAATGGTTTTAAGTATTTAATAATAGACGGAGATTCATACCCAACATATACCCCTATTCTCCTTTGGGGACCCATCTTTGTGCGTTGTGGTGGAGCAATCGGTACATATACAACACATCCAAAAGTTCTTAGATGGGATATATATGGTTCCTGACCTTAAACCATTTGTATGGGGGAAATGCTATGATAACTTGTTGGCATGATACGCACAAGTGTTGTCGTAGGCAATATAACATGATCCCAAGCTAAAATAGGGAGTTTTTATTTTATCAATATTGGTCGGACAATCAATGGAATATGCTTTATAAGTGATGCAACAAAAAATGTTCTATATGTATGGACATGAGCAACCAGATGCTCAATATGTATTTCAATTGATATACAATAAACATTGAAAGCTTTGAGATGAAAATTCACCAACATTTTCAAGGCGAATTGTCTTAGACTCTTAATTGCATTATCATGAAATTGTACTCGCAATCGTATTATTTTGTCCCAATAACTTTGCAAAAAACCAAACTGCAAGATGACAATAAGCATACATGTGACCACTTAGTCGATGCATCAATCAAAATCATAAAATATCTAAATGGCCCACTTAGCGGATGTATGTGTCCGCATATATCCCCTTGAATACGTTATAAGAACATAAAATTTTCATGCTCAAATTTAGCTTGTGATGGCTTTATAATTAATTTTCCTTGTGAACAAGCAGCACATGAAAATTCATTGGGTTGTAGCATTTTTCGATTTTTCAATGGATGCCTACATGAATTTTCTACAATTTTTCGCATCATTATGGAACCGAGATGGTCCAACTGGTCATGCCAAACATTAATTTCGCTAGTAACCTTTTGGTTTACTACGACATAAATTTCAATTGTTCTTATCCTCGTGGAATACATATCCGAGGACAAAGCGGGTAACTTTTCCAACATACATTTCTTTTCCGCAACAATTGTAGTAACATTAAGGTACTCAATATTGCCTTCATTCGTAGTATCAAGATGATATCCATTCAAACGAATATCGTTAAAACTTAATAAATTTCTTTGAGACTTTCCAGAGGATAAGGCATCATTGATAATGAATTTTGTCACTCTGGATAATAGAATATTGGCTCTTCCAAAGCCTTCAATTATTTTTGTATAACCAGATATTGTATTTACATTAGCTTCTCTCCATTTTAAATGTGAGAATAATTTCGTCTTGTTGAATATAGTGTGCGCAGTAACACTATCCACGAGACATAGATCTTCATCTTCTTCCTTAAATGTTGATGTTGTCATACCATTTTCCATTTCTTTTATTAAAAAAAAATATATAAAAGTAATATATTTGCAATCTAATTATTTTTATTTTATGAAAATGCAATAGCCATTTATATTATAAAGAAGAGAAATATTAAGATATTGCATAATATAAGAAAACAAACATTAATAATAGATTATCGAAGAAAATTGTGATTGAGTATTATAACACTTTAATTACCACCTTTAGAGTGGGTAAGATCATCAACAACATCAAATTGTGTTATATCAATCATTTCATTATCGAGTTCACTATTCACATAATTTGTTTCAACTATTTTCTCTTTTTCTTTAATGTTCAAAATTTTACTTTCCCTTTTGTAGACCTTTAAAATTCAGATGAGTATTATAATCATTTTGTAATAGGTCTCGGTCAAAACCATGTCCTCGTTCGAGGCCTGAAAATTCATTAATTTTATCAGCCACCAAGAGATATGAAATTAGTTCGGAATATTTAGTAAAACCCTTCTCACGATATTGTTGTTGCAAAATATATCACATTAGAATCATGAAATGTGGAGAATGACTTTTCAAGCATACCATCATCACTAATATTTTCTCCACATAATTTCAATTGAGAAGTGATTCTGAACATAATTGAATTGTACTCACTCACGGATTTATAATCATATATTTCTTTAAAATTTATCCACAATTAAAGTGAATCTTTCACCGTGAGGTATTCAACTTTCAATCCTTCATCAAGATAGTGGCAAAGGAAAATCATGGCTTCGGTCATTTGGTCATATTTTTTATTATATGCTTTATTTGCCACTTTTATGGGATCCCCAAGACCCATGGCATCCAAATGAATTTCAACAATATCAAAAATTCATTATAATTTTTTTCAATAATATCAAGAGCCACAAATTTAAATTTTGTCAAGTTTGACATGTTGGAAACTATCAAATAAACAAGATATTGATTAATTGTAAAATAACATAATCATCAAAATAGTAATGAAATAAGAGATGACAAATAAATATTGTAAGATAATATATTCTAAACATTTCAATACATACCTACGTACAATACCTGGAATGTATCATTATCTGAATTTCGCCGGTAGAAATATTTTACGAGCTTCGTGCTGATAACGTGTTGTAAAACAACTTAAAAGTATAACTCCATATGTGAAATAAGTAAACAAGATATAGAGATAGCATAGAAATACTTTATTCCACCTTCAAGTGTTTACTACAACATTTGCACCCCTATTTATAAGTCTCAATACAAGCTTGAGAAGATGAAATGAAAGGTCCACTATTAATGTAAATACATGAACAATCTATGAATATCAAAGGGCACATGATGGATATTATGAAGGAAATAAATGGACATTCATATAATATAAATATTATTCATAACATCTATTAATTATTAGGGGGTGTATTCAATTGAGATTCTATTGGATTTTTTTGGACTTTTAAAATCTGGGGTATTCAATTCGGATTTTTAAAAGTCTTTCAAAATTTGAGGTATTCAATACGGATTTTAAAAAGTCTTTAGAAATCTTTAGGTATTCAACAATATATGGATTTTAATACTATGGCATCCCAATCAAAAGGCGCGTGGATGAAGAAGGGCGGCTTGGTGTTGGCCCTTGAGTGAACGCGCGGCTACGTATTTCGAGGGCAGGATTGCGTGTGGAAGTGTAAAAGGCCTGAAGCCTTCTGAGGGTAATTATTACGAAGGGAATCAAATCAGTAATATTTCGAAGGGTATTTTAAGGAATGGAATACATCTTTAATATCTATCTCAGTGTTATTATTTTCCTACTCTCCTAAAAATTATTCTTTTTATGAGAGTAGGGGGAGTGGTTGATGCAGATAAATATGTCGCTCTCTGAGAAGTCGACACGTGGAAACGGGATAAATTATGATAGTTGTGATTAGGTCAATACACCGAAGAAATAGGATTAATATACCCCTGGGCTTAAGCAGGGAAATTAGAGAAATTAGGGTGATTGGGCCTTTAGCCCATATTTGGAGAGATTAATAGCCCTTGGGCCTGGAAGGATCCGGCCCAAATAGGGGACGAATAGTTAATCTTTTCTAGCCAAGTCAAATGAGTGGGTCAACCCACGAAGATAGGGGCGGATATGCTGAAGAACCAAGTCTCCAGGGAGAGTGAGACCGATTCTTTAGGGAATGGGCCGAAGATATAGGGAGAACGAGTCTTTCCCTCTCCGAAAAGAGGGGCCAGGTATATAAACAGGTGATTTCCGTATTCTTACTTACGTTTTGACATAATATACACACTTTTATGAAATACACGCTGAATTGAGAAGAAACAGCATTATATTCGCCGGAATTCCCTAGAAATACAGGGGAATTCCTCTTTGATTTCGCCTACAACCGATTCTGACTTGAGCGTCGGAGCTTCTACGCCGGAGCCCCCCCCTCCGGCGTACTTTTGCAGGTCATTTTCGGATCCTCAAGGAGATTTACTTGAAGACTGCCGAGGATAAAACGAGCGATTTGATTCGTGATTAGCAGTGCTCGTAGAGGAACAACTGATATCTCAAGGCGTTCTTTTTCGACGCATCATATATATACTATATAAAGTTTATATATTAATTCGGGACGAGTCGGATACTCGCGGACATAAGACCCAAACCCGACTCATACTCAATACGGGGCGAATCCAACCTGGCCCAAAGCTCGCGGTGTGTGGGATGGGTACCCACATATCGGGTTAATATTGTTATCTATACTTAATTCTGATCTTTCGTTTTATTTGAGAGAATCCGTTGAAATCTGTGGTTTTTAGAAGAGATTTTGGATAGTGAAATTTATTTATATTTTTGGAGAATCCAAAAAAATGCATAGAGTATTAAAATCCATTGTTGAATAACTAAATAATTTTAAAAATAATTTTAAAGACTTTTTAAAATTCGTATTGAATACCTTCGAATTTTTAAAGACTTTTGAAAATACAAATTGAATACTCCCAGACTTTGAAAGTCCAAAAAAATCCTATAGAATCCACAACCAATAATGGTGGAGATATTGATGAGAATCAATATTAATATTTGATTTATATTTAAGAGATTTGTTTTGATTTTATTATATTTAGTATTTTTATTATAAATAGATAAGTTTTAGAGTGTTATTAGGGAGTTTAATTGATTAATAAAATATAAGAGTTTATCTCAGTATCTCCTTTACGTATTTTTCAAAGTATGATAAAATAATAGATAGAGTAGAAGTGATGTGATTTGGAGAGAGAAATAATTTGTCAAAAATGGAATGATAAAATAATAGATAGAGTAGAAGTGATGTGATTTGGAGAGAGAAAATAATTTGCCAAAAATGGAATGAAAACTTATTGTGGGACATAAAAAAAACTTATATGGGACGGAGGGAGTAGTTGTTTTCCTTCATTGTATATTAATATTAGTTTGTAATAATTACAAAATACTCCCTCCGTATTTTTTTGTAAGATGTTTTAGAGTAATTGACTAGAATTAAGAAAATGTATATTTTGACAAATATACCCTTAGATAATGAAGGAGATTTCTAATTACATTAATGTCATTCTATAACACACATTAGTTAATTAGAGTAATTTAGAAATTATGATTGTTTCCAAAGTTAAAGGGAGGGCATAAATGGAATAAATCGAGTAAAAATTCTAAAACATCTTACATTTATGTACGAGAGAAAAGGTCTAAAACATCTTACAATAAAAAAACGGAGGGAGTATATATTAAGAGCAAACGTAGTTTATAATAGTTAATTTTTTTGTTAAGTGATCATTTTTCTTAATCTGTAAGTTTTTTTTTTTTGACGGGAACTTAATCTGTAAGTTGACTGAGCACAGTTTTACATATTGTCTATTGTTGTAAAACAACTTAAAAGTATAACTCCATATGTGAAATAAGTAAACAAGATATAGAGATAGCATAGAAATACTTTATTCCACCTTCAAGTGTTTACTACAACATTTGCACCCCTATTTATAAGTCTCAATACAAGCTTGAGAAGATGAAATGAAAGGTCCACTGTTAATGTAAATACATGAACAATCTATGAATATCAAAGGGCACATGGTGGATATTATGAAGAAAATAAATGGACATTCATATAATATAAATATTATTCATAACACTCCCCCTTGAATGTCCATTATATACGATCACACCTTACCTTATTAGGTAAAAATGAGAAGAAACGTGTGTTAACTCCCTCTGATGATTACATCACTTCACATCCTTAAGACTTCGCATTCCAATTTTGTATCTCAATTTCTCAAACGTTGAAGTAGGTAAATACTTGGTAAATAAATCAGCCAAGTTATCACATGAACGAATTTGTTGCATACTAACATCATCCTTTTGCTGAAGATCGTGGGTAAAGGAGAATTTAGGATCAATATATTTTATCCTATCACCTTTGATAAATCCCTCCGTTAGTTGGGCAACACATGCAACATTGTTTTCATATATCATAGTACATTGAATTATTTTTCACTGAGTTTAATCCACATTGTCCATAAATATGTTGTGTGACGGTACGCAACCAAACACATTCACGACTTGCCTCGTGAATTGCTAGGATCTCTGCATGGTTAGATGAAATAGCAACTAAAGTTTGTTTAATAGAACGCCATGAAATAGCTGTACCTCCATATGTGAACAAATAACCTGTTTGCGATTGGGCTTTGTGCGGATCTTATAAGTAAACTGCATCTGCATAACCAACTAAACAAGGTTCTGATAAGATTAAAAAATATAAATTCATATTCATTATCCCTATAAGGTATCGAAAAATATGTTTAACCTCATTCCAATGCCTACGAGTTGGAGAAGAATTATATATTTCTAATAAATTAATAACAAATTATATATTAGCCTAATGTTGCTAGCAAGATACATTGGTGCACCTATTGCACTCAAATATGGTACTTCTTGACTAAATAGTTCTTCATTTTCTTCGCGAGGTCGAAATGGATCTTTCGCTATATTTAGTGAACGCACAACCATAGATGTGCTTAAAGGATGTGTTTAATCCATATAAAATCATTTCAACACTTTCATAACATAAGTGGATTGATGCACAAAAATCTCATTATCAAAGTATAAAATTTGAAAACCCAAACAAAATTTTGTTTTACAAAAATCATTCATTTCAAATTTCCACTTAAGAGAAGCCACGGCCTTTGATAACTATGTAGGTATCCTAATGATATTCAAATTATCAACATATACAACAATAATCACATATTCACATCCAGATTTTTTAATAAAAACATAGGGTATATATGATCATTGTTATACCCCTCCTTAATCAAGAATGAATCAAACAATTGCACCACATGCGACCAAATTGCTTTAATCCATATAAGGTTTTGCTCAACTTGACTGAATACATGTTTTGAGAATTCTCATTTTTCATTATCGGTACCTTTAATCCCTCGGGGATTGCCATATAAATATCTTTCTCTAATGAGACGTATAAATATGTTGTAACGACATCTAATAGACGCATTTCAAGTTTTTATTGCACTGCCAGACTTACTAAATAACGAAAAGTTATTGCATCCACCATAGGAGAATAAGTCTCCTCATAATTAACACCTGGCCTTTGGGTAAAACCTTGTGCGACAAGCCGTGCTTTATACCTCACGATTTCATTTTTCTCATTTCTTTTTTGCACAATTACTCATTTATGCCCCCACGATTTTTATACCATTAGGTGTACAGACAAAAGGTCCGAAACTTTTCGTTTAATAAGAGATTGAAATTCTGCATTTATTGCGTCTTTCCATATTGGTCAATCATCTTGTTTTCTACATTCATCAATAGATGTAGGTTCAGGATCCTCATCATCTTCCATTATATTAAGCGCTACATTATATTCACAGATATTGTCGACGTCGATTTCATTTCGGTTCCATCTTTCTCCTGTTCTGACATAATTTGTCGATATTTCATCATTTTTGGGCGTCTGAAATATCATTTTCTGGGACTTTAAGTAGTATGTCAGATTTTTCAACAGGATTGTTCACATTATGACCATCCTCAATGTTTGCTCCTTTTATATTTCGAGAATTTTTATCTTTGGAACCAAGAGGTCTACCACACTTCAGGCGTGCCGTAGACTCATTTGCCATGGAAGATGGTCCTTAAAGGACATCAATTCTATTAGGAGCATTAGCAGCTGTAATATAAGATTTTGTAACTTCTTTAAGGTCAGTAAATGCGTCTGGCAGTTGATTCACAATCTTTTGCAAATGAATTATCTTTTCAATTTCAAGTTCACACTACTTTGTACGAGGATCCATGCAATTCAATGATAATTCATTTCAATACATATTCATTTCCAGCTGCTTACTTTTCCCCCCCAATGTTGGGAAAGTTGTCTTCATCAAAATGACAATTACCAAACATTTTCGTGAATAGATCTCCAGTCAATGGTTTTAAGTATTTAATAATAGACGGAGATTCATACCCAACATATACCCCTATTCTCCTTTGGGGACCCATCTTTGTGCGTTGTGGTGGAGCAATCGGTACATATACAACACATCCAAAAGTTCTTAGATGGGATATATATGGTTCCTGACCTTAAACCATTTGTATGGGGGAAATGCTATGATAACTTGTTGGCATGATACGCACAAGTGTTGTCGTAGGCAATATAACATGATCCCAAGCTAAAATAGGAAGTTTTTATTTTATCAATATTGGTCGGACAATCAATGGAATATGCTTTATAAGTGATGCAACAAAAAATGTTCTATATGTATGGACATGAGCAACCAGATGCTCAATATGTATTTCAATTGATATACAATAAACATTGAAAGCTTTGAGATGAAAATTCACCAACATTTTCAAGGCGAATTGTCTTAGACTCTTAATTGCATTATCATGAAATTGTACTCGCAATCGTATTATTTTGTCCCAATAACTTTGCAAAAAACCAAACTGCAAGATGACAATAAGCATACATGTGACCACTTAGTCGATGCATCAATCAAAATCATAAAATATCTAAATGGCCCACTCAGCGGATGTATGTGTCCGCATATATCCCCTTGAATACGTTATAAGAACATAAAATTTTCATGCTCAAATTTAGCTTGTGATGGCTTTATAATTAATTTTCCTTGTGAACAAGCAGCACATGAAAATTCATTGGGTTGTAGCATTTTTCGATTTTTCAATGGATGCCTACATGAATTTTCTACAATTTTTCGCATCATTATGGAACCGAGATGGTCCAACTGGTCATGCCAAACATTAATTTCGCTAGTAACCTTTTGGTTTACTACGACATAAATTTCAATTGTTCTTATCCTCGTGGAATACATATCCGAGGACAAAGCGGGTAACTTTTCCAACATACATTTCTTTTCCGCAACAATTGTAGTAACATTAAGGTACTCAATATTGCCTTCATTCGTAGTATCAAGATGATATCCATTCAAACGAATATCGTTAAAACTTAATAAATTTCTTTGAGACTTTCCAGAGGATAAGGCATCATTGATAATGAATTTTGTCACTCTGGATAATAGAATATTGGCTCTTCCAAAGCCTTCAATTATTTTTGTATAACCAGATATTGTATTTACATTAGCTTCTCTCCATTTTAAATGTGAGAATAATTTCGTCTTGTTGAATATAGTGTGCGCAGTAACACTATCCACGAGACATAGATCTTCATCTTCTTCCTTAAATGTTGATGTTGTCATACCATTTTCCATTTCTTTTATTAAAAAAAAATATATAAAAGTAATATATTTGCAATCTAATTATTTTTATTTTATGAAAATGCAATAGCCATTTATATTATAAAGAAGAGAAATATTAAGATATTGCATAATATAAGAAAACAAACATTAATAATAGATTATCGAAGAAAATTGTGATTGAGTATTATAACACTTTAATTACCACCTTTAGAGTGGGTAAGATCATCAACAACATCAAATTGTGTTATATCAATCATTTCATTATCGAGTTCACTATTCACATAATTTGTTTCAACTATTTTCTCTTTTTCTTTAATGTTCAAAATTTTACTTTCCCTTTTGTAGACCTTTAAAATTCAGATGAGTATTATAATCATTTTGTAATAGGTCTCGGTCAAAACCATGTCCTCGTTCGAGGCCTGAAAATTCATTAATTTTATCAGCCACCAAGAGATATGAAATTAGTTCGGAATATTTAGTAAAACCCTTCTCACGATATTGTTGTTGCAAAATATATCACATTAGAATCATGAAATGTGGAGAATGACTTTTCAAGCATACCATCATCACTAATATTTTCTCCACATAATTTCAATTGAGAAGTGATTCTGAACATAATTGAATTGTACTCACTCACGGATTTATAATCATATATTTCTTTAAAATTTATCCACAATTAAAGTGAATCTTTCACCGTGAGGTATTCAACTTTCAATCCTTCATCAAGATAGTGGCAAAGGAAAATCATGGCTTCGGTCATTTGGTCATATTTTTTATTATATGCTTTATTTGCCACTTTTATGGGATCCCCAAGACCCATGGCATCCAAATGAATTTCAACAATATCAAAAATTCATTATAATTTTTTTCAATAATATCAAGAGCCACAAATTTAAATTTTGTCAAGTTTGACATGTTGGAAACTATCAAATAAACAAGATATTGATTAATTGTAAAATAACATAATCATCAAAATAGTAATGAAATAAGAGATGACAAATAAATATTGTAAGATAATATATTCTAAACATTTCAATACATACCTACGTACAATACCTGGAATGTATCATTATCTGAATTTCGCCGGTAGAAATATTTTACGAGCTTCGTGCTGATAACGTGTTGTAAAACAACTTAAAAGTATAACTCCATATGTGAAATAAGTAAACAAGATATAGAGATAGCATAGAAATACTTTATTCCACCTTCAAGTGTTTACTACAACATTTGCACCCCTATTTATAAGTCTCAATACAAGCTTGAGAAGATGAAATGAAAGGTCCACTATTAATGTAAATACATGAACAATCTATGAATATCAAAGGGCACATGATGGATATTATGAAGGAAATAAATGGACATTCATATAATATAAATATTATTCATAACATCTATTAATTATTAGGGGGTGTATTCAATTGAGATTCTATTGGATTTTTTTGGACTTTTAAAATCTGGGGTATTCAATTCGGATTTTTAAAAGTCTTTCAAAATTTGAGGTATTCAATACGGATTTTAAAAAGTCTTTAGAAATCTTTAGGTATTCAACAATATATGGATTTTAATACTATGGCATCCCAATCAAAAGGCGCGTGGATGAAGAAGGGCGGCTTGGTGTTGGCCCTTGAGTGAACGCGCGGCTACGTATTTCGAGGGCAGGATTGCGTGTGGAAGTGTAAAAGGCCTGAAGCCTTCTGAGGGTAATTATTACGAAGGGAATCAAATCAGTAATATTTCGAAGGGTATTTTAAGGAATGGAATACATCTTTAATATCTATCTCAGTGTTATTATTTTCCTACTCTCCTAAAAATTATTCTTTTTATGAGAGTAGGGGGAGTGGTTGATGCAGATAAATATGTCGCTCTCTGAGAAGTCGACACGTGGAAACGGGATAAATTATGATAGTTGTGATTAGGTCAATACACCGAAGAAATAGGATTAATATACCCCTGGGCTTAAGCAGGGAAATTAGAGAAATTAGGGTGATTGGGCCTTTAGCCCATATTTGGAGAGATTAATAGCCCTTGGGCCTGGAAGGATCCGGCCCAAATAGGGGACGAATAGTTAATCTTTTCTAGCCAAGTCAAATGAGTGGGTCAACCCACGAAGATAGGGGCGGATATGCTGAAGAACCAAGTCTCCAGGGAGAGTGAGACCGATTCTTTAGGGAATGGGCCGAAGATATAGGGAGAACGAGTCTTTCCCTCTCCGAAAAGAGGGGCCAGGTATATAAACAGGTGATTTCCGTATTCTTACTTACGTTTTGACATAATATACACACTTTTATGAAATACACGCTGAATTGAGAAGAAACAGCATTATATTCGCCGGAATTCCCTAGAAATACAGGGGAATTCCTCTTTGATTTCGCCTACAACCGATTCTGACTTGAGCGTCGGAGCTTCTACGCCGGAGCCCCCCCGTCCGGCGTACTTTTGCAGGTCATTTTCGGATCCTCAAGGAGATTTACTTGAAGACTGCCGAGGATAAAACGAGCGATTTGATTCGTGATTAGCAGTGCTCGTAGAGGAACAACTGATATCTCAAGGCGTTCTTTTTCGACGCATCATATATATACTATATAAAGTTTATATATTAATTCGGGACGAGTCGGATACTCGCGGACATAAGACCCAAACCCGACTCATACTCAATACGGGGCGAATCCAACCTGGCCCAAAGCTCGCGGTGTGTGGGATGGGTACCCACATATCGGGTTAATATTGTTATCTATACTTAATTCTGATCTTTCGTTTTATTTGAGAGAATCCGTTGAAATCTGTGGTTTTTAGAAGAGATTTTGGATAGTGAAATTTATTTATATTTTTGGAGAATCCAAAAAAATGCATAGAGTATTAAAATCCATTGTTGAATAACTAAATAATTTTAAAAATAATTTTAAAGACTTTTTAAAATTCGTATTGAATACCTTCGAATTTTTAAAGACTTTTGAAAATACAAATTGAATACTCCCAGACTTTGAAAGTCCAAAAAAATCCTATAGAATCCACAACCAATAATGGTGGAGATATTGATGAGAATCAATATTAATATTTGATTTATATTTAAGAGATTTGTTTTGATTTTATTATATTTAGTATTTTTATTATAAATAGATAAGTTTTAGAGTGTTATTAGGGAGTTTAATTGATTAATAAAATATAAGAGTTTATCTCAGTATCTCCTTTACGTATTTTTCAAAGTATGATAAAATAATAGATAGAGTAGAAGTGATGTGATTTGGAGAGAGAAATAATTTGTCAAAAATGGAATGATAAAATAATAGATAGAGTAGAAGTGATGTGATTTGGAGAGAGAAAATAATTTGCCAAAAATGGAATGAAAACTTATTGTGGGACATAAAAAAAACTTATATGGGACGGAGGGAGTAGTTGTTTTCCTTCATTGTATATTAATATTAGTTTGTAATAATTACAAAATACTCCCTCCGTATTTTTTTGTAAGATGTTTTAGAGTAATTGACTAGAATTAAGAAAATGTATATTTTGACAAATATACCCTTAGATAATGAAGGAGATTTCTAATTACATTAATGTCATTCTATAACACACATTAGTTAATTAGAGTAATTTAGAAATTATGATTGTTTCCAAAGTTAAAGGGAGGGCATAAATGGAATAAATCGAGTAAAAATTCTAAAACATCTTACATTTATGTACGAGAGAAAAGGTCTAAAACATCTTACAATAAAAAAACGGAGGGAGTATATATTAAGAGCAAACGTAGTTTATAATAGTTAATTTTTTTGTTAAGTGATCATTTTTCTTAATCTGTAAGTTTTTTTTTTTTGACGGGAACTTAATCTGTAAGTTGACTGAGCACAGTTTTACATATTGTCTATTGTTGTAAAACAACTTAAAAGTATAACTCCATATGTGAAATAAGTAAACAAGATATAGAGATAGCATAGAAATACTTTATTCCACCTTCAAGTGTTTACTACAACATTTGCACCCCTATTTATAAGTCTCAATACAAGCTTGAGAAGATGAAATGAAAGGTCCACTGTTAATGTAAATACATGAACAATCTATGAATATCAAAGGGCACATGGTGGATATTATGAAGAAAATAAATGGACATTCATATAATATAAATATTATTCATAACACTCCCCCTTGAATGTCCATTATATACGATCACACCTTACCTTATTAGGTAAAAATGAGAAGAAACGTGTGTTAACTCCCTCTGATGATTACATCACTTCACATCCTTAAGACTTCGCATTCCAATTTTGTATCTCAATTTCTCAAACGTTGAAGTAGGTAAATACTTGGTAAATAAATCAGCCAAGTTATCACATGAACGAATTTGTTGCATACTAACATCATCCTTTTGCTGAAGATCGTGGGTAAAGGAGAATTTAGGATCAATATATTTTATCCTATCACCTTTGATAAATCCCTCCGTTAGTTGGGCAACACATGCAACATTGTTTTCATATATCATAGTACATTGAATTATTTTTCACTGAGTTTAATCCACATTGTCCATAAATATGTTGTGTGACGGTACGCAACCAAACACATTCACGACTTGCCTCGTGAATTGCTAGGATCTCTGCATGGTTAGATGAAATAGCAACTAAAGTTTGTTTAATAGAACGCCATGAAATAGCTGTACCTCCATATGTGAACAAATAACCTGTTTGCGATTGGGCTTTGTGCGGATCTTATAAGTAAACTGCATCTGCATAACCAACTAAACAAGGTTCTGATAAGATTAAAAAATATAAATTCATATTCATTATCCCTATAAGGTATCGAAAAATATGTTTAACCTCATTCCAATGCCTACGAGTTGGAGAAGAATTATATATTTCTAATAAATTAATAACAAATTATATATTAGCCTAATGTTGCTAGCAAGATACATTGGTGCACCTATTGCACTCAAATATGGTACTTCTTGACTAAATAGTTCTTCATTTTCTTCGCGAGGTCGAAATGGATCTTTCGCTATATTTAGTGAACGCACAACCATAGATGTGCTTAAAGGATGTGTTTAATCCATATAAAATCATTTCAACACTTTCATAACATAAGTGGATTGATGCACAAAAATCTCATTATCAAAGTATAAAATTTGAAAACCCAAACAAAATTTTGTTTTACAAAAATCATTCATTTCAAATTTCCACTTAAGAGAAGCCACGGCCTTTGATAACTATGTAGGTATCCTAATGATATTCAAATTATCAACATATACAACAATAATCACATATTCACATCCAGATTTTTTAATAAAAACATAGGGTATATATGATCATTGTTATACCCCTCCTTAATCAAGAATGAATCAAACAATTGCACCACATGCGACCAAATTGCTTTAATCCATATAAGGTTTTGCTCAACTTGACTGAATACATGTTTTGAGAATTCTCATTTTTCATTATCGGTACCTTTAATCCCTCGGGGATTGCCATATAAATATCTTTCTCTAATGAGACGTATAAATATGTTGTAACGACATCTAATAGACGCATTTCAAGTTTTTATTGCACTGCCAGACTTACTAAATAACGAAAAGTTATTGCATCCACCATAGGAGAATAAGTCTCCTCATAATTAACACCTGGCCTTTGGGTAAAACCTTGTGCGACAAGCCGTGCTTTATACCTCACGATTTCATTTTTCTCATTTCTTTTTTGCACAATTACTCATTTATGCCCCCACGATTTTTATACCATTAGGTGTACAGACAAAAGGTCCGAAACTTTTCGTTTAATAAGAGATTGAAATTCTGCATTTATTGCGTCTTTCCATATTGGTCAATCATCTTGTTTTCTACATTCATCAATAGATGTAGGTTCAGGATCCTCATCATCTTCCATTATATTAAGCGCTACATTATATTCACAGATATTGTCGACGTCGATTTCATTTCGGTTCCATCTTTCTCCTGTTCTGACATAATTTGTCGATATTTCATCATTTTTGGGCGTCTGAAATATCATTTTCTGGGACTTTAAGTAGTATGTCAGATTTTTCAACAGGATTGTTCACATTATGACCATCCTCAATGTTTGCTCCTTTTATATTTCGAGAATTTTTATCTTTGGAACCAAGAGGTCTACCACACTTCAGGCGTGCCGTAGACTCATTTGCCATGGAAGATGGTCCTTAAAGGACATCAATTCTATTAGGAGCATTAGCAGCTGTAATATAAGATTTTGTAACTTCTTTAAGGTCAGTAAATGCGTCTGGCAGTTGATTCACAATCTTTTGCAAATGAATTATCTTTTCAATTTCAAGTTCACACTACTTTGTACGAGGATCCATGCAATTCAATGATAATTCATTTCAATACATATTCATTTCCAGCTGCTTACTTTTCCCCCCCAATGTTGGGAAAGTTGTCTTCATCAAAATGACAATTACCAAACATTTTCGTGAATAGATCTCCAGTCAATGGTTTTAAGTATTTAATAATAGACGGAGATTCATACCCAACATATACCCCTATTCTCCTTTGGGGACCCATCTTTGTGCGTTGTGGTGGAGCAATCGGTACATATACAACACATCCAAAAGTTCTTAGATGGGATATATATGGTTCCTGACCTTAAACCATTTGTATGGGGGAAATGCTATGATAACTTGTTGGCATGATACGCACAAGTGTTGTCGTAGGCAATATAACATGATCCCAAGCTAAAATAGGGAGTTTTTATTTTATCAATATTGGTCGGACAATCAATGGAATATGCTTTATAAGTGATGCAACAAAAAATGTTCTATATGTATGGACATGAGCAACCAGATGCTCAATATGTATTTCAATTGATATACAATAAACATTGAAAGCTTTGAGATGAAAATTCACCAACATTTTCAAGGCGAATTGTCTTAGACTCTTAATTGCATTATCATGAAATTGTACTCGCAATCGTATTATTTTGTCCCAATAACTTTGCAAAAAACCAAACTGCAAGATGACAATAAGCATACATGTGACCACTTAGTCGATGCATCAATCAAAATCATAAAATATCTAAATGGCCCACTCAGCGGATGTATGTGTCCGCATATATCCCCTTGAATACGTTATAAGAACATAAAATTTTCATGCTCAAATTTAGCTTGTGATGGCTTTATAATTAATTTTCCTTGTGAACAAGCAGCACATGAAAATTCATTGGGTTGTAGCATTTTTCGATTTTTCAATGGATGCCTACATGAATTTTCTACAATTTTTCGCATCATTATGGAACCGAGATGGTCCAACTGGTCATGCCAAACATTAATTTCGCTAGTAACCTTTTGGTTTACTACGACATAAATTTCAATTGTTCTTATCCTCGTGGAATACATATCCGAGGACAAAGCGGGTAACTTTTCCAACATACATTTCTTTTCCGCAACAATTGTAGTAACATTAAGGTACTCAATATTGCCTTCATTCGTAGTATCAAGATGATATCCATTCAAACGAATATCGTTAAAACTTAATAAATTTCTTTGAGACTTTCCAGAGGATAAGGCATCATTGATAATGAATTTTGTCACTCTGGATAATAGAATATTGGCTCTTCCAAAGCCTTCAATTATTTTTGTATAACCAGATATTGTATTTACATTAGCTTCTCTCCATTTTAAATGTGAGAATAATTTCGTCTTGTTGAATATAGTGTGCGCAGTAACACTATCCACGAGACATAGATCTTCATCTTCTTCCTTAAATGTTGATGTTGTCATACCATTTTCCATTTCTTTTATTAAAAAAAAATATATAAAAGTAATATATTTGCAATCTAATTATTTTTATTTTATGAAAATGCAATAGCCATTTATATTATAAAGAAGAGAAATATTAAGATATTGCATAATATAAGAAAACAAACATTAATAATAGATTATCGAAGAAAATTGTGATTGAGTATTATAACACTTTAATTACCACCTTTAGAGTGGGTAAGATCATCAACAACATCAAATTGTGTTATATCAATCATTTCATTATCGAGTTCACTATTCACATAATTTGTTTCAACTATTTTCTCTTTTTCTTTAATGTTCAAAATTTTACTTTCCCTTTTGTAGACCTTTAAAATTCAGATGAGTATTATAATCATTTTGTAATAGGTCTCGGTCAAAACCATGTCCTCGTTCGAGGCCTGAAAATTCATTAATTTTATCAGCCACCAAGAGATATGAAATTAGTTCGGAATATTTAGTAAAACCCTTCTCACGATATTGTTGTTGCAAAATATATCACATTAGAATCATGAAATGTGGAGAATGACTTTTCAAGCATACCATCATCACTAATATTTTCTCCACATAATTTCAATTGAGAAGTGATTCTGAACATAATTGAATTGTACTCACTCACGGATTTATAATCATATATTTCTTTAAAATTTATCCACAATTAAAGTGAATCTTTCACCGTGAGGTATTCAACTTTCAATCCTTCATCAAGATAGTGGCAAAGGAAAATCATGGCTTCGGTCATTTGGTCATATTTTTTATTATATGCTTTATTTGCCACTTTTATGGGATCCCCAAGACCCATGGCATCCAAATGAATTTCAACAATATCAAAAATTCATTATAATTTTTTTCAATAATATCAAGAGCCACAAATTTAAATTTTGTCAAGTTTGACATGTTGGAAACTATCAAATAAACAAGATATTGATTAATTGTAAAATAACATAATCATCAAAATAGTAATGAAATAAGAGATGACAAATAAATATTGTAAGATAATATATTCTAAACATTTCAATACATACCTACGTACAATACCTGGAATGTATCATTATCTGAATTTCGCCGGTAGAAATATTTTACGAGCTTCGTGCTGATAACGTGTTGTAAAACAACTTAAAAGTATAACTCCATATGTGAAATAAGTAAACAAGATATAGAGATAGCATAGAAATACTTTATTCCACCTTCAAGTGTTTACTACAACATTTGCACCCCTATTTATAAGTCTCAATACAAGCTTGAGAAGATGAAATGAAAGGTCCACTATTAATGTAAATACATGAACAATCTATGAATATCAAAGGGCACATGATGGATATTATGAAGGAAATAAATGGACATTCATATAATATAAATATTATTCATAACATCTATTAATTATTAGGGGGTGTATTCAATTGAGATTCTATTGGATTTTTTTGGACTTTTAAAATCTGGGGTATTCAATTCGGATTTTTAAAAGTCTTTCAAAATTTGAGGTATTCAATACGGATTTTAAAAAGTCTTTAGAAATCTTTAGGTATTCAACAATATATGGATTTTAATACTATGGCATCCCAATCAAAAGGCGCGTGGATGAAGAAGGGCGGCTTGGTGTTGGCCCTTGAGTGAACGCGCGGCTACGTATTTCGAGGGCAGGATTGCGTGTGGAAGTGTAAAAGGCCTGAAGCCTTCTGAGGGTAATTATTACGAAGGGAATCAAATCAGTAATATTTCGAAGGGTATTTTAAGGAATGGAATACATCTTTAATATCTATCTCAGTGTTATTATTTTCCTACTCTCCTAAAAATTATTCTTTTTATGAGAGTAGGGGGAGTGGTTGATGCAGATAAATATGTCGCTCTCTGAGAAGTCGACACGTGGAAACGGGATAAATTATGATAGTTGTGATTAGGTCAATACACCGAAGAAATAGGATTAATATACCCCTGGGCTTAAGCAGGGAAATTAGAGAAATTAGGGTGATTGGGCCTTTAGCCCATATTTGGAGAGATTAATAGCCCTTGGGCCTGGAAGGATCCGGCCCAAATAGGGGACGAATAGTTAATCTTTTCTAGCCAAGTCAAATGAGTGGGTCAACCCACGAAGATAGGGGCGGATATGCTGAAGAACCAAGTCTCCAGGGAGAGTGAGACCGATTCTTTAGGGAATGGGCCGAAGATATAGGGAGAACGAGTCTTTCCCTCTCCGAAAAGAGGGGCCAGGTATATAAACAGGTGATTTCCGTATTCTTACTTACGTTTTGACATAATATACACACTTTTATGAAATACACGCTGAATTGAGAAGAAACAGCATTATATTCGCCGGAATTCCCTAGAAATACAGGGGAATTCCTCTTTGATTTCGCCTACAACCGATTCTGACTTGAGCGTCGGAGCTTCTACGCCGGAGCCCCCCCCTCAGGCGTACTTTTGCAGGTCATTTTCGGATCCTCAAGGAGATTTACTTGAAGACTGCCGAGGATAAAACGAGCGATTTGATTCGTGATTAGCAGTGCTCGTAGAGGAACAACTGATATCTCAAGGCGTTCTTTTTCGACGCATCATATATATACTATATAAAGTTTATATATTAATTCGGGACGAGTCGGATACTCGCGGACATAAGACCCAAACCCGACTCATACTCAATACGGGGCGAATCCAACCTGGCCCAAAGCTCGCGGTGTGTGGGATGGGTACCCACATATCGGGTTAATATTGTTATCTATACTTAATTCTGATCTTTCGTTTTATTTGAGAGAATCCGTTGAAATCTGTGGTTTTTAGAAGAGATTTTGGATAGTGAAATTTATTTATATTTTTGGAGAATCCAAAAAAATGCATAGAGTATTAAAATCCATTGTTGAATAACTAAATAATTTTAAAAATAATTTTAAAGACTTTTTAAAATTCGTATTGAATACCTTCGAATTTTTAAAGACTTTTGAAAATACAAATTGAATACTCCCAGACTTTGAAAGTCCAAAAAAATCCTATAGAATCCACAACCAATAATGGTGGAGATATTGATGAGAATCAATATTAATATTTGATTTATATTTAAGAGATTTGTTTTGATTTTATTATATTTAGTATTTTTATTATAAATAGATAAGTTTTAGAGTGTTATTAGGGAGTTTAATTGATTAATAAAATATAAGAGTTTATCTCAGTATCTCCTTTACGTATTTTTCAAAGTATGATAAAATAATAGATAGAGTAGAAGTGATGTGATTTGGAGAGAGAAATAATTTGTCAAAAATGGAATGATAAAATAATAGATAGAGTAGAAGTGATGTGATTTGGAGAGAGAAAATAATTTGCCAAAAATGGAATGAAAACTTATTGTGGGACATAAAAAAAACTTATATGGGACGGAGGGAGTAGTTGTTTTCCTTCATTGTATATTAATATTAGTTTGTAATAATTACAAAATACTCCCTCCGTATTTTTTTGTAAGATGTTTTAGAGTAATTGACTAGAATTAAGAAAATGTATATTTTGACAAATATACCCTTAGATAATGAAGGAGATTTCTAATTACATTAATGTCATTCTATAACACACATTAGTTAATTAGAGTAATTTAGAAATTATGATTGTTTCCAAAGTTAAAGGGAGGGCATAAATGGAATAAATCGAGTAAAAATTCTAAAACATCTTACATTTATGTACGAGAGAAAAGGTCTAAAACATCTTACAATAAAAAAACGGAGGGAGTATATATTAAGAGCAAACGTAGTTTATAATAGTTAATTTTTTTGTTAAGTGATCATTTTTCTTAATCTGTAAGTTTTTTTTTTTTGACGGGAACTTAATCTGTAAGTTGACTGAGCACAGTTTTACATATTGTCTATTGTTGTAAAACAACTTAAAAGTATAACTCCATATGTGAAATAAGTAAACAAGATATAGAGATAGCATAGAAATACTTTATTCCACCTTCAAGTGTTTACTACAACATTTGCACCCCTATTTATAAGTCTCAATACAAGCTTGAGAAGATGAAATGAAAGGTCCACTGTTAATGTAAATACATGAACAATCTATGAATATCAAAGGGCACATGGTGGATATTATGAAGAAAATAAATGGACATTCATATAATATAAATATATCACGATATTGTTGTTGCAAAATATATCACATTAGAATCATGAAATGTGGAGAATGACTTTTCAAGCATACCATCATCACTAATATTTTCTCCACATAATTTCAATTGAGAAGTGATTCTGAACATAATTGAATTGTACTCACTCACGGATTTATAATCATATATTTCTTTAAAATTTATCCACAATTAAAGTGAATCTTTCACCGTGAGGTATTCAACTTTCAATCCTTCATCAAGATAGTGGCAAAGGAAAATCATGGCTTCGGTCATTTGGTCATATTTTTTATTATATGCTTTATTTGCCACTTTTATGGGATCCCCAAGACCCATGGCATCCAAATGAATTTCAACAATATCAAAAATTCATTATAATTTTTTTCAATAATATCAAGAGCCACAAATTTAAATTTTGTCAAGTTTGACATGTTGGAAACTATCAAATAAACAAGATATTGATTAATTGTAAAATAACATAATCATCAAAATAGTAATGAAATAAGAGATGACAAATAAATATTGTAAGATAATATATTCTAAACATTTCAATACATACCTACGTACAATACCTGGAATGTATCATTATCTGAATTTCGCCGGTAGAAATATTTTACGAGCTTCGTGCTGATAACGTGTTGTAAAACAACTTAAAAGTATAACTCCATATGTGAAATAAGTAAACAAGATATAGAGATAGCATAGAAATACTTTATTCCACCTTCAAGTGTTTACTACAACATTTGCACCCCTATTTATAAGTCTCAATACAAGCTTGAGAAGATGAAATGAAAGGTCCACTATTAATGTAAATACATGAACAATCTATGAATATCAAAGGGCACATGATGGATATTATGAAGGAAATAAATGGACATTCATATAATATAAATATTATTCATAACATCTATTAATTATTAGGGGGTGTATTCAATTGAGATTCTATTGGATTTTTTTGGACTTTTAAAATCTGGGGTATTCAATTCGGATTTTTAAAAGTCTTTCAAAATTTGAGGTATTCAATACGGATTTTAAAAAGTCTTTAGAAATCTTTAGGTATTCAACAATATATGGATTTTAATACTATGGATTTCGTTGGATTCTCCTTAAAAATATAAATAAATTTCACTATTCAAAATCTCTTCTAAAAGCAGAGATTTCAAGGGATTCTCTCAGAAGACTCTGAAAAGAGAAGAAAAAAAAAACTTTGTTGCTCTTATAACAAAATTTCAACCGCTAACCTACTGCATTAGTCTTCTTCGAGAGCACTTGTTACAAAATCGGAAAGTTGTCCATATTCCTGCTCTTCTTCAAACGAAATAAAATCAAGAAACACGTAACTATGTTCTTTGAATTCGATAAGCATCACAGATTCTTCACCACCATTATTATCGTGAAAAAGATTATCTCTCTGTATTTTAAAATTATGTTCTCTCTTTAAAAATTATAGCAATAATATATTCTCGATTGCCACCTAATTTATGCATAGCATTAATGCCAAGATTTCAAGAACATTTATTCACAATGTTCTTGAGATCTTAAAGTTAGCACGAGATCTTAAAGGCACATGTTCGATATCATCTAAAAGATTTTGGTGGTCAAGGTCGTTACCCCAGAAATACAAGTGAGCACCCCAGAAATACAAGTGAGTTATTCAATATTCGCCATGCATCATTAAGAAATGTGATTGAGAGAATTTTTGGTATTTTCAAATCGCGATTCACAGTTTTCTAAACCCACATCCGTACTCATTTCAAACACAAGTAGAGTTAGTATTGGCTTGTGATTACATAACTTTCTTCGGAAAGAATGTTGCTCATTAAATTTTCAGTCGAATATGAAGAAGATCAAGATTCACCACATCTGGACATGGGAAAATTTGAAATTGTTTTCTCAAAGCCAACTACAACAAAGAACTGAAGCTAATGCATGTAGAACTAATATTGCTAATGCTATGTGTGGGAAATGAGGCCGAGGTTGGAAATGAAAATGAGATCATGAGAATAATAATGATGAATAATAATTTTTTTTTTGAACTAATATATTTTTGGTATTTTTTTAAATAATTTAGATAATTTTTTTTAAATACAAGTGTGTTCGATATAAGTTTGCATCAATAGTTTTTAGGGGCGTAGTTTATGGAAATCCATGTAAATCAATAAAAAAATGTGTATTTCAAAATCCTGTCAAATCTATGAAAATCCATATAAATCAATAAAAAAGTCAGTCAAACTCTGCATAGAGTCTATAGATTGTCTAAATCCACTTTTTAAAGTCCAAAAAAATACAACTGAATCTCAATTGAATACAACCCCTAGTTTATAATATTTTTTATTATATTTGAATACATATTTTTTTAATTTTGTAATTTTATAAATATATATTTCGTACAAAAATATTTTTTATAAAATGATCAAATCAAATAAAAAATAATTTTTTTGTATACTAATAGTATTATTTTATAATAATTAAATAGAAAATCTAAAAATAAGTATTCATACATGCTAATAATTTTTTATTACTCTGCATCATTTTATATAATTTTTTATTCTCTCCCTTACTCTTGTGTTTAGAAAAGAGAAAGTGATCTGATTCCATAAAAATCAGATGGTATATCATTAGATTCACAAAAAAAAAAAAATGTTTATGTTATCTTAATCTTATCATAATACTCTATATTTGTAAGAATATAGTGGTACATGTGTCACAATTTCAACGCTCTATCACAATCTCTCTCTTCATCAAAATCGTCACTTTAGAAAAGTACCGCGACTTTCTTTTGTTTGCATAGATACTGTTTAACTTATAATTATTTTTTTATTATATACATTTATATTTATGGTTTAACATCAACATATCATTTGTTATATTTTTTAGTATTTTATTATTTGAACGTATTGAGAAAATTATACAATTATTTGTTATAATATAATCATTTTTAATAATTTATTTATGGGCTAGTCTTGTATGAAATATTGCATATGTGCATTTCAGTCATTCACACACATGTTCTTTATAAATACACCCACAAGCTTAATTCACACACACATTTTTTATAAATACACCAACAAACTTAATTCACACACACATTTTTTATAAATACACCCACTGACAGCTTAATTTAAAAAATTTAATTCGTTTATTTTACTCGTTTCTGTGATTTTTTTTATCTTTTATTTTATTGTCGAACGCGGAATATTAAATGTAGTAATTCAAATTGTAATATGTAGTAATACACATTATTTTATGTAGTAATAACACAAACTATTTATATAATAACACAAATTCTTTTATTTAGTAACAAGTTTTTACTAGTGTTTTTATTGATGTAGTAACTCACATTATAATATGTAGTAACATATATTATCGAATGTAGTAAACACAATAATCATGTTGTAATACAAAATATTTTATTGTAGGATGATGCGAAAAATATTAGATCATTTGATAAAGTTACATATAGTAACAAACGTCTATTCAATGTAGTAATTCAAACTGTAGTATATAGTAAGTAACATATAATTTTTTATGTAGTAAAACAAATTATTACATGTAGTAATAACACAATTTTATATAGTAATATTGATTCTTTTATATTTTTTTTATTGATTAAGTAACCCACATTATAATATATAGTAACATATATTATTGCATGTAGTAAAATATATTATTGCATGTAATACAAAATAACATTGACCCATAAAATGACCACTTTTCAATAATAATAGTTATCACTTTTCAATAATAATAGTTACCACTTTTAATTAACAAAATTACCAAGTAACAATAAGTAACAAAATTACCACTTTTCAATAATAAAATTACTACTTTTCAATAAGAAAGAACTACAATTTTCAATAACAAAATTACCACTTTTCACTAATAACAATTACCACTTTTAATTTAATAAGAACCACTTTTGAGGACTGTATAAAGAATGAAATTATGCAGAGTTAATTATCAATTGAAAATCAAACAGATTTTCAGAAATAAAAAAGATTATCAATTAAAATTAAATAGATTTTCCAGAAATAAAAAAGCAAGCAATAAACAGCTTTGTGCTTAATGCTCTAAAAAATAAGATTCATTCCACGGTTCATCCCCAAATTGCAGCCTCAATCCTAGGCTCAAACGAGAAAGCACAAACATAATCCCTATTTTCGCACTTATCTAATTCAACCCATTAATTCTCAATCAAATAACTGCAAATTTCTTCAGAATTCAGACATCATCATCTTCTTACCGGCGATGTGTAGTTTATATCCACCTTCTTTCCGTAAAGCTTGTACGACATGAATTGCGGCATCGCCGCTACCTGCTTCCGAAATTGAAAGAAATCGCGCTGGGATTGAAAGAGCAAGAAGGCGGGATTGAATCGGCGTGGAAGAATGGGCCGAGATGGAGACGGCCGAGGGGGAAAGAAATCTGAAAAAAAAAAACGGTTAAAAAAGAAGTGCACCAAAATTAAATCGGTGTGTATGATGCATAAAAGACTTTATATTGGTACGCTCATGTAGTCATGATCATGAAGAATATATGGAATCATGAAATAAAAATATAAGAGACTGTTTAGGTTGTTACCAAAGATGAGAACAGGTAAGAGAACAATTGTAGTGAAGAGTAGTTGGTAATGAATTGTACTCCCTCCGTCCCGTATTTATTTTCATAGATAGTTGAACACGTAAATTAAAAAAGTGTAATAATGAGTGGAGTTTTGAGGGGTAATTTTGTAAAATTTTATGTATAAAGTAAATAATGAGTTGACTTTTGTGTATGTGTGGAAAAAAAGTAATGACATTTTCGTAAAATTGAGGATATTCTTGATTCGGGTGGAATTTACACACTTTAGAGGCACATGTGAAGTGTATTTTGATGTGGATTTCATTGGTTTTTGGTGTGAATATGATGATTTGAGCCAAAATGAGAGAAAGGTTGTGTTTTGTCAATTTTGTAGGAAATACGATGGAATTTGGAGCAAAACACCAACCATACTTCACTGGATCGAGAAGAGGAGTGCACCAGTGGATTCGTCTCGAAAAACGGAGTGGAATGGCCTAAAGAATCAAGTCGATTGGAGGTCGGAAGCAAAAGTTGTGCACGAAACAAATGCAGAGTTCAACTCGGCCGAGTGACCTAACTCGGCCGAGTCAGACCGAGGACCAGAATCTGGAACAATTTACCACTCGGCCGAGTTGCTGAATGAACCTTGGCTACTGGAATGAATTAACTACTCGGCCGAGTTGGACAACTCGGCCGAGTCGCGAGGCAAAATGAATTCTGGAGCAATTTACCACTCGGTCGAGTGAGACAACTCGGCCGAGTCCTGAGGCGAAGTTTGAACACTGGAATGCACCCCAACTCGGCCGAGTTGTCCCACTCGGCCGAGTCGCCCCTGCTCTCGGTGCCTTTTGCATATTTTGTCCAATTTCCAAGGACTTAAGTGCAATTTTCATCCTTAAGCCCTACCCCAAACACTATATAAAGCCTCATTCTTAAAACCCAAGATATTCTTCCCCAATTCCTCAAATTCCACACATAGTAACATATACTTGGAGGTGTTTTGGCCATTTCTTCTTCAATTCTCCATCAAATCAAGCAAGGAAGGATGCAATAGCTTGGGATTTTCATTCTCTACCACATTTTAGACTAAGCTTTCTCTTTCCCCTCTCTTTTTATTTAGTTATTTCATTTGGATTTTGTAATTTGATTAGGTGGTTGATTGGCTAGAACATTTGTGGTTCTAAGGCATTGTAATTATTTGGATTGAAGTTTATGAACTAATTTCTTGCTTTAAATGGTGTTTATCTCGTATTTGCATGTTTAATTCTTATTTGGAAGCATGTTGTTATTGGCCATGATGATTTGCTTAATTCATTGTTAATTGGGATAAGATTGAGAGATTTATTCCATTAATCGTATGCAAGCATGCAACCCGGTATTATTATGAGCTCGAGAGAGGATTAGTTATCGGAGAGGGAATTGAATGATCTTTGGAGCTATTTTAGGTGGTGTGATGTTTGTAAGGTAGAGATACGAACTTATGTCGCATGCTCCTTTGGATTAGTTAGATCGAGAGATTGATTAATTCTTCTTTTGTGATCAACCCTATATGAAGACAACCTTAATGGCCATTTGAACGAGTAACAATTCATAAACGGATTTCTAAGTGTTACAATTGCCTTGGAACCCACCTTCTCATACTTGAGTTTTAATCCGTTTTACTTTCATTTTCTTGATTTACATGATATTTGATCGATTCTTCATTACTGTTTATTGCTTATTTGTGACAATTTAGTAGGCAATCTTAGGGTAATTCACCACATTCACTTAATCGATTGCGTCTAAATAGAATTCCGTTAACAAAATACACTTTTACGCTACACCTCCTCGTGGGATCGACCTCGTACTTACTTCTCTACGATAGACGTCGTATACTTGCGGTCGTTTATTCTAGTGTTGTAGAATACATGAATCAATTATAAGAGTGGAGTTTATAAAGTATTTTTCATTCTAAGGGTGTGAAAGTTATTGTGGAACGTCCCGAAAAGGAAAGTGTGAAAGTTATTGTGGGACGGAGGGAGTAATTGTCAACATAACTAATTAACATCTCTTTAAGTTTAGTTAGTTAGATGTATCTCAAACCAACTTGGGTTTTTCTTAGTGTAGTCAAATAGTACAAAGTGACTATATAGTCAGCGCGTCGAAATGCGCCACGTGGCGTCGTATGCGTCGTATAAACCTGCTACCTGTTATACAGGTTTTAATTAATTAAATCTTTTTTTAAATTGTATTTTGTTATTTACTATAATACCCTTCTTTTATAAATATAATTTTTAAAATATATATTGATGCGGCCTAAAAATGTCACCTAATAAGAAGTCGACACGTGTATAGAGGATAAGATAAAAGTGGAAGGATCAAATTATATAATACTCTCAGATGGGAAATCCTCTCTGGAGATCCCTTTGGAGGGAGCTTCGGCTGGAAAGAAGCTTCCGGAAGAATTAGTTTTGATGAAAGGTCGTGAGTCTTGAATGTAGGGAGGTTCCGCCATTTTCGGCTTAGACTTGATAAAAGGTAGACCTTATCCTCCTTTATCTTGGGGAACCAAGTCAACTAAGAAGGAATGTTGCCGAGTCTGCGGGAAGTGGAGAGAAGAGAAGACTTCGTCCACTCCGCAGGGCCGAGTCTTAGGGGCCGCTCCGAAAAAGGAGGAAGACTTGGCTTCCTCTCGAGGGAGGATTCCTATAAATAGGTAAATCCAAGGAGATTTCCAGGTTAGACATTCTTATATTACAAACTTGATACATAAAACGAAAAACACCTTTTAGATATTCTTTGAGAACTGATTTGATACATCAAGGATCTCGAGATCCTTGGGAGATTTTCATAAGCCCTATACTGACTTAGGCATCGGAGTGTCCACGCCGGACCCCCCTCCGGCGTGTTCTTTGCAGGTTCTTGAAGATTTCGAGTGAAGGCAGCATACTTGGAGTGATTGTACGTGTTCGAAGAGTGGGACATCCAATCCAAAGGACACGCAATCCTCTCATGCAAATTTTGGCACATCAACTGGCGCCGTCTGTGGGAAAGAGTTGAAAGATTTTCTCACGAATTTCTACCTATTCGAGCAAATGGGTGGCGGAAACAAAACATCTACTTCGGGAAAGAAGAATCTTCAAGGGGAAAATTCCCCTTTGCCAACGGATCCCCCACCAAGAGGAGGCCGGGGGAAAGATCCAATCCATACTCTTTCTGGATCAAATCAGCCATTGGCGCATACCCCAGGCTTGGGCGACGAAAGTCATCCCCTACCGGTCGGGGAGAAATTAACAGAGAACCTTGAAGCCCCAAAGTCCCAGACAGCGGATCCTCAGCGAGAAGATATTCTAGACTCGGGGCCGCTCCTGATCTCTCCCGATCAGTTGAACGCCCTCATTAAGCAAGCCGTAGAGAGAGCCTTCGCGGACCAAAGAGATCGAGTCCCCAGAGCTGCACCAGGAAACCTGGAGGTACCTGCCCCGAGACCCCAAGATGAGGCACCTGTAGCCTCCCAAGTGTTGTCCAAGGAAATGGGGATGCGGGCAGAAGAAGACGATAAAGTGCCCTCCCGAGCGGAGAGAACCATTCCCCTTCGAAATACAAGAAGGAATGCAGATCTGGCACCCCGAGAGACAGAACTCCCTGAAGCAGAAGAAAGCACGGATGCTACCTACGGAGGGCCAGTTAGTGATCAACTACAGGCCCTGCAGAAGGAGATGAAGGGTATGAGGAAACAGATGAATAATCGAGCAAGTAGATCCGCATATGTTTCTGGATGTCAGTTCTCTCCTAGCATACTACAAGATGAACTACCATTCAATTTCAAGCCCCTCAATTTCGAATACGACGGTACGGCTGACCCTTATGAACACCTCGTAAGATTTGAGAATGCTGCGCTATTACACCGCTACGGAGAAGGAATCAAGTGCAGGGTGTTCCTGACCACCCTGGCAAAAGCGGCGCAGCAATGGTTCACTCAACTAGAACCTAATATTATCCGATCCTGGGAGGAATTCAGTGAGTTATTTCTCCATCGATTTGCAAGTGCCCGGAGGTAACCACGGGCCACCTTGACCCTCTTCAATCTGAGGCAAGGCGAGAGCGAGAGTTTGAGAGCTTCTCTCCGGAGATTCAATCAGGCAGCTGTGGAGGTCCCTACAGCTTCTCCGGAGGTGAAGATCAACGCTCTCACCAACGGATTACGGGATGGAGATTTCTTCTCCTCCTTAGCTAAGAAGCCAGTTAAGAATTTTGATGAGTTGCTGCACAGAGCAGAGAAGTACCTCACTCTGGAGGAGGTCCGTAAAGCCAAAAGACTGGAGGTTAGGCCACAGGATCGAGAGAGAAGAAGAGAAGGTCCCTCCAAACGACCCATCCCAGAGGTCCCTCGGACCTTTGGATCAACAAGAGATAGCAACCCCTCCGGAGGTCCTCGGTCTGGCCCTCGCGGGAGGTTTGAGAAATACACGCCCTTGAGGATTGAGCCTGCTGAGGTACTGGAGGTAGCAGGAGATCATCCAGATTTGAAATTCCCATATTCCAGAGGTCGAGGACCTCAGAAGCCTAAGTCTGATCGATTTTGCTGATTTCACAATGAATATGGACATGACACAAATCAGTGCTACCACCTGAAAGACGAGATTGAGAGGATGATCCAAGCGAGTCATCTAAAGGAATTTATATTTAGAGACAGACAGGGCCCTCGAGGGCAGAAGCGGAAAGACCATGAAAGAAAACCGGAAGAGAAGGAAACCGGAGAGCCGGCCGAAGATATACCCCCTCCACCGCCGAAGAGAGGAGTGATTCACATGATTGTGGGAGGACCAGCTGATGGAGATTCCTTTCAGAAGAGAAAACAGAGTGTCCGAGCTCTAAAAGCAGAGCAAGGGGGTCAGTTAAGAGAAGTAGGACGTATGACGGAGACGCCCAATATCCGATTTGGGCCGGAGGATGTGAAGGGAGTTAAGGAAGATCACAACGATGCTCTGGTGATCACTACCGACATAGCTGGGTTCGATGTTGCTCGAATCTTCGTAGATACGGGGAGTTCGGCGGACATTATGTTTTTTAAATGTTTTAAGAGAATGGAGCTGAGTGTGAAGCTGCGTCCTGTAGATACCTCTCTGTATGGTTTCTCCGGAGGTGCCATCCAACCTTTGGGATCAGTAATGTTACAGGTAGGATTGGGGACGCTCCAGCTCGAAAGGTCCACTTGGTGGAGTTCCCTATCGTAGACATCCCCTCATCATACAATGTTGTGATGGGACGACCTAGTCTGAATCTCTTTCAGGCAATCATTTCTACATTTCATATGAAAATGAAATTCCCTACAGCCACAGGGGTGGGAGAAGTAAGAGAAGACCAGTATCAAGCACGAAAGTGCTATGCAGAGTCTATAAAGATGGCGGACAGAGCCCTAACTAAGGGCTTGGAGCGGACGAGAGGAGATGACCCTGAGGTCAAGAGGAAGAAAGTAGAGGGAGCAGCACCTGAACAGGTGAATGTTAAAACAGACGAGGAATTGATGAGCGTGGAGCTCTTCCCAGGGAAACTCGGCTTTGCCACTAAGATAGGTACCCAACTGGGACCGGAACTTACAGAGAAGGTAATATTTACATTACGTCGAAATTCCGATATATTTGCATTTTCTCCAGCTGACATGACAGGGGTCCCTCCGGAGATAGCAATACATTGCCTTAATGTTGATCCAAAGGCAAAGCCCGTGAAATAGAAACTACGAAATTTTGGAATTGAAAAGAATAACATCGTGAAAGAAGAAGTCGAGAAGCTATTGAAAGCAGGACACGTGGTGAAAGTCCAATTCCCATAATGGCTCTCCAATGCGGTGCTAGTGCCTAAAGGGGGAGGAAAATGGAGAATGTGCATCGATTTCAGGGACCTCAACAAGGCATGCCCTAAAGACCACTATCCGTAACCAAGAATAGACCAGTTAGTAGATGCAACTTCAGGCTTCGAGCTGCTAAGCATGATGGATGCATACCAAGGATACCACCAGATCCAGCTAAACCCCTCAGATGTCTCCAAAGTATGCTTCATAGCAGCGTGTGGAACGTTCGGCTATGTTCGAATGCCATTCGGATTAATCAACGCTGGAGCAACGTATCAAAGGATGGTCGATGCTGTCTTTCGGAGACAGTTGGAGAGGAACATGGAGATATATGTAGACGATATGCTGGCTAAGAGTGTAAAGGCAAATCAGCATGTGGAAGATCTGGAGGAAATTTTCCAAGTAATTCGAGAGAACGGCATCAAGTTGAACCCCGCCAAGTGCTCTTTTGGAGTAAAATCAGGGAAGTTCCTCGGATACATGGTCACTCAAAGAGGTATAGAAGTGAATCCAGCCAAGGTGAAGGCTGTACTAGACATGCAGCCACCGAGAAACGTGAAAGAGCTCCAGACGCTCAATGGGAGGATTACAGCATTGAGCAGGTTCATAGCTAAGTCTGCCGAAAAGAGTCATCCCTTCTTTAGGATTCTCAAGAAAGGAACCAAGTTTGAATGGAATGAAACATGCCAACAAGCTTTTGAAGACCTGAAGCATCATTTATCCCAGCTACCGAAGCTGACAAAGCCTTCTCCGGGAGATACTCTCATTTTGTATCTCTCCGTAGGGGAATTCTCACTAAGCACCGCCTTGGTTAAAGAAGAGGGACCTCTCCAGCATCCTATTTATTACGTCAGTAAGGTCATGCAAGGGGCTGAAACTCGATACTCAGAAATTGAAAAGGCTGCCCTAGCAGTGGTAGTTACAGCGCGAAGGCTGCGCCCATATTTCCTCTCTTACAAAATACTGGTCCGCACTAATTACTTTCTAAAACAGGTTATAGGGCGAGCAGACCTCTCTGGAAGGATGGTGAAATGGGCAATAGAGCTCCAAGAATATGATGTGGATTTCGAGCCACGGAAAGCCATAAAAGCCCAAGCTTTGTCCGACTTCATCCAAGAGTCGACCAAACCAGAGGAAGCTGAGGGATGGAAGGTATATGTAGATGGCTCAGTGACTCTGAGCGGATGCGGAGCAGGGATTGTGCTAGCGGGCCCTCGAGGAGAGGACCTACAATTTGCAGTGAGGTTTCGATTCATGACCTCGAATAATGGAGCGGAGTACGAAGCTTTGATCAGAGGAATGGAGATGGCATTAGAATTGGGGGCTCCAAAGGTAACCCTATACTCAGACTCCCAATTAGTTGTTCAACAGGTGAAGGAGGAGTATATAGCCAAAGATAGTAGGATGGTTGCCTATCTGGAACGAGCCAAAGAAGTGATGGGCAAATTCCAAGAGTGCGAGGTAGTCCAGATACCTCGAGAGAAAAATACGCAGGCGGATAGCCTCTCCAAACTCGCTAGCTCCACAGAGTTTGATGGACAAGGAACAGTTACCTTGGTAGTGGCAGAAAGAGAGACCCTGGAGAACCCCATTGGTGCCATTGAGGAGGAAGATGATTGGAGAAGAGCTATATGGATGGAACTCACTAAGGGAGCAGATGCCCCTACCACCAGAGAGACCCGAGCCCTTCGAATCAAATATTGTATTATCGGAGGGCACTTATACAAAAAATCGTTCACACAACCATATTTGAGGTGTATATCAACCCGAGAAGCGATGTACACACTCAAAGAGATCCATGAAGGTGATGCAGCTAGTCATGAAGGATAAAAAGCAGTGGTGAAGAAAGTTTTAAGGGCTGGATTATATTGGCCTTCCATGACAAAGGACGCTAGGGAATTTGTGAAAAAATGTGTCAAGTGTCAGAAAAATGGTCCATTGATAAGGACCCCTGCGGAAGAGATGGGAGTTATGCACTCTCTCTGTCCCTTTGCTAAGTGGGGAATCGATTTGGTAGGACCCTTCCCTCCAGCCTCCGGAGGAAGGAAATTTCTGATAGTAGCAGTGGACTATTTTAGCAAATGGGTGGAAGCTGCTCCCCTGGCTACGATAGATGAAGAAAATGTGATTAAATTCTTGAGAAAACAGATTTGTTGCAGATTCGGAGTACCCAGAATATTGGTCTCTGATAATGGAACACAGTTTAACGGAGAAAATGTGCAAGGATGGTGTGCAAGACTAAACATAATACAGAGATTCACCTCTGTAGCTCATCCTCAAGCCAATGGACAAGTGGAGGTTACCAATCGAACGATAGTTGATGGTATTCGAACAAGACTGACGAATATAGGGGGAGGATGGGTGAACGAGTTAGAAAATGTATTGTGGTCATATAGAACTAGTCCAAAGACAGCAACTGGAGAGTCTCCATTTCAGTTGGTCTACGGAGCCGCGGCGGTGATACCTCCAGAGGCCGTGTTGCAGTCGCATCGAATTGCCCAATTTGAAGAACATCAGAATGAAAGATTGATGAGAGAGGCCCTAGATTTAATGGAAGAATAAAGAGAGATGGTTAGAGTACGCGCCGAAAGATATAAGAGCAGAATTAAAGCAGCATATGACCGAAGGGTGATCCCGAGGTCCTTCAGAGCAGGGGACCTGATACTAAGAAGAGCTGGTGCCCTAAAGAATACGGGAAAGTTGGAGCCCAACTGGGAGGGGCCTTATAAAATCACACAGGTACTGAAGGGAGGAGCCTATAGATTACAGAGCATGGAAGGGGTCGACATAGCTAGACCCTGGAACGTTTGCCATTTGAAGAGATTCTTTATTTGAAGAAAGTGTAAGGTCTTGAGACCATTTATGACTTTTGCTTTGTGATTTTTGCATGGATTCATATTTTGCTTAATGTATTTTGTGGCTTCACCGGAGCTCTTTTTCCCTCTCTACGGGTTTCCCCTCTGGGGTTTTTCCGTAAAGAGGTTTTTAATGAGACCGGCGTAGGTTATCTATGGCCTATGTTGAAAACTGACAATAAATCAATGAAGTCTTATCCCTTTTTGAAGAAAGAATTATTCATAATTATTGTGTCTTGATTATCTTTTTCATATTTGAATATGCGATATATGAGTACAAAAAATGGCGAGTGAGAAACACTCAAAGGCCTAGAGGCCGAGGTGCTCCAGAGAGCCCTCATCTTACTTGAGACCCAAGAGGGTTACTGAAATAAGAAGATTTTATGAATTAAAATCTTTTAAGAATTCGAGTGAGAAACACTCAAAGGCCTAGAGGCCGAGGTGCTCCAGAGAGCCCTCATCTTACTTGAGACCCAAGAGGGTTACTGAAATGAGAAGATTTTATGAATTAAAATCTTTTAAGAACCCGAGTGAGAAACACTCAAAGGCCTAGAGGCCGAGGTGCTCCAGAGAGCCCTCATCCTACTTGAGACCCAATAGGGTTACTGAAATGAGAAGATTTTATGAATTAAAATCTTTTAAGAACCCGAGTGAGAAACATTCAAAGGCCTAGAGGCCTAGGTGCTCCAGAGAGCCCTCATCCTACTTGAGACCCAAGAGGGTTATTGAAATGAGAAGATTTTATGAATCAAAATCTTTTCAGAGTTCGAGTGAGAAACACTTAGAGGCCTAGAGGCCGAGGTGCTCCAGAAAGCCCTCACCATGCTTGAAAATTACAAAGACTAGATAATGAAAAGGATAAATTGTATGATTCAGGAGTCAAGAGAAGAGGGAGGATGTCCCCCCATAACCAAGCCAATTGAAATCAAAAGATAGGACAACCAAGAGACGATTCCAACGTAGCCTACAAGACCAACAAAAAGGGGGGGAAGAGAGCACACCTCCAACATATTCATTGCTGGTCTTGTAAGTTATTCATGCAAACAGAGAAGAAAAAGCACGCCAACAGACAAGCAATATCAAGCCAATACGATCACTACAAAAGCCCCCACATATCCAGGTGTGTGGGGTCCCCTACGAAGTATGTGAACAAGTATTATGAGCAGAAAATGAAAAGAGTGTAGCAAAACGAAAGAAAAGTAAATTGTTCATTGTGACCACCGGAAATATGAAATCTAAACTGCTTTTTCAGCAGCAGCTTCCTCGGCAACAGCCCCCTCGACCTCAACTCCTTCAATTCCTCTAGCAGCGCCCTCCTCTTCAGCGACATGGTTGCTAGATCCTCCGCCCTCCTCTGGACCCTCTGTACCTTTCACGGTATCTTCAACGCCTGTCCCGCCATCCACCTTTGTTGCCATCTCTGGAGCAGAAGCATAAGGATAAACTAGACGCTCCAGGGGCTTTAGCTCAGCCATGCTCACCTTAGCAGCCTGCAACTTGGTGATGGCCTGATTCATGCCGGGCAACCACCAAGGACTGTCGGGGCTCTCCTTAGGATCCCCCAAGAATTTTGAAGGAGTAGCGAGTTGGTCCAGGTGGAACTCACGAGAGTAGGTCCCATCGAACCCCGGAGCTGAGTGTTCGGCCACAGCATTGCTGAAGCCATGGTCGATGAAATGAGGGATATGGGGGCCCATGGCGCATAAGAAGCTCGAGCTCTTTAGGAAGCCGGACAGCCACTGAGTATGGAGGGTCCCCAAGAACTCTTGACCCAAGGAGGAAGTGAATAGAGACTTAATGCAAGCCTGCACTCCGACGTCTGGTAGCTCGTGTTCCATCCGTCCCACCTCCTGCACCAGATATTTAATCTGGGCTGCATCCTGCTTGCTTTAAGTCTGTAGAAGAGATAATTCCTCAGCCAGAGCTTGAGCTCGTTTATGAGCCTTGTCTTTCTCTGTAGTGATCCCTTTGAGAGTTGACTGGAGAGAAGATGCTTCAGCTCGGAGAAGTTCGAGCTCAGCCACCATCTCAACGCCTTGGTCGAGTATCTTAGTATAGATAAGACCAAACTACAAAAGAAAAAGAAACAATGTTCAGGATGTGAAGAAGACAGAGATCTGAAAATAATAGAAAGTACCTCGTAAAAAAGATGAGCCCCCCGGAGCAGTAGATCTTCAGGAAGAGGCGTGTCGGATAACTCAGCATGGGGAGGAGCAGGGCAATGGTCGATAAGACGGTGGAGAGGCTCGTACACAGTAGGAGGGGGAAATTCCTTCTTAGCACGGGTCGCTTTTCCCTTCTTCTTCTTAGAGGTGCCACAGTCAGAAAAGAAGGCGTTGGCAGCTGATCGGGTTCTCCTAGCAACTGAACCAGGAACTTGAGTGGATGAACCGGGGAGAGGAGGAACCTTTGAAGGGCTCCCTGGAGCCGGGGTCTTTGCTGAGCTCTCGAGAGCCGGAGACGGAGGAGCTTTTGGAGGATCTTCTGGAGCGGATAATGCAGGGGTCTTCACTATGCTGAGAGCAGGGGCATCCCGTGAGATGTGAGTTAGCCAACTCATTGCTGCAGATAACCAAGAAGATGTTCAGAATGTAGAAAAATAGCCACATACGAGAAGTAAGAAACAAGAATAAAATATTTTTTACCATCTCGAGAATCTAAAGGGAAGTCTTGAGGGCAAAAGCCAAAGTGGGAGAGGATGCGAGGGATTTTTACAAATACTAGGAATATCGAAATAATCGTGCAGATAGATGTGAGTATTGAGATCAGTCATAACAATGTGATTGGAAACAGAATAAGCTTTCAAAGGAGGAGGAAGTACTCCAGGGTTGTGGAATATCCAATCCCCATGAGGAAATGACCAATCAGTGGGGCTTGTAACAAAAAAATAATAATCTCGCCAGGATGAGTCTTCTTCGTGGAGTTTTTTCAGAAACTTACAAACACGGGACCTTCGCCCACTAACATAAAAGAAGCCATCGTTCACTTTACAAGAATGTTGGCTCAGAAACAGTTCGGCAGATGGGTCACCCCCATTCCCTTTCACCAGGATGAAAAAGCCTATCATAGTACGGATAGCATTCGGAGTAAACTGGTTAAGAGGGATCTGCATGCGAGTCGATATGGCAGCCAAATAGGGATGAATCGGAAATCGTAGTCCTGCCCTAAGTTGAGCTTTAAAAAAGGCAAGAGTCCGGGGTTGGGAGAGATCTGGGCGTTCATTTGAGCGAGGAGCGCGAAAGGTATATTCCGATGGAAAACCATAAGCATAAGTAAGGCTAACTAGATGAGTATGGTCGATTTGAGATGAAGGGGAAATCTTATTCTCTGGACTCCCCATCAGAGAGGGAGTCAATTCAGAAGAGTTTGGGCTGAGATTTTCAGGCGGAGAAAGGGGGCTGGACATCGAGTTACAGTGCTAATAAAAGTGGAAAGAAAAAAAAAAAAGGGAAGATAGCTGGGTTACCTTGATTAAGAGGACTACGGAATCGGTCGGGGCGGCCGGCGACGGCGAAAACTCGGAGGAAGAACACCGAAGGAGAAAGATGAAGACGATATGAGACTTTTGGGGAAGAAATGAAATTTAAAAAGGGGAAGAAGAGAAGAAAAGCGGTTGCGTGGAGTAAATGAGAGAAGATGTGGGGAGGAATCGAGAACTTTTCTCGGGAGAATAACAAAGGAGAGAGAAAAGCGATCGCGTGGGGCCCACGCGTGGAAACCGAAAAGTCTTCTTAGCTGGAGGCGGGAAAAGCCTTCGGAGAAAATGGCAAATTCAACACCACATTGTAAGAAAATTTGGCCCTCTCCCAACCTATGAAGACGAATTCTTCCAGTTCAATCAATTCATGAACATTGAAGATCAAGAGTTCTGGAAAGAAGTAGTCAAGACAGCCAAAGAACTTGACAACTGCATAATTCTAACTCCTGAAGAACCCAAATGGGATCCTCCCACTCTGGATTCTGGAAGAACAAACTTAATTGAAGTCAAAAGGATCCTAGAGAAGATCTATGAAGAGGAGAATGTTACAGACCTGCAGCACATGGAAGAAGTTCGATCTCGTCTGTACCTTGCTTTCCGCATCTGAAGATCAGAAGACCTGATGAAGACCTCTTTCAAAGCTTTAAAGAAACTATTACTTGTAATCTGTAAAAGTTCTATATATATTCAAGTTTAGTTCTCTTTGCTCTCAAGACAAACTCTCATTGTCTTCATCAGATACTTCAGTTTTTATGAAGTTTATAAACTCTTATCTTATCTTATTAAGAGCATTTATCATATATAGTTTTGGCTTCATCAAAAAGGGGGAAATTGTTGGGATATAAATTCACCCTAAGCCCTACTTGATGTTAGAATAGTTTTGATGGCCAAAACACTTAGAGTTTATAAATGTAATAGGATCAGCTGACTTTGTATAGAACAGCTTAGACTAGTCTTGTGTGATTGACTGTATAGATATCAGTTGATCAGCACAGTCCAGGCTTACATGCGCTTCCTCAAGATGAGAAGAGTAGAAGACATGAAGACTAGGAGATCCTTGAAGACCAGTTAAGATAGGTGCTTGTATACCTACTTGACTGATGGAGTCCCAAATTGAAGATGGCCTAAAGCAGGACAAAAGAACTGCCAGATCAGAAGAGTTTTACTCTGCTGATATCAGAAGACAGAAGACTCAAGGCCAGAAGAGTAGTCAGAAGACTAGAAGTTCAGATCAGACGACTATGTGCTCTTTCAGGACTCGGCTGATTCCAAAGTCATCTTACAATTTAAACAGAGACCTACCTTATTTAGAAGATTGACATGATCCCAGGATTGAAGCAATCAAGCGGCTGGAATCAAGGAATCAAGCCATTATGGAAAGATTGCCCCAACGGCTAGTCAACTCCAACAGCTAGTTGCAAGCAATCACCACTATAAATACAAGAGGATGAGAAATCACAAAGACACGAAGTCACAACAAGAGAATTCAACATTTCCAGCAAGCAATCAAGCTAAAGTCGTATTATCTCAAGAATTCTCAAAGAGCCAGAATCCATTAGATTATCCATAGCTCTTAAGTGATTTCTATCCAACCCTTAATAACCTTAAACCTATTTCACATTGTATATCATTTGTTTTAGGCAAAGTGATTAAGCAAATTATAAGCTTGAATCACTAGTTGGATACTCTTCAAAAACCCCAAACCCTCTCCGAAAGGTTAAAGTTTTTGAAACCCTCAAAGTGCAAGTGCTTACAATCACTTGTGGAGACCGTAGCTGTTAGGACGGCTCAGATCTCAAAGTCCTATCCTTGGGACTATAAAGGTCAAGACCCTTGTAATTTGCGGTAAATTAAAGGGATTAAACTTCACGTTAGGACGTGAGAGTGGACGTAGGATCGTATATCCGAACCACTATAAACCTGGTGTTATCTACTTTCTGCACTTTACTTTACTGTCATTTCATCTATCTTATATAGTGCATACTGTGTTTTAACTGTCTTCAAAACAAGGCCACAACTTTCAAACCAGCATCAGCTGAGTATTTCTATTAAGTAAATAACTTGGCACTTTCAAAAGAAACTAAGAGAACTAGTCTAAACAAGGCCTACCATAATTCCGCATATAACCTCCTCTATCAGATCACTATAGTCACCTGGACCAGCAGACTTGTAGTCCAGCTGACATAGCAATCAGAAGAGGTTCCCAACTCTCTTGAAAAAGTTTTAAAGTCTATTCACCCCTCCCCTCTAGACTTTAATCCCATTCACTACTCGTTCAGGGACCAACAAGTGGTATCAGAGCAGTGGTTCTAACGGACTACTGTCTCTAGATTATCAGAAGACTTGAGGGAGTCTCTCTGTAGTCCTCTTGAACAGATCTTTTTCTTTTGAAAAACTTGTTTTCGAAAACTCATACAGCATGAGTGCTAATATGCGTAAGTTGCCTAAGTTTTCAGTGGAGGATTATGATTACTGGAAGATCAGGATGAGGAAGAATCTCACATCAGTCCACTACAAGATGTGGTCAGTAATCACTGAAGGCCCAATCACCATCATGGCAGTCAACACTGCAAATGGTGATCCAGAAGTTCCAGTTGGAGAACTAGCCCCCAAGCCGATGAAGGATCTCACACCAGAAGAGATGAAGCAGTCAAATCTTGACAGCATTGCTCAAGATTACATCATGCAAACTCTTCCAAATGAATACATTGCAAAAGTAATCAATTGTGAAACAACTAAGGAAATGTGGGATGCTCTAGCACTCCTCTGTGAAGGAACCGAACTGATCAAGGAGAGCAAGCTGACAACAGCAGTCAAGAAGTTTGAGCATTTCAAAATGCAACCAGAAGAGTCTATTGATCAATTAGACAATAGATTTACCAAGATCATCAATGAAATAGAATCTCTGGGCAAGAAATATACAAATAGAGAGAAAAATCTAAAGATATTAGACTCTCTAACCAAGAAATGGAGACTCAAGAAGACCATCATCAAAGATACTCAAGATATCAAGGAGTGGTCTGCACAGACTCTATTTCAGAATCTAAAAGCCCATGAATATGATCTTGAAAGAGAAGAAAACTCAGAAAATGATGAACCTATTGCTATTCCATCCACTTCCAAGACTGTAGCTTTCAAAGCAGCAAATACAAAAGCTGCAAGCACCTCATCTGGCAAGACCTCTCTGAAAACAGAAGACTGTGAAGGATCAGACATGAGTCTGAAGGAACAAATGGCTCTTATGATCAAGAGATTCGAAAGGATGAACACCCTCAACAGCAAATATAGAAAGTTCTATAGAAACTACAAAGATAGAAGAGCAAGATCACCCTCCAGAGGTTCCAGAGAAAGAACACCAGAAAGACATCCTAGAAAGGATGTGGAGTCATCTGACAGCCGAGGCTCCAGAAAAAGAGATGCCACACCTCCAAGGAAAGGCAATTCAAATCAAAAGCCTGGAGCATGCTTCAATTGTCGTAAACCAGGACACTATGTCTATGAATGCCCAGAGCTGGATGACAAAGAAGAAAGAAGGCCAAGGAGAAGAACTTCAGATAAGCAAGCAATGCTGACTGAAGAATCTGAATATCAAAGTGATGAACTTCCTACATCACCAGACTGTCAAATCTACTCAGATGATTCAGACGATCTAGCTATGATGGCCATAGGAGAAAATGAGGTAAACTCTTATACTACTACTTTCCATTCACCTATTTTCTCACAAACAGATGACATAAACTCATCTGAAGGCGAATCAGAAGACACCTACTATCAATCTTTAAGAAAGGTAAAAGGTGATCTGGATATTGCCACTAGAGCCTTTATAGAAGTGGAAGAGGAGAATAAGGATTTAAGGAAAGAAATTGCTAGGTTGAAAAAGGTTAAGTTTGATAACACCCCTGAGTTAGTCACCATGAATGAAAGGTTGACCAAAGAAGTGGAACTTCTTAAGGAAGAAAATACCACAACAACTCAGTTGTATGAGGGGATGTTAGAAACTCAAGCCTTAGAAACCAAAGAATTTCGTATACTACAATCTAAGTTCGATGATCTCTTCCAATCACACAAGCTCTTAGAAAAGGAGAAGGAATGCCTAGATCAAAAGATATCAGAATTCAATAAAGCCTCGACTACTATTGAAAGTATCTCTGAATATTATAGATCAAATGGCAATAAGATGGGTTTAGGCTATGAACTTAATCCATCAACATCCTCTCCAGCTGGGGGTAGTACACCTAACCAGTGCACTACTCAGACACATGAACAGGGTGAGTGTTCTAAACACAATGAACTCAATATGAACCAAAAGGCATTTGTACCAACTAAGGCTAACTATTCCAACACCAAAAATGGTAAAAGAAAAGTTAACCCCAAACCTATACAGAGGAACAGCAAACAGCCTAGACCATCTCGTCTGAGACAGTCTCAGTTGTATGCTGCTCCAGCCAAGAAGAAGAAATCTTCTTCAAACAAATCTGTTCTCTTTGCACCCCCTATCTCTTATGATATTGTGAGAACAGAAGAGTATGGTCCATATAATCGTGTGCATCGACCAGCTAATGCACCCAGGCCGAATGTAACTAGTCAAAAGATATTGTATGTTCACTCCTATAAAGGAAAACCATTTGACTATTACTTAGCTGACACAAACAACAAATCAAATCAGTCTAAGGTGTTAACTGGTAAGATTTGGTTATGTGATGCCCGAGGGAAACAACTCAAGTGCTCAAGGTTGTTCAAACGACCAATGTATATGTGGGTTCCCAAGGGTAGTACTAACACCCAAGGACCCAAAACAAAATGGGTACCTAAGACTTAACCTTTCTTGCAGGAAAGGAAGGACCTATACAGAAAAGGAGGTCTAGCAGGAGAGATATGGTACATAGATAGTGGATGCTCAACCCATATGACTGGAACCAAAGACCTGCTGACCAACTACACAGAAAAGAAAGGTCCAAAAGTCTTCTTTGGTGATAACGCGCACGGTAACACAAAAGGATATGGCACCCTTAGAAATGGTGACATTGAGGTACATGATGTATCATATGTAGAAGGTCTTAAGTTTAATCTATTATCTGTTTCTCATTTTTGTGACACTGGTTATTCAGTTAAATTCTCTAAAGATGAATGTCTCATAAGTGATAAAAGAACAAAACAAAACCTTCTAACAGGATCTAGAAAGGGAAGTATGTATCTTGCAAATTGGAATAGCTGTCCTAAGGATACATGTCTGCTTGTGAAAAGCCCTAAAGATGTCAGCTGGCTATGGCACAAACGTCTTAGTCATCTGAATTTTAAGACTTTGAACAAGTTAGCAAGGGAATCCTTAGTTGATGGTCTGCCTAATGAACTCTACTGTAAATATCAGGTTTGTGATGTATGTCAACAAGGAAAGCAAACAAAGGTCTCCTTCAAGATCAAGAAGACAACATCAACCAGCAGAGCTCTTGAACTGTTACACATGGATCTCTTTGGACCAATCACTCCAACCACTCTAACAGGAAGAAAATACACCCTTATTGTTGTAGATGACTACTCCAAGTTTACTTGGGTTATCTTCTTATACAAGAAGAGTGAAACTCAGCAGAAGCTTCCTGAACTGTTAAAGAGGATCCAAGTAGAGAAAGGAGAACCTATTGTGAAAATTAGAAGTGACAAAGGCACTGAATTTATTAACTCTTATATAATTGCATATTGTACTTCTAATGGTATTCAGCATGAGACAAGTGCAGCAAGAACACCACAACAAAATGGTGTAGCTGAAAGAAGAGTCAGAACACTTAAAGAAGCTGCAAGAACACTCCTTGCTGAATTCTCTACTCCTAAGAAACTTTGGGCAGAAGCTATCAACACAGCCTGTCACACTCAAAACAGGTCAGGTATTCACAAAATCCATGAGAAAACCCCATATGAACTGTGGAAAGGAAGAAAACCAAGAGTATCTTACTTTCATATTTTTGGTTGTAAGTGTTTCATTCACAACAATGGGAAAAGTAAGTTGAATGCTTTTGATGCCAAAGCAGATGAGGGGATATTCTTGGGATACTCCTCAACTAGCAAAGCATTTAGAGTATTCAACAAACGCACCCTTCTTGTGGAAGAAACACCACATGTTGTTTTTGATGAATCTTGTGAAAAGAATGCAGTGGAAACAACCTCAGCTGCAGAACAGATGAAGAAACTAGTGATCAAGAAGAAGTCTGATGAATTTATTGAAGTCAATGAACCATTCCACTAGATCTCAAACTCAAGCTGAACAAGTGATCCACAATCAACATGCAACAATCCCAAATGCAAGGGGGAATGATCTCTTTGATACCCAAGATACAGATGATGATCGACCAAATCAAGTCAACCCTCCTGATGACAATAGAACAGATGAGAATCCAAGTTCATCTAATGCAGGTACTCCTGTAAGACATACATGGAGGAACAATCATCCATCAAATCTCATCTTAGGAGGAGCAGAATCAGGTGTCAAGACAAGAAGACAACTGAATCAGAATTCTCAATCATCTATGTTCTGCTGGTGTGCTTTCCTCTCCAACATTGAACCAGCTGACATAGAAGAAGCAATGACTGATAGCAATTGGATCACTGCTATGCAAGAGGAACTAAACCAATTCGAAAGAAATGAAGTCTGGGAATTGGTAGATCGACCTGAAAACCACAATGTAATAGGAACAAAGTGGGTATTCAAGAACAAGAAGGATGAGCATGATGTAATAACTAGAAATAAAGCAAGGCTAGTTGCAAAAGGATATTCACAATCTGAAGGAATTGACTACGATGAAACTTTTGCTCCAGTAGCCAGATTAGAAGGCATTCGACTATTTCTAGCCTATGCATCATTTATGGGCTTCAAAGTATACCAAATGGATGTCAAAAGTGCTTTTCTAAATGGTATTCTGGTAGAAGAAGTATATGTAGAGCAGCCTCCAGGATTTGAAAAAGGTGATCAAGTATATCGACTGAAGAAGGCTCTCTATGGTCTAAAACAAGCCCCTAGAGCTTGGTATGACACATTGTCACAATTCCTACTCGACAATGGATATACAAAAGGCAAAGTTGATAGAACTCTCTTCAGAATACAAGAAGGAGAAGACATTCTAATGGTACAAATATATGTAGATGACATTATATTTGGATCACCCAATCAAGAAATGTGCAAGAAGTTCTCTGAACTTATGCAAGGAAAATTTGAAATGAGCATGATGGGTGAGATGAACTATTTCCTAGGACTTCAAGTCAAGCAGAGTCCAGAAGGGATCTTCATCAACCAGTCCAAGTATACCAAGAGTCTGCTAGAAAGATTCAAAGCTCTACAAAGCAAGACTGCAAGGATTCCTATGATGACATCTTTCAAAATGGAACCAGATGAGTCCGAAAAGGCAGTTGATCAAGCTGAATATAGAGCACTGATTGTATCTCTACTATACCTTACAGCCAGCAGACCAGACATAACATTCGCTGTAGGAGTATGTGCTAGGTTTCAAGCAAACCCAAAGCAAAGTCATCTAGAAGCAGCAAGGAAGATTCTCAAGTACCTAAAAGGATCAGTCAACCTAGGTCTATGGTACCCTGCTGATGACAATCTAGAATTAAGTGGCTATTCTGACTCAGACTTTGGAGGATGCAGAATTGATAGGAAATCCACATCAGGAACCTGTCAATTTCTAGGCAGCAAGCTGATATCATGGTTCTCTAAGAAACAAACCTCAGTTGCAACATCCACCACTGAAGCAGAATATATGGCAGCTGGAAGTTGTTGTAGTCAGCTACTCTGGCTAGCTCAACAACTCAAAGATTACAATGTAGAGGCAAAAGAAGTCCCTATCTTCTGTGACAGCAGCAGTGCCATTGCCATCACCCAAAATCCAGTCCTCCACACAAGGTGCAAGCATGTCGACATTCGACACCATTTCATAAGAGACCACCTTGAAAAGAAGGACATAAAGATGGAGAAAATTCACACAGATATCCAAAGAGCAAACATCTTGACTAAGCCCCTAGCTGAAGAAAGATTCAAGACCCTATGCTATAGCTTAGGACTCTTGGACCCAAGCACATGAAGAGCACAAGATCAGCTGAAGACCTCAGCTGATACATTTTGCAGCAGACTAGGAGGATCAGATGAGGTGAATAGACACCCTCATCTTCAGGTAAGTTCTTTCCCAATGAAGACAGATAGAGCTGAGGGAAAACTTAGAGCTATCTAATCAAGGGGGAATCTATGATACCTTAAGAATCCTTGATGAGATACTCTAAAATCTGCATTGCATAGTATATATATATATATATAGCAGACTTGAACAAAGTTATTTGATCTCTTTACTCTAAGCAATGTATAACTATGTATTTTAATAAACTATTCTTCATAAAATACTTTATTCATATACATAAATACAGTATACTACTGAGTCATACTTGGCTGGATTAATACACCATCCTCACCGACTCAACAGTATGCATGCACAGTACGGATTTCAAATAACTCATGGTCAAAATTTATAATTTCTGCATTCCATTAGATAAAGTCTGAATATCCTTAAATGTGCACCCTTGGATCAAGAATCTCACTACTGATCTTAAGAAATCACTTTTCAGAAATTCAGACCTATCACTTCTATAGTTTTGTCATCTTTCTCTCCACTACCTCATTTCTACCCCTATAAAAGGAGAAGTTATGAGAACACCTAAGAACACAAATCATCTAACACTATTCTTGTTTCAGGTATGGAGACAATTGAAAGAAGAGATGGAATGGAGATCATTCTTCAACCAAAATCTTGGGTGAAGGAGATGAAGATTTGTCCAGAAAATGAAGATGATGCAGATCTATATACATGGCTTACTCAACCTGAGTATGCTCATGAAAGCTAAAGGAAGAAGAGACGTTCTTGTTGAAAGCTAAAGGAGGAAGAGATGCAGAGGACAAAGTAGCAAGCAAGCAGAGCTTCTTCTCCAGAAGGAAGTTCTACATGGAGAGCTTGTTATCAAAAGCTACTGTGTCTAAACAGAACATGAAGGCTGAGTCCATGGCCCTCTCTTCAACTCCATTGAAGCACCCCTCAACCTTCCTTCCCTTTCAAGAGAAGCGAAGAAATTCAACAAGAGCACATTAGATGCTACATCCCATCTGATGATGAGGAACATCCGATGGTGAGAAGCAGTTAAATCAGTGGGATTTTGTCCAGGCCAGTCTCACTTGATTTAAAGAAGGAGCTGAAAGATCCATCAAACCAGGTTGGATCATCACTCACAATAAAGCTGGAAGGATCCATCCAGGTTGGATCATCACAGCAAACATCGTTTCCTCTACTCAGCTGATCAGAAGATCAACTCAGCTGACCAGAAGACTTTTCAAAGAAAATCAGCAGACATCTTGAAGAAATCAGAAGACCTCACTCTGCTGACCAAACCACTCCAATTTAGAGTATAATGACTAGTCTTGATCATGTAATTCATTCTAGATTTATTCCTGAATGTAATTAAACAAATTGGCTTATATAAGGAATGCAATTCTCTTATAGAAAACGGCCTTGATGATCAATTCTTACCATAAATTAGTCACAACGGCTATTTTTGGTAATGATGTCATTAATACTCAAGTACCATATTGCCAGCAAATCAAATATTGCCACATGGCAAAACCAGCCGGCAAATTTAAGAAATCAAAGAAGGAAATCTTGGGCTCTACTCCAAATTAAACCCAAATCTGACCGTTAGATCAAAACTTTCTGGAGTATATATTCACACCCTTAAAAACTCTTCCAAACCCTGTCGCTCATATTACTCTCTCTCGTTCTGCAAATTTCTTTCAAGCCTTCAAACCCTAACACTCAAACTCTACTATGGCAATCATTGAAATTTACGACGAGAAGACCAAGAACACTGGCACCTTGGATGCTGTAAAGTGGTCCAAGGAAGGGAAGATTTTTACGGAGAATGCTCTGTTCTTCAAAGGCAAACACACAGATGAGAACAAGGAGATATTGCTTCGATGCGTCAATCTTAAACTCAGAGACTTTCTGGAAGCAGCTCCAACTAATGTTTATGAACAAGATGTACTGGCATTCTATGCAAACGCGGTGATGAAGGGTTCTCATGTTGAAAGTGTCATGGGTGGACACAAAGTCAAGGTTACAAGGGAAATCCTTCAAGAATTGTTTGGACTGTCAAGGGGGAAGATAAATATCTCCAACTACATCATGAATAGAGAAAAGGAGTATATGGAGATGTTTACTGGTGGAAAAATCAAGGCTGCTGATGCAATTGGACTCAAGAAATCCCAACTTGAACCAAAATTCCAAACCTTGATGGATATTGCAGGCAAGATGTTACTTGGTAACACATTCAGTCATGATGCGGTTACTACTTTAAAGGTTCGAGTAATGGCTGCAATCTGGGATCAGATCGATGGAGACTGGCAAGGACTATTCCTAGAAAGAATTGCCCTTGAGGCAAAGAAAGTCACTTTGGACTTACAATCGAAGGTATGGAAGGTAGCAGCTACAGTCAGCTTTGTCAACAAGCTGAGCATCATCCTTCCAGATATTCTCCCAAAGAAGTACAAGATGGGACCTCATAAGACCTTTCACATCTCCAAATACTATTTGAGAAAGGAAGCTCTTGCTGAGGCAGAAAGGTTGAAAGAAGAGAAGAGGAAGATGTTGGCTGAGAAGGCAGCACAAGAGTCTGATCATGACTCTGCTGAAGAAGAAGAGGAGCCAACCAAAGAAGAGGCTCAGAAGAAGGCTGCTGAGGATGATGATGATGATGACAATCAGATCTTAGCACAAAGACGATATCTAATCAGATCAGGGCTCATCTCCCCATCTGATTCAGATGCCACTCCTACTGCCTCTCCCTTGAAGAAGGCAGGTACCTCTAAACCCTCTCCCACTCTTACTCCTTCTAAATTGTCAAAGGTCAGAAGAGAAAGAAGAATAATTCTTCCTTCAACAAAAAGTCCAAGAAATCGAGGCTTCCTACTCCCATGTTAATAGCCCCGATTGCATCCTTCAACCCCTCTGATGATTCCAACCCATCTGAACACTCAAACACTGATATCCAAATCCCTGCTGATACTCACACAGCAGAGGAACAAGCACAACCTACCACAACCCCTGAATCATTGTTGCCAACCCCTGCTGATGCTCAAACAGCAGACATCCAATCACAGATCTCTGATGATCAAACTCAGATTCCATCCAACACCCCTGCTAACATTCACACAGCAGATGTCCAAGCACTACAGGTTCAACCTTCTACTGATCTTCATGAAGGTACTATACCAGACCAGCAGACTCAAAACCCTGCTGATGAACAGATCACTGAAGATCAAGAACATATCACTTCCCAAATCCCTGCTGATACTCACACAGCAGAGGAAACTACCCCACATACACAAACTCCTACCATCATTGATTCTTCTATTCCAGAAGACATGGCACCAGCAGACCTTGCTCAAGCTGGTCCCTCTCTACCTCAGTACAGAATGGTACAATACCCTATATGCACACGGGAGAAGATAATGAGGATGAAGATAGCAAACCTGCTCAAGTCTACTATTCCTGGTATTGATGAGGAATCAGTTCAGTTTGAACAAGTTCTCAGAATTTGCACCTGGATTGAACTCAGGAGAGATGATGTGGATGACCTTATTGAGGTCATGGAAGGAATGGGAGGAAAAGCTAATTTCCTCGACTAGGAAATGGAGCAAAAAGAAGTTGCTCAAGTTACATCTTTTGCTCAACTGCTTCCCGAAGAAGCCTTTACAGCAGTATGCCACAGAATTCTAGGAATTCCACCTAATGATGCCTCTATCCCAGAAGGCATATCAGGCCAGCAGACAGATGACACAGCAAAAGTGAATGACTCAGCTGCGTCCGTTCCTGCGAAAGACTCAGCTGAACCAGCTAACAGTACCGAGATTGAAAGAGAAGTAATCACTATTCCTGATCACTTCATGCCTAAGGATACTCTAACTCACTTCATTGACAAAGGAGACACCATCATGTCCCACCTGGTTAAGGCCACTACCTCATTTCTCAATGAAGAGTACATTTCAGCTGAAGAAAGAGGCAAAGCCCTGACTGTTCATCCAAAGCCTCAAGGTACTGCCTCCACTTCTACTTCAACAGCTGATTATACAGCAGACATATGCTCACAGGTCAAGGCTGCAATAGACCTACACTTTGAAAAGGGTTTAGGCCTACAGCTTGGAAGATATGTTGAAAAGGCGGTTAAGGAGCAGAGAACTCGTCTTCATGACCAGATCATTGACATTGAAGACAAGTTTGGAGAATCACTTCACAATCAGATAAGTGAGTATCTGACCAGCATTCTGAAGAAGGCAGGTGACTATTCCACCAGGTTTACTGATCTCTACACTAATGAGGTCAACCGCATGGAAAACACCTACAAGAAAAGAATTGAAGATGTTGAAGCAAGAGCTACTGAAGGTCGAGCTCTTCTCCAATCAGCTACAGCAGAGAATGAAAAACTTCAGATTCAGCTGAAGGAGACAGCAACCAAATTGGAAGCACTTACAGCTAAACTAGAAGCTGCCTCCTCCTCCAACTCTCATGCTCAGATTCTAGACCGTAGCATCACTCATCTGACTCATATTGGCAAAGTCAATGCCATGGCTCTTCAACAAACTCTCAGAGTGGAGATTCTGAATGCCATGAAGCCTTTTGCGGCTGCACTTGCTGAAGCCAAAAAGGGGGAAGATGTATTGATAAAAGCTCTAGAGAAGACTACTGCACAGCAAGCTGTAATGGTAGTATCTCAAGATGAGCTGAATGAAACCTTGGGTGGTTTATCAAGCAAAATCAAGAGCAAGCAAGGCAAAGGCAAAGAAATTGCTCAAGAAGACATCCAAACTCCCACTCAAGCAACTGCCAAAAGTCTGCAGATCACTGCCTCTACAGAACAAGTTCCTGAGAAGAGGATGACTAGGAAAAGGAAGGCAGATGAGCAAACAGATGAGCAAGCTCAGAAATCAAGCAAGAAGTCAACTCCAGCAGAGCCTACTGCAGAAGAGAAAGAGGCTTTAGAGTTGAAGAAAAGAAAAGAGCTTGAAGCTCAAGAGCTTAAGCAAAAGAAGCTAAAAGATGCGAAAGCAGTCAAAGCCAAATTTGACAGGAAGATAGCCAAACTCAGGAAAGCTCTCAAGGACAAAGCATTGAAAGAAAATGCTCTGGCACAGAAAGATAAAGTTCCGGTGTTTGATAGCAACTATGTGGATTATCTAGCCCTTCAAGATGAGCTACCAAGGTGGTACCCTCTGAAGAAGAAATGGCAAATTCAACACCACATTGTAAGAAAATTTGGCCCTCTCCCAACCTATGAAGACGGATTCTTCCAGTTCAATCAATTCATGAACATTGAAGATCAAGAGTTCTGGAAAGAAGTAGTCAAGTCAGCCAAAGAACTTGACAACTGCAGAATTCTAACTCCTGAAGAACCCAAATGGGATCCTCCCACTCCTGGAAGAACAGACTTAATTGAAGTCAAAAGGATCCTAGAGAAGATCTATGAAGAGGAGAATGTTACAGACCTACAGCACATGGAAGAAGTTCGATCTCGTCTGTACCTTGCTTTCCGCATCTGAAGATCAGAAGACCTGATGAAGACCTCTTTCAAAGCTTTAAAGAAACTATTACTTGTAATCTGTAAAAGTTCTATATATATTCAAGTTTAGTTCTCTTTGCTCTCAAGACAAACTCTCATTGTCTTCATCAGATACTTCAGTTTTTATGAAGTTTATAAACTCTTATCTTATCTTATTAAGAGCATTTATCATATATAGTTTTGGCTTCATCAAAAAGGGGGAAATTGTTGGGATATAAATTCACCCTAAGCCCTACTTGATGTTAGAATAGTTTTGATGGCCAAAACACTTAGAGTTTATAAATGTAATAGGATCAGCTGACTTTGTATAGAACAGCTTAGACTAGTCTTGTGTGATTGACTGTATAGATATCAGTTGATCAGCACAGTCCAGGCTTACATGCGCTTCCTCAAGATGAGAAGAGTAGAAGACATGAAGACTAGGAGATCCTTGAAGACCAGTTAAGATAGGTGTTTGTATACCTACTTGACTGATGGAGTCCCAAATTGAAGATGGCCTAAAGCAGGACAAAAGAACTGCCAGATCGGAAGAGTTTTACTCTGCTGATATCAGAAGACAGAAGACTCAAGGCCAGAAGAGTAGTCAGAAGACTAGAAGTTCAGATCAGACGACTATGTGCTCTTTCAGGACTCGGCTGATTCCAAAGTCATCTTACAATTTAAACAGAGACCTACCTTATTTAGAAGATTGACATGATCCCAGGATTGAAGCAATCAAGCGGCTGGAATCAAGGAATCAAGCCATTATGGAAAGATTGCCCCAACGGCTAGTCAACTCCAACGGCTAGTTGCAAGCAATCACCACTATAAATACAAGAGGATGAGAAATCACAAAGACACGAAGTCACAACAAGAGAATTCAACATTTCCAGCAAGCAATCAAGCTAAAGTCGTATTATCTCAAGAATTCTCAAAGAGCCAGAATCCATTAGATTATCCATAGCTCTTAAGTGATTTCTATCCAACCCTTAAGAACCTTAAACCTATTTCATATTGTATATCATTTGTTTTAGGCAAAGTGATTAAGCAAATTATAAGCTTGAATCACTAGTTGGATACTCTTCAAAAACCCCAAACCCTCTCCGAAAGGTTAAAGTTTTTGAAACCCTCAAAGTGCAAGTGCTTACAATCACTTGTGGAGACCGTAGCTGTTAGGACGGCTCAGATCTCAAAGTCCTATCCTTGGGACTATAAAGGTCAAGACCCTTGTAATTTGCGGTAAATTAAAGGGATTAAACTTCACGTTAGGACGTGAGAGTGGACGTAGGATCGTATATCCGAACCACTATAAACCTGGTGTTATCTACTTTCTGCACTTTACTTTACTGTCATTTCATCTATCTTATATAGTGCATACTGTGTTTTAACTGTCTTCAAAACAAGGCCACAACTTTCAAACCAGCATCAGCTGAGTATTTCTATTAATTAAATAACTTGGCACTTTCAAAAGAAACTAAGACAACGAGTCTAAACAAGGCCTACCATAATTCCGCATATAACCTCCTCTATCAGATCACTATAGTCACCTGGACCAGCAGACTTGTAGTCCAGCTGACATAGCAATCAGAAGAGGTTCCCAACTCTCTTGAAAAAGTTTTAAAGTCTATTCACCCCTCCCCTCTAGACTTTAATCCCATTCACTACTCGTTCAGGGACCAACAGCATTCATACACAAACCAACACTCTCTTTGTGCAATTTCATGAACCTTTGACGTTGAGGATCGCTGGATGAAAACAAGTTTAGAACATAGACGGAAAGTTGCTTTCCAATGCTATAGTCCAGCGTTCACGGATGCAAGCTGAAGGGATCTTCGTGAAACCCATTTTTTTGAATCCACAAAATAAGTGGCAACAAGGAAATCCTATTGACTCCAGCTTCTTGCATTCACAATGAAATATCTCACGTGCTTCATCTATTTCCACCGACCATTGTTGAAGATACTTAGAAATGTATCTTTTGAACGTGAATTTGGTTATCCCACTCTCACACGTGCTAGGTTCTGCAAGAACAAGTGTATGTTCTCTAGCGATTTCCTTATGAACCAGGTTGCGTATGTTTTTAGTGTAAATTGCAGACGCATGATCCAAAAATGAACGTAATGCAGCATGCTTGACTGATATTTCCGGCAATTCTGATTCACATTGAACTTTGAATGCTTCAACCTTAATATTATGGAATTCAGTAAAAAAATGCTTCAAGAACTCACATAAATTGTGTCCTTTCTTACCCCCAACTTTAAAACGAGCGTTCATCGACTCAGACCTTTGGTTGCTTCTCATCATTCCCGTAAAATGACCTCTAAAGTATGCTTCGGCCCACATTTTCCTCTTGGAATATGCTTCCAACACCCATGGATTTTCTGAAATGCCATGCTCTTTTGTTATCCGTGTCCAGATCTCGTCAAATTGATCAACAGATAAATTTTTCGCTGTCAGCTTAGAAAATTCATCACAAAAATCAAGGACATGGACATGTTGCCTACAGTTCTTCCCTAAGTGCCAGTTGCAGAGTTTGTGCCTCGCTTCAGGAAACACATCATGTATTGCCCTGCGCATCGCTCCATCTTCATCAGTGACCACGGACAATGGCGAATACCCGCCCATTATCCTACGGAAAGTTTGCAACAACCAAAGAAAGGACTCATAGGTTTCTTTATGGATCAGAGCACAACCAAAAACACATGTACTAAAGTTATTATCAACTCCTGATAGAATTACAAAAGGGAAATTATATGTGTTTGTTTTGTATGTGCTGTCAAAACCCAAGACATCACCCAACAAGTTGTATTGTTCACGCCCAAGACCATCAGTCCAGAACAACTTGTTCAGTGATCCATCCTCACTATCCTCTTTCTCATAAACAAAATTTGGGTCCCCTAATTTCATAGCATCGAGAAAATACAGAGCCGTAGTAGCATCTCCATGTTGAACCAAATCTCTCTGCTCATTTGCCAAATAATTATGTGCATCCTTATTGGTGAATGACAGATTTGAGGGTCCTTCAACAAACTTCAAATAATCTAATATTTGACTTGTTTTGATTCCGGCAACACTAAATGTACTTAACAAGGATTTATTACCAGAAGATATGTATCTGCCATGCGAAAACAACTTAAAAGTAGAAATAAACTACAACTTGAAATAGAAACATATTTTAGAATTCATATATTTTAAAAATACGGAAAAAATATACGTTAATAATTACTAAAACATAAATCACGTACCTTCTAGCCTTCTTAGCGGTGTTGGAAGATTCTAGGTCGTGGTTGTGTTCGGATACAAATTTGGTGACCTTGTAGATTCCGAAATGAAGAGCGATACGAAAATAAGCTTTGCATCCACATTTGGTATCAGCTTTTGACTTACGAATGTTGTTCCGTACACCTATAGTAGCTTTAGAAAATCTAGACCGGGGACAGTCCCACGCCATATTTTTGATAATGTTATTTCTCCGATCAGTGTGGCATTTTCGACTTATAAATCCCTTTCGTCTTGCGTATATCTTATAAAATGCATTAGCTTCTTCCGTCGAAGCGAAAGTCATGCCCAAAATTGTATTGTCGTCTATGGAAGCATTTTTTAAATTGGCATACCCAAAATCCTCATCCAATCCCTCTTCTAAACTCATGTGCTCCTCGTGTGATTCATCATCCACTTTGATATCTTCATATCCAGCGTCTGAGAACATTGTGGAACGTTGGTCCCAAAGTTGAGTTAAGATTGAGTAAGCTATGAAAAGTCTAGAGGGGAGGGGTGAATAGACTTTTCAAAATCTTTCAAAATATCAGAGTTTTAATGCGGAAATGTGTTCTGAACAGTACTGCTCTTACTGGGTCAGCACAGTACTTCTAGTTTTATACTCAACTTAGATTTAGATCTTTTACTTTGTAAACTTTACTGTTCTTGCTTAAACAATATAAACAAATATCAAACAGAAAGTAAAGAACACAAGATTTATAGTGGTTCGACAAATGTCTACATCCACTCTCACAACTCCAGTTGTGAAGTTTTATTAACTCCTTCTTGAGTTTCTTGTGGCTTAAAGTCCCAAGACTAAGACTGTGATCTTATCGATTACACTTCCAAGTGTATCTTCGATCGACTAGTAATTCTACAAGTAACTAGCACACTTGTTTACACAATACAAACTTTAAAATGAAAAGTAAAAACTTATCTGTGTTAGCCTCTGATTCTTCTCTTCAAATTTGTGGCTTCTTCTCAGTTTGATCTTCTTAACTCTGTGAGTTCTTGAATGCTTCGAATACTTTGATTTCTCTTGAATCCACATAGATCAGTAGTCTTTCTGTAGTCTTAGCAGTAGAAGATCACACTGTATTTATAGACATTAGTATGACAGTTAGCAGTTTGTGAACTAACTCTCAACTAACTCTAAAACTGTTTTTGTTGTAACTTCCTTTTTGTAACCGACTTTGTAACTTCCTTCAACTTTATTCCAAGTCAGCATATCTTCAATATATCTTCAGTTACGCCTTAAATAAGTTTTCCAAACTTATTCTGCCTTAGCACAGTAAACTTACTCTTCTTAGTTTTACTATTCTTAGTCAGTCAACACAGTTCTACAAAACTGTTCTAACTTCTCCAAAATTCTTCTAAGCTTCTCTTCAACTCTTCTTGAAGGTCTTCTTATTCTGAAGTAGTCTTCTGAGTCTTCAATAGTCTTCTGATCTGGTTCCAATCTACTGTTCTAAACTTTTACAATGTTGAATACAATATAATACAACTGTACAAATATAAAACCTATCTATACATCAACTGAACTATATACAGATGAGTACATTTAAGTCCTATACTATAAGCTGTCTATACAATACAAACATCAGCTTAGTTCCTAGCAGTTCATATATCAGATCAGTAACACACTAAGATCAGTAAACTCAGTTTTCATAACTCATCAAAACATACAATCATCAACTAGAACATTGTTTCAAGGATTCATATCCCAACAATTTCCCCCTTTTTGATGAAGCCAAAACTACTTAAATGTTAATAAATCAGTAGTTAAGTATGTAGTTAATCATAACAGTTCATCAATTCAAAAATTCCAGATTCATATTCAGATAAGATCAGATAATGCACATATTACACATAATCATAAAATATGAAATATAGAAATAAAGATAAGGTAAGAAAAGTTATCTTGTAAGCTTAGTCCTTCATCTTCATTCTTCATCTTTAGATTCTGAATGCCAAAAAAAGTCTTGTCTTGATATCCATCATGTGTTGAATATCAGTGATTATCTTTTCAATCATTTATTACTTTACCTTCCCCCTTTTTAGCTTCATCATACAACTCCCTAATAGACTTAAGTTGTTGAATGATTTCACCCTTTAAGGTCTAGGTCCCTCATGAGTATATTGTTTAGTAGATACATCACCAGGTTAGGTTAAAAATACTCTGCTGATTTTTATCAGCATAGTTGAGTCGACCAGTTTTACATCATTTTTTTATCACTTTTTCAATTGGATTCAGCTGAGTATTGTGATCAGTTGAGTATAACTTCCTTGAAGATCAGATCACTTCTTGGCCTTAGCACAATAACATCAGATCAGTTCTCCAACTTTTCTGAGTATTACTTTTTCGATGTTTAGATCACTTTTCAGACATCAGCACAGTAACATAAGATCAGTACTGTGGTCAGACCAGTTTCCCCTTCAGTAGAGAACTCTTCTTCTGTGCCTGTTTCACCTTGGTAGAAGTGTTAGTTCATGTATAGTTGGTGAAATACAGTACAGATCTGTAATGAATAATTAAAATAGGTCTTTATAAGGTTTGTTCTAAGGTGACTAGTGCTCTGAGTCAACATAAAGGATATTTAAGAAATCACAGATTCCCCCTTAAATGTATATTCTCAATTCCCTCAGCTTTACCAGCTTCCTCATCGGGATTTAGGCACCCTAGTAACCTTTTTTACCTAATTGAGATGAATGTAGTGGTCTTGACATGGTATTATCTTCTCTAGATTATTCCTCCTGATGTACTGTTCTTGGTTTGCTGAACTGTTCTTTGATATCAGCACAGTACCTGAAATGTTAGTACAATACTATATACATGTAGTTTAGGTACCCACTATTTATTGGGGTCCTTGGGAGTTAGTAGCAGTAAGAGGAACCCAAATATACATTGAAGTTTTGAATAATTGAGACCTCTTCAATTTTCTACCATGCTTATCACAAAACAGTACTTTGTTGACCTTATCAAAAATATCAGCAGACTTAAGATCTATTTTTCTGAGATAGCCTTTCCTTGGTTCTATCTTTTTTTCAGTAAGATCAGTATGTCTGTAATAGTTCGAATAGGGCCTAAAAGCCTGTGGACCATACGGCTTATAAATGCGTTTTGGTCTTTACTCCTCAATGATATCATAAGATAACGGTGGAGGATAAAGAACAAGTTTATTATGATAATGAGGCACAAATTTCCTAGGTTTAGTTGAGTACAGCTGAGACTGCCTTATGAAAGGAGGTCTAGGCTGTTTCCAACTTGCATGTGCTTGTCTTGACCTACTGTGCTGAGTTTGTCTCTTCTGATACCAAGATTGTTCTGCTCTGGTCAGAGGAGTATAACTCTGCTGGTATGGTCTTGACTGTACTGGTCTAGGTACATTTTTCTTTTTACCATTCTTGGTAGTAGGAGGAATGTACTTAAACTGTACTTTAGGTTTTGGATCATTATCATAAGTCATAGGTTCTTTTCCTTTATCTATTTGCAAAGAACTTGAACTAGCTCCATTAGTGTTCTTAGTGCCTGAAGTAGGAGAACTAGGTATTGAAGCACCTATTCCTCTTTTATCATCTGGAGCTCTATATCTGTCTGATAGTGTTTGATTAATCTTGGAATAATTAACCATCTCGGATAGCTTCAGATCTAAGCTCAGTACTTCATATTCTAAGAATCTATTGCGCACTTCAAGTTGATCACATTTAATCTTTAAATCATTGAATTCATTTGTCTCTTTGGCTTGGGTTTTAAGCATATCCTGATATAGTTTATTTGTAGATGCATACTTTTCTTGGAGTTGAGACAACTCTTCTGATAGTCGTGCATTAATGATAGCTATATTGGGATCTACTTTTAACTGAGCTTCTCGTAGACTAATGATTTCTTGTTTTAAAGAAATATTCTCATCACCGATTTCAATGAATGCTTTATTAGCTTATAGGAGGTCTTCTTCAGTCACTCTATTGGAATGGTGAAGACTACTTCCTACACTACTATCAGCAGTGTCACATAAATCAGAATCAGAACTATCACAAGAACGGAAAGAAGTAGTAGAAGATACCTCAATCTCTTGTTTGGCCATGAGTGCCAAGTCGTCATCACGATCATAATCTGAGATAAAGAACTTAGACAGATTTGTAGCATTAATATCCATATTTGAAGACAAAAATGATCAACTAGAGTAATGAGATCAGTATATAGCACCAAATCTGAGTAATAAGTAAAATTCACAGATCAGTTCAAAGAGGACAACAAGACTTTCCCCAAAGTCTTCTTGGTAATCTAGAAACAGCAGTTCTTTCGAACTCCTGCTCTGATACCACTTGTTGGTCCCAAAGTTGAGTTAAGATTTAGTAAGCTAGGAAAAGTCTAGAGGGGAAGGGTGAATAGACTTTTCAAAATCTTTCAAAATATCAGAGTTTTAATGCGGAAATGTGTTCTGAACAGTACTGCTCTTACTGGGTCAGCACAGTACTTCCAGTTTCAGTTTTATACTCAACTTAGATTTAGATCTTTTACTTTGTAAACTTTACTGTTCTTGCTTAAACAATATAAACAAATATCAAACAGAAAGTAAAGAACACAAGATTTATAGTGGTTCGACAAATGTCTACATCCACTCTCACAACTCCAGTTGTGAAGTTTTATTAACTCCTTCTTGAGTTTCTTGTGGCTTAAAGTCCCAAGACTAAGACTGTGATCTTATCGATTACACTTCCAAGTGTATCTTCAATCGATTAGTAATTCTACAAGTAACTAGCTCATTTGTTTACACAATACAAACTTTAAAATGAAAAGTAAAAACTTCTCTATGTTAGCCTCTGATTCTTCTCTTCAAATATGTGGCTTCTTCTCAGTTTGATCTTCTTAACTCTGTGAGTTCTTGAATGCTTCGAATACTTTGATTTCTCTTGAATCCACTTAATCAGTAGTCTTTTAGTAGTCTTAGCAGTAGAAGATCACACAGTATTTATAGACATTAGTATGACAGTTAGCAGTTTGTGAACTAACTCTCAACTAACTCTAAAACTGTTTTTGTTGTAACTTCCTTTTTGTAACCGACTTTGTAACTTCCTTCAACTTTATTCCAAGTCAGCATATCTTCAATATATCTTCAGTTACGCCTTAAATAAGTTTTTCAAACTTATTCTGCCTTAGCACAGTAAACTTACTCTTCTTAGTTTTACTGTTCTTAGTTAGTCAGCACAGTTCTACAAAACTGTTCTAACTTCTCCAGAATTCTTCTAAGCTTCTCTTCAACTCTTCTTGAAGGTCTTCTTATTCTGAAGTAGTCTTCCGAGTCTTCAATAGTCTTCTGATCTGGTTCCAATCTACTGTTCTAAACTTTTACAATGCTGAATACAATAAAATACAACTTTACAAATATAAAACATATCTATACATCAACTGAACTATATACAGATGGGTACATTTAAGTCCTATACTATAAGCTGTTCATACAATACAAACATCAGCTTAGTTCCTAACAGTTCATATATCAGATCAGTAACACACTAAGATCAGTAAACTCAGTTTTCATAACTCATTAAGATGACTTAGTTAAGATGACTTAGAACCACATATATCATTAACTTTAAGTTGCTTTTGGCCATCAAAACATACAATCATCAACTAGAACATTGTTTCAAGGATTCATATCCCAACACCGATCATCACTCAACCAACCACCATACAAACACCCAATCCTGTGTCGAACACACCCTCGCCAACCACCACACCAACGACCAACCCTGTGCCGACCAACTCACCCACCAACCACTCTGTGCCGGCCAATGCTCCTATGCGACCTCCTGCATTTCGCATAATCACTCGCTCATAGAATGTTGTGTTCAAACCAAATTCGAGGTATGGACTTACTTCTGTCGTTACTTCTGACATTGAACCGAGTTGTGTCTCACAGGCGCTCAAGGACAAAAATTGGCGAGCAGCCATGTCTGCTGAGTTTGATGCCATTCTTCAGAATGGCACTTGGGACTTAGTTCCTCCCACTGCGTCTCAGAATGTAGTCGGCTCCAAGTGGGTCTTTCGCATTAAACGAAAACCTGATGACTCTCTCGACAAGTACAAAGCTCGCTTAGTTGCCAAAGGTTTTCACCAACGCCCAGGTTTTAACTTTACTGAAACCTTCAGTCCGGTCGTCAAGCCGGCCACTATGCGAGCAATTCTCAGCATTGCTGTCACTCAGCAGTGGCCCCTTCAACAGTTCGACGTCAACAATACTTTTCTCCATGGCACACTCTCAGACACTGTCTTCATGGCCCAGCCTCCTGGTTTTGCAGATAAGACCTTTCCCTCTTATGTTTGAAAACTACACAAATCCATCTATGGCTTAAAGCAGGCTCCTCGCACATGGTACTATGCTCTTCGCTCGTTTCTCGAAGAAATTGGGTTCACCCCCACTCACTCTGATGAATCTCTATTCGTTTACAACAACACTGGGGTGGTCGCCTACTTCCTCGTCTACGTCGATGACCTTATTTTAACGGGCAACAACTCACCCATGCTCGCCCGCGTGGCTACCGACCTCAGTGCCAAATTCTCTATCAAGGATCTTGGTCCTCTATCATATTTCTGGAGGGAAAGTGGAAGTTCTTCGATCTAAAACTCATGCTTTCTCTCCCAACGCAAATACATCACCGACCTGCTCGCCCGGTACAACATGGTTGATTTGAAACTTGTTCGCACCCCACCACCAACCTCTGCTTGCCTGTCTATCTCGGATGGGTGCCCGCCTACAGATGCCACCCAGTACCGATAGGTCCTTGGTTCACTACAATACCTTCAACTCATCAGGCCGGACATTGCCTTTGCCGTGCACAAGTTGTCACTATTCATGCATGCACCCACCACTACTCACTGGGGCGCTGCCAAACGTCTACTGAGGTACCTAAATGGTACAAGAAATGTTGGGGTCACCCTCACCTCTAGTCCGTCCTCATCACTTCACTGCTTCACTGATGCCGACTGGGCAGGTGACACAGACGACCGAACCTCTACCAGTGCCTACATTGTCTTTTGGGGGCCAACCCTATCTCCTGGTCGTCCAAGAAACAAAAATATGTTGCTCGCTCCTCGACCGAGGCTAAATATCAGGCTATTGTTGCTGCTGCCTCTGAGGTTCAATGGCTCAAATCTCTATTCCAGGAACTCCACTTCCCCACCTCGCCTACACCAGCCCTCTACTGCGACAACATTGGTGCCACCTACTTGTGCTCGAATCCGGTGTTTCACTCGCGAATGAAGCACATTGCCATTGACTTCCACTTTATACGTGATCTCATCAAGACAAAGCAACTACACGTGTCTCATGTCTCCTCTGCCGATCAACTTGCGGACGCTCTCACTAAACCTCTCTCCAGCACACGACTACAACTTCTCATGTCTAAGATTGGACTCACCAATGGTGCTCCATCTTGAGGGGGCGTATTGAACCTATATTGTTAAATATGCATTTATCCTTATTTATTGTATAGGCTCATCTTAGTTTCCTATGGGCTTTCTTATAAAGCCCATTAGGATTAGGTTTTATCTCTAGTATAAATACCCAATGTAAATCACTTTCACAATTAATCAAGAATATATATTTTCCACAATTCTATACTATATTCACTAGTTTCTTTCAAATTATTTTATTGATAATTTTAATATTTAGTTTTTTAATTTATATATATATATATATATATATATTTAGATATGTGGATTTCTATTGTATGAAAGATCATTCTATTTTGTACTTCCTCTGTCCCATAAGAATTTGCACAATTTCCATATATGAATGTCTCATACCAATTTGCACACTCCATAAAAGAAATATTGTCATAACCCTCACCCTCAAAATATACACATATTTACCCATTTGCCATTAGTTTTTCACACTCAATCTACCTTTTACTTTATTTTATTCATAAAAGTTTACAAAACTAATGTGTGTCATCCCAGAGGTGCAAGTTCCTCTGGGACGGGGATTAAATGATTTGAATATGAAATTGGAAAATGTTAAATGTTTTATAAATTAAATCCATTAATAAAACTATATAAACTATTACAATTATAAAGTTTTAAATAATGTTTTCTAATTCTCTAAAATGAAGCATTATTACAATTATAAGGTTTTAAATAATATTTTGTAATTCTCTAAAATGAAGCTCCTTATTTTCCAGCGGATATTTTTCTCTAGATCTGCCTTTCAAAAAACCATATAAATACACACTTATTTTGTAATGTGACTGATATTATTTTCATCACTAACAAAAAAAATTGGTGCCTGATATTATTTTCTATCAATTTTGATGATGAATGTTAGTAAACCCGTCATTAACTAATGGAGAAAATGTTTTGAGTGCTAATTCATTTTTAACATGATTTCTCTACTTTAATTCGTAAACTCTAATCCCCAACCTCAATTTTTTTTTCAATTTTTAACTGAATTTATCTTCCATTAATATTATTGGTGTGGCTAAAAAAAATACAAAATTCACAAAATGTTGAGTATGTACAAAGAAATGATAACAAAAAAAAATCTGCAATTTTAAAGTGGCTTTTGTTTTTTTCAGACTTTTTTGAACAATATTTCAATTAAGGTTTTCATTTTTGAATTTGTATAATGTTTGAGAATAGAAACTTATTTCAAAGTAGTTAATTATTAGAATTTATTTCCCCATTTATAATTATTTGGACATGATCATCTACTAACATTTGTGATGAAGATAAATTGTAAAGAACTCTCTAAAATTATCCATTCATATTAAAAATATTTCAGAAACTTTCTTTTTTTTCTTTCTTTTCTATTTTAGATATTTTTATGTTATCTTTATTGGAGATTCTTTGTACATACTCAACATCACTATATTTGTAAATAAAAAAATTGAGGTCCGAGGTTTAGGGTTTAGGAATTAAAATTGAAGAAATTATGTCAAAAAAGAATGAGTGCTCAAAACCTTTTCTCCTAGTTAATGACGAAAAATTGATAAAAAATAATAAGTGATCAATTTTGATAGTAATTAAATGTGGGTGACCAATCAAAAGTGATATTTTCCAACAGATGATACTTTGAAACTGTGAAATGGGGTATCCAAACTCTCTCAAAATGACGATAACCGTCTTCCTGATCTTCCACCAGATGTTATGGAGCTTTCTTTTCTTCCACCGGATGTTATGCATCCGGAGCTTCTGGAGGAGGATATAGATCCGGATCTTCTGAAGGACGATTTTGTTTCGAAACGTCTGATTTTTTAGGAGGATTTTTTTGACAAGCTTCTTCCAGTGAATCTCACGAAGCGTCCTAAGAAGAAGGTTATTGATTTGAAGCCTCTGACAGAAGAGGGCGGATGCGAATTTGCTTATGGATCTTTCACCAATTCTTGAAGCAGATGTATTAAGGAATTATCTCATTCTTTGTTGTATATAGGGATTTATGATTATTGTACATATTTACTTTGCTACAATCATGTAAACCATTACCTTTGTAATTCATTGTATATATACAAGTTCTCTTACTCATCAAAAGTTACGGTGATCAAACCCTAATTCTCACATGGTATCAGCCTTCTCTCTATCCTAAACACTATTCTCCCTCCGCCCTCACGGTAGCTTCTTCCCCTCTCCGACGACGAGCCGGTCCCCCTCGTCCTCTCATTCATCGAGCTTGTTCCCCTCGATCTACATTTCAATGACTTATTCTTCAATCCCCATGAATGTATTGATACATATGGTTACGGTCAAACTGACCTCCACCAATTTTCTCCTATGGAAGAAACAAGTTATTTCGATGTTACACTGTGCCGATCTATTCAGTTTTGTTGATGGAACCATTGTCGCCCCTCCTAAAACCGTCAACAACGCCACCAATCCAGCCTACACCACCTGGCGTGCTAAGGATCAGAAAGTCCTTGGCCTTCTTCTCTCACCGAGGAATCCCTCTTAGAGGTGATCGATTGTGACACCTCTCGGGATGTTTGGCTCTCCCTTGAGGCCGCTTTCAGTCACTCCTCCCAGTCTCGCACCACTCAACTCCGCGAGGAACTCCTTCTCCTCAAGCGAAATACCATGCCTGTTACTGAATACGGCTGCAAATTCAAACTCATTTGTGACCAACTAGCTGCCATCGGTAAGTTGTCGATGAATCAAACAAGTCTGACTGGTTCCTTCGTGGCCTAGGCCCTCACTTTGGGGGTTTCTACGACACTCGCATGTCAATGACTCTAGTTCCACCCTTTCGGGATCTACTTCATCAGGTTATAGCCTTCAAAATCATGAACAAGCCCCCTGATTCTACTCCACCTCAAGCTTCCTTCTTTGCTCATGGTCGCCCTCGCTCCAACTCTGACTCCTCGTCGCATCCTCGCGGCCAGACCACTAATCGCAACAGCAGCTCGACCTCCTTTAGGGGTGGCCGCCATGGCTCCGGTCGAGGTGACCGTCGGTCTTATGTTCCTGGCTGTCAAATTTGTCGAGGAGATCACTATGCAAACAAATGCCCTAGTCGCTATGCTCGTCCACCTGATCACTCTTCGGCCCATCTAGCTCAGGCATTTCACTCTGCTTGCTCGCTAGACCCGCCCCCAACCACTGACTGGTATATTGACTCTGGGACTTCGTCGCACAAGACATCTCGCCCTTTCGACCTGGACTCATGCTCGCCATACTCTAGTAATGGTTCAGTGATTATTGGTAACGGTTCCATTTTATCTATCTCGCATATTGGTTCTCGTTCTATATCTAGTACAGTTCACCTTCGTGATGTGTTGGTTGTGCCCGATATCACGAAGAATCTTTTGTCTATCAACAAATTAACCTTTGATCTGTCTGTTGATGTTGTTTTTTCCGACAAATCATTCACAATTCAGAAGCGGAACACCAGGGAGGTAGTCGCTAGGGGCAGATGTGAGCAAGGCCTATATGTGTTAGACTCCTCTCTTCCAGCCTTTGTTGTAGTTGTTCGCGGCACTGTAGCCAAGGCCTCCTTCGATTTATGGCAGTTAAGATTGGGACATGTTCCCTTTGATACTTTAAAACTTTTGCATAGACTAGGAGTTATTTCAGTTACGTCTGTATTACCCACTCCGGGAGTTTGTTCTTCTTGTCAGTTAGCCAAGAGCAAAAGATTATCATTTCAAGTTAATGAAAAACGAGCTTTGTCTGTTCTTAATTTAGTGCATTGTGATTTATGAAGTCCTGCACCCGTTTTATCGTCAGATGGTTATCGATATTATTATGTGTTCCTTGATGATTTCTCTCGATTCTCTTGGATATACCCTATGCGAGCTAGGAGCGAATTTTCGGTTATTTTGGAGACATTCCACACCTTTGTTTGCAGTCAATTTTCTACTTCTATGAAGGTGTTCCAAAGTGATGGAGGAACGGAGTTCGTCAACACTAAAGTTTCCAGCTTCTTGCGTACACATGGAGTTCTCCATAGATTATCCTGTCCATATACTCCCGAGCAAAATGGCAGGGCCGAGCGCAAACATCGACACATCACCGAAACAGGGCTCTCCATAATGTTCCATGCTAATCTTCCTGCTCGTTTTTTATTTGATGCCTTTTTAGCAGCTGTTTATGTCATCAACTGACTGCCCTCCACCATCTTGAGTGGTACCTCCCCATTTCAGACTCACTTTTCTGAATTACCGAACTATGGAAACTTCAAGCCCTTTGGTTGTCGAGTTTATCCGTTTCTCCGTGATTATGCTTCGCACAAGCTGGCACCTCGAAGTCGCCCATGTATATTTCAGAAATATCCCGATATTTCAGAAATTTTGTACTAGATTCAAACGATATCGATATTTTTTTATATTTCCCGATATTTTACCGATATTTTTAAAAAAATCTCGTTCACGTGAATATCTATATTGGTGGACCAAAAATACCGAAATTTTGGCGATATTTCGACGAAATTTTGCAATTTTTCCGTCCTTACTAAATCAGGGATTAAATTGAATAAATAGTAGATACATGATTTGTCATTATGTAGAATAAATATAATAATAATAAATCTACACACATTTATTATTTAATTAATTTAATGTTATTATTTATCTTCCAATCAAAATTTCTTATATATTCAATGGAATTAATAATTTATATGCCTTTCATTACCAATTCAATAAGTTTATATGTGATTATCAAAAAATCAATTCTTAAAATTCATAAATTTAAAATATATACTATTAAATATTAACATTTACTAATTCTTGAATTTGGGAGAAAAATATGGAATATGCTCTCAACAATTTAATATTAAAAGGTAAAGTCTAGTATGTACTCGAGTGCATGTTGTCCACCAAGTTCATGTGCACTTTTCAGTTTTACTGACTTACACTTTTTGGTAAATGATGTTGCACTTTTCAATTATTATTATACAGTTTAATAATTGAAAAGTGCAACACCATTTATCAAAAAGTGTAAGTTAGTAAAACTGAAAAGTGCAACATGGACTAGGGTGCACAACATGCACTCGAGTCCATAGCAGACCAACCCATATTAAAATGACAACAAATGCAACGTAAAATTTTAAATAATATCCATTAATTTTTGAAAAATAATTATTTTTATTTAAAGTATTACGTACATTTAATAATATTATTAATTTTTCGAGCATTCCACTATTTTTTTTCCTCCCAAATCGAGAGCATATCTGTAAATCCACATCTAATTTATTTAGGTTTTTGCGACGGTATATATTAAAGAGCAGCCCCTTCTCTTTTGTAATCAATGCCAAAAATATTGGTATCTGTGGAAATATCAATACCTTAAATTTACGGATATCGGTAAAAAAAAAAAGAAAATTGATAAAAATTTTGTTAAAATGATGAAAATTTAACATGAAATTTTAGTGAATATTATAACTAACTTCAATACATAAATTTAGACTAAAATCACGGCAAAATATTTTTTTTAATAACAAACATATCATTAAATTAATTTCAATGAAATTCTTAAATTAATAGGCATATTCACGTACATGTGAAAGCTATTTTCGTATGGACTGAATAATAATTAATTCAACATTCTTGTTATACTAGAGTATTAAAGTTGCGACAAATAACCACGGTTTGTTACGTTAAGTCTTCTTTATCAAACTAAGATTCTCCTATTTGAGAGCGAGTTTTTTCTCCCAGTTGAGAGCGAGTTTCCGTTGAGAGCGAGTTTCCGGTGATGGAAAACATGGAAGATCATATGGACAATCTTAATATAAATCAAGAGGAGGATGACGAACTGATATTGGAGGAGGAGGGGCCTACGATCAATCAGGGGGACCTGAATCTATGTGATACACGTGTTATGCAACACTAAATAAACAACCGCAAGTATACGGCGTCTATTGTAGTGTGATAAGCACGAGGTCGATCCCACAAGGAGGCTAAGCGTAAAAGGGTAGTTTGCTAGTCGAGTTCTAAGTAGACGTGATCGATAATTTGAGTGGTGTGAATTACTCTAAGATTACCTAACAATGTGTCACCAATAAGTAATGAAGAGTAAATACGAAATCGATCAAATACCATGCAAATCAATAAAACGAAGGTAAAATGGATAAAAACGCAAAGAAGAAAAGGTGGGTTCCAAGGCAATTGTAGTATTTAGACGTCCGTTTATGAGAGTTATCTCGTTTAAATGGCTATTAAGGTTATCTCATATAAGGTGATCGCAAAAGAAGAACTAATCGATCTCTCGATACAAATTAATCCAAAGACGCAATGTAATATAAGCTCGCGTGTCTACATCACAAATATTACACCATCTAAAATAGCTCCTAAGATCATTTGATTCCCTCTCCGATAATTAATCCTCTCTCGAGATCATAATAATACCGGGTTGCATATTCGCATACGATTAAATGGAATAAATCTCTCGATACTACCCCAATTAACAATGGATCAAGCAAATCATTATGGCCACTAACAACATGCTTTACAATGGATAATTAAACATGCAAATAAGAGATAAACACCAATTAAAGCAAGAAATTACTCATAAACATCAATCCAAATCTCTACAATGCCTTAGAACCACAAATTGTTTAAATTACAAAATCCAAATGAAATAACTAAATAAAAAGAAAGGGAAAGAGAAAGCTTAGTCTAGAATGTGGTAGGGAATGGAATTCCCAAGCTAATGCCTCCTTTCTTTCTTGATTTGATGAAGAATTGAGAGAGAAATGGCCAAAACACCTCCAAGTATGTGTAACTATGTGTGGAAATTGAGGAATTGGGGGAGGATGGCTTGGAATTCAAGAAATGGGGCTTATATAGTGTTGGGGTAGGGTTTGGGTGCAAGAATTGCAAGTTAGTCCCTAAAAAATGGCCAAAATGGACAAAAGGCACCGAAAATGGACAAAAGGCACCAAAAATGGGGTAGCACGGCCGTGCACGGTGCACGGCCGTGCTCCATCGTGGCCCAAAAATCCCTGTTTCGAGCACGGCCAGCTCGAGCATGGTGCTCGGCCGTGCTCGCTCGGTCGACTTCGGCCCTTTCTCGTTTCGTGCATAACTTTCGCCTCGGGTGTCCGATTGACTCGATTCTTTTAGCTATTCCACTCCGTTTTTCGAGACGAATCCAACCGTGCACTCCTCTTCCTGATCCAGTAAAGTATGGTTGATGTTTTGATCCAAATTCCATCGTATTTCCTATAAAATCGACAAAACACAACCTTTCTCTCATTTCGGCTTAAACAATCATATTCAATGCATAAATCAATGAAATCCACATCAAAATACGCTTCACATGTGCCTCTAAAACGTGTAAATTCCACCCGAATCACTATGCTTGGTGGGAAGGGTTTTGACTTGTAACCCTTACAATTTCAACATAATGCGCAGTCGAATGGCTCAAGTCTGGCGGCCAGGAAAGGGAGTGAATTTCAAGGACATTGGAAATGGTAGGTTTGTGATTCAATTTTACCACAAAATCGATCTGCACAGGATAATCGATAGAGGCCCATGGACGTTTGACAACAATCCACTCATCATTCATCACCTAGAATTGGGTGATAATCCGGCGACGGTGAACCTGAGCAAACTAGCCTACTGGATCCAGATATTCAACATACCACATGGATCATTCAATGAGAAAGTGGGTGTTGCACTGGGAAACTTTGTGGGAAAGTTTCTAGCATATGATGAGTCCAACAAAGGTGTGGCGTGGAAACCTTATATGAGGATCAGAGTGGAACTCGACGTGGAGAAACCACTGAAAAGGTGGAAGAAAATCAAATCAGCAAATGGAACGACGGCACAGGTCGACTTCAAGTACGAGAAGCTCCACATCTTTTGCTTCATTTGTGGCAAGATCGGGCACTCGGAGAGGTATTGTGATATGCAATATTCGATGGAAAATGAGGGTGGCAAAAAAGGATGGGGACCATCGCTCAAGGCCGCTGATCGGCGTATCTCTCAAAACTCCGGCAGCAGATGGTTGCGAGGCGAAGGCGGTGGGCCGTGGGAGGAAGGGGACGAAAAGAACGGCGCAAATTCAGGAGAGAATGGGGGGAGAAACAGAACGCGTGAGAAGGGGAATCAGTCTAGCATGAATTACGGAGGAGGTTACGGAGAGTCGAATGGGGAACTGATTCAACGTGGAATAAATCAAACAAAAATCATAGTCAATCCTTGCTATGAAGATGAGAATGGCATGTATGCCCTTACTGACCCCAAAAAATGGAAAAGGGCACTGCATGGCCCCAACTCTAATCAAGCAAGGCAATATGCTGCACAAGACCAAGAAGGAGGAGATGAAGGCAACAACCATTTTTTAGAGGCAGAGCCCGGTTCCCGGGCCTGCCTAGATTAATGATTGTATTGAGCTGGAACTGTAGAGGCCTAGGCCAGGGCGCTACAGTTCCCACTATTTGCGAGATTGTCCGCTCTCGCAAGGTCGATGTTATTTTTTTGTCTGAGACATTAGCTTATGGTGTTAAACTAGAGGCTCTCAGAGTTAAACTTAAATTTAGTTCATGTTTTTCTATTGATTGTATTGGTCGAAGTGGCGGATTGGCTATTTTGTGGAATAATAAAATTGATTGCAATGTTTTGAGTTACTCGAGGAATCATATTGATTTAACTATTACTGGTGATGGTGGTGAGTGGAGATTGACTGGGTATTATGGCTTCCCTGAAAGGAATAGACGACAACTGTCCTGGAACTTGCTCCGTCACTTGGCGGGAGTGAACAATTTGCCTTGGATGTGTATAGGATATTTTAATGATCTTCTGAATCCAGAAGATAAAAGAGGACGTGTGGCTCATCCTCAACATTTAATCAGGGGCTTTCGAGAGGCAATACAGGACTGCAACCTTACTGATGTTCAACTCTTGGGTCATAAATTTACATGGTTCAAGAGTCGGGGCACGCCTAACGAGTTGGAGGAGAGATTGGATAGGGCTATGGGAAATTCCTTATGGCACGAGCGATTTTCAGAGGTTGTATTGCATAACCTGGTAGCACCCGTCTCGGATCATAACCCGATTTTACTTGATACCGAGCCGAGGGTGCACATGTCACGGCCTAGGAAATTTAAATTTGAGAACAGGTGGTTAATAGAAACAGACCTACACCAAGTGATTGAGAGGTGTTGGGTGGGATGCCAGAATTTAAACTTGCTGGAGAGACTGACAGCAATGGCAGAAAACTTGGAGATTTGGGGACGAAAATCGGATTCAGCTTTTCGGAGGCGCAAAAGAGAGTTGGAGAGAGAAATTGAGTGGCTCGGAGAGAGGCCAACGACGACAAGAGCCACCCGATTGCTCGAGGCCCGTGTCGAACTTGGGAGGCTGCTTATTCAAGAAGAGACGATATGGAGGCAAAGAGCAAAAGTCTTTTGGCTAAAGGAAGGAGATCTCAACACTAAATTTTTCCATCAATCGGCTTCCACTCGAAAACGTAGGAAGAAGATAACGAAATTGAAGGATAATAACGGTGAATGGGTGGAGGGTCAACAGGGTTTATGCCAATTGGTGAGTGGATATTTTACACATCTGTTTGACGCCCCAGGCACTAGGGAGGAGGATAACAACTTCTTGGGAGCAATCCAGCAAGCTATCTCCCAGGAGCAAAATGAACAATTAACTAGGCCATTTGAAAAGGAGGAGTTTACTGAAGCAATTAAACAGATGCATGGGGACAAATCGCCAGGGCCGGACGGATTCAACCCAGCTTTTTATCAAAGAAGCTGGAGCATTGTAGGCGATGACGTCTTCATGGCATGCGTAGAGTGGATACAGAGAGGTGCCCTCCCAGAAGGACTGAATTCGACAAATATTGTACTTATTCCAAAATGTGATGAACCGACGGCAATGACGGAGCTTCGACCCATTGCGCTTTGTAACGTGGTGTATAAAATATTGTCAAAGGTCCTATGTAATCGATTGAAGAGTGTTTTGCCGGATCTGGTGGATAGGGCACAATCCGCCTTCGTATCGGGCAGGGCGATCCAGGACAACATTCTCATTGCATTTGAAACTTTACATATGATGAAAAACAAGAGGAGCGAAAATTGTGGGGACGTGGCATTTAAAGTGGATATTAGCAAGGCTTACGACATGGTGGATTGGTCGTATTTGCAAAATATTATGCGACGCCTAGGGTTCTCGGAAATCTGGATTAATTGGATTATGATGTGTGTAACGACCGTGTCCTATTCAGTCCATGTGAATGACGACCTGGTAGGGCCGATCCAGCCGGGAAGAGGACTTCGACAAGGGAACCCCCTATCCCCCTACCTCTTTATTTTATGCGCTGAAGGCTTATCAGCGGCTATTAGGCAAGCAAACATGGATGGACTCCTACATGGAAGCAGAGTGTGTAGAGGAGCGCCGGCTGTATCACATCTATTATTTGCGGACGACTGCATGCTCTTTTGTAGAGCCTCTATTGAAGAATGCAGGCTGCTCAAACAAATACTTAACAATTATGAAGTTGTGTCGGGGCAAGCTATCAATTACAACAAGTCGGGCGTCTTCTATAGCAAGAATTTTAATGCTTCGACAAGGGACGTTATTTCCGGTATTATGGGGGTGGTAAGTCCATTGAATACGGGAAGATATCTGGGATTGCCATCTCTTATTGGCAGAGGCAAGAGGCAAATTTTCAACTATGTCAAAGAGAGACTATGGCAAAAACTGCAGAGTTGGCGAAGTCGCAAAATCTCGAGAGCTGGAAAGAAAATACTTATTAAAGCTGCAGCACAATCTATTCCCTCATATTGCATGAATATTTTCTTGCTGCCTTCCACGCTCATTGATGAGTTACATCGGATGTTGAACGCTTTTTGGTGGAACAGTGGGACGGACGCTACCAAAGGGATGAGATGGATGAAATGGGAAAAGATGTGTTCGCGGAAGAGTGTTGGAGGGCGTGGCTTTAGAGATTTACACTTATTCAATGTTGCCCTGCTAAGCAAGATATGCTGGAGATTAACACATGAGCCAAATGATCTGGTGTGCCAAATTCTCCGAGCCAAGTACTACCCGGAAAGTTGTTTCTTAGATGCCCCATTAGGCAACAATCCTAGCTTTACACGGGCTAGTATCCACTCTGCTCAGGACCTGCTACGACAAGGGGTGAGGTGGAAAGTGGGATCAGGAGAAGACGTTTGCGTTTGGGGCTTTCCATGGGTGAATGAGGAGACGAGTTTCTATATTCAGTCACCGCTTGTTGAAGGGTTTATGGATATGAGGGTGTCAGACCTCATGGTACCAGGGTTGCGCCAGTGGAGTAGGGAGCTGATCGAGGAGGCTTTCATCCCGCGTGATGCCACAGCTATCTTACGAACCCCAATTTCGCCGGCGAACGGAGTGGACAAATTGATATGGCATTACGAGAAAGATGGGAGATATTCAGTAAAATCTGGTTACTTGCTTGCGATGAAGTTAACACATGGGGAGCAACTGAACGTAGAAGGGCACTGGGGGGCGTTGTGGAAGCTGCGAGTCCCGCCAAAAATCAAGGATTGTATATGGAGAATATGTCGCAACGTATTGCCGAACAAGGTGAATTTGCATGCACGGAGGGTGCATAATGACAAAGCTTGTGTGCTTTGTGGAGTGAATGACGAAACGGCGTGGCACCAATTCTTCTGTTGTGATTATGCACTACAATGTTGGAGGGAGGCCCGATTGCTAACGGAGGTGGAAAGCATAATACCAACTGTGGAATCGCTGGCGGACTTGGTGTTGAATTTTCTGCACAGCCGAGGAGGTGAAAAGGGTGGCCGATTTGCTTGTGTTCTGTGGCAAATATGGAAGCAAAGGAATAATAGACTATGGTCCGGAGAGTGTGCGCATCCAGGACGGGCTGTACAAGAATGTTTCCAGCTGCTAAACGAGTGGTTACAGGTGCGGAAACCGAGCACCAGCAGCAAGGGCCCAAGAAGGTGTGTGGGGTGGCATAAGCCTGCTCGTGGAAGGCTTAAATTGAATGTGGACGCCGCCTTTTTTTAAGCGAGCAACGAGACGGGGGTCGGAATGATCTTAAGAGATGATGAGGGTCAATTCCTGGCAACACGATCTATGGTGATCCAAGGGTGTGTTGATGTAGCAGTAGGGGAAACTATGGGGTTTATGGAAGCTATATCTTGGATACGTAGTTTACACCTTGACAATGTTACCATCGAGGGAGACGCAAAACGAGTAACGGATGCAATTCAATCACGCGCAACATATGACTCGTCTTTTGGATATTTTATTGAGAATTTTAGGAGGTTATTGGAGTCCCTCAATAATTGTTCGGTTTCTTTTGTAAAGCGTGATGCTAACACTTATGCACATGCTATTGCTAGGGCTTCTCGATCGGTGGAAAGCCCGTTTAATTGGGATGACCCCCCGGACTTTGTGGGCGGGCTCCCCCTTGATGTTTGTCATTGCATTGAATAAAGACATTGGTTGTCGAAAAAAAAAATAACAAACATATCAATAGCAATTAACAAAATACAAAATCAGTGTAAAGCAATAAAATAATTGTTCATAATTATTTAATACAAGACAAGCTCTGCAAAGTAACATATTAATGACTTATAACTGATTTGAAAAAACAATTCAATTCAAAGGTTTTACCCATTACCTAGAATTCAACAAATTTATCAAAAAAACAAGCAATTCGATATTTCCGATATTCCACCGATATGTCACCGATATTTCGGAGTACTAGATTCAAACGTTATCAATACCGATATTTTTCGATATTTTACCGATATTTTAGAAAAATCTCGTTCACGTGAATATCTATATCGGTGGACCAAAAATACCGAAATTTCGGCGATATTTCGACGAAATTTTGCGATTTTTTCGGCCTTGGCAATGAGTATGTTTTCTATAATTGTACTATTATTTGGTTGTTAATAAGGAATAACAATCATACCTATCAGTTTTGTTTTATTTAGTCAAATTCTTTAGAAATGAGATCAAATTTAGCTTTTATTTTTTGACTTTTTAAAATAAGAGTGTTACTGTAGTTATAATGTTTAAACAAAAATATTAAATTCATATAAGGGATTAAAAAAAAAATCACTTTAAAATAAAATAAAATTGAGTAGGTTCAAAGGTAGATATCCAAAATAGTGAAGAATAGATGATTTAAAAAGAGTATGTTTTATACTCGACTAAAAAATGAAAGTATGATTATTCTTCCAGTTTACAAAAAAGGTGTACATAAAATAGAATAGAATAGAATGCTACATGAGAAGTGAAGAGAGCTAAACAAATTTCTTACAAGAGTTGCAATACTCGAAAGAATCATCAAACTGAAACAAATCTTGATTAATAAAATTTCTTTACTAATCAAACATGGATCATACAACAGAATCCTTGGATTCCTTGTCTGGATTGGCAAGAAGTGGACTAGTTTCCCTCTCTTTAATCTGAAAAAAAAAACATATTTCAGTTATAACAAGACAACATCAAGAAGAACTAACATGTAAATGAGTGAACAACGGGTACCTGAGGCGCAGACGAGGCGTCGTCCTGCTTCCTTTTGGTCTCGTTGGAGCAGAAATACGAGTACATCCCCATCCCAACCATGGCGACGAGTATCCCTATGATGTTTCTGGTGGCGAAAGGATCGTGCAAGAGAGTGTAACCGAATGCAAGAACAAGGCATGTTTTAAGGTGGCCTAAAACTTGATATGTAACCGGTGATGTCTTTCCAATCACCAAGAATGTGCTGAAGTTTACAAACACTGCTATCAAGCATGACAGCACTATGAATCCCTGCCAAATCCATCATCTTAATTAGCACGAAAAAGGGCTCGTTGTTCGTTATAAAACAATCACAAACTTACCAAGACAAGGGGGGAGTATTTGAAGGAGAAGACATTCTTCTTTGTGAGGCATTGGTCCACAAAAGGCCCTGTCAGGAACAGAATGGCTGCTTGAAACGGGGCCGATTGATACAGCAGCTGAGTCGACGACACGTTTAGCCTCTTCTGGATTGTGTTTGTCAGCTGGAAAAAACACAATCTTTAGTTACTTTGATTGCACAAAACAAGAAATGAAATAGTTTAGAGAAATAAGTGAAGAAATTAGTACAATTTGGCCAATGCAAGTTGTAATAATGGCAAGGAGGGACAGAATAGTTCCAACAAAGTTGAGCTGAAGATCAGTTACTGATGCAATTCCAACTCCAAGTAAAAGAACACACAGAGAAAGTTTGATCTTCTGGCTGAATTGTTTATTCAAGAAAATGGTTTCTAGCACAACTGTGAAAGGTATGATTGCAAGTTTTGTCATCTGAAAACACAAAAATGAATCAGATTTTGTGCATATTTCATTGAATGAAGAATTAAACAGAATTTGATAATAACCTGATAGAAACCAATGGAGTTAAATCCCAAACTGAGATTGAGAAGTCCAATGGAAACTCCATTTAGAATACCAAACATTGTAACTGTTTTCATGTCAATTGGTTTGTTTTCAAAGAAATTTAAGCGCAGGGCCACATGAAGACTGCAGTATGTCACCATTAGGTGCCAACTAGTAAGCGTTGTGGCTGTAATTGTAACAACATCAATTGGTCATTGTTAAAAAAAAATCACGGTCAGAGTCGAATAAACAACATCTTCTGGCTGAATTGTTTACTTTTCACACTGATCTGGGCACGAAAACTAAGAAAATGTGATAAATTGAGAGTATTTTGTTCCTTTCAACTTTATTAAAGTGATAAAGTAAAAGTATTGTGTAAGAAAATGTAACGATATAAAGGATAAATAAGTGAAAATTTTGAGTGTAAGAATTGTGTAAACTGATTTAGTACGGAATGTGTTACAATATTTTGTTTCAAGGCTAAACATCAATTTATGCTTTTTTTTTTTTTTTATGTAGTTTCGATCGTTCTGTTTTTTCAGACTACTTTTTTGTACTGCATAGGGTATTTTTGATGCTCCATTATTAAAAAAAAAATATTCCTAAAAAAAAAAAAGTCCTGAAAGGAGCCAAGAGTAATTATAATAATCATAAGTATTATCTCATTAATTACTTGGTTGCAAGAAAGTCGTGATTTGTTGATATGTACAGAATTTTGGGATTGACACTAGCTTGTTTATCAAGTTTAAACTAAATTATTGTATTGTTTTTATTGGAGTAAAAAAAGATGGGAAATTAATTAATTAATTAAATAAGATGAGTAGGAATAGGAAAGCTTACCAAACTTGAAACCAAGATTGCTCATCAAAGCTTTGTTGCAGATGACTATGGATACTGATGATGCAACTGAAAGGAATAGTGCACCCATAACACCCAATTGGAACCCAGACTTCTCTCCCATTTTCTGCAGCCAAACATACATTATTATTAACCAACCAAAAATCACTATAATTGTAACTTTTGGAGTATCAAACAATATTCCTCATTGGAGGATCATGAGTTATATAAGAATGAATTAATATCTCAATTGGTGGTACGAGACCTTTATAAATCTGTGAGGACTTGATTCAAAGTGGACAATATCATACTAATGTCGAATACTGAGGTCCTTTCAGAACCCAACAGTAACAAATTAAAATTGTAATATAGTTCATTTTCAGAACCCAACAGTAACAAATTGTAATATAGTTCATTTCAAAGTTTGTGTTTTTGTTCTACAAACATAAGTAGTAATGACTCTATAAATCAAGAAAGACATGACCATGCATACCTTTGAAGACTTTTAGCTGCCGGAGAAGTGGGCAGGCGGTGGTTGGTGGCGGAGGTGGTGGTGGAAGAGGGGTGTATGAGTTGAAGAGAGAGTGATTGTGAGAGGAAAAAAAAGAGTGGTTTTATTAGGAATTAGCATGTGGTTGGTGCTAACTTAGTTTCTGTTGGCTTTCTCCTTCCAGAAACATAAATGTTAACGGCCATTAGAAGCAACATAACGCCATTTCTTGCTAATTAAAAGCGTGTTTTACATAGATCTATTATTACCTTACCATAACATTATTTATTTATTAATAAAAATGATCATATTGCGTCATAATGATTTTTTTATTCATCTTGAATGTATATATTGGCACCCATGATCCTCAACCAAATAAAGTACACCTTCTTGGTTTAGTGAATTCGCACCCATACACACATGACATGTCCCTTTTTCTTTTTAGACATATTCACATAAATTAATTAAATCATATCTTGTAGTAATTTTTATTTAAAATGATTTTAGCTTCATACAGAATCTGGCATAATCGTTTATATCAAAATTAATTAATTATATATACATATATAGATAATAAATGTCACATTCACACCATCCATTATATATAGGCAGTCATGTAAAATGTTAAATGCACCGGAATCCATCTACTCAGATGTTAACCAAAAGTATCCCAATTGTTTTAGTTGTTGTTCTAAGTTGAGCAGCAAGCATTAATAAGGTTAGGAATATTTAAAAAAAAAAGAAGGGTTTTATATGATTGTTGTCTTAAGACACAAGAATGGAAGGTGGAATGGCTACTTCTTTCTGCCAAAGCAAAATGTTGACAACACTAATTTATTCGTTTGGTGAGACGAACAACTTAAAGCTCACCCCACCACCTTTTATCACCAAAATCCAAAAATGATCCAATAATAAAAAAATAAACAAAATCATATTTTCATGACTCACCCTCGTACGATACAATCAAACTTCACCAATTAAAAATAATAATAGTAAATTAATGAGTAAAATATATAGTCCTCCTTATATGTATTCCACTATTTTTCTTATTTTTTTTGGGTGTGATGATTGAAAAACATAATAAAATAATAGAGGACTACAAGTGATATGATTAAGACAGATAAAATTATATGATAAAAATAAAATGAGAAACGTATTATGAGACTTTTAGAAGAAATAAATAAAAATGTTACAAGGGAGTATTTAATTTGAATATGTTTCATAAACTCGTGTGATGCTATGTCGTCTCAGTCTTGGAAGTGCATTTTTCATCACTCAACTTCTGTACAGATTTTAACTATTATAGATGCACGGCCTGAAAGATCAGTTTGTTTAGTTCATACAAACGTCAGTGAATTGACTCCTAATAGTTGGGTAAAGTTTTTGTCCATTATATATTTACCTTTTTTATTATTTATGTAATTGTGACGCTTAAGTAATGCAATTCTGCTTTAGAAAACAAAATTCATTTTAACTAAAAGAACCAAAGGAAAATGTGTACTACTGAAATGAGCAGGAAAAAAAAAGACACAGAATAGTGCGGGTAGGGTATGGATCAATAATTTTGAGGAATTTGAAGTCAAATACATTCTGGTCATCCACAATAATCAGGCATCGTGTACTTAAGGATTATACTCAACTCATGCAAACCTCATTTAACTTGCTCTTTAAAAGATAATTGAGTTAAAACTCTACAAGTCCATGGATCATATAATAGTTTAAATGTGACCCGTCCCACGTATGAAACTATCTCATACAATTTTTCTCAAAGAAATTTGATAAACGAAGATGAATTAGCTTCCCAATAAAGGATGAAGAAAGCCCAAATGCAACATGAAACATCTATAACAAATAAATTTGAATGGTGAATAAGCAATTGAAACACACATCTTTGTACACCATAAATGCGCAGGAAACAACTGAAAATAGATAGGCAAAAATCAGGCCAGATAGATTAGTACTCATAATTAGTAATGTCCATAATAGGAAGAACAAACAAAGAACTAACGATTAGTAATGTCCATAAGTGTACATCAGATCCGGTAGAACCTATATTTACTTCTGCACAGACGACTCTGGTGGGTTTCTTCCTTTTAGTATCTAATCATGCTCTCTATGGTACCTCAGATAATCCTACAGCTAGAAAAGAATACAAGTCACAAAAAAGAATCAGGTCACAAGGGAAACGAAAAAAAGAAAAAAACCAACCAGGTCATACTTAAGGGTCATCAAGCTGTGAAAAATATGCCTTGTCTGCATTTGCAAGGCGATCTTGAAAGAGCGCCCACTCATTCTTGCATCTATCTCGTACCTATATTAAAAGAAAATGTCAGAAAAACCCGTATTCATCTGAGGAATAAGCACAAACACAATACGTTGTATAAATAAGTATTATACTAATGGCTAGCAGTAGCCAGTAAGAGTAAATTATTGATAGAATCCTGCAGAGGGACCAAAAATCCACAGCTTTCCAGAGTTTAAGTTCGCTATGCAATTTTAAACTTTCAAAGACGAGCGATTGGCAACTAAATATAGCTACATGAATGTATGCAGTAAGGGTTTTCAGAAAAGCATAATTCACATCAAGGTTGGTTCAGAGGATATACATACCCCTTCCCATGGAGCTTTTCCGCTATCAGTCTCACCCTGCATGCATCATAGAAAAATTATAAATAAAAGAACATGAATGATAAAATATGAAACAAAACAAGAAGAATATAGTTAGAACGAGGCTTGATAACTCTTATTTAGAAGATGGTAAATCAAGATAGGATAGCCGTATAAAAAAAAGGTAAATATATGTAAAAGGAATCTGCACCATAACCTTCAACAGGCCATGATGACCATCAATTTTATTCTTTATCCAAAATATGAAAATCATTATACTTATGTTATCATTTCACATGAAAAACACCCATGTCTTCATCTTATAGATGATGTCCTTGATAAAATTATTTCTATTTAATTAAACACAGTATAATTTCACAGACCACCACTATGCAAAAAGTAGTTGGTTATCGATGCCAGACCTGACTTCCAAGTGATGGAATCACTCGATGCACAATCCATTGTGAATCAACAACACCAATTTTTTCATGTGCAGGCTGCAGAGGCAAGTACAAGTAATAAGATTCAAATATCCTCCAAGAGTTGTGGGGGGAGTGGGGTAGGGGGGGTGGGGGGGATGTGAGAGAGAGAGAGAGACTAACTTCAACACATCTTCTTAAAGCAAAATCCAATCCCCATCCATGAACCAGGTCATTCTGCACACATAAAAATATATTTGTTGTTCAACACATAGTTATTATTCAAGCAACTCAATGATGGAAAGTTGGAATGAGAAAAATTAATCAAAAAGAAAAAAGGAGTGTGTTGTAATGTATGCACCCAATACATGTTAGCTACCTGAATCATATGCCAAACACATCTCCAAGCTTCACGAGAAAACACTGGAGCCATAATTTCCACAAAGCTGAATAGAAGCAGAGAGAGAAACAGTTACTATCACAGTGTATCAACAAATACTAAAGCTGAATGGACCCAAAACAAAATATTGTAGGTAATAACGGCAAATAAAACTAGCTTTCTGAACATAGAGTCAATCATCACTATAAGAGAAAAATAAAATAGGAAAAATGAAAATTCTCAGGCTGTTACGCCAAATAACGAATTATATTTAGAAAAGGAAAACATGAGTGTCACAGAAAAAAAAAAGGTGGATTCCTTATGCCTGGGAATAATTACTGGAGATTTAGGATATATAATCAGGACGTAATAGTAATATATATTCCATATTATTTAATTAATTTTTTATATTAGATTTATAAAACCAGAACCACACATAGGTACATCTCTTTAAATAGTGAGAGAAAGCATATACGCTGCACATGGAGGCAACTTTGGGTCACTGCACCAGCCTGGTTTCTCCTGTGTATTCCTGCATCAACATCCATTCACCAGTAGATTAAAAAAGTGGATATAGTAAAGGGAGATTTGGATCGTAAATGGTAAACGTACTTGTGCACTTCTCTGTCACCTAGTCTCTTTGTCATTTGCCATGTCAGTCCATTGTTTGGTTCAAGACCAGGTTGGGTAATCTCTAAACCATGTTTCTTTACCAAAGCAATGAACCTAGCAAGTATAGAAGGTCTAGCATCAGTTCAGAAGCTAAAAACACCATTAACATATAATATTAAGCATTAGGGACTGCCAATTACTTCTCAGCATTGAAGTGTTCAACTCCAAGATCTTCATCCCAAATGAAAATGTAATCATATGCAGCTACAACATCTGGATGCAAAAATCTCTTTGCATACCACCTAAGAAACAAACAACGAAGAAGTCCTCAAGTACAGAGTATAATTTTGCTATTTAAAATTAACATTGTCAAGACTCGTAACTCAGTTTGAAATTTTAAGTATCTGAATGACTAATTTTCTTCAGTGACCTGAAGCTTTAGCAGCTCAAAAGCATAGCCTCTGAATGTTCATTATCAGGTTAAATGCCATTTATGCAAGGCTAAAAGCTATTGCAGATTACATAAAAAAAAAAAAATTGAGTTTCAACATAATCTGTATATGTTTTTTTATGAAAAATAAGCGAGAATTACTTTTAAAAGCATTCTCAAAATAGTAACATAACTTCAATACATTTAAATTCACACCCTACTCAGGCATTGAACAATAAAAAATTAACAAAGTCTGGTAAACACCCACACACTTACCATTTTGTTTGTTTTCTAACACTGACATGAATGGCATTCTTTGACCACTCCAATTGATCCCATTCAGTTGTTTGGCCGTCATAATGGAATAGCATAATTTGAAAATCATCAGAAAACTACAACCGGTGCAAAATTAGCCTTTATGAGCTGCAACTTAAACAAAAGAAATCTACTTAGGCAATAATGAAATTCTATAGTAACTTACCTTTTTCACAGCTTCATTAACTATGTTCTTTTGTTTCAAACCAACTGTAAATGTTACCAGGTACTTCGGCTTCTTTTTTAGATCCTGAAAGTTTTAGAATATAGTACTAAGTATTCTCTAATCCCATGAAACCTTATCTTAATTAAAGTAAAGTCTGCAAGATGAGGTCATAAAATATATGCTAAGACTTTATCACATTTCTCTTGTGCTGCCTAAGCTAAGGCACCATGATTAAGCATTGAAGAAATCACTAAAGGGAAACGATGACGAATGAAACTAATCATTTATAACCTACAAATTTTTATGCATTCTACAAGCATAAGCAATCAAAATGCACATATAGCACAATAAACAAAAAAGAGATAAACATATAAATAAATAAATTGCACAAATATGAGTGAACAGAAAACATAAAATAAAGAAAATGAAAAATTCTTGTCCAAAATAGTATCACTACTGAGATACTCCTATATCAGAATTAACAAAGAAAGGCAAGTCCAAAAAAACAAGAAAAAGCTGTTGCAAACACCATAACTAGCAACTATATTCTTCACAAATGTACCTCGCTAGGTTCACCCCATAATCTTCTCAGATAAAAATCTGATTCTGAGACAACTATTCCCGGTGGCAAAGACTCTGCACCACGAGGATTCGAAGGAACATGTATCTGGAAAAACAACAAATTATGTTTAACAGTCAGTTGTTAGCAGACACCAAAATCAATCAAAAAATAGCACAGTTCGGAATGTAAAGTTACAAACAAATTACTCAGTATATTAACCGAACAACAAAGCATAGGAGTACCATGTTTGCCACAAAACAAATTTTCTTAAGAGGCAAATGGAGTACACAGAACGTGGTGTGAAAAATTAACCCAATTCAAAAGCAAACGCAAAAACTCTATGAAATTTACCCCCATTTCAATGTTACGAATAACCAGTTAACTGAAACAACAATAATGTTAATAATCTGGTATCTGGTGGACGATGCATCACATCAATCTATTCGAGGGATATCATAATCACATAAGAGTAACAAGAGGGTAACAAATAAGAAAAATGTGGACATATGCCTATATTTGAGCTGACGACAGTAATAACGTCCAGGAACCAGAAAAAACAAAATAGTGAAACCGTTGAGTCTCTGTGCAAGGTAGCTGCATTAATTGTAATAAACAACAAATTAAGACTCTTACTTGTTCAGTACGTGTTAAATAAATTATATTCTATATTCTCTTCCATTAAAATAAGCTAAAGAATCAATCAATAAAAGCAGCATACAGTACATCATGAACATGTAAGAGAGACAAAACTACCTTGGGTGTTGTAGGAGTGCTTCCTGAACCAAGATTTTCAGGGAAGCTACGATCACCAGACGACTGATTATCATCATTAAAGGTATCAAGAGATGGTACAAAACGTGAAGGCATAGCAATCTGAAATTTTATTTTATTTTAAATAGTTAATATGCAATTATCTAAATGACAGAAGAAATTCTCATCGAGCAGGCAAAGAGGTCTTACTTTACTCAAAGAGACAGAGGGAAATGATACACCTATAACATATCCAAACACCATCCCCGTGATGGTTGCGATGATGAGTCGCAAACTACCATTTGTCTTCTTAAAAACCCCACTGCATATGAACAAAAGAACAAAAGGATAAGCAAACTATTGGGCATAGTTACGCACATGTTGAAGCTGTAGCTCTACAAACCTGCGAAGCGAGGTTCCCATTATGATAAAAGAAGTTGCTCAACTCAAAGGTTATGCACTAGGCAGAAACCAATTCCGTGAGCAACCGTAGCAAAAATACACCACATCTGCCACCTTCCCAACTCTGAATCCCACTTCCACAAAGTGAAAATCCTGTAAAAAGGTTCGCAGGCCGAACCATTTAATTGCACATACCGTGAGTCTAAATTTAAAAGTTGAGTTATCATCAGAATCAATTATCAAATTGTGATAAAGTCCTTCAAAATAATGAAAGCAGTTAACTCAACTTCAAACTATTTAACAAGCGAGTGCATGGGTAGCAACTGAACTAACCCAAATCAGTATACGGTTTGAACAATTAGCAAAAAATTGGAGAAGGAAAACTTGATTGAAACTTTGATCTGCGAGGCACAACTCCTGAAGCACATGCAACCAGCGACATTATTAGAAACTAATAAACAGTGATCCGCGCCTACTGAAAACTACTAAAACCAAAAAACGACCAATCTGAAATCTCAAGTAAATTTATGATTAAAAAACAATTAAATCTTAAACCCATGGAAGCATAGAAAAATGACAAAGCAAACCATCTATTAATAAAAAAAAATGGAACAGCGAACTCAAATTCACATAAAATATATACATGTCCAAATTCCGTTCCTCCTTGAAGAACGATCATCAAAATTCTGACGAAATCAAAAGGAAATGGAATCGTTCCACCTCCAAAAATAAATGGAAAATCACAAAATTACAATTAGAAAAAATAGAGCAACAACGAAATCAAATGTTGAAAGCCAAAAGCAGGAATCCAGGGTTTCAGAGGCTTACAAATTTGAACCTTCGATTGAGAGAGCGGCAGAGAGAGGGAGGGAGAGGAAACCGGGGTATTTTGTGTTCGTGAGAGATCGTATGGTATTATTGCGGGCGACACCATGAAACTGAAAAATAAAACGCTTTTCACCTTTATCTGAATTTACTCCCTCGCCCTCCCCTGCTCCCGCTACAAAACACTAATTCCTTTATACTTGGATATTTTATTTTATTTCCCGGTCCCAATTCCCAAATACTAATAAAAATTATATTTACCAAATTTTGTGAGTATTAGATTGGCAAAAATATTATAATTATTATTTTCCATTTATATCGCTTACCTAAATTAGTTAATATAATATTTGTAATAATAGCAAATTGTGGAATGGAGACAATTTTTTTGTAACACTTTTTCATCACATATTGTTCGCCATATATGCTATATATAACCCTAAGTTTGACTTATTTGATGTTCATTGCGAGGTTTATATATAAATATAAAGTGTGAATAACACTCTTTACATCAATTGTATAGTGTAATTATACACAATTATCATATTTTAATATAATAATAAATGTTTTTTTAGTAAAAAAAATAATACTAACAAATTAAGTAATGTTTTTAGCAAAGAAATATATTAATATTTTTTTAAATAGATTTAAGTTTAGGGTTGGCAACGAGGCGGGTATGGGACGGGTTTGGCCTTTCCCAGGACCCGCCCCGCCAAACTTTTCTAGACCCGTTACCCGCCCCGCCCCGCTTCAATACCCGCCAAAACCCGTCCCGTTTCGCCCCATGAACCCGACGGGTAAACCCGCCCCGCCCCGCCATCACTTTTTTTTAAAAAAATTATTTATTTTAAAAAATAACACATTAAAATCAACTCTTAAAACTACAATAAAACATCAATTCCAACATCAAATAAAACATAAAATTTTAAATATAACATAAAGTTATAAACAACTAATCACAGAATAAATAAATAATCTAAGGATCTAAGTAGTTTTTAAAAATAGAGTAAATCGGTTACAATTTTAGAAGCCATCCTAAATTCGCAGAAATAAAATACAGTAAATCAATAAATTCTACAACCACTCTATATAATCTAATTAGTTAGAATTGTTAGATGTCTTACCAATTGAGAGGGGAGAATTAATAAATTAATATTATATATATATATATATATATATATTAATTTTTAATATATATATATATATACGGGTCGGGTCGGGTATATGTAATCCCATTACCCGTCCCATACCCGGCGGGTATTCGTTGACACACTTTAAATCTTGATTTTCAAAATTTTGCTATACACTTTAAATTATGACTTAATTTTACGGTCACGGGGCGGATACTCCTTTTGTCCTTTGTGAGATGATCGATTTAATTAATTTATTTAGAGAGATATACTCCGTATGATTCAAGTATTAATGCACCTTCGTGCATTGTAAGAAATTTGCTCAAAATGAAAGTAATGTATCCGATTGAAATAATTAAAGAGGTGATGATTTTACATTAAAATATTATAAGTCAGTAATTAAATTTAAATTGTGTCTAAAAGTCGTGAATTAATATGAAATTAACCTTTTTTATTTTTTATATGTTATATGTGTAATATATTTCTTTTCAAGCTTTTTAAAATATAATGTATTTAATTCCAGTTGTGAACATTGACTAAATTAAATTGAAAAAATTGATACAATAAAGATTGATTTTGTGCTCAATCAAATTTATAATTAGTTTGAAAATAAAATAGAAAAGTCATGCTCGAATAGAAATTGAAATATATAGATTTCGTCATGTAGGGTTATTTATTAGCAATAATGGAAGATGGGAGAGAGTTTTTTTTTTTTTTTTTGAGAGTAGATGGGAGAGAAAGTTGAGGACGGTAATAAATGAGAATAAATGACAAATAGTGGTTAAGACTTAGGGGCGGCTTGGCTTATTTATAATATGAGCCGGGCTAAAACTTTTTAAAAAGTCTATTTACTTAAATAGGCCGGAGTTATAAAATTATGTGTTATATATATATATATATAATTAATTGTAGATAAAGTTTTTTATATATTTTATAATAAAATAATTCTTATATAATGCTAGTAGTAAATTAATGCAAATTAAATTTATTTTTATATTTGAGAAACTATTTTTTAGTTTTTATTTAAATTTACTACTGTATTGAACTTATTTTGATCGTGAATTTATTTGTAATTTTAAATATTAAATTGCGTTTTTTAATTTTCGTATGAATAAATTTTAAATAGGCTTCTAACAGGCTCGTATGTCTGGCCTGTTTACTAAAAAGGCCGGACCAAACCCATAAAAAAGTATATTATAGATAATAGGCTAGACTTAAACTAATTTTTTTTAAATAGCCTAGGCTTTTTCATACAAAGTCTGACCTGGCCTATTTCCACCCCTAGGTCACTTACATTTATATAAATAGATACGTGGAACAAATTAAAATTATCCTGCCTAACCGGTGCTTTGAAAATTCAATTAAAAGTAAATTAATTAGATATTAAGTTTTCATTAACATTAAAAAATTTCAACTTTGAGAAAATAACCGTCAATGTATTTCTCTAAAAAAATCAATTAAAACATGAAATTGAAATGCATTTTGAATAAGTGAGATCCCAAAGCCAACAAATTTAATCGAACAAGTAATTAAACCCACCTGTCATGAGGAACATTAGGTAAACCACTTAAACATTATTAGAACCTTCGTGTGCTAGATTCTTCTCCACTTCATTTTGTAAGGGTATGGGTATGCTTGTTATGGAATTATAATGGTCGACAAAAATTATGAACTTTGAAACTTTAGTATTTAAAAATTCTGATAAACACCATGATATATGGAGTACTTTCATTTGTTTTGAGATTTTACAGGGCAAGGTATGATGGTGGAAAAATTGATTTATTATGAGTGTAATGTTAGAATAAAAAGAAGAGTATAATTTATAAAATTCTCTAAACACACATAAAAAAATGTCAAGTCGAACCTAGCGTAGCCCTGCAAAGGGCATATCAACCAAGAAGATCTCTCTTTCGAGACTCTTCAATCATTCATCGATTTCACATGTTAAAAAGTTATTTGGTCATAAACCTTGATATTAATTCGCCTTCTAAAATTTTCTTTGAGTTCTGACTTTAGTGTTCTCATTTTAAATTACAGAACACACATAAATTTGAGATTGCATGGTTCAAAATTCAACTGAAATAGTCGCGAAACATACGTACCCTAAATTCATGCGGAGATATATAAATACAAGAGTTGAAAATAATGGAAAACAAGAAAATTTTAAATTTTAAGGATTTTTTTAAAAAGTATTAACAAAATATGTAGCGGTTGTACATACTTTTTTTTTTTTTTGTACAGTAAAAAGATCTTTCATTAACCTCGAGTAAAAAGGGGTACTCAACCCGTATATTTACACATAAAGGTCAATGAACTGTGTAACACTTTTGTATTTTTTGAGTTATTACTCAATGATACACAAGAATAGATTACATAACCATCCATGCTGATAAAGATGAGTTGGTGACCAAAGCATTTTCCCCTCCAAGCCAGTTCCACATGCTGATCTTTATTTTCTCCACAACTTTCTTAATTTCTTGTCATGCAAATTATAACTATACAACTTTAAGTATATTTTTAAATAATATTAATTGACTAATATTATTAAAAAATATTAATTATGCATCAAGCACATCACAATTAATGCACTCAAACATTACTCTTCATAAATGTTGAAAATTAGGGAAATTATGGAATTTATAATCGAGATTATTTAATTTCGAAAAGCATATAAGGTCATTTTCAAGGGGGGAAAGGAAGCTTATAGTTAACTACATAACTTAGTGGCATCTCTTTTAGCACTTGGTAATGGGTATGTGTAATATTCTTATCCTAAAAGGAAGTGAAAGTTAAAGGAAAAAAAGTTCTTTTATTACCTTTGAATATTAGCCAGGTGCCGACTTTCTATAGATTTATAAGACACCTTTTTTATTTCTCTTTTTCTTTTTTAAATTAAATAAAATTTGAATTTATCGAGAAATCAAATATTTATTTAACATTTTTTTGGAAGATATGATGTGGAAAATGTTAAAAAAAAAAGTATTATTTCAGCACGAATCTAGTAAATTTATTGTATACTTAAAATACTTCAAAAGTCTCAAACGGCAAACTAATTGAATACAAAGATTTGTTAATGAATCGTGATTTATGACATCTTTAAGACAATTTTGGACGTAGAAGAAAAATAAAGTCATACACATCACATGATGCTATGAAATCGACCAACCACAAATTTGCAGATTTGTTTGTAGATACGCATATTATAGTGCATGACATCATTATGAAGATTTTCAAGCCAACGATTAAAAAGGAAAAGAGAAACGAAAAAAGGAAAAAAAAGACCCGTTATGGATTATTTAGTTACATAATCCGAACAGGACATGATGATGATCACATGCTCTTTTTCTTTAATTTCTTCCTAACATGACATTGGTGTTAGTTACATGTACCTGTTCATTGCTCAAATATTGCATGTGTCTAGTCTAGGCTTGTGATGAAGTAATTGCACAATTAAACTTATTGAGATGGTCTAAAACAGGTGACATAGATTCAGATAACAAAATCAACAACATTAGTTCAGACGATTTGGTTGAGGTGATTTGGTCCAATAAAAGAAATTTAGGTGACTCGATGTTAGATAAAGTTTTGTCACTTGTAAAAGATAATATAACTGAGATTCTCTTTACGGAATGTTTAGACGAGTTGTTCAAAGTTTAGTAGAATTGTTCATATGTATTCAAGGAATTATGGTAAATAAAATGAACTTAGAAATGAAATGAAAGTTTGAATATAAAATAGGAATGAACTTAGGAATAAAATGGTCATTCTGATTAGTATAAGCTAAAGAATGAAATGTATTATTGTGAAAAATCTATTTTAAATTATTATTATTGATGGTTGAAATTAGTATTTAATATTATTATGATTGATTATTATTATAGTATTTTTATTAATGCTAATAATTATTATTGACAAAAGAGTTATTATATTAATATATATTTGTAATATTATTGATTATTATTTATAGTATAAATATATATTTTAAATGAGAATAATATTTTTATTTTTAAATAAAATATTATTATTGCCTAATTAAAATGACACATACGATCTCAAATTAAATCATATTTTCTATAAGAATCATGTGTCTTGTTGCGACTTGAAATGGGATCTAACCTCGAGTTACACTTATATACATTTATATACATTCAATTGTTTGATGCAATTGGTGCAAATTGAATCACAGTTTTAATTTGATCTAATTTAAATGGTAAAAAATTTAATTGAACAATTGAAGATTTATTCAAATCACTTATAATTGCATACAAAAAAATTGTTAATAAAACTTTGGGCTAGCTAGTTATTGCATAGACCCGACTTTGTGTATCATAAAAATTATGACGAATTCTTGTATGCAACAATTAAATGTATATAACTATATATATAATTGAATTTTAAGCGATTTAAATAAAAATTTAATTGTTCAATTGAATTTTTAATCTCACACTCACACATTCTAATTAAATTAAAAGTATAGTTTAACTGCATCAATTGCACCGTAGATTGGATGTATGTAAGATTGACTAAAAAAAATATTTTTATTAGACCTAACTTATACTGTAGTAGTATTTAATTTCCAATATTTTCTACGAAATATAGGATTCTTTACTCATCCAGTCAATTTAAGTACAGTACTTCTCAAAGATTACAAATAGGATGTAATCCCAGCTATACATTCAATGAAGTCAACAATCAATTGACTTTATCGATTATTTGTTTTATTTTTATTGAATTGCACTGCTGATGACTGGTCCATAATTTTTATCCCTTTATTCCATGACAAAACCTATAGAATAACGTGCATTTCTATTTTTCTTTATCTACACAATCAATAAACCGAAGGATTTTTTTAATTACCATAGACATGATAACTAATACTCCGTAATTGTATTTTAAGCAGGGCTGTTATTCTAGTCGAGTCGAGTATTTGAAGTTCGAGCTCGACTCGATAACATTGTCGAGCTAGAAAACTGTTGGAACCTGTTTACGCCGTGTAAACTGCAATATCGAAAATTTCAGAATAACAAATAAATACCACAAATAAGTCGAGTCAAGGGAATCCCTTTTCCCGCAGAACAGAATACGCCCAGGATAGTGCTCGACTGTTACGGCGTTTCGTTCCCAAAGGTAAAACGACTTTCACTTCTTACACAGTAGCACCACTGTATAAGAAGTATTGGCGAACGTACTTAGTACGAACTGAACACTCTCGGATATAAATCCGGCACAAGAAAGAACAGTGTAAGGCTTTCGAGAGCTCAACACACTGCGTAGGGACGAGAGGAGAGTAGAAGGGCAGAGGGGCGAATTTCAGCGTAAGTTTGGAATGAGGGAAGAGTCTGTATTTATAGGCACAAGAAACCCTAGGAGGTTGTTGAGAAAATTGTGGGAATATCACGAAAATATGTCTTGAAGACTAAATCTTGAAGACCAAGTTTGAGAAAATTCTTGAAGTAATTCGAATGGGCCGAGCCCATTCCTGAGTTGGGCTTTCGGAGTTTTTGGGTCTGCAAAAAGATAGGCGGACCACCAAAGACCAATTGCCAAATCAGAAGTCGGGGCGTGCGGGCGCGCGCGCGTGTGGCTCTTAGAGGAGTGTACCTCTTTTAGATAGTTGAACTACCAAGCTACTTCAATACCTTTATACATCATAAATGTTTTGTGGGTTTCCTATGTGGGACAATTTCCCACATTCTCAAACTTCCAAATTGAAACTCTTCAACTTCAACAATTAATTTCTCACTCACCTTAACTCGGTTTTGAGATATTAAATATACCACGTTCATCGGAGTAGATCGACTATGTCACTTTCAATTATTTCTTAATTAACGTTTAGTCCGTCTAATTAATTAAATTAGATCAGGGTGTCAAAGCCCAATTAATTCCCATTAATTCCAACAATCCCCCACATGAGTGAAAATCGTATCTATACAACATCAGACTCAGTGTTCAGTTCGAGTGAGATCTCCGTGCTTCCGGATAAGTGGCTTTTGGCCTTGAACTTTCCGTAGCCAAACACTATCGGATAAACCGGCGGCTTAGTGGTCGCGATGCCTTGAACTATTCCTCCATAGTGTATACCTAGACAACAGTGTCAGCACACATCAATCTCGTCTTCGTAACGTTCTCACGTTTTTGTCCGTTTTGGCCATGGACTTCCTTTGTGTTCATAGATGTTTGGTCGAAGCGGCCCCCACTTCTCATTTATATAGGTGACTTCCTTTCGAGTATCCCGTTATACTCTAGGAATCATTAAGAGTCGAAGACTCAGCCTTTACCACATCTTACGGGTCGTTAACACTTGAGATAGTGTTGTCCGGAATAGTCGAATTTTTCAAGTGTTTTATCACTAACTTCCACAGCTTCGTTTTCCCATTGAACCAAGTTCTTGGGATCTCCAGTCATCATGGTTGGGTTACCACTGCTTTAGTTTTTCTTGTGGGTTTTAGACCCATTCCTTCTACCAGCTTGTTCAATTGATCTCGGTTTATGCTCTTCGTGAGCGGATCCGCTATATTATCCTTAGTATTGACATAATCAATGGACATTGCTCCAGTAGAGATCAATTCTCTAACGGTGTTGTGTCGACGACGTATGTGTCTCGACTTTCGGTTGTACATGACATTCGTAGCTCTCCCAATGCCAGCTTGACTGTCACAGTGCACCGTCACCGATGATACCGGCCTTTTCCAACATGGAATGTCTTCCAGAAAATTATGCAACCATTCAGCCTCTGCAGCGGCTAGGTCTAACGCTATAAATTCTGATTCCATTGTGGAACGAGCAATACATGTTTGTTTCTTGGACCTCCACGACACTGTTGTTCCTCCAATAGTGAATACATATCCACTAGTGGACAGCGAGTCTTTTGTGTCTGATATCCAATTTGCATCACTGTATCCTTCGACTACAGCTGGATGTCTTGTGTAGTGAAGACCATAATCAAGGGTGTACTTTAAGTATCTTAATACCCTTTTCAACGCTTTCCAGTGCTCATGACTTGGATTGTTCGTGTATTGACTCAACTTGTTTACCGAACATGCAAGATCAGGGTGTGTACAGTTCGTGATGTACATCACACTTCCAATGATCCTTGCGTATTCCAGTTGAGCCACTGGTTCTCCTCTATTCTTTTTCAAGTGAACATAGAGTTCCAAAGGTGTCTTAGCAGGTGGATCGTCAAAGGCTTTAAATTGCTTTAGTACCTTCTCCACATAGTGAGATTGAGTCAAGGAAATTTCATTCGACGTTTTCTCTATCTTGATTCCAAGAATCACATCTGCTAATCCCATGTCTTTCATGTTGAAGTTTCTACTTAACATATTTTTCGTATTAACTATGATATCGTGATTGTTACTCATGATTAACATGTCATCGACATATAAGCACACAATAACATATCCATTTGGTGTGTCCTTCACGTATACACACTTATCACATTCGTTAATTCGAAACCCATTTGACAACATCGTATTGTCAAATTTCAAGTGCCACTGTTTAGGAGCTTGCTTAAGTCCATACAGTGATCGAACGAGTTTGCACACCTTTTTCTCGTTCCCAGGAGCAACATATCCTTCAGGTTGATCCATGTATATTTTAGCATCCATCTCACCATTAAGAAATGTCGTCTTAACGTCCATTTGGTGTATTTCGAATAGCGACTAACACCCGAATGGAGGTGATCCTTGTCACTGGTGAGTATGTATCGAAGAAATCATACCCTTCCTTTTGTTTGAAACCCTTTGCAACTAGACGAGCTTTGTACTTATCAACAGATCCATCTGCTTTGTACTTTCTTCTAAGGATCCACTTGCATCCTAAGGGCTTACAACCTTTAGGGAGGTCAACCAACTCCCATGTGTGGTTTAAGAGAATAGACTCATATTCACTTTTTATGGCTTCTTTCCAGAGGTGTGCATCTGATCTTGCCATTGCTTCCTTGATAGTTTTAGGTTCTTCTTCCTCCGAAACATAAGTAATGAAGTCTGAACCAAAATCTTTATCAATTCTAGCTCTCTTACTGCGTCTCGGTTCTTCACTCTCTTGAGTGGAAGGACTAACAGTGTCGTCTGTTGCTTCGAGAGTTCTTTTACTCGAGCTATCTTCCTCTTTTTCCTTAAGAGGAAATACGTTTTCAAAGAATAATGCGTTCTTTGACTCAATTGTAGTGCCTTCTGTCATATCCGGTACTTCGGATTTGTGAATCAGAAATCGATAGGCACTACTGTTTGAAGCATATCCTATAAAGATACAATCGACGATTTTAGGGTCGATTTTAACTTGTTTAGGAAGCGGTACTTCAACCTTAGCCAAACACCCCCACACTTTGAGGTAGTTGTATGAAGGTTTTCGTTTCCTCCATATTTCATAAGGAGTTTGATCCTTAATTTTATGAGGAATCTTATTCAGAATGTGGTTAGCCGACAGAATAGCTTCCCCCCACAAGTTCTGAGGTAGACCGGAGCTGATTAACATTGCGTTCATCATCTCCTTTAGGGTTCGGTTTTTCCTTTCCGCAACACCATTAGACTGAGGTGAGTAAGGGGCTGTCGTTTGATGTATAATCCCTGATTCAATACATAATTTTTCAAACGGAGCTACGTACTCTCCACTTCTATCACTACGAATTGATTTAATTCGAGTGTCCAATTGATTCTCTACTTCAGTTTTGTAACGTTTAAAACCTTCTATAGCTTCGTCTTTACTCTTTAAAAGGTAAACGTAGCAGAATCTTGTACAATCGTCTATAAAAGTAATGAAATACTTTTTCCCTCCTCTAGTTTGTACAAACTTCAAATCACATACATCCGTGTGAATTAAGTCTAGAGGAGTAGCAGTGTTCCTTTCAACAGTTTTAAACGGTAGTTTGGTCATTTTTGCTTCCGTGCATATTTTACATCGTTTAGATGTATCAACGTTGTCAATTTTAAGTAAATCGAGATTTACTAATCGCTTTAAGGATTTTAGATTCACATGTCCTAATCTAGAATGCCATAAAGAGGAACACTCAACGATATAAGCAGAAGTGGAAGCAATTTCATTAATAACTTGTTTGCCTTTGGGGCTTACAACCATTGTGCTTAATTTAAACAAACCATTCTCGAGATAACCCTTCCCGAGAAAGTGACCAAACTTACTTAGAACTATCTTATCAGATTCAAAGACTAATCTAAATTGATTGCTAACTAGAAGAGACCTCGAAATCAGATTCTTCCGGATGTCTGGGACATGCAGCACGTTCTTCAATGTTAGCTCATTTCCAGATGTCAGTTTAAGCACCACTGACCCAATTCCAGCCACTTCAGATGAGGCTTGATTGCCCATGAACAACTTTCTCCCATCAGATGGAGAGTAGTCTGAGAATGCAGATCTCTCCGAGCAGGCGTGGCAAGTGGCACCAGTGTCCACAAACCACTCTTTCTTGTTGTCCACCATGTTGACCTCCGTCACCACTGCGGACATGTCCAAATCCGTAAGGTTCACAGAATCTTGTACTTTCTGTTTGCCCTTTCCCTTATCGTCACGACGAGGTTGACGACACTCACTGGACCTATGGTTCGGTTTCCCACAGTTATAGCAATTTCCAGTGAATTTATGCTTTGTGGCTGGACCCTTCCCCTTCACAATCTTAGTTGTGTTGGCAGCAGACTCATTTGGACGTCTCCCTTTCCTTGACGGACCCTCTTGTTCCATCAAGTTAGCTTTGACTTCAATCTGGAGGGCAGATCCCTTGCCTTCCCTCTTTCGATTGTCCTCCTCAATCTTGAGACGGATAATCAGATCCTCCAAGCTCATAAGCTTTCGTTTGTGCTTTAGATATGATTTGAAATCCTTCCACGATGAAGGTAGTTTCTCGACCACGGTTGCTACTTGAAAAGCATCAGGTAACACCATATCCTCAGCAGCAATTTTATGGAAAATAATCTGCAGTTTCTGGACTTGATCCACTACAGACTTGTTATCATCCATCTTAAAGTCGTACAGTTGTGAAACGACGAATTTCTTTAATCCGGCGCCTTCAGTTCTGTACTTTTTCTCCAAGGACTCCCACAGTTCCTTTACAGATTGTATGTCACAGTAAACACTATAGAGGGCATCAGAAAGCCCTCCAATAATGTGATTTCTGCATAGATAATCACCACTTAGCCACTGATCATAGAAGATCCTTTCTTGTTGGCTAGCACTTGCCTCAGGCTGTGTAGGTTTTGTTTCGGTCAAAAACCTATCCATTCCAAGCATGGTCAAGTAAAATCGCATCTTACTTTGCCACCTTTTGAATTCAGTTCCGGAAATTTTTTCCGGCTTTTCTCCTTGTACGACCATTGGCCTCGGCCCAGGTGCAGAGAAGGTAAACATTTGATCCCTCATGGGATTGTGGAAAGGAGGAATAGGTGTGAACGGATCACTTCTGTTCTTAACCCTTTCCGCATGGTCATTCTGTTTTCCTATATCAGAACTGTGTGAAACAGATCGATCAGGAGACGTTTCCTTACTGGCATCGTTGCCAATATTCTCAATACTATGCATGACCTCCGTATTAGTGGGGTCAACATCCATGTTATCATTGACATTCAACATTGCAGCAAATTAATTCAATTAATTAAGTCCGAAAATATTAATTATATATTCGAAATTAAATTAACAATATTCTGTTCTGCGATTGTTGGAACCTGTTTACGCCGTGTAAACTGCAATATCGAAAATTTCAGAATAACAAATAAATACCACAAATAAGTCGAGTCAAGGGAATCCCTTTTCTCGCAGAACAGAATACGCCCAGGATAGTGCTCGACTGTTACGGCGTTCCGTTCCCAAAGGTAAAACGACTTTCACTTCTTACACAGTAGCACCACTGTATAAGAAATATCGACGAACGTACTTAGTACGAACTGAACACTCTCGGATATAAATCCGGCACAAGAAAGAACAGTGTAAGGCTTTCGGGAGCTTAACACACTGCGTAGAGACGAGAGGAGAGTAGAAGGGCAGAGGGGCGAATTTCAGCGTAAGTTTGGAATGAGGGAAGAGTTTGTATTTATAGGCACAAGAAACCCTAGGAGGTTGTTGAGAAAATCGTGGGAATATCACGAAAATATCTCTTACGTGGATAAGTCTTGAAGACTAAGGGGGGTGTATTCAATTGAGATTCTGTTGGATTTTTTTGGACTTTTAAAATCTGGGGGTATTCAATCCGGATTTTTAAAAGTCTTTCAAAATTTTGAGGTATTCAATACTGTTTTTAAAAAGTTTTTAGAAATCTTGAGATATTCAACAATCTATGAATTTTAATACTTTATGGATTTCGTTGGATTCTCTTTCAAAAATATAAATAAATTTCACTATTCAAAATCTCTTCTAAAAAATAGAGATTTCAACGGATTCTCTGGGAAGAAAAAAAAAACTTTGTTAACTATGTTCTTCGATAAGCATCACAGATTCTTCACCACCATTATTATCGTGAAAAAGATTACATCTCTATATTTTAAAATTATGTTCTTTCTTTAAAAATTATAGTATATTAATAATGATGAATAATAATTTTTTTTAACTAGGTTTTAGAATAATAATGATGAATAATAATTTTTTTTAACTAATCAACAGAATCTCAGAAGACCAAGTTTGAGAATTCTTGAAGTAATTCGAATGGCTTTCGGAGTTTTTGGGTCTGCAAAAAGGTTGGCAGGCCCCAAAGACCGCCGAAGCCGAGCCGGACGGGCGGGTGCACGCACGCACGTGGCTCTTAGAGAGACCGCCAAAGCCGAGCTGGCCGGACGGGCGGGTGCGCGCGTGTGGCTCTTAGAGGAGTGTACCTCTTTTAGATAGTTGAACTACCAAGCTACTTCAATACCTTTATACATCATAAATGTTTTGTGGGTTTCCTATGTGGGACAATTTCTCACATTCTCAAACTTCCAAGTTGAAACTCTTCAACTTCAACAATTAATTTCTCACTCACCTTAACTCGGTTTTGAGATATTAAATATACCACGTTCATCTACTCCGCGAGTAGATCGACTATGTCACTTTCAATTATTTCTTAATTAACGATTAGTCCGTCTAATTAATTAAATTAAATCAGGGTGTCAAAACCCAATTAATTCTCATTAATTCCAACAAAAACAAGCTCGGCTCGACTCGTTAAAGGGTCTAACGAGCTTAACGAGCCTATCGAGCTGAACCGAGCCGAGCCTAACGAGTCTAATGGAATTTAAAGAAAAAAAATTAGATATCAAACCTAACAAGTTGAGCACGAGCCGGCTCGTTAGTAAATCGAGTATCTAACGAGCTCGAGCTCTGCTCATTTAACGAACGAGCCGAGCCGAACTCGAATCGAGCCGAGCTCACGAGCGGCTCGGTTCGTGTAACAACCCTAATTTTAAGTAATTGTATTGAATTTGTAATCTCTATATTAAAATTAAAGTAAAATTGTGAATCAATTGCTATGCACTCGTCAAATATTTTAGTATACTGTGATATTATGCTATAATAATATTAATGTAATGCTAATATCATACAATTATGTTTAAAAATTGTCGAACCGAAATCTTCTTAAGAAAATTAGGGAAAACAAACAAAAAAACGAGTGATTTTTTTTTAAAAAAAGGAAAAACTAAAATAGATGGTTCAAAACCGTAACCGATTGCTTTAACCGTCTAGTACCTACTTAATCACCATTCATCAAGTAATACAGGAGCCAAAATTTTGGAACTACAGTAATCAGTTTCTCATCTTTATCTTGCTTATTTTATAAACCCCACATTTTTGTTTATACAATTGGAGACTTTTCCCTGTCAAGACATTAATAACAAACACTATTTCAGAATTTAAAAAATTAATAATAATAAAAGTAATAATCAGAATCTTGCACAATGTGAAGGTAGACCAGTTTCATGATTGGTCATCACAACTTCTGTTGGATTGCATTCTAGTACATCTTGTCCCAACTTTGCCCCTGCAGCTTTCAAACCTTTCAAAGACAATGCTTGATTGAATAGGTTCAAAGATGGCAACTTTGAAGCTGGAGGTAGTTTTCCATTAGGCAAAAAGTTCTTGAAGTCTTGATTCAGCAACGGCACCTCGAAATCCGTCTTGTCATGCTTAACAACGTTGTCTTTCGCGCTAATATGAGCACCGGGCTCCATATGATTAGTCGAAAAACTTTCCTGATTTGGAAAGTTGGGGTAGAGTGTCACATAGCCTCTTAGATACATCATGTCAATGAGAAACTTCTTCCATGAAGCTTGCCAGCCATTAGTTCTTGACTTGGGAATTTGGACAGGATTCTGCTTTGCATCATTGGTGAATCTCATGTTCATGTAGACGTAGAATTCGCGCCAATGTTTGGGGAAAAAGACTGCACCCCAACTGCAGGGGAGCTGGTGAAGATAAGGTGTGTTTGGATGGATAGATTTGAAGAAATTGGTTGCGTTCCATTTAGGCCTTTCTTTGACAACTTCGACTATTCGTGGGGTGTATAGGGAGATGGAGGAGAGCTCGGGGAGGGATACTTGAGGATCGTAGTGGTAAGACAGAAGCACGTATTTGATCCATAAGTAGTAGTATGGTGAGACTTCAATATCGTCCTCTAATAGTAGGCCAAAGTCGTCGTCTGATGAAGGGTACCAGCTTTCACTAACGGCACGAATCAGGCCTCCTTGGATTATTCTTCTACGCACAAGCTTAGGCCCGTGTGGCCAGACGAAGGCGTTCACTAGCTTTAAAGTCGCCTCGTCCACTTTGCTATCCATGTTGAAGGTGATTGCAACTTCATCTCCTACATAGTAGGCATTGGTGAGAGATTTGAGAAGCCTTGATAGGGAAGTAGGCCTGTTTTGTGTGATGATACTTATGGACAACCTCATCTTATTCCAATCTGCAGTTCAGTTCAGTGAAAACAATTAATACTAACTAACTAATGCAGTAGTACCTTTTAGCAAAACAACTGATACTATTTAAAAGAATCAAGAAAGTTTGAGGGACTTACTAGGCAAGGCAGTTGGGCGAAGATCGGCCATCCATAGAGCTTTCGGGACAGAAGACGATGGCAAAAGCACTAACGACGTACCATTCGTGTCTGTCGCCATCTTCAATGCGTTTTTCACGTTTGAGTCGATGTCCGAGACAGTGATGACTAGGCTTGGATTGTGAATCTTGATGAGGCCTTTCATGCTAGCATAAACAGATTGTAAAAGAGGGACTTCTGAGTTTGAATTCTCTCCAGACAGTGCATTGATTCCCAGATCAAAGATCTTGAATCTTCTCTCTCTGCACACACTTTTAGGCCATTTGAGAGCTGCAGCAGCTTCTTCACAGCTGCAGAACCCCCCACCAGAGACCACAATGTAGGCCTTTTTTCCAACAGTGGATCGGAATTTTTCGATAAGAGGAGCAAGAGCTTTAACTTGTTGCACGGAGTGAGCGTACAGTAGTGCATCGATCTTTTGAGGATTCATGGCTGCCCACTGCGTTATGTACCCCGTAGAGAGCGCTTTCCACCACTGATTGTCTCGAACTTGGACAATGTCTTTGAAGATTACAGTTGTTTCTGAAACATAAGCCAGCCTATGTTCACTGTCTCCCCATGTTTCTTTATCCTTTTCATTCACAGGCAACACAAATGATCCTGCATTTCTGTACTTTTGAAGCTGATAGCTGTGTTCACACATACATTCATCACAAAAATTTAGGACTCATACAAACTATAAAAACAACCCAAATTAAAAACATAGATACATACCTTAAGTGAAGATCTTCACCAGTCATGAAAGTGAAAGGAGTCTCAATGAACAATGTTTTGATAAGGTCTGCAGATAAGAACCATGAGCTAGAGAGAAAGTCAACTTGAACAACTTTGTTAATGGTGATATCATAAGCAGGATCAGGCAAGTAAAGCCCAGCTTCTTTTGACCCAAACTTTCTGTAGCTTGGAAATGTGAAATCCTTCTGTCTGAAAGGCAAGATCCTCCCAATACTACCTAACACAGAGTTCTTGTACTTGTCTGTTCCTGCTACATGTGATAGAATCTGCAGCATCTTTCTCCCTGGAATCATATCATCATCAACAATGTAAACAAGATCAGCTTCTGTTTGCAAAGCCATTTGGAATCTCCCATAGTACTTGAAATCATAGCTTGAGCTAATCAGGCTTATTCTTGAATTGTTGTAGCTCTCAACAATTCTCTTCAAAGACTGCTCATTTGGACTCCCAAATGAAACCACCCAAACATGATGGAACGGGACGGTTTGATGAAGCAGAGAATCGAGCTGCGAGCACAGCGTCTTTCGCTTGAAATGGTTCAAGATTACTGTGATCTTAGGGACATGATGTGAGTCCCATTTCGACTTCATTGCCATTAACTCGTCCAGCGTTTCAGTCCCGCTTTTCGTTCTTTGAAAATCGAGCACTTGTTGATAGAGTTCAGTCTTTAACTTGATCATCTTAGCATCATTAGACTTCTTTTGCATGAAATCTATCTGTTCATGCTCACAGACTTGCAATGGACTAAGTGGAGGGCTGGTTACAGAATTTGCTTCTTGGTAATGAGAGACAACATGAGATTGAGGGGTGACCATGAAGTTCTTCCATTGATGGGCGATACGAGTAGCCCACGCGAAGTCGGGCTTTGCTCTGAGATCAAGAGAGGGGCTCATGTAGTAGAGCAAGAACGTGGCGTATACTGCAAAGGCGAACTGCAAACACGTTAAGACTGAAACGAGGCGAGTCGAGGAGCCTTTCGATGCTCTCAACTTATTAGTACCCTTTCCTCCCATGTAATCACTCAGCATTCCTTCCAAATACTCTCCACTTCTTGATGATGTAGAATTTCTTGCAAAATATCCCATATCAGTATATCACACAACCTGCAGCATAATCAAAACACCATTAGTCTTACATTCCAAACAACAAAACAATTTAACACACTCAAAACTTGCAAATCATTTAACCTTGAAAATGAAGATTCAATTCACTCAACAAAACAGAATAGATTGTGAGAAAGTTGATCAACATACATATAGAGAATGTGGGGGTGGTGAATAATGTGTGAAATCAAGAAAGCGTAAGGATGAAAATGCAGCAATGGTCACATGTGATTAGCCTCTCAAAACATAAAACTAATGACTACCAACGAGTTTTCTGCACTTCACATCAAAACATCATTAGGGACTAATGCAAAAGCCTACTCTGCTGCCGCAAAAATAGCAACACCCCCCCCCCCCCCTCCATTTTTTGCACTTTAATCCCTATTTAATTTATTACTAATAACAACATTAATTGAAGTCACATAATATGAATAGTCAGATGTTTGTCTTCATGGCAACTCAAAGAGGCCTATCAATCTCACATACTTCAAGAAAGTAATAAAATAGCATAAATTTGTCAACCTTCATTCTTGAAAAATAAAGGACATTTGACTTTAAAAGTGTGCATATTTAATACCTTGATAAGAAAGGGGAAAATCAAGAAATTATCAGCCTTTTCTTCTTCAACAAATTAAGCTAAAATGTGAGCTTCTTAAGCCACGTAGATGATGAGATTATTGGAATGAATGAAGATTGAGTTTGAAGAAACTTATATGTAGGCTAAAAATGGTGGGGGGAGGGTTGACTTTTGATAGCTGTTTGTGTATATGTTGTATGTATCATGTAAATGAATATGGAAGCAAGCTTTGTTAATGGTTTTTTGCCAAACTTTTTATAAGAGTATATTTTATAAACATATATGGGCTGTAATTAGTTACTTGGAAGCTTCAATATTGTTTGGCTATTTTGCAGAATGATTTGGGAGTTTATTTCAGCTTGTAGCCAGTTTTTTTGCAGGGGAGAAACAAAAGAAATAAATTAAAACAAGAATTAGGTAACTTTGAAATAATTAATACGGAGTACTAAGGTTCTGAAATTTGTGTGAGTATATGTTATGTATTTAATTTAAGTAGATAAAAGTTCAACTGCTGCGTTGAATACAACATTTTAAAATTGATTTTTGTAAGATTCTTTGGGTGATTTAAGTTTTAAAAGGATAAAGATATATATGTGCATGTAATGTAACAATAAAAAAGTGTGTGCCATCATCAGAATATAGGAATAATGTGACAATATTAGTTGATGTTGGGTTTGGATAAAAGAATTTAATATTTAAGTATTTAAAATAGAAGAACACTCAAGTCCCTTTGAAAAATTCAGAATGAGATTATTGGCTTTAAGTTTCAAGTTCATGTCGATTCAAACAACCCCAATAAATTTAGTACTGGAATTTTAAACACGTCCTCAAATTATTCAATCCAAATGCAAATTATCGAAGTGGTCAAATGTGTGATCATTTCACGAATCTTATTAGACAAAGTGGGATAGCTCAAGTGATTAGAGCACCACTACCTAGGCCTCAGGTCCTGGGGAAGAGAAAAAAAGAATGAGTATTTAACTTCAATCAAATTTCACGAATCTTATTAATAGATTTATATGAGAATTAATTGGAATTCAGATTTTGTATTTTACTTTACTTCATTCTGTCATAAGTTAACACCACCCCTTCAAAAAAAAAAGTGTCATAACACTACTATTTCATACACCCTCCATCTCATTTTACTTTATGTTTGAAAGAACATTATGTAAATTAAGGAGTACTATTAGTTTTTAAGAGTAATTATATGGGGAAAAACTTTTAATTGATGCAATTTTAACTCAGTTTTAAATATTACTTTTAAATCTTTTTTTTATTTATAATTCGTGAAAAAATATTTAAAAATAAATAAATTCGTTGAAGCTTTAATTTTCACCAATTGCGCTGAAATGGCACTCTTAATTTTTTCAAAAATAATCTCTCCTCTAATATCCCAACATTATTAATAATGTTCAATTTTTTATTTTTTCTGTCATCATTCTATCTTCAAAGTACTATACACGAAATTATCATTCAAATTAATTATTTGTTACTCATTAGTAATTCAAGCTAGACGTCATGAAAATGATGAATATCAAAATTTAGTGCCTTTTTTCCCACTTTGTTGAACTCCAATTTTGTGTCCTCCAACTACTTGGATTTTTTAGGCTAATCTTAGAAATTGCATGAATTCTAACCGACTTCATGATAGAGTAGAAAAATACTCAAGGAAGAGTAGGAATTACCCTTTTTGAAAAAATAAATAAAAAATATACTGGTATAAGTAAAATTAAGAAAGGAGTAATGGGTACCGTTTTAAGGTAAATTGGGATAAAATTTCGCATGTCAAATTCGAGCCATGTGGGTCAATTTTAATAGAAATAAATTGTCTTACTACACAGTTAAAATAAATTGCAGAAACAACAACATAATTTTTTGGGCGAATTCACGGGTATAAAAAACTTACCTATAGTAGTATAAATTGTTCTTGTAGTAGTATATTTTTAGTTTTGTAGTAACATATTTTAGTCTTATAATAACATAATATTTTTTATCTTGCAACACGCGAATTCGCCCAAAAATCTAAGTGTGTGTTAATATTTTTACAATTTATTTTTAATCTTAATAGTATCATATTTTAGTCCTGTGATAACTTATTTTGATTTTATAGTAAATCACATGCTTGCGACTTGTAAAAAAATTTAAGCGACTCGAAGCTGTGCTTATAACCCATAATTTTTTAAAAACAGTTTTAATTAGATATATTTTATACATAAATATTACATACAGGTGTTTAATCAGGTGAAATATTAGAGACTGAACATATTAATTTTAGTCTGGAATTCTTACTACATGAGGTAATTGACACAAAAGTTAATTTTATTTAAATCAGTAAAACACACGGCATGCAGTACATGCACACTGGATCTCATTCACGTGCACACACGTCGTAGTAAATTTATCCATTAGAAAATAAATACATTCTTAGTCATATAAAGATTATAATTAATTGTGAGAACACTTTATTTATTCATGGTCAAAACTTAAAAATCATTTAATTTCCTGTACTATATATATAACTTTGTAAACAAGTCAAAGTATGCACTTGATTCATCAAAAAGTGCGTACCAAACCCACTCAAATAACTAAAGGTGGCTATCAAAACTTGACCTTTAAATATGCAGGGATTTATTTCATTTTCCTACTAACGGAATTTATTAATTTAATCTCGATTGTTGAATTGTTTGAAATACGAAAGTATAGTATTGATATTACTTAGGTGAATTAATGTATAAATTGTTATTATTACTATTAAATTGCAGAAGTCGAAAATCGGTAGTTGGGCAGATTGGCACCGTCTAGACGGCTAGTCGAGGCCTAGACGATGCCTAATTGGCCGTTTAAAATTTTATTTTTAATTATTTTATCTTATAATTTTTAAGCCATAAACACAAAATTCTAATAACCATTAATAAAGAATTGTAAAGGGATCCTTGAAGAAATTATAATTTGTAAAAATGATGCTGTATTTTTTTAGTTTTCACCCTTTGACAATAGAGTTTTACAAAAAAAAAAGGTTATACATCGAGACAAAAGCCACGTGTTTTGCTCGAAGCATCGATTTCACTTGAAAAAGTGTGCTCGATCATTCAAACCGGACTCTGAAAAGTAATTAAAAATAAAGGCCTAGTCGAAAATCGCTAGACGGAGGTAGACCGAGAACTAGCGCCTAAGAGCCGACTTTTTCAACAGATCTATTATTAAAATTATTAGAAATTGGATCAAAATTTAAATTATGTTACCACTTCAAATTTGGATCAAAATTTAAATTATGTTACCACTTCAAATTAATTGTGAAATATTTGGTCAACACTGAGAAATCTGGTTCGTATTCGTATTACGTGTACGTATATATATATAACTGGCGGCTATTTGTATAAACATATATGGAGTGATACCTAAATAGACTAAATTCTCGAGGCATTAATTTTGAATTCACATGTGTTTTGTCACATTTTATATATATTACCAAGACTTTAGGGTTATTAATTGCCAAATTTTTATGGCAATTAGTGAGGGTTTTAGTCACAATCTTTGAAGAGACTACGTGGAAGATTGATTTTCTTGTGTATGAAGGTTTTTTTTATTTTTTTTCAAACTTTTAACACTACCCAACTCAAAACTTGATTGTATTGTGTATGTGTTTTTTTTTTAAGAAACCGACATTGAATTGTGCGACAACCTTTATTTAATTAACCGTATTTTGATAAATAGTTTATTTTAATTTTTAAAATAGTTCGATCTTTTTAGTTGTATGAAGTTAATGGATAAACCAAAAGGTCCAAAACATTAATAGAGATTATTTCTCTATTTGTTGCATTTGATCGCATTAAGATATAGTTGTAAAGAGAGTAGAATTTGTTATATCTTTTGTTTCTTTAATCTACTGTCGTGGAATTAACCCTTACTGGACAAGATAGAAGATTTAGTGGGATTACACTGTTTATAATTAAAAAAAATGATTTAAAATTTATGTTTAAATTAATGGATTGAAATTTTAAATTGACAATTTATACTCAAGATGTTTGGATTGTAGGATAAAATTGAAATTGAGTGACAAATGTCTAAAATACCCTTACATTAGTTTTTATATTTTTTATACATAACTCCGATGAAAGGAAATGTCAACTACATTAACTAAAAAAGAAAAATGCGACTCAGTAAAATATCAAAGATCTATTAAAATGAAAGGAAAATATTCAGCTCACTAAACACAACCGAACTTTGTTTCAATATAATCCATATTACAAGATTAAACCGTTCATTTCACAATTTTTTTACGTACCAGACTTCAAAACCAAAAATCGGCCTTAACTAGGTCATTCTCATTTTAATTATAAAATTAAATAACCTCAATTTTTTTATAAACTAATCAAATCCCTTAATTATTAATTTAATCCAATTAAAATCACATCCAAAATGCAAGCGAGTGGTAAGATATAATCATAAAACAAGTAAATGGAAGTGTCACGCCCCAATTTTCAAAATAATAGATTTTACAAAAATAGTTGTTGATATAAAAATAAAAGGCATAAACCAAAATTTTGAAATAACAAGTGAAACTCACAAATTTATTTTATTCAATAAATACAATAACATTTGGCGGAAGCTTAAATAATACAGTAATTAACAACTCAAAAAAAAAATTAAAAATATATAGTGAATCATTTCTCAATATTTCATGAAAAAAATTACTAAAAAGTTGAACAAGCTCAATTGGTTTTATTAAATGATAATAACTTTGTCATCCACCGCTCCTCCTCGCCATCAGCTCCTTAAATATGAAAAATGTTAAAATAAAGGGGTGGGCTGTAATGATGATGTCGTCCACATAGAGAAGCAAGAAAACAATAGACTTGCCCTTGTGAAGATAGAATATCGAGGAGTCGAACTTGCAAGCAGAAAAACCAAGGCCGAACAAAAAGGTATTAAACCTTTGAAACCAGGCAAGGGGAGCGGCCAATTTGATTGAACAACAATGACGAGAAAAACCATGAAGATGGGCTTGTCTAAGACACCATTGAGGAATGCATTTTTGACATCAAGCTGGTGGAGCGGCCAATTTGATTGAACAACAATGACGAGAATAATCTGAACAGTTGCAGCTTTGACCACTGGACTGAAGGTATGGGAGAAGTCGTCGCCAGGGATCTGAGTGAAGCCCTGAGGGACCAAGCGAGCTTTATGACGCTCTACACATCCATCAGAGTGATATTTTGTCCGAAATACCCATTTGGAGCCGACAATATTTACGCCAGATGGGCGAGGAACCAGATCTCATGTGTGATTGTTGCGAAGAGCATCAATTTTTTCTTGCATTGCTGCGAACCAAAACGGAGTCTTGGCAGCGGACTTGAACCCCCGTGGTTCAGAGGAGAGGGCCAAAGCAGAGACAAGTGCTGAGAAAGTAGAACTAACTGGGTATTTAGGCTTAAAGATACCCGCCTTACTCCGAGTTACCATTTGATGCGAAGATGTAGATGGAGGCAGGGTGCGAATATGCGGTGGTGGCGGAGCGACCACCGGAGCAAAGACCTGATCGGGCTCAGAAGGGCACAGCGAGCAAGGAACAGGTGAACTCGGAGAAGATTGGTCGACAGGAGAAGGCGAGCAGATAGGTTCCAGAAATACAGAGACATCCAACATTGGTAGAGGAGATGAGCGAGCTGAAGCCGAGAAGGGAAAGCATTGCTCGTCAAATTTGGCGTGTCGGGTGACAAATACCCTGTTCGACTCTGGATCAAGACAGCGAAATGTATCCCAAAAATATACAGGGGCGACTACGAGGCGCCAGCTTGTGCGAAGCACAATCACGGAGAAACGGATAAACTCGGCAACCAAAGGGCTTGAAGTTTCCATAGTTCGGTAATTCGAAAAAGAGAGTTTGAAATGGAGAGGTGTCACTCAAGATGGTGGAGGGCGGTCAGTTGATGACATAAACAGCTGCTGAAAAGGCATCAAACCAAAAACGAGCAGGAAGATTAGCATGGAACATTATGGAGAGCCCTATTTTGGTGATGTGTCGATGTTTGCGCTCAGCCTTGCCATTTTGCTCAGGAGTATATGGACAGGATAATCTATGGAGAACTCCATGTGTACGCAAGAAGCTGGAAACTATGGTGTTGACGAACTCCGTTCCTCCATCACTTTGGAACACCTTCATAGAAGTAGAAAATTGATTGCAAACAAAGGTATGGAATGTCTAAAAAATAACCGAAAATTTGCTTTTAGCTCGCATAGGGTATATCCAAGCGAATTGAGAGAAATCATCAAGGAACACAACATAATATCGATAACTATCTGATGATAAAACGGGTGCAGGACCCCATAAATCACAATGCACAAAATTAAGAACAGACAAAGCTCGTTTTTCATTAACTTGAAATGATAATCTTTTGCTCTTAGCTAACTAACAAGAAGAAAAAACTCCCGGAGTGGGTAATACGGACGTAACTAAAATAGATCCTAGTCTATGCAAAATGTTGGGATATGAATCCTATAAACAATGTTCTAATTGATGAAAGTATGTTTTGATGGCCAAAAGCAACTTAAAGTTAGTAATATATGTGGTTCTAAGTCATCTTAACTAAGTCATCTGAATATAAGCTTACTAATCTGATGAGAAACTTGAATTGAGATTACTGATCTTAATGCTAACTGAAGTAAGTTTACTGATCTTATTTAGTAATACTAAGAATAAAATTACTGATCTTAACTGAGTCATGTGAAATAAGATTACTGATCTTAGTATGGAAACTGAGAATATTTTTAGTGATCTTATATGAGATATTTGAAATCTGAGTTACTGATCTTATATATATACTTATTGATCGTATATGCTTACTGATCTTATATGTAAGTTACCGATCTTAGATGTTTACTGATCTTATGAGTTACTGATCTTATGAGTTACTGATCTTATTGGTTACTGATCTGATATATGAACTGTTAGGAACTAAGCTGATGTTTTGTATTGTATAGACAGCTTATAGTGTAGGACTTAGATATACTCATCTGTATATAGTTCAGTTGATGTATAGATAGGTTTTATATTTGTAAAGTTGTATTTTATTGTATTCAGCATTGTAAAGTTCAGAACAGTAGATTAGGAATAGATTAGAAGAAGACCAGAAGACTAATGAAGACTCAGAGGACTACTTCAGAATAAGAAGACTTTAAAGAAGAGTTGAAGAAGAGCTTAGAAGAAATCTGGAGAAGTTTTGAACAGTTTTTGGTTACTGTGCTGATTGAATCAGAAGAGTAAAAATCAGCAGAGTCAAATCCGAAGAGTAAAAAAAAATCAGAACAGTAAGTTACTGTGCTGATTTAGTAAAATTAAAGAATAAGTTTGGAAAGCTTATGAAAAGTGTAACTGAAGATTTATTGAAGAGATGCTGACTTGGAATAAGAAGGAAGTTACAAAGTCGGTTACAAGAAGAAGTTACAAAAACAGTTTTAGAGTTAGTTGAAAGTTAGTTCACAAACTGCTAACTGTCATACTAAATTCTATAAATACTGTATGATCTCCTACTGCTGAAGACTACTGAACAATTACTGATCATAGAGAATTCAAGAGCAAGTCTACAAGCAAGAACTCACAGAGTTAAGGAAATCAAAGAAGGAAGAGCCACTGAATTGAAGAGAAGAATCAAAGGCTATTCAAAGAGAAGTTTTACTTTTCAAGTTTAAGTTTGTATTTTGTAAAACAAGTGTGCTAGTTACTTGTAGAATTACTAGTAGATCGAAGATATACCTGGAGGTATAATCGAAAAGATCAAAGTCTTAATCTTGGGACTTTAAGCCACAAGAAGCTCAAGAAGAGTAATAAAACTTCACAACTGGGATTGTGAGAGTGGATGTAGACATTTGTCGAACCACTATAAAATTCTGTGTTCTTTACATTTTCTGTTTGATATTTGTTTGAGTTGGTTAATCAAGAACATTAAGAATTAACAAAGATAAAGATCTATAGAAAAGTTGAGTATAAACTTGATTGGGCTCATTAGTAATCTGATTATTCCGCATTGTGTATTCTGATATATTGAAAGATTTTTGAAAAGTCTATTCATCCCTCCCCTCTAGACATTTTCACTAGCTTACTCAATATTATTAACTCAACTTTGGGACCAACAAGTGGTATCAGAGCAGTAGTTCATTGGACTGCTGTTTCTTGATAACCTTACAGATCTTGAGGGATATTTTACTGATCTTGCTGTTATTTCTTGATACTTGTTACTATCTGAATACTTGAAATCTATCTGCTATACTACTAATCCTATTTGTCTAATCAAACATGGATGACACTAATGTGAACAAGCTGCCTAAGTTCAAGATTGCAGATTATGACTACTGGAAGCTTAGGATGGAGGCCATCTTTAGCTCAACCCATGATCTAATGGTGTCTGTGGTGACTGAAGGACCAATTGTTACCATGGTGGAGAACACTGCTGTTCTGGATCCATCAAAACCAGTTGGAGCACTGGTCCCTAAACCAAGGTCAGAACTGACTTCGGAAGAAATGAAACAAAACAATTTGGACAGTCTTGCCAAGAACTACATTTTACATACCTTACCAAATGAGTATCTTGGTAAAGTACTAAAATGTAAGACTGCAAAACAGATGTGGGACAAACTGGCTATTCTTTGTGAAGGTACTACACTGATCAAAGAAAGCAAGTTATCCACTGCTGTCCAAAGGTTTGAATCATTTAAGATGAAGCCAGGAGAATCAATTGATGAATTGGATACTCGATTTACCAAAATTATGAATGATCTTGATGTATTAGGAAAGACTTATACTGACAGAGAAGTTAACCTGAGAATCTTGAAAGCCTTGGATGAAAGGTGGAAAATGGTCAAGATGATCATTAAGACAACACAAGACATTGATTCTTGGCCTGCAGAAACTATGTTCCAAACACTTAAGGCACATGAGTTTGAGTTAGATGAAGAAGATCCTATTACTGTGATTCATAAGGATAAGGATGCCTCTAAGGATATAGCCTTTAAAGCCTCTACCTCAAAGGGGTCTAGATCATCTAAGACTAAGGCTTCAAGCATAAAAGATGAACTAGATAGTTCTGATCTAAGTCTGAAAGATCAGATGAGCCTTATGATCAAAAGATTTGATAAACTGAACAAGAGGTATGGCAGGTACAAAAGATTCTATAAGGAAACTAAGGGTTCTAGTAACAGGGACTCTTCTGTGAACAGAAGGGATCAAAACTCTTCTGAAAGAAGGGATAAGATCTCTAATGAGAACAGGAGAGATAGGAACTCATCTGAAAAGAGAGACAGAAAGTATTCTGATAAGAAAGACAGGAACTCAATTGACAAGCATGATAGGAACAGAAAGCATTCTCCTCCTAAAAGAACTTCTAACAATCCTGTTTGCTATAATTGTGATAAGCCAGGTCATTATGCTTATGAATGTCCTGATCTGAGTTCTGAAGATCGAGAAGAAAGGAAAGCCAGAAGAGATCGAAAATATGCAAAGGGTAAGAAGGCAATGATGGCTTACAATGACTCTGATTCGGAATCAGAAGAGTTACCATCGTCTTCATCTGACTACCCCTCTAGCAATGAAGATGAAGCTTTCATAGCAGATGATGGACTGGTAATGATGGCCAAAATAAATGATGAGGTATCATCTGTTAACTCATTTCAATCTTGTGACAATTCTGACACTGATGAAAGTGATGCTGCTGTTAGCAGTGTAGGAAGTAGTCTTCATCATTCCCAAGGAGTGACTGAAGAAGACCTTCTACAAGCTAACAAAGCATTCATTGAAATTAGTGATGAGAATATATCTTTAAAACAAGAAATCATTAATCTGAAAGAAGCTCAGTCAAAAGTAGATCCTAATATAGCTGTCATAAATGCAAGACTATCAGAAGAGTTGTCTCAACTCCAAGAAAAGTATGCATCCATTGACAATCTATATCAGGGTATGCTTAAAACTCAAGCCAAAGAGACTAATGAATTCAATGATTTAAAGATTAAATGTGAAAAACTTGAAGAGCGCAATAGATTCTTATAATCTGAAGTAGTGAGCCTAGATCGAAAGCTATCTGGGATGATTAACTCTACTAAGATTAATCAAACAATCTCAGACAGATATAGAGCTCCAAATGATAAAAGAGGAATAGGTACTGATCTGCCTAGTCCATCTACTTCAGAATTTAAGAACACTAATGGAGCTAGTACAAGTTCTTTGCAAATAGATAAAGGAAAAGAACCTATGACTTATGATGATGATGATCCAAAACTCAAAGTACAGTCTAAATACATCCCTCCTACTACCAAGAATGGTAAAATGAAGAATGTATTAAGACCAGTACAGTCAAGACCATACCAGAAGAGTTATACTCCTCTGACCAGATCAGATCAGTCCTGGAATCAGAAGAGACAAACTCAGAACAGTAGGTCAAGACAAACACAGGCAAGTTGGGAACATCCTAGACCTCCTTTCATAAGGCAGTCTCAGCTGTATTCAACTAAACCTAGGAGATTTGTGCCTCATTATCATAACAAACCTGTTCTTTATCCTCCTCCTTTATCCTATGATATCTATGGAGAGAAAAGACCAAAGCAAATTTACAAGCCTTATGGTCCACATGCTTTTAGACCATATTCAAACTATTACAGACATACTGATCTTACTGAAAAAGGGATAGAACCAAGGAAAGGCTATCTCAGAAAAATAGATCCTAAGTCTGCTGATAATTCTGAACTGGTTAATAAAGTACTGTTCTGTGATAAATTTGGAAGGAAACTGAAGAGGTCCCACTTATTCAAATCCTCAATGTTCATTTGGGTACCTCTCACTACTAACCCCCAAGGACCCCAATAAACAAGGGTACCTAAGTTATTAAGATCACTACCTTGCAGGATCGACTGGACTTATACAAGAAAGGTGGTTCAGTTGGTGAAACCTGGTACATAGACAGTGGGTGTTCACACCATATGACTGGTACCAAGGCCTTACTTACTGATTATCATGAGAAGGAAGGACCAAAAGTCATCTTTGGTGATAGCTCAATAGCAATCACAAAAGGATTTGGATTCATCAAGAATGGAGATGTTGAAATCCAAGATGTCTCCTATGTTGAAGGTTTGAAGTATAATTTGTTATCTGTATCTCAATTCTGTGACAGGGGATACAAAGTTCAGTTCAAAACCAGAAGATGTGAAATAATTGATAAAAGGACTCACAATGTTCTACTTGTTGGCACAAGACAAGGAAGTGTATACATTGTGAACTGGAATAGTTGTCCTAAGAATGCCTGTCTTATTACTAAGAGTCCTAAAGAAAACAGTTGGCTCTGGCATAAACGCCTCTACCATCTGAACTTTAAGATAATCAACAAGATTGCTAGAGAACATCTTGTTGAGGGCATTCCTAATGAAATATATTCCAAATCACAAGTATGTGATTCCTGTAAAAAAGGTAAACAGGTAAAGGTTTCATTTAAGTCCATTCCAACTCTTTCAACAAGCAGAGTCTTAGAACTCTTGCATATGGATCTTCATGGTCCTATCAATCCTCCTACATTGAATGGAAGAAGGTATACTCTAGTTGTTGTAGATGATTATTCTAAGTTCACTTGGGTAGTCTTTCTACACAAAAAGAGTGATACACAAACACTACTTCCAGATCTATTGAAGAGGTTGCAGGTTGAAAAAGGTCATCCCATTGTCAAGATTAGGAGTGACAAGGGGACTGAATTTATTAATTGTTACATTTCTGACTACTGTTCTAAGTCTGGCATACAGCATTTGACAAGTGCACCCAGAACCCCTCAACAAAATGGTGTTGCAGAAAGGAGAAACAGAACACTAAAAGAAGCTTGCAGAGCCATGATTGCAGAATTCAACACACCTCAGAAATTTTGGGCAGAAGCTATTAACACAGCTTGCCACTCTCAAAATCGAAGTGCTCTTAATAAGGTGCATGGTAAAACACCTTATGAGGTATGGAAAGGTAGAAAACCAAGAGTTTCTTATTTTCATATTTTTGGTTGTAAGTGTTTCATACATAACAATGGCAAAAGTAAATTAAATGCTTTTGATGCAAAAGCTGATGAAGGGATATTCTTAGGATACTCATCTGTAAGCAAAGCATTTAGAGTGTTTAATTACTCTACCCTATGTGTGGAAGAAACACCCCATGTTGTCTTTGATGAGAATGTGCAGGACTCTGCTGATCATCAGCTCAGTAAGAAAATTGACAAACTACAGCTTCAAATCAACAATGAAGATGATGATACAGGAATATATGAATCTGTACAAGCATATAATCCTTTCCTGAATGTTCTAGATCAAGATTCTGATAAAGAAAAGGTAAAAGACAAAGGTGAGTCATCTAAAACTTCTGAAATACAAGAACTGAATGACTGCTCTCCTATGAACAAATCTGATGATATAAATGATAAATTGCATGATAAAAATGATGATACTGTTAAGAATAGAAGGACATGGAAGTCTGCTCATTCTACTGATCTGATTCTAGGTGATTCTAGTATAGGTGTTAAAACTAGAAAACAATTGTTTGATTCAAAGGAAGAACCTAGTAAGTCTTTATTTTGCTGGTGTTGTTTTCTATCATCTATTGAGCCTAAAACTGTGATTGAAGCTTTAAGTGATAGTAACTGGATTATAGCCATGCAAGAAGAACTTAATCAGTTCACTAGAAATGAAGTCTGGGAACTTGTTGATAGACCTAGTAATCATAATGTTGTAGGCACTAAGTGGATTTTCAAGAACAAAAGGGATGAAAATGATCTTGTAGTTAGAAACAAAGCTAGATTAGTTGCTCAGGGCTACTCTCAAGCTGAGGGTATTGATTATGATGAAACTTTTGCTCCTGTAGCTAGACTAGAAGCTATAAGATTGTTCCTTGCTTATGCTGCACATATGAAATTTACTGTGTATCAAATGGATGTGAAAAGTGCATTTTTGAATGGTATACTTGCTGAAGAAGTTTATGTAGAACAACCACCTGGTTTTGAAGTGAATAGTCACCAAGTATACAGGTTAAAGAAAGCACTCTATGGATTGAAACAAGCCCCAAGAGCATGGTATGATACTCTTTCTTTATTCTTACTTGAAAATGGTTTTACAAAAGGCAAAGTTGATAGAACTTTGTTTAGAAGACAAGAAGGTAATGATATATTACTTGTTCAAATTTATGTGGATGATATTATCTTTGGATCACCCAACAAAAACTTGAGTGAAAGCTTTTCTACACTCATGCAAAGTAAATTTGAAATGTCTATGATGGGAGAAATGACATATTTTCTTGGTCTTCAAGTAAAACAAACTTCAGAAGGTATCTTTATAAATCAAGCAAAGTACACTAAGAATTTGCTAGATAAATTTGGTATTAAAACCTGTAAGACAGTTGGTGTGCCCATGCAACCTACATACAGAATGGATCCTGATGAAGGAGGTAAGTCTTCTGACCAACCTCACTATCGTGCTTTAATTGGCTCTCTACTCTATCTAACTGCCAGCAGACCTGATATTGCTTTTTCTGTTGGAGTATGTGCAAGATTTCAAGCAAACCCCAAGGAAAGTCATCTGGAAGCTGCTAAAAGGATATTGAAATATCTAAAGGGGACCATTAATCGAGGATTATGGTATCCTGCAGATGATGATATATCTTTAAGTGGTTATTCAGACTCGGACTTTGGAGGTTGCAAAATAGATAGAAAATCTACTTCAGGTTCATGTCAATTCTTAGGAACTAAGCTCATTTCATGGTTTTCAAAGAAACAAACAAGTGTGGCAACTTCTACTACTGAAGCAGAATATATGGCTGCAGGTAGTTGTTGTAGTCAGCTTCTTTGGCTAATACAACAACTCAGAGACTACAATGTTGTAGAATCTAATGTACCTATATATTGTGACAGTAATAGTGCCATTGCCATCACTCAAAATCCTGTTCTACATACTAGATGCAAACATGTTGACATTAGACATCATTTTATTAGGGATCATGTTGAAAAGAAGAATATTAGAATGGAAAAGATTCATACTGATATTCAAAGAGCTGACATTTTTACAAAACCATTGGCTGAAGTGAGATTCAGAGAATTGTGCATTAGTTTAGGATTGATAGATATGGATTCTGTTTGTATATAGAACTGTGTTAATATTTCAGGTACTGATCTTATACCAAGAAATATATGTAGCAGAAACTAAGAGCAGTACATCAAAACTCAACATTCAGAAGAGACAATCCTATGTCAGATCACTAAAACAGGTAACAAGGTTACTAAAGTGACCTTCATCCCAATGAGGAAGCTGGTAAAGCTGAGGGACACTGAGAACATACATTAAGGGGGAATCTGTGATTTCTTAAAGATCCTTTTGTTGACTCAGATCACTAAGTCATTTTAGTAAAAAAAAAAACCTTGATAAGATCATTAAATTATACATATTGTTACTAATCTGTACTGTTTTACACTTATATCTCATGAACTCTCATGAACTAACACTTTTACCAAGGTGAAACAGGCACAGAAGAGGAATTCTCCACTGAAGGGGGAACTGATTTGATTACAGATGTGAAAAGTCTACTAATCTGATCTGATTACAGGCTATATCAGTCTACAGATATATTCTGATTAATACATTGACTTGTCTACAGAACTGTGCTGATTACAAAGTTTCTTTGTCTACAGTACTGATCTGATTACAATTCAGTTATTCTACAGAACTAATCTGATTACTGACTAATCTGTCTACAGAAAGACTTGTTTACTACTAATCTGTCTACAAGAAATCTACTGATCTGACACAGTACTGATCTGAGGATTACTGTGCTGATATCAAAAAGATGAAATCAGAAAATTTGGGTACTGATCTGAGGATTATTGTGCTGACCCATCTACTGATCTAAAATCTACTGTGCTGATTCATCTACTGATCTGATTTCTAAAAAGGTTACTCAGCTGATCACAGTACTCAGCTGATCCAGATAAGTGAAATTTTCTTTATATACTTATAAGAAAATGAAGTGAAATAGTTTTGGAAACTACTGTGCTGATCTGCATCAGAACAGTCTTTTGGTTTAGATTACTCTAAGTCAAAAATTGTTCATAATTTTAGATTACTAATAGAGAAGATTAATACACTCTTCTATTTCTAACCTAAAAATTGTGGTGTATTTATCAAACACAAGTTGGCTCCAAAAATTAAGAATGTTACTAGAATGTGAACATTTATTGTTTAACTCGAATTTCGAGATTTAATCCCAACCATTCTTTGTGATAATCTAATTCAATCCTAGCCCTAGATTGGTTTTAAATTTAACAAAAACAATCACACTTCATCGTCTTCGTTCCTACGAGCTCATTTCTGAAAATTTCTTAAACTTCATAACTTCTGAAAATCTGATTTCTACAAAATTCTCAAATGGCAACTATCAATATTATCAATGAAGCTAACCAGGTTGCAGGAACATTCGATTCGAATTTGTGGATTCGCAAGAAGGGTATTTTCGTGGAGAACGCTGTCTATTTCAATGGCCGACACAGTGCCGAAAATCAAGCAATTCTAACTATGTGTGAAGAGTGCGGACTACGAAAGTTTCTGGAGTCATTTCCCATGAATGTCTATGAACCAGAAGCTGTGGAATTTTATTTACAACTCCAAGGAGATAAAAATGGTGTTCACTCTATGCTTGCTGGGCACAAGGTCACAATTACTAGGGACATCCTCGAAGTAATGTTGGATTTACCACAAGGTCCAGTGGATATTTTAACTTACAAAGCTGGAGAGGAAAAGGAGTGTGTGGGAAGATGGTCAGGTGTTGAAACAGAGACATTGACTAATCTGAAGAAGGATGTACTTCCTACTGGTCTGCAGTTCTTGATGGATATAGCTGGAAAGTTCTTGTTAGGGCAACATCATAGCCAGGATGCCTTATCGAGTTTCAAGATTAGAATTATGGCTGCAATCATCGACAAAGTGCAAGGTGATTGGCAAGGATTCTTCTTGGAAAGGCTGATGACTGAAAAGGAAAAAGTTTTATTTGATGAGGATACAATGGAATTTTCAATTAAATCAAAATTAGGGTTTGGAAGCAAGCTGAGTTTCTTGCTGCCTCAGCTGGTGAAAAAGCCATATTGGAGTAATCCCAAGAAATTCCATCATGGGAAATTCTTGATGAAGAAGGAGTCTGTTCAGTTTGAACAAGAGAATCCTTTGGAACACTCTCAAGAAATTGAAGCAGAAGAGTCTGGAGCTTCAATGTACCAATCGGAGGACAATCAGCCTGAAGTTAGGTCAAAGGCAAGGCATGATCCGAGCAGTATTAGACCAAGGAGAGGAAGGTCTGCTACAGCTGCCTCAGAACCAACAGTTCGTTTTGTGGAAACTGTGGTGCAATCAAGCTCAGATGAGCAAGAGGTTAGTGTTCCTAGTCCAATTGCTATTCATAAAAGGACTAAGTCAAGGAGTGCTAGGAGGAAGTTAGTTGTTGTCTCCCCTACCCCTTCAAACTCTGAACCAAGCCAAACTGAAACCCAAAACCCTCAACCTTCTTGTTCTGGGCAGTCAGAACACTATTTTTCTGAGACTCAGAACACTCCCCATTCATCACCTCAGCACACTAACTTTGAGCCTACTTCAATTCCTACCCCTCAACATCAAAATTCACATCAACCTTCACCACATCAATCCCCAATACAGGTTCATGCTCACTCTACTGAACATGAATTTGAGCCTTCTACTGAACCAATTGACATTTCATCATCTCCTGAACCTGAATTTATTACTCCTAAACCTGCTGATTTGATGGAGTACACTATCTGTGATAAAGAGGATAGAATCAGGATAGATTTGAGGATAGCATTGTTGAAGCAATTTCCTGGATTGGATGAAAGCTCAGTTGAGTTTGAGAAACTCCTTAGGATTGGCACTTGGGTGTATCTTAAGAGGAGTACTTTGAAGGAGAGTTTAGCCATCATGGAAGGAATGGTAGGTGCTTCAATCTTTGATGATTGGGAAGCAGAGCAGATGCAAGCAGCTGGTGTTAACTCTTTTCTTGAGTTGGTCACTCCAGAATCTGTTGTACTTCTTGTTGAGAGATTAACAGGAATCAAGTACACTGTTGAGAAGATTACAACTCCTAATTCTGATGAGGATTTGTTTAGTGAAGAGAAAGGTCTTGATGAAACTGAAACTGCTGCTGAAAAAGATTTTATGGAAATTGATGAAGATATTGTCAATGCAACAGAGGTGTTTGAGAACACTGTTGTGATTGAAGAAACTGAAGTTGTTGAAAATCAGGATGTAAATGCTGAAGAAATGGAAAGCATTCCAATTCACTCTGCTGATCCTATTGTTCTTGAGGATGTGCAAGAACAGATCAGAACAGGTCCTATTGAGAAAGATTCTGAAATTTCTGACTTTGAGATGTTGAAAAAGCAGAATGCAGAGCTTCAAGCAAAGTTGGAAGCTGCTGTCCAGATGTTTCAAGAAGCTACTGAAAGAATGAATAAGATGCATTCTGAACACTCTTATGAAAAGGTAATGGAGCATACAATGTCCAAAATTTTTGACCTTCATAGAGTACAAGAAAAGAACCTGTCTCAAGTGTTGCATAAGAAGCTGGAGCAACACATATCTTCCTTGAAAGAGTGGCATGATGAAGCCAAAAAGGGGGAAGATAGGACAAGACAAGTGATGGAACAAACACAGTCACAACAAGCTCAATTGGTTGTGAGTCAGGATGAATTAAGAGCTGAAATTGCTATTCTAAATGAAAAGCTGAAGCAAAGAAAGCAACAGAAGCAACAAGGTCAAGAAATTGTTGAGAAAAGACCTGAGATTGCTGGAAGTTCAAGTCAGAAGAAGAGGAAGTTAGTCCTGTCTGATGAAGAACAACAAGAGGAAGAAGCTGGAAGAATGACTAGATCAAAGAGCAAAATGAAAGCTGTTATGACAAGTGAAGAAGAAAGCTTGAAAAAGAAGAAAGAAAAGGATGTCAAGTTCTTGAAGACAAGATTTGATAATCGAGTTACAGCTTTGAAGAGAAAGATGAATGCTCAAAAGAAAGCTGAAGGAAAACAGTTTGACAAAGATTTTCAAGATGAAAACTTTGTGGATTTCATTGTTTTAACAGAACATATGGAATACTGGAAGAATTTAAAGAAGAAGTGGCAGATTGCAAACTTCATTGTGAAGAAGTTTGGTGATCATTCGAGCAAGGAAGCAGAATTTATTGACTTTGAAGAATTTATGCTGAATATTGATCAAGAGTTCTGGGAAGACATAGTACAAGTTGCTAATCGTGCTGGAACAAAGATATTGTGTCCTGAAGAACCTAATTGGGAACCTCCAAGACTGGAAAATGGAGAACCTGATTACAAGGAGATTAACAACATTATTGCTGAGATTATCAAAGAGGAAGGAATCACTGATCATCAACATATGATGGATATCAAAACAAGGATGTATGTTGCATTCAGAATCTGAAGATTCAGAATGAAGATGAAGGACAAGCTCAGAAGATAACATTTCTATCCTTAATCTTTATTTCTATATTTTGTGATCATTTCATATTTTGTTAGTATGTGTAATATGTGCAATATCTAATCTGATTGTGAATATGATATGATTTCTGAATTGATGAACTGTTATGATAGACTACATACTTAACTACTGATTTATTAACATTTAAGTAGTTTTGGCTTCATCAAAAAGGGGGAAATTGTTGGGATATGAATCCTATAAACAATGTTCTAATTGATGAAAGTATGTTTTGATGGCCAAAAGCAACTTAAAGTTAGTAATATATGTGGTTCTAAGTCATCTTAACTAAGTCATCTGAATATAAGCTTACTAATCTGATGAGAAACTTGAATTGAGATTACTGATCTTAATGCTAACTGAAGTAAGTTTACTGATCTTATTTAGTAATACTAAGAATAAAATTACTGATCTTAACTGAGTCATGTGAAATAAGATTACTGATCTTAGTATGGAAACTGAGAATATTTTTAGTGATCTTATATGAGATATTTGAAATCTGAGTTACTGATCTTATATATATACTTATTGATCGTATATGCTTACTGATCTTATATGTAAGTTACCGATCTTAGATGTTTACTGATCTTATGAGTTACTGATCTTATGAGTTACTGATCTTATTGGTTACTGATCTGATATATGAACTGTTAGGAACTAAGCTGATGTTTTGTATTGTATAGACAGCTTATAGTGTAGGACTTAGATATACTCATCTGTATATAGTTCAGTTGATGTATAGATAGGTTTTATATTTGTAAAGTTGTATTTTATTGTATTCAGCATTGTAAAGTTCAGAACAGTAGATTAGGAATAGATTAGAAGAAGATCAGAAGACTAATGAAGACTCAGAGGACTACTTCAGAATAAGAAGACTTCAAAGAAGAGTTGAAGAAGAGCTTAGAAGAAATCTGGAGAAGTTTTGAACAGTTTTTGGTTACTGTGCTGATTGAATCAGAAGAGTAAAAATCAGCAGAGTAAAATCCGAAGAGTAAAAAAAAATCAGAACAGTAAGTTACTGTGCTGATTTAGTAAAATTAAAGAATAAGTTTGGAAAGCTTATGAAAAGTGTAACTGAAGATTTATTGAAGAGATGCTGACTTGGAATAAGAAGGAAGTTACAAAGTCGGTTACAAGAAGAAGTTACAAAAACAGTTTTAGAGTTAGTTGAAAGTTAGTTCACAAACTGCTAACTGTCATACTAAATTCTATAAATACTGTATGATCTCCTACTGCTGAAGACTACTGAACAATTACTGATCTTAGAGAATTCAAGAGCAAGTCTACAAGCAAGAACTCACAGAGTTAAGGAAATCAAAGAAGGAAGAGCCACTGAATTGAAGAGAAGAATCAAAGGCTATTCAAAGAGAAGTTTTACTTTTCAAGTTTAAGTTTGTATTTTGTAAAACAAGTGTGCTAGTTACTTGTAGAATTACTAGTAGATCGAAGATATACCTGGAGGTATAATCGAAAAGATCAAAGTCTTAATCTTGGGACTTTAAGCCACAAGAAGCTCAAGAAGAGTAATAAAACTTCACAACTGGGATTGTGAGAGTGGATGTAGACATTTGTCGAACCACTATAAAATTATGTGTTCTTTACATTTTCTGTTTGATATTTGTTTGAGTTAGTTAATCAAGAACATTAAGAATTAACAAAGATAAAGATCTATAGAAAAGTTGAGTATAAACTTGATTTGGCTCATTAGTAATCTGATTATTCCGCATTGTGTATTCTGATATATTGAAAGATTTTTGAAAAGTCTATTCACCCCTCCCCTCTAGACATTTTCACTAGCTTACTCAATATTATTAACTCAACTTTGGGACCAACACAAAAGTTTCAAAGTATCAAAGGGAACATGTTCCAATTTTAAGTGCCATAAATTGAAGGAGGCTTTGGCTACAGTGTCGCGAACAGCTGCAACAAAGGCTGGAAGAGAGGAGTCCAACACATATAGGCCTTGCTCACATGTGCCCCTAGCGACCACCTCCCTGGTGTTCCGCTTTTGAATTGTGAATGATTTGTCGGAAAAAACAACATCAATAGACAGATCAGAGGTTAGTTTGCTGATAGACAAAAGATTTTTCGTGATATCGGGCACAACCAACACATCACGAAGGTGAACTGTACTAGATATAGAACGAGAACCAATATGCGAGATAGGTAAAATGGAACTGTTACCAACAATCATTAAACCATTACCAGAGTATGGCGAGCATGAGTCCAGGTGGGAATGGCGAGATGTCATGGGCGACGAAGTCCCAGAGTCAATATACCAGTCAGTGGTTGGGGCGGGTCTAGCGAGCAAGTAGAGTGAAATGCCTGAGCTAGATGGGCCGAAGAGTGATCGGGTGGACGAGCATAGCAACCAGGGCATTTGTTTGCATAGTGATCTCCTCGATAGATTTGACAGCGAGGAACATAAGGCCGACGGTCACCTTGACCGGAGCCATGGAGACCACCCTAAAGGAGGTCAAGTTGTTGTTGCGATTAGTGGTCTGGCCGCGAGGATGCGACGAGGAATCAGAGTTGGAGCGAGGGCGACCATGAACAAAGAAGGCAGCCAGAGGTGGAGTAGCATCAGGGGGCTTGTTCATGATTTCGAAGGCTATAGCCTGATGAAGTAGATCCCGAAAGGGTGGAACTGAAGTCATTGACATGCGAGTGTCGGAGAAACCCCCAAAATAAGGGTCTAGGCCACGAAGGAACCAGTGAGACTTGTCTGATTCATCGACAGGCTTACCGATGGCAGCCAGTTGGTCGCAAATGAGTTTGAATTTGCGGTCATATTCAGTAACATGCATGGTATTTCGCTTGAGAAGAAGGAGTTCCTCGCGGAGTTGAGTGGTGCGTGACTGGGAGGAGTGACTGAAAGCGGCCTCAAGGGAGAGCCAAACATCCCGAGAGGTGTCACAATCGATCACCTCTGAGAGGGATTCCTCGGTGAGAGAAGAAGGCCAAGGACTTTCTAATCCTTAGCACGCTAGGTGGTGTAGGCTGGATTGGTGGCGTTGTTGACGGTTTTAGTAGGGGCGACAGTGGTTCCATCAACAAAACCGAATAGATCGGCATAGTGTAACATCGGAAGAACTTGTTTCTTCCATAGGAGAAAATTGGTGGAGGTCAGTTTGACCGTAACCATATGTATCAATACATTCATGGGGATTGAAGAATCAATCATTGCAATGTAGATCGAGGGGGACAAGCTCGATGAATGAGAGGACGAGGGGGACCGACTCGTCATCGGAGAGGGGAAGAAGCTGCCGTGAGGGCGGAGGGAGAATAGTGTTTAGGATCGAGAGAAGGCTGATACCATGTGAGAATTAGGGTTTGATCACCGTAACTTTTGGTGAGTGAGAGAACTTGTATATATAAGATGAATTACAAAGGCAACGGTTTACATAATTCTAGCATATAAATTCCTATATACAAGGAAGAATGAGATAATCATGGGATTATTCCTTCATACATCTGCTTCAAGAACTGGTGGAAGATCCATAAGCAAATTCACATAGGCTTCGAATCAATAGCCTTCTTCTCCTTCTCCGGACGCTTCGGGAGATTCACAGGAAGAAGCTTGTCAAAAAAATCCTCCTAAAATCAGACGTTCGGAACAAAATCATCCTTCAGAAGATCCGGATCCATATCCTCCCGACATTGAGAGAGTTTGGATGCTCTATTTCACAGTTTCAAAGTATCATTTACAAAAGGAAAAATACCACTTTTGATCACTGAACTTTACTACAAAATTGGTCACTCAGTTATTTCTATCAATTTTGATGTTGTTGTTCGTCATTAACTAACGGAGAAAAGATTTTGAGCGCTCATTCTTCTTTGACATCATTTTAATTCCTAAATCCTAAAACCCCCACCTCAATTTTTTATTTACAAATATAGTGATGTTGAGTCCTAAACTCCGACCTCAGTTTTTTATTTACAAATATAGTGATGTTGAGTGTGTACAAAGAATCTGCCATAATGATAACAGAAAAATATCTAAAATAGAAAAGAAAGAAGAAAAAGAAAGTTTCTAAAATATTTTTAATATGAATTGATAATTTTAGAGAGTTCTTTACCATTAATCTTCACCACAAATGTTAGTAGATGATCATGCCCGAATAATTATAAATAGGGAAACAAATTATAATAATTAACTATTTTGAAATAAGTTTCTATTCTCCGTCATTATACAAATTCAATATAAAAATCGAAACCAAATTCAATGAGTTTTACTGGTTTTGTGATGAGTTATACATTAATATTGCACAAAAACAGAAAAAAAAATTATTATCTAAAATTTGTATTGAACATCTTGAAAATTATAATATTGGAGTACATATTTTACATTTATATAGATCAAAATTAGACCCTGAAAATTATAATATTGGTGGATTAGAAATCCTTGATCATCTTGTCTCTCACACACACATGAACATGTACGAACACATTCATCTCTACCATTACACTCTCTCTTCCATTCTACCGTGGAAATACAAAACAATCTCTCTTCCATTCCACAGTGCAAAACAATCATTTTGAAGATATTGTTCCCAAATTCAAGTTCATAAAATCTAAACTCTAGATCCAACATGATCCCCGATATTCTGAATATCAATATTCAATATTCAAGGCAGAAGAAGTAGAGTAATCAAACGGTAACTGTGACCCAAAAGATTCAACGACTGAGCGCTGAACATTGGAATTACTAGTTATTACTTATTATATTCCCAAAATCATTTTGTATTAAAATTTAAAAAAATACTAATGAAAAAAAAAAAGAAAAAAAAGGAAGAAAAAAAAAATCTTAAATAAAAACTGAAAAATGAAAAAAAAAAAATTGAGATTTGTGCCTAATTTTGATAGTTTTTTTAATTATGTTTTTACGATTTTTTTTTTTTAAATATGGGTGATTTAGTGGTGAATCAACGGTAACTCGACAATAACTCGACTGCGGATTGTAAATGTATAAATTAGGGTTGATTTTATTATATTTTGTGTAAATTAATAAAAAAAATATAGTCTTTTAAATGTAATTATTTTAAAAAAAATATTTGGCTGTGAACTCAGAAAATGAGAGGGTGCAAATAACTGGTAAAAAAATAATTTGGGGATGAACTCATAAAATGAGTGAGTGTAGATAACTATTGTAAAAAAGAAATGATTTGTGGGAGAACTCATAAAATGAGCTGGTGCAAATAACTGTAGTATAAATATTACTTGGTGTGTAACTGTAGTATAAATATTACTTGGTGTGAACTCATAAAATGAGTGGGGTAGATAATTGTGGTAAAAAAATAATTTGGGGGTAAACTTATAAAAGGAGCGAGTGTAGATAATGTAGTTAAAATATAATTTGAGGGTGAACTGATTAAATTATTAATCAATGGGTGCATGTAAAATATAAATAAAAAATTTAACTTAAAATCAGAGGGTACATTGCATATGGGGGTACGCAAGTGTTACCTACTTTTTACAACACTTACCATTGCTCATTACTTCATAACTAATTTAACTTATTATTATTTTGAGTGGAAGACTTTGCTTTTGTGTATTTATTGGACAAAAACTTGTGTGAGACCGTTACATATGTCTTTTTTCGTAAGACATATCTTTTTTTACTCATATTTCATTTTATGTTTATAAAAAAAGTGATAGTGTTTAAGTATAATTAATAAGTGAAACACAATATTTCTGAAACGCGCAAGTCATTATAATTGAAAAGTGCAATACAATATTAATGAAAAATGTAAGTTAATATAACTAAAAAGTGTAACACAATATTACTGAAAAATGCAACGCAATATTATAAAAAGTGTAAGTTAGTATAACTGAAAAATGCAATACAATATTAATGTAAAGTGTAAGTCAATATAACTAATATTGTGTTGCATTTTACATTAATATTGTGTTGCATTTTTCAGTTATACTAACTTACACTTTTTATAATATTGTGTTGCATTTTTCTTAAACCTAATTTTCCCCTTCATCTTCATCTTCATTCTCTCATTTTCCCCCACCAATCCACCAACCGTCGGCCGCCCCTCTCCCCCTTCCACCCGACGTCGTGGCCACTGCCCTGGGCCGTCGCGGCCCGTCCCTCTTCCCCGTTTGTTGCATGGCCCCCTCCAACCACTCAACCAGTCGCCCAACTGCCTCCGTCCGGACGTCGTCGTCCGCCCTCCTACCGCCGCCGTTGACGCCCACAGGTAGAGTTTTTTTTTCTATTCTCACGGCCGCGCTCCCCATCTCACAGGCGAATTTATGTTCTCATGGCCGCCGTATTTGTCGGTCGGCCACGACCCCTCATCTCACGGCCGCTGCCGCCTGGTACCAAGATGCCGACAACCCTTTTTTTTTTTGTTAGGGTTTTCTATAGAAAAATCTGCAGAAACCTTTTTTTTATTGTCGACCAAATACACCCTCGTCGACAACAATTTGTCGACGAGAGTGTATATGGTCGACAATAAATGGTCGAATTAAAAAAAATCGATCAATCAGTGTCGACCATATACATTTTCGTCGATAAATCGTTGTCGACGGGAGTGTATATGGTCGACACTGATTGGTCGAAATTTATAAAAAAAATTGTGATTTTTTTAAGTATTTTTTTAAATTTCTGATTTTTTTTTTATTTGGTGGTCACCGGAAATGTCGGCGACAATTGGAAGTGATGGTTTAGGAGAAAGGTAAAAGGAATGACAATAGAGAATGCGTTCAGTACGGGGATACATCTAGTATGATACATTTTACTGAAAGATATTTTTTATTTTTTACATAATTATTATATTAATAAATTCAAAGGAGAAATGCATTCATCCAAAATGGAGATGTATATAGTCAAACCCAAAAAAAAATCCACTCGCCTTCAAATTTCCATGAGTGAAAACCCAATATTGTCAACAATGCACATTTTTCTTGCGTAGGTTATTTGCCCCTTCAGGAAGGTTATTCATGAAGGTTAGATGCCCCCATCTATTTTTATTAATTAAATATTTATGTAAAATACTTATTTTGCAATTTTAGTAAAATATCCACAAATAGATGCACTCTCCCTAAAATTTAAATACACCCTAACCCTAATGGCAGGTGGCAGTCGCCACCGCTGTAGTCCGAGCAAATATAGAAATCTAAAAAAAAATACATTTTTTTAATAAATCAGTGTAGAAAATATACACTATTTTCAACACTGATTTATCTACAATAGGGTATATTTTCATCTACAATAGTTTATCAAAAGATTTTTTTTAAAAAAAACAAAATTTTCAACAATAAATGGTCGAAAAAATACACTATTATCAACAATAATGTTTAATTTCGACTATTTATTGTCGAAAATTAAAAAAATATAAGAAAAAAACCTACTGTTGAGATGTTGAAGAAACTAGGAGAGGGGGAATGAGGGGGCGGTGACGCTGGGCAAAACGAAAAAGGGTGGCTGTGTGGGCGGCGAACATGAGGTTGGCCGGTTGGGGGTGGGACTGGGACTGTGAGCATACCTTGCGCTGCTCCATGGCTGATGGGATTTGGTGGGGGTGGGGGTGGAGGGGAGGGAAATTAACCCACGCATTATTGTTTCTTTGAAGAGGAAATTTTCGGAAAAGAAACCCATGCTGGGCTTGGGCCTCAGAGAGTTAATATTTAATTTTATAATTATTCATTCATTAACTATTTACTGTATTATTTATTTTTATAACTAATTAATATTTAATTTTAAAAAATAAATGAATGTTAATATATTTTTTTATATCTTTTGGTTTAATCCTTTGTTCTTTCATTCATCTAAATTGAACCATTAGAAAGAAAAAAAAAAGGCTAATCTTTCTCTTTTCATAAACTATATACTAAAACCTCTATAAATTAATAAACTCTCTAAAATAATAAAAAAATTCGATCCCGACTTGAACCTTTGTAAAAAATCATCAAATTCGATAAGATAATATGATAATAATTTTTTGAAAATTTCCTTTATAAATATTAGGTCCATTAAAACTCTAAATTAATAATTCATAAAAATTAGTACAATTATAAATATTATGACATGGTCTCTTTTATAGATCTTTTTCATCAACCACACTCTTGGAAATCTTTTTGAGTGCACGTGGGATGGTCTCAATCTCTTATACTCACATAATGCTTTACACATTTGATTATTCATGGATGATTTTACGATGTCTTTTAGATGAGAACACATGACTGGGTGTTATGAATTATTTTATTTCCATTGAGATTTATATAGTATATGTATCATTCATCATAATAGTAATTTAAGTGCAACGAATTAATGTAAACATTTGTATTTAAGTAATTCCAATGAATTGATGCATGTGTCTATTAATATAATAGTTAATTGTATACAATGAATTGATATAATACATGAATTAGTTACAAAGAATTGGTTGACACATGAATATAATCAATGATGCATATATAAACTCATTTATTTTTAATCCATATGTACTAAATTTGCTTAATTTAAAAAGTCTCTCTTTTAATTAATAAAATATTAATTTATCGATAAATTAATACTCTCTAAATTAATAAAATTTCATTGGTTCCAAGATTATTAATTTATAGAGGTTTTACTCTAAATTTATTTAGTTTGGTTTTATTTAGTGATTTTACAAAAATGATTATTAAAAAAAAAGAGATGCAAAATGAAAATGGAAATAAAGTTAGGACTACATTAAATCAATTAAAAAATAAAATTGGACCACATTTAATGTCCAATCGCAGCCCTATGATTGTCGATTTCACCCTTCAAATTATTCTATTTTTTTAATTTTTGTTGTCCACTCTACCGCGTAGGAGAAATTCTACCCCATTTTCATACCCTTATTTTGAGTGAGACGTAAGAATCTACATGAGACATGTCTCATTCCCGATTGTGGATGCTCTAAAAGAGAGAGAACAACACTGTTACTAGTCTCTTCTTCCACTCTTCCTCCACTGATATATTGCCCATAATACTCTCTAAACCATGAATACTGCATCTACATCAAATCAATTTCAATTTGGTATTACAGCAAGTATCCAGTCATAAAAAACTGTGACATTTCTTGTACTATAAAAAGTATTACAGAAAATTTTCAGAGAACCTTATAACTTTCCACAAATTCCCCTCCTATCTATTCAATTCTCATTGAAGATTTAATGAAAAGAAGACTCAATCAAATAATGCACATATAGTATGATCCTTTCAACTTTACAATGTACATATTCCTGATGACATGAGAAACTCAATATACTCATTCATCAAAGTAATTCATCGTCGAAAAATCAGGCTCAGCTGGCTTCTGCAACGAGCTCACTGCACTCGAATCTGAATCCGTACGCTTGTGATGCCCGCCTCTCCGACTCCCAACCATTCTCGCTGCATAAACAGCAAATCCCGAACCAGGAACGTGCACCTGCTCCACTGTTGGAGCCTCGTTTTCTTGGACGAGGCTCTCCGAAGCTCTCAGCTGAGCGACACTCTTCCGCTTCTTGTACCTCCTCCATGCAGCTTGAATGAAGCACGCGGCCCACGCCCTCCATTGGTGCGAGTAGAATCGGAACTTGTGCCTCAATTGCTTACTATGAAGTCGCCTAAACTGCCCTGCAACGAACTTCAAGTCTTCAGCTCTGAGAGCAAAGGCTTCCACTTCGGAAATGGCTTTGACTGTGCGTGTAGATGAGGGAAGAATGACACTTGGACGAGGGTCGAGGGCCCACGTGAGGAGCTCCTCCCCACAGAAGTCACCAGGGCCAATACGACACGTGTTGAAGAACCCCGTGCGCCCCCCGTTTGTGGTGTAGGAATCTAGGTTCCCTCGGATTATGAAGAGCATTTCATTAACGGGGTCTCCCTCTCGTACAAGGCATGTGCCTTGCGTGGTTAATGCTGGTTTTAGCCTCTCGCATATAGCGTCGAGCATCCTTTCGTCCATTTGATCGAAAAGGGGGACCTGCATTCACAGACATTATTACTTGTCTGAATTGAATGAAGGCAAATACTTGTATACACCAATCACACTAGGCATTTAAAATGTATTAGTTGTTTTATTAAAAAGTATTAGTGTAGAACTAATACTTTTTAATAAAACAACTAATACTTTTTCATCCAAGAGTTACTTTTGAATGAATCAAGAAACACAAAAATTGACTGACTTACCCTTCTGACAAGATCGTAACAGAGGTGGCGTTTAATGTCTCGTCGGAGGTCCAACGGGAGTCCTTTGAGGAGAGCTTCCTCATCGACTCCTCTTGTGGCCACCCATTTATACTGATCATACTTGCGTACGGATTGCCTCAACTCTTGAGGTAGCTGCCTATGATGCATCCATTGTTCCGTATCTCTTCTTCTGATTCTCCATTCTTCTAATCGAACCGTTGTTGATTGTAGGTACGTCTGCAAAAAACATATACAAAATGCATAAACAAAACATCAAAACGACGACTCAAGATGATCTTTCTTACTTGCATATTCCCTATGAGCAAGGCGAACAGAACAAGACCAAGAACCGCAATGATGATGGCAAAGCTTATTTCTCCAACATAGTTGCTAGTAGCAAGGTTTTGCCCCAGAGAACTACACACAACACAATCATCCATTCATTACAATCAATCGCGATACAACGAATGAAAGCAAATTCCGTATACATAATTACATACCTAAGGTTCTTTAAGCCCCACCAGAGACAGTAGAAGTACTTGTTGAAAAATTGGGCTGATGTGACCTCAGAAGAGACGGCATCTCCGTATATACCAAAAGGAAAAGGGCTAGTATCCGGATTACATTGATTCGTGACATTGCTCGATGAGAACCACGTGTTTCGCCCATTGTCCATTACTCTATGGCAATCAAAGAATTTGTATTGACACAATGGTTTCTCAAGATCACAAGCATGTCTCCAGCAAGCTTCTTGCCTCTCAATTGATAAAAGATACCAACAAGCACCCAAAATCTGGATATAAACAATCATTATCAACTTAGTAGAAAAAGAAAACAAAACGAATAAAGAAAACTACTTACATGGCTTGCTAACATGTAAAGCATCAAATTATAAGCAGCTCCAGCCCATGCAGTTTCTGTGACAACACCAGTTGCCTTGACTATTTGTGAGGACAGAGGGAATATGAGAACAAGCCTTGGGATATACTGAAATATGATAAAGAACCTAAGGACATTCTTGGTATTCCTCATCGTCGATCCTCTAAGTGTTGGGATAATACCCCAAATCAATATCTATAACAACGCAAAAAAGGATCATCAATCATCATAAAAACCACATAACAAGAGGATGAATTTACTAAACTAACCTGAGGAAGGGGAAGGGCGGCGATGACATCAAGCCAGAAGTATTTCATCAAGTACCTCGATGCAATTTTCGAAGAGTCTATAACAAGCTCTCCTCTGCCAAACACGCGAGAGGAAGGCGCCACGTAGGCAGTACGAAAACGTATGTAAATCTGAATTATGTAGAAGATGTCTGCTATTGATCTTATGATTGTTAGGCCAACTTCGAGATTCAATCCGATGTCTATGCAAATGCTGTCCTTAACGATGGGCAAGTAAAAGAATAGAGGGTCGACGAATAGAGATACTAAACAAGCTACTAAGAAAATCTTGTTCCATCTACGAAGAGCAGGCCCTCGAGGATCTAATATCCGTTTCTTTACTCTCTCGTAGTCCTCCGAGAACACTCGAGATAACACTTTAGCTTTCAATGATTTGTTGTTTTTATTATCACTCACTTTGGAGCTTCCATCAAACTTATACTTTACTTTGATCACATTCTCACCATTTCCAGTCTGGAATTTAGCAAATTCAACATCATCACCAAACCTAATGCAAGATCATATGAGGATTAATGATTTACCAAAAATTTCAAGAATTTGATCAAATAGTAACATAACAGGACACACCTTACAGATCTTGAATTAGTATAAGCCATTGGCAGTTGACCGTGGCTGGCTACAGACATGTAATTTGATCTATTTGGGCAATAAACTTGGTTAATATAAAGATTAAAGCAGCAACAAAAAGAAAAACAGCCCAGAAGAATTCATGTGACAACTTTGAGCATTGAGTATCTATCACAATTCAGAACCTCTCCTTTCCAGAACCAAAATCAGGTTAGACATGTGACTAAGGTTTTTGTTTGTCTATTCTAAAACCCCTTTTACTACTAAAATGTCAAACATTGAACTACAAGAATCAGTCAAAGTCATGATGAAATTAATAGGGGCAATAAATAAAAAATCAAGATTCTTGATCTAGTTTATCAAGTAAACTGCTGAAAACAACACAAACAGAAAACGAAAATCGAGAGATATTAAAGGAAACTTACATAAATTTTCCACACAAAATGGTCTTTCCATTCCTTCTGATTAGTTATCTCTCTTCATAAAAAAAAAATTAAATACTCCCCAACAAAAAAAGGGAAAATTATAGTATTAAATCAAGGTGTTAATAGAGTGTAAAAGGCTCCTTGTTGTTGCCACCCCAGAAGTTGGTCAGTTTCTTTTCTTTGGAGGAGACAACAGCATGAATGTATTAATTAATGAACAAATTTATGACATTGTGAGTGTGTATACGGTGTATCTACAAATCTATAACTGTGTGTAGTGTGTGTGAGAGAGAGAGAGATTATACTATAGTGTGACACTGATACGTCCAGACTAGAGAAGGTTGAGAATGGGGTGGAGAAAGCCAGCACTTGTTTTTTTATTTGTTTTTGTCTTTTCTGTTTTCTTTTTTAATTAATACTGCTCATAAATGTCTAGTAAGATTTCATTTTAAAAAATTATATTTTATGTAAGATCCGAGGAGTTGACTAAGTTGGACTTGAAGCCTATGGCATGTTGCCACGTGTATTATGGTTTTAATAGTAAAATTCATAATGCCAAGTGGCGGGAGGAATTGGCTAATACTCCAAATCAGCTTTGTTCGCCGGTTTTGCCTATAAAAAAGAAATACTGACAAAATATTTTTTCCATTTTAACATAGTTAATGAATTGAGCACGTTACACCAATTAAGTCATATACTTTATTTATTACACGAGAATTGCAAGTTGAACGGCATTTAAAATAAATAAATAGAATAGAGTTGAAACTTGAAACAATGGAACATCAGGTCAATTCTTATCGAAACAGGGAGTCTTTCCAGCTGGTTTAAGGTTGCTGATAAGGAGTCACAACAGGCCATGTTTAATAGTTTAGATTAAATCTAAATTAACTATATATTATTTTTATTGGTTGTTTGATAACTTAGATTAAGGATAGATTATGCTTTAAAATTTATAAAGTTTAATTATATATCATCTTAATCTTAGATAATCAGTCTTTGCTATCAAACATGCCCTCAGTAGCTTCTATTGTTGGTATCTTATATCATGCTCTGATGTCTGATAAGTGATTTTCTCCTCCATGAACTGGAGTAGTAATTTTGGTGCTAGCTGCTACTCTAGTCTTTCTTCATTGTATTTGTGTTATTGTAAATATTCCCAGTAAAAAAAAAATATAAAAATCGATATTTTTATGATGTTTATAAAAAAAATTTAAAATATCGATATAATTACAATATCGAGTCTCATAGAGAATATCGAAAAATATCGATAATTTTTTTTAATCACAAATGTAAAATGTATTCAAATTGTTTTGTTAATTGAATGTATTAAAAGTTATTAATTTTTATAACTATATATTCATTCCATAAATTTAAGATCTCATTATTTTCTCTGATACTAATACTTTTAACTTTAGTTATTATCTTAGAGAGTTTATTAAATAATTAAATATTAATTTATGAGTTTTTACTGTAAAAACAATTTCATACATTAATTGATAATGATTCAATAATATTGAATGAGTTTCTTGTTATTAGAAAGGGCAGAACCTTCCCGGCCATAGAGGGATGACACTTCCTTTGGATTAAGTCGGGCTCGACATTCACGATTGTCACTTTTATGAGCATCAATCCCTCTATTCTTCGGTGTCTGCAAGGCATTTGGAGTCAAACCCACCCTCTTGGACATGCACATCATATACTCACACTTCTTCAGAGAGGTCAATCCAGCGGCGGATGTTGAGGCCAAGACTGACCTTGATTGTGTCTGGAGAGGCTATTTTGGACTTTTTACTCTCATTTCTGCATAATAATTTATATACTACTCCCTCCGTCCCATGTTAACTTTTATAGGTAGATGGGCACACATAATAAGAAAGTGTGATAATAAGGGGCGGAACTAGGCGGTTGCTTGGGGGTGGCCTTGGCCAGTTGGCCCCCTCAACTTTCTCCAATTTGTTATTTATATATGCATTAGTATAAAATTTGAGTGAAACAAAAATTAAATTGAAGTGGGCCCATCCAAGCTAAATGCAACGCCGTTGTAATTTAATTAATTTATGAGAAATCATTTCTAATTAAGTTAGTAAAAAATTAAAGTGACGCAAAATAAGAGTAAAAAATATTTTTAGTCCTCATACTTAATTTCTATCATACTTTCTATTTTGTACAATTTCAATATTAAAAAAATATGTATTTCCTCCTTCCCATATATTAAGTTTCATTGGTTGATGGACACACATATTAAGAAAGTATAATAATGAGTGAGATTTTGAAAGTAATTTTGTAAACTTTTATGTATAAAGTAATAAATGAGTTGATCACCTTTGTGTATGTGTGAATAAAAAGTACTCCCTCAATCCCAGGATTTTGTGCATGGTTTGACCGGCACGGAAATTAAGAAAATGGAATATAGTGATGTGTATGGTAAAATAAAGGGGGTATTATTGGTAATTCATTGACTAAAGTGGATGGAGATTTGACTAAAGTTATAAATTGAGTTAAGTTGTGCTGATTCATCTATTGGAGCTTGGTGTGCTGATCCCTTTACAAGTATGGAGGTGGAAATAGGATAGGCACTGGTTATTTGGAATCTGTACAATTTGCAGTATAGGAATGGTGATGTCTTTTAAACTAAAATGACATTTTGATTGGGTGATTATTGTAAATTTGTGATGTAAATTATACGGGTTGAGTACCCCATGTACTCGTGTGAAATATACATTTTACCTTTCAAAAAAAAATAAAAAATTGAGTTAAGTTGTGGGCCCAAGTAAAATAAATTAGGGGTAATATTGGTAAAAATTATGTGAGTTATTTCCTTTTTTAGAGTGTGCAAATAATGTTGGGACGCCCGTTAAGGAAAGTGTGCAAATAATCGCGGGACGGAGGGAGTAATGACATTTGTGTAAAATTAAGGATATTGTGAGAGTGCAGGGTGTGAAAGTTATTGTGGAATTTCTTGAAAAGAAAAATCTAAAAGTTATTGGTGGACAAAGGGAATATAAGCTATCAATTCTTGATGTTTTTGTGATACTAACGAGAGAATTCTAAAATTGAACATTTTAAGGATATAATTATGTATTTTGAGATATTTATCGGCCCCCCCTAAACTACAATCCTGGGTCCGCCCCTGGTGATAATGAGTGGAGTTTTGAGGGGTAATTTTGTAATTTTTTATGTATAAAGTAAATAAATGAGTTGATTTATGTATGAGCGGAGAAAAAGTAATGACATTTGTGTAAAATTGAGGATATTGTGAGGGTGGAGTTTATAAAGGGTTTTTCCATTTTAAGGGTGTGAAAATTATTGCGGGACGTATTGAAAAGGAAAGTGTGAAAGTTATTGTGGAACGGATGGAGAACTTTTTATAGACATTGACTTTTATAGGAGTGTACATTTTTTCTTAACCTGAATTTTATTTCAAGGAGATTTTTTCAAACAAAGTTTTAATGACACTCGATCTTTAACTCGACCTGCTAAGTTTCTTTTCTTTTATACGATCTAGTACCTTGTATTTTCCTTCCCGGCCATATAGACCCAAAAATTTATTAAAAAAAAAAAAGAAAACAAGTAGACACGGAATCCGAAGTCGAGGCTCAAAAATCAGTGTTGGCGGTGGGACAATTTGGTAAATAGAGGTGTAGATCCGGCAAGCATAACTGGAGCCGGACCCAGTTCCAATTAAAACCCTGTACCCTAACGGACAACACGCCGTATGCGCGCACCGTCAATTATTTAATGCAACTCCTATTCATACGCGCTCTCATTACACGCGCCAATGCATGCACATTTCGGACCTTTATCCTTTTTCAACTATTTTCATGTTTTTATTTGGACATTAACACCGTCTTGCTCAATGCTATACTTGTAAACATACTTTATTCTTCTCTTTAAATTTAACTTTTAATATTAGATGCATTTAAACTAAAGTGGACAATTTTGGTCCCGACACGAATTCGATACGAGTTAGTGTTTAATTTTATCGTGTCAATATGATAACAATACAATAATTTCATATCATGTTCGTGTCAACCCGTTAAGCACAATAAAATTAACAAATAACGCATTAACTCGTTAACAACCTATTACTTATTGACTTAATACGACACATAACGATAATAACATAATATTTTCTATATTTAAATAAATATTTTAATTTTTATATATTAAATATAATTTCAAATTTATTTATCTTCATATCATATTATGTGTCATTATCGTGTCATGTCACGTGTGTTAATACGAAAACTATCATGTTGTTATCGTATCTACACGTATTCTTATCATATTGTACTCGTGTTTAACCTTATTGTGTCATGTCAACTGAAAAAATATTGTGCTAGTAAAAAAAAAATACGACTCACCTAATCAAGACTCTGTCTACACGTATTACTCACGTGATTCAATCTCATGGATTTATCATTGTATTGATTAATCATAAAAAAGAACAGACCTAATTTTTTTTAAGCTTCGTTTGAGATAACTCTGCCAACCCACAAATAAAGTGCATCGACTCTAGAAAAGCCAATGTTCAAACATGAAAGTAGATAAAATTCGGCACACTTGTATACACTTTTCCCCCACACACAACACGATATTACTGTCCAGCCTAAGCTAAAATTTTGTGGAATCAGTTAATTTTTTAATTATAATGAAATAAATTCACAAAAAAACAATGAAAAGTTTGGGGGCTTCACAGGATTTTCAACAAACTAGATACCGAGAGCGGAGATACAACAAAATAAGGCAACAACATAAACATATGATAGACTGCAAAATCGATGTAAGAAGATGAAATTATTTAAATAATCTCATCAACTCTACACTCTGAAGAAAACTATTCTTGGGGACCAGAAGCAGCTTCTTTCAGACAAGACCTCATGATCTTGCCTAGCTTTGAACAAGCATCAAGGCATAACTGCATTGCCTGCACACAACATTAGTTAGCTTCCAATCCAAACCAAAGGGCGAATAATGTTCAATTCACCAACCGGGAAACCAGTGAAGAAACATGTTTACCTCATTTATCTTGGTTGTTGACCATTCTCCAGTTATAGTCATCTGAGTGACCTCGTTACGTGATGGCATGCAGGTAATCATAAGGCTTCCGTCTTGATGGCTTTCTTCTTCTGATACGGGGTCAATCAGAATATTCTTTCCGAGACACGACTGAGCATCAAAGCAAACACATGATACTTAGCATTCATTTAAAAGTATACACTAATACAAGTGCAGAAATGTAAAAAGAAACTCCATATCATTGAAAATAAATGCATGCTAAATTAAATCTGATGAATGTTTGGTGATAACCCCAGTGAGCTTCTCGTCAATTCACACGAGGTTTCTTTTTTTGGATCATTAAAGACAGACCTTTTATTAGCTTGAGAACTATTGGCATGAGTAATACCCAAAGTCAGAACATACTACAGCAAATGAGAGTACCATAAAAATCTCTCACAGGCGAAAGCAGTTACAGAAAGCTAAAATTACAGTGGAAAAAAAAAAGTCCTAGCAACCAAGAATGACGAGAGGATTCAGCAGCCATTCACGCGAGGTATTTTTATTCGATATGTATTGAACACTTACTTTCCTACTCATAAGAACTCCTTTTCTTATTTCAGTTAGATGCTAATGTGAAAATTAACTGATACTTTTGTCCTGTACAACTAATATGAAGTGAAGAGAGCTACAACCAAAGCAAAACAAAGATGGTTATACTTCCAATTCTTTTCATGGATTCAGACAAGACTAGACAGAAGCATTCATGCTCTTTATTGTGTATCCAAATGAATTGACCGCATGAAAGTATAAGATAAGAAAAAGGTAGAAGTATATATACCACAGAAACAGAAGCAATCATGTCATATAGCATGATCCCTGCATCCGCTAGAGCCAGACTGGCACATGTCGTAATTACTGGAAGATCACCTACAACAAAAATATATGGTTCGCATAACGATTACAAGCTAATATCCTGGAAGAACACAAAATTCGTGACCATATTTTGCCAGATTACAACAACTATCGGTAGTAAAATATTGAAAATATGAAAAGAACCAGCAAAGCTAATATTTTGATCAATTAATATAACACGAATAATCCAGGAGTTCATCAAGTAGAAGCTCAAAGTCATACTTACTTCCTCCAGATTCCAATACCAAAGCAAAGACATCAACAGTAGTCTTAGGGAACGACTTAAGTATAATGGCACCCTCTAGAGCTTTGTGGAGCATTGAGGAAAGATCCTTAGTGTCTGGAGCCTAAAAAGCAAGTAGCATTAAATTCAGATACACAAGATAATTATGGAGTATGAGAAAGAAAATGGGGAGGATAAAGAAGATGATTAACCTGACCAAGAACGGGGGTGGCAAAAGTTGTATAGCTGACATTACAATTTAACCGCCCATTGTTACTATACATCATTGCTTTCTTACTCTCCCTGGGACCATATCTGTAAGGCAAAACCCAATTCAAAATTTTAACATGCTTCATTATGGGGGATAATATCTTGATGGATTTATTAAATGTAAAGATAGATCTATAACGCCTTATTTTGTTGTTTCAAGACACTCCGTGACACTCTCACTTTTAAGAATCTCTTTTAATGGGGATTTTTAAACTTCAAAAGAAGCTTTGGAATTCAGACTTACACAGATACAATGACCTTTGTGTTTCCAAACTCTGCATAAGCAGATCCTGATGCAGAATTCACTGCCCCGGTCCTAAGAACTGCAGGATCCAAGCACAATAATTATGAATAACTCTTACCATAAGATTATTATGTAAAATATATTCTGGAATAAACATCACAAGCTTCACAAATAGGCATATTAACAGAGATTTAAAAAGACGTAGAGAAGAAACCAATACTGACATAGTATTAATTTTTTAACCCTGAACTTATTACACCAGAATTTCTGGCCACTGAATATCATTATGTCTAACCTAATATCCATTTAACTCTACTGCCTCCGGCTCATCCCACTTAGCTCACATCTCATTCAGTTTGGAATAATGCACATAGATTTCAATAATCAATTTTAAGAGCCAAAATATAGGAAACTAGTAAGTTGGCGAAGATGTCATTTTCAAGAAAAGAGCCTTGTGTAACCAAAGGGGGGGTGTTTCTATACTTAAGCCCCAACAACAAATAAGGCTAATAATATGGCTTGATACAATTCAGAATACCAGCTTAAGATGCAATCAAATTCGTCCAATAGTAATAAGAATTTCAAGAACATGATTCTAAAACAAATAAGTTCATGATAAATTTGTTTTCAACAGAAAAATGCCCTAACGAGAAACTCGAATTTGTAAATGAAAGTCATCTGGCAGGCCGTGATACTCGAATTTTTGTCCCCACCAGATTTTTAGTCCAATTGGTCCTCAACTGAGTCTCCCACAATTCTTTTTATGAACATTGTTTTTAGGTTTGATATTTAATATGTTGCAGATTTTCAGTAATTATATTTCATTACCTTTAGTCTATGTTTGCAGCTTATATTGAGTTTCACATAGAAATCAACTCATCAGCCATGATGTTAAAATACTATTCAATCTCAGTAGCTTCTCTCACTGATTTCCAATCCTCAGTTCCACCTAATATTTGTAAAAATTATTCAAAGCTAGTAGCTCCTACAGCTGATTGTCAATACTCACTTTCACAAACAAGTCTTAGTGTTGTATGCTTTCTTTCACCTAATATGGTGAGCAACTACTTGATGTCATGTGAGGTTTTAACCCTTTCATGGCCATAACAATGATATCTCCCCGACAAATGAATTGCTATCATATATTAACCACATATATACCCATGAAGTAGGGCCACAAAGAGCATAGCTCTAAGATAGTACAAAAGGCATGAGATTGAAACACAGCTCCAACATCAAAATTCACTGCTAACCCTTAAGTAAAGAAACTTATTCATTTGCCACACAAAAAAAGATGATAATATGTAATAAAAGTAAGAAAATCAGGAAATTAAATTTAAAATAAGCACTAGATTTATTTATTTATTTTTATATCTTTTTGTTTATTTTCTACTTTATCAGCTAAGGTCCAGATTCTCCTCTTCAACATCAATTCAACTCCACCCAGACATATTGGAAGGACATTCTTTCATGTATCAAGATCTTTATATCTTGGTATAGAGCATAATTATAACTTGAATCTAATAAACCAAACGCTAAGAGATATGAGCAGCAATCAATAATTTACTAGAGCAACCAATAAAAATACAATTTTGCCAATAAAAAATACAACAACAAAAATAATCAATCCTGGCATAAAAACATTTCAAGATGCAAAGAAAGAAGATAGCAAAAACATTCACGAATTTGATCACAAAAGAATTGCAAAAGAGTGCAAATGTTCAAAACAATTCATTCAAAAACGCAATTACAATTACAAAAGGTCTTGCACTGAAACGAAAATAGGATCCCTTGTAATAAACTCTGCACATTGAAACACAAACAAATAGGACTAATGTACAAATATTATGCTTAACAATACATTACATGCAGGGCGGCACTGGTGGAGGCTCCTGCCATCAGGTCGGACCCAGTCGGAGTCGATTTGAGTGGTGGGTTTCTTCCTCTTCTGACTGGTCAGCGACGGCGAGTACGTCGCCGGCGAACCGCTAGTTTTTCCGGCCATGGCTGTTCGATGGGTTTCAGAACGGGGGCGCTAGTCTTGTTGTTTAGAATTGAAAATCAATTTTAAGGAATTTGTTTATTTAAAAGAAAGTATTAGGGCTCGTTTGGTCGCTAGGATAAGCCTAAGATTAGCCTGTTATCTTGCTTTATCGCATCTTGAAGGCCCATGAGTATAGAAGGGCCCGTGGTTAAACAAGAGTACTCGTCCTGCCAAAATTGGGAAGATGACGGAGTAAAAAGTAAGATTAATATTAAAATGACAAAACTACCCCTAAATATATATCTAAGCATTTACATCGGTTCTCTCACTCTCTACCTGCATCCGAGAGACCCGCATCCCATTCAAGATTGTAGTCTGGTGAAAAAAAATGGGCATAACTTTTTAGATCGTTCGTCTAGACTTCTCTACCAAGATATATGATAGACACAAAATTAGGGCTTTCTCATGTATGAAATTCACGGTGTCATCTCTGTGCGGATGATCCAAGTGTAAGTTTGTGTTGTTATGTTGTAATTTAGGGTTTTCACTGTACGAAATCAATTCGATTGTTAGGGGTTTTCTCGCATACTACTAAAAAGATGAGTTTCTTCACCCTTTAATGGTAGATATGTAGTTTTGTGTGTTCTATGCACATATATGTTACTATATATTACAATTTGAATTACTACATTTAATATCCCGGCGTTCGACAATAAAATAAAAAATAAAAAAATCACAGAAACTGGTAAAATAAACGGGGTTAAAAATTTTGGTCAAAATTAAAACACAAGCGAGCACGTTGACTTAATATATATTTTCAGCCAATTGACTTAATAAGTCAATATTTTCAGTTCAATTAACTTAATTAGTCATTATTACACGTATAATATTGCATATAAGTTTTTGTGTTTGATGAAATACACTTGTTATATACTCCCTCCGTCCCACAAAGATAGCCACATATTCCTTTTTTGGATGTCCCAAATTATAGCCACATTTCCTCTTTTACTTTAGCATTAAATGTTTTATTGTCAATTTTACCCCTAGTTAATAAGAGTAATTAATGCTTAGCAGATTTTGAAGTATGAAATTTCAAGGACAAAGTTGACACATTAGCTAAATTTGACTGCATTTATTGATTTTTCTTAATCTCTGTGTAAAGTCAAATGTGGCTATCTTTGTGGGACGGAGGGAGTATGTTTTGTAATTAGGGGTAAAAATGGAATTAAATTCATTCATGATCATTTTATCATAACATTCAATAACATTCAAGTCAAATCCTACCATTATCTTGTGGAGTTTATTAAGAATTCGTCCAATAACAATAAGAATTTCAACGACAAGGTACATGATTCTAAAACAAATAAGTTCATGATAAAAAAATAAAAATAAAAAGTAAAAATTGCCAAAATGAAAGTCATCTGGCACTTGGCAGGCCGTGATACTCGAATTTTTGTCCCCACCGGTTTTTTTAGTTCAATTGGTCCTCGAGTCTCCCACAATTCTTTTTTATCAATATTGTTTTCAAGAGAACATTTTAGATTTGATATTTAATATGATGCAGATTTTCAGTAATTATATTTGCATATTTTCAGTAATTATATTTCGTTACTTTTAGTCTATGTTTGTAGTGAGTTTCTCACATAGAAATCAACTCATCAGCCATGATGTTAAAAATACTATTCAATCTCATAGCTTCTCTCACTGATTTCCAATCCTCAGATCCACCTAATATTAGTAAAAACTATTCAATACTACAGTTGATTGTCAATACTCACTTTCACAATCAAGTACTCCAGTGTTGTATGATTTCTTTCACCTAATATGGTGAGCAACTGCTTGATGTCATGTGAGGTTTTAACCTTTAATGGCTATAAGACTATGTTTATCCATGCTCAATCATAACCGGGTCATCAAATATAAAATTCATTTTTCACACCTCAACCTACACATTTTACTCCATAACCCAAACTCATATTTTTTCACACTTTATCCATAACCACCACAACCACAACCAACATTAATAAATTATTTCTTTTATAATATAATAGTTGTATCTATTATTAATTTTTTATAATATTTTCACAATATTTAGAAAATATATACAATTATTTAATAGAACAAATTTAAAATATAAAAAGAATAATTAACACAATTTAGAAGAGAAAAAAATTAGGAGAAGAGAAAAGGGAGTGTATGAAATTATAATCCAAAACATATCAAGATTGGTCTCTATTTATAGAGAATTTAATTTAATAAATTTTGGTATTTTTTATTTTTTTAAAGTAAATAAGTGAAAATTAGAAATTATCTAAATAAAATATAACTGACGAATAAAAAATGAACACATGTTTAGATATTTTGGGAATAAAAATACCCCACAAAAAAAAATGGTCGTTCTTGGTTGTTTTTGGTCGTCGGACAAACCTGGCCATCCAAAAATATGTTACCGATAAACATAGTCTAACAAATGAATTCTCCCCAACACATCCAAAAATATGTTACCGATAAACATAGTCTAACAAATGAATTCTCCCCAACAAATGAATTGCTATCATATAACCACATACACCCATGGAGAAGTAGGCAAAGAGCATAGCTCTAAGATAAGATAGTACAAAAGGCATGAGATTGAAACACAACTCTAACATCAAAATTCACGGCCCTTAAGTAAAGAAACTTGTTCATTTGCTACATAAAGAATGAGATATGATAATTTGTAATAAAAGTAAGAAAATTACAAAATTAAATTTGAAAAAAGCACTTCATTTATTTGTTTTTATTTTTATTATTTTTTTTTAATTTTCTCCTTTATCAGTTCCGATTTCAGGGAGATCACTATCATAAACTGACCTAACTAGAAAACTTGCTTCAAGTACCTTCTTTCTTGTATCACCATCTTTATATACTGTGGTGTTCATTTTTAAATATCAGCCGCCATCCATTGTTTCATAGTAAAAAATTATCAATCCCACTTTTGCATTGACGACACAAATAACACTTCAGGTGCAAAGAAGATAGCAATTAAATAACACTTCAGGTGCAAAGAAGATAGCAATTAAAAAGGGTCTTACACTGAAACACCAGAGCAAGAAAATAGGATCCCACTAAGATTTGTTGTTTAGAGTTGGAAATAAATTTTAGGAATTTTTTTTTTATCCCTCACCTTTATAAAATTCATGTTTACAATATGATATAATTTTATTTTTAATGGAACATTCTATTTTTTTTTAAAGAGAACGAATTTTATGTTTCATGAAATTTAATTATGACTTGAAATATTAATTTGTTTAAATGTATGAGTGAACGAATAATTTATAAATTTTGTATTAATTAATTTTAATTTCTAACCATTAATTCGAATAATGTATAATGATGGAAGATATAAACTTATTTTTTTGTTGTTATTTATTTAAATTCATTTTCCTATTTATAAATGTTCAAGCATGATTATCTACTAACATTTGTGGTCAAGATTAATTGTCAGAAATTTTCTAAAATTTTCAATTCATATTAAGACTATTTTAGAATTTTCTTTTCCTTCTTTCTTTTCTATTCTAAATATGTGTTGCACTCATGTGTAACAATTACAAACATGTAATGTGCATAGCTTGTTGGTTAGAACTTTGGTCAAAAGGTGGAAGATTAATTCCCTTCGACAACAATTAAATTAATTTTTTTTTCCTATTTTTCATGGGAAATAATAATAATTTTTTTTTTAAAATTTTGTGCCAAAATAATTTTTTTTTTTTAAATTCGAATAAACATACTTCTTTTTATTTCTTTCTTTAAATGGATTTCTTTTTATGCTCAAATAATAATTTTGTTTTGTTCCAGGCCCAAAAAATAATTTTTATTTTTTGAAAGTCTAATAAAATTTAATCTTACAATGAACATAGGTTGTTAATTAATAGAGTAACCTCACTCCCCTTAGTTGAAGGAGTTTTCTCACAACACAAAAATTTTACTTCTATATTTACAATTAGGGGTGGAATTGAAAAATAAATATATTATAAAATTGAACAAAATGAAGAATTAAAAAAAATAAAAAATTAGCCATGAGATTGTTGTGTGTAGGGGTGGTTCGGTACGATATACCGACAATATTGAACCATACCGTTATCATACCAAAAATTTCAATATTGAAAAAATTCATACCGTTACCGTACCGAAATTTCGGTATACCGTAATCTCGGTATACCGAAATTTTCGGTATGTAAAAATTCATACCGATACCATACCGTAATTTCGGTATACCGAATTTTCGGTTCGGTATATCGATATACCGTACCATATCGGTATACCGATTCATATCAAAAATATTGAACCATCATTTCATATCGAAATACCGTATACCAATTCATACCGAAAATATTGAAGCATTGTTTTATACCGAAATTAATTATTTAAGGTTTATTTTATTTAAGTTTTAATAATTAAAGTTATTTTAATTTAAAAATAATTTAAAATTAAGATTTCGGTATATCGATATACCGTTTCATACCGAATACCGAAATTTTTTCGGTATACCGAAATACCGCGGTATGATCATTTTCCATACCGTTACCGTACCGAAAATTTCGGTATGATATCATACCGTACCGGAAATTTCGGTATACCGAAAATTTCGATAATTTTGATATTTTTCGGTATGAAAAGTTCGGTATACCGAAATTTCGGTATATTTACCCACCCCTAGTTGTGTGTTGTGTGTTGTGTGTTGTGGTAGCATTTGTTGATGTTGTTAGACCAACGTTTCAAATAACAACTATTGCTTCGTTAACCTGCAAATTGTAATGATGATTTTAATAGAAAAATATTTAAAGGTAAATACTTGTATGTACTCTGAGTTCAATTTTCTAAATAAGTTGAATATTACTAGAGATGTTTAACGGGCTAACTCTAGCCCTATAGAACCAAGGGATAAACGGGCTAGAACTTAATTGATTCGTTTTTAATCGATCCATTAAATAGTTGAAATCTAACCCTAACTCTAGCGGACCTTGGGTTAAACGGGTCACTAATGGATTATAATATTTTTTTATTTTAAATAATTGAATTTTAGAATTAACAGTCATATGTAACATATCCAACATCAAATAAAGTAGCAAAATAAATAATTAGTTAAGGATTGATAAATGAGAGAACAAAAGTATTAGACAGATTGCAGTTGTCGATTATGACATAACGTCTTACCAAATTAGGGTATCTAAATATTTAACTAAGAGTTGATCTCTTGTGCATAGTGTGCATGTGCACACTATACTCCAAGTACAAGGTCACGACTTAGTAATTCCAATACTGTTTTGACCACTTCCTCTCTCTCTCTCATTTTCTTTTAAAAAAATAAGGTGAACTCATAAAAAAGGAGCAAATAACTGTGACATGTCTTAAAACTCCGCTCATAGTCCATGTGTAACATTTAGAAATATTTATTTAGGTCAGGTTAAACGGACTAACCCGATTAACCCTAAAAAATGCAGGGTTAGGGTTGATAGATTGTAGGCTCGTTTAAATTCAGGTTTTTTTTATTCAGATCAATTAGCCCGCGGATTATACGGGCTAGCCCGCCAGCCCGATTAACCATATATATATATATATATTTAGTGATATGGGTATACATTTAAATTTTGGCCCAATGAATGGCCTATGAATTTTTTTTAAAAAAAAATTATAAAACAAACAATCTCTAGATTCCTGTGGAGGGCGGCTGCCGTCGCAACAAAAGGAGTAACTCTTTGGGCCCATCATCAAGTCACAAATGAATCACAGTTGAGTTACCACTAAATCACATAGTATACTGTTTTTTAAATTTTTTGAAAAGAATTACCGAAAAAACTATGAATATTGAAAAAATTACTAAAAAAAATATAAAAAAAAAAAATCAGATTTTTTTTTTAAATGATCAAAAAAACGTAACACGTAGTAACTAATATCATACCACGTATAATTTAATTTAAAAGGTAATATTCATATCAAACTAAAATATGTCTAAATAATTTTTAAAAAATACGGAGTAGAAGTTTAGATGTAAAATTAATTAAATGAGGTAAAATGAAATAAAATTTGAGAGGTCCTGATGAAGAAGTTATTAATCGAGGTAAATTGAAGTGCAATTTTGAGGGGTCTAGATAAAAAATAATAATGAATGAGGTAAAATATTGTAAGAAGAAATGAATTTGACACAACAATCATGGCTAATTTTTTATTTTTTTTTAATTCTTCATTTTGTTCAATTTTATAATATATTTATTTTTCAATTCCACCAATTCCAAACTCAGTTTTTATCCAACTCTTAGCTTTTAAAATGAATTAATCTCTCCACATCCTTATCTTTTATCAACTCCGCCTCAAGCTGTTTTTCTTTAATCTTGATATAATTTATTTCAATCTTCAAGTTTATTAAGTTTTTTTAAAATAGATCTTGAGCACGTTTCAGAATTGAACCACCTAAAAAATTCACAATTACCATACGTCTATGAACAACAAAAACACTAATCATATATTAATCAATAGAAAATCACAAGTTCGAAATGAAAAAAAAAAAACATGTCTTACAATGAAATTTGGGCATGACCAAAATTTTCATCCTGAATTTTTAGTAGTTCAAGAAATTCTTTAATTATAATTCAATACCACAATTCCAGAACACACATTTTCAAATTGTAAAGTAGAATTTGTGGACTCTATTAAGTGTTTTGAACTCGAATGCATCTCTAGTCGAATGTCCAACTCGAAAATGAGCTCAAATACTTATAAACAACTAGATATATTTGTGCTTGGAAATTCAAAGCTTTCGTTGGTCAATGACAAGTTGACTAACGATATGACCAGTTTTAATAGAAAAAGATGAGTGTCCAATTTTAATAGTGATTAAACGTGGGTGATAAAATTCAAAAAGTGATAAATTTGAATGATTAAAAATTATATTTTTCGTGATGCAAATTATAATGAATTTGAAATTCACTTAAGGGTCTTAATATTTTTTGAGACAAAATTTCTATTTTTCATTACGCATTGATAGTTTTTTTAATTTTTCAGTCATAAATCTATAGAAAAAATCTTTTAGACCCTAAATTAACAATATTTATTTTTAGTTAAACGAAGAGTTCGTAAGACCCTAAATTAGTACTCTACTTATTTTTAGTTAAACGAAGAGTTGGTTGCTTGGTGAATGGTGAGATTCTTTTAATCTCAATTGTAGTAATATAAAAAATGATTATCCCGATAAGTTTTTGATTAAATATTGCAAGACCTGAATTCTTTAGTGAAGTTTTTGAGTGATTGACACTGGTTTTTACTCATCACACTGAAGAGAATTGATTGTGTTTCTTCATTGCATATATATAGTTTAAATAAATTTTCCATACAAATGAAGAGATGAAGCTATGGCTATATACAACACTTAAATGACAGCCATCATATATATACCATCATTTCTGTGATCTATAAATAAAAACAAACATGGGAAATGCCACCTTGCTTTATAGATCTTCTTCAGACCGAATTTTCGCCGAAATATGCTTTCCGATCATCGTCAGCAAACATGCTTAGTTTATATACCTATCGATCTGTCTGCTATGTAATGTTGACTATATGTGAATCAACCGTTGGGAGACAGAAGGATTCCAACCGTGGCTCTGTTAAATCCACTACTTCCTCGTCTTCTAAGCCCCATTTTCGTGTTTTTGAGCTAAGGAGCTCTGCAGATGACTCATCTGATTCTTTCGTCATCTTTGTCGTGCAGAAATTACTGTCGGAACTTGTTGAAGAAGAACAACGAGCAGGCATTTCGCATGCAATTTGCTTGATTTCTTCGGTTGAAGAGGTCTCGTAAAGTTCTGTCTCCAAATTTCCACTTTTGGTGCAACCAAAGGATGAATACTGCATGAGAGACGAGTGATTTCGTATGAGATTTTAGCACCTATAAACATAGAAGTCATAAAAATGTCATTTTATAGTAGACTACCTGGAATGGACGTATTGGCAAGTCTTTTCTTTTGGATTTATCAGGGGTAAGAGTGGAAAGTATTTGGACAACCTCGGTCATGGATGGTCGCGAATCGGGATCCAACAACAGGCATTCTTTTGCTAAGTAGGCCATCACCTGCATCTCTTCCTCTTGGAAATTACCTTTCAGACGTGGGTCTGGCAACTCCAAAATTACTCGTTTACTGTCATGCAGACGAGGCGATGCCTGTAATGATGAGGATTAAAACTAGTATCTTATCCATCTGATAAAAGTATGACTGATGGGAGCTAATTTCAAATGCGTACCCATATTACGAGACTTTCCGCCACTTTATTGGACGACTTGAGGATAGGCTTTCTACCAGTGATTAGTTCAAGAAGAACTACACCAAAACTGAAAACATCGGACTTCAAAGAAGCTCGTCCCACAATCGCGTACTCTGGCGCAAAGTAACCAAAAGTCCCTTGCATCCTATCTGGAGAACTCGAACCGCTCAGCATCCCGTCATTTTGTAGGTGTTTAGCCATGCCCAGATCAGTAATCTGCAACTCAAGTGCATTTTTAAATGGTACTATTAGTTATTTTACTAAAAGTTACTCCTATTAGTTGGTCAATATTAGTTGTTTTCACTGAAAAGTATTAGTTATGTACAGTTCCACCATGCAGTTGGTGTACAAGAGTGAAGATTTTTCCTTACCTTGGCTCTCCACTTTTCATCTAGAAGAACGTTGGTAGATTTGACATCTCGGTGCAATATTCTAGGGGCAGCGGCTTCATGGAGATACTCCAAGCCACGTGCAGCTCCAAGAGCTATGGAAACTCGAGTATTCCATTCCAAACAATGGCCTTTATCCCCATCCAAACACTCCCTTAGATTACCATTTGGGATATATTCAAACACCAGTAGCCTCTCAGCGTTCTTTTTTTGGAGTTCCGAGCAGTACCCAAGCAAAGGAACCACGTGACAGTGGTGAAGCCTTGATATCAGTTCTATCTGAATACACAAAAAGGTGTTAAAGATGTAATATCAATCAAGAAAACAACAGTTTTGGCTTAGTTTTAGTACCTCAGTCAAGAAAACATGTTCTGCTTCTGGGCCGCTTTTGGTTTTCATTCTCTTGACTGCAACGGTTCTTCCGTCTCTGAGATGACCACAATACACTTGGCTGCTGCCTCCAACTCCGATCAAATTATCATTACAAAATCGGTTTGTTGCACTTTCCAGTTCAGAATACGAAAACTGTATTATTGTTCCAGGTAGTGCTCCTGTTGTCCTTCCGAATAGAAAAGACGTCTTCGGAAAGCATCCTTTAGACAAGAAACGAAAATCAAAGTTATCCAGAATAATTTTGTATTCAAAAAAAAAAAAAAACAGACTGAAAACAAGGATGGTTACCTATAAAAGGTTTGACAGGGGTATGATAGTATCCTCCTTTGTACAGTTGAAATGAAGAAGTCCCATGGCTCATCAAATTTGTAGCACTATTATCACTTGTTAGTCTATCTGATGGGGGTGAAGCCCACTTCAGAGGATAATTATCCTTTCGATAGACGTACCACAATGCTGAAGCAACGAATGCAAGAGCCGTGAGGACTATACAGAGTAAGAAAACTATCATGATAGCTTTGCCCGGTACCCATTTCTTCTTTGAAGGCTCTAGCTCGGATAATGTTCCTATAAGGAGCAAACGATTATTAAAAGTTGCCGTAAAGTTAAGATTGACATCCCTTCATTCAGAAGACGAATATGGTGAGTTTATACTCATAATATTTATTAAGATTGGAAAAATTACCGGCGTGACAATTGCATGCTGCGAAACAGGTGCTGCCATTTTGTTGATCTAGTAATCTAGGCAACCCATGAGTACCGCAAATGCACGTCCATCTATTGTCACTCGATCCTCCTGAAGCTGTACATGAAGGAATTATCAGAAGGAAATAAATAACAACATATTATTACATTAAAAGAAGATGTTAAACTAACCAGGGTTGCAATCGCAGGAAGAAGAACAGTTTGCTGGAACAAAGTTGAAGGTCTGTTGAGGTGCAACAGAACAGGTGCACGTCCACTTGCTTGTGTCAGAATTCGTCGAAGGTCCATCTGAAAGACGTTAAAAGACCATACTTAATTTGCTGTTATATGACACATTCACATTGCCAATGATGCATTATAGCTTCTATATAATACTACCACGTTTGCATTCATGAAGTCCAGCACATGCGGCATGCGTGCATAGAAATACATGTAGATAAAAGGTTGAAGGATATTGTGTTACTGACCGCAAAGAATGTGTTCGAGCCAGATGATGTTAAGGAGGCAAAAAATTGCAATTTCCACCTGCCGCCTCATTCGTTTCAAACGATGAACAAAACTGAAAATCAAAACAAATAACTAAAAATCAATGTTTACTTACTTCAGAATGAAGAATGTCAGTTAACTGCATTGCAACTAAAGAAAATAATTACGTAGATAACTTAAAAGTCGGAAAAAAGTGAGTCATATAGTGAGTGCAGAAGGGAGGGAATGACTCAAATTTCTATAATGGGACCTTGACTTGAGAATTTGCGAATAAAACTTAGTCCAAAGATTACTTGCTTACTTGCATTTGGTGCACTTTCAACGACAGCTTTGAATCGTACTTGAAAATTTGATCAATTTTTTCTGAAGAATAACTCTAAAATTAACAAATAAAATGCTTAGGGAATCCCAAGATTAAGAGAGAGCATAACTATTTTGTGTATCAAGTTATCCTTTTTGGCAAACTAAAAAATCTATGCAACACAAGAACGAATGCATTGATGATGTAATGATTCCGACAGAATAACCAAATCACAACGACACTAAATATTTAGCATGAAATAGATATGACTTTTTTTTTTTTTTTAATTCAAAGTTGGCCAACAAATCTCTCTAACTTCTTATGTCCACACTTTCAAGAATTATTCAGTCTATATAAAATTGAATTAATACAAGACCAAATTTCTCTTATGCACTATTTATCTTCTGCATAGATTGAGCAAGCTTTTCAAATCACAGATGCAATACTACTAACAGAAATGGACATATAACAATTGCAATAATATGTGTATACAATGTATGCTGTGTGCCGTGTGCGTGTGTGAATTGAAATCCTGCACCTTTAAGAAAATGAAATGCACCTAATAAGCTTATTATAGTTTTGACAGATTAAATGTCAATCTTGCCAATAAAGATTCATCCACTCATTAAGTAAATGGAATATGCTCATCTAAGGACTAACATGATAATGTAATTTACGAATAAGTATACACTATAATCCCAAAATTGCTCAACATATTTAGTCACATTATCCAACATAATGCTTGAAAGGAAGTTGAAGCAAAAGAGGGGATTCTTACCAATTGATGTTTCAGACTTGAAGCATGATAAAACCAGGCTGAAAAACATTATAGTCAGAAAGACATCTCAACAAACGATTAAAATTAAGGTAAGAAGTTAAATGCACAACAGTCATGAGACAGCAAAATATATATGAAAAAGACTAGTGGGTTTCTAAAAAAATTCATCAAGAATCCAAAATAGATATTATATAAGAATAAAACGTGGCCCATCAACCAAACTCTGTGAAAGCAACCATTTCTCAAACTGATAAAGACCCCTCAGCAATCAAATAGTATAGAATTGAAACTAATTGCACTGTATTAACACCAGAATACACAATTATAGTTTTTTTCTAACAGAAGAATACACAATTATAGTAATGATAATAAATATTTGGATTCTATATAAAGTAATAACACCCTCACACGTCGGTGGTGTGATAAAAGGCAGAGAATTTGAATTTTATGAATGGGCCAACCAAGTACTTATTTCCCAACGGTTAGAAGAGACTTTGCTTCCAAGACATATTACAATCTGCTCCATTTTTAAGGTGTTTTTTTTTTTTTAAATAATGAATATGATGTATTAGAAATAGACGTGCATAATTTTCTAATGAATTAGCCCCACTCCCTTGACAATTTTTTGTCGGTAATATTAAAAAAACGTTCTCTTATTTTGGTCTTGTGTATTCTATTCAAGATAATTGAGATTTCAAGAATAGAAGAGCAGCCCAAAACCCAAAAGATCAAGAATTAAGGTCACTTTTTCTTTTTGTACCCAAATATACATACAATCTGTTTCAATTTTCAAGACTAGCATTATTTTCTTGTAAATATTGTTACAATTGCACATTAAAATAACCAACATCCAGTAGAATGTATCATTCTAAAAAAAAAACCCACATTCTCCATTCTACATAACAAACTGCAAGTTAAAAAAAATGATACCAAGATTTTCTTTTATATGCAGAGCTTTTAGAAAACATTGCCAAGATTTAATCTTTCATAAATTTCTAATTTTTTTCATCATTTCTGAGCTATAAACATACCTGGGCAGGGGGACAAAAAGTTGACCAAGAAATTGGAGCTCCAATTTCATAAACAAGTGTAGGCCCTCTGATGCAAAACAGAGCTTCTTTCACTATATACACATTCAGCTATATGTATAACGTATCTCTGTGCTTGCATGTGCCTATATATATTCTAGAGAGAGAGGCACAGATGTCTATGAAGAAAGAGGGCTGTTGCCACGTGGAGTTTCAGGTTTCTCGAAAAATTCAAAGTGTGGGGAAAGTGTTGGGTGGTCCGAGAGCAATACACCGCTAGCTCCTCTTAAAGTCGTGAATTGAAATTTGAATTGTGGTTAGCGGGTGAAAGTAACGCTTTTACTCAAATATAATCTGACGGTCATTATCTTTTATATGCTTTATTAAACCTGAGCAGATTTATACACGTGTCGCTGTTTCATTTGCTGGGGATTCTCTGCTGTCAAAAAAGTGGTCCACGGTGGTCCCCACTCACTGGCTGCATTTATTCGCGCGTCGATCAAAGCCTTTCATTATCTCGTGTGTTAATTCATGGCTACAGATCCAGATTTAAAATAAGTCGATATTTATATAAAATTAATGAGAATAATTCAATTGCAAACTACAGTGTATTTATAAAAATAAAATAAAAAAATTACAAGTTGAAAGCGGATCAAATGTATTTTCTTATAGAAATTGGGTAAATGCAACCAGATTTTTTCATAGTCTGTATTACTCCTCCGTCCCACGAAAATAGCTCCATTTGACTTTATACACAAATTAAGAAAAATTAATAAATGTAGTCAAATTTAACTAATGTGTCAATTTTACCCTTGAAATCACAAGCTCCACAATCTGTTAAGCGTTAATTACTCTTATTAATTAGGGATAAATTGATAATAAAACATTTAATACTAAAGTAAAAAATGAAATGCAGCTATAATTTGAGACATCCAAAAAAGGAATATGTAGCTATCTTTGTGGAACGGATGAATGAAGTATAATATATAAAAAATATAAGTTATTTTGTGTTGCTTTTTACAATAATACACATTTGTTCTTATAATAATATTATATTTGTCCTAAGCACATTTCCACATGATTATCCCAAATTATCAAATCGTTAAACACGGTCTACAAAGCCAGGGAACCATTCTATTACAAATGAGAAGCTGGTCATTCTTTGTTATTTTATTGCAAAGTAGGTAGTCCATGACAAAAGATGAAAATATAGCCTTATTCCTCTCTTTCTTTAATTCCATTTTTATTTTCATTATTGAATATTTCATAGAATGCTTCTATATCTTTGTAGAATTTAAGTTTCTTTTAGGTTAGGGGTTGTGATGATTTGATGAGGATAAAGATGAAAAAATATGGATGGAATAATCCGTTAATAAGAATTGTGTTTGAATAAAAATCGAGAAGTATGGATGGATGAAGAACTTTATATCAAATTAAGAGTGATGTTGTATTATTTTACTGTATTAATGTTAGTTGGGATCTTCTACATGTAGTCAGAGTGTCGTATGGTGTCGTATGACTACCGTAGTCAATTAAATCTGAACAATTAAAAATTAAATCTGAAGGCTTAAATCTGATAACCTGTTACTTTTTGTACTTTGTGTTGAAAATATTCAACGTATGTGTCGTATGGTGTCATACATTTTTATATTTAATTTAATTAATTAAAATATATAATTATAAAATTATGTTTATTTTTTTGTAATAATAAAAAAATATATATATTTAATGGTGTATTCCATTATTTAAGGAAGAGTTTTAAATATGGAAATTTTAATTTTTCTTATAAGAATATATGATGTAACAATAAAATATCACCAAACATTTACCATAAATAATTTATATTTATAATTATTTGAAAAATAAATGTAATTTTGAAAATTTGATTGTGCACGAATCTAGTTCATAGTTCTGTAATTTATATGTGCACGACATAGAAGTCGTGCACCTCTGCACGGTCAATGCCTACTACACCGTGCAAACTTAAAAACTTTTTATAAGTCCACAAGTGCACGACCCTGGAGTCGTGCACCTCTGCACGGCCAATGCCTACTACACCGTGCAAATTCAAAAACTTTTTATAAGTCCACAAGTGCACAACCTAGGAGTCGTGCACTCTCTACATGGCCAATTCCTATTACACCATGCAAATCAAAAAATAATTATGCACGACCTTCGTCCCGTTATAATGTCACACGGGTTGTTCTCTCGTTTATTAGGGTATTCAACACATGTTATACGTCGATATTCACGTTATACACAATACTCGTATAAAATATCAGGTGGATCTAGAAGAATGGTCTGTACGGTGTCGTTAGTGACGTTAACGACCTTCGTTTCGTTATAATGTCACACGGGTCGTTATCTCGTTTTCGTGTGTCAACTATGAAACCTAAGTTTCTCGATATCATCATTTTACAACTTAACATGTTTTTAAAAAGAGGACGACATAGTTTTACTAAAGTTAATGTGTTCAAAAAACGATGCATGGTTTGATTGATAAACAACACATGATTTATATAACTTAGAATATAGTGATTGAGTGAAATGACCGGTGATTAATCAGTGGTGTACTATCCAATGAACATGGCACCCGAAACGTAAATAATCACTCTAGACACTTTTAAATAATGGTCATGGAATTTATTCGACACTTGTACACAACATACTGTGTCGTTAGTTACGTTAACGACCTTCGTTCCGTTATAATGTCACATGGGTCGTTCTCTCGTTTATCGGGGTATTCAACACACATTGTACGTCGATATCCACGTTATACACAGTACTCGTATAAAATATCAGGTGGATTTAGGAGAATGGTCGGTACGGTGTTGTTAGTGACGTTAACGACCTTCATTCCGTTATAATGTCACACAAGTTGTTATCTCGTTTTCATGTGTCAAATATGAAACCTAAGTTCCCCGATGTCATCATTTTACAACTTAACATGTTTTTACGAAAAGGATGATATGATTTTACTAAATTTAACATGTTCAAAATGATGCATGGGTTGATTGATAAACATCACATGATTTATATAAATTAGAATATAGTGATTGAGTGAAATGACAAATGATTAATAAGTGGTGTATTGTCCAATGAACATGGCATCCGAAATGCAAATAATCACTTTAAACCCTTTTAAATAATGGTCATGGAAGTTATTCAACACTTATACATAACATATTGTATCGTTAGTGACGTTAACGAAATTCGTTCCGTTATAATGTCAAGGGGCCGTTCTCTCGTTTATCGTGGTATTCAACACATGTTATACGTCGATATCCACGTTATACACAATACTCGTATAAAATATCAGGTGGATCTAGGAGAATGATCGATATAGTGTCGTTAGTGACGTTAACGACCTTCGTTCCGTTATAATGTCACACGGGTCGTTATCTCATTTTTGTGTGTCAAATATGAAACCTAAGTTCCCCGATGTAATCATTTTACAACTTAACATGTGTTTTACGAAGATGACGAAATGGTTTTACTAAATTTAACATGTTTAAAAATTATGCATGATTTGATTGATAAATAACACATGATTTATATAACTTAGAATACAGTGATTGAGTGAAATGATCGATGATTAATCAGTGGTGTACTGTCCAATGAACATGGCATCCGAAACGCAAATAATCACTGTAGACCATTTTAAATAATGGTCATGGAAGTTATTACACAACATACTGTGCCGTTAGTGACGTTAACGATCTTCGTTTTGTTATAATGTCACAGAGCCGTTCTCTCATTTATTGGGGTATTCAACACAAAATATACGTCGATATCCACGTTATACAAAGTAATTGTATAAAATATCAGGTGGATATAGGAGAATGGTATGTGCGGTGTCGTTAGTAACGTTAACGACCTTTGTTCCGTTATAATATCACACGGTTTTCTCTAAATTTTTAAACATGTATTTTATGTTACTCTTAGGCCGCAATCTTTTAAATATGTATTAGTACCCTCTTTCTCTAAATTTTAAAACATGTATTTAATATTGTTTTTTGGTTGCAATATTTTAAATAGGTATTAGTATTCTTGATGCAAAAAAAATAATTTAAGCATCCATGAGGTAGATAAAACTACAATCAAATTTTACCTAAATAAAATTGTACAATATACATCAATTTTAAATGACTACATTCTAGAATTTAATCAACCCCTCAACAAAAATAATAAAAACAAAGATGAAATTCTAAATATAAATTTAATATTAAAACATTCATATTATGTTCATGAATTAAAAAATATATATATTTACATGCTTTGTGTACTACATACTTCAATTACAAAAAAAAATGATGACTGAAAATGTCGAGTGCTAGTTTCTTCCTCAATTCGGTCATGTCATTACAACAAATTGTACTAACATCTTCCTGGAGCGTCAAACACTCAATGTACTTTATCCTGAACATACCACAATCAAAACCTCAATGTGGTATTCCTCATCCACTTTCGATCGTATCAACTTAGGGAGGATCTTTGCCAAGGTCTTCATCATGGCATGTCTACGACGGCTATTCATACTATCATAAATTTCAATCACTCCGAATTTCATACCAACTTTCAGTGCAATCCAATGCTCGAGACAATTAAAAGGGATTTATAAGAATCTACAACCCTTCCAAGACTTTCCTAATGACATATCGAAGTAAATGTTTTACGCCCTTCTCATCAGAATAATCGCCAAAAAATGATTCCCTTATCAACAATTTATCCATTTTACTTAAACTTGGAATTTCATACATAAACGAATGAACTGTATTCGCAAGGAGAACAAAATACATGTTTAGGATACATGAATCCTGACAAGGAGAGATTAACAACGAATCTTTGCTTGCCCCAAAACCTTTCGATTGTAAGCAAACTCCAATGCCGTATCTTGTAAATATACACAAATTTAATATTAGTTCAACTATTACACAAAAAGAAAATAATATGGAGGCGGAAAGATTTAACAAAATAAATTACAACTATATTCAAGAAATCAGCCTAAGCTGCCCACAACAATTTCTAATACCCAATTCCCAAATAATTCTCCATTGTACTCTTAATTGTTATCCAGCACATATTTATATGACAAACTTATGGCCTTATGGGCCCAAATATAAACAAAAAATGTAGTAGGTAACCAATATAAAAAAAAAAAAAATAGGTAGCAGGTACTCAATATATAAAAATCCACATAAATACACACTCAAATATAATAAATTATAGTTTTCTACTTCAAGTTTAATAAATATAAATAATGAGGTAGCAGGTAAGCAATTCCACCTTCATGCAACGAAAGAAATTTGAGTTGATCTGTTTAAAGTTTAATAAATAATTCTTCTGGTTTTTGCAGGCCTGCAAGAAGGATGGTATGATTGAGGAAGCATTACCTTTGCATTTCTTCTAGTTATTTATGTTACAGGTAGAGACACTTGTTGCTTTGTGTTTGACTTATGAGTTTTCTATCACTTATGATGCCACAAACTCACAACCACTAATCAAGAGAGCAACACCCTGCCTACATTTAAGTTCAATACTTCAGTTATACTGAAAATTTACTTAATCCAATTCACAGCCCCAAGTAAGACACTCTGTAGATTTCTCTATCATTTACAAAAACAAATAAGAATATATACAACTAATCAAGAGAGCAAAAGAAACATCAAACAAGTTGTATAAAATATACTAGACAGTGCAATTTCAAAGCATAAAAAGTGAATAAATTTGAAATATTACATCAATAGAAACATATACACGAACCCTACTCATAATAAAATATGGAAATAGTTCAACTTGAAGCAAAAGTAAACAACTTGAGGAGAATTGAACTATAAAAAAACTCAAATTCGACTGCTCAACAAGTGTTTGACAAAATGCCTCAAACAAAAAATCGCATTCAAATACAAAATTGAAAGCAAAACCATGTTACCCCTGCTTAATAATCGAACATAACTCAAATTCCCACATAAAAATGAGAAATTCGTACTTTTTTAGGGCAAATTTAGAAAAACAAGATAATTCCTGAAAATATAGTTGGTGTAAATAAATCCTCCAAACAAGACAATTCCTGAAAATATAACTGGTGGAATGTATATTATTGCACCAACTAGAAGCATACCACTTGTATTGAGGTCATATAACCCCTCCCCCACCCCCAATCTAATTGAAATGAATTAAAAAAATTACAAATTAAAATTAACAATTTTTGGAATGAAAGAGTTAGTGGAGCAGCAGTTTTAATTATAGAAAAAGCATCTTGAGATGGTAACCAAGATTTTGATAAATGTATCCAAAATCACAGTGTAAGACTAAGAACATACATTAGTCACACAAAAATAAGGTCACGAAAGAAAAAAATTCTATAAATCCACCAAAGAATCAATATTGAAATGGATTTCACATTTGGAAGACCTGAAATTATTGCAATGATCAGGGATAACGATGTTTTCATTTCGATCACTAATTCCTAATTCCAAAATTCCAAAATCCAAATTCGAGATGATATTCAACATATCGTTCATAGCATAACTCGAAGTCAGACGCAAGAAATATAATTAAGCTAAAACTGACAGAGAAACGAATCGTTCAACCAACCTTTGCCTTGGCTTGCATCTTCTCTACAAATGCCACATAACGCTTCAATGAATAATCCTTTGAGTCCCCAAGAATAGCCACCATCACCTAATTTTCAATGTAATACAAAATAAGTCAAAATCAATCATACTTCCCATTATGCCAGATTTATTTACACTTCAAAACCAGTTGCTTAAGCATATACCCTACATAAATTTCCAAATTTATACTCATTAACCTAAAATTCATTTCCAGTTTTTGTATTACAAAGAGGCGCAAGGCAAAAGAGTGAACAAATACCTCATCGGACATGAAGGCAGCGAGATCCGACGCATAGGCGGCGAGGACGGTGGCAGGACCGACGCCCTTCAGGACCATTAACTCTGAGACGACTTTGGAGATATCAGGTAAGGAAGCAAACGCCTTCCGAGAGGCGTCTCTAACAACGTCATTTAGGGATGAAACAAAGGACAATAGGCGTGACATCCACTTGTCGCGGCCCAACTTCCACTCCATGAGCCTGGAGAGTTCATCGGTAATGATATATGGGTGGGGGTTTCGACGGTGGAGAAGATTTGGGAGGTCTTTGTGGTAGAAATCTCGAGGGTCATGAGGTTGGGTTTTTCGAGGTTTTGTATTGCAGATTCGTATGAGGAGAGGGCTTCACTCCATAAATGGGTGTCCAAGGATTTGAAATGGGAAACAAAGGGAGAATTGGGGGAGGAAGTACAGACTACCGTGAATTAGATGGAATTGGGAATATGAACCCTAATTTTTCATTTAATTAATTAGACTATTTTTATTTAGTATTTAAATAATGTAATTTGTATTAAAAATGGTAAGAGTAGGATAATAATTTAATTATTTATTTAAATTTTTTTATTTTTTATTAAAGAAGGGTAATATAGTAAATAACAAAATACACTTTAAAAAATAATTATATTAAAATAAACTTGTATAACAGGTAGCAAGTTCATACGACGCATACGATGCCACGTGGCGCAATTCGACAAAGTGACTATAAAGTCACTTTGTACAAATTTTTTTGTATATAACATTTTTTAAAACGTGTATTGCAAATGTAAAAAAAACGGGGGAGTTTTTCAAAATAGTCACAGTCGCGTCTGTCTTAAAGTCGGGTTCCACGGTCGCGCGCCTGACACGTTTTTTAAATTATTTATTAATTTAATGAAAAAAAAGATATTTAAAGAGAGTCAAGTTTAGTAGTAGCGCTTCTGTCAAGGATGGGACATACATCCGACACATATGTCGGGCGTGCTCACGTTTTTTTAAAAAAAAAAAAATATTTTAATAGAGGCCCTTTCAGTAGTAGAGACTCTATCAGACTGATATGACAATTCCACTTTTTCAATGTTTGACCATTTTTTCTATCCCACTCCCCCAACTACGGTTATTAATGTACCCCAACCTTCCCATTCTTTCCCCATAAATTCTACTCCACTTTTATATTTTCCTAAACTTTTCAAACTAAACTCTAAAAAAAATCTCCATCTTCTTTCTTTCTTTCTGCCACTTCATTTTAGAGAGAGAAAAAAAAAGCTTGTTTCTGAAGAAAAAAAAAGGGTGGTTGCTGAAAAAAAAAAAATCTTCTTCCAAATTTTTTTTTCTTCTTCAAACTAAATTTGTTTGTGCACTTGTAAGTTGTAACTCTGATTTTTAGTTCTTCAAAATCTGAAAATTTGTCCACTGTAAACCATTCTCATTTTAATATATATTTCTTCTTCTTGCTTATTTTCACAAGCTTCTAATAATTTTATTTGGTAATTTTCTTTAAATATTGTTATTTACATAAATATTTGTTAATAAATTTTACTTGTTTAATATATACTAATGTGCTAAAATATTTTTAGTTGTTGGACTTTTTCGACGTGATGATTTCAGTTGGTGGACGTGGCGATTTTGTTGTAAGAGATAAAAAAGAATCATCATAAAGGTTGGTAATCGAAAAACCCTATTTCAATACTTGCATGACTTTTTTATTTCTATGATGTTTAATATGTTTTATGGTTATGTTATTGTTAATTTTAAGGCATAACAGGAGTAGTATATTGAATTTTGGTGTAATATGTGGAATAGTTAAAGAATTTTATAATTAAATAAAATTAAAATAAGATATTATACTTTATTTAAGTTTATGCAATTTTAAATAGTATTATTAATTAAAGGGACAAATTTCTTTTAATTAATTTAAGATTAAATATATGAAAATTTTAATTAAAAAATATAAAATTTAGTATTTTTTACACTGTTTTTATAAGTACATTAATTGAAAAATTATGTATGTGTCTATAATTATAGAATAAAATATATTAAATTTTAATATCATCATATTAATTTACTATTAAAAAGGGTTTTAGTGTATAATAAAAAATTATATAATTAATTTAATAATTATAAAATACTCACATATATAGTTCTCTCACTTAGTAAATTATTTTTAGCAAACTGCTTAAGAGATTTTTTCACAATTATAGTTGTTGTAGTTTACTTATCGCAATTAGGGAACACATATATAATAATTTTGTTTAATTCTAAAATTATTAATTTTTTTTTTGAACAGTAAAGAAAATTTTTATATCAACACGGGTACACGGGGTACCCAACCCATATACAAAGATCTATGTTACATGTTTGCCGCCTATTCCTCGTGCAATTTACTCAATGATGCACTGAAACGGATCATGAAACCAAGCTGAAACAGATGAATTTGGAGCCAATAATTTTTGCCCTCCAACCCACGTCCATAAATTTATTTTTATGTTCTCCAGAGCCTTCTTAGTGTTTTGACGTTCCTCCGTAAATCTCCTGGCATTACGAATTTTCCATAGTTCCCAAATGATACATAACCAGAGACTAGACATGAATTTTCTTTTTTCCTTGCCGATACCGCAGGCTTCGTTGTGTTGGAGAGAGTGAATGGTTATGTCGGAATGTGGAACTATGTTAATTTTGAGCCATTTATAGGACTCTCGCCAAACTGTTGCTGCATAGATACATTCTATTAAAATGTGTTTGTTGCTTTCCGGTGCGCTTTCGCATAGGGAGCATCGTGCCTCCCCGTCTGCAAAGTGGATACCCCTTCTTCTTCAATTGTCTATCGTCGCAAGCCTCCCTCGGAGAGCCTTCCAGCCGATTAATTTTACCCTCCTCGGCGCATAATTGTTCCAAAGATTTTGAAATTCGAGTTTATTTTCTGTCGTTTCCCCCCCAGCTTCTTTGTCCTCTATCATTTTGGCGTAAGCGATGCGCGTCGAGTATCGTCCCGTTAATATGTGTTGACCTTTTGAAGATATGGCCACTCCGGAAGATATAGGAATTTTAGTGCACTCTTGCGGAGTTATTGTTGGCTCGACACGAGTTGATCGTAGGATTGATTTCGACGATCTACTACGTGAGTTATCTGAGATCATGGGATTGGATCTGAATATTTATTCGTTGAATGTGTCTTCCGTAATTAATAATGGAGATGCGTCGTTAAGCTGCCCTATTAAGAGCAAACGCGACCTTCGTTTTTTTTCCAGTCCGAATACAAATCTCAATCTGGTTGAGTTATTAGTGGAGTCTGAAATGAAGTTGCCTCCACAAGCACCCCTTAATGCATGGGCAAGTGAACATATCAACGATTATGATCATAACCATCACTATCAATCTGGTGTTACAAACGAGGCCCCACGAGCTTGGGATTCATGGGCAGATGAGCATGTCAGTGGTTATATATGATCATAACCATCACTATCAATCCGGTGTTACAAATGAGGCCCCACGAGCTTGGGATTCGTGGGCAGATGAACACAACTCAATCGGTGGATATGATCGTAATGTTCTACCTCGTGGTATTACAAATGAGGTCGCCGAGCATAATTCTATGATAGTTGATCTCCCGGCACTTGATACAGATCAGAGTAATGATGACGAGATACTTTATGAAGATAGTACTGATTCAGGTCATGAGGAGGGTTCATCCGATGACGAGGGTCCAACACTTGGGTATTGCCATCCATATGATGATCAAATGCCAAGGGTGCCACCACATCCAAATTTATCATACTCATTCAAAGGTGCAGTCGAATTCAATAATGAAGTAAAAGATGTTAGTCCCTGGTGATAATGAGACTCATCTGGCTATGATGCAAAATTAACTGGAAAAAAAAACACAATGTAAAATTATTTGTAAAATAAAGAATATGAAGTATGTAATTAAACTTTAATCATATAATTGGTAAATTACGTACCCGTCTGTATAACAGGAGTAGTGTACATATAATTATCAGGCTGAGGCACATTATAATTGTCTTCATGTCTTCTTGATGGTCCAACATCTGTCACTTTATAGCAATAATAAAATAAATTGGTAATTTTCACTTGACTTGTAGTGTAAAAAATAATTAATTTTTATTGTAAATTACGTACCATTTTGTGAATAAGATGGGTATATATAAGGAGACTCGTTTGGTTCTACCGATGACGTCTTCTTCGACTTCTAGACGTTGAAGGTTCAACATCTCCACGTCTTGCGCTACTTCGTCTCCGATGTGTTGAGGTCTCTCGTTCAGCCTCTGTGTTGTTAACAACTGGTGGATCTGCAAGGTACGGAGGTATGTCCATAATAGGCTCCGCCTCGTCGAGGATATGACTCGTCACATTATAGTACTCCAACAATGAGGCTGCACTAATAGTTCTAGTCCGACGTTGACTAATTCTAAAACGAGAGAACATTTGAATCTGCAAGGAAAACAATAAGTGGAGTTTTATGTATGTATATATTATTTTATTCCATATTGCTACGAACATAATAAATGAATGAACTTGTACCACTTGATCTCTTAAAGAAGTCCTTGGTGGCTGGAACCCCTGAACCTCCACGGTGTACTCATTAGGTGAAATTATACGTCGTGTAATTCGACGGTACCGCTGCATATAATCATTGGTTACAGAAGTTCTACCATTGATGGGACGAGTTGGTCTAAAAGGGCTTCTACTATTCCATTGTTCAATCCAAACATTATGTACATGAGCCCAGTTGCAACCCTCCCGCCCTTTCCGATCGACGGAGTGCAACAACACATGATGAGAGTCTATCACACGTGGAATGCCTTGGATAAAACCGAATTGCCTCAGCACTCGATTCGGGTGATGCATTCTAACATTGATTAGTGGACATTCTGACATCTAATTCCAATTGAGACAACGGGGTGAAAGACTTGATATCTCCGGCGAATCCATGTCGTAAGGTTGCCACTCAAACTGCATAAACAATTACTTATTTTTAAGTTTAGCAAACCATCAAATATGTTACGTGATATGAGATAATTGCTTACTTGTGAGTCTATCAAACGATCAAATATGTCTCTATATACACGAATAGAGTTTCTCACGCTTCTAGTATGGTCATGATAGCTACTCCACCTATAATTTATATATAACACAATAAGTATAAATAAATAACACGATAAGTATAAATAAATGTATTTTCTGTATAAAAAACATACCTAGACCCATACGAAGCAAGTCCCAAACAGCGATTGTTCACACCGAACATTGGCCCTGTTACAAGCATGTTACGTATATTTAAAGGTTGAATAACGTTTATTCTCGGTCATGCCCAAATCTGCAATCAGAATGAAATATTTAAAAAAATATTTACAATATAAAATGAATATATAAAAAGTTGTTATATATTAACAATTACCTGTAATAAGGACAATGCTCCATAAATGGAATTCACACGAGCGTTTGCGGCCTTACATAGCTCTCTATATAGGAAGGCCAATACTGCACTTCCGCAACTATAGGTTCCAGCTCTCGTAACATCCTCTAAAAAATATAAATATAACAATCGAATAGAAGACCGAGAGGAGTCGGGCATCATTAAACTACCCAACAATATAAGCGGGCATCCTCGTGCATACTGATCAACACGCACTTGTGGTGTATTCCAGTCAATATGTTGACGCCTGAGGTGCTCTGTAATGGAACTTAGGTTGATCGCATTGGTAGTCCTCATCTCTCCCTGAATTGGCCGAAACCCTAGCCAAGTGTTAATATATCTCTGCCATTCTGTTGGTGAGTGTCTCAATTCCGGACATATAATTGGCTCTCCCTCTATCGATAGCCCCCATAAAATAGCCACATCTTGTAATGTTATAGTGGCCTCCCCGATCGGAAAGTGGAAGGTGTGTGTCTCTGGGCGCCATCTTTCCACTAGTGCAGTAATAAGATGACGATCCAGTTTCAAAGGTCCACACCTAAAAGGAACGTAAAAGCCCATTTTCTCTAACACGTCTATCACTCGAGGGTGGAGTTGTACGTCCTCTGGATCAGCATTTTCCCTATTGGTCTAGAAGATATTTACAGCTCCTTGATAGACCACCAACACATTATCAGTTTGATTGGCGGTGACGTAAATAGTGCCAGAACGATGTGAGGCTTGTTCATTTAATACAAAATTATCTTCTGGTCCCATATGAATATTCTCGTTTTCCATCCTGAAAATTGTGTACATAAGTATTTAATGATAAAATATAAACTTGAGTAAAAAATAGTCATAATCACATTAGGCACCAAATAATATTAATACAATTAATATTCATCCTATAAAAATCAATTCTAACAATTAAATAGTGAATTTTATTATTGAATTATTCCAAATTATAACTACAAGTTCCAAATTATAAAAAAAAATCGAGAAAGAGGGTTCTGTGGTGTTGCTCTTAATTATTATTATTTGTTAAGAGTGAAAACAGATTTTTATTAAATTCTTTTATTAAATTCTTCTTTTATAATATATTTTTATTGGTAATTTATTAGTGGGTGGTATTATTTTTCTACAAGCATGCATACGCAGGTATAACTCAAGATCATCGATATCATTTTATTGATACATATCATGTAAAAAAATAATTAATGTGTCATAATAATAAAGATGATATATGTTAAATATGAAGTGAAACAGAGGAATTGATGTAAAATTAGAGTGTTTCAATTGTTTTTTCTTTTTACCTTTCAATCATCCAAATCCAATTTCCATTTTCATTTTTATTTCCATTTCCATTACCATTTCCATTCAAATATATAGACATGGGGACGATGGTTTTCCAACTTCCCTTCTTTTTCTATCTCTTTCACTAGTTGATGAAAAATCAATATTATAATAATAACTATTAATTAGATTTAAGTATTTAACATAAGTATATGATTTGATTTACTACTATAATTCATTTATTATCAATACTCAATAAAAAAAAATATGAACATCAAAGAAATAAAATCAATACTCAATAAAAAAAAAATATGAACATCAAAGAAATAAAATAAGGGTATGTTTGTATATTTAATTTTCTTTTTTAATGAAATAAAATACATGAATATGTTCAATTCTTCAAATAAATGGTCCTTTTGTTGATTCTACGTTCGAAATCCGTAAGCAAATTAAACAACCTGAGAAGAGTAAAAAAAAAAAAAAGTTAAACAAATATAATAAACTACATAATACATAAAAAATAAATTTGCATATATATACCTCAAGTTGTAATATACCTCAAGTTGTAGGTGTGAATAATATTTTTACCAAGTTTACAAGTGCATGATAATTGATATGTAAGGAGATTTTTGTTTTAAAAAAATTTGTCTTCAACACAAACGGGAGAAGATGGAGAATGGAATAATATATGTGGGGGAGTAATGAAGGGGAGTGGGGAGATGGGGTAAATTAATAACGGTAGTTGAATGGGGAGTGGGATAGAATAGGAGTCAAACATTGGAAAAGAGGAGTTGTGACATCACTGACAGAGGCGCAACTGCAAGAATGGACTCTTTTAAAATATTATTTTTTTTACTTTTTTTCGAACAGAGCGTAAGCACGCCCGACACACTTGTCCCATCCCTGACAGAAGCGCTACTACTAAACTTGACTCTATTTAAATATATTTTTTTTCCATTAATTTAATAAATAGTTTAAAAAACGTGTCAGACGCGCGACTGTGGAACCCGACTTTAAGACAGGCGCGACTGTGAAACTCGACTGTGACTATTTTGAAAAACTCCCCCGTTTTTGTTACATTTGCAATACACGTTTTAAAAAATGTTATATACAAAAAAAAATTGCCAAGAATTACCCATGTTAGTTAGTGGAGTAATTAATGTGAGAAAGAAAAGTATAAAATAAAATTAATATGTGTAAGAAAGTATGAGAGAAAATGAGTGATTGAAATGATTGAATAAAAATAGACGTGCAAAAGTATTATAGGGGTGAGTTGGTATTTGGATGTGTATTTCGATAGAGAGATTGGATTGGGGATGAGTCAATCTCAAACCAAACAAACCCTAAATGATTTACCTTGGTAACTTGAGTTTGGTGATTCCCGCGTCATTGTTGGACACAAGCTCCATTAATAGTCGGACATTTTCAATAAGGAGAGAGATAGTGTTTCCGAAGCTCTGGTGCGATGGTCGTAGGTCGTGAATGTGATATGTGACTAGAATTCCTCGAGTTGATCAAAGGTTGACTTAAACAATACGTTTGTGTAGGCATCAATGTCAACCATGATGCGATGGACTTTTGCATATGCTGACCAAACGATGCTTCGAGGCTTGTTGAACGGAGATCCCGACGTATTCGGAAGCAAACTTGCTCGTCAGGTCATCCCAGGTTCTAAGCAACCCATCTGATAGTGGCCAGAAACAAGTCAGAACTTGGTCACCCAGAGTCAAAGGGAAACAATAACACTAAGTCGTTTTCGTAGTGCCTCTGGTGTTCATAAACATCGATCGTGTACTTGTGGACATAAGACCATAGATCAATATTTATGCCATATGGAGGGATGTTTAAGAGCTTAACCTCGATCGTGTACTTGTGGACATAAGACCATAAATCAATAATTAAAGGGGTATTTTGACCATTCTCTAGACGTCACTTGCCGCTACACTTGGAATGACCGATGGAGCGGGAGGTTGTCGTATAAGTTGTTGGCCTTGGGGTCCTAACCGATCGCGGATAGGGCAATTCCAAGCCGAATCGCCCAAAAGTTCAAGTTAGTGATGGAAAAATCTGCAGGAGGTCTAGGATTTCGTGTGCCTAAGGACACCCTAGAGTGAAACCGAGAGGTCGTTCAATAGTTGGACTTGCTAAAGATCAGCGCGCATCACAGTGGGGTAGTTAGAGAACTGGAGTGAACCTACCAAAAGGATGATCGGTTGCTGATGACACAACTAGCGAGTCGAGTATGGGCTTCAATGCCGCCTTGTCCTTCCAAGCCATAAGAGAGCTGACTGGCAGGAAGCTTCATTGGTGAGTCACCGCGGCCAAAGGTTGGGTTGGAACTCTCACTATCACAGTCGAAGGTAGTCGATGCCTCTTAAGTTTGGAGGTGCTTGATTCAGCCATCGATGACATGCCTCGCTCTAAGGAGTTCCTCCACATTCTCGGTAGATGGGAACCAATGGTTGCTTTCGTTTCGAGAATTTTCCTTGGACCTCTCTTCCTGCGTGTGGGAGTTATGCAGTTGAACTGGTGCTGTAGAAGGCCTACCGGTACTTCTCCACATCCATCGTGGTGGAAAATTCTCCATTTTCGTTGGAGACGAAGATATTTAGGTTATTTTCGATGGTTTGAAAGGGAACAAACTTCCGACAAAAAGTTCATTTTTTTTAAAGGTATAGTAGGTATACCTTTCTTTTAGCGCTAATTTTTTATAGTCGATTTGTTAGGATCGAGTAAGTGATTAATATGCTAGAGTAATTTCTCAACTAACTAGCAATCAAACAAATATAGATGGCAATGGGAAGGGTCCAAACCCGGACTCGCATTGAACCCGACCCGCATGGGCCGGGTATGGACCCGGTTAAGCGGGTATGGGACGGGTCGTAGTTTTTGTCAAACCCGCCACGCCTACCCGTACCTGCTATTTATAAAATATAGTAATATTTAATATATATATATATATATTTGTAAAAATATTTTTTATGTAGTTTTTTTTTAGTATAAAATGAATATGAAAGACTATTTAAACAATTATATATTTAATTTGAATTATATAATATCAAAAATAAATATATTGTATACATTAAAATTAATTTAAAATAATTAAAAAAATTAAATGGGACGGGTAAAACTCGGTGGGTAAAATCCGACGGGTTTTTAAGCAGGACGGGGGCGACTTCGGGTATGAGAATTTTCTGGCGGGACGGGTCCTGGGAAAGAGCATACCCGTCCCATTGCCATCCCTACAAACAAACGAGTAATAAATAGTGAGAAAATCTAAGTAACAAGACAAGACTTAAGGTGATTTATGAATTCGATCCTCACTGGAATGTTCCTAATTGCTTTTTGTGTATTGATGATGATGTGAATATGTTGATTAAAGATACATTCATCAACCAACCATTTATTTCTAGGGTTTAGTGATCCTTATATAGTGTGTACAAGGTAGTTTTGTTGGATTGGTCTTAACCTTTTATATTAGGGTTTTAATCTCGGTCTTACATTGTTATCTTTGAAATATGAAGAATCTTTAGGTGAAATTGAATTAATTTATTCGTTTTTGATAATATGATGTAATTAATTAATATATAAACTTAAAATAATCAATTTATAATTTTATTTTTAGATTTAGTATACATTATTTAACTTTTATATGTATTGGTTTGGTTCCTAAATGAGATTCTATTCCAGTATTAGAAGTTGGAACATGTTTAATCAAATATATAAAGGGAGAACAAAACATAATGCATATGTTAAAAAAAAGAAAAAAAAAGGGAGGCTATGAGTTAGTAGGGTTGTGAACCGATCTGAAATCGGACAGGGTTCAATCTACTCTAATGGGTGGATCAGAGATCGGACCAGAATTAATTATGTCCAAATAGGATTGGTATCGGTCTAGGTTTGGACCGTTTCAGACTAGTTATTTATTTATTTATTATTTTTTCAAGTTTATGGAAGTGTTAACAAGAATGATGAATTTGTGTATAAAAATTAAAGTGTTGGTTTTTCATTGGAGATCAATCTCCATCAATGTATATTTTATTTACAATATTATTAATGGTCTTTTGACACTAAAAGTAAATTGAATACTTTTGTTAAATTAAATACTTGAAAAATGTAATAGATTTCAACGTGTTTACCTCACATCCTGACCAATTATTTAGTTCTAAGCATATTGTGTTTATATTATTTTTTTCAAAGTTTTAATGGAAGAAATACTTTCGAAATTTTCAAGTTAACAACCTTGGTTTTATTTAGTTTAGAATAATTGAGAGTACATTTTTAAAAAAAAGTATATATACATAAAAAAATATTATAAAATACGGGTTTCCGATCCAGATTGATAAATTCCAATTTTAACTCGGACCGCAAACTAACCAGTTCGGTCCGATTACGATCTTTTTTTCGATTCGATCTTTTTTTGCACAGTACTCCTCCAAGACAAAGACCAAACTAGTATTTATATATATATTTTTTTAATATACAACTTTATTTCCCTAAACTAGTATTTTTATCAATTAAAAAAAATGGTCATTTAATTTAGGGTTAATTCTAAATAAATAGATCACATTTAATCTTAGTATCAATTTAATCACGACCTTTACTATTATTGTAAAAAAAATTCCAACATTTTATCGTATTACAATTAAATACACATTTTTTTCTCTGGTCAACAATTAATGATGTGGCTTGGCGAAATTTGCCACGTCGGATTACACATATTCTTTTTTATTATTTTTTTATTTTCCACATCAGATTACATTACATAGAAACAAAAATAAAACTTTATAAAAATAAAACTCCCGCTTCTTCTGCGTCTTCTCAGTTTTTCAAACTCAAGAGTTCTTCTGCGTCATTCTCACTTCTGAATTTTACAATAAGAAACTTACCCTCATATAAATAGTGCCAGAGGCTTTGCAAATCAATACACTCATGCCCTTGTTTGCCATTTTTCTTCAAACATGACAAACATATAACATGACATTTTAAATCATGTGCCAAAAAAAAATCAGTATAAATGACCATAAACACAATCTTACATGCAATTTCTCTGGTCTTTTGAAGTTTGGGTACTTTGCACGGGACAATTTTTTGTTTGTCGCCCACTACATTACATATAGAGAGCAAGTCATTTGTATCACATGTCTTGTCAATTTTGTAGAATTTATAAGATTTTCCTCAAGACCTCTCTTCTTCATCTTATTGGGTCTTCCAGCCATTTTCTTATTGGGTCTTCCAGCCATTTTCTTGTAAGGGGGCTGAATGTCATTCTGATAGTCATTCTGATATGTTTGAATGTACCTATCAACATCAACAGTGTAGTACCTAGAAATATTTTTTAGGATTATTGACAATATATATATATATATATATTTTTTTTTTTTTTTTTTGTAATTTTTAATGTTAGGATTTTGATTTTTAGGGTTAGAAAAGAATAATTGATATTGAGTTTCAAAAGTGAGAATGACGAAGAGTGAATAATTATAAGGAACTGTATATATATAGAATCACTGGGATCCGGCACTGCCACTGGAACGATCTATTGCTCACCCCTTCCTCTTTGGCAATTACAGTACGATATTCTTTCTCTGATAAGCAGGGGTGGATGCACACTATAGAGGAGGAGGCCCATGATCCCACCCCCTTCCCCTCCCTAATTTTTATCGATGAAGTAGTATTAGTGTAGATTTTTATTTTTATTTTATTTATTGGCCCCCTAAATAGTGGAGTATGTTGTTAAGCCTGTTATGGGCTTTTGCCTTTGAAATAATTAAAGTCAGGTCCATCCCATTTCATCATCTAATTGTCTAGTTCACTTTCCAAATTTAAAAATTCACGCTTTCACACAATGATCGCTACTCTAACTCATGCAATATTCACTAGGTTTGTAATTTTAATTTGTATTTATATACTCCCTCCATTCCTGAATAAGTTTCCCACTTTTTTTTAGATGTTTAGATTAAGGAATATAATAAAATAATAGATGTAATATATATAATGTGATGGTGATAGAGAAAATAATAGATTAGTATGAGATGAAGTATGATAAAATAATAGATAAAATATAAGTGATATGTGATTGAAAAAAAAAAAAAAGGAAGTGAGAAACTTATAGTGAACCGAGGGAGTATTATTTATTTTATTTTATTATTTGTTAATTTATTATTTTGATTATTCTCCAAATATTTAATTCATAATTGATGTTTAATTTAAAGTTAATCCTCCAATTATTAATTGATGTATTTTTAGAATTTGTTTTGTAGATTCAACATAAATTTGCTTATAAATGATTATCGTGACATAAAAGAATTAAATACGTTTTAAATTCTAATCGATTTTAAATTTAATGTTATATTTTAATTTTTTTAATTTTAATTATAAAAAAGACACGTGGAGTAACGAGTAAAGAATATTGTTGATAGATATTCTCTCGTTAATAAATTAGAAAAAAATGTTAACTATTTAAATAGAATAAACATATTTTTATGAACTTAAAAATAGAACTGAGCACACTTTTGATAAGTGTATAATTTAAATTTAGTTAGTATTGTTGGCCCCCCTCAACTCCTCGTTCTGGGTCCGCCCATGCGGATAAGGACACTCCCCTTCTAACTTAATTAATTTGATGTAAAAAATCTAAAATACATCTCTAAGTAAAATATTACTACTAAACGCATCCCGATTACTTATACGAGAAAATTTCATTTTACGTCCCGTAACTTAGGCCTAATCCAGAATATATCCTTTAAGTTTTCACATTTTCAATTTACGTTCTAGGTTGTCCAATTTACATCCTTTTCGGTCCAATTTACGTCCTTTCCACCGAAAAATTGGAAATTCGGTCAAATTGTCCAATTTACATCCTTTATATTTGAAAATTATAAATTAATAATTAAAAAATTCTGAAAATATCATTAAAAATTAAAAAATCTCATGAAAAATCTAAAAATCTCATTAAAACCTTATATATTGTGTAAAATAAATATAAAAATCTAAAAAAATTATAAATTCTACATTCAAAAAATCTGAAAATGTGTAAAAAAAAATTTTCTAAAAACTCATAAAAATAAAAAAAATCTATAATTTCTACAATTCAAAAATCTGAAAATGTGTAAATTAAAAAAAAAAAATCTAAAAACTCATAAAAATATCTATAAATTAAAATTCTAAAAATGTTTAAAATAAAAAATTCCACAACTTTAAAAATATCGTGAAAATGAATTTGGGACGGTTCCAAAATCGATCAAGGTGTGGAACTTCCACTCAACCTCGACGGTGAGTTGGAAAATCTGGTGGGACCCAAATTTGTTTGGAGCTCGAACAAAACTTTAATGGTAGACGAGTCTGAATCAAGTCTGATTTTTAATGAAATTTTAATAATTTTTATTATTCTTATTAGATTTTTAGAATTAGTATTTTTTTTTATCTACACAATTTTAATAAATTAATGAGATTTTTAGAGTTTAGAAATTTTAATGAGATTTTGAATTTCTTAATTTTTAAAATACACCTTTTCCATTCTTTGAATTATAGAATTTTTTATTTTTTGTATTTTCAAAATTTTAGAATTTTTTTTATTTTTATTTTACACATTTTATAATTTGTAATGATATTATCGAAATTTTAGTGATATATTTTGAATTTTATTTTACACATTTTATATTTTTTAATTTTAATGAGATTTTTGGATTTTTAATGATACTTTTATAGATTTTTTATATCTTTAATGGGATTTTTAAAAAATTTTAATTATTAAATTTTAATTATTAAATTTTAATTTTCAAACTTAAAGGACGTAAATTAGACTATTTGGCCGAAATCCCAATTTATTCCTCACATTCCGTTGAGTTTTAAAATTTTCCGGTGGAAAGGACGTAAATTGGACCATAAAGGACGTAAATCGAAAAAGTAAAAACTTAAAGGATATATATTGGATTAGGCCTAAGTTACAGGACGTAAAATGAAATTTTCTCTAGCCTAGAGATTTGCATCTCTTAACTAAATACTTAGGGGGATTTCACATAAAAGGTCTTTCCACCTAGTGTTTTTTTAAATAAAGACCTGATTTAAAATAATTTCAAATTAAGGACAAAATGGAACATAAATGTACCATCATGCCCTTAATATCTAATTTCGGAATTAATATAGAGAAAATCTTTAAATGTTTGAAATTTAAAACGGTGTCTATCAGCTCATTAAATCCCCGAATTACGCAATTAATTAAAACCTTCCAAAAATTAAACTTCCTCAACAACACCGGTCAGAACTTCCTTAATTTTGGGGTTTTTCAATTTGTGAAGAAAGGAAACCGTGAAGTACTGAAGAAGACGAAGTGAGAAGTGAGAAGAACATTTTGCTCCCTTGACCATGGTTGGAAAATTAATATAAAATCTAAAACTGCATAATAAAATGAATAATGCAGAACAATGAAATCTAAAACTGCATAATAAAATGAATAATGCAGAAAAAATAGTACGGTGTCTTCATATTAGAATGTGATTATGCAAAAATACGTATACATATGCAAAATAAGATCTGCATTATCCCTTGACCAAACCAATAACAAATAATCAAGAACTACATTTTAGCAACACGCACGTAAATCATCACAATTACACGAAAACACAGCAAAATTGAATCTAAATTAAAATCATCTCAAAAAATCCTAAATTCTCAGCAAATTATGTGTGTACGTGTGGAATTAAAAATCATACCCTTGGCAAAACTCTTCATCTGATCGGATTAATGGTTCCCATGTGGACCATACGCTCCTAGGCGATAAAATCGTCGTCAAAGGCCCACCTCCGCCACCTCCGGAATCTAGACCTTGATGGGGAAGACTACTGTATCTCCGGCGGCTTCGCGTCCGTCATCCATAATGAAGAAATCGGTGAAGTTTGAATCCCCTAGGAATATAAAGAAACGATCGCGTGGAAAGTCTCTTGATCATGTGCAGTCGAAAGAACAGATCGAGGAAACAATTATGGAAGAGCAAGGAGACGAGACCTTATAGCCATGACCGTCGCTGAAAGAGAGGAACAAGCCTCTAAGCATCACCCTGCCGATCGTGAAGCCCTAATCTCGATTCCAATCCCTAAAAGCAACAAGCAGCCGATCGAAGAATCTGAATGTGCAGGAAATCTAAACATTGATTTGGATTCTGAGAGTGCAATTAATTATCAAAAGGAAGGGTTCGTTGAGGCAATAGACGATTTCGTTGTGAAGAAGGCGATGCAATAAACTAACGTTACCTTACGCAGCAGAAACTTTGAGAATGATGATGATGAGCGCCTGGATCAGGTAACATTTGCCAATGTTGATAATCAAGTGAAGAGGTATGTGGTTGAATCTATGGCGAAAATGAAGGAAGTTACGACTTCTTCCTTTAATTATTAAATTAATCTTCAAATTTAAATCTAAGGGCATAAATGGTTTTTAACATATGTTTTTGTCTTTTTTTAAAAAGATCCTATGAGTTGTCCTTAATTAAGAAGGTTGGTGTATGAATAACCTTTTTTTATAAAAATTCTCAATATTAATTAGTCACATTTGTATACACTTTTTTTTTTGAACGGTAAAGAGTGTTTCATATATTCTCGAGTACATGGGGCACTCAATCCATAGATATACAAGTATTATTCTATAATACACAACTTTCTCCGGAACCTCTCCTCCTTACATTCTATTTTGCTTTCTATTCAGTGATGCATAATTGCGGATTGCAAAACCAAGCTGAAAAAGACGAGTTTGGTGATAAGATTTTTGACCTCCTAACCATGTCCACAAGTTGATTTTGATCTTTCTCCAATGTCTTTGTATTTCTACACTTCAGAGACTCGCCATTAATTCTTTCCTCACTTTTCCATATTCAAGGGCCTCGGGGTGCTATAATGAGTGTATACTTATATTTACAACGATTGTACATTTATATACACCTAATTGTATGGTGTAAACAAGGATGAAAATATCGATATCGGTGGAAATATTGAGACCTTAAATTTATGGAAATATCGATGGATATATCGATATCGAATATCGATATCGGTAAATTTTAAAAATTGTAAAAATTTAATAACAAGCCTTTAGTACATAAAATCAACAAAATAATTTGAATACATTTTATATCAGTGATAAATTTATATAAAATATAATATACAATGTTATTTCGTATGACATTTATCGATATTTTTCGAAATTTATCGATATTTTCTCGATATTTTCCGATATTTTCTCGATATTTTACCGATATTAGGTTCGATATTGTTATTGTCTACCGATATTTATCGATATTTTAAATTTTTTTATAAATATCGTGGAAATATCGGTTCTTTCCAATATCGATATCGGTGACCCCGAAAAATGAATATATCGAGGATATATCGAAGATATTTCCGGATATTTTCATCCATGGGTGTAAATGAACCAAAATTTTAACTTATTTATAATGTGTCAAGTAAAAAATTCAATCGAATAACTTAAAAAATATTCAAACCATTTAAAATTCAATTGCATGTTATACAACCAATTGCTAACTAAAAAATATTCAAACCACTTAACATTCAATTGCATGGTATACAATCAATTGCATACAAAAATTTGTCGACCAATTAATATGTCACGTTTATGAGAAAGAAAAAAAAATCCTCTAAAACACTCGTGACCTACCCTAGTGAAATTCCAAACCTTGACTACGCTCGATATCCTCTCAAACTCATTTCCATGTACATTTGAAGGTGACCCATGACATGACAACACAACACAACGCACTCAAAATAAAATCCTTTCCTGGACCCTTTATTACAGAACCAACCCAAAAATTTGACCAAAGATAACAATGTAATGTAATGTAAGAATGAATACCAAATTGACATAGAATGTTGAGTCAACGAGGATATAGCCTTGCAGGAAATGACATGGTAGGCCTGATGGTAGGCCGAGTGGAGCGATTATCAAACACCAGTGTTTGAGACATAGACACCATATCAACCATAGACGGCGTCTGATACGCCTGGACAAGGCTCGTGCTCTCCGTCGAGTCTCCTCTCGCAGTAGCCCTCTGCCAAGAATGCGAGCTCAACCCAGATAACATGTAAGCCCGCCCCGATGTTTCATAAGTATGTCTGTTGGCCATCCTCTCTTGCATTTCCTTCAACTCAGCATCCAACGACACACACAACTTGTCTCCTGCTTTTGCTGATGCAGTTTCCGCCAGCTCTTTACGCCATTTCTCTAAAATGGAAATGGCAGAAGCTAAATCACCGAGTTCAGCTGCTGCTCTAGCTTCAGCCATTACATCTGCTGATCGAAGCCTGTTCCGTTGCTTGTCCACTTCGATCGAAACCTCTACTGCGGTGTCCACTACTGGCCGTTGGATCTCAACAACGCTAACGCAATCTTTTGATACTAAGTTGCTAGAAAGCGGGTGTTTGTAGACGCATCTCACCTTTACCAATGACAATGTCTCCTCGTTCGATTGACAAATCGGGACATCAGTTGTTACAAGAAAGTCCCTTTCTTCTTCAGCATACAGGTCTCCAACTTCAATGCTGCCTTTCCTTCTATCAGATGCCAGAACAGTTTTGTAGCTTCCAGATTTTATCCAAGTGAGTCGCAGCGTAGGATCAATGCACTCGATTTCCACCTTCAGTTCCTGTACCACGACGCTCAGAAGCCCTCCAATGCACTGTGCAAAAGCATCTTGAATCACGCTCTCCGCCTCTATAAACGAAAACGTCCCCCCAGAATTTTCGGAGATTAAATGCATTGAGACTGCATCATGATCAGCACCAAATCCAAATGCATGAACCGGAATATGAAGACCAGAGGCATTACTTCGGTGCATGGAAACCGGGAGCAATGACTGGTAATCGGAGTAAGTGCTGTTAGGACTGCTAGTTGTGTACGTATCCTGTCCATCAGATAACAGAATAATACTACTGACTGAATTATTCCGCCTTCGATCAGCCATCACTTTGGCACCCTTTCTGAGGGCCTCAGCAATGTTTGTCCCGCCGTTTGAGCTAAGAGCATTGACAGCTTGTAGTGCTTCATGCTTTCCAATGGGAGTCATCCTACGGAGAGGAAACAGACGACGTGCGGTCGAAGAGAAAGCAATCACCGAGAGCCTGTCTGCAGGACCTAGGGTTTGGATTACGAACCCCATTGCTTGTTTAAGCAAAGCAAGCTTGGTGCCCGACATGCTACCACTAACATCAAGTATCGTTACAAGATCAACGGAAGCATGAGAAGTTGGAGATGAGCCTGATCCATCAATCTCGGAATGTTGAAGTAGGGTGGCTGCTGGAGCTTTCAGATGAATAAGAATAGTGAAGTCGTCATGAGGCTTCGACTTCGGAACAGCGCAAACTTCCGGATACGTTTTAAGTTCAACCGCTTGGGTGATATCAATGTTCTTACTCGATGAGATGTTCGGGGTGATAATTTGTTGGCTACTAATAGACACTTCTTCATCATCGTCAAAGACAGCAGGTTCTGCAACATGAAAAAGAGAAGCAATCTGGCAATTGACATCCACTCGTGGAGCAGTCATCCGTCTCACACCCCGCATCCAGGCATCATCTTGAGCATTGTTTACTCTCTCTCCTCCACGAGAATTATCAGTAGAAGAACTTTGGAACGGGACTTCTTTCCACTTAGCTCTGCAGATGGGGCAATTTTTTTTCCCATGCTTCACGTTGGACGTAATGCAATGGAAATGAAACGAGTGTGAGCACTCTGCAGTAAAAATGGCGTGGCCATTATTAGGCTTCATGCTTCCCAAGCATATTGCACAAATCTTCTGCAAGTGGAAAAGAGACGAAATCAGATATGCAGCAATTTAGAATATGAATACTGAAAGATAATTTGAAATAAGAACAAATAAATATTCGTGTTACATCGTTGTCAACAACTATGAGCAATCCTGATCACACTTATTAGCAACTTGTGAAAATAATAATTAGCGCCTGATCTTCAGGATAAATTAATCCATTAATAAAGAATTTGTCAACCACAAGTGTATGTCATGGACGCATAGTTGCAGATCATGTGAATTCAAGACTTTTCATATCAATTTACACAAATCAGAAGAGTATTATACCCAAAGGATCATACGAGGCAAAATACAAATTTGACTCAATGAAGCCAAAGCATTGAGTCCTGCAAATTAGCCTTAGTTTGAAAATTCTCCCAAGTTCCATCTATAGAATTTTCATTTCAAAATTATGAGCACAGAAAAATTGATAAATTTCACAATAAAATATACTATGAAAATCGTATTATTAACAGCAGTTCATGGTTCTTAATGCCACAATATTGACATAGGTGTACTAATGCGTATTTTAGATTTTTGCAGATCCAAGATACCCAGAACTATTCAAGTAATTGAAGAGAAAAAAGTTAAAAGTAAAAAAGACAGTCAAACAAATCAATAAAGTCAATTACGGGTTATCCAAAACATAGCAAAATAACATAGACTTAAGAGTAGTAAAGTAGAGTTGAGAAACACAACTTTTTTAATATAAAGGGCAATAAGCAGGCACCCAGAAATACTAATGAAACTAGCTTTCGAGGCATTAAAAAATTGTAAGAAATGATTTAAAGCGCATATTTATTAAAAGAAGCAGAAATGATTAGTGAGTATAAGATTGGCATTCACTTTACAACTCTTTGGCCTTACTTTGATGAAATCATATTGCATGAAACCTCTCAATCAATGGTCAAATTGAAGATAGTAGTATTTCATAAAAAGGGGTGAGAAATGGGCAAATAAGAGTAGCCATGTGTGTGTAACAGTTATGTTGCTGACCAAGAAAAGCACTATCTTTTTCCTCACAGACAAGGGCAGAATGAAAGGAAAGACAGTCTTCACTGTTTCTACCCTTTTAGACTTTTTACAATAAGGCCAGATGATTCTAGTCCTCAATGGCCTAGTATTTTTCACCTCCTGTTTCACTACTTCGCATACGAATAGATGAAACACGAGATGAAACACTATTTTAAATAGACGAAATACTATTCGAATAGACTAAAAGGGCCGACTCGACCCACTTTATCGACACCTTGCTAAATCGAAATTGGAACCTACACACAAAAATCTGACAGTTGATATGAAAAAAAAATATGGACATGGCTAGCTCCATCATCTCTGCCCCACGTGATACTGATAGGACAAACTTTAAACAATTTCAGCAAATGACCCCATCAGATCAGAATACAAACACTATTTTTTGTTTAATTGAAATTAATACAAATAATTAATGTAAGGGAGCCCCAGTGTTATATCCATTTAAATTCATGAATATCCCCAGAAATCAAATTTTACAGAAATCTAGATAATAAAAAAATTACACACACAATAAACAGGGGATTAATCTGTTTCCTAAGAAAATTGCAAACAATTCAGGGAGATTCAAACAAGTAATGGAAATAACAGCTTCAAATGACATAAAATCCATTCAGTAAAAGCACAAAAAACATAAAAATAGACCTTGGAAGATTTGGAGGACGACTTTGGCGACAGGAGGCCGGAAGAAGAGGGCGTCGGAGTGGTCGGCATTTTAACGTTATCCGGCGCCGGAGAATCGTCAACAGTTTTAGAGACGTAGAGACAGGAATTGAGTTTCAATCCAAGCGCCGATTTCACTTTGACCCATCGGCTGGTACCTACCATTTCCGAAATAGCTCAACAGTAATGGTTACACATTAAATCGGAATGAGAGATGCATGGAGGCATTCACGGGAGTATGAGGGGAAGGAATTGGTAAAATGAGCAGAAAGAGAAGAGAGGGGGGTGTATGGAGTTATGTGCGGGTTTGTCTCCGGTATTTGGGTGGGTTTCTTTGAACACGGTAACCAATGGCTTTACGTTTCTATAAACCATATTTATATACAATTGGAATCGAATGGAATGTATTTATGGGGTTTTATTGTCTGCATAAACTATTTGTTGGGATTGGAGTAATTTTGACCTACGACTTCTTACATTTCCCTTTTTCTTCTAATTTATTTATTACTCCTTTTCCAAATTAATTGATTTATTGTGTTACCAAAAATATTAAATATTTTTTAATGATCATAAATGATTCATTAATAAATTATATGAGATCCTATTAATTATTTTATATAAGTAATTATTAATATTAAATGATTTTCATAATATATGTACAAACTAAAAGTGAGTCCAAATGAGACATCAGTAATTCTTGTGATAACTATGATAGCAAATTTTTTTGAATTTAAACGAGATCCCGTAGACGATGAGATTAATATCTGAGATTAATTGATCTTTATCCAAATACCTGATACTTTAAAAAAAAAAAATCTATGATAAATTGTCATAAATGATTCATTAATAAAGTGTGAGTGACCTTATTAATTATTTTATATAAGTAATTATTAGTATTAAATTATTTTCTTAATATGTAAAAATTGAAAGCTCAATTAAAGTGAAATGAATTTAGTAGTAATTAGTAATTTGACAGATTTTCCTCCATACAAATTATTAATAATAAATTATTTTCATAATATAGGTAAAAAAAACTAAAAGTGAGTCAAATGAAACTTCAGTGATAATTGTAATTCTTGTGATAGTTAAATTGTCATAAATGATTAATTAATAAATTGTAATTGGCTTTATTAATTATTTTATACAATTAATTATTAGTATTAAATTATTTTCTTAATATATGTATAAATTAAAAGCCACAATTAAAGTGAAATGAATTTAGCAGTAATTAGTAATTTGACAGATTTTCATCCTTAATTATTTTATACGAGTAATTATGAATAATAAATTATTTTTATAATATATGTACAAGCTAAAAGTGAGTTAAAGTGAGACTTTAGTAATAATTAGTAATTCTTGTGATAATATGATAAATTATCATAAATGATTTATTAATAAATTATAAGTGGCCTTATTAATTACTTTATACAAGTAATTATTAGTATTAAATTATTTCTTAATAGAGCAAATTAAAAACCAGAATTAAGTGAAATGAATGTATTAGTAAAAAGATTTTCCTCCTTAATTATTTCAACTCAACTTTTTTTAAGGTAGTTGTGGGATTAATTAAGGGTGGGGCTATTAACACCCCAAAAAATGTTATACATACCCCAAATGTTAAACACACCCCATTAAAATTTAAAAATAATTTTTTATTACTATACACACCCCAATTCTTTCCTATTTACCCTTAATCCCTCAAAACAAATATAAATTAAATAAAAACTAAAAAAATATTATAAAAATTAATTAAATCTTTAAAAATATATAAATTTTAAAAATCAATTAACAAAAAAAATTCAATAACACGAAAAAATTAAATAAGAATTAAAAATATTTTTAAAAAATCAACTAAATATTAAAAGATACTATTTGAATGGAAAAATCAATTACAAAATATAAAACATTAAAAATATCAACTAAAATTTTAAAATAATTGGGTCGAAAAATTTTAATTAAAAAAAATCAATTAAATTTAAATAATAACTGAAAAATATTAAATAAAAAAAATTAATAAAAAAAAGTAAAAAAACGAAAAAAAATAAAATATGTAAAATATAAAAAAAATCAACTAAATCTTAAATAAATATTAAATCTTCAAAAATAAAATAAAGTTAAATAAAAATTTAAAATATTAAAAAAATCATCTAAATTTTCAAAAATAATTAAATTTTTTAGCTTTAATATATTTTTGAAGATTTAGTTGTTTTAAAAAAAAGATTTTATTTATCTTTTTCAAAATTCGTTTTCTTACTTTTTTATTTAATTTTTTTTTTGACGATTTATTAAAATTTATAAGAATTTTTATGATTTTATTTAAATTTAATTTTTTTAATTTGATTAATTTTTTTTTATTAAATTTTCCGATTTTATTAAATTTTTTCAGAATTAAAAAAAATATTTATTTAAATTAATTATTTTTAAAGATTCAGTTTTTTTTTAATTGTTTTTAAATTTTAATTATATTTTTTTCAATTTTTTTATTCCATATTTATATAAGACTTACTTTGTCATTTTATATATACCTATTTTTTCTTTTTAAGATTATGGGGTGTGAATAAAACATTTTGGGGTGTCAGTAGCGCTACCCATAATTAATTAGTTGTACTCAGCCTTTTCGGCCCTCTTTGCGCCAGCTACGTAATGCAAAATTTAAAAAAATAAATTAATAACAAATTAAGATAGTTTTAATATATAAATGAATTTAGGCCTCAATCAGAAATTAAAAAAATTAAAAAGATAGCACAATAAATATCCTAATGAAAAACCAATTGAATTTCCGGTCAAACTATTTGTCAAATGGAAAATATTCTAATTATGATCATGATCATGATCAGATTAAGCATATTACAGTACATGATTGGATCATATCTGTTATTAAGTCATCCTCATCTCATTCCATAAAATAGAAAAGTTTTCATATAGTATTCCATTGCAATATTCATAACTTATGAATTTTAAGTACGCACAATCTTTAACTAATTTATTTACTTTATACATAAAATTTATAAAATTATTCATTAAAATCTTATTTATTACACCTCTTTATTATTTTATATTTTCACATATGAAATTTATTACGAGACTATCCGCATTGAATGATGGACAAGTGACTAATACTCCCTCCGTTTCATAAAGTTTGTAGCATTTAATCTTAATTTTTGTCTCAAAATATTTGACGTTTTTTCTATTTTTACCAATGATCTCCCTAAAATACTCATATTAATTTCTACAATATCTATTTTTTTTTAAATATATTAATGATCTTTTTTTTTTTGAAAAGGTCAAAGAAAGAATGAAAAAGGAATGTGGGGAAAAGAAAAGAAAAAAGAGAAGGAAAAAAGAAAAATTAATTAGAGGTAAATTTGTCAAAAAATATGTTTTTTAATTCTATACAAAATGAGAAATGCAACAAACATTATGAACCAGTGTAGGATTACTTGTTTTTATGTTTTCTAGTGATATTTCATATGAATATTTGGTAGAAAAAATATGATAATATAATATGTAAATGATAAAAAAAAAAAGAAGATATATATATACACGACAAGTGTGCACTCTTTCATATAGATCGTTTATACTCCTATGTTTTAGTTATATTAACTTACATGTTTCATTTGAAGATAGTACCACATTTCAATATACACAACTAACATTGTTTATGTAAAGAAAGCAACACAAATTACTTTGTGATATATTATTCTGGTAAATTAGCTTACACATTTTAACTAAAGCTAATGTTACATTTCAGTTTTAAACTAAACTAGTAGTGTCGCATTTTTGTTGAAGTTTTTTTTTTTTTTGAATTACATTATATACCCTCCCTTTTCCCCTCCCCATGACTCGAACCCAGAATCTAATGCCTAGGTAGTGGTGCTCTAACCACTTGAGCTATCCCACTTTGTCCATTTTTGTTGAAGTTGATGTCACATTTCACTGGTGTGTCTAATTATATGATGCAACTAGTGCACATGAAATTAGATATACGTGTTTTCCTTTTATAGATGTCTCATTTATATATGCTTGTTTTCATATCGAGTAATATTTTCTAATTCATTTATTAATATAACTCTATGGAGTATAATATTCATTAAATATGGTTATAATTGTATATGTCTTGCCCGTAAAATTTATTAATCTTTGTGAAAGTCAAACCGGCCTGTCTAATTGAGACAGAGAGAGAATATGTATATTCTGATTTATTGGAAAAAAAAAAACACAATGGGAAAATTGGTTCACAATTGTTTTTAGCGGACCGTTTCATTGTCGTTTTGTGTCGTATCTGATCAATAATAGGTAATGGATACTCGTTAATGAATTAACGTGTTATCTGTTAATTTAATTGTGTTTGACGGGTTGATACGAATTCGACACAAACACGATTCGTATCATACAAATGAGTTGTGCCCATAATTCTCCAAACGCCAATATATAATTTTATCTCAAGTTGGTTTCATGATTGTTACTTGAGTTATTAGTTGGTTGTCGACTTCTTGCAGCTCTCATGTCAAAATCAAAGTGTAGGTAGTTTTGTCATTGTTGGCGCAGTTGAATATTTGTAATACAAAATACCTTCACCACTAATACTATTCTGGGTAATGAGAGGGATTAGTAAAACTAAGCTGCTGCCTTTGGATAAAATAACGACTTTCCTTGTTTGTTTAAGAATCAGTCTACGTCTGTGGTCAAACCATTCTTTTACTACATACCCTTATCACTTTGGTCAAATATGGAATAATAAAAGCTACGTTTAAGCTACTACAATTTCCAAATTTACAACCAATAATAAATTAATGGCTCAATTTAAAAAAGAAATAACTTCATTTTATGGGTAACAAGTCATAGTATTAAATTTATACCTAAACCAGGGTAGGCATCTTGTAATTCAAGATCACACGCATTACTATATATTTGTATATAAATAAATGATGATTCGTTTAAGCATTTTTTGCACTATTTTTAAAAAAATTTAATTTTAAAAATTAATTTTAATTTGTAACTTATCTATAGAAGTTATAGAGATGTGGAAAAAAATAAAAAATAATTATTTATGGTAAGCTAAAATAATGTAATGTAGTATTATAAAGCATGCGATTCAAAAAAAAAAAAAGAACTCTTGAGATGTTTTGATTTAGCTAAATAGAGTAATGGGTAATTCGTTGGTGATGGAATATGATGAAAAATTAGGGTGAAGTCAATTTTATTTTAAGTAATTGAAAGCTTTTCAAACAAGATGAATGTTTTTCAAGCCAAACCAAATTTGAGTAATTAGGTGAAAATTAAGATTTGATTTATCAACTAAAATACCCCCAACCCCCACTTAATTGCACCAGAGAAGTAGTTGTGTATTTTACTTATTCTTGTTATTCCTGGAAAAACTAATTAAGTAGCATCAAATTAACCATACTTAAATGCATGAGAATATTAGTATTATATCTTATTACTTAATTAGTATTTTAAAAAATCTCCATTTCTTTTTAATTGTTTGCATTTGAGATTTTGTATAAAATTAAAGAAAATAAAATTTTGACAGATCTACCTTCCAATAAAAGAGAAAGAGTGAAGAGGGGGGGTGTGAGGGGAACATATATTTTCAAATAATAAGAAACTATTTTAGGAAGATGCATGGAAAAAAAAAAACGAAAATGAAAATTATTTTGAAATAAAATTTAACTCCAAAATTGACCATTAAAAAAATAACGAGGGAGTAATAATATGCAATGGCAATAAATTTTATAAAATAACTAACATTTTTGTCTAACACGACAAAACACACTCAATTATATATATATCAAATGATTGAAAAATATATTATTTGTGTGATTTAACATATCAACCCGACTAGGATAGCTCAAGTGGTTAAATCCTGGGTTCGAGTCATGAGGAGGGGAATATGGATGGGTATATAATGTAATTTAGGAATATGGATGGGTATATAATGTAATTTAAAAAAAAAACATATCAACTCAATTGAGGCCTTAGGGGGTGTTTACTTTGGGCTTTGGGTGATTTTAAAAATCGAGTTTTTGAAATCCTTATTTTTGAAATCCCGATAAATAGTAATGTGAGTGTTTCTTTTGGGTTTTTCGAATAGTGGAGGATTTAACTTTTTTATGTCAAATCAAGTTGTAGGATTGAATGAGTTTGTATTATTATATTATTGTTTGGTGAGATTATAATGATTAGTGGATTGTGTAATGATTAAATGTATTATATTATTGTATTACTCCCTCCGTCCCGCAATTACTTTCACACTTTCCTTTTCGGGACGTCCCACAATAACTTTCACACCCTTAAAATGGAAAACCATTTATAAACTCCACCCTCACAATATTCTCAATTTTACACAAATGCCATTACTTTTTCTCCACACATACCCAAAAGTCAACTCAATTCTTTATTTTATACATAAAAGTTTACAAAATTACCCCTAAAAATCTCCTACTAAATTCACTTTTCTTATTTTGTGTGCCTCTTCACACGTGAAAGAAATCACGGGACGGAGGGAGCACTATTATATTATTATAGTATTATTATATTATTGTTGAGAAATAATATAATGATTGGAGTAATATTATATAGATATAATTTTATGTCAAATCAATATACTCCCTCCATCCGCCTATAAGTGTTACGTTACTCTTTGGCATAAAGATTAAGAAAGTGATTAAATAATAGATATAGTAAAGTGATGTGATTGAGAGAGGAGAGAGGAGAGAGATAGAGATAAAAAGTAAGATATAAAGTGAAGTGTAAGAAAAAGTACTTACAAAAAAATGTATGGGAAGCTTATAGGCGGACAGACCAAAATGGTAAAATGGAAAGCTTATAGGCGGACGGAGGGAGTATTTGATAATGGTGATTTTGAGTGAATTTTAAAAATTAGTTTTTAAATCCCAAAATAAAACGAGTTTTAGATCTTGAAATTTAAAACCTGATTTTTAAAACCAAAAGTAAACATTCCCTTAGAGTTTATGAGTAGGATGAATGAAGTTCACATATCTAACGGGGGCGGTTTATACATTCTTTTTGTTAAAAATACAATAGACAAATTTTATGACTCGAAATCAGGATTTAAAGCCTAGATAGTAGTACACACTTGAGTTATCCAACTTCGTCACTGACTTTTAATTAGTATAGTTTATATATTTCACTTAGAAATATTTTAAAAATGATAATTTTTTATTCAATTGAGTGTTACAATTGAATTTTAAATGATATTTATATATATATATATATATTTAATGACAAGAACTTGTGTGCATGAGATCGTCTCAAAGATATTTTTTTTAAGACGAATATATTTCAGATTTTTTGATTGACAACCTTTTTTTTTTCAAAAATTTGTTTTTACAAAAAAAAAAAAGTGATAATATTTAAATGAAAATTGATAATGTTTTTAACAAAAGTGACTATTATTTTTTATTTAAACATTATCACTCTTTACATCTGTGACTGTCCAATTAAAATTTTGAATCACCACAATAGAATCAAATCAAAATTATATATAATTCAATTATACACAATAAAAAATAGTTATTCGTCTCACGAAACTGATTTCATAAGATGATTTCACATGAGATATAATATAGTTGATAGTTCTACTTTGAACATATAAGATGTAATCTTATAGACGTCAAGTAAGTTTGAATTCATACTAACATTATGTATTTTATTATTTATATGGTTGTCAAAACTCATAAACATAATATTTTATTGAAATTATAAGTTAGAAAATATATTGAACTTCTTAAGAATATTTCCTCAAATTTCATATTAGAATTCCACGCGTTCAATTTTATTTTTTGAATATGAGTATCCTATATTAATACTAGAGAATATTTACTTATAGATACAAAATCCAACTCAACTTCACTTAAAATTACATATACAAATTCGCCAACATTTAAAAGAATATATTTCTACATGATATCAACTTAATTCTCAATAATCTTTTATTTTAGTATATTCAAATTTTTATCATACTCAACATCTACTTTATTCAAATTTTACAAACACTCGCACTGTCAAAGATACAATCACTAATTTAACTCGCTCAAAACAATTTTTTCACACCCCATACTCTAATCTTTGACTTTGAGGATATTAAATTATAAAATTAGGCCTCCAAAAACTGTGTGTTGGACACGTGCAATTTAGTGACCAATAGCATTCTTATCTTCCACGCCATTGTGGCTAAGATCAGATTTTATTAAATGGCATCATCTCTCTACAAATATAATTTTTTTTTCTTAATGACGAAAGCATCCTTGAAGTTGAAAATCTTGCCAACGTAGGTGTTATACTAATTTTGGTGTGTATTTTATTTTTTTAGGCACTCTCAATGGTCGACTTAGGAGGCAGCTGTAAAAATAAAATAACAAACTAAAATTTACAAGGAAAATAAATAAAAATAACGGGTTAATAGACCGTGTCCTGTAAAAAAAATCATTTCGTTTCAAAATAAAATTTATACTTTTCTTTTCCTTCTGTTTCACAATAAACTTGACTCCATTAAAATGTTGTACTATTACTTTTGACTTTTTGAGCTCACATATACACACAATCAATTTTCTTTATACATAAAAATTTACTAAATTACTTTTAATATATTCTACTCAATTATCCACTTTTTTTTTTTAAAAAAAGGGGATTTTTTTTCCACCCGTTTACTTCTTTCCAAGTTCCAACCTGCCCCTACCCCTACCCCTACCCCCACCCCCTCACTCTCAGAAAGAATGACCTCAATGCATTATTTTGATTCATAGGGAAAATTAGAAATAATAATTAATAATCAAATTCTTTACGGTTTTAAATAATAATAATAATAATAAATGTTTCGATCTGTTTTAATTTCTAAAATCCTTTTGATGAATTTTGCAATTTAATTCGACATATATTCATTGTGTCATGTTCAATGCCTGTTTCCCTTAATTTCAAGTTGTAATCAATAAAAAAAGGGGGTCAAAGTTCAGCAGATTTGTTATATTAATTGTTACAAATCTTTTAACTTATACAGAAAAACATAAGTTATAATAATGGAGTAGTTTATTTACAATAACGTCCAAATGTATCAAATGCTTTCAGTCGAAACTTCGGTTTCATAATATTTTATTACGTTGGGATCAAACATAATTAGGAATTAATTAATTAGGTCATGCATGCAAGCGAGATTTTCTATACTATTAACTTCCCAACCAATTTTTATTTTTTAACTTTATCTAATAAATTATATGAACGGTCTCATGCATGAAATATAGTATTTTACATGTACACATCGTAAAAAGTTGCAAAAGTAATATCATGTCTTGTACAAAAATCTTTCTTTATTTTATTATATCAGTGTCAAAACTACATACTACTCCCTCCGTTCCCAAATAAACTTCACACCTTAATTTCTTTTTAATTCGTCTCAGGCTCATAGTAATAAACTTCACACCCTTAATTTGAAAACTCTTAATTTTACAATATTCACATATTTAAATAAAAGTCATATTTTTTGACTCAAACATATAATATAAATAGTTAAATAATTTATTTTCTTTATACTTAAAGGTTTGCTTCTTAATTACTCTTTATTAATATTCTACCTAGCTATTACTCAATTTTTTCTAAAAAAAAATGTAATTCTACATGTGAAGGTTGTTATGGAAAGGCTGATAAGGAATATCCAATATCATAAACTTTATTGACATAAAAATTGAAGGGTCAATTTTATTGTTAGAAGTTTTTTCCATTATGTTTTTCTTTAATTTACAAGAGATATATTATTAAATAAATGATCATGATATATTGTTTTAAATTGGTCTCCGCCTAGTTCCTTATGATGGAGACATCAGACATAAACTGTAATACGTAGTTACATGAGAAACTCTGCCATTAAAAGATCAAATACATGTTGAAAAATAAACGAGTAAGGTCAAAAAAAGAGACAAGTCTATTACTATTAATTACTAGTATAATATAATAAGTATAAAAGTACAAGAAATCACCTAAGTAAACGACAAATTGCACGTCAAATGTAAAAGATAGTACTACTATAGCTAGAAGATGGACTAGCAAACAATGAGCTTTATTACCTAATGTTAACTACTCCCTCCGTCCGTCTATGAGTTTCCCGTTACTTTTCTTATGGTACAAGTGACGTAATTGAGAGAGGAGAGAGGAGAGATAGAGAGAAAAAGTAAGATATAAAGTGATGCGTAAGAAAAAGTACTTACCAAAAAGGGTATGAGAAGCTTATAGACGGACGGACCAAAATGATAAAATAGGAAGCTTATAGATCGACGGAGGAAGTACTAATTATTCATAACACTTGGTGTACAAGTCAATATTATCATAATTTTTTATTCAACATTACTTATTATGCATCACAAATCATTGAAAAATAAGCACTCCGAACTTAATAGTATAAGGTATAAGTATATATATTGCAACTTGATATAAAATTAATTATTAGATAGTAGTATATACTATATATTATATATATAATAATTTCTTTCATGCAATAAAAATATTTACAAATTGTGATTCTAAGATTAAAATAATTAGGGTTTGACAACTGTCAAGTATACGTGGCGATTTAGTCATGTTTATTTTGACGCTTTTATATACTATGTATCTATCTATTTGTATTTAGTTTTGAGTGAATGAAACAACAAATGTGCTTGCATTCTCAACCAAACTTTTTAACATTTTACATCGAGGAGCTAGTGACGGTAGATGATGGTCTTTTATGTCATCAATGGTTGGTCGGAGAAAAAAAAAGTGTATTTAATTGCAACACGATAAAAGGTTGAAATTTTCTACAATAATCGTAAAGGTCGTGATTAAATTGATATTGAAATTAAAGGTAATGTATTTATTTAGAATTAACTCTTTTATTTTTAAAAATGCTATGATATTCTTTTATTTGATATATTAATTGTTTTTTTAAAGTTAAAATTATTATTTGAGAAATTTACTAAAACTTTGAAGTTTTCCGTTGAATTAATTTATAACTTTTTGTTTGAACTCGGAATTCTATTTGATTTTGTATGCAAAAATATGATATTTTGTCAATTGATTTTCCTAAATTCACTTAGTTTAAAAATTGGTCTTAAAAAAAAAAAAAAAAGTGTGTCCAAACAATGAAAAACGGTGGGTATCGAAATCAACTGTCTACCTATATGTCGGAAGAAAAAAAAAGGAAAATAATAAGGGCGGTCACAAACAAGTGATGAGTAGAGTTAATGTTTGTGCAACTTGTGCTCCTGCCTTTGAATGAACGCTGTCACATCCTCATCTCCAATTCTTTAACAATAACAACACACACAACTTCACTCTTCACTCAGCTAGTACTCCGTACTAATTATTTTATTCGTCACACACTACTTTTATATATAGATGTACACACATATTAAGAAAATATAATAGTAATGCGTAGAAATTTATGAAGTAATTGGTAAATATTTATGTATAAATAAAAAAAAATGAATTGACTTGTATGTATGAGTAGGCTAAACAATGACATTTTGTATAAAATTGTGGATATTGTGTTTAGTAGTGTTGAGAATTGACTCGATTGCTATATTCGAAGCTCAAAACTCGATCGAGCCTAAAAATTTTAAGCTCAACTCGATTACATGTATAACTTTTACAAACTCGAATGCAAAACATATGTTTTCTAATATAATTAATGGCAAAATAAATTTGATATAAACATAAATGATATGACAAATAGTAAATATTTTACAAGTTCAATTAGGTTTGCGAGCATTTCGAGTTGAGTATTTATGAACTCAAACTCGGTAGTTATTTGAGTAGCTCGAAATTAGATTTAATTTAATTTGAATTTATTTCAATATTTTTTTAAATCGAGCACGAGTAGCTCGTGAATTGGCTAAACTCACTTGCATTCCTAATGGTGAGAGTGAAGTTTATAAAAAAAAAAAGTTTAAAAGTGTAAAAATTATTATGGGATAGTAAAAAAACTAAAAATATTGTCTAAACTAAATTAGTATTAGTTCTCTTCTTTTTTGTGAGGGGTTAATTATATAATTTATATTATTATGTGATTGCTCGTAAATCTTAAATTTTAAATTTGAATTTTATTTTATTTAAATTCGAACTAAACTCCTGTAATATTTTTTTAATTAATTCCAATGATTTGACATTTTCTAAATTAATTAAATCCAACTCGAACTTTTAGTTTTAGGGACGGTCCTACGTGGGATAAGAGCACTCCCACTGACACTCTTCAAAATTTAAATACTTATTGAAGTGTTTTATTATTTTGCAATTAAAAAATACTCCGTAAATAGATATTTGCATCTAGTTCTAGAATTGAGGTTCATCCTATATATGTAAAAAGTTTTTCATTATAAATAAAATTCGAGATTTAGAAGTGAATTCTCTATGTTTTATTTATCAGTGTTAGGTAGTAAAAATTCTTTGATTTTTGGCAAAAAGAGAAGAATAAAAAATTATTAATTTCGTTAATTTAAATATTATATCATATTATTTTATTTTTACATGGGTGAGCAACAAATTAATTATTATATTAGAACATAAATGTTACTCCGTATGATGTAATCATAATTTTAATTAAGTGTTGAGGTGTAATTTAATTAACTGATTAACTTTAACACGCAATGATATTTATAAATTTATAATATTCCTATGTTATAAATACAGTTATATTTTTTCTTTTTTCATAATTCAAAATCCTCAATTCGTCATTATATATACGTGAATACATATTCAAATTAAATCTGTTTGTTCATTATTTTAGCAAAGTTGAGACTAGCTTTTAGCAGATCAATATCAATCAAATTTGGATTTTAAGTACCAATATTCATAAACTGAAAACAAAATATATTTGTGGGTAAAATGGCCAAGTATTGTACTGAAAAATATTAATTATACACTAAAACCTCTATAAATTAATAAACTCTCTAAAATAATAAAATCTTCCGGTCCCGACTTGGGCCTTTGTAAAAAATCATCAAATTCGATAAGATAATAAGATAATATTTTTTTGGAAAATCCCTTTATAAATATTAGGTCCCATTAAAACTCTAAATTAATAATTTATAAATATTACTCTACAATTATAAATATTATGGTAATTTGCTAAAATATGAATGTATTATTACTTGGTTTTTCTTAAAATTTAAATCTAATTGAATTTCATCCCTAACTTTTTAAATTGCAGTCAAGAGTTCTGGTGTCGAGTTCTCTAGCAACAACAAAAAAAATTATCATTTAAATCTAATTGAATCTATGGTCCCTCTTATACTCACATACAGTAATGCTTTACGCATTTGGTCATTCATGGATGATTTTGCGATGCCTTTTAGATGAGAAGACATGGTTGGGTGTTATGAATTATTTTATTTCTATATTGAGATTTATATAGTATATGTTTCACTCATCATGTATGAATATATTTTAGTGTAACGAATTAATGTAAACATGTATACAATGAATATATTTAATTAGTTACAAAGAATTGGTTGATGCATGAATATAATCAATGAAACATATATGAATTCATTTATTTTCGATACATATGTACTAAATTTGTTGAATTCAAAAAGTCTCTCTTTTAATTAATAAATATTAATTTATCGATAAATTAATACCTCTTTAAATTAATAAAATTCCATGGTCCAAGGTTATTAATTTAAAGAAGTTTTACTGTACAGTAATGTTAAAGGGTATCATTGTAATTAGGTAATAGTCGTCAAAGATTTTCAGTTAAAATATTAAAAGGCATTAGTCGTAAATTATTAAAATATAATGTTAAGGTGTATCACTATCACCTAAATTGTTAAAGTGTATGGGTTGTAATACTCCCTCCATCCGTCCGTTTGACTATAAGTTTTCTATACTTTTTTTATAAATATTTTTTCTTACACTTCACTTTATATCTTACTTTTTCTCTCTATCTCTCTCCTCTCTCATCTCTCAATCACATCAACTTTTCTTAATCTTTGTGCTAAAAAGTAACGTGAAATTTATAGTAAAACGGAGGAGTACTTAATAAACATGCCAAGATTAGATATTCAAAATCTGCAGTCCGGCCAACAGACTGTATTTTCATAAATTATTTGCAGCGCCGGATATAAAAATTAGTAAAACATTTGGCTGTCAATTTCGGTTGAATAATTATTTTGCAGAAATATGTTATCAGTCAAAATATTATTTTATTTTTCAGATTATAACAGTCTACGGTAAATAAAATATAATAAAATTAAAAAAGGGTTGAATTCCCACCGTTCTTGTTTTGGAGATTATGGTTGAAATTTGATACTTACTCCGTCCGCCTATAAGCTTCCCATACATTTTTTGGTAGGTACTTTTTCTTACACTTCACTTTATATCTTACTTTTTTTCTCTATCTTTCTCCTCTCTTAATCACATCACTTGTACTATATCTATTATTTAATTACTTTTCTTAATCTATATGTCAAAAAGTAACTTAACACTTATAGGCGGACGGAGGGAGTATATTTTTTTTTTTCGTTATGTTTGCAATTACTGTGGGAATGTAACTCTCACTTTTTACTTGTCAATTCATATGGATTGTGACCACCTAAATGTCATTAGCGTCGACTAAATGACTAGCTCCCCACAGTTCTGGTCATGAGCTTTGGGTACGGAGGTGAAAAAATATGATAGAAGTAAATGTATTAGAAGTGATGTGATTGAGTTAACGAATAATATAATGAAATATGATTGAAAATATACCTCTGGACCTGGTTAGGAGGAAATTGGTGACTGCAAATTCATCAGTCTCAGCTTGGTGTTGTGATCCGTTTTTATGTCTTATTGAGTAAATGATTTGTTGTGCAGGCATTAATTGTAGAATATGCGCATACAATAGAATTTACTTGTAAAATTACGGGTTGAGTACCCCATGTACTCGAGTAATAATGAAATTACATTTTACTGTTTCAAAATATATATATATATAATGAAATATGAGATGGAGAAGTTTGCCAAAAAAAGAAATTAATAGCTTTCATTGAAACGGACGGAAAAAAAAAATTGAATAGTTTTTACTGGGATTGGGATAGAGGTGGGATAGAGGTGGGATAAATAAGTGCATGATTTTTGTTGTAGAACACCTGGAATTCTTGCATACAATTTTTCAGAAAAAAGTCGCATCACATTTTTTTATCGTTTGGTTTCAACATATATAGTGCAATCTAGTTCCCCGCGTCATTTTATACATTGTGGTGTTATAATGTCAAACCTTAAGCATTAGCTAAAAAGTGTGTTGTTTTGTGTGTAAAGTTCAACCATAACTCGACTTTGTCATTCAGGTATTTATGTTCATATGGATTTTTGCAAAAAAATTTTTTTTTAAGAATATCATTTGAGAAAGGCTGCTGAAACTAAACCTTTTTTTTTTTTTTGTGTGTGTAATTTTTATTACGTTGTAATTTTTCAATTTTGTTATTTGTTTACTGCGCCAATTGTAAGCCATTATTGGTGCACTTATAAATCAACATTTTAATTAAAGATGTAGAGTTAATACATCAAGAATCTTATGCTGATTTAGGCCGTATCCAATTTTTAATTTGTACTATGTTTTTTCTTTTTCATTTTTTTGAGCTTTTGGTGTCAATTTTGATTGTGGAACTAAAATCGAGCACAATAAATGACAAAACAAGAACCAAATTGAATAACCAGCATAACACATCTGGTGAATTGAGCACCAAACTAGCTAATATTTTTTTTTGGAAGCGGCTAAAATTTTATTCATGAATATCTGGAATATCCAAAAGACATAAATTAAATAAAAGTACACAATTATGTGTTTTGAGTTAGAAGACGAGTTTTCAAATTGAACATGTATATTTAAAAACCTTCATATTTTTGTTTAAAGCTTATTTTGCTAATTGTTCAACTGATTAATTCTCGAGCGATCAAAGTTAATTATCATCTTGAACTGAACACTTCACATTTATAACGTTTATATGAATATTTGTCTTAGTAGGAATATAGGAATACAATACCATAGTATTCAATTCAATTATTTTACAACTTTACCATATGGTCGTTGATTCACGTATTATGCAACACTAAAATACACAGCCGCAAGTATACGACGTCTATCGTAGCGTGATAAGTACGAGGTCGATCCCACGAGGAGGTGTAGTGTAAAAGTGGAGTTTGTCGATTGAATTCTAAATAGACGCGATCAATTAAGTTGAAATGTAGTAATTACTTCTAATTATCTACCCAAAGTTGTCACAAGTAAACAATTAAACGAGTAATATAGAAATCGATTAATAAAAGCTCATGCAAATCACAAAACAAGAGGAATACGGTTAAAACTCAATTAAGAGAAGGTAGGTTCCAAAGCACATGCAATACTAATGAATCCATCTATGATTAACTATCTACTTAAGTGGTGTTCATTCTTTGTCTATAAGATTGATCACATAATAATGAATTAAAAGTTTCTTCAATCCAAATAATCCAAAGGAAATATCACACAATTTAGTATCTCTACCTAAATTGCACAATAGAACTCAATCAAGCTCCTAGGATCATCACACATCTTCCTAATCATTGATCATCTTTCAATCTCACAATAAAATTAGGTCAAATGCTTGCAATCAATCAATCAAAATATATTTCTCAACCTAATTCAATTAACTAAGATTAACATATCACCATTGTACACTAATGACATATTTTGCAATGAAAATCAAGCATCTAAATAGAATTAAGCCACACAAACACCAAATAAGCAAAACATTAATTCATAAACTTCATCAAAAGTATTTACAAGGCTCTAGAACCAAAAGTGTTCTAGCCAATCAACAACATAATTAAATTAACAAAATCAAAAGAAATAACTAAATAAAAAGAGAGAGAAATAGAAAGCTTAGTCTAAAGTATGATGGGGAATGAAAATTCCAAGCTATTGATGCCTTCCTTGCATGAATTGATGAATAATTGAAGAAGTTATGGCCAAATCACCTTCAATTGTGTGTTTCTATGTGTAGAATTTGAAGAATTGGGGAAAGGTTCTTTTGATTTTAAGAATGAGGGCTTATATAGTGTTGGGGTAGGGTTTGGGTGCAAGAATTGCAAGTTGGTCCCTAAAAAATGGCCAAAATGGACAAAAGGCACCGAAAATGGGGTAGCACGGTCGTGCAAAATGGAGTTTTGGCTTGGAAGGGGCTCGGTCGTGTCTAGGCCTCGGCCGTGGCATGTTGTCGCGTGCATCTCGTCGAGCTCGGTCGAGATGAGGCCTCGGCCGTGCCCCTTCATTGCCTCAACTTTCTGGATCGATGATGGCTTGCTCGAGCAAGGGGCTCGGCCGTGGCGCGCGAATGTCCATCTCGGGGGTAGCTCGACCGTGCTCGCTCGGCCCCCAATTTCTTCTGTTTCGACCATTGCCACCTCGAGCTCCCAGCTCGGCCGTGGCCTACAATTTTGGCTCGGACATGGCTCGGCCGAGGCATGTGCTCGGCCGTGCTCTCGGTCGACCTCAAAGTTTCTGTATCGAGCATGTTCTCCTCAATCCACGTGCTCGGTCGTTCCTCTCTTCGACCCTTTCTCGTTTCGTGCATATCTTTCGCCTCGGGTGTCCGGTTGACTTGATTCTTTTGGCTATTCCATTCCGTTTTTCGAGACGAACCCAATGGTGCAATCCTCTTCTTGATCCATTGAAGTATGGTTAGTGTTTTTCTCCAAATTCCATCGTATTTCCTACAAAATCGACAAAACACAACAGTTCCCTCATTTTGGCTCAAATTATCATATTTAATCCATAAATCAATGAAATGACATAAAAATAAGCTTCACATGTGCGTCTAAAGTGTGTAAATTCTACCTGAATCAGTCGTCTTCAAAACATGTGATTTACGTAGCTAGTTGATGGGATTAAGAGTAGAGTTGTTAAAACGGGCTAACGGTGGCGGACCGATCCACAATCCATCTCAACCCATCGTTTTACAACTTTTGGTGGATCGATTCACAACATGTATAGACTGGAGCCAGTGACAGAGCCAGACTTTTTGTATTGGGGGGCCCGATTAACACTATTATAAAAACATAATAAATAAAAATAAATGTAACTCGATGTAACAATATATCTCATTCGTTCACATAATCAACTTTATTCATAAAGAAATAATATTTCTTAAAATATGTGTAAAAAGAAACAAACACACTTTCGTTATATTTCAGAGGAAGATTTTATTGTTTCAGCTCATAAGTGATGAAATAGTTTCAAAATTGTTAATAGTAGCGATATCAAAAACTAAGAAATAATTAATAATCATTTTTTTTGGTTTTGAATGGATTATTCTATTTTTAAAAAAAAATTAAAAATGTAAAAATGGAAATAATATAAGAGCACCCACAATGGGAGGTAGAAGTTCCATGTGGATTCCTACTTCTAACTCAAATTAAGTAGTAATTAATGATCTTATATACTCCCTCCGTCCAACAAAAGTATGTTAAATTTCTTTATTTGTATGTCCATCAAAAGTATGTTCATTTCTTTTATGAAAATAATAACTTTAATTTTAAGATTTGAGCATACTTTTAATGGATAGGGTGAGTATTTTATATTAAACAGACAAAATTATAAAATTGAACGCGTATAATATTATTATTTAAATATATATATATATATATATATATATATATATGTGTGTGTATGTATGTGTAAAATTACTAAAATACCCTCGAAAGTGGCCCCCTTGCCCTAGTGTGCATCCGTCGTTGACTGGAGCATACTCAACCTAACTCGACCCATAATGGGTTGCGAGTTAGTCCACAGACTTTTTCATTATATACAGTAAAACCTCTAAAAAAGAATACTCTATTAAGGAATAAACTCTCTTTAGGAATAAAAATTCATGGTCCCAACTTGGGACCAGTTATAATTTGGAATAAACTCCATATTGTCATAATTCATATTTTTTCAAGTCCCAACATAAAGAAATACACCTCCATTTAAGAATAAATCATAATAATATATATAATTTTACAATAGATTTAAGTTGATTTAAAATACTTGTTCAAGGTTGATTGTGACAATGATTTAATCTTTTGTGTTGTAACCTTATCCTTCAACTTGCGTGTGCGCATTAGCTCGTCCACATGACCACCTTCTTGTTGAACCCAAAACATTTCCAACTTGTCGAGTAAGCTTAAAGCTTCTTCACATGAAAAATCTTTTTGCTTCCAACCTGGATGTAGTTCTTTCATTTTGCACATCTCCACACGAATTTTTTCACTCATTTGAGTTCTCTTTTCTATTTTTGGTGCCATTATATGCGTGAAGAAAATGTTGATTTGATGTAATTGATAAAAAAAAAAATGTATTATACATAGTATTTATAGATGAAAAATTAAAGCAATCAAAAGCAAGTACATGCATTTATGGTGGGTGACTCTTGAGTATTGTCTTTTCACATTACGTGAGTAAATTAGTTCAATTAAGTTCAACACATTACATCATGTACATGTATCTACTAATTATACCATTATATAATATACATGCATTTTAAAAAAAAAAACCTTATAACTCTATTTAGGAATAACCCCCATTTAGGAATATTTTTTTGTAGTCCAAGGATATGACTATATAGAGGTTTTACTGTATTTATTTTTTTCTTTTTCACATGAATTATAATAATAAAATTTTAAATAGAAGTATATAAATAATTACTAAAAAATAATAAAATTAAAGTATGAATAATTACTAAAATTTGAACCTTTAACTGTTTAAATTCTTATTGTCAAAATGACATAATCTATATATAATATTCAACAAAAGTTTAATTGATAAATCAACTCAACTCATCTATTAGTAGCAAATGTCAATCTATTCATGTTAATTATGCATTTATAAAGAGAAAATTAAAAAAGGGATTTAAATCTACATTAATTATCAAGTCTCTCCTGAAGTCATCTAAATATGTGGACGATAACGGTGTATTTTCATTCTCAAATCTCAATTGTGTTTAGTATAATATTTTGTGATTTTGTATACTGATTTAAAATTGAAATGAATCCACAAATTTAAAGTTATCACATTTTTACACACAGTTCAACTTAAAAAAGAAGGGGAAATTAGTATATAGGACATTTCACCTATAGAAACTAGAAATAAAGACAAAATTTTTAAAAGTTAGGAAGAAGGACAATTTGATTTATAAAAGTACAATTTTAACCTCCTTTATAAATAAAATCGAAATTCAATTAAGATAAAATAGGAAATTCAAAACAGGAGCGGATGAAATATTAAATTCCCGGAAATCTCGGTCATAATTGCGTTCAAAATTTCAAACTTTCCTAAATATCCATCGGTCATAATCTCGGTCATAATTGCGTTCATAATTGCGTTCGAAATATTAAATTCCCGAATAGACAATCTTAAACAATTTGGATGGAAAATCGTAGCAACAAAAAAAAAATACATATGATGTAATTAATTCAGTAACGTGGAACGTTTTCTAAGGAATATATGTGCACGTATATGCCAAACAAATATGCACATTGAGATATGTGTAGTATGGAATGCAAAATACACCATTTTTTTCTATGTTTATGATTACTACGATAATCATAGTATTATTACGTGAATCATTTGGTTATAGATGTTAAATATAAAAAGTATTATTATAATATTGACGTGTACATATTATGCAAACGTGGATATCAAAATAAACTATTCATTTTAGAAATTTTAATTATAATATTATTTATAGAAAAAAAATTACCATTGAATATCAGTATGTTTGAAAATGTCAAAAATATATTGTTGGTTTGGATTACGTGAAATAATTGTGGGGAGTAGTGGATATATTTAAATTTAATAATATTAATTATGATTGATAAATTATAATCTTTTAACATTAGTTTTATAATTGTATGGATTATTTGCATATTCAATTAAGATAAAATATTAAATTCCCGGAAATCTCGGTCATAATTGCGTTCGAAATTTCAAACTTTCCTAAATATCCATCGGTCATAATTGCGTTCGAAATATTAAATTCCCGAATAGACAATCTTAAACAATCTGGATGGAAAATCGTAGCAACAAAAAAAAAAATACATATGATGTAATTAATTCAGTAACGTGAAACGTTTTCTAAGGAATATATGCACACGTATATGCCAAACATATATGCACATTGAGATATGTGCAGTATGGAATGAAAAATACAACATTTTTTTCTATATTTATGATTACTACGATAATTGTAGTATTATTACGTGAATCATTTGGTTATAGATGTTAAATATAAAAAGTATTATTATAATATTGACGTGTACATATTATGCAAACATGGATATCAAAATAAATTATTTTTTAGAAATTTTAATTATAATATTATTTATAGAAAAAAATTACCATTGAATATCAGTATGTTTGAAAATGTCAAAAATATATTGTTGGTTTGGATTACGTGAGATAATTGTGGGGAGTAGTGGATATATTTAAATTTAATAATATTAATTATGATTAATAAATTATAATCTTTTAACATTACTTTTATAATTGTATGGATTATTTTAATATGAGATTAATTATTATGATATTCCATGATTTTATTCGATGTCATAGAAAACATTATATTATGGGTTGAGTTAACTATATTTGGCCCAAACATAAGTAATTAATGAATACATATCTAGTTACTGCATATATTGAAATATATGTTAAACATTCAATGCACATGTGTAAATATAAGTTGAATACGGAGTATAAGCTAAACCTGTAAATCATATTAAAAAACCTGTAAATCATATTTAAATTTAATAATATTAATTATGATTAATAAATTATAATCTTTTAACATTACTTTTATAATTGTATGGATTATTTTAATATGAGATTAATTATTATGATATTCCATGATTTTATTCGATGTCATAGAAAACATTATATTATGGGTTGAGTTAACTATATTTGGCCCAAACATAAGTAATTAATGAATACATATCTAGTTACTGCATATATTGAAATATATGTTAAACATTCAATGCACATGTGTAAATATAAGTTGAATACGGAGTATAAGCTAAACCTGTAAATCATATTAAAAAAAACAAAATATACTCTAAGCAAAAAAAAAAAAAAAACAATATGGAAGAAGACAATATGGGCCACATACAGATTACTTCGTTAACAATGTCTTCGAACTTTGAAGATTGTTGAACACGGATCAACTTGGTTTTCTCCATGTCAGCCGCGGAGAAACTTTTGTTGCATATGGGATTTGAATGTTTAGAAATGGAAAATGATACGAGGGAGAAGTGGAGGATTTCCTCCATGTCAGCCGCGGAGAGGGTGCACGCCGGAGGTGAACAGAGATCGGCGAGACCATGGTATGGAAGATCTTTGCTTTATTCTCGACAGTGAATATCATTCCATCAATGTCATATACTTTTTACTGCATGTCTCCTTTTCTAAGAAAGGTTGCACCTGCTGACTTTTTACTGAACTCAAGTGTTATTACTTCTTTTCAGTATGTGATACTACTACTTGTCAGACTTTGGAAACCATGATATTTGTAGTCTCTAGTTAGATCTTCATAGCCGTCTCTGCTGCGAATGTCCGGAAATTCTATGGAATATAGACACTGATTCCATATCTTTTGAATGGTTGACCATATACCTTAAAATCTTTTAATTCCTTCTCCTTTCTGCATCAGATCTTTGTGTTCATCTGCCGAGAAATTAACTAAAGAACAGCTCGAACAAATGCTACCCAACATGAAAAAAGGTCTACCTCTTTTTTGCATCAGATCTGCCGGTCGTTGACCTTCTCGGGGACCCCACATGAAAGAAGATCGACGGGGCCCTCGACCTGGGAGGATCGACAATCGAAAGTGGTATGCCGGAAGGTCAACGACTGGCAGTCTGAGGAAGAAGACGGTGTTTGACAAAAGTTCAGTTCCCCGGTCCCAGAGAAACTAAATCTGCATCCATCGCAAAACAAAACAAACCAGAGTATATAGCAACAAATTCAATTCAAGATTAAGAAAGCTAGTATAAATCAAAATATACAGTCCATCAACTGTGATCCACAAAAAAAACGCAATTCATACCAAAAAGCAACACAACAGAGCAATACATGATAAAACCTCAATCAGACTCATTCATAATCAAGGCTTTTGATGGGGCAGACATTGGAACCGACAATGGCGACCAAAGCCTCCGTATTGGAGGAGGTGCGGCGGAGGCGCAGCGGGTACTGATGCTACTGTGGCAACAACGGCACGTGCAGCAGCGCCGCCTCCTCATCCACCGCCTCCAGTGCCGGAGCGAAGGCATTCTGATGCGGCGTTGACATGGCGCCGGAGATTCGACAACGATAACCAAGACTAGAGAACCAATATCCCTCAAATCGCCGGATGAACCTAATTGAGCGATTAAATGTGTGAATCAATTAAATTAAATTTGAAAAAGAAAGTAAATTAGGTTAAATCAATTTCTGCATTTTAAGGAAGTTTCGAAATTGAAGGCCAAATGGATTTTAAATTTCAATTATAATTTAAATTTCAATTTGAATAATAAATGCGTGAAAAATAGTATTTCAAATTCGAAATTTATTATATTAATGAATTTATATTGTTTTAAGAACAAGGGGCATAATTGTATATTACCACATCAATTTGACCTTAATCCTAATACTATAATTTTTTGTCTCTATTTCTAGTTGTGTCTATAGGATTGTCTCTATTTCTAGTTAAACTAAAAAAAGAACGCATTACTAATTCATTCAATTATATATGTAAACAAATATATAAAAAAAGGGTTGTGGGCTTACTCTACCCGTCCCGTTCACTGTCTAATCCGTCAAAACCCACGATCCATGCGGTCTAGTTTATATAGGCCCTCATTTTAAACGGGTTTGTATTAATCAATTCAATCAACTTTTTTATAGCCGAAATTTTAATTTTGACAGCTCTAATTAAGAGTACAAAAGGATAGTGGACAATACCTCCACTATTTTTAATTGTCAAGTATAAAATAATTAAATATATTTTGTGGGAAAAAAAATTACACATGTTTTTTGAGAAAAAAATAATGAAAGTCAAGTAGTACAATTTTTTTAAGTATCTTTTCCCAACAAAAATCAGATTTAATATTCACATAATAAAAGAAGAAATTATGAAAAATATGGTGATATTGGATTCAATTGTTTTACAAGTGATGTGAATAGGTATAGGTAGTTGATGGGATTAATGTCACAAAGTATATATAGTGGGCAATACCTTTATTTTTAAAAATAGTGGGGGAGTATTGAGGTATTAAATGTGAGTTAGCTGTGAATAATTCTTGGAATGTGAGAAATTGATGGAAACCAAATTAACACTTGAATGCTCCAATACCCTACCTACTTAACTCACACACATATATGATGCACATGATGGATATGAATAGGATCAACATGAGAGATCATTGCATCATTTAAATCATATTTAGTGTAGTTTAGTTCAGAATAGATGAATAATTATATTCAAAATAAAATTTTAAAGGATCCTGTGTATATAAATAAGACTTAATATTATGATAACCCATAAAGGCATATCCAAGAGATAAATTCAACATATTTCAAAGGGAGAAATTGCAGTTTTTTTAGGAATTACAAGATCAATACTATAAAATCAAAAAAAATCTACACACTAGATCTTTAACTTAAATCGGATTAAAATAGAAAAACTATCATCTACCAGTCGTAAAAAAATGAAGAGATAAGTGTAATATTTATCCACAAATGTGAACCAATTCTTTATTTTAGGTACGAGACAATGCCACACACTAACATATTTTTCGAAAAAAAAAATTAGTGATAAAATAAAAAACAAAATTCCATCAAGATCTCGTGAGTCGTGACCACGGGCAAGAAGCTTTCAATTTCATCAAGGCTCCACAGGCTGTCAAAGTGGGCAAAAAAATCATTGGTACATTCTTGAAACTTGATTGGCCAAAAAGTCAAAATGATATAAATATATATATATATATATATATATATATATATATATATATATAAAAAGTAGTTGTGAAAATTGATTGATAATTGATTCCAAGATATTTAGTGGATTTTCCAGAAACGAAAAAATAAGAGAGGGTCAATTTAACATGAAAAAAAATTGTGTATGACATACGTCTTAACTTAAATGAAAACTTAAATGAAATGAGCGCACTATAATCAGCAGTTTTCAAAGAAATAGATAGTTACGCTCCGTTTTATTTCACTTTAATGCTTGGAAAAATCTGTTCTTACCGTTCGTTTATTAGATTAATATTTTTAATTCAATAATATGTATATATATATATATATATATATATATAAATCACGGATTGAACCGAAAAAATCATGTGGTAGACAAAGTGGTAATGAAGGATTGTGACTAATGGATAAAATGCTTCTAGGTTTGGGGTTGTTCGATATAAGATTGCTTGAATTATAAGACTATTTTGGAGTTAACAAAATTGTTTCAGCCTTAAGATAACCCTTATATCTCAATTTTTTCATTTTATTTTATCAATACTCAGTTAGTTTGAAAATTACTCATTTTATCATTCGGACGTTTCGTCAAAAGTTACTCATTTATTTTTTTGACAACACTAACCATCTCTCTCTACTTTTTTCATTTCCTACCTATCTAGTTTTTTTTTTCTTTTCTACCATTCTCTACATTTTTCTCTTACATATAATCTTATATTCCTTAATAACTTTGGAGGCGGTAATACACAAAAGTAATATAATCAATTAATAATATAAGAAACAAAATATCATTTTATAGTTTATAGTTTATACTCCATCGTTCCTTTTGATTTGTTCTACTCTCATTTTTTAATTACCATGAATTATTAAGGACTTATTTTCCAACCTTACTAGCTAGTTGCCAACTTACGTACTTGATTTATGTATTTGATTCTCTTTTTTTAGTACATTAATAACGTAATGGTTATATATATAAAAATAATCATGTCTATTGAATTCTCTCTAATTTATTAAAATAATCCTAAACGAAAAATAAATCAAAATAGATGGAGTAAAAGAAAATCCATTTAGACCATATACTATTATCCTACCTCCATACTTTTCCAAGTTGATGGGAAACAATCAACAGAGACATATTTAATGCTTACTTATGCTTCATAATAATGGCCAAATTTTAGTGGCTCCATCTTTTGAAGATCGAGCACAATACTCTCGAACTAATTGACATTTAAAAAAAAAATCAGTACCACAATTAAATAATTTGTTTTAATGACATTTTCCATTGAAAAGTTCACTAGAATAAATAAATAATAATATAGTTGGTCAAAACTTGTGATTTGGACATCGCAAAGTGACCAAATCCTATGACAAGGACGACCATTCCAATTTATCAACTCCTTGGAATATTCAATTCAAAATATAGCTATTTTTTGCTATTTCTTGGCATTAGTAAAGAGTAACCTAATTTATGTGTTCTTCTAATTAAGAAAGCAAAAGAGTAAATCATACTCAACTTTAATTACTTGTTGAATTCATGCATCTAACTACCTTACGTTTTTCCCAAAAACATTCATCATTTCTTACCACATAAGCTGTTTCTGTGTGCAAACAAATACTATTTCCAACAACCACGACACCCAGCAGGTAATAATATAATTTAAAACAAATTATGATATGAATCCTAATTTATACTCCACTTTACCCTACTTTTAATCAACGATCTCATTTGAACAAACTCCAAGGGAAAAAATGAAAAAAAAACAAGAGAGAGAAGTACCAAAAACACCACAAAGTCTTATAAAATCATCATATTTGTAGTTGTAGGTTCAGGAATAAAATTTCCTGAGAATAAAACAAAATGGGCCTGGATATAATTAAGCCCAAACATACAAAACAAGTGTTTAATGAATTCATAAGGCCCGGCCCATTAACCCAATTATCAAGAGAGGTCGAGATTTGAACGTTTGCATAGAGTAAGACTATATCACACATTGCAATATATTCATTCATATAATAAACATCAAAAAGTTTAGCAGCAGTATACGAGTAATATACGAGGAGATTAACGTGTAAGCTCGCTCAGGTGTTCCTTATGAGTGAGCTATCTGCTATCTGCTATCTGCTACCTGTTATACTGCTAGTTATAATTAGAGGTATATATAAGAGAATACTGCTCAGTCAGTCAGTCAGTCATCATCATCAGATAAGCAAATAGAATTTACTGCAGAAGAAGACGTCTGGTTACCCTGCACGTTATGGAGTCTGGCTAAGTGAGATTGCACCGATGAACCAAAACTTGAATTGTTTGACATTAGATTATCCCAGGTCCGATTTAACCTCTGGCCTTGAACAAGTTGAAAGGGTTGGGAAGGACGAAGTTGGTTCTGTTGAAAATTGGGAGTGGGCATGAAACGTAGGGGGGGAGCTGCTGAACAAAAAATGGTATTAGCAGTGGGGGTGATGAACGGATCTCTGAGAGGTTGGGACGTAGAGCCAAAGGAGAAACCAGGTGGAGGTTGGGACGTGGAGCCAAAGGAGAAACCAGGTGGAGGTTGGGACATGGAGCCAAAGGAGAAACCAGGTGGAGGTTGGGACGTAGAGCGTAAGGAGAAACCAGGTGGAGGTTGGGACGTAGAGCATAAGGAGAAACCAGGTGGAGGTTGGGGGATTTGTACAGTGTGTCTTGTAGGATTAGTAGATACTTGTAGCTGCTGCGGCTGTATTGCTTGGATAATTGTAATCGGGTGGCCCAAATCCGGTTGGTGACCCATAGCCATGGGAGGAAGAGGCCGCAGTGTTTGATGCTGCATGATACTAGATGAAGCAGCTGCAACAAAAAAATGCCATTATTAAACCACTACCTTAAGTTTATAAGCTACTTAATCGTACAATGATGCAAATACCAATCTATGAAACAAATAATTAAGAATCTAAGCAGCACTCATCATTGCAAGAGTAGCAAATCGACTTCAGCTCAGCAAGTCAAGAAGAAGGTAAAAAAGTCCCAAAACATGGGACAACCAGAAAAGTTGATCATCAGTAAAGCATTTAGTAGCTACTAGCTAACATTATAATATATGAACCAAGAGCTAAACAAGTTACTACATGAGGTCTGATATTATAAATCTAAAAATCCGAGGAAGAAGAAAACAACTTCTCTCTGAGACCCAATAAAACATTACAATAAAGGGGTTCCTAGGGGAGAACTTAGTCGACCAAAACACGACTTCTCATGGAAAGTTACAACAATCATGGAATCCAACACAAGATAATGTTTTACACCCGTGCTTTAAACATTACAACCCCCCACCTTCTCCACCTAAAAGAAAAATATAACAATAATAAAATTTGTTTTGGTTAGTTAGCCAAGGTTATAACTCCACACACTTCATTATGCACCAATTCTTCAAATGAGTAGTAAAACCAAAGGAATTCCTGCAATATTTGAATCCCCATGGAATTCCTTATGGAGGACTTTTTTTTTTATTTACACAGAACCAGCCATTTTCAACCAAGTATCCAAGACACCAGTCTAAACTGTATTATGACATGCAATTAATTTGCCTAGACCAGGATACAGGATATTAACTGTAATACAATATGTTTAAAATGTAGTGATAGTAGGCATATTTCAGAAAGTTATTTGCAACATTGATATGATTTTCAATAATATGCCACCAGTCACTTTACGAGACATATACGGGCAACAGAATGAAAAATCTACAGCCTGGTTTACATGAAAAATAATATTGGGTCACAAGAATAATTAAGGACAATATCCAAATTGCAAGCCCAGAGTAGATCAGATTTTCTAGGTATTAAAGAATACATAATATACCTGGCTGAATTTCTCGAAGGAGATGCCCACAATTTGAACTGAAACTTTCAGCCAGTATTTTATTCACGAGAACTTTGTGTCGATTCTTGGTAAGTTCATTCCTCTTATGACTAAATTCTGCTTCAGCTTCCTGAAGTTTCAAGTCATATTTAGTGTTTATTTGAGCAAGAATTTCCATTATCTCCTTGTCACGATCAGATTTCAACTGTGACTTCTGTTAAAGAGAAAAAGATGTGTTGAAAAAATGCAAAACATAAAAATAGGATATATTATACAAATAGAATGTTTAGAAGTTAAAAGATCTGTTGAAGAAATTCAGAAACCAACCGTGACTTCATGGCTCTTTTGCAACTGCTCAATTTCTTTACAAAGCTTTCCCAGTTCATGTTGAAGTGATGCAGCATATAAAGGTGGGTTGCCAGATCCATAAAGATTGCCTACACTTCCCAGCTGCAGACCAGCTTGATGTGTTTGAGACATATCCACAATATTCCAGAAAGAGGAAGACACCCCAGCACTTGTTGCATGGGGATCTTGACTTTCAATACCTACACCCAAGTGATTGCTCTGTAATTCCCGATTTACCCCTGGTTGAGAAGTTTCATGTGAAAGCAGTACAGTATCTGTAATCTCAGCAGTTTGAGAGATCATTTCCAGATTAACCTGACTTCCGGACCCAATACCAAAGGGGTTGCTCTGTAAAACCTGGTTTTCCCCTAATTGAGAAGCAGATTCATGTGAAACCACTACAGTGTCTGCAATCTCAGCAGTTTGAGAGGGGCTTCTTTCCAGATTATGGCTTTGAATTTCAACTTCAATGGACAGAGGCTGGTTGCAGCTGGGAAATACACCAACTGGCATGAGCTCCTCACAGTTCTGAACTGCTGGTGCACCAACGCCAACTGGTTCGGAGTTTGCAACATCAACACACGGAGTGGCTTGATCTGATGCATCTAGGTTTTGCAAAATTTCACTGGATTCCTCACATGCAATGTCAATGAAATCCATGTTTGCAACTTCACCCCATGAAGTATCTGGGGCATCTAGGTCATGGAGTTCGACATTAGATTCCGTAACCGTTATAGTGTCAGCATGTCCTGAAGCAGCCACTTCAAATCGAGAAGCATTTTGTTTTTCAACCACCTGTGCACTTTTGTCTTGAACAGGGTTCACCGTGTCAACTAGTTCCAAGTTTGCACTTTCATTATGCAAAGTGTATTGATCTTCGATAACAAGTGCAGTTTGGCCTTGCAATTCTACAATTTCATCTCCCAGATTCACTATAGCATCAGGCAAAGCAATGACATCCCCATTTCCAATCCCTTTATCAGATGTACTGTTACTCAACTCCAAAGGGTCAGCACAGTCCACAATTTCATTAGGAACAGTTTCAGGCACCTTTGGTGGAACCTCTTTGATCAGCTCAACCGCTCCAATTTCACCAGGAACACATTCTCTGAAAGCAGGTAGGACACAAATAATTTGTGGATCAGTACCTGAGGAATTACTTGAATTTCCATCAGGAACATCACAACCAGCTTCCTCAGAGCGCAAACCAACAGACCAAGGTCCATCATCAGTCGTTTGTTCACCAGAGCTGCAGGCTGCCAGCCACTGACCTTCCTTTTTTCTCTCCTCATCCCTAGCAGCCAGTTGCTCTGCCTGCAGCTTTTTATGCTCCTCATCCTTTAGGAGATTGTTTTCTTTAATTTTCTTTTCATATCCATCATCCAAGAGCTTGAGTTTGTTTTGTGTTCTTGTTTTGCCTTCACCATGAATACACTGAACAATGGACAGCTCCAATTCGTAATCCCTTTGCAGATCTAACATCTTTTTCTCCCAAAATTGGTTAAACTCCCGGTGTTGGTCATTTTGATTCTGAAAGAGTTTAGATCTACGTTTGCGACACTTTTTCCGTATTTTATTTTGCAAACGATCTATTTTGATCTCTGTGCCTTTATCCTCGAGTGCTTGTTTCTGCTCTGGCAGGATCTGGTTTTCATAATGTCTCTTTCTCTTCAAAACAACTGGTTCCAGGTGAGCTTCAGGATTTTCAGATTTTAATGCCCCTGGTGTTGAAAAGTTAAGTCTTCTCCTTTTATTCCCCATATTCATCTCAGACTCTGACACATTATGTTCCACACATAGCTTGGAAGGACTTAATTGCGAATTTCCACTTCCAATGTCAGACATCATCGGATGGCTTTGAATATTATGTTTTTTGAGACATTCAGATTTCATCATCTTAGGAGGAGATGAAGGCAGTGCCCCTAGCTTTTCCTCATCCAAGTATCTATGAATCATTTCCAATTGAGGGAGTGCACTTCACCTAATCTGCAACAACAGGGTTGAGCAATATTTTACTCATCTTAATATAGCATAAAGAAAGAGCACTTCACTCATGCACAAAGAACTAAAAATCAACATAACTCTCAATCTAGGAGATTAAACCATCAGCAAGTATTGAAAAGTGTATATTGCCATATTGGTAATACTTGTGATTACTTCATCTACACCAACTTTACCAAAGAGAAAGATAGCTCTACGAAATCCACACAAGTCATATAGTCATTGTATTTATTTAGGTTGCAGAGATTCTATATGAGCAAACATGTTTTGCACGTCAATTTATTAAGTTATTCAGATACTCGTACCAATAAGAACAAGATGTAGAAACATAAACAAGTGGAAGAAAAGCCTAGTATAAGGCACCCAGTTACCCACCAAGGATGCATGCTCATATCATTTAACCCCATTACCCAAAAGAAACACCAAAATGGTCAATAATCAGTGAATTCTATGAATTAAGGATAAGGTAACTAAATTATACAGTATACAGATAAGCAACTAGTATCAGAAAAACTAAAACACCATTTAGAAATGTTACACAAGACTATCATGGAGTTTCGGTTTACACCAAATACGAAAATAATATTACAGTATCATCAAATCCTTACTCTCTTCCACAGAACAATTCCAGGGAAAGAAATAAGGGCTCCTTCAACTCAATACTTCATTAATATGAGCAGAAATGGAGCTCAAGTTTTAGAAAAAATCACACACCACATTGCCGCAAAAGTAGTATTGTCACTAAAACAACAACGCATTCAAGTGTTGATCACAAAATTTCTTCCAGATTACCTAAACTGCAAACAATACGCAAAAGTATAAAATCGGAGCATACCTTCAAGTGAGCCTTTGAAATAGTGTAGAAGAATTTAGGGGAGATTTTAATTTTAGTTTTGAAATGATAAAGTTAAGTGCATTAAATATTTTGGTAGAGGATTTCTAGAGAAGCCAAACCAAAAAGGGATTCTGTTTTTGCAGTATGAAATTTCCGAGAAAACATTAGTGGGACGAGGCAATGGAAGTTTGTTTTCTTTTTTTTTGAAGAGAGGAAATGGTAGTACATAGTCATACTCCCAATAAAATTAGATATGCATGAGTTATTTTTAATTATAATTCATCATTTCCCATAAAAATGAACAGCTCTGGAGCAATAATTTTAATAAAATAATCATTTTTAAAAGTTACAAAGATAACTATGATAATTTTTAGTAAAATATGAATGCATTGTTGTTATTTTTATTAGTGAAATTTAAATCAAAACTAATTTCATCTCTAACTTTAAAAGTTTTTATAACTTTTTTTTAATTTGTTCCATAAAAATTTATATACCCAAAAAAAAAAATTATATATATATATATGAATCAAAGAAAAGGCATAAATATATTGATGTCAAAATCTAGTTATATTCTCACTTCGATTTCTTACTGTTTCTGGTTTTTGATGTGTATCTTTACAACTTTGTTTTGGGCCATACCCATGGACAAAAATATCCGAAAATTTCCTCGATATATTCTCGATATTTTTATTTTTCGTGGTCACCGAAATCGATATTGTGAAAAACGGATATTTTCACGATATTTGTAAAAAAAATTGAAAATATTGATAAAAATAACAATATGGAGACTAATATCGATAAAATATCAAAAAAATATTGGAAAAAATCAAGAAATATCGATAAATTTAAAAAATATCATATGAAATAACATTGTATGTTATATTTTATATAAATTTATCATAAATATAAATGTATTTAAATTGTTTTTGTTGAATTCATGTATTAAAAGTTAGTTATTAAATTTTCACAATTTTTAAAATTTAATATTTCCACAAATTTAAGGTCTCGATATTTTCACTAATACCTATATTTTTTAGCATGGCTTGAAACATTTCAATTAATAAGAGTTGCTATTCCTAATTAAAAAAAAAACGCAAAATAAAAGTAATTCCTACAATCCTTATTCTCATAATTCCGAGTACATATTTACATATCATACTTGCACACTTTTTTTATTTGAAGGTCTCAAGATTACTTACATACTGTTGGATTTTGGAGCCGCCTTCTTCACTGTTGATCGGATTGTATAAGGGCTCAGGTCTCCTTTTTCAGCGACGGCGATTCTCACAAAGATTACGCACACAAAGATATTTTGAACCCACACAAAATAAAGAGACTCATAACCTTAATTTATAATAGTGAAAAATGAAATTAGAGGAAAGAATCCACAATCAAGGAAAGTCAAATATTGAGATTGTCATCAAATATCAGCCTCATTTATAAATGTGAAAATGGAATCATAATCATAAATTAAGGGAAATAATATATAATCAAGGAAAGTCAAATATTGAGATTGTCATCAAATCTTGGACAAAACTCGTAATTTGAGAGAGGAGAGAATAGAGATTTGGGCCTATAAATTTATTTAGTTTGGTCAAATACACATTTACCCATCCTTAGTCTATTATATATACTATTAATATGAAACCACATACATTTTACTTTACACCTCATTAAAGTCACTTTATACCTCACCAAATCATTTTAAATATTCATCATTTATTTTACATCACCAACCATTAATTTTTTTTTCGTAAAAATTATGTTGATCAAACTATATATTATTTCGTGAGAAAAGTAGAGTAATAAAAATTGGATAATGAAATGTAGTGGAAAAGAAATGTGAGCAGTGGGTGGCAACTGGCAGGGGCAGTACAACAGTGCCAAAAATAGCATTCAACTTGGGAATTTGCTACTTACGCTAAATGTTAATCTGGTCAATTAAAACACAGAATTGAAGTTGCTGCTGGGCATTAAATTTAAAGTTGGACTACTCTACGTCTCTATCTCATATTTTGATTCTTGCACCAAAAGTAACCCTTTTGGAATTATCTTCTCTCTTCTTTTTTTTTTTTTTTTTTTTTCTTTTTTGAACTTAGAATTACGGAGTATTATCTTTTTAAAAATAATTTTATTCTTTTTAATTTTCTTTTTTAAATATTTTAAAATAATACCAAGTATTATTATTTTATTCACACAATTTTTTATGTCTTATTTTTTTTCAATTATTAATTCACCTCCAACAAAAAACTATTTTATCTATCTATACAAACTAGTGTAAAATCAGTTGGATTGAAATAAATTTATAATATATTTTTATTTTATTTTATTAATTAAAAAAATGTTGTAGTAATGTAAATTATATCATATATAAAAAAATTCATATTATACTTTATTATAAGTTCTGATAAATAACTACACGTTCTCCACGCAATATAAGAGAAGTTATACCATTCGATGCACAATTAAGAACGATGTCTCTTTTTTATTATAAGGAAAAATCCTCTCTCTAAAAAACAGAAACCCTAGCCCCCATTCTCAACCCCGCAGCCGCCGCGTACACCTCCTCCCACCTTTCCTTTTCCCTCTCTTCTCTGTTCGAGAGCTTCTCAGAAATCTACTGACAAGTGACAACGCCCATCTACCGCCTTGCGCCGTCTTGGTTCCGTATATAATCAGATCCGTCGTCGCCGGAGTTGCTCAGATCCGCCGTCGTCTGTCCGTTTTCATGTAGGTTTTTCTAAAAGTTAGTAGGGATCAATAGAATGTTTATCCTAACGGAGCTACGGTGACCGTTTGGAGGAGTGTCCTGTTGATCCCTGTTTAGTTCTTTCCTTTATCAGTTCTTTCCTTTATTTTTATATTTTCCAGGTCTTAGTTTTATCATGTTTTCTGCTTTTCCTTTTCTGTCGGCTTTTGAGCCTTTTATCCTTTTGAGGATCCATGTATCCCTTTGTGGAGCTTTGTGTGCTTGGTTTTTTTGAGTAGGCCTTTGGCCTTAGGATCTTGGTATTTGGTCGAGCTTTGTCTCTATTTTTTGTCTCTTGTTTTTTATGGGAGAACACCTTAGTGTGGGGCTGTTTTCGTAGTGAAAGTAGAGATCTGGTCGTCATTACGGGACAAAGGGTACACTCGTTTATTCTCTTCCTCGCGATTGGAGGGGCGACGATACCATTAAATTTCGTCTGGTTTGAAGATCATGAACTTGAGCTTGTTGATATTGTAAACTCAAAAAAAAAAAAAAAAAAAAAAAAAAAAAAAAAAAAAAAAAAAAAAACCATGTCTCTTTTGGCTCTAACGGCGGCAGAAAAAGTTCTTTATATGTAAGTTTTGTTTGTATCCCTCATCTTAATCTCCCTTATATACTAATTCTGAATCTTTTATAAATGACGTGTCTTCTCCAAAACTCTTGATTTCACAATCTCTTTATTTCTGTAATTTTGATTTATTTTTTTAAATATTTTTCTCTTTCCTCCCCTTTTCCTCAATTTTCTCCTTCCTCTAACTTCTCTTTTTTACATTTTTTTTAAACTTTTAAATTTCTGTTTATTTCTGTAATTTTGATTTATTTTTTTTAATATTTTTCTCTTTCCTTCCACTTTTCCTCAATTTTCTCTTTCCTCTAACTTCTCTTTTTTACATTTTTTTTAAACTTTTAAATTTCTGTTTAAATTATTCTTTTTTATAATCTTGCGCAATTATTACGCGAGTATCATATATTTGCAAATATTTTAAGAGCCACGTGTTGCAAAGTAATTGGTTTATTTCAATCTATTTTTTCTCAAATTTCTCCATTTCAAAATCTTTTTTTTCTCATTAATTTTACTTTTTATTAATTTTTTTATTAATCTTAATCATTAATCTTAACCGTACATTTTTTTAATCTCATATTTTAAATGTAGTTTTGAATATTAAAATTTAAATGAAACAAAACTTTTGAATAATCACTTTAATATTATTTTGAATAATAAAATTTATAAATATAAATTAGTTATTTTTATATTAAATATTAAAATAAATACGGCAGAACTTCTCGAAAAATTTGTTTAACAAATTCAATTTTGAGTATTCAAATTTAAGATTTTCCTCCACCTTCCACCTTAATTATCGTACATTCAAATTACAATTTCTACTATAAAATTGAGACCTAAAAATTCAATTTTGAGTATTCAAATTTAAGATTTTCCTCTACCTTCCACCTTAATTATCGTACATTCAAATTACAACTTTTGCTTCACTTAATTCCACTATTTTCCATCTCTTTCACCTCTTTCTCTTACGATAATCGGTATTATACTGATTTTTTTTTATCAATCAGTTTTAATAAAATTACATATGTTTTTTTTTTTAATATATTATTTTTTAATATATTATTTAAATGAGGGTTCACGTTTTTACCTATTTTTTAATTCAGGCGACTGAGTCGAAAATTTCTAATATGGAAATTTTAGAATACTTCGAGAAGGCGTATACAGAATTTTTCCGTAGACTTGAATTCTGGGAGTTTACTGTCCACCAATAATCTTTACAGACTTCAATTTCAAAACAACACCTATGTAAATATTTAATAGGTGAAATAGTTAACTTTTGTATTTATAGTATTACACATGTTGTCAATTCAATTTATATAGTACTTTTTTGTATATACTTATATAATATTTTATAACTTTTTTACTGTATTTTTTATAGATATTTCTAATCATTTTATTTTGCAGAATTTTCTCTAATTAATATATATTGTTTTTTGTTTTTCAGAATTTTGTTTTACATTTAATAATCTTTCCATATATATAATCGAGTAATTAATTTTGATAAAAGTCTTATAGTATATGTTTTAAATTTCTTGCTAAAATTATGGAATTATTATACTTCACGTGATGAATTATGAAGGTACAAGTTTATGAACTATTTTTTTTTTTAAGTATTTTTTATTTGACAAAAGATATATGTTCATTTTTAGATTTTTTAAAATTTAATATAAATATATACACATATTTTTTTAATCACAAAAACTTAAAAGAAATGTTTCATTTCATAAAATATATCTAATTAATTAAGGTAAATTGAGATAAAAAGTAAAAAATAAAATATGACAATTTTTTAAAATTGTCTTAATTAGACATATTTTATGTATAAAATATTTTACACAAGTGTTAATTATTTTTAATTTAATATTTTATTTTGTGTATTAATGTTATTAACACGTAAAAAGAATTAGATATAGATAATTTTATTTATTTTTAAATGTGATCTATATTTGGTTTTTTATACTCTAATTTTAATTAAAATTAAGTATTTAAAAAAAATCGATTAATAAAAATCAATCCTAACTTCCAAACAATAGTGTAATTTTTTTGCAAAAATATATATGTATTAATATATTGCGGTCATTTTCGATATTTACATTCCTTTTATAAATATATGTGTATTAATTATAGCAAACTTTAAATTTTAAATGTATTTATTATTTAGTAAAAATATATATATATATATATATTTTTCTTTTCTAACGGTTATATACATTTATATATAATACATTCAAGAATCTTTTCATATAATTGAATAATTATTATTTTAGTAAAATATATTAATAAATTTATTTCAACCCGCGTAATACGTGGTCTTACACTAGTATCCATATAAAAAGAAGACTTCACTATCATTGACCCTAGTATCCATATAAAAAGAAGACTTCACTATCATTGAAACAAACAACTTTAAGTATTTCTTGTAGAACATAAATTTGTTCGACAGATATGGTCAAGAATGAGTGAATTGTATTGTAGATATGTTAAATCTTGCACTGAAAGTAAATTTAAACAAATTATATTAGATAAAAATATGATTATAAAGTAACATTTATTTAATAAAATAATTAAACCTGGTAAATTCAACAATCGTTTCTTCTTAATAAAACACTAGTATTTATTTTCAAATTTTGAAATTATGTCAATATTATTATGATATATACTTACTTCCACTAATTATGGTAATTAATATTATAATCAAATAAAAAGAAATTACATAGGTTAAGACAATCACGGCATGATGGGGACGGAAGGAATAAGTAGGAATGGAATGTGAATTCTTAATTATATTCTCAATTCTATGATTGGTAAGTTTTATTGTATTGAATACTCATTTCATATAGAATGATTTTCTTCCCTTCCCTAGTTTTATGTATTCTATTTCTTGATTAAAGGTTATTTAAGGATATTTTTAATTATTTTGACTAATTTATAATCATTAAGTTTTTAAGTTACGTAATTATTCTCAATCCTAATTATTTTAATAATTTACTTTACTTGTTATAAAAAAATTGTACTTGGTTTATTTATTAATTAAAATTATTTAACAACTAATTATAATTTGAAGCTAAAAAATAATTTTATAATAAAATATGAAATAATTTACAAAAAATAACGCTCTTAGGAGTTTTAAGTTTTGCGAAATTATTAAAAATCTGCATAGTTTTTAATAATTTATATGTTTTTAAAAATAATACTACATGCATGTTAAGGATAATTTAGTCATTTAAGATAAATTTTAAAAATTCTTTACATTTAATTGTAACATACCAATCATGATATTAGAATTATATAAGGGATATCCTTTTCATTCCTTCCCAATACCAATCATAAGAATTACCATTCTTATTTAATTAATTTCTCATTATAATTCCATTCAACCCTAATATTATTCCATCAAACCAATCATATCAAACCAATCATGTCGATCAAAGTAATACAATTTTCTTTTTTTGAAAACTTACATATATCATAATTATTAAATTCAAGTAGTGTTAAATAGTCTTTGACAATTTCGAGTAGGCAATTGTAACAATAATGTTAAATATGAAACTGATTAAATAATATTACTTAGTTAACATTAAATAAATTCAAATTTTAAAAATTTAGACATTTATAAAATTTAATTAGGGTTATTAGACACATAGACGGAGCCACACAGTGGCCCCCACCCTTTTTTATTTTATTTTATTATATATATATATAATAATTTTTTTCTTTTAAATAATGATATATATTTGTATATAAATAAGATTAATGACAATTTAACTAAATAAATGATGATTTTGAGATTGATGATAAAAATATTATTTACATTTTTAGACATATATATTAAGTTTAGACGGACTAAAAATAAAATGAATGTCTTTAAAATTGAACAATATTTTAGTATTGAATTTGAAAAAAAAAAAAAAAAAGTTTAGTGTTTTAAAATTGTTGTACATTTATCTTTAAAATTATTATATTGTATAAATTATAGAATATTGATACACATTAATGTATTATATTTTATTATGTTGGATATTAAATTATAATTGAAGAAAGAAAATGTTTAAAAAAATAGTGATATTAATATTTTAACAATTTTTATATTACTCGGCTTCATTTTGAGTGCGGGATATCAAAACATCTTACAAAATACAATAAAAGTAAACTTGTTGATTTGATTTAATGGAATGAAATGTATTTACAATTTTATTATGAGAAATTTCGATAAGTATAATAAATACATTTTTTATCTTTATAATAATGCTAATCGGGCCCTCCTACCGAAAATTCCTGGCTCCGTCACTGATTAGACATGACAATTCGTTTAGGTGATTGTTGACCTAATATTTTTTACAAATTTATTTCTATTTTTCTATAGATAAAATTGACCTAATATTTTTTACAATTTTATTTCTATTTTTTTAAAGATGAGATGTTTGTGTTTGAGAGTTATGTAAATTTAATTTTATTTCAATCACTTTATGTTAAAGTTAATATTGTAACTATTAATTTTTTTTTAAGATCATTGCATATATAATTTAATTCAGTAAAAAGATAAATATATATAATATTATCCTCTGAATTTCTCACATTTTATTTATCTCTATAGAATTTCTCACATTAATAATGAGTCTGAAAATCACTAAAATATGTTTTCAGTCATTAAATTTCATCGATATCAGTTTTGTTTAATTTTAATAGTTTTAATATTTAACATATATTTACCCACCATAATTGACATACTCATAATTCATAAACTTAATAGTATTTCTTAATTGTTTGTATAATGTACATATAAAGATTTGATAATAAATTCTATATGTTCATAAAATTTAAGCATTGTTTGAATAGTTAAAGATAGAAATTTTCCATAAAATTCATATTATTTTTTGTATATAATTTTATAATTTGAAATGATATTAGAGATATAAAATATAGAGGTGGTCTTGTATGAGACCGACTCACGGATCTCATTTCATGAGACCGATCTTATTTTGACTTTCACACCAAAAACTTGCAACCGAATTTCATAATGCCATTGTCGAACTCCATGTTCAGGCTAGGGGTGTAAACGAGTCGAGTAGTGCTGAGCTCGAAATTTGACACGATTGTTATACTCGAAGTTAGAAACTCAACTCGATCGAACTTAAAATTATATTAGAATGGAAATATATTACTTCATTTCAATATTTGGAAATATGCTTTTTTAGGATGCACATTCTAAGTTAATAAATAATTAAAATATATTATAAACTTGAAGACAATAACCCAAAAAGTTCCCTAATGTAATAATTTAGTAGTAAGATATATCACCAAAAAATATTGTTAAATGTATTAATATAAAAATAAAATCTGTATTAAGTCAAAATCTGTATTGACTATATATTCAAATTAATTTAGTCATAAATAAAATTTATGTCAATGACCTTAAATTAAGAAAATAAAATAATGAGAAATTTTTTATTTTAGTCCTATAATTTGAAACATTTCAAAATAAATCCTTTAAATTTCAACTTTACAAAATAAATCATCTACCTTTCAATTTAATCATTTTTTACATCAATTTTAATCTTTTATGTTTTGAAAAAATTATGATAGTCAAACTTGGTTCCACATAGGTTAAAAAATGACACATCAATCTCTCTCTCCACTATATATATTAAAAAATAAAAGTAGAGCTAATAAGATAACACCCCAAAATATTTTATACACACCCCATAATTTTAAATTAAAAAATAAATGTATATAAAATAACTAAATAAACCTTACATAAATAAATAGTAAAATAATTTTAAAAAATAACTTGAAAAAATCTGAAAAGAAATCTTTAAAAATCTGAAAAAAAAAATGTAATTAAAATTTAAAAATATTTTAAAAAACTAACTAAATCTTTAAAAATAATTAATCTACATAAATTAATTAATTTTTTGAAAAGAAATCTTAGAAAATAAAGAGAATCTGAAATTAAAAAAAAAATCATCAAAACAAAATTTAAAAAAATCAATAAAAAGTAAGATTTTATTTTTTATTTAATTTTCTTAATATTTATTTTTGATTGAGTTGATTTTTCTTTCATTTTTTATTTTATTTATTTTTTAAAAAATTGAATCATTAATTGGTATTTTAAATTTAATTATTTTATACATTTTATTTGATTATTTAATATTTTTAGATTTTATTTGGATTTAATTGATTTTTTCATTTAAATATTTTTTAATATTTAGTTGATTTTTTAAAATATTCTTAAATTTTTTATTTAGCTTTTCGTATTAATGATTATATTTTTTTAATTAATTTTTAAATTTATATATAGTTTTAATGTTTTAGTTGAATTTTAAATTATATTTTTAATTTTTATTCAATTTGCATTTGTTTTGAGAGATAAAGGGTAAATAGGAAAGAATTGGGGTGTGTTTAGCAATAAAAACTGATTTTTAAATTTTAGTGGGGTGTGTATAACATTTTATTAGATGTTAGTTACACAAACAAAATTATATGCATCTACTCGAAAGTAATTAATCCTCCTCTATATATATATGAAAAAAAATTAAAAATTCTCTGCATCTACTCCAAACTAATTAATTTATTTATTATTAGTATTTGATAAAATGATGAAATTATAATTAAATTTAGTTATACATTTCAATTGATAGAAGAAAATAAGATTCACATAATTAACATCGATCAATCATAACTGCAACACCCTTTGAATTCGTTTGTGAAATTTATTTTGTTTCACATTTTTTAATATTTTTTCAAGTTATTTTTTAAAATTATTTTACTCTTTATTTATGTAAGGGTTATTTAGTCATTTTATATACATTTATTTTTGTATTTAAAATTATGGGTGTGTATAGAGTATTTTTGGGTGTTATTTGCTCTATTTTTTTAATATATATAAAGGAGAGATAGTGATGTGGCATCTTTTAATACATGTGGCACCAAGTTTGCCAATTATAATTTCTTCAATTAAAATTGATGTAAAAAAGATTAAACTGAAAGGTAAAGAACTTATTTTGTAAAATTGAAACTTAAATGATTTATTTTGAAATGTTTCAAACTTATAGGACTAAAATAAAAAATTTCCCTAAAATAATTGATCCATATACTTAATTTATCTTTGACACGTGACATAAAATATTGTTAAATACAAGGATTTGTCTTGTATAGAATCAATTCCTTATAAGAAATTGAGTTGATTTGGTCAAAATTCTAAACCCTAAATATTAAAAAATATTGTGAATAAATTTTTTGACTTGGTCAATTTTTTTTTATTTGTAATTTTTTTTATTGGTAATTTTTTTTTTCGAAAACGTGTGTATTGAAAAATGTAAGTCAATATTACTAAAAAGTGTAATACATTTTTTTATTAAAAAATGTAAGTCAGTATAACTGAAAAGTGTAACACAACTTTTAATGAAAAGTGTAAGTCATTATAACTAGAAAGTGCAAGTTAGTATAAGTAGAAAGTCCAACACAATATTATTAAAAAGTGCATGTCAATATACTTGAAAAGTACAACACAATATTTTAATGAAAAATGTAAGTTATTATAACTGAAAAGTGCAACATTTTTACTGAAAAATGCATGTCTATATAACTAAAAGGTGCAATATAACATTACCAAAAAGTGTACGTCAATATAACTGAAAATATTAATTTTAAAAGTGTAAGCCACAATAATTGAAAAGGGTAACACTAAAATAAAAAAAATCTTAAAAAAAAAATCAATTTTTTTTTTACCGAAAAAAAAAAAGTTGATCAAGTCAACCGTCAATAGTTGATGGTTGATTTGATCAACTCAATTTCATATTGATCAAGTCAACCGTCAATAGTTGATGGTAGAAGCAATTTTTGTGTAATTAGGACTTAGGTTTACATGGAAGGAATTTGGTTTAAGGTATTTTTAAAATTTAAGGAATATTAAGTACATATTATAGTTAGGGTAGGTCTCCTATGGAATTGATTCTAGTCCATAAAAAAGAATGTGGTCAATTCACATAAAAATTGCACATTAATATATATTGAAAACTCACTATTTTATAAATGGAGCTAATTAATTGTTCCATAATTTATGCAATTAATATATAAGATCCAATAAACGTAACTTATCTACATTTCTTCAAATTTATTATTATACATTTTTTAAGCACGTGTTTTTAAATAATTGACTCACAATTGACTCAAGGGGGTGTATTAGTGGTAGAGATGTCTATCGGGCTAGGGCCAGCCCTACAGGGCTACGGGCTAAACGGGTTAGGGCCTTAACCGGTTCATATTTAACGGGCCTACAATTGTTGGGATCTAACCCTAACCCTAGCGGGCCACTGGCTAAACGGGTCACTAACAGGCTACAATAATTTTTTTTCTTTTAAAATTAAAGATCTCAATTGGCACGTCCAATAAGCAAATAAAATAGAAAAATAGATAATTAGTTAATGATTAGTAAATGAAAAAAAAGTATAATTTAAACACAATTCTAGAACTCATTGGTTCTTAATATGACCAAATAAAGCTAAACAAATATCATAATCTAATAAAAAATAGTAATAATGACTAATGGATCGTAATGACCTTCTTAATGCTTGTAGTTATGGTTATTGGTCAAATGACCTAAAATTTGTTCTTAAATTATTTATTAAAAAAAAAGGTAACAACTCGAGCTAGCGGGCTGGCCCGGTTTAGCCCACGGGCTAACCGGTCCGGGTCAAAAAAACTCAATTTTAAACGGGCCTATAATTCATGAACCCTAACCCTGTATTTTTCAGGGCTAAACGGGTCAGCCCGGTTAGCCCGGCCCGAATAAACATCTCTAATTAGTGGTGGATTCTATAGGATTTTTTTGGACTTTCAAAGACTGGAGGTATTCAATTCAAATTTTAAAAGTATTTTAAAAAGTCTTTAAAAATCTTTAGGTATTCAACATAAAATACTCTATGAATTTTGTTGGATTCTCCTCCAAAAATATAAATAAATTTTACTATCTAAAATTTCTTCTAAAAATAAGAGATTTTAATATAGGATCGAGTATAAACTTTTTATATATATATATATATATTATTGGTAAAATATTTTATATAATATATATATATAATATTAATTTTTAAAAAAACACTTCACATTAAAAAAAAAAATTAATCGCATTAATATCGAGTTTATGAAAATATATGTAAATTAATAAAAAAAAATATATTCTACAATCCTATCAAGTCTATGAAAATCCATATAAATCAACAAAAAAAGTCAATCAAACTCTGCATAAACTCTATGGATTTTATAAATCCACGTAATTTTTAAAATCCTTAAAAATCAAATAGAATGTGAATAGAATACATCCCCTAAATTTCCACAACTATTGCCTATTGAATAACTTCTTTAATTAATAGAATCCACTATGTCAACTTAAAAATTCAAATTAAAATTTCAATATACAATTCTTTCAACCAATTTTCGATTATAAATAAGGGGTTTTCAAATATCAACCAATATAAAAAATTTGGTAATTGAGGAATGGATGAAATAAATACATATAATTTTTATTGTGCCAAACAGGTTTTTCAATAAATGTTGCGATTTTTTTTTTTGGCTCAGAATTTGAGGAGTTAGTTTAATTGGATATCTTATAGAAGTATCAAATTTTATCAAGTCGATATATATTAGATTATCTCTAAATTACAACATTCATTTTAGTTTTAATTCAAATTAGCTATAAGAAAGTCATTGTTATTCGATCAATTATTAAATATTTTTCTATCCAATATCATGTCAATTACTTGTAGTAATTTCTTTTTAAAAAGAAACCCCTAATAATTGAAACAGTGTTTCATTTGAAATTTAAGTTATTTATTGATAAAAATTTGTAGTATATAATACTCCGTATTGAATAATATTTAATATATAACACTTAAAGATATCTCATTATAAAAATATAGTATTACTAAATTATGTAACATAAAACAATTTGAATAATATAAATTAGAAATATTAAATCGGGGAATTAGTGATTTTTTTTTGTTGAATTATAAACGTGTTGAATTTTGAAAGTGTAATTGTGTCAAAGGTCAAAGAATATTTTATTAAAAAAAATATGATGATATATTTTAAAGTTTTAACGTATATTAAACCAAATAATATGTTTTTAAGTCTGAAAATATTACAATAAAAATAAAATTGAAAATTTTCGTTTTGTACTCTTTATTTTTATGTTGTTCAGCAATCCCTCTTTAGTTGCATGGTTTAATTGATACACTTTTTAAGAGAATGAGATTTAATGATGTGGGGACTATGGGGCAAAATAAAGGAGGTGCATTTTAGGTGAGGGGTAAAAGTGTGATTTAGTGAGGTGTAAAGAGAAATATGAGCAAAAAATGAGTAATAATTTTAAAATAAAATGATGTTATAAAAATATTAATTTTATTGGTTATTTTTATATAGGGAATGTTCAAGTAATTTTTGAGAAAAAAAAAGTACAAGTAATCATGGGATAGATGAAGGTTTTTTTTGAAGTATATTTTAACTTTGAAAATATAGTTGACACATTTGACAACTATATAGGGCTCATTTGGTGGAAATCACTAAATATCTCTGATTTGGGCCCAATATTGGATATACATGATAAAACCCATATTCGCAATGTATTTTCACATTTGGTATACACCATGAGTATGTGAGATGATTAGCAAAATGAAGTCTGCAATTGTCCATATTGTCCTCATAGATTTTTTAATATTACACAATTGCCCCCTCTTAAATTTGAAAGCCCTCGTTCTGGCTTAGGTCTGAGAACGAGAATATGACGATGGTGCCGAATTGAAGTCGGGAGAGCCGTCGAACCCAAAATAGGATCCCGATTTGCGTGTTTTGTCATCGAAGGATGAGGTACCGATGAAGTGAGTCAGATACACTCAATGTCGTCGGCATCATCCTCGTCGATTTTCCATTGATTGGGTTTCGCGACGCGTAGAACGACGGCGATAGATTTCAAAATTGATGTGAACGATTTTTCAGAAGAACTTAATGTGGTAGGTCTATTGAAAAAAAAGCCCTAATCTTTTAAACAATTGCTTATGATGAATGCATATTGATGTTTTGTTATTCGAATTTTTGGCTTCAATTTGTTTGGGGTTTAGGTTTTATGCATACCAATTTTTTTGGCTTCATTTTTAGGCTTCAATTTACTATGTGTTATTAAATATTTCGGGTTTTGAATTTGCAATTGAAAAAATACTCTTTGCGCATTTAACGTGTTCGTGTTTACATCCAAGTACAGCAGGATTTGCATATATTTAAGTTTCACATCATGATAAATTTAGTTGTACTTTGCATCACTGTTATTTTGGGCATAAATTTGTCGATTATTTTGCGTTGTTTATGATTTAGTGCATAAGTTTTTTCAATCTATTTGTGTGGTCTTTGGTATTTTCTTACTCGTTTGGGTTGGGTACATAATTTTTCTTCTTTTGTTGGATATCAGTAAGTGCTTGAGTTAGATAATGAAGTCAATGCATCAGGATGCTTGTAAAGGAACTTGCACCATTCCTCAAACACGAGAACTGGGGGTTTCTCACTTCTCATTTTTTGTGAGGGTGAATATGGTGGTTCTCATCACGGGAGCTTCCTCTGGTATCGGAGAGGTATTATAACTTCATTTCCTCCTTTTTATACTCAATTCCTTCACTATATTATCAATCTGTAGCTATATTGATGTATACGAAATTAAATGATCAACAATTAATGCTTCAACTTTGAGTAATGATTTTCAAGTAAATTTTGAGATGAATGAATAATTATGATAGAACAGTGGCATTTTGAAATGAATGAATACATATGATGGAATATTGGCATTTAAAAAGATTTGTGAAAGCTACTAGTGTAATTTTTTTATATCCAAATTAATTCATTTTGGTCGGAAGATATATAGTTGCTGCACGCTTCACTCTTGTATTTTGGCATGGTTTGTGTTACAGCAAATAGCTTATCAATATGCAAGATAAATGGGCGGTCCTTGTATTGGTTGCACGTCAAAAAATATAGGTTGCGCGGAATAAGTGAGAATGCAAGATGGCTAGGTGCACCAAACGTCATGATCGTGGCAGCCTATGTTGTCAAGGAGGATGAAGCATATTTCTCTTTTGTTATAGCATTACAATCAATTACACACATAACTTGTTTTAGTTGAATGTAGCATTTTTTATTTGTAGATGATTTCCTTGACTTCCAAAGATATCGATACAGCATACTGGAACCATTTTCCTGCATCTGTTCTTGATGACTTGTGGACACCTCAAGCCACAAAATTCAGCACAGACCTATGTTCCTAGAGTTCTTGAATTCAAGATCCACAGGCCTTGACAATAAGTTTCCATCTAAGCTGCTGCAAAGCACTATTTAGATATGGAAGATTGTATCTAGATGTACACCTCTTTGAGGCTAAATTAAGACAAACTACATGCTTTCTAGACTAATACAGATGTAAATGTTTTATTAATTTGAGAAGAATTGATAATTTTATAGTGCAATCTTGTATTTCAATTATTGGTATAAATCTCTTTGATAGTGAAATAAATTGATTCAGTAAAATTATAAAAAAAAGTATGCAAAAGTTATTTTCCTCCAACGATCAGTAATATCGATGGAATAAGTTGTTATCGATAAAGTAGATTTTTCAGCTTGTATTTTTCAGTCTTCTTTTTTCTGCTTGTTGATATGCCTATGAATTGTACACTACCAGTTTTTTTTAGAAGTTGTATATCTCATTCAAAGCAATTTCATCCGAATTCAGTACATAACATTCTCTGCTCATTTAGTTTTAACTATGCCATTTAGTTCAAAGTCTGCCAGAAATTTCTAATCTATCATATCAGAATTATCCATAAGAATTGGTAATATGGTTTAAACCCAACCTCAATACTTCTTCAACTTGTTGGACAAAATTGGGCAACAAAACTAATACTGTATGTGTTTTTTCACAACACAAAATATAGTAAATTTTAAACCCAACTAACATGGTATTAGGCTTCATTCAATCACATCATTATCACCAATAAAATTTAACTGCATCATTTTGGTCATGATCAACATTCACGAAACCATGATAATTGCCTAATATTTTCATTAGAAATCCATTACGATACAACTCAACAATTATTCAACATTACTTTCCAAGCACAATTCAAAATACACTAAATTTGTATTGAGGGAAAAATAAACTACCACCAGGAACTAACTCAAGCAAGTAGCGATCTGTACTGGGATGAAAAATCATAAATATCAATTGAGGAACACATTGTCTATTATGAACTACATCTCTCTTCTTCGAACAAGTAAATCAATAAATCCTACATTTTGTAATTCCATGCTCCTTTTCTTCTCAAGCATCTGGACAAATTTTAGCACAAGGTGTCCAGAACAAATTTCTCATCTCTTCAAGCATTTTCCCAATAGCCCGATAACTGGGTGAATTCAAGGTGATTACCCACACCTAATGATGGGAGCAAGTCAATTGATGAACAGCAAATGGATAACCATACGAGTAAACTTGCACAATGGTAAACATAAGGTTATAACGTGTTTTGGTCTCATAGCTTGTCTATTGTCCAATTTTGGCCCCAAAATCGCTAGAAATTTGAAAACGACATTGTTTTATGTCACATGACTGACATGAGGATTTGATTTGGGTCAAATTTGAACAATAGACAAGTTATGGGTCAAAAATTTGTCATTATCATGATATAAAAATACAATGTTTTCAATTTTCCTGCAATTCAGTGCCAATATTGCACATTGGACATTTTTTTAATATTGAGAATTAATTGAAATATTGAGCTTTTTGGGACCAAAATTGAACAGTTGACAAGAAATCTTTGTTTTTAACTCGATATACATACATAGCAGCAGAAAGTTACCTGCACTCCTCCCCATCTTGTCCACCACTTTGTCGAGCAACTTATACAAATATGTTTCATCGTCAACTACACATGTGGCATCAACCAAACAAACAAAAATTACTCCACGAGGACAAAAACTAAAATGTTGATCAATGTCCTGCCCTGCAAGTCTATCCAACTATCTGCCAAAATGGAACACCCTGTAACAACCCACAAGGGCATGAAACCAAAATGTTTCATCTTCATGTTCTCTTTTATTTTAGGATATACTTCTTATGGGGCCTTCTTACAAGGAGCAACTTCACATGATATTTGAGCTAGACAAATTTGATACTCAATGTATCCTAGGTATAAAGGAGAAGAAAATTTGAGAGTTGTAATTTGTAATCTTTTTTGTAATCAGAACAAACAATATAGGAGTATAATTTATATCGAGATATGCCGAAAAATAAACACCATCACATTCAACTATTACAGGGCAAAAGAAAGGCTTGGTCATTTAATCACTTTCATAGGTATTTGAACACAAATTAAGTAATTCAGGTAATGAATAATAAATCAAACCATATAGCATACTGTTGTATTATTTAAGTTAACAAATCGCAAGTATTTGAACACGAAACATGTAATAAATAAACACCAGTCTCATATAAGTGAATCTAACAAACAACAATGAATCTATTAAACAATTTCAACTAATGGTGTGAGGTATAATTTTAAAATGGATTAACACACAAACAACAATGAATCTATCAAACAGTTTGACCTAATGGTGTAACAAGACAAAATCATACTGAATAACTGAAATATTATCAACAGATCGTGAAAAAAAAATGCAGATCCACACATTTGGACCGTAGACAGAACACAAAAATTACAGAAAATGGGTTTTGAGTGATGGTTAGTACATTTTGAACACAAGGTTAGCCTCAAAAACTCTTGATTGGAACTATTATCTCGCAAACCAGATTATAATAGTGTTTGCATCAACCAGAAAATTAACAAGACTAAGGTGAAAATAAATCGACAAATGCCACTAAATCCAGAGATACCAATAAATCGACGACTACCACGAAAAATAAGAAGACAAAATTAGGTTTTGAAGACATCGGTCGTACCGTTTTAACATACTGTTGATCTCGCTAATCTTGCTGGAAACTTTAATCGAGCAAACCCTAACAAAAAAGAGAACAGATTAGTAACGAAAATGGCATATCTTCGTGTTGAGAGAAATTCCAATATGTCGATAAGTACGAAGATGAAAAATAACTACCATACATACCACGATGTCGCTGAGTACTACTAGCCAGAGCTCGAAGTCGCCGGCGTATCTGCGTGTTAAGAGAAACTCGTCGCAGTAGATTTCGAGTACTTGTTCGAACTGTTTAAACGACTGGTTGTGGTCGAGACTCGCGTAGGAACCCTATTTATCGCCTGAACCCTAACAACAAAGAAAGATCAGATTAGGACGGGGAATTACAAAGATGTCGATAATTACCCGTTACCGGAACTCGAAGTCACCGGCTTACCTTGGTTCTGAGAGAAAAATTGCAGGTTCTCGGTGCCTACACAAAAATCGCCGCTAGTGCATAGTGAAAGGGAGAGCGGCTGAGATGAAACAAAATGAGGGTTTGAGGGGAAAAAATTAGGTTTGAGGTTTAAATACCGAGGGTAGAAATGTAAATTGCATCATGAAGAAAACACCGCTCTTTGCCCCCGACAATTTATCTCACCAATTTTGGGCAGACAAAAAACACACCATTATCTTCATTTTGTGGCGGGCCGACGGGCTTATATTGGGCCAATAAGATTTCCACCAAACGTGAAATAGGCCCAGATTAGACCTAATCTTGAATTTAACTTACCTTATCTGGGCCACCAAATGGGCTCATAGTATATTGATTAATAATTAAATCTCATTATTCTTACATTTTTTATTGAATATGTGCTTAAATTGAATTGAGTGACAAAATATTTAAGGAAATAACAACTTCTAACACCCAAACAAACAAAGAAAGAAAATACAAATAACAAAATAACAACTCTCATCTTGATATATATATTCTTGCTCACTACTCCTATTGTAACTTTTAATTAATTTATTCAATTTTATTTTGTTTGCGGTTTTTTTTTGTTCTTCAAATTTGAAGGTCTTTCAAAAGTCAATTTTGTTTATTCGGCAGCGTTGATTCATTCTTATAATTTAATGTTCTTATTCTAATTGTTATTCAATGTATGCATTTTTTTTTATCGATTGTTGATTCTAATTTTATATTACATTTTTTTTATCCTACATGTCTTTATTTATTTTCCTTAATTCTATTTTTTTTTCAAATTCTTTTTTCCACTTCATTTTTGTTGCTCCTCTTAATTTCTTAATTGTTTGTCCTTTCTTTTACATTTTTATCAATTTATCAAATTTAAATATCGTTAAAAGATAATTTTTTTTTTTAATTCAATTTTCATACTATAGAATAAAAATAAATCTACAATATAAATTAAAATTTGTAATAATTTTTTTTTGATTGCACTCTTGTGTACCAGTTACATTATGTAACTGGATCCAATAACCCATTACAAATAACACATGACTCATTTACTATATCCATTTTAATAACCCATTACAAATAACACATTACCCATTTACTATATCAATTTAGCACATAAATTTTTTCATAACCTTTATTTTACTTCAATAATTTTTTTTTAAATTTTATCATTAAAAAATAATATTCCATTAATTTTTTAAAATTTTATTTTTCTTCCTATTTATCATTTCTGTTTCGAATGATAATTTTTTTCACGTACTTTCTTTTTATGGCACAAATAATTATTCTAAAATTTTAAAGTATAATAACAAAATTTTAAGAATATTATTAATTGTTTTTTAGTATTAAATAGTATAATAATAATTTGTTTAAAAAAATAAAACTCTCATCTCTCTTAGCTGCAAGTGTTCAATTCTATTGGTACTATTTTACTTTAATTAATTGGTGTATAATTTTCACCTTATCCTTTCAAAATTTAATTTATTCCTTACAAATTTTACTTCATTTTACATTGTTTAATTATTTTTTTCATTCAAACTTTCACTTTTTAATCACTTTATTTTAGTTTTTTATGAATATAATTTTTAGTTTATAAGTGTTATGATAACGGTTGATAAGTATTATGGTATATTATTAGTTAATATGCAGTATTGTACGTATTAGTTCATATACATTATACTATTAGTTTATATTGGTACAAGTTCTAATGTTTTCGAGTTTCGAGTTCACATACTTTATGGTACTAGTTTAAATATAGTATAGTATTAGTTCACATATTGTATAATATTAGTTCACATACTCTATGACACTAGTTCAAATATAGTATAATATTAATTCACATATTGTATACAATTAGTTCATATATTAAATAATAGGGGAAATTTTTGTTAGAGTCATTTCACTAAAAAAATTTCTAATAGGGAATAGGTTATTGTTTTTTATTCAACAGAGTCAAATTGGCACTTAAGAAGACGGTGTTGCCATTTTTCCATTTAAATAATTTCAAATTCTTTAATATTATACAGATTACCATCAAATCAATTCGATAAATGCATATTCTCGTAAAATGCAAAATTATATCACCTTCCATAATTCAAGAATTCCTAAAAATACGGCAACTCGAATTAATTACCAGATTCTGTGTAGCTAAAAGATTTCTTTCACAACTTTCTGCATTTCGTTCCAAAAATTTCAAATCCTTCCTCAAAAGAAGGTCTTCACATTTAATTGATTGCAAAATTTCAAATCATTCCAAAAAAAAAATGTATTCACATTTAATTGACTTCATTTGTCAAGCTGAGATATTTCACCTTCCAAACTTCATCAACAATTTAACTACACTCATCTATTCTGCAAAGAAGAGCAACTATAAGTGAATAGGATGATACCTACTAAAGTGCATATAAACAATTAGGGATAAAAACATGCAAACTAAAGTGCATCTGAACATATATATATATATATATATATATTTGTAGAAGCCACAAATCAATCAAATGGTGTAAAAATTGAAACAAAGGCAATAGAAACTCGAATTTGTTGCCAAATATAGAAAAGACGAATAGAACTATTCTACCAAGTAGATGATACAAAATGTGTCAAGAACAATAATGAACTTGCAGCTAAAAATTGTGATTTCTTAGTACCCCTCTTATCAATTTCTTTACCTCCTCATACTCTGCCTCAGGTGCCTGCTCACCACCTTGAGAACCTCCTTCTGACGAACCACCTCCACCAGACATATGTTGTCCAATCTTCGACACAACTTTATTTACAGCACTAAAGTGCACTTTAAGAAGTATGCAATCTAAAGTGCCTTTTAAGAATATGTATATTGGAGTGCATATTGGAGTGCAAACTAAATTGCATTTCTCCATTGTTGATCGAGTTATGGCATGCGAGACTTGAAAATTCAAGCATATATACAGGGGGACACGTAGAAATTCCAAGATTGATTTTTTTTTAGAAGTCACATAGAAATTTAGAATTAGTTAAAAACTTAAAAAAGATAAATAAGAGAGAGGAAACAGAAAATAAAATTATTAGAAAATAACATAAAAATAGAAAAGGTAGAAGGTAGAGATAATATTTAGAAATATATGTAAAGGAGATACTACATATTTAAGATTTAGGATTAAAGATTAATATATAAAATTAACCAATAAATAAAAGGTTTCGAAATTTAAGAAATTTTAAAAATACATAATCTGTCGCATGTAATTATGGGATATTAAAATACTAAATTCGAATTTTGCTTAGATATTAAAATACATAATTTGTAAATTCGAATTTTAATACGAAGTAAATGCGACATGTAATTATGAGATTTAGTTGAATGTATTAAATTCGAATTTTACTTAGATATTTTGAAGTAAATAAACTATTTAATATAAACAATGAAGGGATTTAGTTGAATAAAAATAATTGGTAAATTCGAATTTTTAAACTCTTCCTTAAATTTTGCTAGGTAATTATTAATTTTCAAATATTTTGATTAAATTTTGAATAAAACCAAATCTTTAATTTTGAAATCGGTAAAATGTAAATAAAGTACCCCGCTTATCTACTTCTTTACCTCCTCATACTCTGCCTCAGGTGCTTGCTCACCACCTTGAGAATCTCCTTCTGACGAACCACCTCCACCAGACATATGTTGTCCAATCTTCGACACAACTTTATTTGCAGCACTAAAGTGCATTTTAAGAAGTACTCCCTCCGTCCAATTTTATTATGCCCATTTCTCCGGGCACGGGTTTTAATGAATACTAATTAGTTTATGTATAAAGTACATAAGTTGGGGGTATGATGAGATGTTGTGGGGTCCATTTATAGGTAAAGTGATTGTTTATGAATAAAGTTAGGGTAAAGTCTAGTATGCACTCGAGTGCATGTTGTGCACCCTAGTTCATGTGCATGTTGTGCACCCTAGTCCATGTGCACTTTTCACTTTACTGACTTACACTTTTTGGTAAATGGTGTTGCACTTTTCAATTATTACTAAAAATATTATTATACAGTTTAATAATTGAAAAGTGCAACACTATTTACCAAAAAGTGCAAGTTAGTAAACTGAAAAGTGCAACATGGACTAGGGTGCACAACATGCACTCGAGTCCATAGCAGACCAACCCATAAAGTTAGTGACAATTTGAGTAAATAAGTGATGGTTGGAGGGTGGAGATAAAGTAGTGTGAATAGTATTATTTCCTAAAAGGGAATGGACATAATAAAATTGGACAACTAAAAAAGTAAAGTGAGAATAATGAAATTGGACGGAGGGAGTATGCAAACTAAAGTGCATTTTTCGAATATGTATATTGGAGTGCAAACTAAAGTGCATTTCTCCATTGTTGATCGAGTTATGGCACGCGAGACTTGGAAATTCAGGCATATCTACAGGGGGATACCTGAGGCACTTGTTGACTACTGGATGGAGCACGTTCGTGAATCAGAAGAAGCTCGTGGCCGGAAATTCAATCGTGTTCTTGAGGGCCGAGAACGGGGATCTCTGTGTTGGGATTCGGAGGTCCAAGAGAAGCAGCAGTGGGAGTGAGTCTTCATCTGGGTGGAACTCCGGTGGTGCTGGGAATTTCGGGTTTTTGGAGGAAGATAATTGGTTGATTCATAGGGTTGAAAATGGGAATATGAGGAGAAAGTCAGAGAATTTTCAAAAATATGATCTAAAATTATGGAATTGATGAACAACAGAAGTTATGGAATTTAAAATTTAATTTTTAATTTTTAATTTTCGAAATCAAAGTAAGATATGTATATTAAGGGTAATAATGGTTTTTTAACTCTAATTTGACCATATTAATTTTTTTTAAAAGTTGTAGTTTTTATTTACTTAATGTGTTATAGGATTGACTTTATTAGAAAATAATCTCTAAATAATATTTTTATACACACATTAATCTCTAGTACTATACAATATATTAACTACTACTATATCATAGGCGTACTAATACTATATCGTATTTAAACTAATATTATATTTAACAAAAAAATACATAACTTAACACATTCATAATTCCAGGCATACCATGCAAATTAATACATCAATATTAAAAGATTGATATTAACTAACTAGTAAGAAGAACAAAAGTGAGAATGAATCACACTGAACACACAATTCAATTAATAGATACGATCACACTTAATAAACATATGAATGCATCAACACGACGATGACCACAAAGAAAATAATAAAACTGATGCAATATTATGCTGATTTCTTCCCCAATTCTCCACTCATTTAAGTTTCTAAATAAAAATTTTATTTTCAATTAGATTATGGTATTAATTAGTCTTAAAAAATAATTTACAACTTTAAAAAACTTGTAACAAACCAGACATCATTGTAGAAATAATGAAGACATAACAAAATAATCTTAGTTATTATAAATCAGATTAAAGCTAAAAAGTGAGCATGCCATATTCATACATTTATACCCCAATTAGAAAAAAAAATGAATTTTTTTAGTTTAGTTTTTTTTCTCGATTTTTTTCCTAAATTTTGGTCATTTTTTGAAAAAAAAAAACTGAAATTTTTATTTCATAATTTTATTTTTGAGTTTCATATTTTTTTTATATTCGTTATTTTTTATATTTTTTTAAGTTAAAAAAATAGAATAATATTTGACTTCGTGGTGATTCATTTGTGACTCGATAGTCCATGTATAATTATAATTTTAATGAGTTGTATTTTAATTTAATTGATAAAATGGTAATATAATTTTTTACTTGTATTTTTCTTTTAAAAAAATTGGGGGTGAAATTAATAAAAAAGAAGGTAAATAACTAATAATTCATGTAAAAAATTGGATTTAGTTACATTTATGTAACTTGTACACATAAGTACCTAAAAGAAGGGAGTGTGGACTTATTAAAAAAAGAGGGTAAATAGAAAATTGAATACAGTTACAGTAACTTGTGCACATAAGTATTTATTTTTTTTTATTTTAATTCAATTAGACAATCACTTAAAATTCAACTTATAACATTTTAAAATTAAGACTTTTATTTCAAATTTTTAATTAATAAATAAAATATTTTATAAATTTATTTTAACCGAGTCTTACCTTAGTCAGATATAATTGAAATATAAACTTCATTAAAAAAAAAGGGAAATGAATAAATATTGGGACTTATTACGAGGATGCCCACTAAATTTGTAATTATAAAAAAAAGTCTTTAAACTTTGAATAAAATGTCAAAATGCCCGCGGCCTAATATATCAATTTTCAAGTCACTGGCTTTTTTTTTTTTTTTTATTTAATTAATGTGACTTAGTTCTAAATTGTCACATCTTTATTTACAGTAAATGGATATAGTCGAACACGAGACATTTTGTAAGATTTCAAAGTTTGAGGACATTCTCATAATATTTCTAAAATTAGTGGGGTTTTTTTTTTTTTTTTTTTAAATTTACACAAATAAATAAAATAAACTTCATTTTCACTATAGTAGTTGAAGGTTCGGCAAGCAAACTTACAAGAGGAAACATTCCAAATCCACTCTTTAATTTTCATTACAAGCTGCAATAATCTTCTGCCGGCCATTGCTATTCTACACTAATATTCATTCAACTTAAATCAAAACGATCTCAATCACATCTCTTCTAATGAGGAGGATTCATTTCTGTTTCTTCATATGTTTATGGTTTCATCTCAGCTGTAGCATCCAGCAGTACTACGATCGAACTTCGTGTTCTTCGGGCACGAGTTTTAATCCAGGGACAAGGTACATTTGCAGTAATTCCTCAAGAAATCAGTGCAGAACGTTCTTGGTGTACAGAGCTAATCAGCACTTGTCAACAATCTCCAGCATATCAGCTTTGTTCGGGACAGATTCGAATAGCCTACTTTCGATCAACAGGAACGCGTTTACCTCGAATCAGATTCTTCCGACAGGACACGAAGTGCTCGTTCCAGTCGAGTGTTCGTGTTCTAGAAACTTCTACGAGGCGAATTTCACGTACACGGTGACTGAAACAGCCAAGTCAGTTTCATCAATTGCATGTGATGTTTTCCAAGGCTTGGTGAATTCTATCACATTGGCAGAGGAGAATTTTGTACAACATGGGGCTCGGGTTATTAGTGTTGGTTTTATTCTTCGTGTGCCGTTGAAGTGCGCTTGTCCTGATCTTGATCTTCAAACCAATAGCGGCGTAAAGTACCTTGTAACGTACCCTTTGATGAGAGGTGACGACACGAAGAAATTAGGCGAAAAGTTCAATGTTTCTGAGGAGGAAATATGGAGAGTAAACCACTTGGAGGATCCAACACCAACCGTTTTTCAAAACACAACGGTTTTAATACCGTTGAGAAATGAACCTGTGATAAATTTCAGCATCCAAGTTTCGGATCCTCCGACGCCTCAGTTTCTTCCAACGAAAAAGGTCGAAAAGAGGCAGGGGATTTCTCTGTTTCAGAGGAATTTGTATATAGCTGGATCTGTTCTTGGATTTTTCCTCATTGTGGGTGTGTTTGTGTTATATTTCAAGGCAATGAAGATTAAATTCAAAGAAGAAAATATTGTTTCCTCGATTAGGATTAGCTCGTTGAACTCGTGTTCAACTCCGAATTCGTGCTTGTCGCCTGATTTGCTTGTCGGGATAAAGTACTCTCTATGCAACTACACGATCGAAGAACTCAAGCAAGCGACGAGGAGTTTCAGCGAAGATGCGAAAATTGGTAGCTGCATGTACAGAGGGTTGATTGATAATGTGGAGATGATGATCAAAGAGACGAGGTTTGGACGAACGAAGGAAGTAATCGACTTCCATTCGAAGATCAATCATGTGAACATTGTGAAGCTGCAAGGAGTTGGGTATGGGAACGACGAAGATTCTTATCTTGTTTTCGATTATCCTTTGAATGGGAGCTTAAGGGACTGTTTGGCATGCCCATCTGCTGCTCTTGATTGGCACAGAAGGACTCAAATCGCGTTCGATATTGCAACGGGGCTGCATTATCTGCACTATTCTGTTAGTCCAGTGTGTAGTCATTTGAGCCTAAGTAGCAAGAATATATTCTTGAGCTCAAATTGGAGGGCTAAAATCACGGTTTTTGGGTCGGAGGGGATGGTGAGTGAGAGAGTGGACATGATGGTTGCGTTTGGGGCGGTGGTTTTGGAGATTATATCGGGGAAGGAAGAGGAAGACGGCGAATGTGTTAGGTTCTTGGGAAGAGGAGGGAATGAAGGAGGGTGTTTTGAGGAGTTGAGGAGTTTTGTGGACCCTAGTTTGAAGGGTGATTATCCTATAGCAGAGGCCTTATGTTTAGCAGTTTTAGGGGCATCATGTGTTGATGATGATCCTAATCATAGGCCATCAATGGATGATGTACTTAAAGTTCTTGCTAGAATGGTGTGATTCTGCATATTCATTATCAAAATATGGATGTGAATTTGCATGGTTGTACCATGAAAAATATGCATAATTTATGTAGTCATGATTTACTGAGTAGTGTTTGTTATTACACAGAGAATATATACACTATCTTTTGGGGGAAATCTGAAATATTCAAAACTCTTTTTTAGCCTTGAAGAGGGAAATTTGTAAAGATGTCTGTTAATGAAATTTCAAAATTCGAGGTATTAATTTTGGTAGTGTTACTATTGTTCACATTTCAAGAAGATTGAACAGATATGGAGGCTCTTAATTAAAAAAAAAAATGGTTGGAAAATGTGTTTCGAAGAGATTTCAATTTGATATCTTATTCGTCTATTTCGGACTTGGGAAGAATGAGAAATGAATTTTCAAAGTTGTTGAAACCACCAATAGGAAAAATAAAGTGGTTTTGTATCACATTGAAAAATGTCAAATGAAGAAGCGAGTATAAGAGTATGAACACATTAGTAGCTCATAAAGTATTATAGTGATTATTCTCCACCTTCTATGCATGCACGCAAGAGGTGCAAATCTTGACCGAAAATGGTTTTTAAAATTCTAATAGCTAACTTCAAACTCGTGTTCGAGAACGATCTGCGTACAAAATTATGGCACCGATTTGATGATGGAGAAACTGCTTTTTGGTCTCATTTCGTTGTATCTTGGAAATTCAATATTAAGCAGACACCTCTTCATATCATTTCTGTTGCAACCAAAGACATTTCTTAATACATCATGCCTTGAAAATTAATAAGATAGACATTTCTTAAATTGGTAATATAAGACCAATTTTCATGATCAATAATAGTCTATTATGTTATGCTACAGATATTGGACTAGTGTTGCTCTGTCGTTTATATCCTTGGCAGTTGGCATCCTTTGAACATTGAATTGAATCTACAGTATATATAATACTTCATAAATAAATAAATAAATAAATAAATAAATAAATCTATATATAAGAATATATATTCCTAACACATACGTTGATGCAACCCACCACCCACCCATGCACTCCCCTCGCGCCTTATACTATTGTCAAATTGATATGGCCTCTTATTATTTTTATTTTTTTTAAGTCTTGATATTCGATTATTCGGAGAATTAAAGGTTTCGAACCTAAAATTTAAAGAATAGCACACTCCTGTTTTGTTTATACCATTAGACTAACTCCTTATAACTAATTATTTCATTTTGATATATGAATCATAATTTTATAAAATAATACAATTGGGTTGAGGCTTTTCGACAAATGAAAAGTCGTCCTTCATTAACCCTTCCAATATCATATACTAATATTAAAATAAATAACACATGTCTCATCACACCATTTCATATAAAAATATTATATTCTATTTTATGTGTTTTTCATAAACCTGACAAATCGACACAAAACACGACACGTTAAAGATATGTGTCGACACGAATACAATAATTTTTTTGTCGACACGACACGATATTTTTCATGTTGATGCGATAACGACATGCAACACGATAACGACACAATAAAGAAATATAGTAAACAAATTTAAAATTACATTTAAATATATAAAAAATATTGTGTCATTATAGTGTTGTGCCGTATCGAAAAATAACAAGTTAGCAGTTTGTTAACGAGTTATTGAGTTACCTATTAATTTTATCATTCTTAATGGATCGACATGAACTCGATACTGATAACGACACGAACATAATAAGACAAAATCTGTAATTTTTGTGTCAGAAGACCCTAATTTTCCAGGAGCATCATTTACTAAATAAATTTATTTGTTTGCCTGTGACCGATAATCAATATCATAATAGAGGCGACATACATCTTATCTTTAGGAACTTTATTAGGAATTTTTCATTTTAATGACACCTAGAATAAAATGACGTTGCTTTCTAAAAATCATTTTATTTAAGTTATGTCAAATGATAAAACAAAAGTTTTATTTTTCAATCTATTTTTGAGTTTTGTAAACAACTTTCATTTTTATAGCATCACACATGCACACGATTGTTCACCCATAATATCATTAAATGTTGTAGGCAAATATTGAATTCACATTCAACATAATATTCAAAAGACTTGACCGGTTTCCTCATCATCATGGGAACTCAGTTTCTATATGTGATTGTATAAGTACTCATTACAACAATTCCAGATGATGAATTTGCCTATATTTAATTAATTATATTATAGTAATAAAAAAAATCATGTAATTATAATATTTTCCTTAAAATTTAATTATTGATATATTTTAAGCTGCAAGGCTAACTGGAATTAATGGAGACAAGAAACACAATCACATTCTATCAATCATTTATTAATAGAAAGCAAAATAAAAAATTTGCAAGATCTATTTTAGGTGAAAAGTTTGCACAAGAAAGTCGCATATAGTCTGAATATTAGCAATTTTTAGTAAATAATACTAACATTCTTCCGTAAATAATATAGCATTGTTCAGTCAAAAAATAAAACAAAGGCGTAATAAAAATGTGGGGAGAATTTGAGTCATGCACTTAATTAACACTTATAAAGGAGCTACGCTTCCATTAAAGTAGGGGTGGGTAAAAAAGTATGGTTCAAACCGAACGAACAGATCGAATCAAACCATTAATTTACTGTTCAATTTACGATTTTGAATTTTTTTTTTAGTATGATTTAATCTATAGTTTTCACTGATGAAAAAATAGAAAAAATCAAATTAAATTGAACAAATATTATAATATTATATGAAATTCTAGAAAAAATCAAATTAAATCGAACAAATATTATAATATTATATGAAATTCTAAATAAACATATTATATAAATTCTAAACCCAAACGACCAAACCCAATTCCAAGTTCAAAGGCCAGACTAGAAACTCTACATCCCTACCTATTTTTTTTCTATATTTTATGTCTCTCTTGGGTGCTCATTGCTCTCACTAAATCACTCTCCTCTCACTACTCAATTTTTCTTATGCGTTTTCTGTGGAGATTTTATTTTACATGTTCATTAATTATTGTGCGGAAAAAATGAGCAAAAATTTGGTTTGGTCAAAATCGACGGTCCGAAATATTATGATTTCAAATCAAACTATTTTTATAGATATGATTTGAATATTTATGATTTAAAAAAAAAAACGATTTATACTTTAATTTACGATTTACCAAATCCCCGTTGACACCTACATTAGGTAACTGTCATACTCGAGTAGTTAGCGAGATTTTATATTTTTCATCTTATGTTGTCAAGCTGATTAGTTAAGAGATTTGAACAATTTTTTTTTAAATCCCGTTACGATGGACTTTGTGACATTAAATTTCAATGTTTTATGAATTTTCTCCCACAGAACAAAAAAATACTTTAACGATCTCTTTAAATAAAAATAAATTAATATTTTAGAAATATAAGCTAGTATATTATAATTATTGGAGTGAAAATTTAAAAGAGATTGCATTATAATTAAATATTAATTATGGTACTCTTTATTGATATAGGAAAAAAATGAATAAACCAATACGATATTAAATACATGTAATGCTAAATTAAATGTAATTATTTATACAAAGCAAAGCAAAAGCACAGACGACGATTTCAGTTGCTTGGATCCTTTGGTCTAAACAGATTTATGGAGCGCTCATTTAAAGGTTGGATTGGCCTCGCGTTAACTTCTGATTCCTGTATAAATAATTAATCAAAATTAATTAAACAGAAACTTAATTAATAATGTCATGTAATAAAATTTAAATACTTACATCATGAACAGCACTGCGAATTAAGTGGACTTGTTCTCTTGTCACTGTCCTCACCTAGCGAATAATTGTGCAACCAATTATTACAAAATATATTTATTGAGTATAATTAAGAATTTAATTAGGGAGAATATAACATACCTTTCTTACAATAGTCCAGAGGATGTTTTGAGTACAAGGAGGGACTGTAAGTGAACCAATGTACCTATAATACTTTCTGCTCCCAAACTTTATCATCTCCGGATCAATTATCCCCACATTTTTCTCTATATCTTGAACATGAGTAAGTGCTTCTAATTCCCGATTTATCTGAAGAAAATAACACGCGAAATTAGAGATATTTACACACTTATATAATACCCAACGAGACGATATATGGAGTATATATAAATTAACGCACCGAAGTTAAGAAAGAGTCGTGACGCCCGATTTTGTACATGATTCCGATCACAGCAGTACGATTGTCGCTACTCTGATGTACCAAATGAACTTCCATGTCAAATCTGTAATTGAATTTCATTATGTACAATTTTGAAATAATTAAGAATTAATTAATTAAATTGATGAAATAAAAAGTTATGTACCTTCTTCCATTTATAGTGTGTTCAGAAGGGGAGTGCCAGTGGGATTGCCTAAGGTAATAAATGGTTCCATTCATCTGGATATGTCCTGCATCCCCTGTCCATCTTAACTGCAATATAATACAAAAATATTAGTATGAAATTTATGTTAAAACAAATAAAATAATTAAATTTAGTAAAAACTATATATGTACCATCATATCATGGCCTCGATTGATGAGGGTGGCATTAGCAGGGTAGTAATTTCTGTTAAGTGTGCCCAAATGTGACACAATTTCAACTCTTTTATTTAGCAGATCAATGGGCGATTGCATATCCCCCGAGTTACAATCCTTCCATTCCGGGTGGATTTCGCCCCAGTGGTCTGGACCGTTCTCACTATTTTTCGAGTAACTGAACTCCCTCTCGTTCTCTGCAATCAATTATCATCGAAAAATTAAAACATATTCAAAATGAAACACGTACGGAATAAGGTAATTATATAGTTAGCTAGATGACGTACCAACTTCTTGAGGAGTTACAAAGGAAGCAAATGAGACTAGTAGAAGGATAACAATGGAGGAGGAGCATTGCAATTGAGACAACATTTTCATTATGTGTATATTTGTTGATCGGTTTGCAATTTATGAATAATGGAGTGGAGTTGTTGAGTTGATGATACCTACGCCTACCTTATATATATATAGAACACAAGTAACAATATAATAATATTTCATACTCCATATAATTATTATTATTATTGAATTAATGAGCAATGGATGTGAACGCTTGCAATGAAGTTTCTTGAATGGACTTTTACCTAAGAAATGTTTATTGCAAACGTATCAGAATTTAACACATAATTTGAAATTCAAATGAAAATAAATAATTACATCATCAGATTAATTTAAATTATATGTACGTATGTCTGGCTGCTGTTTTGAAATTTTATTTGTTTGTGTTTCAACTTGGGGTTAATGAATTTAAACGGTACAGCTTCAAATTAATTACAATAAGAAATCATGCAAGTTGGATTATATGATTTCATGATATAAGTCAATTTTAATAATAATAATAATTCCTCCATTCCAACTTTTATATGTATAAAAAATAAAAACTAAGTTGATAACCAAACTCTAAGTATAAAAATTAGTAGTAATTGATAGGTGTAAACCAATATAAACTCTTCTGGAAGAAAAAGAATTAGTTGGCGGCGGATGCCAAAGAGTCTATGTTTCATCGTCAGAGGAAGAAGAATCAAGAACGCACGCTTTTCAGAATAATAATAAAAAATAAATCTCTTTATTTTGACGGTAATAATAAAATAAATCTTAATATTGAAAAAAAACGATCCAAATATATACTTTACTACGGAGTAACTTTTTAAAACTGTCAAAAGTTAATAATTTGTGAATCGGCACTCTTTCGAAGTTTTTTTTAATTACGGATTCTTGACTGATTTCGTGAGGTGATGGTAAAATGTTCATTTAAAATAATGAATGTCAATTTTAAAAATAAAATAATATTGTAAAAATAATAATTTTGTGAACTATTTAATATTAAAAATGTGCAAATAATCTTAGACATACTAATAAAAAAAAATGCAAGTAATCACAAGACATAGGTGATATATAATATAACTCATTTGTTCTATTGATTTTTAAATGGATTAGTTAAGGTAGAGAAATGTATAAAAAATAAAATGAGAAAAGAGATAGAAAGAAAAAATATGAAATGCAAAGACATCTAAAATAAATAAGTAAAAAACTTATGACGTGACATATAGAATATTTAATAAAAATGAAATTGAATTCCTTTTAGCCGGTGACGGCAGGTGTTGAAGACTTGTAGTCATAGATGTGAATTGAGAGGAAACACAATAGTCAATTCAATTAGTTGAAAATAATCTCGAAATTCTAAGAATACGAGATTTATGTCATGGAACTAAAATGGGCATACAAATTTAATTAATTAATGCTAAAAGGCCACGCACGTCAAAGGAAGTCCAAAAATGTGTTCCATGGAGTATAAAAATATGTCCAGATTTTCAGAGAAAATTGGTAAAAATAAGACAACATTTTCAGGAACAGAAAGGGACGTGGGCGATTTTTTTTTTAAATATTGCATACTGTATTTGAAATGGAGTATTAAATATGGACAAATACTTGTGTATAATGTAATTGATATCACTTGATTAAATTTTCTAAATGAGTGAATGTTATTTATGAGTTATAACAAATATAGTATAATATTAATTTAATTAGAGTATATTATTAGTTTAAATACAATATAATATTAATTTACGTATAATATTAATTCAAATATTAAATAGAAACAAATTACATGTATGTATCTAGTACATAGTGCAATCGAGCTTTCGAAAATAAGTAGAGGAAGTTGTGCACTTGTGCTTGTATCCAACGCCTGTTAACTTAAAATCGAAAACAATATGGATTTTATATATCCTATTATACTAATATGATTGTTTTTTTTTTGTGATGTGTCAATTTTTTTTTTTTACTAGCCAATCTCGTTTAGCTTATATGTCATTGTATGAATAATTAGAGTATACGTGTCATTTTATTAAAATAATTTATTTTTTATTAAATAACATGTCATTAAAGTGATGGGTATTAGTTGAAAAGGTAAATTTATATAATCCTTTATTACATTTAAATTTATTAATAAAAAAATTAGCTTTGTACAGTATATACTAATTGCATTGTGTAATTAATGTAATTAAATTATAATTTTAATTTATGAATCAAAATTTCTTACACACGTACAAAAATTTGTCAATATATATACACGTACAGTTGCGGGTTGAACAGCGCTTCTGTGAGTCAGTCAGCTACTCCGGCCGCGTGAGAGACAACGGGATGTCTTAATTTCAGAATTCACACTTATATTTGCACCACATGTCTTTAATTTTGGATTTAAGAAGAAGAAATAGTATATGTATATAGGGTTTAGGATTTCGTAATACATATAATCACACATTTTGGTGCAAATTGGATGGTCATCAAAGACACATAAAATACATGAACTGGACAATTATTAAATATATCCACGCAAGAAATATGTTTGAACTAGCTTTTAGGATTTCGCAGTACATATTCAACATGTACAAGTATTTTATGCGAGTGGTTAGTTCTATAAAAAAATTTTTTCGATTTCATAAGAAATCCATTTTTAGCATGTACTGAACAATTATTAAATCTACCCAATTTCTTTTCAACAACAATATATTACGTGAGACGGTCTCACTTAGGTTGTGTTTGGATGGATTTGAGGAGGTATTTCAAATGAAAGGAGTTAAAAATTCATGAATTTCAAATGACATGGTTTTATTGAGGATTTGAAATCCTTTCAATTTTAACTAAAAAATGTGTGAACACAAATTTAAGTATGTGAAATCCATTCATAACCCAAACAAGTGGAATGAATTTGGATTGTGGATTTGAAATCCATACACCAAATTCCTCCATAAATAGTAATAAAGTTACTTTTTAGTGTAATTAAGTAGTGACATTTGTTGTAATATTGTGATGTTTTAAGGAGATTGTTTAAAAACGTTTTTGCTATTTTAGGTAAGTGTCTTCAAGTATGGAACACTCAAAATGGTAAAATGTGTCTTCAAGTATAAGGAGAGAGTAGCATTTTGTGTAAGAATGTGCAGTAATAAAAAAAAAGTGCAAATGATTACGAAACAAATGGAGTCTTACTTTTAAGCTAAAGTATGTCACATGTATTTTTCCTCATAAAAATTATATCTATACTATTTTAAAAAGTTATTCCCTCCATTTTTTTTATTAGAGATAATCTACCATGGGGTACATGAATTCCCAATGTATAGCAATAAGACTCAAAACATTTTTTGACTTGCATTAACACACAAAATCATTTGGGAAATGACGAAAATACCCTTCTAGCTCAATAAATTAAAATTGGGCATTATTCTCTCATTTCCCATTCACGCATTCTCTCTCTTTCTCTGTTTGTCTCACCCACTCACTCACCTACCTGTTTCTCTCCCTCTCTCTCCTCCCTCAAACCCTTCTCATTTTTCCGGCGAGCTTGCCTCCAAGAAGAATGGCCGTCAGCCTGAGGAAAAGGAGGGTGTGGGCCACCGTCGTCGTTGTATGGCGACGTCGCGCGCCGACTGTTTCCATTCGTATGCCACCGCCACCGTTGCAGAAGTGAAGATGCGGAAATAATGTCACCGATCTGCGCCGCTCGCGTGCCGGGGCGTAGATCTAGGGTTTTTTAGAGGTGGATTGACACACTGAGTTGACTACCTTGAGTCACCCAACCCCCGTCGCTTCGATATGTGCCGCTCGAGTGATGGCGGCGCATATCTAGTTTTTTTTGGGAGTGTTCGATTTTCAGGGCGGAAGGCGGCGTCTTTGGGAGTGATGACTGCGTTCTTGCAATTCAATTATGCGTGAGATTTTTTTTTTTTTTGTGTTGTTGTGGAAACAGAGGATAATTGTTGTTAAACGCTTCTATATTTTATTTGTGCAGATGAACAAAAAATTGCAACAATTGAAAGCCCTGAAGAGGAAGCAATTGTAGTCCACGAAATTCAACTTTTAATTAGAACAATGTGATTGATTCACTACTGTCTGGAAGCCTGCTTATAATTTTCATCAATTTGAGTGGTGGATGGTATTCCCATCTATGAACTAAAGAAAGAGACAAAATTCGAGATAAATTTGAAAATTTTAAGCGATTTGAATCAGTTTGAGGCTTTGAATTTAGGAATTTTAGGTATCTGGTTATGCTTGATGGAGAGATTTTTTGTGCTATAAAATGGATTGTGTCGGATGGATTACAAGTTTGAAATGAATGATAAATTGGGGTGGATTTTGGTCGAATTTTATAAGCTGCTCTCTATTTATTGTTGTGTTCAATTTTTTCTATCGTTATTTTCAATATTAATTGTTCAACTTTTTATGAAAATTATTTTAAGTGAGTTTGATATCCAGAATATAGTTTCTTGTATATTTGGTGCCTAATATCCATTGCATATCCAGTGCATATGTCATTTGTTAGATGATCTTTTATATGATTGGCTTATGAGTATTTTTTTCTCTTGATTTGTTGATTTTTTTTTTTGTGCCTAATATCTAGTGCATTTTGTGATTTGTTGATTTTTTCTCTCTTGATTTTACTGCAATTTTGTTAATTGTTAATTTTATTGCAATTTTGTTAAATTTTCTTTCTTGATCTTACTGCAATTTTGCAATTTCTTGATTTGTTGTACCTAATTTTAAAAAATACAAAGAGATCTGCATTTTTTGAGTATAGAGATTTGCATTTTGAAGTATTGAGTTGTAGATTGCCTAAATCGGTAGCTTATGCTTCCCTTTATTTGTTCACAGGAGCCATTTGTGAATCTTCATGATTAGCTCATGAGTCGAAAAGTCGAAACTGCACAGCAAGGGCTAAGTCATGATATCTACGGAAGATGTTGTACGTGTCTTCATCAATCAACCAGAAATTAACAATCGTAAGCTGTTGATAAAAGCAGCTTGAGTGTGTTCATATTTCAGGATTCCAACTGAACAAGTTATTAGCATACACAATTGATTTTATTTCATGTTGTCGACACATACACAATTGTCATTAGAGAAAGATAAACACTATGAAATAGGGTGGTTCAGTTACATTTGTATTTCTGATTTTGCATAAGGCTGTCACCAACAATGCTGTTAAAAATGGGTTTATTTAAAAGTTTACATATTTTTTAATTTTCAGTATTTTTACTGAAAGCGGGCCACGAAATTCGGTCTACTGATAGAGTTCAGTTGCATTTGATTTTATTGGTATATCAGTGGATTTTGGTTACACGTGATGAAAATGAAAAATGAAAAATATATGTGGAGTAACGAGTAAAGAATATTGTTGGTAGATACTCGATCTCGTTAATAAAGTAGAAAAAATATTCAAAACTTAATTAATTAAATAGAATAAGCATATTTTTTTGTGAACCCAAAAAAAGAAATGAGCACACTTTTGGTGGACGGGGGAATATAAATTTCTAAAATTTAAATTGAAATTCAAATTGAATTTAAAAATTATATAAATTACTAAAATTAAAAAAACATTGAACATGAGTATTGCAAAATTGAACACGACACAATTATTGTGACAAAAGACTGGAAGACACTTGAATTACCCTAATCCATTTTTTTAAACCTAAAACAGAATTTCCATTGAAGAACACAGTAATACAATCCTCTCATTAGAGATAATCTACCATGGGGTACATGAATTCCCAATGTATAGCAATAAGACTCAAAACATTTTTTGACTTGCATTAACACACAAAATCATTTGGGAAATGACGAAAATACCCTTCTAGCTCAATAAATTAAAATTGGGCATTATTCTCTCATTTCCCATTCACGCATTCTCTCTCTTTCTCTGTTTGTCTCACCCACTCACTCACCTACCTGTTTCTCTCCCTCTCTCTCCTCCCTCAAACCCTTCTCATTTTTCCGGCGAGCTTGCCTCCAAGAAGAATGGACGTTAGCCTGAGGAAAAGGAGGGTGTGGGCCACCGTCGTCGTTGTATGGCGACGTCGCGCGCCGACTGTTTCCATTCGTATGCCACCGCCACCGTTGCAGAAGTGAAGATGCGGAAATAATGTCATCGATCTGCGCCGCTCGCGTGACGGCTGCGTAGATCTAGAGTTTTTTAGAGGTGGATTGACACACTGAGTTGACTACCTTGAGTCGCCCAACCCCCGTCGCTTCGATATGTGCCGCTCGAGTGATGGCGGCGCAGATCTAGTTTTTTGTGGGAGTGTTCGATTTTCAGGGCGGAAGGCGGCGTCTTTGGGAGTGATGGCGGCGTTCTTGCAATTCTGTTATGTGTGAGATTTTTTTTTTTTTTTTGTGTTGTTGTGGAAACAGAGGATAATTGTTGTTAAACGCTTTTATATTTTATTTGTGCAGATGAACAAAAAATTGCAACAATTGAAAGCCCTGAAGAGGAAGCAATTGTAGTCCACGAAATTCTACTTTTAATTAGAACAATGTGATTGATTCACTACTGTCTGGAAGCCTGCTTATAATTTTCATCAATTTGAGTGGTGGATGGTATTCCCATCTATGAACTAAAGAAAGAGACAAAATTAGATAAATTTGAAAATTTTAAGCGATTTGAATCAGTTTGAGGCTTTGAATTTAGGAATTTTAGGTATCTAATTTGGGGTTATGCTTGATGGAGAGATTTTTTGTGCTATAAAATGGATTGTGTCGGATGGATTACAAGTTTGAAATGAATGATAAATTGGGGTGGATTTTGGTCGAATTTTATAAGCTGCTCTCTATTTATTGTTGTGTTCAATTTTTTCTATCGTTATTTTCAATATTAATTGTTCAACTTTTTATGAAAATTATTTTAAGTGAGTTTGATATCCAGAATATAGTTTCTTGTATATTTGGTGCCTAATATCCATTGCATATCCAGTGCATATGTCATTTGTTAGATGATCTTTTATATGATTGGCTTATGAGTATTTTTTTCTCTTGATTTGTTGATTTTTTTTTTGTGCCTAATATCTAGTGCATTTTGTGATTTGTTGATTTTCTCTCTCTTGATTTTACTGCAATTTGGTTAATTGTTGATTTTATTGCAATTTTGTTAAATTTTCTTTCTTGATCTTACTGCAATTTTGTAATTTCTTGATTTGTTGTACCTAATTTTAAAAAATACAAAGAGATCTGCATTTTTTGAGTATAGAGATTTGCATTTTGAAGTATTGAGTTGTAGATTGCCTAAATCGGTATCTTATGCTTCCCTTTATTTGTTCACAGGAGCCATTTGTGCATCTTAATGATTAGCTCATGAGTCGAAAAGTCGAAACTGCACAGCAAGGGCTAAGTCATGATATCTACGGAAGATGTTGTACGTGTCTTCATCAATCAACCAGAAATTAACAATCGTAAGCTGTTGATAAAAGCAGCTTGAGTGTGTTCATATTTCAGGATTCCAACTGAACAAGTTATTAGCATACACAATTGATTTTATTTCATGTTGTTGACACATACACAATTGTCATTAGAGAAAGATAAACACTATGAAATAGGGTGGTTCAGTTACATTTGTATTTCTGATTTTGCATAAGGCTGTCACCAACCATGCTGTTAAAAATGGGTTTATTTAAAAGTTTACATATTTTTTAATTTTCAGTATTTTTACTGAAAGCGGGCCACGAAATTCGGTCTACTGATAGAGTTCAGTTGCATTTGATTTTATTGGTATATCAGTGGATTTTGGTTACACGTGATGAAAATGAAAAATGAAAAATATATGTGGAGTAACGAGTAAAGAATATTGTTGGTAGATACTCGATCTCGTTAATAAAGTAGAAAAAATATTCAAAACTTAATTAATTAAATAGAATAAGCATATTTTTTTGTGAACCCAAAAAAAGAAATGAGCACACTTTTGGTGGACGGGGGAATATAAATTTCTAAAATTTAAATTGAAATTCAAATTGAATTTAAAAATTATATAAATTACTAAAATTAAAAAAACATTGAACATGAGTATTGCAAAATTGAACACGACACAATTATTGTGACAAAAGACTGGAAGACACTTGAATTACCCTAATCCATTTTTTTAAACCTAAAACAGAATTTCCATTGAAGAACACAGTAATACAATCCTCTCATTAGAGATAATCTACCATGGGGTACATGAATTCCCAATGTATAGCAATAAGACTCAAAACATTTTTTGACTTGCATTAACACACAAAATCATTTGGGAAATGACGAAAATACCCTTCTAGCTCAATAAATTAAAATTGGGCATTATTCTCTCATTTCCCATTCACGCATTCTCTCTCTTTCTCTGTTTGTCTCACCCACTCACTCACCTACCTGTTTCTCTCCCTCTCTCTCCTCCCTCAAACCCTTCTCATTTTTCCGGCGAGCTTGCCTCCAAGAAGAATGGACGTTAGCCTGAGGAAAAGGAGGGTGTGGGCCACCGTCGTCGTTGTATGGCGACGTCGCGCGCCGACTGTTTCCATTCGTATGCCACCGCCACCGTTGCAGAAGTGAAGATGCGGAAATAATGTCATCGATCTGCGCCGCTCGCGTGACGGCTGCGTAGATCTAGAGTTTTTTAGAGGTGGATTGACACACTGAGTTGACTACCTTGAGTCGCCCAACCCCCGTCGCTTCGATATGTGCCGCTCGAGTGATGGCGGCGCAGATCTAGTTTTTTGTGGGAGTGTTCGATTTTCAGGGCGGAAGGCGGCGTCTTTGGGAGTGATGGCGGCGTTCTTGCAATTCTGTTATGTGTGAGATTTTTTTTTTTTTTTTGTGTTGTTGTGGAAACAGAGGATAATTGTTGTTAAACGCTTTTATATTTTATTTGTGCAGATGAACAAAAAATTGCAACAATTGAAAGCCCTGAAGAGGAAGCAATTGTAGTCCACGAAATTCTACTTTTAATTAGAACAATGTGATTGATTCACTACTGTCTGGAAGCCTGCTTATAATTTTCATCAATTTGAGTGGTGGATGGTATTCCCATCTATGAACTAAAGAAAGAGACAAAATTAGATAAATTTGAAAATTTTAAGCGATTTGAATCAGTTTGAGGCTTTGAATTTAGGAATTTTAGGTATCTAATTTGGGGTTATGCTTGATGGAGAGATTTTTTGTGCTATAAAATGGATTGTGTCGGATGGATTACAAGTTTGAAATGAATGATAAATTGGGGTGGATTTTGGTCGAATTTTATAAGCTGCTCTCTATTTATTGTTGTGTTCAATTTTTTCTATCGTTATTTTCAATATTAATTGTTCAACTTTTTATGAAAATTATTTTAAGTGAGTTTGATATCCAGAATATAGTTTCTTGTATATTTGGTGCCTAATATCCATTGCATATCCAGTGCATATGTCATTTGTTAGATGATCTTTTATATGATTGGCTTATGAGTATTTTTTTCTCTTGATTTGTTGATTTTTTTTTTGTGCCTAATATCTAGTGCATTTTGTGATTTGTTGATTTTCTCTCTCTTGATTTACTGCAATTTGGTTAATTGTTGATTTTATTGCAATTTTGTTAAATTTTCTTTCTTGATCTTACTGCAATTTTGTAATTTCTTGATTTGTTGTACCTAATTTTAAAAAATACAAAGAGATCTGCATTTTTTGAGTATAGAGATTTGCATTTTGAAGTATTGAGTTGTAGATTGCCTAAATCGGTATCTTATGCTTCCCTTTATTTGTTCACAGGAGCCATTTGTGCATCTTAATGATTAGCTCATGAGTCGAAAAGTCGAAACTGCACAGCAAGGGCTAAGTCATGATATCTACGGAAGATGTTGTACGTGTCTTCATCAATCAACCAGAAATTAACAATCGTAAGCTGTTGATAAAAGCAGCTTGAGTGTGTTCATATTTCAGGATTCCAACTGAACAAGTTATTAGCATACACAATTGATTTTATTTCATGTTGTTGACACATACACAATTGTCATTAGAGAAAGATAAACACTATGAAATAGGGTGGTTCAGTTACATTTGTATTTCTGATTTTGCATAAGGCTGTCACCAACCATGCTGTTAAAAATGGGTTTATTTAAAAGTTTACATATTTTTTAATTTTCGGTATTTTTACTGAAAGCGGGCTACGAAATTCGGTCTACTGATAGAGTTCAGTTGCATTTGATTTTATTGGTATATCAGTGGATTTTGGTTACACGTGATGAAAATGAAAAATGAAAAATATATGTGGAGTAACGAGTAAAGAATATTGTTGGTAGATACTCGATCTCGTTAATAAAGTAGAAAAAATATTCAAAACTTAATTAATTAAATAGAATAAGCATATTTTTTTGTGAACCCAAAAAAAGAAATGAGCACACTTTTGGTGGACGGGGGAATATAAATTTCTAAAATTTAAATTGAAATTCAAATTGAATTTAAAAATTATATAAATTACTAAAATTAAAAAAACATTGAACATGAGTATTGCAAAATTGAACACGACACAATTATTGTGACAAAAGACTGGAAGACACTTGAATTACCCTAATCCATTTTTTTAAACCTAAAACAGAATTTCCATTGAAGAACACAGTAATACAATCCTCTCATTAGAGATAATCTACCATGGGGTACATGAATTCCCAATGTATAGCAATAAGACTCAAAACATTTTTTGACTTGCATTAACACACAAAATCATTTGGGAAATGACGAAAATACCCTTCTAGCTCAATAAATTAAAATTGGGCATTATTCTCTCATTTCCCATTCACGCATTCTCTCTCTTTCTCTGTTTGTCTCACCCACTCACTCACCTACCTGTTTCTCTCCCTCTCTCTCCTCCCTCAAACCCTTCTCATTTTTCCGGCGAGCTTGCCTCCAAGAAGAATGGACGTTAGCCTGAGGAAAAGGAGGGTGTGGGCCACCGTCGTCGTTGTATGGCGACGTCGCGCGCCGACTGTTTCCATTCGTATGCCACCGCCACCGTTGCAGAAGTGAAGATGCGGAAATAATGTCATCGATCTGCGCCGCTCGCGTGACGGCTGCGTAGATCTAGAGTTTTTTAGAGGTGGATTGACACACTGAGTTGACTACCTTGAGTCGCCCAACCCCCGTCGCTTCGATATGTGCCGCTCGAGTGATGGCGGCGCAGATCTAGTTTTTTGTGGGAGTGTTCGATTTTCAGGGCGGAAGGCGGCGTCTTTGGGAGTGATGGCGGCGTTCTTGCAATTCTGTTATGTGTGAGATTTTTTTTTTTTTTTTGTGTTGTTGTGGAAACAGAGGATAATTGTTGTTAAACGCTTTTATATTTTATTTGTGCAGATGAACAAAAAATTGCAACAATTGAAAGCCCTGAAGAGGAAGCAATTGTAGTCCACGAAATTCTACTTTTAATTAGAACAATGTGATTGATTCACTACTGTCTGGAAGCCTGCTTATAATTTTCATCAATTTGAGTGGTGGATGGTATTCCCATCTATGAACTAAAGAAAGAGACAAAATTAGATAAATTTGAAAATTTTAAGCGATTTGAATCAGTTTGAGGCTTTGAATTTAGGAATTTTAGGTATCTAATTTGGGGTTATGCTTGATGGAGAGATTTTTTGTGCTATAAAATGGATTGTGTCGGATGGATTACAAGTTTGAAATGAATGATAAATTGGGGTGGATTTTGGTCGAATTTTATAAGCTGCTCTCTATTTATTGTTGTGTTCAATTTTTTCTATCGTTATTTTCAATATTAATTGTTCAACTTTTTATGAAAATTATTTTAAGTGAGTTTGATATCCAGAATATAGTTTCTTGTATATTTGGTGCCTAATATCCATTGCATATCCAGTGCATATGTCATTTGTTAGATGATCTTTTATATGATTGGCTTATGAGTATTTTTTTCTCTTGATTTGTTGATTTTTTTTTTGTGCCTAATATCTAGTGCATTTTGTGATTTGTTGATTTTCTCTCTCTTGATTTACTGCAATTTGGTTAATTGTTGATTTTATTGCAATTTTGTTAAATTTTCTTTCTTGATCTTACTGCAATTTTGTAATTTCTTGATTTGTTGTACCTAATTTTAAAAAATACAAAGAGATCTGCATTTTTTGAGTATAGAGATTTGCATTTTGAAGTATTGAGTTGTAGATTGCCTAAATCGGTATCTTATGCTTCCCTTTATTTGTTCACAGGAGCCATTTGTGCATCTTAATGATTAGCTCATGAGTCGAAAAGTCGAAACTGCACAGCAAGGGCTAAGTCATGATATCTACGGAAGATGTTGTACGTGTCTTCATCAATCAACCAGAAATTAACAATCGTAAGCTGTTGATAAAAGCAGCTTGAGTGTGTTCATATTTCAGGATTCCAACTGAACAAGTTATTAGCATACACAATTGATTTTATTTCATGTTGTTGACACATACACAATTGTCATTAGAGAAAGATAAACACTATGAAATAGGGTGGTTCAGTTACATTTGTATTTCTGATTTTGCATAAGGCTGTCACCAACCATGCTGTTAAAAATGGGTTTATTTAAAAGTTTACATATTTTTTAATTTTCGGTATTTTTACTGAAAGCGGGCTACGAAATTCGGTCTACTGATAGAGTTCAGTTGCATTTGATTTTATTGGTATATCAGTGGATTTTGGTTACACGTGATGAAAATGAAAAATGAAAAATATATGTGGAGTAACGAGTAAAGAATATTGTTGGTAGATACTCGATCTCGTTAATAAAGTAGAAAAAATATTCAAAACTTAATTAATTAAATAGAATAAGCATATTTTTTTGTGAACCCAAAAAAAGAAATGAGCACACTTTTGGTGGACGGGGGAATATAAATTTCTAAAATTTAAATTGAAATTCAAATTGAATTTAAAAATTATATAAATTACTAAAATTAAAAAAACATTGAACATGAGTATTGCAAAATTGAACACGACACAATTATTGTGACAAAAGACTGGAAGACACTTGAATTACCCTAATCCATTTTTTTAAACCTAAAACAGAATTTCCATTGAAGAACACAGTAATACAATCCTCTCATTAGAGATAATCTACCATGGGGTACATGAATTCCCAATGTATAGCAATAAGACTCAAAACATTTTTTGACTTGCATTAACACACAAAATCATTTGGGAAATGACGAAAATACCCTTCTAGCTCAATAAATTAAAATTGGGCATTATTCTCTCATTTCCCATTCACGCATTCTCTCTCTTTCTCTGTTTGTCTCACCCACTCACTCACCTACCTGTTTCTCTCCCTCTCTCTCCTCCCTCAAACCCTTCTCATTTTTCCGGCGAGCTTGCCTCCAAGAAGAATGGACGTTAGCCTGAGGAAAAGGAGGGTGTGGGCCACCGTCGTCGTTGTATGGCGACGTCGCGCGCCGACTGTTTCCATTCGTATGCCACCGCCACCGTTGCAGAAGTGAAGATGCGGAAATAATGTCATCGATCTGCGCCGCTCGCGTGACGGCTGCGTAGATCTAGAGTTTTTTAGAGGTGGATTGACACACTGAGTTGACTACCTTGAGTCGCCCAACCCCCGTCGCTTCGATATGTGCCGCTCGAGTGATGGCGGCGCAGATCTAGTTTTTTGTGGGAGTGTTCGATTTTCAGGGCGGAAGGCGGCGTCTTTGGGAGTGATGGCGGCGTTCTTGCAATTCTGTTATGTGTGAGATTTTTTTTTTTTTTTTGTGTTGTTGTGGAAACAGAGGATAATTGTTGTTAAACGCTTTTATATTTTATTTGTGCAGATGAACAAAAAATTGCAACAATTGAAAGCCCTGAAGAGGAAGCAATTGTAGTCCACGAAATTCTACTTTTAATTAGAACAATGTGATTGATTCACTACTGTCTGGAAGCCTGCTTATAATTTTCATCAATTTGAGTGGTGGATGGTATTCCCATCTATGAACTAAAGAAAGAGACAAAATTAGATAAATTTGAAAATTTTAAGCGATTTGAATCAGTTTGAGGCTTTGAATTTAGGAATTTTAGGTATCTAATTTGGGGTTATGCTTGATGGAGAGATTTTTTGTGCTATAAAATGGATTGTGTCGGATGGATTACAAGTTTGAAATGAATGATAAATTGGGGTGGATTTTGGTCGAATTTTATAAGCTGCTCTCTATTTATTGTTGTGTTCAATTTTTTCTATCGTTATTTTCAATATTAATTGTTCAACTTTTTATGAAAATTATTTTAAGTGAGTTTGATATCCAGAATATAGTTTCTTGTATATTTGGTGCCTAATATCCATTGCATATCCAGTGCATATGTCATTTGTTAGATGATCTTTTATATGATTGGCTTATGAGTATTTTTTTCTCTTGATTTGTTGATTTTTTTTTTGTGCCTAATATCTAGTGCATTTTGTGATTTGTTGATTTTCTCTCTCTTGATTTACTGCAATTTGGTTAATTGTTGATTTTATTGCAATTTTGTTAAATTTTCTTTCTTGATCTTACTGCAATTTTGTAATTTCTTGATTTGTTGTACCTAATTTTAAAAAATACAAAGAGATCTGCATTTTTTGAGTATAGAGATTTGCATTTTGAAGTATTGAGTTGTAGATTGCCTAAATCGGTATCTTATGCTTCCCTTTATTTGTTCACAGGAGCCATTTGTGCATCTTAATGATTAGCTCATGAGTCGAAAAGTCGAAACTGCACAGCAAGGGCTAAGTCATGATATCTACGGAAGATGTTGTACGTGTCTTCATCAATCAACCAGAAATTAACAATCGTAAGCTGTTGATAAAAGCAGCTTGAGTGTGTTCATATTTCAGGATTCCAACTGAACAAGTTATTAGCATACACAATTGATTTTATTTCATGTTGTTGACACATACACAATTGTCATTAGAGAAAGATAAACACTATGAAATAGGGTGGTTCAGTTACATTTGTATTTCTGATTTTGCATAAGGCTGTCACCAACCATGCTGTTAAAAATGGGTTTATTTAAAAGTTTACATATTTTTTAATTTTCGGTATTTTTACTGAAAGCGGGCTACGAAATTCGGTCTACTGATAGAGTTCAGTTGCATTTGATTTTATTGGTATATCAGTGGATTTTGGTTACACGTGATGAAAATGAAAAATGAAAAATATATGTGGAGTAACGAGTAAAGAATATTGTTGGTAGATACTCGATCTCGTTAATAAAGTAGAAAAAATATTCAAAACTTAATTAATTAAATAGAATAAGCATATTTTTTTGTGAACCCAAAAAAAGAAATGAGCACACTTTTGGTGGACGGGGGAATATAAATTTCTAAAATTTAAATTGAAATTCAAATTGAATTTAAAAATTATATAAATTACTAAAATTAAAAAAACATTGAACATGAGTATTGCAAAATTGAACACGACACAATTATTGTGACAAAAGACTGGAAGACACTTGAATTACCCTAATCCATTTTTTTAAACCTAAAACAGAATTTCCATTGAAGAACACAGTAATACAATCCTCTCATTAGAGATAATCTACCATGGGGTACATGAATTCCCAATGTATAGCAATAAGACTCAAAACATTTTTTGACTTGCATTAACACACAAAATCATTTGGGAAATGACGAAAATACCCTTCTAGCTCAATAAATTAAAATTGGGCATTATTCTCTCATTTCCCATTCACGCATTCTCTCTCTTTCTCTGTTTGTCTCACCCACTCACTCACCTACCTGTTTCTCTCCCTCTCTCTCCTCCCTCAAACCCTTCTCATTTTTCCGGCGAGCTTGCCTCCAAGAAGAATGGACGTTAGCCTGAGGAAAAGGAGGGTGTGGGCCACCGTCGTCGTTGTATGGCGACGTCGCGCGCCGACTGTTTCCATTCGTATGCCACCGCCACCGTTGCAGAAGTGAAGATGCGGAAATAATGTCATCGATCTGCGCCGCTCGCGTGACGGCTGCGTAGATCTAGAGTTTTTTAGAGGTGGATTGACACACTGAGTTGACTACCTTGAGTCGCCCAACCCCCGTCGCTTCGATATGTGCCGCTCGAGTGATGGCGGCGCAGATCTAGTTTTTTTTGGGAGTGTTCGATTTTCAGGGCGGAAGGCGGCGTCTTTGGGAGTGATGGCGGCGTTCTTGCAATTCTGTTATGTGTGAGATTTTTTTTTTTTTTTTGTGTTGTTGTGGAAACAGAGGATAATTGTTGTTAAACGCTTTTATATTTTATTTGTGCAGATGAATAAAAAATTGCAACAATTGAAAGCCCTGAAGAGGAAGCAATTGTAGTCCACGGAATTCTACTTTTAATTAGAACAATGTGATTGATTCACTACTGTCTGGAAGCCTGCTTATAATTTTCATCAATTTGAGTGGTGGATGGTATTCCCATCTATGAACTAAAGAAAGAGACAAAATTCGAGATAAATTTGAAAATTTTAAGCGATTTGAATCAGTTTGAGGCTTTGAATTTAGGAATTTTAGGTATCTAATTTGGGGTTATGCTTGATGGAGAGATTTTTTGTGCTATAAAATGGATTGTGTCGGATGGATTACAAGTTTGAAATGAATGATAAATTGGGGTGGATTTTGGTCGAATTTTATAAGCTGCTCTCTATTTATTGTTGTGTTCAATTTTTTCTATCGTTATTTTCAATATTAATTGTTCAACTTTTTATGAAAATTATTTTAAGTGAGTTTGATATCCAGAATATAGTTTCTTGTATATTTGGTGCCTAATATCCATTGCATATCCAGTGCATATGTCATTTGTTAGATGATCTTTTATATGATTGGCTTATGAGTATTTTTTTCTCTTGATTTGTTGATTTTTTTTTGTGCCTAATATCTAGTGCATTTTGTGATTTGTTGATTTTCTCTCTCTTGATTTTACTGCAATTTGGTTAATTGTTGATTTTATTGCAATTTTGTTAAATTTTCTTTCTTGATCTTACTGCAATTTTGTAATTTCTTGATTTGTTGTACCTAATTTTAAAAAATACAAGAGATCTGCATTTTTTGAGTATAGAGATTTGCATTTTGAAGTATTGAGTTGTAGATTGCCTAAATCGGTAGCTTATGCTTCCCTTTATTTGTTCACAGGAGCCATTTGTGCATCTTCATGATTAGCCCATGAGTCGAAAAGTCGAAACTGCACAGCAAGGGCTAAGTCATGATATCTACGGAAGATGTTGTACGTGTCTTCATCAATCAACCAGAAATTAACAATCGTAAGCTGTTGATAAAAGCAGCTTGAGTGTGTTCATATTTCAGGATTCCAACTGAACAAGTTATTAGCATACACAATTGATTTTATTTCATGTTGTTGACACATACACAATTATCATTAGAGAAAGATAAACACTATGAAATAGGGTGGTTCAGTTACATTTGTATTTCTGATTTTGCATAAGGCTGTCACCAACCATGCTGTTAAAAATGGGTTTATTTAAAAGTTTACATATTTTTTAATTTTCGCTATTTTTACTGAAAGCGGGCCACGAAATTCGGTCTACTGATAGAGTTTAGTTGCATTTGATTTTATTGGTATATCAATCGATTTTGGTTACACGTGATGAAAATGAAAAATGAAATATATGTGGAGTAACGAGTAAAGAATATTGTTGGTAGATACTCGATCTCGTTAATAAAGTAGAAAAAATATTCAAAATTTAATTAATTAAATAGAATAAGCATATTTTTTTGTGAACCCAAAAAAAGAAATGAGCACACTTTTGGTGGACGGGGGAATATAAATTTCTAAAATTTAAATTGAAATTCAAATTGAATTTAAAAATTATATAAATTACTAAAATTAAAAAAAATTGAACATGAGTATTGCAAAATTGAACACGACACAATTATTGTGACAAAAGACTGGAAGACACTTGAATTACCCTAATCCATTTTTTTAAACCTAAAACATAATTTCCATTGAAGAACACAGTAATACAATCCTCTCATTAGAGATAATCTACCATGGGGTACATGAATTCCCAATGTATAGCAATAAGACTCAAAACATTTTTTGACTTGCATTAACACACAAAATCATATGGGAAATGACGAAAATACCCTTCTAGCTCAATAAATTAAAATTGGGCATTATTCTCTCATTTTCCATTCACGCATTCTCTCTCTTTCTCTGTTTGTCTCACCCACTCACTCACCTACCTGTTTCTCTCCCTCTCTCTCCTCCCTCAAACCCTTCTCATTTTTCCGGCGAGCTTGCCTCCAAGAAGAATGGCCGTCAGCCTGAGGAAAAGGAGGGTGTGGGCCACCGTCGTCGTTGTATGGCGACGTCGCGCGCCGACTGTTTCCATTCGTATGCCACCGCCACCGTTGCAGAATTGAAGATGCGGAAATAATGTCATCGATCTGCGCCGCTCGCGTGACGGCTGCATAGATCTAGGGTTTTTTAGAGGTGGATTGACACACTGAGTTGACTACCTTGAGTCGCCCAACCCCCGTCGCTTCGATATGTGCCGCTCGAGTGATGGCGGCGCAGATCTAGTTTTTTTTGGGAGTGTTCGATTTTCAGGGCGGAAGGCGGCATCTTTGGGAGTGATGGCGGCGTTCTTGCAATTCTGTTATGCGTGAGATTTTTTTTTTTTTTTGTGTTGTTGTGGAAACAGAGGATAATCGTTGTTAAACGATTCTATATTTTATTTGTGCAGATGAACAAAAAATTGCAACAATTGAAAGCCCTGAAGAGGAAGCAATTGTAGTCCACGAAATTCTACTTTTAATTAGAACAATGTGATTGATTCACTACTGTCTGGAAGCCTGCTTATAATTTTCATCAATTTGAGTGGTGGATGGTATTCCCATCTATGAACTAAAGAAAGAGACAAAATTCGAGATAAATTTGAAAATTTTAAGCGATTTGAATCAGTTTGAGGCTTTGAATTTAGGAATTTTAGGTATCTAATTTGGGGTTATGCTTGATGGAGAGATTTTTTGTGCTTTAAAATGGATTGTGTCGGATGGGTTTGTGTCGGATGGATTACAAGTTTGAAATGAATGATAAATTGGGGTGGATTTTGGTCAAATTTTATAAGCTGCTCTCTATTTATTGCTGTGTTCAATTTTTTCTATCGTCATGTTCAATATTAATTGTTCAACTTTTTATGAAAATTATTTTAAGTGAGTTTGATATCCAGAATATAGTTTCTTGTATATTTGGTGCCTAATATCCATTGCATATCCAGTGCATATGTCATTTGTTAGATGATATTTTATATGATTGGCTTATGAGTATTTTTTCCTCTTGATTTGTTGATTTTTTTTTGTGCCTAATATCTAGTGCATTTTGTGATTTGTTGATTTTTTTTTCTCTTGATTTTACTGCAATTTTGTTAATTGTTGATTTTATTGCAATTTTGTTAAATTTTCTTTCTTGATCTTACTGCAATTTTGCAATTTCTTGATTTGTTGTACCTAATTTTAAAAAATACAAAGAGATCTGCATTTTTTGAGTATAGAGATTTGCATTTTGAAGTATTGAGTTGTAGATTGCCTAAATCGGTAGCTTATGCTTCCCTTTATTTGTTCACAGGAGCCATTTGTGCATCTTCATGATTAGCTCATGAGTCGAAAAGTCGAAACTGCACAGCAAGGGCTAAGTCATGATATCTACGGAAGATGTTGTACGTGTCTTCATCAATCAACCAGAAATTAACAATCGTAAGCTGTTGATAAAAGCAGCTTGAGTGTGTTCATATTTTAGGATTCCAACTGAACAAGTTATTAGCATACACAATTGATTTTATTTCATGTTGTTGACACATACACAATTGTCATTAGAGAAAGATAAACACTATGAAATAGGGTGGTTCAGTTACATTTGTATTTCTGATTTTGCATAAGGCTGTCACCAACCATGCTGTTAAAAATGGGTTTATCAACCATGCTGTTAAAAATGGGTTTATTTAAAAGTTTACATATTTTTTAATTTTCGGTATTTTTACTGAAAGCGGGCCACGAAATTCGGCCTACTGATAGAGTTCAGTTGCATTTGATTTTATTGGTATATCAGTCGATTTTGGTTACACGTGATGAAAAATGAAAATTTAGATTTGACTCGATTTTGTCAAATTTGTTGGGAATAAAATGAGATATGTTTTGATCTAATACCAAAACCCCCTGAGACATGCCTAAGTCAAATTGATAGTGTTCTAAAAATGTTAGAACACATAGCATAAGGCTAGATGAGAAGCTAAAATGTTAGGCAACTCTTAGACAATTAGATGCACAATTTGAGGGGGAACCTATGCTTTGAAGATGATCAAGATCAAGTCCCCCCAAGGCTCAAATTCTGGAACAACCACTTAAGAGCAAGGACACTCTATGAAAAACCAAATACTCTGATCAGCAGAGTTGTCCAAAGAAGCTAGCCACATGCAAGAACAAACTTACCTAGCTCAAAAGGACAAGGCTACTCAAAGGCTTTTGATCAGGAGAGTTGTCCAAAGAAGCCAACTCTATGTGTAAAGTGCTCTGATGCTAAAAGACCAAATATGCTGATCAGAAGAGTTGTCCAGAAGAGTTGTCTCAGCATGATTGAATAAGAACAGATGTTCTAAAGGTTGAAGGTCAACTATGCTGAAGAGAAAGAGACAACCACACCCTAAAGATCACCAAAGAAACAAGCTAAGATCACCTTGGAGTGAAATAAAGGGAAAGAGCCAAGTCATCTGAAGAAGAGCAAGCCAACCTTGCTGAAAGGCAAAACTGCTGATAGTGATAAGGAGAGTTGTCCAGATGATAAGGAATGTTGTCCTATCATTGGATCAACCTTCAGAAGCCATGTCCAAGTCCTAACAAGAAGTCAAACATTGGGAAAAGTGCTGCAGAATGAAGACAAAGTCTTACAAGCCGTTTATTACCCAAATGAGGACATGTCACTATCAAAAAATCTGTCTTCCAGTTTGAAGAACTCAAGGAAGACATTTATAGCAATTTGGGGCTGCCTCTCCAACGGGCAAATCCTCCATTTTGTCTATAAATACAGAAGTGTGAAGACCATTTGAAAGAACCTCAACCTTGACAAGAATATCCAACAATCCTACAAAGTGCTTTCAAAGCTATCAAAGACTATCTTAGTCTTCAAACACTTCATCTAAGCTGAACCCAATTGTATATCCATACATAAGCTTAGAGAGATATCCTATCCTTATACACTGATCTTCATTGTAAAGGATATCTCATTAGTTGGAACCTTACTTCAACCCTTACATCTTTCAAGAGTGAAAGTGAGAAGGTTGTAGTAGTAGAAGTGGTAGGAGCTGACTGTTGAGAGAAGAACAGTTCAGTTCTGAGTTGAGAAGAGGGTACTAGGACTCTAGACATCCTAGGGATCAATTCACCAAGGAGTGGTGTTTTTGATCAAGTGCACCTTGGCACTATAAAACAAGTTAATTCCAAGAGTGAAGGAATTATCCTGTTAAATCAGGGAAAGTGGATGTAGGAGCTTGAGTCTCTGAACCACTATAAACTCTTGTGTTGATTTGCTTTACAAGTACTTACATTCATTCAACACTGCACACAAAACTGATCTTTCAAAGATACATATTCAAAGACTGTGCAAAACACATTTGGACAAGTTCCCTGAAGCTTAACTGGACTGTGTTGTATTGACTAAGTGATTTCAGAAATTAAAGGAGTCTAAACTTAAAGGGCCAACCACTATTCCGCACATATAACTCCCTTAGATAGTTATTCAACTAAGTACTCAATAGTACTTAGTAGTTTGATTATCTTAGAAGAGTTAATCTTCTTCAGCAGAGTTGTCCAAGACAACCTTGCTGAACTCTGGTTTGATCAAATTAGCAAAATAATTGCATACAAGTGTATTCCCCCCCATACACTTGTCATATACTCCTTTCAGGACCAACAAGTGGTATCAGAGCAGGGGTTCACAGACCACTGCTTCTGAAAATCCATCTTGATTTTCAAAACTCACATATTTGGTGTGGTCACTGAACTGATCTCTATCTGAAATCCATCACTTATTGACTAGCTGATTATTTGTGAGATATGGCCAACAACAATGCTGTTCCTCCACCTGCTGTTCAAGGATTAGACAACATGGCCACAAATCCAGTCAACCACATTTCTCATCACAAACTGCCCATGTTTTCAATAGACAATTATGATTTCTGGAAAATTAGAATGAGGGCTCATCTTGCATCTCTTCATACTGATATGCTTAGAGTAATCACAAGAGGACCTTTTTTGTTTACTCAAACTAACCCCAGATTGACAGATGAGCAAAGAGCAGATATAAGGGAACTGATTCCCAAAGATGAGGATGACTTCACTGCTGATGAAAAGAGGAAAGATAATTTGAATTATCTTGCCATGAACACCCTCTATCAAACAATTCCAGATGCAGTTATGGGCAGAGTCTACCACTGCACCACAGCTAAAGAAATTTGGGATACCCTTGCTGAAATGTGTGAGGGCACTGAAAAAATCAAGGAGAACAAGCTCCAAGTTGCTGTGCAGAAGTTTGAACAATTCTCAATGGAGTCTGATGAGTCCATTGACAAATTTGCTGGTAGATTCACTGATGTGATGAATGAGATTAACTCATTGGGCAAGGTCTACACCAAGAGAGAGGTTGGACTGAAAATCCTAAGGAGTCTCACTCAAAAGTGGGATGTCTATGCTGTAATGATGCAGAACACCAAAGATCTCTCCACCATGCCCATGCAACAAATATTCTCAGAACTTAAAGCCTATGAGTTTGACCTCAATAGAAGAAAGCCTGTTGAGGAACCTTCAAATCCTACTAAGGGAGTGGCATTCAAAGCCAAAGTTGCTGAACCAGAAATGCAACCCACTCCCAGATCATCAAAGACAGTCTCTAAGACTGAAATGAAGGAAGACAAGATTTGGTAGATACAAGAAATTCTACCAAGACAACAAATTCAGGAGAAGATACAACTCCCCTGAAGATCAGGCTGAGGACAAAAAGCCTGAAGAGAAAAGATCAGAGGACAAGTCCTCTGATAGGAGAAGATCCAGTAGAGCTGATCCTTCTTCATCTAAGAGAAGAGAAGAATCCAAGAAGGATGATGATGAAGATCTGTGCTATAACTGTAAAAAGAAAGGGCACTTCCAATATGACTGCCCTGAATTGAGCTCTAAAGAAAGAAGAGAGAGACAAGCTAAAAGAGACAGAAAGTTCACCAATAGAAAAGCCATGATGGCTGGTGAAGAATCTGATAGTGCTGAAAGCTTCAACTCCTCTGATGGATTATTCTCTAACAGTGATGATGATGATGATGTTTGCAACATGGCTCTTGAGGATGATGAGGTATCCTCTACTTCTAGTTCACCATCATTCATCTCACAAAACACTAGTGAGGTTAACCTGAAACTTTCCTTAGGAAAGTTGATGGAAGATTTCACTAGATTACAAGAATTTCATGACAACTGTGTGAGAGAAAATGAAAGATTGGCTACTGAACTAACCAAGAACTCTGAGGTAGCTGTTGATGTCAAGTCTACTGAGTTGTATCAACAAGTCTTGAGAAAGCTTGAGGAAGCAAATCTCAGGATAGTTGACCAACAAAAGGAGATTGATGATCAACTTCTCTCTCAGAAGAGAAAAGAATTTGAATTTAAAATTCTAAATGCCAAATTTGAAAACCTCTCACATGAATATGATATTCTTAAATCAAGTGAAGAGAGCCTGAAATTAAAAATGTCTGCTTTGAACAAATCCTCTAGAGCAATAGAGGAAATTCAAAGTTATCAAAGACCTATGGCTCAAAGAAGTGGATTGGGTTTTGATCCATTTGAATCTTCACCTTGTCTTAGTGTTGCATCCACAAGTAACACTAAGAGAATCTTTGTTAAGTCAGTGGCACAAACTGAAAATGAAATAATTCAGCCACTGAACAAAGGAAAGGGCAAATTGAATGAAATGCCTACTCAAGTGATTCAGGAGAAAAGGCCAAAACCTAAGGAAATGGCCAAAGCTCCTGAGCACAAGAGGAATATTGGTCAGCAGAGTAGACCCAATGGAAGGGCAACTCTCCTGAACAATGTTCAGAGGAATTATCCAAGGTATAATCAGCCTAGGCCAACTCATCTGAGAGAGCCTCAGCTGAATAGACCTAAGGACAACTACCCTCACAGGCAGAATAAAATGAGACAACCAAAACCCTTCATGCCAAAGGGTAATGGTCATAAAAAGGCCTTTCCTCAAAGATTTCATCAAGCTGCACAAAGAACTCATAAGTTCAGGAGAGTGGACAACTCCTCTGAAACTTACAGAGTTAACACATTCACACATACTTTCCCAAAGGCATTTAAGGGAAAGACAGTGTATGTTGATGCACTAGGAAATCAACTTAGCCACCTTGAATCAATCAGGGTTATTAGGCAAGTTTGGGTTCCCAAAGGTACAGCTAACCTCTCAGGACCCAAAACTCAAAGGGTACCTAAGCCTATCTAAATGCAGGTACCATTGGGCCACAAGAAGAGGAGCATGAACAAAAAGACAGCATGGTACCTTGACAGTGGATGCTCAAGGCACATGACTGGAAACAAGGAACTCCTCACTGACTTCATTGAAAAAGAAGGCCCAAATGTTACTTTTGGAGACAGCTCACAAGCAACTACAAAAGGTTATGGTACTTTGATGATTGGTAACATCAAAGTAACAAATGTATCTTATGTGGCTGGTCTCAAATATAATCTCCTAAGTGTCAGTCAATTCTGTGATAAGAATTTTAATGTTGAGTTCTCAAGTGGAAAGTGTCTAATTAAGGATAAAACTCAACAAACCCTATTGACTGGAACTAGGAAGGGAAATGTGTATTTTGCAGACTGGGACAAGTCTACTGATGCTGCATGTTTCATTGCTAAAAGTTCTAGTGAACAAAGTTGGTTATGGCATAAGAGGCTAAACCACCTGAACTTCAAATCTATGAATAAACTTGCTAGAAATACATTAGTTAAAGGACTACCAAATGAGGTTTTCATTAAGGAACATGTGTGTAAGCCATGTCAAGAAGGAAAACAGATTAAAGCCTCATTCAAAGGAAAACCAGTCATTTCCACTGAAAGGGTACTTGAACTTCTACATATGGATCTGTTTGGACCAATTACCCCTTCAAGCATAAATGGTAGAAAATACACATTAGTGGTAGTAGATGACTTCTCTAGGTTCACATGGGTAGTATTTCTCCTTAATAAGAAGGAAACACAAGTCAAACTACCTGAACTTCTCAAGAGATTGTCAAATGAGAAAAGCCTTAGCATTATCAAGATAAGATTTGATAAAGGCACTGAGTTCATTAATTCATACATCAATGAGTACTGCACATCAAATGGAATAGCTCATGAAACCTCAGCAGCTAGAACTCCCCAACAAAATGGAGTTGCAGAAAGAAGGAATATAACTTTAAAAGAAGCTGCTAGAACTCTAATTGCTGACTCAAATTTACCTAAGAGGTTTTGGGCTGAAGCTATAAACACTGCATGCCATACTCAAAATAGATGTTTGATCACTAAGGGGCAAGGCAAAACCCCCTATGAACTCTGGAAAGGAAGAATGCCTAAAGTGTCATACTTTCATATATTTGGTTGTAAATGTTTCATTCACAATAATGGGAAAGAACAGTTGAAAGCCTTTGACAGCAAAGCTGATGAGGGAGTATTTCTTGGATACTCTCAAATCAGTAGAGCTTTCAGAGTCTACAACAAGAAAACCCTTATAGTGGAAGAAACACCTCATGTTGTGTTTGATGAATCTATTTTTGAGATCAGGAATGATCATTTAGAACCTGAAGAAATCACACAAAGGACAACCAGATTAAGCCTAAAAGACAAAGACACTGAATTCATAGATGTTGTTCAAGCCAATCTGCCTGAAAAACCCACATTGGACAACAATCCTGAAGGCAACCTTCCTGAGACAAATCCTACAGATGGAAATGGTGAACTGAATGAACCAATCCCAGTTCACATCCAGGTAACAACTACCAATGAAGAAGCAGTTCCTGCTGAGGTAGTTAATGGGTCAAATAATCAAGGGGGAACTCAAAATGTTGAAAATGCCAATGTCCCTGACATTGAGGACAACACCCCTGATTATGATCCTGAATTAGATCCTGCATTAAATTATCCTGAATTCTATGATCAAAATGACTCATCTTCAGTAGAGGACAACTCTACTGAAGAGATCAGAAAAAGAAGGACTTGGTTATCTGACCATCCTACTGATCTAATACTTGGTGATCCAAGTATAGGAGTCAGAACCAGAAAGTTTCATGGTGAAAGTGCTATGTTCTGTTGTTTCTTGTCAGAGCAAGAACCAAGTGATATTGAGGAAGCACTTCAAGATGCCAATTGGATCACAGCCATGCAGGAAGAACTGAACCAATTCACCAGAAATGAAGTATGGGAGCTGGTGGATAGGCCTTCACATCAAGATGTTATTGGAACAAAGTGGGTGTTCAAGAACAAGAAAAATGGAAAATGATGTGATTGTCAGAAACAAAGCAAGACTTGTGGCAAAAGGGTATTGCCAATATGAAGGCATTGACTATGATGAGACATTTGCACCTGTGGCAAGGCTAGAAGCAATAAGGCTCTTTCTAGCCTATGCAGCCCACAAGAGGTTCAAAGTATACCAAATGGATGTCAAGAGTGCCTTTCTGAATGGAGTCTTGAAAGAAGAAGTCTATGTGGAGCAACCACCAGGTTTTGAAGTTGGAAACCAAGTTTACAGACTCAAGAAAGCTCTATATGGACTCAAACAAGCCCCTAGGGCTTGGTATGATACACTGTCACAATTCCTCTTGGATCATGGATTCACCAAGGGAACTGTGGACAGAACTCTCTTCAGAATCTCTGAAGGAGAGGACATCTTGCTTGTCCAAATTTATGTGGATGACATAATTTTTGGATCCCCTAATGAGAAGCTATGTGAAAAATTCTCCAAGCTCATGCAAAGCAAGTTTGAGATGTCCATGATGGGGTTGATGAACTTCTTTTTGGGTCTACAAGTCAAGCAAACTAAAGAAGGAATCTTCATCAACCAAGCTAAGTACACCAGAGAAATGATCAAAAAGTTTGGGTGTACAACTAGCAAGCCAGTAAGGATCCCTATGAACACCAATTGGAAGATGGATCCTGATGAGAGTGGTGTGCCAACCAACTCTACTGAGTATAGAGGAATAATTGGTTCACTCCTCTATCTCACTGCCAGCAGACCTGATATCACCTTTGCAGTAGGTGTTTGTGCAAGGTTTCAAGCAAACCCTAAGAAAAGCCACCTTGAGGCTGCAAAGAGGATTTTGAGGTATCTCAAAGGCACTGAGAATCTAGGCCTTTGGTACCCTGCTGATGACAATATTGAGCTAACTGGCTACTCAGATGCTGATTATGGAGGATGTAGAATTGACAGAAAGTCCACCTCAGGGACTTGTCAATTCTTGGGCAACAAACTCATATCTTGGTTCTCCAAGAAACAAAATACAGTAGCCACCTCCACCACTGAAGCTGAATATGTTGCTGCTGGAAGTTGTTGTGCTCAAATACTTTGGCTAAGACAACAACTCAGAGACTACAAAGTCAACTCTACTGAAGTGCCAATTTTCTGTGATAACAATAGTGCTATTGCTATATCACAAAATCCTGTCTTGCACACAAGATGCAAACATGTGGACATCAAGCATCACTTCATTAGAGATCATGTGGAGAAGAAGGATATCAAGCTAGTGAAAATTCACACAGACCATCAAAAAGCTGATATATTAACTAAGCCACTTGCAGAGGCAAGGTTCCTGGAATTATCAGCAGAGTTGGGACTTCTTGATCCAGGGAAGTTGGACAAATAAATCCAAAGAAGTCCATTGATTAAGGGGGAAACAAACTCAAACTTCAGCAGACTTGGTCAAGTCTACTGAAACTCAGAAACATGACCTTACTTCTTCAGGACACTTGTCCACAGTCTTTCAGGACACTTGTCCATGTAGGGTCAGATAAGTTGTCCCAGCTATCAAACCAAATCTTGGTATGATAAGCACCTATTTTTGGTGATCAATACCTATCTCGAAATCTGTCCCTTGAAATACAGTTTTCACCTTTCTGGGATTTAATTTGTCTCCCACCCAAAAGGTCACTTTCCATGCATTAAATGCCAAGATTTAACTCTTGTTTGCATTAAACTTTTTGGGACATGATCTATCTCGAAAAACCCCCAGCCTTAAACAAACATTAAAAACCACCCACGTTTTGAATAAAACAGTTATTTCACTGTTTCATTGGTTTTTGACCATTGGATCAAAAATGGACAACTCCCCTGAAATCAATCATAGCCGTCCATTTTGGATTTCCATTTTTGTTCACCTTTGAATTGTCTCAAGACCTTACCAACTCATTGACAAACATTCTTTTTAGAATATTCACAAGTCTTAAGATATCCACAAACACTTCTTCCCCAAGTATTCGAAACCCTAACTCTACTTTTCTTCAAACTCTCTCAAAACTCTCTCTGCAAATTTCAATGGCCCCCAAAGTTAGACCTGAGATGCTTGTTGATTTCTCTAACAAGGATCTAGACCTGGATTTTGCCTACCTTAGCAACAAAAACAATCTTCACTTTGAGCCAATAGTTTCTTTTGAAAGTGAAGATCCTGAGATTACTCCAACCCTGAGGTGGTTGAGAAGAGCTGGACTTCAAAAGTTCATGGAGGAAAGACCAAGCTCTTGCTTGGAGAGCTACATGGCAGAATTCTTTGCCTTCCTCAAGTGGAGAGGCAAGCCTGAAGATGGTGAAGTATCAACCAGACTATCCTACACAGCTGAAGGAGAGGAAGAGGAGAGATTCCACAGAGTAAAATTCTCCTCAAAAGATCTGGAAGGAGCTTTTGGATTGCCTTATGAGGGAAGGAATCCAGAGGTTTATGGTACTGGGCATGAAGATGAAATAGCCCAAGAATGGTTGTTAGTTCCAGGCCCTCTCTCTTCAACTCAAAACAAGAAAACTCTCAAGCCAGAGTTTCTCAATCTTTTTGAGGTAGTTGCTAAGAGCCTCCTAAGCAACACTGGAAGCTTAGAGCAGGTCAGCCATCCAAGGATCAGAATCATGGCTGCCATTATTGATGCCAGTGATAAGGGCATCAAGTTTGATTGGAGGACCTTCATCATATCTGAGATGATGAAGGAGAAGGCTAAATTTAAGGTGAAAACCCACAATAAGGTGGTGCTAGAAGGGAAAATCAAGTATTGCACCAGGGCAAGCTTGTTGATTGAGAGGTTTTCCCACTATTCCCAGATGCAAACCTTTGCAAAACCCCTCCCAGCCCAAAAGATCCTATTCAGAAAGCTCAGCAAGAAAACTGAGAAAAGAAGAATGTTACTGGTCAAGCCTGCTGAAGAACAAGAGGAAGAGAAGCCTAAGATGAAAAAGAGAACAAAGGCCAGGGCTGTCAAAACAAGAAAGATGTCTCAATTGTCTTCAAAAGAAGCCTCAGGAGCATCAGCTGAAGTTGATGCAGTGGCAGAAGAAGGAGTGAGTGTGCCTTCTGACCACTCAGAAGAGTTGAGGAGGAAGTACAATGAGACTAGGCAAAAGAAGAAGGGTGATAAGAGAATCAGGGAAGTTGTCCCTGAGAAGGAAGGAAGTGGAAGCAGTAGGGCCAGCAAGAGAAGGGCCAAACCTACTGAGAAGGTGTTGGAGTTTCAAGAAGAAAGGTCTCTTCAATTGGCTCTAAGGGAAAGCAGAGCTGAAAGCAAGACCAAATCAAGGTCAAGGACTAATTCATCTGGTTCTGGAACTCCAGAATCCAAAGTCCCTGAAGGTCAACCTATAGAGGCCAACCTTCCTGAAATTCAGTATCTTGAGCCCAACTCCCCTGAAACCCATGTTACCCCTTCCAACCAACCCATTACCCCTGTAAATCTCACTAAGAGATATTCTCCAGAAGGGAATTTGCAAAGAAGTGGCATTGATGTGTTTGCTGATCTAGCTGTAGATGAGACAAGACTCCTGTCTCCCCTTGACTCATCCATGCTCAACTATTCAAAGCTCTTAGAGCATGCACTTCATGAGCCAACCCCCCTGAGTAAAGCCCCTTCAGATTCATTGCTCTCTAAAGCAACTGAAATACCTTCATTTGAGCCCAACCCTTCTGAAGCCAATATCCCTGAACTTAATCTGCCTGAAGCCACATTAGGAGAACCCAGAGCCAACTCCCCTATAACCCAAAGTCCCCATTCAAGTGGAGATGAGGAGGAGTATACTTTTGAAAGTATGCTCAGAGGAGGAGCCAAGGCTACTGTGGACAGTTTGTATCCACAACTTACTGAATTTCCAAGAATTCAGAAGGCCTTTCATGATTTGAGGATGCTTGTTGATGTGAAAGACAAATCTATGATGGAGATATCACAAGTCATCCAAGATAAGGGTGCAAACTGGTGGCAAATAGAGGAAAACAGATTGCTACACTTTGCTGGAGTTACAAAGACAAGATTTCTCATTGATGAGAACATTTTTGCAAAGTTAGTAGTTGATAAAATTGAGGAGGAGAAAGAAAGAAAAGCCAAGGGAATCAAACACCCTGACAGTAGCTCAAATGATGATGATTCCCCTGATGATCCCTCAAACCCTTCAAATCCCAACCCTCCTGAAACCCCTCAAGCCAATCTCCCTGAATCCTTTCAACCCAAGTCTTCTATAGCAGATAGACTCTCTAACCCTCCTAAAACCTATCATAGGAAAGGCTCTGTGTTATCAGAGGTGTTGACCAAGGGTGGTAACACAACCAAGGACACATCTGCCAATGAAGGTTCTTCTGAACCCAAGGCACAGCCTAAAGATGTTGAGGTTCCTGTATCAGAGGCTAGTTTGATTAAGGCCTATTCAGTGTCAGAAGAGTTGGACACTGATCAGCCCTTAATCATTCAGGATGACTCAGTGGCTGCTGATATAAGCACTGTGATCTCCCCACAACTGCCATCTTTGAACCTTGTTGAAGGTGGAGATGCTGCAGGTTTAAGAGAAGGAGTTGAAAAGGAAAGTAGTTTTGAAAAATCAGAGGGAGTTGCGGATGAAAGAGAGGTAGTCATCACTAAGATAGTGAGTGTACCACCATATGAGGGTGGAATAAGTGAGGAAGGACAGGTTATTCTTGAAGTCAAATCTGAACTTCAAGAATCCCTTGATGAGAGGAGGCCTGATTCCTTGAGTGAGAACATTATCAAAGAAGGGAGAAAAGAACAAGTTGAAAATGAGAAGAAGACTGCTGATGTATCAGAGTCTTACACAAAAGAAATTGAGGGTGATGAGTGCTTATTTCCTAATTTGTTTGACTTGTCTGATGTTGCAGGTATCTCTCTTGATCAAATTTTTGCAGATGAGTTCTTAACAGATGCACCTATCCAAGTAGACACAGGCTCAGCTCAGGCCTTACTTGGAATACAATCAGAGAAGTTGGACTCCTTGGCTCATCAAGTCCAATCTGCCCATGCTGAAACTTCAGGAGCATTGAATGAGCAAGGAAGGACTCTAGCATCTGTAGAAATGAGGCTCACTGGCTCTAAAGATGTTGTGCTACCAACCCTTGAGGCAAGAATCAGTGGTGTGGAATCTGGTCTCCAAACCATCTCCACTGAAGTTCAAAATGCCAAATCAACCATGGAAGCCATCTCAGAGGAGGTCAAGAAAGAACAAAAGCTGCTGAGAGACAATCACAATGCTAATGTCAAAGCTCTCAGGCTAACTGTCAAACAGGCTATTGGAAAGAAGACTGCACTGCAAAAGAGAAGAGCTGAAGAGCAAAGGCTAGCTATGGTCAAAGCTGCCTCAGAAAAATTTTCCCAAGATGTGCTGGCCAACATTGCTGAAGGTGCAGTGGCCAACCTCACTGAGCTTCTAAAAGCTAAATTGGATGCATCTCTCAAAGCAACCTTGGAGGAGGTTGTCCAACAAAAAATGAAGCCTGTTCTAGCTTTTCTTAGCTTGAGCAATGATAAAATGCAAGATATACATGATGAAAATGTGTATTTGTTGGAAGAGATGAAGTCCCTAAACCAGGCCCAATCCCTGATGGCCTCAACAATGAGTGACCTCAAGCCCCAGTGTTTTGATGCTGCCAAAAAGGGGGAAAGGGAAAGAGCAAGGGCAAAAGGTGCCTTAGTAATTGGGAGTCCAGTGAAAGGAAAGGACAAAGTCCCTGAAGGAAAGGGAAAAGAGCCAGAAATGCTGAACTTGGAAGATTTGGATGAAGAGGAGCAGTTAGCATTGGTATTGAAAAACTCAATGGCCTCAGCTCAAGAGGAAAGAGTAAGGCTACAACAAAGACCAGGTGGTGAAGTGTCAGGTTTGGACAAAGATGCTGAAGGTGTCCAAACCAGAGGAAAGATCAAGAAGGCCCAAGGAAAGAAGAGACAAATTGAGAAATTCACTGACTTTCCTAGCAGCCTTGATCTTCCACCTGAATTCAGAATTGATGAAGATGAGCCTACATCAAAGAAAGCCAAAACTGCTGAAGAGCTCAAAACTGCTGAAAGTACCAAGTCCACTGAAGACATTGAAGAAATATATGCTGAAGGATTTGGAACTGAACCTAAGAAGAAGACAACTGTTCTAGCCCATGATCCATCAAAGCTGTTTCATGAAGGGTATGGCAAAGACCCTGAAACACAACAGAAACTGGCCATGATGAGGGCCCATGAGAAAATGGATCTGATGGAAGAAGCCAACAGAGCAAGAGATGAAAGGAGAGCAAACTTTCAGAAACCAAGAAGGAGAAGAGCAGCTTACAGCAAGATGAAGCCTCAGCTTCTAATCCCAATGGACACCAAATATCCACACTTGGATAAATGGGTGCCAATTCAACTGAATGACACATGGGAAGAAGCCAAAAGGGAGTTTGTCTATGACTATTATGTCATTGACAGATGGAATGGAGGAGATGCAAACTCTGCCTTCACTGAGTTCATGCTTGAATACTACAGAGAGTTGTATCAACAACTTCTTGCAGCTGCTGACAATGCAAGATTTGAACTCACAGCTCCCAAGCCAATCATATACATGCCTCCAAAGCTTGAAGGATGGATTGACCAAGCAAGAATTCTGAGGGAATTCACTGAGATCCTTAAGCTAAACAAGATGGTTCTTGGACCTAAGGGAACCAACCAAGAAGCCATGGCATTGAACAGAAGAGTGTGGGCACAGTATGGAATGCTGCCACCCCCTGAGGATGATCTTTGAAATGGCTAAGTCTTCTGACCTTTCTTGATTGATCAACTATGCTAAAATATGGTCAAGATTGCTGATATGGTGTGCTAATCTGGTTGCTCTGATCTGTTAAAGATTGCTCTGATACAAGCTCTGTGATCTGATGCTGAATATCTTATTTTATGTCTTGAATTGTTAGAATGAAATGACTCTGATGTATTTAAGTGTTATTGATTCATGCTCTGATATGTTAATTTCAACTATCAACATGCCTGTAATGATTTTTGAATGAATGATAGTTGAACTTATTTTGAATCAAGAAACACTAATCTCTCTATGCCTATCTTGAACCTACTTGCAACAGAAACAGTGAATACACTAACACATTGCTTTTTCAGGAATATTGACCTTAGTCATGTCTTCTGAAGATACATGTAAAAGGTGTAGACAAGTCACTTTTGCTTAAATAATGTAGGTTTTGGCATCATCAAAAAGGGGGAAATTGTTGGGAATAAAATGAGATATGTTTTGATCTAATACCAAAACCCCGTGAGACATGTCTAAGTCAAATTGATAGTGTTCTAAAAATGTTAGAACACATAGCATAAGGCTAGATGAGAAGCTGAAATGTTAGGCAGCTCTTAGACAATTAGATGCACAATTTGAGGGGGAACCTATGCTTTGAAGATGATCAAGATCAAGTCCCCCCAAGGCTCAAATTCTGGAACAACCACTTAAGAGCAAGGACACTCTATGAAAAACCAAATACTCTGATCAGCAGAGTTGTCCAAAGAAGCTAGCCACATGCAAGAACAAACTTACCTAGCTCAAAAGGACAAGGCTACTCAAAGGCTTTTGATCAGGAGAGTTGTCCAAAGAAGCCAACTCTATGTGTAAAGTGCTCTGATGCTAAAAGACCAAATATGCTAATCAGAAGAGTTGTCCAGAAGAGTTGTCTCAGCATGATTGAATAAGAACAGATGTTCTAAAGGTTGAAGGTCAACTATGCTGAAGAGAAAGAGACAACCACACCCTAAAGATCACCAAAGAAACATGCTAAGATCACCTTGGAGTGAAATAAAGGGAAAGAGCCAAGTCATCTGAAGAAGAGCAAGCCAACCTTGCTGAAAGGCAAAACTGCTGATAGTGATAAGGAGAGTTGTCCAGATGATAAGGAATGTTGTCCTATCATTGGATCAACCTTCAGAAGCCATGTCCAAGTCCTAACAAGAAGTCAAACATTGGGAAAAGTGCTGCAGAATGAAGACAAAGTCTTACAAGCCGTTTATTACCCAAATGAGGACATGTCACTATCAAAAAATCTGTCTTCCAGTTTGAAGAACTCAAGGAAGACATTTATAGCAATTTGGGGCTGCCTCTCCAACGGGCAAATCCTCCATTTTGTCTATAAATACAGAAGTGTGAAGACCATTTGAAAGAACCTCAACCTTGACAAGAATATCCAACAATCCTACAAAGTGCTTTCAAAGCTATCAAAGACTATCTTAGTCTTCAAACACTTCATCTAAGCTGAACCCAATTGTATATCCATACATAAGCTTAGAGAGATATCCTATCCTTATACACTGATCTTCATTGTAAAGGATATCTCATTAGTTGGAACCTTACTTCAACCCTTACATCTTTCAAGAGTGAAAGTGAGAAGGTTGTAGTAGTAGAAGTGGTAGGAGCTGACTGTTGAGAGAAGAACAGTTCAGTTCTGAGTTGAGAAGAGGGTACTAGGACTCTAGACATCCTAGGGATCAATTCACCAAGGAGTGGTGTTTTTGATCAAGTGCACCTTGGCACTATAAAACAAGTTAATTCCAAGAGTGAAGGAATTATCCTGTTAAATCAGGGAAAGTGGATGTAGGAGCTTGAGTCTCTGAACCACTATAAACTCTTGTGTTGATTTGCTTTACAAGTACTTACATTCATTCAACACTGCACACAAAACTGATCTTTCAAAGATACATATTCAAAGACTGTGCAAAACACATTTGGACAAGTTCCCTGAAGCTTAACTGGACTGTGTTGTATTGACTAAGTGATTTCAGAAATTAAAGGAGTCTAAACTTAAAGGGCCAACCACTATTCCGCACATATAACTCCCTTAGATAGTTATTCAACTAAGTACTCAATAGTACTTAGTAGTTTGATTATCTTAGAAGAGTTAATCTTCTTCAGCAGAGTTGTCCAAGACAACCTTGCTGAACTCTGGTTTGATCAAATTAGCAAAAGAATTGCATACAAGTGTATTCCCCCCCCATACACTTGTCATATACTCCTTTCAGGACCAACAAAATTTAATTTAGAGTATTGAGTATTGAATTCAGTACCTCAAATTTAATTTAAAGTTTAATTTCCATTTGTTTTTCAGTCCTCCTCCATTCTGGTTGCATCTCATAATTGGATCCTGTGATATGTTCAAAAACAATTGCAATAAAATTCAAAATTTATACATCAAGTTCAACTTATTTCAGAATATGTTCAATTGTTGGCGGAGTACGGTAAGATGTGCAACTGGCATAAAAGATGGTTTCTCTTGGTTGCTAATTTTCTTTAAAACAAATTGTTAGTTAAATTAACAACCATATATATTCCTTTTTCTAAGAGTAATCATTTTGCGATTCAATAAACTAACAGTTTTCTTATAAATAAATGAAAAATTAACAACAACATTCTTAATTATGTAGCCTAAGTTTTATCAATAAAGTGAAAACAGATCGATAAATTAAGTAGCCTAACTTTTCATTTTGTTATCAAATTTAGCACAAACTTTTTTTTTATACCCATACTTTTCATTTTTAATCAAATGTAGCACATACTTTTTTTATGTTACTATTTTTAGCACATTTTCTTATCAATTAATTTAAAATACCAAAAAATAAATAAAAATGTAAAACTTCTCTACTAGTTAAAAAAAAAGAATATCTTAAATATGTTTAAATTAAAAAATTTAATTTAAAATCTACAAATTTAAAAATAAGTGAAAATTAAAATTATCTAAAAGATTAAAACTATTGAATTAAAAAGAAATTTACACAATATATATATATAAAAAATACAGTAATTGAAATAAATTGTACTCACTCCATCCAACAAAAGTACTCTTTAGAACTCAAAAGACTTATAGAATGCTTGAATGTTCTTGAGGTCTGCCGATAGAGTTCTCTCGTCAAAGTTTCCGTGATTAACTGATATACAGTTGATTCCACATGATTAAAACTTGATTAAGACTTAGACATTCTATGTTATCTACTAGGCTTTGTAAAACAATTTAGGTAACCTATTTATTAGATTACAAATTATATCCTAACACTTAGATTACAGATATAGTATTGATCATCAAAACTAAATTTATATTATTTAATCTTATTAGGGGTAGGGCTAAGTAATTTATATACCGTTTAGTAATTTAGAAACAAATTGTACTCACCCCATCCAACAAAAGTACTCTTTAGAACTCGAAAGGCTTTTAGAATGCTTGAATGTTCTTGAGGTCTGCCGATATAGTTCTCTCGTCAAAGTTTCCGTGATTAACTGATATACAGTTGATTCCACATGATTAAAACTTGATTAAGACTTAGACATTCTATGCTATCTACTAGGCTTTGTAAAACAACTTAGGTAACCTATTTATTAGATTACAAATTATATCCTAACACTTAGATTACAGATATAGTTTTGATCATCAAAACTAAATTTATATTATTTAATCTTATTAGGGGTAGGGCTAAGTACTTTATATACCGTTTAGTAATTTATACAATATCAATTTATATATTTAAATTTAATGAATGGATAATTCAATTTTAATTTAATATTCAAAATTTTCAATCTAGGATTTACGGTTTAGTACCTTAGGTTAGGGTTCAATTTATATATTTTAATTTAATGAATAATTCAATCTCAATTTCAATTTAAGTTTAGTACCTCAAATTTAATTTAAAGTTTAATTTTCATTTGTTTTTCAGTCTTTCTCCATCCTAGTTGCATCTCATAATTGAGTCTTGTGAAATGTTTAAAAACAATTGCAAAAAAATTCAAAATTTATACACCAAGTTCAACTTATTTCCGAATATGTTCAATTATTGACGGAGTATGTTAAAACGTGTCGTTGGTTTCTCAGTCAGGGGAGTACATAAAAGATGGTTTCTCCTCCCCTAATTTTCTTTAGAACAAATTGTTAGTTAATTAATAACGATGTATGATATCAATTAGCAACCATATATATTACTTTTTCCAAGAGTAATCATTTTGCTATTCAATAAATTGAGTTTGAATATTAAATAAATTATATAAGGTGTCAAACATAAACCTTAAATCTAAATGGAGTTTGAATATTACATAAGTTACTAAACTTAAATGATATATAAGATTTAAAACATAAACCTTAAACCTAAATTGAGTTTTAATATTACATAAGTTACTAAAACTTATATTGAAAATTGAATGTATTACATAAGTTACTAAAACTTAAATTGAATTTGAATATTACATAGGCGAATATTTTAACACAAATGGTGAATATCTGAAAAAGAGTAACCTTTTTAAAAAAAATCTTATGATAATGGAAATTTATGAATTTAAATACTCCTACATAAGATAAAGTACTAAACACTAAACCTTAAATTAAATTTAAATATTACATAAGATACTAAACTTAAACTTAAATTGAAATTGATTCATTTATTAAATTTACATACTATGTATATAAATTGAATGTCAATAAGGTACCGAACCCTAACTTAAGTAGGTATGTATGGTGTATAAGGTATTAAACACAAATCTTAACTCTAAATTGAGTTTGAGTTGTAATATTACATGAGTTACTAAAACTTAAATTGAAAATAAATTTGAATATTACATAAGTTACTAATCTCAAATGATAACCTCAAATTTAAATTGAATTTGAATATTACATAAGTTACTAAAACTTAAATGATATATAAGGTGTTAAACATAAACCTTAAACCTAAGTTACTAAACTTAAATTGTATATATAGTATTAAACATAAATTGAGTTTGATTATTACATATATTAATACAAATTCAAAATTGAATATTACCTAAGTTTCTAAAACATTAATTGAAATTGAGTTTTAATCTTCATAATTTTCAAATTCAATTTAGGGTTTAAAATTTAGTAACTTATGTAAACTTTAAATTGAATTGAGTTTGAATATTACATTTTTTAAAAAATTTGTAAGAAAAAAATGTAACGAGGGGTATCATGTGAGGTACTCACGAAAAAAATTCAAAAAATGACACCATTTGTTCAGATATTTACCCTTTGTGTTCAAATATTCGTCCTATATAGGAGTAATATTCAGACTCAATTTAAATTTATGTTTTAGTAATTTATATAATATTCAAACTCAATCTAAATATGTTACTTATGTAATATTCAAACTCAACCCTAAATAATTAAAATATTACACGAGGTACTAAATTTAAATTGAAATGTAATTATTCATTCATTAAACTTAAATATATAAATTGAATTTAAATATTACATAAGTTACTAATATAAAGTACTAAATTTAAACATTAAACATAAATTAAGTTTAAATATTATACTCCCTCTATCCACCAAAAGTGTGCTCACTTTTTTTATACATGTTTTTTAAAAAAAAATCATGTTTTAATTATAAAAAATATATGTGGAGTAACGAGTAAAGAATATTGTTGGTAGATACTTGATCTTGTTAATAAAGTAGAAAAAATATTCAAAACTTAATTAATTAAATAGAATAAGCATATTTTTTTGTGAACCCAAAAAAAGAAATGAGCACACTTTTGGTGGACGAGGAATATAAATTACTAAAACTTAAATTGAAATTCAAATTGAATTTAAAAATTATATAAATTATTAAAATTAAAAAAAATTGAACATGAGTATTGCAAAATTGAACACGACACAATTATTGTGACAAAAGACTGGAAGACACTTGAATTACCCTAATTCATTTTTTTAAACCTAAAACCGAATTTCCATTGAAGAACACAATAATACAATCCTCTCTCTCTCTAGATTCTTGAATTCAAAACCCATCCGCATTAATCCCCCAATCCATTTTTCACTACAAGAAAACGGCAATTTAGCCGCGAAAAAATTTGTCGCTAATTCTAATATTTTCGTCGCTAACGTGAGTTAGCGATGAAATAATTTTGTCGCAGGATTTGTTGCTATACGCCCGTCGCTAACGTGTTTGCGATAAAAAAAATTAATTTTGTCGCAAATGTTTGCGATGAAAATTTGAGTTTCATCGCAAAATATTAGCGACGAAAATTTGAGTTTTATCGCAAAATATTAGCGACGAAAATATAAGTTTCATCGCAAAATGTTAGCGACGAAAATATGAGTTTCATCACAAAATGTTTGCGAGGAAAATCAAACATTTGTCGCAGACACGTTAGCGACGGGTGTATAGCAACAAATCCCGCGACAAAATTATTTCACGACAAAAATATTAGAATTTTTGTTGCTAATATTTGGCTATGATATCCGATTTACGAATCATTCTCTAAATCCACTTCCGTACTCGACCAACCCAACCCGCACCCACACCTGACCCGCCCCAACCCACACCCGACCCACCCCAACCGAACCAATTCAATCGTTCTCTAAACCCACTTCTGCACTCGACCCGCCCCAACCCGTACCCAACCCACACCCGCCCCGCCCCAACCGACACCAACCCAACCCGACCCGCACCCACATACCTGCTCTCCCATTTTATTTAAATAAATATTTTATTTGGTCTTAGTGGGAATTGATCCCGGGTGGATGGGCGCCCATAGCTGGGCGCCTACCATTCGGGCAGAAAGCACTTTGGTTCATTTTTTTAATATTAATTATATATGTATTAAATTGTTACTAAATTAGTTATTTTAACTCATTTAATAATTTATTTCACATTTATTAATTGATTAATTTTTAACTTGTAACAACTATATATGTATATATACATGTGTATATATATTGTAATTTTAAAACAATTTCAATTGTAAAAAATCAATGTTACTTTAACAATTTAAAAAAAATTATATATATATATATATATATATATATTACAGTCAATCTTCATTCTCCCATCTTTAATTATTTCCATCTTCATTTGCATCATCATATTTATAAATATTTTTATAAACATTCATACTGATTTATAAGACATAAAATTTGGAGAATTATTAAACATTTAATTATATACATCGATTTTCTTGATTTAATAAGCATAGTTGATTTAATATTAGCCATGAAATATAATTATCATTGTTGTTCTTATTATTAACAACAAAATAAAATAATTTGATAAAAGTGTAGCGATAAAATATTTTAATTTTGTTGCAAATATTAATTCCAAGAAATTAGCCACAAAAAATATATTTTATCGCAAAATAATAGCGACTAAATATAATTTTCATTGTTGTCATAATTATTAACAACAAAACAAAAGAATTTGTTGCTAGTTTAGCGATGAAATATTTTTATTTCATCGCAAAAAGTAATTTCAATAAATTAGCCACAAAAAAATATATTTCATCGCAAAATATTAGCGATAAAATATAATTTTCATGGTTGTTCTGATTATTAACAACAAAATGCAGCAATACGTTGCTAGTATAGCGATGAAATATTTTAATTTCATCGCAAAAATTAATTTCAATAAATTAGCCACAAAAATTTCTATTTCATCGTAAAATATTAGTGACGAAATATAATTTTCATTGTTGTTCTGATTATTAACAACCAAATGAAGTAATTTGTTGCTAATATAGCAATGAAATATATAAATTTTGTTGCAAAAATTAATTTCAAGAAATTAGCCACAATATTTTCAATTTCATCGCAAAATATTAACAAGAAAATATAATTGTCATTGTTGCTCTGATTATTACCAACAAAATGATGTAGTTTGTTGTTAATAAAGTGATGAAATTTATAAATTTTGTTGCAAAAATTAATTTCAAGAAATTAGCCACAAAAATTTCTATTTCATCGCAAAATATTAGCAACGAAATATAATTTTCATTTTTGTTCTGATTATTAACAACAAAATGAAGCAATTTGCTGCTAATATAACGATGAAATATATAAATTTTGTTGTAAAAATTAATTTCAAAAAATTAGCCACGAAAATTTCTATTTCATCGCAAAATATTAGCAACGAAATATAATTTTCATAGTTTTTCTGATTATTAACAACAAAATGAAGCAAATTGTTGCTAATATAGCGATGAAATATATAAATTTTGTTGTAAAAAATAATTTCAAGAAATTAGCCACGAAAATTTCTATTTCATCGCAAAATATTAGCGACGAAATATAATTTTCATTGTTGTCTTGATTATTAACAACAAAATGAAACAATTTGTTGCTAATATAGCGATGAAATATATATATTTTGTTGCAAATATTAAATCTAACAATTTAGTAGCGAAGATTTATATTTCGTTGCTAAAAATTGATTTTAGCGATGAAATTTAGATTTGTCGCAAAATTTTCGTCGCTATTCCCCCCATTTCTTGTAGTCTTTTAACCTTTTCCATTAAATTTTGTTCTCCATTTTACAATTGGGGTTTTGCAAATAATCAAACCCATTCATCCGATCTAACATCCTCTCTCTCCCCACCACCCATGGATCCCTCCCCCTCCGCCGCCGGAAAATCCTACCGGCGTTTCAGCAAACGAGACTTCTACCCCGAACCACCTTCCAAAACGCCTCCATCTACTTCGCCGCCCAATCCGACACCCCCACCGCCTCCTGGGACGCTCCTCCGACGCCACTGAGCTCATCGACGGTAAAATGCAATCAAAGAACGAGATGAAAAAGTGCCTCACGTGGTGGAGTTGGTGAAGGTAGGTAGGGGATAGGGCCTTGGGAAGATAAAAAACTAATATTTAATTTATTACTTTTTTAAAATCTAATTTGATTTAAGGGTTACAATTGTCATTTGAACGACCAAAATGTGTCTACCTACAACATTTTTTTTCCTCTGTGGATAATTGGGTAAAATGCAAGTTTGGTCCCAAGAGAATATTTGAAAAACAATTTTAGTCCCACGTTCTTTTTTGGTCCCATTTTTTGCAAAAAAGGCCCCAACCGTTAAATACTTAACAGTTTCCGTTAAGTGATATTTTGCAAAAATGGTCCCGAAAAAAAATAAAAAAATTTAGGACATATTTTATGAAGGAAAATGGCATAGGGCCGTTTTTGTGGAGGGAAATGGCTCACATATTTCATTAAATAGCCTGCAACACTCACCAGCACAAAAACTACTTAAATCCATGTATACAAAATTAAGAATTAACACATGTCTATAAAAGATACTTCTAATTTCAGAATAAAAAAAAAAGATACTTCTATAGTATACTCACTGCAAAAAAAAAAAAAAAAAAAAAAAAGAGCAATGAATTTAAATTTCTATGATGATCAGTCAGGAAAAATATTTAGTTCCTACAAAATGACGATGGAGGAGAAGGATTTGAGACGTATATAATTACGAATCTTAGGACTAGGGATATCTACGTTATAAGTACAAGCTATCAGCATATCAGGCAATTAGAAAATTAGAGAAACAAAATTTTGAATTATTTACTAATAAACGCAATCTGAATAGAGACTCCGCAATCTGGAAGACAAACAACAGCATGAGGTTCTTCACACAACGTCAACCGCCCTTTAAACAACAAACAATGACTCCAAACAACAAACAACAACCATGATCCGAACAACAAAATAGCAATTCTACACAGCAAACTGCAACTTCGAACAACCACCTGACATAGAACAGCAGCAAATCCACAAAAAATCAACAACTATAAACACCTAACCAGCAAATATGGACTCCAAACAGCAAACAGACGACACAATTCAACAACAAACCGACACAAAATAGCAGCAATCAGCCAGTAAAAGGGCACAAAATATAGCAGCAACAGCAAACAGACACAGAATGGCAGCAAAAGTCACAAAACAGCAGCAACTACTTCCAGTTTACTCTATTAAAAAAGTGGTTTATAGTTAAATTTTCCCACTCAAATTATACAAATTAGTCAAATGGTCATTTTTTCAATAATAAAAGCAACAATTAAAAGAACTATATATCTAGAATACCGCGACTAAACAAACTACTAGAGGCAACAGACTACAATTAAACAATTTTAAAAATGTAAATTGGGTAACATACACAAATCACCCTTAAACAAATATTTTAGAACACCTATGTACATTTGTAGGAAGAGGAGATTTGCATTAGTTGACAAATTCCCAAGAATTAAGGAGAATTGGAAGGAAAATTATGAGTAGAGAGAAGCCTACATTGTGTAAATTCCTACACCTACATTATCATCTCGTTGGATGTATTAATCAAATGATTTTGCTTTTCTTGAGTGAAATTTTTGAATTCAGTATTAGTTATTTCAGACGAAGGAATAAAATCTTGTACAGCGTTTCGAACACACAAATTATTAAGCAAAATGCAAGCATTTCCAGCTGGTTTAGTTCTGAACACGGCACCTATGGGAACAGAATTATGTTTATGTCAATTAGGCATAGGAGGAACATGAGAGAGCTTAAACTATACATACACACTGTATTATTCATAAATGGAAAGAAACTATGCGAATAAATATTTTGTTGCTCTGTATTATAAGGGATTTGAAAAAAAAAAACATACAAGTATCATTTGAAAACACTCAACTACTAAAAAAAACATGGAAAACTCTGTAATCGCTATTTTCCAGAAATTTTGAAAAAAACATATGAAATTTTATCGCAAAAAAATAAATAAAAAGAAGCAAATTCGTTGGAACTTACGGAATGGTGGAGGTTCTCCAAGATTGATATTTCATCGTCGCAACATCTTCTTCAACACATCTCACAGTGCTTATGATCTTTGGATTTGTTGCGCTTTAATTTGGGGAATTTCAGTGAGTGTTGTGCGATTCGGGAATGATTAATGAGTGTTTCAGCTTCGATTTCGACTAGATTAACGCTGGGTTTGTGTGGATATTTTGGGGCAATTTGTTAGGGTTTTTCAGAATGAGGGGAATTGATATTGAGTGTTTGATTGAAATGGAGTGTTACGCGATTTTGTTCTCCAGATTAACGGCGCGTGTGTCTCACACTAAAAATTATGTTATTTTTAGACGGTGGAATTACATGGGACCATTTTTGTTCAAAATGGGACCAATTTCATGGACACATATTCTCTTGGGACCAAATTTGCATTTTTCCCGTGGATAATTGCAACATTTCCTCCCACTATGTGCCTTATGGTGAACCCCTCTTTTTATTAAATTGTATCTTTCCAAAATGGACATACAATTATCAAAACATTTCAAAATTACATCAAATGTCATTACCTTTTTCATTCAAAACATTTTTTTTTTGTCTTATTCTCCTCAATTGACTAATATATATATCATTATCAAAAATTTATTTTACCTTTTATAATACTATTTCCCCGTTGATTAAAAATATGTTCAATTTTCTTATTTGTTTGTTCACTATAAGCATGTTCATTTCCTTTTATAAAAACAATCATTTTATTTTTATCTCACAATAATCTCACGACACCTTTATTTTTTTTAAAAAATAACATATATCCAAGAATATAAGCATACATTTAATGAATGAAGAGGGTAATAAATAACTTTTACATTAAATTAACAATCTACTCCCTCCGTCCCCCTATAAGTTTCCCGCTTTCCTTTTATGGATGTCCCACAATAAGTTTCCCATTTCATATTTTTCCATTTTTGGCATATGATTTTCTCTCTCCCAATCACATCACTTACACTTTATCTATTATTTTATCATACTTCATCTCACACTCATCTATTATTTTCTCTCTCACCATCACATCACTTGTACTACATCTATTATTTAATTATATTTCTTAATCAAAACAACCAAAAGAAATGGGAAACTTATACTCCCACGGAGGGAGTATTAAAAGATGGAGGGTATATATAGTTACCTTAAAATATTTATTTTATTTAAAAATGAAAATTTCTTCACCATTGCACGCGCTATTCCAAGATGCATACAAGACAAACTTAGGGGATGTTTCTTTTGGGCTTTGGGTGGTTTTAAAAACCAGATTTTTGAAATCCTGGTTTTTGAAATCCCGATGAATAGTAATATGGGTGTTTCTTTTGGGTTTTGGAATAGTGAAGGATTTAACTTTATGTCAAATCAAGTTGTAAGATTGAATGAGTTTGTATTATTATATTATTGTTTGGTGAGATTATAATGATTAGTTGATTAAATGTATTATATTATTGTATTATTATATTATTATAGTATTATTATATTATTGTTGAAAAAGAATATAATGATTGGAGTAATATTATATAGATATAACTTTATGTCAAATCAATATGTTTGATAAGGGTGGTTTTGAGTGGATTTTGAAAACCGGTTTTTAAATCCCGAAGTAAAACGGGTTTTGGATCTTGAAATCCAAAACCTGGTTTTTAAAACCAAAAAGAAACATCCCCTTAGTGTAATAGTAATACGTAAATCAGAGTTGTATGAAAAAGCGTGTTGACGGATATCCAAACTCGTCATTTCTTGTTGTTTCAATATTATTTCTGAATTCCTTTATGAAAACTGATAACAAAATGTCTTCATTTAAATTCCATTTAATTCTTTAATTTTATTGTTTCGATTTTCATTTTATCCTTTTCTTAATTGGGTTATTAAGCTTGTAAAATGGGATATTTTTGAACTTTTTTTTTTTTTTTTACGGGGGTTATTTCAGAACTGTTATGGAATATTGAACAAAGCTATTTCAATCACAAATAATAAAACAAGACAAACAAGAACACAATGAATTGAACAAGTAGGAACACATGATTTACGTGATTCGATCAAATGATCTACGTCCACGGAGGATAAAGACTCTCTTTACTAACTTGAACAAGTGTTTATAATTACAAGTATGATTCACAAAAAAACTTGCTAACTCGCTCAACTCACAAAGATATCACTAAGATTTGGCACAAAGTCTAACGATTCACTTAGATTCGATAAGGCATATCAGCTGATATGGCTTCAGCAGACTTGGACCCCAACATTCCTGATACAGATCAGACGACTTACACTCAGTAAAGTTGTCCTCACTTTATCAGATGAGTTGATCCTAATCAGATGACTAAGGCTTATTAGCTGAGTTGACCTCACTCAACTGCCTTGACTCAAACCAGATGACTAACTTCTCTTCAGATAAGCACTAGGATTAGATGACATCTTTAATATTGCATTAATCCTAACAATTCTCCACCTTAATGCAAGATTGCCTCCTCCTAACCCTCCTTAAGGCCATTGTTCACTCTCCATAGTGAACATCCGAAGTTCTAAGGTTTACCAATTCTATGCAATGTTTGAACTTATTGTTTGGTAACGCCTTAGTCAACATATCTGCTGCATTTTCTTCAGTAGTAACTTTCTGAACTTCTACCAGGCCTTTCTGTAAGACATCCCTCGCAAAATGTAACTTCACATCAATGTACTTCGATCTCTCATGGAACACTTGATGTTTAGCTAGATGGATTGTACTTTGATTATCACAGAACTGGAACACTCTTCTGGTATATGCCAAAATCTCTCAAGATGCCCTTCAACCACAATGCTTCCTTGACTGCTTCAATTAAGGCTATATACTAAAATTCTATTGTGGATAAGGTCACCATTGATTGTAAAGCCGATCTCCAAATGATAGCAGTGCAATACAAAGTAAATATATAACCAGGTAGGGACTTCCTTAAATCATGACAGTTGACCTCTCGAACACTAAACCTAAGTCTTATGATCCATTCAGATATCTTAGAATCCCTTTTAAAGCCTCCCAGTGCAGCTTACCAGGGTTTCCCATGAATCTACTCACCATACTAACAACATAGGCTAGATCAGGCCTGCTGCACACCATGTCATACATGAGACTACTCACTCCATTAGCATAAGGAACAATAAGCATCTACTTCTTCTCATCTTTTGTTTGAGGAGAATGCTTTACTGATAACTTGAATTGCTGACCAAATGAAGTGCTCACTGACTTTGATTGATGCATAAGAAACCTCCTTAAGACCTTCTGAACATAACTTTTCTAGAAAAGGAACGGCTTTCCAGCTTTCCTATTTCTGAAAATATCCATCCCCAATATTCTCTTTGCTTCACCCAAATCCTTCATTTCGAACTGTTACTCAGCTGCTCCTTTAGCCGAGTAATCCTCTTCATACTCTTGCTAGCTATAAGCATATCATCTACATAGATCAATAGATAGATGCTCTCTAGATTTTCTTGTTTACCAATATACACACAACTGTCATATCTGCTTCTTAAGAAACTAATAGAAAGAATGAAATGATCAAACTTTCTATACCATTGTCTAGGACTTTGCTCAAGCTCATACAATAATTTCTTAAGCAAGCATACCTTATTTGCACTCAAGGACAAAAATATCGGTATCTGTAAAAATATCGAGACCTTAAATTTATGAAAATATCGATGGATATATCGATAACGATAAATTTTAAAAATTATAAAAATTTAATAACAAACCTTTAAGACATAAAATTTTAAAAAAAATTGAATACCTTTTATATCAGTGATAAATTTATATAAAATATAATATACAATGTTATTTCGTACGATATTTATCAATATTTTTCGAAATGTATCGACATTTTCTCGATATTTTCCGATATTTTCTCGATATTAAACTCAATATTGTTATTGTCTACCGATATTTATCGATATTTTTAATTTTTTTACAAATATCGTGGAAATATCGATTCTTCCCAATATCGATATCGGTGACCCCGAAAATGGATATATCGGGGATACATCGGAGATATTTTCGGATATTTTTGTTCATGCTTGCACTTTTAGGCATGGCAAACCCTTCTGGTTGGTGCATGTATATTGTTTCAACTAGATCTCCATGCAAGAATGCAGTTTTGACATATAGTTGATTTAACTCAAGACCATCTTGAGCAACCTTTGACAAAAGTAATCTTATTGAACAATGTTTAACAACAGGGAAGAATAACTCATTGAAGTCAATTTCTTCCCTTTGTGTGAATCCTCTAGCTACCAACCTTGCCTTGAATCTGATGTGCTCCTTTACACCACCAGATCCAACTTTAAGCTTCTTCTTGAAGAGCCACCTGCAGCTGACTAACTTCTGGTTGATTGGCTTCTCTACATGGATCCGAGTCTGGTTCTTCTCTAAGGATTGCAACTCCTCTGACATGGTTGTTATCCAATGCTCTTTCTCTGGACTGGTGATAGTTTCCCTATAGTTTTTTGGCTCACAATGCTCCACCTGTTCTGCTGTGATCAGAGCATATGAAACAAGATCAGCTTGGCCAAATCTTGATGGGGGATGAATCTGCCTCCTGAGTCTATCTCTTGCAAGACTATAATTCCTTAGATCAGTAGGGTTGACCTCCATGGTAACATCTTCTGGATCATCTCTTTCTATCTGTTCAGGGACACCCTCATCTGGGGCGTTGTCTTCTAGGTTCATATCAGCTGGGTTAGCCACCTCCTCTAGTGCTAACTCATCTGATCCCAGAAACTCTACCTCAGCTCCACCAAGAGTTTGTGTCCTTGATGGTCCCCACACATCTAAATGAACATAATCCAGCAGCTCAGTTGTGGTGTGCTCACTCTTCTGGAATGACTTCTTCTTGGCCTTGCCAAGAACACACAGCTCACAAAACTTCAGATTTTTGAACATCTTCTGAGAGAACACCCCCTTCTTGGATAACTCCATCAGGCCCTTCTCCCACACATGTGCCAATATTTTATGCCAATGCATTGCATCATCTGTGCTCATGGTTATATCAGCTGCCCATGTGATTGTCTCCTCAACCACTTTTTTCTTCTTCCATTGCATCACTATCTTATCAGCTCTGGTAACCAGTAAACAACCAATTTTTGTCTTGAATTCATAACCCAAAGTGTTTAGTGTGCCAAGAGATATTAGGTTTTGTTGGGAATAAAATGATACATGTTTTGATTAAATACCAAAACCCCCTGAGACATGCCCAAGTCAAGATGATTGTGTTCAAAATGTGATAGAACACATAGCACTAGGCTAGATGAGAAGCTGATATGTTAGGCAGCTCTTAGATGATTAGATGCACAATGTGAGGGGGAACCTATGACTTCAAAATGATCAAGATCAAGTCCCCTCAAGGCTCAAAGTCTGGAACAAACTCTAAGGACAAGAAAACTCCATATGAAACCTAAAACCTTGATCAGGAGAGTTGTCCAGAAGAGTTTCTTCTATACAAGAAGAAGATTGCAAAGCTCAAAAGGACAAGATGAATCAAATATTATGATCAGGAGAGTTGTCCAGAGAAGTCAACTCTATGTGAAAAAGCTCTGATGCTAAAAGACCAAGTATGCTGATCAGGAGAGTTGTCCAGAAGAGTTGCCTGAGCAAGTTTGAACCAGAACAAAGGTTCTAATGCTTAAAGGCCAACCATGCTGAAGAGCTGGAGACAACCATACCCTAAAGAACTTCATTGAAACATGCTAAGATCAACTTGGAGTGAAAGAAAGGGAAAGAGCCAAGTCATCTGAAGAAGAGCAAGCCAACCTTGCTGAAAGGCAAAACTGCTGATAGTGATAAGGAGAGTTGTCCAGTTGATAAGGAATGTTGTCCTATCATTGGATCAACCTTCAAAAGCCATGTCCTAGTCCTAACAAGAAGTCAAACATTGGGAAAAGTGCTGCAGAAAGAAGACAAAGTCTTACAAGCCGTTTATTACCCAAATAAGGACATGTCACTATCAAGAATCTGTCTTCCAGTTTGAAGAACTCAGGGAAGACATTTATAGCAATTTGGGGCTGTCTCTCCAACGGGCAAATCCTCATTTTGTCTATAAATACAAGGAGTGTGAAGACCATTTGAAGCATCCATTCTACATCCAACTGAGCAACTATTCTGAGAGCTTCAAAGTCTCCAAAAGACATCCTTAGTCTTGAAAGACTTTTTCTAAGTTAATCCCAATTGTATATCCATACATAAGCTTAGAGAGATATCCTATCCTTATACCTTGATCTTCATTGTAAAGGATATCTCATTAGTTGGAACCTTACTTCAATCCTTACCCCTTTCAAGTGAGAAAATGAGAAGGTTGTAGTAGTAGAAGTGGTAGGAGCTGACTGTTAAGAGAAGAACAATTCAGTTCTGAGTTGAGAAGAGGGTACTAGGACTCTAGACATCCTAGGGATTAATTCACCAAGGAGTGGTGTTATTGATCAAGTGCACCTTGGCACTATAAAACAAGTTAATTCCAAGAGTGAAGGAATTATCCTGTTAAATCAGGGAAAGTGGATGTAGGAGCTTGAGTCTCTGAACCACTATAAACTCTTGTGTTGATTTACCTTACAAAGTACTTACATTCATTCAACACTGCACACAAAACTGATCTTTCAAAAGACACATATTCAAAGACTGTGCAAAACTAATTTGGACAAGTTCCCTGAAACTAAACTGGACTGCATTGGATTGACAAAGTAATTTCAGAAACTTAAGGAGTCTAAACTTAAAGGGCCAACCACTATTCCGCACATATAACTCCCCTAGATAGTTATTCAACTGAGTACTCAATAGTACTTAGTAGTTTGACTATCTTAGAAGAGTTAATCATCTTCAGCAGAGTTGTCCAAGACAACCTTGCTGAGCTCTGGTTTGATCAAAGTTGAAAAGAATTGCATACAAGTGTATTCCCCCCCCATACACTTGTTATATACTCCTTTCAGGACCAACAAGTGGTATCAGAGCAGGGGTTCAAAGACCACTGCCTCTGAAAATCCATCTTGATTTTCAAAATTCACATATTTGTGTGGTCACTGAACTGATCTCTATCTGAAATCTATTACTTGTTGACTAACTGATTATTCTTGAGATATGGCCAACAACAATGCTGTTCCTCCACCTGCTGTTCAAGGATTGGACAACATGGCCACAAATCCAGTCAATCACATTTCACATCATAAATTGCCCATGTTCTCTATAGACAACTATGATTTCTGGAAAATTAGAATGAGAGCTCATCTTGCATCTCTTCATACTGATATGTTAAGAGTAATCACAAGAGGACCTTTTGTGTTTACCCAAACTAACCCCAGGGTAACAGATGAGCAAAGAGCAGATGTAAGGGAACTGATTCCCAAGAATGAGGATGACTTCACTACTGATGAAAAGAGGAAAGATAGTCTAAATTATCTTGCCATGAATACCCTCTATCAAACAATTCCAGATGCAGTTATGGGAAGAGTCTACCATTGCACCACAGCCAAAGAAATCTGGGATACTCTTGCTGAGATGTGTGAGGGTACAGAAAAGATCAAGGAGAACAAGCTCCAAGTTGCTGTGCAAAAGTTTGAGCAATTCACAATGGAAGCTGATGAATCCATTGATAAGTTTGCTGGTAGATTCACTGATGTGATGAATGAAATCAACTCATTGGGCAAGGTGTACTCCAGGAGAGAAGTTGGACTAAAGATCTTGAGAAGTCTCACTCAAAAGTGGGATGTCTATGCTGTGATGATGCAGAACACCAAGGATCTCTCCTCCATGCCCATGCAACAAATCTTCTCAGAACTCAAAGCCTATGAGTTCGACCTCAATAGAAGAAAACCTGTTGAGGAACCTTCAAATCCTACTAAGGGAGTGGCATTCAAAGCCAAAGTTGCTGAACCTGAAATGCAACCCACTCCCAGATCATCAAAGTCAGTCTCAAAGACTGAAATGAAGGAAGAACTAGCCCTGATGGCTAGAAGGTTTGACAAGCTGAACACAAGGTTTGGTAGATACAAGAAATTCTACCAAAACAACATATTCGGGAGAAGATACAACTCCCCTGAAGATCAGGCCAAAGACAAAAAGCCTGAAGAAAAGAGATCAGAGGACAAGTACTCTGATAGGAGAAGGTCCAGTAGAGCTGACTGATACACGCGTTATACAACACTAAAATAAACAACCGCAAGTGTACGGTGTCTATCGTAGTGTGATAAGCACGAGGTCGATCCCACAGGGAGGTTAAGCGTAAAAGGGTAGTTTGCTAGTCGAGTTCTAAGTAGACGTGATCGATAATTTGAGTGGTGTGAATTACTCTAATATTACCTAACAAGTGTCAGAAATAAGTAATAAAGAGCAAAGACGAAATCGATCAAATACCAAGCAAACTAGTAAAATGAACGTAAAACGAATGTAACTCAAAGAGAAAAGGTGGGTTCCAAGGCAATTGTAGTTCTTAGATGTCCGTTTATGAATGTTGTCTCGTTTAAAGGGCCATTAAGGTTATCCCGTATAAGGTGATCACACAAAAAGAACTAATCGATCTCCCGATACAAATTAACCCAAAGACGCAATGTAATATAAGCTCGTATGTCTACATCACAAACATTACACCATCTAAAATAGCTCCTAAGATCATTCGATTCCCTCTCCGATAATTAATCCTCTCCCGAGATCATAATAATACCGGGTTGCATATTCGCATACGATTAAATGGAATAAATCTCCCGATACTACCCCAATTAACAATAAATCAAGCAAATCATTATGGCCACTAACAACATGCTTTACAATGAATAATTGAATATGCAAATACGAGATAAACACCAATTAAAGCAAGAAATTACTCATAAACATCAATCCAAGTCTTACAATGCCTTAGAACCACAAAGTTGTTTAGCTACTAACTAGCATAATCAAATTACAAATCCCAAATGAAATAACTAAATAAAAAGGAAAAGAAAGAGAAAGCTTAGTCTAGAATGTGGTAGGGAATGGAATTTGGGAGCTAATGCATCCTTTCTTGAGTGATTTGATGAAGAATTGATGAAGATATGGCCAAAACACCTCCAAGTATGTGTAACTATGTGTGGATTGGGGGAGAATGTCTTGGGTTTCAAGAATGAGGCCTTATATAGTGTTGGGGTAGGGTTTAAGGATGAAAATTGCACTTAAGTCCTTGGAAATTGGACAAAATATGCAAAAGGCACCGAGAGCAGGGGTGACTCGGCCGAGTGGGACAGCTCGACCGAGTTGGGGTGTTAAAATCGTGACCAAAATCTTCAGGGCTCGGCCGAGTTGTCCCACTCGGCCGAGTGCACTTCGTTCCAGGGGCTACGAGTCGTTTCAGGGCTCGGCCGAGTTCGGTCACTCGGCCGGATGCATCTCGTTCCAGCTTCCAAGTTTTGCCTCGCGACTCGGCCGAGTTGTCCAACTCGGCCGAGTGGTTAATTCACTCCAGATTTCGAACTTGTTCAGCAGCTCGGCCGAGTCAGGGAGCTCGGCCGAGTGGAAATAGGTTCCAGATTCTGCATCCTTCAGTAGCTCGGCCGAGTTGTCCAACTCGGCCGAGTTGTCTCTCCAAACTTTTCCTCGCACTCGGCCGGATCAGCTAGCTCGGCCGGATGGAAGTTGATTCCAGAATCTGCCTTGATCAGGGGCTCGGCCGAGTTGGCTAGCTCGGCCGAGTTGCTGGGCACTCCAAACTTGTTTCGTGCATATCTTTCGCCTCGGTTGTCCGATTGTCTCGATTCTTTAGGCTATTCCACTCCGATTTTCGAGACGAATCCAACCGTGCACGTCTCTTCCTGATCCAGTGAGGTATGGTTGGTGTTTTGCTCCAAATTTCATCGTATTTCCTACAAAATCGACAAAACACAACCTTTCTCTCATTTCGGCTTAAACAATCATATTCCATGCATAAATCAATGAAATCCACATCAAAACACACTTCACATGTGCCTCTAAAACGTGTAAATTCCACCCGAATCAAACTCCCCCAAACTTAAAATGTTGTTTGTCCTCAAACAACTAAGCACTTAAAGCAATGAGGGTGGAATGATCACAATGGAATATTCAATGCAAATCACACATGCAAAGTAAGATGTAATAATATCTCTTTCTCCAAGTGCATTTCTTAATGAAAGTTATAGGTTCACTATTGCAATCCACATTCATAGATCAAAGAATGCACAAGTACACAACACATTGTGATGGGAAACAAAATCCAAATGCTCAAGTCCTCTACTCACATGATGGAGTGTTTCTCTCAAACACACAAATAAATTAAGGATATTAAAACACTCATCAACCAAGTCATGCTATGCAATCACCATATGCTTGCCCAACTTCTACTTTCTACATGCACTCAAATGCTCAACAATGTGATCAATAGGACTTAATCAAGGATGTAACATTGGCTCTTTGGTTAAGGTGGGGTAAATTTGGATGAAGTGACTCATAAACTAGTGGAGAGCGAGAGATAAAGACGTACATCTCAAAAACTTCTCAAGATAAAGTTACAATTCCGCGGATTACAACTCAAAAACTCTAACTTCCACAATTTATTTGTTCTCTTTTAAGCACATTCTACACCACAAAACCATTGAACACTTTTTTTCTTTTCAAGCTTTTGGGGCTCTTTGTCCCTCTTTTCTTTTCCATTGATTTTCTTTTCATCTTTCTCTTTTTCTTTCAACCTTTCCACTTTCTCCTTTCACCAAAGATATTCATTCAAGCACATGTTTTCCACTTTGTCTTTTATTCTCCACTAGATGTAGGTATCAAAGGCTCAAAAAAGGCTAAGTGGTTAACATTGTAGTTTGCCAAGAAAATGAGGGATTAAGCTCAAGGGGCTAACTACGGAAGATTACTTCGGTTTTGGGAAATTTTGGCTAAGTGACTTTTCTTAGAACAAGATGGCCTATATCACATCACATCATCTCACACAATCATGCTTTCAAACAAGAACTTAGGCAAGTTCTAGAATCACTAGCAATAACTTAGTCCACTCTCAAATGAACTAAACCGGATTACATGCTCGATTTAAGGCTCAATTCTCACCGGTTAATTCAATAGGACTCTCACATTCATCAAATGTCCCCAAACAACAACACATCATATATCCATGCTATCCAAGATCACAAATATGAACACAATCGTGAAACTATATCCAACATCAATCATGCTTTCATTCAAAGCAAATAAACATCATCACAACTACTCAACAATGGATTCCAATGACTATTCATGCTCACATTTCACCAATTGTCCACTACCCAACATATGCTCAAAACCAACTAAACCAATATACTCATGTGAAAGCCAAGTGTGTGCCGGTGCAAAATGTGACACAAGTAGAATGACGAACCGGTGCAAGGGTAACAACTAGTAGAAAAATAATAATAAAAAAAAATAACTCCCCCAAACTTAGAATTTTACTATGTATAAATTCTAAGTTTGGGGCTACAAGTTGTTACCTCCCTCCTTGCACATCCAATGCTTCTTCAAAGATCACCATTGCAACACTTGCTTTCTCTCTCCAAAGTTGGTTTTGCTTTCTTCTCTATTCTTCAAGACAAGGTGTCCATAGTACTCTTCATCCATACCTACAAAATAAACCAAGCTATCAACACTACTAAAGCAATAAAAACAAGAAAGCAATAAAACCTTGGGTTGCCTCCCAAGAAGCGCTATTTTTAACGTCCTATGCCGGACGGTTCTCCTTGAGGGGAATATCAAGTCACCCCCTTGTCACCCTTGTTCTTGACTTTCCTTGCCCATACAACTTTCTTAAGTCCATCAAAACATCCACTAGCTAGCCCATCCGGCTCTTCAACCATGTCATAAGAAGTTGATGCCTCATTTATCCCCAAGTTCGTATAAGTAACTTTTCTTGATTTGGGGGAGTTTTTGAAGAAAACTCCCCCAAACTTGGCCTTCTTGCCCATCTCTAACTCCTTGTCTTCCACCTTGGGGTTCTCCTCCACAAAGTTGATTTTGAAATCTTCTTCCACCTTCTCTTTCATTGGCTTCGGAGGGTGATCTCCTCTAGAGTATCCATACTCTCCATCTTCATCGTCCCGGATTTTGATGGCTCTATAAATGTTGAACAAGACTTTCTCATCGTTCACTTAAAGTTCTAGCTCTCCTTTCTTCACATCAATTTTAGCCCCACCGGTTGCCAAGAATGGCCTTCCCAAAATCAATGGAACATACTTATCTTCTTCCATATCCAATACTACAAAGTCCACCGGGAATATAAACTTATCAACCTTAACCAACACATCTTCCACTATACCCAAAGGGTATGTCACGGATCTATCCGCCAATATAAGGCTCATTGTGGTTTGTGTAAGCTTTCCCAAACCAAGTGACTTGAATATGGACAAGGGCATGAGATTAATGCTTGCTCCCAAATCACACAAAGCTCGAAATGTACCTCCATCTCCAATAACACATGGCAAGGTGAAGGATCCGGGATCTCTAAGCTTTTGAGGTAGCTTTGCTTGAATGATTGAGCTACACTCCTCGGTCAAGTGAACCGTTTCATACTCCACCATCTTCCTCTTGTTGGACATAATTTCTTTCAAGAACTTGGAGTAATGGGGCATTTGTTCTAGAGCTTCGGCGAAGGGAATGTTGATGTGGATCTTTTTGAACATCTCTACAAACTTGGCAAACTTGTGATCCAAACCCTTTTTCTTCAATCTTTGGGGGTATGGAAGGGGTACCTCATTTTTGCTCTTGTCTTGAGGAGGGATTGCCTCCTCACTCTTCTTCTCCCCTTCTTTCTCTTTCACTAAGCCATCATCTTTGTCAACACCCTCGGGTGCTATTACCACTTCCTCCTCTAACGGCATCTTGGGCCCTTCGTAGCTTGTCCCACTTCTTAGCCTTATGGCATTGCATTGCTCCTTGGGATTTAGCTCCGTGTTAGAGGGGAATTGCCCCGGAACGTGTTGCTTTCCAATGGCATTAGAGAGTTGGCCTATTTGCTTTTCTATGGCTTTCATGTTGTTTGCCATATTCTTGATCATTTCTCCTTGTTCATCAAATCTTTGCCGAGTTATGTTATCATTCTCTCTAGTCTCTCTCATGAATTTCGTGGTTTCCCCCATAAAAGCACAAAACATATCCTCCATTGATGGCTTTGATGAAGACTCCACAATAGCTTCATCTCTAACATTAAAATTTGGAGGTGGGATGATGGCATTCCTTGTGTTGGCATAGGAGAAATTCTCATGTTGCCTCAATCCGGGATGGTAATGATTCGGGTTAGGGGGATTTTGCCTCTCGTTCCAACCTCTTTCTCGAAATTGACGGTCCCTTTGATTGTTCATATAATGGGCCTCTTCATATTGATCTTCACTAGGTCCCATCAATGACTTGGCCGCCATCATCGAAGTCAACTTGTCCATCTTGTTGGACAAAGTAGCAAAATCATCCGACTCCTTCGTGGAAGCAACTTTCCGGGCTTGCCTTCTCTCGGATGGCCATTGGTGTCCATTCTTTGCCATCTCCTCTAGAAGCACATAGCCTTCATCCGTCGTCTTTCCAAGCAAAGAACCTCCACCGGCCGAGGCATCCACCATCCCTCTCGTTCGATGGTCCATCCCGTTGTAGAAATAGCAAATCAATTGATCTCTTGAGAACCCATGTTGAGGGCAACTTCTTATCAAATCCTTGAAGCGCTCCCAAACCTCGGCTAATGACTCATCGTCATCTTGCATAAATGAAGAAATCTCTCCTCTTATCTTGATGGTCTTGCTTGGAGGAAAGTACTTCATAAGGAAGGCATCTACAAGGTCGGCCCAATTTTCGATTGTCCTTAGATCAAGGGACATGTACCATTGCTTTGCACGATCACGGAGTGAGAATGGAAACAATTGGAGACGGATGTAATCTTGAGGGACACGATTAATCTTAACCGTTCCACTTATCTCTAAGAATTGAGATAAATGGAGGTTAGGATCCTCCTTCGACAACCCTCCAAATTAGTTGTTTTGGACCATCATGATCAAGGCCGGCTTGAGCTCAAAGTTATGAGCGTCTACGGGTTCCCTACCCGCTCCTCCATAAGGTCTAGGGATGGGACGGAAGTGGTCTCTCAAGACTCTTTGATTCCCGTTTTCCTCCCGTTGCTCTCCATCTCCTTCCACATTTGCATTTCCTCCATTCCTTCGATTGAAGTTATCTCTCATACCTCCTTGTGGTCGATTACCACCATTTCCATTTGGCTCCACCATGCCTTCGATATCCTCTTGGTTCCTTTCCTCTTCCACATTAGGATTCTCCCTTCGATTCATTCTTTCCAACTCTAGTCTTCTCCTTTCGGCATTTTGTCTTCGACAATGAGCTTCGATTTCCGGGTCTAGGGGTAGCAAATCTTGTTGATCTCTCCTAGCTCGGGTGATCATATGCCATGTCTAGACAAAAGTTCAAAAGAAAGTAAGAATCACAAGTGGAATCAAAGTAAAACAAATAAATATTTTTGGGATTTTTGCAAATAAGGGAAGCAAGTAAAATGTCTAAATTAAAACTCTCCTAGCCTACACTCTAGAGCTTATAAAAACCTCCCCGGCAACGGCGCCATAAACTTGATACACGCGTTATACAACACTAAAATAAACAACCGCAAGTGTACGGTGTCTATCGTAGCGTGATAAGCACGAGGTCGATCCCACAGGGAGGTTAAGCGTAAAAGGGTAGTTTGCTAGTCGAGTTCTAAGTAGACGTGATCGATAATTTGAGTGGTGTGAATTACTCTAATATTACCTAACAAGTGTCAGAAATAAGTAATAAAGAGCAAAGACGAAATCGATCAAATACCAAGCAAACTAGTAAAATGAACGTAAAACGAATGTAACTCAAAGAGAAAAGGTGGGTTCCAAGGCAATTGTAGTTCTTAGATGTCCGTTTATGAATGTTGTCTCGTTTAAAGGGCCATTAAGGTTATCCCGTATAAGGTGATCACACAAAAAGAACTAATCGATCTCCCGATACAAATTAATCCAAAGACGCAATGTAATATAAGCTCGTATGTCTACATCACAAACATTACACCATCTAAAATAGCTCCTAAGATCATTCGATTCCCTCTCCGATAATTAATCCTCTCCCGAGATCATAATAATACCGGGTTGCATATTCGCATACGATTAAATGGAATAAATCTCCCGATACTACCCCAATTAACAATAAATCAAGCAAATCATTATGGCCACTAACAACATGCTTTACAATGAATAATTGAATATGCAAATACGAGATAAACACCAATTAAAGCAAGAAATTACTCATAAACATCAATCCAAGTCTTACAATGCCTTAGAACCACAAAGTTGTTTAGCTACTAACTAGCATAATCAAATTACAAATCCCAAATGAAATAACTAAATAAAAAGGAAAAGAAAGAGAAAGCTTAGTCTAGAATGTGGTAGGGAATGGAATTTGGGAGCTAATGCATCCTTTCTTGAGTGATTTGATGAAGAATTGATGAAGATATGGCCAAAACACCTCCAAGTATGTGTAACTATGTGTGGATTGGGGGAGAATGTCTTGGGTTTCAAGAATGAGGCCTTATATAGTGTTGGGGTAGGGTTTAAGGATGAAAATTGCACTTAAGTCCTTGGAAATTGGACAAAATATGCAAAAGGCACCGAGAGCAGGGGTGACTCGGCCGAGTGGGACAGCTCGACCGAGTTGGGGTGTTAAAATCGTGACCAAAATCTTCAGGGCTCGGCCGAGTTGTCCCACTCGGCCGAGTGCACTTCGTTCCAGGGGCTACGAGTCGTTTCAGGGCTCGGCCGAGTTCGGTCACTCGGTCGGATGCATCTCGTTCCAGCTTCCAAGTTTTGCCTCGCGACTCGGTCGAGTTGTCCAACTCGGCCGAGTGGTTAATTCACTCCAGATTTCGAACTTGTTCAGCAGCTCGGCCGAGTCAGGGAGCTCGGCCGAGTCAGGGAGCTCGGCCGAGTGGAAATAGGTTCCAGATTCTGCATCCTTCAATAGCTCGGCCGAGTTGTCCAACTCGGCCGAGTTGTCCAACTCGGCCGAGTTGTCTCTCCAAACTTTTCCTCGCACTCGGCCGGATCAGCTAGCTCGGCCGGATGGAAGTTGATTCCAGAATCTGCCTTGATCAGGGGCTCGGCCGAGTTGGCTAGCTCGGCCGAGTTGCTGGGCACTCCAAACTTGTTTCGTGCATATCTTTTGCCTCGGTTGTCCGATTGTCTCGATTCTTTAGGCTATTCCACTCCGATTTTCGAGACGAATCCAACCGTGCACTCCTCTTCCTGATCCAGTGAGGTATGGTTGGTGTTTTGCTCTAAATTTCATCGTATTTCCTACAAAATCGACAAAACACAACCTTTCTCTCATTTCGGCTTAAACAATCATATTCCATGCATAAATCAATGAAATCCACATCAAAACACGCTTCACATGTGCCTCTAAAACGTGTAAATTCCACCCGAATCACTGACCCCTCATCATCAAAAGGAAGATATGAATCCAAGAAGGATGATGATGAAGACCTGTGCTACAATTGCAAAAAGAAAGGGCATTTCCAGTATGACTGCCCTGAACTGAGCTCTAAAGAAAGAAGAGAAAGACAAGCTAAGAGAGACAGAAAGTTCACCAATAGAAAAGCCATGATGGCTGGTGAAGAATCTGATAGTGCTGAAAGCTTCAACTCTTCAGATGGACTGTTCTCAAACAGTGATGATGATGATGATGTGTGCAACATGGCTCTTGAGGATGATGAGGTATCCTCCACTTCTAGCTCACCATCATTTCTATCACAGAACACTAGTGAAGTCAACTTGAAACTTTCCTTTGGGAAGTTGATGGAAGATTTCACTAGATTACAAGAATTTCATGATAACTGTATGAGAGAAAATGAAAGATTGGCTATTGAACTTACCAAAAACTCTGAGATAGCTGTTGATGTCAAATATACTGAGTTATATCAATAAGCCTTGAGAGAGCTTAAGGAAGCAAATCTCAGGATAGTTGACCAACAAAAGGAGATTGACAATCAACTACTTTTTCAGAAAAGAAAAGATTTTGAACTAAAAATTCTAAATGCCAAGTTTGAAAATCTCTCACATGAATATGATATTCTTAAATCAAGTGAAGAGAGCCTGAAACTAAAGATGTCTGCTTTGAACAAGTCCTCTAGAGCAATAGAGGAAATTCAGAGTTATCAAAGACATATGGCTCAAAGAAGTGGATTAGGTTTTGATCCATTTGAATCTTCACCTTGTCTTAGTGTTTCCTCTACAAGTAACACTAAGAAAATCTTTGTTAAATCAGTGGCACAACAAGCTGAAAATGAAATAATTCAGCCACTGAACAAAGGAAAGGGCAAAATGAATGAAATGCCTACTCTAGTGCTTCAGGAGACTAGACACAAACCTTTAGAAAAGGTCAAGGCTCCTGAACACAAGAGGAATGTTGGTCAGCAGAGTAGACCCAATGGAAGGGCAACTCTCCTGAACAATGTTCAGAGGAGTTATCCAAGGTATAATCAGTCTAGGCCAACTCATCTGAGAAAGCCTCAGCTGAATAGACCTAAGGAAAACTATCCTCAAAGGCAGAATAAAATGAGACAACCAAAACCCTTCATGCCAAAGGGTAATGGTCATAAAAATGCCTTTCCTCAAAGACTTCATCAAGCTGCACAAAGGACTCATAAGTTCAGGAGAGTTGACAACTCCCCTGAAACCTACAGAGTTAACACATTCACACATACTTTCCCAAAGGCATTTAAGGGAAAGACAGTGTATGTTGATGCACAAGGAAAACAACTTAGCCACCTTGAATCAATCAGGGTGATTAGGCAAGTTTGGGTTCCTAAAGGTACAGCAAACCTCTCAGGACCCAAAACTCAAAGGGTACCTAAACCTATCTAATTGCAGGTACCAATGGGCCACAAGAAGAGGAGCATGAACAAAAAGACAGCATGGTACCTTGACAGTGGATGCTCAAGGCACATGACTGGAAACAAGGAACTCCTCACTGATTTTATTGAAAAAGAAGGCCCAAATGTTACTTTTGGAGACAACTCACAAGCAACAACAAAAGGTTATGGTACTTTGATGATTGGTAACATCAAAGTAACCAATGTATCTTATGTAGCTGGTCTCAAATATAATCTCCTAAGTATCAGTCAATTCTGTGACAAAGATTTTAAAGTTGAGTTCTCAAGTGGAAAATGTCTAATTAAGGATAAAACTCAACAAACCTTACTGACTGGAATTAGGAAGGGAAATGTGTATTTTGCAGACTGGGACAAGTCTACTGATGCTGCATGTTTCATTGCTAAGAGTACTAGTGAACAAAGCTGGTTATGGCATAAGAGGCTAAACCATCTGAACTTCAAATCAATGAACAAACTTGCTAGAAATGCATTAGTTAAAGGACTACCTAATGAGGTTTTCATAAAAGAACATGTGTGTAAGCCATGTCAAGAGGGAAAACAGATTAAAGCCTCATTTAAAGGTAAACCAGTCATCTCTACTGAAAGGGTACTTGAACTTCTACATATGGATCTGTTTGGACCAATTACCCCTTCAAGCATAAATGGTAGAAAATACACATTGGTGGTAGTAGATGACTTCTCTAGGTTCACTTGGGTAGTATTTCTCCTTAATAAGAAGGAAACACAAGTCAAACTACCTGAACTTCTTAAGAGACTGTCAAATGAGAAAAGCCTTAGCATTATCAAGATAAGATCTGATAAAGGCACTGAGTTCATAAATTCATACATCAATGAGTATTGCACATCTAATGGTATAGCTCATGAAACCTCAGCAGCTAGAACACCTCAGCAAAATGGAGTTGCAGAAAGGAGGAATAGAACCTTGAAAGAAGCTGCTAGAACCTTAATTGCTGATTCAAATTTACCTAAGAGGTTTTGGGCTGAAGCCATAAACACAGCATGTCATACTCAAAATAGATGTTTGATCACTAAGGGGCAAGGCAAAACCCCCTATGAGCTCTGGAAAGGAAGAATACCTAAAGTGTCATATTTTCATATATTTGGTTGTAAGTGTTTCATACACAACAATGGGAAAGAACAATTGAAAGCATTTGATAGTAAAGCTGATGAGCCAATCCCAGTTCACATCCAGGTAACAACTACCAATGAAGAAGCAGTTCCTGCTGAGGTAGTTAATGGGTCAAATAATCAAGGGGGAACTCAAAATGTTGAAAATGCCAATGTCCCTGACATTGAGGACAACACCCCTGATTATGATCCTGAATTAGATCCTGCACTAATTTATCCTGAATTTTATGATCAAAATGACTCAACCTCAGTAGAGGACAACTCTACTAAAGGAATCAGAAAAAGAAGGACTTGGTTGTATGATCATCCTACTGATCTGATACTTGGTGATCCAAGTATAGGAGTCAGAACCAGAAAATTTCATGGTGAAAGTGCTATGTTCTGTTGTTTCTTGTCAGAACAGGAACCAAAAGACATTGATGAAGCACTTCAGGATGCCAATTGGATCACAGCAATGCAGGAAGAGCTCAACCAATTCACCAGAAATGAAGTATGGGAGCTGGTTGATAGACCTTCACATCAAGATGTTATTGGAACCAAGTGGGTGTTCAAGAACAAAAATAATGAAAATGATGTGATTGTCAGGAACAAAGCAAGACTAGTGGCAAAAGGTTACTGCCAGCATGAAGGCATTGACTATGATGAGACCTTTGCACATGTGGCAAGGCTAGAAGCAATAAGGCTCTTCCTAGCCTATGCAGCCCACAAGAGGTTCAAAGTATATCAAATGGATGTCAAGAGTGCCTTTCTGAATGGAGTCTTGAAAGAAGAAGTCTATGTGGAGCAGCCACCAGGTTTTGAGATTGGAAACCAAGTATACAGGCTGAAGAAGGCTCTATATGGACTCAAACAGGCCCCTAGGGCTTGGTATGATACATTGTCACAGTTCCTATTGGATCATGGATTCACCAAGGGAACTGTGGACAGAACTCTCTTCAGAATCTCTGAAGGAGAGGACATCTTGCTTGTCCAAATTTATGTAGATGACATAATTTTTGGATCCCCTAATGAGAAGCTGTGTGAAAAATTCTCCAAGCTTATGCAAAGCAAGTTTGAGATGTCCATGATGGGGTTGATGAACTTCTTTTTTAGTCTACAAGTCAAGCAATCAAAAGAAGGAATCTTCATCAACCAAGCTAAGTACACCAGAGAGATGATCAAGAAATTTGGGTGTACATCAAGCAAGCCAGTGAGGATCCCAATGAATACTAATTGGAAGATGGATCCTGATGAAAGTGGTGTTCCAACCAACTCCACTGAGTATAGAGGAATCATTGGTTCACTCCTCTATCTCACTGCCAGCAGGCCTGACATCACCTTTGCAGTAGGTGTATGTGCAAGGTTTCAAGCAAATCCTAAGAAAAGCCATCTTGAGGCTGCAAAGAGGATCTTGAGGTATCTCAAAGGCACTGAAAATCTAGGCCTTTGGTACCCTGCTGATGACAATATTGAGTTAACAGGCTACTCAGATGCTGATTATGGAGGATGCAGAATTGACAGAAAATCCACTTCAGGAACTTGTCAATTCTTAGGCAACAAACTCATATCTTGGTTTTCCAAGAAACAAAACACAGTGGCTACCTCCACCACTGAAGCTGAATATGTTGCTGCTGGAAGTTGTTGTGCTCAAATCCTTTGGCTGAGACAACAACTCAGAGACTACAAAGTCAACTCTACTGAAGTGCCAATATTATGTGATAACAATAGTGCCATTGCTATATCACAAAATCCTGTCTTGCACACAAGATGCAAACATGTGGACATCAAGCATCACTTCATTAGAGATCATGTGGAGAAGAAGGACATCAAGTTAGTAAAGATCCACACAGATCATCAAAAAGCTGATATACTAACTAAGCCACTTGCAGAGGCAAGGTTCCTGGAATTATCAGCAGAGTTGGGACTTCTTGATCCAGGGAAGTTGGACAAATGAGTCCAAAGAAGTTCATTCATTAAGGGGGAAACAAACTCAAACTTCAGCAGACTTGGTCAAGTCTACTGAAATTCAGAAAAGATGACCTTACTTCTTCAGGACACTTGTCCCTTGAAATTCAGGACACTTGTCCACAGCTTTTCAGGACACTTGTCCATGTAGGGTCAGATAAGTTGTCTTGGCTATCAAACCAAATCTTGGTATGATAAGCACCTATTTTTGGTGATCAATGCCTATTTTGAAATCTGTCCTATTGAAATACAGTTTTCACCTTTCTGGGATTTAATTTGTCTCCCACCCAAAAGGTCACTTTCCATGCATTAAATGCCAAGATTTAATTCTTGTTTGCATTAAACTTTTTGGGACATGATCTATCTCGAAAAACCCCCAGCCTTAAACAAACATTAAAAACCACCCACGTTTTGAATAAAACAGTTCTTTCACTGTTACATTGGTTTTTGACCATTGGATCAAAAATGGACAACTCCCCTGAAATCAATCCTAGCCGTTCATTTTGGATTTCCATTTTTGTTCACCTTTGAATTGCAACAAGACTTCACCAACTCATTGACAAACATTCTTTATAGTATATTCACAAGTCTTAAGATCCTCCACAAACACTTCTTCCCCAAGTATTCGAAACCCTAGCTCTAAATTTCTTCAAACTCTCTCAACCTCTATCAAACTTTTCTCTGCAACTTTCAAATGGCCTCCAAAGTTAGACCAAAGATGCTCATTGATTTCTCCAACAAGGCTCTAGACCTTGATTTTGGCTACCTAAGCAACAAAAACAACCTTCATTTTGAACCCATAGTATCCTTTGAGAGTGAGGATCCTGAGATTAAACCAACTCTAAGATGGCTGAGAAGAGCTGGTTTGCAAAAATTCATGGAGGAAAGACCAAGTTCATGCTTGGAAGGCTACATGGCTGAATTCTTTGCCTTTCTCAAGTGGAGAGGTCAACCTGCAGATGGTGAAGTTTCCACAAGGTTATCTTATACTGCAGAAGGAGAGGAAGAAGAGAGATTTCATAGAGTGAAATTCTCTTCAGAAGATATTGAAGGAGCCTTTGGATTGCCTAATGAGGGAAGGAATCCAGAAGTTTATGGCACTGGCCATGAAGATGAAATAGCTCAAGAATGGCTATTGGTTCCAGGCCCCATTTCTTCTACACAAAACAAGAAGACTCTCAAGCCAAAATTTCTCAACCTCTTTGAGGTAGTTGCTAAGAGTCTCTTGAGTAACACTGGAATCTTGGAGCAGGTCAGCCATCCAAGAATCAGAATCATGGCTGCTGTGATTGATGCGAGTGACAAAGACATCAAATTTGATTGGAGAACCTTCATCATGTCTGAGATGATGAAGGAAAAGTGTTGGTCCCAAGTTGAGTTAATATCGAGGCAAGCTAAAGAAAATGTCTAGAGGGGGGTGAATAGACTTTTCTAAAATCTTTCGATATATCAGAATTACAATGTGCGGAATACGAAATTTTATCAATGAGCCCTATTAAAGATTATACTCAACTTATTTTCGAGAACTCTGTTCTATACTCAACTAGTCTAGATCAGTTAAGTAGTTAAATCAATTAAGCAATTTAAACAATCAAAACTGTAAAGTAAATCAAACACAAGATTTATAGTGGTTCGACAACTTGTCTACATCCACTCTCACAAACCCAGTTGTGATGTTTCCACTAAACTCTTCCAATCGAGTACAAGTGTGTATTCCTGTCTTTAAAGTCCCAAGAAGAAGACTTAGATCTTCAATCAGACTATACCTCCAGATATGTCTACGATCTTACTAGAAATTTTACAAGTATCTAGCACCTTGAAAAATAACAAACAAAAAACTTAAAAACTTCTCTGTTCTTCAGTAGTAGCCTTCTTGATTTTTCACTTGTCTTCTGGCTATCTTTCTGAACTTCAATCAACTCTGAGAGTAAACTTCGTTTGAATCTTCAATATCGTTTGTAAGTGGTAATTCTTCAATATCTTTTGTAATCAGTAGTCTTTTACCAATGAATACCTTGGGGTATTTATAGACTTCAAATTCAAGAACTTAGTAAGTTGTAACCAACTTTTCTTGATAACTACCTTCAACTGAATCTTCTTATCAATCCACGCGTTTCTGTTATGAATTAGTTATTCCATAACTAACTTCTATACCTTTATCTTTTCACGCGTATTTGTAACTAACCTTTACGTTGACCTGTCTTGAGTAGACTTTGTATATGTACTTATCTTGTAGTCCACCTGTCTTGAGTAGTAGACTGGTCTTCTCTTCTTGTGTAGTAGACTTCTAATAAAACTAATCTAGTCCTATCATCTAACCTAACAAGACTATTACATTACATTAAACTTTTATAATACAAGCTTAGTCAACTTATAAACTATACAATGAATCTATCTATTACATATAGAAATCATGAGCTCTATACAACATTTAACTAGCTCAGTAACAATCTAACATATATAAACAGATATGAAGTACTTATAAATCGTACTTATCTTTTAATAATACTTTTTATACTGTACTTGTCTTTTGAATTCTACTGATCTGTACAAGATGACTTCAACTCAACTAGACTAGATTAGTCAACACTTAGAAAATATTCAAGTCTTCTTTTGGCTTATCAAAACTTTATCTTTTATCTTTTGTTCATCACTTAGGACTTGTTCTAGGATTCATATCCCAACAATTTCCCCCTTTTTGATGAAGCCAAAACTACTTGAATCTTTTCTTATAAGTAGACTAGTTAAGTAGTTATCTTGTCTTTAAACATCAAATAGTACTTTATCTTTTCATTCATTCAGAAATAGATCAGTAGATATTACAAATACTTCCAAAAATAAAATATCAGAGCAAAAAAAAACAACTAAAACAATCAACTAATCTGAAAGATTACCTCCTTCTGGGTTAGGAACACAGAATGCATCGAGGAGTCTTCTGTGAATTAAGCTAATCTGATCTTCATCTTCAATCTTCTCCTTGTCTAGCAATTCTTCTTCAAACTTCTTGATCTGGTTACGATCAACTCTCTTTCCTGAGCTTGTCATAGGAGTTTTCCATCTTGGAAAGATTGGTATCAGAATGTTGAAGTTTGCAGCAGCAGATATCCTCAATATCAGATTCCAAAGCATTCGATTCTGACCTTCCATAAACTTATCAAACATCGAGTATAATTCATCAGCGTTTCCAGAATCTCCATACTTTCTGATTATCCAGTGATCAAGTTCCCATTGTCTCTTCACTTTGAGCCAATCTTGACGATGCTCTCTGTCAATAAAGTAATCAATGAACTGATCTTCCATTTTCTCTTCATCTTCCTTCAGCTTTTGCAAATTCTCAATGTGTTTTTCCATCTTCTTTTTGCTTGCATAATGAGCTTCATCACTTGGATCACTAATCTTTTGCTTCTTCAAACTAGTAAATTCAGGAGTAGGTTCTTCAATACTCAGCTTCCTCTTAACTCGTCTAGTCTGAATCTCTGCTTCAGGAGACGATGCAACACCTTTACCTTTCACTAATCTCATCTGCTTTTCTGTTTCAGCTTGCTCTAGATCTGCCTTCTTCACTAATCTGCCTCTCTTAGGCCTTCTTAGTTCTTCAATTGCAGTAGCAGCATCTTTCATCTCCGGTTCAGCGCTAGCAGACTTCGTAACTTCAACTAGACTGGTCTCTTCCCCCTTTTTGGCTTCATCACTTGCCTTAAGAGTAAAAAGAGAAGTAAAGCGAGTCATTTCTTCTTTCAAAGCTTCCTTCATAGCGTCAGCAGCTGACTCAATGTGCTTCTGATGCGAATCTGCATTGCTCATCTTGTCTAAGCGTTCAGTAACTAGCTCCAACTTCTGTGTACAGGAAACTAGTTCATCCTTCAAGTGAGTAGCCGTCTGTCTAAGAAGGGTATTCTGTTCAGTCAGCTCATGTAGAACAGCTCGAGAACGCACCAACTGGTCTTGTGCTTCCCTTCTCTGTTCATCAGCAATAGAAACTTTAACACTGTAGAGTCTTTCCATTTTACTCGACTCTTCAGCCAATGATCGAGCAAACGAGATTGATTTCCGTTCTGAACTCTCAATTTGTTTCTTCAGAAAATCATCAAATTGAGCAAACAACTCTTCTTTGAAAGTCGAGTCCATCTTGTTGATTTCACCAATAAACAAGTCTCTGGATTGATCAATAAGTGATTGATTTTGTGTAATCAGCACATCCTTCATTTTCGAGTTCAAAAATTCATCTATAGCAGTGTGAACAACACTTCGCAGACCAGTCTTTAAATCATTCAGAAAGCTGTCTGGCATAGCTAGAGTCGAACTGGAAGTTCCAACAACATTATCAACTGCCTTGAGTTCTTCTTCATCAAACATCACAGCATCCAAAAACTCATCATCTTCTTTTCCAATCATGAATGAGTCGACTTCATCTTCATCACTAAGAACAATTTCTTCTAACTGTTCTGAAGTCTGGACTGCTATCTCAGCAACTTCTGGCTTGATCTCTTCTTCAACTAGATCAGTTTGAGTTCCAATATCAGATGAAAACTCTTCAACCAGAATTCCGTCAGGAATTTTTAATAACCTCTTTACAAGAGCAACTAAGGCTCTCGGCGGAAATAGTTCTGAATGATCCTTTACACCACTATGCTCCTTCTGTTCCATCTCCCAATCCAGAAAATTGGAGATTCCTCCCATTCCTTGAATAACTTCGAAAAGATCATCGGTGGAGGACTTCTTAAGAGCAAACCAGGTGCATATCCTTACAAGAATTTCAAACTGTTCTGACTCATAGTCGACTTCGACAGTTGAGAGCGTCCGCTTCAGATTTCTGGTCATTCGGGCTCGAATTATCTTCTCTCTCAAACACATAGGATAATAGACGAGGGATTCGAATCTAACAACAGACGGGTCCTGAGTAGATGGGGTCTCTAACTCAGCTGTTGCAGTGGCAACTGGCGTCTTGTCTGAAGTAGATGGTTTAGGGGGTTCACCATATTCTGGTGAGGGAGAGGGAGTGAAAGCAATGGTTTCAACGGGCTGTAATGCGGCTTGGTCAGGTATGACAACTGTAGGAGTATCAGTTGTATCACGTATAGGAGTGTATAGGGGATGACTGGCCCTCAGCGGTCGTGCTGCCAGTGCTTGCGAGGTTGGGGGTACAGGTCGAGGCCTAGATCGGTGTGATCTAGCCTTGGTTCGGATAGACGTAGATGGGAGAGAGAGAGGAATTGAAACAGATTGAGTAGAGGTACCAACCTGTATACTCGACTCGACTGGACGAGTGGGCGACCCAACTCTCACGAGAGTGTACATCTCAGGGATTTGTTCACTCGACTCCTTCTCCTGAGTTGACTCTTCTTCTGACTGAGTCTTCTCTGAGTCAGCTGTACTAGACTCCGCCTCTTCAGTCTTGTCTTGAGAAGAACTGGATGAATCGGCATACGGCAACACTTCTGATTCATCAATTTGAACCTGCCTTGGGGCAGCTGGCCTTGCAGCAGCCTGCTTCCTCATTGCTTCAATCTTTAAGTAAAACTTAAGAGGATGAAACGGCTTTCCTTTGCTCCAATCATTCTTGTTTGGCAGCAAAAATGGAAGTAATATACTCAGCTTGTTTCCATACCCGACTGCTTGAGATACCACCCAATGTCTGGTATCAGCATCCACCTTTACACTTCGTTCGAAGTACATTATCCTGTCAGCTATCAATTTGAACCAATTCACCTCAGTGATTCCATCATAGATAACTGCCATGATCCTTGTTTTGGCTTGAGTGACCGAGTCATGAGACCCAGTGGCACATAGGAGCATCTTGCTTGCTATGTCCAGCAGAGTGCGATATTTCTCCAAGAGATCACCCTTCTTGGCAGTAGGAGCTTTACCATCTGGCTTGAGTCTCATTTTCTTTCCACAGAAGATACTCAAATACTTCATCTCCTGCCCTTCAGCATACCTATCCACATCAATCGTTCCGATGGGTAGCCTTAATCTTTCGAACATTACTTCCTTAGTGATTTCCACCCGATGCCCATCAATAAAAGATTCTAACACTTCTCCCTGTCTATTGACGTTGGCATAAAATTCCAGAACTTCTTCTTCTAACACAACCTGTGGAAATGCCTCTAGGTAGGGCTGTAGACCGCATCTGATGCATTTGGTCAAGATTTCCATGTTTCCTTCCTTGTGATTGCCTTTGAAGAATAGTGATGGTTCAACATGTACCTTGTTATCATTTATATATCTTCCGAGATCAAATGGTGCCTGCATGTTGGAACTTACATCGAGAATCGATCGAATAGACATGGTGAATGATTTACTAAGAGCACAAACAAATGGATTATGCAGTAAATTACTGTTAGCAAGAAGTAGATAGGTTATGAAACGTGAGGCAAGACGTGTGCAATAGTTGGTTTTTGTTTAAAACAGAATATGATCCAACGGCCAATATAGAAGAATTAGATCCAACGGTGAAGACCTTTGGCATTCAGTTACGGAACCGAGAAAAGAATGTGAATTGATTATGTGCAAATTGAAATCCGCCTTTCTTATTTGCAAAAATAAAAGAGTGTATTCATCTGACCTATTTTGGCCGTGTTTTGGCATGAACGAAATATGTACACCTCATTAACTAGTGGTGTATAAATCAAATTCTAGGATTTCCACATTTTAACATAATCACATTACTTTATCATAGTTAATTTGGTTCGAGTAAACATATTAACACATATTCAATGAAAATCAAATGAAAACTTAGCTTGTCTGTTCGAGTCCATCCAGAACAGATGAGTAGGACTAAGCTTCATAAGGCGAGTGGGTTAAGCGGCATAAGACGAGTAGTCTTATGTTCACCAGATGAGTTCCCCCTTCGACTATGCGTATCTGTCTGAATGTCGAACAGCTTTATGTACCTGTCTTCTTTAGTACGACAGATAGTCGAGTAGAATTTATATGGCGAATATTAATTTAAATCAATGATCAAGGTTCAAACAAGATGACTGTTACCAAACTAAAGAGTCAACATAAGGATCTTTAAGAAATCAAAGATTCCCCCTTAAATGTTTATTCCCTTAGTATTACCCTCAGCTTTACCAGCTTCCTCATCGGGTTGTTTGGTCAACTTGTCTGACCTTGTATACCTGTCTGTTGCGTGAGTAGACGAGTGCTCTGCTCTTTTGTGGTAGCTTGTCTATTTCTCCTTTCTTCTTAGGACTGTACCTGTCTGTTAGTACATTGCTACATACTAGTAGGATCAAGATCAATAAGTCCTAGACTAATGCATAATTCACGAAATCGGGCCTCAGCTAATGGTTTTGTAAAAATATCAGCTCTTTGAAAATCAGTATGAATCTTTTCCATGCGAATATCCTTCTTTTCTACATGATCACGTATGAAATGGTGTTTCACATCAACATGCTTACAACGTGTGTGCAGAACAGGATTTTGTGTAATGGCAATTGCACTATTACTATCACAGAATATAGGAACATTTGATTCACAAATATTATAATCTCTAAGCTGTTGAATAAGCCATAATAATTGACTACAACAACTACCAGCAGCCATGTACTCGGCTTCAGTAGTAGAGGTAGCAACACTTGTCTGCTTTTTCGAAAACCATGAAATGAGTTTTGTGCCTAAGAATTGACAAGAACCAGATGTGGATTTCCTATCTATTCTACAACCACCAAAATCAGAATCAGAGTAGCCACTTAGAGATAAATCATCATTCGAAGGATACCATATACCACGATTGATGGTTCCTTTCAAATATTTCAAAATCCTTTTAGTGGTTTCCATATGACTCTCTTTTGGATTAGCTTGAAAACGAGCACATACTCCAACAGAAAATGCAATATCAGGTCTACTAGCAGTTAAGTAGAGTAATGAACCAATTAGACCACGGTAATGGGTTTGATCAGCACACTTACCTTGTTCGTCTGGGTCCATTCTGTATGTAGGTAGCATAGGTACGCCAGCAGACTTGCATGTCTTAATACCATACTTGTCTAGAAGATTTCTAGTATACTTTGCTTGATTTATGAAAATCCCTTCAGGGGTCTGTTTTACTTGAAGTCCAAGAAAGTAATTCATTTCACCCATCATAGACATCTCAAATTTACTTTGCATGAGTGTTGAGAAACTTTCACTCAGCTCTTTGTTAGGTGAACCAAAAATGATGTCATCTACGTAAATTTGGACGAGTAAAATGTCTTTCCCTTCTTGTCTTCTAAACAAGGTTCTGTCTACCTTGCCTTTAGTAAAACCATTTTCTAATAGAAATTGAGAAAGAGTATCGTACCAGGCTCTTGGAGCTTGCTTTAGTCCATATAAGGCCTTCTTTAATTTGTATACCTGATTACCTTTGACTTCGAAACCTGGGGGTTGTTCAACATATACTTCTTCCACAAGAATACCGTTAAGAAATGCACTTTTAACATCCATTTGATATACTGTAAATTTCATGTAAGCAGCATATGCAAGAAACAATCGAATGGCTTCTAGTCTAGCAACAGGAGCATATGTTTCATCATAGTCTATGCCTTCAGCTTGTGAATAGCCTTGGGCGACTAGTCTAGCCTTATTACGAACAACTACATCATTCTCATCTTTCTTATTCTTGAAAATCCATCTGGTGCCAACTACATTATGATGTTTTGGTCTATCAACAAGTTCCCAGACGTCGTTTCGAACAAACTGATTCAACTCGTCTTGCATAGCAATGATCCAATTACTATCAGCCAAAGCCTCATTAATGGTTTTAGGCTCGATAGATGAGAGGAAACAACACCAGCAAAACAGAGATGGACTAGATTGTTCTTGCGACTCAAAGAGTTGTCGTCTAGTCTTGACACCAACAGTAGAGTCACCAATAATATTTTCAGTATTATGCGCAGATTTCCATGTATTTCTATTCTTAACAATAATACTATCATCTATATCATGTACAGCATCATGCATGTCAACATCATTATCATCAGAAGTTTTAATGGGAGTAGATGAGTCGACTAGTTTAGATATGTCAGCTGATCTAGTAGAGTTACCTTGAGCACTCACCTTCTTCTGGTCGACTGACTCGAGAGCTTTTATAAATTGATTGTAGGCTTGAACGGATTCATATACCTCTGAGTCTTTGTCAGATTCGACAGTTAGCTCAGTAGCTTTCTCACTGATCTTGTTGGTAGACGGGTCCTGTTGAGATTCTTCGAAAACCACATGTGGTGTTTCTTCCACACAAAGGGTTGAGTAGTTGAATACTCTAAATGCTTTGCTAGTCGAGGAGTATCCTAAGAATATCCCCTCGTCTGCTTTAGCATCGAATGCATTCAACTTGCTTTTCCCATTGTTATGGATGAAACACTTGCATCCAAATATATGAAAATATGAAACTCTGGGTTTTCTACCTTTCCATACCTCATAGGGCGTCTTACCTAGTGCTTTATTGATAGCACTTCTATTTTGTGAGTGGCATGCAGTGTTAATAGCTTCTGCCCAAAACTTCTGAGGCGTATTATACTCTGTCAGCATGGTCCTGCAGGCCTCCTTAAGAGTTCTGTTCCTTCGTTCTGCTACTCCATTTTGCTGTGGTGTCCTAGCTGCACTAGTAAGGTGCTGGATGCCACGCTTAGAACAAAATTCTTGAATATAGCAGTTAATGAATTCAGTACCCTTGTCACTACGTATCTTGACAATTGACTGATTCTTCTCAACCTGTAACTTCTTCAACAGATCAGGCAAAAGTGTTTGTGTATCACTCTTCTTGTGTAAGAAGACTACCCAAGTGAACTTAGAATAGTCGTCTACCACAACAAGTGTGTACCTTCTGTTTACCTTTTTGACAGGAGGTGCATACATGTGACTTATAGTATACTTCATTGGGAATACCTTCCACAAGGTAGTCTCTGGCTATCTTATTAAGAACCTTAAAGTTTAGATGACAAAGGCGTCTATGCCAGAGCCAGCCAAGTTCTTTAGAATTCTTAGTAAGTAGACAGGTGTCCCTCGGACAACTGTTCCAGTTCACTATGTACACACTTCCTTGTCTAATGCCGACTAGTAGTACTGTGTGAGTTTTCTTGTCGATGATTTCACATTTCTGACTTTTGAACTGCACCTTGTATCCACGATCACAAAATTGTGAAACAGAGAGTAAATTGTATTTCAAGCCTTCAACATAAGAAACGTCTTGAATTTCTATGTCACCATTCCGAATGTAACCAAATCCTTTAGTAACAGCAATGGAGCTATCACCAAAAATCACTTTTGGTCCTTCTTGCTCACGATAGCTTGATAAGAGAGTCTTAGTACCAGTCATGTGGTGTGAACAACCACTGTCTATGTACCAAGTTTCTCCAGTTGAGCCACCTTTCTTGTATAGATCGAGTCGACCCTGCAATAGATGATAATACATAATTTAGGTACCCTCCTTGTTTATTGGGGTCCTTGGGGGTTAGTCGAGTTCAATGGAATCCAAATATACATTGGAGTCCTGAACAAGTTTGACCTTCTAAGCTTTCGACCATATTTGTTGCAAAATAAGACCTTGTTGTCCTTATCTGGCCTATCAGTCGAGTTCAGGTCTACTCTTTGGAGATAGCCTTTTGACTTAATCTCTACTTGAGCAGGCACTTGTCTATGATAGTCAGAGTAAGGTTTATATGCATTAGGTCCATACGGTTTATAGACATGTTTAGGTTTTTCTTCTCCTTTGATATCATATGACAAGGGTGGAGGATATAGAACAGGTTGTGTACGATATTTTGGACCTTCCTGTCTAGGTCTAGACGAGTAGAGTTGAGACTGCCTTATGAAAGGAGGTCTAGACTCTTGTCGTCTAGTCTGTACTTGTCTAGTACTTGTCTCCTCAGGATACCAATCCTCGTATCTGACCTGATTTGGTCGTCCACGATTCCTAGTCCTTTGAAGATTAGTTCTAGGTTGAACAGGCTTGTTGTTACCATTCTTTTTACCTCCCTTGGTAATTGGAATGTTAACTCGAGCTTGTCTTGGTACAGTACCTTTTGATGGAGTGTCAATATCGTATATCAATGGTTCTTTTCCTTTATCATTAGTCAAAGAGCTTGAGATGAAAATAGTAGGGTTCTTAGGAACTAGAGTAGACGAGCTTGATGTCTCAGCACCTATGCCTGTCTTGTCAGCTGGAGCCCTATACCTATCTGACAATTCAAGGTTAACCTTAGACGAGTTAACCAGGTCAGTAAGTTTAAGGTCTAGAGTGACAATCTCGGTTTCTAAGAACTTATTACGTTCTTCAAGCTTTTTGAGCTTACTTTGTAAAATATTGAATTCATGTTTCTCAGTTGCATGTGTCTTAAGTAGGTCTTGATACAACTTGTCTGTCAATGCACACTTGTCTTTGAGTTGTCTCAACTCTTCTTGCAAGCGTTCATTTAGGACTGTTGTATTAGGATCTACTTTAGACTATGCTTCCTTAAGATCAATGATTTCTTGTCTTAAGGTGATGTTTTCGTCACTGACTTCAATGAATGCCTTGTTGGCAAGTAGGAGGTCATCTTCAACTACACTAGTAGAGTGCTGAAGACTACTCCCTACTTGGCTACTGGCAGTGTCACTTTCATCAGAATCTGATTCATCACATGATTGAAAGGAAGTAACAGATGATACCTCTTGGTCGATTTTAGCCATGAAGCATAAACCATCATCAACTATGAATGCTTCATCGTGATCTGGTTCAGACGGGTAGCTAGATGAGGATGATGGCAACTCGTCTGAGTCAGAGTCAGAGTCATTATTGGCCATCATTGCCTTTTTACCACGGTTGTATCGTCTTTCCCTTCGTGCTTTGCGTTCTTCTCGATCATCAGTACTCAGGTCTGGACATTCATATATGTAGTGACCTGGTTTCTCACAGTTATAGCACACGAGATCATTAGTAGCCTTTTTAATAGGAGAGTTGTTCCTTCGTTTATCACGTTTATCAGAACGAGTAATCTTCCTACAATCAGACTCTCTATCTTGTCTGTTACCTTTCGAGACTTCGTCTCTCCTTTCGGACGAGTTTCGGTCTCGTCTGGTTTCAGACGAGTTCTTAGAAGCAGACCCTCTATGCTCTCTATAGAACTTCTTATATCTCCCGAAACGTTTATTCAGCCTATCAAACTTTCTAACCATGAGGCTTACCTGATCCTTCAGACTAAGATCAGTATCTAACTCGTCTTTAACAGAAGCAGACCTAGACTTAGTCTTAGACCTGTCTATCTTAGACGAACTAGCCTTAAAAGCAACGTTCTTAGATACAGCATATTCTCTGTCACTACTTACTATGGGTTCATCTTCGTCTAGATCAAACTCATGAGCCTTTAGAGTTTGAAACATAGTCTCTGCTGTCCATACGTCTATATCTTGGGTATTCTTAACAAGCATTTTTACCATCTTCCATCGACTATCAAGGCTTTTTAGAATCCTAAGATTGATTTCACGTGGAGTATAAGTTTTACCAAGGACTTCCAAGTCATTCATGATTTTGGTAAAACGAGTATCCAACTGGTCTATTGTTTCACCAGCTTTCATATGAAATGATTCGAATCTTTGGACAGCAGTGGAAAGCTTGCTTTCTTTGATTAGGGATGTCCCTTCACAAATGATAGCTAAGCGATCCCACATTTCTTTGGCAGTTTTACATTTTAACACTTTTCCCAGATACTCATTAGGAAGAGTGTGTAAGATGTAATTCTTGGCCAAGCTATCCAAATTATTCTGTCTCATTTCTTCAGAGGTAAGTTCTGACCTTGGTTTCTTGACGAGTGTACCCACTGGTTGATTTGGATCAAGGGCAGCAGTGTTGGGGATCATGGTCACAATTGGACCTTCAGTAACGACAGAGATCATTAAGTCGTGAGTGGAGCTGAAGATGGCTTCCATCCTTAGCTTCCAGTAATCGTAGTCTTGTACCTGGAACTTAGGTAGTTTGTTAGCGCTGATCTCAAGAGACATGATTTCAAGAAATAAGTGCTAAGTAGAGTTATGATCAAGAACAACAGATAAGTCAAGAACAGGGAGCACGAAACACGGATGATACAAGTATGTGATCAAGAACACGTATACAAAAACAGTCAAGGACCAAGACTTCACCCTAAGTCTTGAGTCGGTTATCAAGAAACAGCAGTTCGTAAACTACTGCTCTGATACCACTTGTTGGTCCCAAGTTGAGTTAATATCGAGGCAAGCTAAAGAAAATGTCTAGAGGGGGGTGAATAGACTTTTCTAAAATCTTTCGATATATCAGAATTACAATGTGCGGAATACGAAATTTTATCAATGAGCCCTATTAAAGATTATACTCAACTTATTTTCGAGAACTCTGTTCTATACTCAACTAGTCTAGATCAGTTAAGTAGTTAAATCAATTAAGCAATTTAAACAATCAAAACTGTAAAGTAAATCAAACACAAGATTTATAGTGGTTCGACAACTTGTCTACATCCACTCTCACAAACCCAGTTGTGATGTTTCCACTAAACTCTTCCAATCGAGTACAAGTGTGTATTCCTGTCTTTAAAGTCCCAAGAAGAAGACTTAGATCTTCAATCAGACTATACCTCCAGATATGTCTACGATCTTACTAGAAATTTTACAAGTATCTAGCACCTTGAAAAATAACAAACAAAAAACTTAAAAACTTCTCTGTTCTTCAGTAGTAGCCTTCTTGATTTTTCACTTGTCTTCTGGCTATCTTTCTGAACTTCAATCAACTCTGAGAGTAAACTTCGTTTGAATCTTCAATATCGTTTGTAAGTGGTAATTCTTCAGTATCTTTTGTAATCAGTAGTCTTTTACCAATGAATACCTTGGGGTATTTATAGACTTCAAATTCAAGAACTTAGTAAGTTGTAACCAACTTTTCTTGATAACTACCTTCAACTGAATCTTCTTATCAATCCACGCGTTTTTGTTATGAATTAGTTATTCCATAACTAACTTCTATACCTTTATCTTTTCACGCGTATTTGTAACTAACCTTTACGTTGACCTGTCTTGAGTAGACTTTGTATATGTACTTATCTTGTAGTCCACCTGTCTTGAGTAGTAGACTGGTCTTCTCTTCTTGTGTAGTAGACTTCTAATAAAACTAATCTAGTCCTATCATCTAACCTAACAAGACTATTACATTACATTAAGCTTTTATAATACAAGCTTAGTCAACTTATAAACTATACAATGAATCTATCTATTACATATAGAAATCATGAGCTCTATACAACATTTAACTAGCTCAGTAACAATCTAACATATATAAACAGATATGAAGTACTTATAAATCGTACTTATCTTTTAATAATACTTTTTATACTGTACTTGTCTTTTGAATTCTACTGATCTGTACAAGATGACTTCAACTCAACTAGACTAGATTAGTCAACACTTAGAAAATATTCAAGTCTTCTTTTGGCTTATCAAAACTTTATCTTTTATCTTTTGTTCATCACTTAGGACTTGTTCTAGGATTCATATCCCAACAAAAAGGCTAAATTCAAAGTGAAAGCTCACAACAAAGTTGTGCTAGAAGGGAAACTCAAGTATTGCACCAGGGCAAGCTTGTTAATTGAGAGATTCTCCCATTACTCTCAGATGCAAACATTTGCAAAGCCCCTTCCAGCCCAAAAGATCTTGTTCAGAAAGCTCAGCAAGAAAACTGAGCAAAGGAGGATGCTTATGGCCAAGCCTGCTGAAGAACAGGTTGAAGAAAAGCCTAAGATGAAGAAGAGAACCAAGGCCAGGGCTGTTAAAACAAGGAAAATGTCTCAATTATTTCAGGAGAAGCCTCAGGAGCATCAGCTCAAGTTGATGAAGCGGCAGAAGAAGGAGTAAGTGTGCCTTCTGACCACTCAGAAGAGTTGAGATTGAAGTATAATGAGACAAGGCAGAAGAAGAAAGGAGATAAGAGGATCAGGGAAGTTGTCCCTGAGAAGGAAGGTGAAGGAAGTGGGAGCAGTAGGGCCAGCAAGAGAAGGGCCAAGCCTACTGAAAAGGTGTTGGAGCTGCAGGAAGAAAGGTCACTACAATTGGCTCTAAGAGAGAGCAGAGCTGAAAGCAGGACCAAATCTAGGTCAAGGACCAACTCATCTGGTTCTGGAACTTCAGAATCCAAGATCCCTGAAGGTCAACCTTTAGAGGCCAACATCCCTGAGTTTCAGAATCCTGAGCCCAACTCCCCTGAAACCCATGTTACCCCTTCCAACCAACCCATTACCCCTGTAGATCTCTCTAAGAGATATTCCCCAGAAGGGAATTTGCAAAGAAGTGGCATTGATGTGCTTGCAGACTTAACAGTAGATGAGACAAGACTCCTGTCTCCCCTTGACTCATCCATATTCAATTACTCAAAGCTTTTAGAACATGCACTCAATGAGCCAACTCCCCTGAGTAAAGCCCCTTCAGATTCATTGCTCTCAAAAGCAACTGAAGCACCTTCTACTGCACCAAACCCTTCTGAAGCCAACATCCCTGAATTAAACCTTCCTGAAGCCACTTTAGGAGAACCCAGAGCCAACTCCCCTATAACCCAAAGTCCCCATTCAAGTGGAGATGAGGAGGAGTATACTTATGAAAGTATGCTCAGAGGAGGAGCAAAAGCTACTGTGGACAGTTTGTATCCACAACTTGCTGAATTTCCAAGAATTCAGAAGACATTTCATGAACTAAGGATGCCTGTTGATGTAAAAGACAAATCTATGATGGAGATATCACAAGTCATCCAAGATAAGGGTGCAAACTGGTGGCAAATAGAGGAGAACAGATTGCTACACTTTGCTGGAGTTTCAAAGACAAGATTTCTCATTGATGAGGAAAGTTTTGCAAAGCTTGTAGCGGATAAAATTGAGGAGGAGAAGGAAAGGAAAGCTAAGGGAATCAAACACCCTGACAGTAGCTCAAATGATGATGATTCCCCTGATGATCCCTCAAACCCCAACCCTCCTGAAACCCCTCAAGCCAATCTCTCTGAATCTTCTCAACCCAAGTCTTCTATAGCAGATAGACTTTCAAACCCTCCAAGAACCTATCATAGGAAAGGCTCTGTCTCTTCAGAGGTGTTGACCAAGGGTGGTAAAACAACCAAAGACACATCTGCCAATGAAGGTTCTTCTGAACCCAAGGCACAGCCTAAAGATGTTGAGGTTCCTATACTAGAGGCTGGTTTGATTAAGGCCTATTCAGTGTCAGAAGAGTTGGACACTGATCAGCCCTTAATCATTCAGGATGACTTAGTGGTTGTTGATATAAGCACTGTGATCTCCCCACAACAGCCATCTCTGAACCTTGTTGAAGGTGGAGATGTTGCAGGATTAGGAGAAGGAGTTGAAAAGGAGAAATTAGTGGAAAAATCAGAGGGAGTAGTAGATGAGAGAGATGTGGTGATCACTAGAATAGTGAGTGTACCACCAAATGAGGGTGATATAAGTGAGGAAGGGCAGGCTATTCTTGAAGTCAAATCTGAACTTCAGGAATCCCTTGATGAGAGGAGGCCTGTTCCTTTAAGTGAGGAAACTATTAAAGAAGGGAGAAAAGAAAGAGTTGAAAATGAGAAGAAGGCTGCTGATGTATTAGAGTCTTATATAAAAGAAATTGAGGGTGATGAGTGTCTATTTCCTAACTTGTTTGATTTGTCTACTGTTGCAGGTATTTCTCTTGACCAACTTTTTGCAGATGAGTTCTTAACAGATGCACCTATCCAAGTAGATTCAGGCTCAGCTCAAGCCTTACTTGGAATGCAATCAGAAAAGCTGGATCTCTTGGCTCATCAAGTTCAATCTGCTCATGCTGAAACTTCAGGAGCATTGAATGAGCAAGGAAGGACCCTAGCATCTGTAGAAATGAGGCTCATTGGCTCTGAAGATGTTGTGCTCCCAACTCTGGAAGCAAGGATGAGTGGTGTGGAAACTGGCCTACAAACCATTTCCACTGAAGTACAAAATGCCAAATCCACCATGGAAGCCATCTCAGAGGAGGTCAAGAAAGAGCAAAAGTTGCTGAGAGACAATCATAATGCCAATGTCAAGGCTCTCAGGCTAACTGTCAAGCAAGCTCTTGGAAAGAAGACTGCATTGCAAAAGAGAAGAGCTGAAGAGCAAAGGCTAGCTATGGTGAAAGCAGCCTCTGAAAAGTTTTCCCAAGAGGTATTGGCCAACATTGCTGAAGGCGCAGTGGCCAACCTCACTGAGCTTCTCAAAGCCCAACTGGATGCATCCCTGAAAGCAACCTTGGAGGAGGTTGTTCAACAAAAAATGAAGCCTGTTCTAGCTTTCCTTAGCTTGAGCAGTGATAGGATGCAGAATATACATGATGAAAATGTATATTTGTTGGAGGAGATGAAGTCCCTGAACCAGGCCCAATCCCTAATGGCCACAACTATGAGTGAGCTAAAACCCCAGTGTTTTGATGCTGCCAAAAAGGGGGAAAGGGAAAGAGCTAGAGCAAAAGGTGCCTTGGTGATTGGGAGCCCAGTCAAAGGGAAAGACAAAGATGCTGAAGGAAAAGGAAAAGAGCCTGCAGTGCTAAACTTGGAAGAATTGGATGAAGAAGAGCAATTAGCACTTGCATTAAAGAACTCTATGGCCTCAGTTCAAGAAGAAAGAATAAGGCTACAGCAGAGACCAGGTGGTGAGGTATCTGGTTTGGACAAAGGTGATGAAGGTGTCCAAACTAGAGGAAAGATCAAGAGGGCAAAAGGAAAGAAAAGGCAAGTTGAAACCTTCACTGACTTTCCTAACAGTCTTGATCTTCCACCTGAATTCAGAATTGATGAAGATGAGCCTACATCAAAGAAGGCCAAATCTGCTGAAGAGACCAAAATTGCTGAAAAGGACAAGTCCTCTGATTCTGCCAAGAGTGTTGAAGGTCCCAAGTCCACTGAAGACATTGAAGAACTATTTGCTGAAGGATTTGGACTTGAACCTAAAAAGAAGACTACTGTCCTAGCTCAAGATCTATCAAAGTTGTTTCATGAAGGGTATGGCAAAGACCCTGAAACACAACAGAAGCTGGCCATGATGAAGGCCCAAGAGAAAATGGATTTGTTAGAGGAAGCACAAAGAGCAAGAGACAAGAGAAGAGCTAACTTTCAGAAACCAAGAAGAAGGAGAGCAACCTACAGCAAGATGAAGCCTCAACTTCTAATCCCAATGGACACCAAATATCCACACTTGGATAAATGGGTGCCAATTCAGCTAAATGATACATGGGAAGAGGCTAAAAGGGAGTTTGTCTATGACTTCTATGTCATTGACAGATGGAATGGTGGAGATGCCAACTCTGCCTTTGCTGAGTTCATGATAGAATACTACAGAGAGTTGTATCAACAACTACTTGCAGCTGCTGACATTGCAAGAATTGAACTCAATGCTCCCAAGCCTATCATCTACATGCCTCCAAAGCTTGATGGATGGATTGACCAAGCAAGGATTCTAAGGGAGTTCACAGTAATTCTGAAGCTGAACAAGATGACCCTTGGACCCAAAGGAACTAACCAGGAAGCCATGGAACTCAAGAAGAGAGTGTGGGCACAATATGGGATGAACCCACCTCCTGAGGATGATCTCTAAGAATGGCTAAGTCTTCTGACTTTTTCTGGATGAAAAATTATCTTATCTGAAGATATCTTTTGCTATGTGGTCAAATCTGCTGAAGTTTTGGACAAACCTGCTGATATGGTGTTTGCTCTGATACAAGATTTGATGTGCTCTACATTGATATCTAGAATATTTTGTACTAGCTCTGATACTTGAAGAAGTTGTTTTGCTCTGATCTTATGTTTAGAATGTATTTGTAATGAAATGTTATCTTGAATTCATGCTCTGATAAGTTATCTTCAACTATCAACATGCCTGTAATGATTATTATATGAATGATAGTTGAACCACCTTTGAATCAAGATACATTATTGCAAAAATCTCTCTATGCCTATCCTTGAAACCTATTTGCAACAAAAACAATGAATACACTAACACATTGTCTTTTCAGGAATATTGACCTTAGTCATGTCTTCTGAAGATACATGTAATAGGTGTAGACAAGTCACTTTTGCATAGAATGTGTAGGTTTTGGCATCATCAAAAAGGGGGAAATTGTTGGGAATAAAATGATACATGTTTTGATTAAATACCAAAACCCCCTGAGACATGCCCAAGTCAAGATAATTGTGTTCAAAATGTGATAGAACACATAGCACTAGGCTAGATGAGAAGCTGATATGTTAGGCAACTCTTAGATGATTAGATGCACAATGTGAGGGGGAACCTATGACTTCAAAATGATCAAGATCAAGTCCCCTCAAGGCTCAAAGTCTGGAACAAACTCTAAGGACAAGAAAACTCCATATGAAACCTAAAACCTTGATCAGGAGAGTTGTCCAGAAGAGTTTCTTCTATACAAGAAGAAGATTTCAAAGCTCAAAAGGACAAGATGAATCAAATATTATGATCAGGAGAGTTGTCCAGAAGAGTTGTCTCAGCAAGTTTGAACCAGAACAAAGGTTCTAATGCTTAAAGGCCAACCATGCTGAAGAGCTAGAGACAACCATACCCTAAAGAACTTCATTGAAACATGCTAAGATCAACTTGGAGTGAAAGAAAGGGAAAGAGCCAAGTCATCTGAAGAAGAGCAAGCCAACCTTGCTGAAAGGCAAAACTGCTGATAGTGATAAGGAGAGTTGTCCAGTTGATAAGGAATGTTGTCCTATCATTGGATCAACCTTCAGAAGCCATGTCCTAGTCCTAACAAGAAGTCAAACATTGGGAAAAGTGCTGCAGAAAGAAGACAAAGTCTTACAAGCCGTTTATTACCCAAATAAGGACATGTCACTATCAAGAATCTGTCTTCCAGTTTGAAGAACTCAGGGAAGACATTTATAGCAATTTGGGGCTGTCTCTCCAACGGGCAAATCCTCATTTTGTCTATAAATACAAGGAGTGTGAAGACCATTTGAAGCATCCATTCTACATCCAACTGAGCAACTATTCTGAGAGCTTCAAAGTCTCCAAAAGACATCCTTAGTCTTGAAACACTTCTTCTAAGCTAATCCCAATTGTATATCCATACATAAGCTTAGAGAGATATCCTATCCTTATACCTTGATCTTCATTGTAAAGGATATCTCATTAGTTGGAACCTTACTTCAATCCTTACCCCTTTCAAGTGAGAAAGTGAGAAGGTTGTAGTAGTAGAAGTGGTAGGAGCTGACTGTTAAGAGAAGAACAGTTCAGTTCTGAGTTGAGAAGAGGGTACTAGGACTCTAGACATCCTAGGGATTAATTCACCAAGGAGTGGTGTTATTGATCAAGTGCACCTTGGCACTATAAAATAAGTTAATTCCAAGAGTGAAGGAATTATCCTGTTAAATCAGGGAAAGTGGATGTAGGAGCTTGAGTCTCTGAACCACTATAAACTCTTGTGTTGATTTACCTTACAAAGTACTTACATTCATTCAACACTGCACACAAAACTGATCTTTCAAAAGACACATTTTCAAAGACTGTGCAAAACTAATTTGGACAAGTTCCCTGAAACTAAACTGGACTGCATTGGATTGACAAAGTAATTTCAGAAACTTAAGGAATCTAAACTTAAAGGGCCAACCACTATTCCGCACATATAACTCCCCTAGATAGTTATTCAACTGAGTACTCAATAGTACTTAGTAGTTTGACTATCTTAGAAGAGTTAATCATCTTCAGCAGAGTTGTCCAAGACAACCTTGCTGAGCTCTGGTTTGATCAAAGTTGAAAAGAATTGCATACAAGTGTATTCCCCCCCCCCATACACTTGTTATATACTCCTTTCAGGACCAACAGGTTTCTCTTCAAATCTGGAACAAATCTGACATTGATAAGGATCACATGTTTTTCATTAAACATCTTCACCCCTACAGTACCAATGCCCATAACAGTACATCTCTAATCATTTTCAAGCAGCACTGATCCACCATCAATCATCTCTAGGTTCTGGAACCAAGATTTGGGGGACAAATATAAAATGAACATCCAGAATCCAGTACCCATTCATTGTACAACTTGCTTTCTGTTATGCTCATAACTTCTGCACTTTCATATCCATTTGCCTCAGCTACATCAACTTTGGGAGCATCAGTGGCCTTCTTCATATCAGGACAATCTTTGATGTAATGTCCTTCCTTATGGCATTTGTAGCAAACCTTTTCCCCCATAAATCCATTCTTAGACTTATTAGCTGGTTTGACATGACTCTTCTTACCTTGCCCCTTCTTGTCATTCTTGAATTTAATATTCATACCTTCCCCATGGTTCTTGGCCTACTTGGTGGAGTTAGCCACATGCAGACTCTTGATTTTCAAAATAGACTAAACTTCTTTGTACTTGGCTTTTCCCTCCTTGGTAATCAGCAAAGTACCTTTGAAACTGTCATATGAACGTCGTAAGGCTTCTAGGAGTAGAAAAGACTTCTCATGATCTTCTAAGGTAACTCTCACATTCTCAAGATCATCCACAACTTGAATGAACACAATTAATTGTTCATCGAGAGTTTTCTCATCAAACATCTTGTAGTTTGTGAGCTTTCTCTTCACGAACATCTGATTTGACAAAGATTGTGTCAAATACAGATCATCCAGTGTCTCAAACACATAAACTACATCCTTTTCCAGCAACTACGTCATTTTCCTTGATCACCTCTCTGAAAACTTTATCACTTAAACCCAGAACAATAATATTGTAAGCTTTCTCTATAATATCTTCTTTATTGACCTTGTCTGCCTCCGATGCAGCAGGCTCAAGAGGAACTAGGGCATCCTTTAGCCCATTGTGTGACAAGAGTGCCTTCATTTTGGCTTTCCATAAACCAAAATCATTTTTACCTGTAAATTTCTCTACTTCCAACTTCACAGAACTCATTCTTGATTCTTGCCTTTATCTTCGGTTTCCACATACGACGCCAATTGTTATGGAATATAGCACAAAGCTATTCCAATCACAAATGATAAAATAAGACAAACAAGAACGCAATAAATTGAATAAGTAAGAACATATGATTTACGTGGTTCTATCAAATGATCTACGTCCACGGAGGATAGAGGCTCTCTTTACTAACTTGAACAAGTGTTTACAATTACAAGTATGATTCACAAATAAACTTGCTAACTCGCTCAACTCGCAGAGATATCACTAAGATTTGACACAAAGTCTAACGATTCACTTAGATTCGATAAACTCTAATCTATGCAGTAAGTGGTGTATTTATAGAGATACAATGCCACTTGAAACTGCCACAAACTAACTAACTACCTAACATAAATAACCTCTAGAAACTAACTTTGGAAATAACTGAATCAGCAGACTTGACTCAACTGATATGGTTTCAGCAGACTTGGACACCAATACTCCTAATACAGATCAAACGACTTACACTCAGTAGAGTTGTCCTCACTTTATCAGATGAGTTGATCACAATCAAATGAATAAAGCTTATCAGCTGAGTTGACCTCACTCAGCTGCCTTGACTCAAACCAGATGACTAGCTTCTCTTCTGATAAGCACTAGCATTAGATGACATCTTCAATATTGCATTAATCCTAACAAGAACGTTGAATTAATTCATTTATATTAATCCTTTAATACAATGTACGTTGTGCTATCACCAAATAAAGATATTGATGTGAGTTAAAATAAACTTAACATCTAACAAAGAGACAAAAATAATTTTGCTTAATCTAAAAGTCTTAGCTCGTAGAGACACGGTGAATTAATTCATTTATATTAATCCTTTAATACAATGTATATTACTTTAGGGTGACACGAAGCTACTGAACAACTCTGAAAAAACAACATGAAGCTCTGTCCGAAAATTAAAGTAGGCCTGCACAAAATTGGACCGGAGGAGGTTCTAGCGCCTATCATTCGATGCTCAACTCAGCCAACACTCACCGAGAGAGAAAATAGTTGAAATGCAATATGAAATTGAGTGTTTCAAGTGAAGATTTTCTTTGTAATAAACACATGAATTTTGTGAGTGTTATCTAATAATCTCACATCAGTTGAGGATGTCAGTCGTTAGGGGTCAGACAAGTTGAATTAGGCCAAATCAGATGAGTTAAATGTGTTTAGATAGCTGAGATGGAATCGCTTAGAATCATCTAGGTTGGTTAGATCAACAAGGTTGATGTCTATCAGTGGAGTTAGTCTTTTGACCAGGATCAGAGGAGTTGTATCAGATGAGGGGAGTCATCTGATTTCGAGACAAGTCTTCTGAAGAGATTGTTATAGTCAGTTACAACTAACAATGAGATCAACAATCATTTCGGGGTAGCAAATAACTGGGCACATGGGTTGTTACAAATGGTTGCAAATGCCTCTAACCACTCAACTGCTACATAACTGCTGCAACCACCATGGTAGTATAAATACTCTTGTAATTGTACTTTGCAAGGTTTCGAGCTCGTACGAGCATTCGTCTTTGAGTTGTGAGTTCACGAGTAAAGTGAGAAAATATCCTATTTCGAGTGAATGAGTGTGTAAATTTGTTTTGATCAATTAAAGTTGAAGTTGTCTAGTCCAGTGAATGTAGATCACATTGATCGAACCACTTAAATTTCTTGCGTATTGTTTTACTTGTTGTTTCTTTTCTGAATTACTATCTTAGTAGTTGGGTTATCATATCTTCTAATCTCTACGTGATTTTGAGACGTCTTAACTCGTAGACCTCTTGACAAATTTCAAAAGGCGTCATATATATATAAAAGGTTTAGTGCAAATATTCTGCTACTGATTTACTAATTTTATTGATGTTTTTGTGATAAGAGTACAAGTAGAATTTTGTTGCTTTGCTTGAGTTTTTTGTGAAGAGAATTACAACCCCAATAGTCAGCACTGTATAAAAGACCAAAAAAGATCAAGATAGTTGTAGTTGGTTGTAACCTCTCCACTTGTAAATTGATGTGGATTCCCTCTTCTATAGAGGAGGGATGAGAATTATTTGGATTATTTAATTCTCATTTCAATTCTATATTTCTTAATTTTCTCAATATGCATTTTATTAAATATTTTTTTTAATAATCCCTCAACATCCTGTATTTGTTATCTATTTTCCCAGGCTTATGCAAATTAAAGTAGCTTAATCAGTAGTTCATATGTTGAATATAGTGATGTAACAATAAAGTTGTTGGTGATATATGTGAAATGTTGTTGTTGTTGTTGTTGAGGGAGGTTTATGGGTCATAAGAGAACAATCATACCCAAATTCGAAAAAACGCAGTCATGTGTGACTCATCTAAAAGTCCGAACTTGTAGAAAGGCCTACGTGGGCCGAATTATCACCTTTTACCTTTAGGGAAGGAGGTCCATCAAGTGGACAATTTAAAAGTCCGAACTTATATAGAGGCTTACGTGGGCCGAATTATCACCTTTTACCCTTTGGGAAGGAGGTCCATCAAGTGGACAATTAAAAAGTCTGAACTTGTAGAGAGGCCTACGCGGGCCGACTTATCACCCGAATTATCACCTTTTACCCTTTGGGAAGGAGGTCTATCGAGTGGACAATTTAAATGGGTGGAGTTGCTAGAGAGGCCTACGTAGGCCGAATTATCACCTCTTCCCCTTTGGGAAGGAGACTCATCGAGTGGACAATTTAAATGGGTGAAGTTGCTAGAGAGGCCTACGTGGGCCGAATTATCACTTCTTCCCCTTTGGGAAGGAGGCCCATCGAGTGGACAATTTAAATGGGTGAAGTTGTTAGAGAGGCCTACGTGGGTGGAGTTGCTTCCAGCAGGAATCAAACCCAGGTCGTTTGCCTGGAGGCTCTGATACCATGAAATAATTTCGTCTCATCTAAAAGTTCAAACTTGTAGAGAGGTGGAGAATTAATTCTTATATATTAATTCATAATAATGTGTTTGGTGTTTGGGATCTTACCAAAGAGGATTCATGGGAGAACCCGAAGACCTGAATTTTCATATGTTGAAGTTCTTTTTTCTATTTTGTGTCGTGTGGATATTGTGTACCCACTACAAAAACGCGCAGTTTTGCCGACGGAACTATATCGACGGATCCCGTTCCGTCGGTTATACCGATGGATTACCGACGCTTTACCGACGGAGTCGAAAGGCCATAGACGCTGCCGACAAAATTCATTTTTCGTCGGCTATACCGACGGAATTCCGACGGATATGCCGACGGACACACAGAACTCTCTACACGGTGTCGTTTTTTGGTCATATGCCGACAGATTTTTCAGTCGGTATTGTAAATTAGGGTTACCGACGGATATTTTCCGTCGGTAACCGCACCATATAATTGGGCCCCCACGTGAACCAATACAAGGGCGCGTGATAATTTAAATATGTGTTTACCGACGGAACATATTCGTCGGTAACTTACTCGCCGTAATTAACCGCCTCTTGATTCACGCGTAGAATTAAATATTCGACATTACTGACGGAAATTTCCATCGGTAAAGGCGTATTTTTTTTATAATCTGCAAATAGATCACTCTTTCGAAAGAAAGAAAAAAATTTCCTCTTTCGTCTTCGTCTCTTAAATTCGATCGCGAAGAGGTCCTGGCGATGTGATTTCTGATCGTGTGTTTTGAGCATCTCCCTCTCGATTAAAAAATCTATACGGTACGCTTTCTTAATTTGATAATAATTAATTTTTAATTTATATTGTAATGCCCATTATGAATTAAATTGCATGTGTTAATTTAATTTGTTATATAGATTAATATGAAATTGTATGTAGTTGATGTATATAGTTAATTAGGTTGCATGTACGTAGTTGATATATCTAATTAATTAGTTGATATTCTACGTAGATAATTGCCTATAGTTGATGTATATAGTTATTTATAATAAATTGATGTGATTTGTTAAGATATTGTTTTGCATTTTTGTTAATTGTATATAAATTGTTTAATTTAAATTTTATTAGAGTACGTTGGAGTGGAGTTAATTACATAATTAAATTATAATATTGTTAATTAGCTAGGTTATTGTTGATTTACTAATTATGAAATTATTTATTAAATTAGGGGTTTTTTTATATTAGAAAATTGTTATTTTAAAGTTAGAAAATTATTACTAAATTTATTAGGTTATATATTGTTAATTAAAATAGAAAATTGTTAATTAAAATAGGAAATTATTGATTAAATTAATTATTGTTGAATAAAATAGGAAATTATTTATTAAAATAGGTTATTATTGATTAAATTAGGTATTGTTGATTAAATAGGAAATTATTTATTAAAATATGTTATTATTCAATAAATTAGGGTCTAGGGATTAAATTTTAATTAATTAGATTATTGTTTTTTATTAAATTAAGAAATTAATTATTAATTAATTAGTATTATATATATTTATTAATTTGAATGTTTAAATTAAATAGATGAGTCAAGATGGTGCTGGTGGTTCGAGATCTCACAGGGCCTTCGGGTCACGTAGCCGGTCGAGGAAGAGTCGAGCCGCACTTAGACCCGAGGCGCCGCCTATACTGCGTCGGGCACCATTGTCATCGCCGCCGCCATCCATTCCACAACATTTGCCGCCACCCATTCCACAACCGTCGTCTCAGTCGTCTGCACATGTAGATGGCCGGGAGCATCCTGTTGTTCCTGCTCGGGATGGCCGGGAGCCCGTTTGGGTTCTCAGAGGAGTGTAAGTAATTAAATACTTTTATTGTTTAATAATTAATAAATTCGCATTTGTTTTAATTTATAATGTGTTTTGTTTGTTAATTAATGTCACAGATTATTACCTGGTAACGAGGTCTCCAGGGCATGCACGATTGCTTTTTCCACTTTACCGATCAGTGCGGGTGCAATTACCTGGAAGAAGGTCCCAAAACAAAAAAAAGTGGGCGTACTTCGAGGAATTTCAGGTAGTAATTAATTAATTAATTAATTAATTAATGTTTGTTGTTTGTTCAATACTCCCTCCGTCCATGAAAAGTAGTCCCATTTGGCCTATATTCTTCGTCCACGAAAAGTAGTCCCATACCTCTTTTTAAAATACACTCCTCCACAACACTTAATTTATACCCTTAAAAATAACACATATTACATCAAATGTCATTGCATGGCCCACATACTTAATCTAACTAAATTAGATTAATTAAACTAATCTACCCACTAATTGAATGTCTTCCCCAACCCAATAATTAAACCCACTACCCAAACCCAAATATTCTACCCCAAGCCCAAAACTGAAGAAAACCTTAGACCTTCGAGTTTCAAGATCCAGCGAGTGATTGCCATTCTCAGTTTGATACTAACGTATCTGAATCTTTGAATACCGACACTATCGTGCCGGATTCTTTCGATGCTGAAACTATTGTGCCAGACTCTTGTGTTCTTGGTCCTTTAATGGCCGATTCAACTACAATCGCTCCTCTAATGGCCGATTCAAGTAATATTTCTCATATAATGGTCGATTTGTTTGATTTTGTTTCTCTAATGGACGATTTTCGTAGTACTCTAATGGGCTTTTTTTTTAACAAGTACCTTGGACGATTCAGTTGAAATAGTTCATGTAATGGCCGATTCATGTACTTTTGCTTCTTTAATGGCCGATTTGTTTGATTTATTTTCTCTAATGTGTGATTTTCGTACTCATCTAATGGACGATTCATTTTTTTACAGATACTTTGACCGATTCGGGTGAAATGACTTCCGACTCAGGTAGGCCAAATTTGCTTAGAATTATAATTACTTTTATAAACAAGTGTATATAGGAGCACTGCCAAATTTAAAAGGAAATAAACATGCATTTCGGCCAAATTTTGGCCCAAGATCTAATTGCAGAAATGAGAAGAAAGAAGCATGCATAGGATAAGATAGATACTTTATGATCTCCATAGTGGGATTAGTTCACTTTTAGTAATCTGGATGGATAAGATAGATACTCCTTGGATTAGTTCACTTTTATTTTGAGATCTTGTAGGGTTAGATTTTGTCAATTTAGAGTATGTTTATTTTGAGATCTTGTAGGGTTGGATTTTGTCAATTTAAACACTGTTGATGTTGTATTCTTCTACTTACATCTATGTCTTGGCATACTTATTTTAAATTTTCTGCATTGTTTTGATATGTAAAAGAATATGTAAGTGATCTTATATATATATCCACTTTTGTACTCTTCTAGTGACTATTTTTTTTATCAGGTGCTTTCACTTAGGGTGATTTTGATCAAATTGTGGTGCCCGATTCTCTAGAGGTTCAGCGTACACCTATGAATGATGACTTTGCCAAAATTTGGGGAGAGTTTCGTGGTCCTCAAGACACTGAGCTGCGAGATTATCAAGTGAAGGCATACTTGATCTGGGTTCCAATGGATTCAAAGGTAATTTCTGATATCTCTGTCCTACTGATTGACTGTCCTTAAAGGGGACATTCTTTATACGGGGTTTTTTTTTTTTTTTTATTGTTAATCCGTCTCTGAAAACATTGATCAATGATAAAACTTAGCGGTAATGTTTACATTGAGCTATGAATTAACACTCCAATCGTGGATGACCCTAATCAGGTAGAGCTCTAAGATTATCTAGATTTAAAAACAAAACAAAAGAAAAAAGGTCAGCCTACAACTCATCATTGGCCTCCTCCTCATCGTGAGAAGCTTCTTCAATTTTGGAAGAAGAAGAAGATTCTTCTTTGCTTTATGTCTCTGTTTCTTCTACTGTGTCTTCTTCCTCCTCAACCAAAGCATCAGGACTGATTTTCAGGCTGTTTTTAACTAAGTTGTAGATACGCGAAGCAAATTCTTTTGGATCACTGAGCGTAAAACCACTCTCCATATTACTTTCTTGATTGTGTATTTGAGTTGTATATCTTTTCAAGGCACACAATCCCAATTTATTTTGATCCTGTCACCTGCCTATTTTAGCTTCCCTCTCGTTTATTTGGATTGTGTGAGTGTCATTGATGTTCTTATATGATAAAGCTATTAAAGTAGAATAATAGTGGGTATACACAGAATGGTGCGATTTTAATTAACTCTACATCATGGAACTCAATTATTTTTACAAGTATAGGTGTTCTTCTTTACCATTATACTTAAAGGTGATAGTTGTGTGCAGTGAAAAGGTTATGGAATATACAATGTCCAAAATTTATGATCTTCATAGATTGCAAGAGAAGAACATGTCTCAAGTGTTGCATAAGAAGCTGGAGCAACACATATCTTCCTTGAAAGAGTGGCATGATGAAGCCAAAAAAGGGGGAAGATAAGACAAGGAAAGTGATGGAACAAACTCAGTCACAACAAGCTCAGTTGGTTGTGAGTCAGGATGAGTTAAAAGAAGAAATTGCAATTCTGAATGAGAAGCTGAAACTGAGGAAGCAACAGAAGCAACAAGGTCAAGAGATTGTTGAGAAGAGACTTGATATTGCTAAAAGATCGATTCAGAAGAAGAGGAAGTTAGTCTTGTCTGATGAAGAACAAGAAGAAGAAGAAACTGGTAGACTTACCAGATCAAAGAGCAAATTGAAAGTTGGAATTTCAAGCTCAGAGCAAGAAAAACTTGATGTTTTGAAGAAAAAGAAAGCTGAAGAAGCAGAACTGAAAAAGAAGAAAGAAAAGGATATCAAGTTCTTAAAAACAAGATTTGATAACAAAGTTGCTGCTTTGAAGAAGAAATTGAAAGCTCAAAGGAAAGCTGAAGGAAAAGAGTTTGACAAAGATTTTCAAGATGAAAACTTTGTGGATTTCATTGTTCTAACAGAGAATATGGAACATTGGAAGAATCTAAAGAAGAAGTGGCAGATTGCAAACTTCATTGTGAGGAAGTTTGGTGATCATTCGAGCAAAGAAGCATAATTTATTGATTTTGAAGAGTTCATGCTGAACATTGATCAAGAGTTCTGGGAAGACATAGCACAAGTTGTTGCTCGTGCTGGAACCAAGATCTTGTGTCCTGAAGAACCAAATTGGGAACCTCCAAGACTGGAAAATGGAGAACCTGATTACAAGGAGATCAACAACATAATTGCTGAGATTATCAAAGAAGAAGGAATCACTGATCATCAACATATGATGGATATTAAAGCAAGGATGTATGTTGCATTCAGAATCTGAAGATACAGAATGAAGATGAAGGACAAGCTCAGAAGATAACATTTCTATCCTTAGTCTTTATTTCTATATTTTTTGTGTTACATATTTTGCTAGTATATGTAATATGTGAAATATTTGATCTGATTGTGAATATGATATGAATTCTGAATTGATGAACTGTTATGATTGACTACATACTTAACTACTGATTTATTAACATTTAAGTAGTTTTGGCTTCATCAAAAAGGGGGAAATTGTTGGGATATGAATCCTTGAAACAATGTTCTAATTGATGAAAGTATGTTTTGATGGCCAAAAGCAACTTAAAGTTAGTAATATATGTGGTTCTAAGTCATCTTAACTAAGTCATTTGATGAGAAACTTAAATTGAGATTACTGATCTTAATGCTAACTGAAATAAGTTTACTGATCTTATTTGGTAATATTAAGAATAAAATTACTGATCTTAACTGAGTTATTTGAAATAAGATTACTGATCTGAGTATGGAAACTGAGAATAATTTTAGTGATCTTATATGAGATATTTGAAATCTGAGTTACTGATCTTATATACTTACTGATCTTATATGAGTTTACTAATCTTATTGTTTACTGATCTGATATATGAACTGTTAGGGACTAAGCTGATGTTTTGTATTGTATAGACAGTTAATAGTATAGGACTTAATTATACTCTTCTGTATATAGTTCAGTTGATGTATAGATAGGTTTTATATTTGTAAAGTTGTATTTTATTGTATTCAGCATTGTAAAGTTCAGAACAGTAGATTAGAACTAGATTAGGAGAAGATCAGAAGACTAAAGAAGACTAAAGAAGACTCAGAGGACTACTTCAGAATAAGAAGACTTCAAAGAAGAATTGAAGAAGAGCTTAGAAGAAATCTGGAGAAGTTTTGAACAGTTTAAGTTACTGTGCTGACTGACTCAGCAGAGTAAAATCCGAAGAGTAAAAATCAGAACAGTAAGTTACTGTGCTGATTTGGTGAATTTGAAGAATAAGTTTGGAAAGCTTATTTAAAGAGTAACTGAAGATATATTTGAAGATATGCTGACTTGGAAGTTGAAGGAAGTTACAAAGTCGGTTACAAGAAGAAGTTACAAAAACAGTTTTAGAGTTAGTTGAGAGTTAGTTCACAAACTGCTAACTGTCATACTAAATTCTATAAATACTGTGTAATCTCCTACTGCTTAGACTACTGATCTTAAAGCGTTTACAAGCAATCTAAGTCTACAGAGCACAAGGAAAAACTCACAGAGTTGAAGGAGATTAAAGAAGAAGAAGAGCCACTGAATTGAAGAGAAGAATCAAAGGCTATTCAAAGAGAAGTTTTACTTTTCAAGTTTAAGTTTGTATTTTGTAAAACAAGTGTGCTAGTTACTTGGAGAATTACTAGTAGATCGAAGATATACCTGGAGGTATAATCGATAAGATCACAGTCTTAATCTTGGGACTTTAAGCCACAAGAAACTCAAGAAGAAGAGTTAATAAAACTTCACAACTGGAGTTGTGAGAGTGGATGTAGACATTTGTCGAACCACTATAAAATTCTGTGTTCTTTACTTTACTGTTTGTTATTTGTTTGAATTGTTTAACTAAGAACATTAAGAATTAACAAAGATAAAGATCTAGATAAAAGTTGAGTATAAATCTAAAACTGAAAGTACTGATCTGACTCAGTGAGAACAGTACTATTCAGAACACTATTCCGCATTATAAACTCTGATATTTTGAAAGATTTTTGAAAGTCTATTCACTCCTCCCCTCTAGACTTTCTTAGCTTACTCAATCTTAACTCAACTTTGGGACCAACAAGTGGTATCAGAGCAGTAGTTCTTTGGACTGCTGTTTCCTGATAACCTTACAGATCTTGAGGGATATCTTACTGATCTTGCTGTTATTTCTTGATATTTGTCACTATCTGAATACTTGAAAACTATCTGCTATATTACTGATCCTATTTGTCTAATCAAACATGGATGACACTAATGTGAACAAGCTGCCTAAGTTCAAGATTGCAGATTATGACTACTGGAAGCTTAGGATGGAGGCCATCTTTAGCTCGACCCATGATCTAATGGTGTCTGTGGTGACTGAAGGACCAATCGTCATCATGGTGGAAAACATTGTTGTTCTGGATCCATCTAAACCAGTTGGAGCACTGGTCCCTAAACCAAGGTCAGAACTGACTTCGGAAGAAATGAAACAAAACAATTTGGACAGTCTTGCCAAGAACTACATTTTACATACCTTACCAAATGAGTATCTTGGTAAAGTACTAAAATGTAAGACTGCAAAACAAATGTGGGACAAATTGGCTATTCTTTGTGAAGGTACTACACTGATCAAAGAAAGCAATTTATCCACTGCTGTCCAAAGGTTTGAATCATTTAAGATGAAGCCAGGAGAATCAATTGATGAGTTGGATACTCGATTTACCAAAATTATGAATGATCTTGATGTATTAGGAAAGACTTATACTGACAGAGAAGTTAACCTGAGAATCTTGAAAGCCTTGGATGAAAGGTGGAAAATGGTCAAGATGATCATTAAAACCACACAAGACATTGATTCTTGGCCAGCAGAAACTATGTTCCAAACGCTTAAGGCACATGAGTTTGAGTTAGATGAAGAAGATCCTATTACTGTGATTCATAAGGATAAGGATGCCTCTAAGGACATAGCTTTTAAAGCCTCTACCTCTAAGGGGTCTAGATCATCTAAGTCTAAGGCCTCAAGCATAAAAGATGAACTAGATAGTTCTGATCTTAGTCTGAAAGATCAGATGAGCCTTATGATCAAAAGATTTGATAAACTGAATAAGAGGTATGGTAGGTACAAGAGATTCTATAAGGAAACTAAGGGTTCTAATAACAGGGACACTTCTGTGAAAAGAAGGGATCAAAACTCTTCTGAAAGAAGGGATGAGATCTCTAATGAGAACAGGAGAGATAGGAACTCATCTGAAAAGAGAGATAGAAAGTATTTTGATAAGAAAGACAGGAACTCAATTGACAAGCATGACAGGAACAGAAAACATTCTCCTCCCAAAAGAACTTCTAACAATCCTGTTTGCTATAATTGTGATAAGCCAGGTCATTATGCTTATGAATGTCCTGATCTGAGTTCTGAAGATCGAGAAGAAAGGAAAGCTAGAAGAGATCGAAAATATGCCAAGGGTAAGAAGGCAATGATGGCCTACAATGACTCTGATTCGAAATCAGAAGAGTTACCATCGTCTTCATCTGACTACCCCTCTAGCAATGAAGATGAAGCCTTCATAGCAGATGATGGACTGGTAATGATGGCCAAAATAAATGATGAGGTATCATCTGCTAACTCTTTTCAATCCTGTAACAATTCTGACACTGATGAAAGTGATGCTGCTGTTAGCAGTGTAGGAAGTAGTCTTCATCATTCCCAAGGAGTGACTGAAGAAGATCTTCTACAAGCTAACAAAGCATTCATTGAAATTAGTGATGAGAATATATCTTTAAAGCAAGAAATCATTAATCTGAAAGAAGCTCAGTCAAAAGTAGATCCTAATATAGCTGTCATAAATGCAAGGCTATCAGAAGAGTTGTCTCAACTCCAAGAAAAGTATGCATCCATTGACAAACTATATCAGGGTATGCTTAAAACTCAAGCTAAAGAGACTAATGAATTCAATGAGTTAAAGATTAAGTGTGAAAAACTTGAAGAGCGCAATAGATTCTTAGAATCTGAAGTAGTGAGCCTAGATCGAAAGCTATTTGGGATGATTAACTCTACTAAGATTAATCAAACTATCTCAGACGGATATAGAGCTCCAAATGATAAAAGAGGAATAGGTACTGATCTGCCTAGTTCATCTACTTCAGAATTTAAGAACACTAATGGAGCTAGTACAAGTTTTTTGCAACTAGATAAAGGAAAAGAACCTATGACTTATGATGATGATCCAAAACTCAAAGTACAGCCTAAATACATCCCTTCTACTACCAAGAATGGTAAAATGAAGAATGTATTAAGACCAGTACAGTCAAGACCATACCAGAAGAGTTATACTCCTCTGACCAGATCAGATCAGTCCTGGAATCAGAAGAGACAAACTCAGAACAGTAGGTCAAGACAAGCACAGGCAAGTTGGGAACAGCCTAGACCTCCTTTCATAAGGCAGTCTCAGCTGTATTCAACTAAACCTAGGAGATTTGTGCCTCATTATCATAACAAACCTGTTCTTTATCCTCCACCTTTATCTTATAATATCATTGGTGAGGAAAGACCAAAACGCATCTATAAGCCGTATGGTCCACATGCTTTTAGACCTTATTCAAACTATTGCAGGCATACTGATCTTACTGAAAAAGGGATAGAACCAAGGAAAGGCTATCTCAGAAAAATAGATCCTAAGTCTGCTGATAATTCTGAATTGGTTAATAAAGTACTGTTCTGTGATAAATTTGGAAGAAAACTGAAGAGGTCCCATTTATTCAAATCCTCAATGTTCATTTGGGTACCTCTCACTACTAACCCCCAAGGACCCCAATAAACAAGGGTACCTAAGTTATTAAGATCACTACCTTGCAGGATCGACTGGACTTATACAAGAAAGGTGGTTCAGTTGGTGAGACCTGGTACATAGACAGTGGGTGTTCACACCATATGACTGGTACCAAGGCCTTACTTACTGACTATCATGAGAAGGAAGGACCAAAAGTCATCTTTGGTGATAGCTCAATAGCAATCACAGAAGGATTTGGATTCATCAAGAATGGAGATGTTGAAATCCAAGATGTCTCCTATGTTGAAGGTTTGAAATATAATTTGTTATCTGTATCTCAATTCTGTGACAGGGGATACAAAGTTCAGTTCAAAACCAGAAGATGTGAAATAATAGATAAAAGGACTCACAATGTTCTACTTTTTGGCACAAGACAAGGAAGTGTATACATTGTGAATTGGAATAGTTGTCCTAAGAATGCTTGTCTTATCACTAAGAGTCCTAAAGAAAACAGTTGGCTCTGGCATAAACGCCTCTGCCACCTGAACTTTAAGATAATCAACAAGATAGCTAGAGAACATCTTGTTGAGGGCATTCCTAATGAAATCTATTCCAAATCACAAGTATGTGATTCCTGTCAAAAAGGTAAACAGGTAAAGGTTTCATTTAAGTCCATTCCAACTCTTTCAACAAGCAGAGTTTTAGAACTCTTGCATATGGATCTTCATGGTCCTATCAATCCTCCTACATTGAATGGAAGAAGGTATATTCTAGTTGTTGTAGATGATTACTCTAAGTTCACTTGGGTAGTCTTTCTACACAAAAAGAGTGATACACAAACACTACTTCCAGATCTATTGAAGAGGTTGCAGGTTGAAAAAGGTCATCCCATTGTCAAGATTAGGAGTGACAAGGGGACTGAATTTATTAATTGTTACATCTCTGACTACTGTTCTAAGTCTGGCATACAGCATTTGACAAGTGCAGCCAGAACCCCTCAACAAAATGGTGTTGCAGAAAGGAGAAACAGAACACAAAAAGAAGCTTGCAGAGCCATGATTGCAGAATTCAACACACCTCAGAAATTTTGGGCAGAAGCTATTAACACATCTTGCCACTCCCAAAATCGAAGTGCTCTTAATAAGGTGCATGGTAAAACACCTTATGAGGTATGGAAAGGCAGAAAACCAAGAATTTCTTATTTTCATATTTTTGGATGTAAGTGTTTCATACATAACAATGGCAAAAGTAAATTAAATGCTTTTGATGCAAAAGCTGATGAAGGGATATTCTTAGGATACTCTTCTGTAAGCAAAGCATTTAGAGTGTTTAATTACTCTACCCTATGTGTGGAAGAAACACCCCATGTAGTCTTTGATGAGAATGTGCAGGACTCTGCTGATCATCAGCTCAGTAAGAAAATAGACAAATTACAACTTCAAATCAACAATGAAGATGATGATACAGGAATATATGAATCTGTACAAGCATATAATCCTTTCCTGAAAGTCCTAGATCAAGATCCTGATAAAGAAAAGGTAAAAGACAAAGGTGACTCATCTAAAACTTCTGAAATACAAGAATTGAATTACTGCTCTCCTGTGAACAAATCTGCTGATATAAATGATACTGATCTGCATGATAATTTTCATGACAAAAATGATGATAGCATTTCTGTTAAGAATAGAAGGACATGGAAGTCTGCTCATTCTACTGATCTGATTCTAGGTGATTCTAGTATAGGTGTTAAAACTAGAAAACAATTGTTTGATTCCAAGGAAGAACCTAGTAAGTCTCTATTTTGCTGGTGTTGTTTTCTATCATCTATTGAGCCTAAAACTGTGATTGAAGCTTTAAGTGATAGTAACTGGATTGTAGCCATGCAGGAAGAACTTAATCAGTTCACTAGAAATGAAGTTTGGGAACTTGTTGATAGACCTAGTAATCATAATGTTGTAGGCACTAAGTGGATTTTCAAGAACAAAAGGGATGAAAATGATCTTGTAGTTAGAAATAAAGCTAGATTAGTTGCTCAGGGCTACTCTCAAGCTGAGGGTATTGATTATGATGAGACTTTTGCCCCTGTAGCTAGACTAGAAGCTATAAGATTGTTCCTTGCTTATGCTGCACATATGAAATTTACTGTGTATCAAATGGATGTGAAAAGTGCATTTTTGAATGGTATACTTGCTGAAGAAGTTTATGTGGAACAACCACCTGGTTTTGAAGTGAATAGTCACCAAGTATATAGGTTAAAGAAAGCACTCTATGGATTGAAACAAGCTCCAAGAGCATGGTATGATACTCTTTCTCTATTCTTACTTGAAAATGGTTTTACAAAAGGCAAGGTTGATAGAACTTTGTTTAGAAGACAAGAAGGTAATGATATATTACTTGTTCAAATTTATGTGGATGATATTATTTTTGGATCACCCAACAAAACCTTGAGTGAAAGCTTTTCCACACTCATGCAAAGTAAATTTGAAATGTCTATGATGGGAGAAATGACATATTTTCTTGGTCTTCAAGTAAAACAAACTTCAGAAGGTATCTTTATAAATCAAGCAAAGTACACTAAGAATTTGCTAGATAAATTTGGTATTAAAACCTGTAAGACAGTTGGTGTGCCCATGCAACCTACATACAGAATGGATCCTGATGAAGGAGGTAAGTCTTCTGACCAACCTCACTATCGTGCTTTAATTGGCTCTCTACTCTATCTAACTGCCAGCAGACCTGATATTGCTTTTTCTGTTGGAGTATGTGCAAGATTTCAAGCAAACCCCAAGGAAAGTCATCTGGAAGCTGCCAAAAGGATATTGAAATATCTAAAGGGGACCATTAATCGAGGATTATGGTATCCTGCAGATGATGATATATCTTTAAGTGGTTATTCAGACTCGGACTTTGGAGGTTGCAAAATAGATAGAAAATCTACTTCAGGTTCATGTCAATTCTTAGGAACTAAGCTCATTTCATGGTTTTCAAAGAAACAAACAAGTGTGGCAACTTCTACTACTGAAGCAGAATATATGGCTGCAGGTAGTTGTTGTAGTCAGCTCCTTTGGCTAATACAACAACTCAGAGACTACAATGTTGTAGAATCTAATGTACCTATATATTGTGACAGTAATAGTGCCATTGCCATCACACAAAATCCTGTTCTACATACTAGATGCAAACATGTTGACATTAGGCATCATTTTATTAGGGATCATGTTGAAAAGAAAAATATTAGAATGGAAAAGATTCATACTGATATTCAAAGAGCTGACATTTTTACAAAACCATTGGCTGAAGTAAGATTCAGAGAATTGTGCATTAGTTAGAGATTGATAGATATGGATTCTGTTTGTATATAGAACTGTGCTAACATTTCAGGTACTGATCTTATACCAAGAAGGACATGAAGCAGAAACTAAGAGCAGTACACCAAAACTCAAAAGTCAGAAGAGACAATCCAATGTCAGATCACTAAAACAGGTAACAAGGTTACTAAAGTGACCTTCATCCCGATGAGGAAGCTGGTAAAGCTGAGGGACACTGAGAACATACATTAAGGGGGAATCAGTGATTTCTTAAAGATCCTTTTGTTGACTCAGATCACTAAGTCACTTTAGCATAAACCTTGATGTGATCATTAAATTAAACACATTTTTACTAATCTGTACTGTTTTACACTTATATCTCATGAACTAACACTTTTACCAAGGTGAAACAGGCACAGAAGAGGAATTCTCCATTGAAGGGGGAACTGATCTGATTACAGATTTGAAAAGTCTACTAATCTGATCTGATTACAGGCTATAGCAGTCTACAGATATATTCTGATTAATAAATTGACTTGTCTACAGAATTGTACTGATTACAAAGCTTCTTTGTCTACAGTACTGATCTGATTACAATTCAGTTATTCTACAGAACTAATCTGATTACTGACTAATCTGTCTACAGAAATATTTGTTTACTACTAATCTGTTTACAAGAAATCTACTGATCTGACACAGTACTGATCTGAGGATTACTGTGCTGATATTAAAAAGATGAAATCAGGAAATTTGGGTACTGATCTGAAATCTACTGTGCTGATTCATCTACTGATCTGATTTCTAAAAAGTTTACTCAGCTGATCACAGTACTCAGCTGATCCAGATAAGTGAAATTTTCTTTAAATATAAGTAAGAAAATGAAGTGAAATAGTTTTGGAAACTACTGTGCTGATCTGCATCAGAACAGTCTTTTGGTTTAGATTACTCTAAGTCAAAAATTGTTCAAATTTTAGATTATTAATAGAGAAGATTAATACACTCTTCTATTTCTAACCTAAAAATTGTGGTGTATGTATCAAACACAAATTGGCTCCAAAATTAAGGATGGTACTAGAATATGAACAGTTTATTTTTAAAACTCGAATTTCGAGACTTAATCCCAACCATTCCTTGTGATAATCAAATTTAATCCTAGCCCTAGAATGGTTTTGAATTTGACAAAAACGATCACTCTTCATCGTCTTCGTTCTTACGAGTTCATTTCTGGAAATCTCATAACTTCATAACTACTGAAAAATCTGATTTCTACAAAATTCTCAAATGGCAACTATCAATATTATCAATGAAACTAACGAAGTTGCAGGAACATTTGATTCAAATTTCTGGGTTCGCGAAAAGGGCATTTTTGTAGAAAATGCTGTCTATTTCAATGGCCGACATAACGCTGAAAATCAAGCCATCTTGACAATGTGCGAGGAGTGTGGGCTGAGGAAATTTCTGGAATCATCTCCACTCAATGTCTATGAACCGGAGGCAATGGAATTTTATTTACAGCTCAAAGGAGATAGCAATGGTGTTCACTCTATGCTTTCTGGGCATAAGGTCACTATTACTAGGGAAATCCTAGAAGTGATGTTGGACTTGCCTCAAGGCCCTGTAGACATCATGAATTACAAAGCTGGAGAGGAGAAGGAATGTGTAGGAAGGTGGTCAGGATTTGAAATAGAGTCCTTGACTAATCTGAAGAAGGATGTTCTTCCTACTGGTCTGCAGTTTTTGATGGACATAGCCGGAAAATGCTTGTTAGGGCAACATCATAGCCAGGATGCTTTATCAAGTTCCAAGATTAGAATTATGGCTGCAATCATTGACAGAGTTCAAGGTGATTGGCAAGGATTTTTCTTGGAAAGGCTGCTGATTGAGAAAGAAAAAGTTTTGTTCGATGAGGATACTATGGAATTTTCGATTAAATCGAAATTAGGGTTTGGAAGCAAGCTGAGTTTCTTGTTACCTCAGCTGGTTAAAAAGCCGTATTGGAGTAATCCCAAGAAATTCCATCATGGAAAATTCTTGATGAAGAAGGAGTTTGTTCGTTTTGAACAAGAGAACCCTCTGGAACAACCTCAAGAACTTGAAGCACAAGAGTCTGGAGCTTCAATGTACCAATCTGAGGACAATCAACCTGAAATTAGGTCGAAGGCAAGGCATGATCCGAGCAGTATTAGACCAAGGAGAGGAAGGTCTGCTACAGCTGCCTCAGAGCCAACAGTTAGATTTGTTGAAACTGTGGTGCAATCAAGCTCAGAAGAGCAAGAGGTTAGTGTTCCTAGTCCTATTGATGTGCATAAAAGAACTAAGACGAGAAGTGTTAGGAGGAAGTTAATTGTTGTCTCTCCTACCCCTTCAAACTCTGAACCAAGCCAAGCTGAAACCCAAAACCCCCAACCTTCATGTTCTGGGCAATCAGAACACTATTTTTCTGAGACTCAGAACACTCCCCATTCATCCCCTCAGAACACTATTTTTTATCCTACCCCAATTTCTAGTCCTCAACATCAAACTTCACATCAACCTTCACCACATCAATCCCCAACACAGATTCACGATCACTCTACTGAACATGAATTTGAACCTTCTACTGAACCAATTGACATTTCATCATCCCCTGAACCTGAATTTATTGCTCCTAAACCTGCTGATTTGATGGAGTACACTATCTGTGATAAAGAGGATAGAATCAGGATAGATTTGAGGATAGCTTTATTGAAGCAATTTCCTGGATTGGATGAGAGCTCAGTTGAGTTTGAGAAACTCCTTAGGATAGGCACATGGGTGTATCTTAAGAGGAGTACTTTGAAGGAGAATTTGGCTATAATGGAAGGTATGGGAGGTGCTTCAATCTTTGATGATTGGGAAGCAGAACAGATGCATGCAGCTGGTGTTAACTCTTTTCTTGAGTTAGTTACTCCAGAATCTGTAGCTCATCTTGTTGAAAGGCTAACAGGTATCAAGTATTCTGTTGAGAAGATTGCAACTGCTAATTCAGATGAAGACTTGTTAGTGGAAAGTGAAGAGAAAGGTGTTGATGAAGCTGAGAATGCTGCTGAAAAAGAGTGTATGGAAATTGATGAGGATGTTGACAATGCAACTGAGGTGTTTGAGAACACTGTTGTGATTGAAGAAACAGAAGCCTTGGAGCATCAAGACTTAAATGCTGAAGAGATGGAAAGCATTCCAATTCACTCTGCTGATCCTATTATTCTTGAAGATGTGCAAGAACAGATCAGAACAGGTCCTATTGAAAAGGAATCTGAGAATTCAGACTTTGAGATGTTGAAAAAGCAAAATGCAGAGCTTCAAGCTAAATTGGAAGATGCTGTTAAAATGTTCCAAGAAGCTACTGAAAGAATGAATAAGATGCATTCTGAACACTCTTATGAAAAGGTTATGGAATATACAATGTCCAAAATTTATGATCTTCATAGATTGCAAGAGAAGAACCTGTCTCAAGTGTTGCATAAGAAGCTGGAGCAACACATATCTTCCTTGAAAGAGTGGCATGATGAAGCCAAAAAGGGGGAAGATAAGACAAGGAAAGTGATGGAACAAACTCAGTCACAACAAGCTCAGTTGGTTGTGAGTCAGAATGAGTTAAAAGAAGAAATTGCAATTCTGAATGAGAAGCTGAAACTGAGGAAGCAACAGAAGCAACAAGGTCAAGAGATTGTTGAGAAGAGACTTGATATTGCTGAAAGTTCGATTCAGAAAAAGAGGAAGTTAGTCTTGTCTGATGAAGAACAAGAAGAAGAAGAAACTGGTAGACTTACCAGATCAAAGAGCAAATTGAAAGTTGGAATTTCAAGCTCAGAGCAAGAAAAACTTGATGTTTTGAAGAAAAAGAAAGTTGAAGAAGCAGAACTGAAAAAGAAGAAAGAAAAGGATATCAAGTTCTTAAAAACAAGATTTGATAACAAAGTTGCTGCTTTGAAGAAGAAATTGAAAGCTCAAAGGAAAGCTGAAGGAAAAGAGTTTGACAAAGATTTTCAAGATGAAAACTTTGTGGATTTCATTGTTCTAACAGAGAATATGGAACATTGGAAGAATCTAAAGAAGAAGTGGCAGATTGCAAACTTCATTGTGAGGAAGTTTGGTGATCATTCGAGCAAAGAAGCATAATTTATTGATTTTGAAGAGTTCATGCTGAACATTGATCAAGAGTTCTGGGAAGACATAGCACAAGTTGCTGCTCGTGCTGGAACCAAGATCTTGTGTCCTGAAGAACCAAATTGGGAACCTCCAAGACTGGAAAATGGAGAACCTGATTACAAGGAGATCAACAACATAATTGCTGAGATTATCAAAGAAGAAGGAATCACTGATCATCAACATATGATGGATATTAAAGCAAGGATGTATGTTGCATTCAGAATCTGAAGATACAGAATGAAGATGAAGGACAAGCTCAGAAGATAACATTTCTATCCTTAGTCTTTATTTCTATATTTTTTGTGTTACATATTTTGCTAGTATATGTAATATGTGAAATATCTGATCTGATTGTGAATATGATATGAATTCTGAATTGATGAACTGTTATGATTGACTACATACTTAACTACTGATTTATTAACATTTAAGTAGTTTTGGCTTCATCAAAAAGGGGGAAATTGTTGGGATATGAATCCTTGAAACAATGTTCTAATTGATGAAAGTATGTTTTGATGGCCAAAAGCAACTTAAAGTTAGTAATATATGTGGTTCTAAGTCATCTTAACTAAGTCATTTGATGAGAAACTTAAATTGAGATTACTGATCTTAATGCTAACTGAAATAAGTTTACTGATCTTATTTGGTAATATTAAGAATAAAATTACTGATCTTAACTGAGTTATTTGAAATAAGATTACTGATCTGAGTATGGAAACTGAGAATAATTTTAGTGATCTTATATGAGATATTTGAAATCTGAGTTACTGATCTTATATACTTACTGATCTTATATGAGTTTACTAATCTTATTGTTTACTGATCTGATATATGAACTGTTAGGGACTAAGCTGATGTTTTGTATTGTATAGACAGTTAATAGTATAGGACTTAATTATACTCTTCTGTATATAGTTCAGTTGATGTATAGATAGGTTTTATATTTGTAAAGTTGTATTTTATTGTATTCAGCATTGTAAAGTTCAGAACAGTAGATTAGAACTAGATTAGGAGAAGATCAGAAGACTAAAGAAGACTAAAGAAGACTCAGAGGACTACTTCAGAATAAGAAGACTTCAAAGAAGAATTGAAGAAGAGCTTAGAAGAAATCTGGAGAAGTTTTGAACAGTTTAAGTTACTGTGCTGACTGACTCAGCAGAGTAAAATCCGAAGAGTAAAAATCAGAACAGTAAGTTACTGTGCTGATTTGGTGAATTTGAAGAATAAGTTTGGAAAGCTTATTTAAAGAGTAACTGAAGATATATTTGAAGATATGCTGACTTGGAAGTTGAAGGAAGTTACAAAGTCGGTTACAAGAAGAAGTTACAAAAACAGTTTTAGAGTTAGTTGAGAGTTAGTTCACAAACTGCTAACTGTCATACTAAATTCTATAAATACTGTGTAATCTCCTACTGCTTAGACTACTGATCTTAAAGCGTTTACAAGCAATCTAAGTCTACAGAGCACAAGGAAAAACTCACAGAGTTGAAGGAGATTAAAGAAGAAGAAGAGCCACTGAATTGAAGAGAAGAATCAAAGGCTATTCAAAGAGAAGTTTTACTTTTCAAGTTTAAGTTTGTATTTTGTAAAACAAGTGTGCTAGTTACTTGGAGAATTACTAGTAGATCGAAGATATACCTGGAGGTATAATCGATAAGATCACAGTCTTAATCTTGGGACTTTAAGCCACAAGAAACTCAAGAAGAAGAGTTAATAAAACTTCACAACTGGAGTTGTGAGAGTGGATGTAGACATTTGTCGAACCACTATAAAATTTTGTGTTCTTTACTTTACTGTTTGTTATTTGTTTGAATTGTTTAACTAAGAACATTAAGAATTAACAAAGATAAAGATCTAGATAAAAGTTGAGTATAAATCTAAAACTGAAAGTACTGATCTGACTCAGTAAGAACAGTACTATTCAGAACACTATTCCGCATTATAAACTCTGATATTTTGAAAGATTTTTGAAAGTCTATTCACCCCTCCCCTCTAGACTTTCTTAGCTTACTCAATCTTAACTCAACTTTGGGACCAACAACTACTAATCCTCAATTGTGAGTTGAGTATTTCAAAATAAAGCAATATCATTGATTATAATCTTGAAAATAATGACCCAATGAGGTTTCAAAAAGTAATTTTCATTTCATATACAGAGTCAAATACAAAAGGTGTAACTCATAGTACATGTTTACACCATAAACATGACATATGTGTGTTAATGTTTTAGTGGTAAACATTGCAAAAGGTTACAAAAAGTGTTGCTACTACTTTTAAACCCTAATACCCCAAATCTGAAGTTAAGGTTTCCACATCATATGGAGATACAATTGCATTTTCATCTTGTCTTAGGTAGTCAATGCATTCTTTAACAAGGCCCTCATCAACTTGTAGACATTTTGGGAGGTTTCCTTGTCTGATCAAGCTTGCCTTTTTCATACGGGGCAGTTTGAATGTGTTGTGTCCCTTACATTTCATTATCTCCACCATGCACCCCTGTAGACTTAGGAAAACATTATTCAAAGTGATGTTTGTTAGATTCTCATAAGAAAGACAAACATTCTTAACAAGATCATCAACAATATATGATGATGTCTCAACTTGCAAGCTTTGAATTGCTCTAAACCACCCTAGATCATTAATATTGGTGTCCGGAGAATTAGCTGGTTGACAAACCAGATGGATATTGAATCCATCTGAGCTTGCAGCAGCCTTAAAATCTGGGTCATTGTCTTTGATATGAGGCTTGGCATTGTCTTGTTGAATAAATATCTCCTTGCTTGCATGTGAAGGCCATTTCCTCTTAATTGCTACGATAATCTGAAAAACACAGTACGTAACCAACAAATGCAATTAAACAGTTCATATAAAATATTGGCCTTAACTTAGATACTTAATGTGCTTAATAACTACATACTGGTTTTTTTTTTATATAGTTAATCTATAAAGAATATGTACCTTGTTGATTAAACAGTCATTGGTGACTTCTTTGGTAATTGACTCTATTTGTTTTGTCTCCAATGTTCCCTTCACTCTGTTTTTGCTGTTTCTTTTTGCTGCCTCTTTTTTTGTGAAGGGAAAAATTCCAATTTTTCCATCAAAAATGCATTCCCCGTTACTTGCATATTGTGGCCTTGCCACTGCACACATGAACATAAGTTTGGTGATGAACCTTTTACTCTTACACGATCTATGTGGCTCTGGTTCACCCGGAAGCAAGTAGTACCTCTCATTTTCTCTTGTGATGTAGAACCACTTCTCATCAATGTGAACTATGTTGTGCATGGACTTGAACTTTATTGTGTTGAGTGCTCTATCATATTGTAATGCACTTAGAGAGAAATTCAACCTTAGCAGCTTATTTTGAGGAGTTAATTCAGGTTTAATGGCATTTGTATGTGCTCTGAGCAGCTCACTCTTAACCCAAATACCCACTAAGCTTTTGCTCACCCCCATCTCTTTAGCAATACTTCTATAAGTTGATCTCTTTCGAAAAGGTATATTCTTAAACCTCTCAATATTCAACTCTAACCTGTCTTTATGTGGTTCTCGTAGTGTGTCAAGAAATATCACAGCTCTTCCTTTACTTAATTGTTTTTTTGTTGCAGCCCAAACTCTGGTAATGGTCTTCCTTAAGACTCCACAGTTTGCAGCAACCTCGTTGATTTTGTCCATCTGTGGTTGACCGTTTTCGCTGTATTCAAGCAAAAACTGTGCAACCATGGTCTTCTCTTCTTTTGAAAAATTTGTCACAGCATCCCTCATTTAATTTTGTAGTGTTTTGCTGTTTTAAATGATGTTTTGAATGCTGCAATAGGTATTTATTGTGTTAAATTTGGTGGGAAATTTCAATTTTTGTATTAGGAGGGAAACTGTATTTTTAATCTCATCAGTCATGTTGTAACAGTAAATGTACTTTTTGCAATTAGTCATTTCGGCTGCTGTAATATATGGCATAATTTATTTTGAAATTCCCTCACTTTTTGAAAATGGAGGGAGTTGTTAGGAGTTAATCCTTTTTTCAGCTTTATTAGAATAAAGTTGAAATCTCAGTTATACCCTTTACTTATTTTACAACAAATCTACTTTTTGAATAAAATATGCAATGTTCTTAAAACCTGTGCTCCCTCCCCATGGGCCTTCTTTTCATGGATGGAGGGAGTAATAAACAATTTATTATATGTGCAGAAACATACCACTTGGGATCGGGATATCTACTCGGACGAGTTTATGTTCAAGTATTTCAGTAAATCGGCGCAAGAGCGGTATAAGGATTTAATGTACGAATGGAGAATGGCATGGCGGGAGGATGGGAAGATGCAGAGCTTGGGTAAGGATGCTAATGATGTTGTGTTGTGGGATTCATTGACGAGGGAATGGCTGGATCCGGAGTACATCAGGAAGTGTGAGATTGCTAAGGCCAACCGCAGATCCGACGTTGGGGGTGGGATGTCAAGGCATCGGTGTGGAGCCCGGTCCATCTTTGAGTAGTCGCTTGCCCTTGTAAGTGTTTATTAATTTTCAAATTAATTTCAATAAATTTAATTATTTAGTATATATAATACATAAATTTAATTATTAGGAACGGGAGACAGGGCGTGTACCCACTCACTTGGACCGGTTGAACATTGCTCATCCGTTTGACGAGAATACACAGCAATCCACAAACGGGCGCACGACTAACCTCCAAGTAAGTAATAAAATTGTTTAATTAAATACATTTTTTATAGTTTATTCTATTAATTTACAATTATTAATTATGTAGTTGGAAATGAACCGGAGGATGGCCGAGGTCGAAACTCAAGTCGACCCTACTGAAGCCGGAACCAGCAGTGCCCCTCCTACAGTCGAGGAGGTGAACTAGACTTATTTGGAAGTTGCCCCGGTCACCCGAGGACGAATTCTGGGCCTTGGTCGTCTGAGCAGTGATGTCAGGTCCTCTGGTCCGTCCCAAGCGGCATCGCTGGGTTCCGTATCTTCCACCCCAACTCCTGATGTGATGGCACACTTCAACCATTACATCCATGTAATGCATTTGAATATGGGTCGAGAGTTCGGGTGGTCGGACGAGAAGATCGAGGAGGTTTATCAGAGAACCATGCAAGCTCCTCCACCGACGGCCAACGTGAATGTGCATGTTCCCCCAGCCCCCTCAGCCTATGTCCCGACCATGCGTGATGACATCATAGGTCAGCACTTCGGTGGCGAAGATGACCTTGATATGTGGAACTTTGGTGAATGAGTGTCTTTGAACAACTTTTTTTTTTTTTTTTTCTGTTGAACAGTTTTATTTTTATGTCTTGTAGAACTATTTACTTTTATGTTTTTTTTTTTATCTGCATTATTGTTGAACTATTTACTTTTTTATGTTTAAGTATTAGTTGTTTAATTTTAGTTATGGTTTGTTTTTTGTGTTAAGTAGTTTAAGTTTATACGTGCATTATTAATTGTTTGTTTTATGTTTTATGTGTTAAGAATCTGTATATTAATTTTTCTTTTTTTTTATGCGCGTCATTTGAACTGGGTGTTGCCGACGGAAATTATCCGTCGGCAATGTCAATACCGACGGAAATAAGGCGCGTGATTTATCGACGGAATGGCATTTCCGTCGGCATGTAGTGTTGAAAAAATGTCTCCCACTCCAGAACATCAAAACACGGGAAACTTTTGGAGTGGAGCGAAAAATTAAGGTATGTTTTTCTATTAAGTGTATATAGTTTTACTGCAATTAATTTTTATGAAATGTATATAGTTTTAGTTTTAGTGTTTAATTTTTATGAAATATATATAGTTTTAGTGTTTAATTTTTATGAAATGTATATAGTTTTAGTTTTAGTGTTTAATTTTTATGAAATATATATAGTTTTAGTGTTTAATTTTTATGAAATGTATATAGTTTTAGTGTTTAATTTTTATGAAATGTATATAGTTTTAGTGTTTAATTTTTATGAAATGTATATAGTTTTAGTATTTAATTTTTATGAAATGTATATAGTTTTAGTTTTAGTGTTTAATTTTTATGAAATGTATATGGTTTTAGTGTTTAATTTTAATTTGTTCAAATTGTTTAACAGATGGAATTGCCGGATCGTCGGTGGATGTATTGTACTCCTAGACTCGTTTTAGGAAATGTGAATGGGGAATTTTATGATGAACTCGTGTCATTTGTTGAATTTGCAAAGCTACACCCACATTACATGTCTGGGGATTGTATTAGGTGTCCGTGTAATGCTAAGAAATGTCAGAATAGATCATTTAAAAGCACTGATGAAGTCTTATGCCACGTTGTTATGAATGGGTTCGTTGATAATTACTATAATTGGACAAGTCATGGCGAACAACGGTGACCTTATAATTTTGATCAAGTCTTGTACTATTACACTGCTGCAATTTATGAACAACCAGTACACGTTGAGCATGTCGCCACCAGTAACGATCAAGATTTTGGAGTGGAAGAACCCGATATGTATCAAACAATGGTGATGGAAGCCGGTGTGTCAAATATAGAGGAGGAACCAACGGATGAAGCATTTCAGTTTTATGAGATGCTCAAATTAGTCGATCAAGATTTGTATGGGTAAATTGCATTTATGGTCCCACGAGAATTCCCTCCCACAAATTTGGTCCTTTTATAAGCAATTTTGGTCCCATGTGATTTTTCCATCCAATTTTAACGGATAAAAAGAGGTGATTTACACGCGCCGTTAGTTTCAAATATTTTTTTTAAAATATTAATTTTTTTGCTGCAAATCTAAACCCTAAAAAAAAAGATAATAAAAAAACAAAAAAAATTAAAACCTGCATTTGTCGCATATCCTAGCCCCTTCTCCCTCTACACCACCGTCTCCCTCCATACCACCACAGCCTCATCTAAATGCTAGGAAACAAACCCCCCTTATCAATTTCATATTTCGATAACTGGTTTTACACTGATTTTTTGCCTTTTTTTTTTTTTGAGAAAGGCTTTGCAATTTTAAGTGTGAAATTTGGCGTTTATGTTTTGGACGGGGCGGGTGGGGTGCATTGAGCGGTGACCGTGGTGGTTTTTTCACGATTTATCAGTGATCTTGGGCTCTAATCTAAGGCTGCTATTGATTTGTTCTGCTTTTCCATCTGTTGGGGTTGGTGGCATCGGTGACCAGTGACCACCATGGATGCGTAATGTGTTTTTGGTTGAACCGGATTCAGCATTTTCAAAACAAGACTCAAGCAGATTTATTTAAACCAGATCCAGAGATTTAATGCTCGACTTATGGCTATCAAGACGGAGAACAAGCTATCTAGCAGAGCACATGAGCAAATGACACAATTATGCAGTGAGATTTGTCCTGTCGATAATAAAGTACTTACGACGTTTCATCAGAGCAAACAACTAATGAAGAATATGGGTTTGTCGGTTGAGAAGATTGATTGTTGTGTTAATGGTTGCATGTTATACTGGGGGTGATGACGATAGCGATGTTCTTATGTGTAGAATGTGTGGCCATCCCCGGTACAAAGAGCCACGGCGGAAGGGACCCGGTGATCAATCGAGCAAAACAAAAAAGAAAGTGCCACATAAAAGGATGTATTATCTTCCTATCATTCCTCGTTTAATGAGATTGTTTCAATCTAGTGCCACAGCACAACACATGACGTGGCATTCAACAAATTCTGAAGCTACTGAGGCTGGGGATATGAGACATCCATCCGACTCTGAAGCCTGGAAACACCTTGATGACGTGTTTCCAGGATTTGCTTGTGAACCGAGGAATGTGAGATTAGGCTTGAGTACTGATGGTTTTGCACTGTTTGGGAGTTATGGAAAGAAGTATTTTGTTGGTCCTGAAAGGAGTATATAACAAGTGTATGGGGGGGAGGGGAATACACTTGTATGCAATTCTTTCTCAAATTTGATCAAACCAGAGTTCAGCAATGTTGTCTTGGACAACTCTGCTGATGATGTATAACTTCTTAGAGATAACCAAGCTACTAAGTACTATTGAGTACTTAGTTGAATGACTATCTAAGTTAGTTATAGGTGCGGAATTAGTGGTTGGCCCTTTAGTTTAGACTCCTTTTAAGTTTTGAAATCACCAATCAATACAATCCAGTGTTCAGGGAACTTGTCCAAATTGGTTTTGCACAGTCTTTGTATATATGTCCCTTGAAAAGTCAGTTTTGTGTGCAATGTTGAATGTATGAAAGTACTTTGTGATGTAGGGAAGCGTACACGATAAAGGGTGAAGTCCGTTGATTTCGATAGAAATGCCGGAAAACACAAGATAAAGGATGAAGTCCGTTGATTTCGATAGAAATGCCGGAAAACACAATATAAGGAAGAATCCTTAGATAAATTTCATATTCAATCTGTAATGCCTTTTACTTTCGCATACGTTCCTTATAAAGAGGATTACAAGAGTTTGAGTTAATAACTCAATAAAAGCGGGACAAATTACAAGAATGAGAATTAATTGTAATTGCTGAAATTTAAAGGAATTTTGAAAGGTAGAGTGTTGATTTCTTTGTAGGAATAAATGGTAACTCTTCATCTGTATTCATCTCCATCATTCTTCCCCTCTTCGAAACGATTCGCCCTCGAATCGAAATCGCAATAAATGTACGGAGACAAGCTGGAACATCTTTGTACTCTTTTTGCCATAAAATAATGACAATTTGACATTTCGTCGCAAGAGCACTAGTGTGATTTCCATCACCATAAGTAAATTCAACTCCCATCTTTGACTCAAGAATATTGGGATGAACATTCTCAATTATAAAAATATTTTCATTCTCCTCGTCGAAAATTAGGGGATCACTATTGCCAACGTCAACATCATCAACTAAAATATTGACAAACTCATTGAAATTTGGTGGTACATCATAACCACAATCTTTATCAAAATATTCATCGAAAATTGGTGGTCCATCATAACCACAATCTTCATCAAAATATTCATCGAAAATCGGTGGTCCATCATAACCACAATTTTCATCAAAATATTCCTCAAAAATTGGAATCATCGTCAAGAATCGTACCTGAGCTCTGATTACCAACTGATGCAGGGAAGCGTACACGATAAAGGGTGAAGTCCGTTGATTTCGATAGAAATGCCGGAAAACACAAGATAAAGGATGAAGTCCGTTGATTTCGATAGAAATGCCGGAAAACACAATATAAGGAAGAATCCTTAGATAAATTTCATATTCAATCTGTAATGCCTTTTACTTTCGCATACGTTCCTTATAAAGAGGATTTCAAGAGTTTGAGTTAATAACTCAATAAAAGCGGGACAAATTACAAGAATGAGAATTAATTGTAATTGCTGAAATTTAAAGGAATTTTGAAAGGTAGAGTGTTGATTTCTTTGTAGGAATAAATGGTAACTCTTCATCTGTATTCATCTCCATCACTTTGAAAGTGAATCAACACAAGAGTTTATAGTGGTTCAGAGACTCAAGCTCCTACATCCACTTTCCCTGATTTAACAGGATAATTCCTTCACTCTTGGAATTAACTTGTTTTATAGTGCCAAGGTGCACTTGATCAAGAACACCACTCCTTGGTGAATTGATCCCTAGGATATCTAGAGTCCTAGTACCCTCTTCTCAACTCAGAACTGAACTGTTCTTCTCTCAACAATCAGCTTCTACCACTTCTACTACTACAACCTTTTCACTTTCTCACTTGAAAGGGGTAAGGGTTGAAGTAAGGTTCCAACTAATGAGATATCCTTTACAATGAAGATCAGTGTATAAGGATTAGGATATCTCTCTAAGCTTTGTATGGATATACAATTGGATTCAGCTTAGAAGAAGTGTATGAAGACTAAGATAGTCTTTTGAAAGCTTGAATGTTCTATGAGTTTCAGAATACTTGTGTAGTAGGATTCTGTTGAGGTGCTTTCAAATGGTCTTCACACTTCTGTATTTATAAACAAATGAAGGATTAGCCCGTTGGAGAGGCAGCCTCAAATGTCCATAAATGTCTTATTTTATTTCTTCAACTTAGAAGACAGATTCTTGATAGTGACATGTCCTCATTTGGGAAATAAACGGCTGTAAAGACTTTGTCTTCATTCTGCAGCACTCTTCCCAATGTCTGACTTTAAGATTCACTTATGAAGACTTGGACATGGCTTCTGAAGGTTGCTCCAATGATAGGACAACATTCCTTATCAAATGGACAACTCTGCTTATCACTATCAGCAGACTTGCTTATCAGCATAGTTGGTTTGCTCTTTTCAGATGACTTGGCTCTTTTCCCTTTGCTTCACTTGGAATTGATCTTAACATCATTCTTTGAAGGCTTTTAGGGTATAGTTGTCTTCATCTCTTCATCATAGTTGACCTTTAAACTTCAGAACATTTGTTCTTGTTTAATTGTGCTGAGACAACTCTTCTGGACAACTCTCCTGATCAACTTACTTGGCCTTCAATAGACTTAGTGATTGTTCCAGAATTTGAGCCTTAAGGGGACTTTGTTCTTGATAGTCTTCAAAGCATATGTTCCCCCTCAAATTGTGCATCTAAACAATTAAGAGTTGCCTAACATATCAGCTTCTCATCTAGCCTTATTCTATATGTTCTAACAAGCTTAGAACATAATCATCTTAGACTTAGGCATGTCTCAGGGGGTTTTGGTATTGAATCAAAACATATCTCATTTTATTCCCAACAATTTTCCCCTTTTTGATGATACCAAAACCTATACATTTTATGCAAAAGTGACTTGACTACACCTATTACATTTATCTTCAGAAGGTATGACTAGAGTCAATTTTCCTGAAAAAGAATGTGTTAGTGTATTCACCATTCATGTTGCAAATAGGTTTCAAGAATAGGCATAGAGAGATTTCTGTAACAATGTTTCTTGATTCAAAAGGTGTTCAACTATCATTCATTTAAAATACATTACAAGCATGTTGATAGTTGAAACTAACATATCAGAGCATGAATCCAAAACACTATTACATTAGAGCATTTCATTACAAGGTATCAGAGCATATACTAAATACTTAATAGCATCTAGATCTTCAAGTATCAGAGCACAAAAGCATATCAGAGCAAACATATTTTCAGAGCACACCACATCAGCATTCTTGAACAAACTTCAGCATAGATGACCAATTTCAGAAAATCAGTATTCAAGACAGTCAGATCAGCAGAGAGGGATTAAGAGGACTTAGCCAATTTCAGAGATCATCTTCAGGAGGTGGCACCATCCCATATTGTGCCCACACCCTCTTCTTAAGCTCCATGGCCTCTTGATTAGTGCCCTTAGGTCCAAGATGCATCCTATTCAACTTCAGGATTTCAACAAACTCTTGGAGAATCTTGTTCTGATCAATCCACCCATCCAGCTTTGGGGGCATATATATGATTGGCTTGGGGGCAGTGAGTTCAATTCTTGCAATATCAGCAGCTGCAAGTAGTTGTTGATAAAGTTCTCTGTGATACTCTATCATGAACTCAGCAAAAGTGGAGTTGGCATCTCTTTCATTCCATCTGTCAATGACATAGAAGTCATAGACAAACTCCCTTTTGGCTTCCTCCCATGAGTCATTCAATTGAATTGGCACCCATTTATCCATGTGAGGATATTTGGTGTCCATGGGGATCAAGAGTTGTGGCTTCAACTTGTTGTAAGTTGCTCTCTTCCTTCTGGGCTTTTGAAAATCTGCTCTTCTTTTGTCTCTTGCTCTTTGTGCTTCATCCATCAAGTCCATCTTCTCTTGGGCCCTCATCATGACCAGCTTTTGTTGAGTTTCAGGGTCTTTGCCATACCCTTCATGAAACAACTTTGATGGATCATTCAGCAACACAACTTTCTTCTTCTTTGGTCCTGGTCCAAAGCCTTCTTCATACAATTCTTCTACATCTTCAGCAGCTTTGGCACCATCAGAGGACTTAGTCTCAGCAGACTTTTCTTACACAGAGGATTTGTCTTTTTCAGCAATCTTGGACACTTCTGTAGCTTTGTCCTTTTCAGCATTTTTGGCCTTCTTGGAGGTAGGCACTTCATCATCAATTCTAAACTCAGGGGGCAGATCAAGGCTGTTGGGAAAGTCAGTAATGTCTCAGCTTTTCCTTTCTTTCCTTTGGCCTTCTTGATTTTCCTCTAGTTTAGACACCTTCAGCATCTTTATCCAACCCAGATACCTCTCCTCCTGGTCTTTGTTGTAGCCTCACTCTTTCTTCCTGTGCTGAAGCCATTGAGTTCTTCAAGGCAATTGCTAACTGCTCCTCTTCATCCAAATCTTCCAAGTTTAGCACTGCTGGCTCTTTTCCTTTAACTTCAGAAACTTTTTCCTTGCTCTTGTCTGAACCTCCAATAATCAAGGCACCTTTGGCCCTTGCTCTTTCCCTTTCCCCCTTTTTGGCAGCATCAAAACATTGAGGTTTGAGCTCACTCATGGTTGTAGCCATCAGGGATTGGGCTAGGTTCAGAGATTTCATCTCTTCCAGCAGATATACATTCTCATCATGTATATTCTGCATTCTATCACTGCTCAAGCTAAGGAAAGCTAGAACAGGCTTCATCTTTTGCTCAACAACCTCCTCCAAGGTTGCTTTCAGAGATGCATCCAATTGGGCTTTTAAGAGCTCAGTGAGGTTGGCCACTGCACCTTCAGCAATGTTGGCCATCACTTCTTGGGAAAATTTCTCTGAAGCTGCTTTCACCATAGCAAGACTTTGTGCCTCTACTCTTTTCTTTTGCAATGCGGTTTTCTTGCCAAGTGCTTGCTTGATGGTTAGCCTAATAGCTTTGACATTTGCATTGTGATTATCTCTCAGCAACTGTTGTTCCCTCTTGACCTCCTCTGAGATGGATTCCATGGTGGATTTGGCTTTCTGAACCTCAGTGGAAATGGTTTGGAGACCAGTTTCCACTGCACTTATCCTTGCTTCCAATGTAGGGAGCACTACATCTTCAGAGCCAGTTAATCTCATCTCCACAGATGCTAGAGTTCTTCCTTGCTCATTCAATGCTCCTGATGTTTCAGCATGGGCAGATTGGACTTGATGAGCTAAGGAGTCCAATTTCTCTGATTGCAACCCAAGCAAGGCTTGTGCTGATCCAGAATCTACTTGGATGGGTGCATCTGTTAAGAACTCATCTGCAAAAATTTGGTCAAGGGAAATTCCTGCAATATTAGACAAATCAAAAATGTTAGGAAATAAGCACTCATCACCCTCAGAATTTTTTGGATAAGACTCTGATACATCAGCAGTCTTCTGCTCATTTTCAACTAATTCTTTTCTTCCTTCATGAATAATGTGCTCACTTAAGGAATCAAGCCTCCTTTCATCAAGGGATTCTTGAAGTTCAGATTTGACTTCAAGAATAGCCTGTCCTTCCTCACTTATATCACCCTCATTTGGTGGTACACTTACTATCTTAGTGATCACAACCTCTCTTTCATCCTCTACTCCCTCTGATTTTTCAACTAAGCTCTCATTTTCAACACCTTCACCTAGACCTGCAACATCTCCACCTTCAACAAGGTTCAAAGATGGCAGTTGTGGGGAGATCACAGTGCTTATTTCAGCAGCCACTGAGTCATCCTGAATGATTAAGGGCTGATCAGTGTCCAACTCTCCTGACACTGAATAGGCCTTATTCAAACCAGCCTCTAAAGTAAGAACCTCAACATCTTTAGGTTGTGCCTTGGGTTCAGAAGAACCTTCATTGGCAGATGTATCTTTGGTTGTGTTACCACCCTTGGTCAACACCTCTGATGAAGCAGAGCCTTTCCTATGATAGGTTAAGAGAGAGGTTGAAGGCAGATTGGATTCAAGAGGGTTGGGATTGGTTTCAGGAGGATTGGGTTTTGAGGGGTTTGAGGGATCATCAGGGGAATCATCATCATTTAAGCTACTATCAGGGTGTCTGATGCCCTTAGCTTTTCTTTCCTTCTCCTCAATGATCTTCTCATCTACTAACTTTGCAAAAACTTCCTCATCAATGAGGAATCTTGTTTTTAACACACCAGCAAAGTGTAGCAGTCTGCTTTCCTCCACTTGCCACCAGTTTGCACCCTTATCTTGGATGACTTGTGATATCTCCATTATGGTTTTGTCTTTCACATCCACAAGCATCCTCAAATCATGGAACATCTTCTGAATTCTTGGAAATTCAGCAAGTTGTGGATACAAACTGTCTACAGTAGCCTTGGCTCCACCTCTAAGCATACTCTCATAAGTATACTCCTCCTCATCTCCACTTGAATGGGGACTTTAGGTTATAGGGGAGTTGGCTCTGTCTTCTCCTAGAGTGGCTTCAGGGAGGTTAAGTTCAGGGATGTTGGCTTCAGAAGGGTTGGGTGCAGTTGAAGGTACTTCAGTTGCTTTTGAGAGCAATGGATCTGAAGGGGCTTTGCTCAGGGGGGTTGGCTCATGAAGTGCAGCTTCTAAAATCTTTGAATAATTGAGCATAGATGAGTCAAGGGGTGATTGCAATCTTGTCTCATCTACAGCTAAGTCTGCAAGCACATCTATCCCACTTCTTTGCACACTCCCTTCTGGAGAGTATCTCTTTGTAAGATTGACAGGGGTGATTGGTTGGTTTGTGGGAGTAACATGAGTTTCAGGGGAGTTGGGATCAGGATTCTGAGTTTCAGGAAGATTGGCTTCTATTGGTTGACCTTCAGGGACCTTGGATTCTGGAGTTCCAGAACCAGAAGAGTTGGTCCTGCTTTCAGCTCTGCTCTCTCTTAGAGCAAGTTGTAGAGACTTTTCCTCCTGAAGCTCTAACACATTTTCAGTAGGTTTGGCCCTTCTCTTGCTAGCCCTACTGCTCCCACTTCCTTCTCCATCCTTCTCAGGGACAACTTCCCTGATCCTCGTTTCACCCTTAGACTTTTGTCTAGTCTCATTGTATCTTTGCCTCAACTCTTCTAAGTGATCAGAAGGTACTTGCACTCCTTCTTCAGCAACTTCTTCAATCTCAGTTGAAGCTCCTGATTTCTCTTCTGAAGGAATTTGAGACACCTTCCTTGTCTTCACAACTCTGGCCTTAGTCCTTTTCTTCAACTTTGGCTTTTCTTCAGTTTTCTCTTCAGCATGTTTGGCCAGTTGCAACCTTCTTTGCTCAGTTTTCTTACTAAGCTTTCTGAACATTATTTTCTGGGCAGGGAGGGGCTTTGCAAAGGTTTGCATTTGTGAATAGTGGGAAAACCTTTCAATCAACAAGCTTGCCCTGGTGCAATACTTGAGTTTTCCTTCCAATACAACCTTATTGTGAACTTTCACTTTGAATTTGGCCTTTTCCTTCATCATCTCAGACAAGATGAAGGTCCTCCAATCAAACTTGATGCCCTTGTCACTAGCATCAATAACTGCAGCCATAATTCTGATTCTTGGATGGCTGACCTGCTCCAAGCTTCCAGTGTTTCTCAAGAGACTCTTGGTGATTACCTCAAAAAGATTGAGAAATTTTGTCTTAAGAGTTCTCTTGTGTTGTGTTGAAGAGAGGGGACCTGGGACCAATAGCCATTCTTGTGCTATCTCCTCTTCATGGTCAGCACCATAAAATTCTGGATTCCTTCCCTTAGAAGGCAATCCAAAAGCTCCTTCAAGGTCTTCTTCAGAGAATTTCACCCTGTGAAATCTCTCTTCCTCCGCTCCTTCTGCTACATATGAAAGTCTTGTAGCAACTTCACCATCTTCAGGCTTACCTCTCCACTTGAGGAAAGCAAAGAACTCAGCCATATAGCTCTCCAGACAAGAGCTTGGCCTTTCTTCCATGAACTTCTTGAGTCCAGCTCTTCTCAGCCATCTAAGAGTTGGAGTAACTTCAGGGTCTTCACTTTCAAAAGATACAATAGGCTCAAAGTGAAGGTTGTTCTTGTTGCTTAGATAGCCAAAATTAAGGTCTAGAGCCTTGTTGGAGAAGTCAATGATCATTTCTGGTCTGATTTTGGGAGCCATTGAAGGTTACAGAAATGAATTTGAGTGAGTTTGAGAGTGTTTGAAGAAGTTGAAAGCTAGGGTTTCGAATACTTGGGGAAGAAGTGTTTGAGGGGGTTCTTAAGACTTGTGTATATTCTAAAAAGAATATTTGTCAATGAGTTGGTGAGTTTTGAGAGTTTTCAACGGTTGTCAAAAGTGGAAAACAAAATTGGACGGCCAGTATTGATTTCAGGGGAGTTGACCAATTTTGATCCAATGGTCAAAACGTGGAAGTTATTTAATATTAGTTAATGGTTGGGGAGTTTTCAAGGTAGATCATGGCTTGAAAAGTGTAATGCAAACAAGAGTGAAATCTTGGCATTTAATGCATGGAAAGTGACATTTTGGGTGGGAGACAAATTAAATCCCAAAAAGATGATATATGTAAATGGAATGGGACAGATTTCAAAATAGGCAATGATTACCCAATATAGGTGCTTATCAAACCAAGAAAATAGTTTGATAGCCAAGACAACTTATCTGACCCCACTTGGACAAGTGTCCTGAAAAGATGTGGACAAGTGTCCTGAATTTCAATGGACAAGTGTCCTGAATGATTGAGGTCATCTCTTCTGAATTTCAGTAGACTTGACCAAGTCTGTTGAACACCATTTCAGTTCCCTTTACTCCCATTAACTCCAATAGAATTTACTTGTCCAACTTCCCTGGATCAAGTAATCCCAATTCTGCTGATAGCTCTAGAAATCTTGCCTCTGCAAGTGGCTTAGTCAATATATCAGCTTTTTGATGATCTGTGTGGATTTTCACCAACTTTATGTCCTTCTTCTCCACATGGTCTCTAATGAAGTGATGCTTGATGTCCACATGTTTGCATCTAGTGTGCAAAACTGGATTTTGTGATATTGCAATGGCACTATTGTTGTCACAGAAGATAGGCACTTCAGCAGAGTTGACATTGTAGTCTCTTAGTTGTTGTCTCAACCAAAGAATCTGAGCACAACAACTTCCAGCAGCAACATATTCAGCTTCAGTGGTGGAGGTGGCCACAGTGTTCTGCTTCTTAGAGAACCAAGAAATGAGCTTGTTCCCTAAGAATTGACAAGTCCCAAAGGTGGACTTTCTATCAATTCTACAGCCTCCATAATCAGCATCTGAGTAGCCAGTGAGCTCAATGTTGTCATCAGCAGGGTACCAAAGGCCTAGATTCTCAATGCCTTTGAGATACCTCAAAATCCTCTTTGCAGCCTCTAGGTGGTTTTTCTTAGGGTTTGCTTGAAACCTTGCACAAGCACCTACTGCAAAGGTGATGTCAGGTCTGCTGGCTGTGAGGTAAAGGAGTGAACCAATGATTCCTCTATACTCAGTAGAGTTGGTTGAGATACCACTCTCATCAGGATCCATCTTCCAATTTGTGTTCATTGGGATCCTTACTGACTTGCTAGTTGTACACCCAAACTTCTTGATCATTTCTCTAGTGTACTTTGCTTGATTGATGAAGATTCCTTCTTTAGATTGCTTGACTTGAAGTCCTAAAAATAAATTCATCAGACCCATCATGGACATCTCAAACTTGCTTTGCATGAGCTTGGAGAACTTCTCACACAACTTCTCATTTGGGGATCCAAATATGATGTCATCCACATATATTTGGACAAGCAAGATGTCCTTTCCTTCAGTGATTCTGAAGAGAGTTCTGTCCACAGTTCCTTTGATGAAACCATGATCCAAGAGGAACTGTGACAGGGTGCCATACCAGGCTCTTGGAGCTTGTTTGAGTCCATATAGAGCTTTCTTCAGTCTATAGACTTGGTTTCCAACTTCAAAACCAGGTGGTTGCTCCACATAGACTTCTTCTTTTAAGACTCCATTCAGGAAGGCACTTTTGACATCCATTTGGTATACTTTGAACCTCTTGTGGGCTGCATAGGCTAAGAAGAGTCTGATTGCCTCTAGCCTTGCCACAGGTGCAAAGGTCTCATCATAGTCAATGCCTTCTGATTGATAGTAGCCTTTTGCCACTAATCTTGCCTTGTTTCTGACAATCACATCATTTTCATTCTTCTTGTTCTTGAACACCCACTTGGTTCCAATAACATCTTGATGTGAAGGTCTATCCACCAGCTCCCAAACATCATTTCTGGTGAATTGGTTCAGCTCTTCCTGCATTGCTGTGATCCAGTTTGCATCTTGAAGTGCTTCATCAATGTCTTTTGGTTCCTGTTCTGATAGGAAACAACAAAACAAAGCACTTTCACCATGAAATCTTCTGGTTTTGACTCCTATACTTGGGTCACCAAGTATCAGATTAGTAGGATGGTCAGATAACCAAGTCCTCCTTTTTCTGATTCCTTCAGTAGAGTTGTCCTCTACTAAAGTTGAGTCACCAGTGTTATAGAATTCAGGATAATTGAATGCAGGATCTAATTCAGGATCATATTCAGGGATGTTGTCCTCAATGTTAGGAACATTGGCATTTTCAACATTTATGGTTCCCCCTGGAATATTGGATCCATTAACTACCTCAGCAGAGCCTGCTTCTTCATTGGTAGTTGTTACCTGGATGTGAACTGGGATTGGATCATTCAGTTCACCATTTCCTTCAGTGGGGTTAGCCTCAGGAAGGTTGCTTTCAGGATTGTTGTCCAATGAGAGTTTTTCAGGTAGGTTGGCTTGGACAACATCTATGAATTGAGTGTCTTTGTCCTTTAGGCTCAGTCTGGTTGTCCTCTGTGTGATTTCTTCTGATTCCAAGTTCTCATTCCTGAACTCATGAATAGATTCATCAAACACAACATGAGGTGTTTCCTCCACAACAAGGTTTTTCTTGTTGTAGACTCTGAAAGCTCTACTGATTTGAGAGTATCCAAGAAATACTCCCTCATCAGCTTTGCTATCAAAGGCTTTCAACTGTTCTTTCCCATTATTGTGAATGAAGCACTTACAACCAAATATGTGAAAGTATGACACTTTAGGCATTCTTCCTTTCCAGAGTTCATGGGGGGTTTTGCCTTGCCCCTTAGTAATCAAACACCTATTTTGAGTATGGCATGCAGTATTTATAACTTCAGCCCAAAACCTCTTAGGTAGATTTGAATCAGCAATTAAGGTTCTAGCAGCTTCTTTTAAGGTTCTATTCCTTCTTTCTGCAACTCCATTTTGTTGAGGAGTTCTAGCTGCTGAGGTTTCATGAGATATTCCATTTAGTGTGCAATACTCATTGATGTAAGAGTTAATGAACTCAGTGCCTTTGTCAGATCTTATCTTGATAATGCTAAGGCTTTTCTCATTTGACAATCTCTTTAACAGTTCAGGCAGTTTGACTTGAGTTTCCTTCTTATTAAGGAGAAATACTACCCATGTGAACCTAGAGAAGTCATCTACTACTACCAATGTGTATTTCCTTCCATTTATGCTTAAAGGGGTAATTTGTCCAAATAAGTCCATATGTAAAAGTTCAAGTACCCTTTCAGTAGAGATGACTGGTTTTCCTTTGAATGAGGCTTTAATCTGTTTTCCTTCTTGACATGGTTTACACACATGTTCTTTAATGAAAACCTCATTAGGTAGACCTTTAACTAATGCATTTCTGGCAAGTTTGTTCATTGACTTAAAGTTCAGGTGGTTTAACCTCTTATGCCATAACCAACTTTGTTCATTATTGCTCTTAGCAATGAAACATGCAGCATCAGTAGACTTGTCCCAGTCAGCAAAATACACATTTCCTTTTCTAGTTCCAGTCAGTATGGTTTGTTGAGTTTTATCTTTAATTAGGCATTTTCCACTTGAGAACTCAACATTGAAACCTTTATCACAAAATTGACTGATACTTAGGAGATTATATTTGAGACCAGCTACATAAGATACATTGGACACTTTGATGTTACCAATCATCAAAGTACCATAACCTTTTGTTGTTGCTTGTGAGCTGTCTCCAAATGTGACATTTGGGCCTTCTTTTTCAATAAGATCAGTGAGGAGTTCCTTGTTTCCAGTCATGTGCCTTGAACATCCACTGTCAAGATACCATGCTGACTTTTAGCTCATACTCCTCTTCTTGTGGCCCACAGGTACCTGCAATTAGATAGGTTTAGGTACCCTTTGAGTTTTGGGTCCTGAGAGGTTAGCTGTACCTTTAGGAACCCAAACTTGCCTGATTACCCTGATTGATTCAAGGTGGCTAAGTTGTTTTCCTTGTGCATCAACATATACTGTCTTTCCCTTAAATGCCTTTGGGAAAGTGTGTGTGAAAGTATTAGCTCTGTAAGTTTCAGGAGAGTTGTCAAATCTCCTGAACTTATGAGTTCTTTGAGTAGCTTGATGAAATCTTTGAGGAAAGACAATTTTGTGACCATTACCCTTTGGCATAAAGGGTTTTGGTTGTCTCATTTTATTTTGCCTTTGAGGATAGTTATCCTTAGGTCTGTTCAGCTGGGGCTTCCTCAGTAGAGTTGGCCTAGGCTGATCATACCTTGGATAACTCCTCTGAACATTGTTCAGGAGAGTTGCCCTTCCATTGGGTCTACTCTGCTGACCAACATTCCTCTTGTATTCAGAAACCTTAACCTTTTCCAAAGGTTTGGGCCTAGTCTCCTGAAGTACTTAAGTAGGCATTTCATTCATTTTGCCCTTTCCTTTGTTTAGTGGCTGAATCATTTCATTTTCAGCATGTTGTGCCACTGATTTGACAAAGATTTTCTTAGTGTTACTTGTAGAAGCAACACTAAGACAAGGTGAAGATTCAAATGGATCAAAACCTAATCCACTTCTTTGAGCCATAGGTCTTTGATAACCTTGAATTTCCTCTATTGCTCTAGAGGATTTGTTCAAAGCGGACATCTTTTGTTTCAGGCTCTCTTCACTTGATTTAAGAATGTCATACTCATGTGAGAGGTTTTCAAACTTTGCTTGAATAATTTTTAGTTCAAAATCTTTTCTCTTCTGAGAGAGAAGTTGATCATCAATCTCCTTTTGTTGGTCAACTATCCTGAGATTTGCTTCCTTAAGCTCTCTCAAGACTTGTTGATACAACTCAGTAGACTTGACATCAACAACTAACTCAGAGTTTTTAGCAAACTCAATTGACAATCTTTCATTTTCTCTCACACAATTGTCATGAAATTCTTGTAACATAGTGAAGTCTTCCATCAACTTTCCAAGAGAAAGTTTTAGGTTGACCTCACTAGTGTTCTGTGAGATGAATGATGGAGAGCTAGAAGTAGAGGATACCTCATCATCCTCAATAGCCATGTTGCACACATCATCATCACTGTTTGAGAACAGTCCATCAGAAGAGTTGAAGCTTTCAGCACTATCAGATTCTTCACCAGCCATCATGGCCTTCCTATTGGTGAACTTTCTGTCTCTTTTTGCTTGCCTTTCTCTTCTTTCTTTAGAGCTCAATTCAGGACAGTCATACTGGAAGTGCCCTTTCTTCTTGCAATTATAGCACAAGTCTTCATCATCATCCTTCTTGGATTCATCTCTTCTTTTAGATGATGAAGGGTCAGCTCTACTGGACCTTCTTTTATCAGAGTACTTGTCCTCTGATCTTTTCTCTTCAGGCTTTTTGTCCTCAGCCTGATCTTCAGGAGAGTTGTACCTTCTCCTGAATTTGTTGTCTTGGTAGAATTTCTTGTATCTACCAAACCTTGAATTGAGTTTGTCAAACCTTCTAGCCATGAGGGCCATCTCTTCCTTCATTTCAGCCTTAGAGACTGACTTTGATGATCTTGGAGTGGACTGCATTTCTGGTTCAGCAGCTTTGGCTTTAAATGTCACTCCCTTGGTTGGTAGAGAAGATTCCTCTGCTGGCTTTCTTCTGTTGAGGTCAAACTCATATGCTTTGAGTTCTGAGAAGATTTGTTGCATGGGCATGGAGGAGAGATCCTTGGTGTTCTGCATCATTACAGCATATACATCCCACTTTTGAGTGAGACTTCTCAGGATTTTCAATCCAACTTCTCTCCTGGAGTACACCTTGCCCAAGGAGTTGATTTCATTCATCACATCAGTGAATCTACCAACAAACTTGTCAATGGACTCATCTGGCTCCATTGAGAATTGTTCAAACTTCTGCACAGCCACTTGGAGCTTGTTCTCCTTTATCTTTTCAGTACCCTCACACATTTCAGCAAGAGTATCCCAAATTTCTTTGGCTGTTGTGCAGTGGTAAACTCTTCCCATGATTGCATCTGGAATTGTTTGATAGAGAGTATTCATTGCAAGGTAATTCAAGTTATCTTTTCTTTTCTCTTCAGCAGTGAAATCATCTTCATCTTTAGGGATCTCTTCCCTTATGTCAGCACTTTGATCTTCAGTTATTCTGGGGTTGATTTGAGTGAACATATAGGGTCCTCTTGTAATCACTCTCAGCATGTCAGTATGAAGAGATGCAAGATGAGCTCTCATTCTAATCTTCCAGAAGTCATAGTTCTCAATTGAGAACATGGGCAGCTTGTGATGTGATATATGGTTGACTGGATTGGTGGCCATGTTGTTGATTCCTTGAACAGCATCACGAGGAACAGCATTGTTGTTTGCCATGACTCAAGAATAAAATGTTAGTCAACAAATAATAGGATTTCAGATAGATCAGTTCAGTGACCACACCAAATATGTGATTTTAAAAATCAAGATGGATTTTTTCAGAAACAGTGGTCCTTGAACCCCTGCTCTGATACCACTTGTTGGTCCTGAAAGGAGTATATAATAAGTGTATGGGGGGGAATACACTTGTATGCAATTCTTTCTCAAATTTGATCAAACCAGAGTTCAGCAATGTTGTCTTGGACAACTCTGCTGATGATGTATAACTTCTTAGAGATAACCAAGCTACTAAGTACTATTGAGTACTTAGTTGAATGACTATCTAAGTTAGTTATAGGTGTGGAATTAGTGGTTGGCCCTTTAGTTTAGACTCCTTTTAAGTTTTGAAATCACCAATCAATACAATCCAGTGTTCAGGGAACTTGTCCAAATTGGTTTTGCACAGTCTTTGCACACTTAGTTGAGTACTATTGAGTACTTAGTTGAATGACTATCTAAGTCAATGCACACTTGTCTTTAAGTTGCCTCAACTCTTCTTGCAAGCGTTCATTTAGGACTGTTATATTAGGATCTACTTTAGACTGAGCTTCCTTAAGATCAATGATTTCTTGTCTTAAAATGATGTTTTCGTCACTGACTTCAATGATTGCCTTGTTGGCAAGTAGGAGGTCGTCTTCAACTGCACTAGTAGAGTGCTGAAGGCTACTCCCTACTTTGCTACTAGCAGTATCACTTTCATCAGAATCTGATTCATCACAGGATTGAAAAGAAGTAGCAGATGATACCTCTTGGTCGATTTTAGCCATGCAGCATAGATCATCATCTACTATGAAAGCTTCATCGTGATCTGGTTCAGACGGGTAGCTAGATGAGGATGATGGTAACTCGTCTGAGTCAGACTCAGATTCATCATTGACCATCATTGCCTTCTTGCCACGATTGTATCTACTTTCCCTTCGTGCTTTGCGTTCTTCTCGATCATCAGTGCTTAGGTCTGGACATTCATATATGTAATGACCTGGTTTTTCACAATTATAGCACAAGAGATCATTAGTAGCCTTTTTAATAGGAGAGTTATTCCTTCGTTTATCACGTCTATCAGAACGAGTAATCTTCCTACCATCAGACTCTCTATCTTGTCTGTTACCTTTTGAGACTTCGTCTCTCCTTTCGGACGAGTTTCGGTCTCGTCTGGTCTCAGACGAGTTCTTAGAAGCAGACCCTCTATGCTCTCTATAGAACTTCTTATATCTTCCAAAACGTTTATTCAGCCTATCAAACTTTCTAACCATGAGGCTTACCTGATCCTTCAGACTAAGATCAGTATCTAACTCGTCTTTCACAGAAGTAGACCTAGTCTTAGACTTCGACCTGTCTATCTTAGACGAACTAGTCTTAAAAGCAACGTTCTTAGAAACATCATGTTCTCTGTCACTACTTACTATAGGTTCATCTTCGTCTAAATCAAACTCATGAGCCTTTAGAGTTTGAAACATGGTCTCTGCTGTCCACACGTCTATATCTTGGGTATTCTTAACAAGCATTTTTACCATTTTCCATCGACTATCAAGGCTTTTGAGAATCCTAAGATTGATTTCTCGTGGAGTATAAGATTTACCAAGGACTTCCAAGTCATTCAAGATTTTGGTAAAACGAGTATCCAACTGGTCTATTGTTTCACCAGCTTTCATATGAAATGATTCAAATCTTTGGACTGCTGTAGAAAGCTTGCTTTCTTTGATTAGGGATGTCCCTTCACAAATGATGGCTAAGCGATCCCACATTTCTTTGGCGGTTTTACATTTTAACACTTTTCCCAGATACTCGTTAGGAAGGGTGTGTAAGATGTAATTCTTAGCCAAGCTATCCAAATTGTTCTGTCTCATTTCTTCTGAGGTTAGTTCTGACCTTGGTTTCTTGATGAGTGTACCCACGGGTTGATTTATGTCGAGGGCAGCAGTATTAGGGATCATGGTCACTATCGGACCTTCAGTGATGACGGAGATCATTAAGTCGTGAGTGGAACTGAAGATGGCTTCCATCCTTAGTTTCCAATAGTCATAGTCCTGAACCTGGAACTTAGGTAACTTGTTAGCGCTGATTTCGAGTGACATGATTCAAGAAAATACGTATGACACAGTATAGTATCAAGAAACATATATTTTTCAAGTATAGTGATAAAGAGCACGTAAGAGCACGTATAGTCTCGGGCCAAGACTTCACCCAAGTCTTGTGTTGGTTATCAAGAAACAGTAGTTCGTAAACTACTGCTCTGATACCACTTGTAGGTCCCAAAGGTTGAGTTAATATCGAGGGAAGCTAAAGAAAATGTCTAGAGGGGGGTGAATAGACATTTTTAAAATCTTTCGATATATCAGAATTACAATGTGCGGAATACGAAATTAACATTGAGCCCAATTAAGTTTATACTCAATCCTTTTAAAATCAAAGAACTATGTTCTATACTCAACTAATCTAGTTTAGACGTGTATTTTGACAATTAAGCAATTAATACCAACAAAATAGTAAAGTAAACAACACAAACGATTTATAGTGGTTCGACAACTTGTCTACATCCACTCTCACAACCCAGTTGTGATATTCTTATTAACTCGTCCAATGGAGTAATATGTTCTTGTAGCTTTAAGTCCCAAGAAATAAGACTTAGATCTTCTTGACAACACTACCTAGTGCCTCTTCGATCTAACTAGCTATTTTACAAGTAACTAGCAACTTGAAACAATAAACGAAAATAAAACTTCTCTTCGTTCAGTAGTAGCCTTCTTCGATCTTCACTTGTCTTGCGTAGCTTTACTTTCTGAACTTCAATCTCTGAGAGTAATTTCTTCAATAATGCTTTTGTATGTAGTCGTATCAGTAGTCTTTAATGAATGAATACCTTGGGGTATTTATAGACTTCCAATTCCAAGAACTTTCAATTGTGTAACCAACTTTTCTTAAAAACTAACTTCTAACTGAATCTTCTTATCCTTCCACGCGTTTCTTGTTTAAGTAGTTATTTCCAACTAACTCCTTCAATCTTTATCTTTAATACGCGTTTCTGTAACTAACTTCAGTCTTCTTGTCTTGTCTTGTCTTGTTGAGTCGCACCTGTCTTGTCTAGTAGTAGACTGCGTCTTCTACTTGACTTGTGCAGTAGACTTCTTCAGATTACACCATAGAACTAATCTAGTCCTATCAACTAATCCTACAAGACTATTACATTACATTAAGCTCTTGTTATAAAGCTTAGTCAACTTAGAAAGCTATACAAAGAATCTATCTATTACAAAAAACATGAGCTCTATACAACAATTATTCATAGCTCAATAATAATCTAAACAGTAAATACAAGCATATAAGAAGTAATAATATGATACTACTTATAAGAACTTGTCTTGTGAACTCTACTGATCTGTACAAGATGATTTCAACTTAACTAGACTAGATTAGTCAACACTTAGAAAAATTCAAACTTCTTTTGGCTTATCAAAACTTTATCTTTTATATTTTCATCATCATTTAGGACTTGTTTTAGGATTCATATCCCAACAATTTCCCCCTTTTTGATGAAGCCAAAACTACTTGAATCTTTTCTCAACAGTAGACTAGTTAAGTAGTTATCTTGTATTAAACATCAAAGTAGTACTTTATCTTTTCATTCATTCAAAATATGATCAGTAGATATTACACATACTAAATCAAAAAAAACTTAATCAGAGCAGATAAACTAATCTGAAAGAGTACCTCCTTCTGGGTTTGGAACATAGAATGCATCAAGGAGTCTCCTGTGAATAACTCTGATATGGTCTTCATCATCAATATTCTCTTTATCTAGCAGCTCCTCTTCGAATTTCTTGATCTGGTTAAGATCAACTCTTTTTCCTGAGCTGGTCATAGGAGTCTTCCATTTCGGAAAGGTCGGTATCAGAATGTTAAAATTTGTGGCGGCTGATATCCTCATGACCAAATTCCAAAGCAATTTGTTCTGACCTTCCATGAATTTGTCAAACATGGCATACAACTCATCTGGACTTTCAGACTCACCATATTTTCGAATAATCCAATGATCCAGCTCCCATTGCCTCTTCACTTTGAGCCATTCTTGACGATGCTCTTTGTCAATGAAGTAGTCAATGAACTGATCTTCCATTTCTTCTTCATCAGCCTTCAGCTTCTGCAATCTTTCAATATGTTTTTCCACTTTCTTCTTGCTTGCATAATGACTTTCATCATTAGGATCAACAATCTTCTGCTTCTTCTCAACTGCAGCAACTCCTTCTGTTTCTTCAAAAACTATCTTCCTCTTAGACCGTCTGGTCTGAATCTCAGTTTCTGGAGATGCAACATTCTTGCCCTTCTCCAATCTTTTGAGTTCATCAGCTTCAGCTTGCTCCAGCTCTGCAGTTTTAACTAGCCTCCTTTTAGGCCTCCTTAGCTCTTGCATAGCAGTAGCAGCATCCTTTTCCTCTGGTTCAGCACTCAGCTTAGATAAGCTGACTTGCCCCACTCTACTTGCCTCTTCCCCCTTTTTGGCTTCATCATGGGCCTCAAGAGTGAAAAAACTTGTAAAGCGAGTTATTTCTTCCTTTACTGCTTCCTTCATCGCTTCAGCAGCTAGCTCTATCTGTCTTTGATGAGTTTGATCACGACTTATCTTATCTAGTCGATCAGCAGTAGACTCTAACTTCTTTGAGTTAATGGCCAACTCATCTTTGAAATGAGTAGCTGTCTGACGTAGAAGAGTGTTCTGCTTTGTTAGCTCGGAGAGAATAGCTTGAGAACGCACCAACTGAGCTTGTGCCTCCCTCCTCTGCTCATCTGCTATCTCAATCTTAACTCGGTAAAGACGTTCCATTTTGCCAGATTCTTCAGCCAACGATCTAGCAAACGAAATAGACCTTTTCTCAGAAACTTCAACTTGTTTCTGTAAGAACCTTTCAACTTCTGCATACATTTCTGTTCGAAAAGTTGAGTCCATCTTGTTGACTTCTCCAACAATCAATTCTCTTGAACTGTCAACAAGTGATTGATTATGTGCTACCAACACATCCTTTACTTTCGAGTACAAGAACTCTTCTATTGCAGAATGAACAACTTCTTTCAAGTCTGACTTCAGCTCGGCAAGATAGCCTATAGGGAATCCTTGAGTAGATGACTGGGCTTCAACAACCACATCTTCCTGAACTTTCTCTACAAGTTCCTCTTCATTAAACATAACAGCATCCAGGAATTCATCATCTTCTTTCCCAAATTCAAAAGAATCAACTTCTTCTGAACTGTCAGCCTCATCTTCAGAAGGTTCCGAGGTTTGAACAGCAACATCAACAAGTTCTGCCTTCTCTTCTTCCACTAGCTCAGTCTGAGTTCCAATATCAGACGAGAACTCTTCAACCAGAATTCCATCAGGAATATTCAATAGCCTTTTTACAAGATCAACCAAGGCTCTTGGCGGAAATAGTTCGGAATGATCTTTTACACCACTATTTTCTTTCTGTTCCATCTCTCAATCCATAAAATTGGAGATTCCTCCCATGCCTTGAATAACTTCGAAAAGATCGTCAGTTGAGGATTTCTTAAGTGCAAACCAGGTGCATATCCTAAGGAGAATCTCAAACTGCTCTGACTCGTAGTCTACTTCGAGAGTTGAGAGCGTTCTCTTCAAATTCTTGGTCATTCGGGCACGAATTTACTTTTCCCTCAGACACATCGGATAATATACCAGGGAATTAAATCTAACATCAGACGGGGTCTGAGCAGGTGGGGTCCCTGTCTCAATTGTTGCAGTAGCAACTGGCGTCTTGTCTTAAGTAGATGGGTTTGAGGGTTCAACATTTTCTGTTGAGGTAGAGGGAATATGGATGGTGGTTTCTTGGGGCTTTGATGTATCTTGGTTTGGTGTGACAACTGTCGGAGTATCAGTTGTGTCAATTATGGGAGTGTTTAGGGGATGACTGGCTCTCAGCGGTCGTGCTGCCAGTACTTGTGAGGTTAGGGGTACAGGTCGAGGCCTAGATCGATGTGACCTAGCCTTGGTTCGAATAGAAGTAGAAGGGAGAGAGAGAGGAATTGAAACAGATTGAGTAGAAGTACCAACCTGTGAACTTGACTCGACTAGACGAGTAGGCGATCCAACTCTTACGAGAGTGTACATTTCAGGAATTTGTTCACTCGACTCCTTCTCTTGTTGCGACTCTTCATCTGACTGATTCTTTTCTGAGTCATATGCACTGGACTCTGCTTTCTCAACCTCTTCCGATTCTTCATCATTAGACTCGTCTCCTGAAGAACTAGATGAAACAGCATACGGCATTAAATCCATCGGATTCAACTCAACTTGCCTAGGAGCAGCTGGTCTAGCAGCGACTTGCTTCCTCATGGACTCCTTCTTCAAATAGAACTTCAAGGGATGAAATGGTTTTCCTTTACTCCATTCCGTCTTGTTTGGCATTAACAAGGGAAGAAGAATGCTTAACTTGTTTCCATATCCAACCACATTTGACACCACCCAATTTCGAGTATCAGTATCAACTCGAACACTTTTCTCAAAGTACATGATTCGATCTGCAATCATCTTGAACCAATTTCCTTCCGTTATTCCATCAAAAATAGCGGCCATCACCCTTGTTTTAACAAGAGTAACAGAATCATGAGAACCAGTGGCACATAGCAGAATTTTGCTGGCTATGTCCAGTAGAGTGCGATACTTTTCCAGAAGATCCATCTTCTTGACTGCGGGGAGCTTGCCATCCGGTTTTAACCTCAACTTCCTTCCACAAAATATACCTAGATATCTTGCTTCTTGACCAGCTGCGTAATTTTCCACATCAATAGTTCCAATGGGCAACTTCAGATGCTCAAACATGGCTTCTCGAGTGATTTCCACCCGATTTCTTCCAAGGAACGATTCAATCACATCTCCTTGTCTGGTGGCGTTGGCAAAGAACTCAAGAACCTCTTCCTCCAAGACGACTTGAGGAAACGCCTCCAAGTAAGGTTTCAAGCCACATCTACTGCATTTGGTCAAGATCTCCAAATTTTCATCAGTGTGTTTGCCTTTGAAGAACACTGAAGGTTCAACATGCACTTTGTTTTCTGATATGAATCTGCCGAGGTCGAACCTAGATTGCATGTTAGTCCTTATATCAAAAATTGAGATGATTGTCATGGTGATAGTTTGAGTAGGAATCAAAGATTGAGAATCACAAGGAATTGTGAAAGCTAGAATTGGAGAATTAAGAAAACGTGAGATGAGTAGTGTGTAAGTGTTGAGTTTTGTTAACACTCGAATTTTTGAATCAATGGTGAAGATTGAAACCAAATGATCCAACGGTTGGGACTCTTGGTATACAGTTACGGAATCGAGACAATAATGTGTTTTGATATTGTACAATTTGGAATCCACCTTTCCTATTGGTTAAGACAGAAGAGTGAACTCATCTGACCTAGGATAGTAGGATTTGGCGCGAACTGGGTGTATACACCTCATTAAAATAGGAGTGTATAAATCGAGTTCTAGGGTTTTCAAAAAAATATCAAAATACTATAATATTCTTAATTCACATTTTATTAAACACTTAGAGTATTTCAGGTTCAAGTGAGCACTTATCTTGTCTGTTCGAGTCTATTCAGAACAGACGAGTAGACTTAAGCACACAAGACGAGTTCCCCTTACGGCTGTGCTTGTCTCTTTTGAACATCGAACGATTATACAAACCTGTCTTATCTTGTGCGACAGATTAGATGTAATACAGGTAGTAGATTGGAACAATCAAAACGAATATCAACTTTTAAAGTAATGAACAAGGTTTTGAGCAAAATGACTTTTAACAGACTTAAGAGTCAACACAAGGCTTTTTAAGAAATCAAAGATTCCCCCTCAAATGTTTATTCCCTTAGTATTACCCTCAGCTTTACCAGCTTCCTCATCGGGTTGTTTGGTCATCTTGTCTGACCTTGTATACCTGTCTTATGAGTGAGTAGACGAGTGCTCTGTTTTTTTAGTGGTAACTTGCCTGTTTCCCCTTTCTTCTTAGGAATGTACCTGTCTGGTTAGTACATAGCTACATACTAGTAGGGTCAAGATCTATTAGTCCTAGACTAATGCATAATTCACGAAAACGAGCCTCAGCTAATGGTTTTGTGAAAATGTCAGCTTTTTGTGAATCAGTATGAATCTTTTCCATGCGAATATCCTTCTTTTCTACATGATCACGTATGAAATGGTGTTTTACATCGACATGCTTACAACGTGTGTGCAGAACAGGATTTTGTGTAATGGCAATTGCACTATTACTATCACAAAATATAGGAACATTTGATTCACAGATATTATAATATCTAAGCTGTTGAATAAGCCACAATAATTGACTACAACAACTACCAGCAGCCATGTACTCGGCTTCAGTAGTAGAGGTAGCAACACTTGTCTGCTTTTTCGAAAACCATGAAATGAGTTTTGTGCCTAAGAATTGACAAGAACCAGATGTAGATTTCCTATCTATTCTACAACCACCAAAATCAGAATCAGAGTAGCCACTTAGAGAAAGATCATCATTTGAGGGATACCATATACCACGATTGATGGTTCCTTTCAAATATTTCAATATCCTTTTAGTGGTTTCCATATGAGTCTCTTTTGGATTAGCTTGAAAACGAGCACATACACCAACAGAGAATGCAATATCAGGTCTACTAGCAGTCAAGTACAGTAATGAACCAATAAGACCACGGTAATGAATTTGATCAGCACACTTACCATTCTCGTCTGGATCCATCCTGTAGGTAGGTTGCATAGGTACTCCAGAAGATTTACATGTCTTAATACCATACTTGTCTAGTAGATTACGAGTATACTTTGCTTGATTTATGAAAATCCCTTCTGGGGTCTGTTTTACTTGAAGTCCAAGAAAGTAGTTCATTTCACCCATCATAGACATCTCAAATTTACTTTGCATGAGTGTTGAAAAACTTTCACTCAGCTTTTTGTTAGGTGAACCAAAAATGATGTCATCTACGTAAATTTGGACAAGTAAAATGTTTTTCCCTTCTTGTCTTCTGAACAAGGTTCTATCGACCTTGCCCTTAGTAAATCCATTTTCTAATAGAAAGAGAGAGAGAGAGTATCATACTAGGCTCTTGGAGCTTGCTTTAGTCCATATAAGGCCTTTTTTAATCTGTAAACTTGGTCACCTTTGACTTCAAAACCTGGAGGTTGTTCAACATACACTTCTTCCGCAAGAATACCGTTAAGAAATGCACTTTTAACATCCATTTGAAATACGGTAAATTTCATGTGAGCAGCATATGCAAGGAACAATCGAATGGCTTCTAGTCTAGCAACAGGAGCATAGGTTTCATCATAGTCTATGCCTTCAGCTTGTGAATAGCCTTGGGCGACTAGTCTAGCCTTATTCCTAACGACTAAATCATTCTCATCTTTCTTATTCTTGAAAATCCATCGAGTTCAAACTACGTTATGATGTTTAGGTCTATCGACAAGTTCCCAGACGTCATTTCGAACAAACTGATTCAACTCGTCTTGCATAGCGATGATCCAATTACTATCAGCTAAAGCCTTTTTAACGGTCTTAGGCTCGATAGATGAGAGGAAACAACACCAGCAAAACAGAGATGGACTAGATTGTTCTTGAGACTCAAAGAGTTGTCGTCTAGTCTTTACATCAGCAGTAGAGTCACCAATGATATTTTCAGTATTATGCGCAGATTTCCATGTATTTCTATTTTTAACAGTAGCACTATCATCTATATCATGTACAACATCATGCATGTCAACGTCATTTGTATCATCAACAGATTTACCTGGAGTAGATGAGTCGACTAGAGCAGGCATATCTACTGGTCTAGTAGACTTACCTTGACCACTTTCCTTTTCCTTGTCATCAGATTCGAGAGCTTTCATGAATGGATTGTATGCTTGAACGGATTCATATACCTCTGAATCTTTGTCAGATTCGATAGTTAGCTCAGTAACTTTCTCACTGATCTTGTTGGCAGACGAGTCCTGTTGAGATTCATCGAAAACCACATGTGGTGTTTCTTCCACACATAGGGTAGAGTAGTTGAATACTCTGAATGCTTTGCTAGTTGAGGAGTATCCTAAGAATATCCCCTCGTCTGCTTTAGCATCGAATGCATTCAACTTGCTTTTCCCATTGTTATGGATAAAACACTTACAGCCAAATATATGAAAATATGAAACTCTGGGTTTTCGACCTTTCCATACCTCATAGGGCGTCTTACCTAGTGCTTTATTGATGGCACTTCTGTTTTGGGAATGGCATGCAGTATTGATAGCTTCTGCCCAAAACTTCTGAGGAGTATTATACTCTGTCAGCATGGTCCTGCAGGCCTCCTTAAGAGTTCTGTTCCTTCGCTCTGCTACTCCATTTTGTTGTGGTGTCCTTGCTGCACTAGTAAGGTGTTGGATGCCACGCTTAGAACAAAATTCTTTAATATAGCAGTTAATGAATTCAGTACCCTTGTCACTACGGATCTTGACAATGGACTGATTCTTCTCAACTTGTAATTTCTTCAACAGATCAGGCAAAAGTGTTTGTGTATCACTCTTCTTGTGTAAGAAGACTACCCAAGTGAACTTAGAATAGTCGTCTACCACAACAAGTGTGTACCTTCTACCGTTCAAAGTTGGAGGAGTTATTGGGCCATGTAGGTCCATATGTAGAAGTTCGAGAACTCTACTTGTTGAGAGGGATGGAATAGATTTAAAGGAACCTTTTACCTGTTTACCTTTCTGACAAGACGTGCATACATGTGACTTGTAGTAGACTTCATTGGGAATACCTTCCACAAGGTAGTCTCTGGCTATCTTATTAAGAACCTTAAAGTTTAGATGACAGAGGCGTCTATGCCAGAGCCAGCCAAGTTCTTTAGGATTCTTAGTAAGTAGACAGGTGTCCCTCGGACAACTGTTCCAGTTCACTATGTACACGCTTCCTTGTCTTATGCCGACCAGTAGGACTGTGTGTGTCCTCTTATCAATGATTTCACATTTGTGACTCTTGAACTGCACCTTGTATCCACGATCACAGAATTGTGAAACAGAGAGTAAATTGTATTTCAAGCCTTCAACATATGAGACGTCTTGGATCTCTATGTCTCCATTCCGAATGTAACCGAATCCTTTGGTAACAGCAGTGGAGCTATCACCAAATATTACTTTTGGTCCTTCTTGCTCATGGTAGCTTGATAAGAGAGTCTTGGTACCAGTCATGTGGTGTGAACAACCACTGTCTATATACCAGGTTTCTCCTATTGAGCCACCCTTCTTGTATAGATCGAGTCGACCCTGCATTAGATGATATTTCATAATTTAGGTACCCTCCTTGTTTATTGGGGTCCTGGGGGGTTAGTCGAGTTCAATGGAATCCAAATGTACATTGGAGTCCTGAACAGGTTTGATCTTCTGAGCTTTCGACCATATTTGTTGTAAAATAAGATCTTGTTGTCCTTATCTGGCCTATCAGTCGAGTTTGGGTCTACTCTTTGGAGATGGCCTTTCGACTTAATCTTTACTTGAGCAGGCACTTGTCTATGATAGTCAGAGTAGGGTTTATGTGCATTAGGTCCATACGGTTTATAGACATGTTTAGGTCTTTCTTCTCCTTCGATATCATATGACAAAGGTGGAGGATATAGGACAGCTTGTGTACGATATTTTGGACCTTACTGTCTGGGTCTAGTCGAGTAGAGTTGAGACTGCCTTATGAAAGGAGGTCTAGACTCTTGTCGTCTAGTCTGTACATGTCTAGTACTCGTCTCCTCAGGATACCAATCCTCGTATCTGACCTGGTTGGGTTGTCTACGATTAGTGGTCCTTAGAAGATTAGTTCTAGGTTGAACAGGCTTGATGTTACCATTCTTTTTACCTCCTTTGGTAATTGGAATGTTAACTCGAGCTTGTTTTGGTACAGTACCTTTAGATGGAGTATCAATATCGTATATCATTGGTCCTTTTCCTTTATCATTAGTAAAAGAGCTTGAGATGAAAATAGTAGCGTTCTTAGGAACTTGAGTAGACGAGCTTGATGTCTTAGCACCTATGCCTGTCTTGTCAGCAGAAGCCCTATACCTATCTGACAGTTCAAGATTAACCTTAGACGAGTTAACCAGGTCAGTAAGTTTAAGGTCTAGAGTGACAACCTCAGTTTCTAAGAACTTATTACGTTCTTCAAGCTTTTTGTACTTGCTTTTTAAAACATTGAATTCATGTTTCTCAGTAGCATGTGTCTTAAGTAGGTATTGATACAACTTGTCTGTCAATGCACACTTGTCTTTAAGTTGCCTCAACTCTTCTTGCAAGCGTTCATTTAGGACTGTTATATTAGGATCTACTTTAGACTGAGCTTCCTTAAGATCAATGATTTCTTGTCTTAAAATGATGTTTTCGTCACTGACTTCAATGATTGCCTTGTTGGCAAGTAGGAGGTCGTCTTCAACTGCACTAGTAGAGTGCTGAAGGCTACTCCCTACTTTGCTACTAGCAGTATCACTTTCATCAGAATCTGATTCATCACAGGATTGAAAAGAAGTAGCAGATGATACCTCTTGGTCGATTTTAGCCATGTAGCATAGATCATCATCTACTATGAAAGCTTCATCGTGATCTGGTTCAGACGGGTAGCTACATGAGGATGATGGTAACTCGTCTGAGTCAGACTCAGAGTCATCATTGACCATCATTGCCTTCTTGCCACGATTGTATCTACTTTCCCTTCGTGCTTTGCGTTCTTCTCGATCATCAGTGCTTAGGTCTGGACATTCATATATGTAATGACCTGGTTTTTCACAATTATAGCACAAGAGATCATTAGTAGCCTTTTTAATAGGAGAGTTATCCCTTCGTTTATCACGTCTATCAAAACGAGTAATCTTCCTACCATCAGACTCTCTATCTTGTTTGTTACCTTTTGAGACTTCGTCTCTCCTTTCGGACGAGTTTCGGTCTCGTCTGGTCTCAGACGAGTTCTTAGAAGCAGACCCTCTATGCTCTCTATAGAACTTCTTATATCTTCCAAAACGTTTATTCAGCCTATCAAACTTTCTAACCATGAGGCTTACCTGATCCTTCAGACTAAGATCAGTATCTAACTCGTCTTTCACAGAAGTAGACCTAGTCTTAGACTTCGACCTGTCTATCTTAGACGAACTAGTCTTAAAAGCAACGTTCTTAGAAACAGCATGTTCTCTGTCACTACTTACTATAGGTTCATCTTCGTCTAAATCAAACTCATGAGCCTTTAGAGTTTGAAACATGGTCTCTGCTGTCCACACGTCTATATCTTGGGTATTCTTAACAAGCATTTTTACCATTTTCCATCGACTATCAAGGCTTTTGAGAATCCTAAGATTGATTTCTCGTGGAGTATAAGATTTACCAAGGACTTCCAAGTCATTCAAGATTTTGGTAAAACGAGTATCCAACTGGTCTATTGTTTCACCAGCTTTCATATGAAATGATTCAAATCTTTGGACTGCTGTAGAAAGCTTGCTTTCTTTGATTAGGGATGTCCCTTCACAAATGATGGCTAAGCGATCCCACATTTCTTTGGCAGTTTTACATTTTAACACTTTTCCCAGATACTCATTAGGAAGGGTGTGTAAGATGTAATTCTTAGCCAAGCTATCCAAATTATTCTGTCTCATTTCTTCTGAGGTTAGTTCTGACCTTGGTTTCTTGACGAGTGTACCCACGGGTTGATTTATGTCGAGGGCAGCAGTATTAGGGATCATGGTCACTATCGGACCTTCAGTGATGACGGAGATCATTAAGTCGTGAGTGGAACTGAAGATGGCTTCCATCCTTAGTTTCCAATAGTCATAGTCCTGAACCTGGAACTTAGGTAACTTGTTAGCGCTGATTTCGAGTGACATGATTCAAGAAAATACGTATGACACAGTATAGTATCAAGAAACAGATATTTTTCAAGTATAGTGATAAAGAGCACGTAAGAGCACGTATAGTCTCGGGCCAAGACTTCACCCAAGTCTTGTGTTGGTTATCAAGAAACAGCAGTTCGTAAACTACTGCTCTGATACCACTTGTAGGTCCCAAAGGTTGAGTTAATATCGAGGGAAGCTAAAGAAAATGTCTAAAGGAGGGTGAATAGACATTTTTAAAATCTTTCGATATATCAGAATTACAATGTGCGGAATACGAAATTAACAATGAGCCCAATTAAGTTTATACTCAATCCTTTTAAAATCAAAGAACTCTATTCTATACTCAACTAATCTAGTTTAGACGTGTATTTTGACAATTAAGCAATTAAGCAATTAATACCAACAAAATAGTAAAGTAAACAACACAAACGATTTATAGTGGTTCGACAACTTGTCTACATCCACTCTCACAACCCAGTTGTGATATTCTTATTAACTCGTCCAATGGAGTAATATGTTCTTGTAGCTTTAAGTCCCAAGAAATAAGACTTAGATCTTCTTGACAACACTACCTAGTGCCTCTTCGATCTAACTAGCTATTTTACAAGTAACTAGCAACTTGAAACAATAAACGAAAATAAAACTTCTCTTCGTTCAGTAGTAGCCTTCTTCGATCTTCACTTGTCTTGCGTAGCTTTACTTTCTGAACTTCAATCTCTGAGAGTAATTTCTTCAATAATGCTTTTGTATGTAGTCGTATCAGTAGTCTTTAATGAATGAATACCTTGGGGTATTTATAGACTTCCAATTCCAAGAACTTTCAGTTGTGTAACCAACTTTTCTTGAAAACTAACTTCTAACTGAATCTTCTTATCCTTCCACGCGTTTCTTGTTTAAGTAGTTATTTCCAACTAACTCCTTCAATCTTTATCTTTAATACGCGTTTCTGTAACTAACTTCAGTCTTCTTGTCTTGTCTTGTCTTGTTGAGTCGCACATGTCTTGTCTAGTAGTAGACTGCGTCTTCTACTTGACTTGTGCAGTAGACTTCTTCAGATTACACCATAGAACTAATCTAGTCCTATCAACTAATCCTACAAGACTATTACATTACATTAAGCTCTTGTTATAAAGCTTAGTCAACTTAGAAAGCTATACAAAGAATCTATCTATTACAAAAAACATGAGCTCTATACAACAATTATTCATAGCTCAATAATAATCTAAACAGTAAATACAAGCATATAAGAAGTAATAATATGATACTAATTATAAGAACTTGTCTTGTGAACTCTACTGATCTGTACAAGATGATTTCAACTTAACTAGACTAGATTAGTCAACACTTAGAAAAATTCAAACTTCTTTTGGCTTATCAAAACTTTATCTTTTATATTTTCATCATCATTTAGGACTTGTTTTAGGATTCATATCCCAACAATACCTATTGCGTTTCGAGAACTTCTTCCTCTGAATGTGTGGAGGGCTATCACTGAATTAAGTCATTTTTTTAGAGATTTAACGTCTACAACAATCAAGGTCGATGATATGAATCGTTTGGGACGAGACATTCCAGTTATTTTGTGTAAGTTGGAACGAATTTTCCCACATAGCTTCTTTGACTCGATGGAACACTTACCTGTTCACTTAGCGTATGAAGCTAGGATTGGTGGTCCAGTGCAGTACAGGTGGATGTACCCATTTGAAAGGTGATCAATTCTATTTCTCCCATTTAATTAGTTTTTAGTATAAAAAACCTTATTTTAATTTGTTAATTATTATAATTTTAGGTATCTCCACAACTTGAAGCGCAATGCTAAACAAAATGCAAACGTCGAAGCATCGATTGTTAATGCATATTTGAATGAAGAGGTTGGCATGTTTTGTTCATATTATTTTGAAGACCATGTCAACACGAGGATCAGGAATGAACCACGTAACTTCGATGGTAGAGGTACGCAACAAGAGGTCGATGGCATGCTCTCTGTATTCAAGTCTAAGGGGCGACCTATAGGAAAACCCAGTGAACGATATTGGTCAACGAACACAGAGGCTGAAATAGCACATACGTATGTGTTATTGAATTGTGATGAAGTTCAGCCTTACATTGAGTAAGTATTTCATATATTTATCATCTAATTAAATACTGTACCACTTCATTTTTGTTTTTTAATTAATATTAAATATGGTTGGATGTTGTGAATTATTAGGATGTATACACAAGAACTATGACATGCAGATCAAAACATCTCAGATAGAGACATATATATTAGTCTTCAACATCAATTTGCCCAATGGTTCCAACGTTATGTGAGTATCATTAATTGAATTTTACGTAAACAAATAATTGCTTTGATTAATATTAATTTGAATTGTATATGGACAATCGCACGATTTTCAGAGCCGGTTCTTACAGGATCTCAGCAACGGACCACTACGTCGTGTAAGGACTTACAACGACTAAACTGTGAAAGGCTACAGGTTTCATACATCAGAGTTTGCATCAACAAAAACGACTACCAACAGTGGTGTTTGTGTTAGCAGTGCGAATTACAATGCAAATTCAAGTGATTACTTTGGGGTGTTGCACGAAGTCGTTCAAGTTGAATATCCGGAATATCCAACGAAAACCGAAATGTTGTTTAAGTGCCATTGGTTTGACACATCCCCTTTAGGAATAAAAATTCATCCGGAGTACAAGCTTGTGGATGTTAATTCGAAAAGGAAGTATAGCGGGGATGGTCTGTTTGTATTTGCGTCTCAGGTATCTCAAGTCTACTACTGCACGTATCCAGGAGCTGGAAAACGTAATAGAGAATGGCACGCTGTTTGCAAAGTGAAGGCAAGGTCAATGGTGGAGGTCCCCAAAAAGGAAAACAACGATGAAGATGAATCTCCGTTTCAAACAGAACAAATAGAGAATCAAATTGAAGTGTTTGCGGGAGATTTTGTACGGCTGCAAATCCACAATTGATTGAAATTGAAAACGATAGTGGAGATGAGGAGGAGGAAGAACATGACTAGAGGGAGGATGAAGAAGATGAGGATGAAGAAGATGAGGAGGAAGAGGAAGATGGGGCAAATAATTAAAACGAAGATGAAGAAGATGAATATTAAATTAATGTAACCTATTTTATTTTGTACAATTTATAAGAGATCATTTGGTTATAAATTATAATTTAATCACCACTAATATATGTGAGAATGAAAATATATAAACGAATTTATTTTAAAAAAATTGAGAGTAAATATATACAATATATAAATTAGTTTATTTAAAGAAAATATATAAACGAATTTATTTAAAGAAAAAACTAGTTTTACAATATATAAATTTAAAAAAAATAAAAAATGAAATTTACAATAGTTATAAGTTATAAAATTAATCATTAATATAAGTTAAAGAAATTAATTTGGTGAACTTAAAAAAAATGGGTCGAAAATGAGTAAATATACAATTAATATAAGAATATTAACAAGAAATCGACTTGTCCCAGTGGCAGATGCTCCTCACTAGGCGTCTGCCCACCCGGGATCGAGTCCTGCCAAGGCTGAAATATCGGCTGATTAAATTGCTAGTTCGCGGGTCGATGTGCGGGTCGGTTCGGGTAAAGGCGAACCCGGGTCGAATCCCGAACAGACCTGGAATTTTTTTTTAATAAATGCACATTACCGACGGAATAATCCGTCGGTATGGAAATGCCGACAGATTATAAGACGCACCGACGGAACATTTTGTGTTTTTTTAAAAACACAAAAAATACTGCGTCCATCTTACCGACGGGTATGGCGACGCGTATACCGACGAAAATCTACCGACGGATATGGCGACGAATAATCTGATGGATTCTTGACCCGTTCCGAAAACGAGTTGTTGTGTGTAGCGACAGAACTGATTCCGTCGGTATTGGCGACTGACAAGAACCGTCGGCAATCCGTCGGTACATACCGACGGAAACATATTTTCGGTCGGTAAACCATGCCGACCAATCCAGTCACGACGGACAAAATCCGTCGGTATATCCGTCGCCATGAGCCAATACCGACCAAAAATCCGTTGGCATTTCCGTCGGTAAACGTGCTTTTTTTTGTAGTTACCTACGTAGTTAATTAATTTTACTTTTGAAATGATGATTCAAAAGATTGATTTATACATATCGGAGATTTGTGTATTGTGTCAAGTGACAAATTTATGGGTTAATTGTAAAAAAAAATATATATATATAATATTTATTATCAATTATAATGTATCTTTTTTTTTATATATAATTTGATACACCACTTTTTTTAGTTTTACAATTCGATGCATATGTTTATTTTTAGGTAACACATGAATGAAGTATATACTGAAGCCGCATTAAGGTTATATACAAATGTCCACGTAAATGTCATGACTAGTCTACAAAATATATTTTTTTTATTTTAAAAACATTTTTAAATAAAAACAATATGTAAAATTTCACATTATTTTTTGTAAACTATAATTTGGAGGGCGCATTCCTTTGAGTTTTTGGGAAAATGATAATAATTAAATTGGTTTATAATTTATTTTTAAAAATAATTATTTTAGTACTGTTTTTAGTTTTAAAAAAATTAATATTCTTTTTAGTTTAAAAACGTTTTAAATAATAATAAAATAAATTATTCATCATTCGTGACATGTATGTGGCACCTAGCTCTGACAATCACATCATGATTTAATTGTTGTCAAAATATTGACAAATGCATTGAATTGCAAAATTTAAAAAGGTGATGTATCAAATTGCAAAAAAAAAAAAGATATGTAATTAATAAAAATTGTAAAGGTTGTGATTTTTTTTTACAATTAACCTTTTTTTTTCTTTTTCTAGCTATATAATTAAATGGATAAAAAACATTAATTCACCGAGAGTTGGATCATATATTTATATATATACAACTAATACAAGAGAAATCAAATCTACCTGGGCGCAGCTGAATCTTAGTAAATATATACTCAAGCTGATGGATGTTGTAGGTGCACAACAAAATTGATTATGACAATATTAAATTTTAAAAATACTCTAATTAAAGCAATTATGGTAAGCCAGCAAGTTGCGGTAAATGACACAAATAGTATCAATAATTGTGGAGAATTCTATTCCTAGAGGTTTCACTGTCAATAATGCTTTCAAATTATGCATGTAATGACAATTTGCATGGTTTTAATTCCACCCATTAGAAATAAATTAATTTAAATACAATAGGAATAACCATTTGTCGAAGCAAAGGTTGCAATTTGGTAATATTATATTATTGGGGCCTCAAACAATGTACCATCCTCAGATAAATATTGAAGAACAATATACTCCAGTGACAGGAGTCAGAAATTTTGTATAGGGGTCCAGTAACATTACTCTAATAATAAAATAATATCAATATATGTAACCATTTTTTTAATTATAGTATAATACAAATATTTCAAACTATATTAATGTTATAAAATATTATTCCCTCTATTCGCGATAACTTGCATATTTTGATTGACTCACTTTTTAAGAAAATAGAATTTAGTGGTGTGAGGTTAAATAAATTAGTGAATTTTGGATAATTTAGTGAGATTTAGGATAATTTGTTGGTTCAAAATGAATGTCATTTTTAAAAATAAAATAATGTTATGAGAATATTGATTTTGTATGTTATGTGTAAATATTATTGAGATGTCCCAAAAAAAAAATGTGCAAAATCTTTAACAAAGAATTGACAATACAATAAAACTTTGAAAGAGAAAACAAAAGAACAAATATTGCAATAAAAGAAATTGTAAAAAAAAGAACAAACACTGCATTCGATACCTAGTTACTCAAAAAAGTAAAGGAATTGTAAAAAAAAAAAAAAGAACAAGACCAGTCACGATTTTTGACTAATCAGCCATGATTCATTGATTTGCAATGAAATGAATTGTAAAAAAAAAAATGTCTAAAAAAAGATTAAAGATATCAAGAATATCAATCACGGGAGAGAAAATGAGAAGAGGTGAATCTAATGAATTTTAGGGTATAATACTGTTGATCGACCAAATTCACCTGAGTCCATCACAACATCGACTCTTTATTATTACAAGCTTTGGAGATATATATGGATAAAGAGCTACTAGCATTATTACTTGGGTTGGCCCTATGGCAAAGGGTGGGGAGGGCTCCGAAATTTTGGAGGTCTACTTATATATGTATAAATGAGTTTGTCGAAAATGAATACACATATATTTATTTTTACATAAGTTGCGCCCTACGACTTTTTAGTCGATAGAATCTATGGATAATAGAATTAGGATCAATGTCTTCAAACAACTTTCTTTCAATATACACAACCATAAAATCTAATAGATAATCACTCTTCATTTTATTTCGAAGAACGTTCTTGACATGTTTCATAACTAAAAATGCGCTTTCGGTCGTGGCAATGGTAACATGATAAGTCAAAACAAGGTGAATTAATCTTGTAATCAACAGCATACACTTTCACCTGTTTGTCTCGATTAACTTTTGGATTAGTACATAAATAGTTTACAAATTTTAATTTGAAAACTTTCTTAAAAAGACATATCAAATGAAAACTTTATTCAGAAGAAATATCAAATTTGCAATGCTTCAATTCAAGTCTTGATCATTTCTTGATTATATATAAATAAAATCCACATTAAACAACTTGGAGTTGTTTTTTAGATTCAATGCATCACTAAGCTTAAGAAGTTTCACGATCTCATCTTTGAATCTACTATTGATTTCAGCCAATTGAGTATTTATTTTTTAGAACGGTACGGTAAATTTTTTATTGAATGTTATCAAGAATACTCCATTCAAAATGAAACAACAATAATTAGAAAATAAAAATACAAATACAAACACCTCTTATTATTAAAGACATCAACTCGATCTATATGAAAGTCATTGGTTCGAATTTGATATGTTTTATTGCATTGGAACTTTGAAATTGGAGATTTAGTACGGTTTGTTATTTAATTTTAAATTTGGTAAATAATTAAATATTCATATTTTACAAATATTTTAATAAAAATAATAAGTTTTTGGTAAATGCATATTTTTTTTTTATGTACGTGTACATAATTTCGATGGTTATAATTTGATTGGCTAATGTTTATCTTAAAATATATATAAACAAAATTCCCCAAAAATTAGGGTGGCCTATAGCCCACCTTAGCTTCCATGTAGCTCTGCGTTGCGTACGTATGTGCACATTTCATGCAAATTAATTTTGTGCATAATATGTATATATATGTATGTTGCATGATCCATATGTACACATTTCATACTTATTTTAAGAGTTTTTTTTACCCTTAGACATTCTTTGCACCTCTTTTTTTTGTATTCTAACTAGTGCTAACTTTTTTCAGAGTTACTATTAGGTAAAAAAATGGGTGGTAAAATACTCTTTATACCCTCTATAAAAAGTAGTCTTCTTACTCACTCATCTACATTATGCAAAAACTCATTTTTTTGTTCGTCCAAAACCTACAAAATTTTAGAACCGGCTGTGAAATTAATAAATATAGTTTTTATTGTGATCCTTTGACTTTTAATATAATCCACTAAGAATATGGAATGATGATTTGTATGTAAGCTAGAATGACCTAATATATATATTTCCTCCAAGTCCATGATTAAATGAGATAATTCCTAGCTTTACTAAAATGGTGGCATGGGCACCCCCCATCCACTTAATCTTGTTTCATTATGGTGGACACCCCATGATCATCTATATATTGGTGTATATAAATATCCATCAACACCCTTCATTTAATTCCACCAAACCATAAATCACAGCAGAAATCGCGTATCGATCTAACAAGAAGCAATCTTGAGCTAGAGTAAGTAAAAAATCTCGAACCCACCTAAATTACCTAAGTATATAGAACATATATTTATTAATTTCCGAATATTTCAATATGTTTGAATTAATTAATTAATTATGTATGTGCGCAGATGGGTAAAATAGGAATATTGGTTATTGGGGTTATGATAGTGATGAGCATGAGCATGGGCAGTTGCATGGCGGCAGGTAGGGAGAAGCTGGTGCAGGCGGCGGGGGACGATAGTGGTTTGCACGGGGAGAATCATCACGCCTTTTCCATACCGGACTTCAACCGCCAGGGTGCTGCAGGAGGATCTCCCGGAGGCAGAGATTAATTCATTAATTAATTAATCACACATATGTGCATGTGAGGGCCGGGTAATTATATACTATATATAATTATCTAAATAAATAATTAAGCTGCATGCATGCTATAGGTATGCCATCCAGATCCTTCACTTGTATGTACGTATATGTACCTGCTGTATGTACGTTATATCTTGAATTACCGCTTATATATTTTGTTTTTAATATGCGTCATGTCATTTGATTTTTAATACTCCATTAATCAACTCTAGATCAATCGTACTACATAACCCTTTTTTTTTTTAACAAGATTCACCCTATACCACCAAATTATATTCATTTTTCATACAATTGTTTATAAAATAAAAATACTTAACCATTTTAAATGAATAAAATTTCAAGTAAATTAAAAGCTTCCCTTCTCATAAATATCGGAAATACATCAAAATATGATTGACAATAGAATACAAAGTCTAAACTTTATGTTTTATTATCAATGAATTCTATCAGACAAGGCAATAGAAAACGTAACTTGTGAAAACAAAAAATATATTTTTGGCCAAGTCTGCAATATGGCTCAACAAGTGGAGTGAACTTAAGACTCTTGATACAATTAAAGAATATCATCTCAACTAAAAATGATAGGGCGTAAATAAGTGTTAAATCAATGCATTTATATTAATTAATTTTATGATGAATCACCTATAAAGAATTTGAGGTTGGGAGCCCAGTACTATAAATTTATAATGGGAGCACCAACAAACCATATAAAACCGAATTAACCTAAAGGTGTTTGGGCCGGCCCAACTCAGACGGATTTGTGTTTGGGGAATAATTTTTTGTTAAGTAATTTAATGATAAATTAACAATAATTAACCCACTTCTAAACTTTTCATTTGGGCCAATTATCTCCTAGTTGTAACACCAGTTCACTAAAATTGAGGTGAGTTCAACTCCGAATCCAAGTTCTAGATGAACCATGCACACCAAAATTGAGATTCCACTTAATTTTCGAGATCAGTAGCAAAAGTTAAAAGGATAATTATTGACCCCCAAATAAAATAAAATGGTTAGGAGTACTTATGAATAATTAAACATAAAATAAAATATTAAAAGAGACACGACATGACCTAAATTGAAGGTTAAAGATGCCATTCCACCTCAGAACAAAACTTAGGAGTCATTCTGCCAAAAAATTTATCATCCGTGACGCCCAAAATAACTACTGCACAATTTGCACTTTCCAAGCCTCCGGCTTTCTCAAAAAAAAAACTCTTGTCCCTCCCTTCCCCTCCCCCACAAAAAAAAAAAAGAAGTTCACTACATAAATATCTATTTTTGTATTTCACATTTTATTCTATTATACGAATATGATTGATATATATGTTTCATATTAAAAAAAAATATATCAATGTCCTATAATATTAGGGGCGAGTGTGCTACACATGTTAAAAATTCAATAAGGTGAAATATCAGTGGAACAGGGAATCGAACAGTGTATATACACTATAGTTTTTTTTTTTCTTAAACAAAGTTATCAGTAATATATATATATTGCGTCCCACAATAACTTTCACACCCTTAAAATTAAAAATTCTTTATAAACTCCACTCTCACAATATTCTCAATTTTATACAAATAATATTACTTTTACATACACAAAAATCAACTCATTTCTTTTATTTTATTAATAAAGATTTACAAAATTATCCCTATTATTACAATTTTTTAATATGCTTGTTGAAAGTAATCTCGAGGGAGGGAATATATGATTTTATCCTAAAAATTATACAGATTGAGTTTTACTTTAAGAGATGTCATTAAAATTTTGATTTAATAATCAAAGTCTTTGAAAGACCATTGAGTATGTTTTTTCTTCAAACTCTTTTAGTGAACAATTATGATTTCGATATGTTTTTATCTTGTTAGGATTGTTTGATTAAGCATATATAATTGTATGGGTTCCACTGCCACAACAATAGAGCATAAGGAAAAATGATAATAATCCTGTCAAAAAAAAAAGATAATAATGAATTAGTGGATTAATAAATAGATAAGGTAGAAAATACACATAGTTCGAATAAGAATTTGTGTTGGAACAAATTTTTAGATGAAATTGTTTAGTGTCAAAGAAAGTGTAAAACGAATTAATATTAAATGTAATTTAAACAAGCCACAAGTTCCATTTGCAATGAATTATCAATAATGTTTGAATAATTGATTTCCAATTTTCTTCATTCAACAAAACATAAGAATATTCATTCACGTGTGACATAGTTCCACATCACAATCACTCCAATTGAGAGAGATATAGTATTACTACTTTTTAACAAAGTTTCTTATTTACAATATTTGGTATTAACCTGCAAATTGATTATATGACAAATAATTATATACTCATATGAAATAGCTATAAAACGGTAAAAAAAAAAAAAAATCTAGAGGAGAAGGAAATTACCAGAAATACCGAAATATATTAGCCGCAAGAAACGGTTTTCAACCCCCATTCATCCATGGTACAAAATGCATTGACCAATAAAGAAATGTGTTACATTTCTGGACAATTATCAACTAGTATTTGTTTTTCAAATTTCGAGTTTTCTAAGCTTTTAATTCTCATTCCCACATTTTATTTCTATCCCAATCTCACCTGCTGCAACTAACGTACTAAGCCTCCTACATTAAATCACCCAACAAAGTCTCGTATGATCTGACCTCCCATATGTGGCCTAAAATGATGTTCCGGCTGCCGATGGGCGTTCTCCGCGCTTTGTCGCAGACCTAAAGTCAACGACACCGAACCCAGCCCTCCCATCTCGATTCCACTCGGCATCAGCGACCCATCAATGCTCGATGGAATGTGATACTCGATTCTTGACCGCTTCTCTTGATTCCACATGTTTGCATTCGACCTTCCAACCTCGTACCCGTGTCCTGAAGTCGAGCACTCCACTTGCTTTTCGGGTATCATTCTCAGCCTGTTGCTTTGATCATTTGCTTGGTGGTGATCACAACCACCACCTTCAAGTGCGGTTTTTCTCCCAACGTCTGGCTCCGTTTGATCAGCTACTCCCTTCGTTTCGAGCATGTGGATTTCCTCAACCATTGGCTTCCAGACACGAACACGCGCGTTTATAAACCAGTTCGAGACCTGAATTTTACACGAATCAGAAAATTTTCAACACTACAAGAAAATCGACTTTTAATGACAGGAATTGACTTTTAGTGACAGGTCTTGTCATTAATTCTCAATTTCCTGTCACTATAGACTTATAGCTTTTCAGCTAGAGAAGCAATAGTAAGAGGATTTTGTTACTAAAATTCAGTTTTCTTATAATGTTAATCATATAATTGAACATAACAAGTACCTGATTTCTTGTTAGGCCAGTTTGTGTGGCCAGCATATGCTTGTCAGTGTCTGTAGGGTACCTTCACATGAAAATGAACTTAAAGGTTGGAATTACAGTTGATGCAAATAGGATGGATGGTTGTATATATGAGGGATATATAGGATAGAGGACTTACGGGTGAAGAAAATGATCGAAAAGCCATGCTCGTAAAATGGAGACAGCGCGCTCCGGTAGGCCTCTTTGGGGTCTCCAAATATGTTGTGTTTCAAGAATGCCTAAATTGGCAGCCCCTTTCTGCTTTTGGAAGTTTTGGTCATAGAATTTTAACATGGAGGCACCCATATCGCCTTTACTGTTGCTTGTACCTGCAGAAGGGGACGACAATTCTTCGCCCACTATGCTCTTGAGTTGGTCTGTTATCGTGTTTTTCAGACACCGGAAATGTTTGGAGATCATCTTTAGAGCTAAAGAGACATATGGAGTGGCGGCACTCAGACCTGCCACGGATTCGAATGACGAAACCACCATTTGCATCTGCTGATGATACTGTTTGTACTTTTTGCAAACCTTTTTGAAAGAAGAACATATGTGTTACAACATGTTATGTGAATATATACATTGAATATGATAGGAAATTATATATAAAATTGACAAACTTAGTGAACTACAAGCCATTATATTGTATGCAACGGCTAAATATGTACCCATTTCAGCTATAATGTGATTTAGTAGATAATTAGACAAGAGAGCATTATAAATTTATAATATAGGCCTTACTTGCATGAGATGGTCTCACGTGAGACTGTTTATAAGTTAGCACAAATTAACATTCTATCTTTTTCAAAGTGTTAAGTGTCATGCACAAATTATACTCCGTCTCAGCGTGAGATGGTAACTCAATAATAATACAAGGTGATGTCAATCTTAGGCTCTAGGCAAATAGCAAGACCTTCCCAACCCCTACAAAAAAGGAATTAAAAAACCCACACCCACACCCTCCAAAAATATGAAAGAATATGGAGACAAAAACAAACAAAACAATACAAAACAAAATAGCTAACAATGATTCTGAAACATCAGACATCTGGAAAACATAACAACTATAAATCATATTTCTGGAAAAAAACTATATCATGGTCACAAACAATGATTTTGAAACATCGTACTTCAACTTGCAATACATGACAACTGGAAAAATCATGGAGTTTGTATAATTTACTTGATAAAACCACACTAGAAATTTGTTTTGGATACACCTGAATTATTAGTATGATTATAGATCCAAAGTATCCAAAATAGGCTATGGGAACAAAAATTAAAGAAGCCAATAACATTAAAATATAAGAAAGTTTCTTGAAAAAATAAAAAGACACTACGGTTTATTATAAACTTTGGATAATAAATTCATTCCTATAAAAATAATTATAATAGAGATGATTAGAGAAGAATTGTCACATCAATAATATATATGCTTAAAATAAATAAATGTGTGACAAACCTCATCTTGCATGTACAATAGCTTGGCCTTTTTTTGAAGATTTTCAGGGCGGTGAGAAGAAGAAGAATCAGCCCCTATAGGGTCACATGAAACCCTAAGAAGTTGCTCCAAATTCCCATTGTCGGCACAGATTAATTCAATGTCCTTAGGGCGAGCAATACAACAAAGCTCCTCAAGTAACTGTTGAGCGGGTCTCAAGAATTTTGAGCTCGTGAGAATGGTGGCGTAGCCCGTGAACGGCCCGAGTGGACCGGGGTTTCGGTGGTTCAAAGTTTGGGCTCGACACGGCTCGACCGGGGGCTTGTGACTTGGCGATGGACCGGATGAGGAGGAGAGGGACAAAGATAGGGCCTGGGTGTTGGGATTGTTATTAGCACCCCAGCCGTCCATCCCGACGTGAACAAGCTCCTGCAATGTGTTTTGGTAATTTTGATATGATGAGGGCATTGGGGGGTTTCTGTTGTTTGCGACAAAAATCGGGGTATGATTAGGATTAGGCAGTACCCAATCGTTGTTCGATTGTGAGCCAATGCTTTTCCATGTGGTAAAGTATGGTGGGTCACTACTCGGGAAGGTTGTTGGGTCGACCCGTTTCTCCGGATCTTGAAACCCGACCATGTTATCCGAGCAGAACACGGATGGGATTTCGTAGCATATGTTGCCTCTAGCTGCTTCGTAGTTTAGGGCCTCGTTTGAAGAAAAATGTTGTTCATAAATATCGTTTTGAATTCGGAGCTTGTCTCTGCGGCTTTGCTGCGCAATGTGGAAATCGGGGCGAAAGTGATTCATATCCATATCCATGCATTAACCTGCAAAATGAGCATACACCTCACATGTTGTAGAGAGAGAAAATTAAATTAAATTTAAATATGGACAAAAGATTGCTGCAGGAAGGAAGGGGAAATCCGAGTGTGAAGCAAGAAAGAGAAACATGACAAGCAAACAGTGAAAATTTGCCCCAAATTTTGGCCTAAAACTTGAAACATCAACACGAAATCATAATACTACATGAAAACCCTAGATCTCGAAGCCAAAACGGTAAACTATTTGAAAATGAAAGGAAGTGAAAATCTGGTAATTATATATATATATATACTCCGTAGAAAACCTACCTGTTTGTTGAGAGAGAGATTTGGATTTTCCGATGATTTTTTTATTTTCCGGCAGGTAAGAGAGTTGTGGGGTAGTGTGCTAGCTGGAAGAGTAGAGGGAGTATTAAGTATAGGACAATGATTGGTGGTGAAGTGATAATTGCCGTTTGGCTTTTAACGAATAATCTTAATGAATATATATATACTTACAAATAGAATAGAAGGGGAATTAACGTCGCTTCGCCGTTACATTTGACGGCGAATATAAGGAACTGTTTGCATTCTCTATCAAGTTGACAAGGAAGATTGAAAAATCGTGTGCTCCCCAGCTTCTCCAAAAGGGGGAGGGGGCCCTACTACTTCAATTTAATAGTAAGTGGTTCATGCCCTTAAATGCCTCTTTAACTACGAAAACGCCCCTTAACTATTCTTCTGTCCCAACGATTTAATGGAACTCACTGTTATGTGTTTCCGCTACTACTTCACTTTAATTTGATAGATAGATAGATAGATACGTAATTATAAAACCTAGGATTTTTTGTGGTGAAACATTATCTCTCTCTCTCTTTTTTAAGGTGCATTCACATTGTACACACCCACTCACTTACCACATTTAACTCTTCTATCAATTCCAGTTTATATCGAACTTCATTTTTTTTATTTGACATTTGTAAAAATAAAGAAACGTAAAACCATCTTTAAAAAAAAAGAGAGAGAGATTCTACATACTATATAATTGAATTTTTTAACTGATTTGGATATATTTTAATTATTCAATTACATTTTGTATCATCCATTTTACAATGCAATTGTATTATGTAATTGTGTGTTCACGAGTAGAACTCTTATTATCATATTAGGATAGCAATGTAAATTCAAGGAGTTAGTCTAGTGATGAACCCAAATATATATTTGTTCATCACAATATTGTATAGTTAAAAAAATAAATCTGCTCAATTTTTTTTTTAAGAGTAACATCTGCTCAAAATATTAAAAGAGGGTTTGCAATCTATTACGAATATATAGTAAAAACTAAAAATCGTTTCTTATCATAATTTGAGTTAAATGGCCCACTATATATATTGGGAGTTGGATCTCAATAAAATGACATTCAATGTACACACGGATTCAAGGATTATTCTCCTGCTACAGGAGGGGATATTGAATTGTATGTCTAAACAGGTCAAATTATATTGTAGTCTTTGTGTTTGGGAATATATGCCTTTCACGCTTGTGTATACGTGTGAGTCTAAAATTAATGTCATTTTATGTAAAATTATAAATATTGTGAGAGTGAGGTTCACAAAGTGTTTTTCATTTTAAAAATGTAAAAATTAATGTGAAATATAAAAAAAATGTAAATGATAAGGGGAATTACTTGCAATATATAATGAAAAACAAGTTTAGTTTATTATTTTATGATGGTGGTATTTGGATTCACTTTTTATTAAATGCCTTTATGAAAAATTAAAATGACTGGGTTTGGATCTGCTATATGACTGCGATTAAAAATTTCCTAATCTAAAACAACTAAAATAGGGTATGGCTCTGTGTAATTAAGTACACGGTGTACTTGAGTCCACTTGTAGCCGGTCACATGCATACACATATAATATTGCACGCATATTAAATTAGTAATTGTTATAGCTTAGTGGTTGCTCCTTAAATTTTTTACCACAAGATCACGTATATATTATAAAAGTGCAATACTAATAACCAAAATGTGTATCTTTGATAGTCATAAAAGTGCAAGATCAAATAATGAAATGTGTGAAATTAATAACAATTTTTTAAAAAAATTAGGAACAGTTTATCTAGATTATAAGAGTGCATGACTAATAACCAATTGTATCGTTAATAGTCATAAAAGTGCAAGTTTAAATAATAAAATGTGTGAAATTAATACACTTTGCAGTTATAATAACATACATTTTTCATTAATAGATCATACAATTTTTATTAATGGATGATACACTTTGGAGTTATAATACTCCAACATACATTTTTCATTAATATATAACTTACACTTTTCAGTTATAATATCATACACTTTTCAGTTATAATAACATACATTTTTTATTAAAAACAATGTTGCACTTTTCAATATAGTCACATACATTTTTCATTAAAAAAATAAGGATACACTTTTTAGTTATAATAACATATACTTTTTCAAAAAAAAAAATCGAAAAAAAAAAAAAAAACGTTGACCGGTCAACGGTCAACACTTGACTAGTCAAAGTCTAGTCAAGTATACCGTGTACTTGGGTACATACAAGAGTTTGACACTAAGGGCATGTTTGTTTTGGGATGGGAAATCCGGATTTGGGATTTCGAAACTCCACCCCCGTTACAGTTTAGAATTTTGATTCAGGATTTCAAAATCTCACCCTATAAATACCTATAAACTCTATAAAAGTCAACCCTATAAATACCAACAAATCTTATATAAATACCTATAAAACCTATAATCCTATTCTATAAAGTTAAATCTTATCCTACATAAATCCCAAAACAAACACAAAACATAAAAAATATTTGGATTTTAAAATCCACTAAATTTTGAAATCCGGATTTTAAAATCCTCCAAATCCCAAAACAAACATGCCCTAAAATAATAAGTACAAAAGTTTGCACTGGATTTTCATATACGTCCTCCGTTCCCGTTAAACTTCTCACATACTTATTTAAAATGTTCCATCATCTTTTGTTTACTCTACAGATTCGAACTAGCAACTTTCACATAAATAAAATGGTAAAGTTTAGTATGCACTCGAGTGCATGCTATGCACCCTAGTCCATGTGCACTTTTCAGTTTACTGACTTACACTTTTTTGATAAATGGTGTTGCACTTTTCAATTATTACTAAAAATATTATTATACAGTTTAATAATTGAAAAGTGCAACACCATTTACCAAAAAGTGCAACATGACTAGGGTGCACAACATGCACTCGAGTCATAGCAGACCAACCCAAATAAAATAGAGACTTTATCACTAATTTATACTGTATTTATTTTTATTAAACTAAAGTTAAAATGTACATATTTAAATCTTTTGATAATTTAAAATTTCAATTAAATAAAACACCCTAAACTAAACCCCCAATTTCAAATCTCTAATGTAAAAATGCATCTCAAATTCGAACTAGTGACTTTCACATAAACTTAGTTGATGTCTTCTACGATCTATGCAATAGATATTTAGTTGACTTTAAATCAATAATAAATTCAAAGATGTATGTGACGGTGAAACTTCTTAAATTTAGTAATATTTTGGATCCCAAAGACAACTTCAAGTTGTTTAATGAAGATTTTATTTACAATTATAATCTCACCGATAAATTTTATTTTGATGATTTTTAAAGCCAACCAAACCTAAAAGCAAACATCGTCTTATCGATGAATTCTATCGAATAAAAAATTGTAGAGTGTAACTTATGTAAATATTTTTATATTGTATTCATTTCAGACTTTCGGTCCATTCGATTTTCGTTTTCCTGGATCCGTCGGTGTATAACATTTGATTTTTTTTTTCTTTGAAGTTTTTTGGATGCTTGGGAAAAAGAAAAAAAAAACTTGCAATTGTATTGTATTACCATTTCATGCATGACATAGACCAATGCATGTTTTTCCATAATTTCTAATGCTTAGCTTCTAACCCCCTTTTTTTGACTAAAGGGTCTAATCGGTCGGCACCCTTGAGGCTGTTAACATCGCTAACCTGCCCCACTTCCTCCTAATAATAACCTCTTCTTTCAATCTTATCGATTTCACCAGGATTACACCCTACCTTACACGTGTCCACGTTAATTGAAAAATACGATAGAATAAATAGGTTAAAAGATAAATTAGTTTGTCAAAGTAAAAATGTGTAACTTTTATTAAAAAGATTTTGATAGTTTTCATTTGGGATGGCGGTATTATATGCTAAATTAAGTATTTTGTCTAATAATTGTACAAGTTTCCTTCAATTATTTTCCGACTACGCTAATAAAAACATAGCATTAATGAAGTAATTTTATAAGGCCTTCCTTACATCCGCGCGCTCTACTTTTCTACATTAAACCAAACATTACTTTGACAAAGATATATTTTGCATTTCAAGAAAAAGTAGGCATCCAAATTGGTGAATAGGTAAACAAGAGATCGAAAGTTTACCTATTTAAAGTACTTGCTGATTATTTCTATGGAGATGAATGATGTCAAAAATTACCTCTAATTTTTTTTTTTTTTTGAGTACGCATTTCTCTTGTACTCCCTCCATTTATTAAAATGGAGTTCTTTTTTTAATCTACTAAAAGTGGTAAAAATGAGATGAAAACTGCATTTTTATATTTTTCTAATTTTTTTCGAGTTTTAAATTTTCTAGGGTACGGATGATAATGGGGCGAGGTAGGTCACGTATCTCAATATCCAAACCTACTCTGCGCATATATGCATTTATCATGTCCCATAAATCATGATCTGCTATATATGGGGTAGCATTTTAAGCCCTGCCCTACCCCACGCTTATTACGGGGCAACATTTTGAATCCCACTCTGCCCCAATTCTCATTAAAAAATTAAAATGAAATAAACTAAACATTAAAATTCACTGATAAACTAAACATTAAAAATTCACAAAATCATATTTAAAATGAACAACAAGGTAAATAATCAAATTCACGACAATTTCAAGTTCAAATTTAACAATAACTATTAAATAAAAATTATTATACATATGTATGTCTTTGAATTTAGGGCAAAGCGGGATGTGACAATAAATACTATGTAAATTCATGTCTGTTTTGTTCTGCTCACGGGGCTAACTTGACGCATTTTCAAAATAGGGCAGAACAAATCCAAATCTTTCAAGAGAGGATGGGACATGTCATTTTGTCATCCCCACTCCAGAGAGTTCTTTACAATTTTATGTTATTGTTAAATTATGTTTTATATTTATTGTTTAAATTTTTTATAGATAAAATATTAAAAATAATATTCTAAGCCGTTGACTAGACATTGCTAATCCGTTCATTAATTATTGATTTTTTACTTTGGAAATCTTAATTTTATTTTTGGTTAGAAAAGGGTGGGAGGGATGTCGGAGAAAAAACAATAAATTTGAAAGGGATGAGATTTTTGAAATTGCAGGAAAAGTTGTATCGAAAATTGGAATAAACTGGGAGTTTATTAAAATGAGTTTGTTTAAGCCGTACAGATTGGAGAGAATCAGCTTTTGGTTCATGGGTAATTGATAATATGGGCGGTTCAGCTAAGCAAAAGATCTTTGCCTGTCAGCCTGTCAGTGTCACCCCAGGTGACGCAATCGTCTCTCCAGACTACAGCCTGTCCTTTTCACATCCCTACCCTAGCTCTCTATCTATCTCTTTTCTTTAATTATTTTCCCCCCATTTAAGTCTGAAGAAAAACAATTAAATCACATCAACTTACAATCAAATTTCCAATTATATAAATACTTTTTCCTATTATTTCTTTCCACCAATAAAGTATTACTTGCCCATAAAAAGTGTGTTTACCTACACTATTGCTATAATTTCCTTCTTTTTTTTCACTATTGTAATTATCTTGATGATACTTTTTATTTATTTAGGTAGTTGAATACTCCCTCCGTCCCACAACTGTTTGCACACTTGCCTTATTTGTTCGTCCCACAATTGTTTGCACACCTATAAAAGGAAACTCTCTAATAAACTCCACCCTCACAATATTCACATATTTACATAAAATGCCATTACTTTTACTCTCTTTCCAATCACCTTTTTACTTTATCTATATAACTTTACAAAATTACCCCCCAACACTCCACTCATTACACTTTTTTCTTAAAAAGTGTGCCCACATAGTGGTGCAAACACTTCCGGGACGGAGGGAGTATATATTTTTCTCTGAAATAAATATTTGGATGATTTGTGGTTGGATGAAATATCATATCCATGTGACACGTACCTTGTCAAAAAAATAGGCCGTTGGAACTTGGAATACCCATTTACTCATTGAAGAAGAAATAAAAATTATAAATGATTTACATGAGAAACTATTTCGCAATAATACAAAAAGACAATAAAGGTAGATCAAATAAAAGAAAAGAAAATTTAGGATTATAAGCTCACATGTCGAGCCAAATGCAAAATCTTCCTTGGAAAAATTCTCTTTGGAGACAAAATTAAGGTTAAGGGAAAAATGTACACTTCTCTAAAGATCAATGTGTATAAAAAACATAATTCAAATCATTGTGCAAAAATGAGAGTAAAAAAATTGGGGGGTTACCCCTCTGAATATAGCCAAGGCCAGTCTTGGCCACATCATCAGTCGCCTGATAATTGGCCTGTCTGAAGATGTGCGAGTATCGAATGTGCATGTACTGCGTAAGAGGGTGTATCTGACTTCAAATACCTTGCAAACGCCAAGGAATGGAAGGACGATAGGTCGTAAAAGTGTCAATCGTGAGAACCGAATATTCCGAGTCAATCCAAAGGAAGAGTCAATAACCCTGATCATGTGCATACATGATGACTATAAGTACAACAACCAAATCAGTCTCAAAAGGAAGACCCCAATCCATCCTAGTGACAATCACATGTACGCAGAAACTTCCGAAGGCCCTGAAGACCGCCCCTGCATGCAGACTACCCGTGGAAGAAGAAGCATATGTCGTTCATGTTAACCTTGCACCAATCCACTTAGCAAAAAAAAAACACTAATTAACACGACTTGACTTTCATGTTTTGGGATGTACAACCAATTGTTAACTAAAGTACTAAACAATACTAATTAATTATTAGCATAAGATTTAATAAAGTAAATTTTAATTAAATGGAAACTGAACACTTATACATGAGACATAAACTTATATGCATCAATTTCAGGCGTAACAGATGCCATTTTAATTCATGTTTTCGTGAGTCACCAGTATTAGACTATTAGCAAAAAAAAAAACATAATGATATAATGGAATATACTTAAGCGAGCAAATCATCATAAGACAGAAGAATATTAGAATTGCTTCAGCTGAAATTTAGCAAATGAGTCGAAATTGAACCGTACGTGCATCCAAATGCACACAAAAGTTAATTGAAAATTATGAAAAGGGGTAGTTAGAAAATTGAAGTTTAATTTTATATGAATGTGCTAATATTTGATTTAAGCAAATAAGCTAAGAGTGAATTTTTTTTAAATCCAAATTAATTTGTAATATACAAATCACCATAAAACAGATAGACTCAAAACATGAAAGCAATTAAGTTTAAATCGAATTCGAATTGGTTTTCTAAACGTAAATTAATTAAGACGAATTGTAGATGACATAAAATCGTAAAAAAAATAAAATAATGGGAAGCTAATAATTGAGATAATTGTATGTACATCAAATCAAATCAAAATTATAATGAGAGATAGTGTAAACTCAAGTAAATAATTCCTTTTGTCATGAGAAAGCTAAAAAGCAAGTACAGATTGAACTGAAAAAGATTGGATACCGTCGGATCTCGATCCAAGGGCTGCCTGGGTATTGCTGCATGCTCTTTTTCCATTTTATTTTACAGTAATTTCTTTATATTAATATTCCTGGTATTTAAATTTTTATTTAACTTTGTCGTATCTACTACTACTACTGTGCTGTTGGTGCAATGGTGCATGATCAAATATAAAAAAAATATATATATATATATAAATATAAAATTGTTCTTCACATATATAAAATATCATTTTTATGTAAAGTGCATGGAAGTATTTAAATTGATGAACACACTGATACTTTTTAAAATTTATTGAAAAAACGATGAATAGTAATAATTTAATTTTAGGGGTGGTTTATTTTTTTATTTTTATAAATCTATCGGAAATTAATGAAACATGTGTTGTTCCTCAGGCATTAAAAAATGATAATGTTAAAAAAAAAAGGTGAGAAGTAGCAATAATAGATATAAGTGTGCATGGTTGAATGATTAAGTATGCATTTGTGTTGGGATATGAATCCTAGAACAAGTCCTAAATGATGAACAAAAGATAAAAGATAAAGTTTTGATAAGCCAAAAAAAAGACTTGAATATTTTCTAAGTGTTGACTGATCTAGTCTAATTAAGTTGGAGTCATCTTGTACAGATCAGTAGAATTCAAAAGACAAGTACTAATTGTTTTAAGAAGCAAGTATTATTAAAAGATAAGTACGATTTATAAGTACTTCATATATGTTAGATTGTTACTGAGCTATTTAAATGTTGTATAGAGCTCATGATTTCTATATGTAATAGATAGATTCATTGTATAGTTTATAAGTTGACTAAGCTTGTATTATAAAAGCTTAATGTAATGTAATAGTCTGGATAAGATTAGTATAGTCTACTTTACTGTTTGAAGAAGGAAGACCAGACAAGAAGAGTCGAAGTCTACTACTCAAGATAAGAAGACTACACAAGGCAAGTCAACTTGAAGTTAGTTACAAATACGCGTGAAGAGATAAAGATATAGAAGTTGGTTATGGAATAACTAATTCATAACAGAAACGCGTGGATTGATAAGAAGATTCAGTTGAAGGTAGTTATCAAGAAAAGTTGGTTACAACTTACTAAGTTCTTGAAGATTGAAGTCTATAAATACTTCATGATGGTGATCAATTAAAAACTACTGATACACTGATGTTCATACTCAAGTGAAGCATTATCAAAGATTCAATTGAAGTTTACTCTCAGAGTTGATTGAAGTTCAGAAAGATAGCCAGAAGACAAGTGAAGAATCAAGAAGGCTACTACTGAAGAACAGAGAAGTTTTAGTTTTTGTTTGTTATTTTCAAGGTGCTAGATACTTGTAAAATTTCTAGTAAGATCGTAGACATATCTGGAGGTATAGTCTGTTGAAGATCTAAGTCTTCTTCTTGGGACTTTAAAGACAGGAACATACACTTGTACTCGATTGGAAGAGTTTAGTGGAAACATCACAACTGGGTTTGTGAGAGTGGATGTAGACAAGTTGTCGAACCACTATAAATCTTGTGTTTGATTTACTTTACAGTTTTGATTGTTTAAATTGCTTAATTGGTTAACTGTTTAACTGATCTAGACTAGTTGAGTATAGAACAGAGTTCTCGAAAATAAGTTGAGTATAATCTTGAATTGGGCTCATTGATAATTTCGTATTCCGCATATCGTACTTTGATATTTCGAAAGATTTTTGAAAAGTCTATTCACCCCCCTCTAGACATTTTCACTAGCTTACTCGTTATTAACTCAACTTTGGGACCTACAAGTGGTATCAGAGCAGTAGTTTACGAACTGCTGTTTCTTGATAACCGACTCAAGACTTAGGGTGAAGTCTTGGTCCTTGACTGTTCTTGTATACGTATTCTTGATCATACTCTTGTTGCATCTATTTTTCGTGCTCCCTGTTCTTGACTTATCTGTTGTTCTGGATCATAACTCTACTTAGCACTTATTTCTTGAAATCATGTCTCTTGAGATCAGCGCTAACAAACTACCTAAGTTCCAGGTACAAGACTACGATTACTGGAAGCTAAGGATGGAAGCCATCTTCAGCTCCACTCATGACTTAATGATCTCCGTCGTTACTGAAGGTCCAATTGTGACCATGATCCCCAACACTGCTGCCCTTGATCCAAATCAACCAGTGGGTACTCTCGTCAAGAAACCAAGGTCAGAACTTACCTCTGAAGAAATGAGACAGAATAATTTGGATAGCTTGGCCAAGAATTACATCTTACACACTCTTCCTAACGAGTATCTGGGAAAGGCAATGATGGCCAACGATGACTCTGACTCTGACTCAGACGAGTTGCCATCATCCTCATCTAGCTACCCGTCTGAACCAGATCACGATGAAGCATTCATAGTTGATGATGGTCTATGCTTCATGGCTAAAATCGACCAAGAGGTATCATCTGTTACATCCTTTCAATCGTGTGATGAATCAGATTCTGATGAAAGTGACACTGCCAGTAGCCAAGTAGGGAGTAGTCTTCAGCACTCTAATAGTGCAGTTGAAGACGACCTCCTACTTGCCAACAAGGCATTCATTGAAGTCAGTGATGAAAACATCACCTTAAGACAAGAAATCATTGATCTTAAGGAAGCTCAGTCTAAAGTAGATCCTAATATAACAGTCCTAAATGAACGCTTGCAAGAAGAGTTGAAACAACTCAAAGACAAGTGTGCATTGACAGACAAGTTGTATCAAGACCTACTTAAGACACATGCGACTGAGAAACATGAATTCAATGTCTTACAAAGCAAGCTCAAAAAGCTTGAAGAACGTAATAAGTTCTTAGAAACCGAGGTTGTCACATTAGACCTTAAACTTACTGACCTGGTTAACTCATCCAAGGTTAACCTTGAATTGTCAGATAGGTATAGGGCTCCTGCTGACAAGACAGGCATAGGTGCTGAGACACCCAGCTCGTCTACTCTAGTTCCTAAGAACCCTACTATTTTCATCTCAAGCTCTTTGACTAATGATAAAGGAAAAGAACCATTGATATACGATATTGACACTCCATCAAAAGGTACTGTACCAAAACAAGCTCGAGTTAACATTCCAATTACCAAAGGTGGTAAAAAGAAAGTTAACAACAAGCCTGTTCCGTTTAAGACAAGTCAACAAAGGACTAGGAATCGTGGACGACCAAATCAGGTCAGATACGAGGACTGGTATCCTGAGGAGACTAGTACTAGACAAGTACAGACTAGACGACAAGAGTCTAGACCTCCTTTCATAAGGCAGTCTCAACTCTACTCATCTAGACCTAGACAGAAAGGTCCAAAATATCGTACACAACCAGTTCTATATCCTCCACCTTTGTCATATGATATCAAAGGAGAAGAAAGACCTAAACATGTCTATAAACCGTATGGACCTAATGCATATAAACCTTACCCTGACTATCATAGACAAGTGCCTGCTCAAGTAGAGATTAAGTCAAAAGGCTATCTCCAAAGAGTAGACCCGAACTCGACTGATAGGCCAGATAAGGACAACAAGGTCTTATTTTGCAACAAATATGGTCGAAAGCTTAGAAGGTCAAACTTGTTCAAGACTCCAATGTATATTTGGATTCCATTGAACTCGACTAACCCCCAAGGACCCCAATAAACAAGGAGGGTACCTAAATTATGTATTATCATCTATTGCAGGGTCGACTCGATCTATACAAGAAAGGTGGCTCAACTGGAGAAACTTGGTACATAGACAGTGGCTGTTCGCACCACATGACTGGTACTAAAACTCTCTTATCAAGCTATCATGAGCAAGAAGGACCAAAAGTGATATTTGGTGATAGCTCCATTGCTGTTACTAAAGGATTTGGTTACATTCGAAATGGAGACATAGAGATCCAAGATGTCTCGTATGTTGAAGGTTTGAAATACAATTTACTCTCTGTTTCACAATTTTGTGATCGTGGATACAAGGTGCAGTTCAAGAGTCAGAAATGTGAAATCATCGACAAGAAAACACACACAGTTCTACTAGTCGGCATTAGACAAGGAAGTGTGTACATAGTGAACTGGAACAGTTGTCCGAGGGACACCTGTCTACTTACTAAGAATCCTAAAGAACTTGGCTGGCTCTGGCATAGACGCCTTTGTCATCTAAACTTTAAGGTTCTTAATAAGATAGCCAGAGACTACCTTGTGGAAGGTATTCCCAATGAAGTCTACTATAAGTCACATGTATGCACGTCCTGTCAAAAAGGTAAACAGGTGAAGGGCTCTTTTAAATCTATTCCATCCCTCTCAACCAGTAGAGTTCTTGAACTTCTACATATGGACTTACATGGCCCTATAACTCCTCCAACTTTGAACGGTAGAAGGTACACACTTGTTGTGGTAGACGACTATTCTAAGTTCACTTGGGTAGTCTTCTTACACAAGAAGAGTGATACACAAACACTTTTGCCTGATCTATTGAAGAAGTTACAGGTTGAGAAGAATCAGTCAATTGTCAAGATCCGTAGTGACAAGGGTACTGAATTCATTAACTGCTATATTAAAGAATTTTGTTCTAAGCGTGGCATCCAGCACCTTACTAGTGCAGCAAGGACACCACAACAAAACGGAGTAGCAGAGCGAAGGAACAGAACTCTTAAGGAGGCCTGCAGGACCATGCTGACAGAGTATAATACGCCTCAGAAATTTTGGGCAGAAGCTATCAACACTGCATGCCACTCACAAAATAGAAGTGCTATCAATAAAGCACTAGGTAAGACGCCCTATGAGGTATGGAAAGGTAGAAAACCCAGAGTTTCATATTTTCATATATTTGGATGCAAGTGTTTCATCCATAACAATGGGAAAAGCAAGTTGAATGCATTCGATGCTAAAGCAGACGAGGGGATATTCTTAGGATACTCCTCGACTAGCAAAGCATTTAGAGTATTCAACTACTCAACCCTTTGTGTGGAAGAAACACCACATGTGGTTTTCGAAGAATCTCAACAGGACCCGTCTACCAACAAGATCAGTGAGAAAGCTACTAAGCTAACTGTCGAAACTGACAAAGACTCAGAGGTATATGAATCCGTTCAAGCATATAATCCATTCATGAAAGCTCTCGAGTCAGACGACCAGAAGAAGGTGAGTGCTCAAGGTAACTCTACTAGACCAGTTGACATACCTAAACTAGTCGACTCGTCTACTCCCATTAAAACTTCTGATGATAATGATGTTGATATGCATGATGCTGTACATGATATAGATGACAGTACTATTGTTAAGAATAGAAATACATGGAAATCAGCGCATAATACTGAAAATATTATTGGTGACTCTACTGTTGGTGTTAAGACTAGACGACAACTCTTTGAGTCGCAAGAACAATCTAGTCCATCTCTGTTTTGCTGGTGTTGTTTCCTCTCATCTATCGAGCCTAAAACCATTAATGAGGCATTGGCTGATAGTAACTGGATCATTGCTATGCAAGACGAGTTGAATCAGTTTGTTCGAAACGACGTCTGGGAACTTGTCGATAGACCAAAACATCATAATGTAGTTGGCACTCGATGGATTTTCAAGAATAAGAAAGATGAGAATGATGTAGTTGTTCGTAATAAGGCTAGACTAGTCGCCCAAGGCTATTCACAAGCTGAAGGCATAGACTATGATGAAACATATGCTCCTGTTGCTAGACTAGAAGCCATTCGATTGTTTCTTGCATATGCTGCTTACATGAAATTTACTGTATATCAAATGGATGTTAAAAGTGCATTTCTTAACGGTATTCTTGTGGAAGAAGTATATGTTGAACAACCCCCAGGTTTCGAAGTCAAAGGTAATCAGGTATACAAATTAAAGAAGGCCTTATATGGACTAAAGCAAGCTCCAAGAGCCTGGTACGATACTCTTTCTCAATTTCTATTAGAAAATGGTTTTACCAAGGGCAAGGTAGATAGAACCTTGTTCAGAAGACAAGAAGGGAAAGACATTTTACTCGTCCAAATTTACGTAGATGACATCATTTTTGGTTCACCTAACAAAGAGCTGAGTGAAAGTTTCTCAACACTCATGCAAAGTAAATTTGAGATGTCTATGATGGGTGAAATGAATTACTTTCTTGGACTTCAAGTAAAACAGACCCCTGAAGGGATTTTCATAAATCAAGCAAAGTATACTAGAAATCTTCTAGACAAGTATGGTATTAAGACATGCAAGTCTGCTGGCGTACCAATGCTACCTACATACAGAATGGACCCAGACGAACAAGGTAAGTGTACTGATCAAACTCATTACCGTGGTCTAATTGGTTCATTACTCTACTTAACTGCTAGTAGACCTGATATTGCATTTTCTGTTGGTGTTTGTGCTCGCTTTCAAGCTAACCCAAAAGAGAGTCATATGGAAACCACTAAAAGGATATTGAAATATTTGAAAGGAACCATCAATCGTGGTATATGGTATCCTTCGAATGATGATTTATCTCTAAGTGGCTACTCTGATTCTGATTTTGGTGGTTGTAGAATAGATAGGAAATCTACATCTGGTTCTTGTCAATTCTTAGGCACAAAACTCATTTCATGGTTTTCGAAAAAGCAGACAAGTGTTGCTACCTCTACTACTGAAGCCGAGTATATGGCTGCTGGTAGTTGTTGTAGTCAATTATTATGGCTTATACAACAGCTTAGAGATTATAATATTTGTGAATCAAATGTTCCTATATTCTGTGATAGTAATAGTGCAATTGCCATTACACAAAATCATGTTCTGCACACACGTTGTAAGCATGTTGATGTGAAACACCATTTCATACGTGATCATGTAGAAAAGAAGGATATTCGCATGGAAAAGATTCATACTGATTTTCAAAGAGCTGATATTTTCACAAAACCATTAGCTGAGGCTCGATTTCATGAATTATGCATCAGTCTAGGACTTATTGATCTTGATCCTACTAGTATATAGCAATGTACTAACAAGACAGGTACAATCCTAAGAAGAAAGGAGAAATAGACAAGTTATTACAAAAAGCACAGAGCACTCGTCTACTCACTCAACAGACAGGTAAACAAGGTCAGACAAGTTGATCATCCAACCCGATGAGGAAGCTGGTAAAGCTGAGGGTAATACTAAGGGAATAAACATTTAAGGGGGAATCTATGATTTCTTAAATAACCTTATGTTGACTCTTCAGTGTGTTGATAGTCATCGTGTTTGATCCTTGACCATTGATTTAGATTGATATTCATTCTAATTATTCTACCCTTCTACCTGTATTACATTTAATCTGTCGCACAAGAAAGGACAGGTTTTGTAGAAGTGTTCATGTTCAAAGAATACAAGCATAGTTGAAGGGGGAACTCGTCTTGTGTGCTTCAGGTTACTCGCCTGTTCTGAATAGACTCGAACAGACAAGATAAGTGCTCACTTAAAACCTGAAATACTCTAAGTATTTAACAAAATGGAAACTAAGAATATTATAGTATTTTGATATTTTTTTGGAAAACCCTAGAACTCGATCTATACACTCCTATTTTAATAAGGTGTATACACCCAGTTCGCGCCAAATTCTATTATTTTAGGACAGATAAGTTCACTCTTCTGTTTTAACCAATAGGAAAGGTGGATTTCAAATTATACAATATCAAAACACATTATTGTCTCGATTCCGTAACTGAATACCAAGAGTCCCAACCGTTGGATCATTTGGTTTCAATCCTCACCATTGATTCAAATATTCAAGTGTTAACAAAACTCAACACTTACACACTACTCATCTCACGATCTCTTACTTCTGTAACTCAACTCTCTTGATTACTTGTGATTCTCGATATTTGATTATTACTCAAACTATCACTATGACAATCATCTCAATTTTTGATATAAGGACTAACATGGAAGCAAGGTTCGATCTCGGCAGATTCATATCTGAAAATAAAGTGCATGTTGAACCTTCGGTGTTCTTCAAAGGCAAGCATACTGATGGAAATTTGGAGATCTTAACAAAATGCAGTAGATGTGGCTTAAAACCCTACTTGGAGGCTTTTCCTCAAGTCGTCTTGGAGGAAGAGGTCCTAGAGTTCTATGCCAACGCCACTAGACATGGAGATATGATTGAATCATTTCTTGGACGAAATCGGGTGGAAATCACTCGAGAAGCATTGTTTGAACATCTGAGGTTGCCTGTTGGAACTATTGATGTGGAAAATTACGCTGCTGGTCAAGAAGCAAGATATTTAGGTATTTTTTGTGGAAGGAAATTGAGGTTAAAACCGGATGGCAAACTCCCCGCAGTTAAGAAGGTGGATCTTCTGGAGAAGTATCGCACTTTACTGGACATAGCCAGCAAAATTCTGCTATGTGCCACTGGTTCGCATGATTCTGTTACTCTTGTTAAAGCAAGGGTAATGGCTGCTATTTTTGATGGAATTACGGAAGGAAACTGGTTTAAGCTGATCGCAGACCGAATGATGTACTTTGAGAAAAGTGTTCGAGTTGATACTGACACTAGAAATTGGGTGGTGACAAATGTTGTTGGATTTGGAAACAAGTTAAGCATTCTTCTTCCTTTGTTGATGCCAAACAAGACAGAGTGGAGTAAAGGGAAACCATTTCATCCGTTGAAGTTTTATTTGAAGAAGGAAGCCATAAGGAAGCAAGCTGCTGCTAGGCCATCTGCTCCTAGGCAAGTTGAGGTAAATCCGATGGATGTGATGCCGTATGGTGGGTCATCTAGTTCTTCAGACGACGAGTCTAATGATGAAGAATCGGAAGAGGTTGAAAAAGGAGAGTCCAGTGCAGATGACTCTGAAAAGACTCAGTCAGATGGAGAGTCGCAACAAAAGAAGGAGTCACGTGAACAAATTCCCGAGATGTACACTCTAGTACGAGTAGACTCGCCTACTCGTCCAGTCGAGTTGAGTACACAGGTTGGTACTTCTACTCAATCTGTTTCAATTCCTCTCTCTCTCCCGTCTACTTCTATTCGAACCAAGGCTAGATCACACCGATCTAGGCCTAGACCCATTCCCTCAACCTCGCAAGTGCTGACAGCATATCCGCTGAGGGCCAGCCTACCCGAAAACACTCCTATAATAGATACAACTGATACTCCTACAGTTGTCATACCAAACCAAGCCATATCAAAGCCCGTTGAAACCAGTGCTTTCACACCCTCTCCCTCACCAGAATATGGTGAACCCCTCAACCCATCTACTGCAGACAAGACGCCAGTTGCCACTGCAACAGCTGAGTTAGAGACCCCATCTACTCAGGACCCGTCTGCTGTTAGATTTAATTCCTTGGTCTATTATCCTATGTGTTTGAGAGAGAAGCGTATTCGATCCCGAATGACCAGAAATCTGAAGAGAACGCTCTCAACTGTCGAAGTCGACTATGAGTCCGAACAATTTGAAGTTCTTGTACGGGTATGCACCTGGTTTGCTCTTAAGAAGTCCTCCACCGGTGATCTTTTCGAAGTTATTCAAGGAATGGGAGGAATCTCCAATTTTTTGGATTGGGAGATGGAACAAAAGGAACATAGTGGTGTAAAGGATCATTCAGAATTGTTTCCGCCGAGAGCCTTGGTTGATCTTGTAAAGAGGCTATTGAAAATTCCTGATGGTATTCTGGTTGAAGAGTTCTCATCTGATATTGGAACTCAGACTGATCTACTGGAAGAGGAGTTGAGAACTGTAACTGTTGAAGCTGGAGTTCAAACTTCAGATCAGTCAGAAGATGAGTCTGCAAACTCTGATGCTGATACTTTCGATTTTGGAGTAGAAGATGATGAGTTCATGGATGTCGAAATGTTTACAGAAGATGAACTTGTTGAGAAAGTTCAAGAAAAGGGTGTTACTGAAGCTCAGTCATCTACTCATGGTTTTTCTGTAGGATATCTTACAGAATTGAAGTCGGATTTGAAAGATGTGGTTCATTCCGCAATAGACGAGTTTTTGCAATCAAAATTGAAGGATGTGTTGCTAGATCAGAACAAATCACTTGTTGACGGTTCCAGAGATTTATTTATTGAAGAGGTCAACAAGATGGATTCTACTTTCCGAACAGAGCTGACTGCAGAAGTTGGAAGATTTTTGCAGAAACAAGTTGAAATTTCTGAAATGAGGTCTATTTCATTTGCTAGATCATTGGCTGAAGAATCCAGCAAGATGGAACGTTTATATCGTGTGAAGATTGAAATAGCTGATGAGCAGAGGAGAGAAGCACAAGCTCAGTTGGTGAAGTCTCAAGCCATTCTCTCTGAATTATCAAATCAAAACACTCTACTGCGTCAGTCGGCTACTCTTTTCAAAGATGAGTTGGTCATTACTTCACAGAAGTTAGAAGCTGCTGGTGATCGCCTAGACAAGATGAGTCGGGATCACACACATCAAAGGCAGATAGAGCTAGCTACTGAAGCTATGAAGGATGCACTAAAGGAAGAGATGACTCGCTTTACAAGTCTGTTTACTCTTACGGCTCATGATGAAGCCAAAAAGGGGGAAGAAGCAAGTAGAGCAGGGCAGGTCAGCTTATCTAAGCTGAGTGCTGAACCAGAAGAAAAGGATGCTGCTACTATTATGCAAGAGCTAAGGAGGCCAAAAAGGAGGCTAGTAAAAACGGCAGAGCTAGAACAAGCTGAAGCTGATGAACTTAAAAGACTGGAGAAAGGTAAGAATATTGCATCTCCAGAAGCTGAAATTCAAACTAGAAGAGTTAAGAGGAAACTGAGTATTGAAGAACCTACTGCTGCTGCTACAGTTGAAAAGAAGCAAAAGATTATTGATCCTAATGATGAAAGTCATTATGCAAGCAAGAAGAAAATAGAAAAACATATTGAAAGACTGCAAAAGCTGAAGGTGAATGAAGAAGAAATGGAAGATCAGTTCATTGACTACTTCATTGACAAAGAGCATCGACAGGAATGGCTTAAAGTGAAGAGGCAGTGGGAACTTGATCATTGGATTGTTCGAAAGTATGGTGAGTCTGATAGTCCAGATGAGTTGTATGTCATGTTTGACAGATTCATGGAAGGACAAAACAAATTGCTTTGAAATTTGGTTATGAGAATATCTGCTGCTGCAAACTTCAATATCTTGATACCGACCTTTCCAAGATGGAAGACTCCTATGACTAGTTCAGGTAAAAGAGCAGATGTGAATCAAATCAAAAAGTTTGAAGAAGAGCTGCTAGATAAGGAGAAGATTGAAGATGAAGATCAGATCAGTCTAATTCACAAGAGACTCCTCGATGCATTATGTGTTCCTAACCCAGAAGGAGGTAATCTTTCAGATTAGTTCTTGTTTGTTTGATTAGTTTTTTTTGTTATTTTTGAAGTATTTGTAATATCTACTGATCTACTTCTGAATGAATGAAAAAGATAAAGTACTATTTTGATGTTTAAAGACAAGATAACTACTTAACTAGTCTACTTAATAAGAAAAGATTCAAGTAGTTTTGGCTTCATCAAAAAGGGGGAAATTGTTGGGATATGAATCCTAGAACAAGTCCTAAATGATGAACAAAAGATAAAAGATAAAGTTTTGATAAGCTAAAAAGAAGACTTGAATATTTTCTAAGTGTTGACTGATCTAGTCTAGTTAAGTTGGAGTCATCTTGTACAGATCAGTAGAATTCAAAAGACAAGTACTAATTGTTTTAAGAAGCAAGTATTATTAAAAGATAAGTACGATTTATAAGTACTTCATATATGTTAGATTGTTACTGAGCTATTTAAATGTTGTATAGAGCTCATGATTTCTATATGTAATAGATAGATTCATTGTATAGTTTATAAGTTGACTAAGCTTGTATTATAAAAGCTTAATGTAATGTAATAGTCTGGATAAGATTAGTATAGTCTACTTTACTGTTTGAAGAAGGAAGACCAGACAAGAAGAGTCGAAGTCTACTACTCAAGATAAGAAGACTACACAAGGCAAGTCAACTTGAAGTTAGTTACAAATACGCGTGAAGAGATAAAGATATAGAAGTTGGTTATGGAATAACTAATTCATAACAGAAACGCGTGGATTGATAAGAAGATTCAGTTGAAGGTAGTTATCAAGAAAAGTTGGTTACAACTTACTAAGTTCTTGAAGATTGAAGTCTATAAATACTTCATGATGGTGATCAATTAAAAACTACTGATACACTGATGTTCATACTCAAGTGAAGCATTATCAAAGATTCAATTGAAGTTTACTCTCAGAGTTGATTGAAGTTCAGAAAGATAGCCAGAAGACAAGTGAAGAATCAAGAAGGCTACTACTGAAGAACAGAGAAGTTTTAGTTTTTGTTTGTTATTTTCAAGGTGCTAGATACTTGTAAAATTTCTAGTAAGATCGTAGACATATCTGGAGGTATAGTCTGTTGAAGATCTAAGTCTTCTTCTTGGGACTTTAAAGACAGGAACATACACTTGTACTCGATTGGAAGAGTTTAGTGGAAACATCACAACTGGGTTTGTGAGAGTGGATGTAGACAAGTTGTCGAACCACTATAAATCTTGTGTTTGATTTACTTTACAGTTTTGATTGTTTAAATTGCTTAATTGGTTAACTGTTTAACTGATCTAGACTAGTTGAGTATAGAACAGAGTTCTCGAAAATAAGTTGAGTATAATCTTGAATTGGGCTCATTGATAATTTCGTATTCCGCATATCGTACTTTGATATTTCGAAAGATTTTTGAAAAGTCCATTCACCCCCCTCTAGACATTTTCACTAGTTTACTCGTTATTAACTCAACTTTGGGACCTACAATTTGTTTGGCAGATTCAAGCATAAGTGTAGATCAGATTCCCACGTACGGTTCAATTATTAATTTCACTTTTCACACAATTTAGATAAGGCTTGAACGTTTAGCAAAATTTACCCTTATCTTCCTACTTTTTTTATGATTGGAAGAGACCAATTTTAATTTATTGGAGATTCCTCGGATATGTTTTGAACATTTTTAAAATTTGTAACTAGCTTTTTTCTTTTAATGAAAAAAAATATTGTAGATTTTTTTAATAGTGAGATAGAGGATTCGTTTTTTGTGACTTTTGTCTTCCAACAAGTATTTAATAAAAGTTTGGCATGCCATCTGGTTTTGTCATACACGACTTCTTCATAAAATAAAAATATTTAATTTTGTGAAAAATATATACTCCGTCCGCCTATAAGCTTCCCATTTTATCATTTTGGTTCGTCCGTCTATAAGCTTCTCATACCCTTTTTCGTAAGTACTTTTTCTTACACATCACTTTATATCTTACTTTTTGTTTCTATCTCTCTCCTTCTTTCAATCACATCACTTGTACTATATCTATTATTTAATCACTTTTCTTAATCTTTGTGCCAAAAAGTAACGGGAAACTTATAGGCGGACGGAGGGAGTATACTTTTCGTTCGAATAAAAGCTACGTAATTTTTATTTTTTGTATGTCTCAATGAAAAGTTATCCATCCTTTTAGCAAACTATGCTCTCTAACATTTCAATATTTTTTTTCTCAATCAAATCACATATAATACATCTACTTATTATATTATAATTTTTAATCTTCGTGCCCAAAACTCATGAATAGTTTTCATTGTAACGTAGAAAGTATAAATTACAAAAATATTCTTATAGTATTTTACAAAAAAATAAAATCTCTAGAGTTCTTTTCCGAGTCAAGCTGGACAACAAATTTCTTGGGTCGATAACAATCGGGACAAGCCCAAGATAAATAGAATAAATAGAAAGCTCAACAAGCTTGGACCGACCCAAGAGATTTAGACAACCCGACAGCCCTGGTTCGATCCGATTCAACTTATTTGACAACTCTAGATATATATGTGTTACAATATTTTAGAATTGAAAAGATACATTCGTTATTTTTTATTTTTTATATAATAATTTGATTTATTAGTATAACATTAGTGCGACGGCATATTGTATAGAGCAACCGAACTAATGTGAAAAGAAAATTCATATGTTGAATTAATGATCCAATGATATTTGAAATATTATTTCTTGTAAAACGGGATAAACCCTGTATTATCATAGAAAGACCAAAAAATAGTTTCAAACTTAATTTATAACCTTTTTTCAAAAGACATGTTTAAGAAACTTTTTTTTTTTTTTTAATTTAAAATTTATCTGGTGTACGTAAGATGTTACCGTTCCCGCCCCTTTTAGATCGAAATTTAAAATAAAGCTAATTACACCATATCAAAGTAAATTATACTATTACATCACTTATTTTTACACGATCAATTTAAAATAAAATTACATCCTATATTATACTCAAATTCTCAAAACAAATACATTCAATCACTATTTATCAGAATTTTAAAATTCAATTATTTTTTATTTGAATTCCAACCATTCTATATAATTTAAAATAAAACATTCCATGTAAAATGTTGTTAATTGAAATGTGAGTAGAATAGTCGAATTCGATTGACCAACCACATGCCATAATATTTTTGTGCTTGATTTGATTGAATTATCAAAGAAAAGATAGGTGAAAGGTACGAAATGAAAGTGAAAACAATTCCCCCAATTTGCCCCCCAAGTAGTACTATATAATATATGCTTCCTCCATCTCATCATAAATCGCTAAAATAATGCAAGCATCCATCAATCTTATAATGCCGTTGCCTCAATTTTAAAAAAACATGGATTAAAATGTGTACGATTCCTCTATAAAATTATTTCAAACTAAAGTTTACATTTATTTTATTTGACAAAAAAATATTATCTCTCTATACATTTTTTTATTATTATATTTTTATACATTTTCTCATTTTTATAATGTAGGGATTATTAAACTGTTTTTCGATCATGTACATAGTTGAGTCATTTCTTTTAAAATAAAAATAAATGGATGGGACCTCTACTAACAAACGAGTTATACACTTATATACTCTGCCCATCCCAAATTAAGTGTTTAAATAAAATTAAATGGACGTAGGCGAGGCGATGTCATGGCCCAAAGAGGGTGGTGGATGCCAGGATTAAAAAAAAAAAAGACGAGCTAAGTCAAAAATAATACTCAGGGCCATCTCCAACCACAAACTCTCAAATGAAGATCTCTAAACTTCAAAATACACTTTTTCATACTCTATTTTAAAAATCTTCTCCAACCATGAAACTCTATATCTTACTTTATTTATTATTTTAATCATATTCTATATATTACAATCATTAAATAATATATTTATCTTCGTATTTAAATAAATTTATACAATTAAATATTCAATTAGTAAATTAAATATTATTGATTTTATCAAAATCATAAAATGTAAATAAACTTGTAGTTTTCAAATATTACTTTTATTTAAATATAAAATTACGAAACACATAATGACGTAAAACGATACATGTGAGTATAATCTAATACAACACAAACTTGTGTTCACTTATTTTAATATGTCGGTGTTATATGTAGCTAGGTAATGCATGTATGTCCGTTTTAATATGTAATGTATTTCATATTTAATATATAATATATGTTTTATTGTATTTTACATTATTTTTTGGTAGGTAATAATAATACAAAAAAAAGTAAACAATTTAAATTAAATTATAAATTAGTATAACAATAGAATTGTAATTATATTTAATAAATTATTAATATAGAATTATAATACAGAATTGTAAATATTAATAAAATAATAGATATAAATTATAGAGTTTTGAATAGTAAACTTCATATATAGAGTTTACTATTCAAATTAAACTCTATTTCAAAACTTCAAAATAGAGTACGGTTGGAAGGAGCAAAACTCTATAAATGAAGTTAAACTTCATTTATAAAGTAACGTTGGAGATGGTCTCAGTACTAGTATTTTTTTGTTCACATATATAAATTGTGTTCTAGCTAGGGTTTTTATCTGGTACTCGTATAATTCATTGATAATAAATCAGGAGATTATGACTTTAGATTTTATTGTCAATCATATTTCTCATGATTATTTTTGTTTTGAGAGAGATAGTGAGGAACTTTAAAAAAAATTATTAATAATGTCGCGTTTTTTAATTTAACTGAAATTTTAGTTATATTAGGTCTCATTTGGTAGATATGTTGAGTAATTATCTATGACTAGTTTAGACATCTCAATCGATTCACATCAAATCGTTAGAAGGTGTATTTTTTTTCTAATTTAATATGTACTGTTGGGATATGAATCCTATAAACAATGTTCTAGTTGATGAAAGTGTGTTTTGATGGCCAAAAGCAACTTAAAGTTAGTAATATATGTGGTTCTAAGTCATCTGAATCTAAGCTTACTAATCTGATGAGAAACTTAAATTGAGTTTACTGATCTTAATAATATCTGAAGTAAGTTTACTGATCTTATGCAGTAATATTAAGAGTAAAATTACTGATCTTAACTGAGTTATGTGAAATAAGATTACTGATCTTAGTGTGGAAACTGAGAATATTTTTAGTGATCTTATATGAGGTATTTGAAATCTGAGTTACTGATCTGATGTACTTACTGATCTGATGTACTTACTGATCTTAAATGTTTACTGATCTTATATGTAAGTTACTGATCTTAAGTGTTTACTGATCTTAGATATTTACTGATCTTATATAAAAGTTATTGAACTTACATGAGTTACTGATCTTATGAGTTACTGATCTTATTGGTTACTGATCTGATATATGAACTGTTAGGAACTAAGCTGATGTTTTGTATTGTATAGACAGCTTATAGTGTAGGACTTAGATATACTCATCTGTATATAGTTCAGTTGATGTATAGATAGGTTTTATATATGTAAAGTTGTATTTTGTTGTATTTTGCATTGTAAAGCTCAGAACAGTAAAATCAGAACACTAGATTAGAAATAGATTAGAAGAAGATCAGAAGACTAAAGAAGACTAATGAAGACTCAGAGGACTACTTCAGAATAAGAAGACTTCAAAGAAGAGTTGAAGATAAGCTCAGAAGAAATCTGGAGAAGTTTTGAACAGTTTTTGGTTACTGTGCTGATTGAATCAGAAGAGTAAAAATCAGCAGAGTAAAATCCGAAGAGTAAAAATCAGAACAGTAAGTTACTGTGCTGATTTGGTGAATTTGAAGAATAAGTTTGGAAAGCTTATTTAAAGTGTAACTGAAGATATATTGAAGATATGCTGACTTAAAAAGAAGTTACAAAGTCGGTTACAAGAAGAAGTTACAAGAACAGTTTAGAGTTAGTTGAAAGTTAGTTCACAAACTGCTAACTGTCATACTAAGTTCTATAAATACTGTATGATCTCCTACTGCTGAAGACTACTGAAGCAATTACTGATCTTAGAGAAATCAAGAGCAAGTCTACAAGCAAGAACTCACAGAGTTGAAGGAGATTGAAGAAGAAGAAGCCACTGAATTGAAGAGAAGAATCAAAGGCTATTCAAAGAGAAGTTTTACTTTTCAAGTTTAAGTTTGTATTTTGTAAAACAAGTGTGCTAGTTACTTGTAGAATTACTAGTAGATCGAAGATATACCTGGAGGTATAATCGAAAAGATCAAAGTCTTAGTCTTGGGACTCTAAGCCACAAGAAACTCAAGAAGAGTAATAAAACTTCACAACTGGAGTTGTGAGAGTGGATGTAGACATTTGTCGAACCACTATAAAATTCTGTGTTCTTTACTTTACTGTTTGATATTTGTTTGAATTGTTTAATCAAGAACATTAAGAATTAACAAAGATAAAGATCTAGATAAAAGTTGAGTATAAACTAGTAAGGCCCATATTATTCTGAAAGTACTGATCTGAGCTGAGTAAGCACAGTACAGTACATAAGAAGACTAAATTCCGCATTGCATATTTTGATATTTTGAAAGATTTTTGAAAGTCTATTCACCCCTCCCCTCTAGACTTTCTTAGCTTACTCAATCTTAACTCAACTTTGGGACCAACAAGTGGTATCAGAGCAGTAGTTCATTGGACTGCTGTTTCTTGATAACCTTACAAGATCTTGAGGGATATTTTACTGATCTTACTGCTATTTCTTGATACTTGTTACTATCTGAATACATGAAATCTATCTGCTATACTACTGATCCTATTTGTCTAATCAAACATGGATGACACTAATGTGAACAAGTTGCCTAAGTTCAAGATTGCAGATTATGACTACTGGAAGCTTAGGATGGAGGCCATCTTTAGCTCAACCCATGATCTGATGGTGTCTGTGGTGACTGAAGGACCAATTGTCATCATGGTGGAAAATACTGCTGTTCTGGATCCATCTAAACCAGTTGGAGCACTGGTCCCCAAACCCAGGTCAGAACTGACTTCAGAAGAAATGAAACAAAACAATTTGGATAGTCTTGCCAAGAACTACATTTTACATACCTTACCAAATGAGTATCTTGGTAAAGTATTAAAATGTAAGACTGCAAAACAGATGTGGGACAAACTGGCTATTCTTTGTGAAGGTACTACACTGATCAAAGAAAGCAAGTTATCCACTGCTGTCCAAAGGTTTGAATCATTTAAAATGAAGCCAGGAGAATCAATTGATGAGTTAGATACTCAATTTACCAAAATTATGAATGATCTTGATGTATTAGGAAAGACTTACACTACAAGAAATATCACTTTTAGTGACAAAAAAAATGGTGAGGGTATGATAAACTCTCACTAAATGTGATAATTGTTTACTTTTAATGAGGGTAGAATAATACTCTCATCAAAATCTTAATATTAGTATGGAAATTTTATGTACCATCACTAAATGTGAATTTTACTAGCATTGATGAGGGTAAAAAATACTCTCATTAAAATCATAAAAAAAATATATAATCAAAGGTGATAAAATAAAATATAAATAATATAAATAATGTATTTCAATAATTTTATATTTTTAACTTAAAAATTCATATATTTATTTATATCATAAATAAAAAATTAATTTATAAAAATATCAGACCCTCAATTAATTACAGGCAAAAAAGAAAATTGTTTTCTCACACCTCTCACACTCACACGCACAAAAGAAGAACAGATTTATCCCCAATTCAATTCATCATTTCATCCGTTCAGATTGCAGCAATTAGTCGATATAATCCTCTTCATTTTCTTCCAATTCATGATTTAAGCCTCGAAGATCATACCATTGATCCTTTGAGTGATTTCACTAGCTAAGAACAATCTCACTGGCTCAATCCAGTAGACATTGGCTTCATGCTCCAATTTACAAAGGCTGAACTTTTCGTCCAATCGCCTTACAGGTCAGTTATTCTTTGGATTATGGTCTCTCACTTCGCTTTGATCACTCGATTTATCTGATAATATGTTAGACGGTGAGATTCCTGGAGGGATCGAGAGTTTATCTGAATTGAAAGTCGTTAGTTTAAGTATGAACAGTTTTATTGGCTGGTTACCTGAAAATGTTGGAAACTGTCTGCTGTTGAAATCTGTTGATTTTAGTGGAAAATACTTTAATGTTGAGCTGCATAACTTTCTGAATTAGAGATTGGCAGCAGCGCAGGTACCATTTCTTCTCGATCAATGTTTCTTTCTCCTTGTGTTATTCTCTATTTAATTTGGGGACATTTATTTTGGTTAATGTTACTGCATTTTCAAGGCTTGTCTAAACTTTGATTAGGTTTTCTAAGAGTACTGTGCTCAACCTAGGGGCTAGAGCTAGCTCCTTGATTAAAATTTAAGTGCAATACTTTGATTTAATATCTACAATTCATTAGTTTTTTATAGTTATTTGAGATATTATTTGGTTTATGAGTTTCTCTAAAGGCATATATATATACATTCAAGTTGTGTCTCTGTGATGTTAGTAGTCTAAGAAGATGCTAATTCTGAAGATGGAGGTGTCTTGCGGATGTTTTTTATCTGACTTTCCTTTATTGTTTAAATTGTAATTAGAAGAATTCACGAATAACATTCCGATCTCTGCTCTGCTCTGTTTTTTTTTATTTTTTCTTTTGGTATCACATTATCACTAAGTTAGTTTGATTGACTACTGGAGAATGAAATAAGTTAGTTTGATTGACTACTGGTAGACTAGGGCAATCTTGATCTAATTGTGAATTTTAAATACAGCAAATCTCTAAGTTTCTGTTCATTAGTTGCAGCAATGTAGAAACTCTTGTTTATGACTTTATCCTTGTTTGTCTGAATACCTTATATATGAAATGAAACCTCTTTTTGTTTTAGGATTTGACACACAAAATTTGAGAGATTAAATCCCCTTCACTATGTCCCAGTTTTGGTTGATGGAGATGTAATTGTTTCAGATTCCTATGCAATTTTAATGGTTCGTTACTTGCTCCAAACATACGATTATCCAGTTCTGTTAATTAATTTGTTGTTTAATCGACAAACATCTTTTCTCCACCCTACCAGTATTTAGAAGGAAAGTAGAATGCCCTTCCCCCAACTGATCCTCAGCTACGAGCAATTAATCTAAAGGTACTTGCCTTAGCTATCTGTATGGTGTTTGCTTTAAAAAAACAAATCAGTGATTCTGAGGACCTTATATTGGTAATGGCTTTATATTGAAGGTTACTACAAATTTTATCCATTTGGGGACATTTAATTTGGTTAATGTTACTGAATTTTCAAGGCTTGTCTATAGACTTTGATTAGGTTTTCTAAGAACGTGCTCAACCTAGGGGCTAGGGCTAGGGCTAGGGCTAGAGCTAGCTCCCTAGAATATCAATTGCTAACCTTTAGATTTCCAAGAGATGAGGAAAATTAGAGGATCTGAGCACAAATGAGCAAGATGAAATATCTACAACTTTACCTCAATAATTTATAAATTACAAAACTACGTGGAGATTTTGAAGTTATTTCTTTGGAATATCAGCAAATTATGTTTGCTTCAAATATTCTGGTTTGCACACAAATACCACTCTTTTCTGATTTTTCATGTATCAAAATTAAAAGATAAGAAAAAAGCAAATTTACAATAGCTCCATAAAACTCAGTTGCACTCCAAACAAGTAAGCAAGTAACTCTCATGTCTGGACACCAGCAAGCCCCAATTAGTAATAACTAATAAGTAACAACTCATCATAAAATCTCAGCAAACTGGTATTGCTATAGTTTTCGGTTAAACTAGAAAAACAAAGATCAATCAAGAGAACTGAAACCCAATGACCTTTATGACAACACATGAACCAAACCCCAAAAATCTGTAGTTTGTTAATACATATACCTACAAAATTTATCATTTCATCCTTTCTTCTTTTTTTATCTTTAAGTTGCTGAAATATATCTTTAGTTGCTGAATGCTTTTACACTTTAGAAATGATGAGGGCCTAGGAAACATCAGCTTTATGTTTTCTAATTAAGAAGCTCTTTTTCTGTCAAATTTGTAATCTATATGTATAACCACAAACTGGGAGAGTTAGTGATCTGATTCAGAAAAAATCTATAATCTCAGTAATAATTTGTAATCAATATGTATTACCTTCCTTGTTTTTCTTGAAGTGTATATAACAAATAATATATTATGCTGAATTCTTGTGAACTACAGGCCTGCAATCTAATTCAGCTGATATAAATTCTTAGCTTAGTAGTAGACAATTTCTTCTTTGAAACAAGTATGTTTCTCAATCCTTGCCTTTATATTATGTGTTTATTTAACCTTTATATCTACTTATAATGATTAATACTCGCTCATATGTTCACGCACAATAAATATTGTTATATTAATATTTTTTTAGATGGCACCTAGCAAGAAATTGATGTGTTTTATCAATGATCGATTGAATTAGAAGATTTCAAGAAACTAAAAGCTGAGAAGGACGCAAAGGGAGAAGAACTGTGAGTTGATACCCTCTCATCCTTGTATATGTTTATTTTGTTCCATCTTTTGCTTCAGATATCTTCTGTAACAGGTCTTCTGATGAAATTGTTCGCCCAAGAGTACCTTTGATGGACTGTTTGGATTGCTTTGCTGCTCCTGAAGAGTTGCATGATTTCTACAACAGTGCATTAAATACCAAGACAACTGCAATAAAGTGACCAGTATTCTCCTCCTCAAAGTGTAAACCTTCATGAGAAAACAAGAAATGTAACTTGAATTTTTCTCTCCACAATACTTAAATACAGCCTTTTCTCTTCATTTACCAAATCTAACTTAAATTTTTATGTTGTTGCAGGACTACATGTCTGACTTCATTTCCTGATTATCTGGTCTTGCACATGAGAAAATTCCTCTTGCCCAAAAAAACTTGGTGTGTACTGACCTAAGCTTGTTTCTATTTCATGAAGCAATTTATAGGGATATTGTTTAATAACACATTTTCCTGGGTTCCTCCTGATTTGTCCTTTAGATGTCTATATAGATGTTCCTGATACCATTGACATTAGCAATATGCGCAGCAAAGGTCTTCAACCAGGAGAAGAATTATTACCTGCTGGTGGTATATGCTCTTTTATATCCTTCTCAACTTGGGATAATTTGGGATTGTCTTATTGGTGCATAATATTTATTATCACGTCGCTTCTGTTATAATTAGGCTTTTGCTTCTTGATGCTTTAAAGTGCAACCTTTTTTGTTCGGTTTATAATCTAAAAGTTTTGCTATTTGATGTCTTGAACCCTCAAATGTTTTGATAAAAAGTAATTTTTGCATAATATAGTTTTGTTAAAAGTAATAATTTGTTATATATAAGCGCCAGTTCTTGTTAGAGTTAAGAGAATGGATAACACACACCCCACCGAGAGTAAAGGAAATAGGATTGAATATATTAAAAGGAAAACAAGATAACACCGGGAATAATCCCGTCCAAGCCTAATGGCCGATTCCTACGGGAAAGATCCCGTCCCAAGCCTAACGGCTGAGTCCCAAGCCTAAGCCGTAAATAATGATCTCTAAGATAATCTCCTAGAGATGACAAAGACAATATATAAAAGACTAAACCCTAGATTACTAAGGCCCATGGGCCACTTTATTAATTAAAGTAAATTACTATAATATCTAATATCTTATGCGTATCAGTTCTGGGGATAGATTTATTTCCCATGTTGAACCTTTTATCGTTGATTAGGAGACTCTGTGTGGGACCTTTATGATTGTGTTACTGGTTGGTCATTTATATCAACTGGTTAAATAATTAGTTGTAATGTATCTGACTGAAATGCTGGAGGGGATTTCCAAAACTTGTTATATTCTGTTAGACAACACCCCCCACCCCCTCTAAATAAAATAAAATGTGCCCTAAAGATTGTTATTTTGCTTCTTAGATATGTGCTCAGCTGCTGAGGATGATGGGATGAATCCTAAAGAGGATATTGTTCAGCAACTTGTAGCTATGGTATTTCAAAATCTTCACGGTCAAAAAGCTGCCATCAATACCTCCAATACTGGAGTGGAAGAAGCAATGACTTGGTTACTTGACCACATGAATGATCTAGGTATTTCATATTTAGGATTGGACTTGTAAAGATTATTTTGAGTTAATACTCTCCTTGGGTTATGGCCTCCATTTGATAATCTTCCTCCCCCACCACAGATATTGATGAACCAATTGCTAAAACACGTAAGAGTTCTCCGTCTGTTGATCCATCAAAAGTGGAGACTTCGTATCCTTTGGTTTTGAGGAAGAAATTGCTCGTAAGGCTATACAGCCATCGGTAATGCACTTATTATGAGACTTTCACTTTTTTTTAATGGGAATTCGTGCATGTCAAGTGGAATGTTGTTGTAATAACCAATACTTGATTCTTTACAGGATGGTGATATTGAAAAAGCTACTGAATGGATATTTAATTCTCCTCCTACTATGTCAAATATGGATACTACACCTAGTAGTAGTGGAAATGTGGTCGATGCTGCTCTGCCTGATGGTCAAGGAAGTCAGTTCTTCGAACTCCTTAAATAATTTGCTGTGTTTTTTTTACTGCTGTAGCATTTCAATAGAATCAGATTGCATGCTATTATTATTTAATTAATGATGTAGTTGCATGCTTGCTGAACACTTTCACTATCTCAAAATTTTAAAGTTGCATGACTAAAGTTGATTGATGTTGAAAAATAACCAATTTGTGAAAAAGCTTTGAGTTAAATATCTTTCTCTAATTGTATTTTAGCACATTAGGTAGAGTCACTGCTTGATTGCTGACAGTTTTAGCGTTGTGTGCTAATGGTTTGCTGTGATATGTTCAGGATACCGGTTATTCGATTAGTAAAGCCACATCAGGACATCTACACATTGTGGGCATTATGTTGCTCATATCTACAAAAATGGTGGGTGGGAGATCTTCAATGATGAGAAGGTTGCAGTTTCCATAATATTGTTTCATTAAAGTAATAATTTGTTATATAAGCGACAATTTTGGGGATATATTTATATCTCTTTGCATGTTGAACCTTTTATTGTTGATTATGAGACTTTTTGTATGAGACCTTTATGATTGTGTTATTGGTTGGTCATTTATATCAATTGGTTAAATAATTAGATGTAATGTATCTAAATGAAAAGCTAGAGGGGATTTCCACAACATGTTATATTTTGTCAAATATGGATACTACCGACGTTTAGTGATGGGGGATTGAATTTTAATGAGGGGAATTTTTGTAACTAAATGTACTTAATAGTGAGAGTAAAATGATGTTTTAGTGAGAGGAATTTCCATCATTAAAAATCTTTTAGTGAGAGTAAATTTACTCTAATTATATACTTATTAGTGAGGGGACCCTATCCCGTCACTATTGACTTTTAACTAGAGAAGCAGTAATTAGAGGCCATGAGAGTAAATTTCCCGTCACTAAAAGTTATCAATGACAGGAATTCAACTTTTAGCCACTGTTTTTACTCTCACTAAAAGCAGTTTTTTTTGTAGTGTTATACTGACAGAGAAGTTAACTTGAGAATCTTGAAAGCCTTGGATGAAAGGTGGAAAATGGTCAAGATGATCATTAAAACCACACAAGACATTGATTCTTGGCCAGCAGAAACTATGTTTCAAACACTTAAGGCACATGAGTTTGAGTTAGATGAAGAAGATCCTATTACTGTGATTCATAAGGATAAGGATGTCTCTAAGGACATAGCTTTCAAAGCCTCTACTTCAAAAGGGTCTAAATCATCTAAGACTAAGGCTTCAAGCATAAAAGATGAACTAGATGGTTCTGATCTAAGTCTGAAAGATCAGATGAGCCTTATGATCAAAAGATTTGATAAACTGAACAAGAGGTATGGCAGGTACAAGAGATTCTATAAGGAAAATAAGGGTTCCAATAACAGGGACTCTTCTGTGAACAGAAGGGATCAAAACTCTTCTGAAAGAAGGGATGAGATCTCTAATGAAAACAGGAGAGATAGGAACTCATCTGAAAAGAGAGACAGAAAGTATTCTGATAAGAAAGACAGGAACTCAATTGACAAGCATGACAGGAACAGAAAGCATTCTTCTCCTAAAAGAACTTCTAACAATCCTGTTTGCTATAATTGTGATAAGCCAGGTCATTATGCTTTTGAATGTCCTGATCTGAGTTCTGAAGATCGAGAAGAAAGGAAAGCCAGAAGAGATCGAAAATATGCAAAGGGTAAGAAGGCAATGGTGGCCTACAATGACTCTGATTCGGAATCAGAAGAGTTACCATCGTCTTCATCTGACTACCCCTCTAGCAATGAAGATGAAGCTTTCATAGCAGATGATGGACTGGCAATGATGACCAAAATAAATGATGAGGTATCATCTGTTAACTCATTTCAATCTTGTGACAATTCTGACACTGATGAAAGTGATGCTGCTGTTAGCAGTGTAGGAAGTAGTCTTCATCATTCCCAAGGAGTGATTGAAGAAGACCTTCTATAAGCTAACAAAGCATTCATTGAAATTAGTGATGAGAATATATCTTTAAAGCAAGAAATCATTAAGCTGAAAGAAGCTCAGTCAAAAGTAGATCCTAATATAGCTGTCATAAATGCAAGGCTATCAGAAGAGTTGTCTCAACTCCAAGAAAAGTATGCATCCATTGACAAACTATATCAGGGTATGCTTAAAACTCAAGCCAAAGAGACTAATGAATTCAATTATTTAAAGATCAAATGTGAAAAACTTGAAGAGCGCAATAGATTCTTAGAATCTGAAGTAGTGAGCCTAGATCGAAAGCTATCTGGGATGATTAACTCTACTAAGATTAATCAAACTATCTCAGACAGATATAGAGCTCCAAATGATAAAAGAGGAATAGGTACTGATCTGCCTAGTCCATCTACTTCAGAATTTAAGAACACTAATGGAGCTAGTACAAGTTCTTTGCAACTAGATAAAGGAAAAGAACCTATGACTTATGATGATGATCCAAAACTCAAAGTACAGTCTAAATACATCCCTCCTACTACCAAGAATGGTAAAATGAAGAATGTATTAAGACCAGTACAGTCAAGACCATACCAGAAGAGTTATACTCCTCTGACCAGATCAGATCAGTCCTGGAATCAGAAGAGACAAACTCAGAACAGTAGGTCAAGACAAGCACAGGCAAGTTGGGAACAGCCTAGACCTCCTTTTATAATGCAGTCTCAGCTGTATTCAACTAAACCTAGGATATTTGTGCCTCATTATCATAACAAACCTGTTCTTTATCCTCCTCCTTTATCTTATGATATCTATGGAGAGAATAGACCAAAGCAAATTTATAAGCCTTATGGTCCACATGCTTTTAGACCATATTCAAACTATTACAGACATACTGATCTTACTGAAAAAGGGATAGAACCAAGGAAAGGCTATCTCAGAAAAATAGATCCTAAGTCTGCTGATAATTCTGAACTGGTTAATAAAGTACTGTTCTGTGATAAATTTGGAAGGAAACTGAAGAGGTCCCACTTATTCAAATCCTCAATGTTCATTTGGGTACCTCTCACTACTAACCCCCAAGGACCCCAATAAACAAGGGTACCTAAGTTATTAAGATCACTACCTTGCATGATCGACTGGACTTATACAAGAAAGGTGGTTCAGTTGGTGAGACCTGGTACATAGACAGTGGGTGCTCACACCACATGACTGGTACCAAGGCCTTACTTACTGATTATCATGAGAAGGAAGGACCAAAAGTCATCTTTGGTGATAGCTCAATAGCAATCACAAAAGGATTTGGATTCATCAAGAATGGAGATGTTGAAATCCAAGATGTTTCCTATGTTGAAGGTTTGAAGTATAATTTGTTATCTGTATCTCAATTCTGTGACAGGGGATACAAGGTTCAGTTCAAGACCAGAAGATGTGAAATAATTGATAAAAGGACTCACAATGTTCTACTTGTTGGCACAAGACAAGGAAGTATATACATTGTGAACTGGAATAGTTGTCCTAAGAATGCCTGTCTTATTACTAAGAGTCCTAAAGAAAACAGTTGGCTCTGGCATAAACGCCTCTGCCATCTAAACTTTAAGATAATCAACAAGATTGCTAGAGAACATCTTGTTGAGGGCATTCCTAATGAAATCTATTCCAAGTCACAAGTATGTGATTCCTGTCAAAAAGGTAAACAGGTAAAGGTTTCATTTAAGTCCATTCCAACTCTTTCAACAAGCAGAGTTTTAGAACTCTTACATATGGATCTTCATGGTCCTATCAATCCTCCTACATTGAATGGAAGAAGGTATACTCTAGTTGTTGTAGATGATTATTCTAAGTTTACTTGGGTAGTCTTTCTACACAAAAAGAGTGATACACAAACACTACTTCCAGATCTATTGAAGAAATTGCAGGTTGAAAAAGGTCATCCCATTGTCAAGATTAGGAGTGACAAGGGGACTGAATTTATTAATTGTTACATTTCTGACTACTGTTCTAAGTCTGGCATACATCATTTGACAAGTGCAGCCAGAACCCCTCAACAAAATGGTGTTGCAGAAAGGAGAAACAGAACACTAAAAGAAGCTTGCAGAGCCATGATTGCAGAATTCAACACACCTCAGAAATTTTGGTCAGAAGCTATTAACACAGCTTGCCACTCTCAAAATCGAAGTGCTCTTAATAAGGTGCATGGTAAAACACCTTATGAGGTATGGAAAGGTAGAAAACCAAGAGTTTCTTATTTTCATATTTTTGGTTGTAAGTGTTTCATACATAACAATGGCAAAAGTAAATTAAATGCTTTTGATGCAAAAGCTGATGAAGGGATATTCTTAGGATACTCTTCTGTAAGCAAAGCATTTAGAGTGTTTAATTACTCTACCCTATGTGTAGAAGAAACACCCCATGTTGTCTTTGATGAGAATGTGCAGGACTCTGCTGATCATCAGCTCAGTAAGAAAGTTGACAAACTACAGCTTCAAATCAACAATGAAGATGATGATACAGGAATATATGAATCTGTACAAGCATATAATCCTTTCCTGAAAATTCTAGATCAAGATTCTGATAAAGAAAAGGTAAAAGACAAAGGTGAGTCATCTAAAACTTCTGAAATAAAAGAATTGAATGACTGCTCTCCTATGAACAAAACTGCTGATATAAATGATATTGATCTGCATGATAATTTGCATGATGTAAATGATGATACTGTTAAGAATAGAAGGACATGAAAATGCTTGAGTAAGCGCTCCTCCGTCTGCTGCATTTGTAGGAGTAAGCGCTGCTCTCTCTCCTCATTGACTCTCCGTTCTTCAACAATAGCATGGTCAATGTCGGCCTGGGTGAATCGTCCATAAGTCGTACCACGTGACGTCTCGCCAGGACCGGAGGAGACCCGTCTGTTCTTGCCTACTTGTCCAAGGCCCCTAACACGTCCATGAGACCTACCGACCTTCTTCAAGAACAAATCAGACATGTCGGGTATAGGTGGGCCCTGAGAACCATCCTCTGAAGTAGGTTCATCTGACGGTTCTCCTGATTGATTGATCAACTCCTCCTGTATCTGGTCCTATACGTGCACATTTAAAAGTGGGTTAATACATTTTCCAGTACAATTAAATATATATTTGTTATATAATGTAATGTATATATATATGTACACACTTACAAGTATATCACCCATATAACCATAAGTGTATGTGTTGTTTTCGTAACGGTGGTAATATTCAACTATCTCCCAGTCGTGGGCAGGGCGTCCCATCTTCTCCTCCTGTATTTTGAATTGAAGAGATATACGTATAAATAAACTAAATAATTAACTAAAATTAATTATAATTGACCACAAATACTTACAATGCGCCGTGCGACCTCTGCTGCTCCACGAGCTCCGCCTTTATAAGTACCATGGCCAGTACCCGGACCTCCAGGCTCGGATAAGCGGTTCTTACGAGCATGCTCGCTCTTCTTAATTGTTTCAGGATCGCTCTAGTGACGAACTAAGTCGTTCCAAACATTGATATCCCACCTCGGCCTCTTCTTATCCTTCACCCACGCTTTCTTGACTCTTGATAACATGCCAGTGTACCGACTTGCTGCTCTTTGAAGAAAGAGCATGTACACCTCTTCAGTAGATGTGACTTTAGGGCCCACCTGACCTCGGTCTGCAAAAAAAAAAAATTAATTAATGAATTAATATAACAAAATAACAAAATGTTAATGTAAAGTGATTTTATACCTGGAATGTCTCCCACCACCGTTGTATCGTGCCGGATGATACCTTGGCAAAGGCGTGTGCACCAAGCTCCATATTCCTGTACATAATCGATCTGATCGTCCTCGAAATCAAATTTGAAGGCATCAACCTGTTACACGTATTTTATAATAATAAAAAAATTTATTAATAAACACGTTATACATACGTCTAATGAAAATTAAATATAATATACTTACGTATCAAGGTAGATCCACAGTAAAATGCGACTCTCGGGTGCATCAGTCGACATGCTGACCTGTGTCCCGACAGACGGAGATCTAGCTGGCGAATGTATCGGTGGAGGGGATGGTTCATGTGCATGTGGAACCATATGAGGCACCTGAGTGTAATAGGAATTGGGGTTCATTCCGGGCATCTGGGGCAACTGTAGTATTTAGGTCATATCGGGCATATAAAAACCCTGTGGTATGGGCACAGTCGGTGTCTCATCCACCGGCTCTCCTCTACCTCTAATTCTACCTCTACCTCGCCCCTGTCCAGTAGAACCCTGACCACAAGAACCATGTCTACGACCATGCCCATGACCCTGTCCACTCATCTGTCAAAATGAACATTAAAACATTATTAACTTTGAACATTGTAACAATTAAAAAACATTATATATGAACATCACTGTAAGGATTAACACTAGAATATAAATAAGGAATATAATTAAGGAATTAATATTTAGATAACATTGTCTAACAATTAACAACATCATTCATCTTCAGCTTCATCTTCGTCGTCGTCTTCTCCATCTTCTTCTCCATCTTCTTCTTCATATTCTGCCACTTCCATCATTATACGGTTTGTACCGGTGTCATCAGTTAACATGACAGGATCATCATCTACTTGCACAATCATTTGAGTCTCTATGTTATCATCTTGCCACGCGGTAACTTCATCTTCAGTAGTATCTTTTGAATCCACCAAGTATCTTGGTTTGACTTTGCAAACAAATATCCAATCCGTACGGGGTCCAGGGTATGGACAATAGTAGACTTGTGTGGCTTGACTTGCTAGTACGAATGGATCATACCGGCCGTAAGATCGCCTCTGATTAAGCTCCACGAGCTTGTAGTTATGATGAACTTTTATCCCATTGTTTGAGGGATCAAACCACTGACACTTGAACAAAACCACTTTCTTCTCGTGGTACCCCTGATAGTCCAATTCGACTACTTCCTCGAGTTTTCCATAGAAATCTTCCTCATTCGCATCATAGTTTTTTCCCTTGATACAAACCCCACTATTTGACGTTGCTCTAGATGCACCATAAGCCATAGTGTGGAATTTGTACCCGTTCACATAATACCCTGCGTACGTAAGAACTTGACCTGACGGACCGGCCGAAAGATCGTATAAAAACCTGTTCTCGACGCGATTTATCTTCACCTATATATAGATCGTTATTAATGTGAGAATTTCTATAACTTAACACTTTACACAGATCGTTATTTTAAGATAACTTACAATTTCTTCAAACCACGACGCAAATACATCTTGTAGCCTTAAATCTGATACAGCGGCCGAGAGATTTGGTTGATGAATTTGAAGTTGTTGCATGAATAGCCTACGTACGATCGATATAAGATTAATACGACATGTCAACACTAAGTATTTGATTGACAAACATTTTGGTCAGATTGACTTACTGAACATATGGCTGCACCTCATCACAATTCAACAACACGTACGTATGAGCAACTTTTTTCTCCTCGTCTAAAATCCATCTTTTCTTAGGCTTTCCTAATCGTTTGCCAGGCGCCTTAAATATTGAAAAAGTTCCCTCGACATACTCGTGTACTTCGTCCCGACCATCGTAATTACGAGGTACATTGTGTATCATTGTCGTAACATGGTCCTCAAAATAGTGAGAACAAAACATTGACGCCTCTTTAGTTAAATATGCATTTGCAATTGAAGCTTCAACACATGCTTTGTTACCCACGCTTAATTTCAAGGTGCGAACATACCTGATTAAATTTTAAGAATCGTAAGTTCATATAATTTGAAGAATCGTATGAGAAATTAATTAAATTACCTCTCGTATGGATACATCCATCTGTATTGAACTGGACCACACACTTTTGCTTCATGTGTAAGGTGTACAGGTAGATGTTCCATAGAGTTGAAGAAGTTGAGTGGAAAGATACGTTCCAACTTGCACAAGATAACTGGGATATATGTTTCTAGTCGAGTCATGTTGTCAACTGTGATGGTTGTAGAAGTCAACTCCTTAAAAAAAATAGACTAAGCTCAGTGATTGCTTTCCACACATTTAGCAGCCGAATTTTGTAAAAAGCAATCGGTTGTAGTCTCTGCATAAACACGTGACAATCATGACTCTTCATCCCATACAATTTAAATTTCGACCAGTCAATGCAACGGGACATGTTAGACACATATCCATCTGGAAACTTCAACTCACTTATCCACTTACAAATAACATCATTTTTCTTCTTATCAAGCGAAAAAGAAGCCTTAGGATACTTTGATGTACGTGGACATTTCTTGAGAGAGGGACGACGACAATAATCATTCAGTTCATCTCTTGATTTAGACGTGTCCTTTGTTTTCCCCTCCACATTCATCATCGTGTTGAATACGTTATCAAACACATTTTTCTCAATATGCATCACGTCTAAATTGTGTCGTATCAACAAGGTACTCCAATACGGCAACTCCCAGAAAATGTTTTTCCACTTCCACCCTCCAAAAAGTTTTTTGCTGTGGATCAATTTCATGTAGGAGACTTGCACCCGTTCGAATAGGCGGTGGATCATCTGTGGCCACTACTCCGGCCATTAATGCAGTTTTATTCGTTCGCCACGTGTGATTCAGTGGTAAGAACTTTCGGTGGTTGTCGAACCACGACTGCTTTCGACTTTTATTCAAATAGAATGCATCGGTATACTCTCCACAATATGGACAAGCAAGCCTTCCGGCTGTACTCCAACCAGACAACATTGAGTATGCTGGGAAGTCACTAATGGTCCAAATAAGTGCAGCTCGCATCAAAAAGTTTTGCTTTCTAGCAACATCGTAAGTTTGCACCCCATTTTCCCAAAAGAATCTCAAATCTGCTATCAGTGGTTGCAAAAACACATCAAGTTTGTCCTTCGAACTTTTAGGACCGGGTACGAGAATCGAAAGAAACATGAATTGATCCTTCATGCATAACCATGGGGGTAGATTGTACGGAGTAAGTATAACTGGCCATGACGAATATTGTTTTCTCGTCATTCCAAACGGTGCAAAATCATCTGTGCTCAAGCCCAACCTAACATTCATAATTTCAGATGCAAAATCAGGATACGAACGGTCCAAATGCTTCCAAGCCAACGAATCTGTCGGGTGACGCATAACACCAAAGTCATCAGAAGCGCACGAGGCATGCCATGTCATATCCTTCACAATGTCATTGGACATGTACAATCTTTGCAAACGAGGAATTATCGGAAAGTATAACATCTCCTTAACCGGGCGTTTCCTTTTCAATCGACCATTTGCATCAACCCTACTCGGCTTATATCGTGATCGACCACAAATCTTACAAAAATCTAGTTCGTTGTCTGCACCCCAGAATAACATGCAATTCTGTGCACAACAATCAATCCTTTCTACCGGAAGACCCATCCCACTCATCAAATGTTTGGTGTCGTTAAATTTCTTGGGAACCTTATTTTCGGGAGGACAAATCTCACGAATCAACTCAACGACCTGATTGTATCCCCTTTCAGACAATCTGTTTTCCGTTTTAATGTTCAACAATCTGGAATTGAATGACAACTGCGAATGAGATTCACAACCAGGATACAAGTCTTGGTCCGCTGCACGAAGCATGACGTAAAACTGTGTCGCATTCTCGTTAGGGGGTTCTTCATTAAGTGCCTCCTCTTCCACATTTATTCCAAAATCAATGTTTGGGCCACCCATTAACTCTTCTACCATAGTGTGGTACGAACTAGGTCCTGCTGGGTCAACGTCGTTTGAAGTTGACGTAAATTCATTAGTGTTTTGAAAAGGACGTGGACCCCAACTCTCTTCCCCGTGATAAATCCAATTATAATAATTCAGTGTAAAACTATTTCGATATAAATGAGATTTCACTTCATTAGGATCTCTATAAGTTTGATTTCGACATCTAGCTTTCGAACAAGGACACCTAATTTTTTCTTTCCAATTCGAATTCAGATTACTAGTGGCAGCTTCAATAAATCCATTTACTCTACTAACAAATCCGGGGTTCATAATCCCATTCACTAATTTTAGACTATACATCCAACTACGACTTGAATAATTCATGTCAATCGACGTCTACAACACACAAACAACCAACGTCTCATTCCTCCAAAACTCTATTAAAATTAATTAATATAATTCCAATTAAATATATTCTAATAATTATTCTAACACCGTAATTAACAAATAAATTCATATATAGACATAACACAATATAATTCTAACACCCTAATTAACAAATAAATTCATATAACTTAATTAAAACATACATATAAATACATGCATAACACAATATAATTAACAATTAAATTCTAAGAATTAACACATGCATGCATAAAAATTAACAATTCTAACAATTTTATATATACATACAACATATATGCATATATATATACATATATATACTAAAACTGTATATATACATATAACTTCAAATTTAACCAATTAAAACAAAAAAATTACCGTAGAAATGCTCCCGTCGAAGTGTAGAACACAAATGACAAAAAATCGAGTTCGATCCGCAAACGAAGGTGAATTTTGAGTGTGGAGGTGTAAAACTCGAAGCTCTAAAAATGGAGGTGTGCGCCGCTGTTCTGGAAGAGAGGGGGTTTGAGCGAATTTATACTCAATTAGGGCGACGGTAAAGGCAACGGCCCCACTGTCGTTGCCATTTAGCGAGTGGGGTCCCGTTGCCATTTGGCAACGGGCCCACTCTCGTCGCCTTTTCACAACGGGCGTTATAAACCGTCGCCTTTTTGCAACGGGGCCCACTCCCGTTGCCTTAAGGCAACGACACCCGCCCCCGTCGCCTTTTTTCTGCCCGTTACCAAAGCCATTGTCAATTGGCAACGGTAACCTGCCCTTGCTAATCGTCGTTGCCTTTTGGTCAATATTTTGTAGTGAAGTGGATTGTCAAGCCTATGGTCCGCCGTTAAGTTAGTATATTCATTGAAAGAGGTGTCAATTTAATGACATACGAATTTGTGCAAGCTTTTCATTCATATGGAAGTTCCTCGTTTTGGGATGACCCTCCAAATTTTATGAACGGACTCTCTTCTATGAATTGATGCGATAATTAAAGTTAAATTAATTTGTGTGTTCAAATAAAAGGAAAAAAAAAAGGCTTTCAGTATCTATTTCTTACTTTTCACTTTTCTATAACATATCAATCATAACCATCAACTATATATTTAATTAATATTGTGTTTATTAAAACTTGTGCATTATAAATGTAATTGGTGACATATGTACGTGATATGTATGAGTCCTCTAGCTGTGTGAAATATATATATCTATGTATATACTCCGACAGTAGTCAAATCTGAATATTTTTACTGTCTCCGTAGTCAATAAGAGGAGGGGGAGGGGGGTACCAGTTTTCAATCACTGTTGCTCGATCAGACACACCCAAAATATTCATCTGCTTACACTCAATTCTAATGCTTTTTCAAATTTTGATTCATTATTAAAATCCAAACTACCCATTGGTATTGCTGCTTCATTTGTAGTACTCGAATTGAATTAATTAATTTATATATATAGTTCGCATTTGGACGTCAAATTAATCATATAAATTAAAACTTCTTTTTTGTTTACTTAACGTACATTTGATAATTTGAAATGGGACAAGCTAGGCAAGATTAATCATGATCAGTAATAAATATCTATACATAAATATGTAAATAAAATGATTACATTTTAACTCTACCTATTTTGAATAATTTACATATTTTGACTTTTTTTTTTTCCTACAAGAAAATAAAACTTGAAATCCACAGAGATGCGTATATTAAGTGGGCCACGACTCTTCATTTAGGGTAGGTTTACTTTTGGTTTTAAAAACCAGGTTTTAGATTTCAAGATCCAAAACTGAAATCCAAAATCCGTTTTACTTTGGGATTTAAAAATCGATTTTCAAAATCCACTCAAAACCACCCCTATCAAACATATTGATTTGACATAAAGTTATATCTATATAATATTTCTCCAATCATTATATTCTTTCTCAACAATAATATAATAATAATATAATAATACAATAAAATAATACATTTAATCATTACACATTTAATTAATCATTATAATCCCATCAAATAATAATATAATAATACAAACTCATTCAATCTTACAACTTGATTTGACATAAAGTTAAATCCTTCACTATTCCAAAACCCAAAAGAAACACTCATATTACTATTTATCGGGATTTCAAAAACCAGGATTTAAAAAATTTGGTTTTTAAAACCACTCAAAGCCCAAAAGAAACACCCCCTTAGTGAAGTTGCATGTAATTATTAACTTTCCCAACGAGTATATAAAATAAAACATCATATCATTGGAGTACGAATTAATTACATATAGTTTTTTTTTAAAAAAACTCATATTTTGATCTCTATATTTATTTTCTACACTCGTATCTCCTATATTTAAATATATATATAATATATAAATAAAGTCCAACATTATCTCCGTCTGTCTATAAATGTTTCATACACTAGCCCCTATTTCTATTATATTAATCACCATTTTTAATTAATGTGCCAAAAAGTCAAATTAAGATAATTTTAAAAAATTCGCGGGACATAAGCCGAATCCGGGTTGCCCAAAAAATTCGTGGATCGCAAACAGATGGTTTACTACATGACCAAAATATTGTTACTACAAGATCAAAAAATTATCACTACAGGGCCAAAAATTTAATACTACATGTCAAAAACATTATGCAAATTCACCCAAAAAATTAATTGTCCAGAATATTTTTGGACATGTAGTAATACACTTTTGACCTTGTAGTGATAAAATTTTGGTCTTGTAGTAACATTGTTTTAATCATGTAGTAGCCGAATAAGTCAAAATTATTTTAGTAATTTTGCTCAAAAAATAAGTGTACATAATATTTTTAGACTTGCAGTAATACACTTTTGGTCTTGTAGTGATAAAATGTATGTCATGTAGTAACATAGTTTTGGTCATGTAGTAAGATAATATTTTAGAGCGAAAATAAATATTACTATAATTAAGGTTGACCCACGTTGACCCGCATTTGACCCACAAATTTTGACTTAATTGATCAATATTGCATGTATACATATAAGTTTTTGTCTAGAAATAGTACTAGTGATGTGATTGAAAGATAGTGAGGAATAGAAAGAAAAAGTAATTATAAAGTGAGATGAAAGAGTGAAAAAATTAAAAGATACTACTTGTTAAAAAGAGTATGAGAAGCTTATAGGTGAACGAATTAAAATTGTAAAATAAGAACTTTATAAACGGACGAAGGGAGTATTGTTTATGTATAAAATAGATAATGAAGATAATTAATTAAGTGTGATCGATGGAGTATATTTAAAAATAAATAAACATACCACACTTCCACGTAGACGTAGTCCATAGATAATAATAATAATAATAATAATAATAATAATAATAATAATAATAATAATAGTAATAGTAACAATATATGTGATCGGATGGGAGGGAGTACATGTGTATATTGATTAGGTCGAAGAGGTAAGAAGATAATACTACTACTGTGCATGGAATTAGATGTGATTATAATTTTAACGTCATAACCTATCCAAACCCTACCATTTGCTGCTCTCTAACCACCACCTACACCCCACCTTTACTTTTCCATTATTTTCCAGTCACTTCAAATCTTTCTTTTTTCTAGTATTTGATTTTTTTGTTTTGAAAAAGAATTACTCCTATTAATTTTAAAATAGGCCACGTAGTGTACGTCATATATGCGTTGCATTACCCACGTGGTTTACATAAAATTAGAAACAAAAAAAAATTACTCATTTGAGTCATTTCATGTGCACCAGTTTGATTTGTATTATCCTTTCATAAAATATAGTCTCATACCCTATTTACAATGGATCCTATAATACTCAATAATGCTTTTACTTTATCTACTTTTTTTTAACATGTACCCCACTACAATAAAATTATATGAATAAACTAAAAAAAATGTAGATTGTGTGTGAAAAAAGTAATGACATAAAATTTTGAAGAAAAAAATTAAAAATGTTTTTTTTTGAAGTGTGCAAGTTAGTACAAAACGTAACAAAGTGCGTAAATTTATGTGGAATGGACCCAATTAATAGTCTTGATTTTTTAGAATTACGAGTTTTCATTATTATCCTTTTGTGGTTGTGTATTTGTAAATCCAAGAGGGGCATACCAATTGCGGTAGAGGAGGCGAAATGCCAAATGTGTGATAGTGTCCCTGAAAGCAATGCACACTTGCTGATGGAATGCAACTACGCAATGACATTATGGAGGGAGGTGTACAAATGGATTAATATCAACATTGTGCCTCACAATACCATCAAGATTCATTCTCTACAGCATACTGAGGTTATGGGGAACAGCAAGGAGGCTAAGTTGTTAATGTCAAGTATTTGGACGTGTGTCATATGGGAGATCTGGAACAATAGAAACGAAATGAGGTTCAAAGAAGTAAGACAAGATGCAAAGAAAACATTGGAAAGAATAAAGATAAGTGTGTGGAATTGGCTTGGAGGAAAAAATGCATTAGTACCCAACTCATCATTATCAGTTTGGTTTTGTAATTCATTCTTGTGTATCATTGAGTAATCATTTTTATCTATCATGATTCGATCATAGTCTATAGATCATACTTGTACATATTCGGGTTGAGTGCCCTTATCACTCGTGATTAATGATATCATCTTTTTACTGTTCAAAAAAAAAAAATTAAACTAGTAAACTTGTTAGCGTTGATTCAAATTAATTCAGTAGGAAAAACTTACCGTCAAAGATTTATTATTTTAATTAGTTCTTATTTTCTTAATTAATTCCTTGTTTTTGTAAAATGAAAATCTGAATTCAGTGTGACATGTGCAATAACATATCAAATCATTATAAATCTTAAACTCAATATCATCATGAATTCATGATACATAAACAAAATTAACACACATCATTAAAACAAAACAAACTTCATATTAGTATTTATTGGTCAGATTTATAAATTCTTACAATCCTGTTTTTCATTTGTCAAAATGAACTTTTTTTTTTTTAAAAACGAATAGTTTCCCTTAGGGGATGTTTCTTTTGGGCTTTGGGTGGTTTTAAAAACCAGATTTTTGAAATCCTGGTTTTTGAAATCCCGATGAATAGTAATATGGGTGTTTCTTTTGGGTTTTGGAATAGTGAAGGATTTAACTTTATGTCAAATCAAGTTATAAGATTGAATGAGTTTGTATTATTATATTATTGTTTGGTGAGATTATAATGATTAGTTGATTAAATGTATTATATTATTGTATTATTATATTATTATAGTATTATTATATTATTGTTGAAAAAGAATATAATGATTGGAGTAATATTATATAGATATAACTTTATGTCAAATCAATATATTTGATAAGGGTGGTTTTAAGTGGATTTTGAAAACCGATTTTTAAATCCCGAAGTAAAACGGGTTTTGGATCTTGAAATCCAAAACCTGGTTTTTAAAACAAAAAAGAAACATCCCCTTAATGTACACACGAAATAGAAACTTGGACTAACAATAAATAAGAAAAACCTTAAATTAAAGCTTATATTGAAACGGTAACTATTAAAATTACTAAATTACTATTTGACCTTACTAAACCAAAAGTAAAATCCTAATATTGGACCCGTTCCAGTTGAGCCCATTCCATATTGCGTTTGGGTTTGACTATTTACACCTCCATTTCGAGGGATGCACTCCCCCGATCAATGCATCCCCAAAATTTGTCAAGATAGATGGATCCATCATTTAAATTGTCCTAAATACAATTCTCTCCCTTTTATCTATAAAATACACATTTACTACACACGCCCTTCCCAAATCCTAATTCAATCCTCTCCATCATTTTCCACTCTTTCCCTTACCGCCGTCACCTGCCGCCCCTCCCTTTTCCTCGAGTTCACCGACGGGATTCCTCCCCTCCCCCTCCCTCAATTAACCGGCCTCCCCCTCCCTCTCCGCGACTCCCCTCCCACATTTTATTTGTTCATCCGCGACGGCCTCCCCCTCTGTCGCCGCCTCTTGTTGCCGCGATGCCGGCCACCCCCACTCCAGGTACGTTCATCCGCTGCCGCGTTTGGTAAAGCTCGCCGTCCCCTGCAATTTATTTTAGGGTTTTCTGCATAAACCATAAGGGGGTGTTTACTTTGGGCTTTGGGTGGTTTTAAAAACCGGGTTTTTGAAATCCTGGTTTTTGAAATCCCGATGAATAGTATATGAGTGTTTCTTTTGGGTTTTGAAATAGTGTAGGATTTAACTTTATGTCAAATCAAATTGTAAGATTGAATGAGTTTGTATTATTATATTATTGTTTGGTGAGATTATAATGATTAGTTAATTGTGTAATGATTAAATGTATTATATTATTGTATTATTATATTATTGTTGATAAAGAATATAATGATTGGAGTGATATGGTCGACAAATTGTTGAGAAAGAATATATTATAGTATCAAATATACTCTCGTCAACAAATTGTTGTCGACGAGAGTGTATATGGTCGATCTTACAATGTGGATTTTTTTAAATTTAATTTTTATCTACCTTTGTAGGTCGACCATATACACTCTCTTCGACAAATTGTTGTCGACGAGAGTGTACATGGTGGACACTAGTTTGTCAAAAAATTTAAAAAAAATTGAGAAATTAAATTTCTAAGTTTTTTCTGAAATTTCTGATTCTTGTTTGGTGTTTGATGGTGGCGGCGACGGCGACAACTGTTGATGTAGAAATTAGGTTTAGAGTTTAAAGGTGGAACAGGGTGCAGTTAGTAGTGTAATATTACTCAAAGAATTTTTTAAGATTTTTACCCTATTATTTTATTCATAAATTAATTGGGAAGTGCATGTAAATAGTCAAACCCTTGCGTTTCAATATGTGAGCCCTTATTTAGTTCCAGATCCAGACAAGGGCATAAGGCGGTTGATTTTCGGTTAAATTATTTTATTCCACTTTTTATGTTTTACTTTACGTTCGTTCCAATATTATACTTCATTCGTTCTAGAAATACTTTCATAGGTATATTGATACATATTAAGAAAGTGTAATAATGAGTGGAATTTTGAAGTGTAATTTTATAAAAATTTATGTATAAAGTAAATAAATGAGTTGACTTTTGTGTATGTGTGAAGAAAAAGTAATGACATTTGTGTAAAATTGAGAATATTGTGAGGGTATAGTTTATAAAGGATTTTCTATTTTAAAGGTGTGAAAATTATTGTGGAACGTCCTGAAAACGAAAGTGTAAAATTAATTGCGAGACGAAGGGAGTAATACATTAATTTTTTTAATATAACATATATCAATTATCCATTTTCATTTCGTTAAAATAACTTATTTCAATCGCAATTGTTATTGTTATTCCAACAAAGTTATGTATAGTAACACAAATTTGTACAGTATAAAACAAATTTATAAATGAGATGATTCTCATCACAATATAAATTTATATTGTATATTTCTTGAGTTTATAAATTATTTGAATAATTTTATTAGTACAATGAAACCAAAATACTACTTATTTCGTCTCTCATCGTTTGCACATATATATTGTATATTTCATGAGTTTATAAATTATTTGAATAATTTTATTAGTACAATGAGACCTAAATACTCCTACTACTTATTTGTCTCTCAATTGTTTGCACAAATTTTAAAGTGTGAATTTTTTAATATTTGAAAGGAAAACAATGTTTTTATGGGCTTAGATGGTCAGTTCAAGTGAATGAGACAAAAAAAAAAAATTCATTCGTTCAAGTTAAATACTTCATTTACCCTTCGTACAATTTTTAAGAAACAATAATATTAAATAGATAATGAGTATATATATATATATATATATATATTTTTTTTTTTTTTTTTACACAACAGCCAAGACATAGCTACCTTAGGAAGAAAAAAAAAACAAACAAATATTGTTTAAGGGTTAAAAAAAAAGTAACTTAATCTCTGGGACGCCCTAAATGGAACACTTAATCTGGAGAGGAGGGAGTATATTTTTATGTAGAAAAAATAATGACATGAATGAAAATATTGTTTAAGAAATAATTAAAAGAAAAGAAGCTAGTACGTAGTACATTATTTTCATTTTAGAAAATGTTCAATTAAATTAGGGACGGACTTTTTTAACAAATGTTCAATTAAGACAAGGATGAAAAAAGTAAATTACAATTCTGTCTAATACATGAAATCGTATCGGACAAGATTTGTTCAAACATATACTAGTATGTTTTTAATTTTTTATTTTCAGAATAAATCCTCCCAAAAAACACTGTCTTCAATATGTATTAAGTTTCATATTACATAGGTATTTGGTTGCAATAAAATGAAAAGCCATGAATCTTTTGTTATTCCAATAATTGTATCATGAGCTTTAATTATTCCTAAAATTAAGATTCAAATTATTAACACACACACCCCACATGTTTGAGTAGAATATTAAATCAAATGTATGCACTTTTGAAATAATAGACATAACATAAACAAAAATCCAAAAGTTTATCAAACTTGATGATACTTTTCACATCAATAAAGAGTACATGAGAAGGTGTTTGTAATTTAGCTAGGGAAAGTTGTTCTTCAATATTTGAGAGACAATTCATGTGACTGATTATTGACTTCTGAAAAAGTGGTTTTGAATAATTTAATTGAACCAAAATGGGAATCGTCCTATCGTGAATGAAATTGGCCCCCTGCATTTGTGCATCATTGCTTTTGCTTTTCTATTTATGCCAACTATAGTATATTAATATTCTGTGGTCTGTATTTTTCACATATGTCGCCCTGCAATTTCAACAAAAATAATTAACTATCTGGTTTTATAATTTTCGTGAATTGTGAAAAAGAAAAATAATATTTCATGGATATTAGCTATATGTTAAAAAAAAAAAAAACTAATATGGTTCGGTCTAGGAATTAATTTCTTTTATATGAAGTTATGAACTAATATTTTTTATATTAATTGTAAGAGAAATTATTATAATATAAATTAATTGATTCCACATTTTTCTATAAACTCGAACTTTTAGATGAGATTATGAATTTCTCAAAAAGTAGATGCGATAATTCGATCACCAGTGAAAGTAGCATAAAAGAAATTAATATAATATAAATGAATGAATGAAATTCACATGTACATACAAGTTCAGACTTTTTATTTCTCTGTTATACATTTCAGGTTTCTTGTGCATGCGCAAAATTTAGTTAAAATTGAGTTAACAATACACCGGTCGCAACGATGCAATTGATGTATACAATTTTTTTCCCCTTACAGAGTATATAATATGGTTATCTATTATCGGTGAAAAAAAATACACAATAACTTATACGAACTTGTATCATGGAAACTTTATAGTTAACTCGGTTATTCTATTTATTCATTTTGAAATTAATATCATACAAATGATAATACATTTTTTAAATAGTACTGTATTGAAATAATAATATTGATATAGTCTACAATACTAAAAAGTATTTAAAGTACTATAATAGAGTTTCACTTAAACTAATTCATAAGACATCTACTCGCATAAATAAGGGTTTACCAATGGAGTCGAGATTCAATAATTAAAAAAAAATATTGTAAAATCAAATCAAATCAAATTCAATTTATTTATTATTGTATTAGAAATAAAAACTTGAATCCAAATTTTTTTTTGGCAGGTAAGCCGCTTAATTTGTTAAGAACGTGCTGAAAATTATACGAGTAGTATTTATAAGTGAGTGATCTCACACCTTGAAAACACTCACATTAACAGCTCGTTTGTTTAGTGTAGGTTAGCTCTTTTGCATGTTCATACTATTAATTACTCCTTTCGTGACTTATAAGTTTTTTCTTTTTTTTTTTTTTTTTTTTTTACGGAAATTAGAGAATTTAATATACAATATGTAATGAGTTGTTAGGATAGATAGAGGTTTGAAAAATAAAAGGTAGAGAAATGTATGAAATAGAAAAGATCGAAAGAGATATGAATGAAATAAAATAGATCTATAGTGAATTTTGACGTTTAAGAAAATGTGAAATTTATGACGGAATATCTAAAATAGATTAATGAAAAATTGATGGTGGAACGAAAGGAGTATAAGTTAAGTATGCTAAAATTAAAATAAAAAAATCAACTTATAGATTATACAATTAGAAGAAACATTATTTTATCAATTTAATTAATAAATTATAAAAGGAGAAATTATTAATAGATTCTTAGAATTGGAAGAGGCTCACATTATGTAATGGAAGATTGGACAATGGTTGTACTGTATATATTAATTTTTTTTTTTAAAGTCAAACTTTCATTTATTAATTGTAAATGCAAAAACCAATGGAAAGATAATCCACAAAGGTTGGACGCTCGATTCAAAGACGAGGGCTTGAAAACGATAAAGCCATTCTAGCCATTTGATGCGCTAATGTGTTGACATTCTCTAAATCTTTCAATTCTTCCTTACAAGCCTTCAAGAAATCATCATAGCAGGATATGCCTTGCTCTGCCACTGTTAAACCATTCACCACTTGTAATGAGTCTGTTTCCACTATCGCTTTGTTAATATGGAGTTGTTTGAGCCATGAAAGTGCCTCCCTAACTCCCATTGCTTCAGCTTCATCTGGACGAAAACAACCCACCAATTTAACAGTTCTGTCGCATACAAAATTTTCGGCGCAATCGTGAATAATCATGCCAATCCCCATTTCCCCTTTGTCATAAAAAAGAGCAGCATATGTATTGATCTTTAGAACTCCTTCAGGCGGAACATGCCATGCTATGAATTTCGATCTAATGATGTTCCTAGCCTCGACACCTCTCGCCAACTTCCAATCCCCCAACAGACGTAATACCAGGGTTTTCACCATGAATGCAGCAGTGCATGACCCCTTGAACACCATCTCATTCCTTTCTCGCCATATCCTCCATAAAGTCGTGGCGAACTCAGCCTTCTGTCCCGATCGAGTCGAGGATGTGTAACATTCTGAAAATTAAATCCGGGACTGTAATCGCTTGCCTCGCCATCACTTGAAAAATTCCTTCGTATATATACAGTCCACAAAAATATGTCGCACCGTCTCCTGTTCCGTATTGCACCAGGAACATAACCCCTCGGTCAGCACCTTCCTTCGGATTAATTCGTTCTTAGCAGGCGTGAACGATTTACAAATCCGCCAAATGCAAGCTTTCACTTTCGGTGGAACCTCCAACCTCCAAATATCCTTCCAACCTTTATCATCATCAGGCGATACCTCTCTAACAAGATTAAATCCCCACTTGTAAGCTGAGCTCGATGAATATTTACCATCTCTAGAGTGGTGCCAAAGTAGCAAATCTGAGCATTCCACGGGAGAGATTGGTGTATGTAAGATGCGCTTTACATCACTTGGTATGAATATCTCTTCAACAACCTCCTTATTCCAACCGTTGGTGCCCGGAGTAATTAAATCAGCAACATTTAATTGCTCCAAACCCAGCACCATCGGTGTGTGGGTCTCAAAACCCCGATCGTCGCGAATCCATTTATCTTTCCAGACACTGATATTAGCCCCGTCTCCCACCTTCCAACGTACCCCTCCTTTAATAATGGGTAACGCCGTCCAAATACTTCTCCACGTGAGGCTCGGGGCCGACCCTAGTGAGGCGGATAACACATCAGTCCTTGGAAAATATTTAGCTTTTAACACTCTACTCACCAGCGCATCAGGCTCTTTAAGTAGTTTCCATCCCATCTTACCCAAAAGGGTCAAATTAAATAGATGCAAGTCTTTAAAACCCATGCCTCCTTTGGATTTTGGTTCGCAGCCAACTTCCCATCTACTCCATATCAGTCCACGTGAACCACCCGAATTATTTTCCCACCAGAACTTATTCATTATTCTGTGAAGTTCATCCAAGAGAGTCTTTCGTAGCAGGAAGATACTCATATAATAAACAGGTATTGATTGCGCTGCGGCTTTCAATAAAATCTCCTTTCCTGATTTCGATAAATTCTTTTTCCTCCATCCGTTTATTTTCGGCCACATTTTCTCTCGTATATAAGCAAACACCTCTTTTTTCCTCCTACCCACAAGTGAGGGTACTCCTAAATATCTGCCTGGATTCAACCCATTGTAAACACTCAAAATATCATTCACTTCTGCCCTTGAATTTGCTGCAACATTCGCGCTGAAAAAAGTCCCGGATTTATCGTAATTAATAGCTTGCCCCGATAGTGACTCATACACGTTCAATGTCTCCTTTAGTGCTTGTGCCTCTTGACGCGAAACCCTACAAAAAAGAAGGCAGTCATCCGCAACCATGAGATGAGATATAGTAGGGCTTCGACGACAAACTTTTCCACCATGCAAAATTCCCTTACGATTGGCGTGACTCAACAAGTCTGATAGGCCTTCGGCGCAAATAATAAACATGAATGATGACAAAGGGTCTCCCTGTCGCAGACCCCTCTCCGGTACTAAAGGGCCTACCACCTCGTTATTAACCCGAAAAGAATATCTCACTGAGGTGATACGCATTTGCATCCAATCCACCCATTTGTCACAGAAGCCCATACGTCGTAGAACACATATCAAATACCTCAAATCCACTCTATCGTAAGCTTTGCCTATATCAATCTTGAGCGCCACCTCCCCCTCTTTGCCTTTTTTTTTCATTGAATGAATCAATTCGAACGCGATGATGATGTTATCGTGTATCGATCGTCCAGCCACGAATGCAGATTGTGAATTATTAATTAAATCCGTAATTACCTTTTTCAATCTATTGCATAACACCTTCGATACCAATTTATAGATCACGTTGCACAACGCGATTGACCGCAAATCTTTCATGGTTGCTAGATTTTCAATTTTTGGGATCAAGACAACAAGTGAGTCGTTGAGACCTTCTATTGATCTCCCAGTTGAGAGCGTGAGTTTCTCCCCGTTGAGAGCGTGAGTTTGAGATCAGAATCCATGGAGATGTCCTTTGAAAACTTAAATATTTCGTAAGATGAAGACGAGGAATGTTTCCTTGAGCCAGATGTCCCTATTGCTGGCAACGTAGGAGCGGAACTGTGCTTGGTGGGTCGCCTTCTCACAGAGCAACCTCAGAACTTCAATTTCGTCAAGAGTCGTTTATCCACTCTATGGTGGATTAAACGAGGAGTGGAGATCAGGGAGATCGGAGGCGGTAGATACCTGTTTCAATTTTTCCACAAACTTGATCTGAAACGGGTTATGGAGGGTTCGCCTTGGATGTTCGGAAACTTCCCCCTTGTCATTCGTCACCTCCGAATTAGCGAACAACCATCCAGAATGGAACTCAACTCCCTTTCCTTTTGGGTCCAGATCTACGACCTACTCATAGGCTATTTTTCGGAGGGGGTAGGTCAAATGTTGGGCAACTTCATTGGATGTTTTATCGAATATGATAAAACAAACGAACAGGCAGTTTGGAGGCCATTTATGAGGGTGAGGGTCGATATTGATGTGCGTAATCCACTCAAGAGACACAAAAAATTCAAGCAGCGAGATGGGTCGGCGTTCGAGGTGAATTTAAAATACGAGAAGTTGCACTTCTTCTGCTTTGTTTGCGGGCGATTAGGGCATACATAGAGCTTTTGTGACGTTGTGTTTGACGCAAGAGATTGGCCAATAGTAAGGAACTGGGGACCGGAGTTAAAAGCTCCTGACAAATGATCGAATAATAAGAACATGAACAGAGGTCCTACGATGGTGGGCAACAGTACGGCTGAGAGGTCACCGGAGGCAGGCCCGAACGTGCAGGTTGACTCCGAGATTATTGGGGCTATCCAAACTAACAAGCGAGAATTCTGGGGAGTTGGAGAAAATCAAGGAGTAGTTACCAAAATTAATGCAAGTCAAACCCCTAGATTTTAGGGGCGAGTAACCGAGGGTATGATGCGGGTCAACCCCACCTTTGACCAAGATAGTGATTCTTATTCCAAATATGCCTTAAATGACCCTGAAGAAATGGAGAGAAAGAGGAAACGTATATTTCTGGCAAAGACAGCAGGACAGAATGATGATGAACATTTTTTAACGGCGGGCCCCGGCGTCGGGACCAGCCGACACCAATGATTGTCCTAAGTTGGAACTGTAGAGGGCTCAACCAACCTGCTATGGTTCCTACACTGTGCGAGCTTATCAAAGCTCGGAAGGCTGATATTGTTTTTCTTAGTGAGACTATTTCTGTTGCTGCTCGTCTCGAGCTTGTTCGTGTTAATTTAAAATTTCGCAATTGTTTTACTGTCGATTGTAATGGCCGCAGTGGCGGTCTTTGTTTACTTTGGAATGATAAGGTGGATTTTTCTCTTTTGTCGTATTCTTCTAATCATATTGACATGGAGGTTACTTTTAAAAATAGCACAACTCGACTCACAGGCTTTTATGGATATCCTGAAATATCCCGAAGACACCTTTCATGGGATCTGTTACGCAGACTTTCAAGGGTAAACCAATTACCTTGGATCTGCATTGGTGACTTTAACGATCTGTTATGGAGTAGTGATAAAAACGGGAAAGTGGATCATCCAAAGGCTTTATTCAGGGGATTTAGAGAGGCCACGTCTGATAGTGGACTCATAGATCTCCCTTTAAGGGGAAATCAATATACTTGGTCTCGAGGGCGCGGAACAGATAATTTTGTGGAGGAGAGACTCGATCGTGCTATGAGTAACACAGACTGGCAGAATAAGTTCCCAAATGCAAGGCTGTTGAATCTGGTTGCCCCCGTGTCCGATCACAACCCGATCTTATTGGATACAGACCCAACCAAATTTGTGGTTAAGAAGAAGGGGTTTCGGTTCGAAAACAAATGGCTCAAACAAGTTGATCTGCCGAACGTGGTGAAATCTTGCTGGTTCGGGTTCCGTGATCTGGGCGTACTTCCAAGACTAAAGGCTACTGCAGACACCTTAAAGGAGTCGGGTAATGGGGTGGAGAGGACATTTATAGATACAAAAAGGGCACTAGAGCGTGAACTAATTTTGTTACAATCAAGATCAGATGTTGCCACAGCCGATAGAGTTACTGAAATCCGCAGGAAATTGAGTACCTTATTAATTGACGAGGAAATTTATTGGAACTTTGGAAGCAAAGGGCGAAGCTATTCTGGTTGAAAGAGGGCGATAATAATACTCGATTTTTTCATAATATGGCCTCACGGAGACGGAAGGAGAATAAACTCGATCGATTAAAAAATAACAGTGGGCTATGAGTTGAGGACCAAGCTGGGAAGAATGAAGTGGTTATGGATTACTTCAAGAATTTATTTGAAGGAAATCAGGAAGTACAAGATATGACATCAATTACTAATGGCATCCAACCAAAGGTGACGCACGAGGATAACGTCGGCCTTACCGCTGAATTTACTCGTGAAGAATTCAAGACAACGCTACATCAAATGCACCGGGAATAAATCATAATATCAACAAAATTAAGGGCCTGTTTGATAGGCATGATTGAGGCTAGATTGAGTACATATCAGGCCTAGTAAACTGTTTGATAACACATACTTTTAATGTGGAAGGCCCGAGATTATGAAGAAAGCCCGTGTGGTCCCATCTATAGAAAAATGCTAAGATATTTAATTTGACTTAAATAATTCTCATTATTGGACAAAAATACCCCTCTGGTATATATAACAAAAATTCAGAAGGCTTTTTTGACGACCTTTCAAACCGCTGAGATAAACCCTAGGCGATTCTCCTTGACAATCTTGTGGCGCTGAGATGAAACCCTAGGCGATTCGTTATTTGGACGATCTTGTTGAGACTGCGAAAGGTGATTTTCTATGTGTTGAAGAAGAAGATGATGAAGAAGTAGGTATGTATTTCGAAATCAAATCGTTTTATTAAGAAAAAGTTGCCTCTCATGTTTTGATCCGGAGGCATATATGTCCAATCACGTTTGTGGAGTGGAAAGAACACAAATCCATGGAAATTAATCACTTTGTAGTTTTCTCTCGAATTTTGACTCTCTGGTCTAGGTTTTGGCCACCCCCAATGTCGATCTGCATATAAAGTCCTTTTTCGAGGCTCTAGATTTTTTTACCTAGAGCGATTTGCCTTGTTATACGTTCATTTCCAACTTCTTCTAGAATCTATATTCTTAGAAGCCATTTTTTTATTAACGTGAAATCCTACTGAGGTGCGAACGAAAGCGCACATTCCTTTATATACGATAGAAAAGAGAAAGCTACCTTAGTTACTCTAATTCGATCGAGACCGCATCCAAACCACCTTCGATTCTCACTGCTCGGTGATCACAAGACTGAGTGAAATCCCCCTAGTTTCTAGAATATGGAGATAATCATACCTGATCCTTTTAATTTCTTAAGTCAGGCAACTCTCATGCATTTATAAGTGGAAAAACTATTTTGATGGTTCTAAATGCCTGGTTGCATTTCATAGATGTTTGAAATTTAATCATCCTGAACCCTGTTATGCTAATTGAAACGAATTCCACAATCTTTTGATCCATAAATAATATAAGCACAATTTTTCAAAAAGTGTCTTAGGCAATCTTAGTTTTAAAAAGGATAAGAAAAAATAGGTATAATTAACTCCTTGATGGTTCATAGGGTTCAAAATATAAATTAAAATGTTCTGCATTGCTTACTGTTTTCGTGTGTGTTCGACTATTATTTGTTATATACTTTATGTTTTAAGCATTTTAAATATATATTTCTTTGTTATCTCACCTTGTATGTACTCATGAGTATTTGAAGCTTGCTTGATTACAAGTGTATTTTATGATAATGAATTCTATTTCTCTCTCCCATTTTCTATATGCAGGTGGAGTGCATAGTGTCGATTCTGATGTACAAGAACCTTGTGAAAGGGTAATTGAATGGCAAATATGTTAATTTATAGTCTGTTATGCTCTGTTATTTACTTGTTTGTCGCAAAATGCAATGGTAATGGCAATGGCAGTGTTAATTGTTGTTGTTTTCAGGATTTTCTCAAAGTTCAGAAAATGGGCACTCTTAATTTATGATATTTTGTTGAAAGAAAGAATATGTTATAAGTATATCACTATAGTTTTGAGCTGGAATTATGTGCTTTTGGAGCCATTTTGATGAGATGTGAGTTTAATTTAGTTGACTTTTGTAGGTGGAATTGATCAGTTTTTGGGAGTTGTTGTTCAGTCACTTTAGTGATGCTTACAAGTTACCGAGACTCTATAGTTCCATTATTAAATGATTATTTGCAATTAATATAATCTACTTATTTAATTTTAAACCGTTTTTGCAAATTCACACCCTCTTTGTGGCCCAAATTAAAACCCTCAAAGCAAAAGTAGAAGCTGTTGCTCATCAGAAATCGTTCAACGCTGAAAATCGAATCCTCGCTGCAGGTTCATTCTTATTCAAATTCATATTAGCTTCTTTCAATTGAACTTCCAGATTTCTTTTTTCCTTATTTATTTTTGCCCTATTTTCTGTCAAAACCGTGTTTCTATTTGCAAATGAATTGGAATTAAGTGTTGTTTTCTTTCTGATTCGGTTAACTGATTTAATTTCCTGCGAGAAAGAAACCTCGATTCATGTTCAGCGTATGCAAATTGATAGTTTTTTTAAGAAATTGCAGAATGCATGCACTCGTTTTAGTATACTGCTTTTTTCCTCCTTCATTTTTCGAGGATAAACTAATTTTAATATTTTGAATATATGACCATGTAAACGGGTTTCTGAGTTTTTTTTTTTTTGAACAAAATTTTGAAATCATATTCGTGCTTATGACTGGACTGTGATGAAACATGGCTAGATTATCCACATTGTTAACAATTGTTTTTACTGAAGTATGTATGAATTAAATAAAACCTGATTGAATGAGCCATCAAGCCTATTCTGATGCGGTGAGGTAATTTTGGATTAGCATTCTGATGAGGAGGAGTCTGTTTAAATTGTGAATGAATAATGAAACAAAAAGTTCTCCAATATCTCAGAATGTTTTATGTTGTTGTTATTGCTCTTGAAAAGAAGCTACCATCGATTTTGGTTGATGAAACATCTGTAAGTTTTTCTGTGGCCACACATGATGTTCAAACTTCATTACTTTTGCTATTTATAATATTTTTGTTGTGATCTTGACTGACACTCATATGTTGAACCAATTTGATGTGGACAAAATGTGTCGTCCTATGAAAAAATGACACGTGGCGTCCGGATAAGTTATATCCGATGAGGTTTGGATATGATTACTTAATTATTCATTTACTTATATCGATTATTATGATGATAATTATTGATATAGTGATGGTGGACCTTTGAGATGATGGATTGGGCCTAGTTCAGGCCCAAACCCATAGAGATTGAGACCAAGAGGCTAGATGAAGATGAGAATCGGCCCTGAGATGAACAAGTCATAAGCTTTCCACCTTTTTAGGGGAATTGTTGGGCTTGGACCCATATTCCCAGAGTTCAAACCTGGAGGTTCTCGAGGACCTCCAGGTCCTGGAGATTCAAATCGCGGAACGTGCACATGAAGCATGGACTCCACTTCGTAGGTAAGGGACGTGTAGGGATATTACACATATCCCGCTTTCTCGGAGCTTGGACGAGCTGGTGGAAGCAGATTTGGCCTTAGGCTTAAGCCCACTACTTTGGCAGTTGAGAGAAAGAGGGGAAGTGGATAACCCTTCCCCAAAGGTACTATTTATACGCCCTTTCGCGGGTTATTTATGATATCCAACTAGAGAATCAGAAACCTAACATTCTGATACACTTATCCACCGGAAAGTTCCCTGACATACTTTCCGGCGCATTAATATAAGCTGAAATAAACGTGAATTACTCCTGAGAAACAGGAATACTATATTGATATTATTGCGGAGCTCTCTTAGAGACAGAATTGAATGCTCCTTACTTTTTCCTTGAGATCGCCGGTTCTGACTTGAGCGTCAGAGGACCCGCGCCGGAGATCTCTCTGGCGGGTTTTTATGCAGGTATCGATGTCTTTTGGAGACGAAGAGCTCAGCTATAATCCACCCTGTGATCGCCGAAAAAAAATCCCAGGTGCACTAATCGTTGTGCGTTCTTTTTTTACGTATCACAATTTAAATATATTTGAAAAACCTCAGCCAAATCAAAAGTTTAACTCACTCATCATATGCTCCTCCCTGGTGGATGCCTTGAGACTGTTGACATTATTTTTTCTTCCTCATGTTCAAATCTGCCATGTGATGGTTAGTTAAACATGTTTCATTCGTCTTAAAAACTTTGACTAGACTATTGCTCTTATACATGCATATCTTTGACTAGACTATAGCCATCAAGCCTATTCTGATGCGGTGAGGTAATTTAGGATGCTGAGTAGGTCATAAAATCAGCTACGTTGTTCTACAAATTTTGCTTTTTAAATTTCTAAACCATGGAAATTGATGTTCGAGGTGGGTTCCAGGCTTCTAGTTATGTTTTTTTTTTTCCTTCTCGTTTTGGTGTCATATTTGCGTATTTTGCTCTGTTCTCCTAGCTTTTGAATGATACAGAGAAACCCTTTTTTTTAATGCTACATTTATATTTCTATAAACTAATAACTCACTTGCTTGATTTATTTCCTGCATAACCTGTTCTATTTTAATTTGTTCATCCATATTACAATAATGTTCAACAAATGCTATCATGTCTATTTCTATGGAAACTCTTTTCAAGTAGCTAAAAAAATAATACTTTGTTATACTCTGTTATTTACTTGTTTGTTGCAAAATGCTATCATGTCTGTTTCTAGTCGACATGCTTTGCAGGCATACTCCTGTCTTTTTTTCGAGTTTTAGTACAAGCTGAGTCAGTAATTTATATATATTATTGCTTTCTGATAGGTAGAAAAATCAGAAAAGAAACAGTAATTTATATCTATTATTGCTTTTGGTAGGTAGAAAAATCAGAAAAGAAACAATATTTTATATCTATTATTGCTTTCTGGTAGGTAGAAAAATTAGAAAAGAAACATACAATAATTTATCACTTTTAGTCCTTTTGATGTGTGTAATTTTTTTATTCTGAATTTTGTAGAGTCGTAAAGATGAAACTGATATGCATTTGTAATTTTATAAACGCGGAACATTATAGTTTAGGACTTCAAGTTTGTAAGATGAGTTTGGTAAATAAGCAAAATGAGACTCTGTACATTTTGCTAGAAGAAATAATGCATCAAATGGTGGTGGTAACCATGATAGTTATCGAGTATATGAATAGGAAAAGAGGAAGAAAGCATAGACGTGGTGCATCCTTTAGTTACATTGAACGTATCCCTGCCCAAGTTAGAGAGTTGACATGGCTTGTAGGGGGCATTGACCTTGATTGTCTACACAATCTTCGAATGGACCGGAACATGTTTGCTCGACTGTGTTTTGTTTAAAAAATGTAGAAGGGTTGGTTGACGGGAAGTTTGTCACTGTTGAGGAGCAAGTTGCAATGTTCTTGTCTGTCCTAGCTCACCACAAGAAAAATAGAGTCATGAAATTTAACTTTCAGAGATCCGAACAAACGGTTTCCCATTATATGCATATTGTTTTGACGTCAATACTTTCTCTTCATTCGATGTTATTGGTTAAACCGACTCCAGTACCACAAGATTGCAATAATCCTAGGTGGATGTGGTTCAAGGTATGATGTTCCTTTAATTGATTTTAAAAGTACTTGTTGTTTTACTACTTATGATTGCCTCATTGTGATTTTTTATTTTCTTAGGGATGTCTCGGTGTATTAGATGGAACGTACATAAATGTGCATGTGCCAATTACCGATAAAAGACGTTTTAGGTCAAGAAAGGGACAAATTTCTACAAACGTTCTTGTCGTTTGTGATCGGGATATGCAATTTGCATATGTTCTTCTTGGTTGGGAGGGTTCTGCAGTTGACGGTAGAGTACTTCGAGACGCAGTGAATAGAGTCAATGGGTTGAAGGTCCCTACAGGTAATTTAGTGTGGGTAATTTACTGAATGCGAAAATAAGTGAACTATGGACATAAATGTGCAGAAACTAATTTTTTTTTTCATGGTTGGTTATTATTATTTACTTTATTTTTGCCTATGACATTCAGTAATCCATAAATTGGTTTTATTATTCAGAATTAATTTGTCCCTAGGAATTTCAAAGCAATTTGTTTTAATTTTGTATCCAATTGAGTTAATGGTACAATGTAGGAGATAACTGAGCCTTATGTCATACAAAATCAACACACTTCAAGTATATAACATGTATGGTAGTATAATTCATTTGTTATTATTTCAATTCAAATTATTTGTTTTTAAACTATTTTTTGTTGAAAATTATAGGTGATTACTACCTATGTGACAACGGCTATGCAAACAGCCCTGGGTTCTTGTCACCGTATAAAAATGTGCGATATCACTTAAACGAGTGGGGGCCAACAAGTTCCAGACCAAGTACATATCAAGAGCATTTTAATATGCGACATACTCGGGCACGAAACGTTATAGAACGTGCCTTTGGAATAATGAAAATGCGCTGGGGGATTCTTCGGAGTGCGGCTTTCTATCCTTTCAAGACGCAAATTAGACTGATAATGGCATGTTTCTTGCTGCACAATTTTATTCGTAGAGAGATGCCTGACGACCCTTTTGAGCAAGATCTAGACATCGCAACTCCTATTGATAATGAAGACACACATGAACATGTGAAATTCATTGCTAGCACCGAGGTAACTACAGAGTGGTCAATTTATCGGAAAAATATTGCTCAAAACATATGGGCAGAATTTAATAATGGGTCTTAGGTGTATCGTGTGATAGTCTATCATTACTATTGTAATTCGTATGCAATTCTTGTATTTTCTATTATATAGAACATGTTTCATGTGACAATTGATGATGCTTAATAAATTTGTGTGAATTTAAATTATTTTTGTGTTCTTTCCATATTTATTTTGTATGTTAATTGTTCAAGTGCAAAATAATTTATTTTATGTTTCTTTACTTTCAGGTCGGGCATGGCTTCAAATCGTGGCAGAGGCTCGACGAAGAAAGCTATGGGTAACACTCGAAGGGTTTGGAGCAATAGGGAAGAACTAGTACTAATTGGGGCTCTACGTGATTTGGTGAATACAGGCTGGAAGAGCGAAAATGGATTTCGTACGGGTTATTTGAACAAATTGGAAGATGCTTTGAATGTGGTCTTTCCCGGAACAGATTTGCAGGCCAATCCCAACCAAGGATGAAAATATCCGAAAATATCTCCGATATATCCTTGATATATCCATTTTTCGGGGTCACCGATATCGATATTGAGAAGAATCGATATTTCCACGATATTTGTAAAAAAAAATGAAAATATCGATAAATATCGGTATACAATAACAATATCGAGCCTAATATCGATAAAATATCGAGAAAATATCGAAAAATATCGAGAAAATGTCGATAAATTTCGAAAAATATCGATAAATGTCATACGAAATAACATTGTATATTATATTCTATATAAATTTATCATTGATATAAAATGTATTCAAATTATTTTGTTGATTTTATGTATTAAAGGCTTGTTATTAAATTTTTACAATTTTAAAAATTTATCGATATCGATATATCCGTCGATATTTCCATAAATTTAAGGTTTCGATATTTCCACCGATACCGATATTTTCATCCTTGATCCCAACATTAATTCCAAGATTACCATGTGGAAGAAGACATATGCCTCTTTATCGATTGCCCACAAAATTAGTGGTGTTGGCTTTAAATCCACTACAAACACACTTAAGTACACTGATGAGCAATGGGAGAGCGTATTGAAAGTATTAAAAATATCAATTTATTGGCCAATTTAATTTTTGGTCTGATGTTATTGTGAAAAATGATTAAATTGATATGTTAGGAAATATACATAGAACTGTCATGCATTAGATTAGGTGATGTTCTTATCTGTTTGCGTCCTTAATTCATATATTTAAGTTTAAGGTGAATTATTTGGAATGCTTAGATAAGATGGAATTAATATTAATATTTGTTGATACAACATTGATGTTTGAAGATATTAAAAAAAGATAGACGTTTATATTTGTTCTCATATTCCGCTTGTATGTAACTTCATTAAGGAAAGACCTTAATAAAGTGGTAAAAAGAAAATTAACCCTCTTAGAAATTAGGCATGTTCAGTGAGAGAATCCAATTTTCTAGACAATTGAGACAGTAAAAATGACTTATAAACTGAAAATAGTTGTTGTTTTTGCTGTTGTGGATTTTCAATTACTTGTAGTAAGAAAACGGGCATGTATTTCAATTGCCAATTTAATTGACGCAAGTTATTACTCATTCACTTTTATTTCCCCTCTCTCCACCTTTAATGATAATGGAGAGTATTTTACTATATGTTAGGAAATATACACAGGACTGTCATTGCAATTGATATGTCTTATAAAATGATTTTTTACTGATGCTTTGAAATAATAGTGTGGTAGTGTAGCATGCTTAATGTAGCTTAGTTTTCTTTAATTTTCATGTACCTACAAGTATATAATTGTGCTAAAAAAGATGTTACAATTAAATTTTAATTACAATTTTTTATTTGCTATGTGTCGCAATATCCCAATATGCGGGGAATGCGTCACAAAGATTGGTCGTTATTCCTTGATTGGCAACTGATATTTGGAAAGGGCTACCGGAGAGGTAGCAGAAGACATACTTGACGCTTTTGTTGTCTTACGTAATCAATACATGCCTTCTCAAAATACGGAAGCTACAAAAGAGTTCAACGATCAAAATTACGTGAATGAAAAAGACAGCAACACAAACCCTGCTCCCACCAATTTAAACGTGGATGAAGAGACTAACAATACGGCCTTTTCTGGTCAATTTGCACAACCATCGTCTAGTCGAGGTAAAAAGAGAAATTCGAAAAGTGGAGATAATGACACAACATTGGTGGAGATGCTTGGGCGTTATTGGGAATCTACTGCTGAGAGGCTAGACAAAATTACTGGTCGTATGAGATACGACCATGATTTGGTAAAAAAAAGGAACCAAGTGTTCGCAATGCTAGGAAACGTAAATGGGTTAATCACTATTGATAAGCTGAACATATGTGAGTACATCAGTGCAAGGATCAAATGCCTAGACGTTTGTGTCTATAGACGATGATGCACGGAGTGTCTACGCTGCACAAATTCTTGAGCGAGCAAGGATGGAGTGATATACATCACGACTTTTGTGTTTTTTTTTTTTTTTTTTTATGTCAAAACTACATGAAATTGTTAAAATGAAGATTGTTTAGTTTTTGTATGGAGAGAATATGGTAATGCTGGTGCATTCATTTGTGTATGAAGCTTTGTTGTTAAATTGTTTGTTTGAGACTTATGACTAGTTTTGTCATTTTGCTTAAAAATACTAATTTCAGCACATAGCTATCTCACTTCAAAATGTGGCTATCAAACACTCATTAACAAAACTAGGTTGCTTATAAATCTTAAGTTAAGATATCTAATTAATCCTAGACTAATTAGACAAGACTATCGGACAAAACTGAAAGAAAGTAGGGGACGTTTGACTAAAAAAATCTAACGTGAGAATGTGAATAAGTAATTGTGTGGTAATGAGACTCAATATAATTTTATTTTTTTGGAAGGTGACTCAATATAAATTAATTGTTAACACATTCTGATTAACTATTTTTCTCTTATAATTGTTTTTCCTCAAACACTTACGTATTCTTAGACAATAATTACTCCCTCTAGTTTAAAATTATTTACACGCATGCAATGACACATAAATTAAAAAAAATATATATAGTAATATAATTGGGACAAATAAAAAATGAATATTTTAGGTGATTTAGTGAATATGAAGAGAATTTAATGCGGTATAAAAAGAATTTAGCAAGGTTTAATATAAAATGAGGGTTTAAAATGAGTGTCAAATTTAAAAATAAAATGGTATTGTGACTTGTGAGAATATTAATTTTATGTGTTATTTTTTATATTGTTTACAAATAATCGTGAGACATATTGAAAAGGAAAATGGGTAAATAATCACTAGAGGAGTAAGTCTTTTATTTTATTTTTTTATTATGACATTTTTATATTAGAGCATAACGATAACGGAGTAAGTCTTTTATTTTACTTTTTTATTATGACTTATTTTTATATTAGAGCATAACGATAACAACATTTTCATTGCTAATTCACATGGAAATATTTGAACCATACCCTCCTACAAATCTTGAAATAAAGCACGATAAAATTACCATAGCCCACCATAGTCCATAGTGAAGAAATTAATGGGCGCGGCTAAAGGCACCCGGATTTACTATGAGTACACCCACGCGATGAGAACACACACAAAACGGATGAGGACACCCACGTAGAAAATACAAAATTGTCCTCTTCTCAATTTAAAACCTTTATTCTCTCTTTCTTACCCATAAATCGCCGCTACTTCGCCGGCACCCACTCCGACCGGCCTTCCCCCCACGCAGCCAGCTCCGCTGCGCACGCAGCCTCTCCCCCCTTCGCGGCCGCAGCCTCTCTCCCCCCTTTCGCGGCCGCAGCCCACTCCGCCAACGCCGCTCGACGTCGCGCCGCCCTCCCCGTCGCGCTTCCCTCCCCGTCGCGCTTCCCTCCACGGCGTGCGTCTTTTCGCCGTCGCGCTGCCCTCATGTCGCCGCCGCCTGCAACCATCTCCACCGCCCCTCGTTCGCGGCCACCACCCTCCCTTCTCCCCACAGACGCGGTCGCCGCCCGCCCCCTCCTCCCCTTCGCCGCGGCCGTCGTGCTCCTCCCCTCGCCGCCGCTACACAGGTAAGTTTAGTCTGAAAAATTAGAGGGTTTCTGAAAAAAAAAATTAGTTTTTTTTTTTTAAGTTTTGAAATTATTTTCGAACATAGGGCGTTTGTTTTGGAAAAAATTTCGAATAACCTGAGATTGTTTTGGAAAAAATTTCGAACAACATGTTCGATTTTTTTTTTCGAACAAATTTTAGTTGTTTTGAAATTTTTTTCGAACATATTGAGTTTGTTTAGGTAAAATTTTCGAACATCTCAACTTTGTTTTGGTAAAATTTTCGAACATATTAAAATTTTATTTTTGTGAGTTGAAATTTGAATTTTTAGGATTTTTGTTGTTTTGGTGGTGATGGTGGAGATCCGGATGATTCGGGTGTAAAATGATGAATCGGGTGTGAAATGGAATAGATGGGTGTACTCATCTGGCGTTTTTTTTAAAAAAGTACTGGAGAGGTAAAAACGTCTTTTTGCACCACTCTTGAGACAAAAAAAAATTCAAGTGGGTGTACTCATAGTAAATCCGGGTGCCTTTAGCCGCGCCCGAAATTAATTTGTAATTGTTTAGAGGCCCGAGCCAATATTTGTGTGGGCTTTTATCTGTTCAAGTGTTTCATTAGGACCAAAACAATAACCTTCATTCCGACGCCATTTCTACTCCTTTTTCCGCCCAATTTCTTTCTCTGCCCAGTCTCTCACCGCCGACGTCATTCCTTCGTCTGTAGCTTGCTGAATACAGAATTGCAGGTTTGATGAATTAGGGTTTAGCCGTTAAGATTTCTAAGGAAGCCACAAATTTCTGTTGACGAATTACCAAACCGATTCAGTTGGCTTTCGGTTTATTTTAAATTCTGTTTCGGTTTTTTTCAGCAACCTAGGCTGCATTCTTGAGACCTAGCACCGCTTACCGCTCCATCGCGTTCGCCAGCAGCACAGCCATTTTCCCGCCGCCGGCCAGCATACCGCACACACACTCTCCAGTCAATTCCAGTGAGTTGTTTGTGTGTGTGAGTTTTTCGTAGTGACTTTGAGTTGCGACTCTTGCACACTGAATCCTTGCTCTGTGTTACTGAAATATTAGGTCATCTGTTTTGTTCAATTTTTATTAATAAATTATATATTTCGCAAATATTAATATGGGATGAAATTGAATATTAGTATTATTTTTAATTGGACCCCCCTGATCTTAAGTTCTGGCACCATCACATCTTCATATGGTATATAGATGTGGCATGCTTTCCACTTCCACAATCGAAAGGTGAAAGATTGCTAGAAATGGCTGACGTTGGGCATTTAATTTTGTAGTTTTATAGTGCCATGGATGACAGCCTGTATGATGAGTTTGGCAACTACATAGGACCTGAAATTGAATCCGATCAAGACAGCGACAGGGAGGAAGAAGAGGAGGACCTCCCTGATAGGAATGAGGATGAGGAGCCCGTGTCTGATGATGAACGTGGGCCCGGGAAACCAAATGGGTGGCTATCCACTACTGATGATGTTGATATGGATGGACAGATTGTCCTAGCGGAGGATAAGAAGTACTACCCAACTGCTGAGGAAGTTTATGGGGAAGAAGTCGAGACCTTAGTCATGGATGAAGATGAACAACCACTTGAACTCCCCATCATAGCGCCTGTGAAAAATCTTAAGTTTGAGTTGGGAGTTAAGGATTCATCAACCTACGTATCAACACAGTTCCTCTTGGGTCTAATGTCAAATCCTATGTTGGTGAGGAATGTTGCTTTGGTTGGTCACGTGCAAAGTGGAAAGACGACGTTCATGGACATGTTGGTTGAACAGACTCATCACATATCAACCTTTGACCATAACAGCGAGAAACACATGAGGTACACAGATACAAGGATAGATGAGCAGGAGAGAAGGATATCCATCAAGGCTGTTCCCATGTCACTTGTTCTGGAGGATAGCAATTCAAAATCATATCTTTGCAACATTATGGACACACCTGGTCATGTTAACTTTTCTGATGAGATGACTGCTGCTCTCAGGCTTGCTGATGGTGCAGTACTAATTGTAGATGCTGCAGAAGGAGTGATGGTAAGTAATCTAATTTCTTGTAAATAATCTTTGCATTTATATCATTTTGAGTAGATTTCAAACTCCACTCTGTTATAAATGTTGCCTCTATCTATGTATTTAGTTTCTCCTTCGTTACAGGTAAACACTGAGAGGGCAATACGCCATGCAATCCAGGATCGCCTCCCCATAGTAGTTGTAATAAACAAGGTGATATTTCAAATCCAGTGTTTCTTTATGGAACACAATGTTTTTCGTTGAAGATTTGGTGTCTGATGAGGTCCTTTCTGTCGTATGACTTGTTTTTAATCATGTAATCAGGTTGATAGATTGATAACTGAGCTTAAGTTGCCTCCAAAGGATGCTTACCACAAGATAAGGCACACAATTGAAGTCATCAATAACCACATAACTGCAGCATCCTCAACAGCTGGAAATGTTCAAGTTATTGATCCAGCTGTTGGAAATGTTTGTTTTGCAAGTGGTAGTGCAGGATGGTCGTTCACCTTGTTATCGTTTGCTAAGCTATATGTTAAGCTCCATGGTATTCCATTTGATGCTAATAAGTTTGCGTCTCGGCTTTGGGGTGATTATTACTTCGATCCTGATACTAGAGGTTTCAGTAAGAAACAACCCGCTAGTGGAGCAGAACGGACATTTGTCCAGTTTGTGCTCGAACCTCTTTATAAACTATATAGCCAAGTGATTGGAGAACATAAGAAGAGTGTGGAGGCTACTCTGGCTGAACTTGGTGTGACTTTGAGCAATGCAGCTTATCGTTTAAACGTTAGGCCTCTATTAAGACTGGCATGCAGCTCAGTTTTTGGTAGTTCCACAGGCTTTACAGACATGTTGGTCCAACACATTCCATCTGCTAAAGATGCTGCACCTCGAAAGGTTGAGCACATCTACACTGGCCCCAAAGATTCTACAATTTACCAGGCCATGGTGGATTGTGATGCATCTGGTCCTGTAATGGTTAATATAACAAAACTATATCCTAAGCCCGACTGCAGTGTCTTTGATGCCTTTGGTAGGGTTTACAGTGGAGAAATTATGACGGGGCAGTCTGTACGTGTACTTGGAGAAGGCTATTCTCCTGATGACGAGGAGGACATGACTGTGAAAGAAGTGACTAAGTTATGGGTCTATCAAGCTCGTTACAGGATCCCCATTAGCAAAGCCCCTCCTGGTTCTTGGGTTCTAATTGAAGGTGTTGATGCTTCCATTATGAAAACCGCCACTCTTTGTAACTTGGAATATGATGATGATGTCTATATATTCAGGCCTCTCCAGTTTAACACTCTATCTGTGGTGAAAACGGCTACTGAGCCTTTGAACCCCAGTGAGCTGCCAAAAATGGTGGAGGGTCTTCGGAAAATCAGCAAGAGCTATCCGTTGGCAATTACAAAGGTTGAAGAATCTGGGGAGCATACAATTTTGGGCACTGGAGAACTGTACTTGGATTCTATAATGAAGGACCTTAGGGAGCTTTATTCTGAAGTGGAAGTCAAGGTGTCTATCAGTTATTATAATTCTGCAAAAAGTGGTACCATTAGAATTTCAAGCGTCTTACAGTGTTAGTTTTTTTTCTGATCTTCTCTTACTATCTCAAATAGGTGGCAGATCCTGTTGTCTCATTCTGTGAAACGGTTGTCGAATCCTCTTCAATGAAATGCTTTGCTGAAACTCCAAACAAGAAAAATAAAATCACAATGGTAAGTAAGCAATATAATGTTAAAGGTCTGTATTTATAAATTTTACTTAGTTACGCATCTCGTTTCATAGATTGCAGAGCCACTGGAGAGAGGACTTGCTGAGGACATTGAGAATGGTGTTGTAAGCATTGACTGGCCGAGAAAGAAGCTAGGTGACTTTTTCCAGTCAAATTATGACTGGGACCTGCTTGCTGCACGATCTATTTGGGCATTTGGTCCTGATAGGCAGGTCAGTTGAAGCTGTCTAGTCAATAACCTGTAATGGATTAAAGCTCTAATTGACATTTTTTTTCTTCCAACCTTCAAGTATCCATGATTGAGCTGATTCTTCTCAAACATTTTAACTTTATCTGTCAAATTATGACATTTATGATTTATCTATTGCTATCAGGGGCCTAATATTTTGCTGGACGATACACTGTCTAGTGAAGTTGATAAGAGCTTGCTAAATGCAGTCAAAGATTCTATTGTTCAAGGGTTAGTTATTTGATACGCCCCCTGCCCCCAACACTCCCCCTCTTGTAATGATTTCCTTGCTGATTGTTTCACCAATTCACTATGGACAGGTTTCAATGGGGGGCTCGAGAAGGCCCTCTCTGTGATGAGCCAATCAGAAATGTGAAATTTAAAATTGTTGATGCCAAGATTGCACCTGAGCCGCTGAACCGGGGAACTGGTCAAATCATTCCAACTGCTCGACGTGTGGCTTATTCAGCTTTCCTCATGGCTACGCCAAGGCTAATGGAACCAGTATACTATGTGGAGGTGAGTAATTTTCTCTGATCCTTGTATTTGTGGAATGCAGGCAATTAAAATATACTTGACACACATTATTGATGAGCTAGTTGTGGCTTGGGCAAATTATGTCAATGGCAATCTCTCAGATGTAGAATGATTAGGTGTTTTATGCATGCACATGAATTACGAAGAAATATCTATGTGTACGTGATAGTGGTGCTTGGCTTTGGTCCAAATAACAACTCTTGCTTGCAGTTTACAATATTAAATATAAATGAAAAATATGATAACTAGTGCCTTCTCCCGCAGCTCTTATTCTGTATGACTGAAACTTTATGAATTTTTTATTAGATACAAACTCCGATTGATTGTGTTTCTGCAATATATACGGTGCTATCACGAAGGCGTGGTCATGTCACTGCAGACATTCCCCAGCCAGGGACTCCAGCCTACATTGTTAAGGTTTGAGACCTTAGATACTCAATATTTATTGTGCTAGTATTTCCACTAAACTTATGAATTTAGTGGCATCTATACTTGATGGTAATATTGCTGCCCTTTTTCACATTTCTAGGCATTTTTACCCGTGATAGAGTCATTTGGCTTTGAGACGGACCTGAGGTATCATACTCAAGGTCAGGCATTTTGTTTATCTGTGTTTGATCATTGGGCTATTGTTCCTGGAGATCCGCTGGATAAAGGTATAGTCCTACGTCCATTGGAGCCAGCTCCAATCCAGCATTTGGCGCGTGAATTTATGGTGAAGACAAGGCGTCGTAAGGTATGATAACCCACTTTCACCATGATTTTGTCGACAAACTTCTGTATTTCAACTAAAAATTCCTATTGGTATATATAACTGTCGGGGTTCTATGGTGTGGCCTCCTGGTGGAATATGTCATTTGCCCCAATTTATTATTAAAATTGTCAAATTTTGTTGTGGAATATGTTTGAGGATCTTGAAGGAAAAAGTACGAGTCTAAGATGATTAACTTTGGCATTGGCATTGGTTTTGTCAGGGCATGTCTGAAGACGTGAGCATTAATAAATTCTTCGACGAGGCCATGGTTGTTGAACTAGCTCAGCAGGCTGCTGATCTTCACCAGCAAATGATATGAGGATTGATGAGACGATTCAGGAGATTTGTAATTTTATGAGCATCGTTGCTTGAGAAATATTGTTACGCCGTTAAATGATGATGATGTAGAGAGCAGGTTATGATGTAGAAGTGGTGTAGAATGAATCTATGGAAGAGATATTTGTAGCATTTTGACAAATCCACGTGACTGTAGTTTGTATGTTGGTAAATGCTTTGCCTAGAGTCACATTCCTATTTTTCTTCGAAATCAATGCCCTTTAAAAGGTCGGTTGACTTTTTATTCAACTTTCACAGGTTTTGACTATGATATACAAACACTGTTAAGGCTTCTACATGACAGTGACACCAGTCGACTGCTTCTGTTCAAATGCTTTGACTTTTTCTGTGTGTTTATTTTGTTATAACTAATCTCGACGGAAGCATTCATCAGACGCCCTTCTTATACTTACTATATGGGCCTTTTATTTTAAATTATCAGCTTTTAATATTATTATTCTTGAAAATATATGTAATCTTTTTTATTGCTCAATACTTAACTCATTATTACTCTCTACTTAATACTATTAATCATATAACTCAATTCTTAAAATATGCTTGAGCATGCATTGATCAATCAAGCACAGCACAATAGAGTGAGAGATAAAATCATATTTGCAATTGAATAAGTATTATACGAAAAGTTTTTAGTATGACTTTAAATCAACCGACATTGAACCAATTTTTTAGTGCAAGTTCATTATAAAGTCAACGGTTGTTATCTGAATAATGATTTTTCATGGATTTTGGCCAAAGTTAACATGGGAATAAATTTGTGGCCATCATCAATCAATTTTTGGCCAAAGTTAATTGTCTTAAAAGTGTGTTTTTTTTCCCTTATGGACCTGTCAATATCTATTTGTCGTAGTTAATACATAACCGGGATGAAAATAATTATACGCCATGAAACCAAACATTGCAACAAATCTTTATTCGATTCTTTTCACAAAGCACAATAATACATCTACGTTTTTTTTTCCTTGCACGCGTTAATTTCCCTCAAAAGTATAATTCTCCACTTAAAACACGGTTTAAGTATATAAATCTTTCCCCACTTGATGATAACGCAAGTGTCATCTTCTATCTGGAATAATCTGTCATTCCCTAAAATTAGAGTTTGAGTCCTTACTGAATAGATAATTTTAACCGGTACAAGTCCAAACAAATAAATCCTTTGGAGTTCTAATGTCAAAGCCTAGTAAACTCAACGGGTGTTATAAACAAACGAAATTACCAAAGGGTGTCATCTACTTATTTTTCATATTGAAACTGAACGTTGGAGTCCCCAAATCAGAATCCTTTCAGGTGTGATTTTTACAGGTTCATTTGACCAAATTTTGATCGCAAATCCGTTTTTACTTGAAACTAAATAACAAGACTGGATGAAATGTTAGTATTATATTCAAAATATAACCTACCGGTTTCTGATCAAAATTCAGCCGAAAAAATGTGGGAGCTTATTCCCCTATCTAGCAGCCAACGAGACTGAAATTCCCTCCGGAACCCTAACACTATCTGACCAAATTCTTGAACCCAAATAAAGCTTCGAAATCTTATCCGCTACCCATTTCATTTCGGGTCGCTCTTCCGGATCCTCCTGCACGCATTGCAACGCCACACGTATCAACTTCTCCGCCGCATCCACCGGAAACGAATCCCTCAACCTCTTATCCACCCACCACCTCAATTTCCCCTCCACCGCCTCCTCCCCGCCCTCCAACACCTCCCTCGCCGTCTCAATCACCGAAATCAACCGCTGATTCCCACTCCTCCGATCAAATTTATACCTCAAAGGCTCCTGCCCAGTCAACAATTCCAGAATAATAACCCCAAATGCGTACACATCGGATTTCTGCGTCGCCACCCCCGTCGCCTTAAATTCCGGCGACATATACCCTCTAACCCCCTCGAACTGCCTTTCCCCTGCCGCCGCCGCTAGTCTCCCCTCCTCCCCCGTCTCTACGCAAAGCTCCGCCGCACCGAAGTGGCAGATCTTAGCGTTGAACGACGGCTCCGTCACGATAATGCCGCTGGATTTAACGTGCTTGTGCACCATATCGATGCTTAATCCGGCCGTGTTGTGAATGTAATCGAGTCCATGGGCGACATCCGTCGCTATTTGCATACGCGACATCCACGTCGAAAGGATTGTGAAATCGGGGTTAATTTTGCTTCTCAAACATAACCCTAAATCGGACCCTTGCACGAATTCGTACACCAAATAAATATGCTCACCGGAGATTGAAACCCCGAGTAATTTCACTATGCTCATGAAATGGCTCCTACTGATTACAGAGAGTTTCTGTTGAACATCTGAATTCGTCATCGATTTACGGCGTTTCCGCTGGAATACAATGACGTCTTTGCCCTTGAGACTACACCGCCACGATTGGGAAGAGGAGGAATTGGATGAATAGCGTTTTCCGAGGAAATTGTTTGTGGCGGCGCGGATTTCGGAGAATTCGTAGATTTTGGTGCTCTCCGGCAAGGTATCGCGGAGGCTGGACAAGGAGGTGCGGGTGGAGACTGAGGCGGTGACGACGGAGCTGTCGAGGAGGTAAGAGGAGGCGGAGGATCCGCCGCCGGAGGAGGAGGAGGAGTATCTGCCGCGAAATGGATTTGATAGAGTGGTTTGCTGGGATTTTGATGAAGAAGAAGAAGAGGGTTTATCCGTTTCCGATTTGGATGAGGATTTTCTGGGAGTTCTTCTGGACGGGTTATTTCTCGGGCTTGGATTCGGGTTACGGGCCGGCTCGGAAGCTCTGGTCGCCATTTTCGATCTACACATAACAGAAACAGATTGCAGAAATTGTGACGAATTTACAAGAATGAAAATCTCGGAAGAATGGAGTGAAATTGAAGATGGATGGAGTCATTAGTGTTTCGGATTTAGGTCGTTGGAGACGGAAAAATTCATGAAAAAATAAATGAGAATGGGAATAGAAACGGAGAATTGGTGTTTGTTGTGGTTTAATAATATTCGGCAGTTGTAATTTGAGATTAAAGCAGATTGGTGGGTCCAAACTCGTGCTGATAAAGACAGGAGTCTAATTAAATTTCGAAGTTTGACTAACCTTTCTGTAACCCAAACGAAAATCCAATTGGTAAATTTGGTAACTTGCACCACACAGAATAATTTAATTTTTTTTATATAAAATTAGGACTATAAGTCAACAATTCGAATCCGTCATTAAAATTCTATTCCGAAAAACTCTAAAAGGGAAGGAAAATCGTAATCCCTAATGTCCCTCCACTCCCTCGTACTTTGCTACAAGACGCATCTCATCAGCAATGATGTAGATGAATCAACAATGAAGGCTTCTATGACATTAACTTTCAAGCTCATATATGACACTCTTCGGGGTTGACGGACATGACAAACCGGACCCCTTTTAAACGGGGCCTCTTACTTTTTCCTAAAAAAAATCAGTTTATTTTTGTAACTATACTTGTACTTATTTTGAGATTTTTTTCTTTAATATAGCAAGTAACATACAAATACAGTACTGTTTTGAAACTTAAACTTTTTAAATGCGCGTTTTGTGCTTTTTAGTTTTTCCACCGGGTTGATGAGATATAAGGTTTGTGAAGTTTTGTCGAAATTATATTATTAGTATTTGGAAATTCATATTAAATGTTGTCAACATAATTATCGGTTGCACTGGCGTAGGCGTAGCTAAATAGGATTGCTTTGTGGATGCAGCAGCCGTGATGAGTTTTGCTTATAAATTTCCCCACCTAACAATACGTCGATAGGTCCTGTATTGCTTATTGATTGTTAGATATATCATACTAGTAAAATGCAGGGCCGGTCCTAGGAATATCGGGACCTGAATCGAACTTTAAAAAAAGGCCCCATCTCTTCACATTTTTTATTCTATACGAATTCGTGAAACATAATGTAAAACAATTTTCAAAGGACTAATAATATACAATTTTTATCAATACTAAAAATAATATGACAATAGCGTTCCAAGCAATTACATAAATATGACTCGTCTAACTGTTTTAGTAGCAAAAGTATTAATCATGTCAGAATAATCAAGTTGCTCAATAATTCCTTGCTCAATTGATGACATTGCTAGTCCATTCAATCTTTCTTGTGACATGGTTGATCGGAGGTAAGTTTTAATGAGCTTCAACTTTGAGAAACTTCTTTCTGCACTTGCTACTGTAACTGGTATTGTCAACAAAACCTTATAAGCAATGTACGCATTTAAAAAACACATATCCATTTTATTCAAATAATTCACCACATCAATTGCAGATTTTGTTCATGTCGGTAAAGAGAACTTAAAAAAGGATAACTCCAAAAATAAATCATTGCCTTCAACGTCGGAAACACCATTATGTGTTAGAGAATTTTGAAGATTCATACAAGACCTCAACAATCTTTCATCATCAGCACTTCGTAACTTCTCCATATTGAACAAAAATCCAAAAACCTCTTCATATTTTTTGAACTGTGTAAATCGGGATTCTATAGAACCTCGGGCTTGATCAATTATAAAGAGAAAGTAATTAACTCTAAAGAATCCTCGGCTGACTGTGATATTTCTTCACTCCTGGTTTCATCAAATTGCTTCTTTCTTCGAATAATACGTTTTTCTCTAAATACAGCTTCAATACCCATCTCACTTGCCATTTCCTTAGCTTCACCCATGGCCTTAGCAAAACCAGTTTCCCTATATTCCTCAAGAAATGAAATAAGCCCTTGCAAAAGAGTGATAGCAACATCAATATCCATGTTCTCAGATTGAAGAAATTTGCTAACACGATTGATTGCATATAATAACTTGTACCAAATAACCACACTGAGTAAGAACTCAAAATTCTCAAATTCATACAATGTCAAAGATTCAACTTCACTCTTTGTCTTGGGATCTTCAATATCATTGGTTAAGTCAAATAAAGCATCTCTTACTTGCACAATTTGCTCTTTTATAGCTTTAACACTCTCAAGATGACTTTCCCAACGTGTTTGTGACAATGGCTTAACCATCAAACCCTTCACACGGTCTTTGAAAATCTTCCATCGCTCGGTAGAAGAAGAGAACAATGTATAAGTACGTTGTATCACTCCAAAAAAAGACAAGGCCCTAGGACAAGAGTTTGTCATATCACATAACGTCAAATTAAGACTATGACAACCACAAAGAGTATAAAAAGCTCTTGGATTTAATTCAAGTAGTATATATAAGAGATATGTTATATGCGTATTATATATATTATATATAAGAGATATTTTAAAAGATATATACCATATATATAAAAGAGTTTTTTGAAAAAAATGGGCCCCTAAAAATTTGGAATATTCCTGGGCCTGAATCGGTCGCCTCGTTGGCCTTACATTAGGACCGGGCCTGGTAAAATGAAAGGTGAGAGATAAGAGTTTATAAAAAAAAACTAGTAACTTTTATTGAAATTGATAATAAAAAAAAGTTGATTAGTTTTCACTGAGATTGAAGAAGCGATTCATCTGTTCCATTTTTCGTGTTCCACTGGTGTTCCACTTCCCTGGATCTTTAACACATGTCACCCCAATATTATAGGACATTGATTATTTTTTAATATGACACGTGTCAATCATCCGTATAGTGTCTTTTTGAAAATTGAGAATAAAATTAGAAGACAATGGATATTAACACCCACATTTCTTATAAATGAACTTACAACCATCTCTAAATTTAAACTAGCAAATTACAAATAAAAAAATATATAATACAGTATAACATACACATTTCTTCTCTTTCTCTCAAGAGTGCAAGTTTCTTATTTTCAAAATAATAATTCACATATCTTCCTTAATGATTCATGTGCAACTTCATCCCTTCTATGAGTATTGGTTTTAGAAGTTTCTTACAATTTTGCTCATAGCTGAATATTTGGGGGATTATTTTTTTTAAATGAAAAACAATTCACAAACACACACAATCTCTTTTTTTTTTTCCACCCAATCTCTAAATCTGAAATTCATTTTTTGCGCTTAAATATTAGAAAAAGAAGTAAACAAATGCAGTGAATAATTTTGTGTTGCATCTTTTAGGTGTGTCCGAATTTTAGGAGCAAAGTAATAGTAAGACTAAGAGATACTCCCAAGGGGACCTTCTATATGTAGTCAGGGTGTCGTAACGTGTCGTAATGACTACCGTAGTCAGTTAATCTAAGCCATTAAAAATCTAATCTAAAGGTTTAGATTTGATGATCTGTTACCTTTTGTAAATTTTACGATATGTATTGTCGTAAAGTATCATAAATTTGTATTTTCTATTAAATTAAATTAATTAAAATATATTATTGTAAATTTACATTTTTATCCTTATACAATAAAAAAATTTATTACAACAATTATCTACACCCGCTAATTTTATGAGTTCACCCCAAATCATTTTTTACCATAGTTATCTGCACCCATTCATTTTATGAGTTCACCCAAATCATTTTTTACCATAGTTATATGCACCCATTCATTTTATGAGTTCACCCAAATCATTTTTTACCATAGTTATCTGCACCCATTCTTTTTATGAGTTCACCCCCAAATCATTTCTTTTTTACAACGGTTATCTACACCCGCTCATTTTATGAGTTCACCCACAAATTATTTTTATACCACAATTATCTGCACCCGCTCATTTTATGAGTTCACCCCAAAATATTTTTTTAAAAATAATTACATTTAAAAGACTATATTATTTTTTTATTAATTAACACAAAATATAATAAAATCAACCCTAATTTATACATTTACAATCTACAACCGAGTCATTGCCGAGTTACCGTCGATTCACCACCAAATCACTCATATTTTTAGAAAAAAAATTTGTAAAAACATAATTAAAAAAAACTATCGAGATTAGGCACAAATTTTAATTTTTTTTTCTTTTTAATTTTTCTTCCCATTTTCAATTTTTATTCCAAACTTTTTATTTTTTCGTTTTTTTTTGTTTCCTACTTTTTTTTCATTAGTATATTTTTTAGTTTTAATACAAAATAATATTATATGTATGATTTTATTATAATTCCTCCGTCCCAGTGAAAGCTCCTCATGAGCTTCGGACACAGAGGTTAAAAAATATGATATAATAAGTGGATGTATGAGAGGTGATGTGATTGAGAGAGAGAAGAATATAATGAAATGTGAGAGAGAATAGTTTGGCAAAAAAGGAATGAGTAACTTTCATTGGGACAAACGAATAAGGAAAGTTGGGTAGTTTTCAATAGGAAGAAGGGAGTAGTCGGTAATACAACAAGTAATAATCAGTAATACTATAAACAGTAATCAGTAATACCATTAACAATAATTAGTAATACCATGAACATTAATCAGTAATACCATTAATATTAATCAGTAAAATTTTATACAATAACAAATAATTTCACACATCTAATTATATTCAATAATAAAAAAAATAATTATCAGTAATACCATGAACAGTAAGTAGTAATACCATGAACATTGAATAGTAATATCTCATACAATAACAAATAATTCCACAAATGTAATTATATTCAATAATACCAAAAATAATTATCAGTAATACCATAAACAATAATATGTAATACCTTAAAAATAATACTCCCTCCGTCCATGAAAAGTAGTCCCATTTGCCCTATATTTCTTGTCCACAAAATGTAGTCACATACCCTTTATGTAAACTATCACCCTTCAACCATCACTTAATTACTTAAATTGTCATCAACTTTATTCACAAACAATCACTTTATTCACAATAGGCCCCACAATACCCTATAATACCCTTACTTTATCTATTTTTTTCTTAAAACACGTGCCCCACTCCCATGTGACTACTTTTCATGGATGGAGGGAGTAATAATCAGTAATACCACAATTAATAATCAATAATCATTAATATTAATTCAATAGTGTATTAATAGTAATACCGCAATCAATAAATAGTAATACCAGTATCAATAATACCAATAACAATAATACCATAAAAAAAGTGGAGAGAGTGCAGATCGGGGTGTACTAAAGAAAATAGAGGGTGCACATTACCAAGCCCAATTGAAGGAAACTCTAGCCCAATGGGAGGGCACCCTAGGTCAGTAGTCGCCGCTTGAGATTTCATCAGTAAGGTCACCGGCTCCGAGTGTCGTCCGGTCAGAGATCCATCAGCAACATACTCACAGTCCTCCGTCGGGCCGTCATCAGCCGGAGGACGAGGCTGCGCAGGAGCAGGGTGAAGAAGACGGATGAAGCAATGTACAGTAGCTTCGATTTGGACAGAGATGAACGACGAGAGAGAGGCAGCGTCGATCCGAGTGTTGCAGGCGAGCGCCGTTGATGTAGGAGAAGCTCCTGGATCGCGAACGCAAGGGAGATTGATCGAAGCAGTCGCGTCGGTGGTCGAAATGAGGAGAGGATTTCGGCCTCCATGGATCGTGGCCGAGATGGAAGATTATGTCGATTGTTATGGAAGTGAAGAATCGCGATTGCGATTCGAGGAGGGGTCTCGGGCTTCAGTGGCCGAGACCGAAGCGCCGCCTTCGCCGTCGAGGGGGTGGTCGGGCAAGGTGGTGGCTGGGTCACCCGCCGACATGCATGGATTTTCGACAGGTCCTTTACTCATCAAATTAAAATTAAAATTTAGGTGCACCGCCGATCGACTTTAATAAAATTATACCTATAATATTATTTTGTATTAAAATTTAAAAAATACACATGCAAAAAATGGAAAAGAAAGACAGGAAAATTTAAAAAGGAAAAGAAAAAAAAAACAAGGAAATAAAAATTTTGAAAAAAAAATATTTGAAAATGGGAAGAAAAAAGAAAAAGAGGAGGGGGAAGAAAAATTAAAAAGAAAAAAATTGAGATTTGTGGCTAATTTCGATAGTTTTTTATTAATTATATTTTTACGCTTTTTTTTAAAATATGGGTGATTTGGTGGTGAATTGATTTTTTAGAGTTTATTTTATTATATTTTGTGTAAAATAATAAAAGGATAATATAGTCTTTTAAATGTGATTATTTTTTAAAAAATATTTTGGGGTGCACTCGTAAAATGTGCGAGTGCAGATAACCGTGGTAAAACAATAATTTGGGGGTGAACTCATAAAATGAGCGAGTGCAGATAATTGTGGTAAAAAATAATTTGGGGGTGAACTCATAGAATGAGCGGGTGTAAATAACTGTTGTAAAAAAGAAATGATTTGGGGGTGAACTCATTAAATGAGCGGGTGCAGATAATTGTTGTACAAATATGTTTAGGGGGTGAATTCATTAAATTAGCGGGTGCAAATAATTGTAGTAAAAATATGATTAGGGGGTGCACTCATTAAATTAGTGGGTGCAGGTAAAATATAAATAAAATTTAAAAAGAAGGGTAATATAGTAAATAACAAAATATAATTTAAATAATGCTAAAAATAACTTAAACCTGTATGACAGGTAGCAGGTCGTTTTTACGGTTACGACGCCACATGGCGCGATTCGACAAAGTGACTGCGTAGTCACTTTGTAAAATGTGACTACAGTACTCCCAAGAGTCCAATCTTGTGTGAATAGTATTTTATTAGATAAACAATAGTCACACGCGTATTTAATTATTCCACAACTCATCACTCGTATATTTACCTAATGCGCTTTTTTTAAATAATACGACTATTTCCCTACTCATAAACCAAAAAAGAAAATTTGCATTAACTAACTTTTAGGCTGTAAGATGCATTTGAATGTAGTCGCACGCATTAGTTCTTTACATATTATATGACTTCATCGATGATGCCATGCCACCCTCATAATAATAATAATAATAATATCCAATGGGTGAAGTTTTTTTTTCAGTATATAAGATATATAATGATTCAATGAAAGGAGAACAGAAGCTACGAATTGATTCATTTTGTATTCATAATTAATTCAAATGGAACATTTTAACTTTTTATATTGTGACCCCCAGAATCTTTTGTATTTGAGTTGTATAAATGTGGACTAAAATATAGGCTGTGCTATTTAATACTCCATTTCCACCGCATTTAAATCTTAATTGGATTTTGACTAAGTTAATTGTACGAGTTTCCAATTATTATACACCATCTATCCCTCCACAAAGATAGCTATATTTGACTTTACACCACAAAGATAGCTATATTTGACTTTACACGCAGATTAAGAAAAATCAATAAAAAAAATCAATAAATGTAGTCAATTTTAGCTAATATGTTAATTTTACCTTTAAAATCTCATACTTCAAGTTCAAGATCTGCTAAGCATTAATTACTCTTATTAATTAAGGGTAAAATTGACAATAATGCATTTAATACTAAAGTAAAAGAGAACATGTAGCTATAATTTGGGACATCCAAAAAAAAAAAGAATATCTATTTTTGTGGGATGGAGGGAGTATGAAAGAAAATCCTTAACCAAAGAATTTGTGTGAAACTATTAAAATAAAAAATTAAATATCTTTTTTTTTAAATGGTTATTTCTGATGCACCCATTTCATTATTTAATCATTGTAAATAAATATAAATCAAAATTCATAATCACTCCAATTTTTACCCACAGATTTTCAACCAAACATTTTTTTTTTGTTTGTGGGAGCAGTTTTCATAAAAAAAACACTTCTAAGAAATATTAGTTCATAAAATGAAATTGTTTTAGCTCTTATTGTTGTATGTTTAAACTTATTGCATCTGCTCAACTTAAAACTTTTTCTTTATATAAATTAATGTTTTTTTGTTTTTTGTCATGCTAGGATCCATTAAAATGTGGATTAATATTGTGTCAACATTTTTACTACTAAAAATCTATAGATGATGTATACGAAACAGATCTTAAAATCAATGTATACCACTAATAATACGAAATTTAAAATATCAGTAAAAAGTAAAATTTGTGTGAACTTTTTTTAGGTGAACTTCATACTATATTTTATTCATTTAGAATTTGTTAGGCAAGATCAATAGAGCTTACGAATTTCATGCTATCTATCTATGAATTAGTATCATATAAATTTTCGTAGTAAAATGTGAAAAGAACTTTTCCTCTTGTGTGTTTGTTGGACTATTTCTCCATGCTTCCAAAAATAGTACTCAAGTGTAACATACTACATATATGTACTTTCGTGACTTTCGCAATTCATTAAAGAAAGTAATAGAAAATATTACTTCACTATTTAAAAAAAATAACAACCGATTTGCATCACATATATTGATATATAGCAGTAATATATATATGCATGGGTTCAATATAATGTGAAATGAATGAAAATTGCAACTGATATTACTGAAAAAAAATCTGCATTTAGAGGATATGTTACGAATAAAAACTGAAAATTTGACCATATTTGACCGAAATGTATTTCGGATTTATAGTGAACATGTTATCCAAACATTTATGCTGATTAAAGTAAACCTCCAAATCATGTAATCAATCCCTTGCAGAAAATAAATAAATAGATCCATCGATTTCACCCGTAACTACCCAACAAACTCTAAATATATTAATCATGAAACTCTATCCGCAGGGAATAAATTGAGAATTAAATAACAATTTCTGAATTTATTTCAAATACCGTGATTGGTACACTCATTCCATTGAAAATGATCATTCTCAAAATAATTATAATTCAAAAAATATCAACACTAATATTTATTTTAACAATATTATCTTCCACACTCAACAATCAGTATTAATAATCCAAAAAATAATATACAATAGTAATATTAATAATTTCAGTAATCAATATTTAATAATATTAAAAATAACAATACTAATAGAGTAATTAATTATTTCAACATTAAATAGTAGGAAAAAAATACTATATAATCAAATATAAAAACAACTACTCACTCCTTCACAATTTAGATTGTAAATTCCCTTATTCACACAATCCAACTTGGGACTTTGCTACTAAAAATCTTAACAACCAACAATAACAATAATAATTTAGGACAAATACAAATAATACCAGAATTATATTCATTGTCAATACCAACCAACCAAATAGTTTATCACTTTATTGTTTTGCAAGGTCCCCTATATTTTGGTCCGAGCTCCCCCGAAACACGAGACAATAGTAGACTTTTTTCCAATTCAACTTAGTGGGCCAATGTACATACCAACTCTAATTAAGTTTTAAGTTATACATAAGCAGTGTTTGCACTTTGCAAGCCATTTCATTTCAGGTCTTAATCACAATCTAAAAACCCATTGCTGCATAAAGAGTACATTATAAATCAACTCAAAGGGCGACAATTCATTATTTGTAAACTACATAATACATAAATTAACTCGAGCTTAGCAGCATACACAGAGATCTAACATGCGAACAATGACCTCAATGACCATATGAAAAACGAAGCATTCATAATATTGCCAGCCAACAATTACTGAAACCCAAATTCAGAATAGACATTCGACCAATTTTATGCTGATGAGGTATTAAAACAGCAATCAAAACAGTCATACACAGTAGTTGAAAAATGAGAGTAAAATATAGGAGAATTTGACACAAGTGAATTAGCTTATGTTCAATTACCATCGGAAATTATGAATTTAAAGGGAGCACTGCTGGAAATTGTCAAAACTCTGCCAAGGCAGCAAAGGAAATGAGTATTGAGAGCAGGAATTTGGATATGAACATGAACACAAAATCCAAATGTTCTCTCCTCTGTTGGAACTTTAATTGTTAGTGTTTTGATTGCCTATTAATACAAATTATGCAACCTCAACACAAGCTACGAGTACTACCAAATACAAATTATGCAACCACACTTTTTGTTCTAATATGCATTTAAACATTGTATACTGAAGTTATCATATCTTCCTATAAATCTACCTCTAAGAGGGACCATGTAATATGAAACGACAGAGATGATACCTTATAACAATAGATAGCACTGCACCATAACAAATTAGGAACTAATTTTTCATATAAGTAATGGTTTTCTCCTTATTCAGCAAAACGATACAGTGAAAAGTTTACAAAACAATCAATATCAAGATAACATAATATGTAAAGCACATAGTGGACAAATCTTTGATTTCTCAGAAATAGAATTTAAACACGGTAAAACAATAGTGCAAAAATTCAAATTATAAAGAGAAAACCAACAAAACAGGTAAATGAAACATGTTCAAAGATCTGAAATTAAACAAAAATGATGTTCAACAATTATCCATTACATGACAATAATGTAATCCCAAAATTACTCAAAATGTAGATATAATAATTCCTTCAAAAAGCTACCAACACATTCATATCATCTAGAACCTGAGTTTGGAAAAGAACCAGCGGTTTTTCCCGGTCTTGAAGCGCTCTTCGAACCTAGCCTTGGTCTCCTTGGCCGCCGTCACCTTCTTATCCCTGGACTGCAAGCAATCCGGCGTGACCACATCCTTCAGATCTACATCCAGAGTGTAACGCGTGGGCATTATATGGTTATAGTTAACCAATTTGATGAAGCACTTGACTCGCGACTTCTTGGCCTGCTTCTTCGCAGAGTCCTTGCGAATGACCTTGCGCGGGTACTTCATGAGCCCCGCCACCAAGCAATGGCCGTAAGCACGGTCGCGAGTGCCTTCATCGAATGATCGGACGATCACGGCTTTGCGACCGGCATATCGTCCTTGAAGGACTACTACCGCTTTGTTAGGCTTGAGGAACTTAACCATTTCCGCCGCTCTCTGCTCTTCTCTCTCACGCACGCTCTCTCTGGTTTGGGAGTGACGAATTAGAAACCCTAGAATTGATATATAATGTCCAACTGGGCTTCGATTAAGGCTTCTTTTGGGGTTTGGGTTGTACTAAGATTTGGGTCTAATTGTATTGGGGCCAGACAAAACTGGAATCCTTATTTTAAATGGGCACACATACGCCTTTGACGAGGACACCCCTCGCTTGAAAGACTCATTCTAAAATGAGTACACCCACGCTGAAAACCTTAAATTACCCTTACCCCTATTATCTATTTTCGTTTAGAATTTTTTTTTTCCTTTATTAAATTTGAGTAACATGTTCATATATATATATTTTTTAACATTGTTCATTTATTTATATTTTGGTTTCAAAAAAAATTCATTTGTTCATATTTATTTTTTTAACATTGTCCATTTGTTCATATATATATTTTTTTAAATTATTTATTTGTTATAATTTTTTCCGAAAATTGGTATGATGTTCATATTAAAAATGTTTAGAATTTTTTTTTTTTTGAAAAAAAAAAGTGTCTTTTTCGATGAATCAGACTCAAAAATTCAAATAAAATAAAAAATGAGGCAAACAATGTAGGATATCAAAATGTGTGTTCTCAACCTATATTATTCAAATAAAATAATACTAGAAAAGCATAGCATACCAAGAAACAAACATAAACCCTAAAACAAAATCAACACATGAACATTACACACACAAAAAAAAAAAATAGTTTCAAAACAATTATAAAAACTTATAAATGAGTATCTAGCAGACTAGCACCCTACGAAATGTTATTGAACCTACGTTCATTGTTTTCGATCGATCCAACAGTCCAGCCACAATTTTTTTTTTTTTGAAAAGTTTTGTTTGACTAGAATGATTCAATCGATTTACACTCCCGCAATATGTACGGTGAGTGTACTCATCCGTGATATTAAAAAAAAAATTGAATACAAGGTATTTCAAACATTTCACACACCATAAATTTGAAGAGAAAAAACAAGTGGGTTTTCTCATCGAAGGCGTGTGTAACCGTGCCCATTTTAAATATGCAAACTAGAAAAATATATAATAATAATTTATAAATACATTTTTTATTATTACTCCATCTATTCCACAACTGTTTGCACCAAATTTATAGCACACAAACTAAGAAAAGAGTAATAAGTGGAATGTCGAAGGGTACTTTCAAAAACTTTTATGAATAAAAGAAAGAAAACGATTGAATTGAGTGTAAAAGTAATAGAATTTTTTGTAAATATATTAATATTGTAAATGTGATGTTTTTGAAGGAGTTTCTTGTTTGGGATGTGCAAACAATTGTGGAACGGGAGGGAATATCATTTATCGACTACTTCTTGCAATTTTCGCTATGACTTTTGTGCCTTTTACCTATTCTTTATCCATTCGCGATTTTTGAGGATTGTCAACGATTTGTTTTTGTCGACTCTCTTTACTCACTAAGCTCCCACGCGCGACGACACTATCTGTTGAGCTTTCTTTTCGAGCACAATAGGTTCTAAATTTGTAATTTTAGAGAGTGCAATATTTCAAAAGATGACGAGGCTAGGGTGTTGTTGAAAAGGAGTGAACTAACCAAAGAACGTATATATTGAAACTTATATTGTGAGTGTTATCTCATAATCTCAAAATCAGCACAGTAAACTACTGAGCTGATAGGATCAGATAAGATGACTTAGGCCTTATCAGATGAGTTGAAGGGTTTCAATCAGATGAGAAGGTGATGCTTAGAGTTCAGCACAGTTGGGATCAGCACAGTAAGATCAGCACAGTACTGGATTAAGATCAGTACTTCAGCAGACTGGACTAAGATCAGTACTTCAGCAGAGTGTACCAAGATCAGTACTTCAGCAGAGTAGATCAGCTCAGTACCAGATCAACACAGTACTTGGGTCAGCACAGTACCAGGTCAGCACAGTACTTGGGTCAGCACAGTACTTGGTCAGTGCAGTTAAGATCAGCACAGTATGAAGTCTATCAGCAGAGTTAGCTTTTGATCACAGGAACAGAAGAGTTGAGTATCAGATCACTAAAGTAGTGATCTGATCTTTATGGGCAAGTCTTCTGGTTCAAAGTTAGTTAGTTTAACTAACAGTTTTACAGTTACAACAACTTGAGGGCATAACTACCATTTCAGTTGGGCAATAACAGAGCACATGGGTTGTTACAAGCGGTTGCAAACGGTTGATAACTACTCAAAACAGTTCCTAACAGCAGCAACTACCTTTGGTCTTTATAAACTCTTGATTGTGTACATTGTAAAGGTTGACACCTTTTTTGGGATGAGAGATTTAGTACGTTATTGTATTCTTTGAGTTGTGTGAGTTCACGAGTGAAGTGAGGAAATATCCAATTCCGAGTGAATGAGTGTGTAAACATTCTTTATCAATCAAAGAAGTACTAGTCTGGTCCAGTGGATGTAGATCACATTGATCGAACCACTTAAATCCTTGTGTGTTGTTTGTCTCATTGCTTACTTTTCTGAATTACTATCCTAAGAGCAGTTATTTCTTCTATATTCAAGTGTTCTAATTAGTTGGAGACGTCTAACCGATCGGAATCATCTTGACAATTGGCGCCGTCTGTGGAAAACTGAAGTAGCTGCAGATCTAAAGATGGGGAATTCTACCAAGTACAACATAGAGAAGTTTACAGGCACTGGAGATTTTGGGCTGTGGAAGGTCAAAATGCAGGCCCTCCTTGAACAGCAAGGATTATTCGAGGCTCTCGAAGAATCCGAAGAGATTGCAGAAGAATCTGCAACAGCTGCGGCTGAAAGGAGCAAGTTGCTCAGGAAAGCTCGAAGCACGATCCTACTCTACCTTGGAGATAAGGTCTTGAGGGAGGTTGCTAAAGAGAAGTCAGCGAAGGAGGTTTGGGATAAGCTTGAGAAGCTATATATGGTGAAAACTCTTGCTAACCGACTCTATTCGAAGCAGAAGCTGTATGCCTTTAGAATGGGAGATGACAAACCCATTACGGAGCAGCTAGATGAGTTCAATAAGATTCTTGATGATCTGGAGAATTTGGATGTCAAGTTAGAGGAAGAGGATAAGACTCTGATCTTATTGAGTGCTCTGCCTAAGTCCTTTGAAATCCTAAAGGACACCATCTTGTATGGTAGAAAGAAAGCAATCACATTGGAGGATGTGATCTTGGCTGTCAAGTCCAAGCTGTTACATAACAAAACATCTCAAGGAGATAAAAGTAGCAGTGGGGAAGGATTGGCAATCAAGGGAGGTCAGAAGAAGTCTGTCTCCAAGAAGGGGTCTAGTCAACCCAAGGGAGCTGATAAGGGAAAATCAGCAGTGTCAAATCAAGGGAAAGTAGTGTGCCACCACTGCAACAAACCTGGGCACTTTAAGAGTACTTGTTACAAGTACAAACAGCTTATGAGAAAATCTGGTCCTAAGAACCCTGTTGATAAGAATCAAGCAAATCAAACCCAAGATGATAAGGAGCAGAAAGGCTATGAGTCAGCTCAGTCCCTATCCATCACTTCCACTAAAGAGCAGCAATATTGGATTTTAGATTCAGGGTGTTCTTTCCACATGACTCCAAGAAGAGAGTGGTTTCATGATTTTAAGCATCAGAATGGAGGTTCTGTGTTGTTAGGGAATGATCACACTTGCTCAATATGAATTGGAGCTGCATCAGATGGATGTGACCACATCATTTCTTCATGGGACTTTAGATGAGAAGATCTACATGAAAATACCAGAAGGGTTGGACATAGAAGATGGAGAAGACAAAGTGTGCTTACTCAGAAAATCACTCTATGGACTCAAACAAAGCCCTAGACAATGGTACTTAAGGTTTGATGAGTACATTTGCTCAGTTGGTTTTGCAAGAAGCTTGTATGACAGCTGTGTTTACTTCAGGAGGGTTGGGAGTTCAGTTACCTATCTTCTGTTGTATGTAGATTGATTCACGTGTTATGCAACACTAAATAAACAACCGCAAGTGTACGGCGTCTATTGTAGCGTGATAAGCACGAGGTCGATCCCACAAGGAGGTTAAGCGTAAAAGTGGTAGTTTGCTAGTCGAGTTCTAAGTAGACGTGATCGATAATTTGAGTGGTGTGAATTACTCTAAGATTACCTAACAAGTGTCACAAATAAGTAATGAAGAGTAAATACGAAATCGATCAAATACCATGCAAATCAATAAAACGAAGGTAAAATGGATAAAACTCAAAGAAAGAAAGTGGGTTCCAAGGCGATTGTAACACTTAGATGTCCGTTTATGAATGTTATCTCGTTTAGATGGCCATTAAGTTTATCTCATATAGGGTGATCACACAAGAAGAATTAATTAATCTCTCGATCTAATTAACCAAAGGCGCAATGCAACATAGGCTCGTATTTCTACCTCACAAACATTACACCGCCTAAAAGAGCTCCTAAGACCATTCGATTCCCTCTCCGATAATTAATCCTCTCTCGAGCTCATAATAATATCGGGTTGCATGCTTGCATACGATTAAATGAAATAAATCTCTCGATCTTACTCCAATTAACAATAGATAAGCAAATCATCATGGCCAATAACAACATGCTTGACAATGGATAATTAAACATGCAAATAGGAAACAAACACCAATTAAAGCAAGAAATTACTCATAAACATCAATCCAAGTCTTACAATGCCTTAGAACCACAAATGTGTTTAGCTAACTACTAACATAATCCAATTACAAATTCCAAATGAAATAACTAAATAAAAAGGAAAAGAAAGAGAAAGCTTAGTCTAGAATGTGGTAGGGAATGGAATTTGGGAGCTATTGCATCCTTCCTTCCTTGAATTGATGAAGAATTGAGAGAGAAATTGCCAAAACACCTTGAAGTATGTGAAAGTATGTGTGGAATTGAGGAATTTGGGGGTGAATGGCTTGGATTTCAAGAAAGGGGCCTTATATAGTGTTGGGGAAGGGTTTGGATGGCATATTTGCAAGTTGATCCCTCAAAAATGGAGAAAATACAAGTTTGGCACCGAAAATGGGGTTACTCGGCCGAGTTGGGGTCACTCGGCCGAGTGGAGTACTTAAAGAAACGTGTTTGCGCTTTTTCCAGCCGAGACTCGGCCGAGTTGGGATCACTCGGCCGAGTGCGCAGAAAATGTGGAACTCGCAGATTCGGCCGAGTAAGGTTACTCGGCCGAGTGATGTCCAATTAAGGGGCTACGCATTCAACCTTACTCGGCCGAGTTGGCTCACTCGCCCGTGTGCGCAGTAGTGTGCAAAGTTGCAGATTCGGCCGAGTAACGTCACTCGGCCGAGTTGCCTCCTCTTCTCGTTTCATGCATAACTTTCGCCTCGGGTGTCGGATTGACTCGATTCCTTTGGCTAATCCACTCCATTTTTCGAGACGAATCCAACCATGCACTCCTCTTTCCGGTCCGATCACTTGTGGTCTGTGTTTTGCTCCAAATTCCATCGTTTTACCTACAAAATCGACAAAACACAACCTTTCTCTCATTTTGGCTTAAACATTCATAATCAATGCATAAATCAATCAAATCCACATCAAAACATGCTTCACATGTGCCTCTAAAACGTGTAAATTCCACCCGAATCAAACTCCCCCAAACTTAAAATGTTGTTTGTCCTCAAACAACTAAGCACTCAAAGCAATGAGGGTGGAATGATCACAATGGAATATTCAATGCAAATCACACATGCAAAGTAAGATGTAATGATATCTCTTTCTCCAAGTGCATTTCTCAATGAAAGTCATAGACTCACTCTTGCAATCCACATTCATAAACCAAAGAATGCACAAGTACACAACACATTGTGATGGGAAACATGATCCAAATGCTCAAATCCTCTACTCACATGATGGAGTGTTTCTCTCAAACACACAAACAAATTAAGGATATTAATTCACTCATCAACCAAGTCATGCTATGCAATCACCATATGCTTGCCCAACTTCTACTTTCTACCCACACTCAAATGCTCAACAATGTGATCAATAAGACTTAATCAAGGATGTAACATTGGCTCTTTGGATAAGGTCGGATGAATTTGGGAATTGTGACTCTTTTAGTGGAGGACAAAGCTTGTTGTTTTACAATTTGTGCTTTCATTTTCAAAGTTTACAAACTCCATCCTCACTTTTCTTTTTCCATTCATTTTCAAGCATTCATCACCTCATCTTTTTAACCATTTTTCTCTTCTTTTCAAGCTTTTGGGGCTCTTTGTCCCTCTTTTCTTTTCCTTGATTTTCTTTTCATCTTTCTCTTTTTCTTCTTTCAACTTCTCCAACTTTTCTTTTCACCAAAGATATTCATTCAAGCACATGTTTTCCACTTTGTCTTTTATCCCCCACTAGATATAGGTATCAAAGGCTCAAAAGGGCTAAGTGGTTAACATTGTAGTTTTGCCAAGAAAATGAGGAATTAGGCTCAAGGGGCTAACTACGGAAAATTACTTCGGTTTTGGGAAATTTTGGCTAAGTGACTCTTTTAGAACAAGATGGCCTATATCACATCACAAAGTTTCACACAATCATGCTTTCAAATAAGAACTTAGGCAAGTTCTAGGATTACTAGCAATAACATAGTCCACTCTCAAATGAACTAAACCGGATTACATGCTCGATTCAAGGCTCAATTCTCACCGGTTTATTCAATAGGACCCTCACATTCATCAAATGTTCCCAAACAACAACACATCATGCATCCATGCTATCAAAGATCACAAATATGAACACAATCATGATACTATATCCAACATCAATCATGCTTACATTCAAAGCAAATAAACATCACCACAACTACTCAACAATGGATTCCAATGACTATTCATGCTCACATTTCACCAAATGTCCACTACCCAACATATGATCAAAACCAACTTAAACAATATAAGCATGTGAAAGCCAAGTGTGCGCCGGTGCAAAATATGACACAAGTAGAATGACGAACCGGTGCAAGGGTAACAACTAGTAGAAAAATAAAAGAAAAATAACTCCCCCAAACTTAGAATTTTACTATGTATAAATTCTAAGTTTGGGGCTACAAGTTGTTACCTCCCTCCTTGCACATCCAATGCTTCTTCAAAGATCACCATTGCAACACTTGCTTCCCCTCTTCAAAGTTGTCTTTGCTTCTTCTTCATTCTCCAAGACTTGCTATCCATAGTACTCTTCATCCATACCTACAAAATAAACCAAGCTATCAACACTATCAAAGCAATAAAAACAAGAAAGCAATAAAACCTTGGGTTGCCTCCCAAGAAGCGCTATTTTTAACGTCCTATGCCGGACGGTTCTCCTTGAGGGGAATATCAAGTCACCCCATCATCCTCCTTGTTCTTGACTTTTTTAGCCCATGAAACCTTCTTAAAACCATTAAAGCATCCAAAAGCCACTCCATCCGGCTCTTTAATCATGTCATAGGAGGTTGATGCCTCATCCATCCCCAAGCTTGCATAAGTAGCTTTTCTTGATTTGGGGGGTTTTTTGAAGAAAACTCCCCCAAACTTGGCCTCCTTGCCCATCTTCAAATCATTGTCTTCCACCTTGGGGTTCTCCTCCACAATATTTATCTCGGGCTCTTCTTTCACCTTATCTTCCATGAGCTTTGAATAAGGATCTCTCTTGGAGTACACATACTCTTCCTCCTCATCCTCATCATCACGAAATCTAACGGCCTTGTAGATGTTGAATGAGACTTTCTCCTCACCAACATGTAGTTCAAGATCTCCGTTTCGTACGTTGATGACGGCTCCACCCGTTGCTAGAAACGGTCTTCCTAAGATCAAGGGGATTGCCCTATCTTCCTCCATATCAAGTACCACAAAATCAACCGGAAATATGAATTTCCCAACTTTGACAAGCACATCCTCAACCGTTCCCAAGGGATAAACTATGGAGCGATCCGCCAATTGAAGATTCATGGTATTAGGCGTCAATTTTCCCAAGCCAAGTGATTTGAAAAGTGATAATGGCATGAGGTTTATGCTCGCTCCAAGATCACACAAAGCACGATAGGTTCCCTCTTTGCCAATCACACAAGGCAATGTAAATGAACCGGGATATCTAAGCTTTGGAGGTATCTTAGCTTGGATGATGGCACTACACTCTTCGGTGAGGTTCACGGTTTCAAATTCTACCATCCTTCTCTTGTTGGACATAATCTCCTTCAAAAACTTGGCATAATGAGGCATTTGCTCAAGGGCCTCCGCAAATGGGATGTTGATGTGTATCTTTTTGAACATCTCCAAGAATTTGATGAACTTTGCATCCAAACTCGTCTTCTTGAGTCGTTGAGGGTATGGGATTGGAGGTTTGTGTGGAGATGGAGGCTTATGTGCATCATTTTCTTTCTCACTTGTTTTCTCCTTCTCAACATCTTTCTCTTCAACTTTCCTTCCTTGTTGTTCCTCTTCACCATCTTCCTTTGGCATCATAGGGCCTTCATAGCTTGTGCCACTTCTCAACTTAATTGAGTTGCATTGCTCCTTGGGGTTCAATTCCGTGGTTGAGGGGAATTGCCCCGGAACGTGTTGCTTTCCAATGGCATTAGCGAGTTGGCTCACTTGCTTCTCTATGGCTTTCACATTATTTGCCACATTTTTGATCATCTCACCATGCTCATCAATTCTTTGCCAAGTCTTGTTTGCATTCTCCCTAGTTTCTCTCATGAATTTCGTGGTTTCCCCCATAAAAGCACCAAACATATCCTCCATTGATGGTTTTGATGAAGACTCCACAATAGCTCCATCTCTCACATTGAAATTTGGAGGTGGGATGATGGCATTCCTTGTGTTGGCATATGAGAAGTTCTCATGTTGTCTCAACCCGGGATGGTAATGATTTGGATTAGGAGGATGATAGTTCCCATGGGTTTGTCTATCTCCCCAACCTCTCTCTCGAAAATGACGATCCCGTTGGTTGTTCATGAAATGGGCCTCTTCATATTGATCATTATTGGGCTCCACTAGTGCTTTGGCCGTCATCAAAGAGATTAGCTTATCCATTTTGTTGGATAAGTTGACACTTTCTTCCGAATTTTGAGTGGAAGCTACTCTTCGATTTTGCCTTCGTTCAGATGGCCATTGATTGCCATTCTTAGCCATTTCTTCCAAAAGCACATAACCCTCATCCGTCGTCTTGCCCAACAACGAACCTCCACCGGCCGAGGCATCTACCATCCCTCTCGTACGGTGGTCCATCCCGTTGTAGAAGTAACAAATCAATTGGTCTCTTGAGAAACCATGTTGAGGGCAACTCCTTATCAAATCTTTAAAACGCTCCCAAGCCTCGGCTAACGACTCATCATCATCTTGCATGAAGGAAGAAATTTCTCCTCTTATCTTGATGGTCTTGCTTGGAGGAAAGTACTTCATAAGGAAGGCATCAACAAGGTCGGCCCAATTCTCAATGGTTCTTAGATCAAGGGACATGTACCATTGCTTTGCACGATCACGGAGTGAAAAGGGGAAGAGTTGCAAGCGGATGTAGTCTTGGGGAACACGGTTGATCTCAACCGTTCCACTTATCTCTAAGAATTGAGATAAATGGAGGTTAGGATCCTCCTTCGACAACCCTCCGAATTGGTTGTTTTGAACCATCATGATTAGTGCCGGTTTGAGCTCAAAGTTATGAGCATCAACGGGTTCCCTACACGCTCCTCCATAGGGCCTTGGAATAGGACGAAAGTGGTCTCTCAAGACTCTTTGTGGCTCCTCATCCTCCCTTCGTCTACCATCTCTTTCCATACCAATATTCTCTTCAACTCTTCGACGAAAGTTGTCCCTTAGCACTCCTTGAGGTCGGTTACCTCCATTCCCGTTAGGTTCCTCGACTCCTTCGACCCCGTGATTCTCAAGTTCCTCCTCTTCTTCAACCGGATTCTCCCTTCGGTTCATTCTTTCCAACTCTAGTCTTCTCCTTTCGGCGTTCCTTCTTCGACAATTGGCCTCAATCTCCGGATCTAAAGGTAGCACTTCTTGGTGGTTCCTCCTAGATCGTGTGATCATAAACCATGTCTATCAAAAGAACAAACTAGAGTGAGAATTGCAAATAAGCTCAAAGTAACAAACACAAATATTTTTGGATTTTTGCAAATAAAGAAAGCAAATAAGTGTCTAAACTAAAACTCTCCTAGCCTACACTCTAGAGCTTATAAAAACCTCCCCGGCAACGGCGCCATAAACTTGATACACGTGTTATACAACACTAAAATAAACAACCGCAAGTGTACGGCGTCTATTGTAGCGTGATAAGCACGAGGTCGATCCCACAAGGAGGTTAAGCGTAAAAGTGGTAGTTTGCTAGTCGAGTTCTAAGTAGACGTGATCGATAATTTGAGTGGTGTGAATTACTCTAAGATTACCTAACAAGTGTCACAAATAAGTAATGAAGAGTAAATACGAAATCGATCAAATACCATGCAAATCAATAAAACGAAGGTAAAATGGATAAAACTCAAAGAAAGAAAGTGGGTTCCAAGGCGATTGTAACACTTAGATGTCCGTTTATGAATGTTATCTCGTTTAGATGGCCATTAAGTTTATCTCATATAGGGTGATCACACAAGAAGAATTAATTAATCTCTCGATCTAATTAACCAAAGGCGCAATGCAACATAGGCTCGTATTTCTACCTCACAAACATTACACCGCCTAAAAGAGCTCCTAAGACCATTCGATTCCCTCTCCGATAATTAATCCTCTCTCGAGCTCATAATAATATCGGGTTGCATGCTTGCATACGATTAAATGAAATAAATCTCTCGATCTTACTCCAATTAACAATAGATAAGCAAATCATCATGGCCAATAACAACATGCTTGACAATGGATAATTAAACATGCAAATAGGAAACAAACACCAATTAAAGCAAGAAATTACTCATAAACATCAATCCAAGTCTTACAATGCCTTAGAACCACAAATGTGTTTAGCTAACTACTAACATAATCCAATTACAAATTCCAAATGAAATAACTAAATAAAAAGGAAAAGAAAGAGAAAGCTTAGTCTAGAATGTGGTAGGGAATGGAATTTGGGAGCTATTGCATCCTTCCTTCCTTGAATTGATGAAGAATTGAGAGAGAAATTGCCAAAACACCTTGAAGTATGTGAAAGTATGTGTGGAATTGAGGAATTTGGGGGTGAATGGCTTGGATTTCAAGAAAGGGGACTTATATAGTGTTGGGGAAGGGTTTGGATGGCATATTTGCAAGTTGATCCCTCAAAAATGGAGAAAATACAAGTTTGGCACCGAAAATGGGGTTACTCGGCCGAGTTGGGGTCACTCGGCCGAGTGGAGTACTTAAAGAAACGTGTTTGCGCTTTTTCCAGCCGAGACTCGGCCGAGTGCGCAGAAAATGTGGAACTCGCAGATTCGGCCGAGTAAGGTTACTCGGCCGAGTGATGTCCAATTCAGGGGCTACGCATTCAACCTTACTCGGCCGAGTTGGCTCACTCGCCCGAGTGCGCAGTAGTGTGCAAAGTTGCAGATTCGGCCGAGTAACGTCACTCGGCCGAGTTGCCTCCTCTTCTCGTTTCATGCATAACTTTCGCCTCGGGTGTCGGATTGACTCGATTCCTTTAGCTAATCCACTCCATTTTTCGAGACGAATCCAACCATGCACTCCTCTTTCCGGTCCGATCACTTGTGGTCTGTGTTTTGCTCCAAATTCCATCGTTTTACCTACAAAATCGACAAAACACAACCTTTCTCTCATTTTGGCTTAAACATTCATAATCAATGCATAAATCAATCAAATCCACATCAAAACATGCTTCACATGTGCCTCTAAAACGTGTAAATTCCACCCGAATCATAGATGATATGTTAATAGCTGGGGAGTCTATTAACAGTATCAATCAGGTTAAGGAGATTCTCAAAAGGGAGTTTGAGATGAAAGATCTTGGTGAAGCTAAAGTGATTCTTGGGATGGAGATCAGTAGAGTTGAGGGAGCAATTCAGCTTAGTCAGCCTACCTATCTGAGGAAGGTGTTAGAGAGATTCAGGATGAATCAAGCTAAGTCAGTTTCTACACCAATTGGTCAGCATCAGAAGCTATCCAATCAGATGTGTCCCAAGAACAGCCAAGAAAGAGCTCAGATGAGTAAGGTTCCTTATGCCAGTGCAGTAGGGATTTTAATGTATGCTATGGTGTGTTGTAGACCAGATTTAACTCATGCAATGAGTGTAATCAGCAGATACATGAGTGATCCAGGTTTAAGTCATTGGGAGACAGTTAAGTGGGTCATGAGATATGTTCTAGGATCAGCTGAGAAAGGTCTGAAATTTCAGAAGATATCAGATGAGGGAGAAGCACTTGTGGGATATGTTGATGCCGACTATGCAGCCAATGTAGACACAAGAAAGTCCTTGACAGGGTATGTATTCACCTTATTTGGTACAGCTATATCATGGAGGTCAATACATCAGTCCGTAGTTGCATTATCTACTACAGAATCAGAATATGTAGCCTTGACTGAAGCAGTAAAGGAGAGCATGTGGCTTAGGGGAATCTTGAAGGAGTTTGGTATATCACAAAGAAGTGTGACTGTCTTCTGTGATAACCAAAGTGCAATACATCTTGCAAAGCATCAGGGGTATCATGAGAGAACTAAACATATAGATGTAAAACTGTACTTTGTAAGAGATATTGTAGAGAAGGGATCGGTCCAGGTAGTGAAGATTGCTACAGAGGAGAACTCTGCTGATGCATTCACTAAGGCATTGCCAAAAGAGAAGTTTGGCTTGTGTCTTAGACTTATTGGACTGCATTAATTCCTCTTAGGAGAAGACTACTGTTCTTGTGGCAGAAGATCAGTAGTGGAGGCTATTCTTTGAGGAGAATAGTGTTGGTGTTTGTTTTGGTGGAGATTAGTTCGATTATGAGCTAAAGGTGGAGAATTGTGAGTGTTATCTCATAATCTCAAAATCAGCACAGTAAACTACTGAGCTGATAGGATCAGATAAGATGACTTAGGCCTTATCAGATGAGTTGAAGGGTTTCAATCAGATGAGAAGGTGATGCTTAGAGTTCAGCACAGTTGGGATCAGCACAGTACTGGATTAAGATCAGTACTTCAGCAGACTGGACTAAGATCAGTACTTCAGCAGAGTAGATCAGCTCAGTACCAGATCAACACAGTACTTGGGTCAGCACAGTACCAGGTCAGCACAGTACTTGGGTCAGCACAGTACTTGGTCAGTGCAGTTAAGATCAGCACAGTATGAAGTCTATCAGCAGAGTTAGCTTTTGATCACAGGAACAGAAGAGTTGAGTATCAGATCACTAAAGTAGTGATCTGATCTTTATGGGCAAGTCTTCTGGTTCAAAGTTAGTTAGTTTAACTAACAGTTTTACAGTTACAACAACTTGAGGGCATAACTACCATTTCAGTTGGGCAATAACAGAGCACATGGGTTGTTACAAGCGGTTGCAAACGGTTGATAACTACTCAAAACAGTTCCTAACAGCAGCAACTACCTTTGGTCTTTATAAACTCTTGATTGTGTACATTGTAAAGGTTGACACCTTTTTTGGGATGAGAGATTTAGTACGTTATTGTATTCTTTGAGTTGTGTGAGTTCACGAGTGAAGTGAGGAAATATCCAATTTCGAGTGAATGAGTGTGTAAACATTCTTTATCAATCAAAGAAGTACTAGTCTGGTCCAGTGGATGTAGATCACATTGATCGAACCACTTAAATCCTTGTGTGCTGTTTGTCTCATTGCTTACTTTTCTGAATTACTATCCTAAGAGCATTTATTTCTTCTATATTCAAGTGTTCTAATTAGTTGGAGACGTCTAACCGACCGGAATCATCTTGACATATATCTATCATGAGTTGAGAGAATTCAATTTCTCTTACGTGTTGAAAGCCTTTTATTTTTCTTCGATTTGTTTTGTGAAGTAAAAAAAAAAGAGGTGGATCGATGAATGTGACAGTCATTAGTTTTAAAGGTGAAAATTCCGGTGAAAATTTCATTATACACTTATTGAGACATGCAAAAGAAATAGGTATCAAAGAATTTTTATGTCTACAATGATTTGTAAATCTATATTACGATTGCATAGTCATTACGTGATTTATCTTGTTCATAGAAATGTCAATGATTTAACTCATAGTTTTATTAGCTAGTGTCTTTCTTAAACCTCATGATTGGATTGAACCTCGAACTATTATAAATGGTCAATTTAGTAACTTTTATTCTTATGAACGGCCCATTCATTAATAACTCTTATTCTGCAATTTTTTTAAGTTATAGAAGTTATTTAGTTAAAAAAAATAAAGTAGAAGCTACTAGTGTCGGTGGGAGTTTTGTAGGTGATAGAATTTGAATAAAATAACTTTTATAATTAGTATATTAAATGGGTTTGATCTCTAATGGTCATCATTTGTAATATTATTGTACAAATGATTCATCATTATCTATCTACGGTGTAACAAATGAAACAACAACTGATAAATTAAAGGAGATATTGTGTGATTCATCATTATCTATCTACGGAGTACTATTTACGATGGGACAAATTAGAATTTAAACATGCCACTTTAACATTTTAAAAAAAATGAAAATTAAATAAATTTATGATACAATCTCACACAAATCCTTCCCAATAAATTAATAAGTTTTAATGAAACAATTTTTTTTTTGTTGAGAAGGGGTTTACAAGATCATCAAATAGAATTACAAATCACGAACTAAGTCCACTTCAATAGTGAGAAGAGAAAAAACGAGTTTCCCTTTGCCTTAAAAGAAAAAAAATAGGCAAATAAAGTTTCACCAAGTACCCGATCCCAAGACTCTCAAGTCTATCTCAAGGAGTCCAACCACAAAAAAAAAGACAAAACCACAACAGATCTGCAGATCTGAGTTCCCAACTACAAAAAAAGAGACCCACAAAAGAACTACAACAAGATTTACAACCCAAATCTTGCAGATCTATAACTCAAATCTAGCAAAAATTAAAATACCAAAAGACATCGGAGAGAAGCGGAAAGCCAACACATGACACAGCAAAAGAACAACAAAGACAGAGCAGCAAAGGAGACAAAAACGATGACGGCAATGTAAACAACGAATTTGGGACGAACTAGCGGGGGAGACCGATGGAAAAAGGGAGGAGCAATTCTCTAAAGAGGGAAGCTCTCCCTTCTCTCTAAAAACCGGTCTCCAAGTATTTTTAATGAAACAAGTTAGAAGGTTTGAGTACATATGACCTATTTTATGCTGTTTGGAGGTTTAACCCCAAAACATGCAGTACTGCTAGCAAAAAGTTAATAAAAGGGACAAAGTTGTTAAATAGATACTAGGGTCAAATGTGATGACATGTTCTAATTTTTTGTGTTTCATATGAATTATAATTAAGGATGAAAAATAACAGTTCAAATACAAAAAGTAGAAAAAAATTTGATCCGGGTCATGAAGATATTACATATTGTTTTGAATTTTATGATATGAGAGAAATACGAGTTTGATTAATATGGTCGATCCATCAACCACACCCCACCACCAACCAATCATCACTACCAAACAAGTCCCAACTATAATTATGACATTCTAACATTTATGGAGGATGTTTTAAGCAACTTTTTTCTTTTCTTTTCTTTTCAATATAATAAACCAACCCAAAGGGCAATTATTCACTATATTTTACTACAAAATTACAAAGAAAAATGTGTAGACTAGACTATACACAAATTAAGTGGAGCTTACATTGACCACATATTTTTTTTTAAGTATGGCTAAAAAATCGACGAAAGATCCATCATATTGACAACAAATACTGAAACTCGAACTCAAAAGGTATCTTGTCAACAATGGTGGATCCCTTTCCACCATGAACACCCCTGAAACAATCCACAATCGACTTCCTCAAAGATCCTGATGTGGGTAGCTGTTGGCACACCCATTCCATCAAACACTCTTTATCACTTGCAAAATCATTCATGTTTCTTAGCAGAAGTTCTGGCAGAGCTATTCTTTTTGAACTTGTGACCATTATTGCAGCTTGAAGATATTCAAGTTTTGATCTTTCTAGTTCATTAGTCACACCATCAGCTGTGTATATCTTCACCTGTTAAACAAAATCAATTCATTTGAGAAATATTGTCTGAAATGAGAAAGAATGTTGCTTTGATCAGATTCTTACAGCCGGAGAAGAATGAGCGCCGCAGCATAAGGCGAAGACGATGTTTGGATCAGGCGTTTCGAGCCCGTATAATTCGTGTACGAGCATTTCTTTGTTGTTCTTGTCTTGGCCAAGAATCTGAGTAGCAGCAAGTTGATACATGAATGATATATATAAACTTGTACATTTGAATTTTTTTGAATGTGTGTGAAGAGTTATTAGTACCTCTTTTACTAGTGAATCTTCGGGTTTTCGCAAGATAAAATGCTCGATTGCATGCGCGTTGATTGTGTTCCCGCCTATGTTCAAAGTGGCCTAATTGATCAAAGGTATTAATATAAATGAATTAATTTCACAAAACGACGAGGATGATGAAAAAGAAAATGTTTGTACCTTGTTGATTAGAGGTAGCATGTTGTCGGGGCTAAGGACAGAGGGAACCCCGTATTGAAGATATCCCTGAATGAATTTCAAATACTTAGCAGTGCAGTTTAAGCAGTAACGAAAGGGCGAAAAAATGGCTTACATGCATTATACAAGCATTGTACATATTGATCCAAAATGCAAGCTTTTGTTGATGACTCAAGAATCTCAAATCCACCTTCCCAAGCCCATCCATCAACACCCTGAAAAAAAAAAGAAAAAAAGATGAGCTTTTTTCCTAAGGATTTATGTATTGTCTCTTCATACTTACTTTAATTTCTGAAATAGTGCAACTGAGTTTGAGTTTTGGATGCATTTAAGGTCGATTGAGGTGGATGTGAATCGAACCAAGTTCTTGTAAGGGCCAATGTCTCTTGGGACAGATTCTTCTGAGTTAAATATACCGTAAGGGTCTTGTTGTTTCGAGTCTTTCTGGAACATCGAGTTTGAGCTCGTCTCCGCCCTGAAACTCAACGAGAAGTTGATTGATCGAGCAGTGGGCCCCGATTTCTCCAACTCCATCACTCTAGATGTTCGGAGTAGTCTCACAAAGATGAAGATCAAACACTTCATGATGTTCTCAGATAACTTGTTTGGTGGCCATCTCTGTATGCTTTCCTCTACTGTATGCAGTGGAGTCGAGACGACTTTAGACGAAAAATCACTAGGTACGTCAAGATTCCGGTCCCTCTGAAATGATTAAAAAGAATTTAGAGTTTGCAAACGCCCCCTTAATTATCATAATTGATACACTTAAAAAGGTATTCATACTCTAAACGGGGTTGGATGCCTTGGCTCTCTTAAGGGGGGCGACGGTTTTAGTACACCGTTTCTTTTAGAGATTTTTTCTCGAAACAATCCTCCTCCTCGTCCTCCTTCTTCAGGCGCGTTTTCCTTGTTCGATTTCTCATTGGTATTGAAGTGTGTCAAGTGATAGTCTCCTTTGATGGCCTTGCTGAGGAAATGCAAGGCCTTGGTGTCGAATGTTGTTGTTGTCGACTTTTCATTAGGCCTCGGAGGAAGTGGGAGAACTCCACGACGCCCCCATTCGTCTTTGTGGTCGTCTTTGTGGTGTTGAAGTTGCTTGATTTGGCTTTCTAGACGGACTATCTCATTCTCGACCATTGCTAATTCGACCACAATCTCTTTCACCTGTCGAATAAACCACAATCAAATTGATCGTAAATGTCTATTGTTTTACAAAATAAAATAATGAGATAAGACGAGACTAAACATACTTTTGGTGGAAGGAAATTTGGAATACTAAGCGTAGACCCGTCCTCTCGACTATGAAGTCGTTCGAGATACTTGTGCACCTTCTCTTCATTCGAAAGCATTTCGTGAAGCACGGACACCTTTAAAACACATAGAAAGATTAAATTTAAATACATCCCCATGTGTAACATTTTTTTACAAGGAATTAACACACACCTCTCTCTCAAGTTCCTCTTTCTTTTGTTGTCCAGTAAACGCCTTCTTTCTCTGAGACAAAGTCATGTTTAAAAAATAGTAACACAATTCTTTATAAATAGTAACTCTATAAAGCAATCTTTGACTATATATCACATTAAATATTGTACCAAAAAATGAAAAAAAAAAAAACTTACAAATTCAACACGAGGATCAACTGGCAAATTATCCATGATAGAACAAGAACCAAACCAAAACTTGAACCTGTTCCAGGGCCTCGGAGAACAACCCGGCCCGGTTAGCTTTCGGGCATGATGATGATAAAAGGGTGTGCAATTGAGGCAAATATTTTTTGATTTAGTTGTTGGTGAGTTATCAAGAAGACAAGAGAGAGGAGTTAAATGAAGAGAAGAGGACCTTTCAGACTCATTCTGAACTAATTTCTTGCATGTAAGGTGGGACATCATGGCGTAGCTTGCAATTACAGTTTTCGATTCTTACATTTTTTTATTCAAAATATAAATTGTGTTGGAGTGTTAATTAATGAAAAGAGAATTTTAGTACTCTTAACGTTAATACCTCTGTTGAAAAAAAAAGTTGACATTATGTAAACAAGATTTTGTGTTGGTCTCAAATAGAATTTGTAATCTGATACCCAAATATAAAGGTATATTTTCCAAATTTACATTCAATGCATATCAAATTGTTGATAGTACAAATTTCATTAAATATGGACCCGATCTTGAGAATTTTCGACACAATAGTACACACATGACACAAATTTTAGTTAAAAAAGAAAGAGTCACACTTATTATACTCAACTGCGTTTGTTTTAATGTGGGGTCAAATTCAAATCACTTAAAATTGATGCATTCAATGTCATATAAGAATTTGTCATTTGACAAATGTTGAATTAATAATGAGACGGAAGTATTATTTATGTCAAGTAATTTTGGAATCATATAGGTTAGTGTTTGGATGGGGGGATTTGATTTGAGGAGACATTTCAAATGAAAGGACTTAAAAATACATGAATTTTAAATGACATGATTTTAGTGAGGATTTGAAATCTCTCATCTAAGTATTTGAAATTTATTCATAATCCAAATATTTAGAATGTATTTGAGTTGTAGATTTGAAATCCATAAGTCCAAATCCACCCAACACGGAGTCATAATGAATTTTAGTGTCACTTTCGTATAGGTCACTACCAATATGTTTGGTCATGACTCATAACTCATAAGCGTAATATTTTTTGAAATAAGTTTAGGTTAGATTAATATATTATAATACTCTTTAAATTTAGTTGCAATTTTTGCCAATATATGAAGTATACACGATATTTCCATAATAAATTATGAATACTTAGAAACTGGGTTGTCTTTCAAGTGAAGTGATAAATTATCTTAGGTTGGTGATGTTTACTAATCAACTGAAAATGATTGTCTTTTTTTTTTTTTTTCCTTTTTCCTTTTCTTGAAATTGTACTCTCGGAGTGCACAACATTTAAAAAAAAAAAAGAATACAACTATATACAGTATATCATAAAAAAAACTACGTGCACAACATTTTTTAATAAACACATGTAAAACAAAATATATCCAAATTAGAATAAAAATCCATTACTTTTCATTAAAAAATGAAGCATTGAATGAAAAACGCAATACCTGTAGCTGTCTGCTTGAAATAATGGGTTCAAAATTCTGTAATCCAATTCCACTCCATTTGAAATAAAAAAATATCATGCATCTCTTTACGCATTATTAACAAAATATGACCACAAATTTCCTAAACCCATTTTAATGATTTATATACTCATCATAATACTGACCAAATTAATAGGAATTTTATTTAAATTTTGAAATCTAACCATTTTCAGACATATCTTACCCTTGTATAGTAGCAAATCTTAGGAGTTGATTTGCATTAATTAATTAATTGCACTATTTTATGATGTTTCTTCTTTACGCGCCAAAATATCGAAACTATTTATGGGTTGGGCTTGTTAGTGGGCCCAATACAAAATGGAGGGTTCCTTGCTATGTATATTTGTGGCCCAAAGTAATGTCACTATTTTAAACCGCACATATTAAATACACCCATTATTCCAGCTTTGTTAGATACACTCCCCCGATAAATATACTCCCCTTAAAATACATTTGAGATAGATGCACTCCCCCAAATTGTCTATTATACCCCTTTATCTTAATAATTGGTATGATAAATGCACACCCATAAAAACCCCTAATTTTCCTTCATTCTTTCCCCAACCCTCCTCTTCCCTCTGCAAGTCGCCGCCCGCCGTGCCGCCCAAGCCACCCGCCTCCAGCGTCGCCCCGCCTCTTTTTTTTTTTTTTCCATTTCTGCAACCAGCGGCGGCGGCGCCCCCCTCGCCCAGCGCCGTCGCCGCCTCCTCCCCACCGCCCTCCTCTCTCCCCGACGGCCTTCCCCACCGCCCTGCGCACTCTCCCTTCCTCCCCCTCGTCACCTGCGCCCAAGCCCTCCTCCCTCCCTAATTTTCTGTTTTTTTTTATTCTGCAACAGGAAGCGGCTCCGCGACCTCCCTCTACCAGTGCCGCCGCCACCTCCTTCCCCCCAACGGCTTCTCGCTCTGTTTTCGCGATTTTGCAAAACAGGTAAGGTTTCTGGGTTTTTTTTCCATTTTTTTCGACAATTTCCCGTCGACCATAAGGATTATGGTCGATAAATTGTTGTCGACCACAATATTTATGGTCGACAATTTCTTGTTGAAAATGAAGATTTTTTTTAAAAAAAAATCATTCGGTCAAATGTTGTCGACTGGAGTGATTTCCGTCGACAATCCATAGTCGACATTATAATTTGTGGTCGACAAACCAGTGTCGATCGACACTGGTTTGTCGAAAAAAATGTTATTTTTTTCTTTGTTTTCTAAGTTTTTTTTCTTCAAATTTTTTCAATTATTTGAACGGCGGTGACTACCGGAGATGGTGCGGCGGACGCCGGAGGTGGAGGATTGGCCGTCGGTGTAGGTGGGGACGGCGACTATGGTGGCTGTTTAATTTAGAATTAGGGTTAGGGTTAAAATTAAGGTTAAGCTTAAGGGAATGTATCTATCTTAAATTTTATTAAAAGGGTAAATATGATATTTTATATACATATTTAATTAATAAATGTGAGGGGTAGTTAATTAAACAAAGCTGGAGGGGTATATACTCCAACCCTAAAATAAGGGATACATTCACTCACTTTTAAAATACTACCCCACTACTTAAAAAATAATAATTACACCCATACAATGATTAATACACACACTTCTAGAAAAAAATGTAATTGCATTAACAAAAATGTAGGTGAGTTTATATGAAGTCAATGTAACAGTTGTAGGAGGTACCTTTGTTGTGTGCATTTGGTTCTAATTTTGTAAATTAAGAATAATTAAAATTATATTTAAACCACTTAAAATTCAATTACATATAAAAAAAAATTATACATTCATTTAATTGAATTTGAATGATTTAGATATATTTTTAATTATCGAATTAAATGTTTGATCCACCATAGCAAAATAAAAAAGCAACAATATTTAACACATAAAATATATACTCCCTCCATCCCATTTAGATAGACTTGATTTTTCACAAAAATTAAGAAATTGTATTGGGAAGACACATTAGTGATTAGACAAGTAAAATTTCTATTATAACCCTATTTAATGAATGTTATACTTTCTAATGTAATTAATGCATAGGGTTATATTAGTAAATGAACTAGAAAATGTTACTTTGTATGGAAACAGGCCTGAGATATTCATAAAAGAAAAACAAGTCTATCTAATTGGGACGGAGGTAGTATTATTAAGATATTTAAAAAAAAATCATGGATCGGATTACCCAAAAAAAAATTGTGGATTGTTATTGCAGTGAGATATGTGGGGTATTAAACATTGTATGAGAGTAATTATTATTGCAGAGAGTTTATTAATTTATAGAGGTTTTAGGGGAAAAATTTAAAAAGCTAACCTATCTTGTAAACTCTACCAAGTGTCTGAAATAAGTTTTTTATTTCTGTGGTGATCGTTGTTATTGCAGTGAGATCTGTGGGCACTGCCATGGAAACAGTTGCTGGATTTGATGAAATGGTTTCTGGATTGCAGAGGAAATATTACATGTTAGGTGGTGTTGGGAAAACAAGCTCTGCTGCATCTCTTGCTGTAAAATTTGCAAACCATTGTGGTTTCAACTGACCCTGCGATGCCTTTGATCAAGTAAGGAATCACTATTTGTTTCTTAGGTTATGGTGTTATGGAAGCATTAAACGCGCGCTCTTGAAATGATCCGGAAAGATCCAGAATTAGCAAAATTGAAGCTAATCCAGTCACCCATGTAGAAGTAAGGGGTGTCCCAGCTCTCAAATTTATGGGGATATAGTTTGGAAATGAAGCCTCTTGTGTGTTTTTTTTGATCGAATGTAACTTTCATTATCTATCTAAATGAACTTTATCCATTTCCAGTTAAGATAGGCTGATGAGATGGTGTAAAATAGTATTTATATTATTGCATGAGCAATATTTTGAATATATTTAATTTGAACTTGTACTGTATCTCATAGTGTAAAAATAGTCTTTCACTGCTAATAACTCTATCTATACATCTGAAAACTTACTTTCTCAACCTAACCCCCTCTATATCTATATCTATATTCTATATATCCATATGTTACAAGAAAAAGAGAAGAAATAGGAGTAGTTATTTCTTCTGGAAAGTGACGAGACAGAAAAAGGCAATTGCCCTACTAAATATACCAGTAGCTAGGAGGTAAAGTAAACAAGGATAGTAGTGTTTAAGGTCATAACCTCTTTGTCTTAGGGCACCACATCTTTGAATCAGCCACACCCCTGAATACCTGCAACACCAAACACACACCACCTTAGCTCCAATTCCAAAACATACATAATTATATAAGGGTGCATGCAGTGTCAAACCTTTCAGCATTTGCTAGGAGAAATGCTTCCAGAGCCCACTTTGTGTAGCAAAAATCTGCTAATCTCGTTACAAACGAATCCCCCTCTTGGTTCGCAACGAGAGTCAAAACAACAGGAAGCAACACCGACCACTGCATGCGTAAACATGTCATCAAAACTCCTTACGCATACAAAAATGAATAATTAACAAGTCACATACGAGTTGAGCTGGAGCAGGTTCGTAGTATATTGCAAGAACATAAGCTATGCCCGTCACACAGTACACCAAACACAGTAACACCAAGTAGTTGTCAAAAATGGTGGATCTGGGATTGTTGAAGAAATAGAACATCGAAAGATAAACAGCAGGCTTTACGATTGTGTTGAAATGATCGACAGAGTCCTTTGCCAGAAAGTACGCCAAGCTGCTCATGCCTGAAGCGCTCTCTCTCCAGTAATGCAACTTATCCAAAGAAAACGATCTCAAAGCAGCAATCTTGGAGAGTAGGGCTGCAAAAACGCGGTAAAAGTATGTTTATGTATACACTAAGCTGCTATCTGAATCATAATTCATATTCAAAACTTACAAACAGCAATGACTGTGTATAGATATCCTGTTGAACCAAAAGTTTCATCGCTGACTTTTGCTAGTGTTCCTAAGCAGATTCCGGCCAGTAGTAAGATCAGATAATCCACACCTTGTGACCTAGCTTCTCTTAACCGTTGCTTTCCAAGTCTGAGAAGATTGATAGACAGACAGACATTCAAAAGAAAAAAAAAATTGTTCCAAGACAAAAAAATATGCTTTTGAGAAAGTAGTGACTTAATTTATTGATTGTGAGCAAAATTGCTATATAGTTTGCAAGTAAATGGTGAAATATTAGAGTAAAAGAAGAATCAGCTACAAGCATACACTTATCAGCTTTTGCAAAGAAGAAGCTGTAACCAGCTTGCATTTCCTCCTAAATATCATATCCAAGAATTTTAAGACAAGTATGTCAATGAAAAACATCAAGGGTATTGTTTGACTTGGGATTTTAAAATCTAAATATACTTCTACTTTGAGATTTTAGAATCCGGTTTTTGAAAACCCACTACATCCACCCTACTAATAATACTATAAACCCTAAAAATAACTTTATTTTTTCTACACCACACTCTCCAATAACCCATATGATTTTTTAATTCCCACTCTTATTTTATTTATCACTTTTCACATGTATTATTCTCACTATAATATAATAATAGTATAATACAACTTCACACACTATTAACACATCGATTTGACATAAAATTAAATCTTACCCTATTTAAATCTCAAGATTTTGAATTCCACTCTATATCCCAAATCAAACATAACCCAAGAAAATGATAGTTGCATGGAAGTAAACGAACTAAGATATATATTACCTTCCAACGAAATATCTAAACTGTGTGGAGACATTTGGTGTTGTACGATTAGACAAGTCGGTTGACTTGGTGAAGTTATGCCATATGCGATCTTTTTTCTGTCCTACGATAAACTTGACATCCTGCCACAATTCAACAATAAACGACTCGTCCTGTTCGGTTGTAGCAGCCGGAGCTGAACCTTCGGCCGACGCTGATGGTACCCCTGCAGTATCTAACATATCTGGTGGTACAGGATAACCATTATGAAGCATCCATCTGAGAGGGAGCTCCTTAAATTTTACAGTTGCATTTGCGCTCGGTTTCACAATTCCCTCCAAGATATCGATAAAGTAATCTGGAGGGTTCACTCGGTCAGGGATAGTGATCCCAAGGCCCGTAAAGTATTCCTCAACTTTCTTAACGGGCCCATGATATACTGTAAGGCCACCTTTAGCTAGGAGTATCAAATCATCAAACATCTTGAATAATGTGTAACTACAGGTACAAATAGTCAAGGATTAACACTAAAAGTGTCTGAAATGAAAACCGACTCTCATGTTTTCATGTATAGTACATGATTACCTTGGTTGGTGAACCACCATGCAAATATTAACTCCTTCAAGTGCTTCACGACGAAGGGCTCTAAGTAGTAACAGAGACGAAGAACTGTCTAAGCCAGACGTAGGCTCGTCTAAGATCAAGAGTGAAGGTTCCATAACCATTTCGAGCCCAACATTTACTCGTTTTCTCTGACCTCCAGAGATTCCTCGCTCCTCGACTGTTCCAACTAGGGAATCTCTAACATTCTGTAATCCTAAAGACTCGATCACTCTCTCAACAACAAGGACTTTCTCCGGTTTTTCAAATTCAGCTGGGAGTCTAGATTACGCAAAAAATAGATCATGTAATTCCGTTTTATTGATAAAAAAATTAAGAAGAAAGATAATATATATATACATACCTGCATCTAGCACTGAACCAGAGATTCTCTTCAACTGTCAAGTTTCCATGCACTATATCATCTTGAGGAACATAACCGATAATCTTTTTGTATGATTGAATAGGCTCGTCGTTCCCATTGATGAGAATATTACCGGTGACTGTGCATCCAGGAGCTTTTCCCAGCAAAGCTGAAAGGAACGTGGTTTTCCCGGCACCCGACGGGCCCATAACAGCAGAAACGTGACCTGGCACTAGTTTCCCCGTTACACACCTTAACAAATGTTTGTTTTTACCTTTTAAAGTGAGAGTCAAATCTTGGAAAAAAACCTCAATTGGTGGCCTACTAGAGAATTCCAAATCAGAAGCTACGGAAATCACACCAGAGAAAGTCAAATTATGGTTCTGCTCTGCCATTGCTTTCTCTTTCTCGATTTGACCGTAAGCGTACTTGAAAATCTGGCTTCGTGTGTGCAATTGCTTGGCCTTTTGATGCTTTTTCATATTCTTGTCTCCGATTTCCACATTGAATCCCTCAGCATCATCAGGATTCTCTTCCAGATCACGCATCATTTTTGTGAGGTTGCTTTCCCTTTTCTTCTTTCCTTTTAATTCAGCAGGCATGGGTGGTAATGCATCAGCTGATCCGGGCTTAGCTTGGCCCGAACTCTTTGGTGGTTCATTCATCACGGATTTCTTTCGTGAAAACGTTCGTGATAGCTGTGTTGAAAGCTCGGTAGCACCCTTTTTCGCAACCTCTTTGGCTGATTTCCATTTTTCTCGGGCCTGTACCGTTTCCCTGGCACTTTTAGCTGCAGCTTCTCTGGATGCCGCTTGTTTTTTCTCTCTATCACTTAGAACTTGACCAGAACAGTTGTATATAATCAGGAGAACGAGAGTGATCCCACCCTACATCCACAAACACACAAGAGTGAATGCTTCTAAGCCTTAGTCCACAAAAAAATAAAAAAATACTGAGTGATGGGCTTACGAAGAAGATGAGGCCATAGGCCGTGATATTCTGATTAAGCGCTTTTGGTTCACAAGTTGCCAGCTGATAGCAACCTGCCAATTCATCCATATTACAATCCAAATGATTGATGAAGAGACAATCAAACCAATCGATCAGAGGGATGTCGCCTCACGTGTGAAGACATTTTCAGGAGATTAAATATTAATGAATTTGCCCAGTTTGACAAATAACAGTTGCATGATATTTCTCTATTACTTGGACAGACCGATAATGAAATATTATTGAAAAGGCATGATTAGACTTACTAATTTGATTAGTAGAACCAGCTCGGCAATAATGTCTGAAAGACATTGAAGAAAAAGTCAAGAATATGTCAGTACAATACATCAAGAATATGACAAATATGCTCTTGTATAGAAAGAGTACCCTTTAGTGCAGGGGAGTTTTTGGTTGTTAGTGGGACAATAATACCCCCCGGAACAAAATAACTCGTTACCAGTCACAAAATCAGACCAAACATCTGCTGCACCACATGTATGGTTTGGTTGCCCGGGTGGTAGTTGATATCGGTACCTTCAAAGATTTCAATGAATCAATCAATACCGAAGCATACCTAATATAAATCAAGATGCTAGAAATTTCTCAGACTTACGGATCACAAACACCGGTGGTTTTGTTGAGTACACCTTGCGGGCAGTAAGACCCCAGTGGGCAGGCTTCAAATAAAAAGCAGAAATGACAAAAATCAAACTCATCTCACAACAACAAGTGAATTCTACATGTTGTGATAATAAAAAGAAGGATACGAAAACTCACGTATCATGCAAGTAAGGCCGTGAGGGCAGAAGAAGCCAGGACAACAAGGCCTACATTCACCAACTCTTTCGGGAATGGTCTTTGAGTTTTTGAGATCAACTTTATCGTCTTTGGGGACGCTGCACGACCAACCAGGCTCACAACCCGATGGCCAAGAGGTTAAGTTACAGTTGATGTTCGGTTTAAGGTAGTTAGTGATCTTTGTCCCTTCTCCCTCTGCACTTTGCATTAGACTAGAACCATAGAATTTTACTTCTGCAGCTGTGCAAAGTCTCTGCATTGCATCTGTTTCATCCACACAAGGTTTCAATACACTCACTCATCTTCCTAAAATCAATTCTAAATTCATACTTAAAGCCAGGCTTCATTCAATCAATAAGAGCTACTACAATGTAAGATTGATTTTGGAAAATAAGTGAGGAGAGAAAGTTGATTCATACTCTTGTCCACTTTGAGGCATTCGGATAAGAACTGGGTATTCTTGGAAAAATTGAATGCCGCGTTCCACTCAGCATCCCTACAAGAAAAAACTTCAAGAAACAGAAAAAAATAGAGAGAAAAATGCGTTAGAGATGAAGTATTTACACGTCTCTGATGCAAAAACCTAGGTGTTTTTCAATGTCAGGGCCAACATAGGTGGAGAAATTGCCAAAACGGCTTAAGAGAGCCCGTGAGAGAAGATCCAGAGCAACTGGATTAGAGGGGTCCACGTTGCCGCCGGTGCCTGTGTCTATGCCGGTGCCGGTATCAGCGCCGGTTCCGGTGCCGGTTCCGGTGGCGGGTTCCTCCTCCTCCCCGGCGCCTACATCCTCGCCCTCTCCGCCTAAATCCTCCCCCCCGCCCTCAGCGGGGGTTTGTGCATGGGTCACCACCGCACATAGTGCAGTCAACAAAAGAATCGCGGCCAGCCATTTTAATCGGGCCATTTTCTCATTCTTGAAATTTGTTGATGTTTGGACTTTGTTTGAATTATCTTCAGAGTGAGTTCGAGAGAGAATGGTTGTTGGAGGAAGAAATGGCGGGGAGATGATTTAGGGAGGGAATGAGCAGAAGCCTTCCATTTTTTGTCAAATTCTTCCAATCTTACTATATAATATATGCTCTAACAATTCATTCAATCCAACCAACGTTACAAAAATATATGAAATGTCACTTTTTTATTTCTTGTGAAATCATTTATATTTTGTAGTTAAATACTCCCTCCCGTTTTTTTAAAATTTTAAAATAAGTGTAATTCTATGATTTTTTCTTTAATTTTGACTATTTTATCCTTATTCATTTACCATAAATATTTTTCATTAATAAATTCCACAAAAAATTGTTTATACCAAAATTAATTTGGATTATGAATACTAGCTACATTCTTAACTACATTCTTTATTAAACAAAATTTCTGTATTAAAATTAGTTATAAGTTTATAAGGGGTAGTTAGTATATAAGACATTTCACCAACTCAAAATAAAGACAAAAATTTTAAAAGTTAGGAAAGAGGCCAATTTGATTTATAAAAGTACAATTTTAACCTTCCTTTATAATTAAAACCGAAATTTGCATATTCAATTAAGATAAAATATTAAATTCAAAATAGGAGTTGATAAAATATTAAATTCTCGGAAATCTAGGTCATAATTGCGTTGAAATTTCAAACCTTCCTAATAAGATAAAATATTAAATTCAAAATAGGAACTAATAAAATATTAAATTCTCGAAAAACTCGGTCATAATTGCGTTCGAAATTTCAAACCTTCCTAAAACGGAGCTGGAGTATTGGAGAAGCTTCTTTCAAAAAAAAAAATACATATGATGTAATTAATTTAGTAACGTGGAACAGATCGTAATGGAATATATGCGCACATATATGCCAAACAAATATGCACATTGTGATATGTGCAGTAAGAATGCAAAATACACAATTTTTATCTATATTTATGATTACTACGATAATCATAGTATTATTACGTGAATCATTTGTTTATATATGTTATATATAAAAAGTATTATTATAATATTGACGTGTACATATTATGCAAACGTGGATATCAAAATAAACTATTCATTTTAGAAATTGTAATTATAATATTATTTATAGAAAAAAATTACCATTGAATATCAATATGTTTGAAAATGTCAAAAATATATTGTTGGTTTGGATTACGTGAGATAATTGTGGGGAGTAGTGGATATATTTAAAATTAATAATATTATATTAATGATGATTGACTTAAAACTTGTGGATTGTAACTTTCCATGAAATGAAACTGATAATAATTGCTCATAATTATGATTAGTAAATTAAATGATGATTGAATTAAAACTTGTGGGTGGTAACTTTCCATGAAATGTAATGGTAATAATTGCCCATAATTATGATTGGTAAATTAGAATATTTTAATATTAATTTTATATTTGTATGCATTATTTTAATATGAGATCCATTATTCTGGTAATGAAGACATATTTAATTAATGCATATATTGAAATATATGCTAAATATTTAGGGCATATGTGAACATATACGTTGCATATAAGCTAAGATTGTAAACCATATGCAAAAAAATATCATTTAAAAAAACAAAAAAAAAAAACATACACAATGTCAACACAATTATCAGGTATATTAGACAATTGAGTCTGGGATGCAGAAGCATTAACACGGTCATCACTGATTGCCAAACTAACGCCCAAACTTTGTGAATTATGCATATCAAGTACTAAATTCTTAGACTGTGTAGAACAAATATAAACTTCAACTAATTTTTCCGATGAAATCTGATAAAATTCAACTAAACTAACCAAATCAGAATCAGATGATAAAGAACAATTCTTTATGCAACCAACAAAATAACACATGCCTATCTTAGAATTCGATAATATGGGTCACATACCGATTATTTCATTAACAATGTCTTCGAACTTTGAAGATTGTTGAACACGGATCAACTTGATTTTATCCTCGAATTCGAACTTTAAAATCACAGCATATTCCATCTCTGATTCTTTATGAATTTGGAAGAACCATGAACTAAACGAATTATTGATTATTGCATTAAGACAACACCGAATAAAATTGCATACCTTCATAATGGAATGATTATCGGATGAGATATTGCAGATCAAGCTTTCTGTATTTTGGGAATTTCGGTCATGATCGCCAGATTTGATGTATTTTTGGGGCAGTGATCGCGTATATCATATGGAATTTGGGTATCGAATTATTGCGTATAGCACATGGGATTTGGGTATCGAATTATTGCGTATAGCATATGAGATTTGGGTTTTGGGGCAGTGATCGCGTATATCATATGGAATTTGGGTATCGAATTATTGCGTATAGCACATGGGATTTGGGTATCGAATTATTGCGTATAGCATATGAGATTTGGGTATTGAATTATTGATTAGGTATGAGATATCGAAGATTGGATAGTTGACCATGGAATGATTTTGTTATGAGATATTATGATTTAAAATTTAAAATCTAATTTTATATTAAATTGATTTAAAATTTAAAATCTAATTTTAATATCCATTATTAGTGTCTTATAAGCATAAAGGGCATAATAGGTTATTTGGTTATGAATTTGACCTTAATTCTAATACTTTAATTTTTTGTCTTTATTTCTAGTTGTGTCTTTAGGATTGTCCCTTATCTTAGTTAAAAGATGACACTTATTAAAAGATGGAGGGAGTAGTAATTAATATGTGCAATTAAGTGTTAGGTGGTTAAAATCTGAATTAAGTGGTCATTATTCGGGTGGTTACAATAATTAATTTTGTTTGAGTTTTAAATTTGGATTAATTGTCCAAATGTCTATTTTGGTTTGGGCATTAGTGTCTTGTTAAAACCTTGACTCCAATATTCATCTTGAATGATATGTAAGTAGCACATGAAATGGGAGTTGAAACGGACACTAATTCCAACACTTGCTACTTCCTTTTGTTGTCACTTCAATGATACATTTTAAACAATGTCTCAATTCGTCTTAAATAAAATACATTGCTAGTATTGTTATTTTATCTCGTTGTATCCAGTGAAATAATCGTCATATTGATTCAATAGCTAGCACTGAAAGCGAATGACGTAATTTATTGCACGTATATAACAAAAAAAAAAAAAAAAAAAGAGAACATTGTATTTATTCGGTGTCAAACAAGTTCCACCTCGAAAAAACATTGAAGAATCATGGGGTATATAAGGATGAACTAGTATCTTCATTGTTATGTGGAAAAACTTAAAAATAAATTTGTGAGGGCTTAGCCCAAAGCGAACAATATCACACTATTGAGGTGTCAAACATGTTCCACATCGGAAGAGTAATTGGTCAACTAAACAATATGACGAGTCCTGCTTTACATGCATATACACAAGATGAAGATCAACTTAGTGAACAAAAGATCTGAAGACAGAAGAACTAAAAGATTAAAAGATGTTCAAAACAAATGACCAACTTAGTTTTGAAGACCTATTGTAAATACAAGACTAAATATTTAAGGGGTCAATTGGTTGTGGATTCTGTAGAATATTTTTGGACTTTCAAAGTTTGTGGGTATTCAATTTGGATTTTCAAAACTCTTTCAAAATTTTGAGGTATTCAATACGAATTTTAAAAAGTATTTAAAAATCTTTAGATATTCAACAATCTATGGATTTTAATACTCTATGAATTTTGTTGGATTCTCCTTCAAAAATATAAATAAATTACACTATCCAAAATCTCTTATAAAAACCAGAGATTTGAACGGATTCTCTCAGAGAACTTCTGAAGACAAAAGATCAGAAGTAGAAGTGGCAATATTGACCCGACCCGCGGGTACCCACCCGACCCGCGAGCTTTGAGTTAGATCAGATTCGTCCCGTATTTATAACGAGTCGGGTTTGGGTCATATGCCCGACTCGCGGGTATTCGACCCGCCCTGAATTAATATATAAATTTTATATAATATATATATATATATTTTATTGGTAAATATTTTATATAATATATATATATATATATATAATATTAAAAAAAACACTTCAATATCGGAGTTTATGAAAATCTATGTAAATCAATAAAAAAAATATTCCACAATCCTATCAAATCTATGAAAATTCATATAAATCAATAAAAAAAGTCAGTACTCTGCATGAACTCTATAGATTTTATAAATCCACGTACTTTTTAAAGTTAAAAAAAATCCAATAAAATCTCAATTGAATACACACTCCCTAGGGTAAGGTTACCGAAATATTACAAAGAAAATCCAACTTACTCACAATTGTTCAAAATATTATCTTAGTATTTTTAAGAACATCAGCAAGCCAAATTCTCAAGTGTACTACCTTGTATTTTAAGCTATTTAGATCCAAATTCTATAGCTTATAAGAAATCTCTCAAACCCAATTTGTAAGAGAGATTTCACATAGTTTGGAATTGCTTCACAAACATATATACCACTTGAGAGATCAAGTTTGTAACTGGTATAAATTAAAGGAGACAATCCACAAAGGGTGATAAGCTTACAAGTGTCTATTGACACTTAAAACCTAAAGTTTCCTTAAAAGAAATTAACTTAGAATCGAGTATTTGGGAGTGGATGTAATCGAGTATTTGGGAGTGGATGTAAGAAGTCAATTTTTTTAATCACTCTAAATTCTTGTGTTATTTACTATTTTGATATATGATGATTGATATTCATTCATTTGATTTATCTATCAAACAAGCCTAACATACCTCATTAGTGTTATTAATAATGTCTTAATTGTATAAAATTAACTAAGACCTTTCAAAGTAAAATAAGAGTTTTAATAAACAGACAAGTATAATCTATGAGCTACACATTTCCGCACTCAACTTAATTTTATAGCTATTAACTGACTAGCTCTCGAACAACTAGTATGTTGATTATCAACTTAAGCTAAATACCTCGCACTCTCAACTATTATATAAAGCTGACTAATTTCACTAGTTACTTACTCATTTGTCATCCAAAAAAAGTCGTTAAAAATTCTATTCACTCTTGCTCTCTACTCGTTTAGGATTAAACTATTTTTATGAATGTAAAATTAAAATTCGAATCCATATTAACCATGCAATTTTCAATAGAATCAACAACGAGCTATAATTTCAGATTTTTAATTGAATTGCATAATATTCATTATGGTAATAATGAGGATGAGATTTTTCCTACTTTCGCCATGTGTGCATTTGAGACTCATCCTTCTTCTGCCATGTGTTAGGTGACTAGACATTTGAGATCCACGTGTGCATTTTAGATTACATTTATTCTCCGCGTGTATTACAATTCTTTAATTCAAGTGTCTTTTTAGTTTTCTCTTTTATCTTCTTTTAATTCAAGTGTCTTTTTAGTTCCCTCCTTTATTTCGGTGCCCTTAACAACTGATAGTGGGATCATTGTTGATTCTTTATTACAGTACTACTTTGGAGATGTATTCATGGAGTTGAAAAGTGGACCAATGTTTGAAATCTTTTGTCAACTTTTATTCCCCAATTTAAATATGCTAATCACATCTAGCTATTTGATTATAGATTTTTGAGATATTACTAGTAGAGAATTATTGTGGTGCTTCTGTCAGGGAATTCCTAAGTTTCTCAATTTATTTTATGTCTTAACTGATTCATATAAGATTTTTGTTGCACATAATCTGATTCGTGAGTAGAGAAATTATTCAAGCTTCTCAAATTCTAAGTTCAATGCTTATCATTCTTCTTCTTCCCCTTCCTTTTTTTTTTATTTTTTTATTTCTTACATCAATTGTATAAATAGTGTGATTCAGTTGAGTAAATGTGATACGAAAGCATGCATAATTATTTTGATTGTAGTAGATGAGTACTTTGACCCAGAGTATTGTTGCTCGTCTAAATAGTTCGGGTTTTATCATAAGTCAGGGTTTTATATAAGGAAAATGAATTGATGGTAAAACTTTTGAGGTTGGAGAATCTTCAAGAGAAAAATAAGTGATCATATTTCTAACTAGAGATGTCTATCAGGCTGGCCCTCGGCTACAGGCGAAACGGGTTAGGGCCTTAACCGGTTCATATTTAACGGGCCTACAATTGTTGGGACCTAACCCTAACACTAGCGGGCTACGGGCCAGTAACGGGCTACAATGATTTTTTTTCTTTTAAAATTAAAGGTCTCAATTGGCACGTACAACAACAAGCAAATAAAATAGAAAAATACATAATTAGTTAATGATTAATAAATGAGAAAAAAAAAAGTATAATTTAAAAAAATTCTAGAACACCAAATAAAACTAAACAAATAACATAATCTAATAAAAAATAGTAATAATAACTAATGGATGGTAATGGGCTTATTAATGCTTATAGTTATGGTTATTGGTCAAATGACCCAAAATTTGTTCTTAGATTATTTATTAAAAAAAAAAGAAAAAAAAAAGTAACAACAAGGGCTAGCGGGCTGGGCTAACCGGTCCGGATAAAAAAAGTCCGGTTTTAAACGGGCCTATAATTTATGAACCCTAACCCTGTATTTTTCAGGGTTAAACGGTCAGCCCGGTTAGCCCGACCCGAATAAACATCTCTATTTCTAACAATAAGTAACAAAGGGTATTTTAATTGCAGGTTACAATCCGCAATAGGTGACCTTATAGCAAGGAAAAAACTTTCGAGCAAATTCACGTCATATGCTTTGGCGGTGAGTTTGTTACATGTATTCAAAGTTTATGACTTTCTTTCTTTTTCCCTTTTCTTTTTTGGTTGATTCTCTGTCTAGAATTGACAGTTGGATGAGTCACCATTATTTTTCTTCTCTTTCATGATAAATATTGAATTTATTTCTTTGTTTATTTCTGATATTGCCTTTTGAATTTATTAGGATGGAAAGAAAGCGGAAGAAAGCGCATAATGTGAAAGAAGATGTAACAACAATTACATAGTTTTCACATCATCTGTCTATGAATATGCTTCTTGATATGCAGATTATGAAAAAGTGAAGAGTGAGCTGGAGAAATTGTGGTCTTCTTTGGAATTTATTGAGTCACAGATTTATTACTTGGGTATGCTAATTAAATTATTTTGTACTTAAATATAGTTTGTCAAAAAAGGTAAAAGATTATGGTAAGAAATGGTTTATTAAGGTATAGAAGTTATTGTTCACAAAGTAAGTGGATTATAGAAAGGTGAAATATTCAGTTTTAGCCTATATTTTTCACTTTTTATTAAATCTAGCATATACTTTTCTTTTTAACTAAATTATACCTATACTTTTAATTTTTTTTTTCATAAAATCTAGCACATAATTTTCCTTAATTTTATACCCATGCTTTTCATTTTTTTAATCAAATGTAGCACATACTTTTTATGTTTTACCAATTTTAGCACATGTTTTTATCAATTAATTTAAAATACTATAAAAAAATAAAAAATGTGAATTTTTTATCTAATAAAAAAAAGAATTTCTTAAATATATATGTTTAAATTAAAAAAAAATCAATTTAAAATCTACAAATTTTAAAATTTAAATAATTGAGAATTTGAAATTATCTAAAATTATTGAATTAAAAAGAGATTTATAATATATATTATAAATCAATAGATGAAATAACATGTATAATTTTTTTATATTTTTAAATAATGCTTTAAGATTATTTAAATAATTTTATATTAAAAAATATTATATAATTTTAGTTTTTTTATTTATAAAGTAAGGTATATTTATTAATTAATTTTATTATATTTATAAAAAGTATATATAACTATAAATTGGATAAGAGAAAAAAAGTATGTGCTAAATTTGATTAAAAAAAGTGAAAAATATGAGTATAATTTGGTTAAGAAAAAGGTATGCTACATTTGAGAAAAAAATGAAGAGTATATATATAATTTGGTTAAGAAGTAAAGTATGTGCCAAATTTGATGAAAAGTGAAAAGTATGAGCTAAAATTGAAGATTTGGCCTTATAGAAATGTTATCGATCTTTTGTTCTTCTCTTAAGTTTAAAAAATTAAAGCATCTACTTTATTCTATTATGTTGTGCAACAATGTTGAAATGTTTTATACAGTTGAGGTAAATTAAATTATTGACGCATTAGTTTTTATCCATATAGGATGATGCGGATTGGTCGAAAGTAGGGGTGAAGAAAGAAAATACATTTTCTTTATTATATGAGAATTGTTTAATTATTATTGTAGAATCTAATTCATGCTTCATCTATTGGTTCAGGACCATAAACTGATGATGATGGGAACTACAAATGATATTGTAAAGGCAAAAGAGAACGATCTTATTTTTGCAGAAGACATGCCAGAAGAAGAACAATGGGTTGCTGTTGTAAGTTCCATCATTTTGTGGGAAGAAAATAATTTATATGACTAGATTTTTCTAAGACTTACATGGCTGGTTAAGGTTCTTCCTTACCAATTTACCATGAAATTACAATGAACTAAATGACAAAAATATGTCGAAATAGTATTGAGGATTACATGTCTTACATTTTTTATTTCCTATTATATGAAGGTTTTTAAGTAAATTATTTTCAATCTACTTTTGTTCCCATTTATATTGATGCATGGGAGATTAAAGTAATTAATTTTCTAATAACATATATATTGATGATTAGTATGTTACTTAATCTCAATGTGCCTCATTGAAAGACAAGCTCAAGTATAAGTGTATAATTGTGTATACATTAGTTTGTTTGGTTATTTTATTTTGTGATACATTTTACGCATGCTTTCTGAAAGATGCTGCTTTGTTAGTGTGAAATTTTAACTGCTTTTACAAATCTAACATTTTGTTCTGCTCACATTTGTTATAGGGCCATTATGCTGGTTTGATAAATCTTATAAATACATGTTATATGAACTCCACAGTACAGTGTTTGAGTTCAGTACCGGAGTTAAAATTTGCTCTTTTAAGGTGAGTTGTGTCTTTACATGGAATAAGGTTTGCGTTAAAATAATTTGATTGTGCTACTACAGTTGGACTAGAAAGATCTTTTGTTTCATTGTGGATTTTATGCTTTCAGCTATCCTCTTCCTGACCGAACCAATTTTGTGGATCAGTGTATATGAAATTTATTCAAGTGTGTTAAGGTTGGTTCCTAATTATATGAACTTTTTATAGGAGTAATTATTTTAACTATGTAAACATTTAAACGAAAATGACTGCTTTCCCTACTAGATGTAATATTGTTTACTCATCTTTCTGTAGGGCTCGTTTGGTATGTTAGATTTTTTTTTTTAAGATAAATGTAAGATATGGAATCTTAGTTAGATTGTGCATTATTCAAAAATTAATTTTGTGTTTGGTGTGTTAGATAAGATGTGTGTTATCATTTAAACTTTATGGGCAATTTACCATTTTTTCCTCTTAACATTTGCAAAAATGCAAATTTACCCCCACCAAACCCTAACATCAACAAATTAAAAAGTAGATAAAAAATGACGGTTTGCGTTCTAAAGTTTACACCGGCCACAAGGGGTGAAATCGACGGTCTACTTCTTCAACGGTCACAAGGTGAAAAACGGAAATGTGGGCGTCTTCGACTGTCGGTTTCAAAGGTGGGCGTCTTCTACGGGTCGAAGTTGGGCATCTTCAACTGCCACAATTGTATTGATAATCGAAGGTGGTCGTCTTCAGTGTGAGTTCTTCGAGCAATGTATCAATCTATTATATTATTTGGGGTTTTAACTTTTGATTGACTAAATTCTCACAACCCACTGTGTTATTTTTTATTTTAGGTCAACCCACTATAGTTTCTTTGATTTTCAAAACCTAATACCAGGAAGGAATGAAATAGCATAACTCAATTGTGGGTGTATGAATTTTTCATATGAATTAGGCATTCATATTGCTAGAATCTTCAATTATTTGTTCATTCTATCTAGTTTTATGCTATGTCTTGGTAAGGTTAGTATTAACTTAATTCTGTGTTGTGCTTCTTGATTCTGTGGTAGGGATGGCAAAATGACCTGCCCCAAAATCGCCCCGCCCTGCCCCGAGCATTTTGGACTCGCCCTGCCCTACCCCTCGCACAGGGCAGGGCAGACATGGGTTTGCATATTTATATATATATAATAATATAATATGGTAACCCTAATTTGCTCCCCACCTATGAAGCTATAAAATATAGAAGACAAACCTTTCACTAACATTACAAATCACATTAAAAGTCTCCATAGGGTTTGCACTATAATCTCTAGCTAGGAGAGATTTGTTAAAAATGCCCGACCCTATTTTGATAAATCTACATACCTAATCTGATCTGGCCAAATTCGGGAAATGAAGTTACCGAAAGGAAAGCAATTTCAGGACTAGAATCTCTTTCACTCTCTCTCTCGCCTACTCTCTCTATCATAGTCACTACATCGCAGATGTAAAATGAAATAGAAGTTTAGAATTAGAATTAGAAAGAAAAAGAAAACGAACAATGACGGATGACAGAACGAACACGATCAGTGGAGGCGCGACTGAGATCGACTAAATTCAATGGAGGCGCGGCGGAAATCGACTGGATTCGGTGGCGCGACGGCGATCGACTGGATTCAGTCGAAGGAATGAATATTTTGAAGAAGATGAATTATGTTAGGTTGTTAGAATAAAATGTTTTGGACTTGTGTGAGTTGTTAAACGCTTTTGTAAGTTGGCTATTCAATTTGGGCCCATAATATATTATTTTGGTTTTTTATTTTTAATTTCAGTTCCAACAACTTGGCTATTCTCACACAACCAAAATGTGTATTAACAGAATTAATTTTAAGACACTAGCGTTTTGTTGTTTTATATATTTTGAGTCAATATTAAATACGACATTCAGTATTGTGGTAATAGAGTTAGTATTAACACATTTATATATAAGCGTGACAATAGTTTTTAATAATTAGTACTAACATATATATTAACACATCTTACAATTTATGTGTAGTTATAGGTAATGTATTACCATATCTATTTTACAGTGTGTTAAAAGGGGCGTGGTAATAACCCATTTTTCTTGTAGTGCACAACCACAATTTACAACTAAATAAACAATATCGTGTTGATATGCAGTTATCATACATGATTAATATGAAAACTTCAGCTAGACAAGCTCTTCAATCAAAAAAAAAAAATGAAAACAGATGGAGCTAACATATTGGATACACTAAACAAGACTTAAATTAACACTACCAAACCACCAAACAACACAAAAATGCTTCCACGTTTTCATTATTTATCTTAGATGGAAAAGTGCACATATATGATGAAAGTACAGTAGGTTTAAGGAGGAAAACTGTTCATAACATCCACCATCACAACATTCAACACTTCATACAAATATACAAAATGTCATTCTTTTTTTGCCCGCACATGAATCACATAAATTCAATCCCAGAGGCCTCATTTTATACACAAAAATCAAATGAAAAAAAAAACTATTTTTATACACATAAATTCAAACCTAACTATAATACAAATTTATTATTCTCCAAACAAAAAATGACCCCAAATATTAGATGCACTAACAAGCCCCCTATTTGCATCAATACCTTGGTCTGTGGAAATGAAGATTTCTCAAACAATTATCATGACTCATTGACAGTAAATCAAACATCAAATTTATGCATAAAAGATGCAATTCAAAATGCACAAAATGTTGACTATAAAACAGATCTAAAACAAACTAATTACAAAATCCAACAAGACATTATTGCATACCAAATGCTTAACATTAACCTTAACACCACCAAACTGCATAAACAATACAACATAAAACACAATACTAACCCCCGTCACCGAAAATACTCGCCGAACGTAAACCCCATACCGATTCGCCGTTCACCTCACCGCAAAAATTTAAATCGACAAACCCTACAAAATTACAGAAAGTGAGAAAAAGTGAACAACATTTTTTGATAGATCGTGAGAAATACAGAAAAAATGGAAGAAGTCCCAAAAAACATAAAAAAAACTATAACCGCAAAACCCTAATCTAAGTGTTTGTTAGGGGAGGGAGGGAGAGAGAGAGAGAGAGAGGGGCTGAATGTGGACGAGGACGACGAAGGACAAACCCTAATCGCTGTTTCGCGTTCACAAACCCTAAAAACTCGCCGAATCGTCAGAGGATAGAGGGCCAAGAATGATTTCGTTAAAAATATGATGAAATGGGTGGATTGTGGTTTTAAATACTCAAGGGGTATTTTTGTCCAAGGCTAAAATATGGGCTCCGTGTTTTAGGCCCCGATTCGCAATCTTGCGTGTTGTGGACCGATTCACAATCGTGAAAAAATGGCCAATTACACACATACCTCTATCTTACACACCAAACAACTGATAGGCATGGATTGGGCCTCTATCTTGGCTAGAGATGTTTATTCGGGCCGGGCTAACCGGGCTGGCCCGTTTAACCCTGAAAAATACAGGGTTAGGGTTCATGAATTATAGGCCCGTTTAAAATCGGGCTTTTTTGACCCGGACCGATTAGCCCGTGGGCTAAACCGGGCCAGCCCGCTAGCCCGAGTTGTTACCTTTTTTTCTTTTTTTTAATAAATAACCTAAGAACAAATTTTGGGTCATTTGACCAATAACCATAACTATAAGCATTAAGAAGCCCATTAACATCCTAAACATTATTACTATTTTTTTTATTAGATTATGATATTTATTTAGCTTTATTTGTCATATTAAGGATCAATGAGTTCTAGAATTGTGTTTAAATTATACTTTTTTTTCTCATTTACTGATCATTAACTAATTATGTATTTTTTATATTTTATTTGCTTGTTGGATGTGTCAATTGAGACCTTTAATTTTAAAAGAAAAAAAATGATTGTAGCCCGTTAGTGGCCCGCTAGGGTTAGGGTTAGGTCCCAACAATTGTAGGCCCGTTAAATGTGAACCGGTTAAGGCCCTAACCCGTTTAGCCCGTAGCCCTGTAGGGCTAGGGCCAGCCCGATAGACATCTCTAATCTTGGCTAATCTTAGGAACCAAACGATCCCTTAATGTATGTTGTCATGGTAATTATAAGAATTGTATCATGTTGTTTTAATCGTTGCATTTTGTTTTAAAAGTCTTCCTTTGTGATTGGGTTGTAACCCACTACAATTGCAAAGTTAGTGACTATTTATTTCTAATTGCACATAATGGAACACATTCTCTTTGTCATGTTGTGTGGTTAAAGCATAGAAAATAACTATATTGAATAAATAATTGATGGTTTGGAGGGTGATAATGAAAACGTTTTTTATTTCTATTTTGAGACATAGATATTGAGTTTGAATGAACAAAAAAATGAATACTTATATACAAAGTTTGGACGGGAGTGCACTAGATAAGTTATTTTTTTATTATAGATGGACCTAAATTGAAGAGACTATGGTAAACAAATAATATTGTTAATGGTTCAGGACCTTACATTTCGATAGAATGAGTTATATGAGAATATAAAAGATGCTTCATTCATTAAACTGAAATTGTACACGATTAGGGTGATTAGTTGTGTACCTTTGGCTTTTTTTTTTATGTGTAAATTTTGAGAAATTGAGTGTCAATTCATTCCTCTAATAACATGATAACTGTCAACATAACATAGTTAATTAACCAACTACTCCCTCCATTTCATAAAGTCTGTGACATTTTTTATTTTGTATAGAATTAAGAAATATATTTTTTTAACACATTTATCCCTCATTAGTTTTTTCTCTTTTATTTCTCTATTTCCTTTCTTTTTTCCACCTTCCTTTTCCACCCTTTCTTTGACCTTTCAAAAAAAAAAGTTCATTAATATATTTCTAAAAAATATAGAGATAGTTTAGAAATATCATTGATAGAAATAGAAAAAAACGGTAAACTTTTTTAAATAAAATTTAAAATCAAATGCGACAAACTTTATGAAATGGAGGGTGTAACTAATTAACTAACTATGTTATGTCAACATAACAATAACAATGAGCAATATTGATTGTGATATAGTATTGTGGATGACCATATGTGGGAGATATGGTGAAATTGTTAAATGATATCCCTATCTCGAAAGTGATGTTAAACGTTCTAGTTATTACCCTACCATAAAAGACAAGTTAATTCAACCCAGTGCTTTATTAGTTTAATGAATCGTGATTATAGACGTGAATCACTACATCTAATCTTAGGGATTAAATATATTTTATCTTTTAAGTTGATTTTTTTTTTAAATTTTTAGAGATAAAAATTAGTTTAACCAAATAAATTTGGAACCAAACTTCGATCTACATTAAACAATTGTAAAGTTTTAATGCAGAAATTACAAAATTGATAATATTTTTACAGATATAAGAAAGAAAAATCTAGTAGGTGTAAAAACGTAGAATGAAAATCAAACCAACGCAGAGTGAGGATTAATTATGAGGTAATGTAGTTCTAAAAAAGATTATAGGTATTAAAAATGTTCGACTTGTACTATTTTTTTAATAATTGAAAGACATAAAGTGTACATGGTTTTACAGAACTGTTATAATGACGACATATCTAGTGTAATATCCCTTAATTTTAGGCACATGCATGCATAGTTGACATAATCATGCATGTTTCATGCCTTGTAATGTGCATGTATAATGATTTATAAGGGAGACATTAATTTATTTTTTTCTTTTTTTTTTTCTTTTTGGCTTTTTTAAGTTACAAAATGAGTGAATAATTTTATTTTATTTTAAGTTTGGATATCTGGTTCAAGAATCGATTAATCAGCGGATCAATCTCACCGTTCACTAGTTAGGACTTCAATTAAAATCAGAATAAAGTTCTGTATGAACTGATCCTTACATTTTAAACATTATTGAAATTAAAAAAAAATATATATGAGAAATTTTAAACATTATTGAAATTAAAAAAAAAATATATGAAACGATCTCATAGGTGAAACGAATTTTCTTTATATATACTATATATGTGTATGAATTATGATAAGTTGGCTTAGTTATGATCTACCCAATCATTTTTTAAAACAATTAAATGAGGTATAAATATTAAAGTGAAATTTCATCTAACACATAAATTAAATCGATAGTATAATTAAATAAGACACTCTTGCACAAAAACTTCTCCATCGAAATATATGTATCGACCTAGATTTGATATATGGCATCATATATTCAATTCATTTGCATATGAAATTACGCATTGTACGTTATTTTGTATACACATATTTTAAAAAAGAAAGAAAATGTTCTTAGGGCCTGTACAGAATAAGATTAGATTACCAGACCAACAATGTGCCAACAACGTTAATTTTTTTTTTTGGTAAAGTCTAGTATGCACTCGAGTTGCATGCTATGCACCCTAATCTATGTGCACTTCTCAGTTTACTGACTTACACTTTTTGGTAATTATTACTAAAAATATTATTATACAGTTTAATAATTGAAAAGTGCAACACCATTTACAAAAAAGTGTAAGTCAGTAAACTGAAAAGTGCAACATGAACTATGGTGCACAACATGCATTCGAGTCCATAGCAGACCAACCCAATTTTTTAATGTTAACTTTAATTAACAAAATCTTAAAATAGAAATAACTGACTTTTCTTTAAAATCCCTTTTCGGTTCGCAACGTTTTTTTTAATCCTTTTTAGCTAATCAATGATTAATATAATCTACACCCACAAAATAAGATGTAGGAGTACATTTTTGCTATAAATAAGAATTTTGTTTGAGTTCTTTATTTTTAATTGGAGTTCTCTTTAATTATTTCTATTGTCACTCAATATAATAAACTCTTAAATGAAATTTGAAAAGTATTATGGCTCCTGCAGACAAAGAAATGGGTCGACGCCGCACATTTTTCATTTTCATGTACCCTCTCGGATCCCACCTCAAATTCCATTTTACATCAATCTAACAATTACTATGAAATACTTTACATATGCAATATATTTAATTAAAATAATATTAAAAATTTTGTGAGTTACAAACCGAAGTTTCAATGTATTTTACATTTTTACTATAAAATTAAAATAAGTTACTATAAAATAAAAAAACATGTTACTAAAATGACAATTTGTGATACTGAATGAAAAATAACACAATTTTTTTTTTTTTATGAACTCACTGATTGTAAGATCAAAATATTGTGTTGTTACAACACCAAAATATGTTTTTATAAAATAAAAATAAACTACTTAAAAGACAATTTAATTTGTACTACTATAAAACAAAATATTTAAAACACTTGCAGACTTGCTATCTACATTTTCAATTTTCAATTTAATGTAATGTTAAAGTTTTTGTACAAATAAGGAAACTGTTTTCGAATTATACACCGAAAAAGGCAGATCACTGAATAGACTGCCTGTAACTAATTACAGTTTTTTTTTTTATCAAACTAATTACGGTAGTTCATAAAGGATTTAAAATACTTATTCTCCATATAATTCATTTAGGTATAGCATGTACTCCCTCTTCCTATTTCATTTGTTTATTGGAGAATAAATGTTGTCCTAAAATAATTGTCACGTTTTACTAATTTAGAAAAAAATGAATGTCTTGTTTCAATTTTACCCTTATTCTTATTTTTGTAATAATATGCACTAAGACTCAGTTTAATTAGGGATGAATTGGATGATAGATGGATGTGGATGAATGTAATCTATGAATAATAATTGTGTTTGAATAAAGATCGAGAATCAAGAGTGGATGAATAATTTTATATCAAATCAAATAAAATATTGTATTATTTTATTATTGTTAATTAATTGTGTAATTAGTGTGTAGAAAAAAAGTACGAGAAATAATAAATGATTGAAAGAAAAAATGGTGATATGATTATATAAAAATAAGTGTGTATGTGTAATATAAAAATGAATCAAAATTTGAATGGACAAGGATGGAGAGGGATTGGGGCCATCCCAAACCAAACATATTTTAAGAACATGTTTGTTTTGGGATTCATACGTTCGGACGTGGAACCTAACACACCCCGTCTTGTTCTAGTTCAATATTTAACATTCGGATTTCACCGTCCAAATATATTCATCCCTAAAATATCTATATTTATTGTCATTTAATTTTTTTAATTCATGTGAAACATTTTTAAACAATATTTTTATATAATTTCTAAAACATCCATTATAGCCCATTGGAGGTGGATGGAGCTTTATGTTAAATTCATACTTCTTAATAAATGGTACTATATTATTTTATTATTGTTATGTAGTAGAGTAATGATGGTATAAAAGAAAAATAGAGAAATAATGAATAGATGTAAGAAAAATAGGAGATATAAAATGAGTTGACAAAAGAAAAGTAAGAGATAAAATAAGAGAATCAGATAAATATATAAAAGTAGCGGTCTGATTGTAAATTAATAGAGGTGTAAGTTTATAATATAAGTGGATGTGTATTTAGATGAATATTTGAATATGCAAATCCACAATTAAATGGAATGAGAATGGACCATCACCATCTAGATGACACTATTCCTTTTCAAAAAGTATGTTTACCTTGAATTTAAAAATCTTACTTTTGAATTTTAAGGCTATACATGATTTTAGACATAAAGTTAATCGATATAATCTTAGTCAATAATAATATAATAATACAGTTTCATTCAATCTTACACACTTATTTAACAGTTAAATTTTCACTAAAAATTTTAAAATTCAGTTTTAAAAAACCACAAAAAATAAACATGCCAACAATTTGATGACAAAATTAATGAATGGAACAAAAGATACTTAATATGCAAATCAGTGAGAAAATCAATCGCACAAAATAACACTAAAAAAGAATTTGCAAGAACTGAAATTGATAAAATAAATAAAAATAGTAGTAGTGTAGATGGAAACGTGATTCCCGTACCACCGAAGCATAATTGGAAAAAAAGACAAGAAAATGGAGAAAAGGGACAAAGGTAAAGGAATCGGCGCAGTTTGATAACAACAGCTTCTGAATACACTCACTGGGAATTGAGACCCCAACCAAACTGAGATTCCAATTCCATTGTCTCCAATTCACCTCGTGACATGACACCCCACCCCACCCCCCGATATTCACCATTTTTTTTCACTCTCCCATTTCTCCATAAATACTCTTCTCACCCTCCCAGAAATTCCCATGTATATATATATGCAAATCAAATAAATAAATCTACAACTCAAGGTCACTTTCTTCATTCTTACATTATTACTCTCTTGTTGTTTAATTCTATGCCCAACTTCTTCACTTGATCTGTGATTGTGTTTGGAAGAGTATTGTTATGATGATTTGTGTTTTAGATTTTACTTTTAGTACTTGATGAGACTTATTTAGATACCAATGTGTTTGATATTTGTTTGGGTGCCTAATTGCTTTGAATTGGAGCACAACTAGACTAATGAATAATTGAGGGCAATGTAAAGATTTGCTTATAGGGACTTTATACAGAGCTATGTTTCCTTTTCAAGTGTTATTCATTGGATTGATCGAATTCGAGTGGCGAAATTTGGGAATTTAATGTGTGCACTGTTGTGTTTTAGATCTATCTTCTTGATCTTGAGTTGCCCCCTTTAGTACTTATGACCAACTTCACTTTTTTCATGCAAAATGTTGCATCTTGTTAGGTTTACCAAAGATCTGCTCTTCATTCTTATCTTCATTTGGCAGATATTGTAATTGGATACATTCAACATGATTACATATGAGCAAGATCCTGATGTTGTTCGTTGGGGACTTCAGCTTTTCGATGGTGATCCGTATTCCAACTGTGGATATTGTGGTCCAGTTCCACAACATAGTGCTGACTGCTATTCGGGCGATTATGTAAAAGGATATCAGTACGATACGGGCTGCAGTTATACAGGAGACCACAACCTTAACGTAAACTGTCTTGAACAAGAGCTGTCGCAGCTTTCAGTAACTGAACCAATCAAGCCTTTCCAAGGCGACGTGGAGCATCTAGAAACTTCTTTTTGTTCTCAGGATTGGTTTCCAAATTCAGTGGCTAACTACAGCTATGTTGTTGACGGTATACTGATTCCCAAACGGGCTCTCCAGTTTAAGGATAGTGTCTTAACTGGTTGTAATTAAGTTGTTTATGACTTGTAGGAAATGATAATCACCACGAAGAAGCTGAGTTGGGAGTTTCTGCTTCTTGTTCCAGCCCGGGAGATCAATCATCGTGTGGAGAGGAGTGGTCGAATTCATTGGAATTAATGGATGAATATGTTTTTGATGGTGAAGTGGGCAAAAGATTGAACCAAATGGTTCCTATTCCAGTAAGTATAGTTCTGTCAAGTACCCGATTCATGTAGAAAAGGAACTATATGAAAAAAGAGACGTTTTATATATGATTTTACTTTTATTTATGCTTATTGTACTTAAATGTTGGTCTTTTGAGTCACGTGACTTAGTCGGTCGTTAATTGAGGCATTCGTGCATAACTATGGTGTTTTATTTTCTACGTTATATTAAGAAGTCAGTTAGTTATACACAGTTATGTTTTATTTGCACGGCTTCTAAACTGATCATATATTTATATGTAAGTATATATTCTAGAATCCTGTCTCGTTGACGTCCTCCAGTTAACTTTGTCAAATATGTATAAACTCACTGTTTGCTTGACTGCAAAAAAGCAAGACAGATACTAACATCCGCTTCAACACGTGCCTTATTTGCAGCATATTCCAAAAATTAACGGTGAAATTCCCTCAATAGATGAAGCAACTTTAGATCATCAAAGGCTTCTGGACAGGTATTAAAGGCTTGTATCTTTACGTAAATTGATTAAGAAATAAGCAATCTACTTTCAATAAGTGGTAAATTTAACTGAAATTTAATACAGACTTCAATTCTTTCTCTCTATTTTTGGTGGCACATACTAACGAAACTGGCATAATATGATTGTTCCATACCAATTTTTTATTTCTTCCTAAACTATCTCGGATGAGAAATAAAGAACTAGTAGAAAACATATATCAGAGATAAATTATGAATATTCTATCAACATACATGAACTCGTATAATTAGCTTTAAGATATTCCTCTTTGTTTGGTGGGTGATTTCCAAGTTAGCAATTTCACCAAAATAGTGACATTTCTTGGAACTTCTTGGCATTATCAAAAATAGAATAGGTTTTATTTTTTTGGTTTTTCTTTTTAATTATGCATTTCCATAACAAACATAAACTCGGGTAATGTTATCCATTGTAGATTACAGGTGTACGAGCTCGTAGAGTTCAAAGTTCAAGGCGATGGTAACTGCCAGGTCAGCTTTGAATTGTGTGTTTTATTAAGTTATTCAATTAGTTCAAAATCATGAATTATTGTGAATATGGATATGATACTTTGTATGAACTTTCAGTGTCTTTTTTAAGCAGTTGGATCCAGATATTTTATATTATTGATTGTTACCATTTTTATTTCACATAGAATATATTACCGAACATGACTAATTAGAATTTAGCCTTTTTAGTTCCGAGCTCTGTCAGACCAATTTTACCGTACTCCTGAGCATCACAAATTTGTCCGACAACAGATTGTAAATCAGGTTAGTGCTTACATTGTCTATAGATTTTCCATTTGTGAACTTGATTTTGCTTGAACTGACGTTTCATCTTCCAACAATTTGGAGTTGTAGCTTAGGTCTTGCCCAGACATATATGAGGGATACGTACCCATGGCTTACGAACCTTATCTGACAAAGATGTCCAAGTATATAACTCAACATTCCATTTTCTGTAACTGCATGTGTCTTTTGTGTGCCTTCTGACATCATGTGAACGGGTGTAGGAATGGAGAGTGGGGAGATCATGTCACATTGCAAGCTGCTGCCGATTCTGTATGTTTTTTTTTTCTGGCATCCTCTCCCCTTATCTCTTGATCTTTATTGCACACTCTGATAGCCCAGTGTTCTTTCGATTTAATATACTTTTGAGAATTCCGAGGCTGTTCATAACAAGCTCTAGTTTTATGTTCTAGTGCTAAAATATGATTTTACAGGAACCAAAGTCTCGGTTTCTTGATTTTGCATATTGTATGGTTGTAGACTGATCCTCATTGTTGACTTCCTGCAGTATGGCATAAAAATATTCGTCATAACGTCATTCAAGGACACTTGTTACATCGAGATTATACCAAGCATTCAAAAGTCAGAGCGAGGTAAATTATTACATGAATAGTTCTTTTGCACAAAGTGATAAATCTTCATCATTGATTATATTAATCTATTCACTACTGAACAAATATAATTTAATCACTTGTGCAGTTATTTTCTTGAGCTTCTGGGCTGAGGTTCATTACAACTCGATATATCCCGAAGGAGGTAATGACAACTCAATATATGATAGATATATACTCGTCATTTTCTTTTGGCCTTTACGAAAACATGCTCTTTTTATTACATTATTATTATTCCAGATTGTCCCACATTTCGGATGAAAAAGAAGAAGAGGTGGCAGGCTCCTCAACACGAACATGTCGAATTGCCAGATGATTATAACTGATGAAGAAACGGTATTAAACATCTGAAATATCATTTCAATTCTTAATTTCTTGTACTACCACGTGTTCCTGAATCTGCTCGGTCTTCAGGTGGCATCGACGACTGCAAGCCTCTGACTATCCATTATTTTCCTACCAATGCCACCTGATCTGATTCTTTCTGACTAAAATAAATCTTTGAACATGACAAATTCTCTCCATTTTTTTTTCTTAGAGGTGTCATTCTTGGATTGTATGGATCCACGAAACCTCTGTAGTATGTTCTTGCAGTTTCCTTAGAGGCTCTCGCAATCGTCCACGATAACTTGGTGCTGGAATTATGCTTGGGGTGGCCTTGGCCCCCCTCCATTTTTTTTTACTACTTATGAGTTTTTTAAGTATTTTTGCCCCCTCCTAGATATTGAGTAAAAGTAATGATGAATTCAGTGACTAATTTATAGTTATCTAATAAATAGTTAACGTTTCTAATATCTAAAATCTCTATTTTTTCTTCAATCAATTCCGGTGGTTTTGAATTTTCAAAATGTGCAACTTTTAAACATTGTTGTGGTTAGATCATTTGGTTGTAGAAATCTTCTCAAGCAATTTTCAAAGGCTGGCGTGCATTGTGGAATCTAAAAGTGCCACCAAAAGTCAAGAGCAATTTATTGTAGAAAAATATAGTTGTAAGTGGTGTTTGCAATACTAGTTTCGAGACGAATTGACATTTATTTGTGGGATGCAACTTAGCAGTGGAATGTTAACTAACAATTGGGGTAATTGAGCCTTTTAATCCAGTTGCTATGGAAGCTCATAATATACCAAATTTCATGCTTGGTTTGATACATCAACATGGGAAGAGAAAACTGCCATGGTTGTTATAGTAATTTGGAGGTTGTGGAAATCAAGAAATGAAGCAGTCCGGAGCAACATCGGGCCTTCGACACCCAGTACATAGAATCGCTGCAATTCGTCTGTCCCAAATGGCATAGACAGGCTCCGATGTTCTTTAAAATCAATGTCGACAAAGATTTTTTCGTTGATTCTTCACAGGTAGGTGTTGGCATGATAATTCAAGACGATTTGTGTAGCTTTGTGTCATGTCTGACTTTGGCTATTTCGGTCAATCTAAAGGTGGACAAAGGCAAGACTTTTGGTGAGGCTTGTCATGCATAATGGGTTTGGAGCTTAATCATGTTGAGGCAGAGGTGAATGCTAAGCTGGTTGCTGGAGCCGTACATGCATAGACTAGTGATGGATTGGTCTTTGAGGATTTCATAGCTAAGTGTAGATCGATATTGAGGGCCCATCCCGAATTCTTTGTTAAATTTGTTTGTAGAAATGTCAATGTTTTGGCTCATCGTTTGGTTAGGGAGTCTCATATCTGATCTTTGGGTTTGAGCCTTCGATTTTTATGGATGACCTACTCAATTTTTTTTTGTAATTGCATTCCCTAATTAATGCAATTTTGCTTCTTTTGATTTTTTTTTTATTTGAAGTGTAATAAAATATTTTGTATATTGTACACGATTAATTTTTAAAAAAAGATCATGCTATCTTTGAGACATTGAGTTTGTATAAAATAAAAAATAAGATGGAATAGAGAGCCCATTTTAAAAAGTTCAATTTAAACACAAATTTTACTCGGGCTCTTAATTTTTTGGTTTGTGTAAAGCCACATTGGGCTCTCCCCAAAAAATAAGGCGCAGGCTATATGCCCCTCCAGCTTTGTTAAGTATACTCCTCCGATACATACCTTATATTAGAAAATTAATGGGTTAATTGCAAATTAAATCACCACCTTTCTTTGAATTGCAATTTAATCTAAACCTTTGAATAATTGCAAATAAAATCACCACCTTTCAATATTGTTGCAATTTAAACTTTTAGACAATACTATTTGTGTCCGAATTTAACGTTTCGAGATTAGATTGAAATAAAAAACAATGTTGTATCATTAAAGAGATGTCACATAACCTAGATACATTAGATTAGGACACAAATGAAACTATCAAGAAGTTTAAATTGCAACAATATTGAAAGATGATGATTTTATTTGCAATTATTCAAAGGTTTAGATTAAATTGCAATTCAAAGAAAGGTGGTGATTTAATTTGCAATTAACCCAAAATTAATATATGAATTCCCCACATGGAACGTCTCTTTAAGTTCGAACTTTTGGATGAGACAGAATTCTTTCATAGTATCAGCTCCACTCATTTAAATTATACACTCGATGGGCCTCCTCCAAAAAGCCTCCTCCAAAAAAAAGGGTAAGAAGCGATACCGCCCCACCACATCAGTCGGCCGCCTCACCTCCCCATCCATTCTCTATCCGCCGCTGGAGTAGGGTTCGCGATCGAAGCTGCGACCGCTGGAGGAGTGCGCGACAGCCGCCACTAGAGAAGTTCGCGGCCGACCCTCTTCTCCCCTGGCCGCTTCGATCCTTCCCTTCCCAGCCTCAAGGTCGCCGCCGTCATCTCCATTTAAAGGCCGCTGCTGCCAGGTTCCATGAACATCAATTTTTTTTTTTTGCATGTATTAGTTTTTTTGGATTTTTACAGATTCTAAGTGTATTAGGGTTTTTTGAGTTTGTTTTTTAATTTTTTTTTGGACAATTGAAAGATGTTCAGAAATTATTTTTGGACAATTTGTGTTTGTTCGAAAAAAAATTCGGGCAACTTGAGTTTGTACATAAATTATTTTCGAACAGATTTTTGAAATGTTTATATTTGGAATGATTTTTGAAATCTTGTTTTGCTTTTGGAATGTTTTTTTGTTTATGCTTATTATTTAAAATCATGGTGATGGTGGGGGAAAGATTCTATCGCGGAATGGAATTTGTTGGTGTACTCATCTATTAGTAATTTTCAAAATTTTAGCAAAGGGTATATCTTTAGTTGTAATATTTTTAGGTGGGTGTACTCAATAGGTTGGTGTGTGCATATAACGGTGGCCAAAAAGAAAGCCACATGGGCTCAGTTAGTTTTGTTTACCTAATTGGGCTTGAAAAGTGGGCAACTTCTAAAAGGTTTGTTGGTGGGCCACGGTTATACACACACAAAGCTTTGTTGAGGACACAACTTTTTTTTTGTCATAGGTGAGGAAGGTAGGTTTCTGTTCTTGGTGGAAGATCAGTGTATGAGATTTTTTTAAAAATTTTAGTCAAGGGTAAAACTGACATTTCATACCTCACAAGTTTATAAAAAAAATCAAGATGGGTATACTTATCAATGTCGTGTGTGCGTATAACCGTGACCTTGTAGGCATAAACTTAATGCTGGGCTTAGTTTGACGGTTTTTTGTTTATGGGCTACGACGTTAGGACTTGTGGTTATTTTTATATTTTAAAATATCTATTTCTCTCGAACCAAAGAAGAATCTTCTGGAAGACCGTCACGCACACTCTATAAGCACTACTATTATTGCACCTTAGTCTTTAGACAATCTTGTTCTACTTCTTATCCACAACATCTGCAAAAACATCCGAAACCCCATCTTCAAAATTTCCACGCCAAAATGGCTTCTGCCAATGCTATCTCCTCCACCTCCTCCGTTCTTCCTTCTCCTTGCGGACAAGTACTTCCTCTTCTTCCACCTCTGCTCTTTCTTCTTCCTCTTGTTTGTTTAACTAATTTTTCTCGTGATTTTTTTTTGTTACAGTGGCGACTGAAGAATAGGAGAGTCAGCCAATTGCACCAGGGGCAGAAATTTGGTCAAAAGCAACATAAAAGCCACCGCTTTGTGGTGAGGGCCAATGCTAAGGAGATTGCATTTGACCAGAAATCAAGGGCTGCAATGCAGGCTGGTATTGATAAACTCGCTGATGCTGTTGGCCTTACTCTTGGTCCCAGAGGTAATTCTTGGAAGAATTAAAATTTGGCAATTGTTTTAGTTTTAGCCTTTTTTTTCCCTGAAATGTCTGTTGGTTAGTTCTGTTACCTGCGTTTATGTTCTCCTCAGCTATATGATATTATGGGATGATTGAAAATTCTCAATGTTTAATGCATCTTTGGTTAATTTGCCTTTAACTTAATCATCCATTATCTGATAGTTTTAATTGAATGCAAAGCTTACTGACCAGAATTCCGGGTTTCTGTTGTACCTTGTGTAGTTATCCACTACCAGAATCACATAAATCATCCTATAGATTTCACTAGCATCTATAAAACTCTTTAGGGGATATAGAGATTTGATTTTGAGGTCAACCTTGGTGGGGTTTATGCATGACAAATCTTGAGTTAATACATCTTGTGGTGTTTTGATTTGCATAGATGAATATTTTTCTGTGATGTGATAACATATGCAGGACGCAATGTTGTGTTGGATGAGTACGGTTCCCCGAAGGTGGTCAATGATGGGGTGACGATTGCAAGGGCTATTGAGTTGCCTAATGCAATGGAAAACGCTGGTGCTGCGTTGATCAGGGAGGTTGGTTCCTAACTTGCTCGTTTTATACTTCGTTGTGTCTGAATAACTGCCATTGATTTATGGTGTTGTTAATTGTTGAAACATTGGATTGGGTGTTTAGGTTGCTAGCAAGACGAATGATTCTGCTGGTGATGGAACAACTACAGCTTCTGTTCTTGCTCGGGAAATCATCAAACTTGGGCTTCTGAGTGTCACCTCTGGTGCTAATCCTGTCTCATTGAAAAGGGGCATCGATAAAACTGTTGCGGGTTTGATTGCTGAGCTTGAAAGGAAAGCCAGGCCCATCAAGGGTCAAGATGACATCAAAGGTATTACTTCTATTAGATGTCAATTCTGTAATGTAGCCTGCAGGATGCCAATTGTTTAGTGGTGAAGCTCCGTGGCTAATTGTTGTAATGAAAATTTAAATTGCAGCTGTTGCTGCAATCTCGTCTGGTAATGATGATGCAATTGGAGCAATGATTGCTGATGCGGTTGACAAGGTTGGACCAGATGGTGTTTTGTCCATTGAGTCATCATCTTCCTTTGAGACCACTGTGGATGTTGAAGAAGGAATGGAGGTCTGTATTCTTTCTGATTGTTTTCTTTAAGTTTGTACTTATTGCTAATATATTACTCCATTATTATCATTTAACCAGTTTTCTTACTCTGTTCTAATGGTTGGAACTGCGCTTTAATAACCCAGTCAATTGCCCGGTTCATTGTTGGCCCGGTTTTAAAATCATTGATGTAAATAGTTCACTGTTGAATACAGATTAAAGTTCATTTTTTGTTGTTGTCTCAGATTGATAGAGGATACATCTCCCCACAGTTTGTCACCAACCCTGAAAAGCTGCTTGTTGAGTTTGAGAATGCAAAAGTATTGGTCACAGACCAAAAGATTTCCACAATAAAGGATATCATTCCTCTGCTAGAGAAAACCACACAGTTAAGATCACCATTGCTTATTATTGCAGAAGATGTCACTGGAGAGGCTTTGGCCACTCTAGTTGTAAACAAGCTCCGAGGTATTGTCAACGTGGCAGCAATCAAAGCACCTGGATTTGGAGAACGAAGGAAAGCTCTTCTTCAAGATATTGCCATTATGACTGGTACAACAATCTCTTCAGGGAACTTCTAGGGACAATATCATTTTTGGTTCCTAAAGTTTACCTTTATTCAATTTCAGTCCACCTCTTTCACTCAATATCAAACTTGGTCCTGGAAGTGCACTTTTACTCTCACATTTGGTCCCAATGTTAGAGGACCGTTGTTTGCCCAATGGAATCAACTATTTTATCATTTAGCACTCCAAAATAGTTGATTTCGTCAGTCAACGGATGGTCAACTAACGTTGGGATCAAATAGTGAGTGAAAGAGGGGGGGGGGGGGGGAACCAAAACTGGAAAAAGTGAACTTTAGGAACCCAAAAATGATATTATCCCAAACTTCTACATGATGCTTGCTTTGTGATTTCAACATGTGGCTTCGTCTTTTCTTTGACGATCTTCTATTTGTACTGCTATATTTCAGGAGCTGAGTTTCAAGCTACAGATTTGGGCTTGCTTGTGGAGAAGACAGATATAGACCAGTTGGGTACAGCAAGAAAGATAACTATCAGCAAAGATTCCACAACAATCATTGCTGATGCTGCATCTAAGGATGAGTTGCAGGCAAGAATTGCTCAACTTAAAAAGGAGTTGAATGATACCGAGTCAGTGTACGACACTGAGAAACTCGCTGAAAGAATTGCCAAACTGTCGGGTGGTGTTGCCGTCATTAAAGTTGGTGCAGCAACAGAGACTGAGCTCGAGGACCGAAAGCTACGTATTGAGGATGCCAAAAATGCGACTTTTGCTGCTATTGAAGAAGGCATTGTGCCTGGGGGTGGTGCTGCATTAGTGCATCTCTCGGGTTATGTTCCTGCCATAAAGGAGACGCTCGAAGATCCAGATGAGCGACTCGGTGCAGATATTATCCAAAAGGTAAGGATTTTAGTTTCAAGCTACAGTTTGTAAATGGTGATTCCTATAAACCCTTGGTGCTAAATACATTGCTGTGATCACAGGCGATAGTAGCACCCGCAAATTTGATAGCACAAAATGCCGGGGTTGAAGGTGAGGTCATCGTAGAGAAGGTGAAGGAGAGTGAATGGGAGTTCGGTTACAATGCAATGACCGATAAACACGAAAATTTGATAGAATCTGGAGTTATCGACCCAGCTAAGGTTGTCAGATGCGCGTTGCAAAATGCTGCTTCAATTGCCGGAATGGTGCTAACCACACAAGCAATCGTAGTCGATAAACCGAAGCCAAGATCAGTTGGAGCAGCAGCAGCTAGTTCTGAGCCACCCGTTGGAACTTACTCAGTGTAATAATATAAAAAAAATTATGATGTAGCTTCTGTGTTCCATAGGATGTGTCCTCCACGAGTTTTTATACCAGTTACTGGATTTGATTGAGTGAGAGAAATTTATCTGTGCTGGAGGAATTGATAATGTGTCTGTAATGTAGTAAATCCTTGTAGCTGTAAACATTTTTGCCATCTGCTGGATTCAATTCAGTTCCTTAAATTTCTGAAAATTAAATGAGTAACCGAATTACTTATGGATATTTTAATAGAGACTCGTAATTTTGATTTTGATTATTAGTTATAAAGACTCGTAACACTAACCAACACATTATATGTGCAGGTATTTTAATTGATATAAGGTGAATGTAAAAATAAAATTACTTATGGATATTTTAATAGATATAAAATAAATAGGATATTGGTAGTTTGATACTCAAGTTTTAACGATCAATAATATGTTAATATTCTAATTTGTATAAAGATTGATTTGTATATAATGAATACTATAATTTTTTCGAGTAACATTTCTATGCACTTGTAAATATTGACCAATTTGATCTCTAACTTAGAAAATACAGTAGAAGATATATTTTATTTTGTTTTATTTTGATTTTGCAATACTAGACAAATCTTCTCTCCTTTTTTTCTTTTCAACTTAGCTTTTTTCACTCCTTCTGGTCGCACCCGGAATGATGAACCACCATCATTTTCGTCACTTAAGTTGATATTGAATTGAGATATTTCTGGAGAAGAAAAAACAGGAGAATCCGGCATTGATGCATCTGATTGTGACGATGTCGTATTATTGCTGACTCTCTGACGGTAATTATTTCCCAAATTCACAACATCTTTCATTTTGTGCCACACATTATCAAACTTAAATCCATTCTTATACTTTGAATCTTGCATTAGTAAGATTTTTGCTTCATTTATTTGCAAAATTTATATTAAAAAAGTTAATATTGAAACACATACATTAGGATTTTATATTTAAGTAAAGCAAGAGTATCCACTTACAATATCTTCAACACACCCATTCAATTTAGAAATTGTGCTTTTGATAATAGCGAAACGATCATGCAATGACTTTACGTTTCGAGTTTCACTAATGATGTTTGGTAGTGTATTATTGTACTTGTTTTCTACCCGGGACCAAAATGCAGCTCCGGTTTGATATGCTCCAACAATTGGATCCTGAGAGATATCAACAAATATATTACAAAGGTGTACATCTTCATGAGAAGAATAAGAAGGACCTCGTAATGAAGTCATTGTAGAGAAAAGTATGGTAGATGTGGTGTGCCAATTATGGTAGACATGGTGTGGTATTTATATAGAAATTTATGTGAATCACAATTATGGTAGACAGAGGGATACATTCATACGTGTGCCCCCTTATGCAGAGTGATATTGAAGATATTAGGCCTTATGCAGAGTGACCCCTTATACATTGATACGTGTGCCCACTATACATTGAAGATATTAGGCCTTATGCAGAGTGCCCCCTTATGTAGAGTGATATTGAAGATATTAGGCCTTATGCAGAGTGCCCCCTTATACATTGATATGTGTGCCCACTAAATATAATGTATTACAAAGGTGTACATCTCAAAATATTTTCCTCACTAAGCTTCTCTGCAAAAGATGAATTCAAATTTCGCAAGCTCTTCTTATTTATCTTCTTCTTCTGATGAAGAGTTTGAATGGTTGATAACTGAAAATCACCTAAAAAATCAAAATATGTATTAGTTAGCTATGTCTAACAACAATTTCATTTGTGAGTATGAAGAACATACAAATGTCGAGCCTACTCATGGAGGCTCAATTGTTGGTCATAGAGTGGTGCATCGCGATCGAGAAGAATCAGCTCGTAATCTTTTTAATGATTATTTTACTGAAAATCCAACGTACAATGAATCAATGTTTCGTCGACGATTTCGCATGTCTCGAATTTTATTTCTTTGAATTGCTAATGATGTTAAAAATCATGATCGTTATTTTGTACAAAAAAATGATGCAGTTGGTAGACTTGGTTTGTCTACGCTTCAAAAGGTAACAACAACATTTCAAATTTTAGCATATGCGGTTGCAGCAGATGCAACAGATGAATACATTAAAATTGGAGAGTCAACAACAATTGAATGTGTAAAACGATTTTGTCGTGTTGTTGTGGAGATTTTCTCAAATAGATATTTAAGATCGCCGAACGCTGATGATGTTGCTAGATTACTTTTTATAGGTGAGCAACGTGGGTTCCCAGGAATGTTAGGTAGCCTTAATTGTATGCATTGGAAGTGGGCAAATTGTCCTACAGCTTGGGCGGGACAATACGCAGGCCACAGTGGTTCTCCGACCATCATTCTTGAAGCTGTCGCTGATTATGACATTTGGATATGGCATGCATACTTCGGTATGCCAGGAACTAATAATGATATAAATGTGTTGGAGAGATCTCATCTTTTCTCTAATCTTACTAGAGGCATTGCTCCTCTGGCACATTATGTTATTCAAGGAAAAGAATACAACACGAGGTATTATTTAGCGGATGGTATATACCCCAAATGGTCAACTCTAGTGCAAACAATCCATGATCTACGTGGTCCAAAAAAATATATTTTGCAACAAAGCAAGAATCGTGCAGAAAAGATGTGGAACGCGCATTTGGAGTACTCCAAAGTTGATTTGCAATTGTTGCAATTCCGGCTCATTTTTGGACGACATGTGACTTGTAATATATAATGACTGCATGCATAATAATGCATAATATGATAATCAAGGATGAACGAGATCTCAGCGTTCCGATTGTAGAAACGGGACAAGTGTCAACTCTAGATGTAGAAATGGCAAATAACGAAACTTCAAGATTCTAAAACTTTCTTCGTCGGCATAAACAAATCAGAGATGTAGATGCCCATTTCGAACTTCGGAATTAATTGATTGAACATCTATGGAAAAAAATTTCTAATTTCAAAAGTTAATGATTATGCATATGTAATTTGAATTTAATTAAGTATTGTATTTTGTTGTACTAATATTTAATTTCTTAGTATTAATATGTAATTGTGATGTATTTTGTAATTTAATTAGGAGTTTTGTGTGAAATCAATTTGTGTTTTTTATTTTGTATTGAATGAATCATTTTGTTGCTTAATTTATTTAATTTAAATTTAATCGCAATAAAATTCAATATTTGATTATAAATAAATATTTGATAAAATGGAATATAAAAAAGATAAAATTAAGAATATTTCCATTGAGTAAAAATTTGAGTTGAATGGTTGAAGATGATTTTACCGTTTAACTTAAATTTGGTGGCATGGGGTTTTAGTGGCAAATTAGCCATTGCCTTTGGAGATGGTCTAACTAATCTCTTTTATATTTATTTCTAAATCTCTCTCTTCTACCGTTTTATGTGGCCTTCTATCTTCAAGCGTCTCCATGTCAAAACATAACTGGACATATGCACTAATGCCGTACCACCCCTCAAGTACAAGAACAACATTTGTATGAAATATTTCACATATGAAATATGTTTAATTAAAATAATTTTTAAAAAATTACAAGTTATAAGTTTGAATGTAAAGTGGTTTACTATATGATCAATATATTATTACAAACCAAATTATTATCACTATAAAACCAAAATTGTACTACTTCAGGGCAAAAAAAATGTTCTAGAAAATGTGTTCAAATATTTGACTTGTAGTATTACATTTTTTTGTCTCGTGTTAACAATAATTTGACTGACAAAGTGGGATAGCTCAAGTGGTTAGAGCACAACTACCTAAGCCTTAGGTCCTGGGTTCGAGTCATGAGGAGGAGAAAAAAAGGGATCCATAAAAAAAAAAAAAAAAAAACAATAATTTGACCTTGTTGACATAGTTTTGACCTTATTGTAACAACATATTTTTAACCTTATAATAATGAGAATTTAAATTCGTAATTCGTAAAACTAAAATTGAACATTATTGGAACTTGAATTCGTAAAACTGGGTACCATATCTTTAATTATTTTTATAATTTTTATGGAAATAAGCCATCATAAATAATACCAAATCAATTTAAATTTTAAGATTTTGAAAATAATGCATTTTTTTTTTAAATAATTATAGAAGAGAGAGTATATTTTAGTTGCAATATTAGGGGGTGTATTCAACTGAGATTCTGTTGGATTTTTTTGGACTTTTAAAATCTGGGGGTATTCAATCCGGATTTTTAAAGGCAAAAACTTATATGCAATATTGCATACATGCAATATGACTAATCAAGGTAAATTAGGTCAACACGGGTCAACGCGGGTCAATACGGGTCAAAGTGGGTCAACCTAAATTAAAATATTTATTTTCACTCTAATATACTATTATTTTACTACATGACAAAAACTATGTTACTACAAGAACTAAATTTTGTTACTACAAGGTCAAAAGTGTATTACTACAAGTTCAAAAATATTCTGGACACTTATTTTTTAGGGGTAAAATTACTAAAATAATTTTGACTTATTCGGCTACTACATGACTAAAACAATGTTACTACAAGACCAAAATTTTATCACTACAAGGTCAAAAGTGTATTACTACATATTCAAAAAATATTCTGGAGACTTTTATTTTTTGGTGAATTTTTCAGAATGTTTTGACATGTAGTATTAAATTTTTGGCCTTGTAGTGGTAATGTTTTGGTCTTGTAGTAACAATATTTTGGTCATGTAGTAAACCACCTGTTTGCAACCAGCGAATTTTCTGGGCAACCCGGATCCAAGATTATGACCCGCGAATTTTTTAAAATTGACTTAATTTGACTTTTGGACTTAGGGTTTTGACTTGCCTAATTGGGATGAAATGCATGTATGCAATATTTCACATAAGACTAACCCATTTTTAAAAGTCTTTCAAAATTTTGAGGTATTCAATACGAATTTTAAAAAGTCTTTAGAAATCTTTAGGTATTCAACAATCTATGTATTTTAATACTCTATGGATTTCATTGGATTCTCTTTCAAAAATATAAAGGGGAAATTATTGTTAAGGTCATTTCACTAAGAGTTTTATCTAATAGGGCATATGTTTTTTTTTTAAATCTATTAAGGTGAAAATGGCACCTAATAAGACATTGTTGCCCTTTACATATTTAAATAATTTGAAATTAATAAATATTAATAATTTGAAATTAATAATTTTGAATTAATGCAGTTCCTAGTTATACGCACCTTCCAATTATTAAAAAATTCTTAAAATTAAGCAATTCGAATTAATTGTTAATTCAGTTAATATCACTGAAAAGAATTGTTCAGAATAATAAGACGAAGACATAAAATGATAATGCCTACATCGGTATCCATGTTTCATATTGAAAGTTCATTTTGATATGAAGTTGTAAGAGTAGTATATGCACCTTTCAGATGCCCTGCGAATAGAAATTGAATACTAAGTCTATCGAAATTCAAGCTGGAAAAGCTGATTGTAAACCAAACAACATGTGAATAAACAACTTTTTTTTCCATAAACTTAAGTATAATCGTATAAAACAACACCAAAATTACATGTTACATTGCAACTCTCTCAAATTCTGCACTCTCTAACCATAGATCATGCTAATGGGTACCCATTCATCCATGTCATCACCCCAGATAAATGTATGCTTGTCAATTATTCCGGCACCCCAGGCTGTTTTGAGCTGTATTAGTTCCATTGGTCCTCTTGAACGACCCAATCGATCTTTATAGAACCACCCCCCACTTCTCATGATAACTACGATAAGCATAATATAAACACATCAATTCACTGAAACAACAATTAATTGAACAATCCTCACAGAAGACAGAACATAAACAAGATGAAACGAAAAATCATGCAATGATGATAAAAACAACACTAAGAAATAAGCCTTGCAAGTAGCATGCTCAATTGTTAAAAGGACACAAGATGAAGAATATTACATATGATAGAACAAAAACCAAATCAAGTTCAGCTGTCTGGTGGAGTATGGTTTCCAACGTAATTTCGGTCCCAAAAACATAGAGCTAAAGCAGTGGGCATAGTCTTTAAACAAAAATACAGAGCCAACTAATAAAAAAATTGATGATCTATTGTACTTACAGTCATAGTACCGCCTCTCAAGTGCTTTATAACCGATAGCCTGAGCGACTACAATCTGTTCAATTGATTTCATCACATTCATGAAAGAAATAATTAAGCTGTGATAATGCTAAACTTAGAGCAAGATGCCTACAAAAGATAATTTCAAGTAGCATTTTCTGCGAAAGAAAAATTCTGCTGATTATGGAATTAATTACCACAGACCAAAATCAAATAATGTGAACAGTTCTTCAAGTACTACAACATGGAATGAAAATTTACAAAAAAGTTCTTGCACCAAGATTGCTTAAAACAATTGAAAAATAAGTATCTCAGTTAGAATCTTTTTACCAGAACTTGAAACTACTAAATATTGAACTTCAAAGCAATAAACCACAATTAAGGCTTGTTAAATACAATTAACGTTCCCCATCAATCAATCAATCAGAAAGCTATAAACAGAACAAATAATCTGAACACACGCACACTATATAACTGTAAACTTAAAAGAACAAATGTAATTAAACTAAAAAGATCAAATGGCTTCTAATTCGTGTAGAAATTTGGCACCTTATCTGAGGCGTGGAGTTGTGTAGCGAAACCTTGAAATTCTCCTTCTTCTATTTCGTGTAGAAATTTGGCACCTTATCTGAGGCGTGGAGTTGCTCTAAGTTTTCAGAAAAACTTTGCTGATGGTTTGGTCGCCGCCTTTATTCCCCTTCTTCTTCACGCACGACAAGGCATCAGCGTCTTCAGATCTGGAAAAGCCGCAGCATCGACGACGATCGTCCTTCGTCTTCGCCGTCAGTGGCGACCACGATTCCGGCTACAGATCGGCGACGATTTCAGCCCCCGCGGGTGCCGCCTCATCTATTTTCGTACCCTCCTTTTTGCTCAATTTTCTCCGGCGACTAGCGGCAGAAGGCCTCCATCTTCATCGTCCCTCTGTCTAGGTTAACGATCTGGGGGTTAAATCCACTAGCGCGGGGAGGTAATGGGCAGCGATGACGGCGGCAAGGTGGGTGCGGCGGCCAAGGTGGGGAGGGAGCTCGACCGATTGGGTGGGGTGGGGGAAGGGATCTAGGGTTTTGTTTATTTTGGAATGAATGTGCCCTATAATTTGGGAATTAATTGATAACAATTAATTATGAATTTAAATTTTAAATTACATTTCAAATATATAAATTAAATGAGTATATGAATATTAAGGGCAAATACGGTTTTTTGACACAAAAATGACCTTATTAGGAAATTTTAAAAGTTGTATGTTTTAGTTGTTTAGTAGTCTATAAAAATGACCTTATTAGGTAATATTCTCAAATATAAATAAATTTCACTAATCAAAATCTCTTCTAAAAAGTAGAGATTTCAACGGATTCTCTTAGAAGACTCTAAAAGAGAAGAAAAAAAAAATTGTGTTAACTATGTTCTTTGATAAGCATCACAGATTATTCACTACCATTATTATCGTGAAAAAAATTACATCTCTGTATTTTAAAATTATGTTCTTTCTTTAAAAATTATAGTATATCGGACACCGTCAATAATATCTAATCGACGTCAATTCCCCATTACGTGGTGTTCGATATCATCTAAAAGATTTTGATGGTCAAGGTCGTCACCCGCAATTATTCAATCGAATTTTTGCTATTTTCAAATTGCAATTCACAAGTTCGCTGGATTACATAACTTTCTTCGGAAATAAGGTCGCTCTGATGAATTTCTAGTCGAATATAAAGAAGATCAAGATTCACCACATCTCGACATGAAAGAGGAAAATTTAGAATTTCTTTCTCATTCTCAAAGACAACTACAAACTTAAGCTAATGCTTGGAGAACTAGTATTGCTAACTATCTATGTGAAGATGAGACCGAGGTATAACCATGATGAAAATGAAGATGAGAATAATAATGATAAATAATTTTTTTTTGAACTAGGTTTTAGGGGCGTAGTTTATGGAAATCCATGTAAATCAATAAAAAAATGTGTATTTCAGAATCCTATCAGATCTATAAAATTTCATATAAATCAATAAAAAAGTCAGTCAAACTTTGCATAGAGTCTATGGATTTTCTAAATCCACTGACTTTTTAAAGTCCAAAAAAATCCAACAAAATCTCAATTGAATACACCCCTCTAAGTCTCTTTCATATCTTGTAGTGGTGATGGAGGGTACTCATATACTAATTTTAAAAATGAGAGAAATAAGTCATTCAAAATAATTAATTAAAGTATTGACTAAATCAATACTCCTATATTTTAAGATTTTGAAAATAATTCATAAATTTGTAAATAATTTAAGGAGAGAGAGAATATATTTTAGTTTCAATAATAAGTGATATATATAGGGTAATCATATTTTTTACTACTAGTTTTGAAAATTATGGAAATAATTTATTGAAAATAATTAATTAAAGGATATTAAACAAATCAATGTTAAATTTGAAGATTAACTTTGACTAATTGCAATAAAAAATGGTAAATGTAACATTATAATATTTATTTTCAATTATTTTTCGAATAGTCAATATTTAGTGGGTGTATTGGTTGTGGATTCTGTAGGGTTTTTTTAAACTTTCAAAGTTTGGGTGTATTCAATTCGAATTTTTTTTTAAGTTTGGGTGTATTCAATTCGAATTTAAAAAAAAAAAAAATTCGAATTTTTAAAAGTTTTTAAAAATTTTGAGGTATTCAATACGGATTTTAAAAAGTTTAAAAAAATCTTTGGATATTAATTCAACAGTTTATAGATTTTAATATTCTATATCTCTTCTAAAAACTACAGATTTCAACGATTTTCTCAGAGAACTCTTGTAATATCCAGAAATTTTATAATAATAATTCAATAAATGGTTAATTTATATATTATGTCAAAAGAAAAATTAAAATATATAATATATAGATATAGATATAGATATATGTGCGTAGATATTTAATACAAGTAATTGTATTAACTGAATTTCATATAAAATATAATCCCCTACTTCGGAGTAGGTGTTAACACCCTTATACATTACATGCATTTTTGTGCGTTTTTTTATTATTATTTTGAATAAATTCTACTTAATACAAATAAAACCCTTATTTACTATACAATTTAATTAAACGTTTCTGTAACTCTCCTATTTAGTGCGGAAAATGAGAAGTCTATTTGTCATAATCACACAACAATGTTATATATATGCTTGGTGTGCGAAAATGTAGAGGCATCAAAACCAACTTTTGCCATTAATTTTATATTCTTTAATTATTCTTTCCCATATTATTTAGATTAAGTATAGCATAAAAGAAAATTCGACTATTTGTTATTCTATTTATCGCACGGCTAGGCGACGACAATTACGAGGACTAATTCAAACAACATTCATTTGAGGTGGGGATTTCTACTATTCGACCTGTTTGTCATTATTAAATGCGATGTGTGATTATTTTGATGTTCATGTCAAAAATGTACGAGGATAGGTCATTTGACCTTTATAAACGAGGATAGGTCATCTGACCTTTATAAACGAGGATAGGTCATCGTCTGACCTTTATAAACGAGGATAGGTCTTCTGACCTTTATAAACGAGGATATGTCTTCTGACCTTTATAAACGAGGATAGGTCTTCTGACATTTATAATCGAGGATATATCATTTGCCATTTATTTACGAGGTGATGTTATTGAAATTGTTATCGAATTATACATCTTAATGTGAACTGATGATTTAATTGCTTATTGTATTTAGTTTTGACAAGCATGTCTCCACTGAACTGTGGTTTGCTCACCCCTTCATTTAATATTTCAGATCGAGGAGCTGGTGGCGAGGAAGCATGTCTCCACTGAACTGTGGTTTGCTCACCCCTTCATTTAATATTTCAGATCGAGGAGCTGGTGGCGAGGAGGAGCGGTGGATGACAATCGATTGAGACGTTGTGGCTTCCTAGATATCTTTATAAAATTCTTTTAAGTTGTTATTTATTCGAAGCTTCCGCTAAGTTAATTTTTAATTATTTTTATTGTAAAAGAAACTTGTAAGCTTCATTTATTAAGTGTAAATTTTGGTTCATGCCCTTAAAATTTTAAATTGTTAATTATATTTGTAAAATATTTTTTTATGAAAATTGGGGTGTGACAACTCTAAAGACAAAATGTCAGAAGTATAGATGACAATATTGACCCATCCCGTGGGTACCAGTGCCGCCCCGCGAGCTTTGGGTCAGGTCGGATCCGCCCCGTATTGAAAACGGGTCGGGTCTGTCCCACCCCATATGTGAACGGACCGGGTCTGTATCTTATGTCCGACCCACGAATATCTGATCGGATCCGAATTATTATATAAATTATATATATAATATATATATATATATATTATATAACATGAAAAATATTTATATTATTGTGAATTGTTTCAATATATATGCATGAAAAATATTATTTTCAATTGTGAGAAACAACTTAAATAAATTCAACAAGATATGAAAAAATGGTGTGGGTCCGCCCTGACCCTCACGGGGCGGGGCATATACAAGTCTGTTCATATACATTTGCATCAATAGTTCCAGCGGTGAAGTTTATGAAAATCTATGTAAATCAATAAAAAAAAAAATCACAATCCTGTCAAATTTATGAAAATTCATATAAATCAATAAAAAAAAAAGTCAGTCAAACTCTGCATGAACTCTATGAATTTTCTAAATCTATAGTCCAAAAAAATTCAATAGAATCTCAATTGAATACTCCCTTGTATAAAAAATAAAAAAAAAGGACAGACTTTCAATTTAGGAAATTTATTAAATATTGCAGACCAACATATTGTAGAATTAATTTGTTTTGACCAACTAAATGTCAAAAAATTAAGGAAATAATTATTTATTAATAATTAAAAAACATGGTGACCAAACAATTCAAATTTAAATATTGAAGAATAAATTTACAAATGTTATTAAACATTTAAAAATATTGAAAAGAATTAATTTACATATGTACGCATACAAAATTTAAATATTGGAAAAATAGTTTACAAGTTTTATTAGGAATTTTAGGAATTTTTTTTTATCTTATTTAAATATTGAAAAATATTTATAATTGCTATTAAATACTGTAGACAAAAAATTGAACGTATTATATTGCAAGTTTATTTATTACATATTTCTTGTAATTATACTATGTTTGCATGTATTCATGAAGAAATTATGTACAATTAAAATACATGCATGTACTTAACTGTAAAATTTAACTATTAGTAGAAATTTGATAACAAATTAAATTGCCGAATAAGTACATCAATATTTTTCCGTTTTTTTTTTACCATATACATATATATAATTATATGAAGTATTAATATTAATAGTGTGCGGGGCAAAGCGATAGTTGCAATATAAATTAAGATTGAGACATTTCTTTAATTTTTTTTAGTAAGTCTTATGTGAATCACGTTTCTGTAATCTCTCCTCTTTAAAGTATATGCTCTAAAAAATATTTTATGTGAATCATGTATTACATTCAAAATCACTAACATTTTATAGACTAAATTATGAAACTTTGTATACTAAAAAATTAAAAAATGATATTAAATTCACCACAATTATTTTGTAAACCAAGTTTATAAAATTTCTATGTATTTGATAATTATGCTGGATGACCAACAAGTTTTTGATTTTGTGAACTGCATTATATTTAATTTGATACATAATGTTTGCTATGCATTTAATATTTGAATAGTAAAAAAAATGAAAATATAAATAATAAAACATTTTTTTTAATTTGAAAAGCTTGTGCTAGTAATTTGGCGGCATGAGAAGGCCACATGTGTCAATTCAGGAAAAGCAAGCTCGTCGGTTATAAGGACTCGTGGAGGCGCAGATGTTATGATGCGTGGAAGCAGGTTGGGGTACAAATGGCCAGATTGCCTCGGAAAGCGCTTCGTTTTCCTCCTCCTCCTCTCCGTTTACTGCATCTACTTCGATAATCCCTAGAGAATTTCTCGCTTTAATTTCCTCTTTTAGGTGCATTGCTGATTTTGGAATTCTGCCTTTTGATTCTATTGATTTTAGGTCTTAATTTGTGTGTTTTTTTCGTGCATGGGGGTGAAATAGGCGCAACAATGTCGGCAACGGAGGGATTAACGAAGCTGCTGTACGTAGTGGTGGTGGAGGATAAAGACGCCGCTGCCACGGAGGGAAATGAGACGCCGTCGTTTCGGTACTCGCGTTCTGTTCTCCAGAGTGCTCTGCAACTCATGGGATGCAAGCCTCGTCATTCCTTTAAGGTCTCTCTTTCTCCCTATTGCACATGTATCTTGTCATATGCATGCATGGCCTTAATCATGAACACAGCGTGCCTGTATGCAGATAGTGGCCTTGTTCACGAGATGGAAAATCAGATCGAATTAATCAATAATGAGTTTGAGATCTATGTTTCTGAATATTCTGAATTTCCATTACACTCTTTATATGCGATTAACTTTGTAGATGTGTTTTGTTTACCTGGTTTAGTTGAATAGATTCGTTTAGTGATTTACAGGATATAGATAATTGTTAATTGCATGTGATTCCAAACAGGGTAAAAAATTATTGCCTGATGGAATCTGATAACTTTTGGTTTCTGGCTCTTTTTTATCAATACTTCCAAGAATTTGTTTGTAGTTATTAGCATAATTGGTAATTAGAATTACTGTTGACAGCTTATAATCTTTGGAATTTTGTCCAATCAAGCTATGTAGCATGTGCTTGTAAAATGTCTTTTATTTCTGAATCAAGATACTGAATTGCAACGAACATATTAAATTCTGGTGAATAATTTCTTTGGGCATCTTGAATTTTGTTTTCAGTGATTTGTATGTTCCTTTTTTGTTGTCTTTTTACAGCTTATCAGTTATCAGCAATTCCTTTCTGATATTGCGTCTAAACATTCTATTTTCCACAGATTAGCAAAAGGGTATTTGAGGTGATAAGACAGGAAAGTGGAGTGGAGAAGTTAGCCTCTTCACAAGAAGATGTTAAAGCGTATCATAGCAGTCAGAGGGAAAACTACGTTGATTCCTGCTTGGACAGAGCAGATAATGATAATTTATCTTTAGAGGAAGCTAAGAGAAAGACCATGCCTTTTGAATTGTACAAAAGACGCACCACGGTTGTTGTTAAAAGAAAGTTTTTTCTTGATGTTGTTTGTGAAGCTCTCTCCGAATACAAGTATGTAGTCCCACATCAAATGGCTGACTTGGTCCTAGCTTGCAGGTACAATTGCATTCCAAGCCCATGTAGAAAGAACTACATTACTTCATTGTGCACATGATATGATATTTTCCTGAGAAAGCTTCTCTTCACACTGAATAACGTAGTCTTATCCAATCTGTTGTTTTTCTGTCATTCATATTCCATTCCACCTATGTTTTTAAATTTTAGATACTGAGTTTAATTTGCCAAATGATCTGGTAAGTGCATATCTCGTTTTGCAACGTGTGTGTCAGACAGTTCATAATAAGCCCTTCCTTGATAGGTTTAACTTTGAGAATCATTTTAATATAGCCGTGAAATTTAACATAGCCTAAGCTGAGGTTAATGGGGCTTTGCTTAAATGACTTAGTATGGCATGTGGAGTTTTTTTTTTTTTTTCTTTTGCTTACCTCTGTTTCTTCAATGAAATTATGGAGAATGCTGGGTGGATATAATGGATTCAGGAATTATGATATGTAATTATGATTACTTTTCCTCTAGATAGTATGCTTGTGACTTGTCCTTGACTTTGGGTTGGGGACTTGGGGTGTTATCAGCTATCGTTTTCATGATGCTAGCATAAATATCTTTTAAGGAGGTGAATACGATCGAGTTGATCACCAGAAATTAAATCGGAGATCTGATTATGACATTTCATTTCTTTTTTTCTAATGATCTGATTTTATATGGACTTTTATAATCTTTTTCTGCAAAAATAGCTCACCTGATAACACAGTTAAAAAGTGTACAATCTGCATGGTCAGATAGTTGAAAGGAAAACTAAAGTTCCTGGTTGATGAGGAAATGTGATTATTTTAACCATTCTGTTTTAGGCATACTGAAATATGATCTAATATTGTTAGGTCTGTAGTTTGAGGAAAGCAAGTACATTTTGACATAGTTTTTTTGGGAACAAGTTCTTTCCCACAAGACAGTTCAACATTCATTAATTATGATCATTTTGTTTTGGGGATGCAAGTAAAAAGTTCTGTTGGCTTTTTGAAAAAAAAAAAAAAAAACTCTGTCCGTCTACACTTAAAATGCACTCTTGTTTGTGTGCGGGTTTTAAGGAATATTGTTAGTTTATGTATAAAGTAGATGTATTAGGAGAATAAATATTTCCATTTATAGTGCATATTAAGTGTGGACAGCCAAAAAAAAGGAAAGAGTGCATATTAAGTGTGTACGGAGGGAGTATGAATTTAGGTTGGTTGTAAAGTTACCTGTAGGTGTAATTTGTGACTGAGAATTTGAATCATTGGCTTCTCACTCAAAAAGTTGTGATGTTCCCTAACTGGATTTGTAGTTTTCAGCCTGCTACATTCTATGGGAATCCAATAGTATATCAGTTTTAAGCAGAAGCTGCAGAATAAATCAATCTACTTAGGAGTTCAGGTTAAACATTATTTTCATTGAAAATTTTGTAATCCTTGAGAAATAATCAGCCTTTGAGTATCATGTTCCCTTGCCAATTTTCATATAATTCCAGTCCTTCAATTATCATTATTCCTGGTCCATTGTTACACAGTCCGTGCTTTGGTTATCATGTTTTCTTTTCAATTCTGTCCAGATACTAATTTTACATTGTTAGTTTACATAAACATTCTTATCAGATGTTATTTAATCCACTTATCTAAGTTAAGAAATTTACTGATGAAATCTAAAGTCAATAGATGTTATTTCCTGTATTTAGATTCTTACCCACGTTTGATTGTAACTTGCTCAGGACAGACCTTATTATATATGCTCGTTCAGGGATGTAGTTGAATTGTCACTTGAACTGATTGCTGAACATAGTGATAGTTCTGGGTGATTTGTGTGTTTGAAGTATGACATTTTCAATAACTTTCTTGAGCTTAGCTAAGATTTATGTCTGCTCTTTCAGAATCCGTGAGAAAAAGGAATCTGTAACAGTATTACTCTGTGGCACAAGTGGCTGTGGAAAATCTACGTTGTCTTCTTTGCTGGTTGGTTTTTGTTCCCATGATCTCATCTGTATATTTTTTATTATGGTGTCATCAATTCCCATTCAGAGATGGGCATAGTCAAGTTTATCATGTTAATGCTGCACAGTTATCTGCTCATCATATTGTTAATAAATAAATCTGACCTCATTGGATTTGAAAAGGAGAGTTAAGCTTCCATTAAAAATGATACATAATCTGACGTGAAATATGAATGAATTCTATTCGCATTTCTACGAGTTGAGGTTCACTGTGATATGTAATATCAAGATTTTTATTATTTTTTCGAGATTTAGTTTCTATGGCTAACTTTGTCTTGCTTCAATTCATGCATGTCTGTGGTTATGGAATTAATGGGTATTGCTTTTTTGCACCTGTAACATTTGACTATTCGACATGTTTAAAATCGAAGTTAGTGGTTTAGTACTTGTTAACATAGTAATGGAAACCTGCCTATGCATGATTTACTGTAAAAGATGTTTCAAGAAAGTTCTACACAATTTATTACACTACTTCCGACTGATTTACTGTAAAAGACGTTTGATAGACAACCTGTGATTGTTTATAAGAGGCACGTGAAGAAGACTTGAGGTGGCAATTTATTTTTCATTATTGAGTTAATTATTTCCGTTAGTATTTTTTAAGTGTTAAGCGGGCTTTGTGCATGGGCCTTTCTTGAAAACATATTTATCCAGGGAATAATTCTAACCTAGGGAATCTGTCGAGATATTATTTTGATAATGCAGCCATGAGGCTTGTCGCAGAGAACTCGTCCTCTGGGGCCTCTCTGAGGAATTGTTCTTAGTTTCTTTACGTTTTGTTCATTGCCTATATCTTCACTCTATCAATGTTCATGGTATTAATGAGGTAAAAATGGGTAAATTTTACTTACTTCGTGTTGCAGGGTAGCAGATTGGGCATTACAACTATTGTATCCACCGATTCAATTCGTCATATGATGAGAAGCTTCGTCGATGAGAAGGAAAACCCGTTACTTTGGGCTTCAACTTATCATGCCGGGGAATATTTGGATCCATCAGCTGTTGCACAAGCCAAGGCCAAAAGAAAAGCAAAGAAATTTGCCCGTCATTCTGCTGCCTCACTGTCTATGCATGACATATCTAGTGACAACGGAACTGGAAAATCAGAGGGAAACAGTACCACCAGTGATTTCATTAAACCAAAGCAGATGGCAGTAGAAGGATTTAAAGCACAAAGTGAGATGGTAATTGACAGCCTTGACAGGCTGATAACAGCATGGGAAGAAAAAAAAGAATCGGTGGTGGTGGAGGGTGTTCACTTAAGTCTCAATTTTGTGGTAATAATTCAAGCTATAATAATGCTACTCTGAGATACTTAATTGTGAAAGTGTTGGGTGCATGCCTGGTTTGGATTTATCACAAATCCTATATTTTATGCAGATGGGGCTCATGAAGAAACATCCTTCAATCATACCGTTCATGGTTTATATTTCTAACGAGGAGAAGCACTTGGAAAGATTTGCTGTTCGTGCAAAGTACATGACCCTTGATCCTGCTAAAAACAAATACGTTAAATACATACGTAACATCCGAACAATCCAAGAATATCTCTGTAACCAAGCAGATAAACATTTGGTGCCCAAAGTTAACAACACCAATGTTGATAAAAGTGTAGCAGTCATTCATGCAACAGTCTTCAGCTGTCTAAGAAGGCGTGAAACAGGAGAGCAGCTTTATGATCCAGTCGCACGCACAGTTGATACTGTTCATGAGGAATACAGGAATCAATGTATTGCCAATTCATTGAGTTCCAAGGGAATGTTTCAGTTGATTCAAAGGAAAGGCTCGAGTAGACAGTTGATGGTACTTATGAATAATGATGGTTCTGTGGCTAAGGCATGGCCCGTTAACATAACATATGATAGCGGAAAGACCATCATTGGCCATCCACCAAAGAATGGAATGGGATCACCTATGTATGGGCCATTGCAGATAGGTAAAGCGGAACCTGTCAATTTGCAGTTTGGCCACTTTGGTATTAGTGCGTGGCCCAGTGACATGGGGGGCACAAGTCGTGCAAGCAGTGTCGATGAGTCAAGAGGGGAGTTGACTGATAATTGTAGTCGATGCGTTTCATCCTGCTGCAGCTCACCGAGGGCACTTTCCAAGGAGGTATGTCCGTTTGTTTCATTATGACTGATTACTAGTATTGCTGAAATTGGTATCAATAAAAAGTCAAAAGGATTGAATGCAATTGGAATTTTGAACTATGTCTTCCAGAATAGATGTTAACAACATTTTCTGTATAATAAACAATTTTCTATCCTATGACTTTTCCCCTGAACTTAACGGTCCGTTAACTCAGTCCCTTTTACACACTTTCCACCTGACCTTGTATTAGGCAAACCTTGTATTAAATGTTTCAGCTAAATATATTTGATATTAATAGTTTAAGTTCTGATAATTATATTTGTTATAATTAAAACACTTCTATTAGGCCTATCTTCATAATAAATAGTCTACCCGTGGTAAAGTTTCTTTTACTTGATATGAAAATACTAATTTCCTTTTTATGATTTTTGTTATAAACATATAGTTGCATGGGAATGTTTAGTTGTGATTGTTCATGGTATTCATTACAAGATAAAGCCCTAGGTAATGCAAGTATATAATCAGTAAATGAATTGGTATTTTATAACTTAACTAACAAACAAACCGAGCCTTTAAACCCAAATAATTAGGGTAGGCTACATGAACCAATAATAGAATCACATTGTGTTGTGCAAGAATTAATTGTCTCCGTGTGCTTTTCTCTTTAATTAAATGAATATAAAATGCCATATTCAAGTATAGTCAACAGACGATGCTGCACTTTCTGGAAATTAAAGACTGTTCACAGCTGCCCTGCATTTCCTATGTGAACGAGTTGCATATTTGTTGTTTTCTGTTTATGCATGGCTTTATGTTCCTTTTTTATAGTATCAACTTTATTTGCCAGATTAGTTCGGAATACTTGCACTAAATGCAATCTCTTTCTTATATTCCTCAATACATATTAGTCATTACCAGAATACCAGCTTAATTTTATTTGAGATTTAAATATAATTTACCCCTGAACTAGTCTGTAATAGCAAGACTGTAGTTTTATCTATTTTTATATCCACTGCAACATCAACACAACGGAAAAAGTTAATGGATAAGCTATAATAGGTGCCGGGGAAGTGATAGATTTCAAGTATAGGGATAAGTTGTAATATATCCAATACTTCAATGGATAAACTTTGCTTCACCATTGGGTTTGTGCCTCCTCAGTTTTGGCATATCAATATGGTGATGTTATTAGATTAATACAATAATGAGAAATTATGTTATTGTTTATAAGATGATGATTAGAAGATACAAATATATGCATAGTTATTGGGATGCATGTATATTTGGACTGATGTAATGAATGAATGAGATAGATAAAAGCCAGAACACTATTTTGGATTAATTGATAATTCATTTTGGCGAACTTTTAGAGGAACTGAACAAACATTCCCCTTATATACACTTAAGAAACTTACCATTACAACATGGAGAAGAAGATGCTTTAATGGAAAATATTATAGTCTATAGCTTCTAGAAGTTGTTATGGAAGATTGTGATTCTCGTAATTCTGGTGTAGTCATCTTACTTTGCTTTCTTTTGACATCGTCTTTTATTTTTTTCCAGCACATGGAAACATCTTCTGCACATGGTAGTGATGATGAAGAGGCTGATGAGTATCCTGATGAGGTGGACAGTGATGAGGATCATAGTGATGGACAGAAACACCTCCATGAAGAGGTAACGAGATATATGTCTTGATATTTGAATCTATGTGCTAAGTTGATGATTAGTTTTCAGAGGAGAGGAGCTTTCCTTTTGGCACAATATAATTTGGATGCTATTATTGTTCAACAAAAATTACTAATGTTGGTGCTTATTGTGCAATTTCTCAGTCATTTGTGCATTGAGATTCATGGTAATTAGGACATTATTTTTGGACTACTTGTCTCTCATGGCAATTAATTTTTCAGCTGGAAGGATCTGTGGATGAGGAATCAAACAAATCGGATGAGGAGTACGATGATCTTGCAATGCTGGATTTTCCAGACAGCGGGTATATGTCTGATGATGACGCAAGCTTCTTTAGAGCGCAGCTGAATGCAATGTTGTCCGTCTCAGGAGACCCGTCAACTAAAAACGGCAATAATGGAGATAAGTACCAACGGAACCTTGATCTTTTCCTGCAAAAGGATAAGGAAACTTCGTCCAAGTGCTCATTTCCATCACTCGTCAAAGGTAAAAGTGTAAAAGTAGCAACACCTTCTGGGATTTGTAAATTAAGGAAACGTTCTCTAAGCAATCCTGCCTTTGGGAAGCATGGGTCACTCATGGACGTTCCAATCCAGTAAAGAAACACTTCTGAGGTAGTGTTGCAACTTCGGTGTTAGTTCTCTATTTCTTTATGGTGTTGAAATTCGTTTCTCATCTTAGCTTCTTGTTTCCCTTCAGTGGCTTGGCTTACCATGGTAATTGAAACAAGTAGCATCCTTGTCCTGCGTAGAAGCTTCATTTCTGTAAATAGGTTTGAGTCTCATTTCATGTGCAGTAGCAGGAGCAAGTTAAAGTTGTAGAACTATGTGTTCGTGGAGGTCACGAATTAATTGTTGTAAGGTTCCTCAAAATGTTTGCACTATCGTCTTTCTCGGGTTTTCCAATCTCAGTAGAAAAGCCGAGATTGAAGGAGTAGATAAACATGAAATAGTTTGTGATTTGCACCATAATTAGTTGGTTACCTACAGTCTAGGTGTTCATAGTTGCTTGATGTGAATCGTTGATGAGGATTTCATCGATCTTTTTTTTTCCTGTTTCCCAAGATAGAACAAAAGTAATGGTTGTTTGGAATTTTCGTAAATTGAAAAATGGAAGGGAGGGCGTATAGTAGGTGGTGTTGAATTAAATGAGTATGTAATGACTAGTTTAAAGAAGTTAAGAGAAAGGGTATATGCTATACTACAAAATTAATCACTTTGATCTCTACTTAAAAACTTAAATACCATACGGCATGCGGTTTCTGGTGCTTAACAATTAAGTCTGCAAAAGTTGATTAACCTAATAACATGTATTGCAGAAGAAAGTTAATTAAAACAACATTGAAGAAACATTTTCTGCCTGGATGACCCATAAGTGCATAACAATGACAATTCAGTTAAATCATGCAGTTTGATACCCAAGGCAGTTATGTTTTTTTCGGATTTTATGACCTAAATTGTGTGATATTTTAACTTTATGACTTAGAGAAATTCCTGCTGGAACTGGCTCAATTGATCTGTTTTACATTTTACTTTGAGGGGCATTTTCATACTGAGTAACTAATTCTTGTTTGTTTGAGATCAGGTGAAATGCGATCTAATTCTGATTTGGGTCTAAAATTATACCACAACACACTTAATCTATTTATGACTGAGACGCTCTTCTTCCACACAGAATGTGGTACATAATCTTTGTTGTTGTAATGTTTTTAAGTATTTGCTAGTTTTATATATTTTGAATATTTGGGTGGGCATATGATTTTGAGGTTTATTTACTTAAGGAAGAAAAGAAAAACGATTTTGTGTCCAATGTACGGGTACAAAGACACTGGTTGTACTCCCTCCCATTCGTCCACCAAAAGTGTGCTCACTTGTTTTTTTAGGTCTACAAAAAATACGTTTATTCTATTTAAATAGTTCACTTTTAAATATTTTTTTTACTTTAATATATTCTTTATTCGTTATACAAAATATTGAGTATCTACCAAATATATTCTTTATTCGTTATACCAAATATATTCTTTATAAATAAAATACGAAGTATGATTTTTTTTTAAAACATGTATAAATAAAAGTGAGCACACTTTTGGTGACATAGAGAGTATATTATTTGGTTGCTGAAGTGCAAGATTATCTCATCTGCTTTTAGGCTTATAGAATTGTAATGGATTGAATTGATTAACTTCTGTACATGAGTTTACAATATATAGAGGTTTAACTAATGTATCGATTTCTATAATGTAGCAATCCTTATAATTACTCTTTACAATTGATAGAGTTGACTGAGGTAATGTAGCAAGTGATTGGAGATAATCACTCTTATGATATATCTGTTATACGACCCCTCAAAATCGACGTTCCATCGACGACAATTTTTTTTTGGATCGGAGGAGCTGGAAGCGAGCACGAGCAAGTGGCTTGGTGAGAAGGTCGGCGAGCTGGTCATTTGTGTTGACATAGGTGACCGAGAGGCGACCCTTTGAGGCCAAGTCTCGTACAAAATGGAGATCTATCGCAATGGTTTTCATTTTGGAATGTTGCACAGGGTTGAGGGCTAGGCGAGTAGCGCCCATGTTGTCACATAGCAGTCGAGGAGGTGAAGAGATGCGGATGTCGAGATCATCAAACAAGTGATGTAGCCAGCAGACCTCGGACGCAACTGCACCCAAGGCTCGGTATTCAGCCTCTGTTGATGACCGAGCAACTTCACGTTGTTTTCGTGATTGCCATGAGATAGCATTGGACCGTCCCTCTAACAAGTCACTACCAAAATCACTACCAAAATCCGAATCAGTATATGACAAGGATGATGAGGATCGGCGAAGTAGTAAGCCATGGTGCAAGAAGCCTTTAAGATATCGAAACAGCCGTTTGACCGTGTCTAGTGGGAAGTTGATGGGGAAGACATGTGTTGGGCGAGCTTGTTCACGGTGAATGCAATGTCTGGGCGAGTGAACGTGAGGTATTGGAGACCACCAATAGCACTTCGATACTCAGTGACATCAGGCGAGCACGTGGATGATGATGTCTTCATGGAGATATATGTACCGACCGGTTTAGCACCATCAAGTCGGAAACGGCGAAGATGACCCACAGTGTATTTGTGATGCGATAGGAACAACCCTTCCTTACAAGTGGTAACCTCAATGCCAAGGAAGTAGGTGAGAGGGCCTAAATCTTTGACGACGAACTGAGTCTGTAAGTGGCGGGTGAGGGCTGATATGTAGACGAGCATGAGCCGGTCAAGATGAGATCCTCAACATATGCAAGCACAACGAGAGTGATTGAGCCTCGTTGGAATGTGAAGAGGGAGGAATCGCCAGCGCTGGTCGGTCAGGGCCTTGCGAACAGTGGTTGGTTCGATATCACTGGGTAATGGGTGCTTGGTTGCAGCGAACAAGTGTTTAGGCTTGTGAATGTTGTTAAGGCTGCGAGTCTGCATGGTGTGAGTTCATCGAGGAGCGACCACGGGCAGTGTCGAAACTTGAGTGTTCGATGGAGCGGTTGGTGGCGTGGTTACAAGTTGAGGCATTGTGTTCGCCGGTGGTGGTGCTCGCTCAGGTGAGTCTAGGCGAACATCTGGTTGTGAGTTGTGACTGAATATGAGGTAGGATTGTGAGAGAGAACCGGTTGGTGCTGTCTTCGTCAGATGCCGTAGGAGTAGGAGATGAACCTGGAAACTTAGTCTCATGAAATATAACATGTCGTGAGATGTAAGTGCGATCAGACATAGGTTCTTAACATTTGTAAGCATTTTGAGAGGTTGAATACCCAACGAATACACATGGTAAAGATGGTGGAGTAATTTTACCCGGTAGATATAGACGCAACCATGGAAAGCATTGGCACCCAAATATTCTAAGCTTTGAATAGTTGGGCTGTTTCTGAAAGAGTGCCTGGAATGGGTTGCGGCCTTGAAGAGTTGGAGTAGGCATGCGATTGATTAAGTAAACCGCCGTTTGGATTGCATCCGACCAGTAAGACGGCGGTGGAGAAGTGAGCGAGCAATCTCAAGGATGTGGCGGTTGCGGCGTTCAACCATGCCATTTTGCTGTGGGGTGTGTGGAGCAGTTGTGAGCCAAGAGATGCCATTCATAGTTAAGTAAGGGCGTAAGGAAGTAAACTCTCCTCCATTGTCAGAAAAGAGGTTCTTAATTACATAGCCGAACTGTTTCTCTACAAGTGTGTGATACTGAGGAAATATTGAAGCAACCTGTGATTTAGAGCACAATGGATAGTATTGCTGGGTAAACAAATCCACCAACAAGATAAAGTATTTTGAACCATCCAATGAGCACACGGGAGCCGGACCCCAAACATCGACATAAATATAATGTAACAGATGATGTGCAATAAATGATGATGACCGAAATGGTAGTTTATGAGATTTTCAAAATGTGCAGGAAATACAATCTGATCCCGATGTGCGAGATTTATTTAAAACAGGTAAATTGAAATGTCTAATTATTGATTCACTTGTATCCTGAGAAGGATGTCCAAGATGAGCATGCCACGAGTCATGGGAGGTACGAACACCTATGGTGGCCGTGATCGGTCTTTGCACAGCTGCTGGAGGAAACAAGCGATATACACCATCTTGACAGGGGCCCTTAAGAAGATGATCTCTCGTGGCTAGATCCTTAATAATAAAAAACCGGGAAAAATTCCATAGAACATTATTTGCTGTGAATTTGCTGACCGATAAGAGATTTTGGGATGCCGACGGGACACATAAAATATTAGACAAATGAATTTGCGATCAGGGAATGAAAGTGTAGAAGTACCCGTGTGAGAGATTGAGAGGTTTGAGCCGTCGGCTATATGGACCTCATTAGTGTCGTCATATTCCGAGTGAATGGGCAAATTATTCAAATCAGATGTTAGGTTGTGACATGCCCCGGAGTCCACCAACCAAGGATTAACTGGTGACTGAGGAGTGGAGTGAGCCACACTTGCCGAGTAAGGTGGTCAGCGACATGTGGGAGCAGTGTGTCTTGGGAATCCACAAAGTTGGCAGAGGATCGGATCTCGAGTATTAGGGGAGGAAATACGTGAGATAGGAGGGGGGCAAGCATTGTGGTTTCTTCGCTAGTAAAAACGGCGAGATCCAGTGCGATTTCCCCGAGAATAGTTGTCGTGTGAATGATTTCCTCGGTGAGAAAGTCCCCGAAAACTTCCACGTTGGGAAGAGTTACCACGATTGTAGTCTCAAGGCTGGGAGTGGGTCATGTTGGTAGTGGCAAGAAGTTGGGATTGGGCTATTTCAGTATTTTTTATGGATAGTTTGTGCTAGAAAGCCCAAGATAGTTTGTTCTGAACTTCTATGGAAGCCATCGGGTAAGCGTTGGGGGATTTCGACCGTACACAACCTCATACGATGTAATACATGTGGACGAATGAAAAGAATTGTTAAAACAATACTCAGTCCAAGAGAGCCAACGAGCCCAATGTTTTGGGTGCTCGGTGGTAAAACATCGCAAGTAAGTCTCTAAACAGCGGTTCATCACTTCGGCCTGGCCATTCGTCTCCGGATGATATGCTGAACTCATCCGGAGGCGAGTACTGGAGACAACAAATAGTTCCTTCCAAAAGACAGAAAGAAAAAACGGGTCACGATGCGAGACTATCGAACGGGGCACGCCATGGAGTCAAACTATCTCTCGATTAAAAACCAAGGCGACCGTACGAGATGTATATGGGTGAGTTAGGCCCATAAAGTAGATTGCCTTTGATAGCCGGTCGACCAACACGAGGATTACATCCCATTGTTGCGATTTGGGCAGTCCTGAAATAAAGTCCATACTAACGTCTTCCCAAATTTGATCTGGAATGGGCAGGGGCTGGAGGAGTCCAGTCGGTGTGCAAGTGTCCGCTTTATTTGTTTGGCATATGAGGCATTCGGCCACGGCCTGCACAATCGTTCTCATCATTGAAGGCCAATATAAGTCTGTGACTAGACGTCGATAAGTGCGGTAGGCTCCCGCGTGCCCTCCGGTTGGTGTGGTATGATATTCCTGGAAAAATCGGATGCTCCATTCAAAGGGAGACGACACAGCTAGGCGGTGCTTATAGTACAACACACCATTGAGTAGGTGGAAGGGTTGGCCGACTACACCCCCAAATTCGAGAGTACGGACAATCGACCCTCGTGTTGGGTCGTGGCAGACTACGCGACAGAGTTTTGGTAATTTCAGCCACTGAGGGATAGAAACTACAGTGAAGGATATGTCAGTGTCGCGCCGGGATAAGGTGTCAACCAAATTAGAAGTACCAGAATTATATTCAATGGTGAAATCAAACCCAATTAGCTTAGTTATCCAATACTGCTATGCGGGCGAAGCAATGGGCTATTGGAGAAGATGTTTGAGACTATAATGATCCATCTTAACCACGAAGCGGCGACCAAGAAGGTACTGATGCCAATGGAGAACAGCTATTGCCAATGCCATGAGTTCTTTTTCATAAGCTGATTTCAGCGCGGTAGCGGGCGACAAGGCCTTGCTAAAAAATGCAATAGGGAGACGATTCTGCATAAGTACAACACCAAGACCACGTCCAGATGGGTCACATTCGAGGTAAAATGAGAGTGAAAAATCGGGCATAACGAGGACCAGTCCTGCTGTGATGGTTTACTGTAAGGATTGAAAGGCGGATGCCACGTCCGTCGTCCACACGAACTGGGTATCGACGGTTTTCTTGAGCAAGTTGGTTAGGGGCAGGGCTAATTTCCCATAATCCTGGATAAAACGACGGTAATAGCCGGCCAGCCCAAGAACCCATGAACCGCGCGAATAAAATTTGGAATGGGCCCCTGCAATACGGTGGAGACCTTTGCGGGATCCATGGAGACGCCATGGTGAGAGACAATGTGGCCCAAGTAATCGATGGAGGATCGTCCCCATGCACACTTTTTTGGATTGACCACGAAGGAGGCAGACGCAAGTAACTCCAAGGCCTGTCGTAAATGAAAAAGGTGAGTCACAGTGTCTGGGCTATAGATCATAATATCATCAAAGAAAACTAAAATAGAGTTGCGAAGAAGGGGTCGAAAAAGGTTGTTCACGACGGCTTGAAACGTCGAAGGTGCATTCAATAACTCAAACGACATTACAAGAAACTCATAGTGGCCGGAATGTGTTTTGAATCCAGTCTTAGGAACATCCTCGACCGCCACACGTATTTGGTGGTAGACCAAGCGTAAGTCGAGGCGTGTAAAACAAGTAGTGCCATGAAGTTCATTGAGAAGGTCATGAATAATGGGAATCGGGTATTTGTCGGGCACCGTGCACTTGTTCACTTTCCGATAATCGACGCAGAACCGCCAACTGTTGTCTTTCTTGTGGACTAGCAGGATGGGGGAGGCATAGTGGCCTGTGTTGGACTGGATTATCCCTGAAGCGAGCATCTCCTTCACCAACGGTTCAATTTATGTTTTCTGGGTAACGGAGTAGCGATACGGGCGAGTCGACACCGGGGCCGAACCTGGCTGCAACAGAATTCTATGGTCACATGCACGGGACGGGGGCAGGCTGGCGCTGGGTGTGAGAACTTTAGGAAATTCAGTAAGGAGGGCGAGAATGGTGGGAGAAATCGGTTCCGGATCCGTGAAGGCTTGGGATGACACGTCCAACGACCACAGAAGCAAGGCCGCGTCCACATTGAGCATGAAACAGGCTGTAATTTGGTGGCATTCGAGACCCGGTTCGCCATTGAGGCAGACCGGCTATACGTTAAAGACGAAGGTCATTGTAAGGGAACCCCAATTTGCCTTTACATATCCCAAAGTCAAAAGCCACGAGACTCACAAGATGATGTCAACGCCGCTTACAAGAAACACAAAAGCGGAAACCTCAAACAAAATCGGGCCCAAGGAAACCGTGACTGCTCAGCAAATACCTGAGGTGTGTGAATCCTTACCGTCCCCCAAATGAACAAGCAACTTGGTGGATTGGTCGACCGGTAAGGAGAGAACGAACACTGTTTTTGGCGAGAGGAAGCAATGGGTGGCGCCGCTATCGATCATGACGACAACCGAACGACCATTAATGAAACCTCGGAGTTTCATTGTTTGATACCCGTCAAATCCACTTGCGGTAGCGGCCGATAGAAGAAGGGAGTGAAGAGTAGTCGAATCTTGGGGATCCTCGTTTAGGTCCGGGGTGTGTTCAAGGGGAAAATCGTCCTCATCGTTAAGAACAATCATGACCTTCATCGAATGATTCACACAAACGTGCAACAGACTATAAGGTTCTCTACAGCGGAAACACAAGCCTTTCACACGCAAGTCCCTGTACTCTGAAGGAGTCATCTGTTTTGGTGGCGGTTCGGTAGGGCCTGTAATCGAGCTACTGGAATCCGAAAATATAGAGTGCGGCTGATCTGGAGGCCAGGAAGGGTTCGAGACAGAAGTTTGGAGGGCAAGACTCCGGAGGAGCGGGCGTAAGACGGTGGGGGCCAAGAGACAAATGCGGCGCGACCAGAATCGTTGATTCATGTATTCTACAACTCTAAAATACACAACCGCCAATATACGGTGTATATCATAGTGAAGTAAGTATATAAGGTCGATCCCATAAGGAGGTGTAGTGTAAAAGTGTATTTTGTCGATTAAGTTCTAAATAGACGATGATTGAAACTTTGAAGTGTTGATTACACTAAGATTGTCTACTAAATGTCACAAATAAACAATAAAGAGTAACAAGGAAATTCTTTCAACTAATGCTCATACAATTCACGAAAACGAGAAAAATACAGATGAAACTCAAATGGGAGAAAATAGGTTCCAAGGCACATGTAATACTAGTAAATCCATCTATGATTAACAATCTACTCAAGTGGTGTTGTGCTTTTTCTATAAGATTGATCACATAATAATGAGTTTAAAGTCTTTTCAGTCCAATTAACTCAAGAATAATACAATCCAATCTAGTATCTCTACCTAAATTGCATCATAAAATCCAATTAAACCCTAAGATCATGACACATCCTCCTAATCATTGATCATCTCTCAGTTTCACAATAAAATTAGGTCAAATGCTTGCAATCAATCAATCAAAAGAGATTTCTCAATCCAATTTCAATTAACTAAGATTAACACATCACTATTGTACACTAATGTCATGTTTTGCAATTAAAACCAAGCATTCAAATAGAATTAAGGCACACAAACACCAATTAAGCAAAATACTAATTCATAAATTTCATCAAAAGTATTTACAAGGCCCTAGAACCAAAAGTGTTCTAGCCAACAATCAACATAATCCAATTAACACAAACTAATGAAATAAACAAATAAAAAGAAAGAGAAAGAGGTAGCTTAGTCTAATGGATTATGGGTAATTGAATTCCAAAGCTCTTGGTGCATTCCTTGCTTGATTTGAGGGAAATATTTTTTTTACATCCCATAACTTTTCGACTTTTTCAAAATCGTCCCAAAAAAGTTAACTTTTCCAATTACGTCCCAAATTCCAGTTAAAATTTTCAATTACATCCCAAAGTCGTCCAAAGTGGCCGGAAGTACTAAAACGACGTCGTTTTATCTCATGTGCGCGACACATGCTGGTTAAATTGGAGAAATCTGGAGAAAATGCTGAGGTGGATTTAAAAATTAAAAAAAATCAAATTCTTTAGATTAATTGTCCATGTCAATTTTTATTTATAAAAATATATTTACTAATAAACATTAAATCTAATTTATTATAATACCCCACTCCCATAACAAAAAAAACTCAAAATCCCGTCTATTCCCAAAAGAGAGCCATAAACCCTAAATCTCTCAAGAACAATTGAATCTCGAATTCGATAGGATGTCCCAAGGATGCGAAGCAGTTAAATTTTATTGTAAATGTGGAGCAATCGTCTCCACCTCTTGGAAGGATGGAAATGTTGGGCGAAGGTTTTTTGGGTGTCAAAACTATCCGGTAAGATTTTTACTTCTTTTCGAATTCGTTTTGACGAACATTAAATAAGTTCAAGGCTAATATGATTCTTCTTTAATTTTTTGTAGAATGATGGGTATTGTAAATTTTTTCGTTGGATTGATCCACTATTGTGTGAGAGGGCCAAACAAATTATACCCGGATTGTTGAAAAGAGTAAACGAACAAAGGGAATATATGAAAACTAAGGAGATGATTGCAGAAAAATTGAATGAAATGACTCATTTGTTGGAGAACCTAAACAACCGGCTCGAGGAATAAATTCGGGCATTGAAGGATGAAAATGCCAAATTGATTTGTGAGAACATGAAGATGAAGAGGAAGATGAAAATGCAGGAGAACAAAAAAATTGATTTGTCTTCCGGCAGTAATTTCAGAAATCTAGTGAAAGTTTATGCTCTGTTTTGTTTATTTCTTATTTTAGTGAATATGATGTGTAAACTGTTTGGTTTGGGTGTAGATATGGAGATGAAGATGTTAGGTTGATGTATTGTGTGATGTTAGTTTTATGCTTGTGTAGTTTAATGATACTCTGTTTTGTACCTTTTGGGTATTAGTAAAAAATGACATCCTTGTATTGAACAAAAACAGAGGCTCATTAAAAGTGATTGAAAATCAGCTATTGAGTTGGGTGATAAGTTCCTGAGTTGTATTTTTGCAAGAATTGAAGTTGGGTAATGTGTAAGTTGGAGGCTGTGAAGAGTAATTATATAAGTAGTAGGAGCTTGTCATTGATAAATACAATTAAAACCAGACTCTTGAAGAAAAAATTATTGCCTCAGAATTGAAGTAAAACAAATGTCTTCTCTTCTTCACATTAATCAAAGTAGGCCACTTCCTTTGAATCCAAATCACATACAAAAAAAAAAAAAAAGGCTCTTATATATGTCACCCAAGAATCTGCAAACAAACTGCTTGACCATCTAAATACTACATCTCCCCATCAACACCCAAGAATATGCAAACAAGCTACTTGACCATCTAAATACTACATCATCTCCCCATCAGTACTTAAGAATTTGCAAACAAACTACTTGATCATCTAAATACTACATCATCTCCCCATCAACAAGATCAAATTTACTGCTAATATAAAAATAATGTCACCATTCCACAATAATCAACAAAATGTCCATAAAATCATCAAGAAGATCCAATATCCAAAATATCATTCAAAATACCACAAATGATTCAATATCCAAAGTTACGCTAATAATCAACAAAAAACCATCATTTCACTTGAAGTGTTTACATTCATCCATAATGAATGATAAAAGGAGACAAAAAATTAACCAGCCCTCCTTCAATTGACTTTTTTCTTGCCCTTCTTTTTTGCATTGCTTTCTTGAGAGGATAAGTCCATAAACTTCTGACCATCACCATCCACAATGATTCTCTTCCTTTTCTCAGCCCGGATTTGGGTAAAGTGACCCTGCAACTGAGGTGCATAGGGTGGGGGAGCTCTTATTTGAACCCTTGGTTGGAGCTATATTTGAGCTTGAGGACTATGCATTTGTTGTAGGTGATTTGTACCACTCTTGGGCTGCAACCTGACTTTGTTGGGTGCCAACCGTGAAATCTGTAATCTCACTCTCATCAATAAGTAGGGGATTCACGAACTTTGGTGGTGCAATCTACAAAAGTATAAATAAAAATCAGCAAACTGAATATATTAACATTGCATTAATAATAGACAAGTTAGTAAAATACCTAAACAATGTTATCACCATTGTTTGATTGTAGCACTTGGTCAGTTGGTACACTTGCACTAATGTTCTTGTCAACAACCTACCATTGATTAAAAAATTAATATGTATAAAATCAATTGAAAAAAAAAAAGTTAAGTTAATAGGAAAATACCTTTTTTCTTATACAAGTGGCTGCATTATGGCCTTTGATTTTGCATTTGCTGCAAGTGACAGTGGTTTGCTGCCTTTTCATTCTCTTTTGTTTGTTGCCATCTTTCTTCTTACCTTTTTTTTCTTTTTCATCCGACTCTAACCTTCTTTTTGTTGATTTTCTCCCTCTTTTGGATTTTGTACCAAAATTAGGGGGCAGTGGGGGAATGTACATGGACTCTCCCCATAATGCCTCATAGCTGATGCCAAAAATAGGTTTCTCATATGCCTTTAGGTATGTCTCAACACTGTAGGCCTCATGTGCAAAATCTGCAGGGTCTAGGCCTTGTTTTAAAATTGCACATATTGCATGAGTGCATGGTATACCAGTCAATTGCCATGCTCTACAAGAGCATTCCCATTTCTGCAAATCAACAGTGTACTGACCACCATCAAAACAGGAAACTTGATAATGGATATCTATGGACTTAATTGGTATACAATCAGAAACCTTGTCCATATTCCTCTCCAATATTTAGTGTATCCTAGGACACAATTTTCTATTCCATTTTGCACGAGCCATATCCCTATTCTTCTGTAGTCTCTTCATTAGGTGCTCTCTAATCCATTCCATCATAGTAATAATGGATTTATCTCTTGCATTGAGGATGTTTGAGTTGAAGGACTCACAAACATTGTTGAGCAGCATGTCACATTTGGATTTTTCACTAAAAAATGCCTTTGACCACTGAGTTGGGGGCTTATTATGAAACCACTTCCAAGCTACCTCATTCATAGCTTTAAACTCTCTCATCCTTAAGTTGAACTCACCTTTTGTGGTACTAGTAACAGCTTTCCAAACAGCCTGCTTCAATTCTTGTCCTCTATACCCAGCCACTTTAAAATTATTGTGTAAATGTCGAACACAAAATCGATGATCTAAACCAGGAAATACAGACCGAAAGGCTTGAAGCAAGCCTTTTTGTTTATCAGACATGAAGGTGCACTCATCAGCCTTAATAGATAAACCCTTCTTCAACACACTTAGGAACCACTCCCAATTATCCCCATTTTCTATCTCAACTACAGCATATGCAATTGGATACAAATTGTTGTTGCCATCTACACCAACTGCAGTCAGCAATATACCCCCATGTTTGCTCATAAGGTGACACCCATCCACACCTATAATAGGTCTACATCCAGCTAAAAACCCCTTTTTTAAGGCATCAAAACAAACATACATCCTACTGAACCTAGTAACCCCATTATCTAACTCATTTCCTATGATTATGGTAGAGATCTGGTTAGTTTTCCTAAGTTCATCAACATATGACCACAACTTTGAGTATTGAAGGTCAGGATCACCCTCAATCTTTAACAAAGCCTTCGACTTGGCTTTATAAGCTTGTTGCCTAGCCACTTCCACTCTTAGATCATGAGAAGCATCTATCATGAACCCACAAACATCTCTCTTAGCATTAGACTACCATCTTTGTATGAAATTCTCAGATAATCAGGTCGCTGACTTGTTCGTATTTTTGGATAAGTTTTTCCCAAGTATATTTTCGTTCCAAGGATTTAATTAAGTGCCAATGAATCCCTAAAGTTGCAAGTTATCATGCCATTGTAGTAACTAAGCTTGTTTGTTTGATTTTCGGGAATTTAAACACAAGTATGAAACTAGATGAACTAAACAAGAAGAAATGAACAAAGCAATAACAATATATCTAACTTCCTTTCGAAAGTGCAAGGTGAGAGTATTGCCTCGGGTGTTTCCGTTTTGTGGGTAATTCAACGAGTTAACGAACCAATTGCATGAATTAAACTATGGTTTTGGATTAAGCTAAAGGCTATCACTCGTGTGTGTAGACCAATCCCTTGTGAGGCTTAGGTGAACACATGCATCGATTAGCAATTATATAGTCTAATCAATACCATAAGCTCCTAAGATAGTGTCTCATAAACACGTTCAACACGGTTACTAATGTTTATGAGACGCCCTCTCACTAATCTAATAGACGACCTCTAATCGACTAGTGTCTAGTGTCGTCGATCTAAGCAATCAACCCCCGGTCGGTGTAGCTAATTACTATGTTAATTCTCATTGATTAATTCAAGCTCATACACACACTCTTAATCATGCAACCCAATACGGTCGTTGAAGTCGACAAAACTAACAATGCTAGCTAATAGGGTGAATTAATCAATTGAATCATGAAAATTACAACACTAGAAACATATACACCCAATTCCTAAGCTAATCATGCAATTAATCTATAATTACACTAAACACCCATCAAAACATTCACACCCAAGGCAATAAGAGCTTAGCCCATGGTTCTAGAAGAGAATTCCATGGTTAAAACAACTAATAACATCAAACTCATAGTAGAATAACAAGAGATTGAAGAAATTAAGAAAATACCAAAATAAATTGCAAAATAGATTAATATCACCTTGATCATGAAAATGTAGCTACAAAACGATGTAATAGACGATGCCCGATGATAATCGTAGCTTGATTTGAAGTAAAAACCACTAATCTATCTAATTTAATGAAGAATCTAAACTAAAAATGAAGAACACCTACAACTATGTGAATGTGTGTGTGGAATTGCTTGTAAAAGGAGTAAGAGACTCCTCTTTAAAACTCAAATTTGGTCTATTTATAGTTGGGGTAGAAGTCTTGAATTAATTTTGCAATTAGGCCCTTGAAATATGGAGAAAATGGGCCAAAAACCCCGAAAATGATGTGACCCGGCCGGGTGGCTCCCACCCGGGCATGCCACCCGGCCAAAAGACGAAGCAAATGCCTTTTTAACCTTGCCCGGGTCGAAACCACCCGGCCGGGTGGGTTTCACCCGGGCGAAATTCGAACCTCCACAAAATCTGCCCTTGCCCGGGTCGAAGTGACCCGCCCGGGTCGTTTCTACCCGGGTATGCTTTTTCGTCTCTTCGTATCTCGAGCTTCCGACCTCCGATTGACTCGATTCTTTTTTTCATTCCACTCCGTTTTTCGAGACGAATCCAACCGTGCATTTCTCTTCCTGATCCAGTAAAGTATGGTTGGTGTTTTGCTCCAAATTCCATCGTATTTCCTACAAAATCGACAAAACACAACCTTTCTCTCATTTCGGCTTAAACAATCATATTCAATGTATAATTCAATGAAATCAACATCAAATGAGCTTCAAATATGCATCTAAATAGTGTAAATTCCACCCGAATCAACTCCCCCAAACTTAAAGTGTTGCTCGTCCTCGAGCAACGAAAGAATTACAACGTGAGGGTGAAATTTACAACTAGATGATCAAAGAAAGATCCCACGTATCAAATGACATGAAATGAATTCTTCTTCCTCAAGATACATTCTAAAAAATGATCACAAGTTCAATATTGAAAATCAAACTAATTACCTCACACATGCTCAACATACAATAACAAGTGATGGTGATGACAATATCCAAATGCTTCAAGTTCAACTCACAAGATATAGTGTTTCTCTCAAACACTCAAACAAATTAAGGACAATAGACACTCATCAATCAAATCATGCATTGCAATTACCATAAGCTTGCCCAAGCTCTACCATCTTTCCACCACAAACATGTTCAACTATGAGATCAATAGGTCTTAACCAAGGACGTAACGTTGGCTCTTTGGACGGGGTATGATGAATATGGAGGAAGTGACTTGTCTAGTGGAGAACGAAAGTTGTTTTTCAACACATCAAACTTATGCTCATAAGGTTTATACACCTTCATTCTCACTTTTCATTCAACTTTCTCACAAGCAATCATCTCCTCATCTTTTTGTAGAAAATTTCTTTTCTTTTTAAGCTTTTGGGGCTCATTGTCCCTCTTTTCTTTCTCAGTTATTTTCTTTTCACTTCCATCTCTTTTTTTTTTTCTTTTCACAACTTTGCCAATTTTCTCTTCAAACCAAAGGCACTAAAGCACATGTTTTACCACTTTCTTTTTATTCTCCACTAGATTTGGATATCAAAGGCTCAAAAGGCTAAGTGGTTAAACATTGTAGGTTGCCAAGAAAATGGGAAATCAAGCTCAAATGGGCTAACTACGGAATATTACTTTGGTTATTGGGAAAATTTTGGCTAAGTGACGTGTAGTACGAAAGATGGCCTACATCATATCTCAAAGTATCACACAAGCATGATTTCAAGCAAGAACTTGGGCAAGTTCTAGAAAAGCAAGCAATGAATTGATTCACTCACAAATGAAATAAACCGGATTAATGCTCGGTTCAAAGCTCAACTCTCACCGGTTCATTCAAGACTCAAACATTCATCAATTACCACCACACATAACTCATTGTGCATGTAAAACATCCATAGGCAACAAGATGACAACAACACAAACAAGATGATTCATTCCAATCATGTACACATTCAAGGAATCAAATTCACAACAAATCACCATCAAATGTGTCTCAATGATCATTTAAGTTCAAATTACACACATACACAAGAATACACATTGGTGTCAATAGAAAATGTAAAAACGAACATACCCCCCCAAACTTTTTCATTGCAAAGCAATTAAAAGTTTGGAAAAATAGTGTTGCATTGATATTGCCACCAAGTGCTAACCATACAAATCTACACACATGGGCCACTATCCCCTCAATTAACACTAAGAGTAGCTAAGCAATCAATGTCATGAACAAGAATATAAATTCCACTACCCCCCCAAACTTAGTAATTGCTATGCAATTCCTAAGAATTGGGGTGGGCGTACCTCTTACGATTGCTATAGCTACACCTTCTTCTTAGCACAAAGTTCCACTTTCAATCCACTTGTCCATTCGATCCAAGCTTCTCCAACTACATCAAAACTCGCAAACACATCAAACTAAACTAACAAAGCAAATAAAATGAACAAAATTGAAATAAAGCAAGTAAAAATGGGTTGCCTCCCATTTAGCGCTAGGTTTAACGTCCTATGCCGGACGGAACTTAACAAGTTCATACTTCCCTTTCTTTGAATGGAGGATGATAGTGCTTGACATTGTGCTCATCAGTGATGAACACTTCATCCTCCTCACTTTCCAACGCAATGCCTCCTCCATAGACCAATTTCTTCATGACCAACATTTTTCGTTCTTTGAGCTTCATCTTTCCAAGGACTTCCATCACTCCCAAGGTGCCCCATACCACCGTATCTCCAATTTCAAATCCCTTCTCAATCTTTCTCTCCTTTGAACTCTTTCTTCTTCCCTCTTCATCTTCACTACCCTCAAGGAACTTATCAAAACTCTTCTCCTTATAAAACTCCCTCAAACTTGAGTTTTGCTCAAGTTTGGGAGTTTGCTTCAATTTGTTATCATCTCCCGGATCTTTCAATGGGACTTTTGGTAATGGCTCTTGCACATAAATGTCACATTCTTGGATGGAGGGGGATTCCTTCTTTCTTGGGGAACTCTCAATTGAGCCATACTTGGAGAAAATCACTTTCTCTCCATTCACCTCCAATGTTACCTCCCCTTTTCTCAAATTGATGTTTTCTCCCCCCGTGGCAAGAAACGGCCTCCCAAGAATCAATGGGATATTTGCATCTTCTTTCATATCTAACACCACGAAGTCGGCCGGAATGATGAACTTGTCAATCTTCACCAATACATCTTCAATGATCCCTTTAGGATGGGTGATGGAACGATCCGCTAATTGGAGAGTAATTGATGTGGGCACTACTTCTCCAAGTCCCAAACGCTTGAAGATTGAAAGTGGCATCAAATTGATGCTAGCTCCCAAATCACAAAGAGCTTTCATCATGGGACCATCACCAATCTCACATGGGAGAGTGAAACTACCCGGATCCTTGAGCTTTTCGGGAGGAGTTCGTTGAAGGATGGCACTACACTCTTCGGTCAACTTGATCTTCTCATCATCCACTAGTTTCTTCTTGTTTGCTATTGCATCCTTTAGAAACTTCATGTAATGAGGTACTTGCTCTAAAGCATCCGAAAGTGGAAGATCAATGTGGATTTTCTTGAAGATATCCAAAAACTTCCCAAACTTCTCATCCATTTTCTTCATGTATCTTCCCGGGTATGGAAGTGGCTCACATGTAATGGGCACCCCCCATTTATCACAAGGTACCTCAAGCTTCTTCTTCTTCAAATCTTTTGCAATTCTCCACTTTGGAATTCTTGGAGCAACCTCTTCACTTCCAACTTTCTCTATCCTCTTCTTTTCCTCTTCCTCCTTTTCTTTTGCCTTCAACACTTCACCATCTTCCAATTCAATTGAAGAAACTCCATAATGTTCACCACTTGAAATTGTAATAGCATTACAATGCTCACGTGGGTTTACCTCGGTGTTTGAGGGCAATTTACCCTTTATGTGTTGAGATCCAATGGAAGTTGCCAATTGTCCCAATTGGAATTCCATCGCTTTTTGGTTACTCATGAGTTGGGCAAGGATGGACTCGGTTGCTTCAACTTTCTTATCACTCATATCCATCCTCTTCATGAGTAGTGCAAGAAGCTCGTCCGTGGAGGATTTTCCTTCTCCACTTGGGAGTTTTGCTCCGGGATCAAATCCGGGAGGATATTGAATAACACCTTTAGGATTCGAATATGACAAGTTCTCGTTCCTCCGAAAATTCGGGTTTTGAGGGGCTTGGTATTGAGGGGATGGTCCCCCTTGACCTTAAGATGATGAAGATTGCCCTTGGAATCGGTTTTGGGGAGGAGCTTGATATCCTTGACCACGATTTTGATATGGTGGTTGGCCTTGATATTGTCGATTCCCTTGAAAATTTTGTGGATATCCTTGTTGACCCATGTATTGCACTTCTTCTATATGTCCCAATTGAGGATCTTCTTGCACAAAAGATAAATGATTATCTCTTGTTTGAGATAAAACATTTACCTTTTCAATGAGTGTAGACATCATTGCTCTTATGCTATCATTAGCATCCACTTGGGCTACCCGATTTTGTGCTCCACGGTCTACTCTCGTCTTGAAAGTATTGCTTGCTATCCCTTCTATGATGTCATTGATCTCTTCCACCGATTTCATCCAAATTGAACCCCCCGCACAAGCATCAATGTGGTGTTGATCTTCCAATCGCAACCCACCAACGAACCAACATGTTGTTTGTTCTATTGGGAAACCATGATGGGGGCATGTGATGAGAAGACTCGTAAATCTTTCCCATGCTTCTTTGATTCCCTCATTTGGACCTTGTTTGAACGTAGAGATCTTTTGCTTGGCTTCCATCGTCTTTGAAGGAGGGTAGTACTTCAATAGGAATCTTTTCTTCAAATCTTCCCACGTCCTCACTTCTCCGGCGGGAATGCTTGATTGTAGCCAAGCTTTTGCTTTCCCCGACAATGTAAACGGAAATAGCCTCATCTTTTTAGCATCTTCCGACACTCCATTTTGCTTGAGAGTGTCGGCTATCTCCAAGAATTGAGCAAGATGTTCATTCGGGTCTTCCTCAAATCCTTCCTCTGTCCTTCCTTCAAATTGTCTCTCCCTCAACATCCTTAATAAAGAGGCACTAATCTCGAAGTTGTTTGCCTCCACCCTTGGTCTTGCCAACCCATCGTAATGCTCCCTAGGTTGAGGCTCAAAATATTCCCTCATTGGCCTTCCATGGTACACACGTTGAGGTTCTTCTATATGTTGAGGTGGAGGAACGTATTCTTCTTGGATTTGTTGAGGTGGAGGATATTGGTAAAGTGGAGGGTATGGGTGTTGATTGAGTGGATATGGATGAGGTGGAGGTGGTGGATAGTAGGCTTGTTGTGGAGGAGGATAAGGGTAAGGATTGTATCCTTGATATGGAAAGTGGTTTTGGGGTGGATATTGTGGAACTTGGAGATTTGGTGGTGGGTTTGGGTTTTGAGGTGGATTCCCTCCACCTTGATTTCAAACTTGATGATTCTCTCTTTGAAGCTCATCTTCTCCATTTGGTGGAGGATTCATCTCTTCAATGTTTTCCATCTCAAGTGGTTCTTCTATGACTCTTTGACGGTTTCTACTTCGAGTCCTTCTTCTTGTGTGTGCCTCGATCTCAAGGTCTAATGGTTCAAGGTTTCCTCCACGTGATCTTGTGATCATGCACCTACAAAAGGAAAATGTCAAAGCCCACAAAGATGAACGAAAACAAAAAAAATCAAAAAGAAATGCTACTACCAATAACACTTAACAAACTCTAAGTTTCACTAACAACACTCGCTTAAATCCCCGGCAGCGGCGCCATTGACTTGTTCGTATTTTTGGATAAGTTTTTCCCAAGTATATTTTCGTTCCAAGGATTTAATTAAGTGCCAATGAATCCCTAAAGTTGCAAGTTATCATGCCATTGTAGTAACTAAGCTTGTTTGTTTGATTTTTGGGAATTTAAAGACAAGTATGAAACTAGATGAACTAAACAAGAAGAAATGAACAAAGCAATAACAATATATCTAACTTCCTTTCGAAAGTGCAAGGTGAGAGTATTGCTGTTGTATGCACTAAATTCGGGTTGACTTGGATGTGGACTGTGCTTAGCACGATACAAACATGTAATTTATGCGGGGGTTATTACGCGTTTATGTGGATTAATATGATGATCTTGATGATCTTGATGAAGAACTAAACAAGAAAGATCAAGAACAAGAAATAGCTTCTTGGAGAAGCTAAAAGCTTGAGAGCTTTGGGAGTGTTTATTGCTTTGGGATGGGGTGATTGTGTGAATTTCCAACTTATCTTACAAATGAGCCCAAATGGGCATTATATACTGCTTTTCAAGGGCTGCCCGCCCTTTACACGTGGAGCCTCCAGATTGGACCTTCATTCTGCCCGAAAAGGTGATTTGATGGCGCATTTAATGCTAAACCGCCTTAGGTGCTCGTCCTCGCCGAGATGCCGAGGAGCTGGGCCATGGTGGTCGCCGGAGGGCCTTCGAGGAGAGTGGTCGCCACGCTCAATGCTGTCTCCCAAGGCTTCAATACTTGAAACATCTTAACTAAGAATAAGCACGTGCTCGCCACACATTTGGGCGAGCAGCTAACTAAGACAGTGCTCGCCAACATTATTGGACGAGCACTTAAATATATTAAATACATTAAATCTATTACATTTTGTTGGTCTTGTTGACTAGTCGTCGCACGACTTTGTTGACTGGTCCTCTCCACGTAAGATGGTGACTAGGATTGACTTGTCAAAGATTGACCTCTTTGACTAGGCATAACATTTGCCCCCTGGTCGCCTTACTTCGTATTCGTAGAATGGTAAGGCGAGCAGTTCGATCGCTTTTTCCGACGGTGAAAATGGTTCTCGACAACACAATCAATTTCGAGATTTTGATGACGTGAGATGGAGGTGGTCGCCTCGTTTCCTACGCCGAGCTCGCCTTCCGAGGCACTTTTGATGACGTATGATGTGACTGGTGTCAGGCGCGTGGGCGGCGCTCGAAATTTGAAAAGCGCGCGTGGGGCGCGTGCCGACCTCAAAGGTCGCGCGTGAGGGTCACTCTCCGAATTCGAATTCGGAAATGGCCCCAAATTTTTGGGAAAATTACGGATTTTACCCCGTTTTTTGCAATTAGGTCCCTGCATAGTTTTGCCTATAAATATGACTTTCCTCCTTCTCAAAACACTTTTACCATTTTGCAACCTTGAATTTCTCTTGAGTTTTCTTCCGAGCTTCTTACTTCAAGCTTTTCCGGCGAGTTTGGGTGGTTTTCGATCGATAAAAAGGTATTTAACTCTCATTTTCTTCTTAAAAACTTCTTTTTCCCCCTTTTCTTTAGAAAAAATGGATTTTGGCGGTGGTTCTGGTGGTGGTTCGCCGCCGTTAGACGGTGGTGCCGCTGGTTCCGGCAAGGCTGATCGTCTAGCCATGGTTTTGTCTGAGAGGGCGTCCTCGTCAGACTCTAGGATCCTTTCTCCTGACCCCATAAATGCTAGTGTTCGCAACCTAGGAAAAGCAGTGGTCGTTGACGTCGACGAGGACGACGATTCTGACAGAAATGATGCCGGCAATGATGCCGAGGAGGGCAGTGAGACGGACTCTGATTTGCACGATCAGGGTTTGGATCGGGAGGTGGGCGACCAGATAGAAATCGCCCAAGTCGAGGAGACCTTGACGAGGAGCCTCCGCGAGGACTATGAAGAAGTTGTTCGATATGCGGAGAGCATAAAGGACATCTTGAGTGGTCGGGAAAGTTTAGATGGCGATGAGGTCTCGAGGGAGGCCTATTATAAGTATATCTGCGAATACCTTCCTCGAGATGTTCCTCGCCCGCATCGAGAAGCTTTCCAAACGATATATGAGGCGAGCAACTATGCAAGCAAAGTCTCCTCGGCGCAGCTAGAGAACTCTCGAAAAAAGTACCAACTGCCAGCCGATGTGTGCTTTTTCGTTCCTCGTGAGGATGAGAGGGCCGACCAACCGCTAGAGGGCATGGTCGCCGTCAACATCGGTATGATGGAAGCTGGGCTGAGGTTCCCCCTGCATCCCAGTATCTCAAATTTTTTAGTCTTTCTAAAGGTGGCCCCTTCTCAAATTCTGCCGAACGGTTGGTCAAACCTGATCGGCATTCTAACACTGTTCGGCCTGGTGGCGGCCGAGAATGGATGTCGGAACACATGGCTTAGCCCGAAAGAGATTAACTATCTTCTTCAGGCGGCCGAGGCCGGAGCGCTAGTAGGCCATGGGTACTATTATGTACGAGGACGTGATAATTTTAAACTGGTTGAAGGGGTTCCCAACAAGATCAGGGATTGGAAAACCAACTGGTGGTGGGTAGCCGGGGACTGGATGAGTCCAGTGAGGCCGGATGGCTCCTCTGATCGCATTCTCATCGAGACCGAATATCAAAGAATTCGTGGTAAGTCTTTTAATTACTGCTCGTTCTTGTCTATACTGAATAACTCCTCGCTTTTTGTAGGTGAAACTGCTCGCAAGAAGACTGCCGACGACCGTCTCACTCCTCTCTTTCAGTACCACGTTTGCTGCGTTCTCAATCGTCGCTACCTGGAGAGGTCTTGCCGATTTCTGAACAGGGAGTGCATGCGTGAGCGAGCAGGTCTTAGAGTACCTCCTCACCACTTCACTCGTGAGTTTCCTCCAGGTAAAATATTTCTTCAAATTTCTTTTAAGTTTATTCTTCGATGATACTAACTTCTCGCTTCTCTTTCTAGTAGTGGTTCCTCAAAGGGTTGTCGCCTATCTTCCCCCCACCGTTGAAGTCGAGCGTCTAAAAGCGAACAGGATGCTTCGACAAGCACAACTCCTTCGCGAGCGCAAGATCGTCGATGGCGCTGGAAAGAAAAGGAAAGGGGCGGAGAGCTCGGGGGCTCCACCCAAAAAGGTTGCTAAACCGACCAGGGGGGGGACTTCTTGCCCACCTGCTGCTGAAAGGAGGATCTCGCCGAGGAGATCTCCTCCACCGAGGGGTAACTCGCCCCCCCCCAAACCAGTTGCTTCCCCTCCTCCCCGAAGCACTCGGTCGCGAGAGACTGCGACGAGCTCGTGGGCCGGAGAGAGGGCTCCGGGAGATAATACCCTTCTCGGCTGGGAAGCCGCAAGGGTTGCCAAGTAAGTTTTTTTTTTTAAGAGTTTTTTAGAAAATTTTCAAGTATTTTTCTTCTAATTCTTTCCTTATTTTTCAACAGAGTTGCCGACTATCCGGTCGCCCAACCCTTCAGTGAGAATCTTCTCGGCTTCTACCGGTCGTGAGACCCGGTCGATAAGGAGCCTCTGAACCTGTTCGCCCAGAGGGCGATGAAGCATCTACCTCGCTCGTTGACGACCACACTGATCGAAGAGGTCGACAACCATAATGCCATGGAAAATGCGCGCCTGGTCGCCATTGACTTGAGCCGAGCCTCTTATACCATGGAGAAGCTCGCCAGCCAGATTGCTGAAGGTCGCAAACTCAGCGAGGACAGGGCTGCGAAAGTTGCTCAAATGGCTAAAGCAAAAACTGTTGCTGAGGGGAAACTGCTCGCCTCAGAGGAGAAAGTGGTCGACCTCGAGACCAAGCTGGCCAATGCTGAGGCAAATTTGGCCGATTTCGAGGCCCAACTGGAGATGGTTCGAAAAAAGGATCAAGAAGATCTTCAAGAGATCGAACGTCTCCGTGCTCGCCTCAAGACTGCCGAGGACGAGGTAAGGACCCTTACAAGTAAGTCCGCAAATGATGAGGAAGAGTTGGCCACTCTCCGACAACAGCTGGTCGATGCCATAGATGAGAGAGATGAGACAACTGAGCTTGCTGGGGGCGTGGCCATGTTATCGGTGGCACTTACTGCCCACGGGCTCATTTATAGGCTACTGGACGTTCATCCGGAAGTGGATGTGATTCCGCTCGGCGAGCTTCTGGACGACCTCCTTATGAAGGAGAATCCTCAGCCGGGAACCGAGATCCCCTTGCTTCCGTTGGTGCAAATGGGACTCCAGTTCCCTCGACTCTTGGGAGTTCCGGTGGAGTTCGTGAATCCTCCCGAAGACTCCCCAACCCAACAGGGCGAGCAGAGTGCCCCTGCTGAAGTGGAGGTTGTGGACGAGGAGGGGGTATCTGGCGAGCAAGTTGCTCCTGCCGAGGAGAATGTTTAGTTTTGTTTTTTTGTTTTTCTTAGGACTGTTCGGCCATTAAGGCCTTTTTTGTAATTTCAGCCTTCTAAGGCTTTTTAATGAATGGGAATCTTTTGCTTATGATGTGTTTGCTTATTGTCTTTATATTGAGTGATCGTCCTCGTCACTGCTTCTCGATTTATGTTATGATACTTGTCTTTTTACTTCGCCTTTTATTTGTTTTCGTTCGTATGCTTTCGATAGTGATCGTCGTTGCTATCTTGCGAGCATCTTTAAGAAAGAGTGCTCGTCTTCTATTGCGAGCATCTAAGAAAGAGTGCTCGTCTTTCCTTTGTGAGACTCTAAGAAAGAGTGCTCGTTTTTGCTTTTGCGAGACTCTAAGAAAGAGTGCTCGTCTTTCCTTTGCGAGACTCTAAGAAAGAGTGCTCGTCTTTCCTTTGCGAGACTCTAAGAAAGAGTGCTCGTCTTTCCTTTGCGAGACTCTAAGAAAGAGTGCTCGTCTTTCTTTTGCGAGACTCTAAGAAAGAGTGCTCGTCTTTCCTTTGCGAGACTCTAAGAAAGAGTGCTCGTCTTTCTTTTGCGAGACTCTAAGAAAGAGTGCTCGTCTTTTTAGAGTTAACCATTCGTCGGTTGAACTCCTTGTTTGACAGGTAGTGATCGTCTTTGCCACTACCTTGCGAGCCTCTTTAGAAAAGAGTGCTCGTCTTTTGTTTCCTAGATGGCTACGCAGAGCCTTGTTTAAACTTTCAAACTTATCTAACACTTGATGGAAATTTAAAACTTTGCTTGAATTGAAATGATTAAAAACAAACTATACATATGAAATAATTTAAAAACTTACTGGTAATATTTCTTCAGCTTGACTGCGTTCCACGGGTACTTGCTCGGCTTGCCCTCTAGATCTTCTAGCTCGTACGATCCGTTTAAGAGTGTGCGCGTTATTCGGTACGGACCCTCCCAAGTCGGGCCAAGTATGCCGATGGATTGCTCCGTCGCCCTTCGAAATACGAGCTGGCCGATAGTGAACTGGCGAGCACGTACTTTGGTGTTGTAGTAGCGTTCTGACCTTTGCTTGTAGACCACATTCTTCTCGTCCGCTGTTAGCCTTCGTTCTTCTAGGAAGTCTAAATCGGAGAGCTGTGCATCGTTATTCAGCTGCTCGTCATAATTTGCTACTCGAAAAGTTTGAACTTGCCCCTCTGCTGGTATGACAGCTTCGGTTCCGAACGCGAGCGCGAACGGAGTTTCACTAGTAGAATTTCTCGTGGTCGTCTGATATGCCCACAGAACCATGTGCAGCTCTTCGGCCCATTTGCCCTTCAATCCATCCAGCTTAGCTTTCAAGGTGTGCTTGATGATTTTGTTGATCGCCTCTACCTGACCGTTTGATTGTGGATGGTAGGGTGTTGAAAAATTTTTCTTGATGTTCCATCTTGAGCAGAAATCCATCATGTCTTGACTTGTAAATTGACGTCCGTTGTCGGTCACTATCGCTCGTGGTAGGCCGAACCTGCAAATTATATTCTTCCAAATGAAGCTTGTCATTTGGCCCGTTGTGATGGTCTTCAATGCCTTTGCCTCTGTCCATTTGGTGAAGTAATCGACTGCTACGACGACGAAAGTTACCCCCCCAGCAGCTGGTGGGAAAGGTCCGATGATGTCGATCCCCCACTTCGCGAAAGGCCATGAACTATACACCGAGATGAGCTCGTCTAGTGGTGAGTGAATGGCGGGAGCGAAGGCTTGACATCTCTTGCACGTCTGCGCGTAATGGATTGCATCTTTCTTCAGTGTTAGCCAAAAATAGCCTTGTCTTATGATCTTTAGAGCGAGCGCTTGCCCCCCTGTATGATTTCCACACACTCCATCGTGGATTTCGTGCATGACGATCTTCGCTTCGTCTTCTCCGAGGCATTTCAATAAAGGCATTGAAAAACCCCGTTTGTACAGCTGGTCGCCCACAATTGAGTACCTTGCGGACCTGAGTTGCAATCTGGTTGCTTTCACTTTGTCTGCCGGGAGCTCGCCGGTCTTGATGTACTTGATGATCGGCGTCCTCCAGTCCTCGTCGCTGGTCGCTTCAACCTGCAAAACTTGACCTCTGTTCACCGATGGGGAAGAAATCTTGGTGATGGTTGCTTCTGAAAAAATTGCCTCCCCCTCTGAAGTGGCCAGCCGAGCTAACGCATCTGCTTGCGTATTTTCCTCCCTAGGGATTTGCTCGATGTGGAATTGATCAAATTGCTCGAGTAATCCTTTCACTAGGTCTTGATACTTTATCATTTGATCGCCGCGAGCCTCGTATTCGCCCGTGATTTGACATACAACCAGCTGAGAGTCAGAAAAAATTTTCAGTTTTCTAGCGCCCACGGCCATAGCCATCTTGATTCCTGCAACCAGAGCCTCGTACTCTGCTTCGTTGTTGGTCGCCCGATATTCGAACTCTATCGCCGAAGCAAACGTCTGTCCGGTTGGGCTGATGAGGACAACTCCTGCCCCTGCTTTGGTGCTCGTCGACGAGCCATCGACGAACAGTGACCAAGGAAGCTCGATTCCCTCGGCCAATTTCTCCGGGAAAGTGAGCTCTACGATGAATTCTGCCAACACTTGTCCCTTGATTGCCGTTCTGGGTGCGTAGGTGAGACCAAATTGTCCGATCTCTACTGACCATTTTAGAAGTCTTCCCGCGGTATCCGGACGATGCAGTGCTCGTCGGAGAGGAAAGGTGGTGAGGACGACCACCTCGTGGTCGAAAAGGTATTGCCTTAATTTTCTAACACTCATGACTAGTGCGTACGCCAATTTTTCCATTGGAGTGTATCTCAACTCCGCATCTCGCAGTGTTTGACTTACGTAGTAGATAGGCAGATGTGTGCTTCCCTCAGCTCGGACGAGCACCGAACTGATCGCACAGTCAGTGGCCGCCAAGTACAGATATAAAATTTCGCCGGGGACTGGCTTGGATAGGACCTTCGGATCCGATAAATACTCCTTTAATTTCTCGAAAGCTTTCTCGCACTCGTCGGTCCATTCGAACTTTCCTTTCTTCAGAGCGTCGAAAAAAGGTTTGCAACGATCGCCCGTTCGTGCAATAAATCTATTCAGCGATGCAAGGCATCCTGTCAACCTCTGAACTTCTTTCACGTTTCTTGGGCTTTGCATATCGATTACTGCTTGAATTTTACTCGGATTCGCCTCGATGCCCCGCTGGCTAACCAAGTGCCCCAGAAATTTTTCTGAGCTAACTCCAAAACTGCATTTCTTTGGATTTAACTTCATGTTGTACTCTCTTAGAATATCGAATGTCATGGTAAGGTGGTGTAGGTGATCTTCTTTTCGTAAGCTTTTGACAACGATGTCGTCGATATAGACCTCTACCATCTCACCGATGTGTTTTTCAAACATCTTATTTACTAGTCTTTGGTACGTTGCCCCCGCGTTTTTCAAACCGAAAGGCATTCTTTTCCAGCTATACATATCACGCGCCGTCATGAAGGCCGTATGTCGCTGGTCGTCGGGATGCATTGCAATCTGATGGTACCCTGCGAAGGCATCCATGAAAGTTAAAATCTCGTGCCCCGCTGTATTATCCACTAGGTGATCAATGTGGGGCATCGGAAAATGATCTTTTGGACAGGCGTCGTTTAAATCAGTGAAGTCTATGCACAATCTCCATGACCCGGTCGTTTTCTTGACGAGCACTGGATTTGCCAACCACTCAGGATCAGTTCCAGTTTTCTCTATTAACTTGTTGTCGATCAATTTCTTGATCTCGACTGCCAAAGCCGCACTCTTATCAGGCCCAAATTTTCTTCGCTTTTGGGTGATGGGTCTTTTTGTTGGATCAATATTTAATCTGTGGCAGGCATGATTCGTGGGAATGCCCACCATATCTTCGTGCGACCAGGCGAACGCACCGATGTTTTCCTTCAAAAATGCGATCATGTCCGATCACAGATGTTCTGGTAAATTCGAACCTATGAATACTTCGAGTTCGGGACGAGCTTCGTTTAATTGGATGGTTTCAAGGTCCTCCGCTGAAGTCGCCCGTTCTTTAGGCTCCTTCCAACGAGGGTCCTCAATTCCGCATTTTGGCTCAAAACCTAACCTAGGCTCCAAATCTGGAAAGTTTTCTGGAGACTGGTCGCCGGGGACCTGGTCGCCCGAATCTGTCTGCTCGTCGATTTCCATTGGGGTGTGGTCGTCCACTTCCATGGAGGCGTGCTCGTTCGCCTCCACTTGGTGGTCGTCGGAACGATGACTGCACTCCCCAACTTCAATTTTTCTGTACTTGCTAGGAAGACCCTCCAAGTAGTTCATTTGTTCTGTTTGAGTTTGACACATAATATACTTTCCAACCATGGCGCTTTCTTTAGAATGACGTTTTGCAAAGCGGACGAGACACTCCCTCGCCCGTGTCTGATCGCCCTTAACGGTTATAGCTCCCGCCGGGGTTGGAATTTTAATACAGTAATAAAAAGTTGAAGCGGCCGCCTTGAACTCGCTGAAGAAAGGTCGGCCTAGGAACGCGTTGTAGGACGATGGCATGTCGATGATCAAGAAGTCGAGCTGCCTAGCATGGTGCATTTCAGGCTCTTTTGACGATGCCAACTCCAAGGACAATCTGATTTTCCCAATGGGAAGGTTGCGCGTGTCCCCGAACCCTACGATTATATCGTCGCAAGGCTCGATGTAATCTGCATATCCACCAAGAGCATCCAAAGTATGCTTGAAAAGGATGTTGGTGTATGACCCAGTGTCGACCATCATGCGATGGACGACGGTTCCCATTATCTTTCCTGTGATGACCAACGCATCATTGTTTGGCTGCACCACGCCGTTCAGGCCGTCGTCCGTGAAACGAATTTGATGAGAAGGGGGCTTCTCGGCAGTAGGAGCGACGCACACTTGGTGCACATTGTTGAGTGCTCGCTGTTCGCCCTGAGCCCGGCGAACAGACAGAGCGACTCCGGATTGAGTCCCCCCCAAAGGTCCCTCTATCATAAGGCAGTCCTGGCCCAGATTGTCGATGTCGCCAAGAGCATTCTTTGGCATGGGAGGAGTTAACTTGGGACGGTTCAATTGTTGGCGCAGGTCGCCGCCGCTGTCGTCGCGACGCTTCTTGCCCCTGTTGTCGCCGTTTCCACCTCCGGACTTGATGAATTGGGTGAGCTTACCCTCATTGTAAAGTTTGAAGAGATTTCTCACCAAGTCTCGGCACCCATTGGTGTGGTGGCCGACAGAGTTGTGGTAGTTACAAAATTTACTACCATCAAGATTTGCATCGCTCGTATGCATGGGCTTTGCTTGGGGGAGCAGATTTTTCCCCCTGATTGCGTCGTAGATGCCCCTTGGATCCACGGTGAGGGCCTCCCTGAATTGGATGATCTCAGGTGCCTCCTCGAACGGCCTGAAGTTCGCTGGGCGAGCACTGCCAGCCTGAGTGGTCGCCTTCTTGGGCTGGGAAGATTCCCCAGTGTTCGTGTTTTTCTTGGGCCACACTCTCTTGGACGCGTCAGGCTGCTCGTTAGCCTTGGCAGCGTCCATTATCTCCTCCATCTGAATGAAGTTTCCAGCCCTCGTGCGGAAGTCCGCATAAGAACTGGGGAAAGTAAGATGGATAGATTCCCACAGCTTGGTACCTATCCTGAGACCGGAAACCGCTGAGATCAGCTTCGTCTCATCGTTCACGGCCTCCCCATCGATCACTAGCCTATCGAAGCGCTCGATGAAGTCTTTGCCTGATTCAGTCAGGGATTGGCGAACGTTCGCCAAACGTTGCTTTGAGGCTGGGCGAGCAGCAATAGACCCATAGTAGGTCAGAAAATGTTGTCCCAGCTCAAGGAAAGAGGTGATAGATCCGGGACTCAAAGTTGTGTACCACCGATGAGCCCGATCTCCCAATGTTAGGGAGAAGTTTTTGCATTGTGTTGCGTCCGTTGCCCCGATTGAGGCCATATAGTTGGAGTACTTGGACAAGTGTACTCTGGGGTCGGACATCCCATCATATGCCGCCATGGAGGGCATTTGGATCTTCCTTTGAATGGGGGCAGTGAGGATTGCAACACTTAGTGGAGGTGCGGGCAGACTGATCGGCAGTGTGGTCCCTTGCTTCGAGGCGACCACCTCTGCTCGCAGAGCGTCCATCTCTTGTTTCATTAATTTTTGGGTTTCGAGGAACTGGGTGATTTGCCCCTCCTCGGCAGTTTGAGCTCGTGGGACGACGTTCTCGTCACGTCGACTCCCATGGGAAATGACCGGGCGATCATCATGATGTGATCGCCTGGGCGAGTGCCTGTCAGAATGGTGGCTGCGATAACTCTTGGCTGGAGCTCACGAACCCTTCCCTGGTCCCACTCGATCTAGAGCTGAGACCCTGTCGCCCTGATCTCTTCTATCAGCGCGATGGTGGTGGTCGGCCTTATGTGGTCGGCCATCTACGTTGAAAGGTACTCGGCGAGGAGCCCTTCCGTCATTGTCTTTCATTCGGTTAAACACCGAATTTCTTTGTGAGTCTCCCGTACGGCTACTGTGGGAGTGCTCGTCGACTTTGTTCTTGCCCTTATCCTGGGGGTGAGCGGGATGTGAGTGATAGGAATGGTTATCCTCGTTCCCCCTGTTTTTACGAGCCTCGACGAAAGCCCGATCTTTGGCCTTCTCGAGCTCTTCCTTTTCGTTCTGATTCCTCCTCATCAGGAGGTAGTCCGACAGTCTTTCAAGTGTTGGGGGTCATTAAGGATATCCCCCATGTTCAAATTCGCAAAAGGATTTGCCGGAGCCGGAGGGTGCTCGTTCCCTCCGGATGGCGAGATCCTATCTTGTGGAGTATGCTGAGACATCGTTTAAAGAGTGTCTTTTTAGATTACAAAGGATCTAGAAAACGAAAGATTAAAGTTCTTACGCAGAAGAACGTGCTATTACAACTACTAGTCTTAGTAAAGCAACAACAAAAGAAGCTTGAAAACACAAATACAAGGAGATCAAAGTCCAAAATATGCTACGAAAAACTGAAAATGTTCAAGAACACGAAGAACAGTAAAGATCGTAGATGATGCTCTAAACGGTAGATATACCGATTAAAGCTTGAAACAGGGAGTTTGCTAACCGATCGCTCGTTGATCGGACGAAACTTTGATGATTAAACACGTAAAAGGTCCCCTCCTTCTAGCGCCAAATGTTGTATGCACTAAATTCGGGTTGACTTGGATGTGGACTGTGCTTAGCACGATACAAACATGTAATTTATGCGGGGGTTATTACGCGTTTATGTGGATTAATATGATGATCTTGATGATCTTGATGAAGAACTAAACAAGAAAGATCAAGAACAAGAAATAGCTTCTTGGAGAAGCTAAAAGCTTGAGAGCTTTGGGAGTGTTTATTGCTTTGGGATGGGGTGATTGTGTGAATTTCCAACTTATCTTACAAATGAGCCCAAATGGGCATTATATACTGCTTTTCAAGGGCTGCCCGCCCTTTACACGTGGAGCCTCCAGATTGGACCTTCATTTTGCCCGAAAAGGTGATTTGATGGCGCATTTAATGCTAAACCGCCTTAGGTGCTCGTCCTCGCCGAGATGCCGAGGAGCTGGGCCATGGTGGTCGCCGGAGGGCCTTCGAGGAGAGTGGTCGCCACGCTCCATGCTGTCTCCCAAGGCTTCAATACTTGAAACATCTTAACTAAGAATAAGCACGTGCTCGCCACACATTTGGGCGAGCAGCTAACTAAGACAGTGCTCGCCAACATTATTGGACGAGCACTTAAATATATTAAATACATTAAATCTATTACATTTTCTTGGTCTTGTTGACTAGTCGTCGCACGACTTTGTTGACTGGTCCTCGCCACGTAAGATGGTGACTAGGATTGACTTGTCAAAGATTGACCTCTTTGACTAGGCATAACAATTGCCTCGGGTGTTTCCGTTTTGTGGGTAATTCAATGAGTTAACGAACCAATTGCATGAATTAAACTATGGTTTTGGATTAAGCTAAAGGCTATCACTCGTGTGTGTAGACCAATCCCTTGTGAGGCTTAGGTGAACACGTGCATCGATTAGCAATTATATAGTCTAATCAATACCATAAGCTCCTAAGATAGTGTCTCATAAACACGTTCAACACGGTTACTAATGTTTATGAGACGCCCTCTCACTAATCTAATAGACGACCTCTAATCGACTAGTGTCTAGTGTCGTCGATCTAAGCAATCAACCCCCGGTCGGTGTAGCTAATTACTATGTTAATTCTCATTGATTAATTCAAGCTCATACACACACTCTTAATCATGCAACCCAATACGGTCGTTGAAGTCGACAAAACTAACAATGCTAGCTAATAGGGTGAATTAATCAATTGAATCATGAAAATTACAACATTAGAAACATATACACCCAATTCCTAAGCTAATCATGCAATTAATCTATAATTACACTAAACACCCATCAAAACATTCACACCCAAGGCAATAAGAGCTTAGCCCATGGTTCTAGAAGAGAATTCCATGGTTAAAACAACTAATAACATCAAACTCATAGTAGAATAACAAGAGATTGAATAAATTAAGAAAATACCAAAATAAATTGCAAAATAGATTAATATCACCTTGATCATGAAAATGTAGCTACAAAACGATGTAATAGACGATGCCCGATGATAATCGTAGCTTGATTTGAAGTAAAAACCACTAATCTATCTAATTTAATGAAGAATCTAAACTAAAAATGAAGAACACCTACAACTATGTGAATGTGTGTGTGGAATTGCTTGTAAAAGGAGTAAGAGACTCCTCTTTAAAACTCAAATTTGGTCTATTTATAGTTGGGGTAGAAGTCTTGAATTAATTTTGTAATTAGGCCCTTGAAATATGGAGAAAATGGGCAAAAAACCCCGAAAATGATGTGACCCGGCCGGGTGGCTCCCACCCGGGCATGCCACCCGGCCAAAAGACGAAGCAAATGCCTTTTTAACCTTGCCCGGGTCGAAACCACCCGGCCGGGTGGGTTTCACCCGGGCGAAATTCGAACCTCCACAAAATCTGCCCTTGCCCGGGTCGAAGTGACCCGCCCGGGTCGTTTCTACCTGGGTATGCTTTTTCGTCTCTTCGTATCTCGAGCTTCCGACCTCCGATTGACTCGATTCTTTTTTTCATTCCACTCCGTTTTTCGAGACGAATCCAACCGTGCATTTCTCTTCCTGATCCAGTAAAGTATGGTTGGTGTTTTGCTCCAAATTCCATCGTATTTCCTACAAAATCGACAAAACACAACCTTTCTCTCATTTCGGCTTAAACAATCATATTCAATGTATAATTCAATGAAATCAACATCAAATGAGCTTCAAATATGCATCTAAATAGTGTAAATTCCACCCGAATCAGTCGCGGTCAAATTCTTCACCTTTTGTGAAGGTGCACATGTGTGTTTATCCTCATATTTCCGAATTTGGAATGACATTTCATTTTTCACTTTCAAAGCATGAATCTTCCACTTACATTTTTCATCAACACACTTGGCATATATTCTTCTAGAATCATTTTTTGGGAAATGTATGTTTCTTTTCACCTTAATGGCATGAGATTGGGCAGCCTTTCTAAACTCTGTCTTAGATGCAAAATATTTGCCTAGAACGAATTCTGGGTTGAATGTAGTTGATGGGTTAAATACAGGGAAACTAAGCTCATCACCATCTTCATCAGATACTCTATGCTCATCAAAATCTACATCATCGCCCCCATCAACAAGATCAGGATCACCCTCACTTTCACTGTCAGATCCATCAACTATATGCTCCTTACCCCTTTCATTAACCAATGCAAGTTCATCACCCATCTCATTATCATCAAGCTCATCGAAAATCTCATCATCATCACTCAATTCATTACCTATGACAAAGTCTGGATCCTCAAAACTCTCTATGTCAAAATCAACTTCATCCAAGTTTATCGCATTAACAGGTTCTACTTGTATTTGTTCAACATATATATAAATCTCTCTAAAAACAAGAGACCTATTAGCACATGACCTAAGATCTTGATCATCACTACATAACTTAAAGGTCATATCTCTAAGCTTTATATGATACCGCCTATCACCACTAATCCCGACGGTTTTACTAAACTCATCCAAGTCTGATTTTTTTACTTCATCTGCTTTGACCCAATCAAAAAACCAGTGTATCCCCCCAATATACTCAGTCAACGGCATGTTTTCAAAAGTTCCTCCAAAATGTAAACTTAAAGTAATGTATTTACTTTTAGGGTTTTTTTAAAAAAAAGACAATGACTCAAAATAAATTCAGTAAATAAAAAAACATTAATAGATTAATGAATAAAAGGCATGTAATGAAAACAGGGCAAACGAGATTTTTTTATTTATCTTTCTCATCAATTAAGTGATTTTTTTTTTTTTTGGTCAGGCAAAAGAGATTTCATATATACCACACAAGAGTTTAACAAGTACAGTAGGCATGAGAGTTGCCCATAGAACAAAGAAATGAATAAGCTAAATAAAGGATGGGGCTAACAGATGCCAGATGAGAATCATAATGGATATAATCAATGCTGATAAATGAGTAACGTGGGTAAGAAGCTAATGAAAACAGGGCAATTTCAAATGCCAATAAATTCAGCAAATACCAATTTCAAATGCCAATAAATTCAGCAAATGCTAATGAAAACAGGGCAAAGCTAATAATTTTTTTTAAAAGGAATCTAACAGTATTCACGCAAATGCAATTTCTCAACAATCTTTTTTTAAAGGAATCTCAAAAGAGTATGAATAACATTTTCAATCACTTTCAATAATGTCGGCTAACTCCAAAGAAATCAAACTTACCATATTCTGGGATGGGCCATTCCCTTGCACCTTTTTTTCGCACAAACACCATTTCTCAGTCGCGTCCCTGTTTTGAGATTTTTGCTTCGCCACTTCGATTTCTTCCGTCTCAATAGTATCGCACAAAACACATTTCTCGTCTCAGTTGTGTCGCCATGAAATCTGGAGCAATTTAGGAGAGATGAGATTTTTCTCTAAGAAAACCCTATAATCTAAATGAGTTTCAATCCTGCGTATTTTTTTGGGAATTGTTCTTGAGAGATTTAGGGTTTATGGCTCTCTTTTGGGAACAGACGAGATTTTGAGTTTTTTTGTTATGGGAGTGGGTTATTATATTAAATTATATTTAATGTTTATTAGTAAATATATTTTTATAAATAAAAATTTACGTGGACAATTAATCTAAAGAATTTGAATATTTTTTTAATTTTTAAATCCACCTCAGCATTTTCGCCGGATTTCTCCAATTTAATCAAGCACGTGCCGCGCACATGGGATAAAACGACGCCGTTTTATTACTTTCGGCCACTTTGGATGACTTTGGGATGTAATTGAAAAAGCTAACTGAAATTTGGGACGTAATTGGAAAAGTTAACTTTTTTGGGACGATTTTGAAAAAGTTGAAAAGTTATGGGACGTAAAAAAAATATTTCCCCTTGATTTGATGGAGAATTGAAGAAATTGATGATGATTACCTCCAAGTGTGTGTAAATGTGTGTAGGAGTTCCTGAGGAAGTGGGTAAGTTAGTTTGAATTCAAGAATTGAGGTATTTATAGTGTTGGACTAGGGTTTGGGTTTGAGAATTGCAATTGGGTCCTTGAAAATAGGAGAAAATACACAAAAAAGCCGAAACAGGGGTTACTCGACCGTGCACGGGGATCGGCCGTGCTCGACAGATTCTTGGCAAGGTGGCAGCTCGGCCGTGCTCGGCAGATTTGTGGCATGGGGGGAGCTCGGTCGTGCCTTGCTTGATGTTAAAACTTATAGTGTCGAGCATGGTGTGCTCGTGCACCTATCTCGCCCGTGCACTTCACTTTACCATTTCGTCGAGCTCGGCCGAGCAAGGGGCTCGGCCGTGCCTTTCCATTGTCTTCAATTTTCGGTGTCGAGCATGGCGTGCTCGTGCACCCGGCTCGGCCGTTCCTCTCCTCCACCCTATCTTGTTTTGTGCATATCTTTTTCTCCGGGTGTCTGATTGACTTGATTCTTTTTGCTAATCCACTCCATTTTTCGAGACAAACTCAATGGTGTTCTTCTATCTTTGGTCCAGTGAAATGTGGTTGGTGTTTTTCTCCAAAAAATCTTCGTTTTTCCTACACAATCGACAAAACACCAGCTTTCTCTTATTTTGACCAAAACCATCATATTCAACCTATAAATCAATGAAATAACAATCAAAATGAGCTTCACATGTGCATCTAAATTGTGTAAATTCCACCCGCATCAAACCCCCCCCCCCCCCCCAAACTTAAAATGTTGTTTGTCCTCATACAACTAAGCACTTAAAGTAATGAGGGTGGAATGATCACAATTGAATATTCAATGCAAATCACACATGCAAGGTAAAGTGTGGTGAGGTATCTTTCTCAAAGTGCTTTCTCAATGGTGGTAATAGGCTCATTATTGCAATTCACACTCATAGATCAAAGAATGCACAAGTACACAACACATTGTGATGGGGAAACAAAATCCAAATGCTCAAGCTCTCTACTCACATGATAAAGTGTTTCTCTCAAACACACAAATAAATTGAGGATATAAATGCACTCAACAACCAAGTTATGCTATGCAATCACCATAAGCTTGCCCACATTCTACTTTCTACACCACTCAAGTGTTCAACAATGTGGTCAATAGGTCTTAATCAAGGATGTAACATTGGCTCTTTGGACAGGGTAGGATGAATTTGGGAATTGTGACTCTTCTAGTGGAGGACAAAGTTTGTTGTTTTACAATTTATGCTTTCACTTTCAAAGCTCACACCTCTATCCTCACTTTTCGTTTTCTTTCTTTTTCAAGCATTCATCACTTTATCTTTTGAGCCAAGTTTTCTTTCTTTTCAAGCTCGTGGGGCTCTTTGTCCTTCTTTTCTTTTTCATTGATTTTTCTTTTCATCTCTTTTCTCTTTTTCAACTCATTCCAATTTCTCCTTAAACCAAAGATATTTAAGCACATGTTTTTCCACCTTGTCTTTTATCCCCCACTAGATGTAGGTATCAAAGGCTCTAAAAGGCTTAGTGGTTAACATTGTAGTTTTCCAAGAAAATGAGGAATTAGGCTCAAAGGGGCTAACTACGGAAGATTACTTCGGTTTTCGGAAATTTTGGCTAAGTGACTCTTCAAAACGAAAGATGGCCTATATCATATCACAAAGTCTTACACAATCATGCTTTCAAACAAGAACTTGGGCAAGTTCTAGGATCACTAGCAATAACCTAATTCACTCTCAAATGAACTAAACCGGATTAAAGTTCGATTTAGGGCTCAATTCTCACCGGTTTATTCAATAGAACTTTCACATTCATCAAATGTCCCCAAACAACAACACATCATGCATGCACTCAAAGCATCAAGGATCAACAATTATGAACACAACATGAACACCACTATTCATCACCAATCATGCATACATTCAAAGAAAATAGAAATCACCACAACTACTCACTATGGATTTCAAAGATTATCCATGCTCACATTTCACCATAAGTCCATTACCCAACACATGATCAAAACCAACTTAAACGATCTAAGCATATGCAAGCTAAGTGTGTGCCGGTGCAAAATGTATACAAGTGAAATGACAAAACAGTGCAAGATATAACAACTAGTGGAGAAATAAAAGAAAAATAACTCCCTCAAACTTAGAATTTTACTATGTAAAACTTCTAAGTTTGGGGCTACAAGTTGTTACCTCCCTCTTTGCACATTCCAAGCTCTTCAAAGATCACCATTGCACCACTTGCTCCCTCTTTTCAAAGTTGGCTTTGCTTTCTTCTTCATTCTCCAAGAGAGTATATCCACAATATTCCTCATCCATATCTACAAAAGAGACTAAGCTATCAAAACTACTAAAACAAGAAAAATATGAAAGCAATAAAACCTTGGGTTGTAACCCCAAGGAGTTGGTCTAGTGGTGTAGGCTTGGGACTTAGGAGTATGCTCCTCTCTAGGTCTCAGGTTCGAAACCTCTAAGGTGCAAACAATTTCTATGGGGCCATGTCCATACAGAGCGCAAAGCTCTGGCTTTAAACGGGACCCCCGCAAGTGAGCGGTGGGATTGGTCCCCCGGGATTAGTCGGCCCTTGGACCGGATACCCGAGGCTTCAAAAAAAAAAAGGCTTGGGTTGCCTCCCAAGAAGCGCTATTTTCAACGTCCTATGTCGGACGGTTTTATTGAGATGCTTGTCAAGTCACTCCATCATCATCCTTGTTATTGACCTTCTTTGCCCAACCAACTTTCTTAAATCCATTGAAGCATCCACAAGCTAGCCCATCCGAATCTTCAATCATATCATAGGAAGTTGATGCCTCATTCAACCCCAAGCTTTCACAAGTGGCCTTTCTTGAATTGGGGGAGTTTTTTCAAAAACTCCCCCAAACTTGGCCTTCTTGTCTATCTTCAAATTTTTATCTTCCACCTTGGGGTTCTCTTTCACAAAATTGATTATGGGATCTTCTTCCACCTTCTCTTTCATGGGCATTGGATAATGATCTCTCTTAGGGTTCCCATATTCTCCATCCTCATAATCATGGAATTTGATGGCTTTATAAATGTTGAACAAGACTTTCTCATTGTTGACTTGAAACTCCAACTCTCCTTTCCTCACATCAATTATGGCCCCTCCGGTTGCCAAAAATATCCTTCCCAATATCAACGGGATGTACTTGTCCTCCTCCATATCTAAAACCACAAAGTCTACCGGAAAGATAAACTTGTCGACTTTGATCAATACATCCTCTACTATACCCAAAGGGTATGTCATAGATCTATCCGCCAATTGGAGGCTTATTGTGGTTGGTGTGAGCTCTCCCAAACCAAGAGTCTTGAAGATGGATAGAGGCATAAGATTTATACTAACTCTCAAATCACACAAAGCTCTAAACGTACCTCCATCTCCAATGACGCATGGCAAAGTGAAGGATCTGGGGTCCCTAAGCTTTGGAGGTAGCTTAGCTTGGATTATGGAGCTACATTCTTCGGTTAAGTGTACCGTCTCATACTCCACAAATTTCCTCTTGTTTGACATGATTTATTTCATGAACTTGGAGTAATGATGTGGATCTTCTTGAACATCTCCACAAACTTGGCGAATTTGTTATCCAAGCCCTTCTTCTTCAACCTATGAGGATAAGGAAGAGGCACTACATTCTTTCCATTGTCTTGTGGAGGAATGGTTTCCTCATTTTTCTTCTCCCCTCTTGCCAATTTTTCTTCCCTCACTAGCTTTTCTTACTTTTCTTTCTCTTGGACACCTGTTTTGTCAACACCCTCGAGTGCCATTACCATTTCCTCCTCTTGTGGCATCTTGGGCCCTTCGTAGCTTGTCCCACTTCTTAGATTTATGGATTTGCATTGCTCCTTAGGGTTGAGCTCCGTGTTAGAGGGGAATTGCCCCGGAGTGTGTTGACTTCCAACGATATTGGTAAGTTAGCCCATTTGCTTTTCCATGGCTTTCATATTGTTTGCCACATTCTTGATCCCTTCTCCTTGTTTATCAAGTCTTTGCCATGTAAATCTTAGTTTTCCTCATGAATGACCCAAACATATCTTCCAATGATGGCTTTGATGAAGGTTCAACGATCATCCCATCTCTCACGTTGAAATTCAATGGCGATTGAATGGCATTCCTTGGGTTGGAATAGGAAAAGTTCTCATGATGCCTCAAATCGGGATGGTATTGGTTCGGATTAGGAAGATTCTCACGATTTTGACTTTCATTCCAACCTCTCTCTCTAAAATTCCAGTCTCTTTGATTGTTCATATAGTGGGCTTCTTCGTATTGCACATCACTTGGCCCCACTAATGCTTTGGCCGTCATTAGAGAAGTCAACTTATCCATTTTGTTTGACAAATTAGCAAAATCTTTCGACTCTTGAGTTGAAGCCACCCTTCGGTTTTGCCTTCGTTCGGATGGCCATTGATTGCCATTTTTAGCCATCTCTTCCAAAAGAACATACCCTTCCTCCGCCGTCTTCCCCATTAACGATCCTCCACCCGTCGAAGCATCCATCATTCCTCTCGTTCGGTGGTCTATTATGTTGTAGAAGTAGCAAATGAGTTGGTCTCGTGAGAAACCATGTTGTGGGCAACTTCTAATCAAATCTTTGAAGCGCTCCCATGCTTCGGCCAAAGACTCATCATCATCTTGTCGAAACGAAGATATTTCCCCTCGTATTTGAATGGTCTTTCTTGGAGGGAAATACTTCATTAAGAATGCATCAACCAAGTCGTTCCAATTTTCGATGGTCCTCAAATCAAGGGAGAGGTACCATTGCTTAGCTCGGTCTCGGAGAGAGAAGGGGAATAGTTGCAATCGGATGTAATCTTGAGGAACCCGATTGATCTTAACCATCCCACTTATCTTGAGGAATTGAGATAAGTGGAGGTTAGGATCCTCCTTGGGAAGTCCTCCAAATTATTACAATCAATGCCGGGTTGAGCTCGAGATTGTGAGCATCAACGGGTTCCCGACCCGCTCCTCCGTACGACCTCGAAATCAGACAAAAATGATCTCTCAAAACTCGGTGTGGACCATTCTCCTCATTCTCAATTGGGTTTTCTCCAACCCTCCGGTAAAGGTTGTCTCTCACGACCCTTTGTTGTCGATTTCCACCATTTCCATTCGGCTCCACAAATCCATCAACCCCTTGGTTCCCTACTTCCTCCTCGACCTCCTCTACGATCGTATTCTCTCTTCTATTCATTTATTCCAACTCAACTCTTCTTTTCTCAACGTTTCTTCTTCGACCACTAGCTTCAATCTCCGGGTCTAGAGGCAACAATTCTTGATGGTTCCTCCTAGATCACGTGATCATAAGCCATGTCTATCAAATGTTCAAAAGAGAGTGAGAATCACAAGCAAAATAGAAATAACAAACACAGATATTTTTGGAATTTTTGAAGAATAAAGAAAGAAAATAAAGTGTCTAGGCTAAAACTCTATCAACCTACACTCTAGAACTACAAAACCTCCCCGACAACGGTGCCATAAAGTTGATTAATGTATTCTACAACTCTAAAATACACAACCGCAAGTATACGGTGTATATCGTAGTGAAGTAAGTATACAAGGTCGATCCCACAAGGAGGTGTAGTGTAAAAGTGTATTTTGTCGATGAAGTTCTAAATAGACGATGATCGAAAGTTTGAAGTGTTGATTACCCTAAGATTGTCTACTAAATGTCACAAATAAACAATAAATAGTAACAAGGAAATTCGATCAACTAATGCTCATACAATTCACGAAAACGAGAAAAATACGGATGAAAATCAAATGGGAGAAAATAGGTTCCAAGGCACATGTAATACTAGTGAATCCATCTATGATTAACAATCTACTCAAGTGGTGTTGTGGTTTTTCTATAAGATTAATCACAAAATAATGAGTTAAAAGTCTTTTCAATCCAATTAACTCAAGAATAATACAATCTAATCTAGTATCTCTACCTAAATTGCATCATAAAATCCAATTAAGCCCCCAAGATCATCACACATCCTTCTAATCATTGATCATCTCTCAATTTCACAATAAAATTAGGTCAAATGCTTGCAATCAATCAATCAATCAAAAGAGATTTTTCAATCTAATTTCAATTAACTAAGATTAACACATCACTATTGTACATTAATGACATGTTTTGCAATTAAAACCAAGCGTTCAAATAGAATTAAGCCACACAAACACCAATTAAGCAAAATACTAATTCATAAACTTCATCAAAAGTATTTACAAGGCCCTAGAACCAAAAGTGTTCTAGCCAACAATCAACATAATCCAATTAACACAAACTAATGAAATAAACAAATAAAAAGAAAGAGGAAGAGGAAGCTTAGTCTAATGGATGATGGGTAATTGAATTCCAAAGCTCTTGGTGCCTTCCTTGCTTGATTTGATGGAGAATTGAAGAAATGGATGATGATTACCTCCAAGTGTGTGTAAATGTGTGTAAGAGTTCTTGAGGAAAGGGGTAAGTTAGTTTGAATTCAAGAATGGAGGTATTTATAGTGTTGGGGTAGGGTTTGGGTGTGAGAATTGCAATTGGGTCCTTGAAAATAGGAGAAAATACACAAAAAAGTCAAAACAGGGGTTGCTCGACCGTGCACGTGGCTCGGCCGTGCTCGGCAGATTCTTGGCAAGGTGGCAGCTCGACCGTGCTCGGTAGATTTATGGCATGGGGGGAGCTCGGTCGTCCCTTAATTGATGTCAAAACTTACGGTGTAGAGCATGGTGTGCTCGTGCACCCATCTCGCCCGTGCACTTCACTTCGCCATTTCGTCAAGATCGGTCGTGCCTTTCCATTGTCTTCAATTTTCGGTGTCGAGCATGGCATGCTCGTGCACCCGGCTCGGCCGTTCCTCTCCTCCACCCTCTCTTGTTTTGTGCATATCTTTTGCTCCGGGTGTCCAATCGACTCGATTCTTTTTGCTAATCCACTCCATTTTTCGAGACGGTGGTGTGATTCTCTCTTTGGTCCAGTGAAATGTGGTAGGTGTTTTGCTCCCAAAATCCTTCGTTTTTCCAACAAAATCAACAAAACACCACCTTTCTCTTATTTTGACCAAAACCATCATATTCAACCAATAAATCAATGAAATCACAATCAAAATGAGCTTCACACGTGCATCTAAATTGTGTAAATTTCACCCAAATCAACCGTATGGCGAGCGGCTGGAGGACCCATCCCGAGGGCCGACTAACTCGCGCTCGATCTCCTGTGCCGTATGCATAGCGGCACGGATGTCATCCGCGTTGCGAGCACGGATGCGGATGTAAATTTCTTCACGGAGGCCCCCAAGAAACATGCTGAGAGAATTTTGCTTGGACAAGGAGGGAACTGTTGCCAATCTTGAGATAAATGTGTCAACGTAGTCATCCACCGACCTTGATTAACGAGTCAGGCAAAGGACTTCACATGGATCCGCGTGCGGATCATCGCCATATCGGCGCAAAAGTTCGACTATAAAACGTTGCCAACTTAGGTCAGGCTGGTGGCTCATAAGCCATTTGAGCTAGTGTAGGGTAGGCCCTTCCACGACGATCAGGGCGTACTCCAGGCGCATGTCGACTGGCGTGTTGTCGATTCTGAAAAAATACTCTGCCCATGTTATCCAAGCGGAGGGATCGGAACCGGTGAAACTGGGTAACTCAAGCTTGACCATCTTGGGACGAATTGTGTCGGAGAAAGACCTAGAAGCAACGACCTCAACTGGCTCAATGACGACCGATGACTCTCCAAGAACCGGTTCCTTGCCACGATCGGAGCCCTTAACTGCTGCGGTTAAAGATTCGATAGAGGCAGTTATGGCAGCAAGAGCCGAGTCCAGTTTCTTCTCCAGCGTGCTAACAAAATTTTCCAATACATCGATAGGCCCTCACTGCGCGTCATGACGTCGGCAAAGTCGGACCAACTTGTTGGAGATAATTCTTGAAACGAGAAAAACAGATAGAATCCAAGAGCTACTCTTGGCCAAACCTTTCGGATGAAAGTAATTCAATTAATGCGCACCAAAGTACAAAGTTATGCAAGACTATTGATACACTCCTTGGCCCAAGAATTAGGGCACACGATACATTGGGCTTTCTACTAAGCCCATTCTAATTGTCTACAAACATTATTTCCCTCTTATTCCTCCTTTTATATGTAACAATGGGTGTAACAGAGTTGAATAGAATTTGATGCCATAAACTTGGAAAGGTTTATTGATGAGACATTGAGAATAGCCAGCTAGGATGTTTTTAGAACATTCATGATTGATAACTATAGTTTCAAATCTAAATTAGTACTTTTACTATGAATTAAGATTCTGTTTCTTTCGTTTGCCTTAAGTGTACCAAAACATCTCCATGATGTTGTCTTTGTTGCATTCTTTGATTACATTACAGCTTCCACATTCCCAGTTGAGAAAAGTCTAAATTCGTTGGATTAAACGACTAGTCCACAACAGGGGGGGTTAAATGACAAAAAAATGCCCCTCAATGTGGGTAAAGCATATGAGGTCGTTAAGAAAGAATGTGACCTGCAAGAAAAGAGGTAGGATCAAATAAGCATAATTGAAAAGGCAGATTAGTGGAATGATCATATGTATGTAGGAGTAGTACACATGTAATGTATGCATTTTTTTTTGTTAATTAATTTCGTGTATAATTAATTAAAAATGGTCCTAGCTATAATAGCTATGTATATATATAGTTGGGAACTTGAGAGCATATGATAGCAGTCCCGTCCTTTTATCTAGGACCACCCATTTAAAGGCGATCGAGCCATATCACATTGCTTACAAATACTGGAGTATCTCTTTTCTGACTTTACTGTGTAAGCCCCCAATGCTAGCTACGTACGTAACATTCACGAGGCCAGGGTTTAATTTGTTTTGATCAGTATTAATGTCTTAACAATGTACATTATTTAAAAATTTATAGACCATGCCCTCAGTTAATTAATTGTAAAAAACACCAGTTTTAATTAACTATATATAAAGTCCCAATCTAATTTCCTACACTACACACCATCCTTTCATTATTGGAACTTTTTTCATCTACACCATACATTTACAACAATATATATATATATATGCATGTGATGTGTGTGGCGAGAAAATTACTTGTGTGTAGGAGCTAGGATCAAAAACACCACATTTGTTGTCTGTGGGGCCCACCCTCCATTAGTTAATGCGTATCGTACGGACACTTCTGTAGGACCCAGTGTGGGGTCCATGTGATGTACCATTGTAATAGCAACTTCTCATATCGTGGTGGTGGAAACTGGGGAAAACACCCATTGCCAATTGGTAGGGAGGAGATTTTTTTAAAGGGTTACAACTTACCAGATTAATAGATAAAGTTGCATAGAATCTTCACCCCACATCGGATCAAATTAGAAGTACTATTTCATTTCAATCGTGAGGAATGTGAGCAAATTAACAAGAATCTATTTACAGTATGAGACAACATTCCAACCAAGATATTTTCATTTAAGATAAAATGAAAGACAAAGGTCCACAAAAAAATTTGAAGACCATCAAGTACAAGTAGAAATCGACGAAAACAAGTATCAAGAAGGAAATTAATAAAATCGATCGCACCAGGCGTGGAAAGTCTCATCAAAGGAGAGGATGCATGGAGACATCAAAAACAGAAACACCACCTTTGAAAATTTCAAACAATTGGTCCAAATTACAACAACAAAAAAGAAACTGGAGCTACGACGGCTACATTACAAGAAAACTGATTTTTAGTAACAAAATCCTCTAACTATTGCTTCTCTAGTTAAAAGTCTACAGTGACAAAAAATTGGGAATTATTGACAGACCTGTCACTAAAAGTCAATTCCTATCATTAAAGGTTTTTAGTTAGAGAAGCTATAATGACAGGATTTCTATTACTAAAAATCAATTTTCTTGTAGTGCTAGCGGTGGCGTCGATCAATTTTCTTGTAGTGCTAGCGGTGGCGTCGGTGGTGATTGCGTCTTCTAAAGGAAAATTTCCTTTAAAGAGAGAGCACTAGAAGTGCTAAATAATTTCTTTCTTTAAGTAGAAAGGTTTTGTGGTTAGAGAGAGGAAATTAAAACACCTAATAATCTCACTTCCGCTTTCATTTGTACATTCATGATTCATGCATGACTTCATGAGAAATTATAAATTGCAAACAACAATTTTAAAAAATTATTTTTCATTCCTATCTTTGCATTTGCCAACATTAAGTTATATAGTTATTATAAAGGAGTAAAAGAGTGAAGTTGATTGATTAAAATTGAACCAACTCATTGATTGTCTACAATTAATATCACAAAAGTGGATTTGACTCTTGTACAATCCCATGTGATATTTCGTGATGATCTACAATTATCTCCTCAAATTAATTCATACTCCCTCCGTCCCACAAGTCCCACAAAGATAGCTACGTATTCCTTTTTTGGATATCCCAAATTATAGCTACATTTCCTCTTTTACTTTAGTATTAAATGCATTATTGTCAATTTTACCCCTAATTAATAAGAGTAGTTAATGCTGAGCATATTTTGAAGTATAAGATTTTAAGAGTAAAATTGACATATTGGCTAAATTTGACTACATTTATTGATTTTTCTTAATCTGTGTGTAAAGTCAAATGTAGCTATCTTCGTGGGACGGAGGGAGTACTACTCCAATCTGCAAGGATATATAATTGACAGAAGATATTTCATCAGTTAATTACCATTAGGAAAATATTCTAGTATTAACCAAATGTTGTCCATGAAAATTCAATAATTAATTAAATATATTAAACCTGAAGAAAATTCAGATTAACAAAAAGACAGAAAACTTAGGTACGGTGAATGTGAATCACCCCAGTTCATGCGAAAACTTGTCATGCATATAGTCTTCTTTTATTCCATTTGTTGTCACTTAATTATATATATAAAATTAATTTACATATTATAATTAAAGAGCTTGAACTACTGTCAGAAAAGCAGTGTGCAGGATCATAAACAAGTGAAATGCACGAATTCATTATTTCTTCCACATGCAATAGTTGTTTTTAAATATATGGAGTATATATTTTCAGAAATGCTATTTGTTGCTAGTTAATTTCAAGGATCAAGAAAAATAAAAAGATATGTATATTAGTCAATTACTAATAAATTAAAAGTAAGAAATGTTCAGACTAGTACAATTATTTTTAGGGAATACTCAATGCGTTTGCATTATTGGAAAAAAAAAAAAAAAAAGAGGAATATACCCAATGTACTGTAATGACAAAAGTTAAATATAATGCAAAAGAAAATCGAGTCTTGCAACTAGATACTCCCTATGCCTTTAAATCTCACATTGTGTCATTTTGAATATATATTCTTTTTAAAATTTACGTTCTTTTTAATTTAAGTTGTAATTCAACATTTATTTATTGTTTGCACACTTTTATATTCGTCATCTTATAATTGTTTGTACATTCTAAAAAAAAAAATCATAAACATTGTCTTTACAATATTCACATATTTACATCAAATGTTATTACTTTTACGCTCAATCAAATTATTTACTTTATTTTATTAATAAAAATTTACAAAATTATTTTTTAACACTCCCATCATTACACCTTTTTATTTAATATATGTGCTCACTTTTTAGTGCAAACATTTATGAAACGGAGAAAGTATAAAAGTACGTCAATTGTCAATCATTTTTCCATTCTCTCCCATCCCCACCACCCCACCCCCCACCTTTTACTTTTCTTTATATACACCTAACATAAAAATCTGAGTAATGAATTAGAATTGTAAATTTGAAAAAATCAACTGTGTACAGGAGGACTCAATACACCATCACAATTATTGGTTTTGATTCAAACAAATTCAATAGTTGTGAAAAGAAAAAAATCAATCAATTATTCATTGTGATTAATTGGTGCATTGGACCCTCCTATGTGTACAAAAGAGAATCCAAATTCGAAGGACTATTCAATTGCCAAGTTGAAATATATATATGTATCTAAATAATTGTGTTTTATTTTATACTTCATCTATATATAAATAAATGTTATGATAAAATTATGTGTTTGTACATAATAAAATGACGTTTTTAAATTGTATCTCTATTTTTAACTTTAGAAAACTCATAATTTTTAATTTACATTTATTAATAAATTTTCTCTCACTAATTAGCTAAAAATGTTTTTTTATGGAAAGCTATAATCATGAAAAGGTGGTAAAAAAATTATTCATTAATTAAGGAAAACTTGCCAATAAATATACTCTTTTAATTCCCAAAAAAAAAAAAAACCTAAAAAGTATGTACGTACTTTTAAGTTTTATCTCCCTCCTCTCTAATTTCTCTTTAAAAAATTAGCTTACCATAATTTAAAGCCGCCACACCCCCTACCCCAATCTCCTACTTCATTCTATCGAGAAAAATTTAGCTACTATCTCTCATTAGAGAAAATCTTCTTCTAAAAGACACAACCACCGTCCGACTTCGTCACTGCCCGTCGACGTAGTCGTAGCTACAATTTCTTCTTCCATGTTGATGTTTGGACCAACAGTTTGATCTTTACAAAATGCGTTGCTCTTACTGTGGTTGATTGGTAGACCGATTCGTTGACCTCATTTCTCTGTTTTGTTTTTTAGGTCCTAGTTTATTTTTAGACTTCTTGTATTATTTAATTTGTTTTAGTTCTTTTGTTGTAGCTCTTTTGGTATTTCTGTTTTTAAACCTCCTTGCACCCTCTCCTTGGTGAGACTTTTTATGCTTAGTGCGATTTTCTTCCCTCCGTGATTTATTTTCATCGGATTCTACCCGTGCTTGATAGTCCCCAGGTTCTTGGTGAATTTTTATCTTTCATTCTGTTTCTAATTTTTTTGACACAAAAATACCTTAATACGAGGGTGTTGCCTCGTACTGAGAATATTGAAGACCTGGTTTGTATGTGTGAACAAATGTGCACTTGTTACCCCACTTTTTTTATGATTGGAATACGGTAGCACTTCAGATTTGCTCCGACGTGGGTTAAAGATCTTGCGCTTCCTTGTCGATTGATCTTGTATAACCCGTGAAAAAAAACTATAAAATTGAATAAAGTATAAAACTGAAAAGAACACTTAATCATGGCAATAGCTAGGATCTAGTTCACTTTGAATTTTCAAGCAAACTTTGAGGGTTGAATATAAATATATTAGAGAAAGAAAGAGAAAATTGGAGTATAAACTAACCCGTACCACTTGGAAGAATAAATTATACTCCAGTGTCCATCCATAAAATAATGAAGCGTGTTTTTTTGAATAGATCTGTTACCAAACCAGACAAGGAAAACCAAATTCCTATGGGCTATAGAGTTGTGGTATACTGAAATTCCAAAATCAAATTAATTAATTACTTCATTCTTAATTTTATTTTTTCCCCAATCATATCATCATTTGAATTATTTTATTAAATTATTTAATCAAAACACTCAAAAGAAAATAAAGAAGGAAGTGGAGTATAATTTAATAAAGTTTAGGTGAAAATGAATGAATTAATTATGAAGTGTGAATAGGAGTATATAATGAGAAGTAAAGAAGTAAGAATAAGTAGTTTACGTGTGAGTTTGTGGTTGTGGGTAATTAAACCCATTTCTTTCTTGGTTTCAGCTGCTGCAATCAAAAGGTTTGGTGTATGTATGTGTTTGTGGAGAATAATATATATTCACAGATCTGCAACCCATAGCAATACATCTGCAGAGTGAAGTTCCGTCAGTAGTCACTTGTGTCAGCCCACCTGACATACCAAAACAAATATAATTAATTAAATGAAATGAAATTCAGTTGTGCACAAATTAAAATTTAAAAAAATAAAAAAGGATTGATGATTGTGTACCTAATTTTTTTTTTTTTTGATCGGAAGCTGATACTGCGCTGCTTTGGTAGTCGTTAATTGCCGATGCAGCATCATCAAGATTCTCATCACTAACTACTAATTAAACTTTAAGCTTAATCTGCAGGGCGCAGGTTGTGAATCTTGATGATACCACACCAGAAAACAACGACTCTAATAATAGATCCACACAAGATTTGAGAGAAATTTAGAATCTCCTGATTTTCAGACTAAAAATGATAACAACCCTAGCTATATATACATATATGTGTTTCTTTTGCCTTTAATTCCACCCAGGAAAAATACCTCATCATAAAATAATTAAGGAATCTCTTAGTTACCCTTATTATCTTCTTCTTCTTCTCATACACATGAATATATGGCTAAAAGTCCACTCAAAATAAAATAAATAAAATTCACATAATTCTAATCTTGACCATTAGTATATCTTTGAAAGAGAAAGTATGCAATCTAATTGATTAAATTAAAGAAAAAAATACCACTACTATATATACATAAGATCTCAAAACCCTTGAAGAATCTGAGAAACAACAAAGAAAAGAGTGAAAGAAAAATCACACACTTTGGGGAAGGTGCCTTGATGGGTATATATATATACAGAGAGAGAGAGAGAGAGAGAGAGAGAGAGAGATTTATGTGGTAGTTTGGGGATAGACGATAATAGTAATTGTGTAATTTTTAAGGCATTAAAATTTCATTTGATGATGCTTAATATGTTAGGGCAGTTAATATCACATCTTTATGACAAAACCCTAAAGTCCGATCGAGTGGAGGGCTATGATTCATCGTCGTCCTTGCCCAAACGGTGTGGACCATCCATTTAATTTCAACCATACAATAACACAAAAAGTACGTGTGGACCAAAAATTTAATTTAATTAGCCCCTATGTATATATATGTATGTATTCACTAATCATTATGGGTGCGAAAGAGCTACAACAACTTGATATTTAATTTTTGGTAAAATATAGTATGCACTCGAGTGCATATTGTGCACCCTAGTCATGTTGCACTTTTCAATTTTACTGACTTACACTTTTTAGTAAATGGTGTTGCACTTTTCAAGGGGCGGGGCGGGTAACGGGTCTAATATTTTTTGGCGGGGCGGGTCTTGGGAAAGGCCAAACCCGTCCCATACCCGCCCCGTTGTCAACCCTAATTTCAAGGGTAAAATATGCTCCAAAATATGCTAAGCATTAATTACTTTTATTAATTAGAGGTAAAATTGACAATAAAACATTTAATACTAAAGTAAAAAAATAATGTAGCTATAATGTAGGTAATAATTAACTCTTTAAATTTTAAAATGAAAAAAATAAGAACAATTTATCAAAGATTGTGCACAAACTGTCGAATTAACTCGAATTGACTGAACTGAAGGAGTGAGCTGAAGTTGAAGACCGACGGGTTTGCCACTTACTTTTTTCTTTTTTTGTAAATTAAAGTAAGAAAATAATTACATGTATTAATATTTATCGAGTACTTGAACAAATTGTGACTATTATAAATTAAGAGTACATGTTTATTGTTTATTCGTTGTTACTATATATATATATATAAATTTTACCAAAAACTCAAGTCTAATCTATTTAAGTAAATGAATTTTTAAAAAAATCTGAGTTTAACTTATTTATTAAACGAGTCAAACTGAGTTAAACTTTAATAAGCCGAGCTTTAGGTGGATAGTATAATTCGTTCTCACTCATACTCATCATCTTTAGTTTACCAAAACAGTCACACAATAAACGTCCTATTTGGTTCTTAAAAAACGTTATGTTTATTATTATGCAAAAAAAATAAATTATATGAAAAGTTTGGCAATGTGAGCCTGATTTACATTTTTGTGCATTTTTTTTCAAATGGTACTTCAAAAACTTGTGTGAGACGATTTCAGAGTAAGACCGTTTACAAATTAACACAAATAAACATCCACCTCTTTCAAAGTGTTAAAATGCATGTCATGATCAAATTATACTAGGTGCATCTCATGCAAGACTTTCTCTTAGTTATTTCATTAAAAGATATTACGCTAATAATATATAATAGTTGTTTTATTTAAAGATATAAACGGTTCATTTAATTATGAGATTTTCATTGTAAAATATATTGGTGCATAATAGTTTCCAGAAAATTGACAAAGTGAGATAGCTCAAGTGGTTAGAGCACCACTACCTAGACCTTAGGTCCTGGGTTCGAGTTATTGGGAGGGAAAAAAAAAGGATGAGTATTTAACTTCCATCAAATAGTTTCCAGAAAATCAACTCGAAATTTTTAGTTTAATATTACTCATATTTAAGATTTTTATGATAGGGGCAAATTAAAATGCTTGAGAATAAAATAAACCTAAACCAATACATATATGTATGAAGTGATTTAAGTGGGAATGCGGTCGAAATTCTTTGTTGGTTTGACTGGGTTTGGTGTTTTTTAACCTAGTAATTTTTGGAGGTTCTGATTTAAGAACAATATAAACTTAATTTTTCCCTTTATTTTCCTGATAAAATTCTTTGTGAGTCAGTGTAATGTTAAACGCTTTTAATTAATTATATATTTTACCGCTTATTAGTAGTAATAGTTATTAGGCAAATAAATATATTAAATGTTTAATCACTACAAAAAACGAGCGATTTACCGACGGACCTACCGACGGAATTGTCGTCGGTAGGCGTGGTTTCCCGACGGAATTACCGACGGAATAATTCAGTCGGCTCTAGACTCGTCGGTACAGGTTACCGACGGAATTTTTTTTTCCGTCGGTAGTCCCGACGGATTCCCGACGGAATAAATCTGTCGAGTCTGCCGACGGATCTCATTCCGTCGGTAGTCCGAATGACCCGTTTCGAAACCGGGTCTGATATCTGTCGACAATTCCGTCGGTCCGTCTGTCGGTAGTACCGACGGACTTACCGACGGATATTTAATTTTAGCATTTTTTTAAGAAAAATATATCCGTCGGCTTCTGTCGGTAATTCCGTCGGTACGTGCCGACGGAACTGCCGACGGATCTAGATTTTATATTTTTTTAATTCGGGATTATATTCAGTCGGTGTCCGTCGGGGGTTCCGTCGGTAGTGTCGACGGAATTATCCGTCGGCAAGTCAACCCAAAAAAAAAAATAATTGACGTGGGTCACCGACCCGACCCCCGACCCCCGACCCGACCCCCGACCCGACCCGACCCCCGAACTGTTATTAAGGCCACCATATATTATTCTGGCCTTGCTAGGAATCGAACCCGGGTGTGTGGGCGCCTAGTGAAGGGCGCCTACCACTCGGACAGATGTGTTACTTGTTCGTAATTGTAGTATTAATTGTATATGTACTCATTTTCGACCCATTTTTTTTTTAAAATTCACAAAATTAATTTCTTTCAAATATATCAAATAATTAAATTTGAAATCTATAATTTATATTTTTATAATTTATATATTTTAAAATACTAAAATATTCATATTTTAACTAAAATACTAATATTTTTTTAGTAAAAAATTCATTTTTTTGCTAATTATTTTTAAAAAAATTTCATAAAATTAATTTCATTCACATAAATTAAATAATTAAATTTGTAATATAATTTATATATTTTTAAATACTAAAATATTCATTTTTTTTACTAAAATATTCATTTTTTTGCGAATTATATTTTTAAAAAAATCAAAAAAATAATTTCTTTTCACAATTTTTAGTTGTAACTTAATGATAAATAAATATTTTTAAATTGTACATCTAATAAAATAATTAGCTTACATTATATAATTTATTCTTCATCTTCTTCATCTACATTTTCATTATTTGTCTCATCTTCCTCTTCATCATCATCCTCCTCCTCCTCCTCCTCCTCCTCCTCCTCCTCCTCCTCCTCCTCCTCCTCCTCTTCATTTTCATCATCTTCCTCATTTCCATTATCGTTTTCAATTTCGATCAATTGTGAATTTCCAGCCGTCAAGTCTACGTGGATATTCAAATCTCCCGTAAAGACTTCAGTTCTAGCCTCTATTTGTTCCGTTTGAAACGGAGAATCATCTTCATCACTCTTGTCCTTTGTAGGGACTTCTACCATTGATCTTGCCTTTACTTTGCAAACAGCGTGCCATTCAATTTTACTACGTGATGATCGTACTGGATACTTGCAGTAGTATACTTGAGATACTTGATGGGCAAATACAAATGGATCATTCCCGATATAGCTCCTTTTCGGATTAACATCGACGAGTTTGTACTCCGGATGAATCCTTGTTCCTGAAGGGCCTGAATCAAACCAATGACACTTGAACAACACTACAGTCTTTGTTGGATATCCCGGATATTCTACTTCAACGACTTCGTGCAACACCCCATAGTAGTCACTTGCATCTGCATTGTAGTTTGCACTGCTAACGCAAACACCACTGTTGGTAGTCGCTTTTCTCGATGCATACTCAGATGTATGAAATCTGTAGCCCTTCACAATATAGCCGTTGTAAGTCTTTACACGACGTAGTGGTCCTTTGCTGAGATCCTTTAAGAATCGATTCCCAAAATCGTTTGACCGTCCCTATACAGTTCAAATAATTAACATTAATTATGAATCATATTTATTTACGTAAAATTTAAGGAAATGGTACTCACACAACGTTGGAACCATCGGGCAAAATCACGTTGAAGACGAGCATCTATATTTGTATCTGAGATGTTTTGTTCTGTTCGTCTTAGTTCTTGAGTATACATCCTAATTCACAACATCCAATCACAATTAATATTAAATTACATAAATGAAGTAATGATAAAAATATGAAATACTTACTCAATGTAAGGCTGAACTTCATCACAATTCAATAACACATACGTTTGTGCTATTTCTGCCTCTCTGTTCGACTCCCACTCTCGTTCAGTGAATTTTCCTATTGATCGTCCCTTAGACTTGAATATAGACAGCATTCCATCAACCTCTTCACCGATATTGTCTGTATCTCTACCACCGTAGTTACGTGGTTCACTTCTCAACCGAGTGTTGACATGGTCTTCAAAATAATAAGAACAAAACATGCCAACCTCTTCATTCAAATATGCATTAACAATCGAAGCTTCCACATTTGCCTTTTGTTTAGCATTGCGTTTCAAGTTGTGGAGATATCTGATTTATAATAAAAAAACATATATTTTAATTCAGTGAACATGCATGCATGTAGTATATATAAAAAATGAAAAATGTAAGAGTTTACCTTTCAAATGGGTACATCCACCTGTACTGCACTGGACCACAAATTCTGGCTTCATACGCTAAATGAACGGGTAAGTGTTCCATGGAGTTGAAGAAGCTAGGTGGAAAAATTTGTTCCAACTTACACAAAATCACTAGAATATCTTGCTCCAAACGAATCATATCATCGATCTTGATCGTTGAAGATGTTAAATCTCTAAAAAAAAGACTTAATTCAGTGATAGCCCTCCACACATTGAGAGGAACAACGTCTCGGAACGCAATCGGTATCAAGCGCTGCATAAAAACATGACAATCGTGACTCTTCATCCCTGAAACCTTACCCCTGTTTATGTCTGCGCATCGACTCAAGTTTGACACGTAGTTGTCTGGAAAATTCAACTCGTGAATCCAACGACACAGTTGTTGTTTCTGTGCCTTGTCCAGTGTGTAGCAAGCCTTCGGATATTTACCTGTACTGGGATCCTTTTCCAACTCTTGACGACGACAATAAATGTTCAGCTCTTCCCGGGACTTTGGAGTATCTTTCGTCTTGCCTTCTGTGTTCATCATTGTGTGGAACACATTATCAAACACATTCTTCTCAATGTGCATCACGTCCAAATTGTGTCGGATCAATAGTGAACTCCAGTATGGCAAATCCCAAAAAATACTCATTTTATTCCATCCACCTGGGATTCGACCGTTGTGTTCAGCTGCATTTTCCTCAGTAGATTTTTTCAAACCCGTCCACTGAATCTCATGTAACAACGTATGTCCTGTACGGTAACATTATACTAGAAGAAATTAATAAAACATATACGTATAACATTATACTAGATCAAATAATTGTATAATTAATTAAAATACGTACCGTTTCGAAGGGGCGGTCGATTGATTGTAACTGTTCTGTTCTTCAAGAAGTTGTTCTTATTCCTTCTAAATGGATGATCTCGAGGTAAGAACTTTCGGTGATTATCGAACCATGTAACTTTCCTACTCTTCTCAAGACTGAAAGCTTCAGAAAAATCCATACAATACGGACATGCTTGAAAACCAGCCGTTTTCCATCCAGACAACATAGAATATGCAGGAAAATCGCTAATGGTCCACAATAAAGCAGCACGCATCGTGAAATTCTATTTTCTGAACACATCATACGTTTGGACACCACTTTCCTATAAAAAGATCAGGTCTTTTATAAGAGGCTGGAGATAAACGTCAAGCTTATCTTTTGGATTCGACGGACCTGGCACCAATACAGTTAGAAACATTGTTTGAGGTTTCAAGCACATCCACGGAGGAAGATTATACGGAGTCAGAATCACCGGCCACAACGAATACTGCTTTCCAAAGCTCCCAAACGGTGCAAAACCATCAGTACACAAACCTAGCCTCACATTCCTCGGTTCAGAAGAAAAATTGGGATACACGTTGTCAAGGTGTTTCCAGGCCTCCGAGTCCGCCGGATGTCGCATCTCCCTAGACTCGGTCGAAGACGAATCTGTTGCATGCCACGTCATGTGTTGTGCTGTGGCAGTAGATTGATACAATCTCATTAAACGAGGAATGATTGGAAGATAATACATCTTCTTGTGTGCCACTTTCTTCTTCGACGGCTTCGATTGACCAGCGGGCCCCTTCCGACGTGGCTCTTTGTAACGAGGATGACCACACATCCTACACATGTTCAGATTGCTATCTTCATCACCCCAATATAACATGCAACCGTTTATACAACAATCAATCTTCTCGACCGGCAATCCCATATTTTTCAGCATTTGCTTGCTTTGATGATACGTTGTAGGCACCTTATTCTCAGGAGGGCAGATCTCACTGCATAATTGTGTCATTTGCTCATATGCCCTGTTAGAAAGCTTGTTCTCGGTCTTGATAGCCATAAGTCGGGCATTAAATGACAGTTGAGAGTGTGAATCACAACCCGGATACAAATCTTGATCGAGAAATTTGAGCATTTCATAAAACCGAAATGCTTCATCCGTCGGCTCCTCTTCTACATTTGAAAAACCGGCTTCCATTATCATTGTTTGATACATATTGGGTTCTCCCTCCCCAAGTTGTTCTTCCCCACCAAACTGTTGTTCCCCACCGAACTGTTGTTCCCCACCAAATTGTTGTTCAGTACTCGTGCCGGCATGATTACCATATATTTGTCTTTCATAGATACCAGCAGTGTAATAGTATAAAACTTGATCAAAGTTATAAGGCCAACGTACTTCGCCGTGAAATGTCCAATTATAATAATTAACAGTGAAACCATTCTTCAGAACATGTACCAAAACCTCATCAATCGACTTAAATATTTTATTCTGACATTTTTTGGCATTACACGGACACTTGATACAATCCCCATGCATGTAATGTGGGTGGAGCTTTGCAAATTCAACAAATGACACAAGTTCATTGTAAAATTCACTATTCACATTTCCTAAAATGAACCTAGGAGTTTCATACATCCATCGACGATCCGGCAAATCCATCTGTTAAACATTTAACATAAAATTCTTACAAACATCCAGAAAAATGCACAACTAAACTAAACTACACATATATAAAATGCACAATTAAAATACACAACTAAACTACAAATATATAAAATGCACAACTAATTAAACTATAACAATATAAAATGCACAACTAAACTACAAAATTTAACCAAGTAAAAAAGGAAAACGTACCGAAATTTGCTTGCTCTCATACAATTTTTACAATTTCCACGATTTTTTTCGACTGAGTGAGAAAGGGGAAGAAACTTTCTGTAAATATTACGCGCTACCGACGGATTTTGAAATTCCGTCGGTGCGTACATTTTGAATCTACCGACGGATTCCAAATTCCGTCGGTAGGGTGCCGCCCAAACTTCCGTTGGTAGAGTACTTGGCCGACGGAATTTCCGTCGACAGACTTTATTTCCGACAGAATATTTATTTCCGTCGGCAGACTTTATTTCTGACGAATATTTATTTCCGTCGGTAGACGTTATTTCCGACGGAATATTTACTTCCGTCGGTAATATTGGCGGGATAAAATAAAAATCGAAAAAATAAAATAAAAAATACTTTACTTTATACCAAAATCTAACGAAAAATTATGTATTATGTATAAATTAAAAAAAATAACATAAATAAACAATCCATTGACAAACATCGATCAACCCAAATAAATATGTCCAACGGAAAATTAAATAGTTTGACAGAAAAAATAAATAGTTCGACGGAAAATTAAATAGTTCGACAGAAAAATAAATAGTTCAAACATCAACCATTATACGGAAAAAACTCATCATCACCACCACCCATGAAATCCAAGCCGTCGTCGTCTGCCTCTGCATCTGGAGCATTGAAAGGGGGAACTGAACCAACCGGAGCATCGAAAGGCGGAGGGGGAACTGGACCAACCGGAGCATCGAAAGGCGGAGGGGGAACGCTCATCGCCTGTTCAAAACATGTATTTATTTGTTCAGAAGACATCCCCAACGATCGACCCATAGTGTCAGTTAGCTGTCGGAAGTAGTGGTTCATCATGTGTACTACGTTCGGGTCCGGAACAGCAGTGGAGGATACAGAGGCCTGCGATGCACGCTGGGACGAACTGGACGACGCAGCTCTCACTGAGCGGCTCATCCGGCCAAGGCCAAGGACCCGTCCTCGATCAGCCGGGGCCTCCTCCAGGTAAATCCGGTTAAGATCAGGCGGAGGGGCGGCGCTGGGCCCGGCTTCATCAGCAGAAGCCTGTGTCGTCGCCTCTGCAATCCTCCGGTTCACATTCAACTACATAATTACAAAAATATTAAATTAATACATAGTTCAATACATTTAATTAATTAAATATTAAAAAACACATCACAGTTTAATTAAACTTACGTGAAGCTCAGTAATGCGTCCATATGTGGACGTCTGCGAATCTCGATCAAACGGATGAAGAACGTTCAACCGATCCACGTAAGTGGGTTCACGCCCAAGATCCCGCTCCTATTTTGTACCAAATGAGCATATAAAAATTATTTTATATAATATTATAATATAAATAATTGAAATAAATTTAGTGAACACTTACTAGAGCAATTGAGTGCTCATACGCGGATCGGGCCCCCCCCCCGATGCCTTGACATCCCACCTCCCACATCACTTCTACGGTTGGCTCGAGCAGTTGCACACTTCCGCACGTACTCCGGGCTACTCCAATACGTGGTCAACGTGTTCCACACGTCGACTCCATCGTCCACCCCCAACGTCGTCTGCTCCACGCCACGACTACGCCAAGCATTCCTCCAGGTGTACATAATCTCATTATACCTAGACTGACATGAAGATACCCAGAGCCTGTGGATATCGTTGTCCGAAAAAAACTCCCTATGCCAATAAGCATGTTTCTGCACATATTCGATCAGCATATTTATCAAATAATATATATAATAAATTGTTTATTAATATTTAATTGAATGCACTCAAATACCTGAAATTCCTCCCAGTATTCATCCTTTTTCGTCTGCGGCACCTTCAGCCAAGAGTAGGCATTCGCAGCAATCTTGCACTTAGTAATCTCCTCAGTGCAAATCTTCGATATCTCATTACCAGGAAGTAAGCTGTGACATTATATATATATTAAGAAACAAACACATTATAAATTAAAAAACGTACAAAAATTGATGCTATTAAATATTGTTAAACCTTAAAATTATTTAATTAATTACTTATTGTACATTATCTTCAATCCATATTCTCAGTCTGGTTTCTCGGGCACGCGTGGGATGTCGACGAGCTGCCGACGACTGAGATGACGGCGGTGAATGCTGTGGAACGGATGCCGACGACGTCAACGTAGCAGGCTCAACAGGCCTAAGTGAGGTTCTCCTACGTCGAGATCCTGAGGCCCCACTAGCATCTTGACTCATCTATTTTAATAAATAAAATTTAAAAGTATAATAAATTAATCAATAATTAATATAGTAATGAAATCAATAATTTCCTAATTTAATTAATAACATTTTAGTAATTTAAGTCAATAATTTCCTAATTTAATCAATAACAAAATCACGTTACTAATGAAATAAATAATTTACCAAACTAATTAATAATGACTTAATTTAAACAATAACAATAATTATTATATTAATCATACCGTACAACACCCCTACTTATAAGAATAATTACTAATTTAATCAACAATAATAACCTAGTTTAATTATAAGAATAATTACTAATTTAATCAACAATAATAACCTAGTTTAATTATCAAAACGAACTAACAAGAACTACATTATATATTTGAACTAACATGCAATTTTTAATTACAATTAACCAATAAAAAATATATAATCCACGTACTAACATATATTTGAATTAATTATACATATATATTCATCAACTACGTACATGAAATTTTATACGAACTAACATGCAATTTATAATAATTCAATAACAGTTTTATAATAATTATAAACATGCAATTTATAATACAATAACTTAATTAAAATTAATTAAGAATTTATAAAACGTACCGTTTAAATTGAAGAAAATTGGAGTAGATAATCGTTATGCCCTTTCTCGATCAATCCACGCACCACGCACAAGAAAATCCAATCCACGAGGAGAGAACAGGAGATGAACAGGGAGAGGGGGACGAAAGGAAATTTTTTTTTTTCCCTTATGAGGAAGAACTGCCGAAGGCAGTTCTTATTTAAAAAAAAAAATTCTGGCTACCGACGGATATTTCCGTCGGTAGCACGCGAATATTAATGACACGCGTCTTTTCCGTGGTATCCGAGGCGGTGAGTCAAAGCGGGTCGGCTACCGACGGATATTTTCCGTCGGCAGTCAAAATTTGAACGGCCGACGGAAATAATCCGTCGGGAAGTAAGGCTAAACGACACCGTTTGGCCGCGAAACTGAATTCCGTCGGGAAGTCCGTCGGACGGTCCCGACGGATCTTGAATTCTGTCGGGAGACAGTCGTTTCGAAAATTCCGTCGGCGATCCGTCGGGGCGGCCGACGGAATGGATTCCGTCGGTAGCCTTCCGTCGGCAAACTCCGCGTTTTTTGTAGTGAATTGTCACACACTTATCACTCTATGGTTTATGTGTGTCTATATGCTGAGGTGATGAACACATTTGCCTATTTTTCAACTTCACACATACAATTTTTATCTACTCACCCTCTTTTAATTTTATTTTATTTTTAAATTTGAAAAACTATATTTTCTACCCATTTGATAAGGAACTAATCCCAATACTCTTAATTTTTATTTTACTTATTTTCTCATCAATCATAAATTTTACTCCACTCATATTTTGGATTTGTACTGCCTAGGACGTCTGCCTAGCTAGATTTTTTAATTTTAATTTTTTTTTATATATAAACATAGTTTCACCCCTTGATCGATTAATAGGATATTTTGACAAAAAAAAAAAAAAAAATTCACATCATAACAAAGCCATGAATACTCCTATTACTTAAAGTCACATTTCTCTTCAAAAAGTGTGCACCATTGTCCAAATCGAACTCCTAAACAAAAAAAAAGTTAAAATAAAATATTAAATCTGCCGATTTTTCACTAAAAGTGGCTAAAGATATGCTGGTTAATTTGAAACTCACATATACACTTAATCTATTTTTTTTCTTTATTCATAAATGTTTACAAGATTACCACTCACAACTCTACCCATTGCAAAATTTTTTTTTTTTAAACTTCATGTGCACTTTTAAGGCTACGTGCAAAACTGCAAATACCTTGTGAGCTTTTGAATTCACTCCTCTCGGCCCATGTACTTGATGTTTTAAAAGAATTCACACAAATTAAGAAGTGTTACAATATGATCAAACTATCATAGTATCTAATTTTTAATAATGATTGGGAAAAGAGAGTCTTATAATGGAGCTTTTTCACTCTCTTAATATATATGAGGGTAATATTGGAATATTGAACATATATATTTTCCTCTTGAATTTTTTAAAACAATATCTAATAATTTGAGACAAGCTTTTTAGTGTAAAACATCAAGTAAAATTAGACGGAGAGGGAGTATTTGTTATTAATTATATTAACCACCTAAAAAAGATTACTTTAAATTATTTAAATTAACGTAAAGTTTAGGACAAAAACTTGTAGTGCAGGTCCCATGAACTATTATCGTTTTCTAATCTTTTATTTATTCATAATACTGGCGCATCCTTAACCGATCGAAAGGTCACATGTGAGGCGAATTAAATAATATTAATCGTATATAAAATTAAACCTGGCATTCAGGTGAATGTATTTGATTAATTAAAAACAAGCAAGAAATTAATGATATTGCACATAGGTCAGCCTAGCTTTTCATACATTTTTTTTTTGACAAATATCTAATTTTAACTTTCAATTTATATGTTACTTTTCTTTATATCTTTCAATCACATCATTTATACTATATTCATAATTTAATCGCTTTTCTTAATTCAAAATAATCGCTTTTCTTAATTCAAAATAATGAAAAACTTTATAAACAGGGGAGTATATAAAAAAAAAACATTAATGCCTTCTGATGTAATAATACTGCTTAATCTTGTACTCTCTACTCATTAACTGTTGTATGATTTGTTTTTAACTAAAAAATAAATAAAAATTACTCTCACGTCTCGAGTTAAATTGTGCATTTGTAAAAAATGAATGTTCCAAATTAGATTGTGTATTTCCTTATTTGACAATAAAACATTTTTTCACTTTAAACTACATCATTCAAACATCTCAAAATTACATCACATGTTATTACTTTATCACTCTACTTTATTAGTCTCACAATATTTTATTACTTTATTACTCAAAAGACTTTTATACCCTCTACTTTATCTCTTTAATACTGTAAATTAATGCACAAACAAACTCGGGACGGAGGGAGTATTACCTTTTTTTTATTACTTGGTGTACTTATTTTCTAAAATATGATATTGCTTAATTATCTTAATTATTTTGTCCATATATGATAAATTAATTACCCATATATTCTTATTTCCCAACAGACGTACAATGTGCAGAGTTAGTAAAGTTATGTGTAAATGTGTAATACATCTTATTGTGCTTAATCCTAGAACAAAAGATTAATAAAGTACTAGTCCTATAAATTATGCAAAATTATTAAATAAGTACATTTTGCTATTTTATAATATATACTTCCAACAAATAAGTTAGCTAGTAACATTAAAAAGAAACAAACGAGTTAGACAAATGGGATAATGTCCATATCGACTAATGTGATTTGCTTTGGGTGACTAGATTTTTCAGTTCAAGGTCTCGTGGTTTGCGTCGACCAGTCAGCTTAATTACTTTACGCGTCACTATTTTATATATTAAATTTATATTTATAGATATGATATATTACGATTATTTTTCAAGATTTGTCAAAGTATCAAATGATTTTAATTAGTAAATTAAAATTACTTAGTTTAAAGTTCATTGAGATCGTTAAACAAGCTTCATAGTTTGGTCAAATTACATTTCATAAATAGCTCTAGAATCATATGAGACAATTACATGACAGTTGAGTTCTAATTCAGTGTTGTTGGATTCACATAAAAACGATCAAATTTTTGTAGAGTTTGGTTCAACCATTTAATTAGCTGAGTCAAATTAGTGGAATTGGTCAGCTGAGATAATTTAGTTGAGATGATCAAATGACTTTCTTTAATGAAATTTGTGAATTGTGAATAGGGGTGGAAATAGGCTGGGCTAGGCTGGGCTTTACATGAAAAGATCTGGGCCTGCTTTACAAATATTGAGCTGAGTCTGGCCTGTTATCTATGATATAATTTTTTTTATAGTCTTGGTCTGACCTGTGAGTGTTATCTCATAATCTCAGAGTCAGCACACTAAGTGAGTAGTGAGTTGATAGGATCAGATAAGATAACTTAGGCCGAAATCAGATGAGTGGAATGGTTTCAATCAGCTGAGGAGGTGATGCTTAGATTTCAGCACAGTTGGCTAGATCAGCACAGTACTGGATCAGCACAGTATTGGGTCAGATCAGTACTTCAGCAGAGTGTACCAAGATCAGTACTTCAGCAGAGTGTACCAAGATCAGTACTTCAGTAGAGTGTACCAAGATCAGTACTTCAGCACAGTACTATCAGATCAGTAAATGTTCAGCACAATATGAAGTCTATCAGCAGAGTTAGCTTTTGATCACAGAACAGAAGAGTTGAGTATCAGATCACTAAGTAGTGTTCTGAACTTTATGGACAAGTCTTCTGGTTCGAAGTTAGTTAGTTTAACTAACAGTTTTACAGTTACAACAACTTGAGGGCATAACTACCATTTCAGTTGGGCAATAACAGAGCACATGGGTTGTTACAAGCAGTTGCAAACGGTTGATAACTACTCAAAACAGTTCCTAACAGCAGCAACTACCTTTGGTCTTTATATACTCTTGTTTGTGTACATTGTAAAGGTTGGATTGAGAGATTTAGTACGTTATTGTATTCTTTGAGTTGTGTGAGTTCACGAGTGAAGAGAGGAAATATCCTATTCCGAGTGAATGAGTGTGTAAACATTATTTATCAATCAAAGAAGTACTAGTCTGGTCCAGTGGATGTAGATCACATTGATTGAACCACTTAAATTCTTGTGTGCTGTTTGTTTTGTTGCTTACTTTTGGAATTACTATCCTAGAGCAGTTATTTCTTCTATATTCAAGTGTTCTACTTGATTGGAGACGTCTAACCGATCGGAATCAACTTGACAATTGGCGCCGTCTGTGGGAAACCGAAGTAGCTGCATATCTAAAGATGGAGAATTCTACCAAGTACAACATAGAGAAGTTTACAGGCACAGGAGATTTTGGGCTGTGGAAGGTCAAAATGCAGGCCCTCCTTGAACAGCAAGGATTATTCGAGGCTCTCGAAGAATCCGAAAAGACTGCAGAAGAAGAAACTGCAGCAGCTGCGGCTGAAAGGAGCAAGTTGCTCAGAAAAGCTCGAAGCACCATCCTACTCTGCCTTGGAGATAAGGTCTTGAGGGAGGTTGCTAAAGAGAAATCAGCGAAGGAGGTTTGAGATAAACTTGAGAAGCTATATATGGTGAAAACTCTTGCTAACCGACTCTATTCGAAACAGAAGCTGTATGCCTTTAGAATGGGAGATGACAAACCCATTACGGAGCAGCTAGATGAGTTCAACAAGATACTTGATGATTTGGAAAATTTGGAAGTCAAGATTGAAGAAGAGGATAAGGCTCTGATCTTGTTGAGTGCTCTGCCCAAGTCCTTTGAAATCCTAAAGGACACCATTTTGTATGGTAGAAAGGAAGCAATCACATTGGAGGATGTGATCTTGGCTGTCAAGTCCAAGCTACTACATAATAAAACATCTCAAGGAGATAAAAGTAGTAGTGGAGAAGGATTGACAATCAAGGGAGGACAGAAGAAATCTGCCTACAAGAAGGGGTCTAGTCAACCCAAGGGAGCTGATAAGGGAAAATCAGCAGTGTCAAATCAAGGGGAAGTAGTGTGCCACTACTGCAACAAACCTGGGCACTTTAAGAGTACTTGTTACAAGTACAAACAACTTATGAGAAAATCTGGTCCTAAGAACCCTGTTGATAAGAATCAAGCAAATCAAACCCAAGATGATAAGGAGCAGAAAGGCTATTAGTCAGCTCAGTCCCTATCCATCACTTCCACTAAAGAGCAGCAAAATTGGATTTTAGATTCAGGGCGTTCTTTCCACATGACTCCAAGAAGACAGTGGTTTCATGATTTTAAGCATTAGAATGGAGGTTCTGTGTTGTTAGGGAATGATCACACTTGCAAAGTCAGAGGTGAAGGTACAATACACTTGAAGATGTATGATGGAGTAGTGAGGATTCTCAAGAGGGTCAGGTATGTTCCTGAACTCAAGAGAAATTTGATATCTCTTGGTATGCTGGATTCATTGGGCTATAAATTCCAGTCAGAAGATGGAGAGCTCAGAGTTTCAAAGGGGAAGCTTACTGTTCTTAAAGGTGAGAGAAGAAATGATCTCTACTTTCTTAAGGGGGGAACAGTTATTGGCAGATCAGATGTGGCAAGGGTTCAAGACAACTCAATGTTGTGGCACATAAGATTAGGTCATGTAGGAGAGAAGGGCCTACTTGAGCTAAGTAAGCAAGGATTGCTATGTGGTGATAAGATCACAAAGCTTGATTTGTGTGAGCACTGCATTCTTGGGAAATCCAAGAGATTGAAGTTTGGAAAGAGTTCACACTCTACCAAAGGAATTTTGGACTATGTCCATTCAGATTTATGGGGGCCAACTAGGAATCAAACCAGAAGTGGTGGGAGATACTTCATGTCTATCATAGATGACTACTCAAGAAAGGTACGGATCACTATCCTGAAATCCAAGTCAGAAGCATTTTAAAGGTTTAAGGAATGGCTCACTGAGGTGGAGAACATTTCTGGAAAGAAGCTCAAGCATTTGAGAACTGATAATGGGCTGGAGTTCATATCAGAAGAGTTCAATGTTTTCTACAAGAAGAAGGGTATAGTGAGGCATAGAACAGTACCAGGTACACCTCAGCAGAATGGAGTAACTGAGAGAATGAACCAGACTTTGCTTGAGAGAGTTAGGTGCATGTTGAGCAGCTCTGGATTGCCTAAAGTATTTTGGGGGAAAGCAGTGTCAATAGCAGCCTATTTGATAAACAGAAACCCTTCCTCAGCTGTGCAATTTAAAACCCCAGAAGAGTTATGGTCTGGCCATGTAGCTGAGTACAGTAATTTGAAGGTGTATGGTTGTTCGGCATATGCCCATGTCAAGCAAGATAAGCTTGAGCCTCGAGCCTTGAAATGTGTGTTCATAGGATATCCTTCAGGTGTGAAAGGATACAGATTGTGGTGCTTAGAAGCTGGAATGCAGAAGTGCATTATCAGCAGAGATGTAACTTTTGATGAGAATAGAATGCCATTGAAAGAGGAGGCAAGCTCCAGTACAGCACACAACAAACCAGATGAAACACAGGTGGAGGTGGAGCATAGTGATATCAGAACACTAACTGAAGAGCAGATTGATCCAGATGAGGAGGATACTACTCATAGTGATACTGATCTTCATGACTACCAGCTGACTAGGGACATATCTAGAAGAGAAGTCCACCCACCTCAGAGGTATGGTCAAGCTGATATAGTATCATTTGCATTATGTGCAGCTCTTGAGGTGGAGTCTTTGGAGCCTAAAACTTACACAGAAGCCATAAACTGCCATGACAAAGAGAAGTGGTTAGTTGCTATGGAGGAAGAACTGTTATCTTTTAACAAGAACCAGACTTGGGAGATTGTTGAGAGGCCTAAGAACAAGAAACTTGTTGGGTGTAAGTGGATCTACAAGAAGAAGGTGGAGGCTCAGAGAGGTGGCAAGATTAGGTACAAGGCAAGTTTTGTAGCTAAAGGATTTACACAGAAAGAAGGTATTGACTTTAATGAAATCTTCTCACCTGTTGTAAAGCATTGTAGCATCAGAATCTTGTTGGCTATGGTTGCTCAATATGAATTGGAGCTGCATCAAATGGATGTGACCACAACATTTCTTCATGGGACTTTAGATGAGAAGATCTACATGAAAATACCAGAAGGGTTGGACATAGAAGATGGAGAAGACAAAGTGCGCTTACTCAGAAAATCACTCTATGGTCTCAAACAAAGCCCTAGACAATGGTACTTAAGGTTTGATGAGTACATTTGCTCAGTTGGTTTTGCAAGAAGCTTGTATGACAACTGTGTTTACTTCAAGAGGGTTGGGAGTTCAGTTACCTATCTTCTGCTGTATGTAGATGATATGTTAATAGCTGGGGAGTCTATTAACAGTATCAATCAAGTTAAGGAGTTTGGTATATCACAAAGAAGTGTGACTGTCTTCTGTGATAACCAAAGTGCAATACATCTTGCAAAACATCAGGGGTATCATGAGAGAACTAAGCACATAGATGTGAAGCTGTACTTTGTAAAAGATATTGTAGAGAAGGGGGTGGTCCAGGTAGTGAAGATTGCTACAGAGGAGAACCCTGCTGATGCGTTCACTAAGGCATTGCCAAAAGAGAAGTTTGGCTTGTGTCTTAGACTTATTGGACTGCATTAATTCCTCTGAGGAGAAGGCTACTGTTCTTGTGGCAGAAGATCAGTAGTGGAGGCTATTCTTTGAGGAGAATAGTAAGATAACTTAGGCCGAAATCAGATGAGTGGAATGGTTTCAATCAGCTGAGGAGCATGAAGTCTGTACCAAGATCAGTACTTCAGTAGAGTGTACCAAGATCAGTACTATCATATCAGTAAATGTTCAGCACAGTATGAAGTCTATCAGCTAAGTTTTACAGTACTATCATATCAGTAATGTTCAGCACAGTATGAAGTCTATCAGCTAAGTTTTACAGTTACAACAACTTGAGGGCATAATAATAGAGTAAATGTTCAGCACATATAGCACAGTATGAAGTCTATCAGTTCAGCACAGTATGAAGTCTATCAGCTAAGTTTTACAGTTACAACAACTTGAGGGCATAATAATAGAGCACATGGGTTGTTACAAGCCCTCGTAGAGTTGGGCAGGACTTGGACCCTCCATAGTATTCCACTTGGGGCTGAGGAGCATGAAGTCTGTACCAAGATCAGTACTTCAGTAGAGTGTACCAAGATCAGTACTATCATATCAGTAAATGTTCAAAGTCTATCAGTTCAGCACAGTATGAAGTCTATCAGCTAAGTTTTACAGTTACAACAACTTGAGGGCATAATAATAGAGCACATGGGTTGTTACAAGCCCTCGTAGAGTTGGGCAGGACTTGGACCCTCCATAGTATTCCACTTGGGGCTGAGGAGCATGAAGTCTGTACCAAGATCAGTACTTCAGTAGAGTGTACCAAGATCAGTACTATCATATCAGTAAATGTTCAGCACAGTATGAAGTCTATCAGCTAAGTTTTACAGTACTATCATATCAGTAAATGTTCAGCACAGTATGAAGTCTATCAGCTAAGTTTTACAGTTACAACAACTTGAGGGCATAATAATAGAGTAAATGTTCAGCACATTTGACACTCAACATGGCCTTTTGGGACAATTGTTTGACACTCAACATGGCCTTTTAAGTAAATAGGTCAGGCCTACGAGCCTTTTAGAAGCCTATTAAATATGTTAAATATGAATCGTAGTTCAATATTCAAAGTTGCAAATAAAATTCACTACCAAAATAAAATAAATGCATGGCCTTTTAAGTAAATAGGTCAGGCCTACGAGCCTTTTAGAAGCCTATTAAATATGTTAAATATGAAAGTACTAAAATAAATTTAACTTACTTTTATTTAATTTAATATTTAGAAGCCTATTAAATATGTTAAATATGAAAGTACTAAAATAAATTTAACTTACTTTTATTTAATTTAATATAAATGTTAGTACTAAATTTTAAGAATTGTTTATTATAATTTAAAATTGTTTATTATAACACGAGAGATTTGGGAAAAACCCAAAGAAAGGGAAAGGCACAAGAGCCCAAAGCCTTCCGCCTGGACCAACATGGAAAAGGTGGGCCCAGATGAAGCTTGTGGGATCTACATAGTATTTCACATAATGAATTTGAAATAATAAAAAATTCCAGCACCATGCCAACTATATGTAGCAATGTAGAGTCGAACCTGCAACCTTGTGTGTGTATGCTACTTGTATACCAATTTGGCTAGAAGCAGTATTGGTTATATTTTAAATACAATTAAGATATATTACACACTTTTAGATTTTTCTTTTTAAATTTATTTAATTAATTAATTTAAAAATTGTCAACCCATAATTATGTTTAATTTTTTTTAACACACAAATATGCATACTAATTATATTTGTTAAATTGGTTACGACCCAATTGCCAATTGAACAAGTTGTACACATAAAACATAATTAAAAACTTCAATTAAAATTACATACCACAAAAAAAAATATATATATATAACATTCTCAACTTCAATTAAAAATACATCACACAATAATTTCATTTTGATATTTTAATTAATTTCTTTAATTAAGTATTAATTGTTTTTAGTTCAATGTGATGATTAGGAGTGTTAGGCGCACATTCAACAGAAAACGAGTGTATTGATCGATTCTTAATTATTTCACTAAGTTAATTAGAGGCTGATTTAGTTATTTAATTTTTGAAAATTAAATTTGAATGTATATAATTATAAATTAGCAGTAAAGAGTTGAGAGTATATAATTATCAGAAAATAATATTTTTGTCAATGAAAGTTTTTTTGCCGAGGGTTTTCACGAGGGTCCGCAAGCCCTCGGTAATTTTAAATGGTATGTCAAGTTGCCGAGGGACTTTCCCTCGCTATTTTCCAAGGGCTAAAATGCTCTCTATTTCCCTAGGCATTTACCGAGTGATTTCCTTTGCCCTTGCTAATTAGCGAGGGTTATCTCTTCTCTTGTAATATCCCTCAGCATTATATTCCCTCACTAAATCCCTTGCTATTTAGCGAGGGATTTAAACCCCTCAGTACAATCCCTCGCAATTTCACCCATTTTTTGTAGTGATATAATATATAATCTTAAATAGGCCGGCCTGTTAGGCTTATAAAGCCTAAGTCTAGCCTACTTAACTAAATATACTTTTTAAAAAGCTTTAGCCCGACTCATATTATAAATAGGCTAGGCCTAACAAGGCCCTTAATAGGCTAGGCCGTAGGCCCCTGTCGGGTAGCCCGACCTACTTCCACCCCTAATTGTGAAGCTTATCAGCTGAGGTTTTGACATCCGGGTGTTTGTTTACTAAATTGACAACTAAGGAAGTTAAACGGTTTTGTTACATTTTCAGATAGTTTTTCTGTTACAACCATACTCCAGTTATTTTTCATGTAGTTGAGCTTGGAGTTGGAAGTTGAGTATATCACAAGTCTTAAACACATCATTTAGAAGAATCAGAGAACATCAACAACATTTTATCGAACACACGTTATTGATAGGAATTGAGTTCAACATCTGTTACATAAGATCAATAAGAGAGGACATACAATAAATGTAGAGAAAAATACAAGAGTCGAAAAGATTTTCTTGTTAAGTACTATATTCTGTCTTAATTTTGAAGTATTTATGACTGTAATCTCTTCTTTAATTCATCGAAAGATCAATAAGAGAGGACATACAATAAATGTAGATTGTCTTGATCAAATCACTTAAATCTTAATGTTCTTATGTAGATCATAATTTATTATATTCCGTATTTATTTTGTGATTTTTTTTTTATTGAACTCATGACATTACATTCTTTTATAACATTATAACCGACCTGAAGTAAAATATCATGTGGTTCGTTTCATTATTTACTCGTATCACATGATTCACTATATAATAATTTAGGGAAAAAATAAGAGAACATTATTATAAAGACCTAATTAGTTAAGAATCTAAAAAATAGATTATAATTACGTATTATGTCTGATCAATTTTATATAGTGAATAATAAATATAAAAATGTTACTAGAATTTACAGCCAACACCTCCCTGCCATCACGACAAACGACATGTCATGATGCACATTTTTTTGAATACTATATGATGACTTGTTGACATTTGTCAATAATGCACTTGACATATATGCATGATACTTTCATCAGCGACGGAGCCAGGAATTATAGATTGGAGACCCAATTTTTTAATTCATTATAAATTTTATAATATTTCATTTTATTAATTTAAATTTAACGATTTTTGTTATGTTTCGAAGAAAATTAATTTTGATTGTTCCGACTCATAATAGGTGAAACGGTGTTAAAATTATTAGACAAATGTATAACTTAAAATATATTTCCTCCATACCGTAATGACTTGAATACGTTGACAAGTTCACTTTTTAAGAAATGTGAATTTAGTGATGTGTGAAGTCAAATAAATGAGGAGTATTTTCGGTAATTTAGTGAGGTATAAAAGGAATTTACTGATGTGTTAAAAAGAATTTAGTGAGATGTAGGGAAGAATGTAAATTAAAATGAGTGACAATTTTAAAAATAAAATGATGTAGTGAGAATATTAATTTTGTAGATTATTTACATTGTACAAATAATCTTGAAATGTCTCAAATAAAAAAAGTATACAAATAATTATAATACGGAAGAAATATACAAAAAAATAAAAAATTGGTGGGCCCCCCGCTGGACCCAATGTGGCTCCGTCCTTGACTATCATACAATATAATTTTATCATATATTATTATATATTAAAAGAAATGAGAAAAGATATAATAAGCTGGAAAGCACCGAAGCAGCGTTTCAATTTCTTTTACAGAGAAGTGAGAACTGAGAACCTTCCTCCAACAGAAAGTAAGATTAAGGTTAGAAAAAAATTATCTATCTTTTTTTTTTTTTTCATTACTTTTGGCCCACCACAATTTCAATTTATCTTTTTCGTTAGCCTCTCTTGTGTCCTTATTGACTTTAAATTTCATAAAAAAGAATTGAGAATTTGGTGGTAATTGTATTAATTAATTCTTATAATATTGTTGTATTGTGTTATAGAAGAAATTGAGTTTTTTTTTTTTTTTAATAATATTGGAATTACAATTATTAATAATTTAATTGTAGATTTATAGTTCATTGTAAATTGTTAGTTCAAGCTACTTTGATGTTTAATTATCATGATCTTTTTTGGATATTTGAGTGATGTAGCTGAAGTATCACTTTCACAGTTGATGTGTCACACCGAGTATTTAATTAATATTTTGATTTATAAAAATAAGTACTAGTTCATATATTTAATTTTAAAATTTTGTTTCCTAATTTATTGTTATATTGGAGTACTAATTTGGATCGAAAATCCTCACTAATATTCTTGGCATCTTGCTGAAGTGATACTTCAATTACTCCATTTGCCAAATTTTAATTAAAAATATTACTAATTAGTGCAAAACTCGCGTATTACGCGAGATTGTAAAAAAAAAAAAAAAAAAAATATATATATATATATATAATTATATTTTGTTCATTTCAAATACGGAGTAGTATTTTATAAGTTCACTTTAAAGTTTTTTTTTTCTTGTTCACCATTACACTTAAATTTAAATTGTAAATTAGATAAAAAAAAAAAGAGTAATTTAAAATTAGATGAGTTAACTATAGAAAAAATGATTACACAAAAAAAATGAAAACATGTAAATCAATGAAAAAAAACAGTTAGAGGGAGAGGGAGAGAAAAAAAAAATTAAAATTAGATCGGCAGAAAAAGAAAATAGTAAAAGGAGAAAAAAATTAGAAATTCTATAAAATTAGAAAAACATAAATAGATGAGAATTAGAATACCACGTAGAACATTTGATTTAACATTAAAATAGTAACCGTCCCCAAATTCATGAGTCAACCCCATGCACATTTTGATGTTTAATTTTGTGTTTTCGATCTTTATTAATTATAGTAAGACCCAAATAACACTCAAGTGGGCTGAAACTGCTCCAATTTTCTTAATTAATTACGTGTGTAATATTTGAAATCGTAATTTATTATTAATATTATAATTAATTAAAATATAATTAGGTGGGATAGATTCTCCACAACAATGCCTCCACCTGAAGAAGGGAGGACCCATTCCGTACGATCTGATGTGCCCTCTTCACAATTCTCATGGGGACACCCACCCTTACTTTTCATTTTCAATTATTTATTACTATTAAACAAGTGGATCGCAATGAAATGAAGACCAAGGTAAAAAAAAACACCGAAGTTGTTTTTCAACGGTAAAAATGGTAATATAATCAGGTACTCAACAGGCAATTTGAGTTAGAGGCGAAAACTAATCTAAGTATAATCAAGTATATCACTCAAAGCTTCTTATAATAAATTTTAGGGTTACATCGTCAATTTTAAAACAAATAGGGGTTAATTAACACCACTAAAATGTAAAGAAAAGAGACTTCATACTTTGTATATATAATCCGAGTTACTCTTATGTATACCATAATTGCATGGTGTAATTAAACTATAATTTTCATTTAATTATTATAATGTGAGAGATTAAAATTTTAATTGAACAATTGGTGATATATTTAAATAACTTATACTTAATTAATGCATACAAAAATTTTGTCATATAATAATTCTCTTTACATAAAGTAGATTAGTGGCTCACTTATAAATAAACCTGATTTTTTAAGAGTATACTGTAAATAACATGATTAATGTCTATAAAAAAAATTAATAATAATTTAAATAAATAATTGATGATTTGGTTTAAAGTGTAATGTAAAAATATTAATTACTATTTTCATTTTAAAACATAAAAGAAGAATACTTACCTATACAATTTGAACGGTATGAGTAATAATAATAATTAAAATTGAAAATGGGATCAAATACTTTTTTCCGTACGTTCCATTTGTCGAGGAGTTCAAATAAAAGAAATACACCAAAAAAGTGGTTTTTTTTCTCTCGACATTTACATCTTACTAATAATTCAAATTGAACTCGTGTATGGTTTGAATTTATCGAATCTAATGATGTCGTAATTCGCATTAGCACACAATTTATTTTTATAAAAAATTTCAAGAGAATGTATATCGATGAATAATTTTGTGGTTGGCCATAAAAAAGGTAAGATTCACATTCAATAATTTAGCTTTTTTTAATAACATTTTCAAAAGAATTATTAAAAATACGAATTTTTATTTGTTAGAAGGATAAAATTATGAAATAATTAATTAAATATAAGAGAAGATTTAACTGCTACGTACATTTGATTTCAAATTATTACATTAATCACAATTTTAGTTTAGAAATAATAGAATTAGAAAAAAAAAAATCTTACATATGTAAAATTTGAATGATTTGGTTAAATTTTCGATTTTCATATTGTAAAATTTGAAATCAAACCGGCCTTTTTATTTATAAATAATAATAAAATCTAAACTGAAATTAAAATATAACCGAATGAAATTGATATAGTCTATTCGAATTTTTTTTATTTGAATTATGCAGAACCCTAGTGATTTTTACTTTTGGAAGAATAAATTTGACTTTACACATGCTCCATCCTTAATATGATTATTTTTTAAACTAAACAAAAAAAATTGATCAACTTCGAGATCGATTATTAATTTACGTGGAAATTGGAATGACTCTCAATTTCAACTATATTGTATTAAAGGGAAGATTACATTGAATATTTATAGAACTATTGTAATTCCATATATTCTACAAAAAAAAAAAAAAATATATATTTATCTCTAATACAATTTGGGTGTATCTCCAACCACAAACTCTAAAATGAAAATTTTTAAACTCTAAAATACAATTTTTCGTACTCTATTTTAAAAACCTTCTCAAACTATAAAACTCTATATGTTACTCTATTTATTATTTTATTTATTTTCAATATATTACTATCATTAAATAATATATTTATCTTGATATTTAAATTAATTTATACAATCAAATATTCAATTAGTAAATTAAATTACAAAATTAAATATTATTTATTTTATCAAAATCATAAAACATAATTAAATTTGTAATTTTCAAATATTACTTTTATTTTTAATTTTAATATGTTGGTGTTATATGTAGTTAGGTGATGCATGTATGTTCATTTTTAATATGTAATGTACTCCTATGTTTTATTATATTTTACGTTATTATTTTGTTGCTAATAATAATACATAAAAAAAATTAAATTACACAATAAAATCATATTATAAATTAGTATAACAATAGAATTATAATTATTTAATAAAATAACTCTAATTATTAATATAAAATTGTAAATATTAATAAAATAATATATATAAAATATAAAGTTTTGAAAAGTTCACACTTCAAAATTTTATATAAAATTTTCAAAATAGAGCACCGTTGGAGGAAGGAAGGAACTCTATTCTGAAGTTTAACTCCAAAATAGCGTCCCATTGGAGATGCCTTAGTCCAGCAGGGCGGCGGAGATGTGAGCAGTTGGGCGGCGGAAACAGATATTTATTTAATGGAGTGTGGAAAATAGTAGATCGAGTACACAACACATGGGAAGCCAAGGATTAGGAAGAGGACGAAAATTGCCCATACTCATTCACCTCACCTCACATGCATATCATATGAAATGCCTTTTAGAATATTACGCCCACTTCACACATAACCAGCTTATTAATTTCTCCGTGTTTACAGTATTATTTAATTTTTGTAATAGCTAAGCCAAACATGCCATGAACTCACTCATCAGAATTAATAATGAAAACACGCTTTGAATATTATTCGGCTTGTCTATATTAATGAAAACACGGTTGAAATATAGTAATTAATACTCCCTCCGTTTTTTATTAAATGTCATTTTACCTTTTTTAATATTTTTTAAATAAGTGTCATTCTACACTTTTTTCTTTAAATTTGACAATTTTACCCTTCTTATACATTGTACTCCCTCCATTTTCTTTATCTTGATTTAAGCTTTTTTCCTTTTGAATATAATACTATAACATAAATCATGCATAAACCTTAATTATTGTATACATGAATATCATCTACAATATTGACCACATTCATTACTAAACATAAATTTAATATTAAAATTAATTATCATTAATGAAGGGTAAAATGGTCCATGATTATATATCTTAATATGTTGAAAATTGTTAAAATGACACTTATTTAAAAGTGGACGGAGTACTATTCGGCGCACCACTTTTGTCTCTTTATTTCTTCACTTATCTCACTTAATACTCCCCCCCTCCATAAAATGTAGTCCCATTTGCCCCATACAAGGGCGGAGCCAAAATTTTTTTTAGGATGGACTGGAAGTAATTTTTTTTTTACATAAGTTAGCATACGATTTTTTATCCGATAAAATTCAACAATAATAAAATCAGAATTAATGTCTTTAAACAATTCTCTTTCAATATTGACAATTATATAATTCGATAAATTAATTGTTTTATAGCTCTCCATTTTATTTCGAATAACACTCTTAACATGCTTCATTATTGAGAATATTCGTCCGATCGTGACAGTGGTAACAAGAGTTGTCAAAACAAGGTAAATCAGTCTAGTAATAAGAGCATACGATTGCACCTTGTTTGTCTCTATTAACTTTTTGGATAGTTAAAAATAGTTGATAAATTCTGAAAATTAACTTTTGAAGTTTATTTAATTGAAATTTTACAAAAACTAATATGAATTGATGATAAAAACTCTCTTTTATTTATGTAAAGTCACTAATTTGAGCAGTGTGAGTTGCAATATTTCTTTGCTTTTTTTTTAATATATACTCCCTTCGGTTCGGGATGACTGGCACAATTTGACCGACATATTTTAAAAAATAGTTATTGATAATGTAAGATAAATGAGGAGTAATTTAGGTGATTTAATTTAGTGAGGGGTAAAGTGGATTTGGTGAGGTTAAAATGTAAGTAAAAAATGAGTGATAATTTTAAAAATAAAATGATGTTGAAAGGTTAATAATGTTGTGGGGTATTTTTATATTTAGAGACATAATCTTAAAACGTTTTAATAAGAAAAATGTACAAATAATTACAAAACGGAAAAATATATAAAAGAAAAATCCCCAAAATTGGGGTGGGCTGGAGCCCTCCTTAGCCATAAGGAGGCTCCGCCCTTGGCCCCATATTCTTTGTTCAAAATGTAGTCTCATACACTTTATGAAAACCATCACTCCTCAACCATCACTTAATTACTCAATTTGCCATCAACTTTATTCACAAACAATCATTTTATTCACAATGGACCCACAATACCCTATAATACCCTTACTTTATCTACATTTTTCTTAAAATTTGTGCCCCATCCCAATGAGACTACTTTTGATGGATGGAGGGAGTAGTATAAGTTAGGAACATCTCTATAAGTTAGGAACATCTCTGCTGTGTGATATGTTAAATGTACAAAGTGATTAATAAGACCAGTTTAACTGTTGAGTTGTTTAAATGAGTTGGGATCAGATGAGTTTAGCTAAGATTGACCTAGTATCAGTGGACTTGGTTTAGTGGGCTTTGTACAATTGGGATGATCACTTGGTTAGCTGTGTTTGTAATTAGTGCAAAATTTGTTTGAAATTTTTATGTTTATTTTTATTACATTATTTCAGTGGCGGGCCTAGTTAAGGGACATCGGGGTACAATTGTACCTCCAATCCCAAATATTTCGTTTCATATATTGTGTTAAAAAAAAAATTCATGACTATAGCTTTTGTTTGGTTGTTTAGGTCATTCTATTATTCCCAGCCCATTCATTGTGTTACTCGACCCTAAGGTAATTTCAATATAGTCCAGTTCATTTTTCAGTTATAATAATTTACACTTTTCATTAAAAACGATGTTGCACTTTTAATATAGTAACATACATTTTTCATTAAAAACGGACTTGTACTTTTCAATATAGTAACATACACTGGTCAGGTCAAGGTCAACTTGAGTGCATACAAAACTTTGCCATATTTTAAATATTAGCATTTAATATTTTATTTGGACTTCATTATTAATTTTATGGAGCATGAACTATATATATATATATATAAACACTTATATGAGACTTATGTGTTATTTATGATTTTATTGTGTTTTTATTTCAGTATGAAAACAAAAATATTGAAAAAAATAGACAATCGTCATTTTAATAATTTGACCGTCAGTTCGATTGATCCAATTGATTGGATCGACATTTCATATACAATTTGATTATCGATTCGATTATGAAAACAATGATTCGAGGAATTTACAGGTGATTGTGTTTCGCTGAAATAAATATTTTATTGCTTTTGGGAATTCTTTGGTTAATTTTTTTGTAAAACTATAATTAATGTGTCTTCTCGTATTTTGATTGTTATGTAAAGTTATTAAGGCAGCATACGTGATCAAATGTGGTTTAAGGATTTTTAGCATTATCGTGGTGATTAGGTCATGAAATATCTTTTTATATGATAAATTTTGGGTTGATTAAAATTGAAAATGATGATAAGCAGGATAGTAACGGAGAAATTAGTGTGAAAATTACTTCATATTCATGTATTTAATTCGCATAATTTTATAGAGTGTTATTGTATTTTTACACTAAGGGGGGTGTATTCAATTAAGATTCTGTTGAATTTTTTTGGACTTTTAAAATCTAGGGGTATTCAATCGGGATTTTTAAAAGTCTTTCAAAATTTTGAGGTATTCAATACGGATTTTAAAAAGTCTTAAAAAATCTTTAGGTATTCAACAATCTATAAACTTTAATACTCTATGGATTTTGTTGGATTCTCTTCCAAAAATATAAATAAATTACACTATCCAAAATCTCTTCTAAAAAGTTGAGATTTCAACGGATTCTCTCAAAAGACTCTGAAGAGAAGAAAAAAAAAAACTTTGTTGTTCTTCTAACAAAAGTTCTACTACTAACCTACTGCATTTTTCACCGTCATCAACTTTAACCTTTATTTTCATTAAAAAAAAATTAACATGATTCTTCAAAAAAAAAAAATAGATAGAGTTCACGTAAATTATGCCATTGGAGAAATTACGGAGAGTGAGAGCTTCACCGCCATTATTATTACATTTCTGTATTTCAAAATTCCGTTCTCAATAATATATTCTCGATCGCAACCTAATTTATAACATTAATTTTTGTACAAAGATTATTAGGAATATAATATTAACATGATTTATATACATCTTTATAATATATTATGTTTATCCTCATTTCTTAAATATTTTGTAAATATTTGATGTATATTTGGTAGATAAAGATACACCTTGATATACATAAAGACTCTGAAGAAAATAATAATGATGAATAATAATTTTTTTTGAATTAATATATTTTTGATATTTTTTTCTAAATAATTTAGATAACTTTTTTTTATATAAAGTGTGTTCGATATACGTTTGCATCAATAGTTCCAATGGCGTAGTCTATGAAAATTCATGTAAATCAATAAAAAAATGTGTATTCCAGAATCCTGTCAAGTCTATGAAAATCCATATAAATTAATAAAAAAGTCAGTCAAACTCTGCATGGAGTCTATGGATTTTCTAAATCCACTGACTTTTTAAAGTCCAAAAAAATCCAACAGAATCTCAATTGAATACACCCTCCTAAATTTACGCTTTAATTATTTTGTGAAGTCAAAGAATGAATAAAAAATGGAGTGCAAAACAAGTAAAGATTGGAAGAGAATTCTTTGGGCCCAACAATTAAAAGTTGCAGCATGAAGCAAGATTGCAGGCCCATTTTCGAAGGCCCATTGATTGGGCTAAGTTTTAAGAATTAATGAAGGGTCCAGACTATGTAGCCCTCCTGGCCTCCATACTTGTTAAATTCATGCACTTTTCCTCAAAATCGATTATGTTAAATGTACTTATTCTAAAATACCTCATATACCCTTTTCTCTTAAAAGTATTGAAAGTGTGTGTGCGTGCGAAATCAGAGATGTTGTCTGTTGTATTGGCACTGTCCAGATAACACTATGCAACGGAAATTAAATTGCACGTAGTGAAAATGGAAGTATTCAAAATTTGCGTAGATTATAAAATAATCTACGTTGTTCACTATATAAAAATATGTGAAATGATTACAACCTCTTAGAGGTGTACAATAACACTATAATGAGTGTAAATAATTTACTAGATCCTACGAAACTAACTCCCTCATAGATCTATGCATATAACCTAGTAAATAAGACCATGATTAACATACTACTATTCGGGTTTACACTAGTATGAAAATTTACAAGAAGAAACAAGTGTTTTCCTAACTAGAAGCGTATAAAACGTTCTATAGACTAGTAATCGAATTTAGTTTTTCTTCTTGTATTTTTTTGTGTTGAGGCAGCTACGGTATTTATAGGCATGAGGTACGAACTGCTCTTCAACTCCTATGACCATCACAGCCGTGAGATCAAGCAATTTCCATAACTTCTCTTCACATCTCCTTGAATGTAGGACTTGTTGTTTCATGCCCAATAACTTCTCACTCCCACGCAATTGCATGACCTGGTGTTGCCCACGTCTTCTAACTACTCTGGGGACATTACTAGACAACAAGTGTAAGATCAGAGTTAGTAAGAAAAGGAAGGACAAATTCTGATGTTGTCATAAGTGTTGGGAACATTAGTTACAACACTCGGCTGTTAGTGTTGGATCATTTTACAAAATACTTATATCAACATCAACAATCTCCCCCAATTTGACCTTTCTACATCAACACTACTGATGTTCACACAACAGACATATTGATTAAGAAATTAACACAATTAATATTTCAATGGAAATTGAATTAGCAGTTGTATTAGATCAAATTAACAAAACACCATCTAAACCAAATAACTTGCTTAGATTTAAATAAACTTGTACATAAGGGAAATCCTAAATAAATACAAAAAGTAAATAACAGAGTTTAGGAAATAAATAAAACATAAGTATAGAACTTTTACAACAAAGGAGGAACTGAAATAACATATGGGAAAGGATTGGGCTGAAAGTATTTCACCTGCATCTTCATAATCTGCACAGACTCCCCCATATGTAAGCTCCCCCCCTATCTTCAAGCTCTTCATACATCCAGATCACCATAAAGATCTTGGATGTCCTGGTCTTCTCCCTGGCCAACCTCATTTTTCCTCATTGCAGTGTCAGCAGCAACTTCATCAGCTCTGTCAAGAACAACATGTGGTTCATCTACAGATGGAGGAACAATGTTAGTGGATTGTTGGTTGTGGGAACTATCAGCTACTCCCCCTGTTGAAGTGGAAAGAAGATCTATCCAAAATTTCTTTTGGATAAGTAGATCCTCCACTGAACTCTGCAGATTAGTAATAGAACCCTGCAAAATATCAATCTGCCTCAATATGTAATGAGAAGATAAATAAACTGAGGATACATCTCCTTCTGGAGGAAGTGTGGTGTTGTGGATGAGATCATTCAGAGTATCACTGGGAGCTGAACATGGACCTGCACCATTATAATTTCTTCTCAAGGGAAGGTCCACTACCCTTTCACCTGCAACTCTGAGCTGGTTGGAGATACTGAACCCAGGTATGTAATTACTGACTACCTCCTCATCTGATCTCTCAAAGACCTTATCAACCACAAACTTGTACAGTATGCAAGGGTAAGGCAAAATACCTCTACCAGACATATTGGACTTAAAAGTCATCATGTTAGAGAAGATGACCTGACCAAGGTTGAATCTTTTCAAATGTCCTATCTTGTACATGAGGATTGCTTGTTCTAATGTGAGAGTTGTGTTGTTTCTAGTAGGCAACCAATTAAAGCAAACCAGTTTATGCAAAACAAAATACAAACTAGTCAGTTTAGATGCAAGAATCTTTTGTTTCCACCTGGTAATTTATCATTAACCACTGGATCATCCATTATCTTAGTTTTCAACATGATATTTATAATTCTAGGAGTAATCATAAGCCTATTTCCTCTAAACCAAAATTGTCCATATCTAGTTGAGTTTGGATCACCAGCATGTTCAGATACATTAGCATAAAACTAAAAAATCCAATCAACAATGTATGGGCAAGCAAATTGCAAAGCATTAAGTAAGGACCTTTCTTTAAACCAGTCGATCAAATTCATTTCCTCAAAATCAGGTACCTTAATCAGTCTTTCACTCAATATTTGCCTATTTCTAATGGTTTTATACTGGATACTAGATTTATCATTGTAATCCTCATCAGAGTCACTATTTCTTTCATCAGAGGAAAATAGTACCTCATTCTCATCTTCAGTTGAGCTGGATGATGATTCTGGTTCTGAGGGCTCGGGTGTTTCCATCGGAGAGGCAACACTAGCGTTTTCTCGGAGCCTCTTTGATGTCCTAGTCCGTACCCTCGGTGTGTAGTCACTTTCCTCTTGCTTGTCTTCAATATCTGTAGCTACTTCATCAACATCAGTCTCATTGATCTCCTCTTGAACTGGGACCTATTCAGGCTCTGTTTCTGCTTCTAGCTCAGAATCAGAAACTGCAATGGGCTTAGAAGCATTCCCATCAGTTCTATGCTTCTTTCCCTTGCCCGAGTAGTCACTATTTTCCCTAGGTTCCTTTGAGACTTCCTCTTTCCACCGGACCATTTCCTTGCAGTAGGGACTACAACCTTCTTTTTGCCATTTTTATGCCTGTGCAATCTTTCAAATTTGGCAGCAAGCACCTCTTCATCTGAAGATTCCAGCCTGTCTTGCATTTCCACATCCTGATTTGGTGGAGCATCTCCCTTAAACATCGCGTTGTCCAGAGTTTCTCCCTCAAGCACAATAACAGGGTTTACTGTTTTGCGGCTTAGGGCTTCATATGCATCCTTTAATATTTGGAATGGGGTGCCTAATTAGAAGTGTAGTGTAATTGGGTCAGTTTTGAGAGTGGGGGCTTCAGATGACTGCTCATTAGGTGGGTTAGGAGAGGTCTTAGAGGCAAATGTGTCGGCATTTGCATTCGCAATTTCTGTGCGAATGTCAAACGGGTTGTATAAAACGATTTGGAGAGGAGATGTTTGAGAGGGCGCTTGAACATCTTCATACGGAACATCAATGGTTCCAACAGTGAAATATGGTGAATTTGGAGAGTGGGTGTTTGATGATGCCATTTCTGCGAGAATATTGAGAGGGTTTGGTGAAGATTTGCTTGAGTTTGAAGGTGTGGAAGCTTCTTGTGCATTTTTTGACATATTTGTACCTGTACACATAAACCAAGGCAAGAATTAAGCAACAAGAAAACCTTTCAAATTCTGCAAGCTTGAAAAATTTAAATTTTGAGCCCTTAAGTGATGTGACATTGCTGTAAATACCTTCAAATGCTATAATTAAATCTTAGACTTACCGTGCTTAATTGAATTAACAAAGCTCTTAAGGTATTTTCCAACACTTCCATGGAGACTCATTTTATAGGAGAAATTGAAAGAAGGTAGTTTCACGAATCTGGGAGTTTTGAGAGTGAAGTAGTGGGAATAACTTCCCCACTAATAGTTCGTGTAGAGCTGGGTAAAATAATATCTGAAAAAATAAATATAGTCGCAGAATATATATAATAACTGAAAAGAAATAAAGATAAGAATTAGTCAAATTAATTATTTCAGAGAATAACGTTAATAATTATCAAAAATAACAAATTCCTAGATAATAGATATTTAAATCTGAGTGCACAAGTGTTTCGACTATTGTTGGCATTCTATACACCTCAACACAGTTTTTTTTTTCATCATATGTGTTGCTCTATTTTCTTTTCTTTTGTATCACACTTCACATTGATCCATCTTTTGAAAAGAGTGCATAGTAGCAGTGAACTCCGTGTCCCATAGTTACTCAATGGATTTGTGAATATATTAATGCAATTTATATCACCTTTTGAAAAGAGATCATCGTAGTAGTGAGCTCAGTGTCCCATTGTTGGGATATGAATCCTGATACAAGTTCTAAATGATGAAAGATGAGTTGAGTTTTGATAAGCCAAAAAGAGGACTTGAATAATTTTCTAAGTGTTGACTAATCTAGTCTAGTTATGTGAGTTGTCTTGAGCAGATCAGTAGAGTACAAAAGTATAGAGTTTAACATTAAGCACAAAAGATAAGTAAAAGTTTAAAGTATGATTGAAAGACAAGTATGTTTTATAAGTACTATATAGGTTGTTGTACTGAGCTAATTAAATGATGTATAGAAACTCATTATTATTTTGATTTGTAATCGCATATCTCATTGTATAGATCTTAAGATGACTAAGCTGAAATTATAAAACTTAAAGTAATGTAATAGTCTTGTTAGGATTAGTTCTTGTTAGATGTCTACTACTGAAGCAGAAGACTGAAGAATGCGCAAGGCAAGACAAGTACTAAAGAAGACTGAGAATTTGTCTAAGTATGAAGACTAGACAAGTGCACAAATTAAAAGAAGAAAACCGTTTTAGTTGAAAACGCGTATGAAGATATGGATTGAAGAATTAGTTATGGAATAACTAATTAGCTGAAGAAACGCGTGGAAGGATAAGAAGAAGCGGTTAGAAGTCGGTTATCAAGATAAGTTAGTTACATAACATAATGTTCTTGATAGTTGGAAGTCTATAAATACCTTGGAGTATTCTACATTTGAAGACTACTGTTACCAAGATATTTGAAGCATATCAAAGAGAATTCGAAGCAAACTGTCAGAGTATTAGTTCAGAAAGTTCAAGCCAGAAGACAAGTGAAGAAACAAGAAGGCTACTACTGAATTAGAGAAGTTTTTCTTTTTTTATTGTTGTTTCAAGTTGCTAGTTACTTGTAAAATAGCTAGTTAGATCGAAGATACACTTGGAAGTGTAGTCGAGAAGATCAAAGTCTTATATATTGGGACTTAAAATCACAAGAACACTCGATTGGAAGAGTTAATAAATTTCACGACTAGAGTTGTGAGAGTGGATGTGGACAAGTTGTCGAACCACTATAAATCGTTGTGTGTTGTTTACTTTATTTTTTTTGTGTTTAATTGATTAATTGCTTATAAGAACAAGACTAGTAGAGTGTTCATACAGAAGTTCGAATTTCGAATATAAGTTGAGTATAAACTTGATTGGGCTCATTGTTAATCTGATAAATTCCGCATTGTGTATTCTGATATATTGAAAGATTTTTAAAAGTCTATTCACCCCTCCCCTCTAGACTTTTACTAGCTTACTCAATATTATAAACTCAACTTGGGACCAACAAGTGGTATCAGAGCAGTAGTTTTCGAACTGCTGTTTCTTGATAACATCTTGAAGACTTTGGGTGAAGTCTTGGTTCTGATTCTTATCACATTTCTTGAAATATCTGTATCTTAATTTTCTTGCAATATTTCTATCTGACAAATTGCAAAACCATGTCTATGGAGATAAGTGCTAACAAACTTCCCAAGTTCTCTGTTCAGGACTATGACTACTGGAAGTTGAGGATGGAAGCCATCTTCAGCTCAACTCATGACCTGATGGTCTCTGTGATTAAAGAAGGACCAGTCGTCACGATAGTTCAAAACACTGCTGCCCTGGAACCGTCTAAAGCCGTTGGCGTGCTCGTCCCTAAACCAAGGTCTGAACTCACTTCTGAAGAAATGAGACAGAACAATTTGGACAGTTTGGCCAAGAACTATATTTTACACACCCTTCCCAATGAGTATCTTGGGAAAGTGTTAAAATGTAAGACAGCCAAAGAAATGTGGGATCGTCTTGCTATCATTTGTGAAGGGACTACCCTGATCAAAGAAAGTAAGCTTTCCACTGCTGTTCAAAGGTTCAAATCATTTAAGATGAAGGCTGGTGAAAATATAGACCAGTTAGATACTCGTTTCACACGTGTTATGAATGATTTGGAAGTGCTTGGTAAATCTTATACTAATCGTGAAATTAACTTGAGGATTCTTAAGAGTCTTGATGCTAGATGGAAGATGGTCAAGATGATCATAAAGAATACTCAGGACATTGATGAATGGACTACTGAGACAATGTTCCAAACTCTTAAGGCGCATGAGTTTGATCTAGATGAGGATGATCCTATAGCCAGTAGTGATAGGGAGAATGTTGTGTCAAAGAATGTTGCTTTTAAGTCTACTACGTCTAAGAGCTCTAGAGTAGACAGGTCTAAGTCTAAGACTAAGTCTTATAGCATAAGAGACGAGTTAGACAAGTCTGATCTCAGTCTGAAAGATCAGATGAACATGATGGTTAGGAAGTTCGATAGACTGAACAAACGATATGGCAGATATAAGAAGTTCTACAAAGACTATAGAGGTTCTGGTAACAAGGACTCGTCTGAAACTAGACGAGACCAAAACTCGTCCGAAAGGAGAGATGAAGTCTCGAAAAGTAACAGACGAGATAGAGAGTCCGACGATAGGAAGATTAAGCGTTCTGATAGACGAGATAGGAGAAGGGATAAGTCTCCTGAGAAAAAGTCTACTAACGATCCTTTATGCTATAACTGTGAGAAACCAGGTCACTACATCTACGAATGTCCGGTCCTGAGCACTAATGATCGTGAAGAACGTAAAGCAAGAAGGGAACGAAGATACAACCGGGGTAAGAAGGCTATGATGGCTAACAATGACTCTGAAACGGATTCAGACGAGTTGCCTTCGTCTTCGTCTAGCTACCCGTCTGGTCGTGAAGAAGCATTCACAGTAGATGATGGCCTATGCTGCATGGCCAAAATCGAGCAAGAGGTATCATCTACAACTTCATTTCAATCATGTGATGAATCAGAATCTGATGAAAGTGATACTGCCGATAGTGGAGTAGGTAGTGGTCTTCATCACTCTACTGGTGTGACTGAAGAAGACCTCCTACTTGCTAATAAGGCATTCATTGAAGTCAGTGACGAAAACATCATCTTAAAACAAGAAATCATTGATCTTAAAGAAGCACAGTTCAAAGTAGATCCTAATATAACAGTCCTAAACGAACGCTTGCAAGAAGAGTTGAGACAACTCAAAGACAAGTGTGCGTCAACAGACAAGTTATACCAAGACCTACTTGAGACACATGCTACTGAGACGAATGAATTCAACGTTTTAAAGAGCAAGTGCAAAAAGCTTGAAGAACGCAATAAGTTCTTAGAGACTGAGGTCGTAAATCTAGACCTTAAACTTACTGACATGATTAAGTCTTCTATGACTAATAAAAAACTGTCAGATAGGTATAGGGCTCCAGGCGACAAGACAGGGTTGGGAGTTTATACACCTGACTCGCCTACTCAAGTCATTGAGAACCCTATTGAGGTTAGTTCAAGCTCTTTGACACATGAGAAAGGTAAAAGACTAATGGAACACGATACTAGAACGACATCCAAAGGCGCTGAACAAGAACAGACTAGAATCAACACTCCAATTGCCAAAGGTGGCAAAAGGAAGGTTGACAACAAACCTGTTCCGTTTAGAACAAGTCGAAAGAGGACCACTAATCATGGACGACCAAACCAGGTCAGATACGAGGATTGGTATCCTGAAGAGACGAGTTCTAGACAAGTACAGACTAGATGGAAAGAGCCCAGACCTCCTTTCATAAGGCAGTCTCAGCTCTACTCGTCTAGGCCTAGGAATGTTGCTCCTAAGTATCGCATTCAACCAGTCTTGTATCCTCCACCTGAATCCTATGATATCAAAGGAGAGGAAAGACCTAAACATGTCTATAAACCGTATGGCCCCAATGCATACAAGCCCTACTCTGACTATCAAAGGCACATGCCTACTCAAGTAGAGGTTAAGTCGAAAGGCTACCTCAGACGAGTAGACCCAAGGACTGATGATAGGCCAGACAAGGACAACAGGGTCTTATTCTGTAACAAGTATGGTAGAAAGCTTAAGAGATCAAACTTGTTCAGGACTCCAATGTATATTTGGATTCAATTGAACTCGACTAACCCCCCAGGACGCCAATAGACAAGAGGGTACCTATATTATTAAATATCATCAATGCAGGGTCGACTCGACTTATACAAGAAGGGTGGCTCAGTAGGAGAAACTTGGTACATAGACAGTGGTTGTTCGCACCACATGACTGGTACCAAGGGCCTTCTATCAAGCTACTGTGAGCAAGAAGGACCCCGGGTTATATTCGGTGACAGCTCTATGGCCATTACAAAAGGCTTTGGTTATATCCGAAATGGAGATGTAGAGATACAAGATGTATCCTACGTAGAAGGTTTGAAATATAATCTATTATTTTGTTTCACAGTTTTTTTTATTGAGGTTACAAAGTGCAGTTCAAAAGTCAAAAGTGCGAAATCATAGACAAGAGGACTCATACCGTACTGCTCGTCGGCATAAGACAAGGTAGTGTGTATATTGTGAATTGGAATAGTTGTCCACGGGACACTTGTCTTCTTACCAAAACACCGAAAGAGATCAGTTGGCTTTGGCATAGATGCCTTTGTCATATGAACTTTAAGGTGATTAATAAGATTGCAAGAGATTACCTTGTTGAAGGTATACCCAACCAAATCTATTTCAAGTCACAGGTATGCGATGCCTGTCAGAAAGGTAAACAGGTAAAGGGTTCCTTTAAATCTATTCTAACTCTCTCAACAAGTAGAGTTCTTGAACTTCTACATATGGACTTACATGGTCCAATTACTCCTCCAACCTTGAACGGTAGAAGGCACACACTTGTTGTGGTAGACGACTATTCTAAGTTCACTTGGGTAGTCTTCTTACACAAAAAGAGTGAATACACAAACACTCCTACCTGATCTGTTGAAGAAGATTCAAGTTGAGAAGAATCAGTCCATTGTCAAGATCCGTAGTGACAAGGGTACTGAATTCATTAACTGCTGTATCAAAGATTTTTGCTCTAAACGTGGTATCCAACACCTTACTAGTGCAGCAAGGACACCGCAACAAAACGGAGTAGCAGAACGAAGGAACAGAACCCTTAAGGAGGCCTGCAGGACCATGCTGACAGAGTATAATACTCCTCAGAAGTTTTGGGTAGAGGCGATCAATACTGCATGCCACTCCCAGAACAGAAGTGCTATCAATAAGGCACTGGGTAAGACGCCCTACGAGGTATGGAAAGGTCGAAAACCCAGAGTTTCATATTTCCATATATTTGGTTGTAAGTGTTTTATCCATAACAATGGGAAAAGCAAGTTGAATGCATTCGATGCTAAGCAGACGAGGGGATATTCTTAGGATACTCCTCGACTAGCAAAGCATTCAGAGTGTTCAAATACTCTACCCTATGTGTGGAAGAAACACCACATGTAGTTTTCGATGAATCTATACAAGACTCATCTACCGACCAGATCAGTAAGAAGGTAACTGATCTATCGATCCAAACTGATCAAGAATCAGAAGTTTATGAATCTTTTCAAGCCTATAACTCGTTCATGAAACCTCTCGCGTCTGATGACAACGAGAAGGTAAGTGCTCAAGGTAAACATACTAGACCAGTTGACATGCCTGAACTAGTCAACTCGTCTACTCCTATCAAATCTTCTGATACAAACAATGTTGAGATGCATGATGCTATAGTTGATTTAGATGATGATAGTATACATACTAAGGCTAGAAAAACATGGAAATCTGCTCATGATACTGAAAATATCATTGGTGATTCTACTGTTGGTGTGAAGACTAGACGATAACTCTTTGAGTCGCAAGAATAGCCTAGTCCATCTTTGTTTTGCTGGTGTTGTTTCCTCTCATCTATCGAGCCTAAAACCATTAATGAGGCATTGACTGATAGTAATTGGATCATTGCTATGCAAGACGAGTTGAACCAATTTGTTCGAACGACGTCTAGTAACTTGTCGATAGACCCACACATCATAATGTAGTTGGCACACGATGGATTTTCAAAAATAAGAAAGATGAGAATGATATAGTCGTTAGAAACAAGGCTAGACTAGTAGCGCAAGGCTATTCTCAAGCTGAAGGCATAGATTATGATGAAACTTATGCACCTGTTGCTAGACTAGAAGCCATTAGATTGTTTCTTGCATATGCTGCTTATATGAAGTTTACTGTATATCAAATGGATGTTAAAAGTGCATTTCTTAACGGTATTCTTGCGGAAGAAGTGTATGTAGAACAACCTCCATGTTTCGAAGTGAAAGGCAACCAAGTGTACAAGTTGAAGAAAGCCTTATACGGATTAAAGCAAGCTCCCAGAGCATGGTACAATACTCTTTCTCAATCTCTATTGGAAAATGGTTTTACTAAGGGCAAGGTCGATAGAACCTTGTTTAGAAGAGAAGAAGGTAAGGATATCCTACTTGTTCAAATTTACGTGGATGATATCATTTTCGGATCACCCAACAAAAAGCTGAGTGAAAGTTTTTCAACACTCATGCAAAGTAAATTTGAAATGTCAATGATGGGAGAAATGACTTACTTTCTTAGACTTCAAGTAAAACAAACTCCCGATGGGATTTTCATAAATCAAGCCAAGTATACTCGTAATCTACTAGACAAGTATGGTATTAAGACTTGTAAATCCTTTGGAGTACCTATGATACCCACCTACAGGATGGATCTAGACGAAAATGGTAAGTGCGCAAATCAAACACATTATCGTGGTCTTATTGGTTCATTACTGTACTTGACTGCTAGTAGACCTGATATTGCATTTTCTATTGGTGTATGTGCTCGATTTCAAGCTAATCCAAAAGAAAGTCATATGAAAACCACCTAACAGATATTGAAATATTTGAAAGGAACCATCAATCGTGGTATATGGTATCCTTCAAATGATGATTTATCCCTAAGTGGCTACTCTGATTCTGATTTTGGTGGCTGTAGAATAGATAGGAAATCTACATCTAGTTCTTGTCAATTCTTAGGCACAAAACTCATTTCATGGTTTTCAAAGAAGCAGACAAGTGTTGCTACCTCTACTACTGAAACCGAGTACATGGTTGCTGGTAGTTGCTATAGTCAATTATTATGGCTTATTCAACAGCTTAGATATTATAATATCTGTGAATCAAATGTTCTCATATTCTGTGACAGTAACAGTGCTATTGCCATTACACAAAATCCTGTTTTGCACACACGTTGTAAGCATGTTGATGTGAAACATCATTTCATACGTGATCATGTAGAAAAGAAGGATATTCGCATGGAAAAGGTTCACACTGATTTTCAAAGAGCTGCCATTTTTACAAAACCATTACCCGAGGCTCGTTTTCGTGAATTATGCATTAGTCTAGGACTAATTGATCTAGACCCTACTAGTATGTAGTTGTATACTAACCAGACAGGTACATCACAAAGAAGAAAGGACAAGTTACCACAAAAACAGAGCACTCGTCTACTCGTCAACAAGACAGGTAAACAAGGTCAGACAAGATGACCAAACAACCCGATGAGGAACCTGGTAAAGCTGAGGGTAATACTAAGGGAATAAACATTTAAGGGGGAATCTATGATTTCTTAAATATCCTTATGTTGACCTTAAGTTTGTTAAAAGTCATCTTGTTCGAAACCTTGAAAGTTTTGTAATTGATTAATATTGGAATTAATTATTCTACTATACTACTCGTACCTATATTCTCATGAATCGCATAAGATGAGACAGGTATTTGAAGCTGTTCGACACTCAGACAGACAAGCATAGTCGGAGGGGGAACTCGTCTGATGCTGACAAGTCTACTAATCTGTTCTGATGAACTCGAACAGATAGGATAAGCTCTCTCGTGATCCTAAAATTCTATAAGTGTTTGAGTTAGTTGTTTAAGGACAATAATGTAATTTGATATGAAAATTTGGAAAACCTAGGATTGGTTGAATACACTCCATTTTAATGAGGTGTATACACCCAGTTCCAGCCTAATTTCTACTACGCTAGGTCAGATGAGTACACTCCTCTGTCCTAACCAATAGGAAAGGTGGATTCCAAAATTTACAAAATCAAAACACATAATCGTCTCGATTACGCAACTGAATTTCAAAAGTCCCCACCGTTGGATCAAACATCTTAATCGTGGTCGTTGATTCAAAACTTCTCTTGTAACAAAACCACTTCTCTCTCCTAAAATCACTCCTCACAATTCACTTTGCTACCCTACTCTAAAGAACTCCTAATTTCTTGCGAATCCTTTAACTTCAAATTATATCGCATTCAATACTGCTATAATGTCGATTGTGTCTATGTTCGATGTTAGAACTAACATGCAGGCAAGATTTGATCTGGGCAAGTATGCTACCGAAGGCAAGGTGCATGTAGAAGGATCGGTGTTCTTCAGTGGAAGACACTCGGAAGGAAATAAAGAGATCCTTATTAAATGTTACAGGTGTGGTTTGAGACCATACTTGGAGGCATTTCCGGAAGTAGTATTTGAGGAAGAAGTTCTAGAATTTTATGCCACTGCTGCTCGACAAGGTGACTCAATCGAAGCATTCATTGGAGGAAGTCGAGTGGAGATCACTCGTGAAGTTATGTTCAACACTTTCCGATTGCCATCTGGGTGCATCGATGTTGAAATCTATGGAGCAGGTCAAGAATTAAGGTATTTAAGCATTTTCTGTGGCAAGAAATTGAAACTGAATCGTGATGGAAAGATCCCATCAGTCAAGAAGAAGGACTTGCTAGACAAGTACAAGACTCTACTTGATATCGCCAGCAAGATGTTTCTCGGAGTAACAGGTTGTTGGTCCCTGAACGAGTAGTGAATGGGATTAAAGTCTAGAGGGGAGGGGTGAATAGACTTTAAAACTTTTTCAAGAGAGTTGGGAACCTCTTCTGATTGCTATGTCAACTGGACTACAAGTCTGCTGGTCCAGATGACTATAGTGATCTGATAGAGGAGGTTATATGCGGAATTATGGTAGGCCTTGTTTAGACTCGTCCTTTTGTTTCTTGTGAAAGTGTTTAACTTGTTTTCTTTAATGAAAGTACTCAGCTGATGCTGGTTTGAAAGCTGTGGCCTTGTTTTGAAGAATATTGAAATCACAGTATGCACTATATAATAGTTAATGAAATGACAGAATGTAAAGTGCAATAAGTAAATAACACTAGGTTTATAGTGGTTCGGATATACGATCCTACGTCCACTCTCACGTCCTAACGTGATATTTAATCCCTTTAATTTACCGCAAATTACAAGGGTCTTGACCTTTATAGTCCCAAGGATAGGACTTTGAGATCTGAGCCGTCCTAACAGCTACGGTCTCCACAAGTGATTGTAAGCACTTGCACTTTGAGGGTTTCAAAAACTTTAACCTTTCGGAGAGGGTTTGGGGTTTTTGAAGTGTATCCAACTAATGGTTCAAGCTTATAATTTGCTTAACCACTTTGCCTAAAACAAATGATATACAATATGAACAGGTTTCAGGTTCTTATGGGTTGGATAGAAATCACTTAAGAGCTATGGATAATCTAATGGATTCTGGCTCTTTGAGAACTCTTGGGACAATATGACTTTAGCTTGATTGCTTGCTAGACTTGTTGAATTCTCTCGTTGTGACTTCGTACTTGTGATTTCTCATCCTCTTGTATTTATAGTGGTGATTGCTTGCAACTAGCCGTTGGAGTTGACTAGCCGTTGGGGCAATCTTTCCATAATAGCTTGATTCCTTGATTCCAGTCGCTTGATTGCTTCAATCCTGGGATCATGTCAATCTTCTAAATAAGGTAGGTCTTTGTTTAAACTGTAAGATGACTTTGGAATCAGCCGAGTCCTGGAAGAACACATAGTCTTCTGATCTGTACTTCTAGTCTTCTGACTACTCTTCTGGCCTTGCGTCTTCTGTCTTTTGATATCAGCAGAGTAAAACTCTTCTGATCTGGCAATTCTTTGTCCTGCTTTAGGCCATCGTCAATCTGGGACTCCATCAGCCAAGTAGGTATACAAGCACCTTACTTAACTGGTCTTCAAGGATCTCCTAGTCTTCATGTCTTCTACTCTTCTCATCTTGAGGGAGCGCATGTAAGCCGGGACTGTGCTGATCAGCTGATATCTATACAGTTGATCACACAAGACTAGTCTAAGCTGTTCTATACAAAGTCAGCTGATCCTATTACATTTATAAACTCTAAGTGTTTTGGCCATCAAAACCATTCTAACATCAAGTGGGGCTTAGGGTGAATTTATATCCCAACAATTTCCCCCTTTTTGATGAAGCCAAAACTATATATGATAAATGCTCTTAATAAGATAAGATAGGAGTTTATAAACTTCATAAAAACTGAAGTATCTGATGAAGACAATGAGAGTTTGTCTTGAAAGCAAAGAGAACTAAACTTGAATATATATAGAGCTTTTACAGATTACAAGTAATAGTTTCTTTAAAGCTTTGAAAGTGGTCTTCATCAGGTCTTCTGATCTTCAGATGCGGAAAGCAAGATACAGACGAGTTCGAACTTCTTCCATGTGCTGCAGGTCTGTAACATTCTCCTCTTCATAGATCTTCTCTAGAATACTTTTGACTTCAATTAAGTCTGTTCTTCCAGAATCCAGAGTGGGAGGATCCCATTTGGGTTCTTCAGGAGTTAGGATTCTGCAGTTGTCAAGTTCTTTGGCTGTCTTGACTACTTCTTTCCAGAACTCTTGATCTTCAATGTTCATGAATTGATTGAATTGGAAGAATTCATCTTCATAGGTTGGGAGAGGGCCAAATTTTCTTACAATGTGGTGTTGAATTTGCCACTTCTTCTTCAGAGGGTACCACCTTGGTAGCTCATCTTGAAGGGCTAAATAATCCACATAGTTGCTATCAAACACCAGGACTTTATCTTTCTGTGCCAGAGCATTTTCTTTCAATGCTTTGTCCTTGAGAGCTTTCCTGAGTTTGGCTATCTTCCTGTCAAATTTGGCTTTGACTGCTTTCGCATCTTTTAGCTTCTTCTGCTTAAGCTCTTGAGCTTCAAGCTCTTTTATTTTCTTCAGCTTTAAAGCCTCTTTCTCTTCTGCAGTAGGCTCTGCTGGAGCTGACTTCTTGCTTGACTTCTGAGCTTGGTCATTTGCCTGCTCATCTGCCTTCCTTTTCCTTGTCATCCTCTTCTTAGAAACTTGTTCTGTAGAGGCAGTGATCTGTAGACTTTTGGCAGGAGCTTGAGTGGGAGCTTGGGTGTCTTCTTGAGCAATTTCTTTGCCTTTGCCTTGCTTGCTCTTGATTTTTCTTTTTAAACCACCCAAGGTTTCATTCAGCTCATCTTGAGATACTACCATCACAGCTTGCTGTGCAGTAGCCTTCTCTAGAGCCTTTATCAATACATCTTCCCCCTTTTTGGCTTCAGCAAGTGCAGCCGCAAAAGGCTTCATGGCATTCAGAATCTCCACTTTCAGAGTTTGTTGAAGAGCCATGGCATTGACTTTGCCAACATGGGTCAGATGAGTGATGCTATGGTCTAGAATCTGAGCATGAGAGTTGGAGGAGGAGGCAGCTTCAAGTTTAGCTGTAAGTGCTTCCAATTTGGTTGATGTCTCCTTCAGCTGAGTCTGAAGTTTCTCATTTTCTGCTGTAGCTGATTGGAGAAGAGCACGACCTTCAGTAGCTCTTGCTTCAGCATCTTCAATTCTTTTCTTGTAGGTGTTTTCCATACGGTTGACCTCATTAGTGTAGAGATCAGCAAACCTGGTGGAATTGTCACCTGCCTTCTTCAGAATGCTGGTCAGATACTCACTTATCAGATTGTGAAGTGATTCTCCAAACTTGTCTTCAATGTCAATGATCTGGTTATGAAGACGAGTCCTCTGCTCCTTAATAGCCTTTTCAACATATCTTCCAAGCTGTAGGCCTAAACCTTTCTCAAAATGTAGGTCTATTGCAGCCTTGACCTGTGAGCATATGTCTGCTGTATAGCCAGCTGTTGAAGTAGAAGTTGAGGCAGTACCTTGAGGCTTTGGATGAACAATCAGGGCTTTGCCTCTTTCTTCAGCTGAAAGGTACTCTTCATTGAGAAATGAGGTAGTGGCCTTAACCAGGTGGGACATGATAGTGTCTCCTTTATCAATGAAGTGAGTTAGAGTATCCTTAGGCATGAAGTGATCAAGAATAGTGATTACTTCTCTTTCAATCTCGGTTCTGTCAGCTGGTTCAGCTGAGTCTTCCGCAGGAACGGACGCAGCTGAGTCATTCACTTTTGCTGTGTCAGCTGTCTGCTGACCTGATATGCCTTCTGGGATAGAGGTACCATTAGTTGGAATTCCTAGAATCCTGTGGCATACTGCTGTAAAGGCTTCTTCGGGCAGCAGCTGAGCAAAAGATTTAACTTGAGCAACTTCTTTTTGCTCCATTTCCCAGTCGAGGAAATTAGCTTTTCCTCCCATTCCTTCCATGACCTCAATAAGGTCATCCACATCATCTCTCCTGAGTTCAATCCAGGTGCAGACTCTGAGAACTTGTTCAAACTGAACTGATTCCTCATCAATACCAGGAATAGTAGACTTGAGCAGGTTTGCTATCTTCATCCTCATTATCTTCTCCCTTGTGCACATAGGATAGTGTACCATTCCGTACTGAGGTCGAGAGGGACCAGCTTGAGCCAGGTCTGCTGGTGCCATGTCTTCTGGAACAGAAGGAACAATGATGGTAGGAGTTTGAGTATTTGGGGTAGTTTCCTCTGCTGTGTGAGTATCAGCAGGGATTTGGGAAGTGATATGTTCTTGATCTTCAGTGGTCTGTTCATCAGCAGGGTTTTGAGTCTGCTGGTCTGGTTCAGTACCTTCATGAAGATCAGTAGAAGGTTGAACCTGTAGATCTTGGACATCTGCTGTGTGAATGTCAGCAGGGGTGTTGGATGGAATCTGAGTTTGATCATTAGAGATCTGTGATTGGTTGTCTGCTGGTTGAACATCAGCAGGGGTAGGCAATAGTGATTCAGGGGTTGAAGTAGGTTGAGCTTGTTCCTCTGCTGTGTGAGTATCAGCAGGGATTTGGATATCAGTGTTTGAGTGTTCAGATGGGTTGGAATCATCAGAAGGGTTGAAGGATGCAATCGGGGCTATAAACATGGGAGCAGGAAGCCTCGATTTCTTGGACTTTTTGTTGAAAGAAGAATTATTCTTCTTTCTCTTCTGACCCTTCGACAATTTAGAAGGAGTAAAAGTGGGAGAGGGTTTAGAGGTACCTGCCTTCTTCAAGGGAGAGGCAGTGGGAGTGGCATCTGAATCAGATGGGGAGATGAGCCCTGATCTGATTAGATATCGTCTTTGTGCTAAGGTCTGATTGTCATCATCATCATCCTCAGCAGCCTTCTTCTGAGCCTCTTCTTTGGCTGGCTCCTCTTCTTCTTCAGCAGAGTCATGATCAGACTCTTTTGCTGCCTTCTCAGCAACATCTTTGGAAGATGCTTCAGCCAACAGCTTCCTCTTCTCTTCTTTCAACCTTGCTGCCTCAGCAAGAGCTTCCTTTCTCAAATAATATTTGGAGATGTGGAAGGTCTTATGAGGTCCCATCTTGTACTTCTTTGGGAGAATATCTGGAAGGATGATGCTTAGCTTGTTGACAAAGCTGACTGTAGCTGCCACCTTCCATATCTTCGATTGTAAGTCCAAACTGACTTTCTTTGCCTCAAGGGCAATTCTCTCTAAGAATAGTCCTTGCCAGTCTCCATCAATCTGATCCCAGATTGCAGCCATAACTCGAACCTTTAAAGTAGTAACAGCATCATGACTGAATGTGTTACCAAGTAACATCTTTCCTGCAATATCCATCAAGGTTTGGAATTTAGGTTCAAGTTGGGATTTCTTGAGCCCAATTGCATCAATAGCCTTGATTTTTCCACCAGTAAACATCTCCATATACTCCTTTTCTCTATTCATGATGTAGTTGGAGATATTTATTTTCCCCCTTGACAGGCCAAACAATTCCTGAAGGATTTCCCTTGTAACCTTGACTTTGTGTCCACCCATGACACTTTCAACATGAGAACCCTTCATCACAGCGTTTGTATAGAATGCCAGTACGTCTTGTTCATAAACATTAGTTGGTGCTGCTTCCAGGAAGTCTCTGAGTTTAAGATTGACGCACCTAAGCAATATCTCATTGTTCTCATCTGTGTGTTTGCCTTTGAAAAACAGAGCATTCTCCGTAAAAATCTTCCCTTCCTTGGACCACTTTGCAGCATCCAAGGTGCCAGTGCTCTTGGTCTTCTCGTCGTAAATTTCAATGATTGCCATAGTAGAGTTTGAGTGTTAGGGTTTGAGAGCTTGAAAGAGATTTGCAGAACGAGAGAGAGTATTGAGAGTAATTGAGTAATGTGAGCGACAGGGTTTGGAAGAGGTTTTAAGGGTGTGAATATATACTCCAGTAAATTTTGATCTAACGGTCAGATTTGGGTTTAATTTGGAGTAGAGCCCAAGATTTCCTTCTTTGATATCTTAAATTTGCCGGCTGATTTTGCCATGTGGCAATATTTGATTTGCTGGCAATATGGTACTTGAGTATTAATGACATCATTACCAAAAATAGCCGTTGTGACTAATTTATGGTAAGAATTGATCATCAAGGCCGTTTTCTATAAGAGAATTGCATTCCTTATATAAGCCAATTTGTTTAATTACATTCAGGAATAAATCTAGAATGAATTACATGATCAAGACTAGTCATTATACTCTAAATTGAAGTGATTTGGTCAGCAGAGTGAGGTCTTCTGAGTTCTTCAAGATGTCTGCTGATTTTCCTTGAAAAGTCTTCTGGTCAGCTGAGTTGGTCTTCTGATCAGCTGAGTAGAGGAAACGGTGTTTGCTGTGATGATCCAACCTGGATGGATCCTTCCAGCTTTATTGTGAGTGATGATCCAACCTGGTTTGATGGATCTTTCAGCTCCTTCTTTAAATCAAGTGGGACTAGCCTAGATGAAATCCCACTGATTTAACTGCTTCTCACCATCGGATGTTCCTCATCATCAGATGGGATGTAGCATCTAATGTGTCCTTGTTGAATTTCTTCGCTTCTTTTGAAGGGGAAGGAAGATTGAAGGGGGCTTCTATGGAGTTGAAGAGAGGGCCATGGACGCAGCCTTCATGTTCTGTTTAGACACAGTAGCTTTTGATAACAAGCTCTTCATGTAGAACTTCCCCCTGGAGAAGAAGCTCTGCTTGCTTGCTACTTTGTCCTCTGCATCTCTTCCTCCTTTAGCTTTCAACAAGAACGTCTCTTCTTCCTTTAACTTTCATGGGCATACTTATGTTGGATAACCCAAGTATGCTGATCTGCATCTTCTTCAACTTCTGGACAAATCTTCATCTCCTTCACCCAATATCTTGGTTGAGGGATGATCTCCATTCCATCTCTTCTCTCGATTATCTCCATACCTGAAACAATTAGAATAGTTAGTGGTTTGTGTTCTTAGGTATTCTCATGACTTCCTCCTTTTATAGAGGTAGAAATGAGGTAATGGAGCATAAGATGACAAATATTATGGAGTTGATAGGTCTGAGTTTCTGAAAAGCAATTTCTTAAGATCAACAATGAGATTCTTGATCTAAGGGTTTACATTTAAAGAGATTCAGACTCTATCCTATGGAATGCAGATTTTATAGATTCTTGAATAAGAATTATTTGGAATCCGTACAGTGCATGTATACTGTTGAGTCGGTGAGGATGGTGTATTAATCCAACCAAGTATGACTCACTAATATACTGTATTCTTGTATAGTGATAAAGTATTTTATGAAGAATAGTTTAGTACTGTACATAGATATACATTGCTTAAGTATAGATTACCAATTAACTCTATTCAAGTCTTCTGAATATAAGTATATAATGCAATGCAGATTATAGAGTATTTCATCAAGGATTCTTAAGGTATCTTTGATTCCCCCTTGATTAGATAACTCTATGTTTTCCCTCAACTCTATTTGTCTTCATTGGGAAAGAACTTACCTGAAGATGAGGGTGTCTATTCACCTCATCTGATCCTCCTAGTCTGCTGCAAAAATGTATCAGCTGAGGTCTTCAGCTGATCTTGTGCTCTTCATGTGCTTGGGTCCAAGAGTCCTAAGCTATAGCATAGGGTCTTGAATCTTTCTTCAGCTAGGGGCTTAGTCAAGATGTCTGCTCTTTGGATATCTGTGTGAATTTTCTCCATCTTGATGTCCTTCTTTTCAAGGTGGTCTCTTATAAAATGGTGTCGAATGTCGACATGCTTGCACCTTGTGTGGAGGACTGGATTTTGAGTGATGGCAATGGCACTGCTGCTGTCACAAAAGATAGAGACTTCTCTTGCCTCTACATTGTAATCTTTGAGTTGTTGAACTAGCCAGAGTAGCTGACTACAACAACTTCCAGCTGCCATATATTCTGCTTCAGTGGTGGATGTTGCAACTGAGGTTTGTTTCTTAGAGAACCATGATATCAACTTGTTGCCTAGAAATTGACAGGTTCCTGATGTGGATTTCCTATCAATTCTGCATCCTCCATAGTCTGAGTCAGAATAGCCACTTAATTCTAGATTGTCATCGGCAGGGTACCATAGTCCTAAGTTGACTGATCCTTTTAGGTACTTGAGAATCTTCCTTGCTGCTTCTAGATGACTTTGCTTTGGGTTTGCTTGAAACCTAGCACATAATCCTACAGCAAATGTTATGTCTGGTCTGCTGGCTGTAAGGTATAGTAGAGATCCAATCAGTGCTCTATATTCAGCTTGATCAACTGCCTTTCCGGACTCATCTGGTACCATTTTGAAAGATGTCATCATAGGAATCCTTGCAGTTTTACTTTGTAGAGCTTTGAATCTTTCTAGTAGACTCTTGGTATACTTGGACTGGTTGATGAAGATCCCTTCTGGACTCTGCTTGACTTGAAGTCCTAGGAAATAGTTCATCTCACCCATCATGCTCATTTCGAATTTTCCTTGCATAAGTTCAGAGAACTTCTTGCACATCTCTTGATTGGGTGATCCAAATATAATGTCATCTACATATATTTGTACCATTAGAATGTCTTCTCCTTCTTGTATTCTGAAGAGAGTTATATCAACTTTGCCTTTTGTATATCCATTGCCAAGTAGGAATTGTGACAATGTGTCATACCAAGCTCTAGGGGCTTGTTTTAGACCATAGAGAGCCTTCTTCAGTCGATATACTTGATCACCTTTTTCAAATCCTGGAGGCTGCTCTACATATACTTCTTCTACCAGAACACCATTTAGAAAAGCACTTTTGACATCCATTTGGTATACTTTGAAGCCCATAAATGATGCATAGGCTAGAAATAGTCGAATGGCTTCTAATCTGGCTACTGGAGCAAAAGTTTCATCATAGTCAATTCCTTCAGATTGTGAATATCCTTTTGCAACTAGCCTTGCTTTATTTCTAGTTATTACATCATTTTCGTCCTTCTTATTTTTGAATACCCACTTTGTTCCTACTACGTTGTGGTTTTCAGGACGATCTACCAATTCCCAGACTTCATTTCTTTCGAATTGGTTTAGTTCCTCTTGCATAGCAGTGATCCAATTGCTATCAGTCATTGCTTCTTCTATGTCAGCTGGTTCAATGTTGGAGAGGAAAGCACACCAGCAGAACATAGATGATTGAGAATTCTGATTCAGTTGTCTTCTTGTCTTGACACCTGATTCTGCTCCTCCTAATATGAGGTTTGATGGATGATTGTTCCTCCATGTATGTCTTACAGGAGTATCTGCATTAGATGAACTTGGATTCTCATCTGTTCTATTGCCATCAGGAGGGTTGACTTGATTTGGTCGATCATCATCTGTATCTTGAGTGTCAAAGAGATCATTCCCCCTTGCATTTGGGATTGTTGCATCTTGATTGTGGATAACTTGTTCAGCTTGAGTTTGAGATCTAGTGACTGGTCTGTGTGGTTTATCTTCCTCTGGTTCTTCAGGGAATGGTTCATTGACTTCAATAAACTCATCAGACCTCTTCTTGATCACTAGTTTCTTCATCTGTTCTGCAACTGAGGTTGTTTCTACTGCATTCTTTTCACAAGATTCATCAAAAACAACATGTGGTGTTTCTTCCACAAGAAGGGTACGTTTGTTGAATACCCTAAATGCTTTGCTAGTTGAGGAGTATCCCAAGAATATCCCCTCATCTGCTTTGGCATCAAAAGCATTCAACTTACTTTTCCCATTGTTGTGAATGAAACACTTACAACCAAATATATGAAAGTAAGATACTCTAGGTTTTCTTCCTTTCCACAGTTCATATAGGGTTTTCTCATGGATTTTGTGAATACCTGACCTGTTTTGAGTGTGACAAGCTGTGTTGATAGCTTCTGCCCAAAGCTTCTTAGGAGTAGAGAATTCAGCAAGGAGTGTTCTTGCAGCTTCTTTGAGTGTTCTGACTCTCCTTTCAGCTACACCATTTTGTTGTGGTGTTCTTGCTGCACTTGTCTCATGCTGAATACCATTAGAAGTACAATATGCAATAATATATGAGTTAATAAATTCAGTGCCTTTGTCACTTCTAATTTTCACAATAGGCTCTCCTTTCTCTACTTGGATCCTCTTTAACAGTTCAGGAAGCTTCTGCTGAGTTTCACTCTTCTTGTATAAGAAGATAACCCAAGTAAACTTGGAGTAGTCATCTACAACAATAAGAGTGTATTTTCTTCCTGTTAGGGTGGTTGGAGTGATTGGTCCAAAGAGATCCATGTGTAACAGTTCAAGAACTCTGCTGGTTGATGCTGTCTTCTTGGTCTTGAAGGAGACCTTTGTTTGCTTTCCTTGTTGACATGCATCACAGACCTGATCTTTACAGTAGAGTTCATTAGGCAGACCATCAACTAAGGATTCCCTTGCTAACTTGTTCAGAGTCTTAAAGTTCAGATGACTAAGACGTTTGTGCCATAGCCAGCTGACATCTTTAGGGCTTTTTACAAGCAGACATGTATCCTTAGGACAGCTGTTCCAATTTGCAAGATACATACTTCCCTTTCTAGATCCTGTTAGAAGGTTTTGTTTTGTTCTTTTATCACTTATGAGACATTCATCTTTAGAGAATTTAACTGAATAACCAGTGTCACAAAAATGAGAAACAGATAATAAATTAAACTTAAGACCTTCTACATATGATACATCATGTACCTCAATGTCACCATTTCTAAGGGTGCCATATCCTTTTGTGTTACCGTGCGCGTTATCACCAAAGAAGACTTTTGGACCTTTCTTTTCTGTGTAGTTGGTCAGCAGGTCTTTGGTTCCAGTCATATAGGTTGAGCATCCACTATCTATGTACCATATCTCTCCTGCTAGACCTCCTTTTCTGTATAGGTCCCTCCTTTCCTGCAAGAAAGGTTAAGTCTTAGGTACCCATTTTGTTTTGGGTCCTTGGGTGTTAGTACTACCCTTGGGAACCCACATATACATTGGTCGTTTGAACAACCTTGAGCACTTGAGTTGTTTCCCTCGGGCATCACAGAACCAAATCTTACTAGTTAACACCTTGGACTGATCTGATTTGTTGTTTGTGTCAGCTAAGTAATAGTCAAATGGTTTTCCTTTATAGGAGTGAACATACAATATCTTTTGACTAGTTACATTCGGCCTGGGTGCATTAGCTGGTCGATGCACACGATTATATGGACCATACTCTTCTGTTCTCACAATATCATAAGAGATAGGGGGTGCAAAGAGAACAGATTTGTTTGAAGAAGATTTCTTCTTCTTGGCTGGAGCAGCATACAGCTGAGACTGTCTCAGACGAGATGGTCTAGGCTGTTTGCTGTTCCCTCTGTATAGGTTTGGGGTTAACTTTTCTTTTACCATTTTTGGTGTTGGAATAATTAGCCTTAGTTGGTACAGATGCCTTTTGGTTCATATCGAGTTCATTGTGTTTAGAACACTCACCCTGTTCATGTGTCTGAGTAGTGCACTTGTTAGGTGTACTACCCCCAGCTGGAGAGGATGTTGATGGATTAAGTTCATAGCCAAAACCCATCTTATTGCCATTTGATCTATAATATTCAGAGATACTTTCAATCGTAGTCGAAGCTTTATTGAACTCTGATATCTTTTGATTTAGGCATTCCTTCTCCTTTTCTAAGAGCTTATGTGCTTGGAAGAGGTCATCGAACTTAGATTGTAGTATACGAAATTCCTTGGTTTCTAAGGCTTGAGTTTCTAACATCCCCTCATACAACTGAGTTATTGTGGTATTTTCTTCCTTAAGAAGTTCCACTTCTTTGGTCAGCCTTTCATTCATGGTGACTAACTCAGGGGTGTTATCAAACTTAACCTTTTTCAACCTAGCAATTTTTTTCCTTAAATCCTTATTCTCCTCTTCCACTTCTATAAAGGCTCTAGTGGCAATATCCAGATCACCTTTTACCTTTCTTAACGATTGATAATAGGTGTCTTCTGATTCGCCTTCAGATGAGTTTATGTCATCTGTTTGTGAGAAAATAGGTGAATGGAAAGTAGTAGTGTAGGAATTTACCTCATTTTCTCCTATGGCCATCATAGCTAGATCGTCTGAATCATCTGAGTAGATTTGACAGTCTGGTGATGTAGGAAGTTCATCACTTTGATATTCAGATTCTTCAGTCAGCATTGCTTGCTTATCTGAATTTCTTCTGTCTCTCCTTGGCCTTCTTTCTTCTTTGTCATCCAGCTCAGGGCATTCATAGACATAGTGTCCTGGTTTACGACAATTGAAGCATGCTCCAGGCTTTTGATTTGAATTGCCTTTCCTTGGAGGTGTGGCATCTCTTTTTCTGGAGCCTCGGCTGTCAGATGACTCCACATCCTTTCTAGGATGTCTTTTCTGGTATTCTTTCTCTGGAACCTCTGGAGGGTGAACTTGCTCTTCTATCTTTGTAGTTTCTATAGAACTTTCTATATTTGCTGTTGAGAGTGTTCATCCTTTCGAATCTCTTGATCATAAGAGCCATTTGTTCCTTCAGACTCATGCCTGATCCTTCACAGTCTTCTGTTTTCAGAGAGGCCTTGCCAGATGAGGTGCTTGCAGCTTTTGTATTTGCTGCCTTGAAAGCTACAGTCTTGGATGTAGATGGAGTAGTAATAGGTTCATCATTTTCTGAGTTTTCTTCTCTTTCAAGATCATATTCATGGGCTTTTAGATTCTGAAATAGAGTCTGTGCAGACCACTCCTTGATATCTTGAGTATCTTTGATGATGGTCTTCTTGAGTCTCAATTTCTTGGTTAGAGAGTCTAATATCTTTAGATTTTTCTCTCTATTTGTATATTTCTTGCCCAGAGATTCTATCTCATTGATGATCTTGGTAAATCTATTGTCTAGTTGATCAATAGACTCTTCTGGTTGCATTTTGAAATGTTCAAACTTCTTGACTGCTGTTGTCAACTTGCTCTCCTTAATCAGCTCGGTTCCTTCACAGAGGAGTGCTAGAGCATCCCACATTTCCTTAGCTGTTTCACAATTGATTACTTTTGCAATGTACTCATTTGGAAGAGTTTGCATGATGTAATCTTGAGCAATGCTGTCAAGATTTGACTGCTTCATCTCTTCTGGTGTGAGATCCTTCATCGGCTTGGGTGCTAGTTCTCCAACTGGAACTTCTGGATCACCATTTGCAGTGTTGACTGCCATGATGGTGATTGGGCCTTCGGTGATTACTGACCACATCTTGTAGTGGACTGATGTGAGATTCTTCCTCATCCTGATCTTCCAGTAATCATAATCCTCCACTGAAAACTTAGGCAACTTACGCATATTAGCACTCATGCTGTATGAGTTTTCGAAAACAAGTTTTTCAAAAGAAAAAGATCTGTTCAAGAGGACTACAGAGACACTCCCTCAAGTCTTCTGATAATCTAGAGACAGTAGTCCGTTAGAACCACTGCTCTGATACCACTTGTTGGTCCCTGAACGAGTAGTGAATGGGATTAAAGTCTAGAGGGGAGGGGTGAATAGACTTTAAAACTTTTTCAAGAGAGTTGGGAACCTCTTCTGATTGCTATGTCAACTGGACTACAAGTCTGCTGGTCCAGATGACTATAGTGATCTGATAGAGGAGGTTATATGCGGAATTATGGTAGGCCTTGTTTAGAATCATTCTTTTGTTTCTTGTGAAAGTGTTTAACTTGTTTTCTTTAATGAAAGTACTCAGCTGATGCTGGTTTGAAAGCTGTGGCCTTGTTTTGAAGAATATTGAAATCACAGTATGCACTATATAATAGTTAATGAAATGACAGAATGTAAAGTGCAATAAGTAAATAACACCAGGTTTATAGTGGTTCGGATATACGATCCTACGTCCACTCTCACGTCCTAACGTGATATTTAATCCCTTTAATTTACCGCAAATTACAAGGGTCTTGACCTTTATAGTCCCAAGGATAGGACTTTGAGATCTGAGCCGTCCTAACAGCTACGGTCTCCACAAGTGATTGTAAGCACTTGCACTTTGAGGGTTTCAAAAACTTTAACCTTTCGGAGAGGGTTTGGGGTTTTTGAAGTGTATCCAACTAATGGTTCAAGCTTATAATTTGCTTAACCACTTTGCCTAAAACAAATGATATACAATATGAACAGGTTTCAGGTTCTTATGGGTTGGATAGAAATCACTTAAGAGCTATGGATAATCTAATGGATTCTGGCTCTTTGAGAACTCTTGGGACAATATGACTTTAGCTTGATTGCTTGCTAGACTTGTTGAATTCTCTCGTTGTGACTTCGTACTTGTGATTTCTCATCCTCTTGTATTTATAGTGGTGATTGCTTGCAACTAGCCGTTGGGGAAATCTTTCCATAATAGCTTGATTCCTTGATTCCAGTCGCTTGATTGCTTCAATCCTGGGATCATGTCAATCTTCTAAATAAGGTAGGTCTTTGTTTAAACTGTAAGATGACTTTGGAATCAGCCGAGTCCTGGAAGAACACATAGTCTTCTGATCTGTACTTCTAGTCTTCTGACTACTCTTCTGGCCTTGCGTCTTCTGTCTTTTGATATCAGCAAAGTAAAACTCTTCTGATCTGGCAATTCTTTGTCCTGCTTTAGGCCATCTTCAATCTGGGACTCCATCAGTCAAGTAGGTATACAAGCACCTTACTTAACTGGTCTTCAAGGATCTCCTAGTCTTCATGTCTTCTACTCTTCTCATCTTGAGGGAGCGCATGTAAGCCGGGACTGTGCTGATCAGCTGATATCTATACAGTTGATCACACAAGACTAGTCTAAGCTGTTCTATACAAAGTCAGCTGATCCTATTACATTTATAAACTCTAAGTGTTTTGGCCATCAAAACTATTCTAACATCAAGTGGGGCTTAGGGTGAATTTATATCCCAACACAGGTAGTTATGATTCAGTAACACTCCAAAAGGCGAGAGTGATGGCCGCAATTTATGACGAAATTATTGATGGAAATTGGTTCAAGCTTTTCATTCATCGTCTGATGTATTTTGAGAAGAATGTTCGTGTTGATCCAGATTCTGCTGAATGGATCATATCAGCTGCAGTTAGCTTTGGAAACAAGCTAAGTATTCTTCTACCCGTCTTACTGCCAAACAAGACGAGTTGGAGCAAAGGCAAGCCTTTTCACGTATTAAATCACTATTTGAAGAAAGATGCTTTGGATAGACAAGCGGAAGGAAGAGCTGCTGAGCGTGGTCAAGTTGAGATTAACCCACGTGATGCTATGATAGAAGCTGTCTCTTCTAGTGGAGAAGAAGACAAGGAGGAAGTTGGAACCAGTGGTGCATTGGTTCAGTACGCGTCTGATGCAGCTATGAAAGATCCCGTTGATGATTCAGAGGAAATGGAATCAGACAAGGAGAAGTTCATTGAGATTGGAGAAACTTATCGACTGGTGAGAGTCGAGTCGAGTCCCTCACCAGACAAGTCGACTGAAGAGGTTAGTGCTTCTACTCGACCTATTTCTATTCCGCTAAATCTCCCGGTGAAAACTAAGGCAAGTCACTCCGATCTCGTGCCAGGCCTGTACCCCAAACCTCTATGTTGCAGCACAACCGCTGAGAGCCAACATAACCCAAGACACTACAATATTCGATACAACTGATACTCCGACAGTTGTCAAACCAAACCTAGCCACATCAAAGCCCCCAGAAACCACAATCCAAATTCCCTCAACCTCAACAGAATATGTTGAACCCTCACACCCATCTATTTCGGGAACCCCTCTAGTTGCCACTGCAACAACTGAGTTAAGGACCCCACTTACTCAGACCCCTCCCATTAATAGATTCGAAACCCAATGTGTCTACGCGAGAAGAGGCTGCGTGCACAAATGACTAGAAACCTGAAGAAGATGTTGCCTTCAGTTGAGATCGACACATCTTCAGAGGTGTATGAAAAATTATTAAGGATATGCACTTGGGTTGCTTTGAAGAAGGGCCCAACTGAAGATTTATTCGAGGTTATTGTCGGAATGGGCGGAATTTCGAACTTTCAAGACTGGGAGATGGAGCAGCAAGAGAATAGTGGAGTAAAAGACCACTCTGAACTCCTCCCAGCACATGCCTTAACCGTTCTGGTAAAGAGAATGCTGAACATATCTGACGAAGTGTTGTCTTGTGAAGACAAGTTCGATGTTGGTATTCAAGTTTCTGAATCTGATCTGATGGAAGATGAATTGATGATTGATTACCAGTAGAGTTGGTATCTACTGATCCTGTCATTGATCTTGACAACAATTCAGATCATCTTCGTGGTCTTGTGTTCAAATTTCAAGTGGAACATGCTGACAGTCCACGTACGGATGTTGGTCAAATCAATCGTTATGCTGAAAAATACTTCCATGTTGAGCTTCGTAGCTATGTGAAGAAGCTTGGTGATATGGTGAAGAAGGACTCAGACGAAGCTGAGAAGCGTTTCAAGGAAGCTAAGTTGGCTATCGTTCCATATTGTCCGCAATTGAATCTAAAAGCCATTGCTGGAAGTGTGATTCCAGATCAAGAAGTTGAAGCCAGGAAAGACTTGGTCTTGTCTACTGAGGTAGAAGACAAGTTGATTGAAGTTCATGTGTTAGATGAAGATGAAGTTATGGCTGAAGCTGAGGAAGTCATGCCTAATGTTGCTGATGTTCAATCTACTCATATCTTTCCAGAAGGATATCTAGACGAGTTGAAGATGGACCTGAAGCAAGTAGTCCAGTCGTCTATCGATGAATTCTTGAAGTCTGATGTTAAGCGAGTTTTGGAAGAGCAAAATCAAGTTCTAGTGGATAATTCAAAAGAATTAATTGTTGGTGAAGTCAATCAAATGGATTCGATGTTCAGACAAGAGATGTATGTCCAACTAGAAGACTTCTTGAAGAGACAAGTTGACTATTCGGAAAAATGTTCTATTGATTTTGCCAGATCGTTAGCTGAAGAATCAAAGAAAATGGAAAGATTGTATCGTGTAAAGATTGAGATAGCAGATGCTCAAAGAAGAGAAGCACAAGATCAATTGGTGCAAGCAAGAGCTGTTCTAAGAGAGTTGACTGAAGAGAACAGATTGCTCAGACAGACTGCTACTCACTTCAAAGATGAGTTGATTTCTAGCTCGAGAAAGTTAGAGCTCACTGCTGATCGACTGGACAAGATGAGTCATGATAAATCGCATCAAAGGCAAATAGACATTGTTGCTGAAGCTATGAAAGAAGCAATGAAACAAGAGATGACTCGATTTACCTCTCTATTCACTCTTAAGGCTAGTGATGAAGCCAACAAGGGGGAAGAGAATCAAGAGGTGAAGTTAGCTGAATCTGCTGCTGCTGCTGAACCAGAAGAGACTGGTAGACCGAAAAGAAGAAGGCTAGTCAAGAAAGCAGATCTTGAACAGGCTAGTGCAAGTACAGAAGAGCAGAAAAGATTGGCTAAAGGTAAAAGTGTTGCGATAGAAGATGTTCAAACCAGAACAAGACAAGTTAAGAGAAAACTTGTTCTTGAGAAAAAGAAAGAAGAATTATGTGACATCCTTGCTGATATTGGTGATGAAGAGGTTGAAAATCTTCATAAGAAGCAGAAGATAGAGGATGATCATTATGCGAATAAGAAGATATTAGGCAAGCATATTCAAAAACTGCAAAAGATGAAGGTTAATCCAGAAGAGATCGAGGATGCTTACATTGATAACTTCATTGACAATGAACATAGAGATGCATGGTTTAAAGTCAAGTTGAAGTGGGAGCTGGATCACTGGATTATTCACAAGTTTGGTGATGCTGACAACAAAGAAGAGTTGTATGCAATTTTTGACAAGTTTATGGAAGTGCAAGATCAGAATTTGTGGAACTTGATCATGAGGATTGCAACTACTGTAGGTTTCAATATTCTTGTTCCTATCTTTCCTAAATGGATAACTCCGATGCAAGGATCTGGAAAGAGGATCGACTTCAACAAAGTCAAGAAGTTTGAAGAAGAACTATTGGAGAAAGAAAAGATCGATAATGAAGATCACATCTCAGACATTCATAGAAGGATTCTGGAAGCATTCAGTATTCCTACTCCAAATGATGGACAGATGAGTGACTGAAGACTGTAAGTTTTTACTTAGTTTATTTCTATTTCATTTTGCATAAATAGTTGTAATCTACTGATCTTTTGAATGAATGAAAAGATAATACTTTTGGTGATTAAAAGATAAACTACTTAACTAGTCTACTAACACGAAATGATTTAAGTAGTTTTGGCTTCATAAAAAAGGGGGAAATTGTTGGGATATGAATCCTGATACAAGTTCTAAATGATGAAAGACGAGTTGAGTTTTGATAAGCCAAAAAGAGGACTTGAATAATTTTCTAAGTGTTGACTGATCTAGTCTAGTTATGTGAGTTGTCTTGAGCAGATCAGTAGAGTACAAAAGTAAAGAGTTTAACATTAAGTACAAAAGATAAGTAAAAGTTTAAAGTATGATTGAAAGACAAGTACGTTTTATAAGTACTATATAGGTTGTTGTACTGAGCTAATTAAATGATGTATAGAAGCTCATTATTATTTTGATTTGTAATCGCATATCTCATTGTGTAGATCTTAAGATGACTAAGCTGAAATTATAAAGCTTAAAGTAATGTAATAGTCTTGTTAGGATTAGTTCTTGTTAGATGTCTACTACTGAAGCAGAAGACTGAAGAATGCGCAAGGCAAGACAAGTACTGAAGAAGACTGAGAATTTGTCTAAGTGTGGAGACTATACAAGTGCGCAAATTAAAAGAAGAAAACCGTTTTAGTTGAAAACGCGTATGAAGATAAGGATTGAAGAATTAGTTATGGAATAATTAATTAGCTAAAGAAACGCGTGGAAGTGTAATATCCGTAAATTTATAATATATATATATATATAATTATTTACTTTATTTACTATAAAGTTATATTATAATTCTTAAATTATTGTGATAAATATTTAAGGCTCATTTAAATTTATACTTTTGAGATTTCAATCCTTAATTTTTATCTTAAGACCAATCCAATTTGAAGCCCAGTTTTTATTTACATATAAATATGAGATTTTGCCCTAAACACATCAAGATTCACCAAAATCACCATTTCAATAACACAACTTTTGGATCTGCCGCAAATACTATAGGTAAGATTTTCCTCATTTTCTTTATTCCGTTTAATTGTGATTTATGTTCATATTTCGTCCATGGAAGATCAGTTTTGTTATTGCTATATATATATGCTGAAATTATTTTAAGTAAAGCATGTGGGGGGTGTATGGCTTATGTTCTTTTACTGGACTAATTGAAAATACTAAATCATGAGATTGTTCTAAATTAAACTATGAATTTTTAATTAGGATTCATAGATATGATGATGAATTACGTAATCTCCCAGAATTCAATTTGGATTTCTCAATTGAAATTTATATTCTTTGATTCGAGTATTTATTTATTCCCCAAAATTATATTTTCACAAAATTGTATTTCAAAATTTAATGTCCCACCCCCAAAGCTTTCAGTTCACTCTGTACCTTTTCTGATTAATTCTTATATTTATAAATTTGCTTCTAATTCTAAGTATATATGGTATTGAGTTACATGAATATGTTCTAGGTTTAATTTTATTATTTATGTTAGGCGAGGTTCATCACAAGGAGGATTAAAGCTACAACTCATCCATTTTATACGTTCATTTTGAGGTGGGGTTTAATTGCTTTAATTCATACAGTGGTTTGGTAGTGATTTATTGCATGTTTATTCTTTATTAAATGCTTTCAATAAATTTCGAGTTTGTCTACTATGTGAGTTGTTCCTATGTTATTCAAATGGCAAAGTTTCTAATAGCCAGGGGCCAAATAAGGTCCGGGGCCGACGGGTCTTCGGGTTCTTCCCGCCGTGCTCCAATGCGAAGTTAAATTCTATGTGTGGAAATACCTAAGTCGTTAGACTCGGCTACAGGGAAGGTCCACAAACTCCACGTGTGGGAATACCTCAGTTCTTAGAACGAACTTTGGAAAGGTCCACAAACTCCACGTGTGGGAATACCTCAGTTCTTAGAACGAACTTTGGGAAGGTCCACAATACTAAATGACAAGTATTAAAGACAAAGTGTGGACAAGGTTTATGTGATTGTTATTCAATTAACATCAACATCTTGTTCATTTATTTTTAGTATTTAATTTAGAATAATTATGCCCCATTGAGTGTACTTGCATACTCATCCCAACATTTAACAATTTCAGGTTGAAGAGCTGGTGGCGAGGAGAGGTGGTGGATGTCAATTAATTTGTCACAATTTATTATAAGAACTTTATAAATTTTCAAGTGTTTCACTATTGTGACTTTTAGGAGATATTCTAGTTTAGACATGATTGATGTTATAAATTAAATTCCTTTTGAGATGTTGTTTATTTCATCAAGTCTTCCGTTGTTATTCAAGTAATTTTAATTAATAAATATGTTCGAAAATCTCATTTCTTTAGTTAAAATTTTAGTTCGTGCCCCTTTAGTTCGATTTAGCCTGTCTTTTCACCAAATTTACTTTTATGAAAATTGGGGCGTGACAGAGTGGTATCAGAGCAGGTCTACGTTCTTGTAGACTTGTTTAAAATAAAAATATTTATGAGTCAAATTTATTTAAAAGGTTTATTTAACTAGAATATTTTAAAAAAAATTAAAGGTTGTCCATCACCGCCTCCCGCTTCAGCTCTACGAGGTATGTATATTGTACATTTTATTTTATGTTACGAGGCAAAGTTATGTTAAGATTATGTTACATGTGCATGCATATTTTATCTAGCAAATTCTAATTTTCGAGGACGAAAATATTTGAAGTGGGGAAGAATGTAATATCCCTAACTTTTTTTTATATAAATATACAAGTATATATTTAATTATTAATTTGAGATAAATATTTAAAACTCATTTAAATTTAGGCTTTTAACATTTTAAATCATAGTCTTCATCTCAAGCCCAAGCCCAATTTTAATATACATATATATAATAGATTTTTAACCCTAGATGACATAACATATATTTTTTACGGTGGAACTTTAGGATTTTTGGATCAAATTGGGCGCCGCCTCTCTCCTTTGTCGATTACAAATTCTGTGAGTGTGAAATTTTATACTCTAGTTATTTTATCAAATCATTAGGCTTATTTAATTTAAATGGTCATTTGTATTTAAATTCTTCCTCGCCTAGTCTAGTTTTTATTTTATTTTATGAATTTAAGTATGAATAGGAAATCATGTTTACGCTTTTTGTTTACAAGGTACGTGCACTATACTTCTTATTTCATGTTACGAGCCAAGGCTATTATGACTATGTGCATCTTCAGCATGAACATTTAAAATTTTACCACGTGAAAAACTTATTACAAGAATAAATACTAAACATGCCTATTAATTTGCATCACTTGTCACGTGCATTTTAAGTCTTAATTGTTCCTGAATTTTTGTCATTAAGTGCTTTCCCTACATGATCACTGTATAAAAATTTAGCGCATGTATGCATATTTTTATAATTCTGATTTTCGAGGACGAAAATATTTTTAGGTGGGAAGAATGTAATATCCGTAAATTTATAATATATATATATATATATATAATTATTTACTTTATTTACTATAAAGTTATATTATAATTCTTAAATTATTGTGATAAATATTTAAGGCTCATTTAAATTTATACTTTTGAGATTTCAATCCTTAATTTTTATCTTAAGCACAATCCAATTTGAAGTCCAGTTTTTATTTACATATAAATATGAGATTTTGCGCTAAACACATCAAGATTCACCAAAATCACCATTTCAATAACACAACTTTTGGATCTGCCGCAAATACTATAGGTAAGATTTTCCTCATTTTCTTTATTCCGTTTAACTGTGATTTATCACTACAAGAAAACAGTCAAATTCCAACGGAAAAATTCCAACAGAAAAATAAATCGTTGGAATTTTCAAAATTCCAACAGTTTTTCCAACGACATAAGCAACCGTTGGAAAATTCCAACAGTGATTCCAACACCTTATAGAAACCGTTGGTGTTTACCGTTGGAAAAGGCATTGGAATTTTTTTCCAACGAACATTCCAACGACGCTAGACAGTTGGAATGGTTCCGTTAAATCAAATGACATGTTTATAGTTTATTCCAACAAAATTTCCAACAACATAATATCGTTGGAATTTTTTTTAATTATTCCAACGAAAATTCCTTTGGCGTTGGAATGGTTTCTCTAAATTCTGATATCTAACTCCAACGGAATTTCCAATGGCATGTTATCGTTGGATTTTCGTCTAATTATTCCAATGAAAATTCCATTGACGCTAGTCCGTTGGAATGGTTCCTTAAATCAAACCATTTTTTTATATATAATTCCAGCAAAATTTCCAACAAACTGAGACCGCTAGATTTTTTAATTAATTATCTCTTAACCATTGTTATTAGTTGTATTAAAATAAATGTATTGTTTTGTTCAATATATTTTGCTTAACTTTTAAGTTTGTATGTTTTCGAAAATCATTTAGACAGAATAGAGCTATTTATGATTTAATTTATTAATATAAAAAATTAATTTTAATGAAAATTGATAACCAAATATTAATGACACTTGTTTTCCCTCAATTGATTTCATTTTATTTAGCAAGAAGACCATCTAATTTATGCATATAACCCAAACTAAATTAAAATCCGAGCAAATTCAAATTACAAGCGATTTCTCATGTAATACATTTATAAATCCATGTGAAATCTTTTTTCATCCCTAGTCTACAATTCTCTATAAAATCTTTATTTTGCTTTATCCATTTCTACAATTTGCAATTTCTATGCAATTTGAGAATAATCATGATTTTTCATAATATGATCAACTTTATCATATTCCTTTCATTTAGCAAGGAAAAAGGTACCAGGTAAGAAACATACATCCGATCTCCTGCAATTAGTAATGTCACATTTGTAGATGGATCACTCGTACTCCCTATCAATTCTCTATAGGTAAATACTCAGTGATGATGTTTTAATTTGGTTGGGTTTTTTTTTTTATGGAAGTTAAATACCCATCCCTTTTTTCCCTCCCCATGACTCGAACCCAGGACCTAAGGCCTAGGTAGTGGTGCTCTAACCACTTGAGCTATCCCACTTTGTCAGAGACATCAATTGATGAACAACGTGTTTTGAAGAATAAGAATAACTATCAGAAATATCAGTGCATAACAATTGAAGATGAAACCATTCTCACATCCAAACTCAAGCAACTAATTCAACTCGACAAGCTAAACTAAACTTGTGAACCACATGCATACATGAAAGCATGAAAGAAGTAAGGTCACTGTTTTTACAACCAAACTCTTTTTATCATATAAACATGCAAGTGATAAGCAACTCTGATTCATCTTAATTAAAAATTGGTCATAATTAAGAGAGCAACCAAACCATTTGTTTAAGTTGTTAAGATCTCTCAAACTATCCTCTGCAATCGAAAACCTTTGTTAAAAAATCATTCTAAAGTCGGAATCAAAACCAATAGCCTTGAAAAAAGAAAAAGAAAACAACTTATGGATATTCAAAACAATCTTCTAGCCTCTATCTCTTTAAAATTTACTTGATTCTAAACCAATCAAGAGAGACTTCACATTATGGTAATTAGAAACCTTGCTCAACTCGTGTAAATACACAAATAGAACAACTGCAATATGTAATATCTATGATATAATACATAAAATATTATGAGAGTACTATCCATAGCAGACTCATGTTTCTAAAATAATTTTGGATAGTCAAACGCAACCAACATTTGCACTAAAAAAGCAAAGAGAAGGGAGAAAATTTGAATACCTCATCAGCAATTCGTGATTCTGAAATTAACTTAAAAATAACTAAAGTACCCAAAGTCTATTGGTGGTTATTCATGATTCTAAAATCAACAAAGCCATCAAAATACAAAAATTCTATTAGCTATTAAAAATTCTAAAATCAATTCAAAGCTATCAAGAACAATACCTAGCATTTGGAGTAGTATTCAACCCTCTCTCTACCGATACCAACTGGTAGAATTCGAATTCATTATCAACTTGGGAGCTTCGGAGAGAAATTCAGAGATTTTGAAAATGAATTAAAATTATGCATATATGAAAGGCGGTGTGAAATCTGAAAAGAAATTGATAGCTCGAGCAGCTTTGAAATCTACAACCAGACATTGTTGCACCTGGTGTTAACATATTGATGGCTTACATGAAATTTACCACACTAACATGACAAACCTTATTAGTGTTTTTCTTATTTCTTTCGTCCTTTTCAAGGTTAGTTGGGAATGCAAGAGGAATTCACCAGTGTTTTGCTTGCTATTATATCTAGCTAATAGAGAATTCAAAGGCATCTAATTATTTTGTAACATCTTCCACGTGGTCTGCTTCACTTACCTCCAATCCTAGAAAAGTATTTGCATCACAGTGAACAAGAAGGATAATCAAAGTGAGACAAAGGAAAAAATAAACACATAATTATAACAGAACTCACAAAAGAAAATGAATCATTTCAACTAATAATATCCTTAAATAATGGTGGAGACTTCAATTTCTCAATTGTTATATGTTTTAGATTCTTGTTAAAGAGATGTAATTTTAAGATGTTTTTAGCACATATTTTTTCATATATACCTTGAAATAAAAAAAAAATGAAATCCAAAACAAATTGGAAAACAAATGAAATAATGTATAACACTGGAGTGTCACCACTGAACCTCTATTTTATCAATGCAAGTATGACTGCAAACTTTCAATGCATTTCTTCCTCGTGCTTCTGTTCATATCCCAAAAAGCTTTTTAAGATTGTCATATTAAGATTTTGATCGAATCTACTTCTGAGAACGAACATCAACACTAACAAGGGACTAAAAACTTTGATCTTTGTTCAATATAGGATTCTTCCATAAATAATAACAGAAAGTAAACAATTGAACTCACAAATTGATTCCTCTCTACACAACTAATGAAAAAAAATCACAAATAAAATAATTGAAAGTAAACAAATAAAAATTAAAACGATTAATCAAGAAGATAAAAATTGCTGGAGACAAAAAAGGAAAAAACTCACCACCATATTTGAGATGTGACGCAGACACAACACAGTCCCGTAGAGATGACGACAAATCAAATATTAGAATTTCGTTTTCTGTTATACATCACATATGATCTTAATACGCATTTTCTATCTAAACGCAAACACCGACAGAAGGTAGATATTGCAAAGGCAGAAGGTCGATGCCCGATCAGAAAATAAAAGTCGATACAATCAAGGATTTAAGCATGTTCTAGTTTGAGTACCACTCAAAACTCTCCTGAAGCATGATATATCATATAAATCCCTGCAATCTGACCCAACTGAATGGAACCAACACACTGTTGCACATCTTCTTTTTCAGAACCAGCAAATTAAATACCACATATATACATTTCTTATCACTAACATAAAGCCACTCCATAACAACAAATTAGTACCTGGAAAAACTAGATAAGTAAGCTCAGATAACTGAAGTTGTCCAATGGTTGAACATTAACGAACCAGTGTATGTCTGGAAGAGGCATAATATATTCACTAAATTAAATTTAGTCACCAACAGACAAAAGGTCCAGAATTTTGAATTTGATTTCAGAAGGAGTTTACTCATTCAAATTTAATTATTCACTAATGCTGCAACCATTGTTCCAAAAAGAACTAATGTCTTACAGGAAAAATATTTACAAGCACCACAAATTATGATCCTACTAAAAAAAGGGTAAAAATCTGAAATGAAAAAGCAGTGGAAACTAATAGAGTTATGGTTCACATATATGGAAGAAAGCGATTTATTATCACAAACCTACACTTGACGAAATTAGAAGAATTAGATACCTCCGATGAGAGAGGACTTAGACAGAAACCCAAGGAACGAAATTAGAAGAATTAGATACCTCCGATGAGAGAGGACTTAGACAGAAACCCAAGGAGCGAGCAGCACTCGTGCCTCTCTGGGACAGGCTTCATATATATACGTTGTAGATTGGTAAAACAAGCTATTGGAATTTACTCATTTAGCCATATTTTTCAACATAGAATCAATCCATCACTCATGATATAACAGAAATGGAGATCTTCTACGCTTAATTAACTTATACATCCCACTATAACCCTAACATTGGTATACAGGAAAACTCTTGTTCTTCCACCAAAAACTAAAAACCTTACCAACTTTCCTCCTCGACATCGGTTTTGACAACGGCGTCGCATCTTCAACAGGCCCAGCCGCCTCAGCCTTGCTACTCTCCGAAGCCGGATGTGTCGTATCCCGCTGCCCTGCTCCCGGAACAACATCAAGCAACATCAAGAGGCACCGGGAGGGCGCGCTGCAAAATCAGCGTGAGAATTATGATTTTTTTTTTGGGGGGGGGGGGGGGGGAAGAGAGTGTGTAATTATCAGCTTGGAATTTAGGTATTTGAATTAAGAATAGAGGTATTAGGATCATAATAAGTATTAGGTTCCCTCCATATTTTCCCGCACTTCTGATTTTTTTTTTATTGACCGCGGGTCCGCGGGTTTTTAATGAACTATGAGGGATGCAAGTAGGGGTGAATATTGCCGCCACCGTAGTATAAAAAGATTTGATCATATATTATATAAATATATTATTTTCCATTATCAAATTTTATTTCCATATCAATCAGTTGAACAAGATTTGGTCAAATATTATATAAAGATATTATTTCATTCATTCAAAGAATATAAACAAGTGTGAATATGTGCAATTCTTGACTAAAAATTAATAACCATGTTATTGTATTGTCACATTAGATTATATAAGTGGCGTATTTTATTTTAATTGAAGCAAATACTGAAAGCATATGGAAGAAGAGTTTTAAAGAAAGAGTATAATCTGTATTGCTATTTGAACAAATATATGGTACTGTAAGAAAAAAAATTGTGTTACTATAAGATCAAAATCACTAAAAAAAAAAAAAAAAAGGTTATATTTAAAGACATGAAGAATAGATTTAGAAAACACTCATGAATAAAAAATGGAAACGTAGATTCGCCAAGGTAAATCAATGGACCTATTGAGCGAGAAAAATTCACAATGAAAAAACGTGAAAAAGAGAAAACGAGCAAGAAATCGAAAATAACATAAAGAAATTGTCATATTGTACAAATCTTGATATGTACAATATTTTATGTAAGTGTTTGCTTTAATTGAGTAGTATAAAAGGGGTTTTTCGAATAGTGAAAAAAAAAAAAAAGAAGTAAGGTCTTGATTTTGGGACGAAGCCATATGACGAGTCTTAGAGTCTTACTATAGGGGTAGTTTGCCTACACATACTCATGTAGCCTAGCTCCCCTTGCAGTGAAGACAAAACTTTGATTGTGCAGGTAGGGGTGTGCACGGGTACAGAACCGGACCGGATCGGGACCGGTTTGGACCGGGACCGAAATTTTAAAATTTTACGGACCGGAGATCGGACTGTAATTAATCCGGTCCGGGTTTGGACCGGTTGGACCGATTTTTTTTTTTAGGTTTATGGAAGCAAGAACAAAATTGATGAATTTGTGTATGAAAATTAAAGTGTTTGCTCTTCATTACGCCAATGTGCATTTTATTTACATTATTATTAATGATCTTTTTACCCTAAAATAAATTAAATATGTTTGTTAAATTATATATTTGCAAAAAATGTAATAGATCTCAACACATTTTCATAAATTACTTGGTTTTGAAAAATAATTGAGAGTACTTTAGTACAAAAATAAAATAAAAAATAAAAAAAAATTCCGGTCCAAACCGGTCCGGCCAGACCGGAAGACCGGAATCCAAAATTTGCCGGACCGGAGACCGGACCGGAATCTAACCGGTCGGTCCGGTTCCGGCCATTTTTCCGGTCCGGTTTTTTTTTTTAAACACTCCTATGTGCAGGTACTCATATGTCTCAAGAGAAGAAAACTTCGATTAAATTCTTCATATGGTCAATCACATAATTAAAATCTAAAATGGTGATTATAAATTAATACTCTTATTACATATATATATATATATTACATTATGTGATGAAAGATTAATTTACTATAACTAGATGTAAGATTGAGTGAGATTAAAAATTTAACTAATTAGAATATAATCAAAATGACAAAATATTAATTAAAAAAATAAGATGTATGTATCTTGTTATTTGAAAAAACCTTATGCTTGATGTGTTATATTAAACTAAATTTATATATTCAAGTTTGATTAAATAATATCAAGATATTAATTTAACTCCACTCAATCAACTCATTTATAATTGTATATAACTAGGTGCGTGTGTGGATAATCAAATCAAATAAAATGAAATTTTACAATTTCCAACTCCAACTACTGTATAAGTTGTTTAAGAAAACCTTTAATCCAATTAAAATGAAATTTTAAATGTTATGACTTTCAACTATACATATTAAAAAAAAAAACGTTCAACCAATCAAAATCATCAGCATATTCTTAGAATGGGCTCTAATATTATTTAAAAAAATCAAAGATTTTAGTTTAGCCGCACAACATAAAAAATTTGAATTTTTTAAAGAATTTTGCGAAAAAAAAAGAAGGCGGGTCATCTCACTACATATTGTCATTCCTCAAGCAAAATTGAAAACCCTAGAGTTGTCAATTCCAAAATCTGAATATTAGAATACGAAAATATAGGGTATCTATGCCTTCTTCCTCTTAATCGCGCAAAAAAAATAACCCAACCTTGGTTGTTATTCTTTCCCAATAGTGCTGGTAACATGTTCTTTCAATCCTTAGTCTATTTGTCGACGCCAGGTACGTACCACCCGCGAAATTTATAATCTTTTTTTTTTTACAGGCGAAATTCATAATCTTCCATTGTCCGTCGATTCGCGATTCGATTTTCCCATCGTCGGACGTTTGCGACAGGGAGGCGTTCAAGGTTTGGTTTCTGTATTTTACTTTTCAAAACCAGAAATACAATTTTTTATTAAAATTAATATATATATATATATATATATATATATATATATGTACTGTACATATTTGGACAGTCAAGACTATTGTGTGAGTGTCACAAATACTCCTATATACCTCCACATATATATATATTATTAGTGAATACTGGTGTATGTTGTGTGCGTGCCATATATATTGATACGGGTTAGTGATGTGTGCGAGTATAATATCTACTCCTATATGTGTGTGAGTATAATGCATATATATGTACGTGTGTGTTCGCGTATGCGTATATATATCTACGTGTGTGTATATTGTTAGGTTGTGTTTGGATGAAGGGATTTGATTTAAAGAGATGTTTAAATGAAAGGTTTTAAAAATAGTTGAATTTCAAATGACATGGTTTTAGTGAGAATTTAAAATTCTCTCAATTTTAATTAAAAAATATGTTAAGAATTTAAAATTCATAGATCAAATCCCTCCATCCAAATGGAGCCGATTTGTGATGTGTGCGTGTTATATACCATATATATATACCTATATAATTACACTTGTATGCACTAAATTATGTCCCCTTTAATAAAACTTTCAATTTAGCTTTATTCTTCCAATTTCGTATATGTGTGTTCCCCTATAATTGTTATTTTATCTAATATTATATGTTTTCATGTTTAATGTTCACAATTGATATGTAGAAGTGGTCATGGTAGTTTAGAGAGTAAGGCATAGACACTAGCTTGCTCAAGAATTAGTATAGGTAGAGGCAATATTGACAATTGATCAACATTCACAAACCATATATAACAATCACTCAACATCTAAGTGTGCTCCTATACAAAATGAGAAAACATCTAAAAGAGCTCATATATCATCTATGAGAATTTTTATATCATCATGGTCCTTACATCATTTGAAAAAACTCTTTACCATTTGAGAGGGCTCCTACACCATTTGAGAGAGCATCTCAAAAAGGCCCTACAAACAGTGCATCACACTCATTTCATTTATAGTTCTTAAGCAGCATCTCCAAGTGCATCAATAGGATTGTGGATCAACAATTAGTAAGTTATTGATACGACCAAATGAAAATGAGTATGACTTTCCAAATACATACATTTTAATATTGTTTTTTTTAATGCATTTAAATTATTTATTTTACTGATGTTATTTCTTTTAATATTATTTAACAGGTTCCTACCTCCACAAATTACTAAAGTATCACCAAGGCTATCAATATTGAATACGAACAATCATGACATGGATGGAGCTAGATTCCTGAATATGTGAAGAACACGTGGTTACAATTTTTCAGGTGATAGCCATAAGTTTATGAATATATAATTGCTAAAACTTGTACTCCCTCCGTCCCGGTATAAGTTTCCCACTTCTTTTGGTTGTTTTGATTAAGGAATATGATAAAATAATAGATGTAGTACAAGTGATGTGATGGTGAGAGAGAAAATAATAGATTAGTATGAGATGAAGTATAATAAAATAATAGATAAAGTGTAAGTGATGTGATTGAGAGAGAAAAAATAATTTACTAAAAATGGAATGAGAAACTTATAGTGGGACATCCAAAAAAGGAAAGTGAGAAACTTATAGTGGGACGGAGGGAGTACAATTTAGTTGCATTCTACTTGAACATTATTATTTTTTTATAATTCAGGATTATATATAAATCTAAAATGTTATTGTATTTTTTTTTTTTTGAATTATTGTAGATGGGATCTTGAACAGGAAGATGAAATTAAGCGAATATGAAAACCCCAGGTCCTCTGCGTTCAAGCTTGTTTGATATTCGCGGGAAGAAATAAAAAAGGAAACAATTGTATATTTTAGTGTTTGAGCCGCTTCGAACCAAATGGGAGACGAACTCTAATTTGATGAGGATGATGGTTAATTCTAGGATCTTGGAGTAATATTTATGTTATGTACTTAGTTTCTTTTTATTATTGATGAGAATTAAAATGATGATTAACACTTTGATATTTATGATTTTGATTTATAGAACATTTTTGCTTATGTTATAATGTTATATATTTATGATATGTACTTGATTTTAGGATTGTTATATATTTTCTTACCAATATTATATATGCGAATTTAGTTGGTGTGTTTTGTTATTTCAAATAATTTTGACTGGACTTTTTATTATTGAAATAAAAAAATATTTTAAACAAATTTCAATGCAAAAATATCATTGAAATTGATATCAAAATTCATATTGGACAATTTTCTATTACTAAAATTCATATATTACGTGTCTGTTGAAAATAAAATTCCAACAGAATGATGTCGATGGAATTGACGTTGGAATCTGCATATAATAATTTTCCACAATGAAATATTCCATCGGTGTATGTCTGTTGGAATTTTAATTCCAACAAAATAATGTCGTTGGAATTAATGTTGGAATTTGAGATAAATAATTTTCCAACTGTTAAAATTCCAATGGCTAAAATGAGTTGGAAAATTCCAACAGAAAATTATGGATGTAATTAACAATGAAATTTGCGTTGGAAAAAATTCCAGCAACTTTATATTCCAACGATAAATGTATGGTGGAATTTATATTCCAACAAAAACAGTTTTGTTGGAATCTACGATGGATAATTTTTCAACAGTTGAAAATCCAACAGTCAAAATTTGTTGGAAAAAATTCCAACGGAAAATTATCGTTGGAATTTGCAATGGAATTTTCATTGGAAAATATTTCAACAATCCAAAATTCCATCTGTCATAATCCGTTGGAATGTACCGTTGGAATTTTTTTCTGTTGGAATTTTCATTGGAATTTTGCAATTCCAACGCTAACTTTTCCAATGGTCGAATTTTCGATGGAATTTCTGTTGGAATCAATGATTCCAACGGAAAAAATGTAAAAATTCGCTGGAATTTTTCTGTTGGAATTTGACTGTTTTCTTGTAGTGTATGTTCATATTTCGTCCATGGAAGATCAGTTTTGTTATTGCTATATATATATGCTGAAATTATTTTAAGTAAAGCATGTGGGGGGTGTATGGCTTATGTTCTTTTACTGGACTAATTGAAAATACTAAATCATGAGATTGTTCTAAATTAAACTATGAATTTTTAATTAGGATTCATAGATATGATGATGAATTACGTAATCTCCCAGAATTCAATTTGGATTTCTCAATTGAAATTTATATTCTTTGATTCGAGTATTTATTTATTCCCCAAAATTATATTTTCACAAAATTGTATTTCAAAATTTAATGTCCCACCCCCAAAGCTTTCAGTTCACTCTGTACCTTTTCTGATTAATTCTTATATTTATAAATTTGCTTCTAATTCTAAGTATATATGGTATTGAGTTACATGAATATGTTCTAGGTTTAATTTTATTATTTATGTTAGGCGAGGTTCATCACAAGGAGGATTAAAGCTACAACTCATCCATTTTATACGTTCATTTTGAGGTGGGGTTTAATTGCTTTAATTCATACAGTGGTTTGGTAGTGATTTATTGCATGTTTATTCTTTATTAAATGCTTTCAATAAATTTCGAGTTTGTCTACTATGTGAGTTGTTCCTATGTTATTCAAATGGCAAAGTTTCTAATAGCCAGGGGCCAAATAAGGTCCGGGGCCGACGAGTCTTCGGGTTCTTCCCGCCGTGCTCCAATGCGAAGTTAAATTCTATGTGTGGAAATACCTAAGTCGTTAGACTCGGCTACAGGGAAGGTCCACAAACTCCACGTGTGGGAATACCTCAGTTCTTAGAACGAACTTTGGAAAGGTCCACAAACTCCACGTGTGGGAATACCTCAGTTCTTAGAACGAACTTTGGGAAGGTCCACAATACTAAATGACAAGTATTAAAGACAAAGTGTGGACAAGGTTTATGTGATTGTTATTCAATTAACATCAACATCTTGTTCATTTATTTTTAGTATTTAATTTAGAATAATTATGCCCCATTGAGTGTACTTGCATACTCATCCCAACATTTAACAATTTCAGGTTGAAGAGCTGGTGGCGAGGAGAGGTGGTGGATGTCAATTAATTTGTCACAATTTATTATAAGAACTTTATAAATTTTCAAGTGTTTCACTATTGTGACTTTTAGGAGATATTCTAGTTTAGACATGATTGATGTTATAAATTAAATTCCTTTTGAGATGTTGTTTATTTCATCAAGTCTTCCGTTGTTATTCAAGTAATTTTAATTAATAAATATGTTCGAAAATCTCATTTCTTTAGTTAAAATTTTAGTTCGTGCCCCTTTACTTCGATTTAGCCTGTCTTTTCACCAAATTTACTTTTATGAAAATTGGGGCGTGACAGGAAGGATAAGAAGAAGCGGTTAGAAGTCGGTTATCAAGATAAGTTAGTTACATAACAGAATGTTCTTGATAGTTGGAAGTCTATAAATACCTTGGAGTATTCTACATTTGAAGACTACTGTTGTTGGTCCCAAAGTTGAGTTAAGATTGAGTAAGCTAAGAAAGTCTAGAGGGGAGGGGTGAATAGACTTTCAAAAATCTTTCAAAATATCAGAATATGCAGTGCGGAATTTAGTCTTCTTATGTACTGTACTGTGCTTACTCAGCTCAGATCAGTACTTTCAGAATAATATGGGCCTTACTAGTTTATACTCAACTTTTCTTTAGATCTTTATCTTTGTAAATTCTTGATGTTCTTAGTTAAACAATTCAAACAAATATCAACCAGAAAATGTAAAGAACACATAATTTTATAGTGGTTCGACAAATGTCTACATCCACTCTCACAACTCCAGTTGTGAAGTTTTATTACTCTTCTTCGAGTTTCTTGTGGCTTAAAGTCCCAAGATTAAGACTTTGATCTTATCGATTATACCTCCAGGTATATCTTCGATCTACTAGTAATTCTACAAGTAACTAGCACACTTGTTTTACAAAATACAAACTTAAACTTGAAAAGTAAAACTTCTCTGTGAATAGCCTTTGATTCTTCTCTTCAATTCAGTGGCTTCTCTTCTTCTTCAATCTCCTTCAACTCTGTGAATTCTTCTTGTGCTCTGTAGACTTAGATTGCTTGTAAACGCTTTAAGATCAGTAGTCTTAGCAGTAGGAGATTACACAGTATTTATAGAACTTAGTATGGCAGTTAGCAGTTTGTGAACTAACTCTAAAACTGTTTTTGTAACTTCTTCTTGTAACCGACTTTGTAACTTCCTTCAACTTCCAAGTCAGCATTTCTTCAATAAATCTTCAGTTACACCTTAAATAAGCTTTCCAAACTTATTCTTCAATTTCACCAAATCAGCACAGTAACTTACTGTTCTGATTTTTACTCTTCGGATTTTACTCTGCTGAGTCAGTCAGCACAGTAACTTAAACTGTTCAAAACTTCTCCAGATTTCTTCTAAGCTTATCTTCAATTCTTCTTTGAAGTCTTCTTATTCTGAAGTAGTCCTCTGAGTCTTCATTAGTCTTCTGATCTTCTTCTAATCTATTCCTAATCTACTATTCTGAACTTTTACATTGCTGAATACAAATAGAATACAACTTTACATATATAAAACCTATCTATACATCAACTGAACTATATACAGATGAGTATATCTAAGTCCTATACTATAAGCTGTCTATACAATACAAAACATCAGCTTAGTTCCTAACAGTTCATATATCAGATCAGTAACCAATAAGATCAGTAACTCATGTAAGATCAGTAACTTACATATAAGATCAGTAAGCATATAAGATCAGTAAATATATAAGATCAGTAACTCAGATTCAAATACATAAGATCACTAAAATTATTCTCAGTTTCCATACTCAGATCAGTAATCTTATTCCAGTATTTCTTAGTTAAGATCAGTAATTTTATTCTTAATATTACTAAATAAGTTCAGTAAACTTATTTCAGTTAGCATTAAGATCAGTAATCTCAATTTAAGTTTCTCATCAGATGGCTTAGTTAAGATGACTTGGAACCACATATATTACTAACTTTAAGTTGCTTTTGGCCATCAAAACATACTTTCATCAACTAGAACATTGTTTATAGGATTCATATCCCAACAATTTCCCCCTTTTTGATGAAGCCAAAACTACTTAAATGTTAATAAATCAGTAGTTAAGTATGTAGTCTATCATAACAGTTCATCATTTCAGAAATCATATCATATTCACAATCAGATCAGGTATTTCACATATTACACATACCAACAAAATATGAAATGATCACAAAATATAGAAATAAAGATTAAGGTTAAGAAATGTTATCTTCTGAGCTTGTCCTTCATCTTCATTCTGTATCTTCAGATTCTGAATGCAACATACATCCTTGCTTTGATATCCATCATATGTTGATGATTAGTGATTCCTTCTTCTTTGATAATCTCAGCAATTATGTTGTTGATCTCCTTGTAATCAGGTTCTCCATTTTCCAGTCTTGGAGGTTCCCAATTTGGTTCTTCAGGACACAAGATTTTGGTTCCAGCACGAGCAGCAACTTGTGCTATGTCTTCCCAAAACTCTTGATCAATGTTCAGCATGAACTCTTCAAAATCAATAAATTCAGCTTCTTTGCTCGAATGATCACCAAACTTCCTCACAATGAAGTTTGCAATCTGCCACTTCTTCTTCAAATTTTTCCAATGTTCCATATTCTCTGTTAGAACAATGAAATCCACAAAGTTTTCATCTTGAAAATCTTTGTCAAACTCTTTTCCTTCAGCTTTCCTTTGAGCTTTCAATTTCTTCTTCAAAGCAGCAACTTTGTTATCAAATCTTGTTTTTAAGAACTTGATATCCTTTTCTTTCTTCTTTTTCAGCTCTGCTTCTTCAGCTTTCTTTTTCTTCAAAACTTCAAGTTTTTCTTCCTCTTCTCTTGAAATTCCAACTTTCAATTTGCACTTTGATCTGGTAAGTCTACCAGTTTCTTCTTCTTCTTGTTCTTCATCAGACAAGACTAACTTTCTCTTCTTCTGAATCGAACTTTCAGCAATATCAGGTCTCTTCTCAACAATCTCTTGACCTTGCTGTTTCTGTTGCTTCCTTAGTTTCAGCTTTTCATTCAGAATAGCAATTTCTTCTTTTAACTCATCCTGACTCACAACCAACTGAGCTTGTTGTGACTGAGTTTGTTCCATCACTTTCCTTGTCTTATCTTCCCCCTTTTTGGCTTCATCATGCCACTCTTTCAAGGAAGATATGTGTTGCTCCAGCTTCTTATGCAACACTTGAGACAAGTTCTTCTCTTGTACTCTATGAAGATCATAAATTTTGGACATTGTATGCTCCATAACCTTTTCATAAGATAGTTCAGAATTCATCTTATTCATTCTGTCAGTAGCTTCTTGAAACATCTTTACAGCATCTTCCAATTTAGCTTGAAGCTCTGCATTCTGCTTTTTCAACATCTCAAAGTCAGAATTATCAGATTCCTTTTCAACAGGAACTGTTCTGATCTGTTCTTGCACATCCTCAAGAATAATAGGATCAGTAGAGTGAATTGGAATGCTTTCCATTTCTTCAGCATTTAACTCTTGATTCTCCAAGGCTTCTGTTTCTTCAATAACAACAGTGTTCTCAAACACCTCTGTTGCATTGTCAACATCTTCATCAATTTCCATAAAATCTTTTTCAGCAGCATTCTCAGCTTCATCAACACCTTTCTCTTCACTCTCCACAAACAAATCTTCATATGAATTAGGAGTTGCAATCTTTTCAACAGTGTACTTAATTCCAGTTAATCTTTCAACAAGATGAACCACAGATTCTGGAGTGACTAACTCAAGAAAAGAGTTAACACCAGCTGCTTGCATCTGCTCTGCTTCCCAATCATCAAAGATTGAAGCACCTCCCATGCCTTCCATAATAACCAAATTCTCCTTCAAAGTACTCCTCTTAAGATACACCTATGTGCCTATCCTAAGGAGTTTCTCAAACTCAACTGAGCTCTCATCCAATCCAGGAAATTGCTTCAATAAAGCTATCCTCAAATCTATCCTGATTCTATCCTCTTTATCACAGATAATGTACTCCATTAAATCAACAGGTTTAGGAGCAATAAATTCAGGTTCAGGGGATGATGAAATGTCAATTGGTTCAGTAGAAGGTTCAAATTCATGTTCAGTAGAGTGATCATGAATCTGTGTTGGGGATTGATGTGGTGAAGGTTGATGTGAAGTTTGATGTTGAGGACTAGAAATTGGGGTAGAATAAAAATTAGTGTTCTGAGGGGATGAATGGGGAGTGTTCTGAGTCACAGACAAATAGTGTTCTGATTGTCCAGAACATGAAGGTTGGGGGTTTTGGGTTTCAGCTTGGCTTGGTTCAGAGTTTGAAGGGGTAGGAGAGACAACAATTAACTTCCTCCTAGCACTTCTTGTCTTAGTTCTTTTATGCACAACAATAGAACTAGGAACACTAACCTCTTGCTCTTCTGATCTTGATTGCACCACAGTCTCCACAAATCTGACTGTTGGCTCAGAGGCAGCTGTAGCAGACCTTCCTCTCCTTGGTCTAATACTGTTCGGATCATGCCTTGCCTTCGATCTAACTTCAGGTTGATTGTCCTCAGATTGGTACATTGAAGCTCCAGACTCTTGTGCTTCAAGTTCTTGAGGTTGTTCCAAGGGGTTCTCTTGTTCAAAACGAACAGACTCCTTCTTCATCAAGAATTTCCCATGATGGAATTTCTTGGGATTACTCCAATACGGCTTTTTAACCAGCTGAGGCAACAAGAAACTCAGCTTGCTTCCAAACCCTAATTTCGATTTAATCGAAAATTCCATAGTATCCTCATCGAACAAAACTTTTTCTTTCTCAATCAGCAGTCTTTCCAAGAAAAATCCTTGCCAATCACCTTGAACTCTGTCAATGATTGCAGCCATAATTCTAATCTTGGAACTTGATAAAGCATCCTGGCTATGATGTTGCCCTAACAAGCATTTTCCTGCTATGTCCATCAAAAACTGCAGACCAGTAGGAAGAACATCCTTCTTCAGATTAGTCAAGGACTCTGTTTCAACTCCTGACCACCTTCCTACACATTCCTTCTCCTCTCCAGCTTTGTAATTCATGATGTCTACTGGGCCTTGAGGCAAATCCAACATCACTTCTAGGATTTCCCTTGTGATAGTGACCTTATGCCCAGAAAGTATGGAGTGAACACCATTGCTATCTCCTTTGAGTTGTAAGTAAAATTCCATTGCCTCCGGTTCATAGACATTGAGTGGAGATGATTCCAGAAATTTCCTCAGCCCACACTCCTCGCACATTGTCAGAATCGCCTGATTTTCAGCATTGTGTCGGCCATTGAAATAGACAACATTTTCTACAAAAATGCCCTTTTCGCGAACCCAGAAATTTGAATCAAATGTTCCTGCAACTTCGTTAGTTTCATTGATAATATTGATAGTTGCCATTTGAGAATTTTGTAGAAACCAGATTTTTCAGCAGTTATGAAGTTATGAGATTTCCAGAAATGAACTCGTAAGCAAGAAGATGATGAGTGATCGTTTTTGTCAAATTCAAAACCAATCTAGGGCTAGGATTGAATTAGATTATCACAACGAATGGTTGGGATTAAGTCTCGAAATTCGAGTTTAACAAGAACTGTTCATATTCTAGTACAATTCTTAATTTTGGAGCCAATATGTGTTTGATAAATACACCACAGTTTTTAGGTTAGAAATAGAAGAGTGTATTAATCTTCTCTATTAGTAATCTAAAATTGAACAATTTTTGACTTAGAGTAATCTAAACCAAAAGACTGTTCTGATGCAAATCAACACAGTAGTTTCCAAAACCATTTCACTTCATTTTCTTACTAGTATATAAGGAAAATTTCACTTACCTGGATCAACTAAGTACTGTGATCAGCTGAGTAACCTTTTTAGGAATCAGATCAGTAGATGAATCAGCACAGTAGATTTCAGATTAGTAGATGGGTCAGCACAGTAATCCTCAGATCAGTACCCAAATTTCCTGATTTCATCTTTTTAATATCAGCACAGTAATCCTCAGATCAGTACTGTGTCAGATTAGTAAAATTATGTAGACAGATTAGTAGTAAACAAATCTTTCTGTAGACAGATTAGTCAGTAATCAGATTAGTTCTGTAGAATAACTGAATTGTAATCAGATCAGTACTGTAGACAAAGAAATTTTGTAATCAGCACAGTTCTGTAGACAAGTCAATTCATTAATCAGAATAAATCTGTAGACTGCTATAGTCTTTAATCAGATCAGTTTAGTAGACTTTTCAAATCTGTAATCAGATCAGTTCCCCCTTCAATGGAGAATTCCTCTTCTGTGCCTGTTTCACCTTGGTAAAAGTGTTAGTTCATGAGATATAAGTGTAAAACAGTACAGATTAGTAACAATATGTTTAATTTAATGATCACATCAAGATTTATGCTAAAGTGACTTAGTGATCTGAGTCAACAAAATGATCTTTAAGAAATCACAGATTCCCCCTTAATGTATGTTCTCAGTGTCCCTCAGCTTTACCAGCTTCCTAATTGGGATGAAGGTCACTTTAGTAACCTTGTTACCTGTTTTAGTGATCTGACATAGGGTTGTCTCTTCTGACTTTTGAGTTTTGATGTACTGCTCTTAGTTTCTGCTTCATATTCCTCTTGGTATAAGATCAGCACCTGAAATGTTAGCACAGTTCTATATACAAACAGAATCCATATCTATCAATCCTAAACTAATGCACAATTCTCTGAATCTCACTTCAGCCAATGGTTTTGTAAAAATGTCAGCTCTTTGAATATCAGTATGAATCTTTTCCATTCTAATATTCTTCTTTTCAACATGATCCCTAATAAAATGATGCCTAATGTCAACATGTTTGCATCTAGTATGTAGAACGGGATTTTGTGTGATGGCAATGGCACTATTACTGTCACAATATATAGGTACATTAGATTCTACAACATTGTAGTCTCTGAGTTGTTGTATTAACCAAAGAAGCTGACTACAACAACTACCCGCAGCCATATATTCTGCTTCAGTAGTAGAAGTTGCCACACTTGTTTGTTTCTTTGAAAACCATGAAATGAGCTTAGTTCCTAAGAATTGACATGAACCTGAAGTAGATTTTCTATCTATTTTGCAACCTCCAAAGTCCGAGTCTGAATAACCACTTAAAGATATATCATCATCTGCAGGATACCATAATCCTCGATTAATGGTCCCCTTTAGATATTTCAATATCCTTTTGGCAGCTTCCAGATGACTTTCCTTGGGGTTTGCTTGAAATCTTGCACATACTCCAACATAAAAAGCAATATCAGGTCTGCTGGCAGTTAGATAGAGTAGAGAGCCAATTAAAGCACGATAGTGAGGTTGGTCAGAAGACTTACCTCCTTCATCAGGATCCATTATGTATGTAGGTTGCATGGGCACACCAACTGTCTTACAGGTTGTAATACCAAATTTATCTAGCAAATTCTTAGTGTATTTTGCTTGATTTATAAAAATACCTTCTGTAGTTTGTTTTATTTGAAGACCAAGAAAATATGTCATTTCTCCCATCATAGACATTTCAAATTTACTTTGCATGAGTGTGGAAAAGCTTTCACTCAAGGTTTTGTTGGGTGATCCAAAAATAATATCATCCACATAAATTTGAACAAGTAATATATCATTACCTTCTTGTCTTCTAAACAAAGTTCTATCAACCTTGCCTTTTGTAAAACCATTTTCAAGTAAGAATAGAGAAAGAGTATCATACCATGCTCTTGGGGCTTGTTTCAATCCATAGAGTGCTTTCTTTAACCTGTATACTTGGTGACTATTCACTTCAAAACCAGGTGGTTGTTCTACATAAACTTCTTCAGCAAGTATACCATTCAAAAATGCACTTTTCACATCCATTTGATACACAGTAAATTTCATATGTGCAGCATAAGCAAGGAACAATCTTATAGCTTCTAGTCTAGCTACAGGGGCAAAAGTTTCATCATAATCAATACCCCCAGCTTGAGAGAGCAACTAATCTAGCTTTGTTTCTAACTACAAGATCATTTTCATCCCTTTTGTTCTTGAAAATCCACTTAGTGCCTACAACATTATGATTACTAGGTCTATCAACAAGTTCCCAAACTTCATTTCTAGTGAACTGATTAAGTTCTTCCTGCATGGCTACAATCCAGTTACTATCACTTAAAGCTTCAATCACAGTTTTAGGCTCAATAGATGATAGAAAACAACACCAGCAAAATAGAGACTTGCTAGGTTCTTCCTTGGAATCAAACAATTGTTTTCTAGTTTTAACACCTATACTAGAATCACCTAGAATCAGATCAGTAGAATGAGCAGACTTCCATGTCCTTCTATTCTTAACAGAAATGCTATCATCATTTTTATCATGCAAATTATCATGCAGATCAGTATCATTTATATCAGCAGATTTGTTCATAGGAGAGCAGTCATTCAATTCTTGTATTTCAGAAGTTTTAGATGACTCACCTTTGTCTTTAACCTTTTCTTTATCAGAATCTTGATCTAGGACTTTCAGGAAAGGATTATATGCTTGTACAGATTCATATATTCCTGTATCATCATCTTCATTGTTGATTTGAAGCTGTAATTTGTCTATTTTCTTACTGAGTTGATGATCAGCAGAGTCCTGCACATTCTCATTAAAGACTACATGGGGTGTTTCTTCCACACATAGGGTAGAGTAATTAAACACTCTAAATGCTTTGCTTACAGAAGAGTATCCTAAGAATATTCCTTCATCAGCTTTTGCATCAAAAGCATTTAATTTACTTTTGCCATTGTTATGTATGAAACACTTACATCCAAAGATATGAAAATAAGAAACTCTTGGTTTTCTGCCTTTCCATACCTCATAAGGTGTTTTACCATGCACCTTATTAAGAGCACTTCGATTTTGGGAGTGGCAAGCTGTATTAATAGCTTCTGCCCAAAATTTCTGAGGTGTGTTGAATTCTGCAATCATGGCTCTGCAAGCTTCTTTTAGTGTTCTGTTTCTCCTTTCTGCAACACCATTTTGTTGAGGGGTTCTGGCTGCACTTGTCAAATGTTGTATGCCAGACTTAGAACAGTAGTCAGAGATGTAACAATTAATAAATTCAGTCCCCTTGTCACTCCTAATCTTGACAATGGGATGACCTTTTTGAACCTGCAACCTCTTCAATGGATCTGGAAGTAGTGTTTGTGTATCACTCTTTTTGTGTAAAAAGACTACCCAAGTAAACTTAGAGTAATCATCTACTACAACTAGAGTATACCTTCTTCCATTCAATGTAGGAGGGTTGATAGGACCATGAAGATCCATATGCAAGAGTTCTAAGACTCTGCTTGTTGAAAGAGTTGGAATGGACTTAAATGAAACCTTTACCTGTTTACCTTTTTGATAGGAATCACATACTTGTGATTTGGAATAGATTTCATTAGGAATGCCCTCAACAAGATGTTCTCTAGCAATCTTGTTGATTATCTTAAAGTTCAGGTGGCAGAGGCGTTTATGCCAGAGCCAACTGTTTTCTTTAGGACTCTTAGTAATAAGACAAGCATTCTTAGGACAACTATTCCAATTCACAGTGTATACACTTCCTTGTCTTGTGCCAACAAGTAGAACATTGTGAGTCCTTTTATCTATTATTTCACATCTTCTGGTCTTGAACTGAACTTTGTATCCCCTGTCACAGAATTGAGATACAGATAACAAATTATATTTCAAACCTTCAACATATGAGACATCTTGGATTTCAACATCTCCATTTTTGATGAATCCAAATCCTTTTGTGATTGCTATTGAGCTATCACCAAAGATGACTTTTGGTCCTTCCTTCTCATGATAGTCAGTAAGTAAGGCCTTGGTACCAGTCATGTGGTGTGAACACCCACTGTCTATGTACCAGGTCTCACCAACTGAACCACCTTTCTTGTATAAGTCCAGTCGATCCTGCAAGGTAGTGATCTTAATAATTTAGGTACCCTAGTTTATTGGGGTCCTTGGGGGTTAGTAGAGAGAGGTACCCAAATGAACATTGAGGATTTGAATAAGTGGGACCTCTTCAGTTTCCTTCCAAATTTATCACAGAACAGTACTTTATTAACCAGTTCAGAATTATCAGCAGACTTAGGATCTATTTTTCTGAGATAGCCTTTCCTTGGTTCTATCCCTTTTTCAGTAAGATCAGTATGTCTGTAATAGTTTGAATATGGTCTAAAAGCATGTGGACCATACGGCTTATAGATGCGTTTTGGTCTTTCCTCACCAATGATATTATAGGATAAAGGTGGAGGATAAAGAACAAATCTCCTAGGTTTAGTTGAATACAGCTGAGACTGCCTTATGAAAGGAGGTCTAGGCTGTTCCCAACTTGCCTGTTCTTGTCTTGACCTACTGTTCTGAGTTTGTCTCTTCTGATTCCAGGACTGATCTGATCTGGTCAGAGGAGTATAACTCTTCTGGTATGGTCTTGACTGTACTGGTCTTAATACATTCTTCATTTTACCATTCTTGGTAGTAGGAGGGATGTATTTAGGCTGTACTTTGAGTTTTGGATCATCATCATAAGTCATAGGTTCTTTTCCTTTATCTAGTTGCAAAGAACTTGTACTAGCTCCATTAGTGTTCTTAAATTCTGAAGTAGATGTACTAGGCAGATCAGTACCTATTCCTCTTTTATCATTTGGAGCTCTATATCTGTCTGAGATAGTTTGATTAATCTTAGTAGAGTTAATCATCCCAGATAGCTTTCGATCTAGGCTCACTACTTCAGATTCTAAGAATCTATTGCGCTCTTCAAGTTTTTCACACTTAATCTTTAAATCATTGAATTCATTAGTCTCTTTGGCTTGAGTTTTAAGCATACCCTGATATAGTTTGTCAATGGATGCATACTTTTCTTGGAGTTGAGACAACTCTTCTGATAGCCTTGCATTTATGACAGCTATATTAGGATCTACTTTTGACTGAGCTTCTTTCAGATTAATGATTTCTTGCTTTAAAGTTATATTCTCATCACTAATTTCAATGAATGCTTTGTTAGCTTGTAGAAGGTCTTCTTCAGTCACTCCTTGGGAATGATGAAGACTACTTCCTACACTGCTAACAGCAGCATCACTTTCATCAGTGTCAGAATTGTTACAAGATTGAAAAGAGTTAGCAGATGATACCTCATCATTTATTTTGGCCATCATTACCAGTCCATCATCTGCTATGAAGGCTTCATCTTCATTGCTAGAGGGGTAGTCAGATGAAGACGATGGTAACTCTTCTGATTCCGAATCAGAGTCATTGTAGGCCATCATTGCCTTCTTACCCTTGGCATATTTTCGATCTCTTCTGGCTTTCCTTTCTTCTCGATCTTCAGAACTCAGATCAGGACATTCATAAGCATAATGACCTGGCTTATCACAATTATAGCAAACAGGATATTTAGAAGTTCTTTTAGGAGGAGAATGCTTTCTGTTCCTGTCATGCTTGTCAATTGAGTTCCTGTCTTTCTTATCAGAATACTTTCTATCTCTCTTTTTAGATGAGTTCCTATCTCTCCTGTTCTCATTAGAGATCTCATCCCTTCTTTCAGAAGAGTTTTGATCCCTTCTGTTCACAGAAGAGTCCCTATTATTAGAACCCTTAGTTTCCTTATAGAATCTCTTGTACCTACCATACCTCTTATTCAGTTTATCAAATCTTTTGATCATAAGGCTCATCTGATCTTTCAGACTAAGATCAGAACTATCTAGTTCATCTTTTATGCTTGAGGCCTTAGACTTAGATGATCTAGACCCCTTAGAGGTAGAGGCTTTCAAAGCTATGTCCTTAGAGGCATCCTTATCCTTATGAATCACAGTAATAGGATCTTCTTCATCTAACTCAAACTCATGTGCCTTAAGTGTTTGGAACATAGTTTCTGCTGGCCAAGAATCAATGTCTTGTGTGGTTTTAATGATCATCTTGACCATTTTCCACCTTTCATCCAAGGCTTTCAAGATTCTCAGGTTAACTTCTCTGTCAGTATAAGTCTTTCCTAATACATCAAGATCATTCATAATTTTGGTAAATCGAGTATCCAACTCATCAATTGATTCTCCTGGCTTCATCTTAAATGATTCAAACCTTTGGACAACAGTGGATAACTTGCTTTCTTTGATCAGTGTAGTACCTTCACAAAGAATAGCCAATTTGTCCCACATTTGTTTTGCAGTCTTACATTTTAGTACTTTACCAAGATACTCATTTGGTAAGGTATGTAAAATGTAGTTCTTGGCAAGACTGTCCAAATTGTTTTGTTTCATTTCTTCCGAAGTCAGTTCTGACCTTGGTTTAGGGACCAGTGCTCCAACTGGTTTAGATGGATCCAGAACAGCAGTGTTTTCCACCATGATGACAATTGGTCCTTCAGTCACCACAGACACCATTAGATCATGGGTCGAGCTAAAGATGGCCTCCATCCTAAGCTTCCAGTAGTCATAATCTGCAATCTTGAACTTAGGCAGTTTGTTCACATTAGTGTCATCCATGTTTAGACAAATAGGGTCAGTAGATAGCAGATAGATTTCAAGTATTCAGATAGTGACAGATATCAAGAAAGAGTAGCAAGATCAGTAAGATTTCCCTCAAGATCTGCAAGGTTATCAAGAAACAGCAGTCCAAAGAACTACTGCTTTGATACCACTTGTTGGTCCCAAAGTTGAGTTAAGATTGAGTAAGCTAAGAAAGTCTAGAGGGGAGGGGTGAATAGACTTTCAAAAATCTTTCAAAATATCAGAATATGCAGTGCGGAATTTAGTCTTCTTATGTACTGTACTGTGCTTACTCAGCTCAGATCAGTACTTTCAGAATAATATGGGCCTTACTAGTTTATACTCAACTTTTCTTTAGATCTTTATCTTTGTAAATTCTTAATGTTCTTAGTTAAACAATTCAAACAAATATCAACCAGAAAATGTAAAGAACACAGAATTTTATAGTGGTTCGACAAATGTCTACATCCACTCTCACAACTCCAGTTGTGAAGTTTTATTACTCTTCTTCGAGTTTCTTGTGGCTTAAAGTCCCAAGATTAAGACTTTGATCTTATCGATTATACCTCCAGGTATATCTTCGATCTACTAGTAATTCTACAAGTAACTATCACACTTGTTTTACAAAATACAAACTTAAACTTGAAAAGTAAAACTTCTCTGTGAATAGCCTTTGATTATTCTCTTCAATTCAGTGGCTTCTCTTCTTCTTCAATCTCCTTCAACTCTGTGAATTCTTCTTGTGCTCTGTAGACTTAGATTGCTTGTAAACGCTTTAAGATCAGTAGTCTTAGCAGTAGGAGATTACACAGTATTTATAGAACTTAGTATGGCAGTTAGCAGTTTGTGAACTAACTCTCAACTAACTCTAAAACTGTTTTTGTAACTTCTTCTTGTAACCGACTTTGTAACTTCCTTCAACTTCCAAGACAGCATTTCTTCAATAAATCTTCAGTTACACCTTAAATAAGCTTTCCAAACTTATTCTTCAATTTCACCAAATCAGCACAGTAACTTACTGTTCTGATTTTTACTCTTCGGATTTTACTCTGCTGAGTCAGTCAGCACAGTAACTTAAACTGTTCAAAACTTCTCCAGATTTCTTCTAAGCTTATCTTCAATTCTTCTTTGAAGTCTTCTTATTCTGAAGTAGTCCTCTGAGTCTTCATTAGTCTTCTGATCTTCTTCTAATTTATTCCTAATCTACTGTTCTGAACTTTTACATTGCTGAATACAAATAGAATACAACTTTACATATATAAAACCTATCTATACATCAACTGAACTATATACAGATGAGTATATCTAAGTCCTATACTATAAGCTGTCTATACAATACAAAACATCAGCTTAGTTCCTAACAGTTCATATATCAGATCAGTAACCAATAAGATCAGTAACTCATGTAAGATCAGTAACTTACATATAAGATCAGTAAATATATAAGATCAGTAACTCAGATTCAAATACATAAGATCACTAAAATTATTCTCAGTTTCCATACTCAGATCAGTAATCTTATTCCAGTATTTCTTAGTTAAGATCAGTAATTTTATTCTTAATATTACTAAATAAGATCAGTAAACTTATTTCAGTTAGCATTAAGATCAGTAATCTCAATTTAAGTTTCTCATCAGATGGCTTAGTTAAGATGACTTGGAACCACATATATTACTAACTTTAAGTTGCTTTTGGCCATCAAAACATACTTTCATCAACTAGAACATTGTTTATAGGATTCATATCCCAACAACTGTTACCAAGAGATTTGAAGCATATCAAAGAGAATTCGAAGCAAACTCTCAGAGTATTAGTTCAGAAAGTTCAAGCTAGAAGACAATGAAGAAACAAGAAGGCTACTACTGAATTAGAGAAGTTTTTCTTTTTTTATTGTTGTTTCAAGTTGCTAGTTACTTGTAAAATAGCTAGTTAGATCGAAGATACACTTGAAAGTGTAGTCGAGAAGATCAAAGTCTTATATCTTGGGACTTCAAATCACAAGAACACTCGATTGGAAGAGTTAATAAATTTCACGACTAGAGTTGTGAGAGTGGATGTAGACAAGTTGTCGAACCACTATAAATCGTTGTGTGTTGTTTACTTTATTTTTTTTGTGTTTAATTGATTAATTGCTTATAAGAACAAGACTAGTAGAGTGTTCATATAGAAGTTCGAATTTCGAATATAAGTTGAGTATAAACTTGATTGGGCTCATTGTTAATCTGATAAATTCCGCATTGTGTATTATGATATATTGAAAGATTTTTAAAAGTCTATTCACCCCTCCCCTCTAGACTTTTACTAGCTTACTCAATATTATAAACTCAACTTGGGACCAACACCCATAGTTACTCAGTGATTTATAGAGCATCTAATATGTGATCTTCTTTTTCAGCATTTGAGAGGTGTATAGGCTCTTTTAGTATTTTTCACAAGTCACTTCAGATGTCAAATACAATCACAAGGGAATTACATTAGTTCAATAATTACAAAAATTATACCAAGGAAACAATTAAGAGACCTATCTTAGTGTTGTCTCAAATGCTACCGCATTTGATACAACACCCTTGATCATATTTTCAGATATTACACAAACCAAGATATTTTAGAAGGGATGAAAACCTCTTATCATCAAGAGCTTTGGTAAAAATATCAGCCAATTGTTTTTCAGTAGAAATGTACTCCAACTTAATAACTTCCTTTTCAACAAGATCTCTAATGAAGTGATGTCTAATACTTATATGCTTTGTTAATGAATGCTGCACTGGATTTTTAGAAATATTTATAGCACTTGTATTATCACAGTATACAGTCAACACATCACTATAATAATTGAGTACAACAACTCCCTGCTGCAATGTATTCTGATTCAGCTGTGGATTGAGACACATAGTTTTGTTTTCTGTTGTGCCAAGAGATCAAGTTATTTCCCATGTAAAAACAACCACCTCTTGTGCTTTTTCTATCATCACTATCACCTGCCCAATCTGCATCACTATACCAAATTAAGGTACAATTTGTATCTTTGCTATGCCAAATGCCTAGATCACATGTTCATGCAACATACTTAATTATTCTTTTAACAACATTCATATGTGGTTCTTTAAGGCCAGATTGGTATCTAGCACATAAACATACACTGGACATAATATCATGCCTACTGGAACTCAAATAAAGGAGACTTCCTATTGTTAATCTGTATAATGTTGGGTCAACATTTTGGCCAACATTATCTTTACTCAGTTTCTCAGTTGATCCTATAGGTGTCTTCATGTGTTTAACATTTTCTAAACCAAACATTTTCACTAGATTTCTAGCATACTTACTCTGTGAAATGAAAATACCATCTTTTTCCTGTTTAATTTATAGTCCTAAGAAGTAGTTCAAGTCACCAACCATGGACATTTCAAAAGTAGATGTCATTTCATTCACAAATAATTTGAGCATATTATCCACATGTAGAACCAAATACTATATCATCAATATAGATTTTGAGCAATCATAATAGCATTCTTGTCATGTTTAATAAACAGTGTCCTGTCTGCTTCTCCTCTTACAAAACCAAATTCAATCAGAAAATCAGTTAATCTTTCATACCATGCTCTAGGTGCTTGTTTCAAGCCATATAAAGTCTTTTTCAGTTTAAAGACATGATCAGGAAACTCAGGGTTCTCAAAACCTTTTGGTTGTTCAACATAAGCTTCTTCCATGAGAGTACCATTTAAGAAAGCAGTTTTAACATCCATTTGGTGCAATTTTATATCAATGTAGCATGCAATGACAAGTAAAAGTATAATGGATTCTATTCTAGCAACAGGAGCAAATGTTTCATCAAAGTCTATCCCTTCTACTTGTGTATAACCTTGAGCAACCAATCTAGCTTTGTTTCTAACTATGTTTCCGATTTCACCAGTCTTGTTTTTAAAGATCCATTTTGTTCCTATGACATTTATGTGATCTGGTCTAGGAACTAATGTCCAAACATCATTCCTACCAAACTGATTTAACTCTTCATGCATTTCTTCAACCCAATTTGCATCATCTAAAGCTTCTTTAACAGTTTTAGGTTAAATCATAGAGTGATAGCATTCATGCTTTACCTTACTACACATAGATGACATACATATTGATCTTACCACATCCTTTGAGTTCATACCCATTCTTCTTCTGGTTTGAACACCTGTGGATTGTTCACCAATGATTTGATCATGTGGGTAATACTTCTAAATCCTTACGGAATGTGTTTTCTTGAGATTATACAAATTTTCAGGATCTGTATTATCAGATGATTCCTCTAGTGTGTCATCATTCTTCTCAACATTCTGAGCCTGTTCAACTTTTTCAGTATTGATTGGAACATCAATCAAATCTGAAATGTCTTCATCTTCAATACTCTTGCCTGTAATGCTTGTATCATCATCAAATAAAACATTTACTGATTCTTATACAGTATCAGTCCTGAAGTTATATATTTTATAGGCTTTGCTATTCCTAGAGTAACCAAGGAAGAACCCTTTGTCACTCTTTAAATCAAACTTATGTAGTTGATCCCTGTCAGATGTAACAAACAAAACCAAAAACATGAAAATATTTAAGGTTAGGCTTTCTATTGTTCAGAATTTCATATGGAGTTCTAGTAGAATTTGTTCTAATATAAACTCTATTGACAATATGACAAACACTGTTAAGAGCTTCAGCCCAAAACCTTTTGGATAAGTTTTTAGAACATAACATGACTCTAGCCATTTCTTGAAGAGTTCCATTTTTCCTTTCTGCTATGCCATTTTGTTGAGGAGTTTTAGGTGATGAAAACACTTGTATTATTCCTTTTGATTCACAAAATTCAGTAAAAGAACTATTTTCAAATTCTCTTCCATGATCAGACTTGATTCTAAACACTTTAGAGTTAAAAACATTCTTGAATCTTTTGTACAGAATTTTGAAAATGGAGAAGGTTTTAGATTTATCTTTTAAAAATTCAATCCATGTGAATCTAGAGTAGTCATCAACCACTATTAAGGAATATCTTTTACCTCCAATACTTTATGTTTCCATAGGACCCATAAGATCCATGTGAAGCAACTCAAAGCAGTGTTTAGTAGAGCAGTGTCCCAACATTTTATGAGACACTTTTACCTGTTTGCCTTTTTGACAAGGTCCACATACCTATTTGTCTGAAAATCTCAAGTCTGGTAAACCTGTAACAACTTTCAATCTTATCAGTTTATCAAGCTGTCTATAATTAGCATGTCCGAGTGTGTGATGCCACAAAGTACTCTCATCAATTTTAGCTTTATTGCATGTAAGTTTAGATTCAGTGAGATAACAATTGTCAGCAGATCTATTTCCCATCATGATACATTCACAATCTTTGTCTAACACATAACATGAATTTTTGTCAAATTTAACATGCAAATCATCATCACATAGTTGACTGATGCTTATAAGATTGGATAGTAATCCATCAACATGTAGAACATTGGATAACTTAGGAAAACCAGGAACATTTAATGTCCCTCTACCAATTATTTTTCCTTTAGATCCACCACCATAAGTAACATTACCACCATTATAAGTTGTATAATAAAAAAGATAATCAAGTTGACCTGTCATGTGTTTAGAACATCCACTGTCAAAGTACCATAATCCAAGAATACATGCTTTTAGAGACATATGAACAACATTACAAGAAGTATTCTCTTTTGGAATCCACACATATTTATTATGTCTTGAATGTTGTGTCATTTCAGGCAATATAGAAGTTTTCAGATGGTTTTTCTTCTTTAAACATTGAGGACTTTTATGACCTTTTTTAAAACAGTAGTGGCAAACCACATCCTTCATACTTATCTGAGTTTTAGCAGAAACACTAGAATTGTAATTCACTTCATCTTTTACAAATACAATAGGTTTCTTATGTTCAGAACTTTTGGAATTTTTACCTTGGTAGCCAATACCTGTTTTTCTTGAATTGTTGGTCATAAGAGAGTCTTCCAGTTTCTTCTTTCCTTCATAAAATCTTTTAAAGCTTAGTGAGGCTTCCTTCAACCTATCTTCAAGTTTAGATATTGCAATATCTTTTCTTGTTAAAATGCCTTCAAGCTTGGTAATGGATTCTCTTAAGTCATAGTTTTCAAAGTTCGGAGACTTAATTATGTGATTAAGTTTCTCAGTTTCAAAAGATATCTTGAAAACCTTTTCATTTGTTAAGGGGTTTTCATAAGAATATTTCTTAAAATCAAGAACAAACACTTCTAGTCTTTCTTTAAGTTTTGAAATTTCCTTATCCTTTTTTGTTAAAAGACTTTCCAGTTTAAAAACAGTGTTAGATAAGTTTTGAATGTCAGCATCTCTTCTGGATAAACCTGCTTTACTTGATGTACCTGTTTCTGTAACAGAACTTGTGAAACAGTTAAATTCTGGAGTACTATTACTCAGTGATGTTCTAAATGATGACTCATTTGTCCTCACATCGTAATAATCATCTAGATCATCATCATCATATTCAATTCTTGCAAATAAAGTTTTTTCATAATCTTTTTCAGGATCATGTTCAACATCAGACTCATCATCATCACATTTAACATTCTTCCTATAATCTTGATCAGGTCTAAACATGTTACCTCTTTCCAATTGTCTAGAAGGATTAAAAGTATTCTTCCTAACAGGCAATTGTTGAGTGTTATTAATCTGAACCTTATGTTGAATATTATCCTTAAACTTATTGTTATTTTTTCTCAAGAAGGTTTTAAACTGTTTAGTAATAAATGCCATGTATTGAGGATTATTGAAACATTCCTCAATGTTATCTTCATCAGATTCAATTTCAGTAACATAGGGGGATTTTCCAGAACCTGATGATGTGGATGATGAGGCATCACCTTTGAAAACAAGAATTTTCTTATCATTATCAGTCTTTTCAGAAATATTCATTTCATAAGTTTTCAAAATACCAATCAACTCATTTTGACTTAACACATCAGTATCCTTAGCTTCTTCTATAGGACATATCTTAGGTTCAAAACGTTTATGAACCGATCTAAGAATTTTATGTACTAACCTTGTATTGGAAATGGTTTCATTTGAAATCTTAGTCAGCCTTTCGTTGTAAGATGAAATGGTTTCATCTTCTTTCATCCTCAAATTCTCGAACTTGGTTCCAAGCATACGAAGTCTAGTTCTTCGTACATTATCCGATCCTTCACAATGCTCTTACAGCCGATCCCATGCATCCTTCGAAGTTATGCAGTTTGAGATGATTTTGAACATTGAGGCATCAGTTGAGGTGAAGATTGCATTCAACACCTTTGAATTGTAATTGGCGGCTGTGATTTCATCATTTGTCCAGTCGAGCTCTCTCTTGATCCGAGCTTCATTGTCTTCATCCGCCGTGGTTCTTAGTTGAGTCCAACCAGCAAGAACACTCCTCCAGGCTCGTTCATCAATGGATTTGATGTACATTCTCATCTTTGGTTTTCAGAAGACATAGTACGTGCCATCTAGAATAGGAGGTTTTAGTGCGGGTGAAAGTGGATACTCCATTTCAGAATTACACACTCTGAGTAGAATCTCTACTTAGTGTATCAAGTAATTGGCTCTGATACCAACTGAAAAAGTGTGTGTGCGTGCAAAATCAGAGATGTTGTCTGTCGTGTTGGCACTGTCCAGACAACACTATGCAGCGGAAATTAAATTGCACGTAGTGAAAATGGAAGTATTCAAAATTTGCGTATAAAATTATGTGAAACGATTACAACCTCTTAGAGGTGTAGAATAACACTATAATGAGTGTAAATAATTTACTAGATCCTACGAAACTATCTCCCTCATAGATCTATGCATATTACTTAGTAAATAAGACCATGATTAACATACTACTATTCGGGTTTACACTAGTATGAAAATCTACAAGAAGAAACAAGTGTTTTCCTAACTAGAAGCGTATAAAGCGTTCTATAGACATCTTCTTCCCACCTTATTCTTCATCCTTCATGTACATATTCTCGCCGCCCATCGCTGCCCATCCCTCCTCTTTTTTTCTTTTTCTCTTTTTAATGCAACAAATCGGCAGCGGCGCCGTCCCTCCTACACCCAGCGCCGACGCCGCCTCCTCCCCTACCCAAGGCCGCGCACATCTCCTCCCTCCCTTTTTTTTCTTTCCGTTTCTGTGTATAGGCGCCGCCCCCGCCCCCTCCCTCTCCCAGCGACGCTGCCGCCCTCCCACGACCACCGTTGCCGCCCCTTCCTCCCTCACTTCCACGGCCGGCGGTGCACGAGGTAGATTTTTTTTCATTTTTTTCCTTTTCTGTTGCCTGTTTCTTCCTCTCTCTCTCTTTTTTTATTTAATTTTCGACAACTCTTGGTCGACAATTATTTGTCGACGATAGTGTATATTTTCGATTAAGATTTGTCAAAACTTTTTAATTTTTTTTAAAAAAATTCTTTCGACTAAGAGTTGTCGACAAGACGGTTTCTCATCGGCAAACGAGTGTCGACGAGGGTGTTTTTCATCGACAAATCAGTGTCGAAATATATATATATATATATATATATATATTTCTGCAGCGGCGGCGACCGGAGGTGCAGGTGCTGCGGCGACGACTCCTCCATCAATTAGGGTTAGGTCAATTAGAATTAGGATTTTAATTTTAGAAGGGAGTGTATCTATCTATGAATATTTTATTAAAAGGGTAAATTAAATTTTTTACATCTATATTTAATTAATAAATGTAGGAAGAAGTATATTTAACAAGTATGGAGGGGTATATAGCCGGGCCCTTAATGAAACCCAAAGTTTTGCAATGCCGCAAGAAAAAAAAAAAGGAAAAAGCTAGCAGCTTCAATTAATGGATGCGGCCCAATTTAGCTGCCATAAGTCCACCTCATATTTTTTGATATACAGCAGCCGTGAGCTGCAGAGGGAAGGAGGGAGCGCAGAAAACAGGGCCCCAACTCCATTGGGGAAGGAGGGCTTTAGATAAATTTTGGAAACCTCTCTCCTCCCACACTTCACTTACTCAATAGTATTTTTTTTTTTGAAGTCACGGGTATTCGATCCAAGAATCGACTAATTTTGTGGGACCAATTCCACCGCCCACTTACGGGGTGTCCCGTTTAAAGTCGAAATTGTTTACACCTTAGAGGGTTTGAACTTGAGACATAGAGAGGAGCACACTCCTAAATTCTAAGCATACACCACTAGACCAACTTCTTGGGGTCACTTACTCAATAGTATAGTTTAGTTTAATTTTCTTTCATTTCTTAGATAGCTTTCAATTAAGGGCAGATGCAGGTTCAACCGAAGGGAGCCTGAAACCCCACCACAAAATAATAAGTAAAATTAATTATATATTAATTTAATAATTTATTTTGATAGTAAATTTATTGCAAAAGTCGTCTCCAAATAAATTTATTATTACACCTATTGTAGTTATATATACTAAAATGATTATTTTGTATGTATTTTAATTATAAAATTAATTTCAAAATAATTACATTTTACATGCATGTTTGAGACTATTATTGATAAAAAATGATTATTTTTGTATTACTGTAGTATTTTTTTAATTTACAATTAATCCATGTAGTAATATTATACAAATAAATAAAAATTAGCCCCTGAAATAAAATAAGAGAGATTAATCAAGAAAATATGATTGATAGTTTAAATTTATTATTTTTTAAATTTTAAATAGCATTAAACAAAATAAATAAATAAAGACATCTTCATTATTCAATAATTTTAATGTTTTTTTTTTTAATTTCAATATTAAACGATACAATGCAACAATAATATTCCCCCACCCCCAACTTTGAATTTTAGGTCCGCCCCTATTTTCGGTGGAGTATTTTATTTTATTGTAAGTGGATAATTTGAAGATATTAAGGTGATACATTTCTTTATTTTAATGGTTTGTTGTTTATATTTTATGAATTTAGTTCATTTATTAATTTAGTTATTGGTTAGATTTATTGTGTTTGTGTGTTTGAATTTATGATGAAAATTGTGATTTAGCCTAATTTTGATTGTATAATTCAATTGAAAAATGTGTAGGTTAGTTTATTGGGTATTTGAATGATCATTTACTTGAATCCTATTATTAGGTTGTATGTTGAAGCATGATTAGTGCAATGAGGGTTGGTTAGTCGTGTAGATTGTATAATCGAGGGTTGGGTTCGTGTGAATTGAGTTTATATTGGGTTATCACAACGAGAGTCGGGTAATTCCATTAGAACCCCTTTAATCTACACTAATTATTTGAATGAGAGTTTGGGTAATTGGTGAGGAGAATTTAGAAGTTTAGTTTTTAGTATTCAAGTGAAAAATCATGATTAGGGATTAGATTATAATAGAGTGGGTAGAACTCCCTAATTGTGTGATTACCCAAGGAATAATGTTTTTATCCGTCCTCCCGATCTTAGGTGCTTAACTAGGTACATGTACTAGTGATCGTGTTGGTGTATACTATAAAGCAAACTTTTAGTGGGCTTTTGTGACGTATATTCGATTTCCTTTTATCTGAAATAAATGGTTTTTCACATTATTGCATTCTTTGTGATTACTTGTATGTCTGCTTATCTTGCATTGTAGACGATGTGGTGGGTTTGTAATCACACAGAAGATCACATTGTCAGTTCCTTGTAAGATATAAACAATATTCACAACTGAGATAGTTATGGACAAAACTATTGGTTTAAGTTGTAGTGTAAACTTGTTAGTGGTTTGTCTTGGCCATTAGTTTATACTAGTGCGCTGTGGCGTATTGAATGGATCACAGATAAGACATGTTCTTCTGTTCTGACTGTTATGAAGAACTAGAGGTCTTTGTGACTTTTATGATTCTTAACCCTAAGTGTGATATTTAGATGTGTGGGGTGCTTGTTCACTACTTTGATGTACCATAGGTGAGAATCTTGGTAGATTCTTCACGCTCCGTATTTTGGGTAGTGACATCGCTCGCATGATGTCTACTTATTGGCATTAGGGCACCGTATCCTGTACTTCCAGACTGATGATGTCCCCTTGAGGAAACTCATAAAGGATTGTCGTATTAAACCCTGCAGGTGGATTTAATCCGTACGACAACAAGGTTGAGTGGTACTACTCAAGGAATTATAGAAATTAATTATTTAAATAAGTCAGAAGCTTTAATAATTAATGGACGTGCGATATCTTAAACACGGGGAATTATAAAGTCTAATAGAAGCCCTGATTCAGTTCGGGATAGGACGGGAGTGCAACATTAATTCTCTAGTGGAATGAATTAATGTTCTCGGGCCAAATTATATGTTCTGGGCTGAACATAAGAGTATTTGGGCCTGTAAGAAGCCCAAACCCTATACCTTCTAATGGATCCCTAGTTTGGCCCATGAACTTATGGAGATTATAAATAGGAGCCTCAAAATAGTTTTGAAACCCTAGCACACACGAAATTGAGAAAAACGACTAGGGTTTCAAGGAGACGAAACTGAGGCACCTTCTCCACGTTTGATAGCGCGCCGTCCACCCGGTGTTCGAGCGAGGTTGGGAGACAGGCTAGAAGATCCATAGATTGGAATCAACGTCTCGATCTTCAAGGGTAACGAATCTAAATTCTGCTTTAGATGCATGTTTAGGTTTTAGTTCATTATTTATACGTTTGGCATCCGACAACGATCCCGGTGATGGACCGCCTTCGCCGGCGCGTTCCAGCAGATCGCTCATACCAAACACCGACCAACGAAATATACGTCAAAGTCGAGCTTAATTTGATTTTCACATAATGAAGAACGCCCGAACACTACTACTTCTCGCAATTTGATATTTGATTATCATTTTACTTGTTTTTTTTTAGTTAGTATATATCTTGTTAATTTTTGCATTTAGTATTAATCGTTCATTCCATGTCTTTTCACTATAATCACGTGACGACACATAACACTAAGGTTACACAAGTAAACTTGTCTCATCTAAAAGTTCGAACTTATAGATAATTAATTATTGTATATTAATTCCTAACACTCCCCCCCACTCGTGGGCCGGATTAACACCTCTTACCTTTTTTGGGGAGGAGGCCCATCGAGTGGACAATTTAAAATGTGTGGAGTGTGTTGGGATATGAATCCTAATACAAGTCCTAAATGATGAAAAGATGAGTTGAGTTTTGATAAGCCAAAAGAAGACTTGAATAATTTCTAAGTGTTGACTGATCTAGTCTAGTTTTGTAAGTCTTCTTAAGCAGATCAGTAGAGTGCAAAAAGAAGAATAAAAACATAAGTATGAAAAGTTTAAGTATGATTGAAAGACAAGTACGAATTATAAGTATTATATAGGTTTGTGTACTTAGCTAATTAAACGATGTATAGAAGCTCATAGTTCATTATTTGTATTGATTTGTAATTGTTATTGATGTATAGATGATAAGTTGACTAAGCTGAGTTATAAAGCTTAATGTAATGTAATAGTCTTGTTAAGATTAGATGATAGGACTAGTATAGATTAGTTTACTACAGAAGTCTACTGAAGAAGAAGACTGGATGCGCAAGACAAGACAAGTACTGAAGAACACTGAGAATTTGTCTAAGTATGGAGACTAGACAAGTGCGAAGTAAAGGAAGAAGAAAACTGCTTTAGTTGGAAACGCGTATGAAGATAAGGATGTTTTATTGAAAAGTTAGTTATGGAATAACTAATTAACTGAAGAAACGCGTGGATGGATAAGAAGAAGCGGTTAGAAGTTAGTTATCAAGATAAGTTAGTTACATAACAGAATGTTCTTGATACTTGGAAGTCTATAAATATCTTGGTGGATTCCACATTTGAAGACTACTGTTACCAAGAGATTTGAAGCATTCTAAAGAGATATTCGAAGCAAATAACACTCACAGAGTTCAAGTTCAGAAAGTTCAAGTCAGAAGACAAGTGAAGATTTCAAGAAGACTGCTATTGGACTAAAGAGAAGTTTTACTTTTGTTGTTGTTGTTCAAGTTGCTAGTTACTTGTAAAATAGCTAGTTAGATCGAAGATATACCTGGTGGTATAATCGAAAAGATCGAAGTCTTATTTCTTGGGACTTAAATCCACAAGAACACACTACTCGAAGAAGAAGAGTAATAATAATTTCGCAACTGGAGTTGTGAGAGTGGATGTAGACAAGTTGTCCAACCACTATAAATCATTGTGTGTTGTTTACTTTACTGTTCTATTTGTGTTTACTTGATTAACTGTTTAATTGATTAATTGACATCTAGACTAGACAAGGACAGTGTTCATCGAATTAGTTGAGTATAATTGACTGGGCTCATTATTAATTCTGATATTTCCGCATTGCGTATTCTGATATATTGAAAGATTTTGAAAAGTCTATTCACCCCCCTCTAGACGTTTTCCTAGCTTACTCAATATTATCTAACTCAACTAGGGACCTACAAGTGGTATCAGAATAGTAGTTTTCGAATTGCTGTTTCTTGATAACATCTTGAAGACTTTGGGTGAAGTTTTGGTTCTTGATCGTTCTGATTCTTATCACATTACTTGAAATACCTGTATCTTGATTTTCTTGCTATACTTCTACCTGATAAACTGCAAAACCATGTCTATGGAGATAAGTGCTAACAAACTTCCCAAGTTCTCTGTTCAGGACTACGACTACTGGAAGTTAAGGATGGAAGTTATTTTCAGCTCAACACATGACCTGATGGTCTCCGTGATTAAAGAAGGACCAGTCGTCACGATGGTTCAAAACACTTCTGCCCTGGACCCGTCTAAAGTCGTTGGCGTGCTTGTCCCTAAACCAAGGTCTGAACTCACTTCTAAAGAAATGAGGCAGAACAATTTGGACAGTTTGGCCAAGAACTATATTTTACACACCCTTCCCAATGAGTATCTTGGGAAAGTGTTAAAATGTAAGACAGCCAAAGAAATGTGGGATCGACTTGCTATCATTTGTGAAAGAACCACCCTGATCAAAGAAAGTAAGCTCTCCACAGCTGTTCAAAGGTTCGAATCATTTAAGATGGAGGCTGGTGAAATATAGACTAGTTAGATACTCGTTTCACACGTGTTATGAATAACTTGGAAGTGTTTGGTATGTCTTATACTAATCGTGAAATTAACTTGAGAATTCTTAAGAGTCTTGATGCTAGATGGAAAATGGTCAAGATGATCATAAAGAATACTCAGGACATCGATGAATGGTCTGCTGAAACGATGTTCCAAACTCTTAAGGCGTATGAGTTCGATCTAGATGAGGATGACCATATAGCCAGTAGTGATAGGGAGAATGCTGTGTCGAAAAATGTTGCTTTTAAGTCTACTTCGTCTAAGAGCTCAAGAGTAGACAGGTCTAAGTCTAAGACTAAGTCTGCTAGCATAAAAGACGAGTTAGATAAATCTGATCTCAGTCTGAAAGATCAGATGAACCTTATGGTTAGGAAGTTCGCCAGGCTAAACAAGCGCTATGGTAGATATAAGAAGTTCTACAAAGACTATAGAGGTTCTGGTAACAAGGACTCGTCTGAGACTAGACGAGACCGAAACTCATCTGAAAGGAGAGATGAAGTCTCGAAAAGTAACAGACGAGATAGAGAGTCTGACGATAGGAAGATTAAGCGTTCTGATAGACGAGATAAGAGAAGGGATAAATCTCCTGATAAAAAGTCTACTAACGATCCTTTGTGTTATAACTGTGAGAAACCAGGTCACTACATCTACGAATGTCCAGACCTGAGCACTGATGATCGTGAAAAACGTAAAGCAAGAAGGGAACGAAGATACAACCGGGGTAAGAAGGCAATTATGGCTAATGATGACTCTGACACGGATTTAGACGAGTTGCCGTCGTCTTCATCCAGTTACCCGTTTGATCGAGATGAAGTAGAAGCATTCATAGTGGATGATGGGTTATGCTGCATGGCAAAAATTGAGCAAGAGGTATCATCTGCAACTTCATTTCAATCTTGTGATGAATCAGAAACTGATGAAAGTGATACTACCGATAGTGGAATAGGAAGTAGTCTTCACCACTCTACTGGTGTGACTGAAGAAGACCTCCTACTTGCTAATAAGGCATTCATTGAAGTCAGTGACGAGAACATCATCTTGAAACAAGAAATCATTGATCTTAAGGAAGCCCAGTCTAAAGTAGATCCTAATATAACAGTCCTAAACGAATGCTTTATAGAAGAGTTGAGACAACTCAAAGACAAGTGTGCGACAACAGACAAGTTATATCAAGAACTACTTAAGATACATGCTACTGAGACAAATGAATTCAATGTCTTAAAGAGCAAGTGCAAAAAGCTTGAAGAACGCAATAAGTTCTTAGAGACTGAGGTCGTAAATCTGGACCTTAAACTGTCTGACTTGGTTAAATCCTCAGTGATTAATCAAAAACTGTCAGATATGTATAGGGCTCCAGATGACAAGACAGGGTTGGGTGCATATACACCTGACTCGCCTACTCAAGTCATTGAGAACCCCTATTGAAGTTAGTTCAAGCTCTTTGACACATGATAAAGGTAAAAGACCAATGGAATACGATACTAGAACGACATCCAAAGGCACTGTACTGAAACAGACTAGAGTTAACACTCCAATTGCCAAAGGTGGCAAAAGGAATGTTGACAACAGACCTGTTTCGTTTAGAACAAGTCGAAAAAGGATCACTAGTCGTGGACGACCAAACTAGGTCAGATACGAGGATTGGTATCCTGAAGAGACGAGTTCTAGACAAGTACAAACTAGATGGAAAGAGCCTAGACCTCCTTTCATAAGGCAGTCTGAGCTCTACTCGTCTAGGCCTAGGAATGTTACTCCCAAGTATCGTACTCAACCGGTCTTGTATCCTCCACCTGAATCCTATGATATCAAAGGAGAGGAAAGACCTAAATATGTCTATAAACCGTATGGCCCCAATGCATACAAGCCCTACTCTGACTATCAAAGGCCCATGCCTACTCAAGTAGAGGTTAAGTCAAAAGGCTACCTCAAACGAGTAGACCCAAGGTCTGATGATAGGCCAGACAACGACAACAGGGTCTTATTTTGCAACAAGCATGGTAGAAAACTTAAGAGATCAAACTTGTTCAGGACTCCTATGTACATTTGGATTCCTTTGAACTCGACTAACCCCCCACGACCCCAATAGACAAAGAGGGTACCTAAATTATTAAATATCATCAATGCAGGGTCGACTTGACTTGTACAAGAAGGGTGGCTCAGTAGGAGAGACTTGGTACATAGACAGTGGTTGTTCGCACCACATGACTGGTACTAAGGGTCTTCTATCAAGCTACTACGAGCAAGAAGGACCTAGGGTTATATTCGGTGATAGCTCTACAGCCATTACAAAAGGCTTTGGCTATATCCGGAATGGAGATGTAGAGATACAAGACGTATCCTACGTGGAAGGTTTGAAATACAATCTCTTATTTGTTTCTCAATTCTGTGATAGAGGTTATAAAGTGCAGTTTAAAAGCCGAAAGTGCGAAATCATAGACAAGAGGACTCATACCGTACTGCTCGTCGGCATAAGACAAGGCAGTGTATATATTGTGAATTGGAATAGTTGTCCACGGGACACTTGCCTTCTTAGCAAAACACCTAAAGAGATCAGTTGGCTTTGGCATAGACGCCTTTGCCATATGAACTTTAAGGTGATTAATAAGATTGCAAGAGATTACCTTGTTGAAGGTATACCCAACGAAATCTATTTCAAGTCACATGTATGCGATGCCTGTCAGAAAGGTAAACAGGTAAAAGGTTCCTTTAAATCCATTCCAACTCTCTCAACAAGTAGAGTTCTTGAACTTCTACATATGGACCTACATGGCCCAATTACTCCTCCAACCTTGAACGGTAGAAGGCACACACTTGTTGTGGTAGACGACTATTCTAAGTTCACTTGGGTAGTCTTCTTACACAAGAAGAGTGATACACAAACACTCCTACCTGATCTGTTGAAGAAGATTCAAGTTGAGAAGAATCAGTCCATTGTCAAGATCCGTAGTGACAAGGGTATTGAATTCATTAACTGCTACATCAAAGATTTTTGCTCTAAACGTGGTATCCAGCACCTTACTAGTGCAGCAAGGACACCGCAACAAAACGGAGTAGCAAAGAGAAGGAACAGAACCCTTAAGGAGGCATGCAGAACCATGCCGACAGAGTATAATACTCCTCAAAAGTTTTGGGCAGAGGTGATCAATACGGCATGTCACTCCCAGAACAGAAGTGCTATCAATAAGGCACTAGGTAAAACACCCTATGAGGTATGGAAAGGTCGAAAACCAAGAATTTCATACTTCCACATATTTGGTTGTAAGTGTTTCATCCATAACAATGGGAAAAGTAAGGTGAATTCATTCGATGCTAAAGCAGACGAGGGGATATTCTTAGGATACTCCTCGACTAGGAAAGCATTTAGAGTATTCAACTACTCGACTCTATGTGTGGAAGAAACACCACATGTTGTTTTCAATGAATCTATACAGGACTTGTCTACCGACCCGATTAGTAAGAAAGTAACCGATCTTTCAATTGAAACTGATAAAGAATCAGAAGTATATGAATCTGTTCAAGCCTATAACCCATTCATGAAAGCTCTCGAGTCTGATGACAAGGAGAAGGTAAGTGCTCAAGGTAAACCTACTAGACCAATTGACATGCCTGAACTAATCAACTCGTCTACTCCTATTAAATCTCCTGTTACAGATGATGTTGAAATGCATGACGATGTAGTTGATTTAGATGATGATAGTATACATGCTAAGACTAGAAAAACATGGAAATCTGCTCATGATACTGAAAATATCATTGGTGACTCTACAGTTGTTGTGAAGACTAGACGACAACTCTTTGAGTCGCAAGAACAACCTAGTCCATCCTTGTTTTGTTGGTGTTGTTTCCTTTCATCTATCGAGCCTAAAACCATTAATGAGGCTTTGACTGATAGTAACTGGATCATTGCCATGCAAGACGAGTTGAACCAGTTTGTTCGAAACGACGTCTGGGAACTTGTCGATAGACCTACACATCATAATGTAGTTGGCACACGATGGATTTTAAAAAATAAGAAAGATGAGAATGATGTAGTCGTTAGAAACAAAGCTAGACTAGTAGCCCAAGGCTATTCTCAAGTTGAAGGCATAGATTATGATGAAACTTATGCACCTGTTGCTAGACTAGAAGCCATTAGATTGTTCCTAGCATATGCTGCTTATATAAAGTTTACTGTATATCAAATGGATGTTAAAAGTGCATTTCTTAACGATGTTCTTGTGGAAGAAGTGTATGTTGAACAACCTCCGGGTTTCGAGGTGAAAGGCAATCAAGTGTACAAATTGAAGAAAGCCTTATACGGATTAAAGCAAGCTCCCAGAGCATGGTACGATACTCTTTCTCAATTTCTATTAGAAAATGGTTTTACTAAGGGCAAGGTCGATAGAACCTTGTTCAGAAGACAAGAAGGTAAGGATATCCTACTTGTTCAAATTTACGTGGATGATATAATTTTCGGATCACCCAACAAAAAGCTGAGTGAAAGTTTTTCAACACTCATGCAAAGTAAGTTTGAAATGTCAATGATGGGAGAAATGACTTACTGCCTTGGACTTCAAGTAAAACAAACTCCCGATGGGATTTTCATAAATCAAGCCAAGTATACTCGTAATCTACTAGACAAGTATGGTATTAAAACTTGCAAATCTTCTGGAGTACCTATGCTACCTACCTATAGGATGGATCCAGACGAGAACGGTAAGTATGTAGATCAAACACATTATCGTGGTGTTATTGGTTCATTACTGTACTTAACTGCTAGTAGACCTGATATTGCATTTTCTGTTGGTGTATGTGCTCGATTTCAAGCTAATCTAAAAGAGAGTCATATGGAAACCACTAAACGGATACTGAAATATTTGAAAGGAACCATCAATCGTGGTATATGGTATCCTTCAAATGATGATGTATCCCTAAGTGGCTACTCTGATTCTGATTTTGGTGGCTGTAGAATAGATAGGAAATCTACATCTGGTTCTTGTCAATTCTTAGGCACAAAACTCATTTCATAGTTTTCGAAAAAGCAGACAAGTGTTGCTACCTCTACTACTGAAGCCGAGTACATGGCTGCTGGTAGTTGTTGTAGTCAATTATTGGGGCTTATTCAACAGCTTAGAGACTATAATATTTGTGAATCAAATGTTCCCATATTCTGTGACAGTAACAGTGCTATTGCCATTACATAAAATCCTGTTTTGCACACACGTTGTAAGCATGTTGATGTGAAACATCATTTCATACGTGATCATGTAGAAAAGAAGGATATTCGCATGGAAAAGATTCACACTGATTTCCAAAGAGCTGACATTTTCACAAAACCATTACCTGAGGCTCGTTTTCGTGAACTATGCATTAGTCTAGGACTAATTGATCTAGACCCTACTAGTATGTAGTTGTGCACTAACAAGACAGGTACATCACAAACGAAGATAGGAGAGAAAGACAAGTTACCACAAAAAATAGAGCACTCGTCTACTCGTCAACAAGACAGGTAAACAAGGTCAGACAAGATGACCAAACAACCCGATGAGGAAGCTGGTAAAGCTGAGGGTAATACTAAGGGAATAAACATTTAAGGGGGAATCTATGATTTCTTAAATATCCTTATGGTGACTCTTAAGTTTGTTAAAAGTCATCTTGTTCGAAACCTTGAAGTTCTATAAATGATTGATATTCAAATATTTATTCTACTTCACTGCTCGTACCTATATTCACACGTCGCATAAGACGAGACAGGTACATGAAGTTGTTCGAACACTCAGACAGACAAGCACAGTCGAAGAGGGAACTCGTCTGATGCTAAACAAGTCTACTGATCTGTTCTGATGAACTCGAACAGACAAGATAAGCTCTCTCGTGATCTTAATATTCTATAAGTGTTTGAGTTGTTTGATTAAGGTTATTAATGTAAATTGACAATGCGAATTCTGGAAAACCTAGAATTGGATATATACACTCCATTTAAATGAGGTGTATACACCTAGTTCCCGCCTAAACTCTACTACGCTAGGTCAGATAAGTACACTTCTCTGACTTAACCAATAGAAAAGGTGGATTCCAAAATTTACAATATCAAATCACATTATTGTCTCGATTACGCAACTGAATTCCAAAGGACTCTACCGTTGGATCAAACCTCTTAATCTTAGCCGTTGATTCAAACTTTTCTTGTAACAAAACCACTCAACTCTCCTCATATCACGCCTCACGTTTACATTACTTTCCTACTCTCAAGTAATAAAAGTTCTTGTGTTTCTCAGAAATTGTTTATCGAAACCTACATATCTCTACCAATATGTCGATTGTATCTATGTTCGATGTTAGAACTAACATGCAGGCAAGATTTGACTTGGGAAAATACACCAGTGAAGGAAAAGTGCATGTTGAAGGATCAGTGTTCTTCAATGGAAGACACACAGACGACAACAAGGAGATCTTAATCAAGTGTCTTAGGTGTGGTTTGAGACCATACTTGGAGGTATTTCCAGAAGTGGTGTATGAGGAAGAGGTGCTCGAGTTCTATGCCACTGCTGCTCGACAAGGCGACTCAATCGAAGCGTTCATTATTAGAAGCCGAGTGGAAATCACTCGAGAAGTTGTGTTCGAAACATTGAAACTAACTTCGGGTACGATTGATGTGGAGATGTATGGAGCAGGGCAGGAATTGAGGTATCTTAGTATTTTCTGTGGCAAAAAGTTGAAGTTAAATCGAGATGGAAAGATTTCGTCTGTTAAGAAGAAGGAGCTTCTAGACAAGTACAAGACTCTTCTTGACATCGCCAGTAAGATGTTGTTAGGAGTTACTGGAAGCTTTGATTCAGTAACACTTCAAAAGACGTGAGTGATGGCCGCAATCTATGACGACATCATTGATGGAAATTGGTACAAGCTTTTCATTAATCGACTGATGTATTTCGAGAAGAATGTTCGCGTTGATCCAGATTCTGCTGAATGGATCGTGTCGGCTGTTGTAAGCTTTGGCAACAAGCTTAGTATTCTTCTACCCGTCTTACTCCCGAACATGACGACCTAGAGCAAAGGCAAGCCGTTTCATGTTTTCAAACATTATTTGAAGAAAGATGCTCTGGATAGACAGGCTGAGCAAAGAGTTGTGGAACGTGGGCAAGTTAGGATAAACCCACGAGATGCTATGTTGGAAGCTGCTCACTCGTCTAGTGCTGAGGAAGATGAGTCTGAAGCAGAAGCTGATGCTGATGTTGGAACTAATGGTGCACTAGTTGAATATGTGTCTAATGAAGCTATGATTGAACCCGTTGAAGATTCGGAAGAAATAGAATCAGACAAGGAGAAATTTATTGAGATTGGAGAAACCTATCGGCTGGTGAGAGTCGAGTCGAGTCCCTCACCAGACAAGTCGACTGAAAAGGTTAGTACTTCTGAACGACCTATTTCAATTCCTCTTGATCTACCTGTGAAAACCAAGGCAAGATCTCTTCGATCTCGTGCCAGACCTATACCCAAAACCTCTCCGTTGGCAGTTCAACCGTTAAGAGCCAACGTTACCCAAGACACAATTATATATGATACAACTGATACTTCGACAGTTGTCAAACCAAACCAAGCCACATCACAGCCCCCAGAAACCACAGTCCATATTCCCTCTACCTCAACAGAATATGTTGACCCGTCTAACCCATCTATTTCGGGAACTCCACTAGTTGCCACTACAACAACTGAGTTAAGGACCCCACTTACTCAGACCCCTCCCGTTAATAGATTTGAAGCCCTAGTCAATTATCCAATGTGCTTACGCGAGAAGAGGCTGCGTGCACGAATGACTAGAAATTTAAGGAAGATGCTGCCTACAGTTGAGATCGACACGTCTTCTGAGACGTATGAAAAGCTGATTCGGATATTGATGAGGATGAAATTAAGAAGAAAGATCGTGATTGAAAACTTAATTGTATTTTCCTTTTCTGCTCTAATTTTCCTTATTGCACGTTTTCTTTATTTTGGTATATTGTCGAGAGAATCAATTTGTGTTACAATTTGTCTATGTAGTCAGCTCCTATATATATGGGGTTTTGACATGTAGGAGAATCAATTTTTGAATAAAAAAAAATAAAGAGCAGATTAGCTTCTTTTGAATTGCAATTACGGTATTCTTATTGAATCAACGTTTTTGAATTCGTGTCACTTTTTCGGGTATTCTTAGAATCAACGAACTAGTGTGTTTTTCTCGTATTGTCATTTTCATACGCTTCCGCGACCTACATCAGTTGGTAATTAGAGATCAGGTACGATTCTTGATGACGATTTCAATTATCAATGAATATTTTGATGAAAATTGTGGTTATGATGGACCACAAATTTTCGATGATTATTATGATGAAGAATGTGGTTGTGATGGACGGTCAATTTTCGATAATTTTGTCGATATTTTGGTTGATAATTGCTACAGCGGCCCTCCATTTTTTTACGAGGAGAATGAAAGTATTTTTATAATTGACGATGTTTATCTCAATATCTTTGATTCAACGATGGGGGTTGAAAAAAAATATTTTGTGTTATTTATTAATGGTGATGACAATCACACTGCTCTGACGATGGAATGTCAAGTTGATTCTATTTTGTGGTCGAAAGAGTACAAAGATGTTCCAGCTCGCCTTCAAACCTAGACGATGAGGATTCGAGGTCGAATCGTTTTCAACCGGGTGAGAATGATGAGGATGAAATTAAGAAGAAAGATCGTGATTGAAAACTTAATTGTATTTTCCTTTTCTACTCTAATTTTCCTTATTGCACGTTTTCTTTATTTTGGTAGATTGTCGAGAGAATCAATTTGTGTTACAATTTGTCTATGTAGTCAGCTCCTATATATATGGGGTTTTGACATGTAGGAGAATCAATTTTTGAATAAAAAAAAAATAAAGAGCAGATTAGCTTCTTTTGAATTGCAATTACGGTATTCTTATTGAATCAACGTTTTTGAATTCGTGTCACTTTTTCGGGTATTCTTAGAATCAACGAACTAGTGTGTTTTTCTCGTATTGTCATTTTCATACGCTTCCGTGACCTACATCAGATATGCACTTGGGTTGCATTGAAGAAAGGTCAAACTGAGGATATTTTTGAAGTTATCAATGGAATGGGTGGAATTGCAAACTTCCAAGATTGGGAGATGGAGCAACTGGAAAACAGTGGTGTTAAAGATCATTCTGAACTCTTCCCACCGCATGCTTTGACTTCTCTTGTCAAAAGGATATTGGATATTTCAGATGATATTCTGCCATCAGAAGCTAAGTCGAGTGTTGGCATTCAAGTTTCTGATACTGATCTTGCAAGAGTCGAGTTGGTGCAAGAGGTGGAATCAGCAGTAGAAGTGAAGGCTACTGATCCAGTTAGTGATCTTGAGAATGTCTCAGACCAGATGAGAGGTCTAGTATTCAAGTTCCAAGTGGAACATTCTCAGAGTCCAAGAACTGATGTTGGACAGATCACAAGGCAGTTTGAGAAGTATTTTCCAGCCGAGCTATGTAGCTATGTGAAGAAGCTTGGTGATATGGTCAAGAAAGATTCAGATGAAGCTGAAAGATCCAGTTGAATTGAATCAGAGTCCAGGGCCCTAAAAAAACTTTGCCCAAAATTTGGTTCAAGGAAAAAAGGAACACCCTTCTAAAACTATCGGGATATATACACGTAAAAACTATCCAAACTAAAAAAGATCGTAGCAGAAAAATAGATTTATGGGGAATCAAAAGCATCGCTTCATCGTCCCTAATACTTGACGACAATGTTCAACTCATTGACAAGCTTCGTTGTTGGATCAATAGTGAAGGCCTCATAGGAGATGACCTATTGACAACATTGTCCGGATGTTGTCGTTGTGAAACGTCCACTCTAGTCAAATTGGTGCCTTCGGGCTTCACCGTAGCGCAGGGGCGTAACCGCAAAAGTAATTAAGATCGTCAGCGGGCGACTCTAACAAGATAATAATCACCAACTTTTGGGTGTTGTCCGAGAACTCATCCCTACAATCGTCGGAGAGGCCCGAGAATGAGTTATGCATTAGGATTGTAGTGTCCACGATAGTCGAGGTAGGAGCGGGATTCTTAGCCGGACAGGTGCCTGAGAGGTCCCGTTTTTTATGATAGGTGTTGGGATATGAATCCTAAAACAAGTTCTAAATGATGATGAAAATATTAAAGATAAAGTTTTGATAAGCCAAAAGAAGTTTGAATTTTTCTAAGTGTTGACTAATCTAGTCTAGTTAAGTTGAAGTCATCTTGAACAGGATCAGTAGAGTTTACATAAGCTAATATAGGAAAAGACAAGTACTTATAATTGATATCATGTTATTACTTCATATTTCATATTTGTATATGTTAAGATTGTTATTGAGCTATGAATAATTGTTGTATAGAGCTCATGTTTAAATGTAATAGATAGATTCTTTGTATAGTTTTATAAGTTGACTAAGCTTTGTAAACAAGAGCTTAAAGTAATGTAATAGTCTTGTTAGGATTAGTTGATAGGACTAGATAAGTTCTATGTTGTAAATCTGAAGAAGTCTACTGCACAAGTTAAGTTGAAGACGCAGTCTACTACTACTACACAAGACAGGTACGACTCAACAAGACAAGACAAGAAGACTAAAGTTAGTTACAAACGCGTGTTGAAGATAAAGTTTGAAGAGTTAGTTAAGGAAAAACTAATTAACTGGAGAAACGCGTGAAAGGATAAGAAGTTTCAGTGAGAAGTTAGTTTTCAAGAAAAGGTTGTTATACAACTAAATGTTCTTGGAATTGGAAATCTATAAATACCCCAAGGTATTTATTCATTAAAAACAACTGGAATACATATACTGAAGCTACATAGTGAAGAATTGTTTGAAGTTTCTCTCAGAGATTGAAGTTCAGAAAGTGAAGCTACACAAGACAAGTGAAGAATTCAGAAGGCTACTACTGAACGAAGAGAAGTTTTATTTTCGTTTACTGTTTCAAGTTGCTAGTTACTTGTAAAATAGCTAGTAAGATCGAAGATATATCTGGAGATATAATCGAGAATATCTAAGTCTTATTTCTTGGGACTTAAAGCTACAAGAACATATTACTCGATTGGAAGAGTTAATAAGAATTTCACAACTGGGTTTGTGAGAGTGGATGTAGACAAGTTGTCGAACCACTATAAATCTTGTGTTTGATTTACTTTACTGTTTTGTTTGCTTGTTTGAATTGATTTATTGTTTACTTGTTAAACATACATAACTAAACAAGACTAGTTGAGTACATAAAACAGAGTTCTCGAATTAAGTTGAGTATAATCTTTAATTGGGCTCATTGTTAATTTCGTATTCCGCACATTGTAATTCTGATATATCGAAAGATTTTAGAAAAGTCTATTCACCCCCCTCTAGACATTTTCTTTAGCTTCCCTCGATATTAACTCAACTTAGGGACCTACAAGTGGTATCAGAGCAGTGGTTTACGAACTGCTGTTTCTTGATAACCAACTCAAGACTTGGGTGAAAATCTCAGTCCAAGATCATACTTGCTTACGTGTTCTTGTTCAATATTCTTGATATATTGTTTTCTTGTTCCCTGTTCTTGACTCATATACTTCTTGATCATAAAACTGATTAGCACTAGACTACTTGTTAAAACATGTCTCTTGAAATAAGCGCTAACAAGTTGCCTAAGTTTCAGGTTCAAGATTATGACTATTGGAAACTAAGGATGGAAGCCATCTTCAGTTCCACTCACGACTTAATGATCTCCGTCATCACTGAAGGTCCGATAGTGACCATGATTCCCAATACTACTGCCCTTAACACTAATCAACCCGTGGGTACACTCGTCAAGAAACCAAGGTCAGAACTAACCTCAGAAGAAATGAGACAGAATAATTTGGACAGCTTTGCCAAGAATTACATCTTACACACTCTTCCTAACGAGTATCTGGAAAAAGTGTTAAAATGTAAAACTGTCAAAGAAATGTGGGATCGCTTAGCTATCATTTGTGAAGGAACATCCCTAATCAAAGAAAGCAAGCTTTCCACTGCAGTCCAAAGATTTGAATCATTTCATATGAAAGCTGGCGAAACTATAGACCAGTTGGATACTCGTTTTACCAAAATCATGAATGACTTGGAAGTCCTTGGTAAATCTTACACTCCACATGAAATCAATCTTAGGATTCTCAAAAGCCTTGATAGTCGATGGAAAATGGTAAAAATGCTTGTTAAGAATACCCAAGATATAGATGTATGGACAGCAGAAACCATGTTTCAAACTCTAAAGGCCCATGAGTTTGATTTAGACGAAGATGAACCTATAGTAAGTAGCGACAGAGAACATGCTGTATCCAAGAACGTTGCTTTTAAGACTAGTTCGTCCAAGGTAGACAGGTCGAAGTCTAAAACTAGGTCTACTTCTGTGAAAGACGAGTTAGATACTGATCTTAGTCTGAAGGATCAGGTAAGCCTCATGGTTAGAAAGTTTGATAGGTTGAACAAACGTTTCGGAAGATATAAGAAGTTCTATAGAGAGCATAGAGGGTCTGCTTCTAAGAACTCGTCTGAGACCAGACAAGACCGAAACTCGTCCGAAAGGAGAGACGAAGTCTCGAAAGGTAACAGACAAGATAGAGAGTCTGATAGTAGGAAAATTACTCGTTCTGATAGACGCGATAAACGAAGGAACAACTCTCCTATTAAAAAGGCTACTAATGATCTCTTGTGCTACAACTGTGAAAAGCCAGGTCATTACATATATGAATGTCCAGACCTGAGTACTGATGATCGAGAAGAACGTAAAGCACGAAGGGAAAGAAGATACAACCATGGTAAGAAGGCAATGATGGCCAATGATGACTCTGAGTCTGACTCAGACGAGTTGCCATCATCCTCATCTAGTTACCCGTCTGAACCAGATCACGATGAAGCTTTTATAGTAGATGATGGTCTATGCTGCATGGCTAAAATCGACCAAGAGGTATCATCTGCTACTTCTTTTCAATCTTGTGATGAATCAGATTCTGATGAAAGTGACACTGCCAGTAGCAAAGTAGGGAGTAGCCTTGAAGACGACCTCCTACTTGCCAACAAGGCAATCATTGAAGTCAGTGACGAAAACATCATTTTAAGACAAGAAATCATTGATCTTAAGGAAGCTCAGTCTAAAGTAGATCCTAATATAACAGTCCTAAATGAACGCTTGCAAGAAGAGTTGAGTCAACTCAAAGACAAGTGTGCATTGACAGACAAGTTGTATCAAGACCTACTTAAGACACATGCTACTGAGAAACATGAATTCAATGTTTTAAAAAATAAGTGCAAAAAGCTTGAAGAACGTAATAAGTTCTTAGAAACCGAGGTTGTCACTCTAGACCTTAAACTTACTAACCTGGTTAACTCTTCAAAGGTTAACCTTGAACTGTCAGATAGGTATAGGGCTCCTGCTGACAAGACAGGCATAGGTGCTGAGACATCAAGCTCGTCTACTCTAGTTCCTAAGAACCCTACTATTTTCATCTCAAGCTCTTTGACTAATGATAAAGGAAAAGGACCAATGATATACGATATTGATACTCCATCTAAAGGTACTGTACCAAAACAAGCTCGAGTTAACATTCCAATTACCAAAGGAGGTAAAAAGAATGGTAACAACAAGTCTGTTCAACCTAGAACTAATCTTCTAAAGACCACTAATCGTAAACGATCCAACCAGGTCAGATACGAGGATTGGTATCCTGAGGAGACTAGTACTAGACAAGTACAGACTAGACGACAAGAGTCTAGACCTCCTTTCATAAGGCAGTCTCAACTCTACTCGTCTAGACCTAGACAGGAAGGTCAAAAATATCGTACACAAGCAGTTCTATATCCTCCACCTTTGTCATATGATATCGAAGGAAAAGAAAGACCTAAACATGTCTATAAACCGTATGGACCTAATGCATATAAACCCTACTCTGACTATCATAGACAAGTGCCTACTCAAGTAGAGATCAAGTCGAAAGGCTATCTCCAAAGAGTAGACCCGAACTCGACTGATAGGCCAGATAAGGACAGCAAGGTCTTATTTTGCAACAAATATGGTCGAAAGCTCAGAAGATCAAACTTGTTCAAGACTCCAATGTACATTTGGATTCCATTGAACTCGACTAACCCCCCAGGACCCCAATAAACAAGGAGGGTACCTAAATTATGTAATATCGTCGAATGCAGGGTCGACTCGATCTATACAAGAAGGGTGGCTCAATAGGAGAAACTTGGTACATAGACAGTGGCTGTTCGCACCACATGACTGGTACTAAGACACTTCTATCAAGCTACCATGAACAAGAAGGACCAAAAGTGATATTTGGTGATAGCTCCACTGCTGTTACCAAATGATTCGGTTACATTCGGAATGGAGACATAGAGATCCAAGATGTCTCTTATGTTGAAGGCTTGAAATACAATTTACTCTCTGTCTCACAATTTTGTGATCGTGGATACAAGGTGCAGTTCAAGAGTCGCAAATGTGAAATCGTTGACAAAAGAACACACTCAGTCCTACTGGTCGGCATAAGACAATGAAGTGTGTACATAGTGAACTGGAACAGTTGTCCGAGGGACACCTGTCTACTTACTAAGAATCCTAAAGAACTTGGCTGGCTCTGGCATAGACGCCTCTGTCATCTAAACTTTAAGGTTCTTAATAAGATAGCCAGAGACTACCTTGTGGAAGGTATTCCCAATGAAGTCTACTACAAGTCACATGTATGCACGTCCTGTCAGAAAGGTAAACAGGTAAAAGGTTCCTTTAAATCTATTCCATCCCTCTCAACAAGTAGAGTTCTTGAACTTCTACATATGGACTTACATGGCCCAATAACTCATCCAACTTTGAACGGGAGAAGGTACACACTTGTTGTGGTAGATGACTATTCTAAGTTCACTTGGGTAGTCTTCTTACACAAGAAGAGTGATACACAAACACTTTTGCCTGATCTGTTGAAGAAGTTACAGGTTGAGAAGAATCAGTCAATTGTCAAGATCCGTAGTGACAAGGGTACTGAATTCATTAACTGCTATATTAAAGAATTTTGTTCTAAGCGTGGCATCCAGCACCTTACTAGTGCAGCAAGGACACCACAACAAAATGGAGTAGCAGAACGAAGGAACAGAACTCTTAAGGAGGCCTGCAGGACCATGCTGACAGAGTACAATACGCCTCAGAAGTTTTGGGCAGAAGCTATCAATACTGCATGCCACTCACAAAATATAAGTGCTATCAATAAAGCACTAGGTAAGACACCCTATGAGGTATGGAAAGGACGAAAACCCAGAGTTTCATATTTTCATATATTTGGTTGTAAGTGTTTCATCCATAACAATGGGAAAAGCAAGTTGAATGCATTCGATGCTAAAGCAGACGAGGGGATATTCTTAGGATACTCCTCGACTAGCAAAGCATTTAGAGTATTCAACTACTCAACCCTTTGTGTGGAAGAAACACCACATGTGGTTTTCGAAGAATCTCAACAGGACTCGTCTGCCAACAAGATCAGTAAGAAAGTTACTAAGCTAACTATCGAATCTGACAAAGACTCAGAGGTATATGAATCCGTCCAAGCATACAATCCATTCATGAAAGCCCTCGAAACTGATGACAAGGAAAGGGTAAGTGCTCAAGGTAAGTCTACTAGACCAGTAGACATGCCTGCTCTAGTTGACTCATCTACTCCAGGTAAATCTGTTGATGATATAAATGATGTTGACATGCATGACGCTATAACCGATCTAGATGATGATACTATACTTACAAAGACTAGAAAAACATGGAAATCTGCTCATGATACTGAAAATATCATTGGTGACTCTACTATTGGTGTAAAGACTAGACGACAACTCTTTGAGTCACAAGAACAACCTAGTCCATCTCTGTTTTGCTGGTGTTGTTTCCTCTCATCTATCGAGCCTAAAACCATTAAAGAGGCTTTAGTTGATAGTAATTGGATCATCGCTATGCAAGACGAGTTGAATCAGTTTGTTCGAAATGACGTCTGGGAACTTGTTGATAGACCTAAACATCATAATGTAGTTGGCACTCGATGGATCTTCAAGAATAAGAAAGATGAGAATGATGTAGTTGTTCGTAATAAGGCTAGACTAGTCGCCCAAGGCTATTCACAAGCTGAAGGCATAGATTATGATGAAACATATGCTCCTATTGCTAGACTAGAAGCCATTCGATTGTTCCTTGCATATGCTGCTTACATGAAATTTACTGTATATCAAATGGATGTTAAAAGTGCATTTCTTAATGGTATTCTTGCGGAAGAAGTGTATGTTGAACAACCCCCAGGTTTCGAAGTCAAAGGTAACTAGGTATACAAATTAAAGAAGGCTTTATATGGACTAAAGCAAGCTCCAAGAGCCTGGTACGATACTCTTTCTCAATTTCTATTAGAAAATGGTTTTACTAAGGGCAAGGTCGATAAAACCTTGTTCAGAAGACAAGAAGGGAAGGACATTTTACTCGTCCAAATTTACGTAGATGACATCATTTTTGGGTCACCTAACAAAAAGCTGAGTGAAAGTTTTTCAACACTCATGCAAAGTAAATTTGAGATGTCTATGATGGGTGAAATGAATTACTTTCTTGGACTTCAAGTAAAACAGACCCCAGAAGGGATTTTCATAAATCAAGCAAAATATACTCGTAATCTACTAGACAAGTATGGTATTAAGACATGTAAATCTTCTGGAGTACCTATGCAACCTACTTACAGGATGGATCCAGACGAGAATGGTAAATGTACTGATCAAACTCATTACCGTGGTCTTATTGGTTCATTACTCTACTTGACTGCTAGTAGACCTGATATTGCATTTTCTGTTGGTGTATGTGCTCGTTTTCAAGCTAATCCAAAAGAGAGTCATATGGAAACCACTAAAAGGATTCTGAAATATTTGAAAGGAACCATCAATCGTGGTATATGGTATCCCTCAAATGATGATCTATCTCTAAGTGGCTACTCTGATTCTGATTTTGGTGGCTGTAGAATAGATAGGAAATCTACATCTGGTTCTTGTCAATTCTTAGGCACAAAACTCATTTCATGGTTTTCGAAAAAGCAGACAAGTGTTGCTACCTCTACTACTGAAGCCGAGTACATGGCTGCTGGTAGTTGTTGTAGTCAATTATTATGGCTTATTCAACAGCTTAGAGATTATAATATCTATGAATCAAATGTTCCTATTTTCTGTGATAGTAATAGTGCTATTGCCATTACACAAAATCCTGTTTTGCACACACGCTGTAAGCATGTCGATGTGAAACACCATTTCATACGTGATCATGTAGAAAAGAAGGATATTCGCATGGAAAAGATTCATACTGATTTTCAAAGAGCTGATATTTTCACAAAACCATTAGCTGAGGCCCGATTTCGTGAATTATGCATTAGTCTAGGACTAATTGATCTTGATCCTACTAGTATGTAGAAATGTACTAACCAGACAGGTACAGTCCTAAGAAGAAAAGAGAAACAGACAAGTTACCACAAAAGGAGCAGAGCACTCATCTACTCATTCAATAGACAGGTATACAAGGTCAGACAAGTTGACCAAACAACCCGATGAGGAAGCTGGTAAAGCTGAGGGTAATACTAAGGGAATAAACATTTAAGGGGGAATCTTTGATTTCTTAAAAAAAAAACCTTATGTTGACTCTTAAGTTTGTTAACAGTCATCTTGTTTGAATCTTGACCATTATGCTAGATTGATACTCACCTTACTTATTTATTTTACTCGACTACCTGTATTGCATCTAATCTGTAATACAAGATAAGACAGGTAAAAATAACAGTTTGATGTTCAAAGTAGACAAGCACAGTCGAAGGGGGAACTCGACTGGTGGTCATAAGACTACTCGTCTTGTGCAATTAAGTCTACTCGCCTTATGAAGATTAGGCCTACTCATCTGTTCTGGATGAACTCGAACAGACAAGCTAAGTTTTCTATTTAAATGTGTTAAGTGTTTACTCGAAACAAATTAAGGGTATTAAAGTAATTTGATAGTGTTAAAATTTGAATATCCTAGAATTGGATTTATACACCCCATTTAATGAGGTGTACACATTCAATTCGCGCCAAAATACGAATATGTTAGGTCAGATGAGTATACTCCTCATTTCTGCCAATAGAAGAGGCGGATTTCAATTTTTTACAAAATCAAATCACAGTGTATTCTCGGTTCCGTAACCGAATACCAAAAGGCACGACCGTTGGATTTAATCCTTCAAACATGACCATTGGATCAAAAATACAGTTTTAGACAAAACCCAACACTTGCACACATTCTAACCCACGTTTTTCATAACTCTACTACTTGCGCACACATTGATTTCTTACTTATTCAATTATATTGTTCATAACAAATCATTCATCATGTCAATTCGTTCTATTTTCGATGTCAGTTCCAACATTCAGGCACCATTCGATCTAGGCAGATACATAAATGACAACAAAGTGCATGTTGAACCATCTCTGTTCTTTAAAGGAAATCACAAGGAAGGAAATATAGAAATCTTGACCAAATGCATCAGATGCGGTCTAAAACCCTACTTGGAGGCGTTTCCTCAAGTTGTTTTGGAGGAAGAGGTTCTGGAATTCTATGCCAACGCCAACAGACAGGGAGATGTTATTGAATCATTTATCAGTGGAAATCGAGTGGAAATCACTCGGGAAGTTATGTTCAAAAGGTTGAAGCTACCCATCGGAACGATTGATGTGGAGAAGTATGCTGAAGGTCAGGAGATGAGGTACTTAAGCATCTTCTGTGATAAGAAAATGAAGCTGAAACCGGATGGTAAAGCTCCTACAGCCAAGAAGGGCGAACTCTTGGAAAAATATCGCACTCTGCTGGACATAGCAAGCAAGATGCTTCTATGTGCCACTGGGTCTCATGACTCAGTTACCCAAGCCAAAACAAGGGTAATGGCAGCTATATATGATGGAATCACTGAGGGTAACTGGTTTAAGCTGATAGCTGACAGGATGATGTACTTCGAAAGAAGTGTTAGAGTGGATGTTGATACTCGAAATTGGGTAGTATCACAGGCAGTTGGATATGGTAACAAGCTGAGTATATTACTCCCATTATTGATGCCCAACAAGACTGATTGGAGTAAAGGAAAGCCCTTTCATCCTCTTAAGTTCTACTTGAAAATAGAAGCGATGAGGAAGCAGGCTGCTACAAGGCCAGCTGCCCCAAGGCAAGTTCAAGTTGATGATTCAGATGTATTGCCATATGCGAATTCATCCAGTTCTTCACAAGCCGGGTCTGAAGAGGCAGAGTCCAGTGCAGATGATTCAGAGAAGACTCAGTCAGATGAAGAGTCAAATCAAGAGAAGGAGTCGAGTGAACAAATTCCTGAAATGTACACTCTAGTGAGAGTTGAATCGCCTACTCGTCCAGTCGAGTCGAGTTTACAGGTTGGTACTTCTACTCAATCTGTTTCAATTCCTCTCTCTCTCCCGTCTACTTCTATTCGAACCAAGGCTAGGTCACATCGATCTAGGCCTCGCCCTGTACCCCCAACCTCACAAGTACTGGCAGCACGATCGCTGAGGGCCAGTCATCCCTTAAACACTCCCATAATTGATACAACTGATACTCCGACAGTTGTCACACCAAACCAAGACACATTGGAGCCCCCAGAAACCACAGTCCAAACTCTCTCTCTACCCTCAACAGAATATGTTGAACCTCCTAACCCATCTACTTCAGATAAGACGCCAGTTGCCACTGCAACAACTGAGATAGGGACCCCACCTACTCAGACCCCGTCTGAAGTTAGATTCGATTTCTTGGTATATTATCCTATGAGCTTAAGAGAGAAGAGAATCCGTTCGAAGATGAGCAGAAACTTGAAGAAGAAGCTCTCGGCTATTGAAGTCGACTATGCATCAGAACAGTTTGAAAAACTTCTAAGAGTATGCACTTGGGTGGCATTGAAAAAGTCTGGCACGGATGATCTTTTCGAAGACATCTTAGGGAAAGGAGGCATCTCAAACTTTATGGACTGGGAAATGGAACAGAAGGAGAACAGTGGTGTTCAAGACCACTCAGAGTTATTCCCAGCTCATGCCATCACCGCTCTTGCAAAGAGATTGCTAAATATTTCTGATGATTTAATGTGCTCAGAATCGAAATTTGATGTGGGTATTCAAGTTTCAGATTCAGATTTTGAGGATGATGTGGTTATGTCTGAAGCCACACAAGCTGAAGAACTCCAGTCTACTGATCCCATAGTGGAGTTAGACAATGTCTCAAATCAGTTGAGAGGCATTGTGTTCAGATTTCAAGTAGATCATGCTAACAGCCCAAGGTCAGATTTTGCGTTTATTAATCGATATTCTGATGATTTACTTCCCATTGAACTTTGTGGATATATGGAGAAGTTGCACGCCTTGTTGAGAAAGGACTTGGCTGATGCTATAAGGAAGGCTAAGGAAGCTAAGTTAGCTATAGTGCCTTATTGTCCGTTTCCAAGTCTGAAAGCCATAGCTGGAAGTGTGCTTCCAGAATCAGAAGTAGTAGAAGACGAGGTCTTAACTACTGCTACGGAAGGCCAGTTACTTGAAGTAGTATCTGTTGCTGATGATGGGATCATGGAGGAAGCCACTCATGTTGAAGTTGGTCATTCATCTCAGGCATTCTCAACTGCTTCCATAGATGAGTTGAAAGCAGACTTGAAAGGTGTCATCAAATTCGTCCATTGATGAGTTTCTCAAATCCGACTTAAAGAAGACTCTTGCTGAACAAAACAATGTCCTTGTGACAAGTTCAAAAGAGATGATCTTGAATGAAGTCAATCAGATAGATGATGAATTCAGACAACATATGTTTGAGCAACTTGAAGGATTTCTCCAAGATCAGGTTGAATACTCGGAGAAGAGTTCAGTCGATTTTGCTCGTGTATTAGCTACTGAATCCAGGAAGTTGGAAAGAGTCTATAGAGCAAGAATCGAGGTTGCTGATGTTCAGAGGAAGGAAGCTTATGATCAGTTAGCCCAAGCTAAACAACTTATTTCTGCTATGACTGATGAGAATAAGAAGTTACGTTTGACTGCAACACATTTTAAGAATGAGTTGAACTTGTCTACTCAAAAGCTGGAATTGGTGGCAACCAAGCTGGACAAGTTGAGTCAAAACAGTTCGCATGAAAAGCAGATTGAAAGAGCTACGAGTCTAATGAAGCAAGCTATGTATGAAGAGATGACTCGGTTTACTTCTCTTTTCTCTCTCCAGGCTACTGATGAAGCCAAAAGGGGGGAAGAGATAAAGACAAGTCGAGTGGATATTAGTACTGAAAAAGAAAATGCTAAATCCAGTGCTGAACCAGAAGCGAAGGAAGCTGCTGAAGCTATGCAAGATCTCAGAAGGCCTAAGAGAGGCAGAGGCAGGTTGGTTAAAACTGCAGAGGTTGAGCAAGCTGAAGCTGACGCAGAAGAGTTGAAGAAGAAGGAGAAGGGCAAAGCTGTTGCATCTCCTGAAGTTGAAGTTGAAATTCAGAAGCGATTGATATCTAAAAGGAAATCTATTCAGACAGAAGAGCCTAAAGAAGTGGAGACAACAACAAAAGTGAAAAAGCAGAAGGTTGTTGATCCAAGTGATGAATCTCACTATGCAAGCAAAAAGAAGATAGAAAAACATATTGAGAATTTGCAGAAGCTGAAGGATGATGAAGAGAAAATGGAAGATCAGTTCATTGACTACTTCATTGACAAAGAGCATCGTCAAGAATGGCTCAAAGTGAAGAGACAATGGGAACTTGATCACTGGATAATCAGAAAGTATGGTGACTCTGAAAGTTCAGATGAACTATATTCCATGTTTGATAAGTTTATGGAAGGTCAGAATCAAATGCTTTGGAATCTGATATTGAGGATATCTGCTGCTGCAAATTTCAACATTTTAGTACCGATCTTTCCAAGATGGAAGACTCCCATGACCAGCTCAGGTAAAAGAGTTGATCTTAACCAGATCAAGAAATTTGAAGAAGAGCTACTGGACAAGGAGAAGATCGAAACTGAAGATCATATCAGAGTAATTCATAAGAGACTCCTAGAAGCATTCTGTGTTCCAAATTCAGAAGAAGGTACTCTTCAAGACTAGATTTTTTTGCTCTGATTAATTAGTTTTATTTTGATTAAGTATTTGTAATATCTACTGATCTTATTTCGAAATGAATGAAAAGATAAGTACTATTTGATGTTTAAAACAAGATAACTACTTAACTAGTCTATTATTGTGGAAAAGATTCAAGTAGTTTTGGCTTCATCAAAAAGGGGGAAATTGTTGGGATATGAATCCGAGAACAAGTCCTAAATGATGAATAAAAGATAAAAGATGAAGTTTTGATAAGCCAAAGGAAGACTTGAATATTTTCTAAGTATTGACTAATCTAATCTAGTTAAGTTGAAGTCATCTTGTACAGATCAGTAGAATTCACAAGACAAGTATTAGTTTATAAAAGTACTAGTTTTAAAAGACAAAAGATAAGTACGATTTATAAGTACTTCATATTTCATATTTGTATATGTTAAGATTGTTATTGAGCTATGAATAATTGTTGTATAGAGCTCATGATTTTAACTGTAATAGATAGATTCTGTGTATAGTTTTATAAGTTGACTAAGCTTTATAATAAGAAGCTTAATGTAATGTAATAGTCTTGTTAGGATTAGTTGATAGGACTAGATTAGTTCTATGTTGTAAATCTGAAGAAGTCTACTATACTAGATAAGTAGAAGATGCAGACTACTACACAAGACAGGTACGACTCAACAAGACAAGACAAGAAGACTAAAGTTAGTTACAGAAACGCGTGTTGAAGATAAAGTTTGAAGAGTTAGTTAAGGAATAACTAATTAACTGAAGAAACGCGTGAAAGGATAAGAAGTTTCAGTTAGAAGTTAGTTTTCAAGAAAAGTTGGTTACAACTAACTGAGTTCTTGATTTCTAGAATCTATAAATACCTCAAGGTATTTAGCATTCAAAGACTACTGAAAATACAGATACTGAAGCTACATACTGAAGAATTGTTCGAAGTTTCTCTCAGAGATTGAAGTTCAGAAAGTGAAGCCTACGCAAGACAAGTGAAGATCGAAGAAGGCTACTACTGAACGAAGAGAAGTTTTATTTTCGTTTATTGTTTCAAGTTGCTAGTTACTTGTAAAATAGCTAGTAAGATCGAAGATATATCTGGAGATATAATCGAGAAGATCTAAGTCTTATTTCTTGGGACTTAAAGCTACAAGAACATATTGCTCGATTGGAAGAGTTAATAAGAATTTCACAACTGGGTTTGTGAGAGTGGATGTAGACAAGTTGTCGAACCACTATAAATCTCGTGTTTGATTTACTTTACTGTTTTGTTTGTTTGAATTGATTAATTGTTTACTTGTTAAACATACATAACTGAACAAGACTAGTTGAGTAAACTGCTGAAACAGAGTTCTCGAATTAAGTTGAGTATAATCTTTAATTGGGCTCATTGTTAATTTCGTATTCCGCACATTGTAATTCTGATATATCGAAAGATTTTAGAAAAGTCTATTCACCCCCCTCTAGACATTTTCTTTAGCTTCCCTCGATATTAACTCAACTTAGGGACCTACAGCTGCCTTTAGTTCGTCTCCTTGAAACCCTAGCCGTTTTCTCAATTTCGTGTGTGCTAGGGTTTCAAAACTATTTTAAGGCTCCTATTTATAATCTCCATAAGTTCATGGGCCAGACTAAGGATCCATTAGAAGGTATAGGGTTTGGGCTTCTTACAGGCCCAAATACTCTTATGTTCAGCCCAGAACATATAATTTGGCCACAGAACATTAATTCATTCCACTAGAGAATTAATGTTGCACTCCCGTCCTATCCTGAACTGAATCAGGGCTTCTATTAGACTTTATAATTCCCCGTGTTTAAGATATCGCACGTCCATTAATTATTAAAGCTTCTGACTTCTTTAAATAATTAATTTCTATAATTCCTTGAGTAGTACCACTCAACCTTGTTGTCGTACGGATTAAATCCACCTGCAGGGTTTAATACGACAATCCTTTATGAGTTTTCTCAAGGGGACATCATCAGCCTGGATGTACAGGACACGGTACCCTAATGCCAATAAGTAGACATCATGCGAGCGATGCCACTACCCAAAGTACGGACCATGAAGAATCTACCAAGATTCTCACCTATGGTACATCAAAGTAGTGAACAAGCACCACACACATCTAAATATCACACTTAAGGTTAAGGATCATAAAAGTCACCAAGACCTCTAGTTCTTCATAACAGTCAGAACAGAAGAACATTTCTTATCTGTGATCCATTCAATACGCCTCAGCGCACTAGTATAAACTAATGGCCAAGACAAACCACTAACAAGTTTACACTACAACTTAAACTAATAGTTTTGTCCATAACTATCTCAGTTGTTAATACATTTTATATCTTACAAGGAACTGACAATGTGATCTTCTGTGTGACTAAAAACCCACCACATCGTCTACAATGCAAGATAAGCAGACATACAAGTAATCACAAAGAATGCGATAATGTGAAAAACCATTTATTTCATATAAAAAGGAAATCGAATATACGTCACAAAAGCCCACTAAAAGTTTGCTTTACAGTATACACCAACAGTCTTTAGACAAGAGATGTTTAATCAACTTGAGTTGTTTATCCAGAATCAAGTTGAGTTGTTGTTTCATTAATATCAAAACAACAATCATCTTTCTTCAACTAAAAAACTCTGAAACACAATAATTTTAATAAACTAGTGTTCAAAAAAAAAAGATTAAATGTACAAAAAAAATGAAAACACATCAAATGTCCGGAAAAAAGTAACCACATGCGGCAAAAATTTTCTGACAAGTACAAAATGTTAGAAAAAAATAAGAATCGGCAAAAAAATTCGAACAACTACAACAAAATATTCGAAAAATGAGATAGCAGATGAGCAGAGAAGGGAAGTGTTGGGAATAAAATGAGATATGTTTTGATTGAATACCAAAACCCCCTGAGACATGCCTAAGTCAAGATGACTATGTTCTAAGAGTGTTAGAACATATAACTTAAGGCTAGATGAGAAGCTGATATGTTAGGCAACTCTTTGTTGTATAGATGCACAATTTGAGGGGGAACATATGCTTTGAAGACCATCAAGATCAAGTCCCCTCAAGGCTCAAATTCTGGAACAATCACTGAGTCTATTGAAGACCAAGTATGCTGATCAGGAGAGTTGTCCAAAGGAGTTGTCTCTGCACAATTAAAACAAGAACAAATGTTCTAGAAGCTTAAAGGCCAAGTATATTCAAATGCTCTGATCAGAAGAGTTGTCCAGAGAGGTTGTCTCTACACAATCAAAACAAGAACAAAGGTTCTGAAGCTTAAAGGCCAAGTATGCTGATCAGGAGAGTTGTCAAGAAGAGTTGTCTCAGCACAATTAAACCAGAACAAAATGTTCTGAAGCTTGAAAGCCAACTATGCTGAAGAGATAAAGACAACTACACCCTAAAAGACTTCATTGAATCATGTTGAGATCACATCTAAATGAAGCAAAGGGAAAGAGCCAAGTCATCTGAAGAAGAGCAAGCCAACTATGCTGATAAGCAAGTATGCTAATAGTGATAAGCAGAGTTGTCCATTTGATAAGGAATGTTGTCCTATCATTGGATCAACCTTCAGAAGCCATGTCCAAGTCCTAACAAGTGAATCTTAAAGTCAGACATTGGGAAGAGTGCTGCAGAATGAAGACAAAGTCTTACAAGCCGTTTATTACCCAAATGAGGACATGTCACTATCAAGAATCTGTCTTCCAGTTTGAAGAACTCAAGGAAGACATTTATAGCAATTTGGGACTGCCTCTCCAACGGGCAAATCCTCAAATTTGTCTATAAATACAGAAGTGTGAAGACCATTTGAAGGCATCCAACCAACTACCAAGCCAACTATCCTACAAGTTGTCAAGTGCTCTCAAGCTTTCAAAGAGACTATCTTAGTCTTCATACACTTCATCTAAGCTGAACCCCATTGTATATCCATATAAGCTTAGAAGAGATATCCTATCCTTATACACTGATCTTCATTGTAAAGGATATCTCATTAGTTGGAACCTTACTTCAACCCTTACCTCTTTCAAGTGAGAAAGTGAGAAGGTTGTAGTAGTAGAAGTGGTAGGAGCTGAATGTTGAGAGAAGAACAGTTCAGTTCTGAGTTGAGAAGAGGTTACTAGGACTCTAGACATCCTAGGGATCAATTCACCAAGGAGTGGTGTTCTTGATCAAGTGCACCTTGGCACTATAAAACAAGTTAATTCCAAGAGTGAAGGAATTATCCTGTTAAATCAGGGAAAGTGGATGTAGGAGCTTGAGTCTCTGAACCACTATAAACTCTTGCGTTGATTTACATTCAAAGTACTTTCATACATTCAACACTGCACACAAAACTGATCTTTCAAAGGACATATATTCAAGACTGTGCAAAAACTGTATTGGACAAGTTCCCTGAAAACTGAACTATATTGCTTAAGTGATTTCAGAACTTAAAGGAGTTTGAACTAAAGGGCCAACCACTAATTCCGCACATATAACCAACTTAGATACTCATTCAACTAAGTACTCAATAGTGCTTAGTGGTTTGGTTATCTTTGAAAAGGTTATACATCTTCAGCAGAGTTGTCCAAGACAACATTGCTGGTCTCTGGTTTGATGAAAGTTTGAAGAATCTGCATACAAGTGTATTCCCCCCTCATACACCTTTTATATACTCCTTTCAGGACCAACAAGTGGTATCAGAGCAGGGGTTCAAAGACCACTGCTTCTGAAAATCCATATTGATTTTCAAAATCACATATTTGGTGGGGTCACTGAACTGATCTATCTGAAATCCTATTATTTGACTAACATCTTATTCTTGAGCTATGGCCAACAACAATGCTGTTCCTAATGATGATGTTCAAGGATTGGACAACATGGCCACAAATCCAGTCAACCACATCTCACATCACAAACTGCCCATGTTCTCTATAGACAATTATGATTTCTGGAAAATCAGAATGAGAGCTCATCTTGCATCTCTTCATACTAACATGCTGAGAGTAATCACAAGAGGTCCTTTTGTGTTTACTCAAATTAACCCCAGATTGACAGATGAGCAAAGAGCTGATATAAGAGAACTGATTCCCAAAGATGAAGATGACTTCACTGCTGATGAAAAGAGGAAAGATAATCTGAATTATCTTGCCATGAACACCCTCTACCAAACAATTCCAGATGCAATCATGGGTAGAGTCTACCACTGCACAACTGCCAAAGAAATTTGGGATACTCTTGCTGAGATGTGTGAGGGTACAAAAAAGATCAAGGAGAATAAGCTCCAAGTTGTTGTGCAGAAGTTTGAAAAATTCACAATGGAGTCTGAAGAATCCATTGACAAGTTTGCTGGTAGATTCACTGATGTGATGAATGAGATCAACTCATTGGGCAAGGTGTACTCCAAGAGAGAAGTTGGCTTGAAGATCCTGAGAAGTCTCACTTAAAAGTGGGATGTCTATGCTGTTATGATGCAAAACACCAAGGATCTCTCTACCATGCCCATGCAACAAATCTTCTCAGAACTCAAAGCCTATGAGTTTGACCTCAATAGAAGAAAGCCAGCAGAAGAGACTTCCTTAACAGTCAAAGGAGTGGCATTTAAAGCCAAAGCTGCTGAACCTGAAATGCAACCCACTCCAAGATCATCAAAGTCAGTCTCTAAGGCTGAAATAAAGGAAGAAATGGCTCTTATGGTAAGGAGGTTTGACAAGCTCAACTCGAGGTTTGGTAGATACAAGAAATTCTACCAAGACAACAAATTCAGGAGAAGGTACAACTCTCCTGAAGAACAGGCTGAAGACAAAAAGCCTGAAGAGAAAAGATCAGAGCACAAGTACTCTGATAGGAGAAGGTCCAGTAGAGTTGAACCTTCATCATCCAAAAGAAGAGATGAATCCAAGAAAGATGATGATGAGGATTTGTGCTACAACTGCAAGAAGAAAGGGCACTTCCAGTATCATTGCCCTGAACTCAGCTCTAAAGAAAGAAGAGAGAGGCAAGCCAAAAGAGACAAGAAGTTCACCAACAGAAAAGCTATGATGGCTGGTGATGAATCTGATAGTGTTGAAAGCCTCAACTCTTATGATGGACTGTTCTCTAACAGTGATGATGATGTGTGCAACATGGCTATTGAGGATGACGAGGTATCCTCCACTTCTAGCTCACCATCATTCTTATCACAGAACACTAGTGAAGTCAACTTGAAACTTTCCTTTGGAAAGTTGATGGAAGATTTCACTAGATTACAAGAATTTCATGATAACTGTGTGAGAGAAAATGAAAGACTTTCAATTGAGCTTTCAAAACCTGCTGAGACAGTATTTGACATTAAATCTACTGAGTTGTATCAACAAGTCTTGAGAGAGCTTGAGGAAGCAAATCTCAGGATAGTTGACCAACAAGGACAGATTGATGCTCAATTACTTACTCAGAAGAGAAAAGAGTTTGAATTAAAGATTCTTCAAGCAAAATTTGAAAACCTCTCACATGAGTATGACATTCTCAAATCAAGTGAAGAGAGCCTGAAATTAAAGATGTCTGCTTTGAACAAATCCTCTAAAGCAATAGAGGAAATTCAAAGCTATCAAAGACCTATGGCTCAAAGAAGTGGATTAGGTTTTGATCCATTTGAATCTTCACCTTGTCTTAGTGTTGCTTCTACAAGTAACACTAAGAAAATCTTTGTCAAATCAGTGGCACAACAAGCTGAAAATGAAATAATTCAGCTACTGAACAAAGGAAAGGGCAAAATGGATGATTTTCCAACTCAAGTGTTTCGGGAGACTAGGTCCAAACCTAAGGAAATGGCCAGAGTCCCTGAACACAAGAGGAATGTTGATCAGCAGAGTAGACCCATTGGAAGGGCAACTCTACTGAACAATGTTCAGAGGAGTTATCCAAGGTATAATCAGCCAAGGCCAACTCTTCTGAGAAAGCCTCAGCTGAATAGACCTAAGGACAACCATCCTCAAAGGCAGAATAAAATGAGACAACCAAAACCCTTCATGCCAAAGGGTAATGGTCATAAAAAGGCATTTCCTCAAAGATTTCATCAAGATACACAAAGAACTCATAAGTTCAGGAGATTTGACAACTCTCCTAAAACTTACAGTGTTAACACTTTCACACACACCTTCCCAAAGGCATTTAAGGGAAAGGCAGTGTATGTTGATGCACAAGGAAAACAACTTAGCCACCTTGAATCAATCAGGGTAATTAGGCAAGTTTGGGTTCCTAAAGGTACAGCTAACCTCTCAGGACCCAAAATTCAAAGGGTACCTAAAACTTGCTAATTGCAGGTACCTTTGGGCCACAAGAAGAGGAGTATGAACAAAAAGTCAGCATGGTATCTTGACAGTGGATGCTCAAGGCACATGACTGGAAACAAGGAACTCCTCACTGATTTTATTGAAAAAGAAGGCCCAAATGTCACATTTGGAGACAGCTCACAAGCAACAACAAAAGGTTATGGTACTTTGATGATTGGTAACATCAAAGTGACCAATGTATCTTATGTAGCTGGTCTCAAATATAATCTCCTAAGTATCAGTCAATTATGTGATAAAGACTTCAATGTTGAGTTTTCAAGTGGAAAATGCTTAATAAAAGATAAGACTCAACAAACTCTATTGACTGGAACTAGGAAAGGAAATGTGTATTTTGCAGACTGGGACAAGTCTACTAATGCTGCATGCTTCATTGCTAAGAGCTCTAGTGAACAAAGCTGGTTATGGCACAAGAGGCTAAACCACTTAAACTTTAAATCAATGAACAAACTTGCCAGAAATGCATTAGTTAAAGGACTGCCTAATGAAGTATTCATTAAAGAACACTGTGTAAACCATGTCAATAAGGAAAACAGATTAAAGCCTCATTTAAAGGAAAACCAGTCATTTCTACTGAAAGGGTACTTCAACTTTTACATATGGACTTATTTGGACCAATTACCCCTTCAAGCATAAATGGAAGGAAATACACATTGGTAGTAGTAGATGATTTCTCTAGGTTCACATGGGTAGTATTTCTCCTTAATAAGAAGGAAACACAAGTCAAACTGCCTGAACTTTTAAAGAGACTATCAAATGAGAAAAGCCTTAGCATTATCAAGATAAGATCTGATAAAGGCACTAAGTTCATAAATTCATACATCAATGAGTATTGCACTTTAAATGGAATAGCTCATGAAACCTCAGCAGCTAGAACTCCTCAACAAAATGGAGTTGCAGAAAGAAGGAATAAAACTCTAAAAGAAGCTGCCAGAACTTTAATTGTTGATTCTAATCTACCTAAGAGGTTTTGGGCTGAAGCTATAAATACTGCACGCCATACTCAGAATAGATGTTTGATTACTAAGGGGCAAGGCAAAACCCCTTATGAACTCTGGAAAGGAAGATTGCCTAAAGTGTCATACTTTCACATATTTGGTTGTAAGTGTTTCATTCACAATAATGGGAAAGAACAGTTGAAAGCCTTTGACAGCAAAGCTGATGAGGGAGTATTTCTTGGATACTCTCAAATCAGTAGAGCTTTCAGAGTCTACAACAAGAAAACCCTTGTTGTGGAAGAAACACCTCATGTTGTGTTTGATGAATCTATCTTTGAGATCAAGAACAAAAACCTGGACCCTGAAGAGATCACACAAAGAACAACCAGATTGAGCCTAAAAGACAAGGACACTGAATTCATAGATGTTGTCCAAGCCAATCTCCCTGAAAACACAACACTGGACAACAATCCTAAAGGCAATATTCCTGAAGCAAACCTCACTGAAGGAAATGATGAACTGAATGATCCAATCTCAGTTCATCCTCAGGTAACAACTACCAATGAAGAAGCAGACTCTGCTGAGGTAGTTAATGGATCCAATATTCAAGGGGGAACCATAAATGGTGAAAATGCCAATGTTCCAAACATTGAGGACAACATCCCTGAATATGATCCTGAATTAGATCCTGCATTCAATTATCCTGAATTCTATAACACTGGTGACTCAACTTTAGTAGAGGACAACTCTACTGAAGGAATCAGAAAAATGAGGACTTGGTTATCTGACCATCCTACCAATCTGATACTTGGTGATCCAAGTATAGGAGTCAAAACCAGAAGTTTTCATGGTGAAAGTGCTATGTTTTGTTGTTTCTTATCAGAACAGGAACCAAAAGACATTGATGAAGCACTTCAAGATGCAAACTGGATCACACCAATGCAGGAAGAGCTAAACCAATTCACCAGAAATGATGTATGGGAGTTGGTGGATAGACCTTCACATCAAGATGTTATTGGAACCAAGTGGGTGTTCAAGAACAAGAAGAATGAAAATGATGTGATTGTCATAAACAAGGCCAGATTAGTGGCAAAAGGCTATTGTCAATCAGAAGGCATTGACTATGATGAGACCTTTGCACCTGTGGCAAGGCTAGAAGCAATCAGACTGTTCTTAGCCTATGCAGCCCACAAGAGGTTCAAAGTATACCAAATGGATGTCAAGAGTGCCTTCCTGAATGGAGTTTTAAAAGAAGAAGTCTATGTGGAGCAACCACCTGGCTTTGAGATTGGAAATCAAGTCTACAGATTGAAGAAAGCTCTATATGGACTCAAGCAAGCTCCAAGAGCCTGGTATGACACCCTGTCACAGTTCCTCTTGGATCATGGTTTCATCAAAGGAACTGTGGACAGAACTCTCTTCAGAATCACTGAAGGAAAGGACATCTTGCTTGTCCAAATATATGTGGATGACATCATATTTGGATCCCCCAATGAGAAGCTGTGTGAGAAGTTCTCCAAGCTCATGCAAAGCAAGTTTGAGATGTCCATGATGGGTCTGATGAATTTCTTTTTGGGACTTCAAGTCAAGCAATCCAAAGAAGGAATCTTCATCAATCAAGCTAAGTACACCAGAGAAATGATCAAGAAATTTGGGTGTACAACTAGCAAGCCAGTAAGGATCCCAATGAACACAAATTGGAAGATGGATCCTGATGAGAGTGGTATCTCAACCAACTCTACTGAGTATAGAGGAATCATTGGTTCACTCCTCTATCTCATTGCCAGCAGACCTGACATCACCTTTGCAGTAGGTGTTTGTGCAATGTTTCAAGCAAATCCTAAGAAAAGCCATCTTGAGGCTGCAAAAAGGATCTTGAGGTATCTCAAAGGCACTGAAAACCTAGGCCTTTGGTACCCTGCTGATGACAACATTGAGTTAACTGGCTACTCAGATGCTGATTATGGAGGGTGTAGAATTGACAGAAAGTCCACTTCAGGGACTTGTCAGTTCTTGGGCAACAAACTCATATCTTGGTTTTCCAAGAAGCAAAACACAGTGGCTACCTCCACCACTGAAGCTGAATATGTTGCTGCTGGAAGTTGTTGTGCTCAAATTCTTTGGTTAAGACAACAATTAAGAGACTACAATGTCAACTCTACTGAAGTGCCTATATTCTGTGACAATAACAGTGCTATTGCAATATCAAAGAATCATGTATTACACACAAGATGCAAGCATGTGGATATCAAGCATCACTTCATTAGAGACCATGTGGAGAAGAAGGACATAAAGTTGGTGAAAATCCACACAGATCATCAAAAAGCTGATATATTGACTAAGCCACTTGCAGAGGCAAGGTTTCTAGAGCTATCAGCAGAATTGGGATTACTTGATCCAGGGAAGTTGTACAAGTAAACTCCACTGAAATTATTGGGAGTAAGGGGAACAGAAATGATGTTCAGCAGACTTGGTCAAGTCTACTGAAATTCAGAAGAGATGACCTAAATCACTCAGGACGCTTGTCCATTGAAATTCAGGACACTTGTCCACATCTTTTCAAGACACTTGTCCAAGTGGGGTCAGATAAGTTGTCCTAGCTATCAAACCAAATCTTGGTCTGATAAGCACCTATTTTGGGTAATCATTGCCTATTTCGAAATCTGTCCCATTCCATATACAGATATCATCTTTTTGGGATTTAATTTGTCTCCCACCCAAAAGGTCACTTTCCATGCATTAAATGTCAAGATTTAACTCTTGTTTGCATTACACCTTTTCAAGACATGATCTACCTTGAAAACTCCCCAACCATTAACTAATATTAAATAACCTCCACGTTTTGAATAAAACCAATTACTCACTGTTACATTGATTTTTAACCATTGGATCAAAATTGGACAACTCCCCTAAAATCAATCCTGGCCGTCCAATTTTTGTTTTCCATTTTTGTTAACCGTTGAATTACCTCAAGACTTCACCAACTCATTGACAAACATTCTTTTTAGAATATTCACAAGTCTTAAGAACCTCCACAAACACTTCTTCCCCAAGTATTCAAAACCCTAGCTTTCATCTTCTTCAAACTCTCCTAAACCTTCTTAAACTTCTCTATGTAACCTTCAATGGCTCCCAAAGCAAAACCAGAGATGGTTGTTGATTTCACCAACAAGGAACTTGACCTTGATTTTGGCTATCTCAGCCACAAGAACAACCTCACTTTTGAACCAATCCTCTCTTTTGAAAGTGAGGAACCTGAAGTAGTTCCAACCTTAAGATGGTTGAGGAGGGCAGGTCTCCAGAAGTTCATGCAAGAGAAGCCAGACTCCTGCCTTGAATCCTACATGGCAGAGTTCTTTGCTTTTCTCAAATGGAGAGGCAAACCTGAAGATGGAGAAGTTGCCACAAGACTGTCCTTTGTAGCAGAAGGAGAAGAGGAGGAAAGATTTCACAAAGTGAAATTTTCTGAGGAGGAAGTTGATGCTGCTTTTGGATTGCCTTCAGAGGGAAGGAATCCAGAATTTTATGGAAATGGACTTCAGCAAGAAATTGCTCAAGATTGTCTTATCACTCCAGGGCCATTATCCTCTACACAACACAAGAGAACCCTCAAACCAAAGTTTCTTACCCTATTTGAGGTTGTAGCAAAGAGTTTGCTCAGCAACACTGGAAGTTTAGAGCAAGTCAGCCATCCAAGGATAAGGATTATGGCAGTTATGATTGATGCCAGTGACAAAGGCATCAAGTTCAACTGGAGGACCTTCATCTTGTCTGAGATGATGAAGGAAAAAGCCAAGTTCAAAGTAAGAGCTCACAACAAGGTTGTGATGGAAGGAAAGCTGAGATATTGCACCAGGGCAAGTCTATTGATTGAAAAGTTTGCTCACTACTCTGAGATGCAGACCTTTGCCAAACCTCTCCCTGCCCAGAAAATACTGTTCAGAAAGCCCAGCAAGAAAACTGAGCAAAGAAGGATGCTTATGGCCAAATCTGCTGAAAAGACTTCATTGAATCATGCTGAGATCACATCTAAATGAAGCAAAGGGAAAGAGCCAAGTCATCTAAAGAAGAGCAAGTCAACTATGCTGATAAGCAAGTATGTTGATAGTGATAAGCAGAGTTGTCCATTTGATAAGGAATGTTGTCCTATCATTGGATCAACCTTCAGAAGCCATGTCCAAGTCCTAACAAGTGAATCTTAAAGTCAGACATTGGGAAGAGTGCTGCAGAATGAAGAAAAAGTCTTACAAGCCGTTTATTACCCAAATGAGGACATGCCACTATCAAGAATCTGTCTTCCAGTTTGAAGAACTCAAGGAAGACATTTATAGCAATTTGGGACTGCCTCTCCAACGGGCAAATCCTCAAATTTGTCTATAAATACAGAAGTGTGAAGACCATTTGAAGGCATCCAACCAACTACCAAGCCAACTATCCTACAAGTTGTCAAGTGCTCTCAAGCTTTCAAAGAGACTATCTTAGTCTTCATACACTTCATCTAAGCTGAACCCTATTGTATATCCATATAAGCTTAGAAGAGATATCCTATCCTTATACACTTATCTTCATTGTAAAGGATATCTCATTAGTTGGAACCTTACTTCAACCCTTACCTCTTTCAAGTGAGAAAGTGAGAAGGTTGTAGTAGTAGAAGTGGTAGGAGCTGACTGTTGAGAGAAGAACAGTTCAGTTCTGAGTTGAGAAGAGGGTACTAGGACTCTAGACATCCTAGGGATCAATTCACCAAGGAGTGGTGTTCTTGATCAAGTGCACCTTGGCACTATAAAACAAGTTAATTCCAAGAGTGAAGGAATTATCCTATTAAATCAGGGAAAGTGGATGTAGGAGCTTGAGTCTCTGAACCACTATAAACTCTTGTGTTGATTTACTTTCAAAGTACTTTCATACATTCAACACTGCACACAAAACTGATCTTTCAAAGGACATATATTCAAGACTGTGCAAAAACTGTATTGGACAAGTTCCCTGAAAACTGAACTATATTGCTTAAGTGATTTCAGAACTTAAAGGAGTTTGAACTAAAGGGCCAACCACTAATTCCGCACATATAACCAACTTAGATACTCATTCAACTAAGTACTCAATAGTGCTTAGTGGCTTGGTTATCTTTGAAAAGGTTATACATCTTCAGCAGAGTTGTCCAAGACAACATTGCTGATCTCTGGTTTGATGAAAGTTTGAAGAATCTGCATACAAGTGTATTCCCCCCCCCCCCCATACACTTGTTATATACTCCTTTCGGGATCAACAAGAAGCTCATGAACAATTGGAAAATGCAAGAGCTCTTCTCACTGCGATGACTGAAGAGAACAGAATGCTAAAGCTGACTGCTACTCACTTTAAAAATGAGTTCAATCTCTATTCTAAGAAGCTTGAATACACAGCTGATCGTCTTGAGAAGTTGAGTCAAGACAAATCGCACCAGAAGCATATTGATAATGCTGCAGAGGCTATGAAAGAAGCGATCAAGGAAGAGATGACTCGTTTTACCTCACTATTCACTCTTAAGGCTAGTGATGAAGCCAAAAAGGGGGGAAGAGGTTAAAGAAGCGAAAGAAGTTAAGTTCGCCGAATAAGAAATTGCAACTGCTGCTGTACCAGAAGAGACTGGTAGACCAAAGAGAAGAAGGCTAGTCAAGAAAGCTGACTTAGAAGCAGAAGCAGAGCAGATAAGGCAAGTTAAAGGAAAATCAATTCTTATTGAAGAGACTCAACCCAGAACAAGACAAGTCAAGAGAAAACTTGTTCTTGAGAAGAAGAAAGAAGGATTGGGAGAAGTCCTTGCTGATCGTTATGCTAACAAAAAGGTGTTAGGCAAACACATCCACAGATTGCAGAAGATGAAGGCTAATCCAGATGAGGTTGAAGATTCCCACATAGACAAGTTCATAGACAATGAGCATAGAGATGATTGGAATGTTTTCAAACTGAAATGGGAAGTTGATCGATGGATTATCAAAAAGTATGGTGACCCAGAAAGCAAAGAAGAGTCGTATGCAGTATTTGACAAGTTCATGCAAGGTGAAGATGAGAATCTTTGGAACTTGATCATGCGCATCGCAACTGTTGTTGGTTACAACATACTTGTTCCTGATTTTCCAAAATGGGAAACTCTGATGTTAGGTTCTGGAAAGCGGATAGATTTCAACAAAGTGAAAAAGTTTGAAGAGGAACTACTCGAGAAGGAGAAGATCGACAATGAAGACCATATTTCAGATATTCTCAGAAGGATTCTCGAAGCATTCAGTATTCCAAATCCAGACATAGATAACATCAGTGAGTAGTTGTAAGTTCTATACTTAGTCTTATTTTTATTTTGTTTAAGTAGTTGTAATCTACTGATCTTATTTGAATAAATGAAAAGATAACATATTTTGAGAAGATAACTACTTAACTAGTCTACTAACACGAAATAATTCAAGTAGTTTTGGCTTCATCAAAAAGGGGGAAATTGTTAGGATATGAATCCTAATACAAGTCCTAAATGATGAAAAGATGAGTTGAGTTTTAATAAGCCAAAAGAAGACTTGAATAATTTCTAAGTGTTGACTGATTTAGTCTAGTTTTGTAAGTTGTCTTAAGCAGATCAGTAGAGTGCAAAAAGAAGAATAAAAATATAAGTATGAAAAGTTTAAGTATGATTGAAAGACAAGTACGAATTATAAGTACTATATAGGTTTGTGTACTGAGCTAATTAAACGATGTATAGAAGCTCATAGTTCATTATTTGTATTGATTTGTAATTGTTATTGATGTATAGATGATAAGTTGACTAAGCTGAGTTATAAAGCTTAATGTAATGTAATAGTCTTGTTAAGATTAGATGATAGGACTAGTATAGATTAGTTTACTGCAGAAGTTTACTGCAGAAGTTTACTACAGAAGTCTACTGAAGAAGAAGACTAGATGCGCAAGACAAGACAAGTACTGAAGAAGACCGAGAATTTGTCTAAGTATGGAGACTAGACAAGTGCGAAGTAAAGGAAGAAGAAAACTGCTTTAGTTGGAAACGCGTATGAAGATAAGGATGTTTTATTGAAAAGTTAGTTATGGAATAACTAATTAACTGAAGAAACGCGTGGATGGATAAGAAGAAGCGGTTAGAAGTTTGTTATCAAGATAAGTTAGTTACATAACAGAATGTTCTTGATACTTGGAAGTCTATAAATATCTTGGTGGATTCTACATTTGAAGACTACTGTTACCAAGAGATTTGAAGCATTCTAAAGAGATATTCGGAGCAAATAACACTTACAGAGTTCAAGTTCAGAAAGTTCAAGTCAGAAGACAAGTGAAGATTTCAAGAAGACTGCTATTGGACTAAAGAGAAGTTTTACTTTTGTTGTTGTTGTTCAAGTTGCTAGTTACTTGTAAAATAGCTAGTTAGATCGAAGATATACCTGGTGGTATAATCGAAAAGATCGAAGTCTTATTTCTTCGGACTTAAAGCCACAAGAACACACTACTCGAAGAAGAAGAGTAATAAGAATTTCGCAACTGGAGTTGTGAGAGTGGACGTAGACAAGTTGCCGAACCACTATAAATCATTGTGTGTTGTTTACTTTACTGTTCTATTTGTGTTTACTTGATTAACTGTTTAATTGATTAATTGACATCTAGACTAGACAAGGACAGTGTTCATCGAATTAGTTGAGTATAATTGATTGGGCTCATTGTTAATTCTGATATTTCCGCATTGTGTATTCTGATATATTGAAAGATTTTGAAAAGTCTATTCACCCCCCTCTAGACGTTTTCCTAGCTTACTCAATATTATATAACTCAACTAGGGACCTACAGAGTGCTTTCAACAGGAATCGAACCCAGGACGTGCCATGAAAGAATTTCGTCTCATCTAAAAGTGCGAACTTGTAGTGAGGTTGAAAATTAATTTTTGTATATTAATTCCTAACATATATGAAGAAGTTATTGTGTCGTGGATAATAAATTCATGAATGAGGAAGAAGGAGGTCCCCTTCTCATAATTAAATTTAATCTAACTACATTAAAATAAATGGTCAAAATTATCTAACTAAGTTAAAATCAGTGGTCAAAATTGTGGGTGTGAATTAAGTTCCAAATATTATTCACATCTTGTCCTTATATTAATCCCACTATTAGTAGGGATTTTTTTTTTGTTGATGGATCGTTTTCTCTTAATTCTGATGACGTGTCGTCCTTTTTTTAATTTTGTATGATGTGTCATAATTTTAAATGTCATTTTGTATGGTATTATTTGGGTGTCATTATAATTAATGTTGAGTTGATTTTAAATAATTATGATGATATGTTAAATATATGGTGAACATTTACTATGTTTAACATTAATAGTTTTATTCTTTAAGAAATTACTCAATTATTAAATTATAATAATAAGTAAATATGTTATTAAATTCAATTTATTAATTTTAAGGATCTTCGAGTTCAGATAGATTCTATTGGCTTGAACAGCCACGGGATCAGATTAGAACTTTCTTGCTTAAAGATTTAAATTCATACTATTATAGATTCAATTCTTAGAGTAGCCTACCTTTTTAACTTAATTAAGATTTTTTTTTTAAGAAGGGTTTACTTAACAAAGTTTCAACGGGGCTCCGATCATATGAACGACATGTGTTCTTTTGATCTTAGATTTTTTTTCAAGCAATAAAAGAATTGAATTTATATAGATATATGCTTATCCAAATAAATTTTGAATGAAGTCTTAATTAAGTTTGAATCATCCACATCATTTGAACTCCAATAAAGGCATTTTTAGAAGTGATTTTCTAATACATGACACCCCCTCCAATAATGTTAGGTGCACTTCCCCTTCTATTTATTAATTTAATATACATGTAAAATATTAAAATTACTCTTATGGTAAAATATCACCTAATAATAGATACACTCCCTTTCAATATGTAAACCCTAACCCTAATCCTAAAAGCAGCTGCCTACTATCTAAACAGTGCCAAAAACATCTTAGAAATCTTTGACGAGTTGTTAGAAAGAGTCGACAAGTATTACAGTAAAATCTCTATAAATTAATACTCTATAAATTAATAAACTCTTTAAAATAATAAAATCTTACGGTCCCGACTTGGGCCTTTGTAAAAAATCATAAAATTCGATAAGATAATAATATAATAATTTTTCTGAAAATCCCTTTATAAATATTAAGTCCATTAAAACTCTAAATTAATAATTTATAAATATTCCAATTATAAATATTATTGTATGGTCCCTCTTATAAATCTTTTTCATCAACTCACTCTTGTAAATCTTTTTGAGTGCATGTGGGATTGTCTCTCTTATACTTACATAATGCTTTACGCATTTGATCATTCATGGATGATTTTGTGTTGCCTTTTATATGAGAAGACATGGTTGAGTGTTATGAATTATTTTATTTTCATATTGAGATTTATATAGTATATGTTTCATTTATCATGCATGATGCATGAATATATTTAATTGACTATAATAGTTATTTAAGTGCAACGAATTAATGTAAACATGTATATTTAAGTAATTTCAATGAATTGATACATGTTTCCATGAATATAATAGTTAATTGTATACAATGAATTAATATTATACATGAATATAATCAATGAAACATATATTAACTCATTTATTTTTAATATATATGTACTAAAATTGTTTAATTTAAGAAGTTTCTGTTTTAATTAATAAAATATTAATTTATCGATAAATTAATATCTCTCTAAATTAATAAAATTTCATGGTCCTAAGCTAATTAATTTATAGAGATTTTACTGTATATATAATTTGAAGAAAATAAGATCGAAAAGTGGAAAAATATAAAGGAAAAAACTTCTTTAGAAAGGAGCTCGAAAGGAGAAGGGGTGATAAAAGAGGAAGGGAGTCGAGGAGTAGGGCTCGACACAAAATATATGACAACCTACACATTTCTTTTTATCTGATTGCAATCCGTATTATGTAAAATTATCCGATTGCAACTTAAACTCAATTTTTGTGGTATTTTCAATTTTTCATGATCTACTCTATTTTTGTAGTATTTTCTAACAAAAAAAAAATAGAGTTTAGATTGTAATAGATCAATACATATAGTGTAACAATCAGATAATTTTTTTTATTCATAAAGTTGCAATTAATTGATATATATTAACCCAAAAAATTAAACTACAACTCACGTGAATCGTTTTTTCATAATTCTTTTCTTCAAGTAATTGTGTTCAATATAATAAATAATGGAGTAGTAATGTTTAGTATATGAAATATCTTTTTTTTTTTAAATATTTAAATTTATATCTTATTCTTCTCAAAAGTACTATTGTGAATTTGTGATATTATTATTTCGTGTGCTAAACATAAACAAAATTACTTCGTAAATTAAATATTATTACTGAATTTACCATACAACTTTTGTGAACTAGGTTTATAAATTTTATTTTTCCTAAAAATTAATTTAAAACACGTACCCCTTTATAATTAGCAGAATCAAGTACGTATCTTGTTGTACAACTTATATATTAAGAAACAGATAATGCACACACACCCACGACACACATACCACTCTGAACTAGTCATCCATAAAAGCCTCTAGCTTATGTAAGAAGATAGACATTATCTTCTTCTTCTTCTTTTTTTTTTTTTTTAAAGATAGACATTATCAGTTCGTTAAATTTTCCAACACATGTGTGACATATTATTTTTCCTTTTCGATCAGATATTAATTTTATATATAGAGTTTTGCAGATATATACAATTTTTATGATGTTTTCGATCTAGTTTAAAAAATATCATAACATTGTATCAGAAGATTAATTGAGATTTTCGATTTCTTTGTAATTGAGAATTTTAATACAAATCCATCAACTTAGATAGTCACAAAAATTAATGAAAATAATAGATTTTAATTAAGGATATTGAAGACCTCTCCAGGATTATGAAGGGTTACGAGTAAGCAATTTCAGATAAAAAAATTAGTACTTGTCATTATCTTCCTGGCCAGCAGAAAGTCAAAATCAGCATAAAAAATTAAACATCCAATTACCTAAAAAGAGGAAACTAGTTTAATCTTCACATTGGTTGGGATGTTTAAGGGTCACATGTCTAAATGTGCTAGGTCTTATTAATTTACTTTTAACTGTCCATCAATAGTTGAAAGTTATCCTAACTCTGACGGATTGCAAAGGTCAACCACTAACGGACTACATAATAATAAATTATTTTTCAAAATATGTATGATATAATATATGTAATTTAAATATATTCACTATATAAAATTAAAAAATACATAAAAAATTACATATTTAATTTATTACTCTTTCTTAATTTGCATGTCCACCACCTATATATGTAAAATTTAACAAAGGTTGGTTAAAGTGTTAACAACATCAATACAGAGCCGGTCCTGAGATTTTGTGGGCCTGGGGCGAATAAGAAAATTTGGTCCTTTTCTGAACAACATCTAATAAAATAAGTGAAATATGTATGCACATATTAAAAATGAATGAACGTTTAAAAATAAATCAATTAAAAATGGCTTCTTCTAGCATTTTGAGAAGCAAATTCATCAATAATATCTTCATAGTTAATTTGTTCTAGCCTATCTTTTTCAATACATAAAGTTGTTAGTCCATTTAATCTTTTTTTGAAGGACCATTTAATTTTTCTTGTGACATAGTGGATAGTAGATTTTTAATTTAGAAAAAACTTTTTTCAGTTGATGCCGCGGTCACAAGAATACACTACAAGAAAACTGCAATTTAGCCGCGAAAAAATTTGTCGCTAATTCTAATATTTTCATCACTAACATGAGTTAGCGATGAAATAATTTTGTCGCAGGATTTGTTGCTATACGCCCGTCGCTAACATGTTTGCGACAAAAAAATTAATTTTATCGCAAATGTTTGCGATGAAAATTTGAGTTTCATCGCAAAATATTAGCGACGAGAATATAAGTTTCATCGCAAAATGTTAGCGACGAAAATATGAGTTTCATCACAAAATGTTTGCGAGGAAAATCAAACATTTGTCGCAAACACGTTAGCGACGGGTGTATAGCAACAAATCCCGCGACAAAATTATTTCATCGCTAACTCACATTAGCGACAAAAATATTATAATTTTTGTTGCTAATATTTGGCTATAATATCCGATTTACAAATCATTCTCTAAACCCACTTCCGTACTCGACCAACCCAACCCGCACCCACACTCGACCCACCCCAACCGAACCAATTCAATCGTTCTCTAAACCCACTTCTGCACTCGACCCGCCCCGCCCCGCCCCAACCCGTACCCAACCCACACCCGCCCCGCCCTAACCGACCCCAACTCAACTCGACCCGACCCGCACCCACATACCTCCTCCCCCATTTAAATAAATATTTTATTTGGTCTTAGTGGGAATTGATCCCGGGTGGATGGGCGCCCATAGCTGGGCTCCTACCATTCGGACAGACAGCTCTTTGGTTCAATTTTTAATATTAATTATATATATATTCAATTGTTACTAATTTAGTTATTTTTACTCATTTAATAATTTATTTTACATTTATTAATTGATTAATTTTTAATTTGTAACAACTATATATGTATATATACATGTGTATATATATTGTAATTTTTAAAACAATTCCAATTGTAAAAAATTAATGTTACTTTAACAATTTTAAAAAAATAATAAATATTACCTCCAATCTTCATTCTCCCATCTTTAATTATGTCCATCTTCATTTGCATCATCATATTTATAAATATTTTTATAAACATTCATACTGATTTATAACACATAAAATTTGGAGAATTATTAAACATTTAATTATATAAATCGATTTTCTTGATTTAATAAGCATAGTTGATTTAATATTAGCCACGAAATATAATTATCATTGTTGTTCTTATTATTAACAACAAAATAAAAGAATTTGTTGTTAGTTTAGCGATGAAATAAAAATATTTCCTCGCAAAAATTAATTTCAATAAATTAGCCACAAAAAATTATATTTTATCGTAAAATATTAGCGACAAAATTTAATTTTCATTGTTGTTCTGATTATTAACCACAAAATGCAGCAATACGTTGCTAGTATAGCGATGGAATATTTTAATTTCATCGCAAAAATTAATTTCAATAAATTAGCCACAAAATTTATATTTCATCGTAAAATATTAGTGACGAAATATAATTTTCATTGTTATTCTGATTATTAACAACAAAATGAAGCAATTTGTTGCTAATATAGCAATGAAATATATAAATTTTGTTGCAAAAATTAATTTTAAGAAATTAACCACAAAATTTTCAATTTCATCGCAAAATGTTAGCAAGAAAATATAATTGTCATTGTTGCTCTGATTATTAACAACAAATGATGCAGTTTGTTGCTAATAAAGTGATGAAATATATAAATTTTGTTGCAAAAATTAATTTCAAGAAATTAGCCACAAAAATTTCTATTTCATCGCAAAATATTAGCAACGAAATATAATTTTCATTTTTGTTCTGATTATTAACAACAAAATGAAGCAATTTGCTGCTAATATAGTGATGAAATATATAAATTTTGTTGTAAAAATTAATTTCAAAAAATTAGACACGAAAATTTTTATTTCATCGCAAAATATTAGCAACGAAATATAATTTTCATAGTTTTTCTGATTATTAACAACAAAATGAAGCAAATTGTTGCTAATATAGCGATGAAATATACAAATTTTATTGTCAAAAATAATTTCAAGAAATTAGCCACGAAAATTTCTATTTCATCGCAAAATATTAGCGACGAAATATAATTTTCATTGTTGTTTTTATTATTAACAAAAAAATGAAACAATTTGTTGCTAATACAGCGATGAAATATATATATTTTGTTGAAAATATTAAATCTAACAATTTAGCAGCGAAAATTTATATTTCGTTGCTAAAAATTGATTTTAGCGATGAAATTTAGATTTGTCGCAAAATTTTCGTCGCTATTCCCCCCATTTCTTGTAGTGATAATCAATGATATTCTATAAGCAATTAAAGCATTAGGATAGCAACCCAAAGCATTTACAAATTCAAGAATCTCAATAGTTTTTATTTTATTTTATTGATAAAGTAACTTGCAACACTTTTAGTTCGGAAAATAAATTATTTGAATCAATATCCAAAGAGTTGTCATGCTTCAAACTTTCAAAGTATTCCCTAAATTCTCACAACATTTTTTTTAATTTATTATTATCCAAAGATTTTAATTTATTTGAATCAAATAAAAATCCAAAAATATTATCATATGTTTGCAATTGTTCAAATTTATTTTTTGAGGCAACAACATCAACAACAACAATAAAGTAAATATAGAGAATTAGACATAAAAGAAACTATAATAATAAAAATAAATAAATGAATAATATAACCGTGATTATGGATCGTGAAAAACTGAAAGGGAAAGCGGATGTCGATTGCCAAATCCGATGTCAAGATGAGATATAGTCACTTGAATGTAACAAAGTTATATTGGAATGGAAATAAAAAATATGAAATACAAAGTTTGAAAGCACCCAAGACAATTTATAGTCACACTCCTGTACTGTTCTCCATAGGTCTACTGTAGTGTGCATTTAATTAGATATTGGGCCTTGGCCACTTGGGGTAATTGCTATATGGTCATTTTCGAGAAAGAGTGCATAATAAATTCATGTTTAATATGTTACCGTTGTAATATTATTGTAAATTTTAATTAGATTAGATATTCAAATTCATTATATTTTTTTTACCTTTTAATTTCTTTTTAAAAAAATTAATTATATATATATATATATAAAAGTAGGCCCCTAAAAATTCGGGGCCGCGGTCGCCCCTCAGGCCCACCCTCAGGGCCAGGGGGGCCCAGTGGCCCCCCACCAATTTTTTTTTATATATACTCCATTTGTTCCGTAATTATTTGTACACTTTTTTTTATTGGGACGTCAAATGATTATTTACACACTCTTAATATGGAAACACCCAACAAAATTAATACCCTCCCAACATCATTTTATTTTCAAAATTGTCACTCAATTTTTGTATACATTTTATTTTACACCTCACCAAATCACCCAAAATATTCATACTTTAAAAATTGTGCCGATCAAATCGTGCAAATAATAGAATATTGGAACACATTAATGTATTAATTAAAAGACATTTACAATCGAAGAAATAAAATGTTTTTTAAATTTAATATTTTAGCAATTTTTAAACTGTTTCACTTAATTTTGAATCAAACTATCAAATTAAAACTTCAAAACAAAATGAAAGTTAGCTTGTTCAATTTAATTTAATGTATTAACAAGTTTATCATGTAAAAATTTGATGAGTATAATAAGTACATATTATTTTATTTTTAAAGTAATGTAACTAATGTTAATCGAGCCCCCCTATCGGGATTTTCTGGCTCCGTCACTGCTCAGGGCCACCATTGCATCAATAATTTTATCTTAAAAAAAACCATCAACAATATTACGAAAATTTTACGCTGTGATACAGCTAGCGAGGGCGAGCACATATAATTAATTACACAAAATAATGGAATTTGAAACTATATGTTTATTTTTAATCACAATGGAGAGACGTTAGGCTAGTTCAACACTTCAAATCAATGCCTGGTTGACTTGTAAGTTGATACCAATTGAAACTATGTCCAAAATTAGGGTAATATAAAATTATAGTAGTAGTTAAATACATAATCGAAATTATAGTAGTAGTTAAATACATAATCGAATATACCAACTGTCATAGGCTTAACAATAATTTTAATTGATGTATTATTATATATACTCACTTACGGCATTTTTGCTTTATGAGTTTAGGGGGTTTAGTAATGGGTTTGATATGTAAATCCATCTTCTCCCATATTTGGTTTCTCATAACTTTAAACACCTTGATCCGAATTTAAAAATTGACCCAATTTTTATAAACTAGATTCCATGGATTTAGACAATCTAGCCTCCCCTAGGGTTTATCTAGCCTCCCCTTGAGTTTATCTAGCCAACCCACCACATCTAAACTCATCTTATCCCATCCCATGAAACAAACATATCATTATAGTCTAGTGGTACTATCTAGTTTTTTTTACGCTAGTGTCTTCTTGTAGTGTTCTACAACTTTACAATAATATTTTTATTTATAGTGACTTACACTTTTTAATAAATATTGTGTTGTACTTTTCAGTTATATGAACTTACATTTTTTAGTAATATTGTGTTGCACTTTTTAGTTATACTGACTTACACTTTTTTATAATATTGTGTTGCACTTTTCAGTAATTTGTGTTGCACTTTTCTGTTATATCGACTTACACTTTTTAGTAATATTGTGTTGCATTTTTTACTGAATAAAAATTTTTCGTTAAAAGTTTAAACATAAATGGAGGATGTGTATATTTTTAAGTACAAGTTAAATGTAAAAAAAATTAATGTTGAGGGACGGGCCCATAAATTTTCGGTAGGGGGGCCCGATTAACATTATTATAAAAATAAAAAAATATGTACTCATTATTTTCATCAAAATTTCACATTATAAAATTGTCAATACTTTACGTTTCATTAAATTAAATTGATTGGATAAGTTGACTTTTGTTATGTTTTGGTACAAGTTAATACTCCCTCCGTCCCGTGTTAACTTGGACATTTTAACTGATTCACTTTAAAAAATAATTGAATTTAGTGGTGTAGAGTCAAATAAGAAAGCGTATTTTGAGTGATTTGATAAGGTGTAAGGAGGATTTAGTAGAATGTAAAATAGATTTAGTGAAATTTAGAATAAAATGTAGACTCAAAATGAGTGATTATTTTAAAATAAAATGATGTTCGGATATATATTAATTTTATGGAATATTTTTATATCAGAAGTGTGCAAATAATTATAAAACAGAGTATTAATTTTAATATATGTGAAATTACCAAAATACCCCTAACAAATTTACAAAATTAGTGGAGGGCCCATGGGCCCCAGGCATCACGTAGGTCCGTTAGTGGTTGAGGTACATATTTCCAATCCTCTCTCTATCCAATTTTTTTATTACTAAAAAAATAATACTCCAACAAATACAAATTTTAATTAAAAAAAACTGAAAAACAGGAGAGAAAAAAAATTAGAGTAAAAAAAGCAGGAAAAAAAAAAAAGAATTGGTCCAACACCCGAGTGCACGTACGGCGTGCACCAGGGTGTATATGAGACCTTGGCTAGGACTTTTTTTTGCAAATATGTGTTACATGTTATTACATTAATATATGTTACATGTTATTATATTAATATATAATTGCTCTTATATTTATCTTTATAGTAACATAAATTTATGAACGATTTTTTTTGTTTGTCTTAAACGACATTTTTGGAGTTTAATCCGTTTTCAAAGGGGGCGAAAATGGGGGCGAAAATCAAGCAGTGACTAAATTAATATTTAGTACTCTTGTTTGTACGTTTGTTTTATTCACCCGGTGCTCTAACCACTTTCGCTATCCCACTTTGTCTAACAATATTCATGCATACTCTCTATTAATTCTAACAATATTCTTACTTTTACATTCAATCAAACTAATTTATCTATTTTATTTATAAAGGTTTAAAAAATTACATGTTTACTTTATAAAAAAAAATCATTAATATCGACCCTAGGTGATTTTGTAGCTATGCTGAATTTCAGAATTTGGGGGTATCGTTTTAAATTAGCAAATTTGACTGAAAAGTTTAGCCTTAACATTCTTTTTTGTTTTTTTTAAATGAATCAGTTGTTTTTATTTTTTCATTTACGAAATATAGAGCATAAAACATGTACAATTTAATATTTTAATATATAAATATTACTCCCTCCATCTTTGAAAAGCTTTTTATTGTAACGAAATTTTAAAAAAAAATGTAATAATTAAAGTTTTGAGGGTAATTTTGTAATTTTTTATATATAAAGTAAATAAAATAATTTGATTGAGTGTATGGTGGGCTCCAAAAGATATTGCATGAAGGATAAATATGTGTATATCGTGAGCGTGCGTATGCAAACTTTGCAGGGACGGAGGTAGTACAACAACGTTACTAGTTAAATAATTTGTAACTCAAATAAATATTCTACTATGTGAAGAACTATGATGAAATTTTATTCAAATTCTGAAACCCTAAAAATTACAATGATCTGAAATTGAAAGTAAAAACACAAATATAATAAATAATATAAAAAACGAGTAAATTGCATTTTTGGTCCCACCAACCATGGGTTGGTTGGGATTTGACCACTGAGTTTTGGAGTTGGTCCCACTAGATTTTTTTATGCATTTTTTATCCCGCCGTTAATTTAGCCGTCTAAACTAACACTTGTTGCAATTTTGGTCCCACACGATATAAACCTGTTGTTTTGGATTTGCTAGTTAACCTTGACAAATTTTAGCCATTTTGGTCACACATAATTTAAAACTATTATATCACATTTGTTTTTTCCAAGGTTGAAAATATATGTATCATTGAAAATATTGGGACCATAAATCTGTGAAAAATATTAATATCGAATTTACAAACAAATTATGAAAATTTCATAATAAAATTTTAATACATAAATTTAACAAACCAATTTGAACAAATTTACATCTGTGATAAATTTACGTAAAATATAGAATAATATACAATGTTATATTATGTGATACTTATCGACATTTTTTCAAGATTTTTTTTTTCAATATTCTCTCAATACTTTACCGATATTAGGCTCGATATTATTATTGGATACCGATATTTATCGATTTTTTAAGAAAATATTGTGGAATATCATTTTTCTCAATATCGATATGCAATAACAATTTCAAGCACCTCATTGTTCAAAACAGAAAATATTGATAAATATCGATTTTATTCTTTTGAAAAAGTGTTGATAAATATCATATGATATAACATTGTATATTAGTCTATATTTTATGTAAATTTATCACAAATGTAAAATTTGTTCAAATTATTTTGTTGAATTTTATGTATTAAACATTTGTTATTAAATTTTCATGATTTTTAAAATTTACGATTATCGATATTTGATCGATATATCCATTGATATTTTTAAAATTTTGAAGTATCGATATTTCTACAAATACCGATATTTTCAACCTTGATTAATTAACATTACTATTATTCATTATTATTTTTTATTTTGGGAAATGATCGTGGGCCTACGTCATTTATTGATGTTAAATTTTTTCAACGTATCCAATTTTGGTGGTCACCGATATCGATATTGGAAAGAATGATATTCCACGATATTTTAAAAAAAATTAAAAATATCATTATGTAATAATAATATCGAGTCTAATATGAATAAAGTATCGAGAGAATATTAAAAAAATGTTGATAAATTTTATATAAGCTCAATAACATCGTATATGATATTTTATGTAAATTTATTACTAGTGTAAAATATGTTTAATTTTTTTTGTTAATTTATATGTTAAAAGTAAATTCATCACGAATGTAAATTATGTTCAAATTGTTTTGTTAAATTTGTGTATTAAAAATTTGTTATTAAATTTTCATAAATTTTAAAATTTATCGATATTAATATTCGATACCGAAATATCCATTGATATCTCCACAAAGTTAAGGTCTCGATATTTTCAATGTTATGAATAGGATTTATGGTTAATTTTGCATTTTTCATAAAGTTTGGGACCAAGTTTGGATCGTATGGGACAAAGTCATGCAAAAAATACACTTAACGGCCACATGAATCGCACGTGGCACACCCTCTGTTAAATTTTGACGGATTTTGGGACTAAGTTTGCAATAAAATTTCGTATGAGACCAATTCTACATAAAAAGAATTGAGCGGAACCAAATTCAAAATCCAGTGGTCAAACCCAACGAGCCGATGGTTGATGAGACAAAAATGCAATTTACTCTATAAAAAACTATTAGTACTGTATATTTAAAAATAATAATAATAAAAGGAAATCACTAGATTCAAGTGTATGGGACAATTAATACTAAATGGGCCGAGTTTAATTCTAAATGGACTTATAGTTGAAACAAAATATATAGAGTGGATCATTAAATCTCATAGCTATCAAACTAAATACTACCGTAAATACTAATATAATAGTAAAAAAAATAAAAAAAATCAGGGGGAGTATTAACGTAGTTCCGCCACTGCACGTATATATTATATAAAGTTTTTTTAATCTGATATATTACAAAGCTAAAATTAGAAACTATATCGGTCAGCAATATACATCACATTCTATTTTAAGTCTCAATCTTACTGATGAAATATGATGTTGATTGTTGACCAAAATGGAGCATCACACACGCACCTTACGTTTTCTGTATGTTTATCCTCCTCCAGTCGGTCTATCATCAAAGTTTAAGTGGACGGAAATTGATTCCTTTAATTAATCGGTTCAAGATCTAATATTGAGACTTTAAAAAAAAAAATATATATATTTATTGAATTATTGGGATGCAATTCGATTCCTTGATAATTTTAATCGAAATGATTTATTGAACAAAATATAATTTACAGGGATCTTCTTGTAAAACCATTTCACAACTGTTAAAGAACAAATAGACAGGGGGAACCAGGACAAAAAACTCCCCATAAAATAAAATTAATATATAGTCTCTTATTTATTTTTATTTTTAAAAGACCCTAAGAATAATAGGTTACTATTTTTAGAATTGAAAAGAAAATCCTACGATGCTTTGAAATAATAACCCAAACATTGATAAAATTTAATAAAGTCCTAGAATACATGAACTGGCCGGCTCTGCCCCACGGAATATATGTAGTTTTGTAGTCTAAGAAAACCTTGCAAACCCAACATACTGTTTATTTTTATTAAAAATAATTTGTTAGATCAACTTGTTCATAAACCAAACGAACAAGCCCAGAAAACAAACCAACAGAATTGTAAAAGGCAAGGAAAAACTCACAACTAAAAAAATTAACGGAGGAGAAAACAGAAAACATGAGCAAAGAGAATCAAAACTAAAAACTAGAAATCTAAGAAAAGAAAAAAACAATAAAACGAAAAGCTAAAAAACTAAAGGGGTCAACGGATCGATCTACGTACAAATCGACCACCGCATGAGCGGTTCCATTGGAAAGATCGAACCGTTGACCCGAACACTTACACCAAGGAAAGCTCCTGGCAACTTTGCTAACCTGATGCACCGGTGCACCGAGAAGAAAAGGGAGGGGGAGTGGTTTGAAAGTGGTGGTGGAGAGGTGGACCTTTGTCTTTTTCTTTTTTTTCTATGTGTTTCTTAACACGGGAATACCTTAGTGTGAGGTATTTTTCTCGTTTTGAGAATGGCGATCAAGGTGTATTTGTGGGCATAGGTTGCACTCGTCTCTCTACCTGCTCACGATTGGAATAGAGCAGCTTTCGATTTGATCATTCTGAGTTGAAGATGATCTGGGTTATATTGTATTGATCTTGTTATATTGTTCTTGTAACCCCTAAAAAAAAATGTGTATCTATATTATTCAATATAAAATATTTTATATTAAATAACTATTTTTTATAATAATAAAAAAATACTCTTTTCGTTCCACAATTTTTTTTTTAATTTTTTTTTTATTTATTCCACATAAGTTTGTATACCCAAAATAAAAATAATCATCACCCTCCTAATATACATATATTTACTCTTCATGTCATTACTTTTAGGGCCCACCATACACAGAGACGGAGGAAGAGGGTCCAGGGAGGTCACTGCCCCCTCCAATTTTTTAAAGAATACTTACTTAATAAAAAATTAAAGAAAAAATAATTATAATTAATCTTTATGTGTATTTAATAATTATATAACAATTTTAAAGTATATTAGTAAAATATTAGTAGTGAAATTAGTAGTGGAATTATAATTAAAGAACATTTTTTGTTTTACAAATTTATCCTTCATTATTGTGAAAGATTGAGAGAAAAATAATGATGAAAAATAAAAGAGAATGTAAAATAACTTGCTTCAATTATCAAAGAAAAAGAGGTGAAAAAAGTATTAAAAGAGAAATTGTAGGGATTTACATACGAGTAATTTATGGAAAAACATGGTAAAATATGTAAAATGATAAAAAATTTAAAGCAAGAATTAAGATAAAAAGTGTCAAATAATATGAAACGATTGAAGTAACAATTTAAATTATGACGAATTAAAACATAAAAATTAAAAGATGCTCGCTTATAGACTGTATAAACATTATTTTGTATGTAATGAGCGAAATGAATTAATGAATTTTTTATTGAAACATATTAAAATTTAATTTGGTTCATTATTATTAATATATATATTATATATTTCAAGAATACTTATATGATATTAAATTAAAATTTATTATTCATAATTGGATCCCCTGCGATTTGGTTCTGACTCCGTCATTGACCATACATTCAATCCAAACTTTATTTACTTTTTTTTTACATGACTATTTTATTTATTTTATATATAAAAATTTACAAAATTATCCCACACCACTTTAATCATTATATTTTTTTTAAAAAACTATGTCTCAAGATTTTCCGTAAACTTTTATGAACTGAGGTACTATAACTTATATATACTTTCTCCGTCCTTTCAAAAGTTATCAATTTGCTTTGATACATGTATTAAGAAATATAGTATTTTTGAGGTAGAGAGATAGAAAAATAAATAAGAAAAAGAAAAGGTAGAGAAAGAGAGAGATAGAAAAAAGAAAAATAGAGAAAGGTATTGAGTGTTGTACCTCCAAAATGATAAAATGTGTAACTTTCGAAAGGAAGAATGGATGAAGTAATATATATTTAAACAAAATATTAAATATAACATCAAGTTATAATAAATCTTAAACGATGTTAAAAATTTGAACAAAACAAATACAGTAAATATTAAAACTACAATATTAATATAACTAGTTCTATACCCGCGTTTTACGCGGGTTAGATTTATTAAAATAATAGTTTTAAATATTATATTAATTTTTATATTTTTTTATTGTTAAAAAACATTTTTTATTTTAATATATTTATAACATATACATATCTATAAATTTGAATTTATTGTATTTATATTTTTGTATTTTTATATATTATAATATTTTTTAATATATTAATAACATATACATTAATAAAATTATAATTTTAATTCTTAAAAATAAGAAAATATTTTTAATAAGTAAGACCATTGTAAAATAATTTTATTAATAAAAAAAAATATAAAATTATAAATTTTTAAAAACTTCACAAACGTTTGTAGTATAGTATGCTGACATTGTTTGTTTTCAGAATGACAAAATATAATAAAATAAAAAAATATATCTTCTACAAAATTTAGGGAATGTTTGTTTTGGGATTTTGAAATATGGATTTCAAAATCTAGTAGATTTTGAAATATTAATGACTTATATGTTTTATGTTTGTTTTGAAATTTAAGTAGGACATGATTAAATTTTATAGTATGAAATTCATATAGGTTTTTATAGTTATCTATATAGAGTTTGTAGATATTTATATGATTGACTTTTGTAGGGTTTATAAATATTTGTAGGGTAAGATTTTAAAATTCTAAATCAAAATTCTAAAGTAGAATATTGATGGATTTATACTTTATAGGTATTTGTAGTACTTAATTTTCACGTCAAGTTTTTTTCATCTTTAAATATAATAAATTAATATTATATAAACAATAATAAAATATAAACAAATTTATAAAAAATAAATAAATTATTAAAAACTATTATATTATAACAAATAATTGCATGATTATAACTAATAATTGCATTTCAACTAAATAAACGTACATCTATAATCCCAAATACAATGATATCTTTAAATATAATAAATTAATATTATATAAACAATGATAAAATATAAACAAATTTATAAAAAATAAATAAATTATTTCAACTAAGTCAACATACATCTCTAATTCCTTTCCCATTTTAGGGAGATTATTAAAGTGATCACTCTTCATATTTATTCGACACTTCAATTAAGTAATCAAACTTAATTGGAAGATTTTAATTTATTTTATTAACAATTACTAAAACTTTTCTAAATAAAGTTTCTTAAATTATTCTAAAATACACTCAATCTCTTATTTTTTTTATTGACGATTACTAAAAAAATCTCTAAAATCCACCACAATATTTTATATATCTTACAAAGTTTTTAAAATTATTTGAGAATAGTAATCTCTAAAATCCACAACAAATACTCTATATATTTTACAAAGTTTTTAAAATTATTTCAGAATACATTATATATATATATATTAATGAAAGCATGAGATGAAGAAATCGCAACAAATTTATCCACTGTATATGCTCTATATATTTCTTAGGGTGAAATTTTAAATCCACATAAAAAAATACTACTGTATAAAAAATGTGGTCACATTTGTAACTGAGTATCAAAAAATTCAATGGAACAACATTAATTAAACTTTTGGGATATACGATTAGATCAGGTAATTAATTAATGTCACTATATAACCCACCCTCATACTACTCTTTGTACTATCTACAAATTCATCATTATCAATCCTCCTAACTAGCAAGCTTTCTGCAAATTGAAACACTAAAAAATGCCGGATATCGAAGGTTCTCCAGGATCTTCTTCCATGCATGGAGTTACTGGGATGGAGCCAGTTCTTGCATTTTTGGCGCCTTCTCCGCTTGTCCCTACCGATAACACGGCGGAGTTCGATTTGCCGGTGGACTCGGAGCACAAAGCCAAAAAATTCAAGCTCTTTTCCTTCGCAAATCCTCATATGAGGACCTTTCACCTCTCCTGGATTTCCTTCTCCGTCTGCTTCATCTCTACATTCGCTGCCGCGCCTCTCGTCCCAATCATTCGGGATAATCTAGATCTAATAAAGAGCGACATCGGCAACGCCGGAGTGGCCTCTGTTTCCGGGAGTATACTCTCAAGGTTGGTGATGGGCGTCGTTTGCGATCTGCTGGGTCCTCGTTACGGGTGTGCCTTTGTCATCATGTTGACTGCGCCAGCCGTCTTTTCCATGTCCTTCGTATCCAACGCCAGCAGCTACATCGCTGTACGCTTCATGATCGGATTTTCGCTGGGGACGTTCGTATCTTGCCAGTTCTGGATGAGCACCATGTTTAACACCAAGATTATAGGGCTCGCCAACGGCACGACGGCAGGTTGGGGGAATATGGGCGGCGGCACGACCCAGTTGCTGATGCCCTTGCTTTTCGAAATAATTACGAGAGCAGGATCAACTCCCTTCACCGCTTGGCGAATTGCCTTCTTCATTCCGGGATCGCTCCATATCATCATGGGTATTTTGGTCTTAACACTCGGCCAGGATATGCCTGACGGCAACCTTGGTACCCTCCAAAAGAAAGGAGAAGTTGCAAAGGACAAAATTGGCAAGGTATATAAACGTATATCTATACACACCACTCATATGGATGAATAATAAATGAATTAATTTAGCATCTCTCATAAATTCAAATATTTAGATTTGAGAAAAATATTTCATGTTATAAGAGTTTTGGCTCATGTTATATCAACTCCACTCATATTAATTGGATGAAATTCTTTCAATTTATATCTAAATGGTATGTATATATTTCAGGTTCTGTGGAACGCTGTAACAAACTACAGGACATGGATATTTGTGCTTCTCTACGGCTACTCCATGGGAGTTGAATTGTCAACTGATAATGTGATTGCTGAGTACTTTTTCGATAGGTAGTTAGATCATGAAGATCCAATTTTATAATTATTGCAGTTTCAATTGATATATAATCTCTTATCTGAGTTAATTACTAATATATTGGATGTCCGACAGGTTTGATCTGAAGCTCCACACCGCAGGAATCATAGCAGCCACATTCGGCATGGCAAACCTTTTGGCTCGTCCGTTCGGTGGATTCGCTTCCGATTACTCTACTCGAATATTCGGAATGCGCGGTAGGCTTTGGACACTTTGGATTTTACAAACAATGGGAGGTGTCTTCTGTATTCTTCTCGGGAGAGCCGATTCCCTCCCTGTCGCCATTGCCTTCATGATCATCTTCTCCGTCGGAGCACAGACTGCTTGCGGAGCCACTTTCGGCATCATCCCTTTTATTTCCAGGCGATCTTTGGGCATGATTTTCGGAATGACCGGCGCTGGAGGGAATTTCGGCTCCGGTTTAACGCAATATCTCTTCTTCACCAGCTCACAATACTCAATAGGAACAGGGTTAACTTACATGGGAATAATGATCGTGGCCTGCACTCTTCCGGTGACACTAGTTCATTTTCCACAGTGGGGAAGCATGTTTCTTCCGCCCTCCAAAGAGGCCACCGAGGAACATTATTACATTGCCGAGTATAACGAAGAGGAGAAGCAGAAGGGTATGCACAAGAACAGTCTCAAGTTCGCTGAGAACAGCCGCTCCGAACGTAGTAAAAAGGTCGGGTCGGCAGCCACTCCACCCAATACTACACCCGGGCGTGTTTGAGTTTGAGGTTTAGGATGATATATATGTTTGGTAATTGTGCTCCTCTAGAGTGGGAAGGAATCGCGTTGATCGATTCCTTTGGTTCTCGGCAATAACTTTTATCAAACTATCTTGATATAAAAATTAAAAAAAAATTACTTTTGGTCCCACTCCTCATAAAACCCTACGATTTTGGTCCCTATAGTTTCCCTTTTGGTCCCAAACATTTTACACTTTTGGTCCCAAACATCCTGCAACCCTAATTTCAGCAAAATTGAGGAAAATACAATTTTCTAGCGCCATTTTTGCAACTCTACCATTATATATATATATATATATATATATGTGCTCATAAATCCTAAAATACTTATTCTTACAACACAAAATCAATACCAACATACAAGAGATCACAATCTTGAGCAAAGCATCATCTTCTACAAAATCAAGATGCAAACATCAACTTATTTGCTATTCTGGAACTTCAACCACACAATGCATCACAATTAAAAATTACAATCGAAATCAGTCCAAAACACAATAGGATTGACACTACAATTCCAAAATTCACAACATAATTAAAAAATAGCAATTTCCGCAATTCACAACTGAAAAAGTGATCCAAAGTATCTGTCATAAAATTGATATGATGATCATAACAAACAAATAAATTTTTTGAAACACCTAAGCAAAGACTAATTAGATTAAATTATGATGATATCTAAACTTTGTAGATTTTAAAGCATAATCTACCCTTAATCTAAGTTATCAAACAAACTATAAGAGCTGAGATGATGTTAATCTAGTTTAATCTAAGCTATCAAACATGGCCTAAGTATCATGCTAAATTTTCTACAGTCTACTCCCATCTTAAAATATGTCCTACTGAATATTAAATGCTTCCTGTCTCATTTTACACTTTCATGTGAACAAAGGAAGATTCTTCAACCGCTTAAAAACACCTATTGATCAATACAAACCAAAATCTATGATCATAAAGTTTGCACACCTTTCACATGGGTAATTATTTCATCATTTTCCTTGACAAGAGCTGCAACATAACCTTTTCTCTTCGTAATGATCTCTTTCCTAAATCAGAGCATAAACCTGTAAACATGGAAGTCAAATAAATCATGTGAAATTAAATAGGAAATCATGAAGAAGTAACACTTATCAATATCTTACCAAAACAAATAAATCAGAAACAATGCATAAGCAACACTTAAAACATGTGAAGCATATATGTTGACTCCCTTATGTTCCCATCAATAATTGTAAAATATGGAGAATCTTTTTTTTTTTTTTTTTGAAAACAACATTAATTCAAAAATCTTGAAAAATAAACAGAGAAACAGAGGCACACCAATTCTCAAGCAATGTTCTCCAAAATAAATAGAGCAACAAATTCCAAGCATACAATTAATTGATTAACATAGAGTATTATATATGTATACAATTTTAATAGAAAACAATCTTGAATCAAATTACTCATTATCTCAAATCTAGCAACACTAAACGTTAATTAAATTCCAGCTAACAATCGAAACAGAACGCATTTATCATCAGTTTGATTCAATTACCCACACACATTTATCAAACAAAACAGAAATTCCAGCTAGCAACAATAGAGTTCCTATTAATTCTTCTAATTTGACTATCAATAATTGATAACCTGCGATGCAATTCTGCATACAACATTATGTATGGATATAAAGTTAACTACACCTTTTGAAGGCTTTGACGAAATCTTCTTCAAAATAAACAGAGCAACAAATTGCAATCTGACCTTCAGCTAGAACTTCTATCAGGAAACATAGAATAAGAGAAATAGAAACTGATTCGAATCTACCCTGAAAGAAGAATATCCAAATATGAAAAAACGGGTGACTTTCGTAACCAACAATATTTGATCTGCAACGAATCCGACGAAACCATTAAACAATTGAATCTAAACCCAGTTAAGAATTCGCCAAAATTTTACACGAAATCGTCACTTTCGACGGGAATAACTGGGTTCATGGATTTTGCTATCAATTCATTTGGTGTTCGTCCATTTCAGCCGTGAGAATTTAGGGAAAATTGAGTCATGTTTGTGAATTAGGGCTCATGGGGAATAATAATAATTTTAATTTTGGTTGTACTCCCTCCGTCCGGATTAACTTTCATACTTTTCATCCCCTTTTTTTAAAAATACTAGATTTTCACCCGTGCGGGGTTTGTTTTAATTTTTTTTATAGCCTGTCTATGTCTTCCTAATTTGCTTGTTTACAAAAAAAAAAAAATATATATATATATATATATATATCAATATTAACTGTTTTGAATAAAAGGTTTATCTTTCTCCTCTTCCATTTATGCCATCTATAAAAACACTTGTGCAATGCACTTGTCTCGGTGTATGTTTTAATTTTCTTATAGTCAATAAAATAATAAGTATATATTAAAAATCTATCAATATTAACTGCTTTGAACAAAAGGTCTATCTTTCTCATCTTCCATTTATGCTATCTATAAGAACACTTGTGCAATGCACTTGTCTCGGTGTATGTTTTAATTTTCTTATAGTCGATATATATATTAAAAATCTCTCATACATAGAAAGAGGTCAAAGTCTGCCTTGCTACCCGTGCCTTCATAGTTTGAACAAAATCTTATAATTTGCTTGTTTAAAAAAAAAATCTTATGTATTATTTGTTTTGAACAAAATGTCTATCTTTCTTCTCTCCCATTTATTGCAATCTATAAAAACTTCATGAATTGAGTTGTGTAAACGCATTTTTTTTTCATTTTCTAACTAATCATTTTTCAAATTCTAGATAAGTTGTGTTTGTATTTTATGAGCACCAGTCCAGAATAAAATACTAATACCCATTTTTTATTATACATCATAGAACAAAATACATTTCTGATTGGGAGATATTTCCCCTTGCTCAAGTCTAATGGTCAATACTTCTATATTTTGACCACTCAACATGACAAAGCGAATGTTTACATTCTATGTAATAAAAATAAAGAGACGTATTACTATCTTTACAATACTTAAAGCATAAATGAACCTCAAATCTCTCCATCTTTCCTCAAATATTCAAATGTGTACATGCACTCAACAAAATCACTAAAACACGATGAAAAATTCATTGAGCCCCATTACTGTTAGAATAATTGATCATATTTTCATATGCCTTCAAACACACCTTTGTTCCCAAATATTCACATACCTAAAGAATAATTTTTATAACCACACGAAAAAATAAAAGACATGAAAAAGCACCAACAACCTTAAAACGCAAATACAAAGCAATATTTGTTCTTTTTTTTGGTCGGTAAAAAAATCTATTTTATTAATATATAGAAAATTATTCACATGTCAAAAGCCTTCATTCTTCCCAGAACCTTAAGCAATATTTTTGTAATTCGTGAATAATTTTTAAAGACAGTTTTTTTAAGCATTGAATAACATATAAACACTAAGTTATTATAAGAATCTTAAAATTATAAGAGGGAGCGTTTGAAATACACATTGGCAACAATAACAAACATCTGACGAAAACTCAATAAAGTACAATAAAATTAGAATCAACACTCAAAAGTGGTGCTGGAAAGTTGTGGGGTTTACTCTAAATCATATGGATTGAAGTTCACAACTTCACTTGCAGGCACTCTAGACCTTTAATATTATCATAAAACGATTTTAAAAAAGATAAAAAAAGCAACAACATTCTAATATATATCCAAAGCAATATTTCTACAATCACACGAAAAAAATAAAAGACATGAAAAAGCAACAACAACATTCTAATATATTTTCAAAGAAATATCATGCGTAGCTCGTGGACAGCTTTCTATAGACTAAAAGTTTAATCAGTATACATTTAACACATCTACCACTTTGAGAAAAATATCTACAACAATCTTCACATCAATGTAGGACATTTCCAAGACAAACTCTAAAACCATTCCATAAAATTGATATATCTAGAGAATGGAATATTAGTTATATTAAAGAGCCTATCCAATTATAGAGTAATATCCCAACATTATATGTTTATGTTATTTTTTTACCTAGTGTTCGGTATCTATAATATTTAGAATCTTGTATTGTTAATTTGATCTCTAACAGATTCAAGTGATTATTATATGAAATTTTTTATTAGACTTTTACACTTCAATTTTAACTATGCAAAATATTATTATAATACTGGATAAAAGAATCTCAAGGTGACTAAAGTGTGGTTACTCAATGTTGTTTGTCCACTCAAGCCAATAAGGGACATGATCAAAATCTTGACAACCTTTGTCTTAAGATAAAGTTTAAACCTATTTAATATAGTCTAAAACCTATTTTATCTTAGGATCAATATCTTGCTAATTACATCTTTTATCAGGCAGACATTAGTTAGAAATCCTTACTCTATATCTCTGGTTTTGCATTTTCCAAGATCGGTGACATATGTAATTTCTTATGTATGTTCCTAATATGCACCTTAGATCCGGAGTGATTCCACAAGAGCAGCATCAAAACAGGCACCATATATCCACCTATGCTCACCGAGACAGCTTCCCTCATGATCAGAACCAATCACATTGAAATACCTGACAATTAAGAAAAAATATTAAGGATTCCCTCCCAACAACTAAGCATTAAAACTTTAGTTTTTATTTAATATTCAAAACATTAATCTTAGTGTAAATTTAATTAGTATATTCCAATCAAGATTGTCCATTGAAATTATATGAATATGGATCTAGCAACAATCAAATCTCCATTACTAACACATGCAATTTAAGTAATTACAATTACAATTATCATATTCTAAGAGAACCTAAAGGCAGGTCATAAATAAAGGATGAGCAGGCAAATTTTTGTCAATAATTTCTTAAATCAACCTCTAAATAAATCTAAACAACCAAATCTTCTATATCCACCGACGGAGTGACTGTCACAACGACACCCAAAGAAAGGTTAGGAGGAGAGAAATAGTAAGAATTAGTTTAATGTAGAGATGAGCATAGACCAAAAAGTCATTTCCTCCATTTCAACTTGTGGTTCAGAACATGACAAATTAGTAAGCACTTGACCAAGTACAAAGGCAAGGGAAAATATATGCTCATCTCTAGAATCTAGTCAATGTACTTAATTGACATTATTCACATGCTTAATTCACATGCAAATCACTCTATTTAGGCTGTGCAAGCAAATGATAAATGCTTTAGTGAGGGAGAGAGAGAAAAAACTAACATAATGAACTTTATTGAAAAAATAATTAAAAAAAAATATATGTATTAATCTGTTTCTTACAATCAAATCAGTATGAATATTATCCGCATTATGTTCGTCAAGTTTCGGTAGCTTCCTACTATCATCATTCACAATAGAAAGAGAATCCATAAAATGGTTACTGATTTCAGCTCGAACCTCATCTAAAATTTTAGATAATCTCTATGTCTCTTTATTCATCATTATCCATAGACCGTCATTAGAAAAAGAATGACTTAAGATAATAAACTCATAAGCTAGGTGAACATGAATTCATCATTATGTGCCCTGTATAGTAGAGAGAGGGGATAACAATACTTATATATAGATAAAAATCACCACACTTCAATATGATGAAGACCAAATACTAATAAACGGAAGTGGAAAGCTTTTGTTTAGACTATCAACATTTTTGTATAACCCAAAATGACTCTAATGAACTTCATTACCTACCCCCAAAGCCTTTACAAATCAAAACGTAGAACACCTGAATTGATGATGTCCAGAAATCCAGATTACTTTTTGCTTGAATGCTTAGCTTTTGTGTGGGAATCCAAGGCACCCTCGGAACCAAAAGTACTGCACGAAATTAACAGTTCAATTAATTTTATTTCATTTGCAAAGTGTTATAAACACACATGATATTGGCAATCATGTCATCTACATTCATTTTATAATGCTTGATGTAGTTGCTGCAATTCTTGCAGGAATGGGATCCTCCTGAGTTTGGTGTATATAGTCGAGACTTGTCCGCTTGGATGGGTAAGGGACAGCAACATGACCACTGGATTTTTTTTCCATCTAAACATCTGAAAATAATTTTACTTGTACAAATGGCTATATCATGCAAGGACAGGCAGGAGAATTACAAGTCTTGATAGCTCGCTTCTTACTTGTCTCAGCTAGCCTTCTTTGGTCACTCTCACCAGATTCATCATCGTCATCACTGCTCTCCGCATCCTCTTTGGTCGGCTCAACAATCTTCACCTTCTGCTTACCAGATTCACACTCCAGAAAATATATAATGAAGCAAAGCACAGAGATATGCATTGAAATGAGAAGATAAATTTTAGATCAAATTTACAAGCCTTACCTCATAGTTTTTCTAGTTGTCTTCAATTGTGCATCTACTGTTTGCCTCCATACCATCTATCATCCATACTACTTTCAAGGCTTCCTAACAACAATCTGACACACAGATCGATTAAAACAAAAATATTAAAACATACGAAGTAATATATAAGAGTAGCAAAATTATATAACTAATTAACTACATCTTTCATAAATTCATCAAATCGAGCCACAATATGAATTGCTAAAAGAATCAAAACTATATAACTAATTCTTTCTTAACTCGTGTTTGTTAAAGTTAAGTCCAACTTAATCACTCCATTTGCCCCTTTCCAGGTCGCGGGGGGAGAATTATTCAACCTAGCTAGGGCTTTAAATAACCCAAAATCTTGGGATACCATCATTTCATAAAGCATAAACATGTGTTCATTCACAGATGTAGATATTTGCACTCATAGATTATGAAATATTACCTTAATGGATAAAAATGAAATTGTCGTCGTCACATCTTGCGCCGCTGATTTCATACAAATGTTGAGGAATGTCCCAATCAAACACATCAAAGTTGTCTTTGATCATTTGTTCTTTAGAGGTCTATGGAAGCACACTCTGTAAACCCCACCGAAGGGAAATTTGCGCAGTATTCTTCCACAACCCAAACTTTAACAAATGTTCTCTAATATTTTGGCCAACAACAAAAATGAAATGGATTGCAACGAATGTGTGGAATACCAAGAGGAAAAGAAAGGAAGCGGAAGAGGAAGGATTAAGTGATCGTGAGAAGTTATAACTCATAATTGGACTTCAGTTCCAGAAAAAATTAAAATCCTTCCTCAAATTGCCAGGTGTCAAAAGAAGAAGATGTCTCCAATGTATACGTGTCAAATCCTGGAGAGACTTCTTCTCCTTTTATATATATAGATTATAATAATAAATAGAATTTTGAGATATAATTTTATAAAAAATAAATAAGTTAGTTGACTGTATATGTATGTACTATAAAAATAAAGACATTAAATATAATATTTTAGATATTGTATGAGTGGAGTTTCTAAAGGACCTAAAAGTAGGTGTGAAAGTTTCTTTGGGACCGAGGGAGTAGTATTTACTTAATTAAATACTTATAAATACTGAATCATTCATATCAACTTATTAACGGTGATCTACTTTTCCAGTCATTTCCCTCAATACCTTGGTCCACCTTTTGACCATCAAATTGACATATATTCGCGTATTTTACAACACTAAAATAAACGACCGCAAATATACGGTGTAAATCATAGTGAGGTAAGTACGAGTCGATCCTACAGGGAGGGGGAGTGTAAAAATGACGTTTGTTGATCGAGTTCTAAATAGACGTGATCGAAAGTTTGAATGTTGAATTACCCTAAATTTGTTGAAGAGTCCTTAGATACATCAAAGGCTCCTTAACTCATGGCATCTCTTTCTCCCCTATTTCTGATTTCAGGTTGCAAGGCTTTGTAGATGCAGATTATGCTTCAAGTATTGATGACAGGCGCAACACTTCAGGGTTCTGTATCACTCTTGGAGAAAACCTTCTTTCTTGGAGCTCGAGGAAACAATCTGTTGTAGCTCGAAGCAGCACAGAGGCAGAGTATAGGGCTCTTGCCCTTGCTACAACTGACCTTCTATGGATAGCAAGTCTTTGCAAAGAACTTCACATCCCAGTTATCACTCCGAGTCTACTTTGGTGTGACAATAAAGGGGCAATCACATTGGCTTTTAGCCCAGCATTTCACTCTCGTACCAAACATATTGAAGTGGATGTTCACTTCCTTCGAGAAAAGGTCCAAAATGGGATGCTTGACGTTCGATTCATCACCTCTGAGGATCAACCAGCTGATCTTCTCACCAAACCAGTTGCTCCAGCTCGTTTTGCACATCTTCTCAGCTGGTTCAAACTGTCATAGATCACCATGGTTTGGTTTCTTCCGGGGCATGTTGAAGAATAGAAAAATAGAAGCATGCATTGAAGAATAGAAAACAGAAACATGCATGCATGCTAACAAACTATTGTTAGATAGAAGGCTCTAGAATGTGTAGCCTCTATATATAGTGTACTCCTCACACATGTAAACTTGAGTTGAATATACACAATTTAAACAAAATTGTCTATCAAATTGTCACAAATAAACAATAAAAGAGTAATAAGTAAATTCAATCAAAAGCAAATTAATGTAAAATCACAAAAATACGAGAAAATATAAATGAAAAACCCAATTAAGAGAAAGTAGGTTCCAAAACATTTACAATATTGAGATATTCATTCAAATGACAATTAAGTTTATTCTTATAGGGTTGACCACTAAAAAAGAATTAATTAATCTCTCGATCTAATTAATCCAAAGAAAAACGCAATATAAGTTTGTATCTCTACGTCACAAATATTGTATCACCCAAATTAGCCCAAAGGATCATTCAATTCCCTCCCAATAATTAATTCTATCTCGAGCTTATTATAAATTGGGTTGCATGCTTTGTTCAATTAATGGGATAAATCTCTCAATCTCACCCCAATTAACAATATATAAAACACATTATCATAGTCAATAATAACATGCTCCCATATAAGAATTAAACACATAAATAAGAGACAAATACCATTTAAAATAAGAAACCGGTTCATAAACTTCAATCTAGATATATACAAAGCCCTATAACCAAAATGTTTAGTCAAATACCAACATTATCTAAACTATTACAAAACAAGAAGACAAACTAAATAAAAAGATCAAGGAAAGAAGAGCTTAGTCTAGTAGATGATGAAGACTATGATTTTCCAAGCTAATGATCCAATTTTTACTCCAAAAGGTGAAGAACACCTCCAAGTGTGTGTTTTTGTGTGAGGGTTTTGGTGGCTTGTGGAAATGCTCTCAAAATCTGACAAGAATCCTACTTAAAGTGGGTAGGGAAAGCTTGTTTCAAAATTTCATTTTAGTCTCTTGAAAATGAAAGATTTATGCATTTTCTCGCGTAGAAAATGGGGTTGACTCGGTCAACCGAGTGAGATAAACTTGCACAAGATGTTCTGGAATCAGTACTCATTCGGTTGCCCGGTTGGAGTGAAACGGCTGTCCGAGTGAGTTTATTTTACTTCTCTTTTAATTCACGCGTGGAACTGATGGGCGAAAAGACATAGCAAGTGGGTGGCGCAGGGCTCAAGACACTCTCTTTCCTTCATGATTTGGGCGGCTGCTTCTCTTTCTTCAATTAAACTGACACGCTGATGGGAGTAAGTATACCAATGAATTGCATTTCTCTCATCACATTTGACCAACTAGCTTTTCTCTATTAATTGCCAACTCGCGTCTACTGGGCTAATCAAATATAGCAAATGGGCATTGGTGTTTGGTTGACAAATGGGCCACCATCAAGAGCTTGCACTTTTAATTAAATGGAAATAATTTTTATACTCGTTTTGCTCTCGATTTCAATTTCTTCCTTCGTTGGCTCCACTAAAAATTAGGTAGGTCTTTTTGCCTTCAAAATATTCATTTTTCATGCATAAAACACCACATTTCTCCAAATCAATTGCAATTAGCTAAATTGAGCAATAAAAACATGAAATTATGAGAAAATTGAGCTCAAATTGTGCACTAAAATCATGTAAATTCCACTCGAATCAACATCCTCCAACTACCTGCTTTGGCGAAATCAGTTTGTTCATGTTTTATCAAGCCATGATCTACTCTCTCATGTTTGTGGTACGATAGCAAGCTACTAGTACTCTGGCTCAAACAATCACCACATCTGGTGAATCGACCCCAAACCCTGAGTACATCTTCTGGTTTGAAAAAATCCCAGTCTCCTTTCATCTCTTTCTGAAGAGGTCATAGCCGAGGTAATCAGTTGTGAATCCTCTCGTTCTGTTTGGACTTCCCTCAAGTCTTCTTTTAGTCATGCCTCGGTCTCTCGCACAATTCAATTGTGTAATTAGTTGCTCTCTCTTCGTCGCGGTTTTACCTTTGTGGAAGATTATAGCAAGAATTTTTGTGCTCTATGCATCAAATCGCTTCTATTGGTAAGTCTGTTGATGATGGTGATAATTGTCACTGGTTTCTTACCGGTCTCGACTCTCAGGTTGCTGGTTTTCCTTCGCAAATCCTCATTTGAGGACCTTTCACCTCTCCTAGGTTTTCTTATGATGGTCCCTACCCAAGGAGTATAAATTAGACGAGTGTTTTAGAATGTGTAAGTAAAATGATTATCTCCAATCAGATGGCTTGGTCAGCTGATTCACTAAGAGTCTAGAACTAGCTAGTCTGTTGATTTGAATAGCTAATATAGAAGCGTGTGGAATTATAGTGTGACATTATACTTGTCTACTGTTTAAGAAAACCTTTGTAAATAATTTCATGCTTGATCAGCTGACTTGATGTCAGTTGATACATGTGACTTCTTAAACCAGATCGAACTCTTGACTTGACTCCGACGTCAGATTTTTCTCCATAATACCTTTCTGAACTCAGAATGACGAGTCAATCAAGAGTAATTGATTATCCATGGCTAACGAGTAAATAAGAGCGTATCAGCTGACACAAAACCTTCTTTAAAACTATGTTATGTAGAATGTAAACATGCATGCTAAAGCAATAAATAACACAGTTATTTATAGTGGTTCGGCCTCCAGACCTACATCCACTCTCACAGCTTAACTGTGAAGTTAATCCTTTAAACAAAGGTCTTTGCTACTTTAACGTCCCAAGAGAAGACGTCTTGCTACTTTATAGTCCCAAGAGAAGACTTTTGATCAAGATACACATCTTTCAGTGTATACAGATCTACTTGTTATTGGGAGAACAAGTACTCTTACAGTGATGATTGATGTTTCTCCTTTGTGTATCACTCAACCTATCTTCTAAAGGTTTCAGATAGAAGGTGGGTTTCGTGTATGGACTAGGTGTGAGAATTTTCCTTACAATCTATTTTAGCCTCATGCTAGGATTGGGAAATTCCCTTTAAGCTTAGGATATATATGTGGTTATGCTGGCTTAGATCACATGAGATCACTCACTGGGGTAAGGGTCTGCTTGTTGGATTTCTTCATTGAAGTTCTCGACCTTGGCATCCCCTCACGCACTCTTTGAGATATGAATTGAACTCATATATATAATGTGTGTAGATGTTGTTAACTCTTAAATGCTTTAACATTATAAACAACATCTTAATTTGACCTTCCTTGATTTATTCTAAGTCCTTTCTGAAATGTTACATTAAATGTTGTACTAAATGCTCTCACATTCAGGTACGATTCCAGAAGGTTCTACAAGAGTCTGGAACATGGAAGATTCCAGAATGTTGGAGAACGTTGTAGAAGAGTCTGGAGCAGTTTAGAACGACCTGGAAGATGGAAGAAGGATCTAGAGAGATCATAGAAGTTGAGGTCCTAAAAAATAGGATCTCATAATGGAAGGATCTAGAATTCGGCTATTGCTCTATAAATACCGCTGAAGCCTTTCATTTCAAAGTATGCACTATTAGAGTAACACCTATTCTGAGCGTTCATCCCTGGTTAGGAGTTAGAGTCAGTAGTTGTATCGTTTAATGTACACCGAGGGATACCACACCTTACCGTGTATTTAGTTTCTAGTCTTGTATCGATTGAGAGTGAATCATAGATCAGATTAGTTCTTTAGACAGTGTTCTTACACTTAAGTCTATTTGCGGATTCAGGCACCTGCCTCGATTGTAGTTTCGGTTTGTGGAATGTTGAAGTAATTGCTGAGACATTTCACACGACATTTTCATAACTTAGGAACTAAGTTATTGTTTTTGCCGTAAGGCTTAGCATAGGTTTTGTTATTAATAAAATTTATGTTAAAAATTATTCCATTGTGCTTTTATTGGGTTTTAGTGTTTTAGACTTCCGCTGTGTACTGTGTTTACTTTCTATATTCTGTTAGAATTAATGCTACACTAATTGTCACAACATTCAGTGTAACATTGTTCTATTTTTTACTTAAACACTAGATACTACCCCACGCACACTTTCAGTGGATTCGAAATTTTACCGTTGGATGTTTAACATTCAAATCCCACTATTTCGGGAAGCACAATCTTCTAGGTTGATGCTATTGAATATTACCGTTGCCTAGTAATATTTAATGTAGCATATACTTTGTTTTCTTGAGCTTCGTGCCTTGTCAGAATCTTGGTGTCTGTTGTCGTCTTCCTATAGGTACACTTCAGCTCTGATTTGACTCTTCAATGTGGATATAGATGACCTTTGACTCAGCTGATCTTGAGGTCATCTCTTCTGATCTTGACACTTAGCTTCTGATTGTTTCCCCAACTGTATAGAACTTGTCCGTTTAGTCAGGTAGACTTGGTTCTCAGTTTGGTACATCAGCTGATTTGATACTCAGCTGATCATAAGTCGAGTTCCCCCTCGACTGATTCTCTCTTCTGGTCTCTGGTCGTCTCTTCTCTTCATGATCGTGTGCGCGTTTCTCCAAAGTATCAGCTTACATCCAACTCATCTGATACTGATCAGAACCTATCTATTACAAGATGAATGATGGAAGTTGTCTATACAATACATCTTATCCTATTGCAAGCAGATTTGGTTTATCAAAACAATACATAGGGATATCAGCTGATCTGGATATCCCAACACCTTCTTCGTGTGCTTCGTCTCCACATTCGCTGCCGCACCTCTCGTCCCGATCATTCGAGATAATCTGGATCTAATAAAGAGCGATGTGTCGGAGTGGCCTCCATTTCCGAGAGTATATTCTTAAGGTTGATGATGGGTGCAATTTACGATCTGTTGGGCCCCCGCTACGGGTGTGTCTTTGTCATCATGTTAACTGTATCAACCGTATTTTCCATGTCCTTCGTATTGAACGTCGACGACTACATTGTTGTACGATTCATGATCGGATTTTCGCTAGCGACGTTCGTGTCATACCAGTTCTGGATAAGCACCATGTTTAACACTAAGATTATCGGGCTCGCCAACGGAACGACGACGGGTTGGGGGAATATGGGCGGCGGCACTACCCAATTGCTGATGCCCTTGCTTTTCGAAATAATTACGAGAGAAGAATCAACCCCCTTCACTACTTGGAGAATTGCCTTCTTCATTCTGGGCTGACTCCATATCATAATGGGTATTTTGGTCTTAACACTCGGCCAAGACTTGCCTGACAGTAACCTTGGTGCCCTCAAGAAGAAAGGAGAAGTTGCAACTGACCATTTTGGCAAGGTATATACATACACATATATATATATATATATATATATACTTTGGGGGCTAGTTAACTTTTTTATTTGGAATTTAATAATGAATGAATGAATTTCTCATCTTTCCATAAGTTTAGATTTTTTGAAGTGACGAAAATATTTCATGTTATAAGAGCTTTGGCTCGTGTCATAGCAACTCCAGTCATATTAAATAGGATGAAATCCTGTCAATTTATATCTAAATGGTATATATATATTACGTGCAAAAGCAGACTCGACAGGCTGCTGGTCAATGGGAGATGGATGAACAGGTGGCCAAGCACGTACCAAAGGGGACTGAAAAGATCAGTTTCTGATCACTGCCCGATTACGCTTGAAATCAAAGTCAAAGATTGGGGCCCCAAACCATTTAGAACCTTAAATGCATGGTTCAATCACCCGGGGTTTCTGGAATTCGTTACAGTTAAATGGCAAGGGTATGAGGTAGCAGGATGGAAGGGGTTTGTCCTCAAGGAAAAACTTAAGATGCTAAAAACGGATATCATACAATGGAATCGGGAAGTGTTCGGGAATATTGAGCAAAGTGTGGAAGGGAGAAAGCAGAAATTGTGGGAATTAGACATGATTGACGATACTATGGGTCTGGACGATGTAGAAATTTCCAGATGAAACGAGGAGAGGGCAAAATTGTTAATTGATCTAAGAAACAGGGACACAACGCTAGCGCAGAAATCAAGATTCAAATGGATAAAAGAAGGTGATGCACACACGAACTTCTTTCACAGATGCATAAACAAACGAAGGAAAAATAACGAAATTGTAGGGATATCGATTAATGTGGCCTGGAGAGAAGAAGTAGGAGAGGTGAAAAACGGGGTCAGAGAGCATTTCCAGGAGCATTTCAGATCGGAGCAGTGGGAGCGACCAAGCATTGATGCAAATATCCTATCAAAGAAGATATCAGACGAAGATAATGTCATGCTCATAAGCCCATTCACGGAAGATGAAATAAAGGCAGCAATTTGGTCATGTGAAAGCTCAAAGAGTCCAGGCCCGGACGGCTTCAATTTTCACTTCTTGAAGAACTGTTGGAGTGTAATGAAAGAAGATATCACAGGCTTTATCGGCGAGTTTCATCATAACGGGCGGCTAGTGCGAGGGTTAAACCCCTCGTTTATCACCTTGATACCAAAAAAGGAGGAGGCTAGCAGATTAGAAGAGTTTCGGCCGATCTCACTCATTGGGAGTATGTATAAGATACTGTCGAAACTACTCTCAAACAGGTTATGTAAAGTGCTTGAAGGCATAATTTCGGAGAATCAAAGCGCGTTCATAGGAGGCAGACAAATTCTGGATGGAGTGGTCACGTTAAATGAGGCGATCGAGGATGTTAGAAAACGGAAAAGAAAAGGTATGATTCTCAAGATTGACTTTGCCAAGGCATATGACTCGGTAGACTGGGGGTTTCTGAGGTCAATATTGACTGGCCTGAATTTCCATCCAAAATGGGTATCGTGGATCATGGAGTGTGTGAGTTCAGTGCATGCATCAGTACTGGTGAACGGAAGCCCATCGACGGAATTCAAACTGAACCGAGGTCTAAGGCAGGGAGACCCCTTATCTCCCTTCCTTTTTCTTATTTCAGCGGAAGGGGTAAGTGCTATGATGTCAAAGGCCACAAGCAGTGGGCTGTTTAGGCCCTTAAGCATTGGGAGGCAGGAAATAAAATTATCACACCTTCAGTTCGCAGACGACACAATATTTCTAGGGGAGGAAGGAATGGAAAACGCAAGATTTCTGAGCAGATTTTTGAAGATCATATTCCTGGTTACTGGAATGAAGGTGAATCTAGATAAATGCCGATTAATAGGCATTAATTATGATGTGGAAGATATTCGGGAAGCTGCTGAGATAGTGGGATGCTACGTGGGCAGTACTCCATTCGTGTATCTGGGCTTAAAGGTTGGGACAGCCCACCGTACTGCCATGTAGTGGGATTATGTAGTCGCAAAGGTCCGAAAAAAGCTGAGCAAATGGAAGGAAGCAAAATTGTCGATTGGGGGTCGTCTCATATTGTTAAATGCGGTGCTATCCTCAATACCGGTGTACTATTTATCAACTTATCGAGCGCCAAAGAAGACCATTAGAGAGATTGTAAAACTTCAAAGATCATTCTTTTGGGGGGTGGTGAGTGTTTTCAAAAAATTTCGTGGGTCGAGTGAAAATCAATATGCAAATCAAAATTATTGGGGGGCCTAGGGATTAGGGATTTGGATCGGTTTAATAGGGTACTATTAGGAAAGTGGGTATGGAGGTTTTTAAATGAGGGGAATAGGCTGTGGGTGAGGGTTATTAAATCTAAATTCGGGGAGGCGGGGGGCATTGGTATGGGGCCGAGGGAGACTGGAAGAGGAGTGATCTTGAGAGGATGGTGGAGGTCTGTAGTTGCAGCAGCTGGAGGGGAGGGTGGGGACTGGTTTGTGAATGGGGTGCAGAGGGTTATAGGTAATGGAATGAATATAGATTTTTGGGGTGGGGAGTGGACAAACGAGGGGAGTTTGAAGAGGAGGTTTGAGTGATTGTACCATTTGAATTTAAATAAGGATGAGGTGATAGGAAATATGGGAGTTTGGAAGGATGGTGAGTGGGTGTGGGAGTGGATGTGGAGGCGGGAATTGAGAGAGAGAGAGACATTGTTATGCTTAACGAGTTGTTGACAGTGATTAACAGGTACCCTATCAAACAAGGAGCGGAGGACAACTAGAGATGGAAACTAAGTAAAGACGGTAAATACGACTCAAAAGCAACATATGAATGGCTGTCAAGGGAGGAAGACAATACAACACTGACAGAAGAGGAGAGTGCTTGCTTCAAGTTAATATGGAACAAGATGGCGCCGACGAAAATCAGCTTACATGCGTGGAGAAGCGTCTTGGAGAGAATACCTACCAAGGCAAATCTGAGGAGAAGGGGAGCTCTACCACCCAACTCGAGTGTGAGCTGTGAATTCTGCTCGTGCCAAGTTGAAACGGTGAGACATATCCTCTTCGAATGCCCATCCTCATATCAGGCGTGGATGGGTATCGCGAAGTGGCTGGGTATTCAAACGGTAATGACTCTTGATCCCTTCACCAATCTACTCCATTTAGTAGTATTTTGAAAGGGAATAGAGGAAAGTTGGTATCTGTGTGTGTGGGAATGTGTGACATGGGCAATTTGGAAGAGGAGAAATGCGAAGATATTAAAAAACGAAGAGACAAGGGAAGATAGACTGATAGATGAAGTAATTGCAAGAACTTGGAGCTAGTTGATAGTCAATGACTCTGCGTGTGCAAAGCTTAATTTTGTGGATTGGTATAACAATCCCAGAACAACACTTGGAGTCTGAGTAGAACAACAGCAGGAAGCTTTAGCCTTAATCTCTTTTCTTTATTTTACTGTAACCTCCTTTTAGATTTGTAAATTTTGGGGCATACCTTATGGCCCAGAACTCCCCTTTTTTTTAATACAATTGCTTTTTGCCCGATAAAAAAAAAAAAATTTAGGTTATATGGAACGCTGTAACAAACTACAACACATGGTTCCATGGGAGTTGAATTGTCAACTAATAATGTGATTGCTAAGTACTTTTATGACAGGTAGTTAGACCATGAAGATCCAATTTTATAAGTATTGCAGTTTTGATTCTTAAGTTAATTACTAATATCTTGGTTGTCATGCAGGTTTGATCTAAAGCTCCACACCGCGGGAATCATATCAACCACATTCAACATGACAAACCTGTTGGCCCGTCCGTTCGATGGATTCGCTTCCGATTACTCTGCTCGAATATTTGGAATGCGCGGCAGGATTTGGACACTTTGGATTTTACAAACAATGGGAGGTGTCTTTTGTATTCTTCTCGGGAGAGCCGATTCCCTTCTCGTTGTCGTTGCCTTCATGATCATCTTCTCCGTTGGAGCACAGGCTGCCTGTGGAGTTACTTTCGGCATCACCCTTTCATTTCCAAACGACCTTTGGGCGTGATTTCCGGAATGACTGGCGCTAGAGGAAATTTCGGATCCATCTTAACACAATTACTCTTCTTCACTAGCTCATAATACTCAATAGGAACAAGACTAACTTACATGGGAATAATGATCGTGGCATGCACTCTTCTAGTGACGCTAGTTCATTTCCTACGGTGGGCAATCATGTTTCTTCCGCCCTCCAAAGGGGCCGCGGGGGAACATTATTACACTACTGAGTATAAAGAAGAGGAGAAACGAAAGGGTATGCACCAGAACAGTCTCAAGTTTGCTGAGAACAGGCGCTCCGAACGTAGTAAAAAGGTTGGGTCGGCAGCCACACCACCCAATACTACACCGGGCGTGTTTGATTTTTAGATTTAGTATGGTATATAAGTTTGGTAATTGTACTCCTCTGAAGTGGGAATGAATCGCGTTGATCGATTCCTTGGGTTCTCGCAATAACTATTCATCAAAATGTACTATCTTGATATATAAAAAAATTCACTTTTAGTCTCACATGTCACGAGACCCTTCGATTTTGGTCCCTACGGTTTCCCTTTTGGTCCCAAAAATTTTACACTTTTGGTCCCAACTTCCTACAACTCTAATTTCAGCAAAATTGAGAAAAATACATAACTTACTAGCACCATTTTGTAACTGTTGGTCCCAAAGTTGAGTTAAGATTGAGTAAGCTAGTAAAAGTCTAGAGGGGAGGGGTGAATAGACTTTCACAAATCTTTCAAAATATCAGAATATGCAATGCGGAATTTAGTCTTCTTATGTACTGTACTGTGCTTACTCAGCTCAGATCAGTACTTTCAGAATAATATGGGCCTTACTAGTTTATACTCAACTTTTATCTAGATCTTTATCTTTGTTAATTATTAATGTTCTTAGTTAAACAATTCAAACAAATATCAAACAGTAAAGTAAAGAACACATAATTTTTATAGTGGTTCGACAAATGTCTACATCCACTCTCACAACTCCAGTTGTGAAGTTTTATTACTCTTCCTTCTTGAGTTTCTTGTGGCTTAAAGTCTCAAGATTAAAACTGTGATCTTATCGATTATACCTCCAGGTATATCTTCGATCTACTAGTAATTCTACAAGTAACTAGCACACTTGTTTTACAACATACAAACTTAAACTTGAAAAGTAAAACTTCTCTGTGAATAGCCTTTGATTCTTCTCTTCAATTCAGTGGCTCTTCTTGCTTTGATTTCCTTAACTCTGTGAGTTCTTGCTTGTAGACTTGCTCTTGAATTCTCTAAGATCAGTAATTGCTCAGTAGTCTTCAGCAGTAGGAGATCATACAATATTTATAGAACTTAGTATGATAGTTAGCAGTTTGTGAACTAACTCTCAACTAAGTCTAAAACTGTTTTTGTAACTTCTTCTTGTAACCGACTTTGTAACTTCCTTCAACTTCCAAGTCAGCATATCTTCAATAAATCTTCAGTTACTCTTTAAATAAGCTTTCCAAACTTATTCTTCAATTTCACCAAATCAGCACAGTAACTTACTGTTCTGATTTTTACTCTTCGGATTTTTACTCTTCTGAGTCAGTCAGCACAGTAACTTAAAACCTTTCAAAACTTCTCCAGATTTCTTCTAAGCTTTACTTCAATTCTTCTTTGAAGTCTTCTTACTCTGAAGTAGTCCTCTGAGTCTTCTTTAGTCTTCTGATATTCTCCTAATCTAATTCTAATCTACTGTTCTGAACTTTTACAATGCTGAATACAAATAGAATACAACTTTACATATATAAAACCTATCTATACATCAACTGAACTATATACAGATGAGTATAATTAAGTCCTATACTATAAGCTGTCTATACAATACAAAACATCAGCTTAGTTCCTAACAGTTCATATATCAGATCAGTAAACAATAAGATCAGTAACTCATGTAAGTTCAATAACTTCCATATAAGATCAGTAAATACTAAGATCAGTAAACACTTAAGATCAGTAACTTACATATAAAACCAGTAAGCATATAAGATCAATAAGTATATCAGATCAGTAACTCAGATTTCAAATATCTCATATAAGATCACTAAAATTATTCTCAGTTTCCATACTCAGATCAGTAATCTTATTCCATATGACTCAGTTAAGATCAGTAAACTTATTCTTAATATTACTTCATAAGATCAGTAAACTTACTTCAGTTAGCATTAAGATCAGTAATCTCAATTTAAGTTTCTCATCAGATTAGTAAGCTTATATTCAGATGACTTAGTTAAGATGACTTAGAACCACATATATCACTAACTTTAAGTTGCTTTTGGCCATCAAAACATACTTTCATCAACTAGAACATTGTTTCAAGGATTCATATCCCAACAATTTCCCCCTTTTTGATGAAGCCAAAACTACTTAAATGTTAACACATCAGTAGTTAAGTATGTAGTCAATCATAACAGTTCATCAAATCAAATTTCATATTATATTCACAATCAAATCAGATATTTCACATATTACACATACTAACAAAATATGAAATGATCACAAAATATAGAAATAAAGATTAAGGATAGAAATGTTATCTTCTGAGCTTGTCCTTCATCTTCATTCTGTATCTTCAGATTCTGAATGCCACATACATCCTTGCTTTGATATCCATCATATGTTGATGATCAGATATTCCTTCTTCCTTAATAATCTCAGCAATAATGTTGTTGATCTCTTTGTAATCAGGTTCTCCATTTTCCAGTCTTGGAGGTTCCCAATTAGGTTCTTCAGGACACAAAATCTTTGTTCCAGCACGATTAGCAACTTGTGCTATGTCTTCCCAGAACTCTTGATCAATATTCAGCATGAATTCTTCAAAATCAATAAATTCCGCTTCCTTGCTCGAATGATCACCAAACTTCTTCACAATGAAGTTAGCAATCTGCCATTTCTTCTTCAAATTCTTCCAGTATTCCATATGTTCTGTCAAAACAATGAAATCCACAGAGTTTTCATCTTGAAAATCTTTGTCAAACTCTTTTCCTTCAGCTTTCTTTTGAGTATTCATCTTTCTCTTCAAAGCTGTAACTCGATTATCAAATCTTGTTTTCAAGAACTTGACATCCTTTTTCAACTTTGCTTCTTCACTTGAAATAACAGCTTTCATCTTGCTTTTTGATCTGGTAATTCTTCCAGCTTCTTCTTCTTGTTGTTCTTCATCAGACAAGACTAAATTCCTCTTCTTCTGACTAGAACTTCCAGCAATATCAGGTCCTTTCTCAACAGTTTCTTGACCTAGCTGTTTTCGTTGCTTCCTTAGCTTCAGCTTCTCATTCAGAATAGCAATTTCAGCTTTTAACTCATCCTGACTCACAACCAACTGAGCTTGTTGTGACTGAGTTTGTTCCATCACTTCCCTTGTCTTATCTTCCCCCTTTTTGGCTTCATCCTGCCACTCTTTCAAGGAAGATATGTGTTGCTCCAGCTTCTTATGCAACACTTGAGACAGGTTTTTCTCTTGTACTCTATGAAGATCAAAAATTTTGGACATTGTATGCTCCATCACCTTTTCATAAGAGTGTTCAGAAGTCATTTTATTCATTCTCTCAGTAGCTTCTTGAAACATCTTTACAGCATCTTCCAACTTTGCTTGAAGCTCTGCATTCTGCTTTTTCAACATCTCAAAGTCTGAATTTTCAGATTCCTTTTCAATAGGAACTGTTCTGATCTGTTCTTGCACATCTTCAAGAATAATAGGATCAGCAGAGTGAATTGGAATGCTTTCCATCTCTTCAGCATCCAAAGCTTGATTTTCAACAACTTCTGTTTCTTCAATCACAACAGTGTTCTCAAACACCTCTGTTGCATTGTCAACATCTTCATCAATTTCCATAAAATCTTTTCCAGCAGCATTCTCAGCTTCATCAACACCTTTCTCTTCACTAAACAAATCTTCATCAGAATTAGGAGTTGTAATCTTCTCAACAGTGTACTTGATTCCTGTTAATCTTTCAACAAGAAGTACTACAGATTCTGGAGTAACTAACTCAAGAAAAGAGTTAACACCAGCTGCTTGCATCTGCTCTGCTTCCCAATCATCAAAGATTGAAGCACCACCCATACCTTCCATGATAGCTAAAATTTCCTTCAAAGTACTCCTCTTAAGATACACCCATGTGCCAATCCTAAGGAGTTTCTCAAACTCAACGGAGCTCTCATCTAATCCAGGAAATTGCTTCAACAAGGCTATCCTCAAATCTATCCTGATTCTATCCTCTTTATCACAGATAGTGTACTCCATCAAATCAGCAGGTTTAGGAGCAATAAATTCAGGTTCAGGGGATGATGAAATGTCAATTGGTTCAGTAGAAGGTTCAAATTCATGTTCAGTAGAGTGAGCATGAACCTGTGTTGGGGATTGATGTGGTGAAGGTTGATGTGAAGTTTGATGTTGAGGACTAGAAATAGGGGTAGAATAAAAATTAGTGTTCTGAGGTGATGAATGGGGAGTGTTCTGAGTCTCAGAAAAATAGTGATCTGATCTTCCAGAACATGAAGGTTGAGGGTTTTGGTTTTCAGCTTGACTTGGTTCAGAGTTTGAAGGGGTAGGGGAGACAACAATCAATTTCCTCCTAGCACTCCTTGTCTTAGTTCTTTTATGAACAGCAATAGGACTAGGAACACTAACCTCTTGCTCTTCTGAGCTTGATTGTACCACAGTCTCCACAAATCTGACTGTTGGCTCTGAGGCAGCTGTAGCAGACCTTCCTCTCCTTGGTCTAATACTGCTCGGATCATGCCTTGCCTTCGACCTAACTTCAGGTTGATTGTCCTCAGATTGGTACATTGAAGCTCCAGACTCTTGTGCTTCAAGCTCTTGAGGTTGTTCCAAGGGGTTTTCTTGTTCAAACTGAACAGACTCCTTCTTCATCAAGAATTTCCCATGATGGAATTTCTTGGGATTACTCCAATATGGCTTTTTCACCAGCTGAGGCAGCAAGAAACTCAGCTTGCTTCCGAACCCTAATTTCGATTTAATCGAAAATTCCATGGTATCCTCATCGAACAAAACTTTGTCTCTTTCAGTCAGCAGCCTTTCCAAGAAGAATCCTTGCCAATCACCTTGAACTCTGTCGATGATTGCAGCCATAATTCTAATCTTGAAACTTGATAAGGCATCCTGGCTATGATGTTGCCCTAACAAGCATTTTCCTGCTATGTCCATCAAAAACTGCAGACCAGTAGGAAGAACATCCTTCTTCAGATTAGTCAAGGTCTCTGTTTCAACACCTGACCACCTTCCTACACATTCCTTTTCCTCTCCAGCTTTGTAAGTCAAAATATCCACCGGGCCTTGCGGTAAATCCAACATTACTTCTAGGATGTCCCTAGTAATTGTGACCTTGTGCCCAGAAAGCATGGAGTGGACACCATTTTTATCACCTTGAAGTTGCAAATAAAATTCCATAGCTTCTGGTTCATAGACATTCAGGGGAGATGATTCCAGAAATTTCCTTAGCCCACACTCTTCGCACATAGTCAGAATGGCTTGATTTTCAGCACTGTGTCGGCCATTGAAATATACAGCATTTTCCACAAAAATGCCCTTTTTGCGAATCCAGAAATTCGAATCGAATGTTCCTGCAACTTCGTTAGCTTCATTGATAATATTAATGGTTGCCATTTGAGAATTTTGTAGAAACCAGATTTTTCAGAAGTTATGAGGTTAAGATATTTCCAGAAATGAACTCGTAAGAACGAAGAAGATGAAGTGTGATCGTTTTTGTTAAATTCAAAACCAATCTAGGGCTAGGATTGAATTAGATTATCACAAAGAATGGTTGGGATTAAGTCTCGAAATTCGAGTTAAACAATAACTGTTCACATTCTAGTACCATTCTTAATTTTTGGAGCCAACTTGTGTTTGATAAATACACCACAATTTTTAGGTTAGAAATAGAAGAGTGTATTAATCTTGTCAAGATGGATTCCGATCAGCTAGACGTCTCCAACTAATTAGAACACTTGAATATAGAAGAAATAACTGCTCTAGGATAGTAATTCAGAAAAGTAATCAACGAGACAAACAGCACACAAGAATTTAAGTGGTTCGATCAATGTGATCTACATCCACTGGACCAGATTAGTACTTCTTTGATTGATAAAGAATGTTTACACACTCATTCACTCGGAATTGGATATTTCCTCACTTCACTCGTGAACTCACACAACTCAAAGAATACAATAACGTACTAAATCTCTCATCCCAAAAAAGGTGTCAACCTTTACAATGTACACAATCAAGAGTTTATAAAGACCAAAGGTAGTTGCTGCTGTTAGGAACTGTTTTGAGTAGTTATCAACCGTTTGCAACCGCTTGTAACAACCCATGTGCTCTGTTATTGCCCAACTGAAATGGTAGTTATGCCCTCAAGTTGTTGTAACTATAAAACTGTTAGTTAAACTAACTAACTTCGAACCAGAAGACTTGCCCATAAAGATCAGATCACTACTTAGTGTTCTGATACCCAACTCTTCTGCTCTGATGATCAAAAGCTAACTCTGCTGATAGACTTCATATTGTGCTGATCTTAACTGCACTGACCAAGTACTGTGCTGACCTAGTACTGTGCTGACCCAAGTACTGTGCTGATCTGGTACTGTGCTGATCTGGTACTGAGCTGATCTGGTACTGTGCTGATCTGGTACTGTGCTGATCTGGTACTGTGCTGATCTGGTACTGAGCTGATCTACTGATCTTAATCCAATTTGCTGAAGTACTGATCTTAGTCCAATCTGCTGAAGTACTGATCTTAGTCCAGTCTGCTGAAGTACTGATCTTAATCCAGTACTGTGCTGATCTTACTGTGCTGATCCCAACTGTGCTGAACTCTAAGCATCACCTTCTCATCTGATTGAAACCCTTCAACTCATCTGATAAGGCCTAAGTCATCTTATCTGATCCTATCAGCTCAGTAGTTTACTGTGCTGATTTTGAGATTATGAGATAACACTCACAATTCTCCACCTTTAGCTCATAATCGAACTAATCTCCACCAAAACAAAAAACACCAACACTATTCTCCTCAAAGAATAGCCTCCACTACTGATCTTCTGCCACAAGAACAGTAGCCTTCTCCTCAGAGGAATTAATGCAGTCCAATAAGTCTAAGACACAAGCCAAACTTCTCTTTTGGCAATGCCTTAGTGAACGCATCAGCAGGGTTCTCCTCTGCAGCAATCTTCACTACCTGGACTGACCCCTTCTCTACAATATCTCTTACAAAGTACAGCTTTACATCTATATGTTTAGTTCTCTCATGATACCCCTGATGCTTTGCAAGATGTATTGCACTTTGGTTATCACAGAAGACAGTCACACTTCTTTGTGATATACCAAACTCCTTCAAGATCCCCCTAAGCCACATGCTCTCCTTTACTGCTTCAGTCAAGGCTACATATTCTGATTCTGTAGTAGATAATGCAACTACGGACTGATGTATTGACCTCCATGATATAGCTGTACCAAATAAGGTGAATACATACCCTGTCAAGGACTTTCTTGTGTCTACATTGGCTGCATAGTCGGCATCAACATATCCCACAAGTGCTTCTCCCTCATCTGATATCTTCTGAAATTTCAGACCTTTCTCAGCTGATCCTAGAACATATCTCATGACCCACTTAACTGTCTCCCAATGACTTGAACCTGGATCACTCATGTATCTGCTGATTACACTCATTGCATGAGTTAAATCTGGTCTACAACACACCATAGCATACATTAAACTCCCTACTGCACTGGCATAAGGAACCTTACTCATCTGAGCTCTTTCTTGGCTGTTCTTGGGACACATCTGATTGGATAACTTCTGATGCTGGCCAATTGGTGTAGAAACTGACTTAGCTTGATTCATCCTGAATCTCTCTAACACCTTCCTCAGATAGGTAGGCTGACTAAGCTGAATTGCTCCCTCAACTCTACTGATCTCCATCCCAAGAATCACTTTAGCTTCACCAAGATCTTTCATCTCAAACTCCCTTTTGAGAATCTCCTTAACTTGATTGATACTGTTAATAGACTCCCCAGCTATTAACATATCATCTACATACAGCAGAAGATAGGTAACTGAACTCCCAACCCTCCTGAAGTAAACACAGCTGTCATACAAGCTTCTTGCAAAACCAGCTGAGCAGATGTACTCATCAAACCTTAAGTACCATTGTCTAGGGCTTTGTTTGAGGCCATAGAGTGATTTTCTGAGTAAGCACACTTTGTCTTCTCCATCTTCTATGTCCAACCCTTCTGGTATTTTCATGTAGATCTTCTCATCTAAAGTCCCATGAAGAAATGCTGTGGTCACATCCATCTGATGTAACTCCAATTCATATTGAGCAACCATAGCCAACAAGATTCTGATGCTACAATGCTTTACAACAGGTGAGAAGATTTCATTAAAGTCAATACCTTCTTTCTGTGTAAATCCTTTAGCTACAAGTCTTGCCTTGTACCTAATCTTGCCACCTCTTTGAGCCTCCACCTTTTTCTTGTAGATCCACTTACACCCAACAAGTTTCTTGTTCTTAGGCCTCTCAACAATCTCCCAAGTCTGGTTCTTGTTAAGAGATAACAGTTCTTCCTCCATAGCAACTAACCACTTCTCTTTGTCATGGCAGTTTATGGCTTCTGTGTAAGTTTTAGGCTCCAAAGACTCCACCTCAAGAGCTGCACATAATGCAAATGATACTATGTCAGCTTGACCATACCTCTGAGGTGGGTGGACTTCTCTTCTGGTTCTGTCCCTAGTCAGCTGATAGTCATGAAGCTCAGTATCACTATGAGTAATCTCCTCCTCATCTGGATCAATCTGATCTTCAGTTAGTGTTCTGATGTCACCATGCTCCACCTCCACCTGTGTCTCATCTGGTTTGTTGTGTGCTGTACTGGAGCTTGCCTCCTCTTTCAATGGCATTCTATTCTCATCAAAAGTTACATCTCTGCTGATAATACACTTCTGCATTCCAGCTTCTAGGCACCACAATCTATACCCTTTCACACCTGAAGGATACCCTATGAACACACATTTCAAGGCTCGAGGCTCAAGCTTATCTTGCTTGACATGGGCATATGCTGAACAACCATACACCTTCAAATTACTGTACTCAGCTGCATGGCCAGACCATAACTCTTCTGGGGTCTTAAATTGCACAGCTGAGGAAGGGCTTCTGTTTATCAAATAGGCTGCTGTTGACACTACTTCTCCCCAAAATACTTTAGGCAATCCAGAGCTGCTCAACATGCACCTAACTCTCTCAAGCAAAGTCTGGTTCATTCTCTCAGCTACTCCATTCTGCTGAGGTGTACCTGGTACTGTTCTGTGCCTCACTATACCCTTCTTCTTGCAGAAAACATTGAACTCTTCTGATATGAACTCCAGCCCATTATCAGTTCTCAAATGCTTTAGATTCTTTCCAGAAATGTTCTCCACCTCAGTGAGCCATTCCTTAAATTTTCCAAATGCTTCTGACTTGGATTTCAGGATAGTGATCCATACCTTTCTTGAGTAGTCATCTATGATAGACATGAAGTATCTCCCACCACTTCTGGTCTGATTCCTAGCTGGCCCCCATAAATCTGAATGGACATAGTCCAAAATTCCTTTGGTAGAGTGTGAACTCTTCCCAAACTTCAATCTCTTGGATTTCCCAAGAATGCAGTGCTCACACAAATCCAGCTTTGTGATCTTGTCACCACATAGCAATCCTTGCTTACTTAGCTCAAGTAGGCCCTTCTCTCCTACATGACCTAATCTTCTGTGCCACAACATTGAGTTGTCTTGCACCCTTGCCACATCTGATCTGCCAATAACTGTTCCCCCCTTAAGAAAGTAGAGATCATTTCTTCTCTCTCCTTTAAGAACAGTAAGCTTCCCCTTTGAAACTCTGAGCTCTCCACCTTCAGACTGGAATTTATAGCCCAATGAATCCAGCATACCAAGAGATATCAAATTTCTCTTGAGTTCAGGAACATACCTGACCCTCTTGAGAATCCTCACTACTCCATCATACATCTTCAAGTGTACTGTACCTTCACCTCTGACTTTGCAAGTGTGATCATTCCCTAACAACACAGAACCTCCATTCTGATGCTTAAAATCATGAAACCACTCTCTTCTTGGAGTCATGTGGAAAGAACACCCTGAATCTAAAATCCAATCTTGCTGCTCTTTAGTGGAAGTGATGGATAGGGACTGAGCTGACTCATAGCCTTTCTGCTCCTTATCATCTTGGGTTTGATTTGCTTGATTCTTATCAACAGGGTTCTTAGGACCAGATTTTCACATAAGCTGTTTGTACTTGTAACAAGTACTCTTAAAGTGCCCAGGTTTGTTGCAGTGGTGGCACACTACTTCCCCTTGATTTGACACTGCTGATTTTCCCTTATCAGCTCCTTTGGGTTGACTAGACCCCTTCTTGGAGACAGACTTCTTCTGACCTCCCTTGATTGCCAATCCTTCCCCACTGCTACTTTTATCTCCTTGAGATGTTTTGTTATGTAACAGCTTGGACTTGACAGCCAAGATCACATCCTCCAATGTGATTGCTTCCTTTCTACCATATAAGATGGTGTCCTTTAGGATTTCAAAGGACTTAGGCAGAGCACTCAATAAGATCAGAGCCTTATCCTCTTCCTCTAACTTGACATCCAAATTCTCCAGATCATCAAGAATCTTATTGAACTCATCTAGCTGCTCCGTAATGGGTTTGTCATCTCCCATTCTAAAGGCATACAACTTCTGCTTCGAATAGAGTCGGTTAGCAAGAGTTTTCACCATATATAGCTTCTCAAGCTTATCCCAAACCTCCTTCGCTGACTTCTCTTTAGCAACCTCCCTCAAGACCTTATCTCCAAGGCAGAGTAGGATCGTGCTTCGAGCTTTCCTGAGCAACTTGCTCCTTTCAGCCGCAGCTGTTGCAGATTCTTCTACAATCTCTTCGGATTCTTCGAGAGCCTCGAATAATCCTTGCTGTTCAAGGAGGGCCTGCATCTTGACCTTCCACAGCCCAAAATCTCCAGTGCCTGTAAACTTCTCTATGTTGTACTTGGTAGAATTCCCCATCTTTAGATCTGCAGCTACTTCGGTTTCCCACATACGGCGCCAATTGTCAAGATGGATTCCGATCAGCTAGACGTCTCCAACTAATTAGAACACTTGAATATAGAAGAAATAACTGCTCTAGGATAGTAATTCAGAAAAGTAATCAACGAGACAAACAGCACACAAGAATTTAAGTGGTTCGATCAATGTGATCTACATCTACTGGACCAGATTAGTACTTCTTTGATTGATAAAGAATGTTTACACACTCATTCACTCGGAATTGGATATTTCCTCACTTCACTCGTGAACTCACACAACTCAAAGAATACAATAACGTACTAAATCTCTCATCCCAAAAAAGGTGTCAACCTTTACAATGTACACAATCAAGAGTTTATAAAGACCAAAGGTAGTTGCTGCTGTTAGGAACTGTTTTGAGTAGTTATCAACCGTTTGCAACCGCTTGTAACAACCCATGTGCTCTGTTATTGCCCAACTGAAATGGTAGTTATGCCCTCAAGTTGTTGTAACTGTAAAACTGTTAGTTAAACTAACTAACTTCGAACCAGAAGACTTGCCCATAAAGATCAGATCACTACTTAGTGTTCTGATACCCAACTCTTCTGCTCTGATGATCAAAAGCTAACTCTGCTGATAGACTTCATACTGTGCTGATCTTAACTGCACTGACCAAGTACTGTGCTGACCCAAGTACTGTGCTGACCTGGTACTGTGCTGACCCAAGTACTGTGCTGATCTGGTACTGTGCTGATCTGGTACTGAGCTGATCTGGTACTGTGCTGATCTGGTACTGTGCTGATCTGGTACTGTGCTGATCTGGTACTGAGCTGATCTACTCTGCTGAAGTACTGATCTTAGTCCAATCTGCTGAAGTACTGATCTTAATCCAATTTGCTGAAGTACTGATCTTAGTCCAATCTGCTGAAGTACTGATCTTAGTCCAGTCTGCTGAAGTACTGATCTTAATCCAGTACTGTGCTGATCTTACTGTGCTGATCCCAACTGTGCTGAACTCTAAGCATCACCTTCTCATCTGATTGAAACCCTTCAACTCATCTGATAAGGCCTAAGTCATCTTATCTGATCCTATCAGCTCAGTAGTTTACTGTGCTGATTTTGAGATTATGAGATAACACTCACAAATCTTTTCTATTAGTAATCTAAAAATTTGAACAATTTTTGACTTAGAGTATTCTAAACCAAAAGACTGTTATGATGCAAATCAGCACAGTAGTTTCCAAAACTATTTCACTTCATTTTCTTACTAGTATTTAAAGAAAATTTTACTTATCTGGATCAGCTGAGTACTGTGATCAGCTGAGTAACCTTTTTAGAAATCAGATCAGTAGATGAATCAGCACAGTAGATTTCAGATTAGTAGATGGGTCAGCACAGTAGATTTCAGATTAGTACCCAACTTTCCTGATTTCACCTTTTTTATATCAGCACAGTAATCCTCAGATCAGTACTGTGTCAGATCAGTAGATTTCTTGTAGACAGATTAGTAGTAAACAAATCTTTATGTAGACAGATTAGTCAGTAATCAGATTAGTTCTGTAGAATAACTGAATTGTAATCAGATCAGTACTGTAGACAAAGAAGCTTTGTAATCAGTACAGTTCTGTAGACAAGTCAATTTATTAATCAGAATATATCTGTAGACTGCTATGTTCTGTAATCAGATCAGATTAGTAAACTTTTCAAATCTGTAATCAGATCAGTTCCCCCTTCAATGGAGAATTCCTCTTCTGTGCCTGTTTCACCTTGATATAAGTGTTAGTTCATGAGATATAAGTGTAAAACAGTACAGATTAGTAACAATATGATTAATTTAATGATCACATCAAGGTTTATGCTAAAGTGACTTAGTGATCTGAGTCAACAAAAGGATCTTTAAGAAATCACAGATTCCCCCTTAATGTGTATTCTCAGTGTCCCTCAGCTTTACCAGCTTCCTCATTGGGATTAAGGTCACTTTAGTAACCTTGTTACCTGTTTTAGTGATCTGACATAGGGTTGTCTCTTCTGACTTTTGAGTTTTGATGTACTGCCCTTAGTTTCTACTTCATGTCCTTCTTGGTATAAGATCAGTACCTGAGATGTTAGCACAGTTCTATATACACACAGAATCCATATCTATCAATCCTAAACTAATGCATAATTCTCTGAATCTCACTTCAGCCAATGGTTTTGTAAAAATGTCAGCTCTTTGAATATCAGTATGAATCTTTTCCATTCTAATATTCTTCTTTTCAACATGATCCCTAATAAAATGATGTCTAATGTCAACATGTTTGCATCTAGTATGTAAAACGGGATTTTGAGTGATGGCAATGGCACTATTACTGTCACAATATATAGGTACATTAGATTCTACAACATTGTAGTCTCTGAGTTGTTGTATTAGCCAAAGAAGTTGACTACAACAACTACCTGCAGCCATATATTCTGCTTCAGTAGTAGAAGTTGCCACACTTGTTTGTTTCTTTGAAAACCATGAAATGAGCTTAGTTCCTAAGAATTGACATGAACCTGAAGTAGATTTTCTATCTATTTTGCAACCTCCAAAGTCCGAGTCTGAATAACCACTTAAAGATATATCATCATCTGCAGGATACCATAATCCTCGATTAATGGTCCCCTTTAGATATTTCAATATCTTTTTGGCAGCTTCCAGATGACTTTCCTTGGGGTTTGCTTGAAATCTTGCACATACTCCAACAGAAAAAGCAATATCAGGTCTGCTGGCAGTTAGATAGAGCAGAGAGACAATTAAAGCACGATAGTGAGGTTGGTCAGAAGACTTACCTCCTTCATCAGGATCCATTCTGTATGTAGGTTGCATGGGCACACCAACTGTCTTACAGGTTTTAATACCAAATTTATCTAGCAAATTCTTAGTGTACTTTGCTTGATTTATAAAGATACCTTCTGAAGTTTGTTTTACTTGAAGACCAAGAAAATATGTCATTTCTCCCATCATAGACATTTCAAATTTACTTTGCATGAGTGTAGAAAAGCTTTCACTCAAGGTTTTGTTGGGTGATCCAAAGATAATATCATCCACATAAATTTGAACAAGTAATATATCATTACCTTCTTGTCTTCTAAACAAAGTTCTATCAACTTTGCCTTTTGTAAAACCATTTTCAAGTAAGAATAGAGAAAGAGTATCATACCATGCTCTTGGGGCTTGTTTCAATCCATAGAGTGCTTTCTTTAACCTGTATACTTGGTGACTATTCACTTCAAAACCAGGTGGTTGTTCCACATAAACTTCTTCAGCAAGTATACCATTCAAAAATGCACTTTTCACATCCATTTGATACACAGTAAATTTCATATGTGCAGCATAAGCAAGGAACAATCTTATAGCTTCTAGTCTAGCTACAGGGGCAAAAGTCTCATCATAATCAATACCCTCAGCTTGAGAGTAGCCCTGAGCAACTAATCTAGCTTTGTTTCTAACTACAAGATCATTTTCATCCCTTTTGTTCTTGAAAATCCACTTAGTGCCTACAACATTATGATTACTAGGTCTATCAACAAGTTCCCAAACTTCATTTCTAGTGAACTGATTAAGTTCTTCCTGCATGGCTATAATCCAGTTACTATCACTTAAAGCTTCAATCACAGTTTTAGGCTCAATAGATGATAGAAAACAACACCAGCAAAATAAAGACTTACTAGGTTCTTCCTTTGAATCAAACAATTGTTTTCTAGTTTTGACACCTTTACTAGAATCACCTAGAATCAGATCAGTAGAATGAGCAGACTTCCATGTCCTTCTATTCTTAACAGATATGCTATCATCATTTACATCATGCAAATTATCATGCAGATCAGTATCATTTATATCAGCAGATTTGTTCACAGGAGAGCAGTCATTCATTTCTTGTATTTCAGAAGTTTTAGATGACTCACCTTTGTCTTTTACCTTTTCTTTATCAGAATCTTGATCTAGAACTTTCAGGAAAGGATTATATGCTTGTACAGATTCATATATTCCTGTATCATCATCTTCATTGTTGATTTGAGGCTGTAGTTTGTCAATTTTCTTACTGAGCTGATGATCAGCAGAGTTCTGCACATTCTCATCAAAGACAACATGGGGTGTTTCTTCCACACATAGAGTAGAGTAATTAAATACTCTAAATGATTTGCTTACAGAAGAGTATCCTAAGAATATCCATTCATCAGCTTTTGCATCAAAAGCATTTAATTTACTTTTGTCATTGTTATGTATGAAACACTTACATCCAAAGATATGAAAATAAGAAACTCTTGGTTTTCTGCCTTTCCATACCTCATAAGGTGTTTTACCATGCACCTTATTAAGAGCACTTCGATTTTGGGAGTGGCAAGCTGTGTTAATAGCTTCTGCCCAAAATTTCTGAGGTGTGTTGAATTCTGCAATCATGGCTCTGCAAGCTTCTTTTAGTGTTCTGTTTCTCCTTTCTGCAACACCATTTTGTTGAGGGGTTCTGGCTGCACTTGTCAAATGCTGTATGCCAGACTTAGAACAGTAGTCAGAAATGTAACAATTAATAAATTCAGTCCCCTTGTCACTCCTAATCTTGACAATGGGATGACCTTTTTCAACCTGCAACCTCTTCAATAGATCTGGAAGTAGTGTTTGTGTATCACTCTTTTTGTGTAGAAAGACTACCCAAGTAAACTTAGAGTAATCATCTACTACAACTAGAGTATACCTTCTTCCATTCAATGTAGGAGGGTTGATAGGACCATGAAGATCCATATGCAAGAGTTCTAAAACTCTGCTTGTTGAAAGAGTTGGAATGGACTTAAATGAAACCTTTACCTGTTTACCTTTTTGACAGGAATCACATACTTGTGATTTGGAATAGATTTCATTAGGAATGCCCTCAACAAGATGTTCTCTAGCAATCTTGTTGATTATCTTAAAGTTTAGATGGCAGAGGCGTTTATGCCAGAGCCAACTGTTTTCTTTAGGACTCTTAGTAATAAGACAAGCATTCTTAGGACAGCTATTACAATTCACAATGTATACACTTCCTTGTCTTATGCCAACAAGTAGAACATTGTGAGTCCTTTTATCTATTATTTCACATCTTCTGGTTTTGAACTGAACCTTGTATCCCCTGTCACAGAATTGAGATACAGATAACAAATTATACTTCAAACCTTCAACATAGGAGACATCTTGGATTTCAACATCTCCATTCTTGATGAATCCAAATCCTTTTGTGATTGCTATTGAGCTATCACCAAAGATGACTTTTGGTCCTTCCTTCTCATGATAGTCAGTAAGTAAGGCCTTGGTACCAGTCATGTGGTGTGAACACCCACTGTCTATGTACCAGGTCTCACCAACTGAACCACCTTTCTTGTATAAGTCCAGTCGATCCTGCAAAGTAGTGATCTTAATAACTTAGGTACCCTTGTTTATTGGGGTCCTTGGGGGTTAGTAGTGAGAGGTACCCAAATGAACATTGAGGATTTGAATAAGTGGGACCTCTTCAGTTTCCTTCCAAATTTATCACAGAACAGTACTTTATTAACCAGTTCAGAATTATCAGCAGACTTAGGATCTATTTTTCTGAGATAGCCTTTCCTTGGTTCTATCCCTTTTTCTGTAAGATCAGTATGTCTGTAATAGTTTGAATATGGTCTAAAAGCATGTGGACCATAAGGCTTATAAATTTTCTTTGGTCTTTCCTCTCCATATATATCATAGGATAAAGGAGGAGGATAAAGAACAGGTTTTGTATGATAATGAGGCACAAATCTCCTAGGTTTAGTTGAATATAGCTGAGACTGCCTTATAAAAGGAGGTCTAGGCTGTTCCCAACTTGCCTGTGCTTGTCTTGACCTACTGTTCTGAGTTTGTCTCTTCTGATTCCAGGACTGATCTGATCTGGTCAGAGGAGTATAACTCTTCTGGTATGGTCTTGACTGTACTGGTCTTAATACATTCTTCATTTTACCATTCTTGGTAGTAGGAGGGATGTATTTAGACTGTTCTTTGAGTTTTGGATCATCATCATAAGTCATAGGTTCTTTTCCTTTATCTAGATGCAAAGAACTTGTACTAGCTCCATTAGTGTTCTTAAATTCTGAAGTAGATGGACTAGGCAGATCAGTACCTATTCCTCTTTTATCATTTGGAGCTCTATATCTGTCTGAGATTGTTTGATTAATCTTAGTAGAGTTAATCATCCCAGATAGCTTTCGATCTAGGCTCACTACTTCAGACTCTAAGAATCTATTGCGCTCTTCAAGTTTTTCACATTTAATCTTTAAATCATTGAATTCATTAGTCTCTTTGGCTTGAGTTTTAAGCATACCCTGATATAGTTTGTCAATGGATGCATACTTTTCTTGGAGTTGGGACAACTCTTCTGATAGTCTTGCATTTATGACAGCTATATTAGGATCTACTGTTGACTGAGCTTCTTTTAGCTTAATGATTTCTTGCTTTAAAGATATATTCTCATCACTAATTTCAATGAATGCTTTGTTAGCTTGTAGAAGGTCTTCTTCAGTCACTCCTTGGGAATGATGAAGACTACTTCCTACACTGCTAACAGCAGCATCACTTTCATCAGTGTCAGAATTGTCACAAGATTGAAATGAGTTAGCAGATGATACCTCATCATTTATTTTGGCCATCATTACCAGTCCATCATCTGCTATGAAGGCTTCATCTTCATTGCTAGAGGGGTAGTCAGATGAAGACGATGGTAACTCTTCTGATTCCGAATCAGAGTCATTGTAGGCCATCATTGCCTTCTTACCCTTGGCATATTTTCGATCTCTTCTGGCTTTCCTTTCTTCTCGATCTTCAGAACTCAGATCAGGACATTCATAAGCATAATGACCTGGCTTATCACAATTATAGCAAACAGGATTGTTAGAAGTTCTTTTAGGAGGAGAATGTTTTCTGTTCCTGTCATGCTTGTCAATTGAGTTCCTGCCTTTCTTATTAGAATACTTTCTATCTCTCTTTTCAGATGAGTTCCTATCTCTCCTGTTCTCATTAGAGATCTCATCCCTTCTTTCAGAAGAGTTTTGATCCCTTCTGTTCACAGAAGAGTCCCTGTTATTAGAACCCTTAGCTTCCTTATAGAATCTCTTATACCTACCATACCTCTTATTCAGTTTATCAAATCTTTTGATCATAAGGCTCATCTGATCTTTCAGACTAAGATCAGAACTATCTAGTTCATCTTTTATGCTTGAGGCCTTAGACTTAGATGATCTAGACCCCTTAGAGGTAGAGGCTTTAAAAGCTATGTCCTTAGAGGCATCCTTATCCTTATGAATCACAGCAATAGGATCTTCTTCATCTAACTCAAACTCATGTGCCTTAAGTGTTTGGAACATAGTTTCTGCTGGCCAAGAATCAATGTCTTGTGTGGTTTTAATGATCATCTTGACCATTTTCCACCTTTCATCCAAGGCTTTCAAGATTCTCAGGTTAACTTCTCTGTCAGTATAAGTCTTTCCTAATACATCAAGATCATTCATAATTTTGGTAAATCGAGTATCCAACTCATCAATTGATTCTCCTGGCTTCATCTTAAATGATTCAAACCTTTGGACAGCAGTGGATAACTTGCTTTCTTTGATCAGTGTAGTACCTTCACAAAGAATAGCCAGTTTGTCCCACATCTGTTTTGCAGTCTTACATTTTAGTACTTTACCAAGATACTCATTTGGTAAGGTATGTAAAATGTAGTTCTTGGCAAGACTGTCCAAATTGTTTTGTTTCATTTCTTCCGAAGTCAGTTCTGACCTTGGTTTAGGGACCAGTGCTCCCACTGGTTTTGATGGATCCAGAACAGCTGTGTTTTCCACCATGATGACAATTGGTCCTTCAGTCACCACAGACACCATTAGATCATGGGTCGAGCTAAAGATGGCCTCCATCCTAAGCTTCCAGTAGTCATAATCTGCAATCTTGAACTTGGGCAGCTTGTTCACATTAGTGTCATCCATGTTTTGATTAGACAAATAGGATCAGTAGTATAGCAGATAGATTTCAAGTATTCAGATAGTAACAAATATCAAGAAATAACAGCAAGATCAGTAAGATATCCCTCAAGATCTGTAAGGTTATCAAGAAACAGCAGTCCAAAGAACTACTGCTCTGATACCACTTGTTGGTCCCAAAGTTGAGTTAAGATTGAGTAAGCTAGTAAAAGTCTAGAGGGGAGGGGTGAATAGACTTTCACAAATCTTTCAAAATATCAGAATATGCAATGCGGAATTTAGTCTTCTTATGTACTGTACTGTGCTTACTCAGCTCAGATCAGTACTTTCAGAATAATATGGGCCTTACTAGTTTATACTCAACTTTTATCTAGATCTTTATCTTTGTTAATTCTTAATGTTCTTAGTTAAACAATTCAAACAAATATCAAACAGTAAAGTAAAGAACACAGAATTTTTATAGTGGTTCGACAAATGTCTACATCCACTCTCACAACTCCAGTTGTGAAGTTTTATTACTCTTCCTTCTTGAGTTTCTTGTGGCTTAAAGTCCCAAGATTAAGACTGTGATCTTATCGATTATACCTCCAGGTATATCTTCGATCTACTAGTAATTCTACAAGTAACTAGCACACTTATTTTACAACATACAAACTTAAACTTGAAAAGTAAAACTTCTCTGTGAATAGCCTTTGATTCTTCTCTTCAATTCAGTGGCTCTTCTTGCTTTGATTTCCTTAACTCTGTGAGTTCTTGCTTGTAGACTTGCTCTTGAATTCTCTAAGATCAGTAATTGCTCAGTAGTCTTCAGCAGTAGGAGATCATACAATATTTATAGAACTTAGTATGATAGTTAGCAGTTTGTGAACTAACTCTCAACTAACTCTAAAACTGTTTTTGTAACTTCTTCTTGTAACCGACTTTGTAACTTCCTTCAACTTCCAAGTCAGCATATCTTCAATAAATCTTCAGTTACTCTTTAAATAAGCTTTCCAAACTTATTCTTCAATTTCACCAAATCAGCACAGTAACTTACTGTTCTGATTTTTACTCTTCGGATTTTTACTCTTCTGAGTCAGTCAGCACAGTAACTTAAAACCTTTCAAAACTTCTCCAGATTTCTTCTAAGCTTTACTTCAATTCTTCTTTGAAGTCTTCTTACTCTGAAGTAGTCCTCTGAGTCTTCTTTAGTCTTCTGATATTCTCCTAATCTAATTCTAATCTACTGTTCTGAACTTTTACAATGCTGAATACAAATAGAATACAACTTTACATATATAAAACCTATCTATACATCAACTGAACTATATACAGATGAGTATAATTAAGTCCTATACTATAAGCTGTCTATACAATACAAAACATCAGCTTAGTTCCTAACAGTTCATATATCAGATCAGTAAACAATAAGATCAGTAACTCATGTAAGTTCAATAACTTCCATATAAGATCAGTAAATACTAAGATCAGTAAACACTTAAGATCAGTAACTTACATATAAGACCAGTAAGCATATAAGATCAATAAGTATATCAGATCAGTAACTCAGATTTCAAATATCTCATATAAGATCACTAAAATTTTTCTCAGTTTCCATACTCAGATCAGTAATCTTATTCCATATGACTCAGTTAAGATCAGTAAACTTATTCTTAATATTACTTCATAAGATCAGTAAACTTACTTCAGTTAGCATTAAGATCAGTAATCTCAATTTAAGTTTCTCATCAGATTAGTAAGCTTATATTCAGATGACTTAGTTAAGATGACTTAGAACCACATATATCACTAACTTTAAGTTGCTTTTGGCCATCAAAACATACTTTCATCAACTAGAACATTGTTTCAAGGATTCATATCCCAACAGTAACCATACCATTATATATATGTTCATAAATCCTAAAATACTCATTATTACAACACAACACAGAATCAATACTAACATATAAGATCACAATCATGAACAAAACATCATCTTCTTTAAAACCAAGATGCAAACATCAACTTGTTTGCTATTGTGGAAGTTCAACCACAATGCATCACAATTCAAAATTACAATTAAAATCAGTCCAAAACACAATAGGATTGACACTACAATTCCAAAATTCACAACATAATTAAAAAATTACGAAAAAATCATTCTCCACTAACGGGACGGGAGAAGCGCGGTGAAATAAGAAGAAGAAAAAAAGTGAGTTAAGGTTTGAAATGAGGAGTTCCAACCATACATATTTGACATTCAGAGTTTTCTACCGAACAAAATGAATAAATTATGTACGCTTAATCTCTATTTTTACGCAATTTTGTTAGTTTTTATCAAAGTCTAGGGTTTTAATATTTGTGATTTTTTTTTTTTTTTTTTGTAATTTTTTTAAGTATCTTGAATTCAATTTTTTATTTTTCTTGTTTCACCACGTTTCTTCCTTTCTGTTAGAGGAGAAAGATTTTTTCGTGATTTTTTTTAAAATTTGAGTATAATTGTTCAAAATTGGAATGTAGATAGAAATTTAAAAATTAATTATACGGAGTATTTTATATGGAGTGTGTAGAGTGGTTGGGGTGTTTACAGTAAAATTGCGTATTTGTTTAACCGTAGCCAAATATTAATGGAAGTCATTTAATGAAAAATCGAAAGAATGAGGAAAAGAATTGGACCTTGAGATGAATTAGAAATAATTTAATTTAGGGTTTGGCTATATACCCCTCCAGTCTTGTTAAATATACCTCCAATTTTCGTACCCCCTAAATATGGCACACGTTAGATGTACCCCCAATTAAATACTTAATCTACCCTTTTGTTCATCAAATTCAAATTATAGATACACTCCCCCAAATATAAAACCCTAACTCTATTCTCCTCTCTCTCTTTCCTTCTTCCTAAACCATACCCTTTTTTCCCCTTCCCCACCCATCGCGCGGCACCACCCGCCCACCAGTTGGCCGCGGTCGGCCTCCCCCATTCACGCATTAGCCCGCCACCTTCCCCCTTATTTTTTTTATTTCTGCTCCCATCGGCCACGCCCCCCCACCTCACGGCTGCCTCTACACAGCGCCGCCTCCTCCTCTTCTTATTATTATTTTTTTTTAAATTATGCTCGATTCCTCCTGTCGGCCATGGAGGTCACGACCCTCCACCTGCACGCCGCCGCCTTCCCGTCGACCATGGAGGTGGGATTTTTTTTTTGACATGAAATTGTCGACTATAGACATTATGGTCGACAAATTGTTGTCGACCACCATGTTTATGGTCGATAATTTCTTGTCAAAAAATCTAATTTTTTTTATTTATTCTTTCGATAAAATGTTGTCGACGATTGTGTTTTCGTTGACAAACTATAGTTGAAAACATACTATATGATCGACAAACTAGTGTCGATCGACACTGATTTGTAAAAAAAAAATGTATTTTTTAAAGATTTCTAAGTTTTTTTTTTTATAAATTTCAAAATTTATTTGGACGGCGGTCGCCGGAGGAGGTGGAGGCATGGCTGGCAGCGGAGTTGGGGGTGGTGGCTGCTTTTCCTAGGGTTAGGGGGAGTGTATTTATCTATGATATATTTTACTAAAAGGGTAAATTTGGTATTTTACATGAATATTAAATTAATAAATGGGGAGGGGGAGTACATTTAACAAAGTTAGAGGGGTATATAGTCAAACCCTTTAATTTATAGCGGATAAAGCCCAATTGCATGAAGATAATTGAAAGGCCACAGTTGTACACACACATGGTTATTGAGGACACCCACTGGCTAAACACACACACCCTGAGATAAGGACACCCACGCGAAAAAATCTAAAATACCCCTCCCATTCTAAACCCTAATTAAATCCCCTCTCATTCTTCTCTCTCATTTTCAAACGGTACACCCACTTCACCATCTTCCTCCCACCTCCTCATCCTCCAGGCGGCTGCCATCGCCGCCACTGCTACTGAAGAGAAAGCCAAGCGACGCGGCTTCCGTCACCCCTCCCTCGCCGTTCGAACAGGCGTCGCCGTCGCGACCCCTCCCTCGTCTACCAATAAGAAAAAGAAACACTAACTAAACAACTAAAACTAACTCTCGATATGAGAGTGCAGGTGAAAGAATTGCTTCAGTTGTCTTCCTTATGTGGGATCACTAATGAATTAATGAACTAATCACAATAATTAAACCTAATGTCTTGAATTATGCTAAAGGTTATCACTCGTGTGTGTATACCAATCCCTCGTGAGGCTTAGGTGAACACGTGCCTTAATTAGAAATTATAGGATCTAATCAATACCATAAGCTCCTAAGATAGTGTCTCATAAACACGTTCAACACGGTTACTAATGCTTATGAGACGCCCTTTCACTAATCTAATAGACGACCTCTAATCGATTAGTGTCTAGTGTTGTCGATATAAGCAATCAACCCCCGGTCGATTAAGCCAATTACTATGTGAATTCTAATAAATTAATCCAAGCTCACACCCACACTCGTAATCATGCAACCCAATACGGTCGTTGTAGTCGACACAACCAACAATGCTAGCTAATAGGGTGAATTAATCAATTGAATCATCATGAAAAACACAACACTAGAAACCTAAACACCCAAAACCTAGGTTAATTCAATAATCAATCCATAATTACACCAATTCACCACAAAAAATTCCACCCCCTAGGCAATTAGAACTTAGCCCATGGTTCTAAGATAGAAATCAATGGCTAAAACATAAGAATACATAAATCCCATAACAATTAACAAGTAAATTGCAAGAAATGAGTAAATTACCAAATTGGATTGTAAACTAAAGAGATATCACCTTAATTGTTGAAATGTAGCTACAAACTTCAAATACTTACAAAGCCCAATGGAAATATTCACTTGAATTGTAAATTTAAACCATAATCTAAGCTAACTATGAAATGAAATTGCAAAATAGCAAGAACACCATATTACTATGTGTGATTGTGTGTAGGAAATGCTCTCCAAAGTAGTCTAACCCTTTAAAAATCTGAAGAAGGGTCCCTTTTATATGTTGTGAGAAGTCCCAAGACGAATATTGCATTTAAGCCCTTCGAAATTGGAGAAATTTGGCAAAAACCCCTCGAAAAAGGGTCCATCCGGCCGGGTGGGTGATGTGGCCCGACTAGGCGGGTTCGTGGCGTGCGCGAGATGCATGGACAGAGGTGGCCCGGGCGGGCTGGTGATGTCGCCCGACCGGGCGATAACTTCGTAAATGTGGCACTTGGGCGTCTTGGACGGCCCGGCCGGACAATATCTTCGTAAATGCTAAATGTTGGCCGCCCGGCCGGGTGGCCTTCCGGCCCGACCTTCTCATCCGTTTTTCTTCCCGATTCTTCTCAAACTCCTCGTAAATTCTCATGAGCCTCGTTCTTTCATCTTGTGTGAGTGCCAATGATGATTGTGCACTCGTTTTTGCAATTTTAATGCCTATTTCACCTCGTATTCCTATAAAACGAGCTCAAACACCTTTCTCAATCAAATCAAGTATATTAATGTGAAAATGCATGCAAAACACTCAAATTTTCTCACTAAAACACATGAAATCTTATGCAATTTACAACTGAATCAGTTCGCACGGGCGTCTCCGTCGCGACCCCTCCCTCGCGTTCGCACGCGCACCGCCGTCGCGACTCCTCCCTCGCCATTCGCATGCCCTCCCCGTGCGACTATTCGCAACCTCCGTCATTCGAAACCTTCTCTTACGGTAAGTTTAGGGTTTAGGGAAAATAGGATTGGAGATTTCAGGAAAACATATTGTTTAGGGTTCTTAATTTTTACAGATCCAAAAATAAATAAAAAAAATCGATTTTTTTTTTTTGTGTTTGTTCGAAATTTTTTACCGAATCTAATTACTTTTTTTCGATTTTTTGTATTTGCCCAAAAAAAAATTTCCGAATTCAGTTACTTTGTATTTCTCCAAAAGTTTTCGCCAAATCCAAGAATTTTTGTATTTTTTTTTGTAAAATATTGGTTAGTGAAATATTGGACATTTTAATCTGAAAAACATTGTTTTGGGGTTGTTTTTATGATAGTATGATGATGGTGGGGACGAGTGTTTCGTGAAATAAATGGTGGGTGTACTCATCTGTCGTTTTTTTTTTTTAATTTTTATCAAAGGGTATATTGATATTTCAAGTTTCTCTTGGTGATTTTTTTCCGTGGGTGTCTTCCATAAGTCTGTGTGTGTATAATCGGGGCATAATTGAAATCGCGAGCCCAGTAGCAGCCCATATTTTCAATTACATTTCCAATAAAGATCTCCGAAATTAATTGAGTTGGGCTTGGGCCCAGACTTCGCCTGAGGGCTGCGGAGGAGTTGGAGAGAGAATGGAGGTGGGTTGAGTATGCCGTAAATTTTTTTCACAACTAAATTTGATAGAATCAAAAAAAATTATGATAACCAAAAATCTTGTAGAACCGATTCTTTTCTATTTTTTTTAATTTTTTTTATTTAACTAAATTTCTAAATATTTATATATATTAACACTTGACTTATATTTTAAATATTACTCGTATTTAATATTTTATTTGGACTTCAATATTAATTTTAGCCAAACAAATTTATAAAATATTACTCCCTCCGTTCTACAATAAGTGTTGTTTTGATGAAATTTGTTGAAATTAAGAAAGAGTATGTATTGACAAGTATACCCTTAAATAATAAAGGAAGATTTTAATTACATTAATTCAGTTTAAGTTTTTTCAAATTTTTTAATCAATCTTTTTCAATTATTTCCAAGTTTATGTTTCAAATAATTTTCAAATTGGATGGCATAATGGGAACAAACAGTGTAAAAATTCTAAAACAACACTTATTTGTGTACAAGAGAAAAAGGCTAAAACAACACTTATTATAGAACGGGGGGAGTATACAATAGTTTTATTGTGAAATATGCCCAAAAAAAACAATTTGAATTTAACTCACCATATCCAATCTGCACCCCTATTTTATGAGTTCACCTTTCTAATTTTTTTTAAAAAAAAATAGACTTGGACCGACTATTTATATTGGATGACCACAATTATTTGCCCCCTATTTTATGAGTCAGAAGAACCATCTTTAAAGTCAGAACAATTTTTCTAATGTTTAAACTAGCATTTGACATATGTTTAACGTTTTTAATTTTTCTAAAAAATAAAAAAACATAAAATTAAGAATTGAATAAGATAAAATCATATGTGGATTTGTTTTAATTAATTGTTGATTGTTATGTATTTTATAATTTTAGGAATGAGGTATTCAAGATGCGTGAATCTAAATCTATATTTTTTGTTTTGGGGATGAAGTGGGTATTTCATTCATGTAGTAACACATATTTCTCAATAAAGTAATACAGTTGTATTTATATAATAACACAATTTTCAATAACTTACATGTGTTACTTTAAGGACAAATATGTGTTACTCAAAAACCAATTATGTGTTACTTATCCTTACAGTAACACATATTTGCCCGTAAAGTAACATATAATTGTATTTATAGTAACACAGATCAGAAACAAATTTTTCTGTTTGTCTTTTCAGTGATTTTTTTAAAGATATGTTTGATTAGTTATGACTTACAAAAAATCTGTGAGTTTTTTATCATTTCTTAAACGAGGGAAAAAACAATATAGGACAAACCACACCTATTCTTTAAGATTCAAGCTAAAATTTTATAATGATCCAATTAAAGATAAAATCCAACCTAAATGTACACTTCTGCCCTTATGTTATAATTAATTACGAAATTCAAAACTTAATTAATACATCAATCTAAATATGCAAAGTCAAACTGTCTTAATTTTGGATTAGCTCAGAGATTATTTCCCTCGATTCTAGCGCTAGTTTTTTTACATTTAATTTCGAATTTTCAAATGATTTAATTATCCCCCAATTATAGCCCTAATTGCAATTAAAAAAACTTTCCTAAAATTCGAGATCATACTTTCTGTCTGTCCACATTTATATTTTTATATATTCAATAATTTTTTTATTAATCAGAAATATACTTTAATTAATTAAATATTGATATTTTTATTATTTTGCATACCATATCTTTATTAAAATATAAATTATATTATAAAATACTTAATAAAATTAATACATTCAAAAAATTATTTTACTCGATACACCTCTAAAAGTGTTTTAAATAATTTGATGAACAACTTGTATTAACAAATACTTGTTGAATACGTCTATAATATTTTTGCAAGATGCATATATGCATATTTCATTATATGCAACCGATAAGTGCATATACTTTCAAACATGCATCGTTTTTTTATATATGCAATCGATAATTGCATATACTTTAACATGTGCATGTGTTATTTTAGCAATGAAAATTATCACAGTGACATGCATATATCTAATATGTGCATTGCATAATAATAATATAACACTTTATCATACGTGCTATAATAATTATGATTTTTCTAGTTCGTGAAGTAAATAAACTATTGAATCTAAAAATTACATTATACGAAAATACATAAAATATGCATTATACATACAAATATATGCAATAAATTGGGTTTATATATGCATGGAAAATTGCAGACTACGTTATCAGCAAAACCCAACTTCAAGTGTACACCCAACTTCAACAACAAGAATCACCTTCCTCTGTTTAGCTTCCTAGAATCTGCTTCTCATAACATCAGCTTCCACACCTATTGACTGGAACAACTACCACGCATCTTTTGCTGAATGGTTAAAGCTTTTTCCATAAACAGCAATCTGGATCAAAATAATGCTCAACTTTTTTTCCAATCTTAATCAAATTTCTCTACCACATAAATAAATTGCTTCACACAATGGAAAGTGATGTCATTCACATAGAACCAATACCTGGACATAAGTATACTTGTTAAACCAACGAACCAAAAACTCTACAAGATGGAAGAGAAAATCAACACAGCAGAGCAGACACTCATTGTTGCCAATCTTTGACCTCAATCCCCTGATCTGTAAAGCCCATCAGATAAGGGTAAGAAACACTAAAAGTGAAAATGCAGTGGAGAATACACTATACAATTACTAATGTTGAAAACAATAAATCTTGACTGCTCACCTCCCATCTTAGTGTTCTTGAAAATCTGGATTTCTTGAAAATATGAATTTATTAAATCAACAATTAAATCTAATAATATACTCCATGGACGAAAAGGAAGAAGGACACCATTAGTAGAAGCTTGGAAACTACAGTTATTAATGTCAATCCAGTTGCTACGAAGTTGAAGTAAAACGCAGCCAAGATCAATTGTACAATGAATGTTTTCTTAAGGACAAACAAATAAACAAAAGCACAATATGACTTCTAAGCCCAACACATTTGTAGGGGGAAATAAGTATGAAGAAAATACCAATTTCCTCTATTCCTAGCCATTTGATGCAGCGTGCGTGGTCAAAAGAAAGAACAACAAGAATCGTTGATTCACAGAATACCCGAATCTTGATAAAACGAAGAATAATTCTTCAATAATAATTTCAATATCCAAAAAATTGCTCAACAATGTTTGGAAAACAGGGATAAAACCAAACCCTAGTGTACGGAATTAGGCAATTACAAAAAAACCCCAAAACAATTATGAAATAACACAAAAAAGCAATAAAATGCGTTTTTGACCACTCAAACGTTCACCATCTTCCTCCCACCTCCTCATCCTCCAGGCGGCTGCCATCGCCGCCACTGCTACTGAAGAGAAAGCCAAGCGACGCGGCTTCCGTCACCCCTCCCTCGCCGTTCGAACAGGCGTCGCCGTCGCGACCCCTCCCTCGTCTACCAATAAGAAAAAGAAACACTAACTAAACAACTAAAACTAACTCTCGATATGAGAGTGCAGGTGAAAGAATTGCTTCAGTTGTCTTCCTTATGTGGGATCACTAATGAATTAATGAACTAATCACAATAATTAAACCTAATGTCTTGAATTATGCTAAAGGTTATCACTCGTGTGTGTATACCAATCCCTCGTGAGGCTTAGGTGAACACGTGCCTTAATTAGAAATTATAGGATCTAATCAATACCATAAGCTCCTAAGATAGTGTCTCATAAACACGTTCAACACGGTTACTAATGCTTATGAGACGCCCTTTCACTAATCTAATAGACGACCTCTAATCGATTAGTGTCTAGTGTTGTCGATATAAGCAATCAACCCCCGGTCGATTAAGCCAATTACTATGTGAATTCTAATAAATTAATCCAAGCTCACACCCACACTCGTAATCATGCAACCCAATACGGTCGTTGTAGTCGACACAACCAACAATGCTAGCTAATAGGGTGAATTAATCAATTGAATCATCATGAAAAACACAACACTAGAAACCTAAACACCCAAAACCTAGGTTAATTCAATAATCAATCCATAATTACACCAATTCACCACAAAAAATTCCACCCCCTAGGCAATTAGAACTTAGCCCATGGTTCTAAGATAGAAATCAATGGCTAAAACATAAGAATACATAAATCCCATAACAATTAACAAGTAAATTGCAAGAAATGAGTAAATTACCAAATTGGATTGTAAACTAAAGAGATATCACCTTAATTGTTGAAATGTAGCTACAAACTTCAAATACTTACAAAGCCCAATGGAAATATTCACTTGAATTGTAAATTTAAACCATAATCTAAGCTAACTATGAAATGAAATTGCAAAATAGCAAGAACACCATATTACTATGTGTGATTGTGTGTAGGAAATGCTCTCCAAAGTAGTCTAACCCTTTAAAAATCTGAAGAAGGGTCCCTTTTATATGTTGTGAGAAGTCCCAAGACGAATATTGCATTTAAGCCCTTCGAAATTGGAGAAATTTGGCAAAAACCCCTCGAAAAAGGGTCCATCCGGCCGGGTGGGTGATGTGGCCCGACTAGGCGGGTTCGTGGCGTGCGCGAGATGCATGGACAGAGGTGGCCCGGGCGGGCTGGTGATGTCGCCCGACCGGGCGATAACTTCGTAAATGTGGCACTTGGGCGTCTTGGACGGCCCGGCCGGACAATATCTTCGTAAATGCTAAATGTTGGCCGCCCGGCCGGGTGGCCTTCCGGCCCGACCTTCTCATCCGTTTTTCTTCCCGATTCTTCTCAAACTCCTCGTAAATTCTCATGAGCCTCGTTCTTTCATCTTGTGTGAGTGCCAATGATGATTGTGCACTCGTTTTTGCAATTTTAATGCCTATTTCACCTCGTATTCCTATAAAACGAGCTCAAACACCTTTCTCAATCAAATCAAGTATATTAATGTGAAAATGCATGCAAAACACTCAAATTTTCTCACTAAAACACATGAAATCTTATGCAATTTACAACTGAATCAGTTCGCACGGGCGTCTCCGTCGCGACCCCTCCCTCGCGTTCGCACGCGCACCGCCGTCGCGACTCCTCCCTCGCCATTCGCATGCCCTCCCCGTGCGACTATTCGCAACCTCCGTCATTCGAAACCTTCTCTTACGGTAAGTTTAGGGTTTAGGGAAAATAGGATTGGAGATTTCAGGAAAACATATTGTTTAGGGTTCTTAATTTTTACAGATCCAAAAATAAATAAAAAAAATCGATTTTTTTTTTTTGTGTTTGTTCGAAATTTTTTACCGAATCTAATTACTTTTTTTCGATTTTTTGTATTTGCCCAAAAAAAAATTTCCGAATTCAGTTACTTTGTATTTCTCCAAAAGTTTTCGCCAAATCCAAGAATTTTTGTATTTTTTTTTGTAAAATATTGGTTAGTGAAATATTGGACATTTTAATCTGAAAAACATTGTTTTGGGGTTGTTTTTATGATAGTATGATGATGGTGGGGACGAGTGTTTCGTGAAATAAATGGTGGGTGTACTCATCTGTCGTTTTTTTTTTTTAATTTTTATCAAAGGGTATATTGATATTTCAAGTTTCTCTTGGTGATTTTTTTCCGTGGGTGTCTTCCATAAGTCTGTGTGTGTATAATCGGGGCATAATTGAAATCGCGAGCCCAGTAGCAGCCCATATTTTCAATTACATTTCCAATAAAGATCTCCGAAATTAATTGAGTTGGGCTTGGGCCCAGACTTCGCCTGAGGGCTGCGGAGGAGTTGGAGAGAGAATGGAGGTGGGTTGAGTATGCCGTAAATTTTTTTCACAACTAAATTTGATAGAATCAAAAAAAATTATGATAACCAAAAATCTTGTAGAACCGATTCTTTTCTATTTTTTTTAATTTTTTTTATTTAACTAAATTTCTAAATATTTATATATATTAACACTTGACTTATATTTTAAATATTACTCGTATTTAATATTTTATTTGGACTTCAATATTAATTTTAGCCAAACAAATTTATAAAATATTACTCCCTCCGTTCTACAATAAGTGTTGTTTTGATGAAATTTGTTGAAATTAAGAAAGAGTATGTATTGACAAGTATACCCTTAAATAATAAAGGAAGATTTTAATTACATTAATTCAGTTTAAGTTTTTTCAAATTTTTTAATCAATCTTTTTCAATTATTTCCAAGTTTATGTTTCAAATAATTTTCAAATTGGATGGCATAATGGGAACAAACAGTGTAAAAATTCTAAAACAACACTTATTTGTGTACAAGAGAAAAAGGCTAAAACAACACTTATTATAGAACGGGGGGAGTATACAATAGTTTTATTGTGAAATATGCCCAAAAAAAACAATTTGAATTTAACTCACCATATCCAATCTGCACCCCTATTTTATGAGTTCACCTTTCTAATTTTTTTTAAAAAAAAATAGACTTGGACCGACTATTTATATTGGATGACCACAATTATTTGCCCCCTATTTTATGAGTCAGAAGAACCATCTTTAAAGTCAGAACAATTTTTCTAATGTTTAAACTAGCATTTGACATATGTTTAACGTTTTTAATTTTTCTAAAAAATAAAAAAACATAAAATTAAGAATTGAATAAGATAAAATCATATGTGGATTTGTTTTAATTAATTGTTGATTGTTATGTATTTTATAATTTTAGGAATGAGGTATTCAAGATGCGTGAATCTAAATCTATATTTTTTGTTTTGGGGATGAAGTGGGTATTTCATTCATGTAGTAACACATATTTCTCAATAAAGTAATACAGTTGTATTTATATAATAACACAATTTTCAATAACTTACATGTGTTACTTTAAGGACAAATATGTGTTACTCAAAAACCAATTATGTGTTACTTATCCTTACAGTAACACATATTTGCCCGTAAAGTAACATATAATTGTATTTATAGTAACACAGATCAGAAACAAATTTTTCTGTTTGTCTTTTCAGTGATTTTTTTAAAGATATGTTTGATTAGTTATGACTTACAAAAAATCTGTGAGTTTTTTATCATTTCTTAAACGAGGGAAAAAACAATATAGGACAAACCACACCTATTCTTTAAGATTCAAGCTAAAATTTTATAATGATCCAATTAAAGATAAAATCCAACCTAAATGTACACTTCTGCCCTTATGTTATAATTAATTACGAAATTCAAAACTTAATTAATACATCAATCTAAATATGCAAAGTCAAACTGTCTTAATTTTGGATTAGCTCAGAGATTATTTCCCTCGATTCTAGCGCTAGTTTTTTTACATTTAATTTCGAATTTTCAAATGATTTAATTATCCCCCAATTATAGCCCTAATTGCAATTAAAAAAACTTTCCTAAAATTCGAGATCATACTTTCTGTCTGTCCACATTTATATTTTTATATATTCAATAATTTTTTTATTAATCAGAAATATACTTTAATTAATTAAATATTGATATTTTTATTATTTTGCATACCATATCTTTATTAAAATATAAATTATATTATAAAATACTTAATAAAATTAATACATTCAAAAAATTATTTTACTCGATACACCTCTAAAAGTGTTTTAAATAATTTGATGAACAACTTGTATTAACAAATACTTGTTGAATACGTCTATAATATTTTTGCAAGATGCATATATGCATATTTCATTATATGCAACCGATAAGTGCATATACTTTCAAACATGCATCGTTTTTTTATATATGCAATCGATAATTGCATATACTTTAACATGTGCATGTGTTATTTTAGCAATGAAAATTATCACAGTGACATGCATATATCTAATATGTGCATTGCATAATAATAATATAACACTTTATCATACGTGCTATAATAATTATGATTTTTCTAGTTCGTGAAGTAAATAAACTATTGAATCTAAAAATTACATTATACGAAAATACATAAAATATGCATTATACATACAAATATATGCAATAAATTGGGTTTATATATGCATGGAAAATTGCAGACTACGTTATCAGCAAAACCCAACTTCAAGTGTACACCCAACTTCAACAACAAGAATCACCTTCCTCTGTTTAGCTTCCTAGAATCTGCTTCTCATAACATCAGCTTCCACACCTATTGACTGGAACAACTACCACGCATCTTTTGCTGAATGGTTAAAGCTTTTTCCATAAACAGCAATCTGGATCAAAATAATGCTCAACTTTTTTTCCAATCTTAATCAAATTTCTCTACCACATAAATAAATTGCTTCACACAATGGAAAGTGATGTCATTCACATAGAACCAATACCTGGACATAAGTATACTTGTTAAACCAACGAACCAAAAACTCTACAAGATGGAAGAGAAAATCAACACAGCAGAGCAGACACTCATTGTTGCCAATCTTTGACCTCAATCCCCTGATCTGTAAAGCCCATCAGATAAGGGTAAGAAACACTAAAAGTGAAAATGCAGTGGAGAATACACTATACAATTACTAATGTTGAAAACAATAAATCTTGACTGCTCACCTCCCATCTTAGTGTTCTTGAAAATCTGGATTTCTTGAAAATATGAATTTATTAAATCAACAATTAAATCTAATAATATACTCCATGGACGAAAAGGAAGAAGGACACCATTAGTAGAAGCTTGGAAACTACAGTTATTAATGTCAATCCAGTTGCTACGAAGTTGAAGTAAAACGCAGCCAAGATCAATTGTACAATGAATGTTTTCTTAAGGACAAACAAATAAACAAAAGCACAATATGACTTCTAAGCCCAACACATTTGTAGGGGGAAATAAGTATGAAGAAAATACCAATTTCCTCTATTCCTAGCCATTTGATGCAGCGTGCGTGGTCAAAAGAAAGAACAACAAGAATCGTTGATTCACAGAATACCCGAATCTTGATAAAACGAAGAATAATTCTTCAATAATAATTTCAATATCCAAAAAATTGCTCAACAATGTTTGGAAAACAGGGATAAAACCAAACCCTAGTGTACGGAATTAGGCAATTACAAAAAAACCCCAAAACAATTATGAAATAACACAAAAAAGCAATAAAATGCGTTTTTGACCACTCAAACGATGGAATTTGGCCAAAAAACGTCGCACGCAAAAAGTGTGCTCACACGCAAAAATCGGGATCCAGCTCCCAAAACTTCAAAAATTCCATGGATGCTCTCGGTTCTTCAAAAATTGCAACGCCACTCGTGCTACATCATTCCCTCCCGGGTAGAAGAGATTCGCCCTCGAATCTGAATCGGCCTCATCACTGGACGACGAATCGTCTACAAAGGGAATCAAGTGCTTCACATTAAAGACATCCGACGTACGAACATGACTTGGTAATTGCAGCCTATATGCATTCGAGTTGATTTTCTCCACGATCTCAACCGGTCCAATCTTCTTAGCAGCCAATTTAGAATACTCACGGGCAGGAAAATGGTCCTTAGTTAAAATAGCCCACACAAAATCACCCACTTCAAAATCAACCCGACGACGACGCAGATCTGCATGTGCCTTATACTTAGAAGTAGCCTCAATAATCCGAGCATGAGTGTCACGATGAACCTGCTGAATCTGTGTCACCAAATCCGTTGCGCTAGCATGGGAAGAGACCTTGCTAGGCAAAGGCAGCAAGTCAAGCGGACCACGGGGCACAACACCATAAACAATCTAAAAAGGGCTAAAACCGTTAGTACGGTTGACAGCATGATTGTGAGCAAATTCAGCTTGACTAACCTTCGAATCCCAAGATCTGGGATTATCACCAACCAAGTTGCGAAGCAAATTACCCAAAGAACGATTAACCACCTCCGTTTGGCCATCAGTTTGGGGATGGTAAGCGCTACTGAAATTAAGGGGCGTGTTCACTGAACGCCACAAACTACGCCAGAAATGACTAACAAAACGAGTGTCCCGATCAGAGACAATGGAAGAAGGGAGTCCATGGAGGCGGTACACCTCACGAAAGTATAACTGTGCCACGTTAACAGCATCAACTGTTTTCTTGCAAGGAATGAAATGAGCCATCTTGGAGAATCGATCAACCACCACGAAGATTGAATCATTCCCTCGTTGTGTCTGTGGCAGGCCAAGAACAAAATCCATACTCACATCAACCCACGGTTGCGTCAGAATGGGAAGGGGCATATACAAACCCGCATTAGATGCAGCCCCTTTCGACACCTAGCAGATACGACAACGAGTCACAAACCTGCCCACCTCTTTGCGCATCGAAGGCCAAAAATAAGAAGCTGTTGCAAGCTGAAAAGTCCGATCACAACCCACATGACCCTCGTTGTGCAATTCCTGGATGATTTTGGGACGAAGGCTGCAATCAGGAATACACAACTGGAGGCCCCGAAATAGAAATCCATCCTCCAAAATGAAAGGAGAACCACCACCCTGCTGGATCTGAAGAAGAACCTTGGAGAAGAAAGGATCCTCCACATACAAGTCAATAAGAGGCTCAAATCCCGTAACATGTACCCGAAAAGTCAAGATCAGATTATGGCGACGACTCAGAGCATCTGCCACCCTGTTAGAGACCCCTGCTTTGTGTTTAATAACGAATGTGAACTGCTGGAGGAAAGAAATCTAGGATGCATAGCGATGAGATATCTTATCTTGACTCCCAAAATGTTTCAAGGCATCGTGATCAGTAAAGAGAACAAACTCCCGCTGGAAGAGATAGTGCCTCCAATGTCGAATAGCCTGGACTATGGCATAAAACTCCACATCATATGTGCTGAAACGGAGTTTGGAACCCGCCAACTTCTCACTAAAAAAGGCCACCGGACGACCTGCTTGGCTCAAAACCGCCCCAAATCCTGATTTTGAAGCATCACAATGTAACTTAAAAGGCTGGGAGAAATCAGGAAGAACAAGGATAGGTGTTGTCGTCAGTCTACGCTTGATCTCATCAAAGGCAATTGACGCATTCTCTGTCCACAAAAACTTGGTCCCCTTCATGCAATCTGTTATTGGTGCCATAATACTACTGAAATGTGGAATGAACTGTCGATAGAAAGAGGCTAGCCCATGAAAGCTCCTGACTGCCGTAATAGATGTAGGGGCCGACCAATGACGAATGGCCTCAATCTTGCTCGGATCTGCTGAGAGGCCCTGATCAGACACAACATACCCCAAAAACTGTACCGAAGTAGTCATAAAAGCACACTTTCCGGAGGCTGCATAAAACTGATCCCGATGTAATACCAACAAGACCTCCCGTAGATGTTGTAGGTGAGATTCGGGGCTGTCACTGTAAATCAGAATGTCATCGAAATAAACGACGACGAATTTACCAATGAAAGGGCGTAGAGCCTGATTCATGACACGCATGAAAGTACTCGGGGCATTAGACAAACCAAATGGCATTACCAGCCACTCAAACAACCCCTCCCGTGTTTTAAATGTCGTCTTCCACTCATCCCCTTCTCTAATACGAATCTGGTGATAACCACTTTTCAAATCCAGTTTACTAAAGATGGAGGCCCGACCCAATTGGTCCAACAAATCATCCAACCGAGGAATAGGAAAACGATACCTCACTGTTATCTTGTTAATGGCATGACTGTCCACACACATACGCCAAGTACCGTCCTTCTTAGGGGTCAACAGGGCAGGCACTGCACATGGACTGAGGCTTTCACGAACGTGGCCCTTTGCAAGCAACTCCTCCACCTGGCGACGGATTTCCTCATGGTCCTTCGGACTCATACGATAATGTGGGCGATTTGGCAAGGCTGCACCCGACACAAGATCGATTTGATGCTGAATATACCGAAGAGGAGGCAATGTATTCGGGAGGGACTCGGGAAAAACATCAGCAAACTCAGACAACAAAGGTTGGACAACAAGGGGAGGTGTCCCAAACTGCGAACCCGTGGGCTGAGCAATAAGAGCGAAAACAATCCCAGACTCCTCCATAGCTGACTGAAAGGGCACACGAGATAAGAGCATAACAGGTTTGGAGGCATCCGTCCGGGGAATGCCTCGAGGTTTGCTGGGTAACAACACAATCTTACGACCCCTGAAAAGAAACGAGTATGTATTCGCACGACCATCGTGCGTGACCTCAAGATCAAATTGCCACGGTCGACCCAATAACAAATGACACGCATCCATAGGCACCACATCACAATATATCTCATCACTATAAGACGACCCTATAGAAACTGAAATCAAAACTCGACGAGAAACAGTAACATCCGTACCTTTACTAAGCCACGACAGTTTATACGGCTTCGGGTGAGCTTCAGTTTCAAGACCCAACTTGGTAACTGCCACTTCTGATAGCACATTCTCACAACTACCCGAGTCAATAATGAAAGAACAGACCTTTCCTCCAATAGTGCAAGTCGACTGAAAGATATTGGTACATAACCAATTGTCATCGTTGACACGTGGGCTCAAAAATGTGCGCCTGAGCATCAACAGAGGTCCAACATCACCCTCTACAAGTTCCTCCTCGACCACTTCATCCACATCCTCATCATAAACAGGGGGGGTGTCATCAACAAGGTCATCATCGACAAAAAGGCCACGCTTGTCAGCGCGAGGACGACGACAATTCGCTTGACGGTTACCAGATTCACCACAATTAAAACACTTTATGCCACTGGAAGAAGCCCGAGTCGGTGGTGGTTGAGAAACAGAACCACGAGGAGCAGCAGGGATAGGGGACGGGTTTACCGTATTACGAAACCCACTCGAGGCACGACGGGCCAACTGTTTTTCAGCCTAAAGCGCTCGCTGATGCGCCTCCGAAACAGTAACAGGATCAAACATATTAAGAACATCCTGCAACTGAATCCGCAAACCCCCAATATAACGAGAAACTAATTGAAATGGTATCTCTACAAGATCAGTACGTGCAATCAAGTGATAAAATTCAGCAGTATACTCATCAACAGACTTAACACCCTGACGCAACAACTGAAAACGCTGATACAGATCTCTCTCATAATTATATGGCAAAAACGCAGCACGAATATGTTTCTTGAATTTACCCCAATCAACAAGTTTAGGCTTACCAGATCGAAGACGGTTCGCCTTCGCTTGCTGCCACCAGGCCTGTGCACGACCTCGCAAACGTGTCGCCACCAAGGAAACACGACGATCCATCGGAACATCCTTAAAGTCAAGGATTTCCTCCACAATAGCAAGCCAATCAACGAACTCATCCGCAGCCAAACTGCCGTGGAATTCTGGTAGATCCACTTTGAAGCCAGTCTCCCAGCGACGATCTGTGCGATCCGGGCGCAGAGGGGAAGGATCCCGAAGGTGCGCGAACGGATTGCCATCGGGGGTGGCGTCGTCATCATCATCATCCAGATCATGTCGTTGGGCGTTGGGTGCCCGCGCTTAAAGGGCCGCCAATTGCTGAGTCAATTGAGCCACTTGTTCGCGCAACAGTACGATCTCATCCCTACGAGCGTCCTCCATACGGGCATCGAGATTCTGTCTACGAGGCGGCATATCGACAGGATCGTTCGGAAACTGATACCACTCTGATGCAGCGTGCGTGATCAAAAGAAAGAACAACAAGAATCGTTGATTCACAGAATACCCGAATCTTGATAAAACGAAGAATAATTCTTCAATAATAATTTCAATATCCAAAAAACTGCTCAACAATGTTTGAAAAACGGGGATAAAACCAAACCCTAGTGTACGGAATTAGGAAATTACAAAAAAAACCCCAAAACAATTAAAAAATTGCAAAAATAACACTAAAAAAGCAATAAAACGCGTTTTTGACCACTCAAACGATGGAATTTGGCCAAAAAATGTCGCACATCACGGAAAAGCCGTGAGTTTGACTCGTAGCATCGATTCCACCCGAAAAAGTGTGCTCACACGCCAAAATCGGGTTCCAGCTCCCAAAACTTCAAAAATTCTTCGGATGCTCTCGTTTCTTAAAAAATTGCAACGCCACTCGTGCTACATCACCATTTCCTCTACAGTAGCCCATATCAAACCTTCTGCCATTACAAACTACCTTTACTGCAAAAAAAAAAAAAAAAGAAATTGGTTAACCTATTTCTGCAGAATTTACAATGTATGCTCATTCAGGCATTTTATCGAACAGTTTCTAACTAACTCGGTGAAACTGATAGTGTCAAAATATAGTAAAACCTCACACACCCCATATGCAAAAACACATAACTCTTCTGTTTAAAAGCAAATCAAACAATTCAACTTAACAATAAAAACATTATGCTATATTATAATAAAAAAAATAATTGAACTATACATAACAATTAAGAAAAATTAGATAAGCTAAAAAGAAACAACAGCATAAAACAAGTTGGGTTCTTGGTATTTACCTGATCTAAGAAAGATTCGCCACTCCAACGAGGTCAATTATAAAATCAAAACAGATTTTTCTTAATTCCTCTATCCCATTTACGAGGAATCAGAATTAGAAAGATGTATAGTTGAATGAATTAGCAAAATTAACAGGTTTTGTGAGGTGGGTTATAATGAGTATCCAGACGAGACAATATTGAAGCAAACAAAGAGGGATTTTGGGGGGTTCTGCGATATAACCAATCGGATAAGAAACCGCAAAACGACGTTGTATTTCATTTCTAACAATTTTATATAGATAAAAGCCCTAAATCGTTGTGCAAAGGGGCCGGGTGAACCAAAATTCCAGAAGGGAACGAGTACTTCACCGAACCTCATGTTTTAGGCTGAGCATTCAGCCGAACTACCTGAGCGCTGCCGCTTCTCGCCACTCTGCAGACCACCAGTTTCCCCCACCGCCACCGCCGACCAAGAAACGCGCTTCCCCCTTATCGCTGGAACCCTCCCCCAAACATACTAGATTGTGAGAAAAAATGGCGGAAAGCAGCAACCATCATCAAACGAGACTAGGTGTCAAAACCACCGCCGGAGAGATTGACAGCCTCGGCTATGACCGCCCTAATTAAGAAAGTGAAATCCGCCATTGATGAGCTCGCTCAGCAGTCCGTCGTCTCGGTTCTCCGAGACTCACCAAAATTCAAAATAAAGTAGGCGGTCATTAGAGTTTTGTGAGAAATGAGAAATGACATGAAATTGATTATGATAGAGTATATTATTAGATTTAATTGTTGATTCAATAAAGAAAGGGTATAATTGAGATTTTATGACCTCTTTTTGTCTTAATTGTTTTACTAAACTTTTTTGTCTCATTTTGTTTATAGGTCTTATGGATTGTCTTATATTGTTAATAAACTCTTCTTAAATTATTTGTACTAATTAATATTTAATGTGAAAAATTAATTTATGTGTTATTTGCTCTTACATTAACATATATAATTACTTTCATAGTAACACAAACCTGAAATCCGTTTTTTTTAGCCTTCTGCACATTTTTTTTTTTTTGGAGAAGATCGGGTTGACCTGATCAGGCACACAAAAGATCTGCGAATTTTTTTGCCCTTCCTTAAATATACTAATATTTCACATTAAATATTTTATATAAGTGTTCTTAATTTTATGGAACGTTTGATACTTTGACTTGAATTGTTTTGAATTTTTTTAGACTTGTGTGTTATTCATGATTTTATTGTGTTTATTTCAGTATGTATTTTATAATTTACAATTTTAAATTTTTATCAGTACATTTTTTTAACGTAACAGAAATATTGAAAAAATATAGACAATCGTTATTTTATTTGTTTAACGTAACCGTCAGTCCAAGTGATCCAATCGATTGGATCGACAATCCACGTCCAGATTGATTATCGGTTCGATTATAAAATAATGGTTAGAGAAATTTAGAGGTGATGTCATTTGCTTAAATCTTTTATTGCTTTTGGGAATTCTTTGGTTAGTTTTTTTTAGTAAAATTCTAATTAATGTGTTTTCTCGTATTTTGATTGTTCAAGTTCTTTAGTTGCTATTCTGTAAAATTCTTAAGGCAGTACCCATGTGATCAAATGTGACTATATAAACAAATGAAAATGTTTTGAGGGAAAATAAAAAATCGCAAACTCTTGATTTTCCTTAATTTAGGGTTTTCAACTCAATACTGGAATTTTTTTTTTTAATTAAAAGGAAGAATTCTTTAATTTGTCTAAATTCAAGGTCTAATCCTTTTATTTTTATTTCAATATTTTTTATATATAAAACAAAAACTCGAAGTATAACTATTCATTTCTAAACAATTTTTAAAATATAATATATCAAATTTATTTTTATAATTTTTATTTCACACTCACGTTAAATATATAGAAAATGAAATTTCAATATATATATATATATATATATATATATTTGAGGTGTTCTTTTCATGAAGTCTGAATATGACAATGAACTTAAATTTTATAATAAATGAGTTGCGGTTTATTAACAATATGAAAATTCAATAAAAGAAAACATATGAGCATAAAATATTTCAGAATGTAGATAAAATCATGCATAAAAAAATAAAAATTAGTTCGTCTCATATTAAAAATGAAAAAAAAAATGTCAGGACTTGAATTAAGACAAACATAATAAATCGGATCTTAAAATGAGCAAATAAAAATAAAAACTTAAATCATGATTTGAAACTTTTCAAAATTTAAGGCCTAAATTGAGGTTTGGCCAAAAAGGAAATGAAATTAAATGAACAATATAGTTTTAAAACATATATTTAATTTTCAAACATTGTAATTTTAAGAAATAAATAATTGTTCATCAAAATGTAACTTGACATTTCAAGTCTTTTAGCCAATATATCATTATTATCATAATAAATACTTCCTCTGTATTTTCCAACGTTTCCCTTTTACTTTTTGCGTGGAGTTTAAAAAATATATTATTATATGGGTAGTGTTGATATATGGAGAAATATAAGAAATAAAAGGTAGAGAAAATAAGAAATAGAAAATGTACGTGGAGAAAGATAGGAAGGAGAAAAAGATAGAGTGAAATAATTGTGTTGCAAAAATATGAAACGAGAAACGTAGATATATTGAGACGTCAAAAATAGATAAATTAAAAACTTAATAAGCATAGGACGGAGTGAGTATATTTATTAATTTTTTTAATTACATATTAAATAATAAACTTTAACATTTATTTCTCATTCCACTTAGTTAAGTTTTGCTAAATCAAATTAACTAAAACCACTTATACAATTAAAATGAATAATTAAATTGTTATTTAGGCTCCATTGGATGGAGAGATTTGATTTATAGATTTTAAATCCATCATCTAAATCCACTCCACTTGTTTGAATTATGAATGAATTTCACATTTTTTGTCGTTAAAATTGAGAGGATTTTAAATCTCACTAAAACCATGTTATTTAAATCCATCTATTTTTAAATTCTTTCATTTAAAATACCTCCTCAAATCAAATTCCCCTATCCAAACACAACCTTAATCTTTTTTAAAATGAAGTCAAAACTCAAAACCAACATTTTCTAACATTATTATCAAATGCAACATCCAACCACTGCGGCAAGTCTAACCTAAATACATCACCGTACGCATTTGTTGATTTTATAGAAATTAAAAATATTATTCAATTTGATAACCTTTCGTAGCCCCTTAACGTTATTCAAGGGTTTATTTATTAACGTATTTCCCAAAAAAAGTCTAAAAGTACAGCTATTTTTTTATATAAAGGATCTCTTTTACTATATATAGTACCCGTTTTTTTTTTAAATAAAGGATATATCTTCTAAATATATATATACCCATTTTTCTCTTAAATTTTTTACACAAATTAATTTGTCCGAGTAGTAAGTTAAATATATTTAGCTTTCTAGAGCACATTATTTAGAGAGAAAAAAAAAATCATGGTTAAATGACAAATAAAATTGTCGCTAAGATAATTAATAATATGAGAGGAATTCTGACTTATGAGGATATATAATTACGAGTATAATATGTACTCCTTATTTGACATTAATTAAATTAATAGGCACAACTGTTAATCATTTGATGACGTTGTTGTACGGTTACGTACTGCATACAAATGCTAATTACGAGTATAATTATACATTCATACTATAGTACTCCTTATTATACATTCATACTATAGTGATAGGAAATATCGTCCATTGGACCACCTAAAAAGATAGGTCACGGCTAAATGCCCTCTCTTGTTATATTTATTTTTTGAAGTATAAAATAATAAGACTGTATTATCTCCAATGATGAGTTCACCCCACACTTAAACACAAAAATAAACCATTTCTATAATCTTTCTCCCTTCCAAAAAAATAAAAAAATTCGTCAAAATATAAAATAAAATTGAAATCTTGAAGCAATTCATAGAACTTGAATATACACACGTTTTGGGTTACAAATAGTCGAAAAACGGAGTTTTCAATACACAATGGTTGAAAGAACATCACGAAGGAAAAAACTCGACAATGGTTAATCGAGCTTTTTTGAAAATTCTCGAAACTCTTTTACATAAAAACGTCATTTTTTCGAAAAAAAAGTTCCACAGAAGTTGATATTTTTCGAAAAAACGTTCCACAGAAAGTGAATTTTTTCGAATTTTTTTTCCATCAAATATGCATTCTTTCGAAAAAATTTCCACCAAATGTGCATTTTAAAAATTTTGTCAAAATCTCATAACTTTGCGCCGAGTTTAACTGAAAAACTCAAAAATGCACATTTGGTGTAACTTTTTTTTGAAAAAAATCATTTTCTATGAATTTTTTTTCGAAAAATATCAATTTTTGTGAAAATTTTCATATAAAAAAATGACATTTCTGGTGAAAATTTGAAAACTATACATTTAAATTAAAATAATTAAAACTTAACTTTGTTTATAGAATGTGAGGGGTGGGCGGTGCGACGGTGGTGGGTCGATTATGATGATTTTTTTTAAATTGGGAAGGGGTAGCTAGGGAGGGAGGGAGAGAGAGGGAGAGAGAGAGAGGGAGGGAGGGAGAGAGAGAGAGAGAGAGAGAGGGAGGGAGGGAGGGAGGGAGAGAGAGAGAGAGAGAGAGAGGGAGGGAGGGAGGGAGGGAGGGAGAGAGAGAGAGAGAGAGAGAGAGAGAGTATTAATACGTGGGGCATTTAGCCGTGGCCTAAAAGATATGCTTCACGTCCATCGGAAATGATATAATGTCCACCGGTGGACATAAACCACACTTACGTGGCAATGCCACGTAATATATTTTTTATTCCATATTTTTAGATTATTCCCATTTTACATCATAAATCTTATATTTCCATGTAAATAAGATTAAAAAAACAAAACAAAAAAAAATCATACCTAAAAAAAATTACATGATTTTTAAAATAAATAAATTTATAAAAATAATAATAATAATACATGATTTATAAAATAAACAACTTTAACAATGTATAAAATAAATCATTTTATCATAATATAATTTTTTACTGTTATACTTAAATAATTTAATTTTGTGAAAACAAATGTTTAATACTCCAATACATAATTTATTTACAAGAAGATGTTTCAATATAATTTATATTGCAAGCTTATTCATTTAAAAATGATATACTCTAATCTAAAGTTTTTTTAAAATAAATTTGGAAATACTTTTGGAATGGTTATCATTTTTTAAAAATATTTTTTAGTTTTTAAAACAACTTTTAATTTTTTTAATAATAATTATTGTATTTAATTATTAATAAATATTCAAAATAACTTTAAAATTGATTTAATATAAATTTATTTACTAAACATCGATTAATTTTTTAAAATATAATTTTTGTTTATATTTTTTTTTAATCCTATTTATATAGAAAGATAAGATTTATGATGTAAAATAGGAATAATCTAAAAATATGAAATAAAATATATATTATGTGTCATTGCCACGTAAGCGGTGGACATAAAATTTGTGCCTACCGGTGGACAGAAGGTTTGGGCCAAGGCCCACAATTTCAACATCACGGACCAAAATCCACCAACAAATTTAGTATGGGCCTGTCAATATACCCCTCCAGCCTTGTTAAATATACCCCATATTTTCGTAATCCCCAAATTTTCGTGTACGTTAGATGTACATCATGTACTCCCCAAAAAAAATCCTATTATACCATTTTCTTCCTAAAACTCATTTAATACATATGCCCAAAAAAGCCCGAATTTATTCTCCCTTCTTTCCCCAACTTCTTCTTCCTCCCCCACAACCCCCACCACTCCAACCCCGTCGCCGCTGCCCAATAAGATTTTTTTTTCTTTTTTAATTTCTGGAAAACGCGCACGGCTGACGCCGCCGCCCCCTCCCTCCCACACTGCCTGTTGGCGACCACCTCTTCTTTCTCTCCCGCAACTACGATTTCTTCCTCTCTTTTTTTTATTATTATTTTTTTCAACAACTCTTGATCGAAATTATATACTATCGTCGACGACGATAATGTGTATTTTCGATCAAGAGTTGTCAAAATCTTTGATTTTTTTTTTTAAATTTTATTTCGATCAAGAGTGTTTTTCGTCGATGAACCAGCCTAGACAAGAGTATTTTTCGTCAATAAATCAGGGTCGAAAAATGTAGTATTTTTTAAAAAAGTTTCTAAGTTTTTTTATTTTATTTTATTTCTGGTGCGAGGCGTCGGCAGCCGGAGAAGTGACGCCAGTACCTGCTCCTACAATTAGGGTTAGGTGAATTAAGGTTATAATTTTAATTTTAGAAGGGAGTGTATCTATCCGTGAATATTTTAATAGAAGGGTAGATTAAATTTTTTACATGTACATTTAATTAATAAATAACGATGGGGAGTATACTTAACAAGTATGGAGGGGTGGCCCTTTAGTTTTAAGAAGGCCACAGCTAAATGCCACCCCTTTTCTTATGTTTTTACTTTTTACCCCGAGTTGAGTTCACCCCTATGAAGTATCAATGTATCATCATATACCCTTCTCCGGACAAAGTGGAATAGCTCAAGTGGTTAGAGCACCACTACCTAGGCCTTAGGTCCTGGGTTCGAGTCATGGGGAGGGGAAAATGGATGGGTATTTAACTTGTAATTAAAAAAAAAATCATATACCCTTCTCCACTTACCCACTCTCCCACACACCTTAACTACTGACACACCCCCTTCTCATCCCTCTATTCAAATTTTCCAAATTTCAAAATCCCCACCAAAGTCACCGTCGACCACCACTGTCCGTCCATCCTCTGTCGACCGGTGTCGCGCCCTACCATTCCCCCCACCCAATGGACATGATTTGGTACGGTTTACATTGAAAAAAAAATAGATTTTTGCATAAACAATATTGCACGAAAATCACGAAATCTTTTAAACGCACTATTGCGAAGTTCAATCATATCAAAATAATTTTATATTTTGGATCAATGATCCAACGATATTTAATATGTTTTCTATTGTTAGAAAGAGCGAAGTTGAAAGATCCATAGACCCATTTAAGGAGCGAAATTGTGTCGCAAGTTGACAGTGGGATTGGTCTCCCGGGATTAGTCGATCCTTGGAACGGATACTCGAGACTTAAAAAAATGGAGTGAAATTGAAAGATATGATGAGAAATATATATGCTAAAACATAAAAAAAAAAAAAAAAAATTTAGACTAAGATGATAGCATAAAACATCAAATTTAAAAATGAAATAAAATGGCGGGAATACTTTATATTCAAAACAATACTACATACATATAAAAATTAAGGTTATATTAATTTAATTGGTACCTGTATTATAGGCTAACATGTACATTTCTTTTTATATGATTGTTGTGAAATTGATTGATTGCAACTTAAAATCCAAATCCAGTTTTTCAAAAAGGTTAAGGCCAGGTTGTATAATAATCAGATAAAAATTCTATGCAGGTTTCAACTTTCAAGTTCAAAAAATAACTATATTACAAGTTGCAAATTGACATTATAACCCCAAAAATTAGAGTATAACTCATGCGAACCAGGTTTTCATTATTAATTCCATTCTTCAAGTAATTGTATTTAATATATCTCTCGGTCCATTTTTATAATTTTCATCCGAGTTGGACAAAATTTTATGAAAAACTAATTGTTTATATAAAAAGTGAAAGTTTGAGGATGAAGATAAAATAGAAATATACTAGTGTGCGAGAGTAATATTTACTTTTTAAGAATTTATGTAATCAAACAGTGGAATATATATATGGAGTTTTATGTGTTATTCTTTTCAAAATTTGTGATACTAAATATTGCTTCATATATTAAACATTATTATAGAGTTTAACAAAAAACTTTTGTTAACCAGGTTTATAAATTTTCTTCGGCCTAAAAGTTAATTTAAATTTGACTCGAAAAAAAAAGTTAATTTAATTAAATCACCCCATTTAATTTATAGTTAGCAAGCCAAGAATCAATTATAGATCGACCTAAGTATGTATCGATCTTGTTGTATAACTTATACTCCCTCCACTTTTAATTAAGTGTCATTTTAATAATTTTCAACAAATTAAGATATATAATCATGGACAATTTTACCCTTCATTAATGATAATTAATTTTAATAGTATTAAATTTATGTTTAGAAATTGAATGTGATCAATATTGTAGGTGATATTCATGTATACAATAATTAAGGTTTATTCATGATTTATGCTATATTACTATATTTAAAAGGGAAAAGGCTTAAATGCACGGGCTAGATAGGGCATCAATCAATAGCAGCACACCGCGGCGAGGTGCGAAGCGCATTTCAGGTTCTACCACGAAAGGGTGGGTAAGGCCGAAGCCTAGACACAATAATTGTAAGCATCTTCCATCAGCTTGGACAAGGCAATTGGAATAAATTCCCTACAAAGCGGGTCAGAAGTGAGTATCCTTCGATAAAGCACTGCTAAAAGAATAGCTCAGGCAGGTAAAAAAAATGGAGGGAGTATAATGTATAAGGATAAAATTGTCAAAATTAAAGAAAAAAATGTAGAATGACACTTATTTTAAAAATATTAAAAAAGGTAAAATGACACTTAATTAAAAATGGAGGGAGTATACACTACAAAAAAATTGAGAAATGGCATCGGGGAAGGCATCGGATCTGCCGTCCCCAAAGATTAAGGCAACGGCAAAGGGGACGGCAGTGTGCCGATGCCAATATGGTCGATGCCATTTAAATGGCATCGGATCTGGGGAAAACCGTTGCCTTTTGGCATCGACAGGTCGCCGTTACCAAATGGCATCGGGGCCCACTGTCGATGCCATTTTGCATCGGGGACAGCCGATGCCATTTCGCATCGGGGAAAGCGCCGTTACCAAATGGCATCGGGGCACTGCCGTTACCAAATGGCATCGGGCCCACTGCTGATGCCATTTTGCCGATGCCTTTTTATTAAAATTTAAAAAAGACGAATCTGGGTTTCGAACCCAGGTCGATAGGCCACCAACACCCACCCCCACCGCTGGGCCACCCCATTTTCGCAATTTCTGGCAATTTTCGCGATATCTGGGGTTCGAACTCGTGACCTCGCGGTCTCGAAGGCTTTTGAGCGCCCCCTGTGTGCCGTTTAGGCTAGGAGCTTTTAGTCGACATGTTATGAATGCAATTAATATATATTCAATTTAATTTGAGTTTTTAATTCTTTAATTAATTCAATTCATTCTAACTTTAATGGTTGCTTATTAAATTATTTATCAAAGCATATCATAATTATTTCTAAATTATGTTTTTCAAATTAACTAAATTATGTTTTTCAAATTAAATAATTTATTTACGGTATCAATTATTCACACTATTTAAATTTATTCTAATCTTCAATTTACAACATTTAAATTCATTCTAATTTTTTATTTCACAACATTATAATTACATACAACATTGAATATAATTATTTTCACTTATACATTTAAATTTATTCTAATCACATCATTTAAATTCATTCTAGTTTTCAATTCACAACATTAAATATATATAATTATTTTCACTTATCCATTTAAAAATATGAATTCACTTATCCATATAATTAAAAAAAAATTCATCTATTATAAAATTATTCTCTAGTTCATTTTCAATTAAAATAACATCATATCACAAACAACATTAATTATAATCATAATTAGCATGTTCACGTCAATTAAAATAAAAATTAATCCTCAACGTCAATGTAATATAATAACATCACACGTAACAAAGTAATATAAAAATGTATCACTCCTCATCACCACCACCATCATCCTTAGTATCATCCCGATCCTGAACCTGGCTACTATCATGAACGTTGTGCGACGGCCTCGGCTCCCCACCTATCCCACCCATCTGTCCCATCATCAATGCAAGCTGGTCCTGAAACTCCTTGCGTAAGCGCTCCTCCTGCCGCCGCATTTGTTCCAGTAAGCGCTGCTCTCTATCTTCATTGACTCTCCGTTCTTCAGCAATAGCATTGTTTATGTCTTCCTGGGTGAATCGTCCATAAGTCGTACCACTTGACGTCTCGCCAGGACCGGAGGAGACCCGTCTGTTCTTGCCTACTTGTCCAAGGCCCCTAACACGTCCATGAGACCTGCCGACCTTCTTCACGTACAGTTCAGACATATCGGGTAAAGGTGGGGCCTGGGAACCATCCTCTGAACTAGGTTCATCTGACGGATCTCTTGTAGTATTATTGGTGAACTCGTCATGTATCTGGTCCTATACGTGCACATTTAAAAGTGGGTTAATACATTTTCAAGTACAATTAAATATATATTTGTTATATAATGTAATGTATATATATATAACTTACAAGTATATCACCCATATAGCCACAAGTGTATGTCCCGTTTTCGTAACGGTGGTAATATTCAACTATCTCCCAGTCGTATGCAGGGCGTCCCGTCCTCTCCTCCTGTATTTTGAATCGAAGACATATACGAATAAATAAACTAAATAATTAACTAAAATTAATTATATATAATTGACCACAAATACTTACAATGCGCCGTGCGACCTCTGCTGCTCCACGAGCTCCGCCTTTATGAGTACCATGGCCAGTACCCGGACCTCCAGGCTCGGATAAGCGGTTCTTACGAGCCTGCTCGCTCTTCTTAATTGTTTCGGGATTGTTCCAGTGACGAACTAAGGAGTTCCAAACATTCACATCCCACAACGGCCTCTTGTTATCCCTCACCCACGCTTTCTTGATTTTTGATAACATGTTAGTGTACCGAGTTGCAGCTCTTTGAAGAAAGAGTCTGTACACCTCTGTAGAAGATGTGGCTTTAGGGTCCCACCTGACCTCGGTCTGCAAAAAAAAAAATTAATTAACGAAGTAATATAACAAAATAACTAAATGTAAAGTTATTTTATACCTGGAATGTATCCCACCACCGCTGTACCGTGCCGGGTGATACCATAGCCCAGGTGTGTGCACCAAGCTCCATATTCCGGTACATTATCGATCTGATCGTCCTCGAAATTAAATTTGAAGGCATCAACCTGTTACACGTATTTTATAATAAATAAAAAATTATTAATAAACATGTTATACATACGTCTAATGAAATTTAAATATAATATACTTACGTATCCCGGTAGATAAACAGTCGGATGCGACTGTCGGGTGCATCAGTCGACATGCTGGCCTGTGTCCCGACAGACGGATGTCTAACTGGCGAATGTATCGGTGGAGGGGATTGTTCCTGTGGATGTGGAACCATATGAGGCAACTGAGGCACCTGAGTGTAATAGGAATTAGGGTTCATTCCGGGCATCTGGGGCAACATTATCCCAGTCATATCGGGCATATACAAACCCTGTGGTGTCTGCACAGTCGGTGTCTCATCCACCGGCTCTCCTCTACCTCTACCTCTACCTCTACCTCGCCCATGTCCAGAAGAACCCTGACCAGAGCCATATCCAGAACCATGTCGACGACCACTCATCTGTCAAAATGAACATTAAAACATTATTAACATTGAACATTGTAACAATTAAAAAACATTATATATGAACATCACTGTAACGATTAACACTAAAATATAAATAAGGAATATAATTAAGGAATTAATATTTAGATAACATTGTCTAACAATTAATATTTAGATAACATAGTCTAACAATTAACAACATCATTCATCTTCAGCTTCATCTTCGTCGTCTTCTTCTCCGTCTTCTTCTCCGTCTTCTTCTCCGTCTTCTTCTTCTTCATCTTCTTCATACTCTGCCATTTCCATCATTGTACCGGTGTCATCCGTTAACATGACAGGATCATCATCTACTTGCACAATCATTTGAGTTTCTATGTTATCCTCTTGCCACGCGGGAACTTCATCTTCAGTAGTATCTTTTGCATCCACCAAGTATCTCGGTTTGACTTTGTAGACAAATATCCAATCAGTACGGGATCCGGGGTATGGACAATAGTAGACTTGTGTGGCTTGACTTGCTAGTACGAATGGATCGTATCGGCCGTAAGATCGCCTCTGATTAAGCTCCACAAGCTTGTAGTTACGATGAACTTTTGTCCCATTGTTTGAGGGATCAAACCACTGACACTTGAACAAAACCACTTTCTTCTCGTGGTACCCCTGATAGTCCAATTCGACTACTTCCTCGAGTTTCCCATATAAATCTTCCTCATCCGCGTCATAGTTTTTTCCCTTGATACAAACCCCACTGTTTGATGTTGCTCTAGATGCACCATAAGCCATGGTGTGGAATTTGTACCCGTTCACGTAATACCCTGCGTACGTAAGAACTTGACCAGACGGACCAGCCGAAAGATCGTATAAAAACCTGTCCTCGACGTGATTTATCTTCACCTATATATATATATATATATATATATAAGCCGAATTAATGTGAGAATTTCTATAACTTAACACTTTACACAGATCGTTATTTTAGGATAACTTACAATGTCTTCAAACCACGACGCAAATCCATCTTGTAGTCTTAAATCTGATTCAGCGGCCGAGAGATTTGGTTGAAGAACTTGAAGTTGTTGCATGAATAGCCTACGTACGATCGATATAAGATTAATAAGACATTTCAACACTAAGTATTTGATTGACAAACATTTTGGTCGGATTGACTTACTGAACATATGGCTGCACCTCATCACAATTCAACAACACGTACGTATGAGCAACTTTTTTCTCCTCGTCTAAAATCCATCTTTTCTTAGGCTTTCCAAATCGTTTGCCAGGTGCCTTAAATATGGAAAAAGTGCCCTCGACATACTCGTGTACTTCGTCCCGACCATCGTAATTACGAGGTACATTGTGTATCCTTGTCGTAACATGGTCCTCGAAATAGTGAGAACAAAACATTGACGCCTCTCTAGTTAAATAGGCATTTGCAATCGAAGCTTCAACACATGCTTTGTTACCCACGCTTAATTTCAAGGTGCGAAGATACCTGATTAAATTTTAAGAATCGTAAGTTCATATAATTTGAAGAATCGTATGAGAAATTAATTAAATTACCACTCGTATGGATACATCCATCTGTATTGAACTGGACCACACACTTTTGCTTCATATGCAAGGTGCACAGGTAGATGTTCCATAGAGTTGAAGAAGCTGGGTGGAAAGATACGTTCCAACTTGCACAAGATGATTGGGATATCTGTTTCCAGTCGAGTCATGTTGTCAACTGTGACGGTTGTAGAAGTCAACTCCTTAAAAAATAGACTAAGCTCAGTGATTGCTTTCCACACAGTGAGCGGCAGAATTTTGTAAAAAGCAATCGGTAGTAGTCTCTGCATAAACACGTGACAATCATGACTCTTCATCCCATACAATTTCAATTTCGACCAGTCAATGCAATGGGACATGTTAGACACATATCCATCTGGAAACTTCAACTCACTTATCCACTTACAAACAACATCCTTCTGCTTCTTATCAAGCGAAAAAGAAGCCTTAGGATACTTTGATGTACGTGGACATTTCTTGAGAGAGGGACGACGACAATAATCATTCAGCTCATCTCTTGATTTAGACGTGTCCTTTGTTTTCCCCTCCACATTCATCACCGTGTTGAAAACGTTATCAAACACATTTTTCTCAATATGCATCACGTCTAAATTGTGTCGTATCAACAAGGTACTCCAATACGGCAACTCCCAGAAAATGCTTTTCCACTTCCACCCTCCAGAAAGTTTTTTGTTGTGAGCCTCAGCACCATCCTCTGTAACCTTTCTATATCTCAAATGATCAATTTCGTATAGGAGACTTGCACCCGTTCGAATAGGCGGTGGATCATCTGTGACTACTACTCCGGCCATGAATGCAGTTTTATTCGTTCGCCATGTGTGATTCGGTGGTAAGAACTTTCGGCGGTTGTCGAACCACGACTGCTTTCGACTTTTATTCAAATAGAATGCATCGGTGTACTCTCCACAATATGGACAAGCAAGCCTTCCGGCTGTACTCCAACCAGACAACATTGAGTATGTTGTGAAGTCACTAATGGTCCAGATAAGTGCAGCTCGCATCAAAAAGTTTTGCTTTCTAGCAACATCGTAAGTTTGCACCCCATTTTACCATAAAAATCTCAAATCTGCTATCAGTGGTTGCAAAAACACATCAAGTTTGTCCTTCGGACTTTTAGGCCCGGGCACGAGAATCGAAAGAAACATGAATTGATCCTTCATGCATAACCACGGGGGTAGATTGTACGGAGTAAGTATAACTGGCCATGACGAATATTGTTTTCCCGTCATTCCAAACGGTGCAAAACCGTCTGTGCTCAAGCCCAACCTCACATTCCTAATTTCAGATGCAAAATTAGGATACGAACGGTCCAAATGCTTCCAAGCCAGCGAGTCTGCCGGGTGACGCATAACACCAGAGTCATCAGAAGCGCACGAGGCATGCCATGTCATATCCTTCGCAGTGGCCTTGGACATGTACAATCTTTGCAAACGAGGAATTATCGGAAAGTAGAACATCTCCTTAACCGGGCGTTTCTTTTTCAACCGACCATCTACATCAACCCTACTCGGCTTATACCGTGATCGACCACAAATCTTACAAAAATCTAGTTCGCTGTCTGCACCCCAAAATAACATGCAATTCTGTGCACAACAATCAATCCTTTCTACCGGAAGACCCATCCCACTCATCAAATGTTTGGTGTCGTTAAATTTCTTGGGAACCTTATTTTCGGGAGGACAAATCTCACGAATCAACTCAACAACCTGATTGTATCCCCTTTCAGACAATCTGTTTTCCGTTTTAATGTTCAACAATCTGGAATTGAATGACAACTGCGAATGAGATTCACAACCAGGATACAAGTCTTGGTCCGCTGCACGAAGCATGTCGTAAAACTGTGCCGCATTCTCGTTAGGGGGTTCTTCATTAAGTGCCTCCTCTTCCACGTCGATTCCAAAATCAATGTTTGGGCCACCCATTAACTCTTCTACCATAGTGTGGTACGAACTAGGTCCCGCTGGGTCAACGTCGTTTGAAGTTGACGCATATTCATTAGTGTTTTGATACGGACGTGGACCCCAAATCTCTTCCCCGTGATAAATCCAATTATAATAATTCAGTGTAAAACCATTTCGATATAAATGAGATTTCACTTCATTAGGATCTCTATAAGTTTGATTTCGACATCTAGCTTTCGAACAAGGACACCTAATTTTTCCTTCCCAAATCGAATTCGGATTACTAGTAGCAAATTCAATAAATCCATTTATTCCACTAACAAATCCAGGGTTCATAATCCCATTCACTAATCTTGGACTATACATCCAACTACGAATTGAATAATCCATGTCAATCGACGTCTACAAACACACAAACAACCAACGTCTCATTTCCAACTCTATTAAAATCAATTAATATAATTCTAATTATATTCTAATAATTATTCTAACACCCTAATTAACAAATAAATTCATATAGACATATAACACAAATATAATTCTAACACTCTAATTAACAAATAAATTCATATAACTTAATTATTAAAACATACGTACATATAAATACATGCTTATAAACACAACATAATTAATTAACAATTTATAAATTCTTACAATTAACACATGCATGCATAAAAATTAACAATTCTAACAATTTTATATATACATACAACATATATGCATATATATACTAAAACTATATATACACATATAACTTCAAATTTAACCAATGAAAACGAAAAAAATTACCGTAGAAATGCTCCCGTCGAAGTGTAGAATACAAATGGCCAAAAACCGAGTTCGATCCGCAAACGAAGGTGATTTTTGAGTGGGGATGGCCAAAAACTCGAAGCTTCAATTTGGGGAAGGGGGGTTGCGGCTGTAACGTTCTAGAAGAGAGGGGGTTTGGCCAATTTATATTTAATTAGGGCATCGGGGAAGGCATCGGGCCCACTGCCGATGCCATTTTGCATCGGGGGACCGTTACCAAATGGCATCGGGGCCCACTGCCGATGCCATTTCGCATCGGGCATTAAATGCCGTCCCCTTTTCGCATCGGCCGGCCTGCCGATGCCATTTGCCGATGCCTTTTGAGAAATATTTTGTAGTGATATATTAAGAAACAGATAATGCGCACACATATATATAACTCTGAACTAGTCATCCATGAAGCCTCTAGCTTATATATCTTCATCCAGCTAATTAGCATCTATTATCATGCCAACGACTTATAATGGAACAAGCTAGATATATACACATTTATCAATTCATTATATTTTCCAACATATGTGTAACTTTTTTTTTCTCCTTAATTTTCAGATATTAGTTCCATAAAGATTTGCATATAGCTAGATAATTAATTGTGCAAATTTTTATGAGTTTACAAAATATCACATACACTATAAAAAATTGCTCAAATAACGAGGGGAGTTAAAGAGGGGGATTTAACCCTTGCTATTTGGCGAGGGATTTAAAGAGGGGCACAAATAAAGAGGAAATTGGCGAGGGGCGGAATCACACTCGCTAATTAGCGAGTGGAAAAAAGTGCCATCGCCAATTTACGAGCGCGTTGGCGAGGGTACCAAAATCCCTCGCAAATTGGCGAGGGAAATTAATACCCCTCGCGAAATGAAGAAACCCAGGTGGCGAGGAATTGGTTTTCTGGAAGTTGGCGAGGGCGGATCGAATTAATGCCCTGCAGGGAGTATATATATATATACTAATGGTCATATATATATTAATTACTGTAATTAATATATATTTCTGTAATTGTTAGATATAATTAATTAATTAGGTTAATAGTTAATTATCATTATTTGATTGATTAAATATTTATCTTTTACTTTCAATTTTAATGGTGTATTTATTTTTAAGTTTTGATTATTAATGATACTTAATTTTTATTTTTAATGTTAAATTTTTAATTTTAATTATATTGAAGGTATATATATTCAAATAATTTTTACTAACAACAATGATTTAATTACAAATTTGAAATATATATATATATATATATATTTATGAAGAAAATTAATTAAACATAATTATTGAATAATCATGAATTAAAAAAATGTAATTAGAGAACAAAATTAAACACAACTAATTATTTGTAACACATAATTTTATAATTTTCCATTTAAAAATAAATATATTAAATATGTTTTGACAATTTAAAAATAAACAAGTAACTTTAATTTTATAATTGAAAAATAAAATAAACATAATTAATTATTTGTAACACATAATATTATAATTTCACATTTAAAAATAAATATATTAAATGTGTTTTGACAATCTTAAAAATAAACAAGTTACTTTAAAGGAAAGAAAGAAAAAACTAAAATTATAATATATGTATATATATATTAATTGCATTCAAAGTATAACGACTAAAGCTTCTAGCCCAAACGGCACACAAGGAGCGCATAAACACTTCTTGTTCCGGAGGTCCCAGATTCGATTCTCGCGCGGAGGGAGGGGGTTAAATAGAAGAGGCAGTGGGGTGTTGGGGGGGGGGGGGGTTTCAAACCCAGATTCCACAATTTTTTAAATTAATTAAATTGGCGAGGGTAAAGGCCCTCTTTAATTCGCGAGTGGGGCCCCCTCTTTAATTGGCGAGGGGGGTGCGCCCTCTTTAATTGGCGAGGGGGGTACGCCCTCTTTAATTGGCGAGTGGGGCTTCACCCTCTTTAAATGGCGAGGGTGCCCTCGCCAATAAATTAGCGAGGAGCACTTTGGCGACGGCGACTGCCCCTCCCCTATGCTGTCGCCAAAACGCTTAAAGAAGGCAATTCCCTCGCCTTTGCCCTCTTTAAATGGGCTGTTTTTTGTGGTGAGAAATGTATCAGAAGATTACTATATATACTGTATATGGCTTCCAGGCGTTTTCGTGTAATAAAAGAACTCAATTTATATATATATATATATATATATATATATATATATATATATATATATATATATATATATATAAATTTAGCTCTTGTAGTTAATTGTATGAGATAAATAAATTACTATATACTAATATATACATCATGTAGTTATAATTAAGTATTACGATTATTGTAACCTGAAAGAAAAATAATACTATTAATATACGGTACGTGTCAATGGTGTCATTGATTAAAATTAAAGCGTTAATAACATCAATAATTTTATCTTAAAAAAAAAAAACAGTAACGATATTACGAAAATTTTACGCTGTGATACAGCGAAGGCGAGCACATATAACGGAATTTGAAACTATATATGTTTATTTTTAATCACAATGGAGAAACGTTAGGCTAGTTCATGATCAACTCAATGCCTGGTTGACTTGCAAGTTGATACCAATTGAAACTATGTCCAAAATTATGTAATATAAAATTATAGTAGTACGTAGTTAAATACATAATCGAATATATCAACTGTCATAGGCTTAACAATATTTTTTTTATTTAAGGAAAACAAAATCGCACGTCATATTAGTGTTTTTCTCGCAAAAATTGCGCAAGTTAAACATTAATACGCACTCACAAAATGATAAATATGTGTTACTAGCTAGCTTGTTCTTACATTAACACATAATTGCTCTTACAATTTGTCCTTATAGTAACGCAAACTTGAGAACTAATTTTTCTATGTCTTGAACGACTTTTTTGGACAACTTTGTTTAATCCGTTTTCAACTCGACTCGACTCGCAAATTTTTTATTCACTTTCCTAATTTATGGTAATATTGCACGTGTAATATTGTATATATATAAAGTTTTTTTTCAGTCCTAAGTTTTACACACTTTAAGATTTTGGTTGTCCCCGTAAAGTCAAAATTTAGTAACATTTTATGTAAATAAGAGTGAAGTGTAGGGATATAAATTTTAAAAGTATTTGTTAAAAAGGGTATGAGATGGACAGACAAAAATGACAAAATGAGAAGTTTATAGGGGAGGGAATATGTTCCAAAATATAATCTCATTTCCTTTTGGGAGTGTGTATAATGTCAAAATTACTCACATTTAATGGATATTTGAATTAGTGTAATGTGTGAGAAAAAAAAGGGTTTTATTACTCTTAACGTTCAAAAAATAAGGGCATATTTGGATCTAAGTTTATAGATAAAATATAGTAGAATCTTATGCACAATGAAAGCAGGTTGATGCTTATACAGTTTATACACAAAACTTGATCATTGTCCCCAAATTAATAAATATGCTTAACCACAGCTTGTAATAAGAGCATTCACATTTGTAACTGCAGAATCAAAAAATTCAATGGAACATTAATTAATTTATGATGATGATAATTAAGCTAAGAATTGTACATAAAATGTTTGAACTTTTGGGATATACGATTAGATCGGGCAATTAGTAGTAGAGATGCGGAAAACTGGATTCTATTAAGGAGTGATTGCCTCACCCCTGGTTAATAGCATTTATTAGCATTTATTAATATTAATTGTATATTCAAATATTCAAATGTATATCCCTACAATTATGTAATTAGTTGCCTTGTACATCTTCACTATAAATATAAGTTGTACCGCCTCACCAAAGTTAACGGTGATCAAATCTCATTGTTCACATGGTATCAGCCTAAACACGATCCAAATACCCTAACCCTAATTTCCTTCTCCATCTCTGCCGCCGCCGTTGTGCCGCCGCCGCCTTCTTAAATTGTCGAGCTCCTCCCCCTTGATCTTCTCTCCTCTCAATGGCAGACTCCTCTATCCCCATGAATGTTCTTATTCACATGGTCACGGTGAAACTCACTTCTTCCAATTTTCTCCTATGGAAGAAGCAAGTTGTCCCGATGCTCACGTGTGCCGATCTCTACGGCTTTGTGGATGGATCTTCCGCCCCCCCTGCCGACACTCACCCGACTTTCGCCGCCTGGAAAACAAAGGATCAGAAAGTCCTTGCTCTTCTTCTCTCCTCTCTCACTGAAGAAACCCTGGCCGAGGTTGTTCAATGTGACACGGCCCGCGATACTTGGGTTGCCTTGGAGGATGCTTTCAGCCACTCCTCACAGTCTCGCATCACCCAACTTCGTGAGGAACTCCTTCTCCTCAAACGTGATTCCCTTCCCGTTGCCGATTATGGTCGGCGTTTTAAAGCATTATGCGATCAACTGGCCGCCATTGGTAAGCCGGTCGACAAATCTGACATGTCACACTGGTTTCTACGGGGTCTTGGACCCAAATTTAGTGGCTTTGCCGACACCAGAATGGCCCTCTCGCCTGTCCCTGTTTTCCGTGACCTATTGCATCAGGCGATCGCTTTTGAAATCATGAATAAGCCTGATCCAGTTGAGCCCGCTCCAGCCGCGTTTTTTGCTCGCCCGAATCCACGCGATCATACTGGTGGTCGCCCCTCGTAGTGGTCGCCCCGACTCTTCTGGTGGTCGCCCCGATTTTTCTGGTGGTCGCGCAGGGCGCAAAAACTACGCTCCTCGCTGTCAAATCTGCCGTGGCGAGCACTACGCCAACAAATGCCCTCAGCGATTTGTTCGTGGCCCAACTCCTCGCCAGACTGGTCGCCCAACTGCCCATATGTCCGACGACCCATCCGCCAACATTGCTCAGGCCTTTCATTCGGCCTGCTCTGTCTCCTCGCCGACCTCCTCTGATTGGTATGTTGACTCAGGAGCCTCGGCTCACATGACTCCCAGCACCTCCCATCTGGATTCCTCGACACCTTATTCTGGTAATGGCCAAGTGGTCGTTGGTAATGGTAATTCCTTACGCATCTCTCATATTGGACATAACCTCTCTAAGGATATAGGTCTCCTGGACGTTCTTGTTGTTCCTCACATCACCAAAAACCTCCTATCTATTAGTAAACTCACGTCTGATTTTCCAGTTGATGTTTGTTTTTCTGACAAATCATTTGTTGTTCAGAATCGAGCTACCAAGGAAGTGGTGGCTCAGGGTCGATGTGAGCAAGGGTTGTACGTATTGGAACGAGCACTCCCGGCTTTGGTCGCTGCTTTAAAGCCGCCTGATGTTGCTCGTGCTTCCTTTGATTTATGGCATTCCCGTTTGGGGCATGTCCCATTTAATGTTATCAAAGACTTAAATAGATTAGGGCATCTATCTGTTAATTCAATTTTGCCGAACCCTACCATTTGCACCTCTTGTCAGTTGGCCAAGAGTAAACGTTTGTCCTTTACTATCAATGAAAAACGTGCTTCTGCAGTTCTCGATTTAGTACACTGCGATCTTTGGGGTCCTTCCCCTGTTGTTGCTTTAGGTGGCTTTCGTTATTATGTTGTGTTTATCGATGACTACTCCCGGTTCTCTTGGATATATCCTCTCCGTACAAAATCTGAGTTTTTTACTACACTGGTCGCCTTTCATAAATTTGTCTGCACTCAGTTCTCGGCTAAACTCAAAGTCTTTCAGAGTGATGGTGGCACTGAGTTCATCAATACGGCTGTTCGCCAATTTTTTGTCGAGCAGGGCATCTCGCATCGGGTGTCATGTCCCTACACACCCCAGCAAAATGGTCGCGCCGAGCGCAAACACCGTCACATCACTGAAACTGGTCTCTCCATGCTCTTTCATGCTCAGGCCCCGTTTGAATTTTGGTTCGATGCTTTTGCTACTGCAGTCCATCTTATTAATCGTCTGCCGTCCTCTATTTTGGGCGGTCAAACCCCGTATCAGGTTCTCTTCGGATCTGTGCCCCTTTATGGAAACTTCAAACCATTTGGCTGTCGGGTCTTTCCATACCTACGGGATTATGCAGCCAACAAACTTTCTCCTCGCAGTCGCCCATGTATCTTCTTGGGCTACAGTAGTCTCCACAAGGGTTTCCGGTGTTACGATCCTACATCATCCAAAACCTTTGTTACTCGACATGCTGTATTTGATGAGGGTTGTTTCCCTTTTTCAGGTTCTACTCGGCCCTTGCCGACCAGTGCAGTGGTCTCATCTTTCTTGGATGCCGAGCTGGAATCCTCCGACGCCTTGCCTATTGAACATACTTCTCGCACTCCACCGTGCTCGGCATGCATCACTGACCCTGGCGAGGATACTCCTCATCTGCCAGCCTTTGTTGAGGAGCCACCTGCTCGTCATGCACCAGACGAGCACACACTACCTACGGTGGAGCCTGTTCCTCCTGCACCAGCCGAGCCCCCACTACCGACCACAGTCGTGCACCCATTGCCGAGCACTCACAGTCGACCACCATCCACACACCAGATGACCACTCGGGCAAAATCTGGGATCTTCAAACCCAAATACACTCTCAACTTGGCCTCCACTGCCTTAATTACTGCCCTCACTACCTCCTCGGAGCCTCGTGGTTTCAAATCTGCTGCCAAGTCCCCTGAATGGCTGACCGCAATGCAAGAGGAAATTGATGCTCTACGAGTTAACAACACTTGGGATCTTGTTCCTCGCCCTCCGGATGCGAACATTGTTGGTTCTAAATGAGTTTTTCGAACTAAGTATAAATCTGATGCTTCAATTGAGCGGCACAAAGCCAGATTGGTCGCTCAAGGTTTTACCCAGATACCCGACACAGATTTCTCTCACACATTCAGCCCTGTTGTGAAGGCGACCACTGTTCGCGTAATCTTATCTCTCTCTGTTCGCTTCAACTGGCCTCTCCATCAACTGGACGTCAAGAATGCATTTCTAAATGGCCACCTGCAGAAACCGGTCTTTATGGCTCAACCCCCTGGTTTTGTCGATCCTCGGCTCCCTGATCATGTCTGTAAATTGAAGAAGGCACTATATGGTCTCCGCCAAGCTCCATTAGCTTGGTTTCAGCGCTTCAGCTCCTTCTTGCTCAGCATTGGCTTCAAGGAATGCAAGTCTGACTCTTCGCTGTTTTACCTATTCCAGGGCTCCTCGATCATCTACCTCCTCCTATATGTCGATGATATTATTGTCACTGGCAACAACCCATCTACACTTGCTCGTTTTATTTCTCGGGCACACAAGGAGTTCGCCCTCAAGGACCTTGGTCGCCTTAATTATTTTCTGGGTTTGGAAATCTCCTACACCTCTTCAGGGCTGTTCGTCGGGCAGTCCAAGTATGCTCGTGAAATACTTGAGCGAGCAGACCTCCAAGATTCCAAACCTATCGCCACCCCCCTGGCTGCCGGTGAGAACCTGGTCGGCACTGGTGATCCATTCTCGGATCCGACACTTTATCGCTCATTGGTGGGTGCCCTACAGTACCTCACCATCACTCGACCTGATCTATCCTTCTCGGTAAATCACGTCAGTCAGTTTCTCCAAGCGCCGACCAGAGACCACTTCTCGGCCGTGAAGAGGATTCTTCGCTATGTCAAGCACACTATCAATTATGGCCTCTCCTTCACTCGTCGCCCAGACTCTTCCGTGGTCGCCTACTCAGATGCCGACTGGGCTCGCTGCGTGGAAACTCGTCGCTCTACCTATGGATATTCAGTCTTTCTAGGTGGAAATTTGGTCTCGTGGAGTGCTAAGAAACAGCCCACTGTTGCTCGCTCTAGTTGCGAATCGGAGTATCGTGCCTTAGCCAACGCAGCTGCCGAGGTCGTTTGGCTAACATCCCTGCTCCGCGAGCTACGAGTTCCGTTACCTGCTCGTCCTGTTCTGCTCTCCGACAACAACAGCGCTCTCTTCCTCAGCCAGAATCCAGTCGCACACAAACGTGCAAAACACATTGACATCGATTGCCATTTTGTTCGCGAGCTCGTCACCTCTGGAAAGCTGTCCACACAGTTTGTCCCTACACATCTTCAGCTGGCCGACATCTTCACCAAGAGCCTTCCTCGCCCGACGTTCGAGTTCCTTCGTTCCAAGCTCTGCGTTTTTCCTCACCCCACGCATCGCTTGACGGGGGATATTAAGGAGTGATTGCCTCACCCCTAGTTAATAGCATTTATTAGCATTTATTAATATTAATTGTATATTCAAATATTCAAATGTATATCCCTACAATTATGTAATTAGTTGCCTTGTACATCTTCACTATAAATATAAGTTGTACCGCCTCACCAAAGTTAACGGTGATCAAATCTCATTGTTCACAGATTCCTTATCATTAAATTAATTGTGTATATGCGAAAAGGTATAACCTTTGGGAATAAGAGGATGTTAATTCCGCTGGCCCCTAAAATCTGTCTGATCAAATGTCAACGCTTAATTAATTATGCCACTATATAACCCACCCTTAAACTACTCTTTTCCACCATCAACAAATTGATCATTATTAATCCTCCTACCTAGCTAGCTTTCTGTAAATTGAAACACTAAAACATGGCGGATATTGAAGGTTCACCAGGGTCTTCCATGCATGGAGTTACTGGGAGGGAACCAGTTCTTGCATTTTCGGCGCCTTCTCCGCTTGTACCCACCGATACAACGGCGAAGTTCGATTTGCCGGTGGACTCGGAGCACAAAGCCAAAAAGTTCAAACTGTTTTCTTCTGGGTTTCCTTTCACCTCTCCTGGGTTTCCTTCTCCGTCTGCTTCGTCTCCACATTCGCCGCCGCACCTCTCGTCCCCATCATTCGGGATAATCTGGATCTCATAAAGAGCGACGTCGGCAACGCCGGAGTGGCCTCAGTTTCAGGGAGTATATTCTCAAGGTTGATGATGGGTGCAATTTGCGATCTGCTGGGCCCCCGTTACGGGTGTGCCTTTGTCATCATGTTGACTGCGCCCGCCGTCTTTTCCATGTCCTTCGTATCCAACGCTGGCGGCTACATTGCTGTACGGTTCATGATCGGATTTTCGCTGGCGACGTTCGTGTCATGCCAGTTCTGGATGAGCACCATGTTTAACACCAAGATTATCGGCCTCGCCAACGGCACTGCGACGGGTTGGGGGAATATGGGCGGCGGCACCACCCAATTGTTGATGCCCTTGCTCTTCGAAATAATTACGAGAGCAGGATCAACCCCCTTCACCGCTTGGCGAATTGCCTTCTTCATTCCGGGTTGGCTCCATATCATCATGGGTGTTCTGGTCTTAACACTCGGCCAGGATATGCCTGATGGCAACCTTGGTGCCCTTCAGAAGAAAGGAGAAGTTGCAAAGGACCAATTTGGCAAGGTATATAAACATACACACCAATTATGATAATATTTGAGATGTGACAAAAATATTTCATGTTATAAGATCTTTAGCTCATGTCATATGAACTCCACTCATATTAAATTAGATGAAATCCTGTCAATTTAAATCATAATGGTATGTATATGTTTCAGGTTCTACGGAACGCTGTAACAAACTACAGAACATGGATCTTTGTGCTTCTCTACGGCTACTCCATGGGAGTAGAATTGTCAACCGATAATGTGATTGCTGAGTACTTTTATGACAGGTAGTTAGACCATGAAGATCCAATTTTGTAAGTATTGTAGTTTCGATTCTTAAGTTAGTTACTAATATCTTGGATGTCATGCAGGTTTGATCTGAAGCTCCACACCGCGGGAATCATAGCAGCCACATTCGGCATGGCAAACCTGTTGGCTCGTCCGTTCGGTGGATTCGCTTCCGATTACTCGGCTCGAATATTCGGAATGCGCGGTAGACTTTGGACACTTTGGATTTTGCAAACAATGGGAGGTGTCTTCTGTATTCTTCTCGGGAGAGCCGATTCCCTCCCCGTTGCCATTGCCTTCATGATCATCTTCTCCGTGGGAGCACAGGCTGCCTACGGAGCCACTTTCGGCATCATCCCTTTCATTTCCAGGAGATCTTTGGGCGTGATTAGCGGAATGACCGGCGCTGGAGGGAATTTCGGCTCCGGATTAACACAATTACTCTTCTTCACCAGCTCACAATACTCTACAGGAACAGGGCTAACTTACATGGGAATAATGATCGTGGCTTGCACTCTTCCCGTGACGCTAGTTCATTTCCCACAGTGGGGAAGCATGTTTCTTCCGCCCTCCAAAGGGGCCGCCGAGGAACATTATTACGGTGCCGAGTATAACGAAGAGGAGAAGCAAAAGGGTATGCACCAAAACAGTCTCAAGTTCGCTGAGAATAGCCGCTCCGAACGTAGTAAAAAGGTCGGGTCGGCAGCCACTCCACCCAATACTACACCCGGGCGTGTTTAATTTTTAGGTTTAGTATGATATATAAGTTTGGCAATTGTACTCCTTTGGAGTGGAAAGGAATCGCGTTGATTGATTCTTGGGTTAATTCTCACAATAACTATTCATCAAAAGGTGTTATCTTGATATATAAAAAAATCACTTTTGGTTCACCTGTCACGGAACCCTACAATTTTGGTACATATGGTTTTCCTTTTGGTCCCAAACTTTCCAGAACCCCAATTTCAGCAAAATTGAGGAAAATACACAACTTTCTAGGGCCATTTTTGCAAGCCTACCATTATATATATGCTCATAAATCCTAAAATACTCATTCTTACAACATAAAATCAATACCAACATACAAGAGATCACAATCATGAGCAAATCATCATCTTCTTCAAAACCAAGATGCAAACATCAACTTGTATGCTATTGTGGAACTTCAACCACAATGCATCACAATTCAAAATTACAATCGAAATCTGTCCAAAACACAATAGAGTTGACACTACAATTCCAAAATTCACAACATAATTAAAAAATACTTCATCTGTCCAATTTTATAATTCATGCTTCCCTTTTTTTGTCTGTCCAATTTTATAATTCCCCCTTCCTAAAAAGGAAATATTACTCTCACTCACTACTTTATTTCTACTTTATCTCCCAACTAAAACTTTCACTTTTTATAAACACAATCATTTTTTCTTAAAACCCGTGTCCAACCCAAATGGGCATTATAAAATTGGACGGAGGGAGTAGTAATTTCCGCAATTCACAACTGAAAAAGTGATCCAAAGTATCTATCATAAAATTGATATGATGATCATAACAAACAAACCAAAATTTTGAAACACCTAAGTATCAGCTTGTCCTGTCTCATTTTACAATTTCATGTGAACAAATGAAGATTTTCTTCAACCGCTTAAAAACACTAATTGATCAATATAAACTGAAATCCATGATCATAAAGTTTGCACTGATAAAGCAATATACTCGAATAACATAATGTAAACTGCTTTATATGGTTTCTTGATATTATGACGGCAGAAAGCCAATATATATATAGAAATAATAAGAGGCCCTAAAACATAACAAAGTATGGGCCAAGTGAATTAAATATGGGCTAAATGCTAATTGACGAAACACTCCTCAATACTTCCCCTCAAGTTGGAGCGTGAAGGTCACGGAATGCCAAGTTTCCACATAGATGCCAAAAGCGATCAGCACCGAGGGTCTTGGTGAATATGTCGGCAACTTGATCTGTAGTTGACACCTTGCACAGTTGAATCTCTCCACGAGCAACGTGTTCACGAATAAAATAACAATCCATTTCAACATGCTTAGTGCGCTCATGAAACACAGGATTAACGACAATATGACGGCTGCTTGGTTATCGCAAAACAGGGGTGTGGCACTAGTTTATGAAACATCTAAGCCACGAAGCAATCAACGCAGCCGTCGTAGCCATCGCTCTATACTAGACTTCCGTAGATGATTGTGAAACGATGGACTGTTTCTTCGTTCCCCACGAAACAAGCGAGCCTCCAAGGGTGATGTAGTACCCCGTGGACGAACGTCTCGTTAAGAGGCAGCCCCCCAATCGGCGTCGCAATGCCCATTGAGCTCAAAACCGCCGCAAGCTGAGAGGAATATGCCTTGTCTCGGGCTCTGTTTTAAATATATTAACACACGATGTACTGCGTCCAGGTGTGTTTGACGAGGTTGACCAAAAAATTGACTCAATTGGTTGACATGAAACACTATATCAGGCCTGGTAACCATGAGATAAAGCAAACGTCCAACAAGTCGACAATATCGAGTGGCATCGACGTAGGGGCTGTCGTCATTGGGACATAATTTTAGGTTCTGCTCCATCGAGAATTTGCTAGGTCGACAGCCTTGCAATCCACTCTCCTCCAAAATATCTAGCGTATACTTCTGTTGGCTCAAGATGCAACCATACGTAGATCGAGCAACCTAAATGCCCAAAAAATATTTCAAAGTTCTTGATACTAAATTTCTCATCTAAGTGCCTCTTAATGAAAGAGATGTAAGAAGGATCATTACCAGCCAAAATGACGCCGTCGACATATACAAGTGCGGAAACGTAGGTGGCGCCTTTGTAAAAAATGAATAGTGAATGATCAGCCCTAGATTGGCAAAAACTAATGGCGACGAGAGCTTGTGTGAACTTCTCGTGACAATTCCAAGATGCTCTATGAAGTCCATAAAGAGATTTACAGAGTTTTCTAACTCGTGCATCACCCTCCTTTGTAAATCGCCATTAAGGAAGGCGTTATTCACATCCAATTGATGAACTTCCCAATTTTATTTCACCGCGACACTCAACAAGCAGCGGACCGTGACTAACTTGGCAACGGGGGCAAAGGTTTCATGAAAGTTAACCCATTCAATTTGTGTGAAACCTTTTGCGACAAGACGCGCTTTATATCTTTCAACCTCTCCATTGGGTTTGTACTTAATTTTGTATACCCACTTGGAATTGACAATCTTTTTTCCAGGGGGAAGTGAGGTCAACGTCCACGTTTCATTTGCTTCTAGAGCCTTAATTTCCTTTTCCATAGCCTCTCGCCATAAAGGATTCCTGAAAGCCTGGGAGAAATACTTCAGCTCATCACGAGACGTGATGGTCGCTAAGAAAACCTTATGAGAACGAGAAAATTTATCGTATGTAATGAAACTAGAGAGGGGATGTACCGTGGACAAAATTGAATTTGTCGTGCTAAGAGAGTGGTCAACGAAAGGAGGCAGGCCCGTGACATAGTCAGCCAGGTGTTTGGGTTGGTGTCGGTTTTTGTGATTGTCTCGAGAACCAACCGGAGGTGCATTTGGCTTGGGAGACGACACTAGAACGGCGTCCAGTGCAAGCGTATCTGGGTTGACAGTGGGCTGTGCGGGCGTGGCCATCGGGAACACAGGCGGAAGAAGTGGTAGCCGACGGATAAACGGTCGAGCGAGCATAGGCTGCTGGTTATGGACTGCATTATGGTGTCGGATGCCAGCGAGAGCCTGGGTGACGGCGTCTACAAAATCCATAGTCACGAGGGATTTAAACGGAAACACGTTGTAAGCAAATTAAATTTGCACCCAATCAAACGACGATACGTGGGCAAATATATATTAAATTGAATTGATTTACTATTTTAATTTTGAGAATTTAATAAAGTTAAATCTTGAATTAAATAGTTAAATTATTGATATTTAATATACATGATACAAGTCGGTCAACTTATACAAGTATAAAAATAATACTTGTAATTGGTAAGAATACAATTGACTTACCATGTATGGAGTAAATCAAATCATATCTCTTCAAACATGAAAGAGAATTAAATTAAATCAAATTATGTCAATCAAATCGGTACCAACCAATAAGAAGGTGCCACATGGCATGGTAAAAAGGGAAAGTCTTCACTCCCTCACCTTATAAATAGGGTCATCCCCTCATTCATTTGGGACACACACTTAAACACAAGCAATTCAAGACTCTAGAATTCACTACAGATATTCAAGAGCGTTTTTCAGCATTCAAAGGAACTTCAAAAGTATTCTTCGCACGAATCATCTGGAAACGACATTTGATTCAAGATTAAGGCGTCAAACCCCTTAGATCGGCGTTCTTCTTAAAGCGTTCTTCACAAGTCCCTGAAGATACAAAGGTGTTCTTCGTGGACTCTTGAAGATTCGAAGGTGTTTTTCGTGGGTTCTTTAAGATTGAAATACGTTCTTCATTACGTTCAAAGAAGTTCATCCAAAAGCCCTCAAAGTCAATGTTTGATCCAAAATAAGACGTCAAGTCCTTGGATAAATGCTACAAATTCCCAAAATCAATCGTGGTTAAGATCGAAGCGAAGATCACACCCCAAAATTGTTCAAGTCAAAGTCAAAACTCGAAGAGAAGAATCAGAGGAATAAATTAGAGATTGTAACCCGCAAAATTCTCGTTTCGATCTAAAGTTAAATAAATTGTATTACATTTTCGTGTTTTTTATATTGAATTACACGAAATATGTTGTTACAAATTTGGCACGCCCGGTGGGACCTCTTTACCTCTCATCTCCTCTCTTCCCAAAGAAGCCCAAAGTTCATCAAGATGTCTCCGCGCAAGATCATGTTTGTAAGGACAAATCCTTCTAAGGCAGTCGATGTCAACTGTAGATGTTGTTAACTCTTAAATACTTTAACATTATCAAAAACATCTTAATTTGACATTCCTTGATTTATTCTAAGTCCTTTCTGAAATGTTACATTAAAATATTGGACTAAATGCTCTCATATTCAGGTACGATTCTAGAAGCTTCTACAAGAGTCTGGAACCTGGAAGATTCCAGAATGTTGGAGAACGTGCTAGAAGAGTCTGGAGTAGTTTAGAACGACCTGGAAGATGGAAGAAGGATCTAGAGAGATCATGGAAGTGGAGTTCCTAAAAAATAGGATCTCATATGGAAGGATCTAGAACTCGGTCATTTCTCTATAAATACCGCTGAAGTCTTTCATTCCAAAGTATGCACTATTCGAGTAATACCTATCTTGAGCGTTTATCCCTGTTAGGAGTTAGGGTCAGTAGTTGTATATTTTAATATACACCAAGGGATATCACACCTTCCCGTGTATTTAGTTCTAGTCTTGTATCGATTGAGAGTGAATCATAGATCAGATTAGTTCTTTAGACAGTGATCAAACACTTAAGTCTCTTTTCAGGCACATGCCTCGATTGTAGTTTCGGTTTGTGGAATGTTGAAGTAATTGCTGAGACATTTCACACGACATTTTTAGTAAACTTACAAGTTAAGTTGTTTACGCCGTAAGGCATATCATAGGTTTTGTTATTAATAAAATCTATGTTAAAATTATTCCATTATGTTCTTATTGTGTTTTAGTGTTTTAGACTTCCGCTGTGTATTGTGTCTACTTATTTATATTATGTTAGAGTTAATGCTACACTCAGTGTTTTCATAACCGAACCGGAGACCAAACCGGATTAGGCATCAGTTCACAGTCCAACCGGTTGGATCGGCGGTTCAACGGATAAAATAATCTTATATGTAATTTTTTTTAATATTCTTTGTTATATTAAAAAAATATATGCATTTATAAAAATTATATTAAAATAATAAATATTAAATTAAAATATTTTTAGCAAAAAGAGTGAACAATTTTTTTTAGACCTTTATAATTATTATTTTTTATTTAGAATATTGTTGAAATAATATTTTTTTATTTTTTGAAATAATGGAATTCATTATTTATAATTTTAATTCAAATGTAAAGAAGTTATAACATGTTAGAAAAAAGAATGACAAACAAACATACATTTTTGTCCCACATCAATAAATAGTAGAAAAATATGGGAAGAAAACAATATAAAAGCAATGTTAGTAAGAAAAATAAATATATGAGATTTATATCCCACATCTAATAAAAAGTAAAAGAAATATGAGAGCAAACAAATATATAAAATTTTCATCCCACATCGAATTGAAAGGAAAACATTATAAATATAAACTTTATTATGTCCCACATTGAAAGAGTAGAAGAAGTATGAGAAAAAAAAATATTATAAAAGAAGTAGTGTTAGTTATACAAACAAACATAAAATTTTATATCCCACATCGAATAAGGATAGAAAAAAATGAGAGGAAAACATTATATATATGGACTTCATTATGTCCCACATCGAAAGAGTAGAAGAAGTATGGGAAAAAAATATTATAAAAGTAGTAGTGTTATACAAATAAACATAAAATTTTATATCCCACATCGAATAAGGGTGAAAAAATGAGAGGAAAACATTACAAATTGAGCCGAATGTGCACCTAATGTCATACTCCGAAAAAAGTTTAAAATAAAATAAAAAAATTAAGTGAATCGATAAGACCGGTTTTTGATCGGTTTACCAGTTTTGGCCGGTCAGACCGGTTTTTGACCGGTTTTGACCGGTCGAACCCCAAAAATGATTTTTAGGTGTTTTCCGGATTTGAACCAGCCGGTCCGGTCCGGTTCTGAAATCACTGGCTACACTATTTGTCTCAACATTCAGTGTAACATTGTTCTGTTTTTCACTTAAACACTAGATACCCCACGCACACTAGATACCCCACGCACACTTTCACTTAAACACTAAACACCTGACGACACTAGGTTTAGATCCTAGCTTAAAGTGTGTTTTAGTTTATGTTAGCAATTGATTTACATCACATATCCACTGCACTTAGGCCACCAATTTTTGATGGTTCGAATTATGCTTATTGGAAGTCTAAGATGCGAATGTACAGGTTGGGATGCACCAAAGAATCCAGCAGATGCCTATGGTGAAATTCAACTCAAGAAAGAAGTTGATTGGACGGCTGATGAGATAACAACAGTAGGATACAATTCTAATGCCTTAAATGCTATTTTTACCTCTGTTGATACCTTTATGTTTAAAATTATATCTAACTGTTCTACTTCTAAAGATGCATGAGACAGGTTGCAAGAGCATTGTGAAGGTTCAGATAGTGTTCGAAAGACAAAGCTTCGAATGCTGGGGACAAAGTTTGAGAATCTCCGAATGAAGGAAGATGAAACAATTTCATCCTATAACGAAAGGTTAAGTGAGATTATTGATTGAGTGTGAGATTGCTCGTATTTGTGCTCATTATTGCTATATTATTGTAGCATTTTGATGTGATTTTGGTCGTAATTGATAGAAATGGTGCTACTAACCTTGTTGTCAAGAAATGTGTTCAAAGTGTAGGAAACAAGGTGAAATAGTCCATTTTTTAGGGAAAACGAGCATGGGCGCATGAGAATTGAAGTTCGGTTGAAGGACGAGCAAGGAAAGCCAAGAAAAATAGAAGAAAAAGTCCAAGGAGCAGAAACCACACGGACGGTCGAGTGAGACCACACTGGCGGCCGAGTGAAGTCGAGTTACAGAAACATTCAAGGATTTTCAGCTCACACTGGCGGCCGAGTGGAGTTGAGTTCACACTGGCGGCCGAGTGGAGTTGAGTTCACACTGGCGGCCGAGTGAGCCCACACTGGCACCCGTTTGGGATCTGGAACCCAGTTTTCTACTGTAATCCATTTTCACTCGGGCGGTCGAGTGAACCCACTCGGTTGACCGTTTGAACTTACATTTTTTGGGGAATTTCGCGAATTTTGAAGAACTTCAAGGACCCAAATGTTAATTTCGTCTCACACACTCTTGGAAGCTTTAAATAGCTTCAAACTCAGTTTGGAAAACATCTTTGGCCTCATTTATTGCAAAACTCAAACCCTAGTTCATCTCTTAGCATAGTTTAGTATTTATTGCACATTTAATTCATAGATTAGCTTCCAAGTTAAGTATTTAGCTTGGGTTTTTGAAGATTAAGGTGAAACTCTTTTGTAATAGCTTGGGTATTAGAAGAAACATCAAGGTGACTTCAAACCATACTCTCTTTTGCTATTTAATCACAAGTTTCATGTTTATTTCATTCTTTTGTGTTGTTTTGTCCATGGGTGTTTCTCAAAACACCATGGGTTAAGTTCATTTATGCTTTGGGTGTTCTAAAACCATGTGAATATTAAGTTTGGAATTGTTTGGGCTTTGTTATTGTTGATATTAGGTTGATTGCTTCTTTTATTGGGAATTATTGGTACTTTGTGTGCTAACTTCTATTAATCCATATTTAGATGCATGTTTAGTGTAGACGAGTGTTACATGGACATGTTTATATTTATGGTGTGAGTTTTTGGTATGCAAATGTGTTAGTTATACTTTTAATTCGTCGAGAGAGAGTTAATCGTATTAGAACCCCATTAAAGGACATTAATTACTTGAATGGTTGTTTGAGTGGTTGGTGAGGATTAGGAAGAAAACCTTATTACCGGGTTTGGGAACACCTTAGATTTAAGGTTATATTACCCGAAGGGAAATGGTTGTCATCCTAGCATTTAGGTGCTCTTAGCAAAACTTCATTGAAGCATTAACAAAGTAAAAACAATTCCTTTTTAATTTCACTAGGTAGAGAACACCTGAAGCATTCTCTCACCCTTGCACTTCTTCGAATTATATTTGTAGTTGTTCTTTGTTTTATTTGTCAATTTCTTGCTTTGATAGTAATTTTCCTTCACAAGTAGTGGTAATTTCTCTTATTTGTTGTTGGGATATGAATCCTGAAACAAGTCCTAATTAATGATGAAAAGATAAAGATGAAGTTTTGATAAGCCAAAGTAGACTTGAATATTTTCTAAGTATTGACTGACCTAGTCTAGTTAAGAGAAGTCATCTTGAACAGATCAGTAGAGTTCACAAGACAAGTACTAGTTCACAAGACAAGTACTAGTTCACAAGACAAGTACTAGTTTAAAAGTCAAGTATTGTTTTGAAAGGAAAGAATAATGATTTAATAAATAAGTACTTATAGTATGTATATACTTTGTATAATAGTTAGGTATTATACTGAGCTATTCAAGTTGTATAGAAGCTCATATTTCATTCTTATTCTCTGTATAATTCTTAAGGTGACTAAGCTAATCTACAAAGCTTAAAGTAATGTAATAGTTTTGTTAGGTTTAGATGATAGGACTAGATTATTTCTATGATGAAGTCTACTGTTAAAAATCTGCGCAAGACAAGACAAGTTGGAGACAAGACAGGTGCGCGACAAGCAAAGACAAGAAGACATAAGTTAGTTACAGAAACGCGTATTAAAGATAAGGATTGAAGAGTTAGTTAAGGAATAAATAATTAACTGAAGAAACGCATGAAAGGATAAAGGAAGAAGTTAGTTTTCAAGAAAAGTTAGTTACATAACAGAAAGTTCTTGAAGTTGAAGCTTATAAATACCCCATGGTATTCTACATTTGAAGACTACTGTTACAAAGAGAATTGAAGCATTCAAAGAGATATCAAAAGAAAATACACTCTCAGAGTTGAAGTTCAGAAAGATCAAGCCAGAAGACAAGTGAAGAAATCGAAGGAGGCTGCTACTGGACTTAGAGAAGTTTTACTTTTACATTTTTGTTTCAAGTCGCTAGTTACTTGTATTTAGCTAGTTGTTAGATCGAAGAAGCACTTGGAAGTGTTATCGATATTATTTACTCAACTTGGGACCAACAAGTGGTATCAGAGCAGTAGTTTTCGAACTGCTGTTTCTTGATAACATTTAAGACTTAGGGTGAAGTCTTGGTTCGTATTTGTTCTGATTCATTCTACACTTTCTTGATATATTTGTATCTTGAATTCTTGCTATTACCCTATCTGATCAAACTAATCAAACATGTCTCTTGAGATAAGTGCTAACAAACTTCCCAAGTTCTCTGTTCAGGACTACGATTACTGGAAGTTGAGGATGGAAGCCATTTTCAGCTCAACTCATGATTTGATGGTATATGTGATCAAAGAAGGACCAGTCGTTACCATGATAAAAAATACTGCTACACTGGACCCAACTAAAGAAGTTGGAGAGCTGATTGTTAAACCAAGGTCAGAATTGACTTCTGAAGAAATGCGTCAAAATAATTTGGATAGTCTTGCTAAGAATTATATTTTACACACCTTGCCAAACGAGTATCTTGGTAAAGTGTTAAAATGTAAGACTGCCAAGCAAATGTGGGACAAACTAGCTGTTCTTTGTGAAGGCACTACGCTGATCAAAGAAAGCAAACTGTCCACAGCTGTCCAAAGGTTTGAAACATTTAAGATGAAACCAGGTGAATCCATTGATGAATTGGATACTCGATTTACTAAAATCATGAATGACCTTGAAGTACTAGGAAAGATTTATACTGAAAGAGAGATTAACCTAAGAATCTTGAAGGCTTTGGATGAAAGATGGAAAATGGTCAAGATGATCATTAAAACTACACAAGATATTGATTCATGGCCCTCAGAAACCATATTCCAGACTCTTAAGGCGCATGAGTTCGAATTAGATGAGGAAGAACCAATTGCCAGTAGTGATAGGGAGAAAGTCGTGTCGAAGAATGTTTCCTTTAAGTCTACTACGTCTAAGAGCTCTAGAGTAGACAGGTCCAAGCCTGCTAGCATAAGAGACGAGTTAAACAAATCTGATCTAAGTCTGAAAGATCAGATGAACCTTATGGTTAGGAAGTTCAACCGACTAAACAAGCGCTATGGTAGATATAAGAAGTTCTATAAAGACTATAGAGGTTCTACTACTAAGAACTCGTCTGAGACCAGACGTGACCGAAACTCGTCCGAAAGGAGAGACGAAGTCTCGAAAAGTAACAAGAGATAGAGAGTCCGATGATAGGAAGATTCATCGTTCTAATAGATGTGATAAGCATAGGGATAAATCCCCTATTAAAATGTCTACTAACGATCCTGTATGCTATAACTGTGAGAAACTAGGTCACTACATTTACGAATGTCCAGACCTGAGCACTGATGATCGTGAAGAACGCAAGGCAAGAAGGGAAAGAAGATACAACAGGGGTAAGAAGGCAATGATGGCTAATAATGACTCTGAAACGGACTCAGACGAGTTACCATCGTCTTCGTCTAGCTACCCGTCTGATCATGATGAAGCATTCATAGTAGATGATGGACTCTGCTGCATGGCTAAAATTGAGCAAGATGTATCATCTGCAACCTCATTTCAATCATGTGATGAATCAGACTCTAATGAAAGTGATACAACCGATAGTGGTGTAGGGAGTAATCTTCATCACTCTACTGGTGTGACTGAAGAAGACCTCCTACTCGCTAATAAGGCATTTATGGAAGTCAGTGATGAAAACATCATTTTAAAACAAGAAATCATTGATCTTAAGGAAGCTCAGTCTAAAGTAGATCCTAATATAACAGTCCTAAATGAACGCTTGCAAGAAGAGTTGAGACAACTCAAAGACAAGTGTGCATTGACAGACAAGTTGTATCAAGACCTACTTAAGACACATGCTACTGAGAAACATGAATTCAATGTTTTAAAAAGCAAGTGCAAAAGCTTGAAGAACGTAATAAGTTCTTAGAAACTGAGGTTGTCACTCTAGACCTTAAACTTACTGACCTGGTTAACTCCTCTAAGGCTAACCTTGAATTGTCAGATAGGTATAGGGCTCCTGCTGACAAGACAGGCATAGGTGCTGAGTCACCTAACTCGTCTACTCGAGTCCCTCAGAACCCTACTATTTTCATCTCAAGCTCTTTGACTAATGATAAAGGAAAATGACCAATGATATACGATATTGGAACTCCATCTGAAGGCACTGTACCCAAACAGACTCAAGTTAACATTCCAATTACCAAGGGAGGTAAAAAGAATGTTAACAACAAGGCTGTTCCGTTTAAGACAAGTCAACAAAGGACTAGAAATCGTGGACGACCTAATCAGGTCAGATACGAGGTAGGTATCCTGAGGAGACAAGTACTAGACAAGTACAAACTAGATGGAAAGAGCCATGACCTCCTTTCATAAGGCAGTCTCAACTCTACTCGTCTAGGCCTAGGAATGTGGCTCCAAAATATCGTATTCAACCCGTCTTATATCCTCCGCCTGAATCGTATGATATCGAAGGAGAAGAAAGACCTAAACATGTCTATATACCGTATGGCCCCAATGCATACAAGCCCTACTCTGACTATCACAGGCCGGTGCCTACTCAAGTAGAGGTTAAGTCAAAAGGCTACCTCAGACGAGTAGACCCAAGAACTGCTGATAGGACAGACAAGGACAACAGGGTCTTATTTTGCAACAAATATGGTCGAAAGCTTAGAAGATCAAACTTGTTCAGGACTCCAATGTATATTTGGATTCCATTGAACTCGACTAACCCCCCAGGACCCCAATAGATAAGGAGGGTACCTAAATTATGGAATATCATCTAATGCAGGGTCGACTCGATCTATACAAGAAAGGTGGCTTAGTAGGAGAAACCTGGTACATAGACAGTGGTTGCTCGCACCACATGACTGGTACCAAGGCACTTCTATCAAGCTACTATGAGCAAGAAGGACCAAAGGTTATATTCGGTGATAGCTCTACAGCCATCACAAAAGGCTTTGGTTATATCCGAAATGACGACGTAGAGATACAAGATGTATCATACGTAGAAGGTTTGAAATATAATCTATTATCTGTTTCACAATTTTGTGATCGAGGTTACAAAGTGCAGTTCAAAAGTCAAAAGTGCGAAATCATAGACAGGAGGACTCATACCATACTACTTGTCGGCATAAGACAAGGCAGTGTGTACATTGTGAATTGGAATAGTTGTCCGCGGCACACTTGTCTTCTTACTAAGACACCCAAAGAGATCAGCTGGCTTTGGCATAGACGCCTTTGTCACATGAACTTTAAGGTGATTAATAAGATCGCAAGAGATTACCTTGTTGAAGGTATACCCAATGAAATCTATTTCAAATCACATGTATGCGACGCCTGTCAGAAAGGTAAACAGGTAAAGGGTTCCTTTAAATCTATTCCAACCCTCTCAACAAGTAGAGTTCTTGAACTTCTACATATGGACTTACATGGCCCAATTACTCCTCCAACTTTGAACGGTAGAAGGTACACACTTGTTGTGGTAGACGACTATTCTAAGTTCACTTGGGTAGTCTTCTTACACAAAAAGAGTGATACACAAACACTCCTACCTGATCTGTTGAAGAAGATACAAGTTGAGAAGAATCAGTCCATTGTCAAGATCCGTAGTGACAAGGGTACTGAATTCATTAACTGCTATATTAAAGAATTTTGTTCTAAGCGTGGCATCCAGCATCTTACTAGTGCAGCAAGGACACCACAACAAAATGGAGTAGCAGAACGAAGGAACAGAACCCTTAAGGAGGCCTGCAGGACCATGCTGATAGAGTATAACACTCCTCAGAAGTTTTGGGCAGAAGCAATCAATACTGCATGCCATTCCCAAAACAGAAGTGCTATCAATAAAGCATTAGGTAAGACGCCCTATGAGGTATGGAAAGGTCGAAAACCCAGAGTTTCATATTTTCATATTTTTGGCTGTAAGTGTTTTATCCATAACAATGGGAAAAGCAAGTTGAATGCATTCGATGCTAAAGCAGACGAGGGGATATTCTTAGGATACTCCTCGACTAGCAAAGCATTCAGAGTATTCAACTACTCTACCTTATGTGTGGAAGAAACACCACATGTAGTTTTCGATGAATCACTACAGGACTCGTCTGTCGACCAGATCAGTAAGAAGGTAACTGATCTATCGATCTAAACTGACCAAGAATCAGAAGTTTATGAATCTGTGCAAGCCTATAACCCGTTCATGAAAGCTCTCGAGTCTGATGAAAAGGAAAATGTAAGTGCTCAAGGTAAATCTGCTAGACCAGTTGACATGCCTGAGCTAGTGGACTCGTCTACTCCTATTAAATGTTCTGATGTAAATGATATTGAAATGCATGATGCTATAGTTGATGTAGATGATGATAATATGCATACTAAGACTAGAAAAACATGGAAATCTGCTCATGATACTGAAAATATCATTGGTGACTCTACTGTTGGTGTGAAGACTAGACGACAACTCTTTGAGTCGCAAGAACAACCTAGTCCATCTTTGTTTTGCTGGTGTTGTTTCCTCTCATCTATCGAGCCTAAAACCATCAAAGAGGCATTGGCTGATAGTAATTGGATCATTGCTATGCAAGACGAGTTGAACCAGTTTGTTCGAAATGACGTCTGGGAACTTGTCGATAGGCCTAAACATCATAATGTAGTTGGCACTCGATGGATTTTCAAAAACAAGAAAGATGAGAATGATGTAGTTGTTCGAAATAAGGCTAGACTAGTAGCCCAAGGCTATTCACAAGTTGAAGGCATAGATTATGATGAAACATATGCTCCTGTTGCTAGACTAGAAGCCATTCGATTGTTCCTTGCATATGCTGCTTACATGAAATTTACCGTATATCAAATGGATGTTAAAAGTGCATTTCTTAACGGTATTCTTGCGGAAGAAGTGTATGTTGAACAACCCCCAGGTTTCGAAGTCAAAGGTGACCAAGTGTACAAATTAAAGAAAGCCTTATACGGACTAAAGCAAGCTCCCAGAGCATGGTACGATACTCTTTCTCAATTTCTATTAGAAAATGGTTTTACTAAAGGCAAGGTCGATAGAACCTTGTTCAGAAGACAAGAAGGGAAAGACATTTTACTCGTCCAAATTTACGTAGATGACATCATCTTTGGTTCACCTAACAAAAAGCTGAGTGAAAGTTTCTCAACACTCATGCAAAGTAAATTTGAGATGTCTATGATGGGTGAAATGAATTATTTTCTTGGTCTTCAAGTAAAACAGACCCCAGAAGGGATTTTCATAAATCAAGCAAAGTATACTCGTAGCCTACTAGACAAGTATGGTATTAAGACGTGTAAATCGTCCGGAGTTCCTATACAACCTACCTACAGGATGGATCCAGACGAAAATGGTAAGTGTGCTGATCAAACTCATTACCGTGGTCTTATTGGTTCATTATTGTACTTGACTGCTAGTAGACCAGACATTGCATTTTCTGTTGGCGTATGTGCTCGATTTCAAGCTAATCCAAAAGAGAGTCATATGGAAACCGCTAAAAGGATTCTGAAATATTTGAAAGGAACCATCAATCGTGGTATATGGTATCCTTCAAATGATGATTTATCTCTAAGTGGCTACTCTGATTCTGATTTTGGTGGTTGTAGAATAGATAGGAAATCTACATCTGGTTCTTGTCAATTCTTAGGCACAAAACTCATTTCATGATTTTCGAAAAAGCAGACAAGTGTTGCTACCTCTACTACTGAAGCCGAGTACATGGCTGCTGGTAGTTGTTGTAGTCAATTATTATGGCTTATTCAACAACTTAGAGATTATAATATATGTGAATAAAATGTTCCCATATTCTGTGACAGTAACAGTGCTATTGCCATTACACAAAATCCTGTTTTACACACACGATGTAAGCATGTTGATGTGAAACATCATTTCATACGTGATCATGTAGAAAAGAAGGATATTCGCATGGAAAAGATTCACACTGATTTTCAAAGAGCTGATATTTTTACAAAACCATTACATGAGGCTAGATTTCGTGAATTATGCATTAGTCTAGGACTAATTGATCTAGACCCTACTAGTATGTAGCAATGTACTAACAAGACAGGTACATCTCTAAGAAGAAAGGAGTAATAGACAAGTTAACACAAAAGGCAGAGCACTCATCTATTCGCTTAACAGACAGGTAAACAAGGTCAGACAAGATGACCTAACAACCCGATGAGGAAGCTGGTAAAGCTGAGGGTAATACTAAGGGAATAAACATTTAAGGGGGAATCTATGATTTCTTAAATATCCTTATGTTGACTCTTAAGTTTGTTAAAAGTCATCTTGTTCGAAACCTTGACTACTATACTAGACTGATATTCAAATTAAGTATATTACTCTACTATATGTATCTTATCTTATGTGTCGCACAAGATAAGACAGGTACGAAAAGACGTTCGACATTCAGAATAGACAAGCACAGTCGAAGGGGGAACTCGTCTGGTGCGCATTAGTCTACTCGTCTGTTCTGGATAGACTCGAACAGACAAGATAAGTGTTCTTATGATTCAAATACTCTAAGTGTTTAATCAATTCGAATTAAGGGTATTATAGTAATTCGATAATGTGAAAATTGGAAAAACCCTAGAATTGGATTTATACACTCCCAATTTAATGAGGTGTATACACCCAGTTCGCGCCAAATTCTACCATCCTAGGTCAGATGAGTACACTCCTCTGCCTTAACCAATAGGAAAGGCGGATTCCAAAATTTTACAATATCAAATCACGTAATATTCTCGATTCCGTAAATTGAATTTCAAAGGACTTTCATATATGTCCATTGGATCAAATCTTTCGATCTCAACCATTAATTCAAGACTCAAGGTTTAACAAAACCCAAACTGTTCTTTCTTCAACCTCTCACATTTTCATAACCTCTCGATTTTCATAACTTCTCAAGCATTCAACACTCTCAAATCTTCTCTATTTTCATAACTCCTTCATTATGTCGATCGTTTCAATATTCGATGCTCGCACTAACATGCAGGCAAGGTTTGATTTAGGGAAATATATTACAGAGGGTAAAGTGCATGTGGAAGGATCTGTGTTTTTCAAAGGAAACCACACTGACGACAACAAGGAGATTCTCTTGAAATGTTGGAGATGTGGTTTAAGACCGTATTTGGAAGCATTTCCAGAAGTGGTTCTAGAAGAGGAAGCTCTTGAATTTTACGCCACAGCTACTAGACAAGGCGATTCCATTGAAGCCTTTGTTGGAAGAAGACGAGTAGAAATTACTCGAGAGATCGTAACTGAGGCATTGAAGCTGACGTCCGGATCAATTGACATTGAAAGGTATGCTGAAGGTCAGGAGCTGAAGTATCTGAGTATCTTTTGTGGAAAGAAACTCAAGTTGAATCGTGATGGAAAGATTCCAGCTGTCAAGAAGAATCAATTGCTCGATAAATTCAAAACTTTGTTGGATATTTCCTCAAAGATGTTGCTTGGAGTCACTGGAGTTTTGACTCTGTGACACTTCAAAAAGCAAGAGTGATGGTCGTAATTCATGATGGCATCACTGAAGGAAACTGGACTAAGCTCTTCTTGGATAGATTGATGCATTTCAAGAAGAACGTGCAAGTTGACACCGGTACAGTCAACTGGGTCGTATCTGCTGCAGTAAGTTTTGGAAACAAACTTAGCATTCTGCTACCGATCTTACTTCCAAACAAGACGAGCTGGAGTAAGGGCAAGCCGTTTCACCCACTGAAGCATTATTTGAAAAAGGAGGCTCTTGTGAAGCAAGTTGCTGGTAGAGCTGCTGCCCCTAGACAAGTCGAGATCAATCCTGACGATGCTATGTATGATGCTGCCTCGACTAGTTCTGAAGAAGATGAGTCAGATGCTGAACAATCTGATGAAGTAGCTGAAGCTAGAACTAGTGGAAGACTAGTTCAGTATGTGCCGGAAGAAGCTATGTTTGAAGCTGCAAAGGATTCTGAGGAAACTCAATCAGACAAGGAGTCTAAGGAAAAAGAGGAAGAATTGCATGTTTATCGACTGATGCAAGTTGAGTCGAGTCCTTCACCAGACAAGTCGACTAAAGAAAAGGTTGGTAGTTCTTCTCGAACTTTGTCAATTCCTCTATCTCTTCCTGTTAAAACCAAGGCAAGATCACTCCGATCTCGTGCCAAGCCTGTTACCAAATCCTCTTCGGTGTTGGCAGTACCACCACTGAGAGCCAACATAACCCAAGACACTACTGTATTTGACACAACTGATACTCCTACAGTTGTCACACCAAACCTAGCCACATCAAAGCCCACAGAAACCACAACCCAAATTCCCTCTACCACAACAGAATATGTTGAGCCCATCAACCCATCTATTTCGGAAACTCCATTAGTTGCCACTGCAACAACTGAGACAAGGACCCCACTTGCTCAGACCTCTTCCGAAACTAGATTCGAATCCCTTGTTTATTATCCGATGTGCTTAAGGGAGAAGAGAATTCGTGCTAAGGTGAGCAACAATCTGAAGAAGCTCTCGTCTATAGAGATAGACACCTCGACAGAGCAGTATGAAAAACTTCTTAGGATTTGCACGTGGGTTGCATTGAAGAAGTCCCCAACAGACGACCTGTTTGAAGTCATCTTAGGGATGAGAGGAATCTCCAATTTCATGGATTGGGAGATGGAGCAAAAAGAGAACAGTGGAGTTCAAGATCATTCAGAGTTGTCTCCTGTTCATGCCCTCACTGCTCTTGTGAAGAGAATGCTCAACATTCCAGATGAGTTGTTGTGTTCAGAATTCAAGATTGATGTTGGTGTTCAGATTGATCTACTGGAAGAAGAGTTGACAGCAGAGTTAATTGATGTTGCTATTCAGACTGATCTTCTTGAAGAGGCTGCTGAAAGTGCTAAAGAAGAAGACAACTCGATCATATTCGCTCAAGAAGATGATGAGTTTGTTGAGGCATTCATATTTGATGAAGATGATATCAATATCAAGGATGATGATGAGTCTCTTGGAACCCAGTCTACTACTCAAGTTTTTCCCGAAGGTTTTCTAGAAGAGCTGAAGACAGATTTGAAAAGTGTTGTTCAAACTGCCATAGATGAGTTCTTAAACTCGAAGCTAAAGGATGTGCTAGTTGAACAATATCAGTCACTTGTTGACAACTCAAGAGAGTTAATAGTTGGTGAAGTCAACAAGATGGACTCGTCTTTTGGAGAAGAGATGTATGCTCAGATAGAAGAATTCTTGAAGAGGCAAGTTGATTTCTCGGAGAAGAGATCTATTTCTTTCGCTAGATCTTTAGCTGAAGTGTCGAGTAAGATGGAGAGGCTCTACAGAGTAAAGATTGAAATTGCTGATGAACAAAGACGAGAAGCACAAGACCAGTTGGTGCGTTCTCGAGCTATTCTTAATGAGTTAACAGATCAGACAGACAACTACTCATTTCAAGGACGAATTGGTCATTAATTCAAAGAAATTGGAGCTGCTTACGGATCGTCTTGACAAGATGAGTCGCGGCAAGACGCATCAAAGGCAAATTGAGTTAGCTGCTGAAGCAATGAAAGAAGTTGTAAAAGAAGAAATGACTCGCTTTACTTCTCTTTTCACTCTCAAGGCGACTGATGAAGCAAAAAAGGGGGAAAAGACAAGTAGAGTTGAAGAAAAGTCAAAGTGCTGAACCAGAGATGAAAGCTGCTGCTACTGCTATAAAAGAGTTAAGAAGGCCCAAGAGAGGAAGGCTAGTAAAGAAAGCTGATCTAGAAGCAGAAGAGCAGAAGAGAGAAGCAAAAGGCAAAGGTATTGCTTTACCTAAAGAAGAAGTTCAATCAATTCAAGTTAAAAGAAAGCTGGTGATTGAAGAGCCAGAAGAAGAAACAACTGCAATCGTGAAGAAGCAAAAGCTAGTTGAGAAGACTGATGATGAATCTCACTATGCTAGTAAGGAGAAAATTGGAAAACATATTCGAAGATTGCAGAAGTTAAAGCCAAATCCAGATCTAGTTGAAGATGCATTCATTGACAACTTCATTGACAATGAACACCGTGAAGATTGGTTCAAAGTCAAGTTGCAATGGGAGTTAGATCACTGGATAGTTCGTAAGTATTGAGATTCAGAAAGCTCTGAAGAACTTTATTCTATCTTTGACAAGTTCATGGAAGCTCAAGATCTGAAGCTATGGAATCTGATTATGAGGATAGCTGCTGCTGTGAATTTTAACATTCTAGTCCCTATCTTTCCAAAATGGACTACTCCGATGCTGAGTTCAGGTAAGAGGATCGACTTTAATCAGATTAAGAAGTTTGAAGAGGAGCTACTAGACAAAGAGAAGATAGAAACTGAAGATCATGTTTCGGTGATACACAAGAGACTCATAGATGCATTCTGTGTTCCAAATCCAGAAGGAGGTACACTTTCAGATTAGTTTTTTTTGCTCTGGTACTTAATTTTTTATTTTTTATTTAGTATGTGTAATCTACTGTTCTTATTTGAATGAATGAAAGATAAGTACTATTTGATGTTAAAGACAAGATAACTACTTAACTAGTCTACTATTATGAAAAGATTCAAGTAGTTTTGGCTTCATCAAAAAGGGGGAAATTGTTGGGATATGAATCCTGAAACAAGTCCTAATTAATGATGAAAAGATAAAGATGAAGTTTTGATAAGCCAAAGTAGACTTGAATATTTTCTAAGTATTGACTGACCTAGTCTAGTTAAGAGAAGTCATCTTGAACAGATCAATAGAGTTCACAAGACAAGTACTAGTTCACAAGACAAGTACTAGTTCACAAGACAAGTACTATTTTATAAGACAAGTACTAGTTTAAAAGTCAAGTATTATTTTGAAAGGAAAGAATAATGATTTAATAAATAAGTACTTATAGTATGTATATACTTTGTATAATAGTTAGGTATTATACTGAGCTATTCAAGTTGTATAGAAGCTCATATTTCGTTCTTATTCTTTGTATAATTCTTAAGGTGACTAAGCTAATCTACAAAGCTTAAAGTAATGTAATAGTTTTGTTAGGTTTAGATGATAGGATTAGATTAGTTCTATGATGAAGTCTACTGTTAAAAATCTGCGCAAGACAAGACAAGTTGGAGACAAGACAGGTGCGCGACAAGCAAAGACAAGAAGACAGAAGTTAGTTACAGAAACGCGTATTAAAGATAAGGATTGAAGATTTAGTTAAGGAATAACTAATTAACTGAAGAAACGCATGAAAGGATAAAGGAAGAAGTTAGAAGTTAGTTTTCAAGAAAAGTTAGTTACATAACAGAAAGTTCTTGAAGTTGAAGCTTATAAATACCCCATGGTATTCTACATTTGAAGACTACTGTTACAAAGAGAATTGAAGCATTCAAAGAGATATCAAAAGCAAATACACTCTCAGAGTTGAAGTTCAGAAAGATCAAGCCAGAAGACAAGTGAAGAAATCGAAGGAGGCTGCTACTGGACTTAGAGAAGTTTTACTTTTACATTTTTGTTTCAAGTCGCTAGTTACTTGTATTTAGCTAGTTGTTAGATCGAAGAAGCACTTGGAAGTGTTTTCGATAAGATCGAAGTCTTATATCTTGGGACTTAAAGCCACAAGAACACTCGATTAGAAGAGTTAATAAATTTCACGACTGGAGTTGTGAGAGTGGACGTAGACAAGTTATCGAACCACTATAAAATTGTTGTGTGTTGATTACGAATAGAAGTTGAGTATAAATTTGATTGGGCTCATTGTTACTTTGATTAATTCCGCATTACGTATTATGATATATTGAAAGATTTTTGAAAAGTCTATTCACCCCTCTCTAGACATTTTCACTAGCTTACTCAATATTATTTACTCAACTTGGGACCAACATTTGTCATTTGCTCACTTTTAGTAATTTAAATTATTTGTTAGTTTTTAGGTTGGTGTTTGATTTAATCTTTTGAAGTTTGGTAGTACTTAGCTTTATTTTAGAAATTATTCTAGAAATCCAAAAACCCGAAATCGTAGTTACATTAGTTATGACGACACAAAACTCTAGGGATCCATTGCACAAACTCACCTCCTAGGTCGATACTACTTGGTCGAAATACTTACGTGCATACTACTACGATCCCTTATGCTTGAGGGGAAGTAGTTAGTCAAAATCATATTTGCTAAAAAATTCGTTCAAGTCAATTATCAGTGAATCACATTCTCTTGGGGACCCTATTTCTAATGTTAGAGTAGTTCATAAGATATTAAGATCTGTTCCTAAAAGATTTGATGCTAAAATTTGTGCTATAGAAGAGGCAAAAGATACCGATAAGTTGAGTCAAAATGAATTAGTGAGTATTCTTAGAACTTATGAAATAAACACTAATCAAATTGATGAAACTAAAGATGATAAGAAAGTTGTTGTTTTTAAAGGAGAGACATCAAACAAATTTGAGAGTCAGCCTATTATTACTGAGGTTGATTCGGATGAAGAATTGCTTGATAAATGATTTAACAATACTGACATCATTTCCCTTCTTACAAAGCATTTTAATAAATTTCTTAAAAAGTCTATGCATAAATCTAAAGGAAACATTCAGCCTAAGATCCAAATCAACACATCAACACCACAACCAGAGAGGAGGAAGAGTCAATTCACACCAAGACCATCGAAAAGTGAAGGTAAACCAAGGTATGACCCTAAATTTAGAAAATTAGTTCAATGCAATGCATGTTCTGGATATGGCCATTATGCAAATGAATGTGCCAATACCAGACTGAAGCAAAAACTGAATTTTAGTGCTACCTTGAGTGATGAATCAGATAATGATGATCTTGACGGTTTAAATGAAAATGAATATGCTCATTTTGCTAGAATTGATTATAATGATTCCTCAGATGATGATCTGGATGATACAAATTCTAATTTTGCACCTGATGTCTTCACATCTACAGTAACATCAAAACAGAGTCACCCAGATTTGAACTATTTTAATGGTTTTGTTGATGATGCAGGAAAAATGATTGATGATCAAACATATCAGAAATTGTTAGATGATTGGAACTCTTAGAAACTCACTCTGAATTCTTTGAATAAATAGAATGAGGATTTGAAAGACACAAACACCAAACTAGAAGTCTTACATACCAGAAGAGATCTTGAAGTTTGTAAATTGAAGGAGAAATTGATCACCTCTACTTTAAATTTCAGAAAATTTTCTAAGAGTGCTTCTAATGTGAATCATGTTATAGCTGTTGGTAAATCTAATAATTATGGTTTAGGTTATGATGGTGAAACTGCTTCTATTTCTGAAAATTTTGGAAAATCTGTGAAATTTGTGAAGGCAAATGCTAACACATCTGATGTAACATCTGCACAAACAGATTGTCACAAGGTCAAAAAGAAGTATATATGTCATTATTGCTTTAAATATGGCCATATTCGTCCCTTTTGCTTGAAAATGGTTAAAGATATGAGAAATGAGTTTATGATATCCAGAATATCTTCACATCCTAGGAAACATTCTATGAAATCTGCATGGAAACTAAAGTTACCTGTAATGTTGTTCACATCCTTGAAAGCATGTTTACCTGGTCTATGGTATTTTGATAGTGGTTGTTCTAGACATATGCCAGGACAAATAGACTACTTATCTGATTATGTGACCTTGAATGGTGGTAATGTTACATATGGTGGTGGATCAAAAGGAAAGATAATAGGAAAATGAACTTTGAATGTTAAAGGTTTTCCTAAGCTTAAAAACGTTTTGCATGTTGATGGCTTACTTGCTAATCTGATTAGTATTAGTCAACTTTGTGATGATAATTTGCATGTAAAATTTGACAAAGAGTCTTGCTATGTTCTTAATGAAGATGATGATTGTTTAATGACTAGTACTAGGTCTGCAGATAACTATTATCTTATTGGAACTAATGTTTGTAATTTGTAAAAACATGATGAGAATGTCTTATGGCACCAAAGATTAGGGCATGCAAATTACAGGGCAATGAAGAAACTAATAAAATCAGATGGAGCTAAAGGATTACCAAAAATGAATTTCCAGAAAACCACTGTATGTGGATCATGCCAAAAAGGTAAGCAGGTAAGAATGCCGCATAAAATGCTGTGACATTGTTCTACACATCGATGCTTTGAATTGTTGCACATGGATTTGATGGGTCCTATGGAAACTGAAAGCATTGGAGGTGTTGATTTCGATGAAACTTTTGCACCTGTTGCTAGGATAAAATCTATTAGATTATTGCTAGCAATTGCATGTTTTATTGACATTAAACTTCATCAAATGGATGTAAAAGCTGCATTTCTAAATGGCATATTGAATGAAGAAGCATATGTAGAACAGCCTAAAGGTTTTGAAGATCCACAATACCCGGATCATGTGTACAAACTAAAGAAAGCATTGTATGGTCTAAAACAAGCTCATAGAGCATGGTATGGTAGGCTTACAGACTTTCTTTTAGAATATGGTTTTATTAGAGGAGAAGCCGATAGGACTTTGTTTATTAAGCACACTGGAGAAGATTTACTTATTGCTCAAATATATGTTGATGATATTGTGTTTGGTTCAACTTGTGATAAAATGCTGAACAAATTTGTTGAATCAATGACAACAACATTTGAGATGAGTATGGTTGGAGACTTGAATTACTTTTTAGGTCTTCAAATCAAGCAATGTAAGGATGATATTTTCTTCTCTCAAGGTAAGTATGCTAAAAACTTGGTCAAACGGTTTGGTCTTGAAAGCTCAAAAGTAATGAAAACACATATGGGTTCTACTTTGAAACTTTGCGAAGACAATGTTGGAAAGGATGTTGATCCAACATTGTATAGATCCATGATAGGTAGTTTACTTTATCTAACCTCTAGTAGACCTGATATTATGTATAATGTGTTTGTTTGTGCTAGGTACCAAGCTAATCCAAAGGAATCTCATGAATGCAGTGAAAAGGATTATCAAATATGTTTCATGTACAAGTGAACTAGGGATATGGTACACTAAGGACACCAACAACACATTAATTGGATACAGTGATGCGGATTGGACTAGAGATATAAATGACAGAAAGAGTATGAGTGGAGGATGTTTCTACATGGGAAACAATCTTGTGTCTTTACATAGCAAGAAATAAAATTGTGTTTCTCAATCCACTGCTGAGTCTAAATACATAACTACAGGAAGTTGTTGCACACAACTATTGTGGTTAAGTAAGATGTTTCATGACTATGGAATTGAAAATGATATCCTCACAATTTTTTGTGATAACACAAGTGCCATAAACATATCTAAAAATCCAGTACAACACTCACTCATTAAGCACATTAGCATTAGACATCACTTTATGAGAGATTTAGTGGAGAAGAACATAGTTGGAATATGTGCCTACTGAAAATCAAAATGCTGATATTTTTACTAAGGCTCTGGACCTTGAGAGATTCTCATTTTTGAGGAAATCTCTTGGTATGTGTAATATCTGAATAATCCTTGAGAGGACGTTGTCACAAATGCGGCAGCATTTGGGACAACAGCCTAAGGTGGTATAGTTGTTATAGATTTGATTTATTTCTTATTTTCGTTGAATAATTCCTTTGTAAAATATTCTTGAATCTGAAATTTGTTTGTGCAAAAATAGGCATGTACTACACCTCTCAAAAGCTTGAAAAAATTAGAATGTTACAGCATACTAAAAGATATATTAATTCACTGAGTAACTATGGAGCACGGAGTTCGCTACTACGATGCCTTATTTTCAAAATGTCAATTTTGGTAAAAACATCAAGAGGTTTGTAATCCATTAAGTAAGTATGGGGCACGGAGTTCGCTATGACTATGTACTCTACATGAACAATGGATCAATACAAACTAGAAATTGTAGCACAAAAAGAAGAAATGGAAAGAAAAGAAAAATGCTGAAATTTTTTTTGGCTACATTGGATAGGTAAAACCTGTGAAAAACCAATGTTGAGGTGTATGTCAAATCCTTGAGCACAACATTACATGATTCGATTATATTTTTATAAGTTGTAATTATTTAATTAATTGTGGGAATTTATTTTATTTATTTATAATTATACTAACCACGTTCAGTTTATTCAGATTATGCGCATTTTTAATTTTAATTAATTCTAGAATATTCTTAATTTAATTAATTAAGATTTTACCCCACTAACTCGCCCATGATTTTACTTGTGGCTGAATTTGTGGAGCATTATCATTTTATCTAGAATTTTCTTTAATTTAGGCTTTAATCCCACGTACAATATTCCAACTACTAGCTCTCTCTATATAAACTCCTATTTTGTGATTTTCGAAGCTTTTGTAATTTATTTGAGTAAGTTGAGTATTTGATATTTGCAGATTTGTTTAAGCTATTGTTTATCTCGATTCTTGTGTTGATCTTTTCAGATTCTTGAGTTAAATGGCAGGCAAAAGAGAAATCAACCCACAAAATTCAAACTCACCGAACTCAAACTCACAACCGTCATCTCCATCCCTCTCCAACCTCAATACTCTAGCTTCCATGGCCGCTTCACACGAGAGCTCACCCCCAACTACCGAAACCCTCACACCCATTCCAGCTACTCCCACAACAATCCACATCCCACTTGGAGCTTCACTCTCCGAACTGAACCAGACGGTTGAGAACTTTTCTCAATCGATGAAGTCTACAAACTCACCCATCCTCACCATTGGAGACATGTCTATTGACATCTCACACTACTTGCGCACCCAAGAAGTCACCACTACTGCACCATCTTCGTCCACAACTCAAAAGCCCCAAATCACGAACCCTAATGTTGAAAAAGAGGCCCCGACTGCTGCCTCTATGGGGGAGAATGAGAAGGAGATTGAAGAATCCCCTGTTTCTGAGTCAAAGGAGCCATCGAATGCGAAGACATCCGAAACTGAGGACGCTCGCATGAAGGATGCTGAAGCACTCCAAAAATCGAATGCAACTGACTCTGACATCTCAAGGTCGGACTCTGAACCAATTCCCTTAAAGAGGAATGCTGAAAAAGGGAAAAGAAAGAGGAGCCCAGTTCCAAGGAGACGATCAAATCGAGTTTTTACTCGAGTCGATTACTCAGACTCCTTGAGGAAGAAGAAGAAGACAGGAGGTGATGCTGCTGAACCGATTCAGGTATTTTCTGAATCTGATGAAGAACATGTGGTGATTGAGAAGCCAACCAAGCAAAAGGCTGATCCAAAGGGGAAAGGGAAGGCAAAGATTGATGTTGTTCGAACTATGCCTACAAAACCAGAACCTGATTCTGATTCTGAAATGGAGGTCAGCCTCAGGGATATTCAGCAAGCTCTGAAGAAGAATGTTGCTACACATGCTGAATCAAGTGCTCCAGCACCATAACTTGATGATGGAGGTGATTCCAGCAGTGAAGGATCAGAGGAAAGCTCTGAAAAAGATGCTGAATCCAGTTCTGAGAAGGAAAAAGATTCAAGCTCTGAGGAAGGAAATTATGAGGAAGGTAATTCTGAACCTGATGTAAATTCTGATATTGATGGTTTAGTTGATAAAATTACCAAGTTGTCTAGGAGAAAACTGTTAATGGAAAAGAGAATTCATATTTCTGATTTTGAGAGTAAGAATTTGATTAAGTTCTTAGAGGATAGAAAACTGATGAAAGCTCTGGCATTGTGTGACACTTTTGTTTCTGATTGGGTATATGAATTCTATGCATGTCTAAGGAAGAGTAATGGTAGGAGGAGTTCTCGTTGGTATGGTAATGTACAGTTTAGGGGGAGGTTAGTTCCATTCACCCAAGAATTGATTAATGATTTCTTAGGAATAGAACCAGTGCTTGATGATGATGAACCTGATTTAGATGAGGTTACTGTTTCTATGACTGGTGGTTTATTGACTAAGTGGAAGAATGGAATTCTTGCTAAGGACCTCACATCTCTTTATTTTGTATTGCATAAGTTGATTGTTTATAACTGGATATCCTCTACCAACTCAACCAAAGTCACAAAGGATCAAGCAATCTTGCTTTATAGGATAGTGGTTCTGAAGAAGTTTAACTTGGGATTGACTATTTTCCACCACATGATGAAGTTTAGTGGTGATATTACTGATAAAGGCAACCTTCTATACCATGTGCTTATATGTTCATATCTGAAGATGCATGGTTTTACTCCTAAGAAGACTGAAGTTCTTAGAGGAAAGGTTCCTTTATACACCATTTCACCTGCTTTGCTCATTGGTGAAAGAGTGAAAGATCTGCCCTTGAACAATCATGGAAGTACTTCTGACAGACCAGCTCCTGCTCAACCTCAACCTCAACCCACACCAGCAAGACCTGAACAGAACACAACTGCACCTAATGTTGCACAAGACGCTGAGAACATTGGTGGTAATTCTGACCCCAAATTCTCTGTTCCCAGATCTTTTATATTATTGCAGTTACAGCACTTACAGGACCAGATTGATGAGCTCCAGTTCATCAAAGACAAGTGGACCAGGCTACTTTCCACTACAACAGGGGGAGTACCACCTTCCACTTCAGCAAAAGCTTCTGGAGTTGTTATTGAAGAGCTGAATCCTGATGCTGCACAGAATGGAGGAATTGTTACTGCTACTAACAATGTTGTTGCACTCTTTGCTACAACTTGTTTTATTGAAGAACCAGAGGTTGATGAAGATAATTTTACTGATGTTGTTGAAGATGATGAGGATATGGAAATCCTCTATGGTGATATCTAGAACAGATGCTGCAAGACATGGGGAGTACTGAAGTTCAAATGGCACATGTGCAGGACCTTGATGCTGCTGCTATTATTATAGCAATTCATGCCATTTTCAGTCCTTCTTTTGTTTTTGTTATTCTGTTATGTTTAAGTTAAATTCTGATACACTTTTATTTATTTCTAAATGATAGGATGTTTATATTTATCCTGCTTAAATTAGTTTGCATTAATGATATTTGATTACTGTTTTTTGCTTAAGTTGTTTTCTTATCATTAAATGTTTACTGCATGATAAATATTTCTTGTTCTATATTTTTTGTTTTATGTTTTTAACTCTGATCTATGTCCAAAATGCTTAAAAATTCGTTTTCCTTAAAAAATTATATTCTTATTTGGCTTACTGCTATAGATAGCTTAAAATTGTTTGCCTTAAATAAGTAATTTTATTTACTTAGTGCATGCGGATTTGATCTTAGTTAATTATGTTCTTTTTATTTTATTCCTTTTGCTTTGATTGCTCTTATTTAGTCCTTGCTCTGATTTTGTTTTGAGTCTTACATAAGTCTTAGGTTAATCTAGTATATACTCTCACAATATGCTTTGATTTAATCTTTGATTTTTGTAAAGTTATATATTTTATAAACAAGTGTACTTTTTACAGTTGTTTTGGTTTTGAATAAGATTACTTTGATCTCATGGCACGGATCTTAGTAAAATTATTCTTGGTCTTCTTTTGATTTGATCCAACGGTTACAACATGTATTGTATTGACTAGTATTTAGAGTAGATGTTAACCTCACCTAAATACATATTATTGACGTGTGTATAGAAATATATGTGCATCAGGTGTATTGTAGTTGAAAGGTCAAATTGGAGGAGATTGTACATGTTGTTAACTCTTAAATGCTTTAATATTATCAACAATATCTTAATTTGACCTTCCTTGATTTATTCTAAGTCCTTTCTGAAATGTTACATTAAATGTTGGACTAAATGCTCTCACATTCAGGTACAATTCTAGAAGCTTTTACAAGAGTCTGGAACCTGGAAGATTCCATAATGTTGGAGAACGTGCTAGAAGAGTCTAGAGCAGTTTAGAACGACCCGGAAGATGGAAGAATGATCTAGAGAGACCATGGAAGTGGAGTTCCTAAAAAATAGGATTTCATATGGAAGGATCTAGAACTCGGCTATTTCTCTATAAATACCGCTGGAGTCTTTCATTCCAAAGTATGCACTATTCGAGTAACACCTATCTTGAGCGTTTATCCCTGTTAGGAGTTAGGGTCAGTAGTTGTATATTTTAATATACACCGAGGGATACCACTCCTTCCCGTGTATTTAGTTATAGTCTTGTATAGATTGAGAGTGAATCATAGATCAGATTAGTTCTTTAGACAGTGATCAAACACTTAAGTCTCTTTACATATTCAGGCACCTGCCTCGATTGTAGTTTCGGTTTGTGGAATGTTGAAGTAATTGCTGAGACATTTCACACGACATTTTTAGTAAACGCACACTTTCATCAACGTTGTCACGATAATCATGGCGAAGAGATCATTGTCATATACCTTTTCAGGAGAGAATTCTTCAGCTGGAACAACTGCAAACTAGCCACCACCCTACATTGTCGAAGGTGAAGAAATTAACTCTACTGGTTCCACTCCCCGCTCGTCGACTTCAAGCGTTGTTCCGACCATGACGGCAAACACCTCAAATATTGAGGAACAATTGACTAGCATCATGAAAGCTATCGAGGGACTATCAAAGCACATCTAAGAGAAAGACTCCAAGATTGCTAATTTGATGGATAAATGACAATGGTGACGCAAGCCGTACTAATGGTAAACAAATTGAGGAACAACATGACGCCGAAACCTCAACCAAGCATCAGACAGTGGAAAATGAACCTGTTTCTAAAGAGTTGCTAATTTCTTATGATGGAGGGATGGGCGTCGATCAACTCAAGGAAATAATATTGGATACGATGAAAGATAGACACGAAGAAGGATTCAAATCATCTTTCACTTATACAAAACCGTATACTAAAAGAGTTAACAGCTTGAGGATGCCAGCAGGATACCAACCTCCAAAGTTTCAACACTTTGATGGCAAAGAAAACCCAAAGCAGCATGTGGCTCATTTCATCGAAACGTGCAATGATGTCAGGACTTATGACGATCACTTAGTCAAAAAATTTGTTCTCTCATTGAAAGGAAATGCTTTCGATTGGTAAATCGATTTGGAGGCTAACTCCATCGATAACTGAGATAAAATGGAGTAAAATTTCCTAAACCGCTTCTATAATACAAGGAGAACGGTTAGCATGATCGAACTAACCAACACTTGTCAAAGAAAAGATGAGTATGTGATGGATTATATCAATCGATGGAGAAACTTAAGTCTGAACTGTAAGGATAGGTTGATAGAATCTTCTGCAATCGAAATGTGTGCATTCAAGGAATGCAATGGGGCCTCCGATATATCCTACAAGGAATCCGACCAAATACTTTCGAAGAATTAACAATGAAAGTGTGTGGGGGGGGGGATGGTATCTAGTGTTTAAGTAAAAAACAGAACAATGTTACACTGAATGTTGTGACAATTAGTGTAGCATTAACTCTAACAGAATACAAAAAGTAAACACAGTACACAGCGGAAGTCTAAAACACTAAACACAATACGAACACAATGGAATAATTTTTAACATAGATTTTATTAATAACAAAACCTATGCTAAGCCTTACGGCGAAACAATAACTTAGTTCCTAAGTTATACACAAAAATGTCGTGTGAAATGTCTCATCAATTACTTCAACATTCCACAAACAGAAACTATGATCGAGGCAAGTGCCTGAATCTGCAAATAGACTTAAGTGTAAGAACACTGTCTAAAGAACTAATCTGATCTATGATTCACTCTCACTCGATACAAGACTAGAACTAAGTACACTGGAAGGTGTGGTATCCCTCGGCGTACGTTAAATGATACAACTACTGACCATAACTCCTAACTAGGGTTGAACGCTCAAGAAGGTGTTACTCGAGTAGTGCATACTTTGAAATGAAAGATTCCTGCGGTATTTATAGAGAAATACACAGCTTCTAGATCCTTCCATTATGAGATCCTATTTTTTAGGACCTCAACCTCCATGATCTCTCTAGATCTTTCTGCCATCTTCCAGGTCGTTCTACAATGCTCTAAACTCTTCTATCACGTTCTGCAACATTCTGGAATCTTCCATGTTCCAGACTCTTGTAGAACCTTCTGGAATCGTGCCTGAATGTGAGAGCATTTAGTACAACATTTAATGTAACATTTCAGAAAAGACTTAGAATAAATCAAGGAAGGTCAAATTAAGATGTTGTTGATAATGTTAAAGCATTTAAGGGTTAACAACATCTACAAACAACAAGAGCTCATGACATGGAGCTAAGCATATTTTCTAGTGCAGTCACATCAACTTCGGTTCAAGGGCTTCGCAGTAAAGCTTATGTCAACCTTCAAGTAAGGAATACATTATAGACATGCCTCGAGACTAGGGGCAAAGCGGGTTGACATTGAAAGATATGCGATAAAAACAATATCCATTTTTAAACTCGGACGTCTCTGTGATATTTGATGATTTGCTAGATGCAAAGCTCATTGAGTTGCCTAGGATGAAACGGCCAGAAGAAGTTGGATAAACTGATGATCCGAAGTACTGCAAGTATCATCGACTAGTAGGTCATATAATTCATGATTGCGTCACGTTTAAGGAAAAGATCACGAAATTAGTTCAACAAGGAGAAATTGTGTTGGAGGAAACTATTTAAAGTTCCTTAAGTAAATCTCCTTGATAAGAGACTAAACTATCTGAGACTCTCAAATCGAGTCATTCAAATCAAAGCTCATTGATAAGAGGGAAAAAACTATCTAAAATTCATCAAGTGAATTCTCCTTGACAAGAGACTAAAGTGTCTGAGACTCTAAATTCAAGTCATTCAAATCAAAGCTCCTTGATAAGAGCAAAAAAAACTATCTAAAATTCCTCAAATAAATCTCTCCGATAAGAGGATAATCTGTCTACAAATTTGAAATTGAAGACTTCTCGATATGAGTATAAACTATCTACAAATTCAAATTGTAAAGCTCATTGTTGCACGAGCTTAAAACTGCATATCACAAATTAAATTATGATTTCCGTTGAACTATATTATAACTTGATCCTCTTTGAGGTACGTAGTCAACTTATAAATTCTCTAAGTACAGTCGTTATTCAATTATCTCGTTTAAGATCATTAACTTAACAAGTGATCGAAGTGAAAAATAAAAGGTGCTAAAATCAGGAACCTTCATCATTTTTCAATCGGATTAATTAATTTCGTTTGGGTTACCGAAAAAAAAAAGGCGTGGGTTATATGCCCCTCCAAGTATGTTTAATGCTCTCCCCCGATACACACACTCCCCCCTTTATAGAAGAAAGATAGATGCACTCCTCCCAAATTACTTTTTATACCATTTTCTCTTAAAACTCTATATGATAAATGCACCTCACCCCCTCCCCCACAAAAATCCTAATTTTCACACTAAAACCTAATTTTCCCCCTCTCCTTCTTCCCCACTCCATTTTTTCTCCCTTTCTCCCACCCTTCTTCCTCAATCCGTCGCCGCCGCCCTTCGCGCCGCCCATTCTTCCCTTTTTTTTTTTCGATTTGTGCAACAAGCGCCGCCTCCTCCTCTGTTTCAAAAACAAACTCAATAGGTTCGAAAATAATTCCCGAACTTCTAAAAACCCTAATTTTCCTAAACCCCTAATTTTCCTACAGTTCCTAAATTTTTTAAAAACCTACCTTGAAACGGGCGGCGCGAGGGCAGGGGTGGCGGCGTTCGAAGCTGCGACGTGGGGAGGGGAGGGGAGGGGAAGCGGGGACGTGGGGAGTGAAGCGACGTTGTCACCGCGTGGGGAGGAGCGGCGCCGCTAGGGAGGGAGGGGTGGTGGGCGGACGAGGGCAGGGGCGGCGGCGAACGATTCGCCCTTCTCCAGCGGCGACGGCGTTCGAAGCGGCGACGTGGGGAGTGAAGCGGCGCTGTTGGGGAGGAGCGGGACCGCTAGGAAGGGAGAGGTGGTGGGCGACGGCGCCGATTGGGAGGGGTGGTGGCGGCGCCGATTTGGGAGGGAGGGGGAGGTGGGTGCACCTGTGTGTTAAAAATGTGAGAGAATGGGAGGATTGTGGAAGATAAAGGGTTTAGATAAGAAGGTTATTTTTTACATTTCCACGTGCGTGTCCTCATCCATTTTGTGTGTCCTCATCGCATGGGTGTACTCATAGGAAACCCGGGTGCCTTTAGCCGCGCCCAAAATTAAAAGGGTCAAGCCCAACTCCCCACTATGCCTATTCACGTGCTGCTATTTTCCTTAGAAAATCCCACGTCCCTTTCCACCTTAGCACCTCACGAAGAAAAGATTTGTCGTTGTACACAAGTCCAATCCTGTCGATTCATTGCTACCAAGAGGACGAAACACCCACACCTCTCCCTTTCTACCGTTATGCACAAGACCGTTGAAGTCGCTACGTCTTACCAACACAAGAACCAAATCCTTCGGCGAAGACGTTGTCGTCGTCAAATTCCGTTGGCCATCGATCTATTACCACGCGCGATGTGCTGAATTCCAACTTGCTGACGCCGTCTTCCGCCGGTGAGAAGTATATGCCTATCTCACCGAAGTAACGCTGTCTAAAATCCCCCGCCGCCGACGCCAAAGAGACAACCTTTGTCCAGTTAATTCTTACGTACAAAAACTGTTCGATGAAATTCCCGAGAGAAGAAATCGTTGTGGAGAGACATCGTATTCTTCTTCGAATTTCACTTGTAAAATTGATAAGAAATATAGTGTCGGTGGGCCGGTCCTTTGAGAAGAAATCATTGTGGAGAGACCACCATATTCTTCTTCTAATTTCACTTGTAAAATTGATAAGAAATACTCCCCGGAGGAACTTGCACTCTTTGACCGGCACACATTTTAAGAAATGTGTAAGAAAATGTGTAATGATTGATGTTTTGAGGGGTAGTTTTGTAAACTTTTATGAATAAAGTAAAGTAAAAAGTAGATTGAGTGTGGAAAAGTAATGGCATATGAGTAAATATGAATATATTTCAAGGGTGAGGGTTGTGAAGATATTTCCTTTTATGGAGTGTGCAAATTGGTATGGGACATCCATATATGGAAAGTGTGCAAATTTCTGTGGGACGGAGGGAGTACAGTGTGGCCGGTCCTTTGAGAAGAAATCATTGTGGAGAGATCACTGTATTCTTCTTCGAATTTCACTTGTGAAATTAATAAGAAATACAGTGTCGGTGGGCCGATCCTTTGAGTAGAAATTGTTGTGGAGAGACCACAATATTCTTCTTCAAATTTCTCTTGTGAAATTGATAAGAAATAGGGTGCATTTGAGCGTGTGACGATCCGTTGAGAAGAAACTTTTGCGGATAGACATCGTATTCTTCTTCAAATTTCACTTATGAAATTGATAAGAAATAGGGTGTCATTGAGCGTGTGACGATCCATTAAGAAGAAACCGTTAGAGACCACCGTATTCTTCTTCAAAATTCAGTTGTAAAGTTGATAAGAAATAGAGTGTCATTGAGCGTGTGACGATCCATTAAGAAGAAACCGTTGAGAAACAGTCTCTCATTCGAATCCTATGAAATTGATAAGAAATATGGTGCCGTTGAGGTGACCATCCTTTGTGACGAACCATTGAGACGAAATAAACCCCGCTACTCAGTTATGCACGATGAAGCTCATTGTTGTTTCTAATGTACAAAAGCTCATTATATAGTGGTGAAATTAGGCTTGGGAAGGAATAAATTTTGCAGGCAACATAAATTAATCATTAATTGAATTGATATTTACCTTAATTGGTTAAAAATTGAAATACTCCCCTTACTAATAATTGTGTAAAAAGACAGAAGAAATCTTCCACCGGAAAATTAGAGAAATTGGAGCTTTGAATTTGGGAGAGAGACTGAAAAGTTGACTACATTTGTGGGCTTCTTTGATTTTACTGCTTGTGGGCCCAAACATATTGTTGGGCTGTGATTAATTAGATAGTATGACCAACTGTCGGTGAAAAAGGGTCATATTAGTAAGTGGGCTTTAAGCTCAATTTGACCCAATTTTTTTTAAAGGACTTCAATTAAATAAAAATAATTGAACTTTAAGTCCAACAAATTTCATACTTCATTTACTCTAAGACATAAAACGTTAGTGAACAGAGCACGAGGGGCATTTGTAAGCAAATTAAATTTGCACCCAATCAAACGGCGACACGTGAACAAATATATATTAAATTGAATTAATTTAGTATTTTAATCTTGAGAATTTAATAAAGTTAAATCTCGAATTAAATAGTTAAATTATTGATATTTAATATACACGGTACAAGTTAGTCAACTTATACGAGTATAAAAAAAATACTCGTAATTGGTAAGAATATAGTTGACTTACCATGTATGGAGTAAATCAAATCACATCTCTTAAACAATGGAAGAGAATTAAATTAAATCAAATCATGTCAATCAAATCGGCACCAACCAATAACAAGACGTCACGTGGCATGGTAAAGAGAGAAAGTGTTCACTCACTCACCTTATAAATAGGGTCCTCCCCTCATTCATTTGGGACACACACTTACACAAAAGAAATTCAAGACTCTAGAATTCTCTGCAGAGATTCAAGAGCGTTCTTGAACATTCAAAGGAACTTCAAAAGTATTCTTCGCAAGAATCATCCGAAAACGATCTTTGATCCAAGATTAAGGTGTCAAACCCATCAGATCGGCGTTCTTCTTAAAGTGTTCTTCACAAGTCCCTGAAGATTCGAAGGTGTTCTTCATGGACTCTTGAAGATTCGGAGGCGTTCTTCGTGGGCTCTTGAACATTCAAATGTGTTCTTCATTACGTTCGAAGGCATTCATCAAAAAGCCCTCCAAGTCAACGTTTGATCCAAAATACGACGTCAAGTCCTTGGATAAACGTTACAAATCCCAAAAACCAATCGTGGTTAAGATCGAAGCGAAGACCACACCCCAAAAATCGTTCAAGTCAAAGTCAAAACTTGAAGAGAAGAAACAGAGAAATAAATTAGAGATTGTAACCCACAGAATTCTCGGTTCGATCCGAAGTTAAATAAATTGTATAACATTTTCGTGTTTTTTATATCGAATTACACGGAATTTGTTGTTACACACGTGCTAAAAAAAGGTGATATCGCGTGAGCTGTAGGTTTTATAAGTTTCCAAATCAAACACCCTCTACGCTTTTTGACCCGTGGGATAACCAACAAACACACAAGGACTCCCCCTTTCACTGAACTTGTCCTTACGACGGTTTTCATGGGCGTATACGAGGTAGCCGAATACCCTGAAGTGGTCGTAAGTAGGCTGTTTACGGAACAATATCTCAAAAGGCGTTTTGTTGTCAATTACCCGTGACAGCATTCTATTTATGATATGCACAACGATGAGAACATACTCGCCCCAAAACTCAACTGGTAGTCCTGATTCGAATCGCAATGCTCTAGCCACCTCCAAAATATACCGGTGTTTGCGTTCCACTACCCCATTTTATTGTGGGGTATCCGTGCAGGAACTTTCGAAAAGAATTTTGTTGGTAACATAAAAGCCCGTTAATGCTATTGTTTGTAATTCTACCCCATTGTCCGAACGTATGCGCTTAACTTGGCAACCAAATTGTGTGTGGACCATGCAACAAAAGTGAATTAAATGGGATACAACCTCCAATTTTTGGCGAATAAGAAACACCCAAACACCCTTACTATGATCATAAATAATTGACATAAAATAATGAGCACCTGTAAGCGAATCACATCTATATGGCCCCTATATATCACAATGTATTAAATCGAAACAAGCCGAAGTAACAATAGTGCTAAAAGAAAAAAACAATCGTGGTTGTTTAGCACGAATGCAAGAATCACAAAGTACGTATTTTCTCCTATATAAAAATTTCAAAGTACAAATGTGTTTTAATTTTTCATCGGACACATGTCCCAATCGCTTGTTCCACAGATCCGAGTTCCCGACAACTGCCAAAATAACCCCTGCAATCTTTGAGGGCTCCAATAGGTATAATTCATCGCAATGTCTACCTACTCCAATCAGCCTCCTTGAGAGTAAGGCCTGTAATATGATAAAATCCGAAAAGAACATGAGAGTGCAATTTAAATCTTTCGCAAGACGATTAACCGAAAGAAGTTTGCAATGAAATTTCGGCATATAAAAAACGCGATCAAGGACTAGTCCATTCCCTAAATTAATTCGACCAACCCCACTAACGAGAATGCTTTCCCCGTTTGGTATACGAAGGGGGCTTCGAATGACTTGTCACTACGTCGAAATTAATTGTGCAAGTGATTTGTTCAGTCGCACCCGAATGAATTATCCACTCATTGAGGACAAGTGATACCTGCCATGTTTGTAGAGGGCCCCAAAGTCGTCTGAGGACACTCATTGAGTATGAATTTAGTCAACCGCTACAGTTGTTCTGACATGAGTAAAGCTGTCAAAACAGGCTAACGGGGCGGTGCGGTCTATAACCCACCTCAACCCATTATTTTGCGGGTTTTGACGGACCGGTCCACGATGGGGACGGGTTGAAAAATACTCAACCCAACCCAACCCATGGCGGGTTGCGGGCTAGCCCACAGGTATTTTCATAATATATTTATTTTTTTCTTTTTCACATTTATTATTATAATAAAGTTTATACAATACATAAATAATTACTAAAAAAAAGTATGAATAATTTTAATCTCTTATAATTAAAAAGGAAACCTCAAATAAGTTTTTTTGTTTAATTGACAAATCAATCAAACTAAAATTTAAACTTTAATATTGTTTAAATCTTTATTTCCAAAAGGGCAGAACCAATATATAATAATCAGCAAAAGTTTATGGGCAAATCAACTCAACTATCAGTAACAAAAATATATAATATTCAACGAAAGTTTAATGGACAAATCAACCCAACTATCAGTAACAAATGTCAATTTGTGAATACACATATGACATTATCACCACATACTCTTTCACATACTCTCTCAATCTACTCATCACAATTTAGCATTTTTATTTTCTTCTTAGTTTTTTATTGTATTTTATAACTTAAATTCGTAGTATGTATGTTTTTATCCTATTGTATTTGAAAGTGTGTGTGGGGTATCTAGTGTTTAAGTGAAAAACAAAACAATGTTACACTGAATGTTGAGACAAATAGTGTAGCATTAACTCTAACAAAATATAAATAAGTAGACACAGTGGAAGACTAAAACACTAAACAATAAGAACACAATGGAATAATTTTAACATAGATTTTATTAATAACAAAACCTATGCCATGTCTTACGACGAAAACAACTTACTCCGTAAGTTTACTAAAAATGTCGTGTGCAATGTCTCAGCAATTACTTCAACATTCCACAAACCGAAACTACAATCGAGGCAGGTGCCTGAATCTGTAAAAAAGACTTAAGTTTTTGATCACTGTCTAAAGAACTAATCTGATCTATGATTCACTCTCAATCGATACAAGACTATAACTAAATACACGGGAAGGTATGGTATCCCTCGGTGTATATTAAATGATACAACTACTGACCCTAACTCCTAACAGGGATGAACGCTCAAGATAGGTGTTACTCGAATAATGCATACTTTGGAATGAAAGACTTCAGCGGTATTTATAGAGAAATAGCCGAGTTCTAGATCCTTCCACATGAGATCATATTTTTTAGGATCTCCACTTCCATGATCTCTCTAGATCCTTCTTCCATCTTCCAGGCCGTTCTAAACTGCTCTAGACTCTTCTAGCACGTTCTCCAACATTCTAGAATCTTCCAGGTTCTAGACTCTTGTAGAAGCTTCTGAATGTGAGAGCATTTAGTCCAACATTTAATGTAACATTTCAGAAAGGACTTAGAATAAATCAAGGAAGGTCAAATTAAGATGTTGTTGATAATGTTAAAGCATTTAAGTGTTAACAACGTCTACAGTGTTTTTGTAATTTAAATTTATAATATGTATATATTGAGGAACAAAACCGAAAAAATTAAACATCCAATTAACCAAAACGAGGAAACTAACTGATGCAGTAGCGAGAGCGTATAAAAGATGAATATACGAAAAATACACAAGAACACACTAATTCCGTTGATTTTATAAATACCCGAAAAAGTGATAATATAAGAACTAAAAATCATTTCACAAGAATATTGTAAGAGATATAGAGACAAACTCTCATTTTTTAGTTAATCAATTCAACTCCCTAATAACAATCTAAAACTTATCTATTTATAATATGAAATTTTTGAAGAATAAGAAACATATAAATATTAAATATAATAATATCAAAACAAATATCTAGTCAAATATTGATATTGATTTTCGTTAATATCTCCATAATTCTCCCGTTCCTAAAGATGATTCACACTCGAATCATGTTGGTTCTCATTAGAAAGGTATGAAGACGAGTTGGAATATCTTTGTATTCTTTTGGCCACAAGACGATAACAACTTGACATATTGTTGCCAAAGCAGTGTAAGTTGCATCATCATTAGTAAAACACACAAAATAATTATTCTCAACCTCCATCGTTAAGTTAGAGATATTGGGATGAACACCCTTAACTGCAAACATACTTTTCTTCTCCTTCTCCTCATCAAAAATTGGGGGGCCACTCTAACCATCATCGACAAAATCATCAAAATATTCATCGAAATTGGTGGTCCACACTACAAGAAAACTGCAATTTAACCGCGAAAAAATTTGTCGCTAATTCTAATATTTTCGTCGCTAACGTGAGTTAGCGATGAAATAATTTTGTCGCAGGATTTGTTGCTATACGCCCGTCGCTAACGTGTTTGTGACAAAAAAAATTAATTTTGTCGCAAATGTTTGCGATGAAAATTTGAGTTTCATCGCAAAATATTAGCGACGAAAATATAAGTTTCATCGCAAAATGTTAGCGACGAAAATATGAGTTTCATCACAAAATGTTTGCGAGGAAAGTCAAACATTTGTCGTAAACACGTTAGCGACGGGTGTATAGCAACAAATCCCGCGACAAAATTATTTCATCGCTAACTCACATTAGCGACAAAAATATTAGAATTTTTGTTGCTAATATTTGGCTATGATATCCGATTTACGAATCATTCTCTAAACCATCTTCCGTACTCGACCAACCCAACCCGCACCCACACCCGACCCGCCCCAACCGAACCAATTCAATTGTTCTCTAAACCCACTTCTGCACTCGACCTGCCCCAACCCGCACCAACACTCGACCCGCCCCCGCCCCAACCCGTACCCAACCCACACCCGCCCCGCCCCAACCGACCCCAACTCAACCCAACCCGACCCGACCCGCACCCACATACCCCCTCCCCCATTTTATTTAAATAAATATTTTATTTGGTCTTAGTGGGAATTGATCCCGGGTGGATGGGCGCCCATAGCTGGGCGCCTACCATTCGGGCAGACAACTCTTTGGTTCAGTTGTAGGTCCCTAAGTTGAGTTAATATCGAGGGAAGCTAAAGAAAATGTCTAGAGGGGGGTGAATAGACTTTTCTAAAATCTTTCGATATATCAGAATTACAATGTGCGGAATACGAAATTATCAATGAGCCCAATTAAAGATTATACTCAACTTAATTCGAGAACTCTATTTCAGTAGTTTACTCAACTAGTCTTGTTTAGTTATGTATGTTTAACAAGTAAACAGTTAATCAATTCAAACAAACAAAACAGTAAAGTAAATCAAACACGAGATTTATAGTGGTTCGACAACTTGTCTACATCCACTCTCACAAACCCAGTTGTGAAATTCTTATTAACTCTTCCAATCGAGTAATATGTTCTTGTGGCTTTAAGTCCCAAGAAATAAGACTTAGATCTTCTCGATTATATCTCCAGATATATCTTCGATCTTACTAGCTATTTTACAAGTAACTAGCAACTTGAAACAATAAACGAAAATAAAACTTCTCTTCGTTCAGTAGTAGCCTTCTGATTTCTTCACTTGACTTGTGTAGCTTCACTTTCTGAACTTCAATCTCTGAGAGTAATTTCTTCACTTGAATCTTCAATAATGCTTGCAGTATCAATATTTCAGTAGTCGTATCAGTATCTCAGTAGTCTCTAATGAATCAATACCATGAGGTATTTATAGACTTCCAATTCCAAGAACATTCAGTTGTATAACAACCTTTTCTTGAAAACTATCTTGTAACTGATTCCTTATATCCTTTCACGCGTTTCTTCAGTTAATTAGTTATTACTTAACTAATTCTTCAATCTTTATCTTCAACACGCGTTTTTGTAACTAACTTTAGTCTTCTTGTCTTGTCTTGTTGAGTCGTACCTGTCTTGTTCAGTAGTAGTAGACTGTGTCTTCTACTTGTCTTGTGCAGTAGACTTCTTCAGATTACAACATAGAACTTATCTAGTCCTATCAACTAATCCTAACAAGACTATTACATTACGTTAAGCTTCTTGTTATAAAGCTTAGTCAACTTATAAAACTATACAAAGAATCTATCTATTACATTTAAAATCATGAGCTCTATACAACAATTATTCATAGCTCAATAACAATCTTAACATATACAAATAACAAATATGAAGTACTTATAAATCGTACTTATCTTTCAATAATACTTGTCTTTTAAAACTTAGTACTTGTCTTGTGAACTCTACTGATCTGTTTAAGATGACTTCAACTTAACTAGACTAGATCAGTCAATACTTAGAAAATATTCAAGTCTTCTTTTGGCTTATCAAAACTTTATCTTTTATCTTTTATTCATCATTTAGGACTTGTTCTAGGATTCATATCCCAACAATTTCCCCCTTTTTGATGAAGCCAAAACTACCTGAATCTTTTCATAATAGTAGACTAGTTAAGTAGTTATCTTGTCTTTAAACATCAAATAGTACTTATCTTTTCATTCATTTCGAAATAAGATCAGTAGATATTACAAATACTTACTCAAAATAAAACTAAGTAATCAGAGCAAAAAAACTAATCTGAAAGATTACCTTCTTCTGAATTTGGAACACAGAATGCTTCTAGGAGTCTCCTGTGAATAACACTGATATGATCTTCATCTTCAATCTTCTCTTTATCAAGTAGCTCTTCTTCAAATTTCTTGATCAAGTTAAGATCAACTCTTTTTCCTGAGCTTGTCATAGGAGTCTTCCATCTTGGAAAGATCGGTACTAAAATGTTGAAGTTTGCAGCAGCAGATATCCTCAATATCAGATTCCAAAGCATTTGATTCTGACCTTCCATAAACTTATCAAACATCGAATATAGTTCATCCGAACTTTCAGAATCACCATACTTTCTGATTATCCAGTGATCAAGTTCCCATTGTCTCTTCACCTTGAGCCAATCTTGACGATGCTCTTTGTCAATAAAGTAATCAATGAACTGATCTTCCATTTTCTCTTCATCTTCCTTCAGCTTCTGCAAATTCTCAATATGTTTTTCTATCTTCTTTTTGCTTGCATAGTGAGATTCATCACTTGGATCAACAACCTTCTGCTTTTTCACTTTTGTTGTTGTCTCCATCTCTTTAGGCTCTTCTATCTGAATAGATTTCCTTTTAGATATCAGTCGAGTTTGAGCTTCAACTTCAGGAGATGCAACAGCTTTGCCCTTCTCCTTCTTCTTCAACTCTTCAGCTTCAGCTTTAGCTTGCTCAACTTCTGCAGTTTTAACCAACCTGCCTCTGCCTCTCTTAGGCCTTCTGAGATCTTGCATAGCTTCAGCAGCTTCCTTCGCTTCTGGCTCAGCACTGGATTTAGATTTTTCAATTTCAGCACTAATCTCAGCACTAGTATCCATTGGTTTTGTCTTCTTTGTCTCTTCCCCCTTTTTGGCTTCATCAGTAGCCTGGAGAGAGAAAAGAGAAGTGAAACGAGTCATCTCTTCATACATGGCTTGCTTCATTAGACTTGTAGCTTTTTCAATCTGCTTTTCATGCGAACTGTTTTGACTCAACTTGTCCAGCTTGGTAGCCACCAACTCCAGCTTTTGAGTAGACAAGTTCAACTCATTCTTAAAATGTGTTGCGGTCAAACGTAACTTCTTATTCTCATCAGTCATAGCAGAAATAATTTGTTTAGCTTGGGCTAGCTGATCATAAGCTTCCTTCCTCTGAACATCAGCCACCTCGATTCTTGCTCTATAGACTCTTTCCAACTTCCTGGATTCAGTAGCTAGAACACGAGCAAAATCGACTGAACTCTTCTCTGAGTATTCTACCTGATCTTGGAGAAATCCTTCAAGCTGCTCAAACATATGTTGTCTGAATTCATCACCTATCTGATTGACTGCATTCACAATCATATCTTTTGAACTTGTCACAAGGACATTGTTTTGTTCAATAAGAGTCTTCTTTACATCAGATTTGAGAAAATCATCAATGGACGATTTTATAACACCTTTCAAATCAGCTTTCAACTCATCTATGGAAGCAGTTGAGAAACCTTGAGATGACTGACCAACTTCAGCATGAATGGCTTCTTCCATGATCACATCATCAACAATAGATATTACTTCAAGTAATTGGCCTTCTGTAGCAGTAGTCAATACCTTGTCTTCTACTACGTCTGATTCTAGAAACACACTTCCAGCTATGGCTTTCAGACTTGGAAACGGACAATAAGGCACTATAGCTAACTTAGCCTTCCTAAAAGCATCAGCCAAGTCCTTTCTCAACAAAGCGTGCAACTTCTCCATATATCCACAGAGTTCAATGGGAAGTAAATCATCAGAATAACGATTAATAAAAGCAAAATCTGACCTTGGACTGTGAGCATGATCTACTTGAAATCTGAACACAATGCCTCTCAACTGATTTGAGACATTGTCTAAGTCCAATATAGGGTCAGTAGACTGGAGTTCTTCAGCTAGTGTGACTTCAGACATAATCACATCTTCCTTAAAATCGGAATCCGAAACTTGAATACCCACATCAAATTTCGATTCTGAGCACATCGAATCATCAGGAATGTTTAGCAATCTCTTTGCAAGGGCGATGATGGCATGAGCTGGAAATAACTCTGAGTGGTCTTGAACACCACTGGTCTCCTTCTGTTCCATTTCCCAGTCCATAAAGTTTGAGATGCCACCTTTCCCTAAGATGACTTCGAAAAGATCATCTGTGCCAGACTTCTTCAATGCCACCCAAGTGCATACTCTTAGAAGTTTTTCAAATTGTTCTGATGCATAGTCGACTTCAAAAGTCGAGAGCTTCTTCTTCAAGTTTCTGCTCATCTTCGAACGGATTCTCTTCTCTCTTAGACTCATGGGATAATATACCAAGGATTCGAATCTAACTTCAAACGGGGTCTGAGTAGGTGGGGTCCCTATCTCAGTTGTTGCAGTGGCAACTGGCGTCTTTTTCTGAAGTAGATGGGTTAGAAGGTTCAACATATTCTGTTGAGGATAGAGAGAGAGTTTGGACTGTGGTTTCTGGGGGCTCCAATGTGTCTTGGTTTGGTGTGACAACTGTCGGAGTATCAGTTGTATCAATTATAGGAGTGTTTAAGGGAAGACTGGCTCTCAGCGGTCGTGCTGCCAGTACTTGTGAGGTTGGGGGTACAGGGCGAGGCCTAGATCGATGCGACCTAGCCTTGGTTCGAATAGAAGTAGACGGGAGAGAGAGAGAAATTGAAACAGATTGAGAAGAAGAACCAACCTGTATACTCGACTCGACTGGACGAGTAGGCGATTCAACTCTCACTAGAGTGTACATTTCAGGAATTTGTTCACTCGACTCCTTCTCTTGATTTGACTCTTCATCTGACTGAGTCTTCTCTGAGTCGTCTGCACTGGACTCTGCTTCTTCAGACTTATCTTGTGAAGAACTGGATGAATTTGCATATGGCAACACCTCTGAATCATCAACCTGAACTTGCCTTGGGGCAGCTGGCCTTGCAGCAGCCTGCTTCCTCATCGCTTCTATTTTCAAGTAGAACTTAAGAGGATGAAATGGCTTTCCTTTGCTCCAATCAGTCTTGTTGGGCATCAAAAATGGAAGTAATATACTCAGCTTGTTTCCATATCCAACAGCCTGTGATATTACCCAATTGCGAGTATCAACATCCACTCTAACACTTCTTTCGAAGTACATCATCCTGTCAGCTATCAGCTTAAACCAATTACCCTCAGTGATTCCATCGTATATAGCTGCCATTATCCTTGTTTTGGCTTGGGTAACTGAGTCATGAGACCCAGTGGCACATAGAAGCATCTTGCTAGCTATGTCCAGTAGAGTGCGATATTTTTCCAAGAGTTCACCCTTCTTGGCTGTAGGAGCTTTACCATCTGGTTTCAGTTTCATCTTCTTTCCACAGAAGATGCTTAAATACTTCATCTCCTGTCCTTCAGCATACTTTTCCACATCAATCGTTCCGATGGGTAGCCTTAATCTTTCGAACATAACCTCCCGAGTGATTTCCACTCGATTTCCATCAATAAAAGATTCAATTGCATCTCCCTGTCTGTTAGCGTTGGCATAAAATTCCAGAACCTCTTCCTCCAAAACAACTTGAGGAAACGCCTCTAGGTAGGGTTTTAGACCGCATCTGATGCATTTGGTCAAGATTTCCATATTTCCTTGTGATTTCCTTTGAAGAACAGAGATGGTTCAACATGCACCTTGTTGTCATTTATGTATCTCCCTAGATCAAACGGTGCCTGCATGTTGGAACTGACATCGAAAATAGAACGAATCGACATTGAATGATTTGTTATGAACAATGTAATCGAATAAGTAAGAAATCAATGTGTGCGCAAGTAGTAGAGTTAAGAAAACGTGGGTAGAATGTGTGCAAGTGTTTGGTTTTGTTTAAAACTGAATTTTAGATCCAACGGACAAGATCGAAGGATTAGATCCAACGGTCGGGACCTTTGGCATTCGGTTACGGAACCGAGACGAAAATGTGATTTGATTTTGTAAAATTGAAATCCGCCTCTCTTATTGGCAGAATTGAGGAGTGTACTCATCCGACCTAACATATTCGTATTTTGGCGCGAATTGAATGTATACACCTCATTAAATGAGGGTGTATAAATCCAATTCTAGGATATTCAAATTTTAACATTATCAAATTACTTTAATACCCTTAATTTGTTTCGAGTAAACACTTAACACATTTAAATCAAAGAAAACTTAGCTTGTCTGTTCGAGTCCATCCAGAACAGATGAGTAGTCCTAATCTTCGTAAGGCGAGTAGACTTAATTGCACAAGACGAGTAGTCTTATGACCACCAGTCGTGTTCCCCCTTCGACTGTGCTTGTCTATTTTGCAATACAGGTAGTCGAGTAAAATAATTAGAGTGAATATCAATTTAAGTCAATGATCAAGGTTCAAACAAGATGACTGTTACCAAACTAAAGAGTCAACATAAGGATCTTTAAGAAATCAAAGATTCCCCCTTGAATGTTTATTCCCTTAGTATTACCCTCAGCTTTACCAGCTTCCTCATCGGGTTGTTTGGTCAACTTGTCTGACCTTGTATACCTGTCTATTGAATGAGTAGATGAGTGCTCTGCTCCTTTTGTGGTAACTTGTCTGATTCTTCTTTTGTCTTAGAACTGTACCTGTCTGGTTAGTACATTGCTATATACTAGTAGGATCAAGATCAATTACTCCTAGACTAATGCATAATTCATGAAATCTGGCCTCAGCTAATGGTTTTGTGAAAATATCGGCTCTTTGAAAATCAGTATGAATCTTTTCCATGCGAATATTCTTCTTTTCTACATGATCACGTATGAAATGGTGTTTCACATCGACATGCTTACAGCGTGTGTGCAACACAGGATTTTGTGTAATGGCAATAACACTATTACTATCACAGAAAATAGGAACATTTGATTCATAGATATTATAATCTCTAAGCTGTTGAATAAGCCATAATAATTGACTACAACAACTACCAGCAGCCATGTACTCGGCTTCAGTAGTAGAGGTAGCAACACTTGTCTGCTTTTTCGAAAACCATGAAATGAGTTTTGTGCCTAAGAATTGACAAGAACCAGATGTAGATTTCCTATCTATTCTACAACCACCAAAATCAGAATCAGAGTAGCCACTTAGAGATAAATCATCATTTGAAGGATACCATATACCACGATTGATGGTTCCTTTCAAATATTTCAATATCCTTTTAGTGGTTTCCATATGACTCTCTTTTGGATTAGCTTGAAAGCGAGCACATACACCAACAGAAAATGCAATATCAGGTCTACTAGCAGTTAAGTACAGTAATGAACCAATAAGTCCACGGTAATGAGTTTGATCAGCACACTTACCATTCTCATCTGGATCCATCCTGTAAGTAGGTTGCCTAGGTACTCTCTAGAAGATTTACATGTCTTAATACCATACTTGTCTAGTAGATTACGAGTATATTTTGCTTGATTTATGAAAATCCCTTCTGGGGTCTGTTTTACTTGAAGTCCAAAAAAGTAATTCATTTCACCCATCATAGACATCTCAAATTTACTTTGCATGAGTGTTGAAAAACTTTCACTCAGCTTTTTGTTAGGTGATCCAAAAATGATGTCATCTACGTAAATTTGGACGAGTAAAATGTCTTTCCCTTCTTGTCTTCTGAACAAGGTTCTATCTACCTTGCCCTTAGTACAACCATTTTCTAATAGAAATTGAGAAAGAGTATCGTACCAGGCTCTTGGAGCTTGCTTTAGTCCATATAAGGCCTTCTTTAATCTGTATACCTGATTACCTTTGACTTCGAAACCTGGGGGTTGTTCAACATACACTTCTTCCGCAAGAATACCGTTAAGAAATGCACTTTTAACATCCATTTGATATACAGTAAATTTCATGTAAGCAGCATATGCAAGGAACAATCGAATGGCTTCTAGTCTAGCAACAGGAGCATATGTTTCATCATAATCTATGCCTTCAGCTTGTGAATAGCCTTGGGCGACTAGTCTAGCCTTGTTACGAACAACTACATCATTCTCATTTTTCTTATTCTTGAAGATCCATCGAGTGCCAACTACATTATGATGTTTAGGTCTATCAACAAGTTCCCAGACGTCATTTCGAACAAACTGATTCAACTCGTCTTGCATAGCGATGATCCAATTACTATCAGCTAAAGCCTCTTTGATGGTTTTAGGCTCGATAGCTGAGAGGAAACAACACCAGCAAAACAAAGATGGACTAGATTGTTCTTGCGACTCAAAGAGTTGTCGTCTAGTCTTCACACCAACAGTAGAGTCACCAATGATATTTTCAGTATTATGCGCAGATTTCCATGTATTTCTATTCTTAACAATAACACTATCATTTATATCATGTACAGCATCATGCATGTCAACATCAATTATATCATCAACAGATTTACCTGGACTAGATGAGTCAACTAGAGCAGGCATGTCTACTGGTCTAGTAGACTTACCTTGAGCACTTACCCTTTCCTTGTCATCAGTTTCGAGGGCTTTCATGAATGGATTGTATGCTTGAACGGATTCATATACCTCTGAGTCTTTGTCAGATTCGATAGTTAGCTCAGTAACTTTCTCACTGATCTTGTTGGCAGACGAGTCCTGTCGAGATTCTTCGAAAACCACATGTGGTGTTTCTTCCACACAAATGGTTGAGTAGTTGAATACTCTAAATGCTTTGCTAGTCGAGGAATATCCTAAGAATATCCCCTCGTCTGCTTTAGCATCGAATGCATTCAACTTGCTTTTCCCATTGTTATGGATGAAACATTTACAACCAAATATATGAAAATATGAGACTCTGGGTTTTCTACCTTTCCATACCTCATAGGGCGTCTTACCTAGTGCTTTATTGATAGCACTTCTATTTTGTGAGTGGCATGCAGTATTGATGGCTTCTGCCCAAAACTTCTGAGGCATATTATACTCTGTCAGCATGGTCCTGCAGGCCTCCTTAAGAGTTCTGTTCCTTCGTTCTGCTACTCCATTTTGTTGTGGTGTCCTTGCTGCACTAGTAAGGTGCTGGATGCCACGCTTAGAACAAAATTCTTTAATATAGCAGTTAATGAATTCAGTACCCTTGTCACTACGGATCTTGACAATTGACTGATTCTTCTCAACCTGTAACTTCTTCAACAGATCAGGCAAAAGTGTTTGTGTATCACTCTTCTTATGTAAGAAGACTACCCAAGTGAACTTAGAATAGTCATCTACCACAACAAGTGTGTACCTTCTACCGTTCAAAGTTGGAGGAGTTATTGGGCCATGTAAGTCCATATGTAGAAGTTCAAGAACTCTACTTGTTGAGAGGGATGGAATAGATTTGAAAGAACCCTTTACCTGTTTACCTTTTTGACAGGACGTGCATACATGTGACTTGTAGTAGACTTCATTGGGAATGCCTTCCACAAGGTAGTCTCTGGCTATCTTATTAAGAACCTTAAAGTTTAGATGACACAGGCGTCTATGCCAGAGCCAGCCAAGTTCTTTAGGATTCTTAGTAAGTAGACAGGTGTCCCTCGGACAACTGTTCCAATTCACTATGTACACACTTCCTTGTCTTATGCCGACCAGTAAGACTGTGTGTGTTCTTTTGTCAATGATTTCACATTTGCGACTCTTGAACTGCACCTTGTATCCACGATCACAAAATTGTGAAACAGAGAGTAAATTGTATTTCAAGCCTTCAACATATGAGACATCTTGGATCTCTATGTCTCCATTCCGAATGTAGCCGAATCCTTTGGTAACGGCAGTGGAGCTATCACCAAATATTACTTTTGGTCCTTCTTGCTCATGGCAGCTTGATAAGAGAGTCTTGGTACCAGTCATGTGGTGCGAACAGCCACTGTCTATGTACCAAGTTTCTCCTATTGAGCCACCCTTCTTGTATAGATCGAGTCGACCCTGCATCAGATGATATTACATAATTTAGGTACCCTCCTTGTTTATTGGGGTCCTGGGGGGTTAGTCGAGTTCAATGGAATCCAAATGTACATTGGAGTCCTGAACAAGTTTGATCTTCTGAGCTTTCGACCATATTTGTTGCAAAATAAGACCTTGTTATCCTTATCTGGCCTATCAGTCGAGTTCGGGTCTACTCTTTGGAGATAGCCTTTCGACTTGATCTCTACTTGAGCAGGCACTTGTCTATGATAGTCAGAGTAGGGTTTATATGCATTAGGTCCATACGGTTTATAGACATGTTTAGGTCTTTCTTCTCCTTCGATATCATATGACAAAGGTGGAGGATATAGAACAGCTTGTGTACGATATTTTGGACCTTCCTGTCTAGGTCTAGACGAGTAGAGTTGAGACTGCCTTATAAAAGGAGGTCTAGACTCTTGTCGTCTAGTCTGTACTTGTCTAGTACTAGTCTCCTCGGGATACCAATCCTCGTATCTGACCTGATTTGGTCGTCCACGATTCCTAGTCCTTTGTTGACTTGTCTTAAACGGAACAGGCTTGTTGTTAACTTTCTTTTTACCTCCCTTGGTAATTGGAATGTTAACTTGAGCTTGTTTTGGTACTGTACCTTTAGATGGAGTATCAATATCGTATATCATTGGTTCTTTTCCTTTATCATTAGTCAAAGAGCTTGAGATGAAAATAGTAGGGTTCTTAGGAACTTGAGTAGATGAGCTGGGTGTCTCAGCACCTATGCCTGTCTTGTCAGCAGGAGCCCTATACCTATCTGACAGTTCAAAGTTAACCTTAGATGAGTTAACCAGGTCAGTAAGTTTAAGGTCTAGAGTGACAACCTCGGTTTCTAAGAACTTATTACGTTCTTCAAGCTTTTTGCACTTGCTTTTTAAAACATTGAAATCATGTTTCTCAGTAGCATGTGTCTTAAGTAGGTCTTGATACAACTTGTCTGTCAATGCACACTTGTCTTTAAGTTGCCTTAACTCTTCTTGCAAGCGTTCATTTGGGACTGTTATATTAGGATCTACTTTAGACTGGGCTTCCTTAAGATCAATGATTTCTTGTCTTAAAATGATGTTTTCGTCACTGACTTCAATGAATGCCTTGTTGGCAAGTAGGAGGTCGTCTTCGACTGCACTAGTAGAGTGCTGAAGGCTACTCCCTACTTTGCTACTGGCAGTATCACTTTCATCAGATTCTGATTCATCACAAGATTGAAAAGAAGTCGCAGATGATACCTCTTGGTCGATCTTAGCCATGCAGCATAGACCATCATCTACAATAAAAGCTTCATCGTGATCTGGTTCAGACGGGTTGCTAGATGAGGATGATGGCAACTCGTCTGAGTCAGACTCAGAGTCATCATTGGCCATCATTGCCTTCTTACCACGGTTGTATCTTCTTTCCCTTCGTGCTTTGCGTTCTTCTCGATCATCGGTACTCAGGTCTGGACATTCATATATGTAGTGACCTGGCTTCTCACAGTTATAGCACAAGAGATCATTAGTAGCCTTTTTAATAGGAGAGTTGTTCCTTCGTTTATCACGTCTATCAGAACCAGTAATCTTCCTACCATCAGACTCTCTATCTTGTCTGTTACCTTTCGAGACTTCGTCTCTCCTTTCGGACGAGTTTCGGTCTCGTCTGGTCTCAGACGAGTTCTTAGAAGCAGACCCTCTATGCTCTCTATAGAACTTCTTATATCTTCCGAAACGTTTATTCAGCCTATCAAACTTTCTAACCATGAGGCTTACCTGATCCTTCAGACTAAGATCAGTATCTAACTCGTCTTTCACAGAAGTAGACCTAGTTTTAGAATTCGACCTGTCTACCTTAGACGAACTAGCCTTAAAAGCAACGTTCTTAGATACAGCATGTTCTCTGTCGCTACTTACTATAGGTTCATCTTCGTCTAAATCAAACTCATGAGCCTTTAGAGTTTGAAACATAGTCTCTGCTGTCCATACATCTATATCTTGGGTATTCTTAACAAGCATTTTTACCATTTTCCATCGACTATCAAGGCTTTTGAGAATCCTAAGATTGATTTCACGTGGAGTATAAGATTTACCAAGGACTTCCAAGTCATTCATGATTTTGGTAAAACGAGTATCCAACTGGTCTATTGTTTCACCAGCTTTCATATGAAATGATTCGAATCTTTGGACTGCAGTGGAAAGCTTGCTTTCTTTGATTAGGGATGTTCCTTCACAAATGATAGCTAAGCGATCCCACATTTCTTTGGCAGTTTTACATTTTAACACTTTTCCCAGATACTCGTTAGGAAGAGTGTGTAAGATGTAATTCTTGGCCAAGCTATCCAAATTATTCTGTCTCATTTCTTCTGAGGTTAGTTCTGACCTTGGTTTCTTGACGAGTGTACCCACGGGTTGATTTGTGTCAAGGGCAGCAGTATTGGGGATCATGGTCACAATTGGACCTTCAGTGATGACGGAGATCATTAAGTCGTGAGTGGAGCTGAAGATGGCTTCCATCCTTAGCTTCCAATAGTCATAGTCTTGAACCTGGAACTTAGGTAACTTGTTAGCACTAATTTCGAGAGACATGATTCAAGAAGATACAAATATCACAGTATAGTATCAAGAAACAGATGTTTTCAAGTTCAGCGTTAAAGAACACGTAAGAGCACGTATAGACACGGACCAAGACTTCACCCAAGTCTTGAGTTGGTTATCAAGAAACAGCAGTTCGTAAACTACTGCTATGATACCACTTGTAGGTCCCTAAGTTGAGTTAATATCGAGGGAAGCTAAAGAAAATGTCTAGAGGGGGGTGAATAGACTTTTCTAAAATCTTTCGATATATCAGAATTACAATGTGCGGAATACGAAATTATCAATGAGCCCAATTAAAGATTATACTCAACTTAATTCGAGAACTCTATTTCAGTAGTTTACTCAACTAGTCTTGTTTAGTTATGTATGTTTAACAAGTAAACAGTTAATCAATTCAAACAAACAAAACAGTAAAGTAAATCAAACATGAGATTTATAGTGGTTCGACAACTTGTCTACATACACTCTCACAAACCCAGTTGTGAAATTCTTATTAACTCTTCCAATCGAGTAATATGTTCTTGTGGCTTTAAGTCCCAAGAAATAAGACTTAGATCTTCTCGATTATATCTCCAGATATATCTTCGATCTTACTAGCTATTTTACAAGTAACTAGCAACTTGAAACAATAAACGAAAATAAAACTTCTCTTCGTTCAGTAGTAGCCTTCTGATTTCTTCACTTGACTTGTGTAGCTTCACTTTCTGAACTTCAATCTCTGAGAGTAATTTCTTCACTTGAATCTTCAATAATGCTTGCAGTATCAATATTTCAGTAGTCGTATCAGTATCTCAGTAGTCTCTAATGAATCAATACCATGAGGTATTTATAGACTTCCAATTCCAAGAACATTCAGTTGTATAACAACCTTTTCTTGAAAACTAACTTGTAACTGATTCCTTATATCCTTTCACGCGTTTCTTCAGTTAATTAGTTATTACTTAACTAATTCTTCAATCTTTATCTTCAACACGCGTTTTTGTAACTAACTTTAGTCTTCTTGTCTTGTTTTGTTGAGTCGTACCTGTCTTGTTCAGTAGTAGTAGACTGTGTCTTCTACTTGTCTTGTGCAGTAGACTTCTTCAGATTACAACATAGAACTTATCTAGTCCTATCAACTAATCCTAACAAGACTATTACATTACGTTAAACTTCTTGTTATAAAGCTTAGTTAACTTATAAAACTATACAAAGAATCTATCTATTACATTTAAAATCATGACCTCTATACAACAATTATTCATAGCTCAATAACAATCTTAACATATACAAATAACAAATATGAAGTACTTATAAATCGTACTTATCTTTCAATAATACTTGTCTTTTAAAACTGAGTACTTGTCTTGTGAACTCTACTGATCTGTTCAAGATGACTTCAACTTAACTAGACTAGATCAGTCAATACTTAGAAAATATTCAAGTCTTCTTTTGGCTTATCAAAACTTTATCTTTTATCTTTTATTCATCATTTAGGACTTGTTCTAGGATTCATATCCCAACATCAGTTTTTAATATTAATTATATATGTATTCAATTGTTACTAATTTAGTTATTTTTACTCATTTAATAATTTATTTCACATTTATTAATTGATTAAATTTTAACTTGTAACAACTATATATGTATATATACATGTGTATATATATTGTAATTTTTAAAATAATTCCAATTGTAAAAAATCAATGTTACTTTAACAATTTTAAAAAAATAATAAATATTACAGCCAAACTTCATTCTCCCATCTTTAATTATGTCCCTCTTCATTTGCATCATCATATTTATAAATATTTTTATAAACATTCATACTGATTTATAAGACATAAAATTTGGAGAATTATTAAACATTTAATTATATAAATCGATTTTCTTGATTTAACAAGCATAGTTGATTTAATATTAGCCACGAAATATAATTATCATTGTTGTTCTTATTATTAACAACAAAATAAAACAATTTGATAAAAGTGTAGCGATAAAATATTTTAATTTTGTTGCAAATATTAATTCCAAGAAATTAGCCACAAAAAATATATTTCATCGCAAAATAATAGCGACTAAATATAATTTTCATTGTTGTCCTAATTATTAACAACAAAATAAAATAATTTGTTGCTAGTTTAGCGATGAAATATTTTTATTTCATCGCAAAAAGTAATTTCAATAAATTAGCCACAAAATATTATATTTCATCGTAAAATATTAGCGACAAAATATAATTTTCATTGTTGTTCTGATTATTAACAACAAAATGATGCAGTTTGTTGCTAATAAAGTGATGAAATATATAAATTTTGTTGCAAAAAATTAATTTCAAGAAATTAGCCACAAAAAATTCTATTTCATCGCAAAATATTAGCAACGAAATATATTTTTCATTTTTGTTCTAATTATTAACAACAAAATGAACCAATTTGCTGCTAATATAGCGATGAAATATATAAATTTTGTGGCAAAAATTAATTTCAAAAAATTAGCCACGAAAATTTCTATTTCATCGCAAAATATTAGCAACGAAATATAATTTTCATAGTTTTTCTGATTATTAACAACAAAATGAAGCAAATTGTTGCTAATATAGCGATGAAATATATAAATTTTGTTGTAAAATATAATTTCAAGAAATTAGCCACGAAAATTTCTATTTCATCGCAAAATATTAGCGAACGAAATATAATTTTCATTGTTGTTTTGATTATTAACAACAAAATGAAACAATTTGTTGCTAATATAGCGATGAAATATATATATTTTGTTGCAAATATTAAATCTAACAATTTAGCAGCGAAAGTTTATATTTCGTTGCTAAAAATTGATTTTAGCGATGAAATTTAGATTTGTCGCAAAATTTTCGTTGCTATTCCCCCCATTTCTTGTAGTGCCATCATAAGTCACAACCACAATCTTCATCAAAATATTCGTCGAAAATTGATGGTCCATACGTTGATTGCTCATCACCATGAAATATAGGACTACATACCAAAGTATTGATCGGTTGATAGATTTGCTTATTATCATCTTCATACGTTGATTGCTCATCAAGAATATTATTGTACACCGGTTGAAATCTCGGAACCATCATCGAGAATTGTACCTAGTCTCTAATTTCCAACTGATGCATATTGTGGTTATGATGGACCATCCATTTTCGATAAATATTTTGATGAGTTTATTGACGATGGTTATAGTGGCTCCCCAACTTTAAACTGCATAAAATAATTGAATTAGAGGTAGATAGCAGTTATTGAAGAATGTAAATAAGGAAACATACATCGCCTGTTTGTAAAATCCGACTAAATTAACATAGGGTAGGGTTGGTGTGCACTCAAGTACACCATGCACCTGAGTTGATGGGCCCATTTAACGGTCAGCTGTTGACCGTTGACCGGTCAACGCTTGATATTTTTTATTATTATTTATTTAGAAACTTACATTTTTCAATAATATTAACTTACATTTTTTTTTGGTAATGTTATAGCACTTTTAGTTATATGGTGTTGCACTTTTCAATTGTCGATTGACTTTTTTTTTGGTGTTGTACTTTTCACTAATATTTTCAGTTATATTCACTTACACTTTTTGGTAAGGTTATATTGCACATTTTAGTTATATGGTGTTGCACTTTTCAATTGTAGTGTCTTACACTTTACAATAATATTTTCATTTACAGTGACTTACACTTTTTAGTAATAATAACTTACACTTTACAATAATATTGTGTTGCACTTTTCAGTTATAATAACTTATATTTTTCATTAATATAACTTACACTTTTCAGTTATAATAACTTACATTGTTGGCCCTGAAAGATGATTAAGATACCAAAACCCCTTAAGACATGTCAATTAGATAAGTCAAATTGAAATGAACATATTTCAGGAATGTTGGAACATGTAGTTAAGGCTAGTTGAGAAGCTGATGTGTTAGGCAGCTCTTAGTGTATTTAGATGCACAAGTTGAGGGGGAACACATGCTTAAAAGATCACAAGAGACAAGTCCCCTCAAGGCTCAGAATCAAATTGATCCTAAATCTGCTGAAGTACCTAAATGGACAACTATGCTGATCAAGTCAGCTCAGTAATGTGTCAACTTTTCTGAAGACAAAAACATCATCAAGACCAAGTCTACCGAAGTATTTGTCTAAGCCCAGAAGAGAAGATCAGTAGAAATGTCTCAGCACACTTGAATCAGAACAGTTCCAAGTAAATGTCAAATGTGCTGATAAGGTCAAAGCTACTGATATGAATGTATGAATGCACAAGAATCATCAACAAATATGCTATGAAAGAGAATGAGGCAAGTCATCTGAAAGAGCCAAGCCAACACTGCTGATAAGCTAAGTCTGCTGATATTGATAAGCAGAATTGTCCAGATGATAAGGAATGTGGCCCTTATCAAAGGACCAATGATCAGAAGTGATGTCCATGTTTGATCAAGTGAATCTTCAAGTCAGACATTGGGAAGAGTGATTCAAAGTCAAGAAAAAGTGCAAACAATCGTTTACTTCCCAAATTAAGGACATGTCACTTTCAAGAAACTGTCTTCCAGTTGCAGAGTTCAAGGAAGATAAATATAGACATTTCGAGGTTGTCTCTCCAACGGACATAACCTCAAATTGCTCTATAAATACAGAAGTGTGGAAACCATTTGAATGCATCCAACTATCCTGCAATCTAAAGGAAACTGCAAGCTCATAAGCCTTCAAGCTTTCTAAGAAACATTCTTAGTTTCCAGAAACACTTCTTCTAAGCTGAACTACATTGTATATCAATCAAAGCTTAGAGAGATATCATATCCTATACACTAATCTCATTGTAAAGGATATCTCAACCTAGTTGGAACCAACATCAACCCTTATACCTTTCCAAAAGAAAGACAAGAAGGTTGTTGTAGTAGAAGTGTGAGGAATTGACTATTGAGAGAAGAACATTTCAATTCTGAGTTGAGAAGAGAGTACTAGGACTCTGATATTGTAGGTCCCTAGTTGAGTAGATAATATTGAGTAAGCTAAGAAAACGTCTAGAGAGGGTGAATAGACTTTTCAAAATATTTCAATATATCAAAGTACACAATGCGGAATATCAGATTATAATGAGCCCTTTAAGATTTATACTCAACTAATTATCGAAATTGAACTTCTGTATGAACACTTAACTTGTCTATTCTATATGCAATTTTAATCAATTAAACAAGTAATCAATCAAACAACAAATAAAACAGTAAAGTAAACAATACAAGATTTATAGTGGTTCGACAACTTGTCTACATCCATTCTCACAACTCTAGTTGCGAAATTTTATTAACTCTTCTTGTGGCTTTAAGTCCCAAGAACTAAGACTTCGATCTTCTCGATTATACCACCAGATATATCTTCGATCTAACAACTAGCTATTTACAAGTAACTAGCGACTTGAACAAAACTATAACAGAAAAACTTCTCTTAGTCCAGTAGTAGCCTTCTTCAAATTTTGACTTTTCTTGTGGCTTGAACTTTCTGAACTTTAACTCTGCGAGTTTCTATTTGCTTCGAATATCTCTTAGTAATCACTTTAGTATATCGAGTTTCAGTAGTCTTCAACGCTTCAATATCCTTCGATATTTATAGACTTCTGAATCTTCAAGAACAGTTTGTTATCCAACTAACTTTCTTGATAACTTCCTCTTGTAACTGTTTCTTCTTATCCTTCCACGCGTTTCAGTTAATTAGTTATTCCATAACTAACTCTTCAATAGATCTTTATCTTCTTACGCGTTTCTGACTTAAGTAACTTCTCTTCTTTTTTGCGCACTTGTCTTGTCTAGTCTTCCATACTTAGAATATTTCAGACTTCTTCATAACTCTTCTTGTCTGGTCATCAAGTCTTCTTATCTTTAGTAGACTTCTTCCAACAGTAGACTTCCATGAAAAACTAATCTATACTAGTCCTATCATCTAATCCTAACAAGACTATTACATTATGTTAAGCTTTATAACTCAGCTTAGTCACCTTAAATCTATACATCATTACGAACAAAACATATGAGCTTCTATACAACATTTAAATGCTCATCATAAAACCTATACAAACAACACAGTACTTATAAAACGTACTTGTCTTTTCTTTCTTTCTTTCATACTTAAACTTTTCTTTCTTTCTTCGTACTCTACTGATCTTGTCACAAGACGACTTCCATAACTAGATCAGTCAACACTTAGAAATATATTCAAGTCCACTTTTGGTTTATCAAAATTACTTCTTTCATCAATTAGGACTTTACATTAGGATTCATATCCCAACAATTTCCCCCTTTTTTATGAAGCCAAAACTACTTGAAACATTTAAAAGTAAGTAGATCAGTTAAGTAGTTATCTTCTCAAAATATGTTATCTTTTCATTCATAATCAGTAAGATCAGGTAGATTACAATTACTTAGCAAAATGAAATAGAAATAATAAAAGTACTTACAATTACTCACTTATGTTGTCAATGTATGGATTAGGAATGCAGAATGCATCAAGAATCCTTCTGTGAATGTCAGAAATATAATCTTCATTGTCGATCTTCTCCTTCTCGAGCAATTCTTCTTCGAACTTCTTCGAACTTCTTCACCTTGTTGAAGTCGATCCTTTTTCCAGAACCTAGTAGGGGAGTTTCCCACTTAGGAAAATCAGGAACAAGAATATTATATCCAACTGCAGTAGCAATGCGCATGATTAAGTTCCATAAGTTTTCATCTTCTGCTTCCATGAACTTATCAAAAACAGCATACAACTCTTCTTTGCTATCCGCATCACCATACTTCTTGATAATCCAATGATCAACTTCTCATTTCAACTTGACAATCTTCCAAACATCTCTATTCTCATTGTCAATGAACTTGTCTATTTGTGCATCTTCGATCAAGTCTGGATTTGCTTTCATCTTTTGCAGCCTTTTGATGTGTTTACCTAATATCTTCTTGTTAGCATAACGATCATCTTCAAGCTTCTGCCTCTTATGAAGTGTTTCAACTTCTTCATCATTTATTCCAGCAAGTATTTCTCCTAATACTTCTTTCTTCTTCTTCTCAAGATCAAGTTTCCTCTTAACTTGTCTTGTTCTAGGTTGAACATCTTCTATCGCAATTGATTTTCCTTTCGCCACCTTCTTCCGCTCTTCTGCACTTGCAGTGATCTGTTCTAGATCTGCTTTCTTTACTAGTCTTCTTCTTTTTGGTCTACTAGTCTCTTGAACAATAAGATCAGTCGTAGTCGCAGCAGCTTTCACATCTTCAGTCTCTTCCCCCCTTTTGGCTTCATCACTTGCCTTAAGAGTGAAAAGTGAAGTGAAACGAGTCATTTCTTCCTTAACAACTTGCTTCATCATCTCAGCAGCTCTGTCAATTTGTTGTTGATAACTCTTATCTTGACTCAGCTTGTCAAGCTTAGTAGCAACCAGCTCTAGCTTTCGAGTAGACAGGTTCAACTCATTCTTAAAATGATTTGCAGTTAAGTGAAGTAACCTGTTCTCTTCAGTCATGTCAGTCAATAGAGCTCGCGCTTGCACCAATTGATTTTTAGCTTCCCTTCTTTGCTCACCAGCAATTTCAATCTTAACTCGGTAGAGTCTCTCCATCTTCTTTGACTCTTCAGTCAAAACTCTCGTAAAATCAACAGAACACTTCTAAGAATAATCAATCTGTCTTTGCAAGAAGTCTTCTAGCTGAGTATACATTTCTTGTCTGAAAGTAGCATCCATCTGATTAACTTCACCAACAATCAGATCCTTCGATCTTTCAACAAGAGACTTATTTTGATCCATCAAAACTTTTTGTACATCCGATTTCAAAAACTCATCAATGGATGACTGGATTACTTTCTTCAAATCATACTTCAATTCATCAAATGAAGCAATCGGAATAGCCTGAGTTGTGTTAACAACTTCAACAGGAACAACTTCTTCCATGATGTCATCTTCATCAAGAATTTGCACTTCAAACAACTTGTCTTCCGATCAGTAGACAACACCTCATCTTCTACTGCTTCAACATCTGGAACGACACTTCCAGCAATAGCTTTCAAATTGATTGGAGGACAGTAAGGTACAATGGCTAACCTTGCTTCCTTCGCTTTTCTTTCAGTAGCATCTGAATCTATTTTCACCAATTCAACTAGTCTGGCAGTGTAAGCACACATCTCAGACGGAAAGTATTTTTCCACTTGTCTGGTGATCTGACTAACATTGCACCTTGGGCCATGTGCATGTTCAACTTGGAATTTAAACACCATTCCACGAATTTGATCAGAAATATTCTCCAGATCAATGTTTGGATCAGTAGACTGCACCTCTTCTGCTGGCTTAACATCTTGCATCAACTCGTATTCTGCAAGATCAGTTTTCGAGATCTGCACACCAACACTCGACTTTTTCTTCTGAACACAGCACATCATCGGAAATATTCAGCATCTTCTTCACCAAAGCAGTCAAGGCATGGGGTGGGAGTAGATCAGAATAGTTCTTAACTCCACTATTCTCTTGTTGTTCCATCTCCTAGTCTTGAAAGTTTGCGATTCCACCCATTCCTAGAATAACCTCAAATATGTCCTCAGTTGGACCTTTCTTCAATGCAACCCATGTGCATATCCTGGTCAACTTCTCATACGTTTCTGAAGTTGTGTCGATCTCAATTGATGGTAACATTTTCTTCATGTTTCTGGTCATCTGTGCACGCAGTCTCCTCTCGCGCATACATATCGGATAATCAACCAGGGATTCAAATCTGTTTTTGGGAGGGTTCTGAGTAAGTGGGGTCCTTAACTCAGTTGCTAAAGTGTCAGCTAGTGGAGTTCCCGAAACAGATGGGTTTGAAGGGTCAACATTTTTTGTTGTGGGTGTAGGAATAGTGTGGATGGTGGTTTCTTGGGGATTTGATGTGGCTAGGTTTGGTATCACAGCTGTAGAAGTATCAGCTGGAGCATATATACTTGTGTCTTGGCTAAGGTTCGAATTCAGAGGTTGAACATTCAATGGAGCGGTTCGGGAAATAGGTCTGGCACGAGATCGAAGTGATCTTGCCTTGGTTTTCACAGGAACATTAAGAGGAGGAGGAATGGAAGTAGCAAGAGAAGTACTAACCATTTTAGTCGACTCTACTGGTGGCGAACTAGACTCAACCATCACTAGTCTATAAGGTTCCTTGGCCTTAACTTCCTCTTCCAAAGCTTCATCTGACTCCGTTTCTTCAGAATCATCAACCGGATCAATCATCGCCTCATCTGACACATAGTTAACCAGTGCTCTACTAGTTCCAGCCTCAGGCTCGTCTTCTTCAGCACTAGACGAGACAGCTTCTAACATAGCGTCTCTTGGGTTAATTTTAACTTGCCCACGCTCAAGTTCTCTTTGCTCAGCTTGTCTGTCGAGAGCCTCCTTCTTCAAATAATGTTTCAGAACATGAAACGGCTTGCCTTTGCTCCAATCCGTCTTGTTTGGGAGTAAGATAGGTAGAAGGATACTGAGCTTGTTTCCAAAACTCACAACTGCAGACACCACCCATTCTCTGGCATCTGTGTCTACTTTAACATTCTTCTCAAAATACATCACTCGATCCAAGAACATTCTATACCAATTTCCATCATTGATACCATCATATATGGCAGCCATCACCCTTGCCTTTTGGAGAGTTACAGAATCATAACTTCCAGTTACACCAAGCAACATTTTGCTTGCGATGTCGAGAAGCGTCTTGTACTTTGGCAGCAACTCCTTCTTCTTCACAGACGGAACCTTTCCATCACGCCCTAGCTTCAATTTCTTACCACAGAAAATGCTAAGATACCTCAATTCCTGACCTGCCCCATAGGTTTCCACATTAATTGAACCCGAGGGCAAACGAAATGTGTTGAATAGAACTTCTCTGGTGATCTCCACTCGACATCCACCAACATATGCTTCTATGGAGTCGCCTTGTCGAGTAGTAGTGGCATAGAATTCAAGCACTTCTTCCTCAATGACCACTTCTGGAAAGGCCTCCAAATAAGGTCTCAAACCGCATCTGAAGCATTTGATAAGGATTTCCTAGTTGTCATCAGTATGCCTTCCGTTGAAGAAAACTGAGCTTTCGACGTGCACTTTCCCTTCTGAAGCATACCTTCCTAAATCAAATCTTGCTTGCATGTTAGTAGAAATGTCGAACATAGATACAATCGACATGGTGAACGAAATGAATAAGAATCAACACACAGAAAGAGAGTAGCAAGAGAGATTGATTGCTTGAGATTGGGTAAGTCGAGTGAATCGTGAGAAGAATTTTTTAGGAAAAATCGGTTTTGATACAACTGCCCTTTTTTTTAATCGACGGCCATGATCAACTCGATTGATCTAACGGCAGAAACCTTTAATATTCAGTTACGTAATTGAGAATATTATGTGATTTGGTATTGTAAACTTTGGAATCCACCTTTTTATTGGTTAGTACAGAGGAGTGTACTCATCTGACCTAATCCAGTAGGTTTAGGCGGGAATTGGGTGTATACACCTCATTAACTGGAGTGTATTCATCCAGTTTTAGGTTTTCCAAAATTTCGCATTAACAAATTATAATAATACCCTTCATGTACATTTAAACACTTAGTGAATTTTAAGATCACACGAGAGCTTATCTGGTCTGTTCGAGTTCATCAGAACAGATTAGTAGACTTCATCTGCACTAGACGAGTTCCCCCTTCGACTTTGCTTGTCTATCTGATTGTCAAACATCATCAAGTACCTGTCTCATCTTGTGCGACGAATGAGAGTAAATACAAGTAGTAAAGTAGAATAATTAATATGAATATCAATCAATTACAGAATTTCAAAGTTTTGATCAAGATGACTTTTAACAAATTTAAGAATCAACATAAGGATATTTAAGAAATCATAGATTCCCCCTTAAATGTTTATTCCCTTAGTATTACCCTCAGCTTTACCAGCTTCCTCATCGGGTTGTTTGGTCACCTTGTCTGACCTTGTGTACCTGACTTGTTGACGAGTAGACGAGTGCTCTGTTTCTGAAGTAACTTGTCTAATCTCCTTACTTCTTTATGATGTACCTGTCTGGTTAGTACACAGCTATATACAGGTAGGGTCAAGATCAATTAGTCCTAGACTAATGCATAATTCTCTAAAACGAGCTTCAGCCAATGGTTTCGTAAATATTTCAGCTCTTTGAATATCAGTGTGAATCTTTTCCATGCGAGTATTTTTCTTTTCAACATGATCATGTATAAAATGATGTTTCACATCAACATGCTTGCAAAGTGTGTGTAGAACAGGATTTTGTGTAATGGCAATAGCACTGTTACTGTCACAAAATATGGGAACATTTGATTCAATGATATTATAATCTCTAAGGGTGTGTTTGGTTTGGGATTGGCCCATCCGGATTTGGATGGGCCATCCCCCATCCCATCCCTCTCCATCCAAATACCCATTCAAATACCCATCCACCCCTATAATACATCTACATACCTATTTTTATACAATCACATCACTCTTTTTTTCTTTTAATCATTCATTCTCTCTCCTACTTTTCTTCCACACATTTATTCTATCTCCTACTTTTCTTCCACACATTTATTCTCTCTCCTATTTTTCTTTCACACATTTATTCTCTCTCATACTTTCTTCCACACATTTATTCTCTCTCCTACTTGATTTGACATAAAATTCTCCATCCACACCTATTTTTCAATCTCAATCCAAACACAATTTTTATTCAATTACTATTCATGGATTACCCCATCCATATTTTTCCAATCTCCATCCCCATCCCATCCACTACCATCCCTAACCAAACAGCACCTAAGCTATTGAATGAGCCAAAGTAGTTGACTACAGCAACTACCAGAAGCCATGTATTCGGCTTCAATTGTGGAAGTAGCCACACTGGTCTGCTTTTTCGAAAACCATGAAATAAGCTTTGTGCCTAGAAATTGACAAGAACCAGAAGTAGATTTCCTATTTATTCTACAACCACCAAAATCAGAATCAGAGTAGCCACCTAGGGATAAATCATCATTCGAAGGATACCATATACCACGATTGATGGTTCCTTTCAAATATGTCAGTATTCGTTTAGTGGTTTCCATATGACTCTCTTTTGGATTAGCTTGAAATCGAGCACATACGCCAACGGAGAAAGCAATATCAGGTCTACTAGCAGTTAAGTACAGTAATGAGCCAATTAGACCACGATAATATGATTGATCAGCACTCTTACTGTTCTCGTCTTGATCCATCCTGTAGGTGGGTAGCATTGTTACTCCAGAAGATTTGCAAGTTTTAATACCATACTTGTGTAGCAGATTTCTAGTATACTTGGCTTGATTTATGAAAATCCCATCGGGAGTTTGTTTTACTTGAAGTCCAAGAAAATAAGTCATTTCTCTCATCATTGACATTTCAAACTTACTTTGCATGAGTGTTGAAAAACTTTCACTCAGCTTTTTGTTGGGTGAACCGAAAATGATATCATCCACGTAAATTTGAACAAGTAGGATAGCCTTACCTTCTTGTCTTCTGAACAAGGTTCTATTGACCTTGCCCTTGGTAAAACCATTTTCTAATAGAAATAGAGATAGAGTATCGTACCATGCTCTTGGAGCTTGTTTCAATCCATATAAGGCTTTCTTTAACTTGTACACTTGGTTGCCTTTCACCTCGAAACCTGGAGGTTGTTCTACATACACTTCTTCCGCAAGAATACCGTTAAGAAATGCACTTTTAACATCCATTTGATATACAGTAAACTTCATATAAGCAGCATATGCAAGAAATAATCGAATGGCTTCTAGTCTAGCAACAGGTGAATAAGTTTCATCATAATCTATGCCTTTAGCTTGTGAATAGCCTTGGGCTACTAGTCTAGCCTTATTTCTTACAACTACATCATTCTCATCTTTCTTATTCTTGAAAATCCATCGTGTGCCAACTATATTATGGTGTTTTGGCCTATCGACAAGTTCCTAGACGTCGTTTCGAACAAACTGATTCAACTAGTCTTGCATAGCGATGATCCACTTACTATCAGCCAATGCCCCATTAACGGTCTTAGGCTCGATAGATGAGCGAAAACAACACCAGCAAAACATAGATGGACTCGGCTTTTCTTGCGACTCAAAGAGTTGTCGTCCAGTCTTTACACCAATAGTAGAGTCACCAATGATATTTTCAGTATCATGAGCAGATTTTCATGTTTTTCTAGTCTTAACATGTGTACTATCATCATCTAAATCAGCTACAGCATCATGCATTTCAACATCATTTGTATCAGTTGTTGGGATATGAATATCCTTAGTTTAGTTTTGATAAATCAAATCAAACATGTAATAGGATAAGTTGTATTGTATAGACAACTTTATTATACATCTTGTAATAGATAGGACTCTGGTTAGAAGAGAAGACTTGTCAAATGCTCAAGAAGAGAAGAGAAGACCAAGACCAGAAGTCTCCTGATAAGATGAGTTGAACTCATCTTACAGGAAAAGAAGAGTAAAAACAGCTGAGTAAAGACAGCATAGTAAAGACAGCAGCTGAGAAGAAATAGCAGCTGTGTAAAAACAGCTGAGTAAAGACAGCAGAGTAAAGACAGCAGCTGAGAAGAAACAACAGCTGTGTAAAGACAGCTGAGTAAAGACAGCAGAGTAAAGACAGCTGAGTAAAGACAGCAGAGTAGAAGTCTTCTTACCAGCAGAGTAGAAGTCTTCTTACCAGCAGAGTGAAGTCTTCTTACCAGCAGAGTGAAGTTTCTTACCAGCAGAGTAGAAGTCTTCTTACACAATTAAAGGAAGACCAATCACAGCTGAAATCAAGGATTGACAAGATATGTGCACAAGAAAGGAAAGTCAAAGATATGATTGAAATTACATGACAATGGTAATATTCAATCATATCAAATCAAGAGATTGTCAATTCCTCAATTAGTGGAGATTTGAATTGCTATCATCCAACGGTAACATTCAAACATCAACACTATATAAATGAGCTCATACATCATTGGGAGAAGTGAAGAGGTGTGAGATGCAAAGGTCGAGCAAAGGTCATAAAGTCCAGAAATAAGAAGAGCTCAAGAAGATCGTATATGAAGATTCAACACGCATCACCTCATCCCAGTGAGTGAACTCATAACATCTAAGCCAGTGAAGCCACTCATATATATCCATAGCTTATATAGAATTTCCTAATCCTAGCATGAGGCTAAAACAGATTGTAAGGGAAATTCTCACCTAGTTCATATACACAAAACCCACCTTCTACCATAAAACCCTAGAAGTCAAGTTGAGTGTTCGTCACTGTAAAGAGTCCAAGTGCTCTATAATCACTTGTGTAGTGCAAGTGCAAGTGCTTACAATCACTTGTGGGGAAGTGCAAGTGCTTACAATCACTTGTGGAGACCGTAGCAGTTAAGGAACTGGCTCAGATCTCAAAGTCCTACCCTTGGGACTATAAAGGTCAAGGCCCTTGTAATTTTTGGTAAATTAAAGGGATTAAAAATCACGTGTGGACGTGAGAGTGGACGTAGGAACGTTTATCCGAACCACTATAAATTACTGTGTTATTTACATTCTGCACTCTATTTTTCAAGTTTTTTCATACATATTTGTGCATAAAATGTTTTACACACTGTATTTAATAAATAGACGAGTATAATCTTTATGGGCACACTACAATTCCGCACTTAACTCCGATAGGTAATTAATCAGCCGACTAACTAGTCCTAGGCCCCTAGTGAAATCAGCGGACTAGTTACTTTGAAGAGTTAGTCTATTTTCCACACCATCAGCAGACATCAAGTCAGCTGATCTTACACTCGTCTCAGGGACCAACAAGTGGTATCAGAGCCATGTGTTCAAAAGACCATTGCTCTGAATTTTTTATCTTCGAAAATCTGCACTTTTCTGTTGTTTTCAGAATTTAGCGTGTGAGTACACTTTTTAAAGTGGAATTGATGTTTTGAATCGAACTCGCTGCTAGGCAGTGATGTGTAATGCTTTTTGGTCAAATTCCATCGTTTGAGCCATCAAAAACACGTTTTTCTGTTTTCTATGGTCACCTGAATAGATCCGTTTTTGAAAAACTGTTTTGCATGCATTCTGTTTTCATAAAAATCATACTTGCAGGTATTTGGATTATTGTGTGTTAAGAGCAGGTCAACAACTATGGGGGAACTTCAGTTCAACTGAGTTCTAGCCCTATCTGGATTTACACGCGTATGAGCAAGAAGAGGAGATCAAGATGATCAAGTTGTTAGAAGACCTGAAGACAAGAAGAGCTTAATTGGAAGTCGTCTGATTTGCAACATATCAGCTGAAGAGTAGACAAGAAGACCTTTGTAATAGCTGATTAGGTGAGTCCGTGCTTGTAAAGTGCAATATTAATAAAACTCATCTTTTTAGCTTTTGGAGATAACATCTAGTTATCTCATCTGATAACAACTTCTCATTGTCCTCATATAAAAGCCTTCTGTTTTTACTCTTCTGCACTATTATATGGACTCTAGCACTGTCTGTTCTTTATTGCTTCAGTTAGTGTTAGATGATTTGGTTATATCAAAAATGGGGAAATTGTTGGGATATGAATATCCCTAGTTTAGTTTTGATAAACCAAATCAAACATGTAATAGGATAAGTTGTATTGTATAGACAACTTTATTATACATCTTGTAATAGATAGGACTCTGGTTAGAAGAGAAGACATGCCAATGCTCAAGAAGAGAAGAGAAGACCAAGACCAGAAGTCTCCTGATAAGATGAGTTAAATGAGTAGAAGTCTTCTTACCAGCAGAGTAGAAGTATTCTTACCAGCAGAGTAGAAGTCTTCTTACAAGCTGAGTAGAAGTCATCTTACAACCAGCTGAGTAAAGACAGCAGAGTAAAGACAGCAGCTGAGAAGAAACAGCAGCTGAGTAAAGACAGCACAATAAAGACAGCAGCTGAGAAGAGACAGCAGCTGAGTAAAGACAGCTGAGTAAAAACAACTGAGTAAAGACAGCTGAGTAAAAGGCAGCTGAGTATAGACAGCAGCGGGGTAAAGACAGCAGCTGAGTAAAAGACAGCAGAAGCTTAAAAGAAAGATCAGATGAGTACCCAATTAAAGGAAGGCCAATCAGAGTTGAAGTCAATGATTGACAAGATACACACAAGAAAGGAATGTCAAAGATATGATTGAAATTACATGACAATGGTAATATTCAATCATATCATATCAAGAGATTGTCAATTCCTCAATTAGTGGAGTTTTGAATGCCATCATCCAACGGTAACATTCAAACTCAACACTATATAAATGAGTCCATACATCATTGGGAACGTGAAGATGAAAAGGTCGAGCAAAGGTCATAAAGTCCAGAAATAAGAAGAGCTCAAGAAGATCGTATATGAAGATTCAACAGGCATCACCTCATCCCCAGTGAGTGAACTCATAACATCTAAGCCAGTGAAGCCACTCATATATATCCATAGCTTAGAGAGAATTTCCCAATCCTAGCATGAGGCTAAAAAAGATTGTAAGGGAAATTCTCACATAGTTCATATACACAAAACCCACCTTCTACCATAAAACCCTAGAAGTCAAGTTGAGTGTTCGTCACTGTAAAGAGTCCAAGTGCTCTATAATCACTAATGGAGTGCAAGTGCAAGTGCTTACAATCACTTGTGGGGAAGTGCAAGTGCTTACAATCACTTGTGGAGACCGTAGCTGTTAGGACAGCTCAGATCTGAAAGTCCTACCCTTGGGACTATAAAGGACAAGGCCCTTGTAATTTTTGGTAAATTAAAGGGATTAAACATCACGTTAGGACGTGAGAGTGGACGTAGGAACGTATATCCGAACCACTATAAATTAATGTGTTATTTACATTTCTGCACTTTACATTTCAAGTCTTTACATACATATTTGTGCATAAAATGTTTTACACACTGTATTTATTAAATAGACGAGTATAATATTTATGGGCACACTACAATTCCGCACTTAACTCCGATAGGTAATTAATCAGCCGACTAACTAGTCCTAGGCCCCTAGTGAAATCAGCGGACTAGTTACTTTGAAGAGTTAGTATATTTTCCACACCATCAGCAGACATCAAGTCAGCTGATCTTACACTCGTCTCAGGGACCAACAAGTAGTTGTTGGGATATGAATATCCCTAGTTTAGTTTTGATAAACCAAATCAAACATGTAATAGGATAAGTTGTATTGTATAGACAACTTTATTATACATCTTGTAATAGATAGGACTCTGGTTAGAAGAGAAGACATGCCAATGCTCAAGAAGAGAAGAGAAGACCAAGACCAGAAGTCTCTTGATAAGATGAGTTAAACTCATCTTATAGGATAAGAAGAGTAAGAGTAAGATGAGTAGAAGTCTTCTTACCAGCAAAGTAGAAGTCTTCTTACCAGCAGCGTAGAAGTCTTCTTACAAGCTGAGTAGAAGTCATCTTACAACCAGCTGAGTAAAGACAGCAGCTGAGAAGAAACAGCAGCTGAGTAAAGACAGCACAGTAAAGACAGCAGCTGAGAAGAGACAGCAGCTGAGTAAAGACAGCTGAGTAAAAGGCAGCTGAGTATAGACAGCAGCGGGGTAAAGACAGCAGCTGAGTAAAAGACAGCAGAAGCTTAAAAGAAAGATCAGATGAGTACCCAATTAAAGGAAGGCCAATCAGAGTTGAAGTCAAGGATTGACAAGATACACACAAGAAAGGAAAGTCAAAGATATGATTGAAATTACATGACAATGGTAATATTCAATCATATCATATCAAGAGATTGTCAATTCCTCAATTAGTGGAGTTTTGAATGCCATCATCCAACGGTAACATTCAAACTCAACACTATATAAATGAGTCCATACATCATTGGGAACGTGAAGATGTGTGAGATGAAAAGGTCGAGCAAAGGTCATAAAGTCCAGAAATAAGAAGAGCTCAAGAAGATCGTATATGAAGATTCAACAGGCATCACCTCATCCCCAGTGAGTGAACTCATAACATCTAAGCCAGTGAAGCCACTCATATATATCCATAGCTTAGAGAGAATTTCCCAATCCTAACATGAGGCTAAAACAGATTGTAAGGGAAATTCTCACCTAGTTCATATACACAAAACCCACCTTCTACCATAAAACCCTAGAAGTCAAGTTGAGTGTTCGTCACTGTAAAGAGTCCAAGTGCTCTATAATCACTTGTGGAGTGCAAGTGCAAGTGCTTACAATCACTTGTGGGGAAGTGCAAGTGCTTATAATCACTTGTGGAGACCGTAGCGGTTAAGGAACTGACTCAGATCTCAAAGTCCTACCCTTGGGACTATAAAGGTCAAGGCCCTTGTAATTTTTGGTAAATTAAAGGGATTAAACATCACGTGTGGACGTGAGAGTGGACGTAGGAACGTATATCCGAACCACTATAAATTACTGTGTTATTTACATTCTGCACTCTATTTTTCAAGTCTTTTCATACATATTTGTGCATAAAATGTTTTACACACTGTATTTAATAAATAGACGAGTATAATCTTTATGGGCACACTACAATTCCGCACTTAACTCCGATAGGTAATTAATCAGCCGACTAACTAGTCCTAGGCCCCTAGTGAAATCAGCGGACTAGTTACTTTGAAGAGTTAGTCTATTTTCCACACCATCAGCAGACATCAAGTCAGCTGATCTTACACTCGTCTCAGGGACCAACAAGTGGTATCAGAGCCATGTGTTCAAAAGACCATTGCTCTGAATTTTTGATCTTCGAAAATCTGCACTTTTCTGTTGTTTTCAGAATTTAGCGTGTGAGTACACTTTTTAAAGTGGAATTGATGTTTTGAATCGAACTCACTGCTATGCAGAGACGTGTAATGCTTTTTTGGCCAAATTCCATCGTTTGAGCCATCAAAAACACGTTTTTCTGTTTTCTATGGTCACCTGAATAGATCCGTTTTTGAAAAACTGTTTTGCATGCATTCTGTTTTCATAAAAATCATACTTGCATGTATTTGGATTATTGTGTGTTAAGAGCAGGTCAACAACTAAGGGGGAACTTCAGTTCAACTGAGTTCTAGCCCTATCTGGATTTACACGCGTATGAGCAAGAAGAGGAGATCAAGATTGTTGGTCCTTGGTGGAGTATAACACAAGTGTATGGGGGGGGGGGAATGCACTTGTGTATTCAAATTCCTTTCTTTCTGACAAACTGGTCTTATCAGGCAAGTTGTCTCACAACTAGCCTGAATGAGAACTTTGATAGATACTTGTCCTACTAATTACTATTGAGTGATCAGTTGGCTAAATATCTAAAAGAGTTGCTAAGTGCGGAATGTGGTTGGCCTTTGACTCAAAGAGATACTCCAATTTAATTTCTGAAAAATACAGTTATCAGGGACTTTGTCCAAAACAGTTTTTCTTAACTTACTGAATTTTGCTCATTAAAATATGTTGGAATGTAAGTAAATAAAGAGTGCAGTAAGTAAATGGCACACAAGTTTATAGTGGTTCAGAGACTCAAGCTCCTACATCCACTTTCCCTGATTGAACAGGATAATTCCTTCACAATGGAATTAGCTTGTTTTATAGTGCCAAGGTGCACTGATCAACAACACTCTCTTAGTGTTTTGATCCCTAGGATAACTTGAGTCCTAGTGCTCAATCTCTCTGAGTTAAGACTGTGTTTCACAATAACAGTTCTTAACTCCTCACTTCTACAACAAACTCTTTCTTCACTAAATGAGATAAGGGTTTGAGGTATGGTTCCAACTAATAGAGATATCCTTTACAATAAGAACAGTGTAAAGGCTTAGGATATCTCAATGCTAAGCTTTGAGTATTCTACAAAGATTGGCTTAGCTTGATGAAGTGATTCAGGAAACTTGGGATTCTAGAGAACAGCTTGATTTCCTTTGAAAGCTTGATGATAGTTTGATAGCTTGTAGTTGGATCTATGAATCCCTTGATCACTTCTGTATTTATAGGCAAATTTGAGCAGCTAACCGTTGGAGGGATAGCAATTCAAATTTGTCTATTTGCAGCACCATTGAAACGGCTATGAAGCTTGGCATTCTTTTATCCACTGTGTAAAAGACCTCTTCAATGGTTGCTTGAATGAATGTGTTGACTTCTGAAAAATGCGGCTGAGATGACTTGTGTCAGATTCCAAATATGCACATTTCCCAAGGTTGATTTGTGGCAGAAGCTACACTCAACCAACGGTCAGATGGGACAAGCTCCCTGAACATTCCTGCTGCAATTTAGAATGTTCCAACATTCATTCAATGCTTCACTCTTTAATGCTCTAAGTCTTTAATGCTTGGTTCAGGCCATGATTGGCAATAAATGCTTCATTGAATGTGTCTTCTGTGGGCTTTGACATTTAATGCTCTTGATCATTTGTACTTCAATTGTTCTGATCATATGCATTTATGATCATTGCCTTAGTATGCTTGACCTCTTCAGCTTAGTTGTCCACTGTTATAGTTTGTCTTGCAAGATCAGCAACTTTGGCTTAGAAAACTTAATACATATCAAGCTGCCTAACATTCCAGCTTTGGACAACTATCCTCAATACTAAAATCTCACAACATTCCTGAGACTTTTCTCTTAAGCAATCTACATGCTCAAGTGTACTGAGACAACTTGCCTGAACTAGACTTGATCTTATCTCAACTAATCTGAACATCATCAATCAGGGGTTTTGGTATCTAGATCAAAATCATTTTATTCCCAACAAAGATGATCAAGTTGTTAGAAGACCTGAAGACAAGAAGAGCTTAATTGGAAGTCGTCTGATTTGCAACATATCAACTGAAGAGTAGACAAGAAGACCTTTGTAATAGCTGATTAGGTGAGTCCGTGCTTGTAAAGTGCAATATTAATAAAACTCATCTTTTTAGCTTTTGGAGATAACATCTAGTTATCTCATCTGATGACAACTTCTCATTGTCCTCATACAAAAGCCTTCTGTTTTTACTCTTCTGCACTATTATATGGACTCTAGCACTGTCTGTTCTTTATTGCTTCAGTTAGTGTTAGATGATTTGGTTATATCAAAAAGGGGAAATTGTTGGGATATGAATATCCCTAGTTTAGTTTTGATAAACCAAATCAAACATGTAACAGGATAAGTTTTATTGTATAGACAACTTTATTATACATCTTGTAATAGATAGGACTCTGGTTAGAAGAGAAGACATGCCAATGCTCAAGAAGAGAAGAGAAGACCAAGACCATAACTCATCTTATAGGATAAGAAGAGTAAGAGTAAGATGAGTAGAAGTCTTCTTACCAGCAGAGTAGAAGTCTTCTTACCAGCAGAGTAGAAGTCTTCTTACCAGCAGAGTAGAAGTCTTCTTACAAGTTGAGTAGAAGTCATCTTACAACCAGCTGAGTAAAGACAGCAGAGTAAAGACAGCAGCTGAGAAGAAACAGCAGCTGAGTAAAGACAGCACAGTAAAGACAGCAGCTGAGAAGAGACAGCAGCTGAGTAAAGACAGCTGAGTAAAAACAGCTGAGTAAAGACAACTGAGTATAGACAGCAGCGGGGTAAAGACAGCAGCTGAGTAAAAGACAGCAGAAGCTTAAAAGAAAGATCCGATGAGTACCCAATTAAAGGAAGGCCAATCAGAGTTGAAGTCAAGGATTGACAAGATACACACAAGAAAGGAAAGTTAAAGATATGATTGAAATTACATGACAATGGTAATATTCAATCATATCATATCAAGAGATTGCCAATTCCTCAATTAGTGGAGTTTTGAATGCCATCATCCAACGGTAAAATTCAAACTCAACACTATATAAATGAGTCCATACATCATTGGGAACGTGAAGATGTGTGAGATGAAAAGGTCGAGCAAAGGTCATAAAGTCCAGAAATAAGAAAAGATCAAGAAGATCATATATGAAGATTCAACAGGCATCACCTCATCCCCAGTGAGTGAACTCATAACATCTAAGCCAGTGAAGCCACTCATATATATCCATAGCTTAGAGAGAATTTCCCAATCCTAGCATGAGGCTAAAACAGATTGTAAGGGAAATTCTCACCTAGTTCATATACACAAAACCCACCTTCTACCATAAAACCCTAGAAGTCAACTTGAGTGTTCGTCACTGTAAAGAGTCCAAGTGCTCTATAATCACTTGTGGAGTGCAAGTGCAAGTGCTTACAATCACTTGTGGGGAAGTGCAAGTGCTTACAATCACTTGTGGAGACCGTAGCTGTTAGGACGGCTCAGATCTCAAAGTCCTACCCTTGGGACTATAAAGGACAAGGCCCTTGTAATTTTTGGTAAATTAAAGGGATTAAACATCACGTTAGGACGTGAGAGTGGACGTAGGAACGTATATCCGAACCACTATAAATTAATGTGTTATTTACATTTCTGCACTTTACATTTCAAGTCTTTACATAAATATTTGTGCATAAAATGATTTACACACTGTATTTATTAAATAGACGAGTATAATATTTATGGGCACACTACAATTCCGCACTTAACTCCGATAGGTAATTAATCAGCCGACTAACTAGTCCTAGGCCCCTAGTGAAATCAGCGGACTAGTTACTTTGAAGAGTTAGTATATTTTCCACACCATCAACAGACATCAAGTCAGCTGATCTTACACTCGTCTCAGGGACCAACAAGTGGTTGTTGGGATATGAATATCCCTAGTTTAGTTTTGATAAACCAAATCAAACATGTAATAGGATAAGTTGTATTGTATAGACAACTTTATTATACATCTTGTAATAGATAGGACTCTGGTTAGAAGAGAAGACATGCCAATGCTCAAGAAGAGAAGACCAAGACCAGAAGTCTCCTGATAAGATGAGTTAAACTCATCTTATAGGATAAGAAGAGTAAGAGTAAGATGAGTAGAAGTCTTCTTACCAGCAGAGTAGAAGTCTCCTTACCAGCAGAGTAGAAGTCTTCTTACAAGCTGAGTAGAAGTCATCTTACAACCAGCTGAGTAAAGACAGCAGAGTAAAGACAGCTGAGAAGAAACAGCAGCTGAGTAAAGACAGCACAGTAAAGACAGCAACTGAGAAGAGACAGCAGCTGAGTAAAGACAGCTGAGTAAAAACAGCTGAGTAAAGACAGCTGAGTAAAAGGCAGCTGAGTATAGACAGCAGCGGGGTAAAGACAGCAGCTGAGTAAAAGACAGCAGAAGCTTAAAAGAAAGATCCGATGAGTACCCAATTAAAGGAAGGCCAATCAGAGTTGAAGTCAAGGATTGACAAGATACACACAAGGAAGGAATGTCAAAGATATGATTGAAATTACATGACAATGGTAATATTCAATCATATCATATCAAGAGATTGCCAATTCCTCAATTAGTGGAGTTTTGAATGCCATCATCCAACGGTAACATTCAAACTCAACACTATATAAATGAGTCCATACATCATTGGGAACGTGAAGATGTGTGAGATGAAAAGGTCGAGCAAAGGTCATAAAGTCCAGAAATAAGAAGAGCTCAAGAAGATCGTATATGAAGATTCAACAGGCATCACCTCATCCCCAGTGAGTGAACTCATAACATCTAAGCCAGTGAAGCCACTCATATATATCCATAGCTTAGAGAGAATTTCCCAATCCTAGCATGAGGCTAAAACAGATTGTAAGGGAAATTCTCACCTAGTTCATATACACAAAACCCACCTTCTACCATAAAACCCTAGAAGTCAAGTTGAGTGTTCGTCACTGTAAAGAGTCCAAGTGCTCTATAATCACTTGTGGAGTGCAAGTGCAAGTGCAAGTGCTTACAATCACTTGTGGGGAAGTGCAAGTGCTTACAATCACTTGTGGAGACCGTAGCAGTTAAGGAACTGGCTCAGATCTCAAAGTCCTACCCTTGGGACTATAAAGGTCAAGGCCCTTGTAATTTTTGGTAAATTAAAGGGATTAAACATCACGTGTGGACGTGAGAGTGGACGTAGGAACGTATATCCGAACCACTATAAATTACTGTGTTATTTACATTCTGCACTCTATTTTTCAAGTCTTTTCATACATATTTGTGTATAAAATGTTTTACACACTGTATTTAATGAATAGACGAGTATAATCTTTATGGGCACACTACAATTCCGCACTTAACTCCGATAGGTAATTAATCAGCCGACTAACTAGTCCTAGGCCCCTAGTGAAATCAGCGGACTAGTTACTTTGAAGAGTTAGTCTATTTTCCACACCATCAGCAGACATCAAGTCAGCTTATCTTACACTCGTCTCAGGGACCAACAAGTGGTATCAGAGCCATGTGTTCAAAAGACCATTGCTCTGAATTTTTGATCTTCGAAAATCTGCACTTTTCTGTTGTTTTCAGAATTTAGCGTGTGAGTACACTTTTTAAAGTGAAATTGATGTTTTGAATCGAACTCACTTCTATGCAGTGACCTGTAATGCTTTTTGGCCAAATTCCATCGTTTGAGCCATCAAAAACACGTTTTACTGTTTTCAATGGTCACCTGAATAGATCCATTTTTGAAAAACTGTTTTGCATGCATTCTGTTTTCATAAAAATCATACTTGCATGTATTTGGATTATTGTGTGTTAAGAACAGGTCAACAACGAAGGGGGAACTTCAGTTCAACTGAGTTCTAGCCCTACTTGGATTTACACGCGTATGAGCAAGAAGAAGAGATCAAGATTATCAAGTTGTTAGAAGACCTGAAGGCAAGAAGAGCTTAATTGGAAGTCGTCTGATTTGCAACATATCAGCTGAAGAGTAGATAAGAAGACCTTTGTAATAGCTGATTAGGTGAGTCCGTGCTTGTAAAGTGCAATATTAATAAAACTCATCTTTTTAGCTTTTGGAGATAACATCTAGTTATCTCATCTGATGACAACTTCTCATTGTCATCATACAAAAGCCTTTTTGTTTTTACTCTTCTGCACTATTATATGGACTCTAGCACTGTCTGTTCTTTATTGCTTCAGTTAGTGTTAGATGATTTGGTTATATCAAAAAGGGGGAAATTGTTGGGATATGAATATCCTTAGTTTAGTTTTGATAAATCAAATCAAACATGTAATAGGATAAATTGTATTGTATAGACAACTTTATTATACATCTTGTAATAGATAGGACTCTGGTTAGAAGAGAAGACTTGTCAAATGCTCAAGAAGAGAAGAGAAGACCAAGACCAGAAGTCTCCTGATAAGATGAGTTGAACTCATCTTACAGGATAAGAAGAGTAAAAACAGCTGAGTAAAGACAGCAGAGTAAAGACAGCAGCTGAGAAGAAACAGCAGCTGTGTAAAAACAGCTGAGTAAAGACAGTAGAGTAAAGACAGCGACTGAGAAGAAACAGCAGCTGTGTAAAGACAGCTGAGTATAGACAGCAGCTGTGTAAAGACAGCTGAGTAAAGACAGCAGAGTAGAAGTCTTCTTACCAGCAGAGTAGAAGTCTTCTTACCAGCAGAGTGAAGTCTTCTTACCAGCAGAGTAGAAGTCTTCTTACACAATTAAAGGAAGACCAATCACAGCTGAAATCAAGGATTGACAAGATATGTGCACAAGAAAGGAAAGTCAAAGATATGATTTAAATTACATGACAATGGTAATATTCAATCATATCAAATCAAGAGATTGTCAATTCCTCAATTAGTGGAGATTTGAATTGCTATCATCCAACGGTAACATTCAAACATCAACATTATATAAATGAGCTCATACATCATTGGGAGAAGTGAAGAGGTGTGAGATGCAAAGGTCGAGCAAAGGTCATAAAGTCCAGAAATAAGAAGAGCTCAAGAAGATCGTATATGAAGATTCAACACGCATCACCTCATCCCAGTGAGTGAACTCATAACATCTAAGCTAGTGAAGGCACTCATATATATCCATAACTTAGAGAGAATTTCCCAATCCTAGCATGAGGCTAAAACATATTGTAAGGGAAATTCTCACCTAGTTCATATACACAAAACCCACCTTCTACCATAAAACCCTAGAAGTCAAGTTGAGTGTTCGTCACTATAAAGAGTCCAAGTGCTCTATAATCACTTGTGGAGTGCAAGTGCAAGTGCTTACAATCACTTGTGGGGAAGTGCAAGTGCTTACAATCACTTGTGGAGACCGTAGCAGTTAAGGAACTGGCTCAGATCTCAAAGTCCTACCCTTGGGACTATAAAGGTCAAGGCCCTTGTAATTTTTGGTAAATTAAAGGGATTAAACATCACGTGTGGACGTGAGAGTGGACGTAGGAACGTATATCCGAACCACTATAAATTACTGTGTTATTTACATTCTGCACTCTATTTTTCAAGTCTTTTCATACATATTTGTTCATAAAATGTTTTACACACTGTATTTAATAAATAGACGAGTATATTCTTTATGGGCACACTACAATTCCGCACTTAACTCCGATAGGTAATTAATCAGCCGACTAACTAGTCCTAGGCCCCTAGTGAAATCAGCGGACTAGTTACTTTTAAGAGTTAGTCTATTTTCCACACCATCAGCAGACATCAAGTCAGCTGATCTTACACTCGTCTCAGGGACCAACATCAGTAGATTTAATAGGAGTAGACGAGTCGACTAGAGCAGGTATGTCAACTGGTCTAGTGGACTTACCTTGAGCACTTACCTTCTCCTTATCATCTGATTCGAGGGCTTTCATAAATGGATTGTAGGCTTGAACAGATTCATACACATCTGATTCTTTATCAGTTTGGATCGATAGATCGGTTACTTTCTTACTGATCTGGTCGGTAGACGAGTCCTGTCGAGATTCATCGAAAACAACATGTGGTGTTTCTTCCACACATAGGGTAGAGTAGTTGAATACTCTAAATGCTTTGCTAGTCGAGGAGTATCCTAAGAATATCCCCTCATCTGCTTTAGCATCGAATGCATTCAACTTTCCTTTTCCATTGTTATGGATGAAACACTTACAACCAAATATATGGAAATATGAAATTCTGGGTTTTCGACCTTTCCATACCTCGTAGGGTGTCTTACCTAGTGCCTTATTGATAGCACTTATGTTCTGGCAGTGGCATGCAGTATTGATCACCTCTGCCCAAAACTTTTGAGGAGTATTATACTCGGTCAACATCGTTCTACATGCCTCCTTGAGAGTTCTATTCCGTCGCTCAGCTACACCATTTTGTTGAGGTGTCCTTACTGCACTAGTAAGGTGCTGGATACCACGTTTAGAACAAAAATCTTTGATATAGCAATTAATAAACTCAATACCCTTATCACTACGTATCTTGACAATGGACTGATTCTTCTCAACTTGTATCTTCTTCAACAGATCAGGTAGGAGAGTTTGTGTATCACTCTTCTTGTGTAAGAAGACTACCCAAGTGAACTTAGAATAGTCGTCTACCACAACAAGTGTGTACCTTCTACCGTTCAAAGTTGGAGGAGTAAAGGGACCATGAAGATCCATATGTAGTAGTTCTAGGACTCTACTTGTTGAGAGAGTTGGAATAGATTTAAAGGAACCTTTTACATGTTTACCTTTCTGACAAGCATCGCATACATGTGACTTGTAATAGATTTCGTTGGGTATACCTTCAACAAGGTAGTCTTTTGCAATCTTATTAATCATCTTAAAGTTCATGTGACAAAGGCGTCTATGCCAAAGTCAACTGATCTCTTTAGGATTCTTACTAAGAAGACAAGTATCCCTTGGACAGCTATTCCAATTCACAATATATACGCTGCCTTGTCTTATGCCGACGAGCAGTACAGTATGAGTTCTCTTGTCTATAATCTCGCACTTCCGACTTTTAAACTACACTTTGTAACCTCTATCACAGAATTGTGAAACAGATAATAGATTATATTTCAAATCTTCTACGTAGGATACGTCTTGTATCTCTACATCTCCATTTCTGATGTAGCCAAAGCCTTTTGTAATGGCCATAGAGCTATCACCGAATATAACCCTTGGTCCTTCTTGCTCGCAGTAGCTTGATAGAAGAGCCTTGGTACCTGTCATGTGGTGCGAACAACCACTATCAATGTACCAAGTTTCTCCTACTGAGCCACCCTTCTTATACAAGTCGAGTCGACCCTGCAATGATGATATTTAATAACTTAGGTACCCTCCTTGTCTATTGGGGTCCTGGGGGTTATTAGAGTTCAGGGGAATCCAAATATACATAGGAGTTTTGAATAAGTTGGACCTCTTAAGCTTTCTACCATGCTTGTTACAGAATAAGACCCTGTTGTCCTTGTCTGGCCTATCATCAGACCTTGGGTCTACTCGTTTGAGATAGCCTTTCGACTTAACCTCTACTTGAGTAGGCATAGGCCTTTGATAGTCCGAATAAGGTTTGTAAGCATTTGGGCCATACGGTTTATAGACATGTTTAGGTCTTTCCTCTCCAATGATATCGTATGATAAAGGTGAAGGATATAAGACAGGTTAAGTACGATATTTGGGAGCAACATTCCTAAGTCTAGTCGAGTAGAGCTGAGACTGTCTTATGAAAGGAGGTCTAGGCTCTTTCCAACTAGTTTGTACTCGTCTACAACTCGTCTCCTCAGGATACCAATCCTCGTATTTGACCTGGTTTGGTCGTCCACGACTAGTGGTCCTCTTTCGACTTGTTCTAAACGGAACAGGTCTGTTGTTAACATTCTTTTTACCACCTTTGGTAATCGGAGTGTTAACTCTAGTCTATTTGTGTACAATACCTTTGGATGTCGTTCTAATATCGTATTCCATTGGTCTTTTGCCTTTATTGTGTGTCAAAGAACTTGAACCAACATTAGTAGGGTTCTTAGTGACATGAGTAAGCGAGTCAGGTGTTTGTGCACCCAACCCTGTCTTGTCATCTGGAGCCCTATACATATCTGACAGTTTTTTATTAATCAATGAAGAATTAACCAAGTCAGTAAGTTTAAGGTCTAGATTTACGACCTCAGTCTCTAAGAACTTATTGCTTTATTCAAGTTTTTTGCACTTGTTCTTTAAAACATTGAATTCATTTGTCTCAGTAGCATGTGTCTTAAGTAGGTCTTGATACAACTTTTCTGTCAACGCACACTTGTCTTTGAGTTGTCTCAACTCTTCTGTCAGGTGTTTGTTTAGGACTGTTATATTAGGATCTACTTTAGATTGTGCTTCCTTAAGATCAATGATTTCTTGTTTTAAAATGATGTTCTCGTCGCTGACTTCAATGAATGCCTTGCTAGCAAGTAGGAGGTCTTCTTCAGTCACACCAGTAGAGTGATGAAGACTACTTCCTAGTCCACTATCGGCAGTATCACTTTCATCAGAATCCGATTCACCACATGATTGAAAAGATGTTGCAGATGATACCTCTTGTTCAATTTTCGCCATACAGCATAGGCCATCATCCACTATGAAAGCTTCTTCTTCTTCATGATCAAAAGGGTAACTAGATGAAGACAAAGGCAACTCGTCTGAATCCATCTCAGAGTCATCATTAGCCAGCATTGCCTTCTTACCCTGTTGTATCTTCGTTCACGCCTTACTTTACGTTCCTTTCGATCATCAGTACTCAGGTCCGGACATTCGTAAATGTAGTGACCTGATTTCTCACAGTTATAGCAAAGTAGATCCTTAGTAGACTTTTTCTCAAGAGAATCACCCCTTCTCTTATCTCGTCTATCAGAACGTCTAATCTTCCTATCCTTAGAGTTCCTATCTCGCCTGTTTCCTTTCGAGACCTCAGCTCGCCTTTCGGATGAGTTTTGATCTCGTCTGGTCTCAGACGAGTCCTTGTTACCAGAACCTCTAAAGTCTTTGTAAAAGCGCTTATATATACCGTATCGCTTGTTCAGTTTGTCGAACTTCCTAACCATAAAGTTCATCTGATCTTTCAGACTTAGATCAGTCTTGTCTAACTCGGCTTTTATACTAGCAGACTTAGTCTTAGACTTAGACCTGTCTATTCTAGAGCTCTTAGACGAAGTAGACTTAAAAGCAACATTTTTCGACACAACATTCTCTCTATCACTACTAGATATAGGATCATCGGATCATCCTCATCTAGATCGAACTCATGAGCCTTAAGAGTTTGGAACATTGTTTCAGCCGACCATTCATAAATGTCTTGAGTGTTCTTGATGATCATCTTGACCATCTTCCATCTAGCATCTAGACTCTTAAGAATTCTCAAGTTAATTTCACGATTAGTATATGTTTTGCCTAGCACTTCCAAATCATTCATAACACGTGTGAAACGAGTATCTAACTGGTCAATGTTTTCACCAGCCTTCATCTTAAATGATTCGAACCTCTAAACAACAGTGGACAACTTGCTTTCCTTGATCAAGGTAGTACCTTCACAAATCACAGCAAGTCGATCCCACATCTCTTTAGCAGTCTTACATTTTAATACTTTTCCCAGATACTCGTTGGGAAGGGTATGTAAAATGTAATTCTTTGCTAAACTGTCCAGATCGTTCTGTCTCATTTCTTCCGAAGTGAGTTCTGACCTTGGTTTTGGGACGAGTACGCCAACAACTTTTGACGGGTCCAAGGCAGCAGTGTTTGGAATCATAGTCACGACTGGTCCTTCTTTTATGACAGACACCATCAGATCATGAGTAGAGCTGAAAATGGCTTCCATCCTGAGTTTCTAGTAATCATAGTCCTGAACATAGAACTTGGGTAGTTTGTTAGCACTTATTTCCATAGCCATGATATCAAGAACTTTTAAATCAGGATATAGCAAGAAAATCAAAGATACAAGAAATTTCAAGAACAGTGATAATAACAAGTACAATCAAGAACCGGGGCTTCCCTCAAAGTCCGTAGGGGTAATCAAGAAACAGCAGTCCAATGAACTACTGCTCTGATACCACTTGTAGGTCCCTAGTTGAGTAGATAATATTGAGTAAGCTAAGAAAACGTCTAGAGGGGGTGAATAGACTTTTCAAAATCTTTCAATATATCAAAGTACACAATGCAGAATATCAGATTATAATGAGCCCATTAAGATTTATACTCAACTAATTATCGAAATTGAACTTCTGTATGAACACTTAACTTGTCTATTCTATATGCAATTTTAATCAATTAAACAAGTAATCAATCAAACAACAAATAAAACAGTAAAGTAAACAACACAAGATTTATAGTGGTTCGACAACTTGTCTACATCCATTCTCACAACTCGAGTTGCGAAATTTTATTAACTCTTCTTGTGGCTTTAAGTCCCAAGAACTAAGACTTTGATCTTCTTGATTATACCACCAGGTATATATATCTTCGATCTAAGAACTAGTTATTTACAAGTAACTAGCGACTTGAACAAAACTATAAAAGAAAAACTTCTCTTAGTCCAGTAGTAGCCTTTTTCAAATTTTGACTTGTCTTGTGGCTTGAACATTCTGAACTTTAACTCTGCGAGTTTCTATTTGCTTCGAATTTCTCTTAGTAATCACTTCAGTATATCGAGTTTCAGTAGTCTTCAACGCTTCAACATCCTTCGATATTTATAGACTTCTGAATCTTCAAGAACAGTTTGTTATCCAACTAACTTTCTTGATAACTTCCTCTTGTAACTGTTTCTTCTTATCCTTCCACGCGTTTCAGTTAATTAGTTATTCCATAACTAACTCTTCAATACATCTTTAGCTTCTTACTCGTTTCTGACTTAAGTAACTTCTTTTCTTTTCTGCGCACTTGTCTTGTCTAGTCTTCCATACTTAGAATATTTCAGACTTCTTCATAACTCTTCTTGTCTGGTCATCAAGTCTTCTTATCTTCAGTAGACTTCTTCCAACAGTAGACTTCCATGAAAAACTAATCTATACTAGTCCTATCATCTAATCCTAACAAGACTATTACATTACATTAAGCTTTATAACTCAGCTTAGTCACCTTAAATCTATACATCATTACGAACAAAACATATGAGCTTTTATACAACATTTAAATGCTCATCATAAAACCTATACAAACAACACAATACTTATAAAATGTACTTGTCTTTTCTTTATTTCTTTCATACTTAAACTTTTCTTTCTTTCTTCGTACTCTACTGATCTTGTCACAAGACGACTTCCATAACTAGATCAATCAACACTTAGAAATATATTCAAGTCCACTTTTGGCTTATCAAAACTACTTGTTTCATCAATTAGGAATTTACATTAGGATTCATATCCCAACAGATGTCCTAGGGATCAAGGCACTAAGGAGTGGTGTGGTTGATCAAGTGCACCTTGGCACTATAAAACAAGTAATTCCAAGAGATAAAGAATTATCCTGTTCAATCAGGGAAAGTGGATGTAGGAGCTTGAGTCTCTGAACCACTATAACTATTGTGTTGATTTACCTTCAAGCATTTTCATACAAACAACACATTAATACACTGCACACTAACGAATCTTTAAAAGACATATATTCAAGACTGTGCAAAACTGTTTTGGGACAAGTCCCCTGAAAACAGATAAATTGTTAAAAGAGATTTTCAGAATTAAAGGAGTTTAAAATAAAGGGCCAACCACTATTCTGCACATATAACTTATTTAGATAGTCATTCAACTAAGTACTCAATAGTACTTAGTAGTTTGATTATCTTTTGAAAGTTATACATATCATAAGAGTTGTCCAGGACAACCTTGCTGAATCCTAATTTGCTTAAGTTTGAAAATTTTTTGCATACAAGTGTATTCCCCCCCCCCCCCCCCTCATACACTTGTTATATACTCCTTTCAGGACCAACAGTAAGTTATATGTGCGGAATTATGGTTGGCCCTATATTTTTAAACTCCTTTAAGTTCTGAAAAACTTCTTAACACTTAACTGGTTTTCAGGGAACTTGTCCCAAAACAGTTTTGCACAGGTTATAGATTGTATCTTTGAAAGATCAAGTTTGTGTGCAGTGTATGAATGTGTTACTTATATGAAATGTGCAGTAAGTAAATAACATAATGGTTTATAGTGCTTCAAATACTCAAGCTGATCCTACATCCACTTCCCTGATTGAACAGAATATATAATTCATTCTCTCTTGGAATTAAATTTTTTATAGTGTCAAGGTGCACTGATCAACCACACTACTTCTTAGTTACTTGATCCCTAGGAATTTTGAGTCATAATACTCAATCTACTCGAACTAAACTGTGATTCTCTTGATAGTTCTAGTTCTTACACTTCTACAACAACACTTCTAACTTTCCTTGAAAGGTTTAAGGGTTGAAATTGTTCCAAGTAGGGTGAGATATCCTTTACAATGAAGAATTGTATAAGGATATGATATCTCTTTAAGCTTTGATTGGAAACTAAGAATGATATATTCTTATGAGTTTGAAGGCTTGTATGCTTGAGAGCTCGTAGTTTTCTTGACTAGTTGGTTGCCTTGAATGGTTTCCAAACTCCAGTATTTATATAGCAAAGTGAGGATATGTCCGTTGGAGAAACAACCTCAATTTATCTATTTCCATCTTCTTAAGAATGAGCATCTTGCAAACATGATATGTGAAAGTGACATGTCTTTAGTTTGGGAAGTAAACGACTAAGCATCTTTGTCTTGACATGTGTGTCTCTCTTCCCAATGTTTGACTTGATTCTTCAACGGTCAACTTGAAGACATTCTTTCTGAAAGTTGATTCTTGTCTAAAGGACAACATTCCTTATGATCAACAAGACATATTTGTGCTCTTTCTTATCTTATCAGCTGACTTAGCTTATCAGCAGTGTTGATATGCTTCTTCAGTTGAGTTGGCTTCCCATCTTCACTGATTGTTACTTAGATCAATCTTTGGCGAATACGTTTTCATATCAGTGAGATTGGCTTGATCAGTATAGATGTCTCTTGCCTTATAATAGATTCTGTGTTTTGTCTACTCTTCTGATGTACTCTGCTGATCTACTCTTCTGATCAACTTGATATCAGCAGGGATGATTCATCTGATATACTCTTCTGATTTTGAACTATCTGCATGGTTGACTTTTTTTATCTTACTCTTCTGATTTTGAACTATCAGCAGGGTTGACTCTTCTGATCTTACTCTTCTGACCTTGAGCCATCAGCAATGTTGTCTTCTACCAATCTTGAGCGTTAGGGAACTTAGATTTATATAATCTACTAAGCTTATGTTCCCCCTCAACTAATGCTTTCTAGCATCTATTAGCTGCCTAACACATCAGTTGTTCAACTAATCTGATCTATATATTCCAACAGTCCTGAAACATACTGAACATTCTGAACTTTAACTCTGCGAGTTTCTATTTGCTTCGAATTTCTCTTAGTAATCACTTCAGTATATCGAGTTTCAGTAGTCTTCAACGCTTCAACATCCTTCGATATTTATAGACTTCTGAATCTTCAAGAACAGTTTGTTATCCAACTAACTTTCTTGATAACTTCCTCTTGTAACTGTTTCTTCTTATCCTTCCACGCGTTTCAGTTAATTAGTTATTCCATAACTAACTCTTCAATACATCTTTAGCTTCTTACTCGTTTCTGACTTAAGTAACTTCTTTTCTTTTCTGCGCACTTGTCTTGTCTAGTCTTCCATACTTAGAATATTTCAGACTTCTTCATAACTCTTCTTGTCTGGTCATCAAGTCTTCTTATCTTCAGTAGACTTCTTCCAACAGTAGACTTCCATGAAAAACTAATCTATACTAGTCCTATCATCTAATCCTAACAAGACTATTACATTACATTAAGCTTTATAACTCAGCTTAGTCACCTTAAATCTATACATCATTACGAACAAAACATATGAGCTTTTATACAACATTTAAATGCTCATCATAAAACCTATACAAACAACACAATACTTATAAAATGTACTTGTCTTTTCTTTATTTCTTTCATACTTAAACTTTTCTTTCTTTCTTCGTACTCTACTGATCTTGTCACAAGACGACTTCCATAACTAGATCAATCAACACTTAGAAATATATTCAAGTCCACTTTTGGCTTATCAAAACTACTTGTTTCATCAATTAGGAATTTACATTAGGATTCATATCCCAACAGATGTCCTAGGGATCAAGGCACTAAGGAGTGGTGTGGTTGATCAAGTGCACCTTGGCACTATAAAACAAGTAATTCCAAGAGATAAAGAATTATCCTGTTCAATCAGGGAAAGTGGATGTAGGAGCTTGAGTCTCTGAACCACTATAACTATTGTGTTGATTTACCTTCAAGCATTTTCATACAAACAACACATTAATACACTGCACACTAACGAATCTTTAAAAGACATATATTCAAGACTGTGCAAAACTGTTTTGGGACAAGTCCCCTGAAAACAGATAAATTGTTAAAAGAGATTTTCAGAATTAAAGGAGTTTAAAATAAAGGGCCAACCACTATTCTGCACATATAACTTATTTAGATAGTCATTCAACTAAGTACTCAATAGTACTTAGTAGTTTGATTATCTTTTGAAAGTTATACATATCATAAGAGTTGTCCAGGACAACCTTGCTGAATCCTAATTTGCTTAAGTTTGAAATTTTTTTGCATACAAGTGTATTCCCCCCCCCCCCCCCTCATACACTTGTTATATACTCCTTTCAGGACCAACAGTAAGTTATATGTGCGGAATTATGGTTGGCCCTATATTTTTAAACTCCTTTAAGTTCTGAAAAACTTCTTAACACTTAACTGGTTTTCAGGGAACTTGTCCCAAAACAGTTTTGCACAGGTTATAGATTGTATCTTTGAAAGATCAAGTTTGTGTGCAGTGTATGAATGTGTTACTTATATGAAATGTGCAGTAAGTAAATAACATAATGGTTTATAGTGCTTCAAATACTCAAGCTGATCCTACATCCACTTCCCTGATTGAACAGAATATATAATTCATTCTCTCTTGGAATTAAATTTTTTATAGTGTCAAGGTGCACTGATCAACCACACTACTTCTTAGTTACTTGATCCCTAGGAATTTTGAGTCATAATACTCAATCTACTCGAACTAAACTGTGATTCTCTTGATAGTTCTAGTTCTTACACTTCTACAACAACACTTCTAACTTTCCTTGAAAGGTTTAAGGGTTGAAATTGTTCCAAGTAGGGTGAGATATCCTTTACAATGAAGAATTGTATAAGGATATGATATCTCTTTAAGCTTTGATTGGAAACTAAGAATGATATATTCTTATGAGTTTGAAGGCTTGTATGCTTGAGAGCTCGTAGTTTTCTTGACTAGTTGGTTGCCTTGAATGGTTTCCAAACTCCAGTATTTATATAGCAAAGTGAGGATATGTCCGTTGGAGAAACAACCTCAATTTATCTATTTCCATCTTCTTAAGAATGAGCATCTTGCAAACATGATATGTGAAAGTGACATGTCTTTAGTTTGGGAAGTAAACGACTAAGCATCTTTGTCTTGACATGTGTGTCTCTCTTCCCAATGTTTGACTTGATTCTTCAACGGTCAACTTGAAGACATTCTTTCTGAAAGTTGATTCTTGTCTAAAGGACAACATTCCTTATGATCAACAAGACATATTTGTGCTCTTTCTTATCTTATCAGCTGACTTAGCTTATCAGCAGTGTTGATATGCTTCTTCAGTTGAGTTGGCTTCCCATCTTCACTGATTGTTACTTAGATCAATCTTTGGCGAATACGTTTTCATATCAGTGAGATTGGCTTGATCAGTATAGATGTCTCTTGCCTTATAATAGATTCTGTGTTTTGTCTACTCTTCTGATGTACTCTGCTGATCTACTCTTCTGATCAACTTGATATCAGCAGGGATGATTCATCTGATATACTCTTCTGATTTTGAACTATCTGCATGGTTGACTTTTTTTATCTTACTCTTCTGATTTTGAACTATCAGCAGGGTTGACTCTTCTGATCTTACTCTTCTGACCTTGAGCCATCAGCAATGTTGTCTTCTACCAATCTTGAGCGTTAGGGAACTTAGATTTATATAATCTACTAAGCTTATGTTCCCCCTCAACTAATGCTTTCTAGCATCTATTAGCTGCCTAACACATCAGTTGTTCAACTAATCTGATCTATATATTCCAACAGTCCTGAAACATACTTAATCAATTTGACTTATCTAATACTCCCTCTGTCCACCAAAAGTGTGCTCACTTTTTTTTATACATGTTTTTAAAATAATCATATTTTATTTATGAAGAATATATTTGGGATAACGAGTAAAGAATATATTCGGTGGATACTCAATCTTGTTACTAAAGTAAAAAAAATATTCAAAAGTGAACTATTTAAATAGAAAAAACGCATTTTTTGTGGACCTAAAAAAACAAGTGAGCACACTTTTGGTGGACGGAGGGAGTATGTAATATCATCACGTGTTTTGGTATCTTAATCAAAATCTCATTGTATTCCCAACATACACTTTTCATTAATATGACTTACACTTTTCAGTTATAATGACTTACACTTTTCATTAATATAACTTACATTTTTCATTAATATAACTTACATTTTTCAGTTATAATAACTTACATTTTTCATTACACTTTTAAGTTATAATATCTTACACTTTTCAATAATATAACATACATTTTTCATTAAAAAAATATTGCACTTTTCTATATAGTAAAATACACTTTTCATTAAAAACAATATTACACTTTTCAATATAGTAAAATACACTTTAAAAAAAATTCAAAAAATAAAAATAAAATCGTTGACCGGTCACGATCAATAGTTGACCGATCAAGGTCAACTCAAGTACATGGTGTATTTGAGTGCATACACAACTTTAGCATTAATATATCACGGTCGGATTCTCCAGTGGTTTAATTTGTTTTACCAATTGATAAGCTGTTCAATTTTTCTGTCCGAGTAAGGTTAAAGAAGATGGCATTTTCTAGTCCCATCAACGTTGATTATTCAAATCATTTTGCAGGTGGAGTCGGACAACAACACTTGATCGAGCGCAAATAAAATATCGTTAACCAGCTGCGCGCTTCTAATAAGAGCATTCACATTTCTATTACAAATATTTAATAGTATTATTGTATCAAGAATATCAATTAATTTATTATGGTAATCTAAGAAGTAGATAGAATGTTCGATCGTGTGGCCCTTGTTCAACTTTTGGGATATACGATTAGATCTGCAGGCAATTAGTAGATGCGGAAATTTGGATTCCTTATAATCATTAATTAAAGGTCAAATTATTAATTTTAACTCATACTTTTTATTTTTTTATCAAATTTAGCATATATTTTTCTTTTTAATCAAATTATATCTATAATTTTCATTTTTCCTTAAATCTAGCCCATACTTTTTTCTTAATCAAATTTTACTCACTTTTCATTTTTTTATCACATTTAACACCTACATTTCTAATCTTATCCAATTAATACCCATACCTTTAAAAATATAATTAAATTAATTAATTAATAAATATACCTTATTTTTTTTTTAAGCCGAATATACCTTACTTTTTAAAAAAATCTAAAATTAATAAATATACCTTACTTTTTTTTTTTAAAAAAAATCTAAAATTAAATTAATTAATCAATAAATATACCTTACTTTTTAATCTAGAAAATATAAAAAATTAAAAATTATTTAAAAAATCTCAAAAACATTATTTAAAATATATATATATATATATATATATATATATATACTCCCTCGGTCCACTAAAAGTATATATGTTCATACTTTTGGTGGATGGAAGTACAATTTATTTCAACTATTCTATTTTTTATATATATTTTGTAAATTTCTTATTAATTCAATAGTTTTACATAATTTCAAATTCTCAATTACTTTTAAAAAATTTTAATTTGTAGATTTTAAATTGAATTTTTTAATTTAAACATATTTAAGATTTTTTTTAATTATTAGATAATTTTTACATTTTTTGGTATTTTAAATTAATTAATAAAAACATGGGTTGAAATTGGTAAAATATAAAAAGTATGTGCTACATTTGATTAAAAATGAAAATGATGGGTATGAAAGAAAAAGTTTGTGCTAAATTTGATAATAAAATGAAAAGTATAGATATAATTCAGTTAACATGATAAGTATGTGCTAGATTTAGTGTAATGTAAAAAATACGAGCTAAAATTAATTATTTGTCCTTAATTTAATTAATCGTGTATATGCGAAAAGGTAACCTTTGGGAAGGGTATGCTCCACTGGCTCCTAAAATAAAACTTATCAGATCAAATGTCAACGCTTAATTAATGTCGAGAAAATTTCATTTTACGTCCTGTAACTTAGGCCTAATCCAGTATATATCCTTTAAGTTTTCACATTTTTAATTTACGTTCTAGGGTGTCCAATTTACATTCTTTTCGGTTCAATTTATGTCATTTTCACCGGAAAATTGGAATTCCAATCAAATAGTTCAATTTACATCTTTTATATTTAAAATTTAAAAATTAATAATTAAAAAATTCTGAAAATATCATTAAATATTAAAAAATCTCATTAAAAATCTAAAAATCTCATTATAAACTTATAAATTGTGTAAAATAAATATAAAAATTTAAAATTCTAAAAAAATTATAAATTCTCAATTCTAAAAATCTGAAAAATGTGTAAATTAATTTTTTTTTCTCTATAAACTCATAAAAATAAAAAAAAACTATAAATTAAAATTTTAATAATGTTTAAAATAAAAAATTCCACAATTTTAAAAATATCGTGAAAATGAATTTGTGACGGTTCCAAAATCGATCAAGGTGTGGATCTTCAATTCAACCTCGACAGTAAAATTCCGAAGTTTTTAGAAATATTAATGAGATTTTGAATTTCTTAATTTTTAAATTATACATTTTCCATTCTTTGAATTGTATAATTTTTTATTTTTATTTTACATATTTTATAATTTGTAATGATATTTTTAGAAATTTTAGTAAGATATTTTAAATTTTATTTTACACATTTTATAGTTTTTAATTTTAAGGAAATTTTTGGATTTTTAATTATACTTTTAGATTTTTTAAATCTTTAATGGGATATTTAGAAAAGAACTTAATTATTAAATTTTAATTTTCAAACTTAAAGGACGTAAATTGGACTATTTGGCCGGAATCCCAATTTATTCCCCACATTCTGGTGAGTTTTAAAATTTTCCGGCGGAATGGACGTAAATTGAACAAAAAAGAATGTAAATCGAAAAATTAAAAATTTAAAGAATATAAACTGGATTAGGCCTAAGTTACACAATGTAAAATGAAATTTTCTCATTAATGTCACTAGCTATATAACCCACCCTTATACTACTCTTTCTAACATCAACAAATTCATTGTTAATCATTAGCTTTCTTTCTGCAAATTGAAACACTAAAATATGGCGGGCATTGAAGGTTCTCCAGGATCTTCCATGCATGGAGTTACTGGGAGAGAGCCTGTTCTTGCATTTTCAGCGTCTTCTCCGCTGGTCACTGATACGAAAGTCAGGTTCGATTTGTCGGTGGACTCGGAGCCCAAAGCCAAAAAAAGTATCAAGTTCGCTGAGAACAGCCGCTCCGAACGCAGTAAAAAGGTCGGCTCGGCAGCCACTCCACCCAATACTACACCCAGCCGTGTTTGATTTTTAGGATGCATGATATGTAAGTTTGGGAACTTTCATGTAGCACTAAATTGTAATGGAGACTCTAAAAAGCACCTATGGGTAATTTTTTTTTATATAAAATAGTAAAGAATGGTTTGGATGTTCCGATTCAATGATTGATGAATATTGTCATATTATAAATACAATTTTATAACCCTTAAACCTACTAACCAAGCACAAGCACCCCTTAGCCCACGAAAGATGATGAGACTTTTACAATTTGTTTACAACTTGACTGGGCCATATAAATAATTTTTGGTGTAGTATATATATGAAATACGTAAATACCAAATTCACTTATTGAGAAAGAAGAATGCACCACAATGATTCTTAGAGAAAAGTGTGAAGATGGAGTGGTTGATCAAATTAATGAAAGGAATGGGAGGTGATATATATAGGATATGAGATTAAGAATTGAGGGTAGATTAAAATTTAGAAGGAATAATTACAATAAGAGTCATTTTTCAAGACTCTTTCACAATTAAAGACAAAAATTCTCAACATTACAATTAAGGTCAAATTACTGTAGTATACCCTTCATTTCACTAATACAGATTTGGCTTTGCACAGCCCTTAAAAAGGGTCTTAGACAACGATTTTAACAGTTGTCCAAGTAACAGCTGTCTAAACTTAGACAACTGTTAAAAAACCGCTGTCTAAGAAAAGCACTTGGACAACGGTTATTAACCGCATTCTAAGTGTTTCACTTGGACAGCGGTTCATAGCCGCTGTCTAATATATATATTTTAATGTGTTTCACTTGGACAGCGGTTTAAAACCGATGTCTAATATATTTTTTTTTAATAATTATTTTATATTTTAAAAATCCTGTTTATACAAAACTTATATCACTACAATATATATACGTCAAATACCAAAACATCAAATACATAAACATACACAAAAAATATCAAATACATAAACATACATATGTTCAATATACACAAAAAATATGAAATATCATCACAAATATATATAAGTTAATTACATGCTACCAAAAGTTATACCACTTTAATTATAAATATACAAAAATCGATTGTAAAGGTACCCCGTCCAATCTTTTTTCCATTTATCCATTCTTTTGTCGTTGTAAGTCTTGAGCGAACGTTGATAGACAAATTGCAAACAACGATCAATCAATATAGTTAGATATATAGTATATGGATTTTTATTCAATCAATAATAATTTAAATAAATCGATAAATTGACTTACATTAGTAGGATTAATCGTCGTTTAAGAAGCGAGGATTATATCTTCAATATTGCAACACATAAAATGTCCACAATGGGTACCATCTCGTTGCTTCGGAACCTGTTATGATTAGCAATTATAAGCACGTATTACAATTATGATTATTTTCTATTAATTTGATAACTTACTAAATTAAATTTACCTTAATATTTGTCCAGCTCACTTTATTGAAATTAGATCTTGAGCCTTGATTTGGAAGGCGACTCTGATACATCCTCATCACACTATTATTATTATAATTAGAAAATAAAAATAGATTAAATATGCATAATTTTAAAAGTAAAATAAATCATTATATTAGAATATTAAAAATGAACTTACGCTTCCATGTATGACATGAGATCAAGGTGATTTGCAACCACTCCATTCACAGTTGAGTCCATAAAAAATACAATTAATGTATTCATATTTATGGCGACCAACACCCAATGGTCCCTATATTATATTAAGAATATTAAAATTAATTACAAATTTAGCAAATGTGCAAATATCATATTATGAATATAAATTTTAACGAAATGTTTATTGTACTCACCCCACATTTGTTGGCTAAAAAATGAGATGTTCACTCCCAGTATGACTCAGCATATGTTCGGCTATCCCCTCCATGTCATGTGCCCTATCACCCATTGAGCAAGACACTTGGGGGGAGACGAAGGAATACATTCCACATGCTCGGGCATCTCTAGAGAGATATACCTCACCCAAATATCTTTAACCAACATATATACGCTAATTAATATTTAAAAAGAAAATTAAACTATATAGAAAGTAAATACTGATAATTAATAAACACATACCTGAGGTAAAAGGTTATGGTGGTTGCACTCAACCACTCGTCATTCAAGACTTCAAGCACATGGTCCTGAACGATGTATTCTTCAAAATAATTCCAATGAAAGTGAGCACTCATCGAAATTGTGAGGGTATCGAAAGCATTGGACTCCACTATTGTGCTCACCATAGTCTGTACGGCGCAGACGTGATCTAAGTCTCCAGGCATTGGATAACCAAGTCTGCGTGCACCAATAGTGGAGTCCCTCGTTCTCTCCCTATGACTGTCTACGACACCTCTTGATTTCTCTTTAGCCTTTTGTGGTGATTTATGTTTAGGCTTTTGTGGTGTTGGTAGATTCTACAATCAATTTGCAACATTATTTAGAACGACAAATAAGATAACAAATTTTAATAACATATATTTTACCTCCATGGTGCGAGAGACCAAGTTTCTCGGCCATTCGATGAAGTGCCCGACCGCTGTTCCGATTGTGACAGCATCATCTATTGGTTTCGGCATGGGTGAATCTTCTTCTCCGAGTACGGGTACATCAAGTGTGAGCCTCACGAAACCAGGAGTGAGTGGACGACCATGAATCATTCCATGGGAGTTGTTGTGCAACGTTCCTGTGGCCACCAACCGAGTAGGATACTCCAAATAAAGGTAGCGAAAAAGAGTGAGTAGGAATTCTAAAACTGAAGTTTCACAGTACCATTGTATGTGGACCATGCCAAAAAGGTAAGCATGTAAGAATGCTGCATAAAATGTTGTCACATTGTTCTACACATCGATGCTTTCATTGCTTTGAATTGTTGCACATGGATTTGATGGGTCCTATGCAAACTGAAAGCATTGGAGGAAAAAGGTATTCCTTAGTTGTGGTAGATGATTTCTCCAGATTTACCTAGGTTGAGTTTTTAAGAGACAAATCTAAAACATTTTCTGCATTTAAAATTCTTTATAAAAGGTTAAAAAATGTGTTTAACTTGAAAGTTGGCCGTATTAGAACTGATCATGGTAGGGAATTTGAAAACAACATGTTTAATGATTTCTGTGATAAAAATGGTATTTTACAAGAATATCCATCTCTTAAAACTCCACAAAAAAATGGAATTGCTGAAAGAAAGAATAGAACTTTACAAGAAATGGCAAGAGTCATGCTAAGAAATTTTTGGGTGAAGCATTGAATACTGCATGCCATATTATTAATAGAGTTTATATTCGATTTGGCAAATCAAACACCGTATGAGATTTTGAACAACAGAAAATCAAATGTGAAATATTTTCATGTATTCGGTTGTGTGTGTTATATTCTGAATGATAGGGATCAACTTCATAAGTTTGATTCTAAAAGTGATAAAGGTTTCTTTTTAGGCTATTCTAGAAATAGTAAAGTTTATAGAGTTTATAACCTTAGAACTAACATTATTCAAGAATCTGTTAATGTTGTGTTTGATGATGATAAAGGTCTTACAGATGACAAAGATGAAGAAGATGTATCACAAGTCACTGATAATTCTGAGAATACACTGAAATCTGAAAATGTTGCACCAAATGCAAACACATCTGGGTCAACATCTACAGAACAGTCAGTTGTAATCTCACAGAATGATCAGTATGTTCCATAAACGAATCCTTCTTCAAGAATAGGGAAAAGTCATCATTCTGACCAGATCGTAGGTAATGCTACAGTTGGAGTGCAAACAAGAGGAAGACTAAGATCAAATAAGGTAGATGTGGTAAGAACAATATGCATGTCTTCTATGTGTAATGTTGTAAATGATGAGTGCTATTTATCTGAAATTGAACCTAAGATTGCTAATGAAGCATTAACTGATGAAAATTGGATTAATGCTATGCATGAAGAACTTGGTCAATTTGAAAGAAATGAAGTATGGACACTTCAAGACCTAATCATACTAATGTCATTGGAACAAAGTGGATATTCAAAAATAAAACGGATGTATCTGGTAATATTGTTAGGAACACACCTAGGTTAGTAGCACAAGGTTACACCCAAGTTGAAGGTGTTAATTTTGATGAAACTTTTGCACCTGTTGCTAGGATATAATCTATTAGATTATTGCTAGCAATTGCATGTTTTATTGATATTAAACTTCATCAAATGGATGTAAAAGCTGCATTTCTAAATGACATATTGAATGAAGAAGCATATGTTGAACAACCTAAAGGATTTGAAGATCCACAATATCCTGATCATGTATATAAACTTAAGAAAGCTTTGTATGGTCTTAAACAAGCTCCTAGAGCATGGTATGGTAGGCTTACTGACTTTCTTTTGGAATATGGATTTATTAGAGGAGAGGCCGATAGAACTTTGTTCATTAAGCACACTGAAGAAGATTTACTTATTGCTCAAATATATGTTGATAACATTGTGTTTGGTTCTACTTGTGATAAAATGTTAAGCAAATTTGTTGAGGCAATGACTGCAACATTTGAAATGAGTATGGTTGGAGACTTGAATTACTTTCTAGGTCTTCAAATCAAAAAATGTAATGATGGTATTTTCTTCTCCCAGAGTAAGTATGCTAAGAACTTGGTTAAAAGATTTGGTCTTGAGAATTCAAAAACGATGAAAACTCCTATGGGATCTACTTTGAAACTTTGCAAAGATAGTGCTGGAAAAGATGTTGATCCAACACTTTATAGATCCATGATAGGTAGTTTACTTTATCTAACCTCTAGTAGACCAGATATTATGTACAGTGTGTGTGTTTGTGCTAGGTACCAAGTTAATCCAAAGGAATCTCACCTGAATGCAGTGAAAAAAATTATCAAGTATGTTTCAAGTACAAGTGAACTAGGGATATGGTACACTAAGGACACCAACAACATTTTGATATGTTATAGTGATGCTGATTGGGCTGTAGATATAGATGATAGAAAGAGTACGAGTGGAGGATGTTTCTACATGGGGAATAATCTTGTATCTTGGCACAGCAAGAAATAGAATTGTGTTTCACAATCCACAGCTGAGTTAGAGTACATAGCTGCAGGAAGTTGTTGCACACAACTCTTGTGGCTGAGTAAGATGTTCCATGACTATGGCATTGAGAATGGTATACTTACAATCTTTTGTGGCAATACTAGTGCTATAAACATTTCTAAGAACCCTGTACAACACTCACTCACTAAGCACATTAGCATAAGATATCACTTTATGAGAGATTTAGTAGAGAAGAATATTGTAAAGTTGGAGTACATACCTGCTGAAAAACATAATGCTGACATTTTCACTAAGGCTTTAGACCATGAGAGATTCTCAACCTTGAGGAAATCTCTTGGCATGAGCACTATTTAAAAAATTCTAAATGGAAGTTGTCACAAATGCATCAGCATTTGGGACAACATCATGGGTTGTATGAGTTTTATAAGTTGAAATTATTTCTTACTTAGTTAAATAATTCCTTTGTAAAATATTTTCGAATCTAAGAACCTTGGTGTGCAAAAATAAACATGTCCTACACCTCTCAAATGCATAAAAAATAGAATGTTATTAGCATACTAAAAGATGTACCAAATCACTGAGTAACTATGGAGCGGAGTTCACTACTACGATGCCTTCTTTTCAAAAGGTGATTTTTGGTAAAAACATCAAGAGGTTTGTAATCCATTAAGTAAGTATGGGGCACGGAGTTCGCTACTACGATGTACTCTACATGAAAAATGGATCAATACAAATTAGATGCTATAACACAAAAGGAAAAATATTATGGTGCAACACAAATGAAGAAAATTCATGTAAAAATCGTGTTGAGGCGTTTGTAACAGTTTTGAGCACAACATTGCTTGATTCGAATTTATTTTTATGAGTAGTAATTATTTAATTGTTTACTGAGATTTATTTTATTTATTTAATTAAATATTGACCCACGTTTTTATTTTTCAGATTATGCTTGGACTTATTAAAATTCTGGAATCTTCTTAATAATTTAATTAATTAATTAAATTGATTTTACCCACTAATTACCCATGATCAAGGTTGTGGCTAAATATGTGGCGCATTATCGAAATTAATTCTGGAATGATCTTTTCAACCTCCAACTACATAAGTTTCTCTCTATAAAATCAATTAATTGTGATTTATTTTGCTAAGTGTTTTTGTCGAGTTTTGCTAAGTATTGTGTTTGCAGAAATTGTTTGGCCGCGTATCTCTCAAAGTTTTGTATACACTCTCCCACCTTGCCTTGAAATTCCAACCGCCCTCTTAAATGGCTGGAAACCACTCTCACTCTGCTTCTGAATCTATCGAACAAACTACCCAAAACTCTCTCCAGATTCTTGCTTCCATGGCTTCCCAACAATCAAACTCCCCAAATGTTGACTCTATTGTCTCTGCAACCCCATCAACAACCCAAACCACTCCTACTCCACAAGCCACTCCGCAAACTACCCACATTCCTCAAGACTCAACTGACGAACAACTAACTAGGGATGTTGAAGAAGTGTCTGATACTCTACAAGCCACTCGTCATCTGCCTGTGATGACATTTAGAGATATCACGGTGGATATCTCAAGCTATCTAGCTGAACAAACTGCTCAAACGACTGATACATCAAAAAGCCCAAAATCACCAGAACCTACTGATCCTGTTTCAAAGGATGGAAATGTTGAGGCTGCTGTTGAAGGAGAAGCTGCTGCTGCATCCGCCTCTGAGGATACTGAAATGGAGGACGCACATGCTTCTGAAAGTGGTACAAACTCCTCTCTCTCTCTCTGTTTCTGATGAGTCTGCCTCTGTTCCTTTTAAGAAACGGTGCAGCAAGGCAAAAGAAGGAGAAGCCATGTCCAAAGGAGGAGGTCAAATTGTGTGTTTATTCGAGTGGATTATTCTGAATCCATGAGGAAAAAGAAGAAGGCTGGAAACGATGCTGATGAACCCATCCAAGTGTTCACTGGATCTGAGGAAGAACCTGAAGCTGTTGTTGCTGAGAAAACTAAGAAGAAGAAGGTTGTTGCTGAACCTAAAGGAAAAGGGAAGGCTAAGATGATCCCTGAGGAAGAACCTGCCAAATCAGATTCTGATTCTGAGTTTGATGTATGTTTGAGAGACATTCAACAGTCTCTAAAGAAGAATGCTGAGACTTTTGCTGCTGCAAAAGAGTCCACACCCGAACCTGATGATGATGGGAGTGGAGACAGCTCATCTTCTGAGGAAAAGAGCTCTTCCAAAAGCTCTGAACATGAATGAGGTTCTGACCCTGATGAAGAACAAGCTTCTGAGGAAGATGAAGGTATATATGACCCCTCATGATTACTTAGAGAACAGGCTAGAAATTTATTCTAAGAGGAAATTACTGATTGAGAAGAGAATAAATGTGCCTGACTTTGATAGTAAGGGGATGGTCAAGTTTTTAGAGGATAATGCTGTTACATTTGGTGAAGCTTTTCTTACAAATTGGTCATATGAGTTCTATGCATGTATGAAGAAAAGCACTGGTAGGAAAAGTTCTAGATGTTATGGAATTGTGAATTTTAGGGAGAGGGATGTGCCATTAACTCCAGAATTAATCAATGAGTTATTACACACTCCTAATGTTGAAGAAGATGATGATCCAGATATGAATGTGGTGATTACTGCAATCACAGGGGGTAGAAAAACTAAGTGGACTAGGAAGATGTTTGTCAAACACTTAACCTCCCTACATTCTGTCATTTATAAACTTATTATTTATAACTGGATCCCTACTACCAACACCACTAAAATCACTAGAGATCAAACCATTCTTATGTATAGAATTTCCATACTTAAGAAGTTTAATCTTAGCCTCACCATCTTTCACCATATGAGAAAGTTTACTAGGAAAATTTCTGGGAAAGGTAATCTGCCCTATCCTGTCTTGATTTCTAACTATCTGAAGCACCATGGCTTCATTGCAAAGAAGATGGATGTTTTGAGGGGGAGGGTGCCACTGCTGGCTATTGCTCCTGCTTTACTGATTGGGGACAGAGTGATTGATTTGCCTCTAAATGCTCCTGGTACTCACAGTCAGCACATACCATCTACCTCTGCACAACCAGGCCCATCTAGACCAAAACAGAGGAATGCAGCACCAAATGCTGACAACATTGGTGTCAATTTTTCTGGTACAAAGTCTATTTCTCAAGCCTTTATATTGTCACTTGCTTCAATATCTACAGGAATCCATAGATGAGCTTCAGTTCTTGAAAGACAAATGGACAAAGATGCTTTCAACTCCAACAGGGGGAGAAGTGCCACCACCATCACATTCACAACCTAATTCTGAAGTTGTGATTGAAGAGTTGAATGGTGAAGATGTTCCTGCTGGTGGACCTGATGCTGATGCTGGAAGTGGAGGAAACAATGTAGTTGCCTACTTTGCAAGATTCCATGTTGAAGAAGTTGATGAGGAGAATGCTGATGACTCGGAGACTTTATATGGTGATCTCCATTGATGAACAGGAAGGATGCTACTAGACAGGGGGAGAGCTAATTTCAAAATGGCAACTGTGCATGAATCTGATGCTGCAGCTGTTACCTCAGCAATTTATGCCATTTTTCAGTTTCAATCTCTGTATTTTGTGTTTAAGTAATTTCTGATACAATTTTTACTTATTTCTAGATGATAGGATGTTTTTGCTTACACTTGATATACAACTTGCTTAATTTGGTTTGCATTTGATGATATATGTTTACTGTTTTTTGCTTAATATGTTTACAGGTTATTATTTGTTTACTGCAGGTTGTTTATCTTGTTTAGACAGGTCATGTTATTCAAAGAGCTTAAAAGTGTTTGCTTTTGAGAATAAGCAAGAAGTACACTTCTTTTTAGCTTACTGCCTAAATTGGTTTGCCTTAATAAATTTGAAGTATACATCTTTCAAAATTCTCATATGTTTACTGCTTTTTGATAATATTAGTCTAGGTCTGTTTTTTTTTTTTTTTTTGCTCTGACTTTTTGCTCTGACTTTTTGCTCTGATTTCTGTTTGTTTATGTCTTACTTAAATCTAAAGTTTTGCTTCCAACTCAACTTATGATTTTAGTAAATTACTTATGTTGTGAATATAGTATACTGTTTATACTTGTTCTGTTTTTGGATAAAATTATCTTGATCTTATGGCACAGATTATTGTAAGATTATCATTGGTCTTCATTCGATTTGATCAAACGATTACAACGGGTGTTGACTTAACTAGTATTTAGCAATGATGTTTACCTCAACTAAATACATAAAACTGAGTATGTATAGAAATATATGTGCATCAGGTGTGTTGTAGTCGAAAGGTCAAATTGGGGGAGATTGTAGATGTTATGAATTCTTAAATGTATCAACATTCTCAACAACATCTTAATTTGACCTTCCGAGATTTTTTCTAAGTGTTTTCTGAAATGCTACATTAAATGTTGAGCTAAATGTTATCGCATTTCTGGCAGGATATAAAAGCTTCTACAAGGATCTGGAACCCGGAAGATTCCAGAACATTGCAGAACGTGCTAGACCAGCTTGGAACATTATAGATCAACCCGGAACATGCAAGAATGATCTAGAATAGATCATGGAAGTTGAGTTCCTAAAAAATAGGATCTCAAGATGGAAGCCTCTAGAATTCGTATCCCACTCTATAAATACCGAAGGATGGCTCCATAATTTAGTGTGTACTATTCGATCAATCTCCTAGATTGAGTATTCATCCTGTTAGGAATTGTGGCCAATAGTTATACATTTTAGTTCATACGAAGTATCCCACCCATATGAATGTGCGCTTTTCTTTATCTATTGAGAGTATAATCATAGATAGGAATTAGCATTTCGGCAGTGTGTAATTTATACACTTAGTCCGTTTTCAAAACAAGGCACCTGCCTCGTGATTCGGGTGGAATTTACACATTTTGGAGGCACATGTGAAGCATATTTTGATGTGGATTTCATTGATTTATAGTGTGAATATGATGATTTGAGCCAAAATGAGGGAAAGATTGTGTTTTGTCGATTTTGTAGGAAATACGATAGAATTTGGAGTAAAACACCAACCATACTTCACTGGATCGAGAAGAGGAGTGCACCAATGGATTTTTCTCGAAAAACGGAATGGAATGTCCAAAAGAATCAAGTCGATTGGAGGTCGGAAGCAAAAGTTATGCACGAAACAAATTCAGAGTGCAACTCGGCCGAGTTCCCCAACTCGGCCGAGTCCGACCGAGGACCAGAATCTGGAATGATTTTGCCACTCGGCCGAGCTGCTGGGCGAACTTGGGCACTGGAACAATTGCAACTCGGCCGAGTTACCAACTCGGCCGAGTCCGGAAGACTTTTTCCCCAATTTTAACACCCCAACTCGGCCGAGTTGTCCCACTCGGCCGAGTCTCCCCTGCTCTCGGTGCCTTTTGCATATTTTGTCCAATTTCCAAGGAACTAAGTGCAATTTTCACCCTTAAGCCCTACCCCAACACTATATAAGCCCTCATTCTTGAAACCCAAGACATTCTCCCCCAATGCCTCAAATTCCACACATAGTTACACATACTTGGAGGTGTTTTGGCCATTTACTCTTCATTTCTCCATCAAATCAAGGAAGAAAGGATGCAATAGCTTGGAAATTCAATTCTCTACCACATTCTAGACTAAGCTTCCTCTTTCCCCTTTCTTTTTACTTAGTTGTTTCAATTGATTTTGTAATTTGACTATGCTAGTTAGTGGCTAGAACACTTTTGGTTCTAGAGCCTTGTAAATACTCTTGTTGAAGTTTATGAATTAATGTTTTGCTTATTTGGTGTTTGTGTGGCTTAATTCTATTTGGATGCTTGATTTTCATTGCAAAGCATGTCATTAGTGTACAATGATGATATGTTAATCCTAGTTAATTGAATTAGGTTGAGAAATCTACTTTGATTAATTGATTGCAAGCATTTGACCTAATTTTATTGTGAGATTGAAAGATGAAAAATGATTAGGAAGATGTGTGATGATCTTAGGAGCTTGATTGGGTCTTATTGTGCAATTTAGGTAGAGATACTAAGTTGTGTGATATTTCCTTTGGATTACTTGGATCGAAAGAACTTTTAATTCATTATTATGTGATCAATATTATAGATAAAGCATGAACACCACTTAAGTAGATAGTTAATCATAGATGGATTCATTAGTATTGCATGTGCTTTAGAACCTACCCTCTCATACTTGAATTTCATCCGTTTTACTTCTCGTTTTCTTGATTTGCATGTTAGTTGATCGATTCGTCATTATTCTTTATTACTTATTTGTGACAACTTGGTAGGAAATTTTAGGGTAATTCACCACATTCACTTTATCGATCGCGTCTAAATAGAATTTCGTTAACAAAATACACTTTTACGCTATACCTCCTCGTGGGATCGACCTCGTACTTACTTCACTACGATAGACACCGTATACTTGCGGTTGTTTATTCTAGCGTTGTAGAATATGTGAATCAAGTTTATGGCGCCGTTGCCGGGGAGGTTTTAATAGCTCTAGAGTGTAGGTTAATAGAGTTTTAGTTTAGACATTTTACTTGTTTTCCTTATTCTCAAAAATCCAAAAATATTTGTGTGTTTTACTTTGATTCCACTTGTAATTCTCACTTTTTCTTGAACTTTTGTTTAGACATGGCCTATGATCACCCGAGCTAGGAGAAATCGACAAGTGTTGCTACCCCTAGACCCGGAAATCGAAGCTCGTTGTCGAAGGCAAAACGCCAAAAGGAGAAGAATTCATTTGGAAGCCATGAATAGAAGAGAGAATCCATTAGTGGAGGAGGTTGAGGAAGAAGTTGAGAATCAAGGGCCGAATATAGAGGAAAGAGATAGGGCACCAAGGGTGAATGAGGAACATGGAATTCAAAGAGTTTTGAGGGATCACTTTCGACCCATCCCAAGGCCGTACGGAGGAGCGGGTAGGGAACCCGTTGACACTCATAACTTTGAGCTCAAACCGGTGTTGATCATGATGGTCCAAAACAACCAATTCGGAGGGTTGTCGAAGGAGGATCCCAACCTCCATTTATCTCAATTCTTAGATGTAAGTGGGACGGTGAAGATAAACCGAGTCCCTCAAGAATACATTCGTCTTCAATTGTTCCCCTTCTCACTCTGTGATCGTGCAAAACAATGGTACATGTCTCTTGATCTAAGGACGATAGAGAATTGGAATGATTTGGTGGATGCTTTCCTAATGAAGTATTTCCCCCAAGCAAAACCATTCAAATACGGGGGGAAATATCTTCATTCCGACAAGATGAGGATGAATCATTTGCCGAGGCATGGGAGCGCTTCAAAGACCTTATAAGAAGTTGTCCTCAACACGGGTTTTCAAGGGATCAAATAATTTGTTATTTCTACAACGGGATGGATCACCGTACAAGAGGGATGGTAGACGCTTCGGCCGGTGGAAGGTCTTTGTTGGGAAAGACGACGGATAAGGGTTATGTGCTTCTAGAGGAGATGGCAAAGAACGGGAATCAATGGCCATCCGAGAGAAGGTAAACTCGGAAAGTTGCTTCCACTCGAGAATCGGAGGATTTTGCTACTTTATCCAACAAAATAGATAAATTGACTTCGATGATGATGGCCAAGTCATTAGTGGGACCAAGTGATTATCAATATGAAGAGGCTCACTACATGAACAATCAAAGGGACCGACATTTTCGAGATAGAGGTTGGAATGAGAGGCAAAACCCTCCTAATCCGAATCAATATCACCCCAGTTTGAGGCAACATGAGAACTTCTCTTATGCTAACACAAGGAATGCCATCATACCACCTCCAAATTTCAATGTGAGTGATGGAGCAATTGTGGAGTCTTCATCAAAACCGTCTTTGGAAGACATGTTTGGCGCATTTATGGGGCAAACCAAGAATTTTATGAGAGAGACGAGGGATAATGCGACCAAGACTTGGCAAAGACTTGATGAACAAGGAGAGATGATCAAAGATTTGACCACTCACATGAAAGCCATGGAGAAGCAAATGAGTCAACTCTCCAATGTCATTGGAAGCCAACATACTCCGGGGCAATCCCCTTCAAACACGGAGCTTAACCCCAAGGAACATTGCAAAGCTATCAAGCTAAGGAGTGGGACAAGCTATGAGGGGCCAAAGATGCCACAAGAGGAGGAAATGTTGAGTGCACCTAAGGATGTTGACAAAGAAGAAGGGCATGAGGAAGAAAAGCAAGATGAGATAGTGAGGGAAGAGGAGAAAGAAGGGGAGAAGAAGAGTGATGAGGCAATTCCCCCTCAAGACAAAGGCAAAAAGGAGGTACCTCTTCCATACCCTCAAAGATTGAAGAAGAAAGGGTTGGACAACAAATTTGCCAAGTTTGTGGAAATGTTTAAGAAGATTCATATTAACATCCCATTTGCCGAAGCATTTGAGCAAATGCCCCACTACTCCAAATTCCTAAAAGAAATCATGTCAAACAAGAGGAATATGGTGGAGTATGAAACGGTGCATTTGACCGAGGAGTGTAGCTCGATTATTCAAGCCAAGTTGCCTCAAAAACTTAGAGACCCCGGATCTTTCACCTTACCATGTGTCATCGGGGATGGAGGTACATTTCGAGCCTTGTGTGATTTGGGAGCGAGCATTAATCTTATGCCTTTGTCTATATGCAAATCTCTTGGTTTGGGAAACCTTACACCAACCACAATGAGCCTTATATTGGCGGATAGATCTGTGACGTACCCTTTGGGTATAGTAGAGGATGTGTTGGTTAAAGTCGACAAATTCATTTTTCCGGTGGACTTTGTGGTGTTGGATATGGAGGAAGATAAGTACATTCAACTAATTTTGGGAAGGCCGTTCTTGGCAACCGGTGGGGTTATCATTGATGTAAGGAAAGGAGAGCTAGAACTTCAAGTGAACCATGAGAAAGTATTGTTCAATATCTATAGAGCTATCAAAGTCCGGGATGATGAGGATGGAGAGTATGGGTATTCTAAGGGAGATCACCCTCCAATGCCCATGAAAGAGGAGGTGGGAGAAGATTTGAAGGTAAATTTTGTGAAAGAAGACCCCAAAATGGAAGAAAGTGAATTGAAGATGGGCAAGAAGGCCAAGTTTGGGGGAGTTTTTCTTAAAAACTCCCCCAAATCAAGAAAAGCTACGTATGCAAGCTTGGGAGTGAATGGAGCGTCAAGTTCCTATAACATGATTGAAGAGACGGATGGGCTAGCTTGTGGATGTTTCAATGGGTTTAAGAAGGTTAGATGTGGAAAGAAGGTCAAGAACAAGGATGACAAGGGGGTGACTTGATAGTCATCTCAAGAAAGAACAGTCCGGCATAGGACGTTAAAAATAGCGCTTCTTGGGAGGCAACCCAAGGTTTTATTGCTTTCATGTTTTTATTGCTTTGATAGTTTTGATAGCTTGGTTTATTTTGTAGGTGAGGATGAGAAGAATTTTGGATGTCATGGCTTGAGGAATGAAGAAGGAAGCAAAACCAACTTTGGAGAGGGGAAGCAAGTGTTGCAATGGTGATCTTTGAAGAGCATTGGATGTGCAAGGAGAGAGGTAACAACTTGTAGCCCCAAATTTAGAATTTATACATAGTAAAATTCTAAGTTTGGGGGAGTTATTATTTTTTTTTTCTACTAGTTGTTACCCTTGCACCGGTTCGTCATTCTACCTATGTTACATTTTGCACCGGCGCACACTTGGCTTTCACATGCTTATATTGTTTGAGTTGGTTTTGATCATATGTTGGGTAGTGGATCTTTGGTGAAATGTGAGCATGAATAATCATTAGAATCCATGGTTAAGAAGTTGTGGTGATGTCTATTTGCTTTGAATGTATGCATGATTGTTGTTGGAGAATAGTGTCATGTTGTGCTCATATTTATTGATCTTTGATAGCATGGATGCATGATGTGTTGTTGTTTGGGAACATTTGATGAATGTGAGAATCCTATTGAATAAACCGGTGAGAATTGAGCCTTAAATCGAACATGTAATCCGGTTTAGTTCATTTGAGAGTGGACTAGGTTATTGCTAGTGATTCTAGAACTTGCCCAAGTTCTTATTTGAAAGCATGATTGTGTGAAGCTTTGTGATGTGATATAGGCCATCTTGTTCTAAAAGAGTCACTTAGCCAAAATTTCTCAAAACCGAAGTAATCTTCTGTAGTTAGCCCTTTGAGCTTAATTTCTCATTTTCTTGGTAAACTACAATGTTAACCACTTAGCCTTTTTGAGCCTTTGATACCTACATCTAGTGGGGGATAAAAGACAAGGTGGATAAACATGTGCTTGAATGTCTTTGGTGAAAGGAGAAGTTGGAAAAGTTGAAAGAAAAGGAGAAAGATGAAAAGAAAATCAATGGAAAAGAAAAGAGGGACAAAGAGCCCCAAAAGCTTGAAAAGAAGAATGGTTCAAAAAGATCAGGTGATGAATGCTTGAAAAAGGAAAGAAAATGAAAAGTGAGAATGAAGTTTGTAAGCTTTGAAAGTGAAAGCACACATTGTAAAACAACAAGCTTTGTCCTCCACGAGAAGAGTCACAAATTCCCAAATTCATCCCACCTTGTCCAAAGAGCCAATGTTACATCCTTGATAAAGTCCTATTGATCACATTGTAGAGCATTTGAGTGTTGTAGAAAGTAGAAGTTGGGCAAGCATATAGTGATTGCATAGCATAACTTGGTTGATGAGTGCATTAATATCCTCAATTTGTTTGTGTGTTTGAGAGAAACACTATATCATGTGAGTAGAGGACTTGAGCATTTGGATTGTGTTTCCCATTCACAATATGTTGTGTGTTTGTGCATTCTTTGATTTATGAATGTGAATTGCAATAATGATGTTATGATCTTCATTGAGAAATGCACTTTGAGAAAGAGACATCACTACATCTTACTTTGCATGTGTGATTTGCATTGAATATTCCATTGTGATCATTCCACCCTCATTGCTTTAAGTGCTTAGTTGTTTGAGGACAAACAACATTTTAAGTTTGGGGGGGTTTGATTCGGGTGGAATTTAAACATTTTGGAGGCACATGTGAAGCATATTTTGATGTGGATTTCATTGATTTATGGTGTGAATATGATGATTTGAGCCAAAATGAGGGAAAGGTTGTGTTTTGTCGATTTTGTAGAAAATACGATAGAATTTGTAGCAAAACACCAACCATACTTCACTGGATCGAGAAGAGGAGTGCACCAATGGATTCGTCTCGAAAAACGGAGTGTAATGGCCAAAAGAATCAAGTCGATTGGAGGTCGGAAGCAAAAGTTATGCACAAAACAAATTCAGAGTGCAACTCGGCCGAGTTATCCAACTCGGCCGAGCTCCCTTGAGTCCGACCGAGGACCAGAATCTGGAATGATTTTACCACTCGGCCGAGCTCCCTGACTCGGCCGAGCTGCTGGGCGAACTTGGGCACTGGAACAATTGCAACTCGACCGAGTTACCAACTCGGCCGAGTCCTGAAGACTTTTTCCCCAATTTTAACACCCCAACTCAGCCGAGTTGTCCCACTCGGCCGAGTCTCCCTTGCTCTCGGTGCCTTTTGCATATTTTGTCCAATTTCCAAGGACCTAAGTGCAATTTTCACCCTTAAGCCCTACCCCAACACTATATAAGCCCTCATTCTTGAAATCCAAGACATTCTCCCCCAATTCCTCAAATTTCACACATAGTTACACATACTTAGAGGTGTTTTGGCAATTTACTCTTCATTTCTCCATCAAATCAAGGAAGAAATGATGCAATAGCTTGGAAATTCAATTCTCTACCACATTCTAGACTAAGCTTCCTCTTTCCCCTTTCTTTTTACTTAGTTATTTCAATTGATTTTGTAATTTGACTATGCTAGTTAGTGACTAGAACACTTTTGGTTCTAGAGCCTTGTAAATACTCTTGTTGAAGTTTATGAATTAATGTTTTGCTTATTTGGATGCTTGATTTTCATTGCAAAACATGTCATTATTGTACAATGATGATATGTTAATCCTAGTTAATTGAATTAGGTTGAGAAATCTACTTTGATTAATTGATTGCAAGCATTTGACCTAATTTTATTGTGAGATTGAAAGATGAACAATGATTAGGAAGATGTGATGATCTTAGGAGCTTGATTGGGTCTTATTGTGCAATTTAGGTAGAGATACTAAGTTGTGTGATATTTCCTTTGGATTACTTGGATCGAAAGAACTTTTAATTCATTATTATGTGATCAATCTTATAGATAAAGCATGAACACCACTTAAGTAGATAGTTAATCATAGATGGATTCATTAGTATTGCATGTGCTTTAGAACCTACCCTCTCATACTTGAATTTCATCTGTTTTACTTCTCGTTTTCTTGATTTGCATGTTAGTTGATCGATTCGTTATTATTCTTTATTGCTTATTTGTGACAACTTGGTAGGCAATTTTAGGGTAATTCACCACATTCACTTTATCGATCGCGTCTAAATAGAATTTCGTTAACAAAATACACTTTTACGCTATACCTCCTCGTGGGATTGACCTCGTACTTACTTCACTACGATAGACACCGTATACTTGCGGTCGTTTATTCTAGCGTTGTAGAATACGTGAATCACCTCGTTTGTAGTTTAAGTTGTGAAAGTTATTGTTGTAACATTTCACACAACATTTGTACTTGAAGATAAGTATTGATATTTCGCCATAAGGCTCGCATAGATTTTTATTTATAAAATCTATGTGTTTCATTGTTTTTAGTGTTTCAAGTCTTTCGCTGTGTGTCTATATATTTCTGATATTTTGTTAGAGTCAATGTTGCACTATTTGTCTCAACATTTTGTGCAACATTATTCTGTTTTTACTTAAACACTTTACAGCACACTTTCAATTTATATTTTCCAACGCTTCCCTTTTGCTTTTTGCATGGCGTTTAAAAAACATTTTATTATATGTGTAGTGTTGATATATGGAGAAATATAAGAAATAGAAGGTAGAGAAAGATAAGAAATAGAAAATGTGAAGAAAGTTAGGAAGGAGAAAAGGTAGATAGAAAGATAATTGTGTTGCAAAAACTGAAACGAGAAACTAATTAGATATATTGGAACGTCCAAAATAGATAAATGAAAAATTTAGCATCGAACGGAGTGAGTGACAAAGTGGGATAGCTCAAGTGGTTAGAGCACCACTACCTAGGCCTTAGGTCCTGGGTTCGAGTCATGGGGAGGGGAAAAGGGATGGATATTTAACTTGTAATCAAAAAAATCGAACGAGTATATTTATTAATTTTTTTAAGTACATATTAAATAATACACTTTAACATTTATTTCTCATTCAACTTAGTTAGGTTTTGCTAAATCAAATTAACTAAAACAACTTATATATACAATTAAAATGAATAATTAAATTGTCATTTAATCTTTTTTAAAATGAAGTCAAAACTTAAAACCAACATTTTCTAACATTTTTTTTATCAAATGCAACATCCAACCACTGCGGAAAGTCTAACTTAAATACATCACCGTACGTATTTGTTGATTTTATAGAAAAAATATTATTCAATTTGATAACCTTTCGTAGCCCCTTAACGCTATTCAAGGGTTTATTTATTAACGTATTTCCCAAAAAAAGTCTAAAAGTACAGCTATTTTTTATATAAAGGATCTTTTTTACTATATATAGTACACATTTTTATTTTATTTTATATAAAGGGTCTTTTAAATATATATATACCCATTTCCCCTTAATTTTTTACATAAATTAATTTGTCCGAGTAGTAATTTCTGTATTTAGCTTTCTAGAGCACATTATTTAGAAAAAAAAATCATGGTTAAATGACAAAATTGTCGCTTACAATATAAGCAGCTAAGATATTTATATATGAAAGGAATTCTGACTTTTCTGAGTATATATATACAATTACGAGTACAATATGTATTAGTATTTGACATTATTTAAATTAATAGGCCCAATTGTTAATCATTGATGACGTTGTTGTACGGTTACGTACTACGTACAAATGGTAATAAAATAAGTAGTATCAATAATGCATTTGTTATATTACCAACACAAATTAGAAAAATAAAATCAATGTATATATGAAAGAATCTATTGTGCAGTGGATAAAAAATGCAATGAGAAAGAAGGTCGCACCCTCTCATGCATAATTAGTTGGGGAAAGTTGAAATGTAATCTGACAACATTAAAATCAATGGTCAAAATTATCTAATTAACTACGTTTCAGTGGTCAAAATTGTGAGTGTGAATTAAGTACGAAAGAGTATTCACATCCTGTCCTTACATTAAAATCAATGGTCAAGTTATTGAATCATCCACGTCATTTTAACTCCAAAGAAGAGTCATTTTTACATTATATGAAAGTGAGTTTGTAATACATTCCTACGTACGCCGCACAACATGATAGAGATTATCATCCATTAGACCACCTAAAAAGATAGGCCACGGCTAAATGACCCCTCTTATTATGTTTTCAAACTACATAAAAAAAAAATTGTATTATATCCAATGATGAGTTCACCCACACGCTTACGGCTACAAACACAAATATAAACCGTTTCGGTAATCTTTCCCCCTTCCAAAAAATAAAATAAAATAAGAAGCTTGAAGCAATTCATAGAACTTGAATATACACACCAGTTGAAAAAATGAAGTTTTTAATACACAATAGTTGAAAGAACATCACGAATGCAAAAATTCGACATTGGTTGGCCGAGTTTTTTTAAAATTTTGGAAACTCTTTTACAAAAAACGTCATTTTTTTGAAAAAAAAAAATCCACAGAAGTTGATATTTTTCGAAAAAATGTTCCACAAAAACGGAATTTTTTCGAAAAAAAAATCCATCAAATGTGCATTATTTGCACGGAGTTTAACTGAAAACTCGAAATTCACATCTTGTGGAATTTTTTTTGAAACAATGCACATTCGGTGTAACTTTTTTTTCAAAAAAACTCATTCTCTATGGATTTTTTTTTTTTCAAAAATATCAATTTTTTGGAACTCCTTTTGAAAAAATGACGTTTTTGATGAAACTTTTAAAACTAAACATTTGAATCAAAATATTTAATGTTTACCTTTAATATATTGTTCATGGAGCTAGTGTGAGGCATGGGATGGCACGAGGGTGGTAGGTTAATTATGACGGGTTTTTTTAAATTGGAAATGGGGAAGGAAGGGGAATGGGTGAAGGCTTGGAGTGATGTAAAAACATTTTGTGAGTAGTTACTTGAGAGAGTGTGGAAAAATAGAGAGGGTATATAATTGTATTTTAGGGGGATGAACTCAAATTAGGGGTGAAAATATAATAAGTGGGGGTATTAGCTGTGGCAAAAAAGATATGGTTCACACTCACATCCATTAGGAAAGCCCAAATATTTGTTTCTAAGAGACAGAAGGTATGGACCCAGGCCCACAATCTCAACATCACGGACAAAAATTCACTTAAAAAAAAGGCCACAAAAAAATTAAGTTTAGATTTGTAATCAGGCAATTTCGCATAGTGTAATAATCGTTAAAAATTCTATGCAGGTTCCAAGTTAAAAAATAACTATAGTAAAAGTTTCAAATTGACATTAACCCTAGAAATTAGAGTAAAACTCATGCGAATTAGGTTTTCATTATTAATTCCATTCTTCAAGTAATTGTATTTAATATACTATGTCCGTCCAATTTTATAATTTAATTTTCATTTGAGTTGAACAGAGTTTAATTAAATTAAAAAAAATTGATTGTTTATGTAAAAAGTGAAAGTTTGAGGAAGAAGATAAAATAGAAATATAGTAGTGTGTGAGAGTAATATTTACTTTTTAAGAAAAGTAAGAATTATAAAAATGAATCGAGGGAGTTCTATAAATAATACCCAAATGTTTAATATATGATATACTATTATTTTATAAAAAATATTTAATTTTATGTGTTACTTTTTCAAAAATACTTGTGATACTAATTGCTTCATATATTAAACATTACTACAGAGTTTAACATACTTTTGTTAACCAGGTTTATAAAATTTCTTCGGCCTAAAGGTTAATTTAAATCACCCCATTTATAGTTAGCAAGAATCAATTATAGACCTAAGTACGTATCTTGTTGTATAACTTAATTATATTAAGAAACAGATAATGCACACACATATCAACTAGTCATCCATGAAGCCTCTAACTTATCTTCAACCAGCTAAGCATCTGTTATCGATCATGCCAACGACTTATAATGGAACAAGCTAGATATATACACATTTATCAATTCATTATATTTTCCAACATATGTGTAACTTTAATTTCTTTTTTTCTCCTTAATTTTCAGATATTAGTTCCATAAAGTTTTGCATATAGATAATTAATTATATTGTGCATTTTTTTATGATATTCTTAGTTTACAAAATATCACAGAAATGTATCAGAAGATTAATTGAGATTTAATTTCCAATTTCTTTTTAGTTAAGGATTTTAATAGATTTCTATCAACTTAGCTAGTCACACAATGAAAAAAAATATTATTTAATAATATATTCTTGGAATATATATATATATATATATATATATATATATATATGCTCAAGTCAAACATTCATAGTTGTAATGATCAGTACTCCTCATCATATACACACAATCAATTTTCTAAACTATATATATTTTGAAGACCGGACCTCTCCAGGATTATGAAGGGTTAAGAGTAAGCAATGTGAGATTAAAAATTAGTACTTGTCATTATCTTCCTGGCAAGAAGATAGTCAAAAATCAGCATACAAAATTAGGAATTAAATCACATATCATTAATTGTTTTAATTTTAATTATTCCACCTAATGTTCTACTATATATTTAGATTATTAACACGTATAAAGTAAAAATAATGATCAACGTTTAATAATAATCACGACGATACATGTTAAAGATTCAGATGGTTGAACAGGCAAAAAAAAAAAAAAAATGGTTTAGATGAGTGAAATTCAAAAAAGTTAAACAACCAATTGACAAAAATGGGGAAACTAACTTAATGTTCACATTGATATATAGGCTTCTAATTAAATCGCATTGGGATGACGCCTGTGAAACATTAATTTTAAATTTTTAATATATTATCCTTTTGCAAGTTTATTAGTGGTGAAAGTACGTAGGATATAATTATAATTTTAATTAGAGGCACAAGATCTGTGAATAATTAAGTTCGTGTTATCGTGTATGCCCCGTCAAAAAAAAAAAAAAAAAAGTTCTTGTATGAGATAAATAAATTACTACATATTGTAGTTATAAAATTATTACTCTATTTATATGAGAGGTTCAAAAAATATTGTTGACATATGTTATTATTACTCTATAAACACGTATGTACTATGTAGTAGTGAATTCGACACAGTTATTGTTGGCAATAAATTTTAATTATAAGAGTATTATTATATTGTAGCAAGAAAGAAAAATAATGTTATTAATATACGTGTCATTGATTAGAGCGTTAACGACATCAATAATTTTATATTAAAAAAACATTAACAGTATTACGAAAATTTTACGCTGTGATACAGCGAAGGCGAGCACATTTAATTAATTACACAAAATAATGGAATTTAAAACTATATATATTCTTATATTTTTAATCCCAATGGAGAAACGTATCATGGCTAATTCAACTCAATGCCTCATTGACTTGCAAGTTGATAGTAATTGAAACTATGTCTACAATTATATAATATAAAATAGTAGTTAAATATATAATCACCAATTTTGCAATATTCTTTTATTTAAGGAAGGGGCATACAATTTTGTGTGTCAAATTCAAGTTAAAATCGGGTTAAATGAATATTCCCACACTCCCAAATTTGTGATACTCTAAGATTAATTATAAATACAAGAAAATTAACATTTACTGACTTAATTTTGTCACTATAGTTTCTTTAGATAATTAAAAATCTTTGTTAGACAAAATTTAAGAATTAATGATAGGACATATCATTATAAGTCAACTTCCTCTCATTAAAATTTTTTAACTAGAACAATTATAATGAGAGAATTGTGTCCTTAATTAAAACTGATCAATTTTAATTTTTTGTAGTGTATTTGTTACTTGTTCTTACCATAACACTACAATAACATACATTTACTCTTATAGTAACAAAAATTTGAAAAATAGTTTTTTTGCTTGTCTTGAGCGAATTTTTTGAAAAAAAATTGTTTGACTGGTTTTCAACCCGATCCGACCCGCGAGTTTTAAGTTAATTTCCTAATATATGCTAATATTACATGGGTAATTTGTATTTAAGTTTCTGTCTATTCATATATATATATATATATATATTGCAAAGCTAGCTAGAAACCATATCGGTCAGCAATATACATCACGTTCTTTTTTAAATCTTAATCTTACTAATGAAATATGACACGTTGACGAAAATGGAGCATCACACACCTTACGCTTTCTCTATATTTCTACTCCTCCTCCATGGCTCCATTCTTTCTGTCAGCAATTAATAAAGGATTATTCAATTATTGGTATGCAATTCGATATATTCCTTGATAATTTTAATCGAAATGATTAAATGAACAAATATAATTTACAGGGATCTTGTAAAACCATTTCACAACTTTAAATCCGAGATGATCAAGCTAAAACAAAGAGAGACAGGGATCCGGAGTACAAAAAAAAAAAAAACACTCCCCATAGAATTAATATATAGAGAGTCGATCTAGCTCCTTTTTATTTTATTTAAAAAAAAAAAAAAAAGCCCTAAGAATGATAGATTACTTTTTTTTTTTTAAGAATAAAATAAAAAAACCCACGATGCTTTGAAATTAATAACAACCCCAACATTGATAAATTTAGAAAAACCCTAGAATACATAAACTGGCCGGCACTGCCTCACGGAATATATGTACGGTACAAACACAAATTCTATTGTATAGAATAGTTTAGTATGCATAGGGATGGGAATAGACTAAGCTTATACATAATGGAGTCGGACAACACTTGATCATCGACTGCAAATAAGAGCATTCACATTTCTATTAATTACAAGAAATTCAATTAATATATGAAGTAGATAGAATAATGTTCGATCGTGTGGCCGTTGTTCAACTTTAATTTGGGATATACGATTAGATCAGGCCAGGCAATTAGTAGAGTAGATGCGGCAAATTGGATTCCTTATCGATAATTAAATTAATAATTATGCATATGCGAAAAGGTAACCTTTGGGAATTAAGGGGATCGATGCTCCACTGGCTCCTAAAATATATACTAAAACCTATCAGATATCTAATGTCAACGCTAGCTTAATTAATACACTATATAACCCACCCTCGTATTACTCTTTCCACCATCAACAAATTCATTCTAGTCTTAATCCTAGCTAGCTTTCTTTCTGTAAATTGAAAGACTAAAAAATGGCGGACATTGAAGGTTCTCCAGGATCTTCCATGCATGGAGTTACTGGGAGGGAACCAGTTCTTGCATTTTCAGCCCCTTCTCCCCTTGTACCCACCGATACGACGGCCAAGTTCGATTTGCCGGTGGACTCGGAGCACAAAGCCAAAAAGTTCAAGCTCTTTTCCTTGGCAAATCCTCATATGAGGACCTTTCACCTTTCCTGGATTTCCTTCTCCGTCTGCTTCGTCTCCACATTCGCTGCCGCGCCTCTTGTCCCGATCATTCGGGATAACCTAGATCTAATAAAGAGCGACGTCGGCAACGCCGGAGTGGCCTCAGTTTCCGGGAGCATATTCTCAAGGCTGATGATGGGTGCCATTTGCGATCTGCTGGGCCCCCGTTACGGGTGTGCCTTTGTCATCATGTTGACTGCGCCCGCCGTCTTTTCCATGTCCTTCGTATCCAACGCCGGCGGCTACATTGCCGTACGGTTCATGATCGGATTTTCGCTGGCGACCTTCGTGTCATGCCAGTTCTGGATGAGCACCATGTTTAACACTAAGATTATAGGGCTCGCCAACGGCACGGCGGCGGGTTGGGGGAACATGGGCGGCGGAATCACCCAACTACTGATGCCTGTGCTTTACGCAATAATAACGAAAGCAGGATCCACCGCCTTCACCGCTTGGCGGATTGCCTTCTTCATTCCGGGCTGGCTCCATATCATCATGGGTATTTTGGTCTTAACACTCGGCCAGGACATGCCTGATGGCAACCTTGGTGCCCTCCAGAAGAAAGGAGATGTTGCAAAGGACCAATTCGGCAAGGTATATATATACATTTTTAGATATGACACCCTAACCTTGCAACTCAATCTAGTCTGTATTCAATTACATGATCAAATTCTTTCAAATTATATCTAAATAGTAGTATATGTGTGTATATATTTCAGGTTCTATTCAACGCCGTAACAAACTATAGGACATGGATCTTTGTGCTTCTCTACGGTTACTCCATGGGAGTTGAACTGTCAACTGATAACGTGATTGCTGAGTACTTTTATGACAGGTAGTAATTATCTCATAATAGATCCAATTTTATGTATATATTCTAGCTCTTACCTCGATCGGTTAATTAATTACTAATATATAATTGGATGCTCTTTAGGTTTGATCTGAAGCTCCACACAGCGGGAATCATAGCAGCCACATTTGGCATGGCAAACCTGTTGGCCCGTCCGTTCGGTGGATTCGCTTCCGATTACTCGGCTCGAATATTCGGAATGCGCGGCAGACTTTGGACACTTTGGATTTTGCAAACGATGGGAGGAGTGTTCTGTATTTTTCTCGGGAGAGCTGATTCCCTCGTCGTTGCCGTCACCCACATGATCATTTTCTCCGTGGGAGCACAGGCTGCTTGCGGAGCAACTTTCGGCATCATCCCTTTCATTTCCAGGAGATCTTTGGGCGTGATTTCCGGAATGACTGGCGCTGGAGGAAATTTCGGTTCCGGCTTAACACAGTTACTCTTCTTCACCAGCTCACAATACTCAACAGGAACAGGGCTAACTTACATGGGAATAATGATCGTGGCCTGCACTCTCCCGGTGACACTAGTTCATTTCCCACAGTGGGGAAGCATGTTTCTTCCAGCCTCCAAAGGAGCCGCCGAGGAACATTATTACAGTGCCGAGTATAACGAAGAGGAGAAGAAGAAGGGTATGCACCAGAACAGTCTAAAGTTCGCCGAGAACAGCCGCTCTGAACGTAGTAAAAAGGTCGGGTCGGCAGCCACTCCACCCAATACTACACCCGTCCGTGTTTGATTTTTAAATTTAGTATGATATATAAGTTTGGTAATTGTACTCCTCTAGAGTGGGAAGGAATCGTGTTGATCGAATCCTTGGGTTCTCGCAATAAGTATTTATCAAAAGGTATTATCTTGATATAAAAAAAAAAAAAATTACTTTTGGTCCCACCCGTCATGAAACCTACGATTTTGGTTCCTATGGTTTCCCTTTTGGTCCCAAACATTATACACTTTTTGTCCAAACTTCATGCAACCCTAATTTCAGCAAAATTGAGGAAAATACATAACTTTCTAGCGCCATCTTTGCAACTTTACCATTATATATATGCTCATAAATCCTAAACTTAATACTCATTCTTTCAACAACAAATCAATACCGACATACAAGAGATCACAATCATGAGCAAAGCATCATCTTTTTCAAAACCAAGATGCAAACATCAACTTGTTTGTTATTGTGGAACTTCAACCACAATGCATCACAATTCCAAAACACAATAGGCCGATTAATAATCGCTGTCTATCAGCGCCCTCTTTTTATAGCGCTTTGTACCACAACGGTTGCTAATACCAATTTACAGCGGTTAAAAAGCACTATCTATCAACTTATTTGGCATAGTGGACCCATTCTCGGATCCTACCCTTTATCGCTCCTTGGTGGGCGCCCTACAGTATCTCATTATTACTTGCCCTGATCTCTCCTTTTCGGTGAATCATGTCAGTCAGTTTCTCCATACACCCACCGTCGATCACTTCTCGACAGTTAAAAGGATTCTCCAATATGTCAAGCACACCATCAAATTGAGCCCAAATAGGGTATTCTTAGCCCAAATCAAATTGAGCCCAAATAGGGTATTCTTAGCCCAAATCAAATTGAGCCCAAATAGGGTACTCTTAGCCCAAGTAATTCAAAATTTGAATTAAAAGCCCTAATTACTTGCACAAATATCTCCAGGCCTACACCTATAAATAGAGGTCTCATTTCATTCATTTTGATCATCAACAAAATTAGAAGCATTCAAGGCTCTAAAATTCTCTGTAGAGATTTTGGAGTGTTCTTCAGCAGGCGGAGGAGCTTCAAAGGCGTTCTTCGTGCAAAGCGGCAAGAAGCAGTGTTCGAGTGGAGATCAAGGTACTAAGCCTCTTCGATTCGGCGTTTCTTCAAGGCGTTCTTCGTACAAAGCAGCAAGAAGCGGTGTTCGAGCGGAGATCAAGGTGTTAAGCCCCTTCGATTTGGCGTTTCTTCAAATTTCTTCGTGGATCTTCAACGGAAAAGTCCCAATAAGTCCCGAAAAAGTCCCGAAAATCAACGTTTAATCCAAAATACGGCGTCAAGCCTTTGGATTAACGTTATAACTTCCCAAGTTCAAGAACGATCTTCAAACGACGTTCATCATAAAAGTTCCTAAAATCAACGTTTAATCCAAAATACGGTGCTAAACCTTTGGATTAACGTTATAAAGCCCCAAGTACAAGATCAGAGTGGATTCGGCTGCGGATTCGACCCCAAAAAGCTCAAGAAATTCAAGAAGTTCAAGGAGAGAGAATCAGAGGAGAAAATTAGAGATTGTAACCCACAAATACTCGGTTTTAATCCGAAAGAAATAAAATCGTTTACCATTTTCGAGTTTTTATATTTAATTCACGAATTTGTGTTTACAAATTGGCACGCCAAGTGGGACAGTCTCTACCTCTCATCTCTACTCTTCAAGCAAATTAAGCCTCGATGATGACACCAATCAAGAAGTATGTCAAGAAGCTGGTCTTGACTTTGAAGACATGAACGTAGTCACGAGAAGTATGTCAAGAAGCTCGAAGTCATCATCTTCTTCAGAGAAGGCTACTGCAGAGGGTCCATCACCCAATACTGCGAACGAGGAGAACAACCCAACCTGTTCCCCTACTCATTCCACGACAAGCTCATCAGATTCCAGCACAGCCTCAGCAATGGCGACAGGCACTACGACTATTGAGGAGCAACTGGCAAGCTTAACTCGAGCCATAGAGGGACTCACAAAACATGTCCAAGAACAGGATGCCCAGGTTGCTAAGCTGATAAGCAATGCGGACAAAGGAAAGCAAGTCGAAGGACATGATGCTGAGACGTCTGGTGAACGCCAGCCAATGGAAATCGACCAAACTCTTAAGGATTTACAAGTTTCTCTCGATGGTTTGGTGCCCGTTGACCGATTGAAAGAAATCATACTTGGGGCAATCAAAGATAAACTGGAGGAAAATCCCAAGTCTTCATTTACCTACAGCAAGCCTTACACGAAGAGGGTTGACGGTTTGAAGATGCCAGCTGGTTATCAACCTCCAAAGTTGCAGCAGTTCGATGGAAAGGGTAATCCAAAGCAGCATATTGCTCACTTCGTAGAGACTTGCAACAATGCCGGCACTTACGGAGATCACTTGGTAAAGCAATTTGTACGCTCTTTAAAGGGCAACGCATTTGATTGGTATACCGATTTGGAAGCTAGCTCGATTGATAGTTGGGAGCAGATGAAGCAGGAATTTCTCAACCAGTTTTACAGCACTCGTAGAACGGTGAGCATGAAGGAATTTAAGTTACATAAACCGATGGAGGAATTTAAGTTTGAATTGTAAGGATAGATTGACTGAAGCTTCGGCAATCGAGATGTGTATTCAAGGAATGCAGTGGGGTCTTCGATATATCCTACAAGCAATTCGACCAAGGTCGTTCGAAGATTTGGCGACTAAAGCTCACGATATGGAGCTGAGTATGTCTACAACCAGAGCTGGAGGGCCGCCAACTCAGGAGCCTTGGAAGTTCAAGGACAAGCAGGAAGTTAAGAAAGGGGGCAAACCTTTCATTAAAGATGCGAATAAAGAATCCATGGCAGTGACCGCTACTACTGTCAAATTCAGAAAGGGTGAAACTGATGCGGGGAGTAAAGGAAAGAGCGTCACGCAAGAATGGGGGCAAAGGAGAACAAGTTTGAGGGAGTTGCAATAAAAGCAGTACCCATTCCTAGACTCTGACATCCCCGGAATGTTCGATGACCTGATCAAGAATGACCTCATCGAATTACCAGAAATGAAATGACCGGATGAAGCTGGGCGAACGGATGACCCAAAGTATTGCAAATACCATCGGTTTGTAGGGCATCCAATCCAAGACTGTTTCATATTCAAGGAGAAAGTTATGTAGTTAGCCAAAGAAGGAAAGATCTTGCTAGAGGATAGTGAGACAACAGCGAATGCTGTCATAGTTGAGAACAACAACGAATGTAGAGACCTCTCTTGCCACATGACTAGCGAGGAAGATGATGAACGACCTCAGACCAACGATGGTCTTGATGAAAAAGTTAATGGTTATTTCTCAACAATAGCTTTCACGGATGAAGACTTAATGCTTGGTTCAGAATCCCATAACAGGCCACTATTTGTAGTTGGCCATACTCGAGAGCAGAAAGTAAATCGGATATTGATTGATGGAGGTTCCGGGGTAAACATTTTACCCTTACGAGTGATGAAAAAGATGGAGATACATATGGATGAACTCGCAGGCAGCCGTTTGATGATACATGGATTTAATCAGGAAGGACAGAGGGCCCTTGGCACCATAGTGTTGGATCTGCTAATTGGTGGGATGCCATCAACTGTAACTCTCCACGTCATAGATGCCAGGACTTCATATAACATGCTTCTAGGGCGCCCGTGGCTGCACGAAAATGGCGTGGTTCCTTCTACCCTACATCAATGCTTCAAATACTTTAGTCAAGGGGTTGTGAAAACAGTGGTCGGAGATGATAAACCTTTCACAGAGGCAGAGTCGTACTTTGCTGATGCCAAATACTTCTTTCGAGGTGCGAAAGAAACAAAGAACGAGGAAGGTACAACACGAAAGGATTGCAAGGAGGCATCAACATCTCGCCTCAAAGAGAACAAATCGGTTCCCTATATTGTTGAGGCATTGGAGGAGTTAACATTGCCGTTAACTAAACTAGATGGAAAGAAGTCATCTTCACAGCCAATTAAGGGGTTTGTTCGTCCTACTCAAGGACCTAAGGTGGAACATGGAGAGGTGATGGGACATGATGTTACAAAGTTTTACGGTCCTAAAGCTTACAAGCTTCTAGTCAAAGCCGGGTATGATACACGGGAAAACTGTGCATTGGGGAAGGTTGTTAGTCAGTCAGAACATGGACTTAATGACACCCAGAAAATGTTACGAAAGAGCGGCTATGCCGTAAAGAGTACCAAAATGGGACTTGGTTATACCACAAAGAATTCGGTTCACATTGCAATTAAAAGAGCCAATGCCAACCACATTTCTGAAGAAGAATACTCATCGACAAATGATGCGTTCGATGAAGATGGTAAGAAGGTAAGACGACTTTCGGTCTTTGAGAGACTTGGGAAGTCTGCTAGCAAGAAGAGTAAGAAGATGAAACGCCCCTCAGTCTTTGATAGACTCGGGCCACAAACCCATCATCAAAAGTTGGGTGTTTCCAAAGTTCGGAGCTCGAAGCAATCCCGCATGAAGAGGCAGCATACATTGAAAATAGCGTATGAGGGAGGATATAGCAACGAAGAGGATGATACAGAGAGTGTAGCTTCTTCCAATTTTGTTAACACCTATGACATGCAGCAGCAAGTGCCACAAGATATGGAAAGGGCACAAAGAAGGATCACTCGAATGATCAGAGAAGGGTACGTCTCTGATGTTATCAACACTATGCAAACCATCCAAGTTAGAGGAAGAGATGGTCGAATAAGATCACGTGTGGACCTTACGAAAACAAATGAATACAATGAAGACATCGCAACTGTGAATTACATCACCGAATGCGAAGATGTTCAAGTGGAGGAAGTGGATGTAGAGGATGCTCCTCCAGAACTCGAAGAGGGCGTCAAGACAACTATTGATGAGTTGAAAGAAATTAACTTGGGTGATGTTAACGACCCGCGACCAATCTATGTGAGTGCTTTATTGTCCGATGATGAGGGAGAAATTTACATTGAACTGCTACGTGAGTTCAGAGATGTGTTTGCATGGTCGTATAAAGAGATGCCGGGACTTGACCCAAAAGTAGCAGTGCACCATCTCTCAGTAAAGAAGGGAGTTCGACCAGTCAAGCAGACTCAACGTTGATTCTGACCAGATCTTGTTCCATTAATTGAAGCTGAGGTGAACAAGCTTATTGAGGTCGGTTTCATCTGAGAAGTAAAGTATCCTACATAGATCTCAAGCATCGTCCTAGTGAGAAAGAAGAACCGACAAATCCGTGTGTGTGTTGACTTTCGGGATTTGAATGTTGCATGTCCCAAAGATGATTTTCCGTTACCTATTCCCGAACTTATGATTGATGCAACAATGGGTCATGAAGCTCTAAGTTTCATGGATGGGTCGTCGGGTTACAATTAAATCCGTATGTTGCCAAAAGACGAAAAGCTTACTGCTTTTCGTACCGCAAAAGGAATATACTGCTACAAAGTGATGCCGTTCGGTTTAAAGAATGCAGGTGCAACATACCAAAGAGCCATGCAAAGGATTTTCGACGACATGCTTCATAAGAATGTTGAATGTTATGTTGATGACTTAGTCGTGAAATCAAAGAGGAGGAATGATCACCTCTAAGACCTGAGGGTTGTTTTTGAACGCTTGAGGCGATACCAGCTTAGGATGAATCCTTTGAAGTGTGCATTCGGAGTCAAATCGGGAAAGTTTCTTGGATTTGTGGTTCGCCAGCGAGGGATTGAAATCGAGCAAGCAAAGATTGATGCAATATTAAAGATTCCGGAACCTCGAAACATTCATGAGCTTAAAAGCCTACAAGGAAAGTTGGGATACCTCAGAAGATTCATTTCAAACTTAGCCGGACGATGTCAACCATTTAGTCGTCTCATGAAGAAGGATACACCGTTTGAATGGGATGAATCTTGCAGTGATGCTTTTAAAAGCATCAAGTCATATTTGATGAAGCCACCAGTATTGATCGCTCCGGTGCCCGGACGTCCGTTGATTCTTTACATCGCTGCTCAAGAGCGTTCAGTTGGAGCCTTGCTGGCGCAAGAAAATGAGTCGGGAAAGGAAAATTCTTTGTACTACCTGAGTAGAATGATGACTCCAAATGAATTGAAGTACTCTCCAATTGAGAAGTTGTGTTTGGGTCTTATATTCGTGATCCAGAAGTTAAAGCATTATTTCCAAGCCCATACCATCCATCTTGTATCGAGAGCAAACCCGTTGAAGTATGTTATGTCTAGGCCAGTTTTCTCGGATCGACTCGCAAGATGGTATCTCCAATTGCAACAATTCGAGATCATCTACGTCCCTCAAAAGGCTGTCAAGGGACAAATTTTGGCCGATTTCTTAGCCGATCATCCAATGCCTGCAGAATGGGAGTTATGTGACGACCTTCCAGACGAAGATGTCCTAAATGTTGAAATAACCCCTCCATGGAAGATGTATTTTGATGGGTCCGCCCATAAAGAAGGAGCTGGTGCTGGAGTTGTGTTTGTAACATCTGATGGAGAAGTATTGCCCTATTCTTTTACTTTAATAGAGAATTGTTCAAACAATGTCGCTGAGTACCAAGCACTCATACTTGGGTTGGAAATGGCAGTCGATATCAAGCAACTACATCTCAGGGTGTATGGAGATTCAAAGTTGATAGTGAACCAGATGCTTGGATCATACGAGGTTAGGAAACCAGAGTTGGTTCCTTATCGAAAGTACGCTCGACGACTCATGAATTATCTCGGAGACGTGGAAATTGAGCATGTTCCAAGGAAAGACAACAAACAAGTTGATGCTTTAGCAAAACTTGCTTCAGCAATAGCATTGCCCGAAAGTAAAGCCCGTATCCCAATATGTAAAAGTTGGGTTGTGCCTCCTATATTTGAGGATGACGGTGATGAAGAAGGTGAAAGTCATGTTATCGAGGTACTTGAAATTGAAGAAGAAGATTGGCGTCAACCATTTGTCGACTACTTGAAATACGACAAGTTGCCAAGTGATCTGAAACGAAGAGTGGATATCAGACGTCGAGCCCCTTGATTCATATACTATAAGAGTATGCTTTATAGACGATCATTGGATGGGGTCTTCTTAAGGTGTCTCAGTAATGGTGAAGCCGCCCACGTAATGGAAGAAGCTCATGCCGGAATTTGTGGCGCTCATCAGTCAGGGCCAAAGTTACACTTTCGAGTGAAGAGGATGGGTTATTACTGGCCAACAATGGTGAAAGACTGTATGGATTACGCACGAAAATGTCAAGCTTGTCAGTTTCATGCCAACCTTATCCATCAACTCCTAGAACTGTTGCACCCAACCGTTGCCTCGTGGCCATTCGATGCTTGAGGTCTAGATGTGGTGGGACCACTAACGAAGTCATCAGGCGGTCATCTGTACATCCTAGCTGCAACCGATTACTTCTCTAAATGGGCGGAAGCCATACCTTTGAGAGAAGTGAAGAAAGAAAATGTTGCTAATTTTATTCTAGTCAATATCATTTTTAGATACGGGGTCCCTCGGTACATCATCACCGATAATGGAAGATCGTTCAGTAACAGTCACATCGACAAACTTTGTGACAAGTTTGACTTCAAACAAAGGAAATCTTCTATGTACAACGCAGCTGCTAATGGACTCGCTGAAGCTTTCAACAAGACTTTGTGCAACCTCTTGAAGAAAGTAGTCTCCAAGTCAAAGCGAGATTGGCATGAAAAGATGAATGAAGCTCTATGGGCATATCGAACTACTTACAGAACGCCTACACAAGCTACTCCCTATTCGTTGGTGTATGGTGTTGAAGCAGTTGTTCCCCTTGAGAAACAGATTCCATCTCTAAGGATGGCGATACAAGAAGGGCTGACGGAAGAAGAGAATGCACATTTGCGTCTTGAAGAGTTGGAAGCCCTAGATGAGAAAATATTTGAAGCACAACAAAGGCTCGAATGCTATCAAGCCCGCCTTTCCAGAACGTTTAACAAGAAAGTGAGGATACGTTCTTTTCAAGTTGGTGATTTGGTTCTTGCTGTAAGAAGGCCTATCGTAGTAACTCACCGTGTTGGGAATAAATTCTTGCCTAAGTGGGACGGCCCATATGTTGTTAAAGAAGTTTACACAAACGGCGCCTACAAACTGATTTCTGAAGATGGCGTGAACGTTGGTCCTATAAACGGGAAGTTTTTGAAACGCTACTACGCGTAAAGAAAACAAGTATGCTCCATAAACGCATGAGCCTAAACTGCTTGTCGCTCCAAGAACGCATGAGCCTAAACTGCTCGTTACTCCATGATGTACGAGACTAAACTACTTATTACTCCTGGTCCGCACGAATATAAACTATGTACGACAACCACCAAAGGTAAATACATGTGGTTAAACTTTTAACTTACTCCACTAAAGGCATTTTAGTGGTTAAACACTTAAATCCCTACTTTGTCTACAGTAGTTAAAGAATAGTCACTCCTGGCCCGCATGAGTATAAACTATGAACGGTCCCCCCCCCTCCAAAATACAAATCATATTTTGCTTGAACTACATTATGACTTGATCCTCTTTAAAGAGGTACGTAGGCAACTTAGTATATTTCTAAGTACATTCATAAGTTAAAGTTGGATCGATGAACACAAAAGTGACGAACATATGAAGCATGAAGAAAACAAAGAAGGAAGAAAGTGAAGGGGGCAATGCCCAAACCTCATTTTGCCTTATATTTCCGATTTTGTACTTCAATTTTGTAGATGGGTGTACCTTTTCCCTTGACCCAGGTTTTGTCCCTAAGGAGGGTTTTCCAAGGCAAGGTTTTAACGGCACTCCGGCCTCTGGTTCGACATGTGAACTTATGGCTTTAGGGTTTTCTTTTAATAGATAATCTTTATTCTCCAAAAGGGCCAATTCATTTGTCTCGATGAATATACAAAAGCAAGTATTGAAGAATATGAACATGTGAGATATAGACGAAGAAAATAAAATTTTAATCAAAGTGCCAAAGCAAAAATGGAATAGATACATGGCGTGTGCAAAGCAAAATATCCATGAAAAAAAAAAACAACAACAGATAAAACAAGGAAAAACATAAAGGTCATAAAGCAACTAAATAAAGAGGCATAAACCCTTAAACTCTTCTAAAGCCTCCTCTAGCTCGGTCTTCTTCTTCTTCAAGCCTTCAATTACAACATCTTCTATCAGGGGCGTATTGTTGATAGTGGAGATTTCGTCTTGAAAATTTAGGATCTCGGTATCAAAACCTTGAACTAATGTTTCTTTCTCCTACAAAGACTGGGTCAATACTTTCTTCTCCTTCTTCAACTCCTTCAAGCGGCGCACCTTATCCTTGACTTTTTGAAGCTTTGTTTGGATAGCCTCGGCTTGAGAAAGATTTTCAGCACGTTTCTCCTCAACCTCGCGAAGGGCATGCTCAACTTCAGTCAACCGTTGATTAAGAGCCTCCTTAGGACATCCATCGGAAGATTTAGACCTCATCATATCATGAGCATCGGCTCTCTCAAACAAGGATATCAAAGACGCCTCTATAGTCGGGAGTTCAGTTTGGGCATAAGTCTGTAACCTCGTGAATGCAATAAACACTTCCTCCTTCAAAGAAGATAAGAAGTTAATAGGGGTTTCCATGATTCTTGTTTGAAGAGCTTTCCACGTAGACGAAACAAAGTCTCGTTCACGATAAAAAAAGAACTTATCACATTGAAATACTGAAACTGCTTGAGTACACTGCTTCCCAACGTTGATAGGGGAAGAAGCTTTCAAAACCTTCACCGAAGACGATGCCTCTTCTTCATCTGATCCATAATTACTACCAAAGATGTCAACCATCGCCTGAAAAAGTAGACATGTGAACATAATTAGTAAAGTAGTAGCATAAAAATGGAAAGTAAGAGAAGAGTGAGTGACAGAAACCTCTTTCTTCAGGGAGCCTTTAACCGATTCCTCCAAAGGTACTAAAGCTTTGGTAACCTTCTTGGCCCGTTTCCAATGGCGATCATCGTCGTTACCTTGAATCTCTTCCGAGCACTGAGAAACACTCTTTCTCTTGTTAGTCTCAACCACTTGCGCAACTTCAGGAATCAAGGGAGGATCAGCCAGCTTTCGAGAAGTATCTTCATTAGGCTCTCCACAAGGATCATGACTATCAATAACTAACACATCTTCTTCCAAGATATCGTCATGCTTCGAGTTGATCAAGTCGTCGACATGATTTTCTAAGTAAGTACCGTGGGCTTGGGCCCACCACTTCTTGTAATCTGGCGAAGAATACGACATAGCATTTACGGGGGGAATCGGTAAACACACTTTAGCACGAGACCCACGCAAAGTACAAGATTGACAATAATGCATCCCATTATCCAATGGGGTTTTACGAAGATCAAAAATCAACTCTCCCGGAACTTCTTGGTAAAAGCCAAACTGACGGCTAAATCGGTGCGGACTGTAGGGTTCAACAATAAAACGATTGCCTTGTCTCCAAGTGAGGTAATTGGATCGAATAGCCACAAAGTAACTCCAGTTAACTCGTTGACCGGCTCCGGTATCAACATAAGAAATAAGTTCCTTCCGATTTAGCATATTGCATGTCCATTCGGCAAACTCTCCTCTATGAATCCGTTTACGAGCCTCAGCAGGGTTATGGTACTTAACACCATTCTCTCCAGAATACTTTACCATTATAGGGGCACGGTGATCATGAACAGCAGGGTAATGAGTCCTAAAATATCGGGCTAACCAAACGTACACAAAATGAACCGGAAAGGCAGATCGAGCTCGGGACGGTTCGGGGTGCAGCGAAATCCGATTCAAACCCCTGTAAATATTAGCCAAGACCGGTACAACAAGATTAACTGTCTTACCCACAACCATCAAACTAACCATTTTGAAAGTAGCAGGACGTATCATATTCACTTCACCATTAGGAAGGGTGAATATGCAAAGCCAACAAGCTAAATGAGCAGCAAGATATGTCTCTTCTTGTTGGGCCGGTTCAATCTTGAGTGTTTTGAACAAAGTAACTTCTGCATTGGACCATGGCTTATGGACTCCAAGACTCCCAAGAGGATTATGAGTCGACTTAGGGCGACAACTTCTCCTTTTCTCACTTCGTGTGGGAGGTTGACGATACTTTCCAGTTTTTCTTGACCAAAATGCGATCCATTGATCAATCTATACGCCACCCCTAGAAACGCCCCCACGAAGTATGTGGTAAGCGTGGAGTAGGTACTTGCAACTCTTTGGAAGGCATAAATCCCCAGTCTCGTTGAAAAGTTCGGGTGCGTCAGGTGTCACCTCGTCATATAGACAACCATCTAGAGGAAGATTTGTTAGCTCGTGCACGTCCCATAATGAGATGGACATCTCTCCAAAGGTAGTGAGCGACGTATTTGTAGATGGACACCATGCCTCACAGAAAGTTGTTATACTTTCAGAATTAAAGTCATAAGTGAAAAGGGAGGCAAAGACAGCGTAATAAATCCTGGCGTCCCTGAGGGTATGTTCACATCGGCTCAAAACGTCTTCAGTCCACTCCCAATATCCTTTGTGATAACCGAATTCTCCAGAAAACTCTATAGCTCCTCTCCCATAACTATACGCCTCCCCAAGTTTGGTAGATGACTTATATCCTCTTCAAGAACCCAAGCTTTCGTCGATTTGTTCAAAGATATCTCATGCGACCAATTGTCCAAGTGAAGTCCAGCATTTACTAAGGGCCAAGATTTTGCAGAGTTACAAATAAGGGGCATTTCTACACGTAAATGGGTCCCTTTCTCTAAAGGTTGGCGTTTGTCATTAAGGATCACCAAATAACGAGCTCCGGAAGAAGTAGCGGTATTTTTGAAGTGAACCATTTTTTTGAAAAACCTGGGAAGAGAAGAATAAAATTATTAGAGAACTCATCGTAAAGAGGGACAATTAATTTATCCTAAATTAATTTAACAAATAAGGAGTTGGGACTGTTTTAATTAATTTAGCAAAATAAAGCCTGTTGGTCCTTGATGGAGTATGACACAAGTGTATGGGGCGGGGCGGGGGGGGGGGGGGGGGAGGAAATGCACTTGTGTATGCAAATTCTTCTTTTTCTTCTTTAAAAACAGTAGATGGTTTGATCAGGAAGGTTGTCTTGACAACTAGCCTGAGAGATCTTCAAAAGATACCTGTCCTACTGAAAACTTAGACAGTGATCAGTTGGATAAATATCTAAGAGATTTTCTAAGTGCGGAATGTGGTTGGCCTATTCTTTGAAGAATTACTCCAAGTTAATTTCTGAAAGCAAACAGTTAATCAGGGACTTTGTCCAAAACAATTTTTCTTATCTTACTGAATTGTCTCATTTGAAAATGAATGATTGAGAGAGAAGCAATGCAAACAATAAAATGAAAGCAGTAAGTAAGTGGCACAGAGTTTATAGTGGTTCAGAGTCTCAATACTCCTACATCCACTTTCCCTGATTGAACATGATAATTCCTTAACAATGTAATTAGCTTGTTTTATAGTGCCAAGGTGCACTGATCAACAACACTCTCTTAGTGCTTTGATCCCTATGATAATCTGAGTCCTAGTGCTCAATCTCTCTGAGTTAAGTCTGTGTTTCACAATAACATTCCTTAACTTCTCACTTCTACAACAAACACTGTTGGGATATGAATCCTAGAACAAGTCCTAAATGATGAATAAAAGATGAAGTTTTGATAAAGCCAAAAGTAGTATGAATATTTTCTAAGTGTTGACTGATCTAGTCTAGTTGAGTTAAGTCATCTTGTACAAAATCAGTAGAGTTCACATAAGTTCACATGAAAAGATAAGTACAGTTTATAAGTACTTCATATGTGTTTACAGTATTTGTTTAAGATTGTTACTGAGCTATTTAAATGTTGTATAGAGCTCATGATGTTTTATATGTAATAGATTAGTTTTATTGTATAGTTTATAAGTTGACTAAGCTTGTGTTATAAAAGCTTAATGTAATGTAATAGTCTTGTTAGGTTAGATGATAGGACTAGATTAGTTCTATTAGAGTCTACTGCACAAGAAGAGAAGACCAGTCTACTACTCAAGACAGGTGGACTACAAGACAAGTGCATCTACTAGACTACACAAGACAAGTCAACATGAAGTTGGTTACAAATACGCGTGAAAGATAAGGATGGAGAAGTTAGTTATGGAATAACTAATTCGTAACAAGAAACGCGTATATGGATATAAGAAGATTCAGTTGAAGGTAGTTATCAAGAAAAGTTGGTTACAACTTATTAGTTCTTGATTTCAGAAGTTTATAAATACTTCATGATGGTAATCATTTGAAGAGAACTGATACACTGAAAATCTACATACTCAAAGTAAAGATATATTCGAAGTTTACTCTCAGAGTTGATTGAAGTTCAGATAGAAGCCAGAAGACAAGTGAAGAATCAAGAAGGCTACTACTGAAGATCAGAGAAGTTTTTAGTTTTTGTTTTGTTATTGTTTCAAGGTGCTAGATACTTGTAAAATTTCTAGTTAGATCATAGACATATCTGGAGGTATAGTCTGTTGAAGATCTAAGTCTTCTTCTTGGGACTTTAAAGACAGGAACATACACTTGTACTCGATTGGAAGAGTTTAGTGGAAACATCACAACTGGGTTTGTGAGAGTGGATGTAGACAAGTTGTCGAACCACTATAAATCTCGTGTTTGATTTACTTTGCTGTTTTGTTGTTTAATTGATTAATTGGTTAGTTAATTGAATTACATAACTGATCTAGACTAGCTGAGTATACATAAAACAGAGTTCTCGAATTAAGTTGAGTATAAACTTTAATTGGGCTCATTGTTAATTTCGTATTCCGCACATTGTAATTCTGATATATCGAAAGATTTTAGAAAAGTCTATTCACCCCCCTCTAGACATTTTCTTTAGCTTCCCTCGATATTAACTCAACTTAGGGACCTACAAGTGGTATCAGAGCAGTAGTTTTCGAACTGCTGTTTCTTGATAACCGAGTTTAAGACTTAGGGTGAAATCTTGGTATTTGATTGTTCTTATATACGTGTTCTTGATCAAAAATTCTTGATATATCCGTTTCGTGCTCCCTGTTCTTGACTTATCTGTTATTCTTGATCATAACTCCACTTAGCACTTATTTCTTGAAATCATGTCTCTTGAGATCAGCGCTAACAAGTTACCTAAGTTCCAGGTTCAAGACTATGACTATTGGAAGCTAAGGATGGAAGCCATCTTCAGTTCCACTCACGACTTAATGATCTCTGTCATCACTGAAGGTCCGATAGTGACCATGATCCCAAACACTGCTGCTCTCGACGCAAATCAACCCGTGGGTACACTCGTCAAGAAACCAAGGTCAGAACTAACCTCAGAAGAAATGAGACATAATAATTTGGATAGCTTGGCCAAGAATTACATCTTACACACTCTTCCTAATGAGTATCTGGGAAAAGTGTTAAAATGTAAAACTGCCAAAGAAATGTGGGATCGCTTAGCTATCATTTGTGAAGGGACATCCCTAATCAAAGAAAGCAAGCTTTCCACTGCAGTCCAAAGATTCGAATCATTTCATATGAAAGCTGGTGAAACAATAGACCAGTTGGATACTCGTTTTACTAAAATCATGAATGACTTGGAAGTCCTTGGTAAATCTTATACTCCACGAGAAATCAATCTTAGGATTCTCAAAAGCCTTGATAGTCGATGGAAAATGGTAAAAATGCTTGTTAAGAATACCCAAGATATAGACGTATGGACAGCAGAAACTATGTTTCAAACTCTAAAGGCCCATGAGTTTGATCTAGACGAAGACGAACCCATAGTAAGCAGTGACAGAGAACATGCTGGGTCCAAGAACGTTGCTTTTAAGGCTAGTTCGTCTAAGGTAGACAGGTCAAAGTCTAAAACTAGGTCTACTTCTGTGAAAGACGAGTTAGATACTGATCTTAGTCTGAAGGATCAGGTAAGCCTCATGGTTAGAAAGTTTGATAGGCTGAATAAACGTTTCAGAAGATATAAGAAGTTCTATAGAGAGCATAGAGGGTCTGCTTCTAAGAACTCGTCTGAGACCAGACGAGACCGAAACTCGTCCGAAAGGAGAGACGAAGTCTCGAAAGGTAACAGACAAGATAGAGAGTCTGATGGTAGGAAGATTGCTCGTTCTGATAGACGTGATAAACGAAGGAACAACTCTCCTATTAAAAAGGCTACTAATGATATCTTGTGCTATAACTGTGAGAAGCCAGGTCACTACATATATGAATGTCCAGACCTGAGTACCGATGATCGAGAAGAACGCAAAGCACGAAGGGAAAGAAGATACAACCGTGGAAAGAAGGCAATGATGGCCAATGATGACTCTGACTCTGACTCAGACGAGTTGCCATCATCCTCATCTAGCTACCCGTCTGAACCAGATCACGATGAAGCTTTCATAGTAGACGATGGTCTGAGCTTCATGGCTAAAATCGACCAAGAGGTATCATCTGCTACATCCTTTCAATCTTGTGATGAATCAGAAACTGATGAAAGTGATACTGCCAGTAGCCAAGTAGGGAGCAGTCTTCAGCACTCTACTAGTGCAGTTGAAGACGACCTCCTACTTGCCAACAAGGCATTCATTGAAGTCAGTGACGAAAACATCATCTTAAGACAAGAAATCATTGATCTTAAGGAAGCCCAGTCTAAAGTAGATCCTAATATAACAGTCCTAAATGAACGCTTGCAAGAAGAGTTGAGTCAACTCAAAGACAAGTGTGCATTGACAGACAAGTTGTATCAAGACCTACTTAAGACACATGCTACTGAGAAACATGAATTCAATGTTTTGCAAAATAAGTTCAAAAAGCTTGAAGAACGTAATAAGTTCTTAGAAACCGAGGTTGTCACTTTAGACCTTAAACTTACTGACCTGGTTAACTCTTCAAAGGTTAATCTTGAATTGTCAGATAGGTATAGGGCTCCTGCTAACAAGACAGGCCTAGGTGCTGAGACATCAAGCTCGTCTACTCTAGTTGCTAAGAACCCTACTATTTTCATCTCAAGCTCTTTGACTAATGATAAAGGAAAAGAACCAATGATATACGATATTGATACTCCATCTAAAGGTACTGTACCAAAACAAGCTCGAGTTAACATTCCAATTACCAAAGAAGGTAAAAAGAAAGTTAACAACAAGCCTGTTCCGTTTAAGACAAGTTAACAAAGGACTAGGAATCGTGGACGACCAAATCAGGTCAGATACGAGGATTGGTATCCTGAGGAGACTAGTACTAGACAAGTACAGACTAGACGACAAGAGTCTAGACCTCCTTTCATAAGGCAGTCTCAACTCTACTCGTCTAGACCTAGACAGGAAGATCCAAAATATCGTACACAAGCTGTTCTATATCCTCCACCTTTGTCATATGATATCAAAGGAGAAGAAAGACCTAAACATGTCTATAAACCGTATGGACCTAATGCATACAAACCTTACTCTGACTATCATAGACAAGTGCCTGCTCAAGTAGAGATTAAGTCAAAAGGCTATCTCCAAAGAGTAGACCCGAACTCGACTGATAGGCCAGATAGGGACAACAAGGTCTTATTTTGCAACAAATATGGTCGAAAGCTCAGAAGGTCAAACTTGTTCAGGACTCCAATGTACATTTGGATTCCATTGAACTCGACTAACCCCCAAGGACCCCAATAAACAAGGAGGGTACCTAAATTATGTAATATCATCTATTGCAGGGTCGACTCGATCTATACAAGAAGGGTGGCTCAACAGGAGAAACTTGGTACATAGATAGTGGCTGTTCGCACCACATGACGGGTACCAAGACTCTCTTATCAAGCTACCATGAGCAAGAAGGACCAAAAGTGATATTTGGTGATAGCTCCACTGCTGTTACTAAAGGATTTGGTTACATTCGGAATGGAGACATAGAGATTCAAGACGTTTCCTATGTTGAAGGCTTGAAATACAATTTACTCTCTGTTTCAAAATTTTGTGATCGTGGATACAAGGTGCAGTTCAAGAGTCGCAAATGTGAAATCATTGACAAAAGGACACACACAGTCCTACTGGTCGGCATAAGACAAGGAAGTGTGTACATAGTGAACTGGAACAGTTGTCCGAGGGACACCTGTCTACTTACTAAGAATCCTAAAGAACTTGGCTGGCTCTGGCATAGACGCCTCTGTCATCTAAACTTTAAGGTTCTTAATAAAATAGCCAGAGACTACCTTGTGGAAGTTATTCCCAATGAAGTCTACTATAAGTCACATGTATGCACATCCTGTCAAAAAGGTAAACAGGTAAAGGGTTCTTTTAAATCTATTCCATCCCTCTCAACAAGTAGAGTTCTTGAACTTCTACATATGGACTTACATGGCCCAATAACTCCTCCAACTTTGAACGGCAGAAGGTACACACTTGTTGTGGTAGACGACTATTCTAAGTTCACTTGGGTAGTCTTCTTACACAAGAAGAGTGATACACAAACACTTTTGCCTGATCTGTTGAAAAGGTTACATGTTGAGAAGAATCAGTCAATTGTCAAGATCCGTAGTGACAAGGGTACTGAATTCATTAACTGCTATATTAAAGAATTTTGCTCTAAGCGTGGCATCCAGCACCTTACTAGTGCAGCAAGGACACCACAACAAAATGGACTAGCAGAGCGAAGGAACAGAACTCTTAAGGAGGCCTGCAGGACCATGCTGACAGAGTATAATACGCCTCAGAAATTTTGGGCAGAAGCTATCAATACTGCATGCCACTCACAAAACAGAAGTGCTATCAATAAAGCACTAGGTAAGACACCCTATGAGGTATGGAAAGGTAGAAAACCCAGAGTTTCATATTTTCATATATTTGGATGTAAGTGTTTCATCCATAACAATGGGAAAAGCAAGTTGAATGCATTTGATGCTAAAGCAGACGAGGGGATATTCTTAGGATACTCCTCGACTAGCAAAGCATTTAGAGTATTCAACTACTCAACCCTTTGTGTGGAAGAAACACCACATGTGGTTTTCGAAGAATCTCAACAGGACACGTCTGCCAACAAGATCAGTGAGAAAGTTACTGAGCTAACTATCGAATCTGACAAAGATTCAGAGATATATGAATCCGTTCAAGCATACAATCCATTCATGAAAGCTCTTGAGTTAGATGACCAGAAGAAGGTAAGTGCTCAAGGTAACTCTACTAGACCAGTTGACATGCCTAAACTAGTCGACTCGTCTACTCCTATTAAATCTTCTGATGATAATGATGTTGACATGCATGATATCGTACATGATATAGATGATAGTACTATTGTTAAGAATAGAAATACATGGAAATCAGCGCATAATACTGAAAATATTATTGGTGACTCTACTGTTGGTGTGAAGACTAGACGACAACTCTTTGAGTCGCAAGAACAATCTAGTCCATCTCTGTTTTGCTGGTGTTGTTTCCTCTCATCTATCGAGCCTAAAACCATTAATGAGGCATTGGCTGATAGTAATTGGATCATTGCTATGCAAGACGAGTTGAATCAGTTTGTTCGAAACGACGTCTGGGAACTTGTCGATAGACCGAAACATCATAATGTAGTTGGCACTTGATGGATTTTCAAGAATAAGAAAGATGAGAATGATGTAGTTGTTCGTAATAAGGCTAGACTAGTCGCCCAAGGCTATTCACAAGCTGAAGGCATAGATTATGATGAAACATATGCTCCTGTTGCTAGACTAGAAGCCATTCGATTGTTCCTTGCATATGCTGCTTACATGAAATTTACTGTATATCAAATGGATGTTAAAAGTGCATTTCTTAACGGTATTCTTGCGGAAGAAGTATATGTTGAACAACCTCCAGGTTTCGAAGTCAAAGGTAATCAGGTATACAGATTAAAGAAGGCCTTATATGGACTAAAGCAAGCTCCAAGAGCCTGGTACGATACTCTTTCTCAATTTCTATTAGAAAATGGTTTTACTAAAGGCAAGGTAGATAGAACCTTATTCAGAAGACAAGAAGGGAAAGACATTTTACTCGTCCAAATTTACGTAGATGACATAATTTTTGGGTCACCTAACAAAAAGCTGAGTGAAAGTTTCTCAACACTCATGCAAAGTAAATTTGAGATGTCTATGATGGGTGAAATGAATTACTTTCTTGGACTTCAAGTAAAACAGACCCCAGAAGGGATTTTCATAAATCAAGCAAAATATACTCGTAATCTACTAGACAAGTATGGTATTAAGACATGTAAATCTTCTGGAGTACCTATGCAACCTACTTACAGGATGGATCCAGACGAGAATGGTAAATGTACTGATCAAACTCACTACCGTGGTCTTATTGGTTCATTACTCTACTTGACTGCTAGTAGACCTGATATTGCATTTTCTGTTGGTGTATGTGCTCGTTTTCAAGCTAATCCAAAAGAGAGTCATATGGAAACCACTAAAAGGATATTGAAATATTTGAAAAGAACTATCAATCGTGGTATATGGTATCCTTCAAATGATGATTTATCTCTAAGTGGCTACTCTGATTCTGATTTTGGTGGTTGTAGAATAGATAGGAAATCTACATCTGGTTCTTGTCAATTCTTAGGCACAAAACTCATTTCATGGTTTTCGAAAAAGCAGACTAGTGTTGCTACCTCTACTACTGAAGCCGAGTACATGGCTGCTGGTAGTTGTTGTAGTCAATTATTATGGCTTATTCAACAGCTTAGAGATTATAATATTTGTGAATCAAATGTTCCTATATTCTGTGATAGTAATAGTGCTATTGCCATTACACAAAATCCTGTTCTGCACACACGTTGTAAGCATGTTGATGTAAAACACCATTTCATACGTGATCATGTAGAAAAGAAGGATATTCGCATGGAAAAGATTCATACTGATTTTCAAAGAGCTGATATTTTCACAAAACCATTAGCTGAGACCCGATTTCGTGAATTATGCATTAGTCTAGGACTAATTGATCTTGATCCTACTAGTATATAGCAATGTACTAACCAGATAGGTACAGTCCTAAGAAGAAAGGAGAAATAGACAAATTACCACAAAAGGCACAGAGCACTCATCTACTCGCTCAACAGACAGGTATACAAGGTCAGACAAGGTGACCAAACAACCCGATGAGGAAGCTGGTAAAGCTGAGGGTAATACTAAGGGAATAAACATTTAAGGGGGAATCCTTGATTTCTTAAAGATCCTTATGTTGACTCTTTAGTTTGGTAACAGTCATCTTGTTTGAACCTTGATCATTGACTTAAATTAATATTCATTCGAATTATTCTACTCGAATATCTGTCGTACAAAATAAGACAGGTACATAAAGTTGTTCGACGTTCAGAATAGGCACGCACAGTCGAAGAGGGAACTCGACTAGTACTCATAAGACTACTCGTCTTGTGAAATTAAGTCTACTCGCCTTACGAAGATTAGATCTACTCATCTGTTCTGGATGGACTCGAACAGACAAGCTAAGTTTTCTTTGATTTAAATGGATTATGTGTTAAGTGTTTACTTAAAACAAACTAAGGGTATTAAAGTAATTTGATAGTGTTAAAATTTGAAAATCCTAGAAATTGGATTTATACACCCCTAGTTAATGAGGTGTACACATTCATCTCGCGCCAAAATATGAATATGATAGGTCAGATGAGTACACTCCTCTTTCTACCAATAGGAAAGGTGGATCTCAATTTTTACAAAATCAAAACACATTTTTGTCTCGGTTCCGTAACCGAATGCCAAAGGTCTTAACCGTTGGATCTAATCCTTCGATCTTGACCGTTGGATCAAAAATTCTGTTTTCAAACAAAACCCAACACTTGCACACGTCTTGCCTCACGTTTCATAACTCCTCTACTACTTGCTAACATTGATTTTCTGCATAATCTACTTTCTTGTTCGTTACAGATCATTTAACATGTCTATTCGATCTATCTTTGATATCAGCACCTACATTCAGGCACCATTTGATTTAGGCAGATATATAAATGACAACAAGGTGCATGTTGAGCCATCTCTGTTTTTCGAAGGAAATCATACGGTCGGCAATGCAGAAATCTTGACTAAGTGTACCAGATGCGGTCTACGACCCTACTTGGAGGCGTTTCCTAAAGTTGTTCTGGAAGAAGAGGTTTTGGAATTCTATGCTAACGCCAGCAGAAGGGGAGATGTAATCGAATCATTTATCGGATCAAATCGAGTGGAAATCACTCGTGAAGCTTTATTTGAAAGATTGAAGTTGCCCATCGGAACGATTGATGTGGAAAAATACGCTGAAGGACAGGAGATGAGATATTTAAGTATCTTCTGTGGGAGGAAAATGAAGTTGAAACCGGATGGTAAAGCTATTACAGCCAAGAAGGGTGAATTATTGGAAAAGTATCGTACTCTACTGGACATAACAAGCAAGATGCTTCTATGTGCCACTGGGTCTCATGACTCAGTTACTCAAGTCAAAACAAGGATTATGGCAGCTATTTATGATGGAATTACTGAGGGTAATTGGTTCAAGTTGATAGCTGACAGGATGATGCACTTTGAGAAGAGTGTTAGGGTGGATGTTGATACTAGGAACTGGGTAGTATCTCAAGCAGTTGGATATGGTAACAAGCTGAGCATCTTACTCCCAATTTTGATGCCCAACAAGACTACTTGGAGCAAGGGAAAGCCATTTCATCCTCTGAAGTTCTATTTGAAGAAAGAAGCACTGAAGAAGCAAGCTGCTGTAAGGCCAGCTGCTCCTAGGCACGTTCAATTTGATGAATCTGAAGTGTTGCCATACGCGGATTCAGAAAGTTCTTCACAAGCTGGGTCTGAGGAAGCAGAGTCCAGTGCAGACGACTCGGAAAAGACTCAATCAGATGAAGAGTCGCTACACGAGAAGGAGTCGAGTGATCAAGTTCCAGAGAGGTATACTCTTGTGAGAGTTGGAACCCCACCTCCACTGGAAGAGACGAGTCACCAGGTTGGTACTTCTTCACAATCTTTGTCAATTCCGTCTCTCTCTCTCTCTACTGTTCGAACCAAAGCTAGATCACATCGATCTAGGCCTCGTCCTTTATCCTCAACCTCACATGTACTGGCGGCATTACCGCTTAGAGCCAGTCATCCCCAAATCACTCCCAGACAAGATACAACTGATACTCCTACAGTTGTCATACCTAACCTAGCCACATCAAAGCCCACAGAAACCACTGCCTTTACTCCCTCTCCCTCACCAGAATATGGTGAACCCGCTAACCCATCTACTTCAGACAAGACGCCCGTTGCCACTGCAACAGCTGAGTTAGAGACCCCATCTACTCAGGACCCGTCTGATGTTAGATTTGAATCCCTGGTATACTATCCAATGTGTCTACGAGAAAAGAGGATTCGTGCTCGAGTTTCACGGAATCTACAGAAGACGCTCTCAACTCTTGACATCGACACAGCTTCAGAACAGTTTGAGAAGCTAATCAGGATTTGCACATGGTTCGCATTGAAGAAGTCTTCTACGGATGATCTTTTTGAAGTCATTCAAGGCAAGGGCGGAATCTCCAACTTTATGGATTGGGAGATGGAACAGAAAGAAAATAGTGGAGTTAAGGATCACTCCGAGCTATTTCCTCGCAAAGCCTTGGTTGATTTAGTAAAAAGGCTGGTGAATATTCCGGATGGTGTTATTGAGGATGTATTCGCTTTTGATGTCGGAACTCAGACTGATCTGGTGGAAGACGAGATCAAGCCGGAAGTAGCTGAGATAGCAGTCCAGAATTCAGAACAATTGGAAGAAACTGTTGAAAGTGATGAAGATGAAGTCGACTCACTCATGCTTGGTAAGGAAGATGATGAGTTCTTGGATGCTGAAATGTTTGATGAGGATGAGATCAAAGCCGTTGATAATGAAATTGTTGGAACTACCAGTTCTACTCAAGCTATTCCAGAAAGGTTCCTGGATGAATTGAAGACAGATCTAGGAAATGTTGTTCATACTGCCATAGACAAGTTCTTAAACTTGAAGTTGAAGGATGTGCTAGTTGAACAGAATCAGTCACTTGTTGACAAATCCAGAGCCTTATTTGTTGGTGAAGTCAACAAGATGGACTCGACTTTCCGAGAGGAGTTGTTTGCTCAATTTGAAGATTTTCTGAAGAAACAAGTTGATTTATCAGAAAAGAGGTCAATCTCGTTTGCTCGATCACTAGCTGAAGAGTCAAGCAAAATGGAGAGACTTTACAGAGTCAAAATTGCTATTGCTGATGAACAGAGAAGGGAAGCACAGGACCAATTGGTGCATTCTCGGGATGTTCTAAATGAGTTATCTACTCAGAATACTTTTCTTCGACAGACAGCTACTCATTTAAAAGATGAACTAGTTTCATGTACAAAGAAGTTGGAACTGGTTACTGATAGACTATACGAGATGAGTAATGAGAAAGCGCATAAGATGCACATTGAGTCAGCTGCTGAAGCCATGAAGGAAGCTTTGAAAGAAGAAATGACTCGCTTTACTTCTCTTGTCACTCTTAAGGCAAGTGATGAAGCCAAAAAGGGGGAAGAGACAAGTCTAGAAGTTGTGAAGTCTGCTAGTGCTGAACCTGAGATGAAAGCTGCTGCTACTGCAATTGAAGAACTAAGAAGGCCTAAAAGAGGCAGATTAGTGAAGAAGGCAGATCTAGAGCATGCTGAGACAAAAAAGCAGAAGAGATTAGATAAAGGCAAAGCTGTTGCGTCTCCTGAAGCAGAGATTCAGACCAGACGAGTTAAGAGAAAGCTGGATATTGAAGAGCCTACTGCTACTGCTACAGTTGAGAAGAAACAAAGGATTACTGATGATGAGATTCATTATGCAAGTAAAAAGAAGATTACTAAGCATATTGAAAGGCTGCAGAAGTTGAAAGCTGATGAAGACAAAATGGAAGACAAGTTCATTGATCACTTCATAGATAATGAGCATAGAGCTGAGTGGATTGAAGTGAAGAGTCAATGGGAACTTGATCATTGGATAATAAGGAAATATGGTGATGCTGAAAGTCAAGATGAACTATATTCTTTATTTGACAGGTTCATGGAAGGACAACACAGGAAGTTATGGCATCTAATCTTGAGGATTTCGGCTGGTGCTAACTTCAACATACTTGTTCCTGAATTTCCTGAATGGAAATGTCCTATGACCAGCTCAGGTAAAAGAGTTGATCATAATCAGATCAAGAAATTCGAAGAAGAACTGCTAGATAAAGAGAAGATTGAAGATGAAGACCATATAGGTCTAATTCACAAGAGACTCCTTGATGCATTCTGCGTTCCAAATCCAGAAGGAGGTACTCTTTCAGATTAATTTTTTGTTTGAAGATTAGTTTGTGTTGCTCTGATACTTAGTTTTTGTTTGTTATTCAAAGTATGTGTAATCTACTGATCTATTTCTAAATGAATGAAAAGATAAAGTACTATTTGATGTTAAAAGACAAGGTAACTACTTAACTAGTCTACTTATGAGAAAAGGTTCAAGTAGTTTTGGCTTCATCAAAAAGGGGGAAATTGTTGGGATATGAATCCTAGAACAAGTCCTAAATGATGAATAAAAGATGAAGTTTTGATAAAGCCAAAAGTAGTATGAATATTTTCTAAGTGTTGACTGATCTAGTCTAGTTGAGTTAAGTCATCTTGTACAAAATCAGTAGAGTTCACATAAGTTCACATGAAAAGATAAGTACAGTTTATAAGTACTTCATATGTGTTTACAGTATTTGTTTAAGATTGTTACTGAGCTATTTAAATGTTGTATAGAGCTCATGATGTTTTATATGTAATAGATTAGTTTTATTGTATAGTTTATAAGTTGACTAAGCTTGTGTTATAAAAGCTTAATGTAATGTAATAGTCTTGTTAGGTTAGATGATAGGACTAGATTAGTTCTATTAGAGTCTACTGCACAAGAAGAGAAGACCAGTCTACTACTCAAGACAAGTGGACTACAAGACAAGTGCATCTACTAGACTACACAAGACAAGTCAACATGAAGTTGGTTACAAATACGCGTGAAAGATAAGGATGGAGAAGTTAGTTATGGAATAACTAATTCGTAACAAGAAACGCGTATATGGATATAAGAAGATTCAGTTGAAGGTAGTTATCAAGAAAAGTTGGTTACAACTTATTAGTTCTTGATTTCAGAAGTTTATAAATACTTCATGATGGTAATCATTTGAAGAGAACTGATACACTGAAAATCTACATACTCAAAGTAAAGATATATTCGAAGTTTACTCTCAGAGTTGATTGAAGTTCAGATAGAAGCCAGAAGACAAGTGAAGAATCAAGAAGGCTACTACTGAAGATCAGAGAAGTTTTTAGTTTTTGTTTTGTTATTGTTTCAAGGTGCTAGATACTTGTAAAATTTCTAGTTAGATCATAGACATATCTGGAGGTATAGTCTGTTGAAGATCTAAGTCTTCTTCTTGGGACTTTAAAGACAGGAACATACACTTGTACTCGATTGGAAGAGTTTAGTGGAAACATCACAACTGGGTTTGTGAGAGTGGATGTAGACAAGTTGTCGAACCACTATAAATCTCGTGTTTGATTTACTTTGCTGTTTTGTTGTTTAATTGATTAATTGGTTAGTTAATTGAATTACATAACTAATCTAGACTAGCTGAGTATACATAAAACAGAGTTCTCGAATTAAGTTGAGTATAAACTTTAATTGGGCTCATTGTTAATTTCGTATTCCGCACATTGTAATTCTGATATATCGAAAGATTTTAGAAAAGTCTATTCACCCCCCTCTAGACATTTTCTTTAGCTTCCCTCGATATTAACTCAACTTAGGGACCTACAAACACTCCTTCACTAAATGAGGTAAGGGTTTGAGGTTTGGTTCCAACTAGTAGAGATATCCTTTACAATAAGAATAGTGTAAAGGCTTAGGATATCTCAATGCTAAGCTTGGGATATTACAAGAATTGGCTTAGCTATTTGAAGTGATCAGGAAACTTGGGATTCTTAAGAACATCTTTGGTTTCCTTTAAATGCTTGATGATAGTTTGATAGCAAGTAGTTGGATGCTTGAATCCTTTGATCACTTCTGAATTTATAGGAAAATTTGATCAACTATCCGTTGGAGAGATAACATTTAAAACTTGTCTATTTGCAGCACCATTGAAACGGTTATGAAGCTTGACATCCTATTATCCACTGTGTAAAGGCTTCTTCAATGGTTGCTTGAATGAATGTGTTGACTTCTGAAAAATGCGGCTGAGATGACTTGTGTCAGTTTCCAAATATGCACATTTCCCAAGGTTGATTTGTGGCAGACTCTACACTCAACCAACGGTCAGATGGGACAACTCCCCTGAACATTCCTGCAGCAAACTAGAATGTTCCAACATTCATTCAATGCTTCAGTCTTTAATGCTTCTAAGACTTCAATGCTTAGTTCAGGCTTGATGGCAATAAATGCTTCATTAAATATGTCTTCTGTGATCATAGCATTCAATGCTCTTGATCATTGGCACTTCAATTGATCTGAAACAGTTCTTATAGTGCATGAAGCTTTGCCTTATCACTCTTTGATCTTTCAGCCATGTTGTCCACTTCAGTCAGCTTGTCTTGTATATTCAGCAAACTTGTCCTGTCATACTAAAACACAAAAAGCTGTCTAACATTTCAGCTTTGGACAACTACCCTGAACTATAAATCTCACAACATTTCTGAGATTTAGATTTATGTATTTTTACTGTCTCAACTATCCTGAGACAACTAGACTGATACTTTTCAAGATTGTATCTCAACTAATCTGATCATCATCAATTAGGGGTTTCGGTATCTTAATCAAAATCATTTTATTTCCCAACAATTTCCCCCTTTTTGAAGATGCCAAAACCTATTACAAAGGGAACTTGACTTATACTATATCTTCAGGATGGGTGATCTGGTCATCTTTCCTGAAACACACTGTTAGCACAAATAATAAATCAAGTATATAGGTCATGTCAGGTTAGTTGAGATAATGAGTTGTTATCTCTTGATAGAAAAGTAGTGATCCTTTCATATATTTCTTGAGGCATTACAAAACAGAAAATTAGAAGGACTCACTAACTGATACAGGCATAAGGGAGAGAGTGAACTTATGCTTCAAAGAGTTCCATCATCCTGAGGAGCAATTCCATACTAAGCCCAGACCCTCTTCTTCAGTTCCCAAATGTCCTGATTGGTTCCTTTGGGGCCAGGCTTCATCTTCTCCATCCTCATGATTGAGATGAACTCCTCCAGAATCTTCCCTTCATCAATTAAGTTCCCATTGAACTTGGGAGGCATGTACAGAATAGGCCCAGGGGCCTTGAACTCAATTCTTGACATATCAGCTGCTGCAAACAGCTTCTGGTACAAATCCCTGTGATTTTCAAACATAAACTGCACAAATACCTCTTCAACATTTTCACCCAGCCATTTGCCAATGACATAAAAGTCATATACAAAGCTTATTTTGGCCTCCTCCCATGCATCATTCAGTGAGATTGGCACCCACTTGTCATGGTGAGGGTACTGAGTGTCCCATCTTTGCAGCATCTGAAGCTTGAGTCTTTTGTAAGATGCCCTTCTTCTTGGAGCTTTGAAGTTTGCCCTTCTTTCATCTCTTGCTTTGTTGGCCTCAACCAACTGATCCATCTTCTCCTTAGCTCTCTGAAGAGCCAGCTTTTCCTGAGTTTCAGGGTCCTTTCCAAATCCTTCCTCAAACAGCTTTGAAGGATCATCAGCAAGTTTGGGCATTCTCGCTTCAGGCTCTTTGTCCTGTTCTTCTTGGATTTCAGGCAACTTGGCTGCTTTCTTCAGCCTCTTTGACTTTCTTAGTGGAGTTGACTCTTCAGATTGAAATTCAGATGGTAGAGTCAGGCTGGTTGGAAATTCAGTGAAGGCTTGTTCCTTTCTCTTTCTTTCAGAGGCCCTGGCCACCTTCCCCCTTACTTCAACAATCTTTTCTTTGGGGTCGAGGCCTGCAGATTCACCACCAGGTCTCTGTTGCCTTCTAGCTTGACTTTCCATTGCAGAAGCCATGGATTCCTTTACAGCAATCTGAATTTGCTCTTCCTCAGTCAGATCTTCAATGTTCATTGGGCCTTTGCCTTTCCCAATGTCTTCTTCTTCCTCTTCCTCAACCTCAGGGACCTTTTCCTTTCCCTTGGATTCACCTATCTTCAAGGTTCCCTTTGCCCTAGCTCTCTCTCTTTCCCCCTTTTTGGCATTATCAAAACATTGGGGCTTTAAGTCACTGATAGTGACAGAGAGATGGGAATGAGAATGAGTGAGAGACTTCAGCTCTTGCAGTAAATAAACATTTTCATCATGGATGTTTTGCATCCTATCACCTGCCATACTCAGAAAGGTATGAACTGGCTTCATTTTCTGAGCAACAATAGCATCAAGTTTGGCCTTCAAGGATTGATCAAGTTTGGCCTGCAGTTGCTCAGTGAGATTGGACACAACTTGATCAGAGACCTTGGCCATAAGTTCCACTGTAAACTTCTCAGCAGCCTCCTTCACCATTGCAGCTTTTAACTCATCAGCCTTCCTCCTTTGAGCTGCTGTTCTCTGCCTCAAGGCATCCTTAATTGTTCTCTTTAGAGCCAGTACATTGTGCTTATAGAGATCCTTTAGACCTTGTTGCTCCTTTTTCACAGTTTTTGTGAATTTTGCCATTGCATCCTTAGCCTTGGTAACTTCTGTTGAAACTGTTTGCAGTCCACTTTCAACACCACTAATTCTGGCATCCAAGGTTGGCAAAATCACTTCTTCTGAGCCAGTGAGCCTCATCTCCACAGAGGCTAGAGTTTTTCCTTGGCCATCAAGGGTGTCAACAGTTTCAGCATGTTCCTTCCCAACTTCCCTGACCAATGTGTTCAATTTCTCTGATTGCTCCTCAATGGAGGATGCAGTTTGTGTAGCAAGTTGCTCAAAGTAGATTTTGTTCAGAGTGGACACATTTGCTGAGATGGCTTCAAGATCAATATCAGCATCAACTGGGATATCTGTGAGGGAAGCATCTGCAAAAATTTGTTCTATAGTGACAGCTACTGAATCTGCAAAACTCAAAGTGTTAGTTAAATCACCCTCAACACCCTCTTTCTTTTCATCTCCCTTAAGGTCTGATACATCAGCACCTTCTCTCTCATTTTCAACTACATTCTTTTCTTATTTTATTGATGATGGGCTCACATTCACTGGAGAATCAGGCCTCCTTTCACCAAGGGATTCATCAAGTTCAGATTTGACTTGAAGAATAGCCTGACTCTCATATTGGGCTGCACCCAATATTTCAACTTCATCTCCCTCTAATTGTGGTGCACTCATGCTACCAGTAATCACACAATCACCACCATCTCCCTCTGATTTTTCAATACTATCATCCTTTTCAACTCCTTCTTGTCCTAATCCTGACACCTCCATATCCTCAACAGGATCCACAGAGGGCAGTTGTTGGGAGATCTCAGTGCTTGGGCATCCCAAGTCCACTGAGTCATCCTGAATGACTAAAGGCTGGTCAATGTCCAACAATCCTGACATTGATGAGGCTTTAGTCAAACCAGTTTCTCCTATGGAAGTCTCAACATTGTCAATCTTTGCCTCAGGTTCAGAAGAACCATCCTTGACCAATGCATCTTGGACTGAGTCACCACCCTTGGTCAACTCCTCTGATTGATCAGAGTCCTTAATTGAATGATAGGTCAAGTAATGTACCTGAGCAGAATTGAGGCCAGGAGGGTTGGGATTGGTGTTGTCATCATCATCACCATCATTATCATCTGAAGTGCTGTCAGGGTGTCTGATCCCCTTTGCTATTCTTTCTCTTTCAGCAAACACTTTCTCAGATACAATTGTGAAGAACAAGGCTTCAGTAGTCAGTACACTTGTCTTCTTTACATTTGCAAAATGTAGAAGTCTATTCTCTTCCACCTGCCACCAGCTAACACCTTTATCTTTGATAGCCTGAGCTATCTCCACAATGGTTCTGTCTTTGATCTCCACAAGGGCTCTGATATCATAGAATTGTTGCTGCAACCTTGGAAATTCCTTTAAACCAGGATAAAGCTCATCAACATTAGCCTTGGCAATCTGCCTCAGCATCCCTTCATAAGTGTACTCTTCTCCATCATCTTCAGAAGAGTTGGCTTGAGACTCAGGGGGGTTTGATTGGGCTTCAGGAAGTTGAAGTTGTGATTCAGAAAGGTTGGGTTCAGGAAGGTTGGACTGGGGTTCAGATGGGTTGGGTTCAGAAGAACTTAAGATAATTTGGGACTCAGGTGCTTTAGAGAGCAATGTTCCTGAGGAGGTTATTGGAATGGCTTGAATGGGTAGGAGAGTAAATTGATCACCATCTTGAAGAGCAGTTTCAAGAAGTTTGGTATAGGATAGAAGTCTGGGGTCAAGGGGGGAGAATGGCCTATCTTCAATATCAGCTAGGTCAGCCAATACATCAATGCCTGTCCTGTCAGGAGCACCTTCAGGAGAATAGACCTTCTTGGCCACAATGGGAGCATCCTCAGGAGTCTTGCACTCCTCCTCTTCAGGCTGTTGCTCAGCATGTGATGGTGATATTCTTTGAGATTGAATATCAGGAGAGTTGGACCTTGACCTGGAGTTGGCTTGTCTAATCTCCTTGAAGAATTCTTTCCTATGTTTCTCCTCCTCCATCAACTTCTGCTTCTCAGAAGTTTTGATTATCCTTCTCCTTCTTTCAGACCTTGTTGGCTTATCAAGGTCTCTATACTCAGTTACAGATTCAGGCTGGAGAGGGACAACTTCCCTGATCTCTTCTCCCTCCTTAGGAGGATTGACTCCTTCTTCCTCAACTCTATCAATCTCCTCAGAAGTGGCACCTCCACTTCCAGACTGGCTTTCTGGTGAGGATTCACTGAAAATCTGCTTCATTTTCTTTATCTTTGGCTGAGATTTCTCTGTCCGAGCCTTCCTCTTTCTTGGAGAAGATCTAGCAACCTTTGCAACTGTGAGTGCTTGCTTTGCTACTGCCCATTGTTTCCTCTTTTCTGTCTTAGAGGAAAGCTTTCGGAATATGATCTTGAGGGCTGGGAATGGCTTTGGTTTGGGTTGCAGGTGGGTATAATGAGCAAATCTTTCCAAGAGAAAGCTTGCTCTTGTGCAGAATTGAAGCTTTCCTTCCACCACAACCTTGTGGTGCTTCACCTCCTTGAATTTGTACTTTTCATTCATCATTTTTCCAAGAATGAAAGTCTTCCAATCAAATTTGACTCCTCTCTCAGCAGAGTCAATTACAGCAGCCATTACCCTCAGTTTTGGCAAGCTAATTTGCTCAACACTCCCAGAGTGGCTTAGCACACTTTTTACCACAACATCAAATAGGTGCTCATATAGTGGTTTCAAGGTTTTCTTGTTTTGGCCACCTACCAGTTTCTTAGGAACTTTCATCCATGGATTTGAAAACTCCTGCTCCTCTCCTTCTCTGTATAATTCTGGATTTAGGCCTTCTGAGGGCAGCCTAAAGCTGGCATCAAGATCCTCATAAGTGAAGATGATGGTGTGTTGACTTTCTTCTTCTTCATCTTCTTCAGCATAAGTCAACTTGGTGCACACATCACCTTTCTTGCCCTTCCATCTTAGATGGGCAAAGAACTCAGCCATGAATGGGTTGAGGCAAGAATCAGGCTTGGTGCCTAAGAATTTTTCGAGCCCTGCCTCCCTAAGCCATTGGAGGACTGGATGAATATCTTTATTAGGGCTGTCGAAGGCTACCAACTTCTCAAACCATAGAGAATTGATGTTGCTCAGATAAGTAAAATCAATGTCCAGAGATGGATCATTGAAGTTTACTAACTCTTCTTTTTCCAGTTTGGGAGCCATGGATAATTTGAGTTTGGAGAATAGAGAAAATTACAGGTTTTGAGAGGTTTTTCAAAAAGCTTAAGGGTTAGAAATTTTTGTGCGTAGGAAATGAGGGCAAAAACTGAAGGTTTTTATATGCAGGGTTTTTGTTAACCGTTGGACAAAAGGAATTGAGGGTGGACATATCATAAAACCATATGGATAAAGTGGGGTTGTGGGCTGTGAAACGGTTAGATGAAGGTTTAAGGTTAATCAATGGCTTTGATGATGGCACAGTAATTAATGCAATCTTAAAGGAGATTTTTGCATTAAATGTTGATTTGCCATTTTGGGGGCAAAAACCTTAATATCACACGCCATCCTAAAATGGCCTACTCTTAGCCCAAGAATTCTTTTAAATGTCCAATCAATGCTAAAAATAGCAATCATCACCCTATTACCTTGGAAAAACATCCTGAGATGTGTTTTGACTACTACTTTGGTCAAAAATGCTGACCAATATTCCTGAGTGGGTCCCAAATATGCTGACTGGGTCCCATATGGTCAATCACCCTAATCAACCTTGCTAAAGGTGATATGGACAACTCTACTGAGTTTTTCTTAAAACCAGAAATCTTCAGTGAGGTTGGTCAACTTTGCTGAAGTTCATCTTTATGAACTTCCCCCTTCATTTGAGCATCCTTCTTTATTTCTCCACCTTGCCTGGATCAAGTAAGCCCAATTCAGCTGAGAGTTCCAAGAATCTTGCTTCAGCTAAGGGCTTTGTCAAAATATTAGCCTTTTGCTTATCAGTGTGAATTTTGACAAGCTTGATATCTTTCTTCTCCACATGATCCCTAATGAAATGATGCTTGATATCAACATGTTTGCATCTGGTGTGGAGCACTGGATTCTGTGAAATAGCAATTGCACTATTGTTGTCACAGAATATGGGAACTTCATTTGTGATGACTCTGAACTCTCTGAGATGCTGTCTGAGCCAAAGTATCTATGCACAGCAACTCCCAGCTGCTACATATTCTACTTCAGTTGTTGATGTGGCAACTGTATTCTGCTTCTTTGAAAACCATGAGATCAGCTTGCTGCCCAAGAATTGACATGTACCAGAGGTGGATTTCCTATCAATTCTACATCCTCCATAATATGCATTTGAATATCCAGTGAGCTCAATGTTATCATCTGCTGGATACCATAGCCCAAGATTCTTAGTTCCCTTGAGATATCTTAGAATCCTCTTGGCAGCTTCAAGATGACTCTTCTTTGGATTTGCTTGAAATCTGGCACATACTCCAACTGCAAATGTGATGTCAGGCCTACTTGTAGTGAGATAGAGTAGAGATCCAATGATGCCTCTGTATTCAGTGGAGTTGGTAGATGCTCCACTTTCATCAGGATCCATCTTCCAGTTAGTATTCATGGGCATTCTAACCGGTTTGCTTGAAGCACATCCAAATTTCTTGATCATGTCCCTTGTATACTTGGCCTGATTGATGAATATTCCATTCTTTGATTGAGAGACTCGAAGTCCTAGAAAGAAATTCATCAATCCCATCATGGACATCTCAAATTTGCTCTGCATGAGTTTGGAGAATTTCTCACATAGCTTCTCATTTGGAGATCCAAATATAATGTCATCCACATAGATTTGGACTAACAAGATATCATCTCCTTCACAAATTCTGAACAAGGTTTTGTCAACAGTGCCTTTGACAAAACCATGATCTAGGAGGAACTGTGATAAGGTGTCATACCAAGCTCTTGGAGCTTGCTTTAAGCCATAGAGGGCTCTCTTCAATCTGTACACCTTATCTTCTTCTTCAAAGCCTGGGGGTTGTTCAACATATACTTCTTCTTTCAGTACCCCATTGAGAAATGCACTCTTCACATCCATTTGATATACTTTTAACCTCATGTGAGCTGCATATGCTAAGAAGAGTCTGATTGCCTCAAGTCTGTCCACTGGTGCAAATGTTTCATCATAATCAATCCCTTCAGATTGACAGTATCCTTTGGCCACCAGTCTTGCTTTGTTTCTCACAATGATGTCATTTTCATTCTTCTTTTTTTTGAATACCCATTTGGTTCCAATGACATCTTGATGAGTTAGCCTTTCCACCAGTTCCCATACTTCATTCCTGGTAAACTGGTTCAGCTCTTCTTGCATGGCAATAATCCAGTTGGTGTCTTGAAGTGCTTCCTCAATGTTCTTTGGTTCCTGTTCTGAAAGAAAACAACAAAACAAAGCACTTTCTCCATGAAATCTTCTAGTTTTGATCCCATCACTTGGTGTTGGTCCTTGGTGGAGTATAACACAAGTGTATGGGGGGGGGGGGGGGAATGCACTTGTGTATGCAATTTCTTTTTTATTTTTGACAAACTGGTCTTATCAGGCAAGTTGTCTCACAACTAGCCTGAGTGTGAACTTTGATAGATACTTGTCCTACTGATTACTATTGAGTGATCAGTTGGCTAAATATCTAAAAGAGTTGCTAAGTGCGGAATGTGGTTGGCCTTTGACTAAAGAAATACTCCAAGTTAATTTCTGAAAAGATGCAGATTATTAGGGACTTTGTCCAAAACAGATTTCCTTACTTACTGAGTTATGTTTCTGTAAAATATGTTTGAATGTAAGTGAGATAAGGAATGCAGTAAGTAAATGACACACAAATTTATAGTGGTTCAGAGACTCAAGCTCCTAACAGTCCTTAACTCCTCACTTCTACAACAAACTCTCTCTTCACTTAATGAGATAAGGGTTTGAGGTTTGGTTCCAACTAGTAGAGATATTCTTTACAATAAGAACATTGTAAAGGCTTAGGATATCTCAATGCTAAGCTTTGGATGTTTACAAAGATTGGCTTAGCTATAAGAAGTGATTCAGGAAACTTGGAATTCTAGAGAACAACTTGGTTTCCTTTGAAAGCTTGATGATAGTTTGATAGCTTGTAGTTGGATGTTTGAATCCCTTGATCACTTCTGTATTTATAGGCAAATTTGAGCAGCTAACCGTTGGAGGGATAGCATTTCAAACTTGTCTATTTGCAGCACCATTGAAACGGCTATGAAGCTTGGCATTCTTTTATCCACTGTGTAAAAGGCCTCTTCAATGGTTGCTTGAATGAATGTGTTGACTTCTGAAAAATGCGGCTGAGATGACTTGTGTCAGTTTCTAAATATGCACATTTCCCAAGGTTGATTTGAGGCAGAAGCTACACTCAACCAACGGTCAGATGGGACAAGTTCCCTGAATATTCCTGCTGCAATTGAGAATATTCCAACATTCATTCAATGCTTCTTTCTTTAATGCTTCAAGTCTTCAATGCTTGGTTCAGGCATGATTGACAATAAATGTTGCATTGAATGTGTCTTTTGGGCCTTGACAATCAGTGCTCATGATCATTTGTACTTCAGCTGACTTGATCACTTGCATTTATGAGCATTGCTTCACTGCTCTTGGTCTCTTCAGCTAAGTTGTCCACTTGGTCAGTCTGTCTCTGAAGGTTCAGCACCTTTGTCCTAAAGACTTATCAAGCTGCCTAACATTTCAGCTTTGGACAACTATCCTGAACACTAAAATCTCACAACATTTCTGAGATTTTTCTCTTAAGCAATCTACACATTCAAGTGTACTGAGACACCTTGCCTGAACTAGACTTGAGCTTATCTCAACTAATCTGAACATTATCAATCAGGGGTTTTGGTATCTAGATCAAAATCATTTTATTCCCAACAATTTCCCCATTTTTGATGATGCCAAAACCTATTACAAAGGGAACTTGACTTATATTATACTTTTCCTTCAGGGAGAGTGAACTGGTCAACTTGCCTGAAAGAAACTGTTAGCACAATAAATCAAGTAAGATATGTCATGATAGGTTAGTTGAGATAATGAGTTGTTATCTCTTGATAGAAACATAGTGATCCTTTTATATAAGTGGTAGAGCATTACAGAGCTGAAAATTAAAAAGGACTCACTAGTCTAGAACTGCAAAATAACAACAGAAATCATAACAGCAAAATAGGGAAAAGGTGAACTTATCCATCACAGAGTTCCATCATCTTGGGGAGCTATGCCATACTGAGCCCATACTCTCTTCTTCAGTTCCCAGATCTCTTTATTGGTTCCTCTAGGGCCAGGCTTCAGCTTCTCCATCCTCATGATGTTGATGAATTCTTCAAGTATCTTTCCCTCATCAATTAAGTTCCCATTGAACTTAGGAGGCATGTACTGAATAGGACCAGGGGCCTTGAATTCAACTCTTGCCATCTCAGCTGCTGCAAGCAGCTTTTGGTAGAGGTCCCTATGGTTCTCAAACATGAACTGCACAAAGACTTCATCTACACTCTCTTCAAGCCACTTCCCAATGACATAGAAGTCATATACAAAACTTCTTTTGGCCTCCTCCCATGCATCATTCAGTGAGATTGGAACCCACTTATCATGGTGAGGGTACTGAGTGTCCCATCTTTGCAGCATCTGTGGTTTGAGCCTTCTGTAAGAAGCCCTTCTTCTTGGAGCTTTGAAGTTTGCCCTTCTTCCATCTCTTGCTTTGTTGGCCTCAACCAACTGATCCATTATTTCTTTAGCTCTTAGAAGAGCTAGCTTCTCCTGTGTTTCTGGATCTTTCCCAAATCCTTCTTCAAACAACTTAGAAGGATCATCAGCAAGCTTGGGCACAACCACTTCAGGCTCTCTGTCCTGTACTTCCTCTTCAACTTCTTCTTCAATGGCAGGCAACTTGGCTGCTTTCTTCAATCTCTTTGATTGCCTCACTGGAGTTGATTCTTCAGACTGAAATTCTGATGGCAGAGTCAGGCTGGTTGGGAATTCATTGAAGGCTTGCAATTCCTTCCTCTTTCTTTCAGATGACCTTGTCACCTTCCCCCTTACTTCAACAACCTTCTCTTTAGGTTCAAGTCCTGCTGACTCTCCATTGCAGACATCATGGATTCTTTAACAGCAATTTGAATATGTTCTTCCTCAGTCAAGTCTTCAATGTTCATTGGGCCTTTGCCTTTCCCAATGTCTTCTACTGCCTCTTCCTCAATCTCAGGGACCTTCTCCTTTCCTTTGGATTCACCAATAACCAAGGTTCCCTTTGCCCTAACTCTCTCTCTTTCCCCCTTTTTGGCATTATCAAAACACTGGGGCTTCAAGTCACTTATAGTGACAGAGAGATGTGAGTGAGCATGAGTGAGGGACTTCAACTCCTGTAGTAGGTAAACATTCTCATCATGAATGTTCTGCATTTTGTCATCTGCCATGCTCAAGAATGTGTGGACAGGTTTCATCTTTTGAGCAACAATGGCATCTAGAGTGGCTTTCAGTGATTGATCAAGTTTGGCCTGAAGTTGGTCAGTGAGGTTGGCCACAACTTGATCAGACACTTTGGCCATCAGTTCAACAGTGAACTTTTCTGCAGCTTCTTTCACCATTGCAGCTTTCAACTCTTCAGCTTTCTTTCTTTGTGCAACAGTCCTTTGCCTTAAAGCATCTTTGATTGTCCTTCTCAAGGCTCTCACATTATGCTTGTATAGAACTTTGAGACCTTGCTGCTCCTTCTGCACAGATTTGGTGAACTTGACCATCTCTTCCTTTGCTTTTGTTACCTCTGTTGAAACTGTTTGCAGTCCAGTTTCAACACCACAGATTCTTGCATCCAGTGTTGGCAAGATTGTTTCCTCTGAGCCAGTTAGCCTCATCTCCACAGAGGCTAGAGTCTTTCCTTGGCCATCCAGAGTATCAAGTGTTGCTGAATGTGCCTTACCAACTTCCCTGACCAAAGTATCCAACTTCTCTAACTGTTCTTCAATGATGGTTGCAGTTTGAGTAGCAATCTGAAAGCCTGCTTCAGTGGTGTTGGCTTGCTCAAAATACATCTTGTTCAATGTGGATACATTGGCTGAAACTGCTTCAAGGTCAATAGCAGTATTGATTGGAATATCAGTAAGAGAGGCATCTGCAAAGATTTGCTCAATTGTAACAGCTACAGAATCTGCAAAACTAAGAGTGTTAGTAAAAACTCCCTCAACACCCTCATTCTTTTTATCTCCCATAGGGCCTGATACATCAGCACCCTCTCTCTCTTTTTCAACTAAATTCTTTTCTTCACTTTCAGTAGATAATCTCACATTCTCTGGAGAATCAGGCCTCCTTTCACCAAGGGATTCATCAAGTTCAGATTTGACTTGAAGACTAGCCTGACTCTCATATTGGGCTGCACCCAATATTTCTACTTCATCTCCCTCTTTTGGTGGTGCACTCAGGGAACCTGTAATCACACAATCCTCACCATCATCTCCCTCTGAGTTTTTATCACTAATTGCCTTTTCAACTCCTTCTATTCCTAAACCTGACACCTCCATGTCCTCAACAGGATCCACAGAGGGCAGTTGTTGGGAGATCACAGTGCTTGGGCATCCCAAGTCCACTGAGTCATCCTGAATGACTAAAGGCTGGTCAATGTCCAACATTGATGAGGCTTTAGCCAAACTAGCTTCTCCCATGGAAGTCTCAACATTGTCAAGTTGTGCCTCAGGTTCAAGAGAACCATCCTTGGCCAATGCATCTTGGACTGAGTCACCATCTTTGGTCAACTCCTCTGAATGATCAGAGTCCTTTTCAGAATGATAAGTCAAGTAATGTACTTGAGCAGAGTTGAGGCCTGGAGGGTTGGGATTGGTGTTATCATCATCATCATCATCATCATCAGATGGACTATCAGGGTGCCTGAGTCCCTGTGCAATTCTTTCTCTCTCAGCTAGCACCTTCTCATGAACAATGGTGCAGAACAAGGCCTCAGTGGTCAACACACTGGATTTCTTCACATTTGCAAAGTTCAAGAGCCTGTTCTCTTCAACCTGCCACCAGCTTGCTCCTTTGTCCTGAATAGCTTGAGCTATTTCCACCATAGTTCTATCCTTGATCTCAACAAGAGCTCTGAGATCATAGAACTGTTGTTGCAGCCTAGGATAGTCCTTCAACCCTGGATATAGTGCATCCACATTAGCCTTGGCAATCTCCCTTAGCATCCCCTCATAAGTGTATTCTTCACCACTTTCATCTTCAGAGGAGTTGGCTTGGGATTCAGGAGGGTTGGATTGGGGTTCAGGTAGGTTTGACTGGATTTCAGGTAGGTTGGGTTCAGAGGGGTTAGGGCTTAAAACAAGTTGGGATTCAGGTGCTTTTGAGAGCAATGTTCCTGAAGAGGTAATTGGAATGGCTGGAATGGGTGGGAGAGAAACTTGATCCCCTTCTTGAAGGACAGTTTCAAGAAGTTTGGTATAAGAAAGAAGTCTTGGATCAAGGGGGGAAAGAGGTATATCCTCAAGATTGACCAGGTCTGCCAGTACATCAATACCTGCTCTATCAGGGGCACCTTCAGGAGAGTAAACTTTCTTGGCAATGATTGGGGCATCTTCAGGAGTCTTGCACTCCTCTTCTTCATGCCTTGATGGGGATATTCTTTCTGATTGAATATCAGGAGAGTTGGCTTCAGGGCTGTTGGGCTTTGATTTGGACTTGGAGTTAGACTTGCTAGCTTGCCTGATCTCCTTGAAGAATTCTTTCTTCTTTTTCTCCTCCTCCATCAATATTTGCTTCTCAGAGGTTTTGATTATTCTTTTTCTTCTTTCAGATCTTGTTGGCTGGTCAAGATCTCTGAATTCTGTTACACTTTCAGGCTGTAAGGGGACAACCTCTCTGACTTCCTCACTTTCTTCAGGGGGGTTGACTCCTTCTTCAGCAACCTTCTCAATCTCCTCATAAGTGGCTCCTCCACTTCTTGACTGGCTTTCTGGGGAAGATTCACTCAGAATCTTCTTCATCTTCTTCATTTTTGGCTGAACTTTTGATGGTTGAGCTTTCCTCTTTCTTGGAGAGGCTCTGGTTGCTGGAACAACTGCAATAGCTTTCTTGGAAGCTGCATCCTGCTTCCTCTTTTCTGTCTTAGAAGACAGCTTCCTAAACATCACCTTTTGTGCTGGAAAAGGCTTTGGCTTGGCTTGGAGGTGAGTGTAATGTGCAAATCTTTCTAAGAGCAGGATAGCTCTTGTGCAGAATTGGAGTCTCCCATCAACTACCACCTTGTGGTGCTTCACCTCTTTGAACTTAAACTTTTCATTCATCATCTTGTCTAGAATGAAATGTTTCCAGTTGAACTTGACTCTCTTCTCAGTAGAGTCAATCACAGCAGCCATCACTCTCAATTTAGGCATACTAATTTGTTCAACACTCCCAGAGTGGCTTAACAAACTTTTCACCACACAATCAAACAAGTGCCTAAACACTGGCTTCAAAGTGTTCTTGTTCTGAGCACTTACAACTTCTTAGGCTCTATCATCCATGGATAGTAGAACTCCTGATCATCTTCTTCTTTGTACATCTCTGGATTCTGGCCTTCTGAAGGTAGCCCAAAACTAGCATCCAGATCCTCAGCAGTGAAGATGATGGTGTGCTGGCTTTCTTCTTCCTCATCTTCTTCAGCATATGTCAGTTTGGTGCATACATCACCCTTTTTGCCCTTCCATCTGAGATAGGCAAAGAATTCTGCCATGAATGGATTCAGGCAGGAATCAGGCTTGGTGCCTAGAAATTTTTCTAGCCCTGCCTCCCTTAGCCAATGGAGGACTTGTTGAACTTCTGTATCAGGACTATCAAAGGCCACCAACTTTTCAAACCAAAGAGAATTTGGGTTACTAAGATAAGAGAAATCAATGTCCAAGGAGGAATCATTTAAATCTACAAGTTCTTCTCTCTTGATTTTAGGAGCCATGGATAAATTTGAGAGATAGAAAGGTTTTGGAGGAAAGTTGCAAGTTTAGAGGTTTTGAAAATTCTAAGGGTTTGGAAATATGAGTGCGTAAGGAGGAAAAGTAAAATTGAGGAGTTTATATATGAATGGGATTTATTAACCGTTGGTTAATAGAATATAACCGTGGGTAATTTTGAAAAATCAATTGGATATAGTGGGGTAGTGGGCTTTCAACGGTTTGATGGAGTCTTGAATGCAAATCAATGGTCTTGATGGAGGCTCAAGAATTCATGAAATCTTAATTAAGATTTTGCATTTAATGCTGATTTGCCATGTTGGGGGCAAAGATCTTCATAGTACACGCCATCCTAAAAATGGCCGACACTTAGATCAAGAATCCTTTTAAATGTCTAATCAATGCCAAAAATAGCAAAAATTATCTAATTAATTAGGACAAACATCCTGAGATGTGTTTTTACTTCCTTCTTGGTCAAACTGTCTGATTAGCTTGCCTGAGTGGGTCCCAAAGTTGCTGACTGGGTCCCACTTGGACAAAGCTCCTGACCAACATTGCTGAACACCATTTGGACAACTTTGCTGAGTTTCCTTCTTTGGCTGACTGCTTCAGTGAGGTTGGTCAACTTTGCTGAAGTTCAATTTAATGAACTTCCCCCTTCTTATGAGCTTTCTTTCTTCATTCCTCCATCTTGCCTGGATCAAGTAAGCCCAATTCAGCTGAAAGTTCCAAGAACCTTGCTTCAGCCAATGGTTTAGTCAAGATATCAGCTTTTTGCTTATCAGTGTGGATTTTGACAAGCTTGATATCTTTCTTTTCCACATGATCCCTTATGAAGTGATGCTTTATATCCACATGTTTGCATCTGGTGTGGAGCACTGGATTCTGTGAGATAGCAATTGCACTATTGTTGTCACAGAATATTGGCACTTCATTTGAGATTACTTTGTAATCTCTCAGTTGTTGCCTGAGCCAAAGTATCTGAGCACAGCAACTTCCAGCTGCTACATACTCAGCTTCAGTTGTTGAAGTTGCAACTGTATTTTGCTTCTTGGAGAACCATGAGATAAGCTTGCTGCCCAATAATTGACAAGTTCCAGAGGTGGATTTTCTGTCAATTCTACATCCTCCATAGTCTGCATCTGAATATCCAGTGAGCTCAATGTTGTCATCAGCTGGATACCATAATCCAAGATTCTCAGATCCCTTGAGATATCTTAGAATTCTCTTGGCAGCATCAAGATGGCTCTTCTTTGGATTAGCTTGAAATCTTGCACATACTCCAACTGCAAATGTGATATCAGGCCTGCTTGCAGTGAGATATAGCAAGTGTTGGGATATAAATTCACCCTAAGCCCCACTTGATGTTAGAATAGTTTTGATGGCCAAAACACTTAGAGTTTATAAATGTAATAGGATCAGCTGACTTTGTATAGAACAGCTTAGACTAGTCTTGTGTGATCAACTGTATAGATATCAGCTGATCAGCACAGTCCCGGCTTACATGCGCTCTCTCAAGATGAGAAGAGTAGAAGACATGAAGACTAGGAGATCCTTGAAGACCAGTCAAGTAAGGTGCTTGTATACCTACTTAACTGATGGAGTCCCAGATTGAAGATGGCCTAAAGCAGGACAAAGAATTGCCAGATCAGAAGAGTTTTACTCTGCTGATATCAAAAGACAGAAGACACAAGGCCAGAAAAGTAGTCAGAAGACTAGAAGCTCAGATCAGAAGACTATGTGTTCTTCCAGGACTCGGCTGATTCCAAAGTCATCTTGCAGTTTAAACAAAGACCTACCTTATTTAGAAGATTGACATGATCCCAGGATTGAAGCAATCAAGCGACTGGAATCAAGGAATCAAGCCATTATGGAAAGATTGCCCCAACGGCTATTCAACTCCAACGGCTAGTTGCAAGCAATCACCACTATAAATACAAGAGGATGAGAAATCACAAGTACGAAGTCACAACGAGAGAATTCAACAAGTCTAGCAAGCAATCAAGCTAAAGTCATATTGTCCCAAGAGTTCTCAAAGAGCCAGAATCCATTAGATTATCCATAGCTCTTAAGTGATTTCTATCCAACCCATAAGAACCTGAAACCTGTTCATATTGTATATCATTTGTTTTAGGCAAAGTGGTTAAGCAAATTATAAGCTTGAACCATTAGTTGGATACACTTCAAAAACCCCAAACCCTCTCCGAAAGGTTAAAGTTTTTGAAACCCTCAAAGTGCAAGTGCTTACAATCACTTGTGGAGACCGTAGCTGTTAGGACGGCTCAGATCTCAAAGTCCTATCCTTGGGACTATAAAGGTCAAGACCCTTGTAATTTGCGGTAAATTAAAGGGATTAAATATCACGTTAGGACGTGAGAGTGGACGTAGGATCGTATATCCGAACCACTATAAACCTGGTGTTATTTACTTATTTGCACTTTATATTCTGTCATTTCATTAACTATTATATAGTGCATACTGTGATTTCAATATTATTCAAAACAAGGCCACAGCTTTCAAACCAGCATCAGCTGAGTACTTTCATTAAAGAAAACAAGTTAAACACTTTCACAAGAAACAAAAGAACGAGTCTAAACAAGGCCTACCATAATTCCGCATATAACCTTCTCTATCAGATCACTATAGTCATCTGGACCAGCAGACTTGTAGTCCAGTTGACATAGCAATCAGAAGAGGTTCCCAACTCTCTTGAAAAAGTTTTAAAGTCTATTCACCCCTTCCCTCTAGACTTTAATCCCATTCACTACTCGTTCAGGGACCAACAAGTGGTATCAGAGCAGTGGTTCTAACGGACTACTGTCTCTAGATTATCAGAAGACTTGAGGGAGTCTCTCTGTAGTCCTCTTGAACAAATCTTTTTCTTTTGAAAAACTTGTTTTCGAAAACTCATACAGCATGAGTGCTAATATGCGTAAGTTGCCTAAGTTTTCAGTGGAGGATTATGATTACTGGAAGATCAGGATGAGGAAGAATCTCACATCAGTCCACTACAAGATGTGGTCAGTAATCACCGAAGGCCCAATCACCATCATGGCAGTCAACACTGCAAATGGTGATCCAGAAGTTCCAGTTGGAGAACTAGCCCCCAAGCCGATGAAGGATCTCACACCAGAAGAGATGAAGCAGTCAAATCTTGACAGCATTGCTCAAGATTACATCATGCAAACTCTTCCAAATGAGTACATTGCAAAAGTAATCAATTGTGAAACAGCTAAGGAAATGTGGGATGCTCTAGCACTCCTCTGTGAAGGAACTGAGCTGATTAAGGAGAGCAAGTTGACAACAGCAGTCAAGAAGATTGAACATTTCAAAATGCAACCAGAAGAGTCTATTGATCAACTAGACAATAGATTTACCAAGATCATCAATGAGATAGAATCTCTGGGCAAGAAATATACAAATAGAGAGAAAAATATAAAGATATTAGACTCTCTAACCAAGAAATGGAGACTCAAGAAGACCATCATCAAAGATACTCAAGATATCAAGGAGTGGTCTGCACAGACTCTATTTCAGAATCTAAAAGCCCATGAATATGATCTTGAAAGAGAAGAAAACTCAGAAAATGATGAACCTATTGCTACTCCATCTACATCCAAGACTATAGCTTTCAAGGCAGCAAATACAAAAGCTGCAAGCACCTCATCTGGCAAGACCTCTCTGAAAACAGAAGACTGTGAAGGATCAGACATGAGTCTGAAGGAACAAATGGCTCTTATGATCAAGAGATTCGAAAGGATGAACACTCTCAACAGCAAATATAGAAAGTTCTATAGAAACTACAAAGATAGAAGAGCAAGTTCACCCTCCAGAGGTTCCAGAGAAAGAACACCAGAAAGACATCCTAGAAAGGATGTGGAGTCATCTGACAGCCGAGGCTCCAGAAAAAGAGATGCCACACCTCCAAGGAAAGGCAATTCAAATCAAAAGCCTGGAGCATGCTTCAATTGTCGTAAACCAGGACACTATGTCTATGAATGCCCTGAGCTGGATGACAAAGAAGAAAGAAGGCCAAGGAGAGACAGAAGAAATTCAGATAAGCAAGCAATGCTGACTGAAGAATCTGAATATCAAAGTGATGAACTTCCTACATCACCAGACTGTCAAATCTACTCAGATGATTCAGACGATCTAGCTATGATGGCCATAGGAGAAAATGAGGTAAATTCCTACACTACTACTTTCCATTCACCTATTTTCTCACAAACAGATGACATAAACTCATCTGAAGGTGAATCAGAAGACACCTATTATCAATCGTTAAGAAAGGTAAAAGGTGATCTGGATATTGCCACTAGAGCCTTTATAGAAGTGGAAGAGGAGAATAAGGATTTAAGGAAAGAAATTGCTAGGTTGAAAAAGGTTAAGTTTGATAACACCCCTGAGTTAGTCACCATGAATGAGAGGTTGACCAAAGAAGTGGAACTTCTTAAGGAAGAAAATACCACAACAACTCAGTTGTATGAGGGGATGTTAGAAACTCAAGCCTTAGAAACCAAGGAATTTCGTATACTACAATCTAAGTTCGATGATCTCTTCCAAGCACACAAGCTCTTAGAAAAGGAGAAGGAATGCCTAGATCAAAAGATATCAGAATTCAATAAAGCCTCGACTACTATTGAAAGTATCTCTGAATATTATAGATCAAATGGCAATAAGATGGGTTTAGGTTATGAACTTAATCCATCAACATCCTCTCCAGCTGGGGGTAGTACACCTAACAAGTGCACTACTCAGACACATGAACAGGGTGAGTGTTCTAAACACAATGAACTCAATATGAACCAAAAGGCATCTGTACCAACTAAGGCTAACTATTCCAACACCAAAAATGGTAAAAGAAAAGTTAACCCCAAACCTATACAGAGGAACAGCAAACAGCCTAGACCATCTCGTCTGAGACAGTCTCAGCTGTATGCTGCTCCAGCCAAGAAGAAGAAATCTTCTTCAAACAAATCTGTTCTCTTTGCACCCCCTATCTGTTATGATATTGTGAGAACAGAAGAGTATGGTCCATATAATCGTGTGCATCGACCAGCTAATGCACCCAGGCTGAATGTAACTAGTCAAAAGATATTGTATGTTCACTCCTATAAAGGAAAACCATTTGACTATTACTTAGCTGACACAAACAACAAATCAGATCAGTCCAAGGTGTTAACTGGTAAGATTTGGTTTTGTGATGCCCGAGGGAAACAACTCAAGTGCTCAAGGTTGTTCAAACGACCAATGTATATGTGGGTTCCCAAGGGTAGTACTAACACCCAAGGACCCAAAATAAAATGGGTACCTAAGACTTAACCTTTCTTGCAGGAAAGGAGGGACCTATACAGAAAAAGAGGTCTAGCAGGAGAGATATGGTACATAGATAGTGGATGCTCAACCCATATGACTGGAACCAAAGACCTGCTGACCAACTACACAGAAAAGAAAGGTCCAAAAGTCTTCTTTGGTGATAACGCGCACGGTAACACAAAAGGATATGGCACCCTTAGAAATGGTGACATTGAGGTACATGATGTATCATATGTAGAAGGTCTTAAGTTTAATTTATTATCTGTTTCTCATTTTTGTGACACTGGTTATTCAGTTAAATTCTCTAAAGATGAATGTCTCATAAGTGATAAAAGAACAAAACAAAACCTTCTAACAGGATCTAGAAAAGGAAGTATGTATCTTGCAAATTGGAACAGCTGTCCTAAGGATACATGTCTGCTTGTGAAAAGCCCTAAAGATGTCAGCTGGCTATGGCACAAACGTCTTAGTCATCTGAACTTTAAGACTCTGAACAAGTTAGCAAGGGAATCCTTAGTTGATGGTCTGCCTAATGAACTCTACTGTAAAGATCAGGTCTGTGATGCATGTCAACAAGGAAAGCAAACAAAGGTCTCCTTCAAGACCAAGAAGACAGCATCAACCAGCAGAGTTCTTGAACTGTTCAACATGGATCTCTTTGGACCAATCACTCCAACCACCCTAACAGGAAGAAAATACACTCTTATTGTTGTAGATGACTACTCCAAGTTTACTTGGGTTATCTTCTTATACAAGAAGAGTGAAACTCAGCAGAAGCTTCCTGAACTGTTAAAGAGGATCCAAGTAGAGAAAGGAGAGCCTATTGTGAAAATTAGAAGTGACAAAGGCACTGAATTTATTAACTCCTATATTATTGCATATTGTACTTCTAATGGTATTCAGCATGAGACAAGTGCAGCAAGAACACCACAACAAAATGGTGTAGCTGAAAGAAGAGTCAGAACACTCAAAGAAGCTGCAAGAACACTCCTTGCTGAATTCTCTACTCCTAAGAAGCTTTGGGCAGAAGCTATCAACACAGCTTGTCACACTCAAAACAGGTCAGGTATTCAAAAAATCCATGAGAAAACCCCATATGAACTGTGGAAAGGAAGAAAACCTAGAGTATCTTACTTTCATATATTTGGTTGTAAGTGTTTCATTCACAACAATGGGAAAAGTAAGTTGAATGCTTTTGATGCCAAAGCAGATGAGGGGATATTCTTGGGATACTCCTCAACTAGCAAAGCATTTAGGGTATTCAACAAACGTACCCTTCTTGTGGAAGAAACACCACATGTTGTTTTTGATGAATCTTGTGAAAAGAGTGCAGTAGAAACAACCTCAGCTGCAGAACATATGAAGAAACTAGTGATCAAGAAGAGATCTGATGAGTTTATTGAATTCAATGAACCATTCCCTGAAGAACCAGAGGAAGATAAACCACACAGACCAGTCACTAGATCTCAAACTCAAGCTGAACAAGTTATCCACAATCAACATGCAACAATCCCAAATGCAAGGGGGAATGATCTCTTTGACACTCAAGATACAGATGATGATCGACCAAATCAAGTCAACCCTCCTGATGGCAATAGAACAGATGAGAATCCAAGTTCATCTAATGCAGATACTCCTGTAAGACATACATGGAGGAACAATCATCCATCAAACCTCATATTAGGAGGAGCAGAATCAGGTGTCAAGACAAGAAGACAACTGAATCAGAATTCTCAATCATCTATGTTCTGCTTGCTGGAACACGCCGGCGAAGGCGGTCCGTCACCAGGATCGTTGTCGGATGCCAAACGTATAAACAAATAAATAAAACCTAAACATGCTTCTAAAACATAGTTTAGATCTGTTACCCTTGAAGATCGAGGCGTTGATTCCAATCTGCAGATCTTCTAGTCTGTCTCCCAACTTCGCTCGAACACCGGGTGGACGGCGTGCTAACAAACGTGGAGAAGGTGCCTCAATTTCGTCTCCTTGAAACCCTAGCCGTTTTTCTCTATTTCGTGTGTGCTAGGGTTTCAAAACTATTTTGAGGCTCCTATTTATAATCTCCATAAGTTCATGGGCCATACTAGGGATCCATTAGAAGGTATAGGGTTTGGGCTTCTTACAGGCTCAACTACTCTTATGTTCAGCCCAGAACATATAATTTGGCCCGAGAACATTAATTCATTCCACTAGAGAATTAATGTTGCACTCCCGTCCTATCCCGAACTGAATCAGGGCTTCTATTAGACATTATAATTCCCCGTGTTTAAGATATCGCACGTCCATTAATTATTAAAGCTTCTGACTTCTTTAAATAATTAATTTCTATAATTCCTTGAGTAGTACCACTCAACCTTGTTGTCGTACGGATTAAATCCACCTGCAGGGTTTAATACGACAATCCTTTATGAGTTTCCTCAAGGGGACATCATCAGCCTGGATGTACAGGACACGGTGCCCTAATGCCAATAAGTAGACATCATGCGAGCGATGCCACTACCCAAAATACGGAGCGTGAAGAATCTACCAAGATTCTCACCTATGATACATTAAAGTAGTGAACAAGCACCCCACACATCTAAATATCACACTTAGGGTTAAGAATCATAAAAGTCACCAAGACCTCCAGTTCTTCATAACAGTCAGAACAGAAGAACATGTCTTATCTGTGATCCATTCAATACGCCTCAGCGCACTAGTATAAACTAATGGCTAAGACAAACCACTAACAAGTTTATACTACAACTTAAACCAATAGTTTTGTCCATAACTATCTCAGTTGTGAATATTGTTTATATCTTACAAGGGACTGACAATGTGATCTTCTGTGTGACTACAAACCCACCACATCGTCTACAATGCAAGATAAGCAGACATACAAGTAATCACAAAGAAAGCAAAAATGTGAAAAACCATTTATTTCAGATAAAAGGAAATCGAATATACGTCACAAAAGCCCACTAAAAGTTTGCTTTACAGTATACACCAACAATCTCCCACTTATACTAAAGCTTAACTTTTAGTATACACATAAAGACATCAACATTTCTCCCACTTATACTCAAAGTCTAGCTTGTAATACATCGTAAACCAAGACCCTCTACATGTTTCTCAAAGACTTTTATTGCCAGCGTCTTTGTGAAAGGATCAGCCAAGTTATCCAAAGACGCAATCTTAGCTACAGCCACGTCTCCTCGATTTACGATATCTCGTATAATGTGGTACTTTCGCTCTATGTGTTTACTTGCTCTGTGGGCTCTAGGTTCTTTCGAGTTTGCCACTGCACCTGTGTTATCACAATAAACAGTGATACACATAGGCATACTCTGAGATACCCCTAATTCCAGAAAGAAATTACGCAGCCAGACAGCCTCCTTTGCGGCCTCTGAGGCAGCTACGTACTCGGCTTCCATAGTGGAGTCCGCGATGCATTTCTGCTTCACACTTCTCCAAGATATGGCTGCGCCTCCCAGCATAAACACATAACCCGAGGTTGACTTCCGTTCATCTCGATCAGCTTGGAAATCTGAATCGGTATAACCCAAAGGAATCAAACTATTTGACTGGTATACTAGCATATAATCTCGAGTCTTTTTCAAGTACTTGAGAATATGCTTAACAGCAGTCCAGTGTCCTTGACCAGGGTTAGACTGATATCTTGCTACCATGCCGACTGCATAGCAAATATCAGGCCTCGTACACAGCATCGCATACATAAGGCTTCCTACAGCCGAAGCATAAGGAACCTTAGCCATCTCCTCTATCTCCTTCTGTGTCTTAGGACACATATCTTTAGATAGAGGGACTCCATGTCTGAAAGGTAGTACACCCTTCTTGGAATTCTGCATGCCAAAACGAGCAATCACAGTATCAATGTAAGACGCTTGAGATAAACACAACATTCTCTTTTTTCGATCACGAGTGACCTTAATACCAAGAATGTACGATGCTTCTCCCATATCCTTCATTTGAAACTGTTCTGAAAGCCACACCTTTACGTCTGATAATACTTTCACATTGTTGCCAATAAGAAGAATATCATCTACGTATAGTACTAAGAATACCACTACGTCTCTGTCACTCTTCTGGTACACACAACTTTCATTTTGACATTGTTCAAATCCAAAAGATTTGATCACCTCATCAAAACGAATGTTCCAAGACCTGGAAGCTTGTTTTAGCCCATAAAGAGACTTTTTCAGCTTCCAGACTAGATGCTCTTGGCCTTTCTTCACATAACCCTCGGGTTGCTGCATATAGATGTCCTTATCCAAATTTCCATTAAGGAAAGTTGTCTTAACATCCATTTGCCAAATCTCATAGTTCATGTGATTAGCTATGGATAAGAGAATCCAGATCGATTTTAGCATGGCTACTGGTGAGAAGGTCTCGTCATAGTCGATTCCTTCTTTCTGGGTAAAACCCTTTGCCACCAACCGTGCTTTAAAAGCAGTAATCTGCCCATCAGACCCTCTCTTACGTCTGTAGACCCACTTACACCTAACAGCTTTCTTATCGTGGGGAAGTTCACTTAGGTCATACACTTCCATAGCATCCATAGATTCAATTTCTGAATCCATGGACTTGTGCCAAGACTCTGCATCTTTGTCTTTGATTGCCTCTTTGTATGTCCAGAGGTCGTCATCATCATGTTCATCGCTTGGAATCAAGTCAATAGACTCTCCCACAAACATGAAACGATCAGGTTGGCGAACAACCCTCCCACTACGACGAGGCAATGTATACAAAGGTTCATCAGAGTCGCCACGTTGTGCAGTCTCTTGTGGTATTTCCTCTTGCACACTCGGTGTGCCATTGTCTCCTCTCAACTCATTTAGAATGATCTCAGTATTGGACTTATGCTCATTCATATAGTCTTCTTCTAAAAATCGGGCATTGGTACTCACCACCACCCTCTGATCATTAGGACTATAAAAATAACCACCTCTCGTTCCCTTAGGGTATCCTACAAACAACCGTACTTCAGTTCTAGGTGCCAACTTATCAGCTTCCTTGTTCAGCACATGCGCTGGACAACCCCAAATCCGAATGTGGTTTAGACTAGGCTTTCGCCCAGACCACAATTCAATCGGGGTTTTTGGAACCACTTTAGAAGGTACATAATTTAGAAGGTACGCTGCTGTTTCCAAGGCATAACCCCAAAAAGAGGTAGGTAATGAAGCATAACTCATCATCGATCTCACCATATCTAATAGAGTCCTATTCCTTCTCTCAGCCACGCCATTCTGTTGCGGAGTACCAGGCGCGGAGAGCTGGGATCTAATCCCGTTCTCTAATAAGTATTGCCTAAATTCATTGCTAAGGTACTCGCCACCACGATCAGAACGCAGTGACTTGATACTCTTACCATGACGGTTCTCCACTTCTGCCTTAAATTCTTTGAACTTGCCAAAGCATTCAGACTTGTGGCGCATCAGGTAGATGTATCCATATCTTGAGTAATCGTCAATGAAAGTGACGAAGTACTCAAAGCCTCCTCTAGCTTGAACAGTCATAGGCCCACACAAATCAGAGTGAATCAATTCCAACACATCATTAACCCTATTACCCTTGGCCTTAAAAGGCCTCGAGGTCATCTTGCCTTCCAAACAGGATTCGCAGACTGAGAATGGTTCCACTTGGAGAGACTCCAAAAACCCACTACTTACTAGTCTTTGAATCCTTCTTAGGTTGACATGACCCAATCTTAGATGCCAAAGGTATGTTTGATTCAACTTAGAAGGTTCCTTTCTCTTATTTAATGATGATGATGAATGAGCTTCAGTCACAGTATGATATGCACACGTAATAGTATAAAGATTGTTTTCTAACGTGCCAGAACAGATTAAAGAGTTATTTCTCATAATAACAACATTTTCATTAAAAACAACTGAGCATCCATCCAAAAATAACTTCGAAACAGAAATTAAATTTCTCCGAAAATTCGGCACGTATAAAACGTTCTTTAATACTAAAACAGAATTAGAAAAATATAAGTGCACGTCTCCCACTGCAACCACTGATACTATCGCAGCATTTCCCAAACTAATAGTAATCTCGCCCTCACTCAGTTCCCTTGTCTGCAGAAACCCCTGCAAGGTGTAACAAACATGGTCAGTGGCTCCTGTATCTACTACCCAAGAAAAGGCAGAACAAGCCGCAAAACATGTTTCAACAACTAAAGCGAGAGACGTACCAGAGTTGTCCTTTTTCAAAAGAGGACAATCAGACTTCCAATGTCCCGTCTTGTTGCACTTGAAACATTTGCCCTTCGGCTTTTTCACGCCACCAGAAGGTGCTAGTTTCTTGCTCCCACTGCTTTCACCACCACCCTTTTTCTGTAAAGGCTTTTTCTTCTTCTTGCCATTAGACGAAGAAGGTCCAGCCTGAACAGTAACATTGGTTTGTGGTCGTTTACCCATGAGACCCTCCACCGCGACCAATTCCGTATGAAGCTCGGTTAAAGTATAATCCTTCTTACTCATGATCGTGTTTACACGGAAGTTCTCAAAAGACTTTGGGAGCGAGTGTAGGATCATATCGATCTTGGTGTCATTATCGATTAACCCTCCAAGGACCTCAATCTCATTCAGATATTCCATCATCTTGAGACCGTGGTCCCTCACGGACGCTCCCTCTGGCATAGAGGTTGACATGATCTTCCTCATAGCCTCAAAGCGGGCAGCCCTATCTTTCTCACCAAAAAGCTCTTTGAGGCTCAACATCATAGCTGCGGCACTAGACATAGTTTGATGCTGCTGTTGTAAAACATTTGACATCGAGGCCAAAATGTAACAGCGAGCCATCTCATCAGCCTTGTGCCACTTCTTATGAGCCTCCCTTTGCTCTTCAGTAGATTCAGCTCCCAAAGGGGCAAGAGTGGGTGTATCGAGTACAAACTTGTACTCATCAGCAACTAGGACAATGTCCAAATTTCTTTTCCAATCCAAGTAATTTTGACCAACAAGCTTATTTTGATTTAAGATAACCATAAGTGGGTTGAATGTCACCATAATGTATCTGAAATAAATAAAATGCAAGCAATGAATCACATAAGTTTGAAGCATAAAACATTGGAAACCTTCAAAACCAATATTCAACACAACCTCCAACAGCCCAACAAACACATATGCAAGCCACGTTAGGGTGGTCGTTTACACATGTATTCATTGACCAGACATTCAGTCTTTAATCTCAATATCACGTCAACTTATCCTTATGACGAATGAAATTAACAGTCGAACTTTAACTGGCCATGTGAACTAGAACAGTGACCCCGTTGGGGGGTTATATTAAAATTCACATCTAAGTGATGACCACAATTTAACAACAGTTATCTTGAATTATTCTTTACTGGTGAAATCATGGATGACACATCCGTTAGGGAAGATCACACACTTCATCTAAAGATTAAAACAGTTTTATTAGAAGTCTTAACTAGTAAGCTCGTGAATGTTGCACCCGTTAGGGGAAGACTCCCAAGGTCCCACGAGCAACATACACCTTACTTAAAGACCAATTGTGGAGGCCTATAAATTAATTAAAATTTAATTATCTCACTTAGTCATTTTAACATGAAGATTATTCATTGGCATAGCAAATTAACAAAAATTAATACATGCATGCCATAACAATACAAGATGCGATAAACATAGGCAAAAATAAATAAATGCACATCTATCGCAACCCCTTGAAAAACTATCAAAAACAGCCTATTATAAGCTATTACAATGATAAAAACAGTGGCGCGGACGGATGCCTCGCATCGGCCTCTCACGCAATGGAAAAACCTCGAATTCTCATCCACCGACAAAAACTGGCAGAAAACTTCATCAAGGCTTTTGAATTAGGCCTCGCCACTCGTCGTCGCAGCATAGCTGCGACTCCTGTAGATCTAGTCGAGACGTTTCCGAAAAGGTCTTGTGGACTGAAAACAGACACCCGAGTCAAAAGTTATGGCCAAAACAGTTTTCACCGTCCAAGGCCATAACCCGAAAAACTCAGATTACTGTTTTCAGATCTTCCATCGACACCGCCCGTTCTCACGATCAAAAATTACAATATAAACGAGCAAAACCCTACTACAGTGATCTATGAAATAGTCCTATACTACCCACACTTATTATCTGGTGGGAAAAACGATTACATAACACTAGGGTTGCGATAGAAGAAAAAATAAATTAACCAACAGAAACGCATACATACGTGAAACAAAATTAACTGAATCATACAATCATACGTTTCAGGCAGAGCCAACAATCCACGAATCCAGGCTCTGATACCAATTGCTGGAACACGCCGGCGAAGGCGGTCCGTCACCAGGATCGTTGTCGGATGCCAAACGTATAAACAAATAAATAAAACCTAAACATGCTTCTAAAACATAGTTTATTTCTGTTACCCTTGAAGATCGAGGCGTTGATTCCAATCTGCAGATCTTCTAGTCTGTCTCCCAACTTCGCTCGAACACCGGGTGGACGACGTGCTATCAAACGTGGAGAAGGTGCCTCAATTTCGTCTCCTTGAAACCCTAGCCATTTTTCTCTATTTCGTGTGTGCTAGGGTTTCAAAACTATTTTGAGGCTCCTATTTATAATCTCCATAAGTTCATAGGCCAGACTAGGGATCCATTAGAAGGTATAGGGTTTGGGCTTCTTACAGGCCCAACTACTCTTATGTTCAGCCCAGAACATATAATTTGGCCCGAGAACATTAATTCATTCCACTAGAGAATTAATGTTGCACTCCCGTCCTATCCCGAACTGAATCAGGGCTTCTATTAGACATTATAATTCCCCGTGTTTAAGATATCGCACGTCCATTAATTATTAAAGCTTCTGACTTCTTTAAATAATTAATTTCTATAATTCCTTGAGTAGTACCACTCAACCTTGTTGTCGTACGGATTAAATCCACCTGCAGGGTTTAATACGACAATCCTTTATGAGTTTCCTCAAGGGGACATCATCAGCCTGGATGTACAGGACACGGTGCCCTAATGCCAATAAGTAGACATCATGCGAGCGATGCCACTACCCAAAATACGGAGCGTGAAGAATCTACCAAGATTCTCACCTATGATACATCAAAGTAGTGAACAAGCACCCCACACATCTAAATATCACACTTAGGGTTAAGAATCATAAAAGTCACCAAGACCTCCAGTTCTTCATAACAGTCAGAACAGAAGAACATGTCTTATCTGTGATCCATTCAATACGCCTCAGCGCACTAGTATAAACTAATGGCTAAGACAAACCACTAACAAGTTTATACTACAACTTAAACCAATAGTTTTGTCCATAACTATCTCAGTTGTGAATATTGTTTATATCTTACAAGGGACTGACAATGTGATCTTCTGTGTGACTACAAACCCACCACATTGTCTACAATGCAAGATAAGCAGACATACAAGTAATCACAAAGAATGCAAAAATGTGAAAAACCATTTATTTCAGATAAAAGGAAATCGAATATACGTCACAAAAGCCCACTAAAAGTTTGCTTTACAGTATACACGAACACTGCTGGTGTGCTTTCCTCTCCAACATTGAACCAGCTGACATAGAAGAAGCAATGACTGATAGCAATTGGATCACTGCTATGCAAGAAGAACTAAACCAATTCGAAAGAAATGAAGTCTGGGAATTGGTAGATCGTCCTGAAAACCACAACGTAGTAGGAACAAAGTGGATATTCAAAAATAAGAAGGACGAAAATGATGTAATAACTAGAAATAAAGCAAGGCTAGTTGCAAAAGGATATTCACAATCTGAAGGAATTGACTATGATGAAACTTTTGCTCCAGTAGCCAGATTAGAAGCCATTCGACTATTTCTAGCCTATGCATCATTTATGGGCTTCAAAGTATACCAAATGGATGTCAAAAGTGCTTTTCTAAATGGTATTCTGGTAGAAGAAGTATATGTAGAGCAGCCTCCAGGATTTGAAAAAGGTGATCAAGTATATCGACTGAAGAAGGCTCTCTATGGTCTAAAACAAGCCCCTAGAGCTTGGTATGACACATTGTCACAATTCCTACTTGAAAATGGATATACAAAAGGCAAAGTTGATAGAACTCTCTTCAAAATACAAGAAGGAGAAGACATTCTAATGGTACAAATATATGTAGATGACATTATATTTGGATCACCCAATCAAGAGATGTGCAAGAAGTTCTCTGAACTTATGCAAGGAAAATTCGAAATGAGCATGATGGGTGAGATGAACTATTTCCTAGGACTTCAAGTCAAGCAGAGTCCAGAAGGGATCTTCATCAACCAGTCCAAGTATACCAAGAGTCTACTAGAAAGATTCAAAGCTCTACAAAGCAAAACTGCAAGGATTCCTATGATGACATCTTTCAAAATGGAACCAGATGAGTCCGGAAAGGCAGTTGATCAAGCTGAATATAGAGCACTGATTGGATCTCTACTATACCTTACAGCCAGCAGACCAGACATAACATTTGCTGTAGGAGTATGTGCTAGGTTTCAAGCAAACCCAAAGAAAAGTCATCTAGAAGCAGCAAGGAAGATTCTCAAGTACCTAAAAGGATCAGTCAACTTAGGACTATGGTACCCTGCTGATGACAATCTAGAATTAAGTGGCTATTCTGACTCAGACTATGGAGGATGCAGAATTGATAGGAAATCCACATCAGGAACCTGTCAATTTCTAGGCAACAAGTTGATATCATGGTTCTCTAAGAAACAAACCTCAGTTGCAACATCCACCACTGAAGCAGAATATATGGCAGCTGGAAGTTGTTGTAGTCAGCTACTCTGGCTAGTTCAACAACTCAAAGATTACAATGTAGAGGCAAGAGAAGTCCCTATCTTTTGTGACAGCAGCAGTGCCATTGCCATCACTCAAAATCCAGTCCTCCACACAAGGTGCAAGCATGTCGACATTCGACACCATTTTATAAGAGACCACCTTGAAAAGAAGGACATCAAGATGGAGAAAATTCACACAGATATCCAAAGAGCAGACATCTTGACTAAGCCCCTAGCTGAAGAAAGATTCAAGACCCTATGCTACAGCTTAGGACTCTTGGACCCAAGCACATGAAGAGCTCAAGATCAGCTGAAGACCTCAGCTGATACATTTGCAGCAGACTAGGAGGATCAGATGAGGTGAATAGACACCCTCATCTTCAGGTAAGTTCTTTCCCAATGAAGACAAATAAAGCTGAGGGAAAACATAGAGTTATCTAATCAAGGGGGAATCAATGATACCTTAAGAATCCTTGATGAAATACTCTAAAATCTGCATTGCATAGTATATATACATACATACAGCAGACCTGAACAAAGTTATTTGATCTCTTTACTCTAAGCAATGTATAACTATGTATATTAATAAACTATTCTTCATAAAATACTTTATTCATATACATACATACAGTATACTACTGAGCCATACTTGGCTGGATTAATACACCATCCTCACCGACTCAACAGTATGCATGCACTGTACGGATTTCAAATAACTCATGGTCAAAATTTATAATTTCTGCATTCCATTAGATAAAGTCTGAATATCCTTAAATGTGCACCCTTAGATCAAGAATCTCACTGTTGATCTTAAGAAATCACTTTTCAGAAATTCAGACCTATCACCTCTATAGTTTTGTCATCTTTCACTCCACTACCTCATTTCTACCCCTATAAAAGGAGGAAGTTATGAGAACACCTAAGAACACAAATCATTTAACACTATTCTTGTTTCAGGTATGGAGACAATTGAAAGAAGAGATGGAATGGAGATCATTCTTCAACCAAAGTTTTGGGTGAAGGAGATGAAGATTTGTCCCGAAAATGAAGATGATGCAGATCTATATACTTGGCTTACTCAACATAAGTATGCCCATGAAAGCTAAAGGAAGAAGAGACGTTCTTGTTGAAAGCTAAAGGAGGAAGAGATGCAGAGGACAAAGTAGCAAGCAAGCAGAGCTTCTTCTCCAGGGGGAAGTTCTACATGAAGAGCTTGTTATCAAAAGCTACTGTGTCTAAACAGAACATGAAGGCTGCGTCCATGGCCCTCTCTTCGACTCCATTGAAGCACCCTTCAATCTTCCTTCCCCTTCAAGAGAAGCGAAGAAATTCAACAAGGACACATTAGATGCTACATCTCATCTGATGATGAGGAACATTCGATGGTGAGAAGCAGTTAAATCAGTGGGATTTCATCTAGGCTAGTCCCACTTGATTTAAAGAAGGAGCTGAAAGATCCATCAAACCAGGTTGGATCATCACTCACAATAAAGCTGGAAGGATCCATCCAGGTTGGATCATCACAGCAAACACCGTTTCCTCTACTCAGCTGATCAGAAGACCAACTCAGCTGACCAGAAGACTTTTCAAGGAAAATCAGCAGACATCTTGAAGAACTCAGAAGACCTCACTCTGCTGACCAAATCACTTCAATTTAAAGTATAATGACTAGCCTTGATCATGTAATTCATTCTAGATTTATTCCTGAATGTAATTAAAAAAATTGGCTTATATAAGGAATGCAATTCTCTTATAGAAAACGGCCTTGATGATCAATTCTTACCATAAATTAGTCACAACGGCTATTTTTGGTAATGATGTCATTAATACTCAAGTACCATATTGCCAGCAAATCAAATATTGCCACATGGAAAAATCAGCCGGCAAATTTAAGAAATCAAAGAAGGAAATCTTGGGCTCTACTCCAAAATTAAACCCAAATCTGACCGTTAGATCAAAATTTACTGGAGTATATATTCACACCCTTTAAACCTCTTCCAAACCCTGTCGCTCACATTACTCAATTACTCTCAATACTCTCTCTCGTTCTGCAAATTTCTTTCAAGCTCTCAAACCCTAACACTCAAACTCTACTATGGCAATCATTGAAATTTACGACGAGAAGACCAAGAGCACTAGCACCTTGGATGCTACAAAGTGGTCCAAGGAAGGGAAGATTTTTACGGAGAATGCTCTGTTTTTCAAAGGCAAACACACAGATGAGAACAAGGAGATATTGCTTAGGTGCGTCAATCTTAAACTCAGAGACTTCCTGGAAGCAGCACCAACTAATGTCTATGAACAAGACGTACTGGCATTCTATGCAAACGCTGTGATGAAGGGTTCTCATGTTGAAAGTGACATGGGTGGACACAAAGTCAAGGTTACAAGGGAAATCCTTCCGGAATTGTTTGGCCTGTCAAAGGGGAAAATAAATATCTCCAACTACATCATGAATAGAGAAAAGGAGTATATGGAGATGTTTACTGGTGGAAAAATCAAGGCTATTGATGCAATTGGGCTCAAGAAATCCCAACTTGAACCTAAATTCCAAACCTTGATGGATATTGCAGGAAAGATGTTACTTGGTAACACATTCAGTCATGATGCTGTTACTACTTTAAAGGTTCGAGTTATGGCTGCAATCTGGGATCAGATCGATGGAGACTGGCAAGGACTATTCTTAGAAAGAATTGCTCTTGAGGCAAAGAAAGTCACTTTGGACTTACAATCGAGGGTATGGAAGGTGGCAGCTACAGTCAGCTTTGTCAACAAGCTGAGCATCATCCTTCCAGATATTCTCCCAAAGAAGTACAAGATGGGACCTCATAAGACCTTCCACATCTCCAAATATTATTTGAGAAAGGAAGCTCTTGCTGAGGCAGCAAGGTTGAAAGAAGAGAAGAGGAAGTTGTTGGCTGAAGCATCTTCCGAAGATGTTGCTGACAAGGCAGCAAAAGAGTCTGATCATGACTCTGCTGAAGAAGAAGAGGAGCCAGCCAAAGAAGAGGCTCAGAAGAAGGCTGCTGAGGATGATGATGATGATGACAATCAAACCTTAGCACAAAGACAATATCTAATCAGACCAGGGCTCATCTCCCCATCTGATTCAGATGCCACTCCCACTGCCTCTCCCTTGAAGAAGGCAGGTACCTCTAAACCCTCTCCCACTTTTACTCCTTCTAAATTGTCGAAGGGTCAGAAGAGAAAGAAGAATAATTCTTCTTTCAACAAAAAGTCTAAGAAATCGAGGCTTCCTACTCCCATGTTAATAGCCCCGATTGCATCCTTCAACCCTTCTGATGATTCCAACCCATCTGAACACTCAAACACTGATATCCAAATCCCTGCTGATACTCACACAGCAGAGGAACAAGCTCAACCTACTTCAACCCCTGAATCACTATTGCCTACCCCTGCTGATGTTCAAACAGCAGACAACCAATCACAGATCTCTGATGATCAAACTCAGATTCCATCCAACACCCCTGCTGACATTCACACAGCAGATGTCCAAGATCTACAGGTTCAACCTTCTACTGATCTTCATGAAGGTACTGAACCAGACCAGCAGACTCAAAACCCTGTTGATGAACAAACCACTGAAGATCAAGAACATATCACTTCCCAAATCCCTGCTGATACTCACACAGTAGAGGAAACTACCCCAAATACTCAAACTCCTACCATCATTGTTCCTTCTGTTCCAGAAGACATGGCACCAGCAGACCTGGCTCAAGCTGGTCCCTCTCGACCTCAGTACGGAATGGTACACTATCCTATGTGCACAAGGGAGAAGATAATGAGGATGAAGATAGCAAACCTGCTCAAGTCTACTATTCCTGGTATTGATGAGGAATCAGTTCAGTTTGAACAAGTTCTCAGATTCTGCACCTGGATTGAACTCAGAAGAGATGATGTGGATGACCTTATTGAGGTCATGGAAGGAATGGGAGGAAAATCTAATTTCCTCGACTGGGAAATGGAGCAAAAAGAAGTTGCTCAAGTCAAATCTTTTGCTCAGCTGCTGCCCGAAGAAGCCTTTACAGCAGTATGCCACAGGATTCTAGGAATTCCAACTACTGGTACCTCTATCCCAGAAGACATATCAGGTCAGCAGACAGTTGACACAGCAAAAGTGATTGACTCAACTGCGTCCGTTCCTGCGGAACACTCAGCTGAACCAGCTGACAGAACCACGATTGAAAGAGAAGTAATCAATATTCCTAATCACTTCATGCCTAAGGATACTCTAACTCACTTCATTGATAAAGGAGACACTATCATGTCCCACCTGGTTAAGGCCACTACCTCATTTCTCAATGAAGAGTACCTTTCAGCTGAAGAAAGAGGCAAAGCCCTGATTGTTCATCCAAAGCCTCAAGGTCCTGCCTCAACTTCTACTTCAACAGCTGACTATACAGCAGACATATGCTCACAGGTCAAGGCTGCAATAGACCTACATTTTGAGAAAGGTTTAGGCCTACAGCTTGGAAGATATGTTGAAAAGGCTGTTAAGGAGCAGAGAACTCGTCTTCATGACCAGATCATTGACATTGAAGACAAGTTTGGAGAATCACTTCACAATCTGATAAGTGAGTATATGACCAGCATTCTGAAGAAGGCAGGTGACACTTCCACCAGGTTTGCTGATCTCTACACTAATGAGGTCAACCGCATGGAAAACACCTACAAGAAAAGAATTGAAGATGCTGAAGCAAGAGCTACTGAAGGTCGAGCTCTTCTCCAATCAGCTACAGCAGAAAATGAGAAACTTCAGACTCAGCTGAAGGAGACAGCAACCAAATTGGAAGCACTTACAGCTAAACTTGAAGCTGCCTCCTCCTCCAACTCTCATGCTCAGATTCTAGACCATAGCATCACTCATCTGACCCATGTTGGCAAGGTCAATGCCATGGCTCTTCAACAAACTCTGAAAGTGGAGATTCTGAATGCCATGAAGCCTTTTGCGGCTGCACTTGCTGAAGCCAAAAAGGGGGAAGATGTATTGATAAAGGCTCTAGAGAAGGCTACTGCACAGCAAGCTGTGATGGTAGTATCTCAAGATGAGCTGAATGAAACCTTGGGTGGTCTATCAAGCAAAATCAAGAGCAAGCAAGGCAAAGGCAAAGAAATTGCCCAAGAAGACATCCAAGCTCCCACTCAAGCTCCTGCCAAAAGTCTGCAGATCACTGCCTCTACAGAACAAGTTCCTGAGAAGAGGATGACAAGGAAAAGGAAGGCAGATGAGCAAGCAGATGAGCAAGCTCAGAAGTCAAGCAAGAAGTCAGCTCCAGCAGAGCCTACTGCAGAAGAGAAAGAGGCTTTAGAGCTGAAGAAAAGAAAAGAGCTTGAAGCTCAAGAGCTTAAGCAGAAGAAGCTAAAAGATGCGAAAGCAGTAAAAGCCAAATTTGACAGAAAGATAGCCAAACCCAGGAAAGCTCTCAAGGACAAAGCATTGAAAGAAAATGCTCTGGCACAGAAAGATAAAGTTCCTGTGTTTTATAGCAACTATGTGGATTATTTAGCCCTTCAAGATGAACTACCAAGGTGGTACCCTCTGAAGAAGAAATGGCAAATTCAACACCACATTGTAAGAAAATTTGGCCCTCTCCCAACCTATGAAGATGAATTCTTCCAGTTCAACCAATTCATGAACATTGAAGATCAAGAGTTCTGGAAAGAAGTAGTCAAGACAGCCAAAGAACTTGACAACTGCAGAATCCTAACTCCTGAAGAACCCAAATGGGATCCTCCCACTCTGGATTCTGGAAGAACAGACTTAATTGAAGTCAAAAGGATTCTAGAGAAGATATATGAAGAGGAGAATGTTACAGACCTGCAACACATGGAAGAAGTTCGAACTCGTCTGTACCTTGCTTTCCGCATCTGAAGATCAGAAGACCTGATGAAGACCACTTTCAAAGCTTTAAAGAAACTATTACTTGTAATCTTAAAGCTCTATATATATTCAAGTTTAGTTCTCTTTGCTTTCAAGACAAACTCTCATTGTCTTCATCAGATACTTCAGTTTTTATGAAGTTTATAAACTCCTATCTTATCTTATTAAGAGCATTTATCATATATAGTTTTGGCTTCATCAAAAAGGGGGAAATTGTTGGGATATAAATTCACCCTAAGCCCCACTTGATGTTAGAATAGTTTTGATGGCCAAAACACTTAGAGTTTATAAATGTAATAGGATCAGCTGACTTTGTATAGAACAGCTTAGACTAGTCTTGTGTGATCAACTGTATAGATATCAGCTGATCAGCACAGTCCCGACTTACATGCGCACCCTCAAGATGAGAAGAGTAGAAGACATGAAGACTAGGAGATCCTTGAAGACCAGTCAAGTAAGGTGCTTGTATACCTACTTAACTGATGGAGTCCCAGATTGAAGATGGCCTAAAGCAGGACAAAGAATTGCCAGATCAGAAGAGTTTTACTCTGCTGATATCAAAAGACGGAAGACACAAGGCCAGAAAAGTAGTCAGAAGACTAGAAGCTCAGATCAGAAGACTATGTGTTCTTCCAGGACTCGGCTGATTCCAAACTCATCTTGCAGTTTAAACAAAGACCTACCTTATTTAGAAGATTTACATGATCCCAGGATTGACGCAATCAAGCGACTGGAATCAAGGAATCAAGCCATTATGGAAAGATTGCCCCAACGGCTAGTCAACTCCAACGGCTAGTTGCAAGCAATCACCACTATAAATACAAGAGGATGAGAAATCACAAGTACGAAGTCACAACGAGAGAATTCAACAAGTCTAGCAAGCAATCAAGCTAAAGTCATATTGTCCCAAGAGTTCTCAAAGAGCCAGAATCCATTAGATTATCCATAGCTCTTAAGTGATTTCTATCCAACCCATAAGAACCTGAAACCTGTTCATATTGTATATCATTTGTTTTAGGCAAAGTGGATAAGCAAATTATAAGCTTGAACCATTAGTTGGATACACTTCAAAAACCCCAAACCCTCTCCGAAAGGTTAAAGTTTTTGAAACCCTCAAAGTGCAAGTGCTTACAATCACTTGTGGAGACCGTAGCTGTTAGGACGGCTCAGATCTCAAAGTCCTATCCTTGGGAATATAAAGGTCAAGACCCTTGTAATTTGCGGTAAATTAAAGGGATTAAATATCACGTTAGGACGTGAGAGTGGACGTAGGATCGTATATCCGAACCACTATAAACCTGGTGTTATTTACTTATTTGCACTTTACATTCTGTCATTTCATTAACTATTATATAGTGCATACTGTGATTTCAATATTATTCAAAACAAGGCCACAGCTTTCAAACCAGCATCAGCTGAGTACTTTCATTAAAGAAAACAAGTTAAACACTTTCACAAGAAACAAAAGAACGAGTCTAAACAAGGCCTACCATAATTCCGCATATAACCTTCTCTATCAGATCACTATAGTCATCTGGACCAGCAGACTTGTAGTCCAGTTGACATAGCAATCAGAAGAGGTTCCCAACTCTCTTGAAAAAGTTTAAAAGTATATTCACCCCTCCCCTCTAGACTTTAATCCCATTCACTACTCGTTCAGGGACCAACAGCAAGGATCCTATGATTCCCCTGTAGTTAGTGGAGTTTGTTGGCTCTCCACCTTCATCAGGATCCATTTTCCAGTTAGTATTCATAGGAATTCTGACTGGCTTGCTTGTAGCACATCCAAATTTCTTGATCATGTCCCTTGTATACTTGGCCTGATTGATGAATATTCCCTTCTTTGATTGAGTGACTTGAAGTCCTAAGAAGAAATTCATCAATCCCATCATGGACATCTCAAATTTGCTTTGCATGAGTTTGGAGAACTTCTCACATAACTTCTCATTTGGAGATCCAAATATAATGTCATCCACATAGATTTGGACTAACAAAATATCATCTCCTTCACAGATTCTGAACAAAGTTCTGTCAACAGTGCCTTTGACAAAACCATGATCTAGAAGAAACTGTGATAAGGTGTCATACCAAGCTCTTGGAGCTTGCTTTAAGCCATAGAGGGCTTTCTTCAATCTGTACACCTTGTCTCCTTCCTCAAATCCTGGGGGCTTTTCAACATATACTTCTTCTTTGAGCACCCCATTGAGAAATGCACTCTTCACATCCATTTGATACACCTTGAATCTCATGTGAGCAGCATATGCTAGGAAGAGTCTGATTGCCTCAAGTCTGGCCACTGGAGCAAAGGTCTCATCATAATCAATCCCTTCAGATTGACAATATCCTTTGGCCACCAGTCTTGCTTTGTTTCTCACAATGATGTCATTTTCATTTTTCTTATTTTTGAACACCCATTTAGTTCCAATGACATCTTGATGAGTTGGCCTGTCTACCAGCTCCCAAACTTCATTTCTGGTAAACTGGTTCAGCTCTTCTTGCATGGCTATGATCCAGTTGGTATCTTGTAGTGCTTCCTCAATGTCTTTTGGTTCCTGTTCTGAAAGAAAACAACAAAACATAGCACTTTCTCCATGAAATCTTCTAGTTTTGATCCCTTCACTTGGATTACCAAGTATCAGGCTAGATGGGTGGTCTTGCAACCAAGTCCTTCTAGACCTGATCCTTTCAGGAGGATTGTCCTCATCAGAAGTTGGATCACTAGATTCATTAAATTCAGGAAAGTTAATTGAAGGATCAAGTTCAGGATCATATTCAGGGGTGTTGTCCTCATTGTCAGATGAGTTGACATTTTCATTGGTTCACCCTTGAATATTGGATCCATTAACTACCTCAGCATTGCCTGCTTCTTCATTGGTAGTTGTTACCTGGTTTTGAACTGGGATGGGGTCAGTCAGTTCAATTTCTCCTTCAGGTTGGTTGTCTTCAGGTTGATTGCCATCAGGTGGGTTGTCCAGTTTCTGATTTTCATGGAGTTTGGGCTGGGCAACATCTACAAACACTGTTTCCTTGCTTTGAAGCCTCAATCTGGTTGTTCTTTGTGTTATCTCATTAATATTCAGGTTTCTATCCCTGAACTCATTAATAGATTCATCAAACACAACATGAGGTGTTTCTTCCACAATAAGGGTTTTGCAATTGTAAACTCTGTAAGCCTTGCTGATTTGTGAATATCCAACAAATATTCCTTCATCAGCTTTGCTATCAAAAGCTTTCAATTGCTCTTTCCCATTATTATGGATGAAACACTTACAACCAAATATGTGGAAATAAGCAACAGTGGGCAATCTACCTTTCTATATTTGATATGGGGTTTTACCTTGTCCTTTGGTGATTAAGGACCTGTTTTGAGTGTGACATGCAGTGCTAATGGCTTCAGCCCAGAACCTTTTAGGCAATTTGGATTCAGCAATCAAAGTTCTTGCTGCTTCTTTCAAGGTTCTGTTTCTTCTTTCAGCAACTCCATTTTGTTGAGGTGTTCTTGCTGCTGAAGTTTCATGAGTGATGCCATTCTTGCTGCAGTACTCATTGATGTATGAGTTTATGAATTCTGTGCCTTTGTCAGATCTGATCTTGACAATGCTTAGGCTTTTTTCATTACTCAGTCTCATCATCAACTCAGGTAACTTGACTTGGGTCTCCTTTTTGTTCAGCAAGAATACTACCCAAGTGTACCTGGAAAAATCATCAACAACAACTAATGCATATTTTCTTCCATTTAAACTTACTGGGATAATTGGGCCAAATAAATCCATATGCAGTAGTTGAAGAACTCTCTCAGTTGAGATGACAGGTTTCCCTTTGAATGAGGCTTTGATCTGCTTTCCTTCCTGACATGGCTGTCATATATGTTCTTTAGTGAACACCTGATTAGGCAGCCCTTTAACTAGAGAATTTCTTGCAATCTTGTTGATGGTTTTGAAATTCAGATGATTCAATCTCTTGTGCCAGATCCAGCTTTGTTCATTTGTGCTTTTGGCAACAAGACAAACTGCTTCAGGGGTTTTGCTCCAATCTGCAAAATAAACATTTCCCTTTCTCACCCCTGTTAGTAGCACCTGTTGTGTTGAATTATTTTTGATAATGCATTCATTTGGTGCAAATTCAACACAATAACCTTTATCACAAATTTGACTTATAGACAGCAAATTATATTTTAGGCCTAGGACATATGAAACATCAGTAATTTTAACATTACCAATGTTTAATGTACCATAACCTCTTGTGATTCCTTGAGAGCTGTCTCCAAAGGTAACTGAAGGACCATCTTTTTCTATGAAATCTGAGAGAAGCTCCTTGTTTCCAGTCATGTGCCTTGAACATCCACTGTCCAGGTACCATGCTGTTTTCTTGTTGATGCTTCTCTTCTTCTTGTGGTCCTTGCAGTCCTGCAAAGTCAAAATTTAGGTACCCTTTGAGTGTTGGGTCCTAGAGGGTTAGCTGTACCTTTTGGAATCCAAATCTGCCTGATAACTCTGATTGACTCAAAGTGACTGACTTGGTTTCCATTTACATCTACATACATAGTTTGACCCTTAAATGCCTTGGGTGTTTTCTGTGTATAAGTGTTGGTCTTGTAAGGTTCAGGAGGGTTGGTGAATTTCCTTGGGACATTTCTCCTGAAATTACTAGACTTAGGTGCAGCTTGGAAAGACATTTGTGGATAGGAGTTTGGATGGCCTTTTCCTCTTGGCAAGTGAGGTTCAGGCTTCCTGAATGTTTTATACCTATCAGAGGGTATTGGCCTTAATCCATTCAGTTGAGGTTGCCTCTTTTGAGTTGGCCTTTTCTGAACAGATTTTGGACAACCTCTCTGATAAGGATTCAGATAGGTTGGCCTTCCATTGGTTCTACCTTTCTGACCCTCATTTCTCCTATAAACAATGTCTTCAACCTTTTCCTTAGGTATGAGTTTAGGGACATTGTTTACTTGAGTTGGTATAAAAGTTCCTTTTCCCTTATCCTTGATCAGTGGTTGATTTACTTCCATTTCATTTTGTTGTGCCACTGATCTTACAAAAGTCATCTTAGAATTGCTTGAGGAGGCAATACTAAGACCAGGTGAGGGTTCAAATGGATTATAGCCTAATCCATCCTTTTGAGCAAATTGTCTTTGAAACCCTTGAATTTCCTCTATTGCCTTAGCAGATTTGTTCAAGGCAGACATTTTCATTTTTAAGCTCCCCTCACTTAATTTCAGAGTATCAAATTCACTTGAGAGATTGTTAAATTTGGCTTGAAGAGTTCTAAGTTCAAAATCCTTTTTCTTTAGAGTCAGAGTTTGTTCATCAATCAGCTTTTGTTGTTCAGAGATTCTGAGAGACATTTCTCCATGTTCTCTCATAATCTGCTGATACAACTCAGATGATTTAATGTCAACCTCAGATTCAGGAAGATTGGGCATTTTAATTTTAGACCTCAACTGTTCATTTTCTCTCAGTGTCATATTGCATACTTCTTGCATTCTGGTGAAATCTTCTAACAATTTTTCAAAGTTAAGTTGGATTTTACTAGATTCATGTGTGTTAATTGAAATATTGGATGATGAACATACCTCTTCATTTTCAAATGCCATTTGACAGTCTTCATCACTGTCACTGTTGGAGAACAGTCCATCATCAGAAGAGTAGACACTCTCTTCACTTGCTGATTCTCCAGCTACCATGGCCTTTCTGTTGTTCATCCTCTTGTCTCTCTTGTTTTGCCTTTCTTTTCTTTCTTTGGCACTAAGGTCAGGACAATCATACTGAAAATGACCCTTTTTCTGGCAGTTGTAACACACATCTTCATCATCATTTTTCTTGCTTGAGGACTCCTTCCTCCTTGATGATGATGGTTCACCTTTGCTATATTTCTTTTTATCAGCATATCTGTCTTCTTTCTTCTCATCAAAGACTTTGTCCTCTGATTTGTTATCAGGAGAGCTGAATCTCCTTCTGGTTCTGTTATCTTGGTAGAACTTCTTGTATCTACCAAATCTGGAGTTGAGCTTCTCAAATCTCCTTGCCATGAGTGCCAGCTCCTCTTTCATTTCTGATTTTGAAACAGATTGAGAAGATCTTTGAGAATTTTTCTTCTCTGTTTCAGTGGCTTTGAAAGCAACACCTTTGCTTGAGGAAGATGGCTCATCATGCACCTTCTTTCTGTTGAGATCAAACTCATATGCTTTGAGTTCAGAAAATACTTGCTGCATAGGCATGTTGTCAAGATTGCTGGTATTTTGCATCATGACAGAATATATATCCCACTTTGATGTGAGACTTCTCAGAATCTTCAAAGCAACTTCTCTTTTGGCATAGAACTTGCCCAAAGAATTCATCTCATTCATGATGTCAGTGAATCTGCCATCAAGATGATCAATAGTTTCATTTGGCTCCATAGTGAATTGCTCATACTTTTGGATAGCCACTTGAAGCTTGTTTTCCTTTATCTTTTGGGTACCTTCACACATAAGTGCAAGGGTATCCCAGATCTCCTTTGCTGTGGTGCAGTGATACACTCTTCCCATCACTGCATCTGGAATGGTCTGGTACAATGTGTTCATGGCAATGTAGTTCAGGTTGTGCCTTTTTCTCTCTTCTGATGTCAGCTCATCCTCATCTTTTGGCAACAGCTCCCTTGGATCTGCTTTTTGAGCATCAGTGACCTTGGGATTGAGCTTGGTGAAGGTGAATGGTCCTCTAGTGATGACTTTGAGCATTTCATCATGCTGGCAAGCAAGATGTGCTCTCATCCTGATTTTCCAGAAATCATAATTCTCAATTGAGAACATTGGCAGTTTGTGATGAGAAATATGATTGACTTGGTTTGGACCCATGTTGTTGGTAGTGTTGGCAGCATCTCCTGGAACTGCATTGTTAGCCATTCTTATACAGATAGACAAAGGAAATTGCAAGTAGGTTTTTCAGAAATTTGGATCAGTTCAGTGACCACAGAAAGTGAGATTTTGAAAATCAAAGATTTTCAGAAGCAGTGGTCTGTGAACCCCTGCTCTGATACCACTTGTTGGTCCTTGGTAGAGTATAACACAAGTGTATGGGGGGGGAATGCACTTGTGTATGCAATTTCTTTTTTATTTTTGACAAACTGGTCTTATCAGGCAAGTTGTCTCACAACTGGCCTGAGTGTGAACTTTGATAGATACTTGTCCTACTGATTACTATTGAGTGATCAATTGGCTAAATATCTAAAAGAGTTGCTAAGTGCGGAATGTGGTTGGCCTTTGACTAAAGAAATACTCCAAGTTAATTTTTGAAAAGATGCAGATTATCAGGGACTTTGTCCAAAACAGATTTCCTTACTTACTGAGTTATGTTTCTGTAAAATATGTTTGAATGTAAGTGAGATAAGGAATGCAGTAAGTAAATGACACACAAATTTATAGTGGTTCAGAGACTCAAGCTCCTACATCCACTTTCCCTGATTGAATAGGATAATTCCTTCTCAATGGAATTAGCTTGTTTTAGAGTGCCAAGGTGCACTAATCAACAACACTCTCTTAGTGTTTTGATCCCTAGGATAACTTGAGTCCTAGTGCTCAATCTCTCTGAGTTAAGACTGTGTTTCACACTAACAGTCCTTAACTCCTCACTTCTACAACAAACTCTCTCTTCACTTAATGAGATAAGGGTTTGAGGTTTGGTTCCAACTAGTAGAGATATCCTTTACAATAAGAACAGTGTAAAGGCTTAGGATATCTCAATGCTAAGCTTTGGATGTTTACAAAGATTGGCTTAGCTATAAGAAGTGATTTAGGAAACTTGGAATTCTAGAGAACAGCTTGGTTTCCTTTGAAAGCTTGATGATAGTTTGATAGCTTGTAGTTGGATGTTTGAATCCCTTGATCACTTCTGTATTTATAGGCAAATTTGAGCAGCTAACCGTTGGAGGGATAGCATTTCAAACTTGTCTATTTGCAGCACCATTGAAACGGCTATGAAGCTTGGCATTCTTTTATCCACTGTGTAAAAGGCCTCTTCAATGGTTGCTTGAATGAATGTGTTGACTTCTGAAAAATGCGGCTGAGATGACTTGTGTCAGCTTCTAAATATGCACATTTCCCAAGGTTGACTTGAGGCAGAAGCTATACTCAACCAACGGTCAGATGGGACAAGTTCCCTGAATATTCCTGCTGCAATTGAGAATATTCCAACATTCATTCAATGCTTCTTTCTTTAATGCTTCAAGTCTTCAATGCTTGGTTCAGGCATGATTGGCAATAAATGCTGCATTGAATGTGTCTTTTGGGCCTTGACAATCAGTGCTCATGATCATTTGTACTTCAGCTGACTTGATCACTTGCATTTATGAGCATTGCTTCACTGCTCTTGGTCTCTTCAGCTAAGTTGTCCACTTGGTCAGTCTGTCTCTGAAGGTTCAGCAGCTTTGTCCTAAAGACTTATCAAGCTGCCTAACATTTCAGCTTTGGACAACTATCCTGAACACTAAAATCTCACAACATTTCTGAGATTTTTCTCTTAAGCAATCTACACATTCAAGTGTACTGAGACACCTTGCCTGAACTAGACTTGAGCTTATCTCAACTAATCTGAACATTATCAATCAGGGGTTTTGGTATCTAGATCAAAATCATTTTATTCCCAACACTTGGATTACCAAGTATCAACCTAGTTGGGTGGTCATGCAGCCAAGTCCTTCTAGACCTGATCCCTTCAGAAGGATTGTCCTCTTCTGAGGTTGGATCACTAGATTCATTAAATTCAGGAAAGTTTATTGAAGGATCAAGTTCAGGATCATATTCAGGGGTATTGTCCTCATTGTCAGATAAGTTGACATTTTCATTGGTTCCCCCTTGAATATTGGATCCATTTACTACCTCAACATTGCCTGCTTCTTCATTGGTAGATGTTACATGATTTTGAACTGGGATGGAGTCAGTCAGTTCAATCTCTTCTTCAGGTTGGTTGTCCTCTGGTTGATTGCCATCAGGTAGGTTGTCCAGTTTCTGATTTTCATGGAGTTCGGGCTGGGCAACATCTACAAACACTGTTTCCTTGCTTTGAAGCCTCAATCTGGTTGTTCTTTGTGTTATCTCATTAATATTCAGGTTTCTATCCCTGAACTCATTAATAGATTCATCAAACACAACATGAGGTGTTTCTTCCACAACAAGGGTTTTACAATTGTAGACTCTATAAGCTTTGCTGATTTGTGAATATCCAACAAATATTCCTTCATCAGCTTTGCTGTCAAAAGCTTTCAATTGCTCTTTCCCATTATTGTGAATGAAACACTTGCAACCAAATATATGAAAATAGGCAACAGTGAGCAATCTACCTTTCCATATTTCATATGGAGTTTTACCTTGTCCTTTAGTGATGAAGGACCTGTTTTGAGTGTGGCATGCAGTGTTGATGGCTTCAGCCCAGAACCTTTTAGGCAATTTGGTTTCAGCAATTAGTGTTCTTGCTGCTTCTTTCAAGGTTCCGTTCCTTCTTTCAGCAATACCATTTTGTTGGGGTGTTCTTGCTGCTGAAGTCTCATGTGTGATGCCATTCTTGCTGCAGTACTCATTGATGTATGAATTTATGAATTATGTGCCTTTGTCTGATCTGATATTACCAATGCTTAGGCCCTTTTCATTGCTTAATCTCATCATCAATTCACGTAGCTTAACTTGTGTTTCCCTTTTTTTGGATTACATTAAATACCCATCCCTTTTCCCCTCCATATGACTCGAACCCAGGATCTAAAGCCTATGTAGTGGTGCTCTAACCACTTGAGCTATCCAACTTCGTCTTGAGTTTCCTTTTTGTTCAGGAGAAATACCACCCAAGTGTACCTGGAAAAATCATCAACAACAACTAGAGCATATTTTCTTCCATTGATACTTACTGGGATAATTGGACCAAATAAATCCATATGTAATAGTTGAAGGACTCTCTCAGTTGAAATGACAGGTTTTCCTTTGAATGAACTTTTGATCTGTTTTCCTTCATGACATGGCTGGCAAACATGTTCCTTAGAGAACACTTGATTTGGCAGCCCTTTCACTAGAGAGTTCCTTGCCAGTTTGTTGATGGTTTTGAAGTTCAGGTGATTCAGTCTTTTGTGCCACAACCAGCTCTGCTCATTTGTGCTTTTGGCAACAAGACAGACTACTTCAGGGGTTTTGCTCCAATCTGCAAAATAGACATTTCCCTTTCTCACCCCTGTTAGTAGTACCTGTTGTGTTGATTTGTTTTTTATAGTACATTCATTTGGTACAAATTCAACACTATATCCTTTATCACAAATCTGACTTATAGATAGCAAGTTATATTTTAGGCCTAGAACATATGAAACATCAGTAATTTTTACACTACAAATATTTAATGTACCATAACCTCTTGTGATTCCTTGAGAGCTATCTCCAAAGGATACTAAAGGACCATCTTTTTCAATGAACTCTGAGAGAAGCTCCTTGTTTCCAGTCATGTGTCTTGAACATCCACTGTCCAAGTACCATGCTGTTTTCTTGTTGATGCTTCTCCTCTTCTTGTGGTCCTTGCAGTCCTGCAAAGTCAAACTTTAGGTACCCTTTGAATGTTGGGTTCTAGGGGGTTAGTTGTACCTTTTGGAACCCAAATCTGCCTAATTACTCTGATTGATTCAAAGTGACTGACTTGGTTCCCATTTACATCTACATACACAGTCCTACCCTGAAATGCCTTAGGTGGTTTCTGTGCATGGGTGTTAGCCTTGTAAGGTTCAGGAGTGTTGATGAGTTTTTTGGGACATGTCTCCTGAAGTTACTAGACTTAGGTGCAGCTTGGTAAGACCTTTGTGGATAGGAACTTGGATGGCCTTTTCCCTTTGGCATGAAAGGTCCAGGCTTCCTGAAGCTGTTATACCTGTCAGTGGGGTTGGGCCTTAATCTGTCCAGTTGAGGTTGCCTTATTTGAGTTGGCCTCTTCTGAACAATTTTTGGACAACTCCACTGATGAGTGTTCAGTTGGGTTGGCCTTCCATTGGTTCTCCCCTTCTGAACCTCATTCCTCATGTATACAATGTTCTTAACCTTTTCCTTAGGTTTGGGTTTAGAAGCATTGTTTACTTGAGTAGGTATAAGAGTTTCTTTACCCATACCCTTGATCAGTGGCTGATTCACTTCCATTTCATTTTATTTTTGCTGAGCCACTGACTTTACAAAGATCATCTTAGTATTGCTTGTTGTAGCAATGCTAAGACCAGGTGAGGGTTCAAATGGATTATAGCCTAATCCACTTCTTTGAGCCATTGGTCTTTGAAACCCTTGAATTTCCTCTATTGCCTTAGCAGATTTGTTCAAGGCAGACATTTTCAGTTTCAGGCTCCCCTCACTTAATTTAAGAGTATCAAATTCATTTGAGAGATTATCAAATTTAGCTTGAAGAGTCCTAAGGTCAAAATCCTTTTTCTTCAGAACCAGATTTTGTTCATCAATCAACTTTTGTTGTTCAGAGACTTTGAGAGACAATTCACTGTGTTCTCTCACAATCTGTTGATATAACTCAGTTGATCTGATGTCAACCTCTGATTCAGGAAGGTTGGTGATTTTGACTTTAGATCTCAACTGTTCATTTTCTCTCAATGCCATATTGCATACTTCTTGCATTCTGGTGAAATCTTCCAATAACTTTCCAGAATTAAAGTGGGTTTCACTAGATTCATGTGTGTCATTAGAAGAGTTGGAGGATGAACATACCTCTTCATTTTCAAAGGCCATTTGACAGTCTTCTTCACTGTCACTGTTGGAGAACAACCCATCATCAGATGAGTACACACTTTCTTCACTTGCTGATTCTCCTGCTATCATAGCCTTCCTGTTGTTCAGCCTTTTGTCTCTTTTGTTCTGCCTCTCTTTCCTTTCCTTTGAACTGAGGTCAGGACAATCATACTGAAAGTGACCCTTTTTCTGGCAGTTGTAACACACATCTTCATCATCATTTTTCTTGCTTGAGGACTCCTTCCTCCTAGATGATGATGGTTCACCTTTGCTGTACTGTTTTTTGTCAGCATACTTGTCAGCCTTCTTTTCATCAGAGAGTTTGTCCTCTGATTTGTTGTCAGGAGAACTGTATCTTCTCCTGGTTCTGTTGTCTTGGTAGAATTTTTTGTATCTACCAAATCTGGACTTGAGCTTTTCAAATCTCCTTGCCATGAGTGCCAACTCCTCCTTCATCTCAGTCTTGGAGACAGTTTGAGATGTTTTTTGTGCATTCTTCTTTTCTGACCCAGCAGCCTTGAATGCAACACCTTTGATTGAGGAGGATGGCTCTTCATGTACTTTCTTCCTGTTTAGATCTAACTAATATGCTTTGAGTTCAGAGAACACCTGCTGCATAGGCATGTTGTCAAGATTGCTGGTGTTCTGCATCATGACTGAATATATGTCCCATTTGAATGTGATACTTCTTAGAATTTTCAGTGCAACTTCTGTTTTGGCATAGAATTTGCCTAGAGAATTCACCTCATTCATGATGTCAGTGAATCTGCCATCAAGATGATCAATAGTTTCATTGGGCTCCATAGTGAATTGCACATACTTTTGGATGGCCACTTGAAGTTTATTTTCTTTAATCTTTTGGGTACCTTCACACATAAGTGCTAGGGTATCCCAGATCTCTTTTGATGTGGTGCAGTGATACACTCTTCCTATCACTGCATCTGGAATAGTCTGGTACAAGGTGTTCATGGCAATGTAGTTCAGATTGTGCCTTTTTCTCTCTTCTGCTGTCAGTTCATCGTCATCTTTTGGCAATATCTCCCTTGGGTCTGCTTTCTGAGCATCAGTGACCTTGGGATTTAGCTTGGTGAAGGTGAATGGTCCTCTGGTGATGACTTTGAGCATTTCATCATGCTGGCAGGCAAGATGTGCTCTCATCCTGATCTTCCAGAAATCATAGTTCTCAATTGTGAACATTGGCAGTTTATGATGTGAAATATGGTTCACTTGATTTGAACCCATGTTGTTGATGGTATTGATAGCATCTCCTGGAACTGCATTGTTAGCCATTTCTATAGAGATATGTTAGATAACACAAATAGGTTTTTCAGAAATTTGGATCAGTTCAGTGACCACAGAAATGATGTGATTTGAAAATTAGTTGGATTTTCAGAGGCAGTGGTCTTTGAACCCCTGCTCTGATACCACTTTTTGGTCCTTGATGGAGTATGACACAAGTGTATGGGGGGGGGGGGAATGCACTTGTGTATGCAAATTCTTCTTTTTCTTCTTTAAAAACAGTAGATGGTTTGATCAGGAAGGTTGTCTTGACAACTAGCCTGAGTGATCTTCAAAAGATATATGTCCTACTGAAAACTTAGACAGTGATCAGTTGGATAAATATCTAAGAGATTTTCTAAGTGCGGAATGTGGTTGGCCTATTCTTTGAAGAATTACTCCAAGTTAATTTCTGAAAGCAAACAGTTAATCAGGGACTTTGTCCAAAACAATTTTTCTTATCTTACTGAATTGTCTCCTTTGAAAATGAATGATTGAGAGAGAAGCAATGCAAACAATAGAATGAAAGCAGTAAGTAAGTGGTATAGAGTTTATAGTGGTTCAGAGTCTCAATACTCCTACATCCACTTTCCCTAATTGAACATGATAATTCCTTAACAATGGAATTAGCTTGTTTTATAGTGCCAAGGTGCACTGATCAACAACACTCTCTTAGTGCTTTGATCCCTAGGATAATCTGAGTCCTAGTGCTCAATCTCTCTGAGTTAAGACTGTGTTTCACAATAACAGTCCTTAACTTCTCACTTCTACAACAAACACTCCTTCACTAAATGAGGTAAGGGTTTGAGGTTTGGTTCTAACTAGTAGAGATATCCTTTACAATAAGAACAATGTAAAGGCTTAGGATATCTCAATGCTAAGCTTGGGATATTACAAGAATTGGCTTAGCTATTTGAAGTGATCAGGAAACTTGGGATTCTTAAGAACAACTTTGGTTTCCTTTGAATGCTTGATGATAGTTTGATAGCAAGTAGTTGGATGCTTGAATCCTTTGATCACTTCTGAATTTATAGGCAAATTTGATCAACTATCCGTTGGAGAGATAACATTTCAAACTTGTCTATTTGCAGAACCATTGAAACGGTTATGAAGCTTGACATCCTATTATCCACTATGTAAAGGCTTCTTCAATGGTTGCTTGAATGAATGTGTTGACTTCTGAAAAATGCGGCTGAGATGACTTGTGTCAGTTTCCAAATACGCACATTTCCCAAGGTTGATTTGTGGCAGACTCTACCCTCAACCAACGGTCAGATGGGACAACGCCCCTGAACATTCCTGCAGCAAACTAGAATGTTCCAACATTCATTCAATGCTTTAGTCTTTAATGCTTCTAAGACTTCAATGCTTAGTTCAGGCTTGATGGCAATAAATGCTTCATTAAATATGTCTTCTGTGATCATAGCATTCAATGCTCTTGATCATTGGCACTTCAATTGAACTGAAACAGTTCTTATAGTGCATGAAGCTTTGCCTTATCACTCTTTGATCTTTCAGCCATGTTGTCCACTTCAGTCAGCTTGTCTTGTATATTCAGCAAACTTGTCCTGTCATACTAAAACACAAAAAGCTGCCTAACATTTCAGCTTTGGACAACTACCCTGAACTATAAATCTCACAACATTTCTGAGATTTAGATTTATGTATTTTTACTGTCTCAACTATCCTGAGACAACTAGACTGATACTTTTCAAGATTGTATCTCAACTAATCTGATCATCATCATTCAGGGGTTTTGGTATCTTAATCAAAATCATTTTATTTCCCAACAAAGCCCACAATCCAAATTCAGGCTATATTGAATTAATTAAAATAAGTGAGACATTTGAGCGGGACCATTTTCTTAATAAATCAAGCCCAAATTATGAGTTGTCCTATATCTCTTTCGACTTTCACTATTGAAACAAGAAAAGAAGACATGGGCCCATTTCCTTAATGAATCAAGCCCAAATCCATCATATGTTGCCCTATTTTTTCACTTAAAAAGGCAGAAATCATAAACCCAAATAATTTTGGTATCTCCCGTCGGCTGCCTCCTCGGTGGCGAACCACAACCGGAAATTGAACGTCGGCAACAGCCGTCGTCCACGCGCCTGAAATTTTTCGACGACCATGCTCCGCCTAAAGCCGGCACCGCCGCTACAATAGCCGTCGCCTCGCCTGGGATCAGCCGCCGTCGCCGTGAGTCACCCACCGCCGCCTCGCCCGGGTTCACCTGCCGTCGCTGTGAGTCGCCCGCTTGAAGCTGCCGTCAGCGCCTTGCCACCGTGACGCCTGTTCGAACACTGTCGCAGCCCGTCGACCGTGCTCTGCCTAAAGCCGGCACCGCTGCTGCAATGGTCGTCGCCTCGCCCGTGTTCAGCCGCCGTCGCCGTGAGTCGCCGTGAGTCGCTGCCTCGCCCGGGTTCAGCTGCCGTCGCCGTGAGTCGCGCGCTTGAAGCCGCTGCGACGCCCGATCACGCGCCGCCTAAAGTCAGCGCCGTGCTACCGTGACGCCTGTTCGAACACTGCCGCAGCCCGTCGACCGTGCTCCGCCTAAATCCGGCGCTGCCGCCGCACACCGCCACACTCCGCCTGAAGCGCAACACCATTTCGCCTATAGACGCCCAAAACAAGTAATTTCAAAGTCCCCTTCCTTTTCAAACTGTCCAAATCCGAAGAGATTAACATACCAACGACCGAAAACCCACTCTCTCTTTCGAATTTGGTCAATCTAATTAAGAAGGGCTATTGAAAAAAAGTTGACTTGGGCGAAAATAAGTTGTGGATTCTTCTCCGAATCATTAAAACTCACAGATTCGAAAGAGGAAAAAGACCCACGGGACACCCACGTTCTCTTTCGAATTCTGTGAATTCAAGATTGTTGTAGCCACCACAAGAATATTTGAGTAGGAATGGACCATAATTTTCATCGATTTAATCGAGTTTCACAAAGAGAGTAATAAGACCCCGGGAAACCCACAGTCTCTCGTGTGAAATCTCGAGTAAATTGATTAGAATATGGCGAAATAGGAGTTGATTGAGACAAAATAGGTTGTATTTTGTTTCCTGACCAGTTAATAGTATGCAAATATACATGTGCTTGCAAGTAAAGAAAGGAGAAAGGCATGAGAAGTTAAATAACAAATTTCACGCAGTCAAAAGATAGTATAAAGCTACATAATTTCTTGAATATGAGTTATCAGATTTCATTTCATATAAGGATTGTTGATTCAATTCTTAGAAAAAGAAAAGTTATACATACACATGCATATACGTGTAAAAAAAAAGAATATGTTACCTCGCGAAAAGTGATGACCGATGGTGTACTCTGATGATAATTGCTTCACCTTTTTGTTGAAATTGTGAAGTGATGATTGAATGAGGGATCCCTTTATATAGACTTGAAAGAGTGCAAAGATAAGGATCTACAAGCATATATTTTGGTGTATCCCAACTAAATCTCCAAAATTCTTGGATAGTTATATCTTAAAGATTTGGTGACATATATTTAATTTGGTAATTTACGATGAAAACTTGCAAATATAATTGGGCCTTCTTCTTGGACTAGACTAATTGTAAGAAAGAAGAATTGGGATTTGAAATACTTTATACACTCATGAACTTGTTTGTTTATTTTGGCCCAAAAGACTACACTATTTGAGCCCATGAGATAAATTTTATTAATTGTGACAATTCATAAAGTCCAATAATACAAAATTTAGGTATGGGGAAAACATTGAAATAATTTCGCAATTCATCCACTTCAAAGACAAATGTACTTGTGGATGAAATACGAGGGGGCAATTTGTAGACGAGGAAAATTCAATTACGAATTAAATTGTGACGCGTGGAAATTACGGGTTAAATATTAATTAAATTTATTATTTATTTGTTTGAATAAATTTAATTCCTAAAATAAAGATATAATTAATTAATTATTTAATTGTTCCCTCCAATTAATTTGGGCCTTGAAAGATCAATGAGTTAAAATGGATCTCCGAAGCCCAATAAATAAAGACGGACCGCTAAAATCCGATAAATAAATACGGACCTCTAAAGTCCAATAAAGCAAGACGGGCCTCTAAAGTCCCATAAATGAAGATGGGCCTCTAAAGTCCAACAAACCAAATTGAGCCCAAATAGGGTATTCTTAGCCCAAATCAAATTGAGCCCAAATAGGGTATTCTTAGCCCAAATCAAATTGAGCCCAAATAGGGTACTCTTAGCCCAAGTAATTCAAAATTTGAATTAAAAGCCCTAACTACTTGCACAAATATCTCCAGGCCTACACCTATAAATAGAGGCCTCATTTCATTCATTTTGATCATCAACAAAATCAGAAGCATTCAAGGCTCTAAAATTCTCTGCAGAGATTTTGGAGTGTTCTTCAGCAGGCGGAGGAGCTTCAAAGGTGTTCTTCGTGCAAAGCGGCAAGAAGCAGTGTTCGAGTGGAGATCAAGGTACTAAGCCTCTTCGATTCGGCGTTTCTTCAAGGCGTTCTTCGTGCAAAGCAGCAAGAAGCGGTGTTCGAGCGGAGATCAAGGTGTTAAGCCACTTCGATTCGGCGTTTCTTCAAAGTTCTTCGTGGATCTTCAACGGAAAAGTCCCAATAAGTCCCGAAAATCAACGTTTAATCCAAAATACGGCGTCAAGCCTTTGGATTAACGTTATAGCAAATACTCGGTTTTAATCCGAAAGAAATAAAATCGTTTACCATTTTCGCGTTTTTATATTTAATTCACGAATTTGTGTTTACACACGTCATAGCAAATGCTGCTGTTGAGGTCGTCTGGCTTACTAGCCTTCTTCGCGAGCTTCATGTTTCTTCACCTGCTTACCCCATTCTTCTCTCGAACAACAACAATGATCTCTTCTTAAGTCAGAATCCAGTTGCACACAAGAGGGTTAAGCATATCGACTACCACTTTGTTCGCGAGCTTGTCACGGCTGGCAAACTCTCGACCCGTTTTGTTCCCACACACCTTCAATTAATTGGCCGACATCTTCACGAAGAGTCCTCCTCGCCCAGCGTTTGAGTTTCTTCGTTCCAAGCTTTACGTTTTTCCTCATCCCACGCAACGCTTGAAGGGGGATATTAAGGAATGAGTCAAACATTCCTTATATTTAGAAATCACATTTATTTGTAAATATCTTTTCCTTTTATAGTGTAAATTTTTTACTTGTAATTATCACTATATATACAAGTTTTACCCCCACTCACCAATTCAACGGTGATCAAATTCATTGTTCACAATAACCGTGGCGTAAACAAAAACATGCGAAATGTCCAGTTTTCATTACACAATTCCAAAAGCAAACAAGTCCTACTTATATGAATTACATACTCATAAATTAATTCATAGCAAAAAAAGGAAAAAATAAATTGTACAAACACAAAAAACCCCCTTAAATCCATGTATACGTACTAAATTCAGAATTAACACATGTCTAGAAAAGAAAATTCAGAATTACGAGTGTATATAATACTACTCACTACAAAAGATACAATAGATTAATTAATTTAAATTTTTGTAATGATCAGTCCATAAAACATAATAAAATCTTATGATTAGACACAAAAAAAGATTTGATTTTTAAAAAATGACGAAGGAGTAGAAGGATTTGAGACGTATATATATATATATGGTTACAAATCTTTTGATTAGGGATGCAATAAGTTCAACCTATTACTATTAACATATCACGCAACTAGAAAATTAGAAAAACAAACCCATGTTGCACAATTTCCTAATAAACAACTGTTATTACTTTTAAGACGCAATTTGAATAGAGACGCCACAATTTGAGAGACAAACAACATGAGGTTCTTCACAATTTGAGTGAGAGTAGTGCGACTTTTTTAGGATTTTTTAAAATGGGGGCCGGATTGATTTTAGAGTGTTCGATCGAAATGGTAAATTTGCTTCAGAGGTTAACGGGCGCGAGTATCTTAGACACACAATTAAATTAGTTTTAGACGATAAAATTATGTTGGACCCTTTTTTTTATTCAAAATGATTTCCGTGAGCGCGAATTCTTTTGGGACAAAATCTGTATTTTACCACTTTATGATTAGCAGAATCAAAGTACGTATCTTGTTGTATAACTTATACTCCCTCCGTCCCGATATAAGTTTTCCATTTCTTTTGTGTTTTTTATTAAGGAATATGATAAAATAATAAATGTAGTACAAGTGATGTGATGGTGAGAGAGAAAATAATAGATTAGTATGAGATGAAGTATAATAAAATAATAGATAAAGTACAAATGATGTGATTGAGAGAGAGAAAATAATTTACCAAAAATGGAATGTGAAACTTATTGTGGAACATCTAAAAAAGGAAAGTGAGAAACTTATAGTTGGACGGAGAGAGTATTAAGAAACAGATAATGCGCACCCACCCACGAAAACATGTTATAGAGACTATGAAATTATAATTTCATTGAATGAATATAAATAATACATGAGGGGAGTATTTATGGATACAAAACATATCTACTCTATATCTCTAATTAAGCAAATAACTCTATCTAAGGAAATAGAGATTTACAAGGTATATATAATATATCTTAATATATTATATATGTCTAATACGCCCCCTCAAGATGGAGTACCGTAGGAGAGTCAAATCTTGATCATCAACATTTGAAGACGAGAACGATCGGCTAGTTGGTCTTCGGAAGACACATGTGAAACACGTAACTGGGTTGTTTTGATCAAATCCCGAACGAAGTGATAGTCAATGGCAATGTGTTTCATTCGAGAGTGAAAAACTAGGTTAGAGCAAAGATACGTCGCACCAATATTGTCGCAGTAGATGGTAGCGAGAGTTTTGATCGAAAAATATAGTTCTTAAAAGAGAGATTTTAACCATTGTACCTCAAAAGTTGTTGATGCAATGGCCCTATATTCTGCTTTAGTGGAGGAGCGAGCAACCGACTTTTATTTCTTAGAAGACCATGAGATGGGATTTGGTCTAAGAAAGACAATATATGCACTTGTTGACGTACGATCATCAGTGTTTCCTGCCCAATCAGCATTCGTGAAGCAGTGAAGTGAGTCAGATGGGTTGGGGCAGAGGGTAATTCCAATATCTCTAGTTCCATTAAGATATCGAAGGAGACGTTTTACAGTGCCCCAATGAGTTGTGGTGGGAGCATGCATGAATTGAGACAATTTATGCACAGCGAAAGCAATATCAGGTGTAGTAAGGTGGAGGTATTGGAGACTTCCAAGAACTTGACGATATTGGGTGATATCAGTGGGCGGTGTTCCATCAAAAATAGATAAACGAGTAGAGGTGGATAGAGGGTTTGGACATGTTTGGAAGTGAGCATATTATATTTGATGAGTAGGTCAATGATATACTTACGTTGGGAGAGAAAACATGTTTTCTTAGTACGGAGCACTTCCACACCTAGGAAATAGGAAAGTGAGCCTAAGTCTTTGACAAAGAACTTTGTACTAAGGTCTGAGGCCACTTTTTTTAAGGAATGAAGTGTTGTTTCCTGTAAGGATTAGATCATCAACATACACGAGAAAATATGCAGTTATACTGGATTTGTTGTATACAAAGAGAGACACATTCGATTTGGTGTGAATGAAACCAATGCTCTCTAAGAAGGTTCGAAAAGTAAAATACCAAGTCCGAAGTGCCTGTTTTCGGCCATAGATGGATTTATGTAACTTGCACACATGTGTATGGAAGGTTTTGTCAACAAACCCAAGTGGTTGAGCTATAAGTACAGATTCGGCTAAGGAACCGTGAAGGAAAGCATTATTCACATCGAACTGACGAAGTGGCCAATCTTTAGTGAATGCAATACTCAAGACTGCTCGAACGGTTGCTGGTTTGACCATAGGACTAAATGTTTCAGAAAAGTCAACCCCATGGTGTTGGTGAAAGCCTTTGGCGACAAGTCAAGCTTTGAACTTGTCTAAGGAACCGTCTGGTTTCCGTTTGATGCGAAAGACCCACTTCGAACCAATAATGTTTGCAAAATCATCAGGTGCTACTACATCCCAAGTGCCATTTTTTATAAGGGCATTAAATTAAGATGACATGGCCTCCCTCCATCGTTCATCTTTTAATGCATGAGAGACGCAACTAGGTTCAATGTCAGAAGATAAAGTAGAAGATAGACCATACCTCGGATTTAGTTTGAAGATGTTGTTTTGGGCTCGAGTGACCATTCGAGTTCGTTGTTGTATCGGCGGGGATGGCAGTGAGGGAGCATCTAGCGACTCGAGATCAATGGTTTGTATCGTGGAATTAGGGTTTGGAGTTGAGGGGGTGTACTTAGTAAGATGGGGGTGAAGCGGGACTGGACGATGGGTTAGGGGTTTATTAATCGGGGCAGGGGGTGCGTGTGATGGATTTGGTGGTGGGGCAGTGTGTTCGGCGAGAGGTGGTAGATTTCGGGTAGGGGGTGCATTCGTAAAAGTAGTGGGTGGGGCAGGAGCAGGAGGTAAGGGTGGGGGTGTATTAATCAGTGTGGGTGGTGGGTAAATTATAACAGTAGGGTTTTCTGGGGGGCATGGGTGTATTTACTAAATCGGGGTGTATCTACTAAATCAGAGAGTGAATCAGAAATAGTTGTGGGAGTGGCTAGAGGAAATATATTTTCAACGAATTGAACATGACGAAAGGTATATATCCTTTTGGTTTTTAATTCAAGGCATAGATAGGCACTTTGGGTAAGAGAGTATCCAATGAAGATACAAGGGGTGGATCGAGGTTCTAATTTGTGGGAGGCGTAGGGACGAAGCCAAGGATAGCATAAGCAACGAAAGACTCGAAGTTTAGACAAGTTGGGAGTTTGTTTTAGGAGGCATTGATAGGAAGAGTTCATGTTTAGGTTGGGTTTAAGGAGGCGGTTTATAACATAGGTAGCAGCACAAATGGCGTGAGGCCAATAAGTGAGTGGCTTGGAAGCGTGATGTAGGAGGGCTAAGGTTTTATCAACAACATGTCTGTGACGACGTTCAGACATGCCGTAATGTTCAGGGCTGTGGGGTGGGGTGGGGTGAGGTGGGATATGCCATGGTTTTGAAGATAGGATCGTAGGGCAATGAATTCGCCCCCGTTGTCGGTATAAAGGGTTTTGATTTTGGTGTTGTAGAAGTTTTCTACAATGTTTTTAAATGATGTAAAGGTGGGGAGGACATTAGATTTGCGTTTTAGAGGGTAAATCCATATATATTTGCTAAAGCGATCAACAAAGATGACATAGTACTTAAAGCCTTCTTCTGAGTGGACATGAGATGACCAAACATTAGAGTAAATGACCTCAAGGGGGTGTTAGAGATAATGCTAGAATTGGAAAACGACAATTTATGGCTTTTAATACAATTGCAAGAATTATAGTGAAAAGTTTGGAGTTAATAGTTGGTAAACTAAACTTGGAAAAGGTGTGAGACAGGATTTTGGAGGATGGATGACCTAGACGGGCATGCCAGATGGTAGTCAGTTGTTTTTCGGAGATAGAGATTTTGGGTGAAGTAGATGCTCGAGTCAGTCATACGTAGCGATTATCCACGTGACTCCCCGTAAGGAGAATGGTCCCCGTTTTGCCATCCCGCACCTGAAAATAAGTAGAACCAAAAATAGTGTTAACATCATTATCTCGACACAAGGTTGAAAAAGAGATAAGGTTTTTGGCAATTTGTGGGACAACAAGGACGTTTGAGAATTTTAGCATATTAATATGAGGAAACAACAAGGAACCAATATGCAAAATTTGTAAACCATTACCATCACCGATGACGACATCATCCGACCCGAAATATGGAGAGGAAACAGATACATTATGGGGGTGAGTTGTGATGTGATGAGAGGCCCCAGAGTACAAGTCTAGTGGCGGGACGGGATTTGTGAAATAGCAGAGTGGGCGGAGGTGGTGTATGTACTAGCAAGGTGGGTGTGTATATTGGGTGGGGTATTGTATGTAGTAGAGGAGTGAATGCGTAAGTGCGAGGGGGTGTATTTACCAGAGTTGGGGATGTATGCAGCAGTGGAGTAGTGGATTTGGTCCATCTGGCAGCAAGCGAGTATGCAGAAGTGGAGGGAGTGCGTAGATGCAGGGGGTGTATTTACCAGAGTTGGGGGTGTATGCAACAGGGAAGTGGTGGATCTGGCCCATTTGGTTAACAAGCGCATCCATGGATTTAGATAAGAGGTGAATGAGTGTTGGAGAGTGGGAGTTGCAACTGATGGAGTATGATGGAGCAGTTTTGAATGAGAAATAAGGGCGAGTCAGTTGGGAGTGCCAAACAAAATAGGAGAGTTTCTTGGAGCAAGAATTGGGAGTTATAATTACGCTTTGGTAATTGATTAAGGGACAGGGGAGTTATAACAACTGTGTGAGTTGTGAAGGGTAAGGAAGAAAAGAAAATTCTGATGGAGGGTCGGTTGGAGAAACCGAATTGGTTAGGGTGGTAGTCGGGAGCTTTGAACGACGTCAGACATCGTACAACGACTACAAGGAAGGGTGTTGGATCGAGGCGTTAGCCGGACGACTCGTTGATACCATTTAGAGAAACAATGAATAGGGAAATTATAATTTCATTGAATGAATGTAAAGAATACATGAGGGGAGTATTTATAGATACAAAACATATCTACTCTAAATCTCTAATTGAGGAAATAACTCTATCTAAGGAAATAAATATTTACAGGATATATTATACATGCCTAAGAAGCTGAACTAGTCATCTATGAAGCCCCTAGCTAGTTTATCTTCATCGGTCAACTAAGCATCTATTATCATGCCAAGGACTTATCTTAATGTAAGAAGATAGACATTTATCAATTCATTAAATTTTCCAACATGTGAGTGACTTTTTTCTTTTTTTTTTCTCTCTTTAATTTAGATATTAATTCATAAAGGTAGCAATCTTTTATTTATGGTTTATATTTATTTCCTTATTTATTTATTTCCTTGTGTATTTCACTTGTAATCCCTATATATAGTGGACCACTCTTATCATCTCATTAACGGTGATTGAATATAATTCTCACATGGTATCAGCCTAATACACTGAAACCCTTCTCTCTTCCTCCCTATTTTTTCGGCGTCTCCGACGGGATGGTCTCCCTCGTCGCCGCCTTACCTTACACCCTTCCCATCTCTTCTCTATTTTTCGGCGTCCTTGACGAGCAGGTATCCCTCGTCGTCGCCTTTGTTTCAAACTCTTCCCCTTTCTTCTCAATTTTTTCATCGTCCTTGACGAGCAAGTATTCCTCGTCACCGCCTTGTTTATTTATCTCGAACGAGCTGGTCTCCCTCATTCCCTCTCTTGGCCGCTTTTAGCCGCCACTAACGAGCTGGTATCCCTCGTCCCCCATCTTCTTCTCGAACGAGCTAGTCTCCCTCATTACCTCTCCTGGCTGCTTTTTGCCGCCTCGACGAGCTTGTATCCCTCGTCACCCCCTTCTTTTTCATCTCGAGCGAGCTCGTCTCCTCGTTCCCTCTCATGTTATCTCCATGATCGTATTCACTCATATGGTGTTAGTCACACACACCTACACTCTGATTTTCTCTATAGCCTCACGCTACATCCTTTTTGTTCTACTTACCTTTCTATCCGGAGATCCCATGATCGATATTATTGGTTGCTCACCCCTCCGATCTATCTGGTTTGTGCTTGAATCAACTGTTTTCGACACACTTGCAAGTGTTCTTGCCTATTTTTTTGTCATCAATCGTCCTTCAAAGGATTTCGGTGTTTCGATCCATTTGCTTCCCTCTTTTATGCGCTTTGGCATAACCTATTTGGTGCCATTTGCGAACTGCTGGGCCCCCGTTACGGGTGTGCCTTTGTCATCATGTTGACTGCGCCCGCCGTCTTTTCCATGTCCTTCGTATCCAACACCGGCAGCTACATTGTCGTACGGTTCATGATCGGATTTTCGCCGGTGACCTTCGTGTCATGTCAGTTCTGGATGAGCACCATGTTTAACACTAAGATTATAGGGCTCTCCAACGGCACGGCCGCGGGTTAGGGGAACATGGGCGGTGAAATAACCTAACTACTGATGTCTGTGCTTTACGCAATAATAACGAAAGCAGGATCCACCGCCTTCATCGCTTGGCGGATTGCCTTCTTCATTCCGGGCTGGCTCCATATCATCATGGGTATTTTGGTCTTAACACTCGGCCAGGACATGCCTGATGGCAACCTTGGTGCCCTCCCGAAGAAAGGAGATGTAGCAAAGGACCAATTCGGCAAGGTATATATACATTTTTAGATATGACAACCTAACCTTGTAACTTAATCTACTCGTATTCAATTACATGATTAAATTCTTTCAAATTATATCTAAATAGTAGTATATGTGTGTATAAATTTCAGGTTCTATTCAACGCCGTAACAAACTATAGGACATGGATCTTTGTGCTTCTCTACGGTTACTCCATGGGAGTTGAACTGTCAATTGATAATGTGATTGCTGAGTACTTTTATGACAGGTAGTAATTATCTCATAACAGATCCACACAGTGGGAATCATAGCAGCCACATTTGGTATGGAAAACATGTTGGCCCATTCGTTCGGTGGATTTGCTTCCGATTACTAGACTCGAATATTCAGAATGCGCGACAGGCTTTGGACACTTTGGATTTTGCAAACGATGGGAGGAGTGTTCCGTATTCTTCTCGGGAGAGCTGATTCACTCATCGTTGTCGTCACCCACATGATCATCTTCTTCGTGGGAGCACAGGCTGCTTGCGGAGCCACTTTCGGCATCATCCCTTTCATTTCCAGGAGATCTTTGGGTTTGATTTCCGGAATGACCGGCGCTGGAGGAAATTTCGGTTCCGGCTAAACACATTTACTCTTCTTCACCAGCTCACAATACTCAACAAGGACAGGGCTAACTTACATGGGAATAATGATCGTGGCCTGCACTCTCCCGGTGACACTGGTTCGTTTCCCACAGTGGGGAAGCATGTTTCTTCCGCCCTCCAAAGGAGCCGCCAAGGAACATTATTACAGTGCCGAGTATAACGAAGAGGAAAAGCAGAAGGGTATGCACCAGAATAGTCGCAAGTTCGCTAAGAACAGCCACTCGGAACGTAGTAAAAAGGTTGGGTCGGTAGCCACTCCACCCAATACTACACCCGGGCGTGTTTGAGTTTTAGATTTAGTATGATATATAAGTTTGGTAATTGTACTCCTCTAGAGTGGGAAGGTATCGTGTTGATCGATTCCTTGGGTTCTCGCAATAACTATTCATCAAAAGGTACAATCTTGATATATAAAAAAAATTACTTTTGGTCGCACCCGTCATGAAACCCTACGATTTTGGTCCATATGGTTTCTCTTTTGGTCCAAAGCATTTTACACTTTTGGTCCCTATGGTTTTCCTTTTTATCCCAAACATTTTACACACTTTTGGTTCCAAACTTCCTACAAACCTAATTTCATTAAAATTGAGGAAAACACGTAACTTTCTAGCGCCATTTTTGCAACCCTACCATTATATATATGCTCATAAATCCTAAAATACTCATTCTTACAACGAAAAATAATACCAACTTACAAGAGATCACAATCATGAGCAAAGCATCGTCTTCTTCAAAACCAAGATGCAAACATCAACTTGTTTGCTATTGTGGAACTTCAACCACAATGCATCACAAATTCAAAATTACAATCGATATTAGTCCAAAACACAATAGGATTGACACTAGAATTCAGAAATTCACAACATAATTAAAAAATACTAGTAATTTCCGCAATTCACAACTAAAAAAAATGATCCAAAGTATCTATCATAAAATTGATATGATGATCATTACAAACAAACAAAAAATTTGAAATACCTAAGTATCATGCTAAATTGTCTACAGTATACTCCCATCTTAAACTATGTTCTACTGATATTAAAAGCACCAGTTGTTAGGATATTTAGGCCATCTGATATCCTTATGTATTGTATTGATAAACCAAATCTACTTGTAATAATATAAGTCATATTGTATAAACAACTTCATTATTCATCTTGTAATAGATGGGATCTGGTTAATATCAACTGAGTTGGATGTAAGCTGATACAGTGGAGAAATGCGCACAAACTCATGAAGAGAATAGGAGAATCAGTCGAGGGGGAATTCTACTGATGATCAGCTGAGGCTCCATCAGATGAGTATCAATATCAGCTGAGGAACCAAACATAACTGAGAACCAAGCCTACATTACTAGACATCAAGGTTCATACAATTGAGGAAACAATCAGAAGATCAAGTGTCAAGATCAGAAGAAGCGGAACCCAGAATCAGCTGAGGCAAAGGTCATCTTTTTCTATGTACTGATTAGTTAAATCAGAGCTGACGTGGACCAACACGGAACCCAAGAATGGAAAGTCAAAGATACACTGAATATTACATGGAAATGTAATATTCAGAATATCAATCAAAAGATTGTATTTCCTGAAATAGTGGAAATTTGAATGTTATCCTCCAACGGTAATATTTCAAATCTACACTATATATATATATATATATATATATATATATGAGTTCATTATCATATCTCATGAGGAAGAGAGAAGTGATGCCAAGGTGGAGCAGATGTGCTTAAGTGTTAATCATCAAGAATATCTCAAGAGAACCTCAATGAAGAATCAACACACATCATCTTCCGAGTGAGTGGGCTCATCTAAGACAACATTGTTATATTAATATCCAAAGTTTAGAGAGAAATTCCCAATCTTATTTTGAAGCTAAATCAGATTGTAAGGGAATTTCTCATCATCTAGTTCTATACACGAAATCCACCTTCTATCCTAAACCCTTAGAAGATAGGTTGAGTGACTCACAAAGAAGAAGCATCAAAGCCATCAATGTAAGAGTGCTAGCCCCTCCTAATGACTAGTGGGATCGAGTACACAATATTGTTGTACTGAGTTTAGGTGACAACGTTTTGAGAGAGGTGATTAAGGAGAAGGATGTAGCTGTTGCGTGGGAAATGCTAGATAATCTATATTTTACTCAATATTTGTCAAATCAAAAGTTCATAAAGAAAAAGCTCACTAACTTAAAGATAACCGATGAGAAAACACTTGATGAGCAATTAATTGAGTTCATGCAAGTTGTGGATGATCTTGAAAATGTGGGAGTCACCTTGGAAGATCGTGAGAAGTTTTTTCTACTCCTAGAAGCCTTACCACCATCTTATTATAACTTCAAAGATACATTGTTGATTACAAATGAAGGTAATGCCAACTATAAAGAAGTCTTATCTATTCTCAAAATTAAGTGTTTGTATGTGGCAAATTCCACCAAGAAGGCCAAACACTAAGGGGAAGGTATGAATGTAAAATTCAAGAATGGCAAGAAGGGGTAAGGTAAGAAAGACAATGCCAAGCCACCTGATAAATATAAAGTAAAATTTATTGGCAAGAAGACATGTTATAAGGGTCACAAGGAAGGACATTTCATTATAGATTGTCCAGAAATGAAGAAGGCTACTGAAGCTCCCAAACTTGATGTAGTTGAGGCTAAGGATGGATATGAAAGTGCAAGAGTTATGTATGTAACAACAATATTTACAATGAATGGGTACTTGACTCTGGGTGTTCATTCCATATGTGTCCCACCAAATCTTAGTTCCAGCACCTAAAGATAAGTGATGGTGGATCAGTACTATTGGGAAATGATGAAAGCTGTACTGTAAGGGGCATTGGTACTACGAGGATAAAGATTTTTAATGAGAAACATGTGATCCTAGCTAACCAATGTTAGATATGTTCGAAAATTAAAGAGAAACCTAATATCTCTTGGCACACTGAATGCTTTAGGGTACAAGTTCAGAACAGAAAGTGGTTGTCTACTAGTTACCAAAGCTAAGAGGATAGTGATGCAAGGGAAGAACGCAAATGGGTTATACTCTTTAATAGGGGAGACAATTAAAGGGTCAATTGATGTAGTCATGAGTACTGATGATGCAATGCTTTGGCATAAAATATTGGCACATGTTGGTGAGAAGGGCCTGATGGAATTATCCAAGAAGGGGTGTTCTTTCAGAAGATGATCAAGAGTCTCGAGTTTTGAGAGTTGTGTGTTCTTAGCAATTCCAAGAAGAAGTCATTCAAGAAGGGTGAGCACACCACAACTGAGTTTTTGGATTATGTTCATTCAGACATATTGGGGCCAACAAGAACACAAACTCTTGGTGGAGGTAAGTACTTTATGGTCCATTATAGGTGACTATTCTAGAAAGGTTTGAGTTTTCATTCTCAAATAGAAGAGTGGGGCCTTAACAAAATTCAAAGAATGGCTTGTTGAGATAGATATATAACTAGAGAGGAAAGTCCTTAAAAGTTTTTAAGGACAGATAATGACCTAGAGTATCTATCTGAAGAATTCAATGAATTTTGCCAAGAGAAGGGCATCATTAGACATAGAACTGTCCCTCTAAATTCACAGCAAAATGGATTAGCAGAGAGGATGAACGAAACTATTCTAGAACGGGTTAGATGTATGTTAGCTGATGTTAAGTTACCTAAAAGCTTTTGGGGGGAAGTTGTATGCACTGCATGTTATTTGATAAACATAATCTCATCATTTACTTTAGAAGGTAAAACACCAGATGAGATCTGGTATGACAAGCTGTCTGACTATTCAAAACTGAAAGTGTTTGGATGTCAAGCTTATGCCCACATAAGATAGGATAAGCTAGAGCCAATGGCTCAAAAATGCATATTTCTAGGCTATACAAAAGGTGTTAAGGGGTATAGATTTTGGTGTCTTGAACAAGGTCATAAGAAGCTTGTTATCAGTAGAGATGTTGATTTCAATGAGATGGTAATGGGATATCCTCAAAGTGAAAATTCCCAAGACCTTGATGGAAAATTACTAATGAGTTAGACGAGAGTTCATCAGCTGAGGTGTAGTTTATGAGATCAGACGAGGTAGCACCAAAGGAGGTGGCTGACCCAGTTGATACGAATAACCCAAAAGACAACACCTAGGTGAGGTTGTCCCAGAAGAGATGGAAGGAGGTGATTTAGAAGACACCGCCATGGAGGACAACCCTGCTGATCTCAGGAATTACAGTCTTGCTAGAGATAGGCTTAGAAAGTAGATTCGCCCCCCATCAAGGTTCGGCCAAGCTGATCTGGTGTCATATGCTCTGATCACATCAGAAGAGGTGGATCATTATGAGGCAAAGAACTATAGGGAAGCTATCACCAGTCCAAAGAAAGAGAAATGGATAACAACCATGACAAAAGAGTTGCAATCCTTAGATAAGAACCAAACTTGGATCCTAGTAGAGAAGACAACCAACTAGAAGTTAGTCAGTTGTAGGTGGATCTTCAAGAAGAAGCTTGAAGTTGGATCAGGTGGGGCAAATGAGCACATCAGATTCAAAGCAAGGTTGGTAGCCAGAGGATTCACTCAAATGGAAGATATTGACTTTAATGAGGTATTCTCTCATGTTGTTAAACATTGTTCAATATGATTACTTTTGTCAAAGGTTGCTCAAGATGATTTTGAGTTACATCAATTAGATGTAAAAACTGCATTCTTGCATGGTGCTCTAATTGAAATAATATACATGCACCAACCAGAAGGGTTTGACATGCCTGAAAGTGAAAGTAAGGCCTGCATACTTAAGAAATCATTGTATGGGCTTAAGCAATGTGCCATACAATGGTATAGAAATTTTGATCATTTCATGCTTTCTATTAGGTTCTTAAGAAGCAGATATGACAGTTGTGTGTATATTGGTAAACATGTCACACCCCAATTTTCATAAAAGAATATTTTACAAATATAATTAACAATTTAAAATTTTAAGGGCATAAACCATAATTTACACTTACGAAATGAAGCTTACAAGTTTCTTTTACAATAAAAATAATTAAAAATTAACTTAGCGGAAGCTTCGAATAAATAACAATTTAAAAGAATTAAGATATTTAGAAAGCAACAACGTCTCAATTGATTTTACTAGATGATTGTCATTCACCGCTCCTCCTCGCCACCAGCTCCTAAATCTGAAAATGTTAAAATGAAGGGGTGAGCAAACCACAGCTCAGTGGGGACATGCTTGTAAAAACTAAATACAATAAGCAATTAAATTATCACAAACGTAAACATGAATTTAATGTATTGCCACTTCTCAACTTCTCGTTTATAAAGGTCAAATGACTTGTTTGTCTCAACTTCTCATTTATAAAGGTCATAAGACCTATATTTCTCAACTTCTCATACATAGTTCACATGAGTAACAATAAAATTATAAATCACATTTAATAATGACAAACAATTAAGAGAGAAATCCCCACCTCAATAGATGAACGTATACGTGATATGTGGAAGCATCGTATGAATTATTTCTCATAATTGTCATCGCATAGCCATTTGATATATGGAATATAAAAGAATATAATTTTCTTTTGACATAAAATATAAAATAATTATTTTTTTAATTTAATTTCTATTTTTATTATTATAAAAATTTTGGATATTACAAAACAAGATAATCTTGAGATCACCTATCCATAGATCTATGTAGATGATATGCTTATAGCTTGCAAAAGTATGAAGAGGATTACCCAGCTAAAGGACCAGCTGAGTACCAAGTTTGAGATGAAGGACTTAGGTGAAGCAAAGAGGATATTGAGGATGGATATCTTCAGAAATAGGAAAGTAGGGAAGTTGTTCCTGTCCCAAACGAGTTATGTTCAGAAGGTCTTAATGAGTTTCCTTATGCATCAATCAAAGTCAGTTAGCACTTCATTTGGTCAGCAATACAAGTTATTGGTGAAGTACTCTCCTCAAACAGAAGATGAGAAGAAGCATATGCTTATTGTTCCTTATTCTAATGGACTGGGAAGTCTCATGTATGACATGGTGTGCAGTATGCTTGATCTAGCCTATGTAGTGAGTATGGTCAAAAGATTTATGGAAAACCCTGTGAAGCTGCACTGGGAGGATTTGAAATGGATAATAAGGTATTTGAATGGATCAGACGAATTAGGTCTAATGTTCGAGAGGTCTGTTGTATCTAAGTGTCCACTGCTAGGACTCGTGGATTCTGATTTTGCTGGAAACATTGATACAAGGAAGTCCCTATATGGTTATGTATTTACTTTGTATGGCATTGCTATCACCTGTAGAGCAACCCTACAATCAATGGTGACCTTATCCACAAAAGAAGTTATACATTGCCTTAACTGAAGCAGTCAAGGAAGCATTGTGGCTGAAGGGTATCTTAAGAGACTTTGGCATATACCAGAAGAGTGTTCCAGTCCTGTGTGACCATCAGAGTACTATCCACTTAGCTAAGAAAAGTGTTACATGAGAGATCTAAACACATTGATGTGAAGTTACATTTTGTGAGGGATGTCTTAGAGAAGAGCCTAGTAGAAGTTCAGAAAGTTGTTATTGAAGAAAATGTGAACAGCAGCCTTGAGGAGGGCTGGGAAAAAGGCAATCTGGCATTAAGGTGGAGAATTGGTAGAAGTAATGCAATATTTAAGATGTCCGTTGATTTTAGTATTTAACAGAAGATGAGTCGTAGTCGTCTGGTTGGATCAGATCAGCTGAGTAAGGTCAACTCAGCTGATAAGGCTAAGTTATCTGATCTTAGGTCTTCTAGTCTGAATAGGTTTAGGACAAGTCTACTAAGTCTTTGTCTACTGATCTATATCAGCAGAGTTGGGTCCAAGTCGTCTGATAGGCATAAATCAGCTGAGTCAAATCTTATAATTCAGTTTTGTTCCAGAATTAGTTATAGGCGGTTATTTTTGTTAGAATAGTTACTTATTAGTTTGTGGTAGTTCATATGGGCATTGTATCTCTATAATTATAAATACATCTCTTAGTGCATAGTTGTAAGTAGATTGATTACTTGTGTGAGTGAGCATATTATTGAGAGTTCCATATTTGTAATTTGTAACACTTGTTCGGAGTTAGTAAAGAGAGTCTCTATCCTCCGTGGACGTAGATTAATTGGATGGAACCACGTAAAATCCTGTGTTTGTTCTTACTTGTTCATTTAATTGTGTTCTTGAGTATTCTTATTTTATCATTTGTATTTGGTATTGTTTTGAGGCAATTCCATAACACCTATGTTGCACAATTTCCTAATAAATATCTCTTATTATTTTCAAGACGCAATTTGATTAATAGAGACGCTACAATTTGAAAGACAAACAACATGAGGTTATTCACAATTTGAGTTAGAGTACATTGTGCAATTTTTTTAGGATTTTTTATAATGGGGATTGATTTTAATTGGAGTGTTCGATTGAAATGGCGAACTTGCGTTAGAGGTTAACGGGTGCGTGTCTCTTATGTGCACAATTCAAATTAGTTTTAGACGATTAAATTACATGTAACTTTTTTTTTTATTCAAAATAAGACCATTTTCGTGATCACGAATTCTTTTGAACAAAATCTGCATTTTTCCAGTTAATAATTAGCAGAATCGAGTACATATCTTGTTGTATAACTTATATTAAGAAACGGATAATGCACACACACCCACGACACACATACCACTCTGAGTCTGAACTAGTCATGCATCCATGAAGCCCCTGGCTTATCTTCATCCAGCTAAGCATCTATTATATATGATCATGCCAAGGACTTATGATGTAAGAAGATAAACATTTATCAATTCATTAAATTTTCCAACATATGAGTGACTTTTTTTTCTACACTTTAATTTAGATATTAGTTCCATAAAGTTTTGCAGATAGTTAAATTTTCAATTTTCTCCTCTTTCATTTAGATATTAGTCTCAAAAAGTTTTGCAGATAGATAAATTTGCAATTTTTTATGATATTCTTATTAGTTTTAAAAAAATCATTAAAAAATGTATCAGAAGATTAATTGAGATTTTCAATTTCTTTTTAATTAATTAAGGATCGATTTTAATATATTTCCATCAATTATCTAGTCACACAAAACATAATTATTGAAAAAAATCATCATTTGATATATATATATGGGAAATACTTGTGTGTATATATATGCTAAAGTCAAACATGCACCTTCTTAATAGATAGTAGGAATGATCGATCAGTATACAGACAATCAATTTTCTAAACTAAATATATTCTGAAGACCTTTCCAGAATTATGAAGGGTTAAGAGTAAGCAATTTCAGATTAAAAATTAATACTTGTCATTATCTTCCTGGCAAGAAGTCAAAATTAGCACGAAAAACTAGAAAATTAAATTACCTTTATCAGTTTTTTTTATTCCATCTCATAATGTTCTACTCCTATTTAGATTATTAACAATTGTAATTAAAATAAAATTAATAATTAACATTCAATAATAATCATAACAACACGTGCTAAAAATCGAGATGGAGCTAGAATGGTACATACAGGAATGAAACCGAAAAAATTAAACACCCAATTAACCAAAACGAGGAAACTAACTTAATGTTCACATTGATATATATAGGCTTCTAATTAAATCACATAGGAATATTGCCTTTCGAGATTTTACTTGTATTTTGAAACATTAATTTTAATATATATTATCCTTTTGCAAGTTTATTAGTGGTGAAAGTACGTAGGATATAATTATAATTATAATCTCAATTAGAGGCACAAAATCTGTGACTAATTAAGTTTTTGTATGAGATAATTGTGAGTTTTATCTCATAATCTCAGAGTCAGCACACTAAGTGAGTAGTGAGCTGATAGGATCAGATAAGATGACTTAGGCCGAAATCAGATGAGTTGAAGGATTTCAATCAGCTGAGGAGGTGATGCTTAGACTTCAGCAGAGTTGTCCAGCATAGTTGTTCAGCAGAGTTGTCCAGCAGAGTTGTTCAGCAGAGTTGTCCAGTAGGGTTGTTCAGCAGAGTTGGTCAGGCAGAGTTGGTCAGCACAGTACTGGATCAGCACAATATGAAGTCTATCAGCAGAGTTAGCTTTTGATCATTAGAACAGAAGAGTTGGGTATCAGAACAGTACAAGTGATCTGATCTTTATGCACAAGTCTTCTGGTTCGAAGTTAGTTAGTTTAACTAACAGTTTTACAGTTACAACAACTTGAGGGCATAACTACCATTTTAGTTGGGCAATAACAGAGCACGTGGGTTGTTACAAGCGGTTGCAAACGGTTGATAACTACTCAAAACAGTTCCTAACAGCAGCAACTACCTTTGGTCTTTATATACTCTTGATTGTGTACATTGTAAAGGTTGACGATTTTGGATGAGAGATTTAGTACGTTATTGTATTCTTTGAGTTGTGTGAGTTCACGAGTGAAGTGAGGAAATATCCAATTCCGAGTGAATGAGTGTGTAAACATTCTTTATCAATCAAAGAAGTACTAGTCTGGTCCAGTGGATGTAGATCACATTGATTGAACCACTTAAATCCTTGTGTGCTGTTTGTCTCGTTGATTACTTTTCTGGATTACTATCCTAGAGCAGTTATTTCTTCTATATGCAAGTGTTCTAATTAGTTGGAGACGTCTAACCGATCGGAATTACCTTGACAATTGGCGCCGTCTGTGGGAAACCGAAGTAGCTGCAGATCTAAGATGGGAAATTCTACCAAGTACAACATAGAGAAGTTTACAGGCACTGGAGATTTTGGGCTGTGGAAGGTCAAGATGCAGGCCCTCCCTGAACAGCAAGGATTATTCGAGGCTCTCGAAGAATCCGAAGAGATTGCAAAAGAAACTGCAACAGCCGCGGCTGAAAGGAGCAAGTTGCTCAGAAAAGCTCGAAGCACGATCCTACTCTGCCTTGGAGATAAGGTCTTGAGGGAGGTTGCTAAAGAGAAGTCAGCGAAGGAGGTTTGGGATAAGCTTGAGAAGCTATATATGGTGAAAACTCTTGCTAACCGACTCTATTTGAAACAGAAGCTGTATGCCTTTAGAATGGGAGATGACAAACCCATTACGGAGCAGCTAGATTTTTTTTTTTTTTTTATGGAAAGTTAAATACCCATCCCTTTTTTTTCCCCTCCCCATGACTCGAACCCAGGACCTAAGGCCTAGGTAGTGGTGCTCTAACCACTTGAGCTATCCCACTTTGTCTACAGAGCAGCTAGATGAGTTCAATAAGATTCTTGATGATCTGGAGAATTTGGATGTCAAGTTAGAGGAAGAGGATAAGGCTCTGATCTTGTTGAGTGCTCTACTTAAGTCCTTTGAAATCTTAAAAGACACCATCTTGTATGGTAGAAAAGGAAGCAATCACATTGGAGGATGTGATCTTGGCTGTCAAGTCCAAGTTGTTGCATAATAAGACATCTCAAAGAGATAAAAGTAGTAGTGGGGAAGGATTGGCAATCAAGGGAGGACAGAAGAAGCCTGCCTCCAAGAAGGGGTCTAGTCAACCCAAGGGAGCTGATAAGGGAAAATCAGCACTGTCAAATCAAGGGGAAGTAGTGTGCCACCACTGTAACAAACCTGGGCACTATAAGAGTACTTGTTACAAGTACAAACAACTTATGAGAAAATCTGGTCCTAAGAACCCTGTTGATAAAAATCAAGCAAATCAAACCCAAGATGATAAGGAGCAGAAAGGCTATGAGTCAGCTCAGTCCCTATCCATCACTTCCACTAAAGAGCAGCAAGATTGGATTTTAGATTCAGGGTGTTCTTTCCACATGACTCCAAGAAGAGAGTGGTTTCATGATTTTAAGCATCAGAATGGAGGTTCTGTGTTGTTAGGGAATGATCACACTTGCAAAGTCAGAGGTGAAGGTACAGTACACTTGAAGATGTATGATGGAGTAGTGAGGATTCTCAAGAGGGTCAGGTATGTTCCTGAACTCAAGAGAAATTTGATATCTCTTGGTATGCTGGATTCATTGGGCTATAAATTCCAGTTAGAAGATGGAGAGCTCAGAGTTTCAAAGGGGAAGCTTACCGTTCTTAAAGGTGAGAGAAGAAATGATCTCTACTTTCTTAAGGGGGGAACAGTTATTGGTAGATCAGATGTGGCAAGAGTGCAAGACAACTCAATGTTGTGGCACAGAAGATTAGGTCATGTAGGAGAGAAGGGCCTACTTGACCTAAGTAAGCAAGGATTGCTATGTGGTGACAAGATCACAAAGCTTGATTTGTGTGAGCACTGCATTCTTGGGAAATCCAAGAGATTGAAGTTTGGGAAGAGTTCACACTCTACCAAAGGAATTTTGGACTATGTCCATTCAGATTTATGGGGGCCAACTAGGAATCAAACCAGGAGTGGTGGGAGATATTTCATGTCTATCATAGATGACTACTCAAGAAAGGTATGAATCACTATCCTGAAATCCAAGTGAGAAGCATTTGAAAAATTTAAGGAATGGCTCACTGAGGTGGAGAATATTTCTGGAAAGAATCTCAAGCATTTGAGAACTGATAATGGGCTGGAGTTCATATCAGAAGAGTTCAATGTTTTCTGCAAGAAGAAGGGTATAGTGAGGCATAGAACAGTACCAGGTACACATCAGCAGAATGGAGTAGCTGAGAGAATGAACCAGACTTTACTTGAGAGAGTTAGATGCATGTTGAGCAGCTCTGGATTGCCTAAAGTATTTTGGGGAGAAGCAGTGTCAACAGCAGCATATTTGATAAACAGAAGCCCTTCCTCAGCTGTGAAATTTAAAACCCCAGAAGAGTTATGGTCTGGCCATGCAGCTGAGTACAGTAATTTGAAGGTGTATGGTTGTTCAGCATATGCCCATGTCAAGCAAGATAAGTTTGAGCCTCGAGCCTTGAAATGTGTGTTCATAGGGTATCCTTCAGGTGTGAAAGGATACAGATTGTGGTGCCTAGAAGCTGGAATGCAGAAGTGTATTATCAGCAGAGATGTAACTTTTGATGAGAATAGAATGCCATTGAAAGAGGAGGCAAGCTCCAGTACAGCACACAACAAACCAGATGAGACACAGGTGGAGGTGGAGCATGATGACATCAAACACTAACTAAAGAGCAGATTGATCCAGATGAGGAGGAAACTACTCATAGTGATACTGAGCTTCATGACTATCAGCTGACTAGGGACAGATCAAGAAGAGAAGTCCACCCACCTCAGAGGTATGGTCAAGCTGACATAGTATTATTTGCATTATGTGCATCTCTTGAGGTGGAGTCTTTGGAGCCTAAAACTTACACAGAAGCCATAAACTGCCATGACAAAGAGAAGTGGTTAGTTGCTATGGAGGAAGAACTATTATCTCTGAACAAGAACCAGACTTGGGAGATTGTTGAGAGGCCTAAGAACAAGAAACTTGTTGGGTGTAAGTGGATCTACAAGAAAAAGGTGGAGGCTCAGAGAGGTGGCAAGATTAGGTACAAGGCAATGCTTGTAGCTAAAGGATTTACACAGAAAAAAGGTATTGACTTTAATGAAATCTTCTCACCTGTTGTAAAGCATTGTAGCGTCAGAATCTTGTTGGCTATGGTTGCTCAATATGAATTGGAGCTGCATCAGATGGATGTGACCACAACATTTCTTCATGGGACTTTAGATGAGAAGATCTACATGAAAATACCAGAAGGGTTGGACATAGAAGATGGAGAAGACACAGTGTGCTTACTCAGAAAATCACTCTATGGACTCAAACAAAGCCCTAGACAATGGTACTTAAGGTTTGATGAGTACATTTGCTCAGTTGGTTTTGCAAGAAGCTTGTATGACAGCTGTGTTTACTTCAGGAGGGTTGGGAGTTCAGTTACCTATCTTCTGTTGTATGTAGATGATATGTTAATAGCTGGGGAGTCTATTAACAATATCAATCAGGTTAAGGAGATTCTCAAAAGGGAGTTTGAGATGAAAGATCTTGGTGAAGCTAAAGTGATTCTTGGGATGGAGATCAGTAGAGTTGAGGGAGCAATTTAGCTTAGTCAGCCTACCTATCTGAGGAAGGTGTTAGAGAGATTCAGGATGAATCAAGCTAAGTCAGTTTCTACACCAATTGGCCAGCATCGGAAGCTATCCAATCAGATGTGTCCCAAGAACAACCAAGAAAGAACTCAGATGAGTAAGGTTCCTTATGCCAGTGCAGTAGGGAGTTTAATGTATGCTATGGTGTGTTGTAGACCAGATTTAACTCATGCAATGAGTGTAATCAGCAGATACATGAGTGATCCAGGCTTAAATCATTAGGAGACAGTTAAGTGGGTCATGAGATATGTTCTAGGATCAGCTGAGAAAGGTCTGAAATTTCAGAAGATATCAGATGAGGGAGAAGCACTTGTGGGATATGTTGATGCCGACTATGCAGCCAATGTAGACACAAGAAAGACCTTGACAGGGTATGTATTCACCTTATTTGGTACAGCTATATCATGGAGGTCAATACATCAGTCCGTAGTTGCATTATCTACTACAGAATCAGAATATGTAGCCTTGACTGAGGCAGTTAAGGAGAGCATGTGGCTTAGGGGGATCTTGAAGGAGTTTGGTATATCACAAAGAAGTGTGACTGTCTTCTTTGATAACCAAAGTGCAATACATCTTGCAAAGCATCAGGGGTATCATGAGAGAACTAAGCATATAGATGTAAAGTTGTACTTTGTAAGAGATATTGTTGAGAAGGGGGTGGTCCAGGTAGTGAAGATTGCTACAGAGGAGAACCCTGCTGATGCGTTCACTAAGGCATTGCCAAAAGAGAAGTTTGGCTTGTGTCTTAGACTTATTGGACTGCATTAATTCCTCTGAGGAGAAGGCTACTGTTCTTGTGGCAGAAGATCAGTAGTGGAGGCTATTCTTTGAGGAGAATAGTGTTGGTATTTTGTTTTGGTGGAGATTAGTTCGATTATGAACTAAAGGTGGAGAATTGTGAGTGTTATCTCATAATCTCAGAGTCAGCACACTAAGTGAGTAGTGAGCTGATAGGATCAGATAAGATGACTTAGGCCGAAATCAAATGAGTTGAAGGATTTCAATCAGCTGAGGAGGTGATGCTTAGACTTCAGCAGAGTTGTCCAGCAGAGTTGTCCAGCATAGTTGTTCAGCAGAGTTGTCCAGCAGAGTTGTTCAGCAGAGTTGTCCAGCAGGGTTGTTCAGCAGAGTTGGTCAGCAGATTTGGTTAGGTAGAGTTGGTCAGCAGAGTTGGTCAGCACAGTACTGGATCAACACAGTATGAAGTCTATCAGTAGAGTTAGCTTTTGATCATTAGAACAGAAGAGTTGGGTATCAGAACAGTACAAGTGATCTGATATTTATGGACAAGTCTTCTGGTTCGAAGTTAGTTAGTTTAACTAACAGTTTTACAGTTACAACAACTTGAGGGCATAACTACCATTTTAGTTGGGCAATAACAGAGCACGTGGGTTATTACAAGCGGTTGCAAACGGTTGATAACTACTCAAAACAGTTCCTAACAGCAGCAACTACCCTTGGTCTTTATATACTCTTTATTGTGTACATTGTAAAGGTTGACGATTTTGGATGAGAGATTTAGTACGTTATTGTATTCTTTGAGTTGTGTGAGTTCACGAGTGAAGTGAGGAAATATCCAATTCCGAGTGAATGAGTGTGTAAACATTCTTTATCAATCAAAGAAGTACTAGTCTGGTCCAGTGGATGTAGATCACATTGATCGAACCACTTAAATCCTTGTGTGCTGTTTGTCTCGTTGATTACTTTTCTGAATTACTATCCTAGAGCAGTTATTTCTTCTATATTCAAGTGTTCTAATTAGTTGGAGACGTCTAACCGATTGGAATTACTTTGACAATAAATAAATTACTACATCATGTAAAATTACTACTCTATTTATGAGAGGTTCAAAAAATATTCTTGACATGTGTAATTATTACTCTATAAACACCGTATGTACGTAGTATAGTGAATTCGACACAATTATTGTTGGCAATAAATTTTAATTATAAGAGTATTATTATTGTAGCAAGAAAGAAAAATATTACTATTAATATACGTGTCATTGATTAAAGCGTTAATTAACAACATCAATAATTTTATCTTTTAGAAAAAACATTAACAATTAATACTACGAAAATTTTACGCTGTGATACAGCGAAGTCGATCAAATATAGTTAATTTAATTAATTACACAAAATAATGGAATTCGAAACTATATATATTTATTTTTAATCCCAATGGAGAAACGTAACATGGCTAATTCAACTCAATGCCGCATTGACTTGCAAGTTGATACCAATTGAAACTATGTATAAAATTATACTCCTACAATATAAAATTATAGTAGTTAATTCACATATATCAACTGTGATAGGCTTATCAACAAGAACTTTAACATACAAAATTCTTTTATTTAAGGAAGGGACGAAAAATTTTGCAGATCGAAATTGGACTAAATGAATATTTTTATAAAATTTGTGCAAGACAAACGTTAATATTCACTCTCAGATTTGTGTTACTATAAGAGATCATGTGTGTGATTGTGAGTAAGTACGCGTTACTTGTTCTTACAATATAATTGTCCTTACAATAACACATATTTATCCTTATAATAACACAAATTTAGAAACAAACTTTCATTTTGTCTTGAGCAAATTTTTTTAACAGATTTTTTTGATCTGTTTTCAATCCAGTTTGAATCACGAGTTTTCAGGTGCTTTTCTAATTTTTGCCAATATTACATGTGTAGTATTGTATATAAGTTTTTGTGTGTTGATATATTACAAAGCTAGATATGTATATTTTTTTACATAAAATAAAATAAATATGTTAAATAAAATTTTATTTGAGTATTATTTTTTGGTTATTTCACTACCTCACACCCTGTTTAGTGTTTACAAAATTTTATTTTAATTTGAGAAATTTATGTAATTTATTTAGGCCCAATATATAGGTGTTCAATTTTAATTTCTGTTCGAGTAATGTTAAAGAGATGCCATTTTCTAGTCCCACCAACGATGATTATTCAAATTTCAAATCATTTTGCAGGTGCTTATACATAACATAATGGAGTCGGACAACACTTGATCGACCGCAAATAAATATCCTTAATATAACCAGCTTTTGTAATAAGAGCATTCACATTTCTATTACAAATATTTAATATTATTATTATTATTTTGAAAAGAATATTTAATAATATTATTGTATCAAGAAATTTACTCAATTAATTTATGATATTGGTAATCTAAGAAGTAGATATAATGTTCGATCGTGTGGCCCTTGTTCAATGGAATTTGAACTTTTGGGATATACGATTAGATCAGGCAATTAGTAGATGCGGAAAACTGGATTCCTTATCACTAAATTAATTATATATGTATATGCGAAAAGGTAACCTTTGGGAAGGTAATGCTCAACTGGCTCCTAAAATATATAAAACCTGTCAGATCAAATGTCAACGCTTAATTAATTAATGTCACTATATAACCCACCCTCATACTACTCTTTCTACCATCAACAAATTCATTTCTGCAAATTGATCAAACACTAAAAAATGGCGGATATCGAAGGTTCTCCGGGATCTTCCATGCATGGAGTTACTGGGAGGGAGCCAGTTCTTGCATTTTCGGCTCCTTCTCCAATGGTCCCCACCGATACGACGGCCAAGTTCGATTTGCCGGTGGACTCCGAGCACAAAGCCAAAAAGTTCAAGCTTTTTTCCTTCGCAAATCCTCATATGAGGACCTTTCACCTTTCATGGGTTTCCTTCTCCGTCTGCTTCGTCTCCACATTCGCCGCCGCGCCTCTCGTCCCAATCATTCGGGATAATCTGGATCTAATAAAGAGCGACGTCGGCAACGCCGGAGTGGCCTCAGTTTCCGGGAGCATATTCTCAAGGCTGATGATGGGTGCCATTTGCGATCTACTGGGGCCCCGCTACGGGTGTGCCTTTGTCATCATGTTGACTGCGCCCGCCGTCTTTTCCATGTCCTTCGTATCCAACGCCGGCGGCTACATTGCCGTACGGTTCATGATCGGATTTTCGCTGGCGACCTTCGTGTCATGCCAGTTCTGGATGAGCACCATGTTTAACACTAAGATTATAGGGCTCGCCAACGGCACGGCCGCGGGTTGGGGGAACATGGGCGGCGGAATCACCCAATTACTGATGCCTGTGCTTTACGCAATAATAACGAAAGCAGGATCCACCGCCTTCACTGCTTGGCGGATTGCCTTCTTCATTCCGGGCTGGCTCCATATCATCATGGGCATTTTGGTCTTAACACTCGGCCAGGACATGCCTGACGGCAACCTTGGTGCCCTCCAGAAGAAAGGAGATGTTGCAAAGGACCAATTCGGCAAGGTATACATATATTTTTTGATATGACAACCTAACCTTGTGTTTGATATGACAACCTAACCTTGCAACACAATCTACTCGTATTCAATTAGAAGAAATTCTTTCAAATTATATCTAAATAGTAGTATATGTGTGTATATATTTCAGGTTCTATTCAACGCAGTAACAAACTATAGGACATGGATCTTTGTTCTTCTCTACGGTTACTCCATGGGAGTTGAACTGTCAACTGATAACGTGATTGCTGAGTACTTTTATGACAGGTACGGTAGTTATCTCATAACACATCCAATTTAATTTGTGTATATATTCTAGCTCATCGGTTAATTACTAATATATAATTGGATGCTCTTTAGGTTTGATCTAAAGCTCCATACAGCGGGAATCATAGCAGCCACATTCGGCATGGCAAACTTGTTGGCCCGTCCGTTCGGTGGATTTGCTTCCGATTACTCGGCTCGAATATTCGGAATGCGCGGCAGGCTTTGGACACTTTGGATTTTGCAAACGATGGGAGGAGTGTTCTGTATTCTTCTCGGGAGAGCTGATTCCCTCGTCGTTGCTGTCACCCACATGATCATCTTCTCCGTAGGAGCACAGGCTGCTTGCGGAGCCACTTTCGGCATCATCCCTTTCATTTCTAGAAGATCTTTGGGCGTGATTTCCGGAATGACCGGCGCTGGAGGGAACTTCGGCTCCGGCTTAACGCAATTACTCTTCTTCACCAGCTCACAATACTCAACAGGAACAGGGCTAACTTACATGGGAATAATGATCGTGGCCTGCACTCTCCCGGTGGCATTGGTTCATTTCCCACAGTGGGGAAGCATGTTTCTTCCACCCTCCAAAGGAGCCGCCGAGGAACATTATTACAGTGCCGAGTATAACGAAGAGGAGAAGCAGAAGGGTATGCACCAGAACAGTCTAAAGTTCGCCGAGAACAGTCGCTCTGAACGTAGTAAAAAGGTCGGGTCAGCAGCCACTCCACCCAATACTACACCTGGCCGTGTTTGATTTACAGGTTTAGTTTGATGAGATTGGTAATTATTCTCATCCCGAGTGGGAAGGAATCGGGTTGATCGATTCCTTGGGTTCTATGTTTCTTTTTTTTTTAATTCAAAATACAACATTGTGATCATCCTAAGTAAATTTGTTCCATACATATTGTAATAATACACAATTTGATGTTTCTTACACACGATCGTGTGTTGTAATAGTGTTTCATAATCTTTTATTCATGTGTTAATTTATTACTGCATTGTTTTGTTGTGTGTAATATGCAATCAATTAGTACACCTTGTAATATGTTAAAAGTTAGAGTTGACAATTTAGATTTTTTCGTGGTACGACAAAGTGAAACTTTAAATTTGAATGTCTGAAAGGTTAGGTATATCTGGCCCTAAAGACTTATATGTTCCGTACAATTCTCTTTCCCGATTTTCATGAATATTTAGGCACGACACTACTTTTTCAATCAAAAGAGTGACATATGAGAGAGAGATGCAATTAAATTTAAAAGTTTGGAGATTAAACTCCAGCAGAGTGAAAATTAGGAATGTAGTGGAATGCTTCTATTAGATTTTCGTGTGTCATTACACAAGTAATAAATTACTTGAAATTGTTACTTGCATCTAGTAAAACTATTCACCCTCTTAATTTTAGGGATCTCAAATGGGGATATATATGAAATACTTTCCTCTCTATTTTACCACATTAATAAGAGGAGTATATATTACTCCCTCCACTTTTAAATAAGTGTTACTTTGCCATTTTAATTATTTTTATAATAAGTGTCATTCTATGTTTTTTTCTTCAATTTTGACAATTTTACCCTTATAAAATAGTTTGCCTTCAATTTCAATTAATGTAGTAGCATAAATCATGGAAAAATCATAAATATTGTACATATGAATACCACATACATTCTTGACCACATTCTTTATTAAACAAAAATTTAATATCAAAATTATTTATCATTAATGAAGGGTAATATTGACCACAATTTATTATCTTAATTTGTTGAAAAATGTTAAAGTGACACTTATTCAAAAATGGAGGGGGTAATATAAAATAACTTGATTATGACATTTGGGTACGTTGACAACAATTATTTAAGTATATTAAGATGCGTAATCGGCTCAAGTTGTTGGTTACTGAATACTGTATACAAAAAGGACTAGATCTATAACTCCGGTCTCCGGATGAGTGACACGTGTTCTTAGAGAATATGAGGATGATAAATATTATAATCGTTAAAATAATATTTTCTTTATCACTAATAGTATGATTGGTACACGCGAATGGGCTGGTCTTTATTCTATTTCAAATGTCAATATCAAAGGTCATTCCAAATGGAATTATCATTTCCCAAAATTAAGGAATGAGCTGGTCTTGATTCTTTATTTAGGAATGATTTTTTTAAAAATTATTTTACAAAAATGTCATAACATATTTTTTAATTTTAATAACATTATTGTTGGGATATGAATCCTAATGTAAGTCCTAATTGATGAAAAGATAAGTAGTTTTGATAAGCTAAAAAGAGGACTTGAATATTTCTAAGTGTTGACTGATCTAGTTATGGAAGTTGTCTTGTGACAAGATCAGTAGAGTACAACAGTAAGAAAGAAAAGACAAGTACATTTTATAAGTATTGTGTTATATTTGTATAGGTTTTATGTTGAGCAAATAATCATTGTATAGAAGCTCATATGTTTTGTATTTGTATATTGATGTATAGATTTAAGGTGACTAAGCTGATTTATAAAGCTTAATGTAATGTAATAGTCTTGTTAAGATTAGATGATAGGACTAGTATAGATTAGTTTGTCATGGAAGTCTACTACTGAAGAAGTCTATTGAAGATAAGAAGACTTGATGCGCAAGACAAGACAAGTTAATAAGAAGTCAGAAATATTCTAAGTATGGAATATGACTGGAAGACAAGACAAGTGCGCAAAGGAAGGAAGATTCTTAAGTCAAGAACGCGTGAAGACAGTTAAGAAAGAAGTCTTATATTGAAGAGGTAGTTATGGAATAACTAATTAACTGAACGCATGGAAGGATAAGAAGAAACAGTTAGAAGTCAGTTATCAAGAAAGTTAGTTGGATAAACAAACTATTCTTGATATTAAGAAGTCTATAAATACTCCAAGGTATTCTACGATTCAAGACTACTGAAACTCAACATACCGAAATTTACTAAGAAGATATTCGAAGGAAAAAGAAGCTCGCAGAGTTTAAGTTCAGAAAGTTGAAGCCAAGAGACAAGTCAAATTTAAGAAGGCTACTACTGGACTTAGAGAAGTTTTACTTTTATAGTTTTGTTCAAGTCGCTACTTACTTGTAAATAGCTAGTTGTTAGATCGAAGAAACACTTGGTAGTGTTATCGAAAAGATCGAAGTCTTATTTCTTGGGACTTAAAGCCACAAGAACACACTACTCGAAGAGAAGAGTAATAAGAATTTCACGACTGGAGTTGTGAGAGTGGATGTAGACAAGTTGTCGAACCATTATAAATCTCGTGTTGTTTACTTTAATGTTATATTTGTTGTTTAGTTGATTACTTGTTTAATTTATTAATCTGCATATAGAATAGACAAGTTCCGTGTTCTTATTTCGAAATTAGTTGAGTATAAATCTTAAGGGCTCATTGTTAATTCTGATCATTCTGCATTGTGTATTCTGATATATTGAAAGATTTTGAAAAGTCTATTCACCCCCCTCTAGACGTTTTCCTAGCTTACTCAATATTATTAACTCAACTAGGGACCTACAAGTGGTATCAAAGCAGTAGTTCATTGGACTGTTGTTTCTTGATCACCCCTAAAGACTTTGAGGGAAGTCTTGGTTCTTGATTGAACGTGTTATTATCACTGTTCTTGAAATTCCTTGTATCTTTGTGTTGGTCCCAAAGTTGAGTTAAGATTGAGTAAGCTAAGAAAGTCTAGAGGGGAGGGGTGAATAGACTTTCAAAAATCTTTCAAAATATCAGAGTTTATAATGCGGAATTTAGTCTTCTTATGAACTGTACTGTGCTTACTTAGCTCAGATCAGTACTTTCAAAACAATATGGGCCTTACTAGTTTATACTCAACTTTTAATCAGATCTTTATCTTTGTAAATTCTACTGTTCTTAGTTAAACAATTATCAAACAGAAAATGTAAATAACACAGAATTTTATAGTGGTTCGACCAATAAGTCTACATCCACTCTCACAATCCCAGTTGTGATGTTTTATTAACTCTTCCTTGAGTTTCTTGTGGCTTAAAGTCCCAAGATTAAGACTGTGATCTTATCGATTACACTCCCAAGTGTATCTTCGATCTACTAGTAATTCTACAAGTAACTAGCACACTTGTTTTACAAAATACAAACTTAAAATTGAAAAGTAAAACTTCTCTTTGAATAGCCTTTGATTTCTTCTCCTTCAATTCAGTGGCTTCTCTTCTTTAATCTCCTTCAACTCTGTGAGTTCTTCTTGTGCTCTGTAGACTTAGATTGCTTGTGAATGCTTTATGATCAGTAGTCTTAGCAGTAGGAGATCACACAGTATTTATAGAACTTAGTATGACAGTTAGCAGTTTGTGAACTAACTTTCAACTAACTCTAAAACTGTTTTTGTAACTTCTTCTTGTAACCGACTTTGTAACTTCCTTCTTAAGTCAGCATCTCTTCAATATATCTTCAGTTACTCTTTAAATAAGCTTTTCAAACTTATTCTTCAAATTCACCAAATCAGCACAGTAACTTACTGTTCTGATTTTTACTCTTCTTAGCCAATCAGCACAGTTCTCCAAAACTGTTCTGCACTTCTTCAGAATCATCTAAGCTTCTCTTCAACTCTTCTTTGAAGTCTTCTTATTCTGAAGTAGTCTTCTGAGTCTTCATAGTCTTCTGATCTTCATCTAATCTAGTGTTCTAAACTACTATTCTGAACTTTTACACTGCTGATTACAATAAAATACAACTTTACATATATAAAACCTATTTATACATCAACTGAACTATATACAGATGAGTATATCTAAGTCCTACACTATAAGCTGTCTATACAATACAAAACATCAGCTTAGTTCCTAACAGTTCTTATATCAGATCATTAAACAATAAGATCAGTAAACACCTAAGATCAGTAACTTACATATAAGATCAGTAAGCATATAAGATCAGTAACTCAGATTCAAATATCTCATATAAGACCAGTAAACTTATTCTCAGTTTCCATACTAAGATCAGTAAACTTATTCCAGTATTTCTTAATAAGATCAGTAAACTTATCTTATATAGAACTTTTATATCAACATATAATCACATATATCATTATCCTCAAGTTGCTTTTGGCCATCAAAACATACACATCAATTAGAACATTGTTTCACAAATTCATATCCCAACAATTTCCCCCTTTTTGATGAAGCCAAAACCACTTAAATGCAATCAGATCAGTAGTTAAGATATATGTTTGATCATACTCAGTTCATCAATTTCAACATCAGAATAGTTTCACATAAACCAAATATTACACATACATCACATAATCACAAAAAACATCAAAATGAAGAAAATAAAGATAAGGTTAAGAAGTGTTATCTTGTGAGCTTAGTCCTTCATCTTTAGTCTTCATTTGGTATTCTGAATGCCAAATACATCCGGTTCTTGATTTCCAGCATGTGCTTGTGATCTGTAATACCTTCATCTTGAATGATTTTTGAAATGATATTTCCAACCTCTTTCAGATCAGGTTCTCCATTTTCTAATCTTGGAGGTTCCCATACTGGTTCTTCAGGACACAATATCTGAATGTGTGCACCAGCAGTTAGCAACAAAACATCTTCCCAGAAGATTTTTGCAACATTCAGCATAAAGTCTTCAAAATCAGCATACTCATCCTCCTTGGTAGGATGATCACCAAACTTCTTCACAATGAAATTTGCGATTTGCCACTTCTTCTTAAGATTATTCTAGTATTCCAAATTTTCATCATCAATAACAAATTCTATGTAATTCTCATTAAGAACACCAACAGCAGACTTAGATTTCATTTTCCTTTTTAATGCAGCAACTCGATTATCAAACTTCTTCCTAGCAGCTTCTGCATCTTTCAACTTTTGTTTCCTAATCTGCTCATCAGCTTTCCTTTTCTCAATCAATTCAGCTTTCTTCTTAGCAAGCAACTCATTATGTTTCTCAACAGCTTCAGCCATCTTCTCATCACTTGGCCTACTACTAGCAACAACATGCTTCAGCTTACTCTTAGACCTGGTAACTCTCCCAGACTCTTCAGCTTCTTCTTCATCTTCACTCAAAACTAACTTCCTTTTCCTTTTTCCAGATGAAGATTCAGCAATGTTCTTTTCAACAGTTGCTATGATTTGAGTTTCAGCTTCAGAAGATTTTCCATGCTTTCTGAGATCAGCAATATTCTTTTTCAAACTAATGATCTCTTCTTTCAAATCATCCATACTCTCTTTTAGTTCATCTTGACTCACAACTAATTGAGCTTGCTGAGTTTGAGTTTGCTCCATGACCTTCATGACCTTAACTTCCCCCTTTTTGGCTTCATCCTGCCATTCTTTCAAGGGTGTTATGAGCAACTCAACTTTCCTTTTCAAATCAGCAGACAATTTCTTTTCCTGTAATCTATGCAGATCATAGACTTTGGACATTGTGTGATTTACCACTTGCTCATACGAACTTGTAGCACATAACTTTTCCAATTTCTCAGTAGCTTCTTGAAATTGTGTCAAAGTTGCATCCAACTTACTTTGCAATTCTTCATTAAGCTTCTTCATCATCTCAAAGCTTGAGCTATCTGGAACAGTATCAGTAGGAACAGGTCTCACTGTCTCTTGAACATCATTCAGCACAGTATGTTCATCAACATCAATTGGTGTACTGTCTAACTCATCAGCACCCAAAGTTTGTTCCTTTATGACCTCAGTTTCTTCAATTACAACTGTGTTCTCAAACATCTCAGTTGCATTGGTATCAGCCTCATAGTCAGCTTCCATATCCGCTTGATTATTAAACTCTTCAGCACCAACATTCTCAGCACCCAAATTGACATCAGAATCAACATGAGTCTCAGCAGAGTTAACCATAAAATATTTACATCCTGTTAATCTTTCAATCAACTGAATAACAGAATCCAATGTAAACAATTCTGAACAATTTTGAACATTTGCAGATTCTCTCTGCTCTTGTTCCCAATCATGAAAAACAGATAAACCTCCCATGCCTTCTGCTACAACTAACAATTCTTTCAAGCCAATCCTTCTAAGATATACCCAAGTACCTATCCTTAGAAGTTGTTCAAACACCATAGAACTGTCATCTAATCCATGAAAACATTTCAGAAGTGCATTTCTCAGTTTAAACCTAATCCTCTCTTCCTTATCACAAATAGGATAATCCATCAAAAACACTGAATGCGGTTGAATAACCTCAGTTTCTGGAGATGAGGAGATATCAATAGGTTCAGAAGCAGGTATATGTTCATGCTCAGTAGATTGATCATGAACTGGTTCTGGGGAAAAATGAGTAGCAGGAATATGTTGAGGACTAGAATGGGGAGTGGTATGAAAAGAAGTGTTCTGAATGGGTGAGGATGGAGTGTTCTGTCTAATAGGAGAGTAGTGTACTGACTCCTCATAACAAGTTGAATCTCGATCAATGGGTTGGGTTTGAAATGGAACAGAATTTGATGGAGCAGGGGTAGAATCAAGAACTTCCCTAGGTCTAGAAGTACTAACCTCATGATCTTCAGAGCTGCTTCTCACCACAGTTTCAAGAAATATGACTGTGTGCTCTGCTGAGGCTTTTGTAGACCTTCCTCTTCTTAATCCAGAACTCATAGGATCATGCTTTGCCTTGGTTCTTTTCTCTGGTTGATCATCATCTGATTTGTACATAGAAGCACCAGATTCTTGAGCTTCTAGTTCTGGAAGAGGTAGCACCAAAGGATTCTCTTGTTCATAACGCACATATTCCTTTTTCATCAAGAATTTCCCTTGATGAAACTTCTTGGGATTACTCCAGTATGCTTTCTTAACAACAATCTGAGGCAACAGAATGCTCAGCTTGTTCCCGAACCCTAATTTCGATTTGATTGAAAACTCTTCGGAGTCCTCATCGAACAAAATCTTCTCCTTTTCGCTTAGAAGTCTTTCAAGAAAGAAACCTTGCCAATCACCTTGAACACGGTCAATTATTGCTGCCATTATGCGAATTTTCAGATTTGATAGAGCGTCTTGACTGTGATGTTGCCCTAACAAACACTTTCCAGCAATATCCATCAAAAATTGAAGACCAGTAGGTAGAACGGCTTTCTTCAAGTTGTGTAGAGTGTCTGGTTCCTCATTTGTCCATCTACCCACACACTCTTTTTCTTCTCCAGCTTTGTAGTTCAGGATGTCAACAGGTCCTTGCGGTAAATCCAACATAACCTCAAGAATCTCTCGAGTTATTTCGACCTTGTGCCCGGACAGTGTTGAACGAACACCATTGTTATCACCTTCTAGCTGGAAAAAGAATTCCGCTGCTTCGGGTTCATACACATTGAGTGGGTATGATTCCAAAAATTTCATGAGACCGCTTTCTTCACACATGGTTAAAACAACTTGATTCTCTGGACAATGTCGACCATTAAAGTAGACTGCGTTTTCTACAAAAATGCCTTTCTCACGCATCTAAAATCCAGAATCAAACGTTCCAATAACTTCATTAGATTCGCTCAGAACATTAATAATAGCCATTTGTAGAGGTGTAGAAGATAGAGTAATTTTGAGTTATAAAATTTCCAGAAATGAATTTGTAAGGAAGATGAAGATGAAAAGTGATCGTGTTTGATAAATTCAAAACCAGTCTAGGGTGTGGATTGAGTTTATTTTCACGATGAATGGTTGCGATTGAATCTCGAAATTCGTGATTAAAAAAAACTGTTCATATTCGAATACCATTCTTATTTCTTGGAGCCATTTTGTGTTTGATAAATACACCACAGTAGTTAGGTTAAAAATAGAGGAGTGTATTAATCATCTCTATTATTAATCTAAAACTTGAGCAGTTTTTGACTTAGAATATTCAAAGACAAGAACTGTTCTGATGCATATCAACACAGTAGGTTTCAGAAATAGTTCACTTCATTTTCTTGCTTTTTAAAATATTAATATGTACTTATCTGGATCAGCTGAGTACTGTGATCAGCTGAGTAACCTTTTGAGCATCAGATCAGTTGTTGGGGTCAGCACAGTAGTACTCAGATCAGTTCCCAACTTCCCTGATTCCACATTTTTGCTATCAGCACAGTAATCCTCAGATCAGTACTGTGACAGATCATTTCTCTTCTGTAGACAGATTAGTAGTAATCAAGTCTTTCTGTAGACAGATTATTAGTAGTCAGATCAGTTCTGTAGAATAATTGAATTTGTAGTCAGATCAGTTCTGTAGACAAAGAAACTTTGTAATCAGATCAGTTCTGTAGACAAGTCAATTTATTAGTCAGAACAGATCTGTAGACTAATATAGTCTGTAATCAGATCAGATTTGTAGACTTTCAAATCTGTAATCAGATCAGTTCCCCCTTCAGTGGAGAATTCCTCTTCTGTGCCTGTTTCACCTTGGTAGAAGTGTTAGTTCATGAGATATAAGTGTAAAACAGTACAGATTAGTAACAGTATGTTTAATTTAATGATCACATCAAGGTTTATGCTAAAGTGACTTAGTGTTCTGAGTCAACAAAAGGATCTTTAAGAAATCACAGATTCCCCCTTAATGTGTGTTCTCAGTGTCCCTCAGCTTTACCAGCTTCCTCATCGGGATGAAGGTCACTTTAGTAACCTTGTTACCTGTTTTAAGTGTAGTGATCTGACATAGGGTTGTCTCTTCTGAATTTTGAGTTTTGATGTACTGCTCTTAGTTTCTGCTTCATATTCCTCTTGGTATAAGATCAGTACCTGAAATGTTAGTACAGTTCTATATACATACAGAATCCATATCTATCAGTCCTAAACTAATGCACAATTCTCTGAATCTCACTTCAGCCAATGGTTTTGTAAAAATGTCAGCTCTTTGAATATCAGTATGAATCTTTTCCATCCTAATATTCTTCTTTTCAACATGATCCCTAATAAAATGATGCCTAATGTCAACATGTTTGCATCTAGTATGTAGAACAGGATTTTGTGTGATGGCAATGGCACTATTACTGTCACAATATATAGGTACATTAGATTCTACAACATTGTAGTCTCTGAGTTGTTGTATTAGCCAAAGAAGCTGACTACAACAACTACCTGCAGCCATATATTCTGCTTCAGTAGTAGAAGTTGCCACACTTGTTTGTTTCTTTGAAAACCATGAAATCAGCTTAGTTCCTAAGAATTGACATGAACCTGAAGTAGATTTTCTATCTATTTTGCAACCTCCAAAGTCCGAGTCTGAATAACCACTTAAGGATATATCATCATCTGCAGGATACCATAATCCTCGATTAATGGTCCCCTTTAGATATTTCAATATCCTTTTGGTAGCTTCCAGATGACTTTCCTTGGGGTTTGCTTGAAATCTTGCACATACACCAACAGAAAAAGCAATATCAGGTCTGCTGGCAGTTAGATAGAGTAGAGAGCCAATCAAAGCACGATAGTGAGGTTGGTCAGAAGACTTACCTCCTTCATCAGGATCCATTCTGTATGTAGGTTGCATGGGCACACCAACTGTCTTACAGGTTTTAATACCAAACTTATCTAGCAAATTCTTAGTGTATTTTGCTTGATTTATAAAGATACCTTCTGGAGTTTGTTTTACTTGAAGACCAAGAAAATATGTCATTTCTCTCATCATAGACATTTCAAATTTACTTTGCATGAGTGTAGAAAAGCTTTCACTCAGGGATTTGTTGGGTGATCCAAAAATAATATCATCCACATAAATTTGAACAAGTAATATATCATTACCTTCTTGTCTTCTAAACAAAGTTCTATCAACCTTGCCTTTAGTAAAACCATTTTCAAGTAAGAATAGAGAAAGAGTATCATACCATGCTCTTGGGGCTTGTTTCAATCCATAGAGTGCTTTCTTTAACCTGTATACTTGGTGACTATTCACTTCAAAACCAGGTGGTTGTTCCACATAAACTTCTTCAGCAAGTATACCATTCAAAAATGCACTTTTCACATCCATTTGATACACAGTGAATTTCATATGTGCAACATAAGCAATGAACAATCTTATAGCTTCTAGTCTAGCTACAGAGGCAAAAGTTTCATCATAATCAATACCCTCAGCTTGAGAGTAGCCCTGAGCAACTAATCTAGCTTTATTTCTAACTACAAGATCATTTTCATCCCTTTTGTTCTTGAAAATCCACTTAGTGCCTACAACATTATGATTACTAGGTCTATCAACAAGTTCCCAAACTTCATTTCTAGTGAACTGATTAAGTTCTTCCTGCATGGCTATAATCCAGTTACTATCACTTAAAGCTTCAATCACAGTTTTAGGCTCAATGGATGATAGAAAACAACACCAGCAAAATAGAGACTTACTAGGTTCTTCCTGGGAATCAAACAATTGTTTTCTAGTTTTAACACCAATACTGGAATCACCTAGAATCAGATCAGTAGAATGAGCAGACTTCCATGTCCTTCTATTCTTAACAGAAATGCTATTATCATTTACATCATGCAAATCATCATGCAGATCAGTATTATTTATATTAGCAGATTTGTTCATAGGAGAGCAGTCATTCAATTCTGGCATATCAGAAGTTTTAGATGACTCACCTTTGTCTTTTACCTTTTCTTTATCAGAATCTTGATCTAGGACTTTCAGGAAAGGATTATATGCTTGTACAGATTCATATATTCCTGAATCATCATCTTCATTGTTGTTTTGAAGCTGTAGTTTGTCAATTTTCTTACTGAGATGATGGTCAGCAGAGTCCTGCAAACTCTCATCAAAGACTACATGGGGTGTTTCTTCCACACATAGGGTAGAGTAATTAAACACTCTAAATGCTTTGCTTACAGAAGAGTATCCTAAGAATATTCCTTCATCAGCTTTTGCATCAAAAGCATTTAATTTACTTTTTGCCACAGTTATGTATGAAACACTTACATCCAAAGATATGAAAATAAGAAACTCTTGGTTTTCTGCCTTTCCATACCTCATAAGGTGTTTTACCATGCACCTTATTAAGAGCACTTCGATTTTGGGAGTGGCAAGCTGTGTTAATAGCTTCTGCCCAAAATTTCTGAGGTGTGTTGAATTCTGCAATCATGGCTCTGCAAGCTTCTTTTAGTGTTCTATTTCTCCTTTCTGCAACACCATTTTGTTGAGGGGTTCTGGCTGCACTTGTCAAATGCTGTATGCCAGACTTAGAACAGTAGTCAGAGATGTAACAGTTAATAAATTCAGTCCCCTTGTCACTCCTAATCTTGACAATGGGATGACCTTTTTCAACCTGCAACCTCTTCAATAGATCTGGAAGTAGTGTTTGTGTATCACTCTTTTTGTGTAGAAAGACTACCCAAGTAAACTTAGAGTAATCATCTACTACAACTAGAGTATACCTTCTTCCATTCAATGTAGGAGGGTTGATAGGACCATGAAGATCCATATGCAAGAGTTCTAAAACTCTGCTTGTTGAAAGAGTTGGAATTGACTTAAATGAAACCTTTACCTGTTTACCTTTTTGACAGGAATCACATACTTGTGATTTGGAATAGATTTCATTAGGAATGCCCTCAACAAGATGTTCTCTAGCAATCTTGTTGATTATCTTAAAGTTCAGGTGGCAGAGGCGTTTATGCCAGAGCCAACTGTTTTCTTTAGGACTCTTAGTAATAAGACAAGCATTCTTAGGACAACTATTCCAATTCACAATGTATACACTTCCTTGTCTTGTGCCAACAAGTAGAACATTGTGAGTCCTTTTGTCTATTATTTCACATCTTCTGGTCTTGAACTGAACTTTGTATCCCCTGTCACAGAATTGAGATACAGATAACAAATTATATTTCAAACCTTCAACATAGGAGACATCTTGGATTTCAACATCTCCATTCTTGATGAATCCAAATCCTTTTGTGATTGCCATGGAGCTGTCTCCAAAGATGACTTTTGGTCCTTCCTTCTCATGATAGTCAGTATGTAAGGCCTTGGTACCAGTCATGTGGTGTGAACACCCACTGTCTATGTACCAGGTCTCACCAACTGAACCACCTTTCTTGTATAAGTCTAGTCGATCCTGCAAGGTAGTGATCTTAATAATTTAGGTACCCTAGTTTATTGGGGTCCTTGGGGGTTAGTAGTGAGAGGTACCCAAATGAACATTGAGGATTTGAATAAATGGGACCTCTTCAGTTTCCTTCCAAATTTATCACAGAACAGTACTTTATTAACCAATTCAGAATTATCAGCAGACTTAGGATCTATTTTTCTGAGATAGCCTTTCCTTGGTTCTATCCCTTTTTCAGTAAGATCAGTATGCCTGTAATAGTTTGAATATGGTCTAAAAGCATGTGGACCATACGGCTTATAGATGCGTTTTGGTCTTTCCTCTCCAATGGTATCATAGGATAAAGGAGGAGGATACAGAACAGGTTTGTTATGATAATGAGGCACAAATCTCCTAGGTTTAGTTGAGTACAGCTGAGACTGCCTTATAAAAGGAGGTCTAGGCTGTTCCCAACTTGCCTGTGTTTGTCTTGACCTACTGTTCTGAGTTTGTCTCTTCTGATTCCAGGACTGATCTGATCTGGTCAGAGGAGCATAACTCTTCTGGTATGGTCTTGACTGTACTAGTCTTAATACATTCTTCATTTTACCACTCTTGGTAGTAGGAGGGATGTATTTAAACTGTACTTTGAGTTTTGGATCATCATCACAAGTCATAGGTTCTTTTCCTTTATCTAGTTGCAAAGAACTTGAACTAGCTCCATTAGTGTTCTTAAATTCTGAAGTAGAGGAACTAGGCAGATCAGTACCTATTCCACTTTTATCATTTGGAGCTCTATATCTGTCTGAGATAGTTTGATTAATCCTAGTAGAGTTAATCATCCCAGATAGCTTTCGATCTAGGCTCACTACTTCAGATTCTAAGAATCTATTGCGCTCTTCAAGTTTTTCATACTTAATCTTTAAATCATTGAATTCATTAGTCTCTTTGGCTTGAGTTTTAAGCATACCCTGATATAGTTTGTCAATGGATGCATATTTTTCTTGGAGTTGGGACAACTCTTCTGATAGCCTTGCATTTATGACAGCTATATTAGGATCTACTTTTGACTGAGCTTCTTTCAGATTAATGATTTCTTGCTTTAAAGATATATTCTCATCACTAATTTCAATGAATGCTTTGTTAGCTTGTAGAAGGTCTTCTTCAGTCACTCCTTGGGAATGATGAAGACTACTTCCTACACTGCTAACAGCAGCATCACTTTCATCAGTGTCAGAATTGTTACAAGATTGAAAAGAGTTAGCAGATGATACCTCATCATTTATTTTGGCCATCATTACCAGTCCATCATCTGCTATGAAGGCTTCATCTTCATTGCTAGAGGGGTAGTCAGATGAAGACGATTATAACTCTTCTGATTCCGAATCAGAGTCATTGTAAGCCATCATTGCCTTCTTACCCTTGGCATATTTTCGATCTCTTCTGGCTTTCCTTTCTTCTCGATCTTCAGAACTCAGATCAGGACATTCATAAGCATAATGACCTGGCTTATCACAATTATAGCAAACAGGATTGTTAGAAGTTCTTTTAGGAGGAGAATGTTTTCGGTTCCTGTCATGCTTGTCAATTGAGTTCCTGTCTTTCTTATCAGAATACTTTCTATCTCTCTTATCAGATGAGTTCCTATCTCTCCTTTCAGAAGAGTTTTGATCCCTTCTGTTCACAGAAGAGTCCCTGTTATTAGAACCCTTAGTTTCCTTATAGAATCTTTTGTATCTACCATACCTCTTATTAAGTCTATCAAATCTTTTGATCATAAGGCTCATCTGATCTTTCAGACTAAGATCAGAACTATCTAGTTCATCTTTTATGCTTGAGGCCTTAGACTTAGATGATCTAGACCCTTTAGAAGTAGAGGCTTTAAAAGTTATGTCCTTAGAGGCATCCTTATCCTTATGAATCACAGTAATAGGATCTTCTTCATCTAACTCAAACTCATGTGCCTTAAGTGTTTGGAACATAGTTTCTGCTGGCCAAGAATCAATGTCTTGTGTGGTTTTAATGATCATCTTGACCATTTTCCACCTTTCATCCAAAGCTTTCAAGATTCTCAAGTTAACTTCTCTTTCAGTATAAGTCTTTCCTAACACATCAAGATCATTCATAATTTTGGTAAATCGAGTATCCAATTCATCAATTGATTCTCCTGGCTTCATCTTAAATGTTTCAAACCTTTGGACAACTGTGGATAATTTGCTTTCTTTGATCAGTGTAGTACCTTCACAAAGAATAGCCAATTTGTCCCACATTTGCTTTGTAGTCTTACATTTTAACACTTTACCAAGATACTCATTTGGAAGGTGTGTAAAATATAATTCTTAGCAAGACTATCCAAATTGTTTTGTCTCATTTCTTCTGAAGTCAGTTCTGACCTTGGTTTAGGGACCAGTAATCCAACTGGTTTAGATGGATTCAGAACAGCAGTGTTTTCCACCATGGTGACAATTGGTCCTTCAGTCACCACAGACACCATTAGATCATGTGTTGAGCTAAAGATGGCCTCCATCCTAAGCTTCCAGTAGTCATAATCTGCAATCTTGAACTTAGGCAGTTTGTTCACATTAGTGTCATCCATGTTTGATTAGACAAATAGGATCAGTAGTATAGCAGATAAATTCCAATTATTCAGATAGTGACATATATCAAGAAATAGTAGCAAGATCAGTAAGTTTTCCCTCAAGATCTGCAAGGTTATCAAGAAACAGCAGTCCAAAGAACTACTGCTCTGATACCACTTGTTGGTCCCAAAGTTGAGTTAAGATTGAGTAAGCTAAGAAAGTCTAGAGGGGAGGGGTGAATAGACTTTCAAAAATCTTTCAAAATATCAGAGTTTATAATGCGGAATTTAGTCTTCTTATGAACTGTACTGTGCTTACTTAGCTCAGATCAGTACTTTCAAAACAATATGGGCCTTACTAGTTTATACTCAACTTTTAATCAGATCTTTATCTTTGTAAATTCTACTGTTCTTAGTTAAACAATTATCAAACAGAAAATGTAAATAACACAGAATTTTATAGTGGTTCGACCAATAAGTCTACATCCACTCTCACAATCCCAGTTGTGATGTTTTATTAACTCTTCCTTGAATTTCTTGTGGCTTAAAGTCCCAAGATTAAGACTGTGATCTTATCGATTACACTCCCAAGTGTATCTTCGATCTACTAGTAATTCTACAAGTAACTAGCACACTTGTTTTACAAAATACAAACTTAAAATTGAAAAGTAAAACTTCTCTTTGAATAGCCTTTGATTTCTTCTCCTTCAATTCAGTGGCTTCTCTTCTTTAATCTCCTTCAACTCTGTGAGTTCTTCTTGTGCTCTGTAGACTTAGATTGCTTGTGAATGCTTTATGATCAGTAGTCTTAGCATTAGGAGATCACACAGTATTTATAGAACTTAGTATGACAGTTAGCAGTTTGTGAACTAACTTTCAACTAACTCTAAAACTGTTTTTGTAACTTCTTCTTGTAACCGACTTTGTAACTTCCTTCTTAAGTCAATATCTCTTCAATGTATCTTCAGTTACTCTTTAAATAAGCTTTCCAAACTTATTCTTCAAATTCACCAAATCAGCACAGTAACTTACTGTTCTGATTTTTACTCTTCTTAGCCAATCAGCACAGTTCTCCAAAACTGTTCTGCACTTCTTCAGAATCATCTAAGCTTCTCTTCAACTCTTCTTTGAAGTCTTCTTATTCTGAAGTAGTCTTCTGAGTCTTCTGATCTTCATCTAATCTAGTGTTCTAAACTACTGTTCTGAACTTTTACACTGCTGATTACAATAAAATACAACTTTACATATATAAAACCTATTTATACATCAACTGAACTATATATAGATGAGTATATCTAAGTCCTACACTATAAGCTGTCTATACAATACAAAACATCAGCTTAGTTCCTAACAGTTCTTATATCAGATCAGTAAACAATAAGATCAGTAAACACCTAAGATCAGTAACTTACATATAAGATCAGTAACTCAGATTCAAATATCTCATATAAGACCAGTAAACTTATTCTCAGTTTCCATACTAAGATCAGTAAACTTATTCCAGTATTTCTTAATAAGATCAGTAAACTTATCTTCTATAGAACTTTTATATCAACATATAATCACATATATCATTATCCTCAAGTTACTTTTGGCCATCAAAACATACACATCAATTAGAACATTGTTTCACAAATTCATATCCCAACACTTTGATTTTCTTGCTATATCTTGACACCAATCTTCTTGAAATCATGGCAATGGAAATAAGTGCTAACAAACTACACAAGTTCTCTGTTCAGGACTATGATTACTGGAAACTTCGCATGGAAGCGATTTTCAGCTTTTCTCACGACTTGATGGTGTCAGCCGTTAAGGAATGACCAATTGTTACGATGATTCCAAACACTGCTGCATTGGAACCTACAAAGGCCGTTGGGGTACTCGTCTCAAAACCAAGGTCAGAACTCACTTCGGAAGAAATGAGACAGAACAATCTGGACAGTTTGGCCAAGAACTACATTTTACATACCCTTCCCAACGAGTATCTTGGAAAAGTATTAAAATGTAAGACTGCCAAAGAAATGTGGGATCGACTTGCTATCATTTGTGAAGGAACCACCCTGATCAAAGAAAGTAAGCTTTCCACAAATGTATAGAGGTTAGAATCATTTAAGATGAAGGCTGATGAAAATATAGACCAGTTAGATACTTATTTCACACGTGTTATGAATGATTTGGAAGTACTTGGTAAGTCTTATACTAATCGTGAAATAAACTTGAGAATTCTTAAGAGTCTTGATGCTAGATGGAAGATGGTCAAGATGATCATCAAGAATACTCAGGACATTAATGAATGGACTGCTGAGACAATGTTCCAAACTCTTAAGGCGCATGAGTTCGATCTAGATGAGGATGATCCTATAGCTAGTAGTGATAGAGAGAATGTTGTGTCAAAAAATGTTGCTTTTAAGTCTACCTCGTCTAAGAGCTCTAGAATAGACAGGTCTAAGTCTAAGACTAAGTTTGCTAGTATAAAAGACGAGTTAGACAAGACTGATCTAAGTCTGAAAGATCAGATGGACTTTATGGTTAGGAAGTTCGACAAACTGAACAAGCGATATGGTAGATATAAGCGCTTTTACAAAGACTTTAGAGGTTCTGGTAACAAGGACTCGTCTGAGACCAGACGAGATCAAAACTCATCCGAAAGGAGAGCTGAGGTCTCGAAAGGAAATAGGCGAGATAGGAACTCTGAGGATAAGAAGATTAGACGTTCTGATAGACGAGATAAGAGAAGGGATGATTCTCCTGAGAAAAAGTCTACTAACGATCTACTTTGCTATAATTGTGAGAAATCGGGTCATTACATTTACGAATGCCCGGACCTAAGTACTAATGATCGAAAGGAATGTAAAGCAAGGCGTGAACGAAGATACAGCAGGGGTAAGAAGGAAATGTTGGCTAATGATGACTCTGAGATGGATTCAGACGAGTTGCCTTCGTCTTCGTCTAGTTACCCGTCTGGTCAAGAAGAAGAAGAAGCTTTCATATTGGATGATGGCCTTAGCTTTATGGATAAAATCGAACAAGAGGTATCATATGCAACTTCTATTCAATCATGTGATGAATTGGATGCTGATGAAAGTGATACTGCCGATAGTGGAGTAGGGAGTAGTCTTCATCACTCTACTGGTGTGACTGAAGAAGACCTCCTACTTGCTAACAAGGCGTTCATTGAAGTCAGTGACGAGAATATCGCCTTAAAACAAGAAATCATTGATCTTAAGGAAGCTCAGTCTAAAGTAGATCCTAATATAACAGTCCTAAACGAACGTTTGACAGAAGAGTTGAGACAACTCAAAGACAAGTATGCGTTGATAGACAAGTTGTATCAAGACCTACTTAAGACACATGATACTGAGACGAATGAATTCAATGTTTTAAAGAACAAGTGCAAATAGCTTGAAGAACGCAATGAGTTCTTAGAGACTGAGGTCGTAAATCTAGACCTTAAACTTGCTGACCTGGTTAATTCTTCAATGATTAATCAAAAACTGTCAGATAGGTATAGGGCTCCAGATGACAAGACAGAGTTGGGTGCATATACACCTGACTCGCCTACTCATGTCATTAAGAACCCTACTGATATTGGTTCAAGCTCTATGACACATGATAAAGGTAAAAGACCAATGGAATACGATATTAGAACAACATCCAAAGGCACTGTACACAAACAAACTAAAGTAAACACTCCGATTACCAAAGGTGGTAAAAAGAATGTTAACAACAGACATGTTCCGTTTAGAACAAATCAGAAGTGGACCACTAGTCGTGGACGACCAAACCAGGTCAGATATGAGGATTGGTATCCTGAGGAGACGAGTTCTAGACAAGTACAAACTAGATGGAAAGAGCCTAGACCTCCTTTCATAAGGCAGTCTCAGCTCTACTCGTCTAGGCCTAGGAAGGTTGCTCCCAAATATCATACTCAACCTGTCTTATATCCTCCACCTGTATCATATGATATCAAAGGAGAGGAAAGACCTAAACATGTCTATAAACCGTATGGCCCGAATGCATACAAACCTTATTCGGACTATCAAAGGCCCATGCCTACTCAAGTAGAGGTGAAGTCGAAAGGCTATCTCAAACGAGTAGACCCAAGGTCTGAGGATAGGCCAGACAAGGACTACAGGGTCTTATTCTGTAACAAGCATGGTACAAGCTTAAGAGGTCCAACTTATTCAAAACTCCTATGTATATTTGGATTCCTCTAAACTCTACTAACCCCCCAGGACCCCAATAGACAAGGAGGGTACCTAAGTTATTAAATATCATCATTGCAGGGTCGACTCGACTTGTATAAGAAGGGCGGCTCAGTAGGAGAAACTTGGTACATTGATAGTGGTTGTTCGCACAACATGAAAGGTACCAAGGCTCTTCTATCAAGCTACTGCGAGCAAGAAGGACCCAGGGTTATATTCGGTGATAGCTCTATGACCATTACTAAGGGCTTTGGCTACATCAGAAATGGAGATGTAGAGATACAAGATGTATTGAAATATAATTTATTATCTGTTTCACAATTCTGTAATCGAGGTTACAAAGTGAAGTTTAAAAGCCGGAAGTGCAAAATTATAGACAAAAGGACTCATACTGTACTGCTCATCGGCACAAGACAAGGCAGCGTATATATTGTGAATTGGAATAGCTGTCCAAGGGATACTTGCCTTCTTAGTAAGAATCCTAAAGAGATCAGTTGGCTTAGGCATAGACGCCTTTGTCACATGAACTTTAAGGTGACTAATAAGATTGCAAGAGACTATCTTGTTGAAGGTATACCCAACGAAATCGATTACAAGTCACATGTATGCGATTCTTGTCAGAAAGGTAAGCAGGTAAAAGGTTCCTTTGAATCTATTCCAACTCTCTCAACAAGTAGAGTCCTAGAACTACTACATATGGATCTTCATGGTCTAATTACTCCTCCAACTTTGAACGGTGGAAGGTACACACTTGTTGTGGTAGACGACTATTCTAAGTTCACTTGGGTAGTCTTCTTACACAAGAAGAGTGATACACAAACACTCCTACCTGATCTGTTGAAGAAGATATAAGTTGAGAAGAATCAGTCCATTGTCAAGATACATAGTGACTAGGGTACTGAATTCATTAACTGCTATATCAAATATTTTTTCTCTAAACGTGGTATCCAGCACCTTACTAGTGCAGCAAGGACACCTCAACCAAACGGAGTAGCTAAACGAAGGAATAGGACTCTCAAGGAGGCCTGCAGGACCATGCTGACTGAGTATAATACTTCTCAGAAGTTTTGGGCAGAGGCGATCAATACTGCATGCCACTCCCAGAACAGAAGTGCTATCAATAAAGCACTAGGTAAGACGCCCTACGAGGTATGGAAAGGTCGAAAACCCAGAGTTTCTTATTTCCATATATTTGGCTGTAAGTATTTCATCCATAACTATGGGAAAAGTAAGTTGAATGCATTCGATGCTATAGCAGACGAGGGGTTATTCTTAGGATACTCCTCGACTAGCAAAGCATTTAGAGTATTCAACTACTCTACCCTATGTGTGGAAGAAACACCACATGTTGTTTTCGATGAATCTCGACAGGACTCGTCTACCGACCAGATCAGTAAGAAAGTAACCGATCTATCAATCCAAACTGATAAGGAATCAGAAGTGTATGAATCTGTTCAAGCCTATAATCCATTCATGAAAGCCCTCGAGTCAGATGACAAGGAGAAGGTAAGTGCTCAAGGTAAATCCAATAGACCAGTTGACATGCCTGAACTAGTCGACTCGTCTACTCCTTTTAAATCTCCTGATACAAATGATGTTGAAATGCATGATGCTATAGTTGATTTAGATGATAATAGTATGCATGCTAAGACTAGAAAAACATGGAAATCTGCACATGATACTGAAAATATCATTGGTGACTCTACTATTAGTGTGAAGACTAGACGACAACTCTTTGAGTCGCAAGAACAGCCGAGTCCATCTATGTTTTGCTGGTGTTGTTTCCTCTCATCTATCGAGCCTAAGACCGTTAATGAGGCATTGGCAGATAGTAATTGGATCATCGCGATGCAAGACAAGTTGAACCAGTTTGTTCGAAATGACGTCTAGGAACTTGTCGATATGCCAAAACACCATAATGTAGTTGGCACACGATGGATTTTCAAGAATAAGAAAGATGAGAATGATGTAGTCGTAAGGAATAAGGCTAGACTAGTAGCCCAAGGCTATTCACAAGCTGAAGGCGTAGATTATGATGAAACTTATGCACCTGTTGCTAGACTAGAAGTCATTCGATTGTTTCTTGCATATGCTGCTTATATGAAGTTTACTGTGTATCAAATGGATGTTAAAAGTGCATTTCTTAACGGTATTCTTGCGGAAGAAGTGTATGTAGAACAACCCCCAGGTTTCGAGGTGAAAGGCAATCAAGTGTACAAGTTGAAGAAAGCCTTATACGGATTGAAACAAGCTCCAAGAGCATGGTATGACACTATTTCCTTATTTCTATTAGAAAATGGTTTTACCAAGGGCAAGGTCGACAGAACCTTGTTCAGAAGACAAGAAGGTAAGGATATCCTACTTGTTCAAATTTACGTGGATGATATCATTTTTGGTTCACCCAACAAAAAGCTGAGTGAAAGTTTTTCAACACTCATGCAAAGTAAGTTTGAAATGTCAATGATGGGAGAAATGACCTATTTTCTTAGACTTCAAGTAAAACAAACTCCCGATGGGATTTTCATAAATCAAGCCAAGTATACTCAAAATCTACTAGACAAGTATGGTATTAAAACTTGCAAATCTTCTGGAGTACCAATTGTTGGGATATGAATCCTTGAAACAATGTTCTAGTTGATGAAAGTATGTTTTGATGGCCAAAAGCAACTTAAAGTTAGTGATATATGTGGTTCTAAGTCATCTTAACTAAGTCATCTAAATATAAGCTTACTAATTTGATGAGAAACTTAAATTGAGATTACTGATCTTAATGGTATGAGAAATAAGTTTACTGATGTTATTGAGTAATAGTAAGAATAAAATTACTGATCTGAACTGAGTAATATTGGAATAAGATTACTGATCTGAGTATGGAAACTAAGAACAATTTTAGTGATCTTATTAGTTACTGATCTGATATACTTACTGATCTTTTATACTTACTGATCTTATATGCTTACTGATCTTATATGTAAGTTACTGATCTTAAGTGTTTACTAATCTTAGTATTTACTGATCTTATATGAAAGTTATTGAACTTACATGAGTTACTGATCTTATTGGTTACTGATCTGATATATGAACTGTTAGGAACTAAGCTGATGTTTTGCAGTGTATAGACAGCTTATAGTATAGGACTTAGATATACTCATCTGTATATAGTTCAGTTGATGTATAGATAGGTTTTATATATGTAAAGTTGTATTTTATTGTATTCAGCAGTGTAAAGTTCAGAACAGTAGATTAGAAATAGATTAGATGAAGATCAGAAGACTAATGAAGACTCAGAGGACTACTTCAGAATAAGAAGACTTCAAAGAAGAGTTGAAGATAAGCTCAGAAGAAATCTGAAGAAGTTTTGAAAGTTTTTAAGTTACTGTGCTGACTGACTCAGCAGAGTAAAATCCGAACAGTAAAATCAGAAGAGTAAAAATCAGAACAGTAAGTTACTGTGCTGATTTGGTGAAATTGAAGAATAAGTTTGGAAAACTTATTTTAAGGGTAACTAAAGATATATTGAAGATATGCTGACTTGGAAGTTGAAGGAAGTTACAAAGTCGGTTACAAGAAGAACTTACAAAAACAGTTTTAGAGTTAGTTGAAAGTTAGTTCACAAACTACTAACTGTCATACTAAGTTCTATAAATGCTGTATGATCTCCTACTTGAAGAGACTACTGCTACTACTGTACAATTACTGATCTTAGAGAATTCAAAGAGCAAGTCTACAAGCAAGAACTCACAGAGTTAAGGAAATCAAAGCAAGAAGAGCCACTGAATTGAAGAGAAGAATCAAAGGCTATTCAAAGAGAAGTTTTACTTTTCAAGTTTAAGTTTGTATTTTGTAAAACAAGTGTGCTAGTTACTTGTAGAATTACTAGTAGATCGAAGATATACCTGGAGGTATAATCGATAAGATCAAAGTCTTAATCTTGGGACTCTAAGCCACAAGAAGCTCAAGAAGAGTTAATAAAACTTCACAACTGGAGTTGTGAGAGTGGATGTAGACATTTGTCGAACCACTATAAAATTCTGTGTTCTTTACATTTACTGTTTGATATTTGTTTGAATTGTTTAACTAAGAACATTAAGAATTAACAAAGATAAAGATCTATAGAAAAGTTGAGTATAAATTTGATTGGGCTCATTATTAATCTGATTATTCCGCATTGTGTATTCTGATATATTGAAAGATTTTTTGAAAAGTCTATTCACCCCTCCCCTCTAGACATTTTCACTAGCTTACTCAATATTATTAACTCAACTTTGGGACCAACAAGTGGTATCAGAGCAGTAGTTCTTTGGACTGCTGTTTCTTGATAACCTTACAGATCTTGAGGGATATCTTACTGATCTTGCTGTTATTTCTTGATATTTGTCACTATCTGAATACTTGAAATCTATCTGCTATACTACTGATCCTATTTGTCTAATCAAACATGGATGACACTAATGTGAACAAGCTGCCTAAGTTCAAGATTGCAGATTATGACTACTGGAAGCTTAGGATGGAGGCCATCTTTAGCTCGACCCATGATCTAATGGTGTCTGTGGTGACTGAAGGACCAATTGTCATCATGATGGAAAACACTGCTGTTCTGGATCCATCAAAACCAGTTGGAGCACTGGTCCCTAAACCAAGGTCAGAACTGACTTCGGAAGAAATGAAACAAAACAATTTGGACAGTCTTGCCAAGAACTACATTTTACATACCTTACCAAATGAGTATCTTGGTAAAGTACTAAAATGTAAGACTGCAAAACAGATGTGGGACAAACTGGCTATTCTTTGTGAAGGTACAACACTGATCAAAGAAAGCAAGTTATCCACTGCTGTCCAAAGGTTTGAATCATTTAAGATGAAGCCAGGAGAATCAATTGATGAGTTGGATACTCGATTTACCAAAATTATGAATGATCTTGATGTATTAGGAAAGACTTATACTGACAGAGACATTGATTCTTGGCCAAGATGATCATTAAAACCACACAAGACATTGATTCTTGGCCAGCAGAAACTATGTTCCAAACACTTAAGGCACATGAGTTTGAGTTAGATGAAGAAGATCCTATTACTGTGATTCATAAGGATAAGGATGCCTCTAAGGACATAGACTTTAAAGCCTCTACCTCAAAGGGGTCTAGATCATCTAAGTCTAAGGCCTCAAGCATAAAAGATGAACTAGATAGTTCTGATCTTAGTCTGAAAGATCAGATGAGCCTTATGATCAAAAGATTTGATAAACTGAACAAGAGGTATGGCAGGTACAAAAGATTCTATAAGGAAACTAAGGGTTCTAGTAACAGGGACTCTTCTGTGAACAGAAGGGATCAAAAATCTTCTGAAAGAAGGGATGAGATCTCTAATGAGAACAGGAGAGATAGGAACTCATCTGAAAAGAGAGACAGAAAGTATTCTGATAAGAAAGACAGGAACTCAATTGACAAGCATGACAGGAACAGAAAGCATTCTCCTCCTAAAAGAACTTCTAACACTCCCGTTTGCTATAATTGTGATAAGCCAGGTCATTATGCTTATGAATGTCCTGACCTGAGTTCTGAAGATCGAGAAGAAAGGAAAACCAGAAGAGATCGAAAATATGCCAAGGGTAAGAAGGCAATGATGGCTTACAATGACTCTGATTCGGAATCAGAAGAGTTACCATCGTCTTCATCTGACTACCCCTCTAGCAATGAAGATGAAGCCTTCATAGCAGATGATGGACTGGTAATGATGGCCAAAATAAATGATGAGGTATCATCTGCTAACTCATTTCAAACTTGTGACAATTCTGACACTGATGAAAGTGATGCTGCTGTTAGCAGTGTAGGAAGTAGTCTTCATCATTCCCAAGGAGTGACTGAAGAAGACCTTCTACAAGCTAACAAAGCATTCATTGAAATTAGTGATGAGAATATATCTTTAAAGTAAGAAATCATTAATCTGAAAGAAGCTCAGTCAAAAGTAGATCCTAATATAACTGTCATAAATGCAAGGCTATCAGAAGAGTTGTCCCAACTCCAAGAAAAGTATGCATCCATTGACAAACTATATCAGGGTATGCTTAAAACTCAAGCCAAAGAGACTAATGAATTCAATGATTTAAAGATTAAATGTGAAAAACTTGAAGAGCGCAATAGATTCTTAGAATCTGAAGTAGTGAGCCTAGATCGAAAGCTATCTGGGATGATTAACTCTACTAAGATTAATCAAACAATCTCAGACAGATATAGAGCTCCAAATGATAAAAGAGGAATAGGTACTGATCTGCCTAGTCCATCTACTTCAGAATTTAAGAACACTAATGGAGCTAGTACAAGTTCTTTACAACTAGATAAAGGAAAAGAACCTATGACTTATGATTATGATCCAAAACTCAAAGTACAGTCTAAATACATCCCTCCTACTACCAAGAATGGTAAAATGAAGAATGTATTAAGACCAGTACAGTCAAGACCATACCAGAAGAGTTATACTCCTCTGACCAGATAAGATCAGTCCTGGAATCAGAAGAGACAAACTCAGAACAGTAGGTCAAGACAAGCACAGGTAAGTTGGGAACAGCCTAGACCTCCTTTTATAAGGCAGTCTCAGCTGTATTCAACTAAACCTAGGAGATTTGTGCCTCATTATCATAACAAACCTGTTCTTTACCCTCCTCCTTTATCCTATGATATCTATGGAGAGAAAAGACCAAAGAAAATTTATAAGCCTTATGGTCCACATGCTTTTAGACCATATTCAAACTATTACAGACATACTGATCTTACTGAAAAAGGGATAGAACCAAGGAAAGGCTATCTCAGAAAAATAGATCCTAAGTCTGCTGATAATTCTGAAATGGTTAATAAAGTACTGTTCTGTGATAAATTTGGAAGGAAACTGAAGAGGTCCCACTTATTCAAATCCGCAATGTTCATTTGGGTACCTCTCACTACTAACCCACAAGGACCCCAATAAACTAGGGTACCTAAGTTATTAAGATCACTACTTTGCAGGATCGACTGGACTTATACAAGAAAGGTGGTTCAGTTGGTGAGACCTGGTACATAGACAGTGGGTGCTCACACCACATGACTGGTACCAAGGCCTTACTTACTGACTATCATGAGAAGGAAGGACCAAAAGTCATCTTTGGTGATAGCTCAATAGCAATCACAAAAGGATTTGGATTCATCAAGAATGGAGATGTTGAAATCCAAGATGTTTCCTATGTTGAAGGTTTGAAGTATAATTTGTTATCTGTATCTTAATTCTGTGACAGGGGATACAAGGTTCAGTTCAAAACCAGAAGATGTGAAATAATAGATAAAAGGACTCACAATGTTCTACTTGTTGGCACAAGACAAGGAAGTGTATACATTGTGAATTGGAATAGCTGTCCTAAGAATGCATGTCTTATTACTAAAAGTCCTAAAGAAAACAGTTGGCTCTGGCATAAACGCCTCTGCCATCTGAACTTTAAGATAACCAACAAGATTGCTAGAGAACATCTTGTTGAGGGCATTCCTAATGAAATATATTCCAAATCACAAGTATGTGATTCCTGTCAAAAAGGTAAACAGGTAAAGGTTTCATTTAAGTCCATTCCAACTCTTTCAACAAGCAGAGTCTTAGAACTCTTGCATATGGATCTTCATGGTCCTATCAATCCTCCTACATTGAATGGAAGAAGGTATACTCTAGTTGTTGTAGATGATTATTCTAAGTTTACTTGGGTAGTCTTTCTACACAAAAAGAGTGATACACAAACACTACTTCCAGATCTATTGAAGAGGTTGCAGGTTGAAAAAGGTCATCCCATTGTCAAGATTAGGACTGACAAGGGGACTAAATTTATTAATTGTTATATTTCTGACTACTGTTCTAAGTCTGGCATACAGCATTTGACAAGTGCAGCCAGAACCCCTCAACAAAATGGTGTTGCAGAAAGGAGAAACAGAACACTAAAAGAAGCTTGCAGAGCCATGATTGCAGAATTCAACACCTCCGAAATTTTGGGCAGAAGCTATTAACACAGCTTGCCACTCCCAAAATCGAAGTGCTCTTAATAAGGTGCATGGTAAAACACCTTATGAGGTATGGAAAGGCAGAAAACCAAGAGTTTCTTATTTTCATATCTTTGGATGTAAGTGTTTCATACATAACAATGGCAAAAGTAAATTAAATGCTTTTGATGCAAAAGCTGATGAAGGGATATTCTTAGGATACTCTTCTGTAAGCAAAGCATTTAGAGTGTTTAATTACTCTACCCTATGTGTGGAAGAAACACCCCATGTTATCTTTGATGAGAATGTGCAGGACTCTGCTGATCATCAGCTCAGTAAGAAAATTGACAAACTACAGCTTCAAATCAACAATGAAGATGATGATACAAGAATATATGAATCTGTACAAGCATATAATCCTTTCCTGAAAGTCCTAGACCAAGATTCTGATAAAGAAAAGGTAAAAGACAAAGGTGAGTCATCTAAAACTTCTGAAATACAAGAAATGAATGACTGCTCTCCTGTGAACAAATCTGCTGATATAAATGATACTGATCTGCATGATAATTTGCATGATAGAAATGATGATAGCATTTCTGTTAAGAATAGAAGGACATGGAAGTCTGCTCATTCTACTGATCTGATTCTAGGTGATTCTAGTATAGGTGTTAAAACTAGAAAACAATTGTTTGATTCAAAGGAAGAACCTAGTAAGTCTTTATTTTGCTGGTGCTGTTTTCTATCATCTATTGAGCCAAAAACAGTGATTGAAGCTTTTAGTGATAGTAACTGGATTATAGCCATGCAGGAAGAACTAAATCAGTTCACTAGAAATGAAGTTTGGGAACTTGTTGATAAACCTAGTAATCATAATGTTGTAGGCACTAAGTGAATTTTCAAGAACAAAAGGGATGAAAATGATCTTGTAGTTAGAAAAAAAGCTAGATTAGTTGCTCAGGGCTACTCTCAAGCTGAGGGTATTGATTATGATGAGACTTTTGCCCCTGTAGCTAGACTAGAAGCTATAAGATTGTTCCTTGCTTATGCTGCACATATGAAATTTACTGTGTATCAAATGGATGTGAAAAGTGCATTTTTGAATGGTATACTTGCTGAAGAAGTTTATGTGGAACAACCACCTGGTTTTGAAGTGAATAGTCACCAAGTATACAGGTTAAAGAAAGCACTCTATGGATTGAAACAAGCCCCAAGAGCATGGTATGATACTTTTTCTCTATTCTTACTTGAAAATGGTTTTACAAAAGGCAAAGTTGATAGAACTTTGTTTAGAAGACAAGAAGGTAATGATATATTACTTGTTCAAATTTATGTGGATGATATTATCTTTGGATCACCCAACAAAAACTTGAGTGAAAGCTTTTCTACACTCATGCAAAGTAAATTTGAAATGTCCATGATGGGAGAAATGACATATTTTCTTGGTCTTCAAGTAAAACAAACTTCAGAGGGTATCTTTATAAATCAAGCAAAGTACACTAAGAATTTGCTAGATAAATTTGGTATTAAAACCTGTAAGACAGTTGGTGTGCCCATGCAACCGACATACAGAATGGATCCTGATGAAGGAGGTAAGTCTTCTGACCAACCTCACTATCGTGCTTTAATTGGCTCTCTACTCTATCTAACTGCCAGCAGACCTGATATTGCTTTTTCTGTTGGAGTATGTGCAAGATTTCAAGCAAACCCCAAGGAAAGTCATCTGGAAGCTGCTAAAAGGATATTGAAATATCTAAAGGGGACCATTAATCGAGGATTATGGTATCCTGCAAATGATGATATATCTTTAAGTGGTTATTCAGACTCGGACTTTGGAGGTTGCAAAATAGATAGAAAATCTACTTCAGGTTCATGTCAATTCTTAGGAACTAAGCTCATTTCATGGTTTTCAAAGAAACAAACAAGTGTGGTAACTTCTACTACTGAAGCAGAATATATGGCTGCAGGCAGTTATTGTAGTCAGCTTCTTTGGCTAATACAACAACTCAGAGACTACAATGTTGTAGAATCTAATGTACCTATATATTGTGACAGTAATAGTGCCATTGCCATCACTCAAAATCCTGTTCTACATACTAGATGCAAACATGTTGACATTAGGCATCATTTTATTAGGGATCATGTTGAAAAGAAGAATATTAGAATGGAAAAGATTCATACTGATATTCAAAGAGCTGACATTTTTACAAAACCATTGGCTGAAGTGAGATTCAGAGAATTGTGCATTAGTTTAGGATTGATAGATATGGATTCTGTTTGTATATAGAACTGTGCTAACATTTCAGGTACTGATCTTATACCAAGAGGAAGATAAAGCAGAAACTAAGAGCAGTACATCAAAACTCAAAAGTCAGAAGAGACAACCCTATGTCAGATCACTAAAACAGGTAACAAGGTTACTAAAGTGACCTTAATCCCAATGAGGAAGCTGGTAAAGCTGAGGGACACTGAGAACACACATTAAGGGGGAATCTGTGATTTCTTAAAGATCCTTTTGTTGACTCAGATCACTAAGTCACTTTAGCATAAATCTTGATGTGGTCATTAAATTAAACATATTGTTACTAATCTGTACTGTTTTACACCTATATTTCATGAACTAACACTTTTACCAAGGTGAAACAGGCACAGAAAAGGAATTCTCCATTGAAGGGGGAACTGATCTGATTACAGAACATAGCAGTCTACAGATATATTCTGATTAATAAATTGACTTGTCTACAGAACTGTACTGATTACAAAGCTTCTTTGTCTACAGTACTGATCTGATTACAATTCAGTTATTCTACAGAACTAATCTGATTACTGACTAATCTGTCTACAGAAAGATTTGTTTACTACAAATCTGTCTACAAGAAATCTACTGATCTGACACAGTACTGATCTGAGGATCACTGTGCTGATATAAAAAAGGTGAAATCAGAAAATTTGGGTACTGATCTGAGGATTACTGTGCTGACCCATCTACTGATCTGAAATCTACTGTGCTGATTCATCTACTGATCTGATTTCTAAAAAGGTTACTCAGTTGATCACAGTACTCAGCTGATCCAGATAAGTGATATTTTCTGTATATACTTGTAAGAAAATGAAGAGAAATAGTTTTGGAAACTACTGTGCTGATTTGCATCAGAACAGTCTTTTGGTTTAGATTACTCTAAGTCAAAAATTGTTCAAATGTTTAGATTACTAATAGAGAAGATTAATACACTCCTCTATTTCTACCCTAAAAATTGTGGTGTATTTATCAAACACAAGTTGGCTCCAAAAATTAAGAATGTTACTAGAATGTGAACAGTTATTGTTTAACTCGAAATTCGAGACTTAATCCCAACCATTCTTTGTGATAATCTAATTCAATCCTAGCCCTAGATTGGTTTTGAATTTAACAAAAACGATCACACTTCATCTTCTTCGCTCTTACGAGTTCATTTCTGGAAATCTCTTAACCTCATAACTTCTGAAAAATCTGGTTTCTTCAAAATTCTCAAATGGCAACCATTAATATTATCAATGAAGCTAACCAAGTTGCAGGAACATTCGATTCGAATCTCTGGATTCGCAAAAAGGGCATTTTTGTGGAAAATGCTGTGTATTTCAATGGCCGACACAGTGCTGAAAATCAAGCCATTCTGACTATGTGCGAAGAGTGTGGGCTACGCAAATTTCTGGAATCTTCTCCCATGAATGTCTATGAACCAGAAGCTGTGGAATTTTATTTGCAACTCCAAGGTGATAAAAATGGTGTTCACTCCATGCTTGCTGGACACAAGGTTACAATTACTAGGGACATCCTAGAAGTAATGTTGGATTTACCGCAAGGCCCGGTGGATATTTTGACTTACAAAGCTGGAGAGGAAAAGGAATGTGTAGGAAGGTGGTCAGGTGTTGAAACAGAGACATTGACTAATCTGAAGAAGGATGTTCTTCCTACTAGTCTGCAGTTTTTGATGGACATAGCAGGAAAATGTTTGTTAGGGCAACATCATAGCCAAGATGCCTTATCAAGTTTCAAGATTAGAATTATGGCTGCAATCATCGACAGAGTTCAAGGTGATTGGCAAGGATTCTTCTTGTAAAGGCTGCTGATTGAGAAAGAAAAAGTTTTGTTCGATGAGGATACAATGGAATTTTCGATTAAATCGAAATTAGGGTTTGGAAGCAAGCTGAGTTTCTTGCTACCTCAGCTGGTGAAAAAGCCATATTGGAGTAATCCCAAGAAATTCCATCATGGGAAGTTCTTGATGAAGAAGGAGTCTGTTCAGTTTGAACAAGAGAACCCTTTGGACCAATCTCAAGAGCTTGAAGCAGAAGAGTCTGGAGCTTCAATGTACCAATCTGAGGACAATCAACCTGAAGTTAGGTCGAAGGCAAGGCATGATCCGAGCAGTATTAGACCAAGGAGAGGAAGGTCTGCTACAGCTGCCTCAGAGCCAACAGTTCGATTTGTTGAGACTGTGGTGCAATCAAGCTCAGATGAGCAAGAGGTTAGTGTTCCTAGTCCGATTGCTGTTCATAAAAGAACTAAGACAAGGAGTGCTAGGAGGAAATTGATTGTTGTCTCCCCTACCCCTTCAAACTCTGAACCAAGCCAAACTGACACCCAAAACCCTCAACCTTCATGTTCTGGAAGATCAGATCACTATTTTTCTGAGACTCAGAACACTCCCCATTCATCCCCTCAGAACACTAACTTTGAGCCTACCTCAATTTCTAGTCCTCAACATCAAACTTCACATCAACCTTCACCACATCAAACCCCAGTACAGGTTCATGCTCACTCTACTGAACATGAATTTGAGCCTTTTTCTGAACCAATTGACATTTCATCATCTCCTGAACCTGAATTTATAACTCCTAAACCTGCTGATTTGATGGAGTACACTATCTGTGATAAAGAGGATAGAATCAGGATAGATTTAAGGATAGCCTTGTTGAAGCAATTTCCTGGATTAGATGAGAGCTCAGTTGAGTTTGAGAAACTCCTTAGGATTGGCACATGGGTGTATCTTAAGAGGAGTACTTTGAAGGAGAATTTAGCCATCATGGAAGGTATGGGTGGTGCTTCAATCTTTGATGATTGGGAAGCAGAGCAGATGCAAGCAGCTGGTGTTAACTCTTTTCTTGAGTTAGTTACTCCAGAATCTGTTGTACTTCTTGTTGAAAGATTAACAGGAATCAAGTACACTGTTGAGAAGATTGCAACTCCTAACTCTGATGAAGATTTGTTTAGTGAAGAGAAAGGTGTTGATGAAGCTGAGAATGCTGCTGAGAAGGATTTTATGGAAATTGATGAAGAGATTGACAATGCAACAGAGGTGTTTGAGAACACTGTTGTGATTGAGGAATCAGAAGTTGTTGAAAATCAAGCTTTGGATACTGAAGAGATGGAAAGCATTCCAATTCACTCTGATGATCCTATTGTTCTTGAGGATGTGCAAGAACAGATCAGAACAGTTCCTGTTGAGAAGGAATCTGAGAATTCTGACTTTGAGATGTTGAAAAAGCAGAATGCAGAGCTTCAAGCAAAATTGGCAGATGCTGTCAAGATGTTTCAAAAAGCTACTGAGAGAATGAATAAAATGACTTCTGAACACTCTTATGAAAAGGTAATGGAGCATACAATGTCCAAAATCTTTGATCTTCATAGAGTACAAGAGAAGAACCTGTCTCAGGTGTTGCATAAAAAGCTGGAGCAACACATATCTTCCTTGAAAGAGTGGCATGATGAAGCCAAAAAGGGGGAAGATAGGACAAGGGAAGTGATGGAACAAACACAGTCACAACAAGCTCAATTGGTTGTGAGTGAGGATGAATTAAAAGCTGAAATTGCAATTCTGAATGAGAAGCTGAAACAAAGGAAGCAACAGAAGCAACAAGGTCAAGAAATTGTTGAGAAAAGACCTGATATTGCTGGAAGTTCAAGTCAGAAGAAGAGGAAGTTAGTCCTGTCTGATGAAGAACAACAAGAAGAAGAAGCTGGAAGGATTACCAGATCAAAAAGCAAAATGAAAGCTGTCATTACAAGTGAAGAAGAAAACTTGAAAAAGAAGAAAGAAAAGGATGTCAAGTTCTTGAAAACAAGATTTGATAATCGAGTTACAGCCTTGAAGAGAAAGATGAATACCCAGAAGAAAGCTGAAGGAAAAGAGTTTGACAAAGATTTTCAAGATGAAAACTTTGTGGATTTCATTGTTTTGACAGAACATATGGAATACTGGAAGAATTTAAAGAAGAAGTGGCAGATTGCAAACTTCATTGTGAAGAAGTTTGGTGATCATTCGAGCAAGGAAGCAGAATTTATTGATTTTGAAGAATTCATGCTGAATATTGATCAAGAGTTCTGGGAAGACATAGCACAGGTTGCTAATCGTGCTGGAACAAAAATATTATGTCCTGAAGAACCTAATTGGGAACCTGCAAGACTGGGAAGTGGAGAACCTGATTACAAAGAGATCAACAACATTATTGCTGAGATTATTAAAGAAGAAGGAATATCTGATCATCAACATATGATGGATATCAAGGCAAGGATGTATGTGGCATTCAGAATCTGAAGTTGCAGAATGAAGATGAAGGACAAGCTCAGAAGATAACATTTCTATCCTTAATCTTTATTTCTATATTTTGTGATCATTTCATATTTTGTGAGTATGTGTAATATGTGAAATATCTGATTTGATTGTGAATATGATATGATTTCTGAATTGATGAACTGTTATGATTGACTACATACTTAACTACTGATTTATTAACATTTAAGTAGTTTTGGCTTCATCAAAAAGGGGGAAATTGTTGGGATATGAATCCTTGAAACAATGTTCTAGTTGATGAAAGTATGTTTTGATGGCCAAAAGCAACTTAAAGTTAGTGATATATGTGGTTCTAAGTCATCTTAACTAAGTCATCTAAATATAAGCTTACTAATTTGATGAGAAACTTAAATTGAGATTACTGATCTTAATGGTATGAGAAATAAGTTTACTGATCTTATTGAGTAATAGTAAGAATAAAATTACTGATCTTAACTGAGTAATATTGGAATAAGATTACTGATCTGAGTATGGAAACTAAGAACAATTTTAGTGATCTTATTAGTTACTGATCTGATATACTTACTGATCTTTTATACTTACTGATCTTATATGCTTACTGATCTTATATGTAAGTTACTGATCTTAAGTGTTTACTAATCTTAGTATTTACTGATCTTATATGAAAGTTATTGAACTTACATGAGTTACTGATCTTATTGGTTACTGATCTGATATATGAACTGTTAGGAACTAAGCTGATGTTTTGCAGTGTATAGACAGCTTATAGTATAGGACTTAGATATACTCATCTGTATATAGTTCAGTTGATGTATAGATAGGTTTTATATATGTAAAGTTGTATTTTATTGTATTCAGCAGTGTAAAGTTCAGAACAGTAGATTAGAAATAGATTAGATGAAGATTAGAAGACTAATGAAGACTCAGAGGACTACTTCAGAATAAGAAGACTTCAAAGAAGAGTTGAAGATAAGCTCAGAAGAAATCTGAAGAAGTTTTGAAAGTTTTTAAGTTACTGTGCTGACTGACTCAGCAGAGTAAAATCCGAACAGTAAAAATCAGAACAGTAAGTTACTGTGCTGATTTGGTGAAATTGAAGAATAAGTTTGGAAAACTTATTTTAAGGGTAACTAAAGATATATTGAAGATATGCTGACTTGGAAGTTGAAGGAAGTTACAAAGTCGGTTACAAGAAGAAGTTACAAAAACAGTTTTAGAGTTAGTTGAAAGTTAGTTCACAAACTGCTAACTGTCATACTAAGTTCTATAAATGCTGTATGATCTCCTACTTGAAGAGACTACTGCTACTATTGTACAATTACTGATCTTAGAGAATTCAAAGAGCAAGTCTACAAGCAAGAACTCACAGAGTTAAGGAAATCAAAGCAAGAAGAGCCACTGAATTGAAGAGAAGAATCAAAGGCTATTCAAAGAGAAGTTTTACTTTTCAAGTTTAAGTTTGTATTTTGTAAAACAAGTGTGCTAGTTACTTGTAGAATTACTAGTAGATCGAAGATATACCTGGAGGTATAATCGATAAGATCAAAGTCTTAATCTTGGGACTCTAAGCCACAAGAAGCTCAAGAAGAGTTAATAAAACTTCACTACTGGAGTTGTGAGAGTGGATGTAGACATTTGTCGAACCACTATAAAATTCTGTGTTCTTTACATTTACTGTTTGATATTTGTTTGAATTGTTTAACTAAGAACATTAAGAATTAACAAAGATAAAGATCTATAGAAAAGTTGAGTATAAATTTGATTGGGCTCATTATTAATCTGATTATTCCGCATTGTGTATTCTGATATATTGAAAGATTTTTTGAAAAGTCTATTCACTCCTCCCCTCTAGACATTTTCACTAGCTTACTCAATATTATTAACTCAACTTTGGGACCAACACCAATGCTACCCACCTACAGGATGGATCCAGATGAGAACGGTAAGTGTGCTGATCAATCATATTATCATGGCGTATGTGCTCGATTTCAAGCTAATCCAAAAGAGAGTCATATGGAAACCACTAAACGGATACTGAAATATTTGAAAAGAACCATCAATCGTGGTATATGGTATCCTTCAAATGATTATTTATCCCTAAGTGGCTACTCTGATTCTGATTTTGGTGGCTGTAGAATAGATAGGAAATCTACTTCTGGTTCTTGTCAATTTCTAGGCACAAAGCTTATTTCATGGTTTTCGAAAAAAAAGACTAGTGTGGCTAACTCTACTACTGAAGCCGAGTGCATGGCTGCTGGTAGCTGTTGTAGTCAATTACTTTGGCTGATTCAACAGCTTAGAGACTATAATATATGTGAATCAAATGTTCCTATTTTTTGTGATAGTAACAGTGCTGTTGGTCCTGAAAGGAGTATATAACAAGTGTATGGGGGGGGGGGAATACACTTGTATGCAAATTCTTTTCAACTTTGATCAAACCAGAGTTCAGCAAGTTTGTCTTGGACAACTCTTCTGAAGATGTATAACCTTTTCTAAGATAACCAAGCTACTGAGTACTACAGAGTACTTAGTTGAATGACTATCTAGGTTGGTTATAAGTGCAGAATAAATGGTTGGCCCTTTAGTTTCAACTCCTTTAAGTTCTGAAATCACTTAAGCAATATAATCCAGTTTTCAGGGAACTTGTCCAATAAAGTTTTGCACAGTCTTTGAATATATGTTCTTTTGAAGATCAGTTTTGTGTGCAGTGTTGAATGTATGAAAGGGCTTGAAAGTAAATCAACACAAGAGTTTATAGTGGTTCAGAGACTCAAGCTCCTACATCCACTTTCCCTGATTTAACAGGATAATTCCTTCACTCTTGGAATTAACTTGTTTTATAGTGCCAAGGTGCACTTGATCAAGAACACCACTCCTTGGTGACTTGATCCCTAGGATGTCTAAAGTCCTAGTTCCTTCTTCTCAACTCAGAACTGAACTGTTCTTCTCTCAACAGTCATCTCCTACCACTTCTACTACTACAACCTTCTCTATTTCTCACTTGAAAGGGGTAATGGTTGAAGTAAGGTTCCAACTAATGAGATATCCTTTACAATGAAGATCAGTGTATACGGATAGGATATCTCTCTAAGCTTTGTATTGATATACAGTGATGTTCAGCTTAGAAGAAGTGTATGAAGACTAAGATAGTCTCTTTGAAAGCGTGAGAGCACTTGTTTACTTGTAGGATAGTTCGCTTAGTAGTTGGTTGGATACTCTCAAATGGTCTTCACACTTCTGTATTTATAGACAAATTTGAGGATTTGCCCGTTGGAGAGGCAGTCCCAAATTGCTACAAATGTCTTCCTTGAGTTCTTCAAACTGGAAGACAGATTCTTGATAGTGACATGTCCTAATTTGGGTAATAAACGGCTTGTAAGACTTTGTCTTCATTCTGCAGCACTCTTCCCAATGTCTGACTTTAAGATTCACTTGTTAGGACTTGGACATGGCTTCTGATGTTTGATCCAATGACAGGACAACATTCCTTATCAAATGGACAACTCTGCTTATCACTATCAGCAGACTTTGCTTATCAGCATAGTTGGCTTGCTCTTATCAGATGACTTGGCTCTTTTCCCTTTGCTTCACTAGGAATTGATCTTAGCATCATTCTTTGAAGGCTTTTAGGGTATAGTTGTCTTTATCTCTTCAGCATAGTTGACCTTTAAGCTTCAGATCATTTGTTCTTGTTTAATTGTGCTGAGACAACGCTTCTAGACAACTCTCCTGATCAGCATACTTGGCCTTTGAGCTTCAGAACCTTTGTTCTTGCACAGAGAAAACCTCTCTGGACAACTCTCCTGATTAGAGTATTTGAATATACTTGGCCTTTTGAGCTTTAGAACCTTTGTTCTTGCTTTAATTGTGCAGAGACAACTTCTCTGGACAACTCTCCTGATCAGAGCATTTGGTCTTCCATAGAGTATACTTGGCCTTTCATAGGCTTAGTGATTGTTCCAGAATTTGAGCCTAGAGGAGACTTGATCTTGATGATCTTCAAAGCATATGTTCCCCCTCACATTGTGCATCTAATTATCTAAGAGCTGCCTAAACATTTCAGTTTCTCATCTAGCCTTATGCTATGTGCTCTTAACATTTTTAGAACACAATCATTTTGACTTAGGCATATCTCAGGGGGTTTTGGTATTTAATCAAAACATTTATCATTTTATTCCCAACAATTTCCCCCTTTTTGATGATGCCAAAACCCATACATTTTATGCAAAAGTGACTTGACTACACCTATTACATTTATCTTCAGAAGACATGACTGAGGTCAATTTTCCTGAAAAAGAATGTGTTAGTGTACTCACCATTCATGTTGCAAATAGGTTTCAAGAATGTGTTAGAGAGATTTGTGTTTCTTGATTCAAAATGTGTTCAACTATCATTAAATGAGAATCATTACAGCATGTTGATAGTTTGAACAAAAACATATCAGAGCATGAGAAACATTACATATAAGCACAAATTTACTACAAAAGCAGAACTTAATGATATACTATCAGGTCATTAAGCATTCAGGTATCAGAGCAAACATATCAGCAGCCTGAGCATCTTCAGCATAGTTGACCAAAACAACAAATTAGCAACCAACTTAAGTTTTCAGCATATAGGAGTCAGGAAAACTTAGTCATTTCAGAGATCATCTTCTTTAGGTGGCACCATCCCATATTGTGCCCACACTCTCTTCTTGAGTTCCATGACTTCCTGGTTGGTTCCTTTGGGTCCAAGGGTCATCTTGTTCAGTTTAAGGATCTCTAGAAACTCCCTCAGGATCCTTGACTGGTCAATCCATCCATCAAGCTTTAGAGGCATATAAATGATAGGTTTGGGAGCATTGAGTTCAATTCTTGCAATATCAGCAGCTGCAAGCAATTGTTGATACAACTCTCTGTAATACTCTATCATGAACTCAGCAAAGGAAGAGTTGGCATCTCCTCCATTCCATCTGTCAATGACATAATAGTCATAGACAAACTCCCTTTTAGCCTCTTCCCAAGTGTCATTCAGCTGAATTGGCACCCATTTATCCAAGTGTGGATATTTGGTGTCCATTGGGACTAGTAGCTGAGGCTTCATCTTGCTGTAAGTTGCTCTCCTTCTTCTTGGCTTTTGGAAGTTAGCTCTTCTCTTATCTCTTGCTCTGTTGGCCTCTTCCATCAAATCCATTTTCTCTTGGGCCCTCATCATGGCCAGTTTCTGTTGAGTTTCAGGGTCTTTGTCATACCCTTCATGAAACAGCTTTGATGGATCATTGAGTACCACAATCTTTGTCTTCTTTGGTCCAGGTCCAAATCCTTCTTCATATAGTGCTTCCACATCTTCAATAACTTTGGCACCTTCAGCAATGTTGACCATTTCAGAAGACTTGTCTTCTTTAGCAATCTTGGACACTTCAGCAGTTTTGTCCTTTTTAGCACTATTTGTATTTTTGGAGATAGGCTCATCATCATCAATTCTGAACTCAGGAGGCAGATCAAGGCTGTTGGGAAAATCAGTGAATGTTTCTGCTTTTCTTTTGTTTCCTTTGGCCTTCTTGATTTTTCCTCTAGTTTGGACACCTTCAGCATCCTTGTCCAAACCAGACACCTCTCCTCCTGGTCTTTGCTGTAGCCTAACTCTTTCCTCTTGTGCTGAGGCCATTGAGTTCTTCAGGGCAATTGCTAACTGCTCTTCTTCATCCAAATCTTCTATATTCAGTACAGCTGGTTCTTTTCCTTTTCCTCCAGCAGCTTTGTCCTTTCCCTTTCCTGGGCTTCCAATGACCAAGGCACCTTTTGCTCTTGCTCTTTCCCTTTCCCCTTTTTGGTAGCATCAAAACACTGGGGTTTGAGCTCACTCATTGTTGTAGCCATCAGGGATTGGGCTAGGTTTAGAGACTTCATCTCTTCCAACAAATATACATTTTCATCATGTATATTCTGCATCTTGTCATTGCTCAAGCTAAGGAAAGCTAGAACAGGCTTCATCTTTTGTTGGACAACCTCCTCTAAGGTTGCTTTCAGAGATGCATCAAGTTGGGCCTTAAGAAGCTCAGTGAGGTTGGCCACTGCACTTTCAGCAATGTTGGCCATCACTGCTTGGGAAAACTTTTCAGAAGCAGCTTTTACCATAGCAAGCCTTTGTTCTTCTGCTCTTTTCTTCTGCAGTGCAGTCTTCTTGCCAAGTGCTTGTTTGACAGTTAGCCTAAGAGCTTTGACATTGGCATTATGATTATCTCTCAGCAGCTTTTGTTCCTTCTTGACCTCCTCTGAGATGGATTCCATAGTGGATTTGGCTTGTTGAACTTCAGTGGAAATGGTTTGGAGACCAGTTTCCACACCACTAATCCTTGCTTCCAATGTGGGTAGCACCACATCTTCAGAGCCTGTTAATCTCATCTCTACAGATGCTAGAGTTCTTCCTTGCTCATTTAATGCTCCTGATGTTTCAGCATGTGCAGATTGGACCTGATAAGCCAAAGAGTCCAACTTCTCTGATTGCATACCAAGCAAGGCTTGTGCTGAGCCTGTATCTACTTGGATAGGGGCATCTGTCAAGAACTCATCTGCAAATATTTGGTCAAGAGAAATACCTGCAATGTTAGACAAATCAAACATGTTAGGGAATAAACACTCATCACCCTCAATATCTTTTGCATAAGACTCTGATACATCAGCAGCCTTCTTCTCATTTTCAACTTTTTATTTTCTTCCTTCATTTAAAATGTCCTCACTTAAGGAATCAGGCCTCCTTTCATCAAGGGATTCTTGAAGTTCAGATTTGACTTCAAGAATAGCCTGTCCTTCCTCACTTATACCACCCTCTATTTGTGGTACACTCACTATCTTAGTGATTACAACCTCTCTATCATCCACTACTCCCTCTGATTTTTTGACTAAATTCTCCTTTTCAACACCTTCACCTAGACCTGCAACATCTCCACCTTCAACAAGGCTCAAAGATGGCAGTTGTGGGGAGATCACAGTGCTTATTTCAGCAGCCACTGAGTCATCCTGAATGATTAAGGGCTGATCAGTGCCCAACTCTTCTGACATTGAATAGGCCTTAACCAAACCAGCCACTAAGTTAGGAACCTCAACATCTTTAGGCTGTGCCTTGGGTTCAGAAGAACCTTCATTGGCAGATGTATCTTTGGTTGTGTTACCACCCTTGGTCAACACCTCTGATGAAGCAGAGCCTTTCCTATGATAGGTTAAAAGGGGAGTTGAAAGCAAATTGGATTCAGAAGGGTTGGGGTTGGTTTCAGGAGGGTTGGGTTTTGAGGGATTTGAGGGATCATCAGGGGAATCATCATCATTTGAGCTACTATCAGGGTGTTTGATGCCCTTAGCTTTTCTTTCTTTCTCCTCAATGATCTTCTCTTCTACTGACTTTGCAAAAACTTCCTCATCAATGAGAAATCTTGTCTTGAGTACACCAGCAAAGTGTAGCAGTCTACTCTCCTCCACTTGCCACCAATTAGCACCCTTATCTTGGATGACTTGAGAGATTTCCATCAATGTTTTGTCCTTGACATCCACTAACATTCTCAAGTCATGGAACATTTTCTGAATTCTGGGAAATTCAGCAAGCTGTGGGTATAAACTATCCACAGTGGCCTTGGCTCCACCTCTGAGCATACTCTCATAAGTATACTCCTCCTCATTCTCATTAGATGGAGAACTTTGGGCTATAGGGGAGTTGGTTGTGGTTTCATTAAGTGCAGCTTCAGGCAAGTTCAGTTCAAGAGGGTTGGCTTCAGAAGGGTTGAGCTCAATTGAAGGTACCTCAGTTGATTTTAAGAGCAATGATTCTGAGGGGGCTTTGCTCAGGGGAGTTGGCTCATGAAGTGCATGTTCTAAGAGTTTGGAGTAATTTAGCATAGAGGAATCAAGAGGGGACAGGAGCCTTGTCTCATCTACTGCTAAGTCTGCTAGCACATTAATTTACTTCTCTACACACTTCCTTCTGGAGAGTATATCTTAGTGAGATTGACAGTGGTGATAGGTTGGTTGGGAGGGGTAACATGAGTTTCAGGGGAGTTGGGTTCAGTATTTTGGGTTTCAGGGATGTTGGCTTCTAAGGGTTGGCCTTCAGGGACTTTGGACTCTGGAGTTCCAGAACCAGAAGAGTTGGTCCTGGACTTAGATTTTGTCCTACTTTCAGTCCTGCTCTCCCTTAGAGCAATTTGAAGAGATATTTCTTCCTGAAATTCCAGCACCTTCTCAGTGGGTTTGGCCCTTCTCTTGCTTGCCCTACTGCTCCCACTGCCTTCCACTTCTTTCTCAGGGACAACTTCCCTGGGCCTCTTATCACCTTTTTTTCTTTTGCCTTGTCTCATTATACTTTAACCTCAACTCTTCTGAGTGGTCAGAAGGCACATTCACTCCCTCTTCTGCCACTTCATCAACTTCAGCTGATACTCCTGAGGCTTCTCCTGAAGATATTTGAGACACTTTCTTTGTTTTGACAGCCCTGGCTTTAGTTCTTTTCTTCATCTTGGGCTTTTCTTCAATCTTTTCAGCAGGGTTGGCCAGAAGCATCCTTCTTTGCTCAGTTTTCTTGCTGGGCTTTCTAAACAGTATTTTCTGGGCTGGGAGGGGTTTGGCAAAGGTTTGCATCTCAGAATAGTGAGCAAACTTTTCAATCAAGAGACTTGCCCTAGTGCAATATCTCAGCTTTCCTTCCATCACAACCTTGTTGTCAGCTCTTACTTTGAACTTTGCCTTTTCTTTCATCATCTCAGACAAGATGAAAGTCCTCCAATCAAACTTGATGCCTTTATCACTGGCATCAATTACTGCTGCCATAATCCTTATCCTTGGATGGCTTACTTGCTCTAAACTTCCAGTGTTGCTGAGCAAACTTTTTGCTACAACCTCAAACAGGGTAAGAAACTTTGGTTTGAGGGTTCTCTTGTGTTGTGTAGAGGATAATGGCCCTGGAGTGATAAGCCAATCTTGAGCAATTTCTTGCTCAAGTCCATTTCCATAGAATTCTGGATTCCTTCCCTCTGAAGGCAATCCAAAGGCAGCATCAACCTCTTCCTCAGAAAATTTCACTCTGTGAAATCTTTCCTCTTCTTCTCCTTCTGCAACAAAGGACAGTCTTGTGATAACCTCACCATCTTCAGGTTTCCCTCTCCATTTAAGAAATGCAAAGAACTCAGCCATGTATGATTCAAGAACTCAAGCCATGTATGAACTTTTGGAGACCTGCCCTTCTCAACCATCTCAAGGTTGGAGTAACATTAAGATCCTCACTCTCAAAGGAAAGGATTGGCTCGAATGTGAGGTTGTTTTTGTGGCTTAGATAGCCAAAATCAAGGTCAAGTTCCGTGTTGAAGAAATCAACAACCATCTCTGGTTTTGCTTTGGGAGCCATTGAAGGTTACAGAGAGAAAAATTTGAGAGAGATTGAGAGTGTTTGAAGTAAGTTAGAGCTAGGGTTTCGAATACTTGGGGAAGAAGTGTTTGTGGGGGATCTTAAGACTTGTGAATATTCTAAAAAGAATGTTTGTCAATGAGTTGGTGAAGTCTTGATGCAATTCAAAGGTTAACAAAAGTGGAAATCAAAATGGACGGCCAGGATTGACTTCAGGGGAGTTGTCCAATTTTGATCCAATGGTCAAAAACCAATGTAACAGTGGGTAATTGGTTTTATTCAAAACGTGGAGGTTATTTAATATTAGTTAATGGTTGGGGAGTTTTCAAGGTAGATCATGGCTTGAAAAGGTGTAATGCAAACAAGAGTTAAATCTTGGCATTTAATGCATGGAAAGTGACCTTTTAGGTGGGAGACAAATTAAATCCCAAAAAGATGATATATGTATATGGAGTGGGACAGATTTCGAAATAGGCAATGATTACCTAAAATAGGTGCTTATCAGACCAAGATTTGGTTTGATAGCTAGGACAACTTATCTAACCCCACTAGGACAAGTGTCCTGAAAAGATGTGGACAAGTGTCCTGAAATTCAATGGACAAGTGTCCTGAATCATTTAGGTAATCTCTTCTGAATTTCAGTAGACTTGACCAAGTCTGCTGATCTTTAATATCAGTTCCCCCTTAATGAATAAACTCCTTTGGACTCATTTATCCAACTTCCCTGGATCAAGAAGACCCAACTCTGCTGATAATTCCAGAAATCTTGCCTCTGCAAGTGGTTTTGTCAATATATCATCTTTTTGATGATCTGTGTGGATTTTCACCAACTTGATATCCTTCTTTTCCAAATGGTCTTTAATGAAGTGATGTTTGATATCCACATGCATGCATCTTGTGTGCAATACAGGATTCTGTGGTATTGCAATAGCACTATTGTTGTCACAAAAGAATGGCACTTCAGTAGAGTTGACATTGTAGTCTCTTAGTTGTTGTCTCAACCAAAGGATCTGAGCACAACAACTTCCAGCTGCAACATATTCAGCTTCAGTGGTGGAAGTAACCACTATGTTCTGCTTCTTGGAGAACCAAGATATGAGTTTGTTGCCCAAGAACTGACAAGTCCCTGAAGTAGACTTTCTGTCAATTCTACATCCTCCATAATCAGCATCTGAGTAGCCAGTTAACTCAATGTTGTCATCAGCAGGGTACCAAAGGCCTATATTTTCAGTGCCTTTGAGATACCTCAAGATCCTTTTTGCAGCCTCGAGATGGCTTTTCTTAGGATTTGCTTGAAACTTTGCACAAACACCTACTGCAAAGGTGATGTCAGGTCTGCTGGCAGTGAGATAGAGAAGTGAACCAATGATTCCTCTATACTCAGTAGATTTGGTTGAGATACCACTCTCATCAGGATCCATCTTCCAATTTGTGTTCATTGGGATCCTTACTGGCTTGCTAGTTGTACACCCAAATTTTTTGATCATTTCTCTGGTGTACTTAGCTTGATTGATGAAGATTCCTTCTTTAGATTGTTTGACTTGAAGTCCCAAGAAGAAGTTCATCAGACCCATCATGGACATCTCAAACTTGCTTTGCATGAGCTTGGAGAACTTCTCACACAACTTCTCATTTGGGGATCCAAATATGATGTCATCCACATATATTTGGACAAGAAAAATGTCCTCTCCTTTAGTGATCCTGAAGAGGGTTCTGTCCACAGTTCCTTTGATGAAACCATGATCCAAGAGGAACTGTGACAGTGTGTCATACCAGGCTCTTGGAGCTTGCTTGAGTCCATATAGAGCTTTCTTCAGTCTGTAGACTTGGTTTCCAACTTCAAAACCAGGTGGTTGCTCCACATAGACTTCTTCTTTCAAGACTCCATTCAGAAAGGCACTTTTGACATCCATTTGGTACACTTTGAGCCTCTTGTGGGCTGCATAGGCTAAGAACAGCCTTATTGCTTCTAGCTTTGCCACAGGTGCAAAGGTCTCATCATAGTCAATGCCTTCTGATTGACAATAGCCTTTTGCCACTAATCTGGCCTTGTTTCTAACAATCACATCATTTTCATTCTTCTTGTTCTTGAACACCCACTTGGTTCCAATAACATCTTGATGTGAAGGTCTATCCACCAGCTCCCAAACATCATTCCTGGTGAATTGGTTAAGCTCTTCTTGCATTGCTGTGATCCAGTTTGCATCCTGAAGTGCTTCATCAATGTCTTTTGGTTCATGTTCTGATAAGAAACAACAAAACATAGCACTTTCACCATGAAAACTTCTGGTTTTGACTCCTATACTTGGATCACCAAGTATCAGATCAGTAGGATGGTCAGACAACCAAGTCCTTCTTTTTCTGATCCCTTCAGTAGAGTTTTCCTCTACTAAGGTTGATTCACCAGTGTTATAGAATTCAGGATAATTGAATGCAGGATCTAATTCAGGATCATATTCAGGGATGTTGTCCTCAATGTTTGGAACATTGGCATTTTCAACATTTATGGTTCCCCCTTGAATATTGGATCCATTAACTACCTCAGCAGAGCCTGCTTCTTCATTGGTAGTTGTTACCTGAGGATGAACTGGGATTGAATCATTCAGTTCATCATTTCCTTCAGTGGGGTTTGCTTCAGGAATATTGTCTTCAGGATTGTTGTCCAGTGTTGTGTTTTCAGGGAGATTGGTTTGGACAACATCTATGAATTCAGTGTCCTTGTCTTTTAGGCTCAATCTGGTTGTTCTTTGTGTGATCTCATCAGGGTCCAGGTTTTTGTTCCTGATCTCAAAGATAGATTCATCAAACACAACATGAGGTGTTTCTTCCACAACAAGGGTTTTCTTGTTGTAGGCTTTGAAAGCTCTACTGATTTGAGAGTATCCAAGAAATACTCCCTCATCAGCTTTGCTGTCAAAGGGTTTCAACTGTTCTTTCCCATTGTTGTGAATGAAACATTTACAACCAAATATGTGAAGATATGACACTTTAGGCAATCTTCCTTTCCAGAGTTCATAGGGGGTTTTGCCTTGCCCCTTAGTAATCAAACATCTATTCTGAGTATAACATGCAGTGTTTATAGCTTCAGCCCAAAACCTTTTACGTAGATTTGAATCAGCAATTAAAGTTCTAGCAGCTTCTTTTAGGGTTCTATTCCTTCTTTCTGCAACTCCATTTTGTTGAGGGGTTCTAGCTGCTGAGGTTTCATGGGTTATTCCATTAGAAATGCAATACTTATTGATGTATGAATTTATGAACTCAGTGCCTTTATCAGATCTTATCTTGATAATGTTAAGGTTTTTCTCATTTGACAGTCTCTTTAAAAGTTCAGGCAGTTTGACTTGTGTTTCCTTCTTATTAAGGAGAAATACTACCCATGTGAACTTAGAGAAATCATCTACTACTACCAATGTGTATTTCCTTCCATTTATGCTTGAAGGGGTAATTGGTCCAAATAAGTCCATATGTAAAAGTTCAAGTACCCTTTCTGTTGAGATGACTGGTTTTCCTTTGAATGAGGCTTTAATCTGTTTTCCTTCTTGACATGGTTTACACACATGTTCTTTAATGAAAACCTCATTAGGTAGTCCTTTTACTAATGCATTTCTAGCAAGTTTGTTCATTGATTTGAAGTTCAGGTGGTTAGCCTTTTATGCCATAACCAGCTTTGTTCACAAGAGCTCTTAGCAATGAAACATGCAGCATCAGTAGACTTGTCCCAGTTTGCAAAATACACATTTCCTTTCCTAGTTCCAGTCAGTAGAGTTTGTTGAGTTTTATCTTTAATTAAGCATTTTCATTTGAGAACTCAACATTGAAATCTTTATCACAAAATTGACTAATACTTAGGAGATTATATTTGAGACCAGCTACATAAGATACATTGGTCACTTTGATGTTACCAATCATCAAAGTACCATAACCTTTTGTTGTTGCTTGTGAGCTATATCCAAATGTGACATTTGGGCCTTCTTTTTCAATAAAATCAGTGAGGAGTTCCTTGTTTCCAGTCATGTGCCTTGAGCATCCACTGTCAAGGTACCATGCTGTCTTTTTGCTCATACTCCTCTTCTTGTGGCCCTTAGGTACCTGCAATTAGATAGGTTTAGGTACCCTTTGAGTTTTGGGTCCTGAGAGGTTAGCAGTACCTTTTGGAACCCAAACTTGTCTAATTACCCTGATTGATTCAAGGTGGCTAAGTTGTTTTCCTTGTGCATCAATATACACTGCCTTTCCCTTAAATGTCTTTGGGAAGGTGTGTGTGAAAGTGTTAACTCTGTAAGTTTCAGGAGGGTTGTCAAATCTCCTGAACATATGAGTTCTTTGTGCAGCTTGATGAAATCTTTGAGGAAAGGTCTTTTTATAACCATTACCCTTTGGCATGAAGGGTTTTGGTTGTCTCATTTTATTCTGCCCTTGAGGATAGTTGTCCTTAGGTCTATTCAGCTGAGGCTTTCTCAGAAGAGTTGGCCTTGGCTGATTATACCTTGGATAACTCCTCTGAACATTGTTCAGGAGAGTTGCCCTTCCAATGGGTCTACTCTGCTGATCAACATTCCTCTTGTGTTCAAGGACTTTGGCCATTTCCTTAGGTTTGGGCCTAGTCTCCTGAAGCACTTGAGTAGGCATTTCATTCATTTTTCCCTTTCCTTTGTTCAGTGGCTGAATCATTTCATTTTCACCTTGTTGTGCCACTGATTTGACAAAGATTTTCTTAGTGTTACTTGTTGAATCAACACTAAGACAAGGTGAAGATTCAAATGGATCAAAACCTAATCCACTTCTTTGAGCCATAGGTCTTTGATAACTCTGAATTTCCTCTATTGCTCTAGAGGATTTTTTCAAAGCAGACATCTTTTGTTTCAGGCTCTCTTCACTTGATTTAAGAATGTCATACTCATGTGAGAGGTTTTCAAACTTAGCTTGAAGAATTTTTAATTCAAAATCTTTTCTCTTTTGAGTAAGTAATTGAGCATCAATCTGCCCTTGTTGGTCAACTATCCTGAGATTTGCTTCCTCAAGCTCTCTTAACACTTGTTGATACAAATCAGTGGATTTAATGTCAACTACTGTCTCAGCAGGTTTTGAAAGCTCAATTGAAAGTCTTTCATTTTTGTTGGGAATAAAATGACATATGTTTTGATTAAATACCAAAACCCCCTGAGACATGCCTAAAGTCAAGTTGATTGTGTTCTAAAGATGCTAGAACACATAGTATAAGGCTAGATGAGAAGTTGATATGTTAGGCAGCTCTTAGATGATTAGATGCACATTGTGAGGGGGAACCTATGCTTTGAAGATTATCAAGATCAAGTCCCCTCAAGGCTCAAAATCTGGAACAAACACTAAGGACAAACATACTCTATTGAAAACCAAATGCCTTGATCAGGAGAGTTGTCCAGAGAGGTTATCCTTATACAAAAACAAGGTTGTAAAGCTCAAAAGGACAAGGTTACCCAAATGTTCTGATCAGGATAGTTGTCCAAAGAGGTTAACTCTGTGTGAAAACAAAAGCTCTGAAGCTAAAAGACCAAGTATGCTGATCAGGAGAGTTGTCCAAAAGAGTTGTCTCAGCAAGATTGAACAAGAACAAATGTTCTAAAGCTTGAAGGTCAACTATGCTGAAGAGAAGAAGACAACTACACCCTAAAAGACTTCACTATATCATGCTGAGATCAATTCTAAGTGAAGCAAAGGGAAACAGCCAAGTCATCTGAAGAAGAGCAAACCAACTTTGCTGATAAGCAAAACTGCTGATAGTGATAAGCAGAGTTGTCCATTTGATAAGGAATGTTGTCCTATCATTGGATCAATCTTCAGAAGCCATGTCCAAGTCTTAACAAGAAGTCAAACATTGGGAAAAGTGCTGCAGAATGAAGACAAAGTCTTAACAGCCATTTATTACCCAAATGAGGACATGTCACTATCAAGAAACTGTCTTCCAGTTTGAAGAACTCAAGGAAGATATTTATAGCAATTTGGGGCTGCCTCTCCAACGGGAAAATCCTCAAAATTGTCTATAAATACAAGAAGTGTGAAGACCATTTGAAGCATCCATTCTACATCCAACTGAGCAATTATTCTGAAGCTTCAAAGTCCTTCAAAGAGACTATCTTAGTCTTCAAACACTTCTTCTAAGCTGAACTTACTGTATATCCATACAAAGCTTAGAGAGATATCCTAATCCTTATACACTGATCTTCAGTGTAAAGGATATCTCATTAGTTGGAACCTTACTTCAACCCTTACCTCTTTCAAGTGAGAAAGTGAGAAGGTTGTAGTAGTAGAAGTGGTAGGAGCTGACTGTTGAGAGAAGAACAGTTCAGTTCTAAGTTGAGAAGAGGGTACTAGGACTCTAGACATCTTAGGGATCAATTCACCAAGGAGTGGTGTTCTTGATCAAGTGCACCTTGGCACTATAAAACAAGTTAATTCCAAGAGTGAAGGAATTATCCTGTTAAATCAGGGAAAGTGGATGTAGGAGCTTGAGTCTCTGAACCACTATAACCTCTTGTGTTGATTTGCTTTACTAGTACTTACATTCATTCAACACTGCACACAAACTGATCTTTCAAAAGATACATATTCAAAGATTGTGCAAAAACTGTATTGGACAAGTTCCCTGAAACTAAACTGGATTGCATTGAACTGTCAAGAGATTTCAGAAACCAAAGGAGTCTAAACTTAAAGGGCCAACCACTATTCCGCACATATAACTCCCCTAGATAGTTATTCAACTAAGTACTCAATAGTACTTAGTAGTTTGATTATCTTAGAAGAGTTAATCATCTTCAGCAGAGTTGTCCAAGACAACCTTGCTGAGCTCTGGTTTGATCAAAAGTAGAAAAGATTTGCATACAAGTGTATTCCCCCCCCCCCATACACTTGTTATAAACTCCTTTCAGGACCAACAATTTTCTCTCACACAATTATCATGAAATTCTTGTAATCTAGTGAAATCTTCCATCAACTTCCCAAAGGAAAGTTTCAAGTTGACTTCACTAGTGTTCTGTGATAAGAATGATGGTGAACTAGAAGTGGAGGATACCTCATCATCCTCAATAGCCATGTTGCACACATCATCATCATCATCACTTTTAGAGAATAGTCCATCAGAAGAGTTGAGGCTTTCAGCACTATCAGATTCATCACTAGCCATCATAGCTTTTCTGTTGGTGAACTTCTTGTCTCGTTTGGCTTGCCTCTCTCTTCTTTCTTTAGAGCTGAGTTCAGGGCAATCATACTGGAAGTGCCCTTTCTTCTTGCAATTGTAGCATAGATCCTCATCATCATCTTTCTTGGATTCATCTCTTCTTTTGGATGATGAAGGTTCAGCTCTACTGGACCTTCTCCTATCAGAGTACTTGTCCTCTGATCTCTTCTCTTTAGGCTTTTTGTCTTCAGCCTGTTCTTCAGGAGAGTTGTACCTTCTCCTGAATTTGTTATCTTGGTATAATTTCTTGTATCTACCAAACCTCGAGTTGAGCTTGTCAAACCTCCTTGCCATAAGAGCCATTTCTTCCTTCATTTCAGTCTTAGAGACTGACTTTGATGATCTTGGAGTGGGTTGCATTTTAGGTTCAGCAGCTTTGGCTTTAAATGTCACTCCTTTGACTGGTAATGAAGTCTCTTCTGCTGGCTTTCTTCTATTGAGGTCAAACTCATAGGCTTTGAGTTCTGAGAAGATTTGTTGCATGGGCATGGTAGAGAGATCCTTGGTGTTTTGCATCATGACAGCATAGACATCCCACTTTTGAGTGAGACTTCTCAGGATTTTCAAACCAACTTCTCTCTTGGAGTACACCTTGCCCAATGAGTTGATTTCATTCATCACATCAGTGAATATACCAGCAAACTTGTCAATGGATTCTTTAGACTCCATTGTGAATTGTTCAAACTTCTGCACAGTAACTTGGAGCTTGTTCTCCTTGATCTTTTCTGTACCCTCACACATCTCAGCAAGAGTATCCCAAATTTCTTTAGCAGTTGTGCAGTGGTAGACTCTACCCATGATTGCATCTGGAATTGTTTGGTAGAGGGTGTTCATGGCAAGATAATTCAGATTATCTTTCCTCTTTTCATCAGCAGTGAAGTCATCTTCATCTTTGGGAATTAGTTCCCTTATATCTGCTCTTTGCTCATCTGTTAACCTGGGGTTAGTTTGAGTAAACACAAAAGGACCTCTTGTGATTACTCTCAATGTGTCAGTATGAAGAGATGCAAGATGAGCTCTCATTCTGATTTTCCAGAAATCATAATTGTCTATAGAGAACATGGGCAGTTTGTGATGTAAAATGTGGTTGACTGGATTTGTGGCCATGTTGTCCAATCCTTGAACAACATCATGAGGAACAGCATTGTTGTTGGCCATGGCTTAAGAATAAGATGTCAGTCAAATGATAAGATTTCAGATAGATCAGTTCAGTGACCACACCAAATATGTGATTTTGAAAATCAAGATGGATTTTCAGAAGCAGTGGTCTTTGAACCCGTGCTCTGATACAACTTGTTGGTCCTGAAAGTAGTATATAACAAGTGTATGGGGGGGGGGAATACACTTGTATGCAAATTCTTTTCAACTTTGATCAAACCAGAGTTCAGCAAGTTTGTCTTGGACAACTCTTCTAAAGATGTATAACCTTTTATAAGATAACCAAGCTACTGAGTACTACAGAGTACTTAGTTGAATGACTATCTAGGTTGGTTATAAGTGCAGAATAAATGGTTGGCCCTTTAGTTTCAACTCCTTTAAGTTCTGAAATCACTTAAGCAATATAATCCAGTTTTCAGGGAACTTGTCCAATAAAGTTTTGCACAGTCTTTGAATATATGTTCTTTTGAAGATCAGTTTTGTGTGCAGTGTTGAATGTATGAAAGGGCTTGAAAGTAAATCAACACAAGAGTTTATATTGGTTCAGAGACTCAAGCTCCTACATCCACTTTCCCTGATTTAACAGGATAATTCCTTCACTCTTGGAATTAACTTGTTTTATAGTGCCAAGGTGCACTTGATCAAGAACACCACTCCTTGGTGACTTGATCCCTAGGATGTCTAGAGTCCTAGTACCCTCTTCTCAACTCAGAACTGGACTGTTCTTCTCTCAACAGTCAGCTCCTACCACTTCTACTACTACAACCTTCTCTCTTTCTCACTTGAAAGGGGTAATGGTTGAAGTAAGGTTCCAACTAATGAGATATCGTTTACAATGAAGATCAGTGTATAAGGATAGGATATCTCTCTAAGCTTTGTATTGATATACAGTGATGTTCAGCTTAGAAGAAGTGTATGAAGACTAAGATAGTCTCTTTGAAAGCTTGAGAGCACTTGTTTACTTGTAGGATAGTTGGCTTAGTAGTTGGTTGGATACTCTCAAATGGTCTTCACACTTCTGTATTTACAGACAAATTTGAGGATTTGCCCGTTGGAGAGGCAGTCCCAAATTGCTACAAATGTCTTCCTTGAGTTCTTCAAACTGGAAGACAGATTCTTGATAGTGACATGTCCTCATTTGGGTAATAAACGGCTTGTAAGACTTTGTCTTCATTCTGCAGCACTCTTCCCAATGCCTGACTTTAAGATTCACTTGTTAGGACTTGGACATGGCTTCTGATGTTTGATCCAATGATAGGACAACATTCCTTATCAAATGGACAACTCTACTTATCACTATCAGCAGACTTTGCTTATCATCATAGTTGGCTTGCTCTTATCAGATGACTTGGCTCTTTTCCCTTTGCTTCACTTGGAATTGATCTTAGCATCATTCTTTGAAGGCTTTTAGGGTATAGTTGTCTTTATCTCTTCAGCATAGTTGACCTTTAAGCTTCAGATCATTTGTTCTTGTTTAATTGTGCTGAGACAACTCTTCTGGACAACTCTCCTGATCAGCATACTTGGCCTTTGAGCTTTAGAACCTTTGTTCTTGCACAGAGACAACCTCTCTGGACAACTCTCCTGATTAGTTTATTTGAATATACTTGGCCTTTTGAGCTTTAGAACCTTTTTTCTTGCTTTAATTTTGTAGAGACAACTTCTCTGGACAACTCTCCTGATCAGAGCATTTGGTCTTCAATAGAGTATACTTGGCCTTTCATAGGCTTAGTGATTGTTCCAGAATTTGAGCCTAGAGGAGACTTGATCTTGATGATCTTCAAAGCATATGTTCCCCCTCACATTGTGCATCTAATTATCTAAGAGCTGCCTAAACATTTCAGCTTCTCATCTAGCCTTATGCTATGTGTTCTTAACATTTTTATAACACAATCATTTTGACTTAGGCATGTGTCAGGGGTTTTGGTATTTAATCAAAACATTTATCATTTTATTCCCAACAAGTGTCAGGGGCTATTGCTATTACACAAGATTCTGTTTTGCATACACGTTGTAAGCATGTTGATGTGAAACATCATTTTATACGTGATCATGTTGAAAAGAAAAATATTCGCATGCAGAAGATTCACACTGATATTCAAAGAGCTGATATCTTTACGAAACCATTGGCTGAAGCGCGTTTTAGAGAATTATGCATTAGTCTAGGACTAATTGATCTAGACCCTACTTGCCTATAGCTATGTACTAACCAAACAGGTACATTTTAAAGAAGTAAGGAGAATTAGACAAATTATTGCAGAAATAGAGCACTCGTCTACTCGTCAACAAAACAGGTATACAAGTTCAGACAAGATGACCAAACAACCCGATGAGGAAGCTGGTAAAGCTGAGGGTAATACTAAGGGAATATACATTTAAGGGGGACTCTATGATTTCTTAAACATCCTTATGTTGACTCTTAAGTTTGTTAAAAGTCATCTTGTTCGACACCTTGATTACTGCATATGAATGATATTCGATTTATTTATTCTACTCTATTACTCGTATCTACTCTCGTTTGTCGCACAAGATGAGACATGCACTTGATGATGTTCGACAATCAGAACAGACAAGCACAGTCGAAGGGGGAACTCGTCTAGTGCAGATAAAGTCTACTAATCTGTTCTGATAAACTCGAACAAACCAGATAAGCTCTCTCGTGTTTTTAAAATCCACTAAGTGTTCAAGGGTATTAGTGTAATTTGATCGTGCGAAATTTTGGAAAACCTAAGACTCTATTTAATGAGGTGTATACACCCAGTTCCCGCCTAACACCTATTGGACTAGGTCAGATGAGTACACTCCTCTGTACTAACCAATAGAAAAGGCGGATTCCAAAGTTTACAATACCAAATCACATTATCTTCTCGGTTACATAACTGAATACCAATAGTCTCTACCGTTAGACCAAACAAATCAATCTTGGCCGTTCATTCAAAATTTTGATTTGTAACAAAACTGATCTTTCCTAAAAAACTCTCCACACGATTCACTTTACTTTCCTATTCTCAAGCAATCATAATTTCTTGCGATTCTCATACTCTGTGTTGAAACCCATACATCTCATTCATCATGTCGATCGTGTCTATGTTTGATATTTCCACTAACATGCAAGCAAGGTTTGACCTAGGCAGGTACGCTTCGGAAGTCAAGGTGCATGTTGAAAGCTCCGTGTTCTTCAATGGAAGACACACCGACGACAACAAAGAGATTCTGATAAAATGCCTCAAATGCGGCATGAGACCTTATTTGGAAGCATTTCCAGAGGTCGTCTATGAAGAAGAAGTGTTGGAGTTCTTCGCCACTGCTACTCGCCTAGAAGACTCCATCGAAGATTTTTTTGGTGGTAGTCGAGTGGAGATCCCTCGAGAAATTCTGTTTGAAACACTCCGCTTGCCTTCGGGTTCGATTAATGTCGAACAATATGGAGCCGGACAGGAATTGAGGTATCTAAGTATCTTTTGTGGAAAGAAATTGAAATTAGGGCGAGATGGCTAGATTCCGTCCGTGAAAAAGAAAAATCGCTGCCCAAATACAAGACCCTCCTCGACATCGCAAGCAAAATGTTGCTCGGAGTGACTGGAAGTTATGATTCGGTAACTCTCCAGAAGGCAAGAGTGACTATTCTTGGATAGGTTGATGTACTTTGAGAAGAATGTAAGGGTGGACACCGATGCTGGAGAATGGGTGGTGTCTGCTGCTGTGAGTTTCTATAACAAGCTTAGTATTCTTCTACCCGTCTTACTCCCAAACAAGACGAACTGGAGCAAGGGTAAGCTGTTTCATGTTTTGAAACATTATCTGAAGAAAGACGCTCTCGATAGACAAGCTGAGCAAAGGGCTCTTGAGCGTGGGCAAGTCAAAGTTAACCCAAGAGACGTTATGTTGGAAGCCAACTCGTCTAGTGCTGAAGAAGACGAGGCTGAGGCTGGAACTAGGGGTGGAAATAGGCTGGGCTAGGCTAGGCTTTACATGAAAAAGTCTGGGCCTGATTTATAAATATTGAGCCTGAGCCTGGCCTGTTATCTATGATAGGCTTTTTTTGCAGTCTTGGCCTGGCCTTTTAAGTAAATAGGCCAGGCCTACGAGCCTTTTAGAAGCCTATTAATGTAATATCCGTAATTTTTATTAAACATATTTTGATTTTCGAGGACGAAAATATTTTAAGGGGAGAAGAATGTAATATCCGTAATTTTTAATACAAATATATATATATATATATTTAATTATTCATTTAAGATAAATATTTAAAGCCCATTTATACCTGTTTTAAAATTTAAAACATTAGGCCTTATCTCAAGTTCAAGCCCAAACCCTAATATAATAATATATATAAGATTTTTTTAGCCGACATAAAATATTTTTACGGTGGAACTTGAGTTTTCTATACTATCAAAAATGGGTGCCGCATCGTCTCTCTTTTGCCTATTACAATCTCTGTGAGTGTGAAAACTTATACAACTTTACTTTATCAAATCAATTATGCTTAGTTTATTCAACTTATAGTGCTATTTTGCATTTAAATTCTCCCTGCCAAAACATCAACTATTTCCTCTTTAATTATTGTTAAAGATTCAGTCAATTGTGTTGCAGAATTTTATCGATTTCTTCTGTTCAATGGGTATTTGTGATATTTTATTGTATTTCAAATTTTGCCGAAAGCCGTAAATAAATCTTGCGCCCAAAATTCCAAATTTATAAATCACAGATTTATTTTTATTTCTGTACATTGTTTTGGAAACTGGATCAACCACTTTATTTACCCAAATTCATTAATGAGACCAAAGTTTGAAATGTCAATATTTATTCTAGAGTCTTTCAAGCCAACACCCCTTTTTAGATCAAAATTAGTTTTCTATCATTTGTTTAGTTAGTTTGGGTTGGTAATCCAGTATGCTATTGATTTGTTTAGTTAGTATAATACATAATCGTTATCCTATTAATTTATAAATTCTAAAATGAAATATTATTTAATCTATTTTAGGTGACGAGTATTAAAGTTATTTCCATTGCATTCATTTGCATCCAAGACATTAATTTCAGGTGGGGTTTAATTACTTTAATTCCTACAGTGGTTTGGTAGTGATTTATTGCATGTTTATTCTTTATTAAATGCTTTCAGTAAATTTTGAGTTGTTTGCTATGTGAGTTGTTCCTATGTTATTCAAATGGCAAAGTTTCTAATAGCCAGGGGCCAAATAAGGTCCGGGGCCGATGGGTCTTCGGGTTCTTCCCGCCGTGCTCCAATGCGAAGTTAAATTCTATGTGTGGAAATACCTAAGTCGTTAGACTCGGCTACAGGGAAGGTCCACAAACTCCACGTGTGGGAATACCTCAGTTCTTAGAATGAACTTTGGGAAGGTCCACAAATTCCACGTGTGGGAATACCTCAGCTCTTAGAACGAACTTTGGGAAGGTCCACAAATTCCACGTGTGGGAATACCTCAGTTCTTAGAACGAACTTTGGGAAGGTCCACAATACTAAATGACAAGTATTAAAGACAAAGTGTGGCAAAGTATCTATGACAAGGTTTATGTTGCAATGAGCTAGAATATGTGATTGCTATTCAATTAACATCGACATCTTGTTCATTTATTTTTAGTATTTAATTTAGAATAATTATGCCCCATTGAGTGTGCTTACATACTCATCCCAACATTTAACAATTTCAGGTTGAAGAGCTGGTGGCGAGGAGAGGTGGTGGATGTCAATTAATTCGTCACAATTTATTATAAGAACTTTATAAATTTTCAAGTGTTTCACTATTGTGACTTTTAGGAGATATTCTAGTTTAGACCTGATTGATGTTATAAATTAAATTCCTTTTGAGATGTTGTTTATTTCATCGAGTCTTCCGCTGTTATTCAAGTAATTTTAACTAATAAATATGTTCGAAAATCTCATTTCTTTAGTTAAAATTTTAGTTCATGCCCCTTTACTTCGATTTAGCCTGTCTTTTTACCAAATTTACATTTATGAAAATTGGGGCGTGATAGAGTGGTATCAGAGCAGGTCTACGTTCTTGTAGACTTGTAAAAAAAAAAATATATATATATATATATATATATTTTTTTTTAGTTTTGTTTAGCATAATATTTTAAAATTTAAAGGTCGTCCATCACTGCCTCCCGCTTCAGCTCTATGAGGTATGTACATTATTAATTTATATGTTACGAGGCAAGACTATGTTATGATTATGTTCCACGTGCATGCATAGTTATTAAATATATTCTAACTTTTTAGGACGAAAATATTTTTATTAAACATATTCTGATTTTCGAGGACGAAAATATTTTAAGGAGGGAAGAATGTAATATCCGTAATTTTTATTAAACATATTTTGACTTTTTAGGACGAAAACATTTTTATTAAACATATTTTGATTTTCGAGGACGAAAATATTTTAAAGGAGAAGAATGTAATATCCGTAATTTTTAATACAAATATATATATATATATATATATATTTAATTATTCATTTAAGATAAATATTTAAAGCCCATTTATACCTGTTTTAAAATTTAAAACATTAGGCCTTATCTCAAGTTCAAGCCCAAACCCTAATATAATAATATATATAAGATTTTTTTAGCCGACATAAAATATTTTTACGGTGGAACTTGAGTTTTCTATACTATCAAAAATGGGTGCCGCATCGTCTCTCTTTTTTCTATTACAATCTCTGTGAGTGTGAAAACTTATACAACTTTACTTTATCAAATCAATTATGCTTAGTTTATTTAACTTATAGTGCTATTTTGCATTTAAATTCTCCCTACCAAAACATCAACTATTTCCTCTTTAATTATTGTTAAAGATTCAGTCAATTGTGTTGCAGAATTTTATCGATTTCTTCTGTTCAATGGGTATTTGTGATATTTTATTGTATTTCAAATTTTGCCGAAAGCCGTAAATAAATCTTGCGCCCAAAATTCCAAATTTATAAATCACAGATTTATTTTTATTTCTGTACATTATTTTGGAAACTGGATCAACCACTTTATTTACCCAAATTCATTAATGAGACCAAAGTTTGAAATGTCAATATTTATTCTAGAGTCTTTCAAGCCAACACCCCTTTTTAGATCAAAATTAGTTTTCTATCATTTGTTTAGTTAGTTTGGGTTGGTAATCCAGTATGCTATTGATTTGTTTAGTTAGTATAATACATAATCGTTATCCTATTAATTTATAAATTCTAAAATGAAATATTATTTAATCTATTTTAGGTGACGAGTATTAAAGTTATTTCCATTGCATTCATTTGCATCCAAGACATTAATTTCAGGTGGGGTTTAATTGCTTTAATTCCTACAGTGGTTTGGTAGTGATTTATTGCATGTTTATTCTTTATTAAATGCTTTCAGTAAATTTTGAGTTGTCTGCTATGTGAGTTGTTCCTATGTTATTCAAATGGCAAAGTTTCTAATAGCCAGGGGCCAAATAAGGTCCGGGGCCGATGGGTCTTCGGGTTCTTCCCGCCGTGCTCCAATGCGAAGTTAAATTCTATGTGTGGAAATACCTAAGTCGTTAGACTCGGCTACAGGGAAGGTCCACAAACTCCACGTGTGGGAATACCTCAGTTCTTAGAACGAACTTTGGGAAGGTCCACAAATTCCACGTGTGGGAATACCTCAGTTCTTAGAACGAACTTTGGGAAGGTCCACAAATTCCACGTGTGGGAATACCTCAGTTCTTAGAACGAACTTTGGGAAGGTCCACAATACTAAATGACAAGTATTAAAGACAAAGTGTGGCAAAGTATCTATGACAAGGTTTATGTTGCAATGAGCTAGAATATGTGATTGTTATTCAATTAACATCGACATCTTGTTCATTTATTTTTAGTATTTAATTTAGAATAATTATGCCCCATTGAGTGTGCTTGCATACTCATCCCAACATTTAACAATTTCAGGTTGAAGAGCTGGTGGCGAGGAGAGGTGGTGGATGTCAATTAATTCGTCACAATTTATTATAAGAACTTTATAAATTTTCAAGTGTTTCACTATTGTGACTTTTAGGAGATATTCTAGTTTAGACATGATTGATGTTATAAATTAAATTCCTTTTGAGATGTTTATTTCATCGAGTCTTCCGCTGTTATTCAAGTAATTTTAACTAATAAATATGTTCAAAAATCTCATTTCTTTAGTTAAAATTTTAGTTCATGCCCCTTTACTTCGATTTAGCCTGTCTTTTTACCAAATTTACATTTATGAAAATTGGGGCGTGACAATTAAATATGAATCGTAGTTCAATATTTAAAGTTGCAAATAAAATTCACTACCAAAACAAATGCATTACCACGATAAGTTTAAATACAAACATTATAACGATTTCTGAAGTACTAAAATAAATTGAACTTACTTTAATTTAATTTAATTTAATATAAATGTTAGTACTAAATTTTAAGAGTGACTTATTATAAAATATATATAAATATAATATATAATTTTATATATGCCGGCCTGTTAGACTTATAAGGCCTTATATAAAGCCTAAGCCTAGCCTACTTAACTAAATAGGCTTTTTAAAAAGTCTTAGCCCGGCTCATATTATAAATAGGCTAGGCCTAACAAGGCCCTTAATAGGCTAAGCCGTAGGCCCCTGTCGGGTAGCCCGGCCTACTTCCACCCCTAGCTGGAACCAGTGGAGCTTTGGTTAATTATGTGTCGGATGAGGCTATGATCGAGCCTATTGATGATTCTGAGGAAACTCAATCAGATGATGCTTTGGAAAATGAAGATGAGGATGCGGAAGCCTATAGACTGTTGAGAGTTGAGTCGAGTTCTCCACTAGAAAAGAACACTGAATTGGTTAGTAATTCTTCTCGTGCTATTTCTATTCCTCTAAATATTCCCGTGAAAACCAAGGCAAGATCACTTCGATCTCGTGCCAAGCCTATTTCCCGAACCACTCCGATGTCTGTTCAACCATTGGATTCTAACATTGGCCAAGACACTACTATATATGCATCAGCTGATACTCCTACGGCTGACATACCAAACCTAGCCACATCACAGCCCCAAGAAACCACAACCCAAATTATTCCTACTCCCACAACAGAAAATGTTGACCAAATTAACCCATCTGTTTCGGGAATTCCACTAGCTGACACTTCAGCAACTGAGCTAAGGACCCCACTTACTCAGACCCCTCCCAAAAACCGATTTGAAGCCCTGGTCGATTATCCAATGTGTCTACGTGAAAATAGATTACGTGCAAAAATGACCAGAAACTTGAAGAAAATTCTGCCGTCAGTCGAGATCGACACGTCTTCAGAAGCTTATGAGAAGTTGATCAGGATATGCACATGGGTTGCATTGAAGAAAGGTCCGACTGAAGATTTATTTGAAGTAATTCTTGGAATGGGTGGAATTGCGAATTTCCAAGACTGAGAAATGGAGCAAATGGAAAATAGCGGAGTTAAGGATCACTCTAAACTTCTCCCAGCGCATGCCTTGACTGCTCTTTTCAAAAGGATGCTAAATGTTCCTGATGATGTGCTGCCATTAGAAGCGAAATCAAGTGTTCGTGTACAAGTCTCGAAATCTGATCTTGCTGAAGATGAGGTAATGCAAGATGTTGAGCCAGTAGATGAGGTGTAGTCTACTGATCCAACCATTGATCTGGAAAATGCTTCTGACCAACTTCGAGGCCTTGTATTTGAAATTCAAGTGGAACATGCACATGGTCCAAGGTGCAACGTTGGTCAAATCACCAGACAAGTGGAAAAATATTTTCCGTCTGACACATGTGCTTACACTGCCAAGTTAATTCAGATGGTTCAGAAGGAACTACAAGAGGCTGAAAGAAAAGCGAAGGAAGCAAGGTTAGCTATCGTACCTTACTGTTCTCCTATGAATTTGAAAGCCATAGTTGGAAGCCTCGTTACAGATGTTGAAGAAGTAGAAGAGGAGGTCTTGTCTACTGATCTGAAAGACAACTTCGTTGAAGTTCAAATTTTTTATGAAGATGAAATCATGGAAAAAGCGATTTCTGTTGACGTTGTTCCTATTGAAGCTGCTCACACACATCAAGTGATTCCAACTGCTTTTTTAGATGAGTTAAAGCAAGTGATTCAATCATCTATTGATGAATTTCTGAAATCCGATATGAAGCAAGTTCTAGAAGAACAAAATAAATCTCTTGTTGACAGCTCGAAAGATTTGATAGTTGGTGAAGTTAACCAGATGGATGCTACATTCAGACACAGAATGTATACTCAGCTAGAAGACTTCTTGCAAAGACAGATTGATTATTCTGAGAAGTGTTCTGTGGATTTTGCAAGAGTTTTGGCTGAAGAATCAAAGAAGATGGAGAGACTCTATCGAGTGAAAATTGAAATTTCCAGATGAGCAACGGAGAGAAGCTACTGAGCAATTGGTGCAAGCAAGAGCTCTGATGACTGCAATGACAGAACAGAACAGGTTACTTCATAACACTGCAAATCATTTTAAAAATGAATTGAACTATTCTACTATGAAGCTGGAGTTAGTTGCCACTCAACTAGACAAGTTGATGCAAGATAAGAGTCAACAGAAGGAGATTGATAGAGATGCTGAGATGATGAAGCAAGCAGTAGAAGAAGAGATGACTCGATTTACCTCTCTGTTCACTCTTAAGGCAAGCGATGAAGCCAAAAAGGGGGAAGAGAAAGAAGAGGTGAAATTTGCTGAACCAAAAATTATTGCTGCTGCAGAAGAGACTAGTAGGCCAAAGAGAAGAGGCGGGCTAGTAAAGAAAGCGGATCTATAACAGATCAGTGCAAGTGCTGAAGAGCAGAAGAGACTGGTGAAAGACAAATCTGCTGCTACTAAAGTTCAGACGAGAAGGATTGTTAAAAGAAAGCTGGACATTTCAGAACCAAAAGTTAAAGAATCTATAGGTCAGATAATTGCTGATCTAGATGAGACAGAGATTCTGAAAAAGCAGAAACTTGAAGATGATCGTTATGCTAACAAGAAGGTGTTAGGTAAACACATCCGCAGGCTGCAAAAGATGAAAGCAAATCCAGATTTGATTGAAGATGCCCAAATAGACAAGTTCATTGACAATGAGCATAGAGATGCTTGGAATGTTGTCAAGTTGAAATGGGAAGTTGATCGTTGGATTATCAAGAAGTTTGGAGATCCGGACAGCAAAGAAGAATTATATGATGTGTTTGACAAGTTCATGGAAGCTGAAGATGAAAACTTATGGAACTTGATCATGCGCATTGCGACTGCTATTGGTTATAATATCTTAGTTCCAGATTTTCCAAAGAGGCAGACTCCACTACTTGGATCTGGTAAAAGAGTCGACTTCAACAATGTGAAGAAGTTTGAAGAAGAGTTGCTTGAGAAAGAGAAGATTGAGAACGAAGATCATATTTCTGATATTCACAGAAGAGTTCTTGAAGCATTCTGCATTCCGAATCCAGACATTGATAACATCAGTGAATAGATCTGTAAGTGTTTTACTTATTTCTATTTCATTTTGTCTAAGTAATTGTAATCTATATGATCTTATGAATATGAATGAAAAGATGACATTTTGAGAAGATAACTACGTAACTGATCTACTGACATGAAATAATTCAAGTAGTTTTGGCTTCATCAAAAAGGGGGAAATTGTTGGGATATGAATCCTAATGTAAGTCCTAATTGATGAAAAGATAAGTAGTTTTGATAAGCCAAAAAGAGGACTTGAATATTTCTAAGTGTTGACTGATCTTGTTATTGAAGTTGTCTTGTGACAAGATCAGTAGAGTACAACAGTAAGAAAAAAAAGTTTAAGTATGAAGAAAAGACAAGTACGATTTATAAGTACTGTGTTATATTTGTATATGTTTTATAATGAGCAAATTTAAATTATGTATAGAAGCTCATATGTTTTGTATATTGTTGTATAGATTTAAGGTGACTAAGCTGAATAATAAAGCTTAATGTAATGTAATAGTCTTGTTAGGATTAGATGATAGGACTAGTATAGTTTAGTTCTATATCGAAGTCTACTATTGATGAAGTCTACTGAGGAAAAGAAGACTCGCGACCAGACAAGACAAGTGAAGGAAGAAGACTGAAGATTTGTCTAAGTATGGAAGACTAGACAAGTGCGCTGAAAGCAAAGAAGAAATTACTTAAGTCAGAAACGCGTATGAAGGATATATGTTGAAGAGTTAGTTATGAAATAACTAATTAACTGAAGAAACGCGTGGAAGGATAAGAAGAAGTAGTTAGAAGTTAGTGTTGGTACTGAAAAGAGTATATAACAAGTGTATGCAAATTCTTTTCAACTTTGATCAAACCAGAGTTCAGCAAGTTTGTCTTGGACAACTCTGCTGAAGATGTATAACCTTTTCTAAGATAACCAAGCTACTAAGTACTACTGAGTACTTAGTTGAATGACTATCTAAGTTGGTTATAAGTGCAGAATTAGTGGTTGGCCCTTTAGTTCAAACTCCTTTAAGTTCTGAAATCACTTAAGCAATATAGTTCAGTTCAGGGAACTTGTCCAATACAGTTTTTGCACAGTCTTTGAATGTATGTTCTTTGAAAGATCAGTTTTGTGTGCAGTGTTGAATGTATGAGAGTACTTTGAAAGTAAATCAACACAAGAGTTTATAGTGGTTCAGAGACTCAAGCTCCTACATCCACTTTCCCTGATTTAACAGGATAATTCCTTCACTCTTGGAATTAACTTGTTTTATAGTGCTAAGGTGCACTTGATCAAGAACACCACTCCTTGGTGAATTGATCCCTAGGATGTCTAGAGTCCTAGTACCCTCTTCTCAACTCAGAACTGAACTGTTCTTCTCTCAACAGTCAGCTCCTACCACTTCTACTACTACAACCTTCTCACTTTCTCACTTGAAAGGGGTAAGGGTTGAAGTAAGGTTCCAACTAATTAGATATCCTTTACAATGAAGATCAGTGTATAAGGATAGGATATCTCTCTAAGCTTCGTATGGATATACAATGGAGTTCAGCTTAGATGAAGTGTTTGAAGACTAAGAATGTCTTATGACTTTTGAAGCTTCAAAATGCTTGTTCAGTTGGATGTAGAATGGATGGTTCAAATGGTCTTCACACTTCTGTATTTATAGACAAATTTGAGGATTTTCCCGTTGGAGAGGCAGTCCCAAATTGCTATAAATGTCTTCCTTGAGTTCTTCAAACTGGAAGACAGATTCTTGATAGTGACATGTCCTCATTTGGGTAATAAACGGCTGTTAAGACTTTGTCTTCATTCTGCAGCACTCTTCCCAATGTCTGACTTTCAGATTCACTTGTTAGGACTTGGACATGGCTTCTGAAGGTTGATCCAATGATAGGACAACATTCCTTATCAAATGGACAACTCTGCTTATCACTATCAGCATACATGCTTATCAGCATGGTTAGCTTGCTCTTCTTCAGATGACTTAGCTTTTTCCCTTTGCTTCATGTAGATGTGATCTCAGCATGATTCATTGAAGTCTTTTAGGGTGTAGTTGTTTTTATCTCTTCAGCATAGTTGGCTTTCAAGCTTCAGAATACTTGTTCTGGTTTAATTGTGTTGAGATAACTCTTCTGGACAACTCTCCTGATCAGCATACTTGGCCTTTAAGCTTAGAACCTTTGTTCTTATTTTGATTGTGCACAGATAACTTCTCTGGAAAATTCTCCTGATCAGCATACTTGGCCTACAAAAGCTTAGGTGATTGTTCCAGAATTTGAGCCTTAAGGGGACTTGTTCTTGATAGTCTTCAAAGCATATGTTCCCCCTCAAGTTGTGCATCTAATCATCTAAGAGCTGCCTAACATATCAGCTTCTCATCTATCCTAATTCTATATGTTCTAACAATCTTAGAACATAATCATCTTGACTTAGGCATGTCTCAGAGGGTTTTTGGTATTCAATCAAAACATTTATCATTTTATTCCCAACAGTTAGTTATCAAGAAAGTTAGTTAGATAACAAACTATTCTTGATATTCAGAAGTCTATAAATACTCCAAGGTATTCTACGATTCAAGACTACTGAAGCGCTGAAATTTACTAGGCAATTACTGAAGATATTCAAAGCAAAGAAACTCGCAGAGTTCAAGTTCAGAAAGTTGAAGCCAAGAGACAAGTCACATTCAAGAAGGCTACTACTGAACTAAGAGAAGTTTTACGTTTGTTGTTTGTTCAAGTTGCTAGTTACAGTACTTGTAAAATAGCTAGTTAGATCGAAGATATAACTGGAGATATAATCGATAAGATCGAAGTCTTATTTCTTGGGACTTAAAGCCACAAGAACACATTACTCGAAGAGAAGAGTTAATGGAAATTTCGCAACTGGAGTTGTGAGAGTGGATGTAGACAAGATGTCGAACCACTATAAATCTCGTGTTGTTTACTTTACAGTTTATTTGTGTTTAGTTGATTACTTGTTAATTGATTAAAATTTCATATAGAATAAACAAGTTGAGTGTTCATACCGAAGTTCATATTCGAGTATTAGTTGAGTATAAATTTTAGGGCTCATTGTTAATTCTGATATTCCGCATTGTGTACTTTGATATTTTGAAAGATTTTTAAAAGTGTATTCACCCCTCCCCTCTAGACTTTTACTAGCTTACTCAACTAGGGACCTACAAGTGGTATCAGGGCAGTAGTTCATCGGACTGCTGTTTCTTGATAACCTCTCAAAGACTTGGATGAAGTCTTGGTTCTTGATTTTACTTGTTCTTATCACGTTTCTTGAAATATCTGTGTCTTTGACCTATTTGCTATCTTTACTTGATCTTCTTGAAATCATGTCTTTGGAGATAAGTGCTAACAAACTCCCTAAGTTCTCAGTACAGGATTACGACTACTGGAAACTTCGCATGGAGGCGATTTTCAGTTCTACTCACGACTTGATGATCTCTGTCGTCAAGGAAGGACCGATCATTACGATAGTCTCTAACACTGCTGCATTGGATAAAATGAAAGTTGTCGGGGTGCCCGTCCCAAAACCCAGGTCAGAACTCACTTCGGAAGAAATGAGGCAGAACAACCTAGACAGTTTGGCTAAGAACTATATTTTACACACCCTTCCTAATGAGTATCTTGGGAAAGTGTTAAAATGTAAGACTACCAAAGAAAAGTGGGATCGTCTTGTTATCATTTGTGAAGGGACCACCCTGATCAAAGAAAGTAAGCTTTCCACAGCTGTACAGAGGTTCGAATCATTTAAGATGAAGGCTGGTGAAAATATATACCAGTTAGATACTCGTTTTACACGTGTTATGAATGATTTGGAAGTGTTTGGTAAGACTTATACTAATCGAGAAATCAACTTGAGAATTCTTTAGAATCTAGATGCTCGTTGGAAGATGGTTAAAATGCTCATTAAGAATACTCAGGATATAGATGAGTGGTCTGCTGAGACGATGTTCCAAACCCTTAAGGCGCATGAATTTGATCTAGATGAGGATGATCCTATAGCCTATAGTGATAGAGAGAATGATGTGTCGAAAAATGTTGCTTTTAAGTCTTCTTCGTCTAAGAGGTCTAGAGTAGACAGGTCTGAGTCTAAGACTAAGTCAGCTAGTATCAAGGACGAGTTAGATAAGTCTGATCTCAGTCTGAAAGATCAGATGAACCTTATGGTTAGGAAGTTCGACAAGCTGAACAAACGATACGGTAGATATAAGAAGTTCTACAAATACTTTAGAGGTTCTGCTAACAAGGACTCGTCTGAGACCAGACGAGATCAAAACTCATCCGAAAGGAGAGCTGAGGTCTCGAAAGGAAACATGCGAGATAGGAACTCTGAGGATATGAAGATTAGACGTTCTGATAAACGAGATAAAAGAAGGGATAACTCTCTTGAGAAAAAGGCTACTAACGATCTACTTTGATCGTTCAACCGCTGAGATCAAACATAAGCCAAGACACTACTATATATGCTACAGCTGATACTCCTACAACTGATATACCAAACCTAGCCACATCACAGCCCCAAGAAACCACAATCCAAAATATCCCTCCCACAACAGAAAATGTTGACCCCTTAAACCCATCTGTTTCGGGAACTCGTCTAGTTGACACTTCAACAACTGAGTTAAGGACCCCACTTACTCAGACCCCTCCCAAAAATAGATTTGTAGACTTGGTTGATTATCCGATGTGTATGCGAGAGAAGAGATTGCGTGCACAGATGACTCGGAATTTGAAAAAGATAATGTCGTCAGTCGAGATCGACACAACTTCAGAGTTGTATGAAAAGTTGATCAGAATATGCACGTGGGTTGCATTGAAGAAAGGTCCAACTGAGGACATGTTTGAAGTAATTCTTGGAATGGGTGGAATTTCAAATTTCCAAGACTGGGAGATGGAGCAACTTGAAAATAGCGGAGTTAAAGATTACTCAGAGCTACTCCCAGCGCATGCCTTGACTGCTCTTGTCAAAAGAATGCTGAATATTTCTGATGATTTGTTGTCTTCGGAAGCAAAGTTGAGTGTTGGAGTGCAAGTCTCGGAATCTGATCTTGCTGAAGATGAGTTAATGCAAGATGTGGAGCTAGTAGAAGAGTTGGTGTCTACTGATCCAACCATTGAGCTTGAGAATGTTTCAGATCAGATGAGAGGTCTTGTGTTCAGATTCCAAGTGGAACACTCTCATAGTCCAAGGACAGATGTTGGACAGATCAACAGGTATGTTGAGAAGTATTTTCCTACAGAATTGTGTAGCTATGTGAAGAAACTTCATGATATGGTAAAGAAGGACTCTGATGAAGCTGAAAGACGATTCAAGGAAGCTAAGCTAGCAATCGTTCCATATTGCCCTCCGTTAAACTTGAAAGTCATAGCTGGAAGTGTCATTTCAGAGGCTGAGAGAGTAGAAGACTTAGTTTTGTCTACTGATCTGGAAGATATGACTTGGTTGATGTTCAAGTTTTTAATGATGATGAAATCATGGAAGAAGCTGTTCATATTGAAGTTGCTCAAATGACTCAAATTATTCCAACTGCGTTTTTAGATGAGTTGAAATATGACTTGAAGCAAGTGATTCAGTCATCTATTGATGAATTCTTAAAGTCGGATGTGAAGCAAGTTCTTGAAGATCAGAATAAATCTCTTGTTGATAGGTCCAAGGAACTGATCGTTGGTGAAGTGAATCAGATGGATGCCACCTTCAGACAAGAGATGTATACTCAGTTAGAAGACTTCTTGCAAAGACAGATTAAATACTCTAAGAAGTGTTTTGTTGATTTTGCAAGAGTGTTGGCTGAAGAATCAAAGAAGATGGAACGCGTCTATCGTGTGAAAATTGAGATAGTTGATGCTCAAAGAAGAGAAGCTTAAGATCAGTTGGCGCAGGCTAGAACGTTATTGACAGAAATGACAGAAGAAAACAGGTTACTTCATTTAACCGCAAATCATTTCAAGAATGAGTTGAACCTATCTACTCAGAAGCTGGAGCTAGTTGCTACTAAACTAGACAAGATGAGTCAGGACAAGTCTCATCAGAAGCAGATTGATAGAGTTGTTGAATTGATGAAGGAAGATGTTAGAGAAGAAATGACTCGCTTTACCTCTCGGTTCACACTTAAGGCAAGTGATGAAGCCAAAAAGGGGGAAAAGACAAAAGAGGTGAAATTTGTTGAACCTGAGATTGAGATTGCTGCTGCTACTGCTACAGAAGAGACTGGTAGGTTAACAAGAAGAAGAGGCAGACTGGTAAAGAAAGCAGATCTAGAACAGATCAGTGCTAACGCAGAAGAGACAAGTTAAAGGCAAGTCTATTGCTACTGAAGAGGTTCCGACAAGGCAAGTTGTGAAAAGAAAGCTTGATATGTGCGAACCAAAAGAATCTATAGGTCAGATCATTGCTGATCTAGATGAAACAGAGATTCTAAAGAAGCAGAAACTAGCAGATGATCGTTATGCTAACAAGAAGTTGTTAGGTAAACACATCCACAGGCTGCAAAAGATGAAAGTTAATCCAGAAATGATTGAAGATGCCCACATAGACAAGTTCATAGACAATGAGCATAGAGATGCTTGGATTGTTGTCAAGAAGAAATGGGAATTAGATCATTGGATTATTCGTAAGTATGGTAATCCAGACACCAAAGAAGATTTATACGCTGTGTTTGACAAGTTCATGGAAGCAGAAGATGAAGACTTATGGAACTTGATCATGCGCATTGCTACTGCTGTTGGTTACAACATATTGGTTCCTGATTTTCCAAAGTGGGAAACTCCACTACTTAGTTCTGAAAAGAGAATCGACTTTAATAAGGTGAAGAAGTTCGAAGAAGAATTGCTCGATAAAGAGAAGATAGACAACGAAGATCATATTTATGACATTCACAGAAGAGTTCTTGATGCATTTTGCATTCCTAATCCAGATGCTGATAACATCAGTGAATAGCTCTGTAAGTGTTTTACTTAGTTTCTATTTCATTTTGCTTAAGTAATTGTAATCTATCTGAACTTATGGTTAATGAATGAAAAGATAACATTTTGAGAAGACAACTACTTAACTAGTCTACTAACGTGAAATAATTCAAGTAGTTTTGGCTTCATCAAAAAGGGGGAAATTTTTGGGATATGAATCCTAATGAAAGTCCTAATTGATGTAAAGATAAGTAGTTTTGATAAGCCAAAAAGAGGACTTGAATATTTCTAAGTGTTGACTGATTTAGTTATGGAAGTCGTCTTGTGAAGATCAGTAGAGTACAAAGTATGAAAGAAAAGTTTAAGTATGAAGAAAAGACAAGTACGATTTATAAGTACTGTGTTATATTTGTATAGGTTGTATAATGATCAAAGTTAAACGATGTATAGAAGCTCATATGTTTTGTATATTGTTGTATAGATTTAAGGTGACTAAGCTGAATTATAAAGCTTAATGTAATGTAATAGTCTTGTTGGGATATGAATATCCCTAGTTTAGTTTTGATAAACCAAATCAAACATGTAATAGGATAAGTTGTATTGTATAGACAACTTTATTATACATCTTGTAATAGATAGGACTCTGGTTAGAAGAGAAGACATGCCAATGCTCAAGAAGAGAAGAGAAGACCAAGACCAGAAGTCTCCTGATAAGATGAGTTAAACTCATCTTATAGGATAAGAAGAGTAAGAGTAAGATGAGTAGAAGTCTTCTTACCAGCAGAGTAGAAGTCTTCTTACCAGCAGAGTAAAAGTCATCTTACAACCAGCTGAGTAAAGACAGCAGAGTAAAGACAGCAGCTGAGTAAAGACAGCACAGTAAAGACAGCAGCTGAGAAGAGACAGCAGCTGAGTAAAGACAGCTGAGTAAAAACAGCTGAGTAAAAGGCAGCTGAGTATAGACAGCAGCGGGGTAAAGACAGCAGCTGAATAAAAGACAGCAGAAGCCTAAAAGAAAGATCAGATGAGTACCCAATTAAAGGAAGGCCAATCAGAGTTAAAGTCAAGGATTGACAAGATACGCACAAGAAAGGAAAGTCAAAGATATGATTGAAATTACATGACAATGGTAATATTCAATCATATCATATCAAGAGATTGTCAATTCCTCAATTAGTGGAGTTTTGAATGTCATCATCCAACGGTAACATTCAAACTCAACACTATATAAATGAGTTCAGTTCTTACATCATTTGGAGAGAAGAGGTGTGATATGCAAAGGTCGAGCAAAGGTCATAAAGTCCAGAAATAAGAAGAGCTCAAGAAGATCATACATGAAGATTCAACACGCATCACCTCATCCCCAGTGAGTGAACTCATAACATCTAAGCCAGTGCAGCCACTCATATATATCCATAGCATAGAGAGAATTTCCCAATCCTAGCATGAGGCTAAAACAGATTGTAAGAGAAATTCTCACCTAGTTCATATACACAAAACCCACCTTCTACCATAAACCCCTAGAAGTCAAGTTGAGTGTTCGTCACTGTAAAGAGTCCAAGTGCTCTATAATCACTTGTGGAGTGCAAGTTCAAGTGCTTACAATCACTTGTGGGGAAGTGCAAGTGCTTACAATCACTTGTGGAGACCGTAGCAGTTAAGGAACTGGCTCAGATCTCAAAGTCCTACCCTTGGGACTATAAAGGTCAAGGCCCTTGTAATTTTTGGTAAATTAAAGGGATTAAACATCATGTGTGGACGTGAGAGTGGACGTAGGAACGTATATCCGAACCACTATAAATTAATGTGTTATTTACATTTTCTGCACTTTACATTTCAAGTCTTATCATACATATTTGTGCATAAAATGTTTTACACACTGTATTTATTAAATAGACGAGTATAATATTTATGGGCACACTACAATTCCGCACTTAACTCCGATAAGTAATTAATCAGTCGACTAACTAGTCCTAGGCCCCTAGTGAAATCAGCGGACTAGTTACTTTGAAGAGTTAGTATATTTTCCACACCATCAGCAGACATCAAGTCAGCTGATCTTACACTCGTCTCAGGGACCAACAAGTCTTGTTAGGATTAGATGATAGGACTAGTATAGTTTAGTTATATATCGAAGTCTACTATTGATGAAGTCTACTGAGGAGACTCGCGACCAGACAAGACAAGTGAAGGAAGAAGACTGAAGATTTGTCTAAGTATGGAAGACTAGACAAGTGCGCGGAAAGCAAAGAAGAAATTACTTAAGTCAGAAACGCGTATGAAGGATATATGTTGAAGAGTTAGTTATGAAATAACTAATTAACTGAAGAAACGCGTGGAAGGATAAGAAGAAGTAGTTAGAAGTTAGTTATCAAGAAAGTTAGTTGGATAACAAACTATTCTTGATATTCAGAAGTCTATAAATACTCCAAGGTATTCTACGATTCAAGACTACTGAAGCGCTAAAATTTACTAGGCAATTACTGAAAATATTCGAAGCAAAGAAACTCGCATAGTTCAAGTTCAGAAAGGTGAAGCCAAGAGACAAGTCACATTCAAGAAGGCTACTACTGAACTAAAAGAAGTTTTACGTTTGTTGTTTGTTCAAGTTGATAGTTACTTGTAAAATAGCTAGTTAGATCGAAGATATATCTGGAGATATAATCGATAAGATCGAAGTCTTATTTCTTGGGACTTAAAGCCACAAGAACACATTACTCGAAGAGAAGAGTTAATGGAAATTTCACAACTGGAGTTGTGAGAGTGGATGTAGACAAGTTGTCGAACCACTATAAATCTCGTGTTGTTTACTTTACTGTTTATTTGTGTTTAGTTGATTACTTGTTAATTGATTAAAACTGCATATAGAATAGACAAGTTGAGTGTTCATACAAAAGTTCATATTCGAGTATTAGTTGAGTATAAATTTTAGGGCTCATTGTTAATTCTGATATTCCGCATTGTGTACTTTGATATTTTGAAAGATTTTTAAAAGTCTATTCACCCCTCCCCTCTAGACTTTTACTAGCTTACTCAATCTTACTACTCAAATAGGGACCTACAACGATGTATGGGAGCTCGTAGACGGTCCTAACGTCATTGGAACATGTTGGGAAATAAAATGATTTTGATTAAGATACCAAAACCCCTGATTGATGATGATCAGATTAGTTGAGATACAGTCTTGAAAAGTATCAGTCTAGTTGTCTCATGATAGTTGAGACAGTAAAAATGCCTAAGCCTAAATCTCAGAAATGTTGTGAGATTTATAGTTCAGGGTAGTTGTCCAAAGCTGAAATGTTAGGCAGCTTGTTAAGTGTTAGTTGACAGGACAAGTTTGCTGAGTATACAAGACAAGCTGACTAAAGTGGACAACATGGCTGAAAGATCAAGGAGTGATAAGGCAAATGTAGGTCCCTAAGTTGAGTTAATATCGAGGGAAGCTAAAGAAAATGTCTAGAGGGGGGTGAATAGACTTTTCTAAAATCTTTCGATATATCAGAATTACACTGTGCGGAAATACGAAATTAACAATGAGCCCAATTAAAGTTTATACTCAACTTAATTCGAGAACTCTGTTTTATGTATACTCAACTAGTCTAGATCAGTTATGTAATTCAATCAACTAAACAATTAACCAATTAAACAACAAACAAAAACAGTAAAGTAAATCAAACACGAGATTTATAGTGGTTCGACAACTTGTCTACATCCACTCTCACAAACCCAGTTGTGAAATTCTTATTAACTCGTCCAATGGAGTAATATGTTCTTGTAGCTTTAAGTCCCAAGAAATAAGACTTAGATCTTCTCGACAACACTACCAAGTGCCTCTTCGATCTTACTAGCGATTTACAAGTATCTAGCAACTTGAAACAACAAAAGAAAATAAAACTTCTCTTCGTTCAGTAGTAGCCTTCTGATCTTCACTTGTCTTGTGTAGCTTTACTTTCTGAACTTCAATCTCTGAGAGAAAACTTCACTTGAATCTTCAACAACGCTTGCAGTATCAATATCTCAGTAATCAGTATCTCAATTATCAGTCGTCTTCAAATGATAAACTCCTTCAAGTATTTATAGACTTCGAACTTCAGCAATTCAGGTAGTTGTAACCAACCTTTCTTGATAACTGATTTCAACTGAATCTTTTTATCTATAAACGTGTTTCTTGTTACGAATTAGTTATTCCATAACTAACTTCTCCATCCTTATCTTTCACGCGTATTTGTAACTAACTTCATGATAACTTGTCTTGTGTAGTCTAGTAGATGCACTTGACTTGTAGTCCACCTGTCTTGAGTAGTAGACTGGTCTTCTCTTCTTGTGCAGTAGACTTCTAATAGAACTAATCTAGTCCTATCATCTAACCTAACAAGACTATTACATTACATTAAGCTTTTATAACAAAGCTTAGTCAACTTATAACTATACAATGAATCTATCTATTACATATAGAAACATGAGCTCTATACAACAATTATAGCTCAATAATAATCTAACATATACAAACAAAATATGAAGTACTTATAAATCGTACTTATCTTTCAATAATACTTGTATTATAAAATTGTACTTGTCTTTAACTAGTACTTGTCTTGTGAACTCTACTGATCTGTACAAGACGACTTTAACTTAACTAGACTAGATCAGTCAACACTTAGAAAATATTCAAGTCTTCTTTTGGCTTATCAAAACTTCATCTTTTATCTTTTATTCATCATTTAGGACTTGTTCTAGGATTCATATCCCAACAATTTCCCCCTTTTTGATGAAGCCAAAACTACTTGAATCTTTTCTCATTAGTAGACTAGTTAAGTAGTTACCTTGTCTTTTAACATCAAATAGTACTTATCTTTCATTCATTCAAAATAGATCAGTAGATTACACATACTTTGAATAACAAAATATCAGAGCAAAAAAAAACAAACAACTAACCTTTAAAAAAAACTAATCTGAAAGAGTACCTCCTTCTGGATTTGGAACACAGAATGCATCAAGGAGTCTCTTGTGAATTAGACTGACATGATCTTCATCTTCAATCTTCTCTTTATCTAGCAGCTCTTCTTCGAACTTCTTGATTTGATTAACATCAACCCTTTTTCCTGAGCTTGTCATGGGACATTTCCATTTAGGAAATTCAGGAACAAGAATGTTGAAATTAGCACTAGCAGAAATCCTTAGGATTAAATGCCATAACTTCCTGTGTTGTCCTTCCATGAATCTGTCAAATAAAGAGTATAATTCATCTTGACTTTTAGCATCACCATATTTCCTGATGATCCAATGATCAAGTTCCCATTGACTCTTCACTTCAATCCATTCAGCTCTATGCTCATTATCTATGAAGTGATCAATGAACTTGTCTTCCATCTTGTCTTCATCAGCTTTCAACTTCTGTAGTCTTTCAATATGTTTCGTAATTTTCTTCTTGCTTGCATAATGAATCTCATCATCTGCAATTCTTTGTTTCTTCTCAACTACAGCAGTAGCAGTAGGTTCTTCAATACTCAGCTTCCTCTTAACTCGTCTGGTCTGAATCTCTGCTTCAGGAGACGATGCAACAGCTTTACCTTTCTCTAATCTTTTCTGCTTTTCAGTTTCAGCATGCTCTAGATCTGCCTTCTTCACTAATCTGCCTCTTTTAGGCCTTCTTAGTTCTTCAATTGCAATAGCAGCAGCTTTCATCTCTGGTTCAGTACTAGCAGATTTTACAACTATACCTTCAATTCTACTTGTCTCTTCCCCCTTTTTGGCTTCATCACTTGCCTTAAGAGTGAAAAGAGAAGTAAAGCGAGTCATCTCTTCTTTCAAAGCTTCCTTCATTGCTTCAGCAGCTGACTCAATGTGCTTCTGATGCGATTCCGCATTGCTCATCTTGTCTAAGCGATCAGTAACTAGTTCCAAATTCTGTGTACAGGAAACTAGTTCATCTTTCAATTGAGTAGCCGTCTGTCTAAGAAGAGTATTCTGTTCAGTCAACTCATGTAGAACAGCCCGAGAACGCACCAACTGATCTTGTGCTTCCCTTCTCTGTTCATCAGCAATGGCAACTTTAACACTGTAGAGTCGTTCCATTTTGCTTGACTCTTCTGCTAGCGATCGAGCAAAAGAGATTGATCTCTTTTCTGAAACATCAACTTGTTTCCTCAGAAAATCTTCAACTTGAGCAAACAGCTCTTCTCGGAAAGTCGAGTCCATCTTGTTGATCTCACCAACAAATAAGTCTCTGGATTGGTCAACAAGTGACTGATTCTGTGCAATTAGCACATCCTTCATTTTCAAGTTCAAGAACTCGTCTATGGCAGTATGAACAACACTTCTCAGATCAATCTTTAAATCATCCAGAAATCTGTCTGGCACAGCTTGAGTAGAACTGGAAGTTCCAACAACATTATCAACGGCTTTGAGTTCTTCTTCATCAAACATCTCAGCATCCAAGAACTCATCATCTTCTTTACCAAGCATGAGTGAGTCGACTTCATCTTCATCACTTTCAGCAATTTCTTCCAATTGTTCTGAAGTCTGGACTGCTATCTCAGCTACTTCCGGCTTGATCTCGTCTTCCACCAGATCAGTCTGGGTTCCGACGTCAAAAGCGAATACATCCTCAATAACACCATCTGGAATATTCAGAAGCTTCTTGACTAGATCAACCAGGGCTTTGCGAGGGAATAGCTCGGAGTGATCCTTAACTCCACTATTTTCTTTCTGTTCCATCTCCCAATCCATAAAATTGGAGATTCCGCCCATGCCTTGAATGACTTCAAAAAGATCATCCGTAGAAGACTTCTTCAAAGCGAACCATGTGCAAATCCTGACTAGCTTTTCAAACTGTTCAGAAGCTGTGTCGATGTCAAGAGTCGAGAGCGTCTTCTGAAGATTTCTTGAAACTCGAGCACGAATCCTCTTCTCTCGTAGACACATTGGATAATACACTAGGGATTCAAATCTAACAACAGACGGGTCCTGAGTAGATGGGGTCTCTAACTCAGCTGTTGCAGTGGCAACTGGCGTCTTGTCTGAAGTAGATGGGTTGGGAGGTTCACCATATTCTGGTGAGGGAGAGGGAGTAAAGGCTGTGGTTTCTGTGGGCTCTTATGTGGCTTGGTCAGGTATGACAACTGTAGAAGTATCAGTTGTATCTTGTTTGGGAGTGATTTGGGGATGACTGGCTCTAAGCGGTAATGCCGCCAGTACATGTGAGGTTGAGGCTAAAGGACGAGGCCTAGATCGATGTGATCTAGCCTTGGTTCGAACAGTAGAGAGAGAGAGAGAGAAGGAATTGACAATGCTTGTGAAGAGGTACCAACCTGGTGACTCGACTCTTCTGGTGGAGGTGGAGTTCCAACTCTCACAAGAGTATACATCTCAGGAACTTGGTCACTCGACTCCTCCTCTTGATTTGACTCGTCATCCGATTGAGTCTTCTCCGAGTCGTCTGCACTGGACTCAGCTTCCTTAGACCCGGCTTGTGAAGAACTATCCGAATCCGCATATGGCAACACTTCAGATTCATCAAATTGAACCTGCCTAGGAGCAGCTGGCCTTCCAGCAACCTGCTTCTTCAGAGCCTCTTTCTTTAGATAGAACTTAAGAGGATGAAACGGCTTTCCCTTGCTCCAAGTGGTCTTGTTGGGCATCAACAGTGGGAGTAATATACTCAGCTTGTTTCCATATCCAACTGCTTGAGAGACCACCAAGTTCCGAGTATCAACATCCACCCTAACACTTCTTTCGAAGTGCATCATCCTGTCAGCTATTAACTTAAACCAATTACCCTCAGTAATTCCATCATAGATAGCTGCCATAATCCTTGTTTTGACTTGGGTGACTGAGTCAAAAGACCCAGTGGCACATAGAAGCATCTTGCTAGCTATGTCCAGTAGAGTGCGATATTTTTCTAGGAGCTCACCCTTCTTGGCTGTAATAGCTTTACCATCTGGTTTCAGCTTCATCTTCCTTCCACAAAATATGCTTAAATATCTCATCTCTTGCCCTTCCGCATACTTCTCCACATCAATCGTTCCGATGGGCAACCTCAGTCTTTCAAAAAGAGCTTCACGAGTGATTTCCACTCGATTTGAACCGATAAAAGATTCGATGAAATCTCCTCTTCTGCTGGCATTAGCATAGAATTCCAGAACCTCCTCTTCCAGAACAACCTTAGGAAACGCCTCCAAATAGGGTTTTAGCCCGCATCTTGTGCACTTGGTCAGAATTTCTTCATTTCCGACTGTGTGATTTCCACCAAAAAACAGAGACGGTTCAACATGCACCTTGTTGTCATTAATGTATCTGCCTAGATCAAACGGTGCCTGTATGTTGGTACTAACATCGAAAATAGATCGAATCGACATATTAAAAAGATTTGTAATGAACACAAACAACGGATTATGCAGGAAATCACTGTTAGGCGAGTAGAAGAGTTATGAAAAATGTGAGGCAAGACGTGTGCAAGTGTTGGGTTTTGTTTAAAACTGAATTTTTGATCCAACGGTCAAGATTGAAAAATTAGATCCAACGGTTGAGACCTTTGGCATTCGGTTACGGAACCGAGACAACAATGTGAATTGATTTTGTACAAATTGAAATCCGCCTCTCTTATTTGCAAAATTAAAGAGTGTACTCATCTGACCTCTCTAGGTCGTGTTTTGGCATGAATTGAATGTGTACACCTCATTAACTAGTGGTGTATAAATCCAATTCTAGGATTTCCAAATTTTAACACAATCACATTACTTTAACATCGTTAATTTGTTTCGAGTAAACAGCTTGTCTGTTCGAGTCCATCCAGAACAGATGAGTAGGACTAAGCTTCATAAGGCGAGTAGACTTAATGGCACAAGACGAGTAGTCTTATGTCCACCAGATGAGTTCCCCCTTCGACTGTGCGTATCTGTCTGAACGTCGAACAGCTTTATGTACCTGTCTTCTTTAGTACGACAGATAGTCGAGTAGAATATATAGAATGAATATCAATTTAAATCAATGATCAAGGTTCAAACAAGATGACTGTTACCAAACTAAAGAGTCAACACAAGGATTTTTAAGAATTCAAAGATTCCCCCTTAAATGTTTATTCCCTTAGTATTACCCTCAGCTTTACCAGCTTCCTCATCGGGTTGTTTGGTCAACTTGTCTGACCTTGTATACCTGTCTGTTGAGTGAGTAGATGAGTGCTCTGTGCCTTTTGTGGTAACTTGTCTATTTCTCCTTTCTTCTTAGGACTGTACCTGTCTGGTTAGTACATTGCTATATACTAGTAGGATCAAGATCAATTAGTCCTAGACTAATGCATAATTCATGAAATCGGGCCTCAGCTAATGGTTTTGTGAAAATATCAGCTCTTTGAAAATCAGTATGAATCTTTTCCATGCGAATATCCTTCTTTTCTACATGATCACGTATGAAATGGTGTTTCACATCAACATGCTTACAACGTGTGTGCAGAACAGGATTTTGTGTAATGGCAATAGCACTATTACTATCACAGAATATTGGAACATTTGATTCACTAATATTATAATCTCTAAGCTGTTGAATAAGCCATAATAATTGACTACAACAACTACCAGCAACCATGTACTCGGCTTCAGTAGTAGAGGTAGCAACACTTGTCTGCTTTTTCGAAAACCATGAAATGAGTTTTGTGCCTAAGAATTGACAAGAACCAGATGTAGATTTCCTATCTATTCTACAACCACCAAAATCAGAATCAGAGTAGCCACTTAGAGATAGATCATCATTTGAAGGATACCATATACCACGATTGATGGTTCCTTTCAAATATTTCAAAATCCTTTTAGTGGTTTCCATATGACTCTCTTTTGGATTGGCTTGAAAACGAGCACATACACCAACAGAAAATGCAACATCAGGTCTACTAGCAGTCAAGTAGAGTAATGAACCAATAAGACCACGGTAATGAGTTTGATCAGTACATTTACCATTCTCGTCTGGATCCATCCTGTAAGTAGGTTGCATAGGTACTCCAGAAGATTTACATGTCTTAATACCATACTTGTCTAGTAGATTACGAGTATATTTTGCTTGATTTATGAAAATCCCTTCTGGGGTCTGTTTTACTTGAAGTCCAAGAAAGTAGTTCATTTCACCCATCATAGACATCTCAAATTTACTTTGCATGAGTGTTGAGAAACTTTCACTCAGCTTTTTGTTAGGTGAACCAAAAATGATGTCATCTACGTAAATTTGGACGAGTAAAATGTCTTTCCCTTCTTGTCTTCTAAACAAGGTTCTATCTACCTTGCCTTTAGTAAAACCATTTTCTAATAGAAATTGAGAAAGAGTATCGTACCAGGCTCTTGGAGCTTGCTTTAGTCCATATAAGGCCTTCTTTAATCTGTATACCTGATTACCTTTGTTGGGATATGAATCCTAGAACAAGTCCTAAATGATGAATAAAAGATAAAAGATAAAGTTTTGATAAGCCAAAAGAAGACTTGAATATTTTCTAAGTGTTGACTAATCTAGTCTAGTTGAGTTGAAGTCATCTTGAACAGATCAGTAGAGTTCATATAAAAAGAAAAGTATTGTTTATATTTAAAAGATAAGTACGATGTATAAGTACTTCATATCTGTTTATAGTTGTATATGTTAAGATTGTTATTGAGCTATAATTACTGTATAGAGCTCATGATGTTTTTATGTAATGTATAGAATCATTGTATAGTTTATAAGTTGACTAAGCTTGTGTTATAAAAGCTTAATGTAGTGTAATAGTCTTGTTAGGATTAGTTGATAAACTAGATTAGTTTATGTTGTAATCTGAAGAAGCCTACTGCACAAGTCAAGTAGAAGACGCAGTCTACTACTACTGGACAAGACAGGTGCGCAAATGCACAAAGACAGGTCAACTTGAAGTTAGTTACATAAACGCGTATTGAAGATGAAATTGAAGAATTAGTTATGGAATAACTAATTAACTGAAGAAACGCGTGGAAGAATAAATGAATCAGTTACAAGTTAGTTTTCAAGAAAGGTTGTTACACAACTGAAAGTTCTTGGATTTGAAGTCTATAAATACCCCAAGGTATTCATTGGTTAAAGACGACTGAAAAACTGAAATATTGAGAATTACTACTTACAAACGTTATTGAAGATTCAAGTGAAGGAATTACTCTCAGAGTTGATTGAAGTTCAGATAGAAGCCAGAAGACAAGTGAAGAATCAAGAAGGCTACTACTGAAAATCAGAGAAGTTTTTAGTTTTTGTTTGTTATTTTTCAAGGTGCTAGATACTTGTAAAATTTCTAGTAAGATCGTAGACATATCTGGAGGTATAGTCTGTTGAAGATCTAAGTCTTCTTCTTGGGACTTTAAAGACAGGAACATACACTTGTACTCGATTGGAAGAGTTTAGTGGAAACATCACAACTGGGTTTGTGAGAGTGGATGTAGACAAGTTGTCGAACCACTATAAATCTTGTGTTTGATTTACTTTATTGTTTTGATTGTTTAAATTGCTTAATTGGTTTAACTACTTAACTGAACTAGATTAGTTGAGTATAGAACAGAGTTCTCGAATAAGTTGAGTATAATCTTGAATTGGGCTCATTGATAATTTCGTATTCCGCATATTGTACTTTGATATTTCGAAAGATTTTTGAAAAGTCTATTCACCCCCCTCTAGACATTTTCACTAGCTTACTCGTTATTAACTCAACTTGGGACCAACAACCTTTGACTTCGAAACCTGGGGGTTGTTCAACATACACTTCTTCCGCAAGAATACCGTTAAGAAATGCACTTTTAACATCCATTTGATATACAGTAAATTTCATGTAAGCAGCATATGCAAGGAACAATCGAATGGCTTCTAGTCTAGCAACAGGAGCATATGTTTCATCATAGTCTATGCCTTCAGCTTGTGAATAGCCTTGGGCGACTAGTCTAGCCTTATTACGAACAACTACATCATTCTCATCTTTCTTATTCTTGAAAATCCATCGAGTGCCAACTACATTATGATGTTTCGGTCTATCGACAAGTTCCCAGACGTCGTTTCGAACAAACTGATTCAACTCGTCTTGCATAGCAATGATCCAATTACTATCAGCCAATGCCTCATTAATGGTTTTAGGCTCGATAAATGAGAGGAAACAACACCAGCAAAACAGAGATGGACTAGATTGTTCTTGCGACTCAAAGAGTTGTCGTCTAGTCTTAACACCAACAGTAGAGTCACCAATAATATTTTCAGTATTATGCGCTGATTTCCATGTATTTCTATTTTTAACAATAGTACTATCATCTATATCATGTACAGCATCATGCATGTCAACATCATTATCATCAGAAGATTTAATGGGAGTAGACGAGTCGACTAGTTTAGGCATGTCAACTGGTCTAGTAGAGTTACCTTGAACACTTACCTTCTTCTGGTCATCTGACTCAAGAGCTTTCATGAATGGATTGTATGCTTGAACGGATTCATATACCTCTGAGTCTTTGTCAGATTCGACAGTTAGCTCAGTAACTTTCTCACTGATCTTGTTGGTAGACGAGTCCTGTTGAGATTCTTCGAAAACCACATGTGGTGTTTCTTCCACACAAAGGGTTGAGTAGTTGAATACTCTAAATGCTTTGCTAGTCGAGGAGTATCCTAAAAATATCCCCTCGTCTGCTTTAGCATCAAATGCATTCAACTTGTTTTTCCCATTGTTGTGGATGAAACACTTGCATCCAAATATATGAAAATATGAAACTCTGGGTTTTCTACCTTTCCATACCTCATAGGGCGTCTTACCTAGTGCTTTATTGATAGCACTTCTGTTTTGTGAGTGGCATGCAGTATTGATAGCTTCTGCCCAAAACTTCTGAGGCGTATTATACTCTGTCAGCATGGTCCTGCAGGCCTCCTTAAGAGTTCTGTTCCTTCGTTCTGCTACTCCATTTTGTTGTGGTGTCCTTGCTGCACTAGTAAGGTGCTGGATGCCACACTTAGAACAAAATTCTTTAATATAGCAGTTAATGAATTTAGTACCCTTGTCACTACGGATCTTGACAATTGACTGATTCTTCTCAACCTGTAACTTCTTCAACAGATCAGGCAAAAGTTGGAGGAGTTATTGGGCCATGTAAGTCCATATGTAGAAGTTCAAGAACTCTACTTGTTGAGAGGGTTGGAATAGATTTAAAAGAACCCTTTACCTGTTTACCTTTTTGACAGGATGTGCATACATGTGACTTGTAGTAGACTTCATTGGGAATGCCTTCTACAAGGTAGTCTCTGGCTATCTTATTAAGAACCTTAAAGTTTAGATGACAGAGGCGTCTATACCAGAGCCAGCCAAGTTCTTTAGGATTCTTAGTAAGTAGACAGGTGTCCCTCGGACAACTGTTCCAGTTCACTATGTACACACTTCCTTGTCTAATGCCGACCAGTAAGACTGTGTGTGTTTTCTTGTCAATGATTTCACATTTCTGACTCTTGAACTGCACCTTGTATCCACGATCACAAAATTGTGAAACAGAGAGTAAATTGTATTTCAAGCCTTCAACATAAGAAACATCTTGAATCTCTATGTCTCCATTCTGAATGTAACCAAATCCTTTAGTAACAGCAATGGAGTTATCACCAAATATCACTTTTGGTCCTTCTTGCTCATGGTAGTTTGATAAGAGAGTCTTGGTACCAGTCATGTGGTGCGAACAGCCACTGTCTATGTACCAAGTTTCTCCTGTTGAACCACCTTTCTTGTATAGATCGAGTCGACCCTGCATCGGATGACAATACATAATTTAGGTACCCTCCTTGTTTATTGGGGTCCTGGGGGGTTAGTCGAGTTCAATGGAATCCAAATGTACATTGGAGTCCTGAACAAGTTTGATCTTCTGAGCTTACGACCATATTTGTTGCAAAATAAGACCTTGTTGTCCTTATCTGGCCTATCAGTTGAGTTCGGGTCTACTCTTTGGAGATAGCCTTTTGACTTAATCTCTACTTGAGCAGGCACTTGTCTATGATAGTCAGAGTAAGGTTTGTATGCATTAGGTCCATACGGTTTATAGACATGTTTAGGTCTTTCTTCTCCTTTGATATCATATGACAAAGGTGGAGGATATAGAACAGCTTGTGTACGATATTTTGGACCTTCCTGTCTAGGTCTAGACGAGTAGAGTTGAGACTGCCTTATGAAAGGAGGTCTAGACTCTTGTCGTCTAGTCTGTACTAGTTTAGTACTCGTCTCCTCAGGATACCAGTCCTCGTATCTGACCTGATTTGGTCGTCCACGATTCCTAGTCCTTTGTTGACTTGTCTTAAACGGAACAGGCTTGTTGTTAACTTTCTTTTTACCTCCCTTGGTATTTGGAATGTTAACTTGAGCTTGTTTTGGTACAGTACCGTTAGATGGAGTGTCAATATCGTATATCATTGGTTCTTTTCCTTTATCATTTGTCAAAGAGCTTGAGATGAAAATAGTAGGGTTCTTAGGAACTTGAGTAGACGAGCTGGGTGTCTCAGCACCTATGCCTGTCTTGTCAGCATGAGCCCTATACCTATCTGACAATTCAAGGTTAACCTTAGATGAGTTAACCAGGTCAGTAAGTTTAAGGTCTAAAGTGACAACCTCAGTTTCTAAGAACTTATTACGTTCTTCAAGCTTTTTGAACTTGTTTTGTAAAACATTGAATTTATGTTTCTCAGTAGCATGTGTCTTAAGTAGGTCTTGATATAACTTGTCTGTCAGTGCACACTTGTTTTTGAGTTGTCTCAACTCTTCTTGCAAGCGTTCATTTAGGACTGTTATATTAGGATCTACTTTAGACTGAGCTTCCTTAAGATCAATGATTTCTTGTCTTAAGATGATGTTTTCATCACTGACTTCAATGAATGCCTTGTTGGCAAGTAGGAGGTCGTCTTCAACTGCACTAGTAGAGTGCTGAAGACTACTCCCTACTTTGCTACTGGCAGTATCACTTTCATCAGAATCTGATTCATCACAAGATTGAAAAGAAGTAGCAGATGATACCTCTTGGTCGATTTTAGCCATGAAGCATAGACCATCATCTACTATGAAAGCTTCATTGTGATCTGGTTCAGACGGGTAGCTAGATGAGGATGATGGCAACTCGTCTGAGTCAGAGTCATCATTGGCCATCATTGCCTTCTTACCACGGTTGTATCTTCTTTCCCTTCGTGCTTTGCGTTCTTCTCGATCATCAGTACTTAGGTCTGGACATTCATATATGTAGTGACCTGGTTTCTCACAGTTATAGCACACGAGATCATTAGTAGCCTTTTTAATAGGAGAGTTGTTCCTTCGTTTATCGCGTCTATCAGAACGAGTAATCTTCCTACCATCAGACTCTCTATCTTGTCTGTTACCTTTCGAGACTTCGTCTCTCCTTTCGGACGAGTTTCGGTCTCGTCTGGTCTAAGACGAGTTCTTAGAAGCAGACCCTCTATGCTCTCTATAGAACTTCTTATATCTTCCGAAACGTTTATTCAGCCTATCAAACTTTCTAACCATGAGGCTTACCTGATCCTTCAGACTAAGATCAGTATCTAACTCGTCTTTTACAGAAGTAGACCTAGTCTTAGTCTTAGACCTGTCTATCTTAGACGAACTAGCCTTAAAAGCAACGTTCTTAGATACAGCATGTTCTCTGTCACTACTTACTATGGGTTCATCTTCGTCTAGATCAAACTCATGGGCCTTTAGAGTTTGAAACATGGTTTCTGCTGTCCATACGTCTATATCTTGGGTATTCTTAACAAGCATTTTTACCATCTTCCATCGACTATCAAGGCTTTTGAGAATCCTAAGATTGATTTCACGTGGAGTATAAGATTTACCAAGGACTTCCAAGTCATTCATGATTTTAGTAAAACGAGTATCCAACTGGTCTATTGTTTCACCAGCTTTCATATGAAATGATTCGAATCTTTGGACTGCAGTAGAAAGCTTGCTTTCTTTGATTAGGGATGTCCCTTCACAAATGATAGCTAAGCGATCCCACATTTCTTTGGCAGTTTTACATTTTAACACTTTTCCCAGATACTCGTTAGGAAGAGTGTGTAAGATGTAATTCTTGGCCAAGCTATCCAAATTATTCTGTCTCATTTCTTCAGAGGTTAGTTCTGACCTTGGTTTCTTGACGAGTGTACCCACTGGTTGATTTGGGTCAAGGGCAGCAGTATTGGGGATCATGGTCACAATTGGACCTTCAGTGACGACGGAGATCATTAAGTCGTGAGTGGAGCTGAAGATGGCTTCCATCCTTAGTTTCCAATAGTCGTAGTCTTGTACCTGGAACTTAGGTAGCTTGTTAGCGCTGATCTCAAGAGACATGATTTCAAGAAATAAGTGCTAAGTAGAGTTATGATCAAGAATAACAGATAAGTCAAGAACAGGGAGCACGAAATAGATATAACAAGAGTATTTTGATCAAGAACACGTATACAAGAACAATCAAGGACCAAGACTTCACCCTAAGTCTTAAGTCGGTTATCAAGTAACAGCAGTTCGTAAACTACTGCTCTGATACCACTTGTAGGTCCCTAAGTTGAGTTAATATCGAGGGAAGCTAAAGAAAATGTCTAGAGGGGGGTGAATAGACTTTTCTAAAATCTTTCGATATATCAGAATTACACTGTGCGGAAATACGAAATTAACAATGAGCCCAATTAAAGTTTATACTCAACTTAATTCGAGAACTCTGTTTTATGTATACTCAACTAGTCTAGATCAGTTATGTAATTCAATCAACTAAACAATTAACCAATTAAACAACAAACAAAAACAGTAAAGTAAATCAAACACGAGATTTATAGTGGTTCGACAACTTGTCTACATCCACTCTCACAAACCCAGTTGTGAAATTCTTATTAACTCGTCCAATGGAGTAATATGTTCTTGTAGCTTTAAGTCCCAAGAAATAAGACTTAGATCTTCTCGACAACACTACCAAGTGCCTCTTCGATCTTACTAGCGATTTACAAGTATCTAGCAACTTGAAACAACAAAAGAAAATAAAACTTCTCTTCGTTCAGTAGTAGCCTTCTGATCTTCACTTGTCTTGTGTAGCTTTACTTTCTGAACTTCAATCTCTGAGAGAAAACTTCACTTGAATCTTCAACAACGCTTGCAGTATCAATATCTCAGTAATCAGTATCTCAATTATCAGTCGTCTTCAAATGATAAACTCCTTCAAGTATTTATAGACTTCGAACTTCAGCAATTCAGGTAGTTGTAACCAACCTTTCTTGATAACTGATTTCAACTGAATCTTTTTATCTATAAACGCGTTTCTTGTTATGAATTAGTTATTCCATAACTAACTTCTCCATCCTTATCTTTCACGCGTATTTGTAACTAACTTCATGATAACTTGTCTTGTGTAGTCTAGTAGATGCACTTGACTTGAAGTCCACCTGTCTTGAGTAGTAGACTGGTCTTCTCTTCTTGTGCAGTAGACTTCTAATAGAACTAATCTAGTCCTATCATCTAACCTAACAAGACTATTACATTACATTAAGCTTTTATAACAAAGCTTAGTCAACTTATAACTATACAATGAATCTATCTATTACATATAGAAACATGAGCTCTATACAACAATTATAGCTCAATAATAATCTAACATATACAAACAAAATATGAAGTACTTATAAATCGTACTTATCTTTCAATAATACTTGTATTATAAAATTGTACTTGTCTTTAACTAGTACTTGTCTTGTGAACTCTACTGATCTGTACAAGACGACTTTAACTTAACTAGACTAGATCAGTCAACACTTAGAAAATATTCAAGTCTTCTTTTGGCTTATCAAAACTTCATCTTTTATCTTTTATTCATCATTTAGGACTTGTTCTAGGATTCATATCCCAACAGCAAAGCTTCATGCACTATAAGAACTGTCTCAGATCAATTGAAGTGCCAATGATCAGGAGCATTGAATGCTATGATCACAGAAGACATATTTAATGAAGCATTTATTGCCATTAAGCCTGAACTAAGCATTGAAGTCTTAGAAGCATTAAAGACTGAAGCATTGAATGAATGTTGGAACATTCTAGTTTGCAGCAGGAATGTTCAGGGGAGTTGTCCCATCTGACCGTTGGTTGAGTGTAGAGTCTGCCACAAATAAATCTTGGGAAATGTGCATATTTGGAAACTGACACAAGTCATCTCAGCCGCATTTTTCAGAAGTCAACACATTCATTCAAGCAACCATTGAAGAAGCCTTTACACAGTGGATAATAGGATGTCAAGCTTCATAACCGTTTAAATGGTGCTGCAAATAGACAAGTTTGAAATGCTATCTCTCCAACGGATAGTTGATCAAATTTGCCTATAAATTCAGAAGTGATCAAAGGATTCAAGCATCCAACTACTTGCTATCAAACTATCATCAAGCATTCAAAGGAAACCAAAGTTGTTCTTAAGAATCCCAAGTTTCCTGATCACTTCAAATAGCTAAGCCAATTCTTATCCCAAGCTTAACATTGAGATATCCTAATCCTTTTCACTGTTCTTATTGTAAAGGATATCTCTACTAGTTGGAACCAAACCTCAAACCCTTACCTCATTTAGTGAAGGAGTGTTTGTTGTAGAAGTGAGGAGTTAAGGACTGTTATTGAGAAACACAGTCTTAACTCAGAGAGATTGAGCACTAGGACTCAGATTATCCTAGGGATCAAAGCACTAAGAGAGTGTTGTTGATCAGTGCACCTTGGCACTATAAAACAAGCTAATTCCATTGTTAAGGAATTATCCTATTCAATCAGGGAAAGTGGATGTAGGAGTATTGAGACTCTGAACCACTATAAACTACTGTGCCATTTACTTACTGCTTTCATTCTATTGTTTGCATTGCTTTTCTCTCAATCATTCATTTCCAAAGAATACAATTCAGTAACATTAGAAAAACTGTTTTGGACAATGTCCCTGATTCATTGTTTGTTTTCAGAAATTAACTTGGAGTATTTTCTCAAAGAAAAGGCCAACCACATTCCGCACTTAGAATATCTCTTAGATATCTATTCAAATGATCACTGTCTAGTTTTCAGTAGGACAATTATCTTTGGAAAATCACTCAGGAAAGTTGTCAAGACAACCTTCCTGATCATACCAGCTACAGCTTTTAAAGAAGAAAAAAAGAAGAATTTGCATACACAAGTGCATTCCCCCCCCCCCTCCCCCCCATACACTTGTGTCATACTCCATCAAGGACCAACAAGTGGTATCAGAGCAGGGGTTCAAAGACCACTGCCTCTGAAAATCCAACTGATTTTCAAATCACATCATTTATGTGGTCACTGAACTGATCCAAAATTTCTGAAAAACCTATTTGTGTTATCTAACCTATTTCTATAGAAATGGCTAACAATGCAGTTCCAGGAGATGTTGTCAATACCATCAACAACATGGGTCCAAATCAAGTGAACCATATTTCACATCATAAACTGCCAATGTTCTCAATTGAGAACTATGATTTCTGGAAGATCAGGATGAGAGCACATCTTTCCTGCCAGCATGATGAAATGCTCAAAGTCATCACCAGAGGACCATTCACCTTCACCAAGCTTAATCCCAAGGTCACTGATGCTCAGAAAGCAGACCCAATGGAGCTATTGCCAAAAGATGAGGATGAACTGACAGCAGAAGAGAGAAAAAGGCACAATCTGAACTACATTGCCATGAACACCTTGTACCAGACTATTCCAGATGCAGTGATGGGAAGAGTGTATCACTGCACCACAGCAAAAGAGATCTGGGATACCCTAGCACTTATGTGTGAAGGTACCCAAAAGATCAAAGAAAACAAACTTCAAGTGGCCATCCAAAAGTATGAGCAATTCACTATGGAGCCCAATGAAACCATTGATCATCTTGATGGCAGATTCACTGACATCATGAATGAGATGAATTCTCTGGGCAAGTTCTATGCCAAAAGAGAAGTTGCACTGAAAATTCTAAGAAGTCTCACATCCAAATGGGACATATATTCAGTCATGATGCAGAACACCAGCAATCTTGACAACATGCCTATGCAGCAGGTGTTCTCTGAACTCAAAGCATATGAGTTTGATCTAAACAGGAAGAAAGTACATGAAGAGCCATCCTCCTCAAGCAAAGGTGTTGCATTCAAGGCTGCTGAGTCAGAAAAGAAGAATGCACAGAAAACATCTCAAATTGTCTCCAAGACTGAGATGAAGGAGGATTTGGCACTTATGGCAAGGAGATTTGAAAAGCTCAACTCCAGATTTGGTAGATACAAAAAGTTCTACCAAGAAAACAGGACCAGAAGAAGATACAGTTCTCCTGACAACAAATCAGAGGACAAACTCTCTGATGAAAAGAAGGCTGACAAGTATGCTGACAAAAAGAAGTACAGAAAAGGTGAACCATCATCATCCAGGAGGAAGGAGTCCTCAAGCAAGAAAAATGATGATGAAGATGTGTGTTACAACTGCCAGAAAAATGGTCACTTTCAGTATGATTGTCCTGACCTCAGTTCAAAAGAAAGGAAAGAGAGGCAGAACAAAAGAGACAAAAGGCTGAACAACAGGAAGGCTATGATAGCAGGAGAATCAACAAGTGAAGAAAGTGTGTACTCATCTGAGGATGGGTTGTTCTCCAACAGTGACAGTGAAGAAGACTGTCAAATGGCCTTTGAAAATGAAGAGGTATGTTCATCCTCCAACTCTTCTAATGACACACAGGAATCTAGTGAAATCCACTTTAATTTTGGAAAGTTATTGGAAGATTTCACCAGAATGCAAGAAGTATGCAATATGGCATTGAGAGAAAATGAATAGTTGAGATCTAAAGTCAAAGTCACCAACCTTCCTGAATCAGAGGTTGACATTAGATCAACTGAGTTGTATCAACAGATTGTGAGAGAACACAGTGAATTGTCTCTCAAAGTCTCTGAACAACAAAAGTTGATTGATGAACAAAATCTGGTTCTAAAGAAAAAGGACTTTGACCTTAGGACTCTTCAGGCTAAATTTGAAAATCTCTCTAATGAATTTGATACTCTTAAATTAAGTGAGGGGAGCCTGAAACTGAAAATGTCTGCCTTGAACAAATCTGCTAAGGCAATAGAGGAAATTCAAGGGTTTCAAAGACCAATGGCTCAAAGAAGTGGATTAGGCTATAATCCATTTGAACCCTCACCTGGTCTTAGCATTGCTTCAACAAGCAATACTAAGATGATCTTTGTAAGGTCAGTGGCTCAGCAAAAAGAAAATGAAATGGAAGTGAATCAGCCACTGATCAAGGGTAAGGGTAAAGAAACTCTTATACCTACTCAAGTAAACAATGCTTCTAAACCCAAACCTAAGGAAAAGGTTAAGAACATTGTATACAAGAGGAATGAGGTTCAGAAGGGGAGAACCAATGGAAGGCCAACCCAACTGAACACTCATCAGTGGAGTTGTCCAAAAACTGTTCAGAAAAGGCCAACTCAAATGAGGCAACCTCAACTGGGCAGATTAAGGCCCAACCCCACTGACAGGTATAACAGCTTCAGGAAGCCTTGACCTTTCATGCCAAAGGGAAAAGGTCATCCAAGCTCCTACCCACAAAGATCTTACCAAGCTGCACCTAAGTCTAGTAATTTCAGGAGACATGTCCCTAAGAAATTCACCAACCCTCCTGAACCTTACAAGATTAACACCCATACACAGAAACCACCTAAGGCATTTCAGGGTAGGACTGTGTATGTAGATGTAAATGGGAACCAAGTCAGTCACTTTGAATCAATCAGAGTAATTAGGTAGATTTGGGTTCCAAAAGGTACAGCTAACCCCCTAGGACCCAACATTCAAAGGGTACCTAAAGTCTGACTTCGCAGGACTGCAAGGACCACAAGAAGAAGAGAAGCATCAACAAGAAAACAGCATGGTACTTGGATAGTGGATGTTCAAGACACATGACTGGAAACAAGGAGCTTCTCTCAGAATTCATTGAAAAAGATGGTCCTTCAGTAACCTTTGGAGATAGCTCTCAAGGAATTACAAGAGGTTATGGTACATTAAATATTGGTAGTGTAAAAATTACTGATGTTTCATATGTTCTAGGCCTAAAATATAACTTGTTATCTATAAGTCAGATTTGTGATAAAGGATACAGTGTTGAATTTGCACCTAATGAATGCATTATCAAAGACAAATCAACACAGCAGGTGCTACTAACAGGGGTGAGAAAGGGAAATGTCTATTTTGCAGATTGGAGCAAAACCCCTGAAGCATTCTGTCTTGTTGCCAAAAGCACAAATGAACAGAGTTGGCTGTGGCACAAGAGACTGAATCACCTGAACTTCAAAACCATCAACAAACTTGCAAGAAACTCTCTAGTTAAAGGGCTGCCTAACCAAGTGTTCTCTAAAGAACATGTATGCCAGCCATGTCAGGAAGGAAAGCAAATCAAAGCTTCATTCAAAGGAAAACCTGTCATTTCAACTGAGAGAGTTCTTCAACTATTGCATATGGATTTATTTGGCCCAATTATCCCAGTAAGTATTAATGGAAGAAAATATGCTCTAGTTGTTGTTGATGATTTTTCCAGGTACACTTGGGTGGTATTTCTCCTGAACAAAAAGGAAACTCAAGTCAAGCTACCTGAATTGATGATGAGATTGAGCAATGAAAAGGGCCTAAGCATTGTCAAGATCAGATCAGACAAAGGCACAGAATTCATAAACTCATACATCAATGAGTACTGCAGCAAGAATGGCATCACACATGAGACTTCAGCAGCAAGAACACCTCAACAAAATGGTGTTGCTGAAAGAAGGAACAAAACCTTGAAAGAAGCAGCAAGAACACTAATTGCTGAAACCAAATTGCCTAAAAGGTTCTGGGCTGAAGCCATCAACACTGCATGCCACACTCAAAACAGGTCCTTAATCACTAAAGGACCAGGTAAAACTCCATATGAAATATGGAAAGGTAGATTGCCCACTATTGCCTATTTTCATATATTTGGTTGCAAGTGTTTCATTCACAATAATGGGAAAGAGCAATTGAAAGCTTTTGACAGCAAAGCTGATGAAGGAATATTTGTTGGATATTCACAAATCAGCAAAGCTTATAGAGTCTACAATTGTAAAACCCTTGTTGTGGAAGAAACACCTCATGTTGTGTTTGATGAATCTATTAATGAGTTCAGGGATAGAAACCTGAATATTGATGAGATAACACAAAGAACAACCAGATTGAGGCTTCAAAGCAAGGAAACAGTGTTTGTAGATGTTGCCCAGCCTGAACTCCATGAAAATCAGAAACTAGACAACCTACCTGATGGCAATCAACCTGAGGACAACCAACCTGAAGGAGAAATTGAATTGACTGACTCCATCCCAGTTCAAAATCAGGTAACAACTACCAATGAAGAAGCATGCAATGCTGAGGTAGTAAATGGATCCAATATTCAAGGGGGAACCAATGAAAATGTCAACTTATCTGACAATGAGGACAATACCCCTGAATATGATCCTGAACTTGATCCTTCAATAAAATTTCCTGAATTTAATGAATCTAGGATCCAACCACAGAAGAGGACAATCCTTCTAAAGGGATCAGGTCTAGAAGGACCTGGTTGCAAGACCACCCAACTAGCCTGATACTTGGTAATCCAAGTGATGGGATCAAAACTAGAAGATTTCATGCAGAAAGTGCTTTGATTTGTTGTTTTCTTTCAGAACAGGAACTAAAGAACATTGAGGAAGCACTACAAGACACCAACTGGATTATTGCCATGCAAGAAGAGCTGAACCAGTTCACCAGGAATGAAGTGTGGGAACTAGTGGAAAGGCCAACTCATCAAGATGTCATTGGAACCAAATGGGTGTACAAGAATAAGAAGAATGAAAATGACATCATTGTGAGAAACAAAGCAAGACTGGTGGCCAAAGGATACTGTCAATCTGAAGGGATTGATTATGATGAAACATTTGCACCAGTGGCTAGACTTGAGGCAATCAGACTCTTCTTAGCATATGCAGCTCACATGAGGTTCAAAGTATATCAGATGGATGTGAAGAGTGCATTTCTCAATGGGGTACTGAAAGAAGAAGTGTATGTTGAACAGCCCCCAGGCTTTGATGAAGGAGATAAGGTGTATAGATTGAAGAAAGCCCTCTATGGCTTAAAGCAAGCTCCAAGAGCTTGGTATGACACCTTATCACAGTTTCTTCTAGATCATGGTTTTATCAAAGGCACTGTTGACAGAACCTTGTTCAGAATCTGTGAAGGAGATGATATTTTGTTAGTCCAAATCTATGTGGATGACATTATATTTGGATCTCCAAATGAGAAAATGTGTGAGAAATTCTCCAAACTCATGCAAAGTAAATTTGAGATGTCCATGATGGGATTGATGAATTTCTTTCTAGGACTTCAAGTCTCTCAATCAAAGAATGGAATATTCATCAATCAGGCCAAGTATACAAGGGACATGATCAAGAAATTTGGATGTGCTTCAAGCAAACCTGTTAGAATTCCCATGAATACTAACTGGAAGATGGACCCTGATGAAAGTGGAATATCTACCAACTCCACTGAATATAGAGGCATCATTGGATCCCTACTCTATCTCACTGCAAGCAGGCCTGACATCACATTTGAAGTTGGAGTATGTGCCAGATTTCAAGCAAATCCAAAGAAGAGTCATCTTGAAGCTGCCAAGAGGATTCTAAGATATCTCAAGGGAACTGAGAATCTTGGATTATGGTATCCAGTTGATGACAACATTGAGCTCACTGGATATTCAGATGTAGACTATGGAGGATGTAGAATTGACAGAAAATCCACCTCTGGAACATGTCAATTCTTGGGCAGCAAGCTGATCTCATGGTTCTCAAAGAAGCAGAATACAGTTGCCACATCAACAACTGAAGCTGAATATGTAGCAGCTGGGAGTTGCTGTGCACAGATACTTTGGCTCAGACAGCAACTCAGAGATTACAAAGTCATTACAAATGAAGTTCCAATATTCTGTGATAACAATAGTGCAATTGCTATTTCACAGAATCCAGTGCTCCACACCAGATGCAAACATGTTGATATCAAGCATCATTTCATTAGGGATCATGTGGAGAAGAAAGATATCAAGCTTGTCAAAATTCACACTGATAAACAAAAAGCTGATATTTTGACAAAGCCCTTAGCTGAAGCAAGGTTCTTGGAACTCTCAGCTGAATTGGGCTTACTTGATCCAGGCAAGGTGGAGAAATGAAGAAGGATGCTCAAATGAAGGGGGGAAGTTCATAAAAATGAACTTCAGCAAAGTTGACCAACCTCACTGAAGTTTTCTGGCTTTAAGAAAAACTCAGTAGAGTTGTCCATATCACCTTCAGCAAGGTTGATCAGGGTGATTGACCATGTGGGACCCAGTCAGCATAATTGGGACCCACTCAGGAATATTGGTCAGCATTTTTGACCAAAATAGTAGTCAAAACATATCTCAGGATGATTGTCCAAGGTAATAGGGTGATGATTGCTATTTTTAGCATTGATTGGACATTTAAAAGAATTTTTGGGCTAAGAGTAGGCCATTTTAGGATGGCGTGTGATATTAAGGTTTTTGCCCCCAAAATGGCAAATCAGCATTTAATGCAAAAATCTCCTTTAAGATTGCATTAATTACTGTGCCATCATCAAAGCCATTGATTAACCCTAAACCTTCATCTAACCGTTTCACGGCCCACAACCCCACTTTATCCATTTGGTTTTATGATTTGTCCACCCTCAAATCCTTTTGTCCAACGGTTAACAAAAACCTTGCATATAAAAACCTTCAGTCTTTGCCCTCACTTCCTACGCACAAAAAATTTCTAACCCTTAAGCTTTTTTTTGAAAAACCTCTCAAAACCTGCAATTTTCTCTATTCTCCAAACTCAAAAATTTATCCATGGCTCCCAAACTGAAAAAAGAAGAGTTAGTAAACTTCAATGATCCATCTCTGGACATTGATTTTACTTATCTAAGCAACATCAATTCTCTATGGTTTGAGAAGTTGGTAGCCTTCGACAGCCCTAATATAGATATTCATCCAGTCCTCCAATGGCTTAGGGAGGCAGGGCTCGAAAAATTCTTAGGCACCAAGCCTGATTCTTGTCTCAACCCATTCATGGTTGAGTTCTTTGCCCATCTAAGATGGAAGGGCAAGAAAGGTGATGTGTGCACCAAGTTGACTTATGATGAAGAAGATGAAGAATAAGAAAGTCAACACACCATCATCTTCACCTCTGAGGATCTTGATGCCAGCTTTGGGCTGCCCTCAGAAGGCCTGAACCCAGAATTATACAGAGAAGGAGAGGAGCAGGAATTTTCAAATCCATGGATGAAAGTTCCTAAGAAGCTGGTAGGTGGCCAAAACAAGAAAACCTTGAAACCACTATATGAGCACCTATTTGATGTTGTGGTCAAAAGCTTGCTAAGTCACTCTGGGAGTGTTGAGCAAATTAGTCTGCAAAAACTAAGAGCAATGGATGCTGTGATTGACTCTGCTGAGAGAGGAGTCAAATTTGATTGGAAGACTTTCATTCTTGGCAAAATGATGAATGAAAAGTACAAATTCAAGGAGGTGAAGCACCACAAGGTTGTGGTGGAAGGAAAGCTTCAATACTGCACAAGAGCAAGCTTGCTCTTGGAAAGATTTGCTCATTACCCACCTGCAACTCAAACCAAAGCCATTCCCAGCCCTCAAGATCATGTTCAGAAAGCTATCCTCTAAGACAGAAAAGAGGAAGCAAGGGGCAGTAGCACAGCAAGCACACACAGTTGCAAAGGTTGCTAGATCTTCTCCAAGGAAGAGGAAGGCTCAGACAGAGAAACCTCAGCCAAAGATAAAGAAAATGAAGCAGATTCTTAGTGAATCCTCACCAGAAAGCCAGTCTGGAAGTGGAGGTGTCACTTCTGAGGAGATTGACAGAGTTGAGGAAGAAGGAGTCAATCCTCCTGAAGAGGGAGAAGAGATCAGGGAAGTTGTCCCTCTCCAGCCTGAATCTGTAACTGGGTATAGAGATCTTGATAAGCCAACAAGGTCTGAAAGAAGGAGAAGGATAATCAAAACTTCTGAGAAGCAGAAGCTGATGGAGGAGGAGAAACAAAAGAAAGAATTTTTCAAGGAGATTAGACAAGCCAGTAGGTCTAACTCCAAGTCAAGGTCCAAGTCTAAGAGCCCTGGAGCCAACTCTCCTGATATTCAATCTCAAAGAATATCACCATCACATGCTGAGCAACAGCCTGAAGAGGAGGAGTGCAAGACTCCTGAAGATGCTCCCATTGTTGCTAAAAAGGTCTATTCTCCTGAAGGTGCTCCTGACAGGACAGGCATTGATGTATTGGCTGACCTAGCTGATATTGAAGATAGGCCATTCTCCCCCCTTGACCCTAGACTTCTATCCTACACCAAACTTCTTGAAACTGCTCTTCAAGAAGGTGATCAATTTACTCTCCCACCCATTCAAGCCATTCCAATAACCTCCTCAGGAACATTGCTCTCTAAAGCACCTGAGTCCCAAATTATCTTAAGTTCATCTGAACCCAACCCATCTGAACCCCAGTCCAACCTTCCTGAACCCAACCTTTCTGAATCACAACTTCAACTTCCTGAAGCCCAATCCAACCCCCCTGAGTCTCAAGACAACTCTTCTGATGATGATGGAGAAGAGTACACTTATGAAGGGATGCTGAGGCAGATTGCCAAGGCTAATGTTGATGAGCTATATCCTGGTTTGAAGGAATTTCCAAGGTTGCAGCAACAATTCTATGATCTCAGAGCCCTTGTGGAGATCAAAGATAGAACCATTGTGGAGATAGCTCAGGCTATCAAAGATAAAGGTGTTAACTGGTGGCGGGTGGAAGAGAACAGGCTTCTACATTTTGCAAATGTAAAGAAGACAAGTGTACTGACTACTGAAGCCTTGTTCTGCACAATTATATCTGAGAAAGTGCGTGCTGAAAGAGAAAGAATAGCAAAGGGGATCAGACACCCTGACAGCACCTCAGATGATAATGATGATGATGATGACAACACCAATCCCAATCCTCCTGGCCTCAAATCTGCTTAGGTACATTACTTGACCTATCATTCAATTAAGGACTCTGATCAATCAGAGGAGTTGACCAAGGGTGGTGACTCAGTCCAAGATGCATTGGCCAAGGATGGTTCTTCTGAGCCTGAGGCAAAGCTTGACAATGTTGAGACTTCCATAGGAGAAGCTGGTTTGACTAAAGCCTCATCAATGTCAGCACAATTGGACATTGACCAGCCTTTAGTCATTCAGGATGACTCAGTGGACTTGGGATGCCCAAGCACTGTGATCTCCCAACAACTGCCCTCTATGGATCCTGTTGAGGATATGGAGGTGTCAGGTTTAGGTCAAGAAGGAGTTGAAAAGGAAATTAGTATTGAAAAATTAGAGGGAGGTGATGGTGAGTGTGTGATTACTGGTAGCATGAGTGCACCACAATTAGAGGGAGATGAAGTTGAAATATTGGGTGCAGCCCAATATGAGAGTCAGGTTATTCTTCAAGTCAAATCTGAACTTGATGAATCCCTTGGTGAAAGGAGGCCTGATTCTCCAGTGAATGTGAGCCCATCATCAATAAAAGAAGAAAAGAATGTAGTTGAAAAAGAGGGAGAAGGTGCTGATGTATCAGACCTTAAGGGAGATGAAAAGAAAGAGGGTGTTGAGGGTGATTTAACTAACACTTTGAGTTTTGCAGATTCAGTTGTTGTCACTATAGAACAAATTTTTGCAGATGCTTCCCTCGCAGATATCCCAGTTGATGCTGATATTGATCTTGAAGCCATCTCAGCAAATGTGTCCACTCTGAATAAAGTCTACTTTGAGCAAGCCAATGCCACTGAAGCTGGATTGCAACTTGCCACACAAACTGCAACCTCCATTGAGGAGCAATCAGAGAAATTGGACACATTGGTCAGGGAAGTTGGGAAGGCACATGCTGAAACTGTTGACACCCTTGAAGGCCAAGGAAAAACTCTAGCCTCTGTGGAGATGAGGCTCACTGGCTCAGAAGAAGTGATTTTGCCAACATTGGATGCCAGAATTAGTGGTGTTGAAACTGGACTGCAAACAGTTTCAACAGAAGTTACCAAGGCTAAGGATGCAATGGCAAAATTCACAAAAACTGTGAAAAATGAGCAGCAAGGTCTAAAGGATCTCTACAAGCACAATGTACTGGCCCTAAAGAGAACAATTAAGGATGCCTTGAGGCAGAGAACAGCAGCTCAAAGGAGGAATGCTGAGGAGTTAAAAGCTGCAATGGTGAAGGAGGCTGCTGAGAAGTTCACAGTAGAACTTATGGCCAAGGTCTCTGATCAAGTTGTGTCCAATCTCACTGAGCAACTGCAGGCCAAACGTGATCAATCCCTGAAGGCTACACTTGATGCTATTGTTGCTCAGAAAATGAAGCCAGTTCATACCTTTCTGAGTATGGCAGATGATAGGATGCAAAACATCCATGATGAAAATGTCTATTTGCTGCAAGAACTGAAGTCTCTCACTCATTCTCATTCCCATCTCTCTGTCACCATCAGTGACTTGAAGCCCCAGTGTTTTGATAATGCCAAAAAGGGGGGAAAGAGAGAGAGCTAGGGCAAAGGGAACCTTGAAGATAGGTGAATCCAAGGGAAAGGAAAAGGTCCCTGAGGTTGAGGAAGAGGAAGAAGAAGACATTGGGAAAGGCAAAGGCCCAATGAACATTGAAGATCTAACTGAGGAAGAGCAAATTCAGATTGCAGTAAAGGAATCCATGGCTTCTGCAATGGAAAGTCAGGCTAGAAGGCAATAGAGACCTGGTGGTGAATCTGCAGGCCTTGACCCCAAAGAAAAGATTATTGAAGTAAGGGGGAAGGTGACCAGGGCCTCTGAAAGAAAAAGAAAGGAACAAGCCTTCACTGAATTCCCAACCAGCCTGACTCTACCATCTAAATTTCAATCTGAAGATTCAACTCCACTAAGAAAGTCAAAGAGGCTGAAGAAAGCAGCCAAGTTGCCTGAAATCCAAGAAGAAGAAGCAGGAGAAGAAGAACAGGTCAAAGAACCTGAAGTCAGAATGCCCAAACTTGCTGATGATCCTTCAAAGTTGTTTGAGGAAGGATTTGGAAAGGATCCTGAAACTCATGAAAAGCTGGCTCTTTAGAGAGCTAAGGAGAAGATGGATCAGTTGGTTGAGGCCAACAAAGCAAGAGATGAAAGAAGGGCAAACTTCAAAGCTCCAAGAAGAAGGGCATCTTACAAAAGACTCAAGCCTCAGATGCTGCAAAGAAGGGATACTCAGTACCCTCACCATGACAAGTGGGTGCCAATCTCACTTAATGATGCATGGGAGGAGGCCAAAAGAAGCTTTGTGTATGACTTCTATGTCATAGGAAAGTGGCTTGGTGAAAATGTTGATGAGGTATTTGTGCAGTTCATGTTTGAAAACCATAGGGATCTATACCAGAAGCTGTTTGCAGCAGCTGACATGGCAAGGATAGAATTCAAAGCCCCTGGTCCTATTTTGTACATGCCTCCCAAGTTCAATGGGAACTTAATTGATGAAGGAAAGATTCTGGAGGAGTTCATCTCAATCATGAGGATGGAGAAGATGAAGCTTGGCCCCAAAGGAACCAATCAGGACATTTGGGAGCTGAAGAAGAGGGTCTGGGCTCAGTATGGAATTGCTCCTCAGGATGATGGAACTCTTTGAAGCATAAGTTCACCCCTTCCTTTATTATTTTTTTTTTTTTTTTGTTGTTTTGATGATATTTTGTCTGTATCAGTTAGTGAGTCCTTCAAATTTTCTGCTTTGTAATGCCTCATGAAATATATGAAAGGATCACTACTTTTCTATCAAGAGATAACAACTCATTATCTCAACTAACCTGACATGACCTATATACTTGATTTATTTGTGCTAACAGTTTGTTTCAGGAAAGATGACCAGATCACTCATCCTGAAGATATAATCTAAGTCAAGTTCCCTTTGTAATAGGTTTTGGCATCATCAAAAAGGGGGAAATTGTTGGGAAATAAAATGATTTTGATTAAGATACCAAAACCCCTGATTGATGATGATCGGATTAGTTGAGATACAGTCTTGAAAAGTATCAGTCTAGTTGTCTCAGGATAGTTGAGACAGTAAAAATGTCTAAGCCTAAATCTCATAAATGTTGTGAGATTTATAGTTCAGGGTAGTTGTCCAAAGCTGAAATGTTAGGCAGCTTGTTAAGTGTTAGTTGACAGGACAAGTTTGCTGAGTATACAAGACAAGCTGACTAAAGTGGACAACATGGCGGAAAGATCAAGGAGTGATAAGGCAAAGCTTCATGCACTATAAGAACTGTCTCAGATCAATTGAAGTGCCAATGATCAGGAGCATTGAATGCTATGATCACAGAAGACATATTTAATGAAGCATTTATTGCCATCAAGCCTGAACTAAGCATTGAAGTCTTAGAAGCATTAAAGACTGAAGCGTTGAATGAATGTTGGAACATTCTAGTTTGCAGCAGGAATGTTCAGGGGAGTTGTCCCATCTGACCGTTGGTTGAGTGTACAGTCTGCCACAAATCAACCTTGGGAAATGTGCATATTTGGAAACTGACACAAGTCATCTCAGCCGCATTTTTCAGAAGTCAACACATTCATTCAAGCAACCATTGAAGAAGCCTTTACACAGTGGATAATAGGATGTCAAGCTTCATAGCCGTTTCAATGGTGCTGCAAATAGACACGTTTGAAATGCTATCTCTCCAACGGATAGTTGATCAAATTTGCCTATAAATTCAGAAGTGATCAAAGGATTCAAGCATCCAACTACTTGCTATCAAACTATCATCAAGCATTCAAAGGAAACCAAAGCTGTTCTTCAGAATCCCAAGTTTCCTAATCACTTCAAATAGCTAAGCCAATTCTTATCCCAAGCTTAGCATTGAGATATCCTAAGCCTTTACACTGTTTTTATTGTAAAGGATATCCCTACTAGTTAGAACCAAACCTCAAACCCTTACCTCATTTAGTGAAGGAGTGTTTATTGTAGAAGTGAGGAGTTAAGGACTGTTATTGAGAAACACAGTCTTAACTCAGAGAGATTGAGCACTAGGACTCAGATTATCCTAGGGATCAAAGCACTAAGAGAGTGTTGTTGATCAGTGCACCTTGGCACTATAAAACAAGCTAATTCCATTGTTAAGGAATTATCCTGTTCAATCAGGGAAAGTGGATGTAGGAGTATTGAGACTCTGAACCACTATAAACTACTGTGCCATTTACTTACTGCTTTCATTCTATTGTTTGCATTGCTTTTCTCTCAATCATTCATTTCCAAAGAATACAATTCAGTAACATTAGAAAAACTGTTTTGGACAAAGTCCCCGATTCATTGTTTGTTTTCAGAAATTAACTTGGAGTATTTTCTCAAAGAAAAGGCCAACCACATTCCGCACTTAGAAAATCTCTTAGATATCTATTCAACTGATCACTGTCTAGTTTTCAGTAGGACAGTTATCTTTGGAAAATCACTCAGGAAAGTTGTCAAGACAACCTTCCTGATCATACCAGCTACAGCTTTTAAAGAAGAAGAAAAGAAGAATTTGCATACACAAGTGCATTCCCCCCCCCCCCATACAGTTGTGTCATACTCCATCAAGGACCAACAGAACCAAATGAGTATGTAAAAACAAGACGGATGAAAATGGTGTCATGACAAGGAACAAGGATAGACTTGTTGCGAAGGGTTATTCACAATCAGAAGGGATTGATTATGACGAGATTTTTGCACATGTCGCACGTCTTGAGTCTATTAGACTATTCCTAACTTATGCATTGCAAATGAGATTTAAGGTGTGTCATATGGATGTCAAGAGTGCATTTTTAAATGGAGTACTTATGGAGAAAGTTTATATTGAACAACCTCCAGGTTTTAAACAAAACCAGTAGGTATATCGTTTAAAGATGGCACTCTATGGACTAAAAAAGGCTCCTAGAGCTTGGTATGATACACTATCGCAGTGCTCCATGTATATTTATGGGTTTCAACTCGTCTCATAGGGGGTTTCGGTGTTACGATCCAATCACTTCCCGCTTTTTCACACTCGCCATGATCAGTTTGATTAAAATGTGTTCCCGTTCTCGGCTCCTTCTACTTCATCCTTGTCTGATGATTATGTTGAATTCAACTCATTTATGGAGCAATTTGCTCGTCCTCGCCAGTCGGCCTGTCAGTTTCCTTGTGGTCTTTGCCCTAATTCCCACTCACCTGCTCAGCCAACTGACCCACCTCTAGCTCCTGCTCGCCCAGCTGCTCAGCTTCCTCCGATAGCTCGCCCAGTTGTTCGACCCATGGCTCCTACTTCTCTGATGCCCAACCTCAATCGATTGTTGTTCGCTCAGTTGTTTGGCCCTCGTTCTTGCTCGCCCTCTCTTAGTTGACTCGACCTCTTATGATGCTCGCCCTCTTGTTGTTCCATCACACACAATGGTTACTCGGGCAAAATCTGGGATTTTCAAGACTCGTCACATTACTGATATTGCTACCACTAGGCTCCTATCTGCCCTCTCTGTTTTCAATGAACCTAAGGGTTTTAAATCAGTCCTTCATCCCCCCTCCACAAATATTATTGGTTCGAAATGGGTCTTTCACACAAAATATCTCGCGGATGGAAGAATTGGTCGATATAAGGCTCATCTGGTCACCTAAGGCTTCTCCCAAATTCCTGGCCTAGATTTCTCGCACCCTTTCCATCTAGTGGTTAAAGTTGTTATTGTTCGCATAATTCTGTGTCTAGATTTACAGAATCAGTGGCACATTCATCAGTCAATGTGAACAATGCTTTTCTTCATGAGGTGTTGATTAATATTGTGTACATGGCTCAGCCCCCTAGGTTTGTCAATCCTCGTTTTCTCAATCATGTTTAACGTCTCAAGAAATCTATATATGGTCTTCTACAGGCTCCTCTCGCTTGATTTGTTCATTTCAGTAGCTTTCTCAAGACGTTGGGTTTCACTTGCATTCAAGTAGACACTTCCCTCTTCTATTACATCTGAGGTAATGTTACTTTATATCTATTACTGTATGTTGATGATATCATTGTGACAAAAAAGGACCGGGCCTCTATTCGCTAGTTTATCCGACATGTCAACAAAGAATTCGCCATCAAGGATCTTGGACGCCTCAGTTACTTCCTCGGCCTTGAAGTTACTCATACTTCTGATGGTCTTTTCCTCAGTCGGGTGAAGTACGCTCATGACATTCTTATTCGTGTCGAGCTCTTTGACTCAAAACCTATCTCCACTCCCCTCATCATAGGGGAATCTCTTGTTAGCACTGGCATTGCCTTGACGACCACACTTTTTACCGCTCGCTCGTCGGCGCACTGAAATATCTGACTATCACTTGCCTGGATCTTTCTTATGTTGTTAATCATGTCAGCCAGTTCCTTCAGTTGCCCACTGTTGACCACTTCCTTGCTGTAAAATGATTCTCAGATATGTCAAACGTACCATCAATTTCGGCCTAGCTTTTGGTTGCGAGAGTGACTACTCGTTTGTCGGCTACTCTGATGCCAACTAGGCTCGTTGCACTACTACTCGCCATTCCACATACATCTACTCAATCTTTTTGGGTGGAAATTTGATGTCATGGAGTACGAAGAAACAACCTATTGTTGCTCGCTCGAGCTGTGGGTTCGAGTATATAACACTCGCGAACCCTGCTTAGGAAGTTGTTAGAGTTACTTATATACTTCAGGAACTCGGTCAACTCCCCATGTCCGCCCCAACTCTCCTATTCGACAACAAAAGTGCCTTATTCTTGAGTTAAAATACGGTTGTCCACAAGCGTGCAAAACCAAGGTTGTAAAAATCGGAAATGGGTAGTCGGTCGGAACACGGTCGGATTCACAGGGCTGAATATCAAACCAAGCTATTCGATACTCGATTCGATATCGTTTGGTAAAAGCTCGTTTGAACTTGGTTCGACATAGATATCAAACAAGCTTGAACATATATTTACATTCGGTATGGTCCAAAGCTCGGTTCGAGCTCGAGCTCCATAAGTAAAAAAAGATAAATTTAGTGTAAAAATGTCAAACTACTCGAGCTCGGCTCGTGTTCGACTCGAATAAAGCTTGTTCAAGCTCGGCTCGTTTAATTATCAAACAAGCTCAAACACTAATTTCAAAGCTCGATAATATTTCAAACAAGCTTGAACAGGATCGCGTTCGGCTCGACTCATTTACAGCCCAAACGGCCGCATAGCGCCTACGCACCGACTAGGAATTCTTAGTTTTTTTTTTTATATAATTTTAGGGACATGTGAGCCAATGTCCCACAAATAAAATTAAGTCTTATTGGCTTAGGCCCATTAGGGTTCAACAACATTAAAGTGCAACGGACTTAGGAATCCTTAGAACTAATGTATCTACATTCTACAGTGAGCAGCGGCGCAAGCAGCGCAGTATACACTATTCTAGATGGCAGACGACACGAGCAGCGGTAGGGCGGCACAAGCAGCGTCAGGGTGGCGCGAGTAGCGACAAGCGGACGACATTGTGTCTGCATTTTTTTTTTTTAACTAAATCAAGGATTCACTCATCACCTCTTTTCGAGTTTGAACGAAAATGGAGAAAAAATCGGCAATTCGACCGCCTAGGCGGCGACTCGACCGCCTAGGCGCTGCCCTGCCTCTCCACCGATTTTAACCACCATCTAGCAAGAAATTGCAGCGGCTAGTGGACGCCTAGCGCCTAATCCCCGCCTAGCCCGATTTCTGCAACACTATGCAAAACACATCGACATTGACTGCCATTTCATTCGCGAGTTTGTTTCTTCTGACCTCCTGCTCGCCCAGTTTGTTCCATCTCATCTCCAGCTCGCTGATGTCTTCACCAAAAGTCTTCCTCGACCGATCTTTGAATTATTACGTTCCAAGCTTTGCGTTCATCCTCATCCTCAATATCGCTTAACGGGGGTAATATATAGGGAATAGTGTAATATATGAATAATATATATCTTTGGATTTAGTCAATATATATCTTTGCATATACCTTATATTTCTCATTATAAATACCTTATATTTCTTAATGACATGGTTTTTGTATTTACCTTATATTTTTCATTGTAAATACTTATAAATATTTAATTATTTATATCACCTCATTAACGGTGATCATGATATACCTATTCTCACACCCATCCATCTCGTAGATCGGCCCTCATGTCGACAAACTTGTTCACTCAGCTCAGCGAGTAGGTCAACATGTATGAAGGCCAATTGAGCGGCGGAACAGCCACCTTAGCCAAGTAAGAAGCCTCTCTTAATCAATCTCTTTCAAATCTTCTATTTCCGATCATCTCTTATTTCTCATCTCCTTCCTTTCCTAGTAGATTTATACTACATGCTATAAAGAGTCGTCTCTACTCACTAAATTTTTCAATTTTTTTAGAGATCTTTGAGGAGGTATATTGGAAAGATATGTAGTGTTAAAATAGTTACAAGGACAAATAATTTAGAACACAAATAATAATAATTGATTATATTATGATCAAAATTATAAGATTTCTTCAATTTATTTTAAAAAATAATAATAATAAATTTCGCCAATTATAAGTAATATTAAAAAAAAACTGTTAATATCTCGGAAGTTGGAATCTTATTGTATAACTATAAGCAGCATTAGTTCAATTTTAAGTAGTTTCTAAAAAAATAAAGAAATAGCTGAAAATAGTATACCGTATATATATAATATAATTGAAAATTTATATGCATATGTCGTCAAATAGCTGCTAAGTCAAATAGCTGCTAAGTCAAATACCTTCGATCTACCAGTAATAATACACCTTAATTAATGACCAACCACGGATTTAAAACAGTTTATTAATTTCCTGATAACTCTCGAGGAATATGAAAGGTTAAGGTACGTAACCAATTTGATTTATTTAGATTTAAGTACAACTTGTAATTATTTTCCAGCCAAGCACAAGTCAACCAATTGAAAAAATTTATCTTACCATGAAAAAGATATGAAGAAAAAGAACGTACGTTATGTTACAAATGATAATAATTAAGTACTGATAATATTTAATTTAATTATAAATTATAATGGTACTTAATTACTCCCTCCGCTCTCAAGATTTTATGCACGCTTTTTTTAAAGGGCGTCCCAACATTTTTTGTATACTCCAAAAAAGGAAACAACTCACATAATTTTTACCAACAATACCCCTCTTTTATTTTACCTTCCCTTCCCTTCAGTCACATCTCTTCTACTTTAATCATTGAATTACCAATAATATCCCTCCTTTATTTTACCTTACACATCATTTTATTCAATTTTCTTAATCTCCGTGTCGATCAAAGTGTGTATAAAGTTCTGGGTTGGAGGGAGTACAAGTTTAATACGAGTAAAGTTGTAGTACGTTATAATTTGTGGCATCTGCGTCATATATGCAATATGTCTTATCATTTGCAAGTAATACAAGTTTGATATGTGATAAAAACTACTTCACATGTCCTTTCAAAAGTTGTTCATTTGCATTATATACATTGATTAAAAAGTATAATATTTATATGTTGAGTGAATTGTAAAAGTAGAGAGAGATAAAAAAAAATTAGAGAAATATAAAAAAGAGAAAAAATAGAAAAATAAGAAAGAGAAAAAATAAAAAGAGATAATATGTGTTGCTAAAAAAAAATTAATAACTTTTAGTGGAACGCTCAACTCAAAATGACAAAATTAATAATTTAAGGGAATATTATTTTCACTAGAGTAATTATTGCTATATATATATATATGAATTATGTGTGTGAGCAAATAGTTGAACACCAAAATCATACAATTTGAATTCATCAATTGTTCTTTAAATCAGAATCGTGTAAATTGGTACGTCATGGTATATTTAATCAATTTTTAGTTTAAAAAGAACTTCACTGGCCCGTAGACGGGCTTTATTGTTATTTGATCCTTGAGATATTTCAGGCCAATAATAGCGTTAATGATCAGATCGATGCGGCAAATTGGATTCCGTCTGATATATAAAACTAATTACTCCTACATTCTTAATGCAAATTGTTACCACCTTTTGGATGTTCCACGGGCCCCTTAATCCCATTCCAATTGTCAACGGTTTTAGTCTATATAATCCTAATCATTCCCTCCTTATTTCTCACTCACCAATAAATCCTTTCTACACTTGATCCTAGGCCTTCAAAAAAATGGCGGATATCGAAGGTTCTCCCGGATCATCCATGCATGGAGTTACTGGGAGGGAGCCAGTTCTTGCCTTTTCGGCTCCTTCCCCGATGGTCCCCACCGATACGACGGCCAAGTTCGATTTGCCGGTGGACTCGGAGCACAAAGCCAAAAAATTCAAGTTGTTTTCCTTTGCAAATCCTCATATGAGGACCTTTCACCTCTCCTGGGTTTCATTCTCCGTGTGTTTCGTCAGCACATTCGCTGCTGCACCTCTCGTCCCGATCATTCGGGATAACCTGGATTTAATAAAGAGTGACGTAGGCAACGCTGGAGTGGCCTCAGTTTCCGGGAGCATATTCTCAAGGTTGATGATGGGTGCTGTTTGCGATCTTCTGGGGCCCCGCTATGGGTGTGCCTTTGTCATCATGTTGACTGCGCCCGCCGTCTTTTCCATGTCCTTTGTATCCAACGCTGGCGGTTACATTGCCGTACGGTTCATGATCGGATTTTCGCTGGCGACCTTCGTGTCATGCCAGTTCTGGATGAGCACCATGTTTAACACTAAGATTATAGGGCTTGCCAACGGCACGGCGGCAGGGTGGGGGAATATGGGCGGTGGAATCACCCAACTACTGATGCCTGTGCTTTACGCAATAATAACGAAAGCAGGATCCACGGCCTTCACCGCTTGGCGGATTGCCTTCTTCATTCCGGGCTGGCTCCATATCATCATGGGTATTTTGGTCTTAACACTCGGCCAGGACATGCCTGACGGCAATCTTGGTGCCCTCCAGAAGAAAGGAGATGTTGCAAAGGACCAATTTGGCAAGGTATATATACACTTTTGGGGATTAGTTAACTTTTTTTTATTTGGGATTAATAATAAATGAATGATTTTTGCATCTTTTCATAAGTTTAGATTTTTGGATGTGAAAAAAATATTTCATGTTATAATTAGAGTTTTAGCTCATGTCATAGCAACTTCACTCATATTAAATAGGATGACATTATTCTAATTTATTTGGAAATGGTATGTATATATTTCATTTCAGGTTCTATGGAACGCTGTAATAAACTACAGGACATGGATCTTTGTGCTTCTCTACGGTTACTCCATGGGAGTTGAATTGTCAACTGATAACGTGATTGCTGAGTACTTTTATGACAGGTAGTTAGACCATGAAGATTCAATTTTATAAGTATTGCATGCAATTTCGATTCTTAACTTAATTACTAATATATTGGATGTCATGTAGGTTTGATCTGAAGCTCCACACCGCGGGAATCATAGCAGCCACATTCGGCATGGCAAACTTATTGGCCCGTCCGTTCGGTGGATTCGCTTCCGATTACTCGGCTCGAATATTCGGAATGCGCGGCAGGCTTTGGACACTTTGGATTTTGCAAACAATGGGAGGGGTGTTCTGTATTCTTCTCGGAAGAGCCGATTCCCTCGTCGTTGCCGTCACCCACATGATCATCTTCTCTGTGGGAGCACAGGCTGCTTGCGGAGCCACTTTCGGCATCATCCCTTTCATTTCTAGGCGATCTTTGGGCGTGATTTCAGGGATGACCGGCGCCGGAGGAAACTTCGGCTCCGGCTTAACACAATTACTCTTCTTCACCAGCTCACAATACTCAACAGGAACAGGGCTAACTTACATGGGAATGATGATTGTGGCCTGCACTCTTCCTGTGATGCTGGTTCATTTCCCACAGTGGGGAAGCATGTTTCTTCCGCCCTCCAAAGGAGCCGCCGAGGAACATTATTACAGTGCCGAGTATAACGAAGAGGAGAAGCAGAAGGGTATGCACCATAACAGTCTCAAGTTCGCTGAGAACAGCCGCTCTGAACGTAGTAAAAAGGTCGGGTCGGCAGCCACTCCACCCAATACTACACCCGGCCGTGTTTGATTTTCAGGTTTAGTTTGATGAGATTGGCAATTGTACTACTTTGGAGTGGGAAGGAATATTGTTGATCGATTCCTTGGGTTCTTGTTTGTTTGCTTTTAATTCAAAATACAACATTGTGACCATCTAAGTAAATTTGTTTCCCTACATCTTGTAATCATTCAATTTGATGTTTCTTACACACCATCGTGTGTTGTAACAGTGTTTCATAATCTTTTATTCATGTGTTAATTTATTACTGCGTGCAATCAATGATGGAGTGAACCAAACTGAAAGGGTAGAATAATAAATTTCAATTTAATATTATATAAGTATTCTTGAAAACTATAATATATTAATAATAATTAATCAAATTAAATTTTAATATGTTTTAATAAAAGTTTGATTAATTTTGCACATTACATAAAAAAATAATGTTAAATTATTTGATATTTTTTGCCATTTTTTGTCTTAATTCTTTCTTTGAAAATTTTGTATTTTAGTTATTTTTACTACGTTTCACCCTAAATTACTCATGTAAATTTGGAAGAAATGTAATTAATTTGCATTAAAAAGTTCAGAAAGGGTGAAGAATAAACGTTGGTAGAGGAATCCTTTCTACAGAAACTTCAGAAAGGGTGAAGAATAATTAAACGTACCTATCAATTATATCAAATTATTAATGATGGCCTAATCCGTATTTTTTAATATAAAAAATAGAAGAATTAGTGTGAATTGATTATGTATTGAAGAAAAAATCGGATATTCATTCATTAAATCAGACGATATATTTTGTCATTTGTCAAATATTAATGAGTTGTTAGTCACAATTCACAAGTGAGAATAGAATTCATCAAATTGTTAAAAAGTAAAATGAGAGAATCATAGAATTAGTGAATTGGTAAGTGGACAAATATGCACTTAATTTATATGGTCTCACATGAAAATTAGTCTTTGATTTGATATTAAATCACAAGAGTCTGGATGTAAGTTTTAGTAGTAAAAATTACATTTAATTTCTTGTACATCTGATTTATATATTAAATAAACCCATTAATATATTACCGCAATATTGAAATTTGATTATTTTATATTTTAGCGCAATAGATATATTAACGACCAACACACAAGGCCAGACTAGGGTATGTATAAATGTAGAAGCTTCGAATATGGTTTGATTAGTATGATCCAAAAATTATTTTTGTCTTATCATACATACTCGAATTAAACCTCTACATTTACATTTTATGGTTAGGTCCCATTGTTATACTCTCTCCTATCCGCTAATTCTTTTGTGACAAATTACTTTTTATCGCATTTCAATATTATATTATTCAGTGACGGAGCCAGAAAATCTCGGGTGGGGGGCCCGATTAACATTACTTTAAAGATAAAATAATATGTATTAATTATACTTATCAAAATTTCTAAACAAACAGACTTTTATTATGTTTTGTAAGAAGTCTTAATAGTTCCAACTTAAAATGAAGAAAAATAATTTAATACTCCCTCCGTCCACCAAAAGTGTGCTCACTTCTTTTTTTGGGTCCACAAAAAACGTGCTTATTCTATTTAAATAGTTAACTTTTGAATATTTTTTCTACTTTACTAACAAGATTGAGTATCTACCAAATATATTTTTTACTCATTATATTAAATATATTCTTTATAAATAAAATATGATTTTTTTAAAATCATATATAAAAAAAAGTGAGCACACTTTTGGTGGACAGAGGGAGTAGTTTATTAGTTGAACACTAAATGTCTTTAAAATAATACATTAACATGTTACAATATTCTATAATTCATACAATATAATACTTTTAAATATAAATGTACAAAAAATTTAAAACACTAAACTATTTTTTTTTAAACATCAATAATATTGTTCAATTTTAAGGACATTTTGTGAATCATAGAAAAATTTAGACAATAATTTCGAATACAGCATCAATCAATTGTCTATATTAAAAAAAAATGTTAAAAAATTGAAGTATTATAAAATAAATTTAAGAAGAAAATACATAAAAAAAAAAGAAAAAATAAAGTTATTCTTTTCAAACTTTGTATGTAAGCATTCATTTTTTATTCCGTCTAAATTTAATATGTATGTCTTAAAATGAAAATAATATTTTTATTTATATATATATATATATAATAAAAATAATTATTAAAAAACAATACATATAATTATTAAAAAAATAAATATATATATATATATAATAAAACAAAAAAATGGGTGGGGGGCCACTGGCCCCTCTGGGCCCAGTGTGGCTCCGTCTATGATATTATTATCTCTCTCAATCACGTCACATATGCATCTACTTATTCTATTATATTTTTTAATTTTTATATCAAAGATCATGTGTAGCTTGAGTATATGTTAAAAGCGTTGTTAGAAATTTACTTATTTGATCCGTTTGATTAATAAATAAATACAATTTCTTAGTTTAGTATAAAAATTATACAACCATCCACGACGGGATATTCTTGTATATATTTAGATATTCCAATGATTCATTGAATCATTCTGAATATTCAACCCTATAAAAAATGATCTTTGGCGTCATTCTTGCTAGATTATTGCTGTAAAAAGTGTTTGTGTATTCATGTCTTACATCATTAGAAAGAGACCATACATGTATTAAATTAGATATGCATGTTCAGAGTGAGTAATTTCAACTCTTCTTGATTAGGACATAAGTTGACAACAATTAAGTATAATTATAAATTTATAATACAATAATTGCCCAAGTGTTTGGAGACAGTTGCGTAATCTTGCTGAATATTCATCTGTCAAGGTTGCCAATTTATTAGTATCATTCAAGAGTGAATCTTTTTTTTTTTTTTCTCTGTTTAAATATTTATTCTAAATTTAGAGCGCCTTTGACTATTTCCCTAAAAAGAAGTTTCCAGTTTTACAATTTTTAAATTATACTCAGTACTACTGTATTGTGTAATATTCTTGATAAAAAAATAAAGAAAATCAAATTAAATGTATTTTATTAATTTATCTATTAATTCATTTTCTTATGACAGATTATGGTCTTTTTGTAATATTGTTTTTCTTATTAACTAACGATGCATATATATTTGTGATTCTATTTTCGTCTTCATAATTGTAATTTTGCACTACACGCATATATATTTAATTTTTTAAATACATTAATTCTATTAAAAGTTGATTTTTTTTTTTAGTAAATTTAACAAATCAGGAATGATATAGAGCTACTGATTGATACTCCCTCCCTTAATTAATGATAATTAATTTAATTATTATTTAGATATATTATCTACTCACCCATATTTTTTGAAAAATAAAGAGGTATGTCCAACCCTCAATATCTTCTCCTAATTTCTTATAAGAAATATGTCAAACTCTCTATATTTTCCTTTTATTTCTTATTTTCCTATGGTTTTGATTTCCCATGATATCTACCGATTAAATATACCATCATACTCATTGAACTGTAGGCAAGAAAAATTGCGTCGCCTACACAACAATGAAGGGAAGAATTTCAATTTCAAAATTTTGGAATTTTTTTTGCCTTTTACCTACAAATGTGCCTATTGAATTTACTATCAATTCTTCATAGATTTAAACCAACCTAGCATCAACCATGAATTACATACGAAAGAGAAATTCCAATTCTTGGGATGACTTCTTCATCATGGAATATCATAATCTGATTCGGTGGAAATTGCATTATTTATTATACATTTGAGTCAAATTTTCTTATAATTTCATGTTTTATTGCTTAATTTTGAATAATTACACTTGATTTGGAGGTTGGTTGTGTTTTGTACATTTTGTAGTGAAAATAAAAAAGATTTTAGAGGTAAAAACATCTATCTAATTTTTTGTGAAGCCAACTAGCTAAGAAACAAATCGAGAGCAAAATGGATAAAATTAATTCAGAAATGGATGATTGATTTTCGGCCCATTTTCGAAGGCCCATTGCAATTAATTGGGAAGAATTAAATTCCCATTTTATTTGCATGAGGTTTAAATTGGGTTTGACTATATGCACCTCCATTTCGGAGAGATGCACTCCCCCGATTTATACACTCCTACAAAATTGGCACACCCCATCCTTAATTGTCATAAATACCCCTCCCTTCATAAAACTCCTATTACTACCCACACCCCCCAAACCCTAAATTCATCTTTATCTTCTTCCTCCATCTTTCTCCTCTCATTTCCCCAATCCACCCCTCTCCTCACCACCACCCCCGTCGTCGGCGACCCCCACCCCACCCTCCGTCGCCGGCGACCCCCACCCCACCCCCTGTCGCCGACGACTGGCCCCTTCCCTCCAGTTTTCTGGAAAAAAAAAATTGCAGATTTCGCAGCCGCCTCCTCCCTCCCCCCTCTGTAAAAAAAAAAGGAAGCTTTGCGGCCGCCCCTCCCCCACGCGCACCCTCGCCACCTGCCAGCGGCTGCTCCTGCCGCCGCGGCCCCCACTCCCCGCCCCCGCCGTCGCGTCCCCGTCCTCCCCTCCCCTATTTTTTTTCTTCTACGTTTTTTTATTCACACCGCCCCCGTCCCCGTTTGTCCGCCCCCCTTCCCAACCACCGGCCTCCGATTTTTGGGCACCAGGTATGGCCTCTGATTTTTAGGGCACTTTTTTAGGGTTTTCTACATTTGTAGAAGACCCTAATTTTTTTTTTATATTTTCAACATTGTAATGTCGACCAACTACACTTTCGTCGACAAACGGTTGTCGACGAGAGTGTATTTGGTCGACACTGGTTTGTCGAAAATTTTAAAAAGAGTTTTTGAGAATTTCTAAATTTTTTCTGATTTTTTTTTTGTTTGGTGGCCATCGGAAATGGCCACGGGAAACGACGGCGGCGGCGACAGAAATTAGGTTTAGGGTTTATAGATGGAAGTGGGGTGCGGTTAGTAGTGGGGTGCATTTAGTAGTGTAATATTACTCAAATGGTATTTTGAGGTTTTTACACTATTATTAAATTAATAAAGTGTTAGAGAAGTGCATCTCTCCGAAATGGAGGTGTAAATTGGAACAAAAGTGGGTGCCAATTAAAAGTTACATGGCCCATGCACCTCATTTATCAAAGTCAGCCATGTCCAATGGCCACGGTTAAATGCACCATCTTATTATATCTTCACCCCTGGATAAAATCACCCCACATTTGAGTTCACCCCCTCTTATTTTCCAACACTACCTTCTTTTTCATAAATCCTAACCTTAATTTTATTCTCCCTTCCCTCATTTTTTCTTTAGTCTCCCTCTCCCCTTTCTCCCTCTAATGTCCTTTCCCGATCAGGCCACGAGCGCTCGCCGCTGCCACTCCAATTGAGCATATAGCCCTTCTTAATTGCACCCCATGCCTCCCTCCTTCGTCGCGCTGCACGCAATTCTCAGCCATGGCCGCTACCTTTGTCATGGCCATAGCCGCCGCCTCGTTCTTCGGCCTCCCTCCTCCGACCTCTCTCTCCCCGCCTCGTTCTTCAGCCATGGATGCACATGCACATGAACACATCTGGTTTTTCTATCCCTTTTTATTATTTATTTATTTTGGGAATTTTTTGTGTTTTTCGGAAATAAATTCTGAGTTTTTGCTGATTTTTCAGAAATTATGGCCAAAAGTTTTATGTTTTAAAAAACAAAACCGATATTAATGGCTTATTTCGATGGTTTTTTTCGAAAATCAAGTTTTTTCAAAAAAAAAAATCTCAAGTATGAAGTATGTGTAGTGAATCGAAAGCAGTTGGGTGTAAAATTAAGGTTTTAATAAATTGCACTTTAATTTAATAAAAGGGTGATACAGTCATTTTACATGTAATTTTTTTTTTTTTTTAAAATGGGGTGAAGTCATAAAGAGATGGGGCATTTGACCGTGTTTAGTTTCAATTTTAAATTGCTGCAGCCCATTTCTCAACAAAAGTGCAGGCCGAATCTTATGTTAATTAAATGGCCCAAATTAGGGAAGCTGCAGTCTGTACGTCGTGGACTCGTGGTCGTGGGCGAAAAAAGGAACAGAGGGAAGCAACATTACACCACTCATATTTAGTGGAACTGTGGAAGGTGCTCTTTGTTGGAGATTCAAACAAGCAAATTCTAGAACTTTCTGCTTCTACACTCTTTCGAAAATAATATTGGGCTTTCGGATTTAGACTCTTCCGAAAGTCATTTTTAGGTAAATACTTAAGGGGTTGAGGTATATACCCCTCCAGCTTTGTTTAATACACTCCCCCTTTCATTTATTAATTATAAAATATATAAAAAATACCATATTTACCCTTTAACTAAAATATATAGATACATACACTCCCCTCTAAAACCCTAACCCTAATTTTTTTTCATTTCTTCCCCATTTTCATCTTCTCCATTCTTCTTTATATTTTTGCCTCCTTTCATTTCTTCATTTCCTCCTTCCAAACTTGCCGCCGCCGCCGCCACCGCCACCCTTCGCCGAGCACCCCCAGCCGTCCAGCAAGCCGCCGCCGCCGTCGTCCTCATCTTCTTTCTGCGGCCGCCGCCCGCAACATCTTTTTTTTTTTTTCGTTTTTCTGCAACTCCACCCCCCCTCCCCCCAATCCGTCTCCTCCGTTGAGCCCGCGCCGCCCACACGCCGTGCCCCCTCCCCCTGTTGTTGGCCGCGCCGCCTGTGCGAGTTTTCTCCAGGTTTTTTTTTTTTTTTTAATTTTTGATAATATTGAGTCGACCAAAAACAATCCGGTCGACTCTGGTTTGTCGACGAGATTATTTTTGGTCGATTCAATATTATCGATTTTTTTTTTTTAAAATTTGGTCGATAAACCAGGGTCGACCGGATTGTTTTTGATCGTCAAACCATTGTCGACGGGATAATTTTTGGTCGATTAATATTATCAAGAATTTTATTTTATTTTTAAAAAAAAGTGGTCGATAAACCAGAGTCGACCAGATTGTTTTTGGTCGACAAACCATTGTCGATGGGAGAATTTTTAGTCGACTCTGGTTTATCGAAAATAAGTTTTCGTTTTAGTTGAATTTTTAAGTTTTTGGTTTAGAGTTTAGGATTTGTTGAGTTTTGTTAAGTTTTATGGATTAGTGGAAGTTTATTTCTAAGTTTTGTAGTTGAATTTTTTTTTTTGGATGTAAGAGAAGGTGGTTGTGATCGCCGGAGGTGATGGTGGTTGCCGCCGGAGGAACGGCGGCGGCGACGGCAGCTGAGCTGCAAAATTAGGATTAATGCATTAGGGTTAGGGTTTTAGAGGGGAGTGTATGTATCTCACATGATTTAGTAAAGGGCAAAATTGATATTTGATAAGAATATTGAATTAATAAAAATGAGGGGAGTGTATTAAACAAAGCTGGAGGGGTATATACCCCAACCCATACTTAAGTGTATTATAAACTAGATCTAATTTTCTAAATAGGTTATTAGTTATTTACCCCCTCTTTTAATAAGTTCATGATTAATTTTTTTAAAAGAAAATTATGTAAAAAATTATATTACTATTTTAATTTTTTGACAACTTATTAAATTCATTTAATTTTTATTTTCGGTGGCAGCCAAATTATTCAATCCATTTAATTTTTTATTTTTTTTTTTTGCTTAAAATATGTTTCCAACATATTAAATTCATTTAATTTTTATTTTTGGTTGCAGTTTATTTCGTTTTCATCCTTTAAAACCTGTTTTGTTAAATTAATCAATAATTTATTAATTTTTACCACTTAAAATCTGTGGCCAACTTATTAAATTCATTTAATTTTTATTTTCTTAAAACCTTTTTTCAACATATTAAATTCATTTAATTTTTATTTGCAGTTTATTTTGTTAAAATTCATTTAATTTTTATTTGCTGTTTATTTTGTTAAATTAATCAATAATTTATTAATTTAAAAAATGTCTACATATTTTACATATAATTTATATTTGCAGTTTTATTCTATTTTTACAACTTTAATTTCTAACATGTTTTTGATTCAATTTTTATTCTATATAATAAGCTACTTTTTGACATATGAATTAAAAAAGTGACTAAATAATAGATATAGTACAAGTGATGTGATTGAGAGAGGGTGTGAGATAGAGAGAAAAATTAAGATATAAAATGGAGTGTACGAATAAAGAATTAAAATATATTTGTCAAAAAGGGTATGAGAAGCTTATAGAAGGACATATTAAAATGTCAAAATGGAAAGATTATAGACGGACGAATGGAGTATTAGTTTATCTACAATACATTATTAGTTCACATATACTCCCTCCACTTTTAATTAAGTGTCATTTTAACAATTTTCAACAAATTAAAATATATAGTTATGGACCATTTTACCCTTCATTAATGATAACTAATTTTAATATTAAATTTATGTTTAGTAATGAATGTGGCCAATATTGTAGGTGATATTCATGTATGCAATAATTAAGGTTTATTCATGATTTATGCTATAGTACTATATTCAAAAGGGAAAAAGCTTAAATCAAGGTAAAGAAAATGGAGGAAGTATAATGTATAAGGGTAAAATTGTCAAAATTAAAGTAAAAAGTGTAGAATGACACTTATTTTGAAAATATTAAAAAAGGCAAAGTGACACTTAATTAAAAACGGAGGGAGTAATATATTATTAGTTCATATGTCAGTTCACATACTCTATGGACTATGGTACCAGTTCAAATACAGTAAAGTATTAGTTCACATATTGCATAGTATTAGTTCATATATTAGTTCACATACTCTATTGTAATAGTTCAAATATAGTATAGTATTAGTTCACATATTGTATAATATTAGTTCATATATTAGTTCACATACTCTATGGTACTAGTTCAAATATAGTATAGTATTAGTTCACATATTGTATAGTATTAGTTCATATATTAAATAATATTTTATACACACATTAATCTCTAGTACTATACAATATGTGTACTAATATTATATCGTATTTAAACTAATACCATATTTAACAAAAAATACATAACTTAGCACATTCATAATTTTAGGCATATCATGCAAATTAATACATCAATATTGAAAGATTGATATTTACTAACTACTAAGAGGAACAAAAATGAGAATGAATGCATTGAACATACAATTAATAAATACGATCACACTCAATAAACATATGAATGCATCAACACAATGATGACCACAAAGAAAATAATAAAATCAATGCAATATTATACTATTTTTTTCCCAATTCTCCACTCATTTAAGTTTCAAAATATAAATTTTAATTTTCAAGTACATTGTGTTATTATTAGTCTTAAAAAATAATCCACGAACTTTAAAAAGTTTGTTACAAACCGGATATCATTGCATGAACGCATAAAAAAATAATTTTAGTTATTATGAATCAGATTAAGGGCTAGAAAGTGAGCATGCAGTATTCATACATTTATACCTAAATTAAAAAAAAAATAGAATTTTTCTAGCTTAGTTGTTTTTTACCCCTAAATTTTGGTCATTTTTTGAAAAAAAAAAAATTATTTTTTATTTCATAATTTTATTTCTAAGCTTCATATATTTTTTTCAATAATTTTTTTTCGATATTTGTTTTTAAAAATTAAAAAAATAGAATAATATGTGACTATGTGGTGATTCATTGATGATTCGGTAATGGGTGTATGATTATAATTTTAATGAGTTGTATTTTAATTTAATTGATAAAATGGTAGTAATTTTTTACATGTAATTTTCTTTTTAAAAAATTGAGGGTGAACTTATTAAAAAAGATGGGATAAATAACTAATAATCCATTTAAAAAATTGGAGTTTGATACACATAAGTATTTGTCTAAAAGAATTGGGGTGAACTTATTAAAAAAGAGGGGGTAAATAACTAATAACTCATTTAGAAAATTGAATTAAAATACATGTAACTCGTACAAGAGTCATACTCCTTCCAAAAATAATATTGGACTTCATTTACACTTCAATATTTAAAAAGTCTTTAAAACTTTTGTAAATTTTCCAAGTGAGACAAGGTGAACTTTCACCTTTTCACTCAAACTCATCTTAAAAGTTTAATCTCCCAACTTAAATAATTAATTTATCACTCGCCAAAATACAGTTTTAAAATTTTCAATATGCCACGTTTATCTACTCCATAAGTAGATCGACCATATCACGTTTAATTTTTTTAAATGTAACGTTTAGCCCATCTAATAATTTTTATAAACATTGGAATTAAAATCCATTATTTCTAACAATAGTTTTTAGGGCGCGGCTAAAGACACACCCGAATACTATGAGGACACCCACTGTGAGATGAGGACACCCACATGAAAAATACAAAAATACCCTCCTTCTTCTACTTAACCCTAGTTTTTCTTCTATTTTAGTACACCCATCTCCCTCTCCCTCTCCTCCTCCACGACGATGCGCCGCTTCTTCCCCACGCCGCCGTTACAGCACCAGCCGCGCCGTCCCCACTGCGCCTCATCCACGCCGCCCCCCACCTTCTTCGCGACTCCGCCGCCCACATTTTTCGCGGCTGTTCGCAGCCGAACTCGTCTCCCTCCCCTTCGCTGTCGTTCGCGGCCGCAACCAATCTCCCTCCCCTTCGCGGCCCTTCGCGGCCGCAACCCGTCTCCCTCCCCTTCGCTGTCGTTCGCGGCCGCAACCAATCTCCCTCCCCTTCGCGGCCTTTCGCGGCCGCAACCCGTCTCCCTCCCCTTCGCGGCTGTTCGCGGCCGCAACCCGTCTCCCTTCCCTCAAGCGACCGTTCGCACCCCTCCCTGTCTACTCGCCGCCCAAGTAATTTCGGTAAGTTTAGGTGTTTTTTTGCCCATTTTTAATTTTTTTTTTATCTAATTAGGGTTTATGGTTTGTGCACACAAACAAATTTGCAGATTAGGGTTTAGGGTAAGAATTATTTGCAATTTTCTTAGAAATCTGCATGTTCGATTTTATTTTTCGAACATATGAAAATTGTTCAAATTTTTTTTTCGAACAATCTATTTTTGTTTTGGAAAAAATTTCGAACATCTTGTTCGATTTTTTTTTCGGACAAATTTAAGTTGTTTTGAATTTTTTTTCGAACATATTAAGTTTGTTCATTAAAAATTTTCGAACAACTTGAGTTTGTTGGGTAAAATTTTTCGAACAAGATGTCCGATTTTTGTTTTCGCGCGGACAAATGAAAGTTGTTCATGAATTTTTTTCGAACACATTGAGTTTGTTGGGTAAAAATTTTCGTACATCTTAACTTTGTTCAGTTAATATTTTCGAACATCTTAAGAATTTTTTATTTTTGTTGATTTTTTGTGTTTTTTTAGTTTTTTTTTGTTGAAGAATGATGGTGGTGGTGGTGATTCTGTCGTGAAATAGAAGTGGTGTGTGTACTCATCCGTTCATTTTTTAAAAAAATTGCAGGAATGGTACAAACGACATTTCACATACCCTTGTGATAAAAAAAAAAGATTTGGTGGGTGTCCTCATAGGATCCGTGTGTGCCTTTAGCCGCACCCTACTTTTTATCATTTATTTTGCAAGATTTGATTATGATAGCAAATATGGGTTTTTTTTAACTGTGGCCTTTCAGTATTTGTCCTGGTTTGCTGGCTAACTTGGACAATTATCATAGGGTCAGGCTATATACTCCTCCTATCCATATTTGTTAAGTATACACCTCTCCCCGGTTATTAATTTAATATTCGCGTAAAATATTCAATTTAATAAAAAAATTATTAGATAAATACCCCTATAATTGAAAATCTAACCCTATTTCTTAGAGCTGCCACCTCCCATGACATTGCCGCTCACAAAAATAAAAAATTAAAAAGAAACATAGAAATCTAAAAAAAAAAAAAAAGACATTTTTTCGACAAATCAGTGTCGATCGGATTGACACTGATTGTTTGAAAATAAGGTATATGCCCGACAATAATGTGTCCAAAAAAAACACTCTCATCGACAAGATTTCGTCGAAAAAAAAATTAAAAAATTGAAATTTTCGATAATAATGTGTCGAAAATAAACATTATCGTCGATAACAATTTGTCAACGATAGTGTTTATTTTCGACACATTATTGTCGAAGATTTTGAAAAAGAAATAGGAACCTGAACCTGCTAATGGCGGCAGCGGAGGAGGTGCAGCGGCGCCCGCTGGGTGAAGGAGGGGAGTTGTCGCCGCAATTTAAAAGGATGGGGCCGAGCTTGGCGAAGCGGCGCAGGGTGGGGGACGGCGCAGACAAAAAAAAGATGGGGCTGGCAGGGCGCTTGGCAGACGGAAGAGGAGGCTGGGCGGGGGCGGCGACAGTTTGGTGGAGGGGGAGATGAAGAGTTTGGTTTAGGGTTTTTGAAAAAATGAGAAGAAGAAAGAAGAAAATAGAGAAAAAGAGAAATTAGGCTCCATTTGGATGGAGAGATTTGATCTATGGATTTTAAATCCACCCTCCAAATCACTCCACTTGTTTGGATTATGAATGAATTTCAAATACTTAAAATTTTGCTCACACAATTTTTAGTTAAAATTGAGAGGATTTTAAATTCTCACTAAAATCATGTCATTTGAAATCCATCTATTTTTAAATCATTTCATTTGAAATATCTTTTCAAATCAAATCTGCTCATCCAAACACAACCTTAGGGTATTTTGGATATTGTAGGGGGAGTACATCTAACAAAATCCATTTTGAGGGGAGTGCATGTATCGGGCGAGTATACTTAACAAGTATGGAGGGGTATATAGCCTGGCCCTTATCATAGGTTTCGGCCCAATTTAATTGCGTGAGTTGGACCATGGCCCTCGGGAGTCCTTGGGCTTGTCATCAGTTCAGCCATCGCTTACGAATTTACGATAAATTTCCATCCTCAGTCTTGTCATTTTTTAAATTGGTCCTTCGCATTTTACGAAAATGTATTAACAATTTATAATATCATTAGATTTCAATGATTTTTTAATACAAAAATACTTAATCTTTAATTGGTGTCTTAATTTATTTTAAACCTAATTTTGTTAAAATGGAATAAAATAATTTATCATCTTTTGCATTAAATTTTGGAATCAACTTTTTCGAAAAGTCAAAAAATCATAATTTAACTGACCGTACCATACTGAAAAATTGAAAATCTCGTAAATAAAAAATATTGGTATTATTATCCTAATTCACTGGCTAAGTGAAGGCCCATTACTCATGGCCCACTATCAGAGGTTGTCGGCCCAATTTATATGCGTGAGTAGGGGTGGGAATGGGCCAGGCCTTGATAGGCTTTAAGAAAAAAAATCTGGTCTGTTATATATTTCTTAGGCCCGAGTCTGGCCCATGGCCTGTTATAGGCTTTATTTAAAGGCTCAAGCCTAGCCTTTTTAATAAATATGTCTGGCCCGAAAGCCTTTTAAAGGCCTCTTTAGCGTATTTTTAAAAAAAAAATCTACAACAGTATTATCATCAAATTATAAAAATTAACCATTTGAATTACTAAATTTTCTTATTTATTTATTTGAAAATCACATATTATATAAGTATATACTTATAATATATATATATATATATATATATGTGTGTGTGTGTGGGGAAATCACTTTCTAGTACATTTGAAGATTCCTTACTACAATGTAGTATAATCACTTTCTAGTACATGTCACATTTACACCAAATATTTCACATTCACATTTCACATTTACAAACAAACATTTCACATTTAAAAGTGGTTGTATTAAATTGTGGGGAGAAGTTGGATTTTGTATGAAAGAGTGAATAATCACTATATATATATATGTGTGTGTGTGTGTGTGTGTGTGTGAAGTTATATAGGCCGGCCTATTGGGCTTAAAAGGCTTACGAAAAAGTTTGAGCCCGGCCTATTTAGCTAAATAGGCTTCTAAAAAAGCTTGAGCCTGACTTGTTTATTAAACGAGCCGAGTCGAGTCGAGCTTTAATAGGCCGAGCCGTAGGCCCCTGTCGGGTAGCCTGGCCCATTCCCACCCCTATGCGTGAGTTAGTGTGCTAGGAAATATTTGGGCTTTGCTTTAGACGTGGTTTATATACCCCTCCGGGTTTGTTAAATGGGAAAGTCTTATATGCACCCTACACACCAAATAAGATTTGGTGCACTCTATTTTGTAACCGCCGTTCTTTTCTCCTTCTTTCTTCTTTTTTTCTTTCTCCTCGCATACGCTTAAGCATACACCAGAACCAGAAAAAACTTTAAAATATTTTGGTTGAAAAGCTCAACCTCTCAATCATGGAGAATCATCAAATTAGGCCTCAATTTCCAAATTTCGCAACTAATGATCCATCCTTCGTCGAACGCGCCGCCCGACTCTCTTGCTTTGTGAACAAGGATTTCACTGAAATTCCCCTCAAATCGGATTCACGTAAAATTTCTAGGGTTTTAGTTGAAGAAAATTTGGACGGAAGTTCGAAATTGGAGCGATTCTCCATAAAATTTAATCTCTGGGCATATACCTATTAGTTTCGGTTATGTTCCGAATGCGCTATCCCTCACTATCGATCTTTCCACCAACAAACTCTCTGGTCGAGTTCCTAAATCACTTTCCAATTTAATGAGCATCGATTTGTCCTACAATCTTTTACAAGGTCCAATTCAACTTAGTGTTTGGTTTAAGTTTCCAGACAACTCTTTTCGTGGCAACCCCAATTTACTACCCCCTACTCCTAGTGATTCAAAAACAACACTCACAACAATTTTTGTTTATGTTGTGTCATTCTTTGTTTGTTCAATTTTTGGTGGATTGATCTTGTTCATCTACAACATGAATAAAACAAAGAAAATGAGGTCGGTGACTCCTGATACCAATCATGGAGACATTTTCAAGATATGGAATTTCGATGGGAAGATCGCATATGAAGACATCATTGAATCCACAGTAGACTTTGACCTCAGATACTGCATCGGAACAAAAGCCTACGGCAGCGTCTACAGAGCACAATTGCCTAGTGGAAGAGTTGTTGCTGTTAAAAAGCTTCACCGGTTTGAAGGTGAGAATCCAACCTATGACATGTGTTTTCGGAATGAAGCCAGATTTTTATCCGAGATTCGCCATCGAAGCATCGTGAAGTTTTTTGGGTATTTGAATCGCCACTAGCCAATTATGGCCTCTCCTTCACTCGTCGCCCAGACTCTTCCGTGGTCGCCTACTCAAATGCCGACTGAGCTCAATGCGTGGAAACTCGTCGTTCTACCTATGGTTATTCAGTCTTCCTAGGTGGGAATCTGGTCTCTTGGAGTGCAAAGAAACAGCCCACAGTAGCTCGCTCCAGTTGTGAATCGGAGTATCGTGCCTTAGCCAACGCAGCTGTCGAGGTCGTTTGGCTCACTTCATTGCTCCGCGAGCTCCGTGTTCCTCTGCCTGCTCGCCCTATTCTCCTCTCCGAACAATAATGCCCTCTTTCTAAGCCAGAATCCAGTGGCTCACAAGCGGGCCAAGCACATTAACATCGACTGTCACTTTGTTCGCGAGCTCGTCACCTCCGGAAAGCTGTCCACGCAATTTGTCCCCACGCATCTCCAGCTCGCCGACATCTTCACAAAAAGCCTTCCTCGCCCGACGTTTGAGTTCCTTCGATCCAAGCTCTGCGTTTTCCCTCATCCCACGCATCGCTTGACGGGGGATATTAAGGAACAGTCAAACATTCCTTATATATAGGACATATATTGTTGTATTTACCTTTTGTATTTATCTCTTCCTAAATTTATGTAATTAGGTTACAATGTGATTACTCCTATAAATACAAGTCATTCTCACTCACCAATTAAACGGTGATCATATCTCATTGTTCACATATAGAATTAATATTAAAAGAATAAACTAAAGAGTTGTCTGCTCGAGGAACGGGCGCTTAGCCACCCGGAATTAACTCTCACATAGACCAAATAAATGGTCATTTAAATAACTAGGGGCATGGGGAGGGTGTCGGGTACGCGGGTGGGGTACGGTTCGGTTTGATACGGTGTTAGCGCGACTGAGATCGGTTCGGTTCGGTGCGGGGTATGTGAGTGCGAGTGGGTTCAGTTCAGGTATGTGAAAATCGACTATAATTAGAGATAGTTTCTTGACCCAAATATGAAACAGGTCGTTCCACCTTTAGAGATAGAATTAGAGAGGACAAAAAGTTGTTTCTAATTAAAGACTAAATTTGAAACGATTACTTGACCCGGATATATAAAACGGGTCGTTGACATTAGGGACGGGAAAAACTCATCTCAAATTCGTCTCTATTTTGAAACGATTTTTTATAAATCATTTCTAATATTAGAAACGTTGAAAATAGAAATGCATATAAAATCGTTTCAAAAGTTGTCTCTAACCGGTATAAACACAATTCTTACCGTCTTTAAAACTCAATTTTTTTGTAGTGCCCATTTGATCAGGGCGGGTTCATCACGACCGCCAACCCCCGACAGTGTTATCGTCGAGCTAAACGCTATCGCCTCAGAGGCCTTCACTGTGGACTCTTCGACACCCTTGGCCAATAAAGGGCGCTCTATAGGCCCTTTATAAGGATCGATAGGGTGATGCTTTTGACCATCCATGATGTCTCGTGCCTCTTTAAGGAGACGTGGTGATGCAGCGGCGAAAGCGTATAAAAGAAGAATATACGAAGAACACAAAAAACACTATCAGTTGATTCTACGAATACCCGAAAAAGTGACAAAACTCATATATGTTGATTCACGAAGAATATCGTAAAAGAGATACCGAGATAAACTCTCATATTTTATTAATCAATTCAACTCCCTAATAACAATCTAAAACTTATCTATTTATAATATGAAATACTTGGAGAATAAGAAACATATAAATACTAAATATAATGAAATCAAAACAAATCTCCTAAATATAAGCAGAAATATCTAATCAAATACTCCCCCCGTCCCGTGATTACTTGCACACTTTCCTTATTGGGACGTCCCAAAATTACTTTCACACTCTTAATATGGAAATACCCCACAAAATTAATAACCCCACAACATCATTTTATTTTCAAATTTGCCACTCTTTTTTTCCATACATTTCACTTTACACATCATCAAATCCACTTTACACATCATCAAATTGCCTAAAATACCCCTCCTTTATCTTACATCATCAACCACTAAATCCACTTTTCTTAAATAACGTGTCGGTCAAAGTGTGCAAATTATCCCGGGACGGAGGGAGTATTAATATTGATTCTCATCAATATTTACATCATTCTCCTCTTCTTGAAGATGATTCGCCCTCGAATCATGTTGGTTCTCATCGAAAAGGTACGAAGACCAGCTGGAACATCTTTGTATTCTTTTGGCCATAAGACGATAAGAACCTCAATCGTTAAGTTATAAATATTGAGATGAACACGAACATTCTTAACTACAAAAATATTTCCCTTATCTTTTCCCTCATAAAAAATTGGGGGGCCACAAATACTATCATCAACACTAGGGTGGGCATAAAACCGAAAAAACTGAAAAACCGAACTAAACCGACGATTTTCGGTTGTTCGGTTCGGTTGAAATTTTTTTAAATTTCGATTTTTTCGGTTCGGTTTATATTTTCTAAAAACCGAATAAACCGAACCGACCGAACTATAAATAAAAATAAATATAATTAATAAATAAATAAATAAATAAATATATATATATAAATAAAACCCTAGATCTAATCTAACAATAAACAATTAAACATTCATTTCCATTTCTGCCGATTCCCCCTACTTCCACCACCGCCCACCAGCGCCGTCTTTTGGGATTTTTAGATTATGTTTTTAAATATTTGATTTCATTGAATATAAATTGGAGATCTACTACAACATATTAATTATATTTTCAGATTTGTTGTAACATATTATTTAATTTATTTTACAGTAGATTATTTAGCATATTTAATAACAAATTTTGTATATTTTATAAAGATTGCTTACATTTTGTATTATTGTTTTAATTTACAAACAGATGTCTACTTCTCAAGAGCAAGATCTGAACTTCTGTTATGTAGAATTGAATTTTTTAAAATGTTTATTTGTTTAAATATATATATTTTTTAATTTTAGGCAGAAAAAATTCGGTTCGAACCGAATCGAACTGAACCAACCGAATTGTAATTCGCTTCGGTTCGGTTTTTATATAATTTCTGTTCGGTTCGGTTCATTTTTTTAAAACTTTGGTTATTTCGGTTCAGTTGAAAAAAGGTCAGAACCGAACCGACCGAATGCCCACCCCTAATCAACACCATCAACCAACCTATCAATAAACTCATCGAAAACTGGTGGTACATCATAATCACAATCTTCATCAAAATATTCATCGAATATTGGTGGTCCATCATAACCACAAAGTTCATCAAAATATTTATCAAAAATTGGTGGTCCATCATAACCACAATTTTCATCAAAACATTCATCAAACATTGGTGGTTCATCATAACCACAATCTTTATCAAAATATTGATCGAAAATTGGTGGTCCATTATATTCACCATGACAGATCCGCATATTATCATCTTCAAACGTTGATTGCTCATCATGAATAGTATCGTAAATCGATTGAAATCTTGGAACCATCATCGTGAATCGTACCTAGTCTCTAATTACCAACTGATGCAGCGGCGGAATCGTATAAAATATGAATATACGAAGAACACAAAGAACATTATCCGTTGATTCTACGAATACCCGAAAAGTGACAAAACTCATATACGTTGATTCACGGAGAATACCGTAAAAGAGATACCGAGATAAACTCTCATATTTTATTAATCAATTCAACTCCCTAATAACAATCTAAAACTTATCTATTTATAATATGAAATACTTGGAGAATAAGACACATATAAATATATACTAAATATAATGAAATCAAAACAAATCTCCTAAGCAGAAATATCTAATCAGATTTTAATATTGATTCTCATCAATATCTCCATCGTGTGGTTTGCACTTGTTCGATCTTGCTTCGGGTTAATTTTGATTTGGTTTGTTCTTTTGAATTGTTTCGAGTTGTTCTCTTTTTTATTTGTGTAGAGACGTGTTCTAGCTTAATTCTGTGTTTCATATGTTGTTGCTTTCTGTTTCGAATGTTAGAGGGGTGCTCATTTACATTGGTGCTCTAACTTTTAGTTCCACTTGTGAACTTATGACTTTTAAGTTTGATTAACGTTTAATTTTGAAAAAAACTCCAGTTAATTAATTGGATTGGTCAATAAATTGACAAACACGCCGTGTTGGAGACGTGGTGTTACAATTAAATATTAAAATTTTTTTGATAGGTAATATTAAAAAGAAATTAGATGGGCAGTAGTTTGTAGATCAATAAATTAATTCTTTGATGCATTTGGGTACAAAGACAGCCAAATAAAAATGTTTGAGTCTCACTCTATTATTGTTGATAGAATATTTCATTTCATCTATTAAAATAATCAAATTGACTTCTAAAGTATTTAATAAAAATCTCAGTCGTGTCGGCTCATTCATAACATAAAGTACAAAATAGCAACACAATCAAATTAAATGTATTTTTGTACACATACGCACAATTATTCCTTTATATGTGTATACACATTGTGTGTGTACGTATGTGTGCTTGTGTTGTTTAGTTAAGTAGTTAAGACATGTAAAATGATATTGCATTTATCACTTCCACAATGTCAACCACAAACACTACTCTTTTGAAATTTAAAGAAATTTAACTTGTGTAAATCGTGTTGATCAATAAATTGATTTGTAGTTTGTGTAGAGCACCTCCAAAACCTCCCGTCGCCGGTGATTTCATGGCAAGAGAGAACTGAGAGAGAAGTAATAAAATCAGCAACAAATTTGTGACGAATTGCAAATTCGTCGCTAATTTCTTCACCTTAACATGAATCCGACACTGTTTTTGTATGATTTGCAACGAAATGGCTGTCGTAATCCAAACTTTGAATTTACCTTCGATAATCTCCATGTTTTTTTTTGTAGTGGCCGGTCGATTACAATTATGATTGACTGGACTTAGTCATTAAATATATATATATATATATATATATATTACGAGAGTATTAATTATTTGCTTAATGTGGATTGATTTGCCATTTTTGTTAATTATACATCTAAAACATGAGTGTATATTACCTCATATATATCAATTGGTGCTACTGAGATAGCCTTTCAATTCACATCCGTATTTATTGTCGTGTTTATAACTACTGCCAATTAAGGAGTGTATTCAATTGAGATTCTATTTGATTTTTTTGGACTTTAAAAAGTCAGTGAATTTAGAAAATTCATAAACTCTATGCAAGAGTTTGACTGACTTTTTTATGGATTGGTCTGCTATGAACTCGAGTGCATGTTGTGCACCCTAGTCCATGTTGCACTTTTCAGTTTACTGACTTACACTTTTTGGTAGATGGTGTTGCACTTTTCAATTATTAAACTGACTTACACTTTTTGGTAGGTGGTGTTGCACTTTTCAATTATTAAACTGTATAATAATATTTTTAGTAATAATTGAAAAATGCAACACCATCTACCAAAAAGTGTAAGTCAGTAAACTGAAAAGTACACATGGATTAGGGTGCACAGCATGCACTCGAGTGCATACTAGACTTTACCCTTTTTTATTGATTTATATGAATTTTCATAGATTTGACAGGATTTTGAAATACACATTTTTTTTATTGATTTACATGAATTTCCATAAGCTACGCCCTTAAAACTATTGATGCAAACGTATATCGAACACACTTTTATATAAAAAAAATTATCTAAATTATTTAAAAAAAATACCAAAAATATATTAGTTCAAAAAAAAAAAAGTTATTATTCATCATTATTATTTTCATCTTCATTTCCATCACGGTTATACCTCGGTATTAATAAAGCAAACAAACTCCATTTATGAGAAAGCAGGCGTGAATAGTTGTATTGCTTCCAAGATGATAACACTCTGTTTTTCATATAAAGTTGTTCTGCTACATAACATATAAATAGCCTAAACTAGGGTTTAGGCCAAGACACTTGTCACACACCTATTGACTGCTATTACATGCCAAATGACTGCTATTACATGCCAAATATTAACAGTATGCAGCTGGCAACAATGCTGCATAAAATATCTCCAAATCAGGTTTTTATCCTCTACTTGTGCAGCCCATGCAATTCTTTCGTGCACTCATCATCTTGGGCCTTACTCAATATCTTATCATGCCCCTTCAATTCGAAGGAGCTGTCTGCAACCACATTTAATTTATTACGCATGCGACTGAAGAATTGCCCTGTAAGTGGTTTTGTTAGACTGTCGACAATTTGATCAATTGTCGGAACGTGCAAGACTTGAATTTCTTTCTTCGCTATCTTTTCCCGTATGAAGTGCAAATCTAACTCAAGGTGTTTTGTTCTCGAATGATAGACTGGATTTGCTGCCAATGAAATTGCCCCTTGATTATCAACCCAGATGGTTGGGATTTTGTTTCCGTTTTGAAGTATCTCCTTCAACAATGATTGTATCCATACTACTTCACATGTTGCTAATGCTAAGCTTCTATATTCTGCTTCCGTGGATGATCTTGAGACAGTTTGTTGCTTTTTAGAACTCCATGACACCAAATTTCCTCCAACGAAGATACAATAACCTGATGTTGATTTTCTATCATCCAAATCCGAGGCCCAATCTGCATCAGCAAATCCTATAATGTTTAACTCTTTGGACTTTCTCATTTTAAGACCAAAATCAATTGTTCCAGCCACATATCTCAAAATTCGTTTCACGGCTTTGAGGTGCGTGTGCAATGGATTCTGCATAAACTGACTTACCTTATTGACCGCAAAAGCAATATCAGGTCTAGTAATAGTAGCGTATTGTAATGCCCCTACAATGCTTCTGTACCTTTGCTAATCTGAGATAGGATCACCATCAAATTTGGAAAGTTGATTACCAGATATCATGGGTGTAGTAAGACTCTTTGCATCCTCCATCCCAGCCCTTTTGAGAACATCCAATAAGTATTTTTTTTTGGGATAAGAAAATCCCATCAATGGTCTTGGTAACTTGTATCCCCAAGAAAAAATTCAGCTCGCCTAGTTCTTTGATAGAGAATGCACTCTTCAAACTTTGAATCATCTTTTGTACTTCATGAGGGCTTGACCCTGTGATTACTATATCATCCACATAAGCAATTAGAAGGGTGGTGGTGCCTTGATAATGCCTATAAAATAGTGCATGATCAGCCTGGGAATGTTTGAAACCAAGGTTTTTGAGAACGGATGTGAGTTTCGTATTCCAGGCTCGGGATGCCTGTTTTAACCCATAGAGGGATTTTTTGAGTTTGCATACCATATGTTGCCCCTTTTCCAACTCAAAACCGGGAGGCTGAAGCATGTATAATTCATTCTCCAAATCACCATTTAAAAAAGCATTATCGACATCAAGTTGATGTAAAGGCCATGAATGAGTTAAAGCAATGGAAAGCAAGAGCTTGACAGTAACGGGCTTAACAACAGGAGAAAAAGTATCCGTAAAATCATAACCTGGAATCTGCGTATAACCCTTCGCCACCAAACGGGCCTTGTAGCGAGCAATAGAACCATCCGCATGTCGTTTCAGTTTGAACACCCATTTGCAGCCAATGGGGGAATGAGTCGAAGGAAGAGAACATGTCTCCCATGTGCCATTCTTTAAGAGGGCCGAATACTCCATTTCCATAGCTCTTTTCCAGTGTGGATCAGAAAGGGCTTCCATATGATTAGAAGGCTCAAGTTCTGAGAGATTGGTAGCCATAAAAACCGTAGATTTCTTGATGCCATCTCGAGCCCGTGTGATCATGGGGTGTTTAGAACCCTGATGTGAAACCTGAGTATCTGCACAGTCCAAACCCACATTAGTAGACGGGGAGGAAACAAATTCAACACTTGGTAAATCTACATGTAGCTGGCCATGCAAAGAAGATGGAGAAGAAGTGGTGGAAAGGGGAGAGGGAGGGGGAGAGTTTGAAATAAATGAAGTGGGAACAGTAGAATTCAAATGGGGAGAATGAACTGGAAAGATAGGGACAAGAGGAGCTGAAATCAAAGAATCAGTGGGTGGATGAGGGGGTGTATTAATGGGTGAATGGATGAATGGGAAAGAATTTTCATCAAAAGTGATGTGCCGAGTAATAACAATTTTACCATTGGGTAAGAGAGCCTTGTAACCTTTGTAATACAAGCTGTACCCGAGAAATACAGCAGAAGTAGACCTATCATCAAGCTTGTTCTTAGCATATGGTCGTAAGAGGGGAAAGCAAAGACAACCAAAAACTTTGAGGCGATGGTAATCGGGTTTTGAGCCGGTAAGAACTTCAAGGGGAGTTTTGTGATTAAGGGAAGGAGATGGTGTTCTATTGATGAGATACACACTTGTGGTGAAGGCATCGTCCCAATGTAGTAAAGGGACTTGGGATTGAGAAAGCATGGCTAATGCATGTTCAACAATGTGTCGGTGTTTTCTTTCGGTGGAGCCATTTTGTTCGGGTGTGTAAGGGCATGATAGTTGGTGTATAATACCAGATTGGTTAAGGATGGGAGTTAACGGTTTGTATTCAGTGCCTCCATCTGTATGTAGAATTTTAATTTTTCCATTGAATTGCGTTTCAACGAGGGATTTAAAGTGAACAAAAGCATCCTTTACATCGGATTTCAATTTCAGCAAATATAGCCAAGTGTATTTCGTCGCAGCATCAATGAAACTAACATAATATTTGAATCCATTTAAAGATGTGATGGGAGCAGGCCCCCAAAGATCAGAGTGGATTAAACCAAATGGTTGAGTGATAACAGTTTCAGAAGAAGAAAATGGAAGCTTGTGGCATTTAGCCGTCATACAAGCAGTACAAATTGAATCAGAAACGTCATCAATAAACGAAATAGAGCTAGTAGCAAGTGCTTTCTTGGTAACTGGGTAAGAAGCATGTCCAAGTCTCTTGTGCCAAAGGACTAGAGATGAACTTCTTTGAGCTGAATAAACTTGAAAGGAAGATAGGTGAGGTGGTGGAGAGGCTGCCAAGCTAAACTTGTAGAGGCCGTTTTCAAGAGTACCTCGAAGTAGAATTTGATTGGTGACTTGATCCTTCACAAGACAATGAAGAGGATGAAATTCAAAATAAACATGGTTATCCTTGGCAAACTGAGAAACACTAAGCAAATTTTTCTTTATATGAGGAACATGTAATAGATTTTTCAAAAGGAAAGAATGAGAGTCGGAATTAGCATTTGGCACAGTTACAATAGAATTACCAAAATGAGAAATTTGCAAACCTGCACCGTTTCCCATGTGAACTCTTTCTAAACCTTGATACTCCGATCCAACACCAAGATTGTTCAAGTCGAAGGTAACATGACTTGAAGCACCAGAGTCGGGATACCAAGAGTTTTCTATCAACGACTCACCATCATCATAGCTTGCTGTGTTTACTGAAGGGGGGTATGGTCTAGGATGAAACTGTTGGTGATGATTTTGGTGAGTTTGAGTATGGTTTGGAGGGATATACTCAACGTTTCCTCTATAATAGCATTTATCTGTAGTGTGATTCGTTCGAAAACAGATTTGGCATCCAGACGGCCCATTGTTACTTGCACCACCATTGAAGTTGTTGATGTGGCCTCCTCTACCACCTCTGCCCCTTTGAAATCCACCTCGAACATGACCTCCACGACCTCTATTGCCATGAAAATTAAAGTTGCGACCCCCATGTCCTCGTTGAGCAATATTAACAGTAGAAGTGGAGCCTTCAGAACTAAAGTTAAAAGAGGTGGAAGAGATACCTTCTAAGCGAGCTTCAAAACTCAGCAACAACGAGCTTACTTCTGACACAGAGATAGGGTCGATTTTGGAGCTAATCGACACCATCACCGGGTTATACTCAGCACCCAAACCGGACATGATGTAAAGAAGGTGATCTTCGGCAGATATTTTGTTACCAGAAGCGTTCAACAAATCACAATAACCTTTGATTTTGTTTAGGTATTCTCTCATACCAAGGTTATTCTTCTTGATATCCTAAAGCTGCTGCCTATAATGCATTGTCTTGGCTCTAGATTGTCTAGAAAAGTTGGACTCCAAGCATTCCCAGATTTCTTTGGAGTTTTGCAAACCCACAGTGCATATTAGAAGATTTTCTGGGAGAGATGAAAGAAGCCAAGAAACAAGTAGTTGATCTTGCCTATTCCACATTAAGAACTCAGCATTTTGTGTACCTTCGTCTTCATTGCCACTGTCCACAGTAGGAGGTGGACAAACCTTTGTACCGTCGAGATAGCCTTCGAGTCCATAGCCTTTGCAAGCTGCAAGCACTTGTTGTCTCCAAATTAAGTAATTGTCTTCGGTAAGTTTGACTGTGAAAAGTTGATGGAATGGTATATGAAAGTGGGGTGATGAAAATGGGGGAAGGATATTATCTGTTTTGGTGCTGCCTTCCGATTTTTCATCGGTTTTGGTGCTACTCTCAGAATTAGACATTTTAAAAAGAAAATGAAGAGAAATGGTAAGAACTCTAGGTAAAATCCCTAAAGCTCTGATACCATATTAATAAAGCAAACAAACTCCATTTATGAGAAAGCAGGCGTGAATAGTTGTATTGCTTCCAAGATGATAACACTCTGTTTTTCATATAAAGTTGTTCTGCTACATAACATATAAATAGCCTAAACTAGGGTTTAGGCCAAGACACTTGTCACACACCTATTGACTGCTATTACATGCCAAATGACTGCTATTACATGCCAAATATTAACAGTATGCAGCTGGCAACAGTGCTACATAAAATATCTCCAAATCAGGTTTTTATCCTCTACTTGTGCAGCCCATGCAATTCTTTCGTGCACTCATCATCTTGGGCCTTACTCAATATCTTATCACTCGGCCTCATTTTCCATAGTTCTCCATGCATTAGTTTCAGGGGTAGGTCTCCTGTAGACTCAATTCCTTATAAGAAATTGAGTTCGTTTTAAAAAATGGGTAGGATCAACAATAAAAATAAAATACGTGAAAAATATGCATGTTAATTGATGTAGCTCAAACGGTTTACGTTGAGGTCTAGTGTTCAACTCTCACATCTAACAATTTTCACATATTTTTTTTTTTAATTATAAAAGTGCATGCTGAAAATAAGGAAAAGTGTAACATGCATTTTACAATTTTTTAGCATGTTATTTTGCAATATTTGCAATAATAATTTCAGTTGTAGTGACATACACTTGTTAGTGATGTTATGTTAAACATTTTAGATATATTTTGTTGCACTTTTCAGTTGTAGTGACTTACAATTTTCAACAATATTTTTTAGTTATATTGACTTACACTTTTTAGTAATGTTATGCTACACCTTTTAGTCATATTTTGTTGCACTTTTCAGTTGCAGTGACTTACAATTTCCAACAATATGTTCAGTTATAGTGACTTACACTTTTTAGTAATGTTATATTACACATTTTAATCGTATTTTGTTACACTTTTCAGTTATAATAACTTACATTTTTCATTAAAATATTGTGTTGCACTTTTCAAGTATATTGCCATGCACTTTTTAATAATATTGTGTTGCACTTTCTAGTTATAATGACTTACACTTTTCATTAAAAGTTGTGTTGCACTTTTCAATTATAGTGACTTACACTTTTTTAGTAATATTGTTTTACACTTTTTAGTAATATTGACTTACACTTTTCAACACACACATTTTCGAAAAAAAATTACCAATAAAAAAAATTACAGAAAAAAAAAATTGACCAAGTCAAAAATTTTATTCACAATATTCTTGAATATTTAGGGTTCACAAGGGTTCATAATATTTTTGAATATTTAGGGTTTAAGGTTGACAAAGTCAACTCAATTCCTTATAAGGAATTGATTCTATATAAGACCAATCCTAGTTTCAAAAGCAATTCCAAAATTTATCTTCCATGTCGAGATGTGAATCTTGATCTTCTTCATATTCAATTCATAGCGACATTCTTTTCGAATAAAGTTATGTAATCACAAGCCAATACTAATTCTGCTTGTGTTTGAAATGGGAACGGAGGTGGGTTTTGAAATCTGTGAATCGCGGCATGGCGAAGATTGAATAACTCACTTGCATTTCTGTGACGACCTTGACCTTGACCACCAAAATCTTTTAGATGATATCGAACACCACGTGCTAACTTTAAGATCTCAAGAACATTGTGAATAAATGTTCTTGAGATCTTAAAGTTTGCATTAATGGTGGCAATCGAGAATATATTATTGCTAACGTAACGGTGTCAACTGTGCCGATATACTATAATTTTTAAAGAGAGAACATAATTTTAAAATATAGAGATGTAATATTTTCACGATAATAATGGTGGTGAAGAATCTGTGATCCTTATCGAAGAACATAGTTACGTTTCTTCATTTTATTTCGTTTGAAGAAGAGCAGGAAGATGGACAAATTTTCGATTTTGTAAACTGGGAGGCTGTGTATGATTTTGTGGTTCGAAATACAGCAAGAATGTCTATTTTTTCTCTACTTTTCTGGGCTGTGATAGTCATAAAACCAGTTTTATAGTGTAAAATTCTAACATAATAAAAACTTTTATAATGTTTTTGTGTTGTATATCTTTTTGTTTTAAATAACAAGTACTTTCGAAGGAGACTAATGCAGTAGGTTAGTAATTGAAATTTTGTTAGAAGAACAACAAAGTTTTTTTTTTCTTCTCTTTCAGAGTCTTTTGAGAGAATCCGTTGAAATCTCTAGTTTTTAGAAGAGATTTTGAATAGTGAAATTTATTTATATTTTTTAAGGAGAATCCAACGAAATCTATAGAGTATTAAAATTCATAGATTGTTGAATACCTAAAAATTTCTAAACACTTTTTAAAATCCGTATTAAATACCTCAAAATTTTGAAAGACTTTTAAAAATTTGGATTGAATCAGATTTTAAAAGTCCAAAAAAATCCAGGAATCTTAATTGAATACACCCCTAAATTGTAATGCTTATGTTTTGCACGTGCATTTTACTAATTTCCTCGCCAGGCACTTTACTTGAATTCGGAGACACATCGAATTTATATTATAGGAGTATTATTTTTTTGAATAAACTCAAAGCTGTTAATGATATTATGTATAAAATTATGAATATTTTAAACATGAGAGTTATAAAGAACTTTTCATTTTATGTATGTGAAAACTATTATAGAACGTAGATGCCATATCATTTTTTAGAATTAATGTCGTGACCAGTGCCACAAACACAATGTAATGGTAAATGTTACAAATGTACATGGCAGTTTAAATAAGTTTTCATTTAACGCTCTATACTACACATAACTCAAAAAAAAAAAAAAAAATGATGAAAAGAGTAAATTCTATTAATTATTTCTTTGTACGAAAATTTATATATACAGTACATTGTATTTTTTTATTTTTTTTTTGAGGGGGGTATACAGTACATTGTTATATATTAATAAATGAGAAAAAACCAACGAATGGTAATATTTGCGACACTCTCACTCTCATTGACTTGAATATATACTTCTAAGATGCTTAAGAATATTCGATAATCTCGTCGCATAGTGCTACCAAGTACAAAATTAAGGTTTGATTAAGCAAATGCCCCTTTAGTTTTAGCAAATACCAGTTTATTATTAAATGAATTAGTCAACTGATTAGCATTGATTAATGCATAATAAATGGTTGATCCAAATTATAAATTAAAATTAAATATTGCATAATAATTATTGGTAAAAAATTACAAAAAATGAAATAGGAAATTTAGGGGGAAAAACCCAACGAACTTAATTAAAAGAGACACATATGTATATGTCGTCACATCTATAAAGCAACATAATATTGATCTAACTGGGTTGATAATAGCATGCCATTACAATTGGTTTTCAGGGACTGGTTCACATTCCATGTGAGAATAATTATGTCAAAGTCACTAAAACTAATGAGGAGAAGACCTAAGCAAATTCATGAAGAAAACCATGAAATATATATATCCCTTGCTAACTTTTTATTGCACACATTTTAAAAATATTTTATATTTTAATTATAAAGTAGATATGTGGAGTAACGAGTAAATGATATTCTTAGTAACTCATCAAATTTGACACATTTTTAGTGGATAGAGAGAGTATGTCAAAGTTATTAAAAAAAAAAACCACTAAAAAAGAGAACGAACGACTAAAATCAGAAAATAAAAATAAACAGTTTAGATCGACCGAGTTCTTATAATGGACCTTAAAATGAGCAGGAAATCAATAAATTTCATAATAAAAATTGTTAGTTTCAAAAAATAAATTTAATAACTGCATTTTCACATTTTTTTCCCCAAGTCGATCAGGAATTTTAATTTTTTTGCAATTTGGTGGACTTCTTTTTCATGCCAAAGTGACGCATCTTTTCCTTCTTAACTAATTAAGAGGACTTTCAAAAAACTCACCCTATCCCATAATAACTTTCACCGGAGGGGACTAAGGAGTTAAGGTTAGGGGCCAAAAAAAATTTATGAACCAAAATATTAACATATATTATATTTAATTATATGTATATTAATTTACAACAAAATACACATTAGAAATGATGCCGTTGTGTTGCAAAAAAATATATATTGTTGTTGTATTGTGTCGTCTAATATTATTAATTGAAAAAATAAATACTCAAATTATGAACAACAATTTTTTTTTATTTTTTTTAATGTGATGTAAAATTAATAAATTAAACTATCATTTATATATATTTTCTTAATTCATCAATTCTTTTTTGAAGGTTTTTTCTTTTTTTTGGAGTGGTCAAATTCTAAGAAAAAAACAAGAATTACATAATGAAAAAGTTAAGATGGAAAAGTAAAATCTATCTTAAACACAAAGAAGGTTATCTAGTCCATTTCTCGAAAGAGTTTCAATTCTGTATCAGCTTGAATGCCTTGAACCATCTAAAAGTGGTAATTAGTTTAATATCTTCCACGATCTTCTCATCATTTGCCTGCTCTCCTTTGAAAGTCACTCTATTTCTATTGAGTCAAATGTTCCATATTGTTCTGTGTCAAATGCTTTTCCACATCCGCTCCTAGCATTTGTCCATCATATCCTTGTGCGCCTTGAGATGGGACATTCTTGATAGACCAGGTTGTGCAGACTTGCCAAACCAATCATAGATTCTTTTTTTAAGGGTTAAGTTTTTTATTTATTTATTGTTGGAATTAATGGGAATTAATTGGGTTTTGACACCCTGATCTAATTTAATTAATTAGACGGAATAAACGTTAATTAAGAAATAATTGAACATGACATAGTCAATCTACTCTCGGAGTAGATGAACGTGGTATATTTAATATCTCAAAATCGAGTTAAGGTGAGTGAGAAATTAATTGTTGAAATTGAAGAGTTTCAACTTGGAAAGTTTGAGAATGTGGGAAATTGTCCCACATAGGAAACCTACAAAACATTTATGATGTATAAAGGTATTGAAGTAACTTGGTAGTTCAACTATCTAAAAGAGGTACACTCTTCTAAGAGCCACACGCGCGCGCCCGTCTGGTCGGCTCGGCTTCGGCAATTGGTCTTTGGGGCCCGCTTATCTTTTTGCAGACCCAAAAACTCCGAAAGCCCAACTCAGGAATGAGCTCGGCCCATTCGAACTACTTCAAGAATTATCTGAAAGTCTCAAGAAAGCCTTACACTGTTCAGTTCGTACTACGTACGTACACTGTTCAGTTCGTACTACGTACGTTCGCCGATTCTTCTTATACAGTGGTGCTACTGTGTAAGAAGTGAAAGTCGTTTTACCTTTGGGAACGGAACGCCGTAACAGTCGAGCACTATCCTGGCCGATACTTCTTATACAGTGGTGCTACTGTGTAAGAAGTGAAAAAGACCCAAAAACTCCGAAAGCCCAACTCAGGAATGGGCTCGGCCCATTCGAACTACTTCAAGAATTATCTGAAAGTCTCAAGAAAGCCTTACACTGTTCAGTTCGTACTACGTACGTACACTGTTCAGTTCGTACTACGTACGTTCGCCGATTCTTCTTATACAGTGGTGCTACTGTGTAAGAAGTGAAAGTCGTTTTACCTTTGGGAACGGAACGCCGTAACAGTCGAGCACTATCCTGGCCGATACTTCTTATACAGTGGTGCTACTGTGTAAGAAGTGAAAGTCGTTTTACCTTTGGGAACGGAACGCCGTAACAGTCGAGCACTATCCTGGGCGTATTCTGTTCTGCGGGAAAAGGGTTTCCCTTGACTCGACTTACTTGTGGAATTTATTTGTTATTCTGATATTTTTTGATATTGCAGTTTACACGGCGTAAGCAGTTTCCAACATTTATACTATTACATGAGTTAACTTGTAAACATGTTTCAAAAATACTAAAGTAATACAAAAATAATTTTTTTTTATCAATAATAGTTTCAAACATGTAAAATATAATTATTTAAAATTGATTTTACAATTAAAATACTTATAAAATTCATTTTTATATATAAGTATCAAAAGTGCAGTAAAAATATATTTTTGAGACGATTTTTACAATAAATTCACAAAATATTAAATTTAACACACATATATATAAGGGGTGGGTGCCGGCCCCCTGGGGCATTACCTACGTCCCTGACTTTCACATTTTCTTTTTCAAATATTACACATTAATAGCTTTTTCACCCTTAAATGTTTGAGTATTGTTTTAGATTCACATATACACAAGTTTTTTATTCAAATTAAGTTGAAACATCAAAACGGGAGAAATTAATGAGCACATCCTTACTATGTTGAGAAAGTCGACTCAATATATTAAAATTAGTTTCACTTTCAGTCGATCGGTTACTATTATAAATACTATTATAAATACCAATGATCTCCACACCTTCAGATCACACCACCAGTACCATTCCCTTTTCTTAATTTTGATCAGCTACCTGCAGATCAGAATTAATTAAGCTAAGCCACAATGGCTGGCAATGGCAATGGAAGAAAGTTGCATCCACAGAGCTTCTCTATAGAAAACTCTTCCACTAAATTCTCTCTTCCAGTAGATTCGGAGCACAAAGCTAAAACCCTAAAAATATTTTCATTCCAACAACCCCACATGAGATCCTTCCACTTGGCCTGGTTCTCTTTCTTCACTTGCTTCGTCTCCACCTTCGCCGCCGCACCCCTCGTCCCCGTCATCCGCGACAACCTCAACCTAACCCGCTCCGACATAGGCAACGCCGGAGTCGCCTCCGTCTCCGGCAGCATCTTCTCCCGCCTAATGATGGGCGCAATCTGCGACCTCATCGGCCCCCGCTACGGTTGCGCCTTCCTCAACCTGCTGACGGCACCCGTCGTCTTCTCGATGGTGTTCCTGTCGTCAGCTGAGGGCTACATTATCTCGAGGTTCATGATCGGTTTCTCGCTGGCGACGTTCGTGTCGTGCCAGTACTGGACGAGCACCATGTTCAGCAGCTCCATCATCGGGATGGTGAATGGGGTGGCTGGCGGGTGGGGCGACATGGGAGGCGGCGTCACGCAGCTGCTCATGCCTTTTCTCTATCACATGATCAAGGTTTCCGGTGCTACACCTTTTACTGCGTGGAGGATTGCGTTTATGATCCCTGGTTGGTTACATATTATCGTTGGCGTTATGGTGTTGGTGTTAGGCCAGGACATGCCTGACGGCAACCTTAGTGCCCTCCAGAAAAGTGGGGATGTCGCTAAAGACAAGTTTTCTAAGGTTTTTTTTTTTTTAAAGAAAATATCAAACTATATATATATATATAGTTAATTAATTAATTTTTATGTGTTTAAATATGATAGGTACTGAAGCACGCTGTTACAAATTACAGAACATGGGTGTTTTTCGTCATATACGGCTTTTCCAACGGAATTCAGCTATGCATCAACAATGTTATTGCAGAGTATTTCTACGACAGGTTAATTTGTTTTCCATCAATCTTGTAGGACTTTTACAAGATTAAATAAGTACTGATTCGATCTTCTGTTTACTCCACTCTCTATCTGAATATATATATATATATATATATATAATCACTATCATATTACTTGCTAATTAATTTTAAACTTTACACAAATTATAAATTGTGGTAAAAATTAAACTAGAACCTTTAAACTAAACACAAATGAGACATGATACTAGCTTTAACATGATCAATACTTTTAAACTTGAATATTTGCAAAAATATCACATTCATTCGGTAAAAATTACTAATTGTTATTACTCTCTCCGTTCTACAATAACTTCGTAGGTGGACACATATTAAGAAAATGTAATAATGAGTAGAGTTGTAAGGGGTAATTTTGTGATTTTATTACATATAAAGTAAAAAAAAATGAGTTAATTAACTTGTGTGTATGTGTGGGGTCAAAAAATAATCGTGTAAAATTGTGGATATCGTGAATCTTCCATTTTAAGAGTGTCAAAGTTATTTTGAGATTAGATACTATAGTATATAACAAAAAAACTGATTAGTAAAAGTGAAAATTAATTCTTCTTCAGGTTCAGTCTAAAACTCCACACCGCCGGGATCGTGGCGGCAACCTTCGGGATGACAAACTTCGTTGCTCGCCCGCTCGGAGGATTCTTATCGGACCAAGCGTCGCGAAGATTCGGAATGAGGGGAAGGCTGTGGACTCTGTGGATAACCCAAACCCTAGGAGGAGTGTTCTGCATTTGGCTAGGGCGTGCAAACTCAATTTATATGGCAATTGCATCCATGATCCTCTTCTCAGTCCATGCTCAGGCGGCCTGTGGTGCCGCCTACGGCGTCATCCCTTTCATTTCGAGACGATCATTAGGCATAATCTCCGGCCTCACTGGCGCTGGCGGAAATTTTGGTGGTGGATTAACGCAGTTGGTGTTCTTTTCCACCACGAAATTCCCCACCGCGAACGGGCTCACTTTCATGGGGGTCATGGCGGTGGCGTGCACTGTTCCGGTGGCGTTCGTCCACTTCCCGCAGTGGGGGAGCATGTTTCTGGCGGCGTCCAAGGACAGCAAGAATACGGAAGAGAGTTACTATTCTTCTGAGTGGAATCAAGAAGAGAGGGAAAAGGGTTTGCACAATGGCAGCCTCAAGTTCGCCGACAACAGCCGCTCGGAGCGTGGGAGGAGGCCCGACATCGCCGCAGCTGTCACGCCACCGGGATATAACTCCTCCCCACTCCATGCTTAATTAAATTAGTGTGTAAAAATTAGTGTTGTATGTGATAATTGGTTGCTTCCTCGTTTCCCTATAAACTTTCATTTATTAAAGATTGACATTATATATTTAAATAAGAGTGAAATTATGTATGAATATAAAATATAAAAAGGTATTTGTCAAAATGTATATGAGAAACTACAAAAGGATCAAAATGATAAAACGAAATAACTTACTCCCTCCACTTTTAATTAAGTGTCATTTTAACAATTTTCAACAAATTAAGATATATAATCATGGACCATTTTACCCTTCATTAATTATAACTAATTTTAATATTAAATTTATGTTTAGTAATGAATGTAGTCAATATTATAGGTGATATTCATGTATACAATAATTAATGTTTATTCATGATTTATGCTATAGTACTATATTCAAAAGGGAAAAAGCTTAAATCAAGGTAAATAAAAGGGAGAGAGTATAATGTATAAGGGTAAAACTGTCAAAATTAAACAAAAAAAATGTAGAATGACACTTATTTTGAAAATATTAAAAAAGACAAAGTGACACTTAATAAAAAACGGAGGGAGTATTTAATTGGGTAGGGCTCTTTTGGACTCTAGTGCACATTGTGCACTCGAGTCCAGAAAATCGGATATATATTATAATTGATGTATTGTTACACGTACTCACTTATGGGACTACCTAGCCTTTTCTACGCCAGCGTCATTTTTTAGTAATATTGTATTGCACTTTTTAGTTATTTATAGTAATATTATGTTGCATTTTTCAGTTATATCGATTTACACATCTTAGTAATATATATATATTTTTTTTTATGAAAGTTAAATACCCATCCTTTTTTTCCCCTCCCCATAACTCGAACCCAGGACCTAAGGCCTAGGTAGTGGTGCTCTAACCACTTAAGCTATCCCACTTTGTCACATCTTAGTAATATTGTGTTGCACTTTTTTCTGAATAAAAATTTTCCGTTAAAAGCTTAAACATAAATGGAGGATGTGTATATTTTTAAGTACAAGTTAAATGATTTAAACCTTAAACTCAATATTTTATTAAGTATATTAGTACCTCAATATTTTATTAAGTATATTAGTACCTAAATGGTGGGTGTAAAAAAATTTAATGTTGAGGTACATCGTTTCAATCTCTCTCTACCCGGGCTATTTAATTAAGTTGTATTCGTTGCTTGACAGCTTGAGTTCTACCTACTTTTGTACTTTATATAATTTTTTAATGTATAATTATGATTATAAGTGTTTTCCCACTTATTCATTTTCTTGTTTAATCATGGCCACGTTTAATTTTCAGATTCTCCACACGTACTTATGTATTGCTGCAATGTTTCCTGAAAAGTAATTAAGGGCAACAATGCCATCATTCAGAATTCAACGATTTCAGCTTAATTAAATTAAAGCTTCATAAATGTTCATGTAATAATTAAATTAAAGCATTAATCTGAAATTAAAATAATATCTAAATTTTAGATATGTTAAAGCATTATCTACCCTTCATCTTTGCTATTAAATAATTTATAGGGATTTAATTTTTTTTAATCCATTATGTTGCCATGATTTTAAAATTGGTTCAAACGAGTTTTCAACTTTTTTATTTTAATCCATCAAGTTTATACAAATTTTAATTTTAGTCCATGTGACCTGAAGTAGTAGGTCACCAAGGTCGTTGTCCAAATGTATTTATTATTCTTTTCTTTTATGTATTATGTAGTTTTAATTATTTTTTTAATATTGTATTAGTAAATAAATAAAATCTTGTAAAATAATTATAAAATCAGAATAAAAAATTTTAAAATAATTAAGAGTGTAATTAAATTATTTAAATCAAAACAATTTTAAATTTTAAAAATGTCAAATAATTATAAAATTAAAATTTAATTGCACTCTTAGAATAAATTGTTTTATATAAATAAAACTAAGTAAATAATTAATTATCAAACATTAGAATACATTTAAATTTAATTTAATTTCAATTTTTATAAAATCATTAAACTTTTATACTTATAACATAAAACTAAATAAATAAAATATGCAAAATATTTTAATATTAATAAATTATAATAAAAATTGTAATCTTGTATAAAAAAATTAAACCATTTTTTTATATAACTTAAACTAATAAAATATTACAAAAAATTTAATAATAAAAATAATTTAAATCTTACAAATCATAAAATAAACACATGAAAACTAAAAGAAAAAACTCATTTGTTAAATTTGAATCTTACAAATTATAAAATAAACACATGAAAACTAAAAGAAAAAACTCATTTGTTAAATTTGAATCTTACAAATTATAAAATAAACACATGAAAACTAAAAAAAACTCATTTTTTATTAATAATAAATAATATTTTTTTCAAATTTTTTATAATTTTAGAAATTATATTTTATTATTTTAAAAAGATTTTTAAAAAATCACGAATTTTTATTGTGTATTCAAAATTTTATAATTATTTTATTTATGAAACGTATACCATTAATTAATTTATGAATTTTTTATTTATATAATAATTCAATTATACAATAATTAGAATTTTTAAAATCTAAAATTTTATTTAAATTAATTAATTACACTTTTAATTACTTTATTCTGATTTAACAAGATTTTAATTATTTATTGTTATAATATTAAAAAAAAATTAAAGCCACATAATATCGTAATACATAAAATAAAAAGAAAAAGAAAGACATTTGGACAATGACCTGCTGGTGACCTGCTACTCCAGGTCACATGGACTAAAATCAAAATTTGTGTACACTTATTGGATCAAAATTAAAAAGTTGAAAACATCTGAACCAATTTCAAAAATCATGCCAACATAATGGACTAAAAAAAATTTAATCTCTAATTTATAAGAGTTAAGATGAAGTTAATCTTAGGGGTTGTTTGCAAACTCTATAAACACAGCTTAAAAGCACTTCTGAAAAGTAAAAGCTGTGAGAGACCAACTTTAATAAAAGTGATTCTAGAAGTTGTTTGTAGTGTTTGAAAACACCCCTTTAATATTAGCTATCAAAACATCGCCTAATGTTATACTCATCTCGGTTTTTATTCTCTAATTAACTATTCTTGAATAGGTTTTTTTTTTTTTTTTAAAGATTAAATATTTTTATATATTTAGATCATGTTTCATAGCTTAAATTAAATTTAGATTAGTTTCATCTCAACTTTATAATTTATTTGATAATTTAGATCAAGGGTGAATTATACTTTAAAAAATTTAAAAATCATATCATCATAATCTCGTCTAATCAGTCTTTGTCATCAAACATGATCTTAAAAAAGATTGAGACATTGATAATTCATTAGCTTCCATATAGACTACTACTATAATGTATGATGTTCAGGTTTATCACGACCATTCAGAGTTCGACCTCAAATAAGAGTTAAGAAATTAAAATTAATAATCAATTTAAATTAATAATTTGTTATAAGAGTTATTTTTTTTAATTTTCGTGCTTTATTTTTTAAAATTTTCGCACATTTTTTTTATAAATATTTTTATATATTATAAAAATGTAAATATTAATTACTAAAAGTGTAACATTAATAATAAATAAAAGTACAAGTAGTAACTAATAAAAAGTGTAACATTAATAATCAATAAAAATATTTGAAAATATTTTTCAACTACAATTCATAGCAATTGTCATTAATATTATGTGGTTGTTTTTATCAAATTGTTCGATTAAAAATAAAATAAAATGGAGAACATATTCAAACCGTATAATTCAACCTTATAAAAATGTTTATTTACTATTTAAGTTGTTGACATACTCAATAATAAATAGTTTTCTTATATTTTTCAGTTATTGTGAATTACACTTTTGAGTAATATTGTGTTGCACTTTTCAGTTATAATGACTTACACTTTTTACTAATATAGTGTTGCATTTTTCAGTTATACTCACTTGCACCTTTTAATAAAAAATGTGTTACACTTTTCAGTTATAGACACTTACACTTTTCAGTTATAATGACTTACATTTTTTAGTAATATTGTGTTACACTTTTTAGTTATATTGACTTACACTTTTTAATTATACTGACTTGTACTCCGTAATATTCTGTTGCACTTTTCAGTAATATTGACTTACACTTTTTAGTAATATTGTGTTGCACTTTTCAATTATACCGACTTGCATTTTTTTATAATATTATGTTGTACTTTTTTGTTATATTGACTTACACTTTTTAGTTATATTGACTTACACTTTTTAGTAATATTGTGTTGCACTTTTCAGTTATACTGACTTGCACATTTTAGAAATATTTTGTTTCACTTTTTAGTTATACCGACTTATACTTTTAGTAAATATTGTGTTGCAGTTTTTTATTATATCGATTTACATTTTTAGTAATATTGTGTTGCACTTTTTATTGAATAAACTTTTTTCTCTTAAAAGTTTAAACTTAAATGAAGAATGTGTATATTTTTAAGTCCGAATTAAATGGTTCAAACATTATTCCATCCACATTTTATTATATTATACATTAAAAAGAAAAAAAAAAATAGGTGAAAAAAAAGCTAAAATATATATATATATATATATATATATTTTAAAAAAAGCGAAAAAAAAAGAAACAAAAAAGGCGAAAAAAAAGGAAAATCAGCAAAAAAAAAAAAAAGTCAAAAAATAATATAAAAAAAACGCAGACTAAAAAAAATGGAAATTTTTAATTAACAAAAAAAAAGATAAAATAATACTCCCTCCGTTCTACAATAAGTGGTGTTTTCAAGAAATTTGTTGGAATTAAGAAATTGTATATATTGACAAATATACGCTTAATTACATTATAAAGAAATTAAGATTTTAATCACATTAATATAAATCCCTTCAAATCTTTCCAAATTATTTTAATCAGCTTTTTCAATTATTTCCAAATTTATAAAAGTAAGTTAAAAATTATGAGATTTTTTAAAGTTAAAAGAGAGTAAATAATGAAAACAAACAATATAAAACTCCAATAGAAAGTGAGTAATAAATAAAAAAAGAGTTGAACTAATAGCCTAATAGGCGGAAATTAAAAAAAAAAAATGTTACCCCATACACTGAAGTGATAGGAGACAAAACCATTTTTCTTTGAGTTAGTCTTATGTGAAATATTGCATACATGCATTTCATTTAAATTAGACAAGTCAAAATCCTAAGTTCAAAAGTCAAATTAAGTCAATTTTAAAAAATTTGTGGGTCATAAGCCTGGATCCGGGTTGCCTAGAAAATTCGCGGGTTGCAAACAGGTGATTTATTACATGACCAAAAAATTATTACTACAAGGCCAAAATATTACCACTACAAGGCCAAAAATTTAATACTACATGTCAAAACATTCTAAACATTCTGAAAAATTCACCAAAAAATAAAGTCTCCAGAATATTTTTGAACATGTAGTAATACACTTTTGACCTTGTAGTGATAAAATTTTGGTCTTGTAGTAACATTGTTTTAGTCATGTAGTAGCCGAATAAGTCAAAATTATTTTAGTAATTTTACCCCTAAAAAATAAGTGTCCAGAATATTTTTGGACTTATAGTAATACACTTTTGACCTTTGTAGTGACAAATTTTAGTTCTTGTAGTAACATAATTTTGATCATGTAGTAAAATAATACTCCGTAATATATTAGAGTGAAAATAAATATTTTAATTAAAGTTGACCCGTGTTGACCCGCGTTGACCCACGAATTTTGATCTAATTAGTCCTATTGCATATAAGTTTTTGCGTTTTTCTTTTGTTAAACTCAGGATTTTCAATATTTATATTTCTTGAAGACAAAATAGATCAAGGGTTGACGATCAATATGTTTGATCATGTCATGCCTATGTGTAGGGGGTGATCATTATGTTAATTCGGTCGATTTTGACCATTTTTAGTCGAACCGAATTAACTCATGAGTTATACTCCCTCCGTCCCGGAAGTGTTTGCACCACAAAGTGGGCACACTTTTTAAGAAAAAAGTGTAATGAGTGGAGTGTTGAGGGGTAATTTTGTAAAGTTATATGAATAAAGTAAAAAGGTGATTGGAAAGAGAGTAAAAGTAATGGCATTTTGTGTAAATATGTGAATATTGTGAGGGTGGGGTTTATGAAGAAGTTTCCTTTTATGGGTGTGCAAACAATTGTGGGACGGACAAATAAGGTAAGTGTGCAAACAGTTGTGGGACGGAGGGAGTATACAGTATGTATATAAAAATCGAAATTGCCGATTTGGAGAAGTCGAATCGAACCAAATTAATCTGTTCAGTTACTTCGTTGAATAATTATAAAATTGCATCATTTTTATTTGTATTGAGTTTTTTTTTTTTTGTTAATCCCACGCAATTCAAACGTATCTTAAATGCGTAAATCGTAATATTATTATTTTCCTTTAGATTATAAAGATGAAATCGGTGAGTTATGATGCAATTTTTCTTCGGGTTCTTAGTTAGACATATTAAAAATATTAAAAAATTGCAATGAATCAGATGCATGAAATAAATAATTGTGGATGTAAAATTCTAAGGATATAATATTGTTCAAATTATAATATATAAAAAATACTAAAAATGAATAAATTAATATATATATATATATACATAAATAATATTTCAATTAATTCAGTTAGTCAACTACCAACGGAATCGAAAATTTGTTTATTTTGAATTTTCTACTCATCTTTTATATTATCCTAATCTATCTACTACCCGATTTAACTTCTGTCTTTTATTTTTTATACCTTATCAACAATCCAACTTATTCTAATATGAGATTGTAATAGATCCGTCAAAAAAAAAATTGTAATAGAAAATATATCAATATTAATCTTTAGTTATAGAGAAAAATATATTAATCTTTAGTTATAGAGAAAAAAAATATATATATATATATATATATTATATTAATAGTATTATAAAATTAAAAGTATAAAATTTATTTAATAAAATTAACCTACCCACTAATAATACAATGACAAGTGTCATTTCATTGGTGAGATTGAGTGACAATCTCAAAGTTGTGGAGTAACTCTTTTATTTTTTTGAGGGGTTTTACAAAATCATCAAATAAAATTTGATTTTGTGGAGTAACTCATTGTCAATCAACATTTAATTTCATTTTTGTCTTCTTCCTAAATTAGGTTGTCTAGACTACAACCCTCCAATAAAAAAATATTGTGAGAAGAAAGTCTTCGATAATCATCATCATTATCGAATTAACTAAAAATGGAGTCTTGAAAGGAAAATAAAAGAGTCTTTTTTAATTGAGTTGAAAATCTGAAGGAAACACTGTGAACCCGGCCACCCAACTGCATATCTTTGTTTTTTAATTTTTGAATAAATATCCACCGTCTGTCATCTGTACTGTACTTGCCAAATTGTACATCCGTACTTACTAATATATGCTCCTATCCTATATATATAGACAACTCTTGAAGCTTCTACCCACTTTCCCTTTTTTTAAACATATACCGAATTAATGCATATTTACCTACTATTGTGAAATCGGTATGTTTTAAAGATATGTACGACTATGTCCAAATATCTTAACTTCTTTAAATTAAATCACAAGTGATGCATTTTTCTTTCGATAATTTAATATACATATACAATTATTCAATTAAGTACATTTTTACGTCTTGAATAAAAATATTATTTTATATTTAATTAGACATCTTGAATCCAATAACTATTCTATATTGGACTAATTTAATCTACTAGATCAAATGGTTAAATTTGTTGAAAACAGTACTACGTAGTATTTATTTTACTGTAACTTTAAAAATAAAATTAAAACATCTATCTAATTTGATCCGTCTCACATTTTTTCTCCTCTAATTAGTAATTTCTCATATTCAATTTAAATTTAAATGTCGTTTTAACTTTTCACTTTATTTTCAATTTAAATGTAGTTTTGCATTTTTTAATAATGACAATTAAATGTGTTTCTTCTCAATTTACCCTTAAACTTATTACTTAATATTATTACTTAATAGTTACTTAGATAAGTAATACACGTTTTTAAAATTATATATAAAATTTTCAAAGTAATTAATTAAGAGTACAGTAGAAAGTAAATGTTTTTTTTTAATATATGTGCATAAACTTAAAATGATATATTTTGAATAGGAGAGAGTATTTGTCGAAAAATTAAAAATGCTTCAAAGGTAAGGTATAAACAAAAAAATACTTGAAATGTTGACTAAGAGAAACAGTAGTTTGATTAGCGGCATGCTTGGCGCGGATGCCGGTCCACCGTTAATTACCTGCCCATGTTTCTGTCAACATTTTCATACTTACGAATTTAAAATATATTCAGCTTTAAATTTAATTTGAACGGTTTAATTAAATGCTTGTTCTGAAAATTTGTTCCATTAAATTCCAATTCATCTCAAATTTATTTTATTTGCAGCCGTACGCGCTATATTTAGGATAAAGAAATTAATTTCATATATTGGCGTACGGATGATCTAACATTTTCAAACTAATTATCAATATATTAAGATATATTCCCTCGATGTTTGAATAAGTGTCACTTTAACATTTTTCAACAAATTAAGATATTAAATTGTGGTCAATATTACCCTTCATTAATGATAAATAATTTTGATATTAAATTTTTGTTTAATAAAGAATGTGGTCAAGAATGTATATATGTGGTATTCATATGTACAATATTTATGATTTTTCCATGATTTATGCTACTACATTAATTGAAATTAATTGAAGGCAAATTATTTTATAAGGGTAAAATTGTCAAAATTGAAGAAAAAAACATAGAATGACACTTATTATAAAAATAATTAAAATGGCAAAGTGACACTTATTTAAAAGTGGAGGGAGTACTATATAGTTGTAATTAAATAAGTATGTACACTGCACCTATGTCACAATGATGAAAGAAATGACAGACCGTGCATGTCCGTACCGAGTATAAGCTTGGAAGCGAAAATACACCAACTTTTAGACTTATAAGCAAATAATATTGCTCTACGTTGAACTAATTATATTTGAAATATCGATCGATTAAAAAATAACCAAAATAATAATAATAATAATAAAATTGAAATGAATACCTACGTGCATGATGTACTTGTATATATTTTATGTTTATTGTTGCCCCTTTTCTCTTGTTCAATGGGAGAGGAAACATAGTTTATTAAATAATTACGCACGCTCGAGCATTATCAACCGTCCTTGTAATGATCCCATCCATTATAAAAGCATATGTACATAATAGAACATATTTTTATTAAATTATATGTTTTGAACAGATAGATTTAAATAATTATAATTTATTTTAATACTAAATTAAGCTCTATCTGTTTAATTATGAGACAAAAGACATTTCAAGTTTAAGCTTCTTTAATTTTGTTTATAAACTTTTTTTTAATTCTTGCAAAATCTGAATTTCCAAACAAAATTAATTTGTTGTAAAACTTTCGGGCAATATCATAAGCATGCTATACGAATTTTAGCAGATGCTTGGAAACTGTAGAGAAACAATTATTTATGAAATTATATTTTCATTGAGTAATTTGTAAAGAAGTACAAGGGAGTATATATAGATACAAAATGATATCTAATCTATATCTTAACAATTAGATAAGATTTAAATCTAATTACAATATATAATATATCTTAAATATATATTATATTCCCAATACGCCCCCTCAAGATGGAGCACCGTAGGAGAGTCCAATCTTGACCATAAGCATTTGAAGACGCGAACGAGGAAGAGGCTTTGTGAGCGCATCAGCTAGTTGGTCTTCAGAAGATACGTGGGAAACACGTAATTGAGTTGTTTTGATCAAATCTTGAACAAAGTGATAGTCGATGGCAATATGTTTCATTCGAGAGTGAAAAACAGGATTGGAACAAAGATACGTTGCACCAATATTGTCGCAGTAGATGGCAGGGAGAGTTTTGATGGAAAAACATAGCTCTTGAAAAAGAGATTTTAACCATTGTACCTCAGAGGCTGCCGATGCAATGGCCCTATATTCTGCTTCAGTGGAGGAGCGAGCAACAGACTTCTGTTTCTTGGAAGACCAGGAGATGGGATTTGGTCCAAGAAAGACAATGTAGGCACTCGTCGACGTACGATCATCAGTATTTCCAGCCCAATCAGCATCCGTGAAATAGTGAAGTGAGTCAGATGAGTTGGGACAGAGAGTAATTCCAACATCTCTAGTTCCATTGAGATATCGAAGAAGCCTTTTTACAGTACCCCAATGAGTAACAGTTAGAGCATGCATAAATTGAGATAGTTTGTGGACAACAAAAGCAATATCAGGTCTAGTGAGTTGGAGGTATTGGAGACTTCCAAGAACTTGACAATATTGAGTGATATCAGTGGGAGAGGTTCCATCAGATAGAGATAAACGAGCAGAGGTGGAGAGAGGTGTTTGGACAGGTTTAGAGGAGAGCATGTTATATCGAGTGAGAAGATCAATGATATACTTACGTTGAGAGAGGAAGCAAGATTTGGTAGAGCGAAAGACCTCTACACCTAAGAAATAGAAAAGTGATCCTAAGTCTTTGACTGAAAATTTTGTGCTAAGATCTGAGGTCACTCTAGAGAGAAAAGAGGTGTTATTTCCTGTAAGAATTAGATCGTCAACATATACGAGAAAGTATGCAATAATGCCAGACTTATTGAACACAAAAAGAGATTCATCAGATTTCGTGTGAATGAAGCCAATACTCTCCAAGAAGGTACGAAGAGCATAATACCAAGTACGGGGGGCTTGTTTCAGACCGTAGATGGATTTGTGTAACTTACAAACATAAGTGGGGAAAGTTTTGTCAACAAATCCGGGAGGTTGTGCCATAAAAACGGTGTCTGATAAGGAACCATGGAGAAAAGCATTGTTCACATCGAATTGTTTGAGTGGCCAATCTTGAGTAACAGCAATACTTAGGACTGCCCTAACTGTTGCAGGTTTGACCACCGGGCTAAACGTTTCTGAAAAGTCAACTCCGGGGCGTTGATGAAAACCTTTGGCGACAAGGCGTGCTTTGAACTTGTCTAGAGAGCCGTCTGGTTTACGTTTGATGCGAAATACCCATTTTGAACCAATAATATTGGTGGACGCATCAGGTGGTACCAAATCCCAAGTACCGTTTCTGAGAAGGGCATCAAATTCGGATGACATGGCCTCCCTCCATCGAGCATCTTTTAATGCTTGAGAGACACAGTTAAGTTCAATGTCAGAAGATAGTGAATTAGTGAGTCCATACCTTGGATTTGGTTTAAAGATGTTGTTTTGAGCTCGGGTGATGATTCGAGTGTCTTGGTGAACCGGTGGTGGAGATGACACCGAGGGAGCATTTGGTGAGTCGAGGCGCTGGAAGGTAGTGGGCGAGGTTGGGAGTGGGGTGGGGTTGGCAGAGGTAGGTTGAGGATCGGTGAGTGAAGTGATGGAGTTGGGAGGTGTATTTAGGAGAGTGGTGGGTGTGGCAGAACTTGCAGAGTGGGGGGTGGGTGGGTGGATTGGGTTTATGGGTGTGGGCAGCGGACGTGTTGGGTTTGGGGTGGTGGAGAGTGTTTGATGAGGGGGATGTGTATTAATAAATTCAGGGGTGGGACAGTAGTGAGTGCAGGGGTTGGGGGTGTAGTAGTGGGTGTAGAGGGTGAATAAACTAGAACAGTGGGTGAGTTCAGCAGATCAGGGGGTGTATCTGCTAGTGCAGGAGGTGTTTCAGAGGCAGTTTTAGTAGTGGCTAGAGGAAAGACATCTTCAACGAATTGAACATGACGGGAAGTATATATTCTGTTGGATTTCAAATCAAGACAGAGATAGGCAGCTTGGGTAAGAGAGTATCCTATAAAGACACATGGTGTGGATCTAGGGTCTAATTTATGGGACGTGTAGGGGCGGAGCCAAGGATAGCATAAGCAACCAAAGACTCTGAGTTTGGATAGATTGGGCGTTGGTTTTAGGAGGAGTTGGTAAGAGGATGACATGGTGAGGTTGGGTTTTGGTAAACGGTTTATGATATAGGTGGCGGCACACACTGCATGAGGCCAATATGTGAGAGGCATGGAGGCATGATGTAATAGGGCTAAAGCTGTGTCAACAACATGTCTGTGTCTACGTTCAGACATGCCATTGTGTTCAGGGGTATGGGGGGGGGGAGTGGTAAAATGGGATATGCCATGAGTTTGAAGAAAAGAACGAAGTGCAACGAACTCACCCCCATTGTCAGAGTAAAGGGTTTTTATTTTGGTGTTATAAAAAATTTCAACTATGTTTTTAAAGGAGATAAATGTGGGGAGAACATCAGACTTACGTTTTAAGGGGTAAAGCCAAATATATTTGCTGAAATGATCGACAAAAATAACATAGTATTTGAAACCATCAGGTGATAGAATGGGGGATGTCCATACATCAGAGTAAAGCACTTCAAGAGGAGAACTAGATATAATGTTTGAATCGTAAAAGGATAGTTTATGACTTTTAACACACTTGCAAGAATCACAATTACGCAGTTTTGAGTTTAAGGTAGGTAAACTATACATAGACAAAGTATGAGAGAGAATTTTTAATGACAGATGACCTAGGCGGGCATGCCAAATGGGTGGGGGTTGTTTGGTTGTAATTGATGTAGTGGGTTTAGGATTTGCTTGAGTTGGCCATATGTATAGGTTGTCAAAGCGATTCCCGACTAGGAGAATGCTCCCTGTGATGCCATCCCGCACCTGGAAGGATGTCGAACCAAAAACAACATTAATATTATTGTTACGACAAAGAGTGGATATGGAGATGAGATTTTTAGCCATTTGAGGTACAACCAAGACATTTGCAAATTTTAACATATGAGCGTCAAAAGCACCAATATGAGAAATTTTTAAACCGTTACCATCACCGATGATGACATCATCTGAGCCAGTATATGGAGAGTGAACAGAAAGGTTTTGAAGATCAGTCGTGATGTGATGAGACGCCCCGGAATCTAGTATCCACGGAGTGGCCGAAGCATCGGCCGTGTGCGCTGAGTAGGCTGGCTGCTGGGCAGCCGAGGGACTAGAGGGCGAGTGAGCCACTCGGGCAGCCGAGTGGGAGGGAACAGTAATCTGCTGGTGCGGGAAGTCCGGGCAATTCCGGAGGACATGGCCAGTAACATTGCACCACTGACATCGGCCGAGGAAGGGGCGCGTACCTGTGGAAGGAGGACGGCCATCACGGGATGGGGGCTGGCCTCTCGATGATCGAGCATTGCGAGTAGTTCCGCGGTCAACAGCAAGAGCGGACGCGAGTGATGAAGCAGCCACTGTTTTCATTGCAAGTTAGGCCTCCATCCCTAGCAATTTGTCATAAAGCTCTTCGAATGTGATGGAAGTGTCTCGGGCTTGAACGACATTAGCAAGATCGCGGTAGGAGTCGTCTAATCCATTAAGAATTTTGAGAGTGATGTCGTCCGGGTCAATCGAGACACCAATGTGGGCTAGTTCGTCGACTGTAGTGCGAATATCGTTCAAGAATTCAGTAATAGACCGAGATCCCTTCGATGGAGAGTGAAGTTTATTCTTCAAGGCCATGATTCGACCACGGGAGGATCGACCGTAGATATTCTCGAGTGTCTTCCAAGCATCGTGAGCAGTTTTGGCGGAGGCAATGAAAGGAATAATTGTCGGCGTTAGAGAACCAACAATGGTGGAAAGGATGAGTTGGTCCTGGCGAACCCAATGGTTGACGTCCGGATCAGGGTCGACGATGTCAGTATTGGTCGCTGGTTTGGAGGGAGTGGGGCACTTTTTGGTGCCGGTGAGGTGATCGAAGAGACCGTAACCGGTTAGTGGAGTTCGAAACTGGAAAGCCCACGCCATGTAATTAACAGACGTGAGCTTAAGGGGTGCTTGGGCCGCGATGTTGAAGGCCAAACAGCCGTCGACTTTCTTGGCTGGGTCTGCTATGGGAGAGTAGGAAGTTTAATGAAAGGTTTGGGAGGAATTAATTTGGAGAGGTGTTTGATCGCAGTGGAGGGGATGAGTATGTGTTCGTGGGATAATGGAGAGGAGGAGTTAATTCAAGAATTTAAGAAACCGCCTCTATAGAAAATTAATTTTGGAGAAGCAGAGTATGTGTTTTGCGGATAAGGGAGAGGAGGAGTTATTTCAAGAATTTAAGAAACCGTCTCTGTGATAATTAATTTTCAAGAATTTAAGAAGAATTAATTTTCAAGAATTTAAGAAACCGCCTCTGTGAAAATTAATTTTGGAAGGGAGAAGGAACCGATTGGAATTTGTGGAGAAATTGTAGGTCGGTTATGGAGGGATAAGGATGGTAGTTTGAGGATAACGGCTGGAAGGGTGCTGAACACGAACTACGTTTGAGGATTTATGATTTAGAATTTAGATAAGATTTAAATCTAATTACAATATATAATATATCTTAAATATATATTATATTCCCAATAGAAACATCATATCTCAACTGATAAATGGGATAATAATCTTGGCTGAGACTCAGCTGACTTGTGCTTAGAATACAAATAATCTAATTCTCGGTATTGTTTTGAGATTTTATGGATTTTAAGATCATAATTCTAGATCTTAAACTAGAACATTTATTAGATTTTAAAATCTCAAATTCGAATTTACAATTCTAAAACAAACATACCCATATGATCTTTCTTCTTAGTATGGTATACTATCAAACATACCCATATAATTCTAGTCCTATACTACTATACTATAAGTTGTTACTATACAACCAACTTAAGAACCTATCAAAGATAATGAGTTTGTCGAAAAAAGTTTTTTTTTTCGATTTCTAATTTTTGTGAGTGGTGGGTCGTCGGAGGTGGCGGCGGCTGTGGTCGGAGGTGGCAGCCCTAGCCTTTCAAGGATGCAGATAGGTATGGACACTAATGTGGTTCAATATCTCATTTGTAACTGAAACTTAACCATATTTTCATGCAGTGTGATGTTTGATAGGATTAGGTTCTCAATTATAAGGGGTATATTTATCTAATGATTTTTTAAAATATCTACCATAGGGTACAAGAATCTCCAATGTATAGCAATAAGAATCAAAACATTTTTTGACTTGCATTGGGACACAAAATCATCTGGGAAATGACGAAAATACCCCCGTTTCTTTTTTGCTCGAACTGTCCCTTTGCTTGTTCCCACTGAATTTCCTACACCACTCTGCACACGCACATTATATATCTATATGTATATGCCCCCACTCTCTCTCTCCCTCCCACCATCGTCATTTTCTCCATTGTTACCAGATTCCGAGAACAGAGGTGGGAGGCCCAAAATCGAAAACCATTCCTCTTTCTCCTTCTTCAAATCCTATCTCCGGGCACTCTCCGACACCCTTCAACGCCTCATCCGCCGCGCTTGCTCTGTCTCAACTTCCTCTGAAGAAACCACCGCCACCCCTCCGGCTCCGAAATGAAGCGGAACCTTGGCTGGCACGATCTAATTGGCTTCGGAATCGGCGAAATGGTCGGCGCCGGAGTTTTTGTCACCTCCGGCAGCGCCAACCACATCTACGCTGACCCCGCTGTCGTCCTCTCCTACGCCACGCACTTGCACAAGTATGCAGTTTCTAGATTCGCGATTAATTTGATGTTGTTGAAGAAACTTAATTTTGGTTTTGTGAAATTGGTGTAGATGGAGGGAAAAACCCTACATTTCAAGAGAAATTTGTGTTTAACTTGATAGAGGGGTTTAAGTGTGTGGAGTGTTCGGAAAGGGGGAGGAAGGTTTATGGGGTTATGGGGAAACGTAGCTTTGAGTCGAAAACTGTGGCTGAAAATGTTGAGATTGGTTCAGGCATTTCGTCAAACAATGGAGGTGCTTTAGAGGAAATTAAAATTGCAGTGGATTCTTCTGAGAACAGTGAATCTGGAAAGAATGGTTCTGAAAAAAACTCATGTATTCAAAATGCGAATGTTGTAGATGCACAAAATGAGAAAACAGAGGACCTTAAAGCAGTTTCTTCGGTTGATTCAACTGCTTTAACGAGCAATGAAACTGGTGTATTAGAAAATGAGATTGTAGTGAATTCGTTAGAAAAAGGGAATGATGATGCTAAAAACAATAATGCAAGTAATGGAACCAAGAAGCTACCAGAAGCTGGATTAGAAACTATCAAGAAGACGAAGGAAGATGAAATGGAATATGAAAATGTCAAACCAGAGAAGAAGAGTGAGTTCTGTTATGGAGAGAAGAAAAATGAGAGGTTTAATAGATCCGCCCGCCCCTGCTTAGTGTTCAAATGTTTTATATTAGTGTTCAATCTTACAACATTGAGTGTTCAAATATTTTAAAGGCTAAATAATCAATTTTAGTTCATACTTTTTTTTAGCCAAATTATACTTATACTTTTCATTTTGTTATCAAATTTAGCACAAACTTTTTTTTTCATACCCATACTTTTCATTTTCATTTTTAATCTAATGTAGCATATACTTTTTTTGTTTTACCAATTTTAACACATGTTCTTATCCATTAATTTAAAACACCAAAAAATAAATTAAAATGTAAAACTTATCTAATAATTAAAAAGAAAAAAGAATATCTTAAATATGTTTAAATTAAAAAATTTAGTTTAAAATCTACAAATTTAAAAATAATTGAGAATTTAAATTAAAAACAATTGTATTCATTGCATATAGGGGTGTAAACGATGCGAGTAGAGTAATGTTGAGCACGAAACTCGACTCGATTGTTATATACTCGAAGCTCAACTCGACAAGAAACTCGATAAACTCAGGATCAACTCGACTCGATTACCTATATACCTTTCAAAATTAATTGTAAAATATATTTTTTTTCTAAAATAAACTCGAGATCGACTCCATTACTTGTATGTAATATGCTTTTTTATTCCTTGACAATTTTATATCAAAAGAAATCAATAATTATAAAGAACATTTTTACTTAAGTTTACTTTATTCCTCATTTTGGTTTGTTGGGATATGAATCCTAGAACAAGTCCTAAATGATGATAAAAGATAAAAGATGAAGTTTTGATAAGCCAAAAATAGACTTGAATATTTTCTAAGTGTTGACTGATCTAGTCTAGTTAAGAGAAGTCATCTTGTACAGATCAGTAGAGTTCACAAGACAAGTACTAGTTCACAAGACAAGTACTAGTTCACAAGACAAGTACTAGTTCATGAAACGAATGAAGTTAACATGATAAGTATAAAAGAGAAAAAGACAAGTACTTATAAACTGTTGATACTATGTATATTTGTTAGGTTTTATATTGAGCTATTTGAGATGTATAGAAGCTCATATTTTCGATTATATTGATTGTATATTGATGTATAGTTCTATAAGTTGACTAAGCTTTATAACAAGAGCTTAATGTAATGTAATAGTCTTGTTAGGATTAGATGATAGGACTAGATTAGTTCTATGTTGTAATCTGAAGAAGTCTACTGCACAAGACAAGTAGAAGACGCAGTCTACTACTACTGGACAAGACAGGTGCGACTCAACAAGACAGGTCAACTTGAAGTTAGTTACAAAAGCGTGTTAAAGATAAAGATTGAAGGAGTTAGTTAAGAAATAACTAATTAACTGAAGAAACGCGTGGAAGGAGAAGAAGAATCAGTTACAAGTCAGTTTTCAAGAAAAGTTGGTTACACAACTAAAAGTTCTTGGAATTGGAAATCTATATATACCGCAAGGTATTAAACGATTAGAGACTACTGATTCTACTGCATATTGAAGTATTATTGAAGATTATTGAAGAAATTACTCTCAGAGATTGAAGTTCAGAAAGTGAAGCTACGCAAGACAAGTGAAGATCGAAGAAGGCTACTACTGAACGAAGAGAAGTTTTATTTTTGTTTACTATTTCAAGCTGCTAGTTACTTGTAAAATAGCTAGTTAGATCGAAGAAGCACTTGGAAGTGTTGTCGAGAAGATCTAAGTCTTATTTTTTGGGACTTAAAGCTACAAGAACATATTACTCCATTGGACGAGTTAATAAGAATATCACAACTGGGTTGTGAGAGTGGATGTAGACAAGTTGTCGAACCACTATAAATCTCGTGTTTGATTTACTTTACTGTTTTGTTTGTTGTTTGATTGATTAATTGTTTGATTGATTAAATTACCTGTATGAACAAGACTAGTTGAGTATACATAGAACAGAGTTCTCGAAATAAGTTGAGTATAAACTTTAATTGGGCTCATTGTTAATTTCGTATTCCGCATATTGTACTTTGATATTTCGAAAGATTTTTGAAAAGTCTATTCACCCCCCTCTAGACGTTTTCACTAGCTTACTCGTTATTAAACTCAACTTAGGGACCTACAAGTGGTATCAGAGCAGTAGTTTACGAACTGCTGTTTCTTGATAACCGACTTAAGACTTAAGGTGAAGTTGTGGTTCTTAATCACACTTGCTTACGTATTCTTGATCAATATTCTTGATATATCTGGTTCTTACTCCCTGTTCTTGAACTGACTGCTTCTTGATCATAAACCTGCTATAATACATATCTTCTTTAATCATGTCACTTGAAATCAGCGCTAACAAGCTACCTAAGTTCCAGGTTCAAGATTATGACTATTGGAAGCTAAGGATGGAAGCCATCTTCAGTTCCACTCACGACTTAATGATTTCCGTCATCACTGAAGGTCCGATAGTGACCATGATCCCTAATACTGCTGCCCTCGACATAAATCAAACCGTGGGTACTCTCGTCAAGAAACCAAGGTTAGAACTAACCTCAGAAGAAATGAGACAGAATAATTTGGATAGCTTGGCTAAGAATTACATCTTACACACTCTTCCTAACGAGTATCTGGGAAAAGTGTTAAAATGTAAAACTGCCAAAGAAATGTGGGATCGCTTAGCTATCATTTGTGAAGGGACATCCCTAATCAAAGAAAGCAAGCTTTCTACAGCAGTCCAAAGATTTGAATCATTTCATATGAAAGCTGGTGAAACAATAGACCAGTTGGATACTCGTTTTACCAAAATTATGAATGACTTGGAAGTCCTTGGTAAATCTTATACTCCACGTGAAATCAATCTTAGGATTCTCAAAAGCCTTGATAGTAGATGGAAAATGGTAAAAATGCTTGTTAAGAATACCCAAGATATAGACGTGTGGACAGCAGAGACCATGTTTCAAACTCTAAAGGCTCATGAGTTTGATTTAGACGAAGATGAACCTATAGTAAGTAGTGACATAGAACATGCTGTATCTAAGAACGTTGCTTTTAAGACTAGCTCGGCTAAGGTAGACAGGTCGAAGTCTAAGACTAGGTCTACTTCTGTGAAAGACGAGTTAGATACTGATCTTAGTCTGAAGGATCAGGTAAGCCTCATGGTTAGAAAGTTTGATAGGCTGAATAAACGTTTCGGAAAATATAAGAAGTTCTATAGAGAGCATAGATGGTCTGCTTCTAAGAACTCGTCTGAGACCAGAAGAGACTGAAACTCGTCCGAAAGGAGAGACGAAGTCTCGAAAGGTAACAGACAAGATAGAGAGTCTGACGGTAGGAAGATTACACGTTCTGATAGACGTGATAAACGAAGGAATAACTCTCCTATTAAAAGGGCTACTAATGATCTCTTGTGCTATAACTGTGAGAAACCAGGTCACTACATATATGAATGTCCAGACCTGAGTACTGATGATCGTGAAGAACGCAAAGCACGAAGGGAAAGAAGATACAACCGTGGCAAGAAGGCAATGATGGCCAATGATGACTCTGATTCTGACTCAGACGAGTTGCCATCATCCTCATCTAGCTACCCGTCTGAACCAGATCACGATGAAGCTTTCATAGTAGATGATGGTCTATGCTGCATGGCTAAAATCGACCAAGAGGTATCATCTGCTACTTCTTTTCAATCTTGTGATGAATCAGACTCTGATGAAAGTGACACTGCCAGTAGCAAAGTAGGGAGTGGCCTTCAGCACTCTACTAGTGCAGTTGAAGACGACCTCCTACTTGCCAACAAGGCAATCATTGAAGTCAGTGACGAAAACATCATTTTAAGACAAGAAATCATTGATCTTAAGGAAGCTCAGTCTAAAGTATATCCTAATATAACAGTCCTAAATGAACTCTTGCAAGAAGAGTTGAGTCAACTTAAAGACAAGTGTGCATTGACAGACAAGTTGTATCAAGACCTACTTAAGACACATGCTACTGAGAAACATGAATTCAATGTTTTAAAAAGCAAGTGCAAAAAGCTTGAAGAACGTAATAAGTTCTTAGAAACCGAGGTTGTCACTCTAGACCTTAAAATTACTGACCTGGTTAACTCTTCAAAGGTTAATCTTGAACTTTCAGATAGGTATAGGGCTCCTGCTGACAAGACAGGCATAGGTGCTGAGACACCCAGCTCGTCTACTCAAGTCACTAAGAACCCTACTATCTTCATCTCAAGCTCTTTGACTAATGATAAAGGAAAAGGACCAATGATATACGATATTGGAACTCCATCCGAAGGCAATGTACCTAGACAGACTCAAGTTAACATTCCAATTACCAAGGGAGGTAAAAAGAAAGTTAACAACAAGGCTGTTCCGTTTAAGACAAGTCAACAAAGGACTAGGAGTCGTGGACGACCAAATCAGGTCAGATACGAGGACTGGTATCCTGAGGAGACAAGTACTAGACAAGTACAAACTAGATGGAAAGAGCCTAGACCTCCTTTTATAAGGCAGTCTCAGCTCTACTCGTCTAGACCTAGACAGGGAGGTCCAAAATATCGTACACAAGCTGTCCTATATCCTTCACCTTTGTCATATGATATCGAAGGAGAAGACAGACCTAAACATGTCTATAAACCGTATGGACCTAATGCATATAAACCCTACTCTGACTATCATAGACAAGTGCCTGCTCAAGTAGAGATCAAGTCAAAAGGCTATCTCCAAAGAGTAGACCCGAACTCGACTGATAGGCCAGATAAGGACAACAATGTCTTATTTTGTAACAAATATGGTCGAAAGCTCAGAAGATCAAACTTGTTCAGGACTCCAATGTACATTTGGATTCCATTGAACTCGACTAACCCCCCAGGACCCCAATAAACAAGGAGGGTACCTAAATTATGAAATATCATCTAATGCAGGGTCGACTCGATCTATACAAGAAGGGTGGCTCAGTGGGAGAAACTTGGTACATAGACAGTGGTTGTTCACACCACATGACTGGTACCAAGACTCTCTTATCAAGTTATCATGAGCAAGAAGGACCAAAAGTAATATTTGGTGATAGCTCCACTGTTGTTACCAAAGGATTCGGTTACATTCGGAATGGAGACATAGAGATCCAAGATGTCTCATATGTTGAAGGCTTGAAATACAATTTACTCTCTGTTTCACAATTCTGTGATCGTGGATACAAGGTGCAGTTCAAGAGTCAAAAGTGCGAAATCATAGACAAGAGGACTCACACCGTACTACTCGTCGGCATAAGGCAAGGAAGTGTGTACATAGTAAACTGGAACAGTTGTCCGAGGGACACCTGTCTACTTACTAAGAATCCTAAAGAACTTGGCTGGCTCTGGAATAGACGCCCTTGTCATCTAAACTTTAAGGTTCTTAATAAGATAGCCAGAGACTACCTTGTGGAAGGTATTCCCAATGAAGTCTACTACAAGTCACATGTATGCACGTCCTGTCAGAAAGGTAAACAGGTAAAAGGTTCCTTTAAATCTATTCCATCCCTCTCAACAAGTAGAGTTCTCGAACTCCTACATATGGACCTACATGGCCCAATAACTCCTCCAACTTTGAACGGTAGAAGGTACACACTTGTTGTGGTAGACGACTATTCTAAGTTCACTTGGGTAGTCTTCTTACACAAGAAGAGTGATACACAAACACTCCTACCTGATCTGTTGAAGAAGATTCAAGTTGAGAAGAATCAGTCCATTGTCAAGATCCGTAGTGACAAGGGTACTGAATTCATTAACTGCTATATTAAAGAATTTTGTTCTAAGCGTGGCATCCAGCACCTTACTAGTGCAGCAAGGACACCACAACAAAATGGAGTAGCAGAACGAAGGAACAAAACTCTTAAGGAGGCCTGCAGGACCATGCTGACAGAGTATAATACTCCTCAGAAGTTTTGGGCAGAAGCGATAAATACTGCATGCCACTCCCAAAATAGAAGTGCTATCAATAAAGCACTAGGTAAGACGCCCTATGAGGTATTGAAAGGTCGAAAACCCAGAGTTTCATATTTTCATATATTTGGCTGTAAGTGTTTTATCCATAACAATGGGAAAAGCAAGTTGAATGCATTCGATGCTAAAGCAGGCGAGGGGATATTCTTAGGATACTCCTCAACTAGAAAAGCATTCAGAGTATTCAACTACTCTACCCTATGTGTGGAAGAAACACCACATGTGGTTTTCGATGAATCTCAACAGGACTCGTCTGCCAACAAGATCAGTAAGAAGGTAACTGATCTATCGATCCAAACTGACCAAGAATCAGAAGTTTATGAATCTGTTCAAGCCTATAACCCGTTCATGAAAGCTCTCGAGTCTGATGATCAGGAGAAGGTAAGTGCTCAAGGTAAAACTGCCAGACCAGTTGACATGCCCGAACTTGTCGACTCGTCCACTCCTGTTAAAACGTCTGATGTAAATGATATTGAAATGCATGATGCTATCACTAATCTAGATGATGATAATATGCTTACTAAGACTAGAAAAACATGGAAATCTGCTCATGATACTGAAAATATCATTGGTGACTCTATTGTTGGTGTGAAGACTAGACGACAACTCTTTGAGTCGCAAGAACAACCTAGTCCATCTCTGTTTTGCTGGTGTTGTTTCCTCTCATCTATCGAGCCTAAGACCATTAATGAGGCATTGGCTGATAGTAATTGGATCATCGTTATGCAAGACGAGTTGAATCAGTTTGTTCGAAACGACGTCTGGGAACTTGTCGATAGGCCTAAACATCACAATGTAGTTGGTACTCGATGGATTTTCAAGAATAAGAAAGATGAGAATGATACAGTTGTTCGTAATAAGGCTAGACTAGTAGCCCAAGGCTATTCACAAGCTGAAGGCATAGACTATGATGAAACTTATGCACTTGTTGCTAGACTAGAAGCCATAAGATTGTTTCTTGCATATGCTGCTTACATGAAATTTACCGTATATCAAATGGATGTTAAAAGTGCATTTCTTAACGGTATTCTTGCGGAAGAAGTGTATGTTGAACAACCCCCAGGTTTCGAAGTCAAAGGAGACCAGGTGTACAGATTAAAGAAAGCCTTATATGGACTAAAACAAGCTCCAAGAGCCTGGTACGATACTCTTTCTCAATTTCTGTTAGAAAATGGTTTTACTAAGGGCAAGGTAGATAGAACCTTGTTCAGAAGACAAGAAGGAAAAGACATTTTACTCGTCCAAATTTACGTAGATGACATCATTTTTGGGTCACCTAACAAAAAGCTGAGTGAAAGTTTCTCAACACTCATGCAAAGTAAATTTGAGATGTCTATGATGGGTGAAATGAATTACTTTCTTGGACTTCAAGTAAAACAGACCCCAGAAGGGATTTTCATAAATCAAGCAAAGTATACTCGTAAGCATGTTGATGTGAAACATCATTTTATACGTGATCATGTAGAAAAGAAGGATATTCGCATGGAAAAGATTCATACTGATTTTCAAAGAGCTGATATTTTCACAAAACCATTAGTTGAAGCTCGTTTTCGTGAATTATGCATTAGTCTAGGACTAATTGATCTTGACCCTACTAGTATGTAGCAATGTACTAACCAGACAGGTACATTTCTAAGAATAAAGGAGAAATAGACAAGTTACCACAAAAGAGCAGAGCACTCGTCTACTCACTCAACATACAGGTATACAAGGTCAGACAAGTTGACCAAACAACCCGATGAGGAAGCTGGTAAAGCTGAGGGTAATACTAAGGGAATAAACATTTAAGGGGGAATCCTTGATTTCTTAAAGAACCTTATGTTGACTCTTAAGTTTGTTAATAGTCATCTTGTTTGATCCTTGACCTTTAAGCTAAATTGATATTCGTCTTATTTATTCTACTCGACTATCTGTCGCACAAGATAAGACAGGTACAAATAATCGTTTGATGTTCAAAGTAGACAAGCACAGTCGAAGGAGGAACTCGTCTTGTGCACGTCAGTCTACTCGTCTGTTCTGGATAGACTCGAACAGACAAGATAAGTGGTTTCATGATTTAAATACTATGAGTGTTTAAACAATACACATTAAGGATATAAATGTAATTTGTAAATGAAAATTTTGAAAAACCTAGAATTGGATTTATACACTCCATTTAATGAGGTGTATATACCCAGTTCGCGCCAAAACTCTACTATGCTAGGTCAGATGAGTACACTCCTCTATCCTACCAATAGAAGAGGCGGATTCCAAAATTTTACGATATTAAATCACGTAATATCCTCGATTCCGTAAAACTGAATTTCAAAAGACTTTCATATCTGTCCATTGGATCAAAACTTTTAATCTCAACCATTGATTTCAACACTCAAGGTTTAACAAAACCCATACTACTCGTTCATAACTGCTCACAAGTTCTTTATCTCTTGATTCTCATAACTTCCAAGCACTCAAGCATTTTTGAAATCTCTTGAATTTCATAACCGATCTATTATGTCGATTGTTTCGATATTTGATGCTCGTACTAACATGCAAGCAAGGTTCGATCTCGGAAAGTACATCACCGAAGGAAGAGTGCATGTGGAGGGATCAGTGTTTTTCAAAGGAAATCACACTGAAGACAACAAAGAAATTCTGATAAAATGCTTCAGATGCGGTTTAAGACCTTTCTTGGAGGCATTTCCTGAAGTTGTGCTGGAGGAAGAAGTGTTAGAATTCTATGCTACTGCCGCTCGACAAGGCGACTCGATTGAAGCCTTTGTTGGAAGAAGGCGAGTGGAAATCACTCGTGATTTTTTGACTGAATCATTGAATTCACCGTCCGGATCGATAGATATCGAAAGATATGCTGAAGGCAGAGAGTTGAGATATCTAAGCATTTTCTGTGGAAAGCAGTTGAAGTTGAATCGTGATGGTAAAATTCCTGCTGTCAAGAAGAAGGAGCTATTTGACAAATACAAGACTCTTCTTGACATTGAATCAAAGATGTTGCTAGGAGTCACTGGGAGTTTTGACTCTGTGACGCTTCAGAAAGCAAGGATAATGGTCGTGATTCATGATGGAATCACAGAAGGAAATTGGACTAAATTCTTCTTGGATAGGTTGATGTATTACAAGAAGTATGTTCAAGTTGACACCAGTACAGTCAACTGGGTTGTGTCTGCGAATGTAAGCTTCGGAAACAAGCTAAGTGTCATCCTACCTCTCTTGTTGCCCAACAAGACTAGTTGGAGTAAAGGCAAGCCATTTCATCCACTCAAACATTATCTAAAGAAGGAGGCGCTAGCAAAGCAAACTGCTAGAAGAGCTGCTGCTCCCAGACAAGTTCATATCAATCCAGACGACGCCATGATTGAAGCCGCCTCGTCTAGTTCTGAGGAAGACGAGTCGGAGAGCAAAAAGTCTGAGGAAGCTGAAGCTGGAACTAGTGGTAGACTAGTTCAGTATGTGGAAGAGGAGGCAATGATTGAGGCTGCAGAAGATTCTGAGGAAACCCACTCAGACAAGGAGCCTGAGACAGAAGAGGAAGAGTTGCAAGTGTATCGACTGGTGAGAGTCGAGTCGAGTCCTTCATCAGACAAGTCGACTGAAGAAAAGGTTGGTACTTCTTCTAGAGCTTTGTCAATTCCTCTCTCTCTCTCCCCGTTAAAACCAAGGCCAGATCACTCCGATCTCGTGCCAAACCTATTCCCAAAACCTCGACAGTGTTGGCAGTGCAACCACTAAGAGCCAACATAACCCCACACACTACTATATTCGATACAGTTGATACTTCTACAACTGTCGAACCAAACCAAGCCACGTTAAAGCCCCAAGAAACCACCATCCAAATTCCTCTTACCTCAACAGAAAATGTTGAACCCATCAACCCGTCTATTTCAGAAACCCCACTGGTTGCCACTGCAACAACTGAGACAGGGACCTTACCTGCTCAGACCCCTTCTGAAATTAGATTTGATTCCCTCGTCTATTATCCGATGTGCTTAAGGGAGAAGAGGGTTCGTGCTAAAGTCAGTAACAACCTGAAGAAGAGGCTCTTGTCTATTGAGATAGACACCTCATCAGAACAGTTTGAGAAACTTCTTAGGATATGCACATGGGTTGCATTGAAGAAATCTTCCACAGATGATCTGTTTGAAGTCATACAAGGCATGGGTGGAATCTCCAATTTTATGGATTGGGAGATGGAGCAAAGGGAGAATAGTGGAGTTCAAGATTATTCAGAACTTCTTCCACCTCATGTTCTTACAGCCCTGGTGAAGCGAATGCTGAATGTGTCAAATGATGTGTTGCCTGCATCACACATGTTTGATGTTGGAATTCAAACTGATCTTCTAGAAGAAGAGTTGACAGCAAAACTTGTTGATGCTGGTATTCAAACTTCAAATCGGTCAGAGGATGAGTCTGAAACCTCTGGTGATGCTGATTCTTTCGAATTTGGAGTCGAAGATGATGAGTTTATGGATGCTGTGATGTTTAAAGAAGATGAACTTGTTGAGAAAGTTCACGAAGAAGTTGCTCCTGAAGCTCAGTTGTCTACTCAAGTTTTTCCTGAAGGTTATCTTGTAGCACTCAAGACAGACTTAAAAGATGTTGTTCATTCTGCTATTGAAGAGTTCTTGAATTTTAAGGTCAAAGACTTGCTAGTTGAGCAGAACCAATCGCTTGTTGACTCCTCAAGAGAATTGATTGTTGGAGAGGTCAACAAAATGGACTCAACTTTTCGAGCAGAGTTGTATGCGGAAGTTGAAAGTTTCCTTCAGAAGCAAGTTGACTTTTCTGAGAAAAGGTCTATCTCATTTGCTAGATCGTTGGCTGAAGAATCTAGCAAGTTGGAACGTCTTTATCGTGTTAAGATTGAAATAGCAGACGAGCAAAGGCGTGAAGCACAAGATCAGTTGGTGCAAGCCAAGAAGCTTTTAAAGGATATGTCTGAAGAAAACAGATTGCTGAGATTGACTGCTACTCATTTCAAAACGGAGTTAGATCTGTCTACTCAAAAGCTAGAGTTAGTTGCTACTAAACTAGACAAGATGAGTCAAGACAAGACACATCAACGACATATTGAAATAACTTCAGAGGCTATGAAGGAAGCTATAAAAGAAGAAATGACTCGGTTTACTAGTCTATTCACTCTTAAGGCAAGTGATGAAGCCAAAAAGGGGGAAGAGACAAGTAGAGTTGAAGAGAAGTCAAGTGCCGAACCAGAAATGAAGGAAGCTGCTACTGATATTCAAGATCTCAAAAGGCCGAAGAGAGGCAAGTTGGTGAAGAAGGCAGATCTTGAAGAAGCAAGACAATCTGAGTTGAAAAGATTGGAGAAAGGCAAGAATATTGCAGAACCTGAAGTTGAGATTCAAACCAGACAAGTTAAGAGAAAACTTGTGATTGAAGATCAACAAGAAGAAACTGATGAAATTGTGAAGAAGCAGAAGGTTGATGATGATGAATCTAATTATGCTTGCAAGAAGAAGCTGGGTAAGCATATTAGAAGATTGCTGAAGCTGAAAGTTAATCCAGATCAAGTTGAAGATGCGTTCATTGACAACTTCATTGATGATGAACATCGTAAAGAATGGTTCAAAGTCAAGTTGCAATGGGAGTTAGATCACTGGATTATTCGTAAGTTTGGTGAAGTTGATAGTTTTGAGGAACTTTATGTTATATTTGACAAGTTCATGGAAGCTCAAGATAGGAAGCTGTGGAATCTGATCATGAAGATAGCTGCTGCTGTGAATTGTAATATTCTAGTTCCTATTTTTCCTAAATGGACTACTCCGATGTTAGGCTCAGGAAAGAGGATCGACTTCAATTATATCAAGAAATTTGAAGAAAATCTGCTGGATAAAGAGAAGATCGAGACTGAAGATCATATGTCAGTAATTCATAGAAGACTTCTAGATGCATTCTGTGTTCCAAATCCAGAAGAAGGTACTCTTTCAGATTAGTTTTTTTTGTTGTTTGCTCTGATTCATAGTTCTTATTTTGATTTAGTATGTGTAATATCTACTGATCATATTTCGAAATGAATGAAAAGATAAGTACTATTTTGGTGTTAAAGACAAGATAACTACTTAATTAGTCTATCATTATGAAAAGATTCAAGTAGTTTTGGCTTCATAAAAAACGGGGAAATTGTTGGGATATGAATCCTAGAACAAGTCCTAAATGATGATAAAAGATAAAAGATGAAGTTTTGATAAGCCAAAAATAGACTTGAATATTTTCTAAGTGTTGACTGATCTAGTCTAGTTAAGAGAAGTCATCTTGTACAGATCAGTAGAGTTCACAAGACAAGTACTAGTTCACAAGACAAGTACTAGTTCATGAAACGAATGAAGTTAACATGATAAGTATAAAAGAGAAAAAGACAAGTACTTATAAACTGTTGATACTATGTATATTTGTTAGGTTTTATATTGAGCTATTTGAGATGTATAGAAGCTCATATTTTCGATTATATTGATTGTATATTGATGTATAGTTCTATAAGTTGACTAAGCTTTATAACAAGAGCTTAATGTAATGTAATAGTCTTGTTAGGATTAGATGATAGGACTAGATTAGTTCTATGTTTTAATCTGAAGAAGTCTATTGCACAAGACAAGTAGAAGACGCAGTCTACTACTACTGGACAAGACAGGTGCGACTCAACAAGACAGGTCAACTTGAAGTTAGTTACAAAAGTGTGTTAAAGATAAAGATTGAAGGAGTTAGTTAAGAAATAACTAATTAACTGAAGAAACGCGTGGAAGGAGAAGAAGAATCAGTTACAAGTCAGTTTTCAAGAAAAGTTGGTTACACAACTGAAAGTTCTTGGAATTGGAAATTTATATATACCGCAAGGTATTAAACGATTAGAGACTACTGATTCTACTGCATATTGAAGTATTATTGAAGATTATTGAAGAAATTACTCTCAGAGATTGAAGTTCAGAAAGTGAAGTTACGCAAGACAAGTGAAGATCGAAGAAGGTTACTACTGAACGAAGAGAAGTTTTATTTTTGTTTACTATTTCAAGCTGCTAGTTACTTGTAAAATAGCTAGTTAGATCGAAGAAGCACTTGGAAGTGTTGTCGAGAAGATCTAAGTCTTATTTCTTGGGACTTAAAGCTACAAGAACATATTACTCCATTGGACGAGTTAATAAGAATATCACAACTGGGTTGTGAGAGTGGATGTAGACAAGTTGTCGAACCACTATAAATCTCGTGTTTGATTTACTTTACTGTTTTGTTTGTTGTTTGATTGATTAATTGTTTGATTGATTAAATTACTTGTATGAACAAGACTAGTTGAGTATACATAGAACAGAGTTCTCGAAATAAGTTGAGTATAAACTTTAATTGGGCTCATTGTTAATTTCGTATTCCGCATATTGTACTTTGATATTTCGAAAGATTTTTGAAAAGTCTATTCACCCCCCTCTAGACGTTTTCACTAGCTTACTCGTTATTAAACTCAACTTAGGGACCTACATGGTTGAATCAATCCCCAACCATAACCGATAGGGAAAACCAATCCACAATAACAAATTATGAAAACAATATTCCTTGACATTTTCTATTGTTGCTGAATTGGGGTTTCTTGAATTCTTCTTGGATTTTTATTTAAGTTGGTTCGTGCATGTTTTAACTCTAGAATTCTCAATTGAAGTTCAGATTTGAAATCACCATAGAGCTGATATCTTCTAATTTTTATTTGACTAATTTGATTTTGCATAACAAAGGTTGTTGAAGATAATTTGACTCGTGAGATAATTTGATGCTTACATAACAACTGAACAAAACTAACACCAAAATTGCCTGCATAACAAAACAAAAAATTGTTCTCAAATCATACAAAATTTGCTTACATAACAAAACCAATTAAGGACCAGTACAACATTTTTCTCAAATCACACCATAATTACTTAATTCAAAAAACAGACAAGGAAACAAATTTCAAGTATACTCCTCGGATCATTCCTAAACACAAAAGCCAGTAAAAATGAGAATACTAAAACTCTAGTAAAAGTCATTGGTACATTGAAAATTTATTACCACATAAATCATCTCATAGGTTGAATATCATAACAAGAGTTGAGATTCTAGAGCAATAGAGTACAATAGATATCTTCACCGGAGGTTTCCATTATTGCACAGAAGGACCGTCATCTTCCAATAGTAGTTTGATCTTGTTAAATAGACCATCTCCCTCATGGTAATATGCTTTCACGAAGGGATCATTATACACACATCATAAAAAATATATTAACAACTTTAATCATAATAATGTGTATATATACACGTACAACCTGTGATGACAATACAAAGTAAGTAGGAGACTATAGTTACCGCTAAATGAAAAGCCCAAATGTATGGCTTTGCATGAACACAATTCTTTTCTTGGTCACATTCCACACCGGGGGTCTCGATTAATGCTTTGAATGTACGATAGCGCATCTCGGTCATGGTCCGTTGAACAAGAATATCATGCCAAGTTAATGTGCCTTTCATCATGATGTTGAGGATAGACAGTGTCGATTGGAGTGCTAACGTGTTGCTTTCATTAGTTCTCCAAAACCCTTCGTCCTTCTCATGAAGTAGAATCTAGATGAAGAAATCGACGGATTCCTCACACCATTTTTCATCGGACAAATAACATTCTTGTAGCTCGATATCCTCCATTGTTTAAGAAACTGGTAAAGAAAAATTAGTTCCCAACAATCATTCACAAAACATAGTCAATACAAGGAAAACAATATTAATGTTACCAACAACCAAAATTAATACTACCCTCCTTCTCTTCTTCCACAAATACTCCCCAAATCTTTTTCATTTTTTCTGCTGATTCCTCACATAAATGCTTCTTTGTTAAACTAGCAATCTGAAATTAATAAAAAATGCTTCCTCTCTCGCTTATCACAATTTTTAATTATCAGAAGTTAAACAAAATGTTTCCTCTCTCGATGAATCACACTTTTTAATTATCATAAGTTAAACAAAATACTTCCTCTCTCACACTACTTTGATTTCGACGATGCATTCACAGAACCCTTTCATCCGTCATTTTTCATTAGTCATTTTATAATTAATAACATGAAAAAAGTTAATTCCCAAAAATCATTAACCCCAATTTCAAATCTCAGAAAGCAAGAACCCTATGTTTTGACAAAATAACAAACAATTCTCTCAATCGCAATAGACGGGGAAATCAAACACAATAGAGGCGTTTTGAAAAACACAGTAGACGCGTTATGAAAAACGCCACATTTTGACGACACAATAGAGAAAGAAATCAAACGTTGAGAAAGAGGAAGTAGAAGAGCATACTCTCAAAGAGCTTATGAGCATGGGAAACATACCTCAAACGTCTCAAACATCCGCGATTTTAGTAGTCGCCTGAACCCTAGAAATTGCGGTGAATCGCCCCTCTCCCAAAACACTCTTAAGCACGGTTGAATTCTGGGGGAGAAAGGAGTAAATATCAGTATTTCAAATGTTCGGGGTTTTAGATGATGAAGACTTGAACGCTTGAACCCTAGAAATCGATGGGAATCACCTCTCTCTCTCTCTCTCTCTCTCTCAAAACACTCTTATCTCAAGCACGAATGAATTCTGGAAAAGAATATGTAAATACCAGTATTTATATTGAAGGGGTATTTTGGTAATTTAGGTGGGTACTATAGAGTTGAGTTTACATAACACCCCATTTCAATCAGATTTGTAAACCCAAAATTCCAATGTTTTTCACATGGGCCAAAGCAATAACCTAGGGCTTTCATGTTACCACCAAACACATGATAAAGGATGTTAACTACACTAACATGAATTTAACATAGCCACCAAATGCATCCTTAAAGGGATAAAATATAGGGTATAAAATAATAAGGAACTTAAAAAAATTTCTCTCTCTAGGAATTAGCTCTCCTCTCTCTCTTCCAAACCCACCGCCCAAATCATCTTCATCTCATCTCGGTGCAAATCTTCCCCCTCTTCTCTCCTGTTTAGGAGATCTACAATCTCTTCATTCTAGAAGCTATGTAGATCGATTGCCATCCACCGTGTCGTTTGCTTGCTTTTTTCACATGCCATTACGGTCGCCTATCCACCGTTGGTTTCGTCGGCGCCGGCGGGATCTACCGATCGAGTGAAAGAATTTATTGTGTCTGCGATCGAGACTATCAGATTTAGAAGGTTTTATTTTCTATCTTAGTGGGATCGACGGGTCAACCCTCCCAGATGGCGCTACGGTGGCCGATCGGGTGAGAGACTTGTTGATCCCGTTTAATTTTCTACTTTGTTAGTTTAATTTAGTGCTTTTTTTGCTTTTTGTACGTTTTTCTATTTTTTTTATTTCTGCTTCTGTTTCTGTGTTTTTGTTTCTGTTTCATGTTGGTTTGTGTGCTTGATGCAGTCTTTGGCCCCTTTGGGGGAGTATTGTGTCCCATTGTGGAGTATGTTTGTTATTTTTTGTGGTGATTCTCTTGTGGTGCTTGGAGGTTTCAGTTGATGCTCTGGATCTTGGTGCTTGGTGACCTTTGTCCTTTTATTTTTTTTATTTTCTTAACATTAGGATACCTTAGTGTGGGGTTTTTCTCGTTGTTAGAATGGAGAACAATGCGTTGATTCTGGGCAAAGTGTACACTAGTGTTAGTCCCTGAACGAGTAGTGGCTGGGTTTAAAGTCTAGAGGGGAGGGGTGAATAGACTTTAAAACTTTTTCTAAACAAAGTGTGAGAGTTTACTCAGCTGATGTACTTAGTCTGCTGATCCAACTTACTATGTACTCTGCTGAATATAAATTGCGGAAATGTGTAGGCCCTGTGTTTAAACTCGTTCGTTAATAATGAAAAACTTTTTTAACCAATTTAAAGTACTCAGTTGACTTGATGTCTGCTGGTTTTGAAGTTCGCTTGATTGGCCTTCTTTTAAAATCACTTTGGAAGCAAGATGCAGTATAAATAACAAGAGTATTGAATATTGAATTGAAATGACAATAAAATAAATAACACCAGGAGTTATAGTGGTTCGGATATCAAATCCTACGTCCACTCTCACGATCTGCTCGTGATGTTAATCCTTTAATCACCAAATCAAAGGGGCTTATCCTTTAGAGTCCCAAGGGGAGGACTTTGAGCTCTGAGCAATCACCAAATTGCTACGGTCTCCACAAGTGTTTATGAGCACTTGTACTCTTACAATTTTGAACAACTGAAATCTTATACTGGCTAGAGTGTTTGGGTTTGGGTTGTTTGATCTATCTCCAACTAATGGTTCAAGCAACATATTACTTAACCATTATGCCTAAACCAATAAATATATTTAATGATAAATGTGGTTCGGTTTCTTGTTGGTGAGGAAACTAGTGAATTTAAAACAAGCTTGAAAAACTTTTCTTCGAATGCTCTTTGCTTCAATCATCTGGATGTGTTCTTCGTAAGCTTGATAACTGGGTATAGTTTCCGTGTTCCTCACTTGAATTGATCTTGTATTTATAGGACTAATCTTCAATCAACTAGTCGTTTGGAGAAACTAGTCGTTGTGATTATCCTTTATTGGAGCGTAATCTCTTGATTGTGTCTTGATTGATACTGATTCCACCAAATCTGGAACTTGCCTTCTTTGGATATGGAAAGTCAATGTCTTCGAGATTTACATTTAGTCATTCACGAATATTTCTAGTCGGATGATCTTGTACTCGTCTGATCTGATACTCATCTGATCTGGTACTTGATCTCGTCAGATACTTATCTAATCTGATCTTGTATGAGTAGTAGCCTATCTGTCATGAAGTAATCTTCTGATCTGATTTTGATTATCAGCTAAGTCCAACTATCTGATTTTGATCTTTGTCTTCTCATCTGATTTGAATCATTCTAAGTCGTGAGAACTTTGATCAGTAGACATCTCTGGAAGTCCATATCAGCTAATAAGGCATACAAGGGTCTTTTCATATGATTCTTCAAACTTGGTCTTCCTTCAATCTTCAAGGTCTTCTACTCTTCAAATCTTGAGTGAGCGCGTGTAAAACCAAATGTGATCTCAACTGATATACATACAGCTGATCTCACTTAGACTAGACTAAGAATTTATAAGTTGTTCTATACATCTCAGCTTATCCTATCACAACACTAAACTATTTAAGTGTTTTGGCCATAAAAACTAATTACATCATAATCATATCAAACCTAAGGGGTGGGTTCATATCCCAACAACTCGTACCCCCACTTCTCACGATTGGTGCGGGTAGCGACATCATATAAATATTCTGTCTCGTTGGTTTGAAGATCTAGTGCTTAAGAATATTTTATGTAATAGATTTGATCTTATAAACACTAAAAAAAAAAAAGTTGAGGGTATGAAAGTTTTTTTTAGTAATAAAGTAAATAATAAAATATTGTGAGTAATAAAGTAATGGCATGTGATGTAATTTTGTGATTTTTGAAGGGTGTACAGTAAAACCTCTATAAATTAATAACTTTGGGACCGTGAGATTTTATTAATTTAGAGAGGTATTAATTTTTCGATAAATTAATATTTTATTAATTAAAAGAGAGACTTTTTAAATTCAACAAATTTAGTACATATGTTTTAAAAATAAATGAGTTTATATATGTTTCATTGATTATATTCGTGTATCAACCAATTCTTTGTAACTAATTTATGTATAATATCAATTCATTGTATACAATTAACTATTATATTCATAGACGCATGCATCAATTCATTGGAATTACTTAAATATACATGTTTACATTAATTCGTTGCACTTAAATTACTATTATAGTCAATTAAGTATATTCATGCATCATGATGAATGAAACATATACTATATAAATTTCAATATGGAAATAAAATAATTCATAACACTCACTCATGTCTTCTCATCTAAAAGATATCGCAAAATCATCCATGAATAATGAAATGCGTAAAGCATTATGTGAGTATAAGAGATTGAGACCATCTCACATGCACTCAAAAAGATTTATAAGAGAGACCATGCCATAATATTTATAATTGTACTAATATTTATAAATTATTAATTTAGAGTTTTAATGGGACCTAATATTTATAAAGGGATATTTCGAAAAATTATTATCTTATTATCTTATCGAATTTGATAATTTTTTACAAAGGTCCAAATCGGGATCGGAAGATTTTATTATTTTAGAGAGTTTATTAATTTATAGAGGTTTAACTGTAGTTTAAATTGAAAAAATGTATTATTACCAAATAAGAAAATGTGCAATTTAAATTGGGACATTCATTTTTAGCAAATGCACGATCTAAATTGGAATGGAGGAGTATAATTTAAGAATGTATATATAATTTGGAGTAACGTTACCACTTACCAACACCCAAAATACTCTATACATACCCAACAAGTTTAAAGACAAATATACATAAATAAAATGATTAAGTAATCCTTATATAAATATATAGTGGTGTAATTAAAAATAATAATTTGAAAAAATCTGAAAAAAAAATTAAAATTTAAAAGTCTTTAAAAAAAATCAACTAAATTTAAAAAAAAAAAAAGAAGAGTTGTGAAAACTAAATAAAATTTTAAAAGGTTTAAATAATATAAAAATAAATCGTCAAAAAATAATTAAATTAAAAAAGTAATATTTATTTTCTATTTAATTTTTATTTAAGATTGTGTTGATTTTTCTTTGATTTTTATTTTTTTTAAAATTTGAATCCTTATGTTTTAAATTTAATTACTCGTATTTTTTAAATTTGATTTGATTCATTTAATATTTTTCTGATTTATTTAGATTTAATTAATTTTTAATTTTTATTTGATTTTTTCAATTTAATTATTTTAAAATTTTAGATGATTTTCTTAATATTTTAGATTTTTAATTGATTTTTCCATTCAAATAGTTTTTATTATCGAAATGTCAAAAATCTGAATTTAACTACCGGTGGGGTGTGCATCGGTCCAAAATCGGACTGGACCGGGACCGGAATGTGTGCTAAAGGGCGGACCGGAGACCGGACCGTAATTAATTCCGGTCCGGGTTTGGACCGGTTGGACCGGATTTCTTAATTTTTTTTTTAATTTTTAATTTTTAAATTTTTTTTTTGTTTATGGAAGCAAGAACAAGATTGATGAATTTATGTATGAAAATTAAAGTGTTTGCTATTCATTACGTCAATGTGAATTTTATTTACATTATTATTAATGATCTTTTGACCATAAAAATAAATTAAATATATTGAGAGTGCATTAGTAAAAAAATATTTGCAAAAAATGTAATCGATTATATATTTGCAAAAAATATAATAGATTTCAAAAAATGTGATGAATTTTATTTACATTATTATTAAATTATATATTTACAAAAAATGTACTCCGTAATAGATTTCATCACATTTTCACTAATTACTTGGTTTTTGAAAAATAATTGAGAGTGTATTAGTAAAAAAATATAAAAAAAATTAAAAAAAATAAAAATAAATTTCGGTCCAAACCGGTCCGGACCGGAAAATTCCGGTCTTGGACCGTTAGACCGGAATTCAAAATTTATCGGACCGGAGACCGGACTGAAATCTAACCGGTCGGTCCGGTTCCGATCTTTTTTCCGATCCAGTTTTATTTTGAACACTCCTAACCACCAGTACCATACTTGAAAAATTGAAATCTCGTAAATAAAAAGATATTGATATTAACCTTATCCAAATGGTCGGCCATGGTTATACGCACACATAACATTGTTGAGTACATTCACCGATTTTTTTTTACATATTAGTTATGTGTGAAATGACAGTTCTACCATTACCATTTGTCTAAAAATAAAAAAATTCTGGTGACTAGTATAACCACATCCATTCCATTTCACGAAAAAATCGCCTCCCTTCCCCACCCACCATTACCATGAAATCTCAAAAACAACTTAATCATCCCATGAACAAAATAATATACTCTTTTTTTTTAATTATTATGTTTTAACCCCTAAAAAAATTGGGCGCCGCGAGTGAGTGTCTACAAACAAAAGGAATATTAGAGTTAAAGAAGAAGGGTATTTTGAATTTTTTTTATGGGGAGTGTAGTCATTTTAGGGTGAGTGTGCTAAGCGAGTAGGTGTACTCAACAAAGTCGTGTGTATAACCTTTGTCTATCCTAATTTACTGGCGGCCACAATTATACACACACAGACTTATTGAGGACACTCATTGGCTTAGCACACACATCGTAAAAAAAATGAGGACACCCATGCTGAAAGATATAAAATACCCCTCTCATACTAAACCCTAATTAAATCCCCTCTCCATCTTTCCTAACATTTTCACACCGTACACCCACCTCACCTTCTTCCTCCCACTCCCAGGCGGCCACCGCCCACCCCCTCCTCCAAGCGACCGTCGTAGCCGACTCATTTGAAGAAGGAGCGGTCGTGACTGTGGAAGAAATAGGCGGCCGCCGGCGCTGCAACTAAAGAGAAGGCCACGCGACGCGACCGCCATCGCGACCCCTTCCTCTTCGTAGGCCGATCACATGCCCTCCCCGTTCACACCCCCCACCTCCGTCGTTCGCCTCCGCTCCCGGTAAGTTTAGAGTTTAAGGTTTAGGAAAAATAGGATTATGAAATCATTTCATGGAGATTTCTGGAAAAAATCGAAAAGAAAATAATACTATTAGGGTTTTTACAGATCCAAAAAATGTATTAGGATTTTTTACAGTTTCAAAAATATATTTTTTTCGAATTTTTTGTGTTTGTCCGAATTTTTTGCCGAATCCAATTATTTTTTTCGAATTTTTGTATTTGTTCGAAATTTTTTGCCGAAACCAATTACTTTATTCGAAATTTTTGTGTTTGTCCGAAATTTTTACCAAATAAATTACTTTTTTGAATTTTTGTGTTTTTTCTTAACATTTTGGTTTCTTACAATTTTTTGTTGTTTTGATTATTGATGGTTTTTTTTTTATATATTATGGTGATGGTGGAGACGATTCTTCCGTTAAATGAATGAGTGTGTGTACTTATCTGCCGTCTTTATTTCTTCAAAATTTTATCAAAGGGTATATTGACATTTCACATACTCTTTAGTTGATTTTTTCTTTAAAGTGAGTGTCTTCAATAAGTCTATCTGTGTATAAACGTGGCGTTCACTGGCAAACTGAAAGCCCATTACTCCTGGCCCACTTTCAGAGGTTGTCAGCCCAATTTAATTGCGTGAGTTAGTGTGCTAGGAAATATTTGGGTTTTACTTTAGTTCAGCCCATCCTCAGGCTATTGCATTGTATAAACAATTCGTTCAAGTTTTGTATAAACAGATATCCACTTTTCAATGTAAATATTATCATTATTAAGGTAAATTATTTCAAGTTCATCTTTCTAAGATAAAGTCTTAAAAATTGATGCATTTTACATTAACTAAATAATAAATTGTGTCACTTACAAAAAACATTCATAAAATGGACTCCCTCCTCCATCTACACTTAATATACAATTTCTTTTTGACATAAAATTTAAAAATATTGATAGTTTATGTAAAAATTAGATATGTATAATAAAAAGTGAAGGATGTATTAGTGTATTGAAAGATTTATATTATTATTTATAAAAATGTAACTTTTATAGGGATGACAATGGGACGGGTATGTCCCGTCCCGTCAAAAAAAATTCATACTCTGACCCGTCCCGTTTAATTTTTTTAATTTTTTTAAATTAATTTTAATGTATACAATATATTTATTTTGATATTACATAATTTAAATTAAATATATAATTGTTTAAATAGCATTTCATATTCATTTTATACTAAAAAACTACATAAAAAATATTTTTACAAACATATATACATTAATATACATATAAATTTATATAAATAAAAACATACAATATTATTATATAGCAGGTATGAGTACGGGTAGACGGGACGGGTTTGACAAAAACCACGATCCGTCCCATACCCGCTTAACCGGGTTCAAACCCGCTCCATTTGGGTCAGGTTCAATACGGGTTCGAGTTTGGACCCGTTCCATTGCCATCTCTAGACTTTTAGTTAAAAAATGAAAAATTGCATATTAAGTATTGATGGGGTAGAATAGGAAAGAGAGAGAGTTTTGAATCTGCTGTATGGTGGCGACGGAGAGAGTTGGGGACAATTGAGGGGGGACAATTGAGGGTAATAAGGTCATTTGCATACACCCTTTATACATATTTGCTCAAGCCTCAAGGGGAATTGGTTGTACCTTTTTGTAAGTTGGGCTAGCTACTATATTGTACTTATCTGCAATTATTTCATTTTTTTTTAATAACGGAATTTAAAAAACACATTACATCCTTCCCTCGAAAAAATAAAATAAAATTACATAATTGGTAATACTCAGCTTTGAAACTCGTATATATATATATATATATAGCAGCATGATTATGATGAAATTATTAATATTATGTAGATATACTTTTATAATGGATGAGATAATTACAAGGACGGTTGATATATAATTAATGTTCGAGCGTGCGTAAATTTATTATTAAACTTTGGTTCCTAGCTCTCCCATTCAACAAGAAAAAAAGGGCAACAATATTAAACATTAAATATGTCATAGCTTAAATACTTAAATTATCATGCATGCATGATGTATGTATTAATTAATATTCATGTCAATTTTATTAGTATTGTTTTGGTTAATCGATCGATATTTAATTTACGGCTGCAATTCGAATATTATAAGTCAATAAGAGCTGGTGTATTTTCGCTTCCAAGCTTATCGTTTTATACGACCATACGTGATTTGATTTTGACTAATTTGTGGAGAGGTAATAACTAATGCAATGACGGTTCTTAAAAAAGTTCGAGAGAGTTTATAAAAGGAGAATAGAATTTAATCTGAATATTTGGATTGTGTTTATTAATTAGGTTAAATGACATTTTTATGTTACATGCAAATATGAGTTGCGTTCAGTAACCCTCCTAATACGAAAATAATTCAGAAAATTAATACCCTAATCACTACATTATTTAATAATTAAAATTGCTACTCATTTTTTACTCACATTTTCCTTTACACCTCACTAAATCAATTATCGAAAATCAATTAAGAGAAACTGTGAACCCCACATTATTTAAGACAGTTCCTTTTATTAAAAAAATATGCATACTAAATTGGTAAAGTCTAGTATGCACTCGAGTGCATGTTGTGCACCCTAGTCCATGTTGCACTTTTCAACTGACTTACACTTTTTGGTAAATGGTGTTGCACTTTTCAATTATTACTAAAAATATTATTATACAGTTTAATAATTGAAAAGTGCAACACCATCTAACAAAAAGTGTAAGTCAATAAACCGAAAAGTCCATAGCAGACCAACCCTACTAAATTATCGAAAGACACGCTATTTACAATTTAATTTAAATAAGTTAAAAATGATACCGATTTTACAATAAGACAGTGAGAGGAAGCTTCAAGAGTTGACAATAGAGATAGGAGCATATATTAATAAGTACGGATGTATGGCATAAGTACGGATGACAGACGGTGGATATTTATACAAAAAAAGATAAAAAAATGAGGCAGTTGGTTTTGGGTCATTGATAGGTACAAGTACAACTAGGTTCACGGTGTTTCCTTCAGATATTCAATTAGTCAATTAAAAAAATTATTTTATTTTTCCTTCAAGACTTTATTTTAGTTAATTTCCACATATATATAACGATGATGATGATTACCGAAGACTTTATTTCTACGTATTGGGGGGGTGGCTAGAAAAAAAAAAAAGATTTTTCAAATTGAACTGGTGAAATTCAGTTAATTGTATTTTATAAAATAATCGAATGTATATAAATATTTTGATTTTCGATTCGGCAAATAGTTGAAATAATCGAATTCATTGAAATATTTATTTATGTATAATATATTAATTTTTTTATATATTTATAAATTGAACATTATATTCTTAGAATTTTACATCCATAATTATTTATTTCTTTTTTATCATCAATTTTTTTACATTTGATTCGTTGCAAATTTTTTTAAAAGATGTCTAATTAAGAACCAAAAGAAAAAAATGTATCATAACATAACTCACATGGTTCATCTTTAAAATTTAATGGATAATAATAATAATAATAATAATAATAATAATAATACGATCTAAGCATTCAAAATTTAATGGGCCGGATGGGAGTGGAGGGTGGAAAGTTGCTGTGGAGAAGAAATTTGTTTGAATGCGAACATGTGCTACTAACATCCATGATGCATTTTCTTAACAAGTGTTTTCCTAGAGTTGGCCGGAGTGAAGGACGGGTGGCGATGTTCTTAACAAAAATCAGCTTACGATTTGTTCATCCAAGCTGATCACGTGACGACATTTTCAGTACACTTTGGAGACAAATTGCTCCAGGAAAGATAAAGTGTTTCGCGTGGAGGTGACGCAACAGAGGACGATGAGCGCATTTTCTTTGAATGTAAGTTTGCCTTTGTGTTATTGGTGAAACTTTATGATTGGTTTAGTTTCTCTACAGTTGGTCACAATAATGCTAGGAGCAGGTGATGAGAACCACGCCGTCTCACTCTGATTCCGGAAAATCCCTGACTCAGGCCAGCAGGATTGACAGCTGCAAAACAAGATTTGCGCAAGAATACTTCTATATATTATCTGATAATTGTTTACAATGCCTTCAAAGGCTTATATAATAAGCCACGAAAATAACTACATGAGGCCCATCTAAATCAATTACTAAGGCCCAATCTAACATCTCATATTCATAAACTAATTACATATTTTTTGTACTGGGCCCAACATTCATACTTGGCCCAACTTCATTTTGACATTGCTCATTATCACGACCCGCCATCGCATTTTGGGTTGCTGCACTTAACCTTGCTCGTCGTGCTTTATTATAGGTATTCTTCAGCCCACGCGATTCATTCGTATCATTCCTATCCTCTTCGACAGCGTCCTTGTCCTCAAGGACAAATTCTGGAAAACGTAGGCGCATCTGATTGAAGTCTTCCCATGTCGCTTCCTCTGGTGATAAATTTTCCCATTCGAGCAAGACTTCCCATCGGAATCGGCCTCCTCTCTTAATTTGTCTATACTCCACTCTCGTGCTGGACAAATAAGTAATTGCCCGTCACTGTTCACTGTCGGTAGACGTCCTGTTGTCACATCATTGGTTCCTACTCGCCTCTTTAGTTGGGAGACGTGAATCACCGGGTGTATCTAAGCCTCGTCAGGAAGCTCCAATCGATAAGCTACGTTTCCAATTCGCTCTGCAATGCGAAATGGCCCATAGTATCTGCTCCCTAACTAACTTGTATATTGCCTTTTGGGATATTGTTTGTTGTCGATACGGACGAAGCTTTAGGTAAGACCAATCGCCTACTTCGAACTCCTCTTCCCTTTGCTTTTTATCGTGGGTGTCCTTCATGCGGTTGATCGAAACTTGCAGCGTATCCTTAAGCTCTCGCAATAAAAAGTTATGTTCCTGCAATTCTCCATCGACCTCGGCATTGGGAGACTCCCCGATGGGGTAACTTACCAAGTGCGGATGTGGTCTCCCACATACCAATTCGAAAGGGGAGTATTTGGTTGACGCGTGGAACATAGTATTATACCAATACTCGCCCATGGTAAAAATAGCTCCCACTTAATCAGATTTGTATGCACAAAACAGCGTAAATATTGTTCAAGAGTACGATTTGTTACCTCGGTTTGGCCGTCGGTCTGGGGGTGATAGGTTGAACTCATAGCCAATTGGGTGCCCTGCATTTTGAAGAACTATTTCTAGAAATTGCTGATGAAGATTTTATCCCTATCAGTTACTATTGAACGGGGTACTCCGTGAAGCTTAACCACATGTTCGACAAATAACCGAGCTATCGACTTGGTCGTATATGGGTGTACTAAAGGAACGAAGTGTGCATATTTGGTCAGCCGATCCACAACAACTAAGATGCCATTGAATCCATTCGAGCGGGGTAGCCCTTCTATAAAATCCACTGTTACGTCTTACTATATTCTATTCGGTATTGGCAAAGGTTGTAGCAAGCCACTTGGTTTTCTTGAATCACTTTCTGTGATAAACGTCGCAGCTTGTTACGTATTGTTTGATCTCTTGTTTCATGCCCGACCAATGAAAGGTTGATGAAAGACGTGCCCACGTTCGGTATATTCCAGAATGGCCCCCCATATTCGAGTCGTGGAAATGGTGCATTAACTGTGATCGTAAGTCCCCGGATTTAGGTACCCACAGTTTGTTTTTGAAGAACAGTAGTTGGTCCCTCCATTCATATTCCTCAATCTCTACTTGTTGTATTTTCAATCAAATGGTTGTTATTTCTTCATCTTGGTCTGATGTTGCTTTAATTAATTCCCAAATGTGCCAAACTGGTCCAGTCAAGGCATTAATTCCTAGTTGTTCATCTCTCCATGATAACGCGTCGGCAACAACATTTTGCCTTCCCGGGCGGCAGTAGATTTCAAAATCAAAACCCATGAGTTTAACGACGAATTTTTATTGTTCCGGCGTAACAATCCGTTGTTCGAGCATATGTTTGAAGGGTTGCTGGTCTGTTATGATTCAGAATCGATGACCAAGCAAATATGGTCTCCATATTCGTACTGCTTCTACGACCACTAACATTTCTTTGGCATAAGTCGACCATTCAATCTTTCTCGGTCCCAAAGCTTTGCTTAAGTACGCTAGAGGCTTTCCCTGCTGTATGAGCACCGCGCCTAGTCCGAAATCGTTAGCGTCGACATGAACTTTGTAGGTCCCTAGTTGAGTAGATAATATTGAGTAAGCTAAGAAAACGTCTAGAGGGGGGGGGGTGAATAGACTTTTCAAAATCTTTCAATATATCAAAGTACACAATGCGGAAATATCAGATTAACAATGAGCCCAACAAATTTATACTCAACTAATTTCGTAATTGAACTTCTGTATGAACACTTTTAACTTGTCTATTCTATATGCAGTTTTAATCAATTAAACAAGTAATCAATCAAACACAAATACAACAGTAAAGTAAACAACACAAGATTTATAGTGGTTCGACAACTTGTCTACATCCACTCTCACAACTCTAGTTGTGAAATTTTATTAACTCTTTTCTTTGAGTGTTCTTGTGGCTTTAAGTCCCAAGATTAAGACTTCGATCTTCTCGATTATACCACCAGGTATATCTTCGATCTAACAACCAGCTATTTACAAGTAACTAGCGACTTAAACAAAACTATAAAAGAAAAACTTCTCTTAGTCCAGTAGTAGCCTTCTGAATTTGACTTGTCTTCTGGCTTCAACTTCCTGAACTTGAACTCTGTGAGCTTCTTTTTTCTTTGAATATCTCTTAGAAAATTCTTCAGTATATCGAGTTTCAGTAGTTATTCAGTAGTCTTGAATCGTAGAATACCTTGAAGTATTTATAGACTTCTGAACCTTCAAGAACAGTTTGTTATCCAACTAACTTTCTTGATAACTGACTTCTAACTGTTTCTTCTTATCCTTCCACGCGTTTCTTCAGTTAATTATTTATTCCATAACTAACTCTTCAATATATCTTCCTTCATACGCGTTTCTGACTTAAGTAATTTTTCTTCTTTTATGCGCACTTGTCTAGTCTGGTATTCCATACTTAGACAAATTCTTCAGTCTTCATAACTCATCTTGTCCTGTCTCCGTGAGTCTTCTTATCTTCAGTAGACTTCTTCCAACAGTAGACTTCCATGAAGAACTAATCTATACTAGTCCTATCATCTAATTCTAACAAGACTATTACATTACTTTAAGCTTTATAACTCAGCTTAGTCATCTTAAATCTATACATCATTATAAACAAAACATATGAGCTTCTATACATCAATTATTCGCTCATCATAAACCTAACAAAAACATAACACAGTACTTATAAAACGTACTTGTCTTTTCTTTCATACTTAACATTTTCTTTCATACTTTATACTTTGTACTCTACTGATCTTGTTCACAAGACGAATTCCATAACTAGATCAGTTCATACTTAAAAAAATATATTCAAGTCCTCTTTTTGGCTTATCAAAACTACTTCAACATCAATTAGGACTTGTATCAGGATTTATATCCCAACAAACTTCAAATAGAGCATCGGAGTTCGGCATCGCACACACAGGCGTAGTCGTCATAGCCTTTTTTAGTACTTCAAACGCTTGCTCACTCTGGGTACTCCACTCGAAGCCTCCTTTTTTTGTCATCTCAGTTAAAGGCCTTGATATAGTCCCGTAGTCTTTGAAAAATTTCCAATAATACCCAGTTAATCATATAAATCCCCGTAAGGCCCTTAGGTTTTTTGGTTTTGGCCACTCTTGCATAGCTTCCACCTTGGTCGAATCTAATCGTACTCCTTCCGTTGTTATGATATGTCCGAGATATTCCACCATCGTTTCCTCAAATGTACATTTTGTTTTCTTGATGTAGAGCTCATGCTGATGTAGAATTTGCAAAATTGTTCGAAGGTGTTGTAGGTGCTCCTTCCAAGTCCTAGAATAAATCAAAATGTCATCAAATAATACTAGGACAAATTTATGTAAATGAGTTTCAAAGATTTTATTCATTGCTCCCTGAAATGTTGACGGGGCATTACATAGTCCAAAGGGCATTACGAGGTATTCGTAATGATCATGGTGCGTTCAGAACGCTGTTTTCGGGATATCTTCCTCCGTTACCCGAATCTGATGGTATCCTGCTCTTAGGTCGAGCTTGGTAAAGTATTTTGATCCTCCAAGTTCATCTAGCATATCTTCTATGGTCGGAATTGGGAACCGATCCTTGATCGTTGCTGCATTCAACGCTCGATAGTCCGTGAAAAATCGCCACGTACCTTCTTTCTTTTTACGAGGAGAATCGAAGATGAGTACGAGCTTGAACTTGGGCGAATTAACCCAGTTTCAAGCTTGTCCTTCACTTGCCGCTCGATCTATTCTTTTTGGAAGTGGGCATATCGATAGGGATGTACATTGATTGGTTAAGCTTCACCTTTAAGTGGTACTAGGTGATCAAACACCCTTCTTGGTGGTAAGCCTTTCGGTTCTTGGAATATGTGTTCGAATTCTTGTAGAAGTACTTCCAAGGTTGGCGGTTGTTCATGTTGTTGTGGTGTTTCTTGCTTTTGTTCCGCAATGCGAATATCATAACATTGAGCCCCTCTTTTGTACATTCGTTCAATGCTTTCAAGCCTACCTCAACTGGTTGTTTGTCGACTCTTGTTTTAAGTATAACGTCTTGATTGTTCCACCTAAATTCCATCGTATTGTCGCTGTAATCTGTGATTACTCGACCTAACTTCTCAAGCCATTGTACGCCCAACACTATATCCGGTCCCACTACTGGTAGAGCGTATAGGTCTGCTGTGATGGTCACTCCTTGCATTCGTATTGGAATATTATTGTACTGATGGCTGCATTCAAGGGCTTCTCCATTTACTACTCGGACTCGAAATGGTTCTACCTTGCTGCTCTGTATTTGTAGCTTAGATGCTAATCTTTTGTTGATGAAATTATGCGATAATCCGTTATCTACCAACACGACTGCTCATCGTTTTTTTACCCACGCTTCAAACATCAAGGTCCTTGGTCTGTTCACCCATGTTATCGCATGCATGGATATTTCAACTGTTCCCTCTTTTACTTAATTATTCCGGGGGTTCCTCCTCGTCTTCTGTATCTGAATTTTCTGGTTCAATCAAGAAAATTTGTCAATTCTTACATTTATGCCCTGGTACAAATTTCTCATCACAATTGAAGCATAAACCTTTTTCTCTCCTCTTTTTCATCTCATCCCAACTTAATCTTTTCATACTTGGAGCACTTGTTTTGCTACTGGTTCCATTAACAATATTTTCTGCATTTTGATTTCCTCCAGTTTTGTAGTCTGTAATACCTCCATTAGTGCGCCTCTGTTCAGGACGTATGCCCCTTTTGGCAATGTTCAAATGCTCGTCTCGGATGGAGCTACTTCGATGGCATCAATATCTGTCTGTGGCCGACTCACTCGAACTTCAGACGCCAAATCTACTTTTAAACCCCCTATAAATGCCCCTACTAAGGCCTTATTTGGCCAATCTTAAACTCTGCTAGCTAACCTCTCGAATTCTTTCTGGTAATCTCGTAGAGTGCTGGTCTTTTTAATATGGGCGAGCAGCTCGTCGTAGTCTGTAAAATCAGTTGGTCCGAATCGTACCAATAATTCTTTCTTGAAATCTTTCCACCTAATTTTCTTATCCTTTTTCTTATACACTCTTCTTAACCATTGCCACCATATGTTGGCCTCTCCCTCAAGATAATAAGTCGCATACCTGACCTTGTCTCCTCGTTTAATTTCGTTCAAATCAAAATATTGTGTGATTCAGCTTAGCCACGATATTGGGTCGTCTCCATTGAAGGTTGGACAGAATAATTTGGGTTTTCCCCTTTGCCTATCCTCATTGTTCCTCCTCTAACCGTGGTTTCTTTCCTACTTGGTCGCCGTCTGCGTCGGGTTTACTTCCTCGCTCGAACTCGTATCTGAATTGCCCGACCCTTTCGAAGACGAATTGGATCCGGATGATGCTTGTTTTCCTCGAACTAACTTGTTCATCATTCGTTCGATTTTACCCACTATATAGTCGATTTTTTCTACACGATCCCCCATACTATGAAATCCAATTTTTAATTGATCGAATCGTCCTTCCAATAGTTCAATTCTCTTACGATGCGTACCTGCCATTTCTTAGCGTGATTCTCAGTATCTCTCAATGAAAGCACCAATTTGATGAGAACCACGCCGTCTCACTCTGATTCCGGCAAATCCCTAACTTAGGCCAGCAAGATTGACGGCTGCAAAACAAGATTTGCGCAAGAATACTTCTATTATCTGATAAATGTTTACAATGCCTTCAAAGGCTTATATAATAAGCCACGAAAATAACTGCCTGAGGCCCATCTAAATCAATTACTAATGCCCAATCTAACATCTCATATTCATAAATTAATTACATATTTTCCGTAATAGGCCCAACATTCATACTTGGCCCAACTTCATTTTAACTTTGGTCATTATCATGGCCCCCATCACATTTTGGTTTGTTGTTCTTAACCTTGCTCGTTGTGCTTTATTATAGGCATTCTTCAGCCCACGCGATTCATCCGTATCAGCAGGTTACAACATCATCTTCGATTGTGCCCAATTAGTATTTGTAAGAAAGTTTGGGAGTCACTTTGGTCTAATGTTATTTGGGCCATATGGAAACATAAGAAACAACACTATTTTCTCTAACATTACTAAGGTTTTAAGCTCTTCATCTTGCATTGAATTCTGAAGGATGGCATATTGTTGCCCTTAAATGTGGCCTTGTTTGAACAAGAAAATGATCGAATATATATATTATACATTATAATTATACTCCCTCCTCCCTCCGTACCTGCAGGATTACGTACTTTCATATGTAGATAGACACGTATATTAAGAAAGTGTAATAATGAGAAAAGTTTTAAGAAGTAATTTTGTAAAACTTTATGTTGGGATATGAATCCTAAAACAAGTTCTATTTGATGATGAGATGAGTTTTGATAAGCCAAAAAGAGGACTTGAATATATTCTAAGTGTTAACCGATCTGTTATGGAAGTCGTCTTGTGTAAAGACAAGATCACACAATATTAAGTAAATACTGAAATATGACTAAGTATGAAAGTAAAGATTACTTGATATTATAGGTTGAAAGATAAGCTTTAATTGTTGTATAGAAGCTTATGTTTATATTCTGTTTGTAATAGTCTTTAGGATGACTAAGTTGATCTATAAAGCTTAATGTAATAGAATAGATTAAATAGCTTAGATAGGACAAGAAGAGTTCTACAGAAGATTGTGAAGACTAGAAGATTTGTAAAGACCAGAAGACATGAAGAAGTCAGAAATATTCTAAGTATAGAATATGCTGAACAAGACGAGTCAAAATTAAGTTGGAAGCAAGTCAGAAACAAGTGAAAAGGAACTTGAAGTTAGTTGGAAACAGAATAACCGACGTATGCTTAAAGATACAAATCAAGAAGTCGTTATATGAGTTAGTTAAAGGAAGTTTTCGAGAAAGGTTGTTGGATAACAAACTTATCTTGAATACTAGATGTCTATAAATATATAAAGACATTGAACATGAAAAGACTACTGAATCTACGCATATTGAAGCATTCAAGCAAAGAAGTCTTAAAGCAGTCTCAGAGTTCAAAGGAAGAAAGAAGAAAGAAACCCAGAAAAGACAAGTACATTCGAAGAAGGCTTATTAAAGAAACATATAAGTTTTTCTTTATTGTTTTAGTTTTGTACAAGCTTGATAGTTGCTTGAGAAATCACTAGTTGTTAGATCGAAGATATATCTGGTGATATATTCGAGAAGATCGAAGTCTTAATCTTGAGACTTAAAAGACAAGAACAGAAGAGTTAATAAAATATCACGAACTTGGTTTGTGAGAGTGGATGTAGACGATTTGTCGAACCACTATAAATCTTGTGTTTGATTTACTTACAGTTTATTTGATAATTGTTCATATTGTGAATTCGTATAATTAACACGATTGTCAAATTGAGTTGAATAGACGAGTCTTGATAAATTGCAGAATAGACTAGTAAAGTTCATATTTTGTTAGTTTAGTAAAATCTTGTAAAATAGCCTATTAATCTGATATTCCGCATAGTTAATCTCTGATATTTTAGAAAAGTTTTAAAAGTCCATTCACCCATCCCCTCTAGACTTTTAGGCTAGTTCTAATCTTAAGTCAACTACTTGGGACAAACACTTTATGTATAAAGTAAATAAATGAGTTGACTTTTGTATATGTGTGGAGAAAAAGTAATGACATTTGTGTAAAATAGAGAATATTGTGAATTATGAGGGTGAAGTTTATAAAGAGTTTTTCATTTTAATTTTAAGTATGTGAAAGTTATTGTGAGACGTCCCGAAAAGGGAAGTGTGAAAGTAATTGGTTGACAGAGGGAGTATAATATTACTATAAATAAGTTTGAAAATATATAATCATAATTATACTTTGCAAATTAATTAGATAAAGTACAAAGTAGGTACAACTTAAGAAGCAAAGATAGCGTCTCTCATGGTTGCATATATTATAAATTAACAACCAATCACATACACGACACTATATTCACACACTAATTTAATTACGACTCAAAATTAATTCTCACAGAACAATACAACTAAACATGGAGTGGGGTGGAGTTATATCCCGTCGGCGTGACAGCTGTGGCGATCTCCGGCCTCCTCCCACGCTTCGACAGGCTGTTTTCGGCGAACTTGAGACTGCCGTTGTGCAAACCCTTTTCCCCCTCCGACGAATAATAACTCTCTTATGTATTCTTGCTGTCCTTGGACGACGCCAGAAACATGCTCCCCCACTGCGGGAAGTGGATGAACGCCACCGGAATAGTGCAGGCCACCGCCATGACCCCCATGAAAGTGAGCCCGTGCGCGGTGGAGAATTTGGTGGTGGATAAGAACACCAACTGCGTTAATCCGCAGCCGAAATTACCACCGGCACCGGTGAGGCCGGAGATAATGCCTAATGATCGTCGGGAAACGAAAGGGATGATGCCGTAGGAGGCACCACAGGCGGCTTGAGCATGGAATGAAAAGAAGATCAGGGATGCAATTGCCATATAAATTGAGTTTGCACGCCCTAGCCAAATGTAGAACACACCTCCTAGGGTTTGGGTTATCCACAAAGTCCACAGCCTTCAACTCATTCTGAATCTTCGCGATGCTCGGTCCGATAAGTATCCTCCGAGCGGGCGTGCTACAAAGTTCGTCATCCCGAAGGCTGCCGCTACCATCCCCGCGGTGTGGAGTTTTAGACTGAACCTGAATTGATCAACAATAATTAATTTTCACTTAATTATATATACTCAATTTTTTTTTTAATTTGAACAATGTGATATTTTCTGCAAATATTCAAGAATAATGGAAAACAAACCTGTCGTAGAAATACTCTGCAATAACATTGTTGATGCAAAGTTGAATTCCATTAGAATAGCCGTATATGAAGAAAAACACCCATGTTCTATAATTTGTAACAGCGTACTTGAGTACCTATCATATTTCAACACATAAGATTTATTTAAATATCCTGAGGCATAAATGTTGGTCCAGAAAGGAGTATATAACAAGTGTATGGGGGGGAATACACTTGTATGCAATTTCTTTTTCAAACTTGATCAAACCAGAGATCAGCAATGTTGTCTTGGACAACTCTGCTGAAGATGTATAACTTCTTAGAGATAACCAAGCTACTAAGTACTATTAAGTACTTAGTTGAATGACTATCTAAGTTAGTTATAAGTGCGGAATAGGTGGTTGGCCCTTTAGTTTAAACTCCTTTAAGTTCTGAAATCACTTTAATCAACATAGTCCAGTTTTCAGGGAACTTGTCCAATTCAGTTTTTGCACAGTTTATAGCATATGTCTTTGAAAGGTTCAGTTTTGTGTTCAGTGTTGAATGTATGAAAGTACTTGCAAGTAAATCAACACAAGAGTTTTAGAGGTTTAGAGACTCAAGCTCCTACATCCACTTTCCCTGATTGAACAGGATAATTCCTTCACTTCTTGGAATTAACTTGTTTTATAGTGCCAAGGTGCACTTGATCAAGAACACCACTCCTTGGTGAATTGATCCCTAGGATGTCTAGAGTCCTAGTACCCTCTTCTCAACTCAGAACTGAATTGTTCTTCTCTCAACAGTCAGCTCCTACCACTTCAACTACTACAACCTTCTCACTTTCTCACTTGAAAGGGGTAAGGGTTGAAGTAAGGTTTCCAACTAATGAGATATCCTTTACAATGAAGATCAGTGTATAAGGATAGTATATCTCTCTAAGCTTGTATGGATATACAATGGGGTTCAGCTTAGATGAAGTGTATGAAGACTAAGATAGTCTCTTTGTAAGCTTGAGAGCATTTGTTAACTTGTAGGATAGTTGGCTTGGTAGTTGGTGCTTCAAATGGTCTTCACACTTCTATATTTATAGACAAATTTGAGGATTTGCCCGTTGGAGAGGCAGTCCCAAATTGCTATAAATGTCTTCCTTGAGTTCTTCAAACTGGAAGACAGATTCTTGATAGTGATATGTCCTTATTTGGGTAATAAACGACTGTTTAGACTTTGTCTTCATTCTTTAGCACTCTTCCCAATGTTTGACTTCAAGATTCTCTTGATTGAGCATGGACATGGCTTCTGAAGGTTGATCCAATGATAGGACAACATTCCTTATCAAATGGACAACTCTGCTTATCACTATCAGCAGACTTTGCTTATCAGCATAGTTAGCTTGCTCCTTTCAGATGACTTGGCTCTATCCCTTTGCTTCTTTTGCATGTATCCTTAGCATGTTTCTTTGAAGACTTTAGGGTATAGTTGTCTTAATCTTTTCAGCATAGTTGGTCTTTGTCTTTCAGAAGACTTGTTCTGGTTTAATTCTGCTGAGACAACTCTTCTGGACAACTCTCCTGATCAGCATGTTTGTCCTTCAGTGATCTTGGCAATCATTCCAGAATTTGAGCCTTGAGGGAACTTGTTCTTGATAGACTTTAAAGTATATGTTCCCCCTCACATTGTGCATCTAATAACTAACTGTTGGGATATGAATCCTAATACAAGTTCTATTTGATGATGAGATAAGTTTTGATAAGCCAAAAAGTAGACTTGAATATTTTCTAAGTGTTGACTGAACTAGTCTAGTTATGAAGTCATCTTGAGCAGATCAGTAGAGTCCACAAGACAAGTGCTAGTCCACAAGACAAGTACTAGTTCACAAGACAAGTACTAGTTCATAAGACAAGTAAAGTTAACATGATAAGTATAAAAGAGAAAAAGACAAGTACATATAAATATGTTGATACTTTGTATAAGTGTTAGGATTTATACTGAGCTATATTAAAAGATGTATAGAAGCTCATGTTTTACGATTTATATTTGTATATTTGATGTATAGATTCTTAAGTTGACTAAGCTATGTTATAAAGCTTAAAGTAATGTAATAGTCTTGTTAGGATTAGATAATAGGACTAGATTAGTTCTATGATGTAATCTGAAGAAGAAGTCTACTGCACAAGACAAGTAAAAGACGAAGTCTACTACTGGAGAACAAGACAGGTGCGCAAGACTACAAGACAAGACGAGAAGAACTAATGAGTTAGTTACAGAAGCGCGTATTGAAGATAAAGATTAAAGAGTTAGTTAAGGAATAACTAATTAACTGAAGAAACGCGTGGATGGATAAGAAGAATCAGTTATAAGTTAGTTTTCAAGAAAGGTTGTTACACAACTGAAAGTTCTTGAAATTAAAGTCTATAAATACCGTAAGGTATTGATCGATTAGAGACTACTGATACTACTATATACTGAAGCATTATTGAAGATTCAAGCAAAGCAAATACTCTCAGAGTTTGAAAATTCAGAAAGAAGCCAGAAGACAAGTGAAGAACAAGGAGGCTACTACTGAAGACAGAGAAGTTTACTTTTATGTTTTTGTTTTCAAGCTGCTAGTTACTTGTAAAATAGCTAGTTAGATCGAAGAGGCACTTGGTAGTGTTTTCGAGAAGATCTAAGTCTTATATCTTGGGACTTAAAATCACAAGACTACTCGATTGGAAGAGTAATAAATTTCACAACTGGGTTTGTGAGAGTGGATGTAGACAAGTTGTCGAACCACTATAAATTCGTCGTGTGTTGGTTTACTTTCTTGTTTGTTTAATTGCTTAATTGATTAATTGCCTATCTAAACAAGACAAGTAGAGTGTTCATAACAATAGTTCGAATTACGAATATAAGTTGAGTATAAACTAGATTGGGCTCATTATTACTTTGATTAATTCCGCATTACGTATTCTGATATATTGAAAGATTTTTAAAAGTCTATTCACCCCTCCCCTCTAGACTTTTACTAGCTTACTTAATATTATAAACTCAACTTGGGACCAACAAGTGGTATCAGAGCAGTGGTTTTCGAAATGCAGTTTCTTGATAACATTTAAAGACTTTAGGTGAAGTCTTGGTTCGTTTCTGTTCTGATTCATACCACACGTTCTTGATATATCTGTATCTTGATTTCTTGCTATTATCCTATCTGATCAAACTACTAAAACATGTCTCTTGAGATAAGTGCTAATAAACTTCCCAAGTTCTCTGTTCAGGACTACGACTACTGGAAGTTGAGGATGGAAGCCATTTTCAGCTCAACTCATGATTTGATGGTATCTGTGATCAAAGAAGGACCAGTCGTGACCATGATCAGAAATACTGCTACACTGGACCCAACCAAAGAAGTTGGAGAGCTGATTGTTAAACCAAGGTCAGAATTGACTTCTGAAGAAATGCGTCAAAACAATTTGGATAGTCTTGCTAAGAACTATATTTTACACACCTTGCCAAACGAGTATCTTGGTAAAGTGTTAAAATGTAAGACTGCCAAGCAAATGTGGGACAAACTAGCTGTTCTTTGTGAAGGCACTACGCTGATCAAAGAAAGCAAACTGTCCACTGCTGTCCAAAGGTTTGAAACATTTAAGATGAAGCCAGGTGAATCCATTGATGAATTGGATACTCGATTTACTAAAATCATGAATGATCTTGAAGTACTAGGAAAGACTTATACTGAAAGAGAGATTAACCTAAGAATCTTGAAGGCTTTGGATGAAAGATGGAAAATGGTCAAGATGATCATTAAATCCACACAAGATATTGATTCGTGGCCTGCAGAAACCATGTTCCAGACTCTTAAGGCGCATGAGTTCGAATTAGATGAGGAAGAACCAATTACCAGTAGTGATAGGGAGAAAGCCGTGTCGAAGAATGTTGCTTTTAAGTCCACTACGTCTAAGAGCTCTAGAGTAGACAGGTCCAAACCTGCTAGCATAAGAGACGAGTTAGACAAGTCTGATCTAAGTCTGAAAGATCAGATGAACCTTATGGTTAGGAAGTTCGACAGACTAAACAAACGCTATGGTAGATATAAAAAGTTTTATAGAGACTATAGAGGCTCAACTTCTAAGAACTCGTTTGAGACCAGACGAGACCGAAACTCGTCCGAAAGGAGAGACGAAGTCTCGAAAAGTAACAGACGAGATAGAGAGTCCGATGATAGGAAGACTCAGCGTTCTGATAGAAGAGATAAGCGCAGGGATAAATCACCTATTAAAAAGTCTACTAACGATCCTTTATGCTATAACTGTGAGAAACCAGGTCACTACATTTACGAATGTCCAGACCTGAGCACTGATGATCGTGAAGAGCGCAAGGCGAGAAGGGAAAGAAGATACAACAGGGGTAAGAATGCAATGATGGCTAATAATGACTCTGAAACGGACTCAGACGAGTTACCATCGTCTTCGTCTAGCTACCCGTCTGATCAAGATAAAGCATTCATAGTAGATGATGGACTCTGCTGCATGGCTAAAATTGAGCAAGAGGTATCATCTGCAACTTCATTCCAATCATGTGATGAATCAGACTCTGATGAAAGTGATACAGCCGATAGTGGTGTAGGGAGTAGTCTTCATCACTCTACTGGTGTGACTGAAGAAGACCTCCTACTCGCTAATAAGGCGTTCATGGAAGTCAGTGACGAAAACATCATTTTAAAACAAGAAATCATTGATCTTAAGGAAGCTCAGTCCAAAGTAGATCCTAATATAACAGTCCTAAATGAACGCTTGCAAGAAGAGTTGAGACAACTCAAAGACAAGTGTGCATTGACAGACAAGTTGTATCAAGACCTACTTAAGACACATGCTACTCAGAAACATGAATTCAATGTTTTAAAAGGCAAGTGCAAAAAGCTTGAAGAACGTAATAAGTTCTTAGAAACTGAGGTTGTCACTCTAGACCTTAAACTTACTGACCTGGTTAACTCCTCTAAGGTTAACCTTGAATTGTCAGATAGGTATAGGGTTCCTGCTGACAAGACAGGCATAGGTGCTGAGACACCTAGCTCGTCTACTCAAGTTCCTAAGAACCCTACTATTTTCATCTCAAGCTTTTTGACTAATGATAAAGGAAAATGACCAATGATATACGATATTGGAACTCCATCTGAAGGCATTGTACCCAAACAGACTCAAGTTAACATTCCAATTACCAAGGGAGGTAAAAAGAATGTTAACAACAAGGCTATTCCGTTTAAAACGAGTCAACAAAGGACTAGAAATCGTGGACGACCTAATCAGGTCAGATACGAGGACCGGTATCCTGAGGAGACAAGTACGAGACAAGTACAAACTAGATGGAAAGAGCCTAGACCTCCTTTCATAAGGCAGTCTCAGCTCTACTCGTCTAAGCCCAGGAATGTGACTTCAAAATATCGTATTCAACCCATCTTATATCCTCCGCCTGAATCGTATGATATCGAAGGAGAAGACAGACTTAAACATGTCTATAAACCGTATGGCCCCAATGCATACAAGCCCTACTCTGACTATCACAGACCGGTGCCTACTCAAGTAGAGGTTAAGCCAAAAGGCTACCTCAGACGAGTAGACCCAAGAACTGCTGATAGGCCAGACAAGGACAACAGGGTCTTATTTTGCAACAAATATGGTCGAAAGCTTAGAAGATCAAACTTGTTCAGGACTCCAATGTATATTTGGATTCCATTGAACTCGACTAACCCCCCAGGACCCCAATAGACAAGCAGGGTAACTAAATTATGAAATATCATCTAATGCAGGGTCGACTCGATCTATACAAAAAGGGTGGCTCAGTAGGAGAAACTTGGTACATAGACAGTGGTTGTTCGCACCACATGACGGGTACCAAGACACTTCTATCAAGCTACCATGAGCAAGAAGGACCAAAGGTTATATTCGGTGATAGCTCTACAGCCATCACAAAAGGCTTTGGCTATATCCGAAATGGTGACGTAGAGATACAAGATGTATCATACGTAGAAGGTTTGAAATATAATCTATTATATGTTTCACAGTTTTGTGATCGAGGTTACAAAGTGCAGTTCAAAAGTCAAAAGTGCGAAATCATAGACAAGAGGACTCATACCGTACTACTCGTCGGCATAAGACAAGGTAGTGTGTACATTGTGAATTGGAATAGTTGTCCGCGGGACACTTATCTTCTTACTAAGACACCCAAAGAGATCAGTTGGCTTTGGCATAGACGCCTTTGTCACATGAACTTTAAGGTGATTAATAAGATCACAAGAGATTACCTTGTTGAAGGTTTACCCAACGAAGTTTATTACAAATCACATGTATGCAATGCGTGTCAAAAAGGTAAACAGGTAAAGGGTTCATTTAAATCCATTCCATCTCTCTCAACCAGTAGAGTTCTCGAACTTCTACATATGGACCTACATGGCCCAATTACTCCTCCAACTTTGAACGGTAGAAGGTACACACTTGTTGTGGTAGACGACTATTCTAAGTTCACTTGGGTAGTCTTCTTACACAAGAAGAGTGATACACAAACACTCCTACCTGATCTGTTGAAGAAGATACAAGTTGAGAAGAATCAGTCCATTGTCAAGATCTGTAGTGACAAGGGTACTGAGTTCATTAACTACTATATTAAAGAATTTTGTTCTAAGCATGACATCCAGCACCTTACTAGTGCAGCAAGGACACCACAACAAAATGGAGTAGCAGAACGAAGGAACATAACTCTTAAGGAGGCCTGCAGGACCATGCTGACAGAGTATAACACTCCTCAGAATTTTTGGGCAGAAGCGATCAATACTGCATGTCATTCCCAAAACAGAAGCGCTATCAATAAAGCACTAGGTAAGACGCCCTATGAGGTATGGAAAGGTCGAAAACCCAGAGTTTCATATTTCCATATATTTGGTTGTAAGTGTTTTATCCATAACAATGGAAAAATCAAGTTGAATGCATTTGATGCTAAAGCAGACGAGGGGATATTCTTAGGATACTCCTCGACTAGCAAAGCATTCAGAGTATTCAACTACTCTACCCTATGTGTGGAAGAAACACCACATGTAGTTTTCGATGAATTACTACAGGACTCGTCTACCGACCAGATCAGTAAGAAGGTAACTGATCTATCGATCCAAACTGACCAAGAATCAGAAGTTTATGAATCTGTTCAAGCCTATAACCCGTTCATGAAAGCTCTTGAGTCTGATGATAAGGAGAAGGTAAGTGCTCTAGGTAAATCTACTAGACTAGTTGACATGCCTGAACTAGTCGACTCGTCTACTCCTATTAAATCTTCTGATGTAAATGATATTGAAATGCATGATGCTATAATTGATCTAGATGATGATAATATGCATACTAAGACTAGAAAAACATGGAAATCTGCTCATGATACTGAAAATATCATTGGTGACTCTACTGTTGGTGTGAAGACTAGACGACAACTCTTTGAGTCGTAAGAACAACCTAGTCCATCTTTGTTTTGCTGGTGTTGTTTCCTCTCATCTATCGAGCCTAAAACCATTAATGAGGCATTGGCTGATAGTAATTTGATCATTGCTATGCAAGACGAGTTGAACCAGTTTGTTCGAAACGACGTCTGGGAACTTGTCGATAGACCTAAACATCATAATGTAGTAGGCACACGATGGATTTTCAAGAACAAGAAAGATGAGAATGATGTAGTCGTTAGGAATAAGGCTAGACTAGTAGCCCAAGGCTATTCACAAGCTGAAGGCATAGATTATGATGAAACATATGCTCCTGTTGCTAGATTAGAAGCCATTCGATTGTTCCTTGCATACGATGCTTACATGAAATTTACCGTGTATCAAATGGATGTTAAAAGTGCATTTCTTAACGGTATTCTTGCGGAAGAAGTGTATGTTGAACAACCTCCAGGTTTCGAAGTCAAAGGTGACCAGGTATACAGATTAAAGAAGGCCTTATATGGACTAAAACAAGCTCCAAGAGCATGGTACGATACTCTTTCTCAATTTCTATTAGAAAATGGTTTTACTAAGGGCAAGGTCGATAGAACCTTGTTCAGAAGACAAGAAGGGAAAGATATTTTACTCGTCCAAATTTACGTAGATGACATCATTTTTGGTTCACCTAATAAAAAGCTGAGTGAAAGTTTCTCAACACTCATGCAAAGTAAATTTGAGATGTCTATGATGGGTGAAATGAATTACTTTCTTGGCCTTCAAGTAAAACAGGCCCCAGAAGGGATTTTCATAAATCAAGCAAAGTATACTCGAAATCTACTAGACAAGTATGGTATTAAGACTTGTAAATCTTCTGGAGTTCCTATGCAACCTACCTACAGGATGGATCCAGACGAGAATGGTAAGTGTGTTAATCAAACTCATTACCGTGGTCTTATTGGTTCATTACTGTACTTGACTGCTAGTAGACCAGACATTGCATTTTCTGTTGGCGTATGTGCTCGATTTCAAGCTAATCCAAAAGAGAGTCTTATGGAAACCACTAAAAGGATTCTGAAATATTTGAAAGGAACCATCAATCGTGGTATATGGTATCCTTCAAATGATGATTTATCCCTAAGTGGCTACTCTGATTCTGATTTTGGTGGTTGTAGAATAGATAGGAAATCTACATCTGGTTCTTGTCAATTCTTAGGCACAAAACTCATTTCATGGTTTTCGAAAAAGCAGACAAGTGTTGCTACCTCTACTACTGAAGCCGAGTACATGGCTGCTGGTAGTTGTTGTAGTCAATTATTATGGCTTATTCAACAACTTAGAGATTATAATATCTGTGAATCAAATGTTCCCATATTCTATGATAGTAACAGTGCTATTGCCATTACACAAAATCCTGTTCTACACACATGTTGTAAGCATGTCGATGTGAAACACCATTTCATACGTGATCATGTAGAAAAGAAGGATATTCGCATGGAAAAGATTCACACTGATTTTCAAAGAGCTGATATTTTCACAAAACCATTAGCTGAGCCTCGTTTTCATGAATTATGCATTAGTCTAGGACTAATTGATCTTGACCATACTAGTATGTAGCAATGTACTAACCAGACAGGTACATGCCTAAGAAGAAAGGAGAAACAAACAAGTTACCACAAAAAGAGCAGAGCACTCGTCCACTCACTCAAACAGACAGGTATACAATGTCAGACAAGATGACCAAACAACCCGATGAGGAAGCTGGTAAAGCTGAGGGTAATACTAAGGGAATAAACATTTAATGGGGAATCTTTGATTTCTTAAAGATCCTTATGTTGACTCTTAAGTTTGGTAACAGTCATCTTGTTTGAATCTTGACCATTATTCTAGATTGATGTTCATCTTATTTATTTTACTCGACTGCCGGTATCTCACCTAATCTGTCGCACAAGATAAGACAGGTTCAAGTAGTCGTTCGATGTTCAAAGTAGACAAGCACAGTCAAAGGGGGGAACTCGTCTTGTGTGCTTGAGTCTACTCGTCTGTCCTGAATAGACTCGAACAGACAAGATAAGTGTTCTTATGATTTAAATACTCTAAGTGTTTAAACAATACGAATTAAGGATAAATATAATTTGATAAATGAAAATTTTGAAAACCCTAGAATTGGATTTATACACTCCATTTAATGAGGTGTATATACCCAGTTCGCGCCAAAACTCTACTATGCTAGGTCAGATGAGTACACTCCTCAAATCCTACCAATAGAAGGGGCGGATTTCAAAACTTTACAATAACAAATCACGTAATATTCTCGATTCCGTAAAATTGAATTTCAAAGGACTTTCATATCTGTCCATTGGATTAGACTTTTCGATCTCAACCATTGATTCAAAACTCAAGGTTTTAACAAAACCCATACTATTCTTTCATAACTGCTTACAATTTCTAAAACTCTTGATTTTCATAACTTCTCAAGCATTCAACACTTTCCAAACCTCTCGATTTTCATAACCGATTCATTATGTCAATCGTTTCGATATTCGATGCTCACACTAACATGCAGGCAAGGTTTGATTTAGGGAAGTATGCTACCGAAGGCAAGGTGCATGTGGAAGGATCAGTGTTTTTCAAAGGAAATCACACCGATGACAACAAAGAAATCCTTATGAAATGTTGGAGATGCGGTTTAAGACCTTATTTGGAGGCATTTCCTGAAGTTGTGCTTGAAGAGGAGGTGTTAGAATTTTATGCTACGGCCACTCGACAAGGCGACTCGATTGAAGCCTTTGTGGGTAGAAGGCGAGTAGAAATTACTCGTGAGTTCTTGACTGAATCGTTGAAGTTACCATCCGGATCGATAGATATCGAAAGATATGCTGAAGGACAAGAACTTAAATATCTCAGTATATTTTGTGGAAAGAAGCTGAAATTAAATCGTGATGGAAAGATCCCAGCAGTAAAGAAGAATCAATTGCTCGACAAATTCAAGACTTTGTTGGATATTTCCTCAAAGATGTTGCTTGGAGTCACTGGGAGTTCTGACTCTGTGACACTTCAAAAAGCAAGAGTGATGGCCGTAATCCATGATGGCATCACTGAAGGAAACTGGACTAAGCTCTTCCTGGATAGATTGATGCATTTTAAGAAGAAGGTGGAAGTCGACACCAGTACAGTCAACTGGGTTGTGTCTGCGAATGTGAGTTTCGGAAACAAGTTAAGTATCATCCTACCCATCTTGTTGCCGAACAAAACTAGTTGGAGTAAAGGCAAGCCATTCCACCCTCTCAAACATTATCTAAAGAAGGAGGCACTAGCAAAGCAAGCGGCTGGTAGAACTGCTGCTTCCAGACAAGTTTATATCAATCCAGATGACGCCATGTTGGAAGCTGCCTCGTCTAGTTCTGAGGAAGACGAGTCAGGCAGTGGAAATTCTGAGGAAGTTGAAGCTGGAACTAGTGGTAGACTAGTTCAGTATGTGCAAGAGGAGGCTATGATTGAGGCTGCAGGAGATTCGGAAGAAACTCACTCGGACAAGGAGCCTGAGAAGAAAGAGGAAGAGTTGCAAGTTTATCGACTGGTGCGAGTCGAGTCGAGTCGAGTCCATCACCAGACAAGTCGAGTGCGGAAAAGGTTGGTACTTCTTCCCGAGCTTTGTCAATTCCTCTCTTTCTCCCCGTCAAAACCAAGGCCAGATCACTTCGATCTCGTGCCAAACCTGCACCCAAAACCTCATCAGTGTTGGCAGTGCAACCACTAAGAGCCAACATAACCCCACACACTACTATATTCGATACAATTGATACTTCTACAACTGTCGAACCAAACCTAGCCTCATCAAAGCCCTCAGAAACCACCATCCAAATTCCTTTTACCTCAACATAAAATGTTGAACCTCTCAACCCGTCTATTTCAGAAACCCCACTAGTTGCCACTGCAACAACCGAGACAGGGACCTTACCTGCTCAGAACCCTTCTGAAATTAGATTCGAATCCCTCGTCTATTACCCGATGTGTTTAAGAGAAAAGAGGATTTGTTCAAGAGTCAGCAACAATCTAAGGAGAAAGCTCTCGTCTATTGAGATAGACACTGCTTCTGAGCAATTTGAGAAACTTCTAAGGATATGCACATGGGTTGCATTGAAGAAGGCCCCCACTGAAGATCTGTTTGAAGTCATCATATGAATGGGTGGAATCTCCAATTTTCAAGATTGGGAGATGGAGCAGAAGGAGAACAGTGGAGTTCAGGACCACTCCGAATTATTTCCAGACCATGTCCTAACAGCTCTTGTGAAGAAGATGCTGAATATTTCAGATGACGTTCTGTCTTCTCAACACGTGTTTGATATTGGTATTCAAACTGATCTACTGGAAGAAGAGTTGAAAGCTGAAACTGTTGAAGCTGGTATTCAAACTTCAGATCAATCAGAAGATGATGTTGAGATTGTTGAAGAAGAAGACAACAACTTGATCGAACTTGGTGAAGAAGATGATGAGTTTGTTGAAGCCATCATGTTTGATGAAGATGAGTTAACTGAGAAGGATAGTGAAACTGTTGTTGTTGAGACTCAATCTACTACTCATGTTTTTCCAGAAGGATTTATAGATGAGTTGAAGACGGACTTAAAGGAAGTAGTGAAGTCGTCTATCGATGTGTTCTTGGAATCAAAACTGAAAGGAGTCTTGGTGGAACAAAATCAGTCACTAGTTGACAGCTCCAGAGAATTGATAGTTGGAGAAGTCAATAAAATGGATTCTACTTTTCGACAAGAAATGTATACTCAAATCGAAGATTTCTTGAAAAGACAAGTTGACTACTTGGAGAAAAGGTCAGTTAATTTTGCTAGATCATTGGCTGAAGAGTCAAGCAAAATGGAAAGGCTCTACAGAGTTAAAATCGAGATAGCAGATGAGCAAAGGCGTGAAGCACAAGATCAGTTGGTGCAAGCCAGGAAGCTTCTAAAAGATATGTCTGAGGAAAACATAATGCTTAGGTTGACTGCTACTCATTTCAAGACTGAATTAGATTTGTCTACTCAAAAGCTAGAGCTAGTTGCTACTAAACTAGACAAGATGAGTCAGGACAAGACACATCAAAGACAGATTGAGATAGCTTCAGAGGCAATGATGGAAGCTATGAAAGAAGAAATGACTCGATTTACTAGTCTATTCACTCTTAAGGCAAGTGATGAAGCCAAAAAGGGGGAAGAGACAAGTAGAGTTATTATTGCTACTGAAAAATCTAGTGCTGAACCTGAAGTTAAGGCTGCTGCGTCTGCGATAGAAGAGTTAAGAAGGCCCAAGAGAGGAAGGCTGGTCAAGACAGTTGATCTTGAACAAGCTAAGGCTGATGAAGCAATACATGTGAAAGGCAAAGGTATTGCTTCTCCTGAGGTTCAGACCAGACAAGTCAAGAGAAAGCTTGTTCTAGAGAAAAAGAAAGAAGAATTAGGTGACATCCTAGCTGATATTGGTGATGAAGAGGTTGAAGCTTTTCACAAGAAGCAAAAGCTGGAGGATGATCATTATGCTAACAAGAAATTGTTAGGAAAGCATATCAAGATGTTGCTGAAGTTGAAAGCTGATCCTGATCTAGTGGAAGATGCCTACATTGATAATTTCATTGACAGTGAACATAGAGATGCATGGTTCAAAGTCAAGATGAAGTGGGAGCTGGATCATTGGATTATTCGCAAGTTTGGAGATCCACATAGCAGAGAAGAGTTATACGCGATTTTTGATAAGTTCATGGAAACACAAGATCAGAATTTATGGAACTTAATCATGAGGATTGCAACTGCTATAAGTTTTAATATTCTTGTTCCTATTTTTCCAAAATGGATCACTCCGATGTTAGGTTCTGGAAAGAGGATCGACTTCAACAAGATTAAGAAGTTTGAAGAAGACCTACTGGATAAAGAGAAGATCGAGACCGAGGAACATATGACAGTAATTCACAAAAGGCTACTCGATGCTTTTGGTGTTCCAAATCCTTAAGAAGGTACGTTATCTGATTAGAATGTTACTTAGTTTTTTTTGATTAAGTATGTGTAATATCTACTGATCTTATTTGAAGAAATGAAAAGATAACAGCTTTTGGTGTTTAAGACAAGATAACTACTTAACTAGTCTACTATTGTGAAAAGATTCAAGTAGTTTTGGCTTCATAAAAAAAGGGGGAAATTGTTGGGATATGAATCCTAATACAAGTTCTATTTGATGATGAGATAAGTTTTGATAAGCCAAAAAGTAGACTTGAATATTTTCTAAGTGTTGACTGAACTAGTCTAGTTATGAAGTCATCTTGAGCAGATCAGTAGAGTCCACAAGACAAGTGCTAGTCCACAAGACAAGTACTAGTTCACAAGACAAGTACTAGTTCATAAGACAAGTAAAGTTAACATGATAAGTATAAAAGAGAAAAAGACAAGTACATATAAATATGTTGATACTTTGTATAAGTGTTAGGATTTATACTGAGCTATATTAAAAGATGTATAGAAGCTCATGTTTTACGATTTATATTTGTATATTTGATGTATAGATTCTTAAGTTGACTAAGCTATGTTATAAAGCTTAAAGTAATGTAATAGTCTTGTTAGGATTAGATAATAGGACTAGATTAGTTCTATGATGTAATCTGAAGAAGAAGTCTACTGCACAAGACAAGTAAAAGACGAAGTCTACTACTGGAGAACAAGACAGGTGCGCAAGACTACAAGACAAGACGAGAAGAACTAATGAGTTAGTTACAGAAGCGCGTATTGAAGATAAAGATTAAAGAGTTAGTTAAGGAATAACTAATTAACTGAAGAAACGCGTGGATGGATAAGAAGAATCAGTTATAAGTTAGTTTTCAAGAAAGGTTGTTACACAACTGAAAGTTCTTGAAATTAAAGTCTATAAATACCGTAAGGTATTGATCGATTAGAGACTACTGATACTACTATATACTGAAGCATTATTGAAGATTCAAGCAAAGCAAATACTCTCAGAGTTTGAAAATTCAGAAAGAAGCCAGAAGACAAGTGAAGAACAAGGAGGCTACTACTGAAGACAGAGAAGTTTACTTTTATGTTTTTGTTTTCAAGCTGCTAGTTACTTGTAAAATAGCTAGTTAGATCGAAGAGGCACTTGGTAGTGTTTTCGAGAAGATCTAAGTCTTATATCTTGGGACTTAAAATCACAAGACTACTCGATTGGAAGAGTAATAAATTTCACAACTGGGTTTGTGAGAGTGGATGTAGACAAGTTGTCGAACCACTATAAATTCGTCGTGTGTTGGTTTACTTTCTTGTTTGTTTAATTGCTTAATTGATTAATTGCCTATCTAAACAAGACAAGTAGAGTGTTCATAACAATAGTTCGAATTACGAATATAAGTTGAGTATAAACTAGATTGGGCTCATTGTTACTTTGATTAATTCCGCATTACGTATTCTGATATATTGAAAGATTTTTAAAAGTCTATTCACCCCTCCCCTCTAGACTTTTACTAGCTTACTCAATATTATAAACTCAACTTGGGACCAACACTAAGAGCTGCCTAACATTTCAACTTCTCATCTAGCCTTATGCTATATGTTCTAACATTCTTAGAACATAATCAATCTTGACTAGGCATGTCTCAGGGGGTTTTGATATTCAATCAAAACATATCTCATTTTATTCCCAACAATAAAATATAATTAAATATATATAGTTAATTTTTTTATTTTAAAAATACCTTAGAAAACTTGTCTTTAGCAACTTCCCCAGTCTTCTGGAGGGCACTAAGGTTGCCATCAGGCATGTCCTGGCCCAACACCAACACCATAATGCCAACAATGATATGCAACGAGCCAGGAATCATAAACTCAATCCGCCACGCAGTAAAAGATATAGAGTGACTTTACCACGCCTGAAGTAGAAGAGGGAAGGATCTGCTCGGCTGCACAGAAAACCCAAGGACTTAAAGAAGCCACTAAAGCGAACAAACCAGGCGAGGGGAGCTTGTCGAAGACCATACAGTACCTTCTTGAGGCGACAAACATAGTCGGGAAAGTGAGGATCAACAAAGCCAAGAGGTTGAGCCATGTAAACAGTGTTCATTAATTTTCCATGGAGAAATGCATTATGCCACTGATTCCGAACATCTAGACACAAGAGGATGCGAACAGTGGCAGCCTTGATGACTGGACTGAAGGTGTGTGAGAAGTCAAGACCAGGGACCTCGAGAAGCCCTAGGCGACTAGACGAGCTTTGTAGCGATCAATTGTACCATCTACAAGATATTTAGTGTGAAAGACCCATTTCAAACCAACAATGTTTGTAGAGGGAGGGCAAGGAACTAACTCCCAAGTTTGATTAGCATGCAGGGCATCGAGCTCAAATTGCATTGCAGCTAACCAGTGTGGATGCATAAGAGCCGACTTAAATCCCTTGGGCTCATCCAAGACCGAGAGGACGGACAAGAGTCTGATAGTCGCAATGTCGGCAATGTGCCGAGATTTGAATATACCAGATTTAGTCCGAGTGACCATGGGGTGAGTCGGAGCAGGTGAAGGGCGAGCAGCTAGTGGTGGGTCAGCTGGGCGAGCAAGAGGCAGTTGTTCAGTAGGGCGAGCTAGTGGTTTAGTCAAAATATCAGCTTTGGACTCCTTTGGATTCATTTGTCCAACTTCCTTGGATCAACTAGACCCAACTCTGCTGATAGTTCCAAAAACCTTGCCTCAACAAGTGGTTTAGTCAAAATATCAGCTTTTTGATGATCTGTGTGGATCTTTACCAACTTGATATCCTTCGTCTCCACATGGTCTCTAATAAAGTGATGCTTGATGTCCACATGTTTGCATCTGGTGTGCAATACAGGATTCTGTGATATTGCAATATCACTGTTGTTGTCACATAATATGGGCACTTCAGTAGAGTTGACATTGTAGTCTCTTAATTGTTGTCTCAGCCATAGAATCTGAGCACAACAACTTCCAGCAGCAACATATTCAGCTTCAGTGGTGGAGGTGGCCACAGTGTTCTGCTTCTTAGAGAACCAAGAAATGAGCTTGTTCCCTAGAAATTGACATGTCCCTGAGGTGGACTTTCTGTCAATTCTACATCCTCCATAATCAGCATCTGAGTAGCCAGTGAGCTCAATGTTGTCATCAGCAGGGTACCAAAGGCCTAGATTCTTAGTGCCTTTGAGATACCTCAAAATCCTCTTTGCAGCCTCTAGGTGGCTTTTCTTAGGGTTTGCTTGAAACCTTGCACAAACACCTACTGCAAAGGTGATGTCAGGTCTGCTGGCTGTGAGATAGAGGAGTGAGCCAATGATTCCTCTATATTCAGTAGAGTTGGTTGAGATACCACTCTCATCAGGATCCATCTTCCAATTTGTGTTCATTGGGATCCTTACTGGATTGCTGGTTGTACACCTAAATTTCTTGATCATTTCTCTGGTGTACTTGGCTTGGTTGATGAAGATTCCTTCCTTTGATTGCTTGACTTTTAGGCCCAAGAAGAAATTCATCAGACCCATCATGGACATCTCAAACTTTCTTTGCATGAGCTTGGAGAACTTCTCACACAACTTCTCATTTGGGGATCCAAATATGATGTCATCCACATATATTTGGACAAGCAAGATGTCCTCTCCTTCAGTGATTCTAAAGAGAGTTATGTCCACAGTTCCTTTGATGAAACCATGATCCAAGAGGAACTGTGACAGGGTGTCATACCAGGCTCTTGGAGCTTGCTTGAGTCCATATAGAGCTTTCTTCAGTCTATAGACTTGGTTTCCTACTTCAAAACCAGGTGGTTGCTCCACATAGACTTCTTCTTTTAAGACTCCATTCAGGAAGGCACTCTTGACATCCATTTGGTATACTTTGAACCTCTTGTGGGCTGCATAGGCTAAGAAGAGTCTGATTGCCTCTAGCCTTGCTACAGGTGCAAAGGTCTCATCATAGTCAATGCCTTCTGATTGACAGTAGCCTTTTGCCACTAATCTTGCTTTGTTTCTGACAATCACATCATTTTCATTCTTTTTGTTCTTGAACACCCACTTGGTTCCAATAACATCTTGATGTGAAGGTCTATCCACCAGCTCCCAGACATCATTTCTGGTGAATTGGTTCAGCTCTTCCTGCATTGCTGTGATCCAGTTTGCATCTTGAAGTGCTTCATCAATGTCTTTTGGTTCCTGTTCTGATAGGAAACAACAAAACAAAGCATTTTCACCATGAAATCTTCTGGTTTTGACTCCTAGACTTGGATCACCAAGTATCAGATTAGTAGGATGGTCAGACAACCAAGTCCTTCTTTTTCTGATTCCTTCAATAGAGTTGTCCTCTACTAAAGTTGAGTCACCAGTGTTATAGAATTCAGGATAATTGAATGCAGGATCTAATTCAGGATCATATTCAAGGATGTTGTCCTCAATATTATGAACATTGGCATTTTCAACATTTATGGTTCCCCCTGGAATATTAGATCCATTAACTACCTCAGCAGAGCCTGCTTCTTCATTGGTAGTTGTTACCTGAGTGTGAACTGGGATTGGGTCATTCAGTTCACCATTTCCTTCAGTGGAGTTTGCTTCAGGAATATTGCCTTCAGGATTGTTGTCCAGTGAAACAGTTTCAGGGAGATTGGCTTGGACAACATTTATGAATTCAGTGTCCTTGTCTTTTAGGCTTAATCTGGTTGTTCTTTGTGTGATTTCTTCAGTATCCAGGTTGTTGTTCCTGATCTCAAAGATAGATTCATCAAACACAACATGAGGTGTTTCTTCCACAATTAGGGTTTTACAATTGTACACCCTGAAAGCTCTACTGATTTGGGAATATCCAGGAAATATCCCCTCATCAGCTTTGCTATCAAAAGTTTTTAATTGTTCTTTCCCATTGTTGTGAATGAAACACTTACAACCAAATATGTGGAAATATGACACTTTAGGCAATCTTCATTTCCAGAGTTCATAAGGGGTTTTGCCTTGACCCTTAGTGATCAAACATCTGTTCTGAGTATAGCATGCAGTGTTTATAACTTCAGCCCAAAACCTCTTAGGTAGATTAGAATCAGCAATTAAAGTTCTAGCAGCTTCCTTTAGGGTTCTATTCCTTCTTTCTGCAACTCCATTTTGTTGAGGAGTTCTAGCTGCTGAGGTTTCATGAGCTATTCCATTCATAGTGCAATACTCATTGATGTATGAATTAATGAACTCAGCCTTTATCAGATCTTATTTTGATGATGTTAATGCTCTTTTCATTTAACAATCTCTTCAACAGTTCAGGGAGTTTGACTTGAGTTTCCTTCTTATTAAGGAGAAATACTACCCATGTGAACCTAGAGAAGTCATCTACTACAACCAATGTGTATTTTCTACCATTTATGCTTGAAGGGGTAATTGGTCCAAATAGGTCCATATGTAAAAGTTCAAGTACCCTTTCAGTAGAGATAACTGGTTTTCCCTTGAATGAGGCTTTAATCTGTTTTCCTTCTTGACATGGTTTACAAACATGTTCTTTAATGAAAACCTCATTAGGTAGCCCTTTTACCAATGCATTCCTAGCAAGTTTGTTCATTGATTTAAAGTTCAAGTGGTTTAGCCTTTTATGTCATAACCAACTTTGTTCACTAGTGCTCTTAGCAATGAAGCATGCAGCATCAGTAGACTTGTCCCAGTCAGCAAAATACACATTTCCCTTCCTAGTTCCAATCAAGAGAGTTTGTTGAGTCTTATCTTTGATTAAACATTTTCCACTTGAAAACTCAACATTGAAACCTTTATCACAGAATTGACTGATACTTAGAAGATTATATTTGAGACCAACTACATAAGATACATTGGACACTTTGATGTTACCAATCATCAAAGTACCATAACCTTTTGTTGTTGCTTGTGAGCTGTCTCCAAAAGTGACATTTGGGCCTTCTTTTTCAGTGAAGTCAGTGAGGAGTTCTTTGTTTCCAGTCATGTGCCTTGAGCATCCACTGTCAAGGTACCATGCTGACTTTTTGCTCATACTCCTCATCCTCTTGTGGCCCATAGGTACCTGCAATTAGCAAGTTTTAGGTACCCTTTGAATTTTGGGTCCTGAGAGGTTAGTTGTACCTTTAGGAACCCAAACTTGCCTAATTACCCTGATTGTTTCAAGGTGGCTAAGTTGTTTTCCTTGTGCATCAACATACACTTTATTTCCCTTAAATGCCTCTGGGAAAGAGTGTGTGAAAGTATTAACTCTGTAAGTTTCAGGAGAGTTGTCAAATCTCCTAAACTTATGAGTTCTTTGTGTAGCTTGATGAAATCTTTGAGGAAAGGCCTTTTTATGACCATTACCCTTTGGCATGAAGGGTTTTGGTTGTCTTATTTTATTTTTCCTTTGAGGATAGTTATCCTTAGGTCTGTCCAGCTGAGGCTTCCTCAGTAGAGTTGGCCTAGGCTGATCATACCTTAGATAACTCCTCTGAACATTGTTCAGGAGAGTTGCCCTTCCATTGGGTCTACTCTACTAACCAACATTCCTCTTGTATTCAGAAACCTTGACCTTTTCCAAAGGTTTGGGCCTAGTCTCCTGAAGTACTTGAGTAAGCATTTCATTCATTTTGCCCTTTCCTTTGTTCAGTAGCTGAATTATTTCATTTTCAGCTTGTTGTGCCACTGATTTAACAAAGATTTTCTTGGTGTTACTTGTGGAAGCAACACTAAGACAAGGTGAAGATTCAAATGGATCAAAACCTAATCCACTTCTTTGAGCCATAGGTCTTTGATAACTTTGAATTTCCTCTATTGCTCTAGAGGATTTGTTCAAAGCAGACATCTTTAATTTCAGGCTCTCTTCACTTGATTTGAGAATGTCATACTCATGTGAGAGGTTTTCAAATTTTGCTTGAAGAATTTTTAATTCAAAATCTTTTCTCTTCTGAGTAAGTAATTGAGCATCAATCTGTTCTTGTTGGTCAACTATCCTGAGATTTGCTTCCTCAAGCTCTCTCAAGACTTGTTGGTACAACCCAGTAGATTTAATGTCAACTACTGTCTCAACAGGTTTTGAAAGCTCAATTGAAAGTCTTTCATTTTCTCTCACACAATTGTCATGAAATTCTTGCAGCCTAGTGAAATCTTCCATCAATTTTCCAAAGAAAAGTTTCAAGTTGACTTCACTAGTGTTCTGTGATAAAAATGATGGTGAGCTAGAAGTGGAGGATACCTCTTCATCCTCAATTGCCATGTTGCACACATCATCATCATCATCACTGTTTGATAACAGTCCATCAGAAGAGTTGAAGCTTTCAGCACTGTCAGATTCATCACCAGCCATCATGGCTTTTCTGTTGGTGAACTTCTTATCTCTTTTGGCTTGCCTCTCTCTTCTTTCCTTAGAGCTGAGTTCAGGGCAATCATACTGGAAGTGCCCTTTCTTCTTGAAGTTGTAGCATAGATCTTCATCATCATCCTTTTTGGATTCATCTCTTCTTTTGGATGATGAAGGTTCAGCTCTACTGGACCTTCTCCTATCAAAGTACTTGTCCTCTGATCTTTTCTCTTTAGGCTTTTTGTCCTCAGCCTGATCTTCAGGAGAGTTGTACCTTCTCCTGAATTTGTTGTCTTGGTAGAATTTCTTGTATCTACCAAACCTTGAATTGAGTTTGTCAAACCTTCTAGCCATGAGGGCCATCTCTTCCTTCATTTCAGCCTTAGAGACTGACTTTGATGATCTAGGAGTGGACTGCATTTCTGGTTCAGCAGCTTTGGCTTTAAATGCCACTCCCTTGGTTGGTAGAGAAGATTCCTCTGCTGGCTTCCTTCTATTGAGGTCAAACTCATATGCTTTGAGTTCTGAGAAAATTTGTTGCATGGGCATGGAGGAGAGATCCTTGGTGTTCTGCATCATTACAACATATACATCCCACTTTTGAGTGAGACTTCTCAGGATTTTCAATCCGACTTCTCTCCTGGAGTACACCTTGCCCAAGGAGTTGATTTCATTCATCACATTAGTGAATCTACCAGCAAACTTGTCAATGGACTCATCTGGCTCCATTGAGAATTGTTCAAACTTCTGCACAGCCACTTGGAGCTTGTTCTCCTTTATCTTTTCAGTACCCTCACACATTTCAGCAAGAGTATCCCAAATTTCTTTGGCTGTTGTGCAGTGGTAAAATCTTCCCATGATTGCATCTGGAATTGTTTGATAAAGAGTATTCAAGTTATCTTTTCTTTTCTCTTCAGCGGTGATATCATCTTCATCTTTAGGGATCTCTTCCCTTATGTCAGCTCTTTGATCTTCAGTTATTCTGGGGTTGATTTGAGTGAACATATAGGGTCCTCTTGTAATCACTCTCAGCATGTCAGTATGAAGAGATGCAAGATGAGCTCTCATTCTGATCTTCCAGAAGTCATAGTTCTCAATTGAGAACATGGGCAGCTTGTGATGTGATATATGGTTGACTAGATTGGTGGACATATTGTTGATTCCTTGAACAGCATCATGAGGAACAGCATTGTTGTTGGCCATGACTCAAGAATAAAATGTTAGTCAACAAATAATAGGATTTCAGATAGATCAGTTCAGTGACCACACCAAATATGTGATTTTGAAAATCAAGATGGATTTTCAGAAGCAGTGGTCCTTGAACCCCTGCTCTGATACCACTTTTTGGTCCAGAAAGGAGTATATAACAAGTGTATAGGGGGGGGAATACACTTGTATGCAATTTCTTTTTCAAACTTGATCAAACTAGAGATCAGCAATGTTGTCTTGGAAAACTCTGTTGAAGATGTATAACTTCTTAGAGATAACCAAGCTACTAAGTACTATTAAGTACTTAGTTGAATGACTATCTAAGTTAGTTATAAGTGCGGAATAGGTGGTTGGCCCTTTAGTTTAAACTCCTTTAAGTTCTGAAATCACTTTAATCAACATAGTCCAGTTTTCAGGGAACTTGTCCAATTCAGTTTTTGCACAGTTTATAGCATATGTATTTGAAAGGTTCAGTTTTGTGTGCAGTGTTGAATGTATGAAAGTACTTGTAAGTAAATAAACACAAGAGTTTTAGAGGTTTAGAGACTCAAGCTCCTACATCCACTTTCTCTGATTGAACAGGATAATTCCTTCACTTCTTGGAATTAACTTGTTTTATAGTGCCAAGGTGCACTTGATCAAGAACACCACTCCTTGGTGAATTGATCCCTATGATGTCTAGAGTCCTAGTACCCTCTTCTCAACTCAGAACTGAACTGTTCTTCTCTCAACAGTCAGCTCCTACCACTTCAACTACTACAACCTTCTCACTTTCTCACTTGAAAGGGTAAGGGTTGAAGTAAGGTTTCCAACTAATGAGATATCCTTTACAATGAAGATCAGTGTATAAGGATAGGATATCTCTCTAAGCTTGTATGGATATACAATGGGGTTCAGCTTAGATGAAGTGTATGAAGACTGAGATAGTCTCTTTGTAAGCTTGAGAGCACTTGTTAACTTGTAGGATAGTTGGCTTGGTAGTTGGTGCTTCAAATGGTCTTCACACTTCTGTATTTATAGACAAATTTGAGGATTTGCCCGTTGGAGAGGCAGTCCCAAATTGCTATAAATGTCTTCCTTGAGTTCTTCAAACTGGAAGACAGATTCTTGATAGTGACATGTCCTTATTTGGGTAATAAACGACTGTTTAGACTTTGTCTTCATTCTTTAGCACTCTTCCCAATGTTTGACTTCAAGATTCTCTTGATTGAGCATGGACATGGCTTCTGAAGGTTGATCCAATGATAGGACAGCATTCCTTATCAAATGGACAACTCTACTTATCACTATCAGCAGACTTTGCTTATCAGCATAGTTGGCTTGCTCCTTTCAGATGACTTGGCTCTATCCCTTTGCTTCTTTTTCATGTATCCTTAGCATGTTTCTTTGAAGACTTTAGGGTATAGTTGTCTTAATCTTTTCAGCATAGTTGGTCTTTGTCTTTCAGAAGACTTGTTCTGGTTTAATTCTGCTGAGACAACTCTTCTGGACAACTCTCCTGATCAGCATGTTTGTCCTTCAGTGATCTTGGCAATCATTCCAGAATTTGAGCCTTGAGGGAACTTGTTCTTGATAGACTTTAAAGTATATGTTCCCCCTCACATTGTGCATCTAATAACTAAGAGCTGTCTAACATTTCAGCTTCTCATCTAGCCTTATGTTATATGTTCTAACATTCTTAGAACATAATCAATCTTGACTAGGCATGTCTCAGGGGGTTTTGGTATTCAATCAAAACATATCTCATTTTATTCCCAACAATAAAATATAATTAAATATATATAGTTAATTTTTTTATTTTAAAAATACCTTAGAAAACTTGTCTTTAGCAACTTCCCCAGTCTTCTGGTGGGCACTAAGGTTGCCATCAGGCATGTCCTGGCCCAACACCAACACCATAACGCCAACAATGATATGCAACGAGCCAGGAATCATAAACGCAATCCGCCACGCAGTAAAAGATATAGAGTGACTTTACCACGCCTGAAGTAGAAGAGGGAAGGATCTGCTCGGCTGCACAGAAAACCCAAGGACTTAAAGAAGCCACTGAAGCGAACAAACCAGGCGAGGGGAGCTTGTCGAAGACCATACAGTACCTTCTTGAGGCGACAAACATAGTCGGGAAAGCGAGGATCAACAAAGCCAAGAGGTTGAGCCATGTAAACAGTGTTCATTAATTTTCCATGGAGAAATGCATTATGCCACTGATTCCGAACAGCTAGACACAAGAGGATGCGAACAGTGGCAGCCTTGATGACTGGACTGAAGGTGTGTGAGAAGTCAAGACCAGGGACCTCGAGAAGCCCTGGGCGACTAGACGAGATTTGTAGCGATCAACTGTACCATCTACAAGATATTTAGTGTGAAAGACCCATTTCAAACCAAAAATGTTTGTAGAGGGAGGGCAAGGAACTAACTCCCAAGTTTGATTAGCATGCAGGGCATCGAGCTCAAATTGCATTGCAGCTAACCAGTGTGGATGCTTAAGATCCAACTTAAATCCCTTGGGCTCATCCAAGACCGAGAGGGCGGACAAGAGTCTGATAGTCGCAATGTCGGCAATGTGCCGAGATTTGAATATACCAGATTTAGTCCGAGTGATCATGGGGTGAGTCGGAGCAGGTGAAGGGCGAGCAGCTAGTGGTGGGTCAGCTGGGCGAGCAAGAGGCAGTTGTTCAGTAGGGCGAGCTGGAGGCACCTGTTCAAGTGGGCAAGCAATAGGCACTTGAGGGGTTAGCCGAGCAAGAGGTAGGGCCGGATCTAGTGGGTTAGGGTAGAGACCGCAAGTAGATCGACGAGGAGTAACTGATGGTTCCATGAATGAGATGGTCTCAAGGGAATCAACAGGCAAGGAAGGAGCATTCTCGACCGAGAACAGGAACACAGATTCATCAAACTAAGCATGACGAGTAGTGTAGAAGCGGGAAGCGATCGGATCGTAACACGAAACCCTTTATGAGAAGAATTGTAACCCATAAAAACACATGGAGCACTGGGAGGAGCAAGTTTGTGGAGAGCATAATCTCGAAGATACGAAAAAACTCGACAACCAAAGGTTTTGAAGTTTGCAAAGTTCGGAGATGTGCCGAACAGGAGCTGAAAGGGCGACCTGTCCCCAAGAACAGGTGAGGAAAACTGGTTAATAATGTAGACAGCTGTGGAGAAGGCATCAACCCAGAAGTGAGCAGGGATGCTCACCTGAAACAATAATGAGAGCCTAGTTTCAGTGACATGGCGATGTTTGCGCTCGGCCCGACCATTTTGTTGAGGAGTGTAAGGGCAAGAGATGCGATGATGAATGCCATGATCGACGAGGAAACGACGATCACGGCCATTAACAAACTACATTCCCCCATCACTTTGGAATGCCTTAACTATGGTGGAAAACTAATTGCACACAAAGGTGTGAAACCGAACAAACACATCATAGAAATAAGATTTGGCATGTAGAGGGTAAAACTAAGTAAATCTGGAGAAATCATCCACAAAAATAACATAGTACCGAAAACCATCATTCGAAGCAACAGGGGAAGGTCCCCAAAGATCACAATGAACTAAATCCAAAACATGTGATGCTCGCTTTTCATTCAAAGAAAAGGATAAATGTTTACTCTTCTTAGCCATCTAAGAAGGAATGCATAAGCCCTGATTGGGTAACAAAGAAGTAAGGGACAACAAGCCCAACTTTCGTAATAAATTAATGATAAAAATACGAACATGGCCTAATCTACGATGCCAACATTCAAAGGAGGACTTCAGGGACGAGCTCCGTAAAGCAGCGACCAAGGCTGGAGTGCCCTGCTCCAAGGCATAGAGTCCTCGACTATGCCGACCCCTCGCCAAGGGTTGCTTGGTCGCCCGATTCTGAATGACAAATGAGTCATTAGTAAATAACACATCAACAAGAAATTCGGAAGTAAGCTTACTAATGGATAACAGTTTCTTAGTAAGATGCGGTAGGACGAGCACATCTAACAATCGAACATCCTTTTTAACCGAACACGACCCAACATGAGTGATCAGAATAGTGGAACCATTCGCAATAAAAATATTATCGTTACCAGAAATACATGTGAAGATTATTCAGGTCGGTAGGGCGAGGAGTCATGTGAACGGAGGCACCACTGTCGAGGAACCAATTTGAGGCAGGAGGCTACGAGACATCACATTAAGTATCAAGGGCATGAGAAAGATTGGTTGCAGAAGGAGTAGGGAGAGCATAACTGTCCGGACAACGGTTGGCATAGTGGCCCTGTTGTCGGCAGATCTAGCAAGTGGAAGGGCGACGAGCAGGAGCCGAACCAGTGGTCGCCTGGCCACCAGAATTCCGAGAGGGTGGATTACGGGACTTGGTTCCAGGACGAGGAGATTTACCCGGGCGAGGAGAGGCAGCGAATGCCGGGACAGGCGAGGATGAGGAGTTCATCGAGCGAGTAAACTGCTCATAGTTTAGGGCTTGAAAGATCAACTCCTGATAGGGGTGTGCACCGGTCCAGAACCGGACCGGGACCGGAATCTTAAAATTTTATGGACCGAGGACCGGACCGAAATGTAACCGGTCCGGGTTTGGACCGTTTCAGACCGGTTTTTTTTTTTTTATTATTTATAATTCCTTAGTCTATGAGAAGAAGTGGAAAGTGGATCACATTTTTTTGAAGATCTAGAAATTTCTTCATATTTATCTTTATAATAAATTCTTTTTCAATATCCTAAAGAATAAGTTATGCCCTTAGATCAAGTTGATCACAATTGTGCAAGAATATATATATACTTGAAAACACCGGTATTCTTTTTGATTGAGATTGTGACTGAGTACTATCCATCTAAAATTTTGAAACAAGAAATTAAAAATAATTATTACTCTTATAAATATGTAAAATAGGTTAAACCTTCTCAATAACTCAAAAAAATTTACATTGCAAGAAGATTGGGTGGAGTATTCCGTTGCGCTGGCTCAGGTCGACGGGGCGGTGGCCACTGGCCGAGCTGAACGCAAAGAGTGGGACAAACAATTGCAAAATGGACGCAGGTCGACGGGGCGGTGGCCACTGGCCGAGCTGAACGCGGTTTAAGAAAGTGGAAGAGGAATATGATTTGTAATTTATAAAATTCAAATAATAAAAAAAAAAATTATAAATCCGGGTTTCCGGTCCTGGACCGGTAAATTCTGGGTTTTTTACCGGACCGGAACCCGGAATCTTAAAAAATTTTGGACCGAGGACCGGAATCTAACAGGTCGGTCCGGTTCCGGTCTTTTTTCCGGTCCGGTTTTATTTTGCACACCCCTAACTCCTGAACACAGGCATTAGACATGTGCAAAATCGAACCGCCAAACCGGCCAAACCGCCAATTTTTAACCGCCGGTTACGGTTTACAAACCGAACCGTAATCGAAAAATGGCAGTTCGGTTACGGTTTGACATTTTGACAAACCGAAAACCGCCGGTTTGGCCGGTTTCGACGGTTTTTATAAAAAAAAAATTAATACACAATTCTTCTATTTTTAATGTATAAATTTAAGTTATATAATTTTTATTCGATTCTAGTAATGTACTTTCTAAAAAATGAGTTAAAACGAATAAAAAACGAACGAAAACGGAGTGAAAACGAGCGAAAACGGAGATAATATTAAAAAAAATATTAAAACCGCCAAACCGACGGTTTTCAAACCGAACTGACGGTTTAAAAACTGTAACCGTAACCGGCGGTTCGCAGTTCGGTTACGATTCGCCATTTCCGAAAACCGAAACCGGCGGTTTTCAACCGGCAAACATGTCTAACAGGCATGGTCCACACAGCAATGTGAGTATCAGAAAAACCAACAAACTGGGGGCCGAGACCAGTAAGAAACCAATGACACTTATCACCATCATCAACATGTTTACCAATAGAAGCAAGATGATCGCAGAGATCACACAATTTTTTATTGTATTCGTCCATAGAGGTAGAACCGCGACGAAGGGAGAGTAACTGATTACGCAAGTGATTGATGCGAGGAACAAAAACATGACTGAAAGCCAACTCGAGGGCAGTCCAAACAGAACGAGAGGTGTCGCAACCAATGATTTCGGCCATGGCCTCTTCGGAAAGGGAGGAGAGAAAGAGACTAAGGATGTTTTGATCCTTCTCAAACCAAGAGTTGTACTCAGGGTTGGGAGACGATTCACTAGATGTAGTGATCGTTTTTGGCGGAGTAACGATCGTACCATGAACATGAGAGAGAAGAACATAGCTTGATATAACCGGAACCACCTGATTCGCTAAAGCAGGTAGGTGGAGGATGTCAACTTAATGGTTAAAAGATGAACTAAGGTGTTGAGGGGAATGTCAGGGGGAGGTGTTGCCGCCGCCATGAGAAGGGAAGATTTAGCGTGAGGTTTTAGAGAAAAATTAGGGTTTCGGTAAGTCAGGTTGATACCATGTGAGAATAAGTATGTGATCACCGTTAATGAGGTGATATGGATCTCCCTATATACTAATAGGGAGTTTGTTTTGTTGATATGTCGTATTTTGGTGCAATTTGCTTATGTGTCGTATTCTGGTGCAACGTGTCGTTTTTATATTGATTCTTTAAATATGACATGTAATTAAATTATTGATTGAGCTTTTTAAAATGATGGAAAGTCTTATTAACTTTGAAATTTTATTAATTGACTAATTTCCTAAAATTCTCAAACATACCATAAGTTAATAAAATTGTTAATTATGTATTAAATCAATCAAATTAGGTATTTCACTCATTTTTTTATACTTTAAAATAAATATAATGCATGCATACATTAAATTACTAATATGTTATATTGTTATTCATATACTATTTGAGAATAAAATTCACACATTTACTCATTTTGATTAAATAAAATAATTTATTATGTTCTTATAAAAATAAATTTAACTAAAAAATAATATAATTTTTTTAAATAATTATTAAAATTGAATTATACTCTTTAAATTATGTAAATATATATATATATAATTATATATGTATATATAATAATATTTGTTAACATTCATGCGTAATACGCGGGGTTTAATCTAGTAATCCACTATTTCTAAGTATTTACAAAGAGATAAATAAGGTAAATACAACAAACCATATCAAGAAGATATATACAAAGATATGGACTAAAAAAAAATATTAATTACACTACAAAATAATGGGGAAATGGGGACGGGGAAGGCATCGGATCTGCCCTCACTAATGATGAAGGCAGCGGAAAAGGGGACGGCAGTGTGCCGATGCCAATATGCTCGATGCTATTTAAATGACATCGGATTTGGGGAAAACCGTTGCCTTTTGGCAATGGCAGGTGGCCGTTACCTTTTGGCAACGGGCCCACTGCCTTTGCCTTTTGGCGAGGGCAACTGTCGTTACCAAATTGCATCGGGGCCACTACCGTTACCAAATTGCATCGGGGCCCTCTCCCGTCCCCTTTTCGCATCGGCCATTAAATGTCGTTACCAAATCGCATCGGCCCGCCTGCCGTTGCCAATTGTCGTTGCCTTTTGGCCAATATTTTATAGTGTTATTCCTATATTATATTATTCCCCATTACATTTGCAAATGATCATCACCTTATAAGTCAGTAAAAATCGGGTTTTTTCGCTTCCAAGCTAATCGTTTTATACGATCATACGTGATTTGATTTTTGACTAATTTGTGGGGATCGAGGTAATAACTAATGCAATGAATGTTCTTAAAAGGTTATGTTTACTTTTGGTTTTAAAAACCAGGTTTTGGATTTCAAGATCCAAAACTCGTTTTACTTTGGGATTTAAAAACCGGTTTTCAAAATCCACTCAAAACCACCCCTATCAAACATATTGATTTGACATAAAGTTATATCTATATAATATCACTCCAATCATTATACTCCCTCCGTTTTTTATATAAGATGTTTTAGGCCTTTTTTCTTGTTCATAAATATAAGATGTTTTAGATTTTTTACAATATTTATTTCAATTATGCCCTCCTTTTAACTTTGGAAACAATCATAATTTCTAAATTACTTTAATTAACTAATCTTCAAGTCAAATCTTTTTCCTATACAAACTTGTCTTGTATGTAAAATATTAATGTAATTCGAAATTTCCTTTATTATCTGAGAGTATATTTGTCAAAACATACATTTTCTTAATTTTAGTCAATTACTCTAAAACATATTACATAAAAAAACGGAGGGAGTATTATTTCTCAACAATAATATTATAATAATATAATAATACAATAATATAATACATTTAATCCTTACACAGTTAACTAATCATTATAATCTCACCAAACAATAATATAATAATACAAACTCATTCAATCTTACAACTTGATTTGACATAAAGTTAAATCATCTACTATTCCAAAATCCAAAAGAAACACTCATATTACTATTTATCGAGATTTCAATAATCAGAATTTCAAAAATTCAATTTTTAAAACCACCTAAATCCCAAAGTAAACATAGCCAAAAACTTTTGAGAGTTTATAAAGAGAGAGAATAAAATTTGATATGAGTATTTGTACTGTATTTATTAATTAAGTAAAATAACATGTTTATGCTACATGCAAATATGAGCTACAATGATTATATTGATCATGTCATTAGAGAAGGACATGTATTGAATTAGGTGACACACAAGAGCCCTTATAACTTAATGACAAAGTAAACCACACATAGTTGGTCAAATTAACTTGTCTGGACCTACCTTATAGCTCAGGGGGCCTTGACCCCATCCCACCTCACCCCACCCCACTCCACCCCATCCCATCCCATCCCATCCCATCTCATCCCATTCGACCCTACTACCCTACCCTCATATATATATATATATATATATATATTTTGTAAATTATTAGTAAATTAATTTAATAAATTATTTCAGTGGTGAATTATTGTAAAAGTTGTCTCAAAATAAATTATACTCCCTCCGTCCCAAGATTTTATGCACACTTTCCTTAACGAGCGTCCCAATATTTTTTGCACACTCTAAAAAAGGAAACAACTCACTTTTTTTTACCAATAATACCCATCTTTTATTTTACCTTTCTTTCCCTTTAGTCAAATCTCACCCACTTTAATCAATGAATTATCAATAATACCCCTCATTTATTTTATCTTACACATCACTTTATTCTATTTTCTTAATCTTCGTGCCGGTCAAAGTGTGCATAAAATACTGGGACAGAGGGAGTATATGACATATTTGATACTTATATATAAAAGTAATTATTTTGTAGGTATGTTAATTAATTACAAAACTAATAAAAGGATAATCACTTTTATATTAGTTTAATGGGTAGGTCTCTTGTAGACTCAATTCCTTATAAGGAATTGAGTCCATTTTAGAAAATGGATAGGGTCAACAATAAATAAATATTACGCGGAATATGTTTAAATAATTTGCTGTAGCTGAAATGGTTAAGGTCAAACCATTTTATCTTCAGGTGCATGTTGTAAATATGGAAAAGTGTAACATGCATTTTACAAATTTTTAACATGTTTTTTTGCACCGTTAGGTTATGTTGTACTTTTCAGTTGTAGTGACTTACTATTTTCAACATTTTTTTAGTTATATTGACTTACACTTTTTAGTAATGTTATGCTACACCTTTTAGTCATATTTTGTTACACTTTTCACAACATTTTTTTAGTTATATTGACTTACACTTTTTAGTAATGTTATGCTACACTTTTTAGTCATATTTTGTTACACTTTTCAGTTGTAGTGACTTACAATTTTCAGCAATATGTTCAGTTATAGTGACTTACACTTTTTAGTAATGTTATGTTACACTTTTTACTCGTATTTTGTTACACTTTTCAGTTATAACAACTTACATTTTTCATTAAAATATTGTGTTGCACTTTTCAAGTATATTGACATGCACTTTTTAATAATATTGTGTTGCACTTTCTAGTTATACTAACTTGCATTTTCTACTTATACTAACTTGCATTTTCTAGTTATAATGACTTATACTTTTCATTAAAAGTTGTGTTGCACTTTTCAATTATAGTGACTTACACTTTTTAATAAAAAAATGTGTTACACTTTTTAGTAATATTGTGTTACACTTTTTAGTAATATTAACTTACACTTTTCAACACACAATTTCGAAAAAAAATTATCAATAAAAAAAATTACAAAAAAAAAATAATAATAATAAAAAAAAATTAACCAAATCAAAATTTTTATTCACAATAATCATGAATATTTAGGGTTCACAATATTTTTGAATATTTAAGATTTAAATTGACTAAGTCAACTCAATTCCTTATAAGGAATTGATTCTATATGAGACCAATCCTAGTTTAATATAATTTTACAATTAACTCATGCATGTAGTGGTGGAGTATATATATAAATAAATAACTTAGTCTCTTTAAAAAAAAAAAGATTGATGAGGAAAGATAAGTTATATAACCAATACTTTAATTTAATAATTTCATTAATTTTACATCACATTAAACAAAATAAATAAATAAATAAAGTATTTGTTGTTAATTCAATAATTCCATGCGACAACAATATATTGTGGATCATTAAATTTTTTTTCCAGCTCCCCCTAACATCAAGTCCTGGGTCCGCTCCTGGGTACGACTGACTGAGGTGGACAAAAGTTGATCCTTTTGCTGAGGTGTCAGTTCGATGACCTTGGATTATCAAGGTGGCATTAAGAATTTGTCTTCGAGGTGTTGACTCGTGGCCAATCTTCGTTAACTCTGAGTTGTGACATCGTGGAGATGACATTTTAACTAAAAATGAAATAGTGTTAATTTATAGTTTGATAAATGAAGTTAATTTTTTATTTTTATTTTGTATCGTAAATAAAATAAAATTGAGATGGATTGGAATTTATGGAACAATTTTTCAGAACGAGCATTTAAATAATTAAACTTTTTAAATTGTACTGTAATTAAAACAGAATACAGTATGTTTTTAAATTTGTAAGTATGAAAATGATGACAGAAACGTGGGCAGGTAATAAATGGATGACCGGCATCCGCGCCAGGCATGCCGCTAATCAACCTACTCTTTGTCTAATTAGACTAGTCAACGTTTTAAGTATTTTTTTTCATATCTTCCCCTTAAAAGCATCTTTGACAAGTACATAGTACTTTAATCGAAGGAGAAAAAGTGTGAGACGGATCGATAGATATTTTAATTTAATTTTTAACCTTAATAAATAAAATTTATATTAAATACGTAAAAATATGGAGTATATCACTATTTACCATTCAATTTAGATCCGTTCAAATATTGATGATACCGATTTCACTAACAGGACGTTCCTTTTATTAAAAAATCTAGTATTCCGCTTGCGTGTAGAGAGGGAGAGGGTGGGAAGAAAGTTCGAGAGTTGACTATAGAGATAGGTGCATATATATATTAATAAGTACGGATGTATGGCATAAGTACGGATGACAGACGGTTGATATTTATTCAAAAAAAAATACTCCCTCCATTTTTTAATAAGGGTCACTTTAACATTTTTCAACAAATTAAGATATTAAATTGTGGTCAATATTACCCTTCATTAATGATAAATAATTTTGATATTAATTTTTTGTTTAATAAAAAATGTGGTCAAGAATGTATGTGGTATTCATATGTACAATATTTATGATTTTTCCATGATTTATGCTACTACATTAATTGAAATTGAAGGCAAATTATTTTATAAGGGTAAAATTGTCAAAATTGAAGAAAAAAACATAGAATGACACTTATTATAAAAATAATTAAAATGGCAAAGTGACACTTATTTAAGAGTGGAGGGAGTAATAATTAAAAAATGAGGCAGTTGGTTTTGGGCGGGGTCATTAATAGGTACAACTACGCTCACAGTGTTTCCTTCAGATATTCAAGTCAATTAATTAAAAAAATATATATATATTTTCCCTTCAAGACTTTATTTAATTCATTTCCACGCACAAACATATAACGATAATGATGATTACCGAAGACTTTATTTCTACGTATTGGTGCGGTTACTAGAAAATAAAATTAAAAAATAGATTTATTTTTTTCAAAATGAACCGGTGAAACTCAATAATTGTATTTAAAATAATCGAATCTATAAATATTTTGATTTAATAGTTGAAATAATCTGTAAATTCAACATTATATTCTTAGAATTTTACATCCATAATTATTTATTTCATTTTTTATCATCAATTTTTTTTTTACATTTGAGTCGTTGCATTTAAAAAAAAAAAAAATGTCTAATTAAGAAACAAAAGACAAAATGTATCATAACATAACTCACAGGGTTCATCTTTAAAATTTAATGGAAAATAACACTCCATATATAATACGATCTAAGTATGCGAAACTTTTTGTTTGAATTGGAGGTTGGGAGTGGAAGTTGTCATGGAGAAGAAATTTGTTTGAATGGGAACGTACAGGTTCTACTAACATCCATGATGCATTTTCTTATATAACACGTTGGAGTGAAAATCGATCAGCTTACGATTTGTTCATCCAAGCTGACCGTACGTAACTACAAATTTCTCTGGGAAAAATAAAGTGTTTTGTGTGGAAAGTGACGAGACAGAGAACAAGCTAGGAATATGTACACGTTTCTCTACCGTTGGTCACAATATATAATGCTAGGAGAAGCTGGTTACAACATCATCTTGGATTGTGCCCAATTTGTATTTGCAAGAAAGTTTGCGTTTCACTTTGGTCTATTGTTATTTAGGCCATATATATGAAAACTTAGAAACAACACTATTTTCTCTAACATTTACCAAGGTTTTAAGCTCTTCATCTTGCGTTGAATTATGAAGGATGTCATATTGTTGCCCTTAATTACTTTTCCATGTTTGAACAAGAGAATGATCGAATAATTAATTTGGAAAACATATACCCTAATCATTAAATGAATAACTTTAATTTTATTGAAAGAGACAAAAATAAAACAAATTGGACAAATTAAAGCAGCAAAGATAGCGTCTCTCATGGTTGCATATATTCTATATACGATATAAATAACCAATCATATTATACACGACACTAATTTACGACTCAAATTTAATTCTCACAAAACAATACAACTAAGCATGGAGTGGTGTGGAGTTATATACCGGCGGCGTGACAGCCGCGGCGATCTCGGGCTTCCTCCCACGCTCCGACATGCTGTTTTCGGCGAACTTAAGGCTGCCATTATGCAAACCCTTCTCCCTCTCTTCTTCATTCCACTCCGACGAATAGTAACTCTCTTCCGTATTCTTGCTGTCCTTGGACGCCGCCAGAAACATGCTCCCCCACTGCGGGAAGTGGATGAACGCCACCGGAATAGTGCACGCCACCGCCATGACGCCCATGAAAGTGAGTCCGTACGCGGTGGAGAATTTGGTGGTGGAGAAGAATACCAACTGCGTTAATCCGCCGCCGAAATTACCACCGGCGCCCGTGAGGCCGGAGATAATGCCTAATGATCGTCGGGAAACGAAAGGGATGATGCCGTAGGAGGCACCACAGGCGGCTTGAGCATGGACTGAGAAGAAGATCAGGGATGCAATTGCCATGTAAATTGAGTTTGCACGCCCTAGCCAAATGCAGAACACTCCTCCTAGGGTTTGGGTTATCCACAAAGTCCACAACCTTCCCCTCATACCGAATCTCCGCGACGCTCGGTCCGATAAGTATCCCCCGAGCGGGCGTGCTACGAAGTTCGTCATCCCGAAGGCTGCTGCTACAATCCCCGCGGTGTGGAGTTTTAGATTGAACCTGAATTGATCAACAAGAATTAATTTTCACTTAATTATATATATATACTCAATTTTTTAATTTGAACAATGTTATATTTTCTGCAAATATTCAAGATTAATGAAAAACAAACCTGTCGTAGAAATACTCTGCAATAACATTGTTGATGCAAAGCTGAATTCCATTGGAAAAGCCGTATATGAAGAAAAACACCCATGTTCTATAATTTGTAACAGCGTGCTTCAGTACCTATATAAAATTTATTTAAATATCTTGAGGTATAAAATATACTCTATAGTTAATTTTTTTCTTTAAAAAATAGTACCTTAGAAAACTTGTCTTTAGCAACTTCCCCAGTCTTCTGGAGGGCACTAAGGTTGCCATCAGGCATGTCCTGGCCCAACACCAACACCATAACGCCAACAATGATATGCAACGAGCCAGGAATCATAAACGCAATCCGCCACGCAGTAAAAGGTGTAGCACCGGAAACCTTAATCATGTGAAAGAGAAACGGCATGAGAAGCTGCGTGACGCCGCCTCCCATGTCGCCCCACCCGCCCGCCACCCCATTCACCGTGCCGATGATGGAGCTGCTGAACATGATGCTCGTCCAGTACTGGCACGACACGAACGTCGCCAAGGAGAAACCGATCATGAACCTCGAGATAATGTAGCCCTCAGCTGACGACAGGAACACCATCGAGAAGACGACGGGTGCCGTCAGCAGGTTGAGGAAGGCGCAACCGTAGCGGGGGCCGATGAGGTCGCAGATTGCGCCCATCATTAGACGGGAGAAGATGCTGCCGGAGACAGAGGCGACTCCGGCGTTGCCTATGTCGGAGCGGGTGAGGTTGAGGTTGTCGCGGATGACGGGGACGAGGGGTGCGGCGGCGAAGGTGGAGACGAAGCAAGTGAAGAAAGAGAACCAGGCCAAGTGGAAGGATCTCATGTGGGGTTGTTGGAATGAAAATATTTTTAGGGTTTTAGCTTTGTGTTCCGAATCTACTGGAAGAGAGAATTTAGTGGAAGAGTTTTCTATAGAGAAGCTCTGTGGATGCAACTTTCTTCCATTGCCATTGGCATCCATTTTGTATTAATTCTCAGATGTGCAATATTCTGAAAAAGGCGGGGTAAATTAAGAGAAGAGATTAATGGTGTGATCTGAAATGGTGGAGATCGTCTGGTATTTATAGTGTTTGTGAAAGTGTTAAATATATTAATTGAGTGGACTTTCGTACAAACAAAAGGATGTGCTCATTTCTCCCCATGCCATTTTGATCATTTATTAATTATTATCCAAGTCCTCTTAGTTACGAAAAAGAGGAATCACAAGTCCACCAAATTGCATAAGAACGTGAAAATACATGCCGTGTTTTTAATTTTCTTTTTTTTTTTTCAACGAACAATATTGTTTATTATGAAATTTATTGATTTCATGCCCATTAATTTTAAGGTCCACTCTATGAAAATAAGCTTAAATTAAAGATCATGATTTATATATTAATTATTTACCGTACTAATTCATTTTCAACCCTATAATATTGTCGGTAGGAAGTCGATCCTTTTCGTTATAAAGTTCGATCGGTTTGATTCCTCGATCTATTCTATAAAAAAAAGTTGGGAGTGATCTTGTGGTAAATATCAGTTCAATTTACACCCACATTCTTTATAAATACATTCACTGACAGAGCCCAATTCATATCCACATTCTTTATAAATACATAGTCCAATTCACACCCATGTTTTTTATAAATACACCCACTGATTAAAATTGTACTTAGTCGTCTTCTCTGAGCAGTTTTCGCCCCCCAGACCGTGGTCAGACGCTATAATTTACGATGGACTTAATTTTTAAATATTTTCTATTTTTTTTAATATTCTTTAATAATTATTATGAGTCAAGGTTATTTTGTATTACTACATTCAATAATATATCTTAATACATGCAATAATATATGTTACTACGTACGTACATATTATAATGTGAGTTACTACACCAACAAAAATACTAGAAAAAAATGTTTTACTACATAAAAGAATGTGTATTACTAATGTGTTTAACTACATAAAAAAACTATATGTTACTACATACTACAGTTTGAATTACTACATTGAATAGTTGTTTGTTACTATATGTAACAACATAAAACAATTTGTATTACAACATGGTTATTGTGTTTACTACATGCGATAATATATGTTACTACATATTATAATGTGAGATACTACATCAACAAAAACACTAGAAAAAAAATGTATTACTTAATAAAAGAATTTGTATTATTATATAAAAGAGTTTGTGTTAGTACTACATAAAATAATGTGTGTTACTACATATTACAATTTGAATTACTACATTTAATAGCTCGCGTTCGGCAATAAAATAAAAAAAATCACAGAAACATGTAAATTAAACGGTTGGTCAAAATTAAAACACAAGTGTGCCAATATTTCCAGCCCAATTGACTCAATAACATATATTTTTAGCCCATTGACTTAATAAGTCAATATTTCCAGTTCAATTGACTTAATTAGTCAATATTTCATGTATGCAATATTGCATATAAGTTTTTGTGAAAAGTTAGAGTCATGCACATAGATTTGCACGCACACCAGTTGCACCATGTAATTTTTTTTTAAAATTGTAATATAACGTACTTCATGCACTTTTTAAATAATATCATTACGCTTATAAAGTAATACCACAACATTTAATTTACACGTACAACGGTACAAACACATCAAATTGTATAGAAAAATATTGTAGTGTCACTTTATAAACATTAATGTGATATTACAAATTACAAGAAATTAATTACATGTACACTAGTTGCATGGAGCTATATAAGAATTTGTCTCTATAAAGTTATGGAGCATGCACTTACTTATTATGCATTAAATAATGGTAATCAGTTGACTAAATCATATAATAATAAACTAGTACATTATTTACTAAATAAAGGGTCATTTGATTAATCAAACCTTTGGTACTTGGTAGCACTATGCGAGAGCATCGGATATTCCTAAGCATCTTACAAATACGAAGATGTTAATTAAGTCAATGAGAGTATCGCAAATATTAACCGTTGGTTGGGTTTTTCTCATTTATTAATACATAACCAACCATGTTAATATTAATTTCCGTACGAATAAACAATCCATTAATTTATTTTCATTATGGCACTGGTCGCGACATTATTTCTGAAATGTATCTCTAAATAATTCCAAAAATAATAGTATAAAATTCGACGTGTCTGTGAATCCAAGTAAAGTGGCTGACGAGGATATTAGTCAAATGCATGTGCAGCTGATTAAGATCCAAAATTTAAGTAGTAGAGTACAATATAGTACTATAATATAAGCAGTAGTTATAACTTACACTACAAGAAAACAGTGAGATTCCAACGGAAAAATTCCAACGGATTTTGGCGTTTTTTCCGTTGGAATCACTGATTCCAACAGTTATTCCATCGAAATTACGACCGTTGGAAAAGTGGGCGTTGGAATTGCAAATTTCCAATGAAAATTCCAACGGAAAAAAAATCCAACGGTACATTCCAACGGATTGTGAACGTTGGAATTTTCAATTAATTGAAATTTCTTCCAACGTAAATTCCATCGACAAATCCAACAGTGATTTTTCGTTGGAATTTATTCCAACAGATTTTAACCTTTGGAATTTCAATTGTTGGAAATTATAAATGCGAATTACAACGCTAATTCCAACAGAAAAAATTTCGTAGGAATTTTTATTCCAATAGACATATACCGCTGGATTATTTAGCTATTGGAAATTTTCCATCGTCAATTCCAATGGTTACGTTCCATTGGAATTTTTCCAACAAATACTAACCATTGGAACTTTAATTGTTGGAAAATTATTTAAATCAAATTCCAGCGTTATTATTATGTTGGAATAAAAGTTCCAATGAACATGCACCTATTGGAATATTTAATTGTAAAAATTTGTCCAATATTAATTCCAACAATATTTTTCATTGGAATTTTATTTGAAAAAAAAAATATTTTTATTACTATATTAAAAAGATTTATCAAATCAATCGAAATTACACAACATGCCCTTACAATTTAAATATATAATCAAGCTCAAAAAATATATAATAGCTTCAAAGTCAAATACAATCTAAAATAACTAACGTCATAACAAAAATAATAAGTTCTCAAAATCGTAATTATTAATACCTAAGTATTGATCATCCTTCCAATTCACATCACTAACGAAAAATAAACTAATATTATAACATAAATATTAACTTCTAAAAATCACCACCACCATCATCAATACACCAAGGGCATAATCATCCTCTTCATTTTCAAATGGTGTAGGGTCTTTCTCGAATTTCTACATATGCTTTTGTTTCAGCCTCTACCTTTTCCTCCATTTGAGTTAGTACGTCTACCTTGTCCTCCACGACGATCACTTCTATCAATCATCTGTGGACATTATAAGACTTTCAATATAAGATAAAATAATAGTTAAATATCATAAACAAATATCAAAAGATGATACATTAAGATATTCACGCAAAAAAATATACTCACTCTTATTCAAAATGTATGTCACCTTAGACTTATACACACATATTAAAATATTAATGACTTCTTACTATTCCCCTATTAATTGCTCTAGAAATTAATTAGTTTGAGGGTAATTTAGAAAAAAACACATAATTAATTTGTACTAAAAAGTGTAAAACGTCATATAATTTGCAAAGAAAAAGAAAGTTCAAAACGTCATATATTATGATTAGAAAGGAGCAAATGCTAAGCACAAATAATTTTCAACAAAAGTAGAAAATGACACATGTCAGCCAGATTTAATGAGAGTCTGAATGCAGCAAAAAAATATATATAAAAAAAACCACTTTAATTCTGATAACTCATCTACTCTTTATGCATACTGTTTATTACCCCCATCTATCTAAAATAAATAAAAACCAAGGTAGACACTGGCAAGGTAAATAAAGCCAATTGATATTGCAAAGAAATGAATTGAGACACGAATTTTTGGATGGAACCAATAAAATACTTGAGCATTTGAACCCCGAAACAAATTAATTAATGTTAATGCAGATAACAGAAACAAACTAAAAAAAAAAAAAGCATATGTAATTAAGGATTATTGGAATTATTTAATATTAGCATTGCCTCTTTAGGGCATGTTTGATAGCAAAGATTGATTATCTAAGATTAGGATGATATCTAAACTTTATAAAATTTAAAGCATAATTTACGCTTAATCTAAGTTATCAAACAACCAATAAAAATGATATATAGTTAATCTTGGTTTAATCTAAGCTATCAAACATGGCCTTAAAGAACTACTAGTAGAAATTACATAAGAAGGCTCGACACACTTTTAAAAACTTCCATTTCAGAGATTGGGATTTAGGATGAATATGTAGCAATGTAAAATTAAATTGACCAGTGACTGTTCAAGATTGGATTATTGTCAGCATTAAAATTCTCTCAAAAATAATTTGATCTTAATTAATCTACATTATGTACATTCCTAACTTTATGTGGTTGGTTTATAAATAAGTACTGCACTAACAAAAGACTAAAAAATATACTACTCAATCACAACACGCACAAGATCTTCTACTTTATAGTTTCTTTGAATGGGAACAAAAAAAAAGATCGTATAATTTTATTTGCAGCAGGTGTAAGAAACATAGAGGATAGAGTAAGAAAGCAGACCATTTTTACTTGAAGCTTGACAAAACCTCCAAATCCTTCATAACTTGTTCAATTGAATAAAGACACATTTTCTTCGCCTGCATAGAAAGATCAAGATTTCAAATTCTTTATACTCATTTTTTTTTTTCAGTACAAGATTCATGGTATTAAGTAGTAGATGTTTTGAACTTAATTTAACAATAAGAAACCACACTCCAATACGGATATCAGACATAGGCCCAACGCTCACATATCACCCTCCCTCAGAAAATGAATTGGTATGGATTGCAGAGATTGTTGGTTTAAACTTTAAAGACAACCAAATTTAGCACAAATCGTTATTTCATTAATGAATATGCTTGGAGAAAACAATATATTTAATATAATAACAAAACATCACTAATATAATAATCAAAATCCCCAACCTTCGAAATTTTATGAAGACACAAAATTGTTTGGAAACTTTTGGGATTTTTAAGAATTGAAGAAAAAAGCGATGCCTCACGCTGAGAAATCACTCCTCGTCTCCATGGGCATCTATCCACCGGCTGCCGCCACCCGATTGACCGCCGGACATGGGTCCTCTCTAATCATGGTCGGTCGGCGCCCTCAAGACATAGGCCACCCCAGGTCGCCGCCGCACATGCATGCCAGATTGCCTACATCACCACCTACTCGAAACCCTAGTTTCAGCAGAAAAACAAGAAGAAGGTTGAGTTTTCTTTTAGGTTTGGGTGAAGAATAAGATCTCACGATTTTTTTAATCTCATTTTGATTTGGGAATTGGGAAGAACCGCCACTTCCTCTGTTTACCGCAGTTCCCAAAATTTTCAAATTTATTTTACTAAAAGTCTAAAATTCTATTTAAGCGCCAAGTTTATTTTCACCTCTCAATATGTCATATTCAAATCATTTATAGATTTAATTATAATTAAAATAATTTTACCGTTGTGTATCAATCATATTTATAATTAATAGGAGTATATTGTTTTTTTAGACGAATAACTCATCATAACGTAATAAATTAAATATAGTGCATAAACCCAATAAAATTAATTTATATTTTTATAATGTATATATTTAACATAAATTTAATTTAATCAATTTTTATTGTCTTTTTATATTTAACATAAATAATTTTTTAAAATTTGTGTATAATTGAATTAAAGACAAATATTAATTTTGTGTCATTTTTTTTTAAGTAAATAAAATGTAGTATTGTATTTATTAAATATATTGTGTGAATTGTATGAAATGCATGTGGTGTAAGATATACTACCAAATATTTTTCTGTTTATCTTCAACTAAAATTAACATTTTATTAGTATATTTTTAGTTAAAGTTTTTAATCTCACTCAATTTCACATTAGTTATAGTAGAATAATATTTTATCACATAATGTAATATATTTAATTAGAGTACTAATTTGTAATAATGGCTTTATATTATAATTATACGATCGATGATGAAGAATTTAACTCAGGTTTCTGATAATTATTTCTAGCACGTTGACATCTAATAACTTTCGTCTTTCGCTAAGACGTATGAGTAACTAGATTATTAATTATTCTAGAGGCACGCGATTTGAACACTGGTTCCTCTCACTATTTGGTGAAGAATATAACTATTTATCGATACTTAAAGGCATTCTAATACTTCCACCTTCTACTCCACAAACATTTCATCAATTGAAGTGATAGAGTTGCAAGGGGAGTTAAGCTACGAGGGTATGTGGGGGCGGAGATGCAACTACCTCTATAGTAAAGGCTTTGAGAGTCGTTATACGACTTCGTCCCAAAATTAGGACCTTACTTTTTCTTTAACCAACGGTCCTATGCAAAAAACCCTTTCTATACTACTAAACAAACACAAACACTTATATAAAATATTGCACATATCAAAATCTACACAATATGACTATTTATTTTGTCTCTACTTTTGTTTCATTGTGTTGCTTTTGCTTTCTTGTTTTATTTAACTTCTTCACTTTTTTCATGGTAGATTATTCTTCTTGCTCAATGGATCAGTTAAATTGTCTTACTGAATTTACGTTTCAATCTGATGAATCAAAGTTTTATAAATGTTATGATTTTTTTGTATTTGTAATGATTTTATTTATAGAGTAACATACTTTTCTCCCTAAAGTAATACAATTATAGTTATATAATAACACATTTTTTAGTACCATGTGTGTTATTATATGAAAAAATTGTTCTTTCTTTAACAAGTTCCGAACAATTTATCCAAATTTGTCACCACTCGTTTTTGTCTACAACTCCATGTTTAATTTATTGTTACTAATTAAAAATATTACATCAGGCGAGGAAATTTTAATTTACTATCATTATGTGAAAAGTTTAATTAAAATATTACATAATTTTTTTTTAAAAAGTGGGTCTATTAAATATAAATCTCATATTATAACAAATAAAGAATATTCTTTAAAATACAAAACATTCTTAAATAAAATTATATACGTGTGTTATAAATGTATATATGAAATAACCATTTAGAGATAATACAATTTAATCAAATTGTGAAAAATTGACGTAAGAGGGAAAACCCTTTACAGGACCAAATTTTGGGAAAAAATTGGCGGCCACGAAACGAAAATTGGCGCTCACAGAAGCAAAATAAACCACAGTCCGATTCTAAAGTTCCATGGCGGAGTAGGGTATGAGCAACTAATTTGGAGCAGTTCTTCGATCAGGAGCGTGGGTTCTTCTTCGACTAATTAGGAGCAAGCCACGACTACGAGGAATTATGCCTCCTCATTTTTAGAGAGCCGGTGTGTGCAATTCATCTACAATATCTGCAATTTCTTGTTGTTTCACTCCACCCAGTTTTGCAATTCTGTCATCCCCTGTGTTAGTAAGGGCATATAACAGCTGTATAAATTAATTTCTTGTTTGATAGAGCCTGCCCGTGTAATGCTTAGTGATAAATGGTAATGTTTCATAGATATGTATGGTATTATTCTGTGGTTGTCATCCCCTGTGTTAGTAAGGGCATATAAGAGTCGTATGCTTTAATTTCTTGCTTGATAGAGCCTGCGTGTGCAATGCTTAGTCGATTCCTTGTTCTTCATCAATTTTTTTGTTCTTTCATCACAGAAAATCCAGTCGCCCCTTTCTCAATCAATAATATCTGGTAATTTTTCTTCTTCTCTGAGTTTGATAGTAATGATGCGCATAGTAAAACATGTTCGATTGGGTTCTTGGGATGGTTTTAAGATTTCAGTCTTCAAATTTGGATGACAGATTTTAGAGGTAAATTTAGGAACAATGTTAAGACTCAGATTGGTTGAAAGTGGTTGACAGCTTATAAAGCTTTAAGTTAGTTTTGTTATTGTCAGTAGGTTAATTACAGTTAGTTAGCTTAGAAGTTAGTTTACTCAGATTTTAGATATAAATTAGGCAGCTTAGTTTTTCAGTAATTCATTCAATTGTAATTCTCTTTTTAATCACATTTCTATTCAGAAAACACAAAATGCTTCCGTATGCGAGTTTTCTCAATTCATAGAGTTCTACAAACAAGTAGTGGACCGTTGCTTACCGCAACTTGGATTTGTGGGATTACTTGTAATTGATACTTGCTGGGTTTTTTGAAATTCAGATTCGAGTGAATTGGGTTTAAATTCTGTCTTGAATTTCAAATTTAATTTTTGTGTACAGAGTCTGAGTGATTTTATTTCTGGCGTCTTTCATTGTTGCACAATTTTTTTACTTTTTTTAATTTCCAACGTATTTCTATTGAGATGAGTTTTAAATTAAATTCTTGGAATTATAAATAGAACATAATTACATATAGATTACATGATGTGGGGGCCGTGGGCTAATGAAGTCTCTGATGTTTTATTCTATGAATTTTTCAGATAAAATCACTTCCAGAACCAACAATAATGAGGACTGAGATTAGAAAACTATGAGCATATATGAACTTTTTCCAAGAGGTAATCCTGTATTCCTGTGTGATCCTTTAATGCACACAAAACAAAAAACAAAATCTGCAATTTAAGTTTTGTATATAATTTGACGTGAGCTTCCAATATTTAGTCAATAGTAATGCGTGCTCCATTGCAACAATATGCTCTCTTATCTCCTTGCAAGTGTTTAAATACCAGAACTTTTGGAGTATATAGTGATGAACTAATACCCACCTCAATTGCAATCAAGTATTGATTGTCATTATACTTATGATAGTAATTTTTTGTTTTTCAAGTGTATTTCATGGATACACAAATATGACATTCTGTTACTACTATCACCGGTACAGTTTATTAAGGAATTTTGATCCTTAAATTATGTCTGCATTGATTGGGTTTTACCCTGTTTCTTTTTCTCTAAATGGATCTTGGTACTTTCTTCGTTGGAGTTGCTCTCTTTTTCTTTTTGTTATTTATATTATTAGATGCCAACGGAATCTTGGTGTGCTGGATTTTTATTACCTGCAGTAACACAGATATGTATAGATAATCTTTTTTTTGGAGTGTTCAGTTTTAGATGCACTTGTTCTAGCTAGCTGGTCTCATATGTAATGTTCTTTTTCTATTTCTTATGTCTTTGTGATCTATGACAGATGCTCATATATTCCTTGCTATTGGTGCAAATACAATTATTCTTTCACAAGTTGCTGCATTTGGAGAGGTGAAAAAGGTTTTTTCACATTGATTAAATGAAAATGAAGGAGGTGGGATTTTTGCTAGTGGTGGAGTTGTGCAGCCAAAAGTCAATAGAACACCATTATTTCCAAATAAGTATGTGATGTTTACCTGCAATTCTTATGTATTGTGCTAATAGTTTCTAAAGCCTTCTATCTGTCAGTTGTGCTCATCAGTAAATTCCACTCATTAATTGGTATCATGGTTCTTCATCATGTATTTTGCAATTTTTGCTTGTGAATCTATTTTGTATGTTGCTTTTATAGGACCATCTGTCTTCAACTGAGGTGACATAATGAATATCATGGGTTGAATTTGCTAGAGTTCTTTATTTTTACATTACACATTAGATGGTGCTAAATGTATTGTCAATTTAATGGAGATATGGTAGAAATTAAATTGGTTGTCCTTTTAGCATTACATTAGGCATTGTAGGGCTTAGAAAATCACTTGTTAGATTAAAAGCTTTACAAATGAGTGATGCATCACTACATTTGTAGCTTTGGCACACTCTTGAAATAGCTCAGCTACTACGGCCAAAAAGTACAATTTTAAATTCGTATACTTTGTCTCTTTTCTTGTAGAGAACATGACTATATTTTAATTTTATTTTTTGTATTGTCGGCAATATTGTTGCATAAGAAAGATTTCATAAGGATTAATTATTGCAGACTAGGAATCCCAAGGAGTTGGCCTAGTGGTATAGCCTTGGGAGATGGGAGTATGCTCCTCTCTAGGTGTCAGGTTTGACCCCTCTCACGTGTCTCAGGTTTGACCCCTCTCAGGTGCAAACAATTTTTATGGGGCCATGTCCATACAGAGCGCAAAGCTCTGGCTTTAAACGGGACCCCCGCAAGTGGGCGGTGGGATTGGTCCCCCGGGATTAGTCGGTAGACTTCAAAAAAAATTATTGCAGGCTAGGGGTGAAAAAGATTTCATAAGAATTTGTAAATGAAATACAAAAAAAAAACACTTTGCTTTTATTTTCAGTTTTTTTCTTTTCTTTTTGGGTTATAACTTACAGTATATGCATAAATTTAGATCGGCGAATTCATTGAAATTGGGCATTATTAGTATTTAGTACCCAAAATATCAATAGTACGCCGATAATTTCTAAGCTTGACCTGAAACATTCTGTGATAGCCTTATAACAAACTAGCATTACTTTGTTTGCTTACATATTTTTAGTCCAATTTTTAATTAAAAAACATTATTGAAATAATAATCAATATTTTTTTAGATTTCAATTAATTTGGTATTAAGGCAAAATAAGTGTCATAAATATTTGATTTTAACTATTAATTTCCATTTAAATTGATTTTCTTATATTAATGAATTAAATTGTAAAGAGCTCAATACAATTTAAATATTTTTCCTTGAATCTATTTGAAATTTTATTGGAATTATACATAAAAAATCATTTGATTTAGAGAATCATTCCAACAGGCGAGCATCAATGGAATTTTTCTTGGAATAATTAATGAAAAATCCAATGATAATATGCTGCTGAAGATTCTATTGGAATTAGATATAAAAATATGATTTACTTTAGAAAAATCATTCCAACGGTCTAGTGCCAATGGAATTTTCCTTGGAACAATTAAAGAAAAATCCAACGATAACATGCTGCTAGAAATTCCGTTAGAATTATATATAAAAATATTATTTAATTTTGAAAAATCATTCCAACGGTTTCCATAAGGTATTGGAATTTCCGTTGGATTTTTCCAACAACTGCTTATGTTGTTGGAAAAACTGTTGGAAATTTGAAAATTCCAACGGTTAATTTCTCCGATGGAATTTTTCCGTTGGAATTTCACTGTTTTTTTGTAGTGTTATAAATACGACAATAAGTACGTATGTGAATTGAAAGGCTATCTTAGCAGCACATTGATATACTTATGAGGTAATATACACTCATATTTTAGTTGTATAACAAAAATGACAAAAATGACAAATCAATCGACATTAAACAAAAAATATACTCCACCTATCCATTTTTCAGAAAATTTCATTTTACATCCTATAACTTAAATCTAATCCAGCTTATATCCTTTCAATTTTCACTTTTTTAATTTACGTCTCAAGATGTCTAATTTATATCATTTTCGCAGAAAAATTGGGACTCCGGTCAAATAGTCCAATTTACGTCCTTTAAGTCTAAAAATTGGAAATTAATAATTAAAAAATTCTGAAAATAATTAAAAATCTCATTAAAAACTAAAAATATCATTAAAATTTATAAATTGTGTAAAATAAAAATTCTAAAATTCTAAAAAAATTAAAAAATCTACAATTCTAAAAATTTGAAAATTTTGTTAATTAAAAATAATTTTTTTTCTAAAAATGTCATAAAAACATAAAATTCTAAAAATAAAAAATCTATAAATTAAAATTTTAAAAATGTTTAAAATATAATTAAAAATTATACAATTCTAAAAACCTAATGGCTTGCCGGAGCTTGCCACGTTAGATTACACATATTCTTTTTTATTTTCCACATCAGATTACATTTTATAGAAATAGAAATAAAAATAAAACTCTCGCTTCTCCCTTTTCAAACTCAATAGAGTTCTTATTTCTTAAACTCAATCAAATTCTTCCCCTTCTCGAACTCAATCAAGGCGTCTTTCTCACTTCTCAAGCTCAATCAAGGCGTCTTTCTCACTTCTCAAACTCAATCAAGTTTTCTCTTTTAACCTAAAAATCAAAATTCCCTAAAAATCATCCAAAAAAAAAAAAAAAACTACCACAACCACACCTCCACCTCCTATTCTACCCCTCCACCACCTTTCGTCTGGAAGAATTTAGTTATGAGAAATATATAGATATTTAATAAAATAAGAAACTTACCCTCATATAAATAGTGTCACAGGCTTCGCAAATTAATACACTCATGCCTTGATTTGCCATTTTTCTTGTTTTTATTTTGAATGGAGGTGTTGGTCATCACAAATCCACGCCTGGAAGAATGTAGTTATGAGAAATATATAAATATTTAATAAAATAAGAAACTTACCCTCATATAAATAGTGTTAGAGGCTTTGCAAATCAATACACATATGCCTTGGTTTGCCATCCATTTGCTCCTTTTCCACTTGTTCCATTTGCTCCTGATCCACTTGTTTCATTAGAATTGCATCCTACCTTGGTCTACCTTTTTTTCTTTGAAAATTGCAGTAAATAACATGACCTTTTTTTTTTCTATTCAAACATGACAAATGTATAACATGACATTTTTTTTTGGAAAGAATTACATGATATTTTAAATCACTATATATTTATGTCAAAAAAATCAGTATAAATGACCATAAACACAATCTTACATGCAATTTCTTTGTCGTCTAGACATTTTCTTTTAAGGATTTTTTTTTTTTTTTTTTTTTGCTTTTGGATGATTTTTAGGGGATTTTTTAGGGTTAGAAGAGAAGAACTTGATTGAGTTTGAGTAGAAAAAAAAAGAAAATAAAATTATGTTTAGAGAGTGGAATCAAGAGATCAATGAGAGTAAAAACGCGCAACTGTTGTAATGTGATAAGCGAATTTTCTCCAAGATTCCAAGAATGGTGTCTTGAATTGATTCTTCGCATCCATCAATTCTAATCGATCTCCAATACCTAATTCCTTCCTAGTTAGGTGTTGATTATTACTGTTCTTCGAGAATTCAGAGTTATTTTCAATTATCTTCGATTTCTTCTTGAAATCGAGGAATTCTGGAATTTTTTCGTATTTGCTATTCGTGTAATCAATCCAGTGGGTTGCGAGTTCTTAAGTCTTGGAATTTCTATGGGAAAGGCCAGGCGAATCCAAGATGACAGAGAAACTGCCTCAACCGCTGTAACTGCTTCCCCTGTTATGATCGCGCGCCCTTCTTCTCCGATGAAAAGGAGGAAAAAATCTGGTGATTCCCCAAGAAACAATAACAAAAGATCCCACGGTAAATCAATCGAGAGGGCTTTTGCGAAGGAGTTCGTGGACGAATCTATGGAGCAGGAGGCGAGGAGAGAATATCACGCCCTGCTCAAAGTTGAGAAAGTCGATGAAAAAACAGAGCATGTTCTTGAAGTCATTGAAAACGACCAAGAAACCGTTTCTGGGTCAGAGGAGGACAATGAAGATGAGCGGCCTAACAACGATGATAAGGAGGGGGAGAAATCTAATGCTAATGTGGAGGAGACCCATCATTTGCCGCTTCTGAAAATCGCGAACAACAACAGAAAATTCTGGAAACAAGGAAGCCCAAGTTAGTCCTTCTGAAAATAATAAATCTCCTAATGAGGGTATGGTTGAATGTGCAGGTGGGGCGCTGGAGGTAGATCTAGACATGGGCACGTAGGCGGAGCCGTTTGAAACTAAGGAAAAATCGACCGAGAAACCAAAAGTGTGGGGGAAGGGCAATGTTCCAGATAGTGTTCGTGGAAATAGAGCAATAAAGGAGGAGTGTTGTCTTAACTATGTCCCTCCTACAGCCAATAAAGCCTACATTCCGGTGTAGCTTGCAAGGAAGGACTGGGATTTCGTGTTAATCGGCTATTTTATGGGCCGGTTTCCGGGATTCCAAGCTTTGAAGAGGTTGTGCAACAAATGGAAAGTCCCCCACCAAATTAAAAGTCATGATAGTGGGTGGCTCATCTTCAAATTTGAAAACGAGGCAGATATGAAGCAGGTCCTAAATGGTGGTCCTTACAGCATGTGGGGCAGAACACTACTCATGAAACCGATGCCGGAAGCCTTCGATTTTGGAGACTTCGAAATTAGTGTAACACCCGTATGGATCAAGTTAGTAAATCTTCCCTTATGTTGTTGGAGTAGTAGGATAATTGAGATTATAGCCTCATTTGTTGGAAGACCATTATACACGGATAACATGTCTAGTACTATGGAAAGAATTTCCTATGCGCGAGTATTGGTGGAAGTCGATGCGGCCAAACCACTTATTAGGCAGGTGGATGTCAACTTTGGAGAGAATCGAGAATGGATCCAAAAGATCGAATTCGAGTTCGAACCAAGGTATTGTAATAAGTGTCGGAAATTCGGGCATACTAATGGAAATTGTCCGCCAATCCAGCAGCTACGTTCTGGAAATAATGAAAACCAAAAGGGCACTATGGATGGAAAACAGGGGGCTGTAGAAGAGAACCTTGAAGATCAACACCGTGTGGACAGTATGGGTTTCATTAAGCCTAGATTTCGGAAAAGGAACAATAAAAAGAATTATGGTGGCGATGTCTATAATTTTGCTGCTAAAAATGTTGTGGGACAAGAGAAAGATGTTGATAATGGGGGTGAAGAAGAGGAGGTCACAAGTGGCAGATTCGACATGCTTCGAAATATGGATGAAGAAGGTGATGTTGCTGTTGACAAAATGAATGAGGAGTATGAGGAGGAAAGAGAGTCCGATGAAAATATGGAAGTGGCGGAAAGAATTGAGAAATTCGAAAAACTCAAAGATGGGAGATTGGTTCAAAAAGGTCCAGATATTGGAAGCTGCAATTCAAGCAAGGATATGAGAATGGTTGAAAAAGGGGAAACCTCTAAAGCTGCTCAAAATAATAATAGGAAAAATTCTGGTGGCAAGTATGGAAATGGCAAGAACAATGCTAGGGCGGAAAGGACTGGAATTGATAATTCTGATAATAGAAAGGAGAAAAGCAGCGGGGGTAACCCCTTGGTTCGTCAATGATTATTTCTTCATGGAATGTGCGTGGGTTAAGGGTCGATGCAACCCTTAACAAGGTCAGAAGTGTTATTCGCAAGGATGAGGTTGATATCTTCTGTTTTGTTGAAACAAAACTAAAAATGGAGGAGATTGATGATTGGTTCCCAAAAAATTTTGGGGCTGAGTGGAGCATGGCTCATAATTTTGAGACATGTCATATGGGGAGAATTTTGGTAATTTGGAAAACGCAAAAGGCTGGAGTGGTTCTCATCGAGAAAAAACGACCAGGTGATGCATTTCCATGTTACGTGTTTTATTTCATTGAATGCTTTCACCATGTCCGTTGTTTATGGCAGGAACACTGCTCGCGAAAGAAGGCCCTTATGGGATAATTTGATTAACTTCAGCGAACAAGATGATCAGCCGTGGATCGTGGTTGGTGACTTTAACAATATATTGGTCGTTAGTGAGAAACATGATGGGGTTGCTGGTTCTATAAACACCCTCGAAGACATACAAAACTGCACGGTTAGTACGGGTTTGGTGGATACACATTCATCGGGCTGTTTCTATACAAAACTAGATCGTGTTATGACGAATAGTGCATGGCATGAAAAGGGGTGGAATGTTCTTACGGAGTTTAGGGCTGTCGGGATCGAATCGGATCATGTGCTTGCTGTTTCTAGGGTTTTCGATAACAATAAAAAGGGCAACAAACCGTTTAGATTCTTTAACATGTGGTGTGAGCATCATGAGTTTTTGGACGTCATCAAGAAGCATTGGGATATGGAGGTGTATGGTACGAAGCAATACCAACTGAGTATGAAATTACGTAGATTGAAAAATTCGTTGAAAACATTGCATAAAAAAGATTTTCAACACATTTCTGAAAGGGCGGATCGGGAGGATAAAGAGCTCATTGGGTTGCAGCAGAAATTCATGGAGGAGAGTAGGGGTGATAGGCAGAATATGGTGGAGGCAATCAAAACCAAGAAGAAGGAGGTGGTGAAGCTTAAAGGGTTCGAGAGGAGATACTTAAGTCAACTAGCCAAATCGAAATACTTGGTTAACCAAGACAAGAACACTAAGTATTTTTATGCCTTAATCAATAAGAATAAGAAACGCAACTACATCACGCATTTGAAGGTGGGGGAGGATCGGACTAAATCCATTGAGGAGGTGGCCTGCAAGTTGGAGAATTACTATGAAAACTTGCTAGGTACTTCTGTCCAGGTTGAAGACATCGACGAGCAGGTTATCAACAAGGGTAGACGAATTGAGGATGATATGGGGCAGTGGCTGCGTAGAGACGTCGAGGATGAGGAAATTAAGAAGGTCATCTTTGCCATGGGGAACGATAAGTCGCCAGGTCCGGATGGGTTTATGGCAGCGTTCTTCAAAAAAAGCTGGGAGATTATTAAGAATGACGTGTGTGAGGCAGTTAAAGAATTTTTTCGGGGTGGGCTGTTATTGAAGCAATTAAATTGTACATTCTTGACGCTGATCCCGAAAACTAGCCATGACCCTTCGGTTGAGGACTTCCGGCCCATTGCTCGTTGCAATGTCATCTATAAAGCCATATCGAAGATCATAGCCAATAGACTGTGTGCAGCGCTGAAGGACATCATTAGTGAGACTCAAGGCGCGTTTATCACAGGTCGATCTATTACCGAGAACATCCATTTAGCGCAGGAGTTGGTGAGGCACTATGGCAAGAAGAATAAGTCGCCTAGGTTGTTTATGAAAATAGACATCAAGAAGGCTTATGACTCCGTTTCCTGGAATTTCTTGGAAAGTCTCTTGTACGGTCTGAATTTTCCTAATAAGTTCGTCAAATGGATTACTCAATGTGTTGCGACCCCTATGTATTTTATCCTTATCAACGGGCTGCCACATGGATTCATCAAAGGATAACGTGGCATTAGGCAAGGTGACCCACTATCGCCTTTTCTTTTTGTAGTTTGTATGGAGTATCTTAGTCGTTTGATTAAGTCGCGAACTGAAATTAGTAATTTTAGACATCACCCTAAGTGTGGTATTTATAGAATTACTAATCTCATGTTTGCGGACGATTTGCTTATCTTTGCTAGAGGTGATATTAATTCGGCTAGGATCATTTGTGACATATTGCATGAATTTGAGATTACTTCGGGTTTGGCCGTTAGTCCGCATAAATCTAAAATCCTTATGACGGGCATTAAGGAAGATGATAAAAGGCACATTTTAAGTATAATGGGATTTAGAGAGGGTATGTTTCCCATTAAATACTTGGGTGTACCTCTTTCATCGGTTATACTTAAAACGAGCCATTTTGATCCTTTAATCACTAAAATTAGGGAGCAAATTGGCAGGTGGGGCTCTTAGACTCTCTCTTATGCGGGTAGACTAGAGCTTATTAGGTCGGTTATTCAAGGGATGTGTGCTTATTGGCTTGGGGTGCTGCCTATTCCGAAAATGGTGATTAACTGCATTAATAGCATGTGTAGTGCGTTCTTATGGGGAGGGTAAACGGCATTTAGTTGCTTGGAAGGAGGTGTGTAAGCCGAAAGATGTGGGGGGGGCTGGGCCTTAGGAACCTCAAAGAATGGAATAAAGTCCTCCTTGGTAGGAAGTTATGGGATATTCATCATAAAAAGGATTGTCTTTGGATTAGATGGGTTGATAAATATTGGAATAAGGGAGGTAGTGTGTGGGACATGGAATGTAGCCAGAATGGGACTGCCCTTCGTAAGTATCTTGTGAGAATAAAAAATGAGATCGTCCTTAAGTGTGGTAGTGTGGAGGGGGCGATTGAGCTCTTTAATTCTGCATAATGTTAGATTGCCTCCTTGATTGTGTGTGCATGATTAAGGTGGGCATGTTGCTAGATGGCTGTAGTGTGTTTTTTGTTGGGTTTTGGAATTGGTACTGCTGTTTGCTTATGATTAATGCAGGTGATGAGGGTATAGCGAATTATGCGATTTATGATAGCTGTAATGTTTGCGCTGGCGAAGATATGGATTGTTGCCAAGCGAGGGCGAGGGAGGATTTTATTGGCAAAGGCTGTTGCAAGGCGAGGATTAGGACCAGTATTGATTCTGTTTGCTGGGCGAGAATAGGCAGGCGCGGTCAGTATTATTGCATGGCGAGGAAAAGGACCATTTTCGATTTTTATAATTTTCTTGTTGTAAATTTCGTTATGATTTGGTGTTGTAATAGCACTAGTGGAATAACTTATTTGGGAGGAGTACTCACTTGGATGACGGACCACGGTTTTCCCCTACTTGGGTTTATCACAAAGGGTTTACCAAGTGGGGTTTTTAATCCGGAGTCCCGATGGGTGAGGAAGTTGAGAGAATTGTATCGTTGGCGTCTTCCCTTAGGGGTTGAGCGTGTTTTGGGCAATAAAATTTTTAACCTTTTGCTCAAAAAAAAAAAGAAAAAAAAAAGAAATTTATTGAGTTTGAGAAGAAGAAGAACTCTATTGAGTTTGAGAAGACGCAGAAGGAGCGGAAGTTTTATTTTTATAAAGTTTTATTTTTATTTCTATAAAGTGTAATCTAATGTTGAAAATAAAAAAGAATATGGGTAATCTGATGTGGCAAGCTCCGACAAGCCACATCATCAATTGTTAGCCGGAGAAAAAAAAAGTGTATCTAATTGCAACACGATGAAAAGTTGAGGTTTTTTACAATAATCGTAAAGATTGTGATTAAATTGATACTGAGACTAAAGGTGGTGTATTTATTTAGAATTGACCCTTAAAAAAAATTGGATAGATTATGTATATTTTTTTGTGTGTCCGTATTTTATTTGAGTAAGTTGATTTTTCTTTATTTTATTTAGTTTTTCGAAATTTTGAATTTTGAATTGATATTTTGAAATATTGAAAAATAAAATAAAAAGTGAAGTTATATGTTAAGAAACTTTGTTGTATCCCTAATCGAAAAAAGATTTGTTGTTCTCAAATTTCACTCACTAAAAGAGCGCGACCGTATTTTTAGGAGAGGAGATTGGCAACTGGGCTAAGGTTCCATCTGACTACAAAAGTGGTCTCCCGATTTCAATCTGAACCAAGCCTCGACCTCGACAACTCAAGTTTTGGTACGCCTCATTGGTCTCCCGATTGAACTTTGACAGTCCACGGTTCTCTCGGTTGCGGCCTCGGCAGTTGGCAAGCTCGTTAAGATGAACGATCACATGCACATCGGCTAAGACCATGGCTCAGTATGATAGAATCTTGATCGAGGTGGATATGAAACAACCTCTTTTGGAGCGGGTGGTCCTCGAATGTGGGGACCGATCTGTGATTATGGAAGTGCTCTATGAGCAGCTTCCGGAGTTCTGCAGCCACTATAAGATGGTTGGACACGTGTCTGCACGTTGCGCTATGGGACAGACCCCGCCACCACCTCGTGACGACCTCCGTGGTAGGACCCATCACATAAGACGATCAAGGCCTTCTCCCTTGGACCTCCGACCTCGAGTACCCGTGCGGGATCCCCTCTCGGATATCAGAGTCGATTCGATCCCAGTTAGCAACTCCTTCTCCAATCTCTGCACGGATGAGCCCTCAAAACTCTGTCTAGAACTTGTGGCTGCGACGGTCAACAACACTCATAATTTGGAGGCTACTGCATTATCAAAGTTGTCTGCCAACAACATCCTTCCCCTGCTCGGGCAGCCTCGACTCGTTCCACGAAGAAACTCAATAGCCCCATGGTGTCGGGGAGGGGAGGGCTCATCCCATCATCACATTTCGGACAGCGTTATCAATGAATTCGAGGCTAGCTAGCGCCTACACAAACTACACTAGCAGCTCATTGATAGGGCTTAACAATTATTCCAAACTTGTCTCCAAGTTCAAGGGCAAATGGAGCGATGCATTTGACCCAACATAGACCCTTCATCCTGTTTCGGATTCCTTGATTTTGATCAGTTTTTTCGAACTTTTTAATCGCTTTATTGGTAGGTAATATTCAGGGGTGTAAAATCTTCCTTTTCCCGGGTTTTTCCCTTGGTGGTCCCCCGGGCTGGATTTCGATGGCACCATAACCTCTTATTCGACTTGTGAACTTACGGCATGATTGGTACGAAGGAATGAAGTGGGAATGGAATGTGCATTCTTAATTATATTCCTAATCATATGATTGGTAATTAAGTTTTATTGTATTGAATATTCATTCCATATGGAATGATTATTCCCAAAATTTTAAGAATAGTGATACCTTCCCTCCCTCTAGTTTTATGTATTCCATTCCATTATGAAAGGTTATTTTTAATTATTTTGATTAATTTATATTCATTAATTTTTTAAGTTTACATAATTATCCTCAACCCTAATTTAACTATAGTAACACGTAATATGCAGAACAATAGAAGCAGCAGCCTTCTTTTTTCTTGATATTTTGTTGTAACTTTATTTTAATAATTTACTTTATTTGTCATAAAAAATTGTAGTTGGTTTACTTATTAATTGAAATTATTTAACAATGACTAATTATAATTTGAAGCTAAAAAATAATTTTATAATAAAATATGAAATAAAATTTACGTAGAAGAATATGTAAAAGATAATAGGAATTTTAAGTTTTACAAAATTATTAAAAAAATTACATAGTTTTTAATTAATTTATATATTTAAAAAAATAATACATGTTCAAGGATAATTGACTCATTTAAGATAAATTTTAGAAATTCCTTACATTTTGTTGTTGCATATTAATCATGAGATTAAAATCACATAAGGAATATCTTTTTCATCCCTTCCCAATACCAATCATAAGAATTACTATTCTTATTTCATTTATTTCCCATCATCATTCTATTCTTGAGTTCGTTTCATTCAACCCTAATATCATTCCATCATACCAACCATGTCGTTATGGCTTTTGTCTTTTCTTTTTTCCTTTCAATCTAAAACCTTTTATTGTCAAATAACTGTACCAAAATAAATAAATTTTTTAAAATTTAATGGACTAGATTCAAATAGTGATAATCGTGTGAACTATATTAAAAAACGTGGCAATTTAATGGACTAATTTGTTTATCCATTTTTTTTATTAAAAATGAAATATTATTCACCCATACTATTTTATTTCTACTTTATTTAAATTTTAGAACTTTTGTGATAATGAAAGTACTCTCTTATGGAGTATATTGAGTATTTATATATAGAAGTAGATTTACACAATGTAACTAACTTCTATGAACAAATTATTAACTAATTAATTGACTATTAGTTAATACACTTTGCTTAGTCTAACATCCCCTCTCAAGCAAAGCTATGCGAGCAGTAGTATAGCGAGCAGAATTTGGGCGAGCATTTGGGAGTGAGCATACGCGGAGCTTGTGACGAAAAAACTCAAATAACGGACGTGGCAAACTCTTATTGAATATATCTGTAATTTGTAAAGTGGATGGAATTGTGTTCGAAGACGACCAGAAGTGACAAGCTCACGAACAAAGTGGTAGTCAGTGTCAATGTGTTTTGCTCGTTTGTGGGCAACTGGATTCTGGGAGAGAAAGATCGCACTTTTGTTGTCGTAGAGTAATGTAGGAACAGCAGATGGAAGAGCACGGAGTTCGCGAAGAAGCGAGCATAACCAAACAATTTCGGAGGTTTTGTTCGTCATGGCACGATACTCAGACTCACAATAGAACATGAGACTGATGATTGCTTTCTAACTCCCCAGGAGACCAGGTTTGGCCGAGAAAAATGGAATAACCATATGTTGAACGGCGAGTGTCAAGACATCGAGCCTAGTCTGCATCAGAATATCAGAGCAGCGACGATGTACTCGGAGAGAACTGGAGACCAAGATTTACCGTGCCTTTAACATAACGAAGAATCCTTTTGACAGCCTGAAAGTGATCAAATGTTGGACGAGCTTGAAACTGGCTAACAGTGTTGACCGCAAAGGATAGATCTGGACGGGTGATCGTAAGATACTAGAGAGCACCAAAAAGAAAGCAGAAGAGAGTTGGGTCAGAAAAGGCTTGGCCATCAACTCGAAGAAGGTCAGTCGAGGAGAGAGGAGAGAAACTGGTTTCGATTCAATCATCTCTACGCGAGCAAGAATGTCCTTAGCATATTGGGATTGGCCTAGAAATAAGCCCTGATTGGTGTAGGTCACTTCTAGGCCGAGGAAGTAGTTTAGATGACCAAGATCTTTAATGGCGAACTCCTTGCTGATCCTGGAGATAAGACGAGCAATAGAGTTTCTGTAATTATAATATCATCAACATAAACAAGAGTACAATCTGAGGTGAGGACGAACAAGGAAGTGTCAGGTTGACTTTCTTTGAAGCCAAGGACGAGTAGGAAATCACAAAAAACGCTGAAACGAAACTCGAGGAGCTTGTTTTAGACCGTTGAGTGCCTTGTTTAGGCGACAAACATGATTCGGTCGAAGAGGATCAACAAAGCGTAGTGGTTGACTCATATAGATGGGTTTTTCGAGGAGACCATGCAGGAAGGCATTGTTTACATCCAGCTGATGTAGGGACCAGTTATTTATAACGACAAGAGAAAAGATAACACAAACAATAACAGATTTGACGACCAGACTGAAGGTATGATCGTAATCAAAACTAGGAATCTGTGTAAAACCCTGAGCGACTAAGCGAGCTTTGTGATGATCAATAGAACCATCGACGAGGAACTTTGTGCGAAAGACCCATTTTGAGTCAACTATATTTGTATGATGGGGAGTAGGAATTAGGTCCCAAGTTTTATTTTTGTAGAGAGCTTGGAGCTCGGAATCCATGGCAGCTAGCCAATGAGGAGATTTTGCAGCGGACTTGAAGCCTTTGGGATCAGGAGATGTATGAATAGCAGCGAGCAGACTGTGATGTGTAAGAATCGAAATGGATGAAGGGTGTTTTGGTTTGAAAATGTCATCCTTTGAACGAGTGCGCATAGGATGAGTGGTAGCAGACGACCGGACAGTTGGTCGAGTAGGTGGAGGACGAACAATTGGGCGAGCAATAGGTGGTATAGGAGGATTGAGTAGAGAGGGAGGTAGAGGCTTGGTAATTGGGGAAGGTATGCACAACGAGCAAGGAGGAGAGGATGGCGAGAAGGAACAGAGAGGTGTGGATGGCGAGGATGAGGAGGGTGGTGGTGGTGCGAGTGGCGAGCACGAAGGAATATAATCGTCAAAGCTAGTTATGGATAGATGTTGAGAAGGCGATGATGAGGAGGGATTGGCAAAAGAAAAAACAAATTCGGTAAATAGAGCATGACGATTAACATAAATGCGATCTTATTGATTGTTCAAACAACAGTAACCTTTGTGACGAGAGTTGTACCCTAAAAATACACAAGGCATACTACGAGGAGATAGTTTGTTAGTAGTATAGTCACGTAGACAAGGAAAAGAACGACAACAAAAAACACGAAGATGCGAGTAAGTTGGAGGTGTGGCGAACATAAGCTCAGAAGGTGATTTATTTGAAAGAATGGAAGTAGAAAGTCTATTAATGAGATAAGTAGCTGTAGCAAAGGCTTCAACCCAATAAGTAGTGGGAACAGAAGAGTGAAATAATAAAGAGAGACCTATTTCATTTATATGACGATGTTTACGTTCTGCTCTGCTATTTTTAGCAGGGGTATAAGGACAAGACATATTGTGAATAATTTCAAAAGAGTTTAGTAGATCACGAAGACAATGATTAGTAAATTCGGTACCACCATCAGTTTGAAATCGTTTAATTTTTCTAGATAATTGATTTTTAACTAACGTTTTAAAATGCACAAATGTCGAGTAAAAATATGATTTTAATTTCAATGGGTAGAACTAAGAGAATCGAGAATGATCATCAACAAAAACAGCATAGTACAAGAAGCCATCACTATTTTTAATTGGGGAAGGTCCCCAAAGATCACAATGAAGAAGATCAAGTACATGTGAGGCACGTTTTTCATTTAATGAGAAAGGGAGACGTTTGCTCTTAGCCTTTTGACATGATATACACATATATGGTTTGGGGAGAATAGAAGTCACATATAGGCGACCAAGATTTTTTAAGAGAGAGATAGTCTTTATACTAACGTGTCCTAAACGATTGTGCCATTATTCAAAAGAACTACAAGAATGTCTAGGAGTAAGCGAATCAGCTAATGCCGAGTGACAATTATTCAAGATATAAAGGCCATGTTCAAGTTTTCCTCGAGCTAGGACAAGACCTGTTGTCCGATTCTGAATTATAAAACCATTGTTAGTAAATAAAATCTGAACATTAAGATCAGTAGTGAGTTGACTAACAAAAAGTAGATTTTTGGTAACACGAGGAACAACAAGAACGTTGGAAAGAGGAAGATCGGGGGATATGTGACCAGAACCAATATGAGAAATTGAAATAGCGTTACCATTACCTACAACAACGTTGTTTGATCTAGAGTAAGGGAGAGCAGAATCAAAAGTCGAAGAGGAAGACACCATATGCGAGGAAGCACCCGTATCCACATACCAGTCTTGATAATAAGAAGATTGAGATGAGCAGGGAGGACAAGGGGTCTCGACGAGAAGAGCCTGATAAGCAGGAGGAGAAACAAAACGTTGAGGACAAGAGTCGGTAAAATGGCCATCAAATCTGCAGATTTGACATCGAGGAGTGAAGCGTCCTCGACCAGAGAAGCCACGACCACGAGAATGAAACTAGCCTCGGTTTCCAGAGCGACCAGACGAGGAGCGACCACGACCAGGAGTAGATGAAGAGTGGGCGAAGAAGGCTGAAGACTGGGACGAGGTAGAGGATATGTCTAGAGATTTTGTGAAGAGATCGATCATTGGCTTCTGCCTTGGCGAGCAAGTCGGAAAACGGAGGAAGAGGGTGAATGTTGATCTGAGATGTCGAAAAGCCATGGAAGTCAGAACCAAGACCCCTAAGAAACCAATGAGATTTATCGATGTCGTCGATGAGGCAGCCCATAGAGGCGAGCTGGTCACAAAAAGTTTTGAAAGCGGAACCATATTCAGTAACAGATCTTGAACCTTTCTTGATTAATTGGAGTTCATCTTTGAGACGTAACTCTCGTGCCGTTGATGGTTGATTGAAGGCGGTTGCTAGATTCGTCCAAATTTCAGCGGAGGACGAACATCCAACGATAACTCCCATAGCCTCCTCCATAAGGGTAGAAGTCAAGAAAACTCGAATAATTTGATCACGAGAATGCTATGAAACGTAGTCGGGGTTGGGAGAAGAAACGACATTCGTAGTGATCGTAAGGGGAGGGGCTTTCTCCAATCCATCAACATAAGGGAGGAATTTTTGAGTGGCTAGGGGAGGATAGATTTGACCATACCACATGAGATAATTTGTGGGTTTCAACTTAAATGTGACAAGATGTGTCATGGCATGAAGAGAGAGAGTGATATCAAACACGGATGTGGCAGATTTTGGAGAGGTGGGATCGGCCATGAAGAATGATCACGGCGGCGACGAGCAGGAAGCAGTTGGGGCGAGCAATAAAGAAAGAAAGTTGAGGGAGGATAGAATTTTCTTAGAGAATACTGATACCATGTGCTAATGAAAATACTCTCTCAATTAAGACAGTATGAAGTGTATTGAGTATTTATTTATAAAAGTAGATTTACACAATGTAACTAACTAACTTTTATGAACAATTTCTTAACTAATTAACTAACTATTACTCCCTCCGTCCCACAATAACTTTCACACTTTCCTTTTTGGGACGTCCCACAATAACTTTCACACCCTTAAAATGGAAAACCCTTTACAAACTCCATCCTCACAATATCCTCAATTTTTCTACACACATACACAAAAATCAACTCATTCTTTACTTTATACATAAAGGTTTACAAAATCACCCCTCAAAACTCCACTCATTACTACACTTTCTTAATATTTGTGTCCATCTACCTATGAAAATTAATGTGGGACGAAGGGAGTAATTAATACATTTTGCTTAGTCTAACAACTTTCACTTTTTATATAAACATTTTTTTAACTGATCAGAGTTCAATTTATATTGGATTTAAAAAAAATGAAACGATGGAGTACTAGTTAATGGCTAAGTCAATCATAATTGTCGTAGCGACTAGATATATAATAGTAATATAAATTATCTTTCTATTGATAGGGATCGAGATTTTTTTTTTTTCTGTATTCATATTCATTCCGTGTGTGGTCCGTGTGGATGGCAAGATTAGTGACGGTGTGCAATTTTGTTTTTAAACTATTGGAACAAAGACAAACTAATTTTATAAGCTACATAATTAGTAGTGGGGAACCAAGTATACTGTAATTTTCGTATCATCTAAAAAGTGTTAGAAATTATTAAAAATTTTGGTACTACATATCAAAAATTTTGGTATAGTATCGGTATGAAAAAATGAACATACTAGGTATTTCGATATATACCAAATATAGAAAAAATGGTACTTCCTATGTCCCTGAAAAGTTTTCATTTGATGGAACGAAGTTTAAGGAAAAAGTATAATAATTAGAGTCTTGAATATAATTTTGTAAACTTTTATATATAAAGTAAATAAAGTAGTTTGATTGAATGTATGATGGACCCCAAAAGATATTGTATGAAGGGTAAATACGTGTATATCGTGAGAGTTACTATGAAAACTTTTCAGGGACGGAGGTAGTATTTGATATGAAAGAGTATACTACCGAATCCTATAATATAATAAAAAATATATACGTATTTATATAAGTTAACAAAAAAATAATAACTTACGCTATGCAAACTTGTGAAATTTCTTGCCATTTGTAATACAACTACACTTATAGAGTAATATCACAATATTTTCTCACACAAATCAACGTATTTTTACGTGTAAAATGTTATGTTATTATTTTAAAAGCATAATGATAATACTTAATAAGTGATCTGCTCTTATAAATTAAAATACATTGAACGGAACAACTAATACGTGAAAGTAGTACCGTCAGAAACAATTTATTGCTGGCATATTTCTAGCATATGTTTTTACGGATTTGCTATTGAATAATAGAAACAAGAATCATTTTATATGGTTCTGAAATTCGAAAATCATGTTTATTCTCATGGTAAAGTCTAGTATGCACTCGAGTGCATGCTGTGCACCCTAGTCTATGTGCACTTTTCAGTTTACTGACTTACACTTTTTGGCAATGGTGTTGCACTTTTCAATTATTACTCATTTATCAAAAAGTGTAAGTCAGTAAATTGAAAAGTGCACATGAACTAGGGTGCACAGCATGCACTCGTCCATAGCAGACCAACCCTATTCTCATATCTTTTATGAAATCATAGTTTTATCATTTTTTTCAATCATCATTTAACTAATTTAATTTTCATTTAATTTTATTAAAAAACAATAACATTAAGTTATATATTTAAATATTAAAATATACATGTAATTCATGAGAGTTTTTAAGACTCTACACAAAGACATAAAAAATGTGTTGACCATGAGACAACTAATAACACCCCTCCCCCAACCAATAATCACACATTCTCAGAAAAAAAGAAACTCAGGCTGAATTTATTTCTCGAGCTATAAACCATCAAATCAAACAACAAATTATAAGGGACAAAATAATATTTTCTACTTTATCATTCAAACCAAACAAGCCCGTATTTTATTTACTTTTCTTAAAATTAATTGTGTCAATTTTTAGGGAACAAATTAATTTGGTGGAGTGAGTATTAATTTATTTTGAATTCCGTTTTTTAAATTTGTTTGGTGATCAATTGGGTTTTGAAAGTCAATAAAAGTGAACGCATTTTTCATTTGATAATTAATAGTATTCCTTTTCTCTTATTTTTATTTTAAATTTATTTGTTAGCGCTGTATATAGGCTAAGGGTTGACTTGAATTTTATTAGGTTCATCACCGTTCATGTGTAGGCCACTGACAAAACCTACTAAAAATTTCATCAGTCTTATTTTTTCGAATTTTCTTACTATTTTACGGCCGTATCCGGGAAAAGTTAATTAAATTTTAAAAAAATTATATTTATATACTTCCTTCTTCGTCCAACAATAATTTTCATAAATAAATAAGTACATATATTAAAAATATGTAATGATGATGACACTACAAAAAAAAAAATGCGAAATATCGACGGAATTTTACCGACGGATTAACAAAGTCAACCGATTTACCGACGTAATTTATTTTCCGTCGGTAATCACAAAAAAAAAAAAAAATACGCGTGATTACCGACGAAAATTTCCGTCTCTAACCACAAAATTTTAAAAAAAAATTAAACAATGAGAAATTGAAATTTTTTTATTCATAATTTGGAAAAGTTGGCCGACTTTTGATTCAAAACGTGGAACTTTTTTCCGAAAAATCTCACAAAACTCGGTGAACCAGTGTTGAATTTTTACAAAACACGATTTTTGTAAAAAAAAAACCTCAAAAATGTAATACACTACACATATATTCATTACAACTACACAATCATGCAATAATACGGTTAAATAAGACAATAATAACATGAAAAATAATTTGTTTGTGAGAGAAATACTATGTTTTGGGTGTGAGAGAAATGCAAAAAAAAAAAAAAAAAAACCTTTTTTTTATAATTTGTTTGTGGGTGGGGTGAACTCAGCACACAGAGGTAGTATAATCTTTTTACCTATTGGTTCAAAATATAAATTGGGGTGGGGTGAAGATATAATATGTGGGGTCATTTATCCGTGGCCTAGTAATTAATATACAGTATACCCTCTTTGACATTTATTTATACTTATTGGAGTATTTATTTTAGTTATTGTGTTTAATTTATGAATTAATTTATTTAGGTCTATACATAAGTATGAATTAGGATGTATATAATAATTACTAATTTATTATTTACTCCAATTATGAATAAGTTATAAATTAGAGTTTGTATTATAATTGTTAATTTACTACATTATGCTAATTTAGTTTAAAACTTGAAATACACAATAATTTGAATATTTTTTTTATCGTAGATTTACTGCTAAATTATATTTGCTAATTTGTTTAATTATAATTGCTAATTTACTATCTAATTCAATTAGAATATTAAATGACGAAAGATAAATTTATGTCAAAGAAACTCAAGACAACGAAAAAACAACTCGATTTTTGAGAATTTATGTTCAAGTGAATGAAATCTCAAGAAGCTCCTTACACTTCCCAAAGAGATGAGTTTTCTCCAATTGATATGGAGTCTTCTTCAACCCCATCATTTAATTAACCTCAAATTCAAGAAAATAAAAGAAGTATAAGTAATTCAAGTGTAAATAATGTACAATTGGAGGAGGATCGGAAGCTATAAAATTGTTATATATATGATGTTGAACTTCTTCACAATGATCCCGAAAAAAGAATAAGCATAATGGATTATCCTCCAAATCAAAAAAAATGTTGTGAGAAGAGCATATATTCTTAAAAGACCATGTCAACCCAAAACTCATGACTTTCCTCAAAGACACCTTGGAAGTATGAGTCGATTTAGTGTCGTTTTATTAAAAAAATATGATTGGCTTGAATATATTATTGAGAAAGATACGACATTTTGTTTTGTTTGTTACTTATGTAACAAATAAGTTGCGAAATAGTATGAGTGATCCATTATTAAATGATAGTTTTGTTATTTTGTTGAGAAAGACGTGTTTCTACAAAATTTCGATGATGATATCATATACCGTTTTTAAAACATGAGAATTCGTCGATCTCAGTTGTAATTGTAATTGTTATTTGATTTGAACGTTATGTAATATTTTTTTTTAAAAAAATTCGAATCGTGTGACTTTTATTATTAAATAGTATTTTACTTAATATTTTTCGTGCCCCCGAATTTGAAATTCTGATCCACCACTATCCCACGATATCCTATCATATCTCCAACTTATCTACTTTATACATAAACTAATCAATATTTATTAAAATCGTGTTCGAATAAGTGGACTATCATAAAATTGGAGTGAGGGAGTATATAAATACTAGTGGAGCTTATATATATAATGCGTAGGCGAATCTTAATTGTTAATTAAAATGAAAATCAGTGCATGAATAGTTGCACATTAGTTATCTGTCAATGTTAGTGCTGAGATAGCCTTTCAATTCATATATCCGTACTTATTGCACTATTTTTCTTTTCCGATCGAATTACTTCCTCATGCATGTACATATATATATATATAAAATAAACATGCTTACATGCATCTTAATCGGCAGCACATGGACTTGTCTTATTTCCTTGTTAGGTTGTCAGCCAGTTTGACTTTCACGTTTTTCCACTACATTTATCTCTTTATACTAGATTAATCTATCTTGCTAATTAAGACGTGTAAAAAAAAAAAAAGCAGTACGTTCAACGGAAAAAATAATGTGTTAAATCATTTTACAATCTCATTTTATACAGTAGTCCATAATTTATAAAAAAGTTAAAAACATTTTAAAGTAAAACCTATCACGTATTATCATTTAATTTTACTTTATAAGTGATACTCTTTGTTTCTTTCAAGTGATGCAATTTTTTTTTTTAATTAAAAATCTAGCAATATCGATCTATCATATCGCATAGAACTATGATTTCGTGAGACAATTAATCCCACACAAAACTTGTTCGACACTGTATAATGCATTAATTCCGATAATACTCTTATATGTTCTATCACTACAGGAAATTACACTTTACATGACGAATTTTTTTGTGACGACACAAAATTCGTCACAATTTGTTAGGCAAACGTGACGAATTTAATTTTCGTCACATAATAATTAGAATTCGTGACAAAATTTTATTTCGTCACAAATAATAATGTTATTTGTAACAAAATTTTATTTTGTCACCAATAATAACTTTTTTCGTCACTAATTTGAAAAATACATGACAACAATAAGGAATTTGTCACTAAAATTATTTGTGACTAAATTTATATTAATTGGTGACGATGTTATATGTCATGAAAAATAATATTGTTATGACAATGCTATATTTTGTCATTAATTATTCGAAATAACTAGTGACACAATTATTTCGTCATAATATTATTTGACAACGATCATATTCGTCATATAATATAATATATTCATGACGATATTATATTTTCGTCATTAATTGTTTAGAATATTTAGTGACATATTTTTTCGTCACCAATATTTATATATAGCGACGATTAATAATAATTTGTCACTTTTTCCAAAAGATTATAAATTTCACAACAAATAACAATTTTTTTTGTGACACATGAATTTTTTCATTATTTATTACACAAACATGATAAAATTAAATTTAGCCATTAAAAAAATGTGTGACAGATTTTGTTGTTGTCGTTATTAATAATTTCATTTACAACTAATTAATAGTAGTATATTTTCAAAATTTATATTTGTGACAATTTTTATTGTCATTAATAATTTTATTTTTTACTAATTAGTACTTTAGTTACGAATTTAATAGTCATAAAATTAAATAATTTATTCAATCAATACAAGGTCATGTGTTCTAACTTTTTGACATCTAAAAGAGAGACTCATACCAACTAACCCAAATAACATTTACAATAAATATTTGATAAGAGATTACATTAATTGAAAAATAGATATATTAATTTATCTAAAGTTTATAATCATGTCAGACAGACTCAGTAATTAAACTCATTAAATTATCATATATTAACATAAACACAAAACTAAGAGATCTAAAAATTATGTATTTTATTGAAAAGTAAAATTTCTATATAACAAAATTATGCTCCATTATGGGCAAATCACCAAAAAATCAGAAAAAAAATAAAATTGAACATGTACTATAAACAGAACATAAAAAATTACCTAGTCATTATGAAAATTCAAAACTGCCCAATTTGTAAAATTACCAAAAATGATAATTCAAAATCCTACCATCAAACTAAGACAAAAGTGTACTTTAAGATCATGTTTATTAACTTAAATTAAACTTAAATTAATTTCATCTCAACTCTTGTAGGCTATTTGATAGCTTGGATTAAGGGTCAATTATGCTTTAAAATCTATAAAATTTATATATCATTATAATCTCAACATCCTAATCAATCCTTACTACCAAAATGACCTAAGAGTAATAAAGTTTTTTCAATCTTAAGAGCACAGGCAACTTTGAAATCTACAACATGACATTGTTGCACTTAGTGTTGACACATTGGTGGCTTACATGAAATTTACCAAAGTAACAGGACAGACCTTGTTAGTGTTTTCTTCTTTTTTCTTTCTTTTCAAGATTAGTTGGGAATGCAAGAGGAATTTATTAGTGTTTTGCTAGCTATTATATATATATTTACTACTAATAAAGAATTTAAAAGCATCTAATTGTTGAGTAACATCTTTCACGTGAGATTCCTCCAAGTATGCAGTGTGCATCATTTTCCTGCAATCCTACAAAAGTATCTGCATCACAGTGAACAAGAAGGATAATCAATGTGAGATAAAGGGAAAATATTTTGAGATAAATATCAAACCGGGTTAAAAATACATATTAAAACAATGATAAGATCTATACATTTGACAGAAAAAATCCATTAAAAGCTTATACTTGATGAAAGATAGTTCACAAAGAAACAATTCAAACCGTGAAAGGAAATTTCATTTGTATCAGCAGTTCATAGCCCAATTCAACATGGCATCAAGAATTTGTCCATGTAACAGTGTCAAATTCACTAGCACGGAAAACCAAGACCTAGAATTGTGGAAAAACTAACTTTTATGCTTGATGGATGCGCTATAAAGTTGGATCCTGATTGTTTTTGTCTTTCACGTTGATGCACAACTACTCATGGACCTGAAATCCAAGAACACTGGATACTTGATCAACAATTAGTGATATATAAACAAATGAAAAATGCATATAATATGCATGAAAATGTCATGACAACTCTGCTATGTGATCTGAGTTGTGATCTCAGATCTGCTTCTTTTGGAATAGTAACCTAGCTTTTAAAAATGCAATAAGTAATTCAAGATCATAACCAAACTTAGTTATGTCGCCTCCATTTTCAATATCCAATATAGTTAACGGTGGGCTCACATTACCTTCTTTGTTGATTTATGTGGTAAGGAGAACTGATGCTTTAAACAAGAACCCTGCGTGCACTACACAAGATTGACAAGTTAAGGATTAGGACTTTACAACAAATCTTATTTCTAGAATAATTATTTTTTTATTGATACAATCTTGATGTTTCCACAATCTGTTCTTACATGGAGATTAGACAGAAAAACATTATACCAAAATAGTTTAGTGGAGAAATATAGGTATTATTTACTAGCTATCAGTTTACATTAGATAAATGTGACGTATTATTTGCATCAATTCGGCTCCAATTTCTTTTCATCATACCACCTCTCCGGTCTCATTTATTTCACAAGAGACAATAAAACATGGAAATTAACTAGAACTTAGAAACAAAATTCAGCTGATAATTCATGTATATAACCTGAAAGTCCTGCATATGATTCAGCATTTTATGCGTATATTTCGACCCAATTTTTACCAAGAACACCATCTAATTTATGCATATAACCCAAAAAAAAAGAAAGAAAAAAAGACAACAAGAGCACATTACAATTACATATGTTTTCTCATGTATTACATTTAGAAATCCTTATGAAATCTTTCTTCACCACTAGCCTACAATACTCTTTTTATGAAATCTTTCTTATGCAACAATATTGTTGACAATTCATTAAAAAAATAAATTAAAGGCATGTTCTCTACAATAAAATAGACAAAAAGTTTAACAGGATTCAAGATTATACTTCCTACACATTTTTCTTTTCTTTGTTGCTATAAACTAGCAGTAGATGGTAAAAAAGTATCCCACTATTCCAAAATAATCCTTACAAATTTTGTTAGAATTAGTTCTTTTGAGACAAGTTCTGCTTATAATGTAATTTATCAATATTTGTATGGTGGTGAAAATAAGCTCATTTTTTCATGTATTACTGGTCAATACTAGTAGCATGAAGATTACAAGAAAATTCTTATAGCAAAAATAGAAAAGCACTGGTTGAAAAACACCTTTCAGATATTTATGATAAGTATAATCCCACTTTCAGATAGATGAAAACATTCAGCAATAATCCCAAGATAGCAGAAAATAAAGAAAAACTGGGATATGTGAAGACTTAGGACCACAAACACACTAAGTATTGCACACACATGCTCTAGAAAAGGAGAGACACATGCCTGAGAATCTGAATTCCTCCTTAATCACAGTTTGCTCCTAATTAGTCGAAGAATTATAAACAGACGACTCCCTGTTAAATCTATTTTCCGATTCTGTATACTATAGTTTAATAACTTCTCCTTAAAAGATAGAAAATAACATATTAAACGGTAGAAATAGGGAAGAGCAAGAGTATCAATCAAGATGAACTCCATTTATTTTAATTTTATAAATATAGTTTATTTTACAATTCTAAGCATTGTTATCATGACGAGATTTTAGCTATTTCTATAAAAATGAAGTTGGTATAAATAGAAAACATAACAAAAATGAGCAAAATGAAGTTGGTATCAATCAATATTCAGATGTTTGTTGGCTTATATATACCCCACCAGCTTTCTTCGGTATCAGTCCTATATTAAATCACACCACGTATCTAGCATGAAAGGATCCTGAAATAGACTTCTATAAGTTCTTACTCGTTTGTGATACTAAGTTATTTACTTCAACATTTTGTACTCAACGGCCTTAAATGGTTCATCTTCAATCAAGACTATGTCAATGTAAGCTAAAACAAGAGCTAAGTCAACATCACTTTTTAATTGCTTAAGAAAGTCTCTGACAAACCTGATTGTTCACATGAATATAGCAAACTAAAATACTATAATTTACCAAGAACATAATAGACAATATCAATAATCAATGACAATTTATATGCGAATTAAGATGTATTGTTGAATGATGGGTAATCACCCAGGGCAATACCAGATATGTATAAACTCCCAGACATGTATATAGTGAGGAGGAAATCCTATAAGAATTCACCCCCTTCAGATAATAAAACCCTTATACTAAAGTTATTCAATTAGTACTCACCCAATCTACACAATTACCATGAATATTTTCATTTTATTATGAAATATACATTCCTTTCTAGTTATCCTTTTTTATAAATAAACAAGTCATTTAAAATTCTAATCCATCACTTCTCTCTTCAGATGCAAATCCTTCAATCCAAATATATACATTGGATTTAGATTAAAGGATTTGAAATTCACAATAACAGACTTCACTTGGATTTGATTGATTTTCTCCTTGAATGGTAACAAACTCTCATCATGTTTTGATAATTTGAGTGAAAGTTCTTTTTGGAGGAATCCATTCATTGAAATACTTTCTGAAGACTCTGAATCCACTCTCAATTCTCAAATCAATGAACTGAGATATTCAAATCCATCTCTATATCCTTCTCTTAAATTAAAATAGTACAAATGCAGTTATAAGGAATTTAAAAATTATACGACTAAACCAGGGAACAAATAGCAGTCTCCATAATATATTAAAACTAAAATTAAATGGATCACTAAACGCAAGCTTGCCCAACAATCTATTGAAAAAGGCTCAGCAAATGCAAACTCTACAAGGCCAATCCGTAATAGTTTCCACAACTTTGACAACAAATCCCCAACCTAGACTAAATTCACAATGTCAACTTTTCTTTTTCAGTCTAGTTTAAACTGCCAAAAACTCAAAATCAAATAGATTCAGAAAATCAACAAGCGTTCAGGAAAGAAAATTCATACATATTCACACAAAATAAGAACAGAAAGTAATTCTTCTGTAGAAACGACCATAAGGGTCACGATCAGACACGAATGTTCGGCGTATAATTATTCACGATCAGAAACGAAGAACGCTGTCGCAACGCCCATACCGAACCACCTTGCAAAGCCGTCTATTTTTTAGTAACACAACGACGTTTCAGTGGTATCCTCCATCGTTTTAGCGTTGCTTTTCTTGGCGAACGATTTTGAACGAATGTTTTTATGGTGAATGAAACAATTATGTATCTAAATGACTAAATTAGCATTCTCAAAACGAACATACCATCAAGAGTTGATCAAAGATTCAGAATGGCACAAATACAAGTAATTGAACAAGAAAACCCTTACATAGATCTGTGGAACCCTCAGGAGCGATTTTTCAAGAACACGGGTTCAACAGCGCAGGTCACATTGGCAGATTTGGATTTTAGGATTAGGGATTTAAGGATTTTCATAAAATTTGGGATTTAGTTTTTCCTACTGGCCCTCTCAAATCAATTTTCCTAGAGCCCGTTTTTCTCTAGGAGCGCCAATATTTCCCGGCCAATTTTTGCCGCCAATGTTTTCTTTTATGTGATAATAGAAAACTATTTATATATCTATTTAAAAACCTTCTTTAGTAATAAAAAAATAATGTTATTATACTTTTAACAAATTAGTTTCGTGTAATAATTTTAGTAAAATTAAAGTACATTTTCTCGTAAAATACAATATTTTAATTCGAATATTAATTTACAAAATTGAACATTGGAGAAATGATTATTTAGTGCATTAATTAGGGATAAACATTTGAATAAAAGTTTGATATATAAATTAAGAATAATAAAACATTTAATTTTATCTATTTGCTTGATTTCAAATTTAATTGTTACAAATAAAATAGAATTTCAATGTGACTATTCTCTTAACGAGATTTTACTATGTTATTATTAATTTTCCATATCCAATGTTCTTAGATTAAATAATCTCCACCAATAGATATGACTGATTGTATCCAATGAAAGCTATTTGAAAGTTTTGGACACATAAATTAATAAATATGATAGAATAATTAGATGCATTAGAGGTGATGTGATTGAGAGAGATGGAGAAAAAAAATATTACGAAATGCGAGGAGGGATAAATTTCCAAAAAGGGGATGAATAGCTTTCATTGGGACGGACGAAAAAAATAAGTTGGGTAGCGTTCACCGGGACGGATGGAGTATATAATTATGGTGATCGTACCCTTTATTTTCAATTACTTGATGAATCTTCTCCTCTGCCTATCATATTTTATAAGGTATACACGATTCAACTGAGTTCACATGTTCTGAAAGTTCAATTAACATTGCAGAGTGTTTTGTAGATTCAACTGAGATCCTATACAAGACTCGAACTGTTGTACATATCTAACCGTTTGGGAATCTAAACACTCTTAAGAGGTTCCTACTAGAGAATTGTGATTTGGTCCAATGAAAACTCGAAATATATAATTTCGCCATCATTTGTTACACTAATGAGGACGTTTGTGGACAAGAAGGACAAACGTCTGTGTGGGACCCCCAGGTGGCGATCCTTCAAGAATTGAGATATGAACTCAAATCACATAGTGATGAGCGAAATCGATTAGAGCAAAACACAGCTGCATAAAAAGATTCTAGATTTAGGCATTGAGATAATTTAGGCTGCCTCCTTATTTACCATCCTTCTTCTAGCGCGTATTTTTTTTTACTTCGAAAAATGTGCAATAGGTGAAGTGTTGAGTGATAATTTAATTAATTTTTATGAATAAAGTAAATAAATTTATTTAATTACTTCAAAAAACATGTAATAGGTGAAAGTGTTGAGTGATAATTTAATTAATTTTTATGAATAAAATAAATAAATTTATTTAATTAAGTGTACATATATAGGTCAGCATTTTGAGTGTGAGGTTTTTGTAAGTGTTTTATTTAATTTGTTTTTTTTAAATGTGCAGATAATTGTGAAATTTATAAATAAAATAAATGTGAAAGCAATTGTATAACTGTGTGTTAGTTATTTTATCATTAAAATTATTTTAAACGAGAACAACTCAAATATTTATGTTAATAAGAAGTCTGGGAGCCAAACAAAATTAAGTAGCGCGGTCTTTCAAATTTTCAATTTGGCGGAGGGAAACTTTGAATTTTTGATTGGGGAAATTCCAAAATTAAAGATACAGAACTAAATTACGGGGAAAAATTGGAAATATAAAAGTACTCTACAGTACTTAATTTGAATGATTCCTTCAAAAAAAATTCAAGAAGGATAGAACCCTAGCACTTTAATTTCTTGTATGTCCACTTCAATCCTGCCTCTTTCTTAGCCGTCGTATGATTCACTATTATTTCCGATTCTCGTCTATGTATTAACCTCGATTTCGGTGCCATTCAAACGTATTTAATCTTCCCGGATTCTGAATGAGATTACTTTTGCGCCAACACTGGTGTCCGTCTAAGTCTATTTCGTCTCCATTTCGAAGTTCATATAACAAACCCTTATCTGTTCGCATATTCACGTTTTTTACTCAAGTGTTCCTTTGATTAATTTTGATTTCCTTGTATATATGCAAATTTTTAATTAATCGTTGAATGAATTAGGTCTCCTGTGGAGATGAGCATCCTCAACGTAGTGTAGATGTCCGACGTCGCTCTGGAAAACCCTTGCGCTGCTCACATCCGTGCTCTGCTAGTGTTGAAGGTAGTCTAATTTAATATTTCAATTCAAGGGCCTTTCATGACGTTAGATGCTTGGAATTCTGACAAATGGTTGTGGAATTAGAAATAGAAATACTGGTATTAATTGCTTTCCTATTTGGTTGAGTAGAAGAATATCAGGTTGTGTTTGGATGAGGGGATTTGATTTGAGGAGGTATTTTAAATGAAATGATTTAAAAATAGATGAATTTTAAATGACATGGTTTTAGTGAGGATTTAAAATCCTCTCCATTTTAACTAAAAAGTGTGTGAAAAAATCTAAGTATTTGAAATCCACTCATAATCCAAACAAGTGGAGTGGATTTGGATGATGGATTTAAAATCCATAGATCAAATCCCTTCATCAAATGGAGCCTTAGTATATGTAGGAATTTAAGTAGATTATTGTGCTTTGATTTCTCTTCCTCTTATTTTAGATTTACAAAGCAACTTAATTTTGCAATATGTTAGAGAATAAAGAGCCGTATGCAGCATGGAGTAAATATGTGTCCTTTTACAAAAGGGAACAAGTAATATAAGCTCTTGATTTCACTTAGCTTAATTTTAATGAACAAATTAATTTTACATAGAGTAAATAGGTCTCAATATTGAATTAGCACACATCACAAACCTTTACTTGTGAATGTTAAGTTTATATGCGTCTGTTTACATTCTAAATCTAATGGATGCATAACACTCTCTATGTCGTACTGAGAAATGAGTATTTGTTGCATTTAAAATATCCTACTATTTCTGTGGTAATTAATAATTTACTTTTATTATAGAGTCGTTCTCTTTGACCTCATCATTGATCTCCTTAACCATCTGGGTTTGCTATGAACTTTGTGTAGTGTGTGTCCTTATTTATTTATAAGCATCAACTGATAAATATGCTTTTGTTACTTTTTTTTATATAGATGACATTGACTTGGGTATACGTTGAGTTGAATAAGATCATAAAACACAGTGATTTCACTTTACCATGTGGTAAAAAAGAAATAAGACTGTAATTGCTAAACAATAGTAGTATTCTCATTCTTAGTAGTTTCATGTGTTGATCTATTGAAGATGTTTGAAAGTACTAGTGTGTTATGTCCATTAAACATTTAATTTAGTGTATTATGTTCTGGAATCTAATTTAGTTATGCTTACTTTTGCAGTCAACTTTGTTTGTGTTAGTGGACTTTTGGATTGAGTTGGCAGTTTACATAGACTATGTTCAGGTTCAAGTTTGCTCTACATATTATTCAATTTGATTCTCATGTTATTTGTAACCATGTGGCCCTTAATTAATTAAAACCTCGGTAGTTTTGTTATATGGTGAGAAAGTGGGAGATTTGTGTGGAGATATTTTGTTGTGATGTTGTGTGAGTTTGTTTAGTGGCATGTCATGCATAGTTGTGTTTTCCTTTTGGTGATGATTGTCTTGATTGGGTGGGCATGGTGGATTGGTTATTTGAACTTGAGTTAGCTGGAGAACCATGTGGTTGAATTGACCTGTGAGGGGACACACAGTTAACAAAAAGATGGTTGAAAATCCAGTGTGGCAAAAGAAAAATGAAAAGTCATGTAGACACATTTATGAGAATTCGTTTTATTATTAAAATTGATGCTAATTTACTTCTTTTTTATGTTTAATTTTCAAAGGATGGTGAAAAAAAATAAGAAGAATATATTGAGCTCTAAATTGAGATGAGTGCAGATGTAATAGTGTTTGAGGTGCTTGGGCCGTAGAACAAGATATGTGATGAATCTTCTAATCAATTACAAGAGAAAGTAGAATGCACTAAAAAAAAGTTGCAAGAGTTTGAAGTTAGGCGCAAGAACTCAAAACAAAAGTGATTTTTTTAAAAGATGAATTGATTGTGCATGGTGCAAATACTTATGTTTTGAAACAGGTTGTGTACACAAGGGGAAAGCCATTTTGTCAAGAGAAGGATAGAATGATAGGTGATATCTACTGAGGATATAAAAGAATATCATTGTCATTTGAAGTTTTAGAATTGTAAACTTTATATTTTTAGTTTCTCATTTCATGTAATGATAAGAAATATTATTAGTTCCTTTCTAATTCTTTGTTAGTTTTTGGTGGATGCAAATTAATTTATTATCTTCAATTTAGTTTTTATTGTAATTTTTTCTTACATTTAGTACGACAATTTGTCCTATAAATATATCTAATGATAAATTATGAGTCGCAATTTGTCCTATTGTAATTTGGTGGATGAATTATGAGTCGCAATACATATTATTTTTATGATGAATTATTTTAATGATAAAATAATATTATCATTAGATGTTAATTAATAGTTACCATGGATGTGTTTCATATTCGTCACTAGAAAACAAATGACAAAAATATTTCATCATCATTTTACTTCTTTTAATGACACTGAATATTTTGTCACTAAAGTTTTATTATTGACGACGAAATGTGTTGTCGTTATACCTATATATATAATGACAACAAAATTTTGGTCACTTTAGTGTAATTATTCTGTTACGAATTATTTAAAATATGACAAAAATATGTCGTCACTGTACCAAAACTTTTAGCAACGGATATCATCTTCGTCAATAAATAGTATATTATAGTGACAAAAATAATTTGTCACAATTTTCACATCATTTAGTGACAATAAAAAAATTGTCACTAAATCATACTCTTTAGTGACTAATATTGTCGTCATAGTAGATATACATGTATAACAACGAACAAGATTTCGTCACGAACGAATCTTTCATGACGAATTATACAAAATATGACGAAATAGTTTAACTAATTGTGACAAAAATGATGTCACTAAATTTTGGCAATGTTAGAAATACATGGACAATCGTCACAAAAAAGTAACTTTTTTGTGACGATAAATCAAATCGTCACGTAAAATGGAACATTTAATGACGAAATACCATATTCAGAGACGAAATTTTAAGGCCAATTGTGACGATTTGTATGTCACCATAGATGAAATGATATAGTGACGATGACCTTTATTGTCGTCAAATGATGACTTTTGGTGACAAATACAAAATATCGTCGCATTGATCTATTGTGACGCACATACAGTGACGTTCTTTGTGATAATTTTTTTTGTCACCAAACACCTTTCGTGACGAAAAATGAGGTTTTTGTGACAATTTTTTTCGTCACGATTTCTCGAATTTCCTGTAGTGTATATCAAAAGTTCAGATATAATCTAAGCACTTCATCACTCCAAGAAAAAAGGGGAATAGCAACGAAAAATCTGAAATATATATATATATATATATATAGTTATAATAATTCGTTTTTTCTTAGAACTTTTGGGATTGCATATAAGTTATCATGTATGCTTACATACATCTTAATCGGCAGCACATGGACTTGTCTTATTTCTTTGTTAAGTTGTCAGCCAGTTTGACTTTCACGTTTTTCCACTACATTTATCTCTTTATACTAGATTAATCTATCTTGCTAATTAAGACGTGTAAAAAAAATAAAAGCAGTACGTTCTACGGAAAAAATAATGGGTTAAATCATTTTACAATCTCATTTTATACAGTAGTCCATAATTTATAAAAAAGTTAAAACATTTTAAAAGTAAAACCTATCACGTATTAGTCCCTCCGTCCCGCAATTACTTTCACACTTTTCTTTTCGGGACGTTCCACAATAACTTTCACATCCTTAAAATGGAAAACCCTTTATAATAAACTTCACCCTCACAATATCCTCAATTTTACACAAATGTCATTACTTTTTCTCCACACTTACACAAAAGTCAACTCATTTCTTTACTTTATACATAAAGGTTTACAAAATTACCCCTCAAAATTCCCACTAAATTCACTTTTCTTAATTTGTGTGTCATTTCACATGTGAAAGTAATCACGAGACGGAGGGAGTATCATTTAATTGTACTTTATAAGTGATACTTTTTGTTTCTTTAAAGTGATGCATTTTTTTTTATTAAAAACCTAGCAATATCGATCTATCGCATAGAACTATGATCTCGTGAGACAATCCCACACAAAACTTGTTCTGACACTGTATAATGCATTAAGGCCGATAATACTCTTATATGTTCTGTATCAAAAGTTTAGATATAATCTAAGCACTCCACCACTCCAAGAAAAAAGGGGAATAGCAACGAAAAATCTGAAATATATATATATATATATAATAATGCGTTTTTTCTTACAACTTTTGGGATTGCATATAAGTTATCATGTATGCAACCATTGGAAAAATAATAATTTAAAGCTGCCCGGCCACTTGCAATTGTGATCATCTCATGCATGATGCAAGTTGCAATAGCATTGACATATAATGCAAGTGGAGCTTGAGGCGATCGAATATTAATGTGCATATACTTTTTGTTATTAAAATTCCTGAACTACTACTGATCATGATATATATCAGACACCATATATAAAAAGGACAATTAGTTATCAGTCAATTATGCACGGCTGAGATAGCCTTTCAACTCTTATATCCGTACTTATTGTAGTATTTTTTTTAAAGCTACGAATTCGTATAGTATATGTATAGGAGTATATAATAATGCCAGTCTTAATCAGCTTCACATGGATTTGTCAGCCAAGTTTGTCTTTCACGAATTTCAACTAGTTTTTCAGTTATACTAGATAATTAATTTATAAGACGCGTTTTTAATTATCAATACTTATAGATGATCATGTCGGTCGTTTGATTATTCATTCACTTGTAGATATGAATTATGAATTATTGTATGTAGATCTCTTGAATTTGGGCCAAATATATGTGTACGTGATATGAAATATATCTATAGAATTGAGAATAATGTGGACGAAAATATCCACAATTCAATCAACAATAAATAAATGACAACAATATTCCAAAAAATGCCTATAAAAGTCTTCCAAAATGCTCCTTGGGAAAACTCGTGCTCCTCACATGACATGTCGGGAGAGTTTCCAATAACGGGCCTCTGACGCTCAAGTCGGGCAATGAACTCGAAATGATAATAGAAGAACGACTATCACTAGAACTAACAAAAAGTATGAAAATGTGTAAATGTGTGTGTGTTGTAGAATGAAGAATGCCTTTCAAAGATGAGAATTCTCCTGAATTAACTTTACCAAGAGGTAGAAAAATCTTCTTAGGTCTTGTATGACAATCTGAATATTTGTCATGAATTAAGGACATACGATTTATGACATAAAGTTTAGTTATGTACTTCAAATTTAAATAAATTCGTACGGAAAAACAATCATAACCGATCTTACATAGGTTGGAATAATTCTAAAAATAACTAAGAAAATATTTAAAATATCTTCTAGACATAATATTCTTTAAGAACATTGGCCCATTCTTTTCCCCCAATATACACTACAAGAAAACTGCAATTTAGCCGTGAAAAATTTGTAGCTAATTCTAATATTTTTGTCGCTAATGTGAGTTAGCGATGAAATAATTTTATCGCGGGATTTGTTGCTATACGCCCGTCGCTAACGTGTTTGCGACAAAAAAATTAATTTTGTCGCAAATATTTGCGATGAAAATTTGAGTTTCATCGCAAAATATTAGCGATGAAAATATAACTTTCATCACAAAATATTAGCGACGAAAATATGAGTTTCATCGCAAAATGTTTGCGAGGAAAATCAAACATTTATCGTAAACACGTTAGCGACGAGTGTATAGCAACAAATCCCGCGACGAAATTATTTCATCGCTAACTCACATTAGCGACGAAAATATTAGAATTAGCGATAATTTTTTTCGTGTCTAAAATAGTAGCTCCTTACTTCGTGGTTAATTTTTTTGCGAAATGTTAGTGATGAAACCCATATTTTTATCGCTAATATTTGGCCATGGATAACCGATTTACGAAATCGTTCTCTAAACCCACTTCCACACTCAACCAACCCAACTCGCACCCGCACCCACACCCGACCCACCCCAACCCGTACCCAACCCACACCCGACCCGCCCCAACCCAACCCAACCCAATCGTTCTCTAAACCCACTTCCGCACTCGACCACCCGCACCCAACCAACCCCAACCCAACCCGCACCCACATACTCCCTCCCCCCGTTTTATTTAAATGACTATTTATTTGATTTTCGTGGGAATTGATCCCGGGTGGATGGGCGCCCACCGCTCGGGCAGACATCTCTTTGATTCAATTTTTAATATTAATTATATATGTATTCAATTGTTACTAATTTAGTTAATTTTAATCATTTACATCCAATCTTCATCCTCTCATCTTTATGTCCATCTTCATTTGCATCATCATATTTTTAAATATTTTTATAAACATTCAACCTGATTTATAAGACACAAAATTTGGAGAATTATTAAACATTTAATTATATAAAAACCGATTTTATTGATTTAATATGCATAGTTGAAGTAGTACTCTTCCCTCATTCTTAGTGGGAATAACAATAAATAATTAATTAAATGAAGAAAATAGAAAAACATAAAATAAATTATACAGAATGAAATCAAGAAATTATACCCCAAAATAAATCAAATAAAAAACTTAATATGTCAAATTAATGAGTAAAAGTAAATGATATTATATTGATCCTATTATTTCAAACATCATAGTGTTGGAATCGTCTCTATTATTTCACACTGTGCATGCACTCAAACTTTTTTCCTTTATTATGTTTAAATGACAACCATTTTTAATTCATTAGAATTAAACATGAAAAAATCTATTTCATCACTAAAATATTAGAGACGAAATATAATTTTCATTATTGTTCTGATTATTAACAATAAAATAAAATATTATGTTGCTAATATAGTGATGAAATATTTTAATTTTCTCTCGAATATTAAATCCACAAAATTGGTCATGCAAATTTCAATTTTGTCGCTAAAATATTAGCGACGAAATATAATTTTCATTGTTGTTCTTATTATTAACAACAAAATAAAATAATTTGTTGAAAGTGTAGCGATGAAATATTTTAATTTTGTTGCAAATATTAAATCCAAGAAAATTAGCCACAAAAAATATATTTCATCACAAAATAATAGCGACTAAATATAATTTTCATTGTTGTCCTGATTATTAACTGTAATACCCAAGAATTTTATAATAATAAAAATAGAAATTAATTTATATATAATGTAAAAAGAAAATTATACTAATTTAGTATATATATAGATATATGTGTATGTGTATATATGTACAATTGTAATTGTATCAAAAGTTTTTCAAAACTCACTACATGTATATATAATTAATTGCTTGACCCTCCATTTTCTTCTATGAACGCATGCGTTTTTTATTATGAAATTATTCTGAGAATTTAAGTATTGTAATTGTATGTCTATTCATATGCATATATTTGCTTCCCTCACCATATACCAATGTTATATATATGTGTGGTGTGTACGCAAATGTTAAGTATATCAAGTTATCAACCAATTCTATTATATTCTTTGTTATTCCATGTATCAAAACATACATCTTATTATGTTATATACCAAATGTTATATATGTCCTTCTGCTCTTGAGGGGTTGGAAATTTGAATCTTTTTCAAACTACCTTGGGGTGGAAGTACCGTGGAACTCATTGACGGCCTCCAACATACCTCTTATTATGTTAAGACAATCTAATGTCGGTTGACATGCATTCCACCCCACAACATTTAACCTAAATGCAGTTAAAGAAAATACATTTTTAAATTGATCATATGCATGTAACATCTCAAATTAAGGGATCTGATTTAAAGTTAACTAGTCTGCTAGGGTGCCTTCATATTTCTCTAATGTATCAGCATATCATCATTTCCAAATGGAATTCTCCAAAACAGTGTTGCATGAAACTAAGGTCTTCGCATGGCTCATCTCTCGGTGCAGGAAAGGCATGGGTTGGGTTGAAAGTTGACTAAATAACCTTGTGCTTCATCATTTTACTTTTTGAATAAATAAAAAAACAACAAACCCATTACCCATTATTCCACCAAACAAAGCAATACTTCACGAAAGTAGAAAAAACACATTAAGAGTAATGAAAAAAAACATTCATTCCTAAAATAAAACGTAGCAAAGTAGAAACAAGAAGGCTTTGGCTATTGTGTTACAAACAAGAAACATACATATTGCAAAACCGACAGTCGGTAACAACAAAAGGAGTGGCACCGATTATTCGCGGCCGAATCAGTTTTGCAGAAATGTATCAATTTTTTTTACAATGAAAGTTTGAAATTTGGGGGTTTTTTTAGGGCTAGTTACTTAATTGAACTTTTGAATTAGGTAATGAGTTAAATATATATATGTTACAAATAGTTTAACAAAAATGAATACAAATTGGTGGTAAAGGTTTTGGTGGGCAACAAATTTGTCTCATATGAATAAGGAAAAGTCATCTTAGACAATTTATTTGGAAAAGTCACCTGAGAGAATTAATCTTCACAAAACTACTATAGTGTCCCTTCACAAGCTAGACATCTCATAAGAACAAGTCATCTAGAAAAGTCACCTGAACTTGGTGACACTGAAAAAATCACATGACACAAGTCATCCTCAAAACACTAGGGTGGGCTAGCCATCTTAGCCATGGTGTTCCTCTGCCCTTGAGGGGTGGGCATTTTGGACCTTTTTCAAACTACCATGGTGGTAGAGGTACCGTGGAACTCATTGACGACCTTCAACATACATCTTATTATGTTAAGACAGTCTAATGTCGATCGACACGCATTTAACCTAGACGCGGTTAAATTAGATGCAGTATTAAACTGATAATATGTAGTATCTCAAATTGAGAGATTTAATGATAATCAGTCCGCCAATGTGCCTTAATATTTTACATACAATAGCATATCATTAGAGTTGTTCATTTCCAAATGGAATTCTCCAAAAGAAGATAGCATGAAACTAAAGTCTTCGCATGACTCATCTGTGTTTGTGGTGGAAAGGCATCCCAAATACCAAATAAGGGGTAGATCTTAGATTGTAGGAACATATGATTGACAAAGTTCAACTTTTATGGGATTAGTTTGTAAGTTGACGAGAACGTTGCGCTCCATCATTCTTGTTACTTTTTAAATAAATCAAGAAACAACAAACCCATTTTCCATTATTCCACCAAAAAAGCAATACTTCAAGAAAGTAAAAAAAACACATTAAAAGTAATGAAAAAAAAAACATTCATTCCTAAAATAAAACGCAGCAAAGTAGAAACAAGAAGGCTAGGGCTATTGTGCTACAAACAAGAAATATACATATACCAAAGCCGACAGTCGGTAACAACAAAAAAAATGGCACTGATTATTCGCGGTCGAAGCAATTTTGTATAAATGTTTCAAAAAAAATTCAATGAAAGTTTGAATTTGAGAATTTTTTTTAGGGTTTTTATTTAATTGAAATTTTAAATTAGGTAAAGAGTTAAATATGTATATGTTACAAATAGTTTAACAAATATGAATACAGATTGGTGGTAAAGGTTTTGGTGGACAACAAATTTGTCTTATATGAATCGGGAAAAGTAATGTAAGATAAGTCATTTGGAAAAGTCGTCTGACACTATTTATCTTTAGAAAACTACCAAAGTGCATCATCGCCCTAGCTTGAGACATCTCGTATGAATAAGGACAAGTCATCTAGAAAAGTCAGACAAGTCATCTGATGAGGCCAAGTAACCTGAACTTGGCAGTGTCCCTCCATCCTTGTCAGGGACATCTCATATGAATTAGGTCAAGTCATCTGAGGCCTAATCACTTGAACGACTAGTTTTTCAACGATTTGAGAAACATCCCGAGGAGGAGGAGAAACAATGTATTTTCATTATGACGTTTGAATATCATATTAACGAAAAGGTCGGGTATCTAGATAAGCTGGAATCAATATAGAAAGATACAAAAAAGTACCACAGATCAAGTCATCTTCAAAAAATTAGGGGCCCACCATAGCCATAGTGTCGTGGAACTCATTGACGGCCTCCAACATACCTCTTATTATGTTAAGACAATCTAATGTCAGTCGACACGCATTCCAGCCTGCAACATTTAACCTAGATACAGTTAAATAAAATGCATTTTTAAATTGATCATATACAAGTAACATCCCAAATTAAGAGATTTAAAGCTAATGCTAGAGTCCCTTCATATTTCTCTAATGTATCAGCATATCATTGGAGTTGTTCCTTTCCAAATGGAATTCTCCAAAACAATATTGCATGAAGTAAAGCCTTCGCATGGCTCATCTCCCTGTGCAGGAAAGACATCCCGAATACGAAATAGGGGTACATCTTGGATCGTAGGGACATATGTTTGACAAAGTTCCACTTCTATGTAGGGGTTGGGTTGAAAGTTGATGAGAACTTTGCGCTTCATCATTCTTGTTACTTTTTGAATAAATAAAAAATAACAAACAAAGCAATACTTCAAGAAAGTAGTAAAAAAACTTGTAGATCAGAAATGGTGAAGGTTCCCGACGAGAGGTGTGGTGGCGTGATGCAGGAGCTGAGTCATGGAGAGACCTGCAACAATGTGACGTCGTTGATCGTGTCAGCGTCGTTCAAGGAGGGAGGGGGCAACGGTTCGTTACGGCCACTGGCGGATCCAGAATTTAAAATTTGGGGATACGAAAGGTATTAAATTTAGAATTGGGGGTACAATTTTGGTTATCAATTTTTATTTTTTTTGATACATTATCATTTTTTTTTTTTACATAAGAAAAAATTAAAAAATAATCAATTTGGGGGTACAATTGTACGCTGGATCCGCCTCTGGTCACGGCGAAAGGCGTCGGTGCGCCGATGAGTTTATAAACTTACTCCATGGTTCAGATCCGGTGAGGGTGGAGGTCAATCGACTAGAGAATGAAGTCAGAGGTTAGTCTCTTCTACTGGATCCGCTAGATACCCGCTATGATTTGATCTCAAACACAGCAACTTTGCTCATTTACTAAGGGGATATTATATTATGTTGTAATTTCTTAAATTTTAGAATAATTCAAGCTAATTTCGAAGCATTAGATGATGTCATTCGTTATTCTAGTTCTTGATTTTACGTTGGTTCATTCTAGTTGTTGGTAATTCATTACAATATTGAAAAGTGGAAATTTTGTTATTGAAAAGTGGTAACTATTATTAGTGAAAAGTGGAAATTTTGTTACTGAAAAGTGGTAACTATTATTAGTGAAAAGTGGAAATTTTGTTACTGAAAAGTGGTAACTATTATTAGTGAAAAGTGTAAATTTTTATTAGTTAAAAGTGGAAATTTTGTTACTGAAAACAAAATTGTGACCACTTGGAGAATGTTTACTCTGTTGTATAATTTTGTCTTTATTAATACATAGAGGTTCTACATGTGCATTAGCGTGCACATGAACACTATGCACAGGAGACCAACTCAGATTTTTAATAAGGGGAGAACTTAGGTGCATATCTTTTAGGTGTAAAACCGTGTAAAACCCACCAAATCTATCTATATTAAGAAAATTCTAATTTTCACGGGTCGGCTTCAATTTCGCGGGCCAACCCCTTTCGAATGAATCATGACTGTGCACAAGATATATAGCGAAAATAGTAAAATTTGAATTCAAACAACTGTTATGTCCTAGTGGTATAAGGTTATCATATCTACATTTAGGTCAGGTGTTCATTAATACATGACAGTATAATACAAAAAATCAAAATGACAACACACAAAAATATAAAGTAACATACAAAAAAACTAAGACAGTAACATACAAAATACAGTATTACATTATTGCACTTGCTATTATTACATAGTGAAAAACTAAATTTTATCACTCTATCACGGTTGCACCTTCTTTTATTAGTATCACACCTAAAAAAGGCATACAATATAACGATATTACTTGACAATATTATGCAATTACACTTAACAGTATTACGCAATTATACATAAGAATTTGAACAAAAATATTTATTAATAAAGAAGAAAACAAAAACATAATCAATGTACAACCAAACCAATGTATTCAAATTTGAATACTAGCCTCTTTGGAGTGACATACATACATCGAAAAAAGATACTATGATTTTTAGAAATAAGTATTATTGTACATTTTTATAATATATTCAACAAAGTATTATTATATTTTTCTAAAATATTGATAGATATAGCTTCTAATAGAGTTTTTTACTCATAAGTGCCATTTAGGTCGAGTCATTACAAATAGGTGCTACATTTTTAAATAGTTTCCAATAGATGCAAAATAGGTGATAAAAAACCATTTATAGCCCTGTATGGCTGTATAAATAAAACTTCATTCTTACCCAACTCATTCATTCCCCCCTTTCATATTTTACACCTCTAAACCCTAGCAACCTCCAAAACCCTAATCTTCCCTCAGTCGTCGCCACCACCCCGACGGAGACTGAGCCGCCACCATCGCCGTGCAGTCTGTTCCCACTTCTCCGGCGACTCCCTCCCCCGAATATACGTCAACTGAAAAACATCTCTAATTCCGTCAGCCAAACATGTAGTTCACCGGAGTCCATGTCCCTCTTCGTCGTCGGTAACGGGGCCTTCCTGTGCTTCCACCGCGCCGCTACCTGGAGCTTCAGTCGCCGTCGATTGCGACCACACTCTTGGCCGCCGCCGCTCCCCACCATGGCCGATCTGTGGCCAACATCTCCCCGCCACCCCCACCATGGTCGATCTGTGGCGTGCGTGGCCCATCATGCCATAGCCACGTCCTCCGATCTGGAATATTCTTGAAGATAAAGTCTTCGATCTGGAATATTCTTGAAGAAGGAGGCAATGTAACCTTTTTTTTTCTCGTCCACGTTCACGCATGCCATAGTTCGGCCATGGTGGGGAGCGGCGGCGGTCATGGTGGAGATAAGATGGCCATAAGTCCGATCTTTTTTTTTTTTTTGGTAGAAGCATTGTTAAAATTTTGTTGACGTGGTGTTGCAATAATTCTTGAAAAAGGTAAGGAACAAGTCACCACGCCGGATTTGCAGATGAAGTGAAGGTCAGGGGGTCCATTTTTTTAATTTTGAAACTCATTTGTAACGGTGCAAGACTCCATTTTTTTGGGGATTGAGAAAAATGTTAGGAATATTCTTGAATTTGAAGTTGACAAATTTGTTATTCTCAAATTTTTTACTTGAAATGTTGGTAATGTTGGTGCAAATTATTTCTTCGTTAATGCAAATTATTTTTCTTCATTTGTTGGAATTTTTCTTCGTATTTGTTGTTATTTTGATGAAAATTAAAATTATTGTGAATTTGTTGATTTTGTGATTTTTATATTTATTTTTGTATTTTTTGTGAATTTATTTTCATATTTGTTGTTATTTTATTTTTTAGAGTTTTTTTTTTTTATTTATGAAAGAATGAAAATTAAAATTATTGTGAATTTGTTGATTTTGTAATTTTTATATTTATTTTTTTATTTTTTATGAATTTATTTTCGTATTTATTGTTATTTTTATTTTTTTGGAGTTTATTTTAATTTTTTGTTAATTTGTGAAAAAAGGAAAAATAAATTATTGAGAATATTTTTGATTTTGTGAATTTTAAAATTATTTTTTAAAAGAAAATGAAAATAGGAGAAAGATTGAAGAAATAAAAATAAATTTTAAAAGGTTAAAGTTTAAAATTCAAATGAAATGGTAAAAAAAATAATAATAATTAAAGGTTAAAGTTTAAAATTCAAATGAAATGGTATAATAGTAATCTCATGGGTCATTTTGCACCTAATGTTAACTCTAAAAAAAAGTAGGACTTAAAGCTAATGTACACTCCTAGATTGCACTAAAGAGTGACTCCGCCTTCTAATAACAACTCAATACATCAATTAGCAAAAAGTAAATAAAGATTAAGAAACAGGAAAAATCCACATAAAACCTAATGAAAGGAATCAAAGTGAGCATTACTTCCTCTTCCAAACAAGTTCATCACTAGCCTAGACAGAAAAAAAACCAAATGTATCGAACCAAACATGGAAGGCCACGGTTATACACACACACACGAAGTTATTGAGGACATCCACTGACTAAACACACACGGAGTTATTGAGGACACCCACTGGCTAAACACACACAGCGTGCACTACAAGAAAAATGACTTTTAGTGACAGAATTTCTGTCATTATAGCTTCTCTAGCTAAAAGTCTTTAGTGACGGTAATTGACTTTTAGTGAGAGGCCCCGTCATTAATTCTCAAATTCCTGTCACTAAAGACTTTTAGCTAGAGAAGCAATAGTGAGAGAATGTTGTCACTAAAAGTCAGTTTTCTTGCAGTGGTGAGATGAGAACACCCACGTAGAAAACCCCAAAGTACCCTCTTTCTTCTCATTTTATTTTGGGTACACCCATCACTCAGCCGCCCAAATGTCTTCAACTCCTCTTCTCTCACTCAGTCGGCGCATCCACGGCCATCCCGCCACGCCGTCGGCTACCACGCCCCACACGCTGTCGCACGCACAGCTTCAACAGATCCGCCGCCGCGCACGCACACCTGCAACAGATCCGTCGTCGCAGTCGTTTGTGCCCCTCCCCTTGCTGCGGCTGTTTGCACCCCCTTCTCCCTGCCAGCGGCCGCCGCCCACTCCCTCCTCCTTCAAGCGGCCGCCGCCCCCCACCTCCTCCCTCCAAGAAAGTCGTCGCCCACCCCCTCCTATGTCGTTGTCGCTGTCTGTTGAAGGTACGTACACTACAAAATGTTACTGAAAAGGCATCGACAAATGGCAACGGCAGGTCGGCCGATGCGAAAAGGGGACAGCATTTAATGCCCGATGCAAAATGGCATCGGCAGTGGGCCCCGATGCCATTTGGTAACGGCCACCCCGATGCAAAATGGCATCGGCAGTGGGCCCGATGCCTTCCCCGTCGCCCTAAATGAGTATTAATCAGTCAAACCCCTCTCTTCCAGAATGTAACAGCCGCACGCACCCCCCCCCCACCTCCATTATTGAAGCTTCGCGTTTTACCTCAAAAATCACCTTCGTTTGCGGATCGAACTCGGTTTTTGGCCATTTGTGTTCTACACTTCGACGGGAGCATTTCTACGGTAATTTTTTTCGTTTTCATTGGTTAAATTTGAAGTTATATGTGTATATATAGTTTTAGTATATATATGCATATATGTTGTATGTATATATAAAATTGTTAGAAGAATTGTTAATTTTTATTTATGCATGTGTTAATTGTTAGAATTTATAAATTGTTAATTAATTATGTTGTGTTAGGCATGTATTTATATGTACGTTTTAATAATTAAGTTATATGAATTTATTTGTTAATTAGGGTATTAATTAGAATTATATTTGTGTTATATGTCTATATATGAATTTATTTGTTAATTAGGGTGTTAGTATAATTATTAGAATATAATTAGAATTATATTAATTGATTTTAATAGAGTTGGGAAATGAGACGTTGGTTGTTTGTGTGTTTGTAGACGTCGATTGACATGGATTATTCAATTCGTAGTTGGATGTATAGTCCAAGATTAGTGAATGGGATTATGAACCCCGGATTTGTTAGTGGAATAAATGGATTTATTGAATTTGCTACTAGTAATCCGAATTCGATTTGGGAAGGAAAAATTAGGTGTCCTTGTTCGAAAGCTAGATGTCGAAATCAAACTTATAGAGATCCTAATGAAGTGAAATCTCATTTATATCGAAATGGTTTTACATTGAATTATTATAATTGGATTTATCACGGGGAAGAGAGTTGGGGTCCACGTCCGTATCAAAAACTAATGAATATGCGTCAACTTCAAATGACGTTGACCCAGCGGGACCTAGTTCGTACCACACTATGGTAGAAGAGTTAATGGGTGGCCCAAACATTGATTTTGGAATCGACGTGGAAGAGGAGGCACTTAATGAAGAACCCCCTAACGAGAATGCGGCACAATTTTACGGCATGCTTCGTGCAGCGGACCAAGACTTGTATCCTGGTTGTGAATCTCATTCGCAGTTGTCATTCAATTCCAGATTGTTGAACATTAAAACGGAAAACAGATTGTCTGAAAGGGGATACAATCAGGTTGTTGAGTTGATTCGTGAGATTTGTCCTCCCGAAAATAAGGTTCCCAAGAAATTTAACGACACCAAACATTTTATGAGTGGGATGGGTCTTCCGGTAGAAAGGATTGATTGTTGTGCACAGAATTGCATGTTATTTTGGGGTGCAGACAGCGAACTAGATTTTTGTAAGATTTGTGATCGATCACGGTATAAGCCGAATAGGGTTGATGTAGATGGTCGGTTGAAAAAGAAACGCCCGGTTAAGGAGATGTTCTACTTTCCGATAATTCCTCGTTTGCAAAGATTGTACATGTCCAAGGCCACTGCGAAGGATATGACATGGCATGCCTCGTGCGCTTCTGATGACTCTGGTGTTATGCGTCACCCGGCAGACTCGCTGGTTTGGAAGCATTTGGACCGTTCGTATCCTGCTTTTGCATCTGAAATTAGGAATGTGAGGTTGGGCTTGAGCACAGACGGTTTTGCACCGTTTGGAATGACGGGAAAACAATATTCGTCATGGCCAGTTATACTTACTCCGTACAATCTACCCCCGTGGTTATGCATGAAGGATCATTTCATGTTTCTTTCGATTCTCGTGCCCGGGCCTAAAAGTCCGAAGGACAAACTTGATGTGTTTTTGCAACCACTGATAGCAGATTTGAGATTTTTATGGGAAAATGGGGTGCAAACTTACGATGTTGCTAGAAAGCAAAACTTTTTTATGCGAGCTGCACTTATCTGGACCATTAGTGACTTCCCAGCATACTCAATGTTGTCTGGTTGGAGTACAGCCGGAAGGCTTGCTTGTCCATATTGTGGAGAGTACACCGATGCATTTTATTTGAATAAAAGTCGAAAGCAGTCGTGGTTCGACAACCACCGAAAGTTCTTACCACCGAATCACACGTGGCGAACGAATAAAACTGCATTCATGGCCGGAGTAGTAGTCACAGATGATCCACCGCCTATTCGAACGGGTGCAAGTCTCCTATACGAAATTGATCATTTGGGATATAGAAAGGTTACAGAGGATGGTGCTGAGGCTCACAACAAAAAACTTTCTGGAGGGTGGAAGTGGAAAAGCATTTTCTGGGAGTTGCCGTATTGGAGTACCTTGTTGATACGACACAATTTAGACGTGATGCATATTGAGAAAAATGTGTTTGATAACGTTTTCAACACGGTGATGAATGTGGAGGGGAAAACAAAGGACACGACTAAATCAAGAGATGAGCTGAATGATTATTGTCGTCGTCCCTCTCTGAAGAAATGTCCACGTACATCAAAGTATCCTAAGGCTTCTTTTTCGCTTGATAAGAAGCAGAAGGATGTTGTTTGTAAGTGGATAAGTGAGTTGAAGTTTCCAGATGGATATGTGTCTAACATGTCCCGTTGCATTGACTGGTCGAAATTGAAATTGTATTGGATGAAGAGTCATGATTGTCACGTGTTTATGCAGAGACTACTACCGATTGCTTTTTACAAAATTCTGCCGCTCACTGTGTGGAAAGCAATCACTGAGCTTAGTCTATTTTTTAAGGAGTTGACTTCTACAACCATCACAGTTGACAACATGACTCGACTGGAAACAGATATCTCAATCATCTTGTGCAAGTTGGAACGTATCTTTCCACCCAACTTCTTCAACTCTATGGAACATCTACATGTGCACCTTGCATATGAAGCAAAAGTGTGTGGTCCAGTTCAATACAGATGGATGTATCCATACGAGAGGTAATTTAATTAATTTCTCATACGATTCTTCAAATTATATGAACTTACGATTCTTAAAATTTAATCAGGTATTTTCGCACCTTGAAATTAAGCGTGGGTAACAAAGCATGTGTTGAAGCTTCGATTGCAAATGCATATTTAACTAGAGAGGCGTCAATGTTTTGTTCTCACTATTTCGAGGACCATGTTACGACAAGGATACACAATGTACCTCGTAATTACGATGGTCGGGACGAAGTACACGAGTATGTCGAGGGCACTTTTTCCATATTTAAGGCGCCTGGCAAACGATTAGGAAAGCCTAAGAAAAGATGGATTTTAGACGAGGAGAAAAAAGTTGCTCATACGTACGTGTTGTTGAATTGTGATGAGGTGCAGCCATATGTTCAGTAAGTCAATCCGACTAAAATGTTTGTCAATCAAATACTTAGTGTTGACATGTCTTATTAATCTTATATCGATCGTACGTAGGCTATTCATGCAACAACTTCAAGTTCTTCAACCAAATCTCTCGGCCGCTGAATCGGATTTAAGACTACAAGATGGATTTGCGTCGTGGTTTGCAGACATTGTAAGTTATCTTAAAATAACGATAAATTGCGTCGTGGTCCCATCATTGGTTAGAAATTCTCACATTCACTCGGCTTATATGTATATAGGTGAAGATAAATCGCGTCGAGAACAGGTTTTTATACGATCTTTCGGCCGGTCCGTCTGGTCAAGTTCTTACGTACGTAGGGTATTACGTGAACGGGTACAAATTCCACACCATGGCTTATGGTGCATCTAGAGCAACATCAAACAGTGAGGTTTGTATCAAGGGAAAAAACTATGACGCGGATGAGGAAGATTTCTATGGGAAACTCGAGGAAGTAGTCGAATTGGACTATCAGGGGTACCACGAGAAGAAAGTGGTTTTGTTCAAGTGTCAGTGGTTTGATCCCTCAAACAATGGGACAAAAGTTCATCCTAACTACAAGCTCGTGGAGCTTAATCAGAGGCGATCTTACGGCCGATACGATCCATTCGTACTAGCAAGTCAAGCCACACAAGTCTACTATTGTCCATACCCCGGATCCCGTACTGATTGGATATTTGTCTGCAAAGTCAAACCGAGATACTTGGTGGATGCAAAAGATACTACTGAAGATGAAGTTCCCGCGTGGCAAGAGGATAACATAGAGACTCAAATGATTGTGCAAGTAGATGATGATCCTGTCATGTTAACTGATGACACCGGTACAATGATGGAAATGGCAGAGTATGAAGAAGATGAAGAAGAAGACGGAGAAGAAGACGGAGAAGAAGACGGAGAAGAAGACGACGAAGATGAAGCTGAAGATGAATGATGTTGTTAATTGTTAGACTATGTTATCTAAATATTAATTGTTAGACAATGTTATCTAAATATTGATTCCTTAATTATATTCCTTATTTAGAGTTCACCAATAATCGTTACAGTGATGTTCATATATAATGTTTTTTAATTGTTACAATGTTCAATGTTAATAATGTTTTAATGTTCATTTTGACAGATGAGTGGTCGTCGACATGGTTCTGGATATGGCTCTGGTCAGGGTTCTTCTGGGCAGGGTTTTTCTGGACATGGGCGTGGTAGAGGTAGAGGTATAGGTAGAGGAGAGCCGGTGGATGAGACACCGATTGTGCAGATATCACAGGGTTTGTATATGCCCGATATGACTGGGATAATGTTGCCCCAGATGCCCGGAATGAACCCTAATTCCTATTACACTCAGGTGCCTCAGTTGCCTCATATGGTTCCACATCCACAGGAACAATCCCCTCCACCGATACATTCGCCAGTTAGACATCCGTCTGTCGGGACACAGGCCGGCATGTCGACTGATGCACCCGACAGTCGCATCCGACTATTTATCTATCGGGATATGTAAGTATATTATATTTAAATTTCATTAGACGTATGTATAACATGTTTATTAATAATTTTTTATTTATTATAAAATACGTGTAACAGGTTGATGCCTTCAAATTTAATTTCGAGGACGATCAGATCGATAATGTACCGGAATATGGAGCTTGGTGCACACGCCTGGGCTATGGTATCACCCGGCACGGTACAACGGTGGTGGGATACATTCCAGGTATAAAATAACTTTATATTTTGTTATTTTGTTATATTACTTCATTAATTAATTTTTTTTTGGCAGACCGAGGTCAGGTGGGACCCTGAAGCCACATCTTCTACAGAGGTGTACAGACTCTTTCTTCAAAGAGCTGCAACTCGGTACACTAACATGTTATCAAAAATCAAGAAAGTGTGGGTGAGGGATAACAAGAGGCCGTTGTGGGATGTGAATGTTTGGAACTCCTTAGTTCGTCACTGGAACAATCCCGAAACAATTAAGAAGAGCGAGCAGGCTCGTAAGAACCGCTTATCCGAGCCTGGAGGTCCGGGTACTGGCCATGGTACTCATAAAGGCGGAGCTCGTGGAGCAGCAGAGGTCGCACGGCGCATTGTAAGTATTTGTGGTCAATTATATATAATTAATTTTAGTTAATTATTTAGTTTATTTATTCGTATATATCTTCGATTCAAAATACAGGAGGAGAGGATGGGACGCCCTGCATATGACTGGGAGATAGTTGAATATTATCACCGTTACGAAAACGGGACATACATTTGTGGCTATATGGGTGATATACTTGTAAGTGTGTACATATATATATATATACATTACATTATATAACAAATATATATTTAATTGTACTTGAAAATGTATTAACCCACTTTTAAATGTGCACGTATAGGACCAGATACATGACGAGTTCACCAATAATACTACAAGAGATCCGTCAGATGAACCTAGTTCAGAGGATGGTTCCCAGACCCCACCTATACCCGATATGTCTGAACTGTACGTGAAGAAGGTCGGCAGGTCTCATGGACGTGTTAGGGGCCTTGGACAAGTAGGCAAGAACAGACGGGTCTCCTCCGGTCCTGGCGAGACGTCAAGTGGTACGGCTTATGGACGATTCACCCAGGAAGACATGAACAATGTTATTGCTGAAGAACGGAGAGTCAATGAAGATAGAGAGCAGCGCTCACTGGAACAAATGCGGCAGCAGGAGGAGCGCTTACGCAAGGAGTTTCAGGACCAGCTTGCATTGATGATGGGACAGATGGGTGGGATGGGTGGGGAGCCGAGGCCGCCGAGGCCGTCGGGGGCGTCGCACAACGTTCAGGATCGGGATGATACTGAGGATGATGGTGGTGGTGATGAGGAGTGATACATTTTTATATTACTTTGTTACGTGTGATGTTATTATATTACATTGACGTTGATGATTAATTTTTATTTTAATTGACGTGAACATGCTAATTATGATTATAATTAATGTTGTTTGTGATATGATGTTATTTTAATTGAAAATGAACTAGAGAATAAGTTTATAATAGATGAAAATATTTTTAATTATATGGATAAGTGAATTCATATTTTTAAATGGATAGGTGAAAACAATTATATATATTTAATGTTCTGAATTGAAAACTAGAATGAATTTAAATGATGTGATTAGAATAAATTTAAATGTATAAGTGAAAATAATTATATTCAATGTTGTATGTAATTATAATGTTGTGAAATAAAAAATTAGAATGAATTTAAATGTTGTAAATTGAGGATTAGAATAAATTTAAATAGTGTGAATTGATACCGTAAATAAATTATTTAATTTGAAAAACATAATTTAGAAATAATTATGATATGCTTTGATAAATAATTTAATAAGCAACAATTAAAGTTAGAATGGATTGAATTTAAATGTTGTAAAATGAGGATTAGAATAAATTTAAATAGTGTGAATTGATACCGTAAATAAATTATTTAATTTGAAAAACATAATTTAGTTAATTTGAAAAACATAATTTAGAAATAATTATGATATGCTTTGATAAATAATTTAATAAGCAACAATTAAAGTTAGAATGGATTGAATTAATTAAAGAATTAAAAACTCAAATTAAATTGAATATATATTAATTGCATTCACAACATGTCGACTAAAAGCTCCTAGCCTAAACGGCACACAGGGGGCGCTTAAAAGCCTTCGAGACCGCGAGGTCCCGAGTTCGAACCCCACAATTCGCGAAAATGGCCAGATTTCCGAAAAATGGGGTGGCCCAGCGGTGGGGGTGGGTGTTGGTGGCCTATCGACCTGGGTTCGAAACCCAGATTTGTCTTTTTTAAATTTTAATAAAAAGGCCCGATGCCATTTGGTAACGGCGACCTGCCGATGCCAAAAGGCAACGGTTTTCCCCAAATCCGATGCCATTTAAATGGCATCGACCATATTGGCATCGGCACACTGCCGTCCCCTTTGTCGTTGCCTTCATCTTTGGGGACGGCAGATCCGATGCCTTCCCCGATGCCATTTTCAAAGTATTTTGTAGTGGTATTTTACTGTTTTTACAGATCTCAACAAAATTAGCTAGGGTTTTGGAATTTTGATAAACTAATATTCGAATTTTATTTTTGAAAACAGATTAAATGTCCGAAAAAAATAATTGAACAAATATTATATCTTCGAAAATAAAAAGTTGAAAACAAATCAAATGTTCGCAAATAAAACTCGGACACAATATAATCTGTTTTTCATATTTTTTTCGAACATGTAATTTGTTTTCATTTTTTTTTTCAAACATTTAGTCTGTTTTCAATGTTTTTTTTCAAACATTGGTCTATCAAAATTATTTTCAATATTTTTTATCCAAATATTATAAATTTCTCTAATTTTGTGTTAAGAATTTATTTTTATTTTTGTTGAAATTGTGTTTTTTAAGAGTTTTTTTTATTATTGAAGGGTGGTGGTTGTTTTGATGGTGATGGTGGAGATGATTCCTGCGTGAAATGGAATGGGTGGGTGTACTTATCTTCGTTTTTTTTTTTTAATTTCACACGAGGGGTATATAGGATATTTTACATGCTCTTTAGGATAAAAAAAAATTGGTGGGTGTTCTCAATAGGTATGTGTGTGCGCGTATAACCGTGGCCAACATGGAAATCACAAAGCCCAAGAAATTTTAGAAACCAATCCACAACCAATAATTCTCCAAGCCCATCCATATAAAAGCCCACGCTAATTTCAAAGCCCAAAAATTGATGCCCAGAGCTGCAAATAAATAAAAGAAAATAAAAATATTAAGTCGAAAATCAAGAGAAAAATAGGTGAAATAAATGGAAATTTATTGTTCATTCAATTTAATTTTTCTATACGTAAGACAAAGTGTCAAACTATCTAAAAAATATATGTTGCGAAAAATTTCTACTCACTCCATTTTGGGATGTCTTACACGGTTGATCGACACATTTTTTAAGAAAATAAAATTTAGTGGTTGATGATATAAAATAAATCAAAGATATTTTAGATAATGAAGTGAGGTGTAAAGTAAATTTGGTGTACAAAAACTTATATGCAATATTGCATACATGCAATATTGACTTATTAAGTCAATAGGCTAAAAATATATATTATTGGACCACCATTAATTCGTTTGGGTTAATTCTTAATTTATTTGTCAACTGGCCCGCTTGTGTTTTAATTTTGACAAAAAAATTTAGCCCGTTCATTTTGTCAATTTCTGTGATTTTTTTTATCTTTTATTTTATTGTCGAACGCGGGATATTAAATGTAGTAATTCAAATCGTAATATGTAGTAACACACATTATTTTATGTAGTAATAACACAAACTATTTTATATAATAATACAAATTCTTTTATTTAGTAACCCGTTTTTTTCTAGTGTTTTTGTTAATGTAGTAACTCACATTATAATACGTAGTAACATATAATATCGCATGTAGTAAACACAATAACCATGTTGTAATGTAAATCATTTGATAAAGTTACATATAGTAACAAACGCATATTCAATGTAGTAATTCAAACTGAAGTATGTAGTAACATATAATTTTTTATATAGTAATACCGATTCTTTTATGTAGTATTTTTTTCTAGAATTTTTATTGATTAAGTAACTCACATTATAACATTTAGTATCATATATTATTGCATGTAGTAATATAAAATAACCTCGATCCATAATAATAATTAAAGAATATTTAAAGAAATATAAAATATTTAAAGAATAAGGCCGTCGTAAATTGCAGCGTTCGGTCGCAGCCTCGGATGGCTCGGAAAAGACGACTAAATACAATTTCTGCTAGTGGATGTATTTATAAAAAATATTTATGCTAGTGGGTGTATTTATAAAAAAACATGGGTGTCAGTAAATGTATTTATAAAATATGTGGGTTGAACTGTCACTGGGTGTTTTTATAAAAAAATGTGAGTGTGTAGAAAAAAAATAATTGGTAATTATAAAAATAAAATAATATTGAAAGGGTATTAATTTTATAAAATATTTTCATATTAAGAATATACTGTATAAAGAATTTTAAAAGGTTTCAATAAATAAATAAAAAACAAATATTACTGCAGAATTAGCTACTGCATTAATTACTATGTACATCTACATTTGTAATCATAGATTCTAGCAGAATTAGCTACCTTCAAAAAAAAAAAAAAAAAGATTATAGCATTGTTGTTATAACGACAGTTGTCATAGAAACACTACAATAGGTCAATAGCTAGCAGCTACCCAGCCTACCCTAACTCTAATAATACTCATTTCTATTCAATTTAAATGTCGATTTGATTTTCATTTTATTTTTAATTTAAATGTCGTTTTACTTTTTTGGGGAAATTATTGTTAAGGTCATTTCACTAATAGATTTATCTAATAGGGCATAGGTTTTTTTTTTTAATCTATTAAGGTGAAAATGACACCTAATAAGACGTTGTTGCCCTTTACCCATTTAAATAATTCGAAATTAATAAATATTAATAATTTGAAATTAATAATTTTGAATTAATGCAGTTCCTAATTATATGCACCTGGCAATTATTAAAAAAATCCTAAAATTAAGCAATTCGAATTAATTGTTAATTATTCAAACAAATAAAGTTAAAAAATCTGTAGACATCGTCGGAGAGATTTCAAGGAAAGAAAACCCATTGTTTCCGGCAAAAAGTTCATTCAAGAAAATCAACACTGTGAGAAAAGGAAAGAAAACCCATTGTTTGAATATGCATACATATATGAAGATAGATTATGAAGTTTAATATGCACTGAATGAAAACGGGGTACATGCATTTTATATATGTGCATATGTGAAATGCACTATACGATATGCATATATACATGCATACGGTAATGTGCATATCTATAGTTACAGGGAAATATGCACAATTAAACTACTCCAAAACGCAACCAGAAAATTAGAATTAAATTTAAAAAAAAAATCAATTATTAGGGATGGAAATGAATGAAGACTGAATTTCAATCTTCAAAACACAGTAGTGACTCTAATCTACATTCGTAAAAAAGAAACAGAAACTGCAATTTCATAAGTAATCAACAACAAAAATCAGAGAAATTAATTATGATCCTAAAAATTATTTGATTTCATATCATATGGTCTTACAGGCGTAAATCATGAGCGAAAACTCATCTTTCTGCACCAGTTTCTCCTCCAGCCACAGCCTGCTATCCATCCCGCTTCTTGTCCTGAACATAAAGACCGCATATCCCGGGCCCGGCGGATTATGAAATCAGCCATGAACATCCCACATTAGATCAACCAGCAATCCGTCGAGAAAAATCGTCTGATTCCCCCTGAAATTCCACTGCAGCCTCTTCACACGAATCACAGTCTTTTTGTCGATGCAAACGGACAACACCGGATGCTTTAATCCCTCGTTTTCCCCGCTGCAATGGATCAGGATATCATGCGGGAGGCCCGCATCGCAGAATCGGGCCCTCGTTGAATACACTGTATTTCCCGAAAAGTGCTCTTGCCGCGAAATCAGCCACGATTTAGGCGTTTTTGCCCCAAATTTCAGCCTCCTCTCTTGGCCCATATCCCCCACGACAAGCCCGAGCTCTGAATCGACGGTGATGATGACGTAGAAGCCGTCGAGGGGTTCGGGCCCTGTTTCGTAATGGGCCGTTGAGAGATCCCAGTATATTTCAATGGTGCTGGTGTGGAATTCGATGGTTTTTGTCCCTTTCAGCTTGCGGAAAATCCGAGGGTTGGTGTTTAATTTGAAGGAGGTGGATGGATCTTGGCCGATGATTATGTTGAGGCCATTGGAGAGATTGGTTTTGGTCCATGAGAGAGAAATTAGAAAGTGCTTGTGGGAGGAGAGATTGATTTTGTATAAACATGTAACTACATTCTGAATTGAAGAAATTAAATGGTAATCGCGTATTTTGGAAGATTTTAAGAAGGTCAAGATTTTTTTTTAATATGCGCTATAATTGGGGAATTGATGTTTGAATTTAAATTTCGAATTAAGATTTAAAATCTATTAATTTAAAGGTTATATTAATATAAAGGGCAAATACGGTTTTTTGACACAGAAATGACCTTATTAGGAAATTATTTAAAGTTGTATGCTTTAGTTGTTTAAGAGTCTATAAAAGTGACCTTATTAGGTAATATTCTCTACTTTTTTATGTCAATTAAACGTGTTTCTTTTTAATTTATTTTTAAACTCATTAATAATTACTTTAGATAATAATAGTTTTTAAAATTGTACCAGAATCACAAACTAATTAATTAAGAGTATAGTAAAACCTCTTGATTGGACACAATTGATTTTCCCTTATCAACTCTTTTGGGTTGACTTCTGACCTCTTTTAATTGTCAATCCTTCTCCACTGCTACTCTTATCTCCTTGAGATGTCTTGTTGTGCAATAGTTTGGACTTGACAGTCAACATTACATCCTCCAATGTAATACTTTCCTTTCTACCATACAAGATGGTGTCCTTTAGGATTTCAAAGGACATAGGAAGAGCACTCAACAAGATCAGAGCATTATCCTCTTCCTCTAACTTGACGTCTAAATTCTCTAGATAATCAAGGATCCTGTTGAACTCATCCAACTGATCTGGAATGGGTTTGTCATCACCCATTCTAAAGACATACAGCTTCTGCTTCGAATAGAGACGGTTAGCAAGAGTTTTTACCATGTAAAGCTTCCCAAGCTTGTCCCAGACCTCCTTCGCGGTTTTCTCTTTAGCAACCTCCCTCAAAACCTTATCACCAAGGCAGAGCAGAATAGTGCTTCGAGTTTTCTTGACTTTTGAGCATCTTGCTCCTTTCAGCTACAGCTGAGGTAGATTCCCCAGTTGGGGTTGTTGGTTCTTCGAGCGCATCGAACAAACCTTGATGTTCTATAAGAGCCTGCATTTTGACTCTCCACAACCCAAAATCACCTGTGCCTGAAAACTTCTCAATGTTATACTTGGTGGAATTCTCCATCTTTGATTTGGCAATTGCTTCAATGAATCTCTCGATTCCCACAGACGACGCCAATTGTTAAGTAATCCGCAAAATTAGACGTCTTCAATCCAACAGAAAACAGATTATAGAAGCAACCCAACTAAGATAGCAATTCAGAAAAATAAACGTACGAGAACAGAAAACAGAGCACACGAGAATTTAAGTGGTTCGATCAATGTGATCTACATCCACTGGACACACGACTTCAACTTTGATTGATCAAATAATGTTTACACACTCATTCACTCGGAATAGGAACTATCCTCTCTTCACTCGTGAACTCACAACTCAGAGACGAATGTTCGTAAGCGTCAAACTTTACAAAACACAAGTGTTGGGGTATTTATACTAATCAAGGATGACTGTTGCAAGTGTTGAAAGCGTGATGCAGTTACAACCGTCTGCAACCGTGTAACAAACTCACGTGTTCTCCATTGCCTAATCTGAAATGACAGCATTGCCCCTTTCCTCGTAACTCGTAACAGATGACACCATCAGAAGACTCATCAGCTGATCTCCCCTTCTGATCTCCATACTTAGTCAAAAGATTAACTTTGTTAACAGACATCTTCTCAATTGATACGACCTCTTCTGATCACAACAACTTAGCTAACTCTAAGCGCATCACCTTCTCATCAAACTGAAAACCTTCAACTCCTCTGATCAGGTCTAAGCTAGCTTACCTAACTTCACCAGCAAATACCACTAGCTGATACCCATCAGCTGACTAACAGGTGATATGAAATTATGAAATAATCCTCGCAAGAAACCTTAATAGCTTTAGAAATAAGTGGTTTTGTTACTATAAACACCCTTTAATTTAGAGATTGAAATGGGATACAACATGAAAGCTTCCAAATTCGGCCAACATAAACTAAGGAGCCCTAGATACAAGTCCCATTTTAGAATTTCTAACAATGTTATTTTATAATTAAGGTCGGAACCCTTTAAACTATTCAACACGGGTACTTTACGATCCAATTAACAAAGTTTGGCATGGTCTTTTCATAAACAAATCCGCACTAAATTAGTAAATTTGTTGAGATCTTTTTATTTATACAGGCCAGAATTAGACGTTTATAAAAATCTTAATTTATACTCTAACAACTTTTTTTTTTTTAATAAAAATTACATGACTAATAATATATTAAACAAAATATCTAAATAAAATAACTCAGCTATTATAAAACCTAAATATAAATAAATCTTAAAATCACACATTAATATAATGTAGGGTGAAATTGACTAAAAGAGCTTTAAATAGATTTTCCCAACTCATTTATTAAAAGGTCGGATTTTTTTTATTTTTTTTTTTTTGAACCTACTAAAAAAAATCTATTACGAGTAATAGATCAGGTTTGAGTCTAATAGTTTATATATACTCCTCCGTCCCTGAAAAGTTTGCATTTTGATGGAACGAAGTTTAAGAAAAAAATGTACTGTAATAATTAAAGTCTTGAAGGCAATTTTATAAAATTTTATATATAAAGTAAATAAAGTAGTTTGATTGAGTGTATAGTGGACTCCAAAAAATATTGTATGAAAGGTAAATACGTGTATATCGTAAGAGTGACTATGTAAACTTTTGAGTACGGAGAGGTTATAATACTTTTTAACAAAAAGTTTGGCTCCATAATATTCAAGCAAGTTGGCCATCTACAAAACTTAAAACTTCTCAACCACTTAGCTACATTAATAATTAGCACATTAATACCCTAATTAAAAATTATCAACGCATACTTTATACTCCCAATGTGGCCCATTTCTTAATTCTGGGAAGTTATTCCTTTCCATCTGCACACCTTTTTCCAGCTCTAAACATCAACCAACTCTTTGTAGCCATCACACACACACAAGGAACAACTACTATACATTAGTTGTTTTTTAAATTCGAAGAAACAGAGCTATAATTGACAAATTTAATTCACAATTATGGCTACATAAAAACCCATCAAGAAAATGCACCCAGCCTCTTTAATACTGTATCTATAAATTTATTTCTTTACGAGTTTATATATTTCTTCTCTTTAATGACATGTGGCCGATTTATTACTCAAGGAAAAAACCATCAAATTATTATTGTGAAAATAAGTGTAACGTATTTAATTTTGTGCTATATGTCAACCACTAAAACTACCAATTAAAAATATTGGGCTTCTGAGTACAATCATACTAACGTAGCGTACATAATTAAAAATGGAGAGAAATTTAATTTGAGGAGTTGGAGTATATAATTGGCTTAATTGTGGGCCAAGTCTAACCGATTACAATAAACGCAATTCATATCAGTCTGTTTAATTTCTGCAAACATTGGTATTAGTCACATTAAAAATTGTAACGACTCTTTTTTTTTTTAAAGAAGTTGTACTGTGTATGCAATTAATTGAAATTAAATATCAATTTAAAATCTTTAAATTTTTCTAGATATCTTAGTTGGGAATTGACGCAAGATAATCAAACGTATGATATTGCAGTTGGATCGAGTACTAATTTAATTGTAAGAATTTCATTTTACTCCTTAGGTCAAGTAAAACAAATCAAACAAAGTAGAGCTTTATTTGATCATAGAATTAATTAATTCTAAGCTACATGATTATAGAACGGTGTTGGGTCACATGTATGAATTAATGTTTCAACGAAATTCAGTAATTCATTCATGTGACAGAGTTTTACTCTGTTTGTCACATGTCTATTGCAACTTTTTTTTTTTTCATATATCTAGTAAGTAGAGTTATTATAGATAATAGTCAATCAAATATATAAATATTTCGGCCTTTATTTTTCTCAACAAAATCGCTTTGGTTTAATAAAAATAAAAAAATCATACTCCCTCCGTCCCGGAGGAACTTGCACCCTTTGACCGGCACACATTTTAAGAAATGTGTAATGATTGATGTTTTGAAGGGTAGTTTTGTAAATTTTTATGAATAAAGTAAAATAAAAAGTAGATTGAGTGTGGAAAAGTAATGGCATATGGGTAAATATGAGTATATTTCAAGGGTGAGGGTTGTGAAGATATTTCCTTTTATGAAGTGTGCAAATTGGTATGGGACATCCATTTATGGAAAGTGTGCAAATTTCTGTGGGACAAAGGGAGTAATGATTTAAGGAGAAGACTCGAGCACAATCAACAGCCTAGCGCTCTTGCCAATCTTGTCCAAGATAAATGTACAATTTTAGAACTGGATATATATAGCTAGCTTAATTGGATCATGATATATTATATATTACTCCATTGTCTAATTCTATTTCGTGCAATTTGTTGGTATAGATGTGTCATGTGTGTACGTCCCCTCCTAAAAAAAATGTGTGTACGTATATTATCATAATCATGTGGTCTCATATACATTAGAGAAAGTCATGTAAACATATGTGTAAGATTACATCTTTACTTTTTTATTATCTACATGGTCATTTAATACTCCATATTATTATTATTATAAAAGTAAATATATTAAAGTATGATATTTAATTCTTGTAGGATAATTATTTAAAAAAGATAAATAAAATGAGACAGACAAATACTCCCTTCTTCAATTTTGTCATTCACTACAAGAAAACTGACTTTTAGTGACAACATCCTCTCACTATTGCTTCTCTAGCTAAAAGTCTTTAGTGATAGGAATTTGAGAATTAATGACAGGGCCTCTCACTAAAAGTCAATTACCGTCACTAAAGACTTTTAGCTAGAGAAACTATAATGACAGGAATTTTGTCACTAAAAGTCATTTTTCTTGTAGTGATTTTTGGTGTCTCATCGAAAGTTATTTATTTCATTTTTTTGTCATATCCACTATTTACTCTTTACTTTTTCTCTTTTTTATACCTCTCTCTATCTTATTTTTTTTTATCTATATCTACTTTAACAACTCATTACAAACAACTTTTGAAGGGATTTTGAAGGGATCAATTGAGGAAGTAATAGATAGATAGGGGAATATGATATAGACATATAGACGGTATTAAGAAATGAATAAAAATTATTAATTCTTAAACAAAATTATTTCAGAAGGTGATGTGAGGTATTGGCCAAGTGGCTTAAAACAAGAAGGTTGGTGGTTGTGGAAACAATTAAGAGGAGGACATATGTTAAACCGAAAACATAGATTTTGTGATGATCGCTTTTAAGATATGAAATAAAATGTAGCAACAAATTAAAGTAGAAGTTTCTCTTACCGGCCGGGCCGGGTCCCCACCCCCATTTCTTTCTTAGGTTTAGTTAATGCATAGTATATAGCATAGGCACGCCCACCCCTTCAAATACTTCTGACACAAATTCACGAGCATCAGCAACTCACATTTCCATCTCCCACCTATTCAAATACAACTTTCGACCCACTATTTTGGGTACGCTCAATACATACATTTATATACACACTAAAATATATTAATATTCATGTCAAAATACATAAATACTCCGTATATCATATCGTGAAAATCATCTATAAAGATTTATTTTTTTCAATTTGCTTCTCAATATAATGTACTCCACCTGTTATCTATTTAATTACTCATTTTATCATTTTTTTTGTCTCTTACTAATTAATAACACATACTTAAAATAGTAAAATAGTATTTTAACTATCTCCTTAAAATATCTCAATATTACATTAAATGTCATCACTTTATTAGTACTAAAAAGCATTTTTACTACTTTTAAAGTTGAAAAGTCATTATTAACCTCACTTTTATCTTTTATAATACTAATACATAATTTATACATTAAAACACATGTCCAAAAGTTATGGATCTTTAAGTAGGGGACTGAGGGAGTAATAGACAGTTGTTAAGAAATTTATCTTCCATTTTGTTTCAAAGTATAGTAATAGCTCCATGATAGCAGTAGAAACTGGAAGGATGAGAACAAAAGTTACAACTTTATACACACGTGTACATGATTTTTTTTGCAAGGGGGCACAAAATTAATATAAAATACATTGAATATTATATTTCTCAACATTAGAGTTAGAGAATACAGATCAAGAGTCAACACCTTGAAGATCACTATTCGATGCCACCTCACAGGCCACCTAGGATGACCACCTCATCGGCCTAGTTAGCAAGTAAAGCCTGTCCCTGTAGGACAAACATCCACCTCCACAAGGATTTTTATATATCCACATAAACCTGTTAAGCCTCCTTGTCCAAGAGTGATGATCGATGAGACAACTTGGTAATAATGCAGTTGTTGCTTTCATGTAATATGTCTTTGATCTAATTAATATACCCAACTTGAATATTTAACACAAAATTACTCTTTCTTTTCATAAACTCTCTTGAACTTTTCAGAATAGTTTTAAATACAAAAATCTTGATAGTTATTTGTCTCCACATAAATTCATTATTTGATTGGTTTATCTCAATTATTTATGTTTATTATAATTCGACTATATATCAATAGTATGAATTCGGATAATTTACAACACGCGTACGTACGTGGAACTATCAAATTTGTATAGGGAAATCCAACATTGATGTCCCACGCACTTTACCACTATGTCACACATATATAGGTTAAAATTAAATTCCAATATCTAAATTATTTGGTAAGAAGCATCTATACTTCCTAAATACAACGCAAGAGAAATTAATACTATATGTAGAAAGAGCGCACGTAGCTGCCACTCACGGGCCTATTTAAGCAGCCCCTTTCATCTCAATTTCTTCACCATAAAACCACCTACAACTCTTTCACAAAACACAACTCTCCCACCAAAAAAAAAAATATGTCTAGCAATATTAATATCTTCATTACAATATTCATTAATCTTCTTATTCTATTTTCTTCGGCAATGGCGAGGCACTACCCAATACTACCGAGTGCCCCTTCAACAGTTTTGCCATTAGGCTCAAGAACCAGAGATACCGGCCTAACCATGACGCCATTGTTGAACCACAAGCTGCGACGTCGTTTTCACAAAAGAGAGGTCAAGAATTGCATGCCTAAAGGCTCCCGCCGCTCCTCGGCGCCCAGCCGCTACGTCAATTATCATGTACTCGGCTCATCCAGGTGCTTTTCCGCCGCCGACCCGCCGTCACATTAACCATATCATCATCTTGTCCGAAACCAGTTTTGAATGTAATGAATCCCATCGGTTTTCGCCTAGAAAACTATTTTCACTAGTTAATGTAATAATTTTTTCGTTTTTTTTAATAAATTCGATCAGTGTGCTACTTATAAATTTGATTGATGACTTTGATGAAATCAAGTGTGAAATTATATAATTGATGAATACGGATCAATTTCTTGTGAATTTTACACAATTACATAATATAATTTTATTACATGCAAGTGTAACTGAGTCACTACACCATTTTAATTTGATTTTAATGTGGTAAATCAAAAAGTGAATTGAACATTTAAAAATATATCTAAATCACGTAAAATTCAATTGCATACACGGATTTATCTTAAATAATAATGCATAAGATAAAAAAAATAAAAAGACAATGGAAATGATGAATTTAATTAATTACGGATTCATTCATCTAATAATATACATAAAACTCTCTTTTATAATTATCATTGTAGTAAGCGAAGTGTAATTATTTTTATAAATTAATCTCAAAATTACTAAACAAAAATATTTTATACTCTGAGAGTCCACGTGTCAACTTTTGCTCATAAATGGTAGGGGTGCCCTTAATCGATATCATGATAATCATGATTTTCAACAAGATAGGTCTATTTACTTCTGACTTTTGTACGTACTCATATATGGTAGGGGTACCCCTAATCTAATTAAGTAGTGATTCATTTCTCATGCCGTACGATACGAATTTTCGTTGTTCAAATTATCTCTATTATGTAACGATTTTAAATTTTGTAATTTATTTATTTAATCAGTGGATGATATTTACGTTTTCATAATTTCATTACCTATGTCATGAAATAAATTTGCTTAAAATAATAAAATGTGCATGTAACAGCTAGCTAGCTAGCCAGCATTGAGTCACACACGGTTAAAATAGTGTGCACACACGTACGTAGGTTTAAATTGAATGTGGAATTAAAAATGGCAAGGAGAGAGCTGGTAGTGTACGTTTACTATCAAGAGTTGTCTCATAAATAACAAAATAAATAAATTGGTTGCAGTAAAATTAATAAACCAACAGGCACAGTTGTGAGAAAATAAATAGCACACACATGTTTTCCGCCTTTCCTTCCTCAACTTTTGAATTTTCTTTCCAGAGGATTTCCGTTTTCTCTTGTGAAATAATTAATTTACGTACAGCACGAAACAAATACTGAAATAATAAATACACTGTATTTTCTTGAGAAATTTTTGTCCTTCCTAGTAAACATGGACGGAAATATTTGAAAATATCCTTGATATGTCGAATTTTCGTGGTTACTGATATTGATATTGAGAAAATCAATGTTTCTATAATATTTGTAAAAGAATTAAAAAATATGAATAAATATTGATATGGAATAACAATATCGAACCTAATATTGATAAGATATCGGGAGAATATTGGAAACAATCAAAAAATTGTCGATAATTTTTTTTTAAATCGATAAATATGATATGAAATAATATTGTATATTGGAGTATATTTTATACTATAAATTTATTACTAATGTGTTTAAATGTTTGTTATTGTACTAAATTTCCATTATAGTAGAAACTCTATAAATTAATAATATAGTAGAAACTCTATAAATTAATAATCTTGGGACTATTCAAATTTATTAATTAAAAGAGTTATTAATTTATCTATAAATTAATAATTATTAATTTATATATTAAATAATATTTTATTAATTTATGGAGTAATAAAATACTCAATTTATAAACACCCTTCCAAACTTCCGGCTGTTATTAATTATTGTATATCAAATGAAGGTCTAATTTGAAAGAATCCTTCAATCTTTCACATTATTATGCTTTATTGTGTTCATTGTATCACTTTATGAACATTAAAAAATATTTTTTTATATAAATATACAAGATCAAAATATGCTAACACAAACAAAATCATACACTTATGGGGCTATTAAATCAACAATCACGTTGAATAATTTTTTGTTGAGTTATGAGAAAACGACACATAAGTTCTTACAATGATAAGGAAAATTAGAGATAAGATTTAAGGTGAAATTAATTTTTTTTTAAAAAAAAGACAATTGAGTCATTTTTCAAGAAACCTTCATAAATCATTCATGTAAATATGTAGTATATAAGAAATTATTAATTTATATTTTATATGAGGTCTATAGGAATTATAAAAAAATGTATTATCTTATAATATATTTTAGCGAGTTTATTAATTTAACACCCTATCCCCGAGTTGGGACCGACCAAAAATATTATCTTAAAGAGTTTATTAATTAATCGAGTATTAATTTATAGAGTTTCTACTGTATTTTTATAATTTACCATATTAATATATCTATCGATATTTTCACAAAGTTAAGGTATCAGTATTTCTACCCATATCGATATTTTCATCCTTGCTCGTAAATGAACAGTATGGTGGTCGCTTTCTTCGAGGGTAAAATTATCTTGTGTTTTGTGAAATGTACACAAAACTTTCATGTGTTTCATTAATTGCATAAAACTACAATTTCACTTTGAGTCTATTGACTTATATTCTTTGGTAATATACAAATTTAGTCTATATGTCAATTTTGTAGGAGCCTAATTTTTCAATGAACTAGTGGAGCTTGAATGTTGACAAATGAGATTGAATTGAGTTTAAATGTGAATTTAATGGATGAGTTTGGTTTGAAAGTGAAAAGAAAAAAAAAATGAGAAAAGATCAATGGTGAGTTGTACATGAACAAAAAATTGAGTTGATGAGAAAAAAAAAATTGAAAAAAAATATTTCGTGTGTACAAACAATATTTTGATGGAGTTTCAAGTTCAAACGTGTTTAATGGTGAAGTTTATGCTTCAAAATTTAAGCAAATGAATTATGGGAACTTGAGAATTTGAGTTGCAACTTGATCAATTGCAACTTTTCTCTTAAGAGTTTAAATATGTTTGACGAGGCGTCTTTACTTTTCACTCCACTAGTTTATGAATCAGTTTATCAAAATCTTTTATATCTTAATCAAAGAGTCTACATTACAATCAAGTGATAAGTCCTTGTTGATTTATAAATTGAGCACATAACCTGTGGGGGAGAACGTAGACATTTGACAAACATATGGTAGTGCATTTGTGTGAATTGATTTTGAGAACATATATTTCTCCAATATACACTTTAAGGAGAATTAAGGCTATATATATTAAAAGAAACAAAAAAAAAAAAAAAAACACTTACTTGTAAGAAAATTGTGAATTGAACACTTAATCTTGCATGGATTTTAGTATAACTTGTGAATTTGTTTGTTGATGTTTATACTTCATGGCTTGACTAGATTGATAAAGTTGACAATCACTTATTCAATTTTTAATGAATTTTTTTGCAATCCTTCCTCTTGTTTTATTTTATTTCGATGTTCGAGGATGAGCGACACTTAAGTTTTGGGGGGCAATAAAGAAAAATAATATTATAAAGTCAATCGAATGAATAAATCAAGAATCAGAGAAATTGAAAGCAAAGCGTACCAATTAATTTGAGCATTATTGAAAAAGGCCCTGGCTATATACCCTTCCAGACTTGTTAAATATACTCCCCCGATTGATGCACCCCTCTTAAAATTGATTATGTTAGATGTACTTCCCATAAAATACCTAATTTGCCCCTTTCTCTTAAATTTATACATGATACATATACCCCTCTTAAAACCTAATTTTCCTTCTTCTCCCACCCTTTCTTCTTCTCCTCTCTGCCTGCCGCTCTCCACCGACTATAGCCGCCTATCACCCTAGCCGAAGACCCCCGTCCCTCGCGACGCCCAATCGCCCTCCTCCTCCCTCGCGCCGCCGCCGCCATGCCTTTCCCTACGCCGTCCCTTTCTACAACAGAGCTTGCCCCTACGTCGTCTCACCGCCGGCGACTCCGTCCCCTCCCTCCTTCTTTCTCTCTATTTTTTTAAAAAAAATTTATGCCTTCGTTTTTCGACGGTGGCGGCGCCTCTCTCTCCCAGCGTCGTCGCCACCGCCTCCTCCTCGCAAGGCCGCCCCTCTCCTCGCTCGCCCAGCCGCCGCCTCCTCCTCTCCAAGGCCTCCACTCACCCAGCCGCCGCCGTCTGCAAACACAGGTAGGGTTCATTCCGTTTTTTTTTTTCTTCCTTTTTTTTCTAATGTCTGCTTTTTTCTTTTTTTTTTTATTTTTTATTTTCGACAACCCTTCATCGAAAATATACACGGTCGTCCACAACTAATTATCGACCATAGTGAATATTTTTGATTAAGAGTTGTCAAAATTTTTTTATTTTTTTTTTTAAATTTCTTTCGACGAAGAGTTGTCGACGAGAGGGTTTCTCGTCAACAAACCAGTGTCGATAAGAGGGTTTTTCGTCAATAAACCAGTGTCGACAAGAGAGTTTTTCGTCAACAAACCAGTGTCGAAAAATGTAAGTGTTTTATTTTTTATATATCTAGTGAGTGGCGGCGGCGGTTGTCGGAATTGCAGCAGTGGCGCCTCCATTAGTTAGGGTTAGGTTTTTAATTTAGAAGGGTGTATCTATCATGAATATTTTACTAAAAGGGTAAATTGGATATTTTATATGTATATTAAATTAATATATATAGAGGGGGAGTATACTTAACAAGTCTGGAGGGTATATAGTCAGGGCCTTGAAAAAATGTCAACTCAAATTATTCATTTGAAGCCCAAGTGTTCCTGGCCCATAATATTTTAGAAAAATGAAATGAAAAAGGGCATGGTTATACGCACACATGCAATTGTTGAGGACATCCACTTTAACTTTTAATTAATTTGGGACATGTACGAAATTTCCAAACTACAATTTTCTTATTTTTAAATAAATTGACTTTCCAAATACACCCACACCTACCCTAATAATCTAAGAATGCTGGTGCTGCCACCATCGTCTCTAGCTAACCATCCGACAATGTATTTTAACGGTAAAACCCAAATTAAACAAAACTCTAGCATCCAAAATAAAACAAATAAAGTAAAACCCCAAAATAAACAAACTCTAGCACCCAAAACAAAACAAGTAAAGCAAAATCAGTGTAAAAAAAAATTAATCCAAAATAAAACATTTTTTAAAATTAGATAATGAATTTTTTTTTTCCCAAAACAAACCAGAGTTCTTCCTATGCCCAGAACAAAACAATCACACTTTTGAATTTTTATCTCGATCAACCACTGTTGAAAAAAAAATCGAAAAAAGAAATTGGAAATATCTCTAAATCTCGAAAAATAAATTCAAATAGGTCACAAATTTTGAAAAAGTACCAAAATATCAATAAACAATTTCGAACAAAGCTAAATAATTCGAAAAATATAATCGAAAAAATTCAAAAAACAAAAAAAAAAATCAACGTGGGGCGGGGAGGCGTCGGCTAGGGAGGAGGGGTGAAGTGAAAAAAATGCAAAACCAAAAGAAGAAGGGGCGGATTTCCTAACAAATCGGAAAATCGAAAAACCCAAAACCTTCTTCTTGTAGATCGGTTACAGATCGAGCGATCTTCTTCAAATGGGGCCGCGACGTCCTTCTTCAATAAACGGCGGTGGTGTCCTTTTTTAACAAATATGTGGCGGCAACGATGTTCTTCAAAAGGCATTGACGGTGGCATCTTCAACGCCGAGGATATAATGATGGAGGATGAAGAATAGAGTGGGTGTAACATCTAAGAAGCAACTAGTCGACGACAAATTTTTTTTTTTTTTAATAAATCGACTTTGCGACGCAAGTGTGAGGGGAGGGAGAGACAGCGACTTAAGGAAGGGGAAGGAGCGCCTGTGGAGGGGAGGGAAGGGGAGAATGGGAAAAATTTTAGGTTTTTTAAAAAATGTGGTAGGAGGAGTAATTTGGAGAATTTGCGAGGTGTGTACTCATCGTAGGGGGAATGTTCTAAGCGGATGGGTGTCTTCAACAATCATGTGTGTGTATAACTGTGGCCAGAAGAAGAATTCAGTCCAAATTGAGGCCCATTCGGCTGGGCCCTGCAGCAGCCAATATTAGTAATTTTTAGGGTACGGCTATTTGCACCTGCATATTTGTTAAGGACATTCCCCCTCCAACTTTATTAATTTAATATTGATGTAGAAAATCTAAAATACCATTTTAAGTAAAATACCACTCCTAAATGCACGTCCACCACTAACTACACTCCCTTTCAACATTTAAACGTTATTAGTGTGAAAATTGCTCGAAATTCATGTGTTTAATTCGCATAATTTCATAGAATTTCATTTCAATATTTACATTAAATTGACTAATTGGACTTGAAATGAGAAATGTATGTATTTTACTATTTTTATAGGGGAGTGAGATTTTTTGGAGCAAAACACACCTTAACTATTTTATGAAGTCAATTGAAGGAGTGGGAAGTGAATGAAGCCAAAACGAGCCAAAGAATGAAAGGAGGAAGTTATTTGGGCCAACAATTAGACTCCGTTTGGATGGAGAGATTTGATCTATTGATTTCAAATCCATCATTCAAATTCAAATCCACTCCCCTTGTTTGAATTTAAAATGAAATGAATGGATTTAAAATCCAAAGCATATTTTTTTAGGTAAAATTGAGAGGATTTTAAATCCTCTCTAAAACCATGTCATTTGAAATCCATCTATTTTCAAAGTCTTTCATTTAAAATACCTCCTCAAATCAAATCCCTCCATCCAAACACAACCTTAAATTGTTTGGCCCATCTAATTAAAAGCATCGGCCCATTTACAAAATCAAATTGGAAGCAGCCCATTCCTTGAACAATTAAAGGGACCGAATTGCCATTATTCTTGGGCGGGGGGTTATACACACACCAACCTATTGAGTACACCCACTAAACATTTTTTCATCTTTCAGGACATATGAAATGTCACATATGCCCCTCGTGTGAAATTTATTAAAAAAAACAAAGACGAGTACACCCACCCATTCCATTTAACTACAGAATCATAACTACCATCACCACCGAAACAAACATCATACTTCAACAAAAAAATAAACTATTAAAAACACAAAAGTTCAACAAAATTAAAAACAAAAAAAATCTTAAGATGTTCGAAAATATTAACGGAACAAAGCTAAAATGTCCGAAATTTATTACCCAACAAACTCAAGTAGCCCGAAGTTTTTTTTCGCACTAACACATATTGTCTTGAAGTTTTTTTCGAACAATTTTTTTTTTTCGAACAAACACAAATTGTCCGGAATTTTTTTTCAAACAAGAATTGTTTTTCGAACAAACGCAAATTGTACGAAAATAATTTCTAAAAAACTTCCAATTGTACGAAAAAAAATCAATGAACAAACTAAAAAAACCCTAATACACACTCAGATCGGTAAAAAAATTCAAATATTCTAAAACCCTAATTTTTTTCTTCAGAAATCTCACATTTTCTATTCTTTCTAAACCCTAATTTTCTAAACTTACCGGTTGTGAACGACGAGGAGGCGTGCGCGGCTGGGCGGTGGCGTGCATGGCGAGGCGGTGGCGTGCGCGACGAGGCTGGAGACGCGACGGAGCAGCGCCTTCTTCTTCTACAAATCCGAGACGGGCGGCGACGGAGTGGGGTGCTCAAGCCGACGCGAACAGGTGGCGGCACCGTGCGAGCGGCCGCGTGGAAGGAGGTGGTGGCGTGGGTTGCGCCCTTCTCCAGCAAGTAGGCGGCGTCGACGACCGTCTTCTTCAAGGAGGCGGAGGCGCGATTGAGGGAATGAGTGGCGGCGAAAATGAAGAATTGTGAGTGTGTGTACTGATTTGTGGAGGATATGAAAGGATTTAGGGTTTTAATAGGAAGAAGGGTATTTTTGAGTTTTCACCGTGGGTGTCCTCATCTCGTTGTGTGTGTCCTAATCTAGTGGATGTCCTCAATAGGTTGATGTGTGTGTATAACCGCGCCCTGGCCGTGTGAATTGTAGCTATGACAAATGGGCCACCATTCATTTTACTTTCCAAACCCATCCTATTTAACATTGGAGATGCGCGCAAATAGCAGCTGGTAATTGAAGGGGGGCTTCGGCCAATACAAGGGGACACAATGAAACAGGAGAGTTCAACACAGAAGAGCCGCGAGGGATTGACGCAGAAACAGACAACTCATTGGGGAAATCCACTCCACTTCACCCCCTACACTCCACTCATTAGTTTAACTTCTAGTTTTTTTAATGTCATAGCTAGTTTTAAAGTGAGTATTTCATAGTATTGGAGAATTTGAAGACCTTATGAGGTGATACCTTTCTTAATTTAATATTCAGTTATTTATGTTTTATGAATGTGTTTTCATTTGATAATTTAGTTATTGGCTAGGTTTATTGTATTTAAGTGTTTGGATTTATGATGAAATTATATTTTTAGCTTGATTTGAATTATTAAATTATATTGGTGGTGTATTGATTAAGTTAATGGATTTTGAATGATCATTTACTTGAATTCAATTATTAGATTATATGTTGAAGCTTGATTACTGCAACGAGAGTTGATTAGTCTTGATAGATAGTTTAATCGAGGGTTGGGAATTGAGTAGATTGAGTTAATATTAGATTATCGCAACGAAGTTGGATAATTTTCATTAGAACCTCATTAATCTACATTAATTATTTGAGTGTGAATTTGGGTAATTGGTGAGGAGACCAGAGGAGCTTGGTTTCTAGTATTCAAGTGGAAAAGCATGATTGTGGATTAAATTAGTATAGCTTAGGTAGAATTCTCTAATTGTGTGATTACTGGGAAAGAATGACTCTATTCTTCCTCCCAAGCTTAGGTACTTTATTATATACATTCTTAGTGATTCTTAGTGATTGCTCTTATCATACACCAATCAATGAATTAAACGTACAAGTTAAGCTTTAATCGATTTTCACATAACGAAGAACACCCAAACACTACTTCTCACTATTTGATATTTGATCATCATTTTACTTGCTTTCTTCATTAGTATTATTTAGTTAAAATTTTCATTTAGTTTTAATAGCTCAACCCATGTTCTTTCACTATAATTATGTGACGAGGCAGCCATTTGGAGAGTTCTCAAGCTCACCCAAACTATTTTTCATCATCTTTCATATCAAATACATAGTTTTAGCTATAAAATTAAGTAATTTTCCATAAAATAGTTTACATTTGAGTTCTATTTTCATTATCAAAGCAATGATTCAAGAAGTTGTAAAGAATTTTAAGGTTTTGTCTACATTTGGGCGTCATTGATTTGGGACACCTTCATACCCATGTATCGTTCCACTGCGATTTGGAGAGCAGTTTGGGGCAAGCTGCCCACGTCGGAATGACACTCGTCTTTTAAGATCCAAGGTCCGTCGATTAGTGTGTTGTGTCGTAGAGATTCGGAGTCTCTTGATCATCTGTTGGCCCGATGCCCGTTCACATTAGAGATTTTGGGCAGTTTGACCCACATATTTGGGGTCACGATTCACACTGGGATCAGTTTCCTATACATCTTTCTTTAGGCCACTAAAGTTCAGTTGGGCCCGCAATCTTTGGAGTTGTGGAGGACGTGCTTCGTCACAGTCATTTGGGTCATCTGGACTCTGCGGAATATAGTGATTTTCGATGCGGTTTCGCCCTCTGTTAGGAGATACATGGCTCAGATCATTTCAGGTATCAAGGAGGCCAACAACATTGGTAGGGGTTATTCGGATGGCACAGTTCGGGATCTATTGATTGCTAGGGCTCTTGGTGTTTCTAACAAACATAGACTGACGAGACAAGGCTCGTCTATGGTTTGGTTTCTGCTTGATTCGGGTTGGTACAAGGTTAACACGGACGACAATGCTACTTCTTCCTCGAGTAACCTGCATGCAAGGGTGGTTTTCAGGACCTTCAGGGGATTCTTCGTGATTGCGGTTGCCACTAAGGTGGGTTGGGGCCTCCCTCATGAGGCTGAACTGGCTGCTACACTTATGGCACATGGCACTTCCTTTGGATTGAGTCGGACTCGACACTCACGATTGACATTTTTATGAACTTCAATCCCTCTATTCCTTGGCGTCTACAAGGCCTTTGGAGTCAGATCCACCATCTTACGCAATACATGCACATCAGATACTCACACGTCTTTAGAGAGGCCAACAAGGCGGCAGATGTTGTGACCAAGACTGGCCTTGATTGTGTTTGGAGGGGCTACCCCCCAAACTTTTTACTCTAATTTATGCATGATGATTTATATTCTGTTTTCTATAGACATTGACTTTTAGAGGAGTATACAGTACCTTTTTCCTTGATCTAAGTTTTATCCCTAAGGAGGGTTTTCCCAGGCAAGATTTTAATGGCACTCCGGCCTTTGGCTCGACTTGTGAGCTTATGGTTCTAGATTTCTTTTATTTTATATGATTTACCTTTTATTGTCAAGTAAAGATGTGATATCTTACTTTTATTGAAGCATTTTGGTATTATTGATTATGGGTATATTGCTTCTCTCTAGTTATTTCATTTATTTTGTTAATTTAGCCATGAGCTAAGCATATTTGTATTTGAGTGTTTTGATTTAGCCATGGGCTAGTTGTTTCATTTATATATTGAGTTATCGCAACGAGAGTTGGGTAATTTTCATTAGAACCCCATTAATCTACATTAATTACTTGAATGTGAGTTTATGTAATTGATGAGAATATATACCATAGGAGTTTGGTTTCTAGTGTTCAAGTGGAAAAACATGATTTGAGATTAGATTAACTTAATTTAGTCTTCAATAACACACTAAAGCCAATATGGGACCCACCCAAAAGCAAAAGTAATTAATTACAAAAAGAGAAATTTTACTAATACATAATCTCCTGATATTAGGGCTGTGAAAGATACATGTATTGCGTCACGGGACCAAATAATATACTCCACTGTTCACAAAGAGTGTGCTCACTTTTTTTATACATATTTTTAAAAAAATCATATTTTATTTATAAAAAATGTATTTAGGATAAGGAGAAAATAATATATTTGGTACATACTCAATCTTGTTATTAAAGTAAAAAAAATATTCAAAAGTGAATTATTTAAATAGAATAAACGTATTTTTATGGACCTAAAAAAACAAGTGAGCACACTTTTGGTGGAGGGAGGGAGTATATGTAATTTGTATTAAGGCTGCAAGATTTAAAAAAAAAAGTTTTAAGGCTGTAAGAAAAATACAAAAAATATGGTCTATTTATAGCCTTTCCATAGTAATCTTTTAATTTTTTGACATTGATATTATTTTTTGATGAAACAATTACGAAAATATGCAGAGACATATACACATGCTTATTCAGGACGTTAATAATCGTTTTGTCGCACCGAATGAGAGTAATGTTCACCTAACAACAAATCAAACAAATAAATGAAGAATATTTTAATAATACAGTATGCTCAATTAAATTCTTTGAGATAACTTAAGAGATACATTATGCTGTATATTAATTACTTGTAATAAATGAGTGCTTTGTATAATTAAAATTATTAATTGTTTCACTAAAAATTATAAAAATGGTAAAATTATAATGTCGACAAAAATCAACTTAAAACAAATGCAGATGAGAGAAGAAAAGCAAAATAAGGCGGAAAAGAGAGTCAAAAGATTCCTAAGTAATTCAATTTTTGTTATACTTTTTAATTTTTGGGAAATTTTATTAAATTTCAAAACCATTTTCATATTTAGATATACTCAGTGAGCACACTTTTTATCTGTCTCCTTCCTGAATCCTTTCCATTCACTCTTGTCTTTTTCTTTTTTTTCTCAATTATAATTCCCTCTCACTCCTATGCAAGCAAATGCAAGAACCCAAAGCCTAGATCCAACATTTGTACTCATTTCTTCAGCTCTGGAGCTTCAGGGTTTTTCAACTTAAGAGCATTTAAGGTGAGGTATTTCAGATTGTTAAGTTGCTATTCAGTTTATCCGTTTTGGTATTTTGGTGTTGCTCTAAGTTTAATTTTGTGGGGTTTCTTTTCTTTTTTGTTTTGTTATTAATTATGATGTGTATTGGAACCATTGAGTTGTTGTTGGGCGCTAATTTCAGAATTTGAGGAAACTTAAATTGCATTCTTTTTTGTCTTTATGAGAATTATTCATGGTGCTGAATAAGCTTAAGAAGTGAAGGCTCTGATTGTATGCATTTTGGCTATGTGAAAAGAAAATGTTTTTTGGTTTACTTATGTACTGATTGACCCTAGTATTTCAGCTTAGTCATTTGAAGTTGGGTGAGGCTAAAGATTAGTTTTTTAGTAGAATTGTTACTTCAAAGTGTACTAATGGTGTGTTAATTTCAATTTTCTTGGTTAGTAGATGATAAACGAGGGACTATAGAGTATAAAAGCACTATCATTTGAAAGATGGAAGAAATACAATCTCAATCGGATCACTACAGGTCCTCGTCGTCTTCAGCAAGTAGTCCAGCGAGTAGAGTGCCTTCGAGTAATTTTTTCTACCTGAGAAAGCCCGGTGCATTCAGACAACCTATTTCGTTCGAAGACTCGCCTGATTGGGATGATACGGACATTGAAGTTAAGGTGGAGGAAGGAGGAACTGACTCCATTCATACAGCTACTACTCCCATCTCCCCGTCCCTTTCGAAGCTCAACAGTGGCTCACTTCCATCACCTCCTTTGCCCGAAGGTGCAATTGTTGCAAGGAAGATTGCTGGGGCCTCAATTGTGTGGAAGGATTTGACAGTCACTATAAAGGGTAAAAGAAAATACTCTGATAAGGTTGTTAAGAGCTCTAATGGCTACGCAATGCCTGGAACTATGACAGTGATTATGGGTCCTGCCAAGTCGGGAAAATCGACACTCTTGAGAGCTCTTTCAGGTTAGTTCATTCGTTTTCATGCCATTTTAGCCTTGTTAGAGGTTACTTTTAGGAATAAATGTCAATTCTTTTCTTTTTCCTATTTCAGGTAGATTGCCTGATTCAGCTAGAAGTTATGGCGAGGTGTTTGTTAATGGTGTAAGATCGCGCATGCCGTATGGAGCATATGTAAGCTCCTTTCAACGCCACGTGTCCAAAACCTACATCGTTACGATATGGTTGCCAACGGTTTTATGTTTTTTTGTTACAAAAACTTTGATTTCACGCTTTTCTTCCCTTGTCCCGGATTGCATGTTTCTGAATGAGCAACACGTGTTAAACAATTGGATGATGAAAAAATTATCAACGTTTGGTATTGCTGGGTCTCGAAACTGAAGCTTACCCACAATGTATGAATGTGATTAACTATTCTGAGAGTTGAATAAATAAAATCTTCACTAAAACTAACGAAACATCACCTGACCAACATCCAAATCAACAATCCCAATATTATTTAAGATATCATGGGACCTTTTTAAGCTTCTATGGTCTCCCTATTACTAACTGGAATCAAAGAGTTAGTATATCTCTCCGACCAAAATTGGGTGATGTAGTAAACGTAAAGCCATTAAAGTATATAGAAAATATATGGTCCCAAATGCAAATTTCGTAAACTTTTTTTTGTTACTTTAACGTGTCCAATGACATGGCAAATCATTAAAGACTCAATACTTTGGAGACGCAGTTGTGGTTCTAATATATGATATGATAAATTGGTGCCGCAAAGAGGTGAAAGAGTTGTTTTAGTCGAAAATTGTAGTTTGAAAGGATTTTTTGTTAGCGGTTTTGCTTTGGCTAATAACTGCATATGCAAGTAATGTTTGGAAAATAATGGTTTGTCTCAACTGATTGTGTGGCCTGGTGGTCAAAGTAACAGCTGTATTGCTACGTGAGGGTAGACCATTATACATTACTCTTTCTTTGCTATATTATTTTTGTGTAATTTTTGAGAATGCTAATCAAGTATTTTGTTGTGGTTGCATCAGGGATATGTTGAAAGAGAAAGCACACTTATTGGATCGTTGACTGTGCGTGAGTACCTGCACTATTCAACATTGCTTCAGCTTCCAGGCTTCCGTTTCCAGAAGAGGAGTTCGGTTGATGATGCTATCATTTCTATGTCGTTGGGGGATTATGCAGATAAGCTTATCGGTGGCCACTGCTATATGAAAGGTCTTGCTAGTGGTGAGAGAAGACGGGTCACAATTGCTAGGGAACTTGTGATGAGACCACATATCTTATTTATTGATGAGCCTCTTTACCATCTTGACAGGTTTTTTTCTATTTTTATTCATGAAACTATTGTACTATTTGGGGGTTAGCTATACGTACCATTATGGCCTTTTGCCATGTTTGCATGAAATAAAAGAAAAAGGCACTTGCTGAATATGAAATTCATTAATGAACTTATGATATCGTTGTAGATCCCAAGATGAAGAAATTGTGGGCTTTTTTAATGAATCATCTAGCTGTTTGCTTTACTAAGAAATTATATCATTTGTCAAAGCTTACACGTGGCAATGCGACAAAGTTAACTTTTTTTTTAAAGCATTGTACTTTATCCCCATATTTTAATTTTCTAGATTATAGAAACATATCCATATTGCTTGCTCTTGATAACCGCATGAATATAGAGTGTCTTAGCTTGAGCCTTGAATTTTTTTTTTTTAACTGAGCATTCGTATTGGCACTTTATTAACATGCTGCTTTGAGTATCGACAAAGTGATAATTGTTCCATAGTGGTCCATGCCAGGCCTAAAATAGTTCCCTTATCTGTTTTCAAATACTAACAAATATATTTTTCATGTTCAGTGTATCTGCACTTTTAATGATGGTTACCCTGAAGAAGCTTGCGAGCACCGGGTGCACTCTGATATTCACAATTTACCAAAGTAGCACGGAAGTGTTTGGCCTTTTTGATAGAATTTGTCTTCTTTCTAATGGAAATACATTGTTCTTTGGGGAGACACTCGCTTGTTTGCAGGTAAGGTCTGAAGATATTGTCTCTGGGAAATGATTACTTATAAAATATATAAATTTTCCCAACTGAAAAGTAGTTTGTGATACCTCGCCCCCGAGTCTATTAAACTTAGCATGGCTTGCATGTACCTGTTGACAAGGATGTCATTTTTATATATCTGTATTCTGGTCAATGAGATTTGGTGAAGTTAATATCCAAAATATTAGGCTGTTACAAGTGGTAAAAAGTTTTATTCATGTTCTCTTTTAGCATTAAATTGAAAATTCTTTTTTTCTTGTTTCTGCAGCATTTCTCCAATGCTGGATTTCCTTGCCCAATTATGCAAAGCCCTTCCGATCACTTTCTGAGAGCTATAAACACAGATTTTGATAGGATAATTGCTATGTGCAAAAACTGGCAGGTATTTTCCTTGTATTTTTCAGTGGATAAACTTCTTGAGAAACTCTCTGGTTAATTTTGGCTGAACTTAGCAGTTGCCTTGTTAATGCAAATTTCAATGGTACTATTTAAGTTAAGCATCTTCTCAAGCCTATAGTGCAAACCAGCTTTAAAAAAAAGTCCTCCCTAAAGTTTGTAACGAAGTCTATTCTTATAACAGGATGACCATGGGGAACTTTCATCAGTTAATATGGATACTGCTGTAGCAATACGCACTCTTGAAGCAACATTTAAATCATCTGCAGATGCTGCTGCTGTTGAAGCTATGATTTTGAGGCTTACTGAGAAGGTAGAGTGGTTCTTGCTTTGTATAAAATTATATTGATCTTCAACCTTTTCTCTCTTTTCTGTACTTACAGTTTTATTTCAGTATTTTTCGATAAGCTGTTGATTTATTGCCCCTTTACTAGTAAAAAGATTAATATTTTATAAATTCATATCTTTCTCTTCTGTATTTACATCCCATCCTATTGTTATCAAAATTTGCTGATGGAATGAACTCGTGAAGATCTTTGTAACTTTATCACCATGCTGCTAAAATTATATACTTTCCCAGCTCACGTATGCGCCTCTGATTGGCTTGCTTTCTTTTTTGGCCTTCTTCCAGCTAATAAAACAAAATACAGAAAACAATTACGTATATACTAAACTATCAGTGGATAAGTGGATTTCAGTATCCATTAATTGGATGTGAAGTCGTGAATATGCATCTGTTTGCTTAGTTATTTGGAATCCTGTCTCTTGTGTTGTTTTAGGGAAGAAAAAAAAAACCATTTGACATTTTATTTGTGATTTTTTTCTTTTCATCAACAGTATGTGAAATTATATGTGAAAACTGCAGGGTCACTTAATATAATTATTGATATATATATATATTATATGCTTATACATATATATTCTTTAGGGAAAATAACTTTTAGTCCTGTAAGTTACCCCTATTTCGGTTTCAGTCCTGTCGACTTTCACGAAATAAAAATAGTCTGATAATTTTCAATCGTTCGGCATTTTAGTCCAGAAAGAGCATACATTAAATGTACCCTCCGCACCAAATTTCTCGTGTTTCCTAATTGGTGTTTCATTATGGCTACAGGAAGGACCATTCCTCAAAAGCAAAGGCAAGGCAAACTGCGTCTCAAAAATTGCAGTATTGACTTGGAGATCATTGTTGATTATGTCAAGAGAGTGGAAATACTATTGGCTTCGTTTAATTCTATACATGTTCCTGGCACTATGTATTGGTACCGTTTTCTCTGGTTTGGGGCACTCTTTATCATCAGTTGGGGTAAGTTATATCATTCACCAAATAGTTTCGTTTGTATCTCTATCACAATTGAAATGGGTGCATTGTGATTTGCTACTTATTTTTTTGAGTCCTTTCTCTTTGAAGTGTATTGTAAGTTTTACCAAAAAACAGGATGATTCTTTCTTATTTTGCATCGTCTATGCTGAATTTGTTGAGAATGTCACACGTGATCTCAAAACTGCATGGATATATGACACTTTCATTTGTAATCTCCAGTTTTAAATAACAGATGTCATGCATAATAATTACTTTTATCGTTTTTTTCTTTGGTGCTTCTCTCAAATTGCAGACTAGAGCCGGAGCTATATTTTTATTCGTATCATTTACTTCGCTTCTGAGTACCGCTGGTGTCCCTGCGCAGTTGAAAGAAATTAAGGTAATCAATAATCTCATATCTTTTTCTTTGCATATTGGAAAATAGAAATCCTATGAAAAAAGAGAACTTATTTAAATATTGGCAGTTAGTTACATACTTAATATGTGATGATTTAAAAGGTAGTTACTTATTCTTATATTTGCAGGTTTACACCTGCGAAGAAGCAAACGAACATTCTGGAACATTTGTGTTTCTAATTGGGCAACTGCTGTCCAGTATCCCTTTCTTGTTTCTTCTCTCCGTCTCAACAAGTTTGGTCTTCTATTTCCTTGTTGGGCTACGCGATGAGTTCAGCTTGTTGGTGTACTTCACGCTAAATTTCTTCACGTGCCTTCTGGTTAACGAGGGATTAGTTCTACTTGTTGCTTCTGTTTGCCGAAATATTTTCTGGACCATCCTAACATTGGTAACTATACATGTAAGTTTGGTCCTTAATAGATGGAGCTAAATTTATATTTTAGTCAAATTAGACTCGTCTTGAATACGTTTTACAAGGGTCGGTTCACTTTCTCATGGAATTTCCCTATTTTCGAATGTCAGCTTCGGTCTAACTAAAATTAATGTTGTATTTCAGATGGTGATGATGCTTTCGGCTGGGTATTTTAGGATTCGAAGTGCCTTACCTAGAACAGTATGGATGTATCCTATATCCTACATTGCTTTCCATACTTATTCTATCCAGGTAAGTTGATTCTATATAAGTTGCGCCTGCTTATTTAATTTTTTTGATTCTATATAAGTTGCGCCTGCTTATTTAATTTTTTGTTGCGTTGAATACTTAAATTATATATCTGGCCATAAAACTAGATAATGTTTTCAAAATTGGACAGAAGCATTTCTCCAATTTAAAGCTTCAAATATTTTCATTAAACACTTATATTTAAAGGCAAACCTCTTTTCAGAATTGGACTAATGAATTAATGTGTAAAATGTCGTCTTGCCTCATCAGAATCTGCCCACGACCATACTAGTAGTGTTTATGTGGTGCTGATGTGGTGATCTCGAACATATGACGATTCTTTTGGCCTTAATTATCTTTTTTACTTGTATGAATATTATTGTGGAGAAGTATGAAGAGGCTGTGTTTTGATGCAGGGGATGTTGGAGAACGAGTTTATTGGAACATCATACGCTGTTGGGCAGGTAAGGTCGTTATCAGGTTACCAGGCCCTTCAAAACGTATATGATGTATCAGCTGATACTAACTCCAAGTGGGAAAATTTACTTATACTCTTTCTTATGGCTGTTGGTTATCGGGTTCTGGTTTTCATTCTACTTCACCTTCGTGTTAGAAAGACTCTCTTTTTTCGTCGATCTTCCTGTTGTAATGAAAACACAAACAATCCCAGATAAAAGGATCAGAAACATATGATCTTTAGGTGATAGCTACCCTTTTTGTTTTGACAAAATCAGACCGTTTTTTGAGTTATAAAAGAGTGGATCTCTTGTTTTTGGGACACGTCTCTTTGCTCATCTAAGCATTATTTGTTTAAATTCGTGGAATGGAAAGAGAGCCTGTAGCAACTAACAACAGATTTTGTGTAAATATGCCTATTTCTATAGTCTATAGTCTCATGCATGAAATGAAATTTCACTTTGATATTCGAGAAATACTTCAATTTAAAACATGATTTGCATAATATAGTAAATAAGACGTGTCCATGTATGAGAATATGAGATTATTTGGAGTACAATTATTTTTAACTAAAGTGACAAAAATTGATGTTGTGTGAACTAATTTTACCATGCACCTGTTTTACAACCAATATCTTATAGTAATAAAACAACTACAGTTTAAAGAAAGGGCCTTCTAAGGACAGTCCAATGTCGTCTGGACTATCAACAGTCCAGTAATCTGAGCCATCAAATCTGAAATTTAATGGCTTATATGTGATGACCTGCTACTTGTTGCATTTGGCGTCGCAGAATCCATCGCCTTGCATTGCACTTATTATCGTTTTTTGTCGCCCTATTACACTTTTAAATTAAATTTAATAATTTTAAATATATAATTATAAAATTACAAATTTATCCTCACATGATTAATAAAAAAATTAATTGATAATATATAATCTTTATTTTAATTCTCATGTGATTAATAATCATAATAAACAATAAATTATCTTTTTTTATTTGAATGAATTGAATTTTAGGTTAAATTATTAATTTAGTTGAATTTTTTATACAAATTTCTGTTTCGAGATCACAAAATTGGGCGCGGGCTATTGTATTAGTCGGTGGTCTATTCAGAATTCAGAAAATCAGTTGTTACAATTTATGATCATGGAGTAATTGATATGTTTATAATCAGAAAATTAGCAAAGATACTTTATATAATCTAACAGAAAGAGATTCGTTTGGATTTTTTAAAATCAGGAGAAAACCTACAAAATTCCATTCCGATCCCAAACACATTCAAAAAAAACTCTCTGCCCATCCGCTGCTCGATCCCGTTAACATTATGTAATTTATATTTATATTTTTTATTTTTTTGTTCATTTTTAGTTGAATCATGAGTATTATTAGTATGCCTAAAAAGAAAGTATTCTCAAATTGTTGATAATTACTCCTAATTTTTTTTTATGTGATATTGAGCATTCCTCTAATTGAACTTTTGATTTTTTTATGTGTTAATACTCTTCTGCACAATCACATTAATGCAATATTCTCAAATCTCAATTGTTATTCATATAAAATTTGTATAATTTTTATATGGTTATTGATTTGTTATTCATATAAAATTTGTATGATTTCTATATGGTTATTGATTTATGATATTTATTTGAAATTTATGAATTTTATTTATGAATATAATAAGATTCTGACATTTATTAATTTTATTTTTAATGTATATTTTGCAGATATGTTTTCTCAATATGAGAATGATGACACAACTTCATCTAATAATACCTAAGATAATGATTTTGTCATTAAAAAAAAGAAGACAAAAAACATCAATTGTGTGGATTAATTTTTAGGAATTTTGTGTTCATTCATTATAAAATTTCAGCATGTTTTATAATATTTTAGGGGGCTTTTTCGTTGTAATTGTTGAAAGAACATTATGTTATTTTTTTTATTTTTTTGAACATTTTCAATTTAATTATTTTATTTGATAAAACAATTGGGTTGCTCACTTTTAATTAAATGCTAGCCCAAAACATTCTCCACTTACTCGGTTTGCTCTGGATCACAATTTTTTTTTTTTTTTTTTTGACGTAAAGGAGGGACAATGTCACAATGGGCAACGTAGGACTGTTAGTGCCCGTAAAGAATTCAAATAAATTTATAATATATTTTAAGTTTAATTTGTCAACTAAAAAAATATTTGAAACATGTACTCCATAGTATAAATTTGTAAATTTGTTATTCATTTGAATCTAGGTAAATATTTTTCAATACACTCTTAACTCTAGAGGGCTGCAACATATAATTGTCTATGCATGAACATGTTTCAAAAGGTACACACTACACACCTACCATGAAAAGAGACTGACCTTTAACTTTTATTTATCGTCATTGCAAAAGACAATAGAATAAGAAATTATCTTATTCGAAACTTTATGGGAGCCGTGTCATCGAAACACTCAATATTATTCTCAAAATAAAAACTTTACTACCAACATTCCTTCCAAAATAAAAATGTGTCCTCAATAATGTAATTTTCAAGTCTGGTAACAATCAATCTAGTTACATTATACAAATCGGACATTAGGTCAATGTTCGTAAGCAACATTATATGGACACATAATTTTTAGAACTAATCGATGGTCTGATAATGACGTTTTCCTATAGTTCCATTTACATTTTCTAAAGTTTTTTTATTCTGATTTCACCAAAATTCTGCTTTCCAAAACATAGTTTGAGAATGACGTTTTAACACTTTGGAAAAAATAAAGTGTTTATTTCTATTAATTTATGAACAGTGTCGCCATGAGACCATCTCACTTTGAATAAGATAAGTGTTTATTCGTACTAATTACTGTTAATGGTATTACTGATTACAATTTATGGTATTACTCGTTATTACTTATTGTATTAACGACTATAATAAAATCATACATATAATATTATTTTGTATTAAAATTTAAAAAAAATACACATGAAAAAATGGGAAAAAAAAAAAAGGAAAAGGAAAAAAAACGAAGAAATTAAAAGTTTGGAATAAAAACTGAAAATGGGAGACAAAGAGGAAAGGGAAAAAAACTTAGAAAGAAAAAAAATCAAGATTTTTGCCTAATTTCGATAGTTTTTTTTTTAAATTATGTTTTACGTTTTTTTTCTAAAAATATGGATGACTTGATGGTGAATCGACGGTAACTCGGTAATGACTTGACTACAGATTGTAAATATACAAATTAAGGTTGATTTTATTATATTTTGTGTAAATTAATAAAAGGATAATATAGTATTTTAAATGTAATTACTTTTTTAAAAATATTTTTGGGGTGAACTCATAAAATGAGGGGTGTAGATAAACGTGGTAAAAAATAATAATTTAGGGGTGAACTCATGAAATGAGCGGGTGCACATAACCGTGATAAAAAATGATTTGGGGGTGAACTCCTAAAATGAACGGGTGCAGGTAACCGTAGTAAAAAAAGATTTGGGGTGAACTCATAAAATGAGGGGTGTAGATACTTTAGGGGTGAACTCATAAAATGAGCGGGTGCACATAACCGTGATAAAAAAAATGATTTGGGGGTGAACTCATAAAATGAACTGGTGCAGATAACCGTAGTAAAAAAATGATTTTTGGGTGAACTCATTAAATGAGTGGGTGTAGATAAAATATAAATAAAAAATTAAAATTGGTGTGTACCGGTATCTTGCATGTACTCGAGTATCACCCTACAAATTAGGGTTGATTTTATTATATTTTGTGTAAATTAATAAAAGGATAATATAGTCCTTTAAATGTAATTACTCCATTTAAAAAAAAAATCTTCTGAGGTGAACTTATAAAATGAGCAGGTACAGATAACCGTGGTAAAAAATAATTTTGGGTGAACTTATAAAATGAGCGATTACAAATAACCATGGTTAAAAAATGATTTGGGGTGAACTCATAAAATGAGCGAGTGCAGATAACCGTAGTAAAAAAATAATTTGAGGGTGAACTAATTAAATGAGCAGGTGTAGATAAAATATAAATAAAATAATAATTTAATTCTATTAAAAAAATTTAATTTTACGTTCGTATTGTTTAATTTAAATAATATTATTATTAATTTTAATAAAGGATAAAATAGTAAATAATAAAATAAAATTTAAATAATTATTTTAAAATATTAAAAAAAGGCAACAGGTATCAAGTTAGGACGACACAGAGCGATGCAATTTGACATCCGAACTATTAATAGTGCAAAAACTATCCTAAGAAAATTCCTCTAAAGAAACAAATACTCCAATATTTTCAAAATATTACCTTTAAAAATATACAAACAAAATTACAAACAAATTTTACGTTAAAACTAGTTCATACAAAATTTTGCCAAAGTGAAAAATTTCAAGTGCCAAGTGAATGACATTTTGTATAGGCCAAAGTTTTGTATATGCAATTAAGTGAATATTTATGTGTTATTATTGTTTTATTAAAAGATATAATTTTTTTTTTTGACGGATTATTAAAAGATATATGAATTGGCCTGTATAGTTATTTTTACGAAACATTAGATATTTCATTGAAAAATTGTGTACAATTACCCGACATAACAAATGTACCTTTTCACTCATTTTTCATGTATATATATTACTACACATTCAATTTCATTATTTCTATTTTTATTTGATTCCGTTCAAATTATGTTATCTTTTGAGAATGTCATCACATATTTAACCTTCAAATTATTTTATCTTTAACCTTCAAATATCACTTATTTAATAAATATCTAATATTTATTAAACCCTGAGTAATAAGTCTAATGATTGGATCAGGAAGTATATTATGTCTAAGATAAATCATAATTTATTAAAGACAATCAAGTTGATCGCACAAATTTGTACTTGTATATTAATATATATATATATGATTTTGTATTATGTATATCGTGTATTTGTATACAGTTTACAAAATATCTTAATCTTAACCGAACTTATTTTTTATACACAATTATCATATGAAAAGCGAAAAGAATGAACATTGAAAAGACAACTAAATGAACTTTAAACACGAAAATTAAAAAATATAATAAAATAAACAAATGTATTAGATATAATGTGATTGATAGAAAACAAAATATATTTCCTCTGTTCGTCTATAGACTTTTTATTTTATCATTTTGGTCTATTCGACTATAAATTTTTCATACATATTTTGGCAAATACTCCCTCTGTCCCAATTAGATAGACTGATTTGATTTTCACTTATAAAATTAAGAAATCTTATTGGGAAGACACATTAGACAAGTAAAATTTCTATTATAACTCTATTTAATGAATGTTATACTGTACTTTCTAGTATAACTAATGTATGGGGTTATATTAGTAAATGAATTGAAAAATATTACTCTATATGGAAACAAGTCAATATAAATGAGATATCCATAAAATGAAGCCTATCAAATTGAGATGGGGGAGTATCTTTTAATTTTTTATTCTTATGTTTCACTCTATATCTTATATTTTCTTTATATCTCTCTCAATTGTACTATATCTATAATTTAATCAATTTTCATAATTTATATGCTTAAAAGTAATGAAAAATGTATAAACGAGGAAGTAATAAAATGTGATTGAGAGAAATTTGTTAAAAAGAGAATGAATAGTTTTTATGTGGAAGGAAAATGAAAATTGAATACTAGAGCTTTTATATGCAAAAGAGTCTCTAATGATTCCTTAACCATCAACCCTAGCTAGCTTATATAGTATTAATTACATAGGTTTTAATTAGGTGCAGGTCCGTCATCGTGAGGTTATAGTGTGCTATTCACAGACAGGCGTAAAGTACATAGTACCACAAGTACTACTATTGAAGGTGGCCCATTTTGCATTATTTATAAGAACTCAAGAAAACAATCTTGTCCCATAACAATCTTACACATTAAACTATGAGAGATTCTTCATCATATAGGAAGAGTAACACTATAAGTTTCCTTTTCTTTTAATTAAAAAATATGATAAACTAATAGATGAGTACTATAAAATAATTGATAAAATATAAGTGAGGTGTGATTGGAAGAGAGAAAATAATATGCAATAGAAAAAAATGAAATGAAAAACTTATTTTGGAACATTCTGAAAGTAAAGTGAAAAACTTATAATGGGACGAATCCATAATTTTTTTTTTTGTGTGTGTGTGTGTGGGGCAATTTGCTTTTCCAGGTCAGTAAAGTGCATGACTTTATATATGTCGGAGTTGGACATGATTTTGATCTGTGTAAGAGTTGAATAATGAACAACAGTTTCATGTGCTCAAGCCATTTTTATGGGTCCTTTTTATTCAGTATTAATTATTTGACAGATATGACAGTTATTGCAGATAGCTACGTATCATCACATATTGGAAGCCTGGTAGTAGTATTGAATTCATGTTGATAAGGTTTATCGAGTTCATACCATTGAGTTGAACGGTTTAATTTAATTTGCTCTTTCCAAAATTACATAAAGAGTAGTATCTATTAAAAAAAATAAAAATCCAACATTAATAAACAAAAGGAAAATATTTGTAAGAAAATAAATTATAATTTAAGTTATTCTTACTACACGTGTGTAATTTATAATTAGATAGTTTGTGAGGAAATTTAGGGGTGGGAATGGGTCAGGCTACCCGACAGGGGCCTACAACTCGACCTATTAAAGCTCGACTTGGCTCAACTCGTTTAATAAATAAGTCGGGCTCAAACTTTTTTAAAAGACTATTTAGTTAAATAGGTCGTGCTTGAGCTTTTTCTAATATATATATGATATTATACTTAAATATAGAAAACATTTTAAATATGAGTATCTAGTATATATAATTTCTAACTAGTAAGTATTAGACAATATAATTGGTGGATTTTTTTATGATTTGCTGAAATTGTAGGATTTTTTTAAATACATTAATATGACTAAAAAAAGGTCTTTAAAAAAGGCTTTCAACCAGACCTATTTATTAAAAAGGTCAGACCAAGCCTTAAAAAAAAAAGCCTATGACAGGCCAGGCTCGGGCCTAAAAAATATTTAACAGGCTAGACTTTTTTTTGTAAAACCTACCTAGGCCCAACCTATTTCCACCCCTTGGATAAATAATTTAAAAAAAAAGTGTAATGATTAGAGTGTTAGAGAGGTAATTTTGTAAAAGTTTATGGGAGAATCTTGGAAAAATTGTTTAAAAAAATGTGTAATGATTAAAATGAGTGGATTTAGAGACATAAATTTGTAATTATTTTTTATTGGTGTACACATATAACATATTTAGATATTGTCAAAATTGAGTGGATTTAGAGACATAATTTTGTAATTATTTTTGGGCAGCATATAACAAGTTACGTCGTCTATCTGACCTCATCTGCAGGTACAATCATGGATGAAAATATCCAGAAATATCCCCAATATATCCTCGATATATCCATTTTACGGGGTCACCGATATCGATATTGGGAAAAACCGATATTTTCACGATATTTTAAAAAAAATTGAAAATATAGATAAATATCGGTAGACAATAACAATATCGAGCCTAATATCGAAAAAATATCGGAAAATATCGAGAAAATGTCGATAAATTTAGAAAAATATCGATAAATGTCATACGAAATAACATAGTACATTATATTTTATATAAATTTATCACTGATATAAAATTTATTCAAATTATTTTGTTGATTTTATGTACTAAAGGTTTGTTATTAAATTTTTTTAATTTTTAAAATTTACGGATATTGATATTCGATATCGATATATCCATCGATATTTCCATAAATTTAAGGTCTCGATATTTCCACCGATACCGATATTTTCATCCTTGGGTACAATCAATCAACTTGGTAAAGTCGGTTCGTGAGCATGAATCACATTTCAAGTGATATTATTTTTTTGTAAGATTTGAGCATGAGTGGGTACTCCACTTCTTCAACTAGTTTGTATACACCTTTCTCATATTTTTCTTATAATTCATACTTACATAAATCAAAATAATAAATATGAAATAATTCACTCGCCCCCAAGATATTCATATTTTTAGTTTTACATAAATTAATAAAACACTGTGCTTGCCTATAAATTAAGTTCTTGATATATATACCCTTAGGGTGTGTTTGTTTAGGGATTGGCCCATCCGGATTTGGATGGGCCATCCCCCATCCCATCCCTCTCCATCCCTCTCCATCCTCTCCATCCAAATACCCATCCAAATACACATTCACCCCTATAATACACCTATATACTTATTTTTATACCATTACATCATCATATTTTTATATTAATTACTCATTCTCTCTCCTACTTTTCTTTCACACATTTATTCTCTCTTCTACTTTTCTTCCACACATTTATTCTGTTTCCTACTTTTCTTCCTTACACTAATTACTCTACTAACTAACAATAATAAAATAATACAACATCACTATTGATTTGACATAAAGTTCTCCATCCACATCTATTTTTCAATCTCTATCCAAACACAATTTTTATTCAATTACTATTCATGGATTACCCCCATCCACATTTTTCAAATCCCCATCCCCATCCCATTCACCACAATCCCTAAACAAACAGCCCCTTACTTATTGAGTACAAAAATAATAATGACAAAATAAATAGATTTAGATATAAGATACGGAGTATTTAATATGGATATTTTAAATAATTTATACACTTTTAATATAAAAATGACGATAATTTAGAAAAAAATAAAAATGAAATCATGACTATTTTTATGATTAAAGAAAACTCCCTTCATCCACACTTAATATTTATTATTCTTTGTGCGAGAGTTTTAAAAAATTAATCGTAGTGATAAAGAGCTTCACTTAAATTAGGGGAAGGTATTAGTCACAATGCTACAAGTATCACTTATTTACTGAAATGTATTAGTTGTAATATTAATGAGTATATTGTGAAAACTTGTTCACACAAAATTCACTCGAAAATACAAATTCTTGTTTACGTACTAGTTGCATCACGTGTAACTATTTTTTTTTTTTAACAATACTAGTATTTTCAATTAACACTACTAATTATTTTCACTAAATAATATTTAAACATAACGTTTTAACATTTTAAAATGAATGAATGTTAATTTGTTATATTAATTTTATTAACTATCTTAGTAAAATCATTTTATACAAGTCATTATCTAGTTATTTTTATTCAACAATATTAGTTATAGTGAGTAAAATTTTATTCTGCCAATTGTGTGACCCATTTTCATGTTCATGTGTTCATTACTGATGAGGAAAGACTACACTTTCGGTGATTATCGTGATTTCATATGTGTCGCTTTTGAAGTTAATAGATTTTGCCCATAATAGGCAGGCCACAATAATGGAAGCAGAAAAATTGTTTAGGGGTGCCTAATTTATAATTAATAATACAATAATACTATAAAATTTTAAAATGTATGTGTCATAGTTATCATTTTTTAATGGGTTAATTCCAAATAAATACACCACCTTTCATCTCAATATCAATTTAATCACGACCTTTACGATTTTTTTTTAAAAATTCCAACCTTTCATCGTGTTGCAATTAGATACACATTTTTTTTTCTCCGGTCAACAATTGATGATGTAGCTTGCGGAACTCGCCACGTCATATTACACATATTTTTTTTATTTTCCCTATAAAGATTATACTTTATAAAAATATAAAATTTTATAAAAATATAAATAAAATTGCAGTGTCTCCTCCGCTTCTCAAACTAAATCAAGTTTTCTTCTAATATTCTCAAATTAAATCAAGTTATTTTCTTCTAACCATAAAAATTAAATAAAAATAAAAATAAAACTCTTTGCAACGTCTTCTTCGCTTCTCAAACTGAACAGAGTTCTTGTTATGCGCGTCTCTCTCACTTCTCACTTCTCAAACTCAATCAATCAAGTTTTTCTCTTCAAATCCTAAAAATCAAAATCATAAGGGATATAACATTTTTGTTGTAATAATCATTAGTGTTAAACACATTAATTCCTATAATATTTTCCTCTCTCATAAAGCATATAAATTGTAGTTCTCGAACAATAATCATTAGTGTTAAACACATTAATTTCTAGAATATTTTCCTCTCTCATAAAGCATATAAATTGTAGTTCTCGAACTAGTTGAACAAAATAATAAAAAACTACCAACAAGGTTATCTTCAATATACACCCAAATACAATAATTAATTGAGGTCCACCGAAAAAAATTATAGTTCTCGAACTAGTTGAACAAAACAACAAAATTATTAAATAATTTAAGAAATCCTGAAGAAATAAACTACCAAATCACCAATGATCATGGATTAGATGCGTGAGTTTTTTTTTTTTTTTTTTTTATGATTTTTATGGTTAGAGGAGAATAACTTGATTTAGTTTGAGAATGGTAGAGAAAACTTGATTTAGTTTGAGAAGCAAGGAGACGCAGAAATTTTATTTTTATAAAATTTTATGGTTAGGAGAGAATAACTTGATTTAGTTTGAGAATGGTAGAAGAAAACTAATTTGAGAAGCGGAGGAGACACTGCAATTTTATTTTTATTTTTATAAAATTTTATATTTTTATAAAGTGTAATCTTTATAGGGAAAATAAAAAAATATGTGTAATATGACGTGGCAAGCTCCGGCAAGCCACATCATCAATTGTTGATCGGAGAAAAAAAAATGTGTATCTAATTGTAACACGATGAAAGGTTGGGGTTTTAAAAAAAAATCGTAAAGGTCGTGATTAAATTGATACTGAGGTGGTGTATTTATTTAGAATTAACCCTTTTTTAATAGAAGTACTTGAAATACAAAAATTCAGGATCGAGCCAAATAAATATATTCAAAAAATTCGCACAAGGACAATGACACATACTTGTCATTATAATAAAATAGATCTATGAACGTGTTTTTCTTTTGTTTGTCTTGCCCGAATTTTTTGATCATATTTGTTTGACTCGCTTTCAATCCGATTCGACGACGAGTTTTTCTTCACTTTTCTAATTTAGTAAATACGTTTTTGTCTTTTTTAAAAAAAAATATCAACAAATTATCTTGTTTCACTAATAAAAATTAATTGGGGTTAGTTATATTTTAGTAAATAAAATCTCATTTAATTTTAATAAAAAAGATAAATATATGTATGTATATATATAAGTGAGACATTTTTGTCAATTTTGGGGGGAAAAAACTTTTCCTTTGTTTATTCTCTTACCGAAAGTTACCTAACATCTATCCAAATTTAATCTTTTCTTTTTTAAATGTATGTTATGGTTCAATGAATGTTTATAGATCGTACTTCCTCCATTCCTAAACAATTTTATTTACATATTTATGTAAAAATGTTATATTATTTTTAGGGCTTATAAATACACTCAATTTAATTTTTTATTTTTATTTTATATATAAAAGTTTATAAAATTAGTAATTAATACTTATGCTATTTTCTTAAATTGTGTGTAAAATGTAGTGCAAGTTCTTAGAGGATGGAGTATTCCTGTATAACAGACCGAGATCAATCTGATCGTCCTGAATAGATATGTATGTGCAACGTGCTCGTCAGTCTGATCGTCTAAAGAGTAGACCTCTATTGAGGAGGAGGTGGCGTTTGACGAGCAGTTATAGAACTCTTGACCAACCTTCCTCGACTCTGAGTGGCTTTCAATTCACATAATTATCAGCCCTTTGACGGGACAACATAATTGACTTTATAAAATGTTAAGAGTGTAACACCTTGTTGAGGGGGGCCTGGTGTGGCTGAATCGTGGTCGAGCATCGACCGTACCAAAGGATCATAAGTATTAATAGTTCCTAACTTGCATTTAATTAATTAATAATCTAATTAAGGATTGAAGAACTTTCTTAGAGTGGTGTAATGGGTTTAGTCAAAAATGGAAAAACCTGAATCAAGGCAGCAGATGAGCTGCCTATCATGATTTGATCAAATATAATTAGGCACCTAAAAGGATCATCAAGTATATTTTGGGTTTATATATAATACACTCCCTCTCTTTTTTTTTTTTGTCTGCAATTTTTCTAATTTTCATTTTCTAAAATGGAAATATATACTACTCATGTAAATAACTTTATTAATGTTTTATCTTCTGCCTCAAGCTTTAACATTTTACATAAAACAACCAACATTTCTTAAATATTCGTATCGAACTCAAATGAAAATTATAAAAAGAGACGAAAAAAAGTACATATGATCATGCATGAATGGTTCTTCAATAATTATACAAGAGTTTCCCCCACTTTTATTTGAACCCAACTAAAATAGTGTTGTGCACAATAAATAGGAATGACAATGGATCGAGTCGGCCCGGATATCTAGATACCCGAATCCGCTCCATTCCATGAACGAGGCGGAGTGACCCATACGGGGCACGAAGCAGGGCGGGGTGATCCATTATAATTAAAAATATATATTTTTGTAAAAATAATAAATATTCTAAAAAAACAATATAACATAAAAAAATAGATTTATATTGGAAAATATAATATTGTATTTCATATTATGTTTTATCAATTTATATTAATAAAAAGAAATTAATAATAAAAACGGATCACGGATCCAACACGAAAATGATATTCAGATCCGCCCATTTTACTGGAAATTCGAAATGGGGCAACCCAAATAACTCATTTCTCTAGTAAGCGAAAATGGACGAATTGAAGTTGTCATCCCTAATAATAATAAAGTCGGAGTGACAACTCTAAAATAGTGACCTTTCATCAAATCCTCCACATGCATTGGTTCCCATATGTACACTACCCTCCGTACCTTACACCCCCACCCCTCCCGTACTTTACACTTTTTGTCTCGCTATCCAAAACTTTTAGTCTTCCATTTCTCAATTCAAAAAAATTACTCCCTCGTTCACCAAAACATGTAAAAATATATAGATTAAGTGTAAGGTGCAATGTTAAAACCCATGCGACTCCCATTTTTTAAATTAGACTCAATATATTGTTACATATTAAACACAAACCATTACAAAATTGATATTTCAAATTATTTAAAATCTCCAAACTCAATATAATCATGACAAAAGTTATTTAAATTTATCTTAAATCGACACAAAAACTAAATTAATTATAAATCGACATATTAATTAATATATTGAACTCCTTATATATGAGTGATACTTTGTGCAACTATATATTACTTCTTCCGTTCATTTTTATAAATTTCATTTGAGTTGGACACAAATTTAAAAAAAAATGATTGTTTATATAAAAAGTAAAAATTTAAAAGTGGGGGATAAAGTAGAAAACTAGAAATAAAGTACTAGTGTAAAAATAGACGAATAAAAAAGAAAAGTGAGAATTAAAAAATGAACAAACGAAGTACTACTCCGTAATATTTATTAAGTTACACTGCATGAGTGTGTATTTTTTTTTAGAGAAAATACTTTCATTGAAAAAAATCTAATTCCTCTAACAAAAAAAATACACAATCTCAATTTAAATAGATGGACAAAAGGAGTAAAGAAGAACCAAGCAATGTGCTACGTTGGTTGTTTTCTTCCTTGATACGGAGTATAAGTGCAAACTGCAAGAAGCATTTTAATCGGAACAAACAACATAACTAAATCAAACATTAGCGAGATCAAACACTCAAGCTACTATGTGGGCATGTGGATGCTTGCTTGCATGACCAATATCAAGTTCAAAATCACTTCTACAATTAAACCATAAAAATAACAAACATTAATCAATTGAGAGAATACCTCAAACACTAATAAAAAACAAATTGGAACTGAGGAAATGAGTCATCAGGGTTAAGAAATCGCACAATGATCATGAGGAAAATTTGATTGTAAACTAATGGATTTGTCTTCTTTATTTCTCTCACTAAGGGCATGTTTGCTTAATGAATTTAAGAGGGTTTAGTGATATTTGATATATTGACCCATCTTCTCCCATATTTAATTTCTCATAACTTTAAACACCTTGATCCCGGATTATAATTTGATTCGATTTTTATAAACTAGATTTCATGGGTTTAGACAACTTAGTCTCCCCTGGGTTTATCTAGCCCCCTCCCTAGATTTATCTAGCCTTCCACCACTTCTTAACACATTTTATCCCAACCCATGAAACAAACATGCCCTATGTGGTGGGAGACTACTGGGACGGCGGGGCACTAAACGTATTTGTACGTTCAACTAAGTTATAGTGTATGTAAATTTTTTAATAAAAACTCCAATTTTAACCTATTTTAATGGGTCGTCAAAAATTAAAATTTAATTAGACAATTAAAAAATTATTCAAATTATTTAAAATCTAATTACACACTTAAATTGTACACAATTTTTTCATGGTTCAGGTTGAAACTTTTAAGTATATAATGGCCAAGTCATTTCTCTATATCTACAATGAAATTAAAGGTCTCGTGGTTTTAATTTTGTCTTAAATAAAATTTAGTCAAAATTATAGTCTATATTCAAATAAATCTCATCTGTGTTTGTTAGTATTTAATGATTGAGTCTTGAATGTTGGCCTCCCCTCCCCTTGCTTGTCTGAACCTAACTCCAATTCCGCCTCGTGTGCTGAAGATGACAATTTTGATAACATTTTTCATTTTGGTATGTCTGTTTATAGGGTTGGTCTCCTATGGACTCGAGTGCATGTTGTGCACCCTGGTTCATGTTGCACTTTTCAATTTACTGACTTACACTTTTTGGTAAATGGTGTTGCACTTTTTAATTATTAAACTGTATAATACTCCCTCCGTCCCACAAAGATAGCCACATTTGACTTTACACACAGATTAAGAAAGGGGATTTCACATAAAAGGTCATTTCACCTAGTGTTTTTTTAAATAAAGACATGATTTGAAATAGTTTCAGAATAAGGACAAAATGGAACATAAATGTACCATCATGCCCTTAATACATAAATTCGGAATTAATATGGAGAAAATGTTTAAATGTTTGAAATTTAAAGCCAAGTCTATCAGCTCATTAAATCCCCCCGAATTACGCAATTAATTAAAACCTTCCAAAAATTAAACTTCCTAAACAACACCGGACAGAAGTCCTTAATTTTGGGCAGAATTTTGGGGTTTTTCAATTTGTGAAGAAAGGAACCGTGAAGTACGGAAGAAGACGAAATGAGAAGTGAGAAGAACATTTTGCTCCCTAGACCATGGTTGGAAAATTAATATAAAATCTAAATCTGCATAATAAAATGAATAATGCAGAACAATGAAATCTAAAACTGCATAATAAAATGAATAATGCAGAACAATGAAATCTAAAACTGCATAATAAAATGAATAATGCAGAAAAAATAGTACGGTGTCTACATATGCAAAATAAGATCTGCATTATCCCTTGACCAAACCAATAACAAATAATCATGAACTACATTTCAGCAACGCGCACGTAAATCATCACAATTACACGAAAATAGAGCAACATTGAACCTAAATTAAAATCATCTCAAAAAATCCTAAATTCTTTGCAAATTATGTGTGTACGTGTGGAATTAATAATCATACCCTTGGTAAAACTCTTCATCTGACCGGATTAATGGTTCCCATGTGGACCATACGCTGCGTCGCCCCACTCCTAGGCGATAAAATCGTCGTCAAAGGCCCACCTCCGCCACCTCCGGATTCTGGACATTGATGGGGAAGACTACTGTATCTCCGGCGGCTTCGCGTCCGTCATCCATAATGAAGAAATCGGTGAAGTTTGAATCCCCTAGAAAATATAAAGAAACGATCGCGTGGAAAGTCTCTTGATCATGTGCAGTTGAAAGAACAGATCGAGGAAACAATTATGGAAGATCAAAGGAGACGAGACCTTATAGCCATGGCCGTCGTTGAAAGAGAGGAACAAGCCTCTGAGCATCACCCCGCCGATCGTGAAGCCCTAATCTCGATTCCAATCCCTAAAAGCAACAAGCAGCCGATCGAAGAATCTGACTGTGCAGGAAATCTAAACATTGATTTGGATTCTGAGAGTCCAATTAATTATCAAAAGGAAGGGTTCGTTGAGACAATAGACGATTTCGTTGTGAAGAAGGCGATGCAATAAACTAACGTTACCTTACGCAGCAGAAACTTTGAGAATGATGATGATGAGCGTCTGGATCACGTAACATTTGTCAATGTTGATAATCAATTGAAGAGGTATGTGGTTGAATCTATGACGACAAATAAGGAAGATGAAGACTTGTTATTTAATTATTAAATTAATAAATTAATTTTCATATTTAAATATAAGGGTATAATGGGTTATTAACATGTGTTTTTGTCCTTTTTTAAAAAGATTATAATAGTTGTCCTTTATTAAGAAGCTATGTGTCTAAATAACCTTTTTTATAAATTTTCTCATTAAGAAAAATCAATAAATGTAGTCAAATTTAGCTAATGTGTCAATTTTGCCCTTAAAATCCCATACTCCAAAATCTGTTAAGCATTAATTACTCTTATCAATTAGGGGTAAAATTGACAATAAAACATTTAATGCTAAAGTAAAAGAGGAAATGTGGCTATAATTTGGGACATCCAAAAAAGGAATACGTGGCTATCTTTGTGGGACGGAGCTAGGGAGTAATATTTTTAGTAATAATTGAAAAGTACAACACCATTTACCAAAAAAGTGTAAGTCAGTAAACTGAAAAGTGCAAATGGACTAGGGTGCACAGCATGTACTCGAGTGCATACTAGACTTTACCTTGTTTATAAACATTTTATATAATTTTTTACAAATATCTTCTATATTTTTATTCTTTATTTTTTTCAATCACATTAATTGTAGTATATATATTATTTAATTATTTTTTTAATCTTTGTATTAAAAATAGTAAAAAAATTATAGACATATGGAGGGAGTTCATCTTTGTCATTCCGTTTACTCTTACTTTAGTCTTTTTCTTTAATCACAACATTTCATTTTATTTTAATACCCCTTAAACTCCCCCAAATTTCATGATCGAAGTTTGTTCTGGAACTGGAAGTGAGGGAGGTATTTTTATTCCTAACAACAACTGTAGTTATTGATGACAAGTGACAAGTGACAAGTGACAAGTGACAACTGAAATTGTTTTTTTTTTTAATTTTATTTTATGATTTCGTAACAAAATTTTATTACCAATTTTAACACTAAGTACATGAATAAAATACACCTAATTAATAAGAAATGCATTTTTTAACTAATTGCTGAATATATAATTTTTTATGATAATAATTATTCTGGGAGTTATTGCACGTGATTATTCAGTGACAAATTTCAAGCTCGTTCACGGTTCACATAACTTATATTTCACCTTATAATTATAATATATAATAATTAATATCACATTAATTTGATACTATATATTTCTACATTTCATTGTTTTAAATGCATGCTTAGAAAAAGAATAATAGCCATTTAGAGAAAAAAAAATGTAGATATAGGCGACTCTGTCAATACTCCTCCAAAATTTTATTTAGTTTTCTCTTTACATAATTTTTTTTTCTAATTATATCGATAAATTTACCGTGAGTTGAGAAAACCTCTAATTTTCTTTATTTGATTGAGAGCCTATTGATTATCTCTCCTTTAGTTAATTGAGTCATTGATTTCTCTCCTAAATTTAGAGTTTTCGATTTGTTCTTATTCGTTTTGTATTGTAAAGTTAATATTTTGGTGTCAAGTTCGTAGCCTCCGGTGAAGATACGTTGACGACGACGTAGTAAAAAAGAAAGATGGAATCTACTATTTCCCTTCCCAAAACATGCAAGAGAAAGAAAAAAATTGTGGTTGGGGATCCAAGTTAGATTTTATATCAAGTCAATTTGGAGGATACATTTATGTGAATTTGGTTGAGAAGCATATAGTATAGTAGTAATAAGAAAAGACAATAATTTGATTAATTGTTTTGTTATGGTGTTGAATTTTTTCGAGCCTTTACTATTGAGTGGAGCCTGAGCCTCTAACTATTGTTGATGACTCTTTTTCAAAAATTCTGATTTTAATACTCCGGATATATTCCTTAAAAAAAATTAAAAAATTCCTTACACAAATTCGACTCTATGACCTATTCGGAGGTAAAAAAAATAGTTTTTTTCCACTAAATGAGATTCAATTTTGCTAAAATGTTTGTTAAACATATGTATTTAATTGAAATTAAAATTTCAATTAAATAATATACCACAAATTAAATTATTAATTCAAACCTCTTAAATATAAAAAATGGGTAACGAAGTGTGGAATAATTCAAATGGCTAGCTAGAAGATCACTATTTAAATCGTGAGGTTTTAAATTCAAATCATTAGGTTCAAGTTATGGAAAGGGATTGAAAATATGGAAAAAAATTGGTACTTTTTATTTTCTTCTTCCCCGCTCTAAAAAAAAAAAATTCCTACACATATAAAATATTACCTTTGCGGCTAGTAGAATATAATATCTAGCTAGTACATTTATTTTTTATGACATACGTTACCCTCTCACGTACACTATATATACATGCCACACCTTAAATGAAGACTACAACTACAACTGCAAACATAAATTTCAATTTATACTTTACTATTTAAAAAAGAGCTCTTTTAATATCTTCTTGGAATAGAAACAAGATGGGGAAAAGCAATACAATTAGCAAGAAAAAAAATGTTGGGTTAGTGAAAAGGCTACAAAAGAGTCTAATTCTTGGGAAAAAATCATGTTCGGAAATTAACAAAATAGCGGTGCCGGAGGACGTGAAGGAGGGGCATTTTGCGGTGATCGCGGTTGACGACGTGCAACTCAAGAGATTCATTGTCCCCTTGACGTTTCTAACGCACCCCTCTTTCTTGAGGCTGTTGGAGCAAGCGGCTGAAGAGTACGGCTTCGATCACGATGGCGCACTGACCGTTCCTTGCCGCCCAAGCGAGCTCGAGCGGATACTGGCCGAGCAACGGGCGGCGGAAGGCGGCGGTGCGGACAGGTGGAGTTCCTACACTGAGACTATGGTCAGGAGCTGCTAATTTATGTTGTATATATATATATGTATGTTAATTTGGGACTTAATTGATATAATATAAATGAATTTATTTTATATATTTTTTTTTAATTCGAATCATTGAAGAAATGGTAAAAATTAATACAATATAAATAAATTAAATTACACTAATAGATTCTAGTATAACTTTTAAATGAGATTTAATTCTTCAATATTGTTACATTTTAAATTTAATTTCAACACCAAGATCGAGTAGCATTTAATTTGAACTGGTATGGTACAGTGTTTTTTAATAGGTATCACTTTGTCATTTTTCAACAAATTAAGATATTAAATTGTAGTCCATATTATCCTTCATTAATGATAAATAATTTTAATATTAAATTTTTGTTTAGTAAAAAATGTGGTCTAGAATGTAGGTAATATTCATATTTACAATATTTATGGATTTTTCCATGATTTATGCTATTATATTTATATTCATTGAAATTCTAGGCAAAAATTTTTTATAAGGGTAAAATTGTTAAAATTAAAGAAAAAAAAATAGAATAATACTTATTTTAAAAATAGCGGAGGAAGTCATGTTTTTAATCAGATTTATTATTTTTTAATTTAATATTAATAAAACAACTAATCAATTTAAACTAACCCTTCAAACATATCATTACTTTATTAATTACTTAAAATATTTTCAAATCATATATTTTATATTTTTTACTCTGTAATATTAATAAGCACATCATAAATGATGAATCTAAAATAAGACGGGTAGTATTAATTGAAAGTACTCTCTCCGTCTCGGAGAAAGCTTCCCATGATCTCTGGTCACAGAGAAGAATATAATGAAATGTAAAAGAGTAGTTTGCCAAAAAAAAGAATGAATAGTTTTCATTGGAACGGACGAAAAAAAAATTGAGTAGCTTTCACTGAATCGATGGAGTATATATATTAATATATTTATACTTAATTATGAAATTTCTACTATAGTATAAATAAGATAAAAGAATAAGGAATCATAAAATGTAAATATTTAGAAACTTGAGAAAGTGTAATTTTAAAAAAAATCTAATAAAATAAAGTTGATGATTTTTTTTTTTTTGAATAAAGATTGTGATTTCATAAAGTTTAAATACATAAGTATTTTTTTTATTATAAAGTGTAATTTCATACTCTAAGTTAATAAAATATATTTGATGAAGTTATTTGAAAGCAGTGATTTATTTTTTTATACTCACACATGTGACATGACCATTTTTTAGAATTTTCTGCTGACTGTGACTAATCAACACACTGTCACGTCTACACTCAAATATAATCACGTGAATAAAAATTATTCCCTTAGTTAAATTTCATTATTCTCGCTTTCTTTTTTTAGTTGTCTAATTTTATTATGCACATATCATTTTTTGAAACAATACTATTCATAATACTTTATCTCCACCCTTTTACCATCACTTATTTATACACTTTATTCATAAACAATCATTTATTTATAAATGGACTCCACAATACCCTCAACTTATCTACTTTATAAATAAATTAATCAATATTTATTAAAATCCGTACCCAAAAAAATGAGCATAATAAAATTGGTCGAAGGGAGGGAGCATATATGAGCTCTAGGTTAATGATAGTGTCACATATTAAAACACAATTCAGTCGAGGCTGACAGCCCCGTAAGTGAGATTTGAGGTTTGATTTACATTATTATAAATATAAAATAAATTTTTTAATAAACTTCATTTTATTAATTTAAATATAACGACTTCTTGTTATGTTTTTTTTTGAAAGCTCTTCTTGTTATGATTTAAAAAAAATTAATTTTAATTGTTCCAATTTATAATAAATGAAACATTATTAAAATTTAAAGTGCATTTTCATTGAAACATTAATCACTATTAGATAAATATAGAACTTAAAATATACCCCAATTCCGTGATGACTTGCATACCTTAACAAGCTCACTTTTTAAGATATTTGAATTTTTTTTAGTGATGTGTAAAGTCAAATAAATAAAGAGTATTTTGAGTGATTTAGTGAGATTTAAAGAGAATTTAGTGAAGTGTGAGGTCAAATAAATGAGAACTATTTTGGTTGATTTTGTGTGGTTAAAAAACAATGGCGGATCCAGTGTACAAATTGGGGGTACAGTTATACCCCCAAATTTTTTTATATTTTTTTTAATCTTAGATAAAAGAATTAATTAATTGTGACACAAATTGTTTTAGTTGCATCCCCATTTCATTTCTCAACTCAAATTAAAAAGGTTCAACAACAATTTTTTGCTCCCAACAAAGTGAGAGACTCCGATTCAACATTTTAAAACTACTTCAATTCTTTTACAGTCTCAAAAGTTAAAACACAATACTCTTTAATTTTCACTGTTAAATGACAATTTTTTTTTTTATTTAAGTTGCACCAAATTGTATTACTTTTATTATTAAATACTTCATCTATTCCAATGAAAATTAATTTAAAAAAAAAAATCTTCCCAGTGTAAGATACTCATTCTTTTTTTGGTAAATAACTTTGTCTAACATTTCAATATATTCCTTTCTCTTAATGATCAAAGATAATGGGTAATTTTCGTTGGAACGAAGGAAGTAGTATTTTAGTTAATATCTTCCGTACTCCTGAATTTTAATTCCTGGATCCGCCACTGGGTTAAAATGTGATCTAGTGGGTGTACAGAACAATGTGGACACAAGATGAGTGATAATTTAAAAAAAAATGTAGGGAAGTATTTTGGGTGATTTAGTGAGGTTTAAATGTAATAAAAGTGAGGTGTAAAAGATAATTTAATGGGTGTAGGGAAGATTGTGGACCAAAATGAGTGATAATTTAAAAAATAAAATAATGTATTAAAAGTATTAAATTTATATATTATTTATGTATTATAAGTGTGTAAAAAATCTTAAAATTAGAAAAAGTGTACACGAGACTAAATAAATAAATATATATACATATAAAATAAAATTAAAAAATCAGTGGGAAGGCCGTTGCCCGGCAAATTTATTTAAATATAACATTTTGTATGAGTGTTTTCTAAAATGTAACAAAAATGGGAGATATTTTCAATTTAGGCAAAGGCCTGGGTGCAAACCTAGCCTTTTGAAAAAGCCTGAGTGCCACCCTAGCCTCTTAATTTAAAAATCGAAAAAAATAAAAAAATAACAAAAGACCCATATGCCAGAAGAGCCTCTTACACGGTTTGCGAGGATGAGACAACACACAAACAGGGTTCAATTTTCGACACGACACGATAGCACGACACGAATCTAACACGAAAAGTATGGGTTTGTGTTTGGCCTTATCAGGTTCGTGAAATTATCAGGTCGACCTGATAATGACACGAAAATTTTGTGTCGGGTTCGTGTCAACCCGTTAAACACGATAAAATAAACATGTAACCCATTAACCTGTCAACAACTTGTTAACCTGTTATTTACCTGATACGACACGACACGATAATGACACGTATCCGATAATGACACAATAATTTTTATATTTATATAAATATATTAATTTTTAATATTTAAATGCAATTTTAAATTTATTTATTTTCTTATCGTGTTGTTATCGTGTTGCGTGTCCTTATCGTATCGTGTCATTTCGACACGAAAATTATCGTGTCGTGTCGTATCGACACGAAAATTATTGTGTTCGTGTCGTGTCGACACATATCATTATCGTGTCACCGTGTCGACACGAAACCCAACACGATAGCACGATTTGTTAACCCTATTCACAAGAGACAAAATTCCCGGGAATGAAAAGGCCCATCTACCGCATAGGCCTTTTGGCTTTACCAGAGAAACCGTGTAAAAGGCTCTTTTGGCATATGGGCCTTTTGTTATTTTATTTTTTTAATTTTTTTCGATTTTTAAATTAAGAGGCTAGGGTGGCACCCACGCCTTTTCAAAAAGCTAGGGTGGCACCCAGGCCTTTGTCTAAATTGAAAATTTTTCCCATTTTTATTACATTTTAGAAAACACTTTTAAAAAATATTATATTTAAATAAATTTGCCGCCGTTGCCCCCTCTGAGCCATGGTCCGTCATACAGGACATGGGTCCGTCACTATATATATTTCAAAAAATGTCAAAAAGTCTTGAATATATTTATTTTCAACACGTAACCCCCTCCTATCTTCATCTAAACTTGAGGATGAGAGTGCATACTTTGCCAAATCATGAGCTAGAATTGTATGCACGAATAATTTCTTGGGCACGAATATCAAAAAACAACTAATATTAAAAAATAATACATCACTTTAATAAAATAGCTTACTAATAAAAAAGTTAAAACATCAAAAAAAAAAAAAAAAAAAAAAACCAGAATTGTATGCAACCAATACACGATTTTGCGAATATAAATATACTTTTTAGTTGTAGCATGATTTCCGAACCTCTCCCACCTCAAAAACATGAGAAAACGTATAGAAGCTAGGAATGTTCACCGGTTCGAATTATCTGAAACTTAAAATTTTCTAAAATCGAACAAAACTTGTTGACATTTATAATTATATTTATGGTACAGAACTAAAACATTAAACCCTCAGTCTGAAGCAGAGGAATGGAAACTGACATCCAAAATTAGAAGAATCAATATTCATGATACCCCCTTCACGGAAATCGTTATTTCACCAGCAAAATATCCTAAAACATTGAATAAAATTAAATTTAGGAACAAAGTTAGCAACATTTTAGTAGGTCGAGTCCATCGACTCACAAGACGACACTATGAACAAGAACATCAAAATTTCACACCAAAAGATAGCAACTCATAGTCTTAATAGCTTTTCAAGCACATCAAACAAGTGCTTGGCGAATACAATCTTCCGCACAAATAAGATGTATGTTGTCATAGTCTAACATCCACTTAACATATGATTATTAAGATAATAGTGAAGACAATGGTCCGAAAACACAAAACTCTAGTACATCAAAATTTTATATAGAATATGAATAGAGATATTAGGGGAGTCTGCCATCTCTGCTCCTAGCCGCCACCTATCATAGTCGATAACAAGAGTATGCAGCATTTATGGAGTGACCTGATACTGCACTACATTCAAAATAATACGATCAGAGTCCCATCCACTCAAGTAAGGCCAAGCTTTGTGCCAGTTCAATCCAACAGACCAGCCCTTGCCTTCAAGTGCCGTTTAAAGTCCATAATATCCCCCTCCCACCTAGTCACAGCCTGATTATCACACACCCATATCTCATGAGCAACCTGGTTTATGAGCCTAAAATCATGGCTAACAAGGACCAACCCACCGTCCCATTCATTCAACGCTTCAGCCAGTGAGTCAATAGTCTCGATATCCAAATGGTTAGTGGGCTCATCCAACAGGAGCATTTGTGGTTGCCTCCAAGCTAGCCATGCAAATATCACACGGGCCTTTTGTCCATCAGACAAGTTCTGTATAGGCATCACTTGAGCTTTACCAGTAAGCCCAAACCTTCCCACAACAGCTCTCATCTTCTCTTCCTCATGCCCAGGGTACTCTTTCATCATAAACTGCAGGGCTGACAGTTGCATGTCAAGTTTCTCAGTCAAATGTTGATGAAACTGTGCAATTCTCAGGTGATTATGGCGGCGAACCATTCCATCAAGAGGAACTAAATCCCCTGTCATCAGCTTCAGAAGGGTACTTTTCCCAGCACCATTGGGTCCCACCAGGGCTACTCTAGAATCCAGATCCACACCAAAATCGAGGTTCTTGTAGATGAGATTATCTGGTGTGTAGCCGAATGTCACTTCCACAAACTGAAGAACTGGGGGTGGGAGCTTTCCAACATCAGTGAATCGGAAAGTGAGGACTTTATCTCTGCACACCTTCTCTGTAAGCCCACCGCGCTCCATTTTTGCCAAAGTTTTTTCTTTACTTTGGGCTTGACGTGCAAGCTTAGCCGAACCATGTCCAAAGCGTGCAATGTATTCTTTCATTGAAGATATCTGCTCCTGCTCCCACTTGTACTGTTTCATCTGGTTCTCCTCAAGTTCAGATCGAGTTTGGAGATACTGGTCAAAATTACCAGTGTAGATCTTCAACTTCTTACTTTGCATATGAATGATGTTGTGGCACACTCCATTCAAAAAGTCCTGAGAATGTGAAACCACAACAAGAATTCTTTCGAACTTTTTCAATGTCTCTTCTAACCAGACACATGCCTCCAAGTCTGTAAAAACACAAAAGTCAAGAATAAAATATCAAACAACTGTGTAAACATAAACAATAAAAGTTCTCATTGAAAAAAAAAAGAACACAACAAAACAAGGAAATACCTAATCACAAGCTTACAAGTGTGGTTAAATTATCGAGCCACAAACAGGATTCCAATTGTTTATTATTTAAAAAACAAGTATATTTTGCAATGGACATCACAATACAAGGTTCCATAAAAAGGTTTTAGGACAATGTTGTCGACCATGCTTACCAAGATGATTTGTCGGTTCATCAAGCAACAATATTGTTGGGTTCATGAAAAGGGCTCGTGCTAAAGCAATCCTCATTCTCCAACCACCAGAAAAGTCTCTAGTTTTCTTTTCTTGCATTTGCTTGGTAAATCCAAGACCAAATAAAATCTCAGCAGCTCGCTTCTCTGCAGTTGATGCATCCATTGCATCCAAACGCTCATAAAGGCGATCAATTTGTTCTCCACCACCATCATCCTATGAAGACCACATATGAAAATTAATATTTTGAAAGATAATTCATCTTATTTAAGACAAAAGTCAACATGCTAGCTATGTAACATATACCTGAGCAGACAAGATTTCAACTTCTCTCTCCAACCTCAGCCTCTCCTCATCACAACTTACAACTGCCTGAAGCGAAGACATGTCAGAAGCTTCAATTTCCCTGGACAGGTGATGAATATCCATGTGCTCCGGAATGGGAAGCTCACGGTTACCTATAGCAGCAAGAAGAGTAGACTTCCCACAACCATTCAAGCCAAGCAAACCATAACGTCTGCAAGAAAAATGCATCAAACAATGTGCACTATTCAATTGAAAAAAGTAACTATGCAGTAGAGGGACAGAATCAGAACACACCTGCCATAATTGAGTTCCAATTCTGAGTCAACTATTAAATCATGACCATGGAATGTGAGGGAAAGAGATTCTATCTGCACAAAATCATATGCCAACAGTCAGTTTACATTCAAAATATAGTAAAACATACAAATTTGGAAAACAGATATATAGTTACACAGCAAAAATGACATTTTATGCACATTATTACCTAAAATAGAGCGTTGCTTACAAGGATGAACTTATTGGATACACAAGATGCTCATCTAGGTGCACCGAGCTAGCAACAATAAACTAACCATGAGACACTACTCCAGGATCCAAAAATCAACGGAGAAGCCAAATTATAGTGTGGACAAATCAGGAAAAAAAACAGCTTACTAGCTTTTCTTAGTAAGATCAAGCAACTTAAGTACAGTCTCAATCAACACAGAGTGAATTTAAATTTTCAAGGTCCAAGAACATTATATCTACACAATTTACAAATTAGTCCAGGACAGTTCAAATGACTGAATTAACGATACACTATTTCGATTAGCCGCACTAAAGCTTCATAGAACTGCCCAACCACAAATTGTATTACAGAGCCGAACCATGAAAATTAGATTTAAAAGTCCACCTTGACAAGTAAAAACTTTAAAAGGCCCAAAGGCCTATTAGGACCATGAAAGGTGTGGCGGATAAGGTACACATTCAACAATTGTGCATACCGCCTACAACAAGAATTACTGTCAGAACAAGTATTTGACGCCTAGGAAGGCTAATATTTACTAAAATATTTCCCCTTGCTTTCATATGTATAGATACAGGCTGTATTCGTTGAGATTAATGCCAAACACTAAGCATATAATGGTAACATCAGCAAGGCCGCTCTTATACATGAAGAAACAGTATGTCTTTTCCAAAGTGATTTGGGTAATTTTCCAGTGAACGTAAATCATATATCGGCTGTAGGAAGATAAATTACTTACAAATCCAACCCAAAGGCCCAAAACAACAGTTCAACAATTCCATAATATAATTTCTTTTCACAAGAGCCGAGAGAGTTATTTATTTAAGAGCATATATTCACATAAATTCGCCTTCAGTAATCGATACAAAAAGTAATGGATCGAGGAACTTACCCGAATATCTCTAGACTGAGGATGCGAACAGAGAACTCCGGTACATGTTCGATCGGATATATATAAATCGGCGACTTCTTTGGACAAACTATCGACTTTGCTGCCGTTCTCAGATGCAGCCGCCTTAGATGAGGCGGCACCCGGAGCCTTGCCTCCTCTCTTAGCGGCGGCGGCAGCCTTCTTCTGAGCTGCCTTCTTTTTACTCGCATCGGACACCATCTGCCAAACCGAAAATCGATCGTGAGCCTAGAAGGAGAAATTTGAAAATGAAAAAGCAAAATTGATAATCAGTTACCTTGAAATTCAACTTCAACAGAAGAAGAATATACTGGAGATCTAGGGTTTGGTCCGGTTCCTTGTGTCTCGGAAAATAGATGTGCGGCAAAAGAAGGATCCGAGAATGAGGGTTTGGGTTAGGGGATGGTGCGTATATATATAGGCGTAACCGCTGGACGTTGGAGGGACACGTAACGAGAAATGAAGGGTTTAGATTATATTTAACGGTGATGCTTAACAAGAGCTTGCGTCTTCAATTAGATAACAAAAAATGCAATGTAAAAATAATGGGCTTTGAGCTTTGGGCTTTGGCCCATAAATACAAGACTCCTGGCCCAGTACTTTTATTTTGCTGCTCCCATCTCCCTCCCCTAATTCTCAGGTTTGTTCATCACTGTAAGCTTCTTCTGTCATCTCAGGTTTTTGGTCGTTTCCTTTCTGCTATTATTAATTCGGTTTGTGGATTTCTTTTACTATTTAATGGCTTTGTTGTTGTCGTCGATTGTTATGTGGGGTTTGTCATTTTTCTAATTCATAATTGCTCACCAACTGTTTGATAAATTGTTGTTTAAGACAAAAATCACTAGCTATATGGTTTCTTGATGAAAATAGATTTCTTGGACAAGGAATGAGGGAGGAAAAACAAGGAGAGATTGATGATATAATGAGAATGGAACAAGCTTGGTTAGTTTTTGTTTATACGTGAACATGTTCATTTAGTATTAATTGATTGATGATTATATATATAAGGATCTCACTGAATTACTCGAAAAAGTAGTAACATTCTACAAAATTCTGAACAAGCAGCAATCCCTGAAAAATTAGTACATCCTTGATCCTTACATATTACTCCTTCCATTCCTTAGACAAGCTTATGCTTTCTCTTAACGTGCGGTGGTGCGGTGAAATAGAGATGTAGGAAGAAGAAAAGTAGAGACATGTAGAAAGAGGAAAGGTAGAAAGAGATAGAAATGAAAAAAAAGGAAGAGAGATAGCGAATTTTGACAAATAAGGAAATGTAAACTTTGTGTTGGGGCGGATCAAAAAGAAAAGTCTAAACCATTCGAAGGGATAGAAGGAGTATGTTCTAAGAGTAAATTTTTAAACTTGAAATGTTCTCGAATGTGATGCCTTGTGATTATGGGGTGTGCAAAAATGGTTAGAACCGAAAAAATATACTGAACCAAAATTTAAAATTTGGTTATTTTTTTTAGGGTTCGATTTTCGGTTTTGAAAATGTATTTTCCTAAAATCTTGGTTCTGTGTGAATCAGAGTCGCAGGCGTAGGGAACCGGTGAGACGGAAGCAGCTGCGTGTCGCTCATTGTCATCGAGGCGCCAACCAAGTCGCCCTGGTCAACATCTCTCCCTCCTCAAATATCAGGTATTTTTGAGATCATAAATTTGAATTTGTAATTTCCCATTTATTGGTGGTTTAAGAATTTGAAATTTCCTTGGTGTAATGTTTTAATTTCACATATTGGTTTGCATCTGTTAATTCATTTCTCGATGACTGCATCAGTTGTTTTTTCCCATTTGTGGCTGTTTTTATGCCATATAATTTAAGAATTTTAATTAAAAAGGTATTGCTATTTGTGGTTTAAGAATTAGTGGTTTATGAATTTTAAAAACTGAAAAGTGAACCTCTGAAGCTTATGGATAGAAAGATGGGGTGAATAAATGGAATTCAATAAATCAAGATACAGAATATCAACACATACATTCTGGCAACTAATACAAAGAAAAGATATATGCACAAAGAAAGTGAACCAGAATAATTTTAGGGGTTAGGCCTAAGTTCTGCCATTCTCTTGTGTAAGAAAGATGTTTTTTTTTTTTTGACGATAAGAAAGATGTTTTATTTAATCGGTAACTCTGCATTAAATGTCTCTCCCTAACATACCTTTAGCTTATGTGATGCTTATGACCTGTGCATTAACATCCAGATAAGAAGCTACATATCCACCATGTTTAGCTTATGTGATGCTTATGATAAGAAACTATATTAACAATGTCCGAAGATTTGTGATTCTTATTATGTTTATTTTCTGAAATTGGTAAGATGATAATTGCTGTAATTTTGGTAAGATTAATGAAGTTATGACGGAGTATAATTTAATTCAGTCGTAGGTATTTATTTAAGAAGTTGAAAATGATATATGTTTTTGGCATTTTAGGGGAAAAAAATACTATTTCAGCTTGGTGAACCGAAAAATCGACCGATTGTTTTTTTCTATTCAGATCGTTTTTAGCTATTCAGTTCGGTTTGTTTTGGATTTATGGTTCGTTTTTTTTTTAATTCGGTTCGTTTAACCGAACAGACCATTGCACACCCCTACTTGCAATGAGAAGGATCTAACATAACTTCTGTGAGTGAGACCAAATGTGAACCCCTGCATCCTCAGGAATCTTATATTTCATTTTCTTCTACCTCTACCTATGTTGGTTGCTTATCAAGCAATGGGGTCCCAATGTAGAAAAGCAATTTGTAATTCAAAGGGTTCTATCATCCTCCATCAACTTTCATCATCATCATGCGTATTGCACCTGTTGAGAATTACCCAGAATCTTTTTCACCAGTGGAATTAAGCCAACCAATACTATCTGCAACTGCTCCGAACTGTTAATCTCTATACTAACTTGTCCTCCCCCCCCTGTTATTAATAAAAAACGACCACTCAAGTTTTTAAGTCGCCCTATAGGGATCTGGGTCTGGGTATTGAGCCCAATAGCAACATCTCCATGCCAATCCATGACAGATAGCCCCAAGGTTGATAAAAGGAGTCCTAAAGTGTGGACTTTGTCCCTCGGGGCTTCTTCCAAACTACCACCATAAGCTACCTCTCAACTAACTGCCCCATTTGCCAACGATTAATTTGTCCTTTACTTTCATTCCACCCGTTAAAACATCTCCTAAAATTGTACCTGAGAGACCTGTTGTTGCTTTGTTCATTCTGCAATTACTAAATCTAGTCTCACTTCATAGAGTACAAGCACACATGGCTTGATTGGTTTAATTTGTTTCAATTTCAGACTTTTCACACTTTTTTCTGTATCTGAGTATGTTTGTGATGCTTTTACTTTAAAAAAAGTGATTAAAATTAATTTTGGGGAAAAAGATACTTGTAGTAAAAATGTGTAGTATTTGAGATAAATCTTCGGTTTTAGAAACATGCATGTATAAAATATTTACAAAATTTTCTATAATTATCCTTCTGTCTTGTATAATTGTTTTACATTCGACTCTAAATGTCCTTTGAGACAGAGATTTCGGTGAAGACCCTACCGAATATCAATTGCTGGTATTTTTCTGGGGATTGGGTATAGCAGCAACACATTTTAATTATCTTTTGAGTTTGAACTTGGGTAGGGTAAAACCCCAGCCACTTGAAAAGTCTTGTATTAGAGAATTTTTTGTCACCTTGTTCTTGACTTGATACTATTTCTAGTTTTTTGAGCGACCGAATGCTTTATGTACAAATGCATTTTATCTTACTTTGAATATTGTAGAAAGTCGTGATGTTAATTTATGGTTTTCTTTGGTACAGAGAGAACATTCAGGAGATGACATTACTGAAGAGATATGTGCTGAAATTATTCATATCATTGAAGTATATCACAGCAAATGTGATAGATAGGAACAATGGACGAATAGTTGCAACAGCTTCAACAGTCGAACATTCTCTCAAAAGTACACTGGAATGTGGGCGTTGTTGCAACGCAAAGGCTGCAGCTGTTGTGGGAGAAGTATTGGCAATGAGACTGAGAGTGGAGGGTCTTGAACATGGACAGGGACGAGGAATCCATGTTAATGTGGACAAGGAAATCGAGAAGAAAGGTTTTGAGAATCGCACAAAGGTGTGGGCAGTTGTAAACGCTATGAAGAGCAATGGGATCAAAATAATTCTTGAAGACGAGAACGTTGCTCCCGGTTCAAGCCACGTACGTCAGAGAGGAGAGGAGTTTGTAAATTCAAGGAATTGACCAGTTCTCTCGTTCTGAAAATCCTCAGGTATCCATGTCTAAAGCTTCTAGTTGTGATTGAACGATATCGAATAGAGCATGTTTATAGGGATAGCACAGTTGCATGAATGCATGATGATCTAGTTGTGATAATTTAAGCAGTGGTTCTCAGCAGTTACATCAAGAAGATGAAATTATAAACTGGTAGAACCAAACTTTGAGTAGTCTCTCAGAAGTTACCTTTAAATGTACACATATGAGTTGCTTGATTTGTTATGTTTTATTATCAGAAATGTAAACATCACAATAAAAGGTTTTGTGCATATAAACTCCATACATTTAGAATCCAGCCAGATATACCCTTTTGAAGGGCCCAATTGTTAGATATAAAGCACTCTTCATGTTTGGCATCATTGTCTCATTAGAGATGGTGAAAGATAAAAATCAATGGATGTGTGGACATAAGAAATGTAATATAGATTCATATAACATTTCGTCTCACACAACATGATTTCATGCTACAATTTATCAGTATTCAAACCCTACATTAGGCAGGGGAATTACTAGTTTTAAGAATAATTTGAATATTTGTTTTATTAGAAAAGTTATTCCTACGCTCACATGCTGACAATGAAAAAGGGAGAAAGAGACTAATGCATAAAGTCATGTTATACCACCACTTTCACTTTTCACCGTCTCTTTCATGTCTGCTTTTTTTGTTGAACAATTTTAATGTGAATATAAAATGACAAACAAATACAAATATGAATTAATATTCATAAAATTAGTATAAACTTCACATCTCATTGCATGCACAAGTTCACGTACAAAACATGGTGGGAATTATATAATCACTTAACACTGAAAAAAGTGTTGAAAAGGGGTTAATGCAAGAGGGTACTATCATCATACTCACTAAAAAACGTGAGAACCGGGTGGTCCCTTTGCTCTACTATTTTAGTTGAGGGATCATATCTCTAGGGATGAAAAACATTAGAATGTTGGTCGTGTTAGATCTTAAATTTTGTAATCTGATGATTTCAATGTTTATTTCCTTTATACTCCATATTTTATGAAAAATAGCTTTTTGTTTTAAGGGGATTAAGAAAAATATATACATGTGTTTATTTGAGGGGTGTGTTGCCACTAAAAATGCGAGTATACCCATCATATTGATTTGAATGATAGTATATTATTCTTGGTCAACTATGCAACCACAAGAAAATTGGGCTACTATTTATTTTTTCGATCACAAGGCTCAATACATACCCAAAAAAATATAAAGGGAGTTTTGAATAATAATTATACAAGAAAAGAAAAGGTTGTTGAAGTCAGCATTCTAGTATTGATTTCGAATTGTTACTCCACTCCTTGTAATCAAACATGTTGCTTTTGGTCTCTTTAATTGATATTCAATTCCATAGCCTTGATCTCATCACTAAGCTTGTTCTATGTTATCTCCTTATTCCTGAAAAAAAAAAAAATTATTTATCTACTTTCATATTGTCCAAATCCCATAAGCCTATTGTTATCCCTTGCCTCTTAGGGTTTTGACTGAAGCTTAGAAGAGTCGAGAGGGGTTCTTCCGGTAATGCTGATTCTACTCTGATCCATTTAAGAATGTCCATCCATAGCTGATACGATATAGAACAAGAGAAAAAGTTGACGTCGGCATTGATTTCTATGATTCCTCTTCATTATAGCTTTATCTTCATCGATGTCCTTTCTAAGAGGTTCTCCAAGCGGGAATCGATACTTTTAATAATGTATATTTGTTTCATATCTCCTTAAATTCTGGCCACTCGTATGTGACTAGAATTCTTCTACCACGACTGCTATTGTTTTTACATTCTAAATTTTTTTAATATCATAACATGTGTTAATAGTATCAGTATATAATATATATATATAAGAGATAATAATTCCTTTCAATTTCAAAGGGATTAAGGAATATAATATTGTGGGTGTAGTGAGTTGTTAATGTAGAGATATATATGAATCAAAGGGTAGAGATGGATAATGAGTATTGCCAAAAAAAAAAAGATTATTTTTTGATGAAACGAAAAAAATGATAAAATGAGTAACTGTCGAAGGGATGGGAAGAGTATACATTATCGATTCTTTATCGAATTGGTTCAAAAATGATACCCTCCGTCCAATTTCATTATTTCCACTTTTCTTTTTTGGTTGTCCAATTTTATTATGCACATTCCTTTTTTTAAAATAATATTATTCACACTACTTTATCTCTACCCTCCAACCATTATTTATTTACTCAAATTGCCACTAACTTTATTCATAAACAATCATTTTATCTATAATATAGGACCTCACAATATCTCATAATACCCCCAACTTATCTACTTTATATATAAACTAATCAATATTCATTAAAATTCGTGTTCGAAGAAATGGGCATAATAAAATTTGACATAGGGAGTAGTATTCGACTCTGAGTGTGGATGGGACCCTATGTAACCTTTAATTACTAGGTCAAGGGTTTAGCAATGTCTTTGCATGAGTTTAAAAACAAGCTCACAGTCGCAGTATATACATATACACGAAAGCTATGTAAACTATTTTACATTGAAATTGATATACATTTTGTTTGTATTTTAAATCAGATTAATTGTTTCATTAAAACATACTCCTATATAGATAATTAAAGTAAATTGAGGTAAAAATTTAAAGATAAAATAACTAATTTTTAGAAAATAATTAAATTAATCATATTTCATATGTAAAATAGATAGATTTCAAATGACAGTGTGAGCAAAAAATTTAAGTATTTAAAATTCATTCACAATCCAAACAAGTGAAGTGAATTTGAACAATGGATTTTAAATTTATAGATCAAATTTCTCCATCCAAATGAAGCAATAGTTATAACTCTTTTGATTCGGATCCATGATTATTGCATTGGAAAGTTGACGCTACATTTTCTTTTTCTCTCACTTCATAACTTTATGAAATACCAGTGTTTTACGTTAATGATATTTCAAGGTTGTTTGTAAATTCTTGTTAATAACAGTGCTTTTTTTCCAAACACAATTTGATTTAATATCATTTTATTTTCAAACACTACAAAAATCTTCTTCTTCTTTTTTTTTTGAGAGAGTTTCAATTAAATCACTTAATATCACTACAAAAATCAATTTATATCACTTCTATAAAGTGAAATATAGTTCGAAAACACACTTTACAACTCTAATTATTAAAAGCACTTTGTGCACTAAAACTTTTGTGTAGTCGTAGATAGGGCCCTGTAGCTAGTGCCTACTAAAGAGTGGACCAAGGGCAAAATTTAGTTTCGAAACTAAAAAAATTTATAATTTCATTTTTAGTTTATTTTTCAAATGTTTTTATACCCTGTAAACAATCATCGCCCTGTTAATATACATATATTTATTCTTAATATCTTTGTCATGCACTTAATTTAATTAATTAATTTATGTTATATATAAAAATTTATAAAATTACATATCAACACTTTAATTATTACACTTTTTTTTAAAACTATATATAAAAAAACACCGTAAAATTTCTAGGGACGAAGAAAGTATCGATTAAGTAGATAGAAATTGGGTAGTATAGGAGGAGGCTTTAAGACGAAGACGAAGGTGAGGGCCAATAAATAGGAGTAATAGAGGAAGGTCAGGTCAAGTAGGTACATGTTGAAGCAATTACACCCCTGCCTCAATATTTATAGGGACATCGATACTCGTGTTAAGAAAATTTAATAATAATAAGGGTTTTAAGGGATAATCTTATAAATATTTATGTATAAAATAAATAAATAAGTTGATTTATGTGTATGTATGAGTTCAAAAGTAATATTTCCTCTGTTCTTATTTTGATTCAACATTTATTGTTTACGTCTAGTTTAATGTAATAGTTGTTCATTAGTATTAAAGGAGATGAAATAGGGGTATGCAAGTAATAAAGTAATGACATGGAATGTAATTTTGAAATGTTGGATGTAGTTTAAAGTGAAAAAGTGTTTTATTGTCAAATTAAGAAACGTTGAATCTAATTTAAAATATGGAGAATCAATTTTTAACAAATGTTGAATCTAAATTAAAATGGAATAATATTTATATAAAATTAAAAATATTATAAAAGTGAAAGTTTATAAATAATTTTCTATTTTAATAGTGTTAAAGTTATTGTAAAAATTTTCGCTAAAAAAACAATAAAAATTAATGTGTGTTGAACGGAGGAAGTATAGATTGATAGATTGGTAGGGCCACCGCACCCAAAACTTCATAGTAACATATCACAAAGGCACGCTTTTCAGGAATCATTCGAAAATAAAATAATAGTACTATCATAATAATAATTTAATAATAAAACACAAAAATTTATATAAAATATTTTACCCATGAATTATAAATAATTAAAGTAAAATAAGTAAAAAATTCACATATAAAAGAATGATTTTTGAAAACTATCTTATAAATATTGCTCATTATAAAATATGAAACTCTCCTTAATGCCACAATGTTCAATATTACCTAATACTTCCTTCTTTTGAAAAAAATAAGTAGTAAAATTTTGATGAATTATTATATAAAATTAATTTTCATCTCTCTATAAGTTTGAATTTTATGATATTAGAGCCTAAAACACACTCATATATTTTGTGTTCGATTTCTGTGAAAGTAACTTTATCCATTTAATTTATCAACTCGATGGACCTCCTCCCTTGAGGTGATAATCTGGCCCACGAGTGAGGTCCCGTAATATAGAAGAATTAATTCTCCCACCTTTCTACAAATTTGAACTTTTAGAAGAATTAATTTTTCCACCTTTCTACAAATTTGAACTTTTAGATGAGACGTAATTATTTTATAAATATAAAGTAAATAAATGATACAAATTTGAACTTTAGAAGTAAATAAATGAGTTGACTTGTATGTATGTGTAGGTTAAAAAATGACATTTTGTATAAAATTGAAAAAAAAAAATCATTTTAGCATTAAATTTTTTTTTTATGGGACCTAGTAATTAGTTGGGAATCAATTTGTTTTCTGAACACGAATTCTTGTACTAGTATATTGTAACGAGCTGTGGGTCAGATTAATGGAGAGTATTAAATATACTTTGTTCCTGATTTAAAAAAAAAAATTGAATATATATCTTGCTCATTTAGATTTGTACTAACTAGCTTATGAACTTATTTACATGGATTTTTTTTTTTTTATGAGAGATTCATATTTCACCTTAGCCATTGAAATTAAAATTGATTCTTGTTAAGATTTCAATTTTTTGATGTGGGTTATAACTTATAATCAACATTCATGCAAGGACAGATTTGGAGGTTGGGCAATTGAATTTACAAGTTTTTGCACTATATATGAATTCGTTTCCATTTAATTTAAATGATTAATTTCCTGATATATGTTACCAAAAATTATTGGCGATCAAATTTTCTTGATTGCATTTGACTTGTACACCCCAGGTGCTAGACCAATACAAAATCTTTTTCCTAAGTCAACAACATAAGTTCTACAGTAACCAAATTTATTTAGTTCCAATTACCCATGCACAAAAACCTCACATAACACTGCACGCATTAGGATTTTCATCACTAAATAACTGCGGAGCATGTACAGTAGTATGGTATTGGTAGGGTCCGTATTCATACGGGTTGTGAATCTGGATACCCGCTCCGTAAACAGACGGGTACGGATACCCCACTTGGAACTGCACTCTATTCTTCTCCATCTTCTCCCCGCCGCCCCCCGCCTTTTCAGCATTCTCTCCTCCTCCGCCACCGCCACCCTTCCCCTTTTCGCCGCCGCTCTTCCCCTTTTCACCCTCGCCGTTCTTCTTCTTTTCGCCGTCGGCGTTCTCCTTCTCCGCCTCCTTCTTCGGCGGCGGCACAATTTGCACCTCTCTCTTCAAACGCTTCTTCAACACTTCCGCCAACACTTTCATATCAATTGCGCCGGTGACCGTCACGAGCTCCTTTTTCTTGTCGATTTTCACATCCTTGTAACCTGAAAACCCGCCGTTAAATACGAATTTTCGCCGGAATAATTGATTTTTTTAGTAAATCTCACCCTTAGTTTTAGTAATGATTTTTTGGATTTTCTGTGTACAGCCCTCGCAGTGCAAATGGACCTTCAACACCGCCGTCGTAACTGGTGGCTGAAAAAAAAAAAAAGTTGATTGTAATTATTATTTTAAATATCTTCATTAATATAAAAAATATTTTGCTAATATGCGCTCACACACTAAAATCGGCGAACGTGGAAGTTAGCATGCTTTTGGAATGAAGCCGTAAAAAAAAAAAAAAAACGCATAAACACCAAATGCTACTCATAACTGCAAGACGCTAACATGAGCCGGCCTTTCTTCTACTATAACACAGACTGAGAGAGGAGAGGGACCAAAAAAGCACCATTTCCCCTCGAACGCGGCAATAAAACTAACGTGCGCTTGGTGGGCAGAGGAAACGACAAAAACGCCCCAGAATTCATCAGAATCAGCCATTAATGCAAGCGGAACAACCATAAGTACGGCGCACGATAAGGAACACGCAATTTTGCCGCAGCAGAAAAGAGAAAAAAAGTAGACGGGATGTATTAAATAAAATAGAAGGAGTACCTCCTTTTCCTTTTCCTTGGGTTTTTTTTTCTCATCGATTTTTTTGTTTGAATTTTTGTCATTGGATTCTTTCTTCTTCTCTTGGTTCGCATTTTCGCCGCCATTGTTTTCCTTGCCTTTTGCTTTCTCTGCGTTGTTATCCTTTTTAGGTTGTGGAGAAATCAGCTCAACTTTTTTGTGTGTTTTTTGCTCCACTCTTTCCCGGAGCTTCGCCGGATCCACTTTCCCCACCACCGTAATCTTCTGTTCGCCACTAATATCCGCAGTTTCCACACCTATCCAAACACCAACAAATAAATCTGCATATATTCAAACGAATTGAATCGATTTAATTTTTTACCATCAAAGGAACGGATGATCTTTAAAACTTTTGAAACGCATCCTTCACAATGCAAGTCGGCCTTCAAAACTACTGTGGTGTTATTGCTCTTGCCTCCCCCATTCTCTTTTTTCTTATTCTCTCCAGTACCCTCCTTCTCCTTCGGCTGTTCTCCATTATTTTTCTTGTTCTTCTGCAAAATTTAACACAAAAGTTAAAAAAATCAAAGAAGAGAAAACTCTGTAACTGCTCAAGGAAGAGTGATTTACCTCTCCCATTGTGAAGAAATGAATGTAGAAATTGGAAATGCAATTTGTATGTATAGAGAGAGAGAAGAAATAGGGAGTAGTTTTAATTAGTGAGGAGTTATGGATGGTTTTATTTTTATAACGTGTGCCTGTAATCAATTAATCATGACGGGTTTGTGTGCACATGTTCAGAATCTTGCATGCTATTTGGGCTTTTTTTATTGGGCCTATAAAACCTTAACCAACTTTACTAATTGGGCTCCACAAATCTTTAATTTAATCCCCACTTGTTTGGAATAATAGTAATTATTGTATGTTAAATTTAATTTTATTAATATATGGGTAGTGATTATATAATTTAATGTCGATGAGATAAAAAAAAAAATATTAATGCGGATTGATTTATTACCACGTTTACCAGATTTGATACGGGATTAATGCGTGTATTCTTTTTTATTTTGTCATAAATGTAAATTAAGATATTAATTGAAGGACTCAATACTTCATAAAAAAAAAAAAAAATTCAACGTGAGTTGTCTCAATTGAAAGCATATACAACTTCGTCATAACCCATTTTACAAGTTTAATTACTACAAATTTATTTCAATGGTACTTGATTTCTCTTTATGACCTTAATTCAAGCTAGGGAACGTAACATCGAACTTGAAGAACCTCAACAAAGATCTTGAAAACTACTTTTAAATAATCGAACTCCGTTCCTAGTATTTATCAATTCTTTGAAATATATTTTATTACTCACTCCTATTCAAAATATATGTTATCCTAAGCTCACACATATTAAGAAAATAAATTATTTCTCAGGTTACTCTTAATTAATGATGCATGGTACATCTCATAAAAAAATAACACATTTATGTAAATATTTAATAATCTTAAGGTTAAATTTGGAATAAATGTAATGACTTATAAAAAGAATAGGAGGGTGTATAATATAAGAATAGGAGTGATTAAGTAAGAATTTGGCTTAAGATGGTACACAAAAAAAAAAAAAAAAAGTAACATAAAAAGATGACAAAGATTTGTGTGAGTCAGTTGATAAACCAGCGTCATGTACAAATTATGTCTCGTTGTACAAATTATATTTCGTCTCACCGTAAGATGGTCTCAAAACTTACCCTAAAAAGAAATAATATGAATTTAATGAGGCCTTAAACTCAAACCAAAATTTTCAATAAGTAGTAATTGTGCATAAACACCACAATAAAAGAAACTAACAAGAGTTGCACTCTTGTGTACTAGTTACATGTATGTAACTACTATATCCAATCCAGTAGTTACATGCAACTACTATATCCAATCCAATATATGTAACTACTATATCCAATCCAATATATGTAACTACTATATCCAATCAAATAATCAATTACAAATAACACATGACTCATTTATTATATCCAATCAAATAATTCATTACAAATAATACATGACCCATTTACTATATCAATTTAACACATAAATTTTTTCTTGGGCCTTTATTTTATTTCAATTAATTTTTTTTTAATTTTATCATTAAAAAATAATACTCCATTAATTTTTTAAAATTTTATTTTTTATTTTACTCAATTGATATTTATATTTATCTTTTTAATATTATTTTTTTAATTTATTTTTCTTCCTATTTATCATTTGTGTTTCAAATGATAATTTTTTTAACGTACTTTCTTTTTATGTCATAAATAATTATTCTAAAATTTTAAAGTCTAATAAGAAAATTTTAAAAATAATATTAATTGTTTTAAGTATTAAATAGTATAATAATAATTTGTTTTAAAATATAAAACTCGCACCTCTCTTACGCAAGTGTTTAATTTTATTGGTACTATTTTACTTTAATTAATTGGTGTATAATTTTCACCTTATCCTTTCAAAATTTTACTTCATTACTTACAAATTTCACTTCGTTTTACATTGTTTAATTATTTTTTTCATTTGAACTTTCATTTTTTAATCACTTTATTTTGATTTTTTATGAATATATTTTTTAGTTTATAAGTGTTATGATAACCGTTGATAAGTATTATGATATATTATTAGTTAATATGCAGTATTATATATTAGTTTATACTGGTACAAGTTCTATTTTTTTCGAGTTTCGAGTTCACATATTTTATGGTAATAGTTCAAATATAGTATAGTATTAGTTCACATATTGTATAGTATTAGTTCACATACTCTATGGTACTAGTTCAAATATACTATAGTATAAATTCAAATATTGTATAGTATTAGTTCATATATTAAATAATATTTTTATACCCACATTAATCTCTAGTACTATACAATATATTAACTAGTACTATACCATATGCGTACTAATACTATATCGTATTTAAACTAATATTTATATTTAACAAAAAATACGTAACTTAACACATTTATAATCCCAAGCATACCATGCAAATTAATACATCAATATTAAAAAAATTGATATTAACTAACTAGTAAGAAGAACAAAAGTGAGAATGAATCACACTGAACAGACAATTCAATTAATATATACGATCACACTCAATAAACATATGAATGCATCAACATGGCGATGACCTCAAAGAAAATAATAAAGCTGATGCAATATTATGCTGGTTTCTTCCCCAATTCTCCACTCATTTAAGTTTCTAAATATAAATTTTATTTTTCAATTAGATTATGTTATTAATTAGTTTTAAAAAATAATCTACAACCTTAAAAAACTTGTAACAAATCAGATATCATTTTAGAAATAATGAAGACATAACAAAATAATCTTAGTTATTATAAATTAGATTAAAGCTAGAAAGTGAGCATGTCATATTCATACATTTATACCCAAATTAGAAAAAAAAATTGAATTTTTTTAGTTTAGTTTTTTTTTTCGATTTTTTTTGAATTTTTTTTCTAAATTTTGGTTATTTTTTGAAAAAAAAAAAACTGGAAATTTTATTTCATAATTTTATTTTTGAGTTTCATATTTTTTTTAATATTCGTTATGTTTTTTATATTTATTTTTTAAAAGTTAAAAAAATAGAATAATATTTGACTTCGTGGTGTTTCATTAGTGAATCGATAGTCGGTGTATAATTATAATTTTAATGAGTTGTATTTTAATTTAATTGATATAATGGTAATATAGTATTTTACATGTATTTTTATTTTAAAAAAATTGGGGGTGAAATTAATAAAAAAGAAGGTAAATAACTAATAACCCATATAAATAATTGGATTTAGTTACATGTATGTAACTTGTACACATAAGTGCCTAAAAGAAGAAAGTGTGGACTTAGTTAAAAAGGAGGGTAAATAGCCAGTTACATACATGTAACTGGTACACATAAGTAATTGCCAACTAACAATACATATTGTAAGCACCAAACACGGGTGGCAACATATATGTAATGTAAGAGATGAGCTAGACACAAAATAATTTGTCAAATAATTATTTTCAAACATGTGCAAAATTAACTTTCATATGGTTCAGGTGTTGCCATTTATTCGACTGTTATTAGAAAAAAATTCACAAATTGCCGAACATATATATCTAAAATTGTTGGCATTATCGCATGTGTTGTGATTGGACAAATCTTCATTAATTGCAGAGTATATGAGATAATTAAGTGAACATAAATGTTTTTTCAATGACTTCCATTATCTTGCCCTAGTATACATTTTCTTGTTCTGTAGTATTTACTTAGTTATAAATGTTATTTCTGCAAAATTCAACAATTCTACCCTCTTGTAATCACTCACAACTACAAAATGGGGTACTTGTTAGATGAGAAATTTAACATCAAATTAACTGTGAACATTATTGCATGGCCTATATGAAGATGGGAATATTGAAGACAAATCCCTAAGGGCATGTTTGTTTTGGGACTCCCACGTCCTTGTTCTACTTCGGGATTTCACATCCGGATTTCCCCATCCAACTACACTTATCCCTAAAAATACCTATACATCCTACTATTACATCCTACCATTACATCACATCCAACCACTCTTACACAATTTGATTTGACATAAAGTTACATCTCACCCTACTCAAAATCCCAAAACAAACACACACAATTACTATTCATCAGGATTTCTCCATCCAGGATTTCCCACATCCTACATAATCCCAAAACAAACATACCCTAATGTTTTCATAGCTGGACCGTACTGGCCGGTTCACTGGCCGGTTCAACCGATAAACATTCTGGTACTACTTAAAAACTCATTTTAACCGTCAAACCAGGAAAACCGGTCCAAATTGATTTTCCCTTTTTTTTTTAAAAAAAAAATTTAATTCATTTTTTCTTCTTCTACAATTTTATACTTTGAGTTGAGTTGTTTCGAATTTTTTTGACTTTTGTATTGTTACTTTACGACTTTATTGTATTTATTTTAAATTTAATATGAATCCTTGGGAACTACGTATTGAAAAAAATAAATAGAGATTATTTTAACGGTTGATTTGTGAACTGATGCCCAGTCTGGTTTGGTCGTTGATCCGGTTATGAAATGCGCTTCAAACGACAAGACCTTGCAGGCTGCAGCTCCAAATCATTCAAACCCATTCTTTCCTACTATTGCTCCAATTCCCACACTTTAGGCTTTCTTGAAAGAGATTTATACGATAATAAAATCAAACCATAGTTTTGGGAGATTCATACGATAATAAAATCGATGGAGCTTCTAGGCCTAGTTTTGAGCCAAATTAAGATTCGGCACAGACGCAAAACAAAACGAAGAGACGACGCGACGACATTGACCAAAAAGGAAATGTACTATTCTCAATTGGATATTTCCCTCGCCATATTATACAGCAATCAACAGCATTCCAACTGTTAACAAGTATAATAATCCCTTTTATTTATTTTACAAGACAATACAAGCAAGAATAAGTGAAGCTACATCTTAAGTAGAATTACCATGGCATTGGGATATATAGCAGAGAGAGTGGTCTGTTCTGTTGTAGTAGATAGTACAACATAAATAACCAAATAGGAAATCACTAGCGTATGAGATTATAATTTTGATCGGACCTTTTCGATGAGTTCTCTTCTCAGTATCTTTCCTGCTGCTGATTTTGGGACGCTGTTTATGAACGTAACTCTCCTCAATCTTTTAAAATGTGCTACCTGAAACAATACATGTGTGCATTTGAAATGTCATACGTGAAATTCATCATCTGCCTACAAATGAAGTACATATTGTTCAGGGACCCTCTCAATGCCAAACCAAATTCATGTAAACTCTCTTCTTCAAAGTAATACTCCATGTTTAGCATATTAAATATCAAGTTTTTAAAAATGCTTGATTATATATGTTATTCTTCTCAAAATCATTAACCTTGATACTTCATATGCTAAACAATATTACCAACTTCACCATAAAACTTTCGTGACCCAAATCGTAGAAGTTTTTGTCAATCTTTATATATGCTTATTTGAAATGAAAAAGGGACATTCCTAGCTTAAATGATGAAAAAACTATCATGTATGTAATTAGGTTAGTTCTCTTCTCTACCCCTTGTCCAGAATCATGAAGAAATTTGTCTTTGAAATCTCAAAAGTAAGTTTGCATCATAAACGATACCTGCTCAGCAATAAATTTCTTGATATCTTCTTCAGACAATGAGCTATTAGGAGCACGGACTACATAGGCAATCGGGACTTCACCAGCTTCAGCATCAGGAAACCTAAAAGGAATTTATCAGCACGGTGTTATGCTATAACTGACAGAAGCAAAAGATGACCTAATGAAAACGATAACTTACGGGATGACAACAGCATCTAATATCTCAGGATGAGAGACAAGCAGCCCTTCAAGCTCTGCTGGAGCAACCTAGAAACAAAATAAAGCAAATCATTATACTAATAAAATGAAAATCAGACTGCTTCAAGCATTGATTTTTAAGAATAATAAGAGGCTTGTGAAAATGTAGAAACTAATGACAAATCCAAATCAACGCAAACGTCATGCATCATTCAGAGAGAGATATACTACCTGAAAACCTTTGTACTTGATGAGCTCTTTAATACGATCAACAACATATAGCTGACCCTCATCATCAAAGTATCCAAGATCTCCAGTATGGACCCAACCCTGTTTATCTATTGTAAGCTTTGTGGCCTGTGGGTTCTTAAAATAACCTAAAGATGAAGAGAAAAAATAATAAATTATTGATCCACTTCTATGGATAGAATAAACAGAATTGAATCCCCTCATTAAAAACCGAGGGCAATAATGGAACAGATAAAATCTGTTCTATTTTCACACTTTTTCCTTTTTTTTTTTTTTTTACATCACTTAATATTACGTTTCAAGATCTATCAATAAATGTGGTAGGTCGAGCAGCTCATTGGCACTGACGATTTTTTTTGGTATGCTGATGCTAAGATGCAAAGGAAGCACTGTCAAGTTTAGGGCAAATCATCATTTTAAGAGAGCTGTCTCAAGGAAGAAAAATCAACAAGCTATCTTGTCAAAGAAGTGCATCATTTTTTTTTCTTTGCATGGCATTCATAGTGATTCATTAGCCTTTAATATGAATTTGGCTTCTTTTCCACAATTTTACCACACCATTTGTTGCTGATGAATACCCCTTAAAATTATAAGAGGTAAAATGTTAATAAATATAGTCATTCCTGTCATTTATCAGTCACAAACTTGCTACTACTAAGCTATCTATGAATTTGGAGATAAACTTCACCAACAAGAAGGATTACTAGTGATCACTCTTTCACACCGTCCATATGAGAATGTTTACTACCTGAATTTATAATTAACCAAATGCTTTAGTCATTTTAAAAAGGAACAAAGTTTTCTGGGCATATGAGCATGTATTACAGTATAACAATGGGCAATAGGTATATACCTTTCATCATATTGGGTCCTCGCACCCATATTTCCCCCAGCTGCCCTTGAGGAAGAGGCTTCAATTTTTCAACACTAACTATTTGGCTCTCCACTCCAGGAGCAAGTGTGCCAGCAGAACCAGAATGTCGAGGCCCTGCATATTGATTCTCGATAGACACAATTCCACAGGTTTCTGTCATCCCATAACCCTGAAATTGCAGGGTCTTTTTGGCTCAATTCCACAAATAGCACATCATTTTTAGACTATATTAATCAAAAGTTTCATTTTAATTTCAGAAGTTGCTAAGAAAACATAGGTTTTGTTATTCTTTACTGATTCAGATAGATTTGATCAAGGCACAGGACATCTGTACTCGGTTAAAAATCATACATTTGCAATATTTGGCTTCTTGTCAAAATAAAACCTGTGATTGGTCAACAATTCAAGAAGTTTGGCATAATTGAGGTTTATCAATCCCCCCTTAAATCAAAACTACAAGCATCCTGAAGAAAAGTATATCCCAGTCTATGACACATAAACCTTCATAGAACATTAACTTGTAACTCAATACCCCAAGATGCACAACATACAATTAAAATTGCCGAATAAAAAGATTATTTCATTTATTCCTGCTAGACATTTATCATAGAATACTTAAGCAAACCATAGACGTGCTGCTTGGTGTTTGAATAACTCATTAGATGAGCTGAATAATCTAAACTAACTATCATTGCACATGCACCAAACCTAATATCTACTGAAAAATACTCGTATTTTAAATGTTATAGATCAAGATATCAAAGTGCATTAAGAATTGAGATGATCATAGAAATTTACTTGAAGAACAACAGCCTGAGGGAAATTCTTGGCACATTCCTGCATCAATTCCTTCCCAAGAGGAGCTGCCCCTGATCCAATCTGCTTCAAGGATGACAAATTATACTTCTTGACCACACTATCTTTGGCCAACGCCAGTATAATCGGCGGCACAACCCACAAATGTGTGACCCCATACTTGTCCACCGTCTTCAAGATCATTTCCAGATCAAACTTAGACATGGAAACAATCGCATTGCCTCGTTGCAGCTGTGCATACATGATCACCGCGAGACCAAAAACATGAAACATAGGCAAAAGGCACAGAAACTTATTGTGCATTTCACCAGCTGATTCTTGATCAGAAGTGATCATCAACGAAGCAGCAATGAAGTTGCCATGAGTAAGAATTACACCCTTGCTTGTACCCGTGGTGCCAGATGAGTACAGCAACGCAGCCGTATCATCTTGACTGATTCCATTTGAATTATCTAAGTTCACAGACCCCTGATTATCCACTAGCTCAGAAAACAAAGTGATTGAAGGAATTCCCCCAATTGGTAACACTGGTTTCTTTTCAGTTCCCAATAGAATAACTGGCAAACCAAAACCCTTCACCTTAGGTACCAAATCTTCAATAGTGATAATAAGCTTAGCCGTGGAATCGAGAATCTGTTTAGATAACTCCGAGACAGTGTAGACGTGGTTGACAGTGGTGGCGATTGCTCCAATGGCAATAATTCCGAAGAAACAAATCGGGAACTCGATTGAATTGGGGGAGAATATGAGGACGACGTCGTTCTTCTTGATTCCGAGCTGGAGTAAGCCATGGGAGACTTTTGAAACCGTGGATTTGAACTGCGCGAAGGTGAGGGTTTTTCCAGTGTGGGAGTCGATAAGGGCGGGTTTATCGGGATAAGATGAAGCGTTTCTGAAGAGAAAATTAACCATTGAAAGATCGGGGGTTTTGGGAAGGATTAGTGGCGGCCTCAATGATCTGAAAATGCCATCGCGGCCATAGCCTGATTTCTCCATCTTCTTCTTCTTCTTCTTCTGTGTGTGAATAGTGTTGCAGCTGCAGTCGTCGTGATTGAATAATGGTTTAGAATTAGAAATTCATCACAATTTTAAATGGGGACGCATCTTGCATTGACATTGAATGCAATATTTTTGTATATATATATTCCAAATTAGATACTCCTAATTACACTAGATCATAACTCATGGAGTAATTCATAAAGGCTATAAATAAGACAATATCTAGACATCCAAAAATAAAAAAGTCAATGTCTTCTTTTCGCATTATTGTTCTGGGACTATCACGTCTCCTTTTGGTTCTAATTCGCGATTTCACACTAACATTGCATTATTCAATTTCATTTATCCCCAAAAATACAATATATTCTATTGTTATAATAATACATCATATAATTATACATTTTTACACAATTAATTTAATATAAGTTATATTATATAATACAACTCTTACACATTTAACCATTTTTAGAAAATCATCCAAAACCACTCATATAATATAAATAAACACAGCACTCAATTTTTATACAAATATAATATTCTCATCCATAAAATATTGTTTCATTTATCTTATACTAGCGTAGACCCGTGTATTACACGGAATTTTAAATATATTTTTAAATATTTAATAATAATAATTTTTTTATTTACTTAATTTAATTTTTCAAATTTTTATAATTATATTTAAAAAAAATGATTTCGCCAGAATTATAATTATTTTAATAAAAAATTTAACATTTTTTTCAATTATATTTATTATAACGTTGTATTATAATATAAAAGTTTAACTAACATAATATTTTGAATTATACAAAATAATTACTCTTATGTTAGTTAATTTTATAAAGCAAATTTCAAAGAAAATTTATGAAAATCAAACAAAATGAGACGTTGACATTTAATAAATATGAAAACAACTTTTAAATAAATTATAATATTTCGAAAACAAACAATTTAAGTAATATTATAGCTTTTAATAAATTGTAAGTCAACCTTCAATATCAACCACAACACCTTACATTTAATAAATATAAAAATAACTTTAAAAAAAATTATAAAATTTTGAAAATAAACAATTTAAATAATACTAAAATAACTCTTAATAAATTGTAAGTCAACCTTCAATATCAACCACAACACCTTAAATAAATAAATATTTTAGTTAATTGCAAATTAAATCATAACATTTTCCTCATTTGCAATCTAATCTAAACTTTAAGGTAATTACAAATAAATCACAAACTTTAAATATAGTTGCAATTTAGTCTTTTTGACAATTTTAATTGTGTTCGAATATAACATAATTTAAACTTCTTAATGACATAACAATACCTTAATAAAACAATATTGTTTTTCAATTAAACCAAATATCAAAAGGTATGATTTAGGGACAATGTAGACTTGTAAGAAGTCTAATTTACAATAATATTTAAAGTTTGTGATTTATTTGCAATTTTTTTAAGGTTTAGATTAGATTGCAAATGAGCGAAAAGTCGTGATTTAATTTGTAATTAACTCTTTTTAAAATTAACAACTTCATTAAATTATGACACATAAGCCAAATCAACCACAAAATGACACATAAGCCAAATTAACCACAAAATGACACATCATCAATTTAAACTCCCTATTAGTATATAAGGGGATTTTATATTATAGAAGTAGTGTATTATGTATATATAACAAATTTGTTAATCTTGTAAAATAATATAATTATTTATATAATAAATATTATGTATAAAATTATATAATAAGTTTCACATATATATTTTTGAGCTCTATTTTTTAAATACATTAAACTTATAATAAATTTAAAATAATTGCAGAAAAAATTACTTGAGATATAAGATAAAAGTAATTATAAAATACAATTTAATAACTAATTAAATAAAGAATTGTACACCCCAATAGAAATACATTTTAGATGGTATTTTACTCAAAAGTACATTAAATAGTTCGAAAATAAATTAAACTAAAGATTAAAATGAATAATACAATAAAGTTAAGTAAATAAAATAAAAATTAATTTAATTAGTTAATGTTAAAATAATAAGAATATAATATTTGGAAAGAGTTTATGAATCATATTTTACTCAACCAATAACTTAATTACACATCATACTTTTTAAAATTAACAACTTCATTAAATTATGACACATAAGCTAAATCAACCACAAAATGACACATAAGTCAAATTAACCACAAAATGACACATCATCAATTTAAACTCCCTATTAGTATATAAGGGGATTCTCCATCCATAAAATATAGTCATATACACTTTATGAAAACCGTCATCCTTCAACTATTATTTAATTATTTAATTTGTCATCAACTTTATTTACAAACAATCATTTTATTTACAATGGACTCCACAATACCACAACACTCTTATTTTATCTACATTTTTAAAAAAAATATATGTGTTCACTCCAATTAACCATTTTTATACAAATATAATATTCTCATCCATAAAATATAGTTTCATTTATCTTATATTCTCCATCCATAAAATATAGTCATATACACTTTATGAAAACCGTCATCCTTCAACTATTATTTAATTACTTAATTTGTCATCAACTTTATTTACAAACAATCATTTTATTTACAATGTACTCCACAATACCATACAACACTCTTATTTTATCTACATTTAAAAAAAAAATATATGTGTTCACTCCAGTGAAACTACATCTGATAGATGATGAAAGTAACTTTTTTAAGGATAATATAATAACTGCAATCATTATAATGATCATTACACTATCATTATAATTTTACTCAACTATAATATAATAATATTATTTCATTTAATCCTATTCATTAATTTAACATAGATTTAAATCCTCTTCATTTAAAAACTCAAAAATGCATATTACTATTCATCATTATTTTAAAAATTCAGATCTAAGGCAAAATTAATTTATATACAAGAAGTCAATAATTGATGTACAACTAGAAAAACAATACTCCATAGCCAAACATAATAAAAGCGTAAAACCTAACAATTGGACTAATTAGTTTTAGTAGTCCCCTTCAATTAAATTAGTGAAGTAACACGCACGATGCTTATGACCAATCTTCGTTAGCTATCTTATTATCTTACAAATTAGTATTTTAAAAATTAATCAACTTTTATATATAGTGGGTCATAATCGAGTAAATAAAACGTACGTGAATTGTTAATTTTGTTCGTTGTAGTCAACCGGACAAGGCGTTCCTTTTCTAATAAGATGCCTTGGGTTCGATTATTCATTACCTTGCAACAATATATTATTTCCAAAAAGATAATCAGTATATCATTGACTTTAAAATGGTAATGGTATTGGTTTTTGTTATAATTATCTTCATTGAGATTAAATACGTGTTCGTTTTTGTTTTAAATGAGAGAAAATTTCATTTTACGTCCTGTAACATAGGTGTAATCCAGTTTATATCCTTTAAGTTTTCACCTTTTCAATTTACGTTCTAAGGTGTCCAATTTATGTCCTTTTAGGTCCAATTTATGTCATTTTCGCCGGAAAATTGGAATTCCGATCAAATAGTCCAATTTACGTCCTTTAAGTTTGAAAATTAAAAATTAATAATTAAAAAATTCTTTAAAAAATTAAATATCTCATTAAAAACTAAAAATATCATTAAAATTTATAAATTGTGTAAAATAAAAATAAAAAAATTCTAAAATTCAAAAAAAAAATTAAAAAATCTACAATTCTAAAATTTGAAATATTGGAAATTAAAAATAAAAAATTTCTATAAATCTCATGAAAACATAAAATTCTAAATATAAAAAATCTATAAATTAAAATTTTAAAAATGTTTAGAATAAAATTAAAAATTATACAACTCTAAAAACCTCATGAATTTGACACAGTTCTACAATCAATCAAGGCGTGGAATACAAAAAAATTTAGGAGTTCGAGAAAAACTTTAATGGCGGATGAGTTCGAATCAAGTCGTGTTTTTAATGACATATTAATATTTTTTATTATTCTTATTCGGTTTTTAAATTTTTTAATATTTAATCTACACATTTAAAAAAAATTAAAGAGATTTTTAGAATTTTTAATGAGATTTCCGAATTTCTTAATTTTAAGTTAAACATTTTTGATTTTTTGAATTGTAAGATTTTTTATTTTTATTTTACACATTTTATAATATTTAATGAGATTTTTAAAAAATTAAATAAGGTATTTTGAATTTTATTTTTAACATTTATAGTTTTTAATTTTAATGATGTTTTCAGATTTTTAATAATATTTTAAAAAATTTAAAGATATTTTTAGAAAATTTATTTATTAAATTTTAAAAATTTCAAACTTGAAGGACGTAAATTGGACTATTTGGCCGGAATCCCAATTTATTCCTCACATTCCGGTGAGTTTGAAAATTTTCCCGCGAAAAGGACGTAAATTGGACTAAAAAGGACGTAAATCGAAAATGTGAAAACTTAAAGGATATAAATTGGATTAGGTCTAAGTTACAGGACGTAAAATGATTTTTTCTCTTTAAATGATGTAGAAAAACCCTTTTATGTGTAATTTTTATATTTGTCTTTACACTCGTGATCTTTTTTAAAACAATGTGATGCATTGATTTTTGTACATTTTTTTTTTTTTTTAGAATTAGGCGTAGAAAATATTTTGTGCTAGAAACGTAGGACATCCCCGGCCTATATTATAAATATGGAGTTTAGAATGATTATGTCTCACTATGCTTATGTGTCGTTTTAATTTTAATTTTACTGATGTGTGAATATTTTAAAGAGTTATATATTTGTTAAATATAATTTTATTGGTTGAAATTTATATGTGTCATCATTATTGTGATTTTTTTTCATATAATTAGAAAATTGTATTGAGTTCATAAAAAATAGAAAGTCTAACTATTACAATATGGATTATAATTAAATAATTAATTTTATTAATGTTATCGATTGCTTAAAAAATGAGAGACATACATTTTATTTAAAAAGTCACTACTTATTTTATTCTCTTCTTTTCTCAAATATAATAACATTGATTAACATTTTGAATAATACGCTGGTGCTCATCTAGTTTACATTATTAAGTTAGGCAAGTTTTTTTTTTTTATATATATATATATATATATATATATTTTTTTTTTAAATGCTTTCTCATAAACCATGTTATTGTTATTTTTCTCCTATTGTCATCCTCCTCGCATATGAAAATTTTCAAACATTCTCGTTCGATCGGTTACTCAGGACACCGCGACATACAATTGCCCATGACTACTAAATGGTCCTCAAGAAAAGTTGTCGTTATTAAGGGCATGTTTGTTTTGGGATGGGAAATCCGGATTTGGGATTTCGAAACTCCACCCCGTTACAGTTTGGGATTTTGATTCAGGATTTCAAAATCCCACCCTATAAATACCTATAAACTCTATAAAAGTCAACCCTATAAATACCTACAAATCCTATATAAATACCTATAAAACCTATAATCCTATTCTATAAAGTTAAATCCTACCCTACATAAATCCCAAAACAAACACAAAACATAAAAAGTATTAGAATTTTAAAATCCACTAGATTTTGAAATCCGGATTTCAAAATCCTCCAAATCCCAAAACAAACCTGCCCTAAGTGATTGTTACCGACTCTTGTTAATGTTATAGCAAGAGAGACCATTAGAGTGAATTATCTTTTTTAAAACTTGAAATAAAGTCTAGAAATATTTGATTGGTCAGATCCAACACCATTCGTCCAATGTTGGTCCCAACCATAATTTAATTAATCTCGCTTCAATTAAGAACATGCATGGCTACAAAGCTTCATCACAATCAATTTAGTATAATTGCACAATCCAACCAAGTGGTCTATGTTCTGCAACAACATAGCATGAGCTTCAAATTTCAAGACGTTCACTCGTTGTTATGGGCATCGAAAAGATGGAAGAATCGCGTGATAATATAGATGCGGATTAAATTAGTGAGCTAATTGAATTGGATTCGAGAAGATGAAGAAGGACAGTGAGATTGGGTTTTGTCTGAAAGAAAGTGTTGAAGATCAAACGGGGAATGATGGATTAAAATCTTCATAGTTAGTTATGATGTTTACTTATTTCTGTAAAATGCTTTGATGCTTTGCAATTTAGTTTTTTTTTTTGTTATTTAAAATTTCATTGTAAGTGGTGGTCCCAATAAGTAGTACTACAAGAATCTTCTCTCAAATTCTCTCATTTCTCCATCCTACGCTATTATCATCTTCTTTACCAAAAGTTATACAAAAACCACCAAAAATAGATTACAATGTTTTGTTTAATGTCGAAATAGAACAATTAGTAATCAGGGCAAGATTGTTCTTCGAGAATGGTAAAAGACACTCATCTCAAGGACCTGTAAGAATCACAAATAAAACTGGAACAATGGTTACAAACATAAACACTCAAGTGAGAAGCTACAAATGCAAATATACATGATTTCATACAAGGAATTACCTCTCGAGTAAATGATCAACTTTCAGAAGTGGTGAAAAAACTGGACCACATAACAAAAACACTGACAACAATGAAGCTGCAATCCATGAGTCTGGATAATGGAAAAAATCACTTGAAACATGATTCAATATTTGGATTTGAGCATACATGAGTTATGGTGCATACACCTTTACCTAAAATAGAGTTCCCAAGATTTGATAGCTTAAACCTCAAGAGTTGGATCTTGAAGTGCGATTCATATTTTAAACTAATGCCAAATATCACAGATTCACACAAGATAACTCTTGCTTCTATGCATTTTGATGATAAAACAACATTGTGGTTTTAAAGTTACACACAAAATCACATTGAGCTCCCTTGGGCACAATTTATGAAGGTTTTGACTAATAAATTTGAGGGTATGAGAGTATTTAGGGCTATACTTAAACTAATAAGTTAAAACAAACTATGTCATATGCTAATTATGTTGATAAATTTGAGGAATTAAAGGTTTGCATGTTGTTGAAAAAAGGGACTAACGCTAGAAAGACCCTTCTAGGTATCATGTATACCCATTTTTATCTTTACCTACATGTTATAAAGATTATGAAAAAAAGAAATCAAGAATTTGGTCAATAATTTTACTTATACCAAATGAGCTAGTTTATAGGCTTTAAGTGTGGGCAAACAGGTTGAAACTTTTTAAAATAATTTTCTAATTTATTTGTAAGTGATCGAATTTTGAGTAAAAATGTTAAAACTCTTTAAAAGAATTTTCCAATTTGTTTGCAAGTGATTGAATTGTGGGTTTATATATAGTCAAACAAATTATGTTTGAGAGTGTTACATATAAAAGAAGACAAATAAATAATAGGAGTAAACAAATAGATTGAGCAGTTAGTTAGGCAGTTTAGACTTAACCGCCTAAAGCCTACTTGTATATATAATTGAGTACTCATCCTATTTTGGTTGTTGAATAATATTGAACCTTTCGGCTTAGGCTTGGGCGGAGAAATCCGATTTATCTCGTTACTATTCTTCTTTCGTTCTTAACACTTCTTGGAGTCTTTCTACTAACAATTGGTCTCGACCTGCCGTTTCGATGACGGGAACAAGAACCGATACTCGTTTGGATACATTGGAAACGTTGGTAGGAAGGCTTACTCAATGTATCGAGCAATCCAACAAGCGACATGACGCCGTCGACACCACCTTGGCGGCTATCCAGCAAACCCTTTCCCAACTGGTCAAAGAAAAGGGCCCAGCCCAGGAAGAATCGTCCTCTGCCGCCCCAGTACCATCCGCTACCGAACCCCAAACCATTCTCTCCACCGCCGGATTTCGGCCCACCTTTAAGTTCGATCTTCCTATGTTTTCCGGGGACAACCCCTCCGCATGGATCGCAAGGGCCGGACAATTTTTCTCCGTCCACAACACCCCTACGGATATGCGCGTCGACATGGCTCTCATCGCCATGGAAGGAAACGCACTGCATTGGATGCAATGGACCTTGAAACGGTTTCCGGGGATCAGTTGGCAGAAATTTTCGCTGGAATTACTAAAACGTTATAGCGAGGACCCCAGACATAACCCACATGAAATTCTTGCAGCAACTACTCAGACCGGCTCAGTGGGCGAATACGTCGACAACTTTATTGCGCGACTTTCTGCGGTTTCTGACCTAACGGATTCGGCTGCCTTGGGCCTTTTCTTGAACGGCCTCCGAGAGGACATCCGGCTACGCATCCGATCGAGAGACACGGACGACCTTGGAGCCGCTGTACTTGTCGGCAGAGAAATCGAACGGGAAGTGGATTCCCTTCGCCCGTCCCCGACTCGGGGGTACTCAGGTTCATATCGGCCATCTACGGGTCGAGGTGGTGGCTAATCTTCGACATACAATCGGGTGTCTTTTCCCATCTCTTCGACCCCTTGGCGACCTTCCAATTCGTCGCCAACTCCAAATTCTCACACCGGACAACCGCCAACCAAACCACCTCAACCGCTCACTGAAACCGAGTCGTCTTCCGCCTCTTCTCGGCCGCGACCAACTCGCCAGATGTCCAGCTCGGAATACCAAGACCTTCGCTCTCACGGTTTATGCTTTCGATGCCGCGAACCCTTCTCGCCGACCCACGTCTGCTCGCAACGATCACTCCGCGTTATGGTCGTTCTTGATGACCCGGAAGAGGCGGCTCTCCACGACTGCGAAGTTCTTGAAGATCAACCGACGCCCATTCCAGAACCAGACTCTTCTATTGAACTAACGGCCACAGCCGCGTGTGGGTTCGATGGCCCTCATACATTGAAGGTTTTGGGCCTCATCGGCGACTATCAAGTCGCAATTATGATCGATAGTGGAGCTACACACTGCTTTATTTCACCTCAGATTGTTCAACGCCTGAAATTGGCCATTGACCCATCCGCCACCCTTCCGGTCAAGCTCGGCGATGGAAACCATGTTCTTACAAATGGGTGTTGCTCTTCCCTAATTTTAACTATCGCTTCAGTCCAATTCAAAATCTCAGCCTATGTATTTCCTGTTACAGGGATCAACATTATTCTCGGCGTTTCTTGGTTGGCTGGCCTTGGGGACATTCGCGCAAATTGGGCGACTCTCACGATGTCCTTCGTCCACAATACCATCCCTGTCACCATCCGAGGCATTCTAGGACTGGAACGTAGGCAGATCACAGCAATTTCAGCCCTTAAGCTCGACGAGGTGGATCAATGTTGGATTCTGTGGCAACTGGAAGACTCCCAATGCACAACCCCGACTGTTGACCGCACGCATCCTGACCTCCAACGCCTCCTCGACGAGTTCGCCTCGATCTTGGCCCTGCCGACCGCTCTCCCACCTTCGCGATCTTGCGACCACAGGATACCCTTAAAGCCAGGTGCGGAACCCGTGTCGGTACGACCATATCGTTACAGCACCACACAAAAGGATGAAATCGAACGATTGGTGACGGAAATGCTGCGTGCCGGGCTTATTCAACCTAGCACGGGACCCTATTCTAGCCCGGTGCTTTTGGTCCGGAAAAAAGATCACAGCTGGAGATTTTGTGTGGATTACCGGGAGCTCAACAAGCGAACAATTCCCGATAGGTACCCTATCCCTGTCATCCAGGAGCTGTTGGACGAGCTGCATGGTGCATCTTGGTTTACCCGCCTGGATTTACGCGCGGGCTACCATCAAATCCGCCTTGCGGCCGATGATATCCAAAAAACCGGGTTCCGAACACATTCGGGGCATTATGAGTGGATCGTGATGCCTTTCGGTCTACAAAATGCACCATCGACCTTCCAATCGGCAATGAATGATCTGTTTAGGCCACATCTTCGCCGCTTCATCCTCGTCTTCTTCGACGATATTCTGATATACAGCCCCGATTGGTCGTCCCACCTCCAACATTTGCGCATCACACTTCACCTCCTGACCACGAACTCTTTTTCGGTGAACCCAAAAAATGTGCCCGGGCGAGGCAATCTATTGAATATTTGGGGCATATTGTGAGCCACGAAGGGGTGCAGATGGACCCCTCCAAAACAGAGGTTGTATTGACATGGCCAACGCCGAACACTATTAAACAAGTTAGAGGATTTCTGGGCCTTACAGGTTACTATTGAAGATTTATTCAGAATTATGGACTGTTGGCACGACCTCTCACGGATCTTCTAAAAAAGGACGCTCAAGCAAAACTGGTATGGTCGGCCTCGGCGCAGTAGGCGTTCGCCTCCCTTCAGAAAGCCATCACGACAGCACCAGTGTTGGCACTACCCGATTTCTCGATGGGCTTTGTGGTCGAATGCGATGCTTCCGGACTGGGAATTGGGGCTGTTCTCATGCAACGAGGGCGTCCGATTGCGTTCTTTAGCAAAGCTTTATCACCCACGAGCAAAGGAAAATCCATGTATGAAAAAGAATTAATGGCCTTGGCTCTTTCGGTCACCCACTGGAGACAATATTTGATCGGCCGCCCCTTCACAGTTCGCACCGACCACCGGAGCCTTCGTCACCTCCTTCAGCAGGCCATCGCGGCGCCCTGCCAGCAATTTTGGGTGGCTAAACTCCTGGGGTTCGAATTTACAATTGAATATAAAACAGGATCTAGTAACGCCGCAGCGGATGCCCTTTCACGCAGAGAAGGCGAGGTCCAGCTTGATGCCATCTCTATACCACAATGGATTGATTGGGAACGGCTCCGAACGGACACCAAATCCGACCCCACATACGGGCCGATTATAAGGGCGATCGAGGCAGATGACAAGGGCGCTACAGGGCCGTACACACTCGTCCGCGACCTGCTGTATTATAAGGGTCGCCTAGCCGTTCCGAAGACGAAAAGATGGACTGAACAGATGCTGCACGAATTTCACTCCACACCAATTGGAGGTCACTTGGGCGCCTATCTCACTTATCGGCAAATTGCCAACAATGTTTTTTGGCCAGGAATGATGAAATCAGTCACCGAGTATGTTGCGGCTTGCATTCCCTGCCAACGAAATAAAACCGAGACGCGCTCCCCCGCAGGCCTATTGCAGCCCCTCCCAATTCCGGATAAGATATGGGAAGATATCAGTATAGACTTTATTACGGGTCTCCCTAAATCGAACTCATGGGACGTAATTTTGGTGGTCGTTGACAGACTCTCGAAGGGCGCCCATTTCATCGGATTAACCCACCCTTACTCAGCAAGAGACGTCGCTGCAGTGATGGTCCGCGAAGTAGTTCGACTTCACGGGATTCCGCGATCAATCGTCTCCGATAGGGATGCGGTTTTCTTAAGCAATTTTTGGAAGGAGATTTTTAAAGCCACGGGTACCCAGCTCCGGATGAGCTCCGCTTACCATCCGGAGTCCGATGGCCAGACGGAAGCCATGAACAGATGCCTCGAAACTTATCTTCGCTGTTTTACTTTTGAACACCCTCGACGGTGGGCTTTTTGGCTTTCATGGGCGGAATTCTCTTTTAATACAAGTTTTCATTTTTCGACAGGTTGTTCGCCATTTGAAGCTATGTATGGCCGTCCTCCTCCGATTATCACGCAGTTTTTACCAGCGGAGATTAGGGTTAAGGCCGTGGCAGACGAGTTGCAGGCCCGGGACAAGATCTTACAAAGCCTCCGGTACCATTTAGGACGGGCTCAGCAGCGAATGGAGGCCGCCGCCAACAAGCACCGCCGCGACGTAACATTCAACGTGGGCGATCACGTTTTCCTCAAATTTAGACCATATCGACAGGCTTCCTTGTTCAAACGACTGAATGTCAAACTAGCTCCTCGTTACTTTGGTCCATTTCCGGTACGTGAACGAATTGGTTCTGCTGCTTATCGGTTGTTATTACCCGAAGGAACGCGACTACATCCAGTGTTCCATGTGTCGCAATTAAAGAGGTTGGTAGGTGAGGGCACGGCAGTCTCAAAACTCCCTCCAGAATTGTGCGATGACTTTCCAGAATTTCTTCCAGAAAAGGTGATACGCGGCCGTGAGATATGGCGCGGCGATGACAGGGTGCCACAGGTTTTAGTGGGTTGGAAAGGCCTCCCTGACGAGGACGCAACGTGGGTTGATACCGTCTACTTTCGTTCTCAATTTCCGGACTTCCGCCTTGAGGACAAGGCGTTTTTGGAGGGGAAGGGAGTTGTTACATATAAAAGAAGACAAATAAATAATAGGAGTAAACAAATAGATTGAGCAGTTAGTTAGGCAGTTTAGACTTAACCGCCTAAAGCCTACTTGTATATATAATTGAGTACTCATCCTATTTTGGTTGTTGAATAATATTGAACCTTTCGGCTTAGGCTTGGGCGGAGAAATCCGATTTATCTCGTTACTATTCTTCTTTCGTTCTTAACACTTCTTGGAGTCTTTCTACTAACAGAGAGCCATACTAACATCCAAAAAAAAAAAAAGTTAAACACACTCAATATTTTTTATGATTAAAACAAATATTGACTAAGTTGCCATTTAAAATTTTTTGGCGAAGTACGACTTGTTCGACCGAAAGAGTGTGTAAATATACATGAACTAGCGGTCGAACACCTGTGTATACGTACACGAACTATCGGTTAAACATTGTTCATATCACATCATATTCACACATGACAACAAAAAATAGACGGATCAAATATATCAAACTCAAAAAATTTATGCAATTACTGACCAACTTATTCAATTATAGTTTATATACAATATAAACACTACAAATCAGGTAAACAGTTGAAATTTTTAAGCACACATAAATCCTAGAAATTTAGAATACAGTATATGGTGAGAGAAAAAAAGGGTTACAATATGGGGAATATTAGGGTGTGTTTTAAAACTCTACAACTGCTTCTAAAATCACTTATTTTTAAAGCGGTCTCTCACAACTTTTCTTTGTAGAGTTTCAAAATACACCCTTATTAGTTGATTCTTATATTTTAGTGGAATGTACTTAACATTTTTTTTTGGGGTTAGATTGGCTCCCATTATGTTTTATCTCCTACCAAACATCGTATATGGTAGGTTGAAAAATAAGAATAAATATATTTTTTTGATTATATTTGTAAATTATACATTCAATTAAATTAAAAAGTTATACTCCCTCCCTTCAAACTTAATAAATACTCCCTCTGTCCAGCTTAACTTTCATACTTACTCTTCATCCCATTTTTAAAAAATATTATAATAAATATAATTTTGGGATACAATTTTATAAAAAAATAAATAAGTATATGTATGTACCATAAAAATAATGACATTGAATATAATATTTTAAATATTGTATGAGTGGAATTTCTAAAAGAATAAAAACCTAAAGTAGGTGTGAAAGTTATCATGGATGGAGATGGAGGGAGTATATCTTTTAATATATTAATACAGTACATATTTTACTTTTTACATAAAATTTCTTAAAACTTGTAACAAAGAAATCATATTACCCTACTTATTCTAGTTATTAACTTTGGAAGAGAAAATACAACTGTTAATATATTGTGATACAATTAAAAAAAAAATCGTCTTATTTAAAAGTTAAAATTTATTAAAGAAATGCTAAAGAATGAATTCCTAACCATAGAAAATCCACTAAAGAGTATAGAGTGTGAGAGTTTGTTGCAGTGTGGATGGGGGGCTATCGGATGAAAAACACTAGTCCTAAAGTGTCGATTTGATTTTGATTGCACAAACTCTAGAGTAGCACAAAACGTGGTGGTCCAGTTTCTCCATCGTCCTCTTCTCTTTTCAATTCAAGCTCACGGTATGTACTCTCCTCTCTAACACTCATTTGCCATGGCTTATTCCTATTCATCATTCGCCTTCGCCGCCGCCGCCCTTCCCTCCACCTTTCTATGGCGGCCCCTTTTATCTTCACTCCCCCCAATCTTCTATTTCAAACCCAAGGTCAATTTCACTTCGATATGCTGCTAAACCTGATTGTTGCCTTTCTTCTATAAATCAAATCGAATCGAATCCAACTTTATTTTATTTTTTTCCAGGTTCTTAATCAACGTCCAAGATTTATATCGACTACTACTGTCATGGCATCCAAAGAATCGGCTGACAACAACCCAGGCCTCCAGACTTCTCTCGATGAAGCCACCAAAAGCTATTTCTTGCAGCAAACTGTAATTTCGCATTAATCTTTGTTATTTTGTAATTTTTTTTATTCTAATTGCCCCTAGTATTGTCCCTAATTCGTTTAGTTGCAGAATTCAAATGTGTGCATTTATCTACATTCATATAGTAGTAGGCGAAATCAGTATTTATTGGTTTAATAGTCCAATTCTAATAATCTGGAAATGATGTGGGTATGTATACAACTTTTGGCTTATAAATCTTTGTTTTTGCTTTCAGATGATTCGGGTTAAAGACCCCAAAGTCAGTCTTGATTTCTACTCTCGGATTTTGGGGATGTCGTAAGTGCTCTTGATTTCTCCAACAAAAATGCAGCTTATATAGATGTTATTATCAAACTGGATACTTAGATATTAAACAGCTTCTTACATCTTTATTCTCTTCTTTAAGCATGCTTATATAGCTCAAATAAACTTGTTTGGAAATACCAGTCTCTTGTCAAGTGGTGATACCATCATTTGTGCCTTGTTAAATACAAGTCTAGATTTTGTTTAATAATGCTATTTTTTTGTTTTTTGTTTTGAGGGCAAAGATGAGGAGTGAATGAGGCAACGAGCGAAAGAATAAGTTTCAGAATTGCCTCTTGCAAGCTTTTGAAACTAGCCACAAACTTGTTGATTTTATTGATTGTGAACTGCAAATACTAAATTCTCTGACTGCAATTTCATTGCCAAAATTTGCAAACAGTTAGAATAGTGAGACGATGATTGTGAACACAAATGTAACTATTATGCAAGGGATATTGCCATATTGCTCAGTTCCATAAGCCTTCTACATCAAAACAACATCATTACTTGTTTCGTTTAGCTTTCTGTTATACTATTGTGTTCTGGCCAACCTCCAAAGATTAGCAGATGTGAGGTCGTGCCCGCTGTTTCTATTCTGGTCAACCACAAATTATACAAAATCACCATGCATATATATAGAGATAAAAATGCTTAATTTATCCAAATACGTAGTAATGGTTTATTTTTTTCTAAAGCAAACATAATTTCTGGCTTTTACAGCTAAAACAAGGTAACTGCTTATGCTCTGCAATCAGCTACATCCCCCCATTATTACCACGTTTACTGCCTTTAACTGTTAACCCCTTATTACATCTCCATCACCCTGTATTATTATAATATATTAAATGATAAATTATAATTGTGTGTATGAGAGAGAAAGAGGGAGGGAGTTGGATGGTGAGGCTGAACTAGAAATTGGAAGAATTTTAATATAAAATTATACAACAATCAGAAATAGGGGCTCTTAAACAAATTTTTTATTCTGGCATTTCTAGAACAGGGGATAAATTTCTCTTTATTTAAGGGGAAATGATTAATATCTTTCCTTTTGCTTACAAATCATAGTATCTTCATACCACCTAGTACCATTTTTTGTCTGAGTCACACCTCAAGTAAGAAAATGATTGTATCCATCTTTTGCATGTTTTGAAACTCAACGTCTACATCTCTTTGCAATTAAATGATTGGTAATCCCCAATTTTTGGGATCATTGACTAACTCTAGTTTCTTGATTATTTTCTTGCTACAGATTGCTTAAAAGACTGGATTTTGAAGAGCTGAAGTTTACCTTGTACTTTTTGGGATATGAGGTTAAAATCCAATGTTGTACGCTAAAGTTTATACATCATGTTGGACTTTTCTACTTTTCTGCTTTGCTTGCTTATTGCTGTATAAGTGCTGGATATGTGCATTTGGTATGTGTAGATGGTAATTCTTTCTAGACCTCTAAAATCATTTGTGCATGCGTGGCTCAGGACACATCATCAGCTCCCAGTGATCCCATTGAGCGCACAAGTTGGACTTTCGGTCATAAAGCTGTACTTGAGCTCACTCAGTAAGAGCTCTCTTCTCTTTAAATATACATTGTAAGAGAAACATAAAAGCTTAAATATCTCCCATGACCTAACTATCATGATTTGTCACAGTAACTGGGAAAGTGAACCTGATTTTAAAGGCTATCACAATGGGAACTCGGAGCCTCGTGGTTTTGGTACGTGAAATATTTAACTCGTACATACTTCTGTTTGACCCATTTATTCTTCAGATGAGATCCTGCTGTCACGATTTTCCTTGGAGTGTGGACATCTGTTGTATTTACATCCCTAGAGATGTTTATAATGCCTACATTAAAACTTTTGTCCAGTTGCTGTCGTATTATTGACTTCACTTAGAGATGTTTATACAAATAAACTTTGCGCAAACATTATTTTCATGTAATATAAAGTGTGGTAAAGAGACTTTAAGCACAGTACTTTCAAATACTTTTATATGAATAGAAGGCTTGCAATTGTGAAACTCTGTGTCTGGTTTCTCTATTTGATAGTGTTCAAAACGTCATGAGTATTGGAGACAATTTTTTGGGTTTGTTAGATAACACACATATTCTTTACTTGTTTTCCATTGCTATCTAACATATGCACACAAGCGCAACACCCATGAATGAACTTCGTTGCATCTGAATATGTGGAGTAACAATTAAGTTCATGGATAACTCCTACAATAGTTTCTTGACCCAGTGCTGAAGATCTTATGCTTTTTACTGTTATACATACTGGAGCTTACAGTCATGAGATGCATTTGATCCTCTTCGATTTCTCTTTGATTTGTGGACTGGGATGGTCTTGACAGCAGGGACATTTGTGGAATTTTTTCGTCCTTTATAATATTTGGAACTAACATGTAGTGGCCTGCTTTCAGGACACATTGGTATAACGGTTGATGATGTGCACAAGGCATGCCAGAGATTTGAAAGTTTAGGAGTGGAGTTTGTAAAGAAACCTGATGATGGTAAACTATATAGTTTTATTTTATGAGATAATTTCTCTTCTTTCTTCTAATATATATTTCTGTAAAGAAACCTATTTTAAAACTCGAATATAAAATAATTTAGCTGGGAAAATTGGGAGAACTGTAATAAGTTATAGAATTGTTTCATTAATGTTCTTTCTCTATCTTTAGTGACGAGAAGCATTTTTAAGTGCTACTGTTACTAACTAATTGAGGGGTATTTATTATCTTAAAAATTGAAGTTAATTTATGCAAGAGTTGGAATTCACTTTTCTTGAACTATTCTTAAAGTTTAATTTGAATTCATCTTCAATTTTTTTGTTCCTACTCAAAATTGCAGGGAAAGTTAAGGGCATAGCGTTCATCAAGGATCCTGATGGCTACTGGATCGAAATCTTTGACACTAAATCAGTAGCCAAAGGAACTGCTCAGGCGGCCGTTTGATCTTTCTGATGTACGGTAATGGATGTTTTTTCATTTTATCGAGTTTGTGTTGTGAAGTAGATGAATGAATGAATTCTCTGAGAATTTCTTCAACCCCTTGAGAAATGCTACCATGTGATCTCGATTACTTTGGTAATAAATTGATGCAAACTTAAATCTGTGTGGTATGTGCTTTAATAATTTGGTGTTTTTTGATCTATCTATTTACTTTTTTGCTTTTTTTTTTTATACTATGGTTTAATTTACAAAACAAAGGTTTAAGATGGCAGGAGGGTTCATAAATTATAACACCCTTGTTCCTAATGACTTGAAGTTTGCAATAATCCCACCTGAATTAAGCTTTCTTCCATTAGAACTCTTTGGACGAGGTACTACAAATGAGAGTTAATTCTAAATCATGACTAACATGAAAAATACCTCTAATGCAAAAGTGGCTGACTCGATTTTTGGCTTCTGGGTGTCCGGTCAAAAAAACCGGCGTAGGCGGCGCTCTGGATTTTATTTTTTTTGGCATACGTGTTCGATTTGGGCGATTGTGCACACTATTCGATTTGGACTTTTTGTTGAATTTGAATTTTGTTTTTATTGTTGAGAAATTGCGGAGAAAAATTAAAAATAAAATATATAGGTGGCCTAGGAGCTTGGTGACTTACATTAGCTCGACTATCCATTTTCGAGTTATGCATTTTGGTATTGTTTTATTAGTGTTAAATTGGGAGCATAATTTACTGGGGTTTGATAATATGTAGTGAGAATCATATAATTTTGGCATGGTTTGGTTTAAATTAAAAGTCCTCGTAGCACTACTCAAGACTTCTCTTTAGTTTTCTAATTTTCTTTTTTATTAATCTGCATTTTAATTTAAAATTAAAATTTGAATCACATCTTTAATTAAGTGGAGAATCTCAATCAATTTCTTATTTTTTTATGTTATCTGTATCTTTTAATTAAGGCCATAAATTTAATTACGAGAATGATAATTGACGTAAAATTAATCTCTTTTTTTCAAGTAATTAAATAAATATTAATACTGTAATTATGTTTATAAATTTTTGAAATTAAATCAATATTTAAAGTATTCTAATGAAAAGTAAACTTTTTTTAATTAATTTCTTCATCCGTCCTTGTAAGCTACCTATTTTGTCAAAAACAGGCATTTCAGCATAAACTATTCCTTTTCTAAAATATCAAAATATATCATAACATTTTTCCCCCACTCTTTCTATCTCTCGAGTTTTTCTCAAATGAAGTCAAATACAAATGTAGGATCAAATAAAGTCAAATAAACGAAATCTAGAAGCCATCAAAATCAGTAAGTAATAATCAATTGAATCTTAAAAAATTACTAAATCAAAAATTGCAGAAACCTTAGAAATTGAACCCTGATTTCCGAATTAAAATTAAAAACATTATAAAAAGTAAACTTTAACAACAAAAACTTGCGTGAGACAAATTAACGTTCATCTCTTTAAAAGTGTTAAAGAGACATGTCTAAATTATAGTTCGTCTCACCATAAGAGAGTCTCACGCCCTAACTTTGTGTTGCCGTGCTTGATAATCTTTTTACAAATATTTTTCTACTCCCACACAATTGTACGAGATCATCGTAGTAAGAATTAAGAAAATGCACTCACTGATGAAGAAATAAAAATGTTGAATCTTATGAATTTAAAAGTACGGAGTGATCCTACTAATACTATTTAAAACTTCATTATGTTAAGGGTGTTTTACATTATGTATTTGTCAATATAGGCCTTCTGATTGTTTTATTTTAGATACGAGTTAAAGACCACTTAGGAGAACACGTAAACTATTAAAACCATAATTAATTCTAAAATCCACTTGTTCAATTTTTCTGATTCATATATCGTGTTTTACTAATATTTCATCCTTCTAAATTTTTAACATATGTCACTCTCAATATTATAGGTCGTTAATTATTTTTAATGTGACACATGTCAATCATTCATATAGTGGAACACTAAAATTGAAACATGTGATCTCATCCGAAAAAACACAATCGGTTGATGGGAGGAGTGTTTTTTTCCTCATTAGATACTCTTATTACGTTTTTTTTTACTAATAATCTATTATGTTAAATTAAACTATGATTAAAATTACACCAGTTTTTACTTTTTTTCTTTTCATCGATATTAACGGGCAGATATCAACCTTTTTAATAAGGTAAAGTCTAGTATGCACTCGAGTGCATGCTGTGCACCCTAGTCCATGTGCACTTTTCAGTTTACTGACTTACACTTTTTGGTAATGGTGTTGCACTTTTCAATTATTACTCATTTACCAAAAAGTGTAAGTCAGTAAACTGAAAAGTGCACATAGACTAGGGTGCACAGCATGCACTCGAGTTCATAGCAGACCAACCCTTTTAATAAAATCCTCCAGATAAAAATAATGCAACTTTTCGTACTGCTTGAATAAGAAGTTGTTATTGGTAGATATAAAACTTGAAAGCTGAAGTGGGTGACAAAGATAAAATTTTATGCTTCTTGGTTTGGACAAGCTTTATTCAATGTGGGCAACTTATTTTGTCCTTTTTAAACTGTATATATTCATAATATTTTTTTTAAACATAGTACTTTATTCGGTCAAATTTTTTATATAAGTATTCCTTTAAACTCATCTACTTAATTTATACATAAATAAACAATATTTCTTTAAACTAGTGTAAATCATACATATAAAGATTGGAATGAAGGAGTAATAAATAATATTTTATATTCTTTTATCCGTTCTCATAATAACTTTCACACTTTTATTTTTGAAACATTCTACAATAACTTTCACTCTCTTAAAATGAAAATTATTTTATAGACTCCACTCTCACAATATCCACAATTTAATACTACAAAATATCATTCATTTTGAACTCACACATACACACAAATTAACTCATTATGATTTACAATTAATGAGTTTACAATATCCACAATTTTATTTTATCTCATAAAACTTCATTCATTATTAAATTTTTTTAGTAGGTATATTCACAATAAGCAATACTCCCCCGTCTAATAATAACTTCCATACTTTTCTTTTTAGGGCGTCCTACAATTACTTTTACATCCTTAAAATATAAAACATTTTATAAACTCTAACCTCACAATATATTAAGGGTGGCCTTGGCCCCTCAACATTTTGCCAATTACTACTAATATGTATTATGAGTTCTGTAATAGGATATATACATATATATGTATGTATGATATATTAAACATGATATATTTAATTAATAATCATATGCTTAATATATGTAATATTATATTAATATATATATATTTAATAAAAAAAGTTCATATATAATTTTATTCGAATTTTAATTGGGACTCTAAATATTAAACGGTGGAATTGATCTCCTGAATTAGTCGATCGTATATACGGAGTATATGGTTTTGATATGAAACAAGATAGTAGATTTTATTTTATGTACGTAAGATTTCATAAAAAATCCAGCATCGAATTCTATATATATATATCAATTTTAATTGGACTTGATCTTCTCTTTATTTTTTTTGCCCCCCACCCTAATTATTCCTGGGTCCGCCCCTGAATATATCAAATTTTATATAAATGTCATTACTTTTTCTACACACATACACAAAAGTCAACTTGTTTATTTACTTTATACATAAAAATTTATAAAATTACCTCTCACATTATTACATTTTCTTAATATACATGTCATTATCTACCTATAATTTTTTTTATTATGGGACCTACGGATTAACAATGGAAAATCAAACTCTTTGTTGTATGTATAATTTCATGTGTCAGAATGGCACTGGTCTTTTTGACCTTTGTAGTTGATGAGATTTGACATTCTTGGAAAAACCAACCTTCTTTCAATCTCAATTTGTTTCATCAAACTTTTAACATATGTACTTGTCGACCAATACAAGTCAATGTCTTCTTGGTTATCTATAATTTTACTCTATCTTCCAATCTAATTTACATACGGACATTCTTAAGATTTGATCGACACCAACATTTATACATCCATGATGAAACAATTTTTTATTTCCCAAATTCTTATCTTGTTTTTAAGGAGGGTGAATTGTATAATTTATATATATATATTATATGTCGGACCCCTTTATTTTTATATTACTCCGTATAATAATTTGACTAACATTTTTGCTTACCCGTTGCAGAGAACAATTTTGATCCAACTTTGTTCAATAATTCAATTAAATAGTACTCCGTAGCTTTTATATTTATTTTTTTGGTTAATCATAGAAAAAAACTATCGAAACTTAATTGTATACAGTATTATAAAGAAATACTTTATTTTGTTTGAATTAATACTTTCTTTATATAAATTAATATTTCGCATTATATATTGCAGTATTTTTATGAATGAATCAAATTTTAATCAAAACTGAGTTAAAATTGCACATACAACTGCTTCCTAGAAGTTTTTTTTTTCTTCCCTAATAACTTTACTATCACATCCTTTTTAACAAATGTACACTACTTTCATTCGAACAACCAAGCATATATAGATTTCGTTAATTTTCACAGTGGGTACAAAATAACTATAAATATAAATATAAAATACATTAAATATGCTCATAACTGTTAAATTTTGTCTCCACTAGTTAGTTATTGCTACAACTTTTGAAAATGAAGAAAATGCCATTGTGTAAAGCTTCAAATAACATATTTTATGTCACTTATTTTCCCGCCTCGGATCATTTTCTAATCTCTATCCATTGTAAAAGAAAAAATTAAGACGTTGGGTTATATCTCAAAGTAAAATTAAACGTAATTTAGGAGTTAATTAAATAATGCATAACTAGTTAAAGTTGGCAGAGTAATAAATAAGTGAAATATTTAAGTAGGAAATGGAAATGGCGCACGTACTGACATCATATTCATATCTTGATATCGTATGATTTTGGAGCATATATAAATAATTAAATATAATATGTATGTCGTCTGTCACTTGCAATTTCCGATAACGATTCTTTCTATATATAATAATAATACTATAATTTTCTGAATCTTATGCGGCCACGCTGCTGCTGTCTCTTCTGTTGTAGGAGTATAAAATTATATTGGTTGCATCAGTCTTTCATTTGTCATTTTTAAGCACAAACTAATATGTACGTGTTTGATTAATTTTATAAAATTAATTAGTAGTATGAAATAATTATTTAAGAAAATTTAAAGAATATATTAAAATCATGAATCCACGAAACAAAGTCTCCAATTTAAATAATTACATTAATCATATTATATTAAATTTATTGAGTTTATTTCAAGGACAAATTAGAAAGAAATGCAATAAAAATACACATAAAAGTGTAAAAGTAAGTACACGAGGGGTATATAAATTTTAACTTAAAAAAAAATTAACAAAATAAATTATTCATGACAGCAATCAATTGCACATAATATCACCTATTCTAGTATATATATATATACTAATCTATCTATTAATTTTATTCATTTAACAAAAGTGATTATTTAAATTCACAAGAAATTATAAATTGATAATTAATCAAATCTTTATTTGTATTTTGGTTCAAAGTTTCCATAAATACAATTTGAAAATTATAAAAAAATTAAAAAAATTGATTTTTTTTATATTTTATATATAAATCATCTTATATCTATTTATAAACCATTCTCTCTCATATGTGATGTGGCCTCCTAAATTAGCTCATTTTTCATTTTCTTATTTTATAAGAATTAATCTCAATCACTTTTTATTTTTCTTTTTCAATAAAATAAATAAAATTACATACATCTATATTTTTTTATATTAAATCTTAATAAAAAAAAATAAAAATTCTACAACCCGTGTAATTAGGCGGGTCTTACACTAGTTATCAATATTTCTCGATATCTTGCACAATTTGAACTACAACTTTGCCTATATGATCAATTGATATCGACATTGTTATTTTTTTATATTTATTCATATTTTAGAAATACTACCGAATATTTGGAGTGCCCAAAAGTCTAAAATTTCTATGAAATACTCGGATATTTTATTTCGTTGTTACGTAATCAACTAATTATAAATATACTACGTACATCTGAGAACTAGTAATTCAAGAACAAAAACGCAAATATTCATAGTTAAGTACTTAAGTCAAAATCAATCTACAGCAAATCATATAGGAGTATTATTTCATTAATTATTAATACACAAAATTAGAATTTTACATTCTAGACTAATTACGCCACTGTTCAGTTAAAACACACGTTGTTTAGGATTATTAATTCTAAAAGTCCAATTAATAAAGACCGAATTCAGAGCTGATAAAACAAAGAAAACGTCTATTAAAAATAATGCAATTTGTGGGGAAATTAAAATAAAATATAGGTTACCTAAGTTGATATTGGTGCAAATTAAGCAAGAGTCAACTGTAACGTGGGACCTTTTGAAATTGATAGATAGCATTGCATGGTCAATGATTAACGAATCAAATTGGGGCCAAACCAATTACTGGCGTGATAGTCGTCCACAATTTATATACTCCATAATTCACATGCACCTACACTTCACCACTGTATTTATACTCGCTCTGTCCCGATGAAAGCTAACTTGAAGCGTTGGACACGAAAGTTAAAAAAATATGATAGAATACAAGTAAATATATTAGCTAGATGTGATGTAATTGAGAAAGAGAAGAACATAATGAAATGTGGAAAATAGTTTAAGAAAAAAAGATGAATAACTTTTATTTTTATTGGAACAGACGATTTTTTTTTTGAAGGTTTTCATTGAAACGGAGGAAATATATATTAATTAAATTACTTTCATTAATTGCATGGCTTCTTATTATATATATTGCTTCTTCAAATACGACTAAGATTTCATTTTTCCTGTCTTTTTCTGTGTGTTCTATTCAATATTATTTGTCTACATTATCCTTTACTTTCTATATATAATGCAATTCATTTTTATTTTGGAATTAATTATTGCCCTCACTTACAAAATAATTGAAGGCATCACGTATTAATTAAGTATATATATTAATTTAAGAGTTTTATTTAGACCCAGTGTCTAATCATAAGTTTTAGGATATGTTTGGAATATTAGCCCCAATAATTAATTTGTTTATTGTAAACTTCATTGAGATGTCACGTATAATTAAAAGTTAATTACAACTATATTTTCAGATGCCAATAGCAAGTTAATATTTATGTAGGTATATAAAGGTAAAATGTTGAAGCTTTTATGGTTAATTTGTTTCTGCCGGCTTCTGCTAATGTTTTTTTTTTCGTTATACCCATTGGGTGGGAATTCTATTAATTTAAACTGTTGAAAAAAAAGATCATAATGCATGTTTGCTTCTTCATTTATCTTAGAGAAATAACCTTTTTTTTTTCTTTCACAAACACGTATATGCGCGAGTAATATGGGTAGGGCTGCTGTATACTCAAGTACACGGTGTACTTGAGTCCAGCTATACAGGAAATATATATTATATATATGATAAATAATAAAATATTCAACAAAACTCATTGTAATCTAATGGTTTTCCTAGGTTTTCTTTAACAACCCATCCCAGGTTCGATTCCCCCTTCTAGCAAAAAATTTCGTTATTTTATTTTAACAGATTTTAACAGTTTTAACATTCACTAGCAACAGTTTTTTTTATACATTAAAAAGTACAATTAATAAATAATAAAATTTGTAAAATTAATAATAATTTTAAAAAAAATTAGGAACAGTTTTTTTATACATTATAAATTAATAAATAATAAAATTTGTAAAAAAATTAGCAACAATTTTTTGTTTTTTTTTGTTTTTTATACAGTAATAAAAGTGCAAGTAAAAAAATAATAAAACGTGTAAAATTAATAATATTTTTTAAAAAAAAAATTAGCACCAGTTTTTCTAGATTATGAAAGTGCAAGTACAAATAAACAAAAGGTGTATCATTAGCATACACTTTTCAGTTATAATATCATACACTTTTCAATTATAATATCATACACTTTTCAATTATAATACCATACACTTTTCATTAATATATAACTTACACTTTTCATTAATAGAACATACACTTTTTAGTTATAATAACATACACTTTTCATTAATAGATCATACACTTTGCAGTTATAATAACATACAATTTTCATTAAATAAACACACTTTTCATTAATAGATCATACACTTTATAGTTATAATAACATACACTTTTCATTAATATATAACTTACATTTTTCATTTATAATATCATACACTTTTCAGTTATAATAACATACACTTTTCATTAAAAACAATGTTGCACTTTTCAATATAGTAACATACACTTTTCATTAAAAAAAACAAAGATACACTTTTTAGTCATAATAACATACACTTTTTCAAAAAAAAAATCGAAAAAAAAACCAAAAAAAAAAAAAAAAAAGTCAAAGTTTGACCGTTGACCGGTCAACGGTGGTCAACGATCAACATTTGACTAGTAAAAGTCTACTCAATCAAGTACATGGTGTACTTGAGTACATACAAGACTTTGGCGAGTAATATATATCTTGAGAATTTTTACTAAAAGGATCATTATCACCCTTCATTAGTCTATTTGCACTGCCTAATTGATAGACTGTCTAATTGCTTCATTTTCGAGACAAAAACCCCATATTACCCTTAAATCATAATTACCATTAAATTAGTCAAATTCAGTTTTAAATTTTCGAAACTCTCCCTTTTTGCCGATTTTTATTCTACATTAATTATCGGATTATGTTAATTAGGTTATACATTTGGAAAGTCTACGACTTTCCAAATTTTGAATTCCTAAATTTGCGAATCCATCATCTCCAGATTCTACCAATTCAGAATCGATTTTCATCTTCAAATCCGATCATCTGCACGGCGCGTACGTATAATCAGTTTTCAATTACATGATTAATAATTCTGCATTTTCTGATATTATCATTTACATGTGTTAATCTCACCCCTATTCCACAGGCATATCTGAATCGTGAAGAATTGTCATGGATTATATTGTTTTCTGCAAGTTTGATTGTAATGGGAAGAACAAACTTATTCGCGTATCTGAATCGACTACTTATGCAGACTACGTATCGGTATGCACGCCTCATGGCATATATGTACCTTCTCCAACTGTTAACGGCTACGGAGTACAAATACAAATGCATATACATGTTAATGTGGCAGATCCGTTTTATGCATTTTTCGTTATATATGCACTATGTCATACATTCATTATGGTCTAACGCATCATGGTTTGGCATATTTGTAGGATAACATTTTTCTTAGTTTGCACTGCTCCGCGCATATTCCACATGCATACAACATATGTACCCTTAAATCGAGCGGTTATGCATATTTGTTGGATACATTCTTGTTTATGCACTGTTTCGCGCATATCATACATGCACACAGCATATGTAAGCTATATTGCACATGCATCTTGTAGGTCATAAATATGTGGAAACTTGCTACCTATCTTATTTATGCACGTTCATGTAATGTCAATATATGTAAATCATGTCATTTATTGCCCCGTAGTAACTAAACGGTCGAAATGTATCTAATAAATGTTAGGGTTATTTAACACAAAAAAAAAAAAACGGTCAAAAAATGTGCATATAATTTCTGGCTTAATATTTTTCATAACACACGTTCTCCCCAAATTATATTAATATGTATAAAAAGTAATAAAAAAAAAAATCGCTAAACACTATGTCCACCATGTACGTGTCTATGATTATGAGAACGTTTCCCCTCCACTTATTATCATTCACAATCTATAAATTAGGTCATTCTTTAATATCGCTCCAATCCTTCTAACAAACTGTATCCGTGTTCAAAAAAATACACCCCACCAAAATGGAGAATTCTAGAATGATAGAAACTTTTCCCGATGAAATTACTATATCTTTTCTATTGTTCCTTCTTCCACAAGTTCTTTCTAAATATAAATGTATTTCTAGGATATGGAACTCAGTAATATCCTCTAAGTGGTTTGTTGAAGCACATTTGTTCAATATGAAAGCAGGTAACAAATTTTCATTGATACATAAATACCATGTTGCTAGTCCACCAATATGTTATGTATTAAAGCTCTGGAAGGGTGATAACATCGTTTATAGGGAACTACCAAGGGAGTTCGAAGAATCCGAGGTATTGGGTAGTTATAATGGTCTAGTATTATTCTGCAATACTAAAGATCAATATACTATAAAAAACCCCAATACTAAAAAATATATAATTGTTCCGAATCTACCTATATCATTTCCCAAGGGCCACGATGTAGCTTGGGTTTATTTTGGGTTTGGTTATGTTAAAAATTCGAATGATTACATCATAATGAGAATTGCATATCTATGGGCAGAAAATGGTGGAGTGACTGAGGTTACTATTTTCTCACGTAATTCTAACTCGTGGTCTAAACTTTCTTCGTTCCCTTTTGATACCTACCCATGTGCAAATGCTTTTTTTGTTGGTAATCTGTTCCATTGGAATTTAAGTTTTGGCCTTGGTGTTTATAAATTGGCCACATTTGATATAGATAGTGGAATTTATTCGTTGATTCAAATTCCAAAGTTTAAGTATTCTCCATTGAACTTACAAGTCCAGGGGTTGGATGACAATACAATTGCAGTCTACTGTAGTCGTTTGAGCGAAGTCGAATGTCGTTTTTATAGTAAATGTTTCTTTCAGATGCATATCCTCCACTACGCAAAAGAAGGTCCAACATGGACAACTATCATTATTTTCACAAAAACTCTAGTACCAAACAAATATCATATATGTCCAATATCCTTCTTGAATGTAGATAGAACGAAAATACTCTTCATCGTCCAACCATGGGGAGACTACTATTGCTATGATACTATTTCCAAGACGTTCCAGCTATCCGAAGAATATGAAATGACATATGGGGTTAAACATGCGTTTAAGTATACCCAGAGTCTTGTATCTCCAGTTGCTTGTTAGTTATATAGACATAGTTTGATAATTTTCTTTATATATCATTTGTATTAGTCTTATTTATATATACTTTGTAGTAGTTGTCATCCTGTTTTATAGAAGTCATTATTTTTCTCTTCTGAAGAATTATTTAGCATTCACATGATTATATATGCAATGTAAAATTATATTAATTAACAAAATTTGTATATTATACTTCATTTTATGTCCTGTAAATTTACAAAAAAAAAAAAAAACCATGAATAAATAAAACCACAACATTCAATTATTAAATAATGTATACCAATATATTTGGCGGGATATTATACGTATAAAATGTATAAAGATGCTTTAATTTTTATACATCGTGAACCGCCTCAATTGAAACAAGAAGTAGAATAGACACATTCAATCAAATCTTAGAAGTTGAAAGGTTTTTAATTGAACGTTTTGTCTCTTCAGATTCTATTCATTGGTAGAGATTGAAACCAAACATTTTCATTATCATTCTCCATCTTCTTCACTAAGTTACACAAATACATCTTCAAAGAGAACCTTCCTGCAGTCACCTTAAAAAAATGGACAACCATCTTAACCCAACGTTCATCCCTTCCGAAATCAGAGACCAAGTTCTGCACTCATTAGATACTAAACCCCTTGGGCGATTGAAGTGCGTCGACAGACATTGGAATCATATGATATCTTCCAAACCTTTTGTCGATTCTCATCTTGATCGGGTAAAGCGTGAGCATAAGTACTCATTCATACACAAGAATTATGTTTCTGATCCACCAGTTTGTTACTTGCCTGACGGATATGGTGAGCCTGGAACGAGTCGATATATTAGAGAAGATTCAGATAACTTTGAGGTTCTCGGGTCGTACAACGGGTTAGTTTTGATCTGCACCACTGCTGATGAATATATTCTGCGTAACCCTTGTACAAATCAAAACCTCATTTTGCCTCCCGTCCCACAAAACTTAAGACCTTATTTATCGGAAGAAAGTGCTTATTTTGGTCTTGGCTATGATAATCTTCATGATGATTATTTGATTATGCGAGTTTCCTCTTTTCTTCATTTAGAAGGGAACCTTTACTCAGTTATGTTGTACTCTAGAAATATGAACTCATGGTTGTCGCTTACTCAGTTTCCAAGTCAATTTCAACTCACTGAAAACTCATTTTATATTGGAGGCCTTTTTCATTGGAAAGTTAGATCAGGAAATGAACATGCAATTGTAACCTTTGATTTCAATGCCCGTGTCTACGACCAGTTTGCTGTGCCTGCTTTTATACTTCAGCCTATGTTTTGTAAGATGGAGGGGCTTGACGACAATAACCTTGCCATATATGCTGATCTGCTATCGGTGGATGAGTATGGTGTCAGTAGATATTTTATTGAAGTGCATATTCTAACTTATTCGAATGATGTTAGAACTTGGTCGACTTTTACGATATTCAGGGAAGAAAGATTGCCAGACGATTTTGCACTCAATCCAATATGTTACTTGAACCATGCAAGGACACAAATAATGTTTAGTGTTAAGCCGTATGGTACGTTTTTCTCTTATGACATTCTTTCAAGGATCTTTCGAAGGATGGATGAGATTGAATCGTGGCCAGGTTGTGCAAAATCCTACAAGTACATTGAAACTCTCGTATCACCTCACCGTAATTTAGCCATATAGGGTAGATGATAGTAGTTTATTTAATTTTGGTAGCATTCTAATGTATTCCTCTTCTATTAAGTATTTCCTTTTGTAGTTCTTTTGGTGTTTGTACCTAACTATGCAGTATGTATTTTGATTAGCCCTATTTTTTTTTTTTTGCAGTACAACTACTTAATCTCGTACTCAGGAAAACTAAAATATGAAACCAATGTGCATATCATCACCAGTTGTTCATATATGTACCAATACATACATACATTCCTTTATGTTGTCTTTTAACATTTGAAAGTGATTATGTTTGTGCACCTGCTAACCATTCTGCACATTAAAAATCGTATTTAATAAAAATCAGTAGTCAAAAAATCACATATTAGTCTGATATAACTAAACATTTAAGCTATTTTTTTTAAAAAAAAAGACAATCAAAAATGCATTTTTTTCAACCAACAAAGTTCTGCAGAGTTTTCATGTATACTATTGCAATCAATTCTTAAACCAAAATATATAATCCAACACATCATCTCATATTTCAAAACAAAATAGCCAACTCATGAGTAATGTTAATGGCTAATAGTTCAACATTGTTTTCCAAAAACAACTTCTTAGTCTTCATCCAACAAAAACAAAATTATAATCATAAACAACTACTTAGTCATCATCCAACCAAAACAAAATGATAATCATAGTTTAACTAAACGAGGTACGGTATTGAGTATCAAAGCTTGAATTGTCTAGACTTCCACACATATACTTATTCAAAAGTCATATGCATCGGATCAACAAACGATTCAACGATCCTAGCTCTCATCGTGCTTGCTGCCAGTTTCCCAAATTCACCCGACTGCGGCTCTTCACCCTTATAAATAAATTCTATCACCTTGCAAACAATCACACCGCAGTCCACCGAATCACATCCCTGTCTCCAACTATCAGCTGGAGTTGGGTATTTCAATGGCATATTCAGAAACGGATGATTACGCTGCTTTGCTTTGAACAAACTGACCAATCTTGCATCTATAAACTTCACCTATAATAATATGACAACAATAAACAAACAAACAGAAAATATTATAACAATGCTTAATACAATACAGCCAACTACACAATTCCTCTTAAAAACTAACACTGGAAAAACTTACAACATTTAATGACTCCGTCATGCATGTATCTTCATGAGCAGTTGTTCTTGGCGGCAAAGAGTTATAAAATGTCCATTCCCTTGTTGTTACATCAAGTTTTAACAGTGTCCAATGGTCAACAACTTTTGAACCACTTAATGAACCCATTTCACTTACATTGATTGGGAATAAAAAGATGCTTTTATCTAAGCTGTCCTCAATCACCTTTTCTACCAAGGAGTAGAAAGATTTCTGCTTGGAAACATTACGATTCGTAATCAATGCCTACAAAACAAATTATAACAATAAACTTATAGTTAATATTTAATATACTCTTACAAAACGATTATATTCATAAACCAATTAAAAGTATTATAAGTTATACCCAGCATGTAGCAGTAAACACCCTCACACGTCTAGACATTGGCCTCGTGGTGAAAAGAACAGATCGTAACATATCAGCCCATGCATTGATTACCTATAATTATGCAAAATATTATCATATAAAAGTACAAACAAACTTAAGAATGTATTCACTGTATACCTTAGTACATTAGAGTCATGCAAAATGTTTACCTGACTAGTAATCCTTCCATTGTTTAGAATATCAATCAGCATCTGTACCGAAATATCGGCTAGTGGTATATCAGCGTGCCAAACAATGCAACTGTGATATGCAGAAAAATTTCAATGCAATATATATAGACAAAATCAGGTAAAAGCATTATATATACAAGAATTAGGCACTAAGTACTCTTTACTTACTGTGGACCACTGCTCTTTAGCTCTGAGAATATCTGATCTCTAACATATGCAGAACACTTCCGAACAGTTGCCAATTTATTGTTGAAAGGGTACTTAACAACTCCCTTTGGTTTGTTATCCACCACTATATTCTTCGACGCATCATCATCGGAATCATTGATTTCATGGACCAAAGCAAGTTCTTTCGTAAGGGGTTGAGGGGATACTGTTATAGCTTTCCTGTCATCAGTTATGGTTCTTCCCTTAACCCTATTCACTAATGAACCTGCTGATGGCCATTTGTTCTTTTTCTGCATTACACGTTTCGGGGTCTTCTCGTAAGTTTCTAATATTTCCTCATTCAAATCATCAACTGGTAACTTTCCCTTATCAACAAAAGGTTCATCAGTATCTTGCTCTTCATAATTTTCAATCTCAGCTTGAATAATTTCATCTTCAATCAATGACTTCGAACACAATTCAGAGGTGACTTGTAGATTCTTGCTCAAACGCTGATTTTCAGCTTTCAGACTTATAATTATTTCATCTTGAATTCGCATCTTTTGATCAAACTTTGCACTCTCATCTTCAAGCTTCTTTCTCATATTAATCAACTCAGAAGCTGATTCCTCAATCCTTTTGGCATACTCATCCTTTTCAGTCCTCAACTTAAGAATTTCTGCATCCTTTTCTGTCCTCAACTTAAGAAATTCTGCATCCTTTTCCATCAATCCTTTATCACAATTTACCCTCACATCTAGAATCTGTTTCTGCAGAATTCCTATTTGAGATAAATAATTATCAACCAATTTAGACTGATTAACCTCAATGACAGGTGATTTCCTCTTTTCGTTGGAATTCATGTTTACAACAACATTATCTGCAGCCTTATCCTTCACATTGCCATCCACAGGTGGATTCTCACTGTCCATTAAGTCCATCGCAGCAGCTTCATTATTAACTTCCTTACAAACTTTCAAAACTGGATCCTCACTGTTGATTAGGTCCACCCCAGCAGGTAAGTCTTTGTCAAATCCAATATCGAATGTTGGGCATTCAACCGTGAAACTCTCCTTTGTTTTTGAACTGGACCCAACCTCGAACAATTTTGTAGATGAACCCTGAAAAATACCACTATCCCTTGCACCCATATTTAACTCTGTCTGCATTTCATTCACCCCCCTAGGACTACCAGATGACACATTCCCATCTGTTGCAGGCGGTCCACTTCCTCCTAACCTTGAGCTTGTTTCTGCGCATCTGAAACGACGAACTTCTGAAAGCTGCTCCTTTTCATCAGTTGTAGGTTTAGGTTCTTCTGTGAAAACCTATATTCCAAAAATATATAATCACAAATTAAGTATAAAATGAAAATGTACAATAAAGAATAACCTATTCTTAACAAATACTAACCTTTGTTTTGCGAGTCAGTTTGTCAGTCAAGATTGCAGCATGCACTTTATTGGTATCCCATTTGAGGAATCGAGGAAATGCAGATGGATTGTTTGGTTTAACAATCCTTGTATGCTCGCATAACCAGAACTAAAAAAAAAAAATATAAGTTAAACACTGTCTAAAGTATTGGAAATGAATAAATGCAAAAAATGTACCGGCAACAGCATAGCACAACCACCAGACTTCAGGTGTTTGCTTCTCTTAAGTTGACTCTTCAATTGGTCAACTATAAAAGTACTCCAGTCGTATCTACAGATGTCTGAGTAGTTCTCAAGGTAATGGGTCAAATGCCAAGGTACAGCTGAACTCCGAACTGGACATAGAAGAGCAACCAGCATATAACAACAAACTAATCTTGCCACATCGCGACATGATTCATCGTAGTCTAATCTCACAACCTCCTTCAACTTTAAAAGCACAGGATTTTTATACAAAGAATTATATTGTCTTGGTTTTGCATGTATATCATTGCCAAAACATCGCATTACCCACGCAGGATGCTGATAATCATCTACTCGTTGCCTGATTTCATCTACTCCACAACTAATTCCAAAAATAAGTTCTGCATCATGCTTTGATAAGGCGACCCTAGTTCCTCCGATTACAAAACTTTCAGTTTCAAAGTCAAACCTTCTAACTATCTCGACGATGTCACTCTCGAATTTAAGACATCTCTTCTTTAATGAGGGATTAACATTTAGGCACACAGAGTTGAACAAAAGCCAGAATGGAGTTTTCTTCAGATGTAGTATATGCTGCTCTGTGAATTGAATCCCCTTCAAGTCTTTGATAGTTGTCCTCAGATTTGACCTATAGTAGGTCTCGCTGAAGTCGACTTCTACTCCAGCTGAAATAGGTAAGAGGTAATTAGATCAAAAATTAGTTTATATGCATATCATAATATGCAGCAGTATTTGTTATGCAGTATTACCAAAACAGTTGTGAGGTTCTATTGCTTGAACCTCATTATCCTTCTTCGTATGCTTTCGACTCCTTTCGTAGCTTTCTGTATCAGTTTCTGCACATTCAAACACACTTACTGTATTACGACCCTAAACCGTATGTGTAAATCTATACATCGAATCTTTATCAATTTATTTCCAATTCTGATGAGCTATCTTTACAAATAACTTTATATATCTTTATCTTTTAAGAAACAAATAAGATCTAATGCAGTATTACTATTATTAAATCGTAGCTTTATCAATTACCTTCCGATTCCGATGAGATATCGTTACTTATCCTCTGTTTACCGCCACCATCACTCTCAAAATCTATACATTCATGTAAAAATACTGTGAGTATTAAGAACTTTGTCTTCAGAATGTTTTATTGAATATTGTGATAAGCAACTACAGCAAACTACTAATAGTAATATAATCGGTTTAATTGCGCATAACCTGAATCTGATATTACATGAGAACTCCTTGACAGAACCTTGCCTGCAGAATATTTATTTTATATAAGCAACAAAGTTACAAAACTAAACAAATTACACTAACAAAAAAGCAGTGACGTAGTACATAAACCTTTACGCTTTTCTTCTTTCTTTTCTTCCCTCCTACGCTTTTCGGAAGATCCTGTTTATAAACATGAATAGTAATTGGATGTGATTCACTGTTTCCAAATATCATCATTATCTCTTTCTTAAGCTACTGAAATGTGCCAATTGTTAAATTACCTCTTGTTTCTACACGCCGTACGCTGTCATCAACAACTTTCCTTTGTTTCCCACTCCCCCTGCCTGATCCTTCACCAAAACGATCATCTGGTTTTCTACTTCTTGCCATCTTTACTAATACAATAGTACATATCTGTGTAAGTACAATTAGACAAAATATCTAATGCACCTATGCACCTTGTAATACATACTCTGAATTCACTAAAAAACTAATACAAAATATTCAGTTCATAGTACACATATTTCTGAAAAAAACACCCATTATTTTATATATCTCAGCAGACCAATCAAATTTTGTTCTGTTTCATTAAAAAACCAATTTCATTGTGTCTATCAACAAAATTTTAGGGTTTATGTCCTTTATCAGTTAATGGTATGTACTTTTTAACTGAAATTTTTGCACATAAACACTACCAAACAACACATGCAGTTTACCCAATATCTTATATACCTCGACAGTTCAAACAAAGTTTGTCCTGTTTCCAAAAAAAAAAAGGGAAAAAAACAAATTTCATTGTTTCTATCAATAACTTTTTAGGGTTTATCTCCTTTGTAGGTTAAAGGTATTTACTTTTTTACTCATAATTTTGCACAAGGACACTATCAAACAACACATGCAGTTTACCCACTATGAAATACAACAAATATGTCGAACTTGTGTCAGATTATCACTATCTCCGAAACATTATTCACCACAAAACCATTAACATCAAACATGCAGATGATCACATACCTTATTCGTTTACTGGTCTTCCCGGTCGCCGGAAATTTGAAGGACGAAACAATGGCTTGAACAGAATGCACCGTGCAGAATTCTCGAAGCAGAAGAAAGTAAAACGAAATTAATGCGTTTACCTACCTTTTAGGAAGAATTTAAATCTTTTGGAAGGTGCTAAAATCTCTCTATTTTCGAATTCCCCTTAATCGGATAATTATGGTATATAATTGATTTTTCAAATCCTATAAAATATCCGATAGCTTTGAAATGAATAGAAGGTTATAAATGTCCCAAACTTTTCATTTTGATGCTATTAGACAAGAAATGGTATTGTAGGTTTTATTAGACTAATCTTATAGTGAAATGAACTTATTAATAAATAACCCATATATCTTTTATACATAGGAAAATTAAATAATTAATTAAATTGCAGGTTAATAAGCTTATAGGTCAAAATTAATTGGTTTATAGCGAGACATTAATATTTCTTTACGTCAGCAATATTATTAGTGTTCAAATACGGAGTAGTATATAACATTATAATTAAATAAACAAGTAATATCACACACCCCTATATACTAAGTTACTAACTGGGAGTTCAGTTTTTGTCATGTGTTAATTAAATTGATTTTTTTTAAAAGTATATGTGTAATTAAGAAATATAATTAGGGTCGTTCATATTAAAATTAATGATACCCAAAATCAAAATTAAAATACATTTTTATGCTTATATTACTACTTACCTAAGTATATTTATACATTTTGTAAAGTAGATTAATTTAATTAATCAATAGTATTTTAAGTTTTTTATGGGACAAATTAACTAATTTAATAATCATTAAAATAAATTCATTTTTGTATATATTTTTTTGTTAGTAATTATAACTCAATAAATATTTATATTCAAAATAACTAATTATATAAATTTTGGAATCATGAAAATAAATTTATATATGAAATTTTATTAGTATATACTCAATACATATCTTTTAAAAATTGAGTGCTACTATATAAGTTAATTATGAAAGTATTATGTATTATGAATATTGATTTTTACATATATACACGAGAATTAATCTAGTTGTCTATACACATATGACCAGATTCGATTCACAAGATCTTTTGTTTCCTTTACTTTAATATATTGTGCAGTGCAATATTTTACAAAAGGACCCTAAGTTTTGTTGAACATGAAAATTTTGTTTATTCATGTGGCATATGAGTTGAAGTAACCAGAAGAGTCTAAATATTCTATTATACAAGTAGCGTAAGAAGGCTAAGATGTTGAAAATTAATTTCTATCGAGTTTTCGAAAAGGAAAGTTGTCGTTAAAAATACAAAATTAATCACAAGTAACCTTTAAAATAAAATAAAATTCCTATTTTGGTTCATTTATATTCATAAATTACCACCATTACATAAGTCGGGGATTGATATAAAATGTTATATATATTGATGTTACAAGGATACAATAAAAATAGAGTCGATCTGTTGGTCGCTTGAGCATGCATTCAAGTTCAATTAAAGTATTAGATTAAATCTTTCTTAATGTATATGAAAAGTGTATGAACTGTTCACCAAATATACTAGTAATAGAGATAATGTTAAATAGTATTATTTGTTAGAGATTTTATTGTATTCTTAGAATATATCTTTTATGATTTGGTCTTCCTATAATTGTGGAAGTTTGTTGTAGACTTTGTAAATCTCACTATTATATATTTCAGAATACTCAATCACCAGATTACGGTGATTTTCCTCTCAATTATTCTTTTCCAAAATATGTATTCTACATATTCTGTTATGGTATCAGCCTAATATTACCGATCCTAAACCCTAATTCTTTTCTTTCGCTTCTACATCCGATTCTCTCTTCCTCCCACTGCACGGACTGGTAGCCTCCGTCCAGTTTTCCTTCTCGTCGAGTGTTATATCAAGGACTGGTCCCCTCCTTCATCTCTCTCGATCGACAAGATGACATCCTCCGCCACCGATCCTCTTCCGGTGACGACGATGATTAATATGATGCAAATCAAGCTTGAGGCGTCCACTTATCTTATGTGGCGTCGTCAAACTATTCACATGGCCGAATGCTTCGATATACTCGGGCATCTTGACGGCACTTCTCCCTCTCCCGCGGCCACTGTACCGGCGGTTGCCCCTGCTGTTGATCCGACACCGAATCCGGAGTATACGACATGGCGACTCAAGGACAAACGGTTGCTCAGCGTTTTGTACACCTCTCTATCCCCTGATGCCGCGTCTGAAGTGATTGATTGCACCTCTGCAAATCAGGCATGGGTGGCGCTCGAATCTGTTTATGCCTCATCTTCACAATCGCATCAATTACGTGAAGAATTGTTATCTCTCCGTCGCGGTGATCTGTCTGTGGAGGAGTATGGGCGCAAGTTTAAACATCTCTGTGACCAGCTGCAAGCAATTGATCGTCCGATTGATTCATCTGATAAAGCTCACTGGTTTTTACGTGGGTTAGGACTTCAGTTTGCGGGTTTTGCCGTTACCCGTATGGCTATGTCTCCGATCCCCGCGTTTCGTGACCTTTTGCACCAGGCTGTGCAATTCGACATGATGATGAAGTCGATGGAAGGGCCTTCTCATGCACCTGCGGCGTTTTCTGCTACTCGAGATGGGCAGCCTTCTTCGGCTGGGTCCAGGCAGGTGTCCCGATCCCAGAACCGTGGCCAATCTCAGTCCCAGCAGCAGTCCAGGCCGTCAGGTTTTTCTGGTAATGCGGGTGGCTCTGGCAGGCGTGATGGGCAGCCCTCTGGAGGTGGTTTCCGTCGTCCTTTCGTGCCTAAATGCCAACTCTGTCGTGGGGAGCACTACGCAGATAAATGCCCCAGGTATCTGAATGCTATTGGTTCGAACTCTGCTGCAAATCTTGCTGAAGCTTTCACCTCGACTTGCAACGTCTCAAACTCTACCCCTGATTGGTATCTCGATTCCGGAGCCTCCGCTCACATGACGAACCAACTGTCCGCCCTTGACTCTCATGAGTCTTATTCTGGTAACGGTTCTGTTATAGTTGGTAATGGTAATGCGTTGAATATTTCTCATATTGGCACTACTAAACTTTCAGACGATGTTAAGTTGTTAGATGTACTTGTTGTACCTCATATCACAAAGAACCTCCTATCTATCAGTAAATTAACTGCGGATTATCCTGTCGATGTTATTTTTTCTGATAAATTCTTTGCGATTCAGAACCGACTCACAAAGAAAATACTGGCTCAGGGAAGGTGTAATCAGGGGCTTTACCTACTTGATCGGGGTGTTCCAGCTTTGGTTACAGCAATTCGGGTCAGGAGATTGAAAGCTAGCTTTGACTTGTGGCATTTGCGTTTGGGGCATGTCCCGTTTTCAGTTATCTCATTGTTAAATAAACAGGGTTGTTTATCTGTTACTTCAGTTTTACCAAACCCTCGTTTATGCTCTTCTTGCCAGTTGGCCAAGAGCAAACGTTTACCATTTATGTTGAATGAAAAACGAGCTACTGCTGTTCTTGATTTAATTCATTGTGATTTGTGGGGTCCAGCACCTGTTTCTACATCTGATGGCTTTAAGTATTATGTTGCCTTTGTCGATGATTTTTCACGTTTTTCCTGGATATATCCATTACGTGCTAAGTCAGAATTTTATGATGTATTTGTTCGATTCCATGCCTTTGTCTGCAATCAATTTTCTCGAACTGTGAAGATATTTCAGTCTGATGGTGGTACTGAGTTTGTAAATGGGAGGGTTCGTCACTTTATGCACGAGCATGGTATACATCATCGAATTTCATGTCCATATACACCTCAACAAAATGGCAGGGCTGAACGTAAACATCGTCACATCTCTGAAACTGGGTTGTCCATGCTTTTTCATGCACATGCTCCAGCTTCTCTTTGGTTTGATGCCTTTGCTACTGCAGTATATGTTATTAACAGGCTTCCATCTGCGATACTTGATAATATTTCTCCCTTTCAGGTATTATTTGGATACTCGCCTAGTTATGATACCTTTAAACCATTTGGATGTCGTGTTTATCCTTATCTTCGGGATTATGTTGCTCACAAATTAGAACCTCGCAGTCGGCCGTGCATCTTTCTTGGGTATAGTAGTACTCAGAAGGGGTTTCGTTGCTTTGATCCAGAGTCTTCTCGAGTTTTTATCACTCGCCATGCTCAATTTGATGAGCTCTATTTTCCATTTTCTCGAGCTCCATCTCCCACACAGGTCACTGATTTGGATATCTCGACTTTTCTCGACATCTCCTCTGATTCCCCTTTGGCTCCTGTTTCGGCACCTATCAGACAACCGCATCGGTTTTCTGTTGATCATGATACTCGTCCTCCCTCGCTGGTTCATGATGAACTGGTTATGCCGCCACATGTGCCTGTCCTATTATAGCGCATGTTCCCGACGTTGGGCCTCCTGTTCCGCCTCCAGCTCAGGACTTGCCACTTGTATCCACTCATCCCATGATCACCCGAGCTCGTGTTGGGACATTTATACCTCGTTATCCAGTCGACTTCGCTTCTTCGGCTCTACTCTCTGCACTTGTTACCACCTCTGAGCCTCGTGGTTTCAAGTCTGCTGCTAAGCATTCCCACTGGCTTGCTGCTATGCAAGAGGAGATTGATGCACTTCGTTCGAATTCCACTTGGGATCTGGTGCCTCGTCCATCTGGAACGAACATAGTTGGTTCAAAGTGGGTTTTTCGTACGAAATTTCTGGCAGATGGTTCGATTGAACGTCACAAGGCTCGTTTAGTGGCGCAGGGCTTCACTCAGATTCCTGGTTTGGATTTTCATCATACATTTAGTCCTGTTGTGAAGGCAGCTACAGTTCGGATAGTCTTGGCATTATCGGTTCAGCATGGGTGGCCTCTTCATCAGCTTGATGTCAAGAATGCTTTCCTTAATGGAGTTCTTGACAACCCTGTCTTCATGTCTCAGCCTCCTGGCTTTGTTGATCCTCAACATCCTGATCATGTTTGTCGCCTTAAGAAGGCTCTATATGGCCTTCGCCAGGCCCCTCTTGCCTGGTACCAGCGTTTTAGCACATTTCTGTTCAGCTTGGGCTTCTCTCAGAGTCGTTCTGACTCGTCTCTCTTTCATCTGCATCAGGGTAATTCTATTATTTATCTCCTTTTGTATGTTGATGATATCATTGTTACAGGCAATGATTCTGCTGCCCTTCGTCGCTTTATTGCTCGTACTGGTGACGAATTTGCTATCAAGGATCTTGGCTCTTTGAGTTATTTCCTTGGCCTTGAGGTCTCCTCCACTGACGCTGGTTTGTTTGTTGGCCAGACCAAGTATGCACTTGACATCCTTGAGCGTGCAGACTTGGTCGAGGCTAAACCTGTCTCAACTCCCTTAGCAACAGGTGAATCACTTGTCAGCACAGGTCCTACGTTCAAGGATCCCACCCTATATCGATCGCTTGTTGGTGCTTTGCAGTATTTAACTATCACTAGACCTGATCTCTCGTATGCTGTAAGCTCTGTGAGTCAGTTCCTCCAGTCTCCAACGGAGGACCATTTTCTGGCAGTTAAGCGTATCCTTCGCTACGTGAAAGGTACAATTCATTTCGGTTTATCCTTCACTAAGCGCTCGGATATTTCCATTCTGGCCTATTCTGATGCAGACTGGGCTCGCTGCATTGAGACTCGTCGTTCGACATATGGGTACTCTATTTTTCTTGGAGGTAATCTTGTATCCTGGAGTGCCAAGAAACAACCGACTATTTCTCGCTCTAGTTGTGAATCTGAGTACCGTGCTATGGCCAATGCTGCGGCCGAACTTGTTTGGGTTATCAATCTTCTGAAGGAACTTCGAGCTCTTCCTTCTACTCGGCCTACTCTGTTATGTGATAACAAAAGCGCCATCTTTCTGAGTCAAAATCCTGTTGCACACAAGAGAGCCAAGCATATAGATTTGGATTATCACTTTGTTCGTGAGCTAGTGTCTTTGGGCAGAATTTCTACCGGGTTTGTCCCATCTCATCTACAGCTAGCAGATATCTTCACTAAGAGTCTTCCGCGTCCAGCCTTTGAGTTTTTACGTTCCAAGCTTTGCGTGTGTCTTCACCCCACGCAGCGCTTGACGGGGGGTAATAGAGATAATGTTAAATAGTATTATTTGTTAGAGATTTTATTGTATTCTTAGAATATATCTTTTATGATTTGGTCTTCCTATAATTGTGGAAGTTTGTTGTAGACTTTGTAAATCTCACTATTATATATTTCAGAATACTCAATCACCAGATTACGGTGATTTTCCTCTCAATTATTCTTTTCCAAAATATGTATTCTACATATTCTGTTAACTAGCACTCTTTAACGTTAATGAGCGCGAGTATGCACTCGAGTGCGCGAATATGTGATTTTATCTTAAAAATTAAATCAAAATTGGAAAGTTAGAAATCTAAAGCTGAAGAGAAAACTTGTCCAATATATGATTCAATTAAAGATACGAGTATATAATATGTATTGGACCGATGGAGACAATTGGTGCACGTACATCATCCAATGGTAGAAGAGGATGAAGATTATATTAATACACTGACGCGCGTCTAATACAAATTGATTAAAAAAATCTTAGTACCAATGCCTGTCTAATTACAATTTAAAGTCTAGCTAAAGGAAATAATTGCGACCTTTTCAAATGAGAATAATGTCAACATGGAGTATATTTTTAACTCGATTACTCCCCTATGCAGGGAGATCATATATATATATATGTTGTTCTTTGAATGCTTCTAACTTGTTGATTTCAAACTAATTTCATATATATATATTTTTAATCTGTAGCTATGATATTTGCGATTAATAGTGAATATTCTTGTTTTGATGGATATATCATCATATATACAGTATTAATTAACTAATTAGATCCATAAAATTATATAGCCCAAATTAATGTTTTTATTAAATTTCAACACATGCATTTTATTAATATACGCCAAACATGCATTTATATATCACATATAAATAGTTAATTAATGTTGTTAGTGAAATTAAGTGGAATATATATATATATATATATATATATATATATATATCAAATATTAAGACGAGAAAAGTAAAAAACAATATTGGGATAAATATTAATTAAAGGAAGCAACGTATTTGGTGCATCTAAAAAACTTAGTAATTACCCAATGGTAGAAAGAGGGCTAGGAATTGATTTAGCATATACGTACTTTGAATATATAAAATAAAATATTTAATTTCCATTAATAATATTCAAATTACTAGTGATTAAAATTGGTCACCCACCAATCCACCATTCATGTCGTCTATCAATAGTAGTACATCACATTCACGTCTCTCTCTTCTTTCTCTTGTATCTTGTTTTCATCAACCAATAAATTCATGCTGTTGTTATTATTTCCAGATGTAATAAGCTCCTCCTTAACTTCACCAAGCTCGTACTGCAACTGCAGATTGTAATCCACAACCCCACGATGATCAAGAAACGTCGTAGTATGACCATCGATCATGAAACCACCCTGATAAGATGAGGATGATGATCCAATCTGTTCGCGTTTCACCTGATTATTCCCGGCGCCGTAGCTGTCGGATGAAGAACAGCTGGCTTCTTTTCCGCCACCGAACATAAGCATGTTGGAGCTGCAGTATTGCACATCCTCCTGACCACCACTTTGATTATAATAAAATGGAATATTAATATTATTCATGTTGCTGCTGCAGTAGTAATTAACAAAGTAGTTTTGAGGGGTAGAAAAGGGATATTGATCACTACTAGGTTGATTAGTATAGTAAAGTGAGGAGTTGTATTGTGGTAATGATTTGGGTTGCAAAGAGGCGAGTAGTTTCTTCTTGAGTTTGGTGTTCCAGTAGTTCTTTATATCATTGTCCGTTCTCCCCGGTAGTTGACCCGCTATTATTGACCACCTGCATTCATTTGTAACAAATGATATCCATAAAATTAATTTCCATAACAAGAAAGTTTTGGATGTGATTAGGTTAATTTATACTACTGTAGTATCAGAGATCTGTCAAAAAATAACCTGCTTCCGATAGTAGCATATAAATTACAGATAATGGAGTCCTCTTGTTGAGAGAATTCACCATGCTTAATGTTAGGCCGTAGATAATTAAGCCACCTTAATCTGCAACTCTTTCCACATCTTTTCAAACCTGCACACACAATGAAATATTAATTTATACACATATAAAAAACGCAGGGGCGGGGGAGTAAAAAGTAAAACGTACCAGCTTTAAGAGGGAGAGAAATCCAATTTCCGGCGGTGCCGTATTTGTTGATGAAGTCCTTAAGCTTAGCGTCTTCTTCGGGTGACCATGGCCCTTTCTTCACATTTGCCTTATCACAACAAGGAGCCCTTCCCATCTCTCTCTCTCTCTCTCTTTTTGAGGAGAAACAATTGTCTCACTCTCTCTCTCTCCAATTTGACTTCCTCTTTCCCCCTTTTTATTAACAACATCTCTACAGTCGTCTACACAGAATCTTCTTACTTTTTAATACTTCTTTTTTTCTTTTCTTTTTTATTAAAATGTACCAATAATATATTGGAGCACAAAACATAATATGATCAGCACAACATTTTAATGCTTTAGATCAAATAAGTGTTAGTACTAATTTGTTCTAATTCGTGAATGATCTTACTTTCCCGTGTCTCTATAATTGACACATTTGTTTTTTACATAATTTTTTAAAAATATACTAGTATTAAATTAATAAAAAGTGATGAGAAGGATAAATGTACGTAGAGATAGGAAAAAAAATAAAAATAGAGAAATAGTGAAATATTGACATTTAAAAAAAATATGATAATTAAGTTAGGATGACAAAAATAACAAATGAATCAATTACAAAATAGAGGAAGAACTACTTAGAGCATCTCCAATGCAGCCTCAAATAGGCAAAATTTGACACAATTCACTTTTTTTCTTTTTTCTTTTATTCATGTACCCTTATCATGGTGATTCTCATGTAACATAACTTATACCATGTATACGATGGGGGTATGTGGAGAATATGTGTTTGGTTATATGACATTTTGTTAAGAATTTCTGGAATACTAGTAAAAAATTTAGTAAATTGTTTGAAGGGATATAAAATTCTTTACCAGTACAAATTTTCCCATTATTAAAACAGGGATATAGTTAAGATTATTTACGTACCACAACAAAAATTTTCCAGCCATGATAAAGAGTTTGAAAGTGTACTGTTATAAATGAGACATGATATTTTTACATATTAAAATTCAGTGAGAAATCAATAATTAACATTTTATGTTAAGAGTATATCTCTTTAAACCATCGGTCTTTCATTAATATTGTCTCGTGTCAATTTCTCTATTTTAATTCCATCATGCATCGCTTATAATTATAAAACTACTTATTGCAATATATACCTTGTTTTAAAACGGTAGTAAATTACTAATATAAAAACGAAGAAAGCTAATGACCATCTGAATTCAAAAGGAGATTAAACATTTCATAAAAAGTAGGCAAATATTCACTCCACGAGTAAGACAAAACAAGCACAGACATCCAGAGAGATTCTCAAAGTTTAGTTAAAAAATGAGTAGTATACATTATTTTATTTAATATTCTCATATCTCCCTTGATATTTATGTTAAATTGGAGTAGTTTTTTTTTGCATTACTTAATCAATAATAAAATTTAGATTTATGATTTACCTAATAGATTATTTAGAATTATAATAAGTAAAATTTATTACGAAACTTAATATATATACATTATTTTTCACTTATAAAATTACTTTTTTTCTTAATTTCACATATCTCAAAAAAAAAACCCGTGTATTGCAGTAAAAATTAATGAGCATATATTTTCACTAATGTGTATCCAAAACTCGCACTGTAGCATGCAATCACATATTTACCAAAACTCGCAATATAGCATGCAGTCACATATTATAGTAATCACATGATGATGAGTAATTAAATAGAAATGCAAAATCTAAATAGGACATGTACATATATATATATATATATATATATAGTATAGTTATATACTCCTCCCGTAGTAATAAAAATTACTCAACTTTCTTTTTTACGTTATTATCAATAAAAATTATTCATTTTCTTTTTAACAAATTAGTATCTCACATTTCATTTTATTATTCTCTATTTCAATTACAACACCTCTAATATATTACTCTCCCCGTCCCAAAATAACTTTCACACTTTCCTTTTTAAGACGTCCTACGATAACTTTCACACCCTTTAAATGGAAAATTCTTTATAAACTCCACCCTCAAAATATCCTCAATTTTACACAAATGCCACTACTTTTTCTACACACATACACAAAAGTCAACTCATTTTTATTTATTTTATACATAAAGTTTTACAAAATTACCCTTCAAAACTCCACTCAATATTACACTTTTTTAATATGCGTGTCTATCTACCTATAAAAATTAATATGGGATGGAGGATGGAGTATTAAGAGTATATAATTAAGAGTAAGAGGGAGAGGGTGAGTATGATGATAAGATAGTACTTAAAAAAGAGAGAAAGAGAATTATTGTGAAAGGTGGATGGATCCTAATTTGGTACTGTTTATATAGTATTGGATTTACTACTGTAGAGACTACTGTTGTATCAAAATTGAATGATATGATCCATCTTTTAGAATTCTGCAGGTTTTGATTTGCCTTTTCATTTCTTTTACTATTTTTTGTTTCAATTGAACTGTCACATGCACTTTCTGGCGCCATCACTCAAAGCTGACTAATTATATCGGTCCTTGTACATTGTCAAATCCCCAATCTCACCGGCTAATTTCTCTCTTCTAGTATATACTTTCATCCTTCAATGCTATTCCACCATTTAAATAACGTGTTTCTTTTCAGATTGTTCATATATATATATATATAGTGAGTTTTTTTTTTTTTAAATATATATCAACACATTTACTTTATCCCTTTTTTTCAAGTAAAAAGAAACAAGCATAGTACTATAGTAGCATACTATATATATATATATGAAAGTGAATGCAGATAATATTGTTTTAGTAGGAGTTACAAGATTATTATAATTAAAAAATACTCCCTTCATCCATCAAATCTAATCTCATTGAAGTGATAGAGACACATATTTTAAAGAAAAAATATATAAAGTAGACAAAATAAGGGTATTGTAAGGTAAATTGATTGTTTGTGTATAAAGTTGATGACAATTTGAATTACTCCCTCCGTCCGCCTATAAGTGTTACGTTACTTTTTGGCACAGAGATTAAGAAAAGTGATTAAATAATAGATATAGTACAAGTGATGTGATTGAGAGAGGAGAGAGATAGAGAGAAAAAGTAAGATATAAAGTGAAGTGTAAGAAAAAATATTTACCAAAAAAGGTATGGGAAGCTTATAGGCGGACGGACCAAAATGGTAAAATGGGAAGCTTATAGGCGAACGGAGGGAGTATTAAGTAATACTCCGTAGTTGATTGGTAATAATTTTTATGAAGTGTATGAGATTACATTTTGTGGACGAAGGGATAAACCCGCGCTCTGTATGTGGGGGACTCATTTAAAGTTAGAGCGCCATGGTCTCATAGAAATTGTTTGCGGGGGACTCATTTAAAGTTAGAGCGTCATGGTCTCATAGAAATTGTTTGCGGGGGGACTCATTTAAAGTCAGAGCGCCATTTAAAGTTAGAGCGCCATGGTCTCATAGAAATTGTTTGCGCGGTGACTCATTTAAAGTCAGAGCGCCATGGTCCCATAGAAATTGTTACCGTCTTAGAGGGTTTGAACCTGAGACCTAAAGAAGAGCATACTCCTAAATCCCAAGCCTATACCACTAGACCAACTCTTTGGGGTTATTATAAATGTGACTCTTATATATCACCTTATACTTTTATATATTTTTCTCATTTTTGCATCCTGTTATTCATTTTTTACTATTCTGCCCTCTGCACTTCTAACTATTTTTCTAATCCTATTGATAAAAGTTTTTTCATAAAAGTATGTGTGTAGGGAATAAGAGTATACACGTATGAAAGTATTTGCATGGGTCTTTTTTTTTTTTTTTTTTTTTTAAAGGTAAGAATTAAGAGCAAAAGACAAAAAAGGAAAGTCTATACAATGGGAGAAAGTATATTGCGAAAGTAAAAGTAAAAATAAATGTATTTTTTGTTTATCATATTCAAGAGATGTTATTCGATCAATAATGCAAAACTATTAAGTAAAATACAGGATATATATATATATATAAATTAGAAAAATCGAAAGTAAATTGCTGAAAATGTAAATGATTAAAGGACACTCAAAAGGGGACAAACGTCCTAGTGTCTCTTTCGTGGCATTAAGTTAATCAATGGTTGGCTAACTAAGATTGATTTTTTTTTTTAACCACAATTGTTTGATTAGATTAGTATTAAGTTAATTAACCAACTTTAGAAATAAGTCCAAAACTTTCACAGGATGGCAAGTGGCAACCATATATTATCCAATGATCTTGCAGCGGGGAGTGGCTAATTATCAATTAGTACGTGTCTTTGGTTTGACTAATTATTTTTATTGACTTATAATTCTTTTAGGTTGTGTTTGGACGAAATATTTCATTTGACGAGGCATTTTAAATAAAATAATTTAAAAATATATAATTTTCAAATGACATGATTTTAGTAAGTTTTTAAAATTCTTATAATATTAACTAAAATAAAAAGTTGAGTATTTGAAATTCATTCATTTACTTTTTAATCAAAATAAGTGGAGTGAATTTAGATTGTAAATTTAAAATCCATACTTAAATCCCTCCATTCAGATGGAGTTTCCTCCGGCCTTAAAACAAACAAATTGTTAGAGAGTCCTAGGTCCTAACTTAACCCAAAACCATGAGGTTGACTCTTCCTTATATATTCCCTTTTATGTGGAACCAATGTAAGATATCATAAAATTCATCCTCCTTTCAAATCGAACGGCACACTCCAGGTGATAACCCACATGCCAAAGTCCACTTCTCGGGTGGCAACCCCCTTGAGGCCACATTCGAAGTGACAATCATTGGATTTTTGATTCAACGTATGAATTTTTATTTTATACGATTGTACTTTGCATTAATGCGTTTGCCCTTTGCAAAATGCAATCTCACTATTCCTCTATTAATAAATTAAATTAATAAATTTTTTTTATGAATATATCATTTTAATTTAAAATAAATAAAAATATTTAATTATAAAATGACATATATATATATATATATATATATGTAGAGTTGTTAAATATGTCGGGCCGGATTAGGTCGGACCCGCTGGCCTGTTGGGAATGTATGTTTCCCTCGAATTAGTCAGGGTCCAGGTTGGGGCAGGCCTGTTGGGCTTTCTCTCAAATCCAACTAGATTGCTATCGGACCTCAAGATTTGTGGTCCAGCCTGTCAAGGGAAAAAATCGTGGAATATTTTTTAAAAAACACTATAAGAACATTTCAGTAAAAAAAAAATCATAAAAATTAAATATTTTATTTAGTGACAAATTGCAATTGCACATGACATGTCAACTTTTAATTGGATATATACGGTAAAACTGGACCACCTCTCGGTCTCAAAATAGAAATCCTTGTAAATTGATTTTAGATATTATACAATACTACTAAACAAGTTTAATAAAATAAGATGAAGATGGATTTTTGAAAGATGGTACTTATGACAATTCTTGTGTGCATGAGAAAAAAAAAAACTTAATTACTTAATAAAAAAATATGAGTTATTTCTTTTAAATGTTCGTAAGTGACTTTTTTTAAGTTACAATGGGGGAATGAGATTATAATGATGTGTTTCATATTTGATGTTTCATTTAATTGTTAATAGTGTAGATATTGTGAAAGGTGAAAAATCGGCCAATTTAGTTTGGAAAAATAAAATTGAAAGTTGATTAAAAAAAAAAAAAAAAAAGCAAATCTAATGAAATTGTAGTGAAACCAAACTGAAATTATCATGTTCGATTTTGAACCGAAAAATCAATATATATTTTTTTTAAATGATTTTTTCCATTGTTTATCCTATAATGATGCAGTTAACCAATTATTAATTCTTAAACAATAAAATTATACTAACGTAACATCAATTTGAACTCAAAGTATCAAATACTCCCTCCACTTTTAATTAAATGTCATTTTAACAATTTTCAACAAATTAAAATATATAATTATGGACCATTTTATCCTTCATTAATGATAACTAATTTTAATATTAAATTTATGTTTAGTAATGAATGTGACCAATATTGTAGGTGATATTCATGTATACAATAATTAAGGTTTATCCATGATTTATGCTATAGTACTATATACAAAAGGGAAAAAACTTAAATCAAGGTAAAGAAAATGGAAGGAGTATAATGTATAAAGGTAAAATTGTTAAAATTAAAGAAAAAAAGTGTAGAATGACACTTATTTTAAAAATATTAAAAAAAGCGAAGTGACACTTAATTAAAAATAAAAGAAGTAATAAATATCAATAAGTTAATCTAATGTAGACTTGAGACTTAAAAGTGTGTTACTCTCTAAATCTTACCTTGAAATCCTCTTAGGAGTGGGTCCTTGGAATCATACAAAATATCCTCCAAGTTATTAAATTTATAATTATAGTCCATAGCCACAAGTTTATATTAAATTTAGTATTAAGTGTAGGTGACCTCTGTGAATTATAATTGCTCCATATATTAACATAACTCAAATTAGTTTTGCATATGTACCCATATACATACATAGCTGAAATTAGTAAAAGCCATTATACTTGAATCTAGAAAATAACGATAGTAACATCCATTGATATTGGTTTTTTTTTACTAATATTTTTCAATATCCCTCTGAAAGTTGTCTATTACTATATATATATAATTTTTTTTAACATTGATTAAATTAAAAAATATAATATTATAAAGGTAATAGATTGTTGATGTAGAGAAAAATATGAAAAATAAAAAGGTAAAATGTGGTAAAAAAGAGAAGAGACATATAAATATAGAAAAGGAAGAGAGAAATAGAGATGGTGGATGTTACCAAAAAAATGAAATGATTAACTTTCAGTGGAACACTCAAAATGACAAAATGAATAACTTTTAAAAGGATGGAAAGAGTATATCGCAATATAGTCATTGTCAATTTAATCACCATCTGTAATGAGACAATGATGCCCAAACATGAAGAGTGTTTTAGGCCCTTCAAAAGGGTATATTTGGTTGGATTCTATATATGCGGCGTTTATATGTACAAAACCTTTAATTGTAATGATAAAACATAACAAACCAAGCAACTCATGTGTACATTTAAAGGCAACTTCTGAGAGACTACTCAAAGTTTGGTTGTACCCGTTTATAATTTCATCTTCTTGATGTAACTGCTGCTTAAATTATCACAACTAGATCATCATGCAACTGTGCTATCCCTATAAACATGCTCTATTCGATATCGTTCAATCACAACTAGAAGCTTTAGACATGGATACCTGAGGATTTTCAGAACGAGAGAATTGGTCAATTCCTTAAATTTACAAATTCATCTCCTCTCTGACGTATGTGGCTTGAACCGGGAGCAACGTTCTCGTCTTCAAGAATTATTTTGATCCCATTGCTCTTCATAGCGTTTACAACTGCCCACACCTTTGTGCGATTCTAAAAACCTTTCTTCTCGATTTCCTTGTCCACATTAACATGGATTCCTCGTCCCTGTCCATGTTCAAGACCCTCCACTCTCAGTCTCATTGCCAATACTTCTCCCACAACAGCTGCAGCCTTTGCGTTGCAACAACGCCCACATTCCAGTGTACTTTTGACAGAATGTTCGACTGTTGAAGCTGTTGCAACTATTCGTCCATTGTTCCTATCTACCACATTTGCTGTGATATACTTCAATGATATGAATAGTTTCAGCACATATCTCTTCAGTAATGTCATCTCCTGAATGTTCTCTTTATACCAAAGAAACCATAAATTTACATCACGACTTTCTACAATATTCAAAGTAAGATAAAATGCATTTCTACATAAAGCATTCGCTCACTCAAAAAACTAGAAATAGTATGCCAATTTCGCTGATACACAGCGGCTTTTAACAACTGTAAATTGGTATCAACAACCGCTGTGGTTCCAAGCGCTATATACAACATGGGTTATTAACCGCTGTTATTCTTTCAAAACCGATGTTGTATGTGCTCAGTTTTAACCCCTTACAATATCTATGACAGCGGTTTTATTAGGTACAACAGCGGTTTAACCGCTGTTGTTTCTTCAAAACTGATGTTGTATTGATACTTATGACAACGGTTTTACCAGTGGTTTGATTAGCTAAACCGCTGTTGTAAATATCCAATATTTAAAAAAAAAAATCCTAAGTCTTTAATTTTCTAAATTAATTAAAAAAAAACAAATTTTCAGGAAAAAAAAACCCACCAAAGTTGAATCTATTCCGCAAAAATCATAGAACTCATTTGTAATCTTCTCTTCGTAATTTACAACATCACAACTTTGCATCACGCAATCACCAAAAGAAAGCCAACAAAATATCATCAATCATTCAAAAAATATACATAATGCAAAAGGTAACTATTATTGTTCTCAATAGAACTTATTTTTGGAGAAGTGGGTGAGGAAGAGGTTATAGTGAAAGTGATGCTATATGATTACTCCTTAATTCCAGAATGGTCATTGACTAGCTTATCCAAGATAGTCATAAAACAATATTTCAAAGTTCAAGTTTGGATAGTAAAGCTATAAACTTTCTTCAATGGAACCAATCCGCAAAACTCATTGCAATCGATTATATGTCTAGAGAATTATTCAACTCTAATGAGCAATTTCAGCACAATATAGTCCAGAAAAAGTGGCAAGCAGGGGTTATTCAATTGGTATCCCTAATGTGTTAGGAGTTTGTAGTTTTGAGGATTTTTACTTTTGAGGCAGCTCCTAAGAAAACACAACGTGGGTGTAACACTTCAACTACTAGCAGTCACAATACTCAAACCTAAATAAAGGCACACCTAAGAGATAGTACTTTACCCAACTTATATGGAAGAAATTTGTCACGTACCACGCTTCAGGATCTCTAAAGAAGTAAAGTGTAAAACCTTAAATAGTAGTCATTTCAAAGGGCCCTAGTTAGACATACCACATTGCTCCAGAACCATATTCCTGAACCTCAACTCATCTTATAACATTCCTTTATTGCTTTCTCTAACAAACAAAAATTGCACTCCAAATGTATTACTATCTCAGAAAAATGGGAACCATCCCAATACGCAACAAAACAAATTACTTTATGAACCTTCATAAAATTAGACAATGTAATAGAGCAATCAAGGTGAAATCAAATCCACATATCAAACACACATTGGCGTACAAACAGACAAAACAAAAGAAATTTCTGCATCTAATAACAAAGATTTTCAACCCACAATAATACCAATCAATACTGATAGGCAATTAAAAATAATGAAAATTTTATGAATGCACATACATCATTGATAAAACTGGATAATACGTATGATAGAAAGAAACTTACCTCGTTAGGCACCAGTGAGAAGAAAGTTGGGATTCAGAATAATCTCAAATGTAGAAACTTTACTACTCACCAATCAAAAAACTAAACAAAGAAAATCAAACTAATCCCTAATTGAGGTTTCACCCAATTCAGAATTCCCCTTGCAAAATTAAACTGCTCCCTCCTCTGTATAGATGGTTGGTGATTCACGTGTTATGCAACACTAAATAAACAACCGCAAGTGTACGTCGTCTATTGTAGCGTGATAAGCACGAGGTCGATCCCACGAGAAGGCTAAGCGTAAAAGTGGTAGTTTGCTAGTCGAGTTCTAAGTAGACGTGATCGATAATTTGAGTGATGTGAATTACTCTAAGATTACCTAACAATGTGTCACCAATAAGTAATGAAGAGTAAATACGAAATCGATCAAATACCATGCAAATCAATAAAACGAAGGTAAAATGGATAAAAACGCAAAGAAAGAAAGGTGGGTTCCAAGGCAATTGTAGTATTTAGACGTCCGTTTATGAGAGTTATCTCGTTTAAATGGCTATTAAGGTTATCTCATATAAGGTGATCGCAAAAGAAGAACTAATCGATCTCTCGATACAAATTAATCCAAAGACGCAATGTAATATAAGCTCGTATGTCTACATCACAAATATTACACCATCTAAAATAGCTCCTAAGATCATTTGATTTCCTCTCCGATAATTAATCCTCTCTCGAGATCATAATAATACCGGGTTGCATATTCGCATACGATTAAATGGAATAAATCTCTCGATACTACCCCAATTAACAATGAATTAAGCAAATCATCATGGCCAATAACAACATTCTTTTCAATGGAAAATTAAGCATACAAATAAGAGACAAACACCAATTAAAGCAAGAAATTAGTTCATAAACTTCAATCCAAATATTTACAAAGCCTTAGAACCACAAATGTTTAAATTAAAAAATCCAAATGAAATAACTAAATAAAAAGAAAGGGAAAGAGAAAGCTTAGTCTAGAATGTGGTAGGGAATGGAATTCCCAAGCTAATGCCTCATTTCTTCCTTGATTTGATGAAGAATTGAGAGAGAAATGGCCAAAACACCTCCAAGTATGTGTAACTATGTGTGGATTGGGGGAGGATGTCTTGAATTTCAAGAAAGAGGGTTTATATAGTGTTTAGGTAGGGTTTGAATGGCAAGATTGCAAGTTGGTCCCTAAAAAATGGCCAAAATATGGAGATGGCACCGAAAATGGTTGGAATAATATGCTTCACATGTGCCTCTAAAACGTGTAAATTCCACCCGAATCAGTTGGAATAATCCAGACATTTGTTTTTTATATTAAGCATTATTGTTGTTTCAACTTGTTTGAAAGTCTATACTAAGTGTCAATACTTCAAACAGTGGCGGGGTTTTTTAATGGTTATCCATCGTTGATAAACATGACACATAAACATAAATGCCTACGAACTATTCCAAGTAACTGCAGATATCTATGTGACTGGTAATATCATGCTATTGATTTTATTTGGTGTATTCTCTATTGTATTGACCTAAATCATATATAAAATATCACAAAGTTTTAATAATATCTAACAAATCTTCACTATTGAGCTTCTGCAAATATCATACTCTGCATAGTTTTGAAAGGCAAGAGGCTATATGTAAAATGTCTTTTTATACTTTTTTAGGCGCGCCTCTTGGTCATTTTAATTTCAACATTAAAAAATAACACTTTTAGTTAATAAATGAAAAAAAACGTTTTTATTTGACTATTGCTGAACACGCTTTTTCCTTCCTTTTATTTTTATTCTGTATTTTTTATTTTCTGCTCTATTTTCGTTCAATTGTATTTTTTTTTTTTTGTAGGTTTATGAATGTAGTATTTGTTAGTTTTTTTTCACTTTTTTGGTATATTATAATTTTATGCATGTATTTTTATAGTTCAAAATTCATTTCTTTATACACTATTGGAATTTTTGTAACTTTGTAAAAAAAAAAAAAAATAGAAGATCACAATCAAAGATTCGGAACGGAAATATTTCACAATGACTACACCGCTCAACAAAAACGATTTGAAGTGCAAATTTTGTGCAAACATTTTTAAAGATAGTATATGTCGAGCAAACCAGCATCTTGCGGGAGGCTATCGAAATGCAGCAGCTTGCAAGCGTATCCCTCCTCATGTTTGTGAAGAAATTAGAATTTACATGAATAATAAGTAGCAAGAAAAGATCGAACAAGTGAAAAACATATTAGAAGAGAATGTTTTTCCTCTCGATGACAATGAAGATCAAGTTGACCCTACATCAAAGTCCTCAAACCCCTCTCAAAATAAGTCAAGGTACGAAGAATAGATACGTATACAAAATGACTAAAAATAAAGCAAAAGAAAGGCAAACAACAATTAATGAGGCCTACAAAAAAAACAAATGTGGGAGAAAGATGCATTGAGCATAGCTAGATGGTTATATAATGAAACAATCACATTAAATGTATGTTTAATTAAGATTGTGAAAGAGGTTGAAGATGACTACATGAGTGTTTGTCGTAGTGAATGACCAAAATATAATTATAGCTTGATGGTTGGACCGACAAATGACATTAATCAATTAGAAGAATTCACTAAAAAATTGATTAATGTCCTTTGCGTTGGTCCAACCATCAAGCTACAACTATATTTTGGTCATGGTAAGAACGTGTCTTAAAACCCGGTCCATGTGCAGCAACATATCCACGAAACTCGGATATGAGATAGTATTTAATGGGATTGATGCATCATATAACCATCTAGCTATCAACACAACTTTCTACCTCATTTCCTTATTTCCTTTTCGTAGGTTGATTGTTGTTTTGTCTTGCTTTATTTTTAGTTATTTTGTGTACATATTTATCCATCGTACCTTGGCGTGCAGCCATTGTGAAATATTTTCATCTCGGATAGTAGCAACGCTACTACTTCCACTTCCACTTTGACTTTAATTTTGATCTTCCATTTTAAAATTCTAAAAAAATAATTTACCAAAGTTACAAAAATTCCAATAATACAAAAAGAAGTGAATTTTGAACTACAAAAAAAATAAAAAATCAAGCATGCATAAAGTTATAATATACCAAAAGAGTGAAAAAACTAACATATATTACATTCATAAACCAAACAACTTAACAAGCAGAAAAGAAACAAAAAAACTGAACATAAACAATTGAACGAAAATTAAAAATAGAGTAGAAAATAAAAAATACAGAACAAAAAAGAAGAGCAGAATTAAAAAAAACAGAGCAGAAAAATAAAAAGAAAAAAACTTACCGGCGGCGCAACGGCCGGTGGTGGCTGGATGCCTGGATAAGTGCGACCTGAAAAAGTATAAAAAGACGTTTTACATATAACCTTGTGTGCCTAGCGCCTTTCAAAACTATGACAAACAAGTGGACAAAGGTAAAAGGAAGGTATAAAACACACATCTAGAAGATTTATAGATGAAGATGAAAGAAGAATTTCAATTTGAGGAAGAGGAAGAAGAGCACATTGATGATGATAATCAATTTGATGAGGAGTGAGTTCGGCCGACGATCTTTTTGACGGTTTATCCTCTCCTCGCTTGAGAGTTCGCTTTCCTCTCCTCGCTTGAAAGTTCGCTTCCCTCTCCTCGTTTGAGAGTTAGTTTTAGTAATGTAAGATCAACTTCGTGATTTGTCTCTGGAAGAAAAAGAGTAGTTTGGTTTACTTGTATTTTTGTTTACTTTAGACTTTGTTTTGTTGTACAGGAAAGTATATCTTTCCTTGACATACCTTTTGGTATGCTTTCTGTTGGAATTAATGGGATTAATTGAGTTTTGACACCCTTATCTAATTAATTAATTAGATGGACTAAAACGTTAATTATAAAATAATTGAACGTGACATAGTCGATCTACTCGCGGAGTAGATGAACGCCAAAATAGGCTGCCGACAAAAGATAATCTGGTAAAGCGAGGAACGATCCAAGATGGGCCCGAGAAGCTATGTTCGCTGTGCAAGGCAGAACCAGAGTCGGCATCTCACTTCTTCCTCGGATGCGGAGAGTCGTACGGAGTCTGGACTGGATGTTATAGCTGGCTTGACACAAACACTCCAATTCAGAACCAAGTATGCCAACAATTCCTTAGCCATACTGGAATTATAAGAAGTGCAAGATGACGCAATATAGCCGTAGGATCGTGGATTTGTATTGTGTGGGTCATGTGGAACTGGCGAAATAAGAATGTATTCGAAAATAGGAAATGGGATGTGGGTAAAATTATAGACGAAATCAAAGGCAGGTTGTGGAGCTGGGTGACGTGCTACGACAACCGGTCACGCAGCGTAACATTTCGGGAGTGGCTAGAGGATCCGAGACGATGCATCAACGGAACGTAGACACTGAGTCTAGGCGGTAACATAGCTTATAATCTGGAGGCTTAACTCTACTGTTTTTTTTTTTTCTTTCCTTTCTCCCGTTTCTGATTATGAGCACTTCTTGTGCAACTGTATTGTAAAGACTTTTAAACATTCTGCAATATATGAATGATTTGCTTGACCAAAAAAAAAAATAGATGAACGTGGTATATTTAATATCTCAAAACCGAGTTAAGGTGAGTGAGAAATTAATTGTTGAAGTTGAGAGTTTCAACTTGAAGTTTGAGGTATGTGGGAATTTGTCCCACATAGAAAGCCAACAAAACATTTATGAGGTTTAAAGGCATTGAAGTTCAACCATGTAAAAGAGGTACACTCCTCTAAGAGCCACACGCGCGCGTGCGCCCGCCCGTCCGGCCCATTCGAAATACTTCAAGAATGTTCCAGAATTATCTGGAAGTCTCAAACTTGGTCTTCATGATTTAGTCTTCAAGACTTCTCGTTTCTTGTGCCAGATTTATATCCGAGAGTGTTCAGTTCGTACTAAGTACGTTCGCCGAAGCTTCTTATACAGTGGTGCTATTGTGTAAGAAGTAAATGTCGTTTTACCTTTGGGAACAGAACGCCATACCAGTCGAGCACTACCTGGGCGTATTCTGTTCTGCGGGAAAAGGGTTTTCCCTTGACTCGACTTGTTTGTTATCTGACTATTCGATATTGCAGTATACCCTATCAGGCGTATAGTTTCCAACACTTTCTTTTTCTTTTATACAACATACCTTTTATTGTCAATTTGATGAGGAGGAGGAGGAGGGCTTTGATTTTTATGAGAATGAGGACTACTTTCTGAATATTTTATGTTTTTTAATTGCTGTTTTTTATGGTTTTTGTGTGTGAGTGAAGTATATCTTCACTACTTTAAACTTTTTAGCATTAATTTCATGTTTGCATTATGTTTTAATATTTATTTATAGTATTATGTGGTAGAATATGTGTGTTTATAGGATAATAAAACAGTGTTCAGAAGAAAAGGACAAGAGGCGCGCTTCGGGCGCTGGAACCCCTCTTGCGCCTTTCAAAACTATTATACTCTGTAATTAGTTTGTACTGCAAATACAAATTCAAATATATTTTTCCATACTATTATTACTATTGGATAGACTGGCACTAAATCCACACCATTGTTTCTTTTTTAGTAACAATTTATAATTTCACATGCGGCTTAAATGATAAATAAACCTCAAGCCTTTCAGTATCTAAAGATGTAGTCATAACTTTACGACCAACACATATCTATAAATAAAAAATGACAAAAAAGGCAAAATGCACATGCTTCAGCGTTGAACATTGTATACACTATACAAGGAGTTTCATGATGATGAAATGTCTTAATTAGCATGAAAAACAATTGTAAACACAAATTCGTGAATTAAATATAAAAACGCGAAAATGTGGAACAATTTTATTTCTTTCGGATTAAAACCGAGTATTTGTGGGTTACAATCTCTAATTTGCTCCTCTGATTCTCTTTTCTTGAACTTCACTTGAACTTCTTGAGCTTTTGGAGTTGGATCCGCAGCCGAATCCTCTTCGATCTTGACTTTGAGACTTTATAACGTTAATCCAAGGGCTTGGCGCCGTATTTTGGATTAAACGTTGAATTTAGGGACTTTTGGGATGAACGTCGTTTGAAGATCGTTCTTGAACCTGGAATTTTGTAACGTTAATCCAAGGGCTTGACGCCGTATTTTGGATCAAACGTTGATTTTATGGGACTTTTTCGGGACTTTTCTGGGACTTATCGGGACTTTATCGGGACCTTCGGGACTTTATCGGGACAACCACCATTGAAGATCCTCCTTGAAGAAACACCGGATTGAGGGGCTTAGCACCGTAATCTCCACCCGAACGCTGCTTCTCGCCGCCTTACACGAAGAACTTTGAAGAAACGCCGAATCGAAGAAGCTTAACACCTTGATCTCCACTCGAAAGCTGCTTCTCGCCGCTTTGCATGAAGAACGCCTTGAAGAAACGCCGAATCGAAGGGGCTTAGCACCTTGATCTCCACTCGAATGCTGCTTCTCGCCGCTTTGCCCGAAGAACGCCTTTGAAGCTCCTCCGCTTGCTGAAGAACACTCTAAAATCTCTGCAAAGAATTTTAAAGCCTTGAATGCTTCTGATTTTTGTTGATAATAAAATGAATGAAATGAGGCCTCTATTTATAGGTGTAGAACCTAGGGTTTTTTTATGGGCAAGGAGATATTTGTGCAAGTGGTTAGGCCTTAATTCAAATTTTGAATTACTTGATGGGCTAAGAATACTCTATTTGGGCTTGATTTGGTTTGTTGGACTTTAGAGGCCCATCTTCATTTATAGGACTTTAGAGGCCCGTCTTCATTTATCGGACTTTAGAGGCCCGTCTTCATTTATAGGACTTTAGAGGCCCATCTTCGTTTATCGGACTTTAGAGGCCCATCTTGATTTGTTGGACTTTGGAGGCCCAAATTAATTTAATTTTGCTTGTCTACAAATTGTCCCCTCGCATTTCGTTCACGAGAACGTTTGTCTTTGATGTGGACAAATTGCGAATTACTTTCAAATGATTTCCCACATGCGGGTCAGGAGTGACTATTCTTTAACTACTTTTGACAAAGTAGGGATTTAATTATTTAACCACTTAAAATGCCTTTAGTGGAGTAAATTAATAGTTTAACCACATGTATTTACCTTTGGCGGTTGTCGTACACAGTTTAGACTCATACGGACCAGGAGTAATAAGAAGTTTAGACTCGTGCATTATGGAGCAACACGCAGTTTAGGCTCATGCGTTCTTGGAGCAATAAGCAGTTTAGACTCGTGCATTATGGAGCATACTTGTTTTCTTTACGCGTAGTAGCGTTTCAAAAACATTCCGTTCATGGGACAAATGTATATGTCGTCTTCAGAAATCAATTTGTAGGCACCATTTGCATAAACTTCCTTAATTTGATTGTCTTCAAATGTGACGTGATTCGCCGTTGTTTCAGTTTCTTCTAGCAAGATCTTCCCTTATTTGGCTAGCCGCATGCATAATTTTCTCTTTAAGTATAAAACAGTCTTGGGTTGGATGTCCTACCAATCGATGGTACTTGCAATATTTGGGGTCGTCCGTTCGCCCAGCCTCATCGGGTCGTTTCATTTGTGGTAGTTCAATGAGATCATTCTTGATCAAGTCATCGAAAATTCCGGGGATGTCTGAGTCTAGAAATGGATATTGCTTTCGTTGCAACTCCTTCAAACTCGTTTTCCTTTACCCCCACTCTTGATATAGCGCCCCTTCAAATCCACTTGTAGACATGCTCAACTCCATATCATGAGCCTTAGTAGCCAAATCCTCGAATGATCTTGGTCGAATTGCTTGAAGGATATATCGAAGACCCCACTGCATTCCTTGGATGCACATCTCGATAGCTGAAGCTTCAGTCAATCTATCCTTGCAATTTAGACTTAGATTTCTCCATCGATTTATGTAATCGATCACCGGCTCTTCCTTTGATTGACAAGTGTTCGTCAATTCAAGCATGCTATCCGTTCTACGAGTGCTGTAAAATCGATTGAGAAATTCTTGTTCCATTTGCTCCCAACTTTCTATCGAACTAGCTTCCAAATCGGTATACCAATCGAACGCATTGCCCTTTAAAGAGCGCACGAATTGCTTCACCAAATGATCTCCATACGTGCCAGCATTGTTGCAGGTCTCCACGAAGTGAGCAATATGTTGCTTTGGATTACCCTTGCCATCGAACTGCTGCAACTTTGGAGGTTGATAACCAGCTGGCATCTTCAAACTGCCAATCCTCTTCGTGTAAGGCTTGCTGTAGGTGAATGAAGACTTGGGATTTTTCTCGAACTTATCTTTGATTGCCCCAAGTATGATTTCTTTTAGCTGGTTAACGGGCACTAAACCATCGGGAGAAACTTGTAACTCCTTAAGAGTTGGGTCAATTTCCATCTGTTGACGTTCACCAGACATCTCCACATCATGCCCCTCGACTCGCTTTTCTTTTGCTCGACTTGACTCCCCTTTGTCTGCATTGCTCATCAACTTAGCAATCTGAACATCCTGTTCTTGGACATGTTTCGTGAGTCCTTCTATAGCTCTAGTCAAGCTTGCCAATTGCTCCTCAATAGTTGTGGTATTTGTCACCATTGCTGAAGCTGTGTTTGAATCTGATGAGCTCGCCGTAGAATGAGTAGGGGAACAGGCTGGGTTGTTTTCCTCATTCGCAGTGTTGGGTGGTGGACCCTCTGTAGTAGCTTTCCCTGAAGAAGACGATGACTTCGAGCTTCTTGACAACGTTCTCGTGACTACGTTCACGTCTTCAAAGTCGACGTCAACTGATCCGGGTGCAACGCCTCTCTTGAGCTTAATCTTGATTGGCGCCATCGTCGTGACTTGATTTGCTTGAAGAGTAGAGATGAGAGGTAGAGATAGTCCCACCGGGCGTGCCAATTTGTAAACACAAATTCGTGAATTAAATATAAAAAACGCGAAAATGCGCGGAACAATTTTATTTCTTTCGGATTAAAACCGAGTATTTGTGGGTTACAATCTCTAATTTGCTCCTCTGATTCTCTCTTCTTGAACTTCACTTGAACTTCTTGAGCTTTTGGAGTTGGATCCGCAGCCGAATCCTCTTCGATCTTGAATTTGAGACTTTATAACGTTAATCCAAGGGCTTGGCGCCGTATTTTGGATTAAACGTTGAATTTAGGGACTTTTGGGATGAACTTCCTTTGAAGATCGTTCTTGAACTTGGAATTTTGTAACGTTAATCCAAGGGCTTGACGCCGTATTATGGATCAAACGTTGATTTTATGGGACTTTTTCGGGACGAACGCCGTTGAAGATCCATGAAGAATCTTGAAGAAATGCCGAATCGAAGCGGCTTAGCACCTTGATCTCCACTCGAACGCTGCTTCTCGCCGCTTTGCACAAAGAACGCTTTGAAGAAACGCCGAATCGAAGGGGCTTAACACCTTGATCTCCACTCGAACGCACGAAGAATGCCTTTGAAGCTCCTCCGCTTGCTGAAGAACACTCTAAAATCTCTGCAGAGAATTTTAGAGCCTTGAATGCTTCTGATTTCTTGATAAATGAATGAAATGAGGCCTCAATTTATAGGTGTAGAACTTAGGGTTTCTTATGGGCCAGGGAGATATTTGTGCAAGTGGTTAGGCCTTAATTCAAATTTTGAATTACTTGATGGGCTAAGAATACTCTATTTGGGCTTGATTTGGTTTGTTGGACTTTAGAGGCTGTTGGGAAATAAAATGATTTTGATTAAGATACCAAAACCCCTGATTGATGATGATCAGATTAGTTGAGATACAGTCCTGAAAAGCATCAATTGAGTTGTCTCAGGATAGTTGAGACAGTAAAAATGCCTAAGCCTAAATCTCAGAAATGTTGTGAGATTTATAGTTCAGGGTAGTTGTCCAAAGCTGAAATGTTAGGCACCTTGTTAAGTTTTAGTTGACAGGACAAGTTTGCTGAATATACAAGACAAGCTGACTGAAGTGGATAACATGGCTGAAAGATCAAAGAGTGATAAGGCAAAGCTTCATGCACTGATAAGAACTGTTTCAAATAAATTAAAGTGACATTGATCAAGAGCATTGAATGTTATGGTCACAAAAGACTTATTTAATGAAGCATTTATTGCCATCAAACCTGAACTAAGAATTGAAGTCTTAGAAGCATTGAAGACTGAAACATTGAATGAATGTTGGAACATTCTAGTTTGCAGCAGGAATGTTCAGGGGAGTTGTCCCATCTGACCGTTGGTTGAGTGTCGAGTCTGCCACAAATCAACCTTGGGAAATGTGCAAATTTGGAAACTGACACAAGTTATCTCAGCCGCATTTTTCAGAAGTCAACACATTCATTCAAGCAACCATTGAAGAAGCCTTTACACAGTGGATAATAGGATGTCAAGCTTCATAACCGTTTCAATGGTGCTGCAAATAGACAAGTTTGAAATGTTATCTCTCCAACGGATAGTTGATCAAATTTGCCTATAAATTCAGAGGTGATCAAAGGATTCAAGCATCCAACTACTTGCTATCAAACTATCATCAAGCAATCAAAGGAAACCAAAGCTGTTCTTAAGAATCCCAAGTTTCCTGATCACTTCAAAAAGCTAAGCCAATTCTTGTAATATCCCAAGCTTAGCATTGAGATATCCTAAGCCTTTACACTGTTCTTATTGTAAAGGATATCTCTACTAGTTGGAACCAAACCTCAAACCCTTACCTCATTTAGTGAAGGAGTGTTTGTTGTAGAAGTGAGAAGTTAAGGACTGTTATTGAGAAACACAGTCTTAACTCAGAGAGATTGAGCACTAGGTCTCAGATTATCCTAGGGATCAAAACACTAAGAGAGTGTTGTTGATCAGTGCACCTTGGCACTATAAAACAAGCTAATTCCATTGTTAAGGAATTATCCTGTTCAATCAGGGAAAGTGGATGTAGGAGTATTGAGACTCTGAACCACTATAAACTACTGTGCCATTTACTTAATGCTTTCATTCTATTGTTTGCATTGCTTTTCTCTCAATCACTCATTTTCAAAGGAGACAATTCAGTAAGATAAGAAAAACTGTTTTGGACAAAGTCCCTGATTCACTGTTTGCTTTCAGAAATTAACTTGGAGTATTTCTTCAAAGAAAAGGCCAACCACATTCCGCACTTAGAAAATCTCTTAGATATCTATTCAACTGATCACTGTCTAGTTATCAGTAGGACAATTATCTTTGGAAGATCTCTTAGGTAAGTTGTCAAGACAACCTTCCTGATCAAACCATCTACTGTTTTTAAAGAAGAAAAAAGAAGAATTTGAAAATCCAAAAAGAAGAATTTGAAAAAAGAAGAAAAAAGAAGAATTTGAAAATCCATCAAGGACCAACAAGTGGTATCAGAGCAGGGGTTCAAAGACCACTGCCTCTGAAAATCCAACTGATTTTCAAATCACATCATTTCTGTGGTCACTGAACTGATCCAAATTTTATGAATAACCTAGTTGTGTTATCTGTTATCTAACCTATTTCTATAGAAATGGCTAACAATGCAATTCCAGGAGATGCTGTCAATACCATCAACAACATGGGTCCAAATCAAGTGAATCATATTTCACATCACAAATTGCCAATGTTCTCAATAGAGAATTATGATTTCTGGAAGATCAGGATGAGAGCACATCTTGCCTGCCAACATAATGAAATGCTCAAAGTCATCACCAGAGGACCATTCACCTTCACCAAGCTGAATCCCAAGGTTACTGATGCTCAGAAAGCAGACCCAAGGGAGCTATTGCCAAAAGATGAGGATGAACTGACAGCAGAAGAGAGAAAGAGGCACAATATGAACTACATTGCCATGAACACCTTGTACCAGACTATTCCAGATGCAGTGATGGGAAGAGTGTATCACTGCACCATAGCAAAAGAGATCTGGGATACCCTAACACTTATGTGTGAAGGTACCCAAAAGATCAAAGAAAACAAACTTCAAGTGGCCATCCAAAAGTATGAGCAATTCACTATGGAGCCCAATGAAACTATTGATCATCTTGATGGCAGATTCACTGACATCATGAATGAGATGAATTCTCTGGGCAAGTTCTATGCCAAAAGAGAAGTTGCACTGAAAATCCTAAGAAGTCTCACATCCAAATGGGACATATATTCAGTCATGATGCAGAACACCAGCAATCTTGACAACATGCCTATGCAACAGGTGTTCTCTGAACTCAAAGCATATGAGTTTGATCTAAACAGGAAGAAAGTACATGAAGAGCCATCCTCCTCAAGCAAAGGTGTTGCATTCAAGGCTGCTGAGTCAGAAAAGAAGAATGCACAGAAAACAGCTCAAACTGTCTCCAAGATTGAGATGAAGGAGGAGTTGGCACTCATGGTAAGGAGATTTGAAAAGCTCAACTCCAGATTTGGTAGATACAAAAAGTTCTACCAAGACAACAGGACCGGGAGAAGATACAGTTCTCCTGACAACAAATCAGAGGACAAACTCTCTGATGAAAAGAAGGCTGACAAAAAGAAGTACAACAAAGGTGAACCATCATCATCCAGAAGGAAGGAGTCCTCAAGCAAGAAAAATGATGATGAAGATGTGTGTTACAACTGCCAAAAAAAGGGTCACTTTCAGTATGATTGTCCTGACCTCAGTTCAAAGGAAAGGAAAGAGAGGCAGAACAAAAGAGACAGGAGGCTGAACAACAGGAAGGCTATGATAGCAGGAGAATCAGCAAGTGAAGAAAGTGTGTACTCATCTGATGATGGGTTGTTCTCCAACAATGACAGTGAAGAAGACTGTCAAATGGCCTTTGAAAATGAAGAGGTATGTTCATCCTCCAACTCTTCTAATGACACACATGAATCTAGTGAAATCCACTTTAATTTAGGAAAATTATGTGAAGATTTCACCAGAATGCAAGAAGTATGCAATATGGCATTGAGAGAAAATGAACAGTTGAGGTCTAAAGTCAAAATCACCAACCTTCCTGAATCAGAGGTTGACATCAGATCAACTGAGTTGTATCAACAGATTGTGAGAGAACACAGTGAATTGTCTCTCAAAGTCTCTGAACAACAAAAGTTGATTGATGAACAAAATCTGGCTCTGAAGAAAAAGGATTTTGACCTTAGGACTCTTCAAGCTAAATTTGATAATCTCTCAAATGAATTTGATACTCTTAAATTAAGTGAGGGGAGCCTGAAACTGAAAATGTCTGCCTTGAACAAATCCTCTAAGGCAATAGAGGAAATTCAAGGATTTCAAAGACCAATGGCTCAAAGAAGTGGATTAGGCTATAATCCATTTGAACCATCACCTGGTCTTAGCATTGCTTCAACAATCAATACTAAGATGACCTTTGTAAGGTCAGTGGCTCAACAAAAAGAAAATGAAATGGAAGTGAACCAGCCACTGATCAAGGGTAAGGGTAAAGAAACTCTTATACCAACTCAAGTAAACAATGCTTCTAAACCCAAACCTAAGGAAAATGTTAAGAACATTGTATACAAGAGGAATGAGGTTCAGAAGGGGAGAACCAATGGAAGGCCTACCCAACTGAACCCTCATCAGTGGAATTGTCCAAAAACTGTTCAGAAGTGGCCAACTCAAATGAGGCAACCTCAACTGGACAGATTAAGGTCCAATCCCACTGACAGGTATAACAACTTCAGGAAGCCTGGACCCTTCATGCCTAAGGAAAAAGGCCATCCTAGCCCCTATCCTCAAAGGTCTTACCAAGCTGCACCTAAGTCTAGTAATTTCATGAGACATGTCCCTAAGAAATTCACCAACCCTCCTGAACCTTACAAGGCTAACACCCATACACAGAAACCACCTAAGGCATTTCAGGGTAGGACTGTGTATGTAGATGTAAATGGGAACCAAGTCAGTCACTTTGAATCAATCAGGGTAATTAGGCAGATTTGGGTTCCAAAGGGTACCTAAAGTCTGACTTTGCAGGACTGCAAGGACCACAAGAAGAGGAGAAACATCAACAAAAGGACAGCATGGTACTTGGACAGTGGATGTTCAAGGCATATGACTGGAAACAAGGAGCTTCTCTCAGAATTCATTGAAAAAGATGGTCCTTCAGTAACCTTTGGAGATAGCTCTCAAGGAATTATAAGAGGTTATGGTACATTAAATATTGGTAGTGTAAAAATTACTGATGTTTCATTTGTTCTAGGCCTAAAATATAACTTGCTATCTATAAGTCAGATTTGTGATAAAGGATACAGTGTTGAATTTGCACCTAATGAATGCATTATCAAAGACAAATCAACACAGCAGGTGCTACTAACAGGGGTGAGAAAGGGAAATGTCTATTTTGCAGATTGGAGCAAAACCCCTGAAGCAGTCTGTCTTGTTGCCAAAAGCACAAATGAACAGAGTTGGCTATGGCACAAAAGACTGAATCACCTGAACTTCAAAACTATCAACAAACTTGCAAGAAACTCTCTAGTTAAAGGGCTGCCTAACCAAATGTTCTCTAAAGAACATGTATGTCAGCCATGTCAGGATGGAAAGCAAATCAAAGCTTCATTCAAAGGAAAGCCTGTCTTTTCAACTGAGAGAGTTCTTCAACTATTGCATATGGATTTATTTGGTCCAATTATCCCAGTAAGTATCAATGGAAGAAAATATCCTCTAGTTGTTGTTGATGATTTCTCCAGGTACACTTGGGTGGTATTTCTTCTGAACAAAAAGGAAACCCAAGTCAAGCTACCTGAATTGATGATGAGATTGAGTAATGAAAAGGGCCTAAGTATTGTCAAGATCAGATCAGACAAAGGCACAGAATTCATAAACTCATACATCAATGAGTACTGCAGCAAGAATGGCATCACTCATGAAACTTCAGCAACAAGAACTCCTCAACAAAATGGTGTTGCTGAAAGAAGAAACAGGACCTTGAAAGAAGCAGCAAGAACACTAATTGGTGAAACCAAATTGCCTAAAAGGTTCTGGGCTGAAGCCATCAACACTGCATGCCACACTCAAAACAGGTCCTTAATCACTAAAGGACAAGGTAAAACTCCATAAGAAATATGGAAAGGTAGATTGCCCACTGTTGCCTATTTTCATATATTTGGTTGCAAGTGTTTCATTCACAATAATGGGAAAGAGCAATTGAAAGCTTTTGACAGCAAAGCTGATGAGGGAATATTTGTTGGATATTCACAATTCAGCAAAGCTTATAGAGTCTACAATTGTAAAACCCTTGTTGTGGAATAAACACCTCATGTTGTGTTTGATGAATCTATTAATGAGTTCAGGGACAGAAACCTGAATATTGATGAGATAACACAAAGAACAACCAGATTGAGGCTTCAAAGCAAGGAAACAATTTTTGTAGATGTTGCCCAGCCTAATCTTGATGACAATAAAAAACTGGACAACTCTACTGATGGCAATCAACCAGAGGACAACCAACCTGAAGGAGAAATTGAACTGACTGACCCCATCCCAGTTTAAAATCAGGTAACAACTACCAATGAAGAAGCAGGCAATGCTAAGGTAGTAAATGGGTCCAATATTCAAGGGGGAACCAATGAAAATGTCAACTTATCTGACAATGAGGACAATGCCCCTGAATATGATCCTGAACTTGATCCTTCAATAAACTTTCCTGAATTTAATGAATCTAGTGATCCAACCTCAGAAGAGGCCAATCCTTCTGAAGGGATCAGGTCTAGAAGGACTTGGTTGCATGACCACCCAACTAGCCTGATACTTGGTAATCCAAGTGATGGGATCAAAACTAGAAGATTTCATGGAGAAAGTGCTTTGTTTTGTTGTTTTCTTTCAGAACAGGAACCAAAGAACATTGAGGAAGCACTTCAAGACACCAACTGGATTATTGCCATGCAAGAAGAGCTGAACCAGTTTACCAGGAATGAAGTATGGGAACTGGTGGAAAGGCCAACTCATCAAGATGTCATTGGAACCAAATGGGTATTCAAAAATAAGAAGAATGAGAATGACATCATTGTGAGAAACAAAGCAAGTCTGGTGGCCAAAGGATACTGTGAATGTGAAGGGATTGATTATGATGAGACATTTGCACCAGTGGCCAGACTTGAGGCAATCGGACTCTTCTTAGCATATGCAGCTCACATGAGGTTCAAAGTATATCAAATGGATGTGAAGAGTGCATTTCTCAATGGGGTACTGAAAGAAGAAGTGTATGTTGAACAGCCCCCAGGCTTTGAAGAAGGAGATAAGGTGTATAGATTGAAAAAAGCCCTATATAGCTTAAAGCAAGCTCCAAGAGCTTGGTATGACACCTTATCACAGTTTTTTCTAGATCATGGTTTTGTCAAAGGTACTGTTGACAGAACCTTGTTCAGAATCTGTGAAGGAGATGATATTTTGTTAGTCCAAATCTATGTGGATGACATTATATTTGGATCTCCAAATGAGAAACTGTGTGAGAAATTCTCTAAACTCATGCAAAGAAAATTTGAGATGTCCATGATGGGATTGATGAATTTCTTTCTAGGACTTCAAGTCTCTCAATCAAAGAATGGAATATTCATCAATCAGGCCAAGTATACAAGGGACATGATCAAGAAATTTGGATGTGCTTCAAGCAAACCTGTTAGAATTCCCATGAATACTAACTGGAAGATGGATCCTGATGAAAGTGGAGCATCTACCAACTCCACTGAATACAGAGGCATCATTGGATCTCTACTCTATCTCACTGCAAGCAGGCCTGACATCACATTTGCAGTTGGAGTATGTGCCAGATTTCAAGCAAATCCAAATAAGAGTCATCTTGAAGCTGCCAAGAGGATTCTAAGATATCTCAAGGGAACTGAGAATCTTGGGCTATGGTATCCAGAAGATGATAACATTGAGCTCACTGGATATTCAGATTCAGATTATGGAGGATGTAGAATTGACAGAAAATCCACCTCTGGTACATGTCAATTCTTGGGCAGCAAGCTGATCTCATGGTTCTCAAAGAAGCAGAATACAGTTGCCACATCAACAACTGAAGCAGAATATGTACCAGTTGGGAGTTGCTGTGCACAGATACTTTGGCTCAGACAACAACTCAGAGATTACAAAGTCATCATAAATGAAGTTCCCATATTCTGTGATAACAATAGTGCAATTGCTATTTCACAGAATCCAGTGCTCCACACCAGATGCAAACATGTTGATATCAAGCATCATTTTATTAGGGATCATGTGGAGAAGAAAGATATCAAGCTTGTCAAAATTCACACTGATAAGCAAAAGGCTGATATTTTGACAAAGCCCTAAGCTAAAGCAAGGTTCTTGGAACTCTCAGCTGAATTGGGCTTACTTGATCCAGACAAGGTGGAGAAATGAAGAAGGATGCTCAAATGAAGGGGGAAGTTCATAAAGATGAACTTCAGCAAAGTTGACCAACCTCACTGAAGATTTCTGGCTTTAAGAAAAACTCAGTAGAGTTGTCCATATCACCTTCAGCAAGGTTGATCAGGGTGATTGACCTTGTGGGACCCAGTCAGCATAATTGGGACCCACCCAGGAATATTGGTCAGCTGATTTGGTCAAAATAGAAGTCAAAACACATCTCAGGATGTTTGTCCAAGGTAATAGGGTGATGATTGCTATTTTTAGCATTGATTGGACATTTAAAAGAATTCTTGGGCTAAGAGTAGGCCATTTTAGGATGGCGTGTGATATTAAGGTTTTTGCCCACAAAATGGCAAATCAGCATTTAATGCAAAAATCTCCTTTAAGATTGCATTAATTACTGTGTCATCATCAAAGCCATTGATTAACCTTAAACCTTCATCTAACCGTTTCACAGCCCACAACCCCACTTTATCCATTTGGTTTTATGATTTGTCCACCCTCAATTCCTTTTGTCCAACGGTTAACAAAAACCCTGCATATAAAAACCTTCAGTTTTTGCCCTCATTTCCTACGCACAAAAATTTCTAACCCTAAAGCTTTTTGAAAAACCTCTCAAAACCTGCAATTTCCTCTATTCTCCAAACTCAAAAATTATCCATGGCTCCCAAACTGAAAAAAGAAGAGTTAGTAAACTTCAATGATCCATCTCTGGACATTGATTTTACTTATCTAAGCAACATCAATTCTCTATGGTTTGAGAAGTTGGTGGCCTTTGACAGCCCTGATGAGAAAGTTCATCCAGTCCTCCAATAGCTTAGGGAGGCAGGGCTCGAGAAATTCCTAGGCACCAAACCTGATTCCTGCCTCAACCCATTCATGGCTGAGTTCTTTGCCAATCTAAGATGGAAGGGCAAGAAAGGTGATGTGTGCACCAAGTTGACTTATGCTGAAGAAGATGAAGAAGAAGAAAGTCAACACACCATCATCTTCACAACTGAGGATCTTGATGCCAGCTTTGGGCTGCCCACAGAAGGCCTGAATCCAGAGTTATACAGAGAAGGAGAGGAACAGGAGTTTTCAAATCCATGGATGAAAGTTCCTAAGAAGCTGGTAGGTGGCCAAAACAAGAAAACCTTGAAACCACTATATGAGCACCTATTTGATGTTGTGGTAAAAAGCTTGATAAGTCACCCTGGGAGTGTTGAGCAAATTAGCTTGCCAAAACTAAGAGTAATGGCTGCTGTGATTGACTCTGCTGAGAGAGGAGTCAAATTTGATTGGAAGACTTTCATTCTTAGAAAAATGATGAATGAAAAGTACAAGTTTCAAGGAGGTGAAGCACCACAAGGTTGTGGTGGAAGGAAAGCTTCAATACTGCACAAGAGCAATCTTGCTCTTGGAAAGATTTGCTCATTATACCCACCTGCAACCCAAACCAAAGCCATTCCCAGCCCTCAAGATCATGTTCAGAAAGCTGTCCTCTAAGACAGAAAAGAGGAAGCAAGGGGCAGTAGCAAAGAAAGCACACACAGTTGCAAATGTTGCTAGATCTTCTCCAAGGAAGAGGAAGGCTCAGACAGAGAAATCTCAGCCAAAGATAAAGAAAATGAAGCAGATTCTCAGTGAATCCTCACCAGAAAGCCAGTCTGGAAGTGGAGGTGCCACTTCTGAGGAGATTGATAGAGTTGAGGAAGAAGGAGTCAATCCTCCTGAAGAGGGAGAAGAGATCAGAGAAGTTGTCCCTCTCCAGCTTGAATCTGTAACTGAGTATAGAGACCTTGATAAGCCAACAAGGTCTGAAAGAAGGAGAAGGATAATCAAAACTTCTGAGAAGCAGAAGTTGATGGAGGAGGAGAAACAAAGGAAAGAATTCTTCAAGGAGATTAGACAAGCCAGTAGGTCTAACTCCAAGTCAAGGTCCAAGTCTAAGAGCCCTGGAGCCAACTCTCCTGATATTCAATCTCAAAGAATATCACCATCACATGCTGAGCAACAGCCTGAAGAGGAGGAGTGCAAGACTCCTGAGGATGCCCCCATTGTGGCCAAGAAGGTCTATTCTCCTGAAGGTGCTCATGACAGGACAGGCATTGATGTATTGGCTGGCCTAGCTGATATTGAAGATAGGCCATTCTCCCCCCTTGATCCTAGACTTCTATCCTACACCAAACTTCTTGAAACTGCTCTTCAAGAAGGTGATCAATTTACTCTCCCACCCATTCAAGTCATTCCAATAACCTCCTCAGGAACATTGCTCTCTAAAGCACCTGAGTCCCAAATTATCTTAAGTTCATCTGAACCCAACCCATCTGAACCCCAGTCCAACCTTCCTGAACCCAACCTTTCTGAATCACAGCTTACTCTTCCTAAAGCCCAATCCAACCCCCCTGAGTCTCAAGACAACTCTTCTGATGATGATGGAGAAGAGTACACTTATGAAGGGATGTTGAGGCAGATTGCCAAGGCCAATGTTGATGAGCTTTATCCTGGTTTGAAGGAGTTTCCAAGGTTGCAGCAACAATTCTATGATCTCAGAGCCCTTGTGGAGATCAAAGATAGAACAATTGTGGAGATAGCTCAGGCTATCAAAGATAAAGGTGCTAGCTGGTGGCAAGTGGAAGAGAACAGGCATCTACATTTTGCAAATGTAAAGAAGACAAGTGTACTGACTACTGAAGCCTTGTTCTGCAAAATTGTATCTGAGAAAGTGTTTGCTGAAAGAGAAAGAATAGCAAAGGGGATCAGACACCCTGACAGCACTTCAAATGATAATGATGATGATGATGACAACACCAATCCCAATCCTCCTGGCCTCAAATCTGCTCAGGTACATTACTTGACCTATCATTCAATTAAGGACTCTGATCAATCAGAGGAGTTGACCAAGGGTGGTGACTCAGTCCAAGATGCATTGGCCAAGGATGGTTCTTCTGAGCCTGAGGCAAAGTTTGACAATGTTGAGACTTCCATAGGAGAAGCTGGTTTGACTAAAGCCTCATCAATGTCAGGTTAGTTGGACATTGACCAGCCTTTAGTCATTCAGGATGACTCAGTGGACTTGGGATGCCCAAGCACTGTGATCTCCCAACAACTGCCCTATGTGGATCCTATTGAGGATATGGAGGTGTCAGGTTTAGGTCAAGAAGGAGTTGAAAAGGAAGATAGTATTGAAAAATCAGAGGGAGAAGGTGGTGAGTGTGTGATTACTGGTAGTATGAGTGCACCACAAATAGAGGGAGATGAAGTTGAAATATTGGGTGCAACCCAATATGAGAGGTGGGCTATTCTTCAAGTCAAATCTGAACTTGATGAATCCCTTGGTGAAAGGAGGCCTGATTCTCCAGTGAATGTGAGTCCATCATCAATAAAAGAAGAAAAGAATGTAGTTGAAAATGAGAGAGAAGGTGCTGATGTATCAGACCTTAAGGGAGATGAAAAGAAAGAGGGTGTTGAGGGTGATTTAACTAACACTTTGAGTTTTGCAGATTCAGTTGCTGTCACTATAGAACAAATTTTTGCAGATGCTTTCCTCACAGATATCCCAGTTGATGCTGATATTGATCTTGAAGCCATCTCAGCAAATGTGTCCACTCTGAATAAAATCTACTTTGAGCAAGCCAATGCCACTAAAGCTGGATTGCAACTTGCTACACAAACTGCAACCTCCATTGAGGAGCAATCAGAGAAATTGGACACATTGGTCAGGGAAGTTGGGAAGGCACATGCTGAAACTGTTGACACCCTTGAAGGCCAAGGAAAAACTCTAGCCTCTGTGGAGATGAGGCTCACTGGCTCAAAAGAAGTGGTTTTGCCAACCTTGGATGCCAGAATTAGTGGTGTTGAAACTGGACTGCAAACAGTTTCAACAGAAGTTACCAAGGCTAAGGATGCAATGGCAAAATTCACAAAAACTGTGAAAAAGGAGCAGCAATGCTTAAAGGATCTCTACAAGCACAATGTATTGGCTCTAAAGAGAACAATTAAGGATGCCTTGAGGCATAGAACAGCAGCTCAAAGGAGGAAGGCTGAGGAATTAAAAGCTGCAATGGTGAAGGAGGCTGCTGAGAAATTCACAGTGGAACTTATGGCCAAGGTCTCTGATCAAGTTGTGTCCAACCTCACTGAACAATTGCAAGCCAAACTTGATCAATCCTTGAAGGCCACACTTGATGCTATTGTTGCTCAGAAAATGAAGCCAGTCCATGCCTTTCTGAGTATGGCCGATGATAGGATGCAAAACATCCATGATGAGAATGTCTACCTCCTGCAAGAGCTGAAGTCTCTCACTCATTCTCATTCCCATCTCTCTGTCACTATAAGTGACTTGAAGCCCCAATGTTTTGATAATGTCAAAAAGGGGGAAAGAGAGAGAGCTAGGGCAAAGGGAACCTTGAGGATAGGTGAATCCAAGGGAAAGGAAAAGGTCTCTGAGGTTGAGGAAGAGGTAGAAGAAGACATTGGGAAAGGCAAAGGCCCAATGAACATTGAAGATCTAACTGAGGAAGAGAAAATTCAGATTGATGTAAAGGAATCCATGGCTTCTGCAATGGAAAGTCAGGCCAGAAGGCAACAGAGACCTGGTGGTGAATCTGCAGGCCTTGACCCCAAGGAGAAGATTGTTTAAGTAAGGGGGAAGGTGACCAGGGCCTCTGAAAGAAAGAGAAAGGAACAAGCCTTCACTGAATTCCCAACCAGCCTGACTCTACCATCTGAGTTTCAATCTGAAGAGTCAACTCCACTGAAAAAGTCAAAGAGGCTGAAGAAAGCAGCCAAGTTGCCTGAAATCCAAGAAGAAGAAGCAGAAGAAGAAGAAGAAGAAGAAGAACATGACAAAGAACCTGAAGTCAGAAGGCCCAAACTTGCTGATGATCCTTCAAAATTGTTTGAAGAAGGATTTGGAAAGGATCCTGAAACTCAGGAAAAGCTAGCTCTTCAGAGAGCAAAGGAAAATATGGAACAGTTGGTTGAGGCCAACAAGGCAAGGGATGAAAGAAGGGCCAACTTCAAAGCTCCAAGAAGGAGGAGAGCTTCATACACAAGGTTGAAGCCCCAGATGCTGCAAAGATGGGATACCCAATACCCTCACCATGACAAGTGGGTGCCAATCTCACTTAATGATGCATGGGAGGAGGTCAAAAGAAGCTTTGTATATGACTTTTATGTCATTGGCAAGTGGCTGGGTGAAGATGTTGAAGAGGTATTTGTGCAGTTTATGTTTGAAAATCACAGGGATTTGTACCAGAAGTTGTTTGCAGCAGCTAATATGGCAAGAATTGAGTTCAAGGCCCCTGGTCCTATTCTGTACATGCCTCCCAAGTTCAATGGGAACTTAATTGATGAACGGAAGATTCTGGAGGAGTTCATCTCAATCATGAGGATGGAGAAGATGAAGCCTGGCCCCAAAGGAACCAATCAGGACATTTGGGAGCTGAAGAAGAGGGTCTGGGCTCAGTATGGAATTGCTCCTCAGGATGATGGAACTCTTTGAAGCATAAGTTCACCCCTTCCCTTATTATTATGTTTTTTTGTTGTTTTGATGATATTATGTCTATATCAGTTAGTGAGTCCTTCTAATTTTCTGTTTTGTAATGCCTCATGAAATATATGAAAGGATCACTACTTTTCTATCAAGAGATAACAACTCATTATCTCAACTAACCTAACATGACCTATATACTTGATTTATTATTTGTGCTAACAGTTTGTTTCAGAAAAGATGACCAGATCACTCATCCTGAAGATATAGACTAGCATAAGTCAAGTTCCCTTTGTAATAGGTTTTGGCATCATCAAAAGGGGGGAAATTGTTGGGAAATAAAATGATTTTGATTAAGATACCAAAACCCCTGATTGATGATGATCAGATTAGTTGAGATACAGTCCTGAAAAGCATCAATTGAGTTGTTTCAGGATAGTTGAGACAGTAAAAATGCCTAAGCCTAAATCTCAGAAATGTTGTGAGATTTATAGTTCAGGATAGTTGTCCAAAGCTGAAATGTTAGGCAGCTTGTTAAGTTTTAGTTGACAGGACAAGTTTGCTGAGTATACAAGACAAGCTGACTGAAGTGGATAACATGGCTGAAAGATCAAAGAGTGATAAGGCAAAGCTTCATGCACTGATAAGAACTGTTTCAGATAAATTAAAGTACCATTGATCAAGGGCATTGAATGTTATGGTCACAAAAGACTTATTTAATGAAGCATTTATTGCCATCAAACCTGAACTAAGCATTGAAGTCTTAGAAGCATTGAAGACTGAAGCATTGAATGAATGTCGGAACATTCTAGTTTGCAGCAGGAATGTTCAGGGGAGTTGTCCCATCTGACCGTTGGTTGAGTGTAGAGTCTGCCACAAATCAACCTTGGGAAATGTGCAAATTTGGAAACTGACATAAGTCATCTCAGCCGCATTTTTCAGAAGTCAACACATTCATTCAAGCAACCATTGAAGAAGCCTTTACACAGTGGATAATAGGATGTCAAGCTTCATAACCGTTTCAATGGTGCTGCAAATAGACAAGTTTGAAATGCTTTCTCTCCAACGGATAGTTGATCAAATTTGCTTATAAATTCAGAGGTGATCAAAGGATTCAAGCATCCAACTACTTGCTATCAAACTATCATCAAGCAATCAAAGGAAACCAAAGTTGTTCTTAAGAATCCCAAGTTTCCTGATCACTTCAAAAAGCTAAGCCAATTCTTGTAATATCCCAAGCTTAGCATTGAGATATCCTAAGCCTTTACACTGTTCTTATTGTAAAGGATATCTCTACTAGTTGGAACCAAACCTCAAACCCTTACCTCATTTAGTGAAGGAGTGTTTGTTGTAGAAGTGAGAAGTTAAAGACTGTTATTGAGAAACACAGTCTTAACTCAGAGAAATTGAGCACTAGGACTCAGATTATCCTAGGGATCAAAACACTAAGAGAGTGTTGTTGATCAGTGCACCTTGGCACTATAAAACAAGCTAATTTCATTGTTAAGGAATTATCCTGTTCAATCAGGGAAAGTGGATGTAGGAGTATTGAGACTCTAAACCACTATAAACTACTGTGCCATTTACTTAATGCTTTCATTCTATTGTTTGCATTGCTTTTCTCTCAATCACTCATTTTCAAAGGAGACAATTCAGTAAGATAAGAAAAACTGTTTTGGACAAAGTCTCTAATTCACTGTTTGCTTTCAGAAATTAACTTGGAGTATTTCTTCAAAGAAAATGCCAACCACATTCCGCACTTAGAAAATATCTTAGATATCTATTCAACCGATCACTGTCTAGTTTTCAGTAGGACAGTTATCTTTGGAAGATCTCTCAGGCAAGTTGTCAAGACAACCTTCCTGATCAAACCATCTACTGTTTTTAAAGAAGAAAAAAGAAGAATTTGAATACACAAGTGCATTCCCCCCCCCCCCCCATACACTTGTGTCATACTCCATCAAGGACCAACAGAGGCCCATCTTCATTTATAGGACTTTAGAGGCCCATCTTCATTTATCGGACTTTAGAGGCCCGTCTTCATTTATAGGACTTTAGAGGCTCGTCTTCGTTTATCGGACTTTAGAGGCCCGTCTTGATTTGTTGGACTTTGGAGGCCCAAATTAATTTAATTTTGCTTGTCTACAGCAATAACTCACACATAATCTCTATTCCTTACCATTTACATTGATGCAATGTCTTGTGAAAAAACACCAGATTGGAGTGTTATAGCAAATACACAAGTGGAGTGGAAATAACTGGAAACTATTCACTGCCTGTGACCAAATTCTTTTCTAGAGAACCCATTTGTGCTATATTTAGGCAATACAATTACTGACCATCCAAAACACTCACCAAGGCATGCAGCAAAATAAATACTCTCTCCGTCCACCAAAAATATGCTTATTTCATTTTATGGAAACAATCACTTTATTTTTACCTCACAACAACTCCACAACACTCTTACTTTATCTACTTTTTCTTAAAACCTGTGTCCAATCATAGAGGCATAGTTTTCGTGGACGGAGGGAGTATTATTTTAAAAAATCCATACCTAATAGTAATATTCAAAACAATTGCCTTTCCAAGATCATTGCCACAAATGAAGATACAAGCCAAAGCAATTTACCCCAAGTCAATATAACCCATTACTATTATTTTTTTATTGGAAATATCGGAAGATTAGCTTAAAAGAAAGAACACAAGGAACAATACTAAGATAATTTTGGCAGATTGTAATACATAACCCAAGTCTTGCCCCTATATTGTCCTAGACCCCCTTTATTCATAGTCATATTTCTTAATTATATCAACTTATTTATGCTAGTTTTTAATTTTCTTGTTGCAATTAACAAAAACTTCAAACATAAATTGTGTTTTAGAATTAACGAGTCTAAACACACATTAATATGTACTCACATTAATATGTACTCCGTAATCACTAACGTTAGACCATATTCAAATTAATTCACTAGTATAAATTTTATAATGGCACATGATAGATTTCTATAATCAATAAAGAAACTACAAAAATATTTACATTAACTGCAAATAATTATCTTTACAGTCACTGTTTTTACTTTACCACTCTTATTCCCACCCATTAGATGGGATAGAACGCTACAATCCCAAATCTTCAAATAAATTTTTTCAATAATGAACAAAAGAAAAAGAAGGAGAATGATGTCTGAGTGAGATTCAAGGAAAGATAAATTGGGATTTCTGAGCGAGAGTCCAAGAAAGAAGAAGTATGTTACGAGGAAGAGTGGCAGTGAAGAAGGGAAGAGTGGCAGTGAAGAAGAAAGGGGAAACGACGCCGTTTAATGGAAGGAATAAAATGTAATAGATTAGGGTTGTGGGGAGTGTATTCATCCCCTACCATTTTGTGTTTTGTAATTCCAGTTTGTAAATCGCATTTTCTTTTGTAAATCGTGAATTGTAATCAAAGTCGCACACGCGACTTAGTTTACGGCATGGGTCGGGTATATAACTCGTGATTCGCCCATGAACCAACCCATCTTGTATATTCAGAATTGTTTCAATGAAATTGGCGGTTTCTCTCTTCCTCAATTCTCTCTAATTCTTCCTCAATTCTACGATTCTATTGTGTAATTTTCTAACGATTGCTTCAATCGTTTCAGTGGCCTCAGAGCTAGATTGATCTCGCTCGTAGTCTGCGCAATTGTAATTGAAATGGTGACTCACGCGGATCGGATCAGTTCGTTGGAAACTCAGGTTGGATCCGTCGAAATTCAAGTAAATTCACTCGGTGATCAATTCACTGAGCTGCGGAATGAGCAAACAGAAGGAAGGAATGAATTGCTCAAGCGGTTTGATCAACAAGCAAAGGAATCTGAGCTACTGAAGGTTCAACTTATGGAACTGCTAAAGCAACTGAACTCGAGCAAGGAAAAAGCTCAGGAGGTGTGTGAAGGGGAGGAATGTTCTAAGACAGTTATGAATGGTGAAGATGATCTTAGAGCTCGAAAAGAAGATGGATTATTACCCACACCACCTATTCATACCAGGTTTCCGGAGTTTGGAGAGTTTGGTGCTTCGAAAGGCTTGGATGTCAACTCTAATAGCAGATCCAAAGCTGAAGCTACACCAAAAGTGGCAACCAAGCATGGAGGAAGGTATGATGCTAATTTCTCCAGGATGCATTATTGTGATGAGGAAAATGAACTAAACAAGCATCATTATCCACATATTACTGTTGTTGCCACTAAATCTCAGGATAGTCACAATACATCTAGAAAACCTAGGGTTGATTTCCCTAAGTTTAAAGGTGACAAGCCTAGGGCATGGATCAGGAAATGCCACAAATATTTTCTGTTCAATCCTGTCACAGATCAGGAGAAGATATTATTAGCTGCATTAAACATGGAAGATGAAGCTGATAATTGGTATATGGACTATGTAGATGAGAAAGATGACTTGACTTGGAATGAATTTGAAAGTTTGGTGACACAGAGATTCACTAATCCTGAAGATGAGAATGTAGTGGGGAAGTTCCATAGACTTGTACAGGTCTCAACTGTGAGAAAATATGTTAAGGAGTTTGGGGAGGTCAAGTCATACGTGAGTGCTGAACATCCTTTCCTAACTGAAGGATATTTTGTTAAAAGTTTCATTGGTGGGTTGAAAGAGGAGATAAGTCATGCTGTTCAAGCCTTTCAACCTATTCCACTGTTTTCAGAACCGAACCGGACCGGCCGGTCCAACCGTGAACCGATCACGGAACCGGTCCGAAAAAGGTCTAAAAACCGTTTTGGTGGTTGGACCGGTCAAAACCGGTAGAACCGGGTAAACCGGCCAAAAACCGGTGGAACCGGGTAAACCGGTCAGACCGGTTCACAGCCTTTTTTTTCTAATTTTTCAACTTCTTTTATGAAATTTGGATATGACCGGTTCACAACCTTTTTTTTTTAATTCTTAAAATTTTCAACTTCTTTTATGAAATTTGGTGCATATTTGGTCCCTTTTATTAAGTTTTCCTCTCATGTTTCTTCCACTTCTTATTCGATGTGGGATACAATTTTTTTATTTTTTTATATTTGTTTGTTACTATAACACTATTACTTTTATAGAAAAAATTCTCATACTTCTTTCACTTTTTTGATGTGGGACATAATAAAATTTATATGTTTTTGTTACCAACAGACATAAATTTTTATGTTTGTTTGTTACTATCATACGTCCATTTTTTCGATGTGGGACATAATAAAATTCATATTCAATGTGGGACATAATAAATTCATAAATTTGTTTGTTATTAACACTATTGTTTTTTAATGTTTTCCTCCTATGTTTATTCCACTCTTTTCAATGTGGGACATTATTTTTTTTTTTGTTACTATAAGTCTATAACCCTATTAATTTTATAATATTTTTTTCTCATACCTCTTTTACTTTTTTTGATGTGGGACATACTAAAATTCATATGTTTGTTTGTTACTAACACTATTGCTTTTATAATGATTTTCTCTCATATTTCACTACTCCTATTCGATGTGGAATGAAAGTTTCATATGTTTATTTGTTTTCTCTTATATTATTTCTTTACTTTTTATTCCATGTGAAAAATAAATCTAATATATTTGTTTTCTTACTAACATTGTTTCTTTTAATTGTTCACTCCCAACACTGTTTTCTTACTAATATTTTAATTTAATATTCTTTATTTTAATATAATTTTATAAATGTATTTTTTAAAGTAATAAAAAATAATATATATATATATATATATATATTATATATAATTATTTTACCGGTTGGACCGCCGATCCAACCGGTCCAACCGGTTGAACCGTGAACCGTTGCCTTATCTGGTTTGGTCTCCGGTCCGGTTATAAAAACACTGACCTATTCATTTCAATCAAGCTGTTCAGATGGCTATCAGGTAGGAGCAAGTGATTAACAGCAGGGAGAGGGTGTACAAGCCAGGCTTTAAAACACCTTGGAATGGCCATCAGATATCACAGGAACCTGAGAAGGGTAATGAGAGAGGCAAGCCAAGTTTTACTAAAAGGCTAACACCAGCTGAAATGGATGCTAGGAGGAAGCAGAACTTATGTTTCAATTGTGATGAGACATTCCACATTGGGCATAAGTGTAAAAAAGTTTTTGTTATCCTGCTTAAGGAGGGAGAGGAGGTAGATGAGCCTGAAGAGCTGGAGTTTGAGGAGGATGAGGTGGAACAGGGTGTGGAACCTTTAGTATCTCTGAATGCATTGGCTGGCCACCAGCATCCTGATACTATCAAGGTGGTAGGCAAGGTAGGGAATCAAGAGATCACAGTTCTCTTGGATTCTGGAAGTACACACAGCTTTCTTGACCCTAATACTGCTAAAAGATTGGGGTGTGTAGTGGAGTATACACACTCATTGATGGTGACCATAGCTGATGGTAGTAGAATTGAGTGTAACTCAAAGTGCTCTGGCTTTGAGTGGACAATGAGGAGTTGCAAATTTACTGCCCCTGTAAGAATACTGAGATTGGGAGGGTGTGACATGGTGGTGGGAGTGGACTTGTTGAGTCAGTTTGGCCCTGTCACATTTGACTTCAAGATGCACACAGTGCAGTTTCAGAAAAATGGTAAAACTATTACATTGCAAGGGTCAGGAGATGAGGAGATTAAGGTAACCATGATCTCAGGGAAACAATTAAAAAAAATGGTGAAGAGGAAGCAATGTGAGGGCTTGGGCTATCTCTGTTACTTAAAGGGCAATCCTGAATTTGATAAATGCTCAGTGGAACCTGAATTGGAGGCTATCATTGAAGAATTTCAGGTGGTGTTTGCACCTCCCACTAAACTGCCCCCTAAAAGGCAGATGGATCACAAGATAACCATAAACGAAGGAGAGAAGCCTATAAAGCAACACCCTTATAGGTACCCTTATCTACAGAGACAGGAGATTGAGAAGTTGGTTTCTGAAATGCTTGAGAGTGGAGTAATACAACCTAGCAATTCTCCTTACTCTTATCCTGTGTTATTGGTGAAGAAGAAAGATGGCACTTGGAGATTTTGCATTGACTATAGAAAACTGAACTCTATAACAGTCAAGGATAGCTACCCAATACCATTAATTGAAGATTAGTTGGATGAATTGGGACAAGCTAAAATATTTTCTAAGATTGATCTGAGGGCAGGGTACCATCAGATCAGGGTTCACCCCCCTGATATCCAAAAGACAGCTTTTGCCACTGTCTCAGGGCTGTATAAATTTGTAGTGATGCCCTTTGGCTTAACTAATGCACCTGCTACATTTCAGGCCATCATGAACAAGCTGTTTGCTCCTTATTTGAGGGATTTTGTGTTGGTTTTCTTTGATGATATCCTGATCTACAGCAAGGATATGCAAGAGCATCAACTGCACTTGGCAAAGGTGATGAACATTTTGCTAGAAAACACCTTAAAAGCCAAAGCCTCCAAGTGTGTTTTTGGGGTGAGACAGGTGGAATATCTTGGCCATATTATCACTGATGATGGGGGTAAGAGTTGATCCAAACAAGATTAAAGTGATGCAAGATTGGCCAGCTCCAAGATCATTGAAGGAGCTAAGAGGTTTCCTAGGATTGACAGGTTATTACAGAAAGTTTATAAGGCACTTTGGCATAATTGCCAAACCCTTAACTTTCTTAACCAAGAAAGGTCAATTTATTTGGAATGGAGAGGCAGAGGCAGCTTTCCAATAACTTAAAGCTGCTATGATCTCAGCTCCTATCTTACAGCTCCCAGATTTTAAGAAGGAATTTATTATAGAGACAGATGCATGCTATGGGGGAATAGGTGCTGTTCTGCTACAGGGGAAGATGCCTATTGCTTTTTTGAGCAAGGCTTTGGGTGTTAAGAATCTGGGATTGTCAATTTATGAAAAGGAATTTCTGGCTATCTTAATGGCAGTTGACAAATGAAGATGTTATTTGATTCATGCTCCATTTATCATCAGAACTGACCATCAGGGTCTCAAATACTTAATTGAGCAAAAAAATTCTACTCCATTGCAGCACAAATACCTCACTAAGCTACTTGGTTTTGACTACAAGATTGAGTACAAATCAGGGCAGGAAAATATTGTGGCTGATGCCCTTTCTAGGAGAGTGCACACTCCTGGGAGTTGTGCTGCCCTATCTATGGTAAAACCTCATTGGGTGGAGGAGATACAAGGAAGCTATGATGGTGACAGTTTGGTATCTGAGGTGATCATTGATAGCCTCACTACTCCATACAACCTATCTCTTTATTCTTACAATGGGGGAATAGTGAGATACAAGGGCAAGGTTTATGTAGGAGCAGCTACAGATTTAAGGGTGAAGTTGGTTGTACATGTTCACACTTCAACTCAAGGAGGACATTCTGGGGAGACTGTTACATTTCAGAGATTGAAGGGAGTTTTTTAGTGGCCTAAGATGTTGGAGACAATTCATATAGTGATTTCTGAGTGCTCTACTTGTCAATTGTGTAAGCATGAACTGCTTAAATATCCAGGTTTGATCCAGCCATTGCCTATTCTAGATCAAGCTTGGAATGATATCTCTATGAACTTCATAGAGAAATTTCCCAAGTCTAACCACAAAGATACAATATGGGTGATTGTGGATAGACTAACAAAATACAACCATTTTATAGCCTTATCTCATCCTTTTACAGCCTCTGATCTGGCCAAGATTTTCATTTCTGAGATCTATAGGCTCCATGGGTTACCAACATCCATTGTCTCTGATAGAGATAAGGTGTTCACAAGTCAGTTTTGGCAACAACTGATGAAGCTTCTAGACATTCAACAGTTGTTGAGCACAGCTTACCACCCTCAGACTGATGGACAAACTGAGAGGGCTAATCAATGCCTAGAAACCTACCTAAGGTGCATGTGTGGGAGGAGCCCAAAGCAGTGGGCTCAATGGCTGCCTTTAGCTGAGTTCTGGTATAACACCAGCTTTCACTCAGCCATCAAGAGATCACCATTTGAGGCCCTTTATGGCTACTGTCCTAAGTTCTTATCTTTTGGCCCTTTGATACAGAGCTCTGTGCAAGGGGTGGATGATCTACTCTACACTAATCAACACATTTTACAACAATTAAAGCAGGTATTATACCAAGCACAAGATCGCATGCGTTTCTATGCTAATCAAAATAGAACAGAGAGGGTGTTTCAGGTGGGTGACTGGGTTTACTTGAAACTCAAGCCCTATAGGCAACTCACACTGCGGAAAAGCCACATGTGGAAGTTGAGTCCCAAGTTTGCAGGTCCTTTTCGAGTCGTGCAGAGGGTGGGATTGGTTGCCTATACGCTGGCACTGCCAGCAACAGCTAAAATACATCCTACATTTCATGTTTCTATGCTTAAGAAGAAGGTAGGAAATGGTGATGTGGTCTCGCAAGACTTACCCGAGTTTGATGACGATGGAAAGGTTCTTCTTTTACCTTTAAAAGTGCTCGCTCGTCGATTGGTGCGCAGGGGTAATTCTCCAGCTTCGGAGGTGTTGATTCGCTGGTCTCATCTGCCGGACTCGGAGGCGACCTGGGAGGACTATACCACCTTCGCCGGCCTTTACCCACAGCTTTTCACTTGATTTTGCTTGGGGACAAGCAAGATTTTCAGGTGGGGGTAGTGTTACGAGGAAGAGTGGCAGTGAAGAAGAAAGGGGAAACGACGCCGTTTAAGGGAAGGAATAAAATGTAATAGATTAGGGTTGTGGGGAGTGTATTCATCCCCAACCATTTTGTGTTTTGTAATTCCAGTTTGTAAATCGCATTTGCTTTTGTAAATCGTGAATTGTAATCAAAGTCGCACGCGCGACTTAGTTTACGGCATGGGTTGGGTATATAACCCGTGATTCGCCCATGAACCAACCCATCTTGTATATTCAGAATTGTTTCAATGAAATTGGCGGTTTCTCTCTTCCTCAATTCTCTCTAATTCTTCCCCAATTCTACGATTCTATTGTGTAATTTTCTAACGATTGCTTCAATCGTTTCAAAGTAGACTAACCTCACGATTTTTGAATGCAAGCGCGACGAGGTGAGGAAGGGTACGGGCAGACTTTTGGTGGCTGGCCGCTGCGACGCTGACAGTAATGTATGCCTCTCACGGCGGCGCTGAAATTTGGGCTGGTGAGGAATTTGGGGCGGTTGTAATTCTAGCTAGAGTATTTGGTTTTTTAAACTTGATAATAATAATTTAATAAGAAATTAAAAACTTAATAAAACTGAAAATATTAAGATCATCAACTAAGCTTAAAAAATAATTAAAGTAAAAATGAAAATTCTTTAAAAGTCAATTAATTAAACCTAAATTAAATCTTAAAAATATCAAATAATCAAATTAGACCCTAGATACCGCCTAAATCCTCCCTAAACTGATTTTTTTTGCAAATCAAGTCAGTCTGGGGTCGACCGAACATAGGGTTTAATAGTTAATACCCCCAAACAAATTTTAACTCCCATAAGCTATTAACCTTCTTATCTGTTTGACAACAAGTTAGTATCAACTACTGCCCAGGTCTTTAATTTGCTTTCAAGTCAATCCCCTTTTTATATATACTCCCTTACAGTGGACGAGGGAGTAGTATCTTTGAAAAAAAAAGCAACATTCAAATTAACAACTGAAATTAATTAGTAAAAGTGAAAGCATGATCAAGAAAACAGCCTCAGATCATCAACAAAATCTGAAATTTTCACAACCCAATTTACGCAAATACTATATTCTGATAATCACCATCACAATCGCTATCTATTCTCTCGAATCAAAGGCATCGCATCCGACACCACCGCCGCTGCCAATTCTCCCAATCCCAACCTCAAACCAGATTTCATGGCAACTCACAGAAATGGCCCTTTTCTTTCATTTCGGAACCAACACTTACACTGACAGGGAGTGGGGAACAGGCCACGCCGACCCATCACTCTTCAACCCCACTGAGTTAAATGCAACTCAGTGGGTTAATGTGGCCAAACACTCGGGATTCCGGAGAGTTATTCTCACTGCGAAGCACCACGATGGCTTCTGTTTATGGCCTTCACAGTACACTAACTATTCGGTGGAATCTAGTCCTTGGAAGAATGGGCGTGGGGATGTGGTCAAGGAATTGGCTGATGCTGCAAGAATTGGTGGCATACAATTAGGGCTTTATCTTTCTCCTTGGGATCGACATGAACCCTGTTATGGAAACACTTTGGAGTACAATGAGTATTACTTGGCCCAAATGACTGAATTGCTCACTAGGTCTTTTATGAGATTCACACTTTCTTGATTTTTATTTGTCTTGATTGTGGATAATCTTGAGAATTTGATTGTTCTGATTTGTTTCCTAATTGTAAGAGGTTATGGGATTGAGTCATAGTTAGTAGATGATTGGATTTCAGCATATATGTGTTTGTGGATATATTGCCTGGTAAACTTTCATAGAAAAGCATTTGATAGTTGGAAACAAATTCTTGAGTTTATGGATTGATATTTGGCATGTATCTGATTTCAGTTTTTTTTACAGTAATGTATTATTGTTTCATGTATCCTGCAATACAACTCATATGAGAGTGAGGCCATTGGTCTAATATGTTGGTTACATTGATGTAGATATGGTGATATAAGAGAAATATGGCTGGATGGTGCAAAGGGGGAGGGAGAGAAGGACATGGAGTACTTTTTTGAAGATTGGTTTAATGTTATTCATCAACTTCAACCGCGGAGTGTCATTTTTTCTGATGGAGGTCCAGACACAAGGTGGGTCGGGGATGAGGCTGGTGTTGCCGGGACTACTTGTTGGTCTCTTTTCAATTGGAGCGACTCATATATTGGCAATACTGATACTCAGTAAGTCCGTTTATTTGGATCACTTTTAAGATTGCAATAATAGGCTATGGCTGTAAATTTTCTGCATCAAGTGGTGTCATTTCAAGAATGATCCCTTATTTAACATGGAATTTCCAGCCAGATTTTTGAATTTCCCTGCTAGTAGTTATAGTGTAATGTTTGCTGCAACAGGAACAAATATAGTGAAAAAGGTCCAATTTGGTAACATCAGTGTATCTTCTGTCGTCGCTATAATTGTAGGATCCTTAGTGTCAAGTTGAGCACTGCATGTATGTCCATGCACAAGGCATTTATTGAAGATGAGGAACCTTATTAAGTTAAAACACAAAATATTTAACTTTCTGGAAGTCCACTAATGCTGTTACAATAGTAAATCTTCTTATAGACCATGTTTGATAGCTTAGATTAAACCTAGATTAACTCCATCTCATCTTTATAAGTTGTTTGATAACTTAGATTAAGGGTAGATTATGCTTTAAAATATATAAAGTTTATAGTGTATTCGTCATCTGTCTATCTTATGTAAATCACAGTTCATAGGATCATTAACATGATGGGGCTTGTTTTAGCAATTTCCATATTCCTATATCATTACATTTTTTCAGTACTAAACCAATGTTTTTAACCTCACAGATATTCGGGACAGGGAGATCCTTATGGCCAAGATTGGGTGCCTGCAGAATGTGACGTCTCCATCCGACCCGGGTGGTTTTGGCATGCATCTGAACGTCCAAAATCTGCATTGACTCTTCTTGATCTATACTACAAATCGGTTGGTAGAAACTGTCTCTTTCTACTGAATGTACCTCCAAATTCTTCTGGTCTTATATCCCCTGAAGACATTCAAGTCCTCCAAGAATTCTCAGAGATTCGGAGTTTTATTTTCTCTCACAATCTAGCAATAAAGGCTTCAATTTCTGCCAGCAGCACACGCGGGAAGTCAACTGAACTTCGTTATGGCTCACACAACGTTCTTGAACAAGGTATGCATTCCTACTGGGCTCCTGATGAGGCACTACCAGTTTGGAAACTGTACTTAGCTTTCAAAGAAATTGTTACGTTCAACGTTTTGATGGTGCAAGAGCCAATTCAAATGGGTCAGAGAATTATCAAATTTCATCTTGATTTCTTGAACGAGAAAGGCAAATGGGAGGTGGTAACAAAGGGCACCACTGTGGGGTACAAAAGACTGTTGCAATTTCCCAGTGTTAAAGCAACAAGATTGAGGCTTGTTGTTGATAAATCTCGAAACGATCCCCTGATATCTTATTTAGGTATATTTATGGACCCGTTTACGATATTGGGAAACATATCTAATCATAGCTCTGTATCTCCCATCAATGGCAGTGAACCTCTTAGGCAAAGTATACAGAGTAATTCCAACAATGCCTGTATCAATTCCATTTAGAAATTATCAGAGTTATTCCACTCGTGTATGGATAAGATTTGTATATTTCTGTAATAATAATGTCTCTTCAAAAACTTGGTTCTTGGGTGAGATCTTTGTCAAGGCTGTAACTATAAAATCATCCAGGAATTAGCATGAGCAATGACGATTCACAGTGTTCAAAGAGAAAATAACGTCATACAAGGCATGTTTGAAATGATATTAATAGACATATGGAAAATCATTAAAACCATCTTATAAAATAATCAGGCGTTGGTACAACATCAGCATCTTCATAGTTGAACTCAGAACAATCATACTGTACTAATAACATAGATCCACCCCATGTCTTACGTTATCTTGACATCTCGAAGAAGCCGAGCAGCCATAGCTCCATATCTTCTTGCTTCCCACTCACTAATCTTTCTACCCTGCAGACTTTTAACTAGAGAGTCTCCATCAAAAACAGCACCCTCATTGTCCTCTGATATTTGCTTGGTTTCCTCACATTCAACCTGCTCCGTCTCATTGCCCCTGACCTCTGAAGGCTTTAGGCTCATCATAAATAGCTGTATACTGGGGTGTTTGTACTCACTGTGCATCTAAAAGGATCAGAAAATCATACCACAGGTTACAAGAATGTGGGCCATTTTCTACAGCAGAAATTCATTTTAAGATAAACCACAATCATACTGCTAACTTCATACCTTTGATTTAGGAACGCTTTTAACCTCAAAATTTCTCTTCCACAAATCAAGCATTTGATCGTGTACATTTGTGGAACGGAGTTCGTATCCTAACTGCAACCAAAGTTTTGTCTAACAAATTACAGCATCCATCTTGAAAATAAAGAAAATACTCCAAATGATAAGGTATTTTAATGTGCAGTACCATGATGGTGGTTCTGGGACCGGACAATGAAAGTAATGTCTGCAACAGAGGTTCTAAAAGATGCTCCGAGTAGACCTAGATAATCGGTGTCAGAAAGCCACGACTATAACTATAAAGAAAAAAGCAAACTTTCACATTTTTTCAATTATAACATATATTTTTAAAATTTGCAACTCGATACACAACCTTTCAAATTGTGGCAACTCCATCACAGGACTATTTTCTGGAAAGTAGTGCTGATGTGACAATGTATGAACTTGCAAAAAATTAAAATGTTATGATTAAATTGAAACAATAAGAAAAGGTAGTGAATTTATTTGCATTTTTCACCAAAAAAAAAAAAACTGGCTGCCTCGCCACTCGCCAGCATTAGTTGCAGGAAAATAGTCATACGTTATGATTGCAAGAATTTTAAAGGCCGTGTATTGAATTGCAAATTTTGAAAACATATGAAAGGTCATAATTTTTTATGCTATTAACCTAAAACACACACATATATATATACACAACAAAAATCTGTAAAAGGTATGTAGTGAGTTGCAACTCACAACATCAGTGCCAATGATATAGTCGAAAGGTGGATCAACAGCCCTTATATGATCTGCATTGCCCCAGTCAAGCTCTGCGGCCTTGATGGAGCCGAAGGAATCTACGAGGACCAAAACCTTAGCATGAGCAAAGAGAAATAATACTCACTTATTTCTAAGAATTCAAATTGGTCTGTAACATGTTGTGAGCCAAGACATCCTCAGACCAGATGCTTTTTTTTTTTAAAAAAGTTCAAAAAACAGAGAAAAGTCAAAAGTGATACGAGTACCAGGATTAGAAGTCATCTGCAGTATGCGATAAGTATTGCGTTCAACATTTCTCGCAAGTAAAGGCAAAACCTCAGTTTGATCAGTTGAAATGACGTCACATCCCAGTATTGCCATGCCTGAAGAATGTATGTGGAAACCCTCCATTATTCAATCTCTACTAATTTTGTATTTATTTATTCACAATAGACTAACCAAATCCAGCTACCCCACAGCCTGCTCCAAGTTCAATTACACGTTTTCCTTTAAGTTTGGATGGAGAAAACTTCCCCTTTCTACAGTTTTTCTCCTACATAATTAACCAAAATAAATCCAACTTAGGTGATTTTAATTAAGAATGAATGGTTAGACTCTAAAATAAAGCCATGAGTATTAAAAAAAAAAAGACTCCTACAATCATAATATGCATCAAATTACCAAGCCAAACAACACTCTGCTCGCTATTTAGAGATTCAATCAGAAAACTCAGAGAATCTTGTAAATTGTTCAAACCAGTGTACAGGGAAACAACTATAAAAAGCAGCATCTGGATATCAATGGACTTAGCACAATATAGACTGACTACAATATCGTTGTAAGGAAAATTCTATACTAAAGCAATTTTAAGTAATTGTACATTCACGTAAAATAAGAGCCAAAAGAAAAAGGAACAGAAAAGTAAAGTAAAGGTTTGTTAAATCATAAAAAGCTAATGCTTCAAGCTTATAGTTTAAAATAATATACCACTCTAACTTCCAAGTGAAGAGCACAAGTATATCACATAAAATGTTAATTAAAATATATATATATATATATATATATATATATATATCTTCAGTTCTCTGCTATTCAATTGAGGCAAATAGGGACCATAGTAATTTTAAATTCAAGTAATACTAATATCAAACTCGATTATCATAACCACAAATGACATAATGACAATATCCACCTTCATCTAAGTATATGCAATGATAGGGAGTTATATATGACATCATGAAGTTTTAAGACAAGAACCAAATAGATATTGCGCAAGAAAAGTATTACCAGAAATTTGGCGAATACCATTGATGCATCCCAAACAGTAGTACCTAAATGCTGAGAATTTGGATCCTACAACAACAGCACACATGTCACAGGAAACGAGAATAACAATACAGGGAAAAATGTTACTTCTTAAGATAAAAAAGGTGAAAGTATTGAATGCCACTCAAATAATAAATACCCCCAGAACCAGGATAAAAGATAGTCTTATTATGTTTTAGTATTGCCAATATCAGAAGAAGGTTTACCAAGTTATAATAAATACCCCTAGAACCAGGAAAAGTATGTACAACATTTGTCTGATACAACAGAACGTTGAAACCACAGGAACAATCAGTAATACGAAATGTCATGAGGTTCAATGACTTATTTTCTTAACACAAAGAAATGGAGACAAGGTGCCTAAGATTAATGATAGTCGTGATACCTGTGCAAACTGAAGCTCATGCCCAAGAACTTCAAAAGTTACTGTTGATGTGCTGGGAGTATTTAACCTGAGATACGAAAAAATGAAGTAGAATAGATATAAACTCACAATATACTTTCACTGAACTAACCACACAATTGACTTAAACAACTTGTCAGATTCTTCATAAAAAAAGTAGTACAAAGGGAATAACTATAATGAGTATGCAGCACTAATCTAAAGCAATAACGATGTAGAATCAGCACGAGGATATGCAACTTAATGAGTTTTTATGTTACCAACAAACACCCAGAAAAGAGAAACTACGACACCTAAACTGAGACTAGGAGTAATTAGGAACCTATAGTAGGCTTGTAGCTATCAAAGAACATAGCATGTGAGCCCAATATCTTTAAAAATTTCCTGAGCACATATTACAAACACAAGGCAAAAATTTATGCTCAACCCCAATAGTAGGATTCTGTGACAAAATTACTTGCCCTCACTAACTAACCAAGCTCGAGATCTTGTAAACACTGGATTTTAGCTGAGTAACAAATGAATGTGGATACTGATCTTTGAAACTCTTGCATTTGGTTATGCATAGATATCCATATTTTGTTGTTTCGAGTTTAATTATAGGTGGAAATTACTTTTTCCAAACAGAACCAAGAAAATGTGGATATTGACATTAAGCAATGGAAAGAAGAAGTGATAGGATAATATTCTTCAGGGATGCAGCAAAATACCTGTCTACGTCCATTTGAATTTGAAAGCTGCTTTGTGGAACAACACTTCAATGTCAAAATCTTCACTGCCTGCCATCAGTAGTATGAGGAGGAATAACTAATACATAAATAACCAGTAAGATGTAGTTATAGTATCATCTGCATAATTCTAACAAAAAACAAATCACAAAAATTATGCGGATTTGCAATTCGTAACTCCAAATAAGCACACGAGTGAAACCCTGAAAGAAAAAGAAACACGTTTTTGCATAGATTCCCATTCCGAGTATTGACAAACACTCAAATTAAGCATAAGAATTGAAGAGGGGTACATGAATCTTCAAAACACGAGGACGAGTGAAACTAACCTTGAAAAAGTTCTCCGCCAACACTTATGAGCGCAGTGCAGGTGATTATTTAGGAAAATATGAATATATATATATATATATATATATATATAAATGTGAAATGACAATAATACCCTGCAAATTGTGACCTAAATTAGAGAAAAAGATCCCCTTTCTCATTGTGTTTCTTCTTCTGTTTCCTTCCTTCCTATTTTCCCCTCCATTTCTCAAGATCCTTTTTGTTAATCAAGTCAGCCTCCACAGACGGTGCAATTTTTTTTTTCTTCTGTTCCAATGTGCATATGAGTTTTTCTATTTTTGCGTTTATTTATATATCTGTGCTTGTGCATATGAGAAAATATCTCTCGTATTGTTTGATTGGATAGTATTGTATAGTCTCTGTTCTTGATAGATGCAAATTATTTTTTAGTTTATGGGTTGTCGATTGATGGAAATTGTTGGATGAAATATTGAAATTAATAGAGAGGCAGCTAGATAGAGTGAAATCAACTGGACATAGAGAGAGAGAATTATATGAAGCATTGAGAAAAAAAAAATTGAATCTTTTGGTGTGATATGTGTTGGTGTATTCTAATAATCTGTATTTACTGTGAAGTTTAAAATTTGATAATCATATGAAATAGGTGTTAGATTTTTAAGTGAAGCCAATGTTGATTGAGAATTCAAACTTTTTTACAAGTGAGGAAATACAGCAACTTACCTAGTGTTGTTAACTAAAACTAATTTGGAAAGAAGCATAGAGATGTTATACAGTATGTTGATGAAGAATTTTCACTTCATTTGTTGAAAGGGGTGGGTTGGGTGGGCTTTGAATCCATGTTCTAGTGATGCTTTAGGTTGATCCATTGTACACCTTCAAGAAAGTCGGGCCTCCGTAGAGCCGACCCGTATCCCTCCTGACCCGACCACTGAATATATATATATATATATATATATATATATATATAGAAGGAAGCGCATGCACATACCCAACTAGTTGCCTATGGCTATGAGATCATACATGTATTAGCACCTTGATTCCATCTTGTAATAAATCAGGAATAGCTAGTGCAAATATTCCTCACCTAGTCTCCCTCCATTGCATCATAAACTGCACTGCTTCATGAAACAAGTTTTATGTCGTCTGCAATGCCTAGGACTTGTTTAACCGAGGCCTCGTTCAGGAATTAAAAATGCCTATTAAGATTTTCAAAAAGCATCATTTAAGTGACAAATAGTGAGATTGATTGAGAGGATGAAGAGTGCACAGACCTGGAGGAAATCGTAGAAACCGAGAGCAGCTTCGTCTGAGCTGGTGCGAATGTCTTGGCTGCTATTTGAGTAACTAAAGCCCGTGCCAGTTGGCCAGTCTACAAATATTAAGTTTGTTTCCTGCATAAATGTTTGAAAGACTTCTGTAAGATGTATGATCATGTGAATTGTGATATAATCAAGGAATGATTTTAAGATTACCTTATCCCAACCGAAATCATTCCACACTAATGACAAGTTGTCTGTCAAGTGAGCCAATGAGCCACTACATCCTGGACCTCCTGACAACCATATAACAACGGGGTCGTTTACGCCCCTGTTTCTCGATTCAAAAAAGAACTAGAACATCCTGCAATCATCATACTATGTTATAGATTATTAAAAGAAATTATGAATCTTGATTGTTGCTTACCTAAAGAAATACTGTACAAGGGAAGTAGGCAATAGTATGTATATATGTATATACCTGGCTCCTTCGGTGTGAGGAAGTCAGTCTATAGTAGCCAGCATGGTGACCAAAACCTTCAACACTATTCCCAAAAGAGTTAGATTCTGCAGCTGCTGTAGAATCAGAGAGGTACAGGAATCGAAAGCGATTTTCGACGATTTTTGGAGCATCATGTCCAGGAAACAACAAGTTGAGCTCCCTGGTCAAGTTTTCTGCTTGTTTCTTTGGGAATCTGGAATTCGTATTCGGAAAAAGTTGTGCTATCTTGCTTCTGTAGCTAAGAAAGTGAATACAAGAAGGCCTGTTGGCTTCATTTCCAGATTGTAAAATGAAGTTTAGGACTTATGTTTGAGATAGATGTTTTGTATCCTTGACTTTATAGTGATTGCAACTTGCAAGGGAATAGTCATTAATCATCATACCATTAAAGGGTTATAATATTTATTTTGATTATTTTGTTAGAATTTTGAATGCAGGCTCTCTTATCAACTTTAATGCAAGAAACTCTAATGCAGGAAAAGGAATGTCAAAATGGTTTTTCCATAATGAAGGCAGATTCTGTTGGATTAACAGTGAACCAGAAAAATCAGTATAATCATTGTGAAAGTTTCAATACAGAATGAGAAGAGTACATTTTCTATATTTCTGTAAGTATATATATGAACTCCATATTCCGTAATTCTTTACATTAATCGAATAACCAAATTCTGAAAAAAGGTTTCATATTGGAGCAAGATGGTCATCTGCTTGAGTCAATTTTCCCTGCATCCACCTCGCCAGCATTTCCAATGATGCCTTAGGCTGATCCATAGGAACCATATGACCAGCATCATGCACTTTAAGGAATGTGAGCGGCCCGTGCCCCTTCTGTAGCCCAGCCTCTACACCGTCCACTAAGAATGAACCAGTCGGGGCTGCTACAAACTGCTTCTGTCCCGACCATTCCATAGCATGAACCCATCTTGAATTCCCTAAAAAAAAAACACCATTTGAGTCTTTATGCCGGACTTTCCAGTTTTGTATATATTTTTCAAGAATCTAGTTTCTTGCATGTGAGAGACTTACCGAGCCAATTGCATATGAGATCATACTCTCCAGCATATATCAGTAAATTGATCCCATCCTCGAGGAGTGTAGGAATCCCGACTTCAAGATTTCTCATCCAGTCGGTGACCATAGCCTCATATACTGTGGAACTACAAGACACAAAGTCTATGTCCCCAACACCAAGAGCATCTCTAACCGATTTTAGTTTCAGAAATTCCTCCATGTTGGAGAAGTCGTAGCAAAGATCACCTTCGCACTGCTTTCTTATATCATAATACTGATGAAAAAGAGATGCATATGCGGTTAAAACAAACCCTCTTTTGTTAATTCCAGTTCATTAAATGTTTTCTAAGTTGGTTATTCTTACATTTTTTCCACCGGAGAGCTGCACTATATGGTTGAAGATGTTGTTGCAGACCATGTATGCCGCCAGACAAGAATTTCCACCATCAGCACCTAAATGATGGAAAACAAAATAAAAGTGAGATCTCAGATATTAGAGGTTGTAATATACTGTAATTGTTAGCTTATGGAGTAGAATAAATACCACAAAGCTTGATTGCTTGTTCGCAGTTTGATACTGACTTGTTCATCTTGTTGTAATCAGATTGCTGAATTAGTTTCATGTCCAATGCATAGTCAGTGTATGCTTTGTACTGTATCTCGGGGTTTGTAAGTCCATTTCCAATGGCGAATCCCTGAGGAATAATGGATATTTTTACACAAAAAGCAGGGAGAAAATGAATTTAGAGGGTGTTGTTATACACAGCAATTGAGGAAGATACCTTAAGATTAATATGAAGTCCTTCCTTGTTTTTGTTCCCTTGATGAACCCTAGAAGCGAAAGCAGGAATATAGTGCCCAGCATATGATTCTCCAGTTATGAAAAAGTCATTCTTTAAAAACTGAGGATGTTGCTTGAAGAAGGCCTAACAATATACAACAATTCAGAAATATGGAATACAATTTAGTCATTTGAAAGTGGTGCATAGTGAAAACTAGTGCACTTAGAGTTAGTTTGAGTTCTTTAATTTTATCTATAGATATCATCATTCATAACTTATATGAAAGAAAAAAAAACCTGCAAGAAGTCATATAGATCGTTGCTAACACCCTCCTCGTTGTGTCTAATATCATCATTATCAGAACTGTAGCTGAAACCAGTTCCAGTTGGCTGGTCTACATATATAAGATTTGATACCTGCATTTCGTTATCTGTAATCAACAAATGTCTACAAACATCACAGCAGCAGGTACAACAGAAAGGAAACTCAGAATATAGGAAGCAACCTATTTATAAAGAGTACCTTATCCCATCCAAAATCATTCCATGCTAAGGATAGGTTACTTGTTACGTGAAAGGGCCCATTTTCATAAAACAAAGCCAATTCACTACTACACCCTGGTCCTCCAGTTAGCCATATAACTACAGGATCCGTCTTCCTGTTCCTCGACTCGAAGAAAAAATAGAACATCCTGCACAGGTTAACTCAAGAAGCTAAGCAAATATACAAAAAATAATACCCCCTCCGTCCTCCATTAAGTTACCCAAAATGGAAAAATGGGTAACTTAATAAGGGATGTCAAAATGTGAAAATGAATAACTTAACGAGTAACTGAATTAGTATTTTGGTACTTATTGCACTGCAGAAAAACATACTCGCTAACTTTATGAAACGGAGGGAGTAGAAACAGAGAATGTGGGGGGACAAGATTCGAGAATTCAGCAACAACAATTATGATTGTCTCATAATAAACTAATAAGACACAAACGGGACATAATACAGCACTAACAAAACAAAATTCTGGTTACGTAAATTAATCGATTGGACGAAAAATTGTCAACAAATCTTAAATGATCTGGGGCCTGAAAACCATTCAAGTTGCTAAATTTAAACATATTCATTAATGAAGTGGGTTAATAGTTAAGACTGGTATTAATTTTTACAACAATAAGCCGCGAGTACAGTTCAGAACACTTATCAAACACCATATGCGCTTCACCATTCAGATTGTACGAAACTATGAATCATATCGGTTACGCAAGAAATTTAACAACGCCATTGACGCGAAAACGCTAGATACATGAAGTAATTTCAGAATCCAAGTAGCACTATGAATTGCTAAACAATCAGCCCAAAAAATTAAATCTCCTCATAAAATGTATACCAAAATCGTCATTGATCCATAGAAATTCACAATTACGCAAAAAAACCACCACATATTATACACATGAAAAGCAAATCAACTCTTCTCTAATATAACTAAGAAAACAGAGTATGTGAATACACAAGCAAGCGCTTGCATCTATGTAGTGTATTAGATTACATACCTTGCATCCTTAGAGTGGGGAAGTTTATAATAACCAGCATGGTGGCCCAAGTCCTGAACAGAAGGCCCCGAATCGGCGAGAAATGGTAATCGCAGTGGCTTTTCAACAATTTGTGAAGCACCAAAATCATCATCGGCTTGGGCGGCGCGATGATTCACTTCATGCTTCGGAAACAAGTTCAATGATCTGATGAGTTTCTCTGCCTGCGTTTTGGGGAAATCGAAATCGGTGGACGGAGAAGAAGGCGTTGAAATACTGGCGCCATTTCTCTCTGCTAATGTAGCAGTTACAGAAACCAGAAAAAGGAAGAGAAACGAGAGGAAATGGGTTGAAGCCATTTTTGAATAACAGATTCTGATTGGAATGCAAAAACAGTTTTCGCCATGGGCTATATATACACACCATGAGGAAAATGGAGTGACAAAGGTGCATTCCTCTAGCGTGTTTTGCCTTTTTCTCTTTTTTTTTTTTTTTTTACTCTCTTTTTTAATATTGAATAATAATAATCCAAAATGGAAAAAGAGGGTTAAAAGCTGAAAATAAAATTGGGAAAAGGATAAAGAGGAGGGAATGAGGTATTTCAATTTTATTTTTTATTTGATTTTATTATTTTAATATTGGTAAAGGAAATAAAGATTACTTTTGCATCATCATTATTTATTATTATGTCTTCATAAATCAAAGATAGTCATATTTCTTTGTTTGTTTAAATATTAAATATTTTATTGACAATTCTACCTTTAATTAAACTTACTAAATAATTACTTATTAGCATTGAATTAAGATTCAACTGTTTTAAAATTTACATTAAATTTATAGAATATTAAAGGTAAAATAGATATATTAGTTAAACTTGATCATTTTTTTTTTTAAAGTCAAATGTGACTCAGAAAATGCGTATGCAATAAATGATTATTTTCAATATTTAGTCCAAATTCATTGTCCGTATTACAAAAAGAGTTGGAAAATGAAAGAATGCAAAATCTGTAAATAGATTTATACTATCATTTAATATTGATTTCATTTGAGCCACGCTGATACACATATTTATGTCATATTTTAAAAGAGAATAGAAGATCTGAATGAATTAAAACTCTTTTTTTCCTCCTTTAGAAATTTAATGATTAATAATTGCAAATTTAAATTTTAAAATAAGGCCCTTAATTACATGCATCATATTTTAAGAATCTGTGAAATCTGGTATTAAAGACTTAAAGTTATTAAAGAATTAAGATACTATGTATTGTAATCTCATTTACATCAAATTTTATATTGTGAGATATTTGCCTCTAAATTAATTATATAATCAAACTACAAATTCGCTTTTAAATGAAATTTATACTGCTTTTGTTTTTATATTTATGGAGTACTAGTTAACTTTAAATTGTGAATAATCCCGCCAGTCGCGGGAATGATTTTGTTATTTTTTGACAAAATTATAGCTGACTGATAATGACGCCAAATGCTTATATAAAAAGTTATCATTTCCTAAATTTCACCTTTTTAACTAATTTTTATGTGGATCATTTTTATTTTATTTTTTTACTTTTCATATTTGAATTGGTATTTTTATTCATGCAATTTTTACACTTGTGTAAAATATTTTATACATATAAGATATTTTTTTTTAAATTGCGAGTCAAAAATTTGGATCCAAGTTGCCCAAAAAATTCGCGGGTGGCGAAAAAAAAAATGTCAAAAATATGTTTGAACTTGTTGTAGTACACTTTTGACTTTATAGTGACAATATTTTGGTCACGTAATATTATAGTTTTGGTCATATAATAAAAAAATACTTACAAGCAAAAAAAGATTATTTTAATTAAATTTGATCTACATTGACCTGAGTTTAACCACTATTTTTGTTTCAAATTTACATTAATTATCTATATTTCATGTATGAATTGTTTCATATAAGTTTTTTGAAATAAGTTTGATAATATTTTAAAATAGAAAATTTAATCATAATATTTCTTTGACTTTAATCATTGGCTGCTGGATTAACATCCATTAAGCTCAATTCATTGACAACCAAACAAGTTCATATGGTCATTTTTTAAAGATTCAACCAAAGTTAAAATTCATTTATCCTTCATGACCGAAATTTTTTGTATTCTGTGAAGAATAACAACAAGTCAAGCCAACAAATGAAAGAGTATTAGTTAGAGTAGTTATTCTAGTTGTAACTTCTAGTTTAGTAGTTATAACCTCTCTTGTAAACCTCCTCTTATATAGAGGAGTGATGATCATCTAATTCACAATTCAATTTCATTTACTACTCAATATGAATATATATTTTCTTGTTATGAATCATCTAATTCACAATTCAATTTCATTTACTACTCAATATGAATATATATTTTCTTGTTATGAAATTTCACATATTCGGTGTGATTATTGCTCGATTTTTAATCTTAGAATTTTTTAAACAAATAAATTTCATTCAAAACATAAATTGAATATCAAAGTATTATCTTAAATTAATTCACATAACATTCTCTCAATTTTGTGTTGTACTATAATTTCGTGTTTTGTTTCGACGAAAAAGCCATGCTTGTGCAATGGTTAAAATGAAATTTCATAAATTAATCCCAATTCCCATGTGTTAAAATAAAATGAAATAAAATTAATTAAAAAAGATTATCAGACTCGAAAATATGAAAACAAATGATTAATTAAGTAGACTAGTGTAGTAGTGTAATGGTTGAGAAAAAGCAATGGTTGTTAACTTTATCTTCACTAAAAACGTGGTTGGGGAATGAAGTAGTTGCTTGTAAGCAATACAACCTCAAAATCGTGAAAGGTGTTGCCGCCTGTCTGAGTTAAGGTTTGTGATATTGTAAGTTGTAACCGTAAAGCAACGGCCTCGGAATTTTATGGAAATACAGTACTAGTATAGTCTGTCTATTTAATTTATAGCCGTCAATTTGGTTGCGTTCCACTCGAAGCTCAGTATGGACCAAGCTCTAAAATTAAAGTCCATATAGAGTCGGACCTAATGGACTAGGTTGAATTTGGTCCGATTGGGTGTGGGCGGCCCGTTTGGCCTGATTAGTTTTTGTTAACAATTAAAATTAGTTTACTCATATTTATGTGTTCTTTCCTTCAAAAAATTATAGCAATTGTTTCATGAGTTTGTTTCTTTTGATATAGTCGCTTCTTATTGTTCATTTAATTGGTTATTGTCGTTAAATAACTAATTAAGTATGTATCATTCATAAAACTTAATTAAACATTATGATTGATCTTCATTTAATTGTTTGTCCATTTAATGCTATGATGGTTATGGTTGTTTACAAATTATGCATAATTAGTATATTAATAATGTAAATTATAATTATTTATATAAATAAATATTATATGTGAGTATGTAATCAAGATTTATATGTATATTTTTTGTTATAAACATTAAAAAAAAACCATTGAGTGGACTAATCTGCTAGCTTAGGATGGACTAGACTGGGTCGAGCGGCCCAAATTGCCAGATATACTATTTATGATCACATACTTGTTCTATATATAGATATGTTTGTGTTTGTGTTAATTCAATTTTTACATCGATCTTTTATTTTATTTTATTTTACCATGAATTTTTTATTTTTACAAATTCATATTATATATATATATATATATTTATTGGCAATTGAATACTTGGGGAAATTTTTGAGTGTCCTTTTGTTGATGTAATTATTACACTTTAAATGATTGGATCTCTAATCCTGTGGTCTATTTGTCGAATGTGGTATCACATTTTCTATTCCTTTGTTGGTTGCTTGCTTGTTTGAACTGACTTTTGTATCTTGAATTTGGAGTACTCCAGTCACAACTAATAGAAAATTGATGAGGGCCCCAAAATCTACTTTAATCACAACAAATGATGAAAATTTTACTTGACCAAACAAAATACTGGAAAATTATCGTGCATTCAAATGCTAATATTAGAATTTCACGATACAATTGAAAAGGAATGAAAATCATAATTTTTTTTGGGAAATATCCCATTAATTTGTAATAGTAGTGTATGCATATGATAAAATAATTTGAAATATAATTTGAAATTGATAGAAAAAATTATTGTACAGCATATCAGATTGATTTGAGATTCAAAGACAAGCTTGAATCGACCGCAAAAGAAAAACCTAGAGCTCCAAATTTGATTCAATCCCGATTAAATTAAATTAAATTTTTTGATTTGAATACATGTATAAAAGAATAAAATCTAAAATCTATATTTTCTTGAAAGGTGTAAAAGTAAAAAATTGCTAGTTGAACGATTTTAGACCGTCTAGTGCCTAGGCAACCTAGACATTCCGAATTACGTAAGAAATTTGCATGTCATCATTGTCTAGTGTCTACCGTCGTCCCACATATCAATTTATTTTGGAAGAGATTAAGGTTTATATTTATTTATAAGAGTGTCACAATGGTGAGTTAGTGGAGAGTTATAACTCTAGGGAGAGAGTTACAACCATTGTGAAATTGGGTTATAACTCAAACAAACTCTCTCCTTTAATGGGTTATTGAAGTATAACCGTCCTTTTTTCTACAAAAGTGGGCTTGGCCCACATAAATTTTTATTTTTCTATTTTTTTATGTTGCTCTTTTCATTCAACTTTTAATATTTACGGAGTATATAGATTGGACAAATAAATTACATACAGTACCAATAATTAAAATTATACAGTTGGGTTAATTTTTTTTTTTTTTTTTTAATTTCATCTTCAAAATTTAAATTCATACAACAATCATTTTTTTCTCCTATAAATACATCACATTCACATTTTTTCTTTCACTCTTTCACTAAAATTTTACCTCATACTCTTCACTCCAGTTCAATCATCCTATTATTGACAGATGAAATTCCCCTCTCTCAAAATTTATTAAATTCACAAAATTTTCAATATTTTTAATTTGGCTCGTCCACTCAATTTCCACCCAATTACGAATTTTTTTCCCATACTCCTTCATATTCTCAAAATTTTTAAGGTCACAGAAATTTCGTTGATAACTCGAGCAACTCTTTCCCATTAAATTTTTCCATCCGACTTCCGAATTTTGGCAACACTCATCAGGGCAACATTTCAGTCAGTCTCCGCCTCAAATATTCTCTAGTTCACAAGCAACCGGAATGTCGTCGAGATATCAGAGTGGCAAAGAACCGGAAACTCCAACATTCGTCCCGAAGACACAACTATCTCAACCATCAACCCCGATTGATTTAAAATTTTTAGATCAAGAGTGTGCCGCTGGTGAAAAACATTCGTCTAACAAGTGGGCAACAGAAAAAACGAGCAGTTGGCAAATTGTTTTGTCACGATAAGTGATGATCCCATAATCGACAATGATCAGAAATCGTCGTCATTTTGGAAGAGAGTCACTGATTACTACAACAATCAATTTGTAAAATATATTAATTGATACTCTAAAATAATCGACTAAATAATTTTAATATATATATATATATATATTTTTACATATATTCATATATTAATTTTTTAAAATAATTTTAAAACATTAAATAAAAAATAAAGAATTGAAAAGAAATGTGATTTAATAGTGATCCCACAAGAGTGAGTTATAACTTTGGAATGGTTGTGGAAGTTAATGGGGTTGAATTATTTATGTAAGAATTGTGATGTGGCCACGAGGTGGAGATATGGGAGTTATAACTCCCAACCACGGTGGACACTCTAAGATATTTGTTTTTTTGGAATCGAACCACTAGACAGCGCCTAGGCCAATTTTAGCACAATGGGTTTTCGTTCAAGAAGAAATGTTAATTGTTAAGTGCAATTCTTTTTTAGTGTTATTTGCTAGACAATAATCAGTTATAAGGTTAAAATTACAGATTAAATTGCTTTCGGAACATGTCCATCCCTCTACATATTTGAACAAGGAGTTGGAGGCAAGAATCTTGAATCAGCTCTGAGGCCAATTCTTCGTAAGTCCATGACTTTTCCGGTAATACGATGCCGGAATTCCAGGACTTTTCCGGTAATACAATGCCGGATTCTGGAATTCCGGCAACTAAAACCAAACTCAATACTAAATTGCAATCTGAAAATCTAGACTCCCAAACTCTAAATTCAAATAATCAAATTGAGAATAAGACGAATCCCCAACCAAATCTGCCCCAAAACGGTTTAAAAAATCTACCAGCTGGAAAAAAAATCCCCTTACCTCTGGTCGAGCACGAAACCATTCCTGTGGCTGTGATGTTGAAAAGTGCAATCGAAAACAGACCTTGATATAGAACCTTTCACGAGATGAATGTTGAATGTAAAGAATCGTCGATCTTGTTGTACAAGAAGATCGCAAGAATTCACGAAAATTTGAGTAACCCACATGGATGTACATATCAATAAAATCTTGAGGAATTCGGCAAGGTTTTTGAACTTATGCAGAAGATCTAGAATGAACAACATTGGACTGTTTCAAAGGTGCATTCAAATTCTATGAAATTTAACACATTTTCTTCATTTCTGAAATATTTTGATCAGAGGAAGAATGGAGAAAACATATGTACCCCTTACAGATGTAAAGATGAAAGGTAAAATCAAGAATCATATGGGGTTATGATACATCAAGTAGTTAGTAGCCAAAATACGGGGCAAGTCAGGATCGAACTTTGGCAAGGCGAGCCCTTATATTTTCCATTTCTTCCTCATCATCAACATTTTCCTGTGATTCCACAAATTAAAGACCGAAAACAGAAAATGTGACATAGAAAGAAATGAGCGTATATACCTCTTGTTGTTCACTTGTAGCAGGTTGTTTTAGTTTCTGCTTTCTAACAGCTTCAGGAAGTTGTGCTGCCGTCTCTCCAGCAATTGCTGTTAACACCTTTTCGATTTCCTCTTCAGTCTCCTCTTCTATGTCTTCAGAATCCAGTGCATCGTCCATAGCCTCGTTCACCATCTCTTCTATTATACCAGCCTATAATAGCATACATAGCGTACCTCATCATCGTTTAATCATTTAATAAAAGAGCAAATAATTCTTTTTTTCTAAAATTACCTTAGTCATCTCTTTACTGAATTCTTGCATTGTGACAGCTACTGCTGGAGCTTTCATAAGATCATTGACAATCTTCATGACTTCAGCACTTTTCGACAAATGTCCCACAGTTCGAGCAACAGCTGAAGATACAGTGGGAAATATCATCACACGAAATGGGAGAAACGACAACGTCAAATAGAAAAATGGAACTCACACATAGATGCAAAATCTTCTCACAAACAGCAACTAAATACAATAAGCCTTAATTTCTCCACTTAGTATGGCGTAACATGTAAGACACTAACATAAAATGTAGCAAGTCTATGAGTATAAGACAACAAGCAATAAACTGAGAGCAACACAACCAGAAAACTAGAAGAAGCACTCATTACGTGATTGTCGGCAACAAATTTTTATATCGATTATGTTTCCAGAAGTCTAGACTGAGCTTATATATGTAGTGGAATTCCTAACACTAGCACTCTGAGCACTTCCTCACTATAACAGTTAAAATATTCTGATAATAAACGGTACACATTCGATGAGCATAAATTTTACTGCTGTAGAATTTGTAAACAAATGGTAAAATCTATCAAGTGCCACGCTTAGCATAAACCATGTCAGGCTGGTAAAAAAGAAATAGGGGCTGAAATATCAATTGAACACTTGAAACAAAGACGAATACATGATCTACAGGCATAATTATTACTTAAGAATTCTGTTTAATATCATGCCAGAGTAAAAAAGTTGAGGCTTATACCAACACTTTCTCCAAGATGCATTGATATTGAATTCAACTGTGCCTTGTTCTCATAGAGTCGGTTCACTGTCTTCCTAGATCTCACAATTTCTTTTGCAAGTGCCTGTATGAGAAATGATCCATGAAGCATAATTGAAATGAGCATAATCCTACTTTTTCTGGTAAGTATAAATGAACGCCGCCAACAAACTTATAATCAAAATTCTTCAACGGGAACGATAATCAAAATGGGTATAAGGTAATTGTGGCGGTTAATGAAAACAAAAGATGATCAATTCTCCTTCATCATACTTCATAAGAGGTAATAAGACTATTCATTATCCTATTTTGATTAACTATCTCCCCTCCTATAATCATTTCTCTTCAATCGTTCCACTATTTCTCAACCAACAATCATTTTATCCTCACTTATTACAAGATTAGAGCAAAACATTAACAATGTAACCAACATTCTCATTGTAATTCACTATTCAATGATTCTCATTGAAGAATTTGAACCAAGCGCCCCCTAAATTAGTTGGCCATTTGTATACTTATTACGCTGGTGCATAAGCCCTCCTTTGTATAAGCCTTCACACCAGCACCTATCTACGTAAAATGGCCAACTAAATCCAAAATCCTTCACTTCTAAATTGGCACACTCAAATAGAGTCCACCAATGAATGCTATATATATATATGTATATTCCTATAGCTGTGCATGTACAGGAACTAGGGCAGATTCATTGGAGGAGCTTTATATATGGATAAAGTTTATCAAGTTTTCCACCACTTTGTAAGATTGAATAATCTTGAGCCATCATCATCACGCTCTGGTTCCTGCTAGAAGTGTTATCTAGTCTATAGAACTCGAGTTTTAACCTTTCTACTTACATCCCTAGTTCACACTTGTAAAAGGTTTGAAGTTATTGAAAATAATTATGATGATAAAATACTGTGAAAATCAATTAGAAGAATACAGAACAAAACTTGAATCAATGCCCCAAAAATTCATCTGATCATGGAAACTAACATTATCCGTAAGACTCATAAGATTATGGAGTATCAATTATAAAAAAACAACACCTTAGCTGAAACCATGTCATTTCGTTTGGCGGCCTCTTTGATCGCTTTCTGCACACTCTTCTCTTCCCTCTGTATATCTAACCAAGCCCAGAAAAACATAGAACACCTTAGGGCAAAACAAACGAGGCAAAAATGTAATACAAAATCCGCATGATTATATGTAAAAACGACCTCGGATTTGGCGTTCCATATTCCGACACTCTTGGCGTAGGCGGCGCTGCCAATCTCTGAGCAATTGCTGTGGATTGGGTTTTGGCTTCAATATATTCATCACTTTCTCCATTCTTGTTTCAGGGCTTTTTCCCCCTTCTGATCAAATTTACTGGAAAGCAGATTTTTTATTTTCTATATTTTTTTCTTCCTTCTTTACATATTGCGTAAGGCTTCTGTTTTGTGAGTCTCCCCTTTACTCCATTAATTGGGTAAAAAGAATCTCAAATCTCGTCTGGAGAAGCCTTTGGAAGAGAGAGAAGAAAGGGAAAAAAAGAAAAGGGGGAAAGAGTTGATAATGGAAAAAAGAGGTTTAAGTAAGAAATTTTTACAATTTTTTTGAGAGAAAATTGCAAATTTTAGTTGAAAATCCAGTATGAAATATCACAAGGCGTGGGGTTATATACCCCTCCTGAATGTTTGATGCACCCCGTCCAAAATATACTAAATATAGATACACTCCCCAAATTACCTTTTATATCTCTTTCTCTTAATATTCTCTATGATAAATGCACCCCCACACAAAATCTTAATTTTCACTTTTTCTTCACCACTTCATTCTTCCCTTTCTCTTCAACTCGCCGCGGCCCGCCTGCCACCCAGCGCAGCCTAACGTCGTCGACCACCGCCCATTTTTTTTTTTTAGTTTGTTCTACTACAGCGGTGGCGACGCAGCCCGTCCTCCCTCTGCCCAACGCCGCCGACGCCCTTTGTCCCACCCCAAGTCATCCAGTGCCGCCCCTCCCTCCCTCAATTTTTTTATTGCTTTTTTTTTTTAAAGTTTCTGTAACTACGCACGACCTTCTCCTTTTGTACCTCCTCCTCCGTCGCACTACCTTCCGCCGCCCTTTATCCAGATTTTTTTTAACAAGAATGTGTCGACTAAAAATACTCTCGTCGACACTTTATTTTCAACAAGAGTAATTTTGGTCGACACATTATTGTCGAAAATTTCAGTTTTTTTTTTTAAATTAACTTTATTTCGACAAAATCTTATTGACTGGAGTGCTTTTGGTTGACAAACCAGAGTCGACTGGAGTGCTTTTGGTCGACAAACCACTGTCGACGGAAGTGTTTTTGGTTGACTCTAATTTAGATTTGGATATTTTTTTAAAATTTCTAAATTTTATTTTTAAATTTCTAAATTTATTTGGGGACAGCGGCGGCGTTGGTGATATCTACGGCGGCGGCGACATCGACGACGTTGGTGATATCGGCGGCGGCTGAATCTCCAAATAGGGTCAAGGTTTTTTTTAATTGTAATTAGGGTTATGGTTTTTTTTAATTGTTATTAGGGTTAAAGTTAGTTTTTAAATTAAAATTATGATTAGTTTAAAATTTAAATTTTAGGGGTGTGTATTTTTTGACGAAGTTGGATAGCTCAAGTGGTTAGAGCACCACTACCTAGGCTTTAGATCCTGGGTTCGAGTCATGGGGAGGGGAAAAATGATGAGTATTTAATGTAATTCAAAAAAAAAAAAAAATAAAAAATAAAAATAAAAAAAAAAAAAAAAAATTTTAGGGGTGTGTATGTATTTTTTTGGATTTTATTAAAATGGTAAAATAGACATTTTACATAAATATTAGAGTCGAAATCAACATATGGTCGTTGCTCTTGAACTCTACATTGAACAAACTCTTGTACTTCTTTTTACGAAGAAACTTCACATTTACATTGTTCAACTCCGAAGTTGAGGGGATCACAATATGAGGAGTGTTTGCTCTTGCAGTTGGGGGAGGATCACAAGTAATCGTATGAGCTTCATCAAGAGGCGGAGGATGAGGATCACAAGTAACCGTATCGGCTTCATCAAGAGGCGGAAGAGTCGAATGAGGAGGATCACAAGTAAACATATCGGCTTCATCAAGAGGCGAAGTAGGCGAAGGAGGACATCAATTATTACAATGACAACACCCCACCTTCTCCATTTTTGACATTGATCGATCAGTCGCACCTTCACAAGATCAACAATAATATTGATGTATATATGTTAGGCTGTTAGCTAGTACTCCGCATGTGTGTTAATTTAAGTTGTTGTGCAGGCAAAAACATACTCTTATTTAGAGGTCAGAGCTTTGCATTAATTATGAATCCTAAATTAATCTATTTTTTTACGGAATTCCTAAATTAATATTTATCTGATATAACTTGATAATTTTTTATATTTATATAAATATATTAATTTATATATATATATAAATACAATTTTAAATTTATTTATTTTCTTATCGTGGGGTGGCCTGAGGTAGTGCGGTAGGAGCGATCGCCCTGGGCCCCAAGATTTCGGCGGCCTACTTTATATATTTTGATGGGAAATTAATCTCAATACCCAATAATAGTCCCCGAACAATGTGGTCCCCAACTCCTTTGTGGGATATTATTATGAGACCACATTCCCCATCTCCTTTATGGGGAATTATTGACACTTGTGGGTTATGGACCATCACGCTAGAGATCCTTTGAGACTCTCAAGAATCTTTTGAGATGACTAGGGATCTTTTTTTAGACTCTCGGGAATCCTTTGAGACTCTCGGGAATCTTTGAGACTCCTTTAAAATTACCATGGATCTATTTGGGACGTAATTTAAATATGAACTATCATAAATCTAATTTTATAATTTAAATAAATTAAATTAACTAATTCATGTAATGAATGTACGGTAAAATAATTAAATCCCTAAACATGCGGAACTAAGGGATTACGTGTTTACCTTTGAATCGGAGAGATACTATTGAGAAGAGTAACAACTTCAACCTAATTGCCTTCTCAAGTATTCCCTAAGTCCTAGTTGTTGCACACACTGTAATTTCGAAAATTACAAATCTCTCTTTTCTGTATTGTGTGATTAAGAGTACCAATTTTTTCTTCTCCTTTTATAAGAGAGAATCTATGTTTCTTCTCTTACAAAAAAGAAAAATTGACCGGTCAATTTATCTCGGAATAATATAGAAATAATCTCTTATTTCCATATATCTTTTTTCATAAAAAATATCTCTCTCTAATTTCTTGCAACAAAATTAATCCTTATCTTTTATTGGACTACTTGAGGGGCCTTTAGGAGAATTAGAATTGGACCTCCCAATGGGCCCAGAAATCAATATTGAGCCACAACATTTTTTCAGTCCATTAACATTAATTCATTCCACTATAGAATTAATATTGCACTATCCATCATAACCCATATTACGAAATATGGCTCCCGGTTATTATTTTCCGTGTTTAAGATTCAATGTCCATCAATTAATTTAAGCTACTGAATGCTTTAATTAATTAATATCTTTTATTCCTTGGAGTAAGGACAACTCAACATCATTATCATACCGGAAATAAATTCCACTGATCAGATTTGATATGATAAACCTTCTGAGCCCACCAAGGGGACATAATCAACTTGACACTCCAAGACACGATTCTCTGTATTAATTTTGGCAATCTGTCCTATAATTAATAATATTGCCCAAAAATACAAAGTATTGAATCAAATTGATTCTTTACCCATAATAAATCAAAGCAACACTTCTTAACTACAGACAATCCCATTTAAGTGACAGAGATTAAGAAATCAACAACCACCGAGGTCTAATTCTTCATTCCTTAAGTCAGTCTAGAAGAATTACGTCTCTGTAGGTCCTATTCAGCACATCATAATGCACTAGTGTAATCTCTTGGTCAAGATAAACCAATTCGAGCCTTACACCTCAACTTCTACCAATGGATTGTTCAATTCCATCTAAGTTGTGAATCAATTGTACTTATATACAAAGAACTGACAATGTGATCTTCTGTGATCTTCTACACACCACATTATCTACAATGTAAAATACATTTGAACGTTTATGCAATAAATAATTAACATTCATTATATTTAAAGCAACCAGTGATAAAAATATTATTCTCATTTATAAGTGCAAGAATCAGTTTGTATACATAAGTAGCACTAAAAGCATACTTGCCAGTATAACCCTGACATATATATATATATATATTATATATATACATGAGTTTGACGAAAGATGTGACACATTTTATAGTGTGACGAAAGGTGTGTGACAAAATGTTTTTTTTTTCTTTTCTTATAGTGAATAAAATACAAATGTCGTGCACGATCCGTACGTGCACATTTCGTGCACGATCCGTACGTGTATATTTCGTACAAATTTTGTGTATGATATGTATATGCATGTTTCATGCACCGTCCATATGTACACATTTCATACTTATTTTAAGAGTTTTTACCCTTAGATGTTTTGTACACCTTTCTTTTTACACCTGCGGGAGATTTCACTTATATGCACTCGTAAATCCACCATTATATATATATTCTCGATTGATCTAGATTGAATTGCAAACTAATTAATTAAACAATTACCTTGTTGAATTTGCACATTTCTTGTCGATCTGTGTAACGATAATTTGCGTCAGTAGTTAGACCATTCTTTATAGCACAATTCCATCGGTGAGTCTGTTGACAAACTCGACGACCGCTTCATCACTGCCCAACATATTTTTTATTACACTTTTGTCACAAAGAATGTGGACATCTTTTCCAGTATTAATGAGGCAATCCAATAGCATCGCGTAATCGGAGACGGGAGTTTGTTTATCCTTGAGAAATAACTGCTCGTAAGCAATCTGGTTTCTCAACAAGCTCTCTGTGTCATCATCGATCACTAGAGTCGGAATCAACATATGGCCGTTGCTCTTGAACTCTACATCGAACAAACTCTTGTACTTATTTTTATGAAGAAACTACACATTCGCATTGTTCAGCTTCGAAGACGAAGGGATCACAATATCAGGAGTGTTTGCTCTTGCAGTTGGGGGAGGATCACAAGTAACCGTATGGGCTTCATCAAGAGGCGAAGGAGGAGGATCACAAGTAACCGTATCAGCTTCATCAAGAGGCGGGGGAGGAGGAGGACACCAATTAAAGTGAACCAGATAAAGAAAATGCTCCACCTCCTCTGATCTCTTCGTCCTCCACTCCATTTCTCCAGGCAAAAAAGTCTTACAGAACTCTAACAAGTCTTTCATCAGTAGAGTGTGCTTCCCTGCTCCTTCAACGAGGTCATAAAGCTTGCACACGAAAAACCACGAAATTTTATTTTCCAACAAAATCAAACACCGAATCAGATTTATGTGACTCGACCGAGAAGGAAAGGCGCGCATGTAAGCTTCGGGTTCCCGCATTACTTCAATAATGAAGTAGTCATCGAGAACCAACATATTTGTGAACTCATGAACAATCATGGTCACTTCTTCAGCGTAGCAATAGCGTGCCTCGTTGGAAATTCCTTCTGTGGCTGCGATGTATTCGTGTGCTCGTATCTCCAATTTCCGCTCGAGGAGTGATTTGAAGTACAACAACTTGATTTTCTCTGTTCTTTTGAACTTGCCCTCTCCATGGTGGTAAGGCCCGATTGATACCATTTGTGGTTCGTAAACTCTGCTATTCACCTCCACCAGTTGATGTGGAACTTTGTGAATGAAAAATGAGCTCTGTGGCGGCGGAGAGATCTCTTCAAGCTTTCGGCTTAAACTGGACATTCCTGATGGCAGATTAACGTTAGTAATTTCCGACGACATGCCTGATTTGACGGAGGAGGTAGTATTTTTTTTTTGCAGGTGACCAAAGATGTAGTAGTATCCCTTTTAGTTTATTTAGTAGTACTCATTATCCTAGGTAAAAGAATATTCCGACAATAAAGGAATGCTTGATTTGACATTCAATATACGTACAATCAAGGATGAAAATATCGTGAAATATCGCAAATATATTGTAGATTTGGATATTGCGATATGGATATTGGGGTCTAATGTAATTTTTCCCGAGTATCGCGGATATATCGCAAAATATTGATGTCGATATCGATATCGTTCAACCGTAGTGAAAAATTGAACGAGAAGCAGGAAATATCGCAGATATATCGCACAATATCGCAAAATCTAAAAATATCGCAAACTTATTTAAATTTTTATTTTTATATGTATAAAATTATACTTTTTATTCTATTTTTAATAGTGGAAGAAAATATATTCTCAAATAGCATCGCGTAATCGGAGACGGTAGGGGGCCTACTTTATATATATATATATATATATATATATACACATGATTTTGGCGAAAGATGTGACACGTTTTATAGTGTGACGAAAGGTGTGTGACAAAATGTTTTTTTTTCTTATAGTGAATAAAATACAAATGTCATGTGCACATTTTGTGCACAATCCGTACGTGCACTTTTTGTGCACGATCCGTACGTGCATATTTCGTGCAAATTTTGTGTATGATATGTATATGCATGTTTCATGCACGGTCCATATGTACACATTTCATACTTATTTTAAGAGTTTTTACCCTTAGATGTTTTGTACACCTTTCTTTTTACACCTGCGGGAGATTTCACTTATATGCACTCGTAAATCCACCATTATATATATAGTCTCGATTGATCTATATTGAATTGCAAACTAATTAATTAAACAATTACCTTGTTGAATTTGCACATTTCTTGTCGATCTGTGTAACGATAATTTGCGTCAGTAGTAAGACCATTCTTTATAGCACAATTTCATCGGTGAGCCTGTTGACAAACTCAACGACCGCTTCATCACTGCCCAACATATTTTTTATTACACTTTTGTCACAAAGAATGTGGACATCTTTTCCAGTATTAATGAGGCAATCCAATAGCATCGCGTAATCGGAGACATGAGTTTGTTTATCCTTGGAAAATAACTGCTCGTAAGCAATCTGGTTTCTCAACAAGCTCTCTATGTCATCATCGATCACTAGAGTCAGAATTAACATATGGCCGTTGCTCTTGAACTCTACATCGAACAAACTCTTGTACTTATTTTTACGAAGAAACTTCACATTCGCATTGTTCAACTTTGAAGCCGAGGGGATCACAATATCAGGAGTGTTTGCTCTTGCAGTTGGGGGAGGATCACAAGTAACCGTATGGGCTTCATCAAGAGGCGGAGGAGGAGGATCATAAGTAACCGTATCAGCTTCATCAAGAGGCGGAGGAGGATACCAATTAAAGTGAACTAAATAAAGAAAATGCTCCACCTCCTCTGATCTCTTCGTTCTCCACTCCATTTCTCCAGGAAAAAAATCCTTACAGAACTCTAACAAGCCTTTCATCAGTAGAGTGTGCTTCCCTGCTCTTTCAGCGAGGTCATAAAGCTTGCACACGACAAACCATGAAATTTTATTTTCCAACAAAATCAAATCCTGAATCAGATTTATGTGACTCGACCGAGCAGGGGCACGCATGTAAGCTTCAGGTTCCCGCATTACTCCAGTAATGAAGATGGTCACTTCTTCAGCGTAGCAATGGCGTGCCTCGTTGGAAATTCCTTCGATGGTTGCGACGTTTTATTGTGCTTGTATCTCCGGTTTCCGCTCGAGGAGTGATTTGAAGTACAATAAATCGATTTTCTCTATTCTTTTAAACTTGCCCTCTCCATGGTGGTAAGGACCGAATGACACTATATGTGGTTCGTAAACTCTACTATTCACCTTGACCAGTTGTTGTGGAACTTTATGAATGAAAAATGAGCTCAGTGGCAGCGGAGAGAGCTCTTCAAGCTTCCGGATTAAACTGGACATTCCTAATGATAGATAAACGTTAGTAATTTCCGACGACATGCCTGATTTGACGGAGGAGGTAGTAATTTTTTTTTGCAGGTGACCAAAGGTGTAGTAGTATCCCTTTTAGTTTATTTAGTAGTACTCATTATCCTAGGTAAAAGAATATTCCTACAATAAAAGAATGTTTGATTTGACATTCAATATATGTACAATCAAGGATGAAAATATCGCGAAATATCGTGGATATATCGCAAATTTGGATATTGCGATATGGATATTGGGGTCTAATGTATTTTTTCCCGAGTATCGCGGATATATCGCTAAATATCGATATCGATGTCGATATCGATATCATTCAACCGTAGTGTAAAATTGAACGGGAATCGGGAAATATCGCGGATACAAGTAACCGTATCGGCTTCATCAAGAGGCAGAGTAGGCGGAGGAGGAGGAGGTCACCAATTAAAGTTAACCAAATCAAGAAAATGATCCACCTCCTCTAATCTCATCGTCCTCTAGGAAAAAAAATCCTTACAGAACTCTAACAAGTCCTCCATTTTTGAACTTGCCCTCTCCATGGTGGTAAGGCCCGATTGACACCATTTGTGGTTCGTAAACTCTACTATTCACCTCGACCAATTGTTGTGGAACTTTGTGAATGAACAATGAGCTTTTTGGCGGCGGAGAGAGCTCTTCAAGCTTCCGGCTTAAACTGGACATTCCTGATGGCGGATTAACGTTAGTAATTTTCGACGACATGCCTGATTTGACAGATGAGGTAGTAATTTTTTTTTTTGCACGTGACCAAAGGTGTAGTAGTATCTCGTTTAGTTTATTTAGTAGTACTCCCTATCCTAGGTAAAAGAATATTCCTACAATAAAGGAATGGTTGATTTGACATTCAATATATGTACAATCAAGGATGAAAATATCGCAAAATATCGAGGATATATCGCATTTTTGGATGTTGCGATATGGATATTGGGGTCTAATGTATTTTTTCTCGAGTATCGCAGATATATCGCAAAAATTCGATGTCGATATCGATATCGTTCAACCGTAGTGTAAAATTTAACTGGAATCAGGAAATATCACGGATACAAGTAATCGTATCGGTTTCATCAAGAGGCAGAGTAGGCGGAGGAGGACACCAATTAAAGTGAACCAAATCAAGAAAATGTTCCACCTCCTCTGATCTCTTCGTCCTCCACTCCATTTCTCTAGGGAAAAAATCCTTACAGAACTCTAACAAACCCTTCATCAGTAGAGTGTGCTTCCTTGCTCCTTCAACGAGGTCATAAAGCTTGCAAATTTTACAATTTTTTGAGAGAATATTGCAAAATTTAGTTTAAAATCCAGTATGAAATATCACAAGGCGTGGGGTATATACCCCTCCTACAATGTTAGATGCACTCTCGCGATACACGCACCCCCTCCAAAATATACGAAAGATAGATACACTCTCCCCAAATTACCTTTTATATCCCTTTCTCTTAATATTCTCTATGATAAGTGCACCCCCACACAAAACCCTAATTTTCACTTTCTTCACCATTTCATTCTCCCCTCTCTCCTCAACTCGCCATCGCCATCTGTCACCGCCGCCCGCCTGCCACCCTGCGTTGTTTGACGCCGTCGACCACCGCCCACTACCCAAGCCGCCTCCTCACCGCCCTCATTTTTTTTTAGTTCGTTCTACTGCAACTACGGCGACGCAGCCCATCCTCTCTCTGCCCAGCGTCGCCGCCGCCCTTTGTCCCACCCAAGCCGTCCAGCGCCGCCCCTCCCTCCCTCAATTTCTTTATTGTTTTTCTTAAGTTTCTGCAACTGCGCGCAACCTTCTCCTTTGTCGCGTGCGGTCTTCTCCTTTTTTTTTAATTCAACAAGAATGGGTCGACTAAAAATACTCTCGTCGACACTTTATTTTCGACCAGAGTAATTTTGGTCGTCGAAAATTTCGGTTTTTTTAATTTTTTTTAAAACTTTATTTCGACAAAATCTTATCGACTGGAGTGCTTTTGGTTGACAAACTAGAGTCGAATGTAGTGCTTTTGGTCGACTCTGGTTTGAATTTGGAGATTTTTTTAAAAAAATTTCTAAATTTTGTTTTTAAATTTCTAAATTTATTTGGGGCTGCTGCGGCGTTGGTGATATCTATTCACATATTATGCAACACCAAAATACATGACCGCAAGTATACGACGTATATTGTAGCGTGATAAGTACGAGGTCGGTCCCACGAGGAGGTGTAGTGTAAAAGTGGAGTTTGTTGATTGAATTTTAAATAGACGGCGATCGATAAAGTTGAAATGTAGCAATTACCCCTAATTATCTACCTAAAGTTGTCACAAGTACACAATTAAACGAGTAATATAGAAATCGATCAACAAATGCTCATGCAAATCACAAAACGAGAGAAATACGATTAAAGCTCAATTAAGAGAAGGGGAGGTTCCAAGGCATATGTCACACTAAGAGGTCAATTTATGATCAAAAGCCTATTCAAGTGGTGTTGTGTTGATTACTATAGGGTTGATCACGAAATAATGAATTAAAGTTCTTTCGATCCAATTAATCCAAGAGAAATGTCACACAAACTAGTATCTCTACCTAGCATGCATAATAAACCTAAAAAAGGGTCCTAAGATCATCTAATACCCTCCCAATAATTGATCCTCTCTCGAGCTCACAATAATATGGGGTCGAATGCTTAAATACGATTAATGAAAAAGATCTCTCAATCCAATTTCAACTAATAATAAATCAAACACATTATCATGGCCATTGACAACATGTCTTGCAATGAAAGTTAAGCATTCAAATAGAAAGCAACACAACCACCAAAGAAACAATAAATTAATTCATAAACATCATCCAAAGTATAAACATAGCCCTAGAACCAAAAGTGTTCTAGCTAATCAACAACATAATCCAATTAACAAAACTAAATGAAATAACTAAATAAAAAGAGAGAGAAATAGAAAGCTTAGTCTAAAGTATGATGTGGAATGAAAATCCAAAGCTAATGGTGCCTCCCTTGCTTGAATTGATGAAGAATTGAAGAAGTTATGGCCAAATCACCTCAAAATGTGTGTTTGTATGTGTGGAATTTTAGGAATTTGGGGAAGGTACATTTGATTTCAAGAATGAGGGCTTATATAGTGTTGGGGTAGGGTTTGGGTGCAAGAATTGCAATTAGATCCCTAAAAAATGGCCAAAATGCACAAAGGGCACAGAAAATGAGGTGGCACGGCCGTGCACGGAGCTCGGCCGTGCAAAATTCGAATTTGGCCTGCCCAGGAGCTCGGCCGAGCAAGGGCCTCGGCCGTGCACTTCCATGGCCTCAAAAACCTGTGTCGAGGTCGTCCGTCTCGTGCATTCGTCTCGGCCGTGCGCTAAATTTTACCATTTTTCCGAGCTCGGCCGTGCCCTCCTTGTTCGTTGTTTTGTGCATAACTTTAGCTTCGGGTGTCCGATCGACTCGATTCTTTTTGCTATTCCACTCCATTTTTCGAGCCGGATCTAATGGTGTACTCCTCTATTTGATCCAGTGAAGCATGGTAGGTGTTTTGCTCCAAATTCCATCGTTTTTCCTACAAAATCGACAAAACACAACCTTTCCCTCATTTTGGCTAAAACCATCATATTCAATCCATAAATCAATGAAATCAACATCAAAATGAGCTTCACATGTGCATCTAAAGTGTGTAAATTCCACCCGAATAAAACTCACCCAAACTTAAAATGTTGTTTGTCCTCAAACAACTAAGCACTCAAATCAATGAGGGTGGAATGGTCACAATGGAATATTCAATGCAAATCACACATGTAAAGTAAAGTATGGTGAGATCTCTTTCTCAAAGTGCTTTCTTAATGATGGTCATAGGCTCATTATTGCAATTCACACTCATGGATCAAAGAATGCACAAGTACACAACACATTGTGATGGGGAAACATAATCCAAATGCTCAAGTTCACTACTCACATGATAAAGTGTTTTTCTCCAACACACAAACAAATTGAGGATATGAATGCACTCAACAACCAAGTTATGTTATGCAATCACCATAAGCTTGCCCACATTCTACTTTCTACACCACTCAAATGTTCAACAATGTGATCAATAGGGCATAATCAAGGATATAACATTAGCTCTTTGGACAAGGTAGGATGAATTTGGGAATTGTGACTCTTCTAGTGGAGGATAAAGTTTGTTATTTTACAATTTGTGCTTTCACTTTCAAAGCTTGCAAACTCCATCCTCACTTTTCATTTTCCTTTCTTTTTCAAGTATTCATCACCTCATTTTTTTGAACTATTTTTTTCTTTTCAAGCTTTTGAGGATCTTTGTCCCTCTTTTCCTTTCCATTGATTTTCTTTTCATCTTTTCTCTTTTTCTTTCAACCTTTCCAATTTCTCCTTTCACCAAAGATAATTAAGCACATGTTTATCCACTTTGTCTTTTATCCCCCACTAAATGTAGGTATCAAAGGCTCAAAAAGGCTAAGTGGTTAACATTGTAGTTTTGCCAAGAAAATAAGGAATTAAGCTCAAAGGGGCTAACTACGGAAGATTACTTCGGTTTTAGGAAATTTTGGTTAAGTGACTCTTTAGAACAAGATGGCTTATATCATATCACAAAATCTTACACAATCATGCTTTCAAACAAGAACTTGGGTAAGTTCTAGGATCACTAGAAATAACCTAGTCTACTCTCAAATGAACTAAACCGGATTATGTGTTCGATTTAGGGCTCAATTCTCATCGGTTTATTCAATAGAACTCTCACATTCATCAAATGTCCCCAAACGACAACATATCATGCATTCATGTCATCAAAGATCAACAAATATGAACACAACATGATACTATTATCCATCACAAATCATGCATACATTCAAAGCAAATAAACATCACCACAACTACTCACTATGGATTCCAAAGATTATCCATGCTCACATTTCACCAAAGATCCACTACCCAACACATGATCAAAACCAACTCAAACAACAATAAGCACATGGAAGCAAAGTGTGCGATGGTGCAAAATGTACACAAACGAATGACAAAACGGTGCAAAGGGTAACAACTAGTAGAAAAATAAAAGAAAAATAACTCCCCCAAACTTAGAATTTTACTATGTAAAAATTCTAAGTTTGGGGCTACAAGTTGTTACCTCCCTCCCTGCACATCCAATGCTCTTCAAAGATCACCATTGCACCACTTGCTTCCCCTCTCCAAAGTTGGTTTTGCTTCATTCTTCATTCTCCAAGATATGATGTCCACAATGCTCCTCGTCCATACCTACAAAAGAAACTACGCTATCAAAACTAATAAAGCAATAAAAACATGAAAGCAATAAAACCTTGGGTTGCCTCCCAAGAAGCGCTATTTTTAACGTCCTATGCCGGATGGATTTCTTGAGATGATTTGTTAAGTCACCCCATCATCATCTTTGCTCTTGAAATTCTTTCCACATCCAACCTTCTTAAACCCATTGAAACATCCACAAGCTAGCCCACCCGACTCTTCAATCATGTCATAGGAGGTTGACGCTTCATTCAACCCCAAACTTGCACAAGTAGCTTTTCTTAATTAGGGGGAGTTGTCTATCTCCAAATCTTTGTCTTCCACCTTGGGGTTCTCTTTCACAAAATTGATCTTGGGCTCTTCTTCCATCTTCTCTTTCATGGGCATTGGATAGTGGTCGCTCTTAGAGTATTCATACTCTTCATCCTCATCATCATCGTCACGGAATCTAACGGCTTTATAGATGTTGAATGAGATCTTCTCATCACCAACATTTAGTTCGAGCTCTCCGTTTCATACATTGATGATGGCTCCACCCGTTGCTAGGAACGGTCTTCCCAAGATCAAGGGAATTGCCCTATCTTCCTCCATGTCAAGCACCACAAAATCCACAGGAAAGATGAATTTTCCCACTTTTACAAGCACATCATCAACCGTGCCTAAGGGATATACCATGGAGCGATCTGCCAATTGAAGATTCATGGTAGTGGGCTTCAACTCTCCCAAGCCAAGTGATTTGAAGAGTGATAATGGCATGAGGTTTATGCTTGCTCCAAGATCACACAAAGCACGATAGGTTCCCTCCTTGCCAATTACACAAGGCAATGTAAATGAACCGGGATCTCTCAACTTTGGCGGTAACTTGGCTTGTATGATGGAGCTACATTCCTCGGTGAGGTGAACCGTCTCATACTCCACCATTTTTCTCTTCTTGCTCATAATCTCCTTCAAGAACTTGGCATAATGAGGCATTTGCTCAAGGGCCTCCGCAAATGGGATGTTGATGTGTATCTTTTTGAACATCTCCAAAAATTTGACGAACTTTACACCCAAACTCGTCTTCTTGAGTCGTTGAGGGTATGGGATTGGAGGCTTGTATGGAGATGGAGGTTTTATGCATCATTCTCTTTCTCACTTGTTTTCTCTTTCTCAACATCTTTCTCTTCAACTTTCCTTCCTTGTTGCTCCTCTTCACCATCTTCCTTTGGCATCATAGGGCCTTCATAGTTTGTGCCACTCCTCAATTTAATTGACTTGCATTGCTCTTTGGGGTTCAATTCCGTGGTTGAGGGGAATCGACCCAGCTTGTGTTGATTTCCAACCATATTAGCAATTTGGCCCACTTGAATCTCAATGGCTTTCACATCATTCTTGATTCCCATCACTTCATTTGCCAATTGACCAATTTTCTCATCTTGACTTTCAATCTTTTGCCAAGTCTTTGTCATGAAACTCTTCGTCTCTCCCATGAATGTTATGAACATTTCTTCCATGGTGAGCTTCGACGAAGACTCTTCTATCACACCATCTCGTGCATTGAAGTTTGACGGTGGTTGAATGGCATTGTGTGGGTTAGCATATGAGAAATTTTCATGGTTTCTCAAGCCGAGATGATATTGGTTCGGATTAGGAGGGTGATAGTTCCCATGGGTTTGTCTTTCTCCCCAACCTCTTTCTCTAAAATTTCGATCTCTTTGGTTGTTCATGTAGTGGGCCTCCTCGAATTGTGCATCATTAGGCTCCACTAGTGCTTTAGCCGTCATCAAAGAGATCAACTTATCCACTTTGTTGGATAAGTTGGCACTTTCTTCCGAATTTTGAGTGGAGGTTACCCTTCGATTTTGCCTTCTTTCAGATGACCATTGATTGCCATTTTTAGACATCTCCAAGAGAACATATCCTTCCTCCGTCGTCTTTCCCAATAAAGATCCTCCACCCGTCGAAGCATCCACCATTCCTCTTGTTTGGTGGTCCATTCCATTGTAGAAGTAGCAAATGAGTTGGTCTCGTGGGAAACCGTGTTGTGGGCAACTTCTAATCAAGTCCTTGAAGCGCTCCCATGCTTCGGCTAGAGACTCATCATCATTTTGCCTAAAGGAAGATATTTCCCCTCGGATTTGGATGGTCTTACTCAGAGGGAAATACTTCATTAAAAATGCATCAACAAGATCGGTCAAATTTTCAATGGTCCTCAAATCAAGGGAGAGGTACCATTGCTTAGCTCGGTTTCGGAGGGAGAAGGGGAATAGTTTCAACCGGATGTAGTCTTGTGGAACTCGATTGATCTTAACCGTTCCACTTATCTCGAGGAATTGACACAAGTGGAGGTTAGGATCCTCCTTGGAAAGTCCTCCAAATTGATTATTTTGCACCATAACTATCAAGGCCGGCTTGAGCTCGAAATTGTGAGCATCCACGGGTTCCCGACCCGCTCCTCCGTATGGCCTTGGAATCGGACGGAAATGATCCCTCAAAACTCGGTGTGGGCCATTCTCCTCATTCTCAATCGGATTCTCTCTAACCCTCCGTTGAAGGTTATCTCCCACGACCCTTTGTTGTCGATTTCCACCATTTCCATTCGGCTCTTCAACTCCGTCTACCCCTTGGTTCCCAACTTCCTCATCGACCTCCTCTACGATCGGGTTCTCTCTTCTATTCATCTCTTCTAACTCAATTCTTCTTCTCTCAGCGTTCCTTCTTCGACAATTAGCTTCAATCTCTGGGTCTAAGGGTAACACTTCTTGTTGGTTCCTCCTAGGTGATCATAAGTCATGTTTATCAAATGTTCAAAAGAGAGTGAGAATTGCAAGTAAGATGAGAAATAACAAACACAAATATTTTTGGGATTTTTGAAAATAAGGAAAGCAAATAAAGTGTCTAGACTAAAACTCTATCAACCTACACTCTAGAACTACAAAACCTCCCCGCAACGGCGCCATAAACTTGATTCACATATTATGCAACACCAAAATACACGACCGCAAGTATACGGCGTATATTGTATCGTGATAAGTACGAGGTCGGTCCCACGAGGAGGTGTAGTGTAAAAGTGGAGTTTGTCGATTGAATTTTAAATAGACGACGATCGATAAAGTTGAAATGTAGCAATTACCCCTAATTATCTACCCAAAGTTGTCACAAGTAAACAATTAAATGAGTAATATAGAAATCGATCAACAAATGCTCATGCAAATCACAAAACGAGAGAAATACGATTAAAGCTCAATTAAGAGAAGTGGAGGTTCCAAGGCATATGTCACACTAAGGGGTCAATTTTGATCAAAAGCCTATTCAAGTGGTGTTGTGTCGATTACTATAGGTTTGATCACGAAATAATGAATTAAAAGTTCTTTCGATCCAATTAATCCAAGAGAATTGTCACACAAACTAGTATCTCTACCTAGCATGCATAATAAACCTAAAAAAGGGCCATAAGATCATCTAATACCCTCCCAATAATTGATCCTCTCTCGAGCTCACAATAATATGGGGTCGAATGCTTAAATACGATTAATGAAAAAGATCTCTCAATCCAATTTCAATTAATAATAAATCAAACACATTATCATGGCCATTGACAAAATGTCTTGCAATGAAAGTTAAGCATTCAAATAGAAAGCAACACAACCACCAAAGAAACAAGAAATTAATTCATAAACATCATCCAAAGTATAAACATAGCCCTAGAACCAAAAGTGTTCTAGTTAATCAACAACATAATCCAATTAACAAAACTAAATGAAATAACTAATTAAAAAGAGAGAGAAATAGAAAGTTTAGTCTAAAGTACATTTGATTTCAAGAATGAGGGCTTATATAGTGTTGGGGTAGGGTTTGGGTGCAAGAATTTCAATTAGATCCCAAAAAAATGGCCAAAATGCACAAAGGGCACCGAAAATGAGGTGGCACGGTCGTGCACGGAGCTCAGCCGTGCAAAATTCGAATTTGACCTGCCCAAGAGCTCGGCCGAGCAAGGGCCTCGGCCGTGCACTTCCATAGCCTCAAAAACCTGTGTCGAGGTCGTCCGTCTTGTGCATTCGTCTCGGCCGTGCGCTAAATTTTACCATTTTTCCGGGCTCGGTCGTGCCCTCCTTGTTCGTTGTTTTGTGCATAACTTTAGCTTCGGGTGTCCGATCGACTCGATTCTTTTTTCTATTCCACTCCATTTTTCGAGCCGGATCTAATGGTGCACTCCTATATTTGATCCAGTGAAGCATGGTAGGCGTTTTGCTCCAAATTCCATCATTTTTCCTACAAAATCGACAAAACACAACATTTCCCTCATTTTGGCTAAAACCATCATATTCAATCCATAAATCAATGAAATCAACATCAAAATGAGCTTCACATGTGCATCTAAAGTGTGTAAATTCCACCCGAATCAATATCTACAACGGCGTTGGTGATATCGGCGGCTGAATCTCCAAATAGGGTCGAATTTTTTTTTTTTGAATTGTAATTAGGGTTAGGGGTTTTTTTTTTTTATTGTAGTTAGGGTTAGGTTTAAATTAAAATTATGATTAGTTTAAATTTTAAATTTTAGGGGAGTGTATGTATTTTTTTTGTATTTTATTAAAATGGTAAAATAGACATTTTACATAAATATTTAATTAATAAAAATGGAGGGGGAGTGCAATTAACATTCTTGGAGGGTATATACCCCACGCCATATCACAAATCTGAACCCACTAAAATATATCGCTAGAGCAGTTCAAACCATATCAAATAAAATTTGGGCCTATTAATGAAATAAAATTATTTTTTAATCCAATCTAATCTATAATATGATACTCCTCCGTCCACTATATGTTTTTCACTTTCTTCACAATTTTTCTTATTTAATTTTTTACAAATTATTTTTTTTATAAGTTTTTCACTTTTCTTTGAATATTTCCCAATAAGTTTCTTGTTTCATTTTTCTATCTCAATCATATCATTTATATTTTTTCTATTATTTTATTATATTCATTCATTATTTTCTCTTTCATCATAACATTACTTGTATTACATTTATTATTTTATTATATTTCTTAATCAAAACATTGAAAAGAAAGAGAAAACTTATAGTAGAAGTAAGAAGTATTTTTTATAATTGAGATTTCGACATTCATTAAGCTGACAGGGGTGACTACAATTTTTTGAACGAATGTGGTGTATCTAATAAATAAAGAATTAGGCTATGTTCACTTTGAGCTTTGAGTGGTTTTGAAAATCGATTTTTGAAACTTTGATGAATAGTAATACGGTAATGTTATGTATCCATCTGAATATCCAGAAGTTTTTTTCTGAATTAATTAATGTTTTATTAATTACATAATTACTGTTATGCTCTTAATTATCGATAATTTCTCGTAGATCAAAATAAACTGACATCGAATCTTTATTCTCCCAATACACATTATTACTCCATGTCATCATTAATAATTTTAAACGTAAAAAACATAAATAATTTCTCCCACTAATTTCTTCCATTAAATTAAGTTTTTTTAATTTCTCCCACCACTACCACCATTATGTTAAGTTTTTTTAATTTCTAAGTGTACACGTTGAAAGGATGAGTCAGACACTTTACCCTAACCAAATACCCTAAACCCTAGACCGTAAACACTATATGCTGAGAAACGAGTAGTCTAAGACAAGTCTACCATATTGAATATAAATTCATAATACATATTTGAAATTTATTTATTAATGAAGTCTAAGTGTACATGTTGAAAGGAGTAGTCGGACACTTTACCCTGAACCATTTACCCTAAACCCTGAACCGTAAACACTATATGTTGAGAAACGAGTAGTCGGAGATAAGTGTACCATATTGAACATAAATTCATAATACAAATTTGAAATTTATTTATTAATGAAGTCTAAGTATACACATTGAAATGAGTAGTCGGACCCTTTATCCTAAATCCTGAACCGTAAACACTATATGCTGAAAAACGAGTAGTCGGAGATAAGTGTACCATATTGAATAAAAATTCATAGTAATACACATTTGAAATTTATTTATTAATGAAGCCTATATGTACACGTTGAAAGGAGTAGTCGTACCCTTTACCCTAAATTTTGAACCCTGGACCCTTTACCCTATACCATGAACCCTATACCCTAAATCATTTACTTCATCAATGGACATTATTTAAAATAAATTAAATAATTCGAATAAATATTTTAAATTTTCTGAAAAGTTAACTTTAATATTTTACGAGAATAATAATTTTTACATAAGTTATTATTACGTGTCAATGCTAAATAATATATATATATATTTATAAATTTTTAGATTATCCCTATTTTATATCACAAATCTTATCTCTTTCATGTAAATAGAATTCACAAAAGTTAAAAAATATTGTATTCCTCAAAAAATTAATCGATCCATGTTTAGTAAATAAAATAATTTTTAGATCTAAATACAAGATTTTAAAAATAAACAAGTTTAACTATCTTCAAAATAATAATATATGATTTATAAAAGAAACCTTTTTAACAATGTATGAAATAAATCATTTCATCATACGTTAAATAATTTTATTTTATGAAAAAATATTTTTTAATGCTTCAATACATAATTGTTAAACTTATTCATTTAAAAACAATATATTCAAATCTAAAGTTTTTTTAAAATAAATTTGAAAATATTTTTGGAATGGTTTTTTTTTAATCACCGAAATTATATAATTTTTTGAAAACGATTTTTAGTTTTTCAAAACAACTTTAAAAAAAAATCGTATTTAATTATTATATATATATATATATATATATAAAATAATTTTAAGATTTATTTAATATAATTTTATTTACTAAACATCTATTGATTAATTTTTTGAGGAATGAAATATTTTTTATTTTAGTTTTTAGTTTTTGTGATTATTATTTGCATGGAAGAGATAAGATTTGTGATATAAAATAGGGATAATCTAAAAATAAATAATATATTATTAAAATTAAGATAGACTAAAATAAATTGAAATTAAATTAAATTAACGTAACTGAAATTAAATTTACATTATATTTATTAAAATTAAGATTGATTAAAATTAATTGAGAATAACTAAAATTAAATAAATTGATTTAAATAAAAAGATGAAGTTGTTTAGGGTTGAAAGAAAGAAGAAGAATAAGAAGAAAACGTTGAAATTAAGCAATAAGAAATAAGAAGGGAAGACTTTGATTTAAATACAAATATTGAAACTTATTTGATGTAATTATTGAGGGAGAGAAAGGAGGGTCAAATTCTAATATTTAATTCAAAAATAATAATTCAACAATATATTTGAACTAAGGGTATATTAGTCATTTTAACATAACTTAAGATAAAAATTGACTAAAATACCCTTTTCTGGATATTCAGAATCTGGATATTTAGCACCACCCATAATAATATGTGTGTTTCTTTTGAGTTTTGAAATACTAGTAGAAGATTTTAACTTTATGTCAAATCAATGTGTAAGATTGAATCAAATTGTATTATTATATTATTGTTGGATGAGATTATAATGATTAGTTGATTGTGTAATAATTGAATGTATTATATACTCCCTCCGTCCCACAGGAATTTGCACACTTTCCATATATGGATGTCCCATACCAATTTGCACACTCCATAAAAGGAAATATCTTCACAACCCTCACCCTTTAAATATACTCATATTTACTCATATGCCATTACTTTTCCACACTCAATCTACTTTTTACTTTACTTTATTCATAAAAGTTTACAAAACTACCCTTCAAAACATCAATCATTACACATTTTCTTACACATTTCTTAAAATGTGTGCCGGTCAAAGGGTGCAAGTTCCTCCGGGACGGAGGGAGTATTATTATATTATTGTTGAGAAAGATTATAATGATTGGAGTGACATTATATAGATATAACTTTATGTCAAATCAATATGTTTGATAGGGTGATTTTTAGTGAATTTTGAAAACTGATTTTTAAATTCCGAAATAAAAACTGGGGTAGAATTTTAAAATCCAAATCCAAAATGGGGAGGGGGAGGGGAGTGTCAAGCAAAAGACAGAGGTGCAAATAACCTTATCTAAAAGAAATTGATGGCCCAAATAAATTTTCAAAAGTATTTCCTACCTGGACTAGGGCTCCAACCTCTAGACTGGTTTTTTGTTTTATGACTTGAGATTTTATTTTTTAATTTTACATAAGAACTAAATAAACTTAAATTTAAATATTGTTGAATATTATTGTTTAGCTAGTATAAAAAAAATATGACAAATACTTGTGTGTATCAGTTACATACATGTAACCTATTTCTATTTAGTACAATTTTTTAAATGAGTGAATGTTACTCACGAGTTAAATTACATATTGTATAATATTAGTTTAAATATTAAATAAAAATAAGTTATATGTATATAACTGATATTGTTAGAATATACCATTCACAAAAAAAAAAAAAAAGGGAACTCGGAATATTAATTTATGGATTAAAATCAGCTTAAATTCGTTTTCATTCTAGTTCACGGGCTTCTAACATTCACATTAGCCACTTAAACTTTAACAAGAAAATGAATAATTTTGTTGGTTTGTTCGATCATGTTATAAATACAATTGATTTTTGGTCCATCAAATTCTAGATTCCATAAATATAAATAACACATTTTTCCATTCATTTGGAATACACAATTTTTTTTAATACATTAGACATCGTAATTCCTAAATACTAAGTCCAATAGTTCAAAATTATTCTTCAAGTTCTTCGTCATGAATGACGTTTGATATATGATCAAGCTGCTCCATCCATTCGGTCAGTGTTTTTCTACAAAAAAATTTCAATTCTTCTGCAAAAGGTCTTTGAGTTCTTCATCAACAATGTAGTTTGATCAGAGATCAATGTGTCAAACTCCTCAAATTGACATTTTTCCACAAAATTAAGATCACAAAACATTTTTAAAAGCACTTCTAGTTCTTTGTCAACGACAACATTTGACTTGAGATCAATGTGTTCGATCCCTTAGGGCATGTTTGTTTTGGGATGGGAAATCCGGATTTGGGATTTCGAAACTCCACCCCCGTTACACTTTGAGATTTTGATTTAGGATTTCAAAATCCCACCCTATAAATACATATAAACCCTATAAAAGTCAACCCTATAAATACCTACAAACCATCTATAAAACCTATAATCCTATACTATAAAGTTAAATCTTACCCTACATAAATCCCAAAACAAACACAAAACACAAAAAGCATTAGGATTTTGAAATCCACTAAATTTTGAAATACGAATTTCAAAATCCTCAAAATCCCAAAACAAACATGCCCTTAGGTGTGTTTGGTTTGGGATTGGCCCATCCGGATTTGGATGGACCATCCCCATCCCATCCCTCTCCATCCAAGTACTCATCTCAATACTCGTTCATCCCTATAATACACATATATACATATTTTTATACAATCACATATTCACATTACCTTTTTTTTCTATTAATTACTCATTCTCTCTCCTACTTTTTCATTCATACATTTATTCTCTCTCGTACTTTTCTTCCACACATTTATTCTCTCATACTTTTCTTCCTTAATTACTCCACTAACTAACAATAATAAAATAACATCACTTGATTTGTTATAAAATTCTCCATCCATACCTATTTTTCAATCTCTATTCAAACACATTTTTTATTCAATTACTATTCATGGATTATCCCAATGGCCCAATTCATATTTTTTCAATCTACATCCCCATCTCATACACCACAATCTCTAACCAAACAGTGGCTTAGAGATCGATGTTTCATCAAACAAGCTTCTACAACAAACTCAACTCCGACAAATCCCAACAACTAAGTCAAAGTCACCAAAAGTCAACCTCTAGAGAGAATCAAATGATTAAATTAAAGATTGTACTCGAAATAAAAAATTGATTAAAGAAATCATATCATCTTTGTAATTCTTTTTAAGATCATCCATTATTAAATACAAAATTCGTGTTTACGAGAGGTTTGGAGGAATAAAGAGGAGGTAGAAAGTGGGGTTATTTACTCTACACAAAGTGAGGTTTGTGTTCTAGCTACTAGAAGTCTAGAATGATGTAGACTTATATCTAGTGCTCTTCGGTAGAAATTATTTTAGTTAATTTAACTTGTAACTTATTTTTTTAATTTTTTATTTAATTTATATTTAATATAATTTTATCCCTATTAAATATTAGATCATGTTTTCATGTAAATAGAAATAAAAAATTAATTTCCATTCAACAAACGTCGAAAACAGGAGCACAAAACAATGTTGTAGATTCATTAATTTACATGCTCCTCATTTTCAATAATGTATATACCGTGCACATCTTGTATACACTGGATCTACATCTATCAAAGGACTAATCAAATTTATTATACCATGATGGAGGTTTTTTTTTGTTAATGGCGTGGCGCAAACATTAATCATATTTGGAGGACAAATTAAGACGTTTGAGAAAATGTTTATGCATGATTTGTTTTCAGATTAAGACAATTCCCATGAGGAGTCCAAAATTGTTGTATCTGATAAGATTAATGGGATAAACTTTAAGTAGGAAAATTAATTGCACATCCCTAAGGGCTCACCTCACTCTTCACAAGTCCAAGTTTGAATCCTCAGTCAATTGTTACTCCCTCCGTCCCGGGATAATTTGTACACTTTGATCGGCACGTTGTTTAAGAAAAATGAATTTAGTGGTTGATGATGTAAGATAAATGAGGGGTATTTTAGGTAATTTGATGATGTGTAAAGTGAAATGTATGGAAAAAATGAGTGGCAAATTTGAAAATAAAATGATGTTGTGAGGTTATTAATTTTGTGGGGTATTTCCATATTAAGAGTGTGCAAGTAATTTTGGGACGTCTCAATAAGAAAAGTGTGCAAGTAATCATGGGACGGAGGGAGTATTATTTTGTGAATTTTGTAACAATGATTTTTTTTTTAAGTTGTAGAGCTTAGCTTTCATTATTGCAAACACAAATAGAGGAAGGTAGCCCAGTCACAAAGTTTGGAAATTTATCCAACATAAAGAATTATTGAATTGACGAACTTCCTTAGCGAGTGTGTGCGCTAAAACATTTGCACCACTTCTAGCAAAGACAATCTAATTACATTGAAACATGATTTAATATTTAATAGGGATAAGTTATATTTGATTGATGTGACAATAACTTTTGTACACTTAATAAAAGAAAATATTTTCATAATTCACATATAAAAATATACACATATTTATTCATATTTCATTACTTTTTTACATTCAGTTTACTTCTTTTGTTATTTTATTCATAAAAATTTACACAACTACCCCTCAATACATCACCCATTACTTTTTTTCTTACACATTTTTTAAAAAAATGTGTGTCATTTCAAGTGCGCAAATTTCCTTGGAACAGAACGGATGGAGTAGATTATAGATTCACAGCGGGTCCGAAGATCTGAATGTTTGAGATACAAAATTAATTAGATATACAAAATTGGTAGTTTATAGGGTTGGAATTTAGTCCAACATCCTATTCATTTGTCGGTAGGGTATTCCTTGGAGTAACAATTAATTTGTTTTCTTGACTTTGGACATAAAAATAACCGACCATGGTACTATATGTTTTTTTTTTAAAATTAAGACCGGCCCGGTATTATTGCATCATAAAAGTATAAATTGAATCGAATTGTTCAAAATTAATATTGTTCTTTTTTTTTGGTTATGAAAGTTCATTTTTTTAGTTTAGTTTTTATATAATTTCTTAACTCTAATTCAAACGGTGTTTGGTTGACTAATGGAAGTAGGGATCGAATAAGAATGAAAGGGAAAAGTATTATCATTAATATATGATAATGCTAACTAAGAAGTGAACGAGAGAATAAGAATGTGCAACGTACCTAATTAATTCTTTAATTGAGAAATCATTCAACATTGACATCGGAAGTGAAAATTAGAAACCTGCAATAAAATCGGATCAAAGAGGGTTCCGACGACGATCCTCTGATGCTTAAGTCAGTTGAAATCGAGGAAGACAAAAAACAGTAAATTAATAGAGAGTGGGAGTGTATAGTGAAAAATGAGCTTATCCTAAAAAAAAAAAAAAAAAATGAATGAAGTAACTTATATACCTTTTAAAAGTTATTTATGGAGAAATGACAAGTTCAAGTCAAATGAGAGGACATCGGAAAGATCTCTCCTCTAAACTCATAGATGTCAAGCTCTTCTCTGATCTTGGGTAATTTAGGAGGACCTTCTTCTATATATTAGTATTCAATTGGTTATAACTTATAACCATAGGTTATATCCAACCTACCGTCTTCTCTAAGGTAAAACACCTCATGTGGTACCATCACACATGTGATTAGTCATCAATTTTTATTTTTATTTTTATTTTTGATCGGTAAAAAGATTATATTAAAACTGGGTACAAGAGATACCCGAGAAAATCAGTGTACAGGATATAATGTTTGAAAGTATTTCTAACTCTTACACTTCCACAAATTTCAGTTCATGCACTTAATTGGACCTAACACCCATGACCTGAAAGATGGATTGTTCCGAGTGGGGTATTTAACCGTAAACCAGCTCCACATTCTTGCTCTCAACTCCTCCTTGACTTTTGTGATCGAGAAGGTTTCGTTTTTTAAGAGTACTGCATTTCTCCATTTCCAAATCAGCCATACCACACATAGCCATATACATGTAGCGATCTTCTTTCCATTTCTGCACTTTATCATACCCCCAAAGCCTAGAAAGTTATCCAGGATGTTTGTCGGGAGTGCTGACGAGATCTTGAGCCAAGATAAACATTCCATCCATACTTGGTATGCTTGCGGGCATTCCAAAAAGATGTGCTTCTCGGATTCTTCACTATCGCCACAGAGTACGCATCTTAAATCATCATTCTGGTTGAGGATGTTTCTTCTTCTAAGGTTAGATCGTGTCGTCAACCTTCCCCATAAGAGCCTCCATGCTTGAGCCTTGACTTTTGAGGGTGCAAAATTCATCCATATGGTCTTGAACCCTTGGGCCAGCTTGACTTCCAGATGAGTGTCTTGGTTTTGGTTGAATAAGGTAGAATACGTCTCTTTTGTGGAAAACTCCCCTGTGTTCGATGCTCTCCATTTCCATGAGTCTTGAATTCCTGTTTTTGGTTTGAACTTGTCCATCACAGATAAGAGATCATTAAAAGATATTTGTTCCCTATCGAAAAGTGCCCTTCTCCATCTCCAAGTATTCCCTTCCCAATTGCCCATTTCCCCCACAGATTTCCCCTTGTCTATGCTAATCAGGTATAGTCTCTTAAATCTGTCCTTAAGTATTCCTTCCCCCGTCCACTTTTCCTCCCAAAAGAATGAATTATCCCCATCCCCTAGGACCTTAGTCAGATTTCCATGGAACCAACCCCCATTACTCTCACCTATCACCTTTAGAACATCCCTCCACCAAAGAGAAACCCTCTCAACCCTTCCTGTTGGGAAGAGGCCAAAGCCGTCTCCCCAAGCTACCCCATATCTAGACCGAAGAACCCTCACCCACACACTATTTCTCTCATTTATGAATTTCCAGCCCTATTTCCCCATTAATGTTTCGTTGAAGACACTAATATCTCTTATCCTTAGCCCTCCTAGATGTTTCATATTACATATTCTTTTCCAGTCGATCCCAATCATCAATTGATTCTTTTATAACACTTGAGAGGAGAGATGAAAAATATTTCTTAAAAAAGTAGTCTGTTTAGATCAGGTTAGAGAAGGTCACAAAAATCCCCTCTGCCTTATAAATCTCGAGCTTGTTTACCCTGTACAGTAAATTTAATTTAGTAAAATTTTTTTGAAGTGAAACCTTTTCTAAAATAAGACCCCATTATGTCATATCAATACCATTTAACAAGTCAATAAAAATAGGGGATTATTTGATTCTAGTCTAGTCCCCCGTCTCCATTAATCATCCTCATTTAAATATTTATATTTCAACAATTAGTATATCAATAACAATTTTTTAAAACAAAAATATTATATTGAAAATCAATATTACTACTACAAAATCCACCTATTGATGGGATTGAAAAAAAAAATATTATTATTTAGATGAATGAGAAAATTCATTAAAAAATTTAGATGAATGAGAAAATTAAAATTTTGAACGGAGAGATTCATATAGATGTAAGGAGGGATAATGTATTAATTATAATACATATAGTAACATATACATATTTATAAAATTAAAGAAAATCAAACTTTTTTTTTGTGACGTATTGGACGTTTATACTCATTTCAAGATTTAAATTTGAATCAAACGGATCTAATTAGCAGGGAAAACTATTTCATAGATTGCAAATAATTCCGACAACTTCAGGAGAAAGGGAGGCATTTACCTATTACAGAGATGGTGTGATTTGATTCTGGTTATTTGTAAATTAAATGATAGACAAATTAAATAAATACTCCCTTCATTCTAGAAAATTTTGCACCAAAAAGTGAGCAAATAAAGTAAAATAAATGACGAGTGGAGTGTTGATGAGTAATTTTATAAATTTTTATGAATGGAGTAAAGTAAATGATTAAATTGATTGTAAAAGTAATGACATTTTATTTAAATATGTGAATATTGTGAAAGTATGGTTTATAAATTACTTTTTTAAAATTTGCAAACAATTATAAAACGGACGAATAAAAAAAATGTGCAAAAAGTAAAAGTATTAATTTTATTTGATGCATGCACTACGAGATGGACTAATTCAGTATTCTACTTTTTCTTCAATTTTGCGTATTGATTTAATCTATAAACGAGTGATTAAAAAACGCATAACTAATCAAATAGTAGTACGATTGGAAATTAATATAATCGAATTTCTTCATCTCAATAATTATTTTAAGAAATACTTTATTCACTTTCTATTTGATCACATTGATGTGAAACCATAAGTCTACTTCAATAAGTTGTAGTACTTAATTGATTTAATAAATGAATCACAAACACTTGGCAAACGAAGAAATAATCAAGAAAACGTACGAAAAGGATATTTTTTTTCTTATTTGTATATTTTTTTTCATATTTCTTGCATGTACTTTTAGCTGCGCTCGCTCGATCAGATTAAACTAGTATCTGTCTGTTCTAATTGTATTCATAAAAATCCGAATCAAAATCAACATAAATAATAAAACATGTCGCCAAAATTATGTCAATATAATTTCCAAGGAGCAACACAATTTAATGTAATTATCACAAACCTGAAAGATCACAAGTGAAATTTTCTTACCCCCATAATTTTATTTCATGAAGTACTCATTAGAAGAATGAAATAAAAACATGATTGTTCTGTGAAGTTAACAATTACATTAATTATGTTGATCATGTTTTTTTAGCGATGCCTAGTATGATTATATGTTGTTAGGGGCAATTAATATAAATATATTAATTTCATATCTCTCTGCAATTGTTTGAACATTTAGATGAGATGATTTTTTCCATGGTATTAGAGCTTTAATTCTTATTTCAAGTTAATTCCACTGAAAACAACTACCCTCATATTAAATTATTCATTCAATAGGCCTCCTTACCAGAGGATAGAGGCGGGGATTTAGGGTCGTTCATATCTTTACTTCAAATCTCGTTGTACAAGTTCAGACTTTTACACCATATATGCAGTACCTTAATTCTATTATTCGTTATATATATATATAGAGAGTAGTGATATAAATTCAATAGTGAATTTCTTATGGAACTGATCACCACTTGTATAAATTTTTGTATACTTTATATATCATTTAAAAATATTTTATGTAGTCTGATTCCATATTATAATTTGTATATATATATTACGATTTTATAAGCGATCATGATTTTACGATTGAGTCAACAATTTTATTAGTCAACTTTGTATATGGAGTTTGATGAAAAACATATATGGAGTTTGATGAAAAACATTGAAACTAGCTTCTAAATTTTACTATTATATTTCGTGATACCATCGTCAATTAACGAGACTTTCCGCCCCTGCAGAACAAAAAATGCTAGTTAGTACAAGCAACATTAATAGTTAATTATTAAAAAAAGAAATTAGTCTACGTTGAGTAATGATTTATTCAAAACATACACTCATATATTAATATATATATATATATATATATGCTTGATTTAATTAATTAGCATGTTGATTATTTAGAAAACAATTCCCACCTTACAAGGTATCATATTCTCAAGTACCATGTAATAGCTTCCAACATTTGTCCACAATATATGCATTCCTATTGTCACGGGAGAGTATATTGCTAAGTGATGCAATTATTTTTTATAAACTGTACCTACCGAGATTCTGTAATGATTTGCATACCTTAATCAGCTTACTTTTTTTTTTAAAGAATATTTAATATTGTTTGTGGTTAAATAAATAAAGGGCATTTTGAGTGATTTAGTGTACAAATATTTAAACTTATATGGCGAGGTTGTAAGCAGATCCACGGAACAAATTTTATAAAACCACAATCCATAATTATATTCTACTCATTTTTATTACTAGGTTTTATATAATTGAATTGATTTCACCTCTCTAGAATTTTGAACTTTTAAATAAGTTATATTAAGTCTCAAACTTAAACCCAAACATCTTGGGTTCAATGAATTGATTTTACTTTTTTTTTTTAATTCGAACTTTTAGATATTGAGATTGAATTTTTCACTTGCATCAAATAATTTTGAACCAAACGACAAATTGAATGCCCTATTAGTTATTAGAGTAGCATGGATTTGAAAGTTATTTGCCACCAACCAATCATATTTTTTCACCCAACTACCCTCTTGCAATATATCGTCTTCTATTTGTGTACATGCATGTTTACTATACTTGATTACGCCTATTATTAATTTATAATTAAAAACTCTGCTCTGATTTGAAAATTGATTAATAGAGGTAGGGTAGGCACCCACCTATTTTTCTCAAATAATAAAATCATTATATATCTGCCAAAGTGATTAAGGAATATTTGGGAATTACAAAATCTATAACAGTGAACTAATTATTGGAGTAATAGATTGTGTAAAGATTTTATAGGAAAATAACGACATGCATGGTTGGGTCCATCTTAGACTGAGAGTGTGACGTATTTTATTGGAGTAATAGATTGAAAATTGATTTAATTATTTTAGACTGCAGATGCACTGAATGATACATATAATGATATAAATAACAATATTCGTATACAAATTAATGTGTAAAATAGAAAAAAAAATATTAAACTCAAATGTAGCATTGTTCCGACACAAATTTGGCCGAAACTAGAAACTTAAAAAGTGGAATGTGAGTATGTATGATCCAAATTAATTCAAAAGAGACAGAATTTGGGCATGGCGAGAAATGAAATTGAACAATATATATATACGTGGTCCCAATTTCTTAAAAATAATTCGACATCTCATAGTCGATCACATGGAGGAGATATGACAAAGGAATCATATATATATAGTCAATTGAATTCTAATTTTAAGTAGTAGTAACATATATTTGACCAATAATACTATTTATTGAAGGGTACGGTGTCATTAACTAATGATCTCCAAGAAAATTCAGACATGTAAGCCCTAGCTAGCTCTGTTCACAATTCAACATTTCGAATATGTTAATTTCGAATATAGACCACCTCATGTACAGTATAGATACAGGGGGGGTGATCCTTGTCCATTAATTTCTATTGCATTTAATATCCGTTCTTGTGTGTGTCAGTAGTGTTGTGTATCACTAAACAATAAGCAGAAAAAGTGCAAGAAAATATGACCCCATTAGGTATAATATGCATCACAAGAGTTGTTTAGAAGTTAGATTTGTTTGAATGGCTCTATTTTCCTATGTGGGGCCTCATAATCTTCCTATTTATACACCCCACACTTTGACACAAAGTAAATCACATGCAGTACTGCCATTACTTGCAACATTATATGGCTCTCCTTCAGCTTGTCTATCTCCTTTGTTTGTTCACTTTGAGTTCCTACAATGCTGCTGAGGGCCCACCACCTCCTGGATACTACCCCAGTTCAAGAATTGCCTCTACACCTTTTGAACAAGTTTTCACCAATCTTTGGGGCTCTCAGCATCAGACCATAGACCAGGGAACACTCACTATTTGGCTTGATAAAACTACCGGTAAGTAATCTTCATTTAATTGGTCCCATTGTTATTTTTTCCCTAAAACCGGTTACTCCTTAATTGGTTCGATTTTTTGTCTTAAAGTTGTCAGAATTTAAAGTATAACGTTGTTTCACAAATCTTTTGCGGAAAAGACAAAAGTTATGAGATCAATTCTACACCTCACACGCTAAAATTGTTTTCCAAAATAAATTCTGACAAGTTTGAGATCAAAACCGGACCAATTAATCAACAAGTTATGAGATTAAATTGAGAAACTCAACTTTTTCGAGACATTTTGCGTAAGCAACAAAATATATGGAACTAAAATGGATTTTAAATCAGATAATGAGAGGTGATTGATTATGATATGTCAACATTAATTATTTGTTGGAAAAGTATATTCAAGAAAGTAATTGTCCTACATTATAAATGCATTTAATTTGTTATGTAGATTATTCTACAATTAATTAAATATTTAATTTTGTAATAGTGTATATTATAATTGTGATATGTTGTTACATATACAGGAAGTGGATTTAAATCGCATAGGCCTTACTCTTCTGGTTATTTCGGGGCTGCCATCAAGCTCCAACCTGGTTACACTGCCGGAGTCGACACCTCTTTCTACGTAAGAAACGAAACAAAAACGGTCGCCCCAATTCGTCCAAATTTAATAAGTCTAATTTTTTTTAATAGTTCAACAAACTTAAATGCTCATTTTTTAAAATGACTATATTTATTTTCATAATACACTTACCTTTCAATATTCCTTAAAATTTGTGAAAAAGAAATCATACTTATTATGTTTGAACGGATGTAGAATAGTACATAGTAGTTCATCTCATATTTGCTACAGTTTGGCTCTATAGCAAATGAATTTGATTCAATTGTATCTAAAAATCTGAACTTATAACTTAATCTACTGATATTAAATTGTCGACTCGATCGACTAACATTAAAATTGGTGGGCGCAGCTATCGAACGTGGAAGAACATCCAGGGTCGCACGATGAGGTAGACATAGAGTTTTTGGGAACAAGAGGGGATAAGCCGTATGTGGTGCAGACAAATGTTTACATACGAGGGAGTGGAGATGGTAATAACATTATTGGTAGAGAGATGAAATTCCATCTTTGGTTCGACCCCACCCAAGATTTTCACAATTATGCCATTCTCTGGAATCCAACTGAAATTATGTGAGTCCACTCTTCCAATAATCCAAACATCATTATCATTTTTTTTTTCTTTTTGCTTTTGCATAATGCGACAACTATATATCATATATATATACCTAATTCTTTAATTGATATTTTTATTTCGTATGATTTGGACAACCATATTATATGATCTTTTTCTAATGCATGATGATTTTTTTTGCGTTTATTAAAAATATTTTCTACCCCACTCAATTACTTCATATGTTTGGTAGAATTAAAATTACTATACCAGACAAAGATTTTTTCCAATTCAAGACTCGTGAGAAGAAGAAAAAAACTACACTAATCTCGAGGGCCCATAGTAGGCACTATGTCAATCTATCACCAAGTTACAATCTCAATTATTGATGATATACGACATGCACATAATGTAGTACTTTTAGCTTCAAGTTATGTACCTTGTCGCATAGCTTTAAATTATGACAAATTCTTGTATGTAATTAGTTGTATATCATGTTATTAAATTTTAAGTGATTTTGATATATCATTAATTGTTCAATTGAATTTTTAGCCCATCCCGTTAAAATCAAGTCAAAATTAACTTAACGGTGCGCAAAAGTGTAACTTTTAAATTAATTGATGGTATTGATGTTAAAATGCAGATTTTACGTTGATGACGTACCAATAAGAAGGTACCCGAGGAAAAGTGACGAGACATTTCCATTGAGGCCCATGTCTGTGTACGGCTCCATTTGGGACGCTTCTCCATGGGCCACGGAAAATGGCCGATACAAAGCTGACTACACTCACCAGCCATTTGTAGGAAAGTACCAAAATTTCAAGATAGATGGTTGCGCCGCCTCTTGCCACCTCATCTCTGGTTCTCCCACCGCCTCCACCGGTCTAAGCCACCAGCAACACGCGGCAATGACGTATGTCCATAATAATTATATGATTTATGACTATTGTCGGGATCCACAGAGGGCTCATAACCTAACACCCGAGTGTTAGTTTTGGTATCATTAATACACGTCATTTTAATGATTAATTTATATTTGACGTATATTGATGGTACCACTTTAATGTTTCACTATCTATTGTTCAAAATGAACAAAAGTGAAACACGAAAAGTGAAACTGTGCATGTTAATAGAATATGAAATTAATACTAATATTATGTAAAACAAAGGGTCCGAACTAAGATATTGGTTACTGGATGAGTATTTTATATCTTGAATTATGTGAAATTGTTGTTACGTGACATGTCGTAAGGTTAGTGATTCATGAGCTCACATGAAAAACAAATATGTAAGGATGTATCTTTTTGTTTTCTTTGGGAGTGAATTTATACAGTATCATGGGTTATATATTTTTCTTTGGCAAATAAAGTTTTTATATTAACAGAGTTATATCTTTCCTTTTTTGGTTGTGTAACAAGTGGAAATTCCCTTCCAATGGCAAATCTCTCAAATTAATTTATTGCCCACATAAAATTATTTAGATTATTATTTTTCAGTAACTATGCAAATAACAAATACTAATAAAAAATATTATGTACAATTAATTAATATTATTCACTGAAACAACTAATAACTAATATAGTTCAGTATAAACACTAATATTGTTTTTAAAAAAAATACCGAGTATTGTTTAAAAAAAAAAAATTAGTTACACGCGATGAAACTGTAGTATACAAAAAATATATGGTTGTGTTTGGATGAAAGGATTTAGATATGAATTTTAAATTCATAATCTAAATTCCCTCCATTTGTTTGAATTAAAAAATAAATGAATGAATTTAACATCCTTAACATCTTTTTTTAATTAAAATTGAAAGGATTTGAAATTTTCACTAAAACCATGTCATTTAAAATACACCTATTTTTAAATTCTTTTTTAAAATAGCACCTCAAATCAAATACCTTTCATCCCAACACAACCTATATATATTATTTTGTTATATAATTTTCGTGAAGAACATATTAATAGAATCACATCATTGGATAGATACGCAGCCTTTATTTATTGACAGCTTTGCATAGAAAATAATTAAAAGAAATTGCTAAATATAAATTGATAATCCAGCAATAATTAAGGACCAATAAAGTGAATAAACCATCACCGAAACTATTAAGAAAATAAGTAAAGTGGGCTATGGGTATTATTATTTGCAAATTGCATATTTTATGAAGTTGACCCACAAAACTAAATAATTAGCCCATAAATATTCTGGGCCAACTCATTGCCAACAGTACTTTGGGCTAAAGTAAATGCATATTTAAGGCTAGTTTTAAAGTAAAATTCTAGTTGGATAATTATCTTACAAGACGACGCTGGATTCTACCCAAATAAAGATGTTTATCCAACTGACCCTAAAGGGGCGCAACGCAAATTAACTGGACTAGAGTCTTATCCGCTTCGATCTTAACGGATCGACAAAAATCGAAATATAACCCTAACCTAGCAGCTCACGTGCTAAACGGGTCATTAACGGACCATAAATAAAAAAGTTAAAAAAATTGAATTTTCAAAATATATAATTTACGTCGTCGCTGCAATGCTAGTTGTTTTTTGTGGCTTCTCGCTTCCGTGTTGACTGTAGCATCGACGAATGACATAATCAAATGATATTTGTGAATTGTTTTCTAAAATTCTATAAGTTATGAAATCTATATCAATAACTAAAAAATAAAAATATTATAAAATAGTTAAAATTAAAATAACTAATACTAATGGGTTAGTCAATCTGAAGTGTGAGTCGTAATATAAAGTGTGGACAAGCAATGGATCGTGCAAAATGTAAATTGTGGGTGTGAATTTTATTCGTTACCAAATCAGAATATATATATATATATATATATATATATATATAATTATTCGGGCTGACCCCCATGGTCCCTACTCGTGAGAGTATCAGACGAGTGATTAGAGTATTTGGTGTGCTCTAAGTGTAAAAACAATAACTAACTTTTCAATATAACTAGTTTGCTGATTCCCTAGGGGCCTAGGATTAGCTCATCGACTGATTGTTATCTATTAGAGTTAGGTGTGGAAATGTGATGTGCCCATAATTATACTCGTCTACTATAATTTTTTTTTACTTCATGCTAATACCATTTTGTGTGTGCTATCAGCTGACTTGGTGTCAACTGATTCTTATGATAGTTCGAAATACAGCAAGAAATATTATGTCGTATCAGTTGATTTGGGATTTGGTATCTACTGATACAATACATTTTATTTTAAACTTATGCTATGAAGATATGCGTGCTAAAACAGTAAATAACACAGTGATTTATAGTGGTTCGACCTCCAGACCTACATCCACTCTCACAATCCTAAATGTGATATTAATTCCTTATAAATAAGATATTTGCTACTTTAACATCCCAAGAGAAGACGACTTACTACTTTATAGTCCCAATAGAAGACTTTGAGCTTGATACACTACATGAGTGCAATTGGCTCTACTTGTTATGTCGAGAACAAGTACTCGTTACAGTGATTCACAACAAACTAGGCCTCTAGAGGTTTATGATAGAAGGTTGATTTTGTGTATATGAACTAGGTTAGATTTTTCCTTACAATCAAGATTAGCCTGATGCTAGGATTGAGAAAATCTCTCTAAGCTTGGAATATGTATATGACAATACATGCTTAGATTGAGTTCTCTCACTCTCGAAAGATGACACTTATTGAATCTTTATTGAAGTTCCTTTGAGTGTTCCTTGTCGTATGATCTTTGAAGCTCCATGCTCGACCCTGTATCACCTTTACTCGTAGTGAGATATGAGTAATGAACTCATATATATAGTGTAGATTTGAAATGTTACCGTTAGAGTAACTTCAAATCTCCACTATTTTAGGTATGTAATCTTTTATTGATACTCTGAATATTATCATTTAATATTCAGTCTATCTTTGACTTTAATGCTCTGTGCTATTTCAGCTTTTGTGTAAGAATCCTACGTCCGTTGTCGTGTTTCTATTGGTCCACATCAGCTTGTTTGGTGGCTCTCTAACAGATATATATCAGCTGATTGAGTCTAACTCAGCTGATTGTTTCTGCCTAGTAGAGTTGCTCACGATTCACAAAATATCAGTTCCGGTTCGGAACCACCGGTTCGGCGGTCTCGAGAAAATAGAATCGGAACCAGACCGGGAGAAATGGAGGGGCGGTTTGGTTCCAAAAATGAATTAAAATGTACACCCTCCCCCGTCCCGTGATTACTTGCACACTTTCCTTATTTGGACGTCCCAAGATTACTTGCACACTCTTAATATGGAAATACCCCACAAAATTAACACCCACTGAACATCATTTTATTTTCAAAATTGCTACTCTATTTTTACATACATTTTACTTTACATCTCATCATATCTACTTTACACATCACCAAATTATCTAAAATACCCCTCATTTATCTTACATCACAAACCACTAAATTCACTTTTTTAAAAAATTGTGCCGGTCAAACCATGCAAGTAATTTCGGGACGGAGGGAGTAATTTTTTTTTCTGGAACCGTCATTAGTATCTGGTAACTCTCCATCCTGCCCATGTTAGTGCCTAGTGGTATTAAATGAAGATTAGGAATTAAATAGGAAGGGAGGGGGAGAGAGAGACTAAACCATAAAGTCATGTCGCTGTGAATCAATGGTGAGATAGGCTCATATCCTCCTTCAACATTCTTTCATTCTTATCTGCTACTGCAGCATCTTGAAAATCAGGCGAATATATCATCAAACCCGACTATGCCCACGTTATCTCTTTCTCTTAGTATAAATTGTGACAATCTACTACTCTTCTTAAATATTCGCCCTCAATTAAAAATAAAATAAAATTAATTAGCGGAACCGCCGGTTCAAACCGTGGAACTGTCGATTTCAAAACCCAGGATAGAAGAATCGGACCGTGTATTACACGGTTATGGTTCAAGCTAGCCCACAGTTTCGATTTTGAACCGTGAACCGACGGGCTTAAACTGGATGGGCAACTCTAGTGCCTGGGCTGATTGTGTCTACCTCGGTTGATTGAGTCTGCCTCGGCTGATTGTGTCTGCCTCAACTAATTGTCTTCTTCTTATGCTCTTTAATCCTTGAGTATATGCGTGTAAGTCCACTGCATCAGCTGGATTCCCCCTCGGCTGATGCTACCAGAAGTTAACTATTACAAGATGAATAATGAAGTTGACTATACAAACAACTTTTCCTATTACAAGTGGTTTGACTTATCAAAACTAAATACAGGGGATATCAGTTGCCTGAATATCCCAACAGGCCCTTAATCGATCCGAGCGAAAAATGGCCGAATTTATACTGATCTATAATTTATTAAATCTAAACCTGTATATATTAGGATTAAATTGATTAATTCTATTAACCTAATTCGGATAAACATCTCTATGCTAAAAATAAGGTACACCGTACACCAAAATTTAATAAAAAATGAAAACTAAAATTTAATCAAATATCTTTAAATTAAAAAATATTTTTTAAAAAATCGAATGCATGAAAAACTAATCCTTTTGAATTACTATTAATTCTCCCGTGCAATATACACGGATTAAATATCAATAAAGTTTAACAAGGAACAGTAATGTAAAAATTATTATGATATAAATTAAAATTATTTTGACCACAAAATATTGATTTTTATTAAATTTATCTACTAATTAATAATTTTAATTACTGGAGTATTATAAATATAACGACATACATTAATATAATGTGAGTGCCTCACAGCTATTTAATTAATTATAGGAATAGTTACTACTCCCTCCTATCCTTTTTTATTGTCGTTTTAGATTTTTTAGAATTAGCAATTTAATTGACGTTTTGTAAATTTATCTCTAATATACCCCTTTATTTCCCTAATTAGGTAATTAATTGATAGAATAAGTCATCCATCATTCCAATAAAATCAGGCATGCACCCAGTTAAATTAACAGTCATTCATTTATTTATTAAGGACATATTAGAAAAATAGTTTATTTCTTAATATGTGTGTGGAGCTATAGGACGTCAATTAGAAAGACTAGGAGGGAGTATTAAGTATGAAGTGTTTCCTTTCATTATAATTAGATACAAATTCATAGTATTATTTTTTACTTTTTGCCCCTTTCTCCCTCGGCTCAAATTCTTTATGTGATCTCTCTTCTTAAATGTGGCGTCGCTCCTAGTCACGTCTCATTGGCACAGTGCAACGAATAGGAATAGTTGATTGATATTTAATTTTCAAATTTTAAATGGATTTTGCTCATTTGAATTCTCTCATTATTGTTCAAATTTCAAAATACACAATGCATGTCATTTTTGTCTTCTACACTCTCAAAGGGAAAATGTTCGTTAATCGATCGAAAGTTGCTCTAGTTTAATCAACCCCTCATTAAAGTAGTTCAGGTATCGATCGTTCATTGTATGAACCTAGAAATTCCCTATATTCTTTTAGAATAATTAAACAAAACTAATCTATCTTTTCGAATTTTGCTCAAGGTATTGTGTGTGTGACAACGATGGATGACCTCCCTATCATTCTCAGCGTAAAATATACCAGTGAGTGCAAGTTGATATATGTCGATCAAAGTACATCTTTTGATGATTTCGAGTCATGAATCCTGTTTAAGTTGGTTGATTTGAACCCCTACAATTTTTATTGTTTCTACTCAGTAGGAAGCGTTAGTATTTAATAGTGTCTGTTTGGACTCAAATAATAATGTGAAGAATTTTTTCACCCTCTGTCACATTTCATCTTTGAGATTTGTATCTGTTAATTTGAGACCTTTCACCTTCGACTCCCACCCCTGTAATGTTTGTAGGATTTCTGCACACAAAGAAAATGATGATGTTGATACTTTAGGTGTTAAGTTGTTTCAGATTGTTCAAGTGATAATAAGTCATTTGAAAAAAATCTTTTTTATGAGTTTATCAACGTTCAAAATAATTCCAAGAAAATGAAAGAAAATATATTAAGTCAAGATTTAAAGTTTTATGATAATGTTAGTATAGCAATATACCATGTTACGATGTGTTTCTTAATGTTTTTGAAAAGATGTTCTTATCGAACAATTGGGCAAACATAATGAAATGTGGTGTGAAGATAGAATTTAGGGGTTGGTTGTTGAATTTTGAGCTAGGCTCATCAAGTATACTTGTTGATGTTGAAATAAGTGTCTTCTATAATGATCCAACACACAGGACAATATTTGTCCAGTGTTGTAACTAATGTTTACCAACACTTATGACAACATCAGTATTTGTCATTTCTTTTCTCACTAACTCCAATCTTACAACTTGTTGCTCATAATGTCTGTAGTGCAGTTAGAAGACGTGGATAACAGCCAAGTCATGCAGTTGCATAGGAGTGGGAAGTTATTGAACGTGATATAGCAAGTTCCTACATTCAAGGAGTTTAGGGAAGAAGTTACCCGTGATCAAGGCAGAATTGATCTAAGGGAGTTGAGAGCAATTCGTGTATTGAAGTCTATAAATAAAGAAGCTGTCTCAACACAAAAGATATACAAGAAGAGAAACTAACTTAGAATAATATACTATCGAATGCATTTTCGCTTCTAGCTAGGAATATCATTGTTTCTTCTTGTAGATTGATACATTATTGTTACCCGAACAACTAGTGTATTTATCATTTCAATATCTACTAGATTATATGTATAGATCTATATAGTTTTTCCAAACCTCTAAGAGGTTGTAGACATTTTGTCACTTATTTTTAATATAATGATCTGTGTAGATTATTTATAATCTACACAATTTTTAAATACTTCCATTTACAAAGTGTATTTTATTTTCCGCTGCTTAATGTTGTTTGGATAGTGTCAACACAATAGACAACACCTCTGATTTCGCACGCACACTTTCAACACTATTCAAATGAGATTTAAGTTTAAGTATTTGAAGAACAAACATATATACATTCACATAGTATATCATTAATCAGTTGATTCCAATTGTAATTGGTTTATAAAAGAGAAATTGCACCCAGTGACTTTATTATTCCTTGTAACGGAAGACATATTTGTTCACAAGTGTGTTAGGAAGATGAATTGTTATTGTAGAATATTCAAAATAAACCAACAATAGGAAGAAGGAGGCTAGGTAATGGATTTTATAATGATTGATTATGGGCTAAATATTTAGTGGAAAGTTTGGAGAATTTTAGAGGTTGCTTAAAACTATATATTTGAAGGTTATGATAAGTTTAACGACCAACTAAGATTGTATTGTGATGTTATTGAAGAAACGAATCCAGGCAGCGTGATTGCCCATATTCCCTTGAGCACAACTCGAAATCACGCCATTTAGAAGGTAGAACATCTGAACTCACCCGCCCCCGATTTCTTCTGTTGGGTCACTTTACCATCAAAAGGCGCTTCAACCCTATGGATCTTGCTGAGACGGTGAAGAGGGTGTGGGGTACTGAAGGAACTCTTACTGCATCCCAGGTGGGGGATGACATGTATGTCTTCGAGTTCGGTGCTGTGGCCAAACGCAACAAGGCATACCATCAACAACCGTGGAAAATCAATGGGTCTTGGTTTGTGGTGGCCATACTCACTGGGAGGGAAACTCCAGCCAATCTGCATGTGAAAAAGGCTCCGGTTTGGGTCCAGATCCATGGGCTCCAAATCTTGATGATGAATGAACCAATAGGTCGAAAGCTTGGTGGGTCTATCGGAGAAGTTCTGGAGGTGGACGTGCCGGCGGAGGAACTTATGGTGGGACGATGCTTACATGTTCGTGTAATGCTCAACTTGGAGACCCCCTCAAGAAAAGCATGAACCTACCATCTGAAGGTATGCAACTAAGTATCTTTTTCCGCTACGAAAAACTGGTGGATTTCTGTTATGTATGTTGACTTTTAAACCATGTGGAAAAGGATTTCCCCTCTAAGTACGGACAGGAACTACACATGAAAAAGGTCAAAAGAAAGTTCCCATTATGGCTAAGGGCGATAGGACAAAAAGGCCTTACAAAGACAGATCTTGAAGAATGGGAAAAGATGATTGCCAAACCGGCAGGGGAGAATAACCAACCAATCAACCCTCAACAAGTACAGGAGACGACAGTACAGGTGGAACCAGGACAGGCGACTCAAGGTACTCTGGCGGCGGTAGTGGAAGAGGCAGGAAACCTGGGATCTTGGGAAGGCACAAACCAGAGCCCAAATGCTTTAAATCCTGTATTTAATGAGGCCACTCTTTTTGGGGAAGAACAAATCAACCACTATGCCCAGTACCCCAGATTTATGCCATTTAATGGGGGGGGTTTCCTTACTCATTTAATGACCAGTACATGCAGAACATGGGGCTGGGAAAACCCTTCTTCGGAATGACTAACCGGCATGATGGGACCTTTGGTGTGGTGGAGAAGGGTGAGTCCAACAACATGGCATCCAAAATCCGCCATTTCACAGCACAGCCCAAGACATTGACAGAATGTCTGTACCCACCAGAATCTCAAAAGATGCAGAAAGCACAGGAACAGCCACAAAAGAAAAGGGTGAGGCAAAATCTATTGCAAGCAAAACAGGAAGAAGGGGTGAGAATGGAGAAAAAAGCGGAGGAGCAGAAAAAACAAGCCCAGAAAAAGAAAGGAGCCAAGAGAGCCAAAAGTGATGAGCAGGCTAAGGATTTGGGCTCTCAGGCGGAGGTTGGGGACACCCAACCCCGCCCGGCCACATGAGTTGTTTGGTGTGGAACGCCTGGGGTTTGGGAGGCACACGAGCGTTTCAAGCTTTAAGCCGCCTAGTTAGGTTAGAAAAACCTGATGTTTTATTTGTGATCGAATCAAAAATCTCTGTTAATGTAGCTAGTTCTATGAAGCATACTCTTAGATTTGGTGTGTGTATTGGGTTGGATGCCATAGGATCGAAAGGTGGAGTCCTTCTTTTTGCAACTAATGAAGCTTCAATATGTTTAACTTCCTACTCGAATGACCATGTTGATTGTGTTGTCTCTCTCAATGGTTTTCGTTTCCGATTTACTGGTTTTTATGGGAACCCAAAGACCCATTTACGATATATTTCATGGCAATTATTGAGAGTTATTCGTAGAAGTCATATGGATAATATGGACTTACCTTGGATAGTTGGAGGAGATTTCAATGAAATACTGGAACAAAGTGAAAAGCACAGTTGCAAGTACCAAAACATGCGACTGATATCCCAAATTCGGGGGTTTCGGGAAGTTCTCGACGATTTGGAATTTAAGGAAGTACCTGCAAAAGGACCGAAATTTACATGGAAAAATAAACGGAGGGGGGCCGAATTAATCCAACAGAAACTGGATAGATTTTTTGCGTCGTCTTCATGCTTCACAAATGAAGTATGGTTGGAAGCTAAAAATCTGGGCTTCTTCAGATCGGACCATAGGGCTGTTAAACTTGTTATATGTCCGCAAGGAGGGAGGAGAGGTAAAGAAGGGAGAGTACCAGTCTATTTTGAACATAGTTGGTTGTCCGAAGAGGGGTATACTGACATACTCAAAGAGTGTTGGGAAAACAAATATTCAGCTGCAACTGTATCATCCAAGCTGGAAGCATGTAGGCAAGACATACAAAATTGGGTAGGCAGCACTTTGGGAAGCTTAAAGAAAAGAGTCGAGGCAAAGGAAAGGCAAATGGATCAACTCCTAGACAATGTAGTAGACGGAGCAGATGGAGATCAGGTAAAGGAGGTGGAGGCAGAATTAGAAAAGCTAAATTCCAAACTCGAAATGGGGTGGTGGCAACGGTCTCGGAACTTGTGGATCAAAGCGGGGGATAGAAATACGAGGTATTTCCACAGGCAAGCTTCGGAGAGACAGAGAGTAAATGACATTAGAGGCCTATTTAACGACAACAACAGTTGGTGTTCTAGTGAAAAAGGGCTGGTCGATATCATACAAGACTACTTCCAAATGATATTCACTACAAGCCAACCGACTTTGGATAGCATTCATGAGGTGGTGGGATATATACAAATGGAGCTAAACGATGACGCAAATGAGTTGTTAAACCAACCGTTTTCTGAGCAAGAGGTGATTAAGGCAGTCAAGGATATGCACCCAGGGAAGGCACCGGGACCGGATGGAATGTCTCCATGTTTCTTTCAAAATGGATGGTCGATTGTGGGGAAAGACACCACAACTGAAATTCTGGAGGTGATCAATGGGGGCAAAAGTGTAGAGGAGTGGAATAAAACAATAATCACACTATTACCAAAAAAGAAAGAGCCTGAGAGGATTACTGATTTCAGACCTATAGCCTTATGCAACGTAAATTACAGAATCCTTGCACGAACCATTTCAAACAGATTGAAGATGGTATTAAATGAGGTGATAGATGAGGAGCAAAGTGCATTCGCACCAGGGAGGTTGATTTCGGATAATGTGATGTTGGGGTTTGAATGCCTACATTGGATGCGCAACAGTAAAAGTAATCCGGGGTACGCGGCTCTGAAGCTAGATATGAATAAAGCCTACGACAGGCTTGAGTGGCCTTTTCTTGAAGCGGTAATGCGGAAAATGGGTTTCCCTCTGAAATGGATATCACTTATCAATGAATGCGTGTCGACGGTCAAATATGAAATCAAGATAAATGGGAAGATTCATGGGAACATCACACCTTCTAGGGAAATTAGGCAGGGTAATCCACTATCACCCTTCCTATTCATTTTGTGCTCGCAGGGACTTTCATCAATGCTTACGCATTTGCGCACCTCTGGAGCTATCGAAGGGATTAAAGTAGCAAGAAGTGCACCCGAAATTTCTCATATACTGTTCGCAGATGATAGCCTTATTTTCTTTAAAGCGTCAACCCAGGGTTGCCATCAAGTGGTTGGAGGTGTAAGAAAGTACAAATTGGCCTCGGGACAACTCGTTAACTACCAAAAATTTGCATTGTCATTTGGTCCAGGCACACCAGCTAGGCGCCGGAACGCTATCAAAAGGATTCTGGGGGTTCGCATCGACCAGGGGCACACGTTGTACTTGGGCCTCCCGACATTTTCTATGAGAGCGAGGCGGTTACAGTTTGGTTTTCTGGTGGACAAGATAAATAAGTGGGTGGAAGGTTGGAGGGTGAAAAAATTATCAATCGGAGGAAGAGAGATCCTTATCAAGGCCGTTCTACAAGCCATACCTACTTATGCGATGAGCTGTTTCAGAATCCCAACAACAATCTGTTCGGACATAGAAAGGATACTTGCTAGGTTCTGGTGGGGTTCATCAAATACAGAAAGTAAGGTACACTGGAGGAAATGGGACAAACTTTGTTTGGGGAAGGAGGATGGGGGAATGGGCTTCAGGAAAATGACAATGTTCAACCAAGCTCTTTTGGCCAAACAAGTATGGAGAATCATGTGCAACCCAAACTCGCTAGTGGCTAGAGTGCTTAAACAGAGGTACTTCAGAAATGACAATATTTTGGAAACAGAGGTTGGAACAAACGCATCCTTCCTATGGAAATCTCTGTGCTGGAGCAGGAAAATTATTGAGCATGGATTGAGGTGGAGAATAGGGGATGGGAGGAATACTCATATCTTTAAAGATGCTTGGGTGGAAAATTTTGATTCGGGCCGCATTTCATCGAGGATAGCCTCAGGATCTTCAGTGGCAAGGTTTATTAACACAAATGGAAGCTGGAACGCAGAATTGGTGGAGGCTGCTTTCTGGCCACTGGAAGCAATCTCCCAAGTTTGATAATTGGCCACCAAGGGGAGCTCTTTCCATACCTGCTTCACAGATTTACAGAAAAACAAAGCATGAAGGGTTGTTGCTCTTACCTCCCCACACCATTTGCATATCGTGGTTGAAATGATTCTCCTCCTCTCCAAGTTCGCTTCAACTGGTAAAAAGTCATTTAATACCCTCCACCAGAAAATACGAACTTTAGGTGGTACCGTTAGTGCCCACCAGCCCCTCCATATCTTTTGCTGCTCCACCACCTTCGATGAGGATGCTCCCTCTTGATTGCATGCCTCCATTGCTTGTGCACTTCTGTACCCAGATTTAACATAATAAGCCCCATGCTTATCAAATTTCCAATAGAATGAGTCTGCGATACCCTCCCGTCCAATTGGATTTTGGAGGATCGCCCGGTCCGGTTTTGAAAACATTAGGGACTAGGATACAACTAAATCAAGGATTAAATAGAATAAATAATAGATATATGATTTGTCATTATCTGGAATAAATATAATAATAATAAATCTACATACATTTATTATTTAATTGATTTAATGTTATTATTTATCTTCCAATCAAAATTTCTTATATATTCAATTCTAAATCTACACACATTTATTATTTAATTAATTTAATGTTATTATTTCTTATATTATTAATCTTGTCAAAAAATAAAAATAAAAATGGAATTAATAATTTATATGCCTTTCATTACGTTAAGGCTCCGTTTAAATGGAGGAATTTGATCTATGAATTTTAAATCCATCATTCAAATTCACTCCCCTTGTTTGGATTAAAAATGAAATGAATGGATTTAAAATCCTAAGCATATTATTTGAGAGAATTTTAAATCCTCTCTAAAAAATCATGTTATTTGAAATCCATCTATTTTTAAAAATCAAATCCATCATCCAAACACAACCTAAGCTAAGGTATTTCTCTTACGATTTGCAAAAAAACCCCTATAAATACACCTTTAGTAATATTGAATGATACTTTGAAATTCAAACTTTGAAAAAATTGAAATGGAGCATAACCGTCTTTCACCCCAGGTTACCAATGAGCATAACCGTCTTTCACCTCAGGTTACCAATGTTATGGAGCTGGATATGGATCCGGATCTTCCGGAGGCGCATATGGATCCGGAGCTTCCTGAGGAGCTATCGCAGAATTTCCCCAAGCGTCCGGCGATTGAGAATTTCCCCAAGCGTCCGGCGATTGATTCAAAGGCAGATCAGGCGGATGCGAAAATGCTTGAGGAGGTTTCACCACTTCTCGAAGAAGATTCGTTGATGACGGTGAAGACCTTTCTATTACTTAAAAACGCTTTTCCCGGTCCCGCTCAGTCTGATCCGGATCTTTCGAAGGAAAATCGTCCAATTTTTCCTGATAATTTTTTTGAGCAGTTGTTGAATCTCTCGAAACCTATTGATTCTTCGAAGTCAGAGGCGGATGTTATGGAGCTGGATATGGATCCGGATCTTCCGGAGGCGCATATGGATCCGGAGCTTCCTGAGGAACTATCGCAGAATTTCCCCAAGCGTCCGGCGATTGAGAATTTCCCCAAGCGTCCGGCGATTGATTCAAAGGCAGATCAGGCGGATGCGAAAATGCTTGAGGAGGTTTCACCACTTCTCGAAGAAGATTCGTTGATGACGGTGAAGACCTTTCTATTACTTAAAAACGCTTTTCCCGGTCCCGCTCAGTCTGATCCGGATCTTTCGAAGGAAAATCGTCCAATTTTCCCTGATAATTTTTTTGAGCAGTTGTTGAATCTCTCGAAACCTATTGATTCTTCGAAGTCAGAGGCGGATGTTTTCGGAGGAGGAGCATTGGATGAGAAAAAAATTTCTAAAGCTGGCTGCTAAGTCGTCCAACCTTGGTCTCATATTGCATAATACGTTTCTGAACAAGGTATTTTGCTTTGATTTCTTAAGTAACTCTACTCCTAGAATATTAAATGGTATTCAGAATATACGGGGTTCATTCCGTGGCATGTTATTGGTAGAAGATTTATTCGGTAGACTCTCATACGTCAATATAATTATTATGACCTCTGTAGAGTTACCTCCTTCTCCTCTGAGTATCACTAAGTCAGATCAATATTTTACACGGTATGGTCTTGTATTTGTGAATAATACATTCAAAACAATAGTTTTGCGCGGTGGAGGTGGAAGCAGCACTGTAGTGATAGAAATTAATGAGTTCGATACTCTGGTTTCTCTGAACTCATTGCAAGCAGTGGTGTCCACCTTTTACATGAGAATGAAGTTCCCCGTTGGAGATGAAGTGGGTGAAGTTCTTGGTGATCAGGTCAGTGCTAGGAGGTGCTATGTGGACGTTGTGAACCAAGCAGACAGAGTTTTCAGGAAGGACCAGGGAAGAGGTGATGATCCTGTGGGGAAAAGAATGAAAGAAGGAGAGATGATGGAAGAAGATCCCCATTTGCAGATCAGACCCGAAGAAGAAACTATGGCAGTGGAACTGCTACCTTACAAACATGGGACTTTGGGGTTTTGCTCAAAAACTCCTTCGATAAGATGCAAATGGAGGAGATTTGTATGACTACCTGGGCTGTTTGGAAGTATACATGCGTGAGATGGTTTAATCCAAAAGAAGTTATGAATCGAAGGAAATGCTCTGAATTTGTACATGGTGCACGTCTCTACCTGGAAACGTACCGGTAAGAAAACAGGGGCAGGGGTGAGGGGCCAAAGAATGACAGAAGCAACGATATCACCACCCACATAATGGTAATGTCAGTCTCATTGCAGTCGATGCAGCTATATTTGAGAATGAACAGCAGGCTGGGATTGGAGTGGTCTTGCTCAACCCCCCTGCAAGAAGTTGATGGCGAATGGGGATATCCAATCTCCGGATATGGATCGATACTAGGAGTGGAGCTACTTACGATAAAAAAGGGGCTACAGATTGGGCTGAGACAACAACCAAAAGTGATGCACATTCAATCGGATTGCTTGGAGGCAGTTCAGCTAATCAAGAAGAGGAAAGATTCTCGGCGGAGTGAGGGTCTAATTCTACAAAGCATATGGGGCCTGATGGAAACGGTACATGGATGTACGATCCGTTACGTCCCTCGTCAGTTGAATGTTCATGCCCATCGTCGGGCTAGATATGCGGCGATCTCCCTTGTCTCTCACGATTGAGTCGGGGCAATATTCTTTTTTGTGAGGAATACCTTTTCATTTCAGTGTATTGTACTTTATTGGTGTTATTTTCTCAATACATAAAAGGTTTTCCTTTCAAAAAAAAAAATGCTTAGATGCTCTCAGAAGTGGTCGTCAAATGTAATTCATCAATGACACGTTCATGAAGGGACGTGCTAAGGGCACACTCTTAGCAGCTACTACTTTCATACATATCCCTAATTACATACTATCTCCCTCCATCCCGTAATTACTTTCACACTTTCCTTTCGGAACTCTCACAATAACTTTCAAACCCTTAAAATGGAAAACCTTTATAAATTTCACCCTCACAATATTCTCAATTTTACACAAATGACATTACTTTTTCTCTACACATACACAAAAGTTAACTCATTTTTTTACTTTATACATAAAGTTTTACAAAATTACCCCTTAAAAATTCACTCATTATTACAATTTTTTAATATGCGTCTTCATCTACATATGAAAGTAATTTTGAGATGGAGAGAGTTTTTTTTTTTTTTTTTTGCGCTAAATTTTACCCTTTAAGTTCAACTTCAAGCTATTCAAATAACAATGGATCCTTGGGGTCGTGTTTTACTGATTTTGGAGGTTTTAGCGCGAGTTGTAGTGTGCAATAATTTGTTTTTCTTTAGAGTAGGTTTGTTATCTTCTTAGATTGAGGCACTTTAAGGAATGTTGGTATGCTTGATAATTTTTTCACTCTCTCATGATTGAGTTTGAAGAATATATATATATTTTTTTGCAATTGCTTATGTGTACCAGTTACATGTATGTAAATGGCTATTTACCCTACTTTTTTAATAAATCCACACTCCCTTTTTTTTAGGCACTCCCTTATTTTAGGCACTTATGTGTACAAGTTACATACATGTAACTAAACCCAATTTTTTACATGGGTTATTTGTTTTTACCTTTTTTTTTTATTAATTTCACCCCCAAATTTTTTAAAAGAAAAATACATGTAAAATACTATATTAACATTTTATCAATTAAATTAAAATACAACTCATTAAAATTATAATTATACACCGACTATCGATTCACCAATGAATAACAACGAAGTCAAATATTATTCTATTTTTTTAACTTTTAAAAAATAAATATAAAAATATAACGAATATTAAAAAAATATGAAACTCAAAAATAAAATTATGAAATAAAATTTCCAGTTTATTTTTTCAAAAAATGACCAAAATTTAGGAAAAAAATACGAAAAAAAAAAATCGAAAAAAAAAAACTAAACTAAAAAAAATTAATTTTTTTCTAATTTGGGTATAAATGTATGAATATGACATGCTCACTTTCTAGCTTTAATCTGATTTATAATAACTAAGATTATTTTATTATGTCTTCATTATTTCTAAAATTTGTATCAGCTTTATTATTTTCTTTGGGGTCATCGTCATGTTGATGCATTATATGTTTATTGAGTATGATCGTATCTATTAATTGAATTGTGTGTTCAGTGTGATTCATTCTCACTTTTGTTCTTTTTACTAGTTAGTTAATATCATTTTTTCGATATTGATGTATTAATTTGCATGGTATGCCTGAAATTATAAATGTGTTAAGTTATGTATTTTTTGTTAATTATAAATATTAGTTTAAATACGATATAGTATTAGTACGTCTATGGTATAGTACTAGTTAATATATTGTATAGTACTAGAGATTAATGTGGGTATAAAAATATTACGGAGTATTTAATATATGAACTAATACTATACAATATTTGAATTTATACTATATATTTGAACTAGTACCATAGAGTATGTGAACTAATACTATACAATATGTGAACTAATACTATACTATATTTGAACTATTATCATAAAGTATGTGAACTCGAAACTCGAAAAAATTAAAACATATACCAATATAAACTAATATTATAGTGTATATGAACTAATATGTACAGTACTGCATATTAACTAATAATATATCATAATACTCATCAACGGTTATCATAACACTTATAAACTAAAAATTATATTCATAAAAAATTAAAATAAAGTGATTAAAAAATGAAAGTTCAAATGAACAAAATAATTAAACAATGTAAAACGAAGTTAAATTTGTAAGGAATTAAGTAAAATTTTGAAAGAATAAGGTGAAAATTATACACCAATTAATTAAAGTAAAATAGTAGCAATAAAATTGAACACTTGCCTAGCCTAAGAGAGGTGAGAGTTTTATTTTTTAAAACAAATTATTATTATACTATTTAATACTTAAAAAAACAATTAATATTATTTTTAAAATTTTCTTATTAGATTAAAAATTTTAGAATAATTATTTATGACATAAAAAGAAATTACGTTAAAAAAATTTGAAACACAAATGATAAATAGGAAGAAAAATAAATTTAAAAAATAATATTAAAAAGATAAATATAAATATCAATTGAGTAAAATTAAAAAAAAAAATTTTAAAAAAAATCACTACAATTAGTATTAAAAGCTTTTTTTTTACAACAATTATGCACCTAGGCCTAGGAGCACGGATTCTAATATATTTTCCAGCCTTTTTATTTTGAAGTTCTTTTTTTTGAACAATAAGTAACTACTATCTTCTTTTATTTTTATGCTTTTCTCTCCTCTATTTTTTTTTTTTTCTTTCTATTTCTCTCTATCTCATCCTCACATCCTCATCAAATCAGCTCACATATAATACTATTTCTCTCCATATATCTCATTCTCAACTTAATTATGTTTAATTAAGGTGTGTAATGTAAATGAGAAACTTATCTAAAAATGTTGAAACGGGGGATGTGTATGTAGTATGTATTCGAAAGCATCTTTAGGTTAATGTGGATATTATCCAGAGAGAACCCCGTGACTCCCCCCTTATTATTTAAACAACCCTCTGACACATCTCACCTGCCAGCCTGTTTCCACCTCTATTCTTTGTCTCCCTCTTTTCCCCCATTTATTCCCTCCTCTTTCAAACTCTACATTCATTATTTTCCTTATCAACTCAACTAATTCTCTGCAATCGCATTCAATTTCAACATTTCAATTTTCTCTTCATATGAATATTTATTATTTAATAATGAACTCGATTGTGATTATAATTTATAATGCCCCGTTCATTCATTTACATCTCAACGGATTAATGAATGAAGACTGCAGTTAACGTAACAAATACGAGAAAACCGGAGTCATGGCATGGGGTCTGAACCACTTTTGTTTTTTGGCAATTTGCTTGTCCCTAACTGCGACTTTTATAATTCCAATAAATAATAAAATAAATAAACAAATGAATTGACTAATCTAGTCACCCCTTTGTACAACGATGCGGACCATGTGGACCTAAACATGTGATTCCATCTCCATCTCTACCCTAAAATAATGCAACCTTTTGTACAACATGTGACCCATCATGTACAACTCCCCCAAAAAAGCGACGAATTATCTCCCACCATGTCGGATGTACAACCCACCATTGCACAAAATACACCCCTAAATTCCAGCTGTCTCCAACTTCGGATTTCCCAATACACGTCAACAAATCCAACGCACCTTAGCTGGATCTCACCACGTGGACGCGCCTCATTGGATGGAAACCCTTGACTTCTTGTGGGACCTGTCGAGTTTGCCAGATAGGCCCTCGAGAATCTGCCACGTGGCATCACCTTCCATCATCGGGTTGTAAAACTGTAGGGCCTTCGAAACCCGTGGGTCCCTCAGGTTCCTCTGTATGCTGCTCAGGTTAGTAGACGCCACGTGTTCCAGAATTTCACCAAGCTTGTCCACGTCATTCTCCGCCACCGTAAGTGAAATGTCCGCCCACGGCACGGCGGAGGAGAAGGGCAACCGGATGGAATCAGCTATGATGACCGGTACACACCCTAGAGCAACAGATTCAACAAGCCTCGGACTCCATGGGGCCCACCCCAATGGGCATAAACAAAATTTCGAACGAGCAATCTCTGACTGGTAACCGGCAAACCTGTGCCTCCGTAAGTAAAAACGCCGGTCGTTACCGTATTTCCGCAATATCGCCGTCCGCACACGTCTGCCGGAAAAAAAAATTAATGAGAATTAATTTAAAATCGAAATTACATTAGAGCATTAATTATGGCTTATTAGTTATTAAACTTACTTGCTGTAAAAACGTCCGCTAATATTCTTCGGATGGACCTCCATTTTCCCCCTAAAAAAAGCGAAAATGTCCCGTTGACCGGTCAACGGCAACTTCTCCAGGGTGGCGCGGACGCTTTCCGGCGAAACATACGGCGGAATCACCACATTTTCAACCTCCTGACATGGGTGTTTGTGATTTACCCCAAATGTTTGCAAAATTACCGAATTCTTCAAAAAATCAGGCACGCCCTCTGCAATTGCAACATCCTCCTACAAAAAACCATCAAGATTCAAAACGCCATTCATGATTCAGAGATATTTCGAGAGAGATTTATGCATACCATGGTGTGAAAGCAAGAACCAAAGTCATGGGAGGCAACAAAAACATGGTCGGAGCCGAGAGAGCGATTCCAAAACGGAAGGTGGGAGGAAACATGTTGAATCGCGGAAGCCATGAGAGAGCGGGCGTGACCAATGGCGGGGAATCCGTTGACCTTGCTGAAATTGCATGAAACATAAACAGGGACGAAGAAAAAATCAGCCTCCCATGGCTCCAATGTTCTGATATCGCTCCTCATCAATGCTCTGTGAATAGCAACCTCCGCAGCAAACAAATGGCTGCTACATCTCTCGTTTGTTAGCCAATCGCTGTTGTATTTCGACGGCAAATCGTAGATATAGACTCTCATCCCTTTCAATGGGCCCAAATCTGTAAATAAAATACTAATCTGTAAAATAATCAACGAAATTAAATTTGTAATGTTTCGAGATTTTTACCGTGGGGCGGAGAATTGAAGGAGGATTCTTCGATGAGAGCACGGGAAGGGTTTGACCGGAAAACGGTGGTTCTCGGAAAATTGGTGGGTTTATGGCTTGTGATGAGAAAAGATGAGAGGAAATAAAACGAAATCGAGAGCCAAACGAGCCATTTCATGTATCTGTAACACAAGTTTTTATCTGGGTTTCTGCTGTTTCTTAGCTTCATCCTTACATAGAAACCTCTGGTGCTGCTTCTGAGAGGCGTTTTGGATTCAAGAAGATCCATTAATCAATCAATCTCCCTCTCTATCAAGAGAGGGAGCAGTTGAAATGGGGCTTTCTGAATTTGGTATGAAGGTGAAGGGATTGTTGGGAGTTTGTTTTAGCTTCAACAATAAGAATTAAAATAATGAAATGGATACAAAGTTGAAAATTGATTCCAACATGTACTCCATAATTATGGGATTGGATAAAAAATATTGGGGTTTGGGTAAGTTGAGTTTTTCAAGAAAACATTATTTTAGTGTAATCATGTATTTGCAGAGGAGAGGGGAGGGGAGGGGTGTTGTAGTTGGATGGAGCAGAATATACATCGGTTTTTTCAGCTTCGTTTTTCCAGGTACAAAATGACGAAAAAATCCTCTATGGCAATAGCTGTCTCTTAATCACTTGTATTTAAAGCCTTATTTAAGGTTCACAACTACTTGACTCCCGTAATTAACACAGATTCTTCAACCACACTCTCATCTATTTTTTGAATAATTAATTATCATCGCTGTTCACTTGATTTTAATATCTTAATTTGATTTATAGGTAAAATTTAAATTTTTAAACAATATAAATTCAATTAAAGTAACCATTTTGAAATGGAGGGAGTAATAAAAGTGTACAAAAGTGTGATGTCGTATACGTGCAAACAAATTTATGGGTAAATCTATATGACCATATTACAGCTGTAAAAAGTAAGCATTTTGTCCTTTTCTAATTTAAGGACAGAATGAAAGTAATTTAACTTAATCTATAAAATATTATTTTAAAAAAATATATACGGAGTATATATTTTACATGCCCATTATTTGTTGAATTCCTAATTAGCCACATTTGAATCTTGTTCATTCCCCGTCTAAAATAATAAAAAAAAAAAAAACTTGTTCATTCTTTCGTATTAAAAATAAGTTTATATATATTTTAATGAATTGTTTTTTTAAAAGAAAAAAAAAACTTTAAGTTACTATCTCCATTTCAAAATAGAAAAGGTTTTGTGTAATTTTGTTTACCATTTCACCACTAATATATTATTTTTTAAGAACTAATATTATAATAACTAGATTAAAGTGGTTCTATCTATATTATATTTTAATTCTACCAATTAGTGGTTTGCCTAACTAAGAGGGTAGCTTAACCGCCACATACATTAAAAAATCTCTCCAGAACTCACAAAAAAAATTCCCTTTTTTTAATGGTTTAATTTCATTATACTTAATTTTTATTTTTATTTTTAAATAAAATTGTTTATACTATTTTCTCTCTATTCTACTTATTTATTCAAATTAACATTAACTCTATTCATAAATAATTATTTTATTTATAAATAAATTCCACAATATTTCTTCATCGTTTCAATATATTTTTCTATACGTATACTAATTAATTTTTCAATGTAGGGCGTATTAAAGTATTCACAACATACTTAGAGGCTAGCTATATTGTTGGGTATGTATATTATATGTCGTACTATTATGCAATGGATACTATTTTATTTTTAATTAATGCTATTGTAAAGTATGATAACAAAAATTTCATGTGGCATATAACGAGGTTGCATGTAGCCTATAAACTCGCAAGAAAATTCAACTAACCAATATATTTTATTACTCCTTTTGTTTCAATTAATTATTTTTTCGAAAGCTTGTTTACTAGAAGTAGACATTAATTATTATACTGTTTTCTATAAATTCTAAAAGTTATTAATTTAATACTCCGTATGTATGAAGAAGTGAGTACCTTTTTTTTTGGTTGGTATAAATAAGACATGAGATAGGGGTAAAATTGGACGGAAAAAAATAATCACGGTCATAAAAATGAATTATATTCAATTAAACGAAAACTAAATCGAAAGAGAGAGTACTTTTATTGAGTCAAGATCTAGAGCTTTGTTCCATGTGGAATGAGTCAAACAATTCACGTCTTAATTGTTGAATTTATCAAATTAAGATTTAATCCAATTATTGCGAAGGGAAAAACATATTCTTGGATATTTGGTTGAAATTTCAAATTCTTTAGTCTACAGGGGAAATAGGCAACATAAGTACGTTGGATTACTAGTATTTTACCTTGTACTTTCTCCGTTGCTTTTTATTTGTCTTCATATTTATTTATTTATCATTCTATAAATATCAATGCAAACTTATGATATTTCTTTTCATAATGCGCCTAGTAGGCTAGTACTAAGTACTACTATTATTAATGTGCATCAATATTTAATAAATACTTTATTTATTCAAAATGATTATCTTCTTTTATTTTTTAGAGGGGAAATTTTTTTTAATCCTATAAATTTAATACATTCTAAAATAAATCCTTTAAATTTCAAATTTTACAAAATACATGCTTTATATTTTAAACTTTCAATTTCAATCTTTTTTTATTTAATTTTAATCTTTTATCTTTTAAAAGAATAAAGGGGTGACTTAACACTTCATGCATTAAAAAAAAATGACACATTATCATGTCACATCATTATTTCTTCTATTAAAAAAAAAAAAAGATTTATTTGCAAAAAAATATATATATATATCTTACTCTAAACCAATTAATTGACTCAAATATTCAAACAATTACAAAAGGAAGTGGATACATTTGTAAAAAAATTTGTCATATGATATAATTGTAAAATACTCCCTCCGTTCAATTTTATTATGCCCATTTATTCGGGCACTGATTTTAATGAATATTGATTAGTTTATGTATAAAGTAGATAAGTTGGGGGTATGATGGGATATTGTGGGGTCCATTTATAGATAAAGTGATTGTTTATGAATAAAGTTAGTGTAAATAAGTGATGGTTGGAGGGTGAAGATAAAGTAGTGTGAATAGTATTATTTCCAAAAAGGGAATGTGCATAATAAAATTGGACAACCAAAAAAACGAAAGTGAGAATAATGAAATTGGACGGAGGGAGTAAAATAAAATTGTTTTTTTTTAAGGGAATAAATTTTGTGCATAACTTACGAGTTTAATCCTGAATTTGAAATATTAATTTATTTAAATTTACGAGTGAGCGAATAATTTATACATTCCGTATTAATTAATTAATTTTCAAATGTCTCAGACTTAGTAGACAATTTTTTTTTCCTCAATGTTATTCTCCTAAAAGCCTGATTCAATATTCTGTTATAATATTTTAATATAAATTTTGATTTGTCCATATAATTTTTATTATTACTCAATCACTCAAAATTAATTAATTAATTAATACATAATGTATAAATTACTCACTCACCCTTAAATTTAAACAAATTAACATTTCAAGTCAAGATTAAATTTCATCGTATGAATTTAAAAAATTAATAAATAAAGACTATTTTTTTTTAGATAACCTCATATCTTTTCTTTTTTTTTTTGACAAAGATAACCTCATATCTATTGAAATATATTAGAAGAATCACATTAACGAGTGCGTAGGTGTGTATTTAAAAAAAAAAAAACAATTTTATTTTATTTTACAATTATATCAATCATATGACAAATGTTTTTACAAATATATCCACTTCCTTTTGTAATTATTTGAGTATTTGAGTGAATTAATTGGTTTAGAGCAAGATAATTTATTTTTATTTTTTGTGTAGAAAACCTTTTTTTTTTTTAATAGAAGAAATAATGATGTGGCATGCTCCAAGTCACCACTTCATTCTTGTAAAAGATAAAGGATTAAATTAAATTGAAAGTTTGAAACATAAAGGATGTATTTTGTAAAGTTTGAAACTTAAATGATTTATTTTGGAATGTCCTAAACTTATAGGACTAAAAAAAATCCATTTTTTAAACAATCAATAAAACATTATTTATTGTGTCTAAAATTTTAAAATTCACTCATAAACTTTTAAAATGTTTTTATTTATTAAACATTAAAATAACAATAATTTAATAAATATGAATATTTTAAACATTTTTTAAAAATGAACTATATATATTTTTGTTAAATGTGAGAACCTACAACTATAAAATAAGGGCAGAAGAGTCATTTGAAATTTTGAAGTCATTAAATAAGAGTGGTGAAGAGGGATGGGCTAGAATTTAAAGCAGCAAGAGTTGATGAAAAGGGCAAAATGGGGATAATAATAGTTGACAGGAGTTGGACACTGCAAAAGGTCTTAAAAAAGGAAACTCTTGAATTTTTATTATCAAAAGTTGAACTCTCTTTCTCATTGCACATGAAAATGGCAGTATCAAAAGCTGGCCACCACCCACCACATATTTCTAAGTTTAATGTAAGTGACAAATGTACACCGGGGATAATAACTTTATCAACAGAATTATGTAATCTATTTCTATAATAACACACAAGTCTTACAAAAATTGAAAATTATATTTTTTCTGTGAATATAAAAATAAACTATTTATTTTTTCTACATAAATTTTAAATTGCAATCTATTTTCCTTAATTAATATTGGTCCTTTTATTAAAAACAAAAACAAAAAACTTAAAGAGTTTATACACAAGGAACATAGAACTCTTCCCTACAAAAATAGAGGAAAAAACCAACATTGGAATGATTACTGCATGCATGGAATGATTTTTATAATTAGATTATTTTATCTTTTCCTTATACTATTTTAAAATACAAGATAAAATTGTATAAGTAACAGATAAAAGAATCTAATTGTAAAAATCCAATAATCACCAAGAACTTATACATTAATAATCTATATTACCTTTCTGAAACTGTATATTAATGATCAGCATTTACAACTAAAATAATGATTAAAAAAACACTAAAATGTTACTCCTCCGTTCACAATAATTTTCAAGGTAGGTGGACACATTAAAAAAAAGTAAGATTAGTAAAGTTTTGAGGGTTTCGAACTCTTTGATGTGCAAACAATTTTTATGGGGCAAGTTCATACAAAGTGCAAAGTTCTGACTTTAAACGGAGTTTCACAAGTAGAAGGTGAGATTGGTCTCGCGAATTAGTCGGTTTTTGAATCGAATACCAAGACTTAAAAAAAAAGGTAAAATTTTAAGGGATAATTTTATAAATTTTTATATATAAAATAAAAAATAAGTTAACTTGTGTATATATGTTAATATTAGTATTAAGGTGTAGTTTAATTAATTAAGGACGTAGAAATTATTATAGAACACTACCAGAAGAAAAATATACTCCAGTACTGGTACTATATTGACAAGAATGATAGTAATAATTTAAAAATGTGTAATAGAGTAGTTATGGTTATAAATTAATATAATGGCCTTACTGAGTAAGAATTCCGATAAGTTCCCACAATATTAAGATAAGGAGGATTGATTTGAGTTGAGTTACGTGTGGTGTACTTAACACAATTTCTTAATTACTTAGCTTATACGAAACCATGTCGACAATCATCCATTTCACAAGGATATATATGTGGATCGATTTAAGGGTATGCCCGTAATTAATTAATTTGTTGGGATTTTAAAAGTAAATCACTTTTTCTTTAATTAATTAATATTCCAATTCTTAATATATATATGATTATATTATGAATTTGTTTTTGTACGTTATTCTTAAAATAAAATTCTAAATCAATTCTTAAATAAAATGTTTTACTTGTGAAACGTTTTATACTTGAGAGGAAACTTAATTAATATTGATATTTGAATCACACACTACAAGAAAAATATCTTTTGTTGACATTTATAAATGTACTTATAGATTAGTTGTTACTACATTTAATTTATTATGACATTTACTTAAAATGTCATCTATTCTAATGTAACAATAGACATGAGCCTATTAAGACATTCTTAAATGTCAATAAAATTCACTTTTCACTACACTTAGTTAGCCATACGATTTCTCAAAATTAATTAATAATACATTATTAATTGTCATGATAGATTTATTATTAAAATTATTTCCATTATTTTAATTTCTCAATATTATTTAATAAGACAATATTAAATGTCATGTCAGAATTTTTATAATAATAATTTTGTATTAATACAAATGTTTAAAATTCATAATAATAATACTAAAAATAATATTAATAATAACAATAATAAATTAGAAAGTATGTCACTGTAAAAGAATAATATTGAATTAAACAACTTGTAAAATACTATATATTTCAACACATTTTCTGAATGTACATCACATAATTTTCCATATAAAATGACTAACAAATCCTCATTCCCTAATCCCTAACTTTTATTTAATACAAATACACGAAATTATTTTTTTTGTGAATATAGCTAATATATTACTCCTCAAGCTCTCATCCTCCAATCTTTAGTGACCGACCTCTGTTTTTTTAAATCCCCTCATCGATCTTGCTCTTTCCTTGCAAAAACACTTAACATTTTGAGTTCAAAAATCTGCAAAAACATGATTAGGAGGATGTAAGACTCATAGTAAAATTGAATATATAGGACATGCAATTTTTAAGCACTCAACAATTTAGTATCTGAGGGACATGACCTGCATTATCATTAATTTCATCTCTAGATTTATATAAACTATGATATTCTACTTGATCTTTCACCACAAACACGAGCAAGTTAAGATACAATAGAAAAAGAAAAAAAAGTTAACAAAAGATCATCTCTAATGATCTCAGGTGATCAAAATAAAGCACTGCAATTGGTAACAAGAGCAGACAAAAGCATGAAATATTGGAAAGATACTTACTCGATGCAACATCATGAGCAACCAAAATTGAAAAAATATGAAACCGTAAAAACCAGGGAAGCACGACCCTCAACATCTATGACCCCCAGTTTTTTGAGCAGGCATAAATTTCACTCTTATCTGTAAGATCAGAATGTTATTCCCAACAAACAGTAGATAGTATCCTCTTGAGGAAAATTAAATACTAAAAATTCAAAAGTCATACAAATCCACACAAAATTAGAAAAGTAGCTCCACTTAAGCATTACTCACCATTCACCAATCATACCAATCACAAGAAGCAGTGAGTGTCTGGGTTATCAGCATCCAACCAAACTAAATACTTAACCGCCTGAAATGAACAAAAACAAGATATTTATTTTGCCTTTTCATTGTCATCTAAAGCTGACTTTCTAGCAAAATTATATTCAGGAACATAAGAAGTTGGACTTGAGGTGATGCTCATGTGAGCAGAAGAGCAACATAACAAAAGACATTCTTCATGAAGTAGATCTTTCACAAAAGATTATTCATTACTATATATGGTATGCAATCAACAAAAAGTTTCTTAGACGAAGAGAAGAGAAGTCATAGCTCAATTTTCATAATTGTTTGATTAGACAACTACTATAATTTCCAACTGAAATGAGAAAAGATGACATTTATTCAGGATTCAATTGCAAAAGAAATCACCTGCAATGCCAGTAAGATCTTTTGCTTTCTCATATTAACTTCAAAAAATAAAAAATTAAGTGAGTCTCTAGGAATCAGAAGAGTGCTTCTGAAGTGGCAAGTACTCTGTAGCTTCCACCATTCTCAACCTACACATAAATGCCAACAATAAAATCTGCTGTTGTATAAAAGAATAACTAAAATCAATAAATAAGAACTATGAAGAATATCATCACAACAACATCAAGAAACACTTTCTCAAATGCTTACAGTGAAGAGTAAACCCTTTGAACTAGAAGGCACATAATCAAACTTCCTGCATCAATGAAAAGTTAATAATCACCGGCGCAATCAATTCCTTCTGCAATGAAAAATCATGTTTACAATGTGATATATTATAAAAGCAAGATAATCTTGACCAGCCATTACGAAATCAAGAAGAAATATGTACATCATGAATCAAAACCCACTACACCTGACAAATAATATGAAAACATAAGTATCAATGAGTCTTTTGAGCGAAGTATTAAAGAAATTGATAATCAGATTCTTCATGACTCAGAAAAGGGATGCTACTCAATCCCATCCCGTCCCTGTATAACAATAAACTAGCGTAACTTACCAAATTGATTCAATCCTCTTGACAAATTCTCTCATCGTTCAACACAAGCCAATAACCTAATTTAATTTGTGCGGGATTGAAAGAACTGTTCAATGAACGAAGGATTTCTCTCGTATTTTGGGGAAACATTTTCTGTAATTGAGAAATAATATAAAGTAATAATTAAGCAGTGAAAACAAGAAGTTAATATCAAATAAAAACAACAATTAATAAAAACAAATTGTTCTTTTGAGCACTGTTTAATTACCTGTATAAATTTCGCTTAATTAATTAAAACGAACTGGACTACATGATTGGAAAACCCTAAGAGAGTTCAACTGGCGTCCGGCGTCAGTCGGTAGGCGTTCCCGCCGCCCTAGATTGCTGAAAACCACCGATGAGAAGGCTACTGGCATCGCCGTTGAAAGCCCTTATTACCTGCTGTAGACTGACGGGGAAGTGGTGGTGGTCGCGAGCGGAGACGCCGGCGCAGAGAATGTTGAATCCCTGGTGGTGGGCGATGAGGCCGTGGTTTTGGTACTTGGACACCTTTACTGTAATTGAAAACTGCCTTAGATTAGAATTAGAAAAGTTCAATTATAAATTTGTTTTTATTTTATTATTTATTTAATTAAAATAATGGAGGGAAACTATGGAGCTAATTTTTTTTTCTATTTCAATTCTATTTTTAATGATCACCCGCCATTTTTTTAGATTTTTTTATTAATTACATTGTTATTATAAATACGTTAAATATTAAAAAAGCAATTAGGGCTATTAGTACACTAGTCGTATTGTATTAATAAATTTATGTTGTGACAATTATTCAGTAGTGTATTAATAGATATTAAAATAATACATTTATAGGTGTGTGAAAACATAATGTACTAATAGAATAGTTAAGATGACATTTAAAAAATAATGTACTAAAATTAGTGTACTAATAGATGATTTTTCTTGTAGTGACATATCCATGAATCGATCATACCTGTATATGATAGTGAATCGTCACATCTACAATACGTGTCGTAATTTATTTCCCCTTGAGTTGGAGGTTTATCCATTGTAGTACTAAAATAGCAAATTGTTTGTTTATCAATTTGTTTATATTTACAACAAAAAATATTGTGATTATTTATATAGCTTTAATCTTGCCAAAGTGCGGCTGGCGATGATCAAGTAGATCGTTACCAGAATTAACGGTCAAACCTCATGACACGACACTATTTAAGACAGATATATATATATTCTTTAATTAATCTTATGTGGCTGTCATTTTCCCGTAGAGTTTAAGCAACAAACAATAATGCTATAACATTATCTAATTAATTCATACGTGACAAAAATTATTTTGTGTTAATTCACACACTTTATAATTTGATTTCTAAAAAAATTATATATAGGTGATCATCACACCCAATATGTTTTTCAATTTAGGGGAAAATGAATTTTTCTAATCGAAATATAATAATAATAGTTTCTATAAAAATATTACTATTGGAGATACTAAATAAAAAATATAAATATTATGTATAATTTGTAGAACATTCTAGATTGCATCGTTTGTAATCCTTTGTACATCGGTATTTTACAGTTGGAAGACTTCATCACTATTTCTTACTAAGATTCAAATATTGTTTCTCAAATTATATCATCTTCTCCTTAAATTCAACCGCCCTCTCGTGACAACTATAGAGAAATAAACAATATTGGAAAATATATTTTCTTAATTGATTGTAAAGGGGATTTACAATGGGTATTTATACAAGAGAGAATTAGGTCTAATCTAACCCTAATGGGCTTTATAAGAGAGCCCATAGGAAACTAAGATGGACCTATACAATAAATAAGAATGAGAGTGTATTTACTAATATAGGTCCAATATGCCCCCTCAAGATGGAGTACCATAGGATAGTCCAATCTTGGTCATAAGGAGCTGAAGGCGAGCACTGGAGAGAGGTTTGGTGAGGGCATCAGCAAGCTGGTCGGCAGTCGAGACATGCGAGATGCGGAGCCGAGCAGTTTTGACTAGATCACGAACAAAGTGGAAGTCGATGGCAATGTGTTTCATTCGTGAGTGAAACACAGGATTTGAGCATAAGTAGGTGGCCCCAATGTTGTCACAGTAGATGACTGGCACCGGAGAATTGGGAAAGTGTAGTTCTTGAAGTAAGGATGTTAGCCATTGTACTTCAGAGGCCGCTGCGGCAATGGCTCGGTATTCGGCCTCAGTTGATGAGCGAGCAACAGACTTCTGCTTTTTGGACGACCATGAGATAGGATTGGCCCCCAAAAAGACGACATAAGCACTTGTGGAAGTGCGATCATCATGGTCGCCTGCCCAGTCAGCATCCGTGAAGCAGTGAAGCGAGGAGGATGAGGATGGGGTAATGTTGATTCCGACATCCCTTGTACCATTGAGGTAGCGGAGTAGACGCTTGACAGCATTCCAGTGAGTGATGGTGGGTGCATGCATGAACTGGGATAGCTTATGGACGGCAAAGGCGATGTCAGGTCTGGTGAGCTGGAGATACTGAAGGCTGCCGAGCACTTGACGATACTGAGTGGAGTCAGTGGGAGAGGAGCCATCGGATAGAGTAAGGCGAGCAGAGGTGGATAGTGGAGTTTGGACAGGTTTGGAGTCGATCATGTTGTATCGGGCGAGCAGATCAGTGACGTATTTGTGTTGGGAGAGCAGGCACGAAGTTTTAGAGCGAAGAACTTCCACTCCCAAGAAATAGGATAGAGGACCAAGATCCTTGACTGAGAATTTGGCACTGAGGTCGGCAGCCACCCGGGCGAGCATGGGCGAGGAGTTGCCCGTCAGAATGAGGTCGTCAACATAAACAAGGAAGTAGGCGACCACCCCATTGTTGTTGTAGACGAACAGAGATTCATCAGAGTGAGTGGGGACGAATCCAATTTCTACAAGAAAAGAGCGAAGAGCATAGTACCATGTGCGAGGAGCTTGCTTCAGGCCATAGATGGATTTGCGAAGTTGGCAGACATAAGTGGGAAAGGTCTTGTCTTTGAAGCCCGGAGGTTGAGCCATGAAGACTGTGTCTGAGAGCTTTCCATGGAGGAAAGCGTTGTTGACGTCGAATTGGCGAAGGGGCCAGTCGTTGGTAACCGCAATACTGAGGACTGTTCGCACAGTGGCGGGTTTGACGACGGGGCTGAATGTTTCAGTGAAGTCAACACCTGGTCGCTGATGAAAGCCTTTGGCGACCAGACGAGCCTTGTATTTATCCAAGGTGCCATCAGGTTTTCGCTTAATACGGAACACCCACTTGGAGCCGACCACATTTTGAGATGTAGTGGGAGGAACTAAGTCCCAAGTGCCATTCTGAAGGAGGGCATCGAATTCAGCCGACATGGCTGCTCGCCAATTTTCGTTCTTGAGTGCCTGAGAGACACAGCTTGGTTCAATGTCAGAAGCAACAGTGGAAGAAAGTCCATACCTTGGATTAGGTTTGAACACGTGATTCTGAGCCCGAGTAACCATGCGAGGTACAGAAGGTCGTGGGGGAGCATTGGTCGGCACAGGGATGTCAGGTGTGGGTGTGGCGAGCTGAGGTGCGGTTGGAATTGGATGATGGAGGAGATCAGGTGTAGTTGTGTTCGGTTGGGGCGTGTTCGGCACTAGGTTAGGGGCGAGGACAGGTGTGATAGAGTTGGGTAGTGTAGGCGCTAGAAGAATGGGCGAGGAGTTGGAATCGGAGGAGGTGGGTGGCGAGGAGGTGGAGGTCGCCAAGGGAGATGGATGAGGAGGGGGGGTGGAAAAGGGGAACGTATGTTCAACGAATTGAACATGCCGCGAGGTGTAGATTCTGTTTGAGGAGCGATCAAGGCAAAGGTAGGCGCTTTGCGTGGGCGAGTAGCCAATAAAGATACATGGAGTGGAGCGGGGATCAAGTTTGTGATTTGTGTAAGGGCGAAGCAAAGGATAGCAGAGACAGCCAAATATGCGGAGTTTGGCTAGATTGGGTGGGCGAGAAGTGAGCTTTTCATAAGAAGATAACATGTTGAGGTTAACTTTCGGAAGTCGATTTATGATGTAGGCGGCCGAGCAGACAGCATAGGGCCAATAGATAAGGGGCATGGAAGCATGGTGAAGAAGGGCAAGAGCTGTGTCGACCACGTGGCGATGGCGACGTTCAGATAAGTCATTATGTTCAGGGGTGTGAGGCGGGGTGGTAAGGTGGGCGATGCCATGAGATTGAAGAAAGGGGCGAAGAGCAATGAACTCTCCCCCATTGTCAGAGTAAAAGGTTTTGATCGTGTTTTGGAAGTTGTTTTCAACAAGGGCTTTGAATGTGATAAATGTGGAAAGAACATCCGATTTCCTTTTTAGGGGGTACACCCATACATATTTGCTAAAGTGATCAACGAATAGCACATAGTATTTTAGATTATCAGGAGATAGAATAGGCGACGACCAAACATCAGAAAAGATAACATCAAGTGGTTTGGTAGATATAATGCTTGAATCATAAAATGGTAGTTTGTGACTCTTGATACATGAGCATGAGTTACAGTTGAAGTGTTTGGAAGGTGCACTGGATAGGCTAAGTGTAGAGAGAGTGTGAGCAAGTATTTTTGTTGATGGGTGGCCAAGGCGAGCATGCCAGGTGGTCGTCGTGAGGTGTTGAGTGGTGAAGGCTTGTGGAGGGGTGATGGACATTTGTGCCGGCCAGACATATAAATTATTGATACGACTCCCAACGAGGAGAATGCTCCCCGAGTGACCATCCCGTACTTGAAAGGAAGAGCGATCAAAAACAATGTTAACATTATTATCACGACAGAGACTGGAAACTGAAATCAAGTTTTTCGAGATGTGTGGGACGACCAGGACATTCGAAAAGCTGAGTGACTTAAGTTGAGGAAAGTGCATAGAGCCAGTGTGCGATATGCGTAAACCTTTACCGTCACCAATTTCTACATTGTCAGACCCAGCGAAGGGCGAGTGAAGGGAGAGGTTGGTGATGTGATGGGAAGCGCCAGAGTCAAGGATCCAGTGCTCGGCAGGATGTGCCGAGGAGGCTGAGTGAGCCGAGTAGGCTGGGCGAGCAACTGTCCGATTCAGATGGGAAGGTGGTGGGAACTGCCCATGCGGGCGGCGGGGACCCATAGAGGAGGCAGGAGGCGAGGGTGAAGAAGGAATTTCAGGGCAGGTGCGAGCAGTGTGGCCCGGTGCCCGACAGTATTGGCATGTGCCAAGATAGGGTCTTGGCGAGGAGTGGCGAGAGCGAGTATCAAGAGTTTTAACCCTCGTATCTGGTCGCGAGGAGCGATGATGACGTGTACCGGCAGTAAGTGCAGAAGCAGGCAGTGCGGCTGAGGATGGTCGCGAGGCAATTTGAACCTCGGCGCTGAGGAGCTTGTCGCAGAGCTCAGCAAAGGTGATGGGCTGTTCGCGAGCTTGGATGGCATTGGCAATGTCATTGTAAGATTCGTCAAGGCCAGTGAGGACTTGGAGAGTGACGTCCTCGGCATCAGAGGAAATGCCGAGGAGAGCAAGCTCGTCGACTACAGAGCGAACTTCCATGAGGAAGTCGGAGACCGGGCGAGCACCTTTGGACAGAGAGCGAAACTTGGTTTTGAGGGCAAGAATGCGACCTCGCGAGGGCTTCCCATACATGCTCTCAAGCATTTTCCAGGCTTCGCAGGAGGTTTTTGACGAAGCAACGAAGGGTATTAGTTCCGGGGACATAGATCCGACCATGGCCGAAAAAATGAGGTTGTCCTGACACACCCACAAGTCGTGTGCAGGATTGGGAACTGTGACGGTGGTGTTGGTGTCGCCGTCAGCGGCTGGGGATGTGGACGAGGGGCATGGATGTGTGCCCAAGACATAGCCTATGAGGTTGTGTCCAGTGAGGAGAAGCCGAAGTTGGAAAGACCAAGCACCATTATAAGAGAGCCCATAGGAAACTAAGATGGGCCTATACAATAAATAAGAATGAGAGTGTATTTACTAATATAGGTCCAATAACAACAATTTAATTAAATTGATCACCCAATGTTTCAACTTATACTCCTACCTATTATCTACTTATTATCTGGATATACCAAAAAGATGTACGCGTTCTTCTCTAATCACCCTCGTCATCCTTTGTGTGAACAGGTCTCCTTCGCATTGACTGTAACATTACAAAAAAATGAGGATATTAGAGACCGACATTTAGTGATGCTATTAGAAATAGTTTAGCAACAAATTTGGTCAAACTGACCAAGTTAATTAAAGTGATTAGTGACCGTACAAGTAGTGAGGGTAGTAGAAACGGTTTTTAATCCTAATCGAAACGTTCAAGATAATTAGAGACGAAAATTGACCATCTCAGATTAAAAATTATATTAGCCACGGTTTTTTACCATCGTTAATTGACTCGTTTTCGATAACGCTTCGTCTGCCGCGCTATTTCCCATCACGGCATTGATTCACCTAGTTTCAATGCTCCACAACCAAGATTTTATTATGGGATATGTTTACATTTGTCATGCTAATTGCTTATGTTTTTCCATGAGGGCGGGTTTAATAAACACGCGTCGTCATTTGTACATGTTGCTTTATAATTAGTGGAAGAGCAAAGCTACTTTAATGGGAATTATGAAGCATCTTAGTAAAGTTAATTAATGACTACTGAAAAGTAGAAGATCGAAGTGAAGTTTAAAAGTGTTCTATAATTGGGGCGGAAAGCTATATAATATATGTTAATTGTAATCTTGATGTGCTTTTGTTTTAGTAATAAAAAAGTAAGTAAGATGGACGGTTATGCATCGATTTTTTTAATATTGGAGTAGTTATATATATTTTATTTTTGGAGAAAAACTGATTTATGAACTTACATATATAGGAACAACATATGAAATTCTAAATGTCACTTCACAACTATGAAAACTAAAATATAAACATTTTTGTATGTTTGTTTGAGATTATGTAGGATGGGGCCATGGGGGAGATGTTGATGGATAAATTCTGGATGGAGAAATCTGATGGATTGTGATTGTGTTTGTTTTGACATTTTAAATATGATATGATATAATTTTATGTTAAATTAATTGTGTAAGAGTGAATAATGTTGTATTATAATATTATCTAATTTTATGTCAAATTAATTGTGTAAGAGTGAGTGGTGTTGTATTATTATAATAGTAGAATATATAGATATTTTTAGGGGTAGATCGATATTGTTAAATGGTAAAATTCGAATGTTAAATTTCGAACTAGAACAAGATAGGAGACGTTACGTATACGTTCGGGCGTGTTGTCCCAAAATAAACATGCCCTTAGATATGTTTGTTTTGAGTTTTAAGTGATTTTTAAAATTCGAGTAGAAATTTTTGAAATTTAGGAAAATTTAAAATTCATGTCCACATTAGGTTTTTTTTTGGTAGGGGGAATTTATTATATTACTTATCCATTTGAGTATGATTGTATAATGATGTTTTTTTTTATTTTAAACATGAGGGTGGAAAGAACAAGGAAATGATAAAAAAATGTTACTATTTTTTTTTCTACTCCATATGAAACGAATAGAGGATGAATCCACCAAAACCCACCCAAGTTTTGATGGTGTGACAATTAATGAATTATGATAAAAATTAAAGTGAAAGTACGGTTAATATGGTAGCCCCATGCATTAAATTAAACAACCCACGTAGGCACATCAACCAGTTTGTCAATGGGAAAAGGCGGGTCGGAGCATCCAGGTCCGTTTAGGGTCCACATTGCATTGCATGTGATTGAAAAGACATAAAATGGGACCAATTAATCATTGGAACAACATGGATGATACCATTATATATAATTACATTCTTCCTCAAATAATGTGCTCCACTTCATTATTCACGCACCACCTTACACCATATTATCAAAAATTTATTGGATTTTAATTTAATTATATTTTATTAATTAATTAATTTACAAGTATATATAGCATCTTATATATCGTTCTATGTATATTATATATTATAAGATACAAAATCAAAACTCAATAGAAATAGAAGATCTGAAGCTAATCAAGTATGCAGTACTAATATTAATGTTACATGTCTGTGATTGAAAATTTCAATTATCCTTTAGTCACGTGAACGTACTATACATTTATTTTTTTTTTGACGGGGAAAATATAGAAATTTCAATTATCCTTTAGTCACGTGAACGTACTATACGTACTATACATTTATGACTTTACCTAAAAATCGAGATGAAGTGATGTTTAACAATAAGTAATCTGAAAAATATACACAATGGGATTTTTTATTTTTTTTGGTAAATGAGATTATTTATTTCAATACGCCATCAATGAAGTCGTTTGCCAACGACGATTCTACCCCTGTTCGAACAACCTCGACTCGCTCCACGGAGAAACTCAATTGTCCCAGGGTGCCTGGAAGGAGCTTATTCCATCATCAAATTTCGGACAACACTATCAATGAGTTCGAGGCTAGAGCCTACGAGGACTACATTATCAGCTCATCGACAGAGCTCGACTATGAATTCAGCCTAGTCTCCAAGTTAAAGGGCAGATGGGGCGATGCGTTTGACCCACCATAGGTCATTCATACTGCTTCGGACTCCTTGATTTTGATCAGTTTTTTTTTTTCAAACTTTTTAATCGTTTTTATTGGTAGATGGTTTTCAAGGGTGTACCATTTTCCTTTTCCCGGGTTTTGCCCTATGGTGGTCTCCCGGGCAGGATTTCAATGACACGTCGACCTCTGATTTGGCTTGTGATTCTGACTTTTCTTTTTCCTTTTAATTCACTATTTTTATTGTCAGTGCACACCCACAAAATTAACATATAAGATAAAATTAACAATACATTGTAATTGGTAAAATCAAAATAAGAAATAAAACGTTGATTGATCGTAATAATTGAAAGAAAAAATTTCTCATACATACTAATTAAGCATGTGAGCCGTCCCGTCAAGGACATTGACAATCTCTGATTTGAAGAAAAAAATAATGATATATAGAGGTGAATTTGGAAAGGAATGAATACATGTGAGCAATTATTAGAAGAGGGAGCACTGAAAAATGGAGATGCAAGTTGCCACCAAAGTATATACTGTACATGGGCATGTGATCATGTCCCCTCTCTCCATGTGACTCTAGCTTCTTCATTCTTCATATACAACGTATCTATAGTCTATCTATACTAATAATTAAAATAAAAACATTACCGTTGTTCAAAGTATTATACTCACTAGCTTCGAAAAAGAAAAAAAAGGTATTGTACTCAAACGTAATGAAAAAAAAAAAGGATAAGTATCAAATTTAGCACTTGAAAATGGTTAAAGACACATAAAATTATTGTCTTTTCATATTACGATTGTGAGAGAGCTCCGTGGATGTGTATAGTGGAAAAAGATTAAGTCAGGCAAATACATCTTATTAATTTTTCAGTAATCGTCAAGAATGTAAGGGATTTAAGTACCCCGTGTACTTAGAATAATATAGCAGATCCATTTTTACTTCTCAAAATAAAAAAAAAATGTAATGAAATCGTGTGAACAAAAACTTGTGTGAGACGAATTTCATAATGTGAGATGAATTAAAATTCATTCATTATAAAACTATACGTGCTTAATTAAACCTTCACGCTCCCCTCTCGTTGCTGCAGGGAGTTCAATTTTTTTTAACCCCTTTGTATTTATTTTTTTAATCATTGTATTTCTTATTTTTGATTGTTTATTATTGGTGGAATTCTCATCTACCAGGTTAGATTCTCTATAAATGGGCCACTCGTTAATTAAATGGGACATTTCACAGAATTAGCAAGATTCTCATATTCGTTAAAAATGGAATCAAACCTTCATTTATAAAATTAAACGAATATAACAGAAACATTGCAAATAAACCTAATATACTTTCTGTGAGTTTTGAAATTCAACCATAATTTTAATTTGATAAGAATATCTCTAAATCGTGTTCACAATTTTTTTTCGATGAATTCGATAACAATATTTAAGAATATGAAATAACACTTGTTATCATACAAAATAGAAAGAAAAAAAAATATTATATGCAATTGAGTGTATATAAGTAATTAAATTTTAATGGTAAAGTCTAGTATGCACCCGAGTGCATGCTGTGCACCCTAATCTATGTGCATTTTTCAGTTTACTGACTTATACTTTTTGATAAATAGTGTTGCACTTTTCAATTATTACTAAAAATATTATTATACAGTTTAATAATTGAAAAGTGCAACACCATTGACCAAAAAGTGTAAGTCATTAAACTGAAAAGTGCAACATGAACTAGAGTGCACAACATACACTCGAGTCCATAACAGACCAACCCAATTTTAATTGATTTAAATGGAGTATATTTTAATTATCCAATTAAACTTTTATTCCCCACATGATCAAATAAAAGTTGTGCACAAAATTACACATTTTAGCATACAAAGTATTACTCCACGGATCCTTCACTCCATTTGACATTTGCAAAAACGATTTATTCTTCACTTAATTTTGCATTTTTACTTTCCCAAAGGGGGAATAAACTACTTCTTTTCTTTTAACTATCACCCTCAAATATCTTAATATTACACTACAATACTACATGTCATTATATTTTCTACATACACATTTTTTTTTTTTTTGTCTTATTCACTTGAATTGATCATTTAACTCCATCAAAAGCAACTTCATCACTTTAAATATCAATAAACAACGTTTACCTTATAATATGTGCAAATAGTAAATACGTATCAAATTAAGTGAGGGAGACGCTTTAGTGATTTTAAGAAGAATGACCAATAAACTTAAATATTACTCCATTTAAAACATACTTCATCTGTCCCGAAATAAATTTTGCATTTTCTTTTTTATCTGTCCCACAATAAACTTTACACTCTTAAAATGAAAATTCTACATTAACTCCACCTTACAATATTCACAATTTTACACAAAATGTTATTACTTTTGAAATCACACATACAATTCAACTCATTTATTTACTTTATAAATAAAAGTTTACTAAAGTATCCTTCAATAGTCTAATCGTTACTCAACTTTCGTAAAAGGTGTGCTCTTCCGCATGTGAATTTTATTTTACGGCCATCCTGCCCTAAATATTTTGTTTGCACATTGATTAAGTAACATGTTATTATATTTGTAGTGAATTGTTGAGATAAACAGATATGAAAAAAATAGATAGAGAGATAAAAAAGAAAGAATGATACTGTATGTCAAAGAAGAAAATGAGAAACTTCATTTGGAATGCATGTTTTGACAAAATGGGTATGAAAAAGGAGTATTGCTTTGCATGCTAAAGACTACTCTTTAAATAAGAAAGTTCACGTGATAACATGAACCACCATCGGCATCTACATACTTTTTAAGTATTTTACAACACCCATCTAGACATGGGCGGTTTTTAACCTGCCGAACCGGCAAAACCGCCGGTTTGCAAACCGCCGGTTACGGTTCAAAAACCGAACCGTAACCGGAAAATGGCGGTTCGGTTTCGGTTGCTAGTTTTGGCAAACCGAAACCGCCGATTTTCAAGTTTTTATTTATTTTTTAATTTTTTTTAATACACAATTCTTCTATTTTTTATGTATAAATTTAAGTTATATAATTTTTATTAAATTCTAGTAATGTAGTTTCTAAAAAACGAGTTGAAACGAAAAAAAAACGAGCGAAAACGGAGTGAAAACGAGCAAAAAACGGAGAGAGAAAGAACAAAAAAACCGTCTAACCGCCGGTTTTTAACCGAACCGGCGGTTAGAAAACCGTAACCGTAACCGGCGGTTTGCCGGTTCGATTTCGGTTACGAATTTTGCAAAACCGAAACCGTCGATTTTTAACCGTAATCGGCGGTTTTCGGCGGTTGAACATGTCTACACCCATCTAGTTATATTTTACATTTCTTTACACCTTGACCAGTACTCCCTCCGTCCTGTTATTAATTTAATATTTACTGTTTACACGAATTTTAATTTTAAGAATTATTTATTAGTATTAAACCTAATAAAATATCTTTTAGGAGGGATTTAATGAGTAATTCGATTTTATTAGAGGGTGGATCTTTAATTAGTGTGTAAAAAGTAATGACATGCATGTTATATAAATAAGAGATGTTTGAGAGAGTTTTTTAAGAAGTAAAAAATTATACTAAATTATTGTTAGTTGAAAAGAAAGGGCATTATAATAAATAAATATAATTTAAACATAAAAATGTTTAATTTACTTAAACTAAAATGAAACATTATTTGCGGGGAGGGGGGAATCAGATTCATATATATGCAATTTTTTTTTTTGAACATATATATGCAATTTTTTTTTTTTTTTTTTTTTTGAGCAATGCAATTTTTTTTTTTTTGCTGAACGATAGTCATCATATGGCTCATTCCAAAGGACCATTGACCGGATTTTCTTTGTTTTGGGCTCAAGCGTCCAGTCCAGTTGATTTTCTGAGACAAAATTGAGGCCCGCCCATATTCACTAGAACCAAACCAACTTTAAAAAAAAATGGATGGGCTGACTATTTACCCCTCCTTTCCGGCTTAGAACACACCCCCTGTCATTTTAATAATATAATAATAGTGTAAAATATAAAAAATATCCTTCAATAAAATGCATCATACTAGATGCACCCCCTTACTGAACGTACCTCCTATAGTCATTTCTTTCACCTTTTCTCTAAACCACCCGTTTCGGCGGCCGACGACAACATTTTCGGTGACCGCCCAACCAAAAGAATTCCGAAATTCCCAAAAATACTTAGAAAAATCATAATTTTTATTTTTATAAATTTCGATCAACCAGTGTCGACCAAATATACCCTCGTCGACAACAATTTGTCGATAAAAGTGTATATGGTCGACACTTGTTGTCGAAAAAAATAAAAAATCCAACCATTTTAGGTCGACCAAATACACCCTTGACGAGGGTGTATTTGGTTGAACTAAAATGGTCGAAATTTATTTTAAAAAAACAGAAAAAATGGGGAAGAGGAGACGACGAGGGACAATTAAAAAAAGAAGAAAAAAAGCAAATTTGAGCGGCGCCGTCTTGGATCAGGACGGTGGCGAGTGGGTGGGAGGCGACGCCGGTGGATGGGGGAGGAGAGAGGCCGGACGGGGGCGGGGAAACAAAAACACAGGAAAAAAAAAGGGAGAGGCTGCGACAACCCAGTGCAGTAGCTGGGTCGCCGCAGGGGCGAGGGCCATGGCGGCAGGTCGGGCGGAGGAAAAATCACAGAAAAAAATGGGGGGAGGGGGCGCGACGGCTGGTGTGGTGGAGGCGGCGGCTGAAAGAAAAGGGGGAAAGGGAAGAGGAAGAAGAAAATGAAGGGGATAAATTAGGGTTTTGGGTGTGTGTGTGATTAGTAAATTGGTTTTTGAGACAAAATGGTATTTAGGACAATTTGAGAGGGGTGCATCTATCTTCACAAAAAAAAAATTTGGGGGGAGGGGGGGTTGCATCAGTCGAGGGTGTGTTCTAAAAAAAGGATACGATTATTTGCACCTCCAACTTTATTAACCGCAGCCCGATTGATAGCACTCCCAAAAAATGGTTCAAATTACCATTTTTTTCTTTAAAATTCGTTTACTAAACACACTCCTCCAAAACCTAAATTTATATATTTTATTTTTTTTAAAAAAATACAAACTTTAAAACTCATCTCCCTCATTTCCACCCCTTCCTCTCCCTTCTCACTTCCCTCCCCTTTTTGCTTTTTATTTTCTCCCTTCCTTCTCTAATAAGAAGTCATTAATTTTCTTAATATGTGTGCATAAGTCTAAAATTACATACATTTTGAATATGAGAAAATAGTTTTTATTTTATTTTTAATTTTCGATAGACTAGTGTCAAACATATACACTTTCGTCGACGAGAGTGCAAATTTTCGCCCAACTATGATCGATTTTTTAAAAAAAAATATTGAATTTTTTTCGACAGTAGTTGGTCGAAAATATACTCTCTCGTCGACAACAATTTGTCGATGAAAGTATTGTTGTCGACGAAAGTGTATATGTCAGACCATTTGTCGAAAATTAAAAAAAAAAAGATTTTTAAGATTTTTATTTTAATTTCTGATTTTTTTCTTTTTGGTTTAGATAAAGTTGACGGTCGAAAGTGGTGGTGACAACATAGAGTTAGTGTCATGAATTATATTCGATTAGACGTCTCCAACCAAGTAGAAGACTTGAATATATAAGAAATAACCCAGCTAAAATAGTAACTCGAAAACTAATCAACGAGACAAACAACACACAAAAGATTTAAGTGGTTCGATCCATGTGATCTACATCCACTGGAACAGACGGGTACTTCTTTGATTGATAAAGAATGTTTACACACCCATTCACTCGGAATAGGATATTTCCTCACTTCACTCGTGAACTCACACAACTCAAAGATTACAATCATACTTGTATCCAACTTTACAATGAACAATTACAAAAGTATATAAAGACCAATGTGGTTGCTGCAGTTAGGAATCGTTGAGTAGTTAGCAACCGTTTGTAACAACCCATGTGCTTTGTTAGTGTCCAACCGAAATGGTAGTTATGCCCTCGAGTAGTTGAAATTGTAATACAGTTAGTAAACTAACTAACTTCCATATCAGAAGACTTGCTCATAAAGATCATATGATTACTTACTCATCTGATACCCAACTCTTCTGATCCTGACTAAAAGCTGACTTTGCTGATAGACTTCATACTCTGCTGATGTTACTCTGCTGATATGACCAACTCTGTTGAACTCTAAGCAACTTCTCCTTAGCTGACTGGAACACCTTCAACTCATCTGATTTTGCCTAAGTCATCTTATCTAATCCTATCAGCTGACTATGAGATTATGAGATAACACTCACAATTCTCCACCTTTAGCTCATAATCGAACTAATCTCAACCAAACCATAAACAACATTATTCTCCAGAAGAATAGCCTCCACCACTACTCCTCTGCCACAGGATTAACAGCCTTCTCCTCAAAGGAATTAATGCAATCCAATAAGTCTAAAATATAAGCCAAACTTCTCTTTTGACAATGTCTTAGTGAACGTATAAACAAGGTTCTCATATGTAGCAATCTTCACTACTTGGACTACCCCCTTCTCTACAATATCTCTTACAAAGTAAAGCTTCACGTCTATATGCTTGGGTCTCTCATAATACCCTTGATGTTTTGCAAGATGTATTGCACTTTTATTATCACAGAAGACAGTCACACTTCTCTATGATAAACCAAACTCCTTCAAGATCCCTCTAAGCCACATGCTCTCCTTAACTACCTCAGTCAAGGCAACATATTCTGATTCAGTAGTAGATAATGCAACTACATCCTGATGTATTGACCTCCACGATATAGCTGTACTAAATAAGGTGAACAAATACCTTGTTAAAGATTTTCTTGTGTCAACATTGGTTGCATATTCGGCATCCACGTATCCCACAAGGGCTTCTGCCTCATCCCACAAGTTTCTTGTTCTTAGGTCTCTCAACAATCTCCCAAGTCCAGTTCTTGTTAAGAGATAACAATTCTTCCTCCATACCAATTAACCACTTCTCTTTGTCATGGCAGCTGATGGCTTCTCTGTAAGTTTTAGGCTTCAGAGACCCCACCTTAAGAGCTGCACATAATGTAAATGATACAATGTCAGCTTGATCATACCTCTGAGGTGGGTGGACTTCTCTTCTGGTTTTGTCTCGAGTCAGCGGATATCCATGAAGCTCATTCTCACTATGAGTAGTTTCCTCATCATCTAGATCAATATAATCTTCAATTGGTCTTCTGGTGTTACTATGCTCCACCTCAACTTGTGTCTCATCTGGTTTGTTGTCTGCTGCACTTGAACTTACCTCTTCTTTAAGTGGCATTCTACTTTCATCAAAAGTTACATCGATGTTGATAATACACTTCTGCATCCCAGCTTCAAGACACCACAACCTATATCCTTTCACTCCTGAAGGATACCTTACGAACACACATCTCAATGCTCGAGGCTCAAGCTTATCTTGCTTGACATGGGCATATGGTAAACAACCATAAACCTTAAAATTGTTGTATTCAGCTGCATGGCTAGACCATAACTCTTCTGGGGTTTTAAACTACACGGTTGAGGAAGGGCTTTTGTTTATCAAATAAGCTTATGTTGACACCAAGGACAAAAAAATTGCGAAATTTCGCCGAAATATCGCCGAAATTTCAGAATTTTTGGCCCACCGATATGGATATTCACGTGAAAGAGATTTTTTCTAAAATATCGGTAAAATATCAGGAAATATCGGCAAATATCGATATCGGTAGGTATCGATATCGTTTGAATCTAGTACAAAATTTCTGAAATATCGGGATATATCGCCGAAATATCGGTGATATATCGGTGGAATATCGGAAATATCGAATTGCTTTTTTTTTTTTTGACAAATTTGTTGAATTCTAGGTAATGGGTAAAACCTTTAAATTGAATTGTCTTTTCAAATCACTTATAAGTCATTCAAATATTTTACTTTGCAGAGCTTGTCTTTTGTTAAATAATTATGAACAATTATCGTATCGCTTTACACTAATTTTGTATTTTGTTAATTGTTATTGATATGTTTGTCATTAAAAAATTATTTTGTTGTGATTTTAGTCTAAATTTATGTATTAAAGTTAGTTATAATATTCTCTAAAATTTCATGTTAAATTTCCATCAATTTTCTATTTTTTACCGATATCGATATTCGGTATCGATATTTCCACCGATATATACGTAAATTTAAGGTACCGATATTTCCATCGATATCGATATTTTTGTCCTTGGTTGACACTGCTTCTCCCCAAAATATCTTAGGCAATCCAGATCTGCTCAACATGCATCTAACTCTCTCAAGCAAGGTCTGGTTCATTCTCTCAGCTACTCTATTCTGCTGAGGTGTACTTGGTACTGTCTTGTGCCTCACTATACCATTCTTCTTGCAGAAAACATTGAACTCTACTGATAAGTACTCTAACCCATTATCAGTCCCCAAATGCTTGAGTTTCTTTCCAGTGACATTCTCAACCACATTGAGCAATTCCTTAAACTTTTCAAATGCTTCTAACTTGGATTTCGGGATAGTGATCCATACCTTTCTTGAGTAGTCATCTATGATAGACACGAAATATCTCCCACCACTTTTGGTCTGATTCCTAGTTGGCACCCATAGATCTGAATGGACATAGTCCAAGATCCCTTTGGTAGAGTGTGAACTCTTCCCAAACTTCAATGTCTTTGCTTTCCCAATAATGCAGTGCTCACACAAATCAAGCTTTATGATCTTGTCACCACCTAGCAATCCTTGCTTACTCAGCTCTAGTAGGCCCTTCTCTCCTACATGAGCTAGTTTTATGTGCCACAATATTGAGTTGTCTTGCACCCTTGCAACATCTGATCTACCAATCACTGTACCTCCCTTCAGAAAGTGGAGATCATTCCCTCTCTCACCATTTTCAGGACAGTCAGCTTCCCCTTTGAAACCCTGAGCTCTCCATCTTCTAACTGGAACTTATAGCCTATTGAATCCAGCATACCAAGAGATATCAAATTTCTCTTGAGTACAGGAACATACCTTATCCTCTTGAGAATCCTCACTACCCCATCATACATCTTCAACTATACTATACCTTCACCTTTAACTTTGCAAGTGTGATAATTTCCTAGCAACACAGAACCTCCATTATGATGCTTGAAATCTTGAAACCAATCTCTTCTTGGAGTCATGTGGAAAGAGCACCCTGAATCTAAAATCCAATCTTGTTGTTCTTCAACAGAAGCGATGGATAGTGTCTGAGCTGACTCATAGCCTTCTAGCTCCTTATCTTCTTGGGTTTGATTTACTTGATTCTTATCAGCAGGGTTCTTGACACCAGATTTCCTCATGAGTTGTCTGTACTTAAAAAAAACAATCTTACTGTGCCCAGGTTTGTTGCAATGGTGACACACTACTTCCCCTTGATTTGACACAACTGATTTTCCCTTATAAGCTCCCTTGGGTTGACTAGACCCCTTCTTGGAGACAGACTTCTTTTGACCGCCCTTGATTGCCAATCCTTCTCCACTGCTACTTTTATCTCCTTGAGATGTCTTATTATGCAACAGATTGGACTTGACAACCAAGATCACAACTTCTAATGTGATTGCCTCCTTTCTACCATACAAGATGTTGTCCTTTAGGATTTCAAAGGACTTAGGAAGAGCACTCAACAAGATAAGAGCCTTATCCTCTTCCTCTAACTTGACATCCAAATTCTCCAGATCATCAAGAATCTTGTTGAACTCATCTAGCTGCTCCGGAATGGGCTTGTCATCTCCCATTTTAAAGGCATACAACTTTTATTTCGAATATAGTCGGTTAGCAAGAGTTTTCACCACATATAGCTTCTCTAGCTTATCCCAAACCTTCTTCGCGGACTTCTCTTTAGCAACCTCCCTCAAGACATTATCTCCAAGGCAGAGTAGGATCGTGCTTCGATCTTTCCTGAGCATCTTGCTCCTTTCAGCCGCAGATGCTGCAATCCCTTCTGCAGTATCTTTAGATTCTTAAAGAGCCTCGAATAATCCTTGATGTTCAAGGAGGGCCTGCATCTTGACCTTCCACAGCCCAAAATCTCTCGTGCCCGTAAACTTCTTTAAATGTTGTACTTGGTGGAATTCCCCATCTTAGTTTCTGCACATACTTGAGTTCTCACAGACGGCGCCAATTGTCAAGAATTCTAGTCGATTAGATGTCTCCAACCATGTAGAAGACTTGAAGATATAAGAAATAACCCAGCTAAGATAGTAACTCGAAAAGTAATCAACGAGACAAACAACACACAAATGATTTAAGTGGTCAATTCGATCAATGTGATCTACATAAACTGGACCAGACGAGTACTTCTTTGATTGATAAAAAAATTTTATACACTCATTCACTCGAAATAGGATATTTAATCACTTCACTCGTGAACTCACACAACTCAAAGATTACAATCGTACTTGCATCAAACTTTACAATGAACAATTACAAGAGTATATAAAGACCAATGTGGTTACTGCAGTTAGGAACCGTTGAGTAGTTAGCAACCGTTTGTAACAACCCATGTGCTCTATTAGTGCCCAACCGAAATGGTAGTTATGCACTCGAGTAGTTGAAACTGTAATACAGTTAGTAAACTAACTAACTTCCATATCAGAAGACTTGCCCATAAAGATCAGATGATTACTTACTCATCTGATACCCAACTCTTCTGATCCTGACCAAAAACTGACTCTGCTGATAGACTTCATACTCTGCTGGTATGACCAACTTTGTTGAACTCTAAGCAACTCCTCCTCAGCTGACTTGAACACTTTCAACTCATCTGATTTGGCCTAAGTCATGTTATTTGATCTTATCAACTGACTATGAAATTATGAGATAACTGATTCATGTGGAATTTACACGTTTTTGATGCACATGTGAAGCTCATTTTGATGTTGATTTCATTTATTTATGGGTTGAATATGATGGTTTTGGTCAAAATAAGAGAAAGGTGGTGTTTTGTCGATTTTGTAGGAAAAATGATGGATTTTGGAAGTAAAACACCTACCACAATTTACTGGACAAGAGAGAGTAGTGCACCATTAGACCCGTCTCGAAAAATGGAGTGGAATAGTAAAAAGAATCGAGTCGACTGGAGGTCAGAAGCAAAAGTTATGCACGAAACAAGTTCGAAGTGCAACTCGGCCGAGTGGACAGAATCAGCCGAGTAAGAAGCAAAGCCTGAGACCTCACTGAGCAGTAGCTCGGCCGAGTTGGAAGAGAAACTTTGAAAAACAACTCGATCGAGTGCTCAGAATCGGCCGAGCTTGATCGAGTGCCTGAGAGTGCCTTAACCAGCAACTCGGCCAAGAAAGAAGAAAAAATCATTTCGGCCGGATTGCTAGAATCGGCAGAGCTCGAGCCATGGCCTGCGACCTTGAAGAGCCACAACTCGACCGAGCTAGAGAGTAAGCCTCAAAAATTAACATTTGCAAGTCATTCCAACTCGGTCAAGTTACCCTTATTCTCGTCGATTTTTGTGCATTTTCACCATTTTCAAGGGGTCAAAGTGCAATTTTCAACCCCAAGCCCTACTCCAACACTATAAATACTTCCATTCTTGAATTCAAACATACTTTACCCCTTTCACAAGAACTTTTACACATAGAAACACATACTTGGAGGTAATCACCATCCATTCCTTCAATTCTCCATCAAATCAAGCAAGGAATGAGTCAATAGCTTTGGAATTCAATTACCCATCATCCATTAGACTAATCTTCCTCATTCTCTCTATTTTTATTTGTTTATTTCATTAGTTAGCGTTAGTTTGATTATGTTGGTTGTTGGCTAAAACATTTTTGGTTCTAGGGCCATGTAAATACTCTTGATGAAGTTTATGAATTAATATTTTGCTTAATTGGTGTTTGTGTGGCTTAATTCTATTTGAATGCTTGATTTTCACTTCCATACATGTTATTAGTGTACAATAGTGATGTGTTGATCCTAGTTAATTAAAATTGGATTGAGAAATCTCTTTTGATTGATTGATTGCAAGCATTTGACCTAAATTTATTGTGAATCGAGATATGATAAATGATTAAGAGGATGTGTGATGATCTTAGGGGCTTAATTGGGTTTTATGATGCAATTTAGGTAGAGATACTAGGTTGTGTTATATTTCTCTTGGGTTAATTGGATTGAAAAGACTTTTAACTCATTATTTTGTGATCAATCTTATAGAAAAAGCACAACACTACTCGAGTAGATTGTTAATCATAGATGAATTCATTAGTATTGCATGTGCCTTGGAACCTATCTTCTCATATTTGAGTTTTACTCGTTTATTTCTCGTTTCGTTGATTTGCATGATACTTGATCGATTTATTATTACTCTTTATTGTTTATTTGTGACACTTTGGTAGATAAATAGGGGTAATTTCACCATTCAAACCTATCGATCACCGTCTATTTTGAATTAAATCAACAAACTATACTTTTACACTACATCTCTCAGTGGGATCGACCTTGTATTTGCCACGCTACGATATACACCGTATACTTGCGGTTGTGTATTTTAGTGTTACATAATACATGAATCAAGTTTATGGCGCCGTTGCCGGGGAGGTTTTGTAGTTCTAGAGCGTAGGTTGATAAAGTTTTAGTTTAGATACTTTATTTGCTTTCTTTATTCTTCAAAAATAAAAAATATTTGTGTTTGTTATTTCCTATCTTACTTGTTATTTTCACTCTCTTTTGAACATTTGATAGACATGGCTTATGATCACGCGATCTAGGAGGAACCATCAAGAATTGTTGCCTTTAGACCCGGAGATTGAAGCTAGTTGTCGAAGAAGAAATACTGAAAGAAGAAGAGTGGAGTTGGAAGAGATGAATAGAAGAGAGAATCTGATCGTAGAAGAGGTTGAGGAGGAAGTAGGGAATCAAGGGGTAGACGGATTTGAGGAGCCGAATGGAAATGGTGGAAATCGACAACAAAGGGCCGTAAGAGACAACCTTCAGCGGAGGGTTGGAGAAAATCCGATTGAGAATGAGGAGAATGGTCCACACCGAGTTTTGAGGGATCATTTCCGCCCGATTCCAAGGCCGTACGGAGGAGCGGGTCGGGAACCCGTGGACGCTCACAATTTCGAGCTCAAGCCGGCCTTGATTGTTATGGTGCAAAATAATCAATTTGGAGGACTCTCCAAGGAGGATCCTAACCTCCACCTGTCTCAATTCCTCGAGATAAGTGGGACGGTTAAGATCAATCGAGTTCCTCAAGATTACATCCGATTGCAACTATTCCCATTCTCTCTCCGAGACCAAGCTAAGCAATGGTACCTCTCTCTTAATTTGAGGACCATCGAAAATTGGAATGATCTTGTTGATGCATTTTTTTATGAAGTATTTCCCTCCGACCAAGACCATCCAAATCCGAGGGGAAATATCTTTGTTTAGGCAAGATGATGATGAATCCCTAGCCGAAGCATGTGAGCGTTTCAAAGACTTGATTAGAAGTTGCCCACAACATGGTTTCTCACGAGACCAACTCATATGCTACTTCTACAATGGAATGGACCACCGGACAAGAGGAATGGTGGATGCTTCGGAGGGTGGAGGATCGTTATTGGGAAAGACGATGGAGGAAGGGTATGTTCTCTTGGAAGAGATGGCGAAAAACGGGAATCAATGGCTATCTGAGAGAAGACAAAACCGAAGGGTTGCTTCCACTCAAGAAACATAAGATTTTGCCACTTTATCCAACAAAATGGATAAGTTAACTTCTCTAATGACGGCCAAAGCACTAGTGGAGCCTAATGATACACAATACGAGGATGCCCACTGTATGAACAACCAAAGAGACCGGAATTTTAGAGAAAGAGGTTGGAGAGAAAGACAAACTCATGGGAACTATCACCCTCCCAATCCGAACCAATATCATCCCGGTTTGAGGCAACATGAGAACTTCTCCTATGCCAACCCAAGGAATGCCATTCAACCACCGTCGAAATTCAATGCAAGAGATGGGATGATCGTTGAACCTTCATCAAAGCCATCATTGGAAGATATGTTTGAGTCATTCATGGGGGAAACCAAGATTTACATGGCAAAGACTTGATGAACAAGGGGAAATGATAAAAAATGTGGCAAACAACATGAAAGCCATGGAGAAGCAAATGGGCCAACTTGCCAATATCGTTGGAAGTCAACACACTCCGGGGCAATTCCCCTCTAACACGGAGCTCAACCCCAAGGAGCAATGCAAAGTCATAAAACTAAGAAGTGGGACAAGCTACGAAGGGCCCAAGATGCCACAAAAGGAGGAAATGGTAATGGCACCCGAGGGTGTTGACAAAGGAGATGGCCAAGAGAAAAAAAAGCAAGAAGAGCTAGTAAGGGGATAAAAAGAGGCAAGAGAGGAAGAAGAGAATGATATGAGCAAGAAAAATGAGGAGATCATCACTCCACAAGACAAAGGCAAGAATGTAGTACCTCTCCCTTATCCTCAAAGGTTGAAGAAGAAGGGCTTGGACAACAAATTTGCCAAGTTCGTGGAGATGTTCAAGAAGATCCACATCAATATCCCCTTTGTCGAAGCTCTTGAACAAATGCCCCATTATTCCAAGTTTTTGAAAGAAATTATGTCAAACAAGAAAAAAATAGTGGAGTATGAGACTGTGCACTTAACCGAAGAATGTAGCTCCATCATCCAAGCTAAGCTACCTCCAAATCTTAGGGACCCCGGATCTTTCACTTTGCCATGTGTCATTGGAGATGAAGGTACATTTCGTGCTTTATGTGATTTGGGAGCTAGTATAAATCTTATGCCTCTATCCATCTTTAAGACCCTTGATTTGGGAAAGCTCACACCGACTACGATGAGCCTCCAATTGGCGGATAGATCTATGACATACCCCTTGGGTATAGTAGAGGATGTATTGGTCAAAGTCGACTAATTTATCTTTCCGGTGGACTTTGTAGTTTTGGATATGGAGGAGGACAAGTACCCGTTGATCTTGGGAAGACCGTTTTTAGCAACCGGAGGGGCTATCATAAATGTGAGAAAAGGGGAGTTGGAGCTTCAAGTGAACAATGAGAAAGTCTTGTTCAAAATTTATAGAGCCATCAAAGTCTATGATGATGAGGATGGAGAATATGGGAACCCCAAGGGAGATCATTATCCAATGCCCATGGATGAGAAGGTGGAAGAAGATTTTAAGGTAAATTTTGAGAAAGAGAACCTCAAAGTGGAAGAAAATGATTTGAAGATGGGCAAGAAGGCCAAGTTTGGGGGAGTTTTCGAAAACTCCCCCAAATAAAAAAAATTCACTTGTGCAAGTTTGGGGTTGAATGAGGCATCAACTTCCTATGATATGATTGAAGAGCCGGATGGGCTAGCTAGTGGGTGCTTCAATGGATTTAAGAAAGTTGGATGGGGAAAGAAGTTCAAGAGCAAGGATGATGATTGGGGTGACTTGACAAATCATCTCAAGAAATCCGTCCGGCATAGGACGTAAAAAATAGCGCTACTTGGGAGGCAACCGAAGGTTTTATTGCTTTCATGTTTTTCTTGTTTTAGTAGTTTTGATAGCTTAGTCTCTTTTGTAGATTTGGATGAGGAACATTGTGGATATCATTTCTTGGAGAATGAAGAAGAAAGTAAAGCCAACTTTGGAAAGAGGGAGCAAGTGGTGCAATGGTGATCATTGCGAGAAGTTTTGGATGTGCAAGGAGAGAGGTAACAACTTATAACCCCAAACTTAGAATTTTTACATAGTAAAATTCTAAGTTTGGAGGAGTTTTTTTCTTTTTCTTTTTATTATTTCACTATATTTGTTACCCCTTGCACTGTTTTGTCATTTCGTTTGTGTTACATTTTGCACCGGCGCACACTTAGCTTTCATATTCTTATATTGTTTGAGTTGGTTTTGATCATGTGTTGGGTAGTGGACTTATGGTGAAATGTGAGCATGGATAAATTTGGAATCCATAGTGAGTAGTTGTGGTGATGTCTATTTGCTTTGAATGTATACATGATTGGTGATGGATAGTAGTATCATGTTGTGTTCATATTTTTTGATCTTTGATGCCATGAATGCATGATGTGTTGTTGTTTGGGGACATTTGATGAATGTGAAAGTTCTATTGAATAAACCGGTGAGAATTGAGCCCTAAATCGAACTTTAATCCGGTTTAGTTCATTTGAGAGTGAATTAGGTTATTGCTAGTGATCCTAGAACTTGCCCAAGTTCTTGTTTGAAAGCATGATTGTGTAGGACTTTGTGATATGATATAGGCCTTCTTGTTCTAAAGAGTCAAGTAGCCAAATTGTCAAAAAACCGAAGCAATTATCCGTAGTTAGCCCCTTTGAGCCTAATTTCTCATCTTCTTGGCAAACTACAATGTTAACCATTTAGCCTTTTTGATCCTTTGATACCTATATCTAGTGGGGGATAAAAGACAAAGTGGAAAAACGTGTGCTTAAATATCTTTGGTTTAAGGAGAAATTGGAATGAGTTGAAAAAAGAGAAAATATGAAAAGAAAAATCAATGAAAAAGAAAAGAGGGACAAAGAGCCACAAAAGCATGAAAAGAAAGAAACTTGGTTAAAAAAGATGAGGTGATGAATGCTTGAAAAAGAAAGAAAGTGAAAAGTGAGGTTAGAGGTTGTATGATTTGAAAATGAAAGCACAAATTGTAAAAAAACAAGCTTTGTCATCCACTAGAAGAGTCACAATTCTCAAATTCATCCTACCTTGTCCAAAGAGCCAATGTTACATCCTTGATTAAGTCCTATTGATCACATTGTTGAACACTTGAGTGGTGTAAAAAGAAGAATAGGGACAAGCATATGGTGATTGCATAGCATAACTTGGTTGTTGAGTGCATTCATATCCTCAATTTGTTTGTGTGTTTGAGAGAAACACTATATCATGTGAGTAGAGAGCTTGAGCATTTGGATTATGTTTCCCCATCACAATATGTTGTGTACTTGTGTATTCTTTGATCTATGAGTGTGAATTGCAATAATGAGCCTATTACCACCATTGAGAAAGCACTTTGAGAAAAAGATCTCACCACAATTTACTTTGCATGTGTGATTTGCATTGAATATTCCATCGTGATCATTCCACCCTCATTGCTTTAAGTACTTAGTTGTTTGAGGACAAACAACATTTTAAGTTTGGGGGGGGGGGGTTGATTCGGGTGAAATTTACACGTTTTTTATGCACATGTGAAGCTCACTTTGATGTTGATTTCATTGATTTATGGGTTGAATATGATGGTTTTGGTCAAAATAAGAGAAAGGTGGTGTTTTGTCGATTTTGTAGGAAAACGATGGATTTTGGGAGCAAAACACCTATCACAATTCACTAGACCAGAGAGAGGAGTGCACCATTGGATCCAGCTCGAAAAATGGAGTGGAATAGCAAAACGAATCGAGTCGATTGGAGGTTGGAAGCAAAAGTTATGCACGAAACAAGTTCGAAGTGCAACTCGGCCGAGTGGACAGAATCGGCCGAGTAAGAAGCAAAGCTTGAGACCTCACTGAGCAGTAGCTCGACCGAGTTGGAAGGGAAACTTTGAAAAACACCTCGGCCGAGCTTGATCGAGTGCCTGAGACTGCCTTAACCAGCAACTCGGCTGAGTTACCCAACTCGGCCGAGCTCCAGCCATGGCCTGCGACCTTGAAGAGCCACAACTCGGTCGAGCTAGAGAGTTAGCCTAAAAAATCAACATTTTCAAGCCATTCCAACTCAGCCGAGTTACCTCTGTTCTCGGCGGTTTTTGTGCATTTTCACCATTTTCAAGGGGCCAAAGTGCAATTTTCAACCCCAAGCCCTACTCCAACACTATAAATACTTCCATTCTTGAATTCAAACATACTTTACCCCTTTCACAAGAACTCTTACACATAGAAACACATACTTGGAGGTAATCACCACCCATTCCTTCAATTCTCCATCAAATCAAGTAAGGAAGGAGTTAATAACTTTGGAATTCAATTACCCATCATCCATTAGACTAAGCTTACTCATTCTCTCTCTTTTTATTTGTTTATTTCATTAGTTAATGTTAGTTTGATTATGTTGGTTGTTGGCTAGAACACTTTTGGTTCTAGGGTCATGTACATACTTTTGATGAAGTTTATGAATTAATATTTTGCTTAATTGGTGTTTGTGTGGCTTAATTTTATTTGAATGCTTGATTTTCACTTCCATACATGTCATTACTGTACAATAGTGATGTGTTGATCCTAGTTAATTGAAATTGGATTGAAAAATCTCTTTTGATTGATTGATTGCAAGCATTTGACCTAATTTTATTGTGAAATCGAGAGATGATCAATGATTAGGAGGATGTGTGATGATCTTAGGGGCTTAATTGAGTTTTATGATGCAATTTAGGTAGAGAGATATACTAGGTTGTGTTATATTTCTCTTAGGTTAATTGGATTGAAAAGACTTTTAACTCATTATTTTGTTATCAATCTTATAGAAAAAGCACAACACCACCTGAGTAGATTGTTAATCATAGATGAATTCATTAGTATTGCATGTACCTTGGAACCTATCTTCTCATATTTGAGTTTTACTCGTTTATTTCTCGTTTCGTTGATTTGCGTGATACTTGATTGATTTCTTATTACTCTTTATTGTCTATTTGTGACACCTTGGTAGATAATTAGGGGTAATTTCACAATTCAAACTTATCGATCACCGTCTATTTAGAACTAAATCAACAAACTATACTTTTACACTACATATCTCCGTGGGATCGACCTTGTATTTGCCACGCTACGATATACATCGTATACTTGCGGTTGTGTATTTTGGTGTTACATAATACATGAATCAGTAACACTGACATGCATTTAGAGTTAAATGTTGAAAGGAAAGTGTAGTTAGTAGTGTGGATGCATTTAGTTGTGCTATTTTACTTAAAGGGTATTTTAAATTTTTTACATTATTATTAAATTAATAAATAGAAGGGAGAGTGCGAGTAACAAAGCTGGAGGTGCAAATAGCCGTACCCCCAAGGGCCCAAACCGAGTGGAATAATCCATTTTACCCAAAAGTAATGAAATACTACTAGTATAAATTGCTGACATCTAATATTGGCGCTCACAATTTTGAAGTCTGAAACTGTCACCGCCAAGAAGAACTCACTTCGCTTCATTTCACTTTAGAGAGGGAGAAATTAGTGCGGGTTTCTCTGGGGGGAGAAGCCGGAAATGGCCTCTGCGTACGATCCGCTGGACTTCGAGTTTGAAGATCCGATTCGAATTTCTTCTCCACCCAAGAAAAAGTAAACCCTTCTTCCCGCACTTGTTTTTTTCGACACTTTTCCCTATCATCAAGTTGGAGAATAAGCTTTCTCTTGAGTCTCGTGGATAATAAGTACGGTGTATGTACAGAATTTTAACTTTTTCAAAAAAAATTAAAATTGTTTGATTTAGTGATTTTAACCTAATTTGCATCGTAGTTGGAGTGTATTGCATAACTATATAATAAAGTGTTCCTGGACATATTATTGCGAATATGAGGGGTTTAACTAGTGTTTGATTATTTCTGAACACTGATTTTGTGGCTCCTGAAAAATTGGTTTTTTGCGATAAGAGTAATTTTTGTTTATTTGTTTACCTTTTTTTACACAAATAATCGATGTGTAGAAGTTCCAACACCATGCATGCTTGTTTTGGCATAATATTGATGTGGATGATAATACAAGATATGGGAAGTAATACTTGGCATTGGCTGAACATTGGCCAAATGACTTGAATTTGTGGCACGTGTTGCAAGGTCTCATTTTTATAGTTCCTAATCCAATTAATTTGCAATATTTTACCTAACTAATTTGTATATAGAATGTTAGCGACTTTAACTGATGGTCATAATCTGTTTTGCATGAAATTTAATCCTATGTAAAGCAACGTGGTACCTAATGTCAAGAACTGCTTTAGTTGAAGTTCAGATAACTGATTGTATTAATGTATTCAATGTCTTGTTTAAAGTTAAAACGTGCTGAGATATGCCTGAGTGTATTCTTATATGCTGCTATATAAACATAAGTAAATTCAAATTAGCTTCTTGTTAGTTGTTACTAAGGACTGAATTTATTTGCTAGTAGTAGTTATTCTCTATCAACAATCTAAAATTTCACCAGCTTTGGTATTCTTCATTGTTTAACAACTTTTTCAATCTAAATTGCAAGTAAACCCTCACGTTTGTCAACTGAAAATTTTATCTATCCTCACTGGAGGATAAAGGTTTAATATTTCATGTCTACAAGTATGTGAGTGCAGCATGTGCAATATCTGTATGGAGATAATTTATGATCTAGTACATCACTGCAATTGTGCTATAAATTGCCTTGAAATTTTAGGTTGATTTTGAGTCACTGTTTCATATGATTATATATGTAGGTTTCTGGTAACCCTAAATTTCTTGTCATATGTTATAGGAAAAAACTTATTGGGTTGGATGATCTCGTGAAAGATTACGAGAATGAACAAAAGAGGCGCAATGAAAAAAAATCCAAACATAATAAGTTCAAAATGGCTTGTGATGCAGAGGATGAGCTTGATGCTACAGAAGCACGACTATCAGAATGTGTTGACAAATGCCAAAAAGAGGCACGAGTTGTCTCTCTCTATTCATTTGAGCTCCTTTGTTTGCAGAATATTAATATACTTCAAATCACTTCTAATGAAGAAATGTTTTTTTTTTTTAACATAGATAAATCAAATAAATGGTGATGAAGAAATGCCCCTCTGGGGAATTGAGGTTTTTGGGGAGCAGGTGCTATTTATATTTTAGGAATTCATTTGCCTTTTCAGAAATTTAGCCGAGTGTTTAATTTATATTTGCACCTTTTTGTGTAAAATTCAGGAGAAGTTGGTTCAGCAGGAACATCCAGAGCTGAAAGATCTTACTCTCCTGCAGTCATTCATGAAGAACAAGATCAATTCACTGGTTGAGCTAAATATTGAGAAAGGTTTTCAGTTAGAGCTTCTTTTTTTTTCTGCCATCTAGATTATTTTGTAGAGCACAGTCATCAGTCGGGCTATTCTGGATAGAACTGGCAATAAAAGACAAGTTGAATATTCTAGCTATCCAATTGTATTCTACTAAAAATATTTAAAGTACACATATCTCCCAAATACGGAATCCTTTTCTTTTTTCTCAAATTAATACGATTTACTGAGTATGTCAGTATCAGGTTATCAGCCTTTTCATTTTGCTCTACCTTAGTACATTGCCTGAGTGCTAAAAAATGGATTCTATCTGTGTTTTGTCTCCGTCTCCCAATTCTCAAATACAGTATCCTTTTCTTTTTCTCAAATTAATATGATCTCCTGAGTATGTAAGTATCAGGTTATCAGCCTTTTCATTTTGTTCTACTTTAGTACATTGCCTGAGTTTATATATATACCATGATTTTTAATTTTACTTTTATTTTCAATTTTTTTTTTAACTCAGTAGTCCATCTATCATGATATTGCAGCAGAAGAGTTTCTTGAAGGATTGTTGGCGGATGGATGGTTGCCGCACCTTGTACATGCATCTGGTTGTTTTGAAGAACCCATTGCAAAATGGACTTTTAACTCAAGTGAGTTCGATGCCATGTAAAATTATCCCAGGATAGTCTTCATTTCTGTTATGCTCCTTTCTTATGATTTTCCAGTGTTATATTCATCAAAGGTGTGGTTGATGGAAGCTGCCTGTGAGTTTTGGTGTGCTGTTCTTTCAATCAGAGATGAGGTTAATTTTCTTTCTCCCTAGGTTTATTATATCTATATTCAAGAAAATGAAATACCATCTCTTACAATTTTTAAACTTTAGGTTTTATTTACCTTTTATGATGTATATAGCAGGCTGATTCTTCTAGCATCAAAATTGACTGGTTACCAGCATATTCAGATCTAAAAAGAGCTCTCAAAGCATATGGTTTTCTTCTGGATTCAAGTTCTAAGTTTCCATGGGATACTAATATGGTTTCTGCTTCTGGTAAGCATCTGAATACGTTTTCCTACAATTAAATGAAGCTCAACAAGCATGTAAAATACCTTAGGAGACCTTGACATTTTGAGCTTTTGCTCTAAAATCGTTATTATAATCCAAGTTTTTCCTCTCCTTTTGCTTTTCTCATACTTGAGGGTTTTTGTCAGTTGTATTCATGACTGAAAAGATGCTAATTATTACATGCTTGATGTCTGATAATCGCTGCCGTTGTATAATTTCATTTTTTAATGCCCTTCACAACTGCTTGCTTCTGTCTTAGATTCTGTTACAGCAGGACCACCGCAAAACATTCGATCTTGGATAAAATGTGTTGGTTTTTGTTGCAAAACAAGGTATGTATATAATGTTAAAACTCAGCAGCCTGCTTTCTGTGTTAACTCTACGTTTATGTGATACCATCTGATTATTTTTCATACACCACTTGAACCCAAGTAATTTACAATTTGAGTTAATGAAACATTGCTGCACAGCACTCATTAGTTGTTAATTTCATAAGTTAATTGTGTGACGGGAGTACTAAGACATCACTGTCTACCTGTTATTTATTATTATTACTATTTTTTTTGCAGGGATGGAAATATAATCATCTCAACTCAAGAAGCAGAAGAATTGCTGGTTATAATAATTTCTCTCTTTTTAGATCGTCAACTGCTAGGGTTGTCTATGATATTGCATGAGGCGTTGCTCTCAGTTTTAAATTTCTTCAGTGATGATGAATGGCTTGAGAGCTGTGAGAATATAGCAAGATCTCTCGCTGCCAGGTTATTGACTGTTACTCTGCAGTTATATTATTAATTAGGATTTCAATTTTTGCTTCTCCAAAATCTTTTCATCATGTACATCATCATATACTTCTCCTGGGAAGCAAAAGCCTTATGTCAGGCAATGACTACTCTGTCTCTAAATGTTCAATTAGATCTTTTATTTGTTTAACTTATTTGCTCTTCTTTTGAGAACCATCAGGTCCTATATTTTCTATCAGGTTAATTCATAATGTGCAATAGGAGTGGCCAGAGGAATCTTATCACTGTAGTGTTAATAAATCAAGTGAATTTATGTTATTTATGTATCCAATTATTTTGTAATCCTTGATGACAAACTCGGTGACAATATACGTTACCAATCAAGTTTGCATCTGTTTTTATTTCTGCTTCTATTTCATAATTGGGTTTACTAGGGTCTTTTTAATTAATAACTGCCCATGGACTTTATTACTTGGTGGCTTTAGGTTAGGGTTTAGGTTTTGAGTCTTATTTATTGCATTGTTTTTCATCTTTAGGTCATCTAGGGAGATCATTTGGCTATAAGCTGGGCATGATATTATCCTCGGGAAAACTTGTTCTTTTTGGTTTTACGCGATTGATATTATTGTTCTAGTTTACTTTTATCCTCGCACCCTTGACTCTATCAATATCAGTCACTTCCATGTAAAGTTTCTATTAGAGCATTCAAGTTTATGTTAGGATACAAGTTATAGAATATTTATGTTTGAAGTTGTAGAATACTCAATACAAGTTTTGAAGTGCTGCTTCATATTTATGTTTAGGAGCATGATAAGTGATAATTAGAGATGCTCTCTTCATTGAAACAAATCATCTACATGTTAGAGGGTTCCTTCGATTTATTTAATGTATCTTCTGTTTTCTTCTCTGAGTTGATACTTATATTTTATGTGATGTTTTCAATGAAGATTGCCTTGCAACATTAATTGTTTGAGAGTGGTGGAGACTATTGTGGGAGTCGATGGTCGTAGTAAGCAGCTTAGAAGTACAGTGGCATTCCAATTTCTGGCTACAAGTTTGAATAGAAAGGTAACTCTTATGCTTTTATCAATTCTAGTTTAATCTCTGGAAATCCAAATTTTGGAATAACATCATATTGCGGCTGGTCCGTTTTAGCAATGGAATGAGCTTCTAATCCTTAATTATATAAAAAGATGTGGATTGCCTCTTGAAGTAACTGTCTAACTCTAACAATATCCTTCAGCATTTATTGCAAATTGTTCAGCAGTGGTGGTATTTCTTTTTATATTTTTCTGTGGAGAAGCAGAGAAGATGATTATAAAAATACTTCCAAACTACGTGACTTATTTGCAGGTTTGTGATGCAGAGGAAATCCTAAGATTGCTAATTTCAATAAATTTGAAAGACAAGAAGTGCGATCTTCTCAAAATGTATATATACTTGAACCTGGCAGAAAATTGGATACTCTTTGACACCATATTAAATGATAAATCAGTAATATATGAGTTATGGGGCTCTTGTCTTCGGAATTGCTCTTCTGCCATAACCATCACGGATTTGAGGTCTTTTGCTTCAAATGTAAGCATCAAATTCATCTCTCTTTCCTCAAAATAGGTTCTAGCTGTGATTCTAATTAAAGGCAAACCACATAATAATTTTCCTGAATTTTTCCATCTCTGCAGGTCCGCAGTAAAGCTTCATATCTTCTTCAAGGCAGCACAAGCAAGTGATTGGTCCATGGGTATGTTTATTGACTCTAAAAGCATGACATTTTTTTTTTTTTTACTTTGCATTGAATTGAATATTCAGTTTTTGACTATTTGCTATAATCTTGATTCTATATAATGCTAAACAAATGGTTTGAACTTGTATTATCTTTTCTATAAAGTGATATCAATTGACTAAATGCAGTTTGACAGAAGGTTCAGTTACTGGAACGGAAGTACATAAAATCACCCTTGATCTACCGATAAGTTGTTGCTGCCTATTTATCCATTTTATCGAGTATATAAGAATTGATTTGTATCTGCGTCAGTCCCGACCTTTGAGGGCTGCCTTCATCATCTTCCTTTTGATTTTTTAATTGGTTTTTGATAGATGTCTTGAAGGGATGTTAGTATAGCAGATCGTAATTTATGTTAGTTTATAGTAGTTGTTTTATAATGTGATCTTTACTAATCGTAATCTACATGTTAGTTTACAGTTGTTTTTGTTTATGATGATATAATATTTTTTCTACTTTCTGTGAATCTTAACTGCGATTTTCTGGAATAATATATCCCTTAAAAACTATATTTGCTCCAAGTAGTCAGAAGGCTGATTTCTGTGCGGAAATTTATTGTGCATTGACATTAGATTCTGGATGAACAAAGTCAATATACAGTAAAATATTTATCTCAATGCTCTAATATTACATAATGCGAATGGAATCCTTACAATTATCTTAACTATACATATAAATTTCTAGGCCTTACCAAACAAAACTTTTATTGATATGGATTTTGTATTACTTTCATTTAATATTTTTTGTTTAAAAATTGCATTTGTATTGGGTACCCTGAATGGATTTAGAAAGAAATAATGTATACATTTCGGTGGTCCGAGTGCAATATTTATTAAGTAGGAACTTTTAACTCAAAAGAAAAAGTGATGACATGAAAAGATTTCAAAAAAGAAAAGAGGTATATTTACACTTGTGCGTTTTTGTGGAACATAATGATGAGATACTTAGACTTATCTGTTTAGCCATTTTTACGTGGTGGGATGAATGCTTTTGGATTGTTGGGATGAATACCTTCTCACTTCCATTCTAACAACCTACTTTTCATTTCACTTTGGTTCCATTTGTTGAATTATTAACACGTGTTAGATATGAAATACAAAGTTTGGTGGTTTGCTTTTCACCATTCATATGCTTTTAAATGAATTCAGCTGCTCGTGAGTTCGGCTTGGCCCGATAAGACTCGAGTTTCGCTTGACTTGTTAAACGAGTCGAACTCGTTAGATACTCGATTTATCAACGAGTCGACTCGAGCTCGACTCGTTAGATTCGATAGCTAATTTTTCTATTTTAATTCCATTAGACTCGACTCGATAGACTCGTTAACGAGTCGAACTCGATTTTTTTGCTTGTCAATGTTATTGAGCCGAACCGAACTCGAACTTCAAGTACTCAACTCGCTTGAATAACAACTCTAGTCACATATCTAAAATGTGAGAAACACTAAAATTGACGTAACGCTCTGTTTCCGTTCTTTAAGAGCATCTCCAACGGGGGTGAGGAATTCTAAGTGAATTTCTATTCTTCACTCAAAATAAAATAAGGGTAGGACACATTGTGGAGGTGGTGAAGTGGAGGAAAGAGACTAAATGGGGTAGGAATACTTCTATCCAAGTAGAAGTAAAAAATTAAGAAAAAAAGAGAGTGAGATAGAAGGAGAGTGTACGACACATGAGAAAAAAATAGAACAATTTGGAGAGTGTAACTCAGTTGCGAGAGTGGGCTTTAATGTGGTCCAAACTATTTTTTATTTGTATTTTTTTTTTTGGGTAGAATGCATTGGAGGGTATATAAATTTTTTGAGATATAAGTAAAAAACTTTTGAGGTGGCACAATATGGCAAACTTAAAACCCAAAATTTCTCACTAGCACCGTGGATGCTCTAAGAGAGTAATTTTTTTCCCTTTAAAGCAAATTCAAGTATCTAGGGAGGATTGTGTAGAATTAAAACCCAGTGCCACCTCCACGTAACTTTAAAAACAAAATCAGATGGATTTATGTTGTGTTTATTATCTCATCACATAATTTTTTGAAACTTTTTATATATTTGGAAGATTGAATTGCTTTCAAAATTCCGGAGTTTAGAGTGACTTTGGACTAAAATCGATGACATCCCATCGTATTAGTTAAGTCAAGGCCTTTGCTTTTGGTTTAAAAAATTGAATTTTGGATTTAAAAATTTTACATTGATTTTATTTTGATATTTAAAAACTAGTTTTAAAAACTCTTTCAAAATGACCTCTATTAATCTTACTCATTGATTTGATATAAAAGTTATATCCTCTTTCACCTAAAAAAAACTTAAAAGAAAAACACATACACCATATTATTATACATCGGGAATTCAAAAATTGAATTTCAAAATCACTCGAAATCCAAGATTCAAAAGTAATGAGCATGTAATATTTATATTGTGATGGAGGCACCTGGGATTCCCTCCTTCTCCTCCAGGTTTGATATATTGATGTGATAATATGAATGGACTTGCCACCCACCAACCACTTTTAAGTGAGAAGCAAGGGAAAAAAAAGAAAAAGTGGTCCTCATTTACTTTTTTCAAAAAGTAGAATGCCATAAATAAAATACACATCACAATCTAAATTTTATATTGAATTAAATTCGTAAATTAAATTACTAATATAAGTAAACCAACGAACTGAAACGCATCTTGTTGAAATAGAATATGGCATGATTAATAAAATAAGTAAATAACTCTCCTATGTAATAGTGATAAGTAAGAAGTCAGATCCATAAGAAACATAGAAATTATATCATAATAACAAATGGTCTATACTTATTACATGTTTGAGCTTTTAAAATCTACTTCATTTGCTTAAAAAAAACATAATATATATTTATATATATATGTAATTACAAAATTGTACAATTTTAGAGTAATATAGAGGTGAGTTCCGAATCGTTTTGTAAAGGGCAAAAATGCCGACACCACCTAGCTAATCACAAACTAATTTTGCAATATTTTATAAATATTAAGGTAGAAGAAAATGTGTAGTCATTTTTAAGTGCAAAAATTCAAAAAGAATAGAAAAACATAGAAAGAATGATAGTCATAGTAGATCATACATAAGACAGAGCTAAATTAACATTAGTCAAATCGAAGCATTGAGAAGACCCTTTTTTTTTTTTTTGCCTCCACAAGACACAAAGGGGTCCATATATATTTCAGCATTTTATTATATATATTTGGTGGGAAAATTTACAAAAACAGGCTTCTATTTCTGACTATTATGAATCTGTACATTTGACTTCTAATAACCTAAATAAACCCAAGTCAAAGATTTTAACAAATTCATTTCTAAGTTGAGTTATCACCATATGTAATACTCCGTATTAACATTGGAATTATAATTTTTACCAGACCCGTAGTAATCCACCCTCTTTCCGCTTCGATTTATCACAAAAACTTATATGCAATATTGCATACATGCATTTCAGTCATTCACACACATGTTCTTTATAAATACACCCACAAGCTTAATTCACACACATTTTTTATAAATACACCCACGAGCTTAATTCATACACACATTTTTTATAAATACACCCACAAGCTTAATTCACACACACATTTTTTATAAATGCACCCACTGACAGAAATTGAACATGGTCATCTTCTCCGAGCAGTTTTCGGTCACCTCAGGCCGCGGTCGGACGCTGCAATTTACGATGACCTTAATCCTTAAATATTTTATATTTCTTTAAATATTCTTTAATACTAATTATTATGGGTCAATGTTATTTTGTATTACGTGCAATAATATATCTTACTACATGCAATAATATATGTTACTATATATTATAATGTGGGTTACTTAATCAATAAAAAAAATATAAAAATATAAAAGAATCAGTATTACTATATAAAATTGTGTTATTACTACATGTAATAATTTGTTTTACTACATAAAAAATTATATGTTACTACATACTACAGTTTGAATTACTACATTGAATAGACGTTTGTTACTATATGTAACTTTATCAAATGATCTAATATTTTTTGCATCATTCTACCATAAAACATTTTGTATTACAACATGATTATTGTGTTTACTACATTCGATAATATATGTTACTACGTATTATAATGTGAGTTACTACATCAATAAAAACACTAGAAAAAACGTGTTACTAAATAAAAGAATTTGTATTATTATATAAATAGTTTGTGTTATTACTACATAAAATAATGTGTATTACTACATATTACAATTTGAATTACTACATTTAATATCCCGCGTTCGACAATAAAATAAAAGATAAAAAAATCACAGAAACGAATAAAATAAACGGATTAAAATTTTCAAATTAAGCTGTCAGTGGGTGTATTTATAAAAAAATGTGTGTGTGAATTAAGTTTGTTGGTGTATTTATAAAAAATGTGTGTGTGAATTAAGTGTGTGGGTGTATTTATAAAGAACATGTGTATGAATAACTGAAATGCATATATGCAATATTTCATACAAGACTAGCCCTCGATTTATTAGTTTTAGTTTGATTTTCGGGAAAAATTGAAAAACTTTACTGTAAATTTATTTAAATATTGTTTTAATTATTTATATTTTATTCTTTTAAATTATTTTTAAATAAATAATTGATTCTCAATAATTCAATAATATTTTTAAAAAAAGATATAATAATGGTTTAAAATATATATATATATATATATATAATTATTAAAATAGAAAAATGATAAATACATGATTGGGGTCGAGAATGCCATACCAATAGAGGCAGGGATGGGGATAAGAAATTTTTCCGGTCGAAATTCAGGGACGAAAATTCCCGTCAGGGTCGGGGCCGGAGAAGGCATAACCCGGGTCGCCCACCGCTTTGTTTTATGTTTTTTTGAATATGTATGATCAAATATCGTAGAGAAATCTTTCTAGATCAAATTGAATAAGGAGTATGTCATAACTAACACAATGTGACCAGATAAATATGAAATCCATAGGCCCGATCTAATTATTTTTTAATTGTTTTACCCAATTGGTTTGATAACTGACTTGTCAAAATGGTTCAAATCGACGGTTTACATTTGTAAAAATGTGAATCGAAACTAAACCGGCAATGAGTATATGTCGTTTTTGGTTTGGTCGGTTCCGATTAAAAAATCGGTGTTTTCTTAATTTTCATTTTTTTAAAACATTTTTTTTTATTAATACAATTACGCCGAATAAATTGGATTCGGAAGTAATACTACTTTTAGACTTCCTAATATAAGACCCGGTCCCAGTTCTGCCAAATTTGAAAATAACCGTCAATACTTCGATGTAGGCCTCGGATAATCCACAGCCTTGGGCTATTTGCAACTAGCCAATAATTAATGTTTACAAATTTTATAATGTGAAATACAAAGTTTACAAATTACAACTCAAACAAATTACTTAAAAAGTTTACGAATTTTTATTTATGAAATAGAATCTATAAGAAAATATAACTTACAAAAATTTCAAATTACAGCAAACCATTAAAAAAATTACAAATAAGTATATTATTTTGGTTACAATTTTCTACAGTTTCCAATGTTAGTTTAGAATAAAGGAGCAGACTATTCGAAACCTTTTGAGCAACTCTATGGTACTTGATATAAATGAATATAGAATTACAACAGTTATGTATTTTTTTAAGTCTCAATTTTCGATCCAGAGATCAACTAATTATGGAGATCAATTTAAAAGGTGCAGACCCCTTTGAAGCCAGTTATGTACTTATTACTCTAGATTTCAAAATTAGAGATGAAATATTTAATTTAGCTGGCTTAAACTAAATGATATTATTCGAAAAACATTTCAATGCGGATGAGTTAAATTGTGGCAATTTGAGAGGAGAGTCCGGCTGCCACTCCATAATCCATTGAGCACTAATTTAATTATTAACCATGTGGAAAAAACACCACAAGTAATTGAATTCCACACAAGGTTAATTAAAATGAATAATCAGCCTAGCTAATTAATTCTTTCAATTATTTTCAAACTCTTCGAATCAAAACTGTAACTATATAGTTCTATACTTAGAGAAAGAAAATTGAAATGGTCCTTTTTTAAAAGCAAAGATTAAAAAAGAAAAAAAAAAGTAATTAAAGAAAAAACACAGACTACACGACTATTAGATATTCATAAAAAGTTGTGAGGGTCGACCTCGCTACAATTCCCTCAAGCTAAAACTTTAGAAGGACGTCGTAAACCAATTCTACTATCCAAATCTAAGTTATATAGACATGGGAAAAAGAAATAAAAAAGTAGGCTCTCACCATACTGTCATAGTGAGAACTTGTGTGGCGACACTACAAACATTACCTCAGGGTTCGCTATGCTAATAGATTTACAAACACCTCCTAAATATTCATGAAAAAATAAAAAATGATTATAAACCTCTACTTTAATTTGAAAACACGTCATTAATTTGAGTTGATGGTTTCATAAAAGCCGTTTTTGTTTTTACAAAGTCATAAAACTATTACTAATTTTATTAAGGAGTCTAATAGATACACTCCTGGGTCTTTACCTTACAGATTAGTTCACCCTTATTAATAGGGTGGTTAATTAGTTAGTTTAGAAGTTTGTTAGTTAGTTGGACTAATCACAAGTTTATATACAGACTTGAGATCCTTTCATTAATTCAATTCATCTTTTGTAATCAAGAATTCATTATTCTGCAAATACACACTTTTGTGTTCTTAGTTTCTCCTCTTTGTGAAGAAGATGATCCATGCTTTGATCATCAACATGGTATCAGTCTCCAAATAGGTTTTCGATTCTTCTCAATTGACGGATTTCATCGCTTCCCTCTTTTCTAGGGCTTCGATTTTTCTTCCCACCTGTTTTTCCGCTTCTTGGCGATTCCTCTCAATTCATACATGGCGAATGACAATCCCAACAACACTGATAATTCTAGCACATCAACGACGACGGTGAACACCAATGCCACCTCTCTTGACCCGACCTTAAATCCTTTCTCACCATTAGTGCTGCACCAGAACGCCAATCCTGCTGTGGCAATCGTTCTTGAGCCCCTTGACGAAACCAATTACGTCTCTTGGAGCCACGCCATCAAAAAAGGCCTCAGCGTGAAGAATAAAGCCCGCCTCATCGATGGTTCACTACCTGTTCCCGACGAGGTTCAAGAACCGGCCATTTACGCCGCCTGGGTAAGAGCTAATGATCTTGTTCTTATGTGGATTTTAAACTCCATTATCCCTGACATTAAGAGAACCTTAGAGTATTTTTCTATTGTTAAAGATGTATGAGATGAGTTAAAACTTAGGTATGCCCTGTCTGATGGCACTAGAGTTTACCACCTTGAGAAATCCCTAAGCTCCATTACTCAAGGTTCTCAATCTTTAGTCTGTTACTATAATCAGTTTAAAGCCATGTGGGATGAATATCTTAGTTTTAGGCCTCTTCTTAAATGCTCTTGTGGTGCTATGGATTCTTGTAACTGTGATTTGCCTAAACTAATGACACAAACTCAGGAACAAGATTTTGTCATGAAGTTTTTAGTAGGCCTAAATGATTCCTATACAACTATTAGGAGTCAATTTTTGTTACAATCTCCTTTTCCCCCTTTGTCAAAAATCTACGGCCTATTGCTTCAAGAGGAATCCCAGAGAAATCTTTCCCTCACTCCTGAACCCACTCATCTTGATTCTATAGCCATGACTGCAAAAAATCCTAGATTCTACAGAGACAGAAGAAAACCCATTAAATGTGGCCATTGTGATTGTTTGGGCCACACAATTGATAGATGCTTTCACATCATTGGCTTTCCCCCTGGATGGAAAGGTCCTAGAGTTCTCCCTAGTAAGGATTCTCTCAAAACATCCAGCAACTCTCTTAGGTCCATTCCTGGGAAAGACCCTTCCAATCCCCTATTCCATCCTGAATACTATAACAACTTTGTGAGCTCCTCTAAGTTGCAGCCCCCTGGTGATACCAAGGCTCCCACTCATTCTGCAGCAGGTGCCTCAACTGTTCTAATTGAAGATCTTCCCCCCACCACTACATCTGGTATGATTTCTACTACTTGCTGTAATTCTACTTCTTTATACACATGGATCTTGGACACTGGAGCTACAGATCACACGGTTCATGATCTCTCCATGTTTTCTACTCCTCCCAGTGTTACCAACATTCATATTTCTCTCCCAAATAAGGCTATCTCCTTAGCTACACACATGGGCAACATCATTATAAATGAGCACCTCACATTGTACAATGTTCTATATGTTCCAGAATTTACTTTCAATCTCTTGTCCATTAGCCATATGACTAGATACTCTAATTGTACTGCTAGTTTCTTGTCCTCACATTGCATTTTACAGGACAACTTGAGCAAGAAGGTGATTGGTACTGCTGAGCAAGTGAGAGGACTATATCTCCTACATACTTCTCCCTCAACACACTACACTTTAGATAATGCTGCTATTTCTGGTACTTCTATTAATGAACATTGTATGTTTGACTTGTGGCATAGGAGATTAGGCCATACCTTAAGAAAATGTATGCTGCACATTCCTGATTTGAATGTAACACCCACTAATAAACATACTGATTGTTTGATTTGCCCATTGGCTAAGCAAAAGAAAAGATCATTTCCTTTAAACACCTCTACATCTTCTCATGCTTTTCAATTGATACATTGTGATGTTTGGGGGCCATTTGCTTTATGTTCTGCCACTGGTCATAGATACTTTCTTACTATAGTAGATGACTTCAGTAAATGTACTTGGATTTACCTTTTAAGAGCAAAGAGTGATGTTAAATATTTATTGGAAAACTTCTACAATATGGTCTTTACTCAATTTCACACTAAAATTCAAACTTTAAAAAGTGATAATGGAACTGAGTTTATCCTTTCTGACTTCTTTCACAAGTTTGGAATCATTCATCAAACATCTTGTGTTGAAACCCCCCAACAAAATGGCATTGTAGAGAGAAAACATCAACATCTCCTTCAGGTTGCTAGGGCTCTCATGTTTCAATCTTCTCTTCCCTTAAAGTATTGGAGTGGGAGCATTAAAACTGCTGCTTTCATTATTAATAGAATCCCTTCTTTTATCCTCAATCACAGATCCCCCTTTGAATTGTTATATGGAACAAAACCTGACTATTCTTTTCTCAGAACTTTTGGTTGCTTATGTTTTGCTACCACCTTGGTTTCCAACAGACATAAATTTGATCCTAGGGCCACCAAATGTGTCTTTATTGGCTATCCCTTTGGCACAAAGGGCTATAAACTGTTGGAAATTGATACTGGTAAAATTATTGTCTCCAGAAATGTTAATTTTTTTGAAAACATTTTTCCCTTTTCTAACAAAAGCACTCTCACTCAGCACACTGCACCCATACATAGTGAGGATGATGATGATGACACTGATGCACATATTCACACAGATTTGATTAATGACTTTCCTACATATACCACTGTTCCCACCCCCTTTGACATTAACAATTTGCCTCATGAAGATATAACTCAAAATAATGAGGATCATGTTCATGACACCATTGCTCCTGATAATCAAAGGCCTGATTCTTACACCAGGCCACATAGAACCAAAACTCAACCTGCCTATCTACAGGTCTATGAAACCAATCTTCCAGCTTCTGTTGACCATGCTAAAATCAACCTTTCTCTCTCTGATAAACACTATCCCATCCATCATTTTCTCTCTACTAATAGGTTGTCTAATTCTTATAAACTCTTTACAGCCTCTATATCACAACAACAAGATCCCAAGAGCTATAAACAAGCTGCTCTTGATCAAAATTGGGTCACTGCTATGAAAAATGAAATTAATGCTCTTGAAAAGAATAACACTTGGACTCTTGTTACTCTACCTATAGGGAAGCACTGTATAGGCTGTAGATGGATTTATAAAATTAAGTATAACTCTGATGGTTCTATAGAAAGGTATAAAGCTAGACTAGTTGCTAAAGGTTATACACAGCAAGAAGGCATTGACTACTTTGATACCTTTTCCCCTGTGGCCAAAATTACCACTGTTAGAATATTACTTGCTGTTGCCACATCTAAAAATTGGCATGTTCATCTATTAGATGTCAATAATGCTTTCTTGCATGGTGATTTAAATGAAGAGATATATATGTTACCTCCTCCTGGTTATTATCCTCAAACTGAGAAAAGGGTGTGCAAGTTAAACAAAAGTCTTTATGGTTTAAAACAAGCATCCAAACAATGGTTTAGTAAACTAACTGCTTGTTTATTATCCTTAGGCTTTACTCAATCCAAAGCTGATACATCTCTTTTCACTAGACAAAATGATGTTCACTTCACTGCTATACTTTGTTATGTGGATGATCTTATAATAACAGGAACTAACATCCACATCATCAAAACCATTAAACTGCATTTACATGAGAAATTCACTATTAAGGACCTTGGTCCTTTGAAATATATACTGGGCATTGAAATTGCTAGAAATAACAAAGGAATGACTTTGTGTCAAAGAAAATATGCTCTTGACTTACTTCAAGATTCTGGTTATTTGGGTTGTAAGCCATCTTCTACACCTATGGATCCCAAAGTTTCCTTTGACACTACTTCTCCTCCCCTTCAACATCCTGCTTATTACAGGAAGATAGTTGGTAAGCTTCTTTACCTTACTATTACTAGGCCTGACATTTCATATGTAGTTCAGACATTAAGCCAGTTCATGCAACTCCCTACACAAGCTCATTTGACTGCAATGCATAGGGTTTTGAGGTACATCAAAGGTTCACCTGGTACAGGAGTATTCTATCCCAAACTTAATACATTTAAATTACATGCTTTCTCTGATTCTGATTGGGCTAGATGTATACATACAAGGAAGAATATTACTGGTTTTAGTATTTACTTTGGTGACTCTCTAATCTCTTGGAAATCCAAGAAACAATCTACTGTAAGCAGGTCATCAGCTGAGGCAGAATATAGGGCTCTGGCCACAACAAGTTGTGAGCTTCAATGGATCCATTACATTCTTGCTGACTTGAAGATTCATCATTCCACTCCTTCAACAATGTACACTGACAGCAAAAGTGCATTTTCCATTGCTCACAATCCTTGTCTTCATCAAAGAACGAAGCACATCTCTTTGGACCACCACTTCACAAGGGAAAAGATTCAAGAAGGCCTTCTCAAGCTTGTTCACATTCCTACTGAGCAGAATTTGGCTGATATGCTCACCAAACCTTTGCCTACTTCCCTTTTTGGTTTACATTTTTCCAAAATGGGCTTGATAAATATTCATTCCCATTTTGAGGGGGTATTAAGGAGTCTAATAGATACACTCCTAGGTCTTTACCTTACAGATTAGTTCACCCTTATTAATAGGGTGGTTAATTAGTTAGTTTAGAAGTTTGTTAGTTAGTTGGACTAATCACAAGTTTATATACAGAGTTGAGATCCTTTCATTAATTCAATTCATCTTTTGTAATCAAGAATTCATTATTCTGCAAATACACACTTTTGTGTTCTTAGTTTCTCCTCTTTGTGAAGAAGATGATCCATGCTTTGATCATCAACAAATTTCTAAAAAGTTCATTAAAATTGCATATAAAATAGATTTATAATTATAAAATTTAAATTACTCAATTTATAAAATCCAAATTCAGCATCACACCATATCTAATTTGCAACGGGATTAAGAAAAAAAATGAAGTCATTAGAATTTGAAAAAAAATCAAATATTGAACAAACTCAAACTGTAGATGAGAATTTAGTAGAGATTTCAAGATTTATAGTACTCGAAAAGACAACCGGATAAATTATTTACTATTATCGTGAACGTGGCACCCTCAGTTTCAATTTTCCAAATTGAAATATAATTTAAAATAATAATTTGATTCAATAAAAAAAAGGGGTCAAAGAATGGCATACTAATGATAAAGAACATGAACAAATTCAATGAACAACTTTAGATGCATGATACCAAAATATGCATTTGCGTTAATTGTCAAATGATACTTATCCAAATTCACCACTCATTAAACAGTACAAAAATAAAAATATAAAGTTAGATATCTATAACAATTAGCAACAGAAACTACTTATAATTACTGTACTAGAAGAGTTATTAGGTTTGGTCGACATTTCACCTATAAAAAACAGTATTTATTGTTGAAAAATATATTTAATTAGGGAGCAATAAAGCTATAGGCTATATTAATCAATGAGTATTACAGTATTTATTTATATAGTATGATACACACTTTTTTTTTTCAAAAAAAAATCTATTGGTCAAAAAGGAGCCATTTTATGATGGGACATGTGGACGATGATCAGGGGTCAGGTGCCAAACTGCCAATTGCTTTGCAACGTACTAATATTTGTATTTGAGAGACATGGGTCTAAAAGTTAAAGATGCGCCATAAATGATTTTAGAATGGTAGATAGACTTAGTTTTATTTCGACTAATTCGGGAGATCAATTTCATCGTTCATTTACGGGGTCGCGTTTAAAGTCAGAGTTTTGTGCTATGTATGAACTGACCCGTATAAATTGTTTGCACTTTAAAAGGTTCGAACCTGAGATCTAGAAAGAAGTACACCCTTAAATCTCAAATTTACACCACTAGACCAACTCATTTTGGTTAGATATGTTATTTATTATTGTAACACGCACAAAATGTATTTTTATTTAGCTTATACAATTCTTTATCTACAAAATTTAGTTTCATACGGAGTATAACATTTTTTAAAATACACCTCTATTCCAAACTTAATTTATACCTTTTAAAACACAACATATCGCACCATTTTTAGGAGAATCAATCCACCTATCAAAAGAACAAGTATAATGCACCTCATATTTAGCACAAGCCTAACTTCACAAATCACACTATTCGTCCACCATCAGGCTCAAATCACATGACACTTTCTGAAGAATAACAACAAATATAATAAATGATAGTATTAGTTAGATTAGTTATTTTAATTATAACTTCTATTTTACTAGTTGTAACTTCTATATTGTAAATTTTCCTCTATATAAGAGGAGGGAGAATAATCATTTTGATTATATAATTCCAATCTAATTTTTTTTCAATTCATTCAATATCATTTCTAGATTTTAAAATTATCTCAATATGCACTCTATTAAATTCCTTCTTATATTATGAAATTTTACACACGTCATTCTTTAACTTTCATAGAGGTGATCAACGTCATTAGAGTCTCGAGCCATTTGTAACACTCAGTCTAAAAGTTGACGGTGAATAGACACTCAAGAACAATTGTTTCATCGTTAATTTCCACTTTGTTTCTACAAAAGGTTGAGCTCCTCATTGGCTCATTTGCCAATGAAATTCTTCTCTTTAATTTGTAGACAATTTATCCAACAAAAGTCTCCGGCCATATCGTCGCTAAAACCTTGACTAGAGAATAACATTGGAAACCCTCACCCGATAGTTCATCTTCGTCGACCGACACGTGGCCAAGTGAAAGTAATTCATTGTATGCTTCCTTCGTCAAAAAAATGCCATCCATCGCCAGACATCTCACATGCACCTTTTAACATGAAACTGTATGTCTCACAACGTACATAAGGCGTCTAATTTGTAAAAAAAGAAAAAACCCATGTTGTAGCTAGATTATGTTAATATAGTACTCCCTCCTACGTGACAATGCTGCATCAATAATTTAAATATAATGTTATCCCTATCCTGTTTTCATATAAATAAGAATAAAATTTGTTAATAATAGTAATAAGTTTGTCGTAGTGTTGTCTCTCTTTCTAAACAATTTTCTCTCGCTTCTCTCTAGAAACATTCTCCCCCAAAATCACCGCCTATCTCCTTCATCCTCAATAACCAAAAACCACCGCCTATTTCCTATATCCTCAATAGCCCAAAACCACCGCCTAAATAATCCGTTGCCCACCTTATATGTAAAAGTAAGTCGTCGCGCCGCCTCTACCTCACCGCCTGTAGCGCCACCGCACCGCTGTTCCGTTCAGATTTTTCAGTGGGTGAAGAAGGGTCTTTTTCAGGGATTTAGTTGGGATCAATGGGTGAATCTCCCCGTCGGAGCCACGGTGGCCGATCGGGTGAGTCATCTGTTTGATCCCATTTTATTTTCGTTTTAATGCTTTCTGCATGTTATTAGTTTTTTTTCCTAGTTTAGATCTGGTGTTTTTAGTTTCGTTTTCTTGTTATTTTCTGCATACTGTATTTTTCTTTTCCTCTGTTATTCTGGTTTCCTCCCCTCCCAAATGGGTTTTCTTCCCGTTTACGGGTTTTTCCATGGTGGCACTTTGTTGTGCATGTTGGAGCTGGTAGCCCTTGGATCCGTTCTTATGTGATTTGGGAGGTTTGTAGCACGAGGGGTTGTGTGCTGTCTTCTTAGATCGCGGAGCTTCCAGGAATGCCGGCTTGATCGATGATCCTTCCACTCTTTTACGATTGAGTCTGGAAAATGTGGTCTTTTGGTAGAACTTTACTGTATGGATAGGTGAGAGCGTTGAAATGTAATTTATTTCCTATCTCTGTAATTCTACCTTTTCAAAAAAAAAAAAAAGAATAAAATTTGTTCATCAATAATATCTTTTTATATATTTAATTTATCTCTATTAAATATTAAATTATAACTTCATATAGATATTAATATTTTCTTCATTGAACAGTATACATTGAAAGCACAATTAAAAATAGCCAAAGTCTTGTATACACTAAGTACATGGTGTACTTGAGTGGACTTTGACCAGTCAATAGTTGACCGTTGACCGGTCAACGGTCAAACTTTGACTTTTTTTTTTTAAAAAAAAAATTCGATTTTTTTTTTAATTTTTTTTTCGATATTTTTATTTCGATTTTTATTTTGAAAATGTGTATGTTAGTATATTGAAAAGTGCATCTTTGTTTTTTAAATGAAAAGTGTATGTTACTATATTGAAAAGTGCAATATTGTTTTTAACGAAAAATGTATGTTATTATAACTGAAAAATGTATGTTATTATAACTTAAAAGTGTATGTACGTTACGGAGTATATTAATAAAAAATGTATGTTATTATAATTGAAAAGTGTATGATCTATTAATGAAAAGTGTAAGTTATATATTAATGAAATGTGTATGTTATTATAACTGAAAAATGTATGATATATTAATGATTATAACTGAAAAGTGTATGCTCTATTAATGAAAAGTGTAAGTTATATATTAATGAAAAATGTATGTTATTATAACTGAAAAATGTATGATATTATAACTGAAAAGTGTATGATATTATAACTGAAAAGTGTATGTTAATATAGCTGAAAACAACATTGAAAAATATAAATTTTCTGTAACAAAAAAAAAAATCGAAAAAAAAAACCAAAAAAAAAAATTGAAAAAAAAGTCAACATACCAGTCAAAGTCTACCCAAGTACACCATATACTTGAGTGCACAATAGACACACCATATACTTGAAAAAAAATTGAAAAAATTAATTCATTCTCTTTTTTAAAAAATGACATGTCATCGGAATGGTGACTTGTGAGTATTAATTGAAAAGGTGAGTTTAGCTAATCCTTTATTGCATTTTTATTTATTAATAAAAAAATAGTTTTTATATTAAGTGTATGAAAAAATATACATCTCATGATTATCACTTTTTAGACAACTATTAGTAAATTACGAAAATAATTATTTTAATTTAAATTAATATTATATTGATCAAACCTCTCAATTTAATTTTTAATAACTCAATAAAACTTTAGAAAAAAATTTATAAAATGATAAATGTGGTTAATTAGTCCATAAAATCAAAGTTTCCATTAAAATTAAATATAATTTTGATTTAACACACATAATTTTGTTGTGCATCCGAATGAATCTCTACCTTAATACAAAAACTTATATAAAGTATTTCATAAATGAAATATAAGTAATTAAGGTAAAATGAACTAAAAACTAACCTGTAAAATATTGAGTTTTTAAAAACTACTCCCTCCATTTTAAAGAGTTTGTCGCATTTGTCATTTGGTATAAAATTAAGGAACATATTTTTTTGACATATTTATCCCTCATTAATTTTCCTCTCTTTCTATTGACCTTTCCTTTCTATCACACTTTTACCTTTTGAAAGAAAGCAAGAAAAAATGAATCAATAATATATTTCCAATTAAAAGTGATATTGTAGGAGTTACAAAAGGGCATTTTAGAAAAATTCGTGGTAAAAATAGAAAAAACGACAAACTTTTTGAAACAAAAATAAAGATCAAATGCGACAAACTTTATGAAACGGAGGAAGTATTTAAATTAGAGAGACTTGAATCCCCTTATGTACACACATATCCTCCTCCCGTATAGAGACAGAGGAAGAGTTGTGTTGTTGTCTCGAGACTGGACTCCCGCATTTGGCGCTGAAGTGTAAATACAACTACTGGTTTTTGCTGCAGAGTAAATAGGCGCTGTGTGAATTGTGATCCCTACGCCTATAATTAAATTAGATATATCCTGTTGTGTTGTACTATCTCTTGGTCTTTATTAGGTTTGGCACTCTACCTCTATTCTATTTGTGTCCAACAGTTCATAAAGAAAATTATATTAATATAAAATCTCACATTAATATTATTATTACTCTATCCATCCACACTCAATGTGCATTTTTTTTTTTACAAATTTTAAAGAATATTGACAATTTATATAGGAGTAAAAAGCAAATGTGTAAAGTAAAAATGAAATGCACGTGTATTAGTGGATTTGAGAAATAAATAATTTTATTTATAGAAATGTACCTATTAAGTGTGGAAAATAAAAAAAAAAGTAAATAATGCATATTGGATGTGGAGAGAGAGAATACTCCCTCTATCCATCAAAATATGTTTAGTCTTATTTTTGCATCCATTAAAAATATGTTCATTCTATTTAATTAGTTAAATATTAATTACATTTTAGTACTTCATCTGTCCGCCTATAAGCTCCACGTTGCTTTTTGGCACATAGATTAAGAAAAGTAATTAAATAATAGATATTTAACAAGTGATGTGATTGAGAGAGCAGAGAGATAGATAGAAAAAAGTAAGATATAAATTGAAGTTTAAGAAAAAGTACTTACCAAAAAATGTATGTGAAGCTTATAGGCAGACAAACCAAAATGATAAAATGAGAAACTTATAGACGGACGGAGGGAGTATGTTATATTAACAAGGTCAATGATTTACCGACAATATAATTTATTTTTACTCCACATATTTACCTTATACATTAAATATGAATTAGTTTTAAAACTTGTGCCTAGTTAAGGAGATATATTTTTTACGAATGGAGGAAGTATTATATTTTTATTAAAACGTACTCCCTTCGTCCATCTATAAGTTTTTCGTTATTTTTTGGCATAAAGATTAAAAAAAGTAATTAAATAATAAATATAGTACAAGTGATGTGATTGATAGAATGAGAGAGATAGAGAAAAAAAGGTAACATATAAAGTGGAGTGCAAGAATAAAAATTAAAAGTATTTATCAAAAAACGTATGAAAAATTTATAGACGAACGAACTAAAATGATAAAATAAGAAATTTATAAACGGACGAGAAAGTAACTACTATATACTAATGATATTATCGATTTATCATATAACTTATGTGAACTGATTTCACATACAATTTAATCATTATGAAAAGGAGCAAACACTTAGAAAATTAATACAAATGATATTATGATAAAAAGTTATGCACTTTTTAAATTTTACACCTTTCTAAAAATTTAGTCTTTTAAATAAGATTGTATTGACAAGGTGGGATACCTAAACATTAGATGCTGAGTTGAGTTCGAGACATGAAAAAAGAAAAATAAAGGGTTTATTATTTAAAAAAATGTTGAAAATAGATAAAATTTGTTTATGACAAGATATAACCGTATGAATGAATTACGTTGAAAATATAATGACCAACCGGTCATATAATAACGAGGGAGTATTGAAGAATTAGATAATTATAGTTGGACAATAAATTAATACCCATGAAAATAAGTACATACTCCATCCTGTCACAATAATATTTTATTTTTAAAACTGTCATTCATTTTACTTTACACCATATTAAATTATTTATAGTATCCTTGTTTTATACTACTACTCATCAATCACTAAACCTTTATTTTTTTAAAATCGTGACGATCAAATAATGTGTCGAGTGTCCTTATAAAAGGGGCAGTAGTCTCTGAGTGGTGCCTCTCGCTCCCGACACCATCTCAAATAAATTCTTCTCACAAGGTCCATGCCCATGGAACAACAACAACAAGATCAAACTAATTTTCTTCTAAATTGGACTTATTTATACCCACAAAAGGTAACACTAATTTATTTATACTAATTCATTTTCCTTTCAAACCTACTAATTAAATTTTTTACTCTGATTCTCAAAACAGAGCATGTCCATGGATGAATCTCTTGTCCTAACAATGGAGCTACAAGAACAGCTCAAATCAAGAGACCAACAAATTCTCCATCTCAAAAACCTCCTCGCCGCCGCCATTGAAGACAGAGACCAAGCTCAACTAAATTGCACCAAAATCTTGTACCAAAAACTACTCCAAGACGATCCCACAAAAGGATTCCACGGATTCTCCTCATCCGACTCCGACGAATCCACCGTTTCGTCGCCGGTGGAAGCGGAGCCCGATTTCCCGGTGCCGGCGGACCGGGCGTTGCCGGAAAAAGGTAGGTTTCTTGAAGCGGTGATGAAAGCAGGGCCGTTGCTGCAGACGCTCCTCCTCGCCGGCCCTCTTCCGCAGTGGCGCCACCCTCCGCCGCCCCTGGACGCTTGCTTGATTCCGGCGCTGCCGGTGGTGGTTCCGCCGATTCAGTTCTTGCATCAAGATTCGTTACAGAATATGAACAAGTGTGGTAGGGTTACTAGGAAGAGAAAGTGTGAATCAGTTGTTCTTCATTGATTTTGAGAAAATGTTGTTAATCTACTTTTTTTTTTTTTTGAATTTGTTACTGAAATTATGAGTCAAGATTAGGAAGGTGGGAAGTGATGATGTTGAACTTGTACAGTGCAGCCACATATATTGTTCATACTACTAATTAAATTATGTATTAATGCAAATCCCTTTTATAATTAATTACCTTTTCAGATAATTTCTAATAATATGGTGATTATTTTAGAGAGAGCATGTGAAATGGAAAATAATACTCCCTCCGTCTCCCTATAAGTTTCTCACTTTCCTTTTATGGATATCCCACAATAAGTTTCCCATTTCATATTTTTCCATTTTTGGCATATGATTTTCTCTCTCCCAATCACATCACTTACACTTTATCTATTATTTTATCATACTTCATCTCACACTCATCTATTATTTTCTCTCTCACCATCACATCACTTGTACTACATCTATTATTTAATCATATTTCTTAATCAAAACAACCAAAAGAAAGGGGAAACTTATACCGGGACGGAGGGAGTAATAATTTACAAGTGATGATGATATTACTTGAGTGTTCTTCACCAGCATTTTGGTGGGTGTCTCTCTCCTTACTTCCATGTCTCTCTCTCTTTTTTTTTTTTTTTAACTTAATTTGATATCTATCTTTTATTTTATTAAATATTTATCTTCATGATGTTAATTTAGCCTACCAAACTGGGTGTTAGGTGCATAAAAAAATTACACATAATTAGACGCTAATCCTTGTTTAATGGATATTAACGGTAGAACTTGCAAATATCATGGAATCTTGAATTGCGGTATAGGCAACACGTGTGTGTGTTTTTATGTTTAATTACTACACTTGTGGTGTGGTTTTCCTTCTTCCATGAGACATGTTTTCGTTAGTTTTTACGAGTTTTTGGTGGATTTTTGTCATAGCATAAAAATATTTTAATGCATATAGTATGTTGTCTCGTATATATTAAGATTGAAGACTTGATTTGTATGTGTGAATAAATGAATATTTGTATCTCAACTTTCCTCATTATTAAAATGGAGCAACACTTCTAATTTGATGCATATCTTACACTTTTTTTTTTAAAATTGATGTTGTAAATCTTTAAAAAAAGGAGGGGTGTGTTTGTTTGAGAAAATGCGAGTGGGTAGGGATGTGAAAAATGGGGCTAAGAAATGATTGGTAAGGGTAAGAAGCAGAAGGTGGTGGGTTCCCACAAATCAGAATTAGGATCTCGAACCCATGTTTTTACGTTGAAATTATGTCCATTAATTCATCATTATATTAGTTTTTCGATTCTTAAACCTTAATATTTTATTACCTGCCTCCAATCTTTATTACCTTCAATTATTATGTTCCAAAAGTGTTTGCAATCAACTGCATGTTGTCCGTGTGAAACCCCTGTGCGGCAAACATACTGTGAGTGTTTGGAAATTATTAGACTCGAAAGGATCACTTGTATATTTATTTCTTTTGTAAAAAATACGGGTTTAGTACTCCTGGTACTCGAAAGCAATATACTTAATTGTTAAAAAAAAAAGTGCAATCACTGCTGAATAGTCACTTCTCAAAGTTACCGAGGGATTATTAAAAAAAAAAAAAAACTCATTTTGTCTCATCATAAACTTTTCTCTAACTTTTTTGGGACTTCTCGTCATAAATTTCTTATTTTGTTAAATGACAACATTCACTATTTTTTTCTATCTTTTATCATTCCTATTTCTCTCTACATTTTCTTCTTCTTGCATTCTTTACATTAATTATCCACTACACATTTTATGCTATATTTTTTAATTTTCGAATAATAGTTCTATATTTAAAAAAAAATGATCCTTTTTTAAAAGCAAAGATTAAAAAATTAATTAAAAAATGAGAGAGAAAAACATAGAGTACACGAATATTAGATATTCATATAGAGTTATGGGTATAGTTGTTAAAATGGGTTATCAAGACAGGTCGGTCCACAATCCACCTTAATCCATTATTTTATGAGTTTTGACAGGCTGATCGACGACCGATACAGACTAGAGAATACTCAACCTAACCCAACCCATGGCGGGTTGAGGACTAGGCTAGTCTAGCCCACAAACTTTCTCATTATATATATTATATATATATTTTTTCCACATATATTATTATAAATTTTTTTAAATAGTATATAAATAATTACTAAAAAAATAATAAAAATAAAGTACGAATAATTACTATAATTTAAACCTTCAAATTGTTTAAATCCTTATTGTTAAAAATGGCATAGTCAATATATAATATTCAACGAAAGATTAATTGACAAATCAATTCAACTATCAGTAGTAAATGTCAATTTCTGAATGTACATCTCACCACATACACTCTCTCAATCTACTCATGATAATTATGCATTTATAATTTTTTTTTTGAATCTACATTAATTATCAAGTCTCTCCTGAAGTTATGTGAATATGTGGGCGCCAGCGTATTCTCATTCTCAAATCAATTATGTTTATTACTCCATAATATTTTGTGATTTTGTATTTTGATTTAAAGTTGAATAAAATATTACTTATTCATTCAATCTTAAAAAATTAAAAAAAACTGGGCAAACCCGTCAAAACCCACGATCCATGTGGTATGGCCCATATAGACCCGCAAATTAAACATGTTTGTATTACTCAATCCAACCCAACTTTTTTTATAGACACAGATAGACCGGTCTAATGAGCCTAGTCCATTTTGACAGCTCTAGTTATGAGGGTCGACTTCGCTACCATTCCATCAAGAGTTTTAGAAGGACGTCATAAACCAATTCAACTAACCAAATCTAGGTTAGATCTAGATTATTAAAAGCAAAATAGAAACTTATGAGCCGATGAAGTATTATGGTCCCCTCACTTGTCAATTATGGGACAATATATAGACAAGTAAAGCTTCGAAATAGTACTTAGGATGAAATTGCCTCCTTTATATCATTATTGCCCCAAAATGGCAGCAGATATAATCTTGCTTTATATGTAATTAATATATCAACAAATTGATCATACTTATTTGAAACATTAATATGTTAATTAAATAGAAAACTAAGAAAAGTCACAACTCTAGATCTCCCTCTCTCTCTCTCATGATTTAATTCGGGCCTAGTACATTATTATATGCTAGTAATGTGTCATTAAATTCACATTAACATAAAATTATTCACGCTAAGTATATGGCCCAGCAAAAGGCATTATTATACTCTCATGTTCTAAGTTATATTATATGTTAATTAAATTAACAACAACTTACATGAATATGATGAGTATGTCTAAAACAAAACTCATTTTGTGTATTTATTAAAGTTGTAAATAAATGAACTAATACTAAATTTAAGGGTTATGAATTAATATCAAAACATAAAATTAACCTAATACTCCTATATAAAGTACTATCTCATCTCAACTATGAGATCGTTCCACGTGAGTCTTTTATTAATCTGCGACCATGATTTCAGTAGTCGACGGTCAACAAAAAAATTTCTTCCCCTTTCTCCAGGCAATCGTCCCTTCAAATAGATTTTGACTCAAAAGTAGTTGCATTTATTAATTGTTGTAGACACATCTAAACTAATTAATGGAGAATTCACATCTTAGAAATAAAGAAAGAAAGGAACCGACTGACAAATGCCATGTTTCCCATTTGTACATTCCAGCTGGTATTTTCCCAGATTATACAATTTCTGCCCTTTTTGTTATTTATAAAATAAAATAAATTTTAATAACAAATAAACAAATTAGTTCTTGACTGAATATGGAAATGGCTAATGCTCGTAAATTGGGAGAGTTTCATAACATAATCCAAATAATAGAGAGTATATAGTTCTTCGTTTTATAAATTTCTCAATTCAAGGTTCGATTTTAATATTTTTCTTCAATTCATGATTTCTATTTTTTTATTTTTTTTACTAGAGAACGATTTATATTATTTACTAATCACGCCGCCTCATTTAGAGGACAAAACAGCTATTCGTCGATCTAATAAATAATGGAAATCTTTCAAAATTCACAATCTTGTAAATAGACTTTTTGTTTTGAAATTTAAATATGATAACATTTAATTATATGCATGTAGAAAATCCTAGCTAGTTTTTCATGTATTTAATATTTATGCTTAAAGAAGTAACAATAGCGAAATAATAGTCTCACTCGACGGGCTAAGCCCACAAAGCAAAGTACTGGACTAAATTTAAAAGCTGCACAAAATTTAAATGAACTCAATTTCATTATTTTCAGTTTTCTTTTTCAATTTCATTATATTAATTTTTCTAATTCATAATACTTCATCTTCACCCATCTAACATTTATTTTATTTATAAACAATCACTTTATTTTTAAATGAACCCCATAATATTTCATCTTACCCTTAATTTAGTTACTTTATGAATAAATTAATCAATATTCATTAAAACTAGTACCCGAAGAAAGAAGCATAATGAATTTGGATGGAGGGAGTATGAAATTCGTAAGTCTTCAAATAGCTTCATCTCCATCATTCTTACCCGGTTGAGAATTCGACCTCAAATCACATGCAGCTTCATCTCCAGTGTTCGTTTTCTCTAGCGTAAGAGACAAGGTGTTTGACATTGAAAGTGCGAATATATACTTGATGTGCCAAAATTTGCACGAGAGGATTGAGTGTCCTCTGAATTGGATATCCTGCTCTTCGAACACGTACAATCACTCCAAATAAACTGCCTTCACTCGAAATCTTCAAGAACCTGCAAAGAACACGCCGGAGGGGAGTCCGGCGTGGACACTCCGATGCTTAAGTCAGTATAGGGCTTATCAATATCTCACAAGGATCTCGAGATCCTTGATTTATCAAACAAGTTTTCAAAGAATATTCGAAAGGCGTTTTGTTGGTCCTGAAAGGAGTATATGACAAGTGTATGGGGGGGGGGGGGGGGAATACACTTGTATGCAATTCTTTTGCTAATTTGATCAAACCAGAGTTTCAGCAAGGTTGTCTTGGACAACTCTGCTGAAGAAGATTAACTCTTCTAAGATAATCAAACTACTAAGTACTATTGAGTACTTAGTTGAATAACTATCTAGGGGAGTTATATGTGCGGAATAGTGGTTGACCCTTTAAGTTTAGACTCCTTTAATTTCTGAAATCACTTAGTCAATGTAACACAGTCCAGTTAAGCTTCAGGGAGGTTGTCCAAAACAGTTTTGCACAGTCTTTGAATGTTTATCCTTGAAAGATCAGTTTTGTGTGCAGTGTTGAGTGAATGTAAGTATTTGTAAAGTAAATCAACACAAGAGTTTATAGTGGTTCAGAGACTCAAGCTCCTACATCCACTTTCCCTGATTTAACAGGATAATTCCTTCACTCTTGGAATTAACTTGTTTTATAGTGCCAAGGTGCACTTGATCAAGAACACCACTCCTTGGTGAATTGATCCCTAGGATGTCTATAGTCCTAGTACCCTCTTCTCAACTCAGAACTGAACTGTTCTTCTCTCAACAGTCAGCTCCTACCACTTCTACTACTACAACCTTCTCACTTTCACTCTTGAAAGGTGTAAGGGTTGAAGTAAGGTTCCAACTAATGAGATATCCTTTACAATGAAGATCAGTGTATAAGGATAGGATATCTCTCTAAGCTTGTGTATGGATATACAATTGGGTTCAGCTTAGATGAAGTGTTTGAAGACTAAGATAGTCTTTGAAAGCTTTGAAAGCACTCTAGCTTGTAAGAACTTTGAGCTTAGTTGGATTATGTTCAGGTTGAGGTGCTTTCAAATGGTCTTCACACTTCTGTATTTATAGACAAAATGGAGGATTTGCCCGTTGGAGAGGCAGCCCCAAATTGCTATAAATGTCTTCCTTGAGTTCTTCAAACTGGAAGACAGATTCTTGATAGTGACATGTCCTCATTTGGGTAATAAACGGCTGTAACAGTTTTGTCTTCATTCTGCAGCACTTTTCCCAATGTTTGACTTCTTGTTAGGACTTGGACATGGCTTCTGAAGGTTGATCCAATGATAGGACAACATTCCTTATCATCTGGACAACTCTCCTTATCACTATCAGCAGTTTTGCTTTTCAGCATGGTTGGCTTGCTCTTCTTCAGATGACTTGGCTCTTTCCCTTTATTTCTCTTGAGTATGGTCTTAGCTTATTTCTTTGAGGACTTTTAGGGACTGGTTGTCTCAAACTCTTCAGCATAGTTGATCTCAGGCTTTCAGAGCACTTGATTTTGATCAATTTAGCTGAGACAACTCCTCTGGACAACTCTCCTGATCAGTATTATTTAATCTTTTTGCATCAGAGCACTTTATGCATGGAGTTGACTTCTCTGGACAACTCTCCTGATAAAAACCTTTGAGTAGTCTTGTCCTTTTGAGCTAGGTAAGCTTGTTCTTGCATATGGCTAGCTTCTTTGGACAACTCTCCTGATCAGAGCATATGAATATTTTCTCTGGACAACTCTCCTGATCAGAGCATCTTCATTGGACTTGTCCTTTTGAGCTTTACAATCTTGTTCTTGCATAAGAGCATCTTCTCTGGACAACTCTCCTGATGAGAGCATCTTAGATTTCATAGAGTGTCCTTGCTCTTAAGTGATTGTTCCAGAATTTGAGCCTTGAGGGGACTTGATCTTGATCATCTTCAAAGCATAGGTTCCCCCTCAAATTGTGCATCTAATTGTTTGAGAGCTACCTAACATTTCAGCTTCTCATCTAGCCTATAATCTATATGTTCTAACAATCTTAGAACATATCTATATTGACTTAGGCATGTCTCAGGGGGTTTTGGTATTAGATCAAAACATATCTCATTTTATTCCCAACACGTTTTATCTCAGTATATTCAGTTTTTGTAAAGTCAGAATGTCTAACCTGAAAACATCTTTGGATTTACCTATTTATAGAGATTCCCTCCCGAGAGGAAGTCAAGGATTCCTTCTGTTTCGGAGCCACCTCTTGGACCCAGCCTGGGTAGGTTGACAAGGTCTTCCATTCCTCCACTTCCGGAAAGACCGGGGCCACTCTCCCTAGTGGACTCTTTCCACTACAATGAAGGAGAGAATAATCTTTCTTTGGTCAATCTTAGTCCGATTCTTGCGGAGTTCTCCTATATTCTCGGTCTACCAATTCATATCAAGACTAAGTCTTCCTGATGTTTCTCTCCGGGTGGAGCCCCCTCCAGAGGGACTTCCAGGAGAGATTCTTTATCCAGAGAGTATTCCATAATCCAATACTTCCACTTTTATTCTATCCTCCATACACGTGTCGACTTCTTATCGAATGACATTTTTAGGCCGCATCAATACTGTATGTGCATGTAGGCGAAGACGGTAGGCATTTAGATTAATCTTCTCAATAATCTCCAAAAGAGTAAAAAAAAAAATTCTCAAAGCAAGTTTGTTTTACTGGTGAGGATAAAATCGATCTTTGGTCATAACCCAAACGATACCATCCTCGTTGAATTGAACATCACAATGACTTTCGTCGACATGCAATTCATAGGACTATTTAACAGATTCAAGATGAGCACCAGTCTAACCATGCAAGTGTTGCATCTCATGGATTCAATCTTGAGCATGGATATTAGGGACTTGGGACGACGGCACTGAAAGCAAGTATGTGGGGCCTCTATGTATCACACCGTAGACAAATTTATGAAAAAAATCATTTGACCCGATTTCAATCTACAAAGATTAATTCATTTGATTCAATTTCACCCTGTGATGGAGTTACACATGAGGGTTAATTACGTGGCTGAGATTGAAATGTTAATATTTGTTGTTCTAGTTTGCAGCTGTTGTGCCTTTGGTTGTTAGACAATTTATAATGTCAGTTTTGGTCCTTTTGTTAGTTTTTTTTTTTTAGTTTAGGGCCTTTTTAGTAATTTCCTTTTGGTAGTTTTAGATTTTTAGTTAGTTTCAGATTTGTGTGCCTTTATAAGGTCGTGACTCCTGCATTTAGAGGGGAGTTGAATTTGAATGAAAAGTTTCATCGGTTTAGTATCGTCCCTACGATTTGTATATAGTTCGATCGTATCAAAGAGTTCTTTCGAATCTTAAAGGCTGCACTACATCACCCTGCAAAGTACAAATGAATCTTTTTATAAGTTTGCTTAAGACAAACATAAAAATCGTTCTCAGGTCCGTATTACTCTAAGGATAGATTTTTTTTTTTAAATCTTAATATTCGATCCAAGGATCGACTAATTTGGGGGATCAATCTCACCGTCCACAGAGCTTTTATCAGAGCAATTCATAACAAACCAGAGCAAACAGATTAACACATCAGCAATCTTGACCATATTTCAGCATAGTTGATCATTCAAGTAAGGTCAGAAGACTTAGCCATTTCAAAGATCATCCTCAGGAGGTGGCAGCATTCCATACTGTGCCCACACTCTTCTTTTCAGTGCCATGGCTTCTTGGTTGGTTCCCTTAGGTCCAAGAACCATCTTGTTCAGCTTAAGGATCTCAGTGAATTCCCTCAGAATTCTTGCTTGGTCAATCCATCCTTCAAGCTTTGGAGGCATGTATATGATTGGCTTGGGAGCTGTGAGTTCAAATCTTGCAATGTCAGCAGCTGCAAGTAGTTGTTGATACAACTCTTTGTAGTATTCTAGCATGAACTCAGTGAAGGCAGAGTTTGCATCTCCTCCATTCCATCTGTCAATGACATAATAGTCATAGACAAACTCCCTTTTGGCTTCTTCCCATGTGTCATTCAGTTGAATTGGCACCCATTTATCCAAGTGTGGATATTTGGTGTCCATTGGGATTAGAAGCTGAGGCTTCATCTTGCTGTAAGTTGCTCTTCTCCTTCTTGGTTTCTGAAAGTTTGCTCTCCTTTCATCTCTTGCTCTGTTGGCTTCTTCCATCAGATCCATTTTTTCATGGGCCCTCATCATGGCCAGTTTCTGTTGTGTTTCAGGGTCTTTGCCATACCCTTCATGAAACAGCTTTGATGGATCATGGGCTAGAACAGTTGTCTTCTTCTTGGGTTCAGGTCCAAATCCTTCAGCAAATAACTCTTCAGTGTCTTCAGAGGACTTGGTTCCTTCAGCAGTTTTGCCAGATTCAGAAGATTTGTCCTTTTCAGCAGCTTTGGCTTTCTTTGATGTAGGCTCATCTTCATCAATTCTGAATTCAGGTGGAAGATCAAGGCTGCTAGGAAAGTCAGTGAATTTCTCAATTTGTCTCTTCTTTCCTTGGGCCTTCTTGATCTTTCCTCTGGTTTGGACACCTTCAGCATCTTTGTCCAAACCTGACACTTCACCACCTGGTCTTTGTTGTAGCCTTACTCTTTCCTCTTGAGCTGAGGCCATTGAGTTTTTCAATGCCAATGCTAACTGCTCCTCTTCATCTAAATCTTCCAAGTTCAGCATTTCAGGCTCTTTTCCCTTTCCTTCAGGGACCTTGTCCTTCCCTTTCACTGGACTCCCAATTACTAAGGCACCTTTTGCCCTTGCTCTTTCCCTTTCCCCCTTTTTGGCAGCATCAAAACACTGGGGCTTGAGGTCACTCATTGTTGAGGCCATCAGGGATTGGGCCTGGTTTAGGGACTTCATCTCCTCCAACAAATATACATTCTCATCATGTATATTCTGCATTCTATCACTGCTCAAGCTAAGGAAAGCTAGAACAGGCTTCATCTTTTGTTGGACAACCTCTTCCATGGCTGTTTTCAGAGATGCATCCAGTTGGGCTTTTAAGAGCTCAGTGAGGTTGGCCACTGCACCTTCAGCAATGTTGGCCAACACTTCTTGGGAAAAATTTTCTGAGGCAGCTTTGACCATAGCTAGCCTTTGCTCTTCAGCTCTTCTCTTTTGCAGTGCAGTCTTCTTTCCAATAGCTTGTTTGACAGTGAGCCTGAGAGCTTTGACATTAGCATTGTGATTGTCTCTCAGCAACTTTTGTTCTTTCTTGACCTCCTCTGAGATGGCTTCCATGGTTGATTTGGCACTTTGAACTTCAGTGGAGATGGTTTGGAGACCAGATTCCACACCACTGATTCTTGCCTCAAGGGTTGGTAGCACAACATCTTCAGAGCCAGTGAGCCTCATTTCTACAGATGCTAGAGTCCTTCCTTGCTCATTCAATGCTCCTGAAGTTTCAGCATGAGCAGATTGGACTTGATGAGCCAAGGAGTCCAACTTCTCTGATTGCATTCCAAGTAAGGCCTGAGCTGAGCCTGTGTCTACTTGGATAGGTGCATCTGTGAGGAACTCATCTGCAAAAATTTGATCAAGAGAGATACCTGCAACATCAGACAAGTCAAACAAGTTAGGAAATAAGCACTCATCACCCTCAATTTCTTTTGCATAAGACTCTGATACATCAGCAGTCTTCTTCTCATTTTCAACTTGTTCTTTTCTCCCTTCATAATTGATGTTCTCACTCAAGGAATCAGGCCTCCTCTCATCAAGGGATTCTTGAAGTTCAGATTTGACTTCAAGAATAACCTGTCCTTCCTCACTTATTCCACCCTCATTTGGTGGTACACTCACTATCTTAGTGATGACTACCTCTCTTTCATCCACCACTCCCTCTGATTTTTCAACTAATCTCTCCTTTTCAACTCCTTCTCCTAATCTTGCAGCATCTCCACCTTCAACAAGGTTCAAAGATGGCAGTTGTGGGGAGATCACAGTGCTTATATCAGCAGCCACTGAGTCATCCTGAATGATTAAGGGCTGATCAATGTCCAACACCTCTGACACTGAATAGGCCTTAATCAAACTAGCCTCTAGTACAGGAACCTCAACATCTTTAGGCTGTGCCTTGGGTTCAGAAGAACCTTCATTGGCAGATGTGTCTTTGGTTGTGTTACCACCCTTGGTCAACACCTCTGAAGTTACAGAGCCTTTCCTATGATAGGTTTTAGGAGGATTGGAAAGTCTATCTGCTACAGAAGACTTGGGTTGAAGGGTTTTAGGGAGGTTGGCTTGAGGGGTTTCAGGAGGGTTGGGATTTGAAGGGTTTGAGGGATCATCAGGGGAATCATCATCATTAGAGCCACTGTCAGGGTGTTTGATTCCCTTGGCTTTTCTCTCTTTCTCCTCCTTAATCTTATCAGCCACCAGCTTTGCAAAAATCTCCTCATCAATGAGGAATCTTGTCTTTGAAACTCCAGCAAAGTGTAGCAATCTGTTTTCCTCTATTTGCCACCAGTTTGCACCTTTATCTTGGATGACTTGTGATATCTCCATCATAGATTTATCTTTCACATCAACAAGCATCCTCAAATCATGAAAGGCCTTCTGAATTCTTGGAAATTCAGCAAGTTGTGGATACAAACTGTCCACAGTAGCCTTGGCTCCTCCTCTGAGCATACTTTCATAAGTATACTCCTCCTCATCTCCACTTAAATGGGGACTTTGGGTTATAGGGGAGTTGGCTCTGGGTTCTCCTAACATGGCTTCAGGCAAATTGATTTCAGGGATAATGGTCTCAGAAGGGTTGGGTGCAGTACAGGGATCTTCAGTTGCTTTTGAGAGCAATGGGTCTGAAGGGGCTTTACTCAGAGGGGTTGGCTCATTGAGTGCATGCTCTAAGAGCTTTGAGTAATTCAGCATGGATGAGTCAAGGGGAGACAGGAGTCTTGTCTCATCTACTGCTAAGTCAGCAAGCACATCAATGCCACTTCTTTGCTCATTCCCTTCTGGAGAATACCTCTTAGTGAGATTTACAGGGGTAATGGGTTGGTTGGAAGGGGTGACATTGGTTTCAGGGGAGTTGGGCTCAAGGTACTGAATTTCAGGGAGATTGGCCTCTATAGGTTGACCTTCAGGGACTTTGGATTCTGGAGTTCCAGAACCAGATGAATTAGTCCTTGACATGGATTTGGCCCTGCTTTCAGCTCTGCTCTCCCTTAGAGCCAATTGAAGAGACCTTTCTTCTTGAAACTCCAACACCTTCTCAGTAGGTTTGGCCCTTCTCTTGCTGGCCCTACTGCTTCCACTTCCTTCCTTCTCAGGGACAATTTCCCTGATTCTCTTATCACCCTTCTTCTTTTGCCTAGTCTCATTGTACTTCCTCCTCAACTCTTCTGAGTGGTCAGAAGGCACACTCACTCCCTCTTCTGCCACTGCATCAACTTCAGCTGATGCTCCTGAGGCTTCTTTTGAAGACAATTGAGACATCTTTCTTGTTTTGACAGCCCTGGCCTTTGTTCTCTTTTTCATTTTAGGCTTCTCTTCCTCCTGTTCTTCAGCAGGCTTGGCCAGTAACATCCTTCTTTTCTCAGTTTTCTTGCTGAGCTTTCTGAATAGGATCTTTTGGGCTGGGAGGGGTTTTGCAAAGGTCTGCATCTGGGAATAGTGGGAAAACCTCTCAATCAACAAGCTTGCCCTGGTGCAATACTTGATTTTCCCTTCTAGCACCACTTTATTGTGGGCTTTCATCTTAAATTTAGCCTTCTCCTTTATCATTTCAGACATAATGAAGGTCCTCCAATCAAACTTGATGCCCTTATCACTGGCATCAATAATGGCAGCCATGATTCTGATCCTAGGATGGCTGACCTGCTCTAAGCTTCCAGTGTTGCTTAAGAGGCTCTTAGCAACTACCTCAAAAAGATTGAGAAACTCTGGCTTGAGAGTTTTCTTGTTTTGAGTTGAGGAGAGAGGGCCTGGAACTAATAGCCATTCTTGGGCTATTTCCTCTTCATGTCCAGTACCATAGACTTCTGGATTCCTTCCCTCATAAGGCAATCCAAAGGCTCCTTCCAGATCCTCTGAGGAGAATTTTACTCTGTGGAATCTCTCCTCCTCCTCTCCTTCTGCAGTGTAAGCTAACCTGGTTAATACTTCTCCATCTTCAGGTTTGCCTCTCCACTTTAGGAAGGCAAAGAATTCTGCCATGTAACTCTCCAAGCAAGAGCTTGGTCTTTCTTCCAAGAACTTTTGGAGACCAGCCCTTCTCAACCACCTTAGGGTTGGAGTTATCTCAGGATCTTCACTTTCAAAGGAAATTATGGGTTCAAAGTGAAGATTGTTTTTGTTGCTAAGATAGGCAAAATCTAGGTCTAGATCCTTGTTGGAGAAATCAACAAGCATCTCAGGTCTAACCTTGGGGGCCATTGAAAGTTGCAGAGAGAAGTTTGATGAAGAATGAGAGAGTTTGAAGAACTTTTGAGTTAGGGTTTCGAATACTTGGGGAAGAAGTGTTTGTGGGTATCTTAAGACTTGTGAATATTCTAAAAAGAATGTTTGTCAATGAGTTGGTAAGGTCTTGAGACAATTCAAAGGTGAACAAAAATGGAAATCCAAAATGGACGGCTAGGATTGATTTCAGGGGAGTTGTCCATTTTTGATCCAATGGTCAAAAACCAATGTAACAGTGAAATAACTGTTTTATTCAAAACGTGGGTGGTTTTTAATGTTTGTTTAAGGCTGGGGATTTTTTGAGATAGATCATGTCCCAAAAAGTTTAATGCAAACAAGAGTTAAATCTTGGCATTTAATGTATGGAAAGTGACCTTTTGGGTGGGAGACAAATTAAATCCCAGAAAGGTGAAAACTGTATTTCAAGGGACAGATTTCGAGATAGGTAGTGATCACCAAAAATAGGTGCTTATCATACCAAGATTTGGTTTGATAGCTAGGACAACTTATTTGACCCTACATGGACAAGTGTCCTGAAGAACTGTGGACAAGTGTCCTGAATTTCAAGAGACAAGTGTCCTGAAGAGGTAAGGTCATGTTTCTGAATTTCAGTAGACTTGACCAAGTCTGCTGAAGTTTGAGTTTGTTTCCCCCTTAATCAATGAGCTTCTTTGGACTTATTTGTCCAACTTCCCTGGATCAAGTAATCCCAACTCTGCTGATAGCTCCAGAAATCTTGCCTCTGCAAGTGGCTTGGTTAATATATCAGCTTTTTGATGGTCTGTGTGAATTTTCACTAGCTTGATATCCTTCTTCTCCACATGATCTCTAATGAAGTGGTGCTTGATGTCCACATGCTTGCATCTTGTGTGCAAGACAGGATTTTGTGATATAGCAATGGCACTATTGTTATCACAGAAAATTGGCACTTCAGTAGAGTTGACTTTGTAGTCTCTTAGTTGTTGTCTTAGCCAAAGTATTTGAGCACAACAACTTCCAGCAGCAACATATTCAGCTTCAGTGGTGGAAGTGGCCACTTTGTTCTGCTTCTTGGAGAACCATGAAATAAGCTTGTTGCCCAAGAATTGACAAGTCCCTGAAGTGGACTTTCTGTCAATCCTACATCCTCCATAATCAGCATCTGAGTAGCCAGTTAGCTCAATATTGTCATCAGCAGGGTACCAAAGGCCTAGATTCTCAGTGCCTTTGAGGTACCTCAAAATCCTCTTTGCAGCCTCAAGGTGGCTTTTCTTAGGATTTGCCTGAAATCTTGCACAAACACCTACTGCAAAGGTGATATCAGGTCTGCTGGCAGTGAGATAGAGGAGTGATCCAATGATTCCTCTATACTCAGTGGAATTGGTTGGAATACCACTCTCATCAGGATCCATCTTCCAATTTGTGTTCATTGGGATCCTTACTGGCTTGCTAGTTGTACACCCAAACTTTTTGATCATTTCTCTGGTGTACTTAGCTTGGTTGATGAAGATTCCTTCTTTAGATTGCTTGACTTGTAGACCCAAAAAGAAGTTCATCAACCCCATCATTGACATCTCAAACTTGCTTTGCATGAGCTTGGAGAATTTCTCACACAGCTTCTCATTAGGGGATCCAAAAATTATGTCATCCACATAAATTTGGACAAGCAAGATGTCCTCTCCTTCAGAGATTCTGAAGAGAGTTCTGTCCACAGTTCCCTTGGTGAATCCATGATCCAAGAGGAATTGTGACAGTGTATCATACCAAGCCCTAGGGGCTTGTTTGAGTCCATATAGAGCTTTCTTGAGTCTGTAAACTTGGTTTCCAATTTCAAAACCTGGTGGTTGCTCCACATAGACTTCTTCTTTCAAGACTCCATTCAGGAAGGCACTCTTGACATCCATTTGGTACACTTTGAACCTCTTGTGGGCTGCATAGGCTAGAAAGAGTCTTATTGCTTCTAGCCTTGCCACAGGTGCAAATGTCTCATCATAGTCAATGCCTTCATGTTGACAATACCCTTTTGCCACTAGTCTTGCTTTGTTTCTGACAATCACATCATTTTCATTCTTCTTGTTCTTGAACACCCACTTTGTTCCAATAACATCTTGATGTGAAGGTCTATCCACCAGCTCCCATACTTCATTTCTGGTGAATTGGTTCAGTTCTTCCTGCATGGCTGTGATCCAATTGGCATCTTGAAGTGCTTCCTCAACATTACTTGGTTCTTGCTCTGACAGGAAACAACAGAAAAGAGCACTTTCACCATGGAATCTTCTTGTTTTGACTCCAATACTTGGGTCACCAAGTATTAGATCAGTAGGATGGTCAGACAACCAAGTCCTTCTTTTTCTGATCTCTTCAGTAGAGTTGTCCTCTACTGAAGGTGAGTCATTTTGATCATAGAATTCAGGATAATTTAATGCAGGATCTAATTCAGGATCATAATCAGGGATGTTGTCCTCAATGTCAGGGACATTGGCATTTTCAACATTTTGAGTTCCTCCTTGATTATTTGACCCATTAACTACCTCAGCAGGAACTGCTTCTTCATTGGTAGTTGTTACCTGGATGTGAACTGGGATTGGATCATTCAGTTCATCATTTCCATCAGTGGGATTTGTCTCAGGAAGGTTGCCTTCAAGATTGTTGTCCAATGTGGATTTTTCAGGCAGATTGGCTTGAGCAACATCTATGAATTCAGTGTCTTTGCCTTTTAGGCTTAATCTGGTTGTCCTTTGTGTGATTTCTTCAGGTTCTAAATGATCATTCCTGATCTCAAAGATAGATTCATCAAACACAACATGAGGTGTTTCTTCCACTATAAGGGTTTTCTTGTTGTAGACTCTGAAAGCTCTACTGATTTGAGAGTATCCAAGAAATACTCCCTCATCAGCTTTGCTGTCAAAAGCTTTCAACTGTTCTTTCCCATTATTGTGAATGAAACATTTACAACCAAATATATGAAAGTATGACACTTTAGGCATTCTTCCTTTCCAGAGTTCATAGGGGGTTTTGCCTTGCCCCTTAGTGATCAAACATCTATTTTGAGTATGGCATGCAGTGTTTATAGCTTCAGCCCAAAACCTCTTAGGTAAATTTGAGTCAGCAATTAGAGTTCTGGCAGCTTCTTTTAAAGTTCTATTCCTTCTTTCTGCAACTCCATTTTGTTGGGGAGTTCTAGCTGCTGAAGTTTCATGAGCTATTCCATTTGATGTGCAGTACTCATTGATGTATGAATTAATGAACTTAGTGCCTTTATCAGATCTTATCTTGATAATGCTAAGGCTTTTCTCATTTGACAATCTCTTGAGAAGTTCAGGTAGTTTGACTTGTGTTTCCTTCTTATTAATGAGAAATACTACCCATGTGAACCTAGAGAAGTCATCTACTACCACTAATGTGTATTTTCTACCATTAATGCTTGAAGGGGTAATTGGTCCAAACAGATCCATATGTAGAAGTTCAAGTACCCTTTCAGTGGAGATGACTGGTTTCCCCTTAAATGAGGCTTTAATCTGTTTTCCTTCTTGACATGGCTTACACACATGTTCTTTAATGAAAACCTCATTAGGTAGTCCTTTAACTAATGCATTTCTAGCAAGTTTATTCATAGATTTGAAGTTCAGGTGGTTTAGCCTCTTGTGCCATAGCCAACTTTGTTCACTAGAACTTTTAGCAATAAAACATGCAACATCAGTAGACTTGTCCCAGTCTGCAAAATACACATTTCCCTTCCTAGTTCCAGTCAATAGGATTTGTTGAGTTTTATCTTTAATTAGACACTTTCCACTTGAGAACTCAACATTAAAATCTATATCACAGAATTGACTGATACTCAGGAGGTTATATTTGAGACCAGCTACATAAGATACATTGGTTACTTTGATGTTACCAATCATCAAAGTACCATAACCTTTTGTTGTTGCTTGTGAGCTGTCTCCAAAGGTGACATTTGGGCCTTCTTTTTCAATAAAATCAGAGAGGAGTTCCTTGTTTCCAGTCATGTGCCTTGAGCATCCACTGTCAAGGTACCATGCTGTCTTTTTGTTCATGCTCCTCTTCTTGTGGCCCATTGGTACCTGCAATTAGATAGGTTTAGGTACCCTTTGAGTTTTGGGTCCTGAGAGGTTAGCTGTACCTTTGGGAACCCAAACTTGCCTAATAACCCTGATTGATTCAAGGTGGCTAAGTTGATTTCCTAGTGCATCAACATACACTGTCTTTCCCTTAAATGCCTTTGGGAAAGTATGTGTGAATGTGTTAACTCTGTAAGTTTCAGAGGAGTTGTCCACTCTTCTGAACTTATGAGTTCTTTGTGCAGCTTGATGAAATCTTTGAGGAAAGGCCTTTTTATGACCATTACCCTTTGGCATGAAGGGTTTTGGTTGTCTCATTTTATTCTGCCTTTGAGGATAGTTGTCCTTAGGTCTATTCAGCTGAGGCTTTCTCAGATGAGTTGGCCTAGGCTGATTATACCTTGGATAGTTCCTCTGAACATTGTTCAGGAGATTTGCCCTTCCATTGGGTCTACTCTGCTGACCAATATTCCTCTTGTGCTCAGGAGCTTTGGCCATTTCCTTAGGTTTTGGCCTATTCTCCTGAATCACTTGAGTAGGCATTTCATTCAATTTGCCCTTTCCTTTGTTCAGTGGCTGAATTACTTCATTTTCAGCTTGTTGTGCCACTGACTTAACAAAGATTCTCTTAGTGTTACTTGTGGATGCAACACTAAGACAAGGTGAAGATTCAAATGGATCAAAACCCAATCCACTTCTTTGAGCCATAGGTCTTTGATAACTTTGAATTTCCTCTATTGCTCTAGAGGATTTGTTCAAAGCAGACATCTTTAATTTCAGGCTCTCTTCACTTGATTTAAGAATATCATACTCATGTGAGAGATTTTCAAATTTGGCATTTAGAATTTTAAGTTCAAATTCTTTTCTCTTCTGAGAGAGAAGTTGATCATCAATCTCCTTTTGTTGATCAACTATCCTGAGATTTGCTTTCTCAAGCTTTCTCAAGGCTTGTTGATACAACTCAGTAGACTTGACATCAACAGCTACCTCAGAGTTTTTGGAAAGTTCAATAGCCAATCTTTCATTTTCTTTCACACAATTATCATGAAATTCTTGTAATCTAGTGAAATCTTCCATCAACTTTCCCAAGGAAAGTTTCAGGTTAACCTCACTAGTGTTTTGTGAGATGAATGATGGTGAACTAGAAGTAGAGGATACCTCATCATCCTCAAGAGCCATGTTGCAAACATCATCATCATCATCACTGTTGGAGAATAGTCCATCAGAAGAGTTGAAGCTTTCAGCACTATCAGATTCTTCACCAGCCATCATGGCCTTTCTATTGGTGAACTTTCTGTCTCTTTTAGCTTGTCTCTCTCTTCTTTCTTTAGAGCTCAATTCAGGGCAGTCATATTGGAAGTGCCCTTTCTTTTTACAGTTATAGCACAGATCTTCCTCATCATCCTTCTTGGATTCTTCTCTTCTCTTAGATGAAGAAGGACCAGCTCTACTGGATCTTCTCCTATCAGAGGACTTGTCCTCTGATCTTTTCTCTTCAGGCTTCTTGTCCTCAGCCTGATCTTCAGGGGAATTGTATCTTCTCCTGAATTTGTTTTCTTGGTAGAATTTCTTGTATCTACCAAACCTTGTGTTGAGCTTGTCAAACCTTCTAGCCATCAAGGCTAGTTCTTCCTTCATTTCAGTCTTGGAGACTGTCTTTGATGATTTGGGAGTGGGTTGCATTTCTGGTTCAGCAACTTTGGCTTTGAATGCCACTCCCTTAGTAGGATTTGAAGGTTCCTCAACAGGCTTTCTTCTATTGAGGTCAAACTCATAGGCTTTAAGTTTTGAGAATATTTGTTGCATGGGCATGGTGGAGAGATCTTTGGTATTCTGCATCATTACAGCATAGACATCCCACTTTTGAGTGAGACTCCTTAGGATTTTCAGTCCAACCTCTCTCTTGGTGTAGACCTTGCCCAATGAGTTAATCTCATTCATCACATCAGTGAATCTACCAGCAAATTTGTCAATGGACTCATCAGACTCCATTGAGAATTGTTCAAACTTCTGCACAGCAACTTGGAGCTTGTTCTCCTTGATCTTTTCAGTGCCCTCACACATTTCAGCAAGAGTATCCCAAATTTCTTTAGCTGTTGTGCAGTGGTAGACTCTTCCCATAACTGCATCTGGAATTGTTTGATAAAGGGTGTTCATGGCAAGATAATTCAAATTATCTTTCCTCTTCTCATCAGTAGTGAAGTCATCCTCATCCTTGGGAATCAGTTCCCTTACATCTGCTTTTTGCTCAGCTGTCACTCTGGGGTTAGTTTGAGTAAACACAAAAGGTCCTCTTGTGATTACTCTAAGCATATCAGTATGAAGAGATGCAAGATGAGCCCTCATTCTAATTTTCCAGAAATCATAATTGTCTATTGAAAACATGGGCAGTTTGTGATGAGAAATGTGATTGACTGGATTTGTGGCCATGTTGTCTAATCCTTGAACAGCAGGTGGAGGAACAGCATTGTTGTTGGCCATATCTCACAAATAATCAGTTAGTCAACAAGTGATGGATTTCAGATAGAGATCAGTTCAGTGACCACACAAATATGAGAGTTTTGAAAATCAAGATGGATTTTCAGAAGCAGTGGTCTTTGAACCCCTGCTCTGATACCACTTGTTGGTCCTGAAAGGAGTATATGACAAGTGTATGGGGGGAGGGGGGAATACACTTGTATGCAATTCTTTTGCTAATTTGATCAAACCAGAGTTTCAGCAAGGTTGTCTTGGACAACTCTGCTGAAGAAGATTAACTCTTCTAAGATAATCAAACTACTAAGTACTATTGAGTACTTAGTTGAATAACTATCTAGGGGAGTTATATGTGCGGAATAGTGGTTGACCCTTTAAGTTTAGACTCCTTTAATTTCTGAAATCACTTAGTCAATGTAACACAGTCCAGTTAAGCTTCAGGGAGGTTGTCCAAAACAGTTTTGCACAGTCTTTGAATGTTTATCCTTGAAAGATCAGTTTTGTGTGCAGTGTTGAGTGAATGTAAGTATTTGTAAAGTAAATCAACACAAGAGTTTATAGTGGTTCAGAGACTCAAGCTCCTACATCCACTTTCCCTGATTTAACAGGATAATTCCTTCACTCTTGGAATTAACTTGTTTTATAGTGCCAAGGTGCACTTGATCAAGAACACCACTCCTTGGTGAATTGATCCCTAGGATGTCTAGAGTCCTAGTACCCTCTTCTCAACTCAGAACTGAACTGTTCTTCTCTCAACAGTCAGCTCCTACCACTTCTACTACTACAACCTTCTCACTTTCACTCTTGAAAGGTGTAAGGGTTGAAGTAAGGTTCCAACTAATGAGATATCCTTTACAATGAAGATCAGTGTATAAGGATAGGATATCTCTCTAAGCTTGTGTATGGATATACAATTGGGTTCAGCTTAGATGAAGTGTTTGAAGACTAAGATAGTCTTTGAAAGCTTTGAAAGCACTCTAGCTTGTAAGAACTTTGAGCTTAGTTGGATTATGTTCAGGTTGAGGTGCTTTCAAATGGTCTTCACACTTCTGTATTTATAGACAAAATGGAGGATTTGCCCGTTGGAGAGGCAGCCCCAAATTGCTATAAATGTCTTCCTTGAGTTCTTCAAACTGGAAGACAGATTCTTGATAGTGACATGTCCTCATTTGGGTAATAAACGGCTGTAACAGTTTTGTCTTCATTCTGCAACACTTTTCCCAATGTTTGACTTCTTGTTAGGACTTGGACATGGCTTCTGAAGGTTGATCCAATGATAGGACAACATTCCTTATCATCTGGACAACTCTCCTTATCACTATCAGCAGTTTTGCTTTTCAGCATGGTTGGCTTGCTCTTCTTCAGATGACTTGGCTCTTTCCCTTTATTTCTCTTGAGTATGGTCTTAGCTTATTTCTTTGAGGACTTTTAGGGACTGGTTGTCTCAAACTCTTCAGCATAGTTGATCTCAGGCTTTCAGAGCACTTGATTTTGATCAATTTAGCTGAGACAACTCCTCTGGACAACTCTCCTGATCAGTATTATTTAATCTTTTTGCATCAGAGCACTTTATGCATGGAGTTGACTTCTCTGGACAACTCTCCTGATAAAAACCTTTGAGTAGTCTTGTCCTTTTGAGCTAGGTAAGCTTGTTCTTGCATATGGCTAGCTTCTTTGGACAACTCTCCTGATCAGAGCATATGAATATTTTCTCTGGACAACTCTCCTGATCAGAGCATCTTCATTGGACTTGTCCTTTTGAGCTTTACAATCTTGTTCTTGCATAAGAGCATCTTCTCTGGACAACTCTCCTGATGAGAGCATCTTAGATTTCATAGAGTGTCCTTGCTCTTAAGTGATTGTTCCAGAATTTGAGCCTTGAGGGGACTTGATCTTGATCATCTTCAAAGCATAGGTTCCCCCTCAAATTGTGCATCTAATTGTTTGAGAGCTACCTAACATTTCAGCTTTTCATCTAGCCTATAATCTATATGTTCTAACAATCTTAGAACATATCTATATTGACTTAGGCATGTCTCAGGGGGTTTTGGTATTAGATCAAAACATATCTCATTTTATTCCCAACACGTTTTATCTCAGTATATTCAGTTTTTGTAAAGTCAGAATGTCTAACCTGAAAACATCTTTGGATTTACCTATTTATAGAGATTCCCTCCCGAGAGGAAGTCAAGGATTCCTTCTGTTTCGGAGCCACCTCTTGGACCCAGCCTGGGTAGGTTGACAAGGTCTTCCATTCCTCCACTTCCGGAAAGACCGGGGCCACTCTCCCTAGTGGACTCTTTCCACTACAATGAAGGAGAGAATAATCTTTCTTTGGTCAATCTTAGTCCGATTCTTGCGGAGTTCTCCTATATTCTCGGTCTACCAATTCATATCAAGACTAAGTCTTCCTGATGTTTCTCTCCGGGTGGAGCCCCCTCCAGAGGGACTTCCAGGAGAGATTCTTTATCCAGAGAGTATTCCATAATCCAATACTTCCACTTTTATTCTATCCTCCATACACGTGTCGACTTCTTATCGAATGACATTTTTAGGCCGCATCAATACTGTATGTGCATGTAGGCGAAGACGGTAGGCATTTAGATTAATCTTCTCAATAATCTCCAAAAGAGTAAAAAAAAAAATTCTCAAAGCAAGTTTGTTTTACTGGTGAGGATAAAATCGATCTTTGGTCATAACCCAAACGATACCATCCTCGTTGAATTGAACATCACAATGACTTTCGTCGACATGCAATTCATAGGACTATTTAACAGATTCAAGATGAGCACCAGTCTAACCATGCAAGTGTTGCATCTCATGGATTCAATCTTGAGCATGGATATTAGGGACTTGGGACGACGGCACTGAAAGCAAGTATGTGGGGCCTCTATGTATCACACCGTAGACAAATTTATGAAAAAAATCATTTGACCCGATTTCAATCTACAAAGATTAATTCATTTGATTCAATTTCACCCTGTGATGGAGTTACACATGAGGGTTAATTACGTGGCTGAGATTGAAATGTTAATATTTGTTGTTCTAGTTTGCAGCTGTTGTGCCTTTGGTTGTTAGACAATTTATAATGTCAGTTTTGGTCCTTTTGTTAGTTTTTTTTTTTTAGTTTAGGGCCTTTTTAGTAATTTCCTTTTGGTAGTTTTAGATTTTTAGTTAGTTTCAGATTTGTGTGCCTTTATAAGGTCGTGACTCCTGCATTTAGAGGGGAGTTGAATTTGAATGAAAAGTTTCATCGGTTTAGTATCGTCCCTACGATTTGTATATAGTTCGATCGTATCAAAGAGTTCTTTCGAATCTTAAAGGCTGCACTACATCACCCTGCAAAGTACAAATGAATCTTTTTATAAGTTTGCTTAAGACAAACATAAAAATCGTTCTCAGGTCCGTATTACTCTAAGGAAAGATTTTTTTTTTTTAAATCTTAATATTCGATCCAAGGATCGACTAATTTGGGGGATCAATCTCACCGTCCACTAGGTGGGGGCCAACTTAAAGTCAGAGATAAAATTTGTATGGACGGATCCCTTGAATTTTTTTTGCACTTTGGACGTTTGTTCTTACCATAACATATGTTTACTCTTATATAACATACATTTGCTCTTATAGTAGTATAAAAATCAGATAACAATTTTTTTTTTATTTGGGTTTGACCTGGAATTTTTTTTGTCCCTTTATTAATTTATGCTAAAAGGCCAAGTATAAAAGTTTTTCTCTTTTTGACTTTAATATTCTGAAATTTTTTGTAATTAAGATTTCCAATATTAATATATTTATCAATCTATTACTTAATTATCAAATATATCCATTAATATTATTTTTCTAAATTCATGATACATTTCATCGATATTAAAACGTCAAATTATAAATTTTAGTCCATACTTTTCACTTTTTATCAAATTTAACAAATACTTTTCTTTTTAATTAAAATATACCTATAGGAGTGGAAATAGGCTGGACTAGGCTAGGTTTTACATGAAAACGCTGGGTCTGATTTATAAATATTGAGCTTGAGTCTGGCCTTATCTATGATAGACTTTTTTTTATAGCCTTGGCATGACCTTTTAAGAAAATAGGTCAGGCCTACGAGCCTTTTAGAAGCCTATTAAATATGTTAAATATGAATCGTAGTTCAATATTCAAAATTGCAAATAAAATTCACTATAAAAACAAATGCATTACAACGATGAGTTTAAATACAAATATTATTACGATTTCTCAAGTACTAAAATAAATTTAACTTATTTTAATTTAATTTAATATAAATGTCAGTACTAAATTTTAAGAATAGCTTATTATAAAATATATATAAATATAAGATATAATCTTAAATAGACCAGTTAGGTTTATAAGACCTTATATAAAGTCTAAGCCTAGCCTAGTTAACTAAATAGACTTTTTAAAAAGTCTTAGCCCCACTGATATTATTAAGGCCCTTAATAGATTAGGCCATAGGCCCCGTAGCTCGACCTACTTCCACCTCTAATACCTGTACTTTTCATTTTTTTTCAAATCTAGCACATACTTTTTTCTTAACCAAATTAGCTAATACGACACATATACAAGTTGTTAATGTTTGACCCACTTTTAACCTTGTTCGACCTGCAGATTTTTTTTGTCTCTTTTCTAATTCATGCTAATACGACACGTATACTAGTTTTTTCTCTTTTTTAACTTTACTATTCTGAAATTTTTATTAATTAAGATTTTCAATATTAATATATTTATCAATCTACTTATTACTTAATTATCAAATATATCCATCAATATTTTTTCTAAATTCACCATACATTTTGTCGATATTAAAAACACCAAAAAACTCCATCCATCCATCAAAAGTATATATGTTCATTTTATTTAAGTAGTTAACTTTTAAGTACTTTTTTTTTTTACTTTATTAACAATGTTAATGATATACCAACAATATTCTACCTCAAATATTCACTTTATAATTAAAATTTGAATTATTTTAAAAACTTATATTAATGAAGTATACTTTTCATGGAGTAGAAAATTGTGGAGGTAGGCTGTAGGGCCCCACATCCTCCAACTGCATGCATTAACAACGTGACTACTGACCCACTAACAAACACTGGAAAACGCATGAAACCCAAAAAGGCCGAATCAAAAAGCAGCTGAAAACGAATCAGCTTAAACAAACATGGACAGACGCCTCTTCACTTCCCCTCAAAACCAGGCACCCAATCCCCCTGCAGAATTTACTTTTCCCTCTCTTTTCCACTCTGTCATTTCCATGATTATCAACAGTCCCCACTCGATCTCTCTCATCTCATCAGTCCTCCCTAAGGTACATATATATTAGTATCTCTTAGATATACATATATCTAGCTCCATAAAAATGCGAGTTGCGTGTAAATGTATAGTGAATTTTGCTCAATTGATCTACTTCACCAGGTTTAGCATCTACTTAATTGGTCTTCATTGATTTCCTTTTCTACCGTGTTCTCTTTCATGAATTAATGGTGTGGAAATGATTCAGTTAACGTGATTTCTTCGTTTCTCTGATTAGAATCTGGAATTGGATTAATTAATTCATGCGGTATTTGCAGTTTCTCTGAGATTTTGTTCAGTGGCGATAGATGATAGATCTATTGCAATTTTTTTTTATTAGCTCTGCTATTCAGTGAAACTGTGTGTAGGCGAGTTTCTTATTCAATTCTGAGAAGAATAATTTGGTTATTGGGCAAAATGCTTGATTGTTGAGGGAATTTAGATTTGAAGGTGCTAAATGGAAGGGAGAATGAATAAATATAGGCAGGTTAGCCCAGAAAGAGCAAAAGTATGGACTGAGAAATCGCCAAAATATCAGCAACATCACCATGCTCGTAAAGTGCCGGTTGTTTATTATCTATGTAGAAATCAACAGCTTGAGCATCCACATTTCATGGAAGTAACTCTATCTTCCTCTGATGGTCTTTACTTGAGAGGTAGCATACATTTTACTTATGTGAATTTTTCGAACATTTATCATCAAGTAGTTGTTAACAAGACTCGGTTTATATATTCTGAAATCTGCATTTCTTTTTTCGAAGATGTGATTGAAAGACTAAATGTTATGAGAGGCAGAGGCATTGCATCAATGTACTCCTGGTCTTGCAAGAGGTAATTTGTTACATACATGGAATTATATGGTTCTAGCTTGTTTGCTTTTGTATGTTTTAGGTTATTTAACTAAATCCATGTGATTATATGTCTATGCAGGAGTTACAAGAATGGTTATGTATGGCATGATCTTTGTGATGATGATATAGTTCATCCAGCTCATGGCAATGACTATATCCTCAAGGGCACAGAGCTCTTCGAAGAATCGAATCCTGGTAATATGATTATCAATGTGTTTTAAGTTGTTAAGCTTAATTCGCAAGCCTTATGAGTTTTGATTGGATGCATTTTGTGCTTAAATATAAATGGAAATCTGATCTATCTTGTTTCTTAGGTCCCTTTATTCCTTCTAGGACTTCCATAACAGAGACTCAAAAAGCACTACCAGAACCACAGTCTTTCAGAAACAAAGGGGGGTCTCCTTCACCATCTAGCTCTAATGGCAGAAGAGCTACGAAGGGCTCTCAGAACGATGAGCTATCTCCTCTGCTTCAATGTCCTTCCTCATCAGCTATGTCTCATGATAGAGTCGTTGGAAGACGTAGTACTTGTAAAAGAGGTGTTTCGACTGATGATGGTTTATCAGAACATAATGAAAACCAAGTTTCTCAGGATAAAGACAAGGTTTCAGTGCCTCCATCCTCAGCTGCTGCTCCACCATTAAGTGGTGGAAAAGATACACTTGAATCTCTAGTTAGAGCTGATATAAGAAGGATTATTGACGAAGAGGGATGTCGAATCCCATCTAATACGAAGCTTAAGGTTGCAAATACAATTATACAACTAATCTCTTGTGGTTCGGTTTCTGCGAAAAATCACAAGTTTCCCTTAATTTGTGGGAGTATAGCTGAATCGAGTAAGCTCAAGGACGACGTACAAACTCTCAGGCGTTCTTCTTACCAAGCTGATTCTTGCAGAAGTGATAAGGAAAAATTGGTCAAAATTGAAGAAAGTTGAGTTCTAAAAGCTCTCAGTGTTACCAATCACATAACCAACTAGATTCAACTCTGTTTTTTTGTTTGAATTGAGATTTAAAGTCTTCTTTCGACTTTTTTTTTTCTCAAACAGGCTTGCTTCAGGAGCTCGGATTATAATACAATCCAAATTATCAAATAGCATCGAAGGTAACTCGTAGAATACATGCTTAAGGATTAAGCTATGGAAACATTTGTTCAATCTTGTTTTCAAGTTTCTGTAAAAGCATCATAGAATTGAAAAGGCGTAATGAAAAACATTAGATAAATCTGCTTCTTAACTAGAGAATATATTCTATATGCCACTGACATTTTTCTTTATCTCCCACTGCTTGTAATAAATTTGGAAAGTGTGCATTAAAAGAAGCAAAAGTAATTAATTAAGGCAGGAGATAGTGTTGCTCAGATTTGTATTAAAGCTAAGGTAAAACCTGTCTTCTAAAGACGTTTGGAATCTAGACTTTCTCCTTTTTCTTGAACCAACACGATCCCCTAATTTGCAAGAATTAGTCCGTCACAAAGCTTTATCATAGATCAGAAATCATCATAGCATCGGAAACTCTAGACGAGCATGACGAGTTGGGGCTCCCTTGAATTTGTCTAGTGTTATAGGAGTTGCACCCCACGCATTTGTACGCGACTATGTGGAATCGCACTTCAGAAGTTCTCTCACAGTCATTGCATAGTACCAGACCTATTAATAGATGGCAAAAACTCGTATAAGACAGTCTCATTTTCTATATTATATGACGTATCAAAATAGAGCCTGTCTCACACAAAACTTCCTCTTAATATATAAAATGTTTAATTCAATATACTCTTACCATTTTGTTTTTGTACATCTCTGGCATGGGAGTCATAGCAATCTGTTGGATCAGTCATTGCACAAGAATATAAATGATTAAACAAAATTAATATTTTTTTTGCATCAGATAACAAGAATATGAATCATATGATGAACTAATGAAAAGATGTGTACCTCTTCATCAAGCTTTTTCCATACATTTGACATGTCACATATCGACTTGGAGCAAACGGGACATGAGTATCTGCAAGTACTCATAAACAGAATCATGAATCTTATGCTTTATAAATGTCATGTTTGCTTTGGCAGTGTTCAGATGGCTCACCTACGACGAAGTTGCATCTCTTGGACACATTCCAAATGTATAGTATGTCCACATGGCAGAACAGTAATGTTCTTCATCGAGTCAAACAAAAACTGCAACGAAAATACATAGAGACAACTTTAAGGAATGCAAAGTCTAAGAGCTGTAAGTATAAATCATATCGACGAAACATTATTACCTCAAAGCAAATAGCACAATTATGATGCATTGCTCTTTCAACACAATTATGTGCATTCTTGAGTGAAGTCGCATAGCAGCATCCTGGGATCATAAAATTAGATATTGGCATGAAATTTTGAGATTAAGGAAGTTTATTCTTCATACCACACTTGCTGCAGTGAAAGAAATTCTCCTTTCCACCAATTCTGCAGAAAATGTATGTATTATTAGCTAACATCAAGAAACGTGAGAACCAGAAAAACAATTGAAAACAACATCTAGACAACATAAATATTAGTGAAAGGATCTAAAAAACTCTCACCTGCATATTCCACACTCATCACAGTGGTATTGTTTCTTTGAGACCTAAATAAAATTCATGTGAATAAAATGCATTAGATTTGTGGGATGATTCAGAGCAAAACAGAACACTTTTAGAAAGGTTAATACATCATCATCGAAGAATTTGCATTTGTTGCAAAAATAGTTCCCCATGCAAACCCCACAATTTATACAATTCTGTTGAACCTGAAAATCAGACAAACACGAATAAATCAATGAATGCCCAAATTAATCTTCCAAATTCTGAACATACATAAATTATAATCAGTCTTTTTCCTTACATCTTGTTCGGTGTCGCATAATGAACATATGACCTGCAGAAAAATATATGCACCCACAAATTAAGTCTATTCTTCAACAATTCATGCACTTTAAAATGAATGAATCTTCAGCATATTCAGTTTATTGTCTCATTTTAATAACTAGATTAACAAAAGCATGTAGTGTTTCACATTCCAAAGTAAAAAATTGTACACCAATAATGTGGTTTTTTTCAAAGAATTCATTTACATCCAGATATGAGATTCATAATCATAATTTTGGATTAAAACTCACCCTTTTCACTTGATGTCGAGGAATATCATGCCGGTTAATAGGATTCATTTCGATACCATTCTGTCAAACATAACACAAGGGAAAAATTAGCTGCAATATTAGAATTATTTCAACCAAAATCATGAAATGAAATTAAATAAAACACAAGACACATACATACCTTGGATTCATTATGACAATGCCTACAATCAAAAATCTCATCACAACAAGGAGCCCTGATCTTGCACCTTCTTTTGTAATGGTTGCATCTAAAAGAAACACAATCAGAATTCTAAAAAGGAGAATCAGAATAAAACATGGAAAATAAAACCTCAAAAAAAATTGTACCCATCTTTAATGAAATCCTCGGACACAAGCGTTGGATTTTGCTCAAATTCACACATCTTTTTTTAACTGCAGCAAGAAATTCAACGAAAATCATCAGATAAATAATTCAAGAACAAGAAAACAAAGGGGACATTGTCGGAGATTCATAGTGATCAACTATGTTTCTTACCTCAAAAAAATAAAATAAAAATTGTAAATGTGGTTATAATAAATTTGGAATTAATGATAAAAATACCTGAGAGAAGAGAGAGATTAGAAATTATTGACTTGGGCAGAAAAAAGTTTGAGCACACGGATTTTATAGGGCGGGAAAATAACAGAGTTCTACAACAACGGCGGTATTTCCGATAATGGAAAATTCAACTTTCTTTACCAAAACCTACTCTCACTCCACAGAGCGTGTCTTTCATCTCTCTTTCTAATTCCTTTTTTAAGACTATTTTGAATCTAAATTCAATAAATTATTCTCCCTCCCTTTCCTAATAAATTTTATAAATAGATATATATAGACACAGGAGTATTAAAAAATAGTACTCCCATTCCAATTTCATTATTTCCACCTTTCTTTTTTTGTTGTCCAATTTTATTATGCTCATACCTTTTTAAAAACAATACTATTCATACTATTTTATCTGCACCCTCTTACCATCACTTATTTACCCACTTTGTCATTCACTTTATTCATAAACAATCATTTATTTACAAATGGACCCCACAATACCCTTTAATACCATTAACTTATCTATTTTATGAATAAACTAATCATTATTCATTAAAATTCGTGCCCGGAGAAGTGGGCATAATAAAAGTGGACGGAGGGAGTATAATTTTATTAACTTTTATGCATAAAGTAAAAAAATGAGTTGATTTGTATGTATGTATAACAGAAAGGAATAACATTTTGTGTAAAATTGAAGATATTGTGAGGGTAAAGTTTTAAAAATGTGAAAGTTATCGTAGAAGTTAAAAAAATAATTGTGAAAATTATGGTGGCACAAAAATAAAATTTCTTTAGTTCTCTAATATTTTATGTTTTAGCCTCTCTTCTTTGTTCAAAATTATTTGAGATGTTTAACATTTTTCACCCTCTTTCACTCAAAAAGTTACCCTTACTTCAATTTCAAAAAATAATAATTCATGATCAAATTTGTGTGCACCCAATTATAGTATAATTGAGCCATAATTTAACTTAATTTAATGTGGAGAATTAAAAATCCAATTAAACATTTATAAATATATCAAAATTATTTTAAAAAACCAATTGTATAGTATGCACTAAATTGCATATAAGAGTTTGTCAATTTTTCATAATTTTGACTTGCTATTACTAATTAATCTTCTCCTTTTTTAACATGATAAATCTTCTACTCATGCAAGACATCAATTTTATTACTATATACTTCTCAAATATTAGAGATTTAGATGATATTGTACCATTTCAAAATATACATATTAAAACTACATAATTCAACTTGAAATAAGTTTTGCCTTACAAAAAAAAAAAAAAGAATTCTACTGGAAGGAAGTTAGTGTAGGTACGTAATATTTATTGATTTTAAGAATAAATTTAGAAAAAATATAATTAATTTATATTATAAATTACAAAACGTCATATATTATGGATGGAAGTATTAGTGTAGGTACGTAATATTTTGTTTTAAAGGTCCAAAATTATGTGAACATTAAAAAAAAATAAAAAATAGTAGTCCTATTTTGGTAAAATTGACAAGGAAGTAGAGGAACAGTGAGGGTACGCGCGTTGGTACAATATTACAATTTATAAGGGTTGTTTTGATGATGAATTGAAGCCTACACTTTTATTTTTCTTCTTTCTTTTAATTTATTTAATAAAGCTAATGTTAGGATGAATATAGGGTAAGGGGTGACTCGATTCCACGTATTTATTTCCACTATAATTCCATCATTGATGTGATCTCATCGATTTCTTAATATAATCAATAAGTCACCCATGCTTTTGAGTCGAAACTTGCGGCGCGGATTTTATTCAATACTCACACCTGAGGTTAATCAGGTTGCGGATGCCGTGATTAAGATTAGACTTGACTGCATTTGAAGAGGTCATCCTTCAGAATTTTGACTTACATTTGCACATAATGATTTATTTTTTTTGGTCGGTCAAAGAAGTATTATATATATAAATTAGATTGGTACAAGGCATACAAACTAATGCATCACAGTTTTACAAAAAGAGTGAATGAGGCAATTACAACAGCATAAGAAAATAAAAAAAAACAACAATTTCTAGCAGAAACTTAGGCACCTATATGGGTTTGATACCATTCGGAGAAAGAAGCAGTAGCTCGAATGGGATATTTTACCGTGATCCAACTCCAGAGTCTCGCCTTAAGTTCCTCCATTATTTTCTTCGCTGAGTATACCTCATTCTTGAAAATAATTGCGTTTCTCCACTTCCATATTATCCACACAACGCACAGCCATATACAAATCGCGTTTGCTTTCCCTTTCTTGCCACTGAGTAAGCCACTAAAACTAAGCAAACTTACCAGCGGGTCAGGGTGTAGAGTTGCCGACGTGCCCAGCCATTTGAGGCAATCTGTCCAGATTTTGCTGCTGTGTATACATTCCATAAACAAGTGCTTCTCTGTTTCCTCGTGGTTTCCACAGAAGACGCAGTTCAGGTTGCTGTTTGTGTTGAGGACTCCCCTTCTGTATAGATTCTTTCTAGTGGGAAGCCTTCCCCATAGTAGTCTCCAAGCATGCGCAATGTTCTTTGGTGGGGCAAAGCTTTTCCATATTAATTTGAATCCCTTTTGCGCCTCTGTGTCCATCAGTGTAGAGCTGCCCTTGTTTAGGAGTGTTGAATATGTGTCTTTCGTTGAGAATGTTCCCTGTCGAGAGTATTTCCATTTCCACGTATCCTCTACGTTCTGCTTTAGCTGGACCCTGTCAATCAATGAAACAAGAGAGTTAAAAGAATTAGCTTCCCTGTCTAATAAGGGTCTCTCCTCCACTTCCAACTCCATCTCCACGACCCCCCCTCCCATTGACCCATATCCCGTATACTGCCACTCATCTCCAGATTATTATTATATAGTCTAGAGAATTTAGTTTGTAATAACCCCTCCCCGTCCAGTTGTCTTCCCAAAACAGTGTCCCACCCCCATCTCCTAGAGTTCTTTCTAACCCCTCATCAAACTAGCCCGAGTTGCCATTTTCTGTGATTTTCAAAATATCCCCCCACCAAAGAGACACTCTACCCCTTCTCCCTGTTGGTAGCCTACCAAAACCCTCCCTCCAGCACTCCCCATATTTTGATGAAATCACTCTTGCCCACAAGCTGTTCCTCTCATTTAAAAACCTCCAGCCCCATTTGCCTAGTAGAGTTGTATTAAAAACCTCTATGTCCCTCACCGCCAGCCCCCCCAGATTTTTCGTGTTGCATACTCTTCTCCATTCTATCCATGCCATTTTTCTGTGGTTTTCCCCACCCCCAAAGGAAGTTTCTTTGTAAGCTCTCAATCTCACTCATAATTTTTTTTGGTAATCTGTAGAAGGACAGGTAATAGATAGATAATGAGGATAGAACCGAATTCAGTAACGTGATTCTGCCGCCCATTGAGATCTTCTTGTCATCCCATTTGCGTAGACGGCTCCGTATTTTGTCCACTAGAAAGGCCCACTCCGTAATCCTTCTGTGATTGACGCCTACTCTCATCCCCAGATAAGAGAAGGGTATTGTATCCACTTTGCATTTAAGGATTTCTGCCATTTCCATTACTGTTGTCTCATTCACATTTATCCCAATTAGAGAGCACTTCTCGAAATTGATTTACAAACCTGACATAAGCTCCATGTTCCGAAGGATGCATCTCATTGTCCATGCATTCTGCGTACCTGCAGCCCCCATTAGGATCGTGTCGTCCGCAAAATGGAGGTGTGATACACATACTCTATCCCGTCCTATCTCGGCTGCCTTGAAAAATCCCCTCTCCGTAGCTCTATTCATTAGGAGGCTTAATCCCTCTGCGGCGATCAAAAAGAGGAATGGAGATAGAGGGTCACCTTGTCTAAGCCCTCTTCCTAACCTGAATTCGCCCGAAGGGCTTCCATTGACCAGTACTGAAGCCGTTGCAGTGGACACACATTCCACGATCCATTTCCTCCATTTTGGGTGAAAGTTGAGACATTCCATCATAGTGTCAAGATATCCCCAGTCAATTGAATCATAGGCCTTTGCGAAGTCTATCTTGAAAAAAACTCTTTCTAGTTTCTCCCTTTTAGCCTCGTCAATTGACTCATTCAGAGTTAATATGCTATCTAATATGTTTCTCCCACCCACGAAAGCACACTGAGAATCTGAAATAATCGAGGGGAGAGCGCTGCTTAGTCTCCGTGCCAGGATTTTAGAGATGATTTTGTATATCTCTCCCACTAGAGAGATCGGCCTGTAGTCCTGCAATCCTGTACTTGATTCCTTCTTTGGGATGAGGACTATAAAGGTCGGATTTGCACCCCTTACTAATCTGCCATGATGGTATAATTCCTCAATCATCTGCATGAAATTAGGCTCTATGAGATCCCAAAACTCCTTCATGAACTTGAAATTGAATTCGTCAGGGCCTGGGCTTTTTGAACTGTCATACTCTTTAATTGCCTCTCGTACTTCTTCCTTTGTGAACATTGAGATTAGCCTTACATTTTCTGCTTCAGATAGCTTTTTGGTAATCATTTCGGCTGTTGGGATTGGCCTGGTTTTGTAGTCCCTTTTATAATGATTCCGGAAGTGGTCATGTACCCCCTTCTTAACTGCGTCAACTTCCTCTTGCCACTCTCCATTTACGTCGATGCCCAAGATCTCATTTCGTTTCCTCTTCTTGTTTACATACCTGTGGAAAAAACGAGAGTTGCAGTCCCCTTCTTTTAACCACCTACACCTCGACTTTTGATATAGTAGATTGTTCTTCCTTTTTACTTCTTGGAGTAGGATAGCTGCAGCCCTATTTCTCTTGATTATTTCGTCTACCTCAAGCCCGAATATATCATCCATCATATCCAATTTTTGGATTTCATCCTTCAGCTTCTGAATGTTACCTTCCAGATGTCCAAAGACTTCTCTGTTCCAGGCTTTTAGGTCTGCCTTTAGGCTCTTAAATTTTTCTTTGAGTACATAGCTCCCCCAGCCTGATAACTCGTAAGATCTCCATTTCTCTGCTACGAAAGCTCTATAGTCCGAGTGTGTTAGCCACGAATCGAGGCATCTAAAGGGCTTGGGACCCCAGTCCTTCACTTTGATTTCCAGCACGATGGGGCTGTGGTCTGAGACCGTTCGTTGGAGACCTTTCAGATGTGAGGGGGGAGTTTTGGGTCGGAAGGCTTATATGGGTTTGGGCTTTAGAGGATGTTGGGCCGGGATGTTTAACAAATAATTCAAGAGAAGGCTTTGGTCCATAATCTTGGTCCAGAGTGGGGGCCCTATGATTTAAATCAATTCCGTGTCCAATGATTAATGAGTCTGGATCCTTGTGCTCTGCATGCGCCGCCCTACTTTCGGGCCCCGAGGGTACATTCACGTCTGCCATGCCTAGAGAATGTAATGCATTAACTGATATCTCACTTTCTCCCCTATTCTCGATGTGTCCGTTCGGATCCATCTTAATTGACTCTGTCCCCGATGCCACGTCATCAATATTGCTTTCTCGGTTTATGGTCGTCGCCTGAGCTGGGCCATCGGAGTACTGATTTTCTCGGTCTTCCGACCAGAGGGACGAGCGTGAGTCGTCTGTTTCGCTATTTTCATGGTTGCTATAGTCATCTCCTGGGCCGCTGTCGCATTCCTCCACTATTTTGCATGGGAACAGCTCGCCATCAATATTCACCTTTATGATTTGGCTCACTTCTTTAGTATATGATACCAAAGCTTGGACCCTGGCGTAGTCGAGACGATTTTTCAGCTTCGTATCTAGATCGATTTTGATAAACGATCCGATCGGTCCACACACCATTTTAAAGAATCTTTCCTCCCATTCTTGAGCAGGTACTCCGAACCATCGCATCCACACCATTCTTTTGTGACTTACGTCCCTGGCTCCCCAAGGTCTCTTCCACTCAAACCAATACTCAAACCATTCCTCCAGATCTCTGTCAATATCGCTCATAGGCTTACTTGAGAGGTTTTGTATAAGGACTGCATTATCCCCCACGTACGAAGTTTGAGGATGTTTTCACATTCAAGTTGTAGTTCTTCCCCATGATCTTCCCACGTAAAGTCCTTTCGAAGGACCCCAGTTTGGCATTCCTTGAGCCACTCTTTTTCTTCCTCCTTTGTGGTGAACATGATAGTTTGTTCCACATTAGGGATTGGGTTTGCAGTCCGTAGGTTGTCTCTTCTTGGGCCGCTTAAGTTTGCACCCATTGCCTGTGCGTATGATATTTCCTGTCTCACTACGCCTTTGTGGACACCATCTGGGACGGGGATGGGGTGTTTTCTATCTTGTCTTTGGCCTTTCTTATCTCTTTCGAACAATGGTGTGAATGCCCTTAGCTTGTAGCTCCCAATCCAGATGTTATTCAACTCCGATAGTACTCTCTGATCATTCAAACCTTCTTCGAACCTGACGAAGCCAAAAGGTTTTCCTGCTTTATCTTTCTTCATTGGTCGGAAAATATCGATCACCTTTCCCACCGCTTCAAAGCTTCGTTTCAGCGTATCTGTACTGCACTCTTCTGAAAAAATAGGAGCGTACCTGTCTTGTTTTGAGATGGACCAGCTTTTCTCTCCAGGTGCCAGAACCATGTACTTGCTTGCGGTTTTTGACCTCATTACCAGTTTGATTTCCTGTCCTTAGTGGGTTCCTAGGGTAGGGGGTTTGTCTAAGGTTAGGATGTGGGGGGTGCCTCACCGGAAAACGCTCGGAATGGAGGCGGTGGTTCCTATGGCTAACTCTCGTCCACTCCCCTTCCTCACCCTCTCTCTCACTCTCCCTTTCTCTCTCTCTAGGATCCATTACAACTTCTTATACATGTTGTGTAAATTTGCACATAATGATTTGTATACGGATTATTTTAAACATTTTTTAAAGGAATGTACATTTTTTTCTTGACCTTGAATTTTATCCTTAAGGAAGGTTTTTCTAGACAAGGTTTTAACGACACTTCAGCCCCTGCCTCGATTTGTGAGCTTATGATTTTAAATTTTATTTTTATTTTATACCTCACATCTTTTATTGTCAGTAAGTCTCCCATGCACTTAATTATACCTTATATCTTGCTATCACTTAATACAATAAAATTAATTTTTTTTCACTTTTTGAATACCTTGCAGGAAGAGCTGTTTAAACGGGTTAATGGAGTGGGTCGATTCACAACTCACTTTAACCCATCATTTTTCAGGTTTTGACGGACCGATTCATGGTAAAAACGAGCTGGAAAAAACTAGTGTTGCAGAAATCGGCCTATGCACTAGTCACCCATCGTCGCCACAATTTATTCCAAGTCGGAACAAGAAATCAATTTTTGAGTTGGGCGGCGCCTAAGCGGCCTAATCAGCATAAAAAAAATATGAGAAACAAAATGCTCATGGGGTATGTTGAACCCCAAACCCTAAACAAAACACTAGGCCGCGCCCAACACAAAACCCTACGGCGCCCTTGTTCTTTTGCGAGATTATTCATCCCATTGATTGGGTATGTTTGATTCAAATGAGTTTTCTTTGGGTTGCTTTGAAGAATTTGGTTTGTATTGAGTTTACCCACAAATAACCAAATTAAGATCCAAATCTCTAGTAATCGAGCAGGCAAAGGCGAACTTAGCATGGAATAATGGGTACAGTTGTACTTTAAAATGAAAAAAAATCCATCTAATATCTCTATTAATTATATCCCATATTTCTTAGGCTGCTGCAATGTGTTACTTTTCACTTGTGTTAATTTGTTTTTCAATCTCCGTAGACTTAGCTATGGCCCAATTTACGCGTGTGGAATAAATTTTCACAATTGTGCTTGATTCTAAATTTTGTAATTAATTTTTAGTTGTCCAAAATACTATGACTAGTTTTTTTTTTTTTATCTCATTTCCTTTTATATACTACTACATATTAAATATCTAGTGCACCTTTTTTTATAGATGTTCGAGGCGCCCTCTTACAACATAATTAGTGCACCTTTTTTTAATAGATGTATGGCACTATGGCAGTAATGAATTAGAAAAATATTAATTTATATGAATATCAGTTTATATAATTGGAACGTTCATTAAAAAAACGGCATAATGCTTCTTTAATCTCTGAAATATTCATTTTTCTTTTAAAATGTCCTTAAGCTATATTTTTTTTAAAATTCTTAAATTAATACGGAGTACTAAATTCTTATTTCATGAGATTCTTTTTTTAATCGTCCATTAAATTAAGATCATTAATATTATACTAAATTGGGTATTTGAGACTTAAGACTAGTAAATATCATATTTGGAAATTAATTTAAAAAATAGTCGACATGTTTTTATATAGAGAAATTGCGTGCAGCGAGAATTCAATATTTTAGTGACTTTAAGAAAAACATAGTTTAAAGAACTTTTAAAATAAAACTTACTCCGTAATAGTTTATGGACCTAAAATGTATTATGAAAAAAAAAAATATATATATATACACAACTGGGATTACTGGGGCAGAGAGGGAATATGTATCATTGTTGGATAGTTTATCAATTTGACTATTTGAGGCATATGAAATTAAAAAAGAGAAAGAAAAAAAAAAAAAAAAAAAAAGGGCATATGAAATTCTTGAAACGGCCCCCATACAAAATTTGGGCCTTTTTTTTGGGCCTTAACTCCTTTTAGATTGGGTACCACTATTTCACCTCCAGGTTTTTTTAACCACACTCCTCCTATTAATGAGGAATCCCCAAATTAGAGAATGTTAGATGCTCTCCTTCAAATTTTCAAAATGATCTATTTCTTTATAAAAATTCTTTACTAAAATCACCCCACCCTAAAACTCTAATTTATTTCCTTCCTCATCACAACATTCACCGCCACCCTCCCTCTCTCCCGACAACCGCAGGTATGTTAAATATATATACTCTTTTCCCCCCACCTACCATCCAACGTTCCAAGATTGTTGTCGACGAGAGTGTATATTTTCGATCAACTATTGTTAAAAATATATGAGATTTCTAAGATTTTTACGAGATTTTGACACTATTTGAATGAATTTTGCCATGCAGAGGTGGTGGGTGGCGGCGATCGAAAGTGGTGATGGCCAGTGACAGAGCCAGAAAATTCCGATTGGGGAGCCCGATTAACATTACTTTAAAATTAAATAATACTATGTATTAATTTATACTCACTAAAATTTCTCATGATCAATAAATATTATTCCATTAAATCAAATTGAACAAACTTGACTTCCATATGTTTTGTAAGAAGTTTTAATAGTTCTGACTCAAAATGAAGTGAAACAATTTTAAAATTGCTAAAATATTTATACAATTATTATTTTTTTAAATCATTTTATTTCTTCAATTATAATTTAATCATTAACATATATTAAAATTCAATTTTTAAATAGATTATTAGTTGAAAACTAAATGTCTTTAAAATAATACATTAATGTGTTACAATATTTTATGATTCATACTGAGTACAATATAATAATACTTTTAAATATGACACACCATCAACCTATTGAATCTATTTTAAAAAAAAAGGAGTATTATGAAACAAATTTAAGAAGAAAATACATGAAAAAAAAAAATCCTCCCTCCTAAACTTTATATGTAAGTATTCATTTTTTATTCCGTCTAAACTTAATATGTATATCTTAAAATAAAAATAATATTTTCATTTTCATTTATATATATAATGGAAATAATTACCAAAACAATACATTTGTAATTATTTAAAAAAATTAGAACAAAAAAAATTAAAAAAATGGGTGGAGGGCCACTGGGCCCAGTGTGGCTCCGTCCTTGGTGATGGCAGTGAATGAAATTAGGTTTAGAGTTTAAATGTTGAAAGGAGATGTATTTAATAGTGGAGGTGTATTTAATAATGATACTTTACTTAAAGAGTATTTTAAATATTTTACATAATTATTAAATTAATAAATAGAAGGGCTGCGGCTATCGGAGATGGAGGTGAAAATAGCCGTACACTTTAGATTCTTAATGTAATTTGGACCACAAACAGTGTGGTTCATAAGGCCCAACGATATGCCATAAAAGGTTACGGGTTCCCCTACAAACACAACATTTTTTTTTCTTTATAAATACGTATAATAATAATGTACTTTTCACTTGACCTATTATATTTTAAATAAAAAAAATATATTAGACAATCATATAACAAGATAATTTCATTTACTTTCACTGTGATTTATGAGTTTATAAGACCTCATATAAGTTTTTCTTACATCCCTCTTTAAATTAACAATTCACTACCTATATAATATTTATATTTTTATTAATGTGTAAAAAATAAATTGACAACTTTTAAAAGGGGATTGGGTAATACTTTTTGAGAGAATTTTGAATTATACATGTGACAAAGATAAAGTAAATGCTAAAAGTACAACTGAATAAATCAAAGTAGTCATAATGTCATATATATAGTATATATATTTAGCTAGGGTTGCATAGTCGTTTCCTATTTCATCTTGTTGGGTCGGTGTTACATGTTCATGATTGAATAAAAAAAAGTAGTCATATGGAGTATTTGACTATTTGAGTTACTCGTGAGGTTAACGTGGATGAAAAATAAAAACTCATTTAAAACAAAAAAATACTCCCTCTAACAATTAGTAAAGTTTTGAAGTTTAATTTTATAAAATTTTATGTATAAAGTAAAAGAATGAGTTGACTTTTGTAGAAAAAGTAATAATATATGTGTAAAATTAAAAATATTGTGAGAATAAAATTTATAAACAACTTTTCATTTTGAAATTGTAAAAATTATTTTGCAAGGTTTCCACTACAAAAAATGCGCGTTATAGAGACGGACCTTTACCGACGGATTATATTCCGTCGGCATTTGCGACAGAATGTCGACGGATTCGTGTTGTTTGAAAAGTCAACGTACTTGCCGACGGTTCCGTTCCGTCGGCATGTACCGACGGAATATGTCGACGGATCTTTTAAAATATGCATGCCGACGACGGATCTTTTAAAATATGCATGCCGACGGAAATGCTGACGGAATATCCGCTGGCATTTGACCCGTTAATTTCGCACCGCCTCGATTTCCAAAAAGATAACCATTGGCATTAAAGTGGGCGGTTACCGACGGAATATCCGTCGTTAACCAATTTTTTTTTTATATAAGGAAGCGATTACAGAAGCTGTGTTTGAAAAAAAAACGAGTGATCGAAGGATTCGGGGGGGGGGGGGCTGACGAGGACGAGGTTATTGAATCAAATTTCTCTGATTACATTGATACGGTACGTTTTCTTAATTAATTTTATTACTTAGTTTTAACGGTAATGATCTCTATACAGAATCTGTATATACAGATTCATTTATTTGCTTTAATTAATGTTTTATTAATTACTTAATTACCAATATACCCTTAATTAGAGATTCTGACTAAATATTAATTAAATACATCACGCGTGCTAATCTCTATACATTTACGCTAATCAAGGCAAGCAATAACACATTAACACACGCAAACGGCTGTTTTATTAATTTCCCCAATACCCATAATTATGGCACATCATTACCTCTAGCTATTTTGAAACTTAAATTGTGTTGCAACCATTAATTCAAGTTTATTCCTTCTCCATCTTCACCATTAATTCCGTTCAAAAAAAAAATCAACTCTAACATGGCTGATCCAGAAATGCTCCGATCACTTTTTGGAGATGATTCCGACGACGAAGAGAATATTGAAAGTCACTCGACTCAATCACCTATTCCGACAGTTAGCAATGAGCAAATCGTTGTAGAAACTGGAACGATCTTTGGGAGCATTGATGCATTGTTTAGGGCTTATCAGGAACATGCGAGAAGAAAAGGCTTTAGCATTGTCAAACGGGCTTTGGTGAAAAGGCATGATTCACAACTAAAATACGCTTTGATGGCTTGTGATAAGGGTGGGATTTCTAAGGCAAATAAAGCGTCGAAAAAAATTGATTGCAAAGCTCGTTTGAATGCGGAGAAACTCGAGGATGGAACTTGGATTGTTAGTAAAATGGTGGATGAGCACAACCATGAAATTAATCCAGTCTTTTCTCCATTAATGCCAGCTCATAGGCATTTGAGTGTCCACATGAAGAGGCAATTAGAAGCAAATGATATCGCAGGAATAAGGACATGCAAAAATGTAAGGTTATGTGAAGTTCAGTCGGGTGGACCAGAAAATATAGGGTGCCTCCCTAAGGACTGTAGAAATTTCATTGAACAACGAAGAAGACTAAGATTAGGTGATGGAGACGCAAAAGCAATCCGCAAAATGTTTGCTAAACTTCAACTGAGAGATAACCGTTTTTTTCATTTGATGGATATTGATGATGATAATAGGCTACGCAATGTTCTGTGGTTTCATCCTAGAAGTAAATCTGCTTACGAAGAGTTTCACGACGTCGTGAGTTTAGACACAACCTATCTCGTGAATAGGTACAAAATTATTTAGGGTTTTTGTTGTTCATCCGCTTTACGTAATTTTTTAATTTATGGATGCTTACATTAATATTTAGTATTAGGGTTTAGGATTTGTTGTGTTGTTCATCAATTTTAAGGGTTCGTTTTAGGTTTTGAGTGCATGTTTAATAAATTTTATGTGCATTGTTTTGTTTTTGAAAATTAGGTACAAAATGCCATTTGCAAGCATTGTTGGCGTTAATCATCATGGTCATTCGATCTTGCTAGGATGTGCATTGGTGAGCAATGAAAAGGCTGATACGTATAAATGGATTTTTTCGAATTGGTTAGAAGCAATGGGTGGCATTCACCCTACTGCCATAATTACGGACCAAGTTGAAACCATTAAGATAGCCATAAGGGAGTTGATGCCGAACACTATTCATCGGTATTGCATATGGCATATTCTATCAAAAGTCGGAGAAAAGTTCAAATGGGTTGATGATATTAAATCATGCATCGTTGAATTTAAAGGCCTCGTGTACGACAGCTTAACCATTCAGATATTCGAGAGCAAATGGGCTGAGTTCTTGGTTAAATACAGGTTGGAGAATAATGAATGGTTAATAAGTTTATACAATGAAAGGGAGAAATGGGTTCTAGTTTACTTGCACCACACGTTTTGGGCCGGAATGATATCGACACAACGAAGTGAGGGAATGCATGCTTATTTTGATGATTTTGTTCACTCTAGAAGCTCGCTCAAACAGTTCATGGAACAATACGATGTTGCTATTGGTAATAAGTTTCAGAAGGAATTCCTAGCCGACTTTCAATCGAAGAACAAGGTCATTAATTGCATTTCTCAGTTTCCATGGGAGAAGCAATTTCAACGGGCATACACGAATTCTATGTTCAAACGTGTTCAAGAAGAAATACAAAGGTCGCTTTATTGTCATGTTGTTCAACCAACTGACGAAGAGAGAGCTCAAGATTCGAATGATGTTAGAGTTGAAAAAATTAGGGTTCTTGAAAGATGCATTGTGAACAATTTTTATGTCAAGGAATTTACTTATACTGTTGAGTGGAGGGAAGTGGGAGAATACATCAATTGCAATTGCAGGAGGTTTGAGTTCAAGGGGATAATTTGCTCTCATATAATGAAGGTGTTGTCACAAAAGGACATCCAAAGTGTGAACGAAAGGTATTTGTTACGCCGATGGAGAAAAGATGTGTACCGACGACATTGCCATATTTTTGTCGGAGGAGGTTATCCCCACATGACTGATGAGTACAAGAAATACCAAGGAATTGAAAAAGTGTTCCAGCAGGCTGCGGATTTGGCCATGGGAAACAATGCGAAGCTGGAGTATGTTGAAAATAGTTGTATGGAGATGAAAAATGCACTGCTTAATTGGAACCCTCCTACAACATCAACCGATGATGATGATGATGATGGTGGTCCCTCAATGAGATCACAAAGTCCTGAAACAGCGGGGAATCCACTGCTAGACCCCCATGTTGCAAGAACAGTGGGACGACCAAGAATTAATCGATACAGGGCAGCTTCGGAAACACGTGGAAGGGGTGGAACTGGACGTCCACGTGGACGTCCACCTGGAAGTGGTGGACGAGAAAGAGGAAGGGGGGGAAGGGGTGAACCCGGTACAGAACCCGCTACAAGGGGAAGGGGAAGAGGAAGAGGAAGGGGAAGAGGAAGGGGAAGGGTAAGGGGTGAACGTGATGCAAGGGAAATGGATGCAACAGTTCAAGAAGACAACAATAGTGATCAAAATGTATCAGAATCAGAAGGGAGTTATAGGTTTTAATTCAGCTATTTCAGTGTAATTCATGCATATTGCTATTTCAGTCTAATGTTTACAGTTTAATCCAGCTAAACCCTAACCCAAATTCATACATTAACATACTGAAACATAATTATAATCAAAATTAATACATTAACATACTGAAACATTATCATAATCACATTAAGTCCAAAATGCTGAAACATAAACGTCGATTCAAACATAGTATTCAAAAGGTCAACACAAAACATAAACACAGAATTCAAAAGTCATTACGAAACCCTTAAATCCAACCCTCGTCCTCCACTTTGATTGCTTTGTCATGTTTGACGACCGACACATAGAATTTGGACGGAACCTGGACATCACGCTCGAAGTGAAGAATATCTCCTTGGCTAATTCTCAACGTATCCGCAAGCGAGGTCCAACCACTGGTCAATCGACAAATTCCCCTTGGACATGCGTCAACCCGATGAAACTCGTACCTGCACTCAAACTCAATTCCAGAGTACCCAGCACAAACCGTGATCATCTTCTCCTGGTACCCCAACAGATCAATTACATTCCTCGGTAGGTTCTGCAAAAAACAGATGTCAAATAAACCTTAAAAAAAGATACCAGGAATTTACATATTGGAAACAAAATACCAAACGATTGTGGCACTCGGTTGTCTTGCACTTGACTGTAAAAAACCTTTGTGGATTCTGCCGAGTTTCATTTTCGATCTCTTCAGGGTTGTTTCCGATGGTGAATCGTATTTTTCTTGCGACTGATCTTGTGGTAGGCATGTTTGCAATTCGAAAAGGGAGAGAGAGAGAGAGAGAGAAAGAGTTTGTAATTCGAAAAAAAGGGAGAGAGAAAGTAGGATTTGGGGAATAAAAGTGTGCCACAAGATAAGGTGTATGATGGAATTAGGGTTTTTGCGAAAGGGGAAGGGGTGTATGATGGAATTAGGGTTTTTGCGAAAGGGGAAGGGGTGTATGTGGAAGGGGAAGGGGAAGGGGTGCATGCGAATGGGGTGAAGAGGTGTATGGTTTGGGAGAAGGAAGATGAACGTGGACAATGGTTAGTGGGGAGTTAATGTTTTTGTTTTATTAAATGAATATCCTCCACAATTCATCACCGTTGATGTAATTCAAATAAACTGATCTTGACCGTCAATTTAAATGCATTTTATTTAGATTTAAAAATCACATCATAATCATCATTTATGGAAGGGATTCGACAGACGGTAGACAGATCTTAATTCATCTCCAAGCTCAATCACCGCCGTTGATTAATTTCAGCAAAAAAGATCTAGGCCGTTCACCTTGTTTGACTTTTAAATTGAATCAAGCAGAATAGCAGATTATCTTCCTTGATCTTCCCCACTTCATCGCCACCGTTGATTTAATTTGAATAAATTGATCGTGTCCGTCCCTTCACGTAATACAGCCTGCAGTGCATGGTTTAGGGTATAATATGTAATCATTGCGTCTTGGAAGTAGGGGTTAATTATGGTGAATTTCGTCATCAAGAAACGCGTGCATTCATTACGTATTGAAGAGGGTTTACTTGTGGAGGAGAGAAGGAGAAGGAGCTTTAACGTGGAGTGAGTGATTTACAACGCGTATTTGATTGTGGATTATAATTAAAGGCCCTAATTAAAAGGTGATTAGTATAGTTAGGGACTAAATACCGATTTCCTAATTTAATTAATTTCCTAACGCGTATTAGAGGGTATTAAGTTACAAGTGATAATTTAATTACCGTAATTTAATTAATTTCCTAACGCGTATTTACTAAAATATTTTAAATAATCATATCACTAAAATATTGGTACAAATTAAATTAGTGAGTGAGTGAGACCTAAGTATTTACAAGTGCACATTTAAAAAAATAAATTAAATTAGTGAGTGAGTGACACCTAAGTATTTACAAGTGCACATTTAAAAAAATAAATTAAATTAGTGAGTAATCGGACACTTTACCCTAAACCCTAAACCCTATATGTCGAGAAACGAGTAATCGCGGATATAAGTGTACCACATCGAACATAACTTAAACATTTGAAGTTTAAGTTATGAGTGAATTATTAGTGTGCACGTTGAAATGAGTAATCAGACACTTTACCCTAAACCTTATATGTCGAGAAACGAGTAATCGCGGATATAAGTGTACCACATCGAACATAACTTAAACATTTGAAGTTTAAGTTATGAGTGAATTATTAGTGTGCACGTTGAAATGAGTAATCTGACACTTTACCCTAAACCCTAAACCCTATATGTCGAGAAACGAGTAATCGCGGATATAAGTGTACCACATCTAACATAACTTAAACATTTGAAGTTTAAGTTATGAGTGAATTATTAGTGTGCACGTTGAAATGAGTAATCGGACACTTTACCCTAAACCCTAAACCCTATATGTCGAGAAACGAGTAATCGCGGATATAAGTGTACCACATCGAACATAACTTAAACATTTGAAGTTTAAGTTATGAGTAAATTATTAGTGTGCACGTTGAAATGAGTAATCGGACACTTTACCCTAAACCCTAAACCCTATATGTCGAGAAACGAGTAATCGCGGATATAAGTGTACCACATCGAACATAACTTAAACATTTGAAGTTTAAGTTATGAGTGAATTATTAGTGTGCACGTTGAAATGAGTAATCAGACACTTTACCCTAAACCCTATATGTCGAGAAACGAGTAATCGCGGATATAAGTGTACCACATCAAACATAACTTAAACATTTGAAGTTTAAGTTATGAGTGAATTAAAATTAAAATTACCATTAAATTAAATCCACAAAAATAAAATAAAATAAAATCACTAATTAAAATTCCCTAAATCCATTAAATCACTGATTAAAAATAAAAGTAAATAAAATCAGAATTAAAATTTTGTAACCTTTCACTTCCAACGCGTGTCCACCCCAACACACCCCTTCAAGTCCAAGTGTCCACCCTAACCCTACCCCTTCCCTTGGTATAAATAGGGACATTTTTAGATGAAAAAATTATACTTTCATCTCTCATCTCTCACCATTATCATCTGCGAAAGATGCCTTCTAGAAAGGTAGGTTTTTCTCAAAAAAAATCATGTATGTTCTCATTTTCAAAAAACTGGGGTCTAATGTCTGATGTCTTTTTTTTCTTTCTTTTGCTATCTGTAGGATATATTCGAGGGACTAATGGAAATTTTGGAGAAGAACCAACGGGCCATGGAAGAGTTGCGATCGAGGCATGCAGTTGAACGACGTTTACTGTGGTCTCACTTTGTTAAGGTTCGGTCGCTACTGGATGCACGCCAACAATTGGAAAGTAGGGTAATGTTCCTGGAGGAGGAGGTGAACGAGGGAGACGAGGAAGACCGGAAATATGCTGAAGCCCTACTCGTGGAGGCAAGAGTGCAACTGGAGACTGCTATTGCTGAATATGATGCTTATCACCAAATTCTCTTTGGATATTGAAGGGGGTTGCTGCTGAATATGTTCTTAGGTTTTACTTTTATGTTCTTATGTTTATGTTTATGATTTGAACTCTTTAATTTATGTTTTAGGTTGTTTTTGGGCATGTAGCCCCTTGATCGGTTGTTTTTTTTTTTTTTTTTTTGTGTTTTTGAAAGGATCTATCAAATCAATCAACCGACATATAAATTAAATTAGCGTGTTTATGTTAAATCTAGTAATGTTTTTAATTGCTTTGTTTTGAAATTAATTTATTAACGTATTAATTGGTAAACAACAAAATTATGTGAAAATTGGCTCTATACACAGAAAATTTGTGCATTGATAACAAGTTAATTTTAATGTGGGTAATCACTTAAACAATGTAATTTTAATTTAACAAGACAATCTACCCTTAATTTAATAAGGTGGTGTTAATTTAACAAGTGATTAAAAAAAAATTGATTTTAGACCAATGTCAAATCTGGCTCACATGCAGCAATAAAATTTGGTGGATCAAAAATAAATTTTAATTAACAAGCTAATCAGTGTTTAATTTTACATATCTTTAATTTCGAATCCTTATAATTATTTCTCCATATATCGCCACCGTATCACCATATGTAATTCGAATTTAATCTAATGTAACTATAACTTAATTTGTGCAAAGATTCTAGGTTCAATTTAATTTAAGTAAATGATACTTAATTTATATCATTTCTAGGTTCAATCGTTTAATTTACCCTTTAATTTAAGTAAATAAGACTTAAATTTGTAACAATTCTAGGTTCAATTTAATTTAAGTAAATTTGACTTAATTTGTAACAATTCTAATTTAATTTGTATAAGCCAATCGGATGTTTTATATTAGGTGAAGTAATTTTTTCAAATCTTTAATTCTATTTTTTAATTAAATTTGGGGGGTAATAATTATTTTTTTGGGGGGCTGCAACGAGTGTGTATGGCAAAGGGGATGTTGCGTATATCCAACAAAAAGATGGACATAATGTAATGATGACCTTTATGGGGGAGTGCAAAGGTTGCAAAAGTTCTTAAAGATGGCATTATAAATACCCCCAGACTTGTAAACCCTAAACACTATACCCAAACCCTAAACACACAAAAATCTGAAATGGCAAGAACCCCATCCAAGTCGGCCAGATTCACTGAGTTCGTGCCCTCCTCACCAAAGGGTCTAATGTCTATGTATGAGTATACCAAAAGGCAGAATGAGGAGTTGAAGGAAGAGATGAAGACTTTCATGAAAAGGTTGTTGGTCCATTGCACACCACATTCGTTAAGCGACGTGATCCTGGAGGATGATCCTTTACATAAAATTTACGAGTTCTTTGTTGAGGCACATAGGGTCAAGGAAATTCCAGTCATTGTTCTCTCTGATTCAACAGTTCGAGACAAAGAAGATTCGGCAAGTGGCAATGGAGGTGGCGGTGGCGTTGGTGGTGATGACGGTGATATGGAAGAGAGCGTGGAAGAAGGTGGCTAAGAAAACAGTGTTTAGGTGTTTAAGAGTATAAGTGTTTATCTATGGGTTTTTATGTTTTTTATGTTTTTAACTTATGGGATGTAATCTTCCCCCATTTTCCAATCAAATATAAATGTTGAAGTTTTAATTAAATCAATGCAACCTACTACCACCACAACTTTTAATTGAGGTGTATGATGAGATTAGTGTAGTAGTGATTCTAAACAAAATTAATATTTACAACAACCCCTCATTAATTGGAATAAATAGCCTAAATTAAATATTAGAAACTGTGGAATTGTAAAGACAGAATCATGATTAAAATTGAAAGAGGGCAAAACTTGATAGTAACCATCCGAAAAGGTTGCCTAAATTAAATAAGGCAGTGGTGTATCTACCAATTTATTTGGTTCTAACTGGGAGGTGTATTTATCAATCCTTGATAGTAACCATCCGAAAAGGTTGCAATACTTGATCAATTAACCATCCTCTCTTCCACACCCCATACGAATTGCACCTTCAAATTCTGGAGATTTTCAATCCAATATAAACGGTAGATTAATGCAACTAAATCCTACAAAACCTGGAAAAAAAAAACTAAATTCTTATCTAAATTATCAATTTTAAACATCACCATTCACCCTTCACCATTAGCTCTAAAACATCTCAAACAAAAAAAACGTATCTTAACTTAGTAAAATTTCAACTAATGGTGAAATGGAAGAAAACTTAGTAAAATTTCAACTAATGGTGAAATGGAAGATGAGGATTAGGGTAGTTGTAAAATTCGAAATGGAAGATGAGGATTACGGACCCATTCATCCTACTAATTATCTACATTAAAAAGGTGAAATCAAATTAAACCATAATTCCTAAGAAATGCCGAAATTGTTGTACTACACAAATCTTCCCTAATTTTCTTCTCAATATAAATCATACCTAAAACCCTAAAAAAATTCAAACAAATTGAATCCTAACAAATCAAACTCAAATTGAACTTGGTAAGGAAAATAAAACCAATGACATAAATTGTTACAAAACATAAACTCTAAATTGATCGAAATAATTACTTGCTACAATTGTGGAATGAACACCAAAAAAACAAGCTTCCAAAACCACCTACAATTCCAGAAACAAAACAAAAAAATAAAAATACAGGAAGAAGAATGAATAAAGACCGATAATATTGCATAACTTCGTTCCCAATTCTTTTCGGATGATAAGAACTTGAGGCCTCCTTCGTTTCATCCTCTTTCAGATTTAATCCAATATTCGAATTTGAATCATCTTCACACGACTTCTCCTGAAAATACGTAGTGTATGCATCGATAGCCTCGTTCTCACTCCGAAAAGATTTGTACATTGAACCTTTGAATCCAAGGACATGTGGAGCACATTCACTCCAATTATCATAAATCCCGACCCGTACGCCTTTGAAGACTACATAATATTTCTCAACCTTTTTTACGCTTGTGCTACTAAACATTATGGTAGAAGATTTTTTTTTTTTCAATGTAGAAGATGAAGCTCTGTTAGAAGAAAGAATAAGAAAGAGAGGAAGAAGAAGAGAGAGAGGAAGAAACGGTAACAAAGGGAGAGAGAGAAAATGGTTTTATTGTGTAATTATTACCTGCCTTGAAGAAAGAAGAAGAGAGAGAAAAGGGTGTCAGAATTTAATATTTTATTCAAAAATAATAGTTAAACAATATATTGGAATCAAGGGTATATTAGACATTCTAGCGCAACTTAAACAAAAAATGGACGAAAATGCCCCTGTTTGTACATACAAATTCTGTATGTTTAGCATCACCCTAGTTTTAATACTTATATATGTTTATGCATGCATATATGTAAATATGAATAATTTAATGTTGATTTGCATGTTATTGATTTAGTTAGTTGTTAAAATATTATGATCATGTTAGTATGTTATTTAATTTGTTGATTAAGAATAATTTTGATAGAGTAGTTTTTTAAGGTTAATTAATTAATTGTTATATGTATAGTTAATTACTAGTTTAGTTTAATAGTGTAATTTTGATATAGAATATTTTTAATGTAGGTGGTGCATGTTTAAATCAATTGTTTAAATTATTAGTTAATTAGATGGTTCGACCGTGGTATCACGTTGTAATTAGGTTATATATTGTTTTGATTTAAATTAGGAATATGTTGATTAAATTAGTAATTATTGATTAAATTAGGAATATGCTATATTAGTAAAAAATTTAAATTAGTAATATGTTCATTAAATTGATAATTATTGACCCAATTAAAAAACTATTATTTTAATTAGGTTTAGGTTTGTTAATTTAGGAATATGTTAATTTTTTTATTATTGATTAAATTAGAAAAATAATTATTAAATTAGGTTATTGTTGATTAAATTAGGAATATGTTGATTAAATTGTTAATTATTGATTAGATTAGAAAATTTAAGGATCAAATTAGATTATTATTGATTAAATTAGGAATATGTTGATTACATTTTATATTATTTATTAGATTAGAAAATTATTAATGAAATTAAATTATTGTTGATTAAATTAGGAAAATGTTGATTAAATTGGTAAATTGTTGATTAAATTAGGAATATGCTATAATTAAACTAGTAAATTATTGATTAAATTAGGTTATTGTAAATTAAATTATGCATTTTTTATTGATTGAAACAGATGAGTGAAGTACCGAATTAGAGTTCTGGTTCACGTAGGCCATCTAGGTCACGTGCAAGGAGGCCTCGGGGTCAATCAGTACCTGTGATGGCTCCTCCTCCTGTGGTAGTGTCGCCGCCGCCGACTACAATGTCGTCTAGTTCGTCAACAGCCGTAGGATCCTCCTCTCGTCAGCATCCCGTTTCATCCGTAGACCGTAGGCAAGAGGTTTATATCCATTTAGGAACGTAAGTCAATAATTCTAATGTTTAACAATATTCAATAACGATTAACTTTATTTATTTATTTATAATGTGTTAGTTTATAAATTTGTTAATAATGTTACAGGTTGTTGCCTGGTAATGAGTTGTCCAGGATCTGCATAGCATCCTTTCTGAAGTGCAAGATTGCTAACGGTGCTATCACTTGGAAGATGGTGCCGCAAACTAAAAAGGATGAATACTTTGAGGAGTTCCAGGTATATAATTACAATAATTAAAGTTTATTAAATAATTAATTAATAGATAATTTATTATACATATTATTTGATAAATATGTTGAATATTTGTATAGAAAAAGGTCTGTTGGGATACGGCGATCTACTCGGACGACACTATTTACGAGAAGTGGTACGGTGTTTGTTCTACTCGGTACACGAACATGATGTACGACTAGAGATTGGCCTGGTGCAACCGTAACAAGGAGCGTGTTCTGGGGAAAGACGAGGATGGTGTTTACCTATAGAAGTCGTTGGTTGAGAAGTGGATGGACCCGAATTACCAAGAGAAGTGTGAGAAAGCTCGGGTCAACCGCAGAACCGACGTTGGAGGCGGGATGGCAAGGCATCGGGGGGGAGCCCGGTCCGTCCTCGAGCAATCAATTGCTCTCGTAAGTTTTCATTAATTTTAAAAATTAAATAATTATATTTAATTTATTTATATTAGTTATCTAAATTAATTTGTATATGTTTATTTGATACGTAATAGGAGCGGGAGACGTGACATGCACCCACCCACTTGGATCGGATGAGTCTTATTCATCCGTTTAATGTCGAGACACAGACGTCCACCTACGGACGCACTACTGACCTCCACGTAAGTTTAATTAAATTTATGTATTAAACTATATATATAGATAATTAAATTAATTTTAATTTTTTAATTATGTAGCTGAACGTCCGACAGAGGATTGAAGAGGTCGAGACGCAAGCCGCGACTACTGCTGAATCCGGAAGCAGCGGTCCCCCTCCAGCTGTTGACGTGGACCAGGCTTACCTTGACGTTGCCCCGACCTCCAAGGGAAGGATCCTTGGCCTTGGTCGGATGAGCAACGTCGTCAGGTCATCAAGTGGTCGGTCCCGGAGTGCATCGCAGGCGTCCGTATCCTCCACTGCCGTCCTAGATCCGAACGTCATGGCAACGTTCGAGAACTACTTCCGCCTCTGGAGTGCCAACGCGGTTCGGACGTTGGGGATGTCTATTGAGCAGATCGAGGCCGTCTATCAACAGACGATGGTGCAAGCCCCGCCAGGTGCAGCTCCAGATCAAGCTCCAGGTCCAAGTGCAGCACAGGCCGACGATGACGACGTCAATTTGGGTGGCGATATGGATGAGTTTTTTAACTATCCTTGAACAATTTAATTTTGTGTTGAACTTATTTACTTTTTTATGTTGAACTAATTTATCTTTCCGTTAAACTATATATTTTTCTGTTAAACAACTTTTTTTGTGCGAACTTTTATTTTTATGTAGTATATGTGGTACAACGTAACAATTATATATGTTAGTGTTTTTAGTTTTTATACAACGTAACAACTGTTTAACAACTTTTATTTTTATACCAAACAAATTGAATTAATAAAAAAAAAAAAAAAAACCACCACATTATCGACGGAATATATACTCCGTCGGAAATTACAATTTGATAAATGCCGACGGAAAATTGTGGCGGGTAATATGCCGACGGAATTAGCATTCCGTCGGAAAACACAATTTGATAAATGCTGACGGAATGATAATTCCGTCGGAAAACAAATGCCGACGAAAAATCCGTCGGTCTGATGCTATGCCGACGGAATATTGGGTGGGTATCATTCCGTCGGCATTTCCGTCGGGAAATTTTCACCAAAACTTTCTCCTGACGAATTTTTGTTCACTTTCATATTGCAAATTTGAGGTTTATGCTCTAGTATTCAGAAACATCAAATTACGGTACATTTTCTACCATTTTTACTCTATACATAAAATTCAATATATTGTAATTACATGTTTTATATTATAAGTTTTGTTTGAATTTATTATAAGTTTAGTTTAGTAATGTCTTGCTCCACTTAAATGTTTAACAAATGGATTTGCCTGACCGTCGTTGGATGTACTGTACTCCTAGATTGGTTTTAGGAAATGTGAATGTGGAATTTTATAATGAACTCGTGTTATTTGTTGAATTTGCATAGCGCCACCCACATTACATGATTGGAGATTGCATTAGGTGTCCGTGTAATGCTAAGAAATGTCAAAATAAGCAATATAAAGAGATTGATGAGGTCCTAGTACATATTCTGAAGAATGGTTTCGTTGATAATTATTATAATTGGACTAGTCATGGTGAAGCACGTTGGCCTTATAGATTTGATGAAGTGTTATACTATTACACTGTTGGAATCTATCAACAAGAACCAAATTTCGATCATGTTGGCACTAGTAACGAGGTAGAACAACAGTTTGGGGCAGAAGAACAACAGTTTGAGGCAGAAGAACAACAGTTTGGGGAAGAAAGGCAAACGCTAAACAAAAGGCAAACGTTGAAGCATCGATTATGAATGCATATTTGAATGAAGAGGTTTGCATGTTTTGTTCTTATTACTTTGAAGACCACGTCAACACAAAGTTAAGAAGTGCTCCACGTAACTTCGGTGGTACATCCGCTGACGATATCAGTGAAGAGGTCAATGGAATGCTCTCCATATTCAAGTCTAAGGGACGGCCAATAGGAAAACCCACTGAACGATATTGGGAGACGGACTCGGAGGCGGAAATAGCACAAACGTATGTGTTATTGAATTGTGATGAAGTTCAGCCATACATTGAGTAAGTATTTCATATATAAATCGTCTATTTAACTACCACTTCATTTATGTCATTTAATATTAACCAAGTTTTTGAATGTTGTGAATTAGGATGTACACTCAAGAACTACGACGAGCAGAACCAAACATCTCAGATACATATATAGATGTTTGTCTTCAACGTGAATTTTCCCGATGGTTCCAACGTTATGTGAGTACCATTTAATTATGTTTTACGTAAATAAAGTGTCCACATTTATTTTAATTAATTTTAAATTGAGTCGTATAGGGACGGGATAACGCTCTTGACAGTCGATTCTTACGAGATCTCAGCAAGGGACCACTACGTCGTGTAAAGACTTACAATAGTTATATTGTGAAGGGCTACAGATTTCATACGTCTGGGTATGCATTGAGAAAGGCGACTACCAACAGTGGCGTCTGCGTTAGCAGTGCGAATTACAATGCAGATGCAAGTGATTACTTTGGGGTGTTACGGGAAGTCGTCGAAGTAGAATATCCAGGATATCCAACAAAGACTGTAGTGTTGTTCAAGTGTCATTGGTTTGATTCAGGTCATTTAGGAACAAGAATTCATCCGGAGTACAAGCTCGTTGATGTTAGTTCGAAAAGGACGTATATTGGGGATGATCCATTTGTATTTGCCCATCAAGTATCTCAAGTATACTACTGCACATATCCGGGAGCTCCACGTGGTTATGAATGACACGCTGTTTGCAAAGTAAATGCAAGGTCAATGGTAGAAGTCCCTAAAAAGGACAAAAATACTAAAGATGAATCTCCATTTCAAACAGAACAAATAGAGACTCCAACTGAAGTCTTTACGGGAGATTTCAATCTTTCAGTAGCTTTGACGGCTGCAAATCCCCAATTAATCGAAATTGAAAACGATAGTGGAGGTGAAGAGGAGGGGGATGAAGATGAGGATGAAGAGGAGGATGAAGAGGAGGATGAGGAGGAGGATAAGGATGAAGAGGGGGATGAAGACGATGAAGATGAAAATTAATTTAATTAATGTAATGTATTTATTTTTATTTTATAATAGTTAATTAATTATTTATCATTTAGGTATAATTTATAAAAATTAAATTTACTATAAATATAAGCCACAACCAATATATTTATTAATATATGTGGAAGAAATGAATTTCGTGATTTAAAAAAAAAATGAGTAAAAAATGTTTAAATATGCATATTTCAGAATTTTAATAAAAATGTTAAAATTAAAATTTAAATATATAAATTATAAAATTTTAATTTAATATAAATATAAGTTAAAAATATATTTATTAATATATGTGAAATAAATATAATTTGTGAATTTAAAAAAAAAAGGGTCGAAAATGAGTACATATACAATTAATATTACAACTATTAACAAAAAATAGACTTGTCCGAGTGGTAGGCGCCCACACACCCGGGTTCGAGTCTCAGCAAGGCCGAAATGTTGGCCAATTTATTACAAAATGCTACAGTGTCGAGCCGGGTCGGGGCCTCCCCGGTCCCAACCATATATTTTTTTAATTAATTTGTTTTACAGACGAAATTTTTGTCACTATAAAGGCGACGGATATTCCGTCGGTATAATCCGTCCCTATATTACATCCGAAATAAATTTTATCAAAATTAATTCTGTCGGAATTCCGTCGGTATTAGCGACGGAATTTCCGACGGACTATCCGACGGCATTGCCGACGAAATTGCCAACAGAAAATCCGACGGCATTTCCGATGGAATGTCCGACGGACTTTCCGACGGAATTGGCGACGGAAATTCCGTCGGAATTTAATTTCTTTTTTAATTATTTTAATTAATAATTACCGACGGAATTACTGACGGAATATTGACCCGCTTTATTAAACGGGTTGTCCGGATTACCGACGGAAATATTCCGTCGGCAAACATGACTGAAAATATCCGTCGGTAATGGCGACGGAATTAAAAATTCCGTCGTCAAAAAATGCCGACGAATGAAATGGAGACGGACAACTTTCCGTCGGCATGCAAACCGGCCGACGAAAATTCCGTCGGTAAATCCGTCTCTAAAACGCGTGTTTTTTTAGTGTTCGAAAAGAAAAGTATGAACATATATAATTATATGACGAGACAGTAGTTTTGAAAGGAAAGTAGGGAAGGAGTGCGCGAAGCTTGTGGCGGGAAGGGACCCATATTTGTTGGGGTGACACGTCAACGTCAGCGCACACAATCTCCACGCTCCATGTCATTAACCCTGTAATAATTAGTTTAATCAAGTTTCTAATCCGATTAAGCTTATGATTAGTGCACTTCTTAATGTGATAAGTATGCGTTGAGACTTGAAAGAGATGTCACGGAATCTTTGATTAATTATTATAATACTTACTATCACATCCGCCTACCCAGCTAATAAAAAAGCTTATCTTGCCCAAATGAATATTACACACTTGATCCATTTGTTTAATTCTTGCTTATTTGAGCTCGGTATGCATTTTAAGAAAAAATTAAAATGTTTATATAATTAAAAGTAGAATTTTGAAGGTGAAATATAAAATAAAAATAAAGTAGTACGTATGTGAATAATATTCTTCTTTAGAAAATTAGAATTATAAAAATGGACGCAATGTACTCTTCTTTATAATGCCCCAATTGCATAATACGATTGTGTTTATATACTCTCCACGTATCAATTTCACAATTTTTAAATAAATCTAATAATGCATATTGCATTTATATAATATGGTAAAGTCTAGTATGCACTCGAGTGCATGCTGTGCACCCTAGTTCAGGTGCACTTTTCAGTTTACTGACTTACACTTTTTGATAAATAGTGTTGCACTTTTCAATTATTAAATTGTATAAGTAATAATTGAAAAATATAACACCATCTACCAAAAAGTGTAAGTCAGTAAATTGAAAAGTGCAACATGGACTAAGGTGCACAACATGCACTCGAGTCCATAGCAGACCAACCCATATAATATTGCATATCTTTTCTTATATTAATCTGGACATTTCATCTATGTCCGGTTCTAGTGCATAAGTGACTAATTCTAATTTTTCTAAACATTTCAAATAGTACTTGGGTGTAGCAACTAGCAATTGTGGTTGTACAAATGATGCACAATTAATAATCTATTGTTTAATAAGAACGAATTATATATTAAATGAAAACAATTGATACTAACCAATAAATTTCATTTAAAATTGAACTTTCAGTTATACGGTCCGATCAATATGTATTTATGTTTAGAGTTCTGTTATTTTACTTCAAGTAGTATTTTGTCTTGCTGCTCCTATAATATTCTTGCTCGAGTACATCTTGTACTCTATTATTAATGAATTCCATTTTTACTTTAAAAAAATGTAAGGTGAAATATAAAAACAATTATTAAGTGCTCAATAAGGTATTTAATTAAAATATTTTATATAACTCATTTTATCTTAATTATTTATATTTCATGTATAAAATATTTATATATAAGTATTTGTATTTGGGTAAATATATTATTCAAAAATGTAAATTATATACTACATGAGAGAGTTTTATACTTGAGATGAAAGTCTTATTTCTACTCCAATACAATAAATAGATTTATAAAATCTACAAGAAAATTGAATTTTAATTATAGAAATCCTGATTTTACTAGCTAATTAAAATTGACTTTTAGTGATAAATTCTATCATTATTTTTCAATTTTCTGTTATTAAATATTTTTAACTAAAAAATAAATAATCAAAAAAATTTGTCACTAAAAAACAATTTTATTGAATTTTGACGTTCTATTCAATTATGTTTTAAAGTAGATCATGACAAGAAAAACTTTCTCAAAATAAAATAATATATATATATATATATATATGTATGTATGTGTGTGAGAGTTTATTTAAATATAATAGGTGACCTGCTTTAAACTGCGCAGTCGATTCCAAATAGTTTTCTGGATTAGGGAAAGCTGGCCACTAATTAACTGGTATCCAAAACTCACTTAATTTGTTGTAGGAGTATAATTTTTCGTCACGGCTGACGCTTTGTTCTCTTATTTAAATTTCAGAGTACTTAGTATCTTTTTGCATTCACACCGATTTTAACTTTGTTTTAAAATTTTTTTACCAAAAACTTCTATAAACTCGTTTTACAATTTTTTTTTTTATGTAAACTCGATACCAATGTTTAGTATAAGAAATAGACAATTTTTTGTATGCAATTAAGTGCATATAATGCAAACGATTAAATTATTTGGATATATCCTCAATTGTTTAATTAAAATTTTGTATCACCGCATTAGAATAAAGTTTAAATTGTGACTCAATTGCATCAATTATACTATACAATTGAGTGCATATATATAAGTGTGACACTGCGGAATATAATTTATTTAGTATATACGAAGTTTATTGTTTAATAATTTTAAGAACAATAACACGTTAAAATCAAACATTTTTAAATGATAGCACTTCATATGCTAAAAGATACTCCATTCGTCCCAAAAAAATGTTTGCACCAAAAAGTCGAATGTGATCACTTATTTCAATTTTCGTGTTTCATTTTATTTTACTATATGGATGAATGATGATTGACATGCGTCATATTAAAATATAATCAACGTCCTATAATATTGAGGGGCGACATATGTTAAAAATTCAGTAGGGTGGAATATCAGTGGAATAAGGGAATCAAATCGTAAAAAGTGGACAAACATACTAAGAAAAATGTGTAATGAGTGGAGTGATGGAGAGTAATTTTATAAACTTTTATGAATAAAGTAAATGATTAAATTGAGTGTAAAAGTAATGATATTTTATATAAATATGTAAATATTGTGAGGGTAAAATTTATATATAAAAAAAAATTTTAAATATACAAACAATTGTGGAACGAACAAATAAAAAAAATGTGCAAACATTTACGATAACAATGAAGTATCACCTCGGAGGAGCTGGGTTCATCAAAAAAAAAAATTCTAATGTTGCGGTAATCAAATTGAGAGGTGAAAAGTAGTATCGATCAGAACGGGTTGGAACTTGGAAGATAATTACCATAAAATGAATTTTCCAGGCAAAATTTTTAATTTCCTGGCGAAAAGGACCAAAATTAACGCGCCAAAATTAATAAAGTAAGATGAAAATGAATTAAAATTGGATTAAAGATGCAATTAAAAGGATGTGTGAAATTAAATCCCCTGTATAACGAATTAGAAGAGAAAAGCGTCAACTGAACTAAGACAGTGTTGACTGAAAAGCGGTATTGGGTAAACTAGTAGCTAGGAGACAAATTTTTTTCATATATATATATATTGTCGGCCAGTATTAATTTCAAAAAAAATATTATTTAATCCAACACAACTGGAGAATCTTAACAACATTATCGATCGATCCACACAAAATTAAACAAAAGCTCTTAAACATCGAGATACATGCATTCATTCATTGTTGTCGTATAATTTTGAGTTGAAAATAACATGTCAACTTATAATCACTTACATCACTCCAAAATAGAAGATGCTTCGAATCGGTTCCGTTCACACCATTTTTGTATACATATATATAAGCCGCCATCTCGACAACCAATTAGAAACAGCCGACCAAATTAAAAAAAAAAAAAAAAACAATGGATAGGGTTAATTGTGATGACCTTGGAGTATTCGAGCAATATGGAATTAATAGTGATTTTGGGTTGATTGATTTTATGGATAATGAGGCCAATTTCGATCGCTATATCGATCTCATTCGAGGAGACACCCAACAACAACAACAACCTCCTATTTTCAACTCCAATGTTAATTATCAATCATGTAGTAGTGATTTTCAAAACATGAATATTAATATGGGTGTGGAAGCCCAATTTTATCCGGCGGCGGAAACGGCGGCGCCTATGGGGTTGTTTGGCTTCGACAACCCTAACTTGAACCATGCAGATTTCGGGCTCCTGCACGAAAATGGAATGACGTTATGCCACGCCGATGTACAACAACTTTTATTGGACGAGGAAGAGGAAGAGGAGGAGGAATGGTCGGGCTCTGGGAGCGGCACCACCCCCAATAACGAGACGTCGAAGAAGAGTGATGGTAAGAACGATCGATCGAGAACCCTAATTTCGGAGCGAAAGCGGAGAAGCCGAATGAAGGAAAAGCTCTACGCCTTGCGCTCTTTGGTTCCTAATATAACCAAGGTCCCTTTTCATCTCCCTATTTTATTTTATTTTTAATTTCAACATATCTTTATAACTTTTCTAGCTAATAAAAATCTTTAATAACGAGTTTAACTAAATTGACGTCTGTTATTAAAGGTTAATTTTCTTGTAGTGCTCGATCACAAGAGCTAAAGTGTTAATTTGTATATGAATATTGCAGATGGACAAGGCTTCCATAGTTGGGGATGCGGTGTCATACGTACAAGATATGAAAATGCAGGCAAAGAAGCTGAGAGCCGAAATAGCAAGTTTGGAATCCTCCTTGAATAATAATAATAATAATAATAATAATGGAGGATCAGGGGACAAGTACCAAGAAATTAGAAGCTCCAAAGCTTACCCTACAAGTTTCAATTTGAAGATTTTTAAGGTACTAATTAATTTAAGTTTGATCAATTTCATGATATATATGACAATGGTACGTTTTAATTTGTGAATTATATTGATGGAATTAATATCTAAATGAGCTATATATTACCTTTTGTTATCATAAGTTTACCCTAAATTATGGGCCGGTCCAAAGTTGAATCCACATCATTGACTGGTTAACATGATGGATCGATCCTGTTAGTATGAAAATGGTTTATGTAATACTTTGGTTTTAACAAAATTATGCAGATGGACGTTACTCAAGTAGAGGACAATGGGTTTTACGTGAGAATAGTTGCGAAGAAAGGAAAAGGCGTTGCGATGTTGCTTTACAGAGGGCTTGAATCCCTCAATGCCTTCACTATTCACAACTCAAATTTAGCTGCTGCTTCTGCTGACAATTATGTCTTCACCTTCACTTTGCATGTGAGATATTTAATTCCATTAATAGTTTTTTTAAATTGAATTTAATTAAATAATAAAGTTACTCATACATGCATGATTTGGTCTCTCGTACAGACAATGCAAGAAGGAGGGAATATGGGCGGGGGCATGATAAACTTAGAGAATGTGAAGGTGTGGATGGTCAACGTTTTTCTGAACCAGGGATTTGAATTTCACACAATATCTTAATTATTCATTCCAATGTTATTAATTAATCTTGCAGATCGCGTATCTCCTCCTATATATCATTAATTAATTTTCTGGCTAATTAATTATGTGTACTTAGGGGTTCGATCTGTATTTTCAATTAGCTAAGGCTTGTTAATTATTACTATTAAAGGTAATTAAAGAGAGCCACGCACTTTTCAATTTTCGAATATAATAGTAGCTAGTATATATATTTTATTTGTCCCCTCGTCAACTCTTATTAGTACATTGTGTTGCATATATGATTGCATCCATCACGTGCAAACGTACAAAATTACTTTCTGAATTACATTCCTTATATATACTATAGTAATTCAAATTATTGACTTCTTACTCGTCCACATGAAATCATTGCTGATTAATTAGATCCAAATTTCCAAAAATTGTTAATAGACCATGCATGAACAGATGAACTTAAGTTTTTCATAATAGAAAAAAAAAAGGTTATAATCTATTTTTTTAAAGTAATTATATCTCACTACTCACTTTTGAAATGAGTATACTCTCAAAAGTGAATAATAAATCCCACTGCAAACAAAATAAAATGTGAGTCATGTGAGTGAAAAACTTTTTCGTTTATGGACATAGGCAAAAAAAAAAAAACTTTTTTTTTCATCAATCTAAATGGGAATTTTCCTTTTATTTTCCCATTATTTTTATGATGTGATATATTTGTAAAAAGTCTAAAAATTTGAAATATATATATACTAGTGCACTATCCGCGTATTACGCGGAATTTAAAAATAAATATTTATTTTGTTCAAAGTTAATATGTATAATTTCTTTTAATATGATTGTTTTTATAAATATTGATTGTTTATGATGTATAAAGTAAAAAAATTAAGGGAATAAATTGGCGTATTCAGGTAATAAAAAAATTCATTAATAAAAGTGTGTATATTAAATTTGGATTGACAAAAAAAAGTAAAGTTATTAAGTTTGGACGAAGGGAGTAGGTATGTAAATCATTTCGGTAATAGATTTGAGCGTGCTGAACGAGGGCGCGCGCATGTGGCCTTTCAGGGAGTGTACCCTTAGTCCATAGTTAAACTTTCTTCACACTTCAATGTTAATAAACACTTCAAAAGTTTTGTAAGGTATTATCTATGTGGGACATGTGATCCTTCACATTTCCACACTCAAACTCACACTAAAAGTTGAAACCCTTCAACTTCCTTAATTAATTTCTCACTCACCTAAGATTTTATTGAGATATTAAATATACCACGTTCATCTACTCTACGAGTAGATCGACTATGTCACGTTTAATTATTTAATAATTAACGTTTAGTCCATCTAATTAATTTAATTAGATAAGGATATCAAAATCCAATTAATCCACATTAATTCCAAAAAAAAGAGACGTACTAAAATTTAATGGATTACGAACGTAACGATGTGTATCATGATATTAATTATGGATGTAGTATATAATTTGTTGAAACGAATAAGTTTTTGTCCCGGATGAAACAAAAATATAATTAATTTAATTAGGCCTAGTTTGGTAGAATATATTAGTTGAAGATAAATTAATGAGCAATTAGACTCAAGATAGATATTGTTAGTTGGGTTTAAAATTAAATTTCTTAAAAACACACTCATTGTGTGCATATTAAATGATAAGAAAACACATCATCTACGATTTAATTTAGAATCTGATCATAAATATCTCAACATATTTACCCGGCCATTTAATTAGGACTTAAAGGATGAAGAAGAATCTAACCTAACATATGTTATGAACAACATATAGACAAGTCCCTTATTACTTAAGTAGTCAAATAATAAAAAAGTAATTGAAGTGATCGATGATTATGCAATTTATGCATGAATGCAAGAAAAGTACTAGTTCAGATACATTGTATTCCTCCTTAATTGGTGACTTAGAGCCTGCAGGGCAACATACATGAACCAGTTTCAGTTTATTGTGCACACAGTACTCGTCGATCTTAATTAACCCGTAAACACCGCTAATTAATCTCCAAACCCGACATACAAATCCAGTCAAACAATATTTAAATTAAATATTAAATGATTAATAAATGTAAGTATATGTCTCCCAACCCAAAAATAAATAAATAAAGACAGCATGTAAAAAAAGAAAATGAAGACGTGTCTTACTCCCGTCCATAAAGATTTGGAAATGAGTCTCCCCTCCATTTAATTTTATGTAAATTTACAGAGATAAGATAACATGTGAAAGGAAATTAATGATGTGATAATGCATGTGAATTCTATTTTTTTTCCTCCTCCTATTCAAAATATATGTCATCTTAAGCTCATACACACATATTAAGAAAATAATTGACTTCTCATTTTACTCTTGATTAATGCTTGTAATTCTCATTAAAAAAAATACATGTATGTAAATATTAATTGATTTTAAGGGTAAATTTGAAATAAATATAATTAATTTACATTGAAAAATGTAAAACGACTTATATTTTGCAAAGAAAACGAAAGGTCAAAACGACTTATATTAAAAATAGAAGGGAGTACAAAGTAAATGGGCAAATCTTTATTTGGATTTTCTGTCTCGAGTTCATATAAATTTATTTATACATGCAAGTTCATATATATTTGGTGTAATTTACAACTCACCCAAAGTTATATAACCTAGATCATGCCAATATATATAAATCTATTTATACTCCATCCATGCAACTGTAATAATATCAAATTATATCTATATCTATAGGGTCTCTTTACTTGATGGATTGAGCGTTAGATTTGATGAGTAAACCCATCTTCTTTTATATTTGTAGTAATATATTTGTAGTAATAGGAAATAATAATATAGGAATAATATATTTTAATTTGGTTTATATCTTTTGTATTTATCTCTTTGATATGGTTGTTGTATTTACCTTAATTATCTCATTGTAAATACTCTTTTAAATAGTGAATCATTCATATCACCTCATTAACGGTGATCACATACCTATTCTCACATGATATCAGTCTGACTTACCGAAACCCTAATTCTTCTCTAAAGCCTCACGCTTAAAATTTCCCTACCCTCCCTATGGCGGCGGCGACATAATCCCCCCGCCATCCCTCTCAATGTTTTGGTCCACCTCTTGACCATCAAGCTATCTTCCTCCAAATATCTGCTTTGGCGAAATCAGGTAGTCCCGGTGCTGTCAAGTCATGATCTCATCTCCCATGTTCATGGTACGACTCCCGCTCCGGCCAAGTCGATCACGGAATCCGGTGAATCGACTCCAAACCCTGCGTATACCGCTTGGTTTGAGAAGGATCAGAAGATTCTAAGTCTTCTTCTCTCCTCACTTTCTAAAGAAGCCATGGTCGAGGTCATTGGTTGTGACACCTCGCGTGCCATATGGGTTGCTCTCGAGGCTGCCTACAGTCACACCTCGGTTTTTTGCATAAGTCAATTGCGGAACCAGTTACTTTCTCTTCGTCGTGATTCTACCTCTGTTCACGATTATAGAAAGAAATTTTGTGCCCTCTGCGATCAGCTTGCTTCCATTGGTAAGCCAGTTAATGACAGCGATAAGTGTCATTGGTTTCTCACTGGTCTTGGCCCTCAATACACTGGTTTCTCGGACACTCACATGGCCATGTCGCCCATGCCTGCTTTTCGTGATCTGATCCATCAGGCGTTGAACTTTGAGCAGTTTACCCGCTCGATGGACTCATCGTCCTCGCCCGTCCCGACGTTCGCTGCTGCTCCTCACCCGAACAAGTCTCCTCGCCCCGGTCCCAAATCCCGGCGTTCTTCTTCTCGGAATTCTGGTGGCCAGGCGACCACTGGCTCCTCGGCAGGTATCTCGGGTCCTGCTCGTCACCCCCCACTTGCCAGATCTTCCGCCAACAAGGCCACTATGCGAACCGTTGTCCTGATCGATATGCTCGCTCTACTCCGTCTGCAGCCAAGCTCGCTCATGCCCTCGACACTCAGTATCGTATCTCACAGCCTCCGCCCTCTGATTGGTTTCTCGACAGCGGTTCTTCTGCCCACATGACTCCTCACTCCACTAATTTGGACAACCTCCATCCGTATTCTGGTAACGATAATGTTGTTGTTGCTAATGGTTCTACCGTTCCGATCACTCATGTTGGGTCGTGTTCAGTCAATAAGGGTGTTCGTTTATTAGATGTGCTCGTTGTTTCGCATCTTACTAAGAAATTATTATCCATCAATAAGCTTACTTTCGACTTTCCTGTTGATGTGTTATTTATTAATGACTCATTGTCATTCAGAATAGGGCGACCAAACAACCCTTGGTGAAGGGTCGGCATAGTCGAGGACTCCATGCTTTGGAGCAAGACACTCCAACCCTGGTCGCTGCTTTACGGAGCTCATCGTTGAAGGCTTCTTTTGAGTGTTGGCATCGTAGATTATGCCATGTTCCTATTTTTGTCGTTACTTTATTAAATAAATTGGGCATGTTATCCCTCACTTCTATTTTGCCCAAACCGGGTTTATGCACTCCTTTTCAGATGACTAAGAGTAAACATTTATCTTTTTCTTTGAATGAAAAGCGAGTTTTAAATGTTTTAGATTTAATTCATTGTGACCTTTGGGGACCTGCCCCAGTTTCCTCGAATGATGGTTTTCGGTACTATGTTATTTTGTGGATGACTTCTCCAGATTTACTTGGCTCTATCCTCTGCATGCCAAGTCCGATTTCTATGATGTGTTTGTTCGGTTTCACACATTTGTTTGCAATCAGTTTTCCACCACAGTTAAGGCGTTCCAGAGTGATGGTGGCACAGAGTTTATTAATGGTCGTGTTCGCAGCTTCCTCGCTGATCATGGCATCCATCATCGCCTCTCTTGCCCTTACACTCCTCAACAGAATGGTCGGGCCGAGCGCAAGTATTGTCATGTCACTGAAACTTGGCTCTCTTTGTTGTTTCAAGCGAGCATGCCTACTCATTTTTGGGTTGATGCCTTCTCCACTGCTGTTTACATTATCAACCGCTTGCCCACATCTGTTCTCGGGGACAGGTCGCCATTTCAGCTCTTGTTCGGCACTTCTCCGAACTTAGCAAACTTCAGAACATTTGGTTGTCGGGTTTTCCCATACCTTCGGGATTATGCTCTACACAAGCTTGCTCCTCGCAGCTCTCCATGTGTCTTTAAGAGTTACAGTTCTTCTCATAAAGGGTTTCGGTGTTACGATCTGATCGCTTCCCGCTTCTACACTACTCGTCATGCTCAGTTTGACGAATCTGTGTTCCCGTTCTCGGCCGTCCATGCTCCTTCCTCGCCTGTTGTTTCCCTTGAGATCAGCTCTTTCATGGAACCATCAGCTGCTCCTCGCCGGTCTCCTTGTGGTCTCTTCCCTGACCCACCAGAGCTGCCCATGCCTCCTGCTCGCCCTGCCGTTCAGGAGCCTCCTGCACTCCCAGCAGTTCAACTGCCCCCTACTCGCCCAGCGGCCCAGCAGCCTCTTGTTCGCCCTGATGCTCGTCCGCTTCCTGTTCCGACTCACCCAATGGTGACTCGTGCGAGGTCTGGTATATTTAAGCCTCGGTACATTACTGACATTGCGACCATTGGCCTCCTGTCTGCTCTCTCGGTCTCTGATGAGCCTAAGGGTTTTAAATCAGCCCTTAACATCCACACTGGTTAGCTGCAATGCAATCTGAGCTTGATGCCCTGCATGTTAATCAAACTTGGGAGCTCGTCCCTCGCCCTCCCTGTACAAACATTGTTGGTTCGAAATGGGTCTTTCGCACCAAATACCTTGCGGATGGTTCGATTGATTGCTACAAAGCCCGTCTGTTCGCCCAGGGCTTCTCGCAGGTTCTAGGCATTGACTTCTCGCACACATTCAGTCCGGTCGTCAAAGCCGCTACTGTTCGTATCATCTTGTGTCTGGCTGTTCGAAATCAGTGGCACATGTGCCAGCTCGATGTCAACAATGCATTTCTTCATGGAGAATTGACGAACACTGTTTACATGGCCAACCCCCTGGATTTTTTTATCCTCGATTGCCTGACCATGTTTGTCGCCTCAAGAAGGCACTATATGGCCTTCGGCAAGCTCCCCTCGCCTGGTTTGTTCGCTTCAGTGGCTTTCTCAAGACTTTGGGATTTCTGTGCAGCCGAGCAGACCTCTCACTCTTCTACTTAAGACATGGTAAAGTCACCCTGTATCTCTTGCTTTATGGGGATGACATCATTGTTACAGGGAGCGACCACGATGCTATTCGACGTTTTATTCGCAGTGTCAATAAGGAATCTGCGATCAAAGATCTTGGTCGCCTCAGCTACTTCCTCGGCCTCGAGGTCACTCACTCGTCGAATGGTCTCTTTCTTAGCCAGGCGAAGTATGCTTGCGATGTCTTATCTCGGGCTGAGTTACTCGACTCCAAGCATGTCTCCACTCCTCTAGCAGTCGGGGAGTCTTTGGTTAGTACAGGGACCCCTTTTGCCGACCACACTCTCTACCGCTCGCTCGTCGGCGCTTTATAGTACTTGACGATCACGCGTCCTGGTCTTTCATATGCTGTCAATCATGTCAGTCAATTTTTACACTCGCCGACCACCGATCACTTTCTCGTGGTCAAGAGGATCCTCAGATATGTTAAGGGCACTATCAACTATGGACTCTCTTTTGGCCGGACAAGTGACTACTCACTCGTTGGTTACTCCGATGCGGATTGGGCACGTTGCACGGAGACTCGTCGCTCCACCTATGGTTATTCTATTTTTCTGGGTGAAAATTTAATCTCCTGGAGCGCGAAGAAACAACACACTGTTGCTCGTTCGAGGTGTGATTCCGAGTATAGGGAACTCGCGAACACAGCCCAGGAAATGATTTGGGTCACTCAACTTCTTCGGGAGCTTGGTCAGCTTCCTTCCTCGGCACCAACACTACTTTGCGACAACAAGAGTGCTTTATTTTGGAGTCAAAACCCAGTTGCTCATAAACGAGCAAAACACATCGACATTGACTGCCATTTTATTCGTGAATTGGTCTCTTGTGGTCGCCTCATCACCAAGAGTGTCACATCCACTCTTCAGCTCGCCGACGTCTTCACCAAGAGTCTTCTTCGCCCCAATTTTGAATTGTTACGTTCCAAGCTCTGTGTTCGATTGCATCCACAACATCGCTTAACGGGGGGGGGGTAATAGGGAATAATAATATAGGAATAATATATTTTAATTTTAGTCCATATCTTTTGTATTTATCTCTTTGATATGGTTGTTGTATTTACCTTAATTATCTCATTGTAAATACTCTTATAAATAGTGAATCATTCCTATCACCTCATTAACGGTGATCACATACCTATTTTCACATGTAGCATTTAACATAAAACACTTTGACTCGAATTTTATAAACCACGTTTTATGGATTTAGGCAACCTAGTTCATTCAATAAACCAAACAATGATTTGATTTTTATATTCATGTGTGAAAAATGAAAATAAATCTAGAAGGCTGGAATGAATTTATAAACATAGTAGTTAATATTTGTGCATCCCATCAAATTTCAATCTCCAACATCTCAACCCATCAAACAAACACGGTATAGTAGGTGTCAAGATGAAATTGAAACTAGTTATCTATATGACCAATATCCGTCAATGAACCCACCACATAGATGGACTAGTCTTATGTGAAATATTGCATATATGCATTTCAGTTATTCACACTCACATTCTTTATAAATACACCCACTGACAACTCAACCCACATTTTTTATAAATACACCCACTGACAGTTCAATTCACACCCATATTTTTTATAAATACACCCACTAGCAGAAATTGTACTTAGTCGTCTTCTCCGAGCAGTTTTCGGCCAACCTAGGCCGCGGCCGGATGCTGCAATTTACGACGGCCTTAATCTTTAAATATTTTCTATTTCTTTAAATATTCTTTAATAATTATTATGGATCAAAGTTATTTTATATTACTACATGAATAATATATGTTACTATATGTTATAATGTGAGTTACTTAATCAATAAAAATTCTAGAAAAAAATACTACATAAAAGAATCGGTATTACTATATAAAAAATTATATGTTACTACATACTACAGTTTGAATTACTACATTGAATATGTGTTTGTTACTATATGTAACTTTATCAAATGATTTGCATTACAACATGGTTATTGTGTTTACTACATGCGATAATATATGTTACTACGTATTATAATGTGAGTTACTACATTAACAAAAACACTAGAAAAAAACGTGTTACTAAATAAAAGAATTTGTATTATTATATAAAATAGTTTGTGTTATTACTACATAAAATAATGTGTGTTAGTACATATTACAATTTGAATTACTACATTTAATATCCCGCGTTCGGCAATAAAATAAAAGATAAAAAAAATCACAGAAACTAGTAAAATAAACGGGTTAAATTTTTTTGTCAAAATTAGAACACAAGTGGGTCAGTTGACAAATAAATTAAGACTTAACCCAAATGAATTAATTATGGCCCAATAATATATATTTTCAGCCCATTGACTTAATAAGTCAATATTTTGAGCCCATTGACTTAATAAGTCAATATTTTGAGGCCAATTGACTTAATTGGTCAATATTGCATGCAATATTGCATATAAGTTTTTCTGTGCACATAGATTTATTTACCGTGTTGTATATGCATTTATATAAATTCCAACAAAAATTCCAAGTTTGTGGCATCTTGTTTTAATTAGGACAATTAAAAAAGAAAAATGCATGCATTTACTTGTCTCATGAGACTCGTGTTTTAATATTACACAACTTTTTTTTTTTTGAAAGCATGGAATTAATAATTGAACATAACGGGTATTCAAAAGTTAAAACACGATCCAAAGTACCCGGAAAAAAGTTAGAAAAATATACTCCTAGATCATAACCTAGAAGCTAGACGCTCCAAAAAATAACACTCTCAATTATAAACTATAAGGTGATGTTTATTTTTTATTTAAAAAATTAAATTTTGAATTTTAAGATCCTATACATTCGTTTTACTTCGAAATTTAAAAATTAGTTTTAAAATTCACTCAAAATCATCTCTATCAAACATATTGATTTGACATACTGTTATATCTATATAATATCATTCTAATCATTATAATATTTTTCAACAATAATATAATAATACTATAATAATATAATAAATTCAATCATTACACAATTAATTAATCATTACTCGTACAATATAATCTCACCCAGCAATAATATGATAATACAATTTCATTCAATTTTACACATTGATTTGACGTAAAATTAAAAATTTATACTATTCCAAAACTCAAAAGAAACACACGTAATACTATTCATCAAGATTTTAAAAATCTAAAATTACAAAAACCAATTTTCAAAACCACATAAAATTCAAAGTAAACAACACCTAATGAATGAATTACTTCCTACCGCTCCTCTTGTTCTTTCTTTCTCTAGAAACACAATTGTGAGGCTTTCTTAAAAACTTTATGTGAGGTTTTTACTATTGTTTTTCTTTTTCTATTAGTTTTTTCTCCACTGCGATTGTCTGTTCGGATTTCTTCCACAAAATCTTTTTCTTGGTTTGTGCACATTTGTTAATCATTTGGTTTCTTGGGTTCTACAATTTTGGCGTCTGGGATTACGAGCGTGCTCCTTACACTGCTGGTTATTGGGGGTCGTTTTTGAGGCTCTTGGTTTTCTTCTTGATTTTGTGAAAACAACTATGGGGATTGGTCGGTTTATGCGTGTGATTAATGGGTTTCTTGGTGCCAGCTTTCTCCAACTCTCTCTCTCTTGCACGCTGGTTTCGAAAATCAAGGGGCTAGTATTGGTGTTTTGTTGCCTATATAAACTGGGTTATGTCACCGGATGGAGTCATTCTACACATCTTCTACTTCTCTCACTTGAAATTGAGGTTCTCACTATGGCAGAAAATATTCAGAAAGCTTTTGAGAGTTTCTCTCTTGCTGAACATGAAACCACTAACATTGTGGTTCAGCAAACAGAAATAGTCACTCCCAAAAATGTGTTGGCTCTAAGGTTTGTGGCTCGGCGAAAGATCTCTCCACCGGAGTTGAAAACTCTTCTTCAAAGGGTGTGGTCTCTCAAACATCTCTTAACTGTTTCTGCTGTTGGTATGGGTATATTTCTTCTTGATTTTGCAGATGCGGTGGAAATGAAGAAAGCCTTGCATGGTCAGCCATGGAACATTCGGAGATCCCTGGTGGTCTTAAAAATGCTGCAAGGACATGATCGTCCCTCTACTCTGAATTTGGTGCATGTGCCTTTTTGGGTGCAGATACATGGGCTACAATTCAACACGATGTCCAAACAGATTGGGCTACGAGCAGGTAGCATAATGGGTGAGGTTCTGGATGTGCAGACTGTTAAGGAGAATGAGGCATGCGGTGAGTTTCTGAGAGTTCGAGTTGTTATTGATGTTTCTAAACCTTTGTGCCGCTGTTTTTTTCTTACTGTTGAGCAAGGAAAGCTTGCTGCGGTTTTCCGATATGAACGTCTTTCGGATATTTGCTATTTATGTGGTCACCTTGATCATGTGGAAAAAGAATGTGCTTTGGCTATGGATCAAACGGATGCATGGTGTTCCACACATAGGTTTTTCCCTGAATGGTTGCAGGCAGATCACCCTATTGGACCATCTGAGGAGGACATGCAAGGATTCCTGACTCTAGTAGCAGGTGGTGTGGAGGATCGTCCTCGACATCGGGAGACTCAGGAGAATGGTGGATAGGAGCAGGCTACTTTGGATGGGGAGGCAAGAAGGAAGGAGAAAGGGAAGGGTGTGATGATTGAAGATGATATAGATCATCTGAATCTTAACATGGGCCCAAGTGTTGGGAGAAAGGTTTATCGTTTTGCTGACTTGATGGCCCAAGAAGGATGCAGTCGGAGGTTCGAGTCTGGTGGAGGCCCAAGTAAAGGGCATCGATGGGATTCGGTCTCGGGTATGTTTTTGGAACCTTTATCCTTTGTTGTTCCATCTCATTTTGAGTACAGGTTGTTCAAGCTTCCTCTCTGGGGCAAGGATAATGGGATGGATTACCGTATAGTCCATCATGTTGGGAGAAATTTTCGGGCATACGACTTTGATGAATTTGTGGAAATCATTCGGCAAGGAGAAACTCCATATATCCCTGTTTTTGAAGACCTTCTTAGAACTGTTTCAGAAGATGGTGGTACGTGTGGAAAACGACATGCAAGGGGGGATTCTTTTGACTCTGATTCTGATTCATTGTTCAGTTCAACTACTCCATGCAAGAAGAGGTGTTTTCAGGATCGAGATCATGGATGCAAGGAACAGGAGGTGTGGGGAGAATTTGAAAGCAGGAATCGGGATGAGGAGGATTTGAAGAGAGCGAAGTTTCTGGCTGAGGAGCTTGGTGCTGAAATTAAGACTGGTGGTAAGGCGGAGACCGACTCGACTCGGCTCTGCCATGATGAATGAGTGTTATATGTTGGAACGCACGAGGTATCAGTAGCTCTCGTGCGTTCAGTTTCCTTAAGAATCTTGTTGTTTCTTTTAGGCCGTCTCTTTTGTTCATTAGCGAATCTAAATGCACCAAATCAAGGGTTGAAGCCCTTATGATTATGTTAGGTTTTTCTTCTGCTTTTAATGTAGATTGTCAGGGTTTGTCTGGAGGCTTATGCCTATTTTGGAATGAATGGATGGTGCATCTTTTGTCTTACTCTTTGGGACACATTGATTGTTACATTAATGACTCTTCTCAGTGTTGGCGTTTTACGGGTTTTTATGGTAATCCCAACTTGTTGCTTCGTCAGCATTCGTGGACGCTTCTTAAACGCCTTAAGCACCAAAACTTTTCAGGACACTTACCATGGTTAGTTGGGGGGGGGGGATTTTAATGAGGTGTTGTATCATCATGAAAAAAAGGGGGGAGATCCAATTCATCTTCATCGCTTGGTTCAATTTCAGGATACATTGGGTCATAATAATCTTAAGCCATTAAAGTCTAGTGGTCCTAAATTCACTTGGATTAACAAAAGGAAGGGCAATGCACTTATTAAAGAATGTTTGGATCGTTTTGTTGCTAATGATGATTGGCTAACATTGTTTCCACTATACTCAGTAAAGGCTCTAGATTTTTCAGGATCGGATCATCACCCCATCTTGCTTAAAATTGTGCACTCCCCTGCCCCATGCCGGGAACACAATACTAAGGCTTTTCGGTTTGAGAATCATTGGCTTAAAGAGCCTGATTTTAAGCAAATTATTTCTCAAACTGGTATGAAAACTGGGAATTTAAACAATATGGATAGCATTCTTGAATCTTTTAGGACTTCGTTATCTGTGTGGGATAAGAAAAAAGGGGGTTCTGTGCATTCAAGATTGAAAGCTGTGACTGCTAAGATGAATAATGAACTAACAGATGATAACATGGAGCCTAATTTTGCAAGGGTTGAATCTCTGGAGAAAGAATTCCTTAAGCTCCAATCACAACAGGAAATTTACTGGAAGCAACGAGCTAGAGTTGATTGGCTTCGTGAAGGGGATCGCAATACGAAATTTTTTCATTCAAGGGCGACTTCTCGAAGAACGAGGAATTTCATTCGAACTATTTTGAATGATGAGGGTGTGGAACTTAAAACAACTCAGGACATTTCACATTGTTTTGTGAAATCTTATCAGGATTTGTTCACATCTTCTGACCCTGGGGAAGCAGATATTCAGAATGCCACTAGTGCTATTTCTTGTTCGATTTCCGCATAAGTTGCTTCTCTTATGGATGCACCTTTTACTAAGGGAGAAATTGATAAAGTTGTTGGTGACATTAGCCCATGGAAGGCTCCTGCGCCGGATGGATTTCTAGCATCTTTTTATCAATCAAACTGGTCAGATATTGGTGGCAATATTTCTAACATTATGCTGGATGTTTTGAATTGGGACAGTCCGTTGGAGAATTGGAACAAAACTATTATAGCCCTCATCCCAAAAGTTAAAAGTCCTTCAAAGGTGATACATTTTCGACCTACCAGTCTCTGTAATGTGAGTTATAGGATATTAGCGCGGGCCATTACCAACAGGCTGAAAGGCTTTATGAACGAAATTATTGATCCTTTTCAAAGTGCTTTCATCCCCGACAGACTTATCACTGATAATGCCTTTGTTGCTTATGAGGTTATGCACTGGATTAAGTCTTCGAAAAGTAAGGAGGGTTATGCTGCTTTGAAACTTGATATGAGCAAGGCATATGATAGGGTTGAATGGCCTTTTTTGAAAGCTTTTTTTTTTTTTTAATGGAAGTTAAATACCCATCCCTTTTTTTCCCCTCCCCATGACTCGAACCCAGGACCTAAGGCCTAGGTAGTGGTGCTCTAACCACTTGAGCTATCCCACTTTGTCGCCTTTTTTGAAAGCTGCTAAGCTTAAATTAGGGTTTTCTCATAAATGGGTCTCGCTCATTATTAAATGTATCTCCTCTGTCCAATATCAGATCAAAATTAATGGAGAATTGTCATCTTCTTTTTCTCCATCTAGAGGGCTTCGTCAAGGAGATCCGTTATCGCCATATCTCTTTGCTATGTGTGATCAATGCCTATCGTCCATGATCTCCCAAAGCATAGTTTTGAGGAACTTTCAAGGGGTCAAAGTTGCTAGGTCTGCTCCTGTTCTATCTCATTTATTTTTTGCCGATGATAGTCTTATCTTTCTTAAAGCTACTCCATCAAACAGTTTCATCCTGAAAAAGAATTTTTATTTATATGAGAGAGCTTCGGGTCAATTGGTGAATTTTGATAAGTCAGCTATCTCTTTTAGTCCCTATACTAGAGCTGAGAATCGGGAACGAGTTGCAAATACTTTGGGGGTTAAGAGGACGCAAGGCCATTGTATTTATCTTGGTCTTCCCACTTTTTCTATCATAGCTAAACGCCTTCAGTTTGGTTATCTGGTAGATCGATTGCGTCAGAAGATTAACTCTTGGAATCATAGGTTTTTTTCAGAAGGAGGTAAGGAGGTTCTCATCAAAGCTGTTCTTCAAGCTATTCCTTCATATGCCATGTCTTGTTTCCGTATTCCCACTTCCATTTGTTCTGAATTGGAAAGTTTAATGGCTAAATTTTGGTGGGGTGGGAGCCTGAATGGTAATAAGATTCATTGGACTAAATGGCGAGAATTGTGTCGTCCAAAGGAGGAAGGAGGACTGGGATTCAGAAGCATGACCCTTTTCAACAAAGCCATGCTAGCCAAGCATGTATGGAGGATGATTAGCCAACCTGACACGTTGATGAGTAAAATTTTTAAGGCCAGATATTTTAAGAATATGGATTGCCTTGATGCAGGCCTTGGCTCGAATCCATCCTTTGTGTGGCGATCAATTATGTGGAGCCGGGATATTATTGATGCTGGGTGTCGATGGAGGATAGGAAATGGGGAAAAATTCGTATTTTTAAAGATAGGTGGATTAGAAATACGGAGACGGGGCTTCCAAAATCAAAGATGGTAAGTGCTTCACCAGTCAAGCGTTTTATTGCAAGGGATTACAGGTGGGATGTGGACTTAATTCAACAGGTTTTTCCCCCATATGAAGCACAGACTATCCTTGAAACACTCCTTCATGGAATTGGGAAAGAAGACAACCTCTTCTGGCCAGGCAATGTGACGGGCAATTACTCAGTAGCAGAGAGGTATCATTTTGCTCGGAAAAATGAATGGAAGGAGCAGCAAAAGGACAAGGAAGGGCCTTCGGATAATTGCTCTAATGCACGCATCTTCAAAACGGTTTGGAAATTAATGATTCCACCTAAAGTTCGTATCTTTGGATGGAAAATGATTCAAGAAATAGTGGCCTCAGAGGGTAATTTGGCTCGACATCATGTTCCTATAAATCCAGCTTGTTCAAACTGTGGTTATTCTTATGCCGACACAATGCATGTCCTGTTTTGGTGTCCACAAGCGAAGGCCATATGGAAGAAACAGAGGCTGTGGCAACATCTTAAAGCTTCGGCTAGTGGGTATGTTATTGATTTCCTTTTTAAATTGATGAATATATTTGACAAGCATGATTTGGAGATCTTTTTTGTTATTGCTTGGGCAATTTGGAAAAATAGATGTCAATGGATTCATAAGAAAGGGAAGCACAGGACTGTGAGGGATGGTTTTATGGATGTGCAATGGGCTTTAGATTATTTGAGTGATTTATCAAATACTAAAGGTCTGGGTTTTTAAAAACAATCTCTCGGGACCAATGATATGTGCGCATCCATAGATGGTTATGATTTGTCTTTTTACAGATGCGGCATACAATGAGAAAAAGAATTATTATGCGGTTGGGTATGCTTTGATTAAGGCTAATAATATTGTGGTTATGGCGGGTTACAAAGTCATTGATCATCCGGGATCGGTATTGGCAGCTGAGCTTTTGGCTATACAGATTGGTATAGAAGCTTGCTTGAAGGGAAACCTCAGTATTAAAAGAATTTGTTCAGATTCTTCGACAGCTATTGGTGCAATTAGAGCTGAGGTTCAGTTGGATGGTTATGAGAGTGAAGTTGTTAAAACTATTCGAAATAAGCTAAGATCAATCCTAGTGTGGGATTATCAGCATGTGCATCGAAACGAGAATGTGTTTGCACACAGTTTGGCTCAGAAAGCTTTCATCTCTTCAGGTCCTCATGATTGGATTGGAGAAGATAATATTAAATTCTACAAGGAAAAGTGGATGTAATAGGTTTTCCTTGTTTGTTGGTTTCCTCAAAAAAAAAAAAAAAAAAAAAACAACACCTAATGAAAATAACCGAATATGGCATAGAAGTGAGTTTTCAAACCATTTTCATGATTGACAAAACTGTTGTCATCGATAAATGGTCTGTAAAAGTATATTTATAAATTAAATATGTTTGAGAAGTTAACATCACACTGAATAAAAATGGTAGGTAAAAGTAAAGTTATTGCAATTTTTTATTGTTTAGTTTTTGAATTATGAAGTAATTAATGTATTAAATATGCAATGCTCATGACACAATATTAATAAATTTATGGCCAAATTTTTTTATTGTTAAGTTTAAATTACGAGGGAACACTACAAAAAAGAGGTGTTTTACCGACAGAAATGCGACGGATATTCAGTCGGTATTGGCTCTTGCCGACGGATTTCATCCGTCGTCAATGGATCGGTCGGTATGGTTTACCGACGGAAAATATGATTCCGTCGGTATGTGGCGACGGATTCCCAACGGTTTCTGCCCGTCGCCAGTACCGACGGATTCAATTCCGTCGGCATTCAAACCAACCCGTTTTCAAACCGGGTCGCCAGTACCGACGGATTCAATTCCGTCGGCATTCAAACCAACCCGTTTTCAAACCGGGTCGCCAGTACCGACGGATTCAATTCCGTCGGCATTAAAACCAACCCGTTTTCAAACCGGGTCAAGATTCCGTCGGTAGAGCCGTCGGTATATTTTGGACATAAAATTTATTCTTTTAAAAAACATAAAATAGTCCGTCGGTTCGTCCGTCGGCATTATCGACGCTAAATCGACGGAATTTTCCGTCAGTAAGTACCAAAATTTTTTTTAAAAAATGTATATTCCGTCGGCCCGTCCGTCGGCATTACCGACGCTAAACCGACGGAATATTCCGTCGGTAAGCACAAAATTTTTTTTTAAAAAAATTATTTGTGATCGGGATCCGACCCGGGTCCTACTATGACCGACCCGATCAAAATTGCATTAATTCATTCCAAAGAGAAGCCTAATGGGATTTTTTAAATTAAGCACGATAGAAAGAAATGAAGAACATCAAGTTAAATAATTCAATACACAAATCTACATTAGATCCAACAGAATAAACAAAATCGAACTCAGTTGGGTGACATATCTTTGTATCGACCACCGTGCCAAACAAAAAAACGCTAGTGAGAAAAAAAGAAGAGGTTACTAAATTGCTGAAATCAAAATTTATACCATGCTTAATATTGCCATTCCAGCTGTCCCCGTGTTTTGCAGGAAAGAGACGAGTGTGATGTCTCTTTTGTTAGGCATGGTGGTCGATACAAAGATATGTCACCCAACTGAAAGGCATATAATTTTCCTCTATTGAAAGGCAGGCCTGAAAATCACCAATTTGCTAGGTAAAGAAAATACATAATAATTTCTTTCAAAGAAAGGTAAAGACAGAACAAAAATAAATAAAAAACCTTTCGTATAGCGTTAAACTGTAGAAGGCCAACTCCATCGCCGACTCCATCCCTGCCATTTCAAAATCAATTTACCATAGGGGAAACATAAAGAAACATTGTTCTTAAAGCTAACCTGTAAAATATTATCTGCTCTGGTTTCCGGCCAGTGGAATTGTAGAAGGCCAAAAATTCGAGCAACGGACGGCGAGGGAGAGGCGACGGCAACAGCCGCGTTCATTAAGAAGGGTGGGGGTGGGGGAGAGGGAGAGACAGAGAGAGAGAGAGAGAGAGAGAGAGAGAGAAAAAATAAGAAGGTGGAGGTGGGGGGAAATAACGTGTGAAATGAGAGAAAGTTACATTTATATTCGGAAATTCCGACGGATATATCCGTTGGCATTGACTCTTTGTCGTTGGCGACGGATATGCCGACGGATATATCGGTCGGTATTGGCTCGTTGCCGTTGGCGACGGATATGCCGACGGATATATCGATCGGCATTGACTCTTTGCCGTTGGCGACGGATATGCTGACGGATATATCGGTCGGTATTGGCTCGTTGCCGTTGGCGACGGATATACCGACGGATATTGTCCGTCGCCATTGAATTTTTTTTTTATAAAAAATTCGTTTATATATTTTCATTGTATTTTTATAACCAAATGATAAATAATTAAATTATGAGTTATAACCAAATGATAAATAATTAAATTATAAGTTATAACCAAATGATAAATAATTAAATCTTATAAATTGTACAAAATAAAATAGCTAGGTTACATTAATTTAATCTTCATCTTCGTCTTCATTTTCATTATTTGTCACATCTTCCTCTTCCTCCTCATCTTCTTCATCCTCCCTCTCGTCATGTTCATCCTCCTCCTCATGTCCACTATCGTTTTCAATAACAATCAATTGTGGATTTGCAGCCGTCAAGTCTACCGAAAGATTAAAATCTCCCGCAAACACTTCAGTTTGATTCTCTATTTGTTCCATTTGAAACGGAGGTTCATCTTCATCGTTGTTTTCCTTTTGGGGGACCTCCACCATTGACCTTGCCTTCACTTTGCAAACAGCGTGCCATTCTCTATTACGTTTTCCAGCTCCTGGATACGTACAGTAGTAGACTTGAGATACCTGAGAGGCAAATACAAACGGATCATCCCCACTATACGTCCTTTTCGAATTAACATCCACAAGCTTGTACTCCGGATGAATTTTGGTTCCTAAAGGGGATGTGTCAAACCAATGACACTTGAACAACATTACGGATATTCAATTTCAACGACTTCGTGCAACACCCCAAAGTAATCACTTGCATCTGCATTGTAATTCGCACTCCTAACACAAACACCACTGTTGTAAGTCGTTCTTGTTGATGCATACTCTGATGTATGAAACCTGTAGCCTTTCACAATATAGTCGTTGTAAGTCCTCACACACCGTAGTGGTCCTTTGCTGAGATCCTATAAGAACCGACTCTGAAAATCGTGCGATTGTCCCTATACAGTTAAAATTAACATTAATCAAAACAATTATTTGTTCACGTAAAATTCAATTAATGATACTCACATAACGTTGGAACCATCGGGCAAATTGACGTTAAAGACTAGTATCTATGTCTCTATCTGAGATGTTTTGATCTACATGTCGTAGTTCTTGTGTATACATCCTAATAATTCACAACACAATTAGATGATAAATGACGTATGTTTGTGCTATTTAATTAGATGATAAATATATGAAATGCTTACTCAATGTAAGGCTGAACTTCATCACAATTCAATAACACGTACGTTTGTGCTATATCAGCCTTTGTGTTTATTGACCAATATCGTTCAGTGGCTTTTCCTATAGGTCGCCCCTTAGACTTGAATACAGAGAGCATGCCATCGACTTCTTGTTGCGTACCTCTACCATCGAAGTTACGTGGTTCATTCCTGATCCTCGTGTTGACATGGTCTTCAAAATAATATGAACAAAACATGCCAACCTCTTCATTCAAATATGCATTAACAATCGATGCTTCGACGTTTGCCTTTTGTTTAGCATTGCGCTTCAAGTTGTGGAGATACCTAAAATTATAATAGTTAACAAATTAAAATAAGGCTTCTTATACTAAAAACTAATTAAATGAGAGAAATAGAATTGTTCACCTCTCAAATGGGTACATCCACCTGTACTGCACTGGACCACCAATCCTAGCTTCATACGCTAAGTGAACAGGTAAGTATTCCATCGAGTCAAAGAAGCTAGGTGGGAAAAAATGTTCCAACTTACACAAAATAACTGGAATGTCTCGTTCCAAATGATTCATATCATCAACCTTGATTGTTGTAGATGTTAAATCTCTAAAAAAGAGACTCAATTCAGTGATAGCCCTCCAAACATTCAGAGGAAGAAATTCTCGAAACGCAATAGGTATCAAGCGCTGCATAAAAATATGACAATCATGACTCTTCATCCCTGCAACTTTGCCTTTTGTTGTGTCTACGCATCGACTCATGTTTTACACGTAGCCGTCTGGAAATCTTAACTCTTTAATCCACCTACACAATTCCTGTTTTTGTGCCTTATCTAGTGTGTAGCAAGCCTTCGGATATTTACCTGTACGGGTATCCTGTTCCAACTCATCACGGCGACAGATAGTGTTCAACTCTCCCCTGGACTTTGGAGTATCTTTCGTCTTGCCTTCTGTGTTCATGATTTTGTGAAACACATTGTCAAACACATTCTTCTCAATGTGCATGACATCCAAATTGTGTCGGATCAATAGTGAACTCCAATATGGCAAGTCCCAAAAAATACTTTTTTTCTTCCAATTACCTGGGATTCCTTTGTTGTGTTCTTCTGCATTTTCCTCCGTAGTTTTTATCAAACCTGTCCACTCAATCTCATATAACAGGCTTCGTCTTGTACGATTAATAAATGTTATAATAAATGTAACCCAAAAAAACATGTTAAAATAAATGTATAAAATACCATTTCGAAGGGGCGGTCGATTGTTTGTGACTGTTCTATTCTTCGTGAAGTCCACCTTATTCCTTCGAAATGGATGATCTCGAGGTAAAAACCTTCGGTGATTATCGAACCATGAAACTTTTCTACTCTTCGGGAGACTGAAAGCTTCAGAATGTTCCATACAATACGGACAAGCTTGCTTTCCGGCTGTACTCCACCCGGACAACATAGCATATGCAGGAAAGTCGCTAATGGTCCACAATAAAGCAGCACGCATCATGAAGTTCTGTTTCCTAGAAACATCATACGTTTGGACTCCGTTATCCCATAGGAAGATCAAGTCTTTAATAAGAGGCTGGAGATAAACATCAAGTTTATGCTTTGAATTCGACGGACCAGGCACCAATACAGTCAGAAACATTGTTTGAGGTTTCATGCACATCCATGGAGGTAGATTATACGGAGTCAGTATCACCGGCCACAAAGAATACTTTGTTGGTCCTGAAAGGAGTATATAACAAGTGTATGGGGGGGGGGGAATACACTTGTATGCAATTCTTTTCAACTTTGATCAAACCAGAGTTCAGCAAGGTTGTCTTGGACAACTCTGCTGAAGAAGATTAACTCTCTTAAGATAATCAAACTACTAAGTACTATTGAGTACTTAGTTGAATAACTATCTAGGGGAGTTATATGTGCAGAATAGTGGTTGGCCCTTTTAGTTTAGACTCCTTTAATTTCTGAAATAACTTAGTCAATGCAACACAGTCCAGTTTTCAGGGAACTTGTCCAAATAGGTTTTTGCACAGTCTTTGAATGTTTATCCTTGAAAGATCTGTTTTGTGGGCAGTGTTGAATGTATGAAAGTACTTGGAATGTAAATCAACACAAGAAGTTATAGTGGTTCAGAGACTCAAGCTCCTACATCCACTTTCCCTGATTTAACAGGATAATTCCTTCACTCTTGGAATTAACTTGTTTTATAGTGCCAAGGTGCACTTGATCAAGAACACCACTCTTGGTGAATTGATCCCTAGGATGTCTAGAGTCCTAGTACCCTCTTCTCAACTCAGAACTGAACTGTTCTTCTCTCAACAGTCAGCTCCTACCACTTCTACTACTACTACAACCTTCTCACTTTCACTCTTGAAAGATGTAAGGGTTGAAGTAAGGTTCCAACTAATGAGATATCCTTTACAATGAAGATCAGTGTATAAGGATATGATATCTCTCTAAGCTTGTGTATGGATATACAATGAGGTTCAGCTTAGATGAAGTGTTTGAAGACTAAGATAGTCTTTGAAAGCTTTGAAAGCACTTTAGCTTGTAAGAACTTTGAGCTTAGTTGGATTGTGTTGAGGTGCCTTCAAATGGTCTTCACACTTCTGTATTTATAGACAAAATGGAGGATTTGCCCGTTGGAGAGGCAGCCCCAAATTGCTATAAATGTCTTCCTTGAGTTCTTCAAACTGGAAGACAGATTCTTGATAGTGACATGTCCTCATTTGGGTAATAAACGGCTTGTAAGACTTTGTCTTCATTCTGCAGCACTTTTCCCAATGTTTGACTTCTTGTTAGGACTTGGACATGGCTTCTGAAGGTTGATCCAATGATAGGACAACATTCCTTATCAACTGGACAACTCTCCTTATCACTATCAGCAGTTTTGCTTTTCAGCAAGGTTGACTTGCTCTTCTTCAGATGACTTGGCTCTTTCCCTTTATTTCACTCCAAGATGATCTGGGCATGTTGCATTGTATTTCTTTAGGGTATGGTTGTCTCTAATTCTTCAGCATAGTTGACCTTCAACCTTTAGAGCATCTGTTCTGATTCAATCATGCTGAGACAACTCTTCTGGACAACTCTTCTGATCAGCATATTTGGTCTTTTATCATCAGGGCACTTTTCACATAGAGTTGGCTTCTCTGGACAACTCTCCTGATCAAAACCTTTGAGTAGTCTTGTCCTTTTGAGCTAGGTAAAGTTGTTCTTGCATATGGCTAGTTTCTTTGGACAAATCTCCTGATCAGAGCATTTGGTTTTCCATAGAGTGTCCTTGCTCTTAAGTGATTGTTCCAGAATTTGAGCCTTGAGGGGACTTGATCTTGATCATCTTCAAAGCATAGGTTCCCCCTCAAATTGTGCATCTAATTGTCTAAGAGCTGCCTAACATTTCAGCTTCTCATCTAGCCTTATGCTATGTGTTCTAACATTTTTAGAACACTATCAATTTGACTTAGGCATGTCTCAGGGGGTTTTGGTATTTAATCAAAACATGTATCATTTTATTCCCAACAATTTCCCCCTTTTTGATGATGCCAAAACCTACACAATCTAAGCAAAAGTGACTTGTCTACACCTATTATATGTATCTTCAGAAGACATGACTAAGGTCAATATTCCTGAAAAGATAATGTGTTAGTGTATTCACTGTTTTTGTTGCAAGTAGGTTTTTCAGATAGGCATAGAGAAATTTCTGTAAAGAATGTATCTTGATTCAAAAGTGGTTCAACTATCATTCATATAAAAAGTCATTACAAGCATGTTGATAGTTGAATATAACTTATCAGAGTATGAAGTCATTACAGATCAAGATATACTAAACATAGGATTAGAGTAAAATAGAACTTTTTCAAGTATCAGAGCTATCAGGTATCAGAGCTTAACTACTACAAGATATTCCAGATATCAAAGTAGAATGCATCAACTCTTGTATCAGATCATTCTAAACCATATCAGAGCAGATAGCATGTCAATGCACATATCAGCAGACTTGTCCAAATTTCAGCAGATTTGACCATATAGCAAAAATATCTCCAGATAAGATAAATTTTCATCCAGGAAGAGTCAGAAGACTTAGCCATTCTTAGAGATCATCCTCAGGAGGTGGATTCATCCCATATTATGCCCACACTCTCTTCTTGAGTTCCATGGCTTCCTGGTTAGTTCCTTTGGGTCCAAGGGTCATCTTGTTCAGCTTCAGAATTTCTGTGAACTCCCTTAGGATCCTTGCTTGGACAATCCATCCATCAAGCTTTGGAGGCATATAGATGATAGGCTTGGGAGCATTGAGTTCAATTCTTGCAATGTCAGCAGCTGCAAGTAATTGTTGATACAGTTCTCTGTAGTATTCCAGCATGAACTCAGTGAAGGCAGAGTTTGCATCTCCTCCATTCCATCTGTCAATGACATAATAGTCATAGACAAACTCCCTTTTAGCTTCTTCCCATGTGTCATTCAGTTGAATTGGCACCCATTTATCCAAGTGTGGATATTTGGTGTCCATTGGGATTAGAAGCTGAGGCTTCATCTTGCTGTAGGTTGCTCTCCTTCTTCTTGGTTTCTGAAAGTTAGCTCTTCTCTTGTCTCTTGCTCTGTTAGCCTCTTCCATCAAATCCATTTTCTCCTGGGCCCTCATCATGGCCAGTTTCTGTTGTGTTTCAGGGTATTTGCCATACCCTTCATGAAACAGCTTTGATGGATCATGGGCTAGGACTGTTGTCTTCTTCTTAGGTTCAGGTCCAAATCCTTCAGCAAATAGCTCTTCAATGTCTTCAGTGGACTTGGGACCTTCAGTACTTTTGTCAGATTCAGAAGACTTGTCTTTTTCAGCAGCTTTGGGTACTTCAGCAGTTTTGGGATCTTCAGCAGTTTTGGCCTTCTTTGAGGTAGGCTCATCATCAACAACTCTGAATTCAGGTGGAAGATCAAGGCTATTGGGAAAGTCAGTGAATTTCTCAACTTGTCTCTTCTTTCCTTGGGCCTTCTTGATCTTTCCTCTAGTTTGGACACCTTCAGCATCCTTGTCCAAACCAAATACTTTACCACCTGGTCTTTGTTGTAACCTCACTCTTTCCTCTTGAGCTGAGGCCATAGAGTTCTTCAATGTCAATGCCAACTGCTCCTCTTCATCCAATTCTTCCAAGTTCAGCACTGCTGGCTCTTTTCCCTTTCCTTCAGGGGCTTTGTCCTTCCCTTTCACTGGACTCCCAATTACTAAGGCACCTTTTGCCCTTGCTCTTTCCCTTTCCCCCTTTTTGGCAGCATCAAAACATTCTGGCTTCAGTTCACTCATAGTGGATGCCAATAAGGACTGGGCTTGGGTTAGAGACTTCATTTCTTCCAACAAATATACATTCTCATCATGTATATTTTGCATCTTGTCACTGCTCAAGCTGAGAAAGGCAAGAACAGGCTTCATTTTCTGTTGGACAACCTCCTCCATGGTTGCCTTAAGAGATGCATCCAATTGAGCTTTCAGGAGCTCAGTGAGGTTGGCCACTGCACCTTCAGCAATGTTGGCCAACACTTCTTGGGAAAACTTTTCTGAGGCTGCTTTGACCATAGCTAGCCTTTGCTCTTCAGCTCTTTTCTTTTGCAAGGCTGTCTTCTTGCCAAGAGCTTGCTTGATTGTCAATCTGATAGCTTGAACATTTGCATTATGGTTATCTCTCAGCATCTTTTGATCCTTCTTGACCTCCTTTGAGATGTTTTCCATACTGACTTTGGCTTTGTGAACTTCAGTAGAGATGGTTTGAAGACCAGATTCTACTCCTTCAATTCTTGCTTCCAATGTGGGTAAAACCACATCTTCAGAGCCAGTTAATCTCATTTCAACAGAAGCTAGAGTTCTTCCATGCTCATCTAATGCTCCAGAAGTTTCTGCATGAGCTGTTTGAACTTGTTGAGCCAAGGAATCCAACTTCTCTGATTGCATCCCAAGCAAGGCTTGTGCTGATCCAGTGTCAACTTGGATGGGAGCATCTGTCAAGAGATCATCTGCAAAAATTTGTTCAAAGCTTATCCCTGCAATATCAGACAAATCAAAAGCATCAGTGAAAACACACTTATCTCCCTCATTTTCCTTTTCATAAGACTCTGATGCATCAGCAGTCTTCTCCTCATTTTCAACTATTTCTTTTCTTCCTTCATTAAAAGTTTCCTCACTTAAAGGAACAGGCCTCCTCTCATCAAGGGATTCTTGAAGTTCAGATTTGACTTCAAGAATAACCTGTCCTTCCTCACTTATACCACCCTCATATGTGGGTACACTCACAATCTTAGTGATAACTACCTCTCTTTCATCCATAACTCCCTCTGATTTCTCAAAACTACTTTCCTTTTCAACTCCTTCTCCTAAACCTGCAGCATCTCCACCTTCAACAAGGTTCAAAGATGGCAGTTGTGGGGAGATCACAGTGCTTATATCAACAGCCACTGAGTCATCCTGAATGATTAAGGGCTGATCAGTGTCCAATTCTTCTGACACTGAATAGGCCTTAATCAAACTAGCCTCTAGAGAAGGAACCTCCACATCTTTAGGCTGTGCCTTGGGTTCAGAAGAACCTTCATTGGCAGATGTGTCCTTGGTTGTGTTACCATCCTTGGTCAACACCTCTGAAATGGCAGAGCCTTTCCTATGATAGGTTCTAGGGGGGTTGGAAAGTCTTTCAGAGATAGAAGGCTTAGGGAGATTGGCTTGAGGGGTTTCAGGAGGGTTGGGTTTAGAGGGGTTTGAGGGATCATCTGGGGAGTCATCATCATTGGAGCTACTTTCAGGGTGTTTGATTCCCTTAGCTTTTCTTTCCCTCTCCTCATTGATCTTGTCATTCACCAACTTTGCAAATATTTCCTCATCAGTGAGGAATCTTGTCTTTGAAACTCCAGCAAAGTGTAATAATCTGTTCTCCTCTATTTGCCACCAGTTTGCACCCTTATCTTGGATGACTTGTGATATCTCCATCATAGACTTGTCTTTTACATCAACAAGCATCCTTAGATCATGAAATGTCTTCTGAATTCTTGGAAATTCAGCAAGTTGTGGATACAAACTGTCCACAGTAGCCTTGGCTCCTCCTCTGAGCATACTTTCATAAGTATACTCCTCCTCATCTCCACTTGAATGGGGACTTTGGGTTATAGGGGAGTTGGCTCTGGGTTCTCCTAATGTGGCTTCAGGCAGATTAAGTTCAGGAATGTTGGCTTCAGATGGGTTGGGTGCAGTAGAAGGATCTTCAGTTGCTTTTGAGAGCAATGGATCTGAAGGGGCTTTGCTCGGGGGGGTTGGCTCAAAGAGTGCAGCTTCTAAAAGCTTTGAATAATTGAGCATAGATGAGTCAAGGGGAGATTGTAACCTTGTCTCATCTACAGCTATGTCAACTAGCACATCTATCATACTTCTCTGCACACTTCCCTCAGGAGAGTATCTCTTTGTGAGGTTAATGGGGGTGATGGGTTGATTGGTTGGGGTTATATGGGTTTCAGGGGAGTTGGGCTCAGGATTCTGAATTTCAGGGATGTTGGCCTCCATTGGTTGACCTTCAGGGACCCTGGATTCTGGAGTTCCAGAACCAGATGAGTTGGTCCTTGACCTTGATTTGGTCCTGCTTTCAGCTCTGCTCTCTCTTAGAGCATGTTGTAGAGACCTTTCTTCCTGAAGCTCCAACACCTTGTCAGTAGGCTTGACCCTTCTCTTACTAGCTCTACTGCTCCCACTTCCTTCCTCATCCTTCTCAGGGACTACCTCCCTGATCCTCTTATCACCCCTAGACTTTTGTCTAGTCTCATTGTACTTTTGCCTTAATTCTTCTGAATGATCAGAGGGCACTTGTACACCTTCTCTAGCAACTTCTTCAATCTCAGTTGAAGCATCTGAATTCTCTTCTGAGATTATCTGAGACATTTTCCTTGTCTTCACCACCCTTGCCTTTGTCCTCTTTTTCAACTTGGGCTTCTCCTCTACCTTTGCTTCAGCAGGCTTGGCCATTAACATCCTTCTTTTCTCAGTTTTCTTGCTGAGCTTTCTGAATAGGATCTTTTGGGCTGGGAGGGGCTTTGCAAAGGTTTGCATCTGGGAGTAATGAGAAAATCTCTCAATCAACAAGCTTGCCCTAGTGCAATACTTGATTTTCCCTTCTAGCACCACCTTGTTGTGAGATTTCACCTTGAATTTAGCCTTTTCCTTCATCATTTCAGACATAATGAAGGTCCTCCAATCAAACTTGATGCCTTTGTCACTGGCATCAATTACTGCAGCCATGATTCTGATTCTTGGATGGCTGACCTGCTCTAAGCTTCCAGTATTACTCAAGAGACTTTTAGCTACTACCTCAAAAAGGTTGAGAAATTCTGGCTTAAGAGTCTTTTTGTTTTGAGTTGAGGAGAGAGGGCCTGGTGTCAATAGCCATTCCTGAGCTATTTCTTCTTCATGACTAGTGCCATAGATTTCTAGATTCCTTCCCTCAGAAGGCAATCCAAAAGCTCCTTCAAGATCTTCTGAAGAGAATTTCACTCTATGAGATCTCTCTTCCTCTTCTCCTTCAGCAACATAGGACAAAATGGTGGAAATTTCACCATCTTCAGGCTTGCCTCTCCATTTGAGAAAGGCAAAGAATTCAGCCATATAGCTTTCCAAGCAGGAACTTGGTCTTTCTTCCAAGAACTTTTGAAGACCAGCCCTTCTCAACCACCTCAGGGTTGGAGTAATCTCAGGATCTTCACTTTCAAAGGAGATTATGGGTTCAAAATGAAGATTGTTTTTGTTGCTTAGATATCCAAAATCAAGGTCCAGAGCCTTGTTGGAAAAGTCTATGATTATCTCTGGTCTAACTTTGGGAGCCATTGAAATTTACAGAGATGAAAATGAAAGAGTGTTGAGAGAGTTTGAAGAAAAATAAGCTAGGGTTTGAATACTTGGGGAAAAGGTGTTTGTGGGGGATCTTAAGACTTGGGGATATTCTAAAAAGAATGTTTGTCAATGAGTTGGTGAGGTTTGTGTATTTTCAACGGGTATCAAAAATGGAAATATACACTTGGACGGCCAGGATGAATTTCAGGGGAGTTGGCCAGTTTTGATCCAATGGTCAAAAACCAATGTAACAGTGAGTTATTGGTTTTATTCAAAACGTGGAAGTTATTAAATATTAGTTAATGGTTGGGGAGTTTTCGAGATAGATCATGGCTTGAAAAGTGGAATGCAAACAAGAGTTAAATCTTGGCATTTAATGCATGGGAAGTGACCTTTTGGGTGGGGGACAAATTAAATCCTACAGTGATGATATCTGTAGTTGGGACATGTATCAAGGTAGGCAGTGATTACCCAAAATAGGTGCTTATCAAACCAAGGGAATAGTTTGATAGCCAAGACAACTTATCTGACCCCACTTGGACAAGTGTCCTGAAGAGATGTGGACAAAGGTCCTGAATTCCAATGGACAAGTGTCCTGAATGATTTTAGCCATCTCTTCTGATATTCAGTAGACTTGACCAAGTCTGCTGAGAACCTTTTCAGTTTCCATATATCTCATTCACTTTTCATGACTTTTACTTGTCCAACTTCCCTGGATCAAGTAATCCCAACTCTGCTGATAGCTCCAGAAATCTTGCCTCTGCAAGTGGCTTGGTTAAAATATCGGTTTTTTGATGATCAGTGTGGATCTTGACCAACTTTATGTCCTTCTTCTCCACATGGTCTCTAATGAAGTGGTGCTTGATGTCCACATGCTTGCATCTTGTGTGCAAGACAGGATTTTGTGATATAGCAATGGCACTATTGTTATCACAAAATATTGACACTTCAGTAGAGTTGACTTTGTAGTCTCTCAGTTGTTGTCTCAACCAAAGGATTTGAGCACAACAACTTCCAGCTGCAACATATTCAGCTTCAGTGGTGGAAGTAGCCACTGTGTTCTGCTTCTTGGAGAACCAAGATATAAGCTTGTTGCCCAAGAATTGACAAGTTCCTGAAGTGGATTTTCTGTCAATTCTGCATCCTCCATAATCAGCATCTGAGTAGCCAGTTAACTCAATATTGTCATCAGCAGGGTACCAAAGGCCTAGATTTTCAGTGCCTTTGAGATACCTCAAGATCCTCTTTGCAGCCTCAAGGTGGCTTTTCTTAGGATTTGCTTGAAACCTTGCACAAACACCTACTGCAAAGGTGATGTCAGGTCTGCTGGCAGTGAGATAGAGGAGTGATCCAATGATTCCTCTATACTCAGTGGAATTGGTTGGAATACCACTTTCATCAGGATCCATCTTCCAATTTGTGTTCATAGGGATCCTTACTGGCTTGCTAGTTGTAAACCCAAACTTCTTGATCATTTCTCTGGTGTACTTAGCTTGGTTGATGAAGATTCCTTCTTTAGATTGTTTGACTTGAAGACCTAAAAAGAAGTTCATCAACCCCATCATGGACATCTCAAACTTGCTTTGCATTAGCTTTGAGAACTTCTCACACAGCTTCTCATTGGGGGATCCAAATATTATGTCATCCACATAAATTTGGACAAGCAAGATGTCCTCTCCTTCAGATATTCTGAAAAGAGTTATGTCCACAGTTCCCTTGGTGAATCCATGATCCAAGAGGAATTGTGATAGTGTATCATACCAAGCCCTAGGGGCTTGCTTGAGTCCATATAGAGCTTTCTTGAGTCTGTAAACTTGGTTTCCAACTTCAAAACCTGGTGGTTGCTCCACATAGACTTCTTCTTTCAAGACTCCATTCAGAAAGGCACTCTTGACATCCATTTGGTACACTTTGAACCTCTTGTGGGCTGCATAGGCTAGAAAGAGCCTTATTGCTTCTAGCCTTGCCACAGGTGCAAATGTCTCATCATAGTCAATGCCTTCATGTTGGCAATAGTCTTTTGCCATAAGTCTTGCTTTGTTTCTGACAATCACATCATTTTTCTTGTTCTTGAACACCCACTTTGTTCCAATAACATCTTGATGTGAAGGCCTATCCACCAGCTCCCATACTTCATTTCTGGTGAATTGGTTCAGTTCTTCCTGCATGGCTGTGATCCAATTGGCATCTTGAAGTGCTTCCTCAATATCACTTGGTTCTTGCTCTGACAAGAAACAACAGAAAAGAGCATTTTCACCATGGAATCTTCTTGTTCTGACTCCAATACTTGGGTCACCAAGTATTAGATCAGTAGGATGGTCTGACAACCAGGTCCTTCTTTTTCTGATCTCTTCAGTAGAGTTGTCCTCTACTGAAGTTGAGTCAATTTGATCATAGAATTCAGGATAATTGAATGCAGGATCTAATTCAGGATCATAATCAGGGGTGTTGTCCTCAATGTCAGGGACATTGGTATTTTCAACATTTTGAGTTCCCCCTTGATTATTTGACCCATTAACTACCTCAGCAGGAACTGCTTCTTCATTGGTAGTTGTTACCTGGATGTGAACTGGGATTGGATCATTCAGTTCATCATTCCTTTTAGTGGGAATTGCTTCAGGAAGGTTGCCTTCAGGATGGTTGTCTAATTTAGAGTTTTCAGGAAGATTGGCTTGGACAACATCTATGAATTCAGTGTCTTTGTCTTTTAGGCTTAATCTGGTTGTCCTCTGTGTGATTTCTTCAGGTTCCAAATGATCATTCCTGATCTCAAAGATAGACTCATCAAACACAACATGAGGTGTTTCTTCCACTATAAGGGTTTTCTTGTTGTAGACTCTGAAAGCTCTACTGATTTGAGAGTATCCAAGGAATACTCCCTCATCAGCTTTGCTGTCAAAGGCTTTCAACTGTTCTCTCCCATTATTGTGAATGAAACATTTGCAACCAAATATATGAAAGTATGACACTTTAGGCATTCTTCCTTTCCAGAGTTCATAGGGGGTTTTGCCTTGCCCCTTAGTGATCAAACATCTATTTTGAGTATGGCATGCAATATTTATAGCTTCAGCCCAAAACCTCTTAGGTAAATTTGAATCAGCAATTAAAGTTCTAGCAGCTTCTTTCAAGGTTCTATTCCTCCTTTCTGCAACTCCATTTTGCTGAGGTGTTCTAGCTGCTGAGGTTTCATGAGCTATTCCATTAGATGTGCAATACTCATTGATGTATGAATTTATGAACTCAGTGCCTTTATCAGATCTTATCTTGATAATGCTAAGGCTTTTCTCATTTGACAATCTCTTAAGAAGTTCAGGTAGTTTGACTTGTGTTTCCTTCTTATTAAGGAGAAATACTACCCATGTGAACCTAGAGAAGTCATCTACTACCACCAATGTGTATTTTCTACCATTTATGCTTGAAGGGGTAATTGGTCCAAACAGATCCATATGTAGAAGTTCAAGTACCCTTTCAGTGGAGATGACTGGTTTACCTTTGAATGAGGCTTTAATCTGTTTTTCTTCTTGACATGGCTTACACACATGTTCTTTAATGAAAACCTCATTAGGCAATCCTTTAACTAATGCATTTCTAGCAAGTTTATTCATAGATTTGAAGTTCAGGTGGTTTGGCCTTTTGTGCCATAACCAACTTTGTTCACTAGAACTTTTAGCAATAAAACATGCAGCATCAGTAGACTTGTCCCAGTCTGCAAAATACACATTTCCCTTCCTAGTTCCAGTCAATAGGGTTTGTTGAGTTTTATCCTTAATTAGACACTTTCCACTTGAGAACTCAACATTAAAATCTTTATCATAGAATTGACTGATACTTAGGAGATTATATTTGAGACCAGCCACATAAGATACATTGGTTACTTTAATGTTACCAATCATCAAAGTACCATAACCTTTTGTAGTTGCTTGTGAGCTGTCTCCAAAAGTAACATTTGGGCCTTCTTTTTCAATAAAGTCAGTGAGGAGTTCCTTGTTTCCAGTCATGTGCCTTGAGCATCCACTGTCAAGGTACCATGCTGTCTTTTTGTTCATGCTCCTCTTCTTGTGGCCCACTGGTACCTGCAATTAGATAGGTTTAGGTACCCTTTGAGTTTTGGGTCCTGAGTGGTTAGCTGTACCTTTAGGAACCCAAACTTGCCTAATAACCTTGATTGATTCAAGGTGGCTAAGTTGTCTTCCTCTAGCATCTACATACACTGTCTTTCCCTTAAATGCCTTTGGAAAAGTGTGTGTGAATGTGTTAACTCTATAAGTTTCAGGAGAGTTGTCAAATCTCCTGAACTTTTGAGTTCTTTGTGCTACTTGAGGGAATCTTTGAGGAAAGGCTTTCTTTTGACCATTACCCTTTGGCATGAAGGGTTTTGGTTGTCTCATTTTATTTTGCCTTTGAGGAAAGTTATCCTTGGGTCTATTCAGCTGAGGCTTTCTCAGAAGAGTTGGCCTAGGCTGATTATACTTTGGATAACTCCTCTGAACATTGTTCAGTAGAGTTGCCCTTCCATTGGGTCTACTCTGCTGACCAACATTCCTCTTATGTTCAGGAGCTTTGGCCATTTCCTTAGGTTTTGGCCTATTCTCCTGAATCACTTGAGTAGGCAGATCATCCATTTTGCCCTTTCCTTTGTTCAGTGGCTGAATCACTTCATTTTCAGTTTGTGCCACTGACTTAACAAAGATTCTCTTAGTGTTACTTACAGAAGCAACACTAAGACAAGGTGAAGATTCAAATGGATCAAAACCTAATCCACTTCTTTGAGCCATAGGTCTTTGATAACTCTGAATTTCCTCTATTGCTCTAGAGGATTTCTTCAGAGCAGACATCTTTAATTTCAGACTCTCTTCACTTGATTTAAGAATATCATATTCATGTGAGAGGTTTTCAAATTTGACATTGAGAATTTTAAGTTCAAAATCTTTTCTCTTATGAGAGAGAAGTTGATCATCAATCTCCTTTTGTTGGTCAACTATCCTGAGATTTGCTTCCTCAAGCTCTCTCAAGACTTGTTGATACAACTCAGTAGACTTGACATCAACAACTACCTCAGAGTTTTTGGCAAGTTCAATAGCCAATCTTTCATTTTCTCTCACACAGATATCATGAAATTCTTGTAATCTAGTGAAATCTTCCATCAACTTTCCTAAGGAAAGTTTCAGGTTAACCTCACTAGTGTTTTGTGAGATAAATGATGGTGAACTAGAAGTAGAGGATACCTCATCATCCTCAAGAGCCATGTTGCAAACATCATCATCATCATCATCATTGTTGGAGAATAATCCATCAGAAGAGTTGAAGCTTTCAGCACTTTCAGATTCATCACCAGCCATCATGGCCTTTCTATTGGTGAACTTTCTGTCTCTTTTAGCTTGTCTCTCTCTTCTTTCTTTAGAGCTTAGTTCAGGGCAGTCATACTGGAAGTGCCCTTTCTTTTTGCAATTATAGCACAAATCTTCATCATCATCCTTCTTGGATTCATCTCTTCTCTTAGATGATGAAGGGTCAGCTCTACTGGATCTTCTCCTATCAGAGGACTTGTCCTCTGATCTTTTCTCTTCAGGTTTTTTGTCCTCAGCCTGATCTTCAGGGGAGTTGTATCTTCTCCTGAATTTGTTGTCTTGCTAGAATTTCTTGTATCTACCAAACCTTGTGTTGAGCTTGTCAAACCTTCTAGCCATCAAGGCTAGTTCTTCCTTCATTTCAGTCTTAGAGACTGTCTTTGATGATCTGGGAGTGGGTTGCATTTCTGGTTCAGCAACTTTGGCTTTGAATGCCACTCCCTTAGTAGGATTTGAAGGTTCTTCAACAGGCTTTCTTCTATTTAGGTCAAACTCATAGGCTTTGAGTTCTGAGAATATTTGTTGCATGGGCATGGTGGAGAGATCTTTGGTGTTCTGCATCATTACAGCATAGACATCCCACTTTTGAGTGAGACTTCTCAAGATCTTCAACCCCACTTCTCTCTTGGTGTAAACCTTGCCCAGTGAGATGATTTCATTCATCACATCAGTGAATCTACCAGCAAACTTATCAATGGACTCATCAGACTCCATTGAAAATTGTTCAAACTTTTGCACAGCAACTTGGAGCTTGTTCTCCTTGATCTTTTCAGTGCCCTCACACATTTCAGCAAGAGTATCCCAAATTTCTTTGGCTGTTGTGCAGTGGTAGACTCTTCCCATGACTGCATCTGGAATTGTTTGATAGAGGGTGTTCATTGCTAGATAATTCAGATTATCCTTCCTCTTTTCATCAGTAGTGAAGTCATCTTCATCTTTGGGAATCAGTTCCCTTATATCTGCTCTTTGCTCATCTATCAATCTGGGGTTAGTTTGAGTAAACACAAAAGGTCCTCTTGTGATTACTCTTAGCATATCAGTGTGAAGAGATGCAAGATGAGCCCTCATTCTAATTTTCCAGAAATCATAATTGTCTATTGAAAACATGGGCAGTTTGTGATGAGAAATGTGGTTGACTGGATTTGTGGCCATATTGTCTAATCCTTGAACAGCAGGTGGAGGAACAGCATTGTTGTTGGCCATATCTCAAGAATAATCAGTTAGTCAACAAGTAATAGATTTCAGATAGAGACCAGTTCAGTGACCACACAAATATGAGAGTTTTGAAAATCAAGATGGATTTTTCAGAAGCAGTGGTCTTTGAACCCCTGCTCTGATACCACTTGTTGGTCCTGAAAGGAGTATATAACAAGTGTATGGGGGGGGGGAATACACTTGTATGCAATTCTTTTCAACTTTGATCAAACCAGAGTTCAGCAAGGTTGTCTTGGACAACTCTGCTGAAGAAGATTAACTCTCTTAAGATAATCAAACTACTAAGTACTATTGAGTACTTAGTTGAATAACTATCTAGGGGAGTTATATGTGCGGAATAGTGGTTGGCCCTTTTAGTTTAGACTCCTTTAATTTCTGAAATCACTTAGTCAATGCAACACAGTCCAGTTTTCAGGGAACTTGTCCAAATAGGTTTTTGCACAGTCTTTGAATGTTTATCCTTGAAAGATCTATTTTGTGTGCAGTGTTGAATGTATGAAAGTACTTGGAATGTAAATCAACACAAGAAGTTATAGTGGTTCAGAGACTCAAGCTCCTACATCCACTTTCCCTGATTTAACAGGATAATTCCTTCACTCTTGGAATTAACTTGTTTTATAGTGCCAAGGTGCACTTGATCAAGAACACCACTCTTGGTGAATTGATCCCTAGGATGTCTAGAGTCCTAGTACCCTCTTCTCAACTCAGAACTGAACTGTTCTTCTCTCAACAGTCAGCTCCTACCACTTCTACTACTACTACAACCTTCTCACTTTCACTCTTGAAAGATGTAAGGGTTGAAGTAAGGTTCCAACTAATGAGATATCCTTTACAATGAAGATCAGTGTATAAGGATAGGATATCTCTCTAAGCTTGTGTATGGATATACAATGAGGTTCAGCTTAGATGAAGTGTTTGAAGACTAAGATAGTCTTTGAAAGCTTTGAAAGCACTCTAGCTTGTAAGAACTTTGAGCTTAGTTGGATTGTGTTGAGGTGCCTTCAAATGGTCTTCACACTTCTGTATTTATAGACAAAATGGAGGATTTGCCCGTTGGAGAGGCAGTCCCAAATTGCTATAAATGTCTTCCTTGAGTTCTTCAAACTGGAAGACAGATTCTTGATAGTGACATGTCCTCATTTGGGTAATAAACGGCTTGTAAGACTTTGTCTTCATTCTGCAGCACTTTTCCCAATGTTTGACTTCTTGTTAGGACTTGGACATGGCTTCTGAAGGTTGATCCAATGATAGGACAACATTCCTTATCAACTGGACAACTCTCCTTATCACTATCAGCAGTTTTGCTTTTCAGCAAGGTTGACTTGCTCTTCTTCAGATGACTTGGCTCTTTCCCTTTATTTCACTCCAAGATGATCTTGGCATGTTGCATTGTATTTCTTTAGGGTATGGTTGTCTCTAATTCTTCAGCATAGTTGACCTTCAACCTTTAGAGCATCTGTTCTGATTCAATCATGCTGAGACAACTCTTCTGGACAACTCTTCTGATCAGCATATTTGGTCTTTTATCATCAGGGCACTTTTCACATAGAGTTGGCTTCTCTGGACAACTCTCCTGATCAAAACCTATGAGTAGTCTTGTCCTTTTGAGCTAGGTAAAGTTGTTCTTGCATATGGCTAGTTTCTTTGGACAACTCTCCTGATCAGAGCATTTGGTTTTCCATAGAGTGTCCTTGCTCTTAAGTGATTGTTCCAGAATTTGAGCCTTGAGGGGACTTGATCTTGATCATCTTCAAAGCATAGGTTCCCCCTCAAATTGTGCATCTAATTGTCTAAGAGCTGCCTAACATTTCAGCTTCTCATCTAGCCTTATGTTATGTGTTCTAACATTTTTAGAACACTATCAATTTGACTTAGGCATGTCTCAGGGGGTTTTGGTATTTAATCAAAACATGTATCATTTTATTCCCAACATACTTCTTTCCATAACTCCCAAACGGTGCAAAACCATCAGTACTCAAGCCTAATCTCACATTCCTCGGTTCACAAGCAAATCCTGGAAACACGTTATCAAGGTGTTTCCAGGCTTCAGAGTCGGACGGATGTCTCATATCCCCAGCCTCAGTATCTTCAAAATTTCTTGCATGCCACGTCATGTGTTGAGCTGTAGCACTAGATTGAAACAATCTCATTAAACGAGGAATGATAGGAAGATAATACATCCTCTTATGTGGCACTTTCTTTTTTGTCTTGCTCGATTGACCACCTGGTCCCTTCCGTCGTGGCTCTTTGTACAGGGGATGGCCACACATTCTACACATAAGAAGATCGTTATCGTCATCACCCCAGTATAACATGCAACCATTCACACAACAATCAATCTTCTCAACCGGCAAACCCATATTCTTCATCAGTTGTTTGCTCTGATGAAACGTCGTAGGTACTTTATTATCGACAGGACAAATCTCACTACATAATTGTGTCATTTGCTCATATGCTCTGTTAGATAGCTTGTTCTCCGTCTTGATAGCCATAAGTCGAGCATTAAATGACAACTGGGAATGAGAATCACACCCTGGATACAAATCTTGATCGACTAATTTGAGCATCTCATAAAACTGAAATGCTTCATCCGTTGGTTCCTCCTCTATATTTGACGTACCGGCTTCCATCACCATTGTTTGATACATATCGGGTTCTTCCACTCCAAACTCTTGATCGTTACTGGTGCCGACATGCTCAACGTGTACTGGTTGTTCATAAATTGCAGTAGTGTAATAGTACAAGACTTGATCAAAATTATAAGGCCACCGTTGTTCGCCATGACTTGTCCAATTATAGTAATTATCAACGAACCCATTCATAACAACGTGGCATAAGACTTCATCAATGCTTTTAAATGATCTATTCTGACATTTCTTAATACATAAAAATTAATATACGCATTTTTAACACATAAAACACACATAAAACATAACTAAAATTAATATACGCATTCTTAACACATAAAACATAACTAAAATTAATATACGCATTCTTAACACATAAAACATAACTAAAATTAATATACACATTCTTAACACATAAAACACACATAACTAAAATTAAACAACTAATACTTAAACATAAAAGTAAATAGTTCAACAATAATGCAGATAAAAATAAATAGTTCTACGAGACATAAAAGTAAATAGTTCTACGAGACATCAAAATAAAATTGTTCAACAGAAAAAAAAAATTGTTCAAAGTCACTCATTCACCATAGATGAACATATCAAGGCCATCATCGTCGCCAACGAACTGCTGACCCATGATGTCATCATCACGCATGGTCGGGACATAGGCTGAGGGGGCTGGGGGAACAGGCACGTTCACGTTGGCCGTCGGTGGAGGAGCTTGCATGGTTCTTTGATAAACCTCCTCGATCTTCTCGTCCGACCACCCGAACTCTCGACCCATATTCATATGCATCACATGGATGTAATGGTTGAAATGTGCCATCACATCAGGAGTTGGGGTGGAAGATACGGAACCCTGCGATGCCGTTTGGGACGGACCAGCGAACCTGACATCACTGCTCATACGACCAAGGCCCATAACTCGTCCGCGGGTGGTGGGGGCAACTTCCAAATAAGTCCGGTCCACCTCCTCGACTGTAGGGGCACTGCTGGTTCCGGCTTGAGTAGGGTCGACTTGAGTTCCGATCTCGGCCATCCTCCGATTCATCTCCAACTACATAATTAATAATTGTAAATTAATAGAATAAAGTATAAAAAATGTATTTAATTAAACAATTTTATTACTTACGTGGAGGTTAGTTGTGCGCCCGTATGTGGATTGTTGTGTATTCTCGTCAAACGGATGAGCAATGCTCAACCGGTCCAAGTGAGTGGGTACACGCCCCGTCTCCCGTTCCTAATAATTAAATTTATGTATTATATATACTAAATAATTAAATTTATTGAAATTAATTAAAAAATTATTAAACACTTACAATGACAAGCGACCGCTCAAGGATGGACCGGGCTCCACACCGATGCATGGACATCCCACCCCCAACGTCGGATCTCCGGTTGGCCTTAGCAATCTCACACTTCCTGATGTACTCAGGATCCAGCCACTCCCTCGTCAATGAATCCCACAACACAACATCATTAACATCCTTACCCAAGCTCTGCGTCGTCCCATCGGTCCATCATGCCATTCTCCATTCGTACATTAAATCCTTATACCGCTCTTGCGCCGATTTACTGAAATTCTTGAACATAGCCTGGTCCGAGTACATATCCCGATCCCAAGTGACATGTTTCTGCACATATAATAAATTGTTTATTATTGAACAAATTAACAAACATTAATTAAATAATTGAGTAATTAATTACTACCTGAAATTTCTCGAAGTACGCCCACTTTTTTTGTTTTGGGACCTTCCTCCAGGTAATTGCACTCGCAGAGATCAGTAAAGAGGAAAAAAGCAATCGTGCATGCCCTGGAGACCTCGTTACCAGGTAACAATCTGTGACATTAATTAACAAACAAAACACATTATAAATTAAAACGAATGCGAAATTAATTATTAATTATTAAACAATAAAAGTATTTAATTACTTACACTCTTCTTTCGACCCAAACGGGCTGCCGGCCATCCCGAGCAGGAACAGCAGGATGCTCACGGGCAGACGACTGAGACGACGGCGGAGGCGACGGGTGCGAAATGGGTGGCGGAGGCGACGACAATGGTGCCCGAGGCAGTATAGGCGGCGCCTCGGGTCTAGTGTGGCTCGACTCTTCCTCGATCGGCTACGTGACCCGGAGGCCCCGTGAGATCCCGAGCCACCAGCACCATCTCCACTCATCTATTTAATTTAAACATTCAAATTAATAAATATATATATAATACTAATTAATTAATAATAAATTTCTTAATTTAATAAAAAACAATAATCTAATAAATTAAAATTTAATCCCTAAATAATAACCTATTTTAATCAATAATAACCTATTTTAATAAATAATTTTCTATTCAATCAACAATACCTAATTTAATCAATAATAACCTATTTTAATAAATAATTTCCTATTTTATTCAACAATAACTAATTTAATCAATAATTTCCTGTTTTAATTAACAATTTTCTATTTTAATTAACAATCTATAACCTAATAAATTTAGTAATAATTTTCTAACTTTAAAATAACAATTTCCTAATATAATTAATAAAGCCCCTAATTTAATCAATAATTTCATAATTAGTAAATCAACAATATTAATCTAGCTAATTATAATGTACAATATCATAATTTAATTATGTAATTAACTCCACTCCAACGTATATGCAAATTAAACAATAATATCCACTATATATATAACATCAATTATGCAAAACATGCAATATCGATCTTAACAAATCACATCAATTTATTATAAATAACTATATACATCAACTATATATAGGCAATTATTCACGTACAATATCAACTAATTAATTAGATATATCAACTACATACATGCAAACTAATAATTAACTATATACATCAACTACAAACAATTTCATATTAATCTATATAACAAATTAAATTAACACATGCAATTTAATTCATAATTATAGGCATTACAATATAACTTAAAAATTAATTATTAACAAATTAAGAAAGCGTACCGTATAGATTTTTTAATCGAAAGATCACCTCGCCAGAGCCTCTTCGCGATGTCGACGAACACGAACGAAAGAGGAAATTTTTTTCTTTCTTTCGAAAGAGTAATCTGTATGCAGATTATATACAAAAAAAATTGCCTTTACCGACGGAAATTTCCATCGGTAATGACCACATTAAATTTTGCGCGTCGATCAAGAGGCGGTTAGTTAAGGCGGGTCGGTTACCGACGGTATTTTTCGTCGGTAAAGGCGAATTTGAATTTTTCCGCGCCCGTTTAAAATTATCACGTGAGGGGGCAATAATAAGGCGCGGTTACCGACGGAAAATATCCGTCGGTAACCCTAATTTACAATACCGACTAAAATAATCCGTCGGCCGGTGACCAAAAAACGACACCGTGTAGAGAGTTCTGTCTGTCCGTCGGCATTTCCGTCGGCATTCCGTCGGGAAAGCCGACGAAATTTGATTTTCGTCGGTAGCGTCTTTTGACTTTCTATTCCGTCGGCAATCCGTCGGCCTAGCCGACGGAAAGGTAATCCGTCGATATAATTCCGTCGGCAAAACTACGCGTTTTTGTAGTGGAATACTAAATATGCAATGCTCATGACACACTCTATTCAAAAATCACTACAAAAAATATCTTGATTAGAGACTAAAGTTTTGAGACAAACATAAATCGATCTCAAATAGAGACTATTTTGAGATCGATTCGAAAAAAAATTGAGTTTTGGAACCGTTTTATGTTCGGTCTTTAATATTATGTTTTCAGACCGTTTAAATACTGAATTTTCGGTCTTTAAACCGAAATTAATATTTTCAAATTGGTATAAAAATTCATATTTCCAAATTTTTAGTTGACCACAAATTTTGACTGCTCTTTTAGAGACCCTATTCAATCCGGTCTTTAATATTATTTTTTCAGACCGTTTAGAGATCGAATTTACGGTCTCTAAATAGAAATTAAATTTTGAATTTTGTCTAGAGAACGAAAATTCGGTCTTTAATTGATATAAAAAATTCATAATTTCAACTTTTTAGTTACCGTCAATTTTGACCGCTCGTTTAGAGACCGAACTTGCGGTCTCTAAATAAAAATTAAATTTTAAATTTTGTTTAGAAACCTAAAAGTCGGTCTTTAATTGGTATCAAAGATTTCAAATCCCAAAATTTTAGTTTGACCGCTCGTTTAGAGACCGTTTTCAATTCAGTCTTTAATATTATGTTTTCAAACCTTTTAGAGACCGAATTTGCGGTCTCTAAACAGAAATTAAATTTTGTTTAGAACCCTAAAATTCGGTCTTTAATTGGTATACAAAATTTTAAATCCCAAAATTTTAGTTGACCGTCAATTTTGACCGCTCGTTTAGAGACCGTTTTCAATCTGATTTTTAATATTATGTTTCCAGATCATTTAGAGATCGAATTTGCGGTCTAAACAGAAATTAAATTTTGAATTTTGTTTAGAGACCGAAAAATCGATCTTTAATTTGTATAAAAAAATTCAAAATTTTTAGTTGACCGTCAATTTTGACCACTCGTTTAGAGACTGTTTTCAATCTGGTCTTTAATACTCCCTCCGTCCCATACTTGAAAGCTCAAACCAATTGGGCACGAGTTTTAATGAATTAATTGTTTATTAATATTGTGTAAGATAAAGTGGGGGTAGTAAGGATTTTTCAACTTTATAAATAGTAATAAAGTTACTTTTTAGTGTAATAAAGTAGTGACATTTGTTGTAATATTGTGATGTTTTAAGGAGAGTGTTTAAAAGTGTTTTTGCTATTCAAGGTAATGTGCCTTCAAGTATGGGACACCCAAAATGGTAAAATGTGCCTTCAAGTATGGGACGGAGGGAGTATTATATTTTTAGACCGTTTAGAGACCGAATTTGCGGTCTCTAAACAGTGAGTAATGCTCGACTCAATCTGAATGCATTCAAGACCGCCAAGAACAGCGTGAACAACGAGGGCGACGACTACGAACATGGGGATGATGAAGACAAAGATGAGTACAACAACGACATCAATTTTTTATTAATCTATTGAACAATATTCAGTTTTTGAACAATATGTATAATTCAAAAATTATACTATCATTATTCTTGAAGGATATGTAATAGAAAATGGAACCAATACTAATATAACAATAACGAACTTAAACTTTTTATTTATTATAATTACTAGTGTAGAACCCGTGTATTACACGAGATTTTAAATATATAATTTTTTATATTTTTATTTTGTATGATAATTTATTATAATTATATTTTTAAAATATGATTTCATAAAATTATAATTATTTTGCTAAAAAATTGAACATTTTTTCAATTAAATTTATTATAATGTAAATCGTGTATTATAATATAAAAGTTTAACTAACATAAGTGTAATTATTTTGTATAATTCAAAATATATAATTAAACAAAAAAACATAATATAGGAAGATTGGATTTTATTTCAATTGAGATTTTGAAAAACTTCTTTGAAAACAACATTAATAGTTGATCTAGAAGGTTTTTCATCATCGCCAAGACATAATATTTTTAATCCCTTTTGACTCTTTACCCTAAAAATCGCAACATATAGTTGGCCATGTGTAAATACAAGTCTTGGAAGGAATAATCCAACGTTGGAGAGAGTCTGTCCCTGACTTTTATTAATGGTCATTGCGAAACATAATAGAACAGGGAACTGCCTTCTCTGGAACTTAACTGGTGTTGTGTGATCCGAAGGACTTAATATCATGCGTGAGATATATACTTTATTCCCAATATTTATACCTGAAATAATTAGAGCCTCCAAAACGTGATTTCCCAGCTTGGTAACAATCAATCTGGTACCATTGCACAAACCTCTTTTTTGATCTATGTTACGAAGAAGTATTATCGGGACTCCGATCTTCAATATAAGTCGGTGATTCGGAATATCAGAGCACTTAACCGAGTTCAAAAAATCAACGGAGAACAATTCTTCATTATTGAAAGTTTGGCCAGAAGCTTTGCACACACTATCTGAGCTCAAGTACACTTTCTCTTCACCAGGTATTTTTGACAACACATGCTCATTAATAGTCTCAACGACTTTATGAGTCGGAGCTAAAATTGCCCTATCTTCAAAATAACTCGGGTGACAAAAATCAGTGTCAATCGATGGATAAAGCGCATTAACTATTGCCTCAATTGGATCGTGTGCATCCATTATCAAATTTTGTTCAGGAAATTCAATTTCTGAATAACTATCGTTATATTCTTCAACGTCTCCATTACCAACCTTCAAAATCCAATCAAATAATTTTCTGAGCTGCTCATCTGATTCATCACAACTCGAGTCCCTTGACTGCAATCTCATATTCTTTGTCAGCCTAAGTACCTTACATGACTTCCACAAGTAAGAAGAATTAATTGTTGCATAAACTATATCCTCTCTAGATCCTTTTGGTATTACAGGAAGAATCTGTCTGAAATCACCTCCAAATACTATTGTCTTTCCACCAAATGGCTTACACACTGATGTGTTGCTTGAATCTCTAATTATATCTCTTAAGCTTTTATCAAGCGCTTCAAAACAATATCTTTTCGTCATCGGTGCCTCATCCCAAATTATAAGTTTTGCCTTTGCCATAAGTTCAGCCAACTCAGTCCCAGACTTTATTTGACATGTTGAATTCTCATTAACATCCAACGGTATAGCAAATCTTGAGTGAGCTGTACGTCCTCCAGGAAGTAGTAGAGTTGCGATTCCGCTGGATGCAACATTCAACACAATATGACCTTATGATCGAACATAAGCTGACAAAGTTTTCCATATAAAGGTTTTTCCCGTTCCACCAAAGCCATAAAGTTTTCCATATAAAGGTTTATTATAATTATATAGTTCAATGCAAAATGCAATGATTTGTGTGTTTCTCATTGAGACAACAATTCACATGAATCTAGTTTTTATATAAAAAAAAATTATCCCTAGTATATGAATCGATCACTTATCTTCGGGATCGGGCGAGACTCTTTTGAACTCGGAAAAAATATCCACATCTGAAAAGAATTTTTTACTATAGTATCTATATAAATCTGAGGATGAAGAAGAGGATGAGGATGGACATACAAATGAGGATGATGATGGACATATGAATGATGATGACGATGATAATGAATATTAGTTTTAAATAGTTATTAATATGGACTTCTTAAAGTAACGTTATTTTTTTTACAATTGAATGATTTTTATTAATTAATATATGTGAAATAGATTTAAGAAATGAAGTTTTAAAAATTTATTTTATCACATATAATAAAGAAATTGATTAATACATATATAATTAATTTAAAAAATTATACAAGACAATTTATTGTCAAAGACACTCATCCACCCGGGATCAATTCCAACAAAAATCAAATAAATGGTCATTTAAATAAAAATGGTGGGTGTGGGTGTGGGGCCGCGGGTCGGTTCGGGTGGGGTGGGTGTAGCTGGCGAGTGGGTCAGGTCGGGGGTCGGATCGGGAGGGGTGTTGGGTTAGTTCAGGCAGGTCGGGGGGTCGGTTCAGGTGGGGTAAACATGTCGAAATTTAATTTGAGACTGTTTAGTAATTGAAAAAATGGTTCCTAAATTTAAGACCAATTTGAGACTGTTTTAGGGGCCGACTCACTTTTAGGGACCGTTTTAAGACTGAATTTCGATCTCTAATTTAAAGACCGACTGAAAATCGTTTTCTAATTTGAGACCGTTTCATAAATTCGGTCTCTAAATATCAGGTACCAAGCGTATAAGGACCACCATAAAACGATCCCAAATCGGTCTCTAACGTGTTTTGAGACTGCCTTTACGATCTCAAAATCGATCTCTAATCTATGCATTTTTGTGATGAATAATACTCTAGGGGGATGTTTCTTTTTGGTTTTAAAAACCAGGTTTTGGATTTCAAGATCCAAAACTCGTTTTACTTCGGGATTTAAAAACCGGTTTTCAAAATCCACTCAAAACCACCCTTATCAAACATATTGATTTGACATAAAGTTATATTTATATAATATTACTCCAATCATTATATTCTTTTTCAACAATAATATAATAATACTATAATAATATAATAATACAATAATATAATACATTTAATCAACTAATCATTATAATCTCACCAAACAATAATATAATAATAGAAACTCATTCAATCTTACAACTTGATTTGACATAAAGTTAAATCCTTCACTATTCCAAAACCCAAAAGAAACACCCATATTACTATTCATCGGGATTTCAAAAACCAGGATTTCAAAAATCTGGTTTTTAAAACCACCCAAAGCCCAAAAGAAACATCCCCTAGCTGTGTATTCCAGTGATATTATGAACTTTTGTTTAAGTGATGTTTGAGGTAATGAAAGTAATACTCCCCGGGTTTTAGTATTTTTATATAAAAAAACTCATTGAATGACATAAATAATGTGTAGGGTGACAGTTTTACCAGGAGTATATGTTATTATAAAAAAATGAAAATTTGTTTGGACGAAGGGATTTAGGTATGAATTTTAAAATTATAATTTAAATTCATTTCACTTGTTTGGATTAAAAAAGTAAATGGATGAATTTCAAATAGTTAACTTTTTTTTTAGTTAAAATTCACTAAAATCGTATCATTTTAAATTCATCTATTTTAAAATCTCTTTATTTAAGATACCTTCTCAAATCAATTAAAATAACAACTATATTAGGAATTTTTTTTTTCTTTCTAGAAAGACAAATAAAAAGACACTAATGTATGCATGAGACTACTTCCCGAACAATCAAATTATTGGGCTTTCATTACGAATATAAACCAAAACAAAGGCCACGATATTGGGCCATTAAGAGTTTTTGAGTAGGCGTTGGTTATTTGCTCCTCCATAAATGTTATACGCACTCCCCTCTATTTTTATTAATTAAATATTCATACAAAATACCCGTTTTATCTTTTTTTAAAAATACAAAAAGAAAGATGTACTTTCCCTAAAATTTAAATTAATTCTAACCCTAACCCTAATTGCAGGGACGGTCGCTGCCACACCTCCAACAGTCATCGCCATGGACGGAACTATGGGTATATTGGGGGTGGCCATGGCCGCCTCAATTTTTAATTTTTTTTTACTAATATATATTATATATATTGGTTTGGGCTCTAAGTAATGTGTATATGACATATTAATGATTGGACCTCTGAGAATTGAGTCCAAGAATTAAGTTAGTCTAAAGTGTATAAATAAAAAATATATTTAAATAGACACTACAATTGAGAATTGGAGATCATTATCCTTTGCATTCCAATTCCTTTGAGCATATTTATGTAGATTTTCTTTTAAGATATATTAAATCTCACCTAATCTACATTTAAAAAATGGCAAAATTCACATACACGTTCTAAATTTCAATATATTAATGTTATATTTATGTATTTTGAAATATTTAATAATGAATATTGATATAATTGATGTAAATATAAAAAAAAATCATATAGAAAAGATGTTAGTGTTAAATTGTATTTTTTTGCCCCCCTCACCTCCAATTCCTGGTTCCGTCCCTGGTCATCGCCCCACCTCCGGCAGCCACCGCTGCCCAAACAAATGTTGAAATTTAAAAACAAAACTTAAAAATCTAAAAAAGAAGAGTTCATTTTTTGACAAACCAGTTCATTAGACACTGGTTTGTCGATAAAAAACACTCTTATCGACAACATTTTATCGAAAGAAAGTTAAAAAAAATCAAAATTTTCGACAAATAATGGTTGAAAATATAGAATATTATCGACAATAACGTTTATTTTCGACCATTATTTGTCGGAAAAAAAAACTACATGCTGAAGAAACGAGGAGGTGTACAAGGGAGAAGGTGGGGACAACTTGGGTGGTGTTCAGGCAGGACGGGTGGTGGAAGGCATTGGAGGAGGAGGAGGCAGCGTCGACGTCGCTTATTGCAGATGCAGAAATGAAAAAAAAAAAAAAAAAAGGGAGGAAGGGGACAGTGGGTTGGATGAAGAAGGTGGGGAAAAAGAGTAAAATTAGAATTTTAGTGAGGGTGTATTTATCATAGAAAAATTTGATAAAAAATAGTATAATAGGTAATTTAGCGATTATCATGGGTAGAACTAACATTCATGCCGGGGCAAATAACCCACACCTTTTGAGTTGGAAGCAAATGAGGCCCAGTTGTGACAACATTTAATTCTGGCAACAACTACTAAACCGACCCATATTGGAGGAGACAAGAGGCCCAGCAAACACACTAAATGGGCCCCCCATCATTTATTTATATAACATTCCTACTTTTTCCATTCATCATTTATTCATTCGGAAGAATTAATTACATAGCACATTGGTAGTTGCACAAGAAATATAAAAATGCTCCTTCAATTGCCAATAGTACAAATAACTACTCCATCTTTAGGAAATTTTGCAAAAATATCCCTATTTTCACTCTACCTACTACCCTCTTTCTTTTACTAGATTATTTATTTTCTAAAAATATTTACTATCATAATATTACACTTTGTATTATTATTTTATCAGTAGTAAAAAATAAAAATATATCATTTTCCACTTAATTGACTCTCTCTTACACTATTTACTTTATTACTTTAAATACTGAAGTATTAAACAATTATTTTTCTAAAATTCGTGTTCGAATCAAATGAATAGCCGACGAAAAGAGTGAGACTTTTTCGATTTTTTACATATTAAAAACACATTGGAGAAAATGGGAATGGGGCCTACGTTTCATTTTCAGGCAGTGCCGACCCACCGGCTTTACGACAGAATGGGCCCATACGCTTTTGTCGTTGGGACCCACGCCATGTGAAACACAACTTCTATTTAACAATATTGGTTTTTTTAATTGTAATGAAATTGACACCCACGATTGATGCTGCTATCACCTAAAACCGTCCAAATTCATTATACCATATTTTAATTATTTTGGGATATTGTGGTCCTCCTTTTTTTGTTAATTCCTATAGTACTCTTTTTGTCATTTTGGAAGTAATTTATGTGTTAAGGCTGAGAATTTTGGAATCTTTATTTGTCATTCCAATTTATTCATATTTCAATCCCCTGGGTTTGGAGTATATAATGTGGAATGAATAAACAAAATTTATCATTGGATCTATCAACAACAATGATTGTTGCCTCAGAGAATTGTTTTAAAGATTTAATGCACCCTTCATAACCAACTTTGTGATAAATGATAATTATTTCACATCAACAAGGAGAAGAGGGTACGAAATAAAACAATTTTTTGATCAAACACATATATTGAATTCAAAATTGTACTCACTCTGTTTCAAAATTATGGCCCCTGTATTTCTTTTTAGTTTGTTTTAAAATATAGTCTCATTTTTTTTTTGGAACATGTATAATGTTAAAGTTACTCATATTTAATGCATACTTAAATTATTATAATGTGGTGGAGAAAACAAAGTTTTTCAATTACAAGAACATTCAAATAAGAGCATATTTGAAAGTTTATAAATAAAATTTAAAATCGCATGCACAATAAATGATGTTTTATTGATTTGTATGAAAAATAAAATGAGACTATAATTTTGAAACGGAATATTTGAATTATTATCTGAGTCATTCAAAAATGGTATTCGAATTATTTGATACTAATTTTAATCTAGTAGTTGTTTTGTTTCCATGTATATTTAAAAAATGAAATAGGTATATTTTAAAAAACATCCTATTTTTTTCTAAGACAACATGTCCTAATAATATATTTAATAATATTCTGAAATAAAGTATATTAAATACTTTCTCCATTTAAATTTATTATAATATTTGTTTAAATATATATTTTAATAAATATTAATATTAATTAATTTATATACAGAGTAAACAAGTCGTCTGCGGTGTGATGAATTTATCGTGTATTGTAACTATTGTTTAATGATTATGTCTTTGGATGCTTCGCTTTTGACACAAAGAAAGATTTTTTTTTTTGATGCAAAATTGTGTAGAGTAATTGAAGATGATGAAAATGCCAAAAGAGACCAATGATTGGCATTTGGTGGAATCCCTCTCTATTATTTAATTTATCGTTTTAGGTGGTTTAAATTTTCAAATTACGAAGTTTTTTATATTTCAATCAAAAGTTAGGCATGCATTAAATACAACTTCCCCGCGGCCGCAGTATTATTACTATATATAGTCTATAGCTTCAGAATTATTTTTAAAAAAATTATTAGACACATTTTTTTTAGAGTGATTCGTTGGGTTTGTAAACATCCCATAATTAATGGTAAATCAATAGCCTTTTTTTTTCCAACCTAAAATTTAAAAGGAATCATACTTTATGAAAAGTCTATTATGTCCTTGTTTGGTGTTTCTTTAAGATACAATAAAATTTTAGGGTTCAAAATGGTGTAGTTGGTATATGTTTCCCTATTTATATAACTGATTTTAAATCTCAACGACTACAAACTCTTATTATATTCATAGCATCTTAAATTTAAATTAATTTTCTCAATACTATCTACTCCATATTTGTGTTTTATTTGATGCCAACAAGAAATGTACATTAAAAATCAAAGTTGGTCTAGAATAGCAACCAAATCATCAAGTGATTTAAAACTTTATCCCAAATACACCCCACCACAAATAAAAAATGAAAAATGTATTTTCTCCATACTAGTCTACTCAATGCAATATTTATTATAATATTTGTACGAATGGTTTATTAATATTAAATTTTATAAACTTATTTTTTGGAGAGGGTACTATAGTACATTCTATTTTATTGGAGAGAGTAATGTAAAAACAAAATTTGGATTAGTTGAAAAAAGTATTGACATTTTACATAATTTAAAAATGTTTTAAGAAAATTGTTAATGGAATGATGATCGTTTTATTTCTATTTTTCAGAAAATAATATATATAGTTCTGGACAAAATTTGTAAAATCTAAAAAGTTACTTATCTTTTTAGCATCGATTCTTTTGCGAGACCAGATTCGTTGGACTAAGTTAAAAGAAAAAAAAATAGTGCAAACAAACTAAATTGAAAACATTAAAAAAAAAAAAAAGAGAGAGAAAACAAACAAATTACTCAAATACACCCGTGTATCCATCTAATATTTCTATAACATTAATCGATTGCCCATATATAATATAACGACATTTTTTGCATTATCATTTTTATTGAAATTTAATTTATGATATGATTGATACACATATAAATGGTATAAAAAAACCATATAATGACAATATCCTTTAAATCATAATTAGCAACTTAGCCTTAAAATAGGTGGTACAAAAAAAGTAATGATAAAACAATTGAAAATCTCCGACTATCACCTCACGTTAATTTTTTTTTTATTTATTTAAATAGAGATTGGTTTTTATTTTTTCTGAACTCCAACATATTTCAATTTTAAAATTATTGCAATAGACAAAAAATGTCTACATCGATAAATAGTTGAAAGTTAGAAGTAGCATATCTTTTTTGCAGATTCACTCGCCTATTGCTAGCCAGGGTGAAAATACCTTTCAAGCAGGGGGTGATACAAAAAATTCAAAATAAATGTTCATACCGACATAATTGGACGAATTAAATAGTACTCCCTCCGTCCCCGAAAAGTTTGCGGGGAATCTTGGGCACATGGTTTAAGAAAAAAGTGTAATGATGAGAGTGTTGAGGGGTAATTTTGTAAACTTTTATATATAAAGTAAATAAAGTAGGTGGATTGAGTGTATGGTGGGTCCCAAAAGTAATGGCATAAAGGGTAAATATGTGTATATTGTGAGGGTGGGGATTGTGATGATTATTTCTATTTTCGGGTATGCAAACTTTTCGGGGACAAACAAAAAAGGAAAGTATGAAAACTTTTCAGGGACGGAGGGAGTACTCTCTTCATGTTATTTGTAATTTATTGGCTTTGAATTTTGTTTCAAAATAATTATTGTTTTAGCTAAAAAAAAAAATTATGTTTCTTCTTAATTTGTCCATGTTTTTTTCTAAAATATCTTTGGATCTGGATCGTTCAAAAAATTCACGGGTCGCAAGTAGATGGTTTACTAAATGACCAATGTATTGTTACTATAAGGTCAAAGTATTATTACTACAAAATTAAAAGTGTACTACTACATGTCAAAAATATTCTAGAGAATTCGTTCAAAAAATTAAGTGTCCAAAATATTTTTGAACTTATAGTAGTACACTTTAGACCTTGTAACGACAATATTTTGGTGATTTAATAAAACAATACTTGAAAGCGAAAAATTATATTTTAATAAAGTTTAACTTGTGTTGACCCGGGTTTCACCCACAAATTTTTACCCCAAATTTACCTTAATTGTTTATATTTCATGTATTAAAGACTGTAAACAATACAAAAAAACTCAGGAAAAAGTCGTAATAATATTTAGGGGTGTGCAACGGGCGGTTTGATTTTTGGTTAATCAAACCGTCCGTAAATCGTAAACCAAAGTATAAACCTATCTTCTTTTTTAAAAATGTATATCAAACCGTATTTATAAAAACAATTCGATTTGAAATCATAATATTTCGGTCGGTTTGGTCGGTTTTGACCGAACCGTAATTTTGCTCATTTTTTTTCCCACACAATAATTAATAAACATATAAAACGCAATCTTAATAGAAAAAATAAAATCTCAATAATATGAAATATAATTCGAATAGCAAATTGATATCACAAGGTTTAAAAACTAGTCATTGAAATTTGAACACTAAAAAACAACTAAATAACCATAAAAAGAAACAATAAAGTTCTGTCTTTTTCTTTTTCTTCTTCTTCTTCTTCTTCTTCTTCTTCTTCTTCTTCTTCTTCTTTTTTTTTTTTTTGAGGGGTTTACAAGATCAAAGTCAAATGTTAATACAATTTTGCGTCCAAATCTAATGATCTTCAAACCATGACAGACAGTCTTTTGCGTCACGGTCGCTGCCCCATCCAATCGTAAGGAAGAGAAAAACGGGTGTACCCTTTTCTCCACATGAACGTCCAGGTCTCCATTCTCAATACGAGACAACCCCACACTAAGATGTTCTCATATTAATAAATCGGAAACAAAAAAAGAAACAAAGTTCCACCAAATACCATGACCTACCAAACTTCAAGCCACTCAAAAAAGTCCAAAAGTCCCACACAGGGGAAAGCAATCCTACACAGGGGAGGGCAAATCCCACAAAAGAAAACCCAAAGTCCAACACAGGGGAAAGAGAGCCCACAAAGGGGAAACAAAAGCGTACAACCATAAACAACAACTGAACCAACACCACAATCCCAACAAGAGAATCCCATAACCGGGAAAATGGCCGCATGAAGAGAACATAGGAAAATAAAAAACAATGCAGAAAGGAATAAACTAAAAGAAGATTAAAAAACTAAAGCAACCTACAAAGCAGTAAAAAAAACGAAAGAAACGGGATCAACAGATAAACTCGCCGATCGACCAACGTGGCGCCGCCGGAAAAATTTATATGTTGATCCCAACTAGCCTCTGAAAAAATTACATAAATTTAAGAACAGATCTGAGATAAAATCGATTAACCGACGTAAGTGGTGTCGACGGCGGTGGAGACGGAGACGGTGCTACGGTGGCGGAGGTAGTACTACGACGAAGGCAGTGGATCAGCGGCTTTTTACAGATCTATGTATGCATATGGTGATACCGTGGAGGATTTCGTCGGAGAAGAGAAACAAACGGAAAAATTGCAGAAGAAAAAAAAAATTGCACCTAATGTGCGTGTTTTAGGAGAGAGAAACTCACATCTCTAAAATCTTTTTTTTTTTGACAAGATCAAAGTTATCTCTTTTTCAAGATTTCATATTCATTGGACTCCTAAGTTCTCACGCTTCTCATATAACCCGAAAGTTTGAAAGAGGATGGAGAAGAGAAAACGTTGAAGAAACCGTGGGCTATCATAGCTCAATCGGGAGACCCATCAGACGGATCCAAATTTGAGTCTTAGAAGTCTGAACCTGGTTCGAATTGAAACCGAGGGTCCAATTTTGCAACCGGATGGAGCTTGGGGCTGGGGCCAACTGCCAGATTCTTCTACTGAAAATCATATTATGCTCTTCCAACCAATGAAATTCCATAACCACAAATCTCTTGCAAAGTGGGATAACCAACACGCTTCCTTGGAGGGACCAGTTGTCTATGAGCTCTTTGAAAAATCAACATATGGAATCGGAGATTTGTCTCGGGGAGTGAACAAGCGGCCTATTAGTGCATCCTTAAATTCACTCACTCCAGCATGATACGTGTCCTCATCAATTGAGATGGTGTAAAATTCACCATTTTTACACAGACGCATATCATCCGGGAAAATAGTAGGGGTCGTGTAATCATCAGGCGGCTTGACAACACATGGCATCAAAGTCGAAGACGTACGTCTAGCCATATTAGAGACGGTCGAAGTAGGAGATGACAATCTCGGTAGAGTGCCAACTAGGGGTGCAAGGAAGGCAAGGAGCCCAGGGAACTGTGCCTCCAAATTCGAAAGATGGTAGTGAATGGGGGTGGGCGGGTTTAGAGTATGCATATAGGCGTGAAGGCCCGAATACTGGACTGTAATACGACGGATTGCGTCAGGAGTGCTCGGTTGAGCAAGAGTCCATGCGGGGGGTTGTTGCCTTGGCGACCATGGCAGTCGCGAGAACCACCGACCACGGTTGGAGATTCTGGGCGGCGGGCGGGCAGGAGGGTCGGCCAGTCAAATTCTAGGTGCAGCTGGTCGGGTGGCGGCGCATCGCGGCAGCTAGAGCGCCATGGACGAAGTGCAGGAGTTTCAGAAGCAGGCGATCGCCATTGTTGGCGAGGTGTCAGCGATGGCGCCACGAGAAGGGAGACCGGCTGGGCAGGCGGCGGTCGAGGTGAAGGTTGGTGTGAGAGTGGCGACTAGGGTTTTATTCTGTGTCAGGTTGATATACTTATTTTTGTACTAATAATTTCTCGTAAAAAAATGTAATGACATAGAGGAGAAATAAGTGAGAATTTGAGGTTAAGAGTTGTGAAAAACTTTATTTTTATGGGTGTGAAAATTAATGTAAAAAAAAAAAAAAAAGTTGTAAAAACTGATTTGGGATAGATTTAGTAACAAATAAATATATCAGTATATATCTTCGAATCAAATTAATGAACGGTCCGATTAGCATACCTTGATAAAATTGTGTATGAAATATGAAATTAATGAAAGGGTTGGTCTGCTATAAACTCGAGTGCATGTTGTGCACCCTAGTCCATGTTGCACTTTTCAGTTTACTGACTTACACTTTTTGGTAAATGGTGTTGCACTTTTCAATTATTAAACTGTATAATAATATTTTTAGTAATAATTAAAAAGTGTAAGTCAGTAAATTGAAAAGTGCACATAAACTAGGGTGCACAACATGCACTCGAGTGCATACTAGACTTTACCTTAATAAAAATGAATTCAAGTGCATGTGTACAATTGGGTGCACACAATGTATATCCATAAAAAATATATGTTAAATCGCAAGTCAGGATACAATTTGAAATTATTTAAAAAAAAAAAAATCAAAACAAAAGCTGTGAAACCGTATTATAAATTTGTGATCACCCATTCTTTCAACTCTTCGCCGTTAGATTTTTTTATTTTATTACTACTCCCTCCGTCCACAAGAATTTGCACACTTTCCATATATGAATGTCCCATACCAATTTGCACACTCCATAAAAAGGAAATATCTTCACAACCCTCACTCTTGAGAAAAATTCTTATATGCACCGTGTGCATCAATTCTTGTTTGGTGCACACGGTTTTTTACCCTATTATATAAGAAACCCCTTTCTATTTCTATTCTTGAATTTCTCTCCTTCGTCTCAGCCGTGGATTCCGCTTCTCTCCTTCGTCTCTTTCAGCCATTGATTCCGCCGCCTCTGTATCTGTAAATGGAATATTTCGCGGTGCTTCCTTGCCGCCGCCGCGTCGATATTTGTAATTCGACTTGATTTGGTAATTCGATTTCGTTTTGAAATTCGATTTAATTCCATGAATTCGAATTTGGAGATGGTGTATAGTTTGCAGCAGAACTGCATAAGATTAAGCTGCCATAAATCTTTCTCCCTCTAAAATTGCAGAAAAAATGTATGGTGTTCGTTGGGTAATTTGATTAGTCAAGGATCAACCTTTAGAGGTTGGCTTGCAGATCTGATGTAGTCCATGGGAGGGATTAAAGCAGCAGTGATATTTAGTTTTCAAATAAGTGAGAGTAGTCTTGGTGGTTGTTCTGTTTTGGATTAGTTTTCCTCTTTTTTTATTCTAATTCTGTAACTATTTCACCTATTTGTACCTGCAATTTCTTCTTTAATGGAATTCTTAATTTTACCGATCAAAAAAAATGGAGGAGGTACGAGCTGTCTGCTTAATTTTAATTTTTTTAGTATTGAAAAAGTGTAATTTTTATTATTGAAAAGTGTAATTTTTATTATTGAAAAGTAATAGATATTTTAACTGAAAAGTGTAATTTTTATTATTTAAAAGTGGTAGATATTTTAACTGAAAAGTGTAATTTTTATTATTGAAAAGTGGTAGATATTTTTAACTAAAAAGTGTAATTTTTATTATTGAAAAGTGGTAGATATTTTAACTGAAAAGTGTAATTTTTATTATTGAAAAGTGATATATATTTTAACTGATTATTATTGAAAAGTGGTATATATTTTAACTGAAAAGTGTAATTTTTATTATTGTTATTATTGAAAAGTGGTAGATATTTTAATTGAAAAGTTAAAATTATTTTAATTAAAAAAGAAGATAAAAGTGTAATTTTTATTATTGTTATTATTGAAAAGTGGTAGATATTTTAATTGAAAAGTTAAAATTATTTTAATTAAAAAAGAAGATAAAAGTGTAATTTTTATTATTGAAAACTGGTAGATATTTTAATTAAAAAAGAAGATAAAAGTGTAATTTTTATTATTGAAAATATTTTAATTGAAAAATTTAAATTATTTTAATTAAAAAAGAAGATAAAAGTGTAATTTTTATCCTGTGACCTTATACCTATCTTCAGGTGTTGTAACCACTGGACCAACCGTCATCTTATTATTAATTTTTATTTATCTAACTTGATAAGGGTTGCCCTGTGCATTAGTGTGCACATATTAATTTTTATTTATCTAACTTGATAAGGGTTGCCCTGTGCATTAGTGTGCATGTGCACACTGTGCACAGGAGACCAACTCCACCCTTGAAATATACTCATATTTATCCGTATGTCATTACATTTCCACACTTAATCTACTTTTTACTTTACTTTATTCATAAAATTAAACTTTACAAAACTACCCCTCAAAACATCAATCATTACACATTTTCTTACATATTTCTTAAAATGTGTGCCGGTCAAAGGGTGCAAGTTCCTCCGGGACGGAGGGAGTATTATTTTATTACTGCAATTCAAATTCAAAAGGATTAAAAAAATAAATGCACATTTTTTATGATATCATTTCAAGTAAGACAAATTAAAATTCATTATATGATAGGATAGAAAAATACAAATCATGTTATTAAATAAGTGCATGTCTACACTCTATATTTATATTGTCTCACATAAAAATATGTCGATAATAAAATAATTAACGAAAAACAAACTTTAGTGAGTAGGTTGAATTATATGATATGAGCTTTTAAAAAAAAGCTTTAATGACATGTAATTCAAACTCATATCAGCAAGACAAAGAATTTTATCATATCAGCAAGACAAAGAATTTGCTGATATGAGTAGGTTGAATTTATATCGTCCTCTTTGGATTTTTTTAATTTAACAATTTATTATGTAAAAAAAAAAAAAAAATTGACCAAGAATTTGAAACTCAATTAAATTTTATAGTATATAGATTTTCATTTTTTAGTAGCTTCGTTACTAATGATATGATATATTAGCATATATTCAACATGAAACAATTGAAAATAAATATGAAGTTGAACTCAATAAAATATGAGAATATTATTTGTTTTTGGTGAAGTGAAATTTAGGAGAATAGAGTTGTTCCTATTTGGCAACACGTATGCAGTTGAGGAAAGGTGGGTGTGGTTGGTCAAAAATGGAAATACGTTTGGAATCTTTGATAATAATTAATACAAACTTTTCCCTAAATTATTATTCATGATTTGTTTTTCAGCTCGTTTGCTAAAAAACACTAGACTCCAACACTTCCAGTAAATATTATCCACGAGGCAATTACTATGAAAAGGATAAAAATTTATACTACTAAATTAAAAGAAGTAAATAACAATAAAAATAATTTAAATTCATCGCTTGATTCATTTCACATAAGTTTTGTTATATATCTTGCATATACATGTTGGGATTTAACTTAAGTGTGGTTTTGGCCATTGGGCCTTCACACAAAGGCTCAACTTGTGGTTGCCCTAATTCTTTGCAGTCTTCCCATATATTGAGTCACCCTTTTCATTAACAATGAGATGAGACGCATGATGTAAACGTGAGATTGGAGAGTGAGAGAACAGTAAGGGTAAAGTGCTACCCATCTTTGTGTTTGGTTATCTCCAATATATTCCAATACAATCCCGACACGTGTCTGAGCCCGTTTGTGACCCGAGTACGAGTGGCGGCCAGCGGCACCGAAACCCAACAGTGGTATCAGAGCCTAGTTTCGCCGTCGGCTGTCTTGCCACCGTATCACTCGCCGGAATTTATTTACGTCTGTTGTCTCCTTCAGATCGTTGCGTGGCCGCAATCTTTGTGGGCCTGCCGTCGCCATACGGAGCTCTGTCACGTCCGCTCCGCTGCCCATCTCCGTTGCCGCCGTGGGCGCCACCATGCGCTTCCAGATCGGCCGCCTACCGCTGCCTGTTTCCAGATCGTGCCGCTCGAAGCCTGTAGCAGCTGTTGTCGTCGCCGCCCGTTGCATTCCGGCCCCCTCTACTTGCGCCCACGCTCGATGCCTTCCGCCGCCGTGAGGAGCTGCCTTTTAAAGGCGCTGCAGGTGCGTCCCTTTTGTTGTCTTTGTGCCGCCGTCCATAGTTGCAGCAGGTAAGAAGGTAAAGGTAAGTAAATCAATTAATTTTATTTGTTTGTGGATTGTTAGATTTAAGCAGTGTGCTTATTTGTTTTTCTGCAATTATTAAAATTAATTGAGTTAAGGTTGCATAATTAATTGAGTTTATTTGGTTGTGTGGTAGGAGTCTGTAAATATTCTGCAGGTGTGTTGTGTTGGTTGTTATATATCATATTGGCCAATTATTTGGTTGGATTTTTTTCTTGATTTGGATTTTAGGGTATCTTTGTGAGTCTTTTTCTATGTGATTTTATTTACGTCTTTGTGCATTGTAAATGTTATTGTTTCCGCTTGTTTTCTGTGTCATTTTCTCTTTGTGCTTAGTGTCTTTGTGTGTTTTCCTTTGAGAGGTTTCTTTGTGCTTCGTGTCTTCGTGTTGCTATGTGTTTTTTCTTCGTGATGCATGAGTAGATGATGGGCCAGTGGGAAGGTGGGGGAATGGTTGCATGATTATACTTATGGGTTCCGTGGGAATTATGAGTATATGTTTATATGTGTGTGTTATGCATGACTTCATACATTGTGGTTTCATGTTTTCCCCCTACCCCATATACATCTAGTTGCACGTTTATTTGTTTCTTTGTGGTTGGAGATCATTCCTAGTAAGGTGGAGTGATTTCGTCTTTGTGATTTATGTATACTTAATGATATCATGTCTTTGTGCCTTTGTGTTTCTCTTTGTGAATGCTCCGAGTGAGGTGGAGCCTTGTCTTTGTGTTTCTCTTTGCGAATCTTTGTGATTGCTCCAATTGAGGTGGAGCACTATGCGTTTTTTCTTTGTGGACTAACTTTTACGTACGTAGAAAAACTTGGTATGTTTCTTTGTGTGTTGTCTTTTGCAGGTACGTGGAAGTGGGTTGGGCGATGATGACTAATTAATTGTTGGTGGATTGTGGATTGTAGTTGGTGATGGCAAAAAAGGTGGAGAATGTTGGGATTTAGCCCAAGTGTGGTTTTGGCCATTGGGCCTTCACACAAGGGCCCAACTTGTTGTTGCCGTAATTCTTGGCAACCTTCCCATATATTGAGTCACCCTTTTCATTAACAATGAGATGAGACGCGTGATGTAAACGTGAGATTGGAGAGTGAGAGAATAGTAAGGGTGAATTGCTACCCACCTTTATGTTTGGTTATCTCCACTATATCCCAATACAATCCCGACACGTGACTGAGCCCGTTTGTGACCCGAGTACGAGTGGCGGTCGGCGGCACCGAAACCCAACAATACATATATTAATATATACTACATATGTATTTGTATAAGAAATTCAAATACATATGTACTATAAGCTAAACTTAAAAAATGAAACATTTTACGCGTCACTAAGCTATGTATCTAAAGTACCGACACCACCACTAGGCTTCCCCCATGTGATATTTCTAGCGTTTAAAAAATCCTCCGCCACTATAGAGTAGAATTTCTTAGATGTTAGATCTGAAACCACCACGTTCCGGCTATTAATGTCCACGTCCAATTCTAGCAACTGATTTTTCAGATCTAAAATCACCATGTTCTCTTATTATATTCTTATTGTTGATCTCTTTGCTATCGAGAGTAGTTGTTGATCTCTCAGTTGTAAAGGGTTATCGTTGATTTCTCTACAGTCGATAGTCGTTGGTGATCTCTCTGTATTTGAGAGTTTCATTGATAATCGTGCTTTCGGCGGTTCAGAATTTTCAAGGGATAATCTCCCCAGTTACTCATTACCAATGTGCGTAGTTGCGGTGATGATTAGGTTCAGGAATAACTAGTGAAGGACCAAGGTTGACCAATAGTGGGCTGAGATGACAGGATTGATGGTCCCTACCCTGGGGGTATCTATCAGACGAGTGATTGAGAGTGTAATAAAATGGCTATCTCTAACCGATGACTTGGTCAGCTAATTTTCTAGGAGTCTAGAACTAGATAGTCTGCTGATTGTATCAGCTGATAGAGAAGCGTGCAGAAAGTAGTGTGCCCATTTTAAAGATTATACTCATCTACTGCTTATGGAAAAACCTTTGTAAATAATTTCATGCATGATCAGCTGGCTAGATGTCAGTTGATACAGATGACTTCTTAAAACAGATCGAACTCTTGACTTCGGTGTCAGATTTTTCTCCATAATATGTTTTCAGACTAGCGAGTAAATAAGAGTGTATCAGCTGATACAAAAACGTTCTTTAAAACATGTTATGCGATATTTAAATCATACATGTTAAAGCAGTAAATAACACATAGATTTATAGTGGTTCGGAGCAACTTGTCCTACATCCACTCTCACGACTCCTCGTGATATTAATTCCTTGCTAACTTTAACGTCCCAAGAGAAGACGTCTTACAAACTTTATAGTCCTAAGAGAAGACTTTTGATCAAGATACACTCGTCTTGGTGTATACGGATCAACTTGTTATCGGGAGAACAAGTACTGTTACAGTGGTGGCTTTGATGTTCCTAGTGTGAGTAACTCGCCCTGGCTTCTAAGGGTTTAGGATAGAAGGAGGATTTGAGTATTGACTAAGTATGAGAATTTCCCTTACAATCTAAATTAGCCTTGAGTTAGGATTGAGAAATCCTCTTCTAAGCTTTGGATATGTATAAGACAATGCTGGCTTAGATATGCTCACTCACTGAGGGTAATGGTATGGATGCTTGCTAGATTTCTTCTATAAAGGTGTTCTTGAGCTCTTCTGATTTGATGAACACTTAACCATTTTGCTCAGCTTTGGCATCACCCTTACGCATACCCGTGAGATATGAAATGAACTAATATTTATAGATGGAATTATGAATTTTACCATTGGAGAGCAACAATCAAATCTCACTATTTCGGGAATCACAATCTCTAGGTAGATGTTATTGATTATTACCGTTGCCTAGTAATAATCAATGCATCATAGACTATCTTGAGCTTCGTGCCTTGTCAGAATCTATGTGTCTGATGTCGTCTCTCAATTGGTCCACGTCAACTCTGATTTGACTATACAATGCTTGATTCAGATGACCTTTTACTCAGCTGATCTTGGCATCATCTCTTCTGATCTTGACTTTGGCATCTGATTGTTTCCCCAGTTGTGTAGACTTCGTCTGGTTAGTCAGACAAACTTAGTCTCAGCTGTGTTTGGCTACTCAGCTTATCAACAAATATGGACGTTGGGGATGTCTAGATACATTGACGTTTCAAATTTAGTATTTAAAATGTGACGAATATGGATGTCTAAGTATCTAGGTTCATGGACATTTCAAATATGAAATTTTAACCACCAGAAGTTACAAATGACTTGAATGCCACATTTGAAATTGAATTGAATTACACGAATGACAATAATTTTCAAAAATACCCCATGTAACAATAAATTTCGTGAAATTAATATAAAAATACGAAATTGAAATACAATTTTATTTATTGTTGGATTAAATCGAGAAATTTGTGGATTTACAAATCATTAATTTATTCCTCTTATTCTTCTCTTCTAATCTTGAAATTTGATTTGAAGATTTTGGGGCGTGATCCTCGCTTTGATCTTAACCACGTTTGAACTTGAATATTTGTAATGTTTATCCAAGGACTTGACGTCTTATTTTGGATCAAACGTTTTTTTGGAGAGATTTTAGGCGAACACCTTCGAAGGTGATGAAGAACGCCTTTGAATCTTCAAAAGTCCACGAAGAACGTCTTTAAATCTTCAAAGACTTTTGAAGAACGCTTTGAGAAGAACACCGATCTAAGGATTTTAGCGTCTTAATCTTAGATCAATGGTATTTTTCGGATGATTTGTACGAAAAAGGCCTTTGAAGCTCCTTCGAATGCTCAAGAACACTCTACCATGTCACGCAGTGTCTTCTTATTAGCTGATGTCGATTTGATTTAATTTAATTATCTTCCATTTTTAAGAGATGTGGTTCGATTTCCTCCATATATGGTAAGTCAATCTTATTTTTACCAATTACGAGTATTCCAATACTCGTATAATTTGATCGGCTTGTACCGTGTATATTAAATATTACTCCCTCCGTCCCATGATTATTTGCACACTTTCTTTATTGGGACGTCCCAAAATTATTTGCACACTCTTAATATGGAAATACCCCACAAAATTAATACCCTCCCAACATCATTTTATTTTCAAAATTGTCACTCATTTTTTACATACATTTTACTTTACACCTCATCAAATCCACTATACACCTAATCAAATCACCTAAATACCCCTCATTTATCTTACATCACCAATCACTTTATTCCATTTTCTTAAAATCGTGATAGTTAAAGTGTGCAAAAAATGCTGGGACGGAGTGAGTAATAATTTAACTATTTTAATTCAAGATTTAATTTAATTTACAAAATTTAAATAGTAAATTAATTTGATTTAATATATATTTGCCCACGTGTCGCCATTTGATAGGGTGCAAATTTAATTTACTTACACCCTAATTCAATATGGGAGGCTTTTTATGATGTGGGAACATGCCTATAAATTGGGTGCATGTTTTGTGTTGAGAGAGACAAAACACTTGAAAAATTATGTTCAAACACTTGATTTTTGTTGGTTTTTCACCTGAAATTCTGCAGAAATATTTTTTGCATAAAATTCATTGCATTCTTACATCAAACATATAGAGTGTTCCCAGTTTCTCACGTCTATTCAATTCGTCAAGGTTCTTGACGTTACGGTGCTGCTCGTCAGCAAGACGGAAATTGGTTTACCTTTGAAAATGTTACATCAAACCGTGAGCACTAGCCGGTACGGGTGATCACGGTGCGGTTTTACGGTTTTTTCGACAAAATTTAAATTGCCTTGCTAATGGCGGTTCGATTTAGTATACAATTATAAACCGCGGTGTATCTCGTAAAAGTGAGCATGCGATTTTGAACGGTTTCGATCGGTTTTGAGCAGTTTATATAATGGTGTATCATACAATTACAAATTGAAAACTTAAATTTAACAAATTTAATATTAATGTTCAATGTCCATTAAAATTAACTAATATTTGAAAGTGAGATCAAGGAGGAAGAAGAAATAGAAGTAAGGATTCGTGTCTTTTGTGAAATTAGAAAAATGAACATTTAACACTTATATTTTATTTCTGTATTGATATTATAAATATATTTTTGCCGTGTAGTACAAAAGTAGTGGAAAAAATAGCATAACACATAATAACAATAATAGTGGTCATAGTGGAACTTGAAAGGGTAATTGAAAAATTAACTTAGTATATTTACTAAATGTACTTATTAATATTAATTTCTAATATACATAATACTAAATTTATATATGAAATTATTTATTAAACTAACGGTGCGGTCGGTGCAGTTAGTTGTCTAAAATTTAAATTGCACTGTTATAGCGGTGCAGTTTAGTATAATTTTTTTAACCGTGGTTTAAAGCGGTTTTTTAAACTTACGGTACTGTGCGGTGCGATTCGGTCGATTTTGACGGTTTTTAAAATTTTATGATCACCCCTACTAGCCGAGACGTATTCGTTTTGCGGAAAAATATTTTTCTTGTCTCGACTTTATTTATGTTTCTATTATTCATGAGATGAGGTCGTATTGTTGATTCGAGAACTTGTCAAGAGTGGATAATTGTTGTTCGTGGGAACCTATTAATTGGGAAAAACGAATATTCAAATTGTAATTTTCATTTTTCAAGTTTTTTGTTATTTTAATTTCAATTAATTATGTAAGTCATTGTTGAAGCTTTAAAAAAAATTGAATCGGTAAAAGGTATATTTCAATCGAGTACAAGGGGTACTCAACCCATATTATTTACATCACAGAACTGCATATCGTACTAATATTATATATCAATACAATTATAGGGATTGCTACACCATGCCACTGAAGACGAATTTGGTCTAATAATTTTGTTTCCTTCTAACCATGACCATACTAGTAGCTTGATATTCTCCAAAGATTTCTTCATCACCTGTTCTATGCCTGAAAAGTAATTTTTATTCCTGCGCCTCCATAATTTCCATATCACTGATGTCCAAATAGTTGATACAATTTTCCACTTCTCTTTCTCGTATCCAAAAATCACGTTGTGTTGAAGAAGATGAGTATGTAGAGTATTATGTGGAGCCATACATACCTTGAGCCATTTGTGACATTCCCACCATATTAAGGTTGCAAAGCTGCATTCCAGCAATATATGTGAGTTTATCACCCCCGGCTCTCCGCATAGCTTGCACTTCACCTCCATATCGGTTATCTAGACCCCTCTTTTCTTTAGATTATCCATCGTGGTCAATCTGTATTTGAGGGATTTCCATACAATTATTTGAACTCTTCTCGGTGCGAAGCTTTACCACAAAATTTTGTACTCCTCTCACGAATCCGCACTTGTATGGTTCGAGCCGACTCTCTGTTTCAGAATTTTGTATGCATCGCTCATCGAGTATCTTCCGTGAGGTGCAAAGTCCCATCTCCATATGTCCTCTCATCCTTATTTTAGCTTGTGCCTGCAAATGTTAGATAATAATTCTTCAAAAGAATTTTGTTCCCTATTACTAAGGACCCTTCTCCAACTCCAAGCCCATTCCCACCCTGCTGCTCCCCAACTCCCCATTTCAGAAATAAATGACTATTTATGGTTGCTGCAGTTATACAACCTAGTGTATTTTCTCATAAGATCAAAGTCCTCACCTAGCCACATATCACTCCAAAATTTTGTTCTTTCACCATTCCCCACCTCTTTTATGATTTCAGGTTTAAACCAGTCCCCTCTATTCCCTCGTAAAGCTCACAAATGTCCTTCTGCTCCCTCTTCTAACACTTCTACCTCTCACCTCTCCTAATTCCCCATATTTAAATTTTAGGACTTTTACCCACAAATTTTCTTCCTCATTTGGAAATCGCCACACCCATTTACCAAGTAATGCTTTATTAAATAGATGAACATCGATCTCTTATCCCCCAACCCCCACTGTTTTTTCCTCACATAATTGTTCCCAACTGACCCATGGAATTTTTTTCGTTGTTCTCACACCCACCCCATTAGAATTCTCTTTGGATTTTGATAATTTCACTCAACACACATTTGGGTATTTTGAAGAAGACAGATAGTAGGTTGGCACCACAGATATTACCGCTTGGACTAGTGTGACTCTTCCACCCATCGATATTTGACGTCCATTCCAATTTACTCCTAAATTTTTGCAACTCCAGACCGCCTTTCTATTATGGTTGATTCCCGTATTCATTCCCAGAAACACAAGTGGTAGTCCTTCCACCTTACATTTCATGAAATCTGTCATCTCACTTATTACCCCAACCTTCATGTTGATACCCGTGATACTGCATTTTTCAAAATTTACCGACAATCTTGATGCCATTTCAAACAACAGCAGCGTGTACTTTATAGTTCTTATATCCTCCCAACTCCCATTACACATAAATAAAGTATCGTTCGCATATTGTAAGATAGGTACCTTGATGTTTTTGCTTCAAATGGCTGCTAGTTCGAGTGATCCTATTTCAGCAGCTTTATTCGTCATAGCATTTAGCCCATCAGCTAGGGTTGTAAACGAATCGAATAATTTTGCTCGATTCGGTATTCGTATTCGAAATTTAATGATTCGAATTCAAATACAAATATTTTTTTGATTCGATTAATAAACGAATACAAATACAAAATTATGATATTCGATTCGATATTCGTGAGTATTCGATTCGATATTCGTGAGTATTCGATTCGATATATATATATATATATATATAATATATATATATAATATTCTTAAATTATTTAGAAAAATAAGATTATATTTATTTAATTACTAATACTTTGTATAGGATATAAATTACAACAATACAACAATAGGCCCACAACCCACAATCTACAAGCCCGCATCACGCTGCGCATATACACTAATTCACAAAACCCTAATACATTGCCTTAATTCAATTTCAGTTTCTCCCGTCCAAACTCCTTTTACCCTCTTCGAGTCGCAATCCACATTCTTTCTGTCTCACTGCTTGCCACCGGTCTTCCACCGCCGTCCACGGTCAATCGACCACCATGCTTACCAGTCACCACCTCTACCCCCTACACTTTCCATGTTCCTCACGCCCACACACACGCACACACGGAAATTGCAATTCCTCCATGGCCCCATCCCTCACATCGGCACACTCTTATGGTTGTTATTAGTAGGGTTAATATTTAAGTTTTTTTGCTGCTTTGAAAATTTAAGTTATTGGCTATGAGTAGGTTTTCTAGTTTGATTTGGTTTTCTTGTGATGGGGTTGCTAACTTTGTTCTTTCTTCATTATTCAATTTATACTCTGTTTTCTATAATGTGTTTATGTTTAGTACATCTTATTTGATTTCGATTAGAAAAAATAGAGGCTAAGTTGAGTGTGATTTATGTTCTCATGGTTGAGTATTAGATACAGGTGGAAGATTGGGATTTGATGCTCTTCAGGTGCTCATTTGAAGATTGGATCTGATGCTCCTCATTTACTCATTTTAAGATATTGTTAGGAAAATTTTATTCTATTGTTTATGTTACTAATGCAAACTTTTGAATTTTTGGCTTGTATTGAGAGTTGAAACAACAAAACCATCAATTTAGCTTTTATTTAGTGTTTTATTAGAAAAATATGTTGGTTATTTTACAAATTTTCTACACAAAATTTCGAATCGAATAATATCGGATACAAAACAATTTCGAATCGAATACTCGAATAATATTGTTTAAAAAAATCGAATCGAATACTCGAATCGAATAATATCGAATAACCAATCGAATCGAATTTATTATTCGAAAAATAAACGAATACAAATATGAATATTTGAATACTTTCACGAATACGAATCGATTAGTGTAGTATTTACTTCGATTCGATTCGTTTACAACCCTACCTTCAGCTACGATAAGGAACGGGAATGGGGATAGAGGTCCCCTGTCTTAGTCTTTTTTCTAGCTTAAACTCGCCTGATGGGATCCCGTTCACTAAGACTGGCGCACTTGCCGATGACACGCACTTTATAATCCACACTCTTCATTTTCTCGAGAAATTCATTGATGTCATCATCTGTTCCAGAAACGACCATTCCACTGAGTCGTAGGCCTTCATGAAGTCCACTTTGAATAGAACTTTTGGCTTTCTTTTCTTTTTTGCCTCATCAATTGCCTCATGTGCCACCAGAATCTCATCCATGATATACCTTCCTCATCCATGATTTACCTTCTCCCGATAAAGGCTGTTAGGTTCTCAGAAACCACTTTTTCTAGAACTTTTGCAATCCTTTTTGTCAGTATCTTCGATATAATTTTGTACAGACTTCCAATAAGTGAGATAGGTTGAAACTCTTCTAACTTTTGAGCCCCTGCCTTTTTCGGGATGAGAACTATGAAAGATGGGTTCAATCATTTCCCGAGTTTCCCGTGTACATGGAACTCCTCCATGATCTGACTGATCTCTCCCTTTAACAGTTCCTACCTATCTTTGAAGAAGCCGAAGGTGAACCCATCGGGGCCGGGACTTTTTGAGCTTTCGCAATCCCATATAGCTGATTTGATTTCTTCCTCCGTAAAGCAAGTTGTGAGCATCTCATTTTCACAGGCCTCCAAGTTTTTGGTTATCATCCCACTCCCTAATTTTGGTCGATCTCCATCCGCTACTTTAAATTGTGCACTGGAGTGTTGGAATATCCCCTCTTTTATCTCTTGTACATTTTTAGTCCATCTGCCATTTAGGAAAAGACCTCTGATTTCATTCTTTTTTCTCCTACTATTCACAACCCTGTGAAACATTTTCGATTTCATGTCCCCTTCTTTGAGCCATTTTATTTTTGTCGTTTGGTACATTTGATTATCCTTCAATTGGATGTCTCTCAGTAGTCTTACAAATGTTTCTCTTTTGTTGTCCTCCTTCTCATCATCCAATCCCAGAGTGTTATCGATTGCATCTAATCTATCTATCTCCATTTTGCTATCATCTATCCTTTTGTTCCATATTCCCAAGTACATTCTTGCTCCAATCTCTCAGATCAGATTTTAGATTTTAGCTATTTCATTTTTTCTTTCAAAATATATCTGCTCCCCCCGTGAATCTCGTATTCCTTCCATTTTCCTTCAACGAATTCCTTGAAATTCAGATGTTTGAGCCATGAATTGTAGAACCGGAATGGTCTTGGCCCCCAATTTTTCTGCGATACAGTCATTATTGCGACATGGTCTGAGACAGAGTGACCCAGACCTTTTAGCACAATATTCGGCCACTTCTCTGCCCACTCTTCATTGACGTGCATTTTGTCTAATCTGCTTTTCCAAGACTCGTCCGGTCTATACCACGTAAACTTGCGTCCCATTATGGGGATGACCACCAGATTATTTGAGCTAATGAAATTATCGAAAATCAGTCTATCCCTGTTATCTACCCTTTCGTTCCTCCCCAGCTTTTCATCAACACATCTGATAGCATTAAAATCCCCATCCAAGCAAACACATACCTTCATATTTTGATTTAATGTGATCTTCAATGCGTACCACAATTCACTTTTCTCCACCATGGTACACGGTTCATATATATTCATAATGCAGAACCTCATTCCGTCGCTTTTTAATATTTCGTTTACAGTGAGACATTCTTTCATGTGCCAAACACTTGTTTTGCAGAACACCCCTTCATCCCAGATTGTAAGCATTATGTCGGATCTGCCTTCCGCATCTCGACTTGCCCAATCAAAATTTGCATCCTTCCAAATTGACTTGCATAAGAACCTGTTTAGGTTGACCGATTTCGTCTCCTACAGGCAACACATCTGGATCTTGTTCTTTATCACCATATATTTCACCTCTCTTCTTTTTTTCCTGTCCCCATACCTCTGATATTGAAGCTAAGCATTAGCATTAATCGACTTTGTTTCCTATCCTTTCCTCTTGTTCTTTTTTTCTTTCTTCGATTTTTTCCTCTCATTTTTCTCATTTTTCCTTATTACCTCTGCATCTAGCGACTCGCTCACCATCCCCATCTTTTTCCCTAATTCCCACGTTTGCGTCGCCTGTATCGCGATACCCCTTTCTTCGTGAATGTGTTCCCATCTGTCTTCTTTGTAACCCCTCTCCATATCTTTTGAGATTATTACTGATCCTCTTTCTCTTCTTTCTTTTGATTTTTTCCTTCTCCTGGTTCTCTTTGTCTCGTCTTGGGACTCCCACTCTGTGTTCATTGCTTCACTCTCGAATCTTTCATTGACTCTTCGATTTGTATTGGGCCAGCCTGTGTGGCCCTAGAGTCCATTTGAGTTAAATTCTGCCTATGTGTGTTCACGTTTTATTCCTCTTGAGCCCATAAGTCTTTTTGGCCTATATATGTAATTGGGCCTTTGGTATTCACCGGCCCGTTTCTATTGTTTTCCTCCAGTCCATCTTGTTCACAGCTATCCTCGGACCACGATAGATTGAGGTCCAAATATTTTGTTTTTCCACCTTGGGCTTTCTCCATTTTGTGAGCAAGCCCACTTCTTTGGGCTTTGGATATTCTTTCAGCATGGCTGATTCACGTATTTCACAACTCTAAAATACACTATCGCAAGTGTACGGTGTATATCGTAGCGAAGTAAGTACGAGGTCGATCCCACAGAGAGGTGTAGTGTAAAAGTGGAGTTTGTCGATTGAATTCTAAATAGACGGCGATCGATAAGTTTTAAGTGTGAAATTACCCCTAATTATCTACCAAAGTGTCACAAATAGACAATTAAAAGAGTAATAAAGAAATCAATCAAATATCATGCAAATCAAAGAAACGAGGAAAATACGGGTGAACTCAAAGATGAGAAGATAGGTTCCAAGGCATTTGCAACATTTAGATATCCATTTATGATTTGTAACTCATTCAAATGGCAATTAAGGTTGTCCTCTTATAGGGTTGACCACTAAAGAAGAATTAATCAATCTCTCGATACAACTAATCCAAAGGAGCATGCGACATAAGTTCGTATCTCTACATTACAAACATCACACCACCTAATATAGCCCCAAAGATCATTCAATTCCCTCCCGATAACTAATCCTCTCTCGAGATCATAATAATACCGGGTTGCATGCTTACATACGATTAATGGAATAAATCTCTCGATACTACCCCAATTAAAAATAGATTAAACATATTATCATGGCCAATACTAACATGCTTCCAAATGAGAATTAAGCATACAAATAAGGTACAAACACCATTTAAAGTAATAAATTAGTTCATAAACTTCAACCCAAATATTTACAAAGCCTTAGAACCAAAAGTGTTCTATCCAATCAACAACATAATCTAATTAACAAAATCAAAAGAAATAACTAAATCAAAAGAGAGAGACATAGAAAGCTTAGTCTAAAGTATGGTGGAGAATGAAATTTTCAAGCTATTGATGCCTTCCTTGCATGAATTGATGAAGAATTGAAGAAGTTGTGGCCAAATCACCTCCAAGTATGTGTTTCTATGTGTGGAATTTCAAGAATTGGGGGAAGGTACCTTTGGTTTTAAGAATGAGGGCTTATATAGTGTTGGGGTAGGGCTTGGGAATGAAAATTGCACTTAAGTCCTTAGAAATTGGACAAAATATGCAAAAACCACCGAGAACGGGGGTGACTCGTCCCACTCGGCCGAGTTGCAAGTTATTCCAGTGTCCAAGTTCGCCCAGCAGCTCGGCCAAGTCAGGGAACTCGGCCGAATGACAAATCATTCCAGATTCTAAGTTTGCTCAGCAGCTCGACCGGTTGGGTAGCTCGTCCGAGTTGCACTCTGAACTTGTTTCGTGCATAACTTTTGCGTCCGACCTCCAATAGACTCGATTCTTTTGGCCATTCCACTCCGTTTTTCGAGATGAATCCATTGGTGCACTCCTCTTCTTGATCCAGTGAAGTATGGTTGGTGTTTTGCTTCCAAAATCCATCGTATTTCCTACAAAATCGACAAAACACAACATTTCCCTCATTTTGGCTCAAATCATCATATTTAATCCATAAATTAATGAAATCAACATTAAAATGAGCTTCACATGTGCATCTAAAGTGTGTAAATTCCACCCGAATCAATGGCGTTTCGGGCTTTTATGCAGGTTTTGTGGCCCAACACTCGTATCTGATTCACGCGTGCCCATGTTTAATTCCACCGTCTTTTATTATGTTCTATCCCGAGGCCTCGTGGATGTCCTAGATGCCCCCGAATCTAGGGTTGTTTCTTCGATCACTGTTCCCGAAGACGGCGTGATTATTGCTCTGCTAGGGCATGCACATTCTCTTTCCATGACAATATCCCCTTCTAGTGACTTTTCACTTACTCCGTCCGCCGCCGCTGCCGTCGTCTCCTCCCATTCATCCAGTTTCCACTCGTTTTCATCCCCCTCAAAGATTTGTTTTGTCACATCTTCCCATGCATCATCTCCAAAGTACTCATCTTCTTCTTTGATCCTGATGTTGTATATATTTCCATCTATACGTATTTTAAGGGGAGTTCTTGGAATTTCTGGGATGGAGGTTCTGATCAGGATCCTTGCGGATTGCAAATTTCGTTTGTTTATTGTGTCCTCGTCGATCGAAACCATGTCTCCGAATCTAGAGGCCACCATTTTGAAAAATCTGTTATTCCAAGCTTGTAAAGGGACGTCATACCAGTTGGTCCATACGACTCGTCGGCACAAAGATAGGTCGGGTTCCCAAGGATAAACATCTTCGAACCATTTGCTTATCCAAGATTCAGAGGGGTAGGGGATTGGCGTTCCTTGTGTATCATCTGGTATTAACAGGATCATGTCACCCCCTAGCTAGTTGAGAGATATTCCACCCTTTGTCCCTTTCTTCACGTATCTTTTCACCGTCAGTCGGCCATGATTGTTTTCCCCAGACCTTGCCTAATAAACATCCTTTTAACCATTCCTTATCTTTGTTTGATGATTCATAAGACATTTCCCTGAACGCTTCCTTGTCAGTTCTGTCTTCCCTTGAATTTATTCGTCTTAAAAATAAAAATACTACATAAAAAGCTAAGGTACGATTAAAATACTACATAAAATCGTGTTTGAAGCAAAGTAATATATAGATAGTAAAGTGAAGTTCCGTCTCATATATAAGATTGTCTCACACAAGACCTCCCTCAAATAAAGAAAAACATGGATCTGGTTATACCATTAATATATGGGTCATGCTCATTTTATAAAAATGATTAGGTAGTAGAGCGTTCGATAAAAATAAAAATAAAAATAAAAAACTTAATTTGAAACGTCGGTAAAATGATTGATTGAATATTTCTTAGTCATATGATCACCGTCATTGACGTCGTGGTTAGTTTGATATATATATCTATAATAAGAAATTAAATTGACTATAGATGAATCAGGGTGTTCTCTTATTTTCGTGGAGTGATTCTGTTGGCGACAATCATCATTCTGCTTCTTTTTAAGGGTAGAATGGGAAAAATAGAAGTGCGGCGGCTAGGTGAGTAACTTGTTGATATATGGGGAGTAGTATTTGTTAAGAAATTATTACTCATTTTTATGTTATATATTGTATTTTATTTTTTAAAAAGTAGTAATATGTTAATAATTATGACTAATACTTTTTTTATACATATATTTTTCTAAATAAAAAAATGGAATAAAAAATTTAACAAAAATAATAGTATGCAGCGTTTTTTCTTATGTTAATGATGATAAAATAATTATTTAATAAAAAGTTAAGAGACGATCATAATCGAATGAAAATTTCAATATTTCATGAAAATAATTATCACTAGGGTTTTTTCTTATGCTATTGTTGATAAGTAAAAATTTAATAAAAAGGTGGTGTAATTTTTTATATAAAAAGTGTTACAAATCTTCAATCTAACATTTGAGTCATATTTATTTTTATAATGTTGGTGAGAATGAGACTCCGTATAAATCCATGAATTGTATAATATAAGTAAATTGAATTTGTATCATAAAAGTTTTACATTGAAATTGAATAAAAAGATAGTAATTACCTTTTGGAGGAAAAGAACCGAATGATACAGATTATTCGCCTCCTCAATATTTCTTGTGATTAATAAAACTGTTCTTTTGCTTTAAAAATATACTCACTCGTCCAATTTCATTATTCTTACTTTTCTTTTTTGATTGTCCAATTTTATTAGAGTTGGTCTGCTATGAACTCGAGTGCATGTTGCACTTTTCAGTTTACTGACTTACACTTTTTGATAAATGGTGTTGCACTTTTCAATTATTAAACTGTATAATAATATTTTTAGTAATAATTGAAAAGTGCAACACCATTTACCAAAAAGTGTAAGTCAGTAAACTGAAAAGTGCACATAGACTAGAGTGCACAGCATGCACCCGAGTACATACTAGACTTTACCATTTTATTATTCTTATATCATTTTTGTAAACAATACTATTTATACTACTTTATCTCCATCCTCCTACTATCACTTATTTACCCATTTTATCATTCACTTTATTCATAAGCATAATAAAATTGGCTGGAGGAGGTATAAATTATTGGATCCAATTTAATTCCACGATGACTATAAGAAAGTTAAAATAAAGGGATCGCAATTGTCCTTATCCTTGGGAAAGTTGCAATTATTTAAGTGTTAGGTAAGTTAAGATTATTATTAATTAATTGAACAAGGACTTCTGACACTGTGACAGTGAACTCAAAAAATAAAAAAAATAAGAATAAGAATAAAAAATGTGGCCACAATCATTTCTAATAATGGAATGAAATAATTGAAGACGTGGGAGGAAAAGAACCGATTGATATAAATTATTAAAGCCCAAAAAAAATTACCAGAATTTTTTACATGAATAAACCACCGGCCGATTCCTTTCACCAAAGGACGATACACTTGAGAGTTTCACATAAACCAACCAACCAATTCAAAGTACAATTAAACAACCAAAGAGGAAATACCAAATCTCATAACTTAAAACAAAGAAAAACACAATTTCCAAACTTAATTTTTTCAGTACTCGGGCAATGCCTCGTGGCTGTGGCTGATGAAGAACACTTCATAGATGACTCCGGCAAGCCCGGCACCGATCAGAGGCCCGGCCCAGTAAATCCAGTGGCTGGCCCATGTGAATGACACCAAGGCAGGTCCGAATGCCACGGCGGGGTTCATGGCGGCTCCGGTGAATGGACCGGCGGCGAGGATGTTAGCTCCAACGATCAGACCAATTGCAAGAGGTGCAATGATTCCGATTTCACCCTTCTTGGGGTCAACGGCGGTGGCGTACACCGTGTACACTAGCCCGAAAGTCAACACGATCTCGAACACGAACGCGCTCCATATCGAAACACCCGATAGGGCAAATGCTGGTGCAGCCTGTACAATAAGGTCATGTTTGATAGGTAAGACGACTATTAATTGGAATTTATAATGATATCTAAATTTTAAATATTTTAAATATTTTAAAGCATAATCTACCATTAATTTTAGCTATCAAACAATTTGATCGAATTAATTTAATTAACCAAAACCTCGGATCTATAGATCCATCTAAAGACTTAGAAAAATATTAGATCTATAACACAGTGTCAATAAATCAGATAATGAAATATTACCGCGCCAGTGGTGAAGCTGAGGAGGAGGACGGCGACGACGGAGCCGAGCAACTGAGCGACGATGTAGAGAATACCGCGGAAGAGGGTGATGTTTCCTCCGACGAACAAGCCAAAGGTGACGGCGGGGTTGACGTGGCCGCCGGAGATGTTGGCGCTGATGGCGACGGCGACGAAGAGGGCGAAACCGTGGGCGACGGCGGCGGAGACAAGGCCGGCGGGGGATCCGGGAGCGTCGCCGGTGAGTTTGTTGTATGCGATGCCGGAACCTGAGCCGGCGAAGACGAAGATGAGGGTGCTGATGAACTCAGCGACGGCGGCCTTCAGGGCGCCGGGCTGGGACAGCTCATTGGTGTTGCCGATGGCGACACGTTGGAGGGGGAGGTTGATGTATTCGTTTTGGGCCGGCATGGTCGGAAAATTTAGAGAGAGAAAGTGGAGGAGGGTTTGTTGAGTGAGTGAGTGATGAGAGTGCATGCGATAGTACCCTTATATGGAAAACTTCTGCATGCTTCGGTGTGACCGGTGGATCCGGTTACCGGTAGTGTGGTGGTCATAATGTCAAAAGGTGGGTTTTTTTATTGAATTATTGTGTAGACAATTATACCCCTTTCGGTCAAACATCTTGCGCTTTTACTCGCTGCCTAATGTAAAATAAATCTTGACTACATTTGTTTAATTACGAATTGTTGCGTGGATCTTTAAATAAAAATTACTCAGTGTCTCCATTTTTATATTTTCAGATTCTTTTTTTATCTGATCAATTTTATTTTTTATTTGTTAAAATGAAATTATTAGTCACACAAATATTACTTTTATCTTCATTTTTAAATTTTCATTTTTTTTTACATAAATCATCTCACTTTCTATCCACAATCACCTGTTGTTCTATTTTTTTCTAATTAATTTCTCTTTTGCCATCTTTTAATTCAAATTTTGCTCTCTTTTTAAAATAAAAATAATTTTAAAAAATTTTTTCTTCGGTTGCTTTTTGTTCTATTTTTACTTTTTTACAGCTTTATAGTTCAATTTCTGCTCTTTTTTGTTTCTTCTAAGTTCTAACTTCTCTTTTTTTTTTTAAATTAATTTCACTTTTAAAGCCTTTTAGTTTTATTTATGCTCTTTACTCCGTATTTCTTTCTAACTTTTTCTACTTTATCATTTCTCTGTTAATCTTTTGCAAACAGTTCTCGGTAATACCATAATCACTAATATTATTTTGTGGCCTTTTTGTTCTGTTTTTTCTAATAAAGTTTTCTTTTAAAACATTTTAGTTCAATTTCTACTTTTTTTCTAGCTTTTTCTTTTATCGTTTTTTGTTCTATTTTTCTAGTTAATTTATATTTGACAACATTTTAGTTCAATTTTAGCTTAATGTTTTCTTTCTAAATTTTTCTCTTTGTCATTTCTTCGTTATTTTTTTTCAAACAACCCCTCACTAACCGCAATAATCAGTAATATTGTTAGTAGTAATTAGTAATACATTACTCAATAATAAAAAAATCAATTTATATAATTATAATTAGTAATATCATAAGTAATCACTAATAATATTGTAATCAATAGAACAATACCTTAAATAAAAATCAGTAATACCTAAGATTGTAAAAATCGAAAATTGATAATCAAACAGATTTGTACCGTCTAAACCGATTTTTGCAATAGAGGTAATCCCATAAAGAATACGGAGTATCCACTAATATAATATATACATTCTCTAATATATGAAAGTCCAAATGTTTTGATAGTATAGAAGATTAAAGTAGTCAGTAATCATTATGAGTGAATATAAATAATAGGAGGATTAAAAATCATTATTTGTATAGAAACAAGAGAGTATTTAATAAACGGCGATGTTATTTAATTGTGTCATAAATCATTAGTTTTATAAGATATAGTTGGAAGTTATTGTATTCAACAAAAAAAAAAACTAGTCCAAAATACGGTACAAACATAATATAAAATTGTAGCCGTATAGTACAATTTCAGTATACACAATTTGGTTTTAATTGAATTTACTTACTTATATATAAGATGAAATTGAGGATAAAACAAAAGAATAGTGTCCAAGCAAGGCTATAATTGTCCTTTCACGGAGAGGGTGGGGCCAGGGACAGCTAAGCAGCTAGGGGAAACGTGATAAATGGTGACACGTGGACTCAACGGATAAGAGCCAACTCACATGCTCTGTGACTTCTACAGCGGTGCCCCCACTCCCTTCTCACTACCTTTGCAATCATTCATGTGCCACGAATTCTCTAGAACCTCACCCTTCACCGAGGCTTCTCTCCGTTCCATAATAATTTATCGAAAATTTTACACATAATTTTAAAAAAAATGCAATAATGAGAATGTTGATGCGTAATGTTGTGAATTTTGAGTTAGTCTTGGGTGAGACTGTCTCACAAATGAGTCTCCTTTAACCCGTAAAAAGTGATAATGTTTGAGCAAAAAGTAATAGTGTTTAAGTAAAAAGTAACAGTCACTTTTCTTAAAAATATTATTACTTTTTATTTAAACCTTATCACTTTTTTTATAAACTAAAATCTGAAAAAAAAAAAATATGGATTATCCTTCCCAAAATTTTGAAAAATAGGGATTCGTCTCACAAAAAAAAATTTGTGAGACGGTCTCACACAAGTTTTTGCCAAAAAATTTATATATAAGGCAAATAAAGTAGTAGAATTGAATGTATGATGAACCTAAATATATCTAAACTTAAGGTCCTGAATTCGAATCATGAGAAGGAAAAAATGATGGGTATACAATGTAATTCAAAAAAAATTGTGATAATCACTTCTATTTTGGGAGTGTATGTAAATTTTTGTGAAACAAAATAAAAGGGAATATTCAAATCAAAAGATTTTTTTAATTATGACAAATTTCAAGAAAGTTTTTAATAATCGAATAAACGATGTTATGATAGAATGTGAATTTAAATTTAATATTCAAAAGAAACTTCTCTTTTCATGAAAAAGATTAAATGAGTAGCTGTGGTGTTCGATTGTGACAAACTTTAATGAGGAAGTAGATAAGATATGTTTAATATGAATTGTTTTTATAACTCCTTTAATATTATTTTGTATCACAATTATTTATTTTATTTGATCAATGATAGGGTTACTTCCAACATATTTCAATAAGTTTTCCATTTCGTTATTATCTTTACTCTTTCTATATCATAAACTATACATATTTTATAAAAAAATTTATACTTCTATACATTTCAAATATTACTTCATACGAAAAAAAAATTGAGATGGTAGAATTAAATTAATATTATAAAAATTAAATATGACGTCCTGACATAATAAAACCCTTTATTAATCTATGGTACAAAAATGGAGAAATACATAAAATATATAATCCGTATTATTTAAATTTACCTCACATAACACCGTCTCATATACAAATTTATCCTATATTTTATGTCAATTCAAAATGAAAAGTACTAGTAACTACTAATAAACTATAATAATAAATTCCGTAGCTTTTAACAACTTTTGTAAAGAAGTAAATATTATTATAATCAAATTTAAGATGAAGGGAGAAATTTAAACTCTTCACAACGCCTAGGGACAAAAATAATATGGTCTATTTATTAAAAAAAATGATTATGCTCGGAGAAGTTTCTCACCAAACACAATAACTCTTGGTACCCTTTTTAAATTTTTTTTTCTCATTAGTTAGTGAATAGTGATATCGACATTTCATTTAATTTTGTAAGCAATTTGACTTTAAATCATTAAAAAAATTGGGTATTTTATCGCAAGATGTTTCATGACACGTTCTGCTTCTTCTTTTGGAGAGGGGCTGAAAGTAACTTTTACACCAATATTAAATACTCCTCCGTCTCAAAATTGTTTTGCACCACATTTTTTTTCTAAATAAAATCATTTGTTTGTGTTTTACAATTTCTTTCACTAGCATGTGTGAATTTTAAAATATGGGTTAAAAATTCAACATGAAATATGAAAAATGACATAGATTATACAAACTAAAAAAAAGTGTTCACTACAAAAAAATACGGGATTTGCCGACGGAATCCTTTCCGTCGGCCGTTCCGACGGATTTCAACATCCGTCGGGAAGTCCCGACGGAATTCAGTTCGATAGTGAAACGGCGCCGGTTTATACCTGTTTCCCGACGAAATTTTCCGTCGGGCGTTCAAATTGCGGCTTTAATTCGTCGGTAGCTGACCCGCTTTAAGGTCCACCGCCTCGAAGACCACTAAAAACGCGTGAATTAAATATTCGCGTGCTACGACGGATATTTCCGTCGGTAGCGATTTTTTTTTTTTTATAAGAACTGTCGAAGGCAGTAGTTTTCCTGAAGAAGGAAAAAAAATCACTTTTCCTCTCCTTTGTTCGTAGTCTCGTGCGTGGATTGAATTTCTTGTGCGTGGATTGAAAGACAAAGAGCATTACGATCATCTACCCCAGTTTTCTTCAATTTAAACGGTACGTTTTATAAATTTTTAATTAATTTTAATTAAGTTATTGTATATATTATTGCATATTAATTATTATAAAATTGTTATTGAATTATTATAAATTGCATGTTAATTATTATAAAATTGCATGTACGTACGTAGTTGATGAATATGTATAATTAATTGATATATATTTTACGTGGATTATATGTTTTTTTATTGGTTAATTGTAATTAATTAATTGTTCGTGTTATATATGTGTAGTTTTTGATAAATTTATTATTTTTTTACGTTAGTTTGTTGTATATTTTATTTATTTAATTAATATATAATTGGTACTTGTTACTTAGTTTAGATAATTAAACTAGGTTATTATTGTTGATTAAATTAGTAATTATTGTTATAAATAGGGGTGTTGTTTGATTAATATAGTAATTATTGTTTAAATTAAGTCATTATTAATTAGTTTGGTAAATTATTGATTTCATTAGTAACTTGTTATTGATTAAATTAGGAAATTATTAACTTAATTAATAAAATGTTATTAATTAAATTAGGAAATTATTGATTGCATTACTATATTAATTATTGATTAATTTATTATACTGTTAAATTTAATTTATTAAAATAGATGAGTCAAGATGCTGGTGGAGCCTCAGGATCTCGACGTAGGCGGTCGAAGGGCTCACTTAGGCCTGAACCTACTTTGATGCCGGCTCCTACGACGTCGCCATCCGTTCCACGTGATCGTCTGTCGTCGCCCATTCCACAGTCGTCGCCGCCGTCTTCTCAGTCGTCGACAACCCGTCAACATCCCAGGGCATCCCTCGAAACCAGACTGAACGTATGGATTTTTGGAGGACAGTAAGTAATTCATTAAAAAATTTGAAGGTTTAACAATATTAATAGCATTAATTTTTATAATTTTCTTAATTTATAATGTGTTTGTTTGTAAATATATAATGTCACAGTTTATTGTCTGGTAACGAGGTGTCGAAGATTTGCACTGATTCGATTGTTAAGTGCAAGATTGTTGCGAATGCCTACTCTTGGTTGAAGGTGCCGCCTACGAAAAAGGATGAATACTAAGAGGAATTCCAGGTATTTGAGCGCATTCAATTAAATATTAATAAACAATTTATTATATATATTATTTGATAAATATGTTGATCGAATATGTGCAGAAACATGCTTATTGGCATAGAGAGTACTTCTCGGACGCCGATATTCACAGGCACTGGGCCATTTCATGTCAATATAGGTATAATGAGGTAATGTACAACTGGAGGAAGGTTTGGCGCCGTTGTGGCACGGTGAGGACGTTGGGTGAGGACGAAAATGGAGTTGACGTGTGGAACACGTTGACCACATATTGGAGTAGCCCGGAGTATTTGCAGAAGTGTAATACTGCTCGAGCCAACCGTACAACTGATGTGGGAGGTGGGATGGCAAGGCATCGGGGGGGTCCCGATCCGCGTATGAGCACTCACTTGCTCTACTCTAGTAAGTGTTCACTAAATTTATTTCAAACTAATTTTAATTCAATTATTTATATAATATTATATAAAATAATTTTTATATGCTCATTTTGTACGAAATAGGAGTGGGAGATTGGGCGTGAACCCACATACGTGAATCGGTTGAACCTTCTTCATTCGTTTGATCCAGATACGCAGACGTCCACATATGGGCGCACTACCGAGCTACACGTAAGTTTAATTAAATTGTGATATTTTATTAATATTTAATTAATTACATGTATTAAACTATGTATTAATTTAATTTTTTTAAATATGTAGTTGAATGTGCACCGGAGGATTGAAGAGGTCACGACACAGGCTTCTCCCCCTCCGCCGATTGACCTTAACCAAATTTACCTATACGTTGCCCCGACTGATCGAGGACGGATCCTTGGCCTTGGCCAGATGAGTCGCACTGTGAGGTCGTCGTCCAGTTCGTCCCAGCATGCATCGCAGGCCTCTGTATCCTCCACTACTGTTTCGGACCCGAACGTAATACACTTGATGAACCACTACTTCCGACAGCTAACGGACACTATGGGTCGATCGTTGGGGATGTCTGCTAATCAAATAAATACATGCTTTACACAGGCGATGAGCCTTCCCCCTCCGCCTTTGAATGCTCTCTTTCTCGCTCCAGGTCCACCTCCAGCTCCAGATGCAGCCGCAGACGACGACGGCGTCGACTTGAATTTCGTCGGCGATGATGATGATTTTTTTAACTATGGCGATGGTTGATGTTTGAACACTTTATGTTTCTGTCGAACTATTTCATTTTCTGTCGAACTATTTCTTTTTCTGTCGAACTATTTCATTTTCTGTTGAACTATTTCATTTTCTGTTGAACTATTTCATTTTCGGTTGATGCTTTTTTTGTCAATGAATTGTTTATTTATGTTATTGTTTTTAATTTATACATAATTTTTCGACAGATTTAGTTTAAATTTTACTAAACAAGTTAAATAATAACAAAACAATTTTTTTCAAATTTTTTTTTTATTCCGCCAAATTACCGACGGAAATAATATTCTGTCGGGAAAAAAGTATTTGAAATCTATCGACGGAATATCCGTCGGTAGAGTACATTATTGACGGAATTTTGGGCGCCACGCTACCGACGGATTTTGAAATTCCGTTGGTAAATTCAAAAGTCGCGCTGCCGACGGAATTTCATATTCCGTCGGTAGCGCGCTATACATTACAGGAACCTTTTTCTTTTCTCTCTCAGTCGGGGAAAAATTGTAGAAATAGAGTGAAAACTTCAAATTTCGGTACGTTTTCCTTTTTTACTTGGTTATATTTTGTAGTTTAGTTGTGCATTTTATATGTTTGTAGTTTAATTAGTTGTGCATATTATATATTTGTAGTTTAGTTGTGTATTTTAATTATATTTTTTGTAGTTTAATTAGTTGTGCATTTTATATGTTTGTAAGAATTATATTTTAAATGTTTAACAGATGGAATTGCCGGATCGTCGATGGATGTATTGTACTCCTAGTTTCATTTTAGAAAATGTGAATGGTGAATTTTACAATGAACTTGTGTCATTTGTTGAATTTGCAAAGTTCCACCCACATTGCATGTGTGAGGATTGTATCAAGTGTCCGTGTAGTGCCAAAAAATGTCATTATAAAATATATAAGTCAATTGATGAGGTTTTGGTACATGTTCTGAAGAATGGTTTCGTTGTTAATTATTATAACTGGACATTTCATGGCGAAGGACGTTGGCCTTATAACTTTGATCAAGTGTTATACTATTACACTGCTGGAATCTATGAAAGACAAATAAATGCTAATCAAGCCGGCACCAGTAATGAACAACAATTTGGTGGGGAACAATAGTTTAGTGGGGAACAACAGTTTGGTGGGGAGCAACAGTTTGGTGGGGAACAACAGTTTGGGGAGGAAGAATCGCAATTAGATATGGAAGAACCCAATATATATCAAACAATGATAATGGAAGTCGGTTTTTCAAATGTAGAAGAGGAGCCGACGGATGAAGCATTTCGGTTTTATGAAATGCTCAAATTTGTCGATCAAGATTTGTATCCGGGTTGTGATTCTCACTTTCAATTGTCATTTAATGCCCGACTTATGGCTATCAAGATCGGGAACAAGCTTTCTAACAAGGCATATGAGCAAATGACACAATTATGCAGTGAGATCTGCCCTCCAGAGAATAAGGTGTCCAAACGTATGATGTGTTCAGAAAACAGAATTTTACGATGCGTGCTACTGTATTGTGGACCATTAGCGACTTTCCTACATATTCTATGTTGTTTGGGTGGAAAACGGCAGGGTTGCAAGCATGTCCGTATTGTATGGAGCATTCTGAAGCTTTCAATTTTCAGAAGAGTAGGAAAGTTACATGGTTCGATAATCACCGAAAGTTCTTACCTCGAGATCATCCATTTAGAAGGAATAAGAACAACTTCTTGAAGAATAGAACAGTTACAAACAATCGACCGCCCCTTCGAAACGGTATTTTAATTATACAATTATTTGATCTAATGTTATACGTATATTTTAGTAATTTCTTCTAATGTTATTCATTCCGTCGTGTTACCATCCAGGACAACAGTTGGTACATGAGATTTAGTGGACGGGTTTGAAAAAGTCTACAGAGAAAAATGCAGCTGAACACAACGGTCGAATCTCAGGTGAATGGAATAAAAAGAGTATTTTTTGGGATTTGCCATACTGGAGTTCACTGTTGATCCGACACAATTTGGACGTGATGCACATTGAGAAGAATGTGTTTGATAATGTGTTCCACACAATGATGAACACAGAACGCAAGACGAAAGACACTCCAAAGTCTCGGGAAGAGTTGAACATTTATTGTCGTCGTGAAGAATTGAAAATGGATCCCAGTACAGGTAAATATCCAAAGGCTTGCTACACACTGGATAAGCCTAAAAAATAACAACTGTGTCGTTGGATTCACGAGTTGAACTTTCCGGACAACTACGTGTCAAACTTGAGTCGATGCGCAGACATAAACAGGGGCAAGGTTTCAGGGATGAAGAGTCACGATTGTCATGTTTTTATGCAGCGATTGATACCGATTGCGTTCCGAGACGTTGTTCCTCTCAATGTGTGGAGGGTTATCACTGAATTAAGTCTTTTTTTTAGAGATTTAACATCTTCAACGATCAAGATCGATGATATGATTCGTTTGGAGCAAGACATTCCAGTGATTTTGTGTAAGTTGGAACAAATTTTTCCACCTAGCTTCTTGAACTCTATGGAACACTTACCCGTTCACTTAGCGTATGAAGCTAGAATTGGTGGTCCAGTACAGTACAGGTGGATGTACCCATTTGAAAGGTAAACACTTATGTGCTTCATTTTTTATTATACATGCATGTTCACTTAATTAATATTATATGTATATATATATCAGATATCTCCACAACTTGAAACGCAATGTTAAACAAAAGGCAAATGTGGAAGCATCGATTGTTAATGCTTATTTGAATGAAGAGGTTGACATGTTTTGTTCTTATTATTTTGAAGACCATGTCAACACTCGGTTGAGAAGTGAACCACGTAACTACGGTGGTAGAGGTACAGAAAATATCGGTGAAGAGGTCGATGGAATGTTGTCTATATTCAAGTCTAAGGGACAACCTATAGGAAAATTCACTGAACGAGAGTGGGAGACGAACAGAGAGGCAGAAATAGCACAAACGTATGTGTTATTGAATTGTGATGAAGTTCGGCCTTGAGTAAGTATTTCATATTTTTATCATCTAATAAAATTATTAATAACTACTTCATTTATGTAATTTAATATTAATTGTGATTGGATGTTGTGAATTAGGATGTATACTCAAGAACTACAACGAACAGAACAAAACATCTCAGATACAGATATAGAGGCTCGTCTTCAACGTGATTTTGCCTGATGGTTCCAACGTTATGTGAGTACCATTTCCTTAAATTTTACGTAAATAAATATGATTCATAATTAATGTTAATTATTTGAACTGTATAGGGACGGTCAAACGATTTTGAGAATCGATTCTTAAGGAATCTCAGCAAAGGACCATTACGTCGTGTAAAGACTTACAACGGCTATATTGTGAAGGGCTACAGATTTCATACATCCGAGTATCCATCAAGAAAAGCGACTACCAACAGTGGTGTTTGCATTAGCAGTGCAAACTACAATGCAGATGCAAGTGACTACTATGGGGTGTTGCACGAAGTCGTTGAAGTAGAATATCCGGGATATCCAGCAAAGACTGTAGTGTTGTTCAAGTGTCATTGGTTTGATTCAGGCCCTTCAGGAACAAGGATTCATCCGGAGTACAGACTCGTGGATGTTAATCCGAAAAGGAGTTATAGTGGGGATGATCCATTTGTATTTGCCCATCAAGTATCTCAAGTATTCTACTACAAGTATCCAGTACGATCACGTAGTAAAATTGAATGGCACGTTGTTTGTAAAGTAAAGGCAAGATCAATGGTAGAAGTCCCTACAAAGGAAAAGAGTGACGAAGATGATTCTCCGTTTCAAACGTAACAAATAGAGGCTCGAACTGAAGTCTTTACTGGAGATTTGAATATCCACGTAGACTTGACGGCTGGAAATTCACAATTGATCGAAATTGAAAACGATAGTGGAAATGAGAAAGATGATGAAAATGAAGAGGATGAGGAAGAGGAAGAAGGCGAAGAGGAGGAAGATGAGGCAAATAATGAAAATGAAGATGAAGAAGAGGAAGAGGAAGAAGAATATTAAATTATATAATGCAAGCTAATTATTTTAAAAGATGTACAATTTAAAAAGATTTATTTATCATTAAGTTACAACTAAAAAGTGTGAAAATAAATTAATTTTTTGGAATTTAAAAAAAAAAATAGTAAAAATATGAATATTTTAGTATTTTAAAATATATAAATTATAAAAATTTAATTTACATTAAAGATAGATTACAAATTTAATTATTAATGTATGTGAAAGAAATAAATTTTGTGAATTTAAAAAAAAATTGGCCGAAAATGAGTACATATATAATTAATATTACATTTACGAACAAGTAACACACTTGTCCGAGTGGTAGGCGCCCACACACCCGGGTTCGATTCCCAGCAAGGGCAGAATTAAATGTTGGCCTATAATAAAAGTCCGTGGGTCGGGTGCGGGCTGGGTCGGGTTCCGAGTTGGGTCCGATCCAGTCCCGATAATTTTTTTTTCCGGGTAACGTTACCGACGGAATTATCCGTCGGTCATGTCGACGGAATATAATTTCGCATTTAAAAAAAAAATTGATTTCCGTCGGTAGCATCGACGAACATTTTTTTTATAAATTTACGTCGGTAACGCCGTCGGTACTACCGACGGACCACAGACGGTATTTATTTCTTTTTTAATTATTTTTATTCACCTTACCGACAGAATAAAGACCCGGTTTGAAAACGGGTCATCCGTGTTACCGACGGAATGATATCCGTCGGTACACTCGACTGTTTTCGTCCGTCGGGACTAGGGGTGGTTCGGTACGGTATACCGATCATACCGTTATCATACCGAAAATTTCGATATTGAAAAAATTCATACCGTTATCGTACCGAAATTTCGGTATACCGTAATCTCGGTATACCGAATTTTCGGTACGATATATCGGTATACCGTACTATATCGGTATACCGATTCATATCAAAAATATTGAACCACAATTTCATATCGAAATGCCGGTATATAAATTCATAACGAAAATATTGAAGCATTGTTTTATACCGAAATTAATTATTTAAGGTTTATTGTATTTATGTTTTAATAATTAAAGTTATAATTTAAAAATAATATAAAATTATTATTTTATTAAGGTTCGGTATATCGATATACCGTTTCATACCGAATACCGAAAAAATTTCGGTATACCGAAATACCGCGGTATGGTCATTTTACATACCGTTACCGTACCGAAAATATCGATAATTTCGATATTTTTTCGATATGAAAAGCTCGGTATACCGAAATTTCGGTATATTTACCCATCCCTAGTCGGGACTACCGACGGAATAAAATTTTCCGTCGGTAGGCCTTACCGACAAGGCTAGCACCGACTGAAAATTTTCGTCGATATTTCCGTCGGTAACCACGGTTATCGACTGTCATTCCGTCGGAATTTCCGTCGATAAAACACGTGTTTTTTTGTAGTGGTTTAACTTATGAGAGAATTTTATTTTTTAAGAATGTAAAACAATTGTGAAATGAATGTAGCAGCTTAAATTCTATATTTTATTATATCATTACGTTTTTATTTGTATTATTTCTCTCTCTTTTATATATTGGAATCGCTTAGTTTTCATATAATTTAATTACAGAGGGTCCTTTTCAATTTTAAAGATAAGATTTTGAACAAGGACCGATGAATTGAGATTGGATTTATGTTATATTTTATATTTTACACATTTTATCCCTTTCGATTATTCGATCACATTACCAGCACTACACATTATCACCACATAGTCCAATTTTAAATACTAAAACAAGAAAATCCGATCCACTTAATGCGTCGCAAATCTTATGATTAATAAGTCATTAATGTCCACAGCTGGCTTTATTCCAGAGTTTTTTTATTTTATTTTATTCCAGAGTAATATTAATCCAGTTTTTTCTCACACAATTGCACGTTAGTTTGTGTGTCCACTTAATGATTGATGTTTTCCTATTTTAAATCGGATGAATGTACTTTTTTATTGTGATTAAACTGTACATACAATAATTTGTGACATGTAGCAATCTCATTTAATCGATTACATAGACAAAAGAATATAATAGTACTCAGCTTTTATTTTGACCATATGGGCTATCAATTGAGTCAGGCTATGAATTATTGAAGCACGAATCTCCTTTATTTTATTTTATTAGTTAGCTTTCAGTCGTGTGTGTGTGTGAGTAAGTAGAGCTACCCCTTGAACCATTTGTGCTCTCATTTAAAAGAAAATTAAAAAAAATCATGTGCTAGTACTTTTAAATTATTTTATTTGCCATTGAATCGAAGCATGAGTTGTATAAATTATCGAGTCGGGCTTAAATTTAATGAGTTCTTATCGAGCTCAATTTTTTTGTCAAAGTGGGTTTTAAGCTTTTTGTTGAGTTGTGCTCGACAGGACTCAATTACTGTTTCATAATTCCGATTTCAGTTTGAAATTAGCAATTGGGTGTGATGGATCAAAAAGGTTAGTATTAGGCAATTGCATATATGGGGTAATTGTGGCATTGATGGACCACATAAAACGAAAAGACAGCCACCAATTTGACCCATTTCTTTGGAACATCACACATTTTCACATGCTCCCTCCCTACATATATTTAGGACTCGTTTATTTAGTGGGTTTATCGAGCTCAATTTTTTTTAGTCAAAGTGAGATCTTGTCAGCTTAATAAAAAAGCAATTAAGACAATCGAAGCATCAGCCACACCACACACCAACTTAAGATTGATTTTACCAATTTACAAAAGGTTTAGATTTATTGTTAATGCACATCAAACCTTGAGAGAAAAATCACCTTCAAACAAGTAGCATAATGTACTAGTGAAAAGAAAAACATGACAACGTAATGCGAAAATAGAGTATGAAGTTTCAGACGAGAATAAAACAAATTAAATTGGTAGAATCTTGACCCGACTAATCTAATGATATTATCTAGATTGACAGCCCGTTGGATCTTCATATATTATTTCCATTGAGTTGCAGTTTAGGTTCATACTTTTGTATCAGACTGCAGCTTTCCAAGAGACCTTAATTCTCCTTCGCAATACTTTCGTTTGATGCACGAGGTCAGTCCCCCTAGGAAAACTCCGAAGGCCACTGATCATGTCATCATATTGGAAGCACTGGTCTGAGACACTGCACAAGTTCACTCACTCATCTGCAAATCATGTTAACAACCATGAGTTTCTGGCTTCTATAGCTATATTAACATCAGGAAAGCTGGTTGAAATGACTATTTTACCCCACAAGGATATCAAAATTAATGGTAGCATATATGTCAGCGATGCAATGAGCCTGCTCTAAATCTTTGTATATCAATCCACCATACCCATTTATGTCATGCATTAACCACAATTTTGTATTCCTTAATTAACTGAATTTTCCTCGAGGCACAGCAAATAGGCAAAGGAGATTTATAAAATAAAAAATACGAGTGGGCCGGCTAGCTAATTTCTCAACTTATTTAATTTCTTTGTACAATTGTACTTCATGACTTGTGAATCATAATTATATTTTTGCTTCTTACAAATGCAGTTTAGCTAAGACTTATGCTTTCTATTATGGATGGAGCATCTGTGGAGTAGAGATGACACTGGAAATGAACAGACATGTGTGGTATGAAGATGTTAAAAATAGTAAAAAAGCATACCAAAATTGAGGCTCCCTCATATTTATATGCCAGCAATCCCAGGGTTCCATCAATAATAAGCTTGATGAGGAAATCTGAAAAATGTAGCCAGGTAACCAGGTTTAGACAAGCCAACAGCTTCTAATCACCAATTATTGGAAATAATATACATAATTGACGTGCTTAACTACCACCAAACCCTGGAAAAGGAAACTAAAATGCAGCTTACATAATATGCCTCCGCTGAAAAGTGAACTTCAACCAGTCCAACTGTCTGTTAAATCACGGTCGCCAAAAAGACAAGGGCACGGTAAGAAACTGAACTCCTGAGTGAGCTCCTTAAAAAGATCAGATTACATATATTATGATATACGAAAGCTTAATCAAAGTACTGCAAGACCATGTGTCCATGTCTGAGATAATATACTAACTAGTTCTAAATTAGCAAAGCCTTACTAGTCAAGAAAATTGGGTATTTCTTGGGGAATGGAGATACTCTAAGCATTTCATTAATTATGTTTTATGTAACAAAGTTCCAACAAAAATACTTGTATGCATCAAAACCCCGAGTTCAGTGGGATATACATTAAAAAGGGAAATTCTCTGAAGATGTGGTACTCATTAGTGAACGTAGAACAAAGTGAGGTGTCTGCTGCTCTGCTCCAAGCAGGAAAAGATGCACTGTTTTGTTTAAATGTATTGGTGAGACAGACAGTCAATAAAATAAAAAAATTTAGTTTTATTGTTACAACCCCATACTAACAAACTTACTAACTTAGCATATAAAAATACAACAATAATCATAAAAAAAAATCTCAAAAATATTGACAGACATATTATGAATCGCACAAACTAAAATTTGTGAAAAGTCTTTTGTATGCATCATCAGTTCAACAGATTAAAAAAACAAAACAAAACAAAACAAGTAATTGTTCAGCAATTAATCAACTAATACATCGGTTGTTAAACATTTAGTATTCTGAAAAGGATCAGGACGGGATTTATCCAACATAATTTACCACTGCTTAATCCTAGAATTCAACTGCTAGGTTAAAATAAGAGCATAACTTGCTCTTTTGGCATTAAGTTTGCATTTGAGGTGTCAGTGAGAACTAATTTGATGAAAAAGTCTGTTGAATTTCAAAGTAAACTCACATTAGCGAAAACTTTGGTAATGGTACAGCAGCCTGTTGGTTTTATTGTTGGGGGAAGATTGAGTAGGCTAGAGCTTCGAAGTTAAAACCAGTTTAGCATATGTGGAACTAGTTCATGCCCAATGATAATGCATCTGGTTTCAATCTATTAGTCTAAATAAGGAGATACAGAGACTGATATAATTCCAACATTTCCACATGATGTGTTCAAAATAAATCCATGTCCTTTAAGGATGCTGGCCTTGAGTCAAACAAGTTCAAATTTTCAACTGCAATATGATCAACAATTGATTTACCTCATTTTCCAACCATCAGTTGATCATCAAAGTTTATTTAATTATAACAAACAGGAGCAAGTCTTGAAAGACAACTAAAAGCTGCCTTCAGCAACATCAGGTCACTTTTGATTATTTAATAAACACAAATAGGTATCTAATTCATAAAAGGTCAACTAGTAATCTCTCATTTTTACCATTCTCGTGGTCACTTATATAAACAACCTGTTTATCTATTGTCACAGATACTTCAATGAAAGATAAATGGCATGGCCTCGCAATTAAGAGAGTATATATTTATATTCCCTTTCTAATAAAAAAGTTTCATAAAAATTTAAAGCATAATCTGATGGTAGCAATATCTATGAACGTACACAAAAATTTACCTGATGCACAAGGGAACTCTCCACTAGCTGAGCATTCTGAGCATCCAGAAACTCAAAAGGAAGTGAATCATTAAAACAGCAGGATAAGTTGTTGATATTATCTATGTGACTGATGCTGGATTAATATTACTTTTATCTGACACAACGCGCAAAGCTGTTCCCCTCATAAGATAGGCAGTGAGTTGTGGCTGATGTTCAAAAGGTTTAAGAGAATGTACAGTCCCATCCTCAAGTTCTACACCATAAACAGAAGGGAGCCTCAGAGAAAGAAAACTGTCTGGTGGCAGAATCACGGGACAGCCCAAGCTGAATTGCAGATTTTGTTCACGATCAGGAATAGAGGGAGGTAGACAAGACAACTGCAATTAGGAAAAATTTGTCAAGGACAAGAAGATAACTTCCATAATTCTGGACAAAAGAACGATATTTATATAACTTGCATTAATCTCTATCGGACATGAGTAGAGGGAAAGCAAATAATGCATCAAAACTAGCACAAGACTGGATCAATATATAGAAAGTGTTGGTCGAAGATTTCCATAAGGAGCATTCTTTATTTAGGATCATATGTTCACTGATTCTCTGATTATCTCCACAGAAGAATTTCTAGCCATCCTGACACTTATCCTACTATTAGTGTACACACACAATTTTGGTGGATAATATCTAAACTTCCTTCTCTGTAAAGACTCTCCAGATTGTTAACCATAATTATGCCCAAGAACAGAATACCTTTGTTCACAATTATAAGGGGGGGAGGAAAGAGAAACTTAGCACGTGCCAAATGATGCAACTTTTATTCTACTCCGTGGCATTTCAAACTCATCTCAGGAAAATGATCATATCACCTCGCACAATAAAAATTGGTAATAGTAGGACGTTGACAAATTCAGTAGCAATCAATAGTAATTCTTCTACTCATTACATACCTCAAATTGTACAATCGGGTCCGCGGCCAACAAAATAGGAAAGGAAGGCGTCACCTATACATCCAAAAGCACAATTAGTATCATTTTTCTCTGCTTTCTTCAAACTTTGGAAGAAGGGTATCACAAGTACAGCTAGTTATAATAGGTAAAGGTAACTAATGCAACAACTTAAAAGTCAAAAGACTGGTGCAAACAAATGAATGATATGGAGTAGAATAATTTAGTACCAGAAAAAGATAAAGAGCAAAGCTAATAGAAGACCACACTTACATCTGCTACCAAAGGCCATTTACATACATAAGATTGCATTTGAAACTGCAAAGAAGCAAGTGGACATACAATGACATCCCAAATAAGACCAGCCTTATTATACGGGACAGAATGTTGAGCACCCAAGAGAACTCACATACCGGAATAAGGCTCGGTTTGTTTGTTTGTTTGTCTGTTTGTTATGTCTGAGTTTCTGACCTTCCAAATAAATATATTTTCCCCTAAACATTTTGGTCTAGTAAAAGTTCATGAAAGCCATGATGAATAAATTATCAGTAAACCACTAAGAATTAATCGTGAATGGAATGAAGAACCTACCAGATATGATAGGAAAATGAAAAATTGCATAAGTAACTCAAAAAAACCTTAAATGATTATAAATGGAACAGTTCGGGAAGAGAACCTGGCTTCAATTCTTAAATGGAAAGGGAAAATTGGAAGAAATAAGTATGACAAAAAGGCTCATAACATAGAGTTCATCCATCAAACACACTATCCGTACTTTGTTAATTAAGGAATTGATCTGAGTCAGTTTCTAAAGCACGACATTTCAAAATCCTGATATTCTCTCTTACCTTATTTTCTTCCAGTGCCCTGATTAAACAAAAGGATGGTTTCAACATATGTATGTCTTAATAAACTCAATTAGATTGCTAATCAATGGTGACTAAATAACGATACAGAAATAGAAAGATTCCTAATGGCAGGTATAGAAATATAAACAAACTGTTTTGTACTAGGAACATAAAACTTTCAATCAGTAGAAAACAAGGTCCAGGTAAATCCACACGTTGTTTTAACATTTGACAGGTGAGTAGGTTTAATGCAATAGAAGGACAAGTGTATACCACAAAGATCCGCTGCAGCTGAGAGGTAGTGCTCGCATACTTCACATTCGATGTATTGTTTTTTGTAATGGACTCCTTACAATGTGGACAGTTCATATATATCGGTAAACTTCTATTCAATAAGGGGAAAGCACCGCCATGGTCGTCAGCAGTGGGAGACTTAAGATCAGAATCAAGCTCTTCCACAAAATCTGCAACTTCTGTTCTCACATTCTGATATTTCCCTTGCCTGGTTGATTGCATAGATTTATTAGAAGGCAAGCTCCCATTCGCCACTTTCTCTTTTGACTTGTTTAAGTTTTTCGCTTTACCACTACTGCTACCCATATTTATTCCATTTGACTGCCGTCTAGTTCTACCATTTCCACCAACTTTACCTAATTTAGAATGATCTTGTCTTTTGTCTGATTTTTCCACTGATAAAGGTACCACATTCTCCTCAGCCACTGAGTACGATGAACCAAGGTCAGTAAGATGATCCAGAGATAATATAAACCTATGGCCACGGGGACACTCATGTTCAAACCCCACATATATTGTGGCAAACTTAGAATTGGCAGCCTTAATCTGTTTGCCACCATTTACAATCGAAAGAGCTGTATTGGAGCCAAAATGTGGAAATGCATTGCCATATTTATTGCCATTTCCAGAACTGCCATTATTCGTTGCAGTATCAGCAGAAGCAATATGTTCAACCTTTTGAAATTCTTGAGCATATACTATTTCACCAAGTTTGTCCAGACCCCTTTGTTGTTCATTATGTAACTTAACAACTTTTTCAGCATCTTGTAAAGGTTGTTTTCTAGACAACAGTGGAGGAAACCCTGAGTTGGCAGCAGCCCCTCCGGCAACAACTTCAGAAAATGGCTTTCTCATTGTAACGTTAAATAACCCTCTACCAGCACTTGCAATTGTACTCTCATTTCCATTGATATCTGAAGGGAGGCTTTTTTGTATCCCAAGTCCATTTGGAGTTCCGCCAGCATCCAACTGAGAAACATCAGATGTCTGACCGTCTGCATCTACAACAGTTTCAACTCTGTTGTTTTTATCTAAGGGAACTTGCTGGGAGTCTTTGAGCGGTGAATGACTAGTATCTTCTAGCTTCTCTATAGTCCATCGCAGAAGAAACCTCTGGGTTTCAAAAAAGCCGCTCTGGAGTAAACCTTTTGAAGGGTCATAATATCTTGAACCACCTACACGGATCAAATTCCATGATGAGGATTGAATGGGCCCCTTAACAATTCCTTCAGGAAGCTTCACACTAGGAAGAAGCTTATCACATTCAGCAAAACTATACACAACATTTGCTGTTTCAAAGTCAAAGGGATCAGGTCGGAGTCGCCTAGAACGGCCACATGCACAGGCATGGAGGTATACAAATCCACTTGAATGAGATTTGATCTCATCTGTGGAAAGAGTCTTGATGTCATGCTTTTGATGCATGCATGGTTTCCCAGTCAGACTAACTGCATCACATAGTTGCCTTCCAGAACTCCAGATTGACGTGCATTCATCCTTCAACTTTTTAATATAAAATTGCAAAGCAGGCCCCTTGACCATTGAGTTAAGAGTGGACAGGGCCTTCTTTAAATGATCCTCATGCTGAAAACTTGGATAACAAGGAGGCAGATTATCTAAATAAACCTCCTTGGCAACTGGAAATGCATTTTCACACCACAAGGTTGAAAATCTAGTGTTCATTCCAATACCATTCGCCAGATGAGATACTGCAGATTCATATGGGTCTGAAGAAGTGGCTACAATTTCTGCGGGTTTTGCAGACAGAATTCTGTGAAGAATTAGCTGCGAAGAAGATGACCAGATTTCCAAAGGCGGGAGATCAGGGACAGTTATTATCTTTCCAGAAGCAATAGAGGAAGAAGCAGAGGCAGCAGCAGCTGCTGCTGCTGCAGCAACCATGCCAACACCAACAGAACTGCTGTTAGAAACCAAACCACCTCTCCCTCTTAGAAGATCAGTCTGCCTATAGATGAAATCCTTCACAGAGAGAATGTCCTCCTTGATTGCATTTTGTTGTTGGCTTTCAAGCAAAAGAGAATCTGGTGTCGCCTTACCATCTAATACATCTTGTACAAGACCAATTGCAAACTCAAGAGATTCACCAATCTGAATTGAACTAGCATCTACAAGTGAAACAGACTTTGAAGCATCAAGAGAAAAAAGAGGAGCAGAACTAGCAACAGCACCACTCCTTGAACCAGTGTGGCTGTTTTCAAAAACTGAGAGTGTACGACATTTTTTGATTGAAAATCGGATTTGTGCCTCAAGGGATGATTGCAATTTTTTCCTCAGACCACCTTCAGATTTGTTCACAGGTCTTGCAAGTACAACAACAGAACTTGGTCCTTTGGTGGGCATGCCTGGTCTGACTGAGCTATTCAAACTCGGTGGAACATTTGGAGAGGATCCCTCTGAAGGCTCATCTATATTACCACTGGGTTGAATCTCAGAGAAATCATCGTAGAAAACAAAGAGTACAACTGGGGTACATTGACCAGGTAACAAAGATGTACAAGAACCTATATTGGCTGAAGCATTTCGATTTAAGATGCCTTGGGTTTTACCAGGAGATGCATTGATAGGTGATGCTCCTGAAGCAGATATACGTGACTGAGCAGAAGAACGCGGCCTAGATGTAGCAGATGACATATTCTGTGACCGTATAAATGGAACCATTGTGTGTTTAGCAGCTTGCAAGACCCGGAATCTTTTTAACAATTGAGTATCAAACCGTGACCCCTCCTGAATAAGTATTATAATGTGACAGACCTGCAGCACTAAAGTACGATCAAATGACTTACTACTTCGAAGATTTTAAATTAGTGCTGAAGGTGAGTATAAAAGGATAAATTCTAGACAAAGTTGAATGATCTTGGCATTCAGCTAGATGTGCTTAGTAGCAATATCAACACTACAACTGGAAGTTGAAAAAAAAACTGCATATTATGTGCTTGATATTACTGCTTCTCTTAAAGGCATCCGGGTTCATCATATTTGTACCTTGAGTGTAATCGGAGAAGACTGAAATTACTTTCTTGGGATTGGGGTTGTGCGGGGGGTTGCAATTACATGTACATAGCTATAATGAGATTTTTTTCTAACATCTTACAAATTCTGGGAAAATAATTTAGCCATTCACAACCCTATTTTGTTACAGATACAACCATAAAGGCACAATAACTTCTCAGATTCAACAAGCTTTTTAGTCACAGCTACACAATTCATTTTTTATTTGAGCCAGAAGAAAACAAATGTGCGCCCCTGGGCCTCTTGAAATCTTTTTGATAAATTAGCATCTACGATAGGCTTCATTTTAGTAAATTCAGACACATGAGGCATTAAGTCCAGGAAAAAATCAGAACAAGATTATCCTGATGTATCACTCTAAAGTTGATACATCCATTTATGGCTGATTCTCTTGAAATGCTAATGGATTTCTTGTGACAAGTGAATACACCCATACAACTGAATTCTCACAGCACTCTACATCTATCTAACTGAAATGGAGGATCACTGTAAAGTAGATATGCCCATTCTGTTCATTTTTTCTTTCGGTTTATTAATGAGTTCCCAAACATTAGGAAAAGTTGGATTTCCTTGACAGTAAAAGTTAAGAACAAAGCCACAGTGTACTAGTAAATACACTTAACGACTAGTGAAAAGTAAGATGAAGAATAAACCATCATATTAATTGCAACAAACCAAGTACAGATCAAAATATATAAGTTAAAACTGGGGAAGAAAACTTACAGAGAACATAAAGATCAAACCCTGAAGATCTCCAAACTCCTGGTCCTCCAAAGCCGACTCAAACCCAATCCGGCCTTCTGCAGATACCTCCTCAGCAAACAAGCAATCAGCCAAAGAAAACTGCAAGTACAAAATCCCCTGCTCATCGTCGTGATAATAGCTCAAATTCCTGCTCTTGAACCATTCACTCATCTCCGGGGAGATTTTATCAGTTTCGACCCGAAGTGGAGTGTCTAAATTCCCGGAGCCGAAAACATTGGAGTCGATTAGTTTGTTGATGAGATGGGCGATGTCGTGGCGGCGCTTGCCTATAAATCCGACGACAACGACGCCGTTCTTATGGGGAGGAGAGGAGTCTGGCGGCGGCGGGGGTTGGGGAGGGGGTGGGTGGGTAGGGGCGGGGGGCGGGCGAACGAGAACTCGGATTGAGTGAGAATGGGTGTCCATGGAATTAGGGGCCGGCGTTGTGCAGTTGTTTCCAGCTTCGAAGAGGTTAAGGTGACGACGACCCCGGCCCTCGAGACGATTACACAAAATTGAATTTGAACCTCTACCATACTTTAGTATTAATACTCTTGAAATAATGGAGTAATATTTGCCCTAATCTTAATTATTTTCCTGAATTTTTCAAATTATAAAAAATACATATAAAAAATCTTAATAAAGGAATAAATAGTTTCACCTACTATTTAAAAAAAAAATGTTATCTCAACGAGTATGGATTTCTTAAATTGTTGAAGCTTTTGTCGAGTTTGGCATAAAGTAGCTTTGGGGTCGATGAAGATCAACGTTGATGCAGCTTTCTTTGATGTCACAATAGAGAGTGGGAATAGTTGTCTATGATGATACATGTAATTTTGTTGTGTGGCGAATAAAGGTATTTCTGGAGAAATAAGACGTTGGTGAGGGAGAAGTGATGGGTCTTCACTAGACATGTTCGCCGGTTGAAAATCGTCGGTTTCGGTTTTCGGAAATGGCGAACCGATCCGCGAACAACCGGTTACGGTTACTGTTACGGTTTGGCGGTTTTAAATTTTTTATTTTATTTTATTTTTTTAATATTATCTCTGTTTTCGTTCGTTTTTATTCGTTTTAACTCATTTTTTAGAAAATACATTACTAGAATTGAATAAAAATTATATAACTTAAATTTATACATTAAAAATAAAAGAATTGTGTATTAAAAAATATATATATATATATATATATTTTTATATAAAAACAGCCAAACCGGCGGTTAACCGTCAAAACCGGCCAAATCGGCGGTTTGCGGTTTTTCAAAAAGTCAAACCGTAACTGAACCGCCAATTTTCGGTTACGGTTCGGTTTGTAAACCGTAACCGGCGGTTTGGCGGTTCGATTTTGCGCATGTCCAGTCTTCACGAGACACAACCTTGGATTAAGTCGTTGGAGGTTGGGCGTGTGGTTGCTGGTTCGGACATTGTGGTCGAAGCGTCGGGAATGTTAAGTTTTTGGTATAAAAAAAAATTAGTAAATTTTTGGTAATTTGATTACAAGCTGCAGGCGTCTAGTTCGGGTTTTCATGGAATGTTCATTGAGTCGAGTTACTTGAGATGAGAAGTATAGAGTAAGTACACCAATTAGCACGCAGAGCGAGTGGGGAGAGCTTCTCTCTATAGAGAGTAGCTTCTCCCCCACTCCACCGGTGTAGTCCTCCGTTCGCCGTCGCAGATCTTTCGTTTTTGTCTTTATCCTACTGTTTCGTCACCACCGATCCGTCGCCGCACCATCTGCTCTCATCTCCTTCAGTTTTTTTGGCCAGATCTGAACGGTAGATCTTTAGATCTACTGAGTTTTATCCGGGTAGCCCTCATCGCCGTCACCTCCGCCGCTGCCTCCGCCGCCGCTAGGCTCTGTTTTTTCTTTTCTGTTTTTTATGTAGTTTTTCTTCGTTTGTTGGTTGGGATCAACATATAAACTACTTCTAACGGAGCTACGATGACCATTGAGGTATTTCTTTGTTGATCCTGTTTACTGCTTTTCTAGATAGTATTTGGTGCTTGTCTAGTTTAGTTTTTTTGATGATGCTTGTTTGGTTTCTTTTGCGCCTTGTGCGTCTGTGGACTCTTTTGGTGGTTGGGCTCCTTGAGTTGGACTCGGGAGCCCTGGTGTTCTGGTACTTTTGAATCGGGTACTCGGTGGAACTTTGTCTGATTATTTTGTTTCCTATTCTTGATATGAGAACACCTTAGTGTGGGGTTGACTCGTTTAAAGATTGGAGACCTGGGACACCTGTGTTAAAGGCAAAGGAAAACTCGTATTTCCTCTTCACACGATTGGAGTGGACCGCGATATCCGTTTGGTTTGAAGATCAAGATCTTACGCTCGTGATTTGTAACTTTATTTTATGATCTTGTAAATCCCCCATCAAAAAAAAAAAAAAATTAGCACAAAGAGCTAAATCATTTATTTCTCCCAATGGGTCAAGCCGCTAGATTTTGTGGTTGGCCTTCTCGATGTTCATTGTTCGCGCTATCGTGCTAGTACCTTTACTTTATTGTAAAAAATAATAATAATAACATTTTTCAAGATGTACATTATATCTTCGATTAAAAAGACAAACACAAACACTTAGGGTATGTTTGATACTCCCTCCGTCCCGGATTAACTTTCATACTTACTGTTCATCCCCTTTTAAAAAAATATTATAATAAATATAATTTTGAGATATAATTTTATAAAAAAATAAATAAGTGAGTTGACTTATGTGTATATATGTACCTTTATGACATTAAATTTAATATTTTAGATATTGTATGGGTAGAGTTTCTAAAGACCAAAAAAGTAGGTGTGAAAGTTTCTTTGGGACGGGGGAGTATGATTTAATGAATTTGGCCTGAATGGAACGAAGGTTTGAATGAAGGGGCAAAATCTGATAAGTCCATTTCACACATTGAAAAAGCATAGAAAGACAAGTTTTATTTTTAATTCGAATAAGGTCAAAATGAGTGATAAATATACTAAACTGTCCTTCGAATATTTAAATTCGAAAATAATTATTTAATTACTTAGTCAACAATTTTTTAAACTAGTTAGGTAAAGCAAACATTTAATTCTTCATATTAATTACGTTTCCATATTAGCAATAATAATAAACTGATAAATATTCCATTGATTTCGGAATTTTGAAATTGCATTTTGAATTCGAAATTAATTGTCAAAACTTCATCTTCTTCGAAATTTTCACGAAGACAACTTCCTAGAATGTATTGTGAAGTCAACTGCCCTTCTAATATTTAAATTTGAAAATAATTCTTTAATTACTTAGTCAACAATTTTTTAAACTAGTTAGGTAAAGCAAATATTTAATTCCTCATATTAATTACGTTTCCAGCAATAATAATAAACTGATAAATCTTCCATTGATTTCGGGATTTTGAAATTGCATTTTGAATTCGAAATTAATTGTCAAAACTTCATCTTCTTCGAAATTTTCACGAAGACAACTTTCTAGAATGTATTGTGAAGTCAACTTCCCTTCTAATATTTAAACTCGAAAATAATTCTTTAAGGATTAGTCTTATATAGAATCAATTCCTTATAAGGAATTGAGTTGACTCGGTCAACTTAAACCCTAAATATTCAAGAATATTGTCAACCCTAAATATTTAAGAATATTGTGAATAAATATTTTGACTTGGTCAAATTTTTTTTTTTTTTTTTTTTTGTAATTTTTTTTTATTGGTAATTTTTTTTCGAAATTGTGTGTGTTGAAAAGTGTAAGTCAATATTACTAAAAAGTGTAAAACAATATTACTAAAAAGTGTAACACATTTTTTTATTAAAAAGTGTAAGTCACCATAATTGAAAAGTGCAACACAACTTTTAATAACAATAGGAGCTAAAATTCATACCCCTACAACAATTAAAACCAAAAAATTATAGTAAAGCAATTAAAGCCAAATTCCTACTTAGGCCATCTCCAAGGGAGAGGCAAATGGCATGTTTATACCCCAATTGATCTCAACGCATACGCAAACGGTGAGGCTAATTGCCATTGATGAATAGTGTGTGTCAAATTTGCCACAACACTATTCACGTGGCAAATTTTATTTATTTATTTTATTATTTTGATTTTGATTTTAATTAATAATTATTAAGATTTTAAAATTAAAAGTATACAATTTAATTTTAAGACAACATTAATAATTTAAATTACAAAAATACAATACGAAATAAAACATAAATACTACAAATTTAAATTACAATAGAAAATAAAACGAACATACTACAAATTAAAATTACAATACAAATAAAACATACGTACTACAAATTTAAATTACAAAATGCAATAGAAAATTAACGAAAACACTACAAGCACGCTAAATTTAACACAACGAGCATAAATATAACTAAACAAAGGAAATACAAATTAAATATAAATACTATGAATTTCAATATTCTGGTAGATCACTTCCAGACCCTCCAATATTATCAAAATATTTTTTAGTATTAATATGTAATTGTGATGTATTTTGTAATTTAATTGGGTGTTTTGTGTGAAATTGTGTTTTTTATTTTGTATTGAATGAATCATTTTGTTGCTTAATTTATTTAATTTAAATTTAATCGTAATAAAATTTAATATTTAATTATAAATATTTGATAAAATGGAATATAAAAAAGATAAAATTAAGAATATTCTAAGAGAATATTCCCGTTGAGTTAAAATTTGAGTTGAATGGTTGGAGATGATTTTACTGTTTGACTCAAATTTGGTGGCAAATTGGGGAATTTAGTGGCAAATTTGCCACCGGGGTGGCAGGGTTGGAGATGGTCTTAATATACCTAATGTGCCCTTAAGAATTCATTTAAAACCATAAATACATATTAATATTTTCAAATCCTTCATAAATTGCGAACCACAGGGTAGAATTTCCAAAATCTCAAAATGTTTTATTCCTAATTAAATGTTATTCTCCCAATCTTTCCTTTTCTACCTAATAATTATGCAACATTTCAAATTAAATTACACAAAAACTTATATACAATATTGCATACATGCATTTCAGTCATTCACACACAGGTTCTTTATAAATACACCCACAAGCTTAATTCACACACATTTTTTATAAATACACCCACAAGCTTAATTCAGACACACATTTTTTATAAATACACTCACAAACTTAATTCACACACATATTTTTTATAAATGCACCCACCGACAGAAATTGAACATGGTCGTCTTCTCCGAACAGTTTTCGGTCATCTCAAGCCGCGGTCGGACGCTGCAATTTACGATGACCTTAATCCTTAAATATTTTATATTTTTTTAAATATTATTTAATACTAATTATTATGGGTCAATGTTATTTTGTATTACGTGCAATAATATATCTTACTACATGCAATAATATATGTTACTATATATTATAATGTGGGTTACTTAATCAATAAAAAAAATATAAAAATATAAAAGAATAAGTATTACTATATAAAATTGTGTTATTACTACATATAATAATTTGTTTTACTACATAAAAAATTATATGTTACTACATACTACAGTATGAATTACTACATTGAATAGACGTTTGTTACTATATGTAACTTTATCAAATGATCTAATATTTTTTGCATCATCCTACAATAAAATATTTTGTATTACAACATGATTATTGTGTTTACTACATTCGATAATATATGTTACTACATATTATAATGTGAGTTACTACATCAATAAAAACACTAGAAAAAACGTGTTACTAAATAAAAGAATTTGTATTATTATATAAATAGTTTGTGTTATTACTATATAAAATAATGTGTATTACTACATATTACAATTTGAATTACTACATTTAATATCCCGCGTTTGACAATAAAATAAAAGATAAAAAAATCACAGAAACGAGTAAAAAATCACTAGAAAATAAACGGATTAAAATTTTCGAATTAAGCTGTCAGTGGGTGTATTTATAAAAAATGTGTGTGAATTAAGTTTGTTGGTGTATTTATAAAAAATGTGTGTGTGAATTAAGTTTGTGGGTGTATTTATAAAGAACATGTGTACAAATAATTAAAATGCATATATGCAATATTTCATACAAGAGTAGCCCATTAAATTATACTCATAATTAAAATTTAATATCTCTAACCTCTAACATAAATATATGAATCCTTAGTTGACTTCTTATTTTCCAAAATTGAAAACATTTCTACCTAGTTAAATGCAACATTCCAACAAACTTATCATTTCGAAATCTGTCCAATTGAATTCGAAATTGAGGACAATTTTTTTTTGGATGTACAACTATACCTTTTATCTAAATAAATTTCGAATTTTAAATATTGAATTCCATTAAAATTATTAATATATAAGTTTTTTTTAATACAAATAAAGTCAAAATCTGTAAATATATATATATATATATATATATATATATATATCGAACGTCCATTTATTATTTTTTCAAAATTCAAATATACTTCTGCATTTATGTTATTTGTTATTTTTACATATGCAACAAAAATTGCATGCTGTAATTGCATAAATATACTTATGTATTTATGTTATTTATTATTTTTACATATGCAACGAAAATTGCATGTTATAATTACATAAATATACTTTTGTATTTATATTATTTATTATTTTTACAACCATTTCTACACATTACATTTCGGGATCAACATCAACATGCACTCGAAATTCCATCTAAGGTGGTTGAATTTTATACATCCTGAATGCATTTTCGATTTCTACAAACTGCATTTTTTTATCACACTTCTGCAATAGTGTTGCCTGATGCAATTTCCAGGGCATTTTTTAGTATTGTTATTCAATCTTAACTGCATCTGTTATCTCATCTGTCAATTTTACAAACTGCCATCATACGACATATAATTGCATCATGTGAATTTTTATGTGTGCAACCCATTACACCAATACATTTCATTAACCTACTAATATCACTTCAAAATTATCAATTGTAGATTCGCCAAATAGATATAACAAACTTTCAATATAAAAAACAATGAAATTGCATAACCTCAGTCAACATTTTTTTCAAAACCAGAATTCAAAACAAATATCTTTCAAAGCAACCACAATTAATCCAAAAAACACAAACGATACCAACATAGAGTTCATTCATAGGTAATGAAAGAACCATATTAAATCCAATAAATACATAATCAAGCAAAAGCATACGTCAACAGTTTTAATATTAGGTAATAAGCGACACGACACACAATCTCTACATATTCAATTCCACGTAGTTCGAATCGGATCAACGAATGTCTTTGCCATTCTAATACGCATCTTGCTTGCATCATCTCGACCAAACGCTGCATTCTCTGCCCCTCTAAAAAACTCTCAATTAATCTACAAACAACCACACCACAATCCAGCGTACCGTGTGTTTGCTGCATAAATTATTCCATCTGCATTAGTTCATAGCAAATGCAGATTTATACTTTTACACAAATTACTGTAATTAAGAGCAATTTTACCGGAGTCTGAAGACATTATGACTTTCTTAATATCATTATCCACTGCATTTGACACAAATTTTTAATTTTAATTACAATGAATTATTTATGAAAAGTATTCTAATTGCACAGTTACAGTAATGTAAAATTAATATGCTTATATAGTTTGTCGAACCTTTTCGCTTTCTTTTTTTCTTTTCAACTGACTTGCTCTTGGCTGAAGACCCTTCAACAGTAATATGATAGAAATTGTAAACAAAAAAATGTGTTATATGCAACAGCCTCCAATAAAAATATAATCAACTATGATGAACACATGTCGTAACCATCTAGAATATACATTTCAGTTAAAGCAACAACACGAACATCATTATATAAAAAGTGTATTCATTCAATATATTCACCATACTCTGGATGTCAAGTGTAGACATGTATATATACAGTGCACCCATTGTCTATGAAACATCATATAAACTCTAAATGAAATGACTCACTTTCAAACTATTTTGCATATTGCTGCACAATGTTTTAAATGCAGTGATGTACATGTAATGTGTATTAATGTTTTGCTACTATGCACTTAAACACCAGCCGAATGAAACCAGCATACGTATGTGCAGCTTCATCCGCAATTTGCAATACTTATTACATTAAATTCGTTTTTCCCAATTACATCGTACCTCTGGTTTTGTAGTTCCTTGCATGTTCAATATCATCCTTGGTTCTCTTCCTCTTTCAACCCCCTTCTTCTCCATCAATACGAACCGGAGTATATTTAATTCTGGCCATCTACCCAATAAGATGCAAAACACAAGATCATCTCTTCAACTGGTAAATTCAAAGTTCACAATAACAGACTCAAAAAACGATTACCTAAAATTTCTAAACTATTAAACATAAGAATCTGTAAATAACTCTAAACTATTACGGATTTCAGCCAAAATGCAAAATATATTCAACTCATCTAAACATTAAGACGATCAGTAGGCATTATATAAAAATAAAATTAGTTAATAACTGTAATATTCCACCCTACACCGATCGCACACACATCGACAACGATCACACACCAAACAAATCAAGAAACTTATGCAGTTCATACGCGCGTTGTATAAAAAACTAAGAGGCGAAATACTAACCTTCAGAGTTGTCTGCAACCGTCGACTATTCTTTGTCTCCGCGAAAACTATATTCCCGTGCAGAGAAAACCCTTCTTCCTTGAACTCGTTTATGCAGAGAAAACCCTTCTTCCTTCTTCATAGGATGAGTGTAATTTTGCTCAAAGATTCTATAAAATTAATTGCATTCAATGCACAAAACCTTTTAGGAAGGTAGGAAATTAAGGAAGGTAGCTATCTTGAAATGCGGGGAAAGTTTTGTGCATTTGGAATTTAAATTTTAAATTCATTTGACTAATTATGCATTATCAAAATATAAGGCAATTCAAGGGTATATGTGTCATACAATTTTGAATTTGGTTCTAATTGTTTTATTAAAATTCAAATGGATTAATTAGCCTAAACACTTAGTGGGGTGTCTTTAGGTGCAACTCCCCCTTAATAAAAAGTGTAAGTCATTATAACTAGAAAATGCAAGTTAGTATAACTAGAAAGTGCAACACAATATTATTAAAAAGTGCATGTCAATATACTTGATAAGTGCAACACAATATTTTAATGAAAAGTGTAAGTTATTATAACTAAAAAGTGTAACAAAATACGACTAAAAGGTGTAACATAACATTACTAAAAAATGTAAGTCACTATAACTGAGCATATTGTTGGAAATTGTAAGTCAATACAACTGAAAAGTGCAACAAAATATGACTAAAAAGTGTAGCATAACATTACTAAAAAGTGTAAGTCAATATAACTAAAAAGTGTAGCATAACATTACTAAAAAGTGTAAGTCAATATAACTAAAAAATATTGTTGAAAATTGTAAGCCACTACAACTGAAAAGTGTAACAAACTATATCTAAAATGTGTAATATAACATTACTAACAAGTGTATGTCATTATAATTGAAAAAAATATATGTGTGAAAATTGTTAGATGTGAGAGTTGAACACCAGACCTCAACGTAAAATAGATTATTCTCAACTGATTGAGCTACATAAATTATTATACATGTTTTTCGCGTATTTTAATTTTATTGTGAATTCTACTCATTTTTTAAGGACTCAATTCCTTATAAGAGACCTACCCATTCTTTAATTACTTAGTCAACAATTTTTTAAACTAGTTAGGTAAAGCAAACATTTAATTCCTCATATTAATTACATTTCCATATTAGCAATAATAATAAACTTATAAATATTCCATTGATTTCGGGATTTTGAATTTGAAATTAATTGTCAAAACTTCATCTTCTTCGAAATTTTTACGAAGACAACTTCCTAGAATGTATTGTGAAGTCAACTTTATTGATGTAATTCATAGAATGTATTGTGAAGTCAACTTTATTGATGGTCAAATCTATTTATATTATATCTTAGGTATTATACTGGTAATATGCAGAATGAATATATAGTTATAGTGAATGTGCAGAAATATATTCCATTTTTAATGGACGGATGCAATGGATATTACATAATGAAACATATGCTGCTGCATTTGTTTGTGATATATGTAATAATATGAAATATAGTTATTGATTTTGTAATTAAGATACATATCTTGATAAATATATCTTTAAGATTGATCATATGTATAATTTAAAATTATTGATTATTATATTTTTATATTTATGTTAGATCGAATTACTTTGAAAATTAAACTAATCTCAATTGATCTAAAATTAACAATGCTAGTATGAGCATGTTTTCAATTTTTTTTTTATGTTTTTAACGTAAGACAAATCAATATTTATGATGTTAATTTTACTTTTTATATACTTTTTGAATATTTATATTGGATGATTAGTTGAATTCTCATATAAAGATTGTGTTGCATATTAGATGAAATAAATGTAATATTAAATATCATTTAATGTATGAACATATGATAGTTGGGCAAAAAATATGGCATCAAGATTTTTGCAATGGTTCAGATGATATGTAGACATATCAAATAGTTGTACTGAATGTGCAGAAACACCTTAAATTTCTTATTGACTTATGCAATGTATATTACATAATGAAACATATTCTACTGCATTTGTTTGTAATATATGTAATATTATTGAATATAGTTATTGATTTTGTAATTAAGATACACATCTTGATAAATATATATATCTTTTTAAGATTGACCATATGTATAAATTAAAATTATTGATTATTATATTTATATAATTATGTTAGATCGTATAACTTATATGGTATATTTCTTATCATAATATATAGGTTTAAATTAATATAAAATTTTATTAGGTTTATTTTAAAAAAATTAGACAATTATAAGAAATGTTGATATGATAAAGAAACTATAAATTTTAATATTTATTTATATATATATATATATATATATTCATATAATTTTAATTTATTATTTACATCAAATAATATATTAGATATATATAATGAAACGGTTATAGAGCATTAGTTGATTAGTTGTGTTATGCACGTGGGTATATAAAACGGTGAAGTAGTTTTTAATAATTAGGAGTATTAATTATGTAACTTGTCTTGTTTAATATAAATATGAAAACTAGGTTTAATGAAATATCCTTTTCAAGTCTGAACGTTTAGTTAAATAAATACGTTCAAGTGGCGCACGACTCAACAACTTGTGAGAAGGCGCATTCGCTACAAAACTCTCAACACTCTAGTCCCCACCTATCCAAGGTCGGGTTAAAAACCTCCTCCGGTAAACCCTATGGGAAAAACCCGGATGGAGGAAAACCGTGCCTTTTCATTTAGTGTGGGTACCCCTCCCGAAAAACAAAATACAAGAGTGCATCTCAAGTAAATAAAATTCGCCCTAATCCAATCTATTACAAGGGCAGGGAAAAACCCTATGGCCAAAGTAGTTGCTAATCTAAGATACTGCAATAAAAGTCTTGTCAGCCCCCAAACATGCCTCGACCTAGTCTTGCCAATGCATAATCCAGTGGCGCGTTCCAAGCTGATATGTGGTATGTCCAATGTTCTCAGCATCCTCGTATACACCTTGTTAGAGGGTACCTGCCTCCAATGCATACCTGCAAAAATACCACAAACACAGCAGTACCAAACCCAGAAAGGTAATAGAACGAATAAAGGGTGCAACATAATAATTACGGAAACATAAGCATATAAACCCTAAATAAATTCGAATTGGCCATTAACACCCTTAATAAACCCCCCAAACATACACATTTCAATCTGTATACCCTTAATCACTCTCTCAAGGTTGTAATATTTATTCTCAAATCTGAACTTATTCCTACTCTTCCATATATGATAGATGACGGAAATAAGGCACAGTCGGAAAACCCTCTTATGTGTAGTATCAATGCCTCGGATTTGGTGAATATCATCTAACACCTCCTTAATACTGCGTCGCCTACCATTCCAATCAAGCCAAAGGCCAAGTCTCGTCCAAATTACTTGGGCGAATGGACAATCGAAAAACAAGTGGTTAATGGATTCTTCTCCATTAAAACAGAAAATGCAGCGACGATCTTCCAGATCAGTATAAGCGTGATTGGTGCGAATGCGCTGCCGAGCTGCCAACCAGGCAATAAAGGATGCTTTCGGAGGAATATAGGAAGCCCATAGATCTTGAAATCTAAGCTCCGGGTGCCTGTTAGTTTCGGTAAGGGCTGTATAAATTTGACTAACCTCGAGCCCCCTGATATTAGTCATCCGTTCCAGTGTGGCAATAGAATTCTGAACCCCTCCAAACTTGTCCACAATGATGTTCTTAACTTTGCAAAGGGCCCGACGCAGCATAGAATGGTTTGTGCCGAATCGCAATTGCCAAATTGTTCGATTTTTGAGCCAATGGTCGTGGACCCAAGCAACCCAAAGTGTAGTCTTCGTTCTATGGATATCCCATAGAGTCTTGCTAAGCAAAGCCTTATTCCAGATTTCCATGTTCTTCAACCCTAGCCCGCCATTGCTCTTTTCTTGGCAAATATCAGCCCAGGCAACTAAGGGGTGTTTGCCGCTCCACAGAAACTGCCTGCATAGAGATTCTAGCTTTTTGATGACCCCTTTAGGAACGGGTAGGACGCCAAACCAATAACTAAGAATACCGTAGAGGACCGAACTGATAAGTTCAACCTTCCCTGCATAAGACAACTTGTGGGAGTTCCACTTAACAATTATATCACGAATTTTAATCAAAAGAGGCTCATATTCAGTGATCTTAATCCTACTAGCCGCTAGGGGGACCCCAAGATACTTAACCGGAAATGCATATAATTTTGAAAAATTGCATATAATTGAAACTAAGCAAAATTTTGAAAAATATATTATTTAATATAAATTCTAAATATAAATCATACGATTTACATTTAGAATGAGTTGAATTTCAATAATATAATATATTGTAAGAGTATAAAAAGAATCATAATAATATATCTAAGAGTCATTTCATAACACCAAACAAATATTCAAATTGCATCTGAACGATATGAGAGCATATTTATTACATATTCATCTATGATATGAAATACTTCGGGTTAATATGTAGTTTATTCGTATAATGTGACTACATATTTGGATATTTGTTCTAAGATTATTACTTAATTTTGTTTATTTTAATAAATAATTGAATCGATCATTAAAAACATTGACAACTATTTAATTAAAAAAATTATAAGATCATTCAAAAAAGAAGACATCCAAAACACATTATATAATTACTGAGTTCATAACAATAAATAAAACAAACAACGAATTAAAAGGTCTTTAAACTATCAATAATAAAATAATAAAGATACTAATAGTTGATTAGATACCTATTCAGTAAAATTTGTTTTATCTGTTCCAAACACAGTAGCGCACGTCAATGGGTGATGTCTGCCTTTTTTTCCACATCTTTTGCATACTGTAGGCTTATCCTTAAGAAATTCACCATATGACGTAATCCTCTTCTGCTTAGGTCTTCCAGGCTGTTTGTTGAGGACTGGAGGAAGAATTTTTTCGGAATCAGATATAGAACTTGATTCAAACTTTTCATTTTGTGGAACAGGTATCAAATCCTCTTTATTACACTGTTTGTAGATGGAAGTAAAGAAGCATTCTTCAATTCTGTCTTCAATAGAAGAACAATGTACAATGTTTCTTTATAACAGCAACGGCATGAGCACAAGGAAATCCTTTTATCTGCCACTCGAAACATGTACAAATATTATACTCAAGATCAACTGTGACAGAATTTTTGGATCCTACCTCGAATTGTCCGTTAGGATACAGCGCCACAGACCACGAAGCACTTATATTTGCTAGTTCATTCCAAAGAGCTTCTTTGGAAGGTACGAGTAAACCAGTCCATTTATTACTAGATTCCCGTCTCTCGACAAACCACCTTGCAATCTCTTTTCGTATTGAGTCTATCATATGAGTAATAGGTAAAGCTCTTGCTTCACGAATCCAGGAATTAAATAATCTGCTGCATTTGAAGCCATTTCTCCATACCTTTTTAAATGAGGAGAATATGATACAACCCATCTTTCAAACGGAAGATCTTCAAGCCATGTTGTAGCAATTTTTCCACCAACTTGAACAAATCCGCCATATTTTCCCGGTGTTGAGTGTTCCATCCACCACCATACCTACCTTTTAAGGTTTGAAATTAAATGATACAAGCAGTAAAAATGCGAAGGCTCGTTCCATACATCATAAGCCATCATCAATCTAGTATTTATGTCGGATATGTAAATGACTTTTTTTAGATGTATTATTAGATCACAGAGCTTAGTTAAGAACCAAGTCCAATTATTTCTGTTTTCAGCAGATACAACGACAAAAGCAACTAGGAACAAACATAAGATATAAAAAAAAAACGTGAATTAATTTAACAACATATATCATATGTCATATTGTACTCTTATGTTAATTGCATATTGTAAACAGGTCCTAATAAATTGTTTAAAACATAATATCAAATTAAAAGATTAGAAGTAAATTTCTTTACCATTGTTTCCATCTTTAGCCGTTGCTGCGAGCAAAATTCCCTTTGACCTCCCTTTAAGAAATGTATCGTCTATAAAAAACATCGGCCGACAACTTTTAAAATCTTCCTTGCAAGCATGAAATGAAATGAAAATCCTTTCGAAGTTATTGGTTATATTGTTCTTTTCCAAATCAACTATATTTCCGGGATTAGTACGCTTCACTGCATCACTATACCATATCAACTGATTATAAGACTCTTCGTAACTGTCAAATATATCGTCCCTTGCAGCTTCAATACCTCTCCAAGCCTTCCAATTAGGAACCTTGAATCCATATCCATGGTTTATATGGTTTAGAACTTTGTTTCCAGTAATGGTTGGATCTGCTTTAACATTATCTATGAGGATATCTTTTATAATTTTAGCCCCAAATCTATTCTTTCTTGCATTTAGCAAGTTTCCAACACAGCTATGGACTAGATTAGCTTTAGCCAATATAAATCCTGAATTCATAGGTAATCGTCTGCCTCTTACGAACCACTCACAAGAAGACGAATTCTTCTTGCTGCATACGACATATATATACCTAGGGCAATTCTTAACATATGTATATTGGAAGTTTAACTTGGTGGAGTACTTTATCAACTCAACTCTAAATTTTGGAGCACCTCCAACAAAAACTGCACCTATCTTCATTAAATTGACCCAGTGGTCGGACAAATAAGTTTTTGTTTTCTCTGAAGGACAAATATCAAAATTAGGAATACTACCCAAGCCAGTAAACTCTGATGAATCTTGAATTTGGATAGATTTATCACTAAGATCATTGTCATGATCTTTATTGAATGCATATGAAATCTTATCCTTTGATGCACCCATATTATCCAAAATAACTAGATTTGAAGAACTGTCTACTGCACAATTGTGAGAAAGTTGCAAGTCGACTGCATAATTTTCAGATTGAAAAAACTCTACTGAAACTTGAACAAACTTTTCACTTGACATTTGACAATATTCTAATAATACCGACAAATCAGAATTAGAAGATATGCAACAATTGTTTATGCAACCAACTGAATATGACATTGTGATAGTTTTTTAATATAGATTAGGAGACATACCCATGATCTGATTCAGGATCTCGTTGAACGTGGTTGATTGATTAAGACGAATCAACTTACATCTGCCGTCGAATTCGATTTTCATTATAACCACTGAATCCATTGATGCTTATTTATTAGATAACTGCCGAATCCGTCGAATAGACTATTTCTACGAACTGTAGAAATTACTGCATTCAGAATGATTGAAAATAGTTTTGAAGGTCATAAACAGAATGAATCGGGGAGCTTTATAAAAATTCAAATTAATGGAATATGCAGGGAAAGTTTTGATATGGAATGATTTGTTTGATTGAATCGATAATTATGGAAGAATAAGTTGTGGAAATTCCATAAAAGGTGGATTTATTTATATAATATTATTATAAATTCGAAATATCAATTAGTTGTCAAACTAAAGGGTATAAGTGGTAATGTATGTTGGTTTTGGACCTTATTTGTTACGGAGTATTATTTAATTTCTTGTATTTCTATGTTTTTTGGTCTTATGAAATGACTCTATGAGATATTAATCCTTGAATGAAATGACATAAGAATCATCATTCTTAATTTCTTACCATGAGAATGAATGTGAGAATAAAATATAATATTGTATAAATTTATTTAAAATTATTATTATTGAGTGTTGTTAAAAATATATTATTATTTTAAATTAATATTATCATTAATTATTGTTAAAAATGTGCAATATTGTACCAATCAATTATTGTGCTCCATGACTCGTTTCCGCCCTATTCTCTTTCTTCTCCTTCTAGAAGAAATTTAGGGGGTGTATTTGTTGTGCATTCTGTAGGATTTTTTTGGACTTTCAAAGTTTGGGAGTATTCAATTCGAATTTTAAAAAATCTTTTAAAATTTTGGGGTATTCAATACGAATTTTAAAAAGTCTTTAAAAATTTTGAGGTATTCAATACGAATTTTAAAAAGTCTTTAAAAATCTTTAGGTATTCTATTTGGATTTTAATACTGATTTTGTTGGATTCTCCCCAAAAAATATAAATAAATTGCACTATCCAAAATCTCTTCTAAAAACAAGAGATTTCAACGGATTCTCATAGAACTTTGAAGACGAAAGATCAGAAGTGGGAATGACAATATTGACCCGACCCGCGGATACCCACGAGCTTTGGGTAAGGTCAGATTCGCCCCTTATTAAGGGGGTGTATTGATTGTGGATTATGTATGATTTTTTTGGACTTTCAAAGTGTGGGGTATTCAATTTGAATTTTCAAAAGTCTTTAAAATGATGAGATATTTAATACGGATTTTAAAAAGTCTTTAAAAATCTTTAGGTATTCAAGAGTCTATGAATTTAAATACTCTATGGATTTTGTTGGATTCTCCTTAAAAAAATATAAACAAATTGCACTATCCAAAAAAATTTCTTAAAAATAAGATATTTCAACCGATTCTCTTAGAGAATTCTAAATAAAGAAGAAAGATCAGAAGTAAAGGATGACAATATTGACACCCACGAGTACCCGCCCCACCCCACAAGTTTTGGGTCAAGTCGGATCCGCCCCGTATTGAGAATGGGCCCCACCCCACAAGTTATGGGTTAAGTCGGATCCGCCGCGTATTGAGTACACCCCCTAAGTATAGGTCCGAAATATTAATAATATATATATATATATATATATATATATAATATTAATTAAAAAAAAAACTCTTCACAATAATAGTTTCAGCGCCCGAAATTTATGAAAATATATGTAAATCAATAAAAAAAAAATATTTCACAATCCTGTCAATTCTATCAAAATTCATATAAATCAATAAAAAAGTCAGTCAAATTCTGCATAGACTATGGAAATTCACGTACTTTTTAAAGTCCATAAAAATTCAATAGAATCTCAATTGAATACACCCCTAATTATTGGTCAAGTTTGGGTCCTAGGCCCGACCCGCGGGTATCCGATCCGCCCGAATTAATATATAAACTTTATATAATATATATATAATATTATTTAAAAAAAAAACACTTCACATTTAAAAAAAAAACTTTTTGCATCAATATCGTGTTTATGAAAATTTATGTAAATCAATAAAAAAATATATCCACAATCTTGTCAAGTTTATGAAAATTCAAATAAATCAATAAAAGAAATCAGTCAAACTCTGTATGAACTCTATGGATTTATAAATCCACGTACTTTTTTAAAGTACAAAAAAATTCAATAGAATCTCAATTGAATACATCCTCCTCCTTTAGTGTTAGGTGAAATGGTGATGAAAATTGTATTATTATATTATTGTTTGGTGAGATTATAATGATTAGATGATTACATATATTATTGTATTATTACATTATTGTTAAAAAAATTATAATGATAGGAGTGATATTAAAATGATTTAACTTAGGGTTGGCAATGGGGCGGGTATGGGACGGGTTTGGCCTTTCCCAGGACCCGCCCCGCCAAACTTTTTTAGACCCGTTACCTGCCCCGCCCCGCTTCAATACCCGCCAAAACCCGCCCCGTTTTGCCCCGTGAACCCGGCGGGTAAACCCGCCCCGCCCCGCCATCACTTTTTTTTTAAAATCTATTTATTTAAAAAAATAGCACATTAAAATCAACTCTTAAAACTACAATAAAAGATCAATTCCAACATCAAATAAAACATAAAATTTTAAATATAACATAAAGTTATAAATAACTAATCACAAAATAAATAAATAATCTAAGGATCTAAGTCTTTTTTGAAAATAGAGTAAATCGGCTACAATTTTAGAAGCCATCCTAAATCCGCAGAAATAAAGTACAGTAAATCAATAAATCTTACAACCACTCTATATAATCTAATTAGTTAGAATTGTTAGATGCCTTACCAATGGAGAGGGGAGAATTAATAAATTAATATTATAATATATATATATATTAATTTTTAATATATATATATATATATATACGGGTCGGGGTCGGGTCGGGTATATGTAATCCCATTACCCGTCCCATACCCGGCGGGTATTCGTTGACCGGGTATTTACCCGCCCCGGGACCCGTTTGACCGGGTATTTACCCGCCCCATACGGGCCGGATTTATGCGGGTCCGGATTTTTACCCGCCCCATTGCCAACCCTAATTTAACTATCTCGAGTTATTATGTTTACTCTGAATGGTTTTTTAAAATCAATATTTAATTCACTAAATAAAATAGGTATATTATCTCTCGGAAAAATATTAATTTTGGTCACTGAACTTTATCACTTTTTCAATTTGGTCACTCACATTTAATCACTAAGTTTTTCTATCAATTTTGATCCTTGTTGTTGTTAGTAAATTCACACTGACTAATTCTTTTTTGACACCATTTTCTTATTTTAATTCATAAATAACTCCAATTTTTTATCTTTAATATGTATGGCTAAGAAATACAAAATTCACAAAAATATAGTGATTTTATGTGAGTGACGGAGCCAGAAAATTATGATTGGGGGGCCCGATTTGTATAAGAAGTTTTGGTAGTTTCAACTTAAAATGAAGCGAAACAATTTAAAAATTGCTTAATTATTAATACCGTTAAAAAAAAAATTAATCATTTTCTTTCTTTAGTTATAATTTAATCATGAAGCCAAACAATATGATACTTTTAAATATAAATCTACAAAAAATTTAAAACACTATTTAAAAAAAAAACATCAATAATATTGTTCAATTTTAAGGATATTTTTGTGAGTTTAGCAAAAATTTAGACAATAATTTCAAACACATCATCAATCTATTGACTCGATCTATTAAAAATATATTTTTTAAAGTATTATGAAATAAAATTAAGAAGAAAATACATGAAAAAGAGAAAAAAAAAATTATTCCTCCTAAACTTTGTAGGTAAGCATTCATTTTTTGTTCCGTCTAAATTTAATATGTATATCTTAAAATATGAAAATAATATTTTTATTTATATATAATAAAAATAATTACCAAAATAATACATATATAATTATTTTTAAAAAAATTTAGCATATATATATATATATAAAAAAGTGGTGGGGGGCCACTGGGCCCCTCTGGGCCCAGTGTCGCTCCGTCCTTGTGAGTATGTATGAAGAATCGATAATAGAAAAATATCTAGAATATAAAAGAAAGAAAAAAAAAAGTTTCTGAAATATTTTTAATATGAATTGATAATTTTAGAGAGTTCTTTACGATTAATTTTTACCACAAATGTTAGTAGATGATCATGTCCAATAATTATAAATGGGGAAATTAATTCTAATGATTTTCTTTAAATTATAAAGAATTATTATTTTCTATCAATTTTTTTATGTCGGTGAGTAAATCCGTGACGGAGAGAAAATGTTTGAGAACTTTTCACATCATTTTTTTTTTTTAATTCCTAAATTCTAAACCCAAATTCCAAGAATGTATGTTCAAAACTTTTTTTTAAGAATGAGTAATCAAATCTAAAGTAATAAAGTTAAGTGACCAAAATGATATTTTCACTTTTATTTAAAAAGAATAATGGTAGGTTCTTGAAAATATCAAACTAAAAATAAAAATAAGCAAAATTTAGAATTTTCTTGAATTTTCTTGAATTCTCTATATAAAGACACTTTACTCTAGTTTAAGTCTCACCTCACTCTCTCAACTCAAACAACTCAAACGGCGGGGTGATGAGATCGTTCCACATCACTCTCTCAACTCAAACGACGTTGATGAGATCGTTCCACATGTTTAGTCATTTTTTCTAATATCTTTATATTGGCTTGTTTCAATGTTACAGATCTGTATAGCTGTGAATGTTAATTTTAGTGGAATTTATTTTCTCAAGTTTCTCAATTATAAAAACTGCTACAAAAATATTTGTTTTCTAGATATTGAAGACAAACTGCCTGTACAAATTTTCTTTTTCATGATCACTAGTACTACTCACTGCATTTACTTGGACATAATTTTATCTATCTCAATTTTGGAATTTATAAATGTGTTTGTTTATTGATTTAGGACAGTCGAAACGCGGTAGCTTGTAAAAGATCTACTTTCATCACCTTTTTACTGGATCTCTATTTATTTAAGTTAACTGAGGCTGAAGAATTATCTAAAATTGTTTTTAGCTTTGGAAATTGTGTGACTTAATGAATCATAGCATTTTTTTTTTACTTTCACTCTGTAAGTATTTATTTTGAATTGATTTCTGATTCATTAAGCTCACACAGTTTCTCAAGCAACAAACTATATTTTTGAATAATTTGCTGCCTCAACTAACTTATATTCTTAGATAGAGACCTCGTAAGATAGTGTTGAAATTAGCATCATCTCATCTCGTCTTCAATGGTGCTTGAAGAATTAAACCGTTGAAATATTAGTAATACTCACTAAACTCCTCTTTAAAATTATTGTTCTTGTAAGTCTTCTACTTTTAATTTCAACTATTATTTTTGTGAGATTTTATTTTTCTTCCTCTCCCGTTCAGAGGCTCCAAAGCTTGTTCATAAATTAATTAATTTGCAGGCAACATGATGTTGAAGAACCGGAGCGGTGGGGATTGTGCCGACTCAAAATGTTCAAATTTTAATTTTACCTTCGTACCATTAATATTTAATACCAAATTTACTTGGTGATGTATGTAATTTCAAGATGATGACTGATTATCTAATAAATAAATATGTCAATTATTTATTACTTACATACCCTCCTTTTTTTTTGTTCCAATTTTATTGTTCATTTTTTTTCAATTTTATTATGTTTATTTTCATTTTTAAAATAATATTCTCTTCGTCCCACTATAAAATTTCCATTTCTTTTAATTGTTTTGATTAAAAAATATGATTAAATAATAGATGTAGTGGTGAGAGAGAAAATAATAGATGAGTATAAGATGAAATATAATAAAATAATAGATAAAATATATTCTCTTCATTTTTAATTAAGTGTCACTTTGTCTTTTTTAATATTTTTAAAACAAGTGTCATTCTACACATTTTTCTTGAATTTTGACAATTTTATCCTTATACATTATACTCCCTCCATTTTCTCTTGATTTAAGCTTTTTCCCTTTTGAATATAGTATTATAATAAATCGTGGATAAACCTTAATTATTGTATACATGAATATCACCTACAATATTGGTCACATTCATTGCTAAACATAAATTTCATATTAAAAGTAATTATCATTAATGAGGGTAAAATGGCCTGTGATTATATAGGGCTAGTCTTATGTGAAATATTTCATACTAATTTGACAAAGTCAAAACTCTAAGCCCATTTAATTCAAAAGTTAAATTAAGATAATTTAAAAAAATCCGCAGGTCATAAGCCCAGATTCGGGTTGCCCAGAAAATTCGTGGTGGTTTACATGACCAAAATGTTGTTACTACAAGGTCTAAAAATTTAATACTACATGTCAAAATATTCTACAAATTCACCCAAAAAATTAGCTGTCCAAAATATTTTTGGACATGTAGTAATACACTTTTGAACTTGTAGTGATAAAATTTTGGTCTTGTAGTAACATTGTTTTAGTCATGTAGTAGCCGATTAAGTCAGAATTATTTTAGTAATTTTTCTCAAAAAAAGTAAGTGTCCAAAATATTTTTGTATTTAGAGTAATACACTTTTGGTCTTACAGTGACAAAATTTATGTTATGTGTAACATAATTTTGGTCATGTAGTAAGATAATATTTTAGAACAAAAATAAATATTATAATTAAGGTTGATCCGTTTTGACCCGCTTTAACCTACAAATTTTGACTTAATTGATCAATATTGCATGTATGCAATATTGTATATAAGTTTTTGCCAAAATTATATGCCAAAAATGGAAATAAATGAAATAGGAAATTTATCCATCAATAGTGAAAAACTTATAGTGGAAGGGAAAGAACTAAATTTATCTTTATCTTTTAGTTATCACATTATTTATCAAGTTATTAATTCTCTTTACTTATACTTAATTTTGTTCATAAATGTATCCAAAAATATTTATTCAGATTCAAAGAAATGAGTATTTAATAAAGTATTTATTTATAAACGTATACTAATTAATTAGTACTCCGTAATTAAAATTGAAAGAAATGAGTATAGAAATTTAATAAAGTGAACAAATGCTTTAAAAAGAGTGCTCTCTGTATTGAAAATTGAAGTCCTTAGTGCAATTATTATTATTAGACTGTTGGAGAGGGAATTATTATTATTAGACTGTTGTCCAATGTCTGGAGAGGGAAGAGTGGTTGTAGAGGGCGGCAGCCTATTAATTGACCAAAGCATCCTCTTGTGTCTGTAGAGGGAAGAGTGGCAGTCTATTAATATGGGAAGAGTGGTTGTAGAGGGCGGCAACCTATTAATTGACCAAAGGCATCCTATTGTGTCTGTAGAGGGAAGGGTGGCAGTCTATTAATATTGTGTCTGTAGAGGGAAGAGTGACAGTCTATTAATATTGTGTCTGTAGAGGGAAGAGTGGCAGTCTATTAATTGAGAGGGGCATGCTCTTTTCATTTTTTCCTAAAAGCTACTGAGTTTTGTTGTAAATTTGGTCAGTTATTATTCGTAGTTTTGAGTCGCTAATTTATTTTGACACCATTTTTCTATTTTAATTTCTAAACCTCAAATCCAATTTTTTTTTCTTAGTTACACACTGTTGGCATTTAAAACCTTTTTTTTGTCAATGACGGATTACCTTTTTTTTCTCGTTAATTAATGACGGATTTATCATTAAAATTGATAGAAAATAATAACTCTCTAAAATTGATAGAAAATTATTAGATATCTTATCTTAATATCATATATTTGCACGAACCTTAAGGCCTAGGTAGTGGACCTAGTGGTGCTATAACACTTGAGCTATCCCACTTTGTCGCCACATCTCACATTGGTCTATTTGAATCTATTTCTTCTCAAATCACTCTATTTCAAAATCTTTTTTTTCTTATTAATTTCATATTTATTAATTTTTTATTAATCTTAATCATTAATTTTAACAGTACATTTTTTTAATCTCATATTTTAAATGGACACTTTTAAATCTTATATTTTAAATACACACTTTTGAATATTAAAATATAAATGAAACATATTTTTTTTAAATGAAACAGAACTTTTTAATATTAATTTGATAAATAAAAGTTATAAATATAAATTAGTTATTTTTATATTAAGTATTAAATTAAATATATTTGCTAATTAAAGAACTTCTCGGAGGATTTAAAAAAAAATTCTATTATAATTTGAATAATAAAATTTATAAATATAAATTAGTTATTTTTATATTAAATAATAAATTAAATTTCTCGAAAGATTTAAAAAAAATCTTATTAATAAATTCAAATTTAAATATTCAAATTTAATAAATTCTATTAAAAAATTCAATTTTGAATATTCAAATTTAATAAATTCTATTAAAAAATTCAATTTTGAATATTCAAATTTAAGATTATCATTAATATAATTGAAAAGTGGAACACCATTTACCACAAAAAAAAAATGTAAGTCAGTAAAACTGAAAAGTGCAACATGACTAGGGTGCACAACATGCACTGGAGTGCATACTAGACTTTACCAATAATATATATATATATATATATATATAAAGTTTATATATTGATTCGGGCGGATCAGATGCCCGCGTGTCGAACATAAGACCCAAATCCGACCCATACTTAATATGTGGCGAATCTGACCTGATCCAAAGCTCGCGGGTGGGGTGGGTATCCGCGAGTCGGGTCAATATTGTCATTCCTACTTCTCATCTTTTGTCTTCAGAGTTCTCTGAGAGAATCCACCTGATCCAAAGCTCGCGGGGGGTGGGGTGGTATCCGGAGTCGGGTCAATATTGTCATTCCTACTTCTCATCTTTTGTCTTCAGAGTTCTATGAGAGAATCGTTGAAATCTCTTGTTTTTAGAAGAGATTTTGGATAGTGTAATTTATTTATATTTTTTTGGAGAAAATCCAATAAAATCCATAGAGTATTAAAATTCATACACTATTGAATACCTAAAGATTTTTAAAGACTTATTAAAATCCGTATTGAAACCTCAAAATTTTAAAAGACTTTTTAAAATTCGGATTGAATACTCCTAAACTTTAAAAGTCCAAAAAAATTCTACAGAATTAACAACCAATACACCTCTTAAATGTGAGTGACCAAATTTAAAAAGTTGATAAAATTTAGTGACCAAAAGTAAGTGATATTTTTCCTTATCTTTCAAATTAAACTATCACAATTGTAATTTTATTTTTATGTAAATAAGAAAGAAGCATATGCCAATTCTTGTTTTCTATTTGCAATACATATTCTGAATGAGCTGTCACAGAATATTAATAATTTCACAATCATATTGTTGGAAAGATCTTCTAACTCTAAAATATGGAAGATTCCGCAACCAAGTATAACACCTAGTTTTAGCTTTTAAGGAGCAAAGCATATTTGAGTTCTTCCACTTCAAAACTTTTAAATTGAGTCTACCTTTTTGTATGAAAGAGTCTTACGGTCCAATGAAGTTAAAATTGATTCCAAACCTTTTTTATTGAGTAACACTTATGTGTATCCGTATGCACCTTAACCTTAATTTTAATTTTAAATTTTTATTTATAATTTACCTATACCCACTAATTTAATAAGTTCACCCTTAAATTATACTTTCTACGTCCCACAATAACTTTCACACTTTACTTTTTAGGACGTTCCACAATAACTTTCACACCCTCACAATATCCTCAATTTTACACAAATATCATTACTTTTTCTTCACACGTACACAAAAGTCAACTCATTTTTTTACTTTATATATAAAAGTTTACAAAATTACCCCTCAAAACTCCACTCATTATTAAACTTTCTTAATATTTGTGCCCATCTATATATGCAAATTAATATGGGACGGAGGGAGTATTTTTATTACAGTCTACACCCACTCATTTTATGAATTCACCCCTCAAATCACTTTTTTACAACTACACCCGCTCATTTTATGAGTTCACCCCCAAATTATATTTATACTGCATTTATCTGCACCACTCACTTTATGAGTTCACCCCCAAATTATCTGCACCCGCTCATTTTATGAGTTCACCCCCAAATATTTTTTTAAAAAAATAATTACATTTCAAAAACTATAATCCCTTCGTCCCGCAGGAATTTGCACACTTTCTATAAATGCATGTCACATACCAATTTGCACACTCCATAAAAGGAAATATCTTCATAACCCACCCTCAAAATATACTCTTATTTATCCATATGCCATTACTTTTTCACACTCAATCTACTTTTTACTTTACTTTATTCATAATACTTTACAAAACTACCCCTCAAAACATCACTCATTACACATTTTCTTACACATTTCTTAAATTGTGTGTCCACCCAAGTGTGCAAGTTCCTATGGAACGGAGGGAGTATTATCTTTTTATTAATTTACACAAAATATAATAAAATCAACCCTCATTTATACATTTACAATTTGCAGCCGAGTTACCGTCGATTCACCACTAAATCACCCATATATTTAAAAATAAAATCGTAAAAATATAATTAAAAAATACTATCGAAATTAGTCTCAGATCTCAATTTTTTTTCTTTTTAATATTTTTTTCCATTTTCAGTTTTTATTCTATACTTTTTATTTCTTCAATTTTTTCGTGCTTTTTTTTTTTCTTTAGTATTTTTCAAAAATTTAATATAAAATAATATTATATGTATAATTTTATTATAGTCGCTAATACAATAAGTAATAACCAGTAATACCATAAACAATAATCAATAATACCATTAACAATAATTAGTAATATTTTATACAATAACAAATAATTGCACACATCTAATTATATTTAATAATACCAAAAACAATTATTAGAAATACCACGAACAGTAATCGGTAATACCATTAATATTAATCAGTAAAATTTTATACAATAACAAACAATTTCACACATCTAATTATATAATGTAATACTAAAAAATAATTATCAGTAATACCATGAAGGCAAAAACAGTAATTAGTAATACGATGAACATTGATCATTAATATCTTATACAATAACAAATAATTTCACAAATCAAATTATATTAAGTAATACCATAAACAATAATACCATAAACAATAATAATAATTAGTAATGCCTTAAGCAATAATAAATAATTCCACACAATCAGTAATACCACAAACAATAACCAGTAATACCACAATTAATAATCAATAATATCGTAATTAATAATTATTAATATTAATTCAACAGTGTATTAATAGTAATACCACAATCAATAACTAGTAATACCAATACCACTAACAATAATACCATAAAAAAAGTGGAGGGAGTGCAGATCGGGGTGTACTGAAGAAAATATGGGGTTCAAATTACCAAGCTCAATTGAAGAGAACCCTAACCAAATAGAAGGGCACCCTAGGTCAGCAGTCGACGCCTGAGATTTCATCGACAAGGTCACCGGCTCCGAGTGCCGGCCGATCAGAGATCCATCGACAACATACTCACAGTCCTCCGTCGGACCGTTGTCAACCGTAGGAAGAGGCTGCGCAGGAGCATGGTGAAGAAGACGAAGCAATGTAACTTCGATTTGGACAAAGATGAACAACGAGAGCGAAGCGGCCTCGACCTGAGTGTTGCAGGCGAGCGCCATTGATGTCGGAGAATCTCCTAGATCGCGAACACGAAGGAGATTGATTGAAGCAGTCGCGTCGATGGTCGAAATGAGCAGAGGTTTTCGGCCGCCATGGATCGTGGCCGAGATGGAAGATGATGTCGAATGTCATGGAATTGAAGAATCGCGATTGCAATTTGAGGAGGGGTCTCGGGCTTCAGCGGTCGGGACGGAAGCGCCGCCGTCGAATATGGTGGTGGCTGGGTCACCCACACTACTACAGAATTGGGCTTGGAGAGCTTTGAAAAAGGGTCTTGCAGAGCTTTTAAAACAGCTCTCCAAGTGACAGCTCTCCAAGCTAAGAGAACGGTTAAAAACCGCTCTCTAAGTAAAAGGACTTGGAGAGCGGTTTTGAACCGTTCTGCAAGTAAAAACTGAATTTTTTTAAAAAAAAGCTGAATATAATTAAATAATCAAATTATACTGAAAATAATTTTAAAACTTTAAATGTAATAAATTTTTTTAAAAAATTGGAATCTAATTAAAAAAAATTGACTGTAATAAATTTTTTTAAAAATCTGAATCTAATTAAAAAAAAAGGGGGAATTATTCTGAATCTAATTAAATAATTGAATTAAATACTCGTGTCGATAATAGTGGCCTTATATATGATGATACCCCTCCCAATTTCGAGATTAACACTAAATCCTCAAGATTAACACTTAATAAATCTCTTGAATAGAGAAGAGCTAGACGATTACAAATATAATAATCTCTTAATTATCCTCCTCGATCTAGACGATTACAAATCAATTTTTATAATATCTCTCACAAAAGCATATTATCAAACACCTACTTTGAGTAACTAATTCAAATTTCAGAACTCAGCAAAATCTTATAAATCTATGAATAACTAATTTCGCTATAAATCTTGTAAATCTATGAATAACTAATTCAAATTTCAGAACTCAGCAAAATTCAACCATTACAATTTACAAGTATTTCATCAGAATTCACAAAATCAATCCCCAAAACTGTTTTTTCAAAATTGGTAATTAACAACAATTTAAAACGAAATTCCAGAATCAATACTTACGAGAACAACAGGATAAGTCACAGTGATCAGTAAACAAAAAAAAAAAAAAACAATTCAGCTAATTAATAACCAAAATAAGAAATTACCTCCAAAAATTGAAACAAGGTACTATTATGAAATTGAGAGGCAATTGACTGAAAAATACTATCACATCGGCAGCTCCAAAAGCCCCTCCTCCCTCTCTCTCTTCCTCGGAAAGCAAATCCCTTTCCCAGAAGCAAATCGTTCAATTGGCCTCCAAGGGCGAGCAATCGAACGCCATTAACATCGTATTAACGGCGTCGGACGTCGCCGTCGACGGTTTATGCGTCAACCGTTGCGGATCTCACAAATCAAAAATTTTAATAGGTTTAGAGTAGATAAAAGGGTAAGGATAATGAAAACAAATCCAAAATTAAACTGGTAAAACCAAAGCAGAAAAACTTATCTTGTTAAAGATAATTTTAAATATATACTGAACTTACTAATTAAACACAGTTCCGTCAAACAGTCGTCCACTTCCGGCTCCCTCCCTCTCCCTCTGTTGAGCAACAACAATCATGAAGATCCTTGTAGCCATCAAGCGGGTTGTTGATTACGCCGTCAATTTTGGATTCTGCGTCAACCGTCGACGGCGATGGCCGGGAGTGAGGCGACGGCACGAGAAGGGAGAGGGAGGCGACGACGACTGTTTGGGGGAGGGAGGCGACGGCGACTGATTTGGGGGAGAAGGTTGAAAATGCGTTAATGGTGGGGGAGAAAATTAACCAGCTGCTTTGAATGTTTGGGGGAGAAAACGCGTAGAAATAAATTGACTTATGAATCACTATCCAAGTGTATACTTGGAGAGCGTTTCTAAACCGCTCTATACCCATCCTTGCAAAGCGGTTCTCAACTGCTCTCCAAGAGTTTCTCTTGGAGAGCGGTTATGAACCGCTCTCTATGTTAATTTTTTTTTTTATAAAACCGCTCTCCAAGTGTTACTTGGAGAGCCTGTTTGAAAAAAGAGCTCTCCAAGTTCAGCTCTCCAAGCTTAAATGTGTAGTAGTGCCACCGACAGACATGGATTTTCGGAAGGTCCTCTACTCATCAAATTAAAATTCAGGTGCACCGCCGACCAATTATAATTAAATCATACCTATAATATTATTTTGTATTAAGATTAAAAAAATACACATGAAAAAAATGAAAAAGAAAGGCAGGAAAAAAAGTATAAGAAAAAAAAACGAAGAAATAAAAAATTTGAAAAAAAAGAAATTTAAAATGGGAAGAAAAGAGGAGGGGAAAAAATTAAAAAGAAAAAAATCGAGATTTGTGGCTAATTTTGATAGTTTTTTATTAATTATATTTTTACAATTTTAAAAAAAATATATGGGTGACTTTGTGGTGAATCGGCGTTAACTCGACAATAACTCGTCTGCATATTGTAAATATATAAATTAGAGTATTATTTTGGGGTGAACTCATAAAATGAACTAATGCAGATAATTATGATAAAACAATAATTTGGGAATGAACTCATAAAATGAGCGAGTACAGATAACTGTGGTAAAAAAAGATTTGGAGTGAACTCATTAAATGTGTAAGTGCAGATAATCATAGTAAAAAATGATTTGAGAGGTGAACTAATTAAATGAATGAGTGTAGATAATTTGAATTAAAAAAAAAAAAAATTTGAAATTGAGGTAGTCATCATGCACTCAAGTGCATTGAAGTATTTGGCTTTTTCATTTTTAAAAGACAAATTATTAGAGTTTGAGATTTTAATTTATATACAATTTTTTAATCTTATAACATTCATAGTCCACTACAACAATTTCAATAAGGTATGAAAGTAAATTTTTATTTGATATTGATCATGAAAAAAGATGATCAACCGCCACGTCAAAAATCCTAGGAATCTTTGTTGGAGGGCCTCATAGACAACTTGTTGATTAAGCGTGATTCTTTTCGAGCCCTCTTTGTCGTTTTTTTTTTTATCTTTTCTTTCGACGAAATCTTGTCGATGAGAGTGTTTTTTCGACAAAATATTGTCTACCATATATCTTATTTTCAACAAACAAGTGTCGATCGACATTGATTCATCAAAAAAATATCAATGTTTTTTTTTGTGATTTCTGTTGATTCTTTGTTGGGCTTTTGATTTTGGAATTGTCGGAGATGGCAGCAGCAAGAGTCGGAGGCAGCAACGGCCGTGGGGGTTGGTGGTGGCTAGGGGTGTAAGTGAGTCGAGCCTACTCGTGAGCTACTCGTGCTCGACTCGAAAAAAGATCGAAATCGACTCGAAGTTAATCGAGACGAGTCGAGTTTCGAGCTACTCGAGTAGCTACCGAGTTCGAGTTCGAGCTCATAAATACTCAGCTCGAAAGGCTCGCGAGCCTAATCGAGTTTGAACAATATTTACTATTTTGCCATTAATATATAAATTATATTTATATACGAGTAATCGAGTCGAGCTCGAGTTTATTTTAGAAAAAATATGTTTTAAAATTAATTTTGAAAATTATATAGGTAATCAAGTCGAGTCGAGCCGAGCTCGAGCTTATCGAGTTTCTTATCGAGTCGAGCTCGATCTTTAAAATTTTAGGCTCGACCGAGTCGAGTCGAGTTTCGAGCCTCGAGTATAACAATCGAGTCGAGTTTCGAGCTCAGCACTACTCGGCTCGTTTACACCCCTAGTGGTGGCTGCAAAAATTGGTGGTGGTTGCAAAAATTAGCTTGACTTATTATTATTATTGTATTTATCCATGTTATACATGTGTTGAAACGAACCTAGAGGCCTAGGCCCACCTCAGAACGAGCTTATACAGACTTGTTTTAAAAGCCCATTGGCGAGAAGGCCTTTCCATATAGCTTGTTAATTTTCCCCATTTTCAGGGTTGGACTAGTGGGTTAAGTTTGGATAAGGTAAGTAAGCCAAAGACTAAGGCTAATCTAGAGTCTACATTCAGTTATGTGATAAGCAGGACACGAGTCACTTGGAGGGAGTCCGAGCCGGAGTTAGCTCCGATATTTGCGGGACAAGTTAGAAGAGGTCCTCGTCAAGTCCGAGAAAAGGGGGAGACATGATTTCCTCCCCCTAGGCACGTTTTATACGTTTTATCACCATTATCATTAACACATTCTACTATTTTGAGATACTTACACACATACGCACTAGCTATAATTCTGCTCTGAGAGAGTGGCTACGTGGAAACATTATTTTTCATACATACGTATTGTGCATTACATTGCATTTCAAGGAGACCTTCTCATTTGTGATTAAATGTTCTTCAAAACTTTCTTAGGATGCCGATTTTCTAGCAACCTCGTACCGTGCCATTTTCATCCAATCTATCACCGGTTGATCAAAGCAAATTTTAATCATTTGGTTGTGCGTTTATTGACATCCCTAGCTTCATTAATCCAATTAACTCAATATAAGATCTATCTTGTTACGGAATTGTATCCACAAAGCAACTCCTTACAAATGATAAATCAAGACAACTAGAAACGCAATGAATTGAAACGTATAAAGAACTCAAAGAAAGAACACGGGATTTACGTGGTTCGATCAAATGATCTACGTCCACGGAGGATAGAAGACTCTCTTCACTAATCACAAATGAAAGTTACAGATTACAAGTATTCACTAAGCTTGATCTCTCGAAACTCTCAAATTCAGTAACCCACAACCTATGCACTAGATGGTGTATTTATAGATGTACAATGCATTGGATAACCGCCACTAACCAAATAACTAACTAACAGAAAAACCAGAATTAACTAACTCTGAAAATCTAGACTTCAGCGGAGTTGTCTCAGCAGACTTGGCTAAGCAGACTTGTCTTCAGCAGACTTGTCTTCAGCAGACTTGGCCCCCAACTCTCCTGAACTGACTTCAGATAACTTGTCTAGCAGAGTTGTCCAAACTCATAAGCAGAGTTGTCCAAACTCAATAATTTCAGATTAGTTGACTCCTAACAAGACCACTAAACCTTATCAGTTGAATTACTCCTTAACTCAACTTTGCTGAACTCCAAGATCAGAATAATAGCAACTCTTCTGATAGATAGAATTAGATGACATCCAATATTGCATTAATCCTAACAATTCTCCACCTTAATGCAAGATTGCCTTCTTCCCAGCCCTCCTCAAGGCTGTTTGTCCATTCTCTTCTTAATGAACATCCCAGGTGCTAAGGTTTACCAACTCCATGCAATGATTGAACTTATTGCTTGGTAATGCCTTAGTCAACATATCAGCTGCATTCTCTTCTGAAGCTACCTTCTGAACTTCAACAATGCTCTTCTCCAAGATGTCTCTAACAAAGTGTAACTTCACATCAATGTGCTTTGACCTCTCATGAAACACTTGATGTTTTGCTAGATGAATTGTACTCTGATTATCACACAGCACAGGAACACTTTTCTGAAATATGCCAAAATCTCTCAGAATGCCCTTCAACCACATTGCTTCCTTCACAGCTTCTGTTAAGGCTATGTATTCAGCTTCTGTTGTGGATAAGGTCACCATAGATTGTAAAGCTGCTCTCCAGGTGATAGCAGTGCCATACAATGTAAACACATAACCAGATAAAGACTTCCTTGTATCTATGTTTCCAGCAAAATCAGAATCCACAAATCCAATCAAAGGTCTCTTGGTATCAACTGATTTTTCAAACAATAATCCTAAGTCTTCTGAACCATTCAGATATCTTAGAATCCACTTCAAAGCTTCCCAATGTAGCTTTCCTGGATTTCCCATGAACCTACTCACCATACTAACAGCATAGGCAAGATCTGGTCTGCTACAAACCATAGCATACATGAGACTTCCTACTCCATTTGCATAAGGAACAGTAAGCATCTGCTTCTTCTCTTCAGCTGTTTGAGGAGATTGCTTGGCTGACAACTTAAATTGTTGGCCAAATGAGGTACTAACAGGTCTGGACTGGTGCATAAGTAATCTTCTCAACACCTTCTGGATGTAACCTTTCTGGGACAAGAACAGCTTCCCTGCTTTCCTGTTTCTGAGAATATCCATGCCTAATATTCTCTTGGCTTCACCCAAATCCTTCATCTCGAACTTGCTACTCAGCTGCTGCTTCAGCTGGGTAATCTTTCTCATACTCTTGCTAGCTATTAACATATCATCTACATAGATCAGTAGATAGGTGCTCTCTAGATAATCTTGTTTACCAATATATACACATCCATCATATTTGCTTCTTAAGAAACCAATAGAAAGCATGAATGTATCAAACTTTCTATACCATTGTCTAGGACTCTGCTTGAGCCCATACAATGATTTCTTAAGCAAGCATACCTTACTTTGAGTTTTAGGCATGATAAACCCTTCTGGTTGATGCATATATATTGTTTCAGCTAGTTCTCCATGTAGGAATGCAGTTTTGACATCTAGCTGATGTAACTCAAGATCATCTTGAGCAACCTTAGACAAAAGTAATCTTATTGAACAGTGTTTAACAACAGGAGAGAATACCTCATTGAAGTCTATGCCTTCTCTTTGTGTGAATCCTCTTGCCACCAACCTAGCCTTGAATCTGATCTGCTCTCTAGCACCACCAAATCCAACTTCAAGCTTCTTCTTGAACAGCCATCTACAGCTGACCAACTTCTGGTTGTCTGGCTTCTCCACAAGGATCCAGGTCTCATTCTTCTCTAAGGATTGCAACTCTTCTGACATGGCTGCTATCCACTGCTCTCTTTCAGGACTGGTGATAGCTTCCTTATAGTTTCTTGGCTCATAATGCTCCACCTCTTCTGCTGTGATCAGAGCATATGACACAAGATCAGCCTGACCAAACCTAGATGGGGGGTGAATCTGCCTCCTGAGCCTATCTCTTGCAAGGCTGTAATTTCTCAGATCAGCAGGGTTGTCCTCCATGGCCTCATCTTCTGAATGATCTTCTGGATCATCTTCTGGGACCTGTTCTGGAACAACCTCATCAGGGGTGTTGTCTCCTGTATCAGCAAAGTTGTCCACCTCCTCTGGGGTCAACTCTCCTGATGTGGGAAACTCCACCTCAGCTGAGAAACTCTCTTCTGACTCATTTACAATTCTTCCATCTAGGTCATGGGAGTTTCCATTATGAGGATATCCCATTACCTTCTCATTAAAATCAACATCTCTGCTGATTATCACTTTCTTATGACCAGGTTCAAGGCACCACAGTCTATAGCCCTTGACACCTATTGGATAGCCAATGAATATACATTTCAGAGCCCTAGGCTCAAGCTTATCCTGTCTAATATGTGCATAAGCCTGACATCCAAACACTTTAAGTTTTGAATAATCAGACAACTTGCCATACCAGATCTCATCTGGGGTTTTACCTTCTAAAGCATATGAGGGAGTTTTGTTTATCAAGTAACATGCAGTACATACAGCTTCTCCCCAAAAGCTTTTAGGTAATTTAGCATCAGTTAACATGCATCTGACCCGTTCTAGAATAGTTCTATTCATTCTCTCTGCTAATCCATTTTGCTGTGGATTAAGAGGGACAGTTCTATGTCTAGTAATGCCCTTCTCTTTACAAAATTCATTGAATTCAGCTGATAGATACTCAAGGCCATTATCTGTCCTCAAATGTTTTAAGGACTTTCCTTTCTTGTTCTCTATCTCAAGTAGCCATTCTTTGAATTTTGTAAAGGCCTCACTCTTCTGTTTGAGAATGAACACCCAAACTTTTCTAGAATAGTCATCTATAATTGACATGAAATACTTACCTCCACCAATGGTTTCAGTTCTTGATGGCCCCCAGACATCTGAATGAACATAATCCAGCAGCTCCTTGGTAGTGTGCTCACCCTTCTGGAATGACTTCTTCTTGGCCTTGCCAAGAATGCACTGCTCACAGAACTCCAGGCTTTTGAATGTCTTCTGGTGGAATGCCCCCTTCTTGGATAACTCCATCAGACCTTTCTCACCCACATGTGCCAGCCTCTTATGCCAAAGCATAGCATCTTCAGAACTCATGGTAACATCAGCAGCACCTGTGATTGTCTCACCAATTAAAGAATATAGACCATTAGACTTCTTCCCTTGCATCACTATTCTATCAGCTTTGGTGACAAACAAACATCCTTTTTCAGTCTTGAATTCATAACCCAAAGCATTTAGTGTGCCAAGAGATATAAGGTTTCTCTTTAAATCTGGAACAAATCTGACATTGGTCAGGATCACATGCTTATCATTAAACATCTTCACCCTCACAGTGCCAATACCCCCCACATTGCAACTTTCATCATTACCCAACAGAACTGATCCACCATCCATCATTTCCAGGTTTTGAAACCAAGATTTGGTGGGACACATGTGAAATGAACATCCAGAATCCAACACCCATTCATTAACAAGTTTGCTATCTGTTATGCTCATGACTTCTGCACTATCATATCCTTTTGCCTCTGCTACATCAGCTTTGGCAGGATCAGTAGACTTCTTATGCTCAGGACAGTCTTTAAAGAAATGTCCTTCTTTATGGCATTTGTAGCAAGCTCTGCTCTTGGCTACAAACCCATTCTTCTTTTGATTTGGCTTGGCATGAGACTTCTTGCCTTGCCCTCCTTTCTTGTCATTCTTGAGTTTGATATTAAGACCCTCAGCTTGGTTCTTGGTCTTCTTGGTTGAGTTTGCTACATGTAAACTCTTAGTTTTTAGAATAGACAAGACTTCTTTGAATTTTGCCTTACCCTCCTTGGTAATCAGCAAAGCATCCTTGAAGCTATCATATGAAGGTGGTAAGGACTCCAAAAGTAGAAAAGACTTCTTGTGATCATCTAAGGTGACTCCAACATTTTCAAGATCATCAACAGCTTGCATGAACTCTATTAACTGCTCATCAAGGGTCTTATCATCTGTCATCTTGAAATTGTTGAGCTTCCTCTCCATAAACATCTGGTTTGACAAAGATTGTGTCAAATACAGATCATCAAGGGTCTCAAATACAGCAGCAACATCCTTCTCCTTCATAACTTCCCTGAACACATTGTCTCCCAAACTCAGGACAACAATGTTGTAAGCTTTTTCCATAAGCTCTTCTTTCTTGGCCTGGTCTGCATCGGATGCAGCAGGATCAAGAGGAGTGAGGGCCTCTTTCAGCCCATGGTGTGACAGCAGAGCCTTCATCTTGGCTTTCCATAAGCCAAAATCTGTCTTACCATTGAATTTCTCTATCTCCAACTTCACAGAGCCCATTTCTGATTCTTGACTTTATCTTCGACTTCCCACAGACGGCGCCAATTGTTACGGAATTGTATCCACAAAGCAACTCCTTACAAATGATAAATCAAGACAACTAGAAACGCAATGAATTGAAACGTATAAAGAACTCAAAGAAAGAACACGGGATTTACGTGGTTCGATCAAATGATCTACGTCCACGGAGGATAGAAGACTCTCTTCACTAATCACAAATGAAAGTTACAGATTACAAGTATTCACTAAGCTTGATCTCTCGAAACTCTCAAATTCAGTAACCCACAACCTATGCACTAGATGGTGTATTTATAGATGTACAATGCATTGGATAACCGCCACTAACCAACTAACTAACTAACAGAAAAACCAGAATTAACTAACTCTGAAAATCTAGACTTCAGCGGAGTTGTCTCAGCAGACTTGGCTAAGCAGACTTGTCTTCAGCAGACTTGTCTTCAGCAGACTTGGCCCCCAACTCTCCTGAACTGACTTCAGATAACTTGTCTAGCAGAGTTGTCCAAACTCATAAGCAGAGTTGTCCAAACTCAATAATTTCAGATTAGTTGACTCCTAACAAGACCACTAAACCTTATCAGTTGAATTACTCCTTAACTCAACTTTGCTGAACTCCAAGATCAGAATAATAGCAACTCTTCTGATAGATAGAATTAGATGACATCCAATATTGCATTAATCCTAACATATCTCTAGTGGTACCTTCCACGGTTCCATACACACATTCAAAGTAGAAGTATTTAGCTTCTAGACAACAAAGTAGAAAGTGTCAATTATATATATGTAAAAGTGATATTTATATTTAAAAATAAATAGTTATTAATTAGTTTAACCATTAATGTGTTGTTATTGGTTAATTAGTTTTAAGTTTTATTTACTTTTCTAGTAACAATTAAATTATGATGTGGTTGTCAAAACTATCGAGGTGTCAAATAGATGTCACAACTGGTTTTTTTTTAAAATATTTAAAACATTTCTATCTAAAACAATACTAAAAAAAAATTGTTTTTAACTAAAAATAATACTAAAAATCGTTTTTAAAAATAAAATCATAAACCAATTTAATTATTACTATCATTTTTTCTCAAAGCTCAAAAGAATAGGACCGGGTCCTCCAAATAACAGTCCAATAAAAATAATTTGAAATTTTGCATATTGTTTTTACTTAAAAACGTTTTGAAAAATAAAAATAATAAGAAAATGTTTTATTCATCTAGCATGTCATTTATGTGGACATTTGTGTAACACTTTAATATAGCTTCGATATCCCGATTATTTATGTGTTGTCAAAAAATAGACAGATGCATTAAATTGCAAAATAAAAATAAAAATTATGTTGTACGGAGTAATTGATAAACAATCCAAAAGTGATGATTTTTTTTTTTTTAATCAACCCATCGTATTATAATTTTCCTTTAGTTCTCAGTATTCCTTCAAAATACCTTGCATGTGCAAATTTTTTTTTTTTTCATGCTTGCACCGCTTCTCATCTTAAATTTCAATTAAGAGAATGATGAGTTGATAATGAATTCATGAGTGTCGAAAGTGTGGATGGACAATGTAAAGATCTGGATATCTATTTGGTTGGAAAGTTTTTCACAAATCAGATTTAAACTTTCCAATGACGATGACAAGAGTTCCCGATCTCCACATTAGGGCTGGGAATGGGTCAAGCTACTCGACAGGGTCTACGGCTCGGCCTATTAAAATTCGGCTAGGCTTGACTCGTTTAATAAACAAGCCGGGTTCAAACTTTTTTGAAAACATATTTAGTTAAATAGGTTGGATTTGAGTTTTTTCGTAAACCAAGCCCAACAAGCCGGCCTATTTAATTAATTTAATATATAATATATATATATATATATAATATAAAAATATAATAAATACTTAATATTTATACTTAAATATAGAAAACATCTTAAATAAGAGTTTCTAATATATATAATTTCTAACTAGTAAATATTAAGCAATATAATGTATGGATTTTTTATGATTTGATAAAATAAAGTGTTGTAGGATTTTTTTTTAAAATACACTAATAAGACTAAAAAGATCTTTAAAAGGCGTTCGGGTCAGACCTATTTATTAAAAAGGTCAGACCAAGTCTTAAACCATAGACCAGGCTTAGACCTAAAAAAATATTTAACAGACTAGATTTTTTTTAATAAAGTCTACCTAGATCTAGCTCATTCTTACCCCTACCCCACATTGTCAATGTACACTTTCACTACCGATTATCAACTTTGTCATCCTCTTCAATTTATAAGTTATTCATCATTTTCTCCATGATATCAAGAAGCAAAATTGAGAACTTAGGAAAAATAAAGAAATGAAAATATACTCAATCAGAGAAAAGTATGACTCTCAACGAGGGAGAATTATATATAGTATTATTTTGAAATGAATCATTTTTACTTTTAAAATATTATATAATTTACTTTTAAAATATTATATTTTACTTGAAAAATATACATATTTCATACCAAACATGTTCAATGTAGATATTGTGATATAATATTGCTATGTAGGATACTTTTTAATTTGAATATATTGAAAGAGGATAAGAAGTTAAATGAGACAATTGGGTGAGTTTTCTACCATATATGTATATTTTATGTGTTGATTTATTGAGTTTTTATTCAATGTATAAAATCTCTGGTAAAATATCCGTAGGTCCACACCGTAACAAAATTGACTTTTGGTAACGGAAATTCGGTTATTATAGTATTTCTAACTAAAAGTTTTGAGATTATTTCGTAATAGAATCACTATTATCACCCCTTAAGCAAATAGAATCACCAACTTTAATAATTTTTTAATAGAGTCAAATGAAAGTCGAAAAACGCATACTACCCTTAATCTAATTATTTAAATTAATTTCGTGATTTAAAACTTATTCGAATTTTTGAAATTCCATAAAATGTGCAGCTAGTCAATTCCTAAAATTTAGGTTATGTTACCAGAAAGTCACTGACTTTCCAAATTCTAAAATTAAAATCTCAGATTCTTTGTTATGCACTGAAATCAAAATAATAAAATTTCCCAAATTTCATATTCAATTTCAATTTATGAGTATCAGATATGCAATGAAAGCAGAATAAGAGGTTCATCTCGGATCCTCTTCACTGTGCGGATTCAGTTTTGGTAACTGCTCCACTGTTCATGAATTTGTGATTCGCTTTCCCTTCACCTTCGAATGCAAATGGATTGCTTATTTCATCGATCGATTCTCTGCTTCGGCGATTTGATTGTCGCTGTTCCAGGTCGTTGAGGCGGGTTTGTGGATTTGTTAGGCGATGCTCTGTTTTGGTGATCTACTGTAGTAGCTGCTCGCGATGAGAGTTGATGGAGTCGAAGACAGGGAAAGAGATTAGGTGGCGGAAATGAAATACGCCGTCGCTACTACCGTTGGAAAAGATGGAACGTCATTGCTTGTTTTGGAAAAGCTAAGAGAATTTTCTCCATTCATATGCACTTCAATATACATATTATCATATTGCACTTCAATATGCATATACATATTCATACACAAATGCATGGAACATTGTCTATATGCACTATAATACGCATTATCATATTCACTTATTGTTGCATAAGCGTATGCTTTTTTCATTTATGTTGTGTTAATCTTTCATATGCCAAAATCTCAAAGCTGAACCAAATGAAACAAAATAATGGGGATATCTACTTTTTAGAAAAAAAATTAAATTTTGGAAGCTGCTTAAATCTTGTTGTTTTCAAGATGCTCTGTTAATAGCTGATTAGAAGGTTTAGTTGACTTAATTATTTGAATTAATTATTTCGAATTTATTCAAATTAATAAAAGGGTATAAGTGTCTTAGAAATTTCAATTTGAATCAACTAGACAAAAAAAAAAAAAAAACTCTAGATTCTATTAGATAAAACTAGAAGTGAAATGACTATATTAGAAATTTACCCAAAAGTTTTTAATGACATAAATTAACTTTTAGTGACATGTTCCGTCATTAATCTTTAATTTTCTGTCACTAAAAAATTTTAGCTAGAGAAACAATAGTGAGAGAATTTTGTCACAAAAAAATATATTTTCTTGTAGTGTCAACGGATAAAGTACATTACATAGTTCAAAGATTGGCGACTTACCCATTCAGTAACTTTGGCACTAAACGTGCTCAAAAGGGTACTGTCGAGTCGGATCAATTCAATAATATACATTCAACCTGCGATTTGGTTTTTGATGCAGCAAGTTGGGAAAAACAATTTTTTATTGTTGGTACCAAAAAAAATAAAAAATTCAGTAGCACGGGTTGCAATAAAGCTAGGGGTAGTTCGGTACGGTATACCGACCATGTCGAGTCATACCGTTATCATACCAAACATTTCGATATTGAAAAAATTCATACCGTTACCGTAGCGAAAATTTCGGTATACCGTAATCTCGGTATACCAAAAATTTCGGTATGTAAAAATTCATACCGTTAACGTACCGTAATTTCGGTATATCGAATTTTCGGTACGGTATATCGGTATACCGTACCATATCGGTATACCGATTCATATAAAAAATATTGAACCATAATTTCATATCGAAATATCAGTATACCAATTCATACCGAAAATATTGAAGCATCGTTTTATATCAAAATTAAATATTTAAGGTTTATTTTATTTAAGTTTTAATAATTAAAATTATTTAAATTTAAAAGTAATATAAAATTATAAATTATATTATAAAATTATTATTTTATTAAGGTTTCGGCATTTCGGTATATCGATATACTGTTTCATACCGAATACTGAAAAATTTTCAGTATAGCAAAATATCGCAGTATGATCAATTTCCATACCGTTATCGTATCGAAAATTTCAGTACGATATCATACCGTATCGAAAATTTCGATAATTTCGATATTTTTTCGATATGAAAAGCTCGGTATACCGAAATTTCGGTATATTTATCCACCCCTAAATAAAGCGGTTCGATTCCTCTGTCTACTTTTCGTGTTTCACTAGTGTTCCACCCTGTTAGAAAATTTAACACGTGTTGCCCCCAATATTATAGTCCGTTGATTATTTTTTAATATGACACATGTTAATTATTCATATATGAAATAAAAAGTGAAACGTGAAAAGTGAAACATGTGATTTCAATTTGCTATAAAATCTCATTTCATTGTGTTAATAAAAAATGTACGAAATATATTTTAAAGTGATAAAATTTAAACACAAAAACTTATATGCAATATTGCATACATGCATTTTAGTCATTCACACACATGTTCTTTATAAATACACCCACAAGCTTAATTCACACACATTTTTTATAAATACACCCACAAGCTTAATTCACACACACATTTTTTATAAATACACCCACAAGCTTAATTCACACACACATTTTTTTATAAATGCACCCACTGAAAGAAATTGAATATGATTGTCTTCTCCGAGCAGTTTTCGGTCACCTCAGGCCGCGGTCGAACGCTGCAATTTACGATGACCTTTATCCTTAAATATTTTATATTTCTTTAAATATTCTTTAATACTAATTATTATGGGTCAATGTTATTTTGTATTACGTGCAATAATATATCTTACTACATGCAATAATATATGTTACTATATATTATAATATGGGTTACTTAATCAATAAAAAAACATATATAAAAGAATCAGTATTACTATATAAAATTGTGTTATTACTACATGTAATAATTTGTTTTACTACATAAAAAATTATATATTACTACATACTACAGTTTGAATTACTACATTGAATAGACGTTTGTTACTATATGTAACTTTATCAAATGATCTAATATTTTTTGCATCATCCTACAATAAAAAAATTTGTATTACAACATGATTATTGTGTTTACTACATTCGATAATATATGTTACTACGTATTATAATGTGAGTTACTACATCAATAAAAACACTAGAAAAAACGTGTTACTAAATAAAAGAATTTGTATTATTATATAAATAGTTTGTGTTATTACTACATAAAATAATGTGTATTACTACATATTACAATTTGAATTACTATATTTAATATCCCGCGTTCGACAATAAAATAAAAGATAAAAAAATCACAGAAACGAGTAAAATAAACGGATTAAAAATTTTGAATTAAGCTGTCAGTGGGTGTATTTATAAAAAATGTGTGTGAATTAAGTTTGTTGGTGTATTTATAAAAAATGTGTGTGTGAATTAAGTTTGTGGGTGTATTTATAAAAAACATGTGTGTGAATAACTGAAATGCATATATGCAATATTTCATACCAGACTAGCCCAAATTTAAATGATAAAGTAGTCGTCCCATATATGAGAACCTCAACTCTCATTTAAAAGTGGCATACACAAAGAAGGAGAAATTTTAAAATACCCACCTTCAACTTTAAAAAAAAAAAATTTATCCACTCTAATATAAAAATATTATATTATCTTTTTAATTAAATTTGAGAGATTTTAAATTCTCATTAAAATTATCATGATCCACCTATTTCTAAATACATTCATTTCAAATATCTTCTCAAATTAAATCCCTTCATCCAAACACAACCTAAAATTGTATATACCCTAAAAAATAAGTTGGTAAATAACCCGATACCCCCACCCTACAGTCCTACACCACTGCCTACAAAGTTACTTTAGTTAAGGTTTAGTCTAATATAGAGTACACTCGAGTTCTATTTTTTTTTTTTTTCGCTCTTCAAATTTTTTCTTTTTTTTTATTTTTTATTTTTTAGCGTTTTAATTTTTCCATTTTTTTAGCTTTTTCTTGTTTTTTTTTTTCTTGTTTTTTTTTCTCATTTTATACCCTTTTTCTTTTTATTTTGTTAAAAAATGTTTTAAAAAAAATTTACTCACCATTCAAACTACTAACATATTTTAATAAATATTAATTTTCTATTATTATATATACATATATTATAATAAAATTAAAAAAATGTGTTATAAATAAAAAGTGAACACAATATTTTTTAAACATGCAAATCATTATAATTGAAAAGTGCAATAAAATATTAATGAAATGTGTAAGTCAACATAACTAAAAAGTATAAGTCATTTAAAATTGAAAAGTGCAACACGGTATTACTAAAATGTGTAAGTCACTATAACTGAAAAGTGTAAGTGTATATAACTGAAAAGTGCAACACAATTTTTATTAAAAAGTGTAAGTGAGTATAACTGAAAAATGCAACACAATATAACTAAAAAATGTAAGTCAATATAACTAAAAAGTGTAAGTCAATATAATTAAAAAGTGCAACACAATATTTTAAAAAAGTGTATGTGAGTATAACTGAAAAGTGCAACACAATATTATTAAAAAATGTAAGTTAGTATAACTGAAAAATGCAACACAATATTACTAAAAATGTGAGTATTATAACTGAAAAGTGATTATAACTGAGAAGTGCAACACATTTTTTTAAAAAGTGCAAGTGTATTAAAATTAAAAAAAGTGGAAAAAAATGTTGAAGGTGGAAATTGAACCCGAGATTTTGTGCTAATTTAATCATATGATGACCATTGGGTCACGACTAAAATTTTGTTATATTATTGTTCTTATTAATGAATAAATGATTACTGAACTGACTGCACTGTGCACAACATGCACTCGAGTTCACAGTAGACCTACTCTTTAGTTAATTAGTAGTAGTGAAATTAATATTTAATATGATTATCTTCTATATTGGTCTTTGAATTCAAATACAAATTAGTGCTCTAATTCATTTAAGAGAATTGAAATTATTAATATTTTTTAAAATAGTGGACAAATGACTTGTAATCATAGTTTAATTATGATTATAATAATTATTAAGTAATGTTTGCCTTATTAATTGTGTAATGGAGAATTATATAAGTGTATTATATAATTATTTATTAGTTGTTGAATTATTAATTATTGTAACGCAGCTATGATCCTTGTTGCAAAAATCGGGTTAGACGGGCGCCTAGCTAAGAGCTAGGCATTCACCGGCCGCTGCGATTTCTTTCTAGTCGTTCGGGAAAATCGGGGGAGTGGCTTGGCGGCGCCTAGACGGCCGCGTTGCTGATTTTTTTCTTTACATTTCTGTTCAAACTCGAAAAGAGGCGATGGGTGAAACAATGATTTAATAAAAGAAAAATTGTAGACACGACCTCGTTCGCTTGCTCCGCCCTACTGCCCGTCTGCCGCTGCTCACTGTGCGTAGACTGTAGATACATTACTTGCCTCACTTTAGTTAGTCCCAACTTCTAAGGATTCCTAAATCGTAATGGGTACGACTATTAACGTACACCTCCATCTTTGTTATTCGCATTCCCCCTTCTATTTAATAACGATGTAAAAAATCTAAAATACCATTTAAGTAAAGTACCAGTACTAAATACACCTCTTTCAACCGTCATTTAAATTCTAACCCTAATTGCAACCGCCACCGTCATCATCACTTTCGGTTGTTAACTTCATCGAATATGTGTCAAAATCTCGTAAAAATATACTCCCTCCGTCCCGGAAGTGTTTGCACCACAAAGTGGGCACACTTTTTAAGAAAAAAATGTAATGAGTAGAGTGTTGAGGGGTAATTTTGTAAAGTTATATGAATAGAGTAAAAAGGTGATTGGAAAGAGAGTAAAAATAATGGCATTTTGTGTAAATATGTGAATATTGTGAGGGTGGGGTTTATGAATAAGTTTCCTTTTATGGGTGTGCAAATAATTGTGGGACGGATAAATAAGGTAAGTGTGCAAACAGTTGTGGGACGGGGGGAGTAAGAAATTCAAAAGAAATCTAAGATTTTTTTTCGACAAACCAGTAGCAAACATATACAATTTTGTCGACAACAATGTTGGTTGAAGATATACACTCTCGTCCACAACAATGTGTTAACGAAAGTACAACATGGAGGTGGTGGGTGGGTGGGTGGGGGCGGGCAGGGAAGGGGTGGGGTGGGGAGATGAGAAATGAAGAAAGGGAGATAGAATTAAGGTTTTGGGAATGACATGTGTTTAGTAAAGAATTTATATAGAGAAAATGGTAATTTAGACAATTTATAAAAAATGTATCTAACAATCTCTTAATTAGGGAGAGTTCATCAATCGGGGGAGTGTGGTTAACAAATACTGAGGTGCAAATAGTCATACCCAATCCTAATACGCTGCACTTTGAAGTTGGTGAACCCTAATGAGCCTAAGGCACTAAGTCCATAGGACTTAACATAATTTGTGAAGGGTCTGACTATTTACATCTTCATTTCGGTTTAGAACACTTTCCCTGTCAATTTAATAATATAATAATAGTTCAAAAACCTCAAAATATCCTTTAAGTAATATTACACTACTAAATGCACTCTCACTACTAATTACACCCCTTGCTCAACCTTTTAACCCTAAACCTAAAATCTGCAGCAAAAGTCGCCACCACCACCGTCGCTGCCGCCACCACCACCACCACCACAAAACACCACAGTTTTCGGTAGAAACAAAACAAAAAAAATTCAGAATTTTCAAAAAAAATTTAAAAAAGTTTCGACAAACCAGCGTCAACCATATACACTCTCGTCGACAACAGCTGGTCGACCATATGCATTCTCGTCGACAACACTTTGTCGACGAGAATGCAAAGGGTCGAGCTTGGTGTGTCGAAGAAAAAAGAGAGAGAGAGAGAGAGGAAGAGAAAAACATGTTGTTGTACCGAGAAGAAAGAGAGAGAGTGTGTACAAAAAAACCAAAATAAGAAAAGAGAGAGAGGGAGGGAACAACTAGACATAGATTTTTTTTTTTTGGGTGGGGTGGGGGCGTGGGCTTGGATGGTGGGTAGTGGGTAGGGGAGATGTTCGTTGTGGAGAGGGATGGGGATTTCTGGGTTTTTTTTTACAGTGGAGGAAGAGGGGAGGGGCGGCCGCCAGCAGCCGTGGTGGCAGAGCGGCGACAGTTTGGTGGTGGGGGGTTGGGGGAGATATGGTGAAAAAAATGGAAAGATGAAGAAGAAAATGGATGAATTAGGGTTTTGAGGTGGTATAGTGAGGGGGTGCATCTAACCGGAGGGTGTGTCTTGTAAAAGACACCAAATTGCTATTAAGGGTATTTAAGACAATTTGAAGGAGGGTGCATCTATCCTAAACAAATTGAGGGAGAGTGCATCAATCGGGGGTGTTCTCAACCGAAATGGAGGTGTAAATAGTAAGACCCTTTGTGAAACATTGGCCCAGATGTCTATAAATTAAAAAAAAAAAAAACTTAGAATTCTTAGACAATGCCTAGAGGCTTGAGGCACTACACCGTTCCACTATCGATTTTCGACTTATTTTAACTATGACTTATGATGATGTAGTTAATTAATGTTGGATTTAATAAGTTGGTGAAGTGAGACTCAAATTAACACTTTTAATATTTAACCAAAAAAAATGTGTGAAATGATAACGTTCACAAATTAGTATAAATTATATTTTATATATCACTATGAGAAGTTCTTATTGCAAGACAACCCTACAATCTTTTTTATCCACTTTTGTAAAGGTATTTATTTAGGTCTCAAACTTAGAAATGGGTAGATTTTTTTATTTTTTCTTTTTTAGAGGAAGTGGGTAGGGTTTTTCTATGGTCAGGAAGGGTGTTCGCCCTTCCTGACAACTGGAAACGAATTAAAAATCGACACGTCATCTATCTTCGTCATAGTGTGAGTTGTCAACGAATTAAAAATCGACACGTCATCTATCTTCGTCATAGTGCGATCTAGTTTTGCACTGTAATAAAATAATTAATTTCTAAATAAAATATATATAATTACAAAAATATCCTTATACTCAAATTTTACATATTTTTATAAATTATTTTAGTACCCCATCCACCACCACCCACCCCCAAAGTCATCTTCTTCAATCCGTATCTTCTACAGAGATCAATTAATTGTGAAGCCACATAAATATTGCTAACATAGTGTGTAACCAAATTTTGCGATGCTTAAATCTATTCTCCTAGGCTACACAACAAGACTTCAATCAATATTCAATAATTTTGAATCGCTAAAATAATGAAACCACATAAACTTTAAGAGAAAATTGAAAATAAAGGGTTGGAAGTAGAAAATTAAGTTAGGGGTATTGTTCGCCGACGAAGGCGCGCAGAGCTTTGCAACAAAATTTTAGAGTTTACAATCGCGATCTCGAAATTGCGATTCTCTCTTTACCAGGTTTAGATTTAAGTTTTGAAATTTGTGTTTTCAAATAGTTTGTTGATGTTGTTCAGTCAATTTGATGGTTTCGTTTCAGATTAGGAATGGTGATAGTTTTTCGGTAGAGATTTGTAAAGTTTAGTAGCGATTATAATTTGAAGAGTTTGAATCGGAGATCAATTGTTTCTCTCAATTGTGCGGAACTGAGGATGAGGAAGATTGGGGTGGCAACAAAGGGATGAGGATCGTGAGTTGGTTGTGTGGCGGCGAAGATAGGGTGATGTGGGGGTAAGGTCGGCGGTGGGGGGTGGGAGTAGAGTAGTAGACGATGATTGATGATGAGATGGAGATTAATTTCCATTTTCATTAATTTATTTTTTTGTTTAAATTTTTGTTTTAAAATAATTATTTGTAAAAGTTTTATTTTGTAATTAAATATTATTATTATTTAAATTTAAAAGGGTATTGTTGTATGCACTAAATTCGGGTTGACTTGGATGTGGACTGTGCTTAGCACGATACAAACATATATATTTATACGGGGGTTATTACGCGTTTATGTGGATTAAAGTGATGATTTGTGAAGAACTTGATGAAGAACACTCAAGAACACAAGAAATAACTTCTTGGAGAAGCTAAAGCTTTAGAAGCTTGGGAGAGTTTATTGCTTTGGGATGGGGTGATTGTATGAAATCTCAACTTGTGTTACAAATGAGCCCATTTGGGCATTATATACTGTTTTCTAGGGGTTGCCCGTCCTTTACACGTGGAGCCTCCGGATTGGACCTTCATTCTGCCCGAAAAGGTGATGGGATGGCGCATTTAATGCAAAACCGCCTCTGGTGGTCGTCCTCGGCGAGATGCCGAGCAACTGGAAAAACCCACTCGTCACTCGCCGTCGTGGTCGCCGGAGAACCTGGTCGCCACGTCTTCTTATCTCCCAAAGCTTCAACTCTTGCCTTCTCTGGCTTAGATATATATCTGCTCGCCAACATCTTTGGGCGAGCAGTTTACTAGAATGTGCTCGCCAACATATTTGGGCGAACACTCAACTATATTAAAAACAATAATTATCTTACATTTTCTTCTTGTTGACCAGTCGTCGCTTGACTTTGTTGACTGGTCGTCGCTTGACTTTGTTGACTGGTCGTCGCCACATAAGCCGGTGATTAGGATAGACTTGTCAAAGATTGACCTCTTTGACTAGGTATAACATTTTCCCCCTGATCGCCTTTCTTCGCATTCGTAGAATGGTAAGGCGAGCAGTGTACTCGTCTCTTTAGATTTGTTTTTGACAAGCGAATCAATTTTGAAATCTTGATGACGTAAAACGGAGGCGGTCGCCTCGTTTCCAACGCCGAGCACGCTTTCCGAAGCACTTTTGGTGACGTATGATTTGACCTGTGTCAGACGCGTGATTGGCGCCTAAAATTTCAAATTTGAGCGCGTGGGGCGCGTGCCGACTTCAAAGGTCGCGCGTGGGGTCACTTTCTGACCTCGAATTCGGAAATGACCCCAAAATTTTGGGAAATTTGCGGAAATGACCCCGCTTTTTGCACATTAGCCCCTGTAAATATTTGCCTATAAAAATGGCCTTCTTCCTCATAAATTCATTTTCCTTTCCTGCAATCTTTTGGATTTCTTCAAGTTTTCGTCCAAGTTTCAATCCTCGAGCTTTTCCGGCGTGTTTGTGGTGGTTTCCGATCGTCAAACAAGGTAACAAACTTACATTTCTTTCTTTGAAACTTCTTTCTCCCCCATTTCTCAAGAAAAAGAAATGGAGGTTGGTGGTGGCTCCGGCAGTGGCTCTCCGCCGTTGGATGGTGGCGCCGCCAGATCCGGTGGCGCCGAAAACTTAGCCTTAGTCTTAGTGGATAGGGCATCCTCCTCGGACTCTAGGATTTACTCCCCCGAACCCTTCTGCGCGAGAGCTCCCAAAAATATACCGGAGGCGGTCGTCGACCTAGAGGGGTCCTCTGAAAGTGATAGGGAAGATGCCGGCAACGATGCCGAGGACGATGATGAGACCGACTCTGATCTGCGCGATCAGAGCCTAGATAGAGGGGTGGGCGAACAGATCGACCTTGCTCGGATCGAAGAGACTCTATCGAGCAGCCTCCGCGAGGACCATGACGAGGTTGTTCGCTATGCAGCGAGCATAAAGGATATATTGAGTGGTCGAGAGGGGTTGGACGGCGACGAACTCTCCAGGGAAGCCTTTTTCGAATATTACCGAAATTACCCACCGAGAGAGGTTCCTCGCCCGTACCGAACAGCCTCTGAATCGATGTACGCGGCATGTGAGTATGCGAGCAGTGTCTCCTTGGCCCACTTGGAAAACTCTCGCAAGAGGTACCAGCTGCCCGCCGATGTCTGCTTCTTCGTTCCCCGTGCCGACGAGAGGGCCGACCAGCCGCCAGAGGGGATGGTCGCCGTCAACATAGGCATGATGGAGGCAGGGCTAAGGTTCCCCCTGCACCCTAGTATTACAAACTTTTTGCGCTTTCTGGGGGTGGCCCCTTCTCAGATATTGCCTAATGGTTGGTCGAACCTGATCGGCATCCTCACCCTGTTCGGCCTGATCGCGGCCGAGAATGGTTGTCGAAACACTTGGCTGAGCCCGAAGGAGATCAATTACCTACTTCAAGCGGTCGAGGTCGGAAAAACTGTGGGCTACGGTTTTTACTATGTAAAAAGCCGTGATAACATTAAACTGGTCGAGGGGGTCCCCAACAAGATCCGGGATTGGAAGACCAACTGGTGGTGGGTGGCTGGTGACTGGAAAAGTGCGGCCAGGCCAGACGGATCACCTGAACGCATTCCCATCGCCACTGAATACCAGAGAATTCGTGGTAAGTTTTTTAATTCTGCTCGTTCTTGTCTATACTGAATAACTCCTCGCTCTTGCAGGTGAACTTGCTCGCACGAGGACTGACGAGCACCGTCTTACTACCCTCTTCCACTATCATATTTGCTGCGCGCTTAATCGTCGCTACTTGGAGAGGTCTTGCCGGTTTTTGAACCGAGAGTGCATGCGCGAGCAGGCAGGCCTTAGAGTACCTCCCCACCACATTACTCGAGAGTTTCCTCCAGGTATTAGAAATATCATCAAGTTTCTTTTTTCTTTTTAAATAATCCTTCTCTTCGAAAACTGAACTTTTGTTCTTTTAGTAGTGGTTCCTGACAAGGTTATCACTTACCTCCCTCCGACCCTCGATCTTGACCGAATCATGTCGAGCAAGATGCTTCGAGCGGCGAGAGCTCTCCGGGAGCGTCAGATCGTTGACGGCTCGGGCAAAAGGAAGAAACCGGAGTCCGCGGCGGCGCCTCCGAAAAAAGCTGCCAAACAAACGCGAGGGGGAACTGCTCGCCCAAACGCTGCCGAGCGGTGGCTAGGGCCCAATATCGAGGGGAACACTTCGCCGCGGAGATCCCCGCCGAGGGGTAGCTCGCCCCCAATACTGGCCGTACCACCACCAAGACCATCTCCCCCTCGCCGAAACACGAGGGCGCAAGATGTCGCTGGGAGCTCGTCCTCCGGACAGAGGGCCCCTGGCGATAAAACTCTTCTTGGTTGGGACGCCGTCCGGGTTGCCAAGTAAGTTTCTCTTGAGAAAAATGTGAATAAATTCTAAGTATCTTTTCTAAAACTCTTCTTAAAAAAACAGGCTTGTCGAGCACCCGGTTGTCGAACCGTTCAACGAGGAACTCCTCGGCTTCTACCGCTCGCGGGATCCGCTCGTCGAGGAGGTGTATCCGCAGCCCTTGGTCAGGGCCATGAAGAACATGCCCCGTTCGTTGACCACGAACTTTGTCGATGAGGTCGATAATCAAAACTCGTTGGAGAATGCCAGGCAGGTCGCCATTGAGATTAGCCGCGCCTCCTTTGCTGTCGAGAAGCTTTGCATGCAAATTTATGATAATCGCAAGATCAGCGAGGAGAGAAGCGTGAAGCTCGTTCGCCTGGCGAGGGATAAAGCGGGCGTGGACAGGCAGTTGGCTGCCTCGGAGGAAAAGGTGGTCGACCTTGAGACCAAACTGGCCGAATCTGAGGCCCAGCTTGAGGTCGTCCGGAAGAAAGATCAGGAGGATCTTCAAGTAATTGAAGATCTCCGTGCTCGCCTCCATGCTGCCGAGAATGAGCTTAAACAGAAGACTGCCGAGGTGGGCATTCTTCAAAATAATGCCATGACTACTAAGGAAAATTTGGCCAAACTTCGGCAAGAGCTGGTCGCCGTTTCCGAGGAGAGGGATGAAAGCAATGATGTCGCCGCAAGTGCGGCTATTCTATCAGTCGCCCTCACCGCCCATGAGATTGTTCATCAACTCAGAGAGGCTCAACCAGAAACGGATGTTACTGTGCTCGGAGGCGTCATAGACGACCTCCTCATGGATGAAAGTCCTAAAGCTGAGTCAAGTTTGCCCCTATTGCCTCTTATGAAAATGGGACTCCAGTTTCCTCGGCTCTTGGGTGTTCCAGTGTTCTTTGGCAACCCGCCCGAAGACTCCCCAACCCAACAGGACGAGCAGAGTGCCCCTGCTGTAGTGGAGGTTGTGGACGAGGAGGGGGTAGCTGGCGAGCAAGATGCTCCTGCCGAGGAGAATGCTCCTGTAGTTTAGTTTTCTTGTACTTTGTTTTATTTTTCTTAGGACTGTTCGGCCATTAAGGCCTTTTTTGTAATTTCAGCCTTCTAAGGCTTTTTGATGAATGGGAATCTTTTGCTTATGATGTGTTTGCTTATTTTCTTTATATTGAGTGATCGTCCTCGTCACTGCTTCTCGATTTATGTTATGATACTTGTCTTTTTAAATTGCCTTTTATTTGTTTTCGTTCGTATGCTTTAGATAGTGATCGTTGTTGCTATCTTGCGAGCATCTTTAAGAAAGAGTGCTCGTCTTCCATTGCGAGCATCTAAGAAAGAGTGCTCGTCTTTCCTTTGCGAGACTCTAAGAAAGAGTGCTCGTCTTTCCTTTGCGAGGACTCTAAGAAAGAGTGCTCGTCTTTCCTTTGCGAGACTCTAAGAAAGAGTGCTCGTCTTTCCTTTGCGAGACTCTAAGAAAGAGTGCTCGTCTTTCCTTTGCGAGACTCTAAGAAAGAGTGCTCGTCTTTTTAGAGTTAACCATTCGTCGGTTGAACTCCTTGTTTGACAGGTAGTGATCGTCTTTGCCACTACCTTGCGAGCATCTTTTAAGAAAGAGTGCTCGTCTTTTGTATCCTAGATGGCTACGCAGAGCCTTGTCTTAAACTTTCAAATTTATCTAACACTTACTGGTAATTTAAAACTTTGCTTGAATTGAAATGAAGATTAAAAAACAAACTATAAATATGAACTAATTTAAAAACTTACTGGTAATACTTCTTCAGCTTGACCGCGTTCCACGGGTACTTGCTTGGCTTGCCCTCGAGATCTTCAAGCTCGTATGATCCGTTTAGGAGTGTGCGCGTTATTCGGTACGGACCCTCCCAGGTCGGGCCAAGTATGCCAATGGACTGCTCTGTCGCCCTCCGAAGTACGAGCTGGCCGATAGTGAACTGGCGAGCACGTACTTTGGTGTTGTAGTAGCGTTCTGACCTTTGCTTGTAGACCACATTCTTCTCGTCCGCTGTTAGCCTTCGTTCTTCTAGGAAGTCTAAATCGGAGAGTTGTGCATCGTTATTCAACTGCTCGTCATAATTTGCTACTCGAAAAGTTTGGACTTGCCCCTCTGCTGGTATGACAGCTTCGGTTCCGAACGCGAGCGCGAACGGAGTTTCACCAGTAGAATTTCTCGTGGTCGTCCGATATGCCCACAGAACCATGTGCAGCTCTTCGGCCCATTTGCCCTTCAATCCATCCAGCTTAGCTTTCAAGGTGTGCTTGATGATTTTGTTGATCGCCTCTACCTGACCGTTTGATTGTGGATGGTAGGGTGTTGAAAAAATTTTCTTGATGTTCCACTCTGAGCAGAAATTTAGCATGTCTTGACTTGTGAATTGACGTCCGTTGTCGGTCACTATCGCTCGTGGTAGGCCGAACCTGCAAATTATATTCTTCCAAATGAAGCTTGTCATTTGGCCCGTTGTGATGGTCTTCAATGCCTTTGCCTCTGTCCATTTGGTGAAGTAATCGACTGCTACGACGACGAAAGTTACTCCCCCAGCAGCTGGTGGGAAAGGTCCGATGATGTCGATCCCCCACTTCGCGAAAGGCCACGAACTATACACCGAGATGAGCTCGTCTGGTGGTGAGTGAATGGCGGGAGCGAAGGCTTGACATCTCTTGCACGTCTGCGCGTAATGGATTGCATCTTTCTTCAGTGTTAGCCAAAAATAGCCTTGCCTTATGATCTTTAGAGCGAGCGCTTGCCCCCCTGTATGATTTCCACAAACTCCATCGTGGATTTCGTGCATGACGATCTTCGCTTCGTCCTCTCCGAGGCATTTCAACAAAGGCATTGAAAAACCCCGTTTGTACAGCTGGTCGCCCACAATTGTGTACCTTGCGGACCTGAGTTGCAATCTGGTTGCTTTCACTTTGTCTGCCGGGAGCTCGCCGGTCTTGATGTACTTGATGATCGGCGTCCTCCAGTCCTCGTCGCTGGTCGCTTCAACCTGCAAAACTTGACCTCTGTTCACCGATGGGGAAGAAATCTTGGTGATGGTTGCTTCTGAAAATATTGCCTCCCCCTCTGAAGTGGCCAGCCGAGCTAATGCATCTGCTTGCGTATTTTCCTCCCTAGGGATTTGCTCGATGTAGATTTGATCAAATTGCTCGAGTAATCCTTTCACTAGGTCTTGATACTTGATCATTTGATCGCCGCGAGCCTCGTATTCGCCCGTGACTTGACATACAACCAGCTGAGAGTCAGAAAAAATTTTCAGTTTTCTAGCGCCCACGGCCATAGCCATCTTGATTCCTGCAACCAGAGCCTCGTACTCTGCTTCGTTGTTGGTCGCCCGATACTCGAACTCGATCGCCGAAGCAAACGTCTGTCCGGTTGGGCTGATGAGGACAACTCCTGCCCCTGCTTTGGTGCTCGTCGACGAGCCATTGACGAACAGTGACCAAGGAAGCTCGATTCCCTCGGCCAATTTCTCCGGGAAAGTGAGCTCTACGATGAATTCTGCCAACACTTGTCCCTTGATTGCCGTTCTGGGTGCGTAGGTGAGACCAAATTGTCCGATCTCTACTGACCATTTTAGAAGTCTTCCCGCGGTATCCGGACGATGCAGTGCTCGTCGGAGAGGAAAGGTGGTGAGGACGACCACCTCGTGGTCGAACATGTATTGCCTTAATTTTCTAACACTCATGACTAGTGCGTACGCCAATTTTTCCATTGGAGTGTATCTCAACTCCGCATCTCGCAGTGTTTGACTTACGTAGTAGATAGGCAGATGTGTGCTCCCCTCGGCCCGGACGAGCACTGAACTGATCGCACAGTCAGTGGCCGCCAAGTATAGATATAAAATTTCGCCGGGGACTGGCTTAGATAGGACCTTCGGATCCGATAAATACTCCTTTAATTTCTCGAAAGCTTTCTCGCACTCGTCGGTCCACTCGAACTTTCCTTTCTTCAGAGCGTCGAAAAAAGGTTTGCACCGATCGCCCGTTCGTGCAATAAATCTATTCAGCGATGCAAGGCATCCTGTCAACCTCTGAACTTCTTTCACGTTCCTTGGGCTTTGCATATTGATTACTGCTTGAATTTTACTTGGATTCGCCTCGATGCCCCGCTGGCTAACCAAGTGCCCCAGAAATTTTCCTGAGCTAACTCCAAAACTGCATTTCTTTGGATTTAACTTCATGTTGTACTCTCTTAGGATATCGAATGTCATGGCAAGGTGGTGTAGGTGATCTTCTTTTCGTAAGCTTTTGACAACGATGTCGTCGATATAGACCTCTACCATCTCACCGATGTGCTTTTCAAACATCTTATTTACCAGTCTTTGGTACGTTGCCCCCGCGTTTTTCAAACCGAAAGGCATTCTTTTCCAGCTATACATATCACGCGCCGTCATGAAGGCCGTATGTCGCTGGTCGTCGGGATGCATTGCAATCTGATGGTACCCTGCGAAGGCATCCATGAAAGTTAACATCTCGTGCCCCGCTGTATTATCCACTAGGTGATCAATGTGGGGCATCGGAAAATGATCTTTTGGACAGGCGTCGTTTAAATCTGTGAAGTCTATGCATAATCTCCACGACCCGGTCGTTTTCTTGACGAGCACTGGATTTGCCAACCACTCAGGATCAGTTCCAGTTTTCTCTATTAACTTGTTGTCGATCAATTTCTTGATTTCGACTGCCAAAGCCACACTTTTATCAGGCCCAAATTTTCTTCGCTTTTGGGTGATGGGTCTTTTTGTTGGATCAATATTTAGTCTGTGGCAGGCATGATTCGTGGGAATGCCCACCATATCTTCGTGCGACCAGGCGAATGCACCGATGTTTTCTTTCAAAAATGCGATCATGTCCGATCGCAGATGTCCTGGTAAATTTGAACCTATGAATACTTCGAGTTCGGGACGAGCTTCGTTTAATTGGATGGTTTCAAGGTCCTCCGCTGAAGTCGCCCGCTCTTTAGGCTCCTTCCAACGAGGGTCCTCAATTCCGCATTTTGGCTCAAAACCTAACCTAGGCTCCAGATCTGGAAAGTTTTCTGGAGACTGGTCGCCGGGGATCTGGTCGCCCGAATCTGTCTGCTCGTCGATTTCCATTGGGGTGTGGTCGTCCACTTCCATGGAGGCGTGCTCGTTCGCCTCCACTTGGTGGTCGTCGGAACGATGACTGCACTCCCCAACTTCAATTTTTATGTACTTGCTAGGAAGACCCTCCAAGTAGTTCATTTGTTCTGTTTGAGTTTGACACATAATATACTTTCCAACCATGGCGCTTTCTTTAGAATGACGTTTTGCAAAACGGACGAGACACTCCCTCGCCCGTGTCTGATCGCCCTTAACGGTTATAGCTCCCGCCGGGGTTGGAAACTTAATACAGTAATAATAAGTTGAAGCGGCCGCCTTGAACTCGCTGAAGAAAGGTCGGCCTAGGAACGCGTTGTAGGATGATGGCATGTCGATGATCAAGAAGTCGAGCTGCCTAGCATGATGCATTTCAGGCTCTTTTGACGATGCCAAGTCCAAAGTCAGTCTGATTTTCCTTATGGGAAGGTTGCGCGTGTCCCCGAACCCTACGATTATATCGTCGCAAGGCTCGATGTAATCTGCATATCCACCAAGAGCATCCAAAGTATGCTTGAAAAGGATGTTGGTGTATGACCCAGTGTCGACCATCATTCGATGGACGACGGTTCCCATTATCTTTCCCGTGATGACCAACGCATCATTGTTTGGCTGCACCACGCCGTTCAGGTCGTCGTCCGTGAAACGGATTTGATGAGAAGGAGGCTTCTCGGCAGTAGGAGCGACGCACACCTGGTGCACGTTGTTGAGTGCTCGCTGTTCGCCCTGAGCCCGGCGAACAGACAGAGCGACCCCGGATTGAGTCCCCCCCAAAGGGCCTTCTATCACATGGCATTCTCCTCCCACATTATCGATGTCACCACCAGTATGTGTTGGCATGGGAGGAGTTAGCTTGGGACGGTTCAATTGTTGGCGCAGGTCGCCGCCGCTGTCGTCGCGACGTTTCTTGCCCCTGTTGTCGCCGTTGCCACCTCCGGACTTGATGAATTGGGTGAGCTTACCCTCATTGTAAAGTTTGAAGAGATTTCTCACCAAGTCTCGGCACCCATTGGTGTGGTGGCCGACGGAGTTGTGGTAGTTGCAAAATTTACCACCATCAAGATTTGCATCGCTCGTATGCATGGACTTTGCTTGGGGGAGCAGATTTTTCCCCCTTATCGCGTCGTAGATGCCCCTAGGATCCACGGTGAGGGCCTCCCTGAATTGGATGATCTCAGGTGCCTCCTCGAATGGCCTGAAGTTCGCTGGGCGAGCACTGCCAGCTTGAGTGGTCGCCTTCTTGGGCTGGGAAGATTCCCCAGTGTTAGTGTTTTTCTTGGGCCACACTCTCTTGGACGTGTCAGGCTGCTCGTTAGCCTTGGCAGCGTCCATTATTTCCTCCATTTGGATAAAATTTCCAGCCCTTGTGCGGAAGTCCGCATAAGAACTGGGGAAAGTAAGATGGATAGATTCCCACAGCTTGGTGCCTATCCTGAGACCGGAAACTGCTGAGATCAGCTTCGTCTCATCGTTCACGGCCTCCCCATCGATCACCAGCCTATCGAAGCGCTCGATGAAGTCTTTGCCTGATTTAGTCAGGGATTGGCGAACGTTCGCCAAACGTTGCTTTGAGGCTGGGCGAGCAGCAATAGACCCATAGTAGGTCAGAAAGTGGTGTCCCAGCTCAAGGAAAGAAGTGATAGATCCGGGACTCAAAGTTGTGTACCATCGATGAGCCCGGTCTCCCAATGTTAGGGAGAAGTTTCTGCATTGTGTTGCGTCCGTTGCCCCGATTGAGGCCATGTAGTTGGAGTACTTGGACAAGTGTACTCTGGGGTCGGACATCCCATCATATGCCGCCATGGAGGGCATTTGGATCTTCCTTTGAATGGGGGCAGTGAGGATTGCAACACTCAGTGGAGGTGCGGGCAGACTGATCGGCAGTGTGGCCCCTTGCTTCGAGGCGACCACCTCTGCTCGCAGAGCGTCCATCTCTTGTTTCATTAATTTTTGAGTTTCGAGGAACTGGGCGATTTGCCCCTCCTCGGCAGTTTGAGCTCGTGGGACGACGTTCTCGTCACGTCGACTCCCATGGGAAATGGCCGGGCGATCATCATGATGTGATCGCCTGGGCGAGTGCCTGTCGGAATGGTGGCTGCGATAACTCTTGGCCGGAGTTCGCGAACCCTTTCCTGGTCCCACTCGATCTAGAGCTGAGACCCTGTCGCCCTGCTCTCTTCTATCAGTGCGATGGTGGTGGTCGGCCTTATGTGGTCGGCCATCTACGTTGAAAGGTACTCGGCGAGGAGCCCTTCCGTCATTGTCTTTCATTCGGTTGAACACCGAATTTCTCTGTGAGTCTCCCGTCTGGCTGTTGTGGGAGTGCTCGCCGACTTTGTTCTTGCCCTTATCTTGGGGGTGAATGGGATGTGAGTGATAGGAATGGTTATCCTCGTTCCCCCTATTTTTGCGAGCCTCGACGAAAGCCCTATCTTTGGCCTTCTCGAGCTCTTCCTTCTCGTTCTGATTCCTCCTCATCGGGATGTAGTCCGACAGGTCTTTCAAGTGTTGGGGGTCATTAAGGATATCCCCCATGTTCAAGTTTGCAAAAGGATTTGCCGGAGCCGGAGGGTGCTCGTTCCCTCCGGATGGCGAGATCCTATCATGTGGAGTATGCTGAGACATCGTTTAAAGAGTGTCTCTTCTTAGATTACAAAGAAATAATCTAAAAAACGAAAGATTAAAGTTCTTACGCAGAAGAACGTGCTATTACAACTACTAGTCTTAGTAAAGCAACAACAAAAGCTTGAAAACACAAATACAAGGAGATAAAACTCCAAAATATGCTACGAAAAACTGAAAATGTTCAAGAACACGAAGAACAGTAAAGATCGTAGATGATGCTCTAAACGGTAGATATACCGATTAAAGCTTGAAACAGGGAGTTTGCTAACCGATCGCTCGTTGATCGGACGAAACTTTGATGATTAAAACACGTAAAAGGTCCCCTCCTTCTAGCGCCAAATGTTGTATGCACTAAATTCGGGTTGACTTGGATGTGGACTGTGCTTAGCACGATACAAACATATATATTTATACGGGGGTTATTACGCGTTTATGTGGATTAAAGTGATGATTTGTGAAGAACTTGATGAAGAACACTCAAGAACACAAGAAATAGCTTCTTGGAGAAGCTAAAGCTTTAGAAGCTTGGGAGAGTTTATTGCTTTGGGATGGGGTGATTGTATGAAATCTCAACTTGTGTTACAAATGAGCCCATTTGGGCATTATATACTGTTTTCTAGGGGCTGCCCGTCCTTTACACGTGGAGCCTCCGGATTGGACCTTCATTCTGCCCGAAAAGGTGATGGGATGGCGCATTTAATGCAAAACCGCCTCTGGTGGTCGTCCTCGGCGAGATGCCGAGCAACTGGAAAAACCCACTCGTCACTCGCCGTCGTGGTCGCCGGAGAACCTGGTCGCCACGTCTTCTTATCTCCCAAAGCTTCAACTCTTGCCTTCTCTGGCTTAGATATATATCTGCTCGCCAACATCTTTGGGCGAGCAGTTTACTAGAATGTGCTCGCCAACATATTTGGGCGAACACTCAACTATATTAAAAACAATAATTATCTTACATTTTCTTCTTGTTGACCAGTCGTCGCTTGACTTTGTTGACTGGTCGTCGCTTGACTTTGTTGACTGGTCGTCGCCACATAAGCCGGTGATTAGGATAGACTTGTCAAAGATTGACCTCTTTGACTAGGTATAACAGGTATTTTTGTCATTTTATATTTATTAATTTAATTTATTAGTAGAGCGAAGCAATGCGATTGCGCATTGCTTAGAGTAAATGCACTATTGTAAAGTGCAATCATATTAAAATAATTGTATACGATCCAACGATATTTAAGACATTTCCTATTGTCAGGAAGGGTTCGACCCGAGTGAGTAAAATAAATTTTGTTATATGAATTTGATATTTGACACAATTCACACCTCGAGGAGCGACAAAAGAACACACGAGAAGCACCAATTCGTGACTTAAAAAATAGTCACTTGACTCCACCCACCCACTCACATTATCATTTGATCCTTATCAATCGTCGGATGCAAGAAGCCCTGGCAGTCATGGCCGCACACGCACTTCTCGCCGCCGTTCCCACAGCCCACCATTCTTTTCTATTCCCCACCATTTCCTCCACTCCTTCACCTTCTCTCCAACTTCATTCTTCCTTCCACGGCGTAGCTATTAAGGCAAACGTCCGCCCATTCTTGTCTCTCTCTGCAGCCACAGCTCCTAAGCCTCTCACCGTCGCCGCCGCCGCCGCCACCAAGAAGGCGGTTGCTGTTCTCAAAGGCACTTCCACTGTCGAGGGTGTCGTCACTCTCACCCAGGAAGACGAAGGTAAACCCCCCTCATCTTTCAGTCTTTTCATCGAACACCTTTGCTTCTACTTTTTTCTAGTTGAAGCTACAGTACAATTGCTCCAGATTTACTCAGTTTTTCAATTTAGCATCTTCTTTAAATGTATTACGAATTATTGGCCCGCTTATTTGTAATTGATTATCTGTTAACCATTGCGCGTTTGTAATCTGATATTGTTTTTCTGTGTTCTTTGTTGTACTTGTTGGTGTTTTTGTTTTCTATTTAGTTATTTTGGCAATTCATTAAAAAATAAATTGTGATTCTAAGTTAATAGCTCACATCTCTGTAAATGTGATCTTCAATGTACGAATACGAATATGCTTAAGTGCTCGTAATTTATATCTGTGTTTCTAGCTTCTTTATTAGTTATTTCTGCAAGTCCACCTTTTATTGGAATGTGATTATATATTATTAATACATCTTCATAAAAGTGATTTTCATTTTATGAGTATCTATTTTGTTATTTTAGCAGTTCAACATACTAAAGTGATTTCAGTTTATAAATATGCATATGCTTGTATATTTTTAATCTGGTACTATGATTCTGCTTTCTTTGGTGGTGTTTTAGGCCCCACTACTGTGAATGTTCGTGTGACTGGACTCGCTCCAGGCAAACACGGGTTTCATCTGGTGAGTGATTTCAAATAAGTTGACTTATTTGTTAGCTGATGAATTTGAAAGAACTTCTGCACAGCTGCCCTCCAAACTTTCGAAACTAAAATCCGTTGCCTTTTGTGATTGTAGCATCAGTATGGTGACACTACAAATGGATGTATATCAACAGGTTGGGGTTTTATTTCTTTTTAATATGTATACAAGCTGAAATGATTTTCTATCTATGTAATTTAGGATTAGTAATTAAGCTTAAGCGCCCTTTGTTGCTAATAGGACCACATTTTAATCCAAATGGGTTGACACATGGAGCTCCTGAAGATGAAGTCCGTCATGCGGGTGACCTGGGAAACATAGTTGCTAATGCTGAGGGTATTTTGGTGCCACTATTTGAATATTTTTTCTTTCATAAAACATATTCTAATATTTATCATGTTACATTATTTTTAATTAGTGTAATGTGATTGTTATAGGAGTGGCTGAAGCAACAATAGTGGACAATCAGGTAGTAATCTGTTTGCAAGACTTCTAGATTTGCCTGAAGTCATGTTTATTCTCTTGAGGTTAAGTTTAACGTCATATCAGTAATAGATGTATACAAATGAAGCTTTCAAATTAAATGTGCAGATACCATTGGTTGGTCCCAACTCAGTTGTTGGAAGAGCTTTTGTTGTTCATGAACTTGCGGATGATCTTGGAAAAGGTGAAACTTTGTAATTATAAAATGTGAACCATACCCATTTTGTACTTGTGGTTCTCAAAATTTATGTGGAATGATATGATATTTAAAATTTTGCTCATCTTTTCTTGAATTCTTTGCAATGCAGGTGGCCATGAACTTAGTCTTTCCACTGGCAATGCCGGTGGGCGCTTGGCTTGTGGTATGTATCTTTTTGTTCTCGTTCACATCTGTCATCTCATGTTGGGTCAAACTTTTTCCCCTTTAGTAATTGTCAAAAGTGAATATCTTTGAATGGATTTCTGTTTGTATTACTTCAAAATCTTCAGTGATAATTAGTAGTATCTCAACCTATTATGCATAGTGTTGTCAACCAATGCATCTCAACTGTCATTTTTCTCTGACCTGAACTGAAAACATCATCTATCTTGATTTCCAATTATGAGCTCAATTAAATATGTTCTTGACGATGACTAGAAGTCTAGGTATTGACCAACAATAATAAATCTGACACTGAAAGCTAATCTTCATGAGAGGGAAAAACAACTAAGCAACAAATGATGATTGATGATGAGAAGGCGACCTTTCTTATGGGATTAGAAAACACTAAATCTAGTATACGACAGAGAAGTAGGAGAAGCAAATTTTGAGCTTTCTTAAAAATTCAGCATCTGATTAAAAGCGTAGTTTGGAAAAATGCATGTTAATCAGGTAATGTATGTGTTATCTGTTATGAATTTACTCTTTACACTTTGGTAGCTCTGATCTGTTTCCTGGTATATGTCACTTATTTATTAGATTTACCTATAACCTTTTTATAGTATTGGGACGTGTGGCATTAAAAGCATGAAACATCCTAAAATGTGAATGTCATATTATAAAGTTGGAGCTCCTTTTTACTGTATCTTTTCTTCTGTCAACCATAATCCAGCCTTTTTTTTTGTTGGGAAAAAGGACGATGAGGATGCAGAAGTGTAATCCTTTCCCTCGTTGTAGATTTAACATTACAAAAGTAAATTGAGATAGACACTCTGTTTTACGTGGAAAACCCAAATCAGGAAAAAACCACGGTGGACCACAGTTGAAATTCCTCACTAGATGACAATTTTACAGTGATTCTCTCTGTAAACTAGATGACATCTCTCAATATTTCACTATTTAAGGTGAAACTTTCTCACCTATTTAGTGGACCACAATCTCTCTAACTCAACTTAGAGGAACACTCAAAACTTTTTCTCTTACATCTCCAAAAGCCACCCAAGCATCTCTATTTAGGTTGGACAATGGAAGGTTCTACAACATGTAATTATACAGTTTGCTGGAATACCTTCCAAGTGTGGAAAATATGGGGAAGTGAAACAGGCACATAATTTCAGAAAGTAACAAATGTTCAAAATGGTGGCATTTATATTTCCGGTCAATGTTTCCTAGAATATTACTTCTACTCGAGTGTATCATTTTCAATTCCGACATTAAGGTATCTTCTTTTATGTGCAATGTGCAGGCGTTGTTGGTTTGACTCCCCTCTAAGCTGGTTCCTTGTTCGAAAAAGTCGCCCCTGGTGTGTTGGTTCATATAGAGGTTTCTGTTGGCACCGATTTGATAATTGCTATTTGGCATTCGATAAAACCTCCACCATGGAAGCTCCGGCCTTGTTTCTTGAGAACTGTAAGCTTGTATTCCCCTTTTTACTATTTTTTCTTTAATCATTTGAATAAAGTAGGCGATTATGGTGGAACTGACTTAGAGCATGTGAAGCCTCTAATTTAAGTGCTCTGGTCTGTAGCAATACCATAATAAATTTGAATTCTTGAGACCCATCCACACAAGTGCTTGTAATATGTTATGTGATTGAGAATAATAATATGTTATGTGAACATATGTGTTGGTGGTTTCGTCTTACTTTTTAGTATATGGTAGAATATGACTTTTCTAGATAATATGCTTTAAGGTAATAAAATGACAATTTTTTTAGACAAAAAAATTGTATACACCAATAGTAACCAACTAACCATGCAATGGATGTGTATTTTTAACTAGTTTGCAGAAGTCCGAAATCAATAGTGGGACTAGAACCTCTACCCTTTTTTTAAATTTTTTTAATAATAGTTACTAGACTGGCCCAATAATATGGGCCCAAATATTCTTAAATGTGGTTTAATAAGTTATTGGACTGAATTGATACCGGCCCACAAAATATCACAAATATGAAATATCTCTAACCTTAATTCTACATATCCTACTTGATCTCCTTATATTTTTCTGCAATTTTGAGATATGAATTAAGATAACATTTTTCTGCAATTTTTTTGTTTTTTAGATTTTTTTAATGGCACCTCGCTAGGCCTCGTCCAACCCAAAACCAATTTTTTGTACCGACTTGAAATATGAGTCTCCACTTTAAATACTGATCATACTTTTCCTTAAAATGTAGTAATTTGGTTGGGGCTCCATGGATCATTATAATAGAGTAAATGTGAGTCGTCTCATTATACAGGTGTTTGTCAGTATTACGATGAAACTCCGTCTTCCTCGTAATTAATAGTACAATTATATTGACACTTTTTTTCCCATTAACAAAAGTCCAAAATGCACCCTAACTTGCACAGTTTCTTACTAGTTAAGAACTTTCACTATCACGGGACGTTAGAAAGTCTGAATTTTCATGCCAAATTTTTCTCAACCCTATATTAAATTAAATTATTCCATAAATTGAATTAATTTGAAACTTAACTAGCTGAGTGCTTGAGTGTTTTCAGTGCTAGGGATTGGACTTACCAGATCGGATTACTTAAATTAAAGGATGATTAGTCTTAATTAAATAGACATCAACTACACAAACAGGCACATGTCTAGGCACCAATATCATTAAATTCAAATAATGCTACAGAAATAATTATTCATCACAAAATGTTTTCTTTCTCACACACACACCAAAAAAAAAAAAAAAATGTCAGTGGCTGTTTAGTATTTACCTTCAATTGAAATCTCAAATCTCACTATTTAGGCCTATTTGGTAGGGTAGTTATGTTGAGATATTTATAATTTGATTCGAATATCTTAATCGGTTCAGATTGAATCGCATATGATGTATCTTCAATTATTTAGTATACACACAATGGAATGTGTTTTTGCGTGTTGAATATAAATTTTATTTTAGGTTTGATTAGACATATATGTTTAGCTAATCTACACAATCAAACTACTAATATTTATCATAGATAGATCACAGATATAAACAAAATCTTGTAGGTTGCATTTTGCGTAGGATAGTGATAGGATGAGAGAAGGGAAGTAGGACAAGAGTAGGGAAGTGTTACTTGTAATTAAGTGTATAATTAGTGATAGAGTTAAGCAGAATTAAGCATCATTTGTGAAACCTAATATTGTGTTAGTGGGGAAGAGAGAGAGAGATTTGGCCTAAAGTCGGTATCACTGAAACTAGCTAACTACTCCTTTGCTTTCATTGGTTACAACTTCCCTATGGTGGCCCCCACCTTATTTAAAATATTTCTGATCGAATAAATAAAACTCAAAATTCATTAAGGGTTAAATAGTTATTACGCGATACTATGAAATAGAACAACCATATTTAACGTTTGTAAGAATTAATTTTACAATATAATACATTACATATATACTGTAATTAATTTATTTATCGTATTAAATAATATGTTAATGTAAAATTTTAAAATATACTTATTATAATTTATGTTTATAATTTTTCAAATATATTAAATTTATGAATTATTTAAAAATAATATTTATCAAATAATGAAAAACTTAAATTTATTGTATATCTACAAAAATATTATTTAAACATATTTCCCAACCATTTAATTAGGAAGACATTAATAAAATTAAGTTAGTTAATTATATTCCTTTTTTAAAATTAGATTCAAGATAGTATAAAGGGATATATCATACACTAACTAAACTCTCTATTTACTTGATACATAACCATACGTGACTCAAACTTAATAATAAATCTATAATACATCAACAACATTCATACATCAACAACATTCATAAGTAATTGACACATAAATAACATGAACTCTCTATTAGTGTATAGAAGATATTATAAATTGTGTATTTTTAACACTGTCACTTTTTTTTAAACATTGAATAATTGCAGATATTATTTAAAATTAAAAATGTACTTAAATTGCGTGGTGTGTCTAGTGTATATAATATTTACTCATATAATATTAGATTACTAGTGCACGACCCGTACAACGCGAGAATTAAAAATAAATATTACTCCACGTACAACGCAAAATAAATATTACTCCACTTTCTATGTTCTTAATAAGTGTTGTTTCGAAAAAAAAAAATCTTTGTAAATTAGATTATATTTACTCATATAATATTAGATTATATATGGTCCAATTGAATATTTTATTAGAATTTAATTGGATGGTTTCAGATGACTATATAAAACGGTTAAAAAAACAGAAAAAACCAATTTGAAAAGTTAGCAGGTATCCCATACCCCCAAACCCATCTGAACATATTCGAACTAAATTTAAAAAAAAAAAAAAAGTTAATAAAATTCTGGAATTCTACTGAAATTATTTGATCCGTCGAGAATGAGTATTTGTAAAAAAAAAAAAGGATAATGGATATTTGGATGAAAATGAAGTTAATGATTGTAAAATAATTGAAACATCAATGAATTAAAATGGAGCAATATTTTCAAGTGAAGGAGCAATTAATTAATTTAAATTATTTACGTATAAAATTAAATTGGTTTATAGTGACTTGCAAGTTGCAACTTCCAAAAGAGGAGTAGACGGTTGTGACTCAAATCATAGCTCACAAACCTTCCCCACTCAACTGATTTTAAAAAGGGACGCTCATTATGTCAAACATAAAATACTCATATTATATTCTCTTTCAGTCCGGTTATAATTTTTTCATTTTGTTATTTTGGTTTGTTTGTCAATAAGTTTCTCATACATTTTTTAACAGATATTTTTTAACTTTTTATTCTTACAATTAACTTTATATCTTATTTTTACTCTATATCTCTCCATCTTTATTTCAATCACATCACTTATAATATATCTATTATTTAATTATTATTTTTAATTCGTGAGTTTAAAAGTAATGAAAAACTTGAACCGAGGAAATAAATACCAATTAAACCGATCGAGTTGATATTTTTTTTATGACTTAATGAAATGTAAAAAGAAAAATATTTTAAGTTAAAAAAGAAAAAGAAAATGTAGGTAACATTTGGTAAAAGCAGTACTATTTGTGAATGAAATTTGAAGAGAAGTTTGATGTGCAAGTGACAAGGGTGTGTCAGTGAGTGTATGCTTTTATCCAAAGAAAGATAGTGTAACAGAAACAACTGAACTCATATTTAGCAAGTACAACGTGGGAGTCACTTACTAGCTTTTTTTTGGCAGTCATTGAATACCACTACTAGTCTACATATGTAACACATAAATTAAAAATAATAATTAAATAATAGATATATCACAAGTGATATAATTGAGAAAGAGAAAAGAGAGAGATAGACATAAATTTTAAATATAAAGTGACTATAAAAATAAAAAATAAAATTTATCAAAAAGAGTATGAAAAACTTATAAACGAACGGATCAAAATGGTAAAATGAAAAGTTTATAAGTGGACGGATGAAATATTTGATACTCCATAATTGTTGTTGTTTTTTCAGGTAAATTTGAAAATTTTTACTTTCATGACATCTTACTTTTTTTTTTAGAACTTTTAAGGCATGTTTGTTTTGGAACTTACACATTTAGACGTGGAACATAAAGTTCTCGGTCTCGTTCTAGACTTCTAGCTAGTTTGAGATTTAACATTCAAATTTCACCATTCAACTACATACATCCTTAAAAATACAAATATGCTCCATTTGTTCCGGTAAAAGCTACTCATGAGCTTTAGACACTAATGTTAAGAAATATGATAGAATATATAGATGTATTAGAGATGATGTGATTAAGAGAGAGAATAATGAAATGTGAGAGGTAATAATTTGTCAAAAAGGGAATGAGTAACTTTAATTGGAATGAACGAAAAAAAAAAGTTTGATAGCTTTCACTAGGAAGGGACGGAGGGAGTATTCTACTATAAAAATAATACTCCATCCGTCCCTGAAAAGTTTTCATACTTTCCTTTTTAGTTTGTCCATGAAAAGTTTGCATACCCCAAAATAGAAATAATCATTACAATCTCCACCCTCACAATATACACATATTTACCATTCATGTCATTACTTTTGGGGCCCATCATACACTCAATCTACCTACTTTATTTACTTTATATATAAAAGTTTACAAAATTACCCCTCAACACTCCCATCATTACACTTTTTTCTTAAACAATGTGTCCAAGATTCCCCGCAAACTTTTCGGGGACGGAGGGAGTACAAGTATACAACATCACCACTCTTACACAATTGATTTGATATAAAATTACATTTTTAATACAACATTACCCACTCTTATACAGTTGATTTGATATAAAGTTACATTTTATCCTACTTAAAATCTCAAAATAAACACATATATGGAGTAATCACTATTTATCAAAATTTTCCCCGAAATACATAGCCCCAAAACAAACATAGTCTTATTCTATTAACTTTTCAAGAATCAAGATAATTTTTGAGCTATGTAAGAGCCAAAAAATTATTTAATGGAAAAACCTTTTTTTTTTAAGAAGAAGATTTTTTTGTGCCGTAATTTTGCATTTTCTCAAAGAAAATTCAAGGCTCTCTACATTCTCGAGTTATATTTTGTACATATTTAAAAAAAAAAAAATTAATAGTAATTGCTTTTGAAAAGATTACTAGATGAGTTCAATAGAAACAAAATGTAACATTAACACAAAATCAGTTTTGGACCTGTTTTAGTTAGGGTTGTAAAATGACTAAATAATATTATTCGATTTAATATTTGTATTCGAAATATTTTAACTCGAATATTAAAAAAAAAAAATATTAGAAAGGTATTAAAATACAAATATGAACATCATTGTATTCGATTCAATATTCATGAATATTCAATTAGTATATTTATTAATAATTTAATAAATGACAAATAATTCAGTATGTATTATTAATACTACAATATTCTTCTGATCCATTCAATTCGTTTACATTCGTAGCTGTAGTCGGTCAAAAAATTTAAAAATTACTAAAAGTTGAATTTTGAGAGTTAATCAAAAAAAAAAAAAAAAAAAAGTGAAGCGTTCTGAAACAAAAAACGAACAAATTTATAGGATTAAAAGAAGCATTTTACAAAAGAGGAACACGTATGTGAAATAATTATATGAAATATGTTAATTAAAGAAGTTTAAAAAATTCGCAGGTCATATTTTACGCATGATTTTTTTCTCAATTTACCTTCATGGACTATATTTCATATAAATTTTGTATTTTCTGAAAACTTCGTCACACTTATTATTGGATGAGTGGACGACTAAAACAAGAAATAATGAGGCCAAGCCTGGAATTTGCAACATTTTAACGTGCCTCACACTACTAATGGTGTTATTTTGTTAATTAATCAAATTGGTGGACCCCTGCATATCATAATAATATGGTTGCCATCAACTACACCTCAATTTGTACTCAAATACATTATTTTTATATACTTGCAAATTGCAATAGTTTTGGCATTTTGTACCACTACGTAGAGTTGCAAGCTTAAATTCATCATTAATATTAATATGATAAGGGTTAGTTTGATAGCCTAAATAAAGAGGTTTTAATACCTGTATAACAACATCTGGGTTGTTTAATAGCCTAAATAAGCTTATATCTCAGCCCTGAATAGGCCCAAAACCACTATATTAAAAAGTGGTGGTTTTGCCCTTATATAGGCTTTATATGCCCAAATCATTGTTCCACCTCCAAAAAACTATTGCACCCCCCTAGTATTAGCTATATGGCTTTTTCCCCGTATAAGCACGATTACTATATTGCCCCTCGATTTTTTTGCTAACACCCAAACCCTAATTCATTTTTCAAAAAATTAGATCAAGTCTTCCATTTCAATTTCTTCTGGTGATTTCATCTTCCCACCTAACCCGACCACTGCCGTCTCTTTCGTTCCGTGTTGCCACCGCCGTCGCCGTCGCGCAGTGAACCCTAGCTTCTGCAGTGAACCCTCCGTGCGCAGCGACCGAGCCACCGCCGTCGCGGCCTAATCCGTCGTTGAAATCGCCATTTTTGCTTAATCGCTGGTGAAACTCGCAACATCGAAGAATAATTTTTTTAATTACTCTTTCGTTTTTTCGTATTCACCATTCTCTTGTGGTTTTTAGGTGTATGTTCGCTGCTCGCTGGGTTCCTTGACGTAAAGCTTGAAGGTTTGATTTGCTTCTTCACTTGAATGTTCGATCTGCTTTAGTTATTGCAGATTAGTAATTTTTTGGTGGAGATTTTTAATAACCCAGATCGATTGCGTGTAGGTTATCTTTGTGGGCTTAGGGTTCCGCCGCATTTTTTTCATTATAAACAAGTGTGTGGATTTTTTAGTTTGGTTTGGGTTTATGGATTTTGGAATCTTTAAATATGGGTTTTGATTTCGTTTGTATTGCTTGTGTGCTCTGGGAACATTGTTGTGTGATCTGTTTGAGTATCTAATTACTCGTTGTTCGTATAGGTAATTCCTATCTATACAATGCTGACCCCTTCGATGAAAAAAAAACTTCTGATGTTCTTATTAGTCGAAGAGATCTTGCACCAACAGTTCATTCTTACATGTATACTCATAATCCTAATAACTAGACGAAACAGAAATGTTAGAAGGCGCACCGTTACTTGGGGTATGATTTCTAGAATCCCTAGGCAAGTTTTACACTTGAATAGATTGGTCCATACTCGCGATTCTGATTGTGTTGCGAATCTAAGGATGGATCGAAATGCGTTTGCACATTTGTGTTATTTACTGAACGAATTAGGGGGCTTGAAAAGACGAAAGTATGTTGGTGTTGAAGAGCAAGTTTCAGTGTTCTTATCTGTTTTTGCTCACCATAAAAAGAATAGGGTTGTGGCATTTGATTTTGAAAGGTCTGGTCAAACAATATCCACCATTGTCCGCCTTGTATTGAAAGCTGTCTTGAAATTGCATCATCTGTTCTTAGTTAAACCTGTACCTGTATCTGATGACTCCACCGACTCAAGATGGAAATGGTTCAAGGTAATTTTTGGTATACATTTCCTCCCTCTTGAATTGCATTATATGCTGCTTATGTTATATTTGTCGTCTTAACTGTATCCTCAACTTCTTTTGATAGGGTTGTCTCGGTGCCCTTGATGGAACATTTATTGATCTTCATGTACCTTGCGAAGATAGAGCACGTTATAGAACACGGAAGGGCCGTGTTTCTACCAATGTGCTCGGAGTATGCGACACACAAATGCGATTCGTTTACGTCCTTCCGGGATGGGAAGGGTCTGCTGCCGATTGTAGAATACTTCGCGACGCTGTATCCAGGCCTCATGGTCTCAAAGTTCCTAAAGGTAAGTATGTGTACGTCTAACATGTTGCTTACCTGAAATTTTCACATGCATCTCACCTAAAATGTGTTTTGTAGGGAAGTACTATCTGTGTGACAACGGTTATCCCAACAGCGAAGGCTTTCTTGTTCCTTACCGTAATTGTCGGTATCATCTAAGTGAGTGGGGTCCCAATACTGGCAGGCCAACTAATCCACATGAACATTACAACACGAGACACACTAGGGCACGTAATATCATAGAACGGGCTTTTGGTGTATTGAAAATGCGTTTTGGAGTACTTAGAAGTACATCGTTCTATCCTACAAAGGTTCAAGTTAGACTCATCATGGCTTGTTTCCTCCTCCATAATTATTGCCGCTCTCAAATGCCTGTTGATCCAATCGAGGAAATGTTTGATTTACATGATGATGTCCCTGCCGATGATAAAATGAATGACGACGTTGTGGATACCGTTGAGTCATCGGTCCAGTTTAACGAATGGCGAGAGAATTTGGCTCAGTAAATGTGGGATCATTGGAGATCCGGAGAAGACATTTGAGTTTGTGTGCTTTGCTTGTTTGGACAGTCGAAACTGTGTCTTTGCTGTTATTGGGGATCATAATTTGTGTCTGTTTGGATTGGCTTTGTAATTGTTTACTGCTTGAGTTTTTAATTGTTGTTGCATGCATCATTTTTAATCCCGTCTCTTATATATGTTGTACATGTGTTTCGCCAAGCTTTCAGGAAATGGACCCTCCGATGTGTTCTTGTGGAAATGGACATATGATCACAAAGTGCGCAGGTGAAAGTTCGAAGCATCCCGGTAGATACTACTACAAGTGCCCGAGATACCTTCAGCATAGTAAGCACTTTTATTGGTGTGATGAATATCATCGGAATGATAAATCCGGTAATGTTCCGACATTCCTTACTACTCAAACTTATAATTCAAGTAAGATGTGTTCAAGTTCGTGTAAGGCTCATTTGGTCTGAGATTCAGGCTCTCAACTGTATCACCGGTCCAATGCCGACGAAACTGATAGCACATCGACAAGTGGCAACGAACCACTAAATTCATCTTCTATTGCTGTTAATCTAATTGGAGTCCCAAATCATCTAATCATCTGTTTGTTGGTTGTGATCGTACTTATGTTTATCATTATCATTGTCTTATTGGGTTTCATAATTGCTCATTGAACTTTTGAGTTTGTGTCATGTGTGTATAATTTATTTTTTAGGGTTTAATGGATCGATCTTTGGCTTGAAGCGTGTGGTTTTTTACTATTCAACCTGTGAATGTCTTAAGATTCTAATCAAGTGGTTCATGAAAAGACCATTCACAACTTTCAAATCTTTTAGAACAAAGCAATACCCAATCTCTTTCTAATCTTCATGAAAAGACAATTCACAGCTTTCTAATCTACTACTCAACTACATAAGCTGCATTCCCATAACACTCCACCTATCCTCATCTTCACATACTCAAAAAATGCCAAAATCTAATCTTCCAAGTATCCCTCTGCAAGAAACATTGTTGTACTCGGGCATTTGAGACTTTGAATGTGATGATGTGTTCATTGATAGCCTACTTGCCCAGAAGAGTCTAGGACGATGGCATCCGAACGAGGTAATAAACTTTGGTGCAATATGCACTAGCATTCAAGCCGTGAATGAGAGGTACAACCATGCGTTGACATGGATCGATGGTATCGAACGTCATTCGGATCTTGAACGTCGGTACCACACCTTCAAAAAGCTTAAAGAACACCCGAAAGTTTTGTGGGATCCGGAATGGAATGTCGTTCATACTTCGAAACAGAATTGGATTCGCTTGATTCAGGTTTCATTGAATCCTCATCCTTTTATTTTATAGTATTTGACTAATTACATTAACATTTACATATTGTCAAAGTTGGATGAGACCGTCAAAGCCTTCTTCCACCACGGAGATCCACACCATGAGAAGCTTGACCAATTATTTGGAAGTCCCGCTGCTCCCATCGAGCCTCCAGCGAATGTTGAGATCATTCAAGTAAGTGACGATAGCAACTCTGAACCAATTATGGTGTCCGACGACTATGAGGGTCAACATGGCCATCCTCCGATAATAGACCCCACATTTAACTATGGCCCATGGGCGCCGGCAAGATCAACTGAATATGTGGACGTTGACCCGCTTCAAGAGTCGACCCCGTCATGGTCTCCTCCTCGTCAGCAATTAATCCAGCCTTCAGCCCTACCAGACACTCCAACCACTTTGTGGAGTACAAACAATAGAGGGGTTTGTTCTTCGTCTTGTGCTTCTTCAAGGTCTCCGAAGAAGGGGAAAAAGAAGATGACTTAACATGATCAAGTTGGTACGTTAGTCCCATCATGCTTCCGTTCAAGTCGGACCGAGTCAGCCATGTGGTTCCGATGCTATCTAATGTATTTTAGTTTCTGTTATGTTTCATTTTAATTTTAGTTTGTTTTCGTACTTGTTGTATCTTTGAACACTTGCGTTTGTCGTGTTGAAATCAGTGTTTTAATGTATTTTCAAAATTGACAACCCTAATCGTATTTCGATTTCATTGTGTGCTTTGTGTGTATAGTTTATTGATAATGGGCCTTTTTGTGGGCTTCATTGTGTGCTTTGTGTGTATAGTTTATTGATAATGGGCCTTTTTGTGGGCTATTGGTTTGGTCCATACGGAAAATTCATTAGTTGCAATTAATATAGCCTTGGACGACATAGGCTTACATCGATATTTCATAAATAAACGTAAATCTAAAGTGGAATGCTACATAATTTGGTACCACACTTTCAACCTATGTATTTGAACATAATAGGTAGGAGACAGAATATGAGTGCAATGACAAGAAGATTTTGAAGTTTCGTCAACTCTTCAATCCGTCCAGTTTTGTAGTCATTATCTGCCTCTAGGTGGGTACATGACTCCTTCCAAATTTCAGCATAATCTTTTGCTCGACTCAACCTGTTCATGAGCTCTTGGTTTTCAACCAACAGTGCGTCGAACTTCGTCACTATGCCCGACAGCATTCCGTTTGGCGCAGTTGCTTGCACGTTCCTTGAGTGTTCGTCTGCCCAAAGGAAATAGTCACATCCAGCATTATCGTTCGGATAGTAGCACGAGTAAAAGTGCCTTCCTCTGTTTTGTTCGTTACTTGAAATGCATACACGGGCCTCTTTACCACAATCACATGTCACATATGTCCCGTGGTTTTGTGGAGAAGAAGCATACATGATTTTGTTTTGGTTGTGTGGTTATGGTTGGATCATGTTGTGTATATATATATATATATATATATATGTGCAAAATATTTTCCCCCCAATAGATGAATAATGTTCCCTCCAAAAATTGTAACAATGTTCCCTCCAAAGATGAATAAATGGACTAGGGTTTTGTTTTGGTTTTGGCGCCAAACTTTCCCTCCCACTAGGGTATGTATGACAAAATATGTTGAAGCCCAAAAAAGCAATTATACTCAATCCAAACCAATGACTAAGATGTGATAATGAATATGAAATACATAATAACACAACGTAGCAGCATCCCCATACATGATCACAACAAACTTCAGGAAAATTAACCTAAATTAGAGTTCATACAGAATTCAACATAACATAACATGCGTGGGTTTAGGAGTTGGCATTGTAGTCGGCATAACATAACATAACTATTTAATACTGTCTTCGTTGAATAGCTCAACGCAATATGACTTTCTATAAGATTCACACATTTGTGGAACGATGTCTTGCACATCTTGTCCCATAGCAAGACATTCCAACATCTTCATGCACAAAATTCCACAATCACTACCGTTCGTTTGTTGTGGAGGACACGGATACGTACAAACATCCCACACCGGCTTTAAAGACTGTAATTTCCGTTGGCCCTTCCATACATCTCCTTCTACACATAAGCTAGGCAAGAGTTGGGCAATGTTTTTAAATAGTTGCATCATTTTTTACCTCGGACGACGCCCCGTTAGGGAATCGTATATCTTTATTGTCTCGTCCTGAATAATAATCTGATACAACACCCAATGGTTATTCGCGATATTTGCAACACCAAACACATACTCAACATCTGACCATGGGCGACAATAGACATTTTTTGGCCGTTGGCCGGTCACATACTCAAGTATACGCCCTTCCTTCTCATACCAAGTCCATTCGCCATCTCGTGCTCGTTTCCAGGAGTTGTAACATCTCGTCGAGAGAAATGTCTGCATGAATTATTTCCAATATTATTCAGCGCACACACACTAATACGCCAAAAGGAAACAAAAAAAATGGTACTTACAGAAATGCTAACATCAACAGCTGTCCAATTGCGCAAGACACACGTTGACCACATCTCTACTTTGCGTAGAAGGAGGTACAGGAGCGCATCCATGTGCTAAAAATAATTAAATAGCAACAACGTATAACGATACCCATAAAAAATTTACTTTTCACATTAAAATTGAAAAAATATATCTGACCTCATCTGTCAGCCACCATGTATTGGTCCATATACACCTAAACCAACTTGGCTCCACATATGGGACACACTTCACAGATAATTTCACCTTTGTATGTAGAGATTGATTAGTGGCCCACCAATCCGAGAAGTGGCATACTAATTGGGGTGAAACTTCGAAAGTGAGTGGATTGAAAATAATTCTATGTGCATCGCTTGGCTCCACATAAGGGACTATTTGAAGCATCTACATAAAAAAAAAAAACAGAATGTCATTTACATCATTCAATGTGCAAATAACCTGAGTAACATTTGTAATCGGTTAGTACGTTACATTTTCCCGTACGGTTGTTTCATCATCATCCTTTAAGCAGTCATGGTCCACATCTTTAACACAGTCACTCTCAGTCTCCATCGCACAATTGTCATCAGCCTTCTCCATTTGCTCATTATCCGACTCCGTGACGCACTCGCCATCAACCTTCTTCGTTTCATCATTATCCAACTCATTCACACACTCACCCTCAACCTCGACCTTCTTCATTTCATCATTAACCAACTCAATCACACACTCGCCCTCAACCTCAACCTTCTTCATTTCATCATTAACCAACTCATTAACTAACTCCTTCACACGCTCGCCCTCAACCTTCTTCATTTCATCATTAACCAACTCCTTCACACACTTGCCCTCAGCCTTCTTCATTGTATCATTATCCAACTCCATCACACACTCACCCTCAGCTTCCTTAAAACTCTCATTGTTAGACTCATTCACACAACCGTGTTCTTACAATTAAACATAATACTGTTTAGTAAATAACAATTAGTAATTGACAGATTCATTTCTTACTGAATTGACCTTCATGTCTTCATGAACGTGATCGTTGCCACCGTTCACTTTCGTAGTCTCTTCTCCATCAGGTTCCACTACATTCTCATCTTTGGGCCTTTGATCGGTCTCCACTGACTTGGCGCTCATACCTAGCTTCAGGCAAATAGCATTCATCAACATCTCTAGTCTTGCCTGACTTTTGTCTATAGTATCTAGCCGTCCAATGACCGTTTCACGAAAGCCTTTTATCTTTGCTTCGTTTGTTTCATCTTTGTGGACTGTTTGAGTTGTGCGCGCCCCTCTTCTGGTCGCATTTGTATCGCAATCAGTAACATCAATGATTGGAGGAGTCTTTCTTTTACGAGATACTCGGGCTCGGGATGGATCATCATGAGTGCGGTCTTGATCGAGTTCCTCTTCCCATAGAACGGCATTACGATAAGACGGTGAATTTTCCTCAACCTTTGAGGGCACGAGATTTCCCACCACACGCATCTGCATAAAGGGGGTGAATATTATAAAATTGACAACTTAATTAGTCAAATTGGGAACATTTTACACTTACATTATCTGCAGAGCGATCTCGTCCCTTCAACCTTGGGAAACATTTCTTACTGAGTTGTTGATAATGTATAACCCCGTCTACACAACTCCATCCAATCATACGTGGGATGGATGTCTGACGGCGGGCTATAGGCACAGCACAAATAGATGCAACACTGTTCATTGCCTCATATGCCCATATTTGAAGGGCATAACTGAAACCATAAACATCAATGTACATTCTTGATTTTCGTTTAGACCGTTGTTTGGGCTTCTCACTCTCTTGAAGTTTAAGGGCATTAAGTTTCTTCCTAACATCATCAACAAGGAACTCGAAAGCAACACGACCACATGGATACCCATTAAATTCAACCAAGTCATCAATGAGGAACATATATTCAAGATCAATAAACTTCTAACTTTTATGTTTAATGAGCAGAACACCATAGAGCAATAGCAATAGCGATAATTTCATGGACAAATCAGATTCAGGATCTTGTCCACATTTGGATAAAAAGGCCTCCTCAATTTGGGATACGGTTACCTCTGTTGCAGACTTAAAGACCTTCTTGTGCACCAACGAGTTGGTGGGTATTGAAGACTTCGAACCAAATTGCAATCCGGTGACTAATGCAAATTCCCTAGGCCCGAATTCAGCTTTTCTGTTGTTGATATTGAAAATTAACTTGTCTCCTACATTTGTCAGGTCTTGCTTATACAAGAGATGAAGATAGTGTTGTCCTTGAAATGCGAGATCTTCAATATCTAAGAATTGCCCAAAGCATGTCTCACGAAATTTAACTATGTTTCTTGCACCTAGACTGTTGCTAATAGTATTTATGATGCGTAATTCTGACCTATTACTAAGACCCACTGCAAACCCAGGTTCAATACTCTTCGTTGCCATTGAAGCCTGTTATAAATCAGATACAAGACTCACCAGTCACCAACAAACACATAATAATGCAAACAAAATACATCAAATTAATCAGATACAAGACTCACCAGTCACCAACAAACACATAATAATGCAAACAAAATACATCAAATTAATCAGATACAAGACTCACCAGTCACCAACAAACACATAATAATGCAAACAAAATACATCAAATTAACACTATCACCCAAAAACCGACAATAGAGTTTTGAATACCAACATGCAAACAAGATATAAGCTGAAGTTGATATAGACAAGTGGCAACATACCTTTTTCGATTGATTAATGATGATTTCAAGACGGAGAGTGAATCGAAGAACGCGAGATGTTTCCAGTACGAAGATACGAGTCCTACAAGAAATTAAAACACTCCAGCTGAAAATGTATTAAAATTTTCACAATAATATTTTATTCCTATTATTTTTTGGCGCGCACCGACCTTGGAATTAGGGTTTTTATGGTTTGGGACAGTGGGCCTCTTATCCGGGTTTTAAATGGGTTGTGTGTGTTGTTGTGGTGAATAAATCAATTTGGGGAATTGTTGATTAAAAAATAAATCTACATTTGAAGATATGTTAAACAATGAGTTTCACTCGATTACCTATTACTCTCTCCGTCCCACAAAGATAGCTACATTTTACTTTACACACAAATTAAGAAAAATCAGTAAATGTAGTAAAATTTAGCTAATGTGTCAATTTTGCCATTGAAATCAGTAAATGTGGTCAAATTCAGAAAATTTTCTAAATTCAAATTGTCAAACAAATATTTTCTTGTTTTAAGAATAATCCTCATAGTTGTATTTTAAAGTTTGTCCGAGGTAGTTGCATTCATATCCGTGTTTTTAAAAATGGAGAATTGTGAATTAAACAGTGAGATCCACTCGACAAGAAACTCGATAAAATGAATGGAATAGAATCGTTTGCCTATTTAAGTTTAAGTTTTTAAGCTAAACTTGGGTTTACGTTTACGAACTCGAACTCAACTACTTATTTTTTAGAATGAGTCTCATAGTTGTATTGTATAATTTGTCTGAGTTAGTGGGATTTGTATCCGTATTTTAAATGGGCTGTATTACGTATTTAAAAATGGGCAATTGTGAATTTTATAACTAATCAACATTTAAAGTTGTATTAAATAGAGGGCTCGTCTCGACTCGATTGCCTATTGAGTTTTTTAATTAAAATTGTAAAACATATTTTTTACGAAATAATAAACTCGTACTCGACTCGATTTTAAAAAAATGGGCGTTATAGTTGTATTTAAAATAGGCGGACATGTGAATTCAACTGAAACATCCAATACGAAGATACATTTTTTAATTTCAAAAAATTAAACAAGATAATCTCAACTTTTAATTAAGCCTTCCAAAGTTAAGTTTAAAAATTTAAATCCAACTGGAAAACCAAACGACGCTTCACTCCGGGAATCGCACATGTCCTTGCTTGTAAAAAGGGTTTTGATCTTCGTTTCAATCCACATCACAGTCATATTCGCAGACCATTTTCTTTCCATCTAAAACAAGAATTTCACTAAATCATCCACAATATGAGTCGTAGAAAGTTATCTATGCCCACAACGCTGCCGTTCGAGTTGATTTGGGAGACACTAACCCTTCTGCCAGCCCTGTGTGTTCTTGGATGCAAGAGTGTGTGTCGGGCCTGGAAAACAATGATCGAAAGTCCTACCTTTGTGAAGCAACACTTGCGTGAAATGATCAGGCAGAACAAAGGTGGGTACATGCTGGACTATGAAAGTAGGCGTCAAATTATAGCGGTCCATCGGAGTGAGCCAACGGGATGGGGAGACTTGGAAAAGCCGTTCGAAGTCGTTGGGAGTTGTAACGGCATACTTTGTGCCATCGGGGTCGAAGACAACATTTTCTTGTGGAATCCAACTACAAATCGTTATCGGGTACTTCCTCCGCATAACATTCCGTTTCATTTAAATGAGTGCAATAGGGCGGTGTTGTCCTTCGGGGTGGGGTACGATGGAGGGACGGATGATACTAAAGTGATTCGCCTTGTACGGTTCACGGGTTCGAATTTGGGTCCATATTTGTCAATATATTCTTCAAGACAAAACATTTGGAGAGATGTGGGGCATTGTCGGGATATGGATTGTGCGTCGGATCCAGGTGTGTATGTGAAGGGTGCCCTTCATTGGATTATTTCTCTTGGTCCACATAGTCGTCAAGTGGTTGCATTGGATATGGGGTCAGAGGAGTTTAGAATAATACGAACCCCCGTTGAAGCGTTAGATCCGGGGTTTCCCTCATAATATTGGTGCGCTGGACAGTGATACTCTAATTTATTACTCCAGCTTTTATTTCTTTGAGAACCGTATAAGTGTTTGGATTCTTAAGGAGTATGGAGACGACAATTCGTGGACAAATATAACGATGGATGGTCCAATACTGAGGAACGCCGTAGGACTAGTGAGTATCCAGCCGATGAGATTCGAGAAGCCGGATGATTTGAAGATCCTTATGAGAGTTGATCCAATTGGAACATTTGTGTATTGGGACATGGTCGAAAACAGGTTTTACGAAACTGATTACGATGTAGTTGTTCGTGGACATTGCACAATGAACACATACATTGAGTCAGTTGAGGTTCCATGATCTTGCACAATGAACTCCTTATTGTGTTTTGTGTTTATGCTTATTTTGGCTAGTACGAAGATTATTTTGTTGTATAGTTTATTATATGAACCAATGGGGTATCCATTTTGGTGTTTTGAAATCAGTGTAACATATCGTTTTTGTGCATATGGTTTTGTGCAAGATCAAAATGGATACCCCATTTTGAAAGCCATATGCACAATAGAAACATATTTTGTTTTTCATTGTTTTGGTTGTCTTTAAAGTCACTTTCTTCCCCACACATATGGGCTTGACTCTTGAGTGCTTGACTAGTGACTACTAACCCCACAACTGATTCAAAATCAAACAATAAACACTACTTCATAAACAAACACCCCAATCAGGCCAACAAATTCAACAACAATGCATTCATTCAAATATACAAAATGTACCAAGGCAGGAAGCATAACAACATTCAACCAAAATACTTAAACATCCATAAACTACGCAAATGTATCAAAAGATTGTACAAAAAGTTGACAAAATATAGAGTATTCCACAGCCTAAAATATAGGCAACAAAGTATTTAAGATGCCAAAAAGGGAGAGAATTTAAGTTTCATTCAACAACACCAGGCCCATCCAAAAAAATAACCAAACATCCTTCATAAACGAAGATCACCCGATATGATCCGGTGCACAAACCGAGCACGCGCTTCAGGCGGAAAACCCAAGAACATCTCCATGATGGCAGTGTTCTGCACGAGCACGTTACATGTCAATCCTCTGATCAAGAGTCAACCCTGGAATGTCGCCAAGAAGGTTATAGATGTCGTGCCTCTAAAGACCTAGTTTTGACTCATATTGTAACGCATCACAAATCACGCCTAAGCGACTGTCGGAGGATGTGGCCATCTGACCTAGCACGTTCATCAGTGGATCTTCAGAATTCACAGCTGCTACCGAAGTGCTTCGCTTACGAGAAACATTGGGACGACGACCATTCATGGGTGTGGGTGCCTGAGTTTCTGAATTCTTGGCGATTGAACAATTAACATTAGCATTAACATCAGGTTGGTCAGTGTCTGCGTTCTCCCCACGAACATCAGTCTCAGCTTGCGGTTGCTCTGACTCCATGTTCACATACTCAACATCATCCACAGGCGGCAAATCATCATCAACAAGGGAATTGAAAGCCTCGTACACATCCTCAGCGCCAGATCCGGTTGCTCGATCATTACCGAACACCTCAAGCCAATCACCGTACATTGGCCAGAGCTTGAAGCGCATGGTTGAGGCATATGGATCTTTCTGAAAACATAAACAATCTACAACTTAAATACAAATACATAATAGAATCAACCACATCTATTGAACAAACTTTATGTAAATACCTTAAATCTTGCACAGCTGAAAACATAAACAATCTAAAACCACACACATATATTGAACAAACTTTATGTAAATACCTTAACAATCTTTTCCCACATCTCATTGTCACAGTCAATGAGGTGCGTTGTGCTGTTGAATCTGATTCCGGAGTTATCTTTCAACATGGTGTTGAGGGAGCCATATAGCCTCTTCCAAACAATAATCTTTGAATTAATGTGTGGATTTGCTCGAATGTCAGTGCTGGGCAGCTCAACCAACATCATCTCTTCCAATTTGTTCTGATAACCTGGCCGGAAGCCATTTTCAGTCTTCCAACCATCAAGCACAATCTCCTTAAGCTTGCTCAGCAAAACGGACTCCTCTACGTCAGTCCAGTTTCGTCTCTTCCGCTTGTTGTTTTCATTTGTCAATCTGTTCGATCGGGCCTTGTACCTCTTATTCCTCGTTAGTGGGGTAGTATCGAAACTTGAGGCCCCGCCTTCCATCTACGACCGATTCAAAGCAATAATGATAAAACAAACTCAACAAGCCCTATTTTTTTTCAGACTAAAACATATTTAGACAAAATGGAAGGGGAAAACGGTAAATCCACTACAAACCCTCGCAAACAGTGAAGAAAATGACATATTCAACAAAAAGACGAAATTTTCATCGACTAAAACGCCAACCCAACATAATCGTTTAATACCTAAGAAATGTACTTCATACGACAACCAGTTCTGAAATTTTCAAAAAAAACAACGATAAAAATACCTGAGACATTGACGCCTTAAAAAACGGAGAACGCACCTGCAACGGGAAGAAGAAAAACAGATTGTTAGCGGTGACAAAGAAACTCAGACGAGGAGGGAATGGAGTATGATGAAGAGAACCTTACGCGTGTAGTCGGGAGCTTTGGAAGTCGAAGAAATGGAGAACTCGGGAAATGTGAGCGTGAAGTCGAAGAGTGACAAATGAAAATGTATAGAGAATGTTTGATTTTGTTGTATCAGAAGTAATATGGTGCATCAAACAATGAATTAGTGATGAATAGTGAGTGTAGAAATGTCTTTTCATCATTTTGATCTATTTTATACGGTGAATTGAATATTCTATCAAACAAAAAAGAACTTTATATGAAGTTTTATAGAGTTTAATACTCCCTCCACTTTTAATTAAGTGTCATTTTAACAATTTTCAACAAATTAAGATATATAATTATGGACCATTTTACCCTTCATTAATGATAACTAATTTTAATATTAAATTTATGTTTAGTAATGAATGTGGTCAATATTGTAGGGATATTCATGTATACAATAATTAAGGTTTATCATGATTTATGCTATATTACTATATTCAAAAGGGAAAAAACTTAAATCAAGGTAAAAAAAATTGAAGGGAGTATAATGTATAAGGGTAAAATTGTCAAAATTAAAGAAAAATGTGTAGAATGACACTTATTTTAAAAATATTAAAAAAGGCAAGGTGACACTTAATTAAAAACGGAGGGAGTACATGCTATCACACGAGAATTAAGTGTTTTTAGCACACTTTTTTGTACTTTCTATCACACAAGATTTTATCTTTATACACCTTTATATGTCACTTTTCGCACTAATTTAGTAAACGGACCTCTTATATGTCACTTTTCGCACTAAAATTGTATCTGGTATCAAACGTATCCTAATAATAACATACCATTTTCTAGAATATCTATTATACAACTTCATTGTCAATTCCCAATGTTGTATTTCTTCCTTGCTATTTTATTAGCGTATCATAATTATACATACTTATATTTTATTAGCGCATCATATTTATAAATACTTATATTTTAGTAGCTTATCATACTGTATATATGCACCATTTGTAGCGTGTGATTTTTCTTCAAGTACTAATACTAATGTCACTTATATAATACTACTACTATGCTTATATAGTAATACGACAATATTTTATATGTACAAATACGCTGAAATGGTAAGAAATTATATCAATCGACTGAAACATCCAAAAATATGTCATATATAGTATGAAATTTTTTGTCCCCTTAAAATAAAATTTAAAATATGTGCATGTGATGAAACGGTTGTAGCGATTACTTTTCATTTGTTTCTTCTTCTTTTTTTTCACAAGAAATTCTAACTTTTTGTAGAAATCACCCTTACCACTTAAAATAAAATATATATAAAAAAAAAAAAAAAAACAGAGAAGCATTTAATTTAGGTCCAACGGAATAGGCATATTTGGTGCACGTCTCTTAGCATAGACTATGCAATTCTAATAATTAACGCAAGTGAACTTTTAATAAGTGTTTTGACTTTTGATTCTATCATTCATGCCAACAATTTCTTGCAAATTCCTCAAACTATTTAAACACATGTGTAGCTACATAGTCGAATTGATTATTTAATTAATTTATAGTATAAGTGCTACATAAACTTTATTTTCTGCACATTAATTTTTCTCATAACAAAAAAAAAAGGACCTATTTTTTGTGACCAAATTTCAATAAATTATTTACCGACTTCATAAAACTGACTAGAGCATTCTTTCTTGGAATAAATTGAATTTATCAGTTCGAATGTTTCCACTCTCAAATATTTTTTATTTCTGATAAAAAAAGACCCATCAAGTCAATTATAAAGAACAACCCTAACTAATTAGTTAACCAAGTCTTGTAAGTATCAAATCATTCTTTGTTTTAGGAAAAAAAAATCATATATACAATTTGCCGACAATAAATATTAATTGACTTAACTTAACAATGACAATTAAAAAATGAGAGAAAATTGTTTGCTTGTTTGTTTATTTTTTCTGATTTCATTTTCAGTACTGTAAATTTGTAATTAATTCTGTGAATGCTTCAATTGATATATTGTGTGAACGATTAAATTATAAATTCAAAAACACACCCACGCCATATGTATGGAAATAGTATAAAATTAAAGTCTCTTACTATATATATGAATTAAACGTAACATGTACTCCAATATAGTTACCCGTGTATATTTTGGGGGTAACATTCCAGTTCATGTTCAATTGTTCATTAAATTTTAACTACAAAACTATTTTTATATTTCACAAATCATTAAAAAGAAATATCAGTACATGTAATAAAATATAAACTCATATGATTAAAACTATTAGTTTTATATTGAAAAAAGTATTAATATTATTCAGTTTATAAACTACTAAGAATTAATATTTCTCATAATATATTTTAATTATTTTTGTGAATAGTCCAAACTTTGATCAAAATTACAACGATTACATAGGGGAATTGATGATGAATATAAAATTTGTACAATAGTGAATAAATTAATTTAATGGTATGAATGAAAAAAAAAAAAAAAAAAGTCGATAGACAGTTGCGTGGTGCACAATGCGCACACACTCACACACTCTAGTTAGTATACTTTCTACTCCAAAAAAATGAATTTATAATAATAAAGTAATGAAGAATTAGCAATGTATTAGATAGGTATTAATGGAAATGAAATAAAAAAGAAATAGGGGGAATATATGGTAGATGAAAAGAAGTTATAGGGTTAGCTTGAAAGGCAAACGAATGTAGCTACTTTTCTTTAAGTTTAAGAATACTACTACTACAATTGAGGTGAGGTGAAGCACGCTTTTAACGTGCAATCCCCTCCTACTCACTTTCCCATTAATTTCCTTTTATTTTCTACTAAATACATGCATATATACTCTCTTTTTTCATATGTATTGTGCATCAATAATATTATACGAGTAGATAAATAGATACTATATATAGTAATACAATTTTCGAATATTGTTTAACATCCTGAAATAGGAGTAATATATTTTAGAGATAAATGTAATAACATAATAATTTTTATGAAATAATATTTTGGAATATTGCATTGACAACATATTACATTAGAAAACACACTCATTCACATATTTCACTCTTTTTTCCTTTGACTTTTTTTACCACTAACTTTCATCTACTTCCCACTTTTGTAGAGCTGCACATCATATAACCTTCAAGTTAATGAAACAATATTACACCTTGCACATAAGAGTATTACTTGTTTGTAGATAACAATATTATTACTTAATTATTTCAAATATAAAAAAAAAAAAAAAAAAAAACTCACAAGTTTCCTTGCTAAATGGATGAGATATATAAAAATTAACAAACACAATGTTAATCTATTAAGAAATTCAGTCATTACGACATGCACAAAAAAAATATAACAGGACTGTTACATATTACACATAAAATATTACTTATTCACTTTTAGGAATTAATATACAAGAATTAATTCTCATCCTCTCTACACTTTTAGATGAGACGGAATTCTTTCATGGTATCAGAGCAAACCGGGCTAAACGACCTGGCCACCCATTTAAATTGTCCACTCGATGGGCCTCCTCCCCAAAAAAGGGTAAGATGTGTTAATCCGGCCCACCCATTTAAATTGTCCACTCGATGGGCCTCCTTCCCAAAAAATGGTAAGAGGTGTTAATCCGGCCCACGAGTGAGGGGGAGTGTTAGGAATTAATATACAAGAATTAATTCACACCCTCTCTACAAGTTCAGACTTTTAAATGAGACGGAATTCTTTCATTCACACTCACACATAGCAATATTGTTACACACAGCTCTTGAGACCAAAATACATAATTTTAATTAAAGAGACCAAAATACATAATTTTCGATTGTTTATTCCTCTTAAAAAACACAATATATTAATCAACTAAACTATAAAACATGCATCCAAATCTCTGACAAACACAACCACGATCAATTTAAAACTCGTTAGAATTAGTAACTCATTAATTAAAACCAAATTAAAATCACCAAAACTGGACCAATCACACCAATTTTGAAGAACTCATGTTGATGATGACGATGGTGGTAGTGGAAGGAGAGACAATTGATTGTTGACTTGCAGATGATCTAGACGGATGAGGGATGAATCGGAGCGAGGGATTCAACTTGGAATTTGTGTACTTTCAAATTCATTTTGATGTCTCTATTTTGTAGGGGGAAATAGATAAAGAAAAACATAAAACGGGTAGGGTATTAATATATTTTCAGATTCTATAATGGTGTAAATTTGTACTAAAATTTTGGCGTTAAAAAAAATTGTTATACGTCAAATATATATTTCATCCGTCCATGCACACTTGAAATGTACACTTTTATAAATGAAAATATTTATTCTCGCAATATAGTAATACACTCTTCATTTTTTACTTCACACGTGTATTTTTTATATAAACTATTAATATTCTTTATAAAAGAGTACAAATAAAAGTGCATATTGAGTGGGCATGGAAGGGGTATATTGCAATTAGGGTGGAAATAGATCGAGCCACCCAACATGTACCTACGATCTAGTCTATTTACTTAAGTAGATCGAGCTTAGACTTTGTATAAGGTGTAGGCAATAGATTAACTAGAGCAAGGAGCCAAGGAGTGAAAATTTATTAATTTTTTTCTTTCGTTTAAGTATAAGAATTTTTTTTTATTTAGATTTTTATTTTTATATGGGTTTTCCTCTCTTGGATTGGAACTATCAAATACTATAAAATTACTTGTACTCCACTAACTTCGTACAGTATATATGAATTCTAGATCCATCCTTGAGCTACGTCCCGAACCTAGTAGAATTAGTCATCCTCATATTAAATACTACTACTTCATTGATATGTAGAATTTCTTTAATTCTGAATTTATTCTTCTCTACTTTTTTTTCCTTCTTCTTTCAAATTATACTTTTGAGTAAGCAATCTATTAGTATATTTATATTCGTGAAGGGGTGAACTCTGTGCGCGATATTGTACATATAATATTTCAATGTTTAAGAAAATTGAATTAAACGGATCTAATAAATTGTGTTACTATAAAGGTAAATGTGTGTTACTGTAAAATTAATTAAATTTTAATTACTTGTTCTTATAATAACGCATACTTGTCATTATGGTAACACATACTCCGTGCTTAACATTATAGTAATACATATTTGTCAATATAGTAACACAACTTTGAGCTCGAGTTTTCTACTATTTATCTTACATGAATTTTTTGGAAAAATCTGTTTTGACCTGCAAATTTTTGTGACTCATTCCTAATTTATGCTAATATTGCACGTGTCATTTTGCATATTTCCTTATTCTCCCAGCTCGATCAATGTGACCTTTAATTATTGTTTGCATAAAAATTTTAAATAAGAATAGTTTATTGGTATTAATTAAAAGAATAAAATTATTTTTAATGGAGGTTAGACGATCCATTGAAGTAAATAAGAGATAAAATATTTATGTAATGAAATGTGTAATATCAACATGTTTGAGGGGATATCAAAAGAAAATGAGTTACTTTCGAACTCTTTTGACGGATGTTCAATTGAGTCAGTAACGAATTTAGTCACAGTATAAGTTCTTGTTTTGAAGTCTGAATTTAAATACTAGGAAATCATGTAAAATATTTTTATATATTTATTTTAATTAGTACTAACAATTTAACATGTATAGACCTTAGCCTTAAATGAGGTTATTGAATATACATTATAAGTATACGATCCAAAACATTCACTTCCATTCTACCACTAGCAAAATTGATCTTACTGTACTAACTGAATAGCAATTAATGTATACGATGACGATGTATCAACGCCGTCATATGCAGTAATCGTACTTCAATAAATTAATAACACGTCTTTTTAAAAAATTATTTAAAAAAAAATTAACAAACTTTTGTTACTTATATTGATAAATATTTTTCGTGTTGCTATTTATCGATCGTACATTAAAATTTTACTACTGGGATCTTAGTCTTTTATAATTTCCATACCGTTTTTTAATGTATTTTTTTTATTTTATTTGGTTTAAAGACAAATTATATAACATATACGACCCTTGGTTATCGGGTCGGGTCTAGTTGGCGAATTAATATCCATTAGATTCAATTCAAGACATCGTGCATGTATACAAAGTGGTAGACATAGACAACACATTGTGTAATATTCTAAAATTTTGTAATTCCAAATGTGTGGTCATCTCCCTCCTTCAATAGATAACTCACTCTTTGCCAAATAAACTAATAATATATCAAAAGTTAGTTTCTTATTAATAATTCATATTTTTATATCATATATATTCGGTTATATTTTAAAAAAATGGGAAAACTAAATAGAAAGTGTTGGGTGAGCTAAGTGAAAAAAATTACAAAATAAATTGAAATATTAATTCATATGAAGAAAAATATTTGTCGAATTAGTACATAGATTGAGTACTTAACAAACACTTTTTTCAAAGATTCACGAATAAATTTTACTTCTTCCTATTAAAAATGTATGTCATTATATATCTATGTACACATTTAAGAAAATTATTGACCTTTTATTATGCTCTTATCACAATCTAAGTTGTTTTTAATGAGTTTAGGTATAATTTGGGAAGAAACGTAATTCATTCTTTAAAACATAACCCCCAAAAGTTGATTCGATGGTGTAGACATGAGAATTGAGAATATACTTATTTCTAGGTCTTAGTTTTAAAATCCTGAGTGGAAATAATTTTAGAGGGATCAATTCATACAAAAAAAATTTTTGACTTTAATTGGAGGTCACTGCTAGTGGACAATTAATCGGCTCTTGAACTGAATATCGAGACTTTAAAAAAAGTAACATTAAAAAGTTGGAAAACGACATTTAGATTGCAAATAGTGTTAACGGTAAAACAATCCTAGTAAAAAAGGAATGCAATAATTAGTTGTTCCATATTTGGCATTTTGTGTTCCATAATGTGGATGAATGACACGTCCCGGGATGGTGGACAAAAATTAATGGACTCATCAACATGTGTTAGTGATCTAGTAGGGTGAAACACCAAGTGATATACGAAAATTGAAAAAAGTGGAATTAGTAAAAAAAAATTGTTTGATTGATTGATTATTATTTTTAAATGAAAATAGAGTAAAATTTTAGGAAGTTGTTTATGTGAACACTTTAGCGAGTATGTAAAGTTGTAAAGGAAGATTGGTGGCTGCAAACAATTTCATGTAACTGTTCACGAGGAACCCTTTTCACTCCACAAACTCTTCCTTGCACTTACCATTTATATACTTACACTTTATATACATACACACTCCATATAAGTATATGTACATCATTCACAGTTTCCCTCACACTCTTCTTCACTTTCTCACACTTCCACTCACTAAAACCGTTTTCTCTGATAAAATTCTCCATCACCATTAATTTCTCCATGATGAATACGGAAATTCTCCAGGAGTTTACTGCCTCTAACGATCAGATCATCGTTAAAGGAAAGCGCACCAAGCGCCTACGCCCGTCGTCATCCACCTCCTCCAGCGGCGGCGGTGGCGTCTTCAATTACAATTCCTCTACGACGTCGTCTCTCACCACATCTACAAGCACACAAGAGGATGAGGATATGGCTAACTGTTTGATCCTTTTGGCCCGAGGCCGAGGTGGTTTTTCGGAGGAGGATGAAATCAAGCCGCCGGAGAATAAATTCAGAAGCCGGAAATTCACGGAAATGGCCACCACCAGTAACGGAAAAGTCGGAATCTACGTTTACGAGTGCAAAACGTGTAGCAGAACTTTTGCGTCGTTTCAAGCATTGGGCGGACATAGAGCCAGTCATAAGAAGCCTAAGGCCGCCGCCGATTCCGATCAGGCGAAATCGCCGCCGTGTCGATCGGACGAAGAGGAAATACAAGGAAAATTGAGTAAGGTGAAGGAAATTACTCCGTCAACTTCAACAGTAGTGCAATTGCCCAAAATTGAAATCAAATCGAAAATCCACGAGTGTTCAATTTGCGGATCGGAGTTTTCATCGGGTCAGGCATTGGGCGGGCACATGAGACGACACCGTTCCGCCATTAACGGAAGAAGCGGCGGCGGCGGTGAAGATGTTGTTGGTGATGAGAAGAGCAGAAACTTGTTGGCGTTGGATCTGAACTTGCCGGCGCCGGCGGAAGAGGAGCGGCGTGAGGCGGAATTTCATCAGTACCAGCAGCAACCACGCCTGGTGGATTGCCACTACTGAGGGTTGACATTTGATGAGTGTGAATAATTATTTTACTACTGTATTTTAATTGTTTGTTTATTTATTTAAAATTAAATACTACTACTATAATATATGATGAACAATTCTTTGAAGAGTGCCAAATTTAAAATTTGGTTTTTTACGTTGGGTGTTAATTCTTCTTCATTCTTTGAGTGATTAAGTGGTTGCCTTTGATTCACGAAAAGTGAGTGATGGAGCATCTTTTTCTGTTCTTTTTGTTTCTTTTTTATAAATTCATTTTCATTTTATTTTTGTTGAGTAAGGATGGAGTGTGTGAAATAGTTGGGCACAACTAAAAGTAGTGGATTAGGTTCTGTTTTTGTTACTCCTACAAAATAAATTAATTAATTAAGCTGCAAACAGTTTTTATGGGGTAGTTCATATACAGCCGCAAAACTTTAAATGGAACTTCTGTATATAGACAGTGAAATTAGTCGGTTCTTTGACCGAATACCCGAGACATAACAAAAAAAATTTAAGGTAAGAGTAAAGTATAACTTGCATCTGTTTCATTAAATGACAAGGAATTAATGGCCTTCATAACTGCCAATCCCACCATGTGTAGGTTTCTCCTCTATGTATATTATTATTATTAGTTCGATTAAAATTAATTAATTGTGAGCCTCACTTGGTCACTTGTACCTCTCACTCCACCAATTTACGCCTAACTCTAACTTACTAATTCCTAATTCCCAACTTTCTTCACTAACCCTTGACCATATATTACTCTTTGTAATTTGAAAACAAGATTTAATTGTACAAGATCAACTTTAAGGAGTTGGTCTAGTGGTGTAGTTTTGAAACTTAGGAGTGTGCTCTTCTCTAGGTTCCGACTTTAAACGAGGCCCCCGCAAGTAGACGGTGGGATTGGTCCTCCGAATTAATTAGTCGATCCTTGAATCGGATATCGTGGCAGAAAAAAAAAAAAAAGTACGTTAATTTGCACACAACAAACTGTAAATGCACACTACGAACTTAAAATGTGCATTAAGAAGTATAAAGACACACTACGAATTCGAGATACACACCGTTTTGCACCTAGTATTAATATAAAAAAAAGCACCTAATTGTAGTAATAAAACTCCTTTTTTTTTTCCCTCAATACTCATTTTTTACCATTATGTGTGCAGTAATATCGTTAGCGGAGTAAAATTTACTGAAATTAAATACAAAAATTAAAACATTATTAATTAGGTCATGCATTTTGTCCAGATATCTTGGTTAGTGTTGCTTCTAATGACAGGTTGTCAAATCTTCAAATAATTCATTTAATCTAGCAAATACATTTTTTTTTGTGGGGTGGGTGGGTGTTAAATGTTAATGGGGTTAAGTGTGCACAACTGTAATTAGGGGTATGAGATACTCCTGTTATTTGAAGTGTTTTATTTTGTATTTCATTAACTGAATTTATTCATGTCGAAAAATAATCAATGTCTGATAATAGTAGAGACGACACGTGTTAAAGATCCAGTAAATTGGAATAACGAGTGAAACGGAGGAATTGATTTAGTAGTTAGGAGGGTGTAGACGTTTGAATTTGGTGAAAATTAGTTAAGGGGAGGCATGCGTGACATGTCTAAGTAGAAGGAAACCCGGGGAGAGGTTAAGATTAAGGTTAAGGCTCAAATGCCCACATGTAGTGGGGGTGTGCTAATTGTTTGCTACCCTGTCAAAGTGTGAGATTATATGTATATACAATTAATACTTACACACATACATGTGTATATGACATATACTCCTAGTTTCTTATATGAATTCTTGTACGAAACCGTCTCATTAATTACTTTTTAAAACTTGTGTGATACACTAGTTTTTAAACGTCTCATACAAATTTGTACGATGATTTAAAATTATGCATAGAATTGGATGTAACTAGTTTTGACTTTTTACCCTAATATGAGTTCAGATTAACTTGATAATAATTTAATGATGGCAAAAAATTGTATACACTAGTTGCACCATACAACGTGTATTTATTTTTAAACGATATTAGTTGATGTTTATTAAAAATATTAATCGTGAACCAATTGTATCGTTCAACTCGTGCAACCAAACATTTCTCATTCACGCTATAATTAGAATATACAAATATTTATAGAAGGTAGAGAACTCAAAATAATATTTGAGACATCACATAATATTGAACTCCATATCTCAATTAGTTAAAAACAAAATTCCAAACCTTTCAGAATTTTTGTTATTTTAATGAATTCTGTTAAAATTTCAATATATATGGCATGATTTTTGTCAATAGAGTAAAATTCAACCGACATGTGATATTAACATTAGGCAACACGTCTCATGAATTCGTGATATGGAAGACACATGACATGAAATATCCCCTAGTTTCTAATTATTAATTAGGACAGCCAATTAATTCTGCCCTAAATTAAATTGCATGAAATTAATAAAACTACAGTTAAAATAAATTAGCCAAAATAGTAAAACCCAACAAAAAGTTGGATTTTTTGAACTATAAGGCCGTAACATAAATTTTAATGTACTAAAATTGTAGCATAATGATTTTAATTAAATATCACAATTACTTGATGGAGCTGATCTCGGGTGAAACCATTTCACGGATCTCATAACAAGTGATAGTCACATGACTCACATCTGTTAAATATATTAGTATCACTTTTTATTTAAATATTATCAATTTTTGACAAAAATAAAATTTGAGGGGAAAAATGGGTTGTCCAATCAAAAAATCTGAAATATGATGAATTAAAGGAAATTCGTCTCACGAAAAAGATTCGTAAAACGGTTCCACACAAATTTTTGTCTACTTAAAGACTCGGTGTGTTTTTATGGAGGTCGATCCGTTTCAATTTGGGTCGCTCAAACAATCGCCAAATGAACAATTTGACGTGATGAGACAAAATTTGTTGTACCAAATGCTTATAAATCAACTGTTATAAGACAAAATTTTATGTATGTGAGACGGATCGGGATGTTTGGATTCACATGATATTTTTTAAAATGTCATTTTGTGTATACGAAATGTAACTTTTTAAAAAGTGTTTGATTTTTTAATAATAACACTTTGTATGCACAACGGTGGTACTTAAAAAAAAGTTCACATTAATTCAGGTTCACCAACATAAGTTTTTGCCAAAATAATATTTCTTCTGTCCATCACAATTGTGCTAATTTTTTTTATTTGTCTATTTATTAAAAGTGTGTTCATTTTTTTTTTTAGAAAAAAACATTTTATCTTTACCAGCAATAATTCATAAAATATTTTTACTTTATCTATTTTAAAAAAAAAAGTGTTAAAAATGTGGACACACTTTTCGTGGGGGTAGGGAGTAAGTAATTTTGATTATAAGATTTGGTGAAAGAAATAAAATATCAAAGTCGATAGCATTTAGGCCACCACATATTTTGAGGGTGGCCAAATTAAATAATTTATTTGTTGCCTAATTTACGAGTAAGTGCGCCCATAATCACAAATATATATACACCAAAGGAAGCAATATACTAGAGAATCCATGTGGCATCACATGATCGCATAGCATATTTATTAATGCCAGATTTGTACCCTATTTTAACTAATTCACAACTATGAATAATATTTTTTTTACAATTGATAATCATGGTAAAAAATATTTCTTTCGTCTCACAATAACTTTCACACCTTTCACACCTTTAAAATAAAAATTCCTTTATAAAATACACTCTCACAATATTCCAAATTTTACACAAATGTCATTACTTTTTCTCCACACATACACACAAGTCAACTCATTTTTTTTTAACTTTATACATAAAGGTTTACAAAATTACCCCTCAAAACTTCAATATTCTTACATTTTCTTAATATGTGTGTTCATCTACCTATGAAACTTATTATGGAACGGAGTGAGTACTAATTAATTACTCCTTATATGAGCTGGTTGAGTAACTGAGGGCAGTGTTGACATTTTTTCATTCAAATGACTTGTTTCTCTAGTGTAGTTTGCATATTATTATTGCACATGAAGTAAGATTTACCTAGTGTTTATTTTTGAATAACAGCTGGACAAACGAAATCAGATCAAAACAAAATTTAAATCAATTCGAAATATGAAGATAAAAATGAAGATGGTGACTTATAATTGATGATATTTTGTATGTATTGTAATACTATTAAATAGAAAAATTGAAGTAGATACCATAACATCATGAATTTGGTGAGAGTTGATGGTAACACTAAAACGTGCAAACTCTAGTTGTAATGTCTTAGGCCACTAAATATTATTTGGTGTATGAATTGAAGGTTTGCATTTTAATGGTGTGCATTAAGCGGCATGCATCTATCAAAACCCCATATACCTATCCTTCCATCAGACAACATTTTGCATTCGTGGCATACATGTCTCTCTCTCTAGTTTTAACCTTAATAACATGCACAGGAGTTAAAGCCATCTCAGCAACACCCACCCACATCCCCCAAATCTTTGACGTGGCACCTTTGAAGTTTGACACGTGGATTTGGTTTTGCAAACAAATTATCCATAGTGTAAAAAGTTATATCCTTGATTTTAGAGTTGTATTGCTATTAAGTGTAAAATATTGTGGCATAGTACAATTAGCGTGCATTTACCCTTTTTAGTGTGCATTTTGAGTTTGTAGTGTGTAAATTAGTTGTACCTAATAGTAACTTAATAAGAAATTGGGATATCAACTCTTACAACAAATGTGTGTGCACGTCTCGTAAACACAAAATTATAAGTGCTAGTGAATATATATGTATATATATATTTCAAGACAACTAATGTACTACTAATATTTACAATTTTAGACAGTGCAGCATGTGGTATGTGGACATGATTGTTGCTGAAAACAATAATATTATCTCATTGTTGTGCAGCTGTCGATTGATTAATTGGCCTGCTGATCCAACACTAGAAGATAATTTGCAACTTTACAGGCCATTAAACAGCGCCTCTCTCCGGATATCGTGGAATATGTATAATCAAAATTTAGTGCGACATAATCTCAAAATTAAATTCATTAAGAATATTAACAAAGTAATAAATCACATCAGAAACAGTCTAAATCCCCAACTAAGGCCTCTAAATGGTCGCGGTGAAACGATGTAGGGTGTAGAGACGACCAAGAAGTTTGCCTAGAAGCCGACACACTTAAAGAGTGTAATAACTCACCGATCAAGCGCTCTTGTGCAAAAATGCACGGAGCTAAGTGATCTACTGAAGCTGTGGGATTCAAAAATACCGGTAGGGGTTGCACGCAAAAAATTATTCAAGTGTTACTGGGAAAATTGACAGCTTTGAAATGGCCTTACACAATAGATAGAAGCTAATAATTGGAGTACTTAATAGTTAAAACTAATTTATGCAAACTGAAGTTTTCTTCATTTATTTTAATACTTAGAGGAATTAAGAGTAGATACTCTTAGATACGAAAGAAATAAACAAATTTTAATGGGCCGATTATTCAGTTGACTTATAATATTAAAATTATCAAAAGTTTTAGGTTGTACTATTGCCACCACACCACACAACACATTACTTTTTCTCTTTTCTATATAAATTGACAACTTGTGAGGTAAGTGAATATTGACCTGGTAGAGTGGAAACATCAGAATATATTAGGTAAGTGTGTAGCCTTATCATCCTAAGTACACAATAATTGTTGCTAATTCAACAATTTTACTATATATTATTTGAAGAGAGATTCTTGCCCTTCACCATCAAACCACAACTGTGCTACTAATAACACAATAATTCATACACTAACAAACATGAAAAAAGTATCTGCATTACTAAATTTGAATGGTTCATAGCAAAATAACCAATAGATCCAATCATCACTTGTTACTAAGATCACACTGATGAAATAAAACACAATACAAAACAAAACCCGAGCTTCAACACAAGCCTTACTAAATGCATACTAACAGAAAGGGTGGCTACAAAAACGAAATAGCAGATGAAACGGTGAGGAAAATGATCTTGCTCTAAGACCTAAGTAAACGTTTTTTCAGTTCAATCTGTCACTATCCAAGGATTTTAGATAAGGATTTAACTGTGTTTTATTATATCATAGAATAGCTGTTTCAGATACTTAATTTGGCCAGCCTGTAGCAAATAACCACTCAGATACGAAAAAGGAGAGCAGAGATTTAAAAAATTGCATCCTCTAAATTTTAAACTAATAAACCTGAAAAGAAGCATACCATGGTTAGGAAGTATCTTTTCACACAAAATCATTTAGAGAGATGCAAGTTGTCATGTATTACAATAATTAAATATGATAAAATAAGTCAAGCCCTGATAAACAATTCTAGTTTCATAACTAAGTACATTAAATCAAAGACTTACAGATACCCCTCCTCAGATGTACAATCAACAACCGTTTGATTAAAATCCTACATGAAAAGAAAAGAACAGAAATCATGAGTGAATATACAACAAATTATATTGCAGCTTTTGTCAAATTAAAATCATTATTTGAGTTTTATTTGGAGAAAGCAAATAATAGAAAATATAACTAAGGGCTGTAAATTGGATGCATCATTTGGAGCAGGTGTGGAAAGTACTACAAGAATGACATATTTAAAATTTTCCTCATGATTCAATATATCTTCCTCCATTCAAATTCATAGAACCACAATCCATCTCTAATTTTATTGAGTTAAAAAAAAAAAAAAAAAAGGCAAAAACTTCTTGCACTAGTTGCATCATGCAACTGGTACAATTTTGACCAAAGTTTGACTTATTTACAAAAAAAACACTGAACTATAAAATGAGAAGTATTAGTTTCAATGAAGAAAAGTATTAGTATTAGACTGAACAATATTAGTATTTTTTTAATACACAACTAATATTTTTAATCGTTTCAGCTGATTTTTTTTATATCGACTAAAACTTTTCCACCGCTTTTTTCTATGATTCGTGAAAAATTATAAAAAACACTTTGGTTGAAAAAAAATTGGCCAAAATTTGCATCAGTTGCATGCGCTGAAGTGTTACTAAAATAAATATTTAACTTGAAACACACCGAATGGTTACGAGGATATGGCGCAAATTTCTACTTTCTCAAACAATGATTCTAATTTCCGATAAACCACACACCTCAAAATTATCACCATGATATGGAAATTTGGAGCATTTTTGAGTAGATCCATAAAGCCTGGGTCCTTAGTTAGCATACACAGTCACCCTTATACGAGCTGTGACTTCAGGATGGAGCTTAAGCTCTGCAATATATTCTCCAGTTTCTCTGATCTCTGGAAGAGTGACAATTCTTTTGTCCACATCCCTATAAAATAAACATCATGAATGTGTATGGTACATGCATGTACTAGAAGAGTTCATGTCAGTATTTTAAGTAATAATGCATAGTGTGCAATTTGTAGAGCTGCATCATGGGGATGTTAAAAGGACCAAACAATTACTAAAAGCTCAAAAGGGGCTGTGAAAATGAAGCTGATTTGTGAAAGGCAAACTAAAAAAAGCATTTTCATAGTTGAAGCAAAGGAAAAATGACAGTCTCTGCCACTATGTGACCGAAAAAGACAAATGAATTTCATCTATCATTCACCTGAAACACAAGGTTATAGATTATGCAATAAATAATGAAACAGTTCAAATCGTATATTTTCATTTTTCTGTTAGTACATTTTTTTCCCTTTGCATGGATTTTGAAGTGATGATGTGCCTTTTAATGGTGGCTTAGGCAATCGGTCGGGCGCAGTTTTCCAGGAGCACATGGCACGCCTCTATGCACCTTTTCTGCTGTGCTTTGGTGCACCTATTCTACTTTCCGGATCTTCCCATCCCAAGAACATGGTTTGTGTACAATTTTTTAAATAAAAAATCAATTTTGACAAAAATAACTCAAAAGAAAACAGAGACAAATCACAAACGCGAAAATAATGTTTAAATTTAGGCTTAGGGTTCAAGGGGAAATTGGTAAACAAATAAGTAACTAAGAAATGGCATCACTGCCCCTGTACACTGGGTTGTTTTTACCCCGTTTTTCTTTGTGAATCCTATCTTTGCTGCTGCATTTTTTTACTTATGCTGCGCCATTAACTCTCTCCTCGTCATAGGAAGAAATGACAAAAACATCATTTGGCTAAGATCATATCTCCATACAGCAAGATATTTGCAAATCTTGATTTAGATAAGATTTGTTCTATTCCTCAAATAATAGGGCTCCAATATTATTTTCTTTTTATGTTTCATTTTTTCCCATGTACAAGAGGCGCGCCTTGTGCCTCAGGAACCCTCTTGCATCAGGTGCCCTTAACAACTATGCAACCCCCACCCCCCAAAAGAGTAGAGGGCAAGGAAAGAAAAGATGGACAGATGCTTTTCTCCCTACAATAAGTTGTCAAGATACTCAAGAATGTTGTCAGCCTAACAGTAAAGGTCGCTAGAGCACACCAAGGGTGGCACTTAACTGTGCAATAAGCTTATGTTCAGTTGAGAAACAAATATAAACCTCCCATTGTTTCATATTCAAATTTCTCCAAGAAAACATAGTCAGTAAGTTGAGCTGCGCATTGTTAAGCAGCATTGAGCATCATAAGGATTTTGTACTGCATGTATAATATGTGTGAAGTTACTAGTTACCAGCATTGTCGATGAGAATTGAGAAGTACGGGTAATGCTTTGTAGAGTTGAGAATAAGATGCAAGAATTTCCACATGGAGAAATTCAAATTCTTTGGAAAACGTATTACTTCCCTCCGTTCAAACTTAATAAGTCTAATTTCCTTTTTGATCTGTCCAAACTTAATATGCATATTTCCATAAATGGAAATATTTATTCTCCCAATACACTAATACATCCTTCACCTTTTACTTTACCTGTCTACTTTATACATAAACAATCAATTTCCTTAAAACCTATGTCAAATGAATCATACTTATTAACTTTGGACGGAGGGAGTACGTAATAAGCTATCAAGGACATTAGTTTAGCAGCCTTTATATTCAAAGTTCAGCATTCCACTATGAAAATATCACTATGTGCAGAAAGTATCAAGAAAATGTATATGACATCAGTTGGTGGCAGGATTTTCAGAGATCATTGACGAACTCCCCATGAGCTTTAATGAAAATTGTATCACGTTGATGATCAAAACATACCAGACATAAATGGGAAATAAACGCAATCAAAAAACAAATTACAGAACATGTATATAGCATAAGCTAAAATCTGGAAAAAGGTACCTCTGAAGCTGGGCCTTTATTATGTCAACGAGATCTTGAGCAGTGACACTGTCATTATGAGTTTACATTAGGAGCTGAATATATTTACTACATGCTTAACAAGATTTTGAACTAACTTACGATCCAAAAATCTGTTTTCCTTTCCCGCCCTTTCGCTTCACCTTGAAAGCTCCAACTGTCTCGAAAATTACAGCAAGCTGTTGTGCCTCCTCTCTTACCTGAAAACCAAATTTCAAGAGAAAATAACTTACTCTAATGATATCATTCAAGCAAAGAAAATGAACAACAATAGTTTAGTTGCACCCCTAAATTGTGGTTGGAGAAACAATAAAGTACAGATTAAAGGTGAAGAAGCCAAAATTACACCACCTCAGACTAGCAAACCTAGGTATGTGGTGGTAAAATTTAGAAAAATGACCCTTTTATCCACTCCAACTTTAACAAGTGGTTCACCAAAAAAACGAGTCTTCTCTATGCAACGCTATTTGTATCCACTTCTCTATTGTAAACCAGTAATATTTTTCTTCCTCACATATTCAGAACAATTTATCAAAGTTACATACATCACAGAAGTAGAAGGAACCATGGAACAAGCTATAGGCTTGATAATAACAACCACTGGAAGGCATCTTCTCACAAGAACTATGTATGATGTCATCATATGAGCAATTTAAGGCAGATGCATAAAGTAACCTTTCTTTGAAATAAACACCTGGAATTAACTGCATTTCAAGTTCCTTTAATGACAATGCCTGATTTCTTTATCAACCAAAGAATAACTAAAAATGTGCAGAGCTCATTACCCTATTCTTCTCTGCCTCGATTCTCTCCTCTTCTACCTTCATTTCCCTGAGAAAGAATCAGAAAGCACCATAGATAATTAATTAAAAATGTATGTGCCATACCACCAATTGTTTCAGGATTTCAGAACAACTTACACAAGAGAATTACAAACAAAAGTACCATGATTATAATAAAATCCAGAAATGAGGAAAGGTGAAGATGAGCTAATATCAGGATTTCGATATTTGCATCATTTATCAAGTTATAAAATATAAAGTGAGGGCAAAACCTTTTTTTTAGTTTGTGCCAACAATATGCCACTTTTTTTTTTTCCAAAAAATCATGCATGAGTTATACGGCCATAATTCCATTTCCATTAGATTAATACATAACATTTTTATAGGATAAACATATGAACACCTAAGAATATAATCACAATTTTTTTGAAACCACATTAGTGATTGTCAAATTAAATGACAAATAATTACTTAAGAAGTGTGGGCGTCACAATCGCTGCCATGCCCAGTGGCAGCAAATAATTCCTATAGAAACCAGCTTTTATATCCAGTAGCTGCCCCTTTTTCCCCACAGATGCCACATCCTCCTTCAATATAACCTAAATTGAAACACACACAAAAGAAAATGATAAAATAAATTTTAAAAAATCATAACCTAATGCCAGAAAAGTAGAAGAGCCTGCCATATCATGTAATGAAGGTATCTGAATACCTTGCGTAATTTCTTGGCTTTCTTTTGAGCCACAATTGTCAAAACTGGGGCTCCGTTCGTGGTATCTGCGCTGATGTTCCTGGAGAAGCTATGATTCTGAAGCCACGAAGATGAAGTCCATGAAAGACTGGTGGAGGCCATTCCCACAAAATATCTTGGCGCTGAAGTTGCAGTGTGATCGATGAATGTGCGCTAAAAATACCACTTCAAATCTTATCTCGTTATCCATGTTCAACTTCTCTTTCTCAGTACCCTCTAGTGGGCCTATACTTGGGCTGACACCTGTAAATTTTGGGCCGGACTGTTGGGCCACACCCATACAAAGAACACAATGATAGAAGGCCCGGGTTATACACCCCCTCTTTTTTTTGGATTTGTGAGTGGGTTTGACTATTTACACCTCCATTTTGGAGTGGAGAGATGCACTCCCCCTTTTAATTTAATAATATCCTGTAATAATTATACATAAAATCAAAAATACATTTTCAAGGTATATACTAGATGCACTCCCATTACTGATCGCACCCCCCCCCCATTTTTCTTATCTCTTCACCTTCTCCCATTCCTCCACTTTCTTTTCTCCACTCCCACACTTTCTGCAAACGCAAACTCTGAACCACCACAGTTACTTTCGAAATCCAACATCATACAAACAAAACAAAAACAAAAAAAAACTCTGAAAATTTAAGATTTTTTTTTAAATTTCAACACACAGATTCGACCATATACATTCTCGTCGACAAATTGTTGTTGACCAAAATGTATATGGTCAACAAACTATTGCCGAAAAAAATAAAAAATAAAAAAAATTCAAAAAAAATTTGACACACCATAGTCGACCATATACACTCTCGTCGACAACAATTTGTCTATGAAAATGTATAAAATCGACTCGGATGTGTCAAAATTAAAAAAAAAAAAAAAAAAGGAGAAGACATACCTTGAAAAATCGAGAGAATGTATAAGTGGAGTTTGTCATTTGTGTGTTAGTCTACTGAATTCACATTGGAGCCCCCAACTAAGCCAATCATGCGCGGCCTATCCCACCTGGTCTTCAACCCTGTTCTCACTCATACGCTTTTTGAGCCTATGACCCTCATCTGCATCAAAGTTCCTCAACAACGGAATATATATATATATATATATATCCCACTATATAACTATATAATAATAGAGAATTTTTTTGTTAACATGTCGTCTTTTTCTTCATTTGCTGATGTGTCGTTCTCTTTTTTTATTTTTTTGTATGATGTGTCATATTTTTATAAAGTGTCTATTTAAATGTCATTATATATATATATATATATGTGTGTGATATTATCTCATAATTAATGTTGAATTAAATAATTATGATGATATGTTAAACATAAAATAAATATTTAGTATTTTTAATATTAATAGTTTTAAAGGAAAAAAAGATTTATTTAAAAAATTATTCAATTATTAAATCATAATAAATAATATTACAAATTTTACAACCAACTCCCCATAAGATTATGTTTTCTCCATCCAATGTTTTCGATCACCTTCCCACACAGAATGAGCGTGGAACTCAGAAGTAGTACTAGTAATGCCCTTTCGAATTTCAATTAATTAATTATTTAATCATCACCATCATCATGAGTGTCGAAAATGAAAATGAAATCCAACAGCGCCGCAGTGGATTGATTTACCTCCAGATGTCACGACTAATATCCTGCAACGCCTTGAATCTCTAGAAATAGTACAAAATGCAGAGAATGTGTGCACTACTTGGCGGAGAGTTTGCTTTGATCCCTCCATGTGGCGATCCATTCATATCAAACGGATCCCTAACTAGGGGCGACTCATATATATCAAACACACTGATATCAGGTATGAAGGGATCCGTAACTTGTGGCGTCACGCAGTGGATCGTAGCCAGGGACAGTTGCTTCATCTTTCTATTGAAGATTCTCTCATTACCGATGATCTGCTAAACTACATTGTTGATCGGTATATATATATATATATATATATATATAATTAATAATTCCCTAGCCTTGCTTGCTTATAATACTGCTTTAATTTTTATGAATTATTATATATGGTATCAACACATGCAACACAGGGGATCACTTTCTGATCATTTCAATTTATTATTTAAGCCTACTAGCTAGCTCTTATAAATTTGCTTCTTTACAATTCTTATATATATTCTTCTATTGTTTTAACGACAGATCAAGTGGCATCAAGCATGTTACCCTTAAATACGCCTACGGATTTACAATAAAAGGTTTGGTTGAAGCATTAAATAAACTTGCTCACTTGGAAGAGTTGTGCCTTATGTTCATGCCACAAATCAAAGCTTTAGATATTGTAAAGATTGGTATTTCTTGCCCAGTTTTGAAGTCGTTTACATTCCGTATTAATTATGAATATAAATATGATGATTGTGTATATGAGTATGTTGTAGCAATTGCAAAGAGCATGACAAATCTCCACCATCTTCGCCTTGTTTCTAATTATTGCGGCAGTGAAGAACTACAAGTCATTCTTGATGGCTGTCCCAACATTGACTCACTTGATCTCTTCCAATGCAAGTGTTTCGGACTTGATCTAGGAGGGGGCTTTACGCAAAAGATGTTATGAGCAGATTAAACATCTCAAATTCCCTTCTGATGACCTCTCTGATTATGGAACATTATGAACATCATCATATCATCCATCGTCGATCTGCTTACTTGCTTGCTGGTTGGTGGTTTTCAAATACTAGTTGAATTTTCATTCATTTAGTACGTGTTTTGTTTGATGTTGGTCTCACTGTTTGTGTTCGTGATATACATACATATGCAACCAGACTCACTCTCTCTGCTTCGTTTGGTTTCGTTAAAACATAAAATATTCCTATTTATATTTATTACTCAAATTGCTTGCTTATCGATTATATTCTTTCAAACTATTCGTTTGGTACATGTTATTATAAATAACTTTTTTTTATATTTAACATCAATATAAGACTCATGTATTATTAGTCATTTTAAACGTATAAAATTTAATATTATATTTTTTTTATTTACTTAATTTGAATTTTTATATTTCGATTTATTTAAACGATTTTTTTTTTAATATTTAACATCAATATAAGACTCATGAAATGTTTATATTTCGATTTATTTAAATGTTTCAGGACCTCAGAATTGGATACTTAAACTTCAACCACTTGAGAGTCACCAAATATAACAAATATCTAAAAACGTCTTTATATATGTTGTCAAATTGGATTTACCATGGCTGAACTTGGTCATTAAGTTACACAAATTTATTTCATTAGGGTGTGAATAATATTTATTTAGGCTTCAATCAAACTCAAGCTTGTATCCCTGTTGAAATGACTCATTCTAGAGTATGGACCAGAGAGAGGGAGCTCTGTTACACATAAAAAATATGTAGTAGTTTTGTTGTTGTCATTATGTAACTTATGTTTAGCTATTTAGACTTAAGATTAGACTAACATTACAGTTTCTTCAGAAAGAAAATTTTACTTGAAAGCATTCTTCCATGTACTTGTGTCAAAGTTTATGCCATATTATTCAAAGATGAGACTTACCTATCTTAAGTCTGTAGAGCTTAATTTATTTATTTTGATAATTAGTAGACGAAAACAATTTTATTGACATTTGTTACATATATCTTGTTACTGAAAATGTGTATGTGATGGTTTGTTATGTGTAATTATGCAATTGTTTGGGTTGTGATAATGCTTGTTTTATTTGAGTTTGGAGAATTTGTGCTTCTCCTTTTGGGTTCATGTACTCTTTCTGTGTATACATACGTACTCTTCATTTTTTGTGACCAATATTGCTTGCTTTGATGCACTATAAATTAGATAGAGAATGTGATACAAAAAATGCAAAATTAACAACATTTTTATAAATTAAAAAAAGCAGGCCCGAGCAAGAAACTACTGCATTAAAAAAGATGAAGATTTCAATAGAGATAGCAAATTCTGTATAAACAGGAATATGTTTTATTTAACCAAGCAGAGAGAGTATGGCATATGTATATCTCACATCAAATTACATTTGTAATGACAAGCTTGATGAACTCAACAAGTATTTGAAAACCAGCCACTAGCAAGTAATTAAGATGCTCAACGGGTACTTCAAAGCTAGCTCAAATGTAGTCTTCAGAGTTCAGACTCATCGAACCCTGAAGAATTAATTATATCTCAATCATTTAATCCACAGTGGGCAGGTGCTCTAAGAGACTCGTCGTAAAACCTCTGAGGTCGGGAGGGAATTTCATATGTTTAATCTGATTACAACATCTTTTGCCTAAAGCACCTCCGTTGATCAAGTTTAAGGCATTTTTGGACATCAAGTGACTCAAGGTTGGGACAACTGTCAAGAATGGCTCAAGTCCTTCATTGGTGATCAAATTAGAAATAAGACAAAGATGGCATGCAGAGATTTGGCATGTTCTTTGCAATTGCTACAGCATACTCATATTTTTGTGTAAATGTTTGCACCTAATATATAATAGTATTTCACATTTTAATGTAAAATGTTTGCACCTAGCAAGTAATAATATTACAATATTGTCAAAAACAGAAACATTACAATTGCAAAAGAATCGACAAGACTCGCCCCAAAATCCTCTGCGAGTAATTAAAAACTAATTTCTTATAACAATTTTGGCATCAATGCCAATTACACAGCATAAAGCACCACATCTTCAACGTTTAATCTCAAATTTCTAATATATATGCCTCTATTGTTCATTGCATTATTCAACTCTCTATATATCGTTCTTCTCTTTTTCTTTTTATTACAATACTTTAAAGATCAAAGTAATGGAACATGAGAAATGAAACAAAGGAATATAACCGGTAAGCAAGCAATTTGAGTAATTATAAATAGGAACATTGTATGTTTTAACCAAACCAAGCAGAGAGAGTGAGTCTGGCTGCATATGTATATCACACACAAACAGTGAGACCAACATCAAACAAAACACGTACTAAATTAGCCAATACATTGTTAATACGATGGATTCAACTACTATTTCTAAACAATGCACCAGCAAGTAAGCAAGCATTGAGCAGACGATGATCTGATGACGTTCATCCACTTCCAAAATCATAATGTCTATAAACATGGGGGTTATCACAAGGGAGTTTGAGATGCTTAATCTGCTCAGAACATCTTTTTCCTAAAGCCCCTCGTAGATCAAGTCCAAAGCATTGTCGGAGATCAAGCGTTTCAAGGTTGGGACAGCCATCAAGAATGACTTGTAGTTCTTCATTGTCGCAAAAATTAGAAACAAGGCGAAGATGTTGGAGATTTGCCATGCTCTTTGCAATTGCTACAACATACTCATATACACAATCATCATGTTTATATTCATAATTAATAGCGAATGTAAACGACTTCAAAACTGGGCAAGAAATACCAATGTTTACAATATCCAAAGCTTTGATTTGTGGCAAGAACATAAGGCACAACTCTTCCAAGTGTGGAAGTTTGTTAAATACTTTAACCAAACCTTTCCCTGTAAATTCGTAGTCGTAGTTAAGGGTAAGATGCTTGATGCCACTTGATCTGTTAAAACAATAGGAATATATATAAGAATTGTAAAGAAGCAAATTAATACGAATCAATCAATTTATTATAAGAGGAGCTAGGCTTAAATAACAATTTGAAATGATCAGAAAGTGATCCCCTGTCATAATTCATAAAAATTAAAGCAGTATTATAATAAGCAAGGAAGGGAATATTAATTAATTATATATACCGATCAACAATGTAGTTTAGCAGATGATCATCGCAAGAATGTTTTTGAATAGAAAGATGTAGCAACTGTCCCTGAGTACGATCCACTGCGCGACGCCACAAGTTACGGATCCCTTTATTCCTGATATCAGTGTGTTTGGTATATATGAGTCGCCACCAGTTAGGGATCCGTTTGATATGAATGGATCGCCACATGGAGGGATCAGAGCAAACTCTCCGCCAAGTAGTGCACACTTTCTCTGCACTTTCAAGTATCTCTTCGATTCCAAGGCGTTGTCGGATATTAGCGGTGACATCTGCAGGCAATTCAATCCACGGCGGCGGCGATGGAGGAGCAACAGCCGTTGGGGATTCATTTTCATTTTCGGCACTCATGATGGTGATGATCAATCAATTGGAAACAAATCAAACGCCCTTCACTGCAAAACTGAAAATGATTAAATAATGAATTAATTGAAATTCAAATGGGCATTACTAGTACTACTTCTGAGTCCCACGCTCATTCTGTGCGTGAAGGTGAAAACATTGGATGGAGAAAACATAATCTTAGGGGGCAATAACTATATATTGATAAAAGCAAAAATATGTAACAAAGTAATTACAGGTGGTTGTAGAATTTGTAATACAGAGTATTATTTTTTATTTAATTAGTTGCGATCATTTATGGGGTGCATCTAGTATATACCTTTTACTTTTTTTTTTTGTATAATTATTACTATTATTAAACTGAGAAGGGAGTGCATCTCTCTAAAATGGTGGTGTAAATAGTCAAACCCTTTGTGAGTATAAAATTAAGGTTACGATTATTATTAGGTTAGATACATCACTCCATTGAGTTCACTCTTCTTAAATATCATATCCGCATTACTAGGTACACTCTTTCCAAATTACTTAAACTAGTAGTATCATTTTCTTCCTAAAATCTCTTAGTAGATGCACCCCACCCTATAATTTTGCTCTTTGTCTCTCTTTTCTTTATTCCTCGCTTTCTTTCCTCACGCAAAAACCCAAACCACCCCGTCGCCCAAATTTTGACAATGAATTACTCTGATTGGTCCTCATAGTGTACACATTATATATATAAAAATATATAGATTCTCATCCATGTATAATGTGTTTATTTTTATCGATAAAATATTTTTTTCATTATGAAATTGGGTACAAAGGGTACGCAACTCATACATGAAAAAGACAAATACATGATTGCACGTAGTCTATTCTATAGACACCAGAACATAAGAAGAAAAATTAAGGATTAATAAATAATTGTTTATTTATGAACAAAGTAGATAAAGTAGAAAATACAATACATGTGGGATGAAGTAAGTGTGGTGGGTTATATTTATAACAAAAAAAATATTTTATGTAGACAACTTAAAAGAGAAAATAAACAAATTTTATGTGGACGGGTAAAATAACAACAATCTTGATTTATTGATCTCTAAGAAATCAATAGAAATGTAAAGCATGGACAATTCTATTTATAGCAATTATCTTGTCACTTGACATATTTGATTTTAATGCCTACAGATTAAATGATCCATCTCTGGCAATAACAGCTGTGGGGAGGGTGAGAGAGCCTTGTCTAGCTAAGTTATGCTGCGTTACGATTCTCTTATTCATCAGATTTTAATGCCTACATATTTCGAACAACGAGAGAGAGCACAATGCGAACAGTTGCAGCCTTGACGACCGGGCTGAAAGTGTGGGAAAAGTCGAAGCCTGGAATCTGAGAGAAACCCTAGGCGACCAGGCGAGCCTTATAGCGATCAACTGAACCATCACTGTGAAACTTTATCCGAAAAAATCCATTTGGAACCAACTATGTTTGTGCTCGGCGGGCGAGGAACCAGATCCCAAGTTTGGTTTGCGTGGAGAGCTTCAAGCTCCGAGTGCATAGCCGCTGTCCAATGAGGAAGCTTCAAAGCGGACTTGAACCCCTTTGGTTCATCGGAGACAGCGAGAGCAGATAACAAGTATGTGGTCGCAATGTTAGCCACATAGCGAGGCTTGAAGATGCCAGATCGAGCCCGAGTAACCATCGGATGGGTGGATCGGGGAGCGGAGGGCAGGTCGGCATGCTGGTGCTCGGCCGGAGGCAAGGCGGGACGAGCAGGAGGTCGCTTGATAGGCGGGACCTCTAGTGGGCGAGGAGGCACAAGTCGAGGAGCCAAATCTGAAATAGCCTCTGAGGGGTGTGGGCAGAGCGAGCAAGGCTTGGTGCGAGCAGTAGTAGGGCGAGCAACAGGTTTAGGGAAAGGAACTAGACCGGGAGCAGGAGACTCCGGAACCAGAAACGAGCTGTAATCAAGAGACCGAGAATCTGCCGAGGAGCCCTTAGCGGAGAAAGGGAACGATGACTCATCAAACTGAGCATGTCTAGTAGTATAGAAGTGGGAAGCGACCGGATCATAACACCGAAACCCTTTATGAGAAGAACTGTAACCCAAGAAGATGCAAGAAACACTGCGAGGAGCCAACTTGTGAGGAGAGTAATCCCGAAGGTACGAAAAAATAAGACAACCAAAGGTTTTGAAATTGCCATAAATACGGAGATTTGTCATCAAGTACTGGCGTAGGCAAACAGTTTATAATATAAGCTGCAGTGACAAATGCATCAACCCAAAAATGAGAGGGAACGCTGGAGTGAAGCATGAGAGACAATCCAGTTTCAGTGATATGCCTATGTTTACGCTCCGCACGACCATTCTGTTGAGGAGTGTAGGGACATGACAATCGATGGTGAATACCTTTGGCGGAAAAGAAATCTCGAACTCTGCTGTTAACAAACTCCGTGCCACCATCACTCTGAAATGTTTTCATGGAGACAGAGAACTGATTACACACAAAGGTATGAAAGGCGACCAAAACACCAAAGAAATCAGACTTAACACGCAAAGGGTAAAACCACGTGAAGCGAGAAAAGTCATCAACAAAGATATCATAATAACGATAACCATCATTAGAACACACTGGGGCAGGCCCCCATAAATCACAATGAATAAGATCCAAAACACGGGATGCTCGCTTTTTATTCAAAGTAAAAGACAAATGTTTGCTCTTTGCCAGCTGACAAGGAGTACATATAGAAGGTTTAGGCAAAACAGAAGTAACATCCAAGTGACCCAAACGTTTCAACAAATTAACAATCGAAATAGAAGTATATCCTAATCTATGGTGCCAAAGCTCAAACGAAGCTCACCGAGCAGCAGTGTGCAACGCGGCGACCAGGGCTGGGCGACCATGCTCCATAATATAAAGACCGCGACAACGCCTGCCGCGAGCCAGAGGTTCCTTGGTTACTCGGTCCTGAACCACAAATGAACGATCAGAGAAAACAACGTCGATAGGATAATCTGAAGTCAGTTTGCTTATGGATAATAAATTTTTAGTGAGATGGGGAACAACCAGAACATCCAATAAGCGAAATTTATCATGAGCACGATAAGAACCAATGTGAGTAATGGGAATAGAAGTACCGTTCGCGACAATAACATGATCATTACCAGTATAAGGTGCGAGATCATCCATAGCAGTGGAATCAGGAGTCATGTGGGCAGAGGCACCGGTGTCAATAAACCAATCTGAACCAGGGGAAGAAGCAACCGAGCACTGTGACTCGAAGGCCTGAGCAAGGTTGATAGAGGGATGAGACGAGCGAGCATATCTCTCGGGACAGCGACCAGCATAGTGGCCCGGTTGGCGACAAATCCGGCAAGTAGGAGTGAAAGACCATTTGCCCCGAGCGCCGTGCTGAGCAGGGGAAGGGCGACCACCGGAGGTAGCAGGTAGGCGACCACCATGACCAGAGGGGCGAGCATGAGAGAAAGATCGGGACTGCGAGGAGACAGAGCGTCGATCGGTAGTAAAAGCAAGAACAAGAGCGGTTGGGGCGTCCATGGAACGCTGCAGAAGGTCAAAACTAACAGCCTGATGAACCAGATCGCTCAAGGGAGGCATCGGGGTCATAGACATACGGGTGTCAAAGAAACCAAGAAACAGAGGGCCGAGACCGTTTAAGAACCAATGACTTTTATCAACGGCATCAACAAGGCGACCAATAAAGGCCAACTGGTCACAGAGAAGTCGAAACTTCTTGCTATATTCATCAACCGAGGATGTGCCACGGCGGAGGTTGAACAATTCACCACGTAACTGGTTGAGGCGAGAGGCAGAGGAATGACTAAAGGCCTTCTCGATGGCTGTCCAGACAGATCGAGAAGAGGTGAGGCCGATGACTTCAGCCATGGTGTCTTCAGAGAGAGAAGAGATAATAAGGCTCAGAATCTTCTGATCCAACGCAAACCAGGCAGTATAATCCGGGTTTGGGACATCCTTGCCATCAGATTTGACGGTTTTGGGCGGTTCTGGGCAAGAACCGTCAACGTGGAAGAATAGATCGTGGCTGGTGAGAACAGGAACGATCTAATTACGCCAAACAAGATAGTTTGACGTAGAAAGCTTCACGGTAAGCATGTGCACGAGAGTGTTAAGGGGAAGAGAGGAGGAGGAGGAGTCTGCCATGGCGCCGGAAGAGGAGGAACGGGTGACGGCGGTGGAAGGAGAAGGAGAGGAAGAATTTAGCGTGAGGCTATGAGTGACGGCTAGGGTTTAGGTGAGTTTGACTGATACCATGTGAGAATAGGTATGAGATCACCGCTAATGAGGTGATTGAAAAGATCCAATATATATAGTCAAGGTACAAGAGATTTACAAGGAAATGATAACAAACAAATAAAAGGAAATATTTACAAGATATGGTAAATAATAATTTGAATATTTATTTCCTATTAGAAAGAAATGTGTGCGTAAAGAATGAAATGAATGAAGTAGAAATCAATTTATATGCAGGTTAACGTGAATGAATGGTTAGGATAAATGTCATCTTAGACGAGGGGTTGAAACCTAATAATGAAAAGTAAAATGGATGAGTTAGATTGAAAGGCCTTTGGGCTTAAGGTTCAGACCTCAACCAGTTTATAAAAAGTGATTAATTACAGTAATTTTGCATCTGCATTTAATGCAAAACACATGATTGAACAATTTGAAAAGTGGTGTATCCTTTCATGGCATTTTAGTCGGGACAAAACAAATAATGTTTTATGCAACCTCTATGTAATAAATTCAGGTTAAATACACTAAAAAATTATGCATGATTGGAAATAAATGCGAATATAAATGTTATATGTTGTAGCTATGTACTGTGAACAACTACAATCCTCTCACCTGATTGATGATCTAATCCACTTGTGATTGTTCTCTTCATTTTTTGGCCTTAACAATTGAGTTCCCACTTCACTTGTTATCTCTTTCTTTGTATCAGCTGATACGGTATCAACTGTTTCCACTTGTGAAACTCTTAACATATCATTGGGGTGGGGTGAGGTGGGGGTGGGGGTGGGGGTGGGGGGGTTGTGAAACAAGTCAAATAACTCATCAGAACAAGTTTTCATGAATATTCAATAAGAATAGACTTTCTAAATAATATATATATACATATATATGTGTGAATACAAAGGGCTATATACATTATATACATATTTACTTTAAAATAGATGAGTTATCACCAAGGATCTTTACAGAATCTTGAATTTCCCATAGAGTGAATAACTTTAAATTTCTCTCAACTTTAACCAACTTCTTCATTGGGAAATGGAACATACCTGAAGATGAGTGTGTCAATTCAACTCATATGATAGCATGTTGACTGGTCTGAGCTGTTGATCCTGAAAATGATTTATGGGTCAATTGATTGCTTACTTTGCTTCGTCTAGTTCTAATAAACCTAAAGTGTTACACAATTATAAACATGACTTCCACGAGAGGTTTAGTTAGCATATCTACTCTTTGAATATCAGTGTGTATCTTTTCCATTCGAATATTCTTTTTCTCCATATGGTCTCTGATGAAATGGTGTCTCACATCTACATGCTTACACCTTATATGGAGAGCCGAGTTTTGAGTGATTGTTATTGCACTGTTACTATTACAAAAGATAGGAACATTCTTTGCAATGACATGATAATCTCTAAGCTGCTGACTTAGCCACAACAACTGACTACAACAACTACCAGCTGCCACATACTCGGCTTTGGTAGTGGAGGTAGCAACTAGGGGTGGGCATAAAACCGAAAAAACCGAAAAACCGAACCGAACTGACGATTTTCGGTTTATTCGGTTGTTCGGTTCGGTTGAATTTTTTTTAAAATTTCGGTTTTTTCGGTTCGGTTCGGTTTATATTCTCTAAAAACCGAATAAACCGAACCGACCGAACTATAAATAAAAATAAATATAATTAATTAATAAATAAATATATATATATATATAAATAAAACCCTAGAACAGTAAACCATTAAACTTTCATTTCCATTTCTGCCGTTTTTTTCCATTTTTCTGCCGATTCCCCTACTCGCATTAGGAACCACCGTAGGTCCACCATCGCGGTCTTTGACTCTTTCACCACACACCACGCACCACCCCACCAGCGCGGTCTTTGACTCTTTCACCACACACCAGCGCAGTTGTTTTAAAAAGTTTGTATGAGGTAGGTGGGGGCAAGAATAGTAAATCAGGAAAAGTGGTGAAGAAGATGAACTTTTATTATGTAGAATTTTGTGGATGAACTTTTATTATGTAGAATTCTTATGAGATTCTGTGGCTGAACTTCTATTATTTAGAATTGAATTTTTTTAAATGTTTATTTGTTTAAATATTTTTTTTTTAAATTTTAGGCATGAAAAATTCGGTTCAAACCGAATCGAACCGAACCAACCGAATTGTAGTTCGGTTCGGTTCGGTTTTTATATAATTTCGGTTCGGTTCATTTTTTAAAAACTTCGGTTATTTCGGTTCGATTGAAAAAAGATCAAAACCGAACCAACCGAATGCCCACCCCTAGTAGCAACTGATGTTTATTTCTTGGAAAACCAAAAAAATCAGCTTGCTTCTTAGAAACTGACAAGTGCCAGAAGTAGATTTCCAAGTCTTATGGATACCAAAGTCCTAGGTTAATTGTAGCTTTTAAGATACTTAAGAATCTTCTTTACTGCTTCAAGATGACTTTGTTTGGGGTTAGCTTGAAACCTTGCACAAACACTAACAACAAATGTGATATCTGGTCTGTTGGCTATTAGGTATAATAGGAAACCAATGAGTGCTCTATAATCCGATTGGTTAGCTGGCTTCCCTTCTAGGCCTGGTTCCATCTTGAATGAAGTCATCATTGAGATCCTTGTTGTTTTACCCGTTTGAATACCAAATTTGACAATCAGATTCCTTGTATACTTAGACTGACAAATGAAAATCTCATCCTGACTTTGCTTCACTTGTAGAACTAAGAAGTAGTCCATCCCTCCCATCATGAACATCTCAAATTTGTCTTGCATCAACTTTGAGAACTTGTCGCACACTCTATTAAAAATAAGTGTCATTTTAGATCAATCCACATACAGAGTATATATATATATATATATTAAGAAAAAAAACTACTATACCCTTAATAAATGATTTATCTTATTAATAATAAATTTTGCTTAGGTACAATTTTAAAATTAATTGTATTTTTTTTGCAAAAAATGTTGTCTATCTACCCACCAATTAGAGACATTTCTTATGACTTATGAGTACGGATTCCAACAAACAAAAAATATTTTACGAGCTTATTTTAATTGATGAGGAGGTATTTTTTTCCCACTCTTTATAATTTTTTTGTTCGAAAGGGCATCGATTATATTATACAAGGTCAGTCCATTTCCATGGTAGGTATCTACCTTTCGAAACATGTGTTTACACACGAACAGTTGTATGTTGCAACCTCTAGAGTCAAAAATAAAAATTAATTGATTTTTTTTTTTGCCTAGATTCAAATGGAAAAATATGTAAACGTACGTCAAATGTTGTCTAGAATAAAGTTTTCCGAATTTACAATTTCGTATATTAATTTCCTTTATAAATAAAATTATAATTCTTTATTCTATTATTGTTTTATATATATATATATATATAGTGTAATGTATATTGCTACACCATTTTTTTTATATCTAATAGAATATCGAATTTACAAATCTATACATGTTTCAAAAATTATTTTTTAATTAATAAATTAAATTTAAATATATTATAAATTTATTTCAACCTCTCATTTTTACGTGGGTCTTACATAGTATAAAAATAGAGAGCTTTGTGTGCTAACATGTTATTTTCTGGTAAATTTAGGTGATGTGTCAATTACAAAATTAATTAAGTACGATATGTAATGATTTTATTTGTTTAAAAATATATGTGACATAAATATCACTACATATTGGTTTTTATTAATAGTTGTTTTAATTATTTATTTTCTAAAATTTATCATTATTTTATTTTAAAATTATTTTTATATTTATTAAAGGTTGTATCCAAAAAATTATATGTCTAGTTTTTCTCCCATTTTATTATTTGAATGTTATTTTTAAAATGATTTAAATATACAATTATGTAATTAAATAACAAACCACAGGAGGCAAACCCAATTAATTTCAAACCAAAAACCCAAATTTCCCTCTAAAAAACCCCCCCAAATTTCCGATCCCACCTTGCGCGCCACATGCCCAAATTTTAAGCACGCGCAAAAATTATAAACGAATCCGCGCCGTTGCTCGCAAGCCATATCAACGCTCCAGATTGAGAATCCCCGCCTCATAAAACTAACCAATCAAAACACGCATAAGATTCCATAAATCGGACCGTCCAAATTTTCGGTATCTTAATCAACCATCCATATTCGCAATCCGCGTCATTTTAAAGCAACCAATCACATCCCACCTCTCCTCTATTTATTCCCTAACTACTCGTCTTCCCTCCATTCATCATTCTCTACCTTTCTCAAAGCAAAAACATTTCGATTCACATTCACTTCACAGCAAATTTCCCTCACTAAAATGGCACCAAAGGCAGATAAGAAGCCCGCTGAGAAAAAGCCGGCGGAGGAGAAGAAGTCCGCCGTCGCTGAAAAGGCTCCGGCAGCGGAGAAGAAGCCCAAGGCCGGAAAGAAGCTTCCCAAGGACGCCGCCTCCGGTGACAAGAAGAAGAAGAGGGCGAAGAAGAGCGTCGAGACATACAAGATCTACATCTTCAAGGTTCTCAAGCAAGTGCATCCCGACATTGGTATCTCCAGCAAGGCTATGGGAATCATGAACAGTTTCATCAACGATATTTTCGAGAAACTTGCTCAGGAATCTTCCAAATTGGCACGGTATAACAAGAAACCCACAATCACCTCCCGGGAAATTCAGACCGCTGTGAGACTTGTTTTGCCTGGGGAGCTTGCGAAGCATGCTGTTTCTGAAGGGACGAAAGCTGTTACCAAGTTTACCAGTTCTTAGATTTAGATTTAGGTTTTGGAATTGGAATTGGAATTGGGCCCTTTTTTTTTATTCTTAGCTTGTTTGTAAAGCGCTGCTTGTTCTCAACTTTTGATGCACTTTTTCTTTTAGGCAAATGGTTATTATGTAATGGGCATCTTTTGCAAGTGAATTAATGGATGAAATTAAATGCAATTAGCTTTAATATTCATTGTTACGCCTAATTATATGTACAATCACCGTTTTGGTATTTGAATCTATGTTTAAAAAAAAAAATTACAGTTTTTCTACTCAATATCAGCATGTACGTAATCAACAAACACAAAATTCTTTTGAATCTCATGAATAGCGTAAGCCAAACCAGCACTCAGAATTGCTAATGCTCCAAGAACAAGGCGTATGTTCATATCTGGTGGAATCCCTGCTGTTGAGGCACTAACAACAGCTGCTCCAATCAGCACCTTCTGCAATGTCTGAAATCTTGTATATGCATTTCGACATGATGAACAATTCAGAGTGTGCTGCTCAAATCTATCCAACATCTGATACATGATACATCCAAAGTACAAAAGAATTATACTTCGAGAAAACTAAGAGCAGGATTCTAATGGTTAATACTTACCTCGCGTTTGGATAATACTGTAGATGGCAATGGCTGTTGGTCGGTGGAGCCGAACCAGTCGGGCTGGTTGTTCCCGTGTCGTCTAAGCCAGTTGCGGAAGGCCAAGACGAATCGATCAGCTTGTGTGGGTGTGAAGGTTAATTTAGTGTACTCTTTGTTGATATCATCAGAGCCAAGAAAGACTTTCTCCTGACCTTGAAGCACTATCATATCTCCATCGTATACCTTGTTCGACGTCCAATGCTCGTGCCATCGAGGCACCACCTATTGCGAAATCAATCATGATACTTAAATCACAAACGAGAAGACAACCATGTGAAAATTGAATCGCAACACTTGAGAAAACGAGAAGGCGTACCTGCCACCATGCAGGGCCGGGCATTGAGAACTGGAAGAAGTTTCGGGCACTACAAACAATAGAGCGGGTTTTCCCAGGGGCCATCGGAACATTGAACGAACATATCCATATCACCCATTTTTGGTCGCCAACAATTGGAAGCTTTGTGTCGATCTCAACCCTGAAATTACCAAACAAACAGTACGATAAAAGCCAAAGTTCTGTCTGTGTAAGTGTAAAGGAAGAATGAGCTGTGTACAGGAGTGTTTGTGATTGTTTTGCTTTTAGGAGAAATGATTAATCTTAGAGATGTGTGAAAATCATTCTTAGTACAAGTTGGTAGAGTTTGGGATATGAAGTGATACTTGACTAAACGGAAAGTTGGAGTGTGATATAAAACGACAAGAAGCAGTAATGAAGCAGCTATTGCAGACGCTCTTAAAACTGCTTTTTTAAGCAACGACAAATACTGCCTAATGCTTCCCTGATGACGGACAATGATGTCAAAACCTACGCTTGAAAGATTTACATATGAAGATTGCAAAATAGGAAGAGTATATACATATCCAGGATAATTGGACATGTAACAGAAGATAGAAGAAAAAAAACCCCTTTAGAATAAAATTTAAGAATGACACATGGCATATGCTAGGCTAAATAACCATGAATACACCAAGTGACATTTTCTGGGAATAATTACGTCATCCAAAACAGCAACATCCAAATCTTGTTGATTTACCATGCGTATAACCGACAATATAGCATTAGAAAAGATGGAAAGAAGTATTGCACGTGGCATTGTGCAAAAGAAGCATGCCATAATAATATAACACCGTTTGGCAATGATAAACTCACTTGTTCAAATAGTAGCATGGTGCAACAAACTTAGCAGTGATTCTTGGATTGCCATCATTTGCACCAGCAAAACCCCAAGGCCCAGTAGCCTCCATCTTGAACGGTAATGGCTTTGCTCTATCTCTTCTTCCGGTGACCTGTTAACTATTCATGCATCAGAAAACTGGCTGAATGCCTTTCTCATAGACACTTTTAGCCTTACTGAGTGACCTATAGACTAAAACTTAATGAGCTTTGGAATATAATTTATAAGGCTTAATTGCAGAAAAAAATCACGACCTTTGACTTAATTGCATTTTAACAACACTTTTGGATAATTGCAAAAAAAAAAAACTATGACTTTTACATCTCAATTGCAAAATTTGGGCCCTGCCCAATATACAAATGGCATTGTTAAATTCATAATTGAGATGCATTTATCCAAAAGTTTGATTAAAACTGCAATTAAGTCAAAGGTCGTAAGTTTTGCGGCAATTAAGCCATTTTATTTATAATTACATGAGTCAAAAGATGTTCGTATATAGAACTGCAAGAATGGGTGAAAAAAGTACCTATTGCTCTCAATTTCAAGATAAGATACAACAATAACTATAACTAAGCCATTCTATGTAAGTAGGGTCAACGCCATTGAGTTCGGCTGAAACAATTATAAGATGAGTGACCCTTTTATTTTTCTGTCAAAGCTGAGACACAGCTTTGTCAACATATTAGCTTGTCAGGAGATCTGCTTCCAGAAACACTAAATTTACTAATCAACTACTGAAAAAGGAAGCACATATAATTCCAAATAAACTTCACAAGTGCTCTAATGTGTGAGTGCATTGCTCGCAACATTATAAGTCCCTCTCCGAATGTGAAAATTTCCTTCCATATTTTTTGATCCATAAATCTGAATACAACCATTATTTACTAATTGGAGTACACCAAGTAACTCTCCTACAATTGGAATCTAAATGTTATGGCATCAAAATGTCCTAGACTCCGGTGTGATGCTTATACAGAAAAGAGTGTAGTGTAGTGTGTATTAAAGCACCAATTTTCAATTACAACAAAATTGGACTGACCAGATGATACATTATAAAATATGAATAAAATAAGAAGGTTGCAACTTGCAAGTAAATTAAATATAAATTTTCAGATTTTACCTTGTGGTGTGCAAAGTCAATGTGGGAAGGATCAGAGACATTCTCCATGAGAGTATCATATCCGTAGAATAAATCACGCTGAATCGTCACCGAAGAAAACTCGGGGTCATCGAAATCACTAGGCAACCTTGACATAAAGAAAGCAACCAATAAATTATTCTCACATACATACCCCATTAGACTAGTTACTCAATATAATAATGCAATAAGGAATAAACAAAGATTTTACTTAGGGGGAATAGTGGCTTGAGCTCTTTCCCAACCATTCTCATCAGGCCAAACAAAGAGAAGGCCTTGAGAAACCACAGTCGGAAACCTCGTAACACACGCCCTCGGAGACGTCAGGGCACGAGCCTCGGGTCCTTGTGATGCAGCCTGAGGGATCCGAGTACACGACCCGCATCCATCAAAAGACCATCCATGATATGAACACTGCAAATGCCCATTCTCATCTATCCTCCCTTCCTAAAACACAATCATAATCATTCTAACTGTTAGAACTTAGAACAAATTCCATTTATCCTCTATTAAACTAGCCTAGATGATGATTTCTAGTTCTACCCAAAAAACCATCCATTACAATTTACAAACATTAAAGCAGCAATTTCAAGAGAATTGAGAAAAGGGTCAAGAATTATACCGATAAGGGGGCGAGACGGTGGGGGCATTTATCATCAAAAGCAACCCATTGTGAAGCGGAATTGTCGAACCAGAGAACAAGATCCCGATTGAGCAGCTGAAATGGAGTTGGATAACGAGGGTCAAGATCTTCAACGAGCGAAACTGGGTACCAATGATCCCTCCAAGAAAATTTTTCTTCTGAATCTTCAAACTCGATTGAAGGGTCTTGATCTTCTTCAGTAATGGGTGCACTGGGAGGCGCAGCTACACGCAGCGGATTCCTGAAATTTGCCCTTCTTTTACGAGAATGAAATTTCCCAAAATATGGAGGGGAAAAGGAAATTGGGTGTAGACTAGTAGTACTAATGGCAGTGGAAGTGAATAAAGATGTTGCTGCTGAAGCTAATGAAACAACCATGTTTCAAGAAAACACTTAATCCACTACAATTCTTGTTTTAGATGTGAATTCTTGGTTTTTTTCTGGAGATTGTGTAAAAAGTGGGTTAATTATTGGGTTGCAGAAGAAGGCTTTGCGTGCAAGGTTTTTAGTTCTGGAATCATCTGCTGAAATTAAGCAGAGATTAAACAGTGACAGCAGCCAGATATTTTCAATTTCTTGTCTATTTTTCTTTCGGTGTAGAAGAAAATTTGGCACGGAAAAAAACTTCACACGTTCATACATGGCTTTTCAAATCAAATGAGTATCCAAAATGGATTACATTCATTTAACTAACCCCCTTTAACATGTGATGAATTCTTAAGTCGTGATTAGGAGACGAGGATCATGAGATAAATCCGTGTTTAATTACATTAACAAACCCAATCTTTCTTTTAGTGGTTGAATCTAGGGATGCATCTGGGTCGGTTTGGGACGGGTATGCCCTGTCCCAGGACCCGTCTCGTCAAAAAATACTCATACGCGGGATGGACCCCGTCCCAATTAAATACCGGTCTTACCTGCTCCGTCTAGCATTTTTTAAAATTAATTTTAATGTATACAATATCTTTATTTTAATATTACATCATTCAAATTAAATACTCCATCTGTCCACCAAGAAGTGTGCTCACATTTTTTTTATACATGTTTTTTAAAAAATCATAATTTAATTATAAAAAATATATTTGAGATAACGAGTAAATAATATTGTTGATAGATACATTGGTTAGTAAAAAATATATTCAAAAGTTAATTATTTAAATAGAATAAACATATTTTTTTGTGGATTCAAAAAAAGAAATGAGCACACTTTTTGGTGGATGGAGTTGGTGGATGGAGGGAGTATATAATTGCTTAAAATAACATTTTATATTAAAATATTTATATATATACATTAATATGCATATAAGTATATATAAATTGATATATATATATATATATTAAATATTACTATATTTATATATAGCTGGTACGGGTTAGCGGGACGTGTTTGATAAAAATCATGATCCGTTCCATACCCGTTTAATTGAATTTATACTCGGTCTATGCAGAACGAGTTCAATGCAGATTCGAGTTTGAACCCATCCTATTGCACTCCCTAATTGAATCTCTCTTTAATTGATCAATGTGTGGTGGTGACCTGTGAAATTGAACATTAGAATTAGCCAATTTTTTGAAAAAATCAACCCCCATCCATATATAATAAACCCACCTCATTCAAATTCAATTATTAGTAAAATAAAATTGATTGGTTATCTAAATAAAAGTAGGGTTAAACTCGTGTACACTAAATTGTATGATGCAATTGATGTAATTTAACTACAATTTTGATTTAATTCTAATTTAATAGGATAAAAAATTAATTAAAATCGTTTAAAATCTAATTGTATGTATACATCTAATTGTATATAAGAATGTGTGGTAAAAATATAATTACTCCGTTTAACTAAAAACGTAAAGTAAATATTGAAATTAATTTTTTATTAACTTTTAATTAATTAAAGTACAAAAAAACTAAATACAGTACTCCACAAACAAACAAATTCTACAATATTTAAAGCCTTATAATTTAGATTTACCACACGGCAATGATCATATATATATAAAAAACGTAAATTAATTTACCCTTAGATAGTTAGATGTTCTTCCTTTGAAAAATCTTTTGCTCCATATATTTTAGTTTTCATATTTTTGCTTTATGTGCTTTATATAATACCCTTAGAATTTTTTAATTTTTTTTGGTGTAAGATTGTCTCATTAATCATTTTCATGACACGAATTTCTTTAAATATTCGTATTTCAAATTTTTAGGTTGTATAATTTTTTTCCCTTCTAAATTCTATGTTTTAAAAAATAATGACAATATTTAAATAAAAAGTTAATCAAATCCTTTTTTTCTTATTAATTGATTCTTTTTTCTTGAGATTTTTAGGATTGTGCTTTAATTATTTTTCCTTTCATTAGGATGTGGGGTGGTTTTTGAAAACTGGTCTTAAAAATATTGAATTTTAAAATTTTGATGATTAATAATAATAAACATTCTCTAATTTGAATAGGATGTGATTTATTTTATATAAAAATGAATGATGATGTTATTATATTGTTGTCAAGTATGATAATAACGATGTACAAAAATACTAATTATATTAAAGCGTGGAAAAGATAATGTCCCATCTTAATAAAAATGTAAAAATAATTAAGTTTCTAAATGTTTATACATGAATATAATTTTTTAAAACTAATTTCAAAATCATAAAATGGAACGGTCTAAAAATATTCAAATTCAATTAAACCACATATTTAAGTGTTAAATGAAGATATTAAAGTAAAAGTAAAAAGATAAACACACCGAAATCAAAATATTCTTGAAATAAAGTTGCACAATATAAATTAAACCCAAGATATGTGAAAAATTAAACAACACAATAATCATAACATAGAACATACCGATACAATTTTGTGGTAATATATAAATTTCAAGTGAATTACAACGCGATCAAACAAGACATTATCCTACATATCATAATTAACACACTATAGAGCTCATCATAAATCTTTTCATGCAAAATATTAATTAACCATGTTTAGGAGCAGGAGCATGAGCGTGGTGGTGGCTTTGACTAGGAGCATGAGCGTGGTGGTGGTGACTTTGACTAGGAGCATGAGCGTGGTGGTGCGAATTTTGCACATGATCGTGACTATGAGGAGATGGAGCACGACGATAGGACGAAAAAAGGTTCCAAAAATCACCTTCTTCTTTCAAAATTCTTCCCGTTAAGCTTAAATTTAAAAAAGACGAATCTTCATCTACAGAAAGTGAGGGAGTAATCAAGAGTAAGAGAGCCACAACCAATGCAAAAGAGTAGACCCTAGACATATTTTTTTAAAAGTTGTTTTGAATATTGTGATATTGTAAGATTGAGAAGAATGAAGCCTTTTTATAAAGAGAAATGTGTGAGTTTTTGAGAATTAATACGTTTAATTTTTTTTCTTAATTATAACATTTAATTAGAATCTGAGAGAATTTAATGTCTGTTAAATTTGACTATGAGAGAATTTAAACATATTGATTAAACGTAAATTACTTGTAGGAAGTCTATGTAGGCTAATTTAATATTAAGAATCCATAAAATAATACGTATTATAGTAACTATTTGAAACGATTAATCTTATAGCAACTCATTTAGAATGAAAATCTTAAGAGGAAAAAATTTAAAGCGAATGCATTGAAAAGAAAAATGTGAAATGTATCTAGTCGTTTTAATTTTGGGGAGAAAAATTCAAGGATCTAAGTATCATTATTCGTGAATTTAAAAATATGAAGATTAAAAAAATTGTACTTCATGAAGATCAACACAGGGTTAAACTTAAGACAATTTTTTAAGAAAATTGAATAATTATATACTAATAGTTATTAATGTGGTTTTTTTTGATACATGCCCGTTGATCTTTCGACAACAAGTATTATAATTTGCTTGATTCTAGAACTTCAATTTCTTCCCACAAAAATACTAAAAAATTTATTTATTTAAAACATATTTACATATTAATATATCAAATTTGCGTATTCAATTGTCTTTCTTCACCAATATCACCTATAAATAAATACAGAGTGCCGTAGATTATAAAATTATTGATTCATTTTTCAATCAATTAATTCAATTTTTGTGTATAACGACAAGTTTCATTGTTTATTCACGCCCTAATAAAGAATTCACTTGATCGCCTTTAAAAAAAAAGAATGATAAGTGTTTCTCATTTTTTTTACCATGCACGTATAATATTTTATAGTAATTTTTTTTAATAAAACAAACAATATTAAATAATATTTTTAATGAAGTAACTAATAATATTGTCTTCATCAGTATATCCGTCACATTTTCCCTTGAAAGCTAATCAACCAAAATAACACAATTCATTTTCTTAGATATGATGTTACAAAGTGGGTGTATAAAGTAATTTTGTGCATGTGAATAGCCACACCCCTCAAATATAAGAAATTAAGAACAAGCAATCATGTTGTTTTATTGACAAGTTCACCCTTCAAATATAAAGAATAGCCACACGGCCCACACCCTTCAAACATTATTTAGAGAGGTATCTCTCTCTATCTCTCACACACACTACTAAAAGATAGGGATGTAAGTTTAATTACATATTTTTATATTTTATCATAATTATTAAGTGTGAAAATTATAAATTAAAGTCACACTTTTCATTATAATTAATTTATATGACACGAGGTTATGTTAACGAACTTTATTAAGAAAGTTGGAATGAATATTAATAGTTGGACATAACGTCCCTATTTAGAGGGGTTTATTGATATAGAGTTATTTTTCTATTTTTTTTTACTGTGTTTTTTGAATAAACAATATATTCTTCACATTTGATTTATCGGACAAGTGATCTAGAAGAGCACTAGCAGTAGACATGTGCTACGGTTCAAAATCGTCGGTTTCGGCTTGGGGAAATCGGCAACCTTAACTGAATCGCGGTTACGGTTATGATTTTTGAACTGGCGGTTCGGTTATAAACCGCCGATTCGCCGGTTTTTTTGTTTTGTTTTTTTTTTCCGTTTTTGTTCGTTTTCACTCTATTTTCGCTCGTTTTTTTATTTGTTTTAATTCCTATTTTAGAAAATACATTACTATAATTTAATAAAAATTATATAATTTAAATTTATACATAGAAAATAGAAGAACCGTGTATTAAAAAAAAAACCCGCCCAAACTGGCGGTTAACCGCCAAACCGGCGGTTTGCGATTTGTCAAAATATAAAATCGAAACCGAATCACCATTTTTCGGTTACGGTTCGGTTTTTGAACCGTAATCGGTGGTTCGATTTAGTCGGTTCAACGATTTTCTGGTTCAGTTTTGCCCATGTGTAACTAGCAGGTCGTAGACGAATTTTTTTTTGTGGAAAATTAACGGATAAAAAAATATTTTTCCTTGTATGAATTGTGAAGTCCAAGTTTTTTTTTAAGTTGTCTACTTTTTTTAAATGACTATTTTAAAGATTCATAAAAGAGTTTATTTGCTCTTAGGTGCTTTCAACAAGGTGCTATTACCAATAAGTTCCAACTTTTAAAATAGTGTTCATTAGGTGCAAAATACCCCTTGAAAAAATATATCTACCCCTCTATAAATACTCATTTCTCCCACACATTTAATTCATTCTTCTCCCTCAACCCTCAACCCTAACCCTAGCACACATTTAATTCATTCTTCTCCCTCAACCCTCAACCCTAACCCTAGCCAACCCCATTGGCCGCCGCCTCCAACTCTCTGGCGAAGACGACCCACCACCTTCGCCATGGCCGAGCTGTTTGCCGTCGATGCCCCCAACATGGCCGTCTGCCTTGAACTCCCCTCCCCAAGCCATCGTCGCCGTCGACCGAAATTGAAGCTCCATGGCCACCGCTCCGATCTCCCTCACCCTAAGCCTTGGCTGCGCGAACAGATCATAAAAGAAAATGTAAAAATAATTACATTTCTAAATGTTTGTACATGAATATAGTTTTTCAAAACTGAATTTCAAAATCATAAAATGAACCAGTCATAAGAATATTCAAATTCCAATAAACCATATATATATATATATATATATATATATATATATATATATACAGTAAAACCTCTAAAAAAGAATACTCTATTAAGGAATAAACTCTCTTTAGGAATAAAAATTCATGGTCCCAACTTGGGCCAGTTATAATTTGGAATAAACTCCATATTGTCATAATTCATATTTTTTCAAGTCCCAACATAAAGAAATACACCTCCATTTAGGAATAAATCATAATAATATATATAATATTACAATAGATTTAAGTTGATTTAAAATACTTGTTCAAGGTTGATTGTGACAATGATTTAATCTTTTGTGTTGTAACCTTATCCTTCAACTTGCGTGTGCGCATTAGCTCGTCCACATGACCACCTTCTTGTTGAACCCAAAACATTTCCAACTTGTCGAGTAAGCTTAAAGCTTCTTCACATGAAACTTTTTGTACTTCTATGCTATCATCCTCTAGATTATTTTCCTCATTTTCTTGCATAATTCCTTCAATAATTTTTTCATCCGTTAAAGCATAAACAATTTGTTGCTCATTTGGATGATTAAGGAAAATATCCATCTCCATCTCGTTGGTGTAATGAAGATCTTTTACCTGACTTTTCAACTCTTTAAGTAGTTTTTGATTCTCCTCATCCATTTCTTTTGCAACTTGCAACTCGTCAACTTCAACGGTCCGAATTTTGCAGTGCTTAAAGCAATTCTCGATCGTCCTTAGTTTCACATCTATCGACCATGCAGCAACTGCATTTATCATTCCATCGAGGAGAGAGATCTTTGACGGTTCCAAAACACGATCCTCGATTCGTTTCAAAAGTAGACGATTAAATCGCTGACGATAATAACCTTTAAAATTTCTAATGATACCTGCATTACATGGTTGAATCTTGGAAGTGCTATTTGGTGGTAAGAACATAACATTTGTGTGGTGAAGTGGCGGGAGATGTTCTTTCTTCCCATGAGCTGTACAATTATCCAAAAGAAGCAAGACATTTCTGTCTAAACGGCTATCAAACCACTTTAGCCATTCAACAAAGAATAAAGATGTCATCCATGCATTTGAATTTGCTCGATAAGTGCAATTGAGAGTAGAACGGTTAACATTCTTCAAACATCTAGGATTAAGAAACTTACCAATGATCCAAAGAGGAACTTTGTCAGATCCATTACCATTGGTGCAAATGACAATTGTAATTCTCTCTTTGTTTTGCTTTCGTCCCTCGAGTTGCTTCGTTGCAAGAGAATTATCAGCTTGCATTCGATAAAATAAACCTGTTTCATCCATGTTGTAAATATCCTTCCAATCCCATTTATCCAATTCTTCTCTTATTGATGGCAAACTTGCTTCAATTTTCTCCATATCAACTGAGCCACTCTCCCCGAAACGCCGAAATGACTGAATTGCATGTCGATGCTTGAACTTCTCTAACCACCCATTAAAAAATTCAAATGAAATTGCTTCTGGATAGAGACTCTTTAAGAATATGCGGCCCTTCTCCTTGAGTAATTCACCACTAATATTGACATGCTCTTGGTTGCATACAAACCATTCATAAAGAGCCGACTCCATCAATGGGTACTTCAACGGTCTCAAACGTTTTGCATTTGGATTAGAAAGAGCCTGTTGGTCGTCATTGTTGATTGACCTCTTGAACGCCTTCGATATCGCTGATTGCGATATCTTAAGATTATGAGTATCCTCCAACCACTTGGCAAAATCTTTTTGCTTCCAACCTATATGTAGTTCTTTCATTTTGCACATCTCCACACGAATTTTTTCACTCATTTGAGTTCGGTTTTCTATTTTTGGTGCCATTATATGCGTGAAGAAAATGTTGATTTGATGTAATTGATAAAAAAATGTATTATACATAGTATTTATAGATGAAAAAATTAAAGCAATCAAAAGCAAGTACATGCATCTATGGTGGGTGACTCTTGAGTATTGTCTTTTCATATTACGTAAGTAAATTAGTTCAATTAAGTTCAACACATTACATCATGTACATGTATCTACTAATTATACCATTATATAATATACATGCATTTAAAAAAAAAAAACCTTATAACTCTATTTAGGAATAACCCCCATTTAGGAATATTTTTTTGTGGTCCCAAGGATATGATTATAGAGAGATTTTACTGTATATATATCATTAAGTGAAAGAATTCTGTCTCATCTAAAAGTCCGAACTTGTAGAGAGGGTATAAATTAATTCTTGTATATTAATTCCTAACACTCCCCCTCACTCGTGGACCAGATTAACACCTCTTACCCTTTTTGGAGAGGAGGCCCATCGAGTGGACAATTTAAATGGGTGGAGTGCTTTCAACAGGAATAGAACCCAGGTCATTTTGCTCGGTTTGCTCTGATACCATGAAAACAATGAGATATGATCACCGTTGAATTGGTGAGTGTGGAGATAATTGTATTTATAGATGTAATTACATTGTGAACAGGGTTGTACGTGTTGGAACGAGCACTTCCGACTTTGGTCGCTGCTTTGAAGCCGCCTGATGTTGCTCGAGCTTCCTTTGATCGTTGGCATTCTCGTCTGGGACATGTCCCTTTTACTATTATTAAGGATTTAGATAGATTAGGGCATCTATCTATTAGTTCTCTTTTACCAAACCCAAATATTTGTACCTCTTGCCAATTGGCCAAGAGTAAACAATTATCTTTCAATATTAGTGACAAACGTGCTTCTAATATTCTTGAATTGATTCATTGCGATCTCTGGGGTCCTGCTCCTGTTAATGCCACTTCCGGTTTTCGTTACTATGCTGTGTTTGTCGATGATCACTCGCACTTCTCATAGTTGTATCCTCTCCATGCCAAATCGGATTTCTTCGCAACCTTGGTCGCCTTTCACAAGTTTGTGAGCAACCAGTTCTCCTCGACCATCAAGGTTTTTCAGAGTGATGGTGGTATGAAGTTTGTCAACAAAGCTGTTCGCAGTTTTATGGTCGAGCATGTCATATTGCATCGCGTGTCATGCCCATACACTCCTCAACAGAATGGTCGCGCTGAGCGAAAACATCGACACATAACTGAAACTGGACTTTCTATGCTTTTTCATGCTCATGCCCCTTCAGAATTTTGGTTTGATGCCTTTGCCACTGCTGTTCATCTTATTAATCGAACACCGTCCTCGATCTTGGGCGTCCTATCTCCATTTCAAGTCTTGTTCGGTTCTGTGCCCCTTTATTGAAATCTCAAGACTTTTGGTTGCCGGGTGTTCCCTTACCTCCGAGATTATGCCTTGAATAAGCTGTCTCCTCGCAGTCGACCATGTATCTTCTTGGGATACAATAGCCAACACAAGGGTTTTCGGTGTCTTGATCCTTGTTTATCCAAAACCTTTATTACTCGTCATGCTATATTTGATGAAGAGTGCTTCCCTTTTAAAGGTTCTGGTCGGCCCATGTCGACCACTGCGGTGGTCTCATCTTTCTGAGATGTCGAGCCTGACTCATCGCCTGGTCCCTCATCTGAGTCCATTCCCCCCACTTTGAGCATACCTTGCTCGACATGCACATCCGACCCTGGCGAGGAACAACTTCCTCTGCCAGCCACTATTGTAGATCCACCTGCCCCACCTGAACCGGCCGAGAACCCCCTGCCGACTAGTCCTCCTCCGATGCAGCGACCACAATCTAATCACCGAATGGTCACGCGAGTAAAATCTGGAATCTTCAAGACTAAGTATCCGTTAAACTTGGCCTCCACTACCTTGCTTAGTGCTCTTACTGCCTCCTCGGAACCCCGTGGCTTCAAGTCTGTTGCCAAGTTCCCTGAATGGTTGGCCGCCATGCAGGAAGAAATTGATGCTCTGCGAGTTAACAACACTTGGGATCTTGCTCCTCGCCCTCAGGATGCGAATATTGTTGGTTCCAAATGGGTTTTTCGAACCAAGTACAAATCTGATGGTTCCATTGAGTGGCACAAAGCCAGATTTGTTGCTCAAGGCTTTACCCAAATCTTTGGCACAAACTTCTCTCACACCTTCAGTCCGGTCGTTAAGGCGACCATAATTCGTGTTATCTTGGCTCTCTCTGTTTGCTTCAACTGGCCCCTCCATCAGCTGGATGTCAAGAATGTCTTTCTCAATGGCTATCTCCAGAAACCAGTCTTCATGGCTCAACCTCTTGATTTTGTCAATCCTCGGCTCCCGGATCATGTTTGCAAATTGAAAAAGGCCCTATATGGTCTTCGCCAGGCTCCCTTGGCTTGATTCCAACGATTCAACTCCTTCCTGCTCGGCATTGGTTTCAAGGAGTGCAAGTCTGATTCCTCGCTGTTCTACCTATTTCAGGGCTCCTCAGTCGTCTATCTACTCTTGTACGTGGACGATATTATTTTCACTAGCAACGACCCATCCACACTTGCTCGCTTCATTGCACGGACGAACAAGGAATTCGCACTCAAGGATCTTGGTCGCCTCAACTATTTTCTGTGCTTGGAAATCTCTTACACCTCTTCTGGACTGTACGTCGGGCAGTCCAAATACGCTCGCGAAATTCTTGAGCGAGCAAATCTTCAAGATTCCAAGCCTATTGCCACTCCATTGGCCGCGGGTGAGACCCTGGTCAGCACTGATGATCCATTCTCGGATCCTACCCTTTATCGCTCATTAGTGGGCACCCTCAAGTACCTCACCATCACTCGACCTGATCTATCCTTCTCGGTAAATCATGTCAGTCAGTTTCTCCAGGCGTCGACCAGCGAGCACTTCTCAGCAGTGAAGAGGATTCTTCGCTATGTAAATCATACAATCAACTACGGCCTTTCCTTCACTCGCCGACTAGACTTCTCCGTGGTCGCCTACTCAGACGTTGACTGGGCTCGCTGTGTGGAAACTTGCCGATCCACCTATGATTATTCAGTTTTCTTAAGTGGAAATCTAGTGTCTTGGAGTGCCAAGAAACAGCCCACTGTTGCTCGCTCCAGTTGTGAATCGGAGTATCGTGCCTTAGCCAACGCAGTTGCCGAGGCCGTTTGGCTAAGCTCTCTGCTCCGTGAGCTCCGTATTCCAATACCTGTTCGCCCTGTCCTCCTCTCCGACAACAACAGTGCCCTGTTTCTTAGCCAAAATCCAGTGGCTCACAAACGGGCGAAGTACATTGACATCGATTGTCACTTTGTTCGCGAGCTCGTCACCTCTGACAAGCTATCCACACAGTTTATCCCCACACATCTTCAGCTCACCGACATCTTCACGAAGAGACTTCCTCGTCCGACGTTCGAGTTATTTCGTTCCAAGCTCTGCGTTTTTCCTCATCCCACACATCGCTTGACGGGGGATATTAAGGAATGAGTCAACCATTCCTTGTATATATAGTTGTATTTACCTTCTGTACTTATCTTTTCCTAAATTCATGTAATTAGATTACAATGTAATTACCTCTATAAATACAATTATCTCCACACTCACCAATTCAACAGTGATCATATCTCATTGTTCACACTAAGTAAAATGAAGATATCAAAGTAAAAGTAAAAAGATAAACACGCCAGAATTAAAATATTCTTGAAATGAAGTTGCACAATATATATTAAATCCACAATAATCATAGAACATACCAATACTGTATTGTGATAATATATAAATTTCAAGTGAATTACAACGCGATCAATCAAGACATTAATTCTATCCTACATATTATAATTAATTCACTATAGAGCTCATGATAAACCTTTCCATGCAAAATTAACCATGTTTAGGAGCATGAGCGTGGTGGTGGCTTTGACCAGGAGCATGAGCGTGGTGATGGTGGTGACTTTGACTAGGAGCATGAGCGTGGTGGTGGTGGGAATTTTGCACGTGATCGTGACTATGAGGAGATGGAGCACGAAGATAGGACGAAAAAAGGTTTGATACACGTGTTATGCAACACTAAATAAACAACCGCAAGTATACGGTGTCTATCGTAGCGTGATAAGCACGAGGTCGATCCCACAAGGAGGCTAAGCGTTAAAGGGTAGTTTGCTAGTCGAGTTCTAAGTAGACGTGATCGATAATTTGAGTGGTGTGAATTACTCTAAGATTACCTAACAATGTGTCACCAATAAGTAATGAAGAGTAAATACGAAATCGATCAAATACCATGCAAATCAATAAAACGAAGGTAAAATGGATAAAAATGCAAAGAAGAAAAGGTGGGTTCCAAGGCAATTGTAGTATTTAGACGTCCGTTTATGAGAGTTATCTCGTTTAAATGGTTATTAAGGTTATCTCATATAAGGTGATCGCAAAAGAAGAACTAATCGATCTCTCGATACAAATTAATCCAAAAACGCAATGTAATATAAGCTCGTATGTCTACATCACAAATATTACACCATCTAAAATAGCTCCTAAGATCATTTGATTCCCTCTCCGATAATTAATCCTCTCTCGAGATCATAATAATACCGGGTTGCATATTCGCATACGATTAAATGGAATAAATCTCTCGATACTACCCCAATTAACAATGGATCAAGCAAATCATCATGGCCACTAACAACATGCTTTACAATGGATAATTAAACATGCAAATAAGAGATAAACACCAATTAAAGCAAGAAATTACTCATAAACATCAATCCAAATCTCTACAATGCCTTAGAACCACAAAGTGTTTAGCTAACTACTAACATAATGAAATTACAAAATCCAAGTGAAATAACTAAATAAAAAGGAAAAGAAAGAGAAATCTTAGTCTAGAATGTGGTAGGGAATGAAATTTCCAAGCTATTGCATCATTTCTTGCTTGATTTGATGAAGAATTGATGAAGATATGGCCAAAACACCTCCAAGTATGTGTAACTATGTGTGGAAATTGAGGAATTGGGGGAGAATGTCTTGGATTTCAAGAAATGGGGCTTATATAGTGTTGGGGTAGGGTTTGGATGCAAGAATTGCAAGTTAGTCCCTAAAAAATGGCCAAAATGGACAAAAGGCACCGAAAATGGACAAAAGGCACCAAAAATGGGGTAGCACGGCCGTGCACGGTGCACGGCCGTGCTCCATCGTGGCCCAAAAATCCCTGTTTGGAGCACGGCATGCTCGAGCATGGTGCTCGGCCGTGCTCGCTCGGTCGACTTCGGCCCTTTCTCGTTTCGTGCATAACTTTCGCCTCGGGTGTCCGATTGACTCGATTCTTTTGGCTATTCCACTCCGTTTTTCGAGACGAATCCAACCGTGCACTCCTCTTCCTGATCCAGTAAAGTATGGTTGGTGTTTTGCTCCAAATTCCATCGTATTTCCTACAAAATCGACAAAACACAACCTTTCTCTCATTTCGGCTTAAACAATCATATTCAATGCATAAATCAATGAAATCCACATCAAAATACGCTTCACATGTGCCTCTAAAACGTGTAAATTCCACCCGAATCAAGGTTCCAAAAATTGCCTTCTTCTTTCAAGATTCTCTCCGTTAAACTTAAATTTAAGAAAGATGAATCTTCATCTACAGAAAGTGAGGGGGTAATTAAGAGTAGGAGGACCACAACCAATGCAAAAGAGTAGACCCTAGACATATTTTTTTAAATACAAGTTGTTTTGAATATTGTGATATTGTAAGATTGAGAAGAATGAAGCCTTTTTATAGGGAGAAATGTGTGAGTTTTTGAGAATTAATACGTTTAATTTTTTTTCTTAATTATAACATTTAATTAGAATCTGACCGAATTAAATGTTTACTAAATTTGACTATGAGGGAATTTAAACATATTGATTAAACGTAAATTACTTCCGTTAGTAAGAAGTTTATGTAGGCTAATTTAATATTAAGAATCCATAAAATAATACATATTATAGTAACTATTTGAAATGATTAATCTTATAGTAACTCATTTAGAATGAAATTAAAATCTTAAGTGGAATTTTTTTAAAACAAATGCATTGAAATGAAAAATGTAAAATGTATCTAGTCATTCTAATTTTGGGGAGAAAAAATCAAGGATCCAAGTATCATTATTCGTGAATTTAATAATATGAGGATTAAAAAAAATGTACTTCATGAAGATCAACATAGGGTTAAACAATTTTAAGCTAAGAAAATTGAATAATTATATACTAGTTATTATTATTAATGTATTTTTTTTATACAGACCAGTTGATCTTTCGACAGCAAATATTATAATCTGCTTGATTAATTCTAGAACTTCAATTTCTTTTCACAAAAATACTAACCAATTTATTTATTTAAAACATATTTACATATGAAATTTTAATATATCAAATTTGCGTATTCAAATTGTCTTTCTTCACCAATATCACCTATAAATAAATACATAGTGCCTATAGAGGTAGATTATAAAATTATTGATTCATTTTCAATCAATTAATATAATTTTTGTGTATTCATAGGTGCATTCTTCACTTCTCCTCCTCTTCAGCGCCGCCTCCTTCTTTACCGCTGCGTTCTTTTCTTTTGTCTTCTCTTCAGCGCCGCCTTCTCTCTTCTCTGCGAAATCTGCAGACTTCCACACAAAAAACCCTCTCTTCAGCGACGCCTTCTTCTCTTATGCACGTAAATCGCTATCAATTATACTGTTCAAATTTCTGATCGAGAAATCATTTTTTTTTAAATGAATTAATGAGAAAAAATCAACAATAATAACACTCGCAAATTTATTCCAATTAATTATTGATAATTATATTTTTGTAATTGTAGGGATCAATAAACTATTCAACATGGTTGTGTTTTTCGTGTTTTTAATTATTGTTCTTTATCGTTTTAAGGTGGGTATCTCATTCCCTCTTAATAATGACGTTTTATTTATACAGTAACACATCTTTCACTTTAAAGTAATACACTTGTATTTATATAGTAACACAATTTTCAATCAATACATGTGTTACTTTAAGAACAAATATGTGTTACTCAAAAGCCAATTGTATGTTACTTATCCTTACAATAACACATATTTGTCCGTACAGTAACATATAATTGTATGTAGGGTTTATTAACAATATAGACCAAGATCCAAGCCCATCTTTTAATTCAAGGCAAATATTCGGGATATTACAACTTAAGACAAATCTATATTTTACATTCCTAATATGCCCTAAACCCAATATATTAAACGAATTAATATTATTTAGCTGGACAATTTATATTATAATTGAACAAGTCTCCCTTAATTATAGCTGATCTTTCCTTATACGGTTTATTTTCAATTGAATCACTCATTTCCATTTTTTCATTACTACTGTAATCAATGCATCATAATTTTCAGCGTTTTCAATCTTTCAATTCATCTCGTTCTTCGTTTCCAAAAATCTGCAATCAATTTCTGCGTTTATCTCCATGAATAGATGATAACCTGTTATAGTATAATCAATGGTGTGCATATTTGTATTGTTATGCAGTTTGTATTTGCATATTGGTACTGTTATGCAATGTATTCGTGCATATTTCCTTATTAGCCTTATATAAAACACTTATATTATGTTTTATACAATTACAACCTACCATAGTTTTTATAAATATATTCTATTTTAATTAGAAATTAAATCACTTATACAAAGTCATCCAAACTTATTTCATGTTGATAAAATAATGATCTATTTATGGATAATATATTCTATACGAATTATGTCGGTAGAGTTATACTCAATGACATTCCACACGTTGCGTTCACACACACACACACATATATATATATATATATATTATGTAAGTTCTATTCATCAAGAGAATGCATATATCATTGTATGTGCATCCATGGAATGCATATACTACATTATATATATTCTACAGATGCATTAGCACTAATATATATTGTACCTGATGACTGTTTGTAATGCTTTCTTTAATACTTATAGTTAAAACACAAAGCAAAATTCCAGTATAAACCAAGAACAACATACCCAGTTTTTCAAAAAAAAAAAAAAAAAACACAAATCATTTGTTTAAAATCCATGATAAAACAACCCAAACATACCGAGTTTTACAAAAGAAAAAAATAAGCAGGAATCATCTGTTCTAAATTCATCATATATGAATTTTCTCAGTCATCCTCACAACAAAAGCATTAAAATTCAAGCATTAATAATTAAAAAAACTAGATAAGTAAAATAACCATTTATATGTTTCCAACCCCATATCCCCAAAATTACTTGTAAATAAACAGATTCATAGAATCGAAAAACAATAACATGCATGAGACGATTTTTCCACTAAATACCTTGAAGGATTTTTCGCATAAGGGTTATTCTTGATTTCCGTTTTCTTCTTTCAGCTTCAATGGTGAGAGAATTTCCAGTGTTTTTAGGAATTAATGTTTGTTGAGAGATTAGGAAAGTGTTTTGAATTAAGAAGACAATGCGATTTTTGAGCAAAAAAATCTTCCAGATTTTTATTGATTTTTTTCAAATAGTTGACTTTCCATTAATTATATTATTTAAATATAATTATTTCAAAATTTAAAATAGTATCAACACATTAGGGGTACAATTGTACTTCAATATGTTATTTTGGCTTGATTTGTAACTGCACACAAATTTCCTTGATTTACAAAGACTTAGGGTGAAATGGTCTATAGTGTAATTCTCCCTTGTATGTAAAGTAACACTGATTAAGAACAAATTTTTTTGTTTGTCTCTTGGATGATTTTTTTTTAAAGATATGTTTGATTTTGTATGACTTGCAAAATATTTCGAGTTTTTTTTTTTTATCATTCCTCAAATCAATTGTATTAATATTTTCATGTGAAAAGTCAATTTATGTGTTATTTGCACTTACAGTAACACATATTTGCCTTTATAGTAACATAGACCTGAACCCCGCTTTTCTGTTAGTATTCTGCGCGACTTTTTTCGCATTTTTTTTTTTGGAAAAAACCGCTTGACCGATTAGACCCACTACAAATTCATAAAATTTTGACCCTTAAATATACTAATATTTCACGTGAAATATTTCATGTAAGTGTTTTCAAGTATAATTACTCGAAAGCATTTAGATAAAACGTTTAACTAAAAATATAAGAATTTAATTAGAATTTGAGTAAAGCAAATATTGAAATAAACTAAAAACAATACAAACAAACAAATTCTTACAATGTTTAAAGCTGGGAGGGAGTGTAATAATCAATATACCGAAAAATCTGAATAAATTAATAACCTTGTACCTTGAAATTTTATTAATTTAGAGATATTAATTTATCGATAAATTAATATTTTATTAATTAAAAGAGAGATCTTTTAAATTCAATAAATTTAGTACATTGGAAATAAATGAGTTCATACAATCAATTCTTTGTAAGTAATTAAATATATTCATGTATAATCAATTTATTGTATACAATTAACTATTATTTTCATGAACTCATGTATCAATTCATTGAAATTACTTAAATATACATGTTTACATTAATTCGTTGCACTTAAATAACTATTATAGCCAATTAAATATATTCATGTATGAATGAAACATATACTATATAAATTTCAATATGGAAATAAAAAATAATTCATAATACCCAACAATGTCTTCTCATCTGAAAGATATCGTAAAATCATTCATGAACGATCAAATGTGTAAAGATGAACTCAAATTATTTTTACAAGGGTGGATTGATGAAAAAGATTTATAAAAGAGACCATACCATAATATTTATAATTGTAATATTAATGATGAATTATTAATTTAGAGTTTTAATGTGATCTAATATTTATAAAGGAATTTTTAAAAAAATTATTATTTTTTACAAAGATTCAAATTGGGACCGGAAAATTTTATTATTTAAAAAAAATTATTAATTTATAGAGGTTTTAATGTAATGTCCATATAATTTAGATTTACCACACGCACCGTCATGACAAAGAGGATGCGTATAAAAAAAGTAAATTAATTTACCCATAGATGTTATTCCCTTGAAAAATCTTTTGCTCCATATATTTTACTTTTTATATTTTTACTTTATGTACTTTAATACGGGTAAATTTTTTTTTTTTTTTGTATAAAACTGTCTCATAATTTTTTTTTTCCTCTAGACAATTTTTTTTAACCCATATTTCAGATTTTAGGTTGGACATTTTTTTTTTCCTTCTAAATTCTATGTTTAAAAAAAAAGATAATATTTAAATAAAATTTAATCAAATCCTTTTTTTTTTCTCTTATTAATTGATTCTTTTTTCTTGAGACTTTTACGAATGTGCTTTCGTTTTCCTTTCATTAGGGTGTGGGGTGATTTTTGAAAACTGGTCTTAAAAATATTTAATTTTAAAATTTGGATGATTAGTAATAATAAACGTCATTCTCTAATTTTAATATGATGTTATTTATTTTACATAAAAATGAATGATGACGTTATTATATTGTTGTCATGGATGATAATAATGATGCAAAAAAATATAATTATATTAAAGCGTAAGAAAGATATGGTAATTTTAGGGAGTGCATTGAGAGGTACAGAGAAAGGCAAATGCTCTAAATTTTGGTCAAACTGGTGGTCTGTTATTGTTTTTTTTTTTTTTTTTTGAGAGGTTTACAAGATCCATAAAGATACAAGATCTACAAGATCTATAGAACATTTCTAATTTCTAGATCTTCAAACTGAGACAAATTCAAACGGTGTCGTTGTCCCCTCCAATCGTGAGGAAGTGGAAAAACGAGTGAAACCTATGTCCGCCAGATAAGCACAGATCTCCATATCTTAAATTGAGACACCCCACACTAAGGTATCAACAAATCAAGATAAAGTATAAAGACAAAGGGTCACCAAGCACCAGCATTTCAAACATCACCACAAAAGCCAAGCATAACCAAACACCACAAGGGAGGAAAAAAATCACAAGGGAAGAAAACCACTAAGGGAAGGGGCCTCCTAAAAGGAGCAGAGAAGACTAGTGACTTGTTCGTATTTTTTAGATAAGTTCCCAAGTAGAATTTCGTTCCAAGGATTTAATTAAGTGCCAATGAATCCCTAGAATTGCAAGTTATCATGCTATTGTAGTAACTAAATGTTTTTGTAAGGATTTTCGGGAATATAAAAACAAGTACTTAACTAGATAAACTAAACACAAATAAACGAACTAAAACAAGAAAACGATATCTAACTTCCTTTCGAAAGTGCAAGGTGAGAAGGTATTACCTCGGGTGTATCCGTTTTATAGGTCGTGTGGTGAATTATGGGGCAAAAATACATAAATTAAACCTAATGTGTTGGGAAGAACTAAAGGCTATCACTCGTGTGTGTCGACCAATCCCTTGTGAGGCTTAAGTGAACACGTGCATTAACTAGCAATTATATCGTCTAATCAATACCATAAGATCATAGGATAGTGTCTCATAAACACGTTCAACACGGTTACTAATGTTCATGAGACGTCCTTTCACTACTCTAATAGACGACCTCTAATCGAATAGTGTCTAGCGTCGTCGATCTAAGTAACTAACCCCCGGTCGGTGTAGCCAGTTACTATGTTAATTCAAATTGACTAATTCAAGCTCATACACACATTCCTAATCATGCAACCCAATACGGTCGTTGAAGTCGAACAACTAAGAATGCTAGCTAATAGGGTGAATTAACCAATTGAATCATGCAAACTACCACACTAGAAGCATATACACCCAATTCCTAAGCTAATCATGCAATTGATCCATAATTACACCACATAACCACCAAAACTTCAACACCCTAGGCAATTAATACTTAGCCCATGGTTCTAGGATAGAAATCCATGGCTAGAATGCAAGAAATCACATATTCCATCACAATTAAGAAATCAAATGCAAGAAATAATAGAATTGGTAAATTGAGATGAGAATTAAAGAGATATCACCTTAAAACTTGAAATGTAGCTACAAACTTCAATTACTTACAAAGCCCAATGGAAATCTTCACTTGAATCCTCAAATTAAACTAGTATCTAAGCTAACTATGAAATGAAAATTGCAAAAATATGAAAACCCCTACAACTATGTGTGTTTGTGTGTTAATTCCTCTCCAAGGTCTTGTGTGTCTCTTCAAAACTGAAATAGGGCCCTTTTATATGTTGCAATATTTCCCAAAATGAGTTTTTGCACTTTAGCCCTTCAAAATTGGAGAAAATGGCCGAAATACCCCGAGCATGATGCGACCCGGCCGGGTGGCTCCCACCCGGGCATGCCACCCGGCCACAAGACGAAGCTTCCCAATAATTTGGCCTTGCCCGGGTCACTCCCACCCGGCCGGGTGGGTTCCACCCGGGCCAAACACGAAGCTTCCCAATAATTTGGCCTTGCCCGGGTCACTCCCACCCGGCCGGGTGGGTTCCACCCGGGCCAAACACGAAGCTTCCCAAATTTAACCCTGGCCGAGTTGAAGTGACCCGGCCGGGTTGATTCTACCCGGCCGGGTGATGCCTACCCGGCCGTGTGTTGTCTTTTGGCACGTCATCTCGTTTCCTTGCATAACTTTCGCCTCGGATGTCGGATTGACTCGATTCCTTAGGCTAATTCACTCCGTTTCTTGAGACGAATCCAACCGTGCATTCCTATTTCCTGTACGGTCACTTGTGGTATGTGTTTTGCTCCAAATTTCATCGTGTTACCTACAAAAATCGACAAAACACAACCTTTCTCTCATTTCGGCTTAAACAACTATATTCAATGTATAATTCCACGAAATAAAGATCAAATGAGCTTCAAATATGCATCTTCAACGTGCAAATAACACCCTAGTGCATTCCTATTTCCTGTACGGTCACTTGTGGTATGTGTTTTGCTCCAAATTTCATCGTGTTACCTACAAAAATCGACAAAACACAACCTTTCTCTCATTTCGGCTTAAACAACTATATTCAATGTATAATTCCACGAAATAAAGATCAAATGAGCTTCAAATATGCATCTTCAACGTGCAAATAACACCCTAATCAACTAGGAAAAGTAAAAACAAACTAAACACAAACAACTAAGAAAAACAGGAAATACAATCAGAAATAAACCTAAAACTATTAGAAAACGGTAAAGAAATAAAATACAATGGGATCAACGGATGACTCGCCCAAACGGCCACCGTAGCGCCGTCGGGGAGGATCTACCCATTGATACCAACTAAAATCTTAAAAGAAACCCCTACCCCTGCTGGATATTCTGCTTGAAAATGTTAAATAGGGCGGCAGCGATAGGTTCTAGCAACTGATTTTTTAATAATTGCATCAGAGTGATTGGTAATGGTAGCAATGCTAAATTTTGGGAGGAGAATTGGATCGGGAGAGGAAGTTGAAGGACTTGTATCCTAGATTATAAGCCATTGAAAAGAATAAAAATTGCAGGATATGTTAGAAAATGTTGGTTTTGGCCACATTTTATAAAATATTAAGTGACAATTTTATAATCCGTTTTGCGTAAATGAATTCAGTTGATTTGATTTCTTAAAACCAAATTTTGGGTGAATGAGAAATTATATTAAAGTGGTAATGATTATACATTGTTGTATGTATTTATAATGGTAATAGTGATTGATGGTGACTTGACATGTAATGTCATGTTTTTGGTGAATAATTGATTATTTCAAAGGTTGTGTCTTTTAGAATTATTGTATTAATTTGAGAGACAAATCTTTTAGTGAATAATTGATTATTCCAAAGGTTGTGCCTCTTAGAATTATTGTGTTAATTTAAAAGACATATCTTTTTGTGAATAGTTGCTTATTTCTAAAGTTGTAACTTTTGGGAAAATAAGCTTATTATGAAGAGTCACGCTTATTACCTAAAGACTATTGAAAGTCTATAAATAGATCCTCTACAATGGTCATTTCATTCACTCAATCATTCGATTGGTTCATGGTCAAGAATTGAAAACTTGAGTTAAAACTACATATGCATACTTAGCATTTTAGAGTTGTGGTTGCTGCATTAGAGTCGAGTCGAAAGTTCTGGATACTTGTTTGTGATTCGCCGATAGCTTCTGTTTCGTAGTGCAACAGGCGGAAGGCTCTAAAGTCGTTGTATCTTGGGGACAGTTTCCATGATCCGTATTGCGCCGGAGTACGGGGCAATAACATCTTACGGAGATAGAGTCAAACTCTAGCCTCGACTTCTGTGTTTAAGTCTATGTCAACATTTAATTTTCGTCTACACATACACCTCAAATTTCTAAAAGTATATCTGATAAAATAAGTTGGGAAGAGGATCTTTGTATCTTTAGAGGGGACTGAAAAAGATCCCTTACTCTACTGGGGAGTTCGGAATGCTTCACTTCAAACGTCATTGTCATTCTGCTGATCCTAAATGGAAAGACGCATGGACTCTTATCTGGCACACCACTGTTTGGGTAATCTGGAGCAAGAGAAACGCGATGATATTCAGAGGCAAGAACTTTACGGACGAAAACGGAGTCGAAAGTATATGTAGGTTATCCTTTCACCGGCTTAAGGCACATTCCAAAATATTCGGGTGGAACTCTTTCGATGGGTGGCAGAGAATGCCGAAATCATGTAGTGTTTAGGCTTTTGGTTTTGTTTCTTCTGTTTTATGTACTGTTGAGTTCTTTTTGTAAGTTGAATATTTGGTGGCATTCCTGATGCCAAGTTTAAATAAGATTTTGGCTTTGTTTTAAAAAAAAAAAAAAAAAGCGTGGGAAAGATATATAATGTCCCATCTAAATGAAAATGTAAAAATAATTAAGTTGCTAAATGTTTGTACACGAATATAGTTTTTCAAAACTGAATTTCAAAATCATAAAATGGATCAGTTTAAGAATATTCAAATTCCATTAAACCACATATTCCAAAGTAAAAAGAAGTTGCATTAAGAATATAGTGTAAAATGAAGATATCAAAGTAAAAGTAAAAATATAAACACGCCGGAATTAAAATATTTTTAAAATGAAGTTGCACAATATAAATTAAATCCACATATATGTGAAAAATTAAACACCACAATAATCATAACATAGAACATAACGATACAATTTTATGGTAATATATAAATTTCAAGTGAATTACAATGACATTAATTATATATATTCTACATATTATAATTAATTCACTATAGAGCTCATCATAAACCTTTCCATGCAAAATTAACCATGTTTAGGAGCATGAGCGTGGTGGTGGTTTTGACCAGGAGCATGAGCGTGGTGGTGGCTTTGACCAGGAGCATGAGCATGGTGGTGGTGGTGGGAATTTTGCACGTGATCGTGACTATGAGGAGATGGAGCACGACGATAGGACGAAAAAAGGTTCCAAAAATTGCCTTCTTCTTTCAAGATTTTCTCCGTTAAACTTAAATTTAAGAATGATGAATCTTCATTTACAGAAAATGAGGGGGTAATCAAGAGTAAGAGGGCCACAACCAATGCAAAAGAATAGACCCTAGACATATTTTTTTAAATGCAAGTTGTTTTGAATATTGTGATATTGTAAGATTGAGAAGAATGAAGCCTTTTTATAGGGAGAAATGTGTGAGTTTTTAAGAATTAATACGTTTAATTTTTTTTCTTAATTATAACATTTAATTAGAATTTGACAGAATTTAATGTTTACTAAATTTGACTATGAGAGAATTTAAATATATTGATTAAACGTAAATTACTTCCCGTGTTAGTAGGAAGTCTATGTAGGCTAATTTAATATTAAGAATCCATAAAATAATATATTTGAAATGATTAATCTTATAGTAACTCATTTAGAATGACAATCTTAAGAGGAAAAAATTTAAAACAAATGCATTGAAATGAAAAATGTGAAATGTATCGAGTCGTTTTAATTTTGGGGAGAAAAATTCAAGGATCCAAGTATCATTATTAGTGAATTTAATAATATGAGGATTACAAAAATTGTACTTCATGAAGATCAACGTAGGGTTAAACAATTTTAAGCTAAGAAAATTGAATAATTATGTACTACAGAGTAGTTATTATTATTAATGTGTTTTTTTTATACAAATCAGTTGATCTTTCGACATCAAGCATTATAATCGGCTTGATTAATTCTAGAACTTCAATTTCTTTCCACAAAAAATACTAACCAATTTATTTATTTAAAACATATTTACATATTAAATTTTAATTTATCAAATTTGTGTATTCAAATTGTCTTTCTTCACCAATATCTAGACTTGTCAGAACGGGCTAACGGTGCGAACCGATCCAAAACACACCTCAACCCATCATTTTGCGGGCTTTGACGGGCCGGTCCACAACGGGGAAGGGTTGAAAAACAGTCAACCCAACCCAACCCATGGCGGGTGACGGGCTAGCCCACAGACTTTTTCATTAAATATATATATATTTTTTACATATATTATTATTATTATATTTTAAATACCATATAAACAATTAATAAAAATATAAAACAAAGTCTACATAAACTTAAAATTCAAGCAATAATGTCCACAAAATAGTTCAAATAAATAAAACGTATATATAAAAGTTCATCAACATAAACATAAAGTTTTGAAATAGCGTTTAAAGTTCATCAACATAAAACATAAGATATTAAAATAGTTATTTAAGTTCAAATAGACAAACACTTTCTAAATTAAAATCACTTTACATATCATCATCAAAGTCCTCTTCATTTCCTTCTCGTTCATCCTCACAATTTTCAACAACATTAGATAAAAATCCCACATTCAACAAAGTTATTTCAGTACGTCCACAATTCTCATCTACATATAAAACATAATAGTTAAATAGTTGAATATAAAAAATAAACACAAAATATGGCTTAAAATATGCAATTAACAAACATTTGCCCTACATCATGAAATTTATTTGTTTACATACTTCCATGTGACGCTTCAAACTAGAAGTCCCATAAAATCTCCCCCCTCCTTTATAGATTTTTTTGCAGCCTTTGCATTCAAAAACACAATCTTTTCCAGTTCCTTTTTTTGTAAAATAATTCCAAAGATCAGAAAACTGTATAGACTTTAACTTGGAATTTTCTCCTAAATTATTAGGAGTATTGTCTAAGTTAATACCGTCCATGACTTTGTTTGTCTTAAAATTTGCAATTAATATGAATAAAGGCTAAATAAATTCTCATGGAAACGTATATACAACATGTAATCAAAGAAATTACTAATAAATCAAGGTAGCAATTTATAAACAAAAATATAAGCATATGTCTAATCAATTTATAAGTGAAATTTAATTAATAATTAATACAAAATTATAGCTTAAGTGTATATAGTTTACGTACGTACCATGGCTTGTGGAGACAGTGTTTTTTTTTTTTTTTTTACTTTAGGGTTTTAGAGCCCTTCCTTTCTTTTTATAAAAATAAAAATTAAAAAAATCCACGAGCCAACCCGCTAAAATCTGCGACCCATACGGTCTAGACCGTACGGACCGACTCCTAAACGGGGTTTTAAATACGTGGTCTAACTTACCATATTAATGCGGGGACAGGCCGACCCAATGGACCCATCCCATTTTGTCAGCTCTACCAATATCACCTATAAATAAATACAGAGCTGAGTGCCCATAGATTATAAAATTATTGATTCATTTTCAATCATTTAATTCAATTTCTGTATATAATGACAAGCTTCATTGTTTGTTCACACCCTAATAATTAAAGAAAGGGTTTTATTAGGATAGTCTCAGTGTTGCCTAAACTATCAACAATTTGGATGTCAAATTTGGGACGGATTCCGTCCCACTTAAATACCTATTACCCGCCCAGTCCCGCATTTTTTAAATTAATTTTAATGTATACCATATTTTTATTTTAATATTACATAATTCAAATTAAATATATAATTGCTTAAAATATCATTTCATATTCATTACATATTAAAAATCTATATATAAAATATTTTTACAAACATATATAAGTATATATAAATTGAAATATATATATATATATAATAAATATTACTATATTTATATAACGCGGTGGGTGTGGGACGTGTTTGATAAAAATCATGATTCGTCCCATAACCGCTTAATCGGGTCTATACTCGGCCTATACAGAGCGAGTTCAATGTAAATTCGAGTTTGTACTTGTCCCGTTACCATCCCTAATTGAATTTCTCTTTAATTGATCAATGTGTGGTGGTGAACCGTAAAATTAAACATTCAAATTAGTCAATTTTTAGATGGAATATGGAGAGGACACTAAAAAAATAAGCACACTTTCTCATTTTTTAACAAAATGAACCCCCATCCATATATAATAAACACACCTCATTCAAATTCAATTATAAGTAAAATAAAATTGATCGGTTATCTAATTAAAAATTAAAAGGAGAGTTAAACTTGTGTCCACTAAATTGCATAGTGTAATTGATGTAATTGAACTACAATTTTAATTTAAATCTAATTTGATGGGACAAAAATTTAATTAAAATTACTTAAAATTTAATTGTATGTATACATCTAATTGTATACAAGAATGTGTTGTAAAAGTATAATTACTCGGAAGCATTTAAAAAAAAAAATAACTAAAAACATAAGGATTTAATTAGAATTTGAGTAAAGTAAATATTGAATTAAAATTTTATTAACTTTTAATTAATTAAAGTACAAAAAAAAAAAAACTAAAAACAATACAAACAAATAAATTCTACAATATTTAAAGCCGGGAGGGAGTGTAATAATCAATATAATGTGCATATAATTTAGATTTACCACACACAATGATCATATATAAAAAACGTAAATTAATTTTTTTTGAGCAAAAAAAAAAAAGGTAAATTAATTTACCTAAAGATGTTCTTTCACTTGAAAAAACTTTTGTTCCATATATTTTACTTTTCATATTTTTTCTTTATGTACTTTAATCCCGATAGAAAAAAACTTGTGTAAAACTGGCTTACAAATCTTTTTTCGTGAGATGGATTCCATTTAATCCATATTTTAGATTTTTAGATTGGACAATTTTTTTTTTCTTCTAAATTCTATGTTTAAAAGAATTGCCAATATTTAAATAAAAAGTTAACCAAATCCTTTTTTTTCTTTTGAGATTCTTTCGATTGTGCTTTAATAGTTTTCCTTTCATTAGTGTGTGGGGTGGTTTTTTTAAACTGGTTTTAGAAATATTGAATTTTAAAATTTTGATGATTAGGAATAATAAACATTCTCTAATTTTAATAGGATGTAATTTTTATTTACATAAAAATGAATGATGACATTATTATATTGTTGTCAAGTATGATAATAACGATGTAAGAAAATATAATTATATTAAAGCGTGAGAAAAATAATGTCCTATCTTAATGAAAATGTAAAAATAATTATGTTTCTAAATGTTTGTATATGAATATAGTTTTTCAAAACTGAATTTCAAAATTATAAAATGGAACGGTCGTAAGAATATTCAAATTCCAATAAATCATATATATATATATATATCACTAAGTAAAATGAAGATATCGAAGTAAAAGTAAAGAGATAAACACGCCGAAATTAAAATATTCTTGAAATGAAGTTGCACAATATAAATTAAATCCACAATAATCATAGAACATACCAATACAATTTTGTGGTAATATATAAATTTCAAGTGAATTACAACGCGATCAATCAAGACATTAATTCTATCCTACATATTATAATTAATCCACTATATGAGCTCATCATAAACATTTCCATGCAAAATTAACCATGTTTAGGAGCATGAGCGTGGTGGTGGCTTTGACCAGGAGCATGAGCGTGGTGGTGGTGGGAATTTTGCACGTGATCGTGACTATGAGGAGATGGAGCACGGCGATAGGACGAAAAAAGGTTCCAAAAATTGCCTTCTTCTTTCAAGATTTTCTCCGTTAAACTTAAATTTAAGAAAGAAGAATCTTCATCGACAGAAAGTGAGGGGGTAATCAAGAGTAAGAGGGCCACAACCAATGCAAAAGAGTAGACCCTAGACATATTTTTTTAAATGCAAGTTGTTTTGAATATTGTGATATTGTAAGATTGAAAAGAATGAAGCCTTTTATAGGGAGAAATGTGTAAGTTTTTGAGAACTAATACGTTTAATTTTTTTTCTTAATTATAACATTTAATTAGAATCTGACAAAATTTAATGTTTATTAAATTTGACTATGAGCAAATTTAAGTATTGATTAAACGTAAATTAATTACTTCCCATTAGTAGGAAGTCTATGTAGGCTAATTTAATATTAAGAATCTATAAAATAATACATATTATAGTAACTATTTGAAATGATTAATCTTATAGTAACTCATTTAGAATGAAAATCTTTAAGAGGATTTTTTAAAAAAAAAATGCATTGAAATGAAAAATGTGAAATGTATCTAGTCGTTTTTATTTTGGGGAGAAAAATTCAAGTATCCAAGTATCATTATTCCTGAATTTAATAATATGAGGATTACTGTTGGTCCCAAGTTGAGTTTAGATTGAGTAAGCTAAGAAAGTCTAGAGGGGAGGGGTGAATAGACTTTCAAAAATCTTTCAAAATATCAGAGTTTATAATGCGGAAATGTGTTCTGAATAATACTGTTCTTACTGAGTCAAATCAGTACTACCAGTTTCAGTTTTATACTCAACTTTTATTTAGATCTTTACTTAGTAAATTATACTGTTCTTGGTTAAACAAATATCAAACAAATATCAAACAGAAAGTAAAGAACACATAATTTTATAGTGGTTCGACCAAAAAGTCTACATCCACTCTCACAATCCCAGTTGTGATGTTTTATTACTCTTTCTTGAGTTTCTTGTGGCTTAAAGTCCCAAGATTAAGACTTTGATCTTTTCGATTACACTACCAAGTGTATCTTCGATCTACTAGTAATTCTACAAGTAACTAGCACACTTGTTTTACAAAACACAAACTGTAAAATGAAAAGTAAACTTCTCTTGATTAGCCTTTGATTCTTCTCTTCAATTCAGTGGCTCTTCTCAGATTTCTTGATCTCTTCAACTCTGTGAGTTCTTCAAATTGCTTTGTAGACTTGCTCTTGAATTCTCTAAGATCAGTAATTGTTCAGTAGTCTTCAGCAGTAGGAGATCACACAGTATTTATAGAACTTAGTTTGACAGTTAGCAGTTTGTGAACTAACTTTCAACTAACTCTAAAACTATTTTTGTAACTTCTTTTTGTAACCGACTTTGTAACTTCCTTCAACTTCCAAGTCAGCATATCTTCAAATAAATTCAGTTACGCCTTAAATAAGTTTTCCAAACTTATTCTTCGATTTCAACCACTCAGCACAGTGATGCACTGCTCTGATTTTCACTGTTCTGAGTCAGTCAGCACAGTTCTCCAAAACTGTTCTAACTTCTCCAGAATGCTTCAAGGCTTCTTCATAAAGTCTTCCTATTCTGAAGTAGTCTTCTGAGTCTTCTTTAAACTTCTGACCTTCTTCTAATCTATTCCTAATCTACTGTTCTGAACTTTACAATGTTGAGTACAATAGAATACAAACTTTACATATATAAAACCTATCTATACATCAACTGAACTACATACAGATGAGTACATCTAAGTCCTATACTATAAGCTGTCTATACAATACAAAACCTCAGCTTAGTTCCTAACAGTTCATATATCAGATCAGTAAACACACTAAGATCAGTAAACACACCGTACGGACCGACTCCTAAATGGGGTTTTAAATACGTGGTCTAACTTACCATATTAATGCGGGGACGGGCCGACCCAATGGACCCATCCCATTTTGTCAGCTCTACCAATATCACCTATAAATAAATACAGAGCTGAGTGCCCATAGATTATAAAATTATTGATTCATTTTCAATCATTTAATTCAATTTCTGTATATAATGACAAGCTTCATTGTTTGTTCACACCCTAATAATTAAAGAAAGGGTTTTATTAGGATAGTCTCAGTGTTGCCTAAACTATCAACAATTTGGATGTCAAATTTGGGACGGATTCCGTCCCACTTAAATACCTATTACCCGCCCAGTCCCGCATTTTTTTAATTAATTTTAATGTATACCATATTTTTATTTTAATATTACATAATTCAAATTAAATATATAATTGCTTAAAATATCATTTCATATTCATTACATATTAAAAATATATATATAAAATATTTTTACGAACATATATAAGTATATATAAATTGAAATATATATATATATATATAATAAATATTACTATATTTATATAACGCGGTGGGTGTGGGACGTGTTTGATAAAAATCATGATTCGTCCCATAACCGCTTAATCGGGTCTATACTCGGCCTATACAGAGCGAGTTCAATGTAAATTCGAGTTTGTACTTGTCCCGTTACCATCCCTAATTGAATTTCTCTTTAATTGATCAATGTGTGGTGGTGAACCGTAAAATTAAACATTCAAATTAGTCAATTTTTAGATGGAATATGGAGAGGACACTAAAAAAATAAGCACACTTTCTCATTTTTTAACAAAATGAACCCCCATCCATATATAATAAACACACCTCATTCAAATTCAATTATAAGTAAAATAAAATTGATCGGTTATCTAATTAAAAATTAAAAGGAGAGTTAAACTTGTGTCCACTAAATTGCATAGTGTAATTGATGTAATTGAACTACAATTTTAATTTAAATCTAATTTGATGGGACAAAAATTTAATTAAAATTACTTAAAATTTAATTGTATGTATACATCTAATTGTATACAAGAATGTGTTGTAAAAGTATAATTACTCGGAAGCATTTAAAAAAAAAAATAACTAAAAACATAAGGATTTAATTAGAATTTGAGTAAAGTAAATATTGAATTAAAAATTTATTAACTTTTAATTAATTAAAGTACAAAAAAAAAAAAAACTAAAAACAATACAAACAAACAAATTCTACAATATTTAAAGCCGGGAGGGAGTGTAATAATCAATATAATGTGCATATAATTTAGATTTACCACACACAGTGATCATATATAAAAAACGTAAATTAATTTTTTTTGAGCAAAAAAAAAAAAAAAGGTAAATTAATTTACCTAAAGATGTTCTTTCACTTGAAAAAACTTTTGTTCCATATATTTTACTTTTCATATTTTTGCTTTATATACTTTAATCCCGATAGAAAAAAACTTGTGTAAAACTGGCTTACAAATCTTTTTTCGTGAGATGGATTCCATTTAATCCATATTTTAGATTTTTAGATTGGACAATTTTTTTTTTTCTTCTAAATTCTATGTTTAAAAGAATTGCCAATATTTAAATAAAAAGTTAACCAAATCCTTTTTTTTCTTTTGAGATTTTTTCGATTGTGCTTTAATAGTTTTCCTTTCATTAGTGTGTGGGGTGGTTTTTTAAAACTGGTTTTAGAAATATTGAATTTTAAAATTTTGATGATTAGGAATAATAAACATTCTCTAATTTTAATAGGATGTAATTTTTATTTACATAAAAATGAATGATGACATTATTATATTGTTGTCAAGTATGATAATAACGATGTAAGAAAATATAATTATATTAAAGCGTGAGAAAAATAATGTCCTATCTTAATGAAAATGTAAAAATAATTATGTTTCTAAATGTTTGTATATGAATATAGTTTTTCAAAACTGAATTTCAAAATTATAAAATGGAACAGTCGTAAGAATATTCAAATTCCAATAAATCATATATATATATATATCACTAAGTAAAATGAAGATATCGAAGTAAAAGTAAAGAGATAAACACGCCGAAATTAAAATATTCTTGAAATGAAGTTGCACAATATAAATTAAATCCACAATAATCATAGAACATACCAATACAATTTTGTGGTAATATATAAATTTCAAGTGAATTACAACGCGATCAATCAAGACATTAATTCTATCCTACATATTATAATTATTCCACTATATGAGCTCATCATAAACATTTCCATGCAAAATTAACCATGTTTAGGAGCATGAGCGTGGTGGTGGCTTTGACCAGGAGCATGAGCGCGGTGATGGTGGTGACTTTGACTAGGAGCATGAGCGTGGTGGTGGTGGGAATTTTGCACGTGATCGTGACTATGAGGAGATGGAGCACGGCGATAGGACGAAAAAAGGTTCCAAAAATTGCCTTCTTCTTTCAAGATTTTCTCCGTTAAACTTAAATTTAAGAAAGAAGAATCTTCATCGACAGAAAGTGAGGGGTAATCAAGAGTAAGAGGGCCACAACCAATGCAAAAGAGTAGACCCTAGACATATTTTTTTAAATGCAAGTTGTTTTGAATATTGTGATATTGTAAGATTGAAAAGAATGAAGCCTTTTATAGGGAGAAATGTGTAAGTTTTTGAGAACTAATACGTTTAATTTTTTTTCTTAATTATAACATTTAATTAGAATCTGACAAAATTTAATGTTTATTAAATTTGACTATGAGCAAATTTAAGTATTGATTAAACGTAAATTAATTACTTCCCATTAGTAGGAAGTCTATGTAGGCTAATATAATATTAAGAATCTATAAAATAATACATATTATAGTAACTATTTGAAATGATTAATCTTATAGTAACTCATTTAGAATGAAAATCTTTAAGAGGAAATTTTTTTAAAAAAATGCATTGAAATGAAAAATGTGAAATGTATCTAGTCGTTTTTATTTTGGGGAGAAAAATTCAAGTATCCAAGTATCATTATTCCTGAATTTAATAATATGAGGATTACTGTTGGTCCCAAGTTGAGTTTAGATTGAGTAAGCTAAGAAAGTCTAGAGGGGAGGGGTGAATAGACTTTCAAAAATCTTTCAAAATATCAGAGTTTATAATGCGGAAATGTGTTCTGAATAATACTGTTCTTACTGAGTCAAATCAGTACTACCAGTTTCAGTTTTATACTCAACTTTTATTTAGATCTTTACTTAGTAAATTATACTGTTCTTGGTTAAACAAATATCAAACAAATATCAAACAGAAAGTAAAGAACACATAATTTTATAGTGGTTCGACCAAAAAGTCTACATCCACTCTCACAATCCCAGTTGTGATGTTTTATTACTCTTCCTTGAGTTTCTTGTGGCTTAAAGTCCCAAGATTAAGACTTTGATCTTTTCGATTACACTACCAAGTGTATCTTCGATCTACTAGTAATTCTACAAGTAACTAGCACACTTGTTTTACAAAACACAAACTGTAAAATGAAAAGTAAACTTCTCTTGATTAGCCTTTGATTCTTCTCTTCAATTCAGTGGCTCTTCTCAGATTTCTTGATCTCTTCAACTCTGTGAGTTCTTCAAATTGCTTTGTAGACTTGCTCTTGAATTCTCTAAGATCAGTAATTGTTCAGTAGTCTTCAGCAGTAGGAGATCACACAGTATTTATAGAACTTAGTTTGACAGTTAGCAGTTTGTGAACTAACTCTCAACTAACTCTAAAACTGTTTTTGTAACCGACTTTGTAACTTCCTTCAACTTCCAAGTCAGCATATCTTCAAATAAATTCAGTTACGCCTTAAATAAGTTTTCCAAACTTATTCTTCGATTTCAACCACTCAGCACAGTGATGCACTGCTCTGATTTTCACTGTTCTGAGTCAGTCAGCACAGTTCTCCAAAACTGTTCTAACTTCTCCAGAATGCTTCAAGGCTTCTTCATAAAGTCTTCCTATTCTGAAGTAGTCTTCTGAGTCTTCTTTAAACTTCTGACCTTCTTCTAATCTATTCCTAATCTACTGTTCTGAACTTTACAATGTTGAATACAATAGAATACAAACTTTACATATATAAAACCTATCTATACATCAACTGAACTACATACAGATGAGTACATCTAAGTCCTATACTATAAGCTGTCTATACAATACAAAACCTCAGCTTAGTTCCTAACAGTTCATATATCAGATCAGTAAACACACCGTACGGACCGACTCCTAAACGGGGTTTTAAATACGTGGTCTAACTTACCATATTAATGCGGGGACGGGCCGACCCAATGGACCCATCCCATTTTGTCAGCTCTACCAATATCACCTATAAATAAATACAGAGCTGAGTGCCCATAGATTATAAAATTATTGATTCATTTTCAATCATTTAATTCAATTTCTGTATATAATGACAAGCTTCATTGTTTGTTCACACCCTAATAATTAAAGAAAGGGTTTTATTAGGATAGTCTCACTTAAATACCTATTACCCGCCCAGTCCCACATTTTTTTAATTAATTTTAATGTATACCATATTTTTATTTTAATATTACATAATTCAAATTAAATATATAATTGCTTAAAATATCATTTCATATTCATTACATATTAAAAATCTATATATAAAATATTTTTACAAACATATATAAGTATATATAAATTGAAATATATATATATATATAATAAATATTACTATATTTATATAACGCGGTGGGTGTGGGACGTGTTTGATAAAAATCATGATTCGTCCCATAACCGCTTAATCGGGTCTATACTCGGCCTATACAGAGCGAGTTCAATGTAAATTCGAGTTTGTACTTGTCCCGTTACCATCCCTAATTGAATTTCTCTTTAATTGATCAATGTGTGGTGGTGAACCGTAAAATTAAACATTCAAATTAGTCAATTTTTAGATGGAATATGGAGAGGACACTAAAAAAATAAGCACACTTTCTCATTTTTTAACAAAATGAACCCCATCCATATATAATAAACACACCTCATTCAAATTCAATTATAAGTAAAATAAAATTGATCGGTTATCTAATTAAAAATTAAAAGGAGAGTTAAACTTGTGTCCACTAAATTGCATAGTGTAATTGATGTAATTGAACTACAATTTTAATTTAAATCTAATTTAATGGGACAAAAATTTAATTAAAATTACTTAAAATTTAATTGTATGTATACATCTAATTGTATACAAGAATGTGTTGTAAAAGTATAATTACTCGGAAGCATTTAAAAAAAAAAATAACTAAAAACATAAGGATTTAATTAGAATTTGAGTAAAGTAAATATTGAATTAAAATTTTATTAACTTTTAATTAATTAAAGTACAAAAAAAAAAAAAACTAAAAACAATACAAACAAACAAATTCTACAATATTTAAAGCCGGGAGGGAGTGTAATAATCAATATAATGTGCATATAATTTAGATTTACCACACACAATGATCATATATAAAAAACGTAAATTAAATTTTTTTTGAGCAAAAAAAAAAAAAGGTAAATTAATTTACCTAAAGATGTTCTTTCACTTGAAAAAACTTTTGTTCCATATATTTTACTTTTCATATTTTTGCTTTATGTACTTTAATCCCGATAGAAAAAAACTTGTGTAAAACTGGCTTACAAATCTTTTTTCGTGAGATGGATTCCATTTAATCCATATTTTAGATTTTTAGATTGGACAATTTTTTTTTTCTTCTAAATTCTATGTTTAAAAGAATTGCCAATATTTAAATAAAAAGTTAACCAAATCCTTTTTTTTCTTTTGAGATTTTTTCGATTGTGCTTTAATAGTTTTCCTTTCATTAGTGTGTGGGGTGGTTTTTTAAAACTGGTTTTAGAAATATTGAATTTTAAAATTTTGATGATTAGGAATAATAAACATTCTCTAATTTTAATAGAATGTAATTTTTATTTACATAAAAATGAATGATGACATTATTATATTGTTGTCAAGTATGATAATAACGATGTAAGAAAATATAATTATATTAAAGCGTGAGAAAAATAATGTCCTATCTTAATGAAAATGTAAAAATAATTATGTTTCTAAATGTTTGTATATGAATATAGTTTTTCAAAACTGAATTTCAAAATTATAAAATGGAACAGTCGTAAGAATATTCAAATTCCAATAAATCATATATATATATATATATATCACTAAGTAAAATGAAGATATCGAAGTAAAAGTAAAGAGATAAACACGCCGAAATTAAAATATTCTTGAAATGAAGTTGCACAATATAAATTAAATCCACAATAATCATAGAACATACCAATACAATTTTGTGGTAATATATAAATTTCAAGTGAATTACAACGCGATCAATCAAGACATTAATTCTATCCTACGTATTATAATTAATCCACTATATGAGCTCATCATAAACATTTCCATGCAAAATTAACCATGTTTAGGAGCATGAGCGTGGTGGTGGCTTTGACCAGGAGCATGAGCGCGGTGATGGTGGTGACTTTGACTAGGAGCATGAGCGTGGTGGTGGTGGGAATTTTGCACGTGATCGTGACTATGAGGAGATGGAGCACGGCGATAGGACGAAAAAAGGTTCCAAAAATTGCCTTCTTCTTTCAAGATTTTCTCCGTTAAACTTAAATTTAAGAAAGAAGAATCTTCATCGACAGAAAGTGAGGGGGTAATCAAGAGTAAGAGGGCCACAACCAATGCAAAAGAGTAGACCCTAGACATATTTTTTTAAATGCAAGTTGTTTTGAATATTGTGATATTGTAAGATTGAAAAGAATGAAGCCTTTTATAGGGAGAAATGTGTAAGTTTTTGAGAACTAATACGTTTAATTTTTTTTCTTAATTATAACATTTAATTAGAATCTGACAAAATTTAATGTTTATTAAATTTGACTATGAGCAAATTTAAGTATTGATTAAACGTAAATTAATTACTTCCCATTAGTAGGAAGTCTATGTAGGCTAATATAATATTAAGAATCTATAAAATAATACATATTATAGTAACTATTTGAAATGATTAATCTTATAGTAACTCATTTAGAATGAAAATCTTTAAGAGGAAATTTTTTTAAAAAAATGCATTGAAATGAAAAATGTGAAATGTATCTAGTCGTTTTTATTTTGGGGAGAAAAATTCAAGTATCCAAGTATCATTATTCCTGAATTTAATAATATGAGGATTACTGTTGGTCCCAAGTTGAGTTTAGATTGAGTAAGCTAAGAAAGTTTAGAGGGGAGGGGTGAATAGACTTTCAAAAATCTTTCAAAATATCAGAGTTTATAATGCGGAAATGTGTTCTGAATAATACTGTTCTTACTGAGTCAAATCAGTACTACCAGTTTCAGTTTTATACTCAACTTTTATTTAGATCTTTACTTAGTAAATTATACTGTTCTTGGTTAAACAAATATCAAACAAATATCAAACAGAAAGTAAAGAACACATAATTTTATAGTGGTTCGACCAAAAAGTCTACATCCACTCTCACAATCCCAGTTGTGATGTTTTATTACTCTTCCTTGAGTTTCTTGTGGCTTAAAGTCCCAAGATTAAGACTTTGATCTTTTCGATTACACTACCAAGTGTATCTTCGATCTACTAGTAATTCTACAAGTAATTAGCACACTTGTTTTACAAAACACAAACTGTAAAATGAAAAGTAAACTTCTCTTGATTAGCCTTTGATTCTTCTCTTCAATTCAGTGGCTCTTCTCAGATTTCTTGATCTCTTCAACTCTGTGAGTTCTTCAAATTGTTTTGTAGACTTGCTCTTGAATTCTCTAAGATCAGTAATTGTTCAGTAGTCTTCAGCAGTAGGAGATCACACAGTATTTATAGAACTTAGTTTGACAGTTAGCAGTTTGTGAACTAACTCTCAACTAACTCTAAAACTGTTTTTGTAACTTCTTTTTGTAACCGACTTTGTAACTTCCTTCAACTTCCAAGTCAGCATATCTTCAAATAAATTCAGTTACGCCTTAAATAAGTTTTCCAAACTTATTCTTCGATTTCAACCACTCAGCACAGTGATGCACTGCTCTGATTTTCACTGTTCTGAGTCAGTCAGCACAGTTCTCCAAAACTGTTCTAACTTCTCCAGAATGCTTCAAGGCTTCTTCATAAAGTCTTCCTATTCTGAAGTAGTCTTCTGAGTCTTCTTTAAACTTCTGACCTTCTTCTAATCTATTCCTAATCTACTGTTCTGAACTTTACAATGTTGAATACAATAGAATACAAACTTTACATATATAAAACCTATCTATACATCAACTGAACTACATACAGATGAGTACATCTAAGTCCTATACTATAAGCTGTCTATACAATACAAAACCTCAGCTTAGTTCCTAACAGTTCATATATCAGATCAGTAAACACACCGTACGGACCGACTCCTAAACGGGGTTTTAAATACGTGGTCTAACTTACCATATTAATGCGGGGACGGGCCGACCCAATGGACCCATCCCATTTTGTCAGCTCTACCAATATCACCTATAAATAAATACAGAGCTGAGTGCCCATAGATTATAAAATTATTGATTCATTTTCAATCATTTAATTCAATTTCTGTATATAATGACAAGCTTCATTGTTTGTTCACACCCTAATAATTAAAGAAAGGGTTTTATTAGGATAGTCTCACTTAAATACCTATTACCCGCCCAGTCCCACATTTTTTTAATTAATTTTAATGTATACCATATTTTTATTTTAATATTACATAATTCAAATTAAATATATAATTGCTTAAAATATCATTTCATATTCATTACATATTAAAAATCTATATATAAAATATTTTTACAAACATATATAAGTATATATAAATTGAAATATATATATATATATAATAAATATTACTATATTTATATAACGCGGTGGGTGTGGGACGTGTTTGATAAAAATCATGATTCGTCCCATAACCGCTTAATCGGGTCTATACTCGGCCTATACAGAGCGAGTTCAATGTAAATTCGAGTTTGTACTTGTCCCGTTACCATCCCTAATTGAATTTCTCTTTAATTGATCAATGTGTGGTGGTGAACCGTAAAATTAAACATTCAAATTAGTCAATTTTTAGATGGAATATGGAGAGGACACTAAAAAAATAAGCACACTTTCTCATTTTTTAACAAAATGAACCCCATCCATATATAATAAACACACCTCATTCAAATTCAATTATAAGTAAAATAAAATTGATCGGTTATCTAATTAAAAATTAAAAGGAGAGTTAAACTTGTGTCCACTAAATTGCATAGTGTAATTGATGTAATTGAACTACAATTTTAATTTAAATCTAATTTAATGGGACAAAAATTTAATTAAAATTACTTAAAATTTAATTGTATGTATACATCTAATTGTATACAAGAATGTGTTGTAAAAGTATAATTACTCGGAAGCATTTAAAAAAAAAAATAACTAAAAACATAAGGATTTAATTAGAATTTGAGTAAAGTAAATATTGAATTAAAATTTTATTAACTTTTAATTAATTAAAGTACAAAAAAAAAAAAAACTAAAAACAATACAAACAAACAAATTCTACAATATTTAAAGCCGGGAGGGAGTGTAATAATCAATATAATGTGCATATAATTTAGATTTACCACACACAATGATCATATATAAAAAACGTAAATTAAATTTTTTTTGAGCAAAAAAAAAAAAAGGTAAATTAATTTACCTAAAGATGTTCTTTCACTTGAAAAAACTTTTGTTCCATATATTTTACTTTTCATATTTTTGCTTTATGTACTTTAATCCCGATAGAAAAAAACTTGTGTAAAACTGGCTTACAAATCTTTTTTCGTGAGATGGATTCCATTTAATCCATATTTTAGATTTTTAGATTGGACAATTTTTTTTTTCTTCTAAATTCTATGTTTAAAAGAATTGCCAATATTTAAATAAAAAGTTAACCAAATCCTTTTTTTTCTTTTGAGATTTTTTCGATTGTGCTTTAATAGTTTTCCTTTCATTAGTGTGTGGGGTGGTTTTTTAAAACTGGTTTTAGAAATATTGAATTTTAAAATTTTGATGATTAGGAATAATAAACATTCTCTAATTTTAATAGAATGTAATTTTTATTTACATAAAAATGAATGATGACATTATTATATTGTTGTCAAGTATGATAATAACGATGTAAGAAAATATAATTATATTAAAGCGTGAGAAAAATAATGTCCTATCTTAATGAAAATGTAAAAATAATTATGTTTCTAAATGTTTGTATATGAATATAGTTTTTCAAAACTGAATTTCAAAATTATAAAATGGAACAGTCGTAAGAATATTCAAATTCCAATAAATCATATATATATATATATATATCACTAAGTAAAATGAAGATATCGAAGTAAAAGTAAAGAGATAAACACGCCGAAATTAAAATATTCTTGAAATGAAGTTGCACAATATAAATTAAATCCACAATAATCATAGAACATACCAATACAATTTTGTGGTAATATATAAATTTCAAGTGAATTACAACGCGATCAATCAAGACATTAATTCTATCCTACGTATTATAATTAATCCACTATATGAGCTCATCATAAACATTTCCATGCAAAATTAACCATGTTTAGGAGCATGGGCGTGGTGGTGGCTTTGACCAGGAGCATGAGCGCGGTGATGGTGGTGACTTTGACTAGGAGCATGAGCGTGGTGGTGGTGGGAATTTTGCACGTGATCGTGACTATGAGGAGATGGAGCACGGCGATAGGACGAAAAAAGGTTCCAAAAATTGCCTTCTTCTTTCAAGATTTTCTCCGTTAAACTTAAATTTAAGAAAGAAGAATCTTCATCGACAGAAAGTGAGGGGGTAATCAAGAGTAAGAGGGCCACAACCAATGCAAAAGAGTAGACCCTAGACATATTTTTTTAAATGCAAGTTGTTTTGAATATTGTGATATTGTAAGATTGAAAAGAATGAAGCCTTTTATAGGGAGAAATGTGTAAGTTTTTGAGAACTAATACGTTTAATTTTTTTTCTTAATTATAACATTTAATTAGAATCTGACAAAATTTAATGTTTATTAAATTTGACTATGAGCAAATTTAAGTATTGATTAAACGTAAATTAATTACTTCCCATTAGTAGGAAGTCTATGTAGGCTAATATAATATTAAGAATCTATAAAATAATACATATTATAGTAACTATTTGAAATGATTAATCTTATAGTAACTCATTTAGAATGAAAATCTTTAAGAGGAAATTTTTTTAAAAAAATGCATTGAAATGAAAAATGTGAAATGTATCTAGTCGTTTTTATTTTGGGGAGAAAAATTCAAGTATCCAAGTATCATTATTCCTGAATTTAATAATATGAGGATTACTGTTGGTCCCAAGTTGAGTTTAGATTGAGTAAGCTAAGAAAGTTTAGAGGGGAGGGGTGAATAGACTTTCAAAAATCTTTCAAAATATCAGAGTTTATAATGCGGAAATGTGTTCTGAATAATACTGTTCTTACTGAGTCAAATCAGTACTACCAGTTTCAGTTTTATACTCAACTTTTATTTAGATCTTTACTTAGTAAATTATACTGTTCTTGGTTAAACAAATATCAAACAAATATCAAACAGAAAGTAAAGAACACATAATTTTATAGTGGTTCGACCAAAAAGTCTACATCCACTCTCACAATCCCAGTTGTGATGTTTTATTACTCTTCCTTGAGTTTCTTGTGGCTTAAAGTCCCAAGATTAAGACTTTGATCTTTTCGATTACACTACCAAGTGTATCTTCGATCTACTAGTAATTCTACAAGTAATTAGCACACTTGTTTTACAAAACACAAACTGTAAAATGAAAAGTAAACTTCTCTTGATTAGCCTTTGATTCTTCTCTTCAATTCAGTGGCTCTTCTCAGATTTCTTGATCTCTTCAACTCTGTGAGTTCTTCAAATTGTTTTGTAGACTTGCTCTTGAATTCTCTAAGATCAGTAATTGTTCAGTAGTCTTCAGCAGTAGGAGATCACACAGTATTTATAGAACTTAGTTTGACAGTTAGCAGTTTGTGAACTAACTCTCAACTAACTCTAAAACTGTTTTTGTAACTTCTTTTTGTAACCGACTTTGTAACTTCCTTCAACTTCCAAGTCAGCATATCTTCAAATAAATTCAGTTACGCCTTAAATAAGTTTTCCAAACTTATTCTTCGATTTCAACCACTCAGCACAGTGATGCACTGCTCTGATTTTCACTGTTCTGAGTCAGTCAGCACAGTTCTCCAAAACTGTTCTAACTTCTCCAGAATGCTTCAAGGCTTCTTCATAAAGTCTTCTTATTCTGAAGTAGTCTTCTGAGTCTTCTTTAAACTTCTGACCTTCTTCTAATCTATTCCTAATCTACTGTTCTGAACTTTACAATGCTGAATACAATAGAATACAAACTTTACATATATAAAACCTATCTATACATCAACTGAACTACATACAGATGAGTACATCTAAGTCCTATACTATAAGTTGTCTATACAATACAAAACCTCAGCTTAGTTCCTAACAGTTCATATATCAGATCAGTAAACACACTAATATCAGTAACGCAGATTCAAATATCTCATTAAGATCAGTAAACATATATCTCATATAACACAATTATATCACCATATAATCACATATACCATTAACTTCAAGTTGCTTTTGGCCATTAAAACATACAATCATCAATTAGAACATTGTTTCACAGATTCATATCCCAACAATTACAAAAATTGTACTTCATGAAAATCAACATAGGGTTAAACAATTTTAAGCTAAGAAAATTGAATAATTATATACTAGTTATTCTTATTAATGTGTTTTTTTTTTTGTACAAACCAGTTGATCTTTCGACATCTAGCATTATAATCTGCTTGATTAATTCTAGAACTTCAATTTCTTCCCACAAAAATACTAACCAATTTATTTATTTAAAACATATTTACATATTAAATTTTAATATATCAAATTTACGTATTTAAATTGTCTTTCTACACCAATATCACCTACAAATAAATACAGAGTGCCCATAGAGGTAGATTATAAAATTATTGATTCATTTTCAATAAATTAATTCAATTTTTGTATATAACAACGAGCTTCATTGTTTGTTCGCATCCTAATAAAGAATTCACTTGGTCACCTTATTAAAAAAAAAAACAATTGAATGATAAGTGCTCCTCTTTTTTTTTTTTTTTTTTTTACCATGCACGTATAATATTTTATAGTAAAATAATTTATAAATTTTTTAACAAAACAAACAATATTAATATTTTTAATGAAGTAACTAATAATATTATCTTCATCAGTATCTCCTTCACATTTTTCCTTTGAAAACTAATCAACCAAAACAACACAATTCATTTTCTTCAACAGTAGATATGATGTTACAAAGTGGGTGTATAAAGTAATTTTGTGCATGTGAATAGCCTCACCCTTCAAATATTAGAATAAGCAATCATGTTGTTTCATTGACAAGTTCACCCTTCAAATATAAGAATATCCACACCCTTCAAACATTGTTTAGAGAGGTATCTCTCTCACAGACACTACTAAGAGGTAGGGATGTAATTGAATTGATCAAACTGAACTTTAAAAATGTTAATTAAATTATTCATTAATTAATTACAAAAAATATAACTACATATTTCTCAAAATCACATATATATATATATATATATCTACCGATCTACTGCATTATAATTTCATTTAATTAAATAAGTTTAATTACATATTTTTATATTTTATCATAATTATTAAATGTGAAAATAATAAATTAAAGTCAATCTTTTCATTATAATTTATATGACAATGTTGACTAACTTTATTAAGAAAGTTGGAATGAATATTAATAGTTGGACATAACGTCCCTATTTAGAGGTGTTTATTGATGCGGAGTTGTTTTTCTAATTTTTTTTTTACTGTGTTTTCTGAATAAACAATAGTATATTCTTCACATTTGATTTACCGGACGAGTGATTAAAGTAGCACTAGCAGGTCGTAGACGATTTTCTTGTGGAAAATTAACGAATGAGTTGGTCTCTGGTGCATAGTGTGCACCGCGCTGATCAGTAAACTCTTAACACTTATTAAAAGTGAAATATTTTAACAAAGTAACCGTTGGTGAGATGGTTACAACAACACTAATTGGGTGCGAGGTCCCAAGTTCGAGAAGGCAATATTGATTTGTCATCTGTTCTGGTATCAAAAGTGTTCTTACTATCAGAAGAGTAACTAGTCTTTTGATATTGGTTTTCAGTACAAGTTGAGTAAGGTGTACTCAGCTGATAAAGTCGAGTGTTCTGATCTTAGGTATCAACTCACCTGATAAGAGTTAGGACAACTCTGTTGATGTAGCAAGTCGTCTGGTCTGATCAGAAGAGTAGAATTCCTAGTCTGCTGAAGCTTACTCAGTTGATAGGCATATCAACTGAGACATAGTTTGTTGATTTCCAATTTCAGAGTTAGTTTGTTGGTGGCAGTTTCAACTTGCATTGTACATCTATAAATACACCACCAAGTGCATAAATTATGGGTAATGAGAGTATTGAGAGTGCGTAGAACTTAGTGAATATTCTACGTGAGATATCAAGCTTTGTGAATACTTGTAATATGTAATCTTTTCATTCGTGATTAGTAAAGAAAGTCTTCTATCCTCCATGGACGTAGATCATTTGATCGAACCACGTAAACCCCGTGTTTTTCTTCGAGTTCTTTATTCGTTTCAATTCTTTGAGTTTCTAGTTGTCTTACTTTATCATTTGGGAGAAATTGCTAAGTGGATACAATTCCATAACAATTGGCGCCGTCTGTGGGAAGTTGAAAGATTAAGGCAAGAATCAAGAAATGGACTCTGTGAAGTTGGAGATAGAGAAATTCCTATGAAAATTCCTATGGAAAGCCAAGAAATGAACTCTGTGAATCAAGATTTTGGCTTATGGAAAGCCAAGATGAAGGATCTGTTATCACACAATAGGTTGAAAGAGTCCCTTATTCCTATTGACCCCGTTTCATCTGAGGCAGACAAGGTCAAGAAAGAAGAGCCTATGGAAAAAGATTATAACATTGTTGTTCTAAGTTTGAGAGATAAAGTTTTCAGAGAGGTTATGGAGGAGAAAGATGTTGCTGGAGAATTTGAGACCTTTGATGATCTGTATTTGACACAATCCTTGTCAAACTAGATGTTTATGGAAATGAAACTCAACAATTTCAAGATGACAAAAGATAAAACCCTTGATGAGCAGTTAGTTCAGTTCATGCAAGCAGTAGATGATCTTGAGCATGTTGGAGTTACCCTAGATGATCACAAGAAGTCTTTTCTGCTTTTGGAAGCATTGCCACATTCATATGACAGCTTCAAGGATGCCCTGCTGATTACCAAGGAGGGTAAGGCAAAATTCAAAGAACTCTTGTATATTCTGAAAACTAAGAGTTTACATGTGGCAAACTCAACCAAGAAGACCAAGAACCAGGTTGAGGGTCTTAATATCAAGCTTAAGAATGACAAGAAATGAGGGCAAGCAAGAAGTTCCATGCCAAGCCAGCTTAGAAGAAGAATGGGTTTGTAGGCAAAAACAGAGCTTGCTACAAATTCCATAAAGAAGGACATTTCATAAAAGATTGTCTTGAGCACAAGAAGTCTACTAATGCTGCTAAAGCTGATGTAGCAGAGGCAGAAAGATATGATAGTGCTGAAGTTATGAGCATAACATATAGCAATCTTGTTAATGAATGAGTGCTGGATTCTGGATGTTCATTTCACATGTGTCCTACAAAATCTTGGTTTCAAAACCTTGAGATGATGGATGGAGGTTCAGTTCTTTTGGGAAATGATGAAAGTTGTATTGTGAGAGGGATTGGCACTGTGAGGGTGAAGATGTTTAATGATAAACATGTGATCCTGATCAATGTCAGATTTGTTCCAGATTTAAAGAGAAACCTTATATCTATTGACACAATAAATGCTTTGGGTTATGAATTCAAGATAGAAAGAGAATGTCTGCTGGTTACCAAAGCTGATAGAATAGTGATGCAAGGAAAGAAGTCCAATGGGTTATATTCTTTGATTGGTGAAACGATCATAGGGGCAACTGATATTACCACGAGTTCTGATGATGACATGCCTTGGCATAAGAGATTGACACATGTGGGAGAGAAAGGCTTGATGGAGTTATCCAAGAAGGGGGCATTCCACCAGTAGACATTCGAGAACCGGGAGTTCTGTGACCTGTGTGTTCTTGGCAAAGCTAAGAAGAAGTCATTCCAGAAGGGTAAGCACACCAAAAAGGAGCTGCTGGATTATGTTCATTCAGATTTCTGGGGACCATCAAGGACTGAAACCATTGGTGGAGGTAAGTACTTCATGTCCATAATAGATGACTATTTTAGAAAAGTTTGGGTGTTCATTCTCAAACAGAAGAGTGGGGCCTTTGCAAAATTCAAGGAATGGCTACTTGAGATAAAGAACAAGAAAGGAAAGTTCTTAAAACATCTAAGGACAGATAATGATATTGAGTATCTATCAGCTGGATTCAATAAATTTTGTAAAGAGAAGGGCATTACTAGGCATAGAGTTGTCCCTCTTAATCCACAACAAAATGGATTAACAGAGAGAATGAACATAATTATTTTAGAACGGGTCAGATGCATGTTAGCCGATGCTAAGTTACCTAAAAGTTTTTGGGGAGAAACTGTATGTACTGCATGCTATTTGATAAATAAAACCCCATCATTTGCTTTATAAGGTAAAACCCGAGATGAGATCTGGTATGGCAAGCTGAGTGATTATTCAAAACTTAAAGTGTTTGGATGTTAAGCTTATGCCCATATTAGACAGGATAAGCTTGAGCCTAGGGCTCTGAAATGTATATTCATTGGCTATTCGAAAGGTGTCAAGGGGTATAGATTATGGTACCTTGAACCAGGTCATAATAAACTGATGATCAACAGAGATGTTGATTTTAATGAGAAGGTAATGGGATATCCTCATAATGGAAATTCCCATGACTTAGATGGAAGAATTGTAAATGGGTCAGAAGAGAGTTCCTCAGCTGAGGTGGAGTTTCCAAGACCAGATGAAGTTAGCACCAGAGGAGGTGGCTAACCTAGCTGATCTGGGAGATGACACACCAGATGAGGTTGTTCCAGAAAAGGTACAAGGACATGATACCATGGAGGACAACCCTGCTGATTTGAGGAATTATAGTCTTACAAGAGATAGGCTCAGGAGGCAGATTCATCCCCCATCTAGGTTTAGCCAGACTGATCTTGTATCATATGTTGTGATCACAGTAGAAGAGGTGGAGCATTATGAGCCAAGAAACTACAGGGAAGCTATCACCAGTCCTGAGAAAGAGCAGTGGACAACGTCCATGTCAGAAGAGTTGCAATCCTTGGAAGAACCAGACCTGGATCCTTGTTGAGAAGCCAAACAATTAGAAGTTAGTCAGCTGCAGGTGACTCTTCAAGAAGAAGCTTGAAGTTGGATTTGAGGGTGTAAAGGAGCACATCAGATTCAAGGCTAGGTTGGTGGCAAGAGGATTCACACAAAGAGAAGGCATAGACTTCAATGAGGTATTCTCTCCAGTTGTTAAATACTGTTTAATAAGATTACTTTTGTCTAAGGTTACTCAAGATGATCTTGAGTTACATCAACTAGACGTGAAAACTGCATTTTTGCATGGTGAACTAGCTGAAACAATATATATGCATCAACCAGAAGGGTATGTCATGCCTGAAAATGCAAGTAAGGTATGCTTACTTAAGAAATCATTGTATGGTCTTAAGCAAAGTCCCAGATAATGGTATATGAAGTTTGATAATTTCATGATTTATATCGATTTCTTAAGAAGCAAATATGACAGCTGTGTGTATATTGGTAAACAAGATTATCTAGAGAACACTTATCTACTGATCTATGTAAATGATATGCTTATAACTAACAAGAGTAGGAAGAAGATTACCCAGCTGAAGGAGCAGCTGAGTAGCAAGTTCGAGATGAAGAATTTGGGTGAAGCCAAGAGGATATTAGGGATGGATATCTTCAGAAATAGGAAAGCAGAGAAGCTGTTCTTATCTCAGAATAGTTATGTTCAGAAGGTCTTAAGGAGGTTTCTTATGCACCAGTCCACAGATCAGTGAGCACTTCATTTGGTCAGCAATACAAGTTATCAGTCAAGCAATCTCCTCAAATAAATGAAGAGAAGAAGCAGATGCTTACTGTTCCTTATGCTAATGGAGTGGGTAGTCTCATGTATGCCATAGTTTGCAGCAGGCCTAATCTTGCATATGCAATGAGTATGGTGAGTAGATTCATGGGAAACCCTGGGAAGCTGCACTGGGAAACATTGAAGTGGATTCTAAGATATCTGAATGGATTAGAAGACTTAGGTCTAGTATTCGAGAAGTCAGCTGATACTAAGAGTCCTTTGCTAGGATATGTGGATTCTGATTTTGCTGGAACTATAGAAACAAGGAAGTCCTTATTTGGTTATATGTTTACATTGTATGACATTGTTATCACTTGGAGAGCAGTTTTACAATCTTTGGTGCCTTTATCCACAACAGAAGCTGAGTATATAGCCTTAACAAAAGCTGTGAAGGAAGCAATGTGGTTGAAGGGCATTCTGAGAGACTTTGGAATAAACCAGAATAGTATTCTAGTACTATGTGATAATCAGAGTACAATTCACTTAGCAAAACATCAAGTGTTCCTTGAAAGGACGAAACACATTGATGTGAAATTGCATTTTGTAAAGGACATCTTGGAGAAGAATATAGTTGAAGTTCATAAGGTTGCATCTGAGGAGAATGCAGCTGATATGATGACTAAGGCATTACCAAGCAATAAGTTCAAGCATTACATAGACTTGGTAAACCTTAGAACCTAGGATGTTCATTAAGAAGAGAATGATCAAACAACTTTCTGGGATATGTGGATTCTGATTTTGCTGGAAATATAGATACAAAGAAGTTCTTATCTGGTTATATGTTTACATTGTATGACACTTCTATCACTTGGAGAGCAGCTTTACAGTATGTGGTGCCTTTATCCACAACAGAAGTTGAGTATATAGCCTTAACAGAAGCTGTGAAGGAAGCAATGTGGTTGAAGGGCATTCTGAGAGACTTTGGCATAAACCAGAAGAGTATTCTAGTGCTATGTGATAATCAGAGTACAATTCACTTAACAAAACATCAAGTGTTCCTTGAAAGGACGAAACACATTGATGTGAAATTGCATTTTGTAAGGGACATCTTGGAGAAGAATATAGTTGAAGTTCATAAGGTTGCATCTGAGGAGAATGCAACTGATATGATGACTAAGACATTACCAAGCAATAAGTTCAAGCATTACATAGAATTGGTAAACCTTAGAACCTGGGATGTTCATTAAGAAGAGAATGAACAAACAACCTTGGGGAGGGTTGGGAAGAAGGCAATCTTGCATTAAGGTGGAGAATTGTTGAGATTAATGCAATATTGATTTGTCATCTGTTCTGGTATCATACGTGTTCTTACTATCAGAAGAGTAACTAGTCTTCTGATATTGGTTTTCAGTACAAGTTGAGTAAGGTGTACTCAGCTGATAAGATTTAGTGTTCTGATCTTAGATATCAACTCATTTGATAAGAGTTAGGACAACTCTGCTGATGGAGCAAGTCGTCTAGTCTGATCAGAAGAGTAGAGTTCCTAGTCTGCTGAAGCTTACTCAGCTGATAGGCATATCAGCTGAGGCTTAGTCTGCTGATTTTCAATTTCAGAGTTAGTTTGTTGGTGACAGTTTCAACTTGCATTGTACATCTATAAATACACCATTAAGTGCATAGATTGTGGGTAATGAGAGTATTGAGAGTGCGTAGAACTTAGTGAATATTCTGCGTGAGATATCAAGCTTTGTGAATACTTGTAATCTGTAATCTTTTCATTCGTGATTAGAAAAGAGAGTCATCTATCCTCCGTGGACGTAGATAATTTGATCGAACCACGTAAATCCCATGTTTTTCTTTGAGTTCTTGCTTTATCATTTGTGAGGAATTGCTAAGTGGATACAATTACATAACAATTGGCTTGCCACGAGACCTGCCTCCATCTTCTAATAGTAGTTTTTCTTTTAATAATTAAACAATTTTCTGGGAAAAAAACTTGACGAATAAATATTATTTTATTTTCTGAGTAATATATTAATTTTAGAAAAATGAAATTATATTTTTTTAAATGTAAATAATTTTATAATATTTTAAGGCTATAATTTGTAACTAAATATGTTTTTAATAATTATATTTTAATACTACAAAATATCTACCACTTTTCAATAATAAGAATTACACTTTTCAGTTAAAATATCTATCACTTTTCAAATAATAAAAATGACATTTTTCAGTTAAAATATCTACCACTTTTCAATAATATGGAATACACTTTTTAGTAACAAAATCTACCACTTTTCTATAATAAGAATTACACTTTTCATTAACAAAATCTATCACTTTTAATAATGAAAATTACATTTTTCAGTTAAAATATCTACCACTTTTCAATAATAAGAATTACACTTTTCAGTAACGAAATCTACCACTTTTCAATAATAAAAATTACATTTTTCAATTAAAACATCTACCAATTTTCAGTAACAAAATCTACAACGTTTTTAATAAGAATAACATTTTTTCAATTTTAATAATAATTTTAATAGTATAATTTGTAATTTTAATTAATTAAATTAGTAATGATAGCATAATCAAAATAAAAAAGAGAATTGTAGATTAATTAATAATGGTAAATTAATTAATAATTATAAATAAATAAATTAATAAAGTGTGGATTGGTCGGTAAATTAATTAATTATTAAGTAGAGAAAAAATTGAAGTTATAACATAAGTAGAAAAAAAATGGGTGATAAGTGTGAGTGGAAGGAAAAAATTAGAGTTATAACTGTAAGTAAAAAAAATGGGTAAATAAGTGGAGGAAATATTTTTTTTAGTCCTATAAGTTTAGGTGATTCCAAAATAAATCCTTTAAGTTTTTAACTTTACAAAATACATCCTATATTTTACAAGCTATTAATTTTAGTCCTTTTTTAAATCTATTTTAGTCCTTTAAGTTTAAATTCACTAAAACAATTTAAAGTCGTTTAGTGGCTCCGGTCAAATATCCAATTTTGATTCTTTAAGTAATTAATATATATATATATATATATATATATATATATATATAAAAAAGTAAACACTAAATAATTTTATTTTTTTTAAGTCAACTAAATAATTTATTTAAAATCTAAAATTATAAGACTTATTTATTTAAAACCTGAATTATTTAAATATCTCACTAATTCAAAATTTTCAGTTTAACAAAAATTTATTTAAAATATAAAATTATAACTTATTTAATAAAAAATATTCAGTAAAATAAAATAATTAAATATTAACAAAATAAAATATAAAAATTATTATATAAATAGTAAATAAATTTGCATTTTTAGAAAAATAATAGTACAAAATATGTTTATTTAAAATAAGATTTTTTTTGCCAAAAATATTATGAAGATATTAAATTAAATATATATATATATATAATTTTAAAAAATGAAATAATTCTAATTTTTTTTATTATATTGATAAATTAAAAAATATAATGTAAACCATAAGTAAATTTTAAAATAAATTCAAATTTGAATATTTGATCATTATATTAATATAATTTACATTTAGGGGATATGACGAGGTTGGATTTTTTTTTTTTTTTTTGTCTTTTTAATATATTTTTATAATTTTCTTGATTTATTAATATATACTCCGTATAATTTAGGATTTATTAATACATTTTCTAAATTCAAATATAGAAAATCTATCAATTTATTTTTTATTTTGAAAATACGATCGGATCGGGGTGGGGAGTATATTTTTTATTGAATTAGTAATCTAATTTTTAGATTTTAGTAAATTGGAGTAGTATTTTATTGTAGTATTTTGTTTGTTTAAACTTAAAGGATTAAAATAGATTTGTAAAAGGACTAATATTAATAACTTGAAAAATGTAGGATGTATTTTGTAAAGTTAAAACTTAAAGGATTTATTTTGGAATCATTAAAACTTATAGGACTAAAAAAAATATTTCCCCTAAATAAGTGAGAGCGGATAAGGAAAAAAACATGTGCACCAAATTTGCTTTGGTGCACAGTGTATTTGAGATTTTCCCTTAACAGATTAAATAAACATTTTCCCTTGTATAAATTGTGAAGTCCAAGTATTTTTTTTTTTTTTGAAGTTGTCTATTTTTTTTAAATGACTAATTTAAAGATTCATAGAATTGTGAAAATTAACCGGATATTTAAATTTGCCAATGATAGGTAACAAACATGAGTATTAAGTTGATTTTTTTTTTTAACTCACATAAAATTCATAATGGTCGTTCCTTTGTATCACAGATTTTTTTGGATTTTTTTGAAATGTAAATCTTTCAAATTTTTGTCACATTCTTTAGGTTGCCAGGGCCTTACTTCAACGTGCCAAATTACCGGCTCAATTTTGGGTTTTTGCAATGCAAACAACAATTTATGTCATAAATTGCATGCCTACTCCGGTTCTTATGTATTATTTGTCACTCGTCCGAACTATCATCACCTGAGTTGCAATTACTCACCCAACCTCCTTTCTTGTTCCCGCTCTTGACAATATTATAAAGCGCGTCTTGTTGTAATTGATTTTATGGAGACTTTTAGTCCGGTTGTTAAATATGTTGTAAAGGGATTTAATCAACGTCCGAGATTGATTTTATGGAGACTTTTAGTCCGATTGTTAAATATGTGACCATTCGTACCGTTCTCACGCTTGCGGTAACCTCTGGTTGGTCTATTCATCAACTCGATGTAAGTAATGTTTTTTTTTCCATGGACACCTTGATTTGCCGGTCTATATGAATCAATGTTAGAATGTTTGCACCAAATAAAATGATTTTCATTAGCCTCAAAGTGACCATAAGGTCATAGTTTTATACAAGAGATACTAACTAACAAAGAGAAGTTATTTAGGTTAGTTGAGTAACCAACTAACTACTTCAACTAACTATTAGTTTTGATACCCCCTCAAGCTAGACGGATGGGGACATACGCAAAGCTTGTTACGAAAGAATTCAAAAAGCGGACGAGGAAGGCTTTTTGTAAATATGTCTGCTATTTGTAAATTGGACGACACAAAATGCGTTGATAAGTGACTAGCGACGACCAATTCTCGCACAAAATGGTAGTCTATGTCGATATGTTTGGCCCTTTTGTGTGCGACCAGATTATGACTAAGGAAGATAGCACTTTTGTTATCGCATAGGAGGAGAGGAGGTTTGGCGGGCGAGCACTGGAGCTCGCGAAGAAGGGAAGTGACCCAGATGATTTCGGACGCAACATAAGCCATAACCCTGTATTCAGATTCGCAGCTCGATTGAGAAACAATTGGTTTCTTCTTCGCGCTCCATGAGATATGTTACAGAAGTCACGATAATTTCACTTTGATTAGACGTCTCACAAATATACCAATAATTCAATCCAACGAAAGCATGGAAACTCACAAATATAAACGAAAACAGAAAACAAAGCACAAGAAGATTTAAGTGGTTCGATCAACGTGATCTACATCCATTGGACACACGACTTCAATTTGATTAGTATAAGAGATGTTTACACACTCATCACTCGGAAAGGGAATTTATCGTGACTTTAGTAACAATTGGCGCCGTTTGTGGGAAAGAGAAACCGAGGAGGATCGATCGTCAGCCACTAATCAATTGCTAGATCGAAGATGGAGAATTCGACCAATTATAATATTGAGAAGTTCTTAGGCACATGTGACTTTGGGCTGTGGAGAGTCAAGATGCAGGCTCTCCTAGAACAGCAAAGCTTGTTCGACGTGCTCGAAGAGTCTACAACCCCAGCAAGTGAATATGCAACTGCTGTTGCTGAAAGAAACAAGATGTTACGGAAAGCTCGAAGAAATATTCTGCTCTGCCTTGGTGATAAGGTTTTGAGAGAAGTTGCTAAAGAGAAAACCGCAAAAGAGGTCTGGGATAAGCTAGGTAAACTTTACATGGTTAAAACCTTAGCTAACCGTTTCTATTCGAAACAAAAGCTGTATGCCTTCAGAATGGTGGATTACAAACCCAATCCGGATCAGCTTGATGAGTTCAATAGAATTCTTGATGATCTAAAGAATTTAGATGTCAAGTTAGAGGAAGAGGATAAAGCTCTGATTCTATTGAGTGCTTTCCCTAAGTCCTTTGAAATCTTAAAGGACACCATCTTGTATGGTAGGAAAGAAAGTATTGCATTGGATGATGTAATGCTGGCTGTCAAGTCCAAGCTGCTGCACAACAAGACGTCTCAAGGAGACAAGGTCAGTAGCGGAGAAGGATTGGCAATCAGAGGTAGCCAGAAGCGATCTGGTACCAAGAAGGGGTCTAGTCAACCCAAAGGAGCTGAAAAGGGAAAATCAGTTGTGTCCACTCAAGGTGATGCAGTGTGCTACCATTGCAACAAACATGGGCACTATAAGAATGCTTGTCATAAATACAAGCAGTTCTTGAGGAAATCTGGTGCCAAGACCTCTAATGACAATAATCAAGCTAATCAGACTCAAGTTGAGAAGGAGCAAGAAGGCTATGAGTCTGCTCAAGCGCTAACCATCACGGCCTCTACAGAATAGCAAGCATGGATCCTTGATTCAGGGTGTTCTTTCCATATGACTCCAAGACGAGATTGGTTTCAAGACTTCAAGCAACAGAAGGGTGGTTCTGTTCTGCTTGGGATTGATCACACTTGCAAAGTTGTTGGAGAAGGTAGTGTTCACCTGAACATGTACCTGAACTCAAGAGGAATTTGATATCACTTGGGATGTTGGATTCTATGGGCTATAAATTCCAGTCAGCTGATGGAGAGCTCAGTGTGTCAAAAGGGGAGCTGATTGTCCTGAAAGGTGAGAGAAGGAGTGATCTCTACTTTCTTAAGGGAGAAACAGTAGCTGGTAGATCAGATGTAGCGGAGGTGCAAGACAACTCGATGTTGTGGCACAGACGACTAGCTCATATAGGCGAGAAAGGCCTAGTAGAGTTGTCGAAGCAAGGTTTGCTGGGCAAGGACAAGATCACAAAACTTGATTTGTGTGAGTCTTGCATTCTTGGTAAATCCAAGAGATTACAGTTTGGTAAGGGTGTTCACTCTACCAATGGGATCATGGACTATGTCCATTCTGATCTATGGGGGCCAGCGAGGAATCAGACGAGGTCTGGTGGTAAATACTTATTGTCTATCATAGACGACTACTCAAGGAAAGTGTGGGTGTCTATTCCGAAATCGAAGACAGAAGCATTTGAGAAATTCAAGGAATGGCTCATTGAATGTGAAAATATCACAGGCAAGACTCTTAAACATTTGAGAACTGATAACAGTCTAGAGTACCTATCAGAAGAGTTCAATGCGTTCTGCAGATCGAAAGGAATTGTAAGGCATAAGACTGTGCCAGGGACCCCTCAGCAAAACGGAGTAGTTGAGAGGATGAACCAGACACTACTTGAGAGAGTCAGGTGTATGTTGAACAACTCTTGTTTGCCGAAGGCGTTTTGGGGAGAGGCTGTGTCTACTGCAGCCTATTTGATAAACAGAAGCCCTTCATTTGCTGTGCAATACAAAACCCCAGAAGAGTTGTGGTCTGGACATGCAGCTGATTACAGTTATTTGAAGGTATTTGGATGTGCAGCTTATGCCCATGTCAAGCAAGATAAGCTTGAGCCTCGAGCATTGCGATGCGTGTTTGTTGGGTATCCTTCAGGCGTGAAAGGATACAGGTTATGGTGCCTCGAAGCTGGGATGCAGAAATGTATAATCAGTAGAGATGTTACTTTTGATGAGAGTTGGATGCCTCTATCAGAACAGACTAGTACGAGTACTAGTGCAGCTGATAACCAACCAGACGAGACACAAGTCGAGGTGGAGCAAGTTGACACCACAAGACCAATTGAAGAACATATTGATCCAGATGAGGAGGGCGATCCTCAAAGTGAGAATGATCTTCAACATTATCAGCTGGCACGGGACAGAACCAGACGAGAAGTCCACCCACCTCAGAGGTATGGACAAGCTGACATTGTCTCATTTGCATTATGTGCAGCTCTTGAGGTGGAGTCTCTGGAGCCGAAGTCTTATTTAGAAGCCATCAGCTGCCACGACAAGGAGAAGTGGATAGTTGCTATGGAGGAGGAGCTGCTTTCTCTGAACTAGAACCAGATCTGGGAAATTGTTCAGAGGCCCAAGAACAAGAAGTTGGTTGGGTGTAAGTGGATCTATAAAAAGAAGGTGGAGGCTCAGAGGGGTGGCAAGCTTAGATACAAGGCGAGGCTTGTAGCTAAGGTTTTACACAGAAAGAAGGTATTGATTTCAATGAAACTTCTCACCTGTTGTGAAGCATTGTAGCATCAGAATCTTGTTAGCTATGGTTGCCCAATATGAATTGGAGCTACATCAGATGGATGTGACCACAACTTTCTTACATGGATCTCTAGACGAGAGGATCTACATGAAGCTACCAGAAGGGTTGGACATAGAAGAAGGGGAAGACAAGGTGTGTCTACTGAAAAAGTCCCTCTATGGCCTCAAACAAAGCCCTAGACAATGGTACTTGAGATTTGATGAGTACATTTGCTCAGCTGGTTTTACAAGGAGCTTGTACGACAGTTGTGTCTATTTCAGATGGGTTGGGACTAGTGTTACCTATCTTCTATTGTATGTTGATAACATGTTAATAGCAGGCGAGTCTATTGACAGTGTTAATCAAGTTAAGGAGATCCTCAAACAGGAGTTTGAGATGAAAGATCTTGGTGACGCCAAAGTGATTCTTGGGATGGAGATCAGTAGACTAGACGGGTCTATTCTGCTGAGTCAACCTACTTATCTTCAGAAGGTGTTAGAGAGGTTCAGAATGCATAAGGCTAAGACTGTCTCTACTCCTATTGGCCAACATCATCGTTTGTCCAATCAGATGAGTCCCAGGAACAGCCAAGACAGAACTCAGATGAGCAAGATACCTTATGCCAGTGCTGTAGTGTGTTTAATGTATGCTATGGTGTGTTGTAGACTAGACTTGACTCATGCTATGAGTGTGATCAGCAGATATATGAGTGATCCAGTCTTAAGCCATTGGGAAACGGTTAAGTGGGTTATGAGATATGTTCTGAGATCAGCACAGAAGGGTCTGAAATTTCAGAAGATGCTAAGTGAGGGGGATGCACTTGTGGGATACGTGGATGCAGATTACGCAGCCAATGTTGACACTCGAAAGTCCTTAACAGGATATGTGTTCACTCTATTTGGTACGGCTGTGTCTTGGAGGTCTATTCATCAATCTGTAGTTGCATTATCTACTACTGAAGCGGAGTACGTGGCCTTGACTGAAGCAGTTAAGGAAAGCATGTGGTTGAAAGGGATTCTTAAGGAGTTTGGTTTATCTCAGAACAGTGTGACTGTTTTCTGTGATAATCAAAGCGCAGTTCATCTCGCAAAGCATCAGGGGTATCATGAACGAACCAAGCACATTGATGTGAAACTGTACTTTGTGAGAGATATTGTGGAGAAGGGGACTTTCCAGGTGGTTAAGATAGCTACTGAGGAGAACCCTGCTGATGCATTTACTAAGGCATTACCAAAAGAGAAGTTTGGTTTATGTCTTAGGTCAGTTGGTTTGCATCAGTGACCTCTGCGGAGAAGGCTACTGGTCTAATGGTTGTAGATCAGTAGTGGAGTCTGTTCTTTGCGAAGAATAGATCGGAGTTGTTTAGTTCAAGGTGGAGATTTCGAGCTAAAGGTGGAGAATTGTGGGGTTTATCTCAAATCTCTAAGATCAGATGAGTTCGACTCGTCTGGTAGGGTCAGGTAGATTCTAGTCTGCTACTGTACTCGTTTGTTGGGTGTATCAGATAAGGTACTTAGTCGATAGAAGTCTTCTGATACACTCAGTTGTTGGGCGTATCAGCTGGTGGAGTTAGACAAGTTAACTTAGACCAGATCAGATGATGTGGAGGAGTCCAATCAGATGAGATGGGGTTGTGTAGAATCAGATGAGATGGGAAGACAAGTAGAGGTCGGACCAGATCAGTCGAGTTCTGTTAGTAGAGTTAATTTTGGCTAAGTGTTGGTCATCAGAAGAGTAGAACAAGAAGAGGGAGGTCTTCTGGTCAATCTTCTGATGTCGTCTGATTGCGAAAACAAGTGAAGGGCAAGGAAGTCATTTCAGATTGGGTCACGCTGAAAGTGTGAGTTTGTTACATGGTTATAACAGAATCCACGTGGCAAGGATCACGCTTTCAACACACGATGCAATCACCATTGACGTCTATAAATACCCCATTACTTTCATTTGTAATCTTTGACGTCTGCGAGCATTCGTTTTGAGAGTTGAGAGTTCACGAGTGGAGTGAGGATAAATTCCCTTTCCGAGTGATGAGTGTGTAAACATCTCTTATACTAATCAAATTGAAGTCGTGTGTCCAGTGGATGTAGATCACGTTGATCGAACCACTTAAATCTTCTTGTGCTCTGTTTTCTATTTTCGTTTATATTTGTGAGTTTCCATGCTTTCGTTGGATTGCATTATTGGTAGATTGTTTTGCTTGTGATTGGATACGTCTAATCAAAGTGAAATTATCGTGACTTTCGTAACAAGATAATATTTGGGTCGAGGAAGATGGAGTAGCCATACGTTGACCGACGAGTGTCTAGGCAACGAGCCTAGTCGGCGTCGGAGTAAGCGAGGAGATGGGACGGTCCATAAGAGAAATTAAGGCCATAATGGAGAGTTCCTTTAACATAGCGTAAGATGCGTTTGACCGCCTGAAAGTGATCAATCGTCGGAGAGGACTGGAACTGACTTACAGTGTTAACCGCAAAAGAGAGATCTGGTCGTGTAATGGTCAGATATTGCAAGGCACCAACCAGAGAGCGGTAGTTGGTGGTGTCAAAGTAGAGAGTGTCGAGGATGCGAATATGATCGGTGGCGGAGAGAGGAGTGGATACAGGTTTGGAGTCCATCATGTCGACACGAGTAAGGATATCGTGAGCATATTTGGATTGGTTGAGAAAGAGACCAGACGAGGTATAAGTAATTTCTAAACCAAGAAAGTAGGTGAGCTTACCGTGATCTTTGATGGCAAAATCATTTTGAATTCGAGTGATAAAGCGAGTAATGAAAGAGTCGTCATTTCCCGTGATGATGATGTCATCAACGTAGACGAGGAGATAAAGAGTTATGGTCGCCTGATGAAAAATGAATAAAGAAGTGTCAGATTTGCTTTCAACAAAATCTAAGGAGATAAGGAAAGAGCTAAAGCGAAGAAACCAGGCCCTGGGTGCCTGTTTTAAACCGTAAATCACTTTGTTAACTCGGCAGACAAAACTCGGGTGAGCAGGATCAATGTAGCCGAGAGGTTGTTCCATGTAAACAAGTTTGGTAAAGTGGCCATAAAGGAAAGCGTTGTTGACATCTAATTGACGAAGAGACCACTTATTTATAACTGCGGGGGAAAGAATGATACGAACAGTGGATGCTTTGACGACCGGACTGAAAGTGTGGTCGTAGTCAAAATCAGGAAGCTGAGAAAACCCTTGGGCAACTAAACGAGCTTTGTGGCGATCAATAGTCTCGTCAGAGAGAAATTTAGTGCGGAATACCCATTTGAAGCCTATTATGTTTTCATCGACAGGGCGAGGAACAAGAGTCCATGTGTTATTGGAATGAAGAGCATGAAGCTCAGCATCCATGGTTGTGACCCATTCTGGAAATTTAGAGGTGGGTTTGAATCCCTTGGGTTCTTTAGTGGAGTGAATGAAGGAGAACAGAGAATTAGTAGCGAGGAATGAGGCATTGACTGGATGTTTAGGTTTGAAGATACCATCTTTGAGCAAGTACGAATAGCATGACTCGGGCGAGGAATATCCTGTCGATGCAGAGGAGAGCGAGCATGAGCAAAAGGAGGATGGTGAGGTGTAGGAAGGAGAGGAGGAGGGGCAGGCGAAGGAGCCAGAGCGAGCAAGGAGTCATCTACAGATATGCAAACAGAGCACGACGAGGAAGTGCGAGCATCATAGGGCTCCATGTAGGTTGAAAGGTCGACTGAAGTGGGCGAGGAGGAACAAGTTTTGAGAGACTTGAAAGGAAACTGTTGTTCATCAAATTGAGCGTGGCGAGTAACAAAGATCCAAGACGAGGAAGGATCAAGGCAGCAAAATCCTTGATGACGAGAACTGTAGCTAATGAAAACACAAGGAATACTACGAGGAGAAAGTTTTTTAAGCGCATAAGGAAAAACACGACAACCAAAGACATGAAAGTTATCAAAGCGATGAGGAGAAGCGAAGATAAGTTCACGAGGAGTTTTATTATTTAGAATAGAGGAAGGAATGCGATTAATAAGATAAACAACCGTCCCAAAGGTTTCAACCCAATACTGGGAAGGAACAGAGGAGTGAAATAGAAGAGAAAGACCAGTTTGAGTAATGTGTCTATGATTTTTCTCTGCTCGGCCATTTTGAGCAGAAGTGTATGGACATGACATTGTGTGCAGAATACCATCTTCTGAAAACAAGGTTTGAAGTTTATTATTGGTTCAGTGCCACCATCAGAGTAAAATCTTTTGATTTTAGTGTTGAGTTGTGTTGGGATATGAATCCTTGAAACAATGTTCTAGTTGATGATTGAATGTTTTGATGGCCAAAAGTAACTTAAAGTTAATGATATATGTGGTTTGAAGTCATCTTAACTAAGTCATCATAAGAGATATTGGAATCTGAGTTTACTGATCTTATATATGTTTACTGATCTTAGTGTGTTTACTGATCTGATATATGAACTGTTAGGAACTAAGTTGATGATTATATTGTATAGACAGCTTATAGTATAGGACTTAAATGTACTCATATGTATATAGTTCAGTTGATGTATAGATAGGTTATTATTTGTAAAATTGTATTTTATTGTAATCAACATTGTAATAGTTTAGAACAGTAGATCAGAAGATCAGAAGATTATTGAAGACTCAGAAGACTACTTCAGAATAAGAAGACCTTCAAGAAGAGTTGAAGAAAAGCTTAGAAGTATTCTGGAGAAGTGCAGAACAGTTTTGGAGAACTGTGCTTACTGACCAAGAACAGTAAAACTAAGAAGAGTAGTTTACTGTGCTGAGTTAGTATGATTGAAGAATAAGTTTGGAAAACTTATTAAGGCGTAACTGAACATATATTGAAGATATGCTGACTTGGATAAAGTTGAAGGAAGTTACAAAGTCGGTTACAAAAACAGTTTTTAGAGTTAGTTGACAGTTAGTTCACAAACTGCTAACTGTCATACTAATGTCTATAAATACCGTGTGATCTTCTACTGCTAAGACTACTGAAAGACTACTGATCTAAGAGCATTCAAGAGATATCAAAGTATTCGAAGCATTTAAGAACTCACAGAGTCAAGAAGATCAAACTGAGAAGAAGCCACAGATTTGAAGAGAAGAATCAGAGGCTAACACAGAGAAGTTTTACTTTTCATTTTAAAGTTTGTATTGTGTAAACAAGTGTGCTAGTTACTTGTAGAATTACTAGTCGATCGAAGATACACTTGGAAGTGTAATCGAAAAGATCACATTCTTAATCTTGGGACTTTAAGCCACAAGAAACTCAAGAAGGAGTTAATAAAACTTCACAACTGGAGTTGTGAGAGTGGATGTAGACATTTGTCGAACCACTATAAATCTTGTGTTCTTTACTTTCTGTTGATATTTGTTTGAATTGTTTAACTAAGAACATTAAGGTTTACAAAGTAAAAGATCTAAATAAAAGTTGAGTATAAAACTAAACTGGAATGTACTGATCTAACTCAGTAAGAACAGTACTGTTCAGAACACATTTCCGCATAAAAACTTTGATATTTTGAAAGATTTTGAAAAGTCTATTCACCCCTCCCCTCTAGACTTTTTCTTAGCTTAATCAATCTTAACACTCAACTTGGGACCAACAAGTGGTATCAGAGCAGTAGTTCTTTGGACTGCTGTTTCTTGATAACCTTGTAGACTTTGAGGGAAGTCGTACTGCTCTTGTTACTGATTCTTGATAATTGTCAATTCTTGAATACCTGAAATTACTTGTTATTTTACTGATCCTATCTGACTGATCGATCATGGATGAGACTAATGTGAACAAACTTCCTAAGTTCAAGATTGCAGATTATGACTACTGGAAACTGAGGATGGAGGCCATTTTCAGTTCAACACATGATCTGATGGTTTCTGTGGTCAATGAAGGACCAATCACTACCATGGTGCCAAACACTGCAACTCTGGAGCCATCCAAGGCCGTTGGTGTACTTGTTCCAAAACCAATGTCAGAATTAACTTCAGAAGAAATGAAACAGAATAATCTGGACAGTTTGACCAAAAACTACATTTTACATACCCTTCCCAATGAGTATCTTGGGAAAGTATTAAAATGTAAAACAGCCAAAGAAATGTGAGATCGGTTAGCTATCCTTTGTGAAGGTACATCCCTAATAAAGGAAAGAAAGTTATCCACTGCTGTTCAGAGGTTCGAATTATTTAAGATGAAGGCTGGTGAAACAATAGACCAGTTGGATACTCGATTTACAAGAATTATGAATGATCTTGATGTGTTAGGCAAGTCATATACTAATAGAGAGATCAACCTGCGTATTCTTAAGTCACTAGATGACAGGTGGAAAATGGTCAAGATGATCATTAAAACTACACAGGATATAGATACCTGGACTGCTGAAACCACCTTCCAAACCCTTAAGGCGCATGAGTTTAAATTGGATGAAGAAGATCCAATAGTGAGTAGTGATAGGGAGAAGGAAATCTCCAAGAGTATTGCTTTTAAGGCATCTACCTCTAAGAAGTCTAGACCATCTATGTCTAAGCCCTCAAGCATAAAAGATGAACTAGATAGTACTGATCTTACTCTTAAGGATCAGTTGAAATTAATGATAAAGAGGTTTGATAAACTTAACAAGCGTTATGGTAGATATAAGAGATTTTATAAGGAAACTCAGGGTTCTAGTAACATGGACTCTTCTAAGACCAGAAGGGATCACAAATCTTCTGAAAGGAGAGATGAGGTCTCTAATGAGAATAAAAGAGATAGGAACTTTGTTGATAGGAAGGATAAGAAATCTACTGATAGAAAGGATAGGAACCGACATCGTTCTCCTATTAAACGTTCTACTAATGATCTTGTGTGCTATAACTGTGAAAAGCCAGGTCATTACATCCATGAATGTCCTGATCTAAGTTCAGAGGACAGAGAAGAAAGATAAGCAAGGAGAGATCGCAGATTTGCTAAGGGTAAGAAGGCTATGGTGGCTTACAATGATTCTGATACGGATTCAGATGAGTTGCCATCGTCTTCATCTGAATACCCCTCTAGCAATGAGAAAGAAGCTTTTATTGCAGATGATGGACTAGTCATGATGGCAAAAATCGATCAAGAGGTATCATCTGTCAATTCTTTCCAATCGTGTGATAATTCTGATTCTAATTCTCATGACACTGCTGATAGTAGTGTAGGGAGTAGTCTTCATCATTCCAATGGAGTGACTGAAGAAGACCTCCTACAAGCTAACAAAGCATTCATGGAAATCAGTGATGAGAATATATCTTTAAAATAAGAAATCATTAGTCTATGAGAAGCTCAGTTGAAAGTGGACCCTAATATAGTTGTCATAAATGCACGACTATCAGAAGAGTTGTCCCAACTCCAAGAAAAGTATGCATCCATTGATAAACTATATCATGATATGCTTAAAACCCAAGCCAAAGAGACAAATGAATTCAATGATTTAAAGATTAAATGTGAAAAACTTGAAGAGCGCAATAGATTCTTAGAATCTGAAGTACTGAGCTTAGATCTAAAGCTATTTGATATGATTAACTCTTCTAAGATTAATCAAACATTATCAGACAGATATAGAGCTCCAGATGATAAAAGAGGAATAGGTGCTACTGTGCCTAGTTCTCCTACTTCAGGCACTAAGAACACTAATGGAGCTAGTTCAAGTTCTTTGCAACTAGATAAAGGAAAAGAACCTATGACTTATGATAATGATCCAAAACCTAAAGTACAGTCTAAGTACATTCCTCCTACTACCAAGAATGGTAAAAAGAAAAATGTATCTAGACCAGTACAGTCAAGACCATACCAGAAGAGTTTTACTCCTCTGACCAGAGCAGAACTGTCCTGGTATCAGAAGAGGCAAACTCAGAACAGTAGGTCAAGACAAGCACAGGAAAGTTGGAATCAGCCTAGACCTCCTTCTATAAGGCAGTATCAAATGTACTCAACTAAACCTAGGAAATTTATGCCACATTATCATAACAAACCTGTTCTTTATCCTCCACCTTTATCTTATGATATCATTGGAGAGGAAAGACCAAAACGCACTTATAAGCCGTATGGTCCACATGCTTTTAGGCCCTATTCAAACTATTACAGACATACTGATCTTACTGAAAAAGGGATAAAACCAAGGAAAGGCTATCTCAGAAAAATAGATCCTAAGTCTGCTGATAATTCTGAAAAGGTCAATAAAGTACTATTCTGTGATAAATATGGAAGGAAACTGAAGAGGTCTCATATATTCAAATCTTCAATGTTTATTTGGGTACCTCTTACCACTAACCCCCAAGGACCCCAATAAAGAAAGGGTACCTAAATTATTAAGATCACTACTTGCAGGGTCGATTGGACTTATACAAGAAAGGTGGTTCAGTTGGAGAAACTTGGTACATAGATAGTGGGTGTTCTCACCACATGACTGGTACCAAGGCTCTTCTTTCTGACTATCATGAGCAAGAAGGACCAAAGGTGATCTTTGGAGATAGTTCCATGGCAATCACAAAAGGATTTGGATACATCAAGAATGGAGATGTAGAGATTCAAGATGTCTCCTATGTAGAAGGTTTGAAATACAATCTGTTATCTGTCTCTCAATTCTGTGACAGGGGCTATAAAGTCTACTTCAAGAGCACCAAATCTGAAATCTGGGATAAAAGAACTCATACTATTCTACTGGTTGGTGTAAGACAAGGCAGTGTCTACATTGTGAACTGGAATAGTTGTCCTAGGGATGTTTGCCTTCTTTCTAAGAGTCCTAAAGAAATCAGCTGGCTATGGCACAGACGCCTATGCCATATGAACTTTAAGATAATTAATAAGATAGCCAGAGACTACCTTGTTGAAGGTATCCCTAATGAAATCTATTTCAAGTCACAAGTGTGTGATGCATGCCAGGAAGGTAAACATGTAAAAGTTTCCTTTAAGTCCATTCCAGTTCTTTCTACTTGCAGAGTCTTAGAACTCTTGCACATGGATCTTCATGGTCCTATAAAACCCCCTACACTAAATGGTAGAAGGTACACTTTAGTTGTGGTAAATGATTATTCAAAGTTCATTTGGGTAATCTTCTTACACAAAAAGAGTGATACACAAATCCAACTACCAGAACTGTTAAAGAGGTTGCAAGTAGAAAAAGGTCAGCCCATTGTCAAGATAAGAAGTGACAAGGGGACTGAGTTTATAAATTGTTACATTAAAGAATATTGTTCTAAGGCTGGAATTCAGCATTTGACAAGTGCAGCTCGAACACCCCAACAAAATGGAGTTGCAGAGAGGAGAAACAGAACACTAAAGGAAGCATGCAGAACTGTTGGGATATGAATCCTATAACAAGTCCTAAATGATGATAAAAGATAAAAGATGAAGTTTTGATAAGCCAAAAGAAGACTTGAATATTTTCTAAGTGTTGACTGATCTAGTCTAGTTAAGTTGAAGTTGTCTTGTACAAGACCAGTAGAGTTCACAAGACAAGTACTAGTTTTAAAAGACAAGTATTATTGAAAGATAAGTACGATTTATAAGTACTTCATATTTGTTATTTGTATATGTTAGATTGTTATTGAGCTATGAATAATTGTTGTATAGAGCTCATGGTTTTGAATGTAATAGATAGATTCTTTGTATAGTTTTCTAAGTTGACTAAGCTTTGTAACAAGAGCTTAAAGTAATGTAATAGTCTTGTTAGGATTAGAGGATAGGACTAGATTAGTTCTATGTTGTAATCTGAAGAAGTCTACTACACAAGACAAGTAGAAGACACAGTCTACTACTACTGGACAAGACAGGTGCGCGACTTAAACAAGACAGGTCAACTTGAAGTTAGTTACAAAAGCGTGTTAAAGATAAAGTTTGAAGAATTAGTTAAGGAATAACTAATTAACTGAAGAAACGCGTTAAAGGATATGAGGAATCAGTTACAAGTTAGTTTTCAAGAAAAGGTTGTTACACAACTGAAAGTTCTTGGAATTAGAAGTCTATAAATACCTCAAGGTATTCATTGGTTAAAGACTACTGAAATATTGTTACTGCAAGCATTATTGAAGATTCAAAGAAGAAATTACTCTCAGAGATTGAAGTTCAGAAAGAAGCTACGCAAGACAAGTGAAGATCGAAGAAGGCTACTACTGAGCAAAGAGAAGTTTTATTTTCGTTTATTGTTTCAAGTTGCTAGTTACTTGTAAAATAGCTATTAAGATCGAAGATATATCTGGAGATATAATCGAGAAGATCTAAGTCTTATTTCTTGGGACTTAAAGCTACAAGAACATATTACTCGATTGGAAGAGTTAATAAGAATTTCACGACTGGGTTTGTGAGAGTGGATGTAGACAAGTTGTCGAACCACTATAAATCTCGTGTTTGATTTACTTTACTTTACTGTTTTGATTGTTTAATTGGTTGATTGTTTACTTGTTAAACATACATAACTGAACAAGACTAGTTGAGTATACATAAAACAGAGTTCTCGAAATAAGTTGAGTATAATCTTTAATTGGGCTCATTGTTAATTTCGTATTCCGCACATTGTAAATTCTGATATATCGAAAGATTTTAGAAAAGTCTATTCACCCCCCTCTAGACATTTTCTTTAGCTTCCCTCGATATTAACTCAACTTAGGGACCTACAAGTGGTATTAGAGCAGTAGTTTACGAACTGCTGTTTCTTGATAACCAACTCAAGACTTGGGTGAAAGTCTCAGTCCAAGATCATATTTGCTTACGTATTCTTGATCAATATTCTTGATATATCTGCTTCCTGTTCCCTGTTCTTGACTCATATACTTCTTGATCATAAAACTGATTAGCACTAGACTACTCGTTTAAACATGTCTCTTGAAATCAGCGCTAACAAGTTACCTAAGTTCCAGGTTCAAGATTATGACTATTGGAAGCTAAGGATGGAAGCCATCTTCAGTTCCACTCACGACTTAATGATCTCCGTCATCACTGAAGGTCCGATAGTGACCATGATCCCTAATACTGCGGCCCTTGACACAAATCAACCCGTGGGTACACTCGTAAAGAAACCAAGGTCAGAACTAACCTCAGAAGAAATGAGACAGAATAATTTGGATAGCTTGGCCAAGAATTACATCTTACACACTCTTCCTAACGAGTATCTGGGAAAAGTGCTAAAATGTAAAACTGCCAAAGAAATGTGGAATCGCTTAGCTATCATTTGTGAAGGGACATCCCTAATCAAAGAAAGCAAGCTTTCTACAGCAGTCCAAAGATTCGAATCATTTCATATGAAAGCTGGTGAAACAATAGACCAGTTGGATACTCGTTTTACCAAAATCATGAATGACTTGGAAGTCCTTGGTAAATCTTATACTCCACGTGAAATCAATCTTAGGATTCTCAAAAGCCTTGATAGTCGATGGAAAATGGTAAAAATGCTTGTTAAGAATACCCAAGATATAGACGTGTGGACAGCAGAGACCATGTTTCAAACTCTAAAGGCTCATGAGTTTGATTTAGACGAAGATGAACCTATAGTAAGTAGTGATAGAGAACATGCAGTATCTAAGAACGTTGCTTTTAAGGCTAGTTCGTCTAAGGTAGACAGGTCGAAATCTAAGACTAGGTCTACTTCTGTGAAAGACGAGTTAGATACTGATCTTAGTCTGAAGGATCAGGTAAGCCTCATGGTTAGAAAGTTTGATAGGCTGAATAAACGTTTCGGAAGATATAAGAAGTTCTATAGAGAGCATAGAGGGTCTGCTTCTAAGAACTCGTCTGAGACCAGACGAGACCGAAACTCGTCCGAAAGGAGAGACGAAGTCTCGAAAGGTAACAGACAAGATAGAGAGTCTGATGGTAGGAAGATTACTCGTTCTGATAGACGTGATAAACGAAGGAATAACTCTCCTATTAAAAAGGCTACTAATGATCTCTTGTGCTATAACTGTGAAAAGCCAGGTCACTACATATATGAATGTCCAGACCTGAGCACTGATGATCGAGAAGAACGCAAAGCACGAAGGGAAAGAAGATACAACCGTGGCAAGAAGGCAATGATGGCCAATGATGACTCTGATTCTAATACAGACGAGTTGCCATCATCCTCATCTAGCTACCCGTCTGATCCAGATCACGATGAAGCCTTCATAGTAGATGATGGTCTATGCTGCATGGCTAAAATCGACCAAGAGGTATCATCTGCAACATCTTTTCAATCTTGTGATGAATCAGAATCTGATGAAAGTGATACTTCCAGTAGCAAAGTAGGGAGTAGCCTTCAGCACTCTACTAGTGCAGTTGAAGACGACCTCCTACTTGCCAACAAGGCAATCATTGAAATCAGTGACGAAAACATCATTTTAAGAAAAGAAATCATTGATCTTAAGGAAGCTCAGTCTAAAGTAGATCCTAATATAACAGTCCTAAATGAACGCTTGCAAGAAGAGTTGAGTCAACTCAAAGACAAGTGTGCATTGACAGACAAGTTGTATCAAGACCTACTTAAGACACATGCTACTGAGAAACATGAATTCAATGTTTTAAAAAATAAGTGCAAAAAGCTTGAAGAACGTAATAAGTTCTTAGAAACCGAGGTTGTCACTCTAGACCTTAAACTTACTGACCTGGTTAACTCCTCTAAGGTTAACCTTGAACTGTCAGATAGGTATAGGGCTCCTGCTGACAAGACAGGCATAGGTGCTGAGACATCAAGCTCATCTACTCAAGTTCCTAAGAACCCTATTATTTTCATCTCAAGCTCTTTGACTAATGATAAAGGAAAAGGACCAATGATATACGATATTAATACTCCATCCAAAGGTACTGTACCAAAACAAGCTCGAGTTAACATTCCAATTACCAAAGGAGGTAAAAAGAATGGTAACAACAAGCCTGTCCAACCTAGAACTAATCTTCTAAGGACCACTAATCGTAGACGACCCAACCAGGTCAGATACGAGGATTGGTATCCCGAGGAAACTAGTACTAGACAAGTACAGACTAGACGACAAGAGTCTAGACCTCCTTTCATAAGGCAGTCTCAACTCTACTCATCTAGACCTAGACAGGAAGGTCCAAAATATCGTACACAATTCTATATCCTCCTCCTTTGTCATATGATATCGAAGGAGAAGAAAGACCTAAACATGTCTATAAACCGTATGGACCTAATGCATATAAACCCTACTCTGACTATCATAGACAAGTGCCTGCTCAAGTAGAGATCAAGTCGAAAGGCTATCTCCAAAGAGTAGACCCGAACTCGATTGATAGGCCAGATAAGGACAACAAGGTCTTATTTTGCAACAAATATGGTCGAAAGCTTAGAAGATCAAACCTGTTCAGGACTCCAATGTATATTTGGATTCCATTGAACTCGACTAACCCCCCAGGACCCCAATAAACAAGGAGGGTACCTAAATTATGAAATATCATCTAATGCAGGGTCGACTCGATCTATACAAGAAGGGTGGCTCAATAGGAGAAACTTGGTACATAGACAGTGGTTGTTCGCACCACATGACTGGTACTAAAACACTTCTATCAAGCTACCATGAGCAAGAAGGACCAAAAGTAATATTTGGTGATAGCTCCACTGCTGTTACCAAAGGATTCGGTTACATTCGGAATGGAGACATAGAGATCCAAGATGTCTCATATGTTGAAGGCTTGAAATACAATTTACTCTCTGTTTCACAATTCTGTGATCGTGGATACAAGGTGCAGTTCAAGAGTCGCAAATGTGAAATCATTGACAAGAGGACACACACAGTCCTACTGGTCGGCATAAGACAAGGAAGTGTGTACATAGTGAACTGGAACAGTTGTCCGAGGGACACCTGTCTGCTTACTAAGAATCCTAAAGAACTTGGCTGGCTCTGGCATAGACGGCTCTGTCATCTAAACTTTAAGGTTCTTAATAAGATAGCCAGAGACTACCTTGTGGAAGGTATTCCCAATGAAGTCTACTACAAGTCACATGTATGCACGTCCTGTCAGAAAGGTAAACAGGTAAAAGGTTCCTTTAAATCTATTCCATCCCTCTCAACAAGTAGAGTTCTCGAACTCCTACATATGGACCTACATGGCCCAATAACTCCTCCAACTTTGAACGGTAGAAGGTACACACTTGTTGTGGTAGATGACTATTCTAAGTTCACTTGGGTAGTCTTCTTACACAAGAAGAGTGATACACAAACACTTTTGCCTGATCTGTTGAAGAAATTACAGGTTGAGAAGAATCAGTCCATTGTCAAGATCCGTAGTGACAAGGGTACTGAATTCATTAACTGTTATATTAAAGAATTTTGTTCTAAGCGTGGCATCCAACACCTTACTAGTGCAGCAAGGACACCACAAAAAAATGGAGTAGCAGAGCGAAGGAACAGAACTCTTAAGGAGGCCTGCAGGACCATGCTGACAGAGTATAATACGCCTCAGAAGTTTTGGGCAGAAGCTATCAATACTGCATGCCACTCACAAAATAGAAGTGCTATCAATAAAGCACTAGGTAAGACACCCTATGAGGTATGGAAAGGTCGAAAACCCAGAGTTTCATATTTCCATATATTTGGTTGTAAGTGTTTTATCCATAACAATGGGAAAAGCAAGTTGAATGCATTCGATGCTAAAGCAGACGAGGGGATATTCTTAGGATACTCCTCAACTAGCAAAGCATTCAGAGTATTCAACTACTCTACCCTATGTGTGGAAGAAACACCACATGTGGTTTTCGATGAATCTCAACAGGACTCGTCTGCCAACAAGATCAGTGAGAAAGTTACTGAGCTAACTATCGAATCTGACAAAGATTCAGAGGTATATGAATCCGTTCAAGCATACAATCCATTCATGAAAGCCCTCGAATCTGATAACAAGGAAAGGGTAAGTGCTCAAGGTAAGTCTACTAGACCAGTAGACATGCCTGCTCTAGTTGACTCATCTACTCCAGGTAAATCTGTTGATGATATAAATGATGTTGACATGCATGATGCTATAACTGATCTAGATGATGATACTATGCTTACGAAGACTAGAAAAACATGGAAATCTGCTCATGATACTGAAAACATCATTGGAGACTCTACTATTGGTGTAAAGACTAGACGACAACTCTTTGAGTCACAAGAACAACCTAGTCCATCTTTGTTTTGCTGGTGCTGTTTCCTCTCATCTATCGAGCCTAAAAACATCAAAGAGGCTTTAGCTGATAGTAATTGGATCATCGCTATGCAAGACGAGTTGAATCAGTTTGTTCGTAATCATTCTACTATGTCGATCGTTTCGATATTTGATGCTCGTACTAACATGCAAGCTAGGTTTGATCTCGGTAAGTACATCACCGAAGGAAGAGTGCATGTAGAAGGATCGGTGTTTTTCAAAGGGAATCACACTGAAGACAACAAAGAGATTCTGATTAAATGCTTTAGATGTGGTTTGAGACCCTATTTGGAGGCATTTCCTGAAGTTGTGCGGGAGGAAGAAGTGTTAGAGTTTTATGCTACTGCCACTCGACAAGGCGACTCGATTGAAGCCTTTGTTGGAAGAAGGAGAGTGGAAATCACTCGTGAAGTTTTAACAGAATCACTGAAATTGCCATCCGGATCGATAGATATCGAAAGATATGCTGAAGGTAGAGAGTTGAAATATTTGAGTATTTTCTGTGGAAAACAGCTGAGATTGAAAAGCGATGGAAAAGTTCCTGTGGTCAAGAAGAAGGAGCTACTTGACAAATACAAGACTCTCCTTGATATCGCATCAAAAATGTTGCTAGGAGTCACTGGGAGTTTTGACTCTGTGACGCCCCAGAAAGCAAGAGTTATGGCTGTGATTCATGATGGAATCACTGAAGGAAACTGGTCTAAACTCTTTTTGGACAGATTGATGTATTACAAGAAGTATGTGCAAGTTGACACTAGTACAGTGAACTGGGTTGTGTCTGCAAATGTAAGTTTCGGAAACAAGTTGAGCATCATCCTACCCATCTTGTTGCCGAACAAGACTAGTTGGAGTAAAGGCAAATCATTTCATCCTCTAAAACATTATTTGAAGAAGGAGGCTCTGGCTAAGCAAGCTGCTGCTAGAAGAGCTGCTGCCACCAGACAAGTCCAGATCAATCCTGATGATGCCATGATTGAAGCTGCCTCGTCTAGTTCTGGAGAAGACGAGTCGGGCAGTGAAGGTTCTGAAGAAGCTAAAGCTGGAACTAGTGGAAGACTAGTTCAGTATGTGGAAGAGGAGGCAATGATTGAGGCTGGAGGAGATTCAGAAGAAACTCACTCAGACAAGGAGCCTGAGAAGGAAGAGGAAGAGTTGCAAGTGTATCGACTGGTGAGAGTCGAGTCGAGTCCTTCACCAGACAAGTCGACTGAAGAAAAGGTTGGTACTTCTTCTCGAACTTTGTCAATTCCTCTCTCTCTCCCTGTTAAAACCAAGGCCAGATCACTCCGATATCGTGCCAAACCTGTACCCAAAACCTCGTCAGTGTTGGCAGTACAACCACTTCGAGCCAACATAACCCCACACACTACTATATACGATACAGTTGATACTTCTACAACTGTCGAACCAAACCAAGCCACATTAAAGCCCCAAGAAACCACCATCCAAATTCCTCTTACCTCAACAGAATATGTTGAACCCCCCAACCCATCTACTTCAGACAAGACACCAGTTGCCACTGCGACAACTGAGACAGGGACCCCACCTGCTCAGACCCCGTCTGATGTTAGATTTGAATCCCTTGTTTACTATCCGATGTGCTTAAGGGAGAAGAGGGTTCGTGCTAAAGTAAGCCACAATCTGAAGAAGAGGATCTCGTCTATTGAGATAGACACCTCGACAGAACAGTATGAGAAACTCATTAGAATATGCACATGGGTTGCATTGAAGAAATCTTCGACTGATGATCTGTTTGAAGTCATACAAGGCATGGGAGGTATCTCCAATTTTATGGATTGGGAGATGGAGCAAAGGGAGAACAGTGGAGTTCAAGATTATTCAGAACTTCTCCCACCTAATGTTCTTACAGCCCTGGTAAAGCAAATGATAAATGTACCAGATGATGTGTTGCCTGCATCACACATGTTTGATATTGGTATTCAGACTGATCTACCGGAAGAAGAGTTGAGAGCTGTAACTATTGAAGCTGGTATTCAAACTTCAGATCAGTCAGAAGATGAGTCTGAAAAATCTACTGATGATGATTCTTTCCACTTTGGAGTTGAAGATGATGAGTTCATGGATGCTGTAATATTTACAGAAGATGAACTTAGTGAGAAAGTTCAAGAAGAGGTTGTTACTGAAGTTCAGTCGTCTACTCAAGGTTTATCTGAAGGATATCTTACAGAGTTAAAGTCGGACTTGAGAGATGTTGTTCACTCTGCTGTTGATGAGTTCTTAAATTCAAAGGTTAAGGACGTGCTAGTTGAGCAAAACCAATCGCTTGTTGACTCCTCGAGAGAATTGATTGTTGGAGAGGTCAACAAAATGGACTCAACTTTCCGAGCTGAGTTATATGCGGAAGTTGAACGTTTTCTCCAAAAGCAAGTTGATTTATCTGAGAAAAGATCTATTTCATTTGCAAGATCGCTAGCTGAAGAATCCAGCAAGATGGAGAGGCTATACCGTGTGAAAATTGAAATAGCTGATGAACAAAGACGAGAAGCACAAGATCAGTTGGTGCGTTCTCAAGCTATTCTCACTGAGCTGACTAAGCAAAATACCTTACTGCGTCAGACAGCTGTTCACTTCAAGGACGAGTTGGCTATTAATTCAAAGAAGCTAGAATCTACTGTTGATCGACTAGACAAGATGAGTCGTGACCAGACGCATCAAAGACAGATAGAGCTCGCGGCTGAAGCTATGAAGGAAGCACTGAAAGAAGAAATGACTCGATTCACTAGTCTATTCACTCTTAAGGCAAGTGATGAAGCCAAAAAGGGGGAAGAGACAAGTAGAGTTGAAGAAAAGTCAAGTGCAGAACCGGAAGTTAAGGCTGCTGCGACTGCGATAGAAGAGTTAAGGTATCCCAAGAGAGGAAGGCTAGTTAAGAAGGCAGATCTTGAAGAAGCTGAAGAACAGAAAAGACTGCTAAAAGGAAAAAGTATTGCATCTCCTGAAGTTGTAGTTCAGACTAGACAAGTCAAGAGGAAACTTGTTCTAGAGAAGAAGAAAGAAGAGTTAGGAGATATTCTAGCTGATATTGGTGATGAAGAGGTTGAAGCTCTTCATAAGAAGCAAAAGATGGATGAAGATCGTTATGCTAACACGAAATTGTTAGGAAAGCATATCAAAATGTTGCTGAAGTTGAAGACTGATCCAGATCAAGTTGAAGATGCCTACATTGATAATTTCATTGACGATGAACATAAAGATGCATGGTTCAAAGTCAAACTGAAGTGGGAGTTGGATCACTGGATTATTCGCAAGTTTGGAGATCCAGAGAGCAAAGAAGAGTTATATGCGATTTTTGATAAGTTCATGGAAACTCAAGATCGGAATCTATGGAACTTGATCATGAGGATTGCAACTGCGGTAAGTTTTAATATTCTTGTTCCTATTTTTCCTAAATGGATTACTCCTATGTTAGGTTCTGGAAAAAGGATCGATTACAACCATATTAAAAAGTTTGAAGAAGACTTACTGGATAAGGAGAAGATCGAGACTGAAGAACACATGACTATCATTCACAAAAGGCTACTAGATGCTTTTAGTGTTCCAAGTTCTTAAGAAGGTATTGTATCAGATTAGTTTTTTTTGCTCTGGTACTTAGTTTTATTTTGATTAAGTATTTGTAATATCTACTGATCTTATTTCGAAATGAATGAAAAGATAAGTACTATTTGGTGTTTAAGACAAGATAACTACTTAATTAGTCTACTATTATGAAAAGATTCAAGTAGTTTTGGCTTCATCAAAAAGGGGGAAATTGTTGGGATATGAATCCTAGAACAAGTCCTAAATGATGATAAAAGATAAAAGATGAAGTTTTGATAAGCCAAAAGAAGACTTGAATATTTTCTAAGTGTTGACTGATCTAGTCTAGTTAAGTTGAAGTTGTCTTGTACAAGACCAGTAGAGTTCACAAGACAAGTACTAGTTTTAAAAGACAAGTATTATTGAAAGATAAGTACGATTTATAAGTACTTCATATTTGTTATTTGTATATGTTAGATTGTTATTGAGCTATGAATAATTGTTGTATAGAGCTCATGGTTTTGAATGTAATAGATAGATTCTTTGTATAGTTTTCTAAGTTGACTAAGCTTTGTAACAAGAGCTTAAAGTAATGTAATAGTCTTGTTAGGATTAGAGGATAGGACTAGATTAGTTCTATGTTGTAATCTGAAGAAGTCTACTACACAAGACAAGTAGAAGACACAGTCTACTACTACTGGACAAGACAGGTGCGCGACTTAAACAAGACAGGTCAACTTGAAGTTAGTTACAAAAGCGTGTTAAAGATAAAGTTTGAAGAATTAGTTAAGGAATAACTAATTAACTGAAGAAACGCGTTAAAGGATATGAGGAATCAGTTACAAGTTAGTTTTCAAGAAAAGGTTGTTACACAACTGAAAGTTCTTGGAATTAGAAGTCTATAAATACCTCAAGGTATTCATTGGTTAAAGACTACTGAAATATTGTTACTGCAAGCATTATTGAAGATTCAAAGAAGAAATTACTCTCAGAGATTGAAGTTCAGAAAGAAGCTACGCAAGACAAGTGAAGATCGAAGAAGGCTACTACTGAGCAAAGAGAAGTTTTATTTTCGTTTATTGTTTCAAGTTGCTAGTTACTTGTAAAATAGCTAGTAAGATCGAAGATATATCTGGAGATATAATCGAGAAGATCTAAGTCTTATTTCTTGGGACTTAAAGCTACAAGAACATATTACTCGATTGGAAGAGTTAATAAGAATTTCACGACTGGGTTTGTGAGAGTGGATGTAGACAAGTTGTCGAACCACTATAAATCTCGTGTTTGGTTTACTTTACTTTACTGTTTTGATTGTTTAATTGGTTGATTGTTTACTTGTTAAACATACATAACTGAACAAGACTAGTTGAGTATACATAAAACAGAGTTCTCGAAATAAGTTGAGTATAATCTTTAATTGGGCTCATTGTTAATTTCGTATTCCGCACATTATAAATTCTGATATATCGAAAGATTTTAGAAAAGTCTATTCACCCCCCTCTAGACATTTTCTTTAGCTTCCCTCGATATTAACTCAACTTAGGGACCTACAAGAACAATGCTAGCAGAGTACAACACACCTCAGAAGTTCTGGGCTGAGGCAATTAACACTGCCTGCCACACTCAGAACAGGAGTGCTCTAAACAAGGTACATGGTAAAACACCATATGAGGTATGGAAAGGTAGAAAGCCTAGAGTTTCTTATTTCCATATTTTTGGTTGTAAGTGTTTTATTCATAAAAATGGAAAGAGCAAATTAAATGCTTTTGATGCTAAAGCAGATGAGGGGATATTTTTAGGATACTCCTCTACTAGCAAAACATTTAGGGTATTTAATTTCTCTACCCTATGTGTGGAAGAAACACCCCATGTTGTCTTTGATGAAGTTGTACAGGACTCTGCTGACCATCAGCTCAGTAAGAAAGTTGATGATCTGAAAATTCAAACTGACAAAGATGACAGTGAGACTGAAGTTTATGAATCTGTGCAAGCCTACAATCCATTTCTGAACATCCTAAACAAATATGATGATGTAGAAAAGGTAAAAGACAAAGGTAAAACTTCTAGACCAATTGATATGCCTGAATTGGTTGACTGTTCACCTGTGAATAAATCTGCTGATATTGATGTTGTTGATACTGAGATGCATGAGATAGATGATGAAAGTATTCCTGTTAAGACTAGAAAAACATGGAAATCAGCTCACACTACTGATCTGATTATTGGTGAGTCTGGTAAAGGTGTTAAAACCAGAAGACAACTATTTGATTCTAAGGCAGAACCTAGTAATTCTTTATTTTGCTGGTGTTGCTTTTTATCTTCCATTGAGCCCAAGACTGTGGAAGGGGCTTTGGCTGATAGTAATTGGATTATTGCTATGCAAGATGAATTAAATCAGTTTACTAGAAATGATGTATGGGAACTTGTAGAGAGACCTGTTGATCACAATGTGGTAGGTACTAAGTGGATTTTCAAAAATAAGAAAGATGAGAATGATCTTGTTGTTAGAAATAAGGCTAGATTAGTTGCACAGGGCTACTCTCAAGCTGAGGGTATTGATTATGATGAAACTTTTGCCTCTGTAGCTAGACTAGAAGCTATAAGATTGTTTCTTGCTTATTCTGCTTATATGAAATTCACTGTGTATCAAATGGATGTGAAAATTGCATTTTTAAATGGTATACTTGCTGAAGAAGTTTATGTAGAACAACCTTTCTTATTTTGTCTAAGTCTGAATTTCAGTGTTCTAGCTGATGCTGCTTTGGATGTTGTAACATCGCAGGTTGAAGATCTAGAAGTTTCTACACGGTTCCAGGCTGGAAGGATCTGGAAGCTTGCAGAAGGTTGTAGATCAGGCGGTTGCATGGAGAAACGTCCAGAATAGGCTGGAAGGTGCTAGAATTCATTGGAATGAAGAGTGGGCTAAAAAGAAGGAATGAGATCCTAAATTTTAGGAGATCATGAATGAAGGTTCTAGGCTCCATTTACACGCCTATAAATAGGCCAGAACGTCTTCATTATTTAGCATGGAGAATTAGTAATAATCGTATAATGTCTATGTGAGAGTTCTACCTACTTAGACGTTATATTTGTTATTATAACTTCTTCATCAGATTCTCGTACATCATGAAGAAATACAAATCAGATCCGAGAGTCACATATTTCACGAAGTGCTATTCTTTAATTCTTAAACTAGTGTTCATCCTGTTAGGAATTAATTGTCATTAGCATGTTCATGTCGTTGTGCCGAAGTATCCCAACTTCCTATACAACATAAACTTTTCTATACTTCTATAGATAGAGAGATCATAGAGTTAGATTATTTTTTGGTAGTGTTTTACACTTAAGCCATCTTTAGATTTGATAGTTTGTCAAGTCTTGTTTCCGTTGTGAATATTTGTTCACACAACATTTGTATTCACTCATTGATTAGTGAAAGTTTTGCCATGAGGCTCACGCATAGATTTTAAATTAAAATCTATGTAAAATTTATTTCCATTGTGTTCAATTTATTTTTAGTGTTTTAGTCTTCCGTTGTGTCTGTCTTTTCTGATATTCTGTTTGAATTAATGTTACACCATTTGTCTTAACATTCAGTGTAACATTGTTCCGTTTTTCACTTAAACACTAGTAGATACCATCCACACACTTTCAGTTGGTATCAGAGTCAATACTTAACGACACTAGGTCTAGATCCTTGTTTAAGTGTGTTTTAGTTTATGTTAGCAATGGAAACACATCACATATCCATATTATCCATATTTTAAGCCTAAGTTGTGCATGTATATCAAGTCGATAGATGAACGTGCTTGGAGGACTGTACTTACAGGTTATGATGTACCAAAGATCCAAATCAACACATCAACACCCCATCAGAAAGAAGGAAAGTCAATTTCAACCAAGGTTATCAAAAAGTGAAGGTAAACTAAGGTATGATCTTTAATATATAAAATCAGTTCAATGCATGTTCTGAATATGGTCTTTATGAAAATTAATGTGTCAATATTAGACTTAAGCAAAAACTGAATTTTAGTACTACCTTAAATGATGAATCAGATGATGAATTTGATGAATCAAAAGATGTTGAATTCGCTTTTCATACCAAGATTGATTATGATGATTTTTAGATGATAATCTGGATGATACAGATTCTGATGTTGCACCTGATGTCATAACATCTATGGTAACATCAAAACAGAGTCACCCAGCTTTGATTTCTTTTAATGGTTTTGTTGATGATGCAGGCATAAGGATTGATGATTATAAATACCAAAAGTTGTTAGATAATTGTAACTCTCAGAAACTCACTCTTAATTCTTTGAGAATGAGAATCTGAAAGGAACAATTACCAAGCTAGAAGTCATACATTCCAGAAGAGACTTTGAAGTTTGTAAAATGAAGGTGAAATTGATTACCTCTACTTTAAGTTTCATTAAATTTTCTATGAGTGCTTTTGATATATGTTTTAGCTATTGGTAAATCTGATAATTGTGGTATACGTTATAATGGCGAAACTACTTCTATTTCTAAGAATTTTGAAATTACTGTGAAATTTGTGAAGGCAAATGTTAAAACATATGTTGTAACATCTGCACAAACAGATTCTCATAAAGTCAAAAATATTGGAAAGAAGTTTGTATGTCATTATTGTTCGATAATTGATCATATTTGTCCTTACTGCATGAAATTGGTTGATGATCTGAGATATGAGAAAATGTTACGTAAAAAGATGTCACATCCTATGAAACATTTTCTGAAATCTGCATGGAAATCTGATGTTACTTGTAATGTTGTTCACACTTCCTTGAAAGCATGTTTACTTGGTCAATGGTATTTTTATAGTGGTTGTTCTAGACATATGACAGTACAAATTGACTACTTATCTGATTATGTGACCTTGAATGATGGTAATGTTACATATGGTGGTTGTTCGAAAGGACAAATTATAGGAAAAGGAACTTTGAATGTTGAAGGTTTTCCTAAGCTTAAAAATGTTTTACATTTTGATGGCTTGTTTGCTGATTTGTTTAGTATTAGTCAACTTTGTGATGATAATATGCATGTAAAATTTGACAAAGAATCATGTGTATGTTCTTAATGAATATGAAAATTATTTAGGGCAGTAGATAATTGTTATCTTATTGGAACAAATGTGTGTAATTTGTCAAAGAATGATGAAAATGTCATATTGCATCAAAAATTGGGACATGCACATTATAGATCAGTGAAGAGACTAATCAAAGTTGATGCAGTGAAAAGGATTACCAAAACAGAAGTTTCAGAGTACTACTGTATGTGGACCATGCCAGAAAGGTAAGCAGGTAAGAGTGTTGCATAAAATGTTGTCACATTGTTCTACACATCAATGTTTCGAATTGTTGCACATGGATTTTATTGGTCTTATGTATTTGCTGTAAGAAAGAATATAACTTTTTATGAAATGGCAAGAGTCATGTTTACTTCTAAAAGTCTTGCTAAGAGATTTTGGGATGTAGCATTGAATACATCATGTCATATTATTGATAGAGTTTATATTCGATCTGGTTCTATTCAAAACACCTTATGAGATTTTTGAACAACACGAAACCAAATGTGAAGTATTTTCATGTATCTGGGTGTATGTGTTAAATTCTGGATGATATGTATCAACTTCATAAGTTTGATTCTAAAAGTGTAAGGTTTCTTTTTAGGCTATTCTAGAAATAGTAAAGTTTATAGAGTTTATAACGTTAGGACTAACACTGTTCAAGAATTTGTTAATGTTGTGTTTGATGATGATAAAGGTCTTACAGATGACAAAGATGAAGAAGATGTATCAAAAGTGATTGACAATTATGAGAATTCACTGAAGTCTGAAAATGTTGCAACTAATGTTACAACATCTGGAGCAACATTTACAGAACAGTCAGTTGAAATTTCACATAACAGTCAGTATGTTCCCAAAATGAATCCTTCTTCATGATTAGACAAAAGTCATTCATCTGACCAGATCATTGATGATGCTACATTTGGAGTGCAAACAAGAGGAAAAGTAAGATCGAATAAGGTAGATGTGGTAAGAACAATATGCATGTTTTCTATTTGCAATGTTGTGAATGCAGAGTGTTACTATTCTGAAATTGAACCTAAAAATTTTAATGAAACATTTTCTGATGAGTTTGGTAACATTTCTTAGGAACGAGACTAGATTAGTTGCACAAGATTACACCTAAGTTGAAGTTGTTGATTTTGATGAAATTTTTGCACTTGTTGCTAGGATAGAATCTATTAGATTATTACTAGCAATTGCATGTTTTATTGACATTAAAACTTCATCAAATGGATGTAAAAGCTGCATTTCTAAATGGCATGTTGAATGAAGAAGTATATGTTTAACAACTTAAAGGATTTGAAGATCCACAATACCCTGATCGTTCTGTTAGAGGAGAAACTGATATAACTTTGTTCATTAAGCACACTAGATAAGATTTACTTATTGCTCAAATATATGTTTATGACATTGTGTTTGGTTTAACTTGTGATAAAATGTTAACCAATTTGTTAAAGCAATGACTACAACATTTGAGATGAGTATGGTTGGAGATTTGAATTATTTTTTAGGTCTTCAAATCAAGCAATGCAAAGATGGTATATTCTTCTCTCAAGGTAAGTATGCTAAGAACTTGGTTAAAAGGTTTGATTTTGAAAGTTAAAAAGTAATGAAAACTTCTATGAGATCTACTTTGAAACTTTGCAAAGACAATGCTGGAAAGGATGTTGATCCAACATTGTATAGATCCATGATAGGTAGTTTACTTTATTTAACCTCTAATAGATCAGATGTTATGTACAATGTTTGTGTTTTTGTTTGTGCTAGGTACCAAACTAATCCAAAGGAATCTCACTTGAATGTTTTGAAAATAATTATCAAGTGTGATGTAGGTACAAGTGAACTTGAGATTTGGTATACTAAGGACACCAACAACACTTTAATTGGATACAGTGATGCGGATTGAGCATGAGATATGGATGACAGAAAGAGTAAGAGTGGAGGATGTTTCTACATGGGAAACAATCTTGTGGTTAAACAAGATGTTTCATGACTTATGAAATTGAAATTGATATCCTTACAAGTTTCTGTGATAATATGAGTACATAAACATTTCTAAAATTCAGTATAACACTCACTCACTAAACACATTTGCATTAGGCATTATTTTATGCGAGATTTAGTGGAGAAGAACATAGTAAAGTTGGAATACGTACCTTCTGAAAATCATAATGCTGATTTATTTACTAAGGTTTTGACCTTGAGACATTCTTATCTTTGAGAAAATCTCTTGGTATGTGTAGTATCTGAATAATCCTAGATGGATGGTGTCACAAATGTCGTAGCATTTGGGACAACATCATAGGTTGTATAGTTGTTATAGATTTAATTTATTTCCTATTTTCATTGAATAATTCATTTGTAAAATATTCTTGAATCTAAAATTTGTTGTGCAATAATAAACATGTCTTACACCTCTCAAATGCATATAAATAGAATGTTGTTGGCATACTAAAAGATGTAGTTAATCACTGAGTAACTATGGAGCACGGAGTTGACTACTACGATTCCTTCTTTTCAAAAGGTGATTAACAAATACATCAATAGGTTCATAATCCATTGAGTAATTATAGGGCACAGAGTTCGCTACTACGATGCACTCTTCTAGAAAAATTGATCAATATGAACTAGGTGCTACAACACGAAAAGAAAAGAAAAAATATGGTGCAACACAAATGAAGTAAATTCATGTAAAAACCGTGTTGAGGTGTATGTAACAGTTTTGAGCATAGCATTAGATGATTCGATTATATTTTTATAAGTAGTAATTATTTGATTATTTGTGAAATTTATTTTATTTATTCCTGATTATACTAACTCACATCCTTGTTTTATTTCAGATTATACACATTTAAATGTTAAAAATTTTAGAATTTTCTTAATTTAATTAATTATTTAATTATGATTTTACCCACTACTTACCCATGATTTATTTTTGTGGCTAAGTTTATGGAGTATTATCGAATTTCTTCTAGAATCTTCCTTAGTTAGTTTTTATTTTTATACGTATTACTTCCAACTATGCATTCTCTCATATATACTTCTCATAATATGATATACTAAGCATTGCATTTTTTCGAGTGATTTGAGTATTGCATTTTAAGATTTGCTAAAGCCTTGTTTATCTCGGTTATTGTGATTATCTTTTCGATTTCTTGGTGCTTAAATGACAGGAAACTACCTCACCACACTCAAACTCCCACGAAACCGTCATCTCCATCTCTCTCAAATTTTAATAGTTTCGCTTTCATGGCCGCTCACAACAAAACTCACCAACTGCTACAAGAAAAGCTGAAACACTTACCCAAACAACTCCAGTTACACCCATTCTAGAACTGTTCACATTATGAGAATCTACTTTTTCTTACTATTGAAAATATGTCCATAGACATTTCTCACTACTGAAAACCGAAAAACTCACCACTACACTTGGTTCGTTCACCTCACAAAATCCCTAATTTCTAAGTATTAATACTGAAATAGAGGCAAATGCCTCGATAGCTTCATCTCTGGGGGAGATTGAAAAAGAAATTGATGATTTTCCTGTTGCTGAGCAGAATGAATCTGCAAATGATGAGACATCCGATTCTAAGGACGCTCAAATGAAGGAGGTCGACGCGAATGCTAACTCAGGTTAAACTAACTCTTATCTTTTAATACTGATGAATCTGAATAGATTGCATTTATGAAGATTGTTGAGAAAGAAAAGAGAAAAGATTAGCCCATGTTCAACGAAGGAGATCTGGCTTTGTGTTCACTAGAGTTGATTACTCTAACTCACTGAGGAGAAAGAAGAAAGAAAGTAGTGTTACTGATGAAACGATTCAAGTTCTTTTCTTAATCGGAGGAAGAAAATATGGTTACTGAGAAACGAGTCAAAAGGAAGTATGATCCAAAGGGAAAGAAGGTTGTTGCTGAACGAGACTTGCCCAAAAGAATTGGAATCTGATCCAGAGGAAGAATGCTGCATGAAATGCTGAAGCAAGTGCCGCAACACTAGACCCTGATGACAGTAGAAGTGATGATTCTGAGAAGAGCGGTAACAAGGACTCTGAATCAGCTGAGGAGACAAATTATGAAGGAGGTAATTCTGATTCTGATAATAATTTTGAGATTGATAGGTTAGTTGCTAAAATAACTAAACTATTTTGATGAAAGTTGTTAATGGAAAGAAGAATTAACATTGCTGATTTTGAGAGTAAAGGTTTGATACAATTTTTGATTGAAAGGAAATTGTTGAAAACTGTAACTTTGAGTGATACTCTTGTGTCTGATTGGGTATATGTATTTTAATAGAAAAGATTTTGTCTTAGTTGTATTTTAATAGAGAAGTGTATTTTAATAGAAATGTGCTGATATACATCTGAACAATAATTTTGTCTTAGTTGAATTTCTAAGTCAAAATCTGCTCAAAATTAGATTATTAATAGAAAAGATTAATACACTTCTCTATTTTGACCTAATTTTAAACGGGTGTATATATCATTACAAGTTGGCTCCAAAAATTTGGAAAAAGGTTATAAATTTGGAACGTTTTAACTTTGCGAAATTCGAGACATAATCCACACCACACGGCGTGAGAATCCAATTCAATCTAAGCCCTAGATTTGGTTTGAATTCGATATCCACGCTTATAGTTACTTCATCTTCACCACTTTGCATTTCTGGAAACTCATAGCTCGAAACTGCTTAATCTTTACTACTCTATCTTCTACATTTCTTCACTATCCTTCAATGGCAATCATCGATATTCTAAACGAGTCAAATGAAGTCGTAGGTACTTTCAATCCGTCCAAATTGATTAAAGAGACGGGCATTTTTGTTGAAAATGCTGTATATTTCATCGGACGACAAAATGCTGAGAACCAAGCGATTCTAACGATGTGCGAAGAAAGCGGGCTCAAAAAGAATCTAGAATCATACCCTAACATGGTTTTTGAACCTGGGGCTATGGAATTCTATTTACAACTCCAAGGCAACACCAATAGAGTTCACTCAATGCTTTCAGGGCACAAAGTATCGATCTCCAGAGAAACTCTTGAAATCATGTTCGATTTACCTCAAGGCCCAGTGAATATTTTAGGTTATATGGCAGGAGATGAAAAAGTTTGCGTGGGCAGATGGACTGGTGAAGAACCCGAGTCGTTGAACAATCTCAAGAAGGCCATTATTCCAACGGGTCTCCAATTCTTAATGGACATTGCTGGAAAATGTTTATTAGGGCAACATCACAGCCAGGATGCTCTCACACATTTGAAAATTCGTGTGATGGCCGCAATCGTTGATCGTGTCGAAGGAGACTGGCAAGGATTTTTCTTGGATAGGTTGCTAAGTGAAAAAGATAAAGTGTTGTTTGATGAGGATACTGGTGAATTTTCTATCAAGTTTATGCTAGGGATCGGAAACAAGCTGAACATTCTTTTGCCACAGCTAGCCATCAAGAAAGTTGATTGGGGCCTGCCTAAGAAATTTCATCAAGGAAAATTCTTGTTCAAGAAGGAGTCTATCAAATTTGAACAAGAACATCCTCAAGAACATCAAGCTCAAGAATCTGGTGATTCAATATATCGTTCTTGTTGGGATATGAATATCCCTAGTTTAGTTTTGATAAACCAAATCAAACATGTAATAGGATAAGTTGTATTGTATAGACAACTTTATTATACATCTTGTAATAGACAGGACTCTGGTTAGAAGAGAAGACATGTCAATGCTCAAGAAGAGAAGAGAAGACCAAGACCAGAAGTCTCCTGATAAGATGAGTTGAACTCAGCTTATAGGATAAGAAGAGTAAGAGCAAGATGAGTATACACAAGCAGAGTAGAAGTCTTCTTACCAGCAGAGTGAAGTCTTCTTACCAGCAGAGTAGAAGTCTTCTTACACAATTAAAGGAAGGCCAATCAAGGATTGACAAGATTCGTGCACAAGAAAGGAAAGTCAAAGATATGATTGAAATTACATGACAATGGTAATATTGAATCATATCATATCAAGAGATTGTCAATTCCTAAATTAGTGGAGATTTGAATGCTATCATCCAACGGTAACATTCAAATCTCAACACTATATAAATGAGTCCATACATCATTGGGAATGTGAAGAGGTGTGAGATGCAAAGGTCGAGCAAAGGTCATAAAGTCCAGAAATAAGAAGAGCTCAAGAAGATCGTACATGAAGATTCAACACGCATCACCTCATCCCCAGTGATTGAACTCATACCGTCTAAGCCAGTTTAACCACTCATATATATCCATAGCTTAGAGAGAATTTCCCAATCCTAGCATGAGGCTAAAACAGATTGTAAGGGAAATTCTCAACTAGTTCATTATACACAAAACCCACCTTTTACCATAAACCCCTAGAAGCCAAGTTGAGTGTTCGTCACTGTAAAGAGTACAAATTCTCTATAATCACTTGTGGAGTGCAAGTGCTCGCAACTCACTTGTGGAGTCCAAGTGCTCCCAATCACTTGTGGAGACCGTAGCAGTTAAGGAACTGGCTCAGATCTCAAAGTCCTACCCTTGGGACTATAAATGACAAGCCCTTGTAATTTTTGGTAAATTAAAGGGATTAAACATCACGTTAGGACGTGAGAGTGGACGTAGGAACGTATATCCGAACCACTATAAATTACTGTGTTATTTACATTCTGCACTTTATTTTTCAAGTCTTTTCATACATATTTGTGCATAAAATGTTTTACACACTGTATTTAATAAATAGACGAGTATAATCTTTATGGGCACACTACAATTCCGCACCTAACTCCGATAGGTAATTAATCAGTCGACTAACTAGTCCTAGGCCCCTAGTGAAATCAGTGGACTAGTTACTTTGAAGAGTTAGTTATTTACCACACCATCAGTAGACATCAAGTCAGCTGATCTTACACTCATCTCAGGGACCAACAGTTCTGATGATGAACAGCCGGAAGCAAGGTCTAAAGCTAGGCATGATCCGAGCAGTGCAGGATTGAGAAGAGGCAGGTCTGCTAGAACCACCTCAGAGCAGACAACTCGTTTTATTGGAACAGTAGTGCAAGAGGATTCGGAAGAACAAGAGGTAAGTACTTCCAGCCTTGTTATTTTGCATAAGAGATCAAAAGGTAGGAGTACATCTAGACCTAGGAGAGTGTTCTTAGATTCTTCTTCTACCCCTTCCAATTCTGATCCCATTCTAGCATAACCAATTGATCCACAGCCTACATGTTCTGATGAGTCAGTTCATTTTAACCCCATTCCTTAGAACACTTCTTTCCATCCCACTCTTGTATCAAGCCCTCAAAATCAACCCATTCCTCATTTTTCTCCTGAACAAGTTCATGGTCACTCTACTGAACATGAATTTGAACCTTCATCTGTACCCATTGACATATCATCCTCCCCAGAACCTGAATATATAGCTCCCAAACCTACATCTTTGATGGATTATCCTATTTGTGATAAGGAAGATCGTATTAGGATGAGACTAAGATTAGCACTCTTGAAGGAGTTTCATGGTTTGGATGAAAGCTCAGTTGAATTTGAAAGACTTCTTAGGATAGGTACTTGGGTGTATCTTAAGAGATGTGATCTGAAAGAGTCTTTAGCTGTTATGGAAGGTATGGGTGGTGCTTCAATCTTTGATGATTGGGAAGCAGAGCAGAAAAATGCAGTTGATGTTAATTCTTTTACTGAGTTGCTAACCCCAGAATCAGTGGTGCAACTTGTTGAGAGAATAACAGGTTTTAAATATGTTGTGGAAGACATTGCCACTGCTGCTGCAGATGAAAATATTGATGCTAATATTAATATGGAGGTTGAAGAAGAAATTGTTGAAGAAGATGTTATGGAAGTTGATGTAGCTGATGACAATGCAACAGAGGTGTTTGAGAACACTGTTGTAATTGAAGACACATTGGTTTTAGATCAACAAGCTTTGAATACTGATGCATTGGAAAGCATACCAATTGAAGTGGCAGAACCTTCTATTCCTGATAATGTGCAAGAAGTCATAAGAGCAGTTCCTGATGAGAAGGAATCTGACAGCTCTAGCTTTGAGATGTTGAAAAAGCACAATGAGGAGCTTCAAGCCAAGATGGAAGCCACTTTGAATCAGTTTCAAGAAGCAACTGAGAAGCTAGCTAAATTGACTGCTGCTAATTCGTATGAGCAAGTAATGGAGCATACACTGTCAAAGATCTATGATCTGCATAGATTGCAGGAAAAGAAACTTTCAACCGATCTTCACAGGAAATTGAAAGAACATCTCATTCCTTTGAGTCATTGGCAAGATGAAGCCAAAAAGGGGGAAGAGAAGTTAATAAAAATCATGGAGCAAACTCAAGTAACTCAAGCTCAGTTGGTTGTGAGCCAGGATGAGCTCAAGGAAAGTCAGGATGAGCTCAAGGAAAGTCAGGATGAGTTAAAAGAAGAGATCATAAGTTTGAATCTGAAGATCAAGCTTAGAAAGCAACAGAGTTTGGTTGAAACTCAAGGCAGAAAAATTGCTAAGGAAAACATTGAGAAAAACATTGCTGAATCTTCTTCTGGAAAGAAAAAGAGGAAACTGATCTTAGATAATGAAGAAGAGGCTGAAGAGACTAGAAGAGTAACCAGGTCAAAAAGTAAGCTGAAGCATGTTGTTTCAAGTGATCAACCAACCAAGGAAGAGTTGGATAAAGCTGCTAAGAAGACTAATGAGTTATTAGCATAGAAGAAAGTTGATCTGCAAGAAAAGAAGAAAGTTGATGATCAACTAAGAAAGAAAAAGTTGAAAGATGCAGAAGCTGCAAGAAGGAAATTTGAGAGAAGGGTCTCAATGCTGAAAAAGAAAAAGAAAGTTAAAGAGATCTGTGATGATACATATCTGGATTTTATTGTACATCCTTATCATATTGCTCTTTGGAATGACATTAAGAAGAAATGGCAGATTGCAAACTTCGTAGTGAAGAAGTTTGGTAATCATCTGAACAAGGAAGCAGAATATGCAGATTTTGAAGATTTCATGATGAACATAGCCAGTGACTTCTGGGAAGACATGTTACTAACAACATGTGTTGTTGGTGTTACTATTTTATGTCCAGAAGAACCTGTATGGGAACCTCCAAGACTGGAAAATGGTGTTACTATTTTATGTCCAGATTACAAGGAGATTGGTAACATCATTGTGAAGATAATTAAGGATGAAGGCATCACTGATCATCAACATATGATGGATATCAAAGCAAGGCTTTATGTAGCATTCAGAATCTGAAGTTGAAGAATGAAGATGAAGGACAAGCTCACAAGATAACATTTCTTAACCTTAATCTTTATTTCTGTATTTTCATATTTTATGATTATGTGTAATATGTGCATTATCTGATCTGATTATGAATATGAATATGAATATGAATTTTTGACTTGATGAACTGTTATGATTGACTATATACTTAACTACTGATTTATTAACATTTAAGTAGTTTTGGCTTCATCAAAAAGGGGGAAATTGTTGGGATATGAATCCTTGAAACAATGTTCTAGTTGATGATTGTATGTTTTGATGGCTAAAAGTAACTTAAAGTTAATGATATATGTGGTCGGAAGTCATCGTAACTAAGTCATCATAAGAGATATTGGAATTTGAGTTTACTGATCTTATATATGTTTACTGATCTTAGTGTGTTTACTGATCTGATATATGAACTGTTAGGAACTAAGCTGATGATTATATTGTATAGACAGCTTATAGTATATGACTTAAATGTACTCATCTGTATATAGTTCAGTTGATGTATAAATAGGTTTTATATTTGTAAAGTTGTATTTTATTGTAATCAGCATTGTAATAGTTTAGAACAGTAGATCAGAAGATCAGAAGATTATTGAAGACTCAAAGACTACTTCATAATAAGAAGACCTTCAAGAAGAGTTGAAGAAAAGCTTATAAGTATTCTGGAGAAGTGCAGAACTGTGCTTACTGACCAAGAACAGTAAAACTAAGAAGAGTAGTTTACTGTGCTGAGTTAGTATGATTGAAGAATAAGTTTGGAAAACTTATTAAGGCATAACTGAACATATATTGAAGATATGCTGACTTGGATAAAGTTGAAGGAAGTTACAAAGTCGATTACAAAAAGAAGTTACAAAAATAGTTTTTAGAGTTAGTTGAGAGTTAGTTCACAAACTGCTAACTGTCATACTAATGTCTATAAATATTGTGTGATCTTCTACTGCTAAGACTACTGAAAGACTACTGATCTAAGAGCATTCAAGAGATATCAAAGTATTCGAAGCATTCAAGAACTCACAGAGTTAAGAAGATCAAACTGAGAAGAAGCCACAGATTTGAAGAGAAGAATCAGAGGCTAACACAGAGAAGTTTTACTTTTCATTTTAAAGTTTGTATTGTGTAAACAAGTGTGCTAGTTACTTGTAGAATTACTAGTCGATCGAAGATACACTTGGAAGTGTAATCGAAAAGATCACAGTAATCTTAGGACTTTAAGCCACAAGAAACTGAAGAAGGAGTTAATAAAACTTCACAACTGGAGTTGTGAGAGTGGATGAGATATTTGTCGAACCACTATAAATCTCGTGTTCTTTAATTTCTATTGATATTTGTTTGAATTGTTTAACTAAGAACATTAAGGTTTACAAAGTAAAATATCTAAATAAAAGTTGAGTATAAAACTAAACTGGAAAGTACTGATCTAACTCAGTAAGAACAGTACTGTTCATAACACATTTCCGCATAAAAACTCTGATATTTTGATAGATTTTGAAAAGTCTATTCACCCCTCCCCTCTAGACTTTTTCTTAGCTTAATCAATCTTAACACTCAACTTGGGACCAACAAGTTGATTTTCCAAGAATTTTTTAAATTGGACGAATATAGAGTAAAAGTCATATTTTTGTTTAAGAGGATAAAATCATGTGAAACGAGCATAATCATCCACAAATATAGCATAATAACGATAACCATCGCAAGAAGTGGTGGGAGAAGTCCCCATAAATCATAATGAACAAGATCTAGTAAAGATCTAACACAGTTAGTATTTTCATGAATAGTGGTGCGAGAACTTTTGGCAATTTGACAAGAAATACAAGATACAAGAGCAGGCAAGAGAGAAGTAACAGAAATGAGGCCTAGTTTAACAAGTAATTTTACATTTCCAAAGTGAGTGTGACCAAGACGATCATGTCAAAGTTCATAAGACGCCTTGGTTGTATGATTGTGAAGAGCAGAAAGTAAAGAATTGGACAAACAATCTAAAATATAAAGGTTATTTTCACGATGTCCCTTGGCGAGCAGAACCCCTGTAGCTCGATTCTGAATTTCAAAAGATGAATTAGTAAAGAAAAATGAAACAGGAAGATCAGATGTAAGTTGGCTAACATATAGTAAATTTTTAGTAATATTCGGAACAACAAGGACATTGGAGAGAGAAAAATTTGATGAAAAAGTTTTAGAGCCGACGTGGGTGATCGGTAAGGAGGTACCATTACCGACCACTACGCGGTTCGAACCTGAGTAGGGCGAGGAGGAGTCGAGGGCAGCCGGCGAGGAAACCATGTGAGCAGAGGCTCCTGTGTCGATGTACCAGTCAGAGATGTTGGAGGGAGTGATCGAAGAATGGGCTGGAAGAGACTCAACACAATTTGATTGGCGAGCAGGAGGAGTTGTATAGCGTTGAGGACAGGAATCAACGGTATGGCCGTCGAACTTGCATATTTGACACCTCGAAGAGTAGCGACTACGACCACCATTGTTTGAGCGACCTTGAAAACGACCTGACGAGAAAGGAGGGCCGCGACCAGGAGGACCATGACCGCGACCAGGAGGGCGGGCAGTCTGGGAAAAAAATGAAGGACCGTGGGAGTCGTTATGGAAGAGTCACTGAGGGATCTTGTAAACAGATCATGCGATTAGGCCATGGCGAGGAGATTGGAGAAGTTTGGGAGAAGAGAAATATTGATTTGCGAGGCAGAGAAACCGTGAAATTCAGGGCCAAGAGCACGAAAAACCAATGAGATTTATCAGTGTCATCAAGAATGCATCCCATGGATTCTAGTTGGTCACAAATATTCTTGAAAAGAGTACCATACTCGGCAACGGTGCGGTGGCCTTTCTTGATGGTTTGAAGCTCGTCCTTAAGGTAAAGTTCTCGAGCCTTGGACAGTTGGTTAAAAGCGGTTGTAAGATTTGTCCACATTTCTATCGAGGAGCCAAGAAGACACAAACGATTTGATCACGTGCGGTCCCAGAAACAAAATCAGGATTCGACTCAAAGCGACCATCCTTGTAAACAGTAGACGGAGGAGCCGGAGATGATCCATCGACGAATGGGAGGAACTTTTGAGTAGTCAAAAGAGGGTGGATTTGAGCATACCACATGGGGAAGTTTGTGGATTTTAACTTGACGGTAATGAGATGCGTCATGTCATGTAGCGTGAGAGTAGAATCGAAGACCGAGGCAGGCGAGGAGGTGGTGGGTGACGGATCGACCATGGAAGAAGATAGAGAAGGGAGACAAGAGGAAAGAGTTTTCAACTATTAGGCTGATACCATGTGTTGGGATATGAATCCTAGAAACAAGTCCTAATTGATGAGATTAAGTTTTGATGGCCAAACAACAACTTAAAGTTAATAATATATGTGGAAAAAGTCAACCTAACTAAGTCATCTTGTGAAGTCAAAAGAATAGAAGTTACTCATCTTATATGATAAATATATTCTAACTATTAGGAACTAAGCTGATGATGAATTGTATAGACAACTTATAGAATATGACTTAAAAATACTCTTCTATATGTAGTTCAGTTGAAGTATTGATAGGTTTCATATTTATAAGTTTGTATTGTATTGTAATCAACATAGTTAGTTCAAGATCAGAAGACTAGAAGTCAGAACATAAGACTGAGAAGACTACAATATCAGTTGAAGTATTGAAGATAAGAAGACTACCAAGAAGAGTAGATTGAAGCATTAAAGAAGTATTCTTAATAAGCTAAGTACAGAAGTCAGAAGTGTGCTTAAGCAGAATAAGAATAGTAATACTAAAAAGAGTATTTTACTGTGCTGAGGAATAAGTTTGAAAAACTTATTTGAAGGACATAACTGAATATATTTGAAGATATAAAGACTAGTTTAAAACAGTTGGAGTCGGTTACAAGAACAAGTTACAAAAAAGGTTAAGAGTTAGTTGGAGTTAGATTCACAAACTACTAACTATCCTACTAAGTTCTATAAATACCGTGGGATCTTCTACAGGAAAAGACTACTGCTACGATTCATATTCTGAAGCATTCAAGAGCAAATAAAAAGTCTTAGAAGAATTCAAAAAAACTCACAGAGTTTGAAGAAGATCACAAAGAAGAAGCCACGGTTTTAAAGAGGAGATTCAAATGCTACTAAAGAGAAATTTTACTTTTTGTTTGTGTTTTTTTTGTTTTAAACAAGCGTGCTAGTTGCTTTACTGAATTACTAGTTGATAGATCGAAGATGTACCTGGTGGTATAATCGATAAGATCGAAGTCTTAGACTTGGGACTTAAAACCACAAGGAACTCAAGGAGTTAATAAAACATCACAACTGGGATTGTGAGAGTGGATGTAGACATTTGTCGAACCACTATAAATCTTGTGTTCATTTACTTACTGTTTTATATTCTTAAGTTTTTAAAGAATTCGTATAAACAACTTGATTGAGAAATCTTGTTGAGTAGACGAATTGCTTGATACTAAGAACAGTATTGTTCATTGAGTAAAATTCATAATCAAAGTTGAGTATAAACTAAAGGCTCACATTAAAACTGAGAAGTACTAAGCTGATCTCAGATAAGCACAGTACTATTCAAGAACACTAAATTCCGCAAATTACTCTTATATTTTAGGAAATGTTTTAAAAGTCTATTCACCCCTCCCCTCTAGACTTTTCAGGCTTATTCTAATCTTAGACTCAACTTGGGACCAACACCATGTTAGAATGTTTACACCAAATAGAATGATTTTCATTAGCCTCAAAGTGACCATAAGGTCATAGTTTTATACAAGAGATACTAAGGGTGTGTATTGTTTATGGATTATGTAGGATTTTTTTAGAATTTCAAAGTTTGGGGGTATTCAATTCAAATTTTCAAAAGTCTTTAAAATTTCTGAGGTATTCAATACGAATTTTAAAAAGTCTTAAAAAAATATTTGGGTATTCAACAGTCTATAGATTTTAATACTGTATGGATTTTGTTGGATTCTCCTCCAAAAATATAAATAAATTACACTATCCAAAATCTCTTCTAAAAACTAGAGATTTCAACGGATTCAAAAAACTATGAAGACAAAAGGTCAGAAGTAGGTATGACAATATTGACTCAATCTGCGGGTACCCGTCCCGCCCCGCGAGCTTTGGGCCAAGTCGGATCCGCCCTGTATTGAGAACGGGTCGGGTCTGCCCGCCCCATATATGAACGAACCGGGTCTGGGTCTTATGTCCGACCCACGAGTATCCGACCTGACCCAAATTATTATATAAACTTTTTATATATATATATATATATATGTTTTATTGGTAAAATACTTATATATATATATATAATATATATAACATGAAAAATATTTATATTATTGTGAATTGTTTCAATGTATATTCAATGTATATATGTATGAAAAATATCATTTTCAATTATGAGAAACAACTTAAATAAATTCAACATGATATGAAAAATGGGTCCGTCCCGATCCTCACGAGGCGGGGCACGGGGGCGACTATCTAGGACGCGTACGGGTCGCAGGACGATTTCAGGCATAATAGTATAACGGTAAAATATAAATTTATTAAACTAACATTAATTTTCTTTCTCGAAAATGACGATAACTTAATACTAACAATTACTCCAATATCTAATTAAAGGATTTTATCACTGTAGTAGGCTTATGAAGTACCAGTAGTATAGTACCTATAAATTATTTGGAGTGCTTTTAACTTTGTATTCCATATTTTCAATTTCCATTTTAATATATTTTCTTTATCTATTCTATATATATATATATACAAGTCTCACATTTACCTTTAGAAAAATATATATACTTCATTATATTTTTCTTTATCTATTATATATATATATATATATATATACTTCATTACGTTTAAGTATTTTATCTCATCTTGACATCGCGGTGATCAAATTTGGCAATCGACATCTGAATTTTTATTTGGTTCAAATTAATTAAATTTTTTGAATGATAATAAATTAAAATAATGTGGTAATTTAGGGAATACTTTGAAGCATGACAACTTTTTTTCAGATATTGATTCAAATGCAAATTACTTTATCAATAGAAAAAAAGATTGTCCTCGAGATTCTTGAGTTTGTACATGCTTTGGTTTATATTAAGGAATATACCAACATTCCATGTATATAACATTAATTGTATTTAAATTCCCTACAATCATGTAAATCAGTTATTGTATATACAGGTATTCCAACCTCGCCATGGTTAACGGTGATCATATCTCATTGTTCACATGGTATCAGCCTAAACGCTACACCTAAAATCCCTAACCCTAATTCTCTTCCTCTCTGCCGCCGCCGCCTTCCCTATATTCTTCGCCGAGCTTGTCCCCCTCGACTATCTCTCTTCAATGGAAGATTCCTCCATCCCTATGAATGTCCTTATTCATATGGTCACGGTGAAACTCTCTTCTTCCAACTATCTCCTATGGAAGAAGCAGGTTGTCTCGATGCTCACTTGTGCCGATCTCTATGCCCTCGTGGATGACACATTCGCTCCCCCTGACGCCACTCACACTACCTTTGCTGCCTAGAAATCGAAGGATCAGAAAGTACTTGCCCTTCTTCTCTCCTCTCTCACTGAAGAAACCCTACTCGAGGTCGTTCAATGTGACACAGCCCGGGACATTTGACTCGCTCTGGAGGATGCCTTCACCCACTCCTCCCAGTCACGCATCACCCAACTTCATGAGGAGCTCTGTCTCCTCAAGCGTGACTCTTCTCCTGTTGACGATTATGGTCGGCGTTTTAAGGTATTATGCGACCAACTTGCCGCTATCGGTAAACCAGTGGACAAATTTGACATGTTACACTGGTTTCTATGGGGTCTTGGCCCCAAATTCAGTGGCTTTACAGACACTCGAATGGCCTTCTCGTCGGTCCCCGCCTTCCGCAAATTGCTTCATCAGGCTGTGGCCTTTGAAATCGTGAACAAGCCTGATTCGGCAGAACCTTCACCTGCTGACTTTTATGCCCGTGGTCAATCCTCTGCTCGCCCTCAGCCCCGCGATCATACTGGTGGTCGCCCCTCTGCTGCCTCTCGTGGCATCCAAAATTATTTCTCTGGTGGTCGCGGGGGCCGGAAGTCCTACGTCCCTCGCTGCCAAATTTGTCGTGGCGAGCACTATGCCAACAAATGCCCCTAACGATTTGTTCGCGGTCCGGATCCTCGCCAGCCTGCTCACTCCCCTGCTCACCTGTCCGAGGACCCGACCGCCAATATTGCCCAGGCTTTTCACTCGGCATGCTCCGTCTCCTCGCCAGCCTCCTCAGATTGGTACGCTGACTCAGGAGCTTCAGCCCACATGACTTCTAGTACCTCACATCTGGACACCTCGGCACCTTATTCCGGTAATGGTCAAGTCATTGTTGGTAACGGTAATTCCTTACAGATCTCTCATATTGGGTCACATTCAGTCTCTAAGGATCTTGGTCTTCTGGATGTTCTTGTTGTTCCTCATATCACCAAGAACCTCTTGTCTATTAGCAAGCTAACATCTGATTTTCCAGTTGATGTTTGCTTCTCTAACAACTCATTTGTCATTCAGAATCGAACTACAAAGAGGGTGGTGGCTCAGGGCCGTTGTGAACAGGGGTTGTACGTGTTGGAACGAGCAATCCCAGCTTTGGTCGCTGCTTTGAAGCCGCCTGATGTTACTCAAACTTCTTTTGATCGTTGGCATTTCCGTTTGGGGCATGTCCCTTTTAATATTATTAAGGATTTAGATAGGTTAGGGCATCTATCTGTTAGTTCGCTTTTACCAAACCCAAATGTTTGCACCTCTTGCCAGTTGGCCAAGAGTAAACGATTATCCTTCAATATAAATGAAAAACGTGCTTCTAAGATTCTTGAGTTGGTTCATTGAGATCTCTAGGGCCCTGCTCCTGTTAATGCCACTTCAGGTTTTCGCTATTATGTTGTGTTTGTCGATGACCATTCTCGCTTCTCATGGTTGTATCCTCTCCATGCCAAGCTTTCACAAATTTGTGTGCAATCAGTTTTCCTCGACCATCAAGTTTTTTCAGAGTGATGGTGGTACGGAGTTTGTCAACAAAGATGTTCGCAGTTTTATGGCCGAGCATGGCGTATTACATCGTGTGTCATGCCCATACACCCCTCAGCAAAATGGTCGCGCTGAGCGAAAACATCGACATATCACTGAAACTGTATTGTCTATGCTCTTTCATGCTAATGCCCCATCAGAATTTTGGTTCGATGCCTTTGCCACTGCCGTTCATCTTATTAACTGGATCCCGTCCTCGGTCTTGGGCGGCCTATCTCCATTTCAGATTTTGTTCGGAATTGTGCCCCTTTATGGAAATCTCAAGACCTTTGGGTGTCGGGTGTTCCCTTACCTCCGAGACTATACCTTGAATAAGTTATCTCCTCGCAGTCGACCATGTATATTCTTGGGATACAGTAGCCAACACAAGGGTTTTCGGTGTCTTGATCCTGGTTCATCCAAAACTTTTGTTACTCGTCATGCTATATTTGATGAAGAGTGCTTCCACTTTTCAGGTTCTACTCGGCCCATGCCAACCAATGCAGTGTTCTCATCTTTTTTGGATGCCGAGTCTGACTCATCGCCTGCTCCCCCACCTGAGTCCATTCCTCCCAATTCGACCATGCCCTGCTCGACATGCACATCTGACCCTGGCGAGGAACCCCTTCCTCTGCCAGCCACTATTGCAGAGCCACCTGCCCCACCTAAACTGGCCGAGCAACCCCTGCCGACCATTCCTCCTCCGATGCAGTGACCACAATCTAATCACAGAATGGTCACGCGAGCGAAATCTGGAATCTTCAAGCCAAAGTATCCACTAAACCTGGCCTCCACTGCCTTGCTTAGTGCTCTTACTGCCTCCTCGGAACCCCGTGGTTTCAAATCTACGAGTTAACAACACTTGGGATCTTGTTCCTCTCCCTCGGAATGCGAACATTGTTGGTTCCAAATGTGTTTTTCGAACCAAGTACAAATCTGATGGTTCCATTGAGCGGCACAAAGCCAGATTGGTCGCTCAAGGCTTTACCCAAATCCCTGGCACAGACTTCTCTCACACCTTCAGTCTGGTTGTTAAGGCGACCACAATTCGTGTTATCTTGGCTCTCTTTGTTCGCTTCAACTGGCCCCTCCATCAACTGGATGTCAAGAATACCTTTCTCAATAGCTATCTCCAGAAACCAGTTTTCATGGCTCAACCTCCTGGTTTTGTCGATCCTCAGCTCCCGGATCATGTTTTCAAATTGAAAAAGACTTTATATGGTCTTCGCCAGGCTCCCTTGGCTTGGTTCCAACGGTTCAGCTCCTTCTTGCTCGGCATTGGATTCAAGGAGTGCAAGTCTGATTCCTCGCTATTCTACCTATTTCAGGGATCCTCGGTCGTCTATCTACTCTTGTACGTGGATGATATTATTGTCACTGGCAACGACCCATCCACACTTGCTCGCTTCATTGCTCGGGCGAACAAGGAGTTTGCACTCAAGGATCTTGGCCGCCTCAACTATTTTCTGGGTTTGGAAATCTCTTACACCTCTTCTGGATTGTTCGTCGGGCAGTCCAAATACGCTCGCGAAATTCTTGAGCAAGTAGATCTTCAAGATTCCAAGCCTATTGCCACCCCCTTGGCCGCGGGTGAGACCCTTATCAGCACGGGTGACCCATTCTCAGATCCGACCCTTTATCGCTCATTGGTGGGCGCCCTCCAGTACCTCACCATCACTCGACTTGATCTATCCTTCTCGGTAAATCATGTCAGTCAGTTTCTTCAGGCGCCGACCAGCGACCACTTCTCGGCAGTGAAGAGGATTCTTCGCTATGTCAAGCATACTATCAACTACGACCTTTCCTTCACTCGCCGACCACACTCCTCTGTGGTCGCCTACTAAGATGCTGACTGGGCTCGATGTGTGGAAACGTGTCGCTCTACCTATGGTTACTCGGTTTTCTTAGGTGGAAATCTGGTGTCTTGGAGTGCCAAGAAACAACCCACCGTTGCTCTCTCCAGCTCTGAATTGGAGTATCGTGCCTTAGCCAACACAGCTGCCGAGGTCGTTTGGCTAACCTCTCTGCTCCGCATTCCACTACCTGCTCGCCTTACTCTCCTTTCCGACAACAACATCGCCCTATTTCTCAGTTAGAATTCAGTTGCTCACAAACGGGCAAAGCACATTGACATTGACTGTCATTTTGTTCACGAGCTCGTCACCTCTGGCAAGCTATCCACACAGTTTGTCCCCACACATCTTCAGCTCGCCGACATCTTCACGAAGAGCCTTCCTCGCCCGACGTTCGAGTTCCTTTGTTCCAAGCTCTGCGTTTTTTTCTCATCCCACGCATCACTTGACTGGGGATATTAAGGAATGATTGACTCATTCCTTGTATATAACAACATTCCTTATATATAGCATTAATTATATTTAAATTCTATACAATCATGTAAATTAGTTATTGTAATCTTCATGTTCATGTGACTGTATTATCTGCAGAAAGAAAATTTTCTAAATTAAAATTGCTAAAAACATATCTACGATCCACTATGTCACAAGAAAGATTAGAAAGAAAATTTTCTAAATTAAAATTGCTAAAAACATATCTACGATCCACTATGTCACAAGAAAGATTAAATGAACTAACAACAAGAAAGATTAAATGAACTAACAATTATGTCACAAGAAAGATTAAATGAACTAACAACAAGAAAGATTAAATGAACTAACAACTTTATGTATTGGAAAAGATATACTAGAATAAATTAACTATGAAGATATTATTGATGAATTTGATTATCAAAATGCTAGAAGAATTTTTTTTTTTTTTTTTTGAAAGCTAGAAGAAATCATTTTAAATAATTTATTTTTAAAAGTTTATTCATTTTTAATATTGTTCATAAAAGGGACCCTTTTTTTTGTTTTTGCCCCATAACTACAAAATCTCAGAACGGCTCTATAACTCACGTTTTGATAATCAACCCTCGATTTCGAGTGCTGTTCGATGTTGTCTCATGTTTGCCTACTTAAACGATTACTCTACGGATTTCGTCAAGCTCCACGACCTTGGTAAGATACTTCCGCTCTTCAATCCTTTGATTTGGCGAGTTCATACGTGTATTTTCACCTAAGGTGGAGTAGGGAGGTTGCTCGTTCTTCAATTGAGGTCCAATATCATCGTGCATTGGCACGCATTACCTTTCGTTCTTCAATTGAGGTCCAATATCGTGCATTGGGCGTAGCGTATGCTAGCTCCCACGCATTACTTCTCGAGTAACGCTTTCATCTTCTTCTCATCTAGCCACCCGCTTAATCTAGTTCAACACTCCTATTTAAAATACATAACCATTGATCTCCACTTTGTTCATATCAACAAAAGTTAATCTATCTATTGCTTATTAATTATGTCATTACAAGTACAAAATATCTTGACATATGACATATCGATTTTGTTGGGACGTATAAGTAAAACTTATCGATAGTTGTAGATGAGTCTTTACTATCAAAATTGTCTTTATAATGATTGAAGATATAAATTTATTTTAAACTAGTTATTTATTTGAATTCATTTTCCTATTTATAATTATTCGAGTATAATCATCTACTAACATTTGTGGTGAAGATTAATGGTAAAGTATTCACTAAAATTATCAATTCATATTAATTAGAATATTTCAAAAACTTATTTTCCTTCTTTCTTTTCTATTCTAGATATTTTTATATTAAGATTACTGCAGATTTCTTGAACATTAGTCAAATAATCACCATTATTCCGATGATCTTGAATTTTAAAATTTTGATAATTAGTAATAATGAACGTTCTTTGATTTTAATAGGGTAGTGATTTATTTTACATAAAAATTAATGATAAGTAATATTATATTATTGTTGAGTATTCCAATAACTGACATAAAGAAATATAATTATATTAAAGTGTGCTTATATTAAAGTGTGCATAGTTTAAGTGGTAAAAGCTTTAGATCAGAATGAGTTAAAAATATAAAAAAATATGTTTGTACAGGGATATAGTTTTTCAAAACTAAATTTTGAAATCATAGTACGTAAATGGAAGAGTCTATGAATACTCAAATTCTAAATTAAATAAGTATAAAATGAAGATATCAAAGTAAAAGTAAAAAGATATGAAGTAGCACAATGTAAAATTAAACTCATGATATATATGTGGAAAATTAAACATCACAATTCATAACATAGAACATACTGATAAAAAATTGTGATAATATATAAATTTCAAGTGAATTACAAAGCTATCAAATAAGACATTAATCTAATCCTACATATCATAATTAATCCACTATAGATCTCACCATAAATCTTTCCATGCAAAATTAACTATGTTTAGGAGTGTGAGCGTGGTGGTGGCTATAACTAGGAGCATGAGCGTGATGGTGGTGCCTTTGGCTAGGAGCGTGAGCGTGATGGTGGTGGTGGTGGTGACGACTGCGGTGGTGGTGGGAATCTTGCACGTGACCGTGGCTATGAGGAAATGGAGCACGACGATAAGACGAAAAAAGGTCCCAAAAATTATCTTCTTGTTTCAAGATTCTCTCCGTTAAGCTTAAATTTAAAAAAGAAGAATCTTCATCCACCGAAAGAGAAAGAGAGGGGTTAATCAAGAGTAGGAGGGCCACAACCAATGCAAAAGAGTAGACCTTAGACATTTTAGTATTTTTTGAATGCAAGTTGTTTTTAATTTTGTGATGTTGTAACTTGTAAGATTGAGAAGAATGGAGCCTTTTTATAGGGAGAAGTGTGTGAGTTTTTGAGAATTAATACGTTTAATTAATTAATTTTCCTTATTACATTAAATTAGAATTAGAGAGAATTTAATGTTTAATTAATAAAAAATTGACTATGAGAGAATTTAAACGTATTGATTAAATGTAAATTACTCGAAAGTCTGTGTAGGCTAATTTAATATTAAGAATCCACAAAATAATACTCCGTACTCATTTTGAGAGAAAATATTAAAAGGAAAAAATTGATTGGTCTTATAGTAACTATATATTTAAATTGATTGGTCTTATAGTAACTCATTTTGAGAGAAAATATTAAAAGGAAAAAATTTAAAACGAATGCATTAAAATGAAAAATGTGAAATGTATCTAGTCGTTTTAATTTTGGGGAGAAAAATTCAAGGACACAAGTACAGTATCATTATTCGTGTTTTTTTTAAGCCATAAGGTTAAACAATTTTAAACTAAAAAAATTGAATTGATCTTTCGACAGCAAGCATTATAACTTGCTTGATTCTAGAACTTCAATTTCTTCCCACAAATAATACTAACCAATTTATTTATTTAAAACATATTTACATATTAAATTTTAATATATCAAATTTGCGTATTCAATTGTCTTTCTTCTCCTATATCACCTATAAATAAATACAGAGTGCCCAATGGATTATAAAATTATTGATTCATTTTTCAATCAATTAATTCAATTTTTGTATATATATATAACCACGAGCTTCATTGTTTTTTTTTTTTTTTTTTGACAGACGAGCTTCATTGTTTGTTCATGTCATAATAAAGAATTCACTTGGCCACCTTAAAAAAAACAATTTGAATGATAAAAGATCTACTGCATAATAAAGAATTCCCATGTATTTTTTTTATCTACAGATCTACTGCATAATTTCCTTTTTAATTAAATAAGTTTAATTATATATTTTTATATTTTATCATAAGTATGTGAAAATTATAAATTAAAGTCAAAATTTTCATTATAATGTATACGACACGAGATTATAATCAAGCTTGTTCACGAGCTAACGAGACGAATATCATTGTGTTTATGTTGACAAACTTTATTAAAAAGCTCGAATGAATATATTTTTCAAAACGTGCCTCGATTAATAGTTCGTTAACGGCTTGATTTGATTATGTCCCTATTTAGAGGGGTTTATTGATGCAGGGAGTGATGGGTTATTTTTGTTGCAGGTTTGGCCTTCATTAATAATGAAGAAGGATAGATGGAACTTATAATGCCAGCTGCCTAAATTAAAGCCTTTGGCGAAGTGCATGTTACTGGAACAGGATGAATGAAGGAAATGGTGATGAGTTGGAAGATTATAATGTAGAAAATGATCTTCTACAAGAGGATGATATTGTGGAAAGTACGATGGAATTGCTGAAAATGATAACGATTGTGAAAAGTAATGATATTTTCATTATTTTATATAAGTATGTGCATATTGTGAAGGTGAAATTTATTTTTATGAATGTACAAATTTTTGTTGGACAAATGAAAAAGAAAAATATACTTCGTACTAAACAGGCTTCCCGAGGATCATGATATTCAATCTATCCTTAGGACTAATATTACTGTCCATTGGGCCAATTGAATTTCGAGCAAAGCTCTTTATGGATTGATCAATTTTAGGAATTATTTGCATTTTAGAAATTTCGAATTCAAGATTTAAAGAGAAACATGTCCTTAAGTCTTAAACCTACACTATCAGATAAGTGTTCCGTTCAATTTCTTTCTCACTTTTTTTTTTTTTTTTTGATTGTCCAATTTCATTATGCTCGTTATCTTTCTAAAATAATACTATTCACACTATTTTATATTCATCCTCCAACTATCACTTATTAACTATCACTTATTATTACTTAAATTGTAGTTCACTTTATTTATAAATAGCCATTTTATTTATAAATGAGCTCCCAGTCTCCCACAATGCTCCATCATTCATTAAATCTATCTAATTTATATGTAATGAATTTGGACAGAGGAATTTGGACGGAGGAAGTGTTAACACAAACCAACACAAATGATAAACTCAAACAACTAACAAAAAATCAAATGAATCGAAGAAAAGAACAAAACACAGATTTACGTGATTCGGTCAAGGTGATCTACATCCACGAAGGATAGAGGCTCTCTTTCACTAGTATGAGTAAATGCTACAGATTAAAAGTATGAATCTCTCAGGGCATGTTTGTTTTGGGACTCACCCGTCCGGACGTGGGACGCTTGTTCTACTTCGGGATTTCCCCATCCAACTACACTCATCCCTAAAAATACCTATACATCCTACTATTACATCCCATCCAACCACTCTTACACAATTTGATTTGACATAAAGTTACATCTCATCCTACTCAAAATCCCAAAACAAACACACACAATTACTATTCATCAGGATTTCCCCATCCAAGATTTCCCCATCCAGGACCTTCCCCCATCCTACATGATCCCAAAACAAACATACGCTCAAGAACTTGCTAACTCGCTCAATTATTCTCTAATTAATTGATCAAACTTATTCAATATGAACTAATGGGTATTTGTAGATGAACAATGCCCTATTGAACTGCTAATATCTAATTCTCCAACTGCCATGAACAAAATAATCGAATAGAAATTAACTCTCAAAACTAAGTGAATCAGACGACTTGACTCAACTGATTTGGGTATCAGTTGATATGGCTCAGATGACTTGGACCTTAACTCCGCTGATAAGATCAAAAGACATAGACTTAGGAGAGTTGTCTTATCACTATCAAACGAGATGACTCCATATCAGATGACAAGGCCTATTAGTTGAGATAACCAAACTTCCTCAACTGATCTGATTCAGACCAGATGGCTTTCAAACAATGCGGCTCTTCTTCTATCATGTCTTAGAATCAGCTAAGACAACATCCAATTTACATTACTTCGTAACACCGAAGTATGTTTTAATAAAACAAGACAAATTAATATTTTTCAGCAAAGTAACAAATACCCACTAAAATTACACATTAGTTGAGTCTATAAAATAAGACAAATTATAAACTGCATATATATTATTACTAATGGAAGGTTTTGAGGGTGGAGTAGTTGAGTCTGAAGACCTAAAATAGACAGTCATTTCTCCTTGCAGCAAATAAGACACTTTGCCGGTAATCGTGGAAGAAAGTGAAACAAGAAAAACAAAGGGACTCCAAAACTCCAAAATTCCAAATCACCCTTCTTCCTTTTTTTTTCACTATAATAAATAGACTTCCAAACACTTCAGGTCAAAGTAGCTCTGGATGACATTTGACTTAATATTAGTAGGAGACTAGGAGTATTATTTTATTTTCATACATGTTATAAGAGAATATTACAAGGGAGTACATCCCTAGAACAATATTACAAATAGGTGCACATATCATATTATACTCCCTTCTTCTCCACGTTAGATTGTTTCTCTTTCCATTTTGTTCGGTCCCATATTAAATTGATCCTTATTAAAATGATAAAAAAATTGTATTCTTTTCAATTATTTTATTCTAATATCTTAAAATAATATCTTAAAATAATTACACCAAATAACATTACATTTTTAACATAAAAATATATATTTTTGTCATATTCTCTTCAATTGACTAATAACAAAAGACTATTTTATCATTTATAATACTAATAAAAACAATATATACAATTTTACTACCTATCTATTTCATTTTTATATTTTTTTAATTAAGAGTGTTTGTTTGCAAACTCTACCCATAATTTGAAAACACTGTCTTAAAAATAAAAAATGTAAAGGAAAACTTCGAAAAAAGTAATCTTGGCTCCTTTAACTTGTACCCCTAAATTTATGATTGTGAACAACTTAATTTATTTTCAAATCCTCTTAAAAAAAATAAAAAAATGCACGCTCTCCCATACGTATAAACTATAAAGTAAAATAAATTCCTCATTTTTCTTTTTAAACTCATCTTCTGTCTAATGATAGTTTTTGAGTATATATTTACATATATTAAATTAAAATTAATTTATTTGACGAGATACTTAATAGGGACATATAACAAACAGAACCTCCAAGTACAGATTTTGTTATAAACATGTACCCTAAATAATACTATTTGTGTATGGGAAAAATACAGAAATACGAGTACGAGTGAGGGAAATGGCAAACTAAAATGTGGGTCTCGCGGAATAATTGACCACTATTATTCCACTTGAGGCCATGTGAGTTTACAGTTTTTCTTCTTCACAATAATTGTAAATTCCAAAAGAATAAAAACGAATTCATCAAAATAATCATTTTTTTTCTTTGGATTATACTTTCATTACATATGCCTTGTTTTTATAAATTATAGTATCAAACAATAAATTTAAAAAATATCGTCCATTCGTACCCCTCCCTCTAAAGCAATTTTTTTGTTTACACAAAATTACTCAACCTCATTTTTGTGTGTGTCAATATTGGATCCAGAAGAATGTTTAATCTGGGGTTAAAGAAAATTTAGTTGTGATATAAGTAAAAATGAATGAAAATGGAGTCAATTTATCCATGCATCATCAATTGATCAGACTTAGCAGCACAAAATTGAAATATTCTCGAGGTGAAGCTAGGAAACAATCACAATTTATTAAATTATGTAGATTTTTTTAATTCTTTGATAAATATTGATAGTGATATTTATAGACCATCGATCTAACATTACAATTGTCTCACATAAAAAATTATCCACAAAACAATATTCTAAAAGATCATAATGAATAATGATATTTATAAATAAATCTTGAGCTACCTGTCCACCATTACAATTAAAAAAAAAAAAAAAAAAAAAAGCACGTACGTAGATCATAACACTCTGTAATATTGTAAACTAAGATGAGACCCGTAGGCATGCATAATATTTTCATTTTTGCTTGTTTTCATTTTGTTTTCGTTTTCGTACCTATTTTTTTTTTTTTTTCATTTTAACTCATTTTTTAGAAAATACATTATTAGAATTTAATAAAAATAGTATATAACTTAAATTTATACATAAAAAATAGAAAAATTGTGTATTAAAAAAATGCGATTTGTCAAAATATAAAATCGAAACCGAACTGCCATTTTTCGGTTACGGTTCGATTTTTGAACCGTAACCGACAGTTTAACCGGTTTGACGGTTAAAAACTGCCCATCACTTCAAGAAACATGGGGAATAACGACGAAAATTTTGCGATAAATCTAAATTTCATCGCTAAAATCAATTTTTAGCAACGAAATATAAATTTTCGTCGCTAATTTGTTAGATTTAATATTTGCAACAAAATTTATATATTTCATCGCTATATTAGCAACAAATTGCTTCATTTTGTTGTTAATAATCAAAACAACAATGAAAATTATATTTCGTCGCTAATATTTTGCGATAAAATAAAAAATTTAGTGGCTAATTTCTTGAAATTAATTTTTGCAACAAAATTTATATATTTCATTGCTATATTAGCAACAAATTGCTTCATTTTGTTGTTAATAATCAGAACATCAATAAAAATTATATTTCGTCACTAATATTTTGCGATGAAATAGAAATTTTCGTGGCTAATTTCTTGAAATTAATTTTTGCAACAAAATTTATGTATTTCATCGCTGTATTAGCAACAAATTGCTTCATTTTGTTGTTAATAATCAGAACAGCAATGAAAATTATATTTCGTTATTAATTATATTTCCATCACTATATTAGCAACACAATATTTTATTATTAATAATCAAAACAATAATGAAAATTGTATTTCGTCTCTAATATTTTAGTGATGATATAGATTTTTTTTCATGTTTAATTCTCATGAATTAAAAATAGTTGTCGTTTAAACATAATAAAGGAAAAAAGTTTGAGTGCATGCACATTGTGAAATAATAGAGACGATTCCAGCACTATGATGTTTGAAATAATAGGATCAATATAATTTCATTTACTTTTACTCATTAATTTGACATATTAAGTTTTTTATTTAATTTATTTTGGGGTATAATTTCTAGATTTCATCCTGTATAATTTGTTTTATGTTTTTATGTTTTCTTGATTTCATTAATTATTTATTGTTATTCCCACTATAAAAATGAGGGAAGAGTACTACTTTAACTATGCATATTAAATCAAGAAAATTGGTTTATATAATTAAATGTTTAATAATTCTCCAAATTTTGTGTCTTATAAATTAGTTTGAATGTTTATAAAAAATATTTATAAATATGATGATGCAAATGAAGATGGACATAAAGATGAGAGGATGAAGATTGAATGTAATATTTATTATTTTTTTGGAATTGTTAGAGTAACATTGATTTTTTACAATTGAAATTATTTTAAAAATTACAATATATATACATATATATATATATAATTGTTACAAGTTAAAAATTAAGGGTTAGTCTTATGTGAAATATTGCATACATGCATTTCATCCCAATTAGACAAGTCAAAACCCTAAGTTCAAAAGTCAAATTAAGTCAATTTTAAAAAATTCGCGGGTCATAATCCTGGATCCGGGTTACCCAGAAAATTCGCTGGTTGCAAACAGGTGGTTTACTACATGACCAAAATATTGTTACTACAAGACCAAAACATTACCACTACAAGGCCAAACATTTAATACTACATGTCAAAACATTCTGAAAAATTCACAAAAAAATAAAGTCTCCAGAATATTTTTTGAACATGTAGTAATACACTTTTGACCTTGTAGTGATAAAATTTTGGTCTTGTAGTAACATTGTTTTAGTCATGTAGTAGCCAAATAAGTCAAAATTATTTTAGTAATTTTACCCCCAAAAAATAAGTGTCCAGAATATTTTTGAACTTGTAGTAATACACTTTTGACCTTGTAGTAACAAAATTTAGTTCTTGTAGTAACATAGTTTTGGTCATGTAGTAAAATAATAGTATATTAGAGTGAAAATAAATATTTTAATTTAGGTTGACCCACTTTGACCCGTGTTGACCCGCGTTGACTCGTGTTGACCCACAAATTTTGACCTAATTTACCTTAATTAGTCATATTGCATGTATGCAATATTGCATATAAGTTTTTGCCAAAAATTAATCAATTAATATACGTGAAATAAATTATTAAATAAGTAAAATTAACTAAATTAGTAACAATTGAATACATATATAATTAATATTAAAAATGGAATCAAAGAGTTGTCTGCCCGAGTGGTGGGCGCCCATCCACCCGGAATAATTTCGTCGCTGCGACAAAATTATTTCATCGCTAACTTAGCGACAAATTTTTTCACGGCAGTTTTCTTGTAGTGCATGTGTAGACACCCGCGTGACCGCGTAAATGATTGTAATAAATTTATAATATATTTTAATTTTAATTTATTAATTAAAAAATCATTTTTAAAACACGTATAGACTTGTAAATTTATTTTCTATTAAAAAAAATGAAATGTTGTAGCAACATAAATTACATCCCACGTAACATATAGAAGAAACAATAGAATTGAAAATTATAATTTTATTTATAAAATAAATTAATATACGAAATTACAAATTGCGGAGAACTTTCTTATAGACACACATTTATTGTTAGTTTTCATATTTTTTCATTTGGATCTAAACAAAAAAAATTCAATCCACTCTTCCTAATGACTCTAATTACATCACACATATAAAAGTAACAATAGAATAAATAATTATAATTTTATTTATAAAATAAATTAATATACAAAATTACAAATTGAGGAGAACATTTTTGTAGACAACATTTATTGTAAGTTAACATATTTTTTCATTTGGATCTAGACAAAAAAATTTCAATCCACTCATGACTCAAAATATTGCAGAACCCGAATTTCAGATCAATGTTCCTATCAAGCATTGTTGGGACACCACTTTAATCAATATAAAAAAGAACATTTGATTAAGATTAATTAAAATTCTACTCCCTCCGTCCCATAATAACTTTTACACTTTCTTTTTTGGGACATCCCACAATAACTTTCACACCCTTAAAATGGAAAACCCTTTACAAACTCCACTCTCACAATATCCTCAATTTTACACAAATGTCATTACTTTTTCTACACACATACACAAAAGTCAACTCATTCTTTACTTTATACATAAAGGTTTACAAAATTACCCCTCAAAACTCCACTCATTACTACACTTTCTTAATATTTATGCCCATCTACCTATGAAAATTAATATAGGACGGAGGGAGTATATAATATTAAGTAATGCAATATAAAAAATATTATGCACATGACAAAGAATGTCTGACCTGTTTGATTAAAATTACATGTTTCATGTATAAGATAATCTACATATTTTTATCTGGCTTAAAAGACTAATGTTGAATTATTTGAATTAATGTGAAGTCCAAGTTTTTTTTTTTTCTTCTGAGAAGTTAATTTAAAGATTCTTCTATTTGAAAATCAACCAGAAAACATTGATCTTGAAATATTGAAGACAAATACTACAAGAGAACTCTAGAACCAGATATTTAAACTTGACAATGACTTGTGACAATTAAGAATGCACAACTATATACTGATTTATTCAATTTATGTATATAGTACAATTTAAAAAAAAAAAAAAAAAAACCACATACTTGCTTGCATAGGTAATTAAGACGTATTAAATTGAAATTAAATTTTTTCAGACTCTTATTAAATTTTAATGACCGTTTCTTTGTATTGATAAATTTATGTATAAAATAAATAAATTGAAGAGTCCACTTATTAATAAAATAATTAATTATAAATAAAATGAATAACAATTCAAATAAATAATTTTAGATAAAATAATGTAATTTTTTTTTTTTAACTAATGAAAATTGAACATAAATAGAAACATTGATCATGGCTGTTTATAGGTGACCTGAACAATAATTTCTTACCGTGAAATACAAGAAAGTTTGGGGTACTCTCGTAATTTAACAAAAAATGACTAGGGAGTGGAAAAACGTGGCGGTCATGTATGAATTGAAAAGATCTTGTTTTAGGGGCACTTAATAAAAAATAGACGTTAGAGTTACGGCTAAATTTCCGAGGTTAATAAATAAACGGTGCCGCTGACGTTGCCTTCCCTTCTTATTTTTTACTTTTCTTTTGCTGTTACTGTTCATTAAATAAATCCAATTTCTTCTTCCCCCTTCTCTTTCTCTCTCTGAATTTTTCTCTGTAACCGTTTATCTCTCCCTCTTCTCTCTATACGTTTCTCTCTACTGGCACATTGAATGTGATTAATTATTCTGCGTTGTATTTGCACGAAGGTACTGTTCTACTTCATCCTTTGTGTTATGTTCATCTATTTCTTCGGTCAACATATTGGTGCAAATGCCATGTTGTTCGCTTTCACCGATTGATGATTGTTGTTATTGTTTCGGTACAGTATTGTGAAGTCAATCTATGCTAATTTTACAAGTTATGTTGAATTTATGGTGGTAGATTATGTGTGTGGGATTTTGTAGATTAGATATGGATTTCTGTAGAATGTTATTAGGTTTAATCTGCCCGACGTCTCTTAATCGCGTTTGGATTCGTTTCTTTGTTTGAATGTCGCAGCAACTTAAATGTTGGCAGTTGCTTTTGCTTCCCCTTTTCTTTTTGGATGAGTTGTCATTGGTCAGGGACAAGATGGATCTGCAAGTCACTACTACCTTTTCCCTTTTTCTTTTTTAAATCATTAATTTTTGTAAGCATCTTTAGATTTTTCCTTTGTGAAGCCTATGAGTAATTATTTCGAGAATCTAATACAGATTGGTTGTCTTTTTTACTTGATTGTTTACAAACTTATGTAAATTCTCAAAAATCTTTTGCAGGCAGTGTTTGATGTGTGTTGACTTTCAAGTTTTGGTAGCAGTCTGATGACGATTAACGGTGACTACGAATTGAAATGGATTTCAGCAAACATGGATCCTATCCTTTGCTGATGAGTTAGGATGTGTGATTTATTTAACTTAGCATACAGTTCTCACGGTTGAGCACTGTAAAATTGGTGTGTGATAAAATTGGGAGAATGGCAGTTGCGGGTTTGCACAATTTATCTGCTTTTGGTCCTTTCTTTGGGGAGTCTCCATCTCCGGTGTCGAGTCAATGGGGTGATGAACCTGGTACGCCTAGAACAAGGGCATCTTCTCTCTTGCAGATGTGGCGAGAGATAGAGGGTGACCATGTGGTAGTAAGCCCTTCTCATAGGTTAAGGAGAACAAGAAATGGTTCGGATTCTGAAGGCTTGAGTACTTCCTCATCTGTTGGACAAAGAAGTGATAATGGGCAGGATATCTCCGAAGATGTACATGAAACTGAGAATCAAGTTGCTGCAGATTCCGAGATGGATCAATATGATAATAATAGTATCATATCCGAACAATCTAGCGACTTGGGAGAAATCGAACGGGAAAGAGTGAGACAAATTTTTCGTGAATGGAAGAACAGTGGTAATTCCTCTAATGGATTCCATATGAACAACCGTTCGGGGCCACAATTGCTTCGTGAGAATGAGTGTGAAAGAGTGAGAATTACCAGAGAATGGGCTCAGATGAGTTCCCAGCAGAGGAACAGCCGAGAATTGGTTAGAGACGGAGGTGCTGAAGCTGGTTCCCAGATCGAGCAGGTGCGTGATGGATTGGTTGTTGCTCAGCCTGAGATTGGTGCTCGCCGGCCCATTCGCAGATTATGTGGTAGGCAAACTCTTCTTGATCTTCTCCAGAGGGCTGAGTCTGAGAGGAAAGAAGAACTTCAGGGTTTGTTGGAACAAAGGCCTGTTTCGGATTTCACCCATCGCAATCGCATTCAGGTTGTTTCATACTTCCATAATTGAATTAAATTAAATTGATGAAGCCAATTTGTGATTTCAAGGGAAAATTCTTCTCCAATTTTGGACATATTGCGAATGTGTCTGTCCATACTATGCATGCGCTGCATTGTCTGTGTCCTAAATTGCTTCACTCAAAGCTGAGATTTTGTATTCTTGCTTTAACGTTATTTTTACCAACTTCAGGCTTTCCTCCGGGGTAGGTTCTTAAGAAATGAAAGGATGATCTCAAATGAAAGACCATCTTCTGTGGCTGCATCAGAACTAGGTTTGCTAAGGCAAAGACATACAGTTTCTGGACTCAGGTAATTTTAAGATATACTCCATCTCATAGATATTTTTGTCAAGGCAACGAACATTATGCATGAATATTTTTCTCTTTTTTGTGTTTGCGTAATAGTTTTCATTAGTGGTCTTTCACATTTATTCTGTCTTTTTATTTTTTTATGCAGTGCATCTCCGTCTAATTTGTTAGTTATAATCCACGTGTTTTTATCTGCTTGGATCTAAATATGTCAAAAAGTAAAAACTTAGCTCATATGCAGCGTGATTGGAGGAATTTAGCTCCACCTATAATGTTGTAGATGGGAGGAACTTCTTGTTTCTTTGTATAATTTTGAATTTATAAAATGATTTATTATTCTGATGTATGGCTCAAAGTTTTAGCATTGATCACAGGTCCATTGTAGTGAAGTTCATACTTCCCAACTTTATTTCTAATTTCTAGTGTCAACTGAAACTTAACGTAATTTGTATTAATTGCATGTGGCACCACAATATGACAATTCAGGGAAGGTTTCCTCTCCAAATTGGGAAGTTCTGCTTCCCCTTCTGCGGACAGTGTTGAATTCGATACATCTTTCGGTGATCAAAATAATGTTGAATCAGAGTATACATGCAGAGAAAGTAGTCATATCTCAGAAATTGCTACTGATGGAACTACTAGTCAGCAGGAATTTGGAGATGTAACTGAAATAGAGGGCATAGCTTTGGGAAACGTGGGAGATGAGCGTGAAATGTCTCTGGAATATGAGGGACATGGGCAAGAAGTGTCTTTTTACAGTGAAGGTATTCATCAAGAAGTATCTCTTGATGTTAGAAATGCTCGTAGCACAGAGGAACAATATTTGGACAGTGAGCAAATTGAGCAAGAGATATTGGCTGCTGGTAGTAGACATGGAGAAGAAATAACCAATGAATTTCCGTTAAACCAAAGTGGACCCCATGATGTGTTTCTTGAACGTTATGAATCAAGAAGTGAGAGTTCTATTTCTGAAGCAACAGTTCGTAATGCTGACTTGGAAAGTAACACAGACGAGCCCGACCGGCAAGACGTGTCATCACAAGTGGACGAGTTCCACGAGTCAGTAACTGAGACTCATGAGAGGGCCTGGCGACATCTAAGTAGTGTTGCAAATACAGAATGGGCCAATGGCAGCGGAGAATTAATAGCTAATCAATTGTTTCAGGAAACATCTGATAACGATCTTTTGGAGCAAGATCAGATTCAAGGATCACATGAAGTTTGGCCTAGCAATGACTTGCAAGAGGCTATTGATAGTTGGCTGATGCCTTCCGGTGAAGTAGGTGTATCTGTTGAAAGAACAGATACATACTATTTCTCAGATGATGATAATGCCCACAGTATGGAACTGCGGGAGCTTTTTAGTAGGTATGCATCTCACTATATTAAATTAAATTTATGTGATTCACCCACCGAATTTATGTCTTTCAAGTAACCCTTATGTAATATTTCTTTTGTTATGCAGGAGACGTGTTTCTGGTCTTCTTCGAAGTGGTTTTCGTGAGAGTCTAGATCAGGTGCTACAATCTCATGTGGAAAGGCTAGGTCATGCATCTGGTGGTTGGGAACTGGACAATGCATCTTCATCTTCTAGCCTAGCTGAGCAAGACAATGAACCGGAAAATAGTGGTGATAGAGCTTTGGATTTTTCTGATGCTGCTGATAGAGATCTGTTCGATCCTAATTCATATGATCCTTCTTCTACCTTTGTCACTGCCTCCCAGCCACTTTGGGAGGGTACAAATATGCCGCACAATAACTTAAGTCAGCACCTGGGAATGGTAATCTCGAGCTTCATTTGATATTAAACTTCCTCTTTGTTCTTGTCTTTTTTGTTTGTGTGAGTAATTTTCCAGTGGCTTTAAGAGGGTTGTTTTAAGGGACAGTGTAGAATTTTGTCAAAGAATAGTTTTTCACACATGACCAACTGTTTCTCGTTACATGTATTAGGAGTGGGAGGTGGTGAACGAGTTGAGGATTGACATGGTTAGACTTCAGCAGAGATTGAACAACATGCAAAGTATACTGGAACAATGCATGGACATGCAAGTTGAGTTGCAGCGTTCAGTTCGCCAAGAGGTTTCAGCAGCTTTAAACCGGTCAATGTTAACAAGAGGCAAGTTTCCAACTTAATATAGTGGACGTTTGTAAACATGCTCTCTCATTTATATTCATTGGCTTTAAGTTGAAAATGTCTTCTGAATATTATTAACCTGCCTCTTTCTTTGCGTACCTAAATAATGTATCGTCATAAATTGATTTCCTTTTCTCTCCATGGTTCGTTGGCAATATCTTATGCAGATGCATCAAAAGGGATTACTATTTATGATGAATCTCAATTGGATCACGTGAGGAGAGGGATTTGTTGCCTATGTCGTGACAGCAACATCGATTCCTTATTGTACAGGTAATTAATGTGCCTATGGCAATTATAACACAACAAAAAAATAGTTAAGAAATTATGTAAAAACACTCGATTGTTTTCCAGAAATTGATCATGCTCCCATCTACTCCATTTATGCAGATGTGGGCATATGTGCACTTGTTCCAACTGTGCAGAAAAACTGATCCAGGATACAGGGAAGTGTCCAATGTGCCGTGCCCCAGTAGTGGAGGCAGTCCGAGCTTATTTTACCCAGTAAAGAAAATGACAAAATCAACATATATAGTGTAGTTTGATCTGAATTCAAATAAGGAAAGTGCGTACTGATACAGCTTTTCTTTTCCTGGATTTCCTCCAGGTAACCAGTTAAATTCCCTTATTACAGATGCATGTTTTCAAATAAAAATCCGCGTATTCTATTTTATTTTCCCTCACAGATGTTGCGTATGATTTATTGTTGAAAATCAGAAATTTGCGGATTTGCATCGTAAAGATGGATTGTTTTTGCATCAAGGGCAGAAACTGTTGACCAGTGGTGTTTGAGTTAACGAAATCACTAAATACATCTGACCTGAAAGTCATTGGTTATTTGTGATGGCTTTGTACTTGTGAATAAAGAGAGTGTTGTTGGTTTGGAATTACTAGTATATAGTGTCTGTCATAGAGAGAGGTTGATGAAGGTGCTGCTGATTGGGTTGGTGCATCTACTCTGACACTAGTGAATTATGGCCTTGTTCTTGTATGGTTGACACTTTGAATGAAATATTTATTACAGGATGATAACGCTCTGACACTGCTTTAACTGCTACTACATTTTTTTTAATTGTGAAAAAAAAAAAAGGAAAAAGGAAAGAAGATAAAATAAGGGATTTTTGTCATATCCTGTGGAATTGTTGAATGTGCTGACTACAGACTGGGTTGGGATCTCAGGATATAACGTTTCATTTTTCTATATATTTGGTTGCAAGAAATCTTGTGTGAGACGGTTTTTACTTTAGACGGTGTTTCACTTTAATGGAATTACTTCCAGATTTGTCTAATATATTTCTTGAATATATTCCTTATTCGTCCAGATTTCATGCACAAAGTTTGAGAAAAAAGTTCTGAAAATTTTCTGATCTGTGTTGCCAATGGATTAAATGGTAGAATTTGTAAATAAATTCATGATCAACTTTTGATATTTTCATATTTTAATCATGATTTTATAATTTTGTAGAATCATACCACTATTTTTAACAAATCGGTACATGATGTGATACATTAATAATAAGTTTTAAAAAATGATGTATGGTACTGCACAAATTAAAATGTCATAATTAGAAAATGAAAAGTACCAAAGATCAAAAAAGATACTTGTAATTTCCCCAGAAACAAAACAAAAAAGTCGAAAGATTTGTGTTAATTTCTTTTTGGCTGATCAAAGTATATTGTGAATGTGGTAGCCTTTCGGCTTTAGGTTTAATCATGTTCTTTACACGTGATTTACACTTTTTAGCACTAAAAGGAACATGTGATTTACACTATTTATTCACAAATAATACACAGTAATATCCATTTAATTGATACTCCAATAAAAAAGAAAAAAAAAAATCCCTTTTACCTCAAGTAACAATTTTTCTGAACTTATTTCGTTTTGGAATGACAGAGAATCGCATTTGCAGATACTTAAAGATAGGAAGCAAACTGTCGGTGTTGCTTAAAAAAAAACTGTAAATGCTTAATTTAATAGGATTCATTAACCTATTTTTGCTATTTCTTAATAACTTACTCATTTTAATCGACTCACTTTTAAAAATTGTAAATTTAATGAAGGATGAGAAAAAAAACGAGTATCTTTTATAATTTTGTGAAGTGTAAATGAATTTAGTAGAAAAAATGTAAAAAAAAGTAATCGCAGAATAATGCGAGTAACATTGTAAATTGTACTCTTTTCATCAACGTAAAATGTGCATATTTTTTTTAAAATAATTATCTATATATATATATATATATTTAATATACTTCTTATATTTAAAGTGTGTTTTAAAATACAATTAACTGTTTTTAAAATCATTTATTTTCAAAACTTTCCTCACAATTTTTTTTTAAAAAAAAAAAATTTAAAAGCAGTTAGTTGATTTCGCAAACACCACCTTACTTTATCTTCTATCATCCCTATTTTATTTTATTCTTCACTTTTTACATAAATACGAAAGTAATTTTTTTTTTTTAATCTATACCAAATGAAACAAACGCATTTAAATTCTAGAAAGCGCTAATTAATTTTTTTACTAAAGAAAAGATTAAAACAACATACTGTACAAAAAAAAAAACCCTCCCTCAGAAACTCGCACTTCTATGTAAAACCGCGGGATTAGTCAAGTTAGAGCAACTACATGCTCTCCGCACTCCTTCGCGCCTCCACGTGTCTTCATTCTCCACCGTTGATCTCTCACCAATTCCGGGTGTAGGTTGATCGGGCGCTACATCCAAACAAACCTCCTTAAACAAATCAGCGGAGCGACACAAGGGACAAGTCACGTGAGAGGCGAGCCACGTGTCAAGACAGGTGGGATGGAACACGTGACGGCAGTAAGGGATAAACTTAACACTCTCTCTCTCATGAAACTCGCTCAAGCAAATGGGGCATTCGTCAATCGTGAGGCTCCTGCCGTACGGAATTAGTGGGAGAGACTTCACGGCGGCGGTGTCGAGGCCGCCTCCCTTGGACGGCGGGTGACGGCGGCGGGGAGGGGAGGCGGGATCCGAATCGGAGGAGGAGCGGCGGATGTAAACGGAGAAGAAGCCCAAGAAGAAAAGGGCGGTGCAGAGGACGACAATTAGTAGGGCTATGGAGGAGTCGAAGGGCTTTTTGAGGGGGGAGGCTTGTGGCTGTGGAATGGCGCTGAAAGCATCTATGTCGCTTGTTTGAAGGATTCTTCTGGAACTCATTGCGATATTGAGATTATTCATTTTTTGAAATGTAAAGCACAAAACATAAGAATGGGGGTTTAAAAGAGACAATTATCCTGCAAAAGGAAGGATGGGTGAACACAAGTTTTTGTATATATGTGTAATTATTGTGTTTTCAGGATTTTTATTATTTTAATGAGCCGACGACGGGAGTTTAATTATTTCGGAAATAAGATAAGAGACCGATAGATAACAATGGCGGCAAATTAATTTTGGGAGTTTTGATCACTGTTTTTATAACCAAATTGAGGTCTAAAACCGGATTAGGTAATGGTTGTCGGTCCAATTGATAAATATTTGACTAGTTATTCATATGTGCTTTTTATAGATGTATAAAACATTTATGTGACATTGCGGACGGAGGAGATTTGTTTTGCCAGGGAAGGACAAGATGTAATTTTATATCAAATTAATTGTGTAAGAGTGTGTGATGTTGTATTAACCTCCTATTCAAAATATACATTATTCTAAGGTCATGCATACATATTAAAAAAATAAATTATTTCTCATGTTACCCTTAATGATTGAACATCTTATAAAAAATATTTTTATGTAAATATTTAGTGATTTAAGGTTTAATTTGGAAGAAATGTAATTAATTTAAGTTTAAATGATTGGTTTATTACAGTTTATTTCTTCTCAAATCACTCATTTTAAAATCTCGTTTTTCTCATTAATTTCACTTTTTATTAATTTTTTTATTAATCTTAACCGTACATTTTTTAATCTCATATTTTAAATGGACAGTTTTGAATATTAAAATTTAAATGAAACATAATTGCACATATATTGTTAATCTCATCTCCTATATAATGATGCGGTTCATTTGTAGGATGATGATATTTCTCTCTCTCGATTCTTTTTTTTTTTTACAATTTTTTTTTTTTTACAATTTCCTTAAATTTTTCTTTCTTTTTCAATTATTTTCCTTTAATTTTTTCTTCAATTTTTTTGGTTCTCTCTTATTTTTTTTTCTTGGTGTCCACCTTATTTTACTTTTTTTTTTCTTTTACAATTTTCTTTAATTTCTTTGATTTTTTAATTATTTTCTTTTAAACTTTTTTTTCATTATTTTTCCCGTTCTCTCTCTCTTTCCCTTTTATTGATTTACAGTTTTTTTTTAGATTTATACTATTGATTATTGATGATGATATTTCTCCTCTCTCTTTCAATTCTTTTATATTTATTTTTTTAAAAAAAAATTTCTTATTTTATGTATTGTTCAACAATATAATTATAGAGATTTTTATTATAATTTATTATATATGTTTGGGTAGATGTGTAGTTTAGTTATTCATTTTTACTTTTGTTTGTCAGATTCATTCGAAGATTTTCAAGATGAAGGTTGTAGAAATTCATGGAAGAATCATCATGAATTGAAAAACAAGAATTGAATCCTTCATTCTCATAAAGAAGAACAATGTTTTACAAGATGAAGAAGAATGAATCATCCCTTCAACATTCTGCCCTAATATCCCTATATAGGAAATAAGGGAGTGAATAACTACTAATAACTAACTTAACCAACTAACTACCCTAAACAAGGGAGTGTATATACTAATATAAGCAATATTAGGTTTTATCAGGAGGTGTATCTACTAAATTAATAACAGCATCTTTAGACCCCCCCTCAAAATGAGAATGGATATTCAGCAGTCCCATTTTGGCCTTATGATCAATGAAAGCTGCTGGTGGCATTGGTTTAGTCAGAATATCAGCCAAATTGTCTTGAGTAGGGATGTGAATGAGGGTGAGCAATCCTTCCTTGATCTTTTCTCTTGTAAAATGAAAATCCAAAGCTATGTGTTTGGTTCTTTGGTGAAGACAAGGGTTGTGAGCTATGGAGAAAGCACTCTTGCTGTCTGTGTACATATTTGAAGGAGTGGAGTGTTGGATCTTCAAATCATCAAGGATGTAATGCACCCACTGAAGCTCACAAGTAGTAGAAGCCAAGGCTCTGTATTCTGCCTCTGCAGAAGACCTGCTAACAGTGCTTTGTTTCTTGGATTTCCAAGATATTAGAGAGTTGCCAAGGTAAATGCTGTAACCAGTTATACTTCTTCTAGTTTGGAGGCATCTCCCCCAATCAGAATCAGAAAATGCATGTAACTTAAAAACATTGCTCTTAGGATAAAAAAGGCCAGTACTAGGCCGGGTTACCTTTCACATACCTCAGAATCCTATGCACAGCAGTGAGATGAGAAGCAGTAGGGGCTTGCATGTATTGGCTAACTGTTTGTACTGCATAAGAAATGTCAGGCCTTGTTACAGTTAAATAAAGGAGCTTACCAACCAACTTTCTATATTGCTCAGGTTGCTGAAGAGGAGGGGATTGAGGATCAAATGAAATTTTGGAATCCATAGGAGTAGAGCAAGGTTTGCACCCCAAGAAACCTGAATCATGCAGTAAATCCAGGGTGTACTTTCTCTGGGATAATGACATGCCAATGTTGTTTCTAGCTACTTCAATTCCCAAAATATACCTCAAAACACCTAAATCTTTTATTGTAAATTTGTGATGAAGATGTGTTTTGATAGATTGTATGATATCAAGATTACTACCTGTAACAATAAGATCATCAACATAGCATAGAATAGCAGTAAAAGCATGACCATTGTGTTTAGTGAACAGGGATGTGTCAGCCTTGGATTGGATAAAACCCATGGAAAGTAAAGAAGCAGTTAACTTGGTAAACCACTGTTTAGAGGCTTGTTTTAGACCATAAAGGCTTTTGTTCAATTTACAAACCCTTTTGTCACTAGAAGAGCAATAACCAGGGGGAGGTATCATATAAATCTCTTCATCTAAATCACCATGCAAAAAGGCATTATTAACATCCAATTGATGAATGTGCCAGTTTTTAGAAACAGCAACAGCAAGCAAAATTCTTATAGTGGTAATCTTGGCAACAGGGGAAAAGGTATCAAAGTAGTCAATGCCTTCTTGTTGTGTGAAGCCTTTGACTACTAATCTAGCTTTATATCTGTCTAAAGAACCATTAGAGTTATACTTAACCTTGTAAATCCACCTACATCCAATGCAATTCTTATTCTGTGGTAGATTGACAAGAGTCCATGTATTATTCTTTACTAGAGCATCTAATTCATTGTTCATTGCTGCTACCCAATTTTTATCTTGAGCAGCAATTTTATATGTTTTAGGCTCTTGTATATGAGAAATGGAAGCAACAAAGTGCTTGAAATGAGGGGATAACTGAGAAGTGGATAAGTAATTTTGGATGGGATACAAAACATTATTGTAAGAAAGATTGCCTTTGGCATGATCCATAGAAGAGGGAAGAGTAGTCTCATAAAGCTGCAAGTATGCAGGTTGAGATTTGACCCTAGTAGGTCTAGAAGTAGACTCAACTATAGATGAGTTGGGATTAGATTTATCAATATCAGAAATGGGTGCATCTGGAGCATCTGTAGTCTCAGGAATGGAAATGTGATCATCAATATCACTAAAATCATCATGTGCAGTGGCAACATGTATGGGTTTAGGAGAAATGATGTGTTTGTCAGCAAAGGAAAATACATTCTCAAAAAATTTAACATTTCTGGAAATGAAAAGAGTGCCAGTATCAATATTAAGAAGCTTGTACCCCTTTGTTCCAAAAGGGTAATCAAGGAAAATGCATTTGGAGGCCCTTGGTGCAAATTTGTGCCTGTGGGAAAGTAAAGTGTTGGCAAAGTGATTAGTGTGAAAATTGCTTGAAATTCATGTGTATATTTTGCATAATTTTATAGAGTTTCATTGCATTTTTACACTAAATAGACTAGTTGCACTTGATTTGGAGAAAGGATGTCGTTTGCTATTTTTGTAGGAAAATGAGCATTTTTAGAGGAAAACACGCCTTGATTATATTGTGGAGTTAATCGAGAAGGAGTCAAAACGAGAAAAGATTGAAAGATGAAAATTATTTGGGCCAACAATTTAATTGATGGCCCATTTAATTAATTGATACAGTGGCCCATTGAATTAATTGATGTGCCTACGTGATTGGAGAGAGAGTATGTTGCAGGCCAAATTAATTGATCAATTTAATGGGCCTTATGCCCATTGTAATCAATTCCAGCCGTGAGATAAAAAGGAGGCCCATTTTCATATTGGTTTGGTCATTTAGATGACACACGGAAATTAAAAATGGAGGCCCACTTACTCAAATTAAAATAAGGAGCTAAAGGCGTGAATCAAAGGGGAAGACACAGACGCGGCATTGGCGAAACAGAGGGCAGTGACTCCATTTGGGGGAGAAACCCTCTTCTCCTCCAAACACTCCACTCAATAGATTAGTTTAGATTGTTCTTTCATTTCTTAGCTAGTGTTTAATTTAGTATTTCAATTTAATGTTAGCTTTGGAGGTTTTGAAGACAATAGAGGTGCTTTCTTTCCTTATTTCAATATTAGTTGGTTATTTGATTTTAATTCATGTTTTGTAGTTTAATTTTCATGAGTTTTATTCTAGTTGTTAATTTAGTTATGGGCTAATTTCCTATTGTCTTGGGTGTTATGTTTTGATGAGAATTTAGTGTAATTGTGAAGTAATGACATGATTAGCTTAGGATTTGGGTGTTAATTGTTTCTATTGTTGTACTTCGATTGATTCATTTGGTTGATCAACCCTATTAGCGAGCATGTTCGATTATGTTTATTGCAACGAGAGTTGGGTAGCATGATTGGGAGTGTGAGTGTGAGCTTTGATCAATTGAATAGAAGTTAATTAGTAATTAGCTCACCCGAGAGGGGTGTTAATGGCTAGACCGACAACCTTAGACACTAAACGAGTAGAGGTCGTCTAGGAGTTTGGTGAGAGGGCGTTTCATAAGCATTAGTAACCGTGTTGAAAGTGCTTATGCAACACTATCTTAGGAGCTTATGGTATTTGGTTAGATCCTATAATTGCTAATCAATGCACGTTGTTTACCTATGCCTTTCGAGGGGGTTTGCACACTTATGTGATAGCCTTTAGCTTAACCCGAATTCGTAGTAAAATCATGTAATTGGTTCACTAGTTCACTTAATTGCTCACAAAACGGAAACACCCGAGGCAATGCTTTCTTACCTTGCACTTTCATTATTGAGAGTTAGTTTAGTTGATTGCATTAGTTTTCTATTTTCTTAGTTGGTATTTGCTTTATCCTCCCGTTTAGCTTCTATAATACCATTTTAACTTATAGTTTTGGGGCTCCACACTCTCTCTAGGTCCTTGGACGATAACTACTAGGTCGTATACTTACTCAACTATAACGAACCCATACGCTTGTGGGGATTGTTATTGTTGTACTAAAAAGTGTGCAAAATACGAACCAAGTCACAAAGCAAAGGCACCCAAAGGTTTTAAAGACAGAATAGTCAGGTCTTTTGTTGTACAGTAACTCAAAAGGAGATTTTTGGTGTAAAATGTAAGATGGAATTCTATTTATAATGTAGGCAGCAGTTTTTATGCACTCACTCCAATACTTAATAGGTAAAGATGATTGAAACATAAGAGCTCTAGCAACTTGGAGTAAGTGCTGGTGTTTTCTTTCTACAATGCCATTTTGCTGGGGTGTTTCCACACATGAAGTTTGATGTATAATTCCCAAGTTATGGTAAAAATCAGGGAGAAGGAATTCAGTTCCATTATCACTTCTTAAGGTTTGGATTTTAGCATGAAAATGAGTTAAGACCATGTTATAGAAATTTTGCAAAGAAAACTTAACATCACTTTTGGCAGGCAATAGATATATCCAAGTGCATCTACTAAAATCATCAACAATAGTAAGAAAATATCTATGACCAGAAGCAGAAATAGTAGAAAAGGGGCCCCAAACATCACAATGTATTAACTGAAAAGCATGAGTAGATACAGTGGTACTAATAGGGAAAGATCTCTTCTTTTGTTTAGCTAAAGGGCAAATACAACAAGGAGCATGTGAGGGAGCAACTTTTACACTGATTTCAGGAATGTTTAATAAGCATTTCAAAGATGTGTGTCCAAGTCTCTTATGCCACAAATCAGAAGGTAAAGCAGTGTCAACAGAAGAAGTAGAAAGTGCATTATATCCTAAATCAGTGTTGCTAGTGTGATGTACAGTTTGCAAGACATATAGGCCTCTAACTTGGTCAGCAGTACCAATCACCATCTTGGAGGTAAGGTCCTGCAAAACACAATGTGTTGAAAGAAAGCATACAGAACAATTGGAATACCTTGTTAAGTGACTAATGGATAGAAGATTGAATGTGAAATCAGGGACATAAAGCACATTGTACAAAGTCAAGTGATCATTGATGACAATATTACCCATATGAGTGGCAAAAGATGTCGCATCATTAGGTAAAGAAATCTTAACATTGGCTATGGAAGGTGGGGTGTTAAACAAAGAGAAGTCACAGATCATATGATCAGTGGCTCCAGTATCCAAAATCCAATTAGAAGTAGAAATGGAAGGAAAGGTACCTGAATCAGTTGTGTTCTTGGTTTCATCAATTTGGCAAGCAGAAGCTCCTGCCACAGAGTGGGAAGTATTCTTGTTTTCTCCAGTGTTCTGCAGCTTAGAGAAACTCACAAATTTGTTATACATTTCTTGATCAAAAAGAGGGTTGGAAGCCATGGAGCTGTCTTTGATGGAAAGGGTGGCAGTTTTGGGAATATCTTTGTTGGGGAGACCTCTAGGACCTCTCCAACCAGGTGGAAATCCTATGATCTGGAAACATCTATCAATAGTGTGACCTATGCCATCACAGTGGCTACATTTAATGGGCTTCCTCTTATCTTTGTAAAATCTGGTGTTTCTAGAAGCCATTGCAATAGAATCAGGGAGTATGGATACAGGGGTGGTGTTTAGGGTCCTTTGAGACTCTTCTTGAAGTAAAAGACCATAGATTTTAGAAAGGGCAGGAAAGGGGGATTGCAACAGGAACTGGCTTCTAAGAGAACTATAGGATTCATGAAGGCCAATCAAGAATTTCATAACAGCATCATTTTCTTGGGTGGTGGTCATGAGTTTAGGCAAATCACAGGTACAACCATCCATGGCACCACAAGAACACCTAAGAACAGGCCTAAAACTAAGATACTCATCCCATAAGGATTTGAATTGATTGTAATACGAAACTAAGGATTGAGATCCCTGATTTATAGTACTAAGGGATTTTTCTAAATGATACACCCTAGTACCATCTGATTGAGCATAACGAATCTTAAGTTCATCCCAAACATCCTTGGCAATTGAAAAGTAATCTAAGGTGCGCTTAATCTCAGGTATAATGGAATTTAAAATCCACATCAAAACTAAATCATTTGATCTTACCCAAGCAGCATAGACGGTCGGAGCATCCTCCTCAGTGGGTATTTCCAACGACCCATCGATCAATCGCACCTTGTTCTTGACACTTAGACCCCGTTTGACGGCATGGCTCCAGGATACATAGTTGGTGCCGTCGAGTGGCTCCAAGGCGATGGCTACAGCGGGGTTGTCATTCTGGTGAAGGGCAAGGGGAGAGAACGGATTGAGTGCAGGGTCTAGAGAATTTGGATCGGTGACCGTCGGTGCCATTGATGTGGGAAGCGGCGAAGAGAAGATGAAGCTTAAGGAGATTTGGGGAAATTGGATCAAGAATCTGGCGTATATGGATTAAAAAAAAACTGATACCATGTAGAAATTCATGGAAGAATCATCATGAATTGAAAAACAAGAATTGAATCCTTCATTCTCATAAAGAAGAACAATGTTTTACAAGATGAAGAAGAATGAATCATCCCTTCAACATTCTGCCCTAATATCCCTGTATAGGAAATAAGGGAGTGAATAACTACTAATAACTAACTTAACCAACTAACTACCCTAAACAAGGGAGTGTATATACTAATATAAGCAATATTAGGTTTTATCAGGAGGTGTATCTACTAAATTAATAACAGCATCTTTAGAAAGGTTTTCAAGATTTCATCAGATCCATCATCTAAGATTTATGAAGGTTTTAAAGATTTGATTAGATTCACTCGAAGATTTATAAAGGTTTTCAAGATTTCATCAAATTCATTTAAAGATTTGAAGATTTTGTGAAGGTTTCAAGATTTCATCAAATTCATTTGAAGATTTTAGGATGGTTTTCAAGATTTCATCCGATTCGATTCACCCGAAGATTTTATGCCCTAAGATTTTATGAAGGTTTCCAAGATTTCATCAGATTGAAGATTTTTTTGAAGGTTTTCAAGACATCTGCAACAAATTCATCTATTCACACTCATTGCGTTTTCAATTATGTAAATTATTCTTAAATAGGTTGATAATATGGCCAAAGAGGTCTACATTTTTTTTTCGTTTTTTTGCGCTTTTGACATGTAATTTTTTTTTTACAATTTTCTTTAAAAAAAAATTCTCTTTTCAATTATTTTCTTTTAAATTTTTCTTCAATTTTTTTTTTGTTCTCTTTCATTTTTTCGGTGTCAACCGTATTTTACTTTTTTATTTTTTATTTTTTTTTTATTTTGCTTTTACATTTTCTTAAATTTCTCTCTTAATTTTTTAGTTCTATCCACTGTTTCTCTTTTACAATGGTTTTAAAGATTTCATTAGATTCACCCGAAGATTTATAAAGTTTTTCAAGATTTCATCAAATTCATTAGATTTGAAGATTTTATGAAGATTTTCAAGATTTCATCCGATTCGATTCACCCAAAGATTTTATGAAGGAGGTTTTGAAGATTTCATCAAATTCATTTGAAAATTTGAAGATTTTACGAAAGTTTTCAAGATTTCATCCGATTAGATTCACCCTAAAATTTTATGAAAATTTTCAAGATTTCATCAGATTTGAAGTTTTTTTGAAGATTTTCAAGACATCTACAACAAATTCATCTATTCACACTCATTGTTTCACGATGTTTAGAAATCAATTTCATTCATTTTCAATTATGTAAATTATTCTTAAATAGGTTGATAATATGGCCAAAGAGGTCTACATTGTTTTTTTTTTTCCGTTTTTTGCGCTTTTGACATGTAATTTTTTGTTTTAAATATATTATTCTTACAATTATTGTATATTAAAAGGTTGGATGTTTTGTAAATTGAGAATAATAAGGAGAAAATGATTTTTTTAAATATATAATCTTGAATAATATTTAGAGGTAAAAATAACAAATATAGGGGACTATATTTTTTTAGAATGACAAATAGTTGGGGACCATTTTTTTTTTTTTTAGCTCCAATTCGACCTTTTGGTACTACCGTTTTCTTAATGAGATTATATTAAAGACTATTTTGGTTTATTGTTATGATATGAGATTAGAAATTTAGAATGATGAATTCAATTCCAAAAATCTTAATATGTGATAATAGAAATTTAAATTTCCGCTATATTAGGAAACGGTTTTATAAATATTTAAATTTTATTTAATGTTGACCAAGTAATATTATTTATTTAATCTATATGTAAGTTGGTAACAATTACTCCATCTGTTCCACAATTACTTTGTTTTTTTTAAGACGTTTCACAATTACCTTAAAATGAAAAAAAAAACCTTTATATACTCCACCTTCACAATATCCTAAAATTTTTACAAATGTCATTACTTTTTCTACACATACATTACTTTTTCTACACATACAGAAAAGTGAACTCATTTCTTTACTTTATGGTTTATAAAATAATCCCTCAAAATCTTCACTAAATTCACTTTTCTTATTTCACGTGTCATTTCACATGTGAAAGTAAAGGTGGGAAGGGGGAGTATATATTATTAATTAAAGTATTAGATATGTACACTTATGTTTATTATTTAAGAAATGATTAATAAATAATCACATTAATTTAGAAAACTATGTAGAACGAAATGATCAAATTTATTTTCAAATAAATTTCATGTCCTATAATATATTTCCTATATAATAGAAATTTCCATATTCAAATTTATTTTCAAATAAATTTCATGTCATATAATATATTTCCTATATAATAGAAACTTCCATATTCATATCTTACCATATTTATTCAATTTTTAAAATATGAATCAAAGTTAAAATTAATTATTCTTTCTTTATTTTTTTTCATACGAATCAAAATTAAAAATTATAGAAAAATTATTTTTAATTAGATTTTAATATTATTAAATCTATTAAATTGAAAATTAAATATTACGTTTCTCAAACTTGAGGAAGACTGTAACAAAAAATATATATTAATTGTGACATGTTTTGAATTAAAAAATTAATAATTAAAATGAATTAGCAAAATTTAAAGAAGACAATGAAATCTATCATTATTATTTCACAATTCAAAATGATTTTTTCTTTTAACTAAAATACATTGTAGGTCAATATTAATTGTTTTTCGAATTATGTTGAATGATGCAGGTCTAAAAGATAAAATTAATTATTTTTATAAATAAAAAATTAATTTAAATCTTTTTTCATGTGATTTTTCTTTAACATTTTTCTTTGTTAGGAAAATTTGCAACACATAAACAAATTTTGGAGGTGACATAGAGATTCTTTTACAAATATTATGAACATATATTTTTTTAAATCTAATTTAATTTTTTTAAACTAATAACAACTAAATAAGTAAATGTAATCTTAATATCATATATTCCATTTATAAACATTTTAGGTGTCATTTGTGACAATATGATTGGTTTATTTCATCTCTTTCTTCTCAATTCATTCTATTTAATTTTTTTCTTATTAATTTAATTTTATTAATTATATATTTGCAATATTTTAGGTATACGGAGTATCATATATTTGCAACAGAATTTTCATATTTGAATGATTTAAAAAAAATCTAATTAACAAATTTAATTTTGAATATTCAAAATTATTATTAATTTTCCTCTACCTTACACCTTAATTATCCTAAATAAAACATAATTTTAGAACAGCATATTTGAAGAATTTAAAAAAATTCTAATAACAAATTCCAATATATGCTATGTTCTAAAAATATCTTATTAACAAATCAATTTTCAATATTCAAATTTTAATTTTGTAAAACATTAGATATAAATTAAAGAAGTGAGTTTGACTTCTAGGGGTATGTGAAGAAAAAGTATTGAAATTTATAAAATTGAGGATATTAAAAAAGTGAAGTTTATAAATAAATTTTATGGGAAGCATGAAAGTAATTGTGGAACAGAGGAAGTATTATTTTTAAAATTTTCATTTATTAAATATTAGCAATATAACAATTTTAAGTTTATTGTTAATCTTGAATTTAAATTTAGATATTCTAAGAAAATAATTTTACAAATTTATGGAGTATATATTTTAAAAATAATTTTTTATTAATAAATTAAAATATATTATAAATTTATTTCAACCCGCGTAATACGCGGATCTTACACTAGTTTGCAAATAAAACGAAAGGTCTAAACAACTTATATTAAGAATATGAGAGAGTATAATGTAACTTTATGTTAAATCAATTGTATAAAAATGTAGGATGTTGAATTATTATAATAGTAGAATATATTGTATTTTTAGTGTTGGTCCCAAGTTGAGTTAATAATATTGAGTAAGCTAGTAAAAGTCTAGAGGGGAGGGGTGAATAGACTTTTAAAAATCTTTCAATATATCAGAATACGTAATGCGGAATTAATCAAAGTAACAATGAGCCCAATCAAATTTATACTCAACTTATATTCGTAATTCGAACTCTGTATGAACACTCTACTTGTCTTGTTTAGATATGCAATTAATCAATTAAGCAATTAAACAAACAGTAAAGTAAATCAACACACAACGATTTTATAGTGGTTCGACAACTTGTCTACATCCACTCTCACAACTCCAGTTGTGAAATTTATTAACTCTTCCAATCGAGTAGTCTTGTGATTTTAAGTCCCAAGAAATAAGACTTAGATCTTCTCGAAAACACTACCAAGTGCCTCTTCGATCTAACTAGCTATTTTACAAGTAACTAGCAACTTGAAAACAAAAACATAAAACTTCTCTGTCTTCAGTAGTAGCCTTCTTGTTCTTCACTTGTCTTCTGACTTCTTTCTGAATCTTCAATCTTTGAGAGTACTTGCTTTACTTGAATGTAGAATATCAATGCTTCAATAGTTTTTCAGTAGTCTCTAATGAATGAATACCTCACGGTATTTATAAACTTCTAATTCAAGAACTTTTAGTTGTGTAACCAACTTTTCTTGAAAACTAACTGATAACCGATTCTTTTTATCCATCCAAGCGTTTCTTTAGTTAATTAGTTATTCCTTAACTAACTCTTTAATCCTTATCTTCAATACGCGCTTTTGTAACTGACTCATTAGTTCTTCTTGTCTTGTCTTGTAGTCTCGCGCACCTGTCTTCTTCTCCAGTAGTAGGCTTCGTCTTCTACTTGTCTTGTGCAGTAGACTTCTTCTTCAGATTTCATCAAGAACTAATCTAGTCCTATTATCTAATCCTAACAAGACTATTACATTACATTAAGCTTTATAACATAGCTTAGTTAACTTAAGAATCTATACATCAAATATAAATCGTAAAACATGAGCTTCTATACATCTTTAAATAGCTCAGTAAAAAAACCTAACAATTATATATATTATAATAATAAATACTTTATGCTTTCTTTCATATTTATCTTTTTGAAACTTTTCTAAAGAACTAGTACTTGTCTTGTGAACTAGTACTTGTCTTGTGAACTCTACTGATCTGCTCAAGATGACTTCATAACTAGACTAGATCAGTCAACACTTAGAAAATATTCAAGTCTACTTTTGGCTTATCAAACCTTCATCATTATCTTTTTAATCACCAATTAGGACTTGTCTTTAGGATTCATATCCCAACAATTTCCCCCTTTTTGATGAAGCCAAAACTACTTGAATCTTTTCACAATAGTAGACTAGTTAAGTAGTTATCTTGTCTTAATTATCAAAAGTAGTACTTATCTTTCATTCATTCAAATAAGATCAGTAGATATTACACATACTAAATCGAAATAAAAAACTAAGTACCAGAGCAAAAAAAACTAATCTGAGAGTGTACCTCCTTCTGGATTTGGAACACATAATGCATCTAGTAGTCTCTTATGTATTACTCTGATATGCTCTTCATCTTCAATCTTCTCTTTGTCAAGCAGCTCTTCTTCATATTTCTTGATCTGGTTAAGATCAACTCTTTTCCCTGAGCTGGTCATAGGACACTTCCATCTTGGAAAAATAGGAACTTGAATGTTGAAATTTGCACTAGCAGATATCCTTATGATCAGGTTCCATAGCAGCTTGTTCTGACCTTCCATGAATTTGTCAAACATCAAGTATAACTCATCTGGACTTTCAGCGTCACCATATTTCATGATAATCAAATGATCAAGTTCCCATTGCCTCTTCACTTTGAGCCATTCTTGACGATGCTCTTTGTCAATGAAGTAGTCAATGAACTGATCTTCCATTTCATCTTCATCTGCCTTCAGCTTCTGCAATCTCTCAATATGCTTTCCAACTTTCTTCTGACTCGCATAGTGAGCTTCATCATTCGGATCAACAACCTTCTGCTTTTTCATCACTGTTGTTATCTCAGCTTCTTTCGGCTCTTCAATAACAATAGATTCCCTTTTTGACACTTGTCTAGTCTGAGCCTCTGTTTCAGGAGTAACAACTCCCTTGCCTTTCTCCTTTTTCATCAACTCTTCTGTTTTAGCTAGCTCAAGATCCGCAGTTTTAACCAACTTGCCTCTGCCTCTCTTAGGCCTTCCAAGATCTTGCATCGCTTCAGCAGCTTCCTTAGCTTCTGGTTCAGCACTAGATTTTGTGTTTCCGCCTTCAGCAACTTCAACTCTTGATTCGACTCTACTCGTCTCTTCCCCCTTTTTGGCTTCATCAGTCGCCTTGAGAGAGAAAAGAGAAGTGAAACGAGTCATCTCGTCAAACATAGCTTGCTTCATCAGGTTAGTTGCTTTCTCTATCTGTTTCTGGTGAGAACCATCTTGACTCAACTTGTCTAGTTTGGTCGCCACCAACTCCAACTTCTGAGTAGATAAGTTTAACTCATTCTTGAAATGTGTTGCAGTCAGACGCAATTTCCTGTTTTCTTCAGTCATAGCAGTAATGAAATCTCTTGCTTGTGCAAGCTGATCATAAGCTTCCTTTCTTTGAACATCAACAACCTCAATCTTAGCTCTGTAGACTCTTTCCATCTTCCTGGATTCAGTAGCTAAGATGCGAGCAAAATCAAGTGAACTCTTCTCCGAATATTCAACTTGGTTCTGGAGAAATTCTTCAATCTGATCGAACATTGCTTGTCTGAAATCATTGTCCAATTGATTAACTTCATTCATAATCATCTCTTTTGAACTTGTCACAAGGACACTGTTCTGTTCAACAAGAGTCTTCTTTAGCTCGGACTTGAGAAATTCATCAATAGATGACTTAATGACAGCTTTCAAGTCTTCCTTCAACTCAACTAATGAAGCAGCTGGAATGGCTTGAGATGATTGTCCAACTTCTTCATGAGTAGCTTCTTCCATAATCACATCTTCAGCAAGAGATATGACTTCAACCAACTGTCCTTCTGGAATAGTAGTTAAGACCTCGTCTTCCACTACTTCAGTTTCAATAACACTTCCAGCAATGGCCTTTAGACTAGGTAATGGACAATAAGGCACCATAGCCAACTTAGCTTCCTTAGCCTTTCTTTCAGCATCAACCAACTCCTTCTTCAATAAGGCATGCAATTTCTCCATGTATCCACAAATCTCAGTGGGAAGAAATAGATCAGTATAGCGATTGATAAAAGCAAAGTCTGACCATGGACTGTCAGCATGCTCTACCTGGAATCTGAACACAATGCCTCTCAACTGGTCTGAGACATTGTCTAGCTCTATTACAGGATCAGTAGACTGGATCACCTCAGCTTGTTCAGCTTCAACCATCACAACATCTTGTACAAAATCAGTCTCTGAAACTTGAACACCCACATCAAATTGCGATTCTGAACTTAGCAAATCATCAGAAATACCCAATAACTTCTTTGCAAGAGCAGTAATAGCATGGTTTGGGAATAGCTCCGAGTGGTCTCGAACACCACTGTTCTCCTTCTGCTCCATTTCCCAATCCAGGAAATTAGAAATTCCACCTTTTCCTAAGATGACTTCAAACAAGTCGTCTGTTGAAGACTTCTTCAATGCAACCCAAGTGCATATTCTTAGAAGCTTCTCAAACTGCTCTGACGCGTAGTCAACTTCGATAGATGAGAGTTGCTTCTTCAAATTGTTACTCATCTTCGAACGGATCCTCTTCTCTCTTAAGCACATAGGGTAATACACCAAGGATTCGAATCTAACTTCAGACGGGGTCTAAGCAGGTGGGGTCCCTGTCTCAGCTGTTGCAGTGGCAACTGGCGTCTTGTCTGAAGTAGATGGGTTGATGGGTTCAACATATTCTGTTGAGGGTAGAGAGAGAGTTTGGTCTGTGGTTTCTGGGGGCTGTAATGTGTCTAGGTTTGGTGTGACAACTGTCGAAGTATCAGTTGTATCTTTTATAGGAGTGTTTTGGGGTTGACTGGCTCTCAGCGGCAATGCTGCCAGTACTTGTGAGGTTGAGGTTAAAGGTCTGGGTCTAGATCGATGTGATCTTGCCCTGGTTCGAACAGAAGAGAGAGAGAGAGAGGGGAATTGAAATATCTTGAGAGGAAGTACCAACCTGAAGACTCGACTCTTCTGGTGGAGTGGGCGACCCAACTCTCACTAGTTGATACAATTCAGGAACTTGAACACATGGCTCCTTCTCTTGTTTGGTCTCCTCTTCCGACTGAGTCTCCTCCGAATCACCTGAACTAGACGATACTTGAGCAACTTCCTTAGACTTTTCTTCAACTGACTCGTCTTCCGAAGAACCAGACGTGACAGCATAAGGCAAGACTTCCATCATGGGGTCAATCTGAGCTTGCCTAGGTGCAGTTGGTCTAGCAGCAGCCTGCTTTCTCAAAGCCTCCTTCTTCAAATAGAATTTTAACGGATGGAATGGCTTACCTTTACTCCATTCCGACTTGTTTGGCATCAACAAAGGAAGTAGGATACTCAGCTTGTTTCCATATCCAACAACATTTGACACCACCCAATTACATGTGTCAGTGTCAACTCGAACACTCTTTTCAAAGTACATGATTCGATCTGCGATAATCTTGAACCAATTTCCTTCGGTAATTCCATCATATATTGCAGCCATTACCCTTGCTTTACTCATAGTGACAGAATCATGAGAACCAGTGGCACATAGCAAAATTTTGCTAGCTATGTCCAGTAGGGTTTGATACTTCTCTAGAAGATCCATCTTCTTGACGGCGGGGAGCTTACCATCTGGTTTCAGCCTTAGCTTCCTTCCACAAAATATACCCAAATATCTGGCTTCTTGCCCAGCTGCGTAGTTCTCCACATCAATAGTTCCAATGGGCAGCTTCAGATGCTCGAACATGGCTTCTCGAGTGATTTCCACTCGATTTCTTCCAAGGAAAGATTCAATCACATCTCCTTGTCTGGTGGCGTTGGCATAGAACTCCAATACCTCCTCCTCCAAGACGACTTGAGGAAACGCATCCAAATATGGTTTCAGGCCACATCTCCAACATTTGGTCAAAATCTCTGAGTTTCCATCTGTGTGCTTACCCTTAAAGAACACAGAAGGTTCAACATGCACTTTGTTTTCTGAAATAAATCTGCCTAGGTCGAACCTAGCTTGCATGTTAGTCCTCACATCGAAAAGAGATATGATAGACATGATGATAGGTTGAGTAAGAATAAGTATCTTAAATTCACAAGAGATTTAGATGCTTTGAGAGTAGTAGAGTTAAGAAAAAGTGGGGCAAGACGTGTGTAAGTGTTGGGTTTTAGTCAAAACTGAATTAGAGAATGGACGGCCAAGATTTAAAGATATGATCCAACGGTGTGTCTTTTGGAATTCAGTTATGGAATCGAGAATATTACGTGATTTGATACTGTAAAATTTGAAATCCGCCCCATTTTATTAGTTAGGACAAGGGAGTGTACTCATCTGCCCTAGCATAGTGGAGTAGGTTTCGAACTGGGTGTATACACCTCATTAAAATGGGAGTGTATAGATCCAACTCTAGGATTTTCCAATTTTAGCATTATCGAATTACCATAATATCCTTAATTTGATTTGATTAAACACTTAGAGCATTAAAAAAAACACTTATCTTATCTGTTCGAGTCTATCCAGAACAGACGAGTAGACTTAAGCGCACAAGGCGAGTTCCCCCTTCAACTGTGCTTGTCTATTCTGAATGTCGAACGACTTTTTAAACCTATCTTATCTTGTGCGACAGATTAAATGAGATACAAATAGTCGGGTAGAATAAATAAGATGAATATCAATCTAAATCAATGGTCAAGGTTTAAACAAGATGACTGTTACCAAACTTAAGAGTCAACATAAGGATCTTTAAGAAATCAAAGATTCCCCCTTAAATGTTTATTCCCTTAGTATTACCCTCAGTTTACCAGCTTCCTCATCGGGTTGTTTGGTCAACTTGTCTGACCTTGTATACCTATCTGTTGAGTGAGTAGACGAGTGCTCTGCTCTTTTATGGTAACTTGTTTGTTTCTCCTTTCTTCTTAGGAATGTACCTGTCTGGTTAGTACATTGCTACATACTAGTAGGGTCAAGATCAATTAGTCCTAGACTAATGCATAATTCACGAAAATGAGCCTCAGCTAATGGTTTTGTGAAAATATCAGCTCTTTGAAAATCAGTGTGAATCTTTTCCATGCGAATATCCTTCTTTTCTACATGATCACGTATGAAATGGTGTTTCACATCGACATGCTTACAACGTGTGTGCAGAACAGGATTTTGTGTAATGGCAATAGCACTGTTACTATCACAGAATATGTGAACATTTTATTCACAGATATTATAATCTCTAAGCTGTTGAATGATCCACAATAATTGACTACAACAACTACCAGCAGCCATGTACTCGGCTTCAGTAGTAGAGGTAGCAACACTTGTCTACTTTTTCGAAAACCATGAAATGAGTTTTGTGCCTAAGAATTGACAAGAACCAGATGTAGATTTCCTATCTATTCTACAACCACCAAAATCAGAATCAGAGTAGCCACTTAGAGATAAATCATCATTTGAAGGATACCATATACCACGATTGATGGTTCCTTTCAAATATTTCAGAATCCTTTTAGTGGTTTCCATATGACTCTCTTTTGGATTAGCTTGAAATCGAGCACATACGCCAATAGAAAATGCAATATCAGGTCTACTAGCAGTCAAGTACAGTAATGAACCAATAAGACCACGATAATGAGATTGATCAGCACATTTACCATTCTCGTCTGGATCCATCCTGTAGGTAGGTTGCATAGGAACTCCAGAAGATTTACAAGTCTTAATACCATACTTGTCTAGTAGATTACGAGTATACTTTGCTTGATTTATGAAAATCCCTTCTAGGGTCTGTTTTACTTGAAGACCAAGAAAGTAATTCATTTCACCCATCATAGACATCTCAAATTTACTTTGCATGAGTGTTGAGAAACTTTCACTCAGCTTTTTGTTAGGTGAACCAAAAATGATGTCATCTACGTAAATTTGGACGAGTAAAATGTCTTTCCCTTCTTGTCTTCTGAACAAGGTTCTATCGACCTTGCCCTTAGTAAAACCATTTTCTAACAGAAAGAGAGAGAGAGAGAGTGTATCATACCATGCTCTTGGAGCTTGTTTTAGTCCATATAAGGCTTTCTTTAGTCTGTACACCTGGTCGCCTTTGACTTCGAAACCTGGAGGTTGTTCAACATACACTTCTTCCGCAAGAATACCATTAAGAAATGCACTTTTAACATCCATTTGATATACGGTAAATTTCATATAAGCAGCATATGCAAGGAACAATCGAATGGCTTCTAGTCTAACAACAGGAGCATATGTTTCATCATAATCTATGCCTTCAGCTTGTGAATAGCCTTGGGCGACTAGTCTAGCCTTATTCCGAACGACTACATCATTCTCATCTTTCTTGTTCTTGAAAATCCATCGTGTGCCTACTACATTATGATGTTTAGGTCTATCGACAAGTTCCCAGACGTCGTTTCGAACAAACTGGTTCAACTTGTCTTGCATGGCAATGATCCAATTACTATCAGCCAATGCCTCATTAATGGTCTTAGGCTCGATAGATGAGAGGAAACAACACCAGCAAAACAAAGATGGACTAGGTTGTTCTTGCGACTCAAAGAGTTGTCGTCTAGTCTTTACACCAACAGTAGAGTCACCAATGATATTTTCAGTATCATGAGCACATTTCCATGTTTTTCTAGTCTTAGTATGCATATTATCATCATCTAGATTAATTATAGCATCATGCATTTCAATATCATTTACATCAGAAGATTTAATAGGAGTAGACGAGTCGACTAGTTCGGGCATGTCAACTGGTCTAGCAGATTTACCTTGATCACTTACCTTCTCCTGATCATCAGACTCGAGAGCTTTCATGAACGGGTTATAGGCTTGAACAGATTCATAAACTTCTGATTCTTGATCAGTTTGGATCGATAGATCAGTTATCTTCTTACTGATCTGGTCGGTAGACGAGTCCTGTAGTGATTCATCGAAAACTACATATGGTGTTTCTTCCACACATAAGGTAGAGTAGTTGAATACTCTGAATGCATTGCTAGTCGAGGAGTATCCTAAGAATATCCCCTCGTCTGCTTTAGCATCGAATGCATTCAACTTGCTTTTCCCATTGCTATGGATAAAACACTTACAGCCAAATATATGGAAATATGAAACTCTGGGTTTTCGACCTTTCCATACCTCATAGGGCGTCTTACCTAGTGCTTTATTGATAGCACTTTTGTTTTGGGAATGGCATGCAGTATTGATCGCTTCTGCCCAAAACTTCTGAGGAGTATTATACTCTGTCAGCATGGTCCTACAGGCCTCCTTAAGAGTTCTGTTCCTTCGTTCTGCTACTCCATTTTGTTGTGGTGTCCTTGCTGCACTAGTAAGGTGCTGGATGTCACGCTTAGAACAAAATTCTTTAATATAGCAGTTAATGAATTCAGTACCCTTGTCACTACGGATCTTGACAATGGACTGATTCTTCTCAACTTGTATCTTCTTCAACAGATCAGGTAGGAGTGTTTGTGTATCACTCTTCTTGTGTAAGAAGACTACCCAAGTGAACTTAGAATAGTCGTCTACCACAACAAGTGTGTACCTTCTACCGTTCAAATTTGGAGGACTAATTGGGCCATGTAAGTCCATATGTAGAAGTTCAAGAACTCTACTTGTTGAGAGGGTTGGAATAGATTTAAAGGAACCCTTTACCTGTTTACCTTTCTGACAGGCATTGCATACATGTGATTTGAAATAGATTTCGTTGGGTATACCTTCAACAAGGTAATGTCTTGCGATCTTATTAATCACCTTAAAGTTCATGTGGCAAAGGCGTCTATGCCAAAGCCAACTGATCTCTTTGGGTGTCTTAGTAAGAAGACAAGTGTCCCGCAGACAACTATTCAAATTCACAATGTACACACTGCCTTGTCTTATGCCGACAAGTAGTACGGTATGAGTCCTCTTGTCTATGATTTCGCGCTTTTGACTTTTGAACTGCACTTTGTAACCTCGATCACAAAACTGTGAAACAGATAATAGATTATATTTCAAACCTTCTACGTAAGATACATCTTGTATCTCAACGTCGCCATTTCGGATATAACCAAAGCCTTTTGTGATGGCTGTAGAGCTATCGCCGAATATAACCTTTGGTCCTTCTTGCTCATAGTAGCTTGATAGAAGTGCCTTGGTACCAGTCATGTGGTGCGAACAACCATTGTCTATGTACCAGGTTTCTCCTACTGAGCCACCCTTCTTGTATAGATCGAGTCGACCCTGCATTAGATGATATTCCATAATTTAGGTACCCTCCTTGTCTATTGGGGTCCTGGGGGGTTAGTCGAGTTCAATGGAATCCAAATGTACATTGGAGTCCTGAACAAGTTTGATCTTCTAAGCTTTCGACCATATTTGTTGCAAAATAAGACCCTATTGTCCTTGTCTGGCCTATCAGCAGTTCTTGGGTCTACTCGTCTGAGGTAGCCTTTTGACTTAACCTCTACTTGAGTAGGCACCGGCCTGTGATAGTCAGAGTAGGACTTGTATGCATTGGGGCCATACGGTTTATAGACATGTTTAGGTCTTTCTTCTCCTTCGATATCATACGATTCAGGCGGAGGATATAAGACGGGTTGAATACGATATTTTGAAGTCACATTCCTGGGCCTAGACGAGTAGAGCTGAGACTGCCTTATGAAAGGAGGTCTAGGCTCTTTCCATCTAGTTTGTACTTGTCTAGTACTTGTCTCCTCAGGATACCAGTCCTCGTATCTGACCTGATTAGGTCGTCCACGATTTCTAGTCCTTTGTTGACTTGTCTTAAACGCAACAGCCTTGTTGTTAGCATTCTTTTTACCTCCCTTGGTAATTGGAATGTTAACTTGAGTCTGTTTGGGTACAGTGCCTTCAGATGGAGTTCCAATATCGTATATCATTGGTCCTTTTCCTTTATCATTAGTCAAAGAGCTTGAGATGAAAATAGTAGGGTTCTTAGGGGCTTGAGTAGACGAGCTAGGAGTCTCAGCACCTATGCCTGTCTTGTCAGCAGGAGCCCTATACCTATCTGACAATTCAAGGTTAACCTTAGAGGAGTTAACCAGGTCAGTAAGTTTAAGGTCTAGAGTGACAACCTCAGTTTCTAAGAACTTATTACGTTCTTCAAGCTTTTTGCACTTGCTTTTTAAAATATTGAATTCATGTTTCTCAGTAGCATGTGTCTTAAGTAGGTCTTGATACAACTTGTCTGTCAATGCATACTTGTCTTTGAGTTGTCTCAACTCTTCTTGCAAGCGTTCATTTAGGACTGTTATATTAGGATCTACTTTAGACTGGGCTTCCTTAAGATCAATGATTTCTTGTTTTAAAATGATGTTTTCATCACTGACTTCCATGAACGCCTTATTAGCGAGTAGGAGGTCTTCTTCAGTCACACCAGTAGAGTGATGAAGACTACTCCCTACACCACTATCGGTTGTATCACTTTCATCAGAGTCTGATTCATCACATGATTGAAATGAAGTTGCAGATGATACCTCTTGCTCAATTTTAGCCATGCAGCAGAGTCCATCATCTACTATGAATGCTTCATCATGATCAGACGGGTACCTATACGAAGACGATGGTAACTCGTCTGAGTCCATTTCAGAGTCATTATTAGCCATCATTGCCTTTTTACCCCTGTTGTATCTTATTTCCCTTCTTCCCTTGCGCTCTTCACGATCATCAGTGCTCAGGTCTGGACATTCGTAAATGTAGTGACCTGGTTTCTCACAATTATAGCATAAAGGGTCGTTAGTAGAATTTTTAATGGGTGATTTATCCCTGCGCTTATCTCGTCTATCAGAACGCTGAATCTTCCTATCATCGGACTCTCTATCTCGTCTGTTACTTTTCGAGACTTCGTCTCTCCTTTCGGACGAGTTTCGGTCTCGTCTGGTCTCAGACGAGTTCTTAGAAGTCGAACCTCTATAGTCTCTATAGAACTTTTTATATCTACCATAGCGTTTGTTTAGTCTGTCGAACTTCCTAACCATAAGGTTCATCTGATCTTTCAGACTTAGATCAGACTTGTCTAACTCGTCTCTTATGCTAGCAGACTTAGACCTGTCTACTCTAGAGCTCTTGGACGTAGTAGACTTAAAAGCAACATTCTTCGACACGGCTTTCTCCCTATCACTACTGGCAATTGGTTCTTCCTCATCTAATTCGAACTCATGCGCCTTAAGAGTCTGGAACATGGTTTCTGAGGGCCATGAATCAATATCTTATGTGGATTTAATGATCATCTTGACCATTTTTCATCTTTCATCCAAAGCCTTCAAGATTCTCAGGTTAATCTCTCTTTCAGTATAAGTCTTTCCTAGTACTTCAAGATCATTCATGATTTTAGTAAATCGAGTATCCAATTCATCAATGGATTCACCTGGCTTCATCTTAAATGTTTCAAACCTTTGGACAGCTGTGGACAGTTTGCTTTCTTTGATCAGCGTAGTGCCTTCACAAAGAACAGCTAGTTTGTCCCACATTTTCTTGGCAGTCTTACATTTTAACACTTTACCAAGATACTCGTTTGGCAAGGTGTGTAAAATATAATTCTTAGCAAGACTATCCAAATTGTTTTGACGCATTTCTTCAGAAGTCAATTCTGACCTTGGTTTAACAATCAGCTCTCCAACTTCTTTGGTTGGGTCCAGTGTAGCAGTATTTCTGATCATGGTAACGACTGGTCCTTCTTTGATCACAGATACCATCAGATCATGAGTTGAGCTGAAAATGGCTTCCATCCTCAACTTCCAGTAGTCGTAGTCCTGATAGAGAACTTGGGAAGTTTGTAAACACTTATCTCAAGAGACATGTTTTAGTAGTTTGATCAGATATTATAATAGCAAGAAATCAAGATACAGATATATCAAGAAAGTGTGGTATGAATCAGAACAGAAACGAACCAAGACTTCACCCAAAGTCTTTAAATGTTATCAAGAAACAGCAGTTCGAAAACTACTGCTCTGATACCACTTGTTGGTCCCAAGTTGAGTTAATAATATTGAGTAAGCTAGTAAAAGTCTAGAGGGGAGGGGTGAATAGACTTTTAAAAATCTTTCAATATATCAGAATACGTAATGCGGAATTAATCAAAGTAACAATGAGCCCAATCAAATTTATACTCAACTTATATTCGTAATTCTAACTTCTGTATGAACAATCTACTTGTCTTGTTTAGATATGCAATTAATCAATTAAGCAATTAAACAAACAGTAAAGTAAATCAACACACAACGATTTTATAGTGGTTCGACAACTTGTCTACATCCACTCTCACAACTCCAGTTGTGAAATTTATTAACTCTTCCAATCGAGTAGTCTTGTGATTTTAAGTCCCAAGAAATAAGTCTTAGATCTTCTCGAAAACACTACCAAGTGCCTCTTCGATCTAACTAGCTATTTTACAAGTAACTAGCAACTTGAAAACAAAAACATAAAACTTCTCTGTCTTCAGTAGTAACCTTCTTGTTCTTCACTTGTCTTCTGGCTTCTTTCTGAATCTTCAATCTCTGAGAGTACTTGCTTTACCTGAATGTAGAATATCAATGCTTCAATAGTTTTTCAGTAGTCTCTAATGAATGAATACCTCGCGGTATTTATAAACTTCTAATTCAAGAACTTTCAGTTGTGTAACCAACTTTTCTTGAAAACTAACTGATAACCGATTCTTCTTATCCATCCACGCGTTTCTTCAGTTAATTAGTTATTCCTTAACTAACTCTTTAATCCTTATCTTCAATACGCGCTTTTGTAACTAACTCATTAGTTCTTCTTGTCTTGTCTTGTAGTCTCGCGCACCTGTCTTCTTCTCCAGTAGTAGACTTCGTCTTCTACTTGTCTTGTGCAGTAGACTTCTTCTTCAGATTTCATCAAGAACTAATCTAGTCCTATTATCTAATCCTAACAAGACTATTACATTACATTAAGCTTTATAACATAGCTTAGTCAACTTAAGAATCTATACATCAAATATAAATCGTAAAACATGAGCTTCTATACATCTTTAAATAGCTCAGTAAAAAAACCTAACAATTATATATATTATAATAATAAATACTTTATGCTTTCTTTCATATTTATCTTTTTGAAACTTTTCTTAAGAACTAGTACTTGTCTTGTGAACTCTACTGATCTGCTCAAGATGACTTCATAACTAGACTAGATCAGTCAACACTTAGAAAATATTCAAGTCTACTTTTGGCTTATCAAAACTTCATCATTATCTTTTTAATCACCAATTAGGACTTGTCTTTAGGATTCATATCCCAACATTTAGGAATGGATAAAGTTGGATAGTGAAATTCCGAACTTGAACAGATAGTCCCAAAACAAATGCCCTTAACTTTTATGTTCTACATACCCCAACTTTTTTTTAAACAAAAATAGCCACAACTAAATTTACTAAGTAGTAATTTTAAAATTTAAAAAAAATTATACACACTTATTCTTAAATCCTCCCTCTCTTCATAATTTTTTTTTTTATCATAAAAACACTTCATGCATAAACCCACATTTCATAAATCCTCAATGTAAGTAAATTTAATGTTTTTTTACACATTTTGCACAATATATATACAAATTACGAGTTTTAATAGTCACTAATATGTTCGTGGCCGAACATATTACTATACGGGTGGTTTGGCCGAACATATAATTGGGCGTACAATCGATTCTGACCGAACATATCATTTGGGCGGCGACCAAATCTGGCTGAACATATCATTGGGCGACGACCGATTCTAGCTGAAGATAAACTTCAAAACTGGTTCATTACTTTATCGATGGTCTCTTTGTTGATTCTCTCTTTTGTAAATTTTTAAAGATTTATTTTTTGTGAGTAAATGAGAATGAGAGGAGAAAAAAGTTAAATGAGATGGGGTGTGTTTAATTAGAATGAGATTTTAAATTGAAAATGGACCATGGTATGATAGAAAAAAATGGGGATGTGTTAGTATTTTAAATGAATTTTTAAATTTTAGTAGAGTTGATAGCCTCACCCTTTTTACAAATGTATAAAACAATTAAACTTAACTTTTTTTTTTTAGAATTACTATTAGGTGTAAAATAACTTTTACAACTTTTGAATGAATTTTAAATTTTAAAATTTTGAATTTTAATCTTTATTAAAAAATTGTTCGTATTTTTGGAATGTCCTGTAATAAGTTTATACTTTTTTTTTGGGATGTTCTATAATAAATTTTTCATTCTTTATACTTTTTTTTTTTGGAATGTTCTATAATAAGTTTTTCATTCTATTTGACATACTTCGTATTATTTTATTTTTCTTAATCACATTACTTGTATTATTAGGATATATTTATAGGTCCTTGGATGACCTGGTCATCCAAATAGGACAAGAAAAAGGAAAAATTAAATATATTTCATGACCACGGTCTTTAAACAACTGAGAACAACCAAGATCAACCAATTTTTTGGTGGAATATTTTTATCCCTAAAAAATATAAGCATGCCACATATTAATTTACTCGTCGATTATATTTTATTTAGATAATTTTTTATTTTCAATTTAAAAAAATATAAATAAAAAATACTAAAATTCATAAAATTAAATTCTCTATAAATAGAGACCAATCTTGATATGTTTTGGATCACAATTTCATACACTTTCTTTTCTCTTTTAAATTGTGTTATTTGTTCTTTTTATATTTTGAATTTTTCTCTATTAAATAATTGTATATATTTTCTAAATATTGTGTAAATATTATAAAAAAAAATTAATAATAGATACTCCCTCCGGCCGCCTATAAGTTTCCCGTTACTTTTTGACACAAAGATTAAGAAAAGTGATTAAATAATAGATATAGTACAAGTGATGTGATTGAGAGAAAGAGAGAGATAGAGAGAAAAGGTAAAATATAGAGTGAAGTGTAAGAAAAAGTATTTACCAAAAAGGGTATGAGAAGCTTATAGATGGACAAACCAAAATGGTAAAATGGGAAATTTATAGGTGGACGGAGGGAATATAATTATTAAATTATAAAAAAAAAAATTATTAAATGTTGTGTGTGGTTGTAGTGGTTTTGGATAAAGTGTGGAAAAAGATGAGTTTGGGTTGTGGTGTAAATTGTGTAGGTGGAGGAGTGAGAAATGAATTTTATATTTGATAACCTGATCATGATCGGTCATGGATAAATATGGTCTTAGAGCATCTCCAACGGGAGGTGCAAATCTGATGTGACAATTTTTTTTTACCTGGGTATACCTTTGGAATATTGGGTATAATTTGAGAGAGAGAAAATAAAGTTATATAACTTTGTTGTACATCAAATTGGAGAAAAGCTGATTTGTGTGGGGCCAACAAGATTTGTCTTCTTTTATTTTCTTTTTAAAAATTTATCTTTTATCTTTTTTATTTTATGTTGCTTATTACTTTTTTATATTTTATTTTAATTTCAATATGTTTTGGTAATATGCTTTTTACGGATGACTTTTTTTTTTAATTTGTAAATATTTGGTAATAAGCTAGCCGTTGTGCTATACAGTAGATGAATAGTAATTATTTCCGTTGCATTTTTTTACCGTTAATATATTTTTTTAACATCATATCTATACTATAAATAGAAGATAGACTAATTTCAATTTTACTCACATTCTTTTTACCTCTCTTTACTTGAAATCTCATAATGAAAAATAATTCTTGGTCGAAAATGTTTGGATCTTCCAATTCAGAAGATAATTCTTATTCTCGAGACTTCAATATCCCTCCTCCAAATTTCAATGTCTCTCCTCCAAATTTCAATGTCCATCCTTACAATCCCAACATTCGTCCCCACAATGTTTTGTTTCATCTGAACCATCAAACAAACCCGATAAGTGCAACTGGTGCTCTGTATTATATATATCCACCTGAAATGTATCAATATCCACAATCCTTATGGAATAAGTCATCCGACGGCACTAGGGATGACTTACAAGTCATCTTGAAAATCTAGTACCGATGGAACAAGCACAGACAAGGAGTGTGGAACGCCGTCTTCTGATCAAGGTTCCCCTTTTCCACCAAATCCGTCTCCACCGGGCATCGATGCCATTAACCTAGATGCGAGTGAAGCCGATGATGATTTGGGCCCAAAGAGTCGTGCTTATGCTGCTAGGTACACCGGTCTAGAAAATGAGACTCTTGCAACGAGTTGGGTTTCTATTAGTGAAGATGCAATTGTCGGCAATGATAAAAAATTGGAGGCCATGTGGAAAAGGATTGCTGAAGATTACAACAAGAATTGACATGCGAACACCCCACTAAGACATTGGAAACTTTTAAAAGCACACTTTTATACGGTGCAAAGGTTTGTGAGTGCGTTTAACGGATTGTACAATCAGATGGAGAAGGATTGGAGAAGTGGACAAAGCAATAATGTTATACTCGTGCATGCTATGAAAGAGTGGGCACTAACCCACAATAATAATGCGTTTACTCACTTAGGCATGTGGAAGATTCTCAAGAAATGTCCTAAGTGGATTGCACAACAAGAACGTGATCATTGTGGTAGGAAGAAGACAAAAACTTCCACTGAAGGGGGATACACATCTTCTTCTAATGCGGAGAATGTTGATGAAGAGCGCATACGTCCGATCGGACAGAAAGCAGCGAAAAGAAAGGCTAAGGTGAAATTCTCTGATCATTCGAAGGATAGCACGTTTGAGGAGTTGAAACGGACCATCGAAAAAAATATGCAGGAATATAAAACAATAGCTCATGCTAAGTTGAAGGAACAACAAAGGCACAACTTAAAATTGGAGTACGACGTCATCATGAAAGATACCACGGGAATGACACCAAAGCAACTAGCAATGCATCTGAAGTTGGTTGCCGATTTAGAGAAGAAATGGGAAGCCGAATTAAACTAGTTGTTCATCGTTTATTCTCTTATTGTTTGTTACTTTATCTTTTATTTAAGATTATGTTGTATTGTTTGAGTTTGCGTTGTAGTATTTGAATTTTCGTTGTACAGTAGTATTTAAAATTTCGTTGTATTTTTTAAAATTATATTTTTTTGAACTAGCCGTTAAAAAAAACTAGTCGTTGTGAACTAACCGTTAGAAACTAGCCGTTGTGAACTAGCCGTTAAACACTAGTTGTTAAAAACTAGCCGTTAGAAACTAGTCGTTGTAGACACCATTATATATATTTGCCCAAATATTCCATTTCTTTCTACAATTCTCAAAGCAATCTTCTTCCCACACTATTAATTCCTCACACTTAAAATCTTTCAAAACACAATGTCTTTAGATTCCAACCACAATGTCAACAACAATTCCAGTGGTGATGAAGGTTTGTGGAATGATGATTCAGATGATCGAATGTTTTTCGAAATTTTACAACAACAACAAATGCTTCTTCAACACATAGAGAGCTCTTCTACTACTCCACAACAAAGAAAAAAGAAGAAGATATGTAGAGCGTGATCGTGAAGGAGGTCATAGTCGTCTTGTGGATGACTATTTCTCCGAAAATCCAACATATCCAAGTGAAGTTTTTCGTCGTCGTTTTCGGATGAGAAGAGACTTGTTCACACGGATAGTCGATGCATTATCTTTTGATGACTATTTTAAGTGGAGAGTCGATGCAACGGGAAGGAAATGTTTTTCACCACTTCAGAAATGCACGGTTGCCATCCGCCAATTGGCGTACGAAGGACCCGGAGACCAATTCGATGAGTATCTACGTATTGCTGAAACAACCGCTATTGACTACTTGTTCAATTTCTGTCGTTGTGTAATCAACATTTTCGGAGAAAGATACTTGAGAAGGCCAACTACCGATGATTGCGAACGTTTGCTTCATATGCATGAGCAAAGACACGGGTTCCCCGAAATGTTGGGTAGTCTTGATTGTATGCATTGGGAATGGAAGAACTGTCTAGTCGCTTGGAAAGGACAGTTTACTCGAGGTGATCGTGGAACACCAACAATAATGCTTGAAGCGGTAGCATCTGTTGACTTATGGATATGACATGCTTTTTTTTGGCGTCGCGGGGTCCAATAATGATATCAATGTACTTAATCAAATCCCTCTCTTTAGCGATGTTTTAAGAGGGTATAGCCCAGATATTAACTTCACGGTGAATGGTACACAATATACTAGAGGATACTATCTTACCGATGGAATCTATCCTGAATGGTCTGCTTTTGTCAAGAGTTTTCAGTGCCCTCATGATCCTAAGAAAGCATTGTTTAAGCAAATGCAAGAGGCTGCAAGAAAGGATGTCGAACGGGCATTTGGGGTCTTACAAGCTCGTTGGGCAATGATTAGAGGACCAGGACAGTTTTGGTACCAGAGTAATTTGAAAGATATCATGTATACATGCATTATTTTGCATAACACGATAATTGAGGATGAAGGAGATACAACATTCAATTGGTCGGAGGAACCTAACGTCAACAATAATACAATTCCAGAAATATTTCATGGTCCCGTCGGAGGATTTACTGAGTACAGTAAAAGACGTGCTGAACTACGTGATAAAAAAATGCATCAACAACTTAGATCGGACTTGATTGAGCACGTTATCAAAATTAGTAGAAGTGTTATTTAATTATCTATTTTTATTTCATGTATTATTGTGATTTAGTTTAACATTGTCCTCGTTTTTTATTTATTTCAATAAAATTTTCACTTTTATTTATCAAAATTTTGTGCAAAAATTATCATTAGTTAATGTTCTAAATAATAATAATAAAAAAGTCGATTGACATGAATTAATCAATTAATAATTTATTTTATTATCAATTCGAAAATAATTTTTTGGGTACAAATATTTTTAACCTATCTATCACATTTGTCTAACCTATTATCACATTTGTCTAACCTATATATCACATTTGTTTACCCTATTTTAATGTCATAGTTTTTACTATTTTTATTTTATGTATTAATCAATCAACAATTTACTTTAATATAAATTAAAAAAAAATTATTTTATTCATCAATTATGATTAGTAAAATAAATAAAGTTGAAAATATTGAATGAATTAAATAATATGGATGGTGGGCCCTGAAATAGTAATAATTGTACCTGGGATGATTGAGAAGTGGAGGTAAAAATTGATAGATATAATTTACTTTTGATGTGACACAAATTTATACCTACAAATGGGTATACAATTGAAGATGCTCTTATGACTATTATTTTATTATATTTATCGGTTAGGTCTTATATGCATTTAAGTTGATATACTCTTTCCGTCCAATTTCATTATTCCCACTTTCCTTTTTTGGTTGTCCAATTTTATTATGTCCATACCATTTTTGGAAACAATACTATTCATACTACTTTATCTCCACCCTCCTACTATCACTTATTTACCCACTTTGCCATTCACTTTATTCATAAACAGTCATTTATTTACAAATGGATGCCACAATACCCTATCATACCCTCAACTTATCTACATTATGAATAAACTAATCAATATTTATTAAAACCCGTGCCCGGAGAAGTGGGCATAATAAAATTGGACGAAGAGAGTAACAAATTACATTAGATCAACTATTGAATAGGAGAAAGAAAACGAGATTATTAACTAATAAGGTCATTTCTATAGAGTATTAAACAAGAAAAAACTACAACTTTTAAAATTCCCTAATAAGGTCAAATTAATGTAAAAAAACCTTAAATGCCCTTAATATTCATATAACTCCTCAATTAATATATTTTACCCATTAATTTGAATTTTAAATTCAAATCTTAATTGCAGCACATCAATTCCCCAATTATAGCGCATATTCAAAAAAAATCTTGACCTTCTTAAAATCGAATCCTGACTACTTTTCATTCCAGAAAACGCGATTACGGTTTTATTCATCTCCATCATCGGTTTCTGGGCTGAGGCCGACGTTCTCAGCGTACTCATACACGAGGTAGGTGGTGCCTTGGCGGAGGCAAAATCCAGAAAGCCTGATTATGTGGGAATGATTGATCTTTCGAAGCGCATTCACTTTCAGTGTTTAGAGATTCATTAACATCAATGAAATCGAGGCATAATTCTGGAATTTCTGGATATTTAGGCGTTGGATTCTGGGATTGGATCTCATTCTGTTTGGCCTGTTCTCGATTAATTTCTAGGGTTCTTATTCAATTTTATATCTTAGGGTTGATTCAAGAATCAAATCTGTGGTTATTCAATCGATTTGCGAGAATCTTGGGCTCTGTAATGGGCAAATCAAGACGCATAAAAGAGAATAAGGAGGGAGAAACTTCTGCAACCCCTACAGCCATGGCGAGATCTTCATCGCTCACCTTCTCCTTCAATTTCACAATCTCACCACCGGCTCACAGTAGCCACTACGCGAAACCGTCGACCTCGCTTTCTCCTATTCTGCCGTCGCCGCAGCCCACGTTGCCCTGGTCCGACACGGCCACTTCCCGCCGCCACAGCCTGGCGACCCTATCGCAATTCTGAGATTGGGGCTGTAACTTCTTTATCGCAGTTGTATTTTGTGAAGAAGAATTATGTAATCGTGAAGACCCGATTCCTCCATGGATGACGCTGACTCGAACGATGCAGCCGATTCCTACATACCTGGAATTACCGGTTAGTATTTTTCTGAGCAAGAATCGCCCTAATTATTACGTTCTTGAGGGTGCAACTTAGTACTCGGGAATTAGGCGAAAAAGGAGAAGTTTCATGGATACAACAACTTGACATGGAGGTGAACATTAGATATGCACATTACCGTATGCATATATACATGCATATCGTATAGTGCATTTCACATATGCACATATGTAAAATGCATGTACCCACGTTTTCCGTGCATATTAAACTTCATAATCTATCTTCATATATGTATGCATATTCAAACACTGGGTTTTCTTTCCTTTTCTCAAAGTGTTGATTTTCTTGAATGAACTTTTTGCCGGAAACAATGGGTTTTCTTTCCTTGAAATCTCTCCGACGATGTCTGCAGAATATTTGGTAAAGTAATCATTTCAGCTAATTAATTAGAGGTTGCTTCAATTTATGAACAAATTGGAAGGTGATAGAACATCGCGTATAACGAGGAACTGCATTAATTCAAAAGATTTGATGTAAATCTAATTAATATTTATTAATTTCAAATTATTTAAATTGGTAAAGGGCAACTATGTCTTATTAGGTGCCATTTTGACTCTAATAGATTTAAATTAATAACCTATTCCCAATTAGATAAAACTCTTAGTGAAATGACCTTAACAATAATTTCCCCGAAAGAAAACAATGACAGTTACCAGAGGTACCACTGTCCAAAAGTGAAGAAAAATTATACTCCAACAATTACATCATATCAGTATTGCTATTGAATCTGCCCAAGTCTCCCCTTATACGATCTATTCCACCAGTGACGGAGTCATAAATTTTATGCTGGGATCCAATTAACATTCTATAAAAACGTAGACAAAAGTTTTAGATTTATAAAATTGTTACTAGCTCAATGTTATAATATTATATTTATCAAATAATCTTATTTTATTAATTTAAAAAATGACTTTCATTTGGTTTCAGAGGCACATTTAATTATTTCGATTCAAAAGAAATGAAACAGTGTCAAAATTGCTAAAATATTACTATCATTAAAAAAAAAAATTTAATAATTATTTTTCCTTTCCAAGAATAACATTCAAATTTTAATTAAGAAATGTGTTTCCAATCATCACTAACCATGTAGTAATATATATCTATGAAATAAAAATATACGGAGTATATAAAAATCGGATAAATATTCGTCTAAAATTATTGAACTATATTTGCTTATAATATTTAACACTAAAAAAAAACAATATTTAACCATTAAAAAAAAATTTAAATGAAAAAGAAAACAAAAACTATATTTGCTTATAATATTTAACACTAAAAAAAAATTAAATGAAAAAAAACTACAATATTTAAATTTAGGAAACTCTACCCAACCACGTGAACCAACAGTGCATACTGCAACATGATATGAAGTATATAGTACATAATTAATATATTTAGTGGGGGTCCAGTGGCCCTCCTGGCCCCATTGTCCCTCCGTCCCTGAGCTTGTTTATCCTACCATGTATTTCCATGGATCTGTAGCCCGGTCATTGTAAGATATATTCGTTATGCTTTTGTCATAATAAGTGAACCAGCTCCACATCATTCTTTTAATCTCACCTGCTCTTTTCTTCATATCCCATGATTGCTCGTCGAGAACTTTTCTATTTCGCTGTTTCCACATCACCCTGACAACAAAAATGCACATTCCAATTGCCCTCTTTTGCCCCTTACGACTGTTCAAGATACCCGAGTGTCCGCAAAAATGATCTTCCATCTGATTCTACATTGTAGTGCTGATGTTGATCAAATTGAAGCATTTATGCCATATGCCACTTGTCACCTTGCATCCTAAGAAGAGGAGGGCTGAAGTTTCCACCTCCTCCCCACAAAATGAGTGTAATAATATATGCACTTTTCAGTAAAATTCATATGCACTTTTTTAATAAAACTACGTACATACATTTTTAATGGGTGCGACCTGCAAAATTTTGGATTGACCAGATCAAATGGGTAAGGCGGGTATATGAGATATTTTCTACTTTATTTTATACTCATTATTATTTTCTCTTTCTCAATTACATCATTTTTTCTATATCTATTAATTTATTATATTCTTTAATTAAAATATAGAAAAGAAAAGAAAATTTATAGAAGAAAAGAAAATTTATAGGGATATTGTATATAAATAATCACAAAAACTTATATAAAATATTTCATGCATGAAACATAGATAATTAAAGTAGTTTTAGGGCAAAAATTTGTGTGTCAAATCCAGGCCAACGCGGGTCAAACTTAATTAAAATATATTTTTTCGCTTTTAAGTATTGTTTTACTACGTGATCAAAACTAAGTCACTACATGACCAAAATATTGTCACTATAAGACAAAAAATGTACTACTACAAGTCCAAAAATATTCTGGACGATTAATTTTTTTGAGTGAATTCTTCAGAATATTTTTTGACATGTAGTAATACACTTTTGGTCATGTAGTGATAATATTTTGACATTGTAGTAACAATTTATTGGTCATGTAGTAAACCACTTGCTTGTGACCCGCATATATTTTGGCGACCTAAATCCAAACTTTTGACCATCGATTTTTTTTAAAATGTTTTAATGAGACATATTTGTTGTGTGAAATATTTCATACTAATATTACTCATAAATAATAGACTTAAATGTTCTATCATGAATACTCAAATCTCTTGTACTGTAATACACCGTCCAACTTATAATTACAAGATTAATTGGATTACAAATATATGACTAGGCTAGAACGCTAGTAGGTGAATAGAGTAAGAAAAATACCAATGTAAAGACGGATTAGAAGTACTTTTAAATTCTAAATTTAATCTCCTCTACAATTTTTTATACGTTCTTTTGTCATTAAAGACGACAATATCCACAATCTTTCGTAGATTTTAACAAGCACATTGCCATATAACGTTCACCATCAATTTTTTTAATTTCTACAACGACGGCAGTAGTCGGAGGTACATCGGCAGCTGCTCCTTCCATTAGGTTTAGTTAAATTAGGGTTAGAGTTAATTGAATTTCAGGGAATGTATCTATCAAGAAATGTTTTATTAAAATGACAAATTAGGTACTTTTTATGAATATAAAATTAATAAATGGGGAGTGGAAGTATACTTAACAATGCTGGAGGGGTATATACCCCGGCCCTTCACACGGTAGTAATGAGTTGGTGAGTGGGACCGTAACAATTAAGGATACGACTATTAGCACCTCCAAGTTTGTTAATCACACACCCGATAACTGCACATCCCTCCAAATAAGAGAATGTTATATACACTCCCCTTAAATTGTTCAAAATACTCTTTTTAAAATTTTGATAATTTTTACACACTGTACACCGATAGATACATGCCCTCTCATATACCACCTTAAAATTATTTATTCATCATCTTTCATTTTTTCTTCTATAAAATAATATTAATAATAATAATCTCCTCCACCATGCCTCCCCCACTCCACCATCATCACTACGTCGCCTCCCACCGCCTCCATGCCGCTGCAGCCCATCGCCCACAACCCCCACCTCTACCATTATAGGTCCATTACTGTAAAAAATAATTTTCATTTTTTTCTTCTACAACATTTCAATATTTTAGGTAATTTTTTTTAAATTTTCGACACTAATTTGTTGACTAGAGTGTGTTTCGTCGACAAGACGATGTTGAAAATATAGTGTTCTGTCGGCAAAGTGTTGTTGAAGAAACTTTCAGCAGCACTTTGTCGACATAACACCATATTTTCAGCAACAAGTTGTCGACCATAATACATATTTTCAGCGACATGTTGTCGACCAAAATACATACGTTCAGCAACAAGTTGTCGACCATAATCAATTCGGTCGACACTGATTTGTCGAAAACAGACCCCCTATTTTTTTTCTTTTTGTCCAACACCACTTTTGTTCTAATGCTTACACCAACAACCAAACAAGTTTTATTCTAACTATATATATTATCAAAATTAAAGAAAAAATCATACAAAAATACTATAAACTATAAATCCCTACCATTAAAACACACAAATACTACAAAATAAACTCATTAAAACACATAAATCATAAATGAGAATGAGATGAGTGGGAGAGAGATAGAGAGTGTGGCGTGCGCGAATAGTTGGCGGCGGCGGCCGGAAGTGGTGGCAGCGACAACTGCAATTAAAGTTAGAGTTTGAAAAATGTTTGAAGGGAGAGTGTATTTAGTGGAGGTGCATCTACTAGTGATACTTTTACTTAAAGGGTATTTAAATTTTTTTACATTATTATTAAATTAATAAATAGGAAGAGGGAGTGCGGTTAACAAAGATGGAGGTGTTAATATTAAATGTTAGCCACAGTTCCCCCTCTTTTTATGTCTTCCCACCCCCAAATTATTTTTTGAAATTTTAGCTATAAAGACAATACTATCCTTGAGTGTTCACCACCACCTCCCAAACACAAAAACAAACAAATTTTCTATATTCCTTCTTCCTCCTATAACTCCAAAATATCGTCCAAAACTAAAAAAAAATTTAAAACCTTTGAAACCTTGAAGACAGTGGGGACGGCTACAATTCGAATTAGTATTTAAATGTTGAAGGAGAGTGTACGTAAATAGTAGTAAGGGTGCATGTAATAATGATATTGTATTTAAAGAGATTTTTTACACTATTATTAAATTAATAAAATAAAGGGAAAATGCAGACCTCCTATATTGGAGGTGCAAATAGTCAGGCCCAAAAGAAAAAATGAAAGTGGGCTGCATGTTTCCTCTTCTTACTCACAACAAGGGTCTGACTATATGCACCTCCATTTCAGTTTGATGCACTCCCCCATCACTACCCCGATTTATACACTCTCCGAATTTTAGGTCACACCTCCCCTCAAATGTCATAAATACCCCTCCTTCATTAAAATCCTTTTACTACCCACACTCCCCCCAAATCCTCCATCTTTCTTCCTCCTCCATTTCTTCTTTCATCTTCTCCCCCACCCCTCACCACCACCGCCGGCGACCTGCCCCTCCACCACCCGTCGCCGGCGACGCCAGCCCCTCCCTCCCTCGCCGAGCCCGTCGCCCCCCCCAACCCCCACCGCCTGTTAAAAAAAAAAAAAAAAGAAGAGATCTTGACTTGGCCGCGCGCGGCCGCCGCGGCCGTCCCCTCCCTCCCTCGCCGAGCCCGTCGCCCCCCCCTCCCTCCCTCGCTCGCCAAGCCCGTCGCCCCCCTCCAACCCCCACCGCCTGTAAAAAAAAAAAAAACAGATCTTGGCCGCGCGCGGCCGCCGCGGCCGTCCCCTCCCTCCCCCCTCGTCCCCTCCTCCTCTCTCCCTCGTCGAGCCCGTCGCCCCGTACCCCCAACTGTAAAAAAAAAATAAAAATGAGCAGATCGCGGCCGCCCCCTCCTCCCTCCGACGCCGCCACACCCCACCCCCACCAGGTTTTCCCCCTTTCCCAATGTTAGGGTTTTCTGCAAAAATGCAGAAAACCCTAGGTTTTTTCTTCTTTTTTTTTTTCAATTTTCGACCGTATAAGGTCGATTACATACTCCTTCATCGACAAATTGTTGTCGACGAGAGTGTATTTGATCGACCTTACATAATCGAATTTTAAAAAAATTATTTTTTTTTTTTAATTTTCGACCAACCGTTTCGACCATATACATTCCCGTCGACAACGATTTGTCGACGAGAGTGTATATGGTCGACACTGGTTGGTCGAAAGTTGAAAAAAAATTGTGATGTTTTGGAGTATATGGTCGACCATTTCTGTTTTTTTTTTTTTTGAGTTGATGGTCGCCGGAAATGGTGTCGCCGGCGACCGGAAGTTGTGTGTTAGGGGAAGGTGAAAGAAATGAGGTGGGGTGCATCTAGTATGGTGTATATTTAATGAAGGGTATTTTAGGTATTTTACCTATTATTTTATTAATAAAACTGAAAGGGGGAGTGCATAAAACCGAAATGGAGGTGCATATAGTCAGACCCTCACAACAACTTCAAGTAAATGGGCTGTCATGATTTGTAAATGGCGTGGGTTATTTTCCCCTCCAATTATGTTAGTTGCACTCTTTCGGTACATACTCCCCCAAAAAGTAATTTATAGGTACAACTTCCACCAAAAATCCTAAACTATCCTCCTCTCTTTAAAACTCCCTCTAATAAATACACCCTGCCACATAAAAATAATAACCCTAATTTTACTCATTCTCTTCTTTCATAAAACACCAACCCCAACCCCAACCCCAACCCTAAGTTCCTAACTATAAGCCACCGTCCCCCCTATTTACGTAATAAAATCAAGCCGTTAACGAACTGTTCAAGACATAATTTGAAAAATATTCATTCGAGCTTTTCTAATAAATATCGTTAACTATAAACACAATGATATTCGTCTCATTAGTTCGTGAATAAGCTTGATTATAACTTCTGTGTCATATAAATTATAACGAAAAGTTTGACTTTAATATATAATCACATTTAATACTTATGATAAAACATAAAAGTATGTAATTTAACTTATTTAATTAAATGAAGTTATAGAGTAGATATGTATATATTTATGATTTTGAGAAATATGTACTTTTATTTTTGTAATTAATTAATGTATAATTTAATTAACATTGATATTATTAAGCACGTGATTATTCGATAATTAAGCTCAAGCTCATCTTAATTACAAACAAATCAAGCTCAAACATTCTAAAGTTCGATCGAAAGTCAGAGTTTTGCGTTCTGTATGAACTTTGAACCACCTAGAGTAGAACACACTTCTAAGTTTCAAGTCTATACCACTAGGTCAACTGTTTGGAGTTAAGACAAGGTCATATTACGGTAAAAAATAAAATACATGAGAAGCACTTATCATTCCATATTTTTTTAAGGCGACCAAGTAAATTCTTTATTATAGCGTGAAAAAATAATGAAGCTCGCCGTTATATACACAAATTGAATTAATTGATTGAAAAATAAATTAATAATTTTATAATCAATCTCTATGGGCACTCTGTATTTATTTATAGGTGATATCGGAGAACAAAGACAATTGCATACGCAAATTTGATATATTAAAATTTAATATGTAAATATGTTTTAAATAAATAAATTTGTTAGTATTTTTGTGGGAAGAAACTGAAGATCTGGAATCACCGAATCAAGCAGACTATAATGCTTGATGTCGCTTGATGTCGAAAGATCAACTGGCTTGTATAAAAAAAAAAACCACATTAATAACTACGACTACATAATTATTCAATTTTCTTGGTCTTCATATATACGATTTTTTTAATCCTCGAACAATTATATATTTTTAAATTCATGAATAATGATACTTGATCTTCCATAAAAAAAAATGAATAATTATACTTGAATCCTTGATTTTTTTTCCCTAAAATTAAAACGACTAGATACATTTCACATTTTTCATTTCAATGCATTCGTTTAAATTTTTTTCCTTTTAAGATTTTCTCTCAAAATGAGTTACTATATAAGAACAATCATTTAAGAACAATCATTTTAAATAATTACTATATTATGTATTATTTTGTGGATTCCTAATATTAAATTAGCCTACACAGACTTCCTACTACTGGGAAGTAATATTTACGTTTAATCAATATGTTTAAATTCTTCCTTTGTCAAATTTAGTAAACATTAAATTCTCTCGGATTCTGATTAAATGTTATCATTAAGGAAAATTAATTAAACGTATTAATTCTCCAAAACTTACACGATCTCCTTATAAAAGGGTTTCATTCTTCTCAATTTTACAACATCACAAAATTAAAAACTACTTGCATTCAAAAAACACAAAAATGTCTAAGGTCTACTCTTTTGCATTGGTTATGGGCATTTTACTCTTGATTACCCCTGCTTTTTCTATAGATTCTTTCTTAAATTTAAGTTTAACTGAGAGAATCTTGAAGTAAGAAGGCGATTTTTGGAACCCTTTTTCGTCTTATCGTCGTGCTCCATCTCCTCATAGCCACGGTCATGTGCAAGATTCCCACCACCACCACCACGCTCCTAGTCAAAGCCACCACCATCACCACCACGCTCCTAGTCAAAGCCACCACCACGCTCATGCTCCTAAATGTGGTTAATTTTTCATGGAAATGTTTATGATGAGCTCTGTAGTGGGTTAATTATGATATGTAGGATGTCATTAATGTCTTGTTTGGTCGCGTTGTATAATTCACTTTAAATTTATATATTACCACAAGGCTAAAAGTATACTACTAAAAGTTAAAAAAATATTCTGAACACGTACTTAATTATTTGAGCGAATTTTTCAAAATATTTTTTGACATGTAGTAGTACATATTTTGTCTTGTAGAGATAATACTTTAGCCTTGAAATAACAACATATTGGTCATGTAGTAAACAACCGGCTTACGACCCGCGAAATTTTTGAGCGACCCAAATACAGACTTACGATCCACAAATTAAAAAAAAATTATAAGTAATAGACTTAAATGTTAAAAGATATATTAATAAAAAAATTGTGTAAGTAATCATGTAATGTAATGCAAATAACATGGTAAATTATACTTAGTTATCCATATAAGTGGTGCATATTTTTCTTATTAGACTGTCAACATAAAACACGTACGGAGTACTATTTATAAAGAAACAATATATCTTTAAAACGGTGCAGTAAACGAAAGAAACATATACATAGTTTAGGTTGTGTGTGTGTGTGTGTGTGTGTGTGTAAAGTGTAAGTAAGCTAGGAAAAGATTAAAAGAAGAAAAAACAGAATGAATCCATGGATCAGAAATTAATTAAACTAGATGGTCTCGATCCGCAGCGTGGATGAGGTTTGGGGATGGGGCGGAGAAAAGAGGTGGGCGGAGCGACACAAGGGGCAGGTGGGTTGGGAGTTCATGAGCCACGCGTCGAGACAGGGAGGATGAAAGACGTGGCCGCAGTAAGGTATTAGCTTAACAGTTTCAGTATCGTGGAACTCTGTCAAGCATATGGCGCAATCGTGAACCATGCGGTTATTGCTGCAGTAAGGAATTAGGGGGAGACGCGGCTGTGCAAGGTAAGGGCCCTCCGAATGGCGGAGACAGAAGTGCAAGCAAAGAAAGATGATGAAGCACACAACGGTGCTGGCCGACATCAGAATTACTATGAGTATGCCGCCGGAGATTTGCTTTTTGGGATGTTGTTCGTCAAGGATTCTTCTCCCACACCATGTTAATATTGACACTGCACCCGCACCATTATTATTCATTTTTTTATTTTCTCAATAAATAACCAAGAAAGACACACAATTATACTGCACAAGGAATTGAATGATCGATATTCCTTTGAGAGGGGAGGGGATAAAATAAGAGAGACTTTGGGGAGGTAGAGATAACGATGGAGCGACACATACTAAATTTGGATATATGTTTATTTAATTTAGATGAATATGACCTAGTGTGTGCGTGGGTTGTTGAATTAATTGGGGATTCATGTTTCTAGCCTAGCTCACCAAAAACATACTCCCTCCTCCGATAAAATAATAAATAAAAAATGCTCATATTTTAGATTAAGTAAACCTCTATCTATAATTTTTTAGCGTTTTCAATAAGTAAACCTCTATCTATATATTTATAATAAAGTTATTTTTAATGAGTAGTAAAGCTTAGTAGCAGTTTAAGTAATCAGGAGATAAAATGATATTTTCATGGCCGGAAAGGATGTGAATACTTTTGATGAATAATATAAATTAGCATACTTTTAATAGATAAATTAATTATATTATTGAGATTGACGTCAAATTTTATTCGATCCATATATAACTTTCAAAATATTCATTTAAAAAAAAAAATTGTATGGGACAAACAATTGAGGAGTATATTGAATTCGATTTAGTGAGGTGTAAAATTGTAAATATAATTTAGGTAAATGTAAAGTAAAATGTGTGACACAAAATGAATGATAATTTTAAAAATAAAATGATGTTAGTAAAGGTTTTAATTTATGGATTATTTCTATATTAAAGGCAGGTTTGCTTCATGGGTTTAGGGGGTTTAGTGATGGGTTTGATATTTAGACTCATCTCCTCCCATGTTTGGTTTCTCATAATTTTAAACACCTTGACCCGATTTTTATAAACTAAATTCCATGGATTTAGACAACCTAGCCTCCCCTTAGGTTTATCTAGCCTCCCACCACATCTTAACACATCTTATCCCAATCCATAAAACAAATATGCCCTAAATGTATAAGTATTTTTTAAACATTCACATAAAAAGAATATATATATGTGCAAATAATCATAGTATTAAAAATATGACTATAATGAATACTCAAATCCCTTGCACCATAATACATGGTCCAACTTTTACAAGATTAATTGTAATACAAATGACTAGGCTAGAAAACAACAATGGAATGACAAATGTATATTTAAATTTTAAAATTAATCTATCCTACAACTTTTTACACGATCTTTCGTCACTAAAGATGACAATATTCATATTCTTCTGTAGATTCTGACAAACACGTTTCCATATGACGTTCACGACCAACTTTTTATATTTAAACCTCTGACGTAACCAATGAAGTTGGTAAAATGATTTAAGAAAGAGCATGATCCCACATAAAGTAATTCAATCAATAGATGCGCACTCTCCAAACGTCATAAGAAAAGAATCTACGATCAAAATAAATGATATATTCTCCCGTCCTTGATTACACAAAACACAAAAGTCATTACGATCCTCCAAATTATTGACCTCAATATTGACCAACTTTTTTTTTTGTGTAATCTAGACAATATTTAAAATGTCTTTACCTCAAATCTTGTGAAGTCTCATAGCATTATCTTTGGTAGAGATGTTTATCGCGAGGTGGTCCTAGTCCTATAGGGCCGCAGACTAAACGAACTAGAGCCTTATTCGATTCGCTTTTAACGGTCCAACAAAAGTCGAGACCTAACCCTAATCTAGCGAGCCATGGGTTAAACATGCCATTAATGGACAAAAAACAAAATATTAAAAAAAAGTGATTTTTTCCAAAATATAATTTAAGTGCTTTACAAATTTAGCAAAAAGATTTTATAGTAGGTTAGTTTGTGCGGAGTTATTCACTATTGCATATGAACTCTCTTAAATTCACTCGTCGCTGCAATGTCAATGGTTTTTTGTGGCTTCTCGCATTCGTGCTGACAACAGTGTTGACGAAGGACAAAATCAAGTGATATTTGTGAATTGTATCCTAATTCTCTGAGGGGTAGGTCTCCTATGGAATTGAGTCTATATATGAAAATGAGTTGACCACGTTGACTTGGTCAACCTTTTTTTTTGGGTAATTTTTTTTTTTAGTGTTACACTTTTCAAATGTCGTGACTTACACTTTTCAAAATAATATTTTCAATTATATTGACGTACATTTTTTGGTAATATTATATTGCACCTTTTAGTTATATAGACATGCACTTTTCAGTAAAATTGTGTTGCACTTTTCAGTTATAATAACTTACATTTTTCATTAAAATATTGTGTTGCACTTTTCAGTTATACTGACATGCACTTTTTAATAATATTGTGTTTCACTTTTTAGTTATACTAACTTGCACTTTCTAGTTATAATGACTTGCATTTTTCATTAAAAGTTGTGTTGCACTTTTCAATTATAGTGACTTACATTTTTTAATAAAAAAATGTATTACACTTTTTAGTAATATTGACTTACACTTTTTAATACACACGTTTTCGAAAAAAAAATTACCAAAAAAAAATAAAAAGTTGATCAAGTCAACTACTCAATTCCTCAATTCTATACAAGACCAATCCTTCTCTAAGTTATGAAATCTCTATCAATAATTCGAAAGAAAAAACATCTTAAATAATTAAAATTAAAACAATTAATATTCATTGGTTGATCAATGTGAAGTGTGAGTCGTAATATCAAGTATGAGCCTATGGGGACAATGAGTCAGACAAAATATAAATTGCGGGTGTGATTGATTTTTTTCGTGAGTAAAACAATATATATATATATATATATATATATAAATAATATTATTCGGCTGACCCTATTAGCCCGCGATCGAGCTAACCAGTCCGGACAAAAAAAAATCGAATTTAAACGAACCTATAATTTGCTAAACTCAAACAAACTGACCCTATATATTAACTTAGCCCGAATAAACGTCTTTAATCTTTGGGCGACCGTCATCACTCTTGCAAGAAATCGTACATAACTCTGGTTAAAAAGCTTCCATCACTAGATCATTTTATCGAAAAACTGTTTGGTCCAAGTCTGTCTATCTGGTGTTTGCATAGAAAAAAATGTTCAAAAACTCTTTTGATGATGTTTTCTTTGAGATTTAAAAATCAATTTTTAGGTTTTAAAATTTTACACTGATTTTACTTTGAAATTTAAAAATCAATTTTAAAATATCATTCAAACTCATCCTTATCAAAATTATTGATTTATTGATTTGACATATAAAATTAAATTCTTATAATATCACTTCAATTATTATAATTTCTCTCGATATAATACTTCCTCTATTCCATAACTATTTACATTTGTGGCACGTTCCAAAGGTTGCGACTGAAAGGATGAAGATATAATAGAATAATTGTTGAAATTTTATTTTTGGAATAGTCCGTTAAATAATCATGTAATTATAAAATAATTAAAAGAAAAATATCGTGGTTATGCTGCGAGGAAAAAATATTTTTGACAAAGTGGGATAGCTCAAATGGTTAGAGCACCACTACCTAGGCCTTAGGTCCTGGGTTCGAGTCATGGGGAAGGGAAAAAGATCCTGGGTTCGAGTCATGGGGAGGGGAAAAGGGTTCTGGTTCGAGTCATGGGAAGGGAAAAGGGATGGGTATTTAACTTGTAATAAAAAAAATATATATATATATCGAGGTATGAAATTATAAGTATTTAGTCATACCACTAATTTTTTAAATATATGATTTAGTTCCACCATTATTTAAATAACTTAATTTTGGTCTCATGTCGTCGAAAGCTCCAAATTTAAAGACCACGTGACATGCACGTTGAATAAACTTATTCGACGTCGTTCCGAAGACGTGAGACCAAAATTGAGAAATTTAAATAGTTGTAAAACTAAATCATTCTAAAAAATAGTCATGGGATTAAATAAAAAAAAATTATTAAATTAAATTGACTTTAATATATTTTCCTTCCTCAATTATATATTATTTTACTCAAAAAAAAAAAAGGAAAACAATTATAGTTAACCGAAGGAAGTATATATAAGCAATAGGCTTGAATATTAAAATTAAAATATAAGTGTAATAAATTTTATATCATGATGTAAATGTAAGAAAATTTAATTATAAATTTATCAAACTTTGTGCAAATACATGAGGACAGATGTAGTATTATGCTTTGCTAATCCAATTTTTGCTAATTTTTTTTATCTCAGAATGACTCGCGTGAATTTATTGGATAAAATAATCATTTTGGATGATTTTTTTATGAAGCGTAAAATGAATTTAGTAAAACGTAGCGAAAAATGTAAACTTAATATCTAATTAAGATATATCAATAGAAAAATTGTGTAAATAATTATTTTCTTTTAAGTATTTTGTGTAAATAATTATAGAATGTGAATAACATTGTAAATTATACTTTCAGTTAGTGGCAGACTCGGGAATATAAAATTGGGGTATGATAGATAAATAAATGTGCTTCTTCTATTTCAGTAAATTTTTATTTTTCTTCGGTCGTCCCACCTATTCATTTTTTTGATAAATAACTCTTTCGAATTCTTACCTTTTATCACATTCTTCTCTCTCAATTACATGTCTTTAATACATTTATGTATTATGTATTTTAATCACCCCCCACAACGCATAAGTAGCCTTCACCCGGAATGGAGCAAGTAATAAATAATAAAATTCAATCATATTTATATGTATTGCAAAATTATAATATATTCTGGTATAGAATCGATTCTATACAAGAAATTGAGTTGACTTGATCAACTTTTTTTTTTTTGTAATTTTTTTTTTGGAAATGTGTAAGTTATTATAACTAAAAAGTGTAACACAATATTACTGAAAATGTAACACATTTTTTTTATTAAAAAGTGTAAGTCACTATAAATCTATAATTGAAAAGTGCAACACAGTTTTTAATGAAAAGTGTAAGTCATTATAATTAGAAAGTACAAGTCAATATAATTGAAAAGTGTAACACATGTACAATATTATTAAAAAGTGCAAGTCAGTATAATTGAAAAGTGTAACACAATATTTAATGAAAAGTGTAAGTCATAACTAGAAAGAGCAAAGTAGTATAACCGAAAGGTGCAACACAATATTATTAAAAAGAGCAACATAATATTATTAAAAAGTGCATGTTAGTATAACTGAAAAGTGATGCACAATATTTTAATAAAAAGTGTAAATTATTACCAAATTTTTTTGAGAATATTTACAAAAAGGATCATTCATAGAGACACTTATCAAATTAAGAACAAAAATTCTAATCATTTAAATTAAGGTCAAAATTATTTCCGTTTAATTCATAATTATTGATTCTACTTTCCATAATAAAATCATTATGCCAATTCGATTTGCAGTGTATCGTAAACTCACTAAATTGTAAATCTATTTTCCACATTCAATTCAATTGTTAATTCATTGATGCCTAAAAAATTAAAATATCTGTATATATTTCCTAGATTGGAAGACAATAACATTGTCCATGGTAGGTCTTCTTTGTCGTCGTTGTCCACGATCGAACCCCCACCTCACCCAATCTCATTCGCGGCGACGTGACAACACAGACGCGGTGCAAGTGACTGGTTTTTACGATTTCAATTACTGTGTTAAATCATTGATTCCAGTTTCAAAAGTATTATATGTTCATATATTTGGCTAAACATAGAAATGCAGATTGATTGTTAGTCGTTTGTACATGTTATTTTGTTATTATTTTAGGGTTTTCTGATAAATAGCAGATTATCAATTAATTGATTATTTCGTGATACTCATGATCGAATTCGATGGGAAAATCAAGTTGGTTCGGGTTAACCAGTCTTCAACGTTTCTAGAAGTCTTGAATCAAGTCACTGGTATGTGATCCACATTAATAGACTGATTTTATTAATGCAGATCTAATTTGCATTAAAGTTGTTTTTCTGCATAATGATATTTGCATATGCAACTTTAGTGTTTTTTTTTTCTGCATTATAGTCAGATATTTTTCTGCAGATCTTTCCGCATAATCAAGTTAGACATTTTTTTGAAGAAAATATCTAATTTGATTTGACGATTTTTCTGCAGATCTTCAAGTCTGAACATGAAATTAAATATCAAAGATTTGGGGAACACTTGAATATCAAAGATTTGGAGAAGACTTGAAAATCAGAAATACTTGAATATCATAAATTCGGAAAAGACTTGAATATCAGAGATTTGAGGAAAGTCCTAAAATTGAGGATGTCAACAGGGTTTGAGAAAGAGAGAATTTTGCATTCAAAATTTAAAATTAGTTTACTTAATATTATATTAAAGCACAATTTTAAATATTATTAAAGGTAAAATGATACATTTAAGTTGAATTTTGACCTTAATTTAAAATTAATTTGAACCTTGTTTTAATTTGAAAAAATTAAATGTGAAAAGACGTTATTGAAATGCATTTTTTTTTTAACAAAGTCAACAATCAATAATTAATCTTTAACTTGATCAATTGAGTTTCTAATATGGATTCAATTTGATAGAGACCTATCCATTCACAATTGAAGTAACAAGTGACGACTAACCTTGACTTCAAGATTAATTAATTATAAGTTTATGATATTCAATTTTATACACATTTTAAATGGAAAAAAGATAAACAAACAATATGTGTAAATTAAAGCTTGTAGTAAAGTAAAGAAACATGGAGTATATAGTTTAGGTTAGGAAAAGATTAAAAAACAGAATCTATGAACAGAGCAAGTAAGTACATGTTATCTATTTAGATAAGACGGAATTCTTTAGCACGGATCCAGCGTGGATGTTTGACCATTTATTATAATAAATTGGTGATCATCGGGCGGAGAAAAGAGGCCGGGGGAGCGACACAAGGGACAGGTGTGGTGGGATGCGAGCCAGGTGTCGAGACAGGAAGGATGGAAGACGTGGCGGCAGTGAGGGATTAGCTTAACAGTGTCCGTGTCGTGGAACTCGGTCAAGCAGATGGCGCAATTAATATTATTCATTTTTTCAAACAAACAATTATACTTTAAAAGGGATGAATGATTGTTTCAGTTTTTTTTTTTTAATTATTTGAAGGAGAGGGGACTTCAATTAAATAACACACACATTTTGGCCGGGGGAGATCGATCGAGATAAGGAGAAGGAGGATGGCGGCATATATACTAATTTTGGAAGTTTAATTACATGACACTGACCTCAGTGTATACGTGGGTTGTTGGACTTAATTGGGGATTCATTTCTTTCCCTAATCCCCTGAAATAGCTACATAAAGGAAAGCTCATTCATTTATGGACATATTTTTAGTACTACTTCTCCAGAATTTCTTGATGATATTCATTAACATTTTGTATGGCAAACAAATGAGAGTATATTGAGTGATTTAGTGAGGTGTAAATAAAATTTAATTAAATGTACGTGATCCAAAATGAATGATAATTTTAAAATAAAATGATGTTGTAAAGATATTAATTTTTTAGTTATTTTTATATTAAAAATGTATAAATAATTTTAGAATATCTCAATAAAAAAAATGTACAAGTACATACGAAATAAGATGAGTATTAAAAATATGACTACAACGAATACTCAAATCCCTTGCACCATAATATCTAGTCCAACTTTTACTTGATTAATTTAAATACAAATGACTAGGCTAGAAAACAACAATGGAAAGATGGAATAGAATGAGTATTAAAAATGTGACTACAATGAATACTCAAATCCCTTTGCACCATAATACACAGTTCAACTTTTACAAGATTAATTGGAATACAAATGACTAGGCTCGAAAACAAAAAATGGAAAACAAAATAGATGTACTTTTACACGTTCTTTCGTCACTTAAAATGATAATATTCCTAATCTTCTGTAGATTTTAACAAGTGCGTTGCCATGTGACGTTTACGATCAACTTTTTATATTTATACTCCGACGAAATTATGAAATTGATAAAACGATCTTAAAAAGAGCATGGCCCCACCATAGAGTACTTTTACACGATTTTTCGTCATTTAAGACGACAATATTTCTAATAACTTCTGTATATTCTAGCAAGTACGTTGCCATATGACGTTCACGACCTAACTTTTTATATTTATACCCCCAACGGAATCAATGAAGTTGGTAAAACGATTTCAAAAAGAGCATGGTCCCACCATAGAGTAACTCAATCAATAAATATCATAAGAAAAAAAAAATGCACGATCAAAATAAATGATCAATATTCTCCCGCCCTTGACTACACACAAAACACAAAAGTCATTTCGATTCTCCAAATTATTGACCTCAATATTGACCAAATTATTTATTTTGTGTAATTTATATCTTAACGCCTCCCAAATAAAAGATAGACCTTATTTGGAACACCTTTACCTCAAATCTTGTGAAGCCTCAGAGCATTATCTTTGATAGGGATATTTATCGGGCTGACCCTAGTTTTATAGGGCCGCGGACTAAACGGTCCACCAAAAATCGAGGCTTAACCTTAACTTAGCGGACCACGGTTTAAACGTGGCATTAACAGGCAACAAATAAAATATTCAAAAAAATTGATTTTTTCCAAAATATAATTTATGTGCTTTATAAACTCCAAAAAGTTGGCCTAGTGGTATAGGCTTGAGACTTAAAAGTGTGTTCCTCTCTAAGTTTTAGGTTCGAACCCTCTAAGATATAAACAATTTCTATGGGCTCGGAATTGAGCAATTCAAATAGTTATGTGACTAAATCATTACAAAAAATAGTTTTGGAATTAAATAAAGTTATTAGATTGATTTTAATCACTTTCACTCTCTTAATTACATCACTTTTACTACATCTATAATTTTAGAGAATTTTTTTTCCAGGATTGTTAACCTTTTTTTTTGCAATTTTAGGCCCAATTAGCTTCATTGATCCAATTTCGAGCTAGTTTAGTAGGGGAGACACGTTTTTTGGATTGAACGCGTAGGTAAGACTCATTTTTAGGCGTACCCTACAACTGTTACACCTTTAGTCCCACCGTCTTGCTACCGCCACACCTCAACCCCACCATACGAATGCAAACTACCTCTTCACGACTAGGGTGTAGAGGAATTAAAAATTTTGGACAATTTTTTTTATTCGATTAGTAAATACAAATCAAAAATATAATATTAGGGTGCAGTAAATGCGGAATAATATGAGCAACAATTTACTACTCCCTACATAAATAAATCATATTTTCTATCTTTTAAAAAAAAAAAAAAATACTCAACAATAACTTTATCTAATTTATTATTCTATTTCAGTCCCTCTTTTATCTACTACTTATAAAAAGGAAGCATATCTGTAAATCCTAGAAAGCGGTAATTACAGTAATTAACTAAAAGATTAAAACAATATTAAAAAAACAGAGTCCTATGTAACACCGCGGGATTAGTATGATCATTCTCCTGCTGCTGCGTTGTTGTTTGGGGCAAAGGAAAGAAGTCGACGGAGGAGCGACACAAGGGACACGTGCGGCGGGAGGCGAGCCACGTGTCAAGACATGAGGGATGGAAGACGTGGCGGCAGCGAGGGATTTGCTTAACAGTGTCGGTGTGACGAAAGTCGGTCAAGCAAATGGCGCAATCGTGATTAATCATGAGGAGGAGGGTAGAGTAGGGAATTAGGGGGAAAGGCTTGGACTGCACCGGCCTTGCACTTGCAGCAGGGTAATAATGGGCGGTGGAAATGAAGTAGTTGTTCACGTAAAGGTAGTAGACGCCGAAGAACAGAAAGCTGCCGAAGATAAACACAACTAATAGGGTCATGATGGTGTCCAAAGGCCCCTTTTTCACTTCAATATTATCGCTTGTTGTAGTTTGAAGGATTCTTCTCGATATTGACACTGCAGCACCATTAATATTCATTTTTTCAAAACAATAACCAAGTGTTCGTGTGGGGTTGTTGGGTTTGAATGAATGAAAGAGACAATTATCCTGCACAAGGAGTTTTTATTACTTTAACGAGCCGACGGGACTTCAATTAAATAACACAGATTTTGGGGGAGAGATAAGGATGGATACTGTTGTATGCACTAAATTCGGGTTTGACTTGGATGTGGACTGTGCTTAGCACGATACAAACATATAATTTATGCGGGGGTTATTACGCGTTTATGTGGATTAATATGATGATCTTGATGAAGAACTTAAACAAGAAAGATCAAGAACAAGGAATAGCTTCTTGGAGAAGCTAAAAGCTTGAGAGCTTTGGGAGTGTTTATTGCTTTGGGATGGGGTGATTGTGTGAATTTCCAACTTATGTTACAAATGAGCCCAAATGGGCATTATATACTGCTTTTCAAGGGCTGCCCGCCCTTTACACGTGGAGCCTCCAGATTGGACCTTCATTCTGCCCGAAAAGGTGATTTGATGGCGCATTTAATGCTAAACCGCCTTCGGTGCTCGTCCTCGCCGAGATGCCGAGGAGCTGGGCCATGGTGGTCGCCGGAGGGCCGTCGAGGAGAGTGGTCGCCACGCTCCATGTTGTCTCCCAAGACTCCAATACTTAAAACATCTTAACTAAGAATAAGCACGTGCTCGCCACACATTTGGGCGAGCAGCTAACTAAGAGAGTGCTCGCCAACATCTTTGGACGAGCACTTAAAATATATTAAATACATTAAATCTATTACATTTTCTTGGTCTTGTTGACTAGTCGTCGCACGACTTTGTTGACTGGTCCTCGCCACGTAAGATGGTGACTAGGATTGACTTGTCAAAGATTGACCTCTTTGACTAGGCATAACATTTGCCCCCTGGTCGCCTTACTTCGTATTCGTAGAATGGTAAGGCGAGCAGTTCGATCGCTTTTTTCGACGGTGAAAATGGTTCTCGACAACACGATCAATTTCGAGATTTTGATGACGTGAGATGGAGGCGGTCGCCTCGTTTCCTACGCCGAGCTCGCCTTCCGAGGCACTTTTGATGACGTATGATGTGACTGGTGTCAGGCGCGTGGGCGGCGCTCGAAATTTGAAAAGCGCGCGTGGGGCGCGTGCCGACCTCAAAGGTCGCGCGTGAGGGTCACTCTCCGAATTCGAATTCGGAAATGGCCCCAAATTTTGGGAAAATTACGGATTTTACCCCGTTTTTTGCAATTAGGTCCCTGCATATGTTTTGCCTATAAATATGACTTTCCTCCTTCTCAAAACACTTTCTCCATTTTGCAACTTTGAATTTCTCTCGAGTTTTCTTCCGAGCTTCTTACTTCAAGCTTTTCCGGCGAGTTTGGGTGGTTTTCGATCGATAAAAAGGTATTTAACTCTCATTTTCTTCTTTAAAACTCTATTTTCCCCCATTTCTCAAGAAAAAATGGATTTTGGTGGTGGTTCTGGTGGTGGTTCGCCGCCGTTAGACGGTGGTGCCGCTAGTTCCGGCAAGGCTGATCGTCTAGCCATGGTTTTGTCGGAGAGGGCGTCTTCATCGGACTCTAGGATCCTTTCTCCTGACCCCATAAATGCTAGTGTTCGCAACCTAGGAAAAGTAGTGGTCGTTGACGTCGACGAGGACGATGATTCTGACAGAGATGATGCCGGCAATGATGCCGAGGAGTGTGATGCCGAGGAGGGCAGTGAGACGGACTCTGATTTGCACGATTAGGGTTTGGATCGGGAGGTGGGCGACCAGATAGAAATCGCCCAAGTCGAGGAGACCTTGACGAGGAGCCTCCGCGAGGACTATGAAGAAGTTGTTCGGTATGCGGAGAGCATAAAGGACATCTTGAGTGGTCGGGAGAGTTTAGATGGCGATGAGGTCTCGAGGGAGGCCTATTATAAGTATATCTGCGAAAACCTTCCTCGAGATGTTCCTCGCCCGCATCGAGAAGCTGTCCAAACGATATATGAGGCGAGCAACTATGCGAGCAAAGTCTCCTCGGCGCAGTTAGAGAACTCTCGAAAAAAGTACCAACTGCCGGCCGATGTGTGCTTTTTCGTTCCTCGCGAGGATGAGAGGGCCAACCAGCCGCCAGAGGGCATGGTCGCCGTCAACATTGGTATGATGGAGGCAGGGCTTAGGTTTCCCCTGCACCCCAGTATTTCAAATTTTCTACATTTCCTGAATGTTGCCCCTTCACAAATTTTACCGAACGGTTGGTCGAACCTGATCGGCATTCTTACACTGTTCGGCCTGGTGGCGGCCGAGAATGGATGTCGGAATACGTGGCTTAGCCCGAAGGAGATTAACTATCTCCTTCAGGCGGCCGAGACCGGAGAGAAAGTAGGCCACGGGTATTACTATGTTAGAGGCCGAGATAATTTTAAGTTGGTCGAAGGGGTTCCCAACAAGATTAGGGATTGGAAAACCAACTGGTGGTGGGTAGCCGGGGACTGGATGAGTTCAGTGAGGCCGGATGGATCTTCTGATCGCATTCCCATTGAGACCGAATATCAAAGAATTCGTGGTAAGTCTTTTAAATTCTGCTCGTTCTTGTCTATACTGAATAACTCCTCGCTTTTTGTAGGTGAAACTGTTCGCAAGAGGACTGCCGACCACCGTCTCACTCCTCTCTTTCAGTACCACGTTTGCTGTGTTCTCAACCGTCGCTACCTGGAGAGGTCTTGCCGATTTCTGAACAGGGAGTGCATGCGTGAGCGAGCAGGTCTCAGAGTACCTCCTCATCACTTCACTCGAGAGTTCCCTCCAGGTAAAATATTTCTTACTTCAAATTTCTTTTAAATTCACTCTTCGAAGATACTGACTTCTCGCTTCTTTATCTAGTAGTGGTTCCTCAACGGGTTGTCGCCTATCTTCCTCCTACCGTCGAAGTCGAGCGCCTAAAAGCGACCAGTATGCTTCGACAGGCACAAATACTCCGCGAGCGCAAGATTGTTGATGGCGCCGGCAAGAAAAGGAAAGGGGCGGAGAGCTCGGGGGCTCCACCAAAGAAGGTCGCTAGACCGGCTAGAGGGGGGACTTCTCGCCCACCTGCTGCTGAAAGGAGGATCTCGCTGAGGAGATCTCCTCCGCCGAGGACCTCGCCCCCCCCAAGCCTGTTGCTTCCCCTCCTCCCCGAAGCACTCGGTCGCAAGAGACTGCGACGAGCTCGTCGGCCGGACAGAGGGCTTCGGGAGATAATACCCTTCTCGGCTGGGAAGCCGCAAGGGTTGCCAAGTAAGTTTTTTCAAAAAAGTTTTTAAGAAATTTTTCAAGTATTTCTCTTCTAACTCTTATTTTTCAACAGAGTTGCCGACTATCCGGTCGCCCAACCCTTCAGTGAGAACCTTCTCGGCTTCTACCGGTCGCGAGACCCGGTCGATAAGGAGCCTCTGAACCTGTTCGCCCAGAGGGCGATGAAGCACCTACCCCGCTCGTTGACGACCACACTGATCGAAGAGGTCGACAACCATAACGCCATGGAAAATACGCGCCTGGTCGCCATTGACTTGAGCCGAGCCTCTTATACCATGGAGAAGCTCGCCAGCCAGATTGCTGATGGTCGCAAGCTCAGCGAGGACAGGGCTGCGAAAGTTGCTCAAATGGCTAAGGCAAAAACTGTTGCTGAGGGGAAACTGCTCGCCTCAGAGGAGAAAGTGGTCGACCTCGAGACCAAGCTGGCCAATGCTGAGGCAAATTTGGCCGATTTCGAGGCCCAACTGGAGATGGTTCGAAAAAAGGATCAAGAAGATCTTCAAGAGATCGAACGTCTCCGTGCTCGCCTCAAGACTGCCGAGGACGAGGTAAGGACCCTTACAAGTAAGTCCGCAAATGATGAGGAAGAGTTGGCCACTCTCCGACAACAGCTGGTCGATGCCATAGATGAGAGAGATGAGACAACTGAGCTCGCTGGGGGCGTGGCCATGTTATCGGTGGCGCTTACTGCCCACGGGCTCATTTACAAGCTATTGGATGCCCATCCGGAAGTGGATGTGATCCCGCTCGGCGGGCTTCTGGACGACCTCCTTATGAAGGAGAATCCTCAGCCGGGAACCGAGCTCCCCTTGCTTCCGTTGGTGCAAATGGGACTCCAGTTCCCTCGACTCTTGGGAGTTCCGGTGGAGTTCGTGAATCCTCCCGAAGACTCCCCAACCCAACAGGGCGAGCAGAGTGCTCCTGCTGAAGTGGAGGTTGTGGACGAGGAGGGGGTATCTGGCGAGCAAGTTGCTCCTGCCGAGGAGAATGTTTAGTTTGCTTGTTTTTTTTTTTGTTTTTCTTAGGACTGTTCGGCCATTAAGGCCTTTTTTGTAATCTCAGCCTTCTAAGGCTTTTTAATGAATGGAAGTTTTTGCTTACGATGTGTTCGTTTTTCTAATTGTTTTAATAATTTTTTGCAAGTGCTTTTGATAAATACTTCTCTTTCATTGGTTTGTTCGACGTTCGTTATTCTGCGAGCATCTTTAAGAAAGAGCGCTCGTCTTTCCTTTGCGAGCATCTTTAAGAAAGAGTGTTCGTCTTTCCTTTGCGAGCATCTTTTAAGAAAGAGTGCTCGGCTTATCTTTGCGAGCATCTTTAAGAAAGAGTGCTCGTCTTTCCTTTGCGAGACTTTAAGAAAGAGTGCTCGTCTTTCCTTTGCGAGACTCTAAGAAAGAGTGCTCGTCTTTCCTTTTTGCGAGACTCTAAGAAAGAGTGCTCGTCTTTTAGAGTTAACCATTCGTCGGTTGAACTCTTTGTTTGATAGGTAGTGACCATCTTTGCCACTTCCTTGCGAGCATCTTTAGAAAAGAGTGCTCGTCTTTTGTTTCCTAGATGGCTACGCAGAGCCTTGTTTAAACTTTCAAATTTATCTAACACTTGATGGAAATTTAAAACTTTGCTTGAATTGAAATGAAGATTAAAAACAAACTATAAATATGAAATAATTTAAAAACTTACTGGTAATACTTCTTCAGTTTGACCGCGTTCCACGGGTACTTGCTTGGCTTGCCCTCGAGATCTTCAAGCTCGTATGATCCGTTTAGGAGTGTGCGCGTTATTCGGTACGGACCCTCCCAAGTCGGGCCAAGTATGCCAATGGACTGCTCCGTCGCCCTCCGAAGTACGAGCTGGCCGATAGTGAACTGGCGAGCACGTACTTTGGTGTTGTAGTAGCGTTCTGACCTTTGCTTGTAGACCACATTCTTCTCGTCCGCTGTTAGCCTTCGTTCTTCTAGGAAGTCTAAATCGGAGAGCTGTGCATCGTTATTCAACTGCTCGTCATAATTTGCTACTCGAAAAGTTTGAACTTGCCCCTCTGCTGGTATGACAGCTTCGGTTCCGAACGCGAGCGCGAACGGAGTTTCACCAGTAGAATTTCTCGTGGTCGTCCGATATGCCCACAGAACCATGTGCAGCTCTTCGTTCCATTTGCCCTTCAATCCATCCAGCTTAGCTTTCAAGGTGTGCTTGATGATTTTGTTGATCGCCTCTACCTGACCGTTTGATTGTGGATGGTAGGGTGTTGAAATTTTTTTCTTAATGTTCCATCTTGAGCAGAAATCCATCATGTCTTGACTTGTAAATTGACGTCCGTTGTCGGTCACTATCGCTCGTGGTAGGCCGAACCTGCAAATTATATTCTTCCAAATGAAGCTTGTCATTTGGCCCGTTGTGATGGTCTTCAATGCCTTTGCCTTTGTCCATTTGGTGAAGTAATCGACTGCTACGACGACGAAAGTTACCCCCCCAGCAGCTGGTGGGAAAGGTCCGATGATGTCGATCCCCCACTTCGCGAAAGGCCACGAACTATACACCGAGATGAGCTCGTTTGGTGGTGAGTGAATGGCGGGAGCGAAGGCTTGACATCTCTTGCACGTCTGCGCGTAATGGATTGCATCTTTCTTCAGTGTTAGCCAAAAATAGCCTTGTCTTATGATCTTTAGAGCGAGCGCTTGCCCCCCTGTATGATTTCCACACACTCCATCGTGGATTTCGTGCATGACGATCTTCGCTTCGTCTTCTCCGAGGCATTTCAACAAAGGCATTGAAAAACCCCGTTTGTACAGCTGGTCGCCCACAATTGAGTACCTTGCGGACCTGAGTTGCAATCTGGTTGCTTTCACTTTGTCTGCCGGGAGCTCGCCGGTCTTGATGTACTTGATGATCGGCGTCCTCCAGTCCTCGTCGCTGGTCGCTTCAACCTGTAAAACTTGACCTCTGTTCACCGACGGGGAAGAAATCTTAGTGATGGTTGCTTCTGAAAAAATTGCCTCCCCCTCTGAAGTGGCCAGCCGAGCCAACGCATCTGCTTGCGTATTTTCCTCCCTAGGGATTTGCTCGATGTGGAATTGATCAAATTGCTCGAGTAATCCTTTCACTAGGTCTTGATACTTTATCATTTGATCGCCGCGAGCCTCGTATTCGCCCGTGATTTGACATACAACCAGCTGAGAGTCAGAAAAAATTTTCAGTTTTCTAGCGCCCACGGCCATAGCCATCTTGATTCCTGCAACCAGAGCCTCGTACTCTGCTTCGTTGTTGGTCGCCCGATACTCGAACTCGATCGCCGAAGCAAACGTCTGTCCGGTTGGGCTGATGAGGACAACTCCTGCCCCTGCTTTGGTGCTCGTCGACGAGCCATCGACGAACAGTGACCAAGGAAGCTCGATTCCCTCGGCCAATTTCTCCGGGAAAGTGAGCTCTACGATGAATTCTGCCAACACTTGTCCCTTGATTGCCGTTCTGGGTGCGTAGGTGAGACCAAATTGTCCGATCTCTACTGACCATTTTAGAAGTCTTCCAGCGGTATCCGGACGATGCAGTGCTCGTCGGAGAGGAAAGGTGGTGAGGACGACCACCTCGTGGTCGAACATGTATTGCCTTAATTTTCTAACACTCATCACTAGTGCGTACGCCAATTTTTCCATTGGAGTGTATCTCAACTCCGCATCTCGCAGTGTTTGACTTACGTAGTAGATAGGCAGATGTGTGCTCCCCTCAGCTCGGACGAGCACTGAACTGATCGCACAGTCAGTGGCCGCCAAGTATAGATATAAAATTTCACCGGGGACTGGCTTAGATAGGATCTTCGGATCCGATAAATACTCCTTCAATTTCTCGAAAGCTTTCTCGCACTCGTCGGTCCACTCGAACTTTCCTTTCTTCAGAGCGTCGAAAAAAGGTTTGCACCGATCGCCCGTTCGTGCAATAAATCTATTCAGCGATGCAAGGCATCCTGTCAACCTCTGAACTTCTTTCACGTTCCTTGGGCTTTGCATATTGATTACTGCTTGGATTTTACTTGGATTCGCCTCGATGCCCCGCTGGCTAACCAAGTGCCCCAGAAATTTTCCTGAGCTAACTCCAAAACTGCATTTCTTTGGATTTAACTTCATGTTGTACTCTCTTAGGATATCGAATGTCATGGCAAGGTGGTGTAGGTGATCTTCTTTTCGTAAGCTTTTGACAACGATGTCGTCGATATAGACCTCTACCATCTCACCGATGTGCTTTTCAAACATCTTATTTACCAGTCTTTGGTACGTTGCCCCCGCGTTTTTCAAACCGAAAGGCATTCTTTTCCAGCTATACATATCACGCGCCGTCATGAAGGCCGTATGTCGCTGGTCATCGGGATGTATTGCAATCTGATGGTACCCTGCGAAGGCATCCATGAAGGTTAAAATCTCGTGCCCCGCTGTATTATCCACTAGGTGATCAATGTGGGGCATCGGAAAATGATCTTTTGGACAGGCGTCGTTTAAATCTGTGAAGTCTATGCACAATCTCCACGACCCGGTCGTTTTCTTGACGAGCACTGGATTTGCCAACCACTCAGGATCAGTTCCAGTTTTCTCTATTAACTTGTTGTCGATCAATTTCTTGATTTCGACTGCCAAAGCCGCACTTTTATCAGGCCCAAATTTTCTTCGCTTTTGGGTGATGGGTCTTTTTGTTGGATCAATATTTAGTCTGTGGCAGGCATGATTCATGGGAATGCCCACCATATCTTCGTGCGACCAGGCGAACGCACCGATGTTTTCCTTCAAAAATGCGATCATGTCCGATCGCAGATGTTCTGGTAAATTCGAACCTATGAATACTTCGAGTTCGGGACGAGCTTCATTCAATTGGATGGTTTCAAGGTCCTCCGCTGAAGTCGCCCGCTCTTTAGGCTCCTTCCAACGAGGGTCCTCAATTCCGAATTTTGGCTCAAAGCCTAACCTAGGCTCCAAATCTGGGAAGCTTTCTGGAGACTGGTCGCCGGGGATCTGGTCGCCCGGATCTGTCTGCTCGTCGATTTCCATTGGGGTGTGGTCGTCCACTTCCATGGAGGCGTGCTCGTTCGCCTCCACTTGGTGGTCGTCGGAACGATGATTGCACTCCCCAACTTCAATTTTTCTGTACTTGCTAGGAAGACCCTCCAAGTAGTTCATTTGTTCTGTTTGAGTTTGACACATAATATACTTTCCAACCATGACACTTTCTTTAGAATGACGTTTTGCAAAACGGACGAGACACTCCCTCGCCCGCGTCTGATCGCCCTTAACGGTTATAGCTCCCGCCGGGGTTGGAAACTTTACACAGTAATAATAATTTGAAACGGCCGCCTTGAACTCGCTGAAGAAAGGTCGGCCTAGGAACGCATTGTAGGATGATGGCATGTCGATGATCAAGAAGTCGAGCTGCCTAGCATGGTGCAATTCAGGCTCTTTTGACGATGCCAACTCCAAGGACAATCTGATTTTCCCAATGGGAAGGTTGCGCGTGTCCCCGAACCCTACGATTATATCGTCGCAAGGCTCGATGTAATCTGCATATCCACCAAGAGCATCCAAAGTATGCTTGAAAAGGATGTTGGTGTATGACCCAGTGTCGACCATCATTCGATGGACGATGGTTCCCATTATTTTTCCCGTGATGACCAACGCATCATTGTTTGGCTGCACCACGCCGTTCAGGTCGTCGTCCGTGAAACGGATTTGATGAGAAGGAGGCTTCTCGGCAGTAGGAGCGACGCACACCTGGTGCACATTGTTGAGTGCTCGCTGTTCGCCCTAAGCCCGGCGAACAGACAGAGCGACTCCGGATTGAGTCCCCCCCAAAGGTCCCTCTATCACAAGGCAGTCTTGGCCCAGATTGTCGATGTCGCCAAGAGCATTCTTTGGCATGGGAGGAGTTAGCTTGGGACGGTTCAATTGTTGGCGCAGGTCGCCGCCGCTGTCGTCGCGACGCTTCTTGCCCCTGTTGTCGCCGTTTCCATCTCCGGACTTGATGAATTGGGTGAGCTTACCCTCATTGTAAAGTTTGAAGAGATTTCTCACCAAGTCTCGGCACCCATTGGTGTGGTGGCCGACAGAGTTGTAGTAGTTACAAAATTTACTACCATCAAGATTTGCATCGCTCGTATGCATGGGCTTTGCTTGGGGGAGCAGATTTTTCCCCCTGATTGCGTCGTAGATGCCCCTTGGATCCACGGTGAGGGCCTCCCTGAACTGGATGATCTCAGGTGCCTCCTCGAATGGCCTGAAGTTCGCTGGGCGAGCACTGCCAGCTTGAGTGGTCGCCTTCTTGGGCTGGGAAGATTCCCCAGTGTTTGTGTTTTTCTTGGGCCACACTCTCTTGGACGTGTCAGGCTGCTCGTTAGCCTTGGCAGCGTCCATTATTTCCTCCATTTGGATAAAATTTCCAGCCCTCGTGCGGAAGTCCGCATAAGAACTGGGGAAAGTAAGATGGATAGATTCCCACAGCTTGGTACCTATCCTGAGACCGGAAACCGCTGAGATCAGCTTCGTCTCATCGTTCACGGCCTCCCCATCGATCACCAGCCTATCGAAGCGCTCGATGAAGTCTTTGCTTGATTCAGTCAGGGATTGGCGGACGTTCGCCAAACGTTGCTTTGAGGCTGGGCGAGCAGCAATAGACCCATAGTAGGTCAGAAAGTGGTGTCCCAGCTCAAGGAAAGAGGTGATAGATCCGGGACTCAAAGTTGTGTACCATCGATGAGCCCGGTCTCCCAATGTTAGGGAGAAGTTTCTGCATTGTGTTGCGTCCGTTGCCCCGATTGAGGCCATGTAGTTGGAGTACTTAGACAAGTGCACTCTGGGGTCGGACATCCCGTCATATGCCGTCATGGAAGGCATTTGGATCTTTCTCTGAATGGGGGCAGTAAGGATTGCAACACTTAGTGGAGGTGCGGGCAGACTGATCGGCGGTGTGGTCCCTTGCTTCGAGGCGACCACCTCTGCTCGCAGAGCGTCCATTTCTTGTTTCATTAATTTTTGGGTTTCGAGGAACTGGGCGATTTGCCCCTCCTCGGCAGTTTGAGCTCGTGGGACGACGTTCTCGTCACGTCGACTCCCATGGGAAATGACCGGGCGATCGTCATGATGTGATCGCCTGGGCGAGTGCCTGTTCGAATGGTGGCTGCGATAACTCTTGGCTGGAGCTCGCGAACCCTTCCCTGGTCCCACTCGATCTAGAGCTGAGACTCTGTCGCCCTGATCTCTTCTATCAGCGCGATGGTGGTGGTCGTCCTTATGTGGTCGACCATCCACGTTGAAAGGTACTCGGCGAGGAGCCCTTCCATCATTGTCTTTCATTCGGTTGAACACCGAATTTCTTTGTGAGTCTCCCGTATGGCTATTGTGGGAGTGCTCGCCGACTTTGTTCTTGCCCTTATCTTGGGGGTGAGAGGGATGTGAGTGATAGGAATGGTTATCCTCGTTCCCCCTGTTTTTGCGAGCCTCGACGAAAGCCCTATCTTTGGCCTTCTCGAGCTCTTCCTTTTCGTTCAGCCTCCTCTTCTCTAGGAGGAAGTCTGAAAAGTCTTTCAAGTGTTGGGGGTCATTCATAATATCCCCCATGTTTAGGTTTGCAAAAGGATTTGCCGGCGGCGGAGGGTGCTCGTTCCCTCCGGGTGGTGGAGTATGCTGAGACATCGTTTAAAGAGTGTCTTTTTAGATTACAAAGTAAAGATCTAAAAAACGAAAGATTAAAGTTCTTACGCAGAAGAACGTGCTATTACAACTACTAGTCTTAGTAAAGCAACAACAAAAGAAGCTTGAAAACACCAATACAAGGAGATCAAACTCCAAAATATGCTACGAAAAACTGAAAATGTTCAAGAACACGAAGAACACTAAAGATCGTAAAATGATGCTCTAAACGGTAGATATACCAATTAAAGCTTGAAACAGGGAGTTTGCTAACCGATCGCTCGTTGATCGGACGAAACTTTGATGATTAAACACGTAAAAGGTCCCCTCCTTCTAGCGCCAAATGTTGTATGCACTAAATTCGGGTTTGACTTGGATGTGGACTGTGCTTAGCACGATACAAACATATAATTTATGCGGGGGTTATTACGCGTTTATGTGGATTAATATGATGATCTTGATGAAGAACTTAAACAAGAAAGATCAAGAACAAGGAATAGCTTCTTGGAGAAGCTAAAAGCTTGAGAGCTTTGGGAGTGTTTATTGCTTTGGGATGGGGTGATTGTGTGAATTTCCAACTTATGTTACAAATGAGCCCAAATGGGCATTATATACTGCTTTTCAAGGGCTGCCCGCCCTTTACACGTGGAGCCTCCAGATTGGACCTTCATTCTGCCCGAAAAGGTGATTTGATGGCGCATTTAATGCTAAACCGCCTTCGGTGCTCGTCCTCGCCGAGATGCCGAGGAGCTGGGCCATGGTGGTCGCCGGAGGGCCGTCGAGGAGAGTGGTCGCCACGCTCCATGTTGTCTCCCAAGACTCCAATACTTAAAACATCTTAACTAAGAATAAGCACGTGCTCGCCACACATTTGGGCGAGCAGCTAACTAAGAGAGTGCTCGCCAACATCTTTGGACGAGCACTTAAAATATATTAAATACATTAAATCTATTACATTTTCTTGGTCTTGTTGACTAGTCGTCGCACGACTTTGTTGACTGGTCCTCGCCACGTAAGATGGTGACTAGGATTGACTTGTCAAAGACTGACCTCTTTGACTAGGCATAACAGATACATACTAATTTTGGAAGTTAATTTAGATGACATTGACCTCAATGTCTCTGCATCGGTTGGACTTTGGGATTCATTTCTTTATTCTCACCAAAAACATACTCCCTGTCCCAAAAAAGTAAATAAAATTATTCTAGAATTCATTTATGATAAGAGGATTTTTATAAGCAAATTTGAGTATCAATAGTGGTTCAAGGGTAAAAATAAAATGTAGGTGGACCGACAAATATGATTAGTAAACATTCTTTTAATGGACAAGGGAGTATATATGGAGTACTTCTCATGATGACTATGGGACAAATAAATGAAGAGTATATTAAATGATTTAGTGAGGTGTAAAGATAATTTAATTAAATGTAAAGTTAAATATTGTGTGACCTAAAATGAATGATAATTTTAAAAATAAAATGATTTTGTAACTTTTGTAACGTTATAAAAGTGTACAAATAATTTTAAAATATCTCAATAAAAAGAATATGCAAGTATTAAAAACATGACTACACTGAATACTCAAACCTCTTGCATCACAGTACATAGTCCAACTTTTACATGATTAATTGGAGTACAAATGACTAGGCTAAAAAACTAAAAAGCAATAATGGAATGATAGAAATAGATGTACTTTTAAATTCTAAAATTAATCGGTTGTACAATTTTTTACACTATTTTTCGTTATTTAAGATGACAATATTTCTAATCTTCCATAGATCCTGACAAGCACGTTGTCATATGACGTTCACGATCAACTTTTTATATTTATACCTTTGACGGAATCAATGAAGTTGGTAAAATGATCTAAAAAAAGCATAGTCCCACCATAGAATAACTCAATCATAGATGCAACTCGGTCAATAGATGCAAATTCTTCAAACATCATAAGAAAAAAATGCACGATCAAAATAAATGATCAATATTCTCCCGCCCTTGATTACACAAAACACAAAAAGTCATTACGATCCTCTAAATTATTGACCTCAATATTGACCAATTTTTTTTTTTCTTTTTTGTAATCTATATCTTAACGTCTTTCAAATAAAACACAAATCTTATTTGGAATGCCTCAACGTCAAATTTTGTAAAGTCTAAGAGATGTTTATCGGGTTAATCCTAGTCCTATAGGACCGCAAACTAAACGGGCTAGGGAAACAAATTAAAAAAATTACATCCAGCTGCCACACTTCAACTCCACCATCTTACTGCGTGCAAACTATATCCACGACTAGATAGGGTTGTAAACAAATTAAAAAATTTGGTTAATTGAGTATTCATATTTGAAATTTTATTATTTGAATTGTATACAAACTTTCTTTTTTATTCGATTAGTAAACAAATATTGTAATACCCAAAAAATTTATAATAATAAAAATAGAAATTAATTTAATAAATAATTAATTTATACATTATATGAAAAGAAAAATTATAATATATAACATATAGATATGGATATATGCGTACGTGTGTATATTTTTAATATAAGAAATTTATATCTTATGATTTTTATATAAATATTATCACCACTCTCAAAACGTAAACGTTAATTGTATTTTAGTACTTGACTCTTCATTTCTTCCCATCGTGCATTTTTAGTTATGAGAATTATGGGATTTAAAGTATTGTAAATATTTTCATTTGTTTCCACTATTTGACCCTTCACTTACCAATACGTTTTTCATTATGAGAATTCAATTCTCCAAATGTGTATATATTAACTCCACTACAAAAAACGCGGAGTTTGCCGACGGAAGGCTACCGACGGAATCCATTCTGTCGGTCGGACCGACGGAATTCTCGAATCGACTGACTCCCGACGGAATACAAGATCCGTCGGGACCGGCCGACGGACTTCCCGACGGAATTTAGTTCCGCAGCCAAACGATGTCGTTTAGCCTTGCTTGCCGACGGATTTTTTCCGTCGGTCGTTCAAATTTCGACTGCCGACGGAAATATCCGTCGGTAGCCGACCCGCTTTGACTGACACATTAATATTCGCGTGCTACCGACGGAAATATCCGTCGGTAGCCGCACCGCTTTGACTGACTAATTAATATTCGCGTGCTACCGACGGAAATATCCGTCGGTAGCCACAATTTTTTTTTTATAAGAACTGCCGAAGAGAGGCAGTTCTTCCCCATAAGGGAATTTTTTTTTTGGCTTTCGTCCCCCTCTCCCTGTTCGTCTCCTGTTCGTGGATTTTCTTGTGCGTGGTGCGTGGATTGATCGACAAAGGGCATTACGATTATCTACTCCAATTTTCTTCAATTTAAACGATACATTTTTTCTTAATTAATTTTAATTAAGTTATTGTATTATAAATTGCATGTTAATTATTATAAATTGCATGTTAATTTTTATAAAATTTCATGTACGTAGTTGATGAATATATATGTATAATTCATTCAAATATATGTTTTTTATTGGTTAATTGTAATTAATTAATGTATGTTAGTTCAAATATATAATGTAGTTTTGTTAGTTCGTTTTGATAATTAAACTAGGTTATTATTGTTGATTAAATTAGTAATTATTCTTATAAGTAGAGGTTATAAATTGCATGTTAATTATTATAAAATTTCATGTACGTAGTTGATGAATATATATGTATAATTCATTCAAATATATGTTAGTACGTGGATTATATGTTTTTTATTGGTTAATTGTAATTAATTAATGTATGTTAGTTCAAATATATAATGTAGTTTTGTTAGTTCGTTTTGATAATTAAATTAGGTTATTATTGTTGATTAAATTAGTAATTATTCTTATAATTAAACTAGGTTATTATTGTTGATTAAATTAGTAATTATTCTTATAAGTAGAGGTGTTGTAAATATAGTAATTATTGTTATTGTTTAAATTAAGTCATTATTAATTAGTTTGGTAAATTAATGATTTCATTAGTAACATGATTTTGTTATTGATTAAATTAGGAAATTATTGACTTAAATTACTAAAATGTTATTAATTAAAATAGAAAATTATTGATTTCATTACTATATTAATTATTGACTAATTTATTATACTTTTAAATTTTATTTATTAAAATAGATGAGTCAAGATGCTAGTGGGGCCTCAGGATCTCGACGTAGGAGAGGCTCACTTAGGCCTGTTGAGCCTGCTACGTTGACGTCGTCGGCATCTGTTCCACAGCATTCGCCACCGTCATCTCAGTCGTCGGCAGCTCGTGGACATCCCACGCGGGCCCGAGAACACAGACTGAAAATATGGATTGAGGGTGTACAGTAAGTAATTAATTAAATAATTTTAAGGTTTAACAATATTTAATAGCATCAATTTTTGTAGGTTTTTTTTTTAATTTATAATGTGTTTGTTTCTTAATATATAATGTCACAGCTTACTTCCTGGTAATGAGATATCGAAGGTTTGCTCTACGGTGATTACAGCGTGCAAGATTGTTGCGAATGGTTACTCTTGGCTGAAGGTGCCGCAGACGAAAAAGGATGAATACTGGGAGGAATTCCAGGTATTTGAGTGCATTCAATTAAATATTAATAAACAATTTATTATATATATTATTTGATAAATATGCTGATCGAATATGTGCAGAAACATGCTTATTGGCAGAGGGAGTTATTTTCGGACAACGATATCCACCGTCACTGGCTATCTTCATGTCAGTCTAGGTATAACGAGATAATGTACACCTGGAGGAATGCTTGGCGTAAACGTGGCGTGGTGCAGACGTTGGGGGTGGACGAAAATGGAGTCAACGTGTGGAACACGTTGACCACGTATTGGAGTAGCCCGGAGTACATGAGGAAGTGTGAAATTGCTCGAGCCAACCGTACAAGTGATGGGGGAGGTGGGATGTCAAGGCATCGGGGGGGGGGGGGGGGGGCGATCCGCGTATGAGCACTCAATTGCTCTAGTAAGTGTTCACTAAATTTATTTCAATTATTTATATTATATTATATAAAATAATTTTTATATGCTCATTTGGTACGAAATAGGAGCGGGAACTTGGGCGTGAACCCACACACGTGGATCGGTTGAACGTTCTTCATCCGTTTGATCCAGATTCACAGACGTCCACATATGGACGCACTACCCAGCTTCACGTAAGTGTAATTAAATTGTGATGTTTTTTTAATATTTAATTAATTAAATGTATTGAACTATGTATTAATTTAATTTTTTTGTAATTATGTAGTTGGATGTGAACCGGAGGATTGAAGAGGAGACGACACAGGTTTCTGCTGAAGCCGGGCCCAGCGCTCCGCCTGATCTTAACCGGATTTACCTGGACGTTGCCTCGGCTGATCGAGGACGGGTCCTTGGCCTTGGCCGGATGAGCCGCTCAGTGAGAGCTGCGTCGTCCAGTTCGTCCCAGCGTGCATTGCAGGCCTCTGTATCCTCCACTCCTGTTCCGGACCCGAACGTAGTACACATGATGAACCACTACTTCCGACAGCTAACTGACACTATGGGTCGATCGTTGGGGATGTCTTCTGAACAAATAAATACATGTTTTGAACAGGCGATGAGCGTTCCCCCTCCGCCTTTCGATGCTCCGGTTGGTCCTGTAGATGTTGTTAATTCTTAAATGCCTTAACATTATCAACAACATCTTAATTTGACCTTCCGAGATTTTTTCTAAGTCTTTTCTGAAATGCTACATTAAATGTTGATCTAAATGTTGTCGCATTTCTGGCAGGATCTAGAAGCTTCTACAAGGATCTGGAACCTGGAATATTCCAGAACATTGGAGAACATGCTAGAACAGCCTAGATACATTTGGAACGACCTGGAGCAGCCTAGAAGGATCTAGAAAGATCATGGAAGTTGTGGAAGTTGAGTTTCCTAAAAAATAGGACCTCAATGTGGAAGCCTCTAGAATCAGCACCCCACTACTATAAATACCGATGGAAGGCTTCTCAAATCAGTGTACTCTATTCGATCAACTTCCTAGACCGAGCGTATATCCCTGTTAGGAATTGTGGCCAGTAGAACTACCTTTTAGATCATACGTTCGTATCCCACCCGTATGGCTGTGTGTCTTCTTATCTATTGAGAGTGTAATCTTTAGATAGACTAGGCATTTCGACAGTGTATACATTATACACTTAGTTCGTTTTTAGAACAAGGCACCTACCTCGTTTGTAGTTTCTGTTGTGAATGTTAATGCTGTAACATTTCACACAACATTTATACTTGAAGATAAGTATTGGTTTTCGCCGTAAGGCTAGCATAGATTTTTATTTATAAAATCTATGTGAAAAATTATTTCCATTGTGTCATGTTTTGTTTTTAGTGTTTCAAGTCTTCCGCTGTGTTAATCATAATTTCTGATATTCTGTTAGAGCCAGTGTTGTACCAATTGTCACAACATTTAGTACAACATTATTCTACTTAAACTTAAACACTTCATTTTCATACACCCCACACCACACTTTCAGTTGGTATCAGAGCTGATACCTGACGACACTAGGTTAGATCTTTGGTCAAGTGTGTTTTTAGTGTAGGTTAGCAATGGAAGCACATCACATATCCACGGCACTTAGGCCACCCGTATTAGATGGATCGAATTACGCTTATTGGAAGCCTAAGATGCGTATGTACATCAAGTCAGTTGATGAACGTGCTTGGAGGACTGTACTTACAGGTTGGGAAGCTCCAAAAAGACCAGCAGACGCAGATGGTGAAATACAACTCAAGAGAGAAGTTGACTGGACGGCTGATGAAATAACAACAGCAAGCTACAATTCTAAAGCTTTAAATGCAATTTTTACTTCTGTTGATGTTTCAATGTTTAAAATTATATCTAACTGTTCTACTTCTAAAGATGCATGGGACAGGTTGCAAGAGCATTGTGAAGGTTCAGAAAGTGTTCGAAGGACTAAGCTTCGAATGTTGGGAACAAAATTTGAGAATCTCCGAATGAAGGAAGATGAAACCATTTCATCCTACAATGAAAGGTTAAGTGAGATTATCAATGAATCACATTCTCTTGGTGACCCTATTTATAATGTTAGAGTAGTTCATAAGATATTAAGATCTGTTCCTAAAAGATTTGATGCTAAAATTTGTGCTATTGAAGAGGCAAAAGATACAGATAAGTTAAGTCAAAATGAGTTAGTGAGTATTCTTAGAACATATGAAATAAACACTAATCAAGATGATGAAGCTAATGCTGATAAGAAAGTTGTAGTTTTTAAAGGGGAAACATCAAACACTTTTGAAGCTCAACCCATCATTACTGAAGTTGATTCTGATGAAGAATTGCTTGATGAATGTCTCAACAATCCTAACAACATTGCCTTGCTCACTAAGCACTTTAATAAGTTTCTTAAGAAATCTGTGAACAAATCTAGAAACATTCAGCCTAAGATTCAAATCAACACATCAACACCTCAACCAGAAAGGAGGAAAGCTCAATTCACACCAAGACTATCAAAGAGTGAAGGTAAACCAAGGTATGATCCTGAATTTCGAAAATCAGTTCAATGCAATGCTTGTTCTGGTTATGGCCATTATGCAAATGAATGTGCCAACACTAGACTTAAGCAAAAGCTGAACTTTAGTGCTACCTTGAGTGATGAATCTGATGATGATGATCTTGATGAATTAAATCAGAATGAATATTCTAATTTTACCAGAATTGATTATAATGATTCCTCAGATGATGATCTGGATGAAACCGATTCTGATGCTGTACTTGATGTCTCAACATCTACAGCAACATCAGAACAGAGTCACCCATATTTGAATTGTTTTAATGGTTTAGTTGATGATGCAGGAAAAAGGACTGATGACAAGGAACACCAAAAGTTGTTAGATGATTGGAACAATCAGAAACTCACTCTTAATTTCTTGAATAAAGAGAATGAGGATCTGAAAGACACAATCACCAAGCTAGAGGTTATTCTTACCAAAAGAGATCTGGAAATCTGTAACTTAAAGGAGAAATTGATAAATTCCACCTTATGTTTCAAGAAATATTCCAAGAGTGCTTCTGAGGTAAATAATGCTATAGCTATTGGTCAGTCTAATAATCATGGTTTAGGTTATGATGGTACTACTGCTTCTATTTCTGAGAAATTTAGAAAACCTGTGAAGTTTGTGAAGGCAAATGTTGTCACATCTGATGCAACATCTGCACAATCAAATTCTCACAAGGTTAAAAGGAAGTATATCTGTCATTACTGTTCTAAAGTTGGTCATATTCGCCCTTACTGTGTAAAATTGTTTGAAGAACAGAAAACTTTGAAAATGCTGCATAAAAAACTGTCACATTCTGGTAAACAGTTTATGAAATCTGCTTGGAAACCAAAAACTACCTGTAATGTTGCTCATACCTCCTTAAAAGCATGTCTACCTGACTTATGGTACTTTGATAGTGGTTGTTCTAGACATATGACAGGTCGTACTGATTTCTTATCTGATTATGTAACCTTGAATAGTGGTAATGTTACATATGGTGGAGGTTCTAAAGGAAAGATTCTTGGTAAAGGAACTTTGAATGTTAAAGGTTTTCCTAAGCTTAAAAATGTCTTACATGTTGATGGCTTACTTGCAAATCTGATTAGCATTAGTCAACTTTGTGATGATAATTTGCATGTGAAATTTGATAAAGATTCATGTTATGTTCTTAATAAAGATGAAGTTTGTGTTATGACTGGTACTAGGTCAGCTGATAATTGCTATCTTATTGGAACAAATATGTGTAACTTGTCAAAATATGATGAAAATGTTCTATGGCATCAAAGATTGGGTCATGCAAATTACAGAGCAATGAATAGACTAATCAAAGCAGACGCAGTAAAAGGAATTCCAAAACTAAGTCTTCACAACAACACTGTATGTGGACCATGCCAAAAAGGTAAGCAGGTAAGAATGTCGCACAAAATGCTGTCACATTGTACTACACATCGATGTTTTGAATTACTGCACATGGACTTGATGGGTCCTATGGAAACTGAAAGCATTGGAGGAAAGAGGTATTCCTTAGTTGTGGTAGATGATTTTTCTACATATACCTGGGTAGAGTCTTTAAGAGACAAATCTGAAGCATTTGCTGCATTTAAAATTCTTTATAAAAGGTTCAAAAATGTGTTTAACTTGAAAGTTGGCCGTATTAGAACTGATCATGGTAGAGAATTTGAAAACAACATGTTTAATGATTTTTGTGATAAAAAGGGTATCTTACAAGAGTATTCATCTCCTAAAACTCCACAACAAAATGGAATTGTTGAAAGAAAGAATAGAACTTTACAAGAAATGGCTAGAGTTATGCTAACATCCAAATGTCTTGCTAAGAAATTTTGGGGAGAAGCATTGAATACTGCATGTCATGTTATTAATAGGGTTTTTATTCGTTCTGGCACAAGTCAAACACCATATGAGATTTTGAACAACAGAAAACCAAGTGTGAAATATTTTCATGTATTTGGTTGTGTGTGTTATATTTTGAATGATAGGGATCAACTTCATAAGTTCGATTCTAAAAGTGATAAAGGTTTCTTTTTAGGCTATTCTAGAAATAGTAAAGCTTATAGAGTTTATAACCTTAGAACTAACACTGTTCAAGAATCTGTTAACGTTGTGTTTGATGATGATAAAGGTCTTACAGATGACAAGGATGAAGAAGATGTATCACAGGTTACTGACACTTCTGAGAATACACTGAAGTCTGAAAATGTTGCACCAAATGTTAACCCATCTGGGTCAACATCTACAGAACAGACAGCTGTAAATTCACAGAATGATCAATACATTCCCAAAACGAATCCTTCTTCAAGAATAGGTAAAAGTCATCCTTCTGGCCAGATCATAGGCGATGCTACAGTTGGAGTGCAAACAAGAGGAAGAGTAAGATCAAACAAGGTAGATGTGGTAAGAACAATATGCATGTCTTCTATGTGTAATGTTGTAAATGCTGAATGCTATTTATCTGAAATTGAACCTAAGAGTGCTAAAGAAGCCTTAACTGATGAAAACTGGATTAATGCTATGCATGAAGAACTTGGTCAGTTTGCAAGAAATGAAGTATGGACACTTGTTCCTAGACCTAGTCATACTAATGTCATTGGAACAAAGTGGATATTCAAGAATAAAACTGATGAATATGGTAATATTGTTAGAAACAAGGCTAGGTTAGTAGCACAAGGTTACACCCAAGTTGAAGGAGTTGATTTTGATGAGACTTTTGCACCTGTTGCTAGGATAGAATCTATTAGATTACTGCTAGCTATTGCATGTTTTATTGATATTAAACTTCATCAAATGGATGTAAAGGCTGCATTTCTAAATGGCATATTGAATGAAGAAGCATATGTTGAACAACCTATAGGGTTTGAAGATCCACAGTATCCTGATCATGTATATAAACTTAAGAAAGCATTGTATGGTCTTAAACAAGCTCCTAGAGCATGGTATGGTAGGCTTACTGACTTTCTTTTGGAATATGGATTTATTAGAGGAGAAGCTGATAGAACTTTGTTCATTAAGCACACTGAAAATGATATACTAATTGCTCAAATATATGTTGATGACATTGTGTTTGGTTCTACTTGTGATAAAATGTTGAGTAAATTTGTTGAGGCAATGACTACAACATTTGAAATGAGTATGGTTGGAGACTTGAACTATTTTCTAGGTCTTCAAATCAAACAGTGCAGAGATGGTATTTTCTTTTCCCAGAGTAAGTATGCTAAGAACTTGGTTAAAAGATTTGGTCTTGAGAATTCAAAACCAATGAAAACTCCTATGGGATCTACTTTGAAACTTTGCAAAGACAGTGCTGGAACAGATGTTGATCCAACACTTTACAGATCCATGATAGGTAGTTTACTATATTTAACCTCTAGTAGACCAGATATTATGTACAGTGTGTGTGTTTGTGCTAGGTACCAAGCAAATCCAAAGGAATCACACCTGAATGCTGTGAAAAGAATCATCAAGTATGTTTCAGGAACAAGTGACCTTGGAATCTGGTATACTAAGGACACCAACAACATTTTGATTGGTTATAGTGATGCTGATTGGGCTGGAGACATAGATGATAGAAAGAGTACGAGTGGAGGATGTTTCTACATGGGAAACAATCTTGTATCATGGCACAGCAAGAAACAGAATTGTGTTTCACAATCCACTGCAGAATCTGAGTATATTGCTGCTGGAAGCTGCTGCACACAACTCTTGTGGCTGAGCAAGATGTTCCATGACTATGGTATGGAGAATGGTATACTTACTATCTTTTGTGATAATACTAGTGCCATTAAAATTTCTAAAAATCCTGTACAACACTCACTCACAAAACAAGGTGGATAAATTGACTTCGATGATGGCGGCCAAGTCATTAATGGGACCTAGTGACGATCAATATGAAGAGGCCCATTATATGAACAATCAAAGGGACCGTCATTTTCGAGAAAGAGGTTGGAATGAGAGGCAAAACCCTCCTAATCCAAATCATTACCATCCCGGGTTGAGGCAACATGAGAACTTCTCTTATGCAAATACAAGGAATGCCATCATCCCACCTCCAAATTTCAATGTTAGAGATGGAGCTATTGTGGAGTCTTCATCAAAGTTATCGTTGGAGGACATGTTTGGTGCATTTATGGGGGAAACCAAAAACTTCATGAGAGAGACTAGGGATAATGCAACCAAAACATGGCAAAGACTTGAGGAACAAGGGGAAATGATCAAGAATGTGGCAAACAACGTGAAGGCCGTAGAAAAGAAAGTGAGCCAACTCTCTAATGTCATTGGAAGTCAACACACACCGGGGCAATTTCCTTCAAACACGGAGCTTAACCCCAAGGAGCATTGCAAGTCTATAAAGCTAAGAAGTGGGACAAGCTACGAGGGGCCAAAGATGCCACAAGAAGAGGAAATGGTAATGGCACCCGAGGGTGTTGACAAAGAAGAAGGACAAGAGAAAGAAAGGCAAGAGGAGATAGTGAGGGAAGAAGAAAAAGTAGAGGAGAAGAAGAGTGAGGAGGCAATCCCTCCTCAAGACAAAGGCAAGAATGTGGTACCTCTCCCACACCCTCAAAGTTTGAAGAAGAAGGGCTTGGACAACAAATTTTCCAAGTTTGTGGAAATGTTCAAGAAGATCCACATCAATATCCCCTTTGCCGAAGCTCTAGAACAAATGCCCCATTATTCCAAGTTCTTGAAAGAAATCATGTCAAACAAGAGGAATATGGTGGAATATGAAACGGTGCACTTGACCGAGGAGTGTAGCTCTATAATCCAAGCCAAGCTACCTCAAAAGCTTAGAGACCCCGGATCCTTCACCTTGCCATGTGTTATTGGAGATGGAGGTACATTTAAAGCTTTGTGTGATTTGGGAGCTAACATTAATCTTATGCCTTTGTCTATATTCAAATCACTTGGTTTGGGGAAGCTTACACCAACCACAATGAGCCTTCAATTGGCGGATCGATCCATGACATACCCCTTGGGTATAGTAGAGGATGTGTTGGTTAAAATTGATAAGTTCATTTTCCCGGTGGACTTTGTGGTGTTGGATATGGAGGAGGATAAGTACATTCCACTCATCTTGGGAAGGCCATTCTTAGCAACCGGTGGGGCCATCATTAATGTGAGGAAAGGGGAGTTGGAGCTTCAAGTGAACAATGAGAAAGTGTTGTTCAACATCTACAAGGCCATCAAGTTTAGAGATGATGAGGATGTGGTCTTTGAGTGCAACATGATCAATAATGTGCAAGCCTGTGTGGATATGCACATGGAAAAGAGCAACTCAAAGGATCCACTTGACCTTTGCATAAGAAACTCTCTTAACTCACTCTCCTCTATTCCTTTTGATTTCAATTTTGATGAGCTTAATGATATAGAATTGTTTGAATACATGTCTTCTCTTGATGTTTTGAAGGAACTTCCAATCAAAAAGGAGGAGAAATTCATGGAGATACGACAAGAAGCCAAGTTTGGGGGGGTTTCACTTGAAGAGTGTCAAAGAGTTCCTAACAAGAATCTTGACACTTGGACCTCATGTTATTCATTGGAAGCACCAAATGAGGAAGCTAAGGAGGAACCAAAAGCTCAAGAGAAGGGGAAGAAGCTTGACTTGAAACCACTTCCGAATCATTTGAGATATGCTTATCTTGAACAAGGTGACCTCTTTCCGGTTATTGTTTCTTCACACTTGCATGAGCTTGAATTAGAAAAATTGCTTAGGGTGCTTAGAACTTATAAATCAGCTATTGGTTGGGATATTTCGGATTTGAAGGGTATACCGGCTCATATTTGCATGCATAAAATTAGACTAGATGAGTCTATTAAGCCTAAAGCCCAAGGTCAAAGAAGATTGAACCCCATTATGCAAGAGGTGGTAAGAAAAGAGGTGTTGAAGTGGTTAGATAATGATATAATATTTCCCATAAGTGATAGTGAGTGGGTGAGTCCAACACAAGTGGTACCTAAGAAGGGGGCATGACTATGATTACAACCGACGCCTTAGAGGCAATTGCCACTAGGACTATTGTGGGGTGGAGAGTATGCATTGATTATCGTGTGTTGAATAATGCCACTAGGAAAGATCATTTCCCTTTACCTTTTATTGATCAAATGTTGGATAGGATGGCGGGATACGAGTATTATTGCTTTCTTGATGGTTACTCGGGATACAATCAAATTTTGATTGATCCTAAGGACCAAGAGAAATCAACTTTTACTTGCCCTTATGGTACTTTTGCCTTTAGGAGAATGCCATTTGGATTGTGCAATGCCCCCGCCACCTTCCAATGATGCATGATGGCTATATTTCATGGTATGATTGAAAACATAATGGAGGTGTTTATGGATGATTTTTCCGTATTTGGTCATTGTTTTGATACATGTCTACGTAACCTCTCTTGTGTTTTACAAAGATGCATATATACTAACTTGGTGCTCAATTGGGAGAAATGCCACTTCATGGTGAAGGAAGGGATTGTGCTTGGGCACAAGGTGTCGGCTAAGGGACTTGAGGTGGATAGAGCAAAGATAGTGGCTATTGAGAAGTTACCTCCACCAACCAATGAGAAGGCGGTTAGGAGTTTCCTTGCGCATACCGGTTTTTATAGAAGATTCATCAAGGACTTTTAAAAGATAGCCAAGCCCATGTGTGCATTGTTGGAAAAAGGGGCTACCTTCATCTTTAGTGAAGAGTGTGTGAAGTCGTTTGAAATCTTGAAAGAGGCCTTGATCAAAGCTCCCGTGTTGGTGATACCCGATTGGAGTCAACCATTTGAGATCATGTGTGATGCTAGTGATTATGCTATTGGAGTAGCTTTGGGCCAAAAGAGAGACAAGCTCTTTCGTGTGATCTACTATGCAAGCAAAACCTTGAATCCGGCTCAAAGGAATTACACCACAACGGAGAAGGAGATGCTAGCCGTGATCTATAGCTTTGACAAGTTTAGAGCATATTTGGTTGGAGTTAAGACCATAGTGTACACGGATCACACGGCTCTCAAGTACTTGATTGAGAAGAAAGAGGTTAAACCGAGGTTGATACGATGGATGCTCCTTTTACAAGAGTTTGACGTGGAGATAAGGGATAGAAAAGGGTGTGAAAACGTGGTGGCGGATCATCTCTCAAGACTTGAGAATGTGGAGGAAAAGGACATCCAAGTCCCTATTAAGGAGTGGTTTCCCGATGAGCAAATCCTTGCCATCAAGGAAACATGTCCATGGTTCGCCGACTTTGTGAACTACATAGCCACCAGAACACCACCACCAAACTTCTCATTCCATCAAAAGAAGAAGTTTTATCATGATGTCAAGTTCTATGTTTGGGAGGATCAATTCCTCTATAGATGGTGTTCGAATATGATCATGAGGAGGTGCCTAGCGGAAAATGAGTGGGAAAAAGTGATTGAAGAGTGCCATTCATCCCCTTATGGAGGGCACTTTGGAGCAAATCGGACGGCTCATAAAGTTCTTCAAAGTGGTTTCTATTGGCCATCCATCTTTAGGGATTGTGAGGTTTTTGTGAAGAAGTGTGATAAGTGTCAAAGGATGGGGAACATTTCAAAGAGGCATGAGATGCCTATGAAGAATGTGATTGAGGTGGAACTCTTTGATGTGTGGGGGATAGATTTTATGGGGCCTTTCCCCACTTCTCATGGATTTTCCTACATCCTTTTGGCCATTGATTATGTCTCTAGATGGACTGAGGCCATTCCAACCACTACAAATGATGCCAAGGTAGTCCTAAACTTTTTAAGGAAGAACATTTTCACTCGTTTTGGCACTCCAAGAGCCCTAGTGAGTGATGGTGGTTCACACTTTTGCAACTGATGGCTAGATCAACTCTTGACAAAGTATGGAGTGAAGCATAGAGTGACCACACCTTATCACCCTCAAGCTAATGAGCAAACGGAGCTTGCTAATCGAGAAGTGAAGCAAATCTTGGAGAAGACCGTTGGGTTAAAGAGAAAGGATTGGGCCATCAAGTTGGATGATGCTCTTTGGGCATATCGAACCGCCTACAAGACACCTTTGGGCACATCTCCATATCAACTTGTGTATGGAAAGTCTTGTCATCTACCCGTGGAAGTGGAGTTGAGAACTCGTTGGGCCATCAACGAGTTGAATCTTGATCTTAAGGCATCCGGAGAAAGAAAGAAGATGATGCTTAATGAGCTTGATGAGTTTAGGAATGGAGCCTTTGAAAATTCCAAGATTCACAAAGAAAGAGCTAAGAGATTTCATGACAAGATGATTGAAAGGAGGGAGTTTCAAGTTGGAGAACAAGTCCTATTGTTCAACTCAAGGTTGAGGCTATTTCCGGGCAAGTTGAAGTCAAAGTGGTCGGGGTCCTTTGTGATTAAGAATGTGACGCCCATGGGAAATGTGGAACTCATTGGTAAAGATGGAACAACTTTTGTGGTGAACGGACAAAGAGTGAAGCATTACTTTGGAAACGAGCAACTTCGAATGGTGGAGTCGCTTCGTTTGGATGAAGCTTGAAAGTAGAAAGTAACCGTCCGGCATAGGGTGTTAAAAATAGCGCTTCTTGGGAGGCAACCCAAGGTTTTTATTGCTTTGTGTTTTTATTGCTTTAGTAGTGTTGATAGCTTAGTTTCTTTGTAGGTATGGATGAGGAACATCATTGACATCATATCTTGAAGAATGGAGAAGGAAGCAAAACCAACTTTGGAGAGAGGAAGCAAGTGTTGCAATGGTGATCTTTGAAGAAGCATTGGATGTGCAAGGAGGGAGGTAACAATTTGTAGCCCCAAACTTAGAATTTATACATAGTAAAATTCTAAGTTTGGGGGAGTTATTTTTCTTCTATCTTTCTACTTGTTACCCTTGCACCGGTTCGTCATTCTACTTGTGTCACATTTTGCACCGGCGCACACTTGGCTTTCACATGATTATATTGGTTAAGTTGGTTTTGATCACATTTTGGGTAGTGGATCTTTGGTGAAATGTGAGCATGAATAATCATTGGATCCATTGTTGAGTAGTTGTGGTGATGCCTATTTGCTTGAATGTATGCATGATTGGTGTTGGAGTATAGTATCATGTTGTGTTCATATTTATGATCTTTGATAGCATGAATGCATGATATGTTGTTGTTTGGGAACATTTGATGAATGTGAGAGTCCTATTGAATAAACCGGTGAGAATTGAGCCTTAAATCGAGCATGTAATCCGATTTAGTTCATTTGAGAGTGGACTAGGTGATCCTAGAACTTGCCCAAGTTTTTATTTGAAAGCATGATTGTGTGAAACTTTGTGATGTGATATAGGCCATCTTGTTCTAAGAGAGTCACTTAGCCAAAATTTTCCAAAACCGAAGTAATCTTCCGTAGTTAGCCCCTTGAGCTTAATTCCTCATTTTCTTGGCAAACTACAATGTTAACCACTTAGCTTTTTTGAGCCGTTTGATTCCTATATCTAGTGGGGGATAAAAGACAAAGTGGAAAAACATGTGCTTGAATGAAAATCTTTGGTGAAAGGGGAAAGTGGAAAGGTTGAAAGAAAAAAAAAAAAAGATGAAAAGAAAATCAATGGAAAAGAAAAGAGGGACAAAGAGCCCCAAAAGCTTGAAAAGAAAAAATTTTGGTTCAAAAGATGAGGTGATGAAGTTTGTAAAGTTTGAAAGTGAAAGCACAAATTGTAAAATAACAAGCTTTGTCCTCCACTAGAAGAGTCACAAATTCCCAAATTCATCCTACCTTGTCCAAAGAGCCAATGTTACATCCTTGATTAAGTCCTATTGATCACATTGTTGAGCATTTGATGTGTATAGAAAGTAGAAGTTGGGCAAGCATATGGTAATTGCATAGTATGACTTGGTTGATGAGTGCATTAATATCCTTAATTTGTTTGTGTGTTTGAGAGAAATACTCAATCATGTGAGTAGAGGACTTGAGCATTTGGATTATGTTTCCCATCACAATGTGTTGTGTACTTGTACATTCCTTGATCTATGAATGTGGATTGCAATAATGAGCCTATGACCTTCATTGAGAAATGCACTTTGAGAAAGAGATATCATCACATCTTACTTTGCATGTGTGATTTGCATTGAACATTCCATTGTGATCATTCCACCCTCATTGCTTTAAGTGCTTAGTTGTTTGAGGACAAACAACATTTTAAGTTTGGGGGGGGGGGGGGGTTTGATTCGGGTGGAATTTACACAATTTAGAGGCACATGTGAAACATGTTTTTTATGAGATTTCATTGATTTATGCATGGATTATGATGATTTGAGCCAAAATGAGGGAAAGGTTGTGTTTTGTCGATTTTGTAGGTGAAACGATGGAATTTGGTAGCAAAACACATACCACAAGTGATCGAACCGGAAAGAGGAGTGCACCATTGGATCCGTCTCGAAAAATGGAGTGGAATAGCCAAAAGAATCGAGTCGATCGGAGGTCGAAAGCTCAAGAAACGGAGGGACGAAGTTGGAGGACGAAAACGAAGGACGGAGCCAACTTACGAAAGTTTGGCCCGGCCGGGTGGCATCACTCGCCCGGCCGGGCAGCCGAGCACAGAATTAATTGCCAAAGACAAAGGTTTGGCCCGGCCGGGCAGCATCACTCGCCCGGCCGGGCGGTCGCGTGCCAGTTTGTGCCCCCAAAGTCGAAGTTATGGCCCGGCCGGGCGGCATCACTCGCCCGGCCGAGCGGCTGAACACCCCCAACACCCCTCCATTTACGAACTTTTCGCCCGGCCGGGCCGACTTGCCCCTGTTTTCTTTATGGTCGACCAACTCCTCCGCCCGGCCGGGCCACTTCCCCCACCCAGCTGGGCCGCCCTATTTTCGGTGCCAAACGCGAAATTTCTCCATTTTCAAGGGACCAACTTGCAAATATCACACCCAAACCCTACCCCAACACTATAAATACCTCACTTCATGAATTTCATACCATCTTACCTCTCCTTCAAGCATCAAAACACACAATCACACACCCTTGGAGGTTTTCCATCATCCACTTCTAAATTCTCCACCAATTCATGCAAGGAGGCCACCACTAGCTTGGGAATTCAATTCTTCACCACACCATAGTCTAAGCTTTCTTTTATCTTCACTTTTTATTGCTTTGATCTTAGTTTATTTGTAATTTGAACATGTGGTTGATTGGCTAAGAACACTTTTGGTTCTAAAGCCTTGTACATACTTTTGATGATATCTATGAATTAATGTTTTGCTTAATTGGTGTTTGTGCGACTTAATTCTATTTGGATGCTTGGTTTTTGTTGCAAAACATGTCATTATGTACAATGTCTACAATGGTGATGTGTTGATCATAGTTAATTGAATTTGGTTGAGAAATCTAGTTTGGTTGATTGATTGCAAGCATTTGACCTAATTTTATTGTGAGATTGAAAGATGATCAATGATTAGGAAGATGTATGATGATCTTAGGAGCTTGATTGGGTCTTATTGTGCAATTTAGGTAGAGATACTAAGTTGTGTAGTATTTCCTTTGAATTATTTGGATCGAAAGGACTTTTAATTCATTATATTGCGATCAATCTTATAGACAAAGCATGAATACCACTTGAGTAGATAGTTAATCATAGATGGATTCACTAGTAGTGCATGTGCTTTAGGACCTACCTTCTCTTAATTGAGTTTACATCCGTTTCACTTTCGTTTTCTTGATTCATATGGTATTTGATCGATTTCGCATTTACTCTTTTGTTGTCTATTTGTGACATATTGTTAGACAATCTTAGGGGTAATTCAACATTCAATCTATTCGATCACGTCTACTTAGAACTCAATTAACAAACTACATTTTTACGCTAAACCTCCATGTGGGATCGACCTCGTGCTTATCACGCTACGATAGACACCGTTCACTTGCGGTTGTTTATTTTAGTGTTGCATAACACGTGAATCAATATGTGTAATAAATTTTACAATATTAATTGGAATACAAGAGTAGGCTAGAACACCACTAGAATAGAGTAATAACATACCAATAGAAAGATCGAATAAATGTACTTTTAAATTCTAAACTTAATCTGCTCTACAACTTTTTACACGTTACTAAATGAAAGATGATAATATTTCTAATCTTTCTCGTAGATTTTGACAAGCACATTGCTATATGACGTTCACAACCAATTTTTTATATTTATACTCCCGACATAACCAATAAAGTTGATAAAATGATAAAAAAATATATATATATGGTTCCACCATAGCGTAATTCAACCAATAAAAGCAATTTCTCCAAACGACGTAAGAAAAAAAAATGCACGAACAAAATAAATGATCAATATTCTCTTGCATGCCCTTAATTACACAACACACAAAAATCATTTTGATCCTTCAAATTATTGACTTTATTATTGACCAAATTAATTTTAATTTTTTTATGTAATATCTTAACATCTTCCAAATAAAACATTAGAAATTTCTCTCTTAAACCAAGCCCCCCTCACCCTAAAGTTATAAAAAATTCTCACCCACCAAATATACTACTTTAAATATTTTGAAGATCCCTCCACCAAATATAACATTTACCCTCACCACCCTATATACCAACGTACGGCCCCAGTCCACATGTATATAAATTTTGGAAAAGAAAAAAAACTCATAGAAACAACAAATAAAGTCCAATTGTAAAATAACTTATTCTTCATAGTAATTTCTTTTTTCCCAAACGTGTGCTATATCATGGGAGTATATTAGATGGAGTAGTTTTTTTTACACTTTGGGGGTGCAACTGTCTCCAAGTGGGTCCGCCTATAGGCATGTGTGTGTGGGGGGTGGGGGTAGAGATATAGTGTGATGGTGAAATTTGAATGTTAAATCTCAAACTAGAATAAGATCGACGAGAAACGTTACGTCCCACATTCGGACGTATGTGTCCCAAAACAAACATGTGCCCCTAGTGAATAGAGTAAGAAAACAACAATGGAGTATAACGAAATAGATGTACTTTTAAATTCTCTCGTCACTAAAGATGACAATATTCCTAATCTCCTGTAGATTCTGACAAGCACGTTGGCATATGACGTTCATGACCAACGTTTTATATTTATACCTCCGACGAAACAAATGAAGTTGGTAAAATGATCACAACAAAAGCATGGTCCCACCATAGAGTAACTCAACCAATGAAAGCAATTTCTCCAAACGTCATAAGAAAAAAAAAATGCACGGTCAAAATAAATGATCAATATTCTCCCATCCTAATTACCCAAAACACAAAAGTCATTCCGATCCTCCAAACTATTGACCTCATTATTGATCAGATGTATTGGCAAAAAAATAAAGGTTAGACTAGTCGACGTTTAGACGATATGCATTAAATTAATCTGATTATTAATTTTCGACTTCTATATCCTTAATTTTTGGTATTTTAGTTTAAGTCATTTTTTATAATAAATATTTTATAATGACAATTATTATACTATTAATTTTAGAATTATTATATCTATCTAGATTTTGTTTATTAATAGTTGATTATTGTTTTAATTATTATAATAAATACAAATATTATTTTCATTTTATAACAACAATTATTATATGAATATTAAATCTGTTTATATTTTATATATTTTATTAATAGTTAATTATTATATCAATTTTATTATATATATATTAGTTAATACATAATTATTTAATCAATTTTAGAATTGATAGTGTTTTTTTATCAGTTTTACTGTATCTATTATTTTAAAATATATGTGTAATAAATTTTCTATCATGTATACTTAAAATACCTTCCACCGTCATACATAGTCAAACTTTTACAATATTAATTGGAATATAAGAGTAGGCTAGAACACGACTAGAGAATAGAGTAAGAACATACTCCTAATCTTTCTAAAACTTTTTACTCTTTCATTGTCATTGAAGATGACAATATTCCTAATCTTTTGTAGATTCTAACAAGCACATTGTTAAATATAACGTTCACGATCAACTTTTCATATTTATACTCCGGTCCGATGGAATTAATAAAGTTGATAAAATGATAAAAAAAAATGGTTCCACCATAGCGTAACTCAATCAATAGAAGTAATTTCTTCAAACGTTGTAAGAACAAACGCACGAACAAAATAAATGATCTATATTCTCTTGCCCTTAATTACACAACACACAAAAGTCATTTTGATCCTCCAAATTATTGATCTTATTATTGATCAAATTATTTTTTTAGTGTAATCTATATCTTAACGTCTTCCAAATAAAATATTAGAAAATTCTCTCTTAAACCAATTCCCCTCACCCTAAAATTCATAAAAAAATCTCGCCCACCACTTAATATAGCTAGCTACTTTAAATATTTTGAAGATCCCTCTACCAAATATAACATTTACGCTCATCACCCTATGTAGTATGTACCAACGACCCCATTCCACATATAGCATTCTAACCAATGTGCATTTCTCCCGAGCAATAGTCTCCACACTCACTTACACAAACGAGAAAAATAAAAATAAAAATCCTTAAATTCTTCACCCTAATACCACCCTTATTCCTAGACCTACCCACGCCATTTCACTTTATTCTTTATTGACATTTTATTTCTCTCAAAAAAATATTTTTGAATTTTAGTGATAGTCTAGCAAACACATAAAAAGTTTTTATTAATTTCCTTTTCGCTTTGCAGTTATATAAATTGTTTTTTCCAAAATAATCATATGTTTGGTACTTTTATCGTTTGTTGAAAACTAAAAATATGATGTTATATAGGGTTGAAAATCACTAAAATTTTATTTAATTTTAATTTGATCAACATATATACGTAAAAGTTAAAACCACTATATATCAAATTATTCAATTTTTTTCAATTAATGTTATTGTTCTCAAACAACAATTATAATCTTTAAAGATGAATATGATTACAAATAATTTTTGGATAATTAATTCATGATGATAAATTAATATATCATCATAATTGGTGTAGATAACTCAAAAAATTATTGTTCTTATCATTCCACATTGAGCAATATTTTCAAATCAATGACGTACATAGAGTTTGTCTGTCTAGGTAAGGATACAAATATCTGGTAAAATATATATCTATAATTGTTGAAAAATGTTGATATATATGCATAATGAAACTTCTATCATGAATGTTAATGTAAGAAATTTTAATTATAAATTTATCAAACTTTGTGCAAATACACTAGGACAGATCATGTAGTATTATGCTAGCTAATCCTATTTTGCTTCTTTTTTTTTTTTTTTTTTTTATCTAGAATGACTTGCGTGAATTTAAAGGAAGGTAAAATCAAATAAATTTTTTTGACTATTTTGGATGATTTTATGAAGTTTAAAATGATTGTAAGGAGATAAAAATGTGTGCTTAAAATCTAAAGATATATCAATAAAAAAAAAACTTTCACCTTCCACTTAAACTCATCATTATTATTTTTAAAAAAATGTGTAATCGTCTATTTTTTATAATTAATTTTTTACTGTTTTGGAACATTAAATATACCACCGCTGCCAGTATACACATCAATTATATCACGTAGAATTTCCAAAAAATTAACGTTTAGCCATCTAATAATTTTGTGATAAACATGGGTCAAAACTCATTATTTCCAACAACATATTGTACAAAAAAAATAAAAATATTAGAGTCGAGTCGAGTAGAGCTCCGTCAGAAACTGGCTCTGTAACACAGCGGAGTTAGCCAAGTCAGAGCCATCTAATAATTTTGTGATAAACATGGGTGTCAAAACTCATTATTTCCAACAACATATTGTACAAAAAAAATAAAAATATTAGAGTCGAGTCGAGTAGAGCTCCGTCAGAAACTGGCTCTGTAACACGGCGGGGCTAGCCAAGTCAGAGCCATCTAATAATTTTGTGATAAACATGGGTGTCAAAACTCATTATTTTCAACAACATATTGTACAAAAAAAAAATAATAATAAAAAATCACTAGAGTCGAGTCGAGTAGAGCTCCGTCAGAAACTTGAAGTTCACTGTAACACGGCGGGGTTAGCCAAGTCAGAGCCATCTAATAATTTTGTGATAAACATGGGTGTCAAAACTCATTATTTCCAACAACATATTGTACAAAAAAAAAATAAAAATATTAGAGTCGAGTCGAGTAGAGCTCCGTCAGAAACTGGCTCTGTAACACGGCGGGGTTAGCCAAGTCAGAGCCATCTAATAATTTTGTGATAAACATGGGTGTCAAAACTCATTATTTTCAACAACATATTGTACAAAAAAAAAAATAATAAAAAATCACTAGAGTCGAGTCGAGTAGAGCTCCGTCAGAAACTTGAAGTTCACTGTAACACGGCGGGGTTAGCCAAGTCAGAGCCATCTAATAATTTTGTGATAAACATGGGTGTCAAAACTCATTATTTCCAACAATATATTGTACAAAAAAAATAATAATAATTAAAAAAAAAAAATCACTAGAGTCGAGTCGAGTCGAGCTCCGTCAGAAATTTGAAGTTCACTGTAACACGGCGGGGTTAGCCAAGTCAGAGCCATCTAATAATTTTGTGATAAACATGGGTGTCAAAACTCATTATTTCCAACAATAGCATACTGTAAAAAAAAAAAAATCACTAGAGTCGAGTCAAGTAGAGCTCCGTCAGAAACTTGCAGTTCTTTGTAACACGGCGGGGTTAGCCAGGTTAGAGCCATCTAATAATTTTGTGATAACCATGGGTGTCAAAAACCATTACAGCTTCCAACAACAATATACTGTAGACCTCAGTGAGAAACTGACAGTTCTATATATGTAACATCGTGGGATTAGCTAAGTCAAAGCCATCTAATAATTTTGTGATAAACATGGTGTCAAAACCCATTATTTTCAACAACATATTGTAGAAAAAAAATACTGGACTCAGATTCGAGTTGATATGTAACATCGCGGGGTTAGCCAAGTCAAAACCATCTAATAATTTTGTAATCCATTATTTCCTACAACAACGTATACTGTACACACACAAAAAAAAAAAAAAAAAAAAAAGAAACACTGAACTCGATCCGTCAGAAAGTGAGAGTTGTGTGCAACACCGCGGGGTTAGGCACGTGAGAGCAACTACCTGTTCTCCGCAGTCCTCCTCCGGCGTGGTCATGATGAATCTCCACCACGGTGTCGGGATGGGGCGGTACATCTGAAGAAAAGAAGTTGGTGGAGCGACACAAAGGACACGTGCGGTGGGAGGCGAGCCACCTGTCGAGACATGAAGGATGGAAAACGTGAGCACAGTGAGGGATTATCTTGACAGTGTCGGTGTCACGAAAGTCGTCCAAGCAAATGACGCAATCGTGATTAATCATGTGGAGGCTCGAGTAGGGAATTAGTGGGAGAGGCTTGGACGGGCGCGCCGGCCTTGCACGGGAACGGTACTTGTCACACATCCACACCAAAACGCGGAAGATGAATAACATAACAGCGGACAAGGAGACCACAAGTACTAGCGCCATGCCCCAGTCCAAATGATCTGTGGAATGTTGTAAAAAATTATTCATTCTCATTTTTTTTTTAACTATGAAGAGAGAGAAGAGAGACTACTATCCTGCAAATTACCAAGGATTGTGCTTCAGGGAGTTCAATTGTTTGGGAAATTAAATAAGACGGATTTTGGGGAGAGATAAGGATGGAGTTTAGATATTGACACTGACATCAGTGTATGCGTTGGGTTTGGACTTGGGGCACCAAAAACATACTTTCCGTTAAATACATAAAATTGATTTTTATGAGTAGTAATTAATTAGTGATCGAATGGTGAAGATATATAATACACTAATATTTTTATAAACGAAATTAATATGCATAATTTTGATGGACGGACAAATAAGGTAAGTGAACATACTTTTAGTAAACATATAATGTACTCTTCTGTTCAATTTTATTATGTCCACTTCAATAAAATTGTTTATGAATAAAATCAATGATAATTTGAGTAAATAAGTGATAGTAGAAGGATGGAGATAAAGTAGTTTGAATAGTAAAAATTTTAAATAAGGAATGAAAATAATAAAATTGGACAGCAAAAAAAAAGAAAGCGAAAATTATAAAATTTAACGGAGTGAGTATATATTACTTCTTCAGAATTTCATGAGGATTTGCATATATACCTTAATCGACTCACTTAAAAAAAATAAAAATATGGGAGTATGGTACAAACAAATGAGGAGTATATTGTTAGTGAGGTGTAAATAGAATTAAAAATGTAAAGTAAGATGTTTGACCCAAAATGAATGTAAAATAAAATGATATTGTAAATATATTAATTTATGGATTATTTCTATATAGCCTACCAGTAATTTTGAAACATCAAATGTTCAAGTAATAACAAAATAGAATGAGTATTAAAAATATGACTACAATTAATGAATACTCAATTCCCTTGCACCATAATACATAATCCAACTTTTACAAGATTAATTGGAATTCAAATGACTAGGCTAGGAAACAACAATGGAAAGAGGGAATAGATGTACTTTTAAATTCTAGAAATAATCTACTTTATAACTTTTTACACGATCTTTCGTCATTTAAGATGACGATATTTCTGTAGATTCTGACAAGCGCGTTGCCATATGACGTCCACGACCAACTTTTTATATTTATAACTCAACGGAATCAATGAAGTTAGTAAAGTGATCTCAAAAAGAGCATGGTCCCACCATCGAGTAACTTAATCAATAGAAGCTAGATTCTCCAAACGTCACAAGAAAAAAAAAATGCACGATCTAAATAAATGATCAATATTCTCCTAACCTGAAATACACAAAACACAAAAGTCATTTTGATCTTCCAAATTATTGACCTCAATATTGACGTTTTTTAAAAAAATCTATATCTTAACGTCTTCCAAATAAAAGATAAACCTTATTTGGAATGCCTTTACCTCAAATCTTGTGAAGCCTCAGAGCATTATCTTTAATAGAGATTTTTATCGGGCTGGTCCTAGCCCTATAGGATCGCGAACTAAATAGGTTAAGGCTTTCTTCGATTCGCTCTTAAAGGTCCCTCAAAAGTCGAAGTTTAACCCTAACCTAGCGGGCCACGGATTAAACTGGTCATTAATGGGCCGCCACAAACAAAATATTCAAAAAAATTGAATTTCTTCAAAATATAATTTACGTGCTTTATAAATTTAGCAAAAAGATTTCATATCAAGTTAGTTTGTGTAGAGTTTTTTCACTATTGCATATGAGCTCACTTAAATTCGTTCGTTGCTACAATGCCAATGGATTTTTGTGGCTTCCCACGTCGTTGTTGACTATAGTGTCGGCGAAGGAAAAAATCAAGTGATATTTGAAAGAATTCCGTCTTATCTAAAAGTCCGAACTTGTAGAGAGGGTGGGAATTAATTCTTGTATATTAATTCCTAACACTCCCCCTCACTCGTGGGCCGGATTAACACCTCTTACCCTTTTTGGAGAGGAGGCCCATCGAGTGGATAATTTAAATGGGTGGAGTGCTTTCAACAGGAATCGAACCCAGGTCGTTTGCCCGGTTTGCTCTGATACCATGAAAGAATTCCGTCTTATCTAAAAGTCCGAACTTGTAGAGAGGGTGGGAATTAATTCTTGTATATTAATTCCTAACAATATTTATGAATTGTATCAGAATTCTCTATGTTACGAAATCTCTATCAATAACTCAGAAGAAAAAAAAAATCTAAAATAATTAAAATTAAAACAACTAATACTCATTGATTGGTCAATTTATTAGGAAGTTAATATACAAGAATTAATTCTCAACCTCCATAAGTTCAGAATGTTACATGAGACAAATTTTTTTTATGGTATAGATTACTGCAAAAGGCAACTCCACACATTTAAATTGACCAAACGATGGGCCTCCTCTCCAAAAGGTAGAGGTGACAATTCGACCCACGACTCCACAGTGAGGGGGTATTAAGAAATTAATATACAAGAATTAATTCTCCATCTCTCTATAAGTTCACACTTTTAGATGAGACAAAATTATTTCAAATTTGAAGTGTGAGTATGGAATTAGAGGGAGAGACTTGGAGGGGGATCGCTTGGGCTCCGAATTGGGGTCGTAAAATATGCACATTTAAACGCCAGAGAGCATGAACAAACTGGTGGCGCACAAGACAATAATTACTAAGATCATGCCCAAGTCCAACCCCTTTGGGATATGTTCATAGCTTCCAGTATGGAGGATTCTTTTCCAACAAAGAAATGTGAATATTTTGTGGACTGAAAAATAAGGTAAGTCAACATATTTTTAGTAGTACTTTTCTAGAATTTCTTGACGATGCTCATGAGGATTTGCGTTTCTTGACCGATTCACTTTTAAAAAAAAAAGGTATTGTATGGGACAAACAAATGAAGAGTATATTGAGTGATTTAGTGAGGTGTAAATAAAATTTAATTAGTTAAATATGATCCAAAATTAATGATAATTTTAAAATTAAAATGATGTTGTAAAGGTATTAATTTTTGAGTTATTTTTATATTTAAAATGTACAAGTAATTTTGAAACATTTTAATAAAAAGAATGTACAAGTAATTACGGAATAAAATGAGTATTAAAAATACGACTACAAGAAATACTCAAATCCCTTGCACCATAATATTAGTCCAACTTTTACAAGATTAATTGGAATACAAATGAGTAGGTTAGAAAACAAACAATGGGAAGATGGAATAGAATGAGCTAGTATTAAAAATGGGACTACGATGAATACTAGCTCAAATCCCTTGCACCATAATAATAGTACAACTTTTACAAGATTAATTGGAATACAGATGATTATGCTAGAATACAAAAATGGGAAAACGGAGTAGATGTACTTTTACACATGATAAAGTAACTCAATCAATATAAGCAAATTCTCCAAACGTCATAAGAAAAAAAATGCACGATCGAAATAAATGATCAATATTCTCCTGCTCTTAATTACACAAAAAAAGAGAAATCATTTCGATCCTGCAAATTATTGACCTCAATATTGACCAAATTATTTTTTTGTGTAATTTATATATTAACGCCTTCCAAATAAAAGATAAACCTTTTTTGAAATGTCTTTATCTCAAATCTTGTGAAACCTCAACATTATATTTGGTAGAGATGTTTTATTATCGGGCTGGTCCTAGCACTATAGAACTGCTAGCTAAACGGGATAAAGCCTTATACGATTCGCTCTTAACGGTTCGAAAAAAGTCGAGACTTAACCCTAATCTACCTAGCGGACCACGGATTAAACAGACCATTAACATGCTACAAACAAAATATTCAAAAAAAATTGAAATTTTCCAAAATATACTTTAGGTGCTTTAGACATTTAGCAAAAAGATTTCATATCAGGTCAGTTGTGCAAATTTAAGGTTTTTTTTACTATTACAAATGAATTCACTTAGATTTGCTCATCGATGTAATGCTAATGATTTATTGTGGCTTCCAGTATCCGTGCTGATTGTAGTGTCGACGAATGACAAAACCAAGTGATATTTATGAATTGTATCTTATTTCTCTAATTTATGAATTTTTTTATCAATAATTCAGAAGAAAAAAATATCTAAAATAATTAAGTCTCCATATATATATGTATGGAGTATAAAATAAAATTATCCGGACTGACCCTATTAGCCCGCGAGCTAACTGGTCAAGGCAAAAGAATCAGATTTAAATGGGTCTATAATTTACTAAATTTAAACCTAAACATGTATAAATCAGGATTAAACGAATTGATAACTCGAATAAACATCTCTGATCTTTGTGCAGCGTCATCTCTCTTCCAAAGAAATTGTACATAAACCTAGTTAAAAATCACTACATCCTTAATTTACACGAAAAAGAGTTTGGTCGTCTAACTTGTGTTTGCATAAAATTACTAAATTAAGTCCAAAAACTTTCGTGATGATGTTTACTTTAAGATTTGAAAATCAAGTTTTAGGTTTTAAGATTTTATATCGATTTTACTTCGCAATTTAAAAATCTATTTTAAAAAATTAATATTTCAATAATTAAGTTTCATCCTTATAAGACATTAATTGATCTTGTGTCATTGTTATTGATATAATTGTCATAAATAATCCATTTTGTTGAAATTTGAAGTTATATAAGATATATTAAAGATAGTTTGATATTCTCTTAAATTTTCTTCATTTATATAAGATTTTCATATTTTAAATTTTTTTTCTACATTGATATTTTCATCGATATATTCGTAAATTTAAGGTATCAATTTTCTCTTCCTTGCGTATAGAACTTTAGGGTGGTATTTAGAGTTTAAGTTGTTGTATTAGCGTGGCATAAATATCATGTGAAATACTGAAAAATTAAAAAATTAATGTTGATGCAGCTTTTTTTTGCTGCTCTCTTCAAACAAGTGTAGGGATGGTTCCAAGAGACGAGAAATGAGAGTTTATTCATAGACATACACTCATCGTTCCGGGTTATATGGAGGTGGATGTAGGTGAAACTACGTGGGTATTGAAGCTCTTTCTTAGATATAAGATATGAGAATTGAAAAGACGATGATGTGGAGAGGTACTTTAGGTACTAAAGCGGTGATTGATGCGATTAATTTGAATCTCTTATAACTCGATTTTTGGACATTATGTGGAGGCTAATAGAATTAATTAGTTTATCTTCTTCTTTTTATACTGTCAATTTTATCAAAACCGTTGTCAATTCGATGACAAACGGATTTGCACGAGTTTCTCGCCACTTTGAGAGTTTCGTCTTGCTACCGAATTTTGTAGTAGAACTTCTCAGCACCTTTTACGTTTGCAATAATGAAAAATAATGTTTGTAGTTTTAAGAAAAAACTAAGTATGTAAAATTGTAATTGTAAATTATTTTATAGAAAAATAAGATATCAATTCATTATCAAAAATAAAATAAAAATTCCCATACAAGATAGTACTACTGTAAGTGCCTGTTTGGTGACCCAGTTTAGTTAACTGGCTTTAAGCCCAGATAATCTCGATAGTTAAATTTACCCATGTTATGATATTATGATGGTGTTTGGTGTATTCATATGGAATCCACGACTATGCTCAATTAAAAAATTGTATATTCATTGTTCATTGTTAAAATTATAAAATTATCCTCTGTAAACAAATCAAATTACAATTTTATCATATTTTTTTCCTCCGCACAAAATTACCAGATTCGTCTCTGAAATGCCCTAGAACACGGTTGCATTTAGATTTCAGAAAATTATTTTGCTTGAATCATGACGGTTGATGTTACGCGAGATTATCAACATTCGATTTGCTGTTGTGGATCGGTGAGAGTCACCGTCTATCGGAACGGATTTGCGCCCACCTATTCTTACCAGTATTCATCGAAACACTAAACCCAAGTTTTTTTTTTTTTTTTTGAAACACTAGACCCTGTATCAAGAACATAGTGAAATTAGAAGCAGAAACAAAATCGCGAACAACAACAGTAGAATTAGGGCAAATCAAGAACAAATTCAACATAAGCCAGATCCAAGGTGTTTGCATAAACAGATCTGAAAATATTACGTGTTCGATCAAGATGTAGGAAGGAGAATAGATGTTGGGACGTAAAATATACATACCTCGAATCGCTTACTGTGGCCAGCTCCGGCGACACAATGGAGGATTCTGCCGTGGCGGCGTTATTCGCTGCCATTTTTTTAAAAAATAATTACACTCGAACCATTGTTGTTGAAAATAAATTCAATGTAGGAGAAGGAAATACATGGCGGAAGGCGGCGGAAAACGGTGGTGCACTGAATTTGAAGCTCTGGAATAATATTGCAGAGAGTAGAGAGAGAGAGATAGCAAAAGGGGTTGTAGTTACGATTTGGGCAAATGATTTAAGGGTAAATACGTAATGTTGCTAGCAATTAGATGCACTGTTCATTTACGATTTTTTAACGCATGCATTTTGGGTAGATAACTCCCCTGTAGTTGAACAGTGAATATGAACGGGCCTTTAAACTAACACAGGCCCACAAGATTGGTACCAAACATCAGTTAAGGTATGTTAACCGAACTAACGTGGGTTTAATGTAGTAAAACCATTAATTCCAACAATCCCCCACATGAGTGAAAATCGTATCTATACAACATCAGACTCAGTGTTCAGTTCGAGTGAGATCTCCGTGCTTCCGGATAAGTGGTTTTTGGCCTTGAACTTTCCGTAGCCAAACACTATCGGATATACCGGCGGCTTAGTGGACGCGATGCCTTGAACTACTCCTCCATAGTGTATACCTAGACAACAGTGTCAGCACACATCAATCTCGTCTTCGTAACGTTCTCACGTTTTTGTCCATTTTGGCCATGGACGTCCTTTGTGTTCATAAATGTTTGGTCGAAGCGGCCCTCACTTCTCATTTATATAGGTGATTTCCTTTCGAGTATCCCGTTATACTCTAGGAATCATTAGGAGTCGAAGACTCAACCTTTACCACATCTTACGGGTCGTTAACACTTGAGATTGTGCTGTCCGGAATAGTCGAATTTTTCAAGTGTTTTATCACTAACCTCCACAGCTTCATTTTCCCATTGAACCAAGTTCTTGGGATCTCCAGTCATCATGGTTGGGTTACCACTGCTTTGGTTTTTATTGTGGGTTTTAGACCCATTCCTTCTACCAGCTTGGTCAATTGATCTCGGTTTATGCTCTTCGTGAGCGGATCCGCTATATTGTCCTTAGTATTGACATAATCAATGGACATTACTCCAGTGGAGATCAATTCTCTAACGGTGTTGTGTCGACGACGTATGTGTCTCGACTTTCCGTTGTACATGACATTCATAGCTCTCCCGATGGCAGCTTGACTGTCACAGTGTACCGTTACCGCAGGTACCGGCTTTTTCCAACATGGAATGTCTTCCAGAAAGTTACGCAACCATTCAGCCTCTGCAGCGGCTAGGTCTAGCGCTATAAATTCTGATTCCATTGTGGAACGAGCAATACATGTTTGTTTCTTGGACCTCCACGACACTGCTGCTCCTCCAATAGTGAATACATATCCACTAGTGGACAACGAGTCTTTGGTGTCTGATATCCAATTTGCATCATTGTATCCTTCGACTATAGCTGGATGTCTTGTGTAGTGAAGCCCATAATCAAGGGTGTACTTTAAGTATCTTAATACCCTTTTCAACGCTTTCCAGTGCTCATGACTTGGATTGTTCGTGTATTGACTCAACTTGTTTACCGAACATGCAAGATCAGGGCGTGTACAGTTCGTGATGTACATCACACTTCCAATGATCCTTGCGTATTCTAATTGAGCCACTGGTTCTCCTCTGTTCTTTTTCAAGTGAACATTGAGTTCCAAAGGTGTCTTAGCAGGTCGATCGTCAAAGGCCTTAAATTGCTTTAGTACCTTCTCCACATAGTGAGATTGTGTCAAGGAAATTCCATTGAACGTTTTCTCTATCTTGATTCCAAGAATCACATCTGCTAATCCCATGTCTTTCATGTCGAAGTTTCTACTTAACATGTTCTTCGTATTAACTATGATATCGTGATTGTTACTCATGATTAACAAGTCATCGACATATAAGCACACAATAACATATCCATTTGGTGTGTCCTTCACGTATACACACTTATCACATTCGTTAATTCGAAACCCATTTAACAACATCGTATTGTCAAATTTCAAGTGCCACTGTTTAGGAGCTTGCTTAAGTCCATACAGTGATCGAACGAGTTTGCACAACTTTTTCTCGTTCCCAGGAGCAACATATCCTTCAGGTTGATCCATGTATATTTCAGCATCCATCTCACCATTAAGAAATGTCGTCTTAACGTCCATTTGGTGTATTTCGAGATTGTGCAAAGCAGCAATGGCGACCAACACCCGAATGGAGGTGATCCTTGTCACTGGTGAGTATGTATCGAAGAAATCATACCCTTCCTTTTGTTTAAAACCCTTTGCAACTAGACGAGCTTTGTACTTCTCAACAGATCCATCTGCTTTGTACTTTCTTCTAAGGATCCACTTGCATCCTAAGGGCTTACAACCTTTAGGGAGGTCAACTAACTCCCACGTGTGGTTTAAGAGAATAGACTCGTATTCACTTTTTATGGCTTCTTTCCAGAGGTGTGCATCTGGTCTTGCCATTGCTTCTTTGATAGTTTTAGGTTCTTCTTCCTCCAAAACATAAGTAATGAAGTCTGAACCAAAATCTTTATCAATTCTAGCTCTCTTACTGCATCTCGGTTCTTCACTCTCTTGAGTGGAAGGACTAACAGTGTCGTCTGTTGCTTCGAGAGTTCTTTTACTCGAACAGTCTTCCTCTCTTTCCTTAAGAGGAAAAATGTTTTCAAAGAATACTGCGTTCCTTGACTCAATTGTAGTGCCTTCTGTCATATCCGGTACTTCGGATTTGTGAATCAGAAATCGATAGGCACTACTATTTGAAGCATATCCTATAAAGATACAATCGACGGTTTTAGGTCCGATTTTAACTTGTTTAGGAAGCGGTACTTCAACCTTAGCCAAACACCCCCACACTTTGTATGAAGGTTTTCGTTTCCTCCATATTTCATAAGGAGTTTGATCCTTAATTTTATGAGGAATCTTATTCAGAATGTGGTTATCCGACAGAATAGCTTCCCCCCACAAGTTCTGAGGTAGACCAGAGCGGATTAACATTGCGTTCATCATCTCCTTTAGTGTTCGGTTTTTCCTTTCCGCAACACCATTAGACTGAGGTGAGTAAGAGGCTGTCGTTTGATGTATAATCCCTGATTCAATACATAATTGTTCAAACGGAGCTACGTACTCTCCTCCTCTATCACTACGAATTGATTTAATTCGAGTGTCCAATTGATTCTCTACTTCAGTTTTGTAACGTTTAAAAACTTTTATAGCTTCGTCTTTACTCTTTAAAAGGTAAACGTAGCAGAATCTTGTACAATCGTCTATAAAAGTAATAAAATACTTTTTCCCTCCTCTAGTTTGTACAAACTTCAAATCACATACATCCGTGTGAATTAAGTCTAGAGGAGCAGCAGTGTTCCTTTCAACAGTTTTAAACGGTAGTTTGGTCATTTTTGCTTCCGTGCATATTTCACATCGTTTGGATGTATCAACGTTGTCAATTTTAAGTAAATCGAGATTTACTAATCGCTTTAAGGATTTTAGATTCACATGTCCTAATCTAGAAGGCCATAAAGAGGAACACTCAACGATATAAGATGAAGTGGAAGCAATTTCATTAATAACTTGTTTACCTTTGGGGCTTACAACCATTGTGCTTAATTTAAACAAACCATTCTCGAGATAACCCTTCCCGAGAAAGTGACCAAACTTACTTAGAACTATCTTATCAGATTCAAAGACTAGTCTAAATTGATTGCTAACTAGAAGAGATCCCGAAATCAGATTCTTCCGGATGTCTGGGACATGCAGCACGTTCTTCAATGTTAGCTCCTTTCCAGATGTCAGTTTAAGCACCACTGACCCAATTCCAGCCACTTCAGATGAGGCTTGATTGCCCATGAACAATTTTCTCCCATCAGATGGAGAGTAGTCTGAGAATGCAGATCTCTCCGAGCAGACGTGGCAGGTGGCACCAGTGTCCACAAACCACTCTTTCTTGTTGTCCACCATGTTGACCTCCGTCACCACTGCGGACATGTCCAAATCCGTAAGGTTCACAGAATCTTGTGCTTTCTGTGTGCCCTTTCCCTTATCGTCACGACGAGGTTGACGACACTCACTGGACCTATGGTTTGGTTTCCCACAGTTGTAGCAATTTCCAGTGAATTTCTGCTTTGTGGCTGGCCCCTCCCCTTCACATTCTTCGTTGTGGGGGCAGCAGATTCGTTTGGACGTCTCATTTTCCTTGACGGACCCTCTTGTTCCATCAAGTTAGCTTTGGCTTCAATCTGGAGGGCAGATCCCTTGCCTTCTCTCTTCTGATTGTCCTCCTCAATCCTGAGACGGATAATCAGGTCCTCCAAGCTCATCAGCTTTCGTTTGTGCTTTAGATATGATTTGAAATCCTTCCACGATGAAGGCAGTTTCTCGACCACGGTCGCTACTTGAAATGCATCAGGTAACACCATATCCTCAGCAGCAATCTTGTGGAAAATAATCTGCAGTTTCTGGACTTGATCCACTACAGACTTATTGTCGTCCATCTTAAAATCGTACAGTTGTGAAACGACGAATTTCTTTAATCCGGCGCCTTCAGTTCTGTATTTCTTCTCCAAGGATTCCCACAGTTCCTTGGCAGATTGAATGTCACAGTAGACACTGTAGAGGGCATCAGAAAGTCCTCCAATAATGTGATTTCTGCATAGATAATCACCACTTAGCCATTGATCATAGAAGATCCTTTCTTATTGGCTAGCATTTGCCTCAGGCTGTGTAGGTTTTGTTTCGGTTAAAAACATATCCATTCCAAGCATGGTCAAGTAAAATCGCATCTTACTTTGCCATCGCTTGAATTCAGTTCCGAAATTTTTTTCCGGCTTTTCTCCTTGTACGACCATTGGCCTCGGCCCTGGTGCGGAGAAGGAAAACATGGGATCCCTTACGGGATTGTGGAAGGCAGGGAGTGGTTCATGCGGATTGCTTCTGTTTTTGACTCTTTCCGCATGATCACTTTATTTTCCGTGTGATCTCAAGTCGGAACTGTGCGACTCTGAACTATTAGGAGACGCTCCGTTATTAGCATCGTTGCCAATATTTTCAGTGCCACGCACTGCTTCTGTTGGTCCCAAAGTTGAGTTAATAATATTGAGTAAGCTAGTGAAAATGTCTAGAGGGGAGGGGTGAATAGACTTTTCAAAAATCTTTCAATATATCAGAATACACAATGCGGAATAATCAGATTACTAATGAGCCCAATCAAGTTTATACTCAACTTTTATCTAGATATTTATCTTTGTTAATTCTTAATGTTCTTGATTAAACAATTCAACAAATAACAAACAGTAAAGTAAAGAACACAGAATTTTATAGTGGTTCGACAAATGTCTACATCCACTCTCACAACTCCAGTTGTGAAGTTTTATTACTCTTCTTGAGCTTCTTGTGGCTTAGAGTCCCAAGATTAAGACTTTGATCTTTTCGATTATACCTCCAGGTATATCTTCGATCTACTAGTAATTCTACAAGTAACTAATACACTTGTTTTACAACATACAAACTTAAAACTGAAAAGTAAAACTTCTCTGTGAATAGCCTTTGATTCTTCTCTTCAATTCAGTGGCTCTTCTCTTCTTTAATCTCCTTCAACTCTGTGAGTTCTTCTTGTGCTCTATAGACTTTAGCTTGCTTGTGAATGTTTTAAGATCAGTAATAGTTCAGTAGTAGCAGTCTTTCAGTAGTCTCTTCAAGTAGGAGATCATACAGTATTTATAGAACTTAGTATGACAGTTAGCAGTTTGTGAACTAACTCTCAACTAACTCTAAACTGTTTTTGTAACTTCTTCTTGTAACCGACTTTGTAACTTCCTTCTTATTCCAAGTCAGCATATCTTCAATATATCTTCAGTTACACTTTAAATAAGCTTTCCAAACTTATTCTTCAATTTTACTAAATCAGCACAGTAACTTACTGTTCTGATTTTTACTCTTCGGATTTTACTCTGTTGAGTCAGTCAGCACAGTAACTTAAAACCTTTCAAAACTTCTCCAGATTTCTTCTAAGCTTATCTTCAATTCTTCTTGAAGTCTTCTTAATCTGAAGTAGTCCTCTGAGTCTTCATTAGTCTTCTGATCTTCTTCTAATCTAGTTCTAATCTACTGTTCTGAACTTTTACATTGCTGAATACAAATAGAATACAACTTTACATATATAAAACCTATCTATACATCAACTGAACTATATACAGATGAGTATATCTAGATCCTACACTATAAGCTGTCTATACAATTCAAAACATCAGCTTAGTTCCTAACAGTTCATATATCAGATCAGTAACCAATAAGATCAGTAACTCATGTAAGTTCAATAACTTCCATATAAGATCAGTAAATACTAAGATCAGTAAACACTTAAGATCAGTAACTTATATATAAGATCAGTAAGCATATAAGATCAGTAAGTATATAAGATCAGTAAGTATATAAGATTTCAAATATCTCATATAAGATCACTAAAATTGTTCTCAGTTTCCATACTCAGATCAGTAATCTTATTTCATATAACTCAGTTAAGATCAGTAATTTTACTCTTAATATTACTTCATAAGATCAGTAAACTTACTTCAGTTAACATTAAGATCAGTAATCTCAATTTAAGTTTCTCATCAGATTAGTAAGCTTAGATTCAGATGACTTAATTAAGATGACTTAGAACCACATATATCACTAACTTTAAGTTGCTTTTGGCCATCAAAACATACTTTCATCAACTAGAATATTGTTTCAAGGATTCATATCCCAACAATTTCCCCCTTTTTGATGAAGCCAAAACTACTTAAATGTTAATAAATCAGTAGTTAAGTATGTAGTCTATCATAACAGTTCATCAATTCAGAACTTCATATCATATTCACAAACAAATTAGATATTGCACATATTACACATACTAACAAAATATGAAATGATCACAAAATATAGAAATAAAGATTAAGGATAGAAATGTTATCTTCTGAGCTTGTCCTTCATCTTCATTCTGCATCTTCAGATTCTGAATGCCACATACATTCTTGCCTTGATATCCATCATGTGTTGATGATCAGTGATTCCTTCTTCCTTAATAATCTCAGCAATAATGTTGTTGATCTCTTTGTAATCAGGTTCTCCATTTTCCAGTCTTGGAGGTTCCCAATTAGGTTCTTCAGGACACAAAATCTTTGTTCCTGCACGATTAGCAACTTGTGCTATGTCTTCCCAGAACTCTTGATCAATATTTAGCATAAATTCTTCAAAATCAATAAATTCTGCTTCTTTGCTCGAATGATCACCAAACTTCTTCACAATGAAGTTAGCAATCTGCCATTTCTTCTTCAAATTCTTCCAGTATTCCATATGTTCTGTCAAAACAATAAAATCCACAAAGTTTTCATCTTGAAAATCTTTGTCAAACTGTTTTTCTTCAGCTTTCTTTTGAGTATTCATCTTTTTCTTCAAAGCTGCAACTCTATTATCAAATCTTGTCTTCAAGAACTTGACATCCTTTTCTTTCTTCTTTTTCAAGTTTTCTTCTTCACTTGTCATAACAGCTTTCATTTTGCTTTTTGATCTAGTCATTCTTCCAGCTTCTTCTTCTTGTTGTTCTTCATCAGATAAAACTAGCTTCCTTTTCTTCTGACTTGAACTTCCAGCAATTTCAGGTCTTTTCTCAACAATCTCTTGACCTTGTTGCTTCTGTTGCTTTCTTTGCTTCAGCTTTTCATTTAGAATAGCAATTTCAGCTCTTAATTCATCCTGACTCACAACCAACTGAGCTTGTTGTGACTGTGTTTGTTCCATCACTTGTCTTGTCCTATCTTCCCCCTTTTTGGCTTCATCATGCCACTCCTTCAAGGAAGATATGTGTTGCTCCAGCTTCTTATGCAACACCTGAGACAGGTTTCTCTCTTGTACTCTATGAAGGTCAAAAATTTTGGACATTGTATGCTCCATCACCTTTTCATAAGAGTGTTCAGAATGCATCTTGTTCATCCTTTCAGTAGCTTCTTGAAACATTTGGACAGCAGCTTCCAACTTTGCTTGAAGCTCTGCATTCTGCCTTTTCAACATCTCAAAGTCAGAATTATCAGATTCCTTCTCAACAGGACCTGTTCTGATCTGTTCATGCACATCCTCAAGAACAATAGGATCAGCAGAGTGAATTGGAATGCTTTCCATTTCTTCAGCATATACATCCTGATTTTCAACAACTTCTGTTTCTTCAATCACAACAGTGTTCTCAAACACCTCTGTTGCATTGACAATATCTTCATCAATTTCCATAAAATCTTTTTCAGCAGCAGTTTCAGTTTCATCAAGACCTTTCTCTTCACTAAACAAATCCTCATCAGAGTTAGGAGTTGTAATCTTCTCAACAGTGTACTTGATTCCTGTTAATCTTTCAACAAGAAGTACCACAGATTCTGGAGTGACTAACTCAAGAAAAGAGTTAACACCGGCTGCTTGCATCTGTTCTGCTTCCCAATCATCAAAGATAGAAGCACCTCCCATGCCTTCCATTATAGCCAAATTCTCCTTCAAAGTACTCCTCTTAAGATACACCCAAGTGACAATCCTAAGGAGTTTCTCAAACTCAACTGAGCTCTCATCTAATCCAGGAAATTGCTTCAACAAGGCTATCCTTAAATCTATCCTGATTCTATCTTCTTTGTCACAGATAGTGTACTCCATCAAATCAGCAGGTTTAGGAGCAATAAATTCAGGTTCAGGAGATGATGAAATGTCAATTGGTTCAGTAGAAGGTTCAAATTCATGTTCAGTAGAGTGAGCATGAACCTGTAATGGGATTGATGTGATGAAGGTTGATGTGAAGTTTGATGTTGAGGGGTAGGAATTGAAGTAGGCTCAAAGTTAGTGTGCTGAGGTGATGAATGGGGAGTGTTCTGAGTCTCAGAAAAATAGTGTTCTGATCTTCCAGAACAAGAAGGTTGAGGGTTTGGGGTTTCAGATTGGCTTGGTTCAGAGTTTGAAGGGGTAGGGGAGACAACAATCAATTTTCTCCTAACACTCCTTGACTTAGTCCTTTTATGAACATCAACAGGACTAGGAACACTAACCTCTTGCTCATCTGAGCTTGATTGCACCACAGTTTCCACAAAACGAACTGTTGGTTCTGAGGCAGCTGTAGCAGACCTTCCTCTCCTTAGTCTAATACTGCTCGGATCATGCCTTGCCTTTGATCTAACCTCAGTTTGATCGTCCTCCGATTGGTACATTGAAGCTCCAGACTCTTCTGCTTCAATCTCTTGAGAGTGTTCCAAGGGGTTCTCTTGTTCAAATTGAACAGACTCCTTCTTCATCAAGAACTTCCCATGATGGAATTTCTTGGGATTACTCCAATATGGCTTTTTCACCAGCTGAGGCAGCAAGAAACTCAGCTTGCTTCCAAACCCTAATTTTGATTTAAGTGAGAATTCCATTGTATCCTCATCAAACAAAACTTTTTCCTTTTCAGTCAGCAGCCTTTCCAAGAAGAATCCTTGCCAATCACCTTGCACTCTGTCGATGATTGCAGCCATAATTCTAATCTTGAAACTTGATAAGGCATCCTGGCTATGATGTTGCCCTAACAAGCACTTTCCAGCTATATCCATCAAGAACTGCAGACCAGTAGGAAGAACATCCTTATTCAGATTAGTCAAGGTCTCTGTCTCAACACCTGACCATCTTCCCACACACTCCTTTTCTTCACCAGCTTTGTAGGTCAAAATATCCACCGGACCTTGCGGTAAATCCAACATTACTTCGAGGATGTCCCTAGTAATGGTGACCTTGTGTCCAGCAAGCATGGAGTGAACACCGTTTTTATCACCTTGAAGTTGTAAATAAAATTCCACATCTTCTGGTTCATAGACATTCATGGGAAACGATTCCAGAAATTTTCGTAGCCCGCACTCTTCACACATAGTTAAAATGGCTTGATTTTCAGCACTGTGTCGGCCATTGAAATACACAGCGTTCTCCACAAAAATGCCCTTCTTGCAAATCCATAAATTCGAATCGAATGTTCCTGCTACTTGGTTAGCTTCATTGATAATATTGATAGTTGCCATTTGAGAATTTTGTAGAAATCAGATTTTCAGAAATTATGAGGTTAAGAGATTTCCAGAAATGAGCTCGTAGGAACGAAGACGATGAAGAGTGATCGTTTTTGTTAAATTCAAAACCAATCTAGGGCTAGGATTGAATTAGATTATTACAAAGAATGGTTGGGATTAAGTCTCGAAATTCGAGTTAAACAATAACTGTTCACATTCTAGTAACATTCTTAATTTTTGGATCCAACTTGTGTTTGATAAATACACCACAATTTTTAGGTTAGAAATAGAGGAGTGATTTATCTTCTCTATTAGTATTCTAAAAATATGAACAATTTTTTTGACTTAGAGTAATCTAAACCAAAAGACTGTTCTGATGCAAATCAGCACAGTAGTTTCCAAAACTATTTCACTTCATTTTCTTACAAGTATACAAAGAAAATTTCACTTATCTGGATCAGCTGAGTACTGTGATCAGCTGAGTAAACTTTTTAGAAATCAGATCAGTAGATGAATCAGCACAGTAGATTTCAGATCAGTAGATGGGTCAGCACAGTAATCCTCAGATCAGTACCCAAATTTCCTGATTTCATCTTTTTGATATCAGCACAGTAATCCTCAGATCAGTACTGTGTCAGATCAGTAGATTTCTTGTAGACAGATTAGTAGTAAACAAGTCTTTCTGTAGACAGATTAGTCAGTAATCAGATTAGTTCTGTAGAATAACTGAATTGTAATCAGATCAGTACTGTAGACAAATAAGTTTTGTAATCAGTACAATTCTGTAGACAAGTCAATTTATTAATCAGAATATATCTGTAGACTGCTATAGTCTGTAATCAGGTCAGATTAGTAGACTTTTCAAATCTGTAATCAGATCAGTTCCCCCTTCAATGGAGAATTCCTCTTCTGTGCCTGTTTCACCTTGGTAGAAGTGTTAGTTCATGAGATATAAGTGTAAAACAGTTCAGATTAGTAACAATATGTTTAACTTAATGATCACATCAAGATTTATGCTAAAGTGACTTAGTGATCTGAGTCAACAAAAGGATCTTTAAGAAATCACAGATTCCCCCTTAATGTATGTTCTCAGTGTCCCTCAGCTTTACCAACTTCCTCATTGGGATTAAGGTCACTTTAGTAACCTTGTTACCTGTTTTAAGAGTAGTGATCTGACATAGGGTTGTCTCTTCTGACTTTTGAGTTTTGTTGTACTGCTCTTAATTTCTGCTTTATCTTCCTCTTGGTATAAGATCAGTACCTGAAATATTAGTACATATCTCTATACACATGTAATTTAGGTACCCACTATTTATTTGGGTCATTGAGTGTTAGTAGCAGTAAGAGGCACCCAAATAAACATTGAAGTTTTGAATAAATGAGACCTCTTCAGTTTTCTTCCAAATTTATCACAGAACAGTACTTTATTAACCAGTTCAGAATTATCAGCAGACTTAGGATCTATTTTTCTGAGATAGCCTTTCCTTGGTTCTATCCCTTTTTCAGTAAGATCAGTATGCCTGTAATAGTTTGAATAAGGTCTAAAAGCATGTGGACCATACGGCTTATAGATGCGTTTTGGTCTTTCCTCACCAATGATATTGTAAGATAAAGGAGGAGGATAAAGAACAGGTTTGTTATGATAATGAGGCACAAATCTCCTAGGTTTAGTTGAATACAGCTGAGACTGCCTTATGAAAGGAGGTCTAGGCTGTTCCCAACTTGCCTGTGCTTGTCTTGACCTACTGTTCTGAGTTTGTCTCTTCTGATTCCAGGACTGATCTGATCTGGTCAGAGGAGTATAACTCTTCTGGTATGGTCTTGACTGTACTGGTCTTAATACATTCTTCATTTTACCATTCTTGGTAGTAGGAGGGATGTATTTAGACTGTACTTTGAGTTTTGGATCATCATCATAAGTCATAGGTTCTTTTCCTTTATCTAGTTGCAAAGAACTTGTACTAGCTCCATTAGTGTTCTTAAATTCTGAAGTAGATGGACTAGGCAGATCAGTACATATTCCTCTTTTATCATTTGGAGCTCTATATCTGTCTGAGATAGTTTGATTAATCTTAGTAGAGTTAATCATCCCAGATAGCTTTCGATCTAGGCTCACTACTTCAGATTCTAAGAATCTATTGCGCTCTTCAAGTTTTTCACATTTAATCTTTAAGTCATTGAATTCATTAGTCTCTTTGGCTTGAGTTTTAAGCATACCCTGATATAGTTTGTCAATGGATGCATACTTTTCTTGGAGTTTGGACAACTCTTCTGATAGTCTTGCATTTATGACAGCTATATTAGGATCTACTTTTGACTGAGCTTCTTTTAGCTTAATGATTTCTTGCTTTAAAGATATATTCTCATCACTAATTTCAATGAATGCTTTGTTAGCTTGTAGAAGGTCCTCTTCAGTCACTCCTTGGGAATGATGAAGACTACTTCCTACACTGCTAACAGCAGCATCACTTTCATCAGTGTCAGAATTGTCACAAGATTGAAATGAGTTAGCAGATGATACCTCATCATTTATTTTGGCCATCATTACCAGTCCATCATCTGCTATGAAAGCTTCATCTTCATTGCTAGAGGGGTAGTCAGATGAAGACGATGGTAACTCTTCTGATTCCGAATCAGAGTCATTGTAAGCCATCATTGCCTTCTTACCCTTTGCATATTTTCGATCTCTTCTGGCTTTCCTTTCTTCTCGATCTTCAGAACTCAGATCAGGACATTCATAAGCATAATGACCTGGCTTATCACAATTATAGCAAACAGGATTGTTAGAAGTTCTTTTAGGAGGAGAATGCTTTTTGTTCCTGTCATGCTTGTCAATTGAGTTCCTGTCTTTCTTATCAGAATACTTTCTATCTCTCTTTTCAGATGAGTTCCTATCTCTCCTGTTCTCATTAGAGATCTCATCCCTTCTTTCAGAAGAGTTTTGATCCCTTCTGTTCACAGAAGAGTCCCTGTTATTAGAACCCTTATTTTCCTTATAGAATCTTTTGTATCTACCATACCTCTTATTCAGTTTATCAAATCTTTTGATCATAAGGCTCATCTGATCTTTCAGACTAAGATCAGAACTATCTAGTTCATCTTTTATGCTTGAGGCCTTAGACTTAGATGATCTAGACCCCTTAGAGGTAGAGGCTTTAAAGGCTATGTCCTTAGAGGCATCCTTATCCTTATGTATCACAGAAATAGGATCTTCTTCATCTAACTCAAACTCATGTGCCTTAAGTGTTTGGAACATAGTTTCTGCTGGCCAAGAATCAATGTCTTGTGTGGTTTTAATGATCATCTTGACCATTTTCCACCTTTCATCCAATGCTTTCAAGATTCTCAGGTTAACTTCTCTGTCAGTATAAGTCTTTCCTAATACATCAAGATCATTCATAATTTTGGTAAATCGAGTATCTAACTCATCAATTGATTCTCCTGGATTCATCTTAAATGATTCAAACTTTTGGACAGCAGTGGATAACTTGCTTTCTTTGATCAGTGTAGTACCTTCACAAAGAATAGCCAGTTTGTCCCACATCTGTTTTGCAGTCTTACATTTTAGTACTTTACCAAGATACTCATTTGGTAAGGTATGTAAAATGTAGTTCTTGGCAAGACTGTCCAAATTGTTTTGTTTCATTTCTTCCGAAGTCAGTTCTGACCTTGGTTTAGGGACTAGTGCTCCAACTGGTTTTGATGGATCCAGAACAGCAGTGTTTTCCACCATAATGACAATTGGTCCTTCAGTCACCACAGACACCATTAGATCATGGGTTGAGCTAAAGATGGCCTCCATCCTAAGCTTCCAGTAGTCATAATCTGGAATCTTGAACTTGGGCAGCTTGTTCACATTAGTGTCATCCATGTTTGATTAGACAAATAGGATCAGTAGTGTAGCAGATAGATTTCAAGTATTCAGATAGTAACAAATATCAAGAAATAACAGTAAGATCAGTAAAGAATCCCTCAAGATCTGTAAGGTTATCAAGAAACAGCAGTCCAATGAACTACTGCTCTGATACCACTTGTTGGTCCCAAAGTTGAGTTAATAATATTGAGTAAGCTAGTGAAAATGTCTAGAGGGGAGGGGTGAATAGACTTTTCAAAAATCTTTCAATATATCAGAATACACAATGCGGAATAATCAGATTACTAATGAGCCCAATCAAGTTTATACTCAACTTTTATCTAGATCTTTATCTTTGTTAATTCTTAATGTTCTTGATTAAACAATTCAACAAATAACAAACAGTAAAGTAAAGAACACAGAATTTTATAGTGGTTCGACAAATGTCTACATCCACTCTCACAACTCCAGTTGTGAAGTTTTATTACTCTTCTTGAGCTTCTTGTGGCTTAGAGTCCCAAGATTAAGACTTTGATCTTTTCGATTATACCTCCAGGTATATCTTCGATCTACTAGTAATTCTACAAGTAACTAGCACACTTGTTTTACAACATACAAACTTAAAACTGAAAAGTAAAACTTCTCTATGAATAGCCTTTGATTCTTCTCTTCAATTCAGTGGCTCTTCTCTTCTTTAATCTCCTTCAACTCTGTGAGTTCTTCTTGTGCTCTGTAGACTTTAGCTTGCTTGTGAATGTTTTAAGATCAGTAATAGTTCAGTAGTAGCAGTCTTTCAGTAGTCTCTTCAAGTAGGAGATCATACAGTATTTATAGAACTTAGTATGACAGTTAGCAGTTTGTGAACTAACTCTCAACTAACTCTAAACTGTTTTTGTAACTTCTTCTTGTAACCGACTTTGTAACTTCCTTCTTATTCCAAGTCAGCATATCTTCAATATATCTTCAGTTACACTTTAAATAAGCTTTCCAAACTTATTCTTCAATTTTACTAAATCAGCACAGTAACTTACTGTTCTGATTTTTACTCTTCGAATTTTACTCTGCTGAGTCAGTCAGCACAGTAACTTAAAACCTTTCAAAACTTCTCCAGATTTCTTCTAAGCTTATCTTCAATTCTTCTTGAAGTCTTCTTAATCTGAAGTAGTCCTCTGAGTCTTCATTAGTCTTCTGATCTTCTTCTAATCTAGTTCTAATCTACTGTTCTGAACTTTTACATTGCTGAATACAAATAGAATACAACTTTACATATATAAAACCTATCTATACATCAACTGAACTATATACAGATGAGTATATCTAGATCCTACACTATAAGCTGTCTATACAATTCAAAACATCAGCTTAGTTCCTAACAGTTCATATATCAGATCAGTAACCAATAAGATCAGTAACTCATGTAAGTTCAATAACTTCCATATAAGATCAGTAAATACTAAGATCAGTAAACACTTAAGATCAGTAACTTATATATAAGATCAGTAAGCATATAAGATCAGTAAGTATATAAGATCAGTAAGTATATAAGATTTCAAATATCTCATATAAGATCACTAAAATTGTTCTCAGTTTCCATACTCAGATCAGTAATCTTATTTCATATAACTCAGTTAAGATCAGTAATTTTACTCTTAATATTACTTCATAAGATCAGTAAACTTACTTCAGTTAGCATTAAGATCAGTAATCTCAATTTAAGTTTCTCATCAGATTAGTAAGCTTAGATTCAGATGACTTAGTTAAGATGACTTAGAACCACATATATCACTAACTTTAAGTTGCTTTTGGCCATCAAAACATACTTTCATCAACTAGAATATTGTTTCAAGGATTCATATCCCAACAGCTTCCGTATTAACGGGATCGACATCCATGTTATCATTCATCTTTGATACTGTAGTGAATTAATTAAATTAATTAAGTCCGAAAATATTAATTAAATTAATTAAGTCCGAAAATATTAATTAAATATTATGTTCTGCGATTGTTGGAAACTGCTTACGCCGTGTAAACTGCAATATCAAAAAATATCAGAATAAAAAATAAATTCCACAAGTAAGTCGAGTCAAGGGAAACCCTTTTCCCGTAGAACAGAATACGCCCAGGATAGTGCTCGACTGTTACGGCGTTCCGTTCCCAAAGGTAAAACGTCTTTCACTTCTTACACAGTAGCACCACTGTATAAGAAGTATCGGCGAACGTACGTAGTACGAACTGAACACTCTCGGATATAAATCCGGCACAAGAAAGAACAGTGTAAGGCTTTTGGTAGCTCAATACACTGCGTAGGGACGAGAGGAGAGTAGAAGGGTAGAGGGGCGAATTTCAGCGTAAGTTTGGAATGAGGGAAGAGTCTGTATTTATAGGCACAAGAAACCCTAGGAGGTTGTTGAGAAAATCGTGGGAATATATCGCGAAAATATCGCAGCGGTTGAGATAATATCTCACACGTGGATAAGTCTTGAAGACCGAATCTTGAAGACTAAGTTTGAGACTTTCAGATAATTCTTGAAGTAGTTCGAATGGGCCGAGCCCATTCCTGAGTTGGGCTTTCGGAGTTTTTGGGTCTGCAAAAAGATAAGCGGGCCCCCAAAGACCAATTGTCGAAGCCGAGCCGGCCGGGCGAGCGCGCGCGCGCGTGTGGATCTTAGAGGAGTATACCTCTTTTAGATAGTTGAACTACCAAGTTACTTCAATACCTTTATACATCATAAATGTTTTGTAGGTTTCCTATGTAGGACAATTTCCCACATTCTCAAACTTTCCAAATTGAAACTCTTCAACTTCAACAATTAATTTCTCACTCACCTTAACTCGGTTTTGAGATATTAAATATACCACGTTCATCTACTTCGAGAGTATATCAATTATGTCACGTTCAATTATTTCTTAATTAACGTTTATTCCGTCTAATTAATTAAATTAGATCAGGGTGTCAAAACTCAATTAATTCCCATTAATTCTAACAATATGGCTCATAGGTTTTGTTCAGCAATAAAAGACTTCAATTTATATATTTATAAATCAATAAATATATTTTTATGGGATTGTGAAGTTAATAAAATATCTTAAAATTAATATATATGATTAAATTAATAAAATAAGAAATTTTATTTGAGGTAAATATTTATAAATCAATAAAGATTTTTTTATGGAATTTTGCTTAAAAATCTTAATTAATTAAGATCTAGATTATATTAGTAAATAGGACACATGTCATTAATTTAGAGTATGGAACAGTAGATGAAACACGGAAGTGGAACAGGGAATCCGAGCGGTAATCAGATGGGATGTCATCCAACTTTTAGAATTTTCTTTAGTTTCAACACGCATTTATACCAATTAATTATCATCAATATAAATTTTAAGCTAACATTCCATCTTAGACCAGGGCAAAAATATTCCATCTTCAATTTTCGTCTTCTTCCTTTGATCCGATCCGAACTTATTCGACTATATCTACAAAAGTCATACCGAAAGAGAGCTTCAAATCATTTTTTTATATAATATGTGAAGCATAGGTAGAGTATATGTATTAAAGCGGGAGGGGTTGTTATTTACCTTAAAAGCATAATGAATTAAATTATACGGAGTATTTTTTATACTTGGGGTATTATGGTAATTTTGAGTAATTAGGACACCATTAAATTGATTAGAGCTCTATTTGAATTGGGTTGATAATAGGTTAATATTACTTTCGATCTAATATGAACTTGATTAAATGTATTTACACGAGTTTTGTTTTGATGATATTGAAGTTAGTTAAAATGTTATGTCATGTTTTGCTTGGAAATTGAGTCATTCTGTGTTGTAGTGCTTAATAGATCCGACCCAATAAAATTAGGTGTGAACAGCATATTTTAATTCAACCGGTATATGTATAACACATATTAATAGCAAACTAGCCGTGCGTATTTTATTGCGTAATATTAATGAAACATTAAAATAATACAACGTACAGTAATATAGCAGCAGTATTTTTAGTTGCATATTATCTTCAAAGTTTGTCCAATTACGGATTTACGGGCTTTCAATCCGTATAAAAACAAAATTAAAATATGACATCTAATTATTCTAAATCCATGCAAAATGACAATAACTTTATGAAAAGAAATCACGAATAAAAACTAGTATGACAAATGAAGTATTAATCTTAGTTCTGGGGGATTCAAACAACCTTTATGTAATATAATTAAATATTTTGGATTTAATTTATATTACCTTTATTTTGTAAATAAAAAGTGGAAGTTATTTTAATTAGTAGTGAGTTAATTGTCAAAGTTGTCTCAAAATAATTTTTTCTTCCACTTTTGATACTTATATATAAAAGTGATTATTTTGTACGTATATATATTAATTGCAAAATATATTTTTAAATAATTATATTTTACATGTTTGAGACTACTATTGATAAAAAGAAAATTACTTTTGTATTACTTTAATATTTTTTAAACACGTGTCCAATAATTCAATATAGTAGTATTATATAAATTAAAAGGCAAAGTCTCAAATAGACTCGAGTTCATATAAGAACTCGAGTTGACCAGTCAACTTTTTTTTTTTTTACAATTTTTTTTTCTGAAACGTGTAAGTTACTATAATTGAAAAGTGCAACATAGTGTTAATGAAAAATGTAAGTCATTATAACTAAAAAGTGCAACACAATATTACTGAAAAGTACAACACAATATTTTATTAAAAAGTGTAAGTCACTATAATTGAAAAGTGCAACACAATATTAATAAAAAATATAAGTCATTATAACTAAAAAGTGAAACACAATACTATTAAGAAGTGCAAGTCATTATAACTAAAAAGTGAAACACGATACTATTAAGAAGTGCAAGTCAATATAACTGAAAAGTGCAACACAATATTACTGAAAAGTGTAAGTCAGTATCACAATTTTTAATAAAAAGTGTAAATTATTAATAACTAAAAAGTGTAACACAATATTAATAAAAAATATAGGTTACTATTATTGTGTGGATTATTTAATTTATTTTTATATTAAAAGTGTACAAGTAATTTTAAAACATTTCAATAAAAAGAATGAACAAATATTCACATAATAGAATGAGTATAAAAAATATATAACTACAATATGAAAACTCAAATCCCAGGCACCATATATAATACATAGTCCAACTTTTACAAAGATTATTGGAATACAAATGACTAGGCTAGAAAACAACTAGGCCATGTTCGTTTTGGAATTATGTAGGAGGAAGGGAATTGTGAATGGAAAAATTCAGATAAATAGTATTTTTGTGTGTGTTTATTTTGAGATTTTGAATATGATATAATATAATTTTATGTCAAATCAATTGTATCTTACACAATATTAATAAACAATTCATTCATTAAAACCCGTGCCCAATTGGTTTGAGCCTTCAAGTATGGGACGGAGGGAGTATAACTTAAATTTATAAATAGCAAATAGAAGAATTGTGTATTAAAAAAAAAAAAAAAACCGCCCAAACCGGCGGTTAACCGCCAAAACCGTCCAAACCGGTGGTTTGCGGTTTGTCAAAATATAAAACCGTAACCGAATCGCCATTTTTCGGTTACGGTTCGGTTTGTAAACCGTAACCGGCGGTTTAGCCAGTTCGACAGTTTCCCGGTTCGATTTTGCCCATGTCTAATTACGCCCCGCGTATAGACATGTGAGTCCTAAAACAAACATGCCCCTAATGAATAGAGTAAAAAACAACCCATGTCTAATTACGCCCCGCGTATAGACATGTGAGTTCTAAAACAAACATGCCCCTAATGAATAGAGTAAAAAACAACAACAATGGAAAGACGGAATAGATGTACTTTTAAATTCTAAAATTAATCTCATCTACAACTTTTTACACGATCTTTCGTTACTAAAGATGACACAATTCCTAATCTTCCGTAGGTTCTGAGTTCTGACAAGCACATTGCCATATGACGTCCACGACCAACTTTTTATTTTTATACCCTCAACGGAACCAATGAAGTTGGTAAAATGATCTAAAAAAGAGCGCATGGTCCCACTATAACGCAATTCGGCCAATGGAATCAAATTCTTCAAACGTCATAAGAAAAAAAATGCAAGATCAAAATAAATGACCAATATTCTCTCGTCCTTAATTAATTACATAAAACACAAAAGACGTTTCGATCCTCCAAATTATTGACCAAATTATTTTTTTGGCTAATCTATATCTTAAGTCCACTTAACTTACATAAACTATTTGATTTAACTTTTTGGAGATCAAAATAGAATAAATTGCAAAAAAATGGACTGAATGGTTAAAATATATTTTTTTGATACCAAAACATAACAAATTGTAAAAAATAAAATGAAACTAAATTGATATATTTAAATTTTTTTGTGACCATTTCAAAAGTGTAAAAAGTTATAAGACTAGATTCACTTGTATATCAGATTTGGTCCCACACATACAATACAAATGATGCATCATACATTTTTTCCAATTATATAAAATTTGAACAAATAACACTAATAAATAATTATATAAAATACAGAGTATAGATAAATAATTATTATACAATCAATTTTATAATTATTATATATATATTTAAATCTTATATATATATTTATTAATGGTTAATTAATATATCAATTTTATTATATACTTTCTTCGTCTCATAATAATTTTCATAGGTAGATGGACACAAATATTAAGAAAGTGTAATAATAAGTGGAGTTTTGAGGGGTAAATTTGTAAATTTTTATGTATAAAATAAATAAATTAGTTGACTTTTATGTATGTATGGAGAAAAAGTAATGGCATATGTGTAAATTTGAATATATTGTGAATGTGAAGTTTATAAAGGATTTTGTTATTGTAGGACATTTTTAAAATGAAAATGTGAAACTTATTGTGGAAGGGAGGGAGTAATAATTAATAAATAATTATTTAATCAATTTTATACTAATTTATAGATAATTAATGTGTTTTTCCCTTAATTTCATAAAATGTCTGGGGATTCTATGGGATCAAGTCTGCAAAGATAAGTTAATTCACTCAGTGTTTTGGGATTTTGAGGATTTTGAAATCCGGATTTCAAAATCTAGTGGATTTTAAAATTCTAATGCTTTTTATATTTTGTGTTTGTTTTGGGATTTATGTAGGGTAGGATTTAACTTTATAGAATAGGGTGATAAGTTTTATAGGTATTTATATAGGGTTTGTAGGTATTTATAGGATTGACTTTTATAGGGTTTATAGGGTAGGATTTTGAAATCCTGAATCAAAATCCAAAACTGTAACGGGGGTGGGGTTTCGAAATCCCAAATCCGGATTTTCCATCCCAAAACAAACATGCCCTTAACGATCGATCATTTTGACGGTCTGCAAACCGGGGTATTATGGTAACTTCGAGTGATTAGGACACCATTAAATTGATTAGACCTCTATTTGAATTGGATCGGTAATAGATTATTACGTTGAACCTAATACGATCTTGAACTTGAATTTGAATGAGTCTGAATTAAATTAGATGTTTTTAGACGAGTTTTGCTTGATGTGTTTTCGCCGACCAATATTGAAGTTAGTTAAAATATTATGTCATGTTTTGCTTGGAAATTGTGTGTTGTAGTGCTTATTAGATCTGAGTATCTAAAATTAGGTGTGAAGGGACTCATTTTTTAATTCACCCTCTATACGTGACACATATTAATAGCACTTTGTATTTTATTGCGTAATGAAACATAAAAATAGTAATATAGCAGTATTTAGTTGCATCTTCAATGTTTGACCAATCGATTACGGATTTACGGGCTTTCAATCCGTATAAAAACAAAATTAAAATATGACATTTATTTTTTCTAAATCCATGCAAATTGACAATAATTAATTTAGGAAAATAAATCACGAATAAAAACTAGTATGACAAACAAATTAAGTATTAATCTTATTAGTTCTGGGGGATTCAAACAACTTTCATGTAATATAATTAAATATTTTGGATTAATTTAAAGTCATCGGATTTAATCTATATTACCTTTATTTAGTAAATAAAAACTGGAAGTCATTTTAGTAGTGAGTTAATTATAAAAGTTATCTCAAAATATTTTTTTTCTTCCACTTTTGATACTTATATACTATAAAAGTGATTATTTTATATGTATTTTAATTGTGAAATAGATTTCAAAATAATTATATTTTATATTTTTGAGACTATTATTGATAACAAAAAAATTACTTTTGTATTACTTTAATATTTTTTAAACACGTTTGCAATAATTCAATATAGTAGTATTATATAAATTAAAAGACAACGTCTCAAATAGACTCAAGTTCATATATATAAGAACTTTACAAATTTTTTTTAAACGTATTAGTCATTATAATTGAAAAGTGCAACATAGTATTAATAAAAAAAAATGTAAGTCATTATAATTAAAAAGTGAAACACAATATTATTGAAAAGTGCAACACAATATTTTATTAAAAAGTATAAGTCACTATAATTGAAAAAGTACAAAACAATATTAATGAAAAATGTAAGTTATTATAATTAAAAAGTGCAACATCATAAAATAAAAAAATGTTGATTGTTCAACTTGAGTTCTTAATCCCAAAAAAAAAAGTTGACCAAGAGTCACTTAAATTAAAAAAAAAAAAAATCTTAGGGCATGATTGGTATGGGGTAATGGGCCTTGAATGGAATGAGCATTCATGGACCTATTCCTAATTTTACAATTGGTATGTTTTTTTACACGAAATGGTGATTCCTCGTGGAATGGTGATTCCCAAAAATAAAGAATTACGATTCCTCTCCATCCCCCTATCTTTGCCGATTCCATTCTACGTAAAATCAAATTATTTTTATTTTATAAAAAAAAAAAATCATTAAAAAATATATTTTTACAAAATTATCCTTATCAACAATTAAAAAGATTTTCATTAACTCTCTTATGCAACCTTAATCCACGCTATATTCATTAACCTTCTTTAACCTAATTCATCAAAGAGGGAAGAACGCTGAGAAAAAAACGCAGAAGAGAAGAACACTGAGAAAAAACGCACAAGAGAAGAACGCAGAGAATAAACGCAGAAGAGAAGAACACTGAGAAAAAACGCACAAGAGAAGAACGCAAAACAGAAGAACTAGTCAAAGAATAGTAGTGTATTGTTATATATATATATATATATATATATGCGATTTCTTGCATTTTTAATTTATTATCTACGATAAGTTATATACAAAATTTCTGTATTTATATGCAAAATTGTTCAGTATTTGCTTTGTTTAATTTTTTCCTATTTAATTTTTATGTCGTATATATATATATATATATTTTATATATATATTATATTATATATATATATATATATATATATTACTATGTTTCATTTTTGCTATAATATGTATATATAGAGAAATTCTCATATGCACAGTGTGCACCAAACTAAGTTTGGTGCACACGCTTTTTTTTAACCCTTTTTTTTTACTCTTTTTCTTTTTTTTCTTTCTCTCTCCTCTAACACTTTTTTTAATGTCTTTTCTCTTCTCCTTCTTTCTCTCTCTCCCTTCTGTAACTCTCTTCTCCTTCTCTCTCTCTCCTGAGGATGAAACGCCGAAACCCTTTTTCCATTCTTCTCCATTTACACACCTTTTTAATTACACTTTTCTTCTTCTTCGTGTTGAGATTGAGGAAGTTGTGCTGCGCTTGCCCCCATTACCAGATGCCATCAACATCAAATCCCCAAATGATTTTCTGATTGATTTTACTTGCTTTTCCTATGATTGATTTTACTTGTTTTTCCTATGTGAATTCTCTTCTCCTTTCTCCTTTTTTCTCTCTCTCTTCCACGCTTTTTCTCTACTTTCATCTTTCTCTCTCTCTCCCACGCTTTTTCTCTCCTTTCATCTTTCTTTCTTTCTCTCTCCCTTCTTTCTCGTCGGAGAAGACGATGGATTTCGCCGGAGATTTCCGGCTAGAGGAGAGAATATGGAGATGACAATGAATTTCGCCGGAATGAATTTCGCCGGAGAAGACGATGGATATCGCCTGATTTATTATTGAAAAGTGGAAAATTTATTATTGAAAAGTGGTGGATATTTTAACTGAAAAGTGGAAAATTTATTATTGAAAAGTGGTGGATATTTTAACTGAAAAGTGGAAAATTTATTATTGAAAAGTGGTGGATATTTTAACTGAAAAGTGGAAAATTTATTATTGAAAAGTGGTGGATATTTTAACTGAAAAGTGTAAAATTTATTATTGAAAAGTGGTGGATATTTTAACTGAAAAGTGGAAAATTTATTATTGAAAAGTGGTGGATATTTTAACTGAAAAGTGGAAAATTTATTATTGAAAAGTGTGGATATTTTAACTGAAAAGTGGAAAATTTATTATTGAAAAGTGGTGGATATTTTAACTGAAAAGTGGTGGATATTTTAATTAAAAAAGAAGGTCACAATTAATTGAAAAGTTAAAATTGTTTTAATTAAAAAAGAAGGTCACAAGTTTCGAACCTGTGACCTTATACTTATGTTCACTTGTTGTAACCATTGGATCAACAGTCATGTTATTATTAATTTTTGTTTTACTGAGTTGATAAGGGTTGATAAGGGTTGCCCTGTGCATTAGTGTGCATGTGCACACTGTGCACAGGAGACCAACTCGTATATATACTATCTTTCGTTTTGCTTATATATATATATATATATTTTTTTTCTTAATTACATCTTATAATAATGGGTAAAAATGTACAATATTTTTTTTTAAATGAACGATTATTTATATTTAGTTTTATTATTAAAATAATAGCATATTAATCAATTTAATATGTTTCTATAAAATATGTATAAGGGTATTTTAGTCATTTAAGATAAATTTTTTACATTATTTTGCATTCATTTTATTATACCAATCATGAGAATGGAATCAATCAAGGAATGATTTTTCCATTCTTTGTCAATATCAATCATGAGAATGACCATTCAAATTTTCATTCCATTCAGACCTTCATTCCATTCATGAGTTCATTCCATTCATTCACATTTTCATTCAGTCATAGTCTCTCAAAAAAGGACATGATGTATTTGAAAAAAAAAACTGTAGAATAAAGTCATGATGTATATGAAAAAAAACTGATAATTAAGAGAAATGTATTTTATATACTATATATATTAGTATTTTGGATTACTAAATTTTTCCCACCCCTCCTAACATTAAATTCTGGGTCTTATACATACTTTTTAGCACTAAGACTGTAACGTCGGAATTTAAACAAAGAATCTATATATATAAAAGGAGGATGAGGGTTCTCCTGCTTTCGACACGTGTGCATTTAGACCCCTCCTCCTTCTGCCATGTGTTTGCCATGTCATACATTACAAGAATAGGAATCTAGAGAGACTCTTAAAAATACTTTTAATCTCACCCTTCATTCTCATTAATTTTCTCAAACTTCAATTTCTAACATTTTTTTTTATTGTGAAACTGAAATACCATTAATTCTGAAACCAAAATTCAGTTAATGATAGTATAATTGCTGAAATAAGTGTCTTGGATCTCTTCAATTTCTAATGTAAAGTGACCCTTGGTTTACTCTGTTTTAGGTTATATATGGTATAGGGTGCAAATTATAAATTATGGATGCAAATGCGATGGGATGTATGGTTCTATCATATGAGTGATCAAGATCCAAGGAATTCTTCTCTTATCAGAACATTGCTGCTATTTTTAATATATTAGTAAATATGTTTGATGTCATGGTTTGTCAGTGAAGGATTCATTTGTCAATATCCGGATATGAAAGCAAATTCCAGAGAAACTACCCTATGCCAATTCCATCTTCTTGCATGCAGCAAAGCGAGTTTCCTCCCAAAGAGAAATGAAAATGAAATAAAAGAGAGTGATTCTATTTAAAGAAAGGCATGTAAATTATTTTGTATTTGCGTCTAACTGTTGTAAAATGTTATTGTACTCCTTCCCACAACTGTTTTACAAAGATGAGTTAATTCATATACTCCGTACTTTCTTGAATTTTCAACTAATATTTTTTATTGTTGTCAATGTGTATTTCAAACGTCTCATTTTCTAATCTCAAGATTCTTATAATAATTTAGTGTGTATTTCAAACGTCTCATTTTCTAATTTCAAGATTCTTATAATAATTTAGTGTGCATTTGTTATTTAATGCTTAAAAATTTGTCTTTAAAAAAACATCCACGAACTATACAGGATATTGCTTTATATTTATGTTATAATGTTGTTGTCGTTTTTTCATGTTTTTTATTTTTTCGTGTGGTTATGGAAATTATTCTTTAGGTATGTGAATATTTGGGCACGGATGTGTTCCCTTTGTTAAAGTGGACATTTTTTTTTTCTGATATATATTATAGAGGTGGAGCACCTACAAGTGAAGTTGTGGACTCCAATCCTGATGGTTCAATTGCAAACCCTTCGACTTTCTAGCAGTACTTGTGTGGTGATTCTAATTTGATGGCATCAACACTTCAAGTATTATAAAAAGTTGTTGATCATAAAAAATGCTATTAATTTTACTTAATTGATGAATTTTGTTGCAATATGTTTATTCCAAAAATTTAGTCATGCTTATCCTATATTTTATGAGAAACAATTGATGCAATATGTTCTAACATCAAATAAGAATAAGTATAATATCTCACATACTCTATTAAACTTAGGAATGTAGAAAACCTTTTGGAATCTGTATAATTTTGAGATTTGTTGTTAAGTCTCTTTGCTAAATATGCATTATCTTCTTACACTATGTATGATTATAAAAGAAGGAAAAATATAATATGTTAGTTTACATTGCATAGATTCATTATTCAATTTTTTAAAAATTACAATCTTAGGTCTATTTTATGTCCTAAATTTAGGATCTTAGAAAAATATGATCAATTAAAAGTAATGGGGCACTATGATTTTTTTTATCATGCTTTAAAAATTTGTGATTTTGTTGATGGTAGACCCAAATTTGAATATATAAGAAAAGATGTGAAGATTTGAAGTTTATTTATGCTTTCAATATTGCAAAGATAATCGTCTCTTTATTTTTTATTGAATAGAATGTAAACATTCTCTTTGTCATGTTGAATTGCCAAAACATAGGACTATTGATCATTTAACTTGAGAGAGGGGAAATATGTCTCGATCAGTCAGAAATAGATCTCTTTCCGCATGGTGTATTAAAAAAATACGGGTATTTTATTCTGACGCACATAAAATACAAACATAATTTATCTACACTTCGAAAAAATGATTAGTCAAAAAAAAAAATGCCTTTACACAACTTAATTCAGGGTGTTTTTATAGATGACATTAAATGAAAGAGGAGAAATATATACCTTTTGTTTAAGGCAAGTAATACTTAAGAATTTTATTTTTGTAAACAAGCAAAATATGAAGGCAGTAATATTAAGACAGACTCCATACTCTTTTTGGGAGAGAGTTTTAACATATCTATATATATATGTATACTTATTTTTTTACCGACTATACAAAAAATTAAAATAGGCACATGCATTGCATAAGTGTTTTTATAGATTGAAATAAATGGAAGAGGACGAAGATAGATTTTTTGTTTAATGCGGGTAATATTACATTCCTTTTTTTTTTTAATAAACAAGCAAATTATAAAGGCACTGATAGCAAGATAAACTATAAAATAAATTAAAACTAGCCCGTGCATCGCACGGGTGAAAATCTAGTATTCTTAAATACAAGTTAAAAATATAGGTATCGTGATTAAGAAGGAAAAAAAAATGTTAAATTTGATGAAATGTGAAAAGGACGAAAATCAATGATTTACGGAGTATCATTTATCCTGGCGTTGGCTATATACCCCTCAGCTCTGTTAAGTATACTCCCCCTCTACATTTATTAATTTAATATTAATGTAAAATACTTAAATTAAACTACCCTTATATTAAAATAAAATAAAATAATCATGATAAATACACTCCCCCACTTTTAAAACCCTAATAGTTGTCGTCGCCGCCGCCTCCTCCGACGACCAACACCAACTCATTTTCAACACAAAATTTTTAAAACATAAAATAAAAATAAAAAACATATTTTCGACAAACCAGGGTAGACCGAATGCATTATCGTCGACGATAATGCATTCGGTCAACACTAGTTTGTCGAAAAAAAAAACTTAAAATTTTCGACGAACCAGTGTTGAAGAAATGCATTATCGTCGACAACAATTTTCCAACGACAATGCATTCCGTCGATAATAATTTGCCAACGACAATGCATTCCGTCGACAACAATTTGCTGACGAGAATGCATTCCGTCGACACTGGTTTGTTGAAAGTTAAAAAGAAAAAAAAAGAGGACTTACCTCGCGGATTGTCATGTGGAGAGGGGGAGTGTGGCACAGCGAAAGAGGGGAGGAGGCAGTGCTACATGGCCGATTCAGGTTTCGGGAGAAGGTTGTCGTGGGAGGGAGGCGGCGGCGTCGCCGCACAACATAATTTTTTTTTTTTTTTTAAATCCTAAACTTACCTGCTCGCACGGGAGAAAGGCGATGACCGGCGAGCAGCGAGCGGCGCGCGAGGGGAAGAGAGAGCGGCGGGCGGCGCTGGGCAAGGGGGCGCCGCCGCGTCGCCTGAACAGAAAATAAGAAAAAAAATCACCTACGGCGGCGCGCGGCGAGAAAGGGGGCGGCGGCGCTTGGAGTGTTGGTAGGAAGAAGAAGAAAAATCACCTTCGGCAGCACGCGACGAGGAAGAGGGCGGCGGTGCTTGGAGTGTTGGTAGGAAGAAGAAGAGGTGTGGAGTGTTGGGAGGAGAATAAGAAAGAATTAGGGTTTATTATTTAATGGGGGAGTGTATTTATAAGGGTAGATTATGTATTTTGTAGGGGAGTACATCTAACGTATGATATTTTAGAGGGAGTACATTAATCGGGGGAGTACATCTAACAAGGCTGGAGGGGTATATAGCCAGGGCCTTTATCCTTGACATTTTCATTTGGGCCAATACTTTTCTTTTTCAAAAAGGTTTATATTTCAGCTGGGCCTAATAGTTAACGGGCTTTACTATTTACACCTCCATTTTGAATGGAAGCACTTCCCCTTCTAATTTATTAATTAAATAATATATAGTGTAAAAAATCTTAAATACCCTTTAAGTAAAATATCAACATTTAAACACTAACTCTAATTGCAATCACCACCACTACTTTTGGCCATCGCCATCACCACTTCCGACATCCAACATTATCCAAAAAAAAAAACTCAGAAATTAAAAAACAAATCTTCAAAATCTCAGAATTTATTTTTTTAATTTTTGACACACGAGGGTCGACCATATACACTCTCTTCGACTAATGGTTGTCGACGAAAGTGAATATGGTCGACCATAGGTCCATAGTGTGTCAAAATTAAAAAAAAAAAAGTGAGAGAGAAACATGTTTCGTGTATGTAGAGAGTTTTTTTTTTTCGGTGGGGAGCAGTGCGTGCGCAGAGGGGAGGGGGGCCCTTGGCTTAGCTTAGCTTGGATGGTGGGTAGTGGGTAGTGAGTTGAGGGGAGAGGGGAAGGGAGCGGTGCGTCAATAGAAAAAAAAAACAGAAGAAAAGAGAGGAAGTGACGGGAGAGGGAGGCGACAGAGGCAGTCAGCGGCGAGCGGCGATACGGCAGCAGTGGTGGAGGGGTGAGAAAGAAGAAAGGGAATGAGGGAAGAAAAATGGGGTGGAGAAGGAGGAAATGAAGAGGAAGGGAGGAAGAAGAGAAATTAGGGTTTTTAGGGTGGATGTGTTTAGTAAATGTTTTTTTTAGAGGTAAGAGGGTATATAAGACAATTCGAGAGAGCGTAAAACTATCCTGGACAAATTTTGGAGGTGCATCAAATCGGGGGAGTGTTCACAACTTAAACAGAGGTGCATATAGTCAGACCCATAGTATTAACATCTTTCGTGGATCAGTTTAGCTTATGATATGAAAATGGCCACGGTTATAAACACACACGTACCTATTGAGGACACCCACTGGCCGAGTACACACACAATGAGATGACGACACCCACGTGGAAAACTCCAAAATGCTCTTAAATTGTCCCTCCACTCTACTCCCCATTATTTTCAGTACATCCACCCCTCCATCTCCCCCACTCTTCTCCCCTACTCTAACTCTCAAACCCCCGCCCCGCATTCCATCCCCCAATCAATAAACACTCCAACGAGGTTGTTGAAGCAGGGACGTTAGTCGCCGGAGAAGAAGAAGCAGGAGCGACGTGTTTTTTTCACAAGAAGAGGAGCCTCGCGCGCTTGTGTTTTTTTTTTTGCAAAAATGGGTAGAGGTTAGTTTTTCTTTTACAATCTTTAGAATTAGTGTTGTGGTTTAAATATTAACTTGAACCTTGTTGATTGAAACATTGATTTTATTGTTTTAGGATTTTATGATTTAGGTTTTGTCTTTTGAATTTGATGTTAATTCAGGAATGTGTTGATTAAGGTTGGTTTTTTGTGTTATAATCATGTTTATGTGTACAATGTGCATATATTTGATGTGTTGGGATGAAAATAAACAATGGACATCTAATTGGTATGGTTTAACACGAAAATGTCGTTTTGGACTAGTTTTTCGAACATATAGGAGATGTCCAGAACTATTTTTCGAACATGATATGTTTGTTATGGTTTAGGTTTCGAACATGTAGTAATTGTTCATATATTTTTTTCGAACATGGTGTGATTGTTCATGAATAACTTTCGAACATGGAGTGAATGTTCATTTATAAGTTTCGTACATGGTATGAATGTTCATTTAAAAATTTCGAACATGGTGTCTTTTTTCATCATTTGGTTTCGTACATAAGCTAATTGTTTCATAATTTTGGCATATTGTTCATGTTTTCTCAAAGGGTGGTAGTGGGGTTTGACCGACTGCTTCCAATAGGAAAAAGAAACAACATGTTAGCGATGAGGCCGCTCCACAAGAGCCCAATCCACAAGAGGCCAATCCTCAAGAGTCCACTCCACAATAACCGAAAGTATATGATCAAGACGAGAAGGAGGGCAACGATTATCGATGCGTTATGCACCCGAAACTCATAAAGGCCCCTGTGTCGACCGAGTAAGAGGCTTTAGAGAGCGATTAGATACCCTCCTAGCAAGCGAGGTACGTTACGAACCAAATTAATATATTTGTCTATTGTTTGTTTGTTTTTAAGATAAATTTGCATTTTTTATTTAATTTGGTGTTGTAGGTTAACTGGAATCCATATTCTCCCATACGAGAAAACCATCCATTCGAGAAGGTATCTTACTTTCATGGGTGCATTGTGTGCGGAGATATTGTTCAGTCGTACATGCCAGATAGAGTGCTCAGACAGTTCGGGTACGGGCAAACCGTTCCTGATAAGCCGCTTGCTGCCCGTGTTAAGAGGATCGGTTCCACATCCAAGAAAATAAAGCTAGTGTGGGCTGCTATGGTGGAGTACTTTTCTACGTGGGATGCACACATGCTTACGGAGGATAGACTTGGTGAGCGTTGTATCCAAGATTCAGATTGCAGTGATGGTTATATTGATTGGTAACTTTCCAACGGTCGTCCTTTCGTTTCAAATCCTTCTACGAGGAGACTTCCTCCTCGTGAGCCTCCACGTAGGGCTGAGTCATGGCACTTGCTAGATTTTTCTAAGATTGAGTTGAACTTGTTATTTCACAAGTGAAGGAACGACGAGTCTTTGACAATGGACGGGGTAATGCAAAAGATTGAAGAGTTGTGAGGCAGATTGGTGGCCAACTTCGGATGACGTAGAGAGTAGAGGCACCGTCAGCGTCAAGTGCACGCCGTGGACGTGGAAGAGGTCAGGGCAAGGCTATGCGTTATTGAGGCCTATTTACTTGTTTTGTATCATTTTGAACAAAAAAACTTGACAATGTTGTTTTCATTATGGTAGTTTGGCAATTTAGATTGATATTTTTTAGTGTTTTAACATGTATGGTAACTTGACTATTTTATTAATGTTATATTGTATGTTTTTTATAATGTTTTATGGTTTATAAATTTCGGATGAGGACACCCACAATTTTTTATGTTGTTTGGTTTATGAATTTTATAAAATCCTCGGAAATAAAGTTTCGGATGAGAACACCCACAGTAAAACTCGGAACAAAATTTCGAATAGATAACACATGTCCGAAAATTTTTGTCAAACATGAATTTTCTTTCGAACATTTGTAGCACGTACGGAACTAATTTTCTAATATTGAGTCAATGTTCGAAAATTTGTTCCCAACAGACACTTTTGAGTTTTTTTTAATTTCGTACAAGTAAAACCTTCGGAACACATTTTCGAACATATAACACATGTCCGAAAAATGTTGCCAAACATGAACTTTTTTTTTAACATACGTAGCATGTCCGGAACAAATTTTCGAACGTTGAGTCATTGTTTGAAAATTTGGTCATTACTAGAGGTCTTATACAATGTTGTTATACTTTTAACACTATTTTATTGTCTTATTCAAACACAACCATCCATTCAAAAAATAGAGCAATTAAATTAGACAATTAAACGTTGTAGCATACATATATACGTCAAGAATTTGTACACAGATTCTCTATAAATGTTGTTTTGATAATTTGTACACAAATTATACAAAAAGTTGTCGTTAACACTAAATGGTTCCAAAGTTTTAAACCACAAAAACTAGCAAACGTTGTTAACTACAAAAACTAACAAAAGTTGGTAATCACATAAACTACTATCATCTAATTCCTCCGGACACATAAGCATTTTTTCATCCGTCCGCAGTGTGTAGATACTCATGTTTTCACAAAGTAATCACCGGGAGCAAAGTGCGACCAACACCCATCGTAACCTACACGTATAAACAATTTATATGTTATATATACATAATGCAACATATGTGTGTAAATCAATGCAATGCAAATACCTGAACGAAATGGTTCTCATTAATTAACCTCATCAAAATACTCCTCGGTTCTTGAGGAGGTTCTTTGTTGAACGGTAGATATGTAAGGGACGTACGTGTATCAATCACCACCATCGCCATATTATAGTGTGAGGCAACTAGATATCCCATGTACGGCAACACGAACAAATGTTTTTTACGTGCAAACTCCGTAAGCACTACGTGGACGTAATCATTCAACAAGGAGAATTTGTCATACAACATAAGATTGTGGGACAGTTCATTCATCAAGTCCATCCGAACACGAGCCCACTCATCCTCCCCCCATCCCATAAGACGTTCACTGCTCGAAAACCAGTGTCCATCACCCTTTACGTTCTTTATATCGACAATGTAGGGTTGATACGTGGTTGGTAAACATCCAATGAAGTCACTTCCTTGGGATTATCGGGTACGCCTACGGAATACCTACGCACATTACACATCACCAAAATATACACATCACCAAATCACCGAAATATACACATCTACAAATCACCAAAAATAAACATGCAAGGACTGAGAATTACCGGTTGTTTTTGTGGAATCCCTTTCTTTTGGAAGGGCGAGGATGTTTGCGAGTTATCTACGGTGATGATCGTCGGCTCCTTTTGTACCGAGCAACTTGTAACTTGACTCTCTACAAGCTCAAATAGGCTCGGCTCACATTTGGTGGACGCATTAGACTTCTTCTTCTTCTTTCTTTTTTTGGGTCGACCACGAGTGTCTTCCTTAGCGGGTGGCTCATTAAGAGTTGTAGTCTCGAGGTTTGCGAGCTCCCTCATACGCTTCAAGAAGATGAGTTGCTCCTCTGGTGAGAAGCTCTTATAAAACTCAACCATATCATCTATGGCATCTTCAAACCGATTTTTGTTGTGGGTGGTAGGAGGGTCATCCGGTGTGGTGGTTGGGGTAGGATCCATATCAAGCTTCCTCCATAAGGGATCAATGCCATTCACGGATATCGGTTTGTCACAATAAACATACTCCTCGATCTCATGACCACAAGACAAACTGTATACCTTTCTCAAGATATGTTAGCACTCTTTAGGATCAAATTCGGGTCATTTGATCACCTTAATTTTAGCAAAAATCTTTTCTAGAGCGACCGTCGACACCACCCCTCGTAAATAATTATAAACGTTTGACGAGAACTTATGATGTGCAACATTCAAACTCTTTTCGAAGGAGACTTTAATTGCAACGTAGCATGCCTCGAATAGAGTATGACACTTCTCCCAACACGTCTCGAAATTTCCTAAGGAATTCCCGAGCATTCTTTTCAAGGCGGCATGATGGCTTTCTACCCTGATAAACGAAAATTCAAAATGTTAAACAACTTACAAATTAAAGTATTACTATAATTAAAGACAAAAATATGAACATACCTATTGGTTGTGGTGTTGCCAAAGTGCATCATTTCATTTGTCCAAGCCCTTACGAACCTCTCTTTATAAGGGATAATCCATTGCTTCAACACGTAATTCACTAGCTTCTTCGAAAATTTGGACTTGAACTCTCGAAGAGCTTCTTCAAAGTCGGACTGGGTATCGGACCTCTACAAATAGTTGAAATGAGAGTTAAATACCTCCCATTTTTTGACATCTGTAAATTCACCCTTGCAGTTGGCCAATACATTCCGGTCAATGTGGAATGTACAAAGAAAATGATGGGATTCTGGAAGTTTCTTGGCCACAACATTCATCAATGCAAGTTCACGGTCCGTGATAATAACAGCGGAAAGAGAAGATAAGCCCAACACGTCTCGAAGCACCTCCAATGCCCATTGATAATTGTCTTTTTTCTCATCCATTAGGTACACCGACGCAACACAAAATGTGATCCCAGTCGATGTAACTCCCACAATCTCTAAATAAGGTAACCGGTACCTGTTCGTCTTGTATGTGCAATCTATCATGAGGACCTTCGGAAAAGCATGCACTAATTGGAGTGAGACGGGATGTGCAAAAAATAACACGTTAAGAGTGTTTGTCTTCTCACATCTTCGAGTGGTATGAAAGTACTTGTGCTCGACAAGTTGACTCATCAAATATTGCAACTGACTACGTCCACAATATTGATGGATTTTATGCTTCGACCTTGCATTATAGATCGTTGATTCAGTTGTAAATTGCATGAGATCTTGTGTGTTTTAGTGATAAACTATGGTGGTTTTACATGCATTTTCATGATAAGAAGCTTAATTTGTTGGAGAAAGGTTTGTGAGCTTGTTTTGTAGGAATACGAAGCGAATTAGGCGTCAAAATCACAAAACGAGTGTCAATCTTTATTGACACTCGTATGAGACGTAGCAATGAGGCTAGGGAGCAATGTACAAAACGTTTGAGAAGACTCGAGGCGGAAAACTAATGAAAAGGACGGAAAAAAGGCCAAAGTCGAAGGATTCGCCCGGCCGGGCGGCATCACTCGCCCGGCCGGGCCGTTCACACTTAGGAATGGTAAGACGAAGGATCCGCCCGGCCGGGCGGCATCACTCGCCCGGCCGGGCCGTTCGTGCCAGAAAAGGTGATGCCAATACGAAATTTTCGCCCGGCCGGGCCGTCCATGCGCAGTAGTTGGCCAGAAATACGAAGTTTTCGCCCGGCCGGGTGGCATCACTCGCCCGGCCGGGCCGTTTGAGCATCAAAGGGCCACCAAACTTACGAAAGTTTGGCCCGGCCGGGCCACTTCACCCACCCGGCCGGGCGGCACATTTTTCGGGGGTTTTTGTCAAAATTCTCCAAATTCGAAGGGCTTAAGTGCAATTTTTGTTTTTGGGATTTCTCACAACATATATAAAGGGTCCTTAGCCAGTTTTGGGGAAGGACACACAACACCTTGGAGAGCAATTCACACAATCACACATAGTCATAGGTGTTTTTCATATTTTTGCAATTTCATTTCATAGATAGCTTAGATTCTTGTTTAGTTTGAGAACTCAAGTGAAGATTTCCATTGGGCTTTGTAAGTAATTGAAGTTTGTAGCTAAATTTCAAGTTTTAAGGTGATATCTCTTTAATTCTCATTTCAATTTCCCAATTCTCTTATTTCTTGCATTTGATTTCTTAATTGTTATGCAACTTGTGATTTCTTACATTCTAGCCATGGATTTCTATCTTAGAACCATGGGCTAAGTCTTAATTGCCTAGGGTGTTGAAGTTTTGGTGGTTAAGTGGTGTAATTATGGATTAATTGCATGATTAGCTTAGAAATTGGGTGTATTTGCTTCTAGTGTGGTAATTTGCATGATTCAATTGGTTAATTCACCCTATTAGCTAGCATTCTTAGTTGTGTCGATTTCAACGACCGTATTGGGTTGCATGATTAGGAATGTGTGTATGAGCTTGAATTAATCGATTAGAATTAACATAGTAATTAGCTACACCGACCGGGGGTTAGTTGCTTAGATTGACGACACTAGACACTAGTCGATTAGAGGTCGTCTATTAGATTAGTGAAAGGGTGTCTCATAAACATTAGTAACCGTGTTGAACGTGTTTATGAGACACTATCCTAAGATCTTATGGCATTGATTAGACGATATAATTTCTAGTTAATGCACGTGTTCACCTAGGCCTCACAAGGGATTGGTCGACACACACGAGTGATAGCCTTTAGCTCTACCTTATGCATTAGGTTTAATTTGTGTATTTTTGCCCAATAATTCACCACACAACCTACAAAATGGATACACCCGAGGCAATACCTTCTCACCTTGCACTTTCGAAAGGAAGTTAAATATCTTGTTGTTGCTTTTGTTTATTTATTTTTGTTTAGTTAAACTAGTTTCGTACTTGTGTTTTTAATTCCCGAAAATCCAAACAAACAAGCTTAGTTACTACAATGGCATGATAACTTGGAACTTTAGGGATTCATTGACATTCAATTAAATCCTTGGAACGAAAATATACTTGGGAAAAACTTATCCAAAAATACGAACAAGTCATTGGCGCCGCTGCCGGGGATTTAAGCGAGTGTTATTAGTGAAACTTAGAGTTTGTTGAGTGTTATTGATAGTAGCATTTCTTTTTGTTATTTTGTTTTTGTTCATCTTTGTGGGCTTTGACACTTCTCTTTTGTAGGTGCATGATCACAAGACCACGTGGAGGAAACCTTGAACCGTTAGACCTTGAGATCGAGGCACACGCAAGAAGAAGGAATCGAAGTAGGAACCGTCAAAGAGTCATAGAAGAACCATTTGAGATGGAAAATATTGAAGAGATAAATCCTCCACCAAATGGAGATGATGAACTTTAAAGAGAGAACCACCAAGTTGCAAACCAAGTTGGAGGGAATCCCCCTCCAAACCCACCACCAAATCTCCATAATCCAAATCTCCAATATCCACCTCAAAACCACCTTCCATATCAAGGATACTATCATTACCCTTATCCACCTCCACAACAAGCCTACTATCCACCTCCACCACATCAATTTCCACCACCTCAACACCCTTATCCTCCACCTTACCAATATCCTCACCCTCAACACATTCAAGAGGAATACATCCCTCCCCCTCCACATATAGAAGAGCCTCAACGTGTGTACCATGGAAGGCCAATGAGGGAATATTTTGAGCCTCAACCTAGGGAGCATTACGATGGGTTAGCAAGACCAAGGGTGGAGGCAAACAACTTCGAGATTAGTGCCTCTTTATTAAGGATGTTGAGGGAGAGACAATTTGAAGGAAGGACGGAGGAAGGATTTGAGGAAGACCCGAATGAACATCTTGCTCAATTCTTGGAGATAGCCGACACTCTCAAGCAAAATGGAGTGTCGGAAGATGCTAAAAAGATGAGGCTATTTCCATTTACATTGTCGGGGAAAGCAAAATCTTGGCTACAATCAAGCATTCCCGCCGGAGAAGTGAGGACGTGGGAAGATTTGAAGAAAAGATTTCTATTGAAGTACTACCCTCCTTCAAAGACGATGGAAGCCAAGCAAAAGATCTCTACGTTCAAACAAGGTCCAAATGAGGGAATCAAAGAAGCATGGGAAAGGTTTACGAGTCTTGTCATTACATGCCCCCATCATGGTTTCCCAATAGAACAAACAACATGTTGGTTCGTTGGTGGGTTACGATTGGAAGATCAACACCACATTGATGCTTGTGCGGGTGGTTCAATTTGGATGAAATCGGTGGAGGAGATCAACGACATAATAGAGGGGATATCAAGCAATACTTTCAAGATGAGAGTAGACCGTGGAGCACAAAATCGGGTAGCCCAAGTGGATGCTAATGATAGCATAAAAGCAATGATGACTACACTCATTGAAAAGGTGAATGTTTTATCTCAAACAAGAGATAATCATTTATCCTTTGTGCAAGAAGATCCTCAAATGGGACATATGGAAGAAGTGCAATACATGGGTCAACAAGGATATCCACAAAATTTTCAAGGGAATCGACAATATCAAGGCCAACCACCATATCAAAATCGTGGTCAAGGATATCAAGCTCCTCCTCAAAACCGATTCCAAGGGCAATCTTCATCATCTCAAGGACAAGGGGGACCATCCCCTCAATACCAAACTCCTCAAAACCCGAATTTTCGGAGGAATGAGAACTTGTCATATTCCAATCCTAAGGGTGCTATTCAATATCCTCCCGGATTTGATCCCGGAGCAAAACTTCCAAGTGGAGAAGGGAAGTCCTCCACGGATGAGAGTCTTGCACTCCTCATGAAGAGAATGGAGACAAGTGAGAAGAAATCCGAAGCATCCGACTCCATCCTTGCCCAACTCATGAGTAACCAAAAATCTACCGACTCAATGCTTGCCCAACTCATGAGTAACCAAAAATCCACCGACTCAATGCTTGCCCAACTTATGAGTAATAAAAAATCGATGGAATTTCAAATGGGACAAATGGCAACTTCAATTGGATCTCAACCAAACAAAGGAAGATTTCCATCGACGACCGAAGTGAATCCGAAAGAGCATTGTAAATCAATTAAATTGAGGAGTGGCACTTCTTACGAAGGGCGCAAAATGCCTACGGACGTTGAGGATGAGAAAGTAGATGAGGAGATTGAAGAAGTTGAGGAAGGAAAGCAAGATGAGGAGTTGGAAGTTGAAGAAATGAAGGATGATAAAGATGAAGAGAAAGAAAAGAAAGAAGAGGAAAGTGGGGACGACGAAGTAAAGAGTCCAAGGACTCCAAAGTGGAAGATTGCTAAGGAGCTAAGAGAGAAGAAGCATGATGTACCATGTGACAAATGGGGGATTCCCATTACTCATGTACCACTTCCCTTTCCTCAAAGATATATGAAGAAGAGGTTGAACGAGAAGTTTAGCAAGTTCATGGAAATCTTTAAGAAGATTCACATCAATCTTCCTCTTCTTGATGCTTTGGACCAAATGCCCCACTACATGAAGTTTCTCAAGGATTTGATTGCAAACAAGAAGAAACTTGGAGTTCATCAAGCAATCAATCTATCGGAGGAGTGTAGTGCTTTATTACAAAGAAGTCTACCAACCAAGTTGAAAGATCCGGGGAGTTTCACAATTCCTTGTGAAATTGGGGGTAGCGATGCCATTTGGGCTTTATGTGACTTAGGGGCAAGCATCAACCTTATGCCTTACTCGATTTACAAGAGGTTGGATATGGGGGAGTTGATGCCAACAACAATGACCCTTCATTTAGCCGATCGATCGGTGAAGACGCCAAGAGGGATAGTGGAATATGTGTTGGTGAAAGTGGATAGATTCATATTCCCCGTAGACTTCGTCATTCTTGATATGGTGGAGGATGAGCATGTACCTTTGATTCTTGGGAGACCTTTCCTTGCAACGGGGAAGGCAATGATTAATGTGTAGAAAGGGGAATTGAAATTGAGTTTCAATCATGAAGAAATCACATTTTCAATTTACAAGTCTTTGAAAGAGCTTGGAGAAGTGGAGTCTTGCAATTTTTTAGATGTGGTTGACAACATTGTGCAAGATGAATGGGAAGATTTCTCTAACACTTCTTTAACTCATTCTATTTCTTCATTTCTATGTGATTCTTTGATTGTCTCTAATGATTTGTTGCCAAGTTCTTATAGGGAATCAATAGAAGAAGTTGATGCAATGGAGATGAGAAGGAGACCTCCAATACTACCACTTCATATCCCCATTGAAGGAGGACAAGGTCCGGAAGAAAAGAAGGAAAAGATGAAGCCATTACCGGAGCACCTCAAGTATGCTTATTTGGATAACGAAATGAGGTACCCCGTTATCGTTTCCTCTTTGTTGAATGATGTTGAGTTGGATAAATTGTTGGTTGTGCTTGCTAGGAATAAGAAAGCCTTAGGTTGGACCATTGATGACTTGAAGGGTATTAATCCGTCTATATGCATGCATAGGATTAGGACCGAGAGTGATGTTAAACCTATAGTCCAACCTCAAAGACGAGTAAATCCTATATTGCAAGAGATCATTAGGAAAGAGGTAATCAAGTTTCTAGACTCGGGTATGATTTTTCCTATTAGTGATAGTCCGTGGGTATCACCATTGCATGTTGTAACAAAAAAAGGGGGGATGACGGTCATCACGACCGATCAAAATGAGGTAATTGCTACACGGGTAGCAACCGGGTGGAGAGTGTGTGTGGACTATAGAGAGTTGAATAAGGCTACATGTAAGGACCACTTTCCCCTACCATTTATGGATCAAATGTTAGACTTGGTGGATTTGCTTATTATTGCTTCCTCGACGGTTATTCCGGGTACAATCAAATAATGATTGCCCCCGAAGACCAAGAGAAGACAACCTTTACATGTTCCTATGGAACGTTTGCTTGGAGACGCATGCCCTTTGGGTTATGCAATGCACCGGCAACATTCCAAAGGTGCATGATGTCTATTTTTCATGATTTGATTGAGAGAGTGATGGAAGTTTTCATGGATGATTTTTCGGTGTTTGGTAACTCATTTGACACATGTTTGGATCATTTGGAGTTAGTGCTTAAAAGATGCCAAGATACCAACCTTGTCCTTAATTGGGAAAAGTGCCATTTCATGGTTAAGGAAGGGGTGGTACTTGGTCATCATGTGTCTTCTAAAGGTTTGCAGGTTGATCGGGCAAAGATAGTTGCAATAGAGAAGCTCCCGCCTCCATCAAACGAGAGAGGAATTCGTTCATTCTTGGGCCACGCCGGTTTTTATAGACGGTTCATTCAAAACTTCTCTAAACTTTCTAAACCCCTTTCACATTTACTTGAAAAGGATGTTCCTTTTATCTTTGATGATGCTTGCTTGAATGCTTTTAATGCCTTGAAGGAAGCGTTGATCAACACTCCCATCTTAGTAGCACCAGATTGGACGGAACCGTTTACATTGATGTGTGATGCTAGTGACGTGGCAATGGGGGTAGTTCTTGGGCAAGTACGGGAGAAGGTATTTCGAGCTATATATTATGCCTCAAAAACATTCAACGGAGCTCAAGTGAATTACACCACAACTGAGAAGGAACTTCTAGCGGTTGTGTATGCATTCGATAAGTTTCGACCCTACCTAGTAGGTGCGAAAACGATTGTGTACACGGACCATGCCGCTATTCGTTACCTAATGGGAAAGAAGGATGCAAAGCCAAGGCTAATCCGATGGATCTTACTTCTTCAAGAATTTGACATTGAGATCAAGGATAAGAAGGGGAGTGACAATGTGATAGCCGATCACTTATCCCGGATTGAGAGAGCTAAAGAATTCAAGGAAGAATTTGGAGAAGTAAAAGAAGAGTTCCCGGATGAGAGGTTGTTACGAGTCCATGGAGAGTTTGTGGGAAAGATTCACGATGAGGGCCCTTGGTATGCAGACATCGCCAATTACTTGGCAAGTGGGAGCATGCCATTTGGTGCAAACACCTATGAAAAGAAGAAATTTTTGAAGGACGTGGAGAGTTACATTTGGGACGATCCCCATTTGTTGAGAAGGGGTGTCGATTCCATTATTAGGAAGTGTGTCCCGAAGGAGGAATGGGAAGATATAATGAGTCATTGTCACTCGTCTCCATGTGGTGGACATTATGGGGGTGAGAAGACGGCCTTAAAGGTACTCCAATCCGGATTTTATTGGTCATGGGTGTTCCGGAGTTGTAAGGAGTTCGTGATGAGATGTGACAAGTGCCAACGGAGTGGAGGGATTTCTAAGAAAAATGAGATGCCGTTGACAAACATTGTGGAGGTCGAATTATTTGATGTTTGGGGGATAGATTTCATGGGACCATTTCCATCTTCAAATGGTTACATATATATTCTACTTGGAGTTGATTATGTGTCAAAATGGATTAGAGGCCATTGCTACGAAGGCCAACGATGCGAACACCGTCATGAATTTTTTGAAGGGGATCTTCACTAGATTTGGAGTTCCAAGAGCTCTAATTAGTGATGGGGGAAGCCACTTCGTGAACAAATTGATGGAGAGGCTACTTGCAACTCCACATCATCCCCAAACCAATGGGTTAGCCGAAGTTTCAAATAGACATATTGTTGGGATATGAATCCTAGAACAAGTCCTAAATGATGATAAAAGATAAAAGATGAAGTTTTGATAAGCCAAAAGAAGACTTGAATATTTTCTAAGTATTGACTGATCTAGTCTAGTTAAGTTGAAGTCGTCTTATACAGATCAGTAGAATTCACAAGACAAGTACTAGTTTTTAAAAGACAAGTATTATTGAGAGATAAGTACGATTTATAAGTACTTCATATTTGTTATTTGTATATGTTAAAATTGTTATTGAGCTATGAATAATTGTTGTATAGAGCTCATGATTTTAAATGTAATAGATAGATTCTTTGTATAAGTTTTTTTTTAAGTTGACTAAGCTTTATAACAAGAGCTTAAAGTAATGTAATAGTCTTGTTAGGATTAGAGGATAGGACTAGATTAGTTCTATGTTGTAATCTGGAGAAGTCTACTGCACAAGACAAGTAGAAGACACAGTCTACTACTACTGGACAAGACAGGTGCGCGACTTAAAAAAGGACAGGTCAACTTGAAGTTAGTTACAAAAGCGTGTTGAAGATAAAGATTGAAGAATTAGTTAAGGAATAACTAATTAACTGAAGAAACGTGTTAAAGGATATGAGGAATCAGTTACAAGTTAGTTTTCAAGAAAGGTTGTTACACAACTGAAAGTTCTTGAAATTAGAAGTCTATAAATACCTCAGGGTATTCATTGGTTAAAGACAACTGAGATATTGATACTACTGGAAATACATATACTGAAGCTACATACTGAAGAATTGTTCGAAGTTTCTCTCAGAGATTGAAGTTCAGAAAGTGAAGCTACACAAGACAAGTGAAGATCGAAGAAGGCTACTACTGAACGAAGAGAAGTTTTATTTTTCGTTTACTGTTTCAAGTTGCTAGTTACTTGTAAAATAGCTAGTAAGATCGAAGATATATCTGGAGATATAATCGAGAAGATCTAAGTCTTATTTCTTGGGACTTAAAGCTACAAGAACATATTACTCCATTGGACGAGTTAATAAGAATTTCACAACTGGGTTTGTGAGAGTGGATGTAGACAAAGTTGTCGAACCACTATAAATCTCGTGTTTGATTTACTTTACTATTTTGTTTGTTGTTAATTGATTAATTGCTTACTTGTTAAACATACATAACTGAACAAGACAAGTTGAGTAAACACTGAAACAGAGTTCTCGAAATAAGTTGAGTATAATCTTTAATTGGGCTCATTGTTAATTTCGTATTCCGCACATTGTAATTCTGATATATCGAAAGATTTTAGAAAAGTCTATTCACCCCCTCTAGACATTTTCTTTAGCTTCCCTCGATATTAACTCAACTTAGGGACCTACAAGTGGTATCAGAGCGGTGGTTTACGAACTGCTGCTTCTTGATAACCAACTCAAGACTTGGTTGAAAATCTCAGTCCAAGATCATATTTGCTTACGTGTCCTTGATCAATATTCTTGATATATTGTTTTCTTGTTCCCTGTTCTTGACTCATATACTTCTTGATCATAAAACTGATTAGCACTAGACTACTCGTTTAAACATGTCTCTTGAAATCAGCGCTAACAAGTTGCCTAAGTTCCAGGTTCAAGATTATGACTATTGGAAACTAAGGATGGAAGCCATCTTCAGTTCCACTCACGACTTAATGATCTCCGTCATCACTGAAGGTCCGATAGTGACCATGATCCCCAATACTGCTGCCCTTGACACAAATCAACCCGTGGGTACACTCGTCAAGAAACCAAGGTCAGAACTAACCTCAGAAGAAATGAGACAGAATAATTTGGATAGCTTGGCCAAGAATTACATCTTACACACTCTTCCTAACGAGTATCTAGGAAAAGTGTTAAAATGTAAAACTGCCAAAGAAATGTGGGATCGCTTAGCTATCATTTGTGAAGGAACATCCCTAATTAAAGAAAGCAAGCTTTCCACTGCAGTCCAAAGATTCGAATCATTTCATATGAAAGCTGGCGAAACTATAGACCAGTTGGATACTCGCTTTACCAAAATCATGAATGACTTGGAAGTCCTTGGTAAATCTTATACTCCACGTGAAATCAATCTTAGGATTGTCAAAAGCCTTGATAGTCGATGGAAAATGGTAAAAATGCTTGTTAAGAATACCCAAGATATAGACGTGTGGACAGCAGAAACCATGTTTCAAACTCTAAAGGCCCATGAGTTTGATTTAGACGAAGATGAACCTATAGTAAGCAGTGACAGAGAACATGCTGTATCTAAGAACGTTGCTTTTAAGACTAGTTCGTCTAAGGTAGACAGGTCGAAGTCTAAGACGAGGTCTACTTCTGTGAAAGACGAGTTAGATACTGATCTTAGTCTGAAAGATCAGGTAAGCCTCATGGTTAGAAAGTTTGATAGGCTGAATAAACGTTTCGGAAGATATAAGAAGTTCTATAGAGAGCATAGAGGGTTTGCTTCTAAGAATTCGTCTGAGACCAGACGAGACCGAAACTCGTCCGAAAGGAGAGACGAAGTCTCGAAAGGTAACAGACAAGATAGAGAGTCTGATAGTAGGAAGATTACTCGTTCTGATAGACGTGATAAACGAAGGAATAACTCTCCTATTAAAAAGGCTACTAATGATCTCTTGTGCTATAACTGTGAAAAGCCAGGTCACTATATATATGAATGTCCAGACCTGAGCACTGATGATCGAGAAGAACGCAAAGCACGAAGGGAAAGAAGATACAACCGTGGCAAGAAGGCAATGATGGCCAATGATGACTCTAAGTCTGACTCAGACGAGTTGCCATCATCCTCATCTAGCTACCCGTCTGAACCAGATCACGATGAAGCTTTCATAGTAGATGATGGTCTATGCTGCATGGCTAAAATCGACCAAGAGGTATCATCTGCAACATCTTTTCAATCTTGTGATGAATCAGAATCTGATGAAAGTGACACTGCCAGTAGCAAAGTAGGGAGTAGCCTTCAGCACTCTACTGGTGCAGTTGAAGACGACCTCCTACTTGCCAACAAGGCAATCATTGAAGTCAGTGACGAAAACATCATCTTAAGACAAGAAATCATTGATCTTAAGGAAGCTCAGTCTAAAGTAGATCCTAATATAACAGTCCTAAATGAACGCTTGCAAGAAGAGTTGAGGCAACTTAAAGACAAGTGTGCATTGACAGACAAGTTGTATCAAGACCTACTTAAGACACATGCTACTGAGAAACATGATTTCAATGTTTTAAAAAGCAAGTGCAAAAAGCTTGAAGAACGTAATAAGTTCTTAGAAACCGAGGTTGTCACTCTAGACCTTAAACTTACTGACCTGGTTAACTCTTCAAAGGTTAACCTTGAACTGTCAGATAGGTATAGGGCTCCTGCTGACAAGACAGGCTTAGGTGCTGAGACATCAAGCTCGTCTACTCTAGTTCCTAAGAACTCTACTATTTTCATCTCAAGCTCTTTGACTAATGATAAAGGAAAAGAACCAATGATATACGATATTGATACTCCATCTAAAGGTACTGTACCAAAACAAGCTCGAGTTAACATTCCAATTACCAAAGGAGGTAAAAAGAATGGTAACAACAAGCCTGTCCAACCTAGAACTAATCTTCTAAGGACCACTAATCGTAGACGACCCAACCAGGTCAGATACGAGGATTGGTATCCCGAGGAGACTAGTACTAGACAAGTACAGACTAGACGACAAGAGTCTAGACCTCCTTTCATAAGGCAGTCTCAACTCTACTCGTCTAAACCTAGACAGGAAGGTCCAAAATATCGTACACAAGCTGTTCTATATCCTCCACCTTTGTCATATGATATCGAAGGAAAAGAAAGACCTAAACATGTCTATAAACCGTATGGACCTAATGCATACAAACCCTACTCTGACTATCATAGACAAGTGCCTGCTCAAGTAGAGATCAAGTCGAAAGGCTATCTCCAAAGAGTAGACCCGAACTCGACTGATAGGCCAGATAAGGACAACAAGGTCTTATTTTGCAACAAATATGGTCGAAAGCTCAGAAGATCAAATTTGTTCAGGACTCCAATGTACATTTGGATTCCATTAAACTCGACTAACCCCCCAGGACCCCAATAAACAAGGAGGGTACCTAAATTATGAAATATCATCTAATGCAGGGTCGACTCGATCTATACAAGAAGGGTGGCTCTATAGGAGAAACTTGGTACATAGACAGTGGTTGTTCGCACCACATGACTGGTACCAAGACTCTCTTATCAAGCTACCATGAGCAAGAAGGACCAAAAGTAATATTTGGTGATAGCTCCACTGCTGTTACCAAAGGATTCGGTTACATTCGGAATGGAGACATAGAGATCCAAGATGTCTCTTATGTTGAAGGCTTGAAATACAATTTACTCTCTGTTTCACAATTCTGTGATCGTGGATACAAGGTGCAGTTCAAGAGTCGCAAATGTGAAATCATTGACAAGAGAACACACACAGTCTTACTGGTCGGCATAAGACAAGGAAGTGTGTACATAGTGAGCTGGAACAGTTGTCCGAGGGACACCTGTCTACTTACTAAGAATCCTAAAGAACTTGGCTGGCTCTGGCATAGACGCCTCTGTCATCTAAACTTTAAGGTTCTTAATAAGATAGCCAGAGACTACCTTGTGGAAGGTATTCCCAATGAAGTCTACTACAAGTCACATGTATGCACGTCCTGTCAGAAAGGTAAACAGGTAAAAGGTTCCTTTAAATCTATTCCATCCCTCTCAACAAGTAGAGTTCTTGAACTTCTACATATGGACTTACATGTCCCAATAACTCCTCCAACTTTGAACGGTAGAAGGTACACACTTGTTGTGGTAGATGACTATTCTAAGTTCACTTGGGTAGTCTTCTTACACAAGAAGAGTGATACACAAACACTTTTGCCTGATCTGTTGAAGAAGTTACAGGTTGAGAAGAATCAGTCGATTATCAAGATCCGTAGTGACAAGGGTACTGAATTCATTAACTGCTATATTAAAGAATTTTGTTCTAAGCATGGCATCCAGCACCTTACTAGTGCAGCAAGAACACCACAACAAAATGGAGTAGCAGAACGAAGGAACAGAACTCTTAAGGAGGCCTGCAGGACCATGCTGACAGAGTATAATACGCCTCAGAAGTTTTGGGCAGAAGCTATCAATACTGCATGCCACTCACAAAACAGAAGTGCTATCAATAAAGCACTAGGTAAAACGCCCTATGAGGTATGGAAAGGTAGAAAACCCAGAGTCTCATATTTCCATATATTTGGTTGTAAGTGTTTTATCCATAACAATGGGAAAAGCAAGTTGAATGCATTTGATGCTAAAGCAGACGAGGGGATATTCTTAGGATACTCCTCGACTAGCAAAGCATTTAGAGTATTCAACTACTCAACCCTTTGTGTGGAAGAAACACCACATGTGGTTTTCGATGAATCTCAACAGGACTCGTCTGCCAACAAGATCAGTGAGAAAGTTACTGAGCTAACTATCGAATCTGACAAAGATTCAGAGGTATATGAATCCGTTCAAGCATACAATCCATTCATGAAAGCCCTCGAAACTGATGACAAGGAAAGGGTAAGTGCTCAAGGTAAGTCCACTAAACCAGTAGACATGCCTGCTCTAGTTGACTCATCTACTCCAGGTAAATCTGTTGATGATATAAATGATGTTGACATGCATGATGCTATAACTGATCTAGATGATGATACTATGCTTACGAAGACTAGAAAAACATGGAAATCTACTCATGATACTGAAAACATCATTGGAGACTCTACTATTGGTGTAAAGACTAGACGACAACTCTTTGAGTCACAAGAACAACCTAGTCCATCTCTGTTTTGCTGGTGTTGTTTCCTCTCATCTATCGAGCCTAAAACCATTAAAGAGGCTTTAGCTGATAGTAATTGGATCATCGCTATGCAAGACGAGTTGAATCAGTGTGTTCGAAATGACGTCTGGGAACTTGTTGATAGACCTAAACATCATAATGTAGTTGGCACTCGATGGATTTTCAAGAATAAGAAAGATGAGAATGATGTAGTTGTTCGTAATAAGGCTAGACTAGTCGCCCAAGGCTATTCACAAGCTGAAGGCATAGATTATGATGAAACATATGCTCCTGTTGCTAGACTAGAAGCCATTCGATTGTTCCTTGCATATGCTGCTTACATGAAATTTACCGTATATCAAATGGATGTTAAAAGTGCATTTCTTAATGGTATTCTTGCGGAAGAAGTGTATGTTGAACAACCCCCAGGTTTCGAAGTCAAAGGTAACCAGGTATACAAATTAAAGAAGGCCTTATATGGACTAAAGCAAGCTCCAAGAGCCTGGTACGATACTCTTTCTCAATTTCTATTAGAAAATGGTTTTACTAAGGGCAAGGTAGATAGAACCTTGTTCAGAAGACAAGAAGGGAAAGACATTTTACTCGTCCAAATTTACGTAGATGACATCATTTTTGGATCACCTAACAAAAAGCTGAGTGAAAGTTTCTCAACACTCATGCAAAGTAAATTTGAGATGTCTATGATGGGTGAAATGAATTACTTTCTTGGACTTCAAGTAAAACAGACCCCAGAAGGGATTTTCATAAATCAAGCAAAGTATACTCGTAATCTACTAGACAAGTATGGTATTAAGACATGTAAAGCTTCTGGAGTACCTATGCAACCTACTTACAGGATGGATCCAGGCGAGAATGGTAAGTGTGCTGATCAAACTCATTACCGTGGTCTTATTGGTACATTACTCTACTTGACTGCTAGTAGACCTGATATTGCATTTTCTGTTGGTGTATGTGCTCGTTTTCAAGCTAATCCAAAAGAGAGTCATATGGAAACCACTAAAAGGATTCTGAAATATTTGAAAGGAACCATCAATCGTGGTATATGGTATCCCTCAAATGATGATCTATCTCTAAGTGGCTACTCTGATTCTGATTTTGGTGGCTGTAGAATAGATAGGAAATCTACATCTGGTTCTTGTCAATTCTTAGGCACAAAACTCATTTCATGGTTTTCGAAAAAGCAGACAAGTGTTGCTACCTCTACTACTGAAGCCGAGTACATGGCTGCTGGTAGTTGTTGTAGTCAATTATTATGGCTTATTCAACAGCTTAGAGATTATAATATCTGTGAATCAAATGTTCCTATTTTCTGTGATAGTAATAGTACTATTGCCATTACACAAAATCCTGTTCTGCACACACGATGTAAGCATGTCGACGTGAAACATCATTTTATACGTGATCATGTAGAAAAGAAGGATATTCGCATGGAAAAGATTCATACTGATTTTCAAAGAGCTGATATTTTCACAAAACCATTAGCTGAGGCCCGATTTCGTGAATTATGCATTAGTCTAGGACTAATTGATCTTGATCCTACTATTATGTAGAAATGTACTAACCAGACAGGTACAGTCCTAAGAAGAAAGAAGAAACAGACAAGTTACCACAAAAAGAGCAGAGCACTCATCTACTCATTCAACAGAGAGGTATACAAGGTCAGACAAGTTGACCAAACAACCCGATGAGGAAGCTGGTAAAGCTGGGGGTAATACTAAGGGAATAAACATTTAAGGGGAAATCTTTGATTTCTTAAAAAGCCTTATGTTGACTCTTAAGTTTGTTAACAGTCATCTTGTTTGAATCTTGACCATTATGCTAGATTGATACTCACCTTATTTATTTATTTTACCCGACTACCTGTATTGCATCTAATCTGTAACACAAGATAAGACAGGTAAAAATAATAGTTTGATGTTCAAAGTAGACAAGCACAGTCGAAGGGGAACTCGTCTTGTGCACTAACATAAAGGTGTTCGACATTCGGAATAGATAAGCACAGTCGAAGGGGGAACTCGACTGATGGTCATAAGACTACTCGCCATGTGCAATTAAGTCTACTCACCTTATGAAGCTTAGGCCTACTCATCTGTTCTGGATGGACTCGAACAGACAAGCTAAGTTTTTTTTGATTAAAATGTGTTAAGTGTTTATTCGAAACAAATTAAGGGTATTAAAGTAATTTGATAGTGTTAAAATTTGAATATCCTAGAATTGGATTTATACACCCCCATTTAATGAGGTGTACACATTCAATTCGCGCCAAAATACGACTATGTTAGGTCAGATGAGTACACTCCTCAATTCTGCCAATAGAAGAGGCGGATTTCAACTTTTACAAAATCAAATCACAGTGTATTCTCGGTTCCGTAACCGAATACCAAAAGGCACGACCGTTGGATCTAATCCTTCAATCTTGACCGTTGGATCAAAAATTCAGTTTTAAACAAAACCCAACACTTGCACACATTTTAACCCACGTTTTCATAACTCTACTACTTGCTAACAATTGATTTCTTACTTATTCAATTTTATTGTTCATTACAAATCATTTATCATGTCGATTCGATCTATTTTCGATGTAAGCTCCAACATTAAGGCACCATTCGATCTAGGCAGATACATAAATGACAACAAAGTGCATGTTGAACCATCTCTGTTCTTCAAAGGAAATCACAAGGAAGGAAATGTAGAAATCTTGACCAAATGCACCAGATGCGGTCTAAAACCCTACTTGGAGGCGTTTCCTCAAGTCGTTTTGGAGGAAGAAGTTCTGGAATTCTATGCCAACGCCAACAGACAAGGAGATGTTATTGAATCATTTATTAGTGGAAATCGAGTGGAAATCACTCGGGAAGTTATGTTCGAAAGGTTGAAGCTACCCATCGGAACGATTGATGTGGAAAAATATGCTGAAGGTCAGGAGATGAGGTATTTAAGCATCTTCTGTGGTAAGAAAATGAAGCTGAAACCAGATGGTAAAGCTCCTACAGCCAAGAAGGCCGAACTCTTGGAAAAGTATCGCACTCTACTGGACATAGCAAGCAAGATGCTTCTATGTGCCACTGGGTCTCATGACTCAGTTACCCAATCCAAAACAAGGGTAATGGCAGCAATATATGATGGAATCACTGAGGGTAATTGGTTTAAGCTGATAGCTGACAAGATGATGTACTTCGAAAGAAGTGTTAGAGTGGATGTTGATACTCGCAATTGGGTAGTATCACAGGCGGTTGGATATGGTAACAAGCTGAGTATATTACTCCCACTATTGATGCCCAACAAGAGTGATTGGAGTAAAGGAAAGCCCTTTCATCCTCTTAAGTTCTACTTAAAAATAGAGGCGATGAGGAAGCAGTCTGCTGCAAGGCCAGCTGCCCCAAGGCAAGTTCAATTTGATGATTCAGAGGTGTAGCCGTATGCGAATTCATCCAGTTCTTCACAAGCTGGGTCTGAAGAGGCAGAGTCCAGTGCAGACGACTCAGAGAAGACTCAGTCAGATGAAGAGTCGAAACAAGAGAAGGAGTCGAGTAAACAAATTCCTGAAATGTATACTCTCGTAAGAGTTGAATCGCCTACTCGTCCAGTCGAGTCGAGTTTACAGGTTGGTACTTCTACTCAATCTGGTTCAATTCCTCTCTCTCTCCCGTCTACTTCTATTCGAACCAAGGCTAGGTCACATCGATCTAGGCCTCGCCCTGTACCCAAAACCTCACAAGTACTGGCAGCACGACCACTGAGAGCCAGTCATCCCTTAAACACTCCCAGAATTGATACAACTGATACTCCGACAGTTGTCACACCAAACCAAGATACATTGGAACCCCCAGAAACCACAGTCCAAACTCTCTCCCTACCCTCAACAGAATATGTTGAACCTCTTAACTCATCTACTTCAGATAAGACGCCAGTTGCCACTACAACAACTGAGATAGGGACCCCACCTACTTAGACCCCGTCTGAAGTTAGATTCGAATCCTTGGTATATTATCCTATGAGCTTAAGAGAGAAGAGAATTCGTTCGAAGATGAGCAGGAACTTGAAGAAGAAGCTCTCGTCTATTGAAGTCGACTATTCATCAGAGCAGTTTGAAAAACTTCTAAGAATATGCACTTGGGTGGCATTGAAGAAGTTTGGCACGGATGATCTTTTCGAAGTCATCTTAGGAAAAGGAGGTATCTCTAACTTTATGGACTGGGAAATGGAACAGAAGGAGAACAGTGGTGTTCAAGACCACTCAGAGTTATTCCCAGCTCATGCCATCACTGCTCTTGCAAAGAGATTGCTAAATATTTCTGACAATTTGATGTGCTCAGAATCGAAATTTGATGTGGGTGTTCAAGTTTCGGATTCAGATTTTGAAGATGATGTGGTTATGTCTGAAGCCACACAAGCTGAAGAAATCCAGTCTACTGATCCTATAGTGGAGTTAGACAATGTCTCAAATCAGTTGAGAGGCATTGTGTTCAGATTTCAAGTAGATCATGCTAACAGTCCAAGGTCAGATTTTGCTTTTATAAATCGATATTCTGATGTTTTACTTCCCATTGAACTTTGTGGATATATGGAGAAGTTGCACGCCTTGTTGAAAAAGGACTTGGCTGATGCTATAAGGAAGGCTAAGGAAGCTAAGTTAGCTATAGTGCCTTATTATCCGTTCCCAAGTCTGAAAGCTATAGCTGGAAGTGTGCTTCCAGAATCAGAAGTAGTGGAAGACGAGGTCTTAACTACTGCTACAGAAGGCCAATTACTTGAAGTAGTATCTGTTGCTGATGATGAGATCATGGAAGAAGCTACTCATGTTGAAGTTGGTCATTCATCTCAAGCATTCTCAACTGCTTCCATAGATGAGTTGAAAGCAGACTTGAAAGGTGTCATCAAATCGTCCATCGATGATTTTCTCAAATCTGATTTAAAGAAGACTCTTGTTGAACAAAACAATGTCCTTGTGACAAGTTCAAAAGAGATGATCTTGAATGAAGTCAATCAGATAGATGATGAATTCAGACAACATATGTTTGAGCAACTTGAAGGATTTCTCCAAGATCAGGTTGAATACTCGGAGAAAAGTTCAGTCGATTTTGCTCGTGTGCTAGCTACTGAATCCAGGAAGTTGGAAAGAGTCTATAGAGCAAGAATCGAGGTTGCTGATGTTCAAAGGAAGGAAGCTTATGTTCAGTTAGCCCAAGCTAAACAAATTATTTGTGCTATGACTGATGAGAATAAGAAGTTACGTTTGACTGCAACGCATTTTAAAAATGAGTTGAACTTGTCTACTCAAAAGCTGGAATTGGTGGCAACCAAGCTGGACAAGTTGAGTCAAAATAGTTCTCATGAAAGGCAGATTGAAAGAGCTACGAGCCTTATGAAGCAAGCCATGTATGAAGAGATGACTCGTTTTACTTCTCTTTTCTCTCTCCAGGCGACTGATGAAGCCAAAAAGGGGAAAGAGACAAAGACAAGTCGAGTGGATATTAGTGCTGAAGGAGAAAAAGCTAAATCCAGTGCTGAACCAGAAGCGAAGGAAGTTGCTGAAGCTATGCAAGATCTCAGAAGGCCTAAGAGAGGCAAAGGCAGGTTGGTTAAAACTGCAGAAGTTGAGCAAGCTAAGGCTGAAGCAGAAGAGTTGAAGAAGAAGGAGAAGGGCAAAGCAGTTGCATCTCCTGAAGTTGAAGTTCAGACTCGACTGGTTTCTAAAAGGAAATCTATTCAGATAGAAGAGCCGAAAGAGGTAGAGACAACAGCAAAAGTGAAAAAGCAGAAGGTTGTTGATCCAAGTGATGAATCTCATTATGCAAGCAAAAAGAAGATTGGAAAACATATTGAGAATTTGCAGAAGCTGAAGGCTGATGAAGAAAAAATCGAAGATCAGTTCATTGACTACTTCATTGACAAAGAGCATCGTCAAGAATGGCTCAAAGTGAAGAGACAATGGGAACTTGATCACTGGATAATCAGAAAGTATGGTGACTCTGAAAGTCCAGATGAACTGTATTCTATGTTTGATAAGTTTATGGAAGGACAGAACCAAATGCTTTGGAATCTGATATTGAGGATATCTGCTGCTGCAAATTTCAACATTCTAGTACCAATCTTTCCAAGGTGGAAGACTCCCATGACCAGCTCAGGTAAAAGAGTTGATCTTAACCAGATCAAGAAATTTGAAGAAGAGCTACTTGACAAGGAGAAGATCGAAACTGAAGACCATATCAGAGTAATTCATAAGAGACTCCTAGATGCATTCTGTGTTCCAAATCCAGAAGAAGGTACTCTTCAAGACTAGATTTTTTTTGCTCTGATTACTTAGTTTTATTTTGATTAAGTATTTGTAATATCTACTGATCTTGTTTCGGAATGAATGAAAAGATAAGTACTATTTGATGTTTAAGACAAGATAACTACTTAACTAGTCTATTATTGTGGAAAAGATTCAAGTAGTTTTGGCTTCATCAAAAAGGGGGAAATTGTTGGGATATGAATCCTAGAACAAGTCCTAAATGATGATAAAAGATAAAAGATGAAGTTTTCATAAGCCAAAAGAAGACTTGAATATTTTCTAAGTATTGACTGATCTAGTCTAGTTAAGTTGAAGTCGTCTTATACAGATCAGTAGAATTCACAAGACAAGTACTAGTTTTTAAAAGACAAGTATTATTGAGAGATAAGTACGATTTATAAGTACTTCATATTTGTTATTTGTATATGTTAAAATTGTTATTGAGCTATGAATAATTGTTGTATAGAGCTCATGATTTTAAATGTAATAGATAGATTCTTTGTATAAGTTTTTTTTTAAGTTGACTAAGCTTTATAACAAGAGCTTAAAGTAATGTAATAGTCTTGTTAGGATTAGAGGATAGGACTAGATTAGTTCTATGTTGTAATCTGGAGAAGTCTACTGCACAAGACAAGTAGAAGACACAGTCTACTACTACTGGACAAGACAGGTGCGCGACTTAAAAAAGGACAGGTCAACTTGAAGTTAGTTACAAAAGCGTGTTGAAGATAAAGATTGAAGAATTAGTTAAGGAATAACTAATTAACTGAAGAAACGTGTTAAAGGATATGAGGAATCAGTTACAAGTTAGTTTTCAAGAAAGGTTGTTACACAACTGAAAGTTCTTGAAATTAGAAGTCTATAAATACCTCAGGGTATTCATTGGTTAAAGACAACTGAGATATTGATACTACTGGAAATACATATACTGAAGCTACATACTGAAGAATTGTTCGAAGTTTCTCTCAGAGATTGAAGTTCAGAAAGTGAAGCTACACAAGACAAGTGAAGATCGAAGAAGGCTACTACTGAACGAAGAGAAGTTTTATTTTTCGTTTACTGTTTCAAGTTGCTAGTTACTTGTAAAATAGCTAGTAAGATCGAAGATATATCTGGAGATATAATCGAGAAGATCTAAGTCTTATTTCTTGGGACTTAAAGCTACAAGAACATATTACTCCATTGGACGAGTTAATAAGAATTTCACAACTGGGTTTGTGAGAGTGGATGTAGACAAAGTTGTCGAACCACTATAAATCTCGTGTTTGATTTACTTTACTATTTTGTTTGTTGTTAATTGATTAATTGCTTACTTGTTAAACATACATAACTGAACAAGACAAGTTGAGTAAACACTGAAACAGAGTTCTCGAAATAAGTTGAGTATAATCTTTAATTGGGCTCATTGTTAATTTCGTATTCCGCACATTGTAATTCTGATATATCGAAAGATTTTAGAAAAGTCTATTCACCCCCCTCTAGACATTTTCTTTAGCTTCCCTCGATATTAACTCAACTTAGGGACCTACACATATCAAGAAAATCTTGGAAAGGACGGTGAGCACTAGCCGAAAAGATTGGGCTAGCAAACTCCCGGATGCACTTTGGGCGTATAGGACGGCATATAAGACTCCACTTGGTATGTCGCCTTATCAATTAGTCTTTGGGAAGGCATGTCACCTTCCCGTTGAAGTAGAGCACCAAGCACTTTGGGCTTTGAGAAAAGTGAATTTGGATAGTGACTTGTGTGGAGAGAAAAGGGTGCTTCAATTGCATGAACTTGAAGAGTTTCGTGAGAACGCATATGCAAGCTCACAATTGTTCTGTGAGAAGACTAAGAGATGGCATGACGCACGATTGTCCATGAAGATCTTCGAAGTAGGAGATGAGGTCCTCCTTTACAATTCAAGGTTAAGTGTTTTTCCCGGGAAATTAAAGTCCAAGTGGTTTGGGCCATTTCATGTTACTAGGGTATATCCCACGGGTTTTCTTGATCTCGTGAATGAGCAAGGCGAGGAATTCAAGGTGAATGGGCACCGTGTGAAACATTACTATTCTCTTCCCAACAAGGGGGTAGTACATGTGATTGGACTTCGTGATCCTTGAACTAAAGGAGTTCCATCCGGCATAGGACGTTAAACCTAGCGCTAAATGGGAGGCAACCTATTTTTACTTGCTTTATTTCTCTTTTTGTTTGAATAAGTGTGATTAGTTGATGTTCTTTTTGTGAAGAGCTCTTTTGTAGGTCAAAAGACCCCCGTGGTGGAGGTCCTACGTCGTGGATAAAAGTTTTGAGAAGTAAAGAAGATTGGAGTTGATATCCATCATGAGGTACACCCCGTCCCAAACTTAATATTGCTTTGCAATATCTAAGTTTGGGGGGGGGGGTAGGGAAATTTTCTTGTGATATATTGTACTTGAGTTGTGTTGTTTTTGAACACTTGTCATTGATGAATAGTGGTTTGGAATGTAATTCTTGACTAGTGTTTGATATATGTGCATGGTGGTTGTTGACACAAATGAGAGTGATTTTGATGATTGATTTTGAGATTTATGGTGAACGGTGGTGATATTGATTGAGTTTGGGAATCATTGCAAGTTTCTGGTGCAAAATCTTATTCCAACACTATTTTTCCAAACTTTAATTGCGTGCAATGAAAAGTTTGGGGGGTAATGTTCGTCGTTTATGAAATTCGATTAGCACCAAAAACCATGCATCGTAATTGATGTTTGAATTGTTCACTTGTGAAAACAGCGTGAAGTTGGGAAATTGGAGTCAAATCGAGCAAAAAGTTGAAAAAATGGAGAGAAGGTCGAGCCATTGGGCCACCCGGCCGGGCCACTTTTGGCCTATGGCCGGGCGGCCAAATTGATGAAATACGAAGGTATCGCCCGGCCGGGCCACTCAGCCGCCCGGCCGGGCCGTTGACTCCAGATTAAATCGCCCAAATACGAAGAATTCGCCCGGCCGGGCCACTTCAGCCGCCCGGCCGGGCCGTCCACTCCAGTTTCAAAATTCAAAGACGAAGGTATCGCCCGGCCGGGCCGCGTCCCAGGTACGAATTTTTTTTATTTTTGTGGGTCTAAACCCGACCCAAATGGCCTACGACCCTACCCACTCGGCCCACATCCCTTTAAAACACTAACACACTCATAACCCACACACCCACTCTTGAGAATTGGTTTTTCACTTCTCTCACCAAAGAAGTCTCACTTTTCTTCAATTTTCTCTTGATTTCTCTTACAAATTCTTCAAGAAAGTCAACACCCAAGGTATGTAACTCATTCCCTTTAATTTTCTTGCAAGATTGAGCAAAGTTTTGAAGTTTTAGAAGGTGTTTCTTGCATGTGTAGGGAAAGTGACGAAAATTTGAATTTAACATGGGTTTGTTGATTTCTTGGTTATTTCTTCCATGGGCTTTGTGTGTTATTGTTTGTTATTGATAAATAATGAATGACAATGCTTAATTTCAAATACCCATGAAGAAATTTGAAGAATTTAGGGCTAGAATTGTGAAATTGTGCTTACATGAGAATAATTGATGTTCTTGGGCATTTTGTGTTTAATTTAGGAGCATGTTGGTTTGTAAGGATGATATTTTGTTGGATATTGCTTACCCATGCTATGATTGAGTGAACATAAATGCTATTGTTGAGTTTTGTGAAAATTTGGTTCTTTCAGGCCTTTTTACAAATACTTTGTAGGCATGATTTTTATAAAGAAAGTGAGAGGAAATTGTGGGTAATTGAGAAAAAGAGTGAATTTTTGGATGAAGTTGATTGAGCATGATAGAATGACACATGGGCTTTGCTTAGTTGAGAATGTTGATACTTGATTTGTTTGGAATTAGGTGCAAAAGTGAAACTTTGTACACTAATGAATTGTGGAAAGAACATTCTAACTAATGGAATTTATTGTTGTTCATTTGTAGAAAAATGTCAAAAAGATCGAAAAAAGGAGAGGGAAGCTCAAGGCGTAGGGATCTTGTGGACGAGCTTTGTGTCGAAAGATGTGGGAAAAGACCATCTAAATGGGGAATCAACTTTGGTGAAAGAGGAAGAGATTATATTGAAACTTTTTCGAGAATTGCAAAATCAAAGCTTCGACCCACACAGTATCCGGATTACTTTTTCATGTTTCAAATGGAAATCAAAGACGATGTGCATGAATTGTTCAACAACATAGGGTGGGGGAATTTACTCGAGCTCAGAAACGAGACATACGAGGAGCTATCGATTGAATTCATGGCAACCTTGAGGGAAGAAGAGCCAATGAATGGCATTCCAGCCGGAATAACTTTCCGATTAGGAAATGAAGATAGATATCTCTCATGCCCCGAGTTAAATGAAATCTTTGGAACATCATGTGAGGAAGACCTTGACGTCTATGATCGGATGAACACATATGGTGAAGATGGGTTTTGGAAGAGGATAGCCCGTAAGAATCAACACGATGCGCCTGTTTACTCCTCTAGTCATTCGAAAGCCTCGCTTTTGCGGAACCCGGTGTTTAGATATGTGCACCGAATTATCGCCAACATTGTGTTTGGGAGATTTGAGGCCGGAGCTGTAAGGAGAGAGGAACTTTTTATTATTAGGAGTATGGTGTTCGGGGAGCAAGTCAATATGGGTGCATTCTTGCTTGATCATTTGTTGACTATGATCAAGCGGAATATTCCGAATTTCACAATGGGTGGAATAGTCACGACTATTGCTCAATACTTCGAGATTGATTTAAGCGGCTACACTTTGGTTGAAGGAGGAGGAAGGCTCGATTTACACACTATGAGGAGGATGCATATGGTTAAATTGGATGAAAGGAATAACGAATATGTTTGGAGCATTGAAGATGGTGAAAAGTTCTTTCCGATGCCATACCCCGTGTTGACTACTTATAGGAGGAGGGAAAATTGGGATATGGCCTCCCCACATCACTTGGAAGTTATTAGAGCTCTGGAGGCAAATGAACGTATCCCAAGGTTTCGAATCGAGGTGCCCCCACGTGGACCAACTGAAGATGAGCTCGATCAAGAGCTTAACCAAGAAGTTTTGCAAGATGCACCTCATGCTTCTCCCCACCATCATCATAGGGGTGAGTCATCCGCTAATCCTTCATTTCATGAAGGCCCAAGTCGTTCACAGAGAGAGGCCCCACCCGTATCACATGTCTATTCAAGAAGGTCAAATGAAGCAAGGAACCAAGCCGGAGGAATTAATGAGATCACTGCAGCAATTAGAGGCTTGCAAACAAGTTTTAACACAAGGTTTTCAGCGGTCGAGGCAAGCATCACAAGTTTGGGAGCAAGGCAAGAGTCGGTGGAGAACGAGCGGAGATTGATAGGGGAGAACCAACGAGCCTACAATGCATGGATGATGCAATACGGATTTCCTGGAGCTCCTCCACCACATCAATGAAGAGCATGTTTGGTTCAACTCTAATTCCCTATGCATTACCTTGTCCTTGTTTTCGTTCTTGTTCTTGTTATTCATTTGACATTTTGAAAGTTTAGTTATGTGGGGGCATGTAAGGATAATGGGATGATTTTATTTATTTTGTGGTTTTGTGTGGATTGATGTTTTGTTTATTGATTTGAAATGTTTGAGTGGGGATGTGTGTGAATGAATGTTAAAGATATGGTTTTGGTTGTGAAATTGTTGAATGGTATGATCATTGAGACACATTTGATGATGAATTGTGGTGAATTTTATTCCTTGAATGTGTACATATTTGGGATGAATCATCATGTTTATGTTGTTGTCATCTATTCGTCTATGGATGTTTTGCATACACAATGAGTTATGTGTGATGATGATTGATGAATGATTGAGTATTGAATGAACCGGTGAGAGTTGAGCTTTGAACCGAACATTAATCCGGTTTATTTCATTCTAGAGTGGATCAATTCATTGCTTGTTTTTCTAGAACTTGCCCAAGTTCTTGTTTGAGATCATACTTGTGTGATACTTTGAGATATGATGTAGGCTATCTTTCGTACTACAAGTCACTTAGCCATATTTTTCCAATAACCAAAGAAATCTTCTATAGTTAGCCCGTTTGAGCTTGAGTTCCCATTCTCTTGGCAACCTACCATGTTTAACCATTTAGCTTTTTGAGCCTTTGATGCCCAATTCTAGTGGAGAACAAAAAGAAAGTGGTAAAACATATGCTTAAGTGCCTTTGGTTTGAAGCGAAAAATTGGGAAGGTTGTTAAAAGAGAGAAAAAGATGGAAGTGATGAGAAAATGAGAAAATAAAAAAAAAAAATGAGAAAGAAAAGAGGGACAATGAGCCCCAAGTGTTTTAGAAGAAAATAAATTGAAGGTGAGATGATTGGCTACAAAAAGATGAGGAGATGATTGCATGTGAGAAATTTGAATGAAAAGTGAGAATGAAGGTGTGTAAACCTTATGACCATAAGCTTGATGTGTTGAAAAACAACTTTCGTTCTCCACTAGACGAGTCACTTCCTCCATATTCATCATACCCCGTCCAAAGAGCCAACGTTACGTCCTTGGTTAAGACCTATTGATCTCATAGTTGAACATGTTTGTGGTGGAAAGATGGTAGAGCTTGGGCAAGCTTATGGAAATTGCAATGCGTGATTTGATTGATGAAGGTCTATTGTCCTTAATTTGTTTGAGTGTTTGAGAGAAACATTATATCTTGTGAGTTGAACTTGAGCATTTGGATATTGTCATCACCATCATTTGTTATTGTATGTTGAGCATGTGTGGGGTAACTAGATTGATTTTCAATGATGAACTTGTGATCATTTTGAGAATGTATCTTGAGGAAGAAGAATTCATTTCATTCATTGGAGACGTGGGATCGTTCATTGATTATCTATTTGCAATCGTACAACCTCTTGCTTTTATTCTTTTGTTACTCGGGGACGAGCAACGATTTAAGTTTGGGAGGGTGATTCGGTTGTAAATTGCATGAGATCTTGTGTGTTTTAGTGATAAACTATGGTGGTTTTACATGCATTTTCATGATAAGAAGCTTGATTTGTTTGAGAAAGGTTTGTGAGCTTGTTTTGTAGGAATACGAAGCGAATTAGGCGTCAAAATCACAAAACGAGTGTCAATCTTTATTGACACTCGTATGAGACGTAGCAATGAGGCTAGGGAGCAATGTACAAAACGTTTGAGAAGACTCGAGGCGGAAAACTGATGAAAAGGATTGAAAAAAGGCCAAAGTCGAAGGATTCGCCCGGCCGGGCGGCATCACTCGCCCGGCCGGGCCGTTCACACTTAGGAATGGCAAGACGAAGGATCCGCCCGGCCGGGCCGTTCGTGCCAGAAAAGGTGATGCCAATACGAAGTTTTCGCCTGGCCGGGCCGTCCATGCGCAGCAGTTGGCCAGAAATACGAAGTTTTCGCCCGGCCGGGCGGCATCACTCGCCCGGCCGGGCCGTTCGAGCATCAAAGGGCCACCAAACTTACGAAAGTTTGGCCCGGCCGGGCCACTTCACCCGCACGGCCGGGCGGCGCATTTTTCGGGGGTTTTTGTCAAAATTCTCCAAATTCGAAGGGCTTAAGTGCAATTTTTATTTTGGGGATTTCTCACAACATATATAAAGGGTCCTTAGCCAGTTTTGGGGAAGGACACACAACACCTTGGAGAGCAATTCACACATAGTCATAGGTGTTTTTCATATTTTTGCAATTTCATTTCATAGATAGCTTATATTCTTGTTTAGTTTGAGAACTCAAGTGAAGATTTCCATTGGGCTTTGTAAGTAATTGAAGTTTGTAGCTACATTTCAAGTTTTAAGGTGATATCTCTTTAATTCTCATTTCAATTTCCCAATTCTCTTATTTCTTGCATTTGATTTCTTAATTGTTATGCAACTTGTGATTTCTTACATTCTAGCCATGGATTTCTATCTTAGAACCATGGGCTAAGTCTTAATTGCCTAGGGTGTTGAAGTTTTGGTGGTTAAGTGGTGTAATTATGGATTAATTGCATGATTAGCTTAGGAATTGGGTGTATTTGCTTCTAGTGTGGTAATTTGCATGATTCAATTGGTTAATTCACCCTATTAGCTAGCATTCTTAGTTGTGTCGATTTCAACGACCGTATTGGGTTGCATGATTAGGAATGTGTGTATGAGCTTGAATTAATCGATTAGAATTAACATAGTAATTAGCTACACCGACCGGGGGTTAGTTGCTTAGATTGACGACACTAGACACTAGTCGATTAGAGGTCGTCTATTAGATTAGTGAAAGGGCGTCTCATAAACATTAGTAACCGTGTTGAACGTGTTTATGAGACACTATCCTAAGATCTTATGGCATTGATTAGACGATATAATTGCTAGTTAATGCACGTGTTCACCTAGGCCTCACAAGGGATTGGTCGACACACACGAGTGATAGCCTTTAGCTCTACCTAATGCATTAGGTTTAATTTGTGTATTTTTGCCCAATAATTCACCACACAACCTACAAAATGGATACACCCGAGGCAATACCTTCTCACCTTGCACTTTCGAAAGGAAGTTAAATATCTTGTTGTTGCTTTTGTTCATTTCTTTTTGTTTAGTTAAACTAGTTTCGTACTTGTGTTTTTAATTCCCGAAAATCCAAACAAACAAGCTTAGTTACTACAATGGCATGATAACTTGGAACTTTAGGGATTCATTGACATTCAATTAAATCCTTGGAACGAAAATATACTTGGGAAAAACTTATCCAAAAATACGAACAAGTCAATCGTTCGAAGAGTCGAGTGATTGTGCTAATTCTTCTTCTTCAACGACGTCAATACAGATTTAGGAAGAGCGTGCAATTTGAAAATTTCGACTACGAACTCCTCTTCTTCGATAGTTAGGCGGCCGTCATAAGAATGACCCTCAAGGTACGGGGATATTGGATGGTTATGTGTACCGCAGTTCACCTCCAATCTCCACTCAAATTGAGATTATTGTGTACCCTTCAACATAAACAGACACCCACATTTCTTGGTGCCCGTAACCCTTCCACTCTTTTCTTCTTCCCCCTCATTCTTCTTAGCCTTCTTCTTCTTAGGAGTCGCGGACTTCTTCTTTTCACGATACACACTGCCACGCTCACACGTCAAGAAAATACGTGCCTTTTTATTCTCTTGTCCATTATTCGAACACTTCACAACAATAACTATGTTGTGTTGTTTCCCCGTACGACGAACTCAAGACAAGAGTTCGTCACGAGACTCAAAGTAAGTCATATTCGTGAAGATGTCTGTGTAGTCCATAATTATATCACGACCCGGGATGTCAGGATCCAAAGCATCATCATTCTCTTTTTCAATAACCTTTTCATCCACCCACTCATCATCATAATCGTACTCCTTTTCGAGACAATATTCATCCACCCACACATCATCCTTATCATCACCCAAATTTTGAAATTCAAAACAACAAAATTTATAAAAATGTTCGAAAATAACCTCAGTGCAAAACACCAATGTTCGAAAAAAAAAGTATGCAATGTATACTCATGTCCGAAAATAACTTCAATGTATACAACACATCAATGTTCGGAAAAAAACACGAACATAGTCGTCTTCTTCGTAGAACCAGTCGGAAAAAGTGGGTTTTTTGGAAAACGACTAAATGCAATGCATATTGTCAAAATGTATGTCCTAAATGCATATTATTTCAACTAGATACCACTATAGAGTTATAAGATGAAAAAAAAAAGCATAAACACCAACATAAACACACAAAACCCCTAAATATAAAAATTCTTTCACTTTCAAAAAAAAAAAAAAAAAAAAAAACTTCCAAAACATGATAAATAACTTACAAGGGGTTTTCTATGGTCAGGAAGGGTGTTCGCCCTTCCTGATAACAGGAAACCAATTAGAAATTGACACATCGTCATTCTTCGCTATAGTGCAATCTAACTTCGCAATTGATTGAAATAATTAATAATCTAAATGATAAATATAAAATTACCAAACAACCCCCACCCACGTTCATCTTCCACAAAATTTTCACCCTTGTTTCCACACTCTACAACTCCAGTTATGCGTTCCTTATTTCATTTGGTATAACCCCAATAACATTCTTGCTAACATATCAGTGGTGGACTGGTGGTGACAGAGTGTTTGAAGGTATTATCAAGATTTTGAATTATTTTTTTGCTTATCAGAATTAAATTAAGCATTGTGTGCGCTGTGTTTGGTGAAGCAGCACCGGTAGAAAATGGTGGCGGGAGCTGACAGCGACGATGGATGCGTTAATTAATAGACTGAATGAGTTCGAAAAATACGACTTGGAGAAAGCGCTGGCGACGGTGGAGCTGTTGTGCTGGATTTCGAGCGATATAGTATGCGTCTGAAGCTCTCTTATTGATGTGTTCGGCATTCGAGTGGGCTCAACGAGAGATTGTGGCGTCCGACGTGTTGACTCAGTTGCTGTTATTGGTTTAGAGCGGTTTTAATGCGATTATAGATTGTGATATCTTAATTACCAATGATTAAGCTAGAGATTTTGGTGATTAAGGATGAAAATTTGGGGATTATGAATTTTGAGGATGAAAAATTGGAAATTATGCTTGACTGTTTCATCCATTAGACGATGACCTTGAAAATTGAACGACGGTGAAATTTGGAGATGGTCTGATTTTTCCGTCCACCATTGGAGAACCTTCAAGCTTGTACACCGGTGAAGATGAGTGTGTGTGTGGTGGGGGAGGGGGAAATGACCCGTTTCTGTTTTTAATTTAATTTTCAATTATTTAAATATTTTTAATTAAAAGATAATTTTGTAATTTTATATTTATTAATTTAATTTATTAGTGTAGCGAAGCACTGCGATTGCATATTGCATAGAGCAAACACACTCTTGCAATGTGCAATCACATACAAATAGTTATATATGTTGGATCAATGATTCAATGGTATTTACTGAGTTTCCTGTTATCAGAAAGGGCGAAGCCTTCTTAACCATAGAAAGACCCAACTTACAAATGAGTCTTTGACACCACCACTAGTAGTTATTACATCATAATCGACCATTTTCGACTCATCCGCTCTCAAAATAGACCTGGCAGAATTGGGTGGGTGTACTCATCCGTCATTTTTTAAAAATTTTGTAAGAGGGGTACAAACGACATTTTGCATACCCCTTATGATAAAAAAAAGTTCGGGTGGGTGTCCTCAATATATACGTGTGTATAATTGTAGCCTATGAAAATAAAGGTGTCCTCAATGGATACGTGTGTGTATAATTGTGGCCTATGAAAATAAACCTACATTCACAGTTTTATATATAAGATTTGTGATTAGAATATTAAAAGATTAATTAAATAAAATAGAAGACGTGTCAGCAGTGTCATTTAGGCACATATTTTTGTGCTGCTACGTAGAATTGAGAGTCAACCATAGATGTGTGATATGAGTCTGGCTCATGCAAGAGACATGTGGTATAAAGCTCTTGAAAATCAGATGACCAAAATGTTATATTAAAAGAGTTTGGTGTAAATTAAAAGAGAGTGATATTCACCTGTCAAAGCATCCATCAGGACTATCACGAAAGAACTAAGCATATCGATGTTGAATTGTACACACTACAAGAAAAAAGACTTTTTGCCACATAACTTTTATCACACTCTAAAATAAATATGATAAAAAGTATTATGTAGCCACATTAAAAAAATTAGTGTGTTAATAGGTGTGTTTTTAAAGACATTCAATAATGAGTGTGTGGATATATACTCAATTACCACACACAAAAATAAACATTGTCTATTGTCACACCCCTATTAACACACTAAAAACAGATGCGTTTATAAGTACCTTTTAAATACATCATATTTTAAATGTGTTAACAAGTATGTTATTACCACACAAAAAAAAATAAGTTGTGTTAATATTAACTCTGATGCCACATTATTATGTTAGAATTATAAAAAAAATCTAAATTATATTAATTTTTTATTTAATTTTATATTGACTGATAAATAATATTTTCAAAAATATAAATAATGATTTTATTTATTGAAATTTATTTTTTTACGTATATAAAATTATTTTGAGTTTTTAAGCAACAAAAATTATACACTTTTTTTATTTAAAAAATCTGGTATATATATATATATAAACACGCTATTTCTAAAATAATGTTAAGTTAATTTAATAAGCACAATTAATATACAAATTTTCAAAATGTTTATATATATAATATATATATTTATATTCGTGAAATTATAAAACTAAATAAGTTGTAGTATAGTGGCAAAGTCATTACAATAGATTCAAGGGGTACATGGGTCGATTCCAAGGGGACGCAATCTCATTAGTCTATCCTCACACGACTTTAGACCACACATAAAATAAATGTGATTATAGATATTTTATTATAACATTTTTTTTTTTTTTTGAGTCAGTTTATTATAACATTTTTACGTGTCCTTAAAAACAATTTTTTTTGCAGTGACATTTTTTTGAAATGTTGTTGTACTTGTATTAACTTATGTTTCATTAACTAAGCTGTCAAGCTTGACCAACACATTTGTAGTAGTCTTTTCCTTTGCAACCTTACTCAAAACTTTATCTCCCAGCCACAAAATGACTATGTTGTGTCTTTTCTTACATTTTAATCTTCTTGGCTTTTTCAGTATCAGAGCAAAAGCATCAAAGGGCTTCAAGGTATCATCAAGGTCGTGTAGAATTAACAACACCTTCATCTTAACTCTCCACAATTTGTGACAGATTAATTTGCGACGGTTTTTCAATTCGTCTCAAATTTTCAATGAATTTGCAACTGTTTTTTTATTAATTATTCTTTTCTTTTGCGACAGAAATTCAATTTGTCTAAAATTTGGACAATTTTTTATTTATTAAATATTTTTCGTCTCAAATTTGTGACGATCTTATATATATATATATATCAATTACTCTCTCCGTTCCAGGATTTTATGCACACTTTTCTTAACGGGCGTCTCAACATTTTGTGCACACTCCAAAAAAGGAAACAACTCATATAATTTTTATCAATAATACCCCTCATTTATTTTACCTTTCCTTCCTTGTACTCAAATCTCCCTCACTTTAATTAATGAATTACCAATAATACCCTTCCTTTATTTTACTTTACACATCACTTTATTTCATTTTTTTAATCTAGGTGCCGATCAAAGTATGCATAAAATCTTGGGACGGAGAGAGTAATAGACAAAACCTCTAGAGTGGCTAAAGTCCACAAGACATACCTTGAGGTTGCGGGTTTGATATGGCGGTTGCGAATTAAATTGCAAAACAATGGGTTGGACTCGGAATTGGTCAATCCTTGATCTGGTCAAGCTAAGTTCTATTTTTTTTATTTTATTTTATGTTTTGAGGGTGAGTGGTGAGTGGTGACACTTAGCTTGTTTTCAAAAGATATTGACTAATTAAAAACGGCCTTCATATTTTCCAAGAAAACTAAAGTAGAAATGTGGACTATATATTTCAAGCCCACAATAGTTGACTTGGAACTTTGTACTGGTTTGGATCTCAAGAACAACACCCATTTATAAGTGAAATTGACACTTAAGTCGACAATAACAATTACCATGCAACCACTTTTCTAAGTCGAAATATATAGGATCAAACAATTTTGTATTATCTTATTTACATGTGAAAGGTATTCAACTCTACTCATTATAACAATTTTTTTTAAAATGTGTCAACTTTTATTTAAAAGGTATTTCGAGACTGAAGAAGTTGTTGGGACAATGAGAAAAATCGGTGCAAACAACATGCCGACATATTTTTCGTCTTCCCCATGAACAGCCAAACACTAACACGTCTGGTCCCAACTATTATCTTTGATAAATTAAGACCTCAAGATGAATCCAGAAATTGCACATAGTTTGGCCGGTTGACTTAAACTTAAAAGTACGATTTTCTTTAGATTTTAGATTTGAAATTCCCTTCGTTGTTGGACTCATGGATATCGAGACTTAAAAAAGAAGAATTTGTACATTTTTTTCAATAGCAAGTGATGATTAGTCAATACATATATAAAGCACTACTCTGCAATCATAACCTCATTATTTACATACTACTCCCTATACATTAAAATAAAATATATTATACTAATAATCAATGAATTATTACTCTGTGGTGAATCTTCGGTTTTTTACTGTGATAATCATCATCTTCTTCAATACAGTCGCGGTAAATACTTCTGATCCTACAGAATTGAAGGCGCTGAAAGCATGGTGGCCGTACAACGCCTCAAAATCCGATCACTGCAAGTGGGACGGCATCACTTGCGACGGCGCCGGTCGTGTTACCGAGATGTCAATCGTGCAACCGCGCGATACAGAAAACTGGCGGCGGCGGCTTCATGAATTAGACGTGCTTGCTTTTCCGTACATCACTCGGATTCAACTCAGCGGCTGCGGCCCCTGTCTCGGCGGACGAATTCCGGCGGAAATCGGTAAGTTATCGAATCTAACTTATCTCGATTTGTCTGTAAATAGTCTCTCCGGTGAGCTGCCTCCTTCACTAGCGAATCTCACGAAATTGGGGGTTTTAGATGTTTCTTCAAATTTCAATGTTTCTGGTGTCATTCCGTCTCAAATAGGGAGCCTCTCCAAACTAACTTACCTTAATTTGAGTGAAAATTATCTGAGTGGTGAGCTGCCTCCCTCACTGGTGAATCTCACCAGGTTGAGGATTCTTGACCTTTATAATAATGAGATTGAGGGTGCAATTCCGTTAGGTATAGGGAACATTAGGAGCTTGGTTTTTCTTGATTTGGGCAGCAATTATATTAACAGCACTCTGCCTTCAACATTGGGAAACTTGAAGGGGTTGAGGTATTTGAGTTTGATGGACAATTCTATCTTTGGCCCTTTGCCTTCAAGCTTAATTAACCAACTCACTAGCTTGGTTACTCTTGATTTGGGCAACAATAGCATCAGAAGCTATTTGCCTTCAGCATTGGGCAGCTTGAAGGGATTGAGATATTTGAGTTTGACCAACAATTACATTTTTGGCCCTTTACCTTCATCTTTGGGCCAGCTTACGAGCTTGGTTACGCTTGATTTGAGCTTAAACTACATTGTCGGCTCTCTGCCTCCAAGCTTGGGCCAATGTACAAGCTTGGAATCATTAGATTTGCACAATAACAACATCAATAGCTCTTTGCCTTCAAGCTTGGGCAACTTGAAGGGATTGAGATATTTGAGTTTGATGAACAATTACATCTTTGGCCCAATACCTTCATCTTTGGGCCAGCTTACGAGCTTGGTTACGCTTGATTTGAGCTTAAACTACATATTCGGCTCTCTGCCTCCAAGCTTGGGCCAATGTACAAGCTTGGAGTCATTAGATTTGCACAATAATAACATCACTGGCCTCTTGCCTTCAACCTTGGGCAATTTAACGGGATTAACATCTTTGATTTTGATGAACAATTACATCTCTGGCCCAATACCTTCATCCTTTGGCCAACTTACAAGCTTGGTTACACTTGATTTGAGCTTTAACTACATAGTCGGCTCTCTGCCTTCAAGCTTGGGCCAATGTACAAGCTTGGAATCATTAGTTTTGCGCAATAATAACATCACTGGCTTCATGCCTTCAACCTTGGGCAACTTAACGGGATTAACATCATTGATTTTGATGAACAATTACATCTCTGGCCCAATACCTTCATCCTTGGGCCAGCTAACTAGCTTGTTTACGCTTGATTTGAGCAACAATTACATAAGCGGCTCTCTACCTTTAAGCTTGGGCCAGTTGACTAGCTTGGACTCTTTGCTTTTGGGCAATAACAACATCAGTGGTTCTTTACCTTCATGTTTGGGCAACTTAACTAGATTGAGATCTTTGAGTTTGATCAACAATTACATCAATGGCTCTTTGCCGTCAAGTTTGAGCAAGTTAACGAGCTTGCAGAATTTGGATATAAGTGGTAATCTGTTGGAAAGTGTTTTTGGAGCAGGGATAGAAAAGCTTCCTTCAATCGAATGGATTATCCTGAGAAAAAATTCAATCTCTGAACAGATACCTACTCGGCTTGGGAACGTTCGCAATGCACATAATCTCAACATCGATCTTTCCTATAACTTTCTCTCTGGTGTTGTCCCTGAATCACTTTCCTCTTTGCAGAACATTGATTTATCCAACAACGATTTAGAGGGTCAAATTCCACCTAGTGTTAGGGACAAGTTCTCAGAAGCCTCATTCTATGGCAACCCAAGATTACTCTTACATCCTAGTGATTCTGAGATTCCTCTTAAGAAGAAAGCAAGGCATCATCAGAACAATGTAAAAATATTTCTTCCTCTTGCATTGTTCGTTGTCTGTTCATGTCTCGGTGCCTTCCTATTCATTTACTACAAAAAAAGGAAGAAAACAAGCCGCCAAACACTACCTGATACCAAGCATGGAGACATTTTCAAAATATGGGATTATGATGGTAAGATTGCATATGAAGACGTCATTAAATCCACAGAAGACTTTGACCTCAGATATTGCATCGGAACTGGAGGCTACGGCAGTGTGTACAGAGCAAAATTGCCAAGCAAAAGAGTCGTAGCTGTAAAAAAACTTCACAGATTCGAAGGTGAGAATCCAACCTATGACGAGTGTTTTAGGAATGAAGCCAAGGTTTTGTCTCAAGTTCGTCACAAGAATATAGTTAAGCTTTTTGGGTTTTGTCTACACAAACAAAGCATGTTTCTCATCTATGAGTACATGGAAAGGGGTAGCCTGTTTGGCATCTTGAAGGATTCAGCTGAAGCCATGGAGCTAGATTGGATAAAAAGAGTAAATGTGGTGAAGGGCACTGCCGCTGCACTGTCTTACATGCATCACGATTGTAGCCCACCAATTCTGCACAGGGATATTTCCAGTAGCAACATACTTTTGAATTCAAATCTTGAAGCTTGTGTATCTGATTTCGGCACAGCTAGATTGTTGGATCCTGAGTCATCCAATCGCACTCTACTTGTTGGAACGCGTGGTTATATTGCACCAGGTACGAATACACAATTTTGACATTTCCCCCCTGTTTTTCAATGAAAACTGAGATATTTCTTGTATCTGATGACATGTTTATTGGTGCATTTGCAGAACTGGCCTACACCATGGCTGTTACGGAAAAATGTGACGTTTACAGCTTCGGTGTGTTGGCACTGGAAATCATGTTTGGTGATCATCCAGGGGATTTGCTTTCCTCCATATTATCCGAGAAATTTGCTCAAAAGTTGATGCTCGAAGACTTGCTAGATAAAAGGTTACCGTCTCCAGATGATGTAAGTGAGTCGAGGGATGTGGTTCGTGTGGTGAAAATAGCACTCAAATGCATAAGTCCTGACCCGAAGTCTCGTCCATCAATGAATCAAGTGTCTCAACAACTTGGTGTTCCAGGGCCAACATTGGAAATGCCTTCTTGCGCCATATCAATGCTGCAGCTTATGCAATCAGATTGAGTTCATGGGAAATAAATTCATGGAGTTTACATGGTGATTTGATTTCAAATTCATTTACTGTCAAACAGATAGCGTTTGTATCACTGTATAACAATGTAAGATTATATATTTTGTTGTATTCTTATTAGATAATCCAATTAGTAATGTAAGACTACAATACTTGGCAGAATCATTCCAACAAGAGAATGCAAAGGGAGAAACTCCCTTCATTATGCTATGTTGAAGAGGTCCTTCCTAAACCAATGCAACTTAAGATGTAAAGGAAAAAAAAAGGTTAACAAACAGAACTTGTAATCCCTAAGTATATCTCATGAGCTCAATCTGAATACATGAGCTGGGACACTGATATGCAGCGCAGCGGCATTGGCAATGGCGGTGAGCGAACAGTGAATTCCCGAGAAACCTGAAGCATTGATGGCCGAGACTTTGGGTCTGCATGTATGCAACTGAGCGCTATTTTCACTACACGAATCACATCCCTCGATACCCTTAGATCATCTAGATATGGTAGTCTCTTGTCTAACAGGTCCTGGAGCATCATGTTTTCAGAACATCTTGTGGAAAATAAGGAGGAAAGAAAATCCGCTGGATGATTCCCCAACATGGTTTCCAAGGCCACCACACCGAAGCTATAAACATCACATTTTTCAGTCACAACCATGGTGTATGCCAGTTCTGCACATTTATTCAATTCCATAATTAGATTCATATATAATTAAACTCATACTTGATCTATCAGTTTCGATCACAAAAAGAAAGAAAAGAGTTACCTGGTGCAATATAACCATGAGTTCCGACGAGCAGAGTTTGGTTGGATGAATCAGGATCCAATAATCTTGCTGTCCCAAAATCAGATACACAGGCTCCAAGCTTGGAATTCAAAAGTATGTTGCTACTGGAAATGTCCCTATGTATAATGGGTGGGGTACAATCGTGATGCATGTAAGACAGAGCATCCGCAATGCCCTTCACCACATTTACTCTCTTCACCCAATCTAGCTCCACGGCTTCTTCTGCATCCATCAGCACACACAACAGGCTGCCCCTTTCCATGTAATCGTAAATGAGAAACATACACCGGTTGTGCAGACAATACCCAAAAAGCTTCACGATGCTTCGATGGCGTATCTCCGACAAAAATCTGGCTTCATTCCTAAAACACATGTCATATGTTGGATTCTCACCTTCGAATCCGTGAAGCTTTTTAACAGCAACGACTCTTCCACTAGGCAATTTTGCTCTGTAGACGCTGCCGTAGGCTCCAGTTCCGATGCAGTATCTGAGGTCAAAGTCTGTTGTGGATTCAATGATGTCTTCATATGCGATCTTCCCATCGAAATTCCATATCTTGAAAATATCTCCATGCTTGGTATCAGGAGTCACTGACCTCATTTTCTTTTATTGTAGTAGATGAACAAGATCAATCCGCCAAACATTGAAGAGACAAAGAATGACACAACAGAAACAAAAATTGCTGTGAGTGTTGTTTTTGAATCACTTGTTTCTGAATCAGTAGGAGTACTAGGGGGTAGTAAATTGGGGTTGCCACGAAATGAGTCGTATGGAAACTTATCCCAAACACTAAGTGGAATTCGACCTTGTAAAATATTGTTGGACAAATCGATGGTCATCAACTTGGAAAGAGATTCTGGAACTCCACCAGAGAGTTTGTTGCTGGAAAGATTGATAGTGAGGAACAGGGCATTTGGAACATAACCAAGGCTAATAGGTATATGCCCAGAGATTAAATTTCTTCTTGTGTCAATCTTTGTGATTGAAGGAAACTTTTCTACCCCTGCTCCGAAAACACCTTCCAAGTGATTATTAGACAAAATCAAAGATTCCAATTTTTGTAATTGACCCAAGGTTGAAGGCAGAGATCCATTAATGAAATTGAAGCTCAAATCAAGAACAACCAAGCTCCTAAGGTTCCCTAATTCAGGGGGAATGGAACCGTTAATTAAGTTATGAGAAATGTCAAGCAGCTGCAATTTGGTGAGTTTTGCCAATGAAGGAGGAAACTCACCTTTGAGGCGATTGGATGTTAATTGGAGATGAGTTAGTTTGGACAAGTTTCCTATTTGAGGCGGGATGGAACCCTCGATGAGGTTATAAGAAATGTCAAGAACATTCAAATTGGTGAGTTTGGCCAGTGGAGGAGGCAGCTCACCCGAGAGACTGTTGCCAGTCAAGTTGAGAAGAGTTAGTTAGAAGAGGTTTCCTATTTGAGGCGGGATGGAACCGTTAATGGAGTTATAAGAAATATCAAACATCTCCAATTTGATGAGATTAGCGAGTGAAAGAGGCAACTCACCAATGAGTCTATTGCGAGCCAAGTTTAGATGAGTTAGTTGGGAGAGGTTTCCTATTTGAGGAGGGATGGAACCCTTAATGGAGTTATAAAAAATGTCAAACATCTCCAATTTGATGAGATTAGCGAGTGAAAGAGGCAACTCACCAATGAGTCGATTGCGAGCCAAGTTTAGAAGAGTTAGTTGGGAGAGGTTTCCTATTTGAGGAGAGATGAAACCTTTAATGAAGAAGTTTTGAGAAATGTCAAGAATCTTCAATCTAATGAGTTTGGCCAGTGGAGGAGGCAAATCACCCGAGAGACTGTTGCCAGGCAATTTGAGATGAGTTAGTTGGGAGAGGTTTCCTATTTGAGGAGGGATGGAACCGTTAATGAAGTTATAAGAAATGTCAAGAACCTTCAAATTGGTGAGTTTGGCCAGTGAAGGAGGCAACTCACTTGAGAGACTATTGTCGGACAAACTGAGAAGAGTTAGTTGGGAGAGCTTTCCTATTTGAGGCGGGATGGAACCATTAATGGAGTTAGAAGAAATGTCAAACATCTCCAATTTGGTGAAATTAGCGAGTGAAAGAGGCAACCTACCAATGAGTCTATTGCGAGACAAGTTTAGATGAGTTAGTTGGGAGAGGTTACCTATTTGAGACGGGATGGAACCCTGAATGAGGTTATAAGAAATGTCAAGAACCTTCAAATTGATGAGTTTGGGCAGTGAAGGAGGCAACTCACCAAAAAATGTAGTGATTAGAAGAAATGTCAAGAAGCTCCAATCTGGTGAGATTTGCTAGTGAAGGAGGCAACTCACCAGTGAGGTAATTGCCAGACAAATTGAGATGAGTTAGATAGGATAGTTTACCTATCTCCGCAGGGATTTCTCCACCGAAATCGGAGCCACAACCGTTGGTGAGTTGAATTGTAGTGAGGTATGGAAAAGCAACCACATTTAAATCACTAAGCCAACGCCACCCTATTGAAACCCAGCATTCTTGAGTTGACCTCAACTCAGTAACACGACCACCGCGATTGCAAGTGATGCCAGTCCAGTTGCAATGATGAAGAGTTTGTGGTGAGTACTCATAAGGCCACCAATTCCTCAACGCCTCCAATTCAGCTCTATCATCACCATTACTAGTACTTGTGGTGGTAATAAGCAATATGCTACTGCAGATGATGATGAACCTAATTATTACACACATCATAAATTCCAAATGGAGCTAGGCTACTTGATATATCAGCTTATCATGAATATAATGTATTGATTGATATTTCATTCATTCATATACCAACTGCCATGCCATGCCTTGGCTATCTGTTCAAATAAGTCTTTCCACATCATAAAACACGGCTAGACTTAGAAATTAAGCCAGTCAATGGCCCCACCCAACCTCAAATAACTTTCCACACATAGAAAATTAATTTGTGTGATCCTGCTGCACCCATGCATTTTCTTCAAGATATAAAGGCGTTGGTGGGACTGCAAGGGATCGACCGTGTCATTACAATTTACAACAATCCAAATCAAATGTCATTTTCTTCAATACTTATGTTTTAATTATTATATAGTCGAGTCCATGGTCTATGATTTATTAATTAATTATATTTTTTCTATTGTATATACTCAAAACTATTAAATCTTGTACTCCTCTTTTCTAGGTCGACTCACACGAAATTAACAATGTTTAGACAATTCTTGTGGACTTCGTCTATATAAAACATAGTTTTGACTTTAATTAAGCGGGATTCAATTCGTTTATACATACTCGTTAGTTGACTGTGGAATTGATCCTTATACTATTGTTCAAACATCTTAATCCATCAATATTATATTTCATACAATATGTAGATGCATTTTTATTGTTTAAATGTATAAAATCTTGTACAATTCAAAATAAAACTCTGAAATATTTTTCACTTTTTTTTTTTGACAGAAAATAAAATTATATTGAGCAGCTTTCACTATTAAATATTCAAATTTTATCACAAACTCTAAATGATAATTTGAATCAACAATCAATTATATATAATTATCTTCTATTATTTATATTTTGAAATTATGATACGAAGAATTCTCGTATATATGTGTTATGTCTCAAAAATAGAACTAATGTTTTTATCTTCATCTCAAATTGTCATTTCACTATATTTATATCCAAATTTAATCATTTTATTTAATTTATATGTTACTATTTTTTATTTAATTAAAATTCACATTCATTTAAAAAGAGAGAAATTTAGTGGAGTAGTAATAAATAAAGAAGTTGAATAAATACAATATATAAGTAGAAGTACAAGAAAAAAAAATGGGAAAGATAAATAGACAAGTGCTGCTATGAACATGAATATTGAACCATAAAATAAGAGCATAAATATATACTAAAAGGTTTTAAACAATTGGTGGAGGCCAGTGCACCCATGGGCCTTACCTAGGTCTGTCTATGATGGTATGTACTCAATCAGTCAATTGTATACAAATTTTTTTTTAAAACTATAAATAATACTGTTATAAATGATGTGATTGAAAGAGAGAAAATAATATGTTAAAAGTAGAATACAAAACTTTTTGTACAACATTCAAGAAAAAAAAGGGTAAGAAAGTTGTAGAACAAGGGAGGATTAATTTTGGTTTGAATTTATGAGTAGCATGAGCTCGATTGCTTGCAAGAATTTGGTACACAAAATTAATTATGAGCATATATGTTTTACATAGATAGAGGAGAAATATCATAAAAAGTAAAGGACACTTTATCAATAAAGAAAATAAATTTAATCAAACATTTAAAAGACGAGTCAGACCTATTTATTAATAAACTTAAATTTAACTGATTTTGAGTTTAATTCAAACAGACTAGTATTAAAAATAGATCTAATTTAAAAAATGGTCTTATTACTAGCAAGTCACCAAACCGATTTATTATACTGACGGTACTTGTAGTTTTCATTTTTTATTTTTCTTTACATTTGTTTGAAATTTTTCTTAACATTGTAGAAAATATTAATTAAAGACTTTATGTATTTTTATCAATTAACACATAATATAATTTTAATCAAAATTATAATAAATACAAAATATTTTTAAAATAATTAATTAGCAAAAGTTAGAATAAATTAAAATTTATTTTAATTGCAATTTTAATATATTTTTAAAAAATCTGAAATATTTCACGCTTCCATCGATAATGAACCTATGTCTTGCTCGTGCTCTCTCTCCTTCGAACCAAATCCCCATACCAAAGCGTCGTCGTCGCCTAGGTCGCTAGGTGGTTTTGCTGCAAATTTGTTAATTAATTTCAGGACTTAGAGTTCCTAACTTTCTATCAAGTGAAATTTTGTGCAATTGGTCATATAAAGAAGAAGAATTTTGTGATGCTTCTGAATTGAGAGATCAAAAAATTTAATTTTTTTTTATGGATTAAGAAGAAGAGTATCAGAGCATGTGTTTAAGCCTTAAGGTATGAATTTCTTCTTTTTTTTGTTATTTAATTAGTTTATTTCTCCCTTCGTACAATTTCATATTTTGAAGTTAAAGTTTAGTGGAGGCCACTTTGGACATAATGTGTAGATAAAGGGAAATATGCAGGGACGGAGGGAGAGAGGGGCCGGGTCACTGGCCCCCACCCATTTTACAAAATTTCTTTAATAATTTTTTTTTAAAATATTAAATAATAAAAGAAAAAAGAAAAAATAATTATAATTAATCATATCTAATAGTTATGTAACAATTTCTAAATGCATTAGTAAAATATTACTAGTGCAATTATTACTTTCTCCATCTTATAATATACTTGTTTTGTGTATAATTAAATAACATTTTTTTTTACAAATTTATCTTTCATTATCATAAAAGATTGAGGGAAAAAATGAATGAAAGTATAAGAGAGTGGAATAACTTGCTTCAATTATCAAGAAGGAAAGATGAAAAAAGTATTAAAATAAAAATGATAGGAATTTACATATGAGTAATTTAGGGAGAAACGTGGTAAAAATAGCTAAAAATAATAAATTTTTAAAACAAGAATTAAGACTAATAACGTCAATCAATATGAAACGAGTGAAGTATATAACAATTTAAAACATAAAAATTAAAAGATGCTCGTATATAGACTGTATAAATATTATTTTGTAGGTAATGAGCGGAATGAATGAAACTTTTATTGAAACATATTAAAACTTAACTTGATTCATTAGTAATATATTATATGTTTTATAAAAATTTATAGATATTAAAAGTGAAATTTATTATTCATAATTGAACCCCCATCCAGTTAGTTTCTGGCTCCGTTATTGGAAATATGAATATACTCAAATGCATAAATCAAATAGCGTTTGTGTCGCTAACAATGTCAACATTATATATTTTGTAGAAGTATTGTGAACTCACAATCCAATTCAAAATGTAAAGAGAAAAAAAGGTAAGAAAACATTCATAACTTGATAAAATAAAACTGATACAACCTAATTATATCTCGTGAGTTCAATCAGAATACATGAGCTGGGACACTGATATGCAGCGCAGCGGCATTGGCAGTGGCAGTGAGCGAACAGCGAATTCCCGAGAAACCTGAAGCATTGATGGCCGAGACTTTGGGTCTGCACGTATGCAACTGAGCGCTATTTTCACTGCACGAACCACGTCCCTAGATACCCTTATATCATCCAGAGATGGTAGTCTCTTGTCTAACAGGTCCTGGAGCATCATGTTTTCGGAACATCTCGTGGAAAATAAGTGGGACAGAAAATCCGCTAGATGATTCCCCAACATGGTTTCCAAGGCCACCACACCGAAGCTATAAACGTCACATTTTTCAGTAACAACCATGGTGTATGCCAGTTCTGCACATTTATTAATCAACTTCATAATTAGCTAGATGCATATATAAACTCATTATTGACCTCTCATTTGCCACTTCAACTAAGAAAAGGCGTACCTGGTGCAATATAACCATGAGTCCCGATGAGCAGAGTCTGATTGGATGAATCAGGATCCAACAATCTTGCTGTCCCGAAATCGGACAAACAGGCTTCAAGCTTTGAATTCAAAAGTATGTTGCTACTGGATATGTCCCTGTGAATGATGGGCGGGGTACAATCGTGAAGCATGTAAGACAGAGCATCCGCAATGCCCTTCACCACATTTACTCTCTTCACCCAATCTAGATCCACGGCTTCCTCTGCATCCATCAACACACACAACAGGCTGCCCTTTTCCATGTAATCGTAGATGAGAAACATACACCATGATAGGATATAATGATGTCATATCATCTGGAAAACGCCCATCTGAAAGATACTCACCCTTTGAGTAAAGATTATCTGCAGATGAGATATTATTGGCGTCTGAATGAGACCGTATCTCCAAATTTTGTGGGTATCCTTTTAGATATTCAGATCTGAATATCATCTCTCCTAACTATGTTGGTAAGCCTCATCTCGGGGCTCAAAAACATGATGGAAAGAGACACCGAAGCAGAACCGAATATCTTTATGATCATACCCCTCAAAGACCTTAACTTAGAATCATGTATCCACAGAGACTCTCATCATGCAGATTTGAATCCAGGACAACTCATCTTGGTGGTCCACACCATGTACTATTCTCTGCCCATAACATAATTTATTGTAGGTGAAAAATCCCTTTTCCTTCATTCAAATAACAGAATAGGACGATGACATGGCGTGGTCCCCTAGGCTAAAACCCTAGCTCCAGAAATTACAATATTGCCCTCAGGCCTTGCAGGTATAAATAACATCATTTTAATATCTTAAAGGTTAACTCACTTTTCCATATAAAAACTCTCTCTCTCTCTCTCTCTCTCTCTCTCTCTCTCTCTCTTTTATCACTCTCAATACACAACTCATTCATAAAAGATTCACTGACTTGAGCGTCGGAGGGCCGTCGCCGGAATCCTCTCCGGCCCGGTTTTGTTGCAGGTCCACGAGTTCCAGATCTCCATCCAATCATCCAAGCCAGCATTAAGGGATTTCCAAAGGATCAAACTAGGTATTGTTGGTCCTGAAAGGAGTATATAACAAGTGTATTGGGGGGGGGGGGGAATACACTTGTATGCAAATCTTTTCAACTTATGATCAAACCAGAGCTCAGCAAGGTTGTCTTGGACAACTCTGCTGAAGATGATTAACTCTTCTAAGATAATCAAGCCACTAAGTACTATTGAGTACTTAGTTGAATAACTATCTAGGGGAGTTATATGTGCGGAATAGTGGTTGGCCCTTTAAGTTTAGACTCCTTAAGTTTCTGAAATCACTTAGTTAATACAATACAGTCCAATTTTCAGGGAACTTGTCCAATACAGTTTTTGCACAATCTTTGAATATGTATCTTTGAAAGATCAGTTTTGTGTGCAGTGTTGAATGAATGTAAGTACTTGTAAAGTAAATCAACACAGGAGGTTATAGTGGTTCAGAGACTCAAGCTCCTACATCCACTTTCCCTGATTTAACAGGATAATTCCTTCACTCTTGAAATTAACTTGTTTTATAGTGCCAAGGTGCACTTGATCAATAACACCACTCCTTGGTGAATTGATCCCTAGGATGTCTAGAGTCCTAGTACCCTCTTCTCAACTCAGAACTGAACTGTTCTTCTCTCAACAGTCAGCTCCTACCACTTCTATTACTACAACCTTCTCACTTTCTCACTTGAAAGAGGTATGGTTGAAGTAAGGTTCCAACTAATGAGATATCCTTTACAATGAAGATCAGTGTATAAGGATAGGATATCTCTCTAAGCTTGTGTATGGATATACAATTGAGTTCAGCTTAGAAGAAGTGTATGAAGACTAAGATAGTCTTTGAAAGCTTGTATGTTCTATGAGCTTCAGAATACTTGAGTAGTTGGATTCTGTTGAGGTGCTTTCAAATGGTCTTCACACTTCTGTATTTATAGACAAAATGGAGGATTTTCCCGTTGGAGAGGCAGCCCCAAATTGCTATAAATGTCTTCCTTGAGCTCTTCAAACTGGAAGACAGTTTCTTGATAGTGACATGTCCTCATTTGGGTAATAAACGGCTTGTAAGACTTTGTCTTCTTTCTGCAGCACTTTTCCCAATGTTTTGACTTCTTGTTAGGACTTGGACATGGCTTCTGAAGATTGAACCAATGATAGGACAACATTCCTTATCAAATGGACAACTCTCCTTATTACTATCAGCAGTTTTGCTTATCAGCAAAGTTGGCTTGCTCTTCATCAGATGACTTGGCTCTTTCCCTTTTCTTCACTTCAATGTGATCTTTGTATAGAGATTCTTTAGGGAATAGTTGCCTCTAACTCTTCAGCATGGTTGACCTTTTGTTCTGGTTCAAGCTTGCTGAGACAACTCTTCTGGGACAACTCTCCTGATTAGCATGTTTGGTCTTTTAGCTTCAGAGTTATTGCTTTTACAGAGTTCACTTCTCTGGACAACTCTCCTGATCAGAGCTTTTGACTAATCTTGTCCTTTTGAGCTTTGCAATCTTCTTCTTGCATAGAAGTAACTCTTCTGGACAACTCTCCTGATCAGAGCATCTTCACAGAAGTAACTCTTCTGGACAACTCTCCTGATCAGAGCATTTGATTTTCTATGGAGTATGCTTGTCCTTAGTGTTTGTTCCAGATTTTGAGCCTTGAGGGGACTTGATCTTGATCATCCTTAAGCATATGTTCCCCCTCAAAATGTGCATCTAGTCATCTAAGAGCTGCCTAACATATCAACTTCTCATCTAGCCTTATACTATGTGTTCCAACACATTTTGAACACAATCATCTTGACTTAGGCATGTCTCAGGGGGTTTTGGTATTTAATCAAAACATGTATCATTTTATTCCCAACAGGTATTATTCCACTTCACCCATTTTCAGAGAGGTTCATATCTGAACTCGTTTTTATTTTATCAAATGGCGCCGTCTGTGGGAAACCAAGCTGAGGCGTGAGGTTTCTCTATATATCTATCTTTTCCAAAAGAAAAACAAGGTTCTCACGAAGAACTCGCATGATGTATCTAGTTTGAATGTTTGGTTGTTTCTTTTTTCTTATCAAACTAGTCATGGACGATCAAGTGTCTAAAAATCTGAATGAGGCATTGGAGGAAGTGGCTATCGCCACTGATAAGGGTGCAGCGGACAAGGCCTTGGCATCAGATGGAGCACCTACAATCCCATCCTCTTCTATGGGCCCTGTTATCACGATGACTGTGGAAAGTCTGAGAGAGCTAATCAACTCAGAGGTGACGCGAGCTCTAGCCAATAGAGAAGTGCCCACAATGGGCACCCCTGTAACCCCAGCAACTGTTAATGTCGTGGAAGATCCGCTCAACCCGAAGCAAACTGCTCCCACTCCAGGAGAGGAGTCAACAGAGGTGGTATCTATCCCACCTCCGGGAGCTCCGAGTCCAAGAAAGAGGAAGGAGAGAGCTGTACCTCCTATAGTGAGAGAGGAGGAAGACAGTTCCGGAGAAGAATATGTTCAGTCCTCAGCTCAAGATACCGTGAACACTGAGATCATGGCTCTAAGGAAGGAAATGGAAGAGATGAGAAAGACATGTGGTAAAGCTGTTACCTCTGGAGGCAGGGGAGTCTGTTCGCCCTTCTCACCAGAAATTCTTTTAGACCCCTTGCCAAAGAATTTTAAGACATTATCATATGAGTACGATGGCACCTCTGACCCTCAGGAACATCTCCTACGGTTCCAGAATGGTGCTATACTCCACCAATACACTGATGGAGTCATGTGTCGTGTCTTTCTGACAACATTGACAAAAGCAGCTCAACAGTGGTTTGCCTAGCTACTGCCCAATTCCATCCGCTCGTTTGAAGAAATGAGCTCATTGTTTTTACATCAGTTCGCAAGTGCTCGCAGGCAAGTGAAAACTTCACTGTCTTTGATGAGCTTGAAGCAGAGGACTGGCGAAGGATTGAGAGCTTATTTGAGAAGATTCAATAAAGCAGCTCTAGAGGTCCCCAACGCCACGGGGGAAGTGAAAATCAATGCCCTCACCCAGGGACTAATAGAAGGAGATCTGTTCAAATCATTGGCTAAACGTCCGCCACTGACGTTTGATGAGCTACTAGCCAGAGCTGAGAAATATATTAACTTGGAAGAGATTCAAAATACCAAGAGAGGAGAGGACAAGCCTTCTAGTGTAAGGAAGGAAACCGGAGGAGAGAAGAGAAGAAGGTATGAAGAGAAAGGGTTCAGATCTGAATCTAGATCTTTCAGTCATTACACTCCTCTGACCAAACCACATTCACAGCTGCTAGAGGTGGTACAGAACCAGCCTGGGTTCAAATTCCCTTATTCCGCTAAGGGAGGTCCAAAAAATCCCAGATCTGACAAATTCTGTAAATATCATAACGACTACGGTCACGACACAGATCAGTGTCGACATCTGAGAGATTTTATCGAGAGGATGATTAGGGAGGGGCAGTTAGCTGAGTACGTGAGAGCAGAGCGAGATAAACAATATGTCAGGAGAGATGATAGAGGAAAAGGCAAGGAACTAGCTGCTCCAACCCCGAAGGATGTTCCTCCTCCCAAAAGAGGTAACATAACAATGATCACTGGTGGCCCAGCCAATGGAGATTCTAACAGAGCTCGGAAAGCTTTCGTTAGAGAAGCGAGCGCTTAGGGAGCGGAGGTGCATAAGGTGGCAGAAGTAAGTGGGATGCCCGAAGTTCATTTCGGACCGGCAGACATGGGGAATATTATGCAGCCCCATAGTGATGCCCTTGTGATCACAGCGGAGATTGGGGGATATGATGTGGCTCGTGTTTTCATCGACACTGGTAGTTCGTGTGATATAATATTCAAAGAGTGTTTTGAAAAAATGGATCTGAACGTCAAGGTGGTCCCAGTCAAGACGGCCTTGTATGGATTTGTGGAAGGAGCGATTCAGCCTCTGGGGCAAGTTACCCTGCAGTTGAGAATCGGAGAATACCCAATACAGAAAGTTAGAATGGTAGATTTTCTGATTGTAGACGTTCCCTCATCTTATAATGTCATCATCGGGAGATCTGCACTCAACTCATTGCAAGCGGTAGTATCTACATATCATATGAAGATGAAATTCCCGGTAGGAGAAGATGTAGGAGAAGTTTCTGGAGATCAGACCAGTTCCAGGAGGTGTTATGTAGATACTATCGTCAAAGCAGATAGAACATTCAAAGGAGATCAAGGTCGTGGAGACGACCCCAATGGCAAAAGGATGAAAGTTGAGGAGATGATGGAAGAGGATCCACATATGCAAATCCAACCAGAGGAGGAGACCATAGTAGTAGAACTCCTTCCGCACAAGATTGGATGTTCCACAAAAATTGGAACCCAAATGAGCCATGAGATATCACAGAACTTGATCCACTATTTGAGAAACAATGCAGATATTTTTGCATTCCACTCTGCAGATCTCACGGAAATCGACACTGCACTGGCTATGCACAGCCTCAATGTAAACCCAGAAGATAAGCCAATAAAGCAAAAATTGAGGAGGTTTGGAGCTGAGAAGGACAAGATCATAATGGGGGAGGTAGAGAAGTTGTTGATGGCCAAACACATTGTGGAGATCCAGTTCCCGGAGTGGCTATCTAATGCAGTTATGGTCTCTAAAGGAGCTGGAAAATGGAGGATGTGTATTGATTTTCGAGATCTTTGTAATATCCCTAATTTTTTATAATATTTATATACATACATTTAATTTATTTTAAGTCATACAATTTATATTTATTAAAATAAATATTTAAATCCTATTTTAAATTCTAATCCTCATTACAAGCCCAAGCCCAATTTTAATATCAACATAGGAGTATATAATAGATTTTAACCTAATTTTACTTAGGAAGTCTTGAATTCTTTTTCTCCAGTAACGCAGCGGCGTACGGTACTTCTCCTCCTTGATCCATTTTCTTAAGTTTCTCCTTTTTAATTATTTAATGACATAACTATTTCAGCATCTATATTTTTGTATTCAAGATGTGGGTATAACACGTGGTGTTTCCTGTTGATGGGTGTTGTATGCAATGAGTACGTGTAGTTGGATTAAGAATGAAGATTAATTAATTATATCTCTAAAGATTCATAAGGATTAAATTAAGGTCTCCATAAAGGTTTTAAGGTCTCTGTAGAGGAGTCATGTGAAGGTGTAAATTATACAAGTCATGAACTTTATTACAGGTTATTAATGGTTTCTTAGTTTCGCTTTCTTTTAATAAAATTAGGTATAATAATTATTTAATTGAATTAATAGGAATAGTTTGATGAGACGCATGATATACTAAGTGAACTTGCGATTTTGTTTTTTTAATATATCGATATGTGAGTTAACTTTCTAAACAAATTTAATTTTATGCTTAGGTAACGATAATCGCGAGCTGTAAATTAAAGACTTTTGCATTCATTTCATCCACGACAATCATTTTGATGTGGGGATTTCTATCTTGATTTGTTTGTCATTATTAAATGTGATGTGCGATTATATTGATATTCATGCGAAATATATGATTTCTAACTTATTATGTTTGTCACTATTAAAATCATGTGCGATTATTTTGATATTCATGTGAAAGATATACAAGGATAGGTCATTTGACCTTTATAAACGAGGATAGGTCATTTGACCTTTATAAACGAGGATAGGTCATTTGACCTTTATAAACGAGGATAGGTCATCTGACCTTTATAAACGAGGATAGGTCTTCTGACCTTTATAAACGAGGTGATATTATTGAAATGCTATTGAATTACATGTTAGCGTGATCTATCGATATTATTGCTTGTTGTATTTAGTTTTGACAAACTTATCCCCACTGAGCTGTGGTTTGCTCACCCCTTCATTTTAACATTTCAGATTGAGGAGTTGGTGGCGGAAGGAGGCGATGGAATGTCGGTCACATCATTTATTATTATACATTAATTTATTTAAATTTTCAGTAATTCAACTGTGAGAATTTTAAGAGAGACAAATTTGACATGGTTGCTATTTCAAGTTAAATTCCTTTCTATGCCTTATTTAATCCTTAAGACTTCAAGTTCAAAAAATTCTAGTTCATGCTCTTTATTTTTAAATCATTAGTTATTTTAGAAATTTTCATTTCTATGAAAATTGGGGCGTGACAATCTTAATAAGGCTTGCCCTAAAGATCACTACCCCCTTCCTCGAATTGACCAGCTAGTTGATTCCACATCTGGTTGTGAATTACTCTCTATGATGGATGCTTATCAAGGATATCATCAGATTCGCATGGATCCAAAGGATGTACCTAAAACAAGCTTTGTGGTGTGCTGTGGCACATATGGGTATGTGGATATGCCTTTCGGGCTAAAGAACGCTGGAGCCACTTATCAGAGGATGGTGGATCTGGTCTTCAGAGAGCAAACTGGTAAGAGTATGGAGGTGTATGTGGATGATATGCTGGTCAAAACTTTGAAAGAGACAGATTACATTCGAGATCTGGAAGAGATTTTCCAGGTAATACGAAAGAGTGGAATGAAGCTTAATCCAACAAAGTGTACCTTTGGGGTACAATCGGGTAAGTTCTTGGGTTACATGGTAACGCCTCGGGGGATTGAAGTAAACAAGGAGAAGGTGAGAGCAGTGCTGGAGATGCAAGAACCTCGAAACATAAGAGAAATTCAGAGGCTAAATGGTCGTATTGCAGCACTGAGTCGTTTCATCTCTCGATCAGCGGAGAGAAGTCTCCCCTTCTTTAAAATTTTGAGGAAAGGAGCTCAATTTAAATGGACTGAAGAGTGTGGAAAAGCTTTTGAGGAACTAAAGATCCATCTCTCCACCGTACCCCTACTAACTAAACCTGTCAGAGGAGAAAACTTATTCTTATATTTCTCTGTAGGTGAACAGTCATTGAGCTCTGTTCTCCTCAAAGAAGAAGAGGGTCAGCAAAGACCCATATATTATGTGAGCAAGATGTTACAGGGGCCAGAGGAGAGGTACTCAGAACTGGAGAAATCAGCATTAGCAGTGATGGTAACGGCTAGGAGGCTTAGACCTTACTTCTTAGCCCACAAGGTGGTGGTGAGAACCAATCTTCCTCTAAGACAGACAATGGGGCGACCAGATCTGTCAGGGCGAATGGTAAAATGGGCCGTGGAGATAGGAGAATATGATATAGAGTTCGAACCCAGAACTGCTATTAAGGCACAAGCCCTAGCGGATTTCATCCAAGAAACTACTCGTCCCTTGGAATTGAAAGAATGGAGAGCATATGTAGATGGCTCATCTACCATATCCGGAAGTGGGGCAGGAATTGTAATTATCTCTCCGTCAGAGGAGGAATTACTGTTGGTCCTTGGTGGAGTATAACACAAGTGTATAGGGGGGGGGGGGAATGCACTTGTGTATGCAAATTCTTTCTTTTTTTTGACAAACTGGTCTATCAGGCAAGTTGTCTCACAACTGGCCTGAGTGTGAACTTTGATAGATACTTTTCATACTGATTACTATTGAGTGATCAGTTGGCTAAATATCTAAAAGAGTTGCTAAGTGCGGAATGTGGTTGGCCTTTGACTTAAAGAAATACTCCAAGTTAATTTCTGAAAAGATGCAGGTTATCAGGGACTTTGTCCAAAAAAGATTTTCTTGCTTACTGAGTTATGTTTCTTTAAAATATGTTTGAATGTAAGTGAAAATAAGAATGCAGTAAGTAAATGGCACACAAATTTATAGTGGTTCAGAGACTCAAGCTCCTACATCCACTTTCCCTGATTGAACATGATAATTCCTTCTCAATGGAATTAGCTTGTTTTATAGTGCCAAGGTGCACTGATCAACAACACTCTCTTAGTGTTTTGATCCCTAGGATAACTTGAGTCCTAGTGCTCAATCTCTCTGAGTTAAGGCTGTGATTCACAATAACAGTCCTTAACTCCTCGCTTCTACAACAAACTCTCTCTTCACTAAATGAGATAAGGGTTTGAGGTTTGGTTCCAACTAGTAGAGATATCCTTTACAATAAGAACAGTGTAAAGGCTTAGGATATCTCAATGCTAAGCTTTGGATGTTTACAAATATTGGCTTAGCTAAAAGAAGTGACTCAGGAAACTTGGAATTCTAGAGAACAGCTTGGTTTCCTTTGAAAGCTTGATGATAGTTTGATAGCTTGTAGTTGGATATGAATCCCTTTGATCACTTCTGTATTTATAGGCAAATTTGAACAACTAACCGTTGGAGGGATAACAATTCAAATATGTCTATTTGCAGCACCATTGAAACGGCTAAGAAGCTTGGCATCCTTTTATCCACTGTGTAAAAGGGCTCTTCAATGGTTGCTTGAATAAATGTGTTGACTTCTGACAAATGTGGCTGAGAAGACTTGTGTCAGTTTCCAATTTTGCACATTGTCCTAGGTTGATTTGTGGCAAACTCTATACACAACCAACGGTCAGATGGGACAAGCTCCCTGAACATTCCTGCTGCAGTTTAGAATGTTCCAACATTCATTCAATGCTTCACTCTTTAATGCTCTAAGTCTTCAATGCTTGTTTCAGGCATGATTGGCAATAAATGCTTCATTGAATGTGTCTTTTGCATTCAATGCTTTTGATCATTTGTACTTCAACTGTCTTGATCTTTTTCATTTATGAACACATCTTTATTGTTCTTGATCTCTTCAGCTCAGTTGTCCATTTGATCAGCTTGTCTTGAATAGATCAGCAACTTTCTCCTATAGACCTATCAAGCTGCCTAACATTCCAGCTTTGGACAACTATCCTGATCACTAAAATCTCATAACACTTCTGAGATTTTTTACTTAAGCATTTTACAAACTAAAGTGCACTGAGACAGCTTGCCTGAACTTGACTTGAGCATATCTCAACTAATCTGATCATCATCAATCAGGGGTTTTGGTATCTAATTCAAAATCATTTTATTCCCAACAATTTCCCCCTTTTTGATGATGCCAAAACCTATTACAAAGGAACCTTGACTTATACTATACTTTACCTCCAGGGAGAGTGAACTGGTCAACTTGCCTGAAAGAAACTGTTAGCACAATAAATCAAGTAATATTTGTCAGGATAGGTTAGTTGAGATAATGAGTTATTATCTCTTTGATAGAAACATAGTGATCCTTTTATATATATGATAGAGCATTACAGAGCTGAAAGTCAAAAGGAACTCACTAGTCTAGAATAGCAAAAATAACAAAAGAAATCATATCAGCAGAATAGGGAAAAAGATGAACTTATCCTTCACAGAGTTCCATCATCTTGAGGAGCAATGCCATACTGAGCCCATACTCTTTTCTTCAGCTCCCAGATCTCTTTGTTGGTTCCTCTAGGGCCAGGCTTCAGTTTCTCCATCCTCATGATGTTGATAAATTCTTCAAGTATCTTTCCCTCATCAATTAAGTTCCCATTGAACTTAGGAGGCATGTACAGAATTGGACCAGGGGCCTTGAATTCAACTCTTGCCATATCAGCTGCTGCAAACAGCTTTTGATAGAGGTCCCTGTGGTTCTCAAACATAAACTGGACAAAGACTTCATCCACACTCTCTCCAAGCCACTTTCCAATGACATAAAAGTCATATACAAAACTTCTCTTGGCCTCCTCCCATGCATCATTCAGTGAGATTGGAACCCACTTATCATGGTGAGGGTACTGAGTGTCCCATCTTTGCAGCATTTGAGGTTTGAGTCTTCTGTAAGAAGCCCTCCTTCTTGGAGCTCTGAAGTTTGCCCTTCTTTCATCCCTTGCCTTGTTGGCCTCAACCAACTGCTCCATCCTCTCTTTAGCTCTCTGAAGAGCTAGCTTCTCCTGAGTTTCTGGATCTTTTCCAAAACCTTCTTCAAACAATTTAGAGGGATCATCAGCAAGTTTGGGCACACCAACTTCAGGCTCTTTGTCCTGTACATCCTTTTCAACATTTTCTTCTTCAATTGCAGGCAGCTTGGCTGCTCTCTTCAATCTCTTTGATTGCCTTACTGGAGTGGATTCTTCAGACTGAAATTCTGAAGGCAAAGTCAGGCTGGTTGGGAATTCATTGAAGGCTTCCAATTCCTTCCTCTTTCTTTCAGATGACCTTGTCACCTTCCCCCTTACTTCAGCAACCTTTTCTTTGGGGTCAAGTCCAGCTGACTCACCACCAGGCCTTTGTTGCCTCCTTGCCTGACTCTCCATTGCAGACATCATGGACTCTTTAACAGCAATTTGAATCTACTCTTCTTTAGTTAAATTCTCAATATTCATTGGGCCTTTGCCTTTCCCAATGTCTTCTACTGCCTCCTCCTCACTTTCAGGAACCTTTTCCTTTCCCTTGGATTCACCAATCACCAAGGTTCCCTTTGCCCTTGCTCTCTCTCTTTCCCCCTTTTTGGCATTATCAAAACACTGGGGCTTCAAGTCACTTATAGTGACAGAGAGATGTGAGTGAGCATGAGTGAGGGACTTCAACTCCTGCAGTAGGTAAACATTCTCATCATGAATGTTTTGCATTTTATCATCTGCCATGCTAAAAAAGGTGTGAACTGGCTTCATCTTTTGAGTAACAATTGCATCCAATGTGGCTTTCAGTGATTGATCAAGTTTGGCCTGAAGTTGTTCAGTGAGATTGGCCACAACTTGATCAGACACTTTGGCCATGAGTTCAACAGTGAACTTCTCAGCAGCCTCTTTCACCATTGCAGCTTTTAATTCTTCTGCCTTCTTCCTCTGAGCTGCTGTCCTTTGCCTTAGAGCATCCTTGATTGTCTTTCTCAAGGCTTTCACATTATGCTTGTACAAATCTTTGAGACCCTGCTGCTCTTTCTTCACAGATCTTGTGAATTTTACCATAGCATCCTTGGCCTTTGTCACTTCAGTTGAAACTGTTTGCAGTCCAGTTTCAACTCCACATATTCTTGCATCCAATGTGGGAAAAATCACCTCTTCTGAGCCAGTTAGCCTCATCTCCACAGAGGCTAAAGTCTTTCCTTGGCCATCAAGAGTATCAATGGTTGCTGCATGTGCCTTACCAACCTCCTTGACCAGTGTGTCCAACTTCTCTGACTGTTCTCCAATAATGGAAGCAGTCTGAGTAGCAATCTGAAAGTTAGCCTCAGTTGTGTTGGCTTGCTCAAAGTAAATCTGGTTCAGTGTGGACACATTTGCTGAGACTGCTTCAAGGTCAGTGTCAGCATCAACTGGTATATCTGTCAGGGAGGCATCTGCAAAAATTTGCTCAATTGTGACAGCAACAGAATCTGCAAAACTAAGAGTGTTAGTAAAAACTCCCTCAACACCCTCATTTTTTCTTTCTCCCATAAGGTCTGATACATCAGCACCTTCTTTCTCTTTTTCAACTATATTCTTTTCTTCAATATTCATTTCAGATGGACTCACATTCATTTGAGAATCAGGCCTCCTTTCACCAAGGGATTCATCAAGTTCAGATTTGACTTGAAGAATTGCCTGACTCTCATATTGGGCTGCACCCAATATTTCTACCTCATCTCCCTCTATTTGTGGTGCACTCAGGGAACCTGTAATCACACAATCCTCACCATCATCTCCCTCTGAGTTTTTACCACTATCAGCCCTTTCAACTCCTTCCATTCCTAATCCTGACACCTCTATATCCTCAACAGGATCCACAGAGGGCAGTTGTTGGGAGATCACAGTGCTTGGGCATCCCAAGGCCACTGAGTCATCCTGAATGACTAAAGGCTGGTCAATGTCCAACTGACCTGAGATTGATGAGGCTTTAGCCAAACTAGCTTCTCCCATGGAAGTCTCAACATTGTCAAGCTGTGCCTCAGGTTCAAAAGAACCATCCTTGGCCAATGCATCTTGGACTGAGTCACCATCTTTGGTCAACTCCTCTGAATGATCAGAGTCCTTTTCAGAATGATAAGTCAAGTAATGTACCTGAGCAGAGTTGAGGCCAGGAGGGTTGGGATTAGTGTTATCATCATCATCATTGTCATCATCAGATGGGCTATCAGGGTGCCTGAGCCCTTGTGCAATTCTTTCTTACTCAGCTTGCACCTTCTCAGAGACAATTGTGCAAAACAGGGCCTCAGTGGTTAGCACACTGGATTTCTTCACATTTGCAAAGTTTAAGAGCCTGTTCTCTTCAACTTGCCACCAACTTGCTCCTTTATCCTGAATAGCCTGAGCTATTTCCACCATAGTTCTATCTTTGATCTCCACAAGAGCTCTGAGATCATAGAACTGTTGTTGCAGCCTAGGATACTCCTTCAATCCAGGATATAACTCATCCACATTAGCCTTGGCAATTTGCCTTAGCATCCCCTCATAAGTGTATTCTTCACCACTTTCATCTTCAGAAGAGTTGGCTTGGGATTCCGAAGGGTTGGATTGGGATTCAGGTAGGCTTGGCTGGATTTCGGGTAGATTGGGTTCAGAAGGTTTGGGTTTAGTGGAGCTTAAAACAAGTTGGGATTCAGGTGCTTTTGAGAGCAGTGTGCCTGAAGAGGTAATTGGAATGGCTGGAATGGATGGGAGAACAACTTGATCACCTTCTTGAAGAACAGTTTCAAGAAGTTTGGTATAGGAAAGAAGTCTTGGATCAAGTGGAGAAAAAGGTCTATCCTCAAGATTAACCAAATCTGCCAGCACATCAATACCTGATCTATCAGGGGCACCTTCAGGGGAGTAAACTTTCTTGGCAATGATTGGGGCATCCTCAGGAGTCTTGCACTCCTCTTCTTCATGCCTTGATGGGGATATTCTTTCTGATTGAATATCAGGAGAGTTGGCTTCAGGGCTGTTGGGCTTTGATTTGGATTTGGAGTTAGATCTGCTAGCTTGCCTGATCTCCTTGAAGAATTCTTTCTTCTTTTTCTCCTCTTCCATCAATCTTTGCTTCTCAGAAGTTTTAATTATTCTTTTCCTCCTTTCAGATCTTGTGGGCTGATCAAGATCTCTGAATTCTGTTATACTCTCAGGCTGTAAGGGGACAATCTCCCTGAATTCTTCACCTTCTTCAGGAGGGTTGACTCCTTCATCAGCAACCTTCTCTATCTCCTCAGAAGTGGCTCCTCCACTTCTTGACTGACTTTCTGGTGAAGATTCATTCAGAATCTTCTTTATCTTCTTCATCTTTGGCTGAGCTTTTGGTGGCTGGGCTTTCCTCTTTCTTGGAGAGGCTCTTGTGACTGGAACAATTGCAACAGCTTTCTTGGAGGCAGCCTCCTGCTTTCTCTTCTCTGTCTTAGAAGACATTTTTCTAAACATCACCTTTTGTGCAGGAAAAGGCTTTGGCTTTGCTTGTAGATGAGTGTAATGAGCAAATCTTTCCAAGAGCAGGCTGGCTCTTGTGCAGAACTGGAGTCTTCCATCAACCACCACCTTGTGGTGTTTCACCTCCTTAAACTTGTATTTCTCATTCATCATCTTGTCCAAAATAAAACTTTTCCAGTCAAATTTGACTCTCTTTTCAGCAGAGTCAATCACAGCAGCCATTACCCTGAGCTTTGGCATACTAATTTGTTCAACACTCCCAGAGTGACTTAACAAACTTTTCACCACACAATCAAATAAGTGCCTATAGACAGGTTTTAAAGTGTTTTTGTTCTGAGCACTCACAAGCTTTTTGGGTGTAAGCAGCCATGGAAAGTAGAACTCCTGATCATCTCCTTCCTTGTATGATTCAGGATTCTGGCCTTCTGAGGGTAGCCCAAAGCTAGCATCTAAATCCTCTGTAGTGAAGATGATTGTGTGTTGGCTTTCTTCTTCTTCATCTTCCTCAGCATATGTGAGCTTAGTGCACACATCACCCTTCTTGCCCTTCCATCTTAGGTGGGCAAAGAATTCTGCCATAAATGGATTTAGGCATGAATCAGGCTTGGTGCCAAGAAACTTTTCCAGGCCTGCTTCCCTAAGCCAATGGAGTACTGGCTCAACCTCCTTGTCTAGGCTGTCAAAGGCAACCAACTTTTCAAACCATAAGGAGTTTGGGTGGCTAAGGTAAGAAAAATCAATGTCCAAGGAGGAATCATTGAAATCTACAAGTTCTTCTCTTTTGATTTTGGGAGCCATGGATGTTTTTTTTTTTAGAGTAAGAAAGGTTTTGGAGAAAAGTTGCAGGTTGAGAGGTTTTGAAAATCTTAAGGGTTTGGAAAGTATGAGTGCGTGAGGAAGACAATGAAAATTGGGGAGTTTATATATGAATGGAATTTATTAACCGTTGGTTAATAGAATATAACCGTGGGTATTTTTGAAAGATCAATTGGATATAGTGGGGTAGTGGGCTTTCAACGGTTTGATGGAGCCTTGAATGTAAATCAATGGTCTTGATGGTGGCTCAAGAATTCATGAAATCTTAATTAAGATTTTTGCATTTAATGCTGATTTGCCATTTTGGAGGCAAAGATCTTCATAGTACACGCCATCCTAAAATTGGCCTACTCTAGGATCAAGAATTCTTTTAAATGTCTAATCAATGCCAAAAATAGCAAAGATTATCCAATTAATTCGGACAAACATCCTGAGGTGTGTTTTGACTTCCTTCTTGGTCAAACTGCCTGATTAACTTGCCTGAGTGGGTTCCAACATTGCTGACTGGGTCCCACTTGGACAAAGCTCCTGACCAACGTTGCTGAACATCATAAGGACAACTTTGCTGAGTTTCCCCTTTTTTTGGCTGACTGCTTCAGTGAGGTTGGTCAACTTTGCTGAAATTCATTTTTAATGAATTTCCCCCTTCTTATGAGCTTCCTTCCTTCACTCCTCCATCTTCCCTGGATCAAGTAAGCCCAATTCAGCTGAAAGTTCCAAGAACCTTGCTTCAGCCAATGGTTTAGTCAAGATATCAGCTTTTTGCTTATCAGTGTGGATTTTGACAAGCTTGATATCTTTCTTTTCAACATGATCCCTTATGAAGTGATGCTTTATATCCACATGCTTGCATCTGGTGTGGAGCACTGGATTCTGTGAGATAGCAATTGCACTATTGTTGTCACAGAATATTGGCACTTCATTTGAGATTACTTTGTAATCTCTCAATTGTTGCCTGAGCCAAAGTATCTGAGCACAGCAACTTCCAGCTGCTACATACTCAGCTTCAGTTGTTGAAGTTGCAACTGTATTTTGCTTCTTGGAGAACCATGAGATAAGCTTGCTGCCCAAGAATTGACAAGTTCCAGAGGTGGATTTTCTGTCAATTCTGCATCCTCCATAGTCTGCATCTGATTATCCAGTGAGCTCAATGTTGTCATCAGCTGGGTACCATAATCCAAGATTCTTAGATCCCTTGAGATATCTTAGAATTCTCTTGGCAGCATCAAGGTGACTTTTCTTTGGATTTGCTTGGAATCTTGCACACACTCCAACTGTAAATGTGATATCAGGCCTGCTTGCAGTGAGATATAGCACGGATCCTATGATTCCCCTGTAGTTAGTGGAGTTGGTTGACTCTCCACTTTCATCAGGATCCATTTTCCAGTTAGTATTCATAGGAATTCTGACTGGTTTACTAGTAGCACATCCAAATTTCTTGATCATGTCCCTTGTATACTTGGCCTGATTGATGAATATTCATTTCTTTGATTGAGTGACTTGAAGTCCTAAGAAGAAATTCATCAATCCCATCATGGACATCTCAAATTTTCTTTGCATGAGTTTGGAGAACTTCTCACATAACTTCTCATTTGGAGATCCAAATATAATGTCATCCACATAGATTTGGACTAACAAAATATCATCTCCTTCACAGATTCTGAACAAGGTTCTGTCAACAGTGCCTTTGACAAAGCCATGATCTAGAAGAAACTGTGATAAGGTGTCATACCAAGCTCTTGGAGCTTGCTTTAAGCAATAGAGAGCTTTCTTCAATCTGTACACCTTGTCTCCTTCTTCAAATCCTGGGGGCTGTTCAACATATACTTCTTCCTTGAGCACCCCATTGAGAAATGCACTCTTCACATCCATTTGATACACCTTGAATCTCATGTGAGCTGCATATGCTAGGAAGAGTCTGATTGCCTCAAGTCTGGCCACTGGAGCAAAAGTCTCATCATAATCAATCCCTTCAGATTGACAATATCCTTTGGCCACCAGTCTTGCTTTGTTTCTCACAATGATGTCATTTTCATTTTTCTTGTTTTTGAACACCCATTTAGTTCCAATGACATCTTGATGAGTTGGCCTATCTACTAGCTCCCAAACTTCATTTCTGGTAAACTGATTCAGCTCTTCTTGCATGGCTATGATCTAGTTGGTGTCTTGTAGTGCTTCCTCAATTTCTTTAGGTTCCTATTCTGAAAGAAAACAACAAAACAGAGCACTTTCTCCATGAAATCTTCTAGTTTTGATCCCTTCACTTGGATTACCAAGTATCAGGCTAGATGGCTGGTCTTGCAACCAAGTCCTTCTAGACCTGATCCTTTCAGGAGGATTGTCCTCATCTGAAGTTGGATCACTAGATTCATTAAATTCAGGAAAGTTAATTGAAGGATCAAGCTCAGGATCATATTCAGGGGTATTGTCCTCATTGTCAGATAAGTTGACATTTTCATTGGTTCCCCCTTGAATAGTGGATCCATTAACTACCTCAGCATTGCCTGCTTCTTCATTGGTAGTTGTTACCTGGCTTTGAACTGGGATGGGGTCAGTCAGTTCAATTTCTCCTTCATGTTGGTTGTCTACTGGTTGATTGCTATCAGGTAGGTTGTCCAGTTTTTGATTTTCATGAAGTTCAGGCTGGGCAACATCCACAAACACTGTTTCCTTGCTTTGAAGTCTTAATCTGGTTGTTCTTTGTGTTATCTCATCAATATTCAGGTTTCTATCCCTGAACTCATTAATAGATTCATCAAACACAACATGAGGTGTTTCTTCCACAATAAGAGTTTTGCAATTGTAAACTTTGTAAGCCTTGCTGATTTGTGAATATCCAACAAATATTCCTTCATCAGCTTTGCTATCAAAAGCTTTCAATTGCTCTTTCCCATTATTATGGATGAAACACTTACAACCAAATATGTGAAAATAGGCAACAGTGGGCAATCTACCTTTCCATATTTGATATGGGGTTTTACCTTGTCCTTTGGTGATTAAGGATCTGTTTTGAGTGTGACATGCAGTGCTAATGGCTTCAGCCCAGAACCTTTTAGGTAATTTGGATTCAGCAATCAAGGTTCTTGCTGCCTCCTTCAAGGTCATGTTCCTTCTTTCAGCAACCCCATTTTGTTGAGGTGTTCTTGCTGCTGAAGTTTCATGAGTGATGCCATTCTTGCTGCAATACTCATTGATGTATGAGTTTATGAATTCAGTGCCTTTGTCAGATCTGATCTTGACAATGCTTAGGCCCTTTTCATTGCTCAATCTCATCATCAATTCAGGTAGCTTGACTTGGGTCTCCTTTTTGTTCAACAAGAATACTACCCAAGTGTACCTGGAAAAATCATCAACAACAACTAATGCATATTTTCTTCCATTTAAACTTACTGGGATAATTGGACCAAATAAATCCATATGCAACAGTTGAAGAACTCTCTCAGTTGAGATGACAGGTTTTCCTTTGAATGAGGCTTTGATCTGCCTTCCTTCCTGACATGGCTGACATATGTGTTCTTTGGTGAACACTTGATTAGGCAGCCCTTTAACTAGAGAGTTTCTTGCAATCTTGTTGATGGTTTTGAAATTCAGATGATTCAATCTCTTGTGCCATAGCCAGCTTTGCTCATTTGTGCTTTTGGCAACAAGACAAATTGCTTCAGGGGTTTTGCTCCAATCTGCAAAATAGACATTTCCCTTTCTCACCCCTGTTAGTAGCACCTGTTGTGTTGATTTGTTTTTGATGGTGCATTCATTTGGTGCAAATTCAACACAGTATCCTTTATCACAAATTTGACTTATAGACAGCAAATTATATTTTAGGCCTAGGACATATGAGACATCAGTAATTTTAACACTACCAATGTTTAATGTACCATAGCCTCTTGTGATCCCTTGAGAGCTGTCTCCAAAGGTTACTGAAGGACCATCTTTTTCTATGAAGTCTGAGAGAAGCTCCTTGTTTCCAGTCATGTGCCTTGAACATCCACTGTCCAGGTACCATGCTGTTTTCTTGTTGATGCTTCTCTTCTTTTTGGGGTCCTTGCAGCCCTGCAAAGTCAAAATTTAGGTACCCTTTGAGTGTTGGGTCCTAGAGGGTTAGCTGTACCTTTTGGAACCCAAATCTGCCTGATAACTCTGATTGACTCAAAGTGACTGACTTGGTTTCCATTTACATCTACATACACAGTTTGACCCTTAAATGCCTTAGGTGCTTTCTGTGTATAAGTGTTGGTCTTGTAAGGTTCAGGAGGGTTGGTGTATTTCCTTTGGACATTTCTCCTGAAGTTACTAGACTTAGGTGCAGCTTGGAAAGACCTTTGTGGATAAGGATTTGGATGGCCTATTCCTTTTGTCAAGAAAAGTTCAGGCTTCCTGAATGTTTTATACCTATCAGAGGGGATTGGCCTTAATCCATTCAGTTGAGGTTGCCTCTTTTGAGTTGGCCTTTTCTGAACAGATTTTGGACAACTTCTCTGATAAGGATTCAGATAGGTTGGCCTTTCATTGGTTCTACCTTTCTGACCCTCATTTCTCCTGTAAACAATGTCTTTAACCTTTTCCTTTGGTATGGGTTTAGGGACATTGTTCACTGGAGTTGGTATAAAAATTCCTTTTCCCTTATCCTTGATTAGTGGTTGATTAACTTCCAGTTCATTTTGTTGTGCCACTGATCTTACAAAAGTCATCTTAGAATTGCTTGTGGAGGCAATACTAAGACCAGGTGAGGGTTCAAATGGATTATAGCCTAATCCATTCTTTTGAGCAAATGGTCTTTGAAACCCTTGAATTTCCTCTATTGCCTTAGCAGATTTGTTCGAGGCAGACATTTTCATTTTTAAGCTCCCCTTACTTAATTTTAGAGTATCAAATTCACTTGAGAGATTGTTAAATTTAGCTTGAAGAGTTCTAAATTCAAAATCCTTTTTCTTTAGAGTCACAGTTTGATCATCAATCAACTTTTGTTGTTCAGAGATTTTGAGAGACATTTCTCCATGTTCTCTCATAATCTGCTGATACAACTCAGATGATTTAATGTCAACCTCTGATTCAGGAAGATTGGGCATTTTAATTTTAGATCTCAACTGTTCATTTTCTCTCAGTGCTATATTGCATACTTCTTGCATTCTGGTGAAATCTTCTAACAACTTTTCAAAGTCAAGTTGGATTTCACTAGATTCATGTGTGTTAATTGAAATATTGGAAGATGAACATACCTCTTCATTTTCAAATGCCATTTGGCAGTCATCTTCACTGTCACTGTGGGAAAACAGTCCATCATCAGAAGAGTAGACACTTTCTTCACTTGCTGATTCTCCAGCTACCATGGCCTTCCTGTTGTTCATCCTCTTGTCTCTCTTGTTTTGCCTTTCTTTTCTTTCTTTGGCACTTAGGTCAGGACAATCATACTGAAAGTGACCCTTTTTCTGGCAATTGTAACACACATCTTCATCATCATTTTTCTTGCTTGAGGACTCCTTCCTTCTTGATGATGATGGTTCACCTTTGCTGTATTTCTTCTTATCAGCATATCTGTCTTCTTTATTTTCATCAGAGACTTTGTCCTCTGATTTATTATCAGGAGAACTGAATCTCCTTCTGGTTCTGTTATCTTGGTAGAACTTCTTGTATCTACCAAATCTGGAATTCAGCTTCTCAAATCTTCTAGCCATGAGTGCCAGTTCCTCCTTCATTTCTGATTTTGACACAGATTGAGAAGATCTTTGAGTATTTTTCTTCTCTGATTCAGTAGCTTTGAAGGCAACACCTTTGCCTGAGGAGGATGGCTCATCATGCACTTTCTTTCTGTTGAGATCAAACTCATATGCTTTGAGTTCAGAGAATACTTGCTGCATTGGCATGTTGTCAAGATTGCTGGTATTTTGCATCATGACAGAATATATATCCCATTTTGATGTGAGACTTCTCAGAATCTTCAAGGCAACTTCTCTTTTGGCATAGAACTTGCCCAAGGAGTTCATCTCATTCATGATGTCAGTGAATCTGCCATCAAGATGATCAATAGTTTCATTTGGCTCCATAGTGAATTGCTCATATTTTTGGATAGCCACTTGAAGCTTGTTTTCCTTTACCTTTTGAGTACCTTCACACATAAGTGCAAGGGTATCCCAGATCTCCTTTGCTGTAGTGCAGTGATACACTCTTCCCATCACTGCATCTGGAATGGTCTGGTACAAGGTATTCATGGTAATGTAGTTCAGATTGTGCCTTTTTCTTTCTTCTGCTGTCAGCTCATCCTCATCTTTTGGCAACAGCTCCCTTGGATCTGCTTTTTGAGCATCAGTGACCTTGGGATTGAGCTTGGTGAAGGTGAATGGTCCTCTTGTGATGACTTTGAGCATTTCATCATGCTGGCAGGCTAGATGTGCTCTCATCCTGATTTTCCAGAAATCATAATTCTCAATTGAGAACATTGACAGTTTGTGATGAGAAATATGATTGACTTGGTTTGGACCCATGTTGTTGATTGTGTTAACAACATCTCCTGGAACTGCATTGTTAGCCATTTCAACAGTAATAATATAAGATGAACTCAGATAGGTTTTTCAGAAATTTGGATCAGTTCAGTGACCACATAAAATTTGGTTTTTGAAAGACAGATGGATTTTCAGAAGCAGTGGTCTATGAACCCCTGCTCTGATACCACTTTTTGGTCCTTGGTGGAGTATAACACAAGTGTATGGGGGGGGGGGGGAATGCACTTGTGTATGCAAATTCTTTCTTTTTTTTGACAAACTGGTCTATCAGGCAAGTTGTCTCACAACTGGCCTGAGTGTGAACTTTGATAGATACTTGTCCTACTGATTACTATTGAGTGATCAGTTGGCTAAATATCTAAAAGAGTTGCTAAGTGCGGAATGTGGTTGGCCTTTGACTTAAAGAAATACTCCAAGTTAATTTCTGAAAAGATGCAGGTTATCAGGGACTTTGTCCAAAACAGATTTTCTTGCTTACTAAGTTATGTTTCTTTAAAATATGTTTGAATGTAAGTGAAAATAAGAATGCAGTAAGTAAATGGCACACAAATTTATAGTGGTTCAGAGACTCAAGCTCCTACATCCACTTTCCCTGATTGAACAGGATAATTCCTTCTCAATGGAATTAGCTTGTTTTATAGTGCCAAGGTGCACTGATCAACAACACTCTCTTAGTGTTTTGATCCCTAGGATAACTTGAGTCCTAGTGCTCAATCTCTCTAAGTTAAGGCTGTGATTCACAATAACAGTCCTTAACTCCTCGCTTCTACAACAAACTCTCTCTTCACTAAATGAGATAAGGGTTTGAGGTTTGGTTCCAACTAGTAGAGATATCCTTTACAATAAGAACAGTGTAAAGGCTTAGGATATCTCAATGCTAAGCTTTGGATGTTTACAAAGATTGGCTTAGCTAAAAGAAGTGACTCAGGAAACTTGGAATTCTAGAGAACAGCTTGGTTTCCTTTGAAAGCTTGATGATAGTTTGATAGCTTGTAGTTGGATATGAATCCCTTTGATCACTTCTGTATTTATAGGCAAATTTGAACAACTAACCGTTGGAGGGATAACAATTCAAATATGTCTATTTGTAGCACCATTGAAACGGCTAAGAAGCTTGGCATCCTTTTATCCACTGTGTAAAAGGGCTCTTCAATGGTTGCTTGAATAAATGTGTTGACTTCTGACAAATGTGGCTGAGAAGACTTGTGTCAGTTTCCAATTTTGCACATTGTCCTAGGTTGATTTGTGGCAAACTCTATACACAACCAACGGTCAGATGGGACAAGCTCCGTGAACATTCCTGCTGCAGTTTAAAATGTTCCAACATTCATTCAATGCTTCACTCTTTAATGCTCTAAGTCTTCAATGCTTGTTTCAGGCATGATTGGCAATAAATGCTTCATTGAATGTGTCTTTTGCATTCAATGCTTTTGATCATTTGTACTTCAACTGTCTTGATCTTTTGCATTTATGAACACAACTTTATTGTTCTTGATCTCTTCAGCTCAGTTGTCCATTTGATCAGCTTGTCTTGAATAGATCAGCAACTTTCTCCTATAGACCTATCAAGCTGCCTAACATTCCAGCTTTGGACAACTATCCTGATCACTAAAATCTCATAACACTTCTGAGATTTTTTACTTAAGCATTTTACAAACTAAAGTGCACTAAGACAACTTGCCTGAACTTGACTTGAGCATATCTCAACTAATCTGATCATCATCAATCAGGGGTTTTGATATCTAATTCAAAATCATTTTATTCCCAACAATTACAATTTGCTGTCAGGTTAGGTTTCAAAGCCTCTAATAACGAATCAGAATATGAAGCCTTGGCTAGAGGAATGAAAATACTAGTTGATTTGGGAGCTCAAAAGGTGAGGATTTTTTCTGATTCCCAGTTGGTGACTCAACAAGTTGCTGGATCTTATGAGGTGAAGGATGAGAAGATGATCAAGTATGTCAGGGTAATAGAAGGCATGAAGTCTAAGTTCACTGAGTTCATCTTGGAGCAGATCCCTAGAGCCGAAAAAATGAAAGCTGATTATTTGGCTAAGTTAGCCAATTCTGCAGAAGAAGGAGTCAAGGGATCAATTACTCTCCTGGCAACAGAAGATAGAATGACAGATCTTGAGGTTCTCTCTATCTCGCAAGCAACAGAGAGAGAAGATTGGAAGGCTCCCATCGAACATTACTTAAAAACTGGAAAGAGGCTAGAAGGACCAGAAGTACCTAAAAGAGCCATATATGCTAGGTACTGTTTAATCGGAGGAGATTTATATAAGAGGTCATTTTCACATCCGTATCTGAAATGTATTTCAGATGAGGAGGGAAACTATGTCATCCGAGAAATACATGAAGGGTGTGGAGGAAGTCACACAGGATTTAGAGATGTGGTGCGACGCATTCTCAGAGCTGGATACTACTGGCCAAAAATGTTGAGAGACGCTAAAGAATTGATTCGAAAATGTGACAAGTGTCAGAAACACGGACCTCTTATCCATGTCCCAGGAGAAGAGTTGGGGGTCATGTATTCTCCATGTCCCTTTGATAAATGGGGGGTGGACATTGTTGGGAAATTTCCAGAAGCATCAGGAAAGAGAGCATTCTTGATTGTAGCCATCGATTACTTTAGTAAGTGGGTAGAGGCCAAAGCACTGGCTAAGATAGACGAAGGTAATATTCAGAAATTCCTATGGAAGAACATTTGCTGTAGATTCGGGGTGCCTCGAGTGTTGGTCTCGAACAATGGTACTCAATTTTGTGGAAGACAGATCCCAGAATGGTGTTCGAAGATGAAGATAGAACAGAGGTTTACATCTGTGGCTCATCCTCAAGCCAATGGGCAGGTGGAGGTCACTAATCGAACTATTGTGGAAGGAATTAGAACAAGGTTGGAAAAGAAAAAAGGAGCATGGCCAAAGGAGTTGGATTCAGTCTTATGGTCCTATCGAACTAGTCCCAGAACTGCAACAGGAGAAACACCATTCAATTTGGTATATGGGGCAGCAGCTGTAATCCCAGTGGAGATTGGATCTGAATCTCATCGTATCCAGAACTATGATGAGGAGCAGAACCCAGTTCTGATGAAGGAGAATCTGGATTTGTTAGAAGAAGAAAGGGAGATAGCTCGCCTCAGATCTGAGATTTACAAAAGTCAAGTGCGAGCTGGGTATAACAAGCGAGTCAAGGCTAGAAAGTTCGAAGTAGGGGATATGGTCCTAAGGAGAGCAGATGCTCTGAAGCCTACCAGGAAGCTAGATCCTAACTGGGAAGGACCATACATAGTAAACAAAGTTCTGAAGGGGGGAGCATATAAACTCATGAATGAAGAAGGAAAAGAAATGGCTCGTCCGTGGAACATCAGCAACCTAAAAAAATACTATTGTTAGAAGAATGAAGAGAAGAAGATCTGGGAGTTTTCTTTGCTTGACCTAAATGAGATTCAATCGAATCATGTAATAGTTTATATTTTGAAATATTTCAATGAAACAGAGAATTGGGAGATACAGTTCTCTTCTCTGAGCATCTCTATACAATTCAAACTCTTCGGAGTATAAATAACTCTCCGGAGTATAAAAACACAGAATCTAAACTCTTCGGAGTATAAATAACTCTCCGGAGTATAAAAACACAGAATCTAAACTCTTCGGAGTATAAATAACTCTCCGGAGTATAAAAATACAGAATCTAAACTCCTCGGAGTATAAATGACTCTTCGGAGTATAAATAACTCCCAGGAGTATAAAAATTCAGCACCTACAACTCTTCGAGGCATAAACAAGTCCAGAACTCGAAGAAAGAAGGGTACAAACAAAACCATAGAGAAGAGCATAACCAGATAAAAGATCTAAATACGAGTTGAGAGAAGACTCTCAACTCAGATCTGAAATTATGTCTTGAAAAATTTTCCTCAGAAATTTTTTTCAAGGGATGAATACGAGTTGAGAGAAGACTCTCAACTCAGATCTGAAATTATATCTTGAAAAATTTTCCTTAGAAAAATTTTCAAGGGATGAATACGAGTTGAGAGAAGACTCTCAACTCAAATCTGAAATTATGTCTTGAAAAATTTTCCTCAAAAATTTTTTTCAAGGGATGAATACGAGTTGAGAGAAGACTCTCAACTCAGACCTGAAATTATGTCTTGAAAAATTTTCCTCAGAAAATTTTTTCAAAGGATAAATACGAGTTGAGAGAAGACTCTCAACTCAGACCTGAAATTATGTCTTGAAAAATTTTCCTCAGAAATTTTTTTCAAAGGATAAATACGAGTTGAGAGAAGACTCTCAACTCAGATCTGAAATTATGTCTTGAAAAATTTTCCTCAGAAAAATTTCTCAAGGGATGAATACGAGTTGAGAGAAGACTCTCAACTCAGATCTGAAATTATGTCTTGAAAAATTTTCCTCATAAAATTTTTTCAAGGGATGAATACGAGTTGAGAGAAGACTCTCAATTCAGATCTGAAATGTGAGTTGAGAAAAGACTCTCAATTCTTGAGATAAAATTCCTCAGAATATTTTTTGCACAATAATAGAAATGAGAAGAAACAATGGAGAAAATTACAAAACATCTTCATTCAACAAAAGATAAAATCAACAAGAGTTTACAATAGCATCTGAATCAAAAGGAAACAAGACAAAATAAAGCAAGATAAATCTAGACTAAGGTGGAGTAAGCTCAACATTCTGAGATCTGAGAGCAGAGGTATTTGCGGAAGCTTCAACTTGTTCAACAACCGATGGGGCAGCAGCAGCAGAGGAGGTGACCGGAGGAACAGTAGGAGCGGAAGGCAAGGCATGTGGTGCTAGAACTGGAATCCTTGGAGGAAAGATGTTGTAAGTTGGATTCTCGTCGGTAGGGAGATCCAGATCAAAAGAGCTATCATAGTAGAGATCCTTAACAACTTTCACCATTCCTTCATGAAAATCACAAAGAAATTTTTGACCAGCAGAGGTAGCAAATAACCTCTGACGACAAGTGTCAACGCCAACTTTAAAACCTTGAGATCGACTCTCCGCAACTTCCTTAACTAGACGAGCTTCCATCTCTGTTCGTTTCCTCTCTGATTCAGCTAAAAAATCACTCAAACCTTGCATCTGCTTCTTCAAATCTTCTACCTCCGCAGTCAGAAGGCTTACGTCAAACACTGATTTTTGAAGTTGCTCGTCTTTTTGTACCAGCTCCCTTTGCAACTCAGTAGAATCTGAAGTTTCTCTCAAACGGTTTACCAGCAAACCATGTTTCAATATCATCTGAAATATAGCAAATATAGATAAGGAACCTAGAAGTCGAAGAAAAGGATTGGGGAAAGAAACGAGATTATATGTACCTGGGTTATAGATTCAGAAATATCGGTATAAAGCTGAGGAATAGAAGCCTCTTGGTGGAGAAGCACATCAGCTGCTGAGGGGGCAGAAGCAATGAAACATAAGATGGCCGAACCTCTCAGGTTAGAAAGAGCTTCAGGAAGCTCTAGAGTAAGCGGATCATTAGAGGAATGGTGGACATGAGCTCCGGAACTCTCCTTTTCTCTGGGAAGTACGTGACGAGTCTTCCGCCGTTTAAGAGTAGGCGAAGAGGAGGGGTCAACAACGCGCTTGCCTTGGGCCCTAGAAGGAGAGCGAGAACTTAAGGGAACAACTTCGTGGATGGGTAGATCTGCTTGATCTTCATCTGAATGGACAGATAACACCACATCGGCAGATACGGCGATGGTCACATCTGCTTGATTCCCCTCAGGGAGATCCACGAAATCCAGAAACTCAAAATCCATTTCTGAAGAAGAAATGAGGGTTAGAAAAATAATAAAAATAATAATAATCATTTTGTAGAGAAATGAAACGTACCGGCTCTGGGGTCAGTACCGCTCCAGAGCTGTCTAACCCAAATCTAATTAACACACCCTGATCTTTAAGCATCTCAGTTATTCTAAAGTTCAGAGTGGCCATGTTATTCAAAGCTCTCATAAGTTTCCTTTCCTCTCCCGAAATTAAAGATGAGTGGAGACGAAGATAATCTGGGAGTTGGCCTTTCCATCCCGTAGGAAAAGGCCATCCTCCTCCTCTGGGAGTAACCCAAAAATACTTAGGTTTCCATTTGCCATCTACTGAGTTAGGTTTTTTCAAAAACTTAGCAGGACCTCCTGGGCGAGAACTAAAGTAGAAGGAACCCTCCGTTAACTTCATCTCGTGACAAGCTATGAATTTCTCCGCTGAAACCTCATGACCATAATGTTTCTTTAAGATGAAGAAAGCCAGAGCCGTCCTAATTGAGGAAGGATTAATTTGGTTGACCGAAATTCTATAGTGCTTACAAATCTGAACCAAATAAGGACAAATAGGGAAGCGAACGCCAGCATCTATATGAGCTTTGAAGAAAGCTAGAGAAGGATGTTTGGCAAAGTTAGGACGTTCGTCAGGATTAGCTAAATCTATTAATAGATCTGAGGGATAATGAAGTTTCTTCTTTATGGTTCGTAATTCTGAGGAAGATAATGTACTAGCTCTGCAAACTGCGTTCCATTCAGGGTTACACAGATCTGAAGTGGTAGTCACCCGAGTGGGACGAACCTGTAGACCGGAAATAGGGGTTGAAGAAGGGTGAGAAGAAGAAGAAGGTTCAGAGGAGGGACGAGTCGAAGACATACGGACTGGTTCTGAATAAGAAGGTGAGAGTTGGTTGGTTAATGGATCTGTGAACCCAGATCTGAGTAAATCATCTGGGGTTTGGTTTTCTTGGTGAGTTGATGCCCCAACATTGATACTTTTCTTAGAACTAGACAGAATCAATGAAGATGTCAGAGCTGAATTGGACATGCCCTAGAAGAAGAAATAAAAAAAAAAAGAGGGGAAGAAATAAGAAAATGAATGAAAATTTACCTCGTTATAGGGAGAAACCAGATCTAAAAAAGAGAAGCTGAGAAGTTTGCCGAAGGATAGGCCAAAAACCTAGAGAGAGAAATATTCCCGGCGGAATAGGTAGTCAAAAGCACTTTGCTCCTAAAAAATCAAACAGTAAAAAATGGAACATTTCACCTCCTTTTATACTCCGTAATAAGGGGACAGCTGAAATTCCAAAAGGTACACGTGTAGGGAGGAGATGCAAGACAGTGGAAAGACGGTGAAGGAATGAACGACCCAGATCAATAGTAAAAAATTCAAAATTTTAAGAGAAGAAATGAGCGGGAACGATAAAAGGAATCTGCCACTTTAGAGCATCAGTTTTTCAGAACTGATACCCTAAAAAGGGGGGGAGTAGATGATAGGACATAATGATGTCATATCATCTGAAAAACGCCCATCTGAAAGATACTCACCCTTTGAGTAAAGATTATCTGCAGATGAGATATTATTGGCGTCTGAATGAGACTGTATCTCCAAATTTTGTGGGTATCCTTTTAGATATTCAGATCCGAATATCATCTCTCCTAACTATGTTGGTAAGCCTCATCTCGGGGCTTAGAAACATGATGGAAAGAGACACCGAAGCAGAACCGAATATCTTTATGATCATACCCTCAAAGACCTTAGCTTAGAATCATGTATCCACAGAGCTGAGACTCTCATCATGCAGATTTGAATCCAGGACAACTCATCTTGGTGGTCCACACCATGTACTATTCTCTGCCCATAACAGAATTTATTGTAGGTGAAAAATCCCTTTTCCTTCATTCAAATAACAGAATAGGACGATGACATGGCGTGGTCCCCTAGGCTAAAACCCTAGCTCCAGAAATTACAATATTGCCCTCAGGCCTTGCAGGTATAAATAACATCATTTTAATATCTTAAAGGTTAACTCACTTTTCCATATAAAAACTGTCTCTCTCTCTTTTATCACTCTCAATACACAACTCATTCATAAAAGATTCACTGACTTGAGCGTCGGAGGGCCGTCGCCGGAATCCTCTTCGGCCCGGTTTTGTTGCAGGTCCACGAGTTCCAGATCTCCATCCAATAATCCAAGCCAGCATTAAGGGATTTTCAAAGGATCAAACTAGGTATTATTCCACTTCACCCATTTTCAGAGAGGTTCATATCTGAACTAGTTTTTGTTTTATCACACCGGTTGTGAAGACAATACCCAAAAAGCTTCACGATGCTTCGATGGCGAATCTTCGACAAAAATCTGGCCTCATTCCTAAAACACATGTCATAGGTTGGATTCTCACCTTCGAATCTGTGAAGCTTTTTAATAGAAACGACTCTTCCACTAGGCAATTGTGCTCTGTAGACGCTGCCGTAGGCTCCAGTTCCGATGCAGTATCTGAGGTCAAAGTCTTGTATGGATTCAATGACGTCTTGATATGCAATGGCCCCATCGAAATTCCATATCTTGAAAATGTCTTGTTGGTCCCAAAGTTGAGTTAATAATATTGAGTAAGCTAGTGAAAATGTCTAGAGGGGAGGGGTGAATAGACTTTTCAAAAATCTTTCAATATATCAGAATACACAATGCGGAATAATCAGATTACTAATGAGCCCAATCAAGTTTATACTCAACTTTTATCTAGATCTTTATCTTTGTTAATTCTTAATGTTCTTGATTAAACAATTCAAACAAATATCAAACTGAAAATGTAAAGAACACAGAATTTTATAGTGGTTCGACAAATGTCTACATCCACTCTCACAATCCCAGTTGTGAAGTTTTATTACTCTTCTTGAGCTTCTTGTGGCTTAAAGTCCCAAGATTAAGACTTTGATCTTATCGATTATACCTCCAGGTATATCTTCGATCTACTAGTAATTCTACAAGTAACTAGCACACTTGTTTTACAAAATACAAACTTAAACTTGAAAAGTAAAACTTCTCTGTGAATAGCCTTTGATTCTTCTCTTCAATTCAGTGGCTCTTCTCTTCTTTGATTTCCTTAACTCTGTGAGTTCTTGCTTGTAGACTTGCTCTTGAATTCTCTAAGATCAGTAATTGCTCAGTAGTCTTCAGCAGTAGGAGATCATACAGTATTTATAGAACTTAGTATGACAGTTAGCAGTTTGTGAACTAACTTTCAACTAACTCTAAAACTGTTTTTGTAACTTCTTCTTGTAACCGACTTTGTAACTTCCTTCCAAGTCAGCATATCTTCAATAAATCTTCAGTTACACTTGAAATAAGCTTTCCAAACTTATTCTTTAATTTCACCAAATCAGCACAGTAACTTACTGTTCTGATTTTTTACTCTTCGGATTTTACTCTGCTGATTTTTACTCTTCTGATTCAATCAGCACAGTAACAAAAAACTTTTCAAAACTTCTCCAAATTTCGTCTAAGCTCTTCTTCAACTCTTCTTTGAAGTCTTCTTATTCTGAAGTAGTCCTCTGAGTCTTCTTAGTCTTCTGATCTTCTTCTATTCTATTTCTAATCTACTGTTCTGAACTTTACAATGCTGAATACAACAAAATACAACTTTACATATATAAAACCTATCTATACTTCAACTGAACTATATACAGATGAGTATATCTAAGTCCTACACTATAAGCTGTCTATACAATACAAAACATCAGCTTAGTTCCTAACAGTTCATATATCAGATCAGTAAACAATAAGATCAGTAACTCATAAGATCAGTAACTCATAAGATCAGTAACTCATGTAAGTTCAATAACTTCCATATAAGATCAGTAAATACTAAGATTAGTAAACACTTAAGATCAGTAACTTACATATAAGATCAGTAAGTATATCAGATCAGTAAGTATATCAGATCAGTAACTCAGATTTCAAATATCTCATATAAGATCACTAAAATTATTCTCAGTTTCCATACTCAGATCAGTAATCTTATTCCAATATTACTTAGTCAAGATCAGTAATTTTACTCTTAATATTACTTCATAAGATCAGTAAACTTACTTCAGTTAGCATTAAGATCAGTAATCTCAATTTAAGTTTCTCATCAGATTAGTAAGCTTAGATTCAGATGACTTAGTTAAGATGACTTAGAACCACATATATCACTAACTTTAAGTTGCTTTTGGTCATCAAAACATACTTTCATCATCTAGAACATTGTTTCAAGGATTCATATCCCAACAATTTCCCCCTTTTTGATGAAGCCAAAACTACTTAAATGTTAATAAATCAGTAGTTAAGTGTGTAGTCAATCATAACAGTTCATCAAGTCAAAATTCATATCATATTCACAATCAGATCAGATATTTCACATATTACACATACTAACAGAATATGAAATGATCACAAAATATAAAAATAAAGATTAAGGATAGAAATGTTATCTTCTGAGCTTGTCCTTCATCTTCATTCTGCATCTTCAAATTCTGAATGCCACATACATTCTTGCCTTGATATCCATCATATGTTGATGATCAGTGATTCCTTCTTCCTTGATAATCTCAGCAATAATGTTGTTGATCTCTTTGTAATCAGGTTCTCCATTTTCCAGTCTTGGAGGTTCCCAATTAGGTTCTTCAGGACACAATATTTTTGTTCCAGCACGATTAGCAACCTGTGCTATGTCTTCCCAGAACTCTTGATCAATATTCAGCATGAATTCTTCAAAATCAATAAATTCTGCTTCTTTGCTCGAATGATCACCAAACTTCTTCACAATGAAGTTAGCAATCTGCCATTTCTTCTTTAAATTCTTCCAGTATTCCATATGTTCTGTCAAAACAATGAAATCCACAAAGTTTTCATCTTGAAAATCTTTGTCAAACTGTTTTCCTTCAGCTTTCTTTTGAGCATTCATCTTTCTCTTCAAAGATGTAACTCGATTATCAAATCTTGTCTTCAAGAACTTGACATCCTTTTCTTTCTTCTTTTTCAAGCTTTCTTCTTCACTTGTCATAACAGCTTTCATTTTGCTCTTTGATCTAGTCATTCTTCCAGCTTCTTCCTCTTGTTGTTCTTCATCAGACAGGACTAACTTCCTCTTCTTCTGACTTGAACTTCCAGCAATATCAGGTCTTTTCTCAACAATTTCTTGACCTAGCTGTTTTTGTTGCTTTCTTTGCTTCAGCTTTTCATTCAACATTGCAATTTCAGCTCTTAATTCATCCTGACTCACAACCAACTGAGCTTGTTGTGACTGTGTTTGCTCCATCACTTGTCTTGTCCTATCTTCCCCCTTTTTGGCTTCATCATGCCACTCTTTCAAGGAAGATATGTGTTGCTCCAGCTTTTTATGCAACACTTGAGACAAGTTCTTCTCCTGTACTCTATGAAGGTCAAAAATTTTGGACATTGTATGCTCCATTACCTTCTCATAAGAGTGTTCGGAATGCATCTTGTTCATTCTCTCAGTAGCTTCTTGAAACATCTGGACAACAGCTTCCAACTTTGCTTGAAGCTCTGCATTCTGCTTTTTCAACATCTCAAAGTCAGAATTATCAGATTCCTTCTCAACAGGACCAGATCTGATCTGTTCTTGCACATCCTCAAGAACAATAGGATCAGTAGAGTGAATTGGAATGCTTTCCATTTCTTCAGCATTTACATCCTGATTTTCAACAACTTCAGTTTCTTCAATCACAACAGTGTTCTCAAACACCTCTGTTGCATTGACAATATCTTCATCAATATCCATAAAATCTGTCTCAGCAGCAGTTTCAGTTTCATCAACACCTTTCTCTTCACTGAATAAATCTTCATCAGAGTTAGGAGTTGTAATCTTCTCAACAGTGTACTTGATTCCAGTTAATCTCTCAACAAGAAGTACCACAGATTCTGGAGTGACTAACTCAAGAAAAGAGTTAACACCAGCTGCTTGCATCTGCTCTGCTTCCCAATCATCAAAGATTGAAGCACCTCCCATACCTTCCATGATGGCTAAATTTTCTTTCAAAGTACTCCTCTTAAGATACACCCATGTGCCAATCCTAAGGAGTTTCTCAAACTCAACTGAGCTCTCATCTAATCCAGGAAATTGTTTTAACAGAGCTATCCTTAAATCTATCCTGATTCTATCTTCCTTATCACAGATAGTGTACTCCATCAAATCAGCAGGTTTAGGAGTAATAAATTCAGGTTCAGGAGATGATGAAATGTCAATTGGTTCAGTAGAAGGTTCAAATTCATGTTCAGTAGAGTGAGCATGAACCTGTGATGGGGATTGATGTGGTGAAGATTGATGTGAAGTTTGATGTTGAGGGCTAGAAATTGAAGTAGGCTCAAAGTTAGTGTGCTGAGGTGATGAATGGGGAGTGTTCTGAGTCTCAGAAAAATAGTGATCTGATCTTCCAGAACATGAAGATTGAGGGTTTTAGGTTTCAGTGTGGTTTGATTCAGAGTTAGAAGGGGTAGGGGAGACAACAATCAATTTCCTCCTAGCACTCCTTGACTTAGTCCTTTTATGCACAACAATTGGACTAGGAACACTAACCTCTTGCTCTTCTGAGCTCGATTGCACCACAGTTTCCACAAATCTAACTGTCGGTTCTGAGGCAGCTGTAGCAGACCTTCCTCTCCTTGGTCTAGTACTGCTCGGATCATGCCTTGCCTTTGACCTAACTTCAGGCTGATTGTCCTCAGATTGGTACATTGAAGCTCCAGACTCTTCTGCTTCAATCTCTTGAGAGTGTTCCAAGGGGTTCTCTTGTTCAAACTGAACAAACTCCTTCTTCATCAAGAATTTCCCATGATGGAATTTCTTGGGATTACTCCAATATGGCTTTTTAACCAGCTGAGGCAGCAAGAAACTCAGCTTGCTTCCAAACCCTAATTTTGATTTAATTGAAAATTCCATTGTATCTTCATCAAACAAAACTTTTTCCTTTTCAGTCAACAAACTTTCCAAGAAGAATCCTTGCCAATCACCTTGCACTCTGTCGATGATTGCAGCCATAATTCTAATCTTGAAACTCGATAAGGCATCCTGGCTATGATGTTGCCCTAACAAGCACTTTCCAGCTATATCCATCAAAAATTGCAGACCAGTAGGAAGAACATCCTTCTTCAGATTAGTCAAGGTCTCTGTTTCAATACCTGACCATCTTCCCACACACTCCTTTTCCTCACCAGCTTTGTAAGTCAAAATATCCACTGGGCCTTGTGGTAAATCCAACATTACTTCAAGGATGTCCCTAGTAATTGTGACCTTGTGCCCAGCAAGCATGGAGTGAACACCATTTTTATCTCCTTGGAGTTGTAAATAAAATTCCACAGCTTCTGGTTCATAGACATTCATGGGAAATGATTCCAGAAACTTTCGTAGTCCGCACTCTTCACACATAGTTAGAATTGCTTGATTTTTAGCACTGTGTCTGCCATTGAAATAGACAGCGTTCTCCACGAAAATGCCCTTCTTGCGAATCCACAAATTCGAATCGAAAGTTCCTGCAACTTGGTTAGCTTCATTGATAATATTAGTAGTTGCCATTTGAGAATTTTGTAAAAATCAAATTTTTCAGAAGTTATGAAGTTAAGAGATTTCCAGAAATGAGCTCGTAGGAACGAAGAAGATGAAGTGTGATCGTATTTGTTAAATTCAAAACCAATCTAGGGCTAGGATTGAATTAGATTATTACAAAGAATGGTTGGGATTAAATCTCGAAATTCGAGTTAAACAATAACTGTTCACATTCTAGTAACATTCTTAATTTTTGGAGCCAACTTGTGTTTGATAAATACACCACAATTTTTAGGTTTAGAAATAGAGGAGTGTATTAATCTTCTCTATTAATAATCTAAAAATATGAACAATTTTTGACTTAGAGTAATCTAAACCAAAAGACTGTTCTGATGCAGATCAGCACAGTAGTTTCCAAAGCTATTTCACTTCATTTTCTTACTTATATTTAAAGAAAATTTCACTTATCTGGATCAGCTGAGTACTGTGATCAGCTGAGTAACCTTTGTAGAAATCAGATCAGTAGATGAATCAGCACAGTAGATTTCAGATCAGTAGATGGGTCAGCACAGTAATCCTCAGATCAGTACCCAAATTTTCTGATTTCATCTTTTTGATATCAGCACAGTAATCCTCAGATTAGTACTGTGTCAGATCAGTAGATTTCTTGTAGACAGATTAGTTGTAAACAAATCTTTCTGTAGACAGATTAGTCAGTAATCAGATTAGTTCTGTAGAATAACTGAATTGTAATCAGATCAGTACTGTAGACAAAGAAACTTTGTAATCAGCACAGTTCTGTAGACAAGTCAATGTATTAATCAGAATATATCTGTAGACTGATATAGCCTATAATCAGATCAGATTAGTAAACTTTTCAAATCTGTAATCAGATCAGTTCCCCCTTCAATGGAGAATTCCTCTTCTGTGCCTGTTTCACCTTGGTAGATGTGTTAGTACAATATGTATAAGTGTAAAACAGTACAGATTAGTAACAATATGTTTAATTTAATGATCACATCAAGGTTTATGCTAAAGTGACTTAGTGATCTGAGTCAACAAAAGGATCTTTAAAAAATCACAGATTCCCCCTTAATGTGTGTTCTCAGTGTCCCTCAGCTTTACCAGCTTCCTCATATGAATCTTTTCCATTCTAATATTCTTCTTTTCAACATGATCCCTAATAAAATGATGCCTAATGTCAACATGTTTGCATCTAGTATGAAGAACGGGATTTTGAGTGATGGCAATGGCACTATTACTGTCACAATATATAGGTACATTAGATTCTTCAACATTGTAGTCTCTGAGTTGTTGTATTAGCCAAAGAAGCTGACTACAACAACTACCTGCAGCCATATATTCTGCTTTAGTAGTAGAAGTTGCCACACTTGTTTGTTTCTTTGAAAACCATGAAATGAGCTTAGTTCCTAAGAATTGACATGAACCTGAAGTAGATTTTCTATCTATTTTGCAACCTCCAAAGTCCGAGTCTGAATAACCACTTAGAGATATATCATCATCTGCAGGATACCATAATCCTCGATTAATGGTCCCCTTTAGATATTTCAATATCCTTTTAGCAGCTTCCAGATGACTTTCCTTGGGGTTTGCTTGAAATCTTGCACATACTCCAACAGAAAAAGCAATATCAGGTCTGCTGGCAGTTAGATAGAGTAGAGAACCAATTAAAGCACGATAGTGAGGTTGGTCAGAAGACTTACCTCCTTCATCAGGATCCATTCTGTATGTAGGTTGCATGGGCACACCAACTGTCTTACAGGTTTTAATACCAAATTTATCTAGCAAATTCTTAGTGTACTTTGCTTGATTTATAAAGATACCTTCTGAAGTTTGTTTTACTTGAAGACCAAGAAAATATGTCATTTCTCCCATCATAGACATTTCAAATTTACTTTGCATGAGTGTAGAAAAGCTTTCACTCAAGTTTTTATTGGGTGATCCAAAGATAATATCATCCACATAAATTTGAACAAGTAATATATCATTACCTTCTTGTCTTCTAAACAAAGTTCTATCAACTTTGCCTTTTGTAAAACCATTTTCAAGTAGGAATAGAGAAAGAGTATCATACCATGCTCTTGGGGCTTGTTTCAATCCATAGAGCGCTTTCTTTAACCTGTATACTTGGTGACTATTCACTTCAAAACCAGGTGGTTGTTCCACATAAACTTCTTCAGCAAGTATACCATTCAAAAATGCACTTTTCACATCCATTTGATACACAGTAAATTTCATATGTGCAGCATAAGCAAGGAACAATCTTATAGCTTCTAGTCTAGCTACAGGAGCAAAAGTTTCATCATAATCAATACCCTCAGCTTGAGAGTAGCCCTGAGCAACTAATCTAGCTTTGTTTCTAACTACAAGATCATTTTCATCCCTTTTGTTCTTGAAAATCCACTTAGTGCCTACAACATTATGATTGCTAGGTCTATCAACAAGTTCCCAAACTTCATTTCTAGTGAACTGATTAAGTTCTTCTTGCATGACTATAATCCAGTTACTATCACTTAAAGCTTCAATCACAGTTTTAGGCTCAATAGATGATAGAAAACAACACCAGCAAAATAAAGACTTACTAGGTTCTTCTTTTGAATCAAACAATTGTTTTCTAGTTTTAACACCTATACTAGAATCACCTAGAATCAGATCAGTAGAATGAGCAGACTTCCATGTCCTTCTATTCTTAACAGTATCATCATTTTTATCATGCAAATTATCATGCAGATCAGTATCATTTATATCAGCAGATTTGTTCACAGGAGAGCAGTCATTCAATTCTTGTATTTCAGAAGTTTTAGATGACTCACCTTTGTCTTTTACCTTTTCTTTATCAGAATCTTGATCTAGGACTTTCAGGAAAGGGTTATATACTTGTACAGATTCATATATTCCTGTGTCATCATCTTCATTGTTGATTTGAAGCTGTAGTTTATCAATTTTCTTACTGAGTTGATGATCAGCAGAGTCCTGCACATTCTCATCAAAGACAACATGGGGTGTTTCTTCCACACATAGGGTAGAGTAATTAAACACTCTAAATGCTTTGCTTACAGAAGAGTATCCTAAGAATATCCCTTAATCAGCTTTTGCATCAAAAGCATTTAATTTACTTTTGCCATTGTTATGTATGAAACACTTACATCCAAAAATATGAAAATAAGAAACTCTTGGTTTTCTTCCTTTTCATACCTCATAAGGTGTTTTACCATGCACCTTATTAAGAGCACTTCGATTTTGAGAGTGGCTAGCTGTGTTAATAGCTTCTGCCCAAAATTTATGAGGTGTGTTGAATTCTGCAATCATGGCTCTGCAAGCTTCTTTTAGTGTTCTGTTTCTCCTCTCTGCAACACCATTTTGTTGAGGGGTTCTGGCTGCACTTGTCAAATGCTGTATGCCAGACTTAGAACAGTATTCAGAAATGTAACAATTAATAAATTCAGTCCCCTTGTCACTCCTAATCTTGACAATGGGATGACCTTTTTCAACCTGCAACCTCTTCAATAGATCTGGAAGTAGTGTTTGTGTATCACTCTTTTTGTGTAGAAAGACTACCCAAGTAAACTTAGAATAATCATCTACAACAACTAGAGTATACCTTCTTCCATTCAATGTAGGAGGATTGATAGGACCATGAAGATCCATATGCAAGAGTTCTAAAACTCTGCTTGTTGAAAGAGTTGGAATGGACTTAAATGAAACCTTTACCTGTTTACCTTTTTGACAGGAATCACATACTTGTGATTTGGAATAGATTTCATTAGGAATGCCCTCAACAAGATGTTCTCTAGCAATCTTGTTGATTATCTTAAAGTTTAGATGGCAAAGGCGTTTATGCCAGAACCAACTGTTTTCTTTAGGACTCTTAGTAATAAGACAGGCATTCTTAGGACAACTATTCCAATTCACAATGTATACACTTCCTTGTCTTGTGCCAACAAGTAGAACATTGTGAGTCCTTTTATCAATTATTTCACATCTTCTGGTTTTGAACTGAACCTTGTATCCCCTGTCACAGAATTGAGATACAGATAACAAATTATACTTCAAACCTTCAACATAGGAGACATCTTGGATTTCAACATCTCCATTCTTGATGAATCCAAATCCTTTTGTGATTGCTATTGAGCTATCACCAAAAATGACTTTTGGTCCTTCCTTCTCATGATAGTCAGTAAGTAAGGCCTTGGTACCAGTCATATGGTGTGAACACCCACTGTCTATGTACCAGGTCTCACCAACTGAACCACCTTTCTTGTATAAGTCCAGTCGATCCTGCAAAGTAGTGATCTTAATAACTTAGGTACCCTTATTTATTGGGGTCCTTGGGGGTTAGTAGTGAGAGGTACCCAAATGAACATTGAGGATTTGAATAAGTGGGACCTCTTCAGTTTTCTTCCAAATTTATCACAAAACAGTACTTTATTAACCATTTCAGAATTATCAGCAGACTTAGGATCTATTTTTCTGAGATAGCCTTTCCTTGGTTCTATCCCTTTTTCAGTAAGATCAGTATGCCTGTAATAGTTTGAATATGGTCTAAAAGCATGTGGACCATAAGGCTTATAAATTTGCTTTGGCCTTTTCTCTCCATAGATATCATAGGATAAAGGAGGAGGATAAAGAACAGGTTTATTATGATAATGAGGCACAAATCTCCTAGGTTTAGTTGAATACAGCTGAGACTGCCTTAAAAAAGGAGGTCTAGGCTGTTCCCAACTTGCCTGTGCTTGTCTTGACCTACTGTTCTGAGTTTGTCTCTTCTGATTCCAGGACTGATCTGATCTGGTCAGAGGAGTATAACTCTTTTGGTATGGTCTTGACTGTACTGGTCTTAATACATTCTTCATTTTACCATTCTTGGTAGTAGGAGGGATGTATTTAGACTGTACTTTGAGTTTTGGATCATCATCATAAGTCATAGGTTCTTTTCCTTTATCCAGTTGCAAAGAACTTGTACTTGCTCCATTAGTGTTCTTAAATTCTGAAGTAGATGGACTAGGCAGATCAGTACCTATTCCTCTTTTATCATTTGGAGCTCTATATCTGTCTGAGATAGTTTGAATAATCTTAGTAGAGTTAATCATCCCAGATAGCTTTCGATCTAGGCTCACTACTTCAGATTCTAAGAATCTATTGCGCTCTTCAAGTTTTTCACATTTAATCTTTAAATCATTGAATTCATTAGTCTCTTTGGCTTGAGTTTTAAGCATACCCTGATATAGTTTGTCAATGGATGCATACTTTTCTTGGAGTTGAGACAACTCTTCTAATAGTCTTGCATTTATGACAGCTAAATTAGGATCTACTTTTGACTGAGCTTCTTTTAGCTTAATGATTTCTTGCTTTAAAGATATATTCTCATCACTAATTTCAATGAATGCTTTGTTAGCTTGTAGAAGGTCCTCTTCAGTCACTCCTTGGGAATGATGAAGACTACTTCCTACACTGCTAACAGCAACATCACTTTCATCAGTGTCAGAATTGTCACAAGATTGAAATGAGTTAACAGATGATACCTCATCATTTATTTTGGCCATCATTACCAGTCCATCATCTGCTATGAAGGCTTCATCTTCATTGCTAGAGGGGTAGTCAGATGAAGACGATGGTAACTCTTCTGATTCCGAATCAGAGTCATTGTAAGCCATCATTGCCTTCTTACCCTTTGCATATTTTCGATCTCTTCTGGCTTTCCTTTCTTCTCGATCTTCAGAACTCAGATCAGGACATTCATAAGCATAATGACCTGGCTTATCACAATTATAGCAAACAGGATTGTCAGAAGTTCTTTTAGGAGGAGAATGCTTTCTGTTCCTATCATGCTTGTCAATTGAGTTCCTGTCTTTCTTATCAGAATACTTTCTGTCTCTCTTTTCAGATGAGTTCCTATCTCTCCTGTTCTCATTAGAGATCTCATCCCTTCTTTCAGAAGAGTTTTGATCCCTTCTGTTCACAGAAGAGTCCCTGTTATTAGAACCCTTATTTTCCTTATAGAATCTTTTGTACCTGCCATACCTCTTGTTCAGTTTATCAAATCTTTTGATCATAAGGCTCATCTGATCTTTCAGACTAAGATCAGAACTATCTAGTTCATCTTTTATGCTTGAAGCCTTAGTCTTAGATGATCTAGACCCCTTAGAGGTAGAGGCTTTGAAAGCTATGTCCTTAGAGGCATCCTTATCCTTATGAATCTCAGTAATAGGATCTTCTTCATCTAACTCAAACTCATGTGCCTTAAGTGTTTGGAACATAGTTTCTGCTGGCCAAGAATCAATGTCTTGTGTGGTTTTAATGATCATCTTGACCATTTTCCACCTTTCATCCAAGGCTTTCAAGATTCTCAGGTTAACTTCTCTGTCAGTATAAGTCTTTCCTAATACATCAAGATCATTCATAATTTTGGTGAATCGAGTATCCAACTCATCAATTGATTCTCCTGGCTTCATCTTAAATGATTCAAACCTTTGGAAAGCAGTGGATAACTTGCTTTCTTTGATCAGTGTAGTACCTTCACAAAGAATAGCCAGTTTGTCCCACATCTGTTTTGCAGTCTTACATTTTAGTACTTTACCAAGATACTCATTTGGTAAGGTATGTAAAATGTAGTTCTTGGCAAGACTATCCAAATTGTTTTGTTTCATTTCTTCCGAAGTCAGTTCTGACCTTGGTTTAGGGACCAGTGCTCCAACTGGTTTTGATGGATCCAGAACAGCAGTGTTTTCCACCATGATGACAATTGGTCCTTCAGTCACCACAGACACCATTAGATCATGGGTTGATCTAAAGATGGCCTCCATCCTAAGCTTCCAGTAGTCATAATCTGCAATCTTGAACTTAGGCAGCTTGTTCACATTAGTGTCATCCATGTTTGATTAGACAAATAGGATCAGTAGTATAGCAGATAGATTTCAAGTATTCAGATAGTAATAAGTATCAAGAAATAACAGCAAGATCAGTAAAGAATCCCTCAAGATCTGTAAGGTTATCAAGAAACAGCAGTCCAATGAACTACTGCTCTGATACCACTTGTTGGTCCCAAAGTTGAGTTAATAATATTGAGTAAGCTAGTGAAAATGTCTAGAGGGGAGGGGTGAATAGACTTTTCAAAAATCTTTCAATATATCAGAATACACAATGCGGAATAATCAGATTACTAATGAGCCCAATCAAGTTTATACTCAACTTTTATCTAGATCTTTATCTTTGTTAATTCTTAATGTTCTTGATTAAACAATTCAAACAAATATCAAACTGAAAATGTAAAGAACACAGAATTTTATAGTGGTTCGACAAATGTCTACATCCACTCTCACAATCCCAGTTGTGAAGTTTTATTACTCTTCTTGAGCTTCTTGTGGCTTAAAGTCCCAAGATTAAGACTTTGATCTTATCGATTATACCTCCAGGTATATCTTCGATCTACTAGTAATTCTACAAGTAACTAGCACACTTGTTTTACAAAATACAAACTTAAACTTGAAAAGTAAAACTTCTCTGTGAATAGCCTTTGATTCTTCTCTTCAATTCAGTGGCTCTTCTCTTCTTTGATTTCCTTAACTCTGTGAGTTCTTGCTTGTAGACTTGCTCTTGAATTCTCTAAGATCAGTAATTGCTCAGTAGTCTTCAGCAGTAGGAGATCATAGAGTATTTATAGAACTTAGTATGACAGTTAGCAGTTTGTGAACTAACTTTCAACTAACTCTAAAACTGTTTTTGTAACTTCTTCTTGTAACCGACTTTGTAACTTCCTTCCAAGTCAGCATATCTTCAATAAATCTTCAGTTACACTTGAAATAAGCTTTCCAAACTTATTCTTTAATTTCACCAAATCAGCACAGTAACTTACTGTTCTGATTTTTTACTCTTCGAATTTTACTCTACTGATTTTTACTCTTCTGATTCAATCAGCACAGTAACAAAAAACTTTTCAAAACTTCTCCAGATTTCGTCTAAGCTCTTCTTCAACTCTTCTTTGAAGTCTTCTTATTCTGAAGTAGTCCTCTGAGTCTTCTTAGTCTTCTGATCTTCTTCTATTCTATTTCTAATCTACTGTTCTGAACTTTACAATGCTGAATACAACAAAATACAACTTTACATATATAAAACCTATCTATACTTCAACTGAACTATATACAGATGAGTATATCTAAGTCCTACACTATAAGATGTCTATACAATACAAAACATCAGCTTAGTTCCTAACAGTTCATATATCAGATCAGTAAACAATAAGATCAGTAACTCATAAGATCAGTAACTCATGTAAGTTCAATAACTTCCATATAAGATCAGTAAATACTAAGATTAGTAAACACTTAAGATCAGTAACTTACATATAAGATCAGTACGTATATCAGATCAGTAACTCAGATTTCAAATATCTCATATAAGATCACTAAAATTATTCTCAGTTTCCATACTCAGATCAGTAATCTTATTCCAATATTACTTAGTCAAGATCAGTAATTTTACTCTTAATATTACTTCATAAGATCAGTAAACTTACTTCAGTTAGCATTAAGATCAGTAATCTCAATTTAAGTTTCTCATCAGATTAGTAAGCTTAGATTCAGATGACTTAGTTAAGATGACTTAGAACCACATATATCACTAACTTTAAGTTGCTTTTGGTCATCAAAACATACTTTCATCATCTAGAACATTGTTTCAAGGATTCATATCCCAACATGTCTCCATGATTGGGATCAGGAGTCACTGACCTCATTTTGTTTCTTTTATTGTGGTAAATGAATAACATCAATCCACCAAACATTAAACATAATGACACAACACAAACAAAAATTGCTGTGAGTGTTGTTTTTGAATAACTTGTTTTTGAATCGGTAGGAGTAGGGGGTAGTAAATTGGGGTTGCCACGAAAAGAGTTGTCTGGAAACTTATCCCAAACAGCAGGTGGAATTGGACCTTGTAAAAGATTGTTGGACAAATCGATGGTCATCAAATTGGAAAGAGATTCAGGAACTCCACCAGAGAGTTTGTTGCTGGAAAGATTGATAGTAGTGAGGTACCACGCATTCGTAAAATAACCGAAGCTAATAGGTATATGCCCAGTGATTAAATTTGTGCTTACGTCAATCTTTTGGATTGAAGGAAGATATTCAACCCTTGCTCCAAAAACACCTTCCAAGTGATTATTAGCCAAAATCAAATATTCCAATTTTTGTAATTGACCCAAGGTTGAAGGCAGAGATCCATTGATTAAATTGTAGCTCAAATCAAGAATAACCAAGCTCCTAAGATTCCCAAATTGAGGCGGAATGGAACCGTTAATGGAGTTATATGAAATGTCAAGAAGCTCCAATTCGGTGAGTTTTGCTAATGAATGAGGCAACTCACCCGAGAGATGAGTTAGTTGGGAGAGGTTTCTGTGGAATTATGAAACCAGAAACATTTTGGAATAAGAATTGGAAGAGAGAATCGAAGAACCCCAAAAATGGGAATGCAAACTTAAAGGAATTCTTATTCTCTGGTAATCAAAGTGTCAAAACAAAAGAAAGAGTTACAAGGGTTTATATACTAAATCAAAAATAAACTGCTAAGCTAAGTAGAATAACCACCTAATAACTGTCTAACCACTAATCAACATTTTAACTAATTATAAGACAGTGGTGTATCTATCAATATTGAAAGTGTATTAGGTCTAGCCAGAAGGTGTATTTATCATCCCTTGATACCCCCCCTCAAAATGAGAGTGGATATCCAACAATCCCATTTTGGCTCTGTGAGTGTTAAAGACAGCCGGAGGAAGGGGCTTTGTTAGAATATCAGCCAAGTTCTCCTCAGTGGGTATGTGAATGAGAGTGAGCAATCCTTCTTTGATCTTCTCCCTTGTGAAGTGGTAGTCCAAGGCAATGTGTTTAGTTCTTTGATGAAGACAAGGATTGTGAGCAATAGAGTAAGCACTCTTGCTATCAGTATACATATGTGAAGGAGAAGAATGGTGAATCTTCAAATCAGCAAGTATGTAATGTATCCACTGGAGTTCACATGTAGTGGATGCTAGGGCCCTGTATTCAGCTTCTGCAGATGACCTACTAAAAGTAGATTGCTTCTTGGATTTCCAAGAGATTAATGAATGACCAAGATAAATACTATAACCAGTGATACTCCTCCTGGTTTTTGTTCTATTGATGATAAGAGGGTTTGCAAGTTGAACAAAAGTATCTATAATTTCCAGCGAACCATCGATCAATCGAGTCCTGTTCTTCACACTGAGACCTCGTTTGACAGCGTGGCTCCAAGAAACGAAGTTGGTGCCATCAAGAGGCTCAAGAACAATCGAAACTGCTGGGTTGTCATTCTGATGAAGAGCCAGTGGGGAAAACGGATTCAAGGCTGGGTTCAAAGAAGTGGGATCGGTCACAGTGGGTGCCATGGCGCCAATTTGGATGAGAAATCAGAAAAAAAAAATCCAAGAGAATCGTGATGAAACACGAATTGGAAAGCAGAAAAAGGCGGAAACGAAATGGATCGAGTATCTGGCAATATCTTCAGAAAACTGATACCATGTGGAATTATGAAACCAGAAACATTTTGGAATAAGAATTGGAAGAGAGAATCGAAGAACCCCAAAAATGGGAATGCAAACTTAAAGGAATTCTTATTCTCTGGTAATCAAAGTGTCAAAACAAAAGAAAGAGTTACAAGGGTTTATATATTAAATCAAAAATAAACTGCTAAGCTAAGTAGAATAACCACCTAATAACTGTCTAACCACTAATCAACATTTTAACTAATTACAAGACAGTGGTGTATCTACCAATATTGAAAGTGTATTAGGTCTAGCCAGGAGGTGTATTTATCATCCCTTGATAGTTTCCTAATATTTGAAGCGGGATGGAACCGTTAATGGAGTTATAAGAAATGTCAAGAATCTCCAATCTGGTGAGTTTGGCGAGTGGAGGAGGCAACTCACCCGAGAGTCTGTTGCCAGCCAAGTTGAGATGAGTTAGTTGAGACATGTTTCCTATTTGAGGCGGGATGGAACCCTCAATGAAGTTATAAGAAATGTCAAGAAGCTACAATCTGGTGAGATTGGCCAAGGAAGGAGGCAACTCACCAATGAATCTATTGCGAGACAAATAGAGATAAGTTAGATAGGATAGTTTACCTATGTCCGTAGGGATTTCTCCACCGAGATGGGAGCCACAACCAGTGAGTTGAATTGTAGTGAGGTATGGAAAAGCAACCACATTTAAATCACTAAGTCGACGCCACCGTACTGAAACCCAGCATTCTTGAGTTGAGCTCAACTCAGTAACACGACCACGGCGATTGCAAGTGATGCCAGTCCAGTTGCAATGATGAAGAGTTTGTGGTGAGTACTTAGAAGGCCACCAATTCCTCAACGCCTCCAATTCAGCTCTATCATTACCATTACTACTAGTACTTGTGGTAATAAACAATATGCTACTGCAGATGCAGATGATGATCAAAATGAACCTAATTACACACATCATTAATTCCAAATGGTGCTAGCTAGCTAGCCACTTGATTTATGATCAGCTTATGAATATTATGTATTGATATTTCATTCATGGGCTAGTCTTGGGTGAGACCGTCTCACAGGATGAGATAGTCACTTTTGTTAAAAATATTATCACTTTTTATTTAAGCATTATCACTTTTTTTAGAAACCAAAATTTAGAAAAAAAATATGGATTATCCTACCCAAAATTTTGAAATATGAGTCAAAAGAATCCGTCTCACAGAAAAAAATCCGTGAGACGGTCTCACACAAATTTTTGCCTTCCATTCATATAACAACTGCCTTGCCTTGGCTGTTCAAACAAGTCTTTGTAGTCAAACACAGCTAGACTTGGAAATTAAGCCAGTCAATGGCCCCACCCAACCTCCAAATAATTTCCACATAGAAAATTAATTTGTGTGATCCTGCTGCACCCATGCATTTTCTTCAAGATATAAAGGCGTTGGTGGGACTGCAAGGGATCGAGCACTTCATTACAACAATCCAATATCACAAGTTCAAATATTAGTATGATTTAGTCGACTCCATCGTTTATGATTTATTAATTATATTTTTTTCTCTTGTATATACTCGAAACTATTAAGTTTTACATTCAAACCCAACAATGTGCAAATAATTTTTGTAGAGTTAGTACATATACATTTTAGTTCTGACTTTAAGCGGAGCCCGCTCTGTAATCATAACTAGTAAATGCTTAAGTCGAATACCGAAACCTCAAAAAAATATTCAATTATACAATTACAGATATATTCAATAATGTGTATAAAATTATAGATACAAATGATTTGATTATAAAAAAATGAAAATGATATGTTAAAATAGAATAAAAAACTCATTGTTGTATGGGGAAGAAAAACATGTAAGAAAGTTGTGGGACGAGGGAGGATTAATTTTGGTTTGAATTTATGAGGTTGCATGTGAGCTCGATTGCAAGAATTTGGTACACAAAATTAATTATGAGCGTATATGTTTTACATAGATAGAGGAGAAATATCATAAAAAGAAAATAAATTAAATCAAACATTTTTTTTTTTTTAAATATGGAATCTAAAACCTTATTTAAAGTTGGATGATTGAATCCCTTGATCACTTCTGTATTTATAGGCAAATTTGAGCAGCTAACCGTTGGAGGGATAGCAATTCAAACTTGTCTATTTGCAGCACCATTGAAACGGCTATGAAGCTTGGCATCCTTTTATCCACTGTGTAAAAGGCCTCTTCAATGGTTGCTTGAATGAATGTGTTGACTTCTGAAAAATGCGGCTGAGATGACTTGTGTCAGTTTCTAAATATGCACATTTCCCAAGGTTGATTTGAGGCAGAAGCTACACTCAACCAACGGTTAGATTGGACAAGCTCCCTGAATATTCCTGCTGCAATTGAAAATATTCCAACATTCATTCAATGCTTCACTCTTTAATGCTTCAAGTCTTTAATGCTTGGTTCAGACATGATTGGCAATAAATGCTTCATTGAATGTGTTTTTTGGGCTTTGATATTCAATGCTCTTGATTATTTGTACTTCAACTGTCTTGATCATTTGCATTTATGAGCATTGCATTTACTGCTCTTGATCTCTTCAGCTAAGTTGTCCACTTGGTCAGTCTGTCTTGAAGATTCAGCAGCTTTGTCCTAAAGACTTATCAAGCTGCCTAACATTCCAGCTTTGGACAACTATCCTGAACACTAAAATCTCACAACATTCCTTGAGATTTTTCTCTTAAGCAATCTACAATTTCAAGTGTACTGAGACACCTTGCCTGAACTAGACTTGAGCTTATCTCAACTAATCTGAACATCATCAATCAGGGGTTTTGGTATCTAGATCAAAATCATTTTATTCCCAACAATTTCCCCCTTTTTGATGATGCCAAAACCTATTACAAAGGGAACTTGACTTATACTATACTTTACCTTCAGGGAGAGTGAACTGGTCAACTTGCCTGAAAGAGACTGTTAGCACAATAAATCAAGTATATATGTCATGAAGGTTAGTTGAGATAATGAGTTGTTATCTCTTGATAGAAACATAGTGATCCTTTTATATAAGTGATAGAGCATTACAGAGCTGAAAATTAAAAAGGATTCACTAGTCTAGAACTGCAAAATAACAACAAACATAAAACAAACATAACAGCAAATAGGGAAAAAGTGAACTTATCCATCACAAAGTTCCATCATCTTGAGGAGCAATGCCATACTGAGCCCATACTCTTTTCTTCAGTTCCCAGATCTCTTTGTTGGTTCCTTTAGGGCCAGGCTTCAGCTTCTCCATCCTCATGATGTTGATGAATTCTTCAAGTATCTTTCCCTCATCAATTAAGTTCCCATTGAACTTAGGAGGCATGTACAGAATGGGGCCAGGGGCCTTGAATTCAATTCTAGCCATCTCAGCTGCTGCAAACAGCTTCTGGTAGAGGTCCCTATGGTTCTCAAACATAAACTGCACAAAGACTTCATCTACACTCTCTTCAAGCCACTTCCCTATAACATAAAAGTCATATACAAAATTTCTCTTGGCCTCCTCCCATGCATCATTCAGTGAGATTGGAACCCACTTATCATGGTGAGGGTCATCTTTGCAGCATTTGTGGTTTGAGCTTTCTATAAGAAGCCCTTCTTCTTGGAGCTTTGGAGTTTGCCCTCCTTCCATCTCTTGCCTTGTTGGCCTCAACCAACTGATCCATTCTTTCTTTAGCTCTTAGAAGAGCTAGCTTCTCCTGTGTTTCTGGATCTTTTCCAAATCCTTCTTCAAACAGCTTAGAAGGATCATCAGCAAGCTTCGGCACAATCACTTCAGGCTCTCTTCCTCTTCAACTTCTTCTTCAATGGCAGGCAACTTGGCTGCTTTCTTCAATCTCTTTGATTGCCTCACTGGAGTTGATTCTTCAGACTGAAATTCTGATGGCAGAGTCAGGCTGGTTGGGAATTCATTGAAGGCTTGCAATTCCTTCCTCTTTCTTTCAGATGACCTTGTCACCTTCCCCCTTACTTCAGCAACCTTCTCTTTGGGTTCAAGTCCTGCTGACTCACCACCAGGCCTTTGTTGCTTCCTTGCCTGACTTTCCATTGCAGACATCATGGACTCTTTGACAGCAATTTGAATCTGTTCTTCCTCAATCAAGTCTTCAATGTTCATTGGGCCTTTGCCTTTCCCAATGTCTTCTACTGCCTCTTCCTCAATCTCAGGGACCTTCTCCTTTCCTTTGGATTCACCAATAACCAAGGTTCCCTTTACCCTAGCTCTCTCTCTTTCCCCCTTTTTGGCATTATCAAAACACTGGGGCTTCAAGTCACTTATAGTGACAGAGAGATGTGAGTGAGCATGAGTGAGGGACTTCAACTCCTGCAGTAGGTAAACATTCTCATCATGAATGTTCTGCATTTTGTCATCTGCCATGCTCAAGAATGTGTGGACAGGTTTCATCTTTTGAGCAACAATGGCATCTAGAGTGGCTTTCAGTGATTGATCAAGTTTGGCCTGAAGTTGATCAGTGAGGTTGGCCACAACTTGATCAGACACTTTGGCCATCAGTTCAATAGTGAACTTTTCTGCAGCTTCTTTCACCATTGCAGCTTTCAACTCTTCAGCTTTCTTTCTTTGTGCAGCAGTCCTTTGCCTTAAAGCATCTTTGATTGTCCTTCTCAAGGCTCTCACATTATGCTTGTATAGAACTTTGAGACCTTGCTGCTCCTTCTGCACAGATTTGGTGAACTTGACCATCTCTTCCTTTGCCTTTGTTACCTCTGTTGAAACTGTTTGCAGTCCAGTTTCAACACCACAAATTCTTGCATCCAGTGTTGGCAAGATTATTTCCTCTGAGCCAGTTAGCCTCATCTCCACAGAGGCTAGAGTCTTTCCTTGGCCATCTAGAGTATCAATTGTTGCTGCATGTGCCTTACCAACTTCCCTGACCAAAGTATCCAACTTCTCTGACTGTTCTTCAATGATATTTGCAGTTTGAGTAGCAATCTGAAAGCCTGCTTCAGTGGTGTTGGCTTGCTCAAAATACATTTTGTTCAATGTGGATACATTGGCTGAAACTGCTTCAAGGTCAATATCAGTATTGACTGGTATATCAGTAAGGGAAGCATCTGCAAAAATTTGTTCAATGGTAACAGCTACAGAATCTGCAAAACTAAGAGTGTTAGTAAAATCTCCCTCAACACCCTCATTCTTTTTATCTCCCATAAGGCCTGATACATCAGCACCTTCTCTCTCTTTTTCAACTAAATTCTTTTCTTCACTTTCAGTAGATAATTTCACATTCTCTGGAGAATCAGGCCTCCTTTCACCAAGGGATTCATCAAGTTCAGATTTGACTTGAAGAATAGCCTGACTCTCATATTGGGCTGCACCCAATATTTCTACTTCATCTCCCTCTTTGATTGGTGCACTCAGGGAACCTGTAATTACACACTCATCCTCACCTCCTCCCTCTGATTTTTCATCACTATTTGCCTTTTCAACTCCTTCTCTTCCTAAACCTGACACCTCCATATCCTCAACAGGATCCACAGAGGGCAGTTGTTGGGAGATCACAGTGCTTGGGCATCCCAAGGCCACTGAGTCATCCTGAATGACTAAAGGCTGGTCAATGTCCAACTTTCCTGACATTGATGAGGCTTTAGCCAAACTAGCTTCTCCCATGGAAGTCTCAACATTGTCAAGCTGTGCCTCAGGTTCAAGAGAACCATCCTTGGCCAATGCATCTTGGACTGAGTCACCATCTTTGGTCAACTCCTCTGAATGATCAGAGTCCTTTTCAGAATGATAAGTCAAGTAATGTACCTGAGCAGAGTTGAGGCCTGGAGGGTTGGGATTGGTGTTATCATCATCATCATCATCATCATCAGATGGACTATCAGGGTGCCTGAGTCCCTGTGCAATTCTTTCTCTCTCAGCTAGCACCTTCTCATGAACAATGGTGCAGAACAAAGCCTCAGTGGTCAACACACTGGATTTCTTCACATTTGCAAAGTTCAAGAGCCTGTTCTCTTCAACCTGCCACCAGCTTGCTCCTTTGTCCTGAATAGCTTGAGCTATTTCCACCATAGTTCTATCATTGATCTCAACAAGAGCTCTGAGATCATAGAACTGTTGTTGCAGCTTAGGATAGTCCTTCAACCCTGGATATAGTTCATCCACATTAGCCTTGGCAATCTGCCTTAGCATCCCCTCATAAGTGTATTCTACACCACTTTCATCTTCAGAGGAGTTGGCTTGGGATTCAGGAGGGTTGGATTGGGATTCAGGTAGGCTTGACTGGATTTCAGGAAGGTTGGGTTCAGAAGGGTTAGAGCTTAAGACAAGTTGGGATTCAGGTGCTTTTGAGAGCAATGTTCCTGAAGAGGTAATTGGAATGGCTGGAATGGGTGGGAGAGAAACTTGATCCCCTTCTTGAAGGACAGTTTCAAGAAGTTTGGTATAAGAGAGAAGTCTTGGATCAAGTGGGGAAAAAGGTCTATCCTCAAGATTGACCAAGTATGCCAGTACATCAATACCTGCTCTGTCAGGGGCACCTTCAGGAGAGTAGACTTTCTTGGCAATGATTGGGGCATCTTCAGGAGTCTTGCACTCCTCTTCTTCATGCCTTGATGGGGATATTCTTTCTGATTGAATATCAAGAGAGTTGGCTTCAGGGCTGTTGGGCTTTGATTTGGATTTGGAGTTAGACCTACTAGCTTGCCTAATCTCCTTGAAGAATTCTTTCTTCTTTTTCTCCTCTTCCATCAATCTCTGCTTCTCAGAAGTTTTGATGATTCTACTTCTTCTTTCTGACCTTGTTGGCTTATCAAGGTCCCTAAACTCTGTTACAGATTCAGGTTGCAAGGGGACAATCTCTCTGACTTCCTCACTTTCTTCAGGAGGATTGACTCCTTCTTCAGCAACCTTTTCAATCTCTTCAGAAGTGGCTCCTCCACTTCTTGACTGGCTTTCTGGGGGAGATTCACTCAGAATCTTCTTCATCTTCTTCAATTTTGGCTGAGCTTTTGGTGGTTGAGCTCTTCTCTTCCTTGGAGAAGTTCTGGTTGTGGGAACAACAGCACCTGCTTTCTTGGAAGCTGCATCCTGCTTCCTCTTTTCTGTCTTAGAAGACAGCTTCCTAAACATCACCTTTTGAGCTGGAAAAGGCTTTGGCTTGGCTTGGAGGTGGGTGTAATGTGCAAATCTTTCTAGGAGCGGGCTGGCTCTTGTGCAAAATTGGAGTCTCCCATCAACTACCACCTTGTGGTGCTTCACCTCTTTGAACTTAAACTTTTCATTCATCATCTTGTCTAGAATGAAATTTTTCCAGTTGAACTTGACTCTCTTCTCAGCAGAGTCAATCACAGCAGCCATCACTCTCAATTTAGGCATACTTATTTGTTCAACACTCCCAGAGTGGCTTAACAAACTTTTTACCACACAATCAAACAAGTGCCTAAACACTGGCTTCAAAGTGTTCTTGTTCTGAGCACTTACAACTTTCTTAGGCTCTATCATCCATGGATAGTAGAACTCCTGATCATCTTCTTCTTTATACATCTCTGGATTCTGGCCTTCTGAAGGTAGCTGTTGGTCCCTGAACGAGTAGTGAATGGGATTAAAGTCTAGAGGGGAGGGGTGAATAGACTTTAAAACTTTTTCAAGAGAGTTGGGAACCTCTTCTGATTGCTATGTCAGCTGGACTACAAGTCTGCTGGTCCAGGTGACTATAGTGATCTGATAGAGGAGGTTATATGCGGAATTATGGTAGGCCTTGTTTAGACTCGTTCTCTTAGTTTCTTTTGAAAGTGCCAAGTTATTTACTTAATATAAATACTCAGCTGATGCTGGTTTGAAAGTTGTGGCCTTGTTTTGAAGACAGTTAAAACACAGTATGCACTATATAAGATAAATGAAATGACAGTAAAGTAAAGTGCAGAAAGTAGATAACACCAGGTTTATAGTGGTTCGGATATACGATCCTACGTCCACTCTCACGTCCTAACGTGAAGTTTAATCCCTTTAATTTACCGCAAATTACAAGGGTCTTGACCTTTATAGTCCCAAGGATAGGACTTTGAGATCTGAGCCGTCCTAACAACTACGGTCTCCACAAGTGATTGTAAGCACTTGCACTTTGAGGGTTTCAAAAACTTTAACCTTTAGGAGAGGGTTTGGGATTTTTGAAGAGTATCCAACTAGTGATTCAAGCTTATAATTTGCTTAATCACTTTGCCTAAAACAAATGATATACAATGTGAAATAGGTTTCAGGTTCTTAAGGGTTGGATAGAAATCACTTAAGAGCTATGGATAATCTAATGGATTCTGGCTCTTTGAGAATTCTTGAGATAATACGACTTTAGCTTGATTGCTTGCTGGAAAATGTTGAATTCTCTTGTTGTGACTTCGTGTCTTTGTGATTTCTCATCCTCCTGTATTTATAGTGGTGATTGCTTGCAACTAGCCGTTGGAGTTGACTAGCCGTTGGGGCAATCTTTCCATAATGGCTTGATTCCTTGATTCCAGCCGCTTGATTGCTTCAATCCTGGGATCATGTCAATCTTCTAAATAAGGTAGGTCTCTGTTTAAATTGCAAGATGACTTTGGAATCAGCCGAGTCCTGAAAGAGCACATAGTCGTCTGATCTGAACTTCTAGTCTTCTGACTACTCTTCTGGCCTTGAGTCTTCTGTCTTCTGATATCAGCAGAGTAAAACTCTTCTGATCTGGCAGTTCTTTTGTCCTGCTTTAGGCCATCTTCAATCTGGGACTCCATCAGTCAAGTAGGTATACAAGCACCTATCTTAACTGGTCTTCAAGGATCTCCTAGTCTTCATGTCTTCTACTCTTCTCATCTTGAGGAAGCGCATGTAAGCCTGGACTGTGCTGATCAACTGATATCTATACAGTCAATCACATAAGACTAGTCTAAGCTGTTCTATACAAAGTCAGCTGATCCTATTACATTTATAAACTCTAAGTGTTTTGGCCATCAAAACTATTCTAACATCAAGTAGGGCTTAGGGTGAATTTATATCCCAACAATTTCCCCCTTTTTGATGAAGCCAAAACTATATATGATAAATGCTCTTAATAAGATAAGATAAGAGTTTATAAACTTCATAAAAACTGAAGTATCTAATGAAGACAATGAGAGTTTGTCTTGAGAGCAAAGAGAACTAAACTTGAATATATATAGAACTTTTACAGATTACAAGTAATAGTTTCTTTAAAGCTTTGAAAGAGGTCTTCATCAGGTCTTCTGATCTTCAGATGCGGAAAGCAAGGTACAGACGAGATCGAACTTCTTCCATGTGCTGCAAGTCTGTAACATTCTCCTCTTCATAGATCTTCTCTAGGATCCTTTTGACTTCAATTAAGTCTGTTCTTCCAGAATCCAGAGTGGGAGGATCCCATTTGGGTTCTTCAGGAGTTAGAATTCTGCAGTTGTCAAGTTCTTTGGCTGTCTTGACTACTTCTTTCCAGAACTCTTGATCTTCAATGTTCATGAATTGATTGAACTGGAAGAATTCATCTTCATAGGTTGGGAGAGGGCCAAATTTTCTTACAATGTGGTGTTGAATTTGCCATTTCTTCTTCAGAGGGTACCACCTTGGTAGCTCATCTTGAAGGGCTAGATAATCCACATAGTTGCTATCAAACACCGGAACTTTATCTTTCTGTGCCAGAGCATTTTCTTTCAATGCTTTGTCCTTGAGAGCTTTCCTGAGTTTGGCTATCTTCCTGTCAAATTTGGCTTTGACTGCTTTCGCATCTTTTAGCTTCTTTTGCTTAAGCTCTTGAGCTTCAAGCTCTTTTCTTTTCTTCAACTCTAAAGCCTCTTTCTCTTCTGCAGTAGGCTCTGCTGGAGTTGACTTCTTGCTTGATTTCTGAGATTGCTCATCTGCTTGCTCATCTGCCTTCCTTTTCCTAGTCATCCTCTTCTTAGGAACTTGTTCTGTAGAGGCAGTGATCTGCAGACTTTTGGCAGTTGCTTGAGTGGGAGTTTGGATGTCTTCTTGAGCAATTTCTTTGCCTTTGCCTTGCTTGCTCTTGATTTTGCTTGATAAACCACCCAAGGTTTCATTCAGCTCATCTTGAGATACTACCATTACAGCTTGCTGTGCAGTAGTCTTCTCTAGAGCTTTTATCAATACATCTTCCCCCTTTTTGGCTTCAGCAAGTGCAGCCGCAAAAGGCTTCATGGCATTCAGAATCTCCACTCTGAGAGTTTGTTGAAGAGCCATGGCATTGACTTTGCCAATATGAGTCAGATGAGTGATGCTATGGTCTAGAATCTGAGCATGAGAGTTGGAGGAGGAGGCAGCTTCTAGTTTAGCTGTAAGTGCTTCCAATTTGGTTGCTGTCTCCTTCAGCTGAATCTGAAGTTTTTCATTCTCTGTTGTAGCTGATTGGAGAAGAGCTCGACCTTCAGTAGCTCTTGCTTCAGCATCTTCAATTCTTTTCTTGTAGGTGTTTTCCATGCGGTTGACCTCATTAGTGTAGAGATCAGCAAACCTGGTGGAATAGTCACCTGCCTTCTTCAGAATGCTGGTCAGATACTCACTTATCTGATTGTGAAGTGATTCTCCAAACTTGTCTTCAATGTCAATGATCTGGTCATGAAGACGAGTTCTCTGCTCCTTAACCGCCTTTTCAACATATCTTCCAAGCTGTAGGCCTAAACCCTTTTCAAAGTGTAGGTCTATTGCAGCCTTGACCTGTGAGCATATGTCTGCTGTATAGTCAGCTGTTGAAGTAGAAGTGGAGGCAGTACCTTGAGGCTTTGGATGAACAGTCAGGGCTTTGCCTCTTTCTTCAGCTGAAAGGTACTCTTCATTGAGAAATGAGGTAGTGGCCTTAACCAGGTGGGACATGATGGTGTCTCCTTTGTCAATGAAGTGAGTTAGAGTATCCTTAGGCATGAAGTGATCAGGAATAGTGATTACTTCTCTTTCAATCTCGGTACTGTTAGCTGGTTCAGCTGAGTCTTTCGCAGGAACGGACGCAGCTGAGTCATTCACTTTTGCTGTGTCATCTGTCTGCTGACCTGATATGCCTTCTGGGATAGAGGCATCATTAGGTGGAATTCCTAGAATTCTGTGGCATACTGCTGTAAAGGCTTCTTCGGGCAGTAGTTGAGCAAAAGATGTAACTTGAGCAACTTCTTTTTGCTCCATTTCCCATTCGAGGAAATTAGCTTTTCCTCCTATTCCTTCCATGACCTCAATAAGGTCATCCACATCATCTCTCCTGAGTTCAATCCAGGTGCAAATTCTGAGAACTTGTTCAAACTGAACTGATTCCTCATCAATACCAGGAATAGTAGACTTGAGCAGGTTTGCTATCTTCATCCTCATTATCTTCTCCCGTGTGCATATATGGTAGTGTACCATTCTGTACTGAGGTAGAGAGGGACCAGCTTGAGCAAGGTCTGCTGGTGCCATGTCTTCTGGAATAGAAGAATCAATGATGGTAGGAGTTTGCGTATGTGGGGTAGTTTCCTATGCTTTGTGAGTATCAGCAGGGGTTTGGGAAGTGATATGTTCTTGATCTTCAGTGATCTGTTCATCAGCAGGGTTTTGAGTCTGCTGGTCTGGTATAGTACCTTCATGAAGATCAATAGAAGGTTGAACCTGTAGTGCTTGGACATCTGCTGTGTGAATGTCAGCAGGGGTGTTGGATGGAATCTGAGTTTGATCATCAGAGATCTGTGATTGGATGTCTGCTGTTTGAGCATCAGCAGGGGTTGGCAACAATGATTCAGGGGTTGTGGTAGGTTGTTCTTGTTCCTCTGCTGTGTGAGTATCAGCAGTGATTTGGATATCAGTGTTTGAGTGTTCAGATGGGTTGGAATCATCAGAGGGGTTGAAGGATGCAATCGGGGCTATTAACATGGGAGTAGGAAGCCTCGATTTCTTGGACTTTTTGTTGAAGGAAGAATTATTCTTCTTTCTCTTCTGACCCTTTGACAATTTAGAAGGAGTAAGAGTGGGAGAGGGTTTAGAGGTACCTGCCTTCTTCAAGGGAGAGGTAGTAGGAGTGGCATCTGAATCAGATGGGGAGATGAGCCCTGATCTGATTAGATATCGTCTTTGTGCTAAGGTCTGATTGTCATCATCATCATCATCCTCAGTAGCCTTCTTCTGAGCCTCTTCTTTGGTTGGCTCCTCTTCTTCTTCAGCAGAGTCATGATCAGACTCTTGTGCTGCCTTCTCAGCCAACATCTTCCTCTTCTCTTCTTTCAACCTTTCTGCCTCAGCAAGAGCTTCCTTTCTCAAATAGTATTTGGAGATGTGAAAGGTCTTATGAGGTCCCATCTTGTACTTCTTTGGGAGAATATCTGGAAGGATGATGCTCAGCTTGTTGACAAAGCTGACTGTAGCTGCTACCTTCCATACCTTCGATTGTAAGTCCAAAGTGACTTTCTTTGCCTCAAGGGCAATTCTTTCTAGGAATAGTCCTTGCCAGTCTCCATCGATCTGATCCCAGATTGCAGCCATTACTCGAACCTTTAAAGTAGTAACTGCATCATGACTGAATGTGTTACCAAGTAACATCTTGCCTGCAATATCCATCAAGGTTTGGAATTTTGGTTCAAGTTGGGATTTCTTGAGTCCAATTGCATCAGCAGCCTTGATTTTTCCACCAGTAAACATCTCCATATACTCCTTTTCTCTATTCATGATGTAGTTGGAGATATTTATCTTCCCCCTTGACAGTCCAAACAATTCTTGAAGGATTTCCCTTGTAACCTTGACTTTGTGTCCACCCATGACACTTTCAACATGAGAACCCTTCATCACAGCGTTTGCATAGAATGCCAGTACATCTTGTTCATAAACATTAGTTGGAGTTGCTTCCAGAAAGTCTCTGAGTTTAAGATTGACGCACCGAAGCAATATCTCCTTGTTCTCATCTGTGTGTTTGCCTTTGAAGAACAGAGCATTCTCCGTAAAAATCTTCCCTTCCTTGGACCACTTTGCAGCATCCAAGGTGCCAGTGTTCTTGGTCTTCTCGTCGTAAATTTCAATGATTGTCATAGTAGAGTTTGAGTGTTAGGGTTTGAAGGCTTGAAAGAAATTTGCAGAACGAGAGAGAGTAATATGAGCGACAGGGTTTGGAAGAGTTTTTAAGGGTGTGAATATATACTCCAGAAAATTTTGATCTAACGGTCAGATTTGGGTTTAATTTGGAGTAGAGCCCAAGATTTCCTTCTTTGATTTCTTAAATTTGCCGGCTGGTTTTGCCATGTGGCAATATTTGATTTGCTGGCAATATGGTACTTGAGTATTAATGACATCATTACCAAAAATAGTCGTTGTGACTAATTTATGGTAAGAATTGATCATCAAGGCCGTTTTCTATAAGAGAATTGCATTCCTTATATAAGCCAATTTGTTTAATTACATTCAGGAATAAATCTAGAATGAATTACATGATCAAGACTAGTCATTACACTCTAAATTGGAGTGGTTTGGTCAGCAGAGTGAGGTCTTCTGATTTCTTCAAGATGTCTGCTGATTTTCTTTGAAAAGTCTTCTGGTCAACTGAGTTGATCTTCTGATCAGCTGAGTAGAGGAAACGATGTTTGCTGTGATGATCCAACCTGGATGGATCCTTCCAGCTTTATTGTGAGTGATGATCCAACCTGGTTTGATGGATCTTTCAGCTCCTTCTTTAAATCAAGTGAGACTGGCCTAGACAAAATCCCACTGATTTAACTGCTTCTCACCATCGGATGTTCCTCATCATCAGATGGGATGTAGCATCTAATGTGCTCTTGTTGAATTTATTTGCTTCTCTTGAAAGGGAAGGAAGGTTGAGGGGTGCTTCAATGGAGTTGAAGAGAGGGCCATGGACTCAGCCTTCATGTTCTGTTTAGACACAGTAGCTTTTGATAACAAGCTCTCCATGTAGAACTTTCTTCTGGAGAAGAAGCTCTGCTTGCTTGCTACTTTATCCTCTGCATCTCTTCCTCCTTTAGCTTTCAACAAGAACGTCTCTTCTTCCTTTAGCTTTCATGAGCATACTCAGGTTGAGTAAGCCATGTATATAAATCTGCATCATCTTCATTTTCTGGACAAATCTTCATCTCCTTCACCCAAGATTTTGGTTGAAGAATGATCTCCATTCCATCTCTTCTTTCAATTGTCTCCATACCTGAAACAAGAATAGTGTTAGATGATTTGTGTTCTTAGGTGTTCTCATAACTTCTCCTTTTATAGGGGTAGAAATGAGGTAGTGGAGAGAAAGATGACAAAACTATAGAAGTGATAGGTCTGAATTTCTGAAAAGTGATTTCTTAAGATCAGCAGTGAGATTCTTGATCCAAGGGTGCACATTTAAGGATATTCAGACTTTATCTAATGGAATGCAGAAATTATAAATTTTGACCATGAGTTATTTGAAATCCGTACTGTGCATGCATACTGTTGAGTCGGTGAGGATGGTGTATTAATCCAGCCAAGTATGACTCAGTAGTATACTGTATTTATGTATATGAATAAAGTATTTTATGAAGAATAGTTTATTAAAATACATAGTTATACATTGCTTAGAGTAAAGAGATCAAATAACTTTGTTCAAGTCTGCTATATATATATATATGTATACTATGCAATGCAGATTTTAGAGTATTTCATCAAGGATTCTTAAGGTATCATAGATTCCCCCTTGATTAGATAACTCTAAGTTTTCCCTCAGCTCTATCTGTCTTCATTAGGAAAGAACTTACCTGAAGATGAGGGTGTCTATTCACCTCATCTGATCCTCCTAGTCTGCTGCAAAATGTATCAGCTGAGGTCTTCAGCTGATCTTGTGCTCTTCATGTGCTTGGGTCCAAGAGTCCTAAGCTATAGCATAGGGTCTTGAATCTTTCTTCAGCTAGGGGCTTAGTCAAGATGTCTGCTCTTTGGATATCTATGTGAATTTTCTCCATCTTGATGTCCTTCTTTTCAAGGTGGTCTCTTATGAAATGGTGTCGAATGTCGACATGCTTGCACCTTGTGTGGAGGACTGGATTTTGGGTGATGGCAATGGCACTGCTGCTGTCACAAAAGATAGGGACTTCTTTTGCCTCTACATTGTAATCTTTGAGTTGTTGAGCTAGCCAGAGTAGCTGACTACAACAACTTCCAGCTGCCATATATTCCGCTTCAGTGGTGGATGTTGCAACTGAGGTTTGTTTCTTAGAGAACCATGATATCAGCTTGCTGCCTAGAAATTGACAGGTTCCTGATGTGGATTTCCTATCAATTCTGCATCCTCCAAAGTCTGAGTCAGAATAGCCACTTAATTCTAGATTGTCATCAGCAGGGTACCATAGACCTAGGTTGACTGATACTTTTAGGTACTTGAGAATCTTCCTTGCTGCTTCTAGATGACTTTGCTTTGGGTTTGCTTGAAACCTAGCACATACTCCTACAGCGAATGTTATGTTTGGTCTGCTGGCTGTAAGGTATAGTAGAGATCCAATCAGTGCTCTATATTCAGCTTGATCAACTGCCTTTCCGGACTCATCTGGTTCCATTTTGAAAGATGTCATCATAGGAATCCTTGCAGTCTTGCTTTGTAGAGCTTTGAATCTTTCTAGCAGACTCTTGGTATACTTGGACTGGTTGATGAAGATCCCTTCTGGACTCTGCTTGACTTGAAGTCCTAGGAAATAGTTCATCTCACCCATCATGCTCATTTCGAATTTTCCTTGCATAAGTTCAGAGAACTTCTTGCACATTTCTTGATTGGGTGATCCAAATATAATGTCATCTACATATATTTGTACCATTAGAATGTCTTCTCCTTCTTGTATTCTGAAGAGAGTTCAATCAACTTTGCCTTTTGTATATCCATTGTCGAGTAGGAATTGTGACAATGTGTCATACCAAGCTCTAGGGGCTTGTTTTAGACCATAGAGAGCCTTCTTCAGTCGATATACTTGATCACCTTTTTCAAATCCTGGAGGCTGCTCTACATATACTTCTTCTACCAGAATACCATTTAGAAAAGCACTTTTGACATCCATTTGGTATACTTTGAAGCCCATAAATGATGCATAGGCTAGAAATAGTCGAATGGCTTCTAATCTGGCTACTGGAGCAAAAGTTTCATCGTAGTCAATTCCTTCAGATTGTGAATATCCTTTTGCAACTAGCCTTGCTTTATTTCTAGTTATTACATCATGTTCATCCTTCTTGTTCTTGAATACCCACTTTGTTCCTATTACATTGTGGTTTTCAGGTCGATCTACCAATTCCCAGACTTCATTTCTTTCGAATTGGTTTAGTTCCTCTTGCATAGCAGTGATCCAATTGCTATCAGTCATTGCTTCTTCTATGTCAGCTGGTTCAATGTTGGAGAGGAAAGCACACCAGCAGAACATAGATGATTGAGAATTCTGATTCAGTTGTCTTCTTGTCTTGACACCTGATTCTGCTCCTCCTAAGATGAGATTTGATGGATGATTGTTCCTCCATGTATGTCTTACAGGAGTACCTGCATTAGATGAACTTGGATTCTCATCTGTTCTATTGTCATCAGGAGGGTTGACTTGATTTGGTCGATCATCTTCTGTATCTTGAGTATCAAAGAGATCATTCCCCCTTGCATTTGGGATTGTTGCATGTTGATTGTGGATCACTTGTTCAGCTTGAGTTTGAGATCTAGTGACTGGTCTGTGTGTTTTATCTTCTTCTGGTTCTTCAGGGAATGGTTCATTGACTTCAATAAATTCATCAGACTTCTTCTTGATCACTAGTTTCTTCATCTGTTCTGCAGCTGAGGTTGTTTCTACTGCATTCTTTTCACAAGATTCATCAAAAACAACATGTGGTGTTTCTTCCACAAGAAGGGTGCGTTTGTTGAATACTCTAAATGCTTTGCTAGTTGAGGAGTATCCCAAGAATATCCCCTCATCTGCTTTGGCATCAAAAGCATTCAACTTACTTTTCCCATTGTTGTGAATGAAACACTTACAACCAAAAATATGAAAGTAAGATACTCTAGGTTTTCTTCCTTTCCACAGTTCATATGGGGTTTTCTCATGGATTTTGTGAATACCTGACCTGTTTTGAGTGTGACAGGCTGTGTTGATAGCTTCTGCCCAAAGTTTCTTAGGAGTAGAGAATTCAGCAAGGAGTGTTCTTGCAGCTTCTTTAAGTGTTCTGACTCTTCTTTCAGCTACACCATTTTGTTGTGGTGTTCTTGCTGCACTTGTCTCATGCTGAATACCATTAGAAGTACAATATGCAATAATATAAGAGTTAATAAATTCAGTGCCTTTGTCACGTCTAATTTTCACAATAGGTTCTCCTTTCTCTACTTGGATCCTCTTTAACAGTTCAGGAAGTTTCTGCTGAGTTTCACTCTTCTTGTATAAGAAGATAACCCAAGTAAACTTGGAGTAGTCATCTACAACAATAAGGGTGTATTTTCTTCCTGTTAGAGTGGTTGGAGTGATTGGTCCAAAGAGATCCATGTGTAACAGTTCAAGAGCTCTGCTGGTTGATGCTGTCTTCTTGGTCTTGAAGGAGACCTTTGTTTTCTTTCCTTGTTGACATGCATCACAAACCTGATCTTTACAGTAGAGTTCATTAGGCAGACCATCAACTAAGGATTCCCTTGCTAACTTGTTCAAAGTCTTAAAATTCAGATGACTAAGACGTTTGTGCCATAGCCAGCTGACATCTTTAGGGCTTTTCACAAGCAGACATGTATCCTTAGGACAGCTATTCCAATTTGCAAGATACATACTTCCCTTTCTAGATCCTGTTAGAAGGTTTTGTTTTGTTCTTTTATCACTTATGAGACATTCATCTTTAGAGAATTTAACTGAATAACCAGTGTCACAAAAATGAGAAACAGATAATAGATTAAACTTAAGACCTTCTACATATGATACATTATGTACCTCAATGTCACCATTTCTAAGGGTGCCATATCCTTTTGTGTTACCGTGCGCGTTATCACCAAAGAAGACTTTTGGACCTTTCTTTTCTGTGTAGTTGGTCAGCAGGTCTTTGGTTCCAGTCATATGGGTTGAGCATCCACTATCTATGTACCATATCTCTCCTGCTAGACCTCCTTTTCTGTATAGGTCCTTCCTTTCCTGCAAGAAAGGTTAAGTCTTAGGTACCCATTTTGTTTTGGGTCCTTGGGTGTTAATACTACCCTTGGGAACCCACATATACATTGGTCGTTTGAACAACCTTGAGCACTTGAGTTGTTTCCCTCGGGTATCACAGAACCAAATCTTACCAATTAACACCTTAGACTGATTTGATTTGTTGTTTGTGTCAGCTAAGTAATAGTCAAATGGTTTTCCTTTATAGGAGTGAACATACAATATCTTTTGACTAGTTACATTCGGCCTGGGTGCATTAGCTGGTCGATGAACACGATTATATGGACCATACTCTTCTGTTCTCACAATATCATAAGAGATAGGGGGTGCAAAGAGAACAGATTTGTTTGAAGAAGATTTCTTCTTCTTGGCTGGAGCAGCATACAGCTGAGACTGTCTCAGACGAGATGGTCTAGGCTGTTTGCTGTTCCTCTGTATAGGTTTGGGGTTAACTTTTCTTTTACCATTTTTGGTGTTGGAATAGTTAGCCTTAGTTGGTACAGATGCCTTTTGGTTCATATTGAGTTCATTGTGTTTAGAACACTCACCCTGTTCATGTGTCTGAGTAGTGCACTGGTTAGGTGTACTACCCCCAGCTGGAGAGGATGTTGATGGATTAAGTTCATAGCCTAAACCCATCTTATTGCCATTTGATCTATAATATTCAGAGATACTTTCAATAGTAGTCGAGGCTTTATTGAATTCTGATATCTTTTGATCTAGGCATTCCTTCTCCTTTTCTAAGAGCTTGTGTGATTGGAAGAGATCATCGAACTTAGATTGTAGTATACGAAATTCTTTGGTTTCTAAGGCTTGAGTTTCTAACATCCCCTCATACAACTGAGTTGTTGTGGTATTTTCTTCCTTAAGAAGTTCCACTTCTTTGGTCAACCTTTCATTCATGGTGACTAACTCAGGGGTGTTATCAAACTTAACCTTTTTCAACCTAGCAATTTCTTTCCTTAAATCCTTATTCTCCTCTTCCACTTCTATAAAGGCTCTAGTGGCAATATCCAGATCACCTTTTACCTTTCTTAAAGATTGATAGTAGGTGTCTTCTGATTCGCCTTCAGATGAGTTTATGTCATCTGTTTGTGAGAAAATAGGTGAATGGAAAGTAGTAGTATAAGAGTTTACCTCATTTTCTCCTATGGCCATCATAGCTAGATCGTCTGAATCATCTGAGTAGATTTGACAGTCTGGTGATGTAGGAAGTTCATCACTTTGATATTCAGATTCTTCAGTCAGCATTGCTTGCTTATCTGAAGTTCTTCTCCTTGGCCTTCTTTCTTCTTTGTCATCCAGCTCAGGGCATTCATAGACATAGTGTCCTGGTTTACGACAATTGAAGCATGCTCCAGGCTTTTGATTTGAATTGCCTTTCCTTGGAGGTGTGGCATCTCTTTTTCTGGAGCCTCGGCTGTCAGATGACTCCACATCCTTTCTAGGATGTCTTTCTGGTGTTCTTTCTCTGGAACCTCTGGAGGGTGATCTTGCTCTTCTATCTTTGTAGTTTCTATAGAACTTTCTATATTTGCTGTTGAGGGTGTTTATCCTTTCGAATCTCTTGATCATAAGAGCCATTTGTTCCTTCAGACTCATGTCTGATCCTTCACAGTCTTCTGTTTTCAGAGAGGTCTTGCCAGATGAGGTGCTTGCAGCTTTTGTATTTGCTGCTTTGAAAGCTACAGTCTTGGAAGTGGATGGAATAGCAATAGGTTCATCATTTTCTGAGTTTTCTTCTCTTTCAAGATCATATTCATGGGCTTTTAGATTCTGAAATAGAGTCTGTGCAGACCACTCCTTGATATCTTGAGTATCTTTGATGATGGTCTTCTTGAGTCTCCATTTCTTGGTTAGAGAGTCTAATATCTTTAGATTTTTCTCTCTATTTGTATATTTCTTGCCCAGAGATTCTATTTCATTGATGATCTTGGTAAATCTATTGTCTAATTGATCAATAGACTCTTCTGGTTGCATTTTGAAATGCTCAAACTTCTTGACTGCTGTTGTCAGCTTGCTCTCCTTGATCAGCTCGGTTCCTTCACAGAGGAGTGCTAGAGCATCCCACATTTCCTTAGCTGTTTCACAATTGACTACTTTTGCAATGTATTCATTTGGAAGAGTTTGCATGATGTAATCTTGAGCAATGCTGTCAAGATTTGACTACTTCATCTCTTCTGGTGTGAGATCCTTCATCGGCTTGGGGGCTAGTTCTCCAACTGGAACTTCTGGATCACCATTTGCAGTGTTGACTGCCATGATGGTGATTGGGCCTTCAGTGATTACTGACCACATCTTGTAGTGGACTGATGTAAGATTCTTCCTCATCCTGATCTTCCAGTAATCATAATCCTCCACTGAAAACTTAGGCAACTTACGCATATTAGCACTCATGCTGTATGAGTTTTCGAAAACAAGTTTTTCAAAAGAAAAAGATCTGTTCAAGAGGACTACAGAGAGACTCCCTCAAGTCTTCTGATAATCTAGAGACAGTAGTCCGTTAGAACCACTGCTCTGATACCACTTGTTGGTCCCTGAACGAGTAGTGAATGGGATTAAAGTCTAGAGGGGAGGGGTGAATAGACTTTAAAACTTTTTCAAGAGAGTTGGGAACCTCTTCTGATTGCTATGTCAGCTGGACTACAAGTCTGCTGGTCCAGGTGACTATAGTGATCTGATAGAGGAGGTTATATGCGGAATTATGGTAGGCCTTGTTTAGACTCGTTCTCTTAGTTTCTTTTGAAAGTGCCAAGTTATTTACTTAATAGAAATACTCAGCTGATGCTGGTTTGAAAGTTGTGGCCTTGTTTTGAAGACAGTTAAAACACAGTATGCACTATATAAGATAAATGAAATGACAGTAAAGTAAAGTGCAGAAAGTAGATAACATCAGGTTTATAGTGGTTCGGATATACGATCCTACGTCCACTCTCACGTCCTAACGTGAAGTTTAATCCCTTTAATTTACCGCAAATTACAAGGGTCTTGACCTTTATAGTCCCAAGGATAGGACTTTGAGATCTGAGCCGTCCTAACAGCTACGGTCTCCACAAGTGATTGTAAGCACTTGCACTTTGAGGGTTTCAAAAACTTTAACCTTTAGGAGAGGGTTTGGGGTTTTTGAAGAGTATCCAACTAGTGATTCAAGCTTATAATTTGCTTAATCACTTTGCCTAAAACAAATGATATACAATGTGAAATAGGTTTCAGGTTCTTAAGGGTTGGATAGAAATCACTTAAGAGCTATGGATAATCTAATGGATTCTGGCTCTTTGAGAATTCTTGAGATAATACGACTTTAGCTTGATTGCTTGATGGAAAATGTTGAATTCTCTTGTTGTGACTTCGTGTCTTTGTGATTTCTCATCCTCCTGTATTTATAGTGGTGATTGCTTGCAACTAGCCGTTGGGGCAATCTTTCCATAATGGCTTGATTCCTTGATTCCAGCCGCTTGATTGCTTCAATCCTGGGATCATGTCAATCTTCTAAATAAGGTAGGTCTCTGTTTAAATTGCAAGATGACTTTGGAATCAGCCGAGTCCTGAAAGAGCACATAGTCGTCTGATCTGAACTTCTAGTCTTCTGACTACTCTTCTGGCCTTGAGTCTTCTGTCTTCTGATATCAGCAGAGTAAAACTCTTCTGATCTGGCAGTTCTTTTGTCCTGCTTTAGGCCATCTTCAATCTGGGACTCCATCAGTCAAGTAGGTATACAAGCACCTATCTTAACTGGTCTTCAAGGATCTCCTAGTCTTCATGTCTTCTACTCTTCTCATCTTGAGGAAGCGCATGTAAGCCTGGACTGTGCTGATCAACTGATATCTATACAGTCAATCACACAAGACTAGTCTAAGCTGTTCTATACAAAGTCAGCTGATCCTATTACATTTATAAACTCTAAGTGTTTTGGCCATCAAAACTATTCTAACATCAAGTAGGGCTTAGGGTGAATTTATATCCCAACAGTAACCCAAAGCTAGCATCCAGATCCTCAGCAGTGAAGATGATGGTGTGCTGGCTTTCTTCTTCCTCATCTTCTTCAGCATATGTCAGTTTGGTGCACACATCACCCTTTTTGCCCTTCCATCTGAGATAGGCAAAGAATTCTGCCATGAATGGATTCAGGCAGGAATCAGGCTTGGTGCCTAAGAACTTTTCTAGCCCAGCCTCCCTTAGCCATTGGAGGACTTGATGAACCTCAGTGTCTGGGCTGTCAAAAGCAACTAGCTTTTCAAACCAAAGTGAGTTTGGATTGCTGAGATAGGAGAAATCAATGTCCAAGGAGGAGTCATTGAAATCTACAAGTTCTTCTCTCTTGATTTTAGGAGCCATGGATAATTTTGAGAGATAGAATGGTTTTGGAGAAAAGTTGCAGGTTGAGAAGTTTTGAAAAACCTAAGGGTTTGGAAATATGAGTGCGTGAGGAGGAAAAGTAAAAATTTAGGAGTTTATATATGAATGGGATTTATTAACCGTTGGTTAATAGAATATAACAGTGAGTAATTTTGAAGAACCGATTGGATATAGTGGGGTAGTGGGCTTTCAACGGTTTGATGGAGTTTTAATGCAAATCAATGGCCTTGATGATGACTCAAGAATTCATGAAATCTTAATTAAGATTTTGCATTTAATGCTTATTTGCCATTTTGGGGGCAAAGATCTTCATAGTACACGCCATCCTAAAAATGGCCTACTCTTAGATCAAGAAATCTTTTAAATGTCTAATCAATGCTAAAAATAGCAAAAATTAATTCGGACAAACATCCTGAGATGTGTTTTGACTCCCTTCTTGGTCAAACTGCCTGATTAACTTGCCTGAGTGGGTCCCAATATTGCTGACTGGGTCCCACTTGGACAAGGCTCCTGACCAACATTGCTGAACATCATAAGGACAACTTTGCTGAGTTTCCCTTTTTGGCTGACTGCTTCAGTGAGGTTGGTCAACTTTGCTGAAGTTTAATTTAATCAACTTCCCCCTTCTTATGAGCCTCCTTCCTTCATTCCTCCATCTTTCCTGGATCAAGTAAGCCCAATTCAGCTGAAAGTTCCAAGAACCTTGCTTCAGCCAATGGTTTAGTCAAGATATCAGCTTTTTGCTTATCAGTGTGGATTTTGACAAGCTTGATATCTTTCTTTTCCACATGATCCCTTATGAAGTGATGCTTTATATCCACATGTTTGCATCTGGTGTGGAGCACTGGATTCTGTGAGATACCAATTGCACTATTGTTGTCACAGAATATTGGCACTTCATTTGAGATTACTTTGTAATCTCTCAATTGTTACCTGAGCCAAAGTATCTGAGCACAGCAACTTCCAGCTGCTACATACTCAGCTTCAGTTGTTGAAGTTGCAACTGTATTTTACTTCTTGGAGAACCATGAGATAAGCTTGCTGCCCAAGAATTGACAAGTTCCAGAGGTGGATTTTCTGTCAATTCTACATCCTCCATAGTCTGCATCTGAATATCCAGTGAGCTCAATGTTGTCATCAGCTGGATACCATAATCCAAGATTCTCAGATCCCTTGTGATATCTTAGAATTCTCTTGGCAGCATCAAGATGGCTCTTCTTTGGATTAGCTTGAAATCTTGCACATACTCCAACTGCAAATGTGATATCAGGCCTGCTTGCAGTGAGATATAGCAGGGATCCTATGATTCCCCTGTAGTTAGTGGAGTTTGTTGACTCTCCACTTTCATCAGGATCCATTTTCCAGTTAGTATTCATAGGAATTCTGACTGGTTTGCTTGTAGCACATCCAAATTTCTTGATCATGTCCCTTGTATACTTGGCCTGATTGATGAATATTCCCTTCTTTGATTGAGTGACTTGAAGTCCTAAGAAGAAATTCATCAATCCCATCATGGACATCTCAAATTTGCTTTGCATGAGTTTGGAGAACTTCTCACATAACTTCTCATTTGGAGATCCAAATATAATGTCATCCACATAGATTTGGACTAACAAAATATCATCTCCTTCACAGATTCTGAACAGGGTTCTGTCAACAGTGCCTTTGACAAAACCATGATCTAGAAGAAACTGTGATAAGGTGTCATACCAAGCTCTTGGGGCTTGCTTTAAGCCATAGAGGGCTTTCTTCAATCTGTACACCTTGTCTCCTTCTTCAAATCCTGGGGGCTGTTCAACATATACTTCTTCTTTGAGCACCCCATTGAGAAATGCACTCTTCACATCCATTTGATACACCTTGAATCTCATGTGAGCTGCATATGCTAAGAAGAGTCTGATTGCCTCAAGTCTGGCCACTGGAGCAAAAGTCTCATCATAATCAATCCCTTCAGATTGATAATATCCTTTGGCCACCAGTCTTGCTTTGTTTCTCACAATGATGTCATTTTCATTTTTCTTATTTTTGAACACCCATTTAGTTCCAATGACATCTTGATGAGTTGGCCTGTCTACCAGCTCCCAAACTTCATTTATGGTAAATTGGTTCAGCTCCTCTTGCATGGCTATTATCCAGTTGGTATCTTGTAGTGCTTCCTCAATGTCTTTTGGTTCCTGTTCTGAAAGGAAACAACAAAACAAAACACTTTCTCCATGAAATCTTCTAGTTTTGATCCCTTCACTTGGATTACCAAGTATCAGGCTAGATGGGTGGTCTTGCAACCAAGTCCTTCTAGACCTGATCCTTTCAGGAGGATTGTCCTCATCTGAAGTTGGATCACTAGATTCATTGAATTCAGGGAAGTTAATTGAAGGATCAAGCTCAGGATCATATTCAGGGGTGTTGTCCTCATTGTCAGATAAGTTGACATTTTCATTGGTTCCCCCTTGAATATTGGATCCATTAACTACCTCAGCATTACCTGCTTCTTCATTGGTAGTTGTTACCTGGTTTTGAATTGGGATGGGGTCAGTCAGTTCAATTTCTCCTTCAGGTTGGTTGTCTTCTGGTTGGTTGCCATCAGGTAGGTTGTCCAGTTTTTTATTTTCATGAAGTTCAGGCTGGGCAACATCTACAAATACTGTTTCCTTGCTTTGAAGCCTTAATCTGGTTGTTCTTTGTGTTATCTCATCAATATTCAGGTTTCTATCCCTGAACTCATTAATAGATTCATCAAACACAACATGAGGTGTTTCTTCCACAATAAGAGTTTTGCAATTGTAAACTCTGTAAGCCTTGCTGATTTGTGAATATCCAACAAATATTCCTTCATCAGCTTTGCTATCAAAAGCTTTCAATTGCTCTTTCCCATTATTATGGATGAAACACTTACAACCAAATATGTGAAAATAAGCAACAGTGGGCAATCTACCTTTCCATATTTGATATGGGGTTTTACCTTGTCCTTTGGTGATTAAGGACCTGTTTTGAGTGTGACATGCAGTGCTAATGGCTTCAGCCCAGAACCTTTTAGGCAATTTGGATTCAGCAATCAAAGTTCTTGCTGCCTCTTTCAAGGTTCTGTTTCTTCTTTCAGCAACTCCATTTTGTTGAGGTGTTATTGCTGCTGAAGTTTCATGAGTGATGCCATTCTTGCTGCAGTACTCATTGATGTATGAGTTTATGAATTCTGTGCCTTTGTCAGATCTGATCTTGACAATGCTTAGGCCCTTTTCATTACTCAATCTCATCATCAACTCAGGTAACTTGACTTGGGTCTCCTTTTTGTTCAACAAGAATACTACCCAAGTGTACCTGGAAAAATCATCAACAACAACTAATGCATATTTTCTTCCATTTAAACTTACTGGGATAATTGGACCAAATAAATCCATATGCAACAGTTGAAGAACTCTCTCAGTTGAGATGACAGGTTTTCCTTTGAATGAAGCTTTGATCTGCTTTCCTTCCTGACATGGCTGGCATATGTGTTCTTTGGTGAACACTTGATTAGGCAGCCCTTTAACTAGAGAGTTTCTTGCAATCTTGTTGATGGTTTTGAAATTCAAATGATTCAATCTCTTGTGCCATAGCCAGCTTTGCTCATTTGTGCTTTTGGCAACAAGGCAAACTGCTTCAGGGGTTTTGCTCCAATCTGCAAAATAGACATTTCCCTTTCTCACCCCTGTTAGTAGCACCTGTTGTGTTGATTTATTTTTGATGGTACATTCATTTGGTGCAAATTCAACACAGTATCCTTTATCACAAATTTGACTTATAGACAACAAGTTATATTTTAGGCCTAGGACATATGAGACATCAGTAATTTTAACACTACCAATGTTTAATGTACCATAGCCTCTTGTGATCCCTTGAGAGCTGTCTCCAAAGGTTACTGAAGGACCATCTTTTTCTATGAAATCTGAGAGAAGCTCCTTGTTTCCAGTCATGTGCCTTGAACATCCACTGTCCAGGTACCATGCTGTTTTCTTGTTGATGCTTCTCTTCTTTTTGTGGTCCTTGCAGCCCTGCAAAGTCAAAATTTAGGTACCCTTTGAGTGTTGGGTCCTAGAGGGTTAGCTGTACCTTTTGGAATCCAAATCTGCCTGATTACTCTGATTGACTCAAAGTGACTGACTTGGTTTCCATTTACATCTACATACACAGTTTGACCCTTAAATGCCTTGGGTGCCTTCTGTGTATAAGTGTTGGTCTTGTAAGGTTCAGGAGGGTTGGTGAATTTCCTTGGGACATTTCTCCTGAAGTTACTAGACTTAGGTGCAGCTTGGAAAGACCTTTGTGGATAGGAGTTTGGATGGCCTATTCCTTTTGTCAAGAAAGGTTCAGGCTTCCTGAATGTTTTATACCTATCAGAGGGGATTGGCCTTAATCCATTCAGTTGAGGTTGCCTCTTTTGAGTTGGCCTTTTCTGAACAGATTTTGGACAACTTCTCTGATAAGGATTCAAATAGGTTGGCCTTCCATTGGTTCTACCTTTCTGACCCTCATTTCTCCTGTAAACAATGTCTTTAACCTTTTCCTTAGGTATGGGTTTAGGGACATTGTTCACTTGAGTTGGTATGAAAATTCCTTTTCCCTTATCCTTGATCAGTGGTTGATTTAATTCCATTTCATTTTGTTGTGCTACTGATCTTACAAAAGTCATCTTAGAATTGCTGGATGAGGCAATACTAAGACCAGGTGAGGGTTCAAATAGATTATAACCTAATCCACCCTTTTGAGCAAATGGTCTTTGAAACCCTTGAATTTCCTCTATTGCCTTAGCAGATTTGTTCAAGGCAGACATTTTCATTTTTAAGCTCCCCTCACTTAATTTTAGAGTATCAAATTCACTTGAGAGATTGTTAAATTTGGCTTGAAGAGTTCTAAATTCAAAATCCTTTTTCTTGAGAGTCAAAGTTTGTTCATCAATCAGCTTTTGTTGTTCAGAGATTCTGAGAGACATTTCTCCATGTTCTCTCATAATCTGCTGATACAACTCAGATGATTTAATGTCAACCTCAGATTCAGGAAGATTGGGCATTTTAATTTTAGACCTCAACTGTTCATTTTCTCTCAGTGCTATATTGCATACTTCTTGCATTCTGGTGAAATCTTCTAACAACTTTTCAAAGTCAAATTGGATTTCACTAGATTCATGTGTGTTAATTGAAATATTGGAAGATGAACATACCTCTTCATTTTCAAATGCCATTTGGCAGTCATCATCACTGTCACTGTTGGAGAACAGACCATCATCAGAAGAGTAGATACTTTCTTCACTTGCTGACTCTCCAGCTACCATGGCCTTCCTGTTGTTCATCCTCTTGTCTCTCTTGTTTTGCCTTTCTTTTCTTTCTTTGGCACTAAGGTCAGGACAATCATACTGAAAGTGACCCTTTTTCTGGCAGTTATAACACACATCTTCATCATCATTTTTCTTGCTTGAGGACTCCTTCCTCCTTGATGATGATGGTTCACCTTTGCTGTATTTCTTTTTATCAGCATATCTGTCTTCTTTCTTTTCATCAGAGACTTTGTCCTCTGATTTGTTATCAGGAAAACTGAATCTCCTTCTGGTTTTGTTATCTTGGTAGAACTTCTTGTATCTACCAAATCTGGAGTTCAGCTTCTCAAATCTTCTAGCCATGAGTGCCAGCTCCTCCTTCATTTCTGATTTTGAAACAGATTGAGAAGATCTTTGAGTATTTTTCTTCTCTGTTTCAGTGGCTTTGAAGGAAACACCTTTGCCTGAGGAGGATGGCTCATCATGCACCTTTTTTCTGTTGAGATCAAACTCATATGCTTTGAGTTCAGAGAATACTTGCTGCATTGGCATGTTGTCAAGATTGCTGGTATTTTGCATCATGACAGAATATATATCCCATTTTGATGTGAGACTTCTCAGAATCTTCAAAGCAACTTCTCTTTTGGCATAGAACTTGCCCAAAGAATTCATCTCATTCATGATGTCAGTGAATCTGCCATCAAGATGATCAATAGTTTCATTTGGCTCCATAGTGAATTGCTCATACTTTTGGATAGCCACTTGAAGCTTGTTTTCCTTTATCTTTTGAGTACCTTCACACATAAGTGCTAGGGTATCCCAGATCTCCTTTGCTGTGGTGCAGTGATACACTCTTCCCATCACTGCATCTGGAATGGTCTGGTACAAGGTGTTCATGGCAATGTAGTTCAGGTTGTGCCTTTTTCTCTCTTCTGCTGTCAGCTCATCCTCATCTTTTGGCAACAGCTCCCTTGGATCTGCTTTTTGAGCATCAGTGACCTTGGGATTGAGCTTGGTGAAGGTGAATGGTCCTCTAGTGATGACTTTGAGCATTTCATCATGCTGGCAGGCAAGATGTGCTCTCATCCGGATTTTCCAGAAATCATAATTCTCAATTGAGAACATTGGCAGTTTGTGATGAGAAATATGATTGACTTGGTTTGGACCCATGTTGTTGGTGGTGTTGGCAGCATCTCCTGGAACTGCATTGTTAGCCATTCTTATACAGATAGACAAAGGAAAATACAAGTAGATTTTTCAGAAATTTGGATCAGTTCAGTGACCACAGAAATAATGTGAGTTTTTGAAATTCAATTTGAAAGTTCAGCAGCAGTAGTCTTTGAACCCCTGCTCTGATACCACTTGTTGGTCCTTGGTGGAGTATAACACAAGGTGTATGGGGGGGGAGGGGAATGCACTTGTGTATGCAAATTCTTTTTCTTTTTGACAAACTGGTCTTATCAGGCAAGTTGTCTCACAACTGGCCTGAGTGTGAACTTTGATAGATACTTGTCCTACTGATTACTATTGAGTGATCAGTTGGCTAAATATCTAAAAGAGTTGCTAAGTGCGGAATGTGGTTGGCCTTTGACTTAAAGAAATACTCCAAGTTAATTTCTGAAAAGATACAGATATCAGGGACTTTGTCCAAAACAAATTTTCTTACTTACTGAGTTATGTTTCTTTAAAATATGTTTGAATGTAAGTGAAATAAAGAATGCAGTAAGTAAATGGCACACAAATTTATAGTGGTTCAGAGACTCAAGCTCCTACATCCACTTTGCCTGATTGAACAGGATAATTCCTTCACAATGGAATTAGCTTGTTTTATAGTGCCAAGGTGCACTGATCAACAACATTCTCTTAGTGTTTTGTTCCCTAGGAAAACCTGAGTCCTAGTGCTCAATCTCTCTAAGTTAAGACTGTGATTCACACTAACAGTCCTTAACTCCTCACTTCTACAACAAACTCTCTCTTCACTAAATGAGATAAGGGTTTGAGGTTTGGTTCCAACTAGTAGAGATATCCTTTACAATAAGAACAGTGTAAAGGCTTAGGATATCTCAATGCTAAGCTTTGGATGTTTACAAAGATTGGCTTAGCTAAAAGAAGTGATTCAGGAAACTTGGAATTAGAGAATAGCTTGGTTTCCTTTGAAAGCTTGATGATAGTTTGATAGCTTGTAGTTGGATGATTGAATCCCTTGATCACTTCTGTATTTATAGGCAAATTTGAGCAGCTAACCGTTGGAGGGATAGCAATTCAAACTTGTCTATTTGCAGCACCATTGAAACGGCTATGAAGCTTGGCATCCTTTTATCCACTGTGTAAAAGGCCTCTTCAATGGTTGCTTGAATGAATGTGTTGACTTCTGAAAAATGCGGCTGAGATGACTTGTGTCAGTTTCTAAATATGCACATTTCCCAAGGTTGATTTGAGGCAGAAGCTACACTCAACCAACGGTCATATTGGACAAGCTCCCTGAATATTCCTGCTGCAATTGAGAATATTCCAACATTCATTCAATGCTTCACTCTTTAATGCTTCAAGTCTTTAATGCTTGGTTCAGGCATGATTGGCAATAAATGCTTCATTGAATGTGTCTTTTGGGCTTTGACATTCAATGCTCTTGATTATTTGTACTTCAACTGTCTTGATCATTTGCATTTATGAGCATTGCATTTATTGCTCTTGATCTCTTCAGCTAAGTTGTCCACTTGGTCAGTCTGTCTTGAAGATTCAGCAGCTTTGTCCTAAAGACTTATCAAGCTGCCTAACATTCCAGCTTTGGACAACTATCCTGAACACTAAAATCTCACAACATTCCTTGAGATTTTTCTCTTAAGCAATCTACAATTTCAAGTGTACTGAGACACCTTGCCTGAACTAGACTTGAGCTTATCTCAACTAATCTGAACATCATCAATCAGGGGTTTTGGTATCTAGATCAAAATCATTTTATTCCCAACAACGACTATGATTAAGTACACAAATATTCAGGTTTATACAAGTGCACTAATCTACAAGAAAGAACAAAATATTTTTCTAACTAGAAGCGTTGCGCATTCCATAGGTAGTAATCGAGTTTAGCTTTCTCTCTTGTTGTCCTTTGAAGTGAAGGTAGTGGGTTCTATTTATAGGCTTCAATTAGAACTGCCTTGCAACTCCTACAACTCCCTTAATCAATCTTGGCCATTGGATCAAGGTGGTTTCTTGTAACTTCCCTTCACACTCCATAAATGTAGGAACTTCCATATTGGTGCTTAGAAACTTCTCACTCCCATGCAACTGCTTGACTTGGGTGTTGCCCACGTCTTCTACCTGCATTTGGGACATCACTAAGCAACACAAGTTAAATTAGAGTTAGTAAAAGGAGAAAGGGCAAATTTTGATGTTGTAGTAGGTGTTGGCACATTTAGTACAACATGTAACTGAAATGTTGGATCATAAAATACAACACCTATTCCAACATCAACAATCTCCCCCAATTTGGCCTTTCTACATCAACACTCCTAATGTTCACAACATTCAGAATTTTGATAAAGAAAACAATACCATGATATTTCAAATCAGAACCAATATTAGTATTTAACCAAATTTAATCACAGCATCTAAGTCAAAAACAATATACTTAGATTTAAAAACAATAAAAACAGTAAATGTAAGGCAATGTATGTGGGACAGAAATGGAACAACATAAGTAAGGCTTTTACAAATTGAGGAAATAAATGAAAGCAGTAAAGGGGAGGATTGGGTTGATAGAATCAGCTGCATCTTCAAGAGTCTGCACGAACTCCCCCATACTCTAGACTTCCTCATTCTTCAAGCCTTCAAAAAGCTACATTGAGATCTCCATAGAGATCTTCAATGTCTTGAGCATCTTGGGCATCAGCATATGCATCTTCTTGGTTTGGAATCGAAATAGCACTCTCTTGTTGAACTGGGCCTGCATCTTGTTGACCTGGAATAGGAACAGCACCTGCATTGTGAACATTTGAGCTTACTCCCCCTGTTGAGGTAGAAAGTAGGTCCTCCCAGAAACGTTTTTGGATGAGTAAGTCTTCAACCGTACTCTGAAGGTTGGTGATTGTGCCTTGAAGAATGTCTACCTGCCTGAGAATGAAGTGTGAAGACAAATAAACTGAGGTGACACAACCTGAGGAAGGGTGTGTTCTGGAAGTTGATGGCATATTCGGATCAACACTTCTGGGGGCAGTAGTCTTCGGTATATGTAGGTCCACAATCCGGTCACTACCACGAAGTAGGAGCTGTGGTGAAATGGAGAGGCTAGGTACATATCCACTAATGACCTCAGTGTCCAATCTTTGGAATTCCTTATCTGCCAGTAGCTTATACACCAAATAGGGATATGGGAGAAGACCCTTACCAGTCATATTACAAGTGAAATTCATCATATTCTGAAAAATCACATAGCCTAGATTAAACTGCTTCAGGTATCCAATCTTAAACATGAGGACAGCTTGTTCCAAGGTAAGAGTGGTGTTATTAGTTGTTGGTAACCAATTGCAACACACAATCTTATGCAAAAACAGAATATAGGCTAGTTAATCTAGATGCAAGCAGTTTTGGTACCCAATGTGTAATTTTACCTCCTGTAAGTACAGTGATCATGAAATCAAGGTCTGTGACCACTGGATCTTCCATAATTTTCGTTTTCAATAGCATGTTGATCTTCCTGGGTGTAACAATAATTTCAAGACCCCGGAAAGGAACACAACCATATCTCCTAGAGTTCGTATCACTAGTTTTAGAACTCACATTCGCATAAAATTCGTGAACCCAATCAACGACATACGGTACAGCAAACAATAAGGCATCCAAAATAGATCTTTCTCTAAACCAATCCATGAGATTTGCATCTTCAAAATCAGAAAATTTTTAGAATACGTTCACTCAGAATTGTCCTATTACGAATAGTTTTATAACGGGTACTCTTATGATCATTGTACTCAACCTCATTATCACTAAAATCGGAATCAGACGAAAAAGGTACCTCTTCTTCGGGAGCAGAGGTGTGTGAGCTCGAATCTGAAGAAGAGCTTTTATATGTAGCCACTGGAGATACAACTGGTGGAGGTTTTCGAGCCTTTTTGTGTACTGCCTTAGGAGTTGGGATGTCTTCATCTTCATGCTCAACAGACACGGCTTCGGGAAAGTTATCGATGATATCATCGATACTTTGAGGCTCCCCCTCAGAATCTGAATTGGATACGATAATCGGTTGAGCTATGCCGCCGTCCGTTCTGGGCTTTTTCTTCCCAAAGTAGTCGACTCGTTGCCCTAGTGTCCTGTAAGAAACATGACGGCCACCAGGCCATCTGCGATTGACGGGAGCAGGGGGTTTTGCCGTTTTAGTGGGAAATTTCCTCTTTTGCCGTAACCTTGCTATCTTGGCTGCTAAAATCTCCCCATCAGACGAGGAGGCATCTTCCATGTGCACATCTTCTCTGAACATTGCATTGTCAAGAGTTTCTCCATCCAAGATAATTTTTGGAGAGGTTGTTTTGCGAGCTAGGGCATCGTATGCCCTTTTCAGTTCTTCGAATGGGGTTCCTAGAGGAAATGATTTTAGAGCGATTGGTGATGGAGGAGGTGAGAGATTATCAGCAGCAGCACTCTTTGACTCAGGGATGTTTGCATGTGCCATTTCTAATCGGATATCAAGAGGATTGTAAACAACGAATGGGAGTGCAGAGGCTTCTGGTTCAAATGGAACAATCATGGTTCCAACAACAAAGGATGGCGAACCAGGTGTGGGAGAGCTTGGAAGTTCAGTGATCGTCACCATTTTCGGATAGATTTTGAGTTTTGGAGAAAAATTCGCAGGTTAGGTGAGAGAGGTTTGTTTGAATTTTGAATTGAGAAGACCAGGTGCTATTTGAATATGATGATGAGTACCTGCAAAAGAAGAATTAAATTGATTAGACCTCTTCGAATTCTGGAATGAAGAGATAATCATAAAAATTCAACCAATTATACCAGTTTTTGAAGAATCACTTATGCCAAAAATTATATTCTAGAAAGAGTGTTGCATAAACAAAAGTAAGCTTGATGGTATAAAATAGCATTCATATGAGATCTATTTATAGAGGATTTCAGGCGGGAGTTGAAGCACGATTCTGTATGTGAAGAAATGGAGAGAGTGGAAGAATTAACTTCTCTCCATAAAAGTTTGTGTTGTTGTGGAGAATAATTACTGATAATTAAAAAAAATGAAAGAAGCGGATTAATAAATAACCGAACAGATAAGATAATTAAATTCAAATAAATATTTGCAGATAATAAAAATAATAATTATCAGAAATTAATTAATTCTATAAATAATCAAAATCATAAGTCTGAGTCAGGTGTTGAATAGATTGTTGGCATTTTGTACATCTCAACACAGTTTTTTCATGAATTTGCTTCATATGTGTTGCACTTTAATTTTTATCACATTTACACATTGATCCATCTTTTCAAAAGAGTGCATCGTAGCAGCGAACTCCGTGCCCCATAGTTACTCAATGGATTTGTGTTTAATTTGATGCAGTATATATCACCTTTAGAAAAGAGAACATCGTAGTAGCGAGCTCCGTGTCCCTAATTACTCAGTGATTTTTAAAGCATCTAATTTGTGATTTCCTTTGCATTTGAGAGATTGTACAAGCTTTTCTCATATTCCACATGACTCAATTTAAGACTTCTAGACTAAGATTATAAAGAATTATGTTAAATCTAACACTTACGAAATTTATACAAAGAAATAATTAAATGAACAATTCTGGTGTTATCCCAAATGCTGCCGCATTTGGTACAACACTTTTGATACAGTGTTCAGATATTGCATAATCCAAGAGACTTCCTTAGAGAAGAAAATCTCTTATCATCTAAAGCTTTTGTGAAAATATCAGCAAGTTGTTTTTCTGTAGAAATGTATTCCAACTTTACCACCTCTTTTTCAACTAGATCTCTTATGAAATGATGCCTTATACTTATGTGCTTAGTCAAAGAATGTTGCACTGGATTCTTTGATATATTTATGGCACTAGTGTTATCACAAAAAACAGTTAAAGTATCATAGGGTAAACCATAATCACACAACATTTTCTGTAACCAAAGTAATTGTGTACAGCAACTCCCTGCTGCAATATACTTAGATTCGGCTGTGGATTTTGATACACAGTTCTGTTTCCTGCTAGGCCAAGATATGAGATTATTTCCCATGTAGAAGCAGCCACCACTGGTGCTCTTTCTATCATCAGCATCTCCTGCCCAGTCAACATCACTGTAGCCAATTAAGGGACAATTTGTGTCCTTGCTGTACCATAAGCCTAGGTCACAAGTTCCTGCAACATATCTAATTATCCTTTTTACAGCATGCATATGAGATTCTTTTGGGTCAGATTGATATCTAGCACATAAGCATACACTAAACATAATATCAGGCCTAGTAGAGCTCAAGTAAAGAAGACTACCTATCATTGATCTGTACAGTGTTGGGTCAACATTCTGGCCAACACTGTCTTTACTCAGTTTCTGAGTTGATCCCATAGGAGTTTTCATGTGTTTAGCATTCTCTAAACCAAACCTTTTCACAAGATTTTTAGCATATTTACTCTGTGATATAAAGATACCATCATTTTGCTGTTTAATTTGCAAGCCAAGGAAATAATTTAAGTCACCAACCATAGACATTTCAAAGGTGGATGTCATTTCATTCACAAACAGTTTTAGCATATCATCACAAGTAGAGCCAAACACTATATCATCAACATAAATTTGAGCTACCATAATATCATTTTTCTCATGCTTAATGAATAGAGTTCTATCAGCTTCTCCTCTAGTGAAATCAAATTCTATCAGAAAATCAGTTAATCTTTCATACCAAGCTCTAGGTGCTTGTTTCAAGCCATAAAGAGCCTTTTTTAACTTAAAAACATGGTCAGGAAATTCTGGATTTTCAAAGCCTTTTGGTTGCTCAACATAAGATTCTTCCATTAAGATTCCATTTAGAAAGGCTGCTTTAACATCCATTTGATATAGTTTAATGTTGATAAAGCATGCAATGGCAAGTAAAAGTCTAATGGATTCTATTCTAGCAACTGGAGCAAATGTTTCATCAAAATCTACTCCCTCTACTTGAGTATATCCTTGAGCAACAAGTCTTGCTTTGTTTCTGATAATGTTGCCTATTTCATTAGTTTTGTTTTTGAAAATCCATTTAGTACCAATAACATTTGTATGATCTGGTCTAGGTACTAAGGTCCATACATCATTTCTAACAAATTGATTCAATTCTTCATGCATAGCTTCTACCCAATGTTCATCATTTAAGGCTTCTTTTACTGTTTTAGGTTCAATAGCAGAATGATAACACTCATGATTTACCTTGTTACACACAGAAGTCATGCAAATAGATCTTACCACATCTTTTGGATTTATACCCAACCTTCTTCTGGTCTGAATTCCAGTAGATTGATCACCTATAATCAGCTCCTGTGGATGATTCTTTTGAACTCTCCTTGAAGGAGTTTTATGCAGATTGTACAGATTCTCTGGATTTTCTGTAACTTTAGCAGATGTGTCTGTGAGTGTTCCCTCATTCTGTTCATCATCTTTGATCTGATCTGTTCTGTCAGTAATTATTGGACTATCAGCAAGGTTTGAGACATCCTCTTCAATACTGTTTCCTGTAATACTTATATTATCATCAAAAACCACATTTACAGATTCTTGAACAGTATTTGTTCTGAGATTATAGATTCTATATGCTTTACTATTCCTTGAATAACCAAGGAAAAATCCTTTGTCACTTTTAGAATCAAATTTATGCAATTGTTCTCTATCATTTAGAATGTAGCAAACACAGCCAAATACATGAAAATACTTAAGATTAGGCTTTCTATTATTCAGTATTTCATAAGGTGTACTATTAGAATCTGTTCTAATCAAGACTCTATTAGAAATGTGACAAGCTGTATTTAGAGCTTCAGCCCAAAACCTTTTGGCTAAATTTTTAGAACATAGCATAACTCTAGCCATCTCTTGAAGAGTTCTATTTTTCCTTTCTGCTATCCCATTCTGTTGAGGAGTCTTAGGTGAAGAGAACTCCTGCAATATGCCTTTAGATTCACAAAACTCAGTGAAAGCACTGTTATCAAACTCTCTTCCATGGTCTGATCTAATTCTACAAACTTTAGAATTATAAACAGTCTTGAATCTTTTGCATAGAGTTTTAAACACAGAAAAGGTTTCTGATTTTTCTTTTAGGAATTCTATCCATGTTAATCTAGAATAATCATCAACAATGACAAAAGAATACCTTTTTCCACCTACACTATCAATTTCCATAGGACCCATAAGATCCATATGAAGCAATTCAAAGCAATGTTTTGTAGAACACTGGCCTAATAGTTTGTGAGAAGCTCTTACCTGTTTTCCCTTTTGACATGGTCCACAGATGTGTTTGTCTAAAAATTTCAGCATTGGTAAGCCTGTAACTGCTTTGAGTCTAATTAACCTATCAATCTGTCTATGATTTACATGCCCAAGTCTATGATGCCATAGTGCACTTTCATCATTTTTCACATTATTGCAGCTCAATTTGGATTCAATTAAATAGCAATTATCAGCAGATCTATTACCCATCATAATGCAATCAGAATTTTCATCTAGCACATAGCATGAATTTTTATCAAACTTTACATGCAAGTCATCATCACATAATTGGCTTATACTAATAAGGTTGGCAAGTAATCCATCAACATGTAAAACATTTGGTAATCTAGGAAATCCAGGAACATTTAAGGTTCCTTTACCAATGATCTTTCCTTTAGATCCACCACCATAAGTAACATTACCACCATTATAAGCTTTGTAATCAGATAGATAATCAATTTGACCTGTCATATGTTTTGAGCAGCCACTGTCAAAATACCATAAACCAGGAACACATGCTTTCAAAGACATATGCACAACATTACGTATAGTATTTTTAGAAATCCATTCTGTTTTCTGTGAATGTTGCTTTGTGTGTGGTGTCATTTTAGACAATCCAGAAGCATTTAAATTCTTCTATCTTTTTAAACAATAATAAGCTTTATGTCCCTTTTTAAAACAGTAGTTACACACAAGTTCTTTCATATTGACAAGATTTTTCTTTGAAACAGTAGTATCATTTTTTTGTTCAGCTTTGACAAAAACAGTAGATCCATTACTTTGAGATTTAAGAACTGTTTTACCTTTATAACCAATACCTGCTTTCCTTGTATTGTTGAGCAGCAGTGATTCATCCAATTTTGCTTGTCCTTCAGAGAATTTCTTGAACCTTAAAGACACTTCCTTCATCTTTTCTTCAAGTTTTTCAATCTCACAATCCTTCTTGGTTAGAACACTCTCAAGTTTTAAAACAGAATTTCTTAAATCATCATTTTCAAATGTTAAAGATTTGATAATACGATTTAATTTTTCAGTTTCAGAATATGAAATGTGTTGTTCTTCATTTGTCAAAGGATTTTCATAAGAATATTTTCTGAAATCAAGAATAGATACTTCTAGTCTATCTTTTAGATTAGAAATTTCTTTATCTTTCTTTGTTAAAAGACTTTCCAGTTTAAACGGCTTCTTGGAACTTCATGATCGCTTGATTCAAACTCGTCGCCCTTTCGTCGTCCTCTTTCGTCACGAAATACCCTCGTTGAAGGATCCCGAAAAGGGGTTTTTTCATGTTGTGGAAGAGTGGTTGTGGTTGTAGAAGAGGAGGAGTTAACAAGGGCAAAAAAGAGAAAAAAGAAACACAAAATCACAACCAAAATGTGGTAAGAATTGAATTTGAGTGTTGTGGCCATGCAAATTGAGTATTGAAAAACCTACACCCCCCAGAAGAACACAAGAGAGCAATATCCATTAACCAAAGAAAAGGGCAAGGGAGGAATTATTCAAGTAAAGTGGAAATTAAAGTGGTTTTGAAATTCCATACATTTTTATTGACACAAGAGAAAGAAAATTTAGCTTAACATGGAATTTTATTACTCAGTGATTTATCAAATGATGGCTCATTTGTCTTCACATCATAATAAAAATCATCCAGATCATCCTCAAAGGTATCATCATAAATAATTCTAGCAGAAAAAGCTTGTTCAATGTCTTTTTCAGGATCATGCTCAACATCAGATTCATCACTTAAAGTAGCACTGAAATTTAGTTTCTTTTTTCAGAATAGTGTTAGCACATTCATTAGCATAATGACCAAATCCAGAACATGCATCACATTTAACATTCTTCCTATAATCTTGATCAGACTTAAACATGTTTCCTCTTTCTAATTGTCTAGAAGGATTAAAGGTGTTTTTCCTAATAGGCAATTGTTGATTATTAGTAATCTGAACCTTAGGTTGAAAATTGTCTTTGAACTTTTTATTCTTCATGAAGGTTTTAAACTGTCTAGTCATAAAAGCCATGTAATCAGGATCATTATAGTATTCCTCAAAGTTTTCTTCATCAGAATCAATTTCAGTAACATAAGGGGATTTTCCAGAACTGGATGTTGCAGATAATGATGCATCACCTTTGAAAACAAGTACTTTCTTTTCATTATCAGCCTTTTCAGATATATTCATCTCATAAGTTTTCAAAATACCAATTAATTCATTTTGACTTAGCACATCTGTATCTTTAGCTTCCTCTATAGCACATATCTTAGGTTCAAAACGTTTAGGAACTGATCTAAGAATTTTATGTACTAACCTTGTATTAGAGATTGGATCACCAAGAGAATGAGCTTCATTTGAAATCTCAGTCAGCTTTTCATTGTAAGATGAGATGGTCTCATCTTCTTTCATCCTCAAATTTTCGAATTTTGTTCCAAGCATACGAAGTCTGGTCCTTCGTACACTGTCCGATCCTTCACAATGTTCTTGTAATCGATCCCATGCATCCTTGGATGAAATGCAGCTTGAAATGATTTTGAACATTGATGCATCAGTTGAGGCGAAGATTTCATTCAATGCCTTTGAATTGTAACTAGCTGTTGTGATTTCTTCGGTTGTCCAGTCTAGCTCTCTCTCTTGATTTGCGCTTCATTGTCCTCATCTGCAGCAGTTCTTGGCTGAGTCCAGCCACCAAGAACACTCCTCCAGGCTCGTTCATCAATGGATTTGATGTACATCCTCATTTTAGGTTTCCAGAAAGCATAATTAGTGCCATCTAGAATCGGAGGCTTTAGTGCGGGTGAAAGTGGATACTCCATTGTAAATAAACACAAACTCTAAGCAGAATCTCTACTTAGTGTATCAAGTAGTTGGCTCTGATACCAACTGAAAGTGTGCGTGCGTGCGATATACAGAGATGTTGTCTGTAGTGTTGGCACAGACCAGACAACAATGAGCAGCGGAATTTAAACAAACACTTTGCAAAGAGTATTTCAAAAATTGTGTAGATTAAATAATTAATCTACACGAATCACTTATATTATCTCTTAATATCAGTGAAACAAAATCAACAACCTTGTAAGGTTTTGAACAATTACAACTCTAATTGGGTTCGAAAAGTTACTAGAAAAATACGAAACTATCTCCCTTATAGATCTAACATATTTTCCTAATAAACAACTATGATTAAGTACACAAATATTCGGGTTTATACAAGTGCACTAATCTACAAGAAAGAACAAAATATTTTTCTAACTAGAAGCGTTGCGCATTCCATAGGTAGTAATCGAGTTTAGCTTTCTCTCTTGTTGTCCTTTGAAGTGAAGGCAGTGGGTTATATTTATAGGCTTCAATTCGAACTGCCTTGCAACTCCTACAACTCCCTTAATCAATCTTGGCCATTGGATCAAGGTGGTTTCTTGTAACTTCCCTTCACACTCCATAAATGTAGGAACTTCCATATTGGTGCTTAGAAACTTCTCACTCCCATGCAACTGCTTGACTTGGGTGTTGCCCACGTCTTCTACCTGCATTTGGGACATCACTAAGCAACACAAGTTAAGTTAGAGTTAGTAAAAGGAGAAAGGGCAAATTCTGATGTTGTAGTAGGTGTTGGCACATTTAGTACAACATGTAACTGAAATGTTGGATCATAAAATACAACACCTATTCCAACATCAACAATCTCCCCCAATTTGGCCTTTCTACATCAACACTCCTAATGTTCACAACATTCAGAATTTTGATAAAGAAAACAATACCATGATATTTCAAATCAGAACCAATATCAGTATTTAACCAAATTTAATCACAGCATCTAAGTCAAAAACAATATACTTAGATTTAAAAACAATAAAAACAGTAAATGTAAGGCAATGTATGTGGGACAGAAATGGAACAACATAAGTAAGGCTTTTACAAATTGAGGAAATAAATGAAAGCAGTAAAGGGGAGGATTGGGCTGATAGAATCAGCTACATCTTCAAGAGTCTGCACGAACTCCCCCATACTCTAGACTTCCTCATTCTGGAATGACTTCTTCTTGGCCTTGCCAAAAATGCACAGCTCACAAAACTCCAGGTTTTTGAAAGTCTTCTGGTGGAATGCCCCCTTCTTGGATAACTCGAGCAGACCTTTCTCTCCCACATGTGCTAGCCTCTTATGTCAAAGCATGGCATCATCAGCACTCATGGTAACATCAGCAACACCTGTGATTGTCTCACCAATTAAAGAATATAACCCATTAGACTTCTTCCCTTGCATCACTATTCTATCAGCTTTGGTTACAAACAGACATCCTTTTTCAGTCTTGAATTCATAACCCAAAGCATTTAGTGTGCCAAGAGATATAAGGTTTCTCTTCAAATCTGGAACAAATCTGACATTGGTCAGGATCACATGTTTATCATTAAACATCTTCACCCTCACAGTGCCAATCCCTCTCACATTGGATCTTTCATCATTACCCAACAGAATTGATCCACCATCTATCATTTCCAGGTTTTGAAACCAAGATTTGGTAGGACACATGTGAAATGAACATCCAGAATCCAGCACCCATTCATTAACAAGCTTGCTATCAGTTATGCTCATAACCTCAGCACTATCATATCCTTCTCCTTCTGCTACATCAGCCTTGGCAGGATCAGTAGTCTTCTTATGCTCAGGAAAATCTTTAAAGAAATATCCTTCTTTATGGCATTTGTAGCAAGCTCTGTTCTTGGCTACAAATCCATTCTTCTTCTGAGCTGACTTGGCATGGAACTTCTTGCCTTGCCCTTTCTTCTTGTCATTCTTAAGTTTGATATTAAGACCCTCAGCTTGGTTCTTGGTCTTCTTGTTTGAGTTTGCCACATGTAAACTCTTAGTTTTCAGAATAGACAATACTTCCTTGAATTTTGCCTTACCCTCCTTGGTAATCAGCAAAGCATCCTTGAAGCTATCATATGAAGGTGGTAATGACTCCAAAGTAGAAAAAACTTCTTGTGATCATCTAAGGTAACTCCAATATTTTCAAGATCATCAACAGCTTGCATGAACTCTATTAAGTGCTCATCAAGGGTCTTATCATCTGTCATCTTGAAATTGTTGAGCTTCCTCTCCATAAACATCTGGTTTGATAAAGATTGTGTCAAATACAGATCATCAAGGGTCTCAAATACAGCAGCAACATCCTTCTCCTTCATAAACTCTCTGAAAACATTGTCTCCCAAACTTAGAACAACAATGTTGTAAGCTTTTTCCATAAGCTCCTCCTTCTTGACCTTATCTGCTTTAGATGCAGCAGGATCAATTGGAGTAAGGGCCTCTTTCAGCCCATGGTGTGACAGCAGAGCCTTCATCTTGGCTTTCCATAAACCAAAATCTGTCTTACCATTGAATTTCTCTATCTCCAACTTCACAGAGCCCATTTCTTGATTCTTGACTTTATCTTCGACTTCCCATAGACGGCGCCAATTGTTACGGAATTGTATCCACAAAGCAACTCCTTACAAATGATAAATCAAGACAACTAGAAAAACACGGGATTTACGTGGTTCGATCAAATGATCTACGTCCACGGAGGATAGAAGACTCTCTTTACTAATCTCAAATGAAAGTTACATATTACAAGTATTCACTAAGCTTGATCTCTCAAAACTCTCAAATTCAGTAACCTACAATCTATGCACTAGATGGTGTATTTATAGATGTACAATGCAAGTTGTAACTGCCTCTAACAAACTAACTAACTAACAGAAATAAACTAACTCTGAAACTGGAATAACAGCACAGTAGAACTCAGCACAGTTGTCTCAGCAGACTAAGAACACTATATCAGCACAGTACTCTTTAGCAGACTAAGAGCAGTACTGTTCTGACCCGACCAGTAGAGTTGATACCTAAGATCACTAAACCTTATCAGCAGAGTACTCATTACTCTACCTGTACTGAAATAACCAAATATCAGAACACTAGTTACTGTGCTTATACTAAGCACAGTTCTGAAAATCAGCACACTACCACTTCTGATAGTAAGAACAGTTCTCCAATATTGCATTAATCTCAACAGAAAGAATTCAGAATTGTCGTTTTCACTAAACAAGCAGAGGTCAACTCTGTTTCTGGTGGTGCTTCTCTGCATTCTTTGGGCCATTTTTGAAGTCTTATTCGTGTTCCAAAACGGGTCGAGCTCAGTTACTGGACATAGTTCCTTCACTAGCAGCAACATATTCTTGAAAACCAAGCGTTTCGTTATCGAAACTGAAGAAATTCTGGAGGTGAAAGAAGCCTCCATTCGATCAAAACTGCAGAGAAGAATCGAAAAGCAGCAACTGCTCTCAGGCTTAGATTTCACTGCTGGCATTGCGAATTTTTGTTCTGCAAACGACGTCGTTGAGATGGGGAGAAAGCTCTGGCAAGAGCTTGAAAAGGTTGATCATAATGAGGTTGAAAAGGTTGAGTAGTGCCCCTATTCAGTGTCAGTTTCTGGGGATGAATTTGCAGGAAAAGGGAAGGTTATGTTGCTGCCTTGTGGGCTCAAGTTGGGGTCCCACGTAACGGTTATAGGGAAGCCGAGGAAACAGTTTGTGTTGGAGTTGCAGGGGGTGAAGACGGTGGAGGGAGAGACGCCGCCGACAATCTTGCATTTTAATCCACGTTTGAAGGGAGATTAGAGTGGGAGGCCTGTTATTGAGCTTAATACTTGCTACAGAATGCAGTGGGGGGCTTCTCAACGTTGCCAAGGCTGGAGGTCTCATGCTGATGAACAAACTGGTGAGTCCATTTTGTATGAACTATGTTTATCATAAGCTTACTGTATCCTGTTTTCATGATAAGCCAGCTTGAAAACGGTTTATATAATACTTCGTCTGTTGAATGTTAAATAACACATAATCGAGATACTTCATATGCTAAATAAGAGTTTACGTGAACTTGGTTCATAGGAGACCTGCTCTTATCATAATGCTTCTTTTGCTATGTTGTATGTACTTTATTCGGGTTGATTCGGATGTGGACTGTTCTTTAGCACGATACAAACATAGATGATTATCGGGGGTTATTACGTGTTTAGACGGGTTATTATGATGATTAACGAAGATAATATGAAGAACAAAGCAAGAACAATGAAGAACAAAGGTGTAGCTTCTTGGAGAAGCTAAAAGCTTGAGAGCTTTGGGAGAGTATATTGCTTAGGGTAGGATGATTTGGTGGAATAATGAACTTGTGTGTTACAATGAGCCTTTTAGGCATTATATAGTGGTTTTTGGGGTCTGCCCTTCCTTTACACGTGGCACAACCTTACCGGACCTGTCTTCTACCCGAAAAGGTGATGGGACGGCGCATTTAATGCTAAACCGCCTCTGGTGGTCGTCCTCGACGAGATGCCGAGGAGCTGGAAAACCTACTCGTCACTCGTCGCCGTGTTCACCGGAGAACCTGGTCGCCATGTCTTATGCTGTCTCCCAAAGCTTCAATACTTGTCTAGCTAAATATAAATCTGCTCGCCAACATCTTTGGGCGTGCAGCAACTAACATGTGCTCGCCGATATCTTTGAGCGAGCACTCAATTATTACAAATACAATATACAATATTTATATTACATTTTCTTCTTGTTGACTGGTCGTCGCCAGACTTTGTTGACTGGTCGTCGCAAGACTTTGTTGACTGGTCCTCGCCACGTAAGCTAGTGACTAGGATTGAATTGTCAAAGATTGACTTCTTTGACTAGGTATAACATTTGCCCCCTGGTCGCTTTTCTTCGCATTCGTAGAATGGTAAGGCGAGCAGTGTGGTCGTTTTCTCAGATTTGTCTTCGACAGGCAAATCAATTTTGGAATCTTGATGACGTAAATTGGAGGCGGTCGCCTCGTTTCCTACGCCGAGCACGCTTTCCGAAGCGCTTTTAATGATGATTGATGTGACTTGTGTCAGACGCGTAATTGGCGCCCAAAATTTTGAATTGCGCGCGTGGGGCGCGTACCGATCTCAACGGTCGCGCGTGGGGGTCACTTTCCGACCTCAATTTCGGAAATAGTGCCGAGGAGGATGGTGATGAGACCGACTCTGATCTGCGCGACCAGAGTTTGGATAGAGGGGTGGGCGAACAGATCGACCCTGCTCGAGTCGAAGAGACTTTGTCGAGTAGCCACCGCGAGGATTACGAGGAAGTTGTTCGCTATGCGGCGAGCATAAAGGATATTTTAAGTGGTCGAGAAGAGTTAGATGGCGATGAACTCTCGAGGGAGGCATATTACAAGTATTTCAACGATCACCTGCCTAGAGAGGTTCCTCGCCCGTACCGAGAAGCTTATGATCGGACTATGAGGCCTGTAAGTACGCGAGCAGAGTCTCCTCGGCCCAACTGGAAAATTCTCGGAGGAAGTATCAACTGCCGGCCGACGTCTGCTTCTTCGTTCCTCGCAAAGATGAGAGGGCCGACCAGCCGCCAAAAGGGATGGTCGTCGTCAACATCGGCATGATGGAGGCAGGGTTGAGGTTCCCCCTGCACCCCAGAGTTTCAAATTTCTTACGCTTTCTGGGGGTGGCCCCTTCTCAAATATTGCCGAATGGGTGGTCGAACCTGATTGGGCTTCTCACGTTGTTCAGCCTGATCGCGGCCGAGTACGGTTGTCGGAATACTTGGCTGAGTTCGAAAGAGATCAACTACCTCCTTCAAGCGGCCGAGGCCGGAAAAAAGGTAGGCTACGGTTTTTACTACATAAAAAGCCGCGACAACATCAAATTGGTCGAAGGGGTCCCCAACAAGATCCGTGATTGGAAGACCAATTGGTGGTGGGTAGCCGGGGACTGGAAAAGTGCGGTCAGGCCGGGTGGATCGCCTGCTCGCATTCCCATCGCGACTGAATACCAGAGAATTCGTGGTAAGTCTTTTTATTTCTGCTCGTTCTTGTCTATACTGAATAACTCCTCGCTCTTGCAGGTGAACTTGCTCGCACGAGGACTGCCGAGCACCGTCTCACTTCCCTCATCCACTATCACATTTGTTGCGCGCTTAATCGTCGCTATTTGGAGAGGTCCTGCCGCTTTCTGAACAGGGAGTGTATGCGCGAGCGAGCAGGCCTTAGAGTACCTCCTCACCATTTTACACGAGAGTTTCCTCCAGGTATTTGAAATATTTCCAATTCTTTTTGTAAAAAATTCTTCTCTGCGTAATACTGACCCTTTGCTTTTAGTAGTGGTTCCTGATAAAGTCATCACTTACCTTCCTCCGACCCTCGACCTTGACCGAATCATGTCGAGCAAAATGATCCGAGCAGCGAAAGCGCTCAGCGAGCGACAAATCGTTGATGGCACGGGCAAGAGGAAGAAACCGGAGACCGCGGCGGCTGCTCCGAAGAAAGCTGAAAAACAGCCCGAGGGGGCTCTTCTCGCCCGAACGCTGCCGAGCAGTGGCTCGGGCAAAGTGTCGAGGGGAGGGCCTCGCCGAGGAGATCCCCGCCGAGGGGTAACTCGCCCTCCCCCCCCCACTGGCCGTATCCCCACCAAGGCCATCCCCTCCTCGCCGAAGCACAAGGACGCGAGAGGTCGCTGGGAGCTCGTCGGCCAGACAAAGGGCCCCTGGTGATAATACTCTTCTCGGTTGGGACGCCGTCAGGGTTGCCAAGTAAGTTTTTTGAGAAAATTCCTTTGAATATTTTCTAAGTACCTTTTCTAAATTTCCCTTCGTCTTTACTAGGCTTGTCGAGCACCTAGTCGTTGAACCGTTCAATGAAGAACTCCTCGGCTTTTATCGTTCGCGGGATCCGCGAGACGAGGAGGTGTACCCCCAGCCCTTGGTCAGGACCATGAGGAACATGCCACGATCGTTGACTACAAACTTTGTCGATGAGGTCGACAATCAGAATTCCTTGGAGAATGCAAGGCAGGTCGCCATTGAGCTTAGTCGCGCATCTTTCGCTACCGAGAAACTCTGCATTCAAATCTACGAAAATCGCAAAATCAGCGAGGAGAGGAGCGTGAAGCTCGCCCACCTGGCAAAGGCTAAAGCGGGCGTAGAAAGGCAGTTGGCCGTCTTCGAGGAGAAAGTGGTCGACCTTGAGACCAAACTGGCCGATTTTGAGGCCCAGCTTGAGGTTGTTCGGAAGAAAGATCAGGAGGATCTTCAAGTGATCGAAGACCTCCGTGCTTGGCTCGCATCTGCCGAGAACAAGCTAAAAATGAAAACTACCGAGGTGAGCATTCTTGAAAATAATTTTACAATTGCTGAAGATAACTTGGCCTCTCTTCGGCAACAACTGGTCACCGTTTCCGAAGAACGGGATGAAAGCAATGATGTTGCCGAGTGTGCAGCCATTCTATCAGTGGCACTCACTGCCCACGAGCTCGTTCACAAACTCAAGGAAGCTCAACCAGATGTGGACGTCACTCTTCTCGGCGGCTTCATAGACGACCTCCTCATGGATGAAAATCCCAAGGCTGAATCAAGTTTGCCCCTGCTCCCTTTGCTAAAAATGGGACTCCAGTTCCCTCGTCTCTTGGGCATTCCGGTGTACTTCAATGACCCCCAACAGGACGAGGAGGATGTTGGAGGCGAGCAGGATGCTCCTGCCGAGGTGTTGGCTGCGGGCGAGGAGGATGCTGCTGCCGAGGGGAATACCCCCGAGACTTAGTTCTTTTACTTTACTATGCTTTTTTAGGACTTGTTCGGCCCCTAAGGCCTTTTTGTAACTTCAGCCTTTCCAAGGCTTCTTTTTAATGAATGGAAACTTTTGCATACGACGTGTTTGTTTTTTCTTGAGTGATCGTCCTTGTTACTGCTTTTCAATTTATGTTATGATTATTTTTTGCAAGCATCCTTTAAGAAAGAGTGCTCGTCTTTCATTTGCGAGCATCTTTAAGAAAGAGTGCTCGTCTTTTCTTTGCGAGCATCTTTAAGAAAGAGTGCTCGTCTTTTCTTTGCGAGCATCTTTAAGAAAGAGTGCTCGTCTTTCCTTTGCGAGCATCTTTAAGAAAGAGTGCTCGTCTTTTAGAGTTAACCATTCGTCGGTTGAACTCTTGTTTCTTAGGTAGTGATCGTCGTCGCCACTACCCTGCGAGCATCTTTTTTAAGAAGAGTGCTCGTCTTTCCTTTGCGAGCATCTTTAAGAAAGAGTGCTCGTCTTTCAGAGTTAACCATTCGTCGGTTGAACTCTTTTGTCTCATAGCTGGCTACGTAGAGCCTTATCTACAATTTCTAAAACTTATCTAACACTTGATGAAATTTACAAACTTTCTGATAAAAACTATACAACTGGATTGATGGATTGAAAATGACTAGATACAAACTATAAAAATATAAAAAAAATTAAAAACTTACTGATAAAACTTCTTCAACTTGACCGCATTCCATGGGTACTTGCTCGGCTTGCCCTCGAGATCTTCTAGCTCGTACGATCCGTTCAGGAGTGTGCGTGTTATTCGGTACGGACCCTCCCAAGTCGGGACAAGTATGCCAATGGATTGCTCCGTCGCCCGTCGAAGTACGAGCTGGCCGATGGAGAATTGGCGAGCACGTACTTTGGTGTTGTAGTAGCGCTCTGATCTTTGTTTGTAGACCACATTCTTCTCGTCCGCTATTAGTCTTCGCTCTTCTAGGAAGTCCAAATCGGAGAGCTGTGCATCGTTATTCAACTGCTCGTCATAATTTGCTACTCGAAAGGTGGCGACCTGCCCCTCTGCTGGTATGACAGCTTCGGTTCCGAACGCGAGCGCGAACGGGGTCTCACCTGTATAATTCCTCGTGGTCGTCCGATATGCCCATAGAACCATGTGCAGCTCGTCCGCCCACTTGCCCTTCAATCCATCTAGCTTAGCTTTCAAGGTGTGCTTGATGATTTTGTTGATTGCCTCTACTTGCCCATTTGATTGTGGATGATAGGGTGTTGAAATTTTTTTCTTGATGTTCCACTTTGAGCAGAATTCCAGCATGTCTTGACTCGTGAACTGACGTCCGTTGTCGGTCACTATTGCTCGTGGTAGGCCGAACCTGCAAATTATATTCTTCCAAATGAAGCTTGTCATCTGGCTCGTTGTGATGGTCTTCAATGCCTTTGCTTCTGTCCATTTGGTGAAGTAATCGACTACTACGACTACGAAAGTTACTCCCCCAGCAGCTGGTGGGAAAGGTCCGATGATGTCGATCCCCCACTTCGCGAAAGGCCAAGAACTATACACCGAGATGAGCTCGTCTGGTGGTGAGTGAATGGCGGGAGCGAAGGCTTGACATCTCTTGCACGTCTGCGCGTAGTGGATTGCATCCTTCTTCAGTGTTGGCCAAAAGTAGCCTTGCCTTATGATCTTTAAAGCGAGCGCTTGCCCCCCCCTGTATGATTTCCACACACTCCGTCGTGGATTTCATACATGACGATCGTCACTTCGTCTTCTCCGAGGCATTTCAATAAAGGCATTGAAAAACCCCGTTTGTACAGCTGGTTGCCAATAATAGTGTACCTTGCGGACCTGAGCTGCAACCTGGTCTCCTTCACCTTGTCGTCCGGGAGCTCGCCGGTCTTGATGTACTTGGTGATCGGCGTCCTCCAGTCCTCGTCGCTGGTCGCTTCAATCTGCAAAATTTGCCCTCTGCTCAGTGATGGGGAAGAAATCTTAGTGATGGTTGCTTCTGAAAATATTGCCTCCCCCTCTGAAGTGGCCAGCCGAGCTAAGGCATCTGCTTGTGTATTCTCCTCCCTAGGGATTTGCTCGATGTGAAACTGATCGAATTGCTCGAGCAATCCTTTCACCAAGTCTTGATACTTCAACATTTGATCGCCACGAGCCTCGTACTCGCCCGTTATCTGACATACCACTAGCTGAGAATCGGAAAAAAAATTCAGTTTTCTGGCGCCAACTGCCATAGCCATCCTGATTCCTGCGACCAGAGCCTCGTACTCTGCCTCGTTGTTCGTCGCCCGTTATTCGAACTCGATCGCCGAAGCAAAAGTGTGTCCGGCTGGACTGGTGAGGACGACTCCTGCCCCTGCTTTGGTGCTCGTCGAAGAGCCATCGACGAACAGTAACCAAGGAAGCTCGATTTCCTTGTCCAATTTCTCTGGGAAAGTAAGTTCCACAATGAATTCCGCCAGCACTTGTCCCTTGATTGCCGTTCTGGGCGAGTAGGTGAGCCCAAATTGCCCGATTTCCACCGACCATTTCAAAAGCCTTCCAGTGGTGTCCGGATGATGCAGTGCTCGCCGAAGAGGAAAGGTCGTGAGGACGATCACCTCGTGGTCGAACAGGTATTGCCTTAGTTTTCTGACGCTCATGACCAATGCGTACGCCAATTTTTCCATTGGAGTGTATCTCAACTCCGCATCTCTTAGTGTCTGACTTACATAATAGATTGGAAGATGTGTGCTCCCCTCTGCTCGGACGAGCACTGAACTGATCGCACAGTCAGTGGCCGCCAAGTAGAGATACAAGATTTCTCCGGGGACTGGCTTAGACAGGACCTTCGAATCCGATAAATATTCCTTCAGCTTTTCGAAAGCTTTTTCACACTCGTCGGTCCATTCGAACCTCCATTTTTTCAAAGCATCGAAAAAAGGTTTGCAAAGATCGCCCGTTCGTGCAATGAATCTGTTCAGCGATGCAAGGCATCCAGTCAACCTCTGCACTTCTTTTACGTTTCTTGGGCTTTGCATATCGATGACTGCTTGAATTTTACTCGGATTCGCCTCGATGCCCCTCTGGCTAACCAAGTGCCCCAGAAATTACCCGGAGCTAACTCCAAAACTGCATTTCTTTGGATTTAACTTCATGTTGTACTCTTTCAGAATATCGAATGTCAAGGAGAGGTGGTGTAGGTGATCTTCTTTTCGTAAACTTTTGACAACGATGTCGTCGATGTAGACCTCAACCATCTCGCCGATGTGTTGCTCAAACATCTTATTTACCAGTCTTTGGTATGTTGCCCCCGCGTTTTTCAAACCGAAAGGCATTCTCTTCCAATTGTACATGTCCGTTGCGGTCATGAAAGCAGTGTGTCGCTGGTCGTCGGGATGCATAGCAATCTGATGGTACCCCGTGAAAGCGTCCATGATAGTTAACATCTCGTGCCCCGCTGTATTGTCTACCAAATGATCGATGTGGGGCATCGAAAAGTGATCTTTGGGACAGGCATCGTTTAGATCTGTGAAGTCTATACACAATCTCCACGACCCGGTCGTCTTTTTGACGAGCACTGGATTCGCCAACCACTCGGGATCAGTTCCAGTTTTCTCGATTAATTTATTGTCGATCAATTTCTTGACTTCTACTGCCATAGCCGCATACTTATCTGGCCCAAATTTTCTTCGCTTTTGGGTGATGGGTCTTCTTGTTGGATCAATGTTCAACTTGTGGCAGGCATGGCTTGTTTTGATACCTACCATGTCCTCATGCGACCATGCGAAAGCTCCGACGTTTTCTTTCAAAAATGCGATTATATCGGACCGCAAATGTACTGGTAAATTTAAACCTATGAACACCTCGAGCTCTGGACGAGCATCGTTTAAATGAATAGTTTCAAGGTCCGAACTTTGGCTCAAAACCTAACCTAGGCTCTTTAGGCTCCTTCCAACGAGGATCCTCGATTCCGAACTTTGGCTCAAAACCTAACCTAGGCTTCAGATCTGGAATGTGTTCTGGAAACTGGTCGTCAGGGATCTTGTCGCCCGAATCTATCTTCTTGTCGATCTCCATTTGGGTGTGGTCGCCCACTTCCATGGAGGCGTGTTCGTTCGCCTCTAATTGGTGATCGTCGAGACGCCGACTGCACTCCCCAACTTCGATCTTTCGGTACTTGCTAGGAAGACCTTCTAGGTAGTTCATTTGTTCTTTTTGTTTTTGACACTCAATATACTGGCCAATCATAGGAGTTTCTTTAGAATGGCGCTTAGCAAAACGGACGAGACACTCCCTCGCCCGTGTCTGGTCGCCCTTGACGGTTATAACTCCCGCCAAGGTCGGAAATTTTACACAGTAAAAATAAGTAGAAGCGGCCGCCTTGAATTCGTCGAAGAAAGGTCGGCCGAGGAACACGTTGTAGGAAGATGGCATGTCTACGATCAAGAAGTCGAGCTGTCGAGCATGGTGCATTTCTGGCTCTTTAGACGATGCCAACTCCAAGGAGAGTCTGATTTTTCCTATTGGAAGGTTGCGCGTGTCCCCGAACCCTACGATAATGTCGTCGCAACGCTCAACATATTCTGCATATCCACCGAGGGCATCGAGAGTATGCTTGAAGAGAACGTTGGTGTAAGCCCCGGTGTCGACCATCATGCGATGGACATTGGTTCCCATAATTTTCCCTGTGATGACCAAAGCATCATTGTTTGGTTGCACCACGCCGTTCAGATCGTCGTTCGTGAAAACGAGCTGGTGGGATGGGGGCTGCTCGGCAGCAGGAGCGACGCACACTTGATGTACGTTGTTGAGTGCTCGCATGTCGCTCTGCTGTCGGCGAACAGACAGAGCTTTCCCGGACTGAGTCCCCCCCAAGGGGCCTTCCAAAACCATGCAACCCCCACCCACATTATCGATGTCGCCCGTGGGGTTGCTCGGCATGGGGGGAGCCAGTTTCTGGCGATTGAGCTGCTGGCGAAGGTCGTCGCTGTCGTCGCGACGCTTCCTGCTCCTGTTGTCGCTATTTCCACCTCCGGACTTGATGAATTGGGCGAGCTTGCCCTCATTGTACAATTTGAAAAGATTTCTCACCAAGTCTTGGCACCCATTGGTGTGGTGGCCGACTGAGTTGTGGTAGTTGCAGAATTTACTACCATCGAGATTAGCATCACTCGTATGCATTGGCTTAGCTTGGGGGAGCAGATTCTTTCCCCTGATCGCATCGTAGATGCCCCTAGGGTCAACAGTGAGGGCTTCCCTGAATTGGAGAATCTCAGGAGACTCCTCGAAAGGCCTGAAGTTTGATGGGCGAGCACTACCGCCCTGAGTGGTCGCCTTCTTAGGCTGGGAAGACTCCCCAGTGTTAGAATTTTTCTTGGGCCATACCCTTTTGGCCGCGTCCGGCTGCTCGTTAGCCTTGGCGGCGTCCATTATCTCTTCCATTTGAATGAAATTTCCCGCCCGACTGCGGAAATCCGCATAGGAAACGGGGAAAGAGGTGTGCATAGATTCCCACAGCTTGGAACCTATTCTTAGTCCGGAGATAGCCGAGATTAGCTTTGTCTCATCATTAACAGCTTCTCCGTCGATCACCAACCTATCAAAACGTTCGATAAAGTCCTTGACCGATTCGGTTGGTGTTTGGCGAACATTTGCCAAACGTTGCTTTGAGGCTGGGCGAGCAGCAATAGACCCAAAATGAGTCAAGAATTGTTGCCCCAGCTCTAGAAATGAGGTGATAGACCCGGCACCCAAGGTGGTGTACCAGCGATGAGCTCGATCTCCTAAAGTCAAGGAGAAGTTTCTGCATTGGGTGGCGTCCGTTGCCCCGATTGAGGCCATATAGCTTGCATACTTTGATAGATGCACCCTTGGGTCGGACGCCCCGTCGTAAGCTGCCATAGAAGGCATTTGAATCTTCCTTTGAATGGGGGCAGTGAGAATCACAACACTTAAAGGTGGAGTGGGCAAAGTGACAGGTGGGGCAGTGCCTTGCTTGGTTGCGACCACCTCTGCTCGCAGAGTTTCCATCTCCAACTTCATTAATCTTTGTGTTTCGAGGAACTGGGCGAACTGCCCCTCCTCGTCGGTTTGTGGTCGGGGGACGCCGACCTCGTCGCGTCGGCTCCCGCGAGAAACGGCCGGGTGATCACCCTGGTGTGATCGCCTGGGAGAATGCCTCTCTGAATGATGGCTGTGGTAACTCTTTGACGGAGCTCACCCACCTGGCCCTACTCGATCTAGGGCGGAGACCCTGTCTCCTTTCCTACCACAATCTTTGTGGTCGTTTTTAGCTGGTTGTCGCCCGATATCAAAGTGCACCGGGCGAGGAGCGTTTCGTGGGTCCTTGTCGCCCACTCGGTTGAACACGGAGTTCCGACCGTATGATTCTCCCGTATGACTGTTGTGGGAGCGAATAGGTGCTTTGTTTCTCTCCCCGTCCTGGGGACGAACAGAGTAAGAATGATAGGAACGGTTGTCCTCTTCATTGTCATTTACCCTCGCCTTGGCCTTGCGAGCTCGGTCGAAGTCCTGATCTTTGGCCTTCTCAGTCTCTTCCACCTCGAGTAACCTCCTCTTCTCTAGGAGGAAATCGGAGAATTCTTTCAGATGTTGGGGGTTTTTCATGATGTCCCCCAAATTCAAGTTTCCAAAAGGATTTAGCGACGGAGCCGCCGGCGCCGGAGGGTGCTCGTTCCCTCCGAGCGGTGGGATTCTGTCTAGATTTGATCGTTGAGACATCGTTTAAAGAGTGTCTTTTAAAAGATTACAAGAGTACTAAGCCTTCGATGCTAAAAACGTAAGATTAAAGTTCTTACGCAGAAGAACGTGCTATTACAACTACTGATCTTAGCAAAGTAATAACAACAGAAGCTTGAAAACACAAATACAAGGAGATCAAACTCCAAAATATGTTACGAAAACTAAAAATGTTCAAGAACACGAAGAACACTAAGAAACTTTAAATGATGCTTTAAACGGTAGATCTACCGATTAAAACCTGAAAAACAAGAGTTTGCTAGTCGATCGCTCGATGATCGGTTGAAACCTTGATGATGAACACGTAAAAGGTCCCCTCCTTCTAGCGCCAAATGTTGTATGTACTTTATTCGGGTTGATTCGGATGTGGACTGTTCTTTAGCACGATACAAACATAGATGATTATCGGGGGTTATTACGTGTTTAGACGGGTTATTATGATGATTAACGAAGATAATATGAAGAACAAAGCAAGAACAATGAAGAACAAAGGTGTAGCTTCTTGGAGAAGCTAAAAGCTTGAGAGCTTTGGGAAAGTATATTGCTTATGGTAGGATGATTTGGTGGAATAATGAACTTGTGTGTTACAATGAGCCTTTTAGGCATTATATAGTGGTTTTTGGGGTCTGCCCGCCCTTTACACGTGGCACAATCTTACCGGACCTGTCTTCTGCCCGAAAAGGTGATGGGACGGCGCATTTAATGCTAAACCGCCTCTGGTGGTCGTCCTCGGCGAGATGCCGAGGAGCTGGAAAACCTACTCGTCACTCGTCGCCTTGTTCGCCGGAGAACCTGGTCGCCATGTCTTATGCTGTCTCCCAAAGCTTCAATACTTGTCTAGCTAAATATAAATCTGCTCGCCAACATCTTTGGGCGAGCAGCAACTAACATGTGCTCGCCGACATCTTTGGGCGAGCACTCAATTATTACAAATACAATATACAATATTTATATTACATTTTCTTCTTGTTGACTGTTCGTCGCCAGACTTTGTTGACTGGTCGTCGCAAGACTTTGTTGACTGGTCCTCGCCACGTAAGCTGGTGACTAGGATTGAATTGTCAAAGATTGACTTCTTTGACTAGGTATAACATGCTATAGTAGGGAGCGAGAATAAGGCGCATCTTACACGAGAAGTATCTATGATCAAAGAGAGATTGAGAGTTGTTGAAGCAGATAGTGGCTTCTTAAAGCATGCTGCTATGACTCTGCAAGTAGGGGGCGAAGGGACGAAACTTTTGAATGAGATAGTTCAACATCTTCGCGCACTTAGACAGGCCGGAAAATCTCCCTCAGACAACACAGATGCATGACCTTTCGTCCTTCAGGTGAATTTACTTTGACGGTCTCCATGTTTCGCAGTAGAGTTTGTCTTATGTAAAACAATTTTACCCTACAATTGATTCACAATTATCCTTTTATAGTACAGCAACTAGTACTGATAAATTAATATGTTATAATGAACAACTAATATTTTCATTAACATTTTAGCTTATGTTTTTGAATCAATAATCTTATAGTTTGGTGCTATTGTTGACATCAGGACATAGACATTGAGCTTCTTGGGAGCGAAACGAGCAAGAAGAGTATGGATGTCGCGATTCAGAAGGAAGCATTTCGTCGTCAAAACATGCAATTCATTCCCATTATGGAATCTTGTAGCTGCACTATTTGGAGATTGAATAGTGAGTCTGTTAGGTGAATCAAGATATAGATAGGGCATGTGTAAAACATGAAGATGGTTAGCTCTTAGCAACATAGTGTCTTGCAATTGAGACAGGACATTAATTTACTCATGTAGTAGTATTTTATCAAACATTGATGAAGATTGAGTGAGGGATTGCCCCTTTGAAGAATCTGCATGTTTTTTTTTTATACCTTAAGACCTCACAATTGTTTAAAATTACCAGCTGTTCCTTTGAGGTATTTTTAATTTCAATCAACGATCAGAGAGTGAAGATATATACTGCAAGCTGTACAGTAGGAATTAGTTGTAACATTAATATTCTACTTATAAAAACGATCTATTTAGGCTCCATTTGATAGATATGTAGAGTTACCGATGGTTAGGTTCGGATATATCTCAACAGACTCGATCATATACAAATAATTCCAATTAACAATTCATAAGGGATTACAGTACACAACAAGTCCAAATAAACTCAAAGTTAAAATAGAATTAAAAGCACAATAATATTTAAGTTTAATGCCCAAAACTACTCAATGTCAGTAGATAATTTTGAGGTGCTCCTTGTTACATTTATGTGGTGGCCAATTCTCAGCGGCAGCTGCACAGAAAAAGTGAAGCCAAAAATGACAGGGAGAACAATGCAGAGCCATTTCATCATCTGAAAAGCCTTTAATGATTCGTTTGCAATGTCCACAGGTCTCATTTCTTTGATGAGTAAGCATCCGAGTAAGCGTGAGAGGATGCTCATGAAGTTTATTATCAAGAGTTTTTCCGAACTTGATTTTGGACATAAGGCCAACGGAGGGAATGCAGTTGACATGAAAGTATTGGTCGCACTTAGGACAAGCATAGTACCAATCCTTAAGGTGATGATCCATTTGTTGCTCGCAGACCTCACAAAAGTAGTCCTTGTTAGGAGGAGGAGGAGTATTCATTATCAAGTGTAGAGGATGCTCGTCGAATTTATAATGGGGAGTTGTTTTGGGAAGCAGAGCACACCTAAGATGGATACTATACTCACACACAACACATCTATAGATGGTACCATAATAATCCGCGTTGCAACAACTGATTTTGCAATTAGCTTTCGAGAACCAACGAGTACCGGTTTGGAAAAGAATGTGTTGCTTGTGGGAGGCGTGCTTCATAGTTTTCGGTGCACCTGCGCACTCTACATCGTACATATCACGTGTTGTATAGGAAAATCCATTGGAAAGACGATTGCATTCCCAACAACAAAAAACAGAATTAAAGAATGATTTGGCCAACTGATCATGACCACGGAGTAGTAGCTCCCAACTGAGCCGCCCATGGACAACTTTGAAACGAGGGGGAAGAAGATGAGGTGCACACAAAGGATGGGCAACGAATTCATGGCTGCAGTCACCACATCTGTAGTAACTAGTATTTATTATGGGTTGTATGCATACATCACAAACTCTGCTACTGCTACTGCATGCATCTTCAAGGATCAAAGGATGTTTGTGATGATTTTCTATTATTTGGCTGCAGCCTGATGATGATGCTGCAGGATTATGCTTCTCCACGAATTTACGGATCACCGTCGTATCCTCCTCTTTCGGCAGATGAACGAATTCTGTATCTGCATTATATAATTAAAAAACTGTTAATTCTAGCTCTGTAATAATCTTTTTATTTATAATACTCTTCAACATGTAAAATATACTAGTAATTATTTTGAGATCAATTTTGTTATAATTAAAATAAATACTAGCTTTTATATAAGTACCAAAATTGCAATAAGCAGAAATATGATCACTTGTCGTTTTTGGTCATGTCTAATGAAAAACAATGTTGTTTAGAGCGAAATTGGTATATATAAAATTAAAACCAATACAAGTCCCGACTTGTATTATTAACTAATTTACATGTCAATATTTATAATTTGCGGAAAAATAGGAAGCAATGATATATTTAGGAGCTAGCTAGAGTTGATGAGTTACCAGATATTATAACATTGGTCATGTCTGCCAGCTTTGCACAAGCCACGTGAGCCAATTCATAACATTCGCCACAGAAATACACCCCACCGTTGGGAAGAAGCCAAACCCCCTCGCAAATTGAGCACTTATTATTATAATCATCAGAATTAAATGAAAATTCTGAGGGCACATAAGGGAGAGAGTAGGCGAGAATAAATGGGTGAGAATGAGAGGGTATTCTCATAACGCTGGGCAACACCGTGCAATCTTGATGAATGAAGAAACCACACTCTTTGCAGTTGAAGAAGAAACCATTTTCTTTTTCTCCGCACACATCACATCGACACCATATTTCTCTACACAAGAGTGCCAGTGGGTGTGCATGGCTTATGTGTTGGCTCCAAATCTCCACTGGTTGTGCAACCAGAGGATGGAGATCTAATCCCCTGGAATTCTCAAATTCGTACGTGAACGAGTCACCGACACGAGCTGGATTTGTAAGATAAAGGGTTTTTAGATGAAGGTGATGGTAAAAAGTTTGGGGCAATTGTGTGCATGCTTTGTGCACAAAAAAGTTGTTGCAATTATTTGGATGAATATTACAAGTGTAAGAAGGAGCTGATAGAATTGGCAAGGCACAAATATGACACCGGTGAGGATTTGGATCCTCAAAATCAGCTTGAAACAAACTCAATGTGTGCTCGTGACTAAAATGTGTAATACTACTCTCCTCCATAGAGATACCAGAGCAAACGAATTTGAATTGGAAGTAATTAACGTGAAATTGGATTGAATTGAAGAGACAAAACTAGCAACTCATACATATATATAGACATGCCATGCATGTTACTCTTTATAAAAAGCTCAAGAAAGCATTATTCATTACTCCTTCTCCAAGTAATGAATATCTTAAAGTATATATACATAATAATTAGACATCGATCGATCGATGGATGTAGTACCATTCACACTTTATTTACTTTACTTTACTTTTTCTAATGTAAATACTCCCCCATCCCAATTATATAGATATATTTTTTTTTCTAATGTAAAATTTCTATTATAACACTATTTATAAATACTCCATATGTTTTGTAATGATAGTCGTTTTTGTTGTTTCGTATAAAATTAAGGAACATTTTTCTTACAAATTTACCATTCATAATTAAGTTAATTGTAATCTGATATTAGGCTTTTAGATGTGTTTTAACGGCCGCATGACTTTTACGCAATTTTGTTAAAACAGATTGAAATTAACTATGTGACTAAAAGTGTATAAAATAAAAAGACTGAAAGTGATATGACTTCATTCTTACAAGATCAAAAGTGTAATTTTTAACGATCGCGTGAGTTTCACGCAAATTTCCGCCGTTAAAACTAATAGAAAATTCTTGTAGAACTAAATTAACATGTATATAAAAGGACTGAAAGTAATTTAACATCATTTTTACATGGTCAAAAGTACAATGTTCCCAATAAATGGAGTACTATGAAAACAAGTCTATATAAAATTAAGAAAAATCAACGTATATTATTAAGAGGGAGTATTAAAGTTCAAATAAGCATAATCTTGTATATATAGATAATAAAGTAAAATTATTGTATAATTAAGCGGATAATACTACATATTAAATTAATTAATTAATCAACTAGTATCTTTTGCTTTTTCTTTATTTTAACTAAAGTAAATGCAATGTGGCCCCTAAACTAATTAAAGTAAGGGACTGAATTCTTTCTCCTTTTTCCTTTTTAGTAACCTCATGCATGGCTTTACGCTATTCAAATGAACAATATTGCAATTTTCATCAGTATGACATTAATTAGGCGTAAATAAAAATAAAAACGAAAAAAGACAAATTGACCAAATTAATTGTGTTGAGTATATTGTTAGTCATTTAGAAATTATTTTACGTTATTTTTCATGAGCTCGTATAGAATAAAAAATGCGAATGAAGTGGACCTCATTTTAAAGTTCGATTCAGAACCAAATATTCATAGGATCGACCTTGGTCGTGGCCCCAACTTGATCGTTTAAGAACATTTTGATCCCATTGGAGGAGACGACGCTCATACATAGACAGATCGGGTTGCACACCCATCGGCCTAGGGTTAACTAGTAACCGTCGTATCACATCATTATTGTCGGTCGACCTGATCAGAACGAGCGTTCTAATAGTCACAAAAGATGAAGCACCACCTCGAAAGATGGGAAAATCCTCCACCGACAACTAACTCTCCAAGCCGCCTCGAGCATATCTAAAATAAGTGTATATATAGTCTTGGGGGTAGGGTTCGGGGGTGTGTGTTGCAATTAAATCCTTCAAAAATTGAGAAAATACACAAAAACCCCCGAATATGAGTCAACTGGGCCGAGTTTGGGCATAAATCGGACTGAAAAGGTCGTGGCCGGATCCAATGGTGCAATCCTCTATTTAGTTCAGTAAGATATGGTATGTGTTTTGCTCTAGAAATCTTCATTTTTCCTACAAAAATGACAAATACACTACATTTCTCTCAAATGACCAATGTATCCATAATTGATCAATAAAACAATGAATTATAAGCAATATGAGTTTCAAATGTGCACTAAAATCATGCAAATTCCACCCGAATCAAGTATATGGCTCGTAACTAAAGAAGAGAGTGAACTCTAGTCTCATTCTCGAAGCCCACTCTCTGTGACAAGTGATTAGTGTGAAAATTACTTAAAATTCATGTATATCTTTGTATAAATACCCAAAATACCCGTCTTCTCCTCCTCCTCCTTCTTTACCTTAGTTTTCCTTTTTTTTTTTTTTTTTTTGCGAACACCCACTTGCCGCCCAATTTCGATCTTCTTCTTTGTCTCTCCATTCCCAATTTCTTCTTCAAGCCCTTTCACCGCCTCTCCACCCAGTTGCATCGCCCTTTTGCCGCCTAGCCACTCCGCCGCCCTCACCTATTCAACCATAAATGTCGCCCTCACTTGCAACCACGAACGTCACAACCCGTTCACAGGTAACAACGCCCCCTCACCCCATATCTGTTCTCCACGTCGCTGATTAGTGTGATAATTGCTTGAAATTCACATACTTATTGAGTATGATTTTATAGGATTTCATGCATTATTTACATTAAATTGACTAATTGCACTTGATTTGGAGAAAATGTGTTGTTTGCTATTTTTATAGGAAAATGAGCATTTTTAGAGTAAAACACGCCTCGATAATTTTGTGAAGTCAATTGAAGAAATAAATTGAGAAGGAGTCGAAACAAAACAAAAAAAAAATGGAAGCTGAGAATTTATTTGGGCCTTGGCCCATTTAATTATAAGCAGCAACCCATTTTGAAGTCACACAGCCATTAAAAGGTGCTGAAATTCAAGGCCCGTTTGCGATCAATTTGGCCCAATTCTTGCCATTAAAGAGAAATATATTGCCTTAAACGTGTTCAGCAATAAAAATGGAAAAGGGGGCCATGTTCTCATGGCAAAAGTTGCTATTGTTTTTGGTCTTCAATCAGCGTTTTTTTGAGCAATTAGAAGCCGTGAGCAGCAATACAACACAGAGGGGAGATTGGCGAAAACAGGGCAACTCCCTCCATTGGGGAGACTCCCTCCTCTCCCACACTTCACTCAAGAGATTAGTTAGTTTAGCTTGTTATTTCATTTCTTAAATAGATTTAATTTAGTATTTCAATTTAATGTTAGTTTTGGAGGTTTTGAACACAACAGACGATATTTTTCTATTATTGCAATTTTAATTTGGTAATTTCAATTTCATTCATGTTTTGTAGTTTATTCTAGTTGTTAATTTAGTTATGGGCTAAACTTTGATTGCTTTGGGTGTTGGAATTATGAGGGTAATTAGTGAATTTGGGAATTAATTGCTTAATTAACTTAATGTGTTGGTGTTAAATGTTTCTATTGTTGTGATTTGTGAGATTCAATTAGTTGATCAATCCTATTAGCTAGAATTTTCGATTATGTTAATTGCAACGAGAGTTGGGTTTGCAAGATTGGGGTGTGAGTGTGAGGCTTAATTAATTAATTGAAGTTAAATAGTAATTAAACGAGTAGAGGTCGTCTAGGAGTTTGGTGAGAGGGCGTTTCATAAGCATTAGTAACCGTGTTGAAAGTGCTTATGAAACACTATCTTAGGAGCTTATGGTATTTGGTTAGATCCTATAATTGCTAATCAATGCACGTTGTTAGCCCATGCCTTTCGAGGGGGTTTGCACACATATGTGATAGCCTTTAGCATAATTCAAGACATTAGGCTTAGCTATTGCGATTAGTTCGTTAGTGATCCCACATATGAATTAGTTTAATTAGTTGTGTGTTTCTTTTTATTATTTGATATTTGCTTTATCCTCACGTTTAGCTTCTATAACACAATTTCGACTTATAGTTTTGGGGTTCCACGCTTTTTCTAGGTCCTTGGACGATAACTACTAGGTCGTATACTTCCTCAACTATAACGAACTCATACGCTTGTGGGGATTGTTATTGTTGTACAAAAAAGTGTGCAAAATACGAATCAAGTCAATGGCGCCGCTGCCGGGGATCTAGTTGAGAGTTTTACATGGTACTTGAAACTTGTTGAGTGGTGTTACTAGTAGCATTTTATTTTTGTTATCTTGTGTTTAGTTGTTTTCTTTGAATTTGATACTTTGTTATTTTGTAGGTGTGCACTTCATCGACTAGATGGATGGATATAATCAATACCCATGGAATCATTGCTATGATCAATGTGGCATGATTTATCCTCCACAACATGGAGATGTGAGCTACGATGATTGGAGGAACTTTGATCACCACTGTCATATTCAACAAGTTCCCTCCTATTATCAAGATTGGAGGAATGAAGAAGCACCACCTCCTCCTCAAGGATATTACCCTCCACCTCCACATCAATACCCTCTTCATCAACACTCATATCCACCGTATCCATATCCTTCCCCACCACCCAAAGAGTTGTATAGTCCACCTCCTCCTCCACTTATGGAAGAGCTTCGTCAAGGACAATATCAAGAATTGAGAGAAATGTTGGTTGTTCTTCTAGAAAAATTCAACAACCTCTTGGGGTATGATTTTTTGGAAGAATATAATGCACACAATAGATTTGAATTCCATGGAGGTTCGAAAGGAGATTGTTATGATAGTGAGAGGAGCTTTGAGTATGATTATCAAATTCAACAAGATCCCTCTCATTATCAAGAGTGGGAAAACAATGGGTTTTGGCCACAGGGTAGGACTACTATCGAAAAGCTCCTTATTGCACACATGAAGAAGAGAATGGATGCAAAAAGATATTATCTTGAAGACATGAGCACGGGAAGGAGTTTAATGGTGATTGAAGATGATAAAGAGGAATGTCCTTTGATAGACACGAGCAACAAAGAACAAGAAGATCAAGAAGCATCCCAAGATGAGTTGGAGAGCGAAATGAGCATTTCTAAACCTTTGAACTCTTCAATTTGCACTTTACTTGATATTGATGCTTCTATTGATTTCATTTTGCCTCTTGATCACTTTGATTTTAAGAAAGAAGTTGAGAAGAGTTTGGGCATTCTTGGACAAAGAGGAAAGAAATGGAAGAAGACGATGTGGAAGGAGCAAGATGAACATTCATCGATGAAAGTATGGAAGAAACATGTGGATGATTGGTCTTCCATTCATAAGAGCCTTCTTGAGTTCGAAGCTCAAAAGTTGAAATACAATGGGAAGGAGGACCGATATCCATGGCTTTTTCGATGAGTTCTTTAATTTCCGTCCGGCTTGAAGACGTTAAACTTAGCGCTAAATGGGAGGCAACCCATTCTTTATTGCTTTTTTTTTTATATATATATATTTGTAGCTTGTTTGATCTTTTGTTTAGTTTTTATTTTGTAGGTTGAGTGTTGTGTTGGTGGTCAAGGATGTGAGATATGCATCGTGGAGCTCAAGGGTAGTGGTGTTTTGGTGTTAAAGGTCCAAGGGACAATTGGTTGCAGTAGCTTGCTTCTTTAGTGACCTTAGTTGGTGGCAAAATTCAAAGGTAACACACTCATTCCCAAACTTTGCATTCAACTAGATAGTTTCATTTAAGTTTGGGGGGAGATTTCATGTGTTTACCTTCATTTTTATTGCACCATTTGTCCTACTATATTGTGTAGCTTTGTTGGTTGAGATATCTTGTGGATGGTTGGTATTTGAGTCATAATTGATGGTGATTGTTGATTTTTAAAATTTGATTGAGCTTGTTGGTATTGATTGATGCTTGAATGTTCACTTGATCATGTGAAGATTTGTGTTTAGTTTGGTGCTCTTAATTCATGATTAGACAAGCTTGTGAGCTTTAGAGCCTTTAGACTTTCATATATTATGGTCTATTTTCTTTCATGTGAGTAACAGAGAGCTCGGGTTGATTGGTTAAAAGAAGGGGATTGCAATACAAAGTTTTTTCATTCGCGAGCTAACACTCGAAGGAGAATTAATGTTATTCGATATATCCATGATGAGAACGGAAATGTGGCTGTATCACAAGATGCTATTGGGTGGGTGTTTATGCATTACTTCCAAAAAATATTTGATACAACCAATCCTACAGAAACGGATATTAGAAGAGTAACACAATCTTTATCAGTGAAATTATCTTTCGAAAAAGCAAATTTTCTTGCGGTCTTATTCTCTAAGGCTGAGGTGTTCAAAGAAGCAAAGGAACTTTCTCCTTGGAAGTCTCCAGGTCCTGATGGTTTCCCTGCATCTTTTTATCATAAGAATTGGCCTCTTATAGCTCTTGTTACGATTGTCAATGATATTTGACTCCGATTAGACGTCTCCAATCACAAGCAAAATAATCGACCAATATTCAATCCAACGAAAGCATGGCAATTCACAAATATAAACGAAAACGAAAAATAGAGCACAAGAAGATTTAAGTGGTTCGATCAACGTGATCTACATCCACTGGACACACGACTTCAATTTGATTAGTATAAGAGATGTTTACAAACACTCATCACTCGGAAAGGGATTAATCCTCACTTCGCTCGTGAACTCTCAACTCTCAAAACGAATGCTCGTACGCGTCAAGAATTACAATTACAAGTAATGGGGTATTTATAGGCTGCCAAGGATGATTGCAGCGTGCATGGAACGTGTGAGGATTGCCACGTGGATTCTGTTACAACCATGTAACAAACTCACACCTTCAGCGTGACCCAATCTGAATTGACCTCCTTGCCCTTCACTTGTCTTCGCAAGACAAGACGACTCCATACTTAGCCAAAAATTAACCCTGCTAACAGAACTCAACTAGTCTGGTCAGACCTCTACTTGTCTGGTCTTCCCAACTCGTCTTGTCCTTCGCAACACCCATCTCATCTGTTTGGACTTCTCCAACTCATCTGATCTGGTCTGAGTTAACTTGCCTGACTCCACCAGCTGATACGCCCAACAGCTGAGTCCTTCAGAAGACTTCTATCGACTAAGTACCTCGACTGATCTGCCCAACAGACGAGTACAGTAGTAGAGTAGAATCTACCTGATCTTCACAAGACGAGTAGCACTCGTCTAGTCTAGGAGGATTTGAGATAAACCTCACAATTCTCCACCTTTAGCTCAAAATCTCCACCTTGAACTAACAGCTCCGATCTATCCTTCTCAAAGGACAGATTCTACTACTAATCTGCCGCCACCAGACTAGTAGCCTTCTCCGCAGAGGTCACTAATGCAAACCAACTGACCTAAGACATAAACCAAACCTCTCCTTTGGTAATGCCTTAGTAAATGCATCAGCAGGGTTCTCCTCAGTAGCTATCTTAACCACTTGGACGCTCCCCTTCTCCACAATGTCTCTCACAAAGTACAGTTTCACATCAATGTGCTTGGTTCTTTCGTGATACCCCTGATGCTTTGCGAGATGAATTGCGCTTTGATTATCACAGAAGACAGTCACACTGTTCTGAGATAAACCAAATTCCTTAAGAATCCCTTTCAGCCACATGCTTTCCTTAACTGCCTCAGTCAAGGCCACGTACTCCGCTTCAGTAGTAGACAATGCAACTACGGATTGATGAATAGACCTCCATGACACTGCCGTACCAAATAGAGTGAACACATATCCTGTTAAGGATTTTCGAGTGTCAACATTGGCTGCGTAATCTGCATCCACGTATCCCACAAGTGCATCCCCCTCACTTGGCATCTTCTGAAATTTCAGACCCGTCTGTGCTGATCCCAGAACATATCTCATAACCCACTTAACCGTTTCCCAATGGCTTAAGCCTGGATCACTCATATATCTGCTGATCACACTCATAGCATGAGTCAAGTCTGGCCTACAACACACCATAGCATACATTAAACTCCCTACAGCACTGGCATAAGGTATCTTGCTCATCTGAGTTCGCTCTTGGCTGTTCCTGGGACTCATCTGATTGGACAATCGATGATGTTGGCCAATAGGAGTAGAGACAGTCTTTGCCTTATGCATTCTGAACCTCTCTAACACCTTCTGCAGATAAGTAGGCTGACTCAGCAGAATAGACCCGTCTAGTCTACTGATCTCCATCCCAAGAATCACTTTGGCTTCACCAAGATCTTTCATCTCAAACTCCCGTTTGAGGATCTCCTTAACTTGATTAACACTGTCAATAGACTCGCCTGCTATTAACATGTCATCAACATACAACAGAAGATAGGTAACACCAGTCCCAACCCGTCTGAAGTAGACACAGCTGTCGTACAAGCTCCTTGTAAAACCAACTGAGCAAATGTACTCATCAAATCTCAAGTACCATTGTCTAGGGCTTTGTTTGAGGCCATAGAGGGACTTCTTCAATAGACAGACCTTGTCTTCCCCTTCTTCTATGTCCAACCCTTCTGGTAGCTTCATGTAGATCCTCTCATCTAGAGATCCATGTAAGAAAGCTGTGGTCACATCCATCTGATGTAGCTCCAATTCATATTGAGCGACCATAGCTAACAAGATTCTGATGCTACAATGCTTCACAACAGGTGAGAAGATTTCATTGAAATCGATACCTTCTTTCTGTGTAAATCCCTTAGCTACAAGCCTCGCCTTGTATCTAAGTCTGCCACCCCTCTGAGCCTCCACCTTCTTTTTATAGATCCACTTGCACCCAACCAACTTCTTGTTCTTGGGCCTCTGAACAATCTCCCATGTCTGGTTCTTGTTCAAAGAAAGCAGCTCCTCCTCCATAGCAACAATCCACTTCTCCTTGTCGTGGCAGCTAATGGCTTCTGAATAAGACTTTGGCTCCAGAGACTCCACCTCAAGAGCTGCACATAATGCAAATGAGACTATGTCAGCTTGACCGTACCTCTGAGGTGGGTGGACTTCTCGTCTGGTTCTGTCCCGTGCCAGCTGATAATGTTGAAGATCATTCTCGCCTTGAGGATCGCCCTCCTCATCTGGATCAATATCATCTCCAACTGGTCTTGTGGAGTCAACTTGCTCCACCTCGACTTGTGTCTCGTCTGGTTGGTTATCAGCTGCACTAGTACTCGTACTAGTCTGTTCTGATAGAGGCATCCGACTCTCATCAAACGTAACATCTCTACTGATTATACATTTCTGCATCCCAGCTTCGAGGCACCATAACCTGTATCCTTTCACGCCAGAAGGATACCCAACAAACACGCATCGCAATGCTCGAGGCTCAAGCTTATCTTGCTTGACATGAGCATAAGCTTGACATCCAAATACCTTCAAATGATTGTAATCGGCTGCACGTCCAGACCACAACTCCTCTGGGGTTTTGTACTGCACAGCCGAGGACGGACTTCTGTTTATCAAGTAGGCTGCAGTAGACACTGCCTCTCCCCAAAACACCTTTGGCAGACAAGACGAGTTCAACATACACCTGACTCTCTCAAGTAGTGTCTGGTTCATCCTCTCAGCTACTCCGTTTTGCTGAGGGGTCCCTGGCACAGTCCTATGCCGTACTATTCCCTTCGATTTGCAGAACGCATTGAACTCGTCTGATAGGTACTCCAGACCATTATCAGTTCTCAAATGTTTGAGAGTCTTGCCTGTGACATTTTCACATTCAATGAGCCATTCCTTGAATTTCTCAAATGCTTCTGACTTCGACTTGAGAATAGACACCCACACCTTTCTTGAGTAGTCGTCTATGATAGACAAGAAGTATTTTCCACCAGACCTCGTCTGATTCCTCGCTGGCCCCCATAGATCAGAATGGACGTAGTCCATGATCCCATTGGTAGAGTGAACACCCTTACCAAACTTAAGTCTCTTGGACTTACCAAGAATACAAGACTCACACAAGTCGAGTTGAGTGATCTTGTCTTTGCCAAGTAGACCTTGCTTAGACAGCTCCACTAGACCCTTCTCGCCTACGTGAGCTAGTCTTTTGTGCCACAACATCGAGTTGTCTTGCACCTCCGCTACATCTGATCTACCAGCTACTGTTTCTCCCTTAAGAAAGTAGAGATCACTCCTTCTCTCACCTTTCAGGACAGTCAGCTCCCCTTTTGACACACTGGGCTCTCCATCAGCCGACTGGAATTTATAGCCCATAGAATCCAACATCCCAAGTGAGATCAAATTTCTCTTGAGTTCAGGTACGTACCTAACACTCTTAAGTATTCTTACTACCCCATCGAACATCTTCAGGTGAACACTACCTTCTCCAACAACTTTGCAAGTGTGATCATTCCCAAGCAGAACAGAACCGCCCTTCTGTTGCTTGAAGTCATGAAACCAATCTCGTCTTGGAGTCATATGGAAAGAACACCCTGAATCAAGGATCCATGCTTGCTGTTCTGTAGAGGATGTGATGGTTAGCGCTTGAGCAGACTCATAGCCTTCTTGCTCCTTCTCAACTTGAGTCTGATTAGCTTGATTCTTGTCATTAGAGGTATTGGCACCAGATTTCCTCAAGAACTGCTTGTATTTGTGACAAGCATTCTTATAGTGCCCAGGCTTGTTGCAATGGTAGCACACTGCTTCACCTTGATTGGACACAACTGATTTTCCCTTATCAGCTCCTTTGGGTTGACTAGACCCCTTCTTGGCACCAGATCGCTTCTGGCCACCTCTGATTGCCAATCCTTCTCCGCTACTGACCTTGTCTACTTGAGACGTCTTGTTGTGCAGCAGCTTGGACTTGACAGCCAGCATTACATCCTCCAATGTAATACTTTCCTTCCTACCATACAGGATGGTGTCCTTTAAGATTTCAAAGGACTTAGGGAGAGCACTCAATAGAATCAGAGCCTTATCCTCTTCCTCTAACTTGACATCTAAATTCTCTAGATCATCAAGAATTCTATTGAACTCATCAAGCTGATCCGGAATGGGTTTGTCATCCACCATTCTGAAGGCATACAGCTTCTGTTTCGAATAGAGACGGTTAGCTAAGGTTTTAACCATGTAAAGTTTACCTAGCTTGTCCCAGACCTCTTTCGCGGATTTCTCTTTAGCCACCTCTCTCAGAACCTTATCACCAAGGCAGAGAAGAATAGTGCTTCGAGCTTTCCTGAGCATCTTGCTCCTTTCAGCAGCAACTGTTGCAGATTCACCAGCTGGGGCTGTAGACTCTTCGAGCACGTCGAACAAGCCTTGCTGTTCTAGGAGAGCCTGCATCTTGACTCTCCACAGCCCAAAGTCACCCGTGCCTGAGAACTTCTCAATATTATACTTGGTCGAATTCTCCATCTTCGATCTGGCAATTGATTAATGGTTGACAATCGATTCCTCTCGTTTCCGATTCCCACAGACGGCGCCAATTATTACGATTGTCAATGATATTTGACTCCGATTAGACGTCTCCAATCACAAGCAAAATAATCGACCAATATTCAATCCAACGAAAGCATGGCAATTCACAAATATAAACGAAAACGAAAAACAGAGCACAAGAAGATTTAAGTGGTTCGATCAACGTGATCTACATCCACTGGACACACGACTTCAATTTGATTAGTATAAGAGATGTTTACAAACACTCATCACTCGGAAAGGGATTAATCCTCACTTCGCTCGTGAACTCTCAACTCTCAAAATGAATGCTCGTACGCGTCAAGAATTACAATTACAAGTAATGGGGTATTTATAGGCTGCCAAGGATGATTGCAGCGTGCATGGAACGTGTGAGGATTGCCACGTGGATTCTGTTACAACCATGTAACAAACTCACACCTTCAGCGTGACCCAATCTGAATTGACCTCCTTGCCCTTCACTTGTCTTCGCAAGACAAGACGACTCCATACTTAGCCAAAAATTAACCCTGCTAACAGAACTCAACTAGTCTGGTCAGACCTCTACTTGTCTGGTCTTCCCAACTCGTCTTGTCCTTCGCAACACCCATCTCATCTGTTTGGACTTCTCCAACTCATCTGATCTGGTCTGAGTTAACTTGCCTGACTCCACCAGCTGATACGCCCAACAGCTGAGTCCTTCAGAAGACTTCTATCGACTAAGTACCTCGACTGATCTGCCCAACAGACGAGTACAGTAGTAGAGTAGAATCTACCTGATCTTCACAAGACGAGTAGCACTCGTCTAGTCTAGGAGGATTTGAGATAAACCTCACAGCTCTTATAGGGGATGATGTGTCAAATGCTATTCTGGATGTTCTTAATGGAGATGCCAATCTTAAGACGTGGAACCAGACGATCATTACTCTCATTCCTAAAATTGGTAATCCATCTACTCCTCAACATTTTAGACCAATTAGTCTTTGCAATGTTTCTTATCGTATCTTGGCTAGAACTTTGACTAATAGGTTAAAAACTGTGATAGTGATAGGTGATTTGATTGATCAACATCAAAGTGCCTTTGTGCCTGGTAGATGCATTTCAGACAATATTTTGTTGGCTTATGAAGGGATGCATTTTCTGCATTCTTCAAAAAGTAAGGTGGGGTATGCGGCCTTGAAGTTGGATATGAGCAAGGCTTATGATCGTATTGAGTGGCCTTTTCTTATGTCAATACTCCGCACATTGAATTTCCCAGATAATTGGATCAATATAATTTGGAAGTGCATTTCTTCGGTGACGTATTAATATGAATAGGGTCATTTTCGATTATTTTGTACCAACTCGAGGGTTGCGGCAAGGGGATCCGCTATCACCTTATCTTTTTGTGTTATGTGCCCAAGTTTTCTCATCCATTATTTTATTTCAGCGGTGGTTGATTTTAAGCAGCTTTCAGGGATCAAGATCGCACGATTGGCTCCTTCATTATCGCATTTGTTTTTTGCGGATGATAGCTTGCTATTTTTCAAAGCAACAAAAGATGAATCGCAAGCTATAGCCAATTGTATATATACCTATGAAAAAGTTTCTAGTCAGCTTGTCAACAGGGATAAATCATCAATCACATTTAGCCATATGACATGCCAAATGAATATGAACCTTTCAAGATCAATTCTGGGAATTCAGTCTTCCAATGGTCATGAGTTCTATCTTGGGCTTCCTGCAATAATTCCTAAAGCCAAAAGGTTAAAGTTTGGGTATTTGGTTGATAGAGTTAGGAAAAGAGTGTTATCTTGGAATCATAAACACTTCTCGGAAGGGGGTAAGGAAGTTCTTATCAAAGCAGTACTTCAGGCATTGCCTTCTTATGCTATGTCATGTTTCAGAATCCCGGTTGCGATCTGTGCGGACACTGAGAGAATTATGTCGGGATTTTGGTGGGGGGATGATGATTTTGGGAGGAAAAAGCACTGGAAAAAATGGGCAGATCTTTGTATTCCTAAAAAGGAGGGTGGTTTGGGTTTTCGTAGCCTTGTTTTATTTAATAAAGCACTTTTGGCTAAGCAACTTTGGAGGATTGTCACAATGCCGAATACATTAATTGGTAGAATCTTCAGAGCTAAATATTTTGATAAAACGGGTTTTTCGGATTTCTCTTTGGGCTCTAATCCATCTTTTGTCTGGAGATCACTTATGTGGAGCAAAGGCTTACTTGATTGTGGTGCTTTGTGGAGGATTGGAAATGGCAATGATATTCATATTTTGAAGGATAATTGGGTTTTTGGGTTGGAACATGGCCGTATTCAATCAAAGAATGTGAGTGCATCACATGTTAATCGTTTCATTTTGGAGTCGGGCAACTGGAATAAACAACTGGTTAGTCAAGCTTTTTTGCCACATGAAGCTGAGAAAATTTTGCGGACTCCTATTTTGGGGGCATTTGAGAAAGATCATCTAATTTGTCCTCATTATTTTGGGGGCATTTGAGAAAGATCATCTAATTTGTCCTCATTCTTCGCACGGACGATTTACAGTGGCTTCAGGTTATGAGTTTGCTTTGGCAAAGCAAATGAGGTCTTATGAACTCTATCAGGCAGGTTCTTCAAACAAAACGATTATCCAAAAAGCATTCGACATAATCTGGCAACTTCAGATTCCACACAAAGTTAGGATTTTTGGCTGGAAATTGGCAAGGAATATTATTGCTTCGGAAGGAAATTTAGCTATACATCATGTTCCTATCAATACTTTCTGCAAATGTTGTGGCTTCAGTTTGGCGGATACCATGCACTGTATTTTTTCTTACCCTTATGCGAAACATACTTGGAAATCCATTGGTTTATGGAATTTGATTAACACTGCAGTAGGGGGCCGGGGAATGGATTTGATTTTATGTGCTGGGGTTCTCATCATTTGCAAATGGAAGATATGGCCTTGGTTGTGATGGTGGCTTGGACAATTTGGAAAGAAAGATGTAAATTTGTCCATGATGGTGCTAAGGATCAGTATGATAAATATGCCAATATTATATTCAAAGTTGAGTGGGCTGTTTCTTATTGGCATGAATTCAGAAGATCAAGCAAGATTGAGAATGTTATGACTGATTTTTTTGTTAACAAATCAAAGGAGGTGTATCCAACTTTTGGTGAAGGTAATTTGCTATTTACTAATGCTGCATTTAATGAAGAAAAAAAGTACTTTGCTGTTGGATATGTGGTGATTAGGCCCAATTGTAAGATTATGATGGCAGGCGCGATGCAGATTAGGAATCCGGGTAATGTTTGTCAAGCCGAATTAAAAGCTATTGAAGTAGGATTGGAGAAGTGCTTACAAAAAAATATTGAGGTTGCAGGTGTGCGCTCTGATTCTAATGATGCTATAAACGCAATAGTGAATGCTTCGGGAGCTGACTTTGAGAAGAGACATGTGATTAATAGTATTATGAGCCTCATGCAACAGCATTCCATCTGGGATTGTCAATATATTCCAAGACATAGAAATCAGGTGGCTCATGAATTGGCTCAAAGCTGCTTAGACACTTCACTTCCTCATGATTGTAATGAAAATGTTTGTCCACAATATTTCAAGGATCTGGTGTTTGCTTCTTCTCTTTAAGAGAATGTTGTTCTGTATTCCTTGCTCTATTGTCAAGAATTTTTTTCTAAAAATTAACTGGTGGTACCGGATTGAGGTGAAACTCCCACTGCTTCACATTTGTCAATAGAGCTCTTGGACTTGGAGAGATAATCACGTTCTTTTTTTTTGGAATTTTGAGTGATCCTAAGAAAAAGATTGATGCAGATGCAACATCTAATAGCTCAGAGTTAGGTGCAATCAAGAATGAAGACTAAAAAAACAGATTTAATTGCATTGATTTTGTTTCGAGTTGAACTCAGTAATACTGTTTAGTATAATGGAACAACTGTTACTATTTAAAATTAAACACTTTAAACATAAGACCTTGCATTTTTAAACAAGTCATTCTAATGGAACAACCATTACTATTTAAAATTTAACACAAAATGTAAACATAAGACCTTAGATTTCCAGCTTATATTTTTTAATCAAGAATTTTATAGCTTGATGCTATTGTTGGTATAATCAAGAAGACTACGAATGTGGATTCAGAAGGAAGCTTTACCCTTAGTGAGTCTGTTAGGCCAAACAAGACATATACAGAGAATAAGGGCATGTGTAAAACATGAACATATATGGTTAGCTAGCTCTTAGTAATATCTAGAGTGTCTAGAGACTAGATAACAGAAAACGGCTGTACCCTTTCGCTCTAAACTACGAACATATCCGTTTTCTTTTACTTGAACTCATTTTCATGCAGAATTTTCTTCTTCTAGAGTCTCTGCAGAACAAGATTAGTTTGATGAAACAGGACATTTTCTCATTTAGTACTATATTGTCAAATCATCAATCTATGCAATGACATCTTACCAATCTATGATCAATATTGTGAAAGTCAAAAGAGTGATTCATAGAGCATTTTCTTAGTATAAATTCTACCAATGTTCACCTAAGAAACCTAATACCCTTTTAAATATTCCATTATTCTTAATTAGTTAAATAACCTCATTGCTTAGCTCAAGTATGACTAGTTCTTGGCTTTCTTTATCCAAGTCAATAATCAGGAAACTTCCCTTGAAGAAAAACTTGTCTTTCCATCTGCCTTCCTTTCATTTGATCAGACGAGGGAGCTCGACTGAGTAATCGCCCCGTCTCACTATGATCTCACCTTTTATATATTAATCACATAAACTCAAAGTTTTCTCCCATTCAAATTTTAAATAATTACTATCCAAGACGAATCAAAATTTCTGACTCCGTCACGTTCGTCTTACCTGTTCCTTTGATGTCACTCTCCAATTTCAAAAGCCAACTAACAACATATTTTCCCTTATCCTAGAGTTTAATTAATGCTTCAACTTCTTCCATTGACTTTCTAGTGCAAGACTAACCAAACATGGCCTATAATTATAAAGCAATCCCACTTCATTACCTAATTTACATTACACATCACTTGTAATTAATCCATGGCTCTCCTTGTTCTATCCTTAACACTTTTGTTACTCTTACCATTCCCTTCCCACTCATCAGATCCTGATCCATTACAAGATTTCTGCATTGCTGATTTACAAGGCAAGCCATCGTTAAATGGCTTCCCCTGCAAACCAGCCTCAAACGTGACCTCAAACGACTTTTTCTTCGACGGGCTTGCCAAAGAAGGCAGCACAATAATTCTTTCGGAAGCAGTGTGAGTGCAGGCAATGTTCTTGCATTTCCAGGGGTAAACACTCTAGGAATCTCGATGAATCGAGTGGATTTGGCCCCTGGAGGGACTAATCCTCTGCATTCACACCCACGGGCCACAGAGTCGGGCATAGTCGTTCAAGGGAAGGTTCTCGTGGGATTTATTACGACGGGGAACGTGTTTTTCTCGAAGAATTTGACAGCTGGGGAGATGTTTGTGATTCCTAGAGGACTAATGCATTTCCAGATGAATATTGGGCAAGAAAAAGCATTGCTTTTTACTGCTTTTAACAGCCACTTGCCTGGAGTTGTCATTGCTTCGATAAATTTGTTTGGCGCCAGGCCTTCTCTTCCTGATGAAGTTCTTACAAAAGCTTTCTTGGTTGAGAAAAGTGTGGTTGATGAGATTAAGTCCAATTTTGGTGGTTCATAGCCTTTAATTTGCATTGATTGAAATATTTGTAATTATTTCTTGCAAGACGGAAAATCAGGTTAGGATATTGTTGAATTTGATTTCTGTGTAATAAAATGGATCAATGTGTCATTGAATTAGTTGCAATGTGCTGGTGAGAAGTGATTTGTTGGTTGATTAACAATTCAATGAAATATGATTCTTTTGATTGGTCCCTCAAGTCAAGTCAAATTAATAAGTCAATGAAATATGATTCTTTCTCTGAATTATTTTTCCACTATATATATACTCCTCCGTCGTACTATAAGTTTCCCACTTTCCTATGGATGTCCCACTATAAGTTTCTCATTCCATTTTTTACATATTATTTTCTCTCTCTCAATCGCATCACTTCTACTTTATCTATTATTTTATCATACTTCATCTAATACACATCTATTATTTTCTCTCTCACCATCAAATCACTTATACTTTATCTATTAATTTATTATATTTTTTAATCAAAACACCCAAAAGAAAGGGAAAATTTATAGCGGGACGGAGTGAGTACTATGTGGGGCGACCCAACCCGTGTATAGCACGTGGATGTCACTATGTCAGTGGATCATATAATATATTTTCTAACGAGAGTTAGAGTAATCATTGATGCAGAAATCGATCTAAACTCTGGACGCCCTCAAATCGCCTTGTGTAGTTGTTTTTACTCATATTGGCAAAAAGAATCGACTGTAGCACTAGGCTGGCACTCAGTTTTTTTTTTTTAATTCCTTAACTAAAAAATCGTTGTTTTCTTAAAGACAAGACAACATGAGTTCAATCAGATTTAGGAGTTTAGAAATTAGGGTAAAATACAAAGTACTCGAAAAACTTTTGTTAATTTTCAACTTCCCGACATTAAAGTCCGATTTAAGCAATCTAATTAAGTTCAGACGCTTTTTCAAGTAAAATTGATGTTTAGAGCAAAACTCAAGCTGGGCCCTTTTTTATGATTATGTACAACCCAAAATAAATAAATGATTAAATTTCAATTTTTACATAGTATTCTAAAAAAATATTATTTCGACATTTGTATCGAAGTAATTTAAGTGATATATAATTAATTAATAGAAAATTAGCATGACAACTCATAACTTCACAAAAATTAATTACAAGTTTAGGACAATTAATTTAATAAATTTATTAAGGATTTATTAATCTATTAATAAATATAATCAATTAACATAATAATTTAATTAACACTAATATGTTAATTATGTGTTTATGAATTAAATTTTTTTTTTACATGTACGCTGCCTAGAGATGTCTATCGGGCTGGCCCTAGTCCTATAGGGCCAGCCCTACAGGGTTACGGGCTAAACGGGTTAGGGCCTTAACCGGTTCATAATTAACGGGCCTTCAATTGTTGAGACCTAACTCTAACCCTAGCGGGCCACGGGTTAAACGAGCCACTAACGGACTACAATAAAAAAAATCTTTTAAAATTAAAGGTCTCAATTGACACGTTCAATAAACAAATAATATAGAAAAATACATAATTAGTTAATGATCGGTAATGAGAAAACGAAAGTGTGATTTAAACACAATTCTAGAAATAATTGATCTTTAATATGTCCAAATAAAGCTAAACAAATACCATAATTTAATAAAAAAAGTAATAATGACAAATGAACGGTAATAAACTTATTAATTAATGCTTATAGTTATGTTTATGGGTCAAATGATCCAAAATTTGTTATCATGTTATTTTTTTTTTTTTTTAAAAAGGGTAACAACTCGGGCTAGCGGGCTGGCCCTGTAGACCTGCGTGCTGGCCCGGTTTAGCCCGTGGGCTAACCGGTCCGGATCAAAAAAACTCGGATTTAAACGGGTCTATGATTCATGAACCCTAACCCTGTATTTTTTAGGGTTAAACGGGTCAATCCGGTTAGCCCGGCCCGAATAAACATCTCTAACGCTGCCTATATTAGAATTGTCATGGGTGAGCTAATATTATGAATGGGCCAAGAAGAGAAAAAAGAAATTGGCCCATTTTGGAGAGCTAAAGAGGTATAGAGCTGTCTTTTTTTTTTTTAATGAAACGAAAAATTGAAATTGGGGGTCCCCATATCATTTGCCTAGATCCGCCACTATGCAACTTAACTTGATATCCTTAACCATATCATAATAATCAACGGGTATTAATATTCAACACATTTGATCACAATTTTGGACAACTAACTAACATGACACGAATTTAACCCAAAATTACGGGTTAGTGTTTGATCTTATATATCGTGCTTGTATGAGATTCGTGTCGACTTATTAAACACGATAAAATTAATAAATAACACATTAACTCGTTAACAACTTGTTACTTATTATTGACCTGATATGAAATGACACGGTAATAACACCTATTCGATAATAACACGACACAGTACTTTTTATATTTAAATAAATATTTTATTTTTTATATATTTAAATACAAATTTTAATTTATTTATTCTCACATCATGTTGTTATGGTATCGTTTGTGGTTATCGACATACAATAACAAGATTTGTCAGGCCTAACATTTACCAATTCGATTAATTAGATCGATCCTCTATTTCATTCGATGTTTCAATCTCATGCGTTGGAACACGATATGAAATAAACGTATCTTAATTATCAGGGAAAATCCAAAAAAGCAAGAAAAGGGAAAAAATGTTTTCCTTTACATGAGATGAAATTTACACTTACATATATATATAAAAAAAAAAGGGATGAATATATCAAAATCCAGCAACATGAAAAGAAGAAAACCAGATGACCATTTCGTCAGTGAAACACTCTTGCTGTGAATGTGATCTCCTCAACTCATCATCACTACAATCTTCCATGGAAAACCTGCACATGGGGCATGTGTTCTTGAAATGAGGCACACCTAGCCATCTCTCAATGCACACCTCGTGAAACTCGTGCTTACACGGCAGCACCTTCGTCTCCGTTTCTTCGCCATTCAAACTCGAAAGGCATACAACGCACTCATTTCTAAACCCACCATCGAATTCTATATCATCAGCTCGCTTGTTTGGCAACAAGAGAGTGGTAAGCATGGATGAGATTATGTTTTTGAAACCCATTGAAGAATAATTGGTAATTATTGATTAATTTCATCGATTATTATGTAGTGTGGCTAGGATAGAATTAAATATTTTTGTTTAGTATTAATATTATATTTGCTAGTGATAGGTCGATTTTGCGTCGTTTGGAAGCAAGATGCATGGTGGTTGAGATTGATATAGGATTTTGAGAGTTCAACACAAATTTGTTGCATCTCCTTTTCTTTGTACTAATAGGAAGTGACGGACCCAGAAATTTTCGGTAGGGGGCCCGATTAATATTACTATAAAGATAAAATAATACGTAATTATTATTTTTATCAAAATTTCACATGATTGTTAATACATCTCATTTTATTAAATTAAATTGATCAAACAAGTTGATTTTTACTATGTTTTGATAGAAGTTAATACTCCTTCCGTCCCATGATAACTTGCACATTTTGACTGATTCACTTTTAAAAAAAGTGAATTTAATGGTGTGGAGTCAAATAAGAAAGTGTGTTTTGAGTACAGATGAATTATGTGTGTAAGTGAAACATCAAGTAAAGAGTACCACATAATCTACTGTTCCAACAACCATGTTGGTAGAGCTGCTCCATCCCAATCACGAGGGGTAGGAGAGTTGATTGCATCCCTTGCTAGGCGATGAGCCCTTCGATTTTTTGTCCATGGTAAAAAGCGAACATTGCACACTACAAAGTCCCTCATTACCCTCCTTGTTTTCTCTAAGGCGTAGCCGTCCGAGCCTAGAAATTCTTCACCATTCTGAAGAGCCGTAACTGCTTGCAAGCAATCCGAGAACACGGTCACCTCTGTGATCCCCATCTGTCTGCACTTTTCCATGCCCCCCATAATCGCACCAAGTTCAGCAGCAAAAACTGACCCCAAATTTCTTATCTGTCTGCCCCCCGCTGCTCGAAGGTTGATCGGCCCCTCCCCAATCACAAAACCGACCGCAAACACTCCTTCTTCTTCCCTTACAGTTGCATCCGTTTCCAGCCAAATTCCTCCCCTGTCCTCATCTTCAGTTCCGATCGAGGGTTCCCCTTCCCTTGGTGGTATATTGTGTACCTGTTGATAGTTAATGAGGAAACATCGGGCCCACTCCATGTTAGAGAAGGGCTTTCTGCCTTTGTTGTGTGTCATGAGGCATGGGTCAACCTTAATTTTGCACCTCTCCTTCCAAATTCTCCATGCCACTACCACCACCTCCTCCACATTAATAATACTTGCATTCTCCTATACCCACATCATTAGCGAGAAGACATACAAACGTATTCCCATCTTTATGATATCCCATAGCCCACAGTGTTTCCAAGCATGTTTGACCCAAGGGCAAAAAAAGATGGCGTGTGTCGTGGAAGCCTCATGGTTTCCACACAGAAAGCAGTACGGATGTGTAGGAACATGCTTTCTCGCTAGGTTTGCTTCTGTTGGGATAATATCCCATAGTAGTTTCCAGGTAAAAATTCTGAATTTTGGTGGGACGTTGAGTGTCCACACTTTATTCCACCACTTACTTGTTCTGAGCTCGCTTAGGCTTACCTCATCACCGCCTATGTGTCTTTGTATCTCACTCGAAACATGGTACCCAGTCCTCACCGTATATCTTCCTTTTTTCTCCAGCTTCCAATACACTCTATGTTCAAGATCATTTCCTCCAATCGGTGTTTTGAGTATGGCTCCGACTTCAAAAGGTAGGAAAGCCTGTTTAATCAATCCTTCATTCCATTCTCCGTTCTCTTGGATAAAGCGGTTTACAGATGTTTATCCGGGCCGGGCTAACCGGGCTGGCCCGTTTAACCCTGAAAAATGTAGGGTTAGGGTTCATGAATCATAGGCCCGTTTAAATCCGGGCTTTTTTGACCCGGACCGGTTAGCCCGTGGGCTAAACCGGGCCAGCCCGCAGGGCTACAGGGCTACAGGGCTAGCCCGCTAGCCCGAGTTATTACTTTTTTTTTTTAATAAATAACATACGAACAAATTTTGAGTCATTTATTAGTTATTATTACTATTTTTTTATTAGATTATGATTTTTTTTTTTAGCTTTATTTGACGTATTGAGTTCTAGAATTATGTTTAAATCATACTTTTGTTTTCTCATTTACCAATCATTAACTAATTATATATTTTTCTATTTTATTTTCTTGTTGGACGTGCCAATTGGAACCTTTAATTTGAAAAGAAAAAAAATTATTATAGCCCGTTAGTGGCCCGTTTAGCCCGTGGCCCGCTAGGGTTAGAGTTAGGTCCCAACAATTGTAGGACCGTTAAGTATGAACCGGTTAAGGCCCTAACTCGTTTAGCCCGTAACCCTGTAGGGCTGGCCCTATAGGGCTAGGGCCAGCCCGATAGACATCTTTAGGTTTACTGATGATCCACTCGCTATTCTTGAGAGGATCCTAACCTCGTGTAGTCCTTTAACCCACCTATCTTTGAAAACGTGTGTTTGTTGTCCATTTCCTATGCTTCGGTATAGGCCTTTATCAATCAGCTCCCGGCTCCACATCAGAGACCTCCACACATACGAGGGGTTTTCTCCCATATCTGCCTCCATCACATTTGTATGTTTATAGTACCTAGCCTTCAACACCCTCGCTACGAGGGATTGAGACTGGGTTATTAACCTCCACACTTCCTTCGCTAGTAGCGCCTGATTAAAACTCTCCATATTACGAAAACCCAAGCCTCCCTCCGGTTTCGGAATGCATACGGATTTCCAGCTTTTCCAGGACATAGAGTTACCCCTTTCGTTCGTTCCCCACCAGAATTTTGCACAAAGTCTTTCGATGTCCTTGCATATAGAGATTGGAATTCTGAAACATGACATTGCATAGGTTGGTATCGCTTGGACAACCGCCTTAATGAGTATCTCTCGTCCCCCCTCGGAGAAGTGCCGAACCTTCCACGACTGCAACTTATTTTGCTACCCTGTCCCTTAAGTATGCAAACTGGAGCCTCTTTGCCCTAAGTGAGAGCGTGAGCAATCCCAGGTATACGTCATGCCCCTGGCTTATTCGTACTCCCAGCGTGTCTTTGATGATCACTTGCAAACCCATACTTGTGTTTGGGCTGAAAGTGATGGAGGACTTATCAAAGTTAATCAACTGCCCTGAAGCGCTCGCATACGTCTGGAGGCCCTCTTTAAGGTGGGTTCCGCCTTCTGCATTTGCTTGGAAGAACAGGAGGCTGTCGTCCGCAAACAGAAGGTGAGTAATATGTGGCGCTTCTCTGGCTATGCGAACCCCTGAAAGTAGTCTCCGCTCAACCAGGTCATTTATAATGTGTGACAGCCCTTGGGTACAGAGAACGAAGAGAAACGGGGACAGGGGGTCCCCTTGGCGGATACCGCTCGTAGGTTGGATGTTCCCCTGTATTTCACCATTAATTTTGAAAGAATAGGAGGCTGTGGTGATACATTTCATAATTAGGGGTATCCATTTACTGCTAAAGCCAGTTTTGATGAGGATTGCTTCGAGATAGGGCCACTCGATACGATCGTACGACTTAGACATGTCTAGCTTTAGTGCAGCGTAACCTCTTTTACTCTTATTTTGTCGAATCCAATGCATACATTCAAACCCTATAACCACATTGTCCGAGATCAGTCTCCCCATTGTCCGAGATCAGTCTCCCCAGAGTGAACGCGCTTTGCGACTCATCAATGGCCTTCCCCAGTACGCTCTTAAGCCTGTTGCTAATTGTTTTAGCCACGATTCTGTAGCAAACGTTTGTCAGGCTAATGGGTCTGTATTCCTTAATCTCTTGCGGCTTCGTGGTTTTTGGGATGAGGGTGACAAGGGTTTTGTTCCAGCCCCTAACACTCTTATCTGTGTTCAGAATCTCCAGAACTTGAGAGGTGACGTCAGCGCCTACAATATTCCACGCTTTTTGGTAGAACTCAGCCGAAATTCCATCCGGTCCTGGTGCCTTACTCGAGCCTAGCTCAAAGACCGCTTTCTTCACTTCAAGTGGTGTAAAATCTATATCCAAGAAGTTACATTGCCAACCTCTAGCGTTGAAGGGCATAAAGCCACCACCTCACTTATGGCTGACTGTGTAGGGTCACTGGTTGTAAAGAGTTCCCTGTAATAGTCTGTAATCACTTGTAGGATTCCACTCTTGCTTGTGCACCAATTTCTGTTATTGTCCCTGAGTCCCTCAATGTGGTTTTGCTTCCTCCTCTGTGTTGCTTGTTTGTGGAAATAGGTGGTGTTCCTATCCCCTCTAGTAACCATTTATTCCTAGCCCGTTGGTGCCACCATGCCTCTTGTTTTGAAAGTAGTTTTTCCAAAGTCTTCTCCAGGTCTCTAATCTCCGCCCCCCTCCACTCAGTATCTTCTTGGTTTTGCAAATAGTCCAACTCCTGTCTGCACTTAGAAATAAGTTTTGGTACATTCCCAGTTTTCTTTCTAGCCCAGAAAGCCAACTTTTATGTGACCTCTCTCATTCTTCCTACCATAACTGTGCTGGCCGCTGTCTTCCTCCAAACCCGCTTCACCTCTTCTTCGTAGCCATCTTCAATTGTCCAGGCCTTTTCGAAATAAACAGGCCGTTTCGTTGGCGCTGGCTTATTTGCACACACCGGTTTTGTACAGATTTTCACCGGCATGTGATTGGACGAATAAAAATCCAGGTTTGTGGCCTCTATATCAGGGTATAAAGCAAGCCACTCATCATTAGCCAAAAACCGGTCCAATTTCTCCCATAAGCACCCACTGCCCGATCTTCTATTGCACCAGGTATACTGTGGCCCTTTCGTCTCAACATCTTCCAATTCAAGATCACCTACTATTTTCCTAAAGTCCTCCATCTGTGAGTTTGGTCTCAGCCTCTCGTGTCCTCCCCCTCTAATTTCCGATAGGCTTAGCACTTCGTTGAAATCCCCCCCGACTAACCATGGTTTCATGTCACCTCTATGTGACTGACCGATCTTTTTCAGCAAGTCCCATGAGTGTTTTCGGCATGAGGTTATTGGGTTGCCATAGAAACCAGTAAACCACCAACTAACAGAGTCATGCCTAATCAAACAATCAATATGCCCTTTCGAGTAAGAAAAAATACTAACTTCCATTGATTCATTTTCAAACAAAAACATTCCTCCATTGTTACCAACATCATCAACTCCTAAACAGACATTGAAATTTAAAGTACATTTCCATCTACTACCATATGCCACACTAGATTTCGTTTCGGTAATAAAAAGTAAATCAGGTTTGTGATCCTCCACAAGGAGTTTAAGTTTCTGGAATGCTTGGGGCCCCCTTAATCCCCTAGCATTCCAAACGATAAAACTATCATGGGGCATGGCGGGGCTGGTGGTATCTAGCTCCCGCCTTACCTTCATTGTCTCCACATTCCTCATCACTCTTGGACTTTTTTCCTTCATTCGAACCCCCTTCAGCCGGCTCCTTTTCGTTCTCCCCTTCACTTATCGAGCCCGCTTCTTCACTTGTTGTGTACTACCCTGTGTTTGCTTCAGGGAAGACTTATTTTTGGTTTTTGGAGTATTTCCCGCTGCTGCCATCACAGTTTGATTCCTTTTCTCAAGTTGGAGATTTAGGTTGAGAGCACCAAATGGCTGATTGAAGTAGTGAACTGGGTTGGTAGTGAGCTGGGTTGGTAAGGAGCTCGTCCCACCTCCAAATCCGAATTCCGGCATCTTAACTCCCAGTTTTGGGAGGGAGTTCATCTATGTCGTAAAATGTACGTCGTTCCCAAAAGCTCTTGCATAGTCTTTATCCGTCGTGGCTGCTTCAGGAATTATGGTTCTTTGTGCAATCTTGAGTTGCTGGGTCCTATTGTTGAGCACCTGGGTCGATGTGGTAGGTGCCCCCAGTTTGCTCTCATAGGCACTCGTAGGCACTTCCCCCAGGTAGCACCTTCCGGTGGGCTATCCACCTCCAACACTTTGCCCAGCTTTCCTCCGATACTTCTACCGATCTCCGGCGTCATTGCATTTAGGGGGAGGCAGTGGATCTGAACCCAAAGGGGCACTTCGGTAAAGTTCAGATCCATGGCTCTCTCGTTGCCGGATAGCTTCTTCAGTATGAGGGATGAGTTATTCAGTGACCACGGTTATCTGTAGTGGACCCGGTTGAGCTCCGGCTTCAGCTCGAACTCAAAGACATGGACTCCTTCTCCCACTTGAGAGACAGTGAGAGCTCCATCAAGTTTCCAGATCTTGGTCATGGTTGCACCCAGATCCGCAGGTCCCATTGGTTTTCTGATGGTAAATCTTTCTGCCAGAAGATGCCTTGGAGCTATTAAAGCACTCGCCCTAATAGCCATTCCAGAGTCTTCCACCTCGGAGATGGAAAAGTTATTCATCTGCTCATTGATCTCTTCCGCCATCGTTTGGTCGTACACACTCAGCAGTGGAGGGTAAGATACCAGATCTAGGGAGGGAGAGAGGGCTTGAGTTGGTGTCGATTTGGGGGAGAATTCCCAGTTAATATAGTCATATCGGCCATCAGAGCCACCAATCCAGGTGTGGTTGGACTTACAAGGGGGATTCGCACTCGAGTGTTGTTTGTATCCTCCCAGAAGCAGCGTTGTTGGAGTTCACAAAAAACCGGCGGAGGGTAATGATATTGTTCAGGCGTGCATTACCGGAGTAAATATGAGAGAGAAGAAGGGAAGGGCAAAACTAGCGTCTTTCCGGATTCGCACCTACTGAAGGTGTTTTCGCACCTAGTCAGGCGCGTACATTTTTAATTGCTATTTAGTTAAATCTATAGTATAAGAAAGTGTGTTTTGAGTGATTTCATAAGGTGTAAGGAGGATTTAGTAGGATGTAAAATAGATTTAGTGAAATGTAGGGTAAAATGTAGACTAAAATGAGTAACAATTTTAAAAATAAAATGTTGTTAGGATATATTTTAATTTTGTAAATTATTTTTACATCAGGAGTTTGCAAATAATTATGAAACGGAATATTAATTTTAATAGGTGTAAAATTACCAAAATATCCCTGATACATTTACAAAATTAGTGGGGGGTCCACTGCCCCCTCTGGGCACTGTGTAGGTCCGCCACTGCTAATAGGGTTATGAAATTTGTTGTGTTTTCTTCAATTTTCCTAGATTTCTTTTACAGGACACAATTAAGACAATATTCATTTCTACCGTTTGAGGAGGAGACCCATCAAGTTAACAATTTAATATATATAGTTGATTTTCAGCAGGATTTGAACTTCACATGCGTAGGTATGAGATATCATAAAATAATTTTATCTCATCTAAAAATCCAAACTTATATAAATGTGTTTAATTAATTCATTTATATTAATTTTATAACAACCATAGGATCGGGTTTCCTTTTCACCAGATAAACAAATTCGAACCAAAGTAGTATTTATAATTAAAAAAACAGGCCACTACAACACAGAATATTATATACGGGACACCAATAAGTGTATTTTCTGCTCCATTACGTAATATAATACATATATAAAGGCCAAACAGTAGGTGCTCAAGAGTCAAGAAAGTCTCCAATGATCTGTATATGATCATAAGGTTCAATCAAACACACATTAGGGTATGTTTCTTATTTGGATTTAGGTGGGCAGTAAAAATCAAAACATTAAATTTCTGATGAATGGTAAATCTGTTATGTCTTGGAATTTCGATTGAATGAGATTTTATTTTATATCAAATCAATTGGTACGTGAGTTATTTTAGAATGTATAAAGTAGGTTGTATTGGGAAAGTAGTAGTAATAAGTTTATGGTCTAAAATTACTTTTGGTCCCTAATTTCGAGAGTGGTCATTTTTCTTCAAGCTTTGAATTCCGTAATGAGTAAGATTTTAAAATGTAATTTAGTATCTTTAATGTATACAGTAAATAAATTAGCTGAATTGTGTGTATGTATGAACTCAAAAGTAATACTAACATTTTGTGTTAATTGTTAATATTGTGGGAGTGTAGTTTATGGAGAAATTTGCATTTTAAGGATGTGAATTAGTTTGTTGCCACCACGCCAAAACTGTAAATGTCACATTTTTCTGTAACAACCATGGTGTAAGCCAATTCTGCAAATTCAACTACATTATTTGCAACCAATTAACATATCATCAGATACAGAGATATAAATATAATCACTTGAAAATTGATTGTAATTTACGTACGTGCTATATAACCACGAGTTTCAACAAGAAGAGTGCGATTGGATGAATCAGGACCCAACAATCTAGCTGTGCCAAAATCAGATACACAAGCTTCAAGCTTGGAGTTCAGAAGTATGTTGCTACTGGAAATGTCCTTGTGCAGAATGGGCGGGGTACATGTAAGACAGAGCATTCGCAATGCCCTTCACCACGTTTACTCTCTAATGGAGATCAATTGGCAACAATTAAGACGTGATTGAAGTATTTATGGCTACCTTCTCTAATTTAGCAATTACTTTCAATTATTGTCTTTATTTTTGGTATAAGCCCACGACAGTGTTGGGGTTGAAGTTTGTTTATTTATAGTCTTGGTGTTTCGCATTGTAAGGGAAGATGATTTGATTAATAAAAAAAACGAGAGTTTATCTCAGGATCTCTTTTACGGTATTCTGTGTGAATCAACGTATCTGGATTTTGCCACTTTTCCGGATATTCGCAGGATCAACGGATAGTGTGTGTTCTTTTGTGTTCTTCTTATATATCTTCATTTTGTATACGCCTCTCTGCATTGTTAGGTAGTTAGTTTATTTATGTTAGTTTGTTAGGTAATTAGTTTGTTGGTGGCAGTTTCAACTTGCATTGTACATCTATAAATACACCATCTAGTGCATAGGTTGTGGGTTACCAAAATTGAGAGTTTCGAGAAAGATCAAGCTTTGTGTATACTTGTAATCTGTAACTTTCAATTGTGATTAGTGAAGAGAGTCTTCTATCCTCCGTTGCCGTAAATCATTTGATCGAACCACGTAAATCTCGTGTTTTTCTTTGAGTTATTTATTTGTTTCAATTCTTTGCGTTTCTAATGATCTTGATTTATCATTTGTGAGGAGTTGCTTTGTGAATACAATTCCATAACAATTGGCGTCATATGTGGAAAGTCGATAGATAAAGTCAAGAATCAAGAAATTGGCACTGTGAAGTTGGAAATAGAGAAATTCAATGGTAAGACAGATTTTGGTTTATGGAAAGCCAAGATGAAGGCTCTGCTGTCACACCATGGGCTGAAAGAGGCCCTTACTCCAATTGATCCTGTTGCATCTGACGCAGACAAGGTCAAGAAGGAGGAGCTTATGGAAAAAGCTTACAACATTGTTGTTCTAAGTTTGGGAGTCAATGTTTTCAGAGAGGTTATGAAGGAGAAGGATGTTGCTGTTGTATTTGAGACCCTTGATGATCTGTATTTGACACAATCTCTGTCAAACCTGATGTTTATGGAGAGGAAGCTCAACAATTTGAACTATTTGTCCATATTTTTATTAAAACAACATTGTCCGAAAAAAAAAAAAAAAAAAAAAAACTCGAACATGGTCGTCTTCTTCGCAGAACCAGTCGCGAAAATTGCATTTTTTTAAAAACAACTAAATGACATGCATATTGTCAAAATGTATGTCTTAAATGCATTTCAATTAGGCACCACTATACAATAAAAAAAAAAAAAGCAAAAACATTAACACAAACCCACAAAAACCCTAAACATAAAAACTCTTCCTCTTTAAAAAAATTTTAAAAAAAAAACTATTAAACATGTTAACCAACTTACAAATGAATATTTGGCACCCCCACAAGTAGCTTTTGCATCATTATCGGTCATTTTCGAGTTCTTCCACACTCAAAGTCGATTTAGCAGTTTTTTGTAAGTATTGGAATGGAGAATTTTTATCGCCCCTCCGTTTTCCCGCGATAGATAGAAATGTAGGTGTACTTATCCACAGTTTTTTTTTTTTTTTTAAGAGGGATAAATGGAATATTTTACATATCACTTATCATTAAAAAAAAAAAGTTTTGATGGGTGTCCTCAATAGGTTCGTGTGTGTATAACCATGCCTAAAAAGAATTGAAAGCATAAAGGACAAGAGCATTGTACGGGTTTAAAAACTGAGCCCATGTATATAGTTAAATGGGCCCTGGCCCAATTTAATAAAGGGAAACCACAATCAGAATTAATTAAAGTTAATAACTTCGAGTTATTATGAAACAACGAATGTCTAATTAATTCCCCAAGATCAATGGTTAAAATTAAAACTATAGTACTATTCATAAGCTAGGGTGGTAAACTCCTTGTTCAATAAATCATGGGGTGAAAAAATCCCGAATTAAAAAACTATGAAGTATGAACCACCACTCGTCCACTTCTTTCTAGAAGAAGATACAATTACCATCCCCGACCACCCTCTTCATCATAGCTACAGTTTCTTCTTTGGTATATTTCGGGCCAATAATTCGATATTTTTTAAAGGCGTCCTGATTGGTAGATCGATCAATTGATCCTTTTTTTAGATCATAATTTATTTTAGCTCTTTTGTTGTTTTAGTTTGTTGTAACTTTTTGAGTGTTTTTGCTTATTTATGCTTTCATGCACCCCCTACCCCTCTCTTTGGTGGGACTTTCAATGCTTGATGCGGTTTCCTTCTTTCCATGAGATTTGTTTTCGTCGATTTCTACCCGTGTTTGATAGTCCTGAGATTTTGGTAGATCTTTGTCTTTTCTTTAGTCTCTGATTTTTTTAACACAAAAATACCTTATTGCTAGATGCTCATGTTAAGAATGAAGATTTAATTTGCATGTGTGGCAAAAAACAATTGTCTCTCCACTTTCATTCCAACGTAGATTCAAGCTTGAATATCTTTATTTATTAATCTTGCAACCCTTTTAAAAATAATAATTTATGTACTCCCATTTCCAACTTTATTTATGGATAGTTATATGCCACCATCATGTGTAATATTTGAGAAATTGAAGTAATAACAAATTTCTCTTCTATATCTTGTCTTTATTTTGCCATATATGGTCGGTTCAAAATATATTTTAGCTCTTTTACCATATATTTCTATTACTTTTATAACTCAGGTTTAATTTTCTCCCATTTTTCGATATATGTTCTTGAATTCATGATTTTAGGTTGTGTTTGGATGAGGAGATTTGATTTGAGAAGGTATTTCAAATGAAATGATTTAAAAATAGATGGATTTCAAATGAAATGGTGTGGGGATTTAAAATCCTCTAAATTTTAACTAAAAAAATATGCTAAATATTTGAAATTCATTCGTTTACTTTTTATTCCAAACAATTAGAGTGGATTTGAATGGTGAATTTAAAATATATAGATCAAATCCTTCCATTCAAATTCAAATGGAGTCTTAAAGTCATTTTCTCACCGGGTATACAATATATTTGTAGCTCAATATTTAGGTCTTGAATGCATTTGAATAATTACAACTAAGCACGAAGATTCTTACTAAGAGATACGTATTCGATTCTTGTACCTTTATCTTTTTTCTAGCATTATATTTTATTATTATATTATCGTATATATTTTGAATTCAACCTCGTGATTTTTCTTCATGGATTTCACGTTGTTATCAAGAAATGGATCAATTGTTAATTAATTAACTAAAGTTGTATTTTGTCTATTAAAAATTGCGTAATATTTAATATTATTGTGAAATGAAAACCGGCCAATCTTTTATCAGCTGTAGACCTTTAAATCAAGATTAAATTATTCCCAATTTCAATTCTTAAAATAAAATACTCCTCCATCCCGGAGAAAGCTCCCCATGAGCTCCGGACACGGAGATTAAGAAAAATTAATATAATAAATAAATGTATTAGAGGTGATGTGATTGAGAGAGAGAATAATATAATGAAATGTGAAAGAGAATAATTATCAAAAAAAGGAATGGGAAGCTTTTATTAGGACGGACGGAACTTTCACTGAAACAGAGGGAGTATAAGATAAAAAAATTGAATAAAAATATAAAGATCAATAAAAAGATGTCACGACTTTGAAGTTTGAACACCTTAAAATTTGAAAATATGGTGCGTGTCATTTTAGAAGAATGCTTTCCGTTTTAAGGAACTTTTGCCGCTTTAATTTTCCTACACTAGTCCACACTTCAATATATTGATTTTCCCGTTTCATAATAACTTTCATACACTCATAATAACTTTCATACATAAGTGAATAATAATGAGTTAAATTATGAAATAAGGCTAAAAAAATATAATATTTTATATAAAATTGTGGATATTATAAGGATGAAATTTATAAAGAGTGATACGTGAGAGTAATTGATTACATAAATAATTGTAATTGAGCTCTATTGAATTTAGTATCCAAATGTATCTAAACATTCCATTACAGGAGAATTTGTCATTTATAAAATATATTTTTATTATAAAAGTATAAAAATTATTATAAAACATTCTAAAAATAACGTGTAAAACTTATTTATGTACTAAAGAAGTGTGGGATAGCTCAAGTGGTTAGAGCATCACTATCTAGGCATTAGGTCCTGGGTTCGAGTCATGGGGAGGGGAAAAAAAGTTGGATGGGTATTTAACTTTCCATAAAAAAAAAAAAAAAAAAGAAGTACTCCCTTCGTTCTCCAAAAATTTTTATACTTTCCTTTTTTTGTTTGTTCCCGAAAAGTTTGCATACCCTAAAATAGAAATACTCATCACAATTAGGGTTGGACAAAAAATCGAGAAAACCGAAAAATCGAACCGAACCGACGATTTTCGGTTTATTTGGTTCGGTTGTTCGGTTCGGTTGAATTTTTTTAAAATTTTAGTTTTTTCGGTTCGATTCGGTTTATATTTTTCAAAAATCGAATAAACTGAACCGACCGAATTATAAATAAAAATAAATATAATTAATAAATATATATATATATATATATATATAAATAAATAAAACTCTACATCTAATCTAATAAACAATTAAACATTCATTTCCATTTCTGCCGTTTCTCCCATTTCTGTCGATTTCCCTAATGAAGTCTCCCATCTCAAGATTTCGCAAAAAAAAAAAAAATCTTTTTTCAGTTGAGGTTGAAGAAAGTATTGAGGATATTGAAGAAATTGAAAAAAGTAATATATTTATATTTTATTTGTTTATAATTGGTAGAATTTGTTATGTAGAATTCTTTATGATTGGCTGAACTTTTGTTATTATGTGAATTGAATTTTTTAAAATGTTTATTTGTTTAAATAATTTTTTTTTAATTTTAGGCCGGAAAAATTCGGTTTGAACCGAACCAACCGAATTGTAATTCGGTTCGGTTCGATTCATTTTTTTAAAACGTTGGTTATTTCGGTTCGGTTGAAAAAAGGTCAAAATCGAATCGACCGAATGCCCACCCCTAATCACAATCCCAACTCTTACAATATACACATATTTACCGTTTATATTATTATTTTTTGGGTCCACCATACACTCAATTCGTCTACTTTATTTACTTTATATATAAAAATTTACAAAATTACCCCTCTACACTTTTATTATTACACTTTTTTCTTAAACCATTGCCCAAGATACCCGGCAAATTTTTGAGGGACGGAGGAGTATTGTGTTTTGAACTACTTTGGACGATTTTTCTCAAACTCAGACTTCAAATCACGCTTTCATAATCCAATAGTCGCACGCGTGGAGTACCTTACGATATTTGCACGTGTGAATACAATGGTCTATTTTTGACCTATAGTGCAATTTAATTTGTCGTTATTTAATTTTCAAAAGCAAAAAGGCCCTTTGAAAATGTTACTACTACAATGCCTTAATATTGTGGTCATTGACTTTAGAATATTATTATTATGTTGAATTTGGGTTAAATGTAGCACAGAGTTGACATTAATGCACCATGTGGACTATAATGAGTTTCAAATATTTTCTACAAGTCCATTCTCCAAGTGTCATTATTTTTATATAATATATTAATAGGAGTATTATTTTCTCATTTTTGTATACTTTGCCTGCTAATTAAGTCAGAATATATATATATGGAGGTTTTATTCGGAGCTGTTAAGAATTTGGTAGCTAGTGCAGGTTGGGGGAAAATATTGAAATTTCAATATTGGGTATGAGAGTAATTTGTATAAAATGGTGGTTCAATATTTTGGATATTAATTCGCCATTTTAGTAGTATAAAATTGTACTTCATTATATGAATTGATACGTAGTACTGAAAATTCAGTATGGTTCGATATATCGAAATTTTCAATACAATATCATCGATTTAAAAAAAAAAAATGGACCCTAATCTTGGGTTTGCATGGAAGAAATTTCATTTTACGTCTTGTAATTTAGGACTATTCCAATTTATATCATTTAAATTTTCACTTTTTTAATTTACGTAATTTTTTATCCAATTTAAGTTTTTTTTGGCCGGAAAATTTTTAAACTCACCGGAATGTGAGGAATAAATTGGGATTCCGATCAAATAGTCTAATTTACGTTTTTTATGTTTAAAAATTAAAATTAAATAATTATTATTATTTTTTTAAAAATCTCATTAAAAATCCGAAAGCTCATTAAAATTAATTTTATATTTAGAATTTTTTGCTCAATCTCCTTTTTTTTTTTGGAATTTTATATTTTTATGAGATTTTCAAATTTTTAATGAGATTTAAAAGATATAATTTACACATTTTTTCGATTTTTGGATTTTTTTAGAATTTTTATTTTACCCAGTTTATAAAATTTAATGTGATTTTCAAAAAAATTTAATTATTTATTTCTAATTTTTAAACTTAATGGACGTAAATTGGACTATTTGACCGGAATTCCAATTTTTCCGACCAAAAGAATATAAATTGAACCGAAAAGAACGTAAATTGAAGAGAAAATTTCATTTTACATCTTGTAACTTAGGCCTAATCCAGTATATATCCTTCAAGTTTTCGTTTTTTTAATTAACGTCCTTTTTGGTCCAATTTACATCATTTTGACCTGAAAATTAGAATTCTGGTCAAATAGTCCAATTTACGTCATTTAAGTTTAAAAATTAAAAATTAAAAATTCTGAAAATCACATTTAAAAAATCTATAAATCTCATTAAATTTTATAAATTGTGTAAAATAAAAATTAAACAATCTACAATTCAAAAAAAAAGATGTGTAAATTAAAAATAACTTTTTTTAAAATCTCATTAAAAATTTGAAAATCTCATAAAAATATAAATTTTCAAAAAAATTTAGGAGCTCGAGCAAGATTTTAATGGCGGACGAGTTCGAATCATGTCTGTTTTTAATGAATTTTTAATGGCGGACGAGCTCGAGCAAGATTCTTATAAGATTTTTAGAATTTTTTATTTTTTATCTACCCATTTAAAAAAAAGATATTTTTAGAAATTTTAATGAGATTTTTAGAGTATTTTCTAAAGTTTTAAATTACACATTTTTTTATTTTTAGAAACACATTTTTTTTTAATTTTACACTTTTTATCATTTTTAATGAGTTTTTTAGAAATTTATTGAGGTATTTTAAATTGAATTTTTACACATTTTATAGTTTTAAATTTTAATGAGATTTTTTAATTTTTAATGATATTTAAAAAATATTAGAATGTTTAATGGTATTTTTTTTAAAAATTAATTATTAAATTTTAATTTTTAAACTTAAAGGACGTAAATTGGACTATTTGGCCGGAATCCCAATTTATTTCTCACATTCCGGTGAGTTTGAAATTTATCCGACAAAAATAACGTAAATTGAACCAAAAAGAATGTAAATTGAAAAAGTGAAAACGTCGTAAATTGAACCAAAAAGAATGTAAATTGAAAAAGTGAAAACTTAAAGGATATAAATTGAAATAGGTCTAAGTTACCGGAGTAAAATGAAATTTTCTCTAAATTGAATAAGTAAAAATTTAAATAATATAAATTGGATTAGACCTAAATTAGAGAGAATATAAAATGATTTTTTTTGGTTGCGTGTTTCTATATATTTATAAACTGATATGATAATTCTGTTTCAAAAAAAAAAACTGATATGATAATTAAAGAATGAAGCGCGACTCATCGGAAATTCATTCGAAGTGTTTTATTTTATTTTAAGTTAAAAGTGGAGTATTAATTAGGAGAGTCGAAAGGTACTCAAGTCATGAAAGAAATTAGTCAAATAGATTTGTTATAAATTTATATTGAATCAAGTTAATTACTTAATTAAACGTCTCCAGAAAATGCAAGGTTTAAAGTTGTAATTAAATAATGTTTTTATATTGGTCCAAAAAAATAAATTCATGGTTTAATATTAGTAAGATTAATATACTTATAATTCCATATTCACATGTGAGTTATTTTTAGTGATGAGTCAATTTTACATTAATTCATGGAAGAATTTACAAAGGCAGTTCGACAAATGCATGAAGACAAAACACCCGGGCCAGATGACTAGCTACAATCCATCTTTCTACCAGCATAATTGGAAAACAATTGAACCAGATATTTTCATGGAGATCGAGCACTGCATGGTTGCAGCAAGAGCTATTCCCACCAGGCCTCAACGACACCAATGTTGTACTTATTTCTAAAGTGGAGTCACCCCAAATGGTAAAGAATCTTCGTCCAATCTCTTTATGCATTGTCCTTTATAAAATCATCTAAAAAATGCTTTGTAATAGGCTCAAACAGGTACTCCCGAGTCTTATTGATAAGGCTCAATCAGCATTTGTCTTGGGGAGGGTCATTCAGGATAAAATCCTCATTGCTTTTGAGGTTATTCATGTTGTGAAAAATAGAAGAGATAGAGTTAATGGTGACGTTACACTCAAAATTGACATCAGTAGGGCGTATGACATGGTGAATTGGGAATTCTTGGAGGCAATACTTAGAAAACTGGGTTTTGTAGACATATGGGTTAGGTCGATGTTTATATGTGTCAAAACGGTACGCTATTCGTTTATTGTAAATGATGAGGTTGTAGGCCCTATATCCCCGGGTCGTGGACTCCGTCAAGGCGATCCGCTATCTCTCTTCTTATTTATTTTATTATTTTATCTTCGGAGGGACTTTCAGTTGCATTGAATAAAGCTGGAGCCGATGGATTTGTACATGGGAATAAGGTGTGTCGACAGGCCCCTGAGATCACCCACTTATTATTTGCATATGATAGTCTTCTCTTCTACAGGCCTAATGGAGAGGGGTGTATGCACTTAAAATGCATTCTTAATTATTACGAAAGGAATTCTGGCCAGGCTATAAATTACTCCAAGTTTGGGGTCTTTTTTAGCAAAAATGTTACGCAGAAAAGACGTGACTTGATCAAGTCGATATTTGAGGTTCAGAATCCCATCAATGTTGGTAGATATCTGGGTTTGCCTTCTCTTATTGAAAGCAGAAAACGAGAGATCTTCATTTATATTAAGGAACGACTATAGAAGCTACAAGGGTGAAGGAACAAAAAATTGTCGAAAGCAGGTAAATAGATATTGATTAAGGCGGCTGCCCAAGCAATCTCAGCCTTCTATATGACAATGTTTCTGATGCTTTCTACCCTTCTAAATAAACTTCAGGTTATGATTAACAAGTTTTGGTGGGGCAATTCAACTGACGCAACAAAAGGAATAAAATGGATGTGATGGGAATGACTAATTGTTCCAAAAATGGAAGGAGGCGGGGGTTTTAAAGATCTACATCAGTTTAATATTGTCATGCTTGGTAAAATGGGGTGGCGCCTCCTCACAGATCCTAACACCCTCGTTTGTCATGTCCTCAAAGCACGTTATTTTTCGAGAGGTGACTTTCTATCGGCTACAAGGGGTAGTCATCGAGCTTTACGTGGTCTAGCATCTTCGCTAGCCAGTAATGAATCCGAGCGAACGATATATGGAAGGTGGGCCCAGGTGCACATAACAGAATCTGGGATATACCTTGGGTCAGGGTGCAGTGAATAGTTTTGTGCAATTACCATCCATTGAGGGATTAGAGCACCTCACAATAACTGTTACTCCCTCCGTCCCACAGGAATTTGCACACTTTCCATATATGGATGTCCCATACCAATTTGCACACTCCATAAAAGGAAATATCTTCACAACCCTTACCCTTGAAATATACTCATATTTACCCATATGCCATTACTTTTTCACACTCAATCTACTTTTTACTTTACTTTATTCATAAAAGTTTACAAAACTACTCTTCAAAACATCAATCATTACACATTTTCTTACACATTTCTTAAAATGTGTGCCGGTCAAAGGGTGCAAATTCCTCCGGGACGGAGGGAGTATTTTTTAACCTGACTCACGCGAGTGGGATGAGCCTTTACTTCAGAAGTCTTTACCAATGGATGTAGTTAGTATCAAGAATATGGCAATCCCTCCAAGGGGACCAACAATAGACTTATATGGAAGCCTGCTATGTGGGGATGATATACAGTGCGGTCTGTGTATTCAGAATTGATGAGAATAAAAATGAACCGCAGCTTGAAGTTTAAAGGGGACTGGAATTCTATTTGGCATTTTCAAGCCCCCTTCCCCGTGAAAATTAAGGATTTATTATGGCGAGTGGCTCGTAATTGCTTACCTACCAAAGACAACATGATTGTGAAAGGGGTAGTTCAAGATACGGATTGTGTATCGTGTAATGGGGATGGGGTGGGAGGGGGACAGAAATTATATGGCATATTTCCAAAGAATGCCCTTATACTTGATCGTGTTGGGAAATGATTGGATTATTGAGCAAAATCGACGATAGTGCAAACAATGCAGCTGGAATTAAGGATCACCTGATCCTCGTCATGATGCGCAACCCCATCAAGAGTTTAGCTGCAAGTTTCGTCATGACTCTGTGGTAAATTTGGAAGGCACACATGCAACTCGACAATTTGGGGGTCTGTAGGTGAAACACCAATAGAGACAATCCATAAATTGGCTGGTGGTTGGCTTGAATGGTCATCAATTGAACGTTGAGGTAACCACATGATGAATGATGGTGGAGTATCAATCAATTGCACAACGTACTTGGCATGCTCCTTCGATGGGCAATATGAAATTGAATGTGGATGTCGCGTTCTTCACAGACACGGGCCAAACAGGTGTGGGGATGATAATGTGAGGACACGACATAAGCATTATTTGAGGCCAGTCCAAGCTCTTTCGTGGCTGTTACGAAGTGGAAATGGGGGAAGCGATAGGATTTTTGAAGCCCTCTCTTGGTTTCATGGTTTGAACATTGTGGATTGTGTGGTGGAAAGTGATGCTAAATTAGACGTTGATGCTATCAATTCCAATGATACTATCGTCTCTTGCTTTGGGGATTACGTATTAGCCTGTAGAAATCTATTGGCTCAACTCACGAATGTTACGGTTCACTTTGTTGGTCGCAGTGCCAACATTATGGCACACTTTGTGGCTAGGGTGTCCTGTCATTTCTATAATACTTTCAGTTGGATAGATCCGTCTAAATTTATGGCTAGACTAGCTTACTACATCTTGTAATTGCAATAATAAAAATTAATAGTATTTTGTTTAAAAAATAAATGGTTATATGTACTTTTAAGAATAATTTGAATTCACTTATCACTTTATTATATTAATCATTTCTCTAATAAAATGGCATGTGGTTGCCATATTTAGTAATAATTGAAAATGTAAATTTGACTAATTCATTTATTAATAAAAATATGGAGTACTTATTACTTTAAATCTATGATGGTGAAAATGCGTCGCAAATTGACTTGGTTACCACAATGCCTTGTCTGTCGTGAGCCTTAAATTCCACTGCTCGATTGTTTTCACCGTATTGTAAATTTAAAAATTGAATTTACTAGAAACTCCCATTTTTATACTAATCCTTGTTCATGGATAGACCCGCCGAGCTTTGTGATTGGGCTATCAAATTCGACTTGTCGTTGCAATAATGGAAGCTAAGCTCATTCCGCTTCAAAAAAAAATTTGAATTTACTGTATAGCATTTTCGTCAAAAAATTTGCTGAAACAACGTGATTTTTTGTTAAGACGATAATATTGGCGATAAATTTATAGACTATCGTCAACAAGAGACAATTTGCAATAGCACCACACTTATATTATTTCTTTTCTTTAGTCCATATATCAACAGAAAACGGTCGTCTAGAGTCGAGGAGGTGCAACGTGCATAGTTTTTGCGCTCTTCTTTTTAGCCATATATTTTCTTCATTTCACCGTTTATTTTATTGTTTTTAATTTTTACCCTTTTTGCATTTTATTTAAAATAATTATTTAATTTTGATGTTAGATTATATGTTTTTTTTTTTTTTTTGACGGGATGTTAGATTATATGTTAAAATTAGTAAGAAATTAGAATATGGTGCATGTTAGATTAGGTGTAAGAATATGATGCATATTGGAACAGATGTTACTTGTTAGAATATTTTATTAGTCGAATATATGATTAATATGATGCATGTTAGATTAGAAGTCACCTTCAAAAAAAAAAAAAAGGATTAGAAGTCGGAATATTTTGTTTAGTTATATTATAAGTTAGTTTACTTTAAGTAGTTACGTATTTAAAATTGATGTTAGAATATGATGAGCTAGTTGTTAGAATATTTAGTTTTGTTATTTAATTGTTAAATAGGTTTATAAAAAGTTAGGTTGTGAAATTGTTGGTTGATTACAAAAATAATTTTACAATATACAATTGAAACTCTGTCAAAATTTTAGTAAATGTTTAATCAACATGAATGAATAAGAGGACAACTCGCGCCTTCTAACCAGGAGCAAAATCATCTTTGTCGAGGGAAGATATCACTTGGACATTCTATATACGGTCCTCGTCGGAGGGTAGCACTTCCATCCTCTTCACAATCTCCCACCTCGGAGGCGAGATCGGGGTTTGGGATGGGGAAGTCCGCAACATCTGGTGGTTCGTCTTTCACTACAAGAAAATTGATTTTTAGTAACAAAATCCTCTCATTATTGCTTCTTTAGCTAAAAGTCTATAGTGACAGGAAATTGAGAATTAATTACAGGACCTTGTCACTAAAAGTCAATTCCTGACATTAAAGGTTTTTAATTAGAGAAGCTATAATGACAGCCAAGGTCTTGTATAGACTCGATTCCTTATCGAGTTGACCAAAAGTCAACTTTTTTTTTTTCGAAAAAGTGAATGCTGAAAAGTGTAAGTCATTATAACTAAAAAGTGCAACACAATATTACAAAAAAGTGCAACACAATATTACTAAAAAGTGTAAGTCGCTATAATTGAAAACTGCAACATAGTTTTTAATGAAAAATGTAAATCATTATAACTAAAAGGTACAACACAATATTACTGAAAAATGCACGTCTATATAACTAAAATGTGCAATATAACATTACTAAAAAATGTACGTCAATATAATTTAAAATATTATTTTTAAAAATGCAAGTCACTATAATTAAAAAGTGTAACAAAAAACTCAATTTCTTATATAGCCTCAATTCCATAGGAGACCTACTCATATGACAAGATTTTTGTCACAAAAAGTAAATTTTCTTGTAGTGTTTATCTCGTCAACATCCTGCTAGGATGCTTTTTACCTCGAGGGGGATGCAAGACAATATTTTATTTTTTTATTAAATAATATTCTCTCCATTTTTTAATATATGTCATTTTGACTTTTAAACTTTTGTTAAAAATGGAGTATGTCATTTTGGATTTTTTTTTTCTTTAAGTTTTACTATTTTACCCTTATTCATTTATCACAAATAGTTTACAAAAATCATGAAAAATCATAAATATTTTTTATACCGAAATTAATTTGATTTATGAATATTGACTACATTTTTTGCCGGATTTTTTATTAAACATATTTTTATACCAAAATTAGTTATTCCATAGTTATAATTAATGAAGGGTATTATAGACATAAATTTACAATCTTAAATTGTTGTAAAAAATCAAAATAACATATATTAAAAAAATGAAGCGAGTACTTTTAAAAAAAAACATTTAATATTATTTATTAAATAAACTTTAATTGATTCATCCTCATAAAGTACCCCATAAGTCTATTGCTCATATGTAAATTGTAATTATATTTTTTTTTTTAAAAGTTGTTATAAACCACAAAAACCTCTTTATTATTCGGGTCGAATTTAGTAGTGTAAGGAATTGGTAATTAGGTTAGCGTATGTATATATGCATTAATGTTACTCCATTCACTAAAGATCAAGTTTCGTGTTGGAGTATATATGAATTCGATGGCATTAAAATTTCAACAAACTTGACCTAATTTAATTCATCTTGACCTAATTTAATTCATCTATATATAATTAGAGAGCTAATTCTGACGAACTTTCTTTCATCCATTTCCATACGTCTTAATTTTAGACTATATATTATTCAATTCAATCACAACACGTCATTTTTAATTAATTAACTAATTTCATTTTATGAAATTATTTTCATAGAGTTATGATGTAATGCATATTCACACCTCAAACAACCACATATAATTGATCGGTTCAATTAATTATATATGATTGAAAAATATTGATATATGTAACACTTATGTGACTAAATCTTAGTAATAAATAATTAATTTGGTAATGTGATGCCACATCGTGTCATTTTTTTATATTTTTTAAAGAAACGTATCCCTGATTTCTGGGATACATGTAAAGACTAAAGAGAGGTCAACATTTTCTGTTTTAATTAATGTTCTCAATAACTTAATTTTATTTTTATACGTGCGTAATACTTGTATGAATAATTAATGATAATTATAGGTTTTTTCTAAATTTTAATGATGTTACCTGGGATGTGGTTATTTAATTTGACTTGTGGCTTATAACATTTTTTTTTTCTTTTATCATACAATTTTAATTTATTAGTGTATCATTTTTTATTTATTAGTGCATACATCTGCGTTCCACGCGCGCGGATTGGTATCAAATGTTGTTAATATTTTGTATTAAAATATAGATATTTATTTGCTAATGGTTAAGTGTATTAATGCAATTAGAAATATTTTTTTATTAATTTTCAAAATAATAGTAATATTTTACTGGTATGTAGAAAAAATTAATAAAAATCTATAAATTGAAATGAGAAATCTTACACATGCATAATTCTGAAACTAGAAAAAAATAACTTTCAAAATTAATACTCCATGTTCTTCGAACCAGAAATTAATACTATGTTTTTAATAATGAAAAAAATACGAATAAGTAATGGAAGAAATTGAAAATGAATCTGTAATCTCTTGAAATGATTTGGGCGAAAAATCAGCAGTTGTATAGAATAGGAGAAAATTGATATAAAAATAGTTAAATAAAATGTTAAGCTCACTTAGTGATTCGCATTATAGAGTACATTTGTAAAAGATACACCAGACCAGATCATAAGATTTGCCAAATAATATTGATTCCATCAATTTGTTTATTTACATATCAATTTATGTAAAAAAAAATGATTTGGTATTTGGTTGACACATCAATAATTCCCTTTTTTATTATCAAAATATATAATAGTATAGCATCTTCCTTAATTTTCAGATTGCATATTTGATTGAAAAAATAATTTATTCCTAAATATGGTTTATATTCAAAATATATCATTTTTCTTAATTTTAAGATTGAATAGTTGATTGAGAAAATCAAGTATTTGATTTGTAATCAAAATATATAATTTTTCTTAATTTTTGGATTTAATATTTGATTGACAAATCCGTAAGTACTATATGTGATTTATATTCAAAATATATAAATATCCGTGTACTACTTGATCAATTAATCAACCACTACACTACAAGAAAATTGACTTTTAGTCCTCTCATTATTACTTCTCTAATTAAAAGTCTTTAGTAACAGGAATTTGAGAATTAATAACAGGACCTCTCACTAAAAGTCAATTACCGTAACTAAAAACTTTTAGCCAGAGAAGCTATAATGACAGAATTTATGTCACTAAAAGTTAATTTTCTTGTAGTTCCATAAATTAAGAAATTATTGATTAATTCAAGTCATGATATATAAATAAGCTTATATCAAGGGATTGAGTGTTCATTATTAATTATATGGTATTAGTGAATTACTTTTGGCACAATTAGCCATATTACAATTATACACAGATTAAGATTGACCATAAATACATAATGAAATTTCAGATTTCAAAATTTTATAATTGAATATTTCCCAAAATTTGTATTTGATTTTGATGGTTGTGCTAAAACACATTATAATAGAGATTAAGCTAAATTTGTATAAATTAGATATTTTAGTGAATGACTTAGTCTTAGTCTTAGGGGGTGTTTGCAATCTATGGTGCTTTATTAGAAGTGATTAAAATTGATATCTATAGTAAGATGAAAAGTGGATGGCGGTGTTTTAAAATAAAGTGATTTTAAGCAATTAGATAGAAGTTGATGGTGTTTTCAAAAAAATCATTTTTTATTAATTTTACAAAAATAACCTTGTATGTCAAAAGTGTGAGCAAAATACATGCATAGGAAAAAGTGAGGTTAAAGTTGAAAAAAAAATGTTGGTATATATTTACTTTAAATGCCATAATCACTCTGAAGCAGGTAAAAGCTGGTGAAAGGCTGCTTCATAGAATCTGCTTTTAAGTGCTTAAGTTAATCAGTTTATTGAGTTTCCAAACATTCCATAAGTGATTTTAGTATAAAAATAAGTGATTATAAGCTATCACTTGAGATTGCAAACACCCCCTTAGCCAACTGTGGAGGAGAACTCAACTGGTCAGTGATGGAGATAAGATTGTATTTTAATTATTTAGTATTATTTATATTTTATATAGTGTTAGAGCTTTGTTTAGGTTTTGATTAATTATTAGTGGGCCGGGCTTTTAGGGCTTACACGCCTAAAACCCTAGTTTACCTATTATAAATACGAGTCTCAAGAACATTGTAAGGGGAGTTGATTTGAATAGAAAAATATTGAGTTTTATCCCTTTTGACGTGTTTTATTTGTGTTCTTCCAGTATTCATTTTGAATCAATGAATTTTCACTTTTAATATTGTTTACGTACATTCCGGGTATTCGTAGAATCAACGGATTTACGTGTGTATCGTGCTTCCGCCTGCATCAGTTGGTATCAGAGCCATAACGATTCCGTGGGGTTTATCGTTTATCAACGATGAAGCAAAATTACGATACGGAGGAGAAATTTGATTTTCTCAGGTCTCAATTGGCCGCCACCGTCGATGGAATTTTCGACAGCTACAGCCAACGAGACGAACTTGCCGCACTGGAAACGCCAGCGCCACCACCATCTCCAGTTTTGGCAGCCCTTGTCGCCGCCGCCACAGTGCCGCCCCCCTTTCCAGAAACTCATTCCACCAGTTTCACATCTACACAACCAACGGATTCAGTCGACGACTTTCATCGTACATGTTCAGTCCGTGGAAGATGTTAACCAAGTTGGTCCAACTAATATTTTGGGAGAATTTGGTCCTGTATTTTATGAGGAAAATAGTGGACCTAGAGTTAGTAATAATTGTTTTTTTTATTACTAATGATAGTTATTTTGACACTTCTTTTAAGCCAACATTTTCTTATAGTCTCAAGACCTTGGGCAACGTACGAACTGCAGATGTTTTTGACGTCAAATTTCATGAGGCGTTAATTAATTTTGCTTTCTCTGAAGATGATCCCGTCGTGGTTTTTTTTTTTCATACTGCTAGAGATAAGATTCATGCAGATTCGAGGACGAATCTTTTCGAAGAGGGAGAGAATGATGGAGATAAGATTGTATTTTAATTATTTAGTAATATTTATATTTTATATAGTGTTAGAGTTTTGTTTAGGTTTTGATTAATTATTAGTGGGCCGGGCTTTTAGGGCTTACACGCCTAAAACCCTAGTTTACCTATTATAAATACGAGTCTCAAGAACATTGTAAGGGGAGTTGATTTGAATAGAAAAATATTGAGTTTTATCCCTTTTGACGTGTTTTATTTGTGTTTTTCCAGTATTCATTTTGAATCAATGGATTTTCACTTTTAATCTCGTTTACGTATATTTCGGGTATTCGTAGAATCAACGGATTTACGTGTGTATCGTGCTTCCGCCTGCATCAGTCAGCTAGACAATATGAGCAAACTTATTTTACACGTGTATCTGCAAGATGAAAATCAACTCAGTGAATAAAAAATCTAAAAGACTACAAGATGTTCAAGATAGAAGATATGAAGCATCAAAAGAGAAGAATATCATAGAATATCATGCCGCTTGGAATCTAAGCTTCAAGCTAACTGAGATTCATCTGATAAGCCAAACACCTTCTTAGTTCTCATAAAAACAGTTGAGTATAAGATGACTTATGATGATTAAGACTTTAAATGACTAGCTCATCCAAAGAAAAATTGGATATTCGGTTCATTGTCACCGGAATCAAAGAATGAATGCTAGCCAAATACAAAAGAAGAGTTCAAAACAGAAAGTTGACATAGACAAAAATGATTTTTAATCATTTGTATATCCGTTGGACCAATATCCTAACCAACTGATGTGGATCAATGAGAACATGTCAGTTGATATCCGATGTGACATAAAGTTAAATTGGTTAGAGCAGTGTTGCAAAAGTACACGAGACAAACAAAAATTTACCTAATCTGGTATGATCAAATTTGAGAGTCTCAAGGAAGATATATGCACCATACTTAGTAAGTTTCAAATTGGCTCTTCAACCGTTAGTTTGGAAAACCTATTATAAATACAAGGCCGAGTCTATAGAGTAAGGTTACACACAAACACAAGACGAAAATATTATGAAGAGAACCTAACTTACACACATTTTCTCAAGATTTTATTTTAGAATTTTTAAGAACACTTTCAAACCAAATCTTTAGTGATCTACCTTGTATTCTAGACTTATAAATTCAAATTCTAACTTTTAGAAAGAAATTTCTCGTGTCGGGTGATGTATACTATCTACTCCCCTTGGTTTTACAATAAGTGAAATTTAAAAAAAAAAAAAAAAAATTGAAATTAAGATGTGGTATGTATTGACAAATTATACTTTAATTAATAAGTGAGATATAAATTTCCAATCATGCACATTCTCTAATTTTAGTTTACTATGGAAGGAAGATTTACCAGTAAATGATTACTGATTAGCAGTTAATAAAAAAATAGAAATTAAGAAATTTTTTAAAGTTAAAAGGTGGGTATATATAATTGAAAGAAATTGTGCAAAAAATATTACAACATTATTTTAATTGTGGACAAGAAAAAAAACTAAAATATCACTTATTATAAAATGGAGAAAGTATTAATTAATTATTCTTTCACACTTTAAATATTAGTCATTCACATTATAGAACATAAAATGAAAAAAAAAAAAAAAAGAGAGAGATGATTCCATTTGATCACAAACAAGTTTGTTTAATATTAATAAGTTGGAATTATGCTCTCGAGTTTCTCATGTCCCTCATTATTGGCGAATTCCAATTTCTATTAATATTATTTTCATTTATAAAATAAGGAAATAATTTTTTTACGTTCCATAACTTTTCAACTTTTTTAAAAACGTCCCAAAAAAGTTAAATTTTTCAATTACGTCCCAAATTTTAGCTAACTTTTTCAATTACATCCCAAAGTCGCCGGAAACATCAAAACGACGTCGTAATCATGACGTAATACGACGTCGTTTTGATGTTTCCGGTGACTTTGGGACGTAAATAGAAAAGTTAGCTAAAATTTAAGACTTAATTGAAAATTTTAACTTTTTTGGGATGTTTTTGAAAAAATAGAATAGTTAGGGGGCCTTAAAAAATATTTTATTGAAAGTGAAATTTTCATACATGTAATTATATTTAAATTGTATTTTTGTGCATGAACATAATTTAATAATTATTTTAAATATTTTCAAAGTTAACAAAAAGAACTTTTTTAATTTTTATATAATTGAATGTCAAAGACAAATATCACATGCACGAAAATTCACAAATATTTAATTTATAATCATAATCACGGAAATTTGATTTATATTGATTAATTTTTTTTTATAATTAAGATGTAATTAAAAAAAATTAATTTATAAAAAAATTGTCTAAGATTCCGTTAAAATTTTATAATTAATTATATTTATGATGAGGTATACATTATAAATAAATAAAAATTTATTTAAACAAATCTACCGAATTGAAAATATTACAAAATCTTCTCTTATTAATTATCTAAAATTAATATATAAGTTAATTAAGTAAATATAATGAGTGGATAATGTTAAATCATCATTAGGCTCCAGAAAGAGTTATTATTGGCTCCATATCAAAACTCATATATATATTATTTATATGGAATAAATTAGTAAATATAGATTTTGGATAATAGTACATTATCACATTTATTTATTTTATAATAATTTTAGCTTTTATTTCATTCAATTTTAGAACATAAAATTATACTAAAAGGAATTACATGATATTTTGTTAACATATTATATTTATGATCATTAATATTAGTATAATTTCATATGATAATTATTAATTTTTATATTTATTGTTTTTAATTTTTTTAAGTTGAATTGATTCATAATTTTTAATTAATATGGAGTATATGAAATTTTATTATCTATTTATTTATTTATTATTAATCATTATTTTAAAAGTAAATTATTATAATTTTAATATTAATATTAATATTAATTTATGTTATACAATTCGAAAAATTTATCCTTTGTTTCGTTCAATTTTAGAATATAAAATTATACTGAATAGAATTACATGGTATTTTGTTAAATATTATATTTATGGTCATTAATATTAGCATAATTTCTTATGGTAATTATTAATTTATATATATATATATATATATATATTTTCTTAATTTTTTAAAGTTAAATCGATCATAATTTTTAATTAATACGGAGTATATGAAATTTTATTATCTATTTATTATTACTCATTATTTTTAAAGTAAATGATTATAATTATAATTTTAATATTAATTTATCTTATACAATTCAAAATTTTAATATTTGTGTACATTTTAATATATTATATGTGTATATAATAATTCAATGAAATATTATACAGAGTATATAATATTGTCATGTTTATTAGTGTTAAAAATATTATTAGTCCCATATTTTTTTTAATTTTTTTAAAAAAGTCCTAAAAAAGTTAAGTTTTTCAATTACGTCCCAAATTTTAGTTAACTTTTTCATTTACGTCCCAAAGTCGCCAGAAAGATCAAAACGACGTCGTAACCATGACGTAATACGACGTTGTTTTGATGTTTCCGGCGACTTTGGGACGTAATTGGAAAAGTTAGCTAAAATTTGGGACGTAATTGAAAAACTTAACTTTTTTGGGACGTTTTTGAAAAAGTTGAAAAGTTATGGGATGTAAAAAAATTATTTCCCTATAAAATACTATTTTTCTTGCAATTACTTTCACACTTTTCTTTTTAAAATATTCCACAACAACTTTTACACCATTAAAATGAAAATCCTTTATAAATTCACTCTTACAATATTCTCAATTTTATGCCATTATTTTTTCTCTACATATACACAAGTCAACTCATTTCTTTATTTTATAATACATAAAATTTTACAGAATTATCCCTCAAAACTTTGTTTATACTTTCTTAATTTGCGTACTCATCTATGAAAGTAATCATGAGACTGAGCAAGTAAAAACAACTTAAGAGAAACCTTAATTAAACTCACGTTCACTCACCACCTCAAACATTGACCAAATTAAATCTCATTTCTCTAATCATATATAATCATGTTGGCTGTTTACATATATGTTAATGTTCTCCCATTTTCTCTCGAGACTTTATTACCATAATTAACTAATCATCGTTCACTTATAAAGTTAGATCAATTAAATAATTAATCATCCTTAATAATTGATTTAATTAATTAAATTTTCCCATCTGAACGCAGGTAAGAGTAACAATTAAAAGTCAACGAATCAATCGCTGGCATTGATATTTCCACTCCACACCAGCATGTATTCTTGAAATTTAAATAAAGACAAACTGTATTCAACATTCAAATTAATTCAATATTCTCCTACTTGCCTATTAACACCACTTTAATAATTTAACACACTTATCAATTCTTATTCAAACAAAACACCTTCCAAGAAATTAGAATATTCCAATAGATAGATAAGATCAATTTAATTGACAGCCAATTAATATAATAGTATAATTGCTTTGAAATTTCTCCGTCATTTTGGATTTTTAGCCAGGTAACTACAGTCTAATTAATTAAATTATATAATAAGGTAGCATGTAGTCAATTTATATTAGTGATAATTATTGGCTATACATGAAAGGTTAAAACTCGATGAAGATCGGACGATACCTTTAGTATTACTATAATTTTGTTTGATGAAATCAGAAGTTTTATTAGATCTTTTCAAAATTTGTACTACTAGTCGGTCTAAGCATATTTTACTTCAAATGTATAAATCTTTCATTTTCAATATAGTTTCCAAGAAACTATCAACTACTATTAATTAAAGGCTCCATACTTAATAGTACTGATGATCATTTCAGACAAAGCTTTCCCTTTCAATCTAGCTAGCTACTTAATTTCCAAGAACCATACTTATTGCTTTTATATCTAGTTTTATAAGTCTTCCATTTGTGGGTTGTCCAAACCCCCCACTTGAAAAATGAACCTTTTTTTTCTATTAAAAGTTACTCCGGTACTTTCATATGTAGGTGAACACATATATTAAAAAAATGTAAAATTGTGGATATTGTGATGATAAAGTTTCCATTATAAGAATGTGAAAATTATATACTCCATATATTTTGGTACGTCACGAAAAAAAAAAAAAAAAAAAAAGTGAAAATTATATTACACAAAATGAAGAATCATATACCAATGATAAATGAAAAGTCCACTCTAGCCAACTCTCTTAAGTCCTCAAATTAATGCCATACCCGAATAGAGACATCAAAAATTAGGCTCATTCACTGGAAATATTAGTAATATAGCTTCACTAAAAAGGGATAAAAATGTAAATTAAGTTGAAGTGAAAACACAATTTGGTAGATATGATCGACATACATACAGTCAACTCTTAAGTCCCCATACTACCCCACCTACCTTAGTTATTGGGTACTGCATCCACACCTTATAAAAACCCCACTTGGAGACATGCACATGTACAAACACAGATCTAGCTAATTCCAATTCCCAATTAACTTGTTGCCCTTCTACTAATATTGTCCAAAAACTAGATTCACAAGTAGACTAAGAAGAAACAATATTAATCAACATGGTTGCCACTACATACGGTGGTGGCGGCGATGGGCCAACCGCCCGCGCCTTCACCGTCCAAGTGATCACCGGGCGGTGGTTCATGGTCTTCGCCACCACTCTAATCATGTCGGCAGCGGGGGCCACCTACATGTTCGGATTGTACTCGCCGGAAATCAAGTCAACATTGGGATATGACCAAACTACCCTCAACCTCCTGAGCTTCTTCAAGGACCTGGGGTCCAACGTGGGCGTCCTCGCCGGGCTGATCAACGAGGTGACGCCGCCGTGGGTGGTGCTCTCCATCGGCGCCGTCTTGAACTTCTTCGGATACCTTATGATTTGGCTAGCCGTGTCGAAGAAGATCTCACGCCCACAAGTGTGGCACATGTGTCTCTACATATGCATCGGAGCTAACTCTCAGTCCTTCGCTAACACCGGCGCACTCGTCACCGCCGTCAAGAACTTCCCCGAGAGCCGAGGCGCCGTCCTCGGCTTACTCAAGGGCTTCGTCGGCTTGAGTGGCGCCATTATTACACAGGTATGTACAATTCATTAATTTCTTTCCATACCCTCCTTCAATTTAATTTTAAATTATTCTAAATATCATCAAATTTTCTACGTCACAATTATTTGAGAATCAATCATAACGACAACATTTCTTTGAAAGCTATCTATTTTGGTATTTTTTGAATCATTTCAACATTTTTTCATCAATAACTCTTTCTAACATTTCTATTTTCTCTCTCTTAATTAATACTCCCTCCATTTTTTAATAGGTGTCATTTTGACTTTTTTCAACTAAAGATTATAAATTATGGTCTATATTAGACTTCATTAATTATAACTAATTTTGATATAAAAACTTTGTTTGATAAAGAATGTGGTCAAGAATGTAGCTAGTATTCATAAACCAAATTAATTTTGGTATAAACAATATTTATGGAATTTATTTATGAACAATATATGGTAAATGGATAAGGGTAAAATGGTCAAAAAAAAAAAAACCTCAGAATGACACTTATTTTAAAATTAGTTAAAAAGTTAAAGTGACACTTATTAAAAAATGGAGGAAGTGTTAAACAAATAAATTATTGTGCATAGATGGAGTATTATATAATTTATATGAGTAGAGTATTCATATGAAATCCAATTGTGAGTTCATTTTTTATCTACCTCATATTAAAATCCTACCTATATAAAACAGAGTTACACTTTATTCGTAAGATTTCACATTGCTTTAAAACATGATTTGCATAGGGTTATATATAAAATATAAGTGGGAGTAACCGTCTTGTACAAGTTTTTACCTCGTATATATATTTTTATACTAATGTTTGACTTTTTCATCCCTAATGAAAAATTCTGGCTCCGTCACTGAACAACAGGTATACAATGCCGTGTACTATAACGACCCAAAATCTCTGATCCTCCTCATCGGATGGATGCCCGCGGCAATCTCCTTCGCCTTTATACGAACGATAAGGATCATCAAGGTCGTCCGAATCCCTCACGAGCTCAAAGTCTTCTACAAGTTCTTATACGTTTCCCTCGGATTAGCCGGCTTCCTCATGGTCCTCATCATTCTACAAAAACAACTAAATTTCTCCCGGCCGGAGTACAGCGTCAGCGCCGCCACCGTCATCCTCTTGCTTTTCGTCCCTGTCGCCATTGTTATCAAAGAAGAGCTTTACCTCACCCGCAAAAAGAAGCAAGATTTGGACACCATCGCATCTTCCCAAGTCCAAATCATCTCCGACAAGCCTCCGCCTCCCGTTGCGGCGGCGCCGCCGCCGCCACCGCCGGAAAATGAAATGTCATGCTGGAACCCTAGCAGCATTTTCCGGCCGCCGGCGAGAGGAGACGACTACACAATTCTCCAAGCTCTCTTCAGCATAGACATGCTAATCTTGTTTTTCGCCACCATTTGCGGCGTCGGAGGTACTTTAACCGCCATTGATAACCTAGGGCAAATCGGGAGCTCATTAGGGTACCCTAAAAAAAGCATAAGTACATTTGTGTCCCTTGTGAGTATATGGAACTATTTGGGTCGGGTCGTGGCGGGTTTTTTATCCGAACATTTTTTGAAAAAGTATAAGTTTCCAAGGCCCTTGATGCTTACCCTAACCCTAGTCATCTCCTGCGTCGGACATCTTTTGATCGCTTTCGGGGTCGAAAACGGGCTTTACGTCGCCTCGGTGATCATCGGGTTCTGCTTCGGAGCGCAATGGCCGTTGCTTTTCGCCATAATCTCGGAGCTTTTCGGGCTTAAATACTACTCAACGTTGTACAACTTCGGGTCCGTGGCCAGCCCGATCGGGCTTTACGTGTTGAATGTTAGGGTGGCGGGTCACTTGTATGATAGGGAAGCGGAGAAGCAATTACTGGCTGCGGGTCGGGTTCGGGTTCACGGTGAGGAGTTGGATTGTAACGGCGTTAAGTGCTTTCAAACGGCGTTTATTATTATTACGGCTGTGACGGCGTTTGGGGCGTTTGTTTCGTTGCTTTTGGTGATTAGGACGAGGAAGTTTTATAAGAGTGATATTTATAAAAAGTTTAGGGAGGAGGCGGAGGCGGCCGCCGCGGCTGAGGAGATGGCGGTGATTTCGGCTGCCGGCGGCCATGTTCAGGGTTCTTCCAAGTAATTGAATGTAATTGTAGAAAGCAAATAGATCGATTGATAGGGTTGAGAGAAGATATATATACTTGTAGTATCATTTATGTGAAAAAAAAAAAAGTGATATTTGAAGAATGGATTGTTCATTTGAAATGAAGATTAATTTGTGGCAATTTTTGTTTATTTTATTCTGACTATTTATTTCAAGAATTATTTTTCTCATAAATGAAGAGAGAAATTGTTATGAAAATGAGTGGATGTAATTCAGCCATATGGGTTCCATTTAAAATATGGTTATGTGTTTTTTATTTGAATTGTAAAGTGTGAATATGCTCTTGCATTGAAAAAGTATTTATAGATATCAGGATTGATAAATACACCTCCTGGTTAAAACCAATAAACCCTCAATATTGGTAGATACACCACTGCCTTATAGTTAATTAAGCTTCAATCCTTGATAATAGAAGATATTTACAAAGGAGGATTAATCTAAACTTCTACTAACAACTTCTAACTCACTAAATAACTAACAATTTGCTTAGTCTAACATTCCCTCCAACGGAGGAAGGCGGGTAGAAATAGGACGAGCAGTCATTTTATAGACTTTTAGATAGAGATCGAAACAACTATATTGATTAATGAAATAATGTTTCATTAAATGTAAATTTTTTTGTAGTAAATAGAGTCATTTCATGATTTTCAAATATGCAATTAAACTAGAAAAATGTGTTTTAGAAGTATATAAAAATTAATTTCCTAAATTAAACCATCTGATATTCCAACGTAATATGCAAATCACATTGCTTATTGTTTGTGGAAATTTTCAGTCTCTTTCAAATCGTTATCAAATATGAGTTCTTTAATGAAGATTTTGCCTTTTCAAAAGAAAAAATCAAATGTGGGTTCTTGATTTATAAGAGTTCTGAGATTGCATTTTGTCCACGACTAAGAGTGTCCATATATATCAAACGGAGACTATTGTCATAAAATTGTAAGTACATATAACTGTATGAGTACGAAATAAACTCGTTTTCAAGAGAGTGACGACTTGTTTAAAATAAAATTAAAAAGAGAGTGACGACTTTTGTCTATACTCAGAAAATTGGGGTCGATTGTTGGCCCTACTTCATTACCGCATTTCAAAGTACATTACGTGCAAACTACAATGCATATCATGTGGAGTACTATATTACTATTGTTTTTATGTTTTTGTATTGATAATGTTGAATTTGAATTGAATTAGTATTATCTGAAAATAAAATATCCCGTGTAATAACATTGACTCTTTGGCTTTACTTATTAGTCCGACTTGGAAATTTCGGCCAACTATATATATATATATATGCAATATGTGTGTCCTACTAATTGCTGAAAATGAAACTCGAGATAATGACTTAGCAATTTTATAAACGAATATTAAAATACTCATTAATGTTAATTTAAATATATGAGGGGTGCTATTTGACACGGAATATATGAGACGGCTCTATTTTACAGTTTACATTTTACTCTATTTCAACACACTTGAAATGTCATTTTACTTCAATCTATAAACTGTTTAATTTAGACCAATTCATTGAATTCATTATTAAAAGAAATCTCTCTCGACCTTAGGAATTTCAATTTGATCGAACCCAGCCTTACTTGGAAGCAATCCTTTACTCTTTTATATAGAAATCTCTCTTTGACAAAAGCTAGTATACATGAGTATCATTTACTTTGTCGTATGATTCGCAATCTTACCGAGCCCTAGCTCCATCATGTTTTAGAGGAAAAAACTGACTAAATTTTAAATAGATTTTCATCTAATGTATAAGACCATCTCTCATTTCTTATAGCAATCGTTTAAATAAGACTATCATGCGTTAAACGAGTCTCCTTTTACATAATATCACACACCCTGTACCAAACGAGCCCCAAATACATAAATGCACACACAATCATGACAAAGACTTGCATGAGACGATTCACAAAATCTCTTCTAAAGTGTTAAAGCGATGTGTCCAAATTATACTCAGTCACACCAAGACTTCATCCACTATCAATACCCCACATGACACCAGACTCACAGCCACACAATAATGCAATCACACAGCCCATCATGTAATTGGGGGAAAAAAAAGGTCTATATTAACAAAAAACCCCTATAAGAAGTCTCTAAAAAAAATAGGCATTCACAAGAAAGGAAAAGTAGCTAAAAATAAAATCTTGCAATTTGCTAATATACTAATTACCATGTTGTCCTACTACATACATTGATCGTACTCCTACTACAAAACTCCCAGTGCATCCTCTTCCCCTTCCTTAAGATAATCAGGGATGTGTCCCGAAACCCACCAGTAGAGCATATCTGCTATGTACTTTGGATAGTTAAGAATCGGAGCATCAGCTGTCGAAGTATACACCACTTGTTTATTATATAATTTCTCAGCACGATCCTTCCAATCATCTGGAATGGTCTCAATTATCTTTCGAGCTGCTGCATAATCAGAAACAACCCCATCTATTTCCAGCCACTTAGTGAGCATGGTAGCTAGGTGTTCACCGACACCATGCTCGTCAGGCCGCTCATATTTTATGAATTCATCTTTTTCGTCTCCATATACATGTTGAGAGCTAAGAACTAACCCTCCATCCGTATAACGTAGCAATGTAATCTGTACGTACGCAAGGACTTTATCTCATCGAGTTATCTCTACTTATAAACAGGCATGAATCAACATTTTATAAATCATGATTTCATAATCACCTATATAGCATGATATGAGTCATATAGAGTAATAATGTAACACCTGTGCAAGATTACTATTAAACTCCTCCACCTTGTACAACATGCTCCCTAAGATTCCAATAGACCTGCTCACACTACTTAAATGGCAGTACGGAAGCCCTTTGCATGCCTGCATTTTCAAAATATTCCCAAGGGCATCATATATTATAACCAAATCCCTGAATGTATGCATGTAAATGTCCATATAAATGCATTAATATATAGTTATATACACAGCACACACATGTGGCAAGGGCATGGAATTGTCATGTAGGTAAACATCTAAATAAAGCCCATACTCGACCTAAGAAATAAAAGATATTCGAACAGGATCAAGAAGACCACCTCGTAAACATCATTTCGCTCCTCGGCTTCAACAAAGATAAATCCATTTACATGATCAAATGCACATGCAGATCTTATCGGCAGCATAGCTCCCAAGTCGACATATTTTTGCATAAGCATTATAGCTGAGACCCACTCAAGACCATCCTAGACATAAAATATAATCATGAAACAAATTAATGTCCGAACAAAACAAAAAAAAACAATGTCCAAATTATAATTAACACACTCAAAATTAAATAACAGATTCTACCGTGCATTTTATTTTCCAGATTGTTGAGCCTTCCAACATTTCATCGTCTATCAAGGGGGGGGAGCAGTTGGGGCTGTCTAGAAAGTATTAAAAAATTACGATTTACACATAACAAAATATTTTCAATTAGTTTTTCCCAGAAAGACTTCAAGACCCAGCTGTTAGATATGTCCGTCTTATATCATCTCGTACATTAACAGAATATTCAAATAACTATTTATTTTTCCTGGATCTTGCTCAATACAAGTATCGGTCTCTGAATCAACATTTAAGGAATTACAAGTATCAAAGGAGTCGCATCAGTTTGATTTGGCAATATTGTAAATGTTAAACACTACTTTCAATATCTTGAGTCCTTGACGATCACAATTCTTTAAAAAAATATATACACAAGTCATTTTCCTTTATTGGAAAAATGTACCAGCTCTAATTAAATTTCTGAAATTTAAGTTACATAAATTTTAATTAAATAAACAAATTTTCATATTCAATCTTAAAATTAAGTGAGAACTAATAAATTATCTTTTTATCCTATTTCATGAATAAACTATATATACATCTTCATCCAAATAACAAGACAAACATTAAAACAACAAGGTACATATCATAATTGCATAACAATTCCCTTTCTATATATATGGTTGGATTTATGGGAGCAATGCACTTGAAGGCATCTGCCCATGCGTCTATCAACTCAGAGATGAATTGATCCTTAAGATAAACCTCAAGATTTAGGGAAAAACATATTGTTCTTTAACAGAGTAGAAATGATGAAATCAAAGACACCAAGAAAAGCAGCAAGACACAAACAACCACATTCACAATGCCCAAGAAGGCACTCCTAACTAACATGCAACACTACCCACAGTAAAATTAAAAAAAAAAAAAAAATCACTATGTACTCATTTATCATTCACCATAAATCGGTGTTGCTCTGATTCTACACACATTCAGTGCATTCCACCTCATGCAATATCCATATTTATTCTTTCACAAAATTACCCAAACAAAAGATGAAATACAGCAACCATAAAAGAAAGTAGCATAAACAAACCGGCAGTTTCATTTGATCACTACAAGGACGAAAAAGAAACTGACGAAAACAGAGTGTTTATGGAATCAATTACCATCAAAAGAGGAATCATCTCTAGAATCTTCGTCCACGTCAACCTTGCGCCCCCGATTCTTCGGCTTACGTTGTGTCTTGTCATTGTCGGCGCCGGCGCCGGCGCCGTTCGACTGCCTCTTCCCTATTCCACCATCATCCGATGCCTTCTCTTTACAGTTTCCTGAAATCATCTCTAATTTCTCGCGATTTCCACCTAAAATTCGCAGTTTATTCAGCTCTCATCAATTACTAAGAAAGAATTAATAGCATTAAATAGATCTCCGCTAAATTTCTAAAACCGCATACCGATCACGTATTGGGCTTTCACCTCATCTATTATGCCGCTTTCTTTGGGCCAGGATATAGATAAATACACCGCCTATAATTAAAAATCTAACCCTAACCCTATTTCTTAGGGCCCACCACCTTCGACGACCCATCACCCACAAAAATAAAAAAAACTTAGAAAACTAAAAAAAAAATGAGATTTTTTCGATAATCAGTGTCGATTGACACTGGTTTGTCGAAAATAAGGTATATGGTCGACAATAATGTGTCGAAAAAATACACTATTGTCGACAAGATTTCGTCGAAATCTTTTTTTTTTTTAATTTGAAATTTTCAACAATAATGTGTCGAAAATAAACATGATCGTCGATAGTGTTTATTTTCAACACATTATTGTCGAAATTAAAAAAAAAAAAAGAAAAAAAGAGGAACATGCTAATGGCGGCGAATGAGGAGGAGCGGCGGTGGTGCTGGTCGAAGGAGGGGCGCCGCCTTCGCAATTTAAAAAGTAGGGCCGAAGAGCAGGGGTGGGGTGAGGTTGGCGGAGCGGCGACCGCGCGCAATGGTGGATTGCGCAGGAAAAAAAAACAGGAAGATGGGACTGGCAGCGGCGCTCGACAGACGGAGGAGGAGGTTGGTCAGCGGCCGCGACAATTTGGTAGAGGAGGAGATGAAGAGTTAGATTTAGGGTTTTGAAAAAATAAGAAGAAAATAGAGAAAAATTGGAATTTGGGTATTTTAAGAGGAGTATATCTAACAAAAGTTATTTTAAGGGAGAGTGTATGTATCGGGAGAGTATACTTAACAAGTATGGAGGGGTATACAGCCTAGCCCGCCTTCTTTACCTATTCTGGGCCAATCTTACCCAAGTGTGAATTACCAAAATGGGCCCATAAAAATTGGGCATATAGCTTGACACTTCTAAGCAAAAACCAACATTTAAGAATTTTTTTGTTTGACCACATGCATTTATTTGGTTTTTTTTAATAAGAATATTATAGCTCGTTTGCTTAGTGAATTTTGAAGGTAGAATAGGTGTGTAAACCACCACAAACAAACAAGTCCTTATAATTTTTATTTTGGGTTAACAAAGTGGGGTCGTTTTGGAGTTATATAACAAAATAAGTTAGTACATTGTTGTAGATGACAATTTACAATAGAGAAGACGTCGTTTATCATGACGACCTAAAGCAAAATTTATTCCAAAAGTGTGGCAATGATGCATGAACTGGTTGGGACGCCACCACATAAGACATTCAACGATATTTTTTTGGATAGGTTGAACGCTATCACAATAGATATCAGACGTCTAAGAGTAAAAGTAGTGGCTTTTCTTGGGTAGGTTGAACGCTATCACAATAGACGTCAGACGTCTAAGAGTAAAAGTAGTGACAGTAGGCATGCAACTTGCATTCTCTCCGAGAACATTTAAATTTTAAACAACCCATCTTCTACTTCATTTTTACTTCTCCCTTCTCTTTCGCTTCATTTCTCACCTCGTCTTCATTTATTCAACAAAAAATCACCTCAATTGTTTACCTTGCAACGAAAACAACACTCTCGTCTTATATTTTGAGGTATGTTCTTTTTATGCAACAAAGAGTAAAATTAATTAATTATTAATTCTGAATACTTTGTTAATATTAAGTTTCAATGTTTTAATAATGCATAAAATATTCAACAATTTGATAAATTTAGCAAACCTAAGTATTTGTATATCTTAATCTTGTGTCTCAATTTCAGAGTTTTTTATATTTACAATTGTTGGTCCCAAAATTGAGTTAAGATTGAGTAAGTTAGTAAAAGTCTAGAGGGGAGGGGTGAATAGACTTTTAAAAATCTTTCAAAATATCAGAGATTGTATATGTGGAATTGTGAGGTTTATCTCAAATCTCCAAGACCAGACGGGTTCGACTCGTCTGGTAAGGATCAGGTAGATTCTAGTCTACTACTGTACTCGTCTGTTGGGCAGATCAGTCGAGGTACTTAGTCGATAGAAGTCTTCTGAAGGACTCAGCTGTTGGGCGTATCAACTGGTGGAGTCAGACAAGTTAACTCAGACCAGATCAGATGATGTGGAGGAGTCCAATCAGATGAGATGGGTTTGCGTAGAATCAGTCGAGTTCTGTTAGCAGGGTTAATTTTTGGCTAAGTGTTGACTCGTCTTGTTTGCAAGAACAAGTGAAGGGCAGGGAGATAATTCAGATTGGGTCACGCAGAAGGTGTGAGTTTGTTGCATGGTTGTAACAGAATCCACGCGGCAATCTTCACGTTTTCTGCACACGCTGCAATCGCCATTGGCAACCTATAAATACCCCATTGCTTGTAATTGTAATCTTTGACGCGTGCGAGCATTCGTTTTGAGAGTTGAGAGTTCACGAGTGAAGTGAGGATAAATTCCATTTCCGAGTGATGAGTGTGTAAACATCTCTTGAACTAATCAAATTGAAGTCGTGTGTCCAGTGGATGTAGATCACATTGATCGAACCACTTAAATCGTTCTTGTGCTCTGTTTTTCAGTTTTCGTTTAAATTTGTGAATTGTCATGCTTTCGTTGGATTGAATATTGACCGATTATTTTGCTTGTGATTGGAGACGTCTAATCGAAGTTGAATTATCATTGACAATCGTAACAATTGGCGCCGTCTGTGGGAACGAGAGGAATCGAGCGGAATCGATTGTCAGCCATTAATCAACTGCCAGTTCGAAGATGGAGAATTCGACTAAGTATAATATTGAGAAGTTCTCAGGCACAGGATGAACAGGGACCTTGTATGGTGATCTCCACTGATGATGATGCTGCTGAGATGGAGACCTTGTATGGTGATCTCCACTGATGAACAGGGACAAGGACAAGCTACAAGACAAGGGGAGATCTGATTTCATAATGGCTGTTGTTTATGCCATTTATTCAGTTCAATCTCTGTAATTAATGTTTAAGTTTGAATTCTAAAATTCTGATACACTCGTTATTTATGTTTTTAGATGATAAGTTGTTTGTTGCTTACAACTTGCTTAATTATGGTTACATTTGGTGATGTTTGTTTACTGCCCTTGCTTAATTTGTTTACAGGTTACCATGTGTTTACTGCAGGTTGCTTAGTCTTAGTTTTGTGTCCATATTTTGTTGTTTTTGTTCTGATGTTTGTTATTCTGTTTTTGTTAGTGTCTTAATTAGATTCTAAGTTAATTCTTCCAGTTCAACTTATGATCTTAGTAAAGTTACTTATGTTGTGAATAAGTGTATTGTTTATACTTGTTCTATTTTGGATAGAATTTATCTTGATCTTATGGCACGGATCATTATAAGGTTATCCTTGATCTTCATTCGATTTGATCCAACGATTACAACATGTATTGTCTTGACTAGTGCTTAGCAATGATGTCGACCTCAACTAAGTACATAATACTGAGTATGTATAGAAATATATGTGCATCAGGTGTGTTGTAGTCGAAAGGTCAAATTGGGGGAGATTGTAGATGTTGTTAATCCTTAAATGCCTTAACATTATCAACAACATCTTAATTTGACCTTTCGAGATTTTTTCTAAGTCTTTTCTGAAATGCTACATTAAATGTTGATCTAAATGTTGTCGCATTTCTGGCAGGATCTAGAAGCTTCTACAAGGATCTGGAACCTGGAAGATTCCAGAACATTGCAGATTATGCTAGAGCAGCCTGGAACCATTTAGAACGACTTGGAGCATACAAGAAGGATCTAGAAAGATCATGGAAGTTGAGCTCCTAAAAAATAGGACCTCAATGTGGAAGCCTCTAGAATTCGTATCCCACTTCTATAAATACTGATTGAAGGCTTCATTATTCAGTGTATTCTATTCGATCAATATCCTAGACCGAACGTTGATCCCTGTTAGGATATTGATCGAATATCCTTCGTTATTATATTATTTTTAAATCCCGAAGTAAAACGAGTTTTGGATCTTGAAATCCAAAATCTGGTTTTTAAAATCAAAAGTAAACATACCCTTAGATTTGCAACAACGAACGTGCGCCGACTTTTCGTTGCAGAATTTTTAAATATTAAATAAATAAAAAATATTTTGTCATAATTTACGACTGCCAAAATTCCCTCGCTAACTAATGATGACATTTTAACCCATCAGGCTGGGTCATAACTAAAAAAAGTGTATAACATTCTATCCCCATAAAAAGTGATTGTGTGGTATTTTGGTTTTCGCAAGATTTGTGTTGTAGATTTGTATAATCGTTGTAGATCTACATGATTTGAGTCGTAGATCTGTAGATCTGTAAGATTTGGGTTGTAGATCTGTAGATCTGAATTGTAGATCTGTAGATTTGGGTTGTAGATTTGTAGATTTGGGTTGTAGATCTGTTGTAGTGAGTCACCTTTTTTGTGGTTCGGTTTTGAGATCTGCAGATCTGAGTTGTAGATCTGCAGATCTGTTGTTGTTTTTTGTGTGGGTCTCTTTTGTTGTTGGGCTCCTTGGGATTGACTCGTGAGCCTTGGTTTCTAGTTCTTGAGATCGGGTACTTGGTGGAACTTTGTCTATTTTTTGTTTCCTATTCTTGACATGAAACACCTTAGTGTGGGGTTGTCTTCGTTTAAAGATTGGAGACCTGGACATCTGACGTCTTTTCTCTTCACACGATTGAAGTGAACGGCAATATCCGCATTGGTTTGAAGATCAAGATCTTAGTTCGTGATTTATAATTTTATTTGATGATCTTGTAAAACCCTCTCAAAAAAAAAAAAAAAAAAAAAATTGATTGTGTGATGGATTTTTTTTTATTGCCGCCACCACATATGTGTAAATCATTTTATCAAACATTATCATTCCAACAAGTAAGAAACTCAAATCGAAGAATGGACATATACCACGTAAAATGGATGATTGACTCATTTCATACTATAAATAATCGCAGAAAATTCGTTGATAACGCGGATTTCTATTTCTCAATAATATTCCACAATCAAGATAATTGACTCCCAAGAATTAAATAAAGAGATCCATATTAAATGCACCTATAATGGTATTCCATTATCCGGCAAACGGGCTAGACCACGAACACCACACTTTCTTTCATCGAATAGGATATACTACTCGTATTTGTTACTGGACTATTAACCAATTTCTGAAAATGAGTTCAACCGAAATTAATAAATCAAAAGTTCCTTTCCTTGATCGAAAATCTAATACATTTTCGAGACTGTTTTTTCAAATGGACAAAAAATTAATAAGAAAAATAGGAGAGGAAAAGAACTGACATTTTTATATCAACAACAAAGTAATCAAATCTATATCATCGTTGGTAAAAGTAAGGCAAAACAGTAAGGTCTCATTTTAATCATTGTGAAAGCTTCGTAAATACTCAAATTAAAGCTCCAAACTCACATATCAACACTTTGAGGTGGTGTTTTTGCTTTGGAATTGTGGTGGATTGGATTGAGATTGAAATAAAGTGGATTGAGATAATTCATGAATAGTAATTGTGTGTATAAATTGTATTTGGTTAAAGATTTAGAAATAGAGGTAAATGTAACATTATGTCACATCAAAAGTGATATTGTAATATTTTATTATTGTTAGTAGTTAGTAAAATAATGATTGGATAAAAGTGAATAATATATTATTTTATTATTGGTAATTAGTGAGGTAATAATTGAATAAGGTTTAATTATTAGTATTTTTCGATAATGCTTAGTGTATAGATTCTATACGTACATATCCTTTTATTTAATTTAATTAATGTTTTATTAATTACTTAATTACTATTATACCCTTAATTAAAGATAACGATAATATATTAATTAATATACTAATTAATGGCGCGCATGTTTATGTCTCTCCTCCTTTCTCGACAATCAACACACGCAAAAGTCACGCATAATTATGTCATACCATCATTACATCTAATTTGAAATGGTAATTTTGTGTTGCTTTCATTAACAATTTATCCCACCGTTTCCACCATTAATGTGTGCTGCAACAATAACTTAAGTTTTTGTTTTTTTCCTTCTCTAACAAACACCAAATCTGAAACGTTTCATTATCAACCATGGCTGATCGTGAATTACTCAGATCACTTTTTGACTAATAATACCCATTTTTCCTATTATATTAAGAATTTTTTTTTTTACCCAAAAAAAAAGGTTTGTTTTAGGGGTTGCTTACTTTGGGCTTTGGGTGGTTTTAAAAACCTAGTTTTTGAAATCCCAATGAATAGTAATATGAGTGTTTCTTTTGGATTTTGAAATAGTAAAAGATTTAACTTTATATCAAATCAAGTTGTAAGATTTAATGCGTTTGTATTATTATATTATTGTTTGATGAGATTATAATGATTAGCTAAGTGTGTAATGATTAAATATATTATATTATTATATTATTATTATTATATTATTGTTGAAAAGAATATAATGATTGGAGTAATATTATATAGATATAAGTTTATATCAAATCAATATGTTTAATATGAGTGGTTTTGAGTGGATTTTGAAAACCGGTTTTTTAAATCCAGAAGTAAAATATATGTTTTGGATTTTGAAATCCAAAACCTGGTTTTTAAAACCAAAAGTAAACATACCCTAAGTGTATGTTTACTCCAATCAATATATTCTTTCTCAACAATAATATAATAATAATATAATAATATAATAATGGAGTAATACATTTAATCATTACACACTTAGCTAATCATTATAATATCACTAAACAATAATATAATAATACAAACTCATTCAATCTTACAACTTGATTTGACATAAAGTTAAATCCTCCACTATTCTAAAACCTAAAAGAAACAATCATATTACTATTTATCGAGATTTCAAAAACCAGGATTTCAAAAACCCGGTTTTTAAAATCACCCAAAGCCCAAAGTAAACACCCCCTTAGGGACTAAAAAAATCATAATTTTACATCAACGTTGTTAAAATGAAATATTTTAAATTCAGGGATTAATAATATAATAATACAATAATATTATACATTTAATCATTACACACTTAACTAATCATTACAATCTCACCAAACAATAATATAATAATACAAACTCATTCAATCTTACAACTTGATTTAACATAAAGTTAAATCCTCCACTATTTCAAAATTAAAAAAAACACTCATATTACTATTTATCGGGATTTTATAAATCAGGATTTCAAAAACCCAATTTTTAAAACCACCCAAAGCCCAAAGTAAACATTCCCTAAGTGTAAAGTATTCATTTTAACAACCTTGGTGTAAAACTATGAATTTTTTTAATCTTTAAGTGTAAAATATTTCATTTTAACAACCTTGGTGTAAAACTGTGAATTTTTTAATCCCTGAGTATAAAATATTTCATTTTAACAACCTTAAACCCTAAACTCTAAACCCCAAACCATTTACCCTAACCTCTAAACCCTTTACCTTAAATCGTAAACAATATATGTTGAGAAACGAGTATTCGGTGATAAGTTACCATATTGAATATAAATTAATAATACACATTTTGAGTTTGTTTATTAATGAAACCTAAGTGTACACGTTGAAAGGAGTAGTCGGACCCTTTACCCTAAATTCTGAACCCTTTATCCTAAATCCTGAACTCTAAACCCTAAACACAATATGTTGAGAAACGAGTATTCTTGAGCATATTAATTAAAAATAAGTAAAATTCATTTAAGTAATATAATTATTATGGAGTATAAGAATGAAATAAATCGGTAAATTAACATAAATTATTACATTAATTATTAAATATGGTAAATTGGTAAATCACTTATAAATTTATACATCTATCTCTCTTAATGATGTATACTCACTAAAATATCTCATATTTGACTTGAATTTTGATATTTTAATATGTCTATCAAATAAAACAACACTGAAAAAATTGGATAAAAGGATTTTGTTGAATATTTATGTTTTAAATATTCTTCTTTATATATATAAAAGACAATATATTTTATCAAAATCTGAACATTATATATATATATATATATACATATATTTATTCTAATTTTTTATTAAATAATATCTTATACATTTTGTTTTTATAATATATGAGTAGTTTTTGTAAAAAAAAAAGAAAGAAGAAGAAAATGTTGAGTTAAACGATAACAAAGAAGTGAAGATTTGAATTAAATAACATTGAAATTTGTTTCTCTTGTAATTATTACTTACCTTGAACAAATAAGAAGAGAGATAAAAGGGTATCACACTTTAATATTTTATTCGAAAATAATGGTTAAACAATATATTTTAATTAATGGTATATTAGTAATTTTAACAAAACTTAAAAAAATGGACTAAAATACCCGTATCTGTATGTACATAATTTGTACATTTAGCACCACCCTTTTATTTATAGTGTAAATATATATATTTAATATTTAATATACTTATATATATTTATATTAATTTGTTAGTACTTGTATTTAATGTACTAATTATTATTTATCTAATTAATATTAAATATATTTATGCACATTATAAGTAATATATATATATATATATATTATATTATAGGTGCATAACTACATATTATACATATGAGCTTGATTCAACAACTGTGTGTGAGCTTAATTCAATTTTTAAGATATAATTTGTGTTCTATAGTAATGTATATATAAATACTAGTGTAGAACCCGTGTATTACACGGAATTTTAAATATATTTTTAAATATTTAATAATAAATTTTTATTTATTTACTTAATTTAATTTTTCATATTTTTATAATTATATTTTTTAAAAAATGATTTCACAGAATTATAATTATTTTGTTAAAAAAATTTAACATTTTTTTTAATTATATTTATTATAACGTTGTATTATAATATAAAAGTTTAATGAACATAATATTTTGAATTATACAAAATAATTACACTTATCTTATGTTAGTTAATTTTATAAAGCAAATTTCTAAGAAAATTTGTGAGAATCAAACGAAATGTGACATTGAAATTTAATAAATATGAAAACAACTTTAAAAAAAAATTATAAAATTTCGGAAACAAACAATTTAAGTAATATTAAAATATCTCTTAATAAATTGTAAGTCAACCTTCAATATCAACCACAACACCTTACATTTAATAAATATGAAAATAACTTTTAAAAAAATTATAAAAGTTCGGAAACAAATAATTTAAATAATATTAAAATAACTCTTAATAAATTGTAAGTAAACATTTCATATCAACCATTACACAATTAAATAAATAAATATTTTAGTTAATTGCAAATTAAATCATAACATTTTCCTCATTTGCAATCTAAACTAAACTTTAAGGTAATTGCAAATAAATCACAAACGTTAAATATAGTTGCAATTTAGTCTTTTTGACAATTTTAATTGTGTTCGAATCTAACATAATTTAGACTTCTTAATGACATAACAACACCTTAATAAAACAATATTGTTTTTCAATCAAACTAAATATCAAAAGTTATGATTTAGGGACAAAGTAAACTTGTAAGAAGTCTAATTTGCAATAATATTTAAAGTTTGTAATTTATTTACAATTTTTTTAAGGTTTAGATTAGATTGCAAATGAGCGAAAGGTCGTGATTTAATTTGCAATTACCTCTTTTTAAAATTAACAACTTCATTAAATTATGACACATAAGCCAAATCAACCACAAAATGACACATAAGCCAAATTAACCACAAAATGACACATCATCAATTTAAACTCCCTATTAGTATATAAGGGGATTATATACTATAGAAGTAGTGTATTATGTATATATAACAAATTTGGTAATCTTGTAAAATAATATAATTATTTATATAATAAATATTATGTATAAAATTATATAATAAGTTTTACATATATATTTTCGAGCTCTATTTTTTAAATGCATTAAACTTATAATAAATTTAAAATAATTGCAGAAACAATTACTTGAAATATAAAATAAAAGTAATTATAAAATACAATTGAATAACTAATTAAATAAAGAATTGTACACCCCAATAAAAATAAATTTTAGATTAATGTATTTTACTCAGAAAAATATTAAATAGTTCTAAAATAAATTAAACTAAAGAATAAAATGAATACTAAAATAAAGTTAAGTAAATAAAATAAAATTTAATTTAATTAGTCAATGTTAAAATAATAAGAATATAATATTTGGAAAGAGTTTATTAATCATATCTTACTCAACCAATAACTTAATTACACATCATACTTTTTAAAATTAACAACTTCATTAAATTATGACACATAAGCCAAATCAACCACAAAATGACACATAAGCCAAATTAACCACAAAATGACACATCATCAATTTAAACTCCCTATTAGTATATAAGGGGATTATATACTATAGAAGTAGTGTATTATGTATATATAACAAATTTGGTAATCTTGTAAAATAATATAATTATTTATATAATAAATATTATGTATAAAATTATATAATAAGTGTTGGGATATGAATCCTAGAACAAGTCCTAAATGATGAATAAAAGATAAAAGATAAAGTTTTGATAAGCCAAAAGAAGACTTGAATATTTTCTAAGTATTGACTGATCTAGTCTAGTTAAAGTTAAAGTCATCTTGAACAGATCAGTAGAACTCAAAAGACAAGTACTAATTCAAAAGACAAGTACTAGTTTTAAAAGACAAGTATTATTGAAAGATAAGTACGATTTATAAGTACTTCATATTTGTTATTTGGATATGTTAAGATTGTTATTGAGCTATGAATAATTGTTGTATAGAGCTCATGATTTTAAATGTAATAGATAGATTCTTTGTATAGTTTTATATGTTGACTAAGCTTTGTAACAAGAGCTTAAAGTAATGTAATAGTCTTGTTAAGATTAGTTGATAGGACTAGATTAGTTCTATGTTGTAATCTGAAGAAGTCTACTGCACTAGATAAGTAGAAGATGCAGACTACTATACAAGACAGGTACGACTCAACAAGACAAGACAAGAAGACTAAAGTTAGTTACAGAAACGCGTATTGGAAACAAGACTGAAGAATTAGTTAAGGAATAACTAATTAACTGAAGAAACGTGTGAAAGGATATGAGGAATCAGTTACAAGTTAGTTTTCAAGAAAAGGTTGTTACACAACTGAATGTTCTTGAAATTGGAAGTCTATAAATACCTCAAGGTATTTAGCATTCAAGGACTACTGAAATATTGATACTGCAAGCATTATTGAAGATTCAAGTGAAGAAATTACTCTCAGAGATTGAAGTTCAGAAAGTGAAGCTACACAAGTCAAGTGAAGAAATCAGAAGGCTACTACTGAACGAAGAGAAGTTTTATTTTCGTTTATTGTTTCAAGTTGCTAGTTACTTGTAAAATAGCTAGTAAGATCGAAGATATATCTGGAGATATAATCGAGAAGATCTAAGTCTTATTTCTTGGGACTTAAAGCCACAAGAACATATTGCTCGATTGGAAGAGTTAATAAGAATTTCACAACTGGGTTTGTGAGAGTGGATGTAGACAAGTTGTCGAACCACTATAAATCTCGTGTTTGATTTACTTTACTGTTTTGTTTGTTTGAATTGATTAATTGTTTACTTGTTTAAACATACATAACTGAACTAGACTAGCTGAGTATACTTATAACAGAGTTCTCGAAATAAGTTGAGTATAAACTTTAATTGGGCTCATTGTTAATTTCGTATTCCGCACATTGTAATTCTGATATATCGAAAGATTTTAGAAAAGTCTATTCACCCCCCTCTAGACATTTTCTTTAGCTTCCCTCGATATTAACTCAACTTAGGGACCTACAAGTGGTATCAGAGCAGTAGTTTACGAACTGCTGTTTCTTGATAACCAACACAAGACTTGGGTGAAAGTCTTGGTCCAAGATCATATCTGCTTACGTGTTCTTGATCAATATTCTTGATATATTTGTTTCTTGTTCCCTGTTCTTGAACTGACTGCTTCTTGATCATAAACCTGCTTAATACATATCTTCTTGAATCATGTCACTTGAAATAAGTGCTAACAAGTTACCTAAGTTCCAGGTTCAAGATTATGACTATTGGAAGCTAAGGATGGAAGCCATCTTCAGTTCCACTCACGACTTAATGATCTCCGTCATCACTGAAGGTCCAATTGTGACCATGATTCCCAATACTGCTGCCCTTGACACTAATCAACCCGTGGGGACACTCGTCAAGAAACCAAGGTCAGAACTAACCTCAGAAGAAATGAGACAGAATAATTTGGATAGCTTGGCCAAGAATTACATCTTACACACTCTTCCTAACGAGTATCTGGGAAAAGTGTTAAAATGTAAAACTGCCAAAGAAATGTGGGATCGCTTAGCCATCATTTGTGAAGGGACATCCCTAATCAAAGAAAGCAAGCTTTCCACTGCAGTCCAAAGATTCGAATCATTTCATATGAAAGCTGGTGAAACAATAGACCAGTTGGATACTCGTTTTACCAAAATCATGAATGACTTGGAAGTCCTTGGTAAATCTTATACTCCACGTGAAATCAATCTTAGGATTCTCAAAAGCCTTGATAGTCGATGGAAAATGGTAAAAATGCTTGTTAAGAATACCCAAAATATAGACGTATGGACAGCAGAGACTATGTTTCATACTCTAAAGGCTCATGAGTTTGATTTAGACGAAGATGAACCTATAGTAAGTAGCGACAGAGAACATGCTGTATCTAAGAACGTTGCTTTTAAGGCTAGTTCGTCTAAGGTAGACAAGTCGAAGTCTAAAACTAGGTCTACTTCTGTGAAAGACGAGTTAGATACTGATCTCAGTCTGAAGGATCAGGTAAGCCTCATGGTTAGAAAGTTTGATAGGCTGAATAAACGTTTCGGAAGATATAAGAAGTTCTATAGAGAGCATAGAGGGTCTGCTTCTAAGAACTCGTCTGAGACCAGGCGAGACCGAAACTCGTCCGAAAGGAGAGACGAAGTCTCGAAAGGTAACAGACAAGATAGAGAGTCTGATGGTAGGAAGATTACTCGTTCTGATAGACGTGATAAACGAAGGAACAACTCTCCTATTAAAAAGGCTACTAATGATATCTTGTGCTATAACTGTGAGAAGCCAGGTCACTACATATATGAATGTCCAGACCTGAGTACCGATGATCGAGAAGAACGCAAAGCACGAAGGGAAAGAAGATACAACCGTGGTAAGAAGGCAATGATGGCAAATGATGACTCTGACTCTGACTCAGACGAGTTGCCATCATCCTCATCTAGCTACCCGTCTGAACAAGATCACGATGAAGCCTTCATAGTAGATGATGGTCTATGCTGCATGGCTAAAATCGACCAAGAGGTATCATCTGCTACATCTTTTCAATCTTGTGATGAATCAGAATCTGATGAAAGTGACACTGCCAGTAGCAAAGTAGGGAGCAGCCTTCAGCACTCTACTAGTGCAGTTGAAGAAGACCTCCTACTTGCCAACAAGGCATTCATTGAAGTCAGTGACGAAAACATCATTTTAAGACAAGAAATCATTGATCTTAAGGAAGCCCAGTCTAAAGTAGATCCTAATATAACAGTCCTAAATGAACGCTTGCAAGAAGAGTTGAGTCAACTCAAAGACAAGTGTGCATTGACAGACAAGTTGTATCAAGACCTACTTAAGACACATGCTACTGAGAAACATGATTTCAATGTTTTAAAAAGCAAGTGCAAAAAGCTTGAAGGACGTAATAAGTTCTTAGAAACCGAGGTTGTCTGTTGGGAATAAAATGAGATATGTTTTGATCTAATACCAAAACCCCCTTAGACATGCCTAAGTCAATGTAAGTATACTCTAAGAATGTTAGAACATATAGATTATAGGATAGATGAGAAGCTGAAATGTTAGGCAGCTCTTAGAAAATTAGATGCACAATTTGAGGGGGAACCTATGCTTTGAAGATGATCAAGATCAAGTCCCCTCAAGGCTCAAATTCTGGAACAATCACTTAAGAGCAAGGACACTCTATGAAATCTAAGATGCTCTTATCAGGAGAGTTGTCCAGAGAAGATGCTCTTATGCAAGAACAAGATTGTAAAGCTCAAAAGGACAAGTCCAATGAAGATGCTCTTATCAGGAGAATTGTCCAGAGAAAATATTCATAAAGCTCTGATCAGGAGAGTTGTCCAAAGAAGCTAGCCATAAGAAAGTACAAGCTTACCTAGTTCAAAAGGACAAAACTACTCAAAGGTGTTCATCAGGAGAGTTGTCCAGAGAAGTCTACTCTAGGCATAAAGTGCTCTGATGCAAAAAGATTAAATACACTGATCAGGAGAGTTGTCCAGAGGAGTTGTCTCAGCTAAATTGATCAAGATCAAATGCTCTGAAAGCCTGAAATCAACTATGTTGAAGAACTTGAGACAACATGTCCCTAAAGGTCTTCAAAGGAATGAGCTAAGACCATACTCAAGAGAAATAAAGGGAAAGAGCCAAGTCATCTGAAGAAGAGCAAGCCAACCATGCTGAAAAGCAAAACTGCTGATAGTGATAAGGAGAGTTGTCCAGATGATAAGGAATGTTGTCTTATCATTGGATCAACCTTCAGAAGCCATGTCCAAGTCCTAACAAGAAGTCAAACATTGGGAAAAGTGCTGCAGAATGAAGACAAAACTGTTACAGCCGTTTATTACCCAAATGAGGACATGTCACTATCAAGAATCTGTCTTCCAAGTTGAAGAACTCAAGGAAGACATTTATAGCAATTTGGGGCTGCCTCTCCAACGGACAAATCCTCCATTTTGTCTATAAATACAGAAGTGTGAAGACCATTTGAAAGCATCCAACTGACCTCAACATAATTCAACCTAGCTCAAAGTTCTTACAAGCTAGAGTGCTTTCAAAACTTTCAAAGACTATCTTAGTCTTCAAACACTTCTTCTAAGCTGAACCAAATTGTATATCCATACACAAGCTTAGAGAGATATCCTATCCTTATACACTGATCTTCATTGTAAAGGATATCTCATTAGTTGGAACCTTACTTCAACCCTTATATCTTTCAAGAGTGAAAGTGAGAAGGTTGTAGTAGTAGAAGTGGTAGGAGCTGACTGTTGAGAGAAGAACAGTTCAGTTCTGAGTTGAGAAGAGGGTACTAGGACTCTAGACATCCTAGGGATCAATTCACCAAGGAGTGGTGTTCTTGATCAAGTGCACCTTGGCACTATAAAACAAGTTAATTCCAAGAGTGAAGGAATTATCCTGTTAAATCAGGGAAAGTGGATGTAGGAGCTTGAGTCTCTGAACCACTATAAACTCTTGTGTTGTTTTGCTTTATAAGTACTTACAATCATTCAACACTGCACACAAAACTGATCTTTCAAAGATACATATTCAAAGACTGTGCAAAACTGATTTGGACAAGTTCCCTGAAGCTTAACTGGACTGTGTTGCATTGACTAAGTGATTTCAGAAATTAAAGGAGTCTAAACTTAAAGGGCCAACCACCATTCCGCACATATAACTCCCCTAGATAGTTATTCAACTAAGTACTCAATAGTACTTAGTAGTCTGATTATCTTAGAAGAGTTAATCTTCTTCAGCAGAGTTGTCCAAGACAACCTTGCTGAACTCTGGTTTGATCAAAGTTGAAAAAGAATTGCATACAAGTGTATTCCCCCCCCCCCCCATACACTTGTTATATACTCCTTTCAGGACCAACATTGTCACTCTAGGCCTTAAACTTACTGACCTGGTTAACTCATCTAAGGTTAACCTTGAACTGTCAGATAGGTATAGGGCTCCTGCTGACAAGACAGGCATAGGTGCTGAGACATCAAGCTCGTCTACTCTAGTTCCTAAGAACCCTACTATTTTCATCTCAAGCTCTTTGACTAATGATAAAGGAAAAGAACCAATGATATACGATATTGACACTCCAACTAAAGGTACTGTACCAAAACAAGCTCAAGTTAACATTCCAATTACCAAGGGAGGTAAAAAGAAAGTTAACAACAAGCCTGTTCCGTTTAAGACAAGTCAACAAAGGACTAGGAATCGTGGACGACCAAATCAGGTCAGATACGAGGATTGGTATCCCGAGGAGACTAGTACTAGACAAGTACAGACTAGACGACAAGAGTCTAGACCTCCTTTTATAAGGCAGTCTCAACTCTACTCGTCTAGACCTAGACAGGAAGGTCCAAAATATCGTACACAAGCTGTTCTATATCCTCCACCTTTGTCATATGATATTGAAGGAGAAGAAAGACCTAAACATGTCTATAAACCGTATGGACCTAATGCATATAAACCCTACTCTGACTATCATAGACAAGTGCCTGCTCAAGTAGAGATCAAGTCGAAAGGCTATCTCCAAAGAGTAGACCCGAACTCGACTGATAGGCCAGATAAGGACAACAAGGTCTTATTTTGCAACAAATATGGTCGAAAGCTTAGAAGATCAAACTTGTTCAGGACTCCAATGTACATTTGGATTCCATTGAACTCGACTAACCCCCCAGGACCCCAATAAACAAGGAGGGTACCTAAATTATGTAATATCATCTGATGCAGGGTCGACTCGATCTATACAAGAAGGGTGGCTCAATAGGAGAAACTTGGTACATAGACAGTGGTTGTTCGCACCACATGACTGGTACCAAGACTCTCTTATCAAGCTACCATGAACAAGAAGGACCAAAAGTAATATTTGGTGATAGCTCCACTGCTGTTACCAAAGGATTCGGCTACATTCGGAATGGAGACATAGAGATCCAAGATGTCTCATATGTTGAAGGCTTGAAATACAATTTACTCTCTGTTTCACAATTTTGTGATCGTGGATACAAGGTGCAGTTCAAGAGTCGCAAATGTGAAATCATTGACAAAAGAACACACACAATCTTACTGGTCGGCATAAGACAAGGAAGTGTGTACATAGTGAACTGGAACAGTTGTCCAAAGGACACCTGTCTACTTACTAAGAATCCTAAAGAACTTGGCTGGCTCTGGCATAGACGCCTCTGTCATCTAAACTTTAAGGTTCTTAATAAGATAGCCAGAGACTACCTTGTGGAAGGTATTCCCAATGAAATCTACTATAAGTCACATGTATGCACGTCCTGTCAGAAAGGTAAACAGGTAAAGGGTTCTTTTAAATCTATTCCATCCCTCTCAACAAGTAGAGTTCTTGAACTTCTACATATGGACTTACATGGCCCAATAACTCCTCCAACTTTGAACGGTAGAAGGTACACACTTGTTGTGGTAGACGACTATTCTAAGTTCACTTGGGTAGTCTTCTTACACAAGAAGAGTGATACACAAACACTTTTGCCTGATCTGTTGAAGAAGTTACAGGTTGAGAAGAATCAGTCAATTGTCAAGATCCGTAGTGACAAGGGTACTGAATTCATTAACTGCTATATTAAAGAATTTTGTTCTAAGCGTGGCATCCAGCACCTTACTAGTGCAGCAAGGACACCACAACAAAATGGAGTAGCAGAGCGAAGGAACAGAACTCTTAAGGAGGCCTGCAGGACCATGCTGACAGAGTATAATACGCCTCAGAAGTTTTGGGCAGAAGCCATCAATACTGCATGCCACTCACAAAATAGAAGTGCTATCAATAAAGCACTAGGGTAACAGATGCACAAAAAGCAGATGTAAGGGAACTGATTCCCAAAGATGAGGATGACTTCACTGCTGATGAAAAGAGGAAAGATAATCTGAAGTATCTTGCCATGAATACTCTTTATCAAACAATTCCAGATGCAATCATGGGAAGAGTCTACCACTGCACAACAGCTAAAGAAATTTGGGATACCCTTGCTGAAATGTGTGAGGGCACTGAAAAAATCAAGGAGAACAAGCTCCAAGTTGCTGTGCAGAAGTTTGAACAATTCTCAATGGAGTCTGAAGAGTCCATTGACAAATTTGCTGGTAGATTCACTGATGTGATGAATGAAATTAACTCATTGGGCAAGGTCTACACCAAGAGAGAGGTTGGATTAAAGATTTTGAGGAGTCTCACTCAAAAGTGGGATGTCTATGCTGTGATGATGCAGAATACCAAAGATCTCTCCACTATGCCCATGCAACAAATATTCTCAGAACTTAAAGCCTATGAGTTTGACCTCAATAGAAGAAAGCCTGTTGAGGAATCTTCAAATCCTACCAAGGGAGTGGCATTCAAAGCCAAAGTTGCTGAACCAGAAATGCAACCCACTCCCAGATCATCAAAATCAGTCTCTAAGACTGAAATGAAGGAAGAACTAGCCTTGATGGCTAGAAGGTTTGACAAGCTCAACACAAGGTTTGGTAGATACAAGAAATTCTACCAAGACAACAAATTCAGGAGAAGATACAATTCCCCTGAAGTTCAGGCTGAGGACAAAGAGCCTGAAGAGAAAAGATCAGAGGACAAGTCCTCTGATAGGAGAAGATCCAGTAGAGCTGAACCCTCATCATCTAAGAGAAGAGATGAATCCAAGAAGGATGATGATGAAGATCTGTGTTACAACTGCAAAAAGAAAGGGCACTTCCAATATGACTGCCCTGAATTGAGCTCTAAAGAAAGAAGAGAGAGACAAGCTAAAAGAGACAGAAAGTTCACCAATAGAAAGGCCATGATGGCTGGTGAAGAATCTGATAGTGCTGAAAGCTTCAACTCTTCTGATGGACTATTCTCCAACAGTGATGATGATGATGATATTTGCAACATGGCTCTTGAGGATGATGAGGTATCCTCTACTTCTAGTTCACCATCATTCATCTCACAAAACACTAGTGAGGTTAACCTGAAACTTTCCTTAGGAAAGTTGATGGAAGATTTCACTAGATTACAAGAATTTCATGATAATTGTGTGAAAGAAAATGAAAGATTGGCTATTGAACTTTCTAAAAACTCTGAGGTAGCTGTTGATGTCAAGTCTACTGAGTTGTATCAACAAGTCTTGAGAAAGCTTGAGGAAGCAAATCTCAGAATAGTTGACCAACAAAAGGAGATTGATGATCAACTTCTCTCTCAGAAGAGAAAAGAATTTGAACTTAAAATTCTAAATGCCAAATTTGAAAATCTCTCACATGAGTATGATATTCTTAAATCAAATGAAGAGAGCCTGAAATTAAAGATGTCTGCTTTGAACAAATCCTCTAGAGCAATAGAGGAAATTCAAAGTTATCAAAGACCTATGGCTCAAAAAGGTGGATTAGGTTTTGATCCATTTGAATCTTCACCTTGTCTTAGTGTTGCATCCACAAGTAACACTAAGAGAATCTTTGTTAAGTCAGTGGCACAACAAGCTGAAAATAAAGTAATTCAGCCACTGAACAAAGGAAAGGGCAAATTGAATGAAATGCCTACTCAAGTGATTCAGGAGAATAGGCCAAAACCTAAGGAAATGGCCAAGGCTCCTGAACACAAGAGGAATATTGGTCAGCAGAGTAGACCCAATGGCAGGGCAACTCTCCTGAACAATGTTCAGAGGAACTATCCAAGGTATAATCAGCCTAGGCCAACTCATCTGAGAAAGCCTCAGCTGAATAGACCTAAGGACAACTATCCTCAAAGGCAGAATAAAATGAGACAACCAAAACCCTTCATGCCAAAGGGTAATGGTCACAAAAATGCCTTTCCTCAAAGACTTCATCAAGCTGCACAAAGAACTCATAAGTTCAGGAAAGTGGTCAACTTCCCTGAAACTTACAGAGTTAACACATTCACACATACTTTCCCAAAGGCATTTAAGGGAAAGACAGTGTATGTTGATGCACTAAGAAATCAAATTAGCCACCTTGAATCAATCAGGGTTATTAGGCAAGTTTGGGTTCCAAAAGGTACAGCTAACCTCTCAGGACCCAAAACTCAAAGGGTACCTAAACCTATCTAATTGCAGGTACCAATGGGCCACAAGAAGAGGAGCATGAACAAAAAGACAGCATGGTACCTTGACAGTGGATGTTCAAGGCACATGACTGGAAACAAGGAACTCCTCTCTGATTTTATTGAAAAAGAAGGCCCAAATGTCACCTTTGGAGACAGCTCACAAGCAACAACAAAAGGTTATGGTACTTTGATGATTGGTAACATCAAAGTAACCAATGTATCTTATGTAGCTGGTCTCAAATATAACCTCCTGAGTATCAGTCAATTCTGTGATAAAGATTTTAATGTTGAGTTCTCAAGTGGAAAGTGTCTAATTAAAGATAAAACTCAACAAACTCTATTGACTGGAACTAGGAAGGGAAATGTGTATTTTGCAGACTGGGACAAGTCTACTGATGCTGCATGTTTTATTGCTAAAAGTTCTAGTGAACAAAGTTGGCTATGGCACAAGAGGCTAAATCACCTGAACTTCAAATCTATGAACAAACTTGCTAGAAATGCATTAGTTAAAGGACTACCTAATGAGGTTTTCATTAAAGAACATGTGTGTAAGCCATGTCAAGAAGGAAAACAGATTAAAGCCTCATTTAAGGGAAAACCAGTCATCTCCACTGAAAGGGTACTTGAACTTCTACATATGGATCTGTTTGGACCAATTACCCCTTCAAGCATAAATGGTAGAAAATACACATTAGTGGTAGTAGATGACTTCTCTAGGTTCACATGGGTAGTATTTCTCCTTAATAAGAAGGAAACACAAGTCAAACTACCTGAACTTCTCAAGAGATTGTCAAATGAGAAAAGCCTTAGCATTATCAAGATAAGATCTGATAAAGGCACTGAGTTCATTAATTCATACATCAATGAGTACTGCACATCAAATGGAATAGCCCATGAAACTTCAGCAGCTAGAACTCCCCAACAAAATGGAGTTGCAGAAAGAAGGAATAGAACTTTAAAAGAAGCTGCTAGAACTCTAATTGCTGACTCAAATTTACCTAAGAGGTTTTGGGCTGAAGCTATAAACATTGCATGCCATACTAAAAATAGATGTTTGATCACTAAGGGGCAAGGCAAAACCCCCTATGAACTCTGGAAAGGAAGAATGCCTAAAGTGTCATATTTTCATTTATTTGGCTGTAAATGTTTCATTCACAATAATGGGAAAGAACAGTTAAAAGCTTTTGATAGCAAAGCTGATGAGGGAGTGTTTCTTGGATACTCTCAAATCAGTAGAGCTTTCAGAGTCTACAACAAGAAAACCCTTGTAGTGGAAGAAACACCTCATGTTGTGTTTGATGAGTCTATCTTTGAGATCAGGAATGATCATTTGGAACCTGAAGAAATCACACAGAGGACAACCAGATTAAGCATAAAAGACAAAGACACTGAATTCATAGATGTTGTCCAATCCAATCTACCTGAACACACAATACTGGACAACCATCCTGAAGGCAACCTTCCTGAGACAAATCTCACAGATGGAAATGGTGAACTGAATGAACCAATCCCAGTTCACATCCAGGTAACAACTACCAATGAAGAAGCAGTTCCTGCTGAGGTAGTTAATGGGTCAAATAATCAAGGGGGAACCCAAAATGTTGAAAATGCCAATGTCCCTGACATTGAGGACAACATCCCTGATTATGATCCTGAATTAGATCCTGCATTAAATTATCCTGAATTCTATGATCAAAATGACTCAACTTCAGTAGAGGACAACTCTACTGAAGAGATCAGAAAAAGAAGGACTTGGTTATCTGGCCATCCTACTGATCTAATACTTGGTGACCCAAGTATTGGAGTCAAAACAAGAAGATTCCATGGTGAAAGTGCTCTTTTCTGTTGTTTCTTGTCAGAGCAAGAACCAAGTGATGTTGAGGAAGCACTTCAAGATGCCAATTGGATCACAGCCATGCAGGAAGAACTAAACCAATTCACCAGAAATGAAGTATGGGAGCTGGTGGATAGACCTTCACATCAAGATGTTATTGGAACAAAGTGGGTGTTCAAGAACAAGAAGAATGAAAATGATGTGATTGTCAGAAACAAAGCAAGACTAGTGGCAAAAGGGTACTGCCAACATGAAGGCATTGACTATGATGAGACATTTGCACCTGTGGCAAGGCTAGAAGCAATAAGGCTCTTTCTAGCCTATGCAGCTCACAAGAGGTTCAAAGTATACCAAATGGATGTCAAGAGTGCCTTTCTGAATGGAGTCTTGAAAGAAGAAGTCTATGTGGAGCAACCACCAGGTTTTGAAATTGGGAACCAAGTTTACAGACTCAAGAAAGCTCTATATGGACTCAAACAAGCCCCTAGGGCTTGGTATGATACACTGTCACAATTTCTCTTGGATCATGGATTCACCAAGGGAACTGTGGACAGAACTCTCTTCAGAATCTCTGAAGGAGAGGACATCTTGCTTGTCCAAATTTATGTGGATGACATAATCTTTGGATCTCCTAATGAGAAGCTGTGTGAGAAATTCTCCAAGCTCATGCAAAGCAAGTTTGAGATGTCCATGATGGGGTTGATGAACTTCTTTTTGGGTCTACAAGTCAAGCAATCTAAAGAAGGAATCTTCATCAACCAAGCTAAGTACACCAGAGAAATGATCAAAAAGTTTGGGTGTACAACTAGCAAGCCAGTAAGGATCCCAATGAACACAAATTGGAAGATGGATCCTGATGAGAGTGGTATTCCAACCAACTCTACTGAGTATAGAGGAATCATTGGATCACTCCTCTATCTCACTGCCAGCAGACCTGACATCACCTTTGCAGTAGGTGTTTGTGCAAGATTTCAAGCAAATCCTAAGAAAAGCCACCTTGAGGCTGCAAAGAGGATTTTGAGGTACCTCAAAGGCACTGAGAGTCTAGGCCTTTGGTACCCTGCTGATGACAATATTGAGCTAACTGGCTACTCAGATGCTGATTATGGAGGATGTAGGATTGACAGAAAGTCCACTTCAGGGACTTGTCAATTCTTAGGCAACAAGCTTATTTCATGGTTCTCCAAGAAGCAGAACACAGTGGCCACTTCCACCACTGAAGCTGAATATGTTGCTACTGGAAGTTGTTGTGCTCAAATCCTATGGTTAAGACAACAACTAAGAGACTACAAAGTCAACTCTACTGAAGTGCCAATATTTTGTGATAACAATAGTGCCATTGCTATATCACAAAATCCTGTCTTACACACAAGATGCAAGCATGTGGACATCAAGCACCACTTCATTAGAGACCATGTGGAGAAGAAGGACATCAAGTTGGTCAAGATTCACACTGACCATCAAAAAGCTGATATATTAACCAAGCCACTTGCAGAAGCAAGATTTCTGGAGCTATCAGCAGAGTTGGGATTACTTGATCCAGGGAAGTTGGACAAATAAGTCCAAAGAAGCTCATTGATTAAGGGGGAAACAAAATCAAACTTCAGTAGACTTGGTCAAGTCTACTGAAATTCAGAAACATGACCTTACCTCTTCAGGACACTTGTCCATTAACTTTCAGGACCTTTGTCCACCTTTCTTCAGAACACTTGTCCATGTAGGGTCAGATAAGTTGTCCTGGCTATCAAACAAATTCCTTGGTTTGATAAGCACCTATTTTTGGTGATCAATACCTATTTCGAAATCTGTCCCTTTGAAATACAGTTTTCACCTTTTTGGGATTTAATTTGTCTCCCACCCAAAAGGTCACTTTCCATGCATTAAATGCCAAGATTTAACTCTTGTTTGCATTAAACTTTTTGGGACATGATCTATCTCGAAAAATCCCCAGCCTTAAACAAACATTTAAAACCACCCACGTTTTGAATAAAACAGTTATTTCACTGTTTCATTGGTTTTTGACCATTGGATCAAAAATGGACAACTCCCCTGAAATCAATCCTAGCCGTCCATTTTGGATTTCCATTTTTGTTCACCTTTGAATTGTATCAAGACCTTACCAACTCATTGACAAACATTCTTTTTAGAATATTCACAAGTCTTAAGATACCCACAAACACTTCTTCCCCAAGTATTCGAAACCCTAACTCAAAAGTTCTTCAAACTCTCTCATTCTTCATCAAACTTTTTCTCTGCAATTTTCAATGGCCCCCAAGGTTAGACCTGAGATGCTTGTTGATTTCTCCAACAAGGATCTAGACCTAGATTTTGCTTATCTAAGCAACAAAAACAATCTTCACTTTGAGCCCATTATTTCCTTTGAAAGTGAAGAACCTGAGATTACTCTAACCCTAAGATGGTTGAGAAGGGCTGGTCTCCAAAAGTTCTTGGAAGAAAGACCAAGCTCTTGCTTGGAAAATTACATGGCAGAATTCTTTGCCTTCCTAAAGTGGAGAGGCAAACCTGAAGATGGAGAAATCTCAACCAGGTTAGCTTACACTGCAGAAGGAGAGGAGGAGGAGAGATTCCACAGAGTGAAATTCTCCTCAGAGGATCTGGAAGGAGCCTTTGGATTGCCTTATGAGGGAAGGAATCCAGAAGTGTATGGCACTGGACATGAAGAGGAAATAGCCCAAGAGTGGTTATTAGTTCCAGGCCCTCTCTCCTCAACTCAAAACAAGAAAACTCTCAAGCCAGAGTTTCTCAATCTGTTTGAGGTAGTTGCTAAGAGCCTCCTAAGGAACACTGGAAGCCTAGAGCAAGTCAGCCAGCCAAGGATCAGAATCATGGCTGCCATTATTGATGCCAGTGATAAGGGCATCAAGTTTGATTGGAGGACCTTCATCATGTCTGAGATGATGAAGGAGAAGGCTAAATTTAAGGTGAAAGCCCACAACAAGGTGGTGCTAGAAGGGAAAATCAAGTATTGCACCAGGGCAAGCTTGTTGATTGAGAGGTTTTCCCACTATTCCCAGATGCAGACCTTTGCAAAGCCCCTCCCAGCCCAAAAGATCCTGTTCAGAAAGCTCAGTAAGAAAACTGAGAAAAGAAGGATGCTACTGGCCAAGCCTGCTGAAGAACAAGAGGAAGAGAAGCCTAAGATGAAAAAGGGAACAAAGGCCAGGGCTGTAAAGACAAGGAAAATGTCTCAGAGAATCTCAGAAGAGAATTCAGATGCTTCAGCTGAGATTGAAGAAGTTGCTAGAGAAGGTGTACAAGTGCCATCTGATCATTCAGAAGAACTCAGGCAAAAGTACAATGAGACTAGACAAAAGTCTAAGGGTGATAAGAGAGTCAGGGAAGTTGTCCCTGAGAAGGAAGGAAGTGGAAGTAGCAGGGCCAGCAAGAGAAGGGCCAAACCTACTGAGAAGGTCTTGGAGCTTCAAGAAGAAAGATCTCTTCAATTGGCTCTAAGGGAGAGCAGAGCTGAAAGCAGGGCCAAATCCATATCAAGGACCAATTCATCTGGATCTGGAACTCCAGAATCCAAAGTCCCTGAAGGTCAACCCATAGAGGCCAACCTCCCTGAAATTCAGTATCTTGAGCCCAACTCCCCTGAAACCCATGTTACCCCTTCCAACCAACCCATTACCCCTGTAAATCTCACTAAGAGATATTCTCCTGAAGGGAATGAACAAAGAAGTGGCATAGATGTGCTTGCTGATTTAGCAGTAGATGAGACAAGACTCCTGTCTCCCCTTGACTCATCCATGCTCAACTACTCAAAGCTCTTAGAGCATGCACTTCATGAGCCAACCCCTCTGAGTAAAGCCCCTTCAGATTCATTGCTCTCTAAAGCAACTGAAGACCCTTCTACTGTACCCAACCCATCTGAAGCCAAGATTCCTGAACTTAATCTACCTGAAGCCACAATAGGAGAACCCAGAGCCAACTCCCCTATAACCCAAAGTCCCCATTCAAGTGGAGATGAGGAGGAGTATACTTTTGAGAGTATGCTCAGAGGAGGAGCCAAGGCTACTGTGGACAGTTTGTATCCACAACTGGTTGAATTTCCAAGAATTCAGAAGGCCTTTCATGATTTGAGGATGCTTGTTGATGTAAAAGATAAATCTATGATGGAGATATCACAAGTCATCCAAGATAAAGGTGCAAACTGGTGGCAAATAGAGGAGAACAGATTGCTACACTTTGCTGGAGTTTCAAAGACAAGATTCCTCATTGATGAGGAGATTTTTGCAAAGTTGGTAGCCAATAAGATTGAAGAGGAGAAAGAAAGAAAAGCCAAGGGAATCAAACACCCTGACAGTGGCTCTAATGATGATGATTCCCCTGATGATCCCTCAAACCCTTCAAATCCCAACCCTCCTGAAACCCCTCAAGCCAACCTCCCTGAACACTTTCAACCCAAGTCTTCTGTAGCAGATAGACTTTCCAATCCTCCCAAAACCTATCATAGGAAAGGCTCTGTAACTTCAGAGGTGTTGACCAAGGGTGGTAACACAACCAAAGACACATCTGCCAATGAAGGTTCTTCTGAACCCAAGGCACAGCCTACAGATGTTGAGGTTCCTATACTAGAGGCTAGTTTGATTAAGGCCTATTCAGTGTCAGAAGAGTTGGACATTGATCAGCCCTTAATCATTCAGGATGACTCAGTGGCTGCTGATATGAGCACTGTGATCTCCCCACAACTGCCATCTTTGAACCTTGTTGAAGGTGGAGATGCTGCAGGATTAGGAGAAGGAGTTGAAAAGGAGATATTAGCTGAAAAATCAGAGGGAGTTGTGGATGAAAGAGAGGTAATCATCACTAAGATAGTGAGTGTACCACCAAATGAGGGTGGAATAAGTGAGGAAGGACAGGTTATTCTTGAAGTCAAATCTGAACTTCAAGAATCCCTTGATGAGAGGAGGCCTGATTCCTTGAGTGAGATCATTATTACAGAAGGGAGAAAAGAAAAAGTTGAAAATGAGAAGAAGACTGCTGATGTATCAGAGTCTTATATAAAAGAAATTGAGGGTGATGAGTGCTTATTTCCTAACTTGTTTGATTTATCTGATGTTGCAGGTATTTCTCTTGATCAAATTTTTGCAGATGAGTTCTTAACAGATGCACCTATCCAAGTTGACACAGGCTCAGCTCAAGCCTTACTTGGACTGCAATCAGAGAAGTTGGACTCCTTGGCTCATCAAGTCCAATCTGCTCATGCTGAAACTTCAGGAGCATTGAATGAGCAAGGAAGGACTCTAGCATCTGTAGAAATGAGGCTCACTGGCTCTGAAGATGTTGTGCTACCAACTCTTGAGGCAAGAATTAGTGGTGTGGAATCTGGTCTCCAAACCATCTCCACTGAAGTTCAAAGTGCCAAATCAACCATGGAAGCCATCTCAGAGGAGGTCAAGAAAGAGCAAAAGCTGCTGAGAGACAATCACAATGCTAATGTCAAAGCTCTCAGGCTAACTGTCAAACAAGCTATTGGGAAGAAGACTGCACTACAAAAGAGAAGAGCTGAAGAGCAAAGGCTAGCTATGGTCAAAGCTGCCTCAGAAAAATTTTCCCAAGAAGTGCTGGCCAACATTGCTGAAGGTGCAGTGGCCAACCTAACTGAGCTCTTAAAAGCCCAACTGGATGCATCTCTGAAAACAGCCATGGAAGAGGTTGTCCAACAAAAGATGAAGCCTGTTCTAGCTTTCCTTAGCTTGAGCAGTGATAGAATGCAGAATATACATGATGAGAATGTATATTTGTTGGAGGAGATGAAGTCCCTAAACCAGGCCCAATCCCTGATGGCCTCAACAATGAGTGACCTAAAGCCCCAGTGCTTTGATGCTGCCAAAAAGGGGGAAAGGGAAAGAGCTAGAGCAAAAGGTGCCTTGGTGATTGGGAGTCCAGTGAAAGGGAAGGACAAAGTCCCTGAAGGAAAAGGAAAAGAGCCAGAAATGCTGAACTTGGAAGATTTGGATGAAGAGGAGCAGTTAGCACTGGCATTGAAAAACTCAATGGCCTCAGCTCAAGAGGAAAGAGTAAGGCTACAGCAAAGACCAGGTGGTGAAGTGTCAGGTTTGGACAAAGATGCTGAAGGTGTCCAAACCAGAGGAAAGATCAAGAAGGCCCAAGGAAAGAAGAGACAAATTGAGAAATTCACTGACTTTCCTAGCAGCCTTGATCTTCCACCTGAATTCAGAATTAATGAAGATGAGCCTACATCAAAGAAAGCCAAAACTGCTGAAGAGCCCAAATCTACTGAAGAGGACAAATCTTCTGAATCTGGAAAAACTGCTGAAGGTACCAAGTCCTCTGAAGACATTGAAGAGTTATTTGCTGAAGGATTTGGACCTGAACCTAAGAAGAAGACAACAGTCCTAGCTCTTGATCCATCAAAATTGTTTCATGAAGGGTATGGCAAAGACCCTGAAACACAACAAAAACTGGCCATGATGAGGGCTCAAGAGAAAATGGACTTAATGGAAGAAGCCAACAGAGCAAGAGATGAAAGAAGAGCAAACTTTCAGAAACCAAGAAGGAGAAGAGCAACATACAGCAAGATGAAGCCTCAGCTTCTAATCCCAATGGACACCAAATATCCACACTTGGATAAATGGGTGCCAATTCAACTGAATGACACATGGGAAGAAGCCAAAAGGGAGTTTGTCTATGACTATTATGTCATTGACAGATGGAATGGAGGAGATGCAAACTCTGCCTTCACTGAGTTCATGCTAGAATACTACAGAGAGTTGTATCAACAACTACTTGCAGCTGCTGACATTGCAAGATTTGAACTCACAGCTCCCAAGCCAATCATATACATGCCTCCAAAGCTTGAAGGATGGATTGACCAAGCAAGAATTCTGAGGGAATTCACTGAGATCCTTAAGCTGAACAAGATGGCTCTTGGACCTAAGGGAACCAACCAAGAAGCCATGGCACTGAAAAGAAGAGTGTGGGCACAGTATGGAATGCTGCCACCTCCTGAGGATGATCTTTGAAATGGCTAAGTCTTCTGATCTTTCTTAATTGATCAACTATGCTGAAATATGGTCAAGATTGCTGATATGGTGTGATATTTTGGTTGCTCTGATCTGATTATGGATTGTTCTGATACAAGATTGGTGCTCTGATACAAGTTTATGCTCTGATATGCTTAGTATTGTTAGAATATAATGCTCTATTGTATTTAGTGTTGATGATTCATGCTCTGATATGTTAAATTCAACTATCAACATGCCTGTAATGATCTCTTATATGAATGATAGTTGAACTACTTTTGAATCAAGATACACTTATACAAAAATCTCTCTATGCCTATCCTTGAAACCTACTTGCAACAAAAACAGTGAATACACTAACACATTGTCTTTTCAGGAAAATTGATCTTAGTCATGTCCTCTGAAGATATATGTAATAGGTGTATACAAGTCACTTTTGCTTAAATTATGTAGGTTTTGGCATCATCAAAAAGGGGGAAATTGTTGGGAATAAAATGAGATATGTTTTGATCTAATACCAAAACCCCCTTAGACATGCCTAAGTCAATGTAAGTATACTCTAAGAATGTTAGAACATATAGATTATAGGATAGATGAGAAGCTGAAATGTTAGGCAGCTCTTAGAAAATTAGATGCACAATTTGAGGGGGAACCTATGCTTTGAAGATGATCAAGATCAAGTCCCCTCAAGGCTCAAATTCTGGAACAATCACTTAAGAGCAAGGACACTCTATGAAATCTAAGATGCTCTTATCAGGAGAGTTGTCTAGAGAAGATGCTCTTATGCAAGAACAAGATTGTAAAGCTCAAAAGGACAAGTCCAATGAAGATGCTCTTATCAGGAGAATTGTCCAGAGAAAATATTCATAAAGCTCTGATCAGGAGAGTTGTCCAAAGAAGCTAGCCATAAGAAAGTACAAGCTTACCTAGTTCAAAAGGACAAAACTACTCAAAGGTGTTCATCAGGAGAGTTGTCCAGAGAAGTCTACTCTAGGCATAAAGTGCTCTGATGCAAAAAGATTAAATACACTGATCAGGAGAGTTGTCCAGAGGAGTTGTCTCAGCTAAATTGATCAAGATCAAATGCTCTGAAAGCCTGAAATCAACTATGCTGAAGAACTTGAGACAACATGTCCCTAAAGGTCTTCAAAGGAATGAGCTAAGACCATACTCAAGAGAAATAAAGGGAAAGAGCCAAGTCATCTGAAGAAGAGCAAGCCAACCATGCTGAAAAGCAAAACTGCTGATAGTGATAAGGAGAGTTGTCCAGATGATAAGGAATGTTGTCTTATCATTGGATCAACCTTCAGAAGCCATGTCCAAGTCCTAACAAGAAGTCAAACATTGGGAAAAGTGCTGCAGAATGAAGACAAAACTGTTACAGCCGTTTATTACCCAAATGAGGACATGTCACTATCAAGAATCTGTCTTCCAAGTTGAAGAACTCAAGGAAGACATTTATAGCAATTTGGGGCTGCCTCTCCAACGGGCAAATCCTCCATTTTGTCTATAAATACAGAAGTGTGAAGACCATTTGAAAGCATCCAACTGACCTCAACATAATTCAACCTAGCTCAAAGTTCTTACAAGCTAGAGTGCTTTCAAAACTTTCAAAGACTATCTTAGTCTTCAAACACTTCTTCTAAGCTGAACCAAATTGTATATCCATACACAAGCTTAGAGAGATATCCTATCCTTATACACTGATCTTCATTGTAAAGGATATCTCATTAGTTGGAACCTTACTTCAACCCTTATATCTTTCAAGAGTGAAAGTGAGAAGGTTGTAGTAGTAGAAGTGGTAGGAGCTGACTGTTGAGAGAAGAACAGTTCAGTTCTGAGTTGAGAAGAGGGTACTAGGACTCTAGACATCCTAGGGATCAATTCACCAAGGAGTGGTGTTCTTGATCAAGTGCACCTTGGCACTATAAAACAAGTTAATTCCAAGAGTGAAGGAATTATCCTGTTAAATCAGGGAAAGTGGATGTAGGAGCTTGAGTCTCTGAACCACTATAAACTCTTGTGTTGTTTTGCTTTATAAGTACTTACAATCATTCAACACTGCACACAAAACTGATCTTTCAAAGATACATATTCAAAGACTGTGCAAAACTGATTTGGACAAGTTCCCTGAAGCTTAACTGGACTGTGTTGCATTGACTAAGTGATTTCAGAAATTAAAGGAGTCTAAACTTAAAGGGCCAACCACCATTCCGCACATATAACTCCCCTAGATAGTTATTCAACTAAGTACTCAATAGTACTTAGTAGTCTGATTATCTTAGAAGAGTTAATCTTCTTCAGCAGAGTTGTCCAAGACAACCTTGCTGAACTCTGGTTTGATCAAAGTTGAAAAAGAATTGCATACAAGTGTATTCCCCCCCCCCCCCATACACTTGTTATATACTCCTTTCAGGACCAACATTGTCACTCTAGGCCTTAAACTTACTGACCTGGTTAACTCATCTAAGGTTAACCTTGAACTGTCAGATAGGTATAGGGCTCCTGCTGACAAGACAGGCATAGGTGCTAAGACATCAAGCTCGTCTACTCTAGTTCCTAAGAACCCTACTATTTTCATCTCAAGCTCTTTGACTAATGATAAAGGAAAAGAACCAATGATATACGATATTGACACTCCAACTAAAGGTACTGTACCAAAACAAGCTCAAGTTAACATTCCAATTACCAAGGGAGGTAAAAAGAAAGTTAACAACAAGCCTGTTCCGTTTAAGACAAGTCAACAAAGGACTAGGAATCGTGGACGACCAAATCAGGTCAGATACGAGGATTGGTATCCCGAGGAGACTAGTACTAGACAAGTACAGACTAGACGACAAGAGTCTAGACCTCCTTTTATAAGGCAGTCTCAACTCTACTCGTCTAGACCTAGACAGGAAGGTCCAAAATATCGTACACAAGCTGTTCTATATCCTCCACCTTTGTCATATGATATTGAAGGAGAAGAAAGACCTAAACATGTCTATAAACCGTATGGACCTAATGCATATAAACCCTACTCTGACTATCATAGACAAGTGCCTGCTCAAGTAGAGATCAAGTCGAAAGGCTATCTCCAAAGAGTAGACCCGAACTCGACTGATAGGCCAGATAAGGACAACAAGGTCTTATTTTGCAACAAATATGGTCGAAAGCTTAGAAGATCAAACTTGTTCAGGACTCCAATGTACATTTGGATTCCATTGAACTCGACTAACCCCCCAGGACCCCAATAAACAAGGAGGGTACCTAAATTATGTAATATCATCTGATGCAGGGTCGACTCGATCTATACAAGAAGGGTGGCTCAATAGGAGAAACTTGGTACATAGACAGTGGTTGTTCGCACCACATGACTGGTACCAAGACTCTCTTATCAAGCTACCATGAACAAGAAGGACCAAAAGTAATATTTGGTGATAGCTCCACTGCTGTTACCAAAGGATTCGGCTACATTCGGAATGGAGACATAGAGATCCAAGATGTCTCATATGTTGAAGGCTTGAAATACAATTTACTCTCTGTTTCACAATTTTGTGATCGTGGATACAAGGTGCAGTTCAAGAGTCGCAAATGTGAAATCATTGACAAAAGAACACACACAATCTTACTGGTCGGCATAAGACAAGGAAGTGTGTACATAGTGAACTGGAACAGTTGTCCAAAGGACACCTGTCTACTTACTAAGAATCCTAAAGAACTTGGCTGGCTCTGGCATAGACGCCTCTGTCATCTAAACTTTAAGGTTCTTAATAAGATAGCCAGAGACTACCTTGTGGAAGGTATTCCCAATGAAATCTACTATAAGTCACATGTATGCACGTCCTGTCAGAAAGGTAAACAGGTAAAGGGTTCTTTTAAATCTATTCCATCCCTCTCAACAAGTAGAGTTCTTGAACTTCTACATATGGACTTACATGGCCCAATAACTCCTCCAACTTTGAACGGTAGAAGGTACACACTTGTTGTGGTAGACGACTATTCTAAGTTCACTTGGGTAGTCTTCTTACACAAGAAGAGTGATACACAAACACTTTTGCCTGATCTGTTGAAGAAGTTACAGGTTGAGAAGAATCAGTCAATTGTCAAGATCCGTAGTGACAAGGGTACTGAATTCATTAACTGCTATATTAAAGAATTTTGTTCTAAGCGTGGCATCCAGCACCTTACTAGTGCAGCAAGGACACCACAACAAAATGGAGTAGCAGAGCGAAGGAACAGAACTCTTAAGGAGGCCTGCAGGACCATGCTGACAGAGTATAATACGCCTCAGAAGTTTTGGGCAGAAGCCATCAATACTGCATGCCACTCACAAAATAGAAGTGCTATCAATAAAGCACTAGGTAAGACGCCCTATGAGGTATGGAAAGGTAGAAAACCCAGAGTTTCATATTTTCATATATTTGGTTGTAAATGTTTCATCCATAACAATGGGAAAAGCAAGTTGAATGCATTCGATGTTAAAGCAGACGAGGGGATATTCTTAGGATACTCCTCGACTAGCAAAGCATTTAGAGTATTCAACTACTCAACCCTCTGTGTGGAAGAAACACCACATGTGGTTTTTTAAGAATCTCAACAGGACTCGTCTGCCAATAAGATCAGTGAGAAAGTTACTGAGCTAACTATCGAATCTGACAAAGATTCAGAGGTATATGAATCCGTTCAAGCATACAATCCATTCATGAAAGCCCTCGAAACTGATGACAATGAAAGGGTAAGTGCTCAAGGTAAGTCTACTAGACCAGTTGACATGTCTAGACTAGTCAACTCGTCTACTCCTATCAAATCTCCTGATAATGATGTTGAAATGCATGATGCTATAACTGATCTAGATGATGATACTATGCTTACGAAGACTAGAAAAACATGGAAATCTGCTCATGATACGGAAAACATCATTGGTGACTCTACTATTGGTGTAAAGACTAGACGACAACTCTTTGAGTCACAAGAACAACCTAGTCCATCTCTGTTTTGCTGGTGTTGTTTCCTCTCATCTATCGAGCCTAAAACCATCAAAGAGGCTTTAGCTGATAGTAATTGGATCATCGCTATGCAAGACGAGTTGAATCAGTTTGTTCGAAATGACGTCTGGGAACTTGTCGATAGACCTAAACATCATAATGTAGTTGGCACTCGATGGATTTTCAAGAATAAGAAAGATGAGAATGATGTAGTTGTTCGTAATAAGGCTAGACTAGTCGCCCAAGGCTATTCACAAGCTGAAGGCATAGACTATGATGAAACATATGCACCTGTTGCTAGACTAGAAGCCATTCGATTGTTCCTTGCATATGCTGCTTACATGAAATTTACCGTATATCAAATGGATGTTAAAAGTGCATTTCTTAATGGTATTCTTGCGGAAGAAGTATATGTTGAACAACCCCCAGGTTTCGAAGTTAAAGGTAACCAGGTATACAGATTAAAGAAGGCCTTATATGGACTAAAGCAAGCTCCAAGAGCCTGGTACGATACTCTTTCTCAATTTCTATTAGAAAATGGTTTTACTAAGGGCAAGGTAGATAGAACCTTGTTCAGAAGACAAGAAGGGAAAGACATTTTACTCGTCCAAATTTACGTAGATGACATCATTTTTGGATCACCTAACAAAAAGCTGAGTGAAAGTTTTTCAACACTCATGCAAAGTAAATTTGAGATGTCTATGATGGGTGAAATGAATTACTTTCTTGGACTTCAAGTAAAACAGACCCCAGAAGGGATTTTCATAAATCAAGCAAAATATACTCGTAATCTACTAGACAAGTATGGTATTAAGACATGTAAATCTTCTGGAGTGCCTATGCAACCTACTTACAGGATGGATCCAGATGAGAATGGTAAGTGTGCTGATCAAACTCATTACCGTGGACTTATTGGTTCATTACTGTACTTAACTGCTAGTAGACCTGATATTGCATTTTCTGTTGGTGTATGTGCTCGCTTTCAAGCTAATCCAAAAGAGAGTCATATGGAAACCACTAAAAGGATATTGAAATATTTGAAAGGAACCATCAATCGTGGTATATGGTATCCCTCAAATGATGACTTATCTCTAAGTGGCTACTCTGATTCTGATTTTGGTGGTTGTAGAATAGATAGGAAATCTACATCTGGTTCTTGTCAATTCTTAGGCACAAAACTCATTTCATGGTTTTCGAAAAAGCAGACAAGTGTTGCTACCTCTACTACTGAAGCCGAGTACATGGCTGCTGGTAGTTGTTGTAGTCAATTATTATGGCTTATTCAACAGCTTAGAGATTATAATATCTGTGAATCAAATGTTCCTATTTTCTGTGATAGTAATAGTGCAATTGCCATTACACAAAATCCTGTTCTGCACACACGATGTAAACATGTCGATGTTAAACACCATTTCATACGTTATCATGTAGAAAAGAAGGATATTCGCATGGAAAAGATTCATACTGATTTTCAAAGAGCTGATATTTTCACAAAACCATTAGCTGAGGCCCGATTTCGTGAATTATGCATTAGTCTAGGACTAATTGATCTTGATCCTACTAGTATGTAGAAATGTACTAACCAGACAAGTACAGTCCTAAGAAGAAAGAAGAAACAGATAAGTTACCACAAAAGGAGCAGAGCACTCATCTACTCATTCAATAGACAGGTATACAAGGTCAGACAAGTTGACCAAACAACCCGATGAGGAAGCTGGTAAAGCTGAGGGTAATACTAAGGGAATAAACATTTAAGGGGGAATCCTTGATTTCTTAAAGATCCTTATGTTGACTCTTTAGTTTGGTAACAATCATCTTGTTTGAACCTTGATCATTGACTTAAATTAATATTCATTCGAATTATTCTACTCGACTATCTGTCGCACAAAATAAGACAGGTACATAAAGTTGTTCGACGTTCAGAATAGACACGCACAGTTGAAGGGGGAACTCGACTAGTACTCATAAGACTACTCGTCTTGTGAAATTAAGTCTACTCGCCTTATGAAGATTAGGCCTACTCATCTGTTCTGGATGGACTCGAACAGACAAGCTAAGTTTTCTTTGATTTAAATGGGTTAAGTGTTTGTGTTTATTCGAAACAAATTAAGGGTATTAAAGTAATTTGATAGTGTTAAAATTTGAATATCCTAGAATTGGATTTATACACCCCTATTTAATGAGGTGTACACATTCATTTCGCGCCAAAATATGAATATGTTAGGTCAGATGAGTACACTCCTCATTCTACCAATAAGAAAGGTGGATTTCAATTTTTACAAAATCAAATCACATTTTCGTCTCGGTTCCGTAACCGAATGCCAAAAGTCCCGACCGTTGGATCTAATCCTTCGATCTTGACCGTTGGATCAAAAATTCAGTTTTAAACAAAACCCAACACTTACACACATTCTACCCACATTTTCTTAACTCTCCTACTTGCGCACACATTGATTTCTTCCTTATTCGATTTTTTTGTTCATAACAAATCATTCAATGTCGATTCGTTCTATTTTCGATGTCAGTTCCAACATGTAGGCACCATTCGATCTAGGGAGATACATAAATGACAACAAGGTGCATGTTGAACCATCTCTGTTCTTCAAAGGAAATCACAAGGAAGGAAATATGGAAATCTTGACCAAATGCATCAGATGCGGTCTAAAGCCCTACCTAGAGGCGTTTCCTCAAGTTGTTTTGGAGGAAGAGGTTCTGGAATTTTATGCCAACGTCAATAGACAGGGAGATGTAATTGAATCTTTTATTGATGGAAATCGAGTGGAAATCACTCGGGAAGTTATGTTCGAAAGATTAAGGCTACCCATCGGAACGATTGATGTGGAGAAGTATGCTGAAGGACAGGAGATGAAGTATTTGAGCATCTTCTGTGGAAAGAAAATGAAGCTCAAGCCAGATGGTAAAGCTCCTACAGCCAAGAAGGGTGAACTATTGGAAAAATATCGCACTTTGCTGGACATAGCAAGCAAGATGCTTCTATGTGCCACTGGGTCTCATGACTCAGTTACCCAAGCCAAAACAAGAATAATGGCAGCTATCTATGATGGAATCACTGAGGGTAATTGGTTTAAGCTGATAGCTGACAGGATGATGTACTTCGAAAGAAGTGTTAGAGTGGATGTTGATACTCGAAATTGGGTAGTATCACAGGCTGTTGGATATGGAAACAAGCTGAGTATTTTACTTCCATTTTTGCTGCCCAACAAGAGTGATTGGAGCAAAGGAAAGCCATTTCATCCTCTTAAGTTTTACTTAAAAATTGAAGCGATGAGGAAGCAGGCTGCTGCAAGGCCAGCTGCCCCAAGGCAAGTTCAAATTGATGATTCAGAAGTGTTGCCGTATGCCAATTCATCGAGTTCTTCACAAGATGAGTCTGAAGAGGCAGAGTCCAGTGCAGACGACTCAGAGAAGACTCAGTCAGATGAAGAGTCGACTCAAGAGAAGGAGTCGAGTGATCAAATTCCTGAAATGTACACTCTAGTACGAGTTGAATCGCCTACTCGTCCAGTCGAGTCGAGTATACAGGTTGGTACTTCTACTCAATCTGTTTCAATTCCTCTCTCTCTCCCGTCTACTTCTATTCGAACCAAGGCTAGGTCACATCGATCTAGGCCTCGACCTGTACCCCCAACCTCACAAGCACTGGCAGCACGACCGCTGAGAGCCAGTCATCCCCTATACACTCCCATAAGTGATACAACTGATACTCCGACAGTTGTCACACCAAACCAAGCTACTTTAGAGCCCCCAGAAACCACAGTCCAAAATCTCTCCTTATCCTCAACAGAATATGTTGAACCTCCTCACCCATCTACTTCAGATAAGACGCCAGTTGCCACTGCAACAACTGAGATAGGGACCCCACCTACTCAGACCCCGTCTGAAGTTAGATTCGAATCCTTGGTATATTATCCCATGAGTCTAAGAGAAAAGAGAATCCGTTCGAAGATGAGCAGAAACTTGAAGAAGAAGCTCTCGGCTATTGAAGTCGACTATGCATCAGAACAGTTTGAAAAACTTCTAAGAGTATGCACTTGGGTGGCATTGAAGAAGTCTGGCACAGATGATCTTTTCGAAGTTATCTTAGGGAAAGGTGGCATCTCAAACTTTATGGACTGGGAAATGGAACAGAAGGAGACCAGTGGTGTTCAAGACCACTCCGAGTTATTCCCAGCTCATGCCATCACTGCTCTTGCTAAGAGATTGCTAAGCATTCCTGATGATTTGATGTGCTCAGAATCGAAATTTGATGTGGGCATTCAAGTTTCAGATTCAGATTTTGACAATGATATGGTTATGACTGAAGCCACACAAGCTGAAGAACTCCAGTCTACTGATCCTATATTGGACTTAGACAATGTCTCAAATCAGTTGAGAGGCATTGTGTTCAGATTTCAAGTAGATCATGCTAACAGTCCAAGGTCAGATTTTGCTTTTATTAATCGATATTCTGATGATTTACTTCCCATTGAACTTTGTGGATATATGGAGAAGTTGCACGCTTTGTTGAGAAAGGACTTGGCTGATGCTTTTAGGAAGGCTAAGGAAGCTGAGTTAGCTATAGTGCCTTATTGTCCGTTTCCAAGTCTGAAAGCCATAGCTGGAAGTGTGTTTCTAGAATCAGAAGTAGTAGAAGACGAGGTCTTACCTACTGCTACAGATGGCCAAATACTTGAAGTATTATTTGTTGCTGATGATGTGATCATGGAAGAAGCCATTCATGCTGAAGTTGGTCAGTCTTCTCAAGGATTTTCCACTGCTTCCTTAGATGAGTTGAAAGCAGATTTGAAAGGTGTTATAAAATCGTCCATTGATGATTTTCTCAAATCTGATGTGAAGAAGACTCTTATTGAACAAAACAATGTCCTTGTGACAAGTTCAAAAGATATGATCGTGAATGCAGTCAATCAGATAGATGATGAATTCAGACAACATATGTTTGAGCAGCTTGAAGGATTTCTCCAAGATCAGGTAGAATACTCAGAGAAGAGTTCAGTCGATTTTGCTCGTGTTCTAGCTACTGAATCCAGGAAGTTGGAAAGAGTCTATAGAGCAAGAATCGAGGTTGCTGATGTTCAGAGGAAGGAAGCTTATGATCAGCTAGCCCAAGCTAAACAGATTATTTCTGCAATGACTGATGAGAACAAGAAGTTACGTTTGACCGCAACACATTTTAAGAATGAGTTGAACTTGTCTACTCAACAGCTGGAGTTGGTGGCAACCAAGCTGGACAAGTTGAGTCAAAACAGTTCGCATGAAAAGCAGATTGAAAGAGCTACGAGTCTAATGAAGCAAGCTATGTATGAAGAGATGACTTGGTTTACTTCGCTTTTCTCTCTCCAGGCTACTGATGAAGCCAAAAAGGGGGAAGAGACAAAGAAGACAAAACCAATGGATACTAGTGCTGAGATTAGTGCTGAAATTGAAAAATCTAAATCCAGTGCTGAGCCAGAAGCAAAGGAAGCTGCTGAAGCTATGCAAGATCTCAGAAGGCCTAAGAGAGGCAGAGGCAGGTTGGTTAAAACTGCAGAGGTTGAGCAAGCTAAGTCTGATGAACAGAAAAGATTGGAGAAGGGAAAAGGTGTTGCATCTCCAGAAGCTGAGGTTCAGACCAGACGAGTCAAGAGAAAACTAGCTATTGAAATTGAAGAACCAACTGCGATTGTTGAGAAGAAGCAGAAGGTTGTTGATCCAAGTGATGAATCTCACTATGCAAGCAAGAAGAAGATTGAAAAACATATTGAAAGATTGCAGAAATTGAAGGCTGATGAAGAAGAAGTGGAAGACCAGTTCATTGATTATTTCATTGACAAAGAGCATCGTCAAGAATGGCTCAAAGTAAAGAGGCAATGGGAACTGGATCACTGGATTATTCGAAAGTACGGTGAGACTGAAAGTCCAGACGAGTTGTATGCCATGTTTGACAAATTCATGGAAGGTCAAAACAAATTGCTTTGGAATTTGATTATGAGGATATCAGCTGCTGCAAACTTCAACATCTTAGTACCGATCTTTCCGAAATGGAAGTCACCTATGACCAGTTCAGGAAGAAGAGTTGATATTAATCAAATCAAGAAATATGAAGAAGAATTGTTAGATAAAGAGAAGATTGAAGATGAAGATCATATAAGTGTTATTCACAGGAGACTCCTAGAAGCATTCTGTGTTCCAAATTCAGAAGAAGGTACTCTTTCAGATTAGTTTTTTTTGATTACTTAGTTTTATTTTGATTAAGTATTTGTAATCTCTACTGATCTTATTTCAAAATGAATGAAAAGATAAGTACTATTTGATGTTTAAGACAAGATAACTACTTAACTAGTCTACTATTATGGAAAGGTTCAAGTAGTTTTGGCTTCATCAAAAAGGGGGAAATTGTTGGGATATGAATCCTACAACAAGTCCTAAATGATGAATAAAAGATAAAAGATAAAGTTTTGATAAGCCAAAAGAAGACTTGAATATTTTCTAAGTATTGACTGATCTAGTCTAGTTAAAGTTAAAGTCATCTTGAACAGATCAGTAGAACTCAAAAGACAAGTACTAATTCAAAAGACAAGTACTAGTTTTAAAAGACAAGTATTATTGAAAGATAAGTACGATTTATAAGTACTTCATATTTGTTATTTGGATATGTTAAGATTGTTATTGAGCTATGAATAATTGTTGTATAGAGCTCATGATTTTAAATGTAATAGATAGATTCTTTGTATAGTTTTATATGTTGACTAAGTTTTGTAACAAGAGCTTAAAGTAATGTAATAGTCTTGTTAAGATTAGTTGATAGGACTAGATTAGTTCTATGTTGTAATCTGAAGAAGTCTACTGCACTAGATAAGTAGAAGATGCAGACTACTATACAAGACAGGTACGACTCAACAAGACAAGACAAGAAGACTAAAGTTAGTTACAGAAACGCGTATTGGAAACAAGACTGAAGAATTAGTTAAGGAATAACTAATTAACTGAAGAAACGTGTGAAAGGATATGAGGAATCAGTTACAAGTTAGTTTTCAAGAAAAGGTTGTTACACAACTGAATGTTCTTGAAATTGGAAGTCTATAAATACCTCAAGGTATTTAGCATTCAAGGACTACTGAAATATTGATACTGCAAGCATTATTGAAGATTCAAGTGAAGAAATTACTCTCAGAGATTGAAGTTCAGAAAGTGAAGCTACACAAGTCAAGTGAAGAAATCAGAAGGCTACTACTGAACGAAGAGAAGTTTTATTTTCGTTTATTGTTTCAAGTTGCTAGTTACTTGTAAAATAGCTAGTAAGATCGAAGATATATCTGGAGATATAATCGAGAAGATCTAAGTCTTATTTCTTGGGACTTAAAGCCACAAGAACATATTGCTCGATTGGAAGAGTTAATAAGAATTTCACAACTGGGTTTGTGAGAGTGGATGTAGACAAGTTGTCGAACCACTATAAATCTCGTGTTTGATTTACTTTACTGTTTTGTTTGTTTGAATTGATTAATTGTTTACTTGTTTAAACATACATAACTGAACTAGACTAGCTGAGTATACTTATAACAGAGTTCTCGAAATAAGTTGAGTATAAACTTTAATTGGGCTCATTGTTAATTTCGTATTCCGCACATTGTAATTCTGATATATCGAAAGATTTTAGAAAAGTCTATTCACCCCCCTCTAGACATTTTCTTTAGCTTCCCTCGATATTAACTCAACTTAGGGACCTACAATAAGTTTTACATATATATTTTCGAGCTCTATTTTTTAAACGCATTAAACTTATAATAAATTTAAAATAATTGCAGAAAAAATTACTTGAAATATAAGATAAAAGTTGTTGGTCCCAAAGTTGAGTTAATAATATTGAGTAAGCTAGTGAAAATGTCTAGAGGGGAGGGGTGAATAGACTTTTCAAAAATCTTTCAATATATCAGAATACACAATGCGGAATAATCAAATTACTAATGAGCCCAATCAAATTTATACTCAACTTTTATTTAGATCTTTATCTTTGTTAATTCTTAATGTTCTTGATTAACCAATTCAAACAAATAACAAACAGTAAAGTAAAGAACACAGAATTTTATAGTGGTTCGACAAATGTCTACATCCACTCTCACAATCCCAGTTGTGAAGTTTTATTACTCTTCTTGAGCTTCTTGTGGCTTAGAGTCCCAAGATTAAGACTTTGATCTTTTCGATTATACCTTCAGGTATATCTTCGATCTACTAGTAATTTTACAAGTAACTAGCACACTTGTTTTACAAAACACAAACTTAAACTTGAAAAGTAAAACTTCTCTTTGAGTAGCCTTTGATTCTTCTCTTCAATTCAGTGGCTTCTTCTTCTTCAATCTCCTTCAACTCTGTGAGTTCTTGCTTGTAGACTTGCTCTTTGAATTCTCTAAGATCAGTAATTGCTCAGTAGTCTTCAGCAGTAGGAGATCATACAGTATTTATAGAATTTAGTATGACAGTTAGCAGTTTGTGAACTAACTCTCAACTAACTCTAAAACTGTTTTTACAAGTAACTAGCACACTTGTTTTACAAAACACAAACTTAAACTTGAAAAGTAAAACTTCTCTTTGAGTAGCCTTTGATTCTTCTCTTCAATTCAGTGGCTTCTTCTTCTTCAATCTCCTTCAACTCTGTGAGTTCTTGCTTGTAGACTTGCTCTTTGAATTCTCTAAGATCAGTAATTGCTCAGTAGTCTTCAGCAGTAGGAGATCATACAGTATTTATAGAATTTAGTATGACAGTTAGCAGTTTGTGAACTAACTCTCAACTAACTCTAAAACTGTTTTTGTAACTTTTTCTTGTAACCGACTTTGTAACTTCCTTCTTATTCCAAGTCAGCATATCTTCAAATATCTTCAGTTACTCTTTAAATAAGCTTTCCAAACTTATTCTTCAATTTCACCAAATCAGCACAGTAACTTACTGTTCTGATTTTTACTCTTCGGATTTTACTGTTCGGATTTTACTCTGCTGAGTCAGTCAGCACAGTAACTTAAAACTTTTCAAAACTTCTCCAGATTTCTTCTAAGCTCTTCTTCAACTCTTCTTTGAAGTCTTCTTATTCTGAAGTATTCCTCTGAGTCTTCTTTAGTCTTCTGATCTTCATCTAATCTATTCCTAATCTACTGTTCTGAACTTTTACACTGCTGATTACAATAAAATACAACTTTACATGTATAAAACCTATCTATACATCAACTGGACTATATACAGATGAGTATATCTAAGTCCTACACTATAAGCTGTCTATACAATACAAAACATCAGCTTAGTTCCTAACAGTTCATATATCAGATCAGTAACCAATAAGATCAGTAACTCATAAGATCAGTAACTCATGTAAGTTCAATAAGATTAGTAAGTACTAAGATTAGTAAACACTTAAGATCAGTAACTTACATATAAGATCAGTAAACATCTAAGATCAGTAAGTATATAAGATCAGTAAGTATATCAGATCAGTAACTCAAATTTCAAATATCTCATATAAGATCACTAAAATTATTCTCAGTTTCCATACTCAGATCAGTAATCTTATTTCATATGACTCAGTTAAGATCAGTAATTTTATTCTTAATATTACCAAATAAGATCAGTAAACTTACTTCAGTTAGCATTAAGATCAGTAATCTCAATTTAAGTTTCTCATCAGATTAGTAAGCTTAGATTCAGATGACTTAGTTAAGATGACTTAGAACCACATATATCACTAACTTTAAGTTGCTTTTGGCCATCAAAACATACAATCATCAATTAGAATATTGTTTATAGGATTCATATCCCAACAAAAGTAATTATAATATACAATTGAATAACTAATTAAATAAAGAATTGTACACCCCAATTAATAAAAGTAAATTTTAGATTAATGTATTTTACTCAGAAAAACATTAAATAGTTCTAAAATAAATTAAACTAAAGAATAAAATGAATACTAAAATAAAGTTAAGTAAATAAAATAAAATTTAATTTAATTAGTCAATGTTAAAATAATAAGAATATAATATTTGGAAAGAGTTTATTAATCATATCTTACTCAACCAATAACTTAATTACACATCATACTTTATAAAATTAACAACTTCATTAAATTATGACACATAAGTCAAATCAACCACAAAATGACACATAAGCCAAATTAACCACAAAATGACACATCATCAATTTAAACTCCCTATTAGTATATAAGGGGATTATATACTATAGAAGTAGTGTATTATGTATATAACAAATTTGGTAATCTTGTAAAATAACATAATTATTTATATAATAAATATTATGTATAAAATTATATAATAAGTTTTACACATATATTTTCGAGCTCTATTTTTTAAATGCATTAAGCTTATAATAAATTTAAAATAATTGCAGAAAAAATTACTTGAAATATAAGATAAAAGTAATTATAAAATACAATTGAATAACTAATTAAATAAAGAATTGTACACCCCAATAAAAGTAAATTTTAGATTAATGTATTTTACTCAGAAAAATATTAAATAGTTCTAAAATAAATTAAACTAAAGAATAAAATGAATACTAAATAAAGTTAAGTAAATAAAATAAAATTTAATTTAATTAGTCAATGTTAAAATAATAAGAATATAATATTTGGAAAGAGTTTATTAATCATATCTTACTCAACCAATAACTTAATTACACATCATACTTTTTAAAATTAACAACTTCATTAAATTATGACACATAAGCCAAATCAACCACAAAATGACACATAAGTCAAATTAACCACAAAATGACACATCATCAATTTAAACTCCCTATTAGTATATAAGGGGATTATATACTATAGAAGTAGTGTATTATGTATATATAACAAATTTGGTAATCTTGTAAAATAATATAATTATTTATATAATAAATATTATGTATAAAATTATATAATAAGTTTTACATATATATTTTCGAGCTCTATTTTTTAAATGCATTAAACTTATAATAAATTTAAAATAATTGCAGAAAAAATTACTTGAAATATAAGATAAAAGTAATTATAAAATACAATTGAATAACTAATTAAATAAAGAATTGTACACCCCAATAAAAGTAAATTTTAGATTAATGTATTTTACTCAGAAAAACATTAAATAGTTCTAAAATAAATTAAACTAAAGAATAAAATGAATACTAAAATAAAGTTAAGTAAATAAAATAAAATTTAATTTAATTAGTCAATGTTAAAATAATAAGAATATAATATTTGGAAAGAGTTTATTAATCATATCTTACTCAACCAATAACTTAATTACACATCATACTTTTTAAAATTAACAACTTCATTAAATTATGACACATAAGCCAAATCAACCACAAAATGACACATAAGCCAAATTAACCACAAAATGACACATCATCAATTTAAACTCCCTATTAGTATATAAGGGGATTATATACTATAGAAGTAGTGTATTATGTATATATAACAAATTTGGTAATCTTGTAAAATAATATAATTATTTATATAATAAATATTATGTATAAAATTATATAATAAGTTTTACATATATATTTTCGAGCTCTATTTTTTAAATGCATTAAACTTATAATAAATTTAAAATAATTGCAGAAAAAATTACTTGAAATATAAGATAAAAGTAATTATAAAATACAATTGAATAACTAATTAAATAAAGAATTGTACACCCCAATAAAAGTAAATTTTAGATTAATGTATTTTACTCAGAAAAACATTAAATAGTTCTGAAATAAATTAAACTAAAGAATAAAATGAATACTAAAATAAAGTTAAGTAAATAAAATTTAATTTAATTAGTCAATGTTAAAATAATAAGAATATAATATTTGAAAAAAGTTTATTAATCATATCTTACTCAACCAATAACTTAATTACACATCATACTTTTTAAAATTATCAACTTCATTAAATTATGACACATAAGCCAAATCAACCACAAAATGACACATAAGCCAAATTAACCACAAAATGACACATCATCAATTTAAACTCCCTATTAGTATATAAGGGGATAATAATAATTGTTTTTATTTGTTTGACATAATAAAATTAAATATAAGTAGTTGTTATTTTTTTATAGTATATAATATTAGTTATATAATTTTTATATGATTTTATAAAAATAAGTGTGAGAATGAAAATAAGTGAATAAAAAAAATAATAAGTGAGAGAATAAGTGTGTGAAAGATATTAAAGTAAGAGAGAGAAGAAATAATGAGTGGTTGAAAAGGAAAATAGTGATTTGATTGTATAAAAATAGGTGTATTATAGGGGTGGATTGGTATTTGGATTGAGAGAAATTGAATTGGAATTGGGATTGGGTCAATCCAAATCCGGATTGGTCAATCCCAAAATAAACACCGCCTGAGGGAGTTAGACTGTGAATTTTAAATTCACAATCAATTTCAATTGAAATAACTTAAAAATACATGAATTTAAAATTACACGGTTTTAGTAAGAATTTGAAATTCTCTTAATTTTAACTAAAAAATATGTTAAATATTTGAAATCCATTCATTTACTTTTTAATCTAAATAAGTTAATTTAGATTATGAATTTAAAATCCACACCTAAATCCCTCCCTCCAAACACAATTTAAGATTTTTTTGTAGGGGTAAAAATAATATTTTAAGGTGAGTGAATTAATCTACGTACTATGAATGAGTGTTGAAATAATTAGGTAGGTGTATTTACCAATTAAAAATATGTAAATATTTAAACTATTCTGCAATTTCAGGGATTGCTTGGAAACAAAAAGATACAATTATCATAGCATGCATATTAAACTTTAATTTTTGAATGTATTTGGGGATTTTGCCAAATTGTCGTAAATCATCACAATTGTACAAATATTCATCCAGTCTCTAATCTGATTGGAACAAGTGTTTGCATTGCAAGATGGACACACTTTTAAAAAAAAAAAAGTATAATGAGTGAAGTGTTGAGAGGTAATTTGTAAAATTATATGGATAAAATAAAAAGAAGATTGGAAAGAGAGTAAAAGTAGTTACATTTTGTGTAAATATGTGAATATTATGAGGGTGGAGTTTATGAGAGAGTTTCCTTTTATAAGTGTGCAAACAATTGTGGGAAGGACAAATAAGGTAAGTGTGCAAACAGTTGTGGAACAGAGGGAGTATAAGTTTAGTTTTGATGGCCAAAACCAGATTAGTACACCAAGTGTTAGAGTAATAATTTGTAATCTAGTGATATGTTACCTAAGTTGTTTTATAAAGTTTAGTAGAAAAGAAGTCTAAGTCTTAGTATGTGGGATCATCTGTATGTATATCAGTTGATACCACATCTGATTAAACGCGCGTTTACTCAAGACTTAAAGACTAGAAGACCTTGAAGCTCATTAGTGAAATCAGACTGAAAGGCCCTTGTATACCTTATCAGCTGATAGAAGCTACATGATGATTTGCAACAAAAAAGAAGATAACCAACAGATGTGAGCTTCAACAGATCTTGTCTAAGGAAGCATTAAAGAGCTTTAAAAGGTTGTTCATCTGTCAGATGACAGTTAACATTTAAGATGATAACCCCTGTAAGAAGAGACATTCATTGAAGATGCATTAAAAGCAAATAATAACAGAAGACAAAGAGAATGTCGGATATCATCTGGTAGACTCAAACAGAAGACAAGACTGCAAGTTTAACAACTCGGTTGATGTGAACCAATGAGAAGATGACAACATAGCTATGGAGTTGACTTGGACTAGAATTTCAGAGATCTTTGCAGAAAAGTACAATGCATTAAATTGACATTTAATGGATATTTCCTTTTAAGGTAATATTGTACTAGAATACAAGGAATACATCAAGTCATGAAGATCTCGACCCAAAAATAGAAGATATGCTGCAACGACTAGTTCCGAGCTCATTTCATCTATAAATATAAGACTTGTTCTTTGGAACAAACAACGGAAATTCTACGCGAAAGAACTCATTAGTTGTACTCAAGAACACTTAGCATTCTGAAAGCCTTCAATCGAGTTCCATAGAGACAAAAAAGATTTTATATCCTTAGCTCTAAGTTACCGATTCTAAACCCGCTTTAAGATTCCTATCTTTAGAGCTTAAAAATCAGTGTGTTTCTTTCACACTGAAGTTGGTTATACACACATTTTATTTTACAAGTTAGAAACCAAACCCTATAAAGAGTACTTGTTCGAACGGGACTAGGCGAGGGTTAAAACCCTCTTTAATTGGCGACGAGACCCACTCTCGCAAAGAAGCGACAACACGCGCCCTCTTTAATTCGCGAGTGGGGGTGCCCTCTTTAATTCGCGAGTGTGATTCTGCCCTCGTAAATAGGCGACGGTGCTCTCGCAAACAAACTAGCGAGGAGCACTTTGGCGACAATGTGTGCCCCTCGCCTATACTGTCTCCAATCTAGTTAAAGAGGGTGACTCCCTCACCCTTACCCTCTTTAGATGGGCAATTTTTTGTAGTGTTCTCTATACACCAAGTAGATCAGTATACACTAACGTGTGTGTATTTTGATCAAAAGTCTTATCTTGAAACTATAAAGTTAACAAGGAATATAATATCACGATTTGAGTCGTGAGAGTGGACGTAGAACAAGTTGTTCAAACCACTATAAATATTGTGTTGTTTATTGTTTTTATTATTGTTATATTATTTGTTCATACTTTGCATTCAAAAAAAAAAAGACATAAGTTTTCAAATGAGTCAAAATTCACTAAATATAAGATTTTACAATCAACAGATATCACTATGAGCTGATAACATTCGTTGTCTTATAAAGTCATTCTTTATACAAAATTTTTCATTCAACCCACGAGTCTAAACGTTTAGGACCTACACAATTCCGCACTAGTAGTTGTTGAGATAGTTTTCCATCTGACCAACTGATATAGCAATCATTAGGTTTGTTATCTTTATCTGCTAATCACACTAGCACTCTCTATATCAGATCAGATCTATTTGCATCAGACGATAGAGCATATAGTTCTTCTGATCGTTTCATCTGATCAACACGATAAAAAATTTAAAAATATAGAAAGTCTATTCACCCCCCTCTAAACTTTTCCACCATTGATACTCGTTTATGGACCAACACATACTACATATGATGTTTCGACGTAATTTAAAACACACATGTCTTGAACATTTGAACTAGATGTTTATATTATTTTTATTTGCAAAAAAATATATTATGCATGTTCAGCATACAATCAGTGGCGAATCCAGAATATAGAATTTGGGGTACGAAAAATATTAAGTACTTCATTCGTTCATAAAAAATATGTTTGTTTTCCTTATTTATCTGTACACCATAAGTATGCACATTTTTTTTTATGGAAACGATCACTTTATTTTTACCTCACAACAACTCCACTACACACTTTATCTATTTTTTCTTAAAACTTGTGTCCAAATGTTTGAACATACTTTTGGTGGACGGAAGAAGTAAAATACTATTTAATAAGTTTGTGACTTGTAAGTAAGAGAAACAAATAGATGTGTAGTTGCGTAAAAATGGAGAAGATGAAGATTAATGAAAAAATTGTTTGTCGGCCTTTTTCAAGATTGGTCAATTGGCCTTTTATCTTATGAGTTGTATTGCAACTTTACCAAGGGCGCGGTTATACACACACACCAACTATTGAGGACATCTACTGGCCGAATACACACACCGTAAGTTGAGGACACCCACCTGAAAATTCCAAAATTACACTTCTCCCCATTAAAACCCTAAATCCTTCCCTCATTTCTCAAACTCAGTACACCCACTCCATTTTTGCCCCCTCCCCTCGGCGCCGGCCTCCTGTCCCCTATAAAAAAAATAAAAAATTATGCAACCCTCGTCCCTCCACCACGATCGTGGCCCCTCCCCTTCGCGGTCGCACCTCCTGCTCCTCCCCTCGGTGCCGTTCGCGGCCGCACCCCTCCTGTGCCGTCGCCGCTGTCATACGAAGGTACGTTGGCTTTGAAATTTTTGTTACGGATCTAAACAAAAAAATTAGGGTTTTGATTTTTTGTTAATTTTTTTTATTTGTTCGAATTTTTTTGTCGAATCTCGTTACTTCATTCGATTTTTTTCTCGAAATATTGTGTCCGATTTTTTTTTTTCGAACAAATGAAAGTTGTTCATGAATTTTTTTCGAACATATTAAGTTTGTTCTAGAAATTTTTTCGAACATCTTAACCTTGGTCATGTAAATTTTTTGAACAACTTTTTTTTTTTCGGACAATGTTGATTTGTTCGAAAAAAATTTTTGAAATTTTGTTTCTCTAATTTTTTGTCTGTTAAGTTTTTTTTGTTTTTTTTGTTGATTTTTTTAAATTTAAGGATGATGGTTGTTTTGATATTGAAATGAAATGAGTGGGTGTACTCATCTTCGCTTCTTTTTTTAAATTTCACATGAGGGGTATATGAGACATTTCACATGCCCTATAGAATGAAAAAAAGTTATGGTAGGTGTCCTCAATAAGTTGGTGTGTATAACAGTGGCCCTTTATCAAATACCAATTTAAATCCATTGGACCATTATGCATAATTTGATTTAGGGATACATTTTTGGTTTGACGAAATTTTTTTATCGACATTTTAACTTTTTTGCATAATATAAAAAAAAAAAAAAAGGTTCCAATTTGCGTAACTGGATCCGCCCCTGCGTACAACAATGTTGCTTAAACCAAGAGACCTAAAATATCACCACAAAATTCGAGTCCAATTTTAAAACTACAATAATTTACTTTATCCGTCCACAAAAAATATGCTCATTTTTTATTTTATGAAAACAATCACTTTATTTTTATCTTACAACACCTCCACAATCCCTTTACTTTATCATCTTTTCTTAAAACTTATGTCCAAAGGTATGAACATACTTTTAAGCCTTGTTTGCATGGTGGATTGGGATGACTAAACCTTATATTTATGAACTTATCTTTTATTTGTTCACATATAAATATAAAAATTAAATATTTCACACATAAATATAAAAATTAAATGTTATCAAACATGAAAGTAGGTATGTTTACCAACCAAATCCAACTCTTAACCCATCAATCACAAACCTTTAGAGGATGTTTGTTTTGAAATTATGTAGAATGGAGAAGATCCTGGATGAGGAAATTTTAGATGGGGAAATCCTAATAAATAATAATTGTGTGTGTTTGTTTTGAGATTTTGAGTAGGATGAGATGTAACTTTATGTCAAATCAAATTGTGTAAGAATAGTTGAATGAAATGTAATAGTAGAATGTAGGGGTAGTTAATATATAGGACATTTCACCTATATAGTTTAAAAATAAGAACAACTTATTTAAAAGTTAGAAAAAAGGACAATTGGGTTTATAAATGTACAATTATACCCTCCGTTTTAATTAAATTCGAAAGTTGGATATTCAATTAATATAAAATATTATATTCAAATTAGGATTTGTTAAAAACAGTAATAATCGGAAATCACGGTCATTAATACTCTCGAAAGTTCAAACATTCCTAAAACAGAGTTGGAGTATTGGAGAAGCTAATTTACATAATTTTCGGAAGAGAGTTGCAGAACGTGTTATCCAACTATTAACTAAGACTTTTTCAACTCTAGATATTTTTAAAAATTAGTATTCAATAATAAATGTATGCAATACTTTATAGAAAAATATACAATAATGCGTTCAAATATTAGATATAATAATTTAGAATTATATAGAATAAATATTAATGATTGTCATATTAATGATAATTGTAACTTCTCCATTAAATTAAAATTATTTAATGTTATCTTTATGGGAACTAAAAAAACGGTTTAAGCACCCGAATAGACAATATTAAACAATCTGGATGGAAAATCGTAGAAAAAAAAATACATACGATGTAATTACTTAAGTAATGTGGAACAAAATATATGCTTGTGTATATGCAAAAACAATATGCACATTGTAATATGTGTCGTTCATATGCAAAACACACTAGTTTTATTTATATTTATGATTACTATGATAATCATAGTATTATTACGTAAATGATGGTTTTATCACCTAACCAAAATATATAATATAATATAAAAAAACTAAATATTCGGCAAAAATAAAATTGTTCCACAAAATTTACATTTGTTTATAGATTTTATATATAAAAAGAGTTATTATAACATTGACGTGTACATATTATGCAAAAGTGGATATCAAAATAAAAAAATCATTTTATAAATTGTAATATATAATATTATTTATATAAAAATCACCATTGAATATCACTATGTTTGAAAATGTCAAATATAAATTGTTGGTTTGGACTACGTGAAATAATTGTGGGGAGTAGTGGATATATTTAAAATTAATAATATTATATTAATGATGATTGAATTAAAACTTGTGGATTGTAACTTTCCATGAAATGTAACCGGTAATAAGTAATAACTGTCAATAATTATGATTGGTAAATTAAAATCTTTTAATATTAATTTTATATTTGTATGCATTATTTTAATATGAGATTCATTATTCTGATATTATATTAATGATGATTAAATTAAAACTTGTGGATTGTAATTTTCCATGAAATGTAAGTGGTAATAATTGCCCATAATTATGATTGGTAAATTAGAATCTTTTAATATTAATTTTATATTTGTATGCATTATTTTAATATGAGATTCATTATTCTAGTAATGAAGACATATCTAATTAATGCATATATTGAAATATATGCTAAATATTTAGAGCATATGTTAAACTATACGTTGCATATAAGCTAAGATTGTAAATCATGTGCAAAAAAATATCATATAAACAAAAAAAAAAAAAAACATACGCAAAATATAACAAAATATATTTGGAATATATCTTGCTAAAATAGTATATACTGTTTAATTAGTATTTGTTATTACAAATTGTTCACAATATTACTTAACCACTATTAAAAATGTATGAAATTATATTTAGTACTCCATATTACATAATATAATTTCTTTAATATATGAACAAAAGATTATATATTAATAAAAATGCAGTCTGTAAAATAATATAAATATGAATATTTAATTCAGGTATAAATCCGATTTATAAGAAGACTACTGAATATATAATAATGTGATTAATGAATACAAACTACATATGATCAGTCCACCTTAATCAATATGATTAACCAAATATCACATTACAAAAATTAAATATAGAAGGACAATGAGAAAATGTATACCTCAATACATTAAATTGATATCTATTAAGAAATTAAGAAATTTGATAAATAAAACCAGAAAAGTGGTAAAACACTAGTACACCAGAATCATAATGCATAAAATAACTAAATCTTATAAACAAGATACTACAATTGAACTACTCTGCAATATTAGTTTTATCAGTTCCAAACACTCCGGCACATGTCAAAGAATCGTGCCTGCCCTTTTTATCGCACCTCTTACAAATTGTAGATTTTACTTTCGGAAATTCACCGTAGGAAGTGATCCTCTTTTGCTTAGGTCTACCTGGGGGCTTCTAAAGGATTGGAGGAAGTATTTTTTCAAATTCTGCAACAAATTCAGTCTCAAATCTTTCTGTTTGGGGAATAGGGAACAAGTCCACCTATAACATTGTTTGTATTTAGATGTAAAAAAACACTCCTCAACAACATTATGAATGGATGTGCAGTGCTTCTTAATCACAACCACTGCATGGACACATGGAAACCCTTTGATCTGCCATTCAAAACATGTACATATATTATGTTGAAGATCAACAGTGACAGATGTTTTTGAAGATACCTCAAACTGACCGTTCGGATACAACGAAACTGACCGTTCAGATAATATGGGCCACATACCAATTATTTCATTAACAATGTCTTCTAACTTTGAAGATTGTTGAACACGGATCAACTTGGTTTTCTCCTCGAATTCGAACTTTAAAATCACAGCATATTCCATCTCTGATTCTGTAAATTAGCTTATCCAATTAACTCGTTCAATAAAACCCTAAATCGCACAATATAAAACAGTGACGATGCAGAAAATATTGAAGATCGGACTTTAGGTATTTGGAAGAACCATGAACTAATCGAATTATTGATTATTGCATTAAGACAACACCGAACTAAAAAATTGCATACCTTGATAATGGAATGATTCTCGTATGAGATATCGCAAATCAAACTTTATGTATTTTGGGCAGTTCGGTGATGATCGCATATCGTAGATGGGATTTGGGTATCGAATTATTGATTATTGCAGCAACACCGAATAAAATTGCATACCTTGACAATGGAATGATTCTGGTATGAAATATCGAAGATCGGATAGTTGACCGTGGAATGATTCTCTTATGAGATATTATGATTTAAAATTTAAAATCTAATTTTAATTTACATTATTAGTGTCTTATAAGAATAAGGGCATAATAGGTTATTTGGTTATGAATTTGACCTTAATTCTAATAATATAATTTTTTTGTCTCTATTTTTAATTGTGTCTATAGGAATGTCCCTTATATTAGTTAAACTCTAGAATGTATAAGTATTTTTAGGGGTGGGTGTAGTTGGATAGGAAAATACGGATGTAAAATTTCGAAGTAGAACAAGACGTGGGACGTTACGTCTCAAGTTCAGACGGGTGAGTCCCAAAACAAACACCGCACTAATGTTGAGGGAGATTAATAATTTAGCGCATTTCAAGATTTATGATAAATAAAAAGGGAAAATAGGGGGGTGTATTGTTTGTGGATTCTGTATGATTTTTTTGTACTTTCAAAGTTTGGGGTATTCAATTCGAATTTTAAAAAATCTTTTAAAATTTTGAGGTATTCAATACGTATTTTAAAATGACTTTAAAAATCTTTAGGTATTCAATAGTCTATGAATTTTAATATTCTATGGATTTTGCTGGATTCTGCCCCAAAAATATAAATAAATTGCACTATCCAAAATCTCTTCTAAAAACAAGAGATTTCAACGAATTCTTTTAGAAAACTCTGAAGACGAAAGATTAGAAGTAGGAATGACAATATTGACCCGACCCGTGGATATCCACCCCACCCGCGAGCTTTGGATCAAGTCAGATTCGCCCCATATTAAGTATAAGTTGAGTCTTATGCCCGACCCGCGAATATCCGACCCGCCCGAATTAATATATAAATTATATATATATATAATATTAATTTTTTTAAAAAAAACACTTCACATTACAAAAAAACTCTTTGCATCAATATTGAAGTTTATGAGATTATATGTAAAATTAATAAAAAAATATATTCCACCTGTAAAATTTATGAAAATTCATATAAATCAATAAAAAAATCAGTCAAACTCTTCTATAAATTTTATAAATCTATTATTTTTTATTTTTTAAAGTTAAAAAAAATTCAATTGAACCTCAATTAAATAAATATACCCTCCTAAATACATTTGTGCGAGAATCTTAACAAATTGTACTATTGCCTTTAGAGACTTGTACTGTTCAGCTGTTTTACCCTTTTTACCCTCGCAATTACATTGAATAGCTCAGGGAGCGGAGCAGCAGGACAAGGCTCAAAGACGAGAATACCCTCCATATTCTCTGCTATTTATGTAGAAGTGCGACAGTAATTAGTAACTTTTTCGACTTACTCTCTCTCTCTACACACTCTCTCACTCTAGAAATGCAAAAGGCCTGAGCAGTGCAATTAGACTGAATTATTCCAGTTAGTTTTAGTAATAATAAACTGCGAAATTGGGGGAAAATCGAGAGAAAGCAAATGGTTTCAGGGAAAGGTAAGGAGAAGGTGCCTGACGGTGGTGGAAAGGGGAAGAGAAAGTGGAGCGGCGGCAAAGCCGACGATGATAAGACAGGCCGGAAGCGAAATAACCGCGGCGTTGTTCAATTTTTCGAAGATGAGGCGTATCAGGTTGACGAGGACGAGGATTCAAGCGACGATTCCTTTTTTGATGGTAATTGATTGCTTGAACTGCTTTTGTTTCTCGACTGTGTTTTGGTGCTGCATTTGCTTGTTTTAGTCATTGGCGAACACATGAAAATGTAGGGTTGTCCATGTCATGTTCTTTTAGGGTTTTTGTATTTCATCCTTTGTTTGGGTTTTGCGGGTAATTTTTTGATGAAAAAAAATGCCATTGCTTAGGGTAAATTTAAATTGGACATTTTTTGTTGTTGCTGCATGTGGTCTTTCTCCACTTATTTTTGTTTGGGGGAGGGGGTGGATGGGTGGCCTCTATTAATTTACTCCTATTGTTTGAACCTTTTAATTTATTGGTGTTAAATATGAAGATGGTGTGGGGTGTGGGATTTCATGGGGGTGAGTATCCGTCTTCCATTTGCACACAATCACATATGTCCGTGTATATGTGCAATGGACTCTATATTTAGCACAAGGTGGAATGCAGCTGGTGTAGCCATCTACGAGATTGATTTATGGTGAAATGTTGAGTGAGGTAAATAGTGAGTAATTTTTCTGTGGATCGTGTTGCATGTTAGTTAGGGGACACTTCCGATGTGTTGTGAATGCAGTAATTCTACTTTTCATATGCTTGCATGCTTTCTGCTTCTGAATTTAGTTGATTTTATTATCCAACTATGAAACTGTGTTGACCAGTATTTAGCTCTGTCTAGAGCATTACTTTAAAAGATGATAGATACAAAAATTTGCCCTGATTTTCTAGTTAGTGACTTAGCGGAAATTGTAAGAATGTACTTTTTTTCTTTTTTTTTTTTTTGAGTGCAACTATCAACTTTGCTCTATTTTCTTTCTCCTAAATCTTGAAACAGATCTTGAAGACGAATTTCCCTTTGATCTTAATGACAATGACAAATCTGGAAAAGCCCCTGTCCCTCCTTTTATACCCAAAGAGGAGGAAATGAGCGAGGAAGAGCTTGAAAGAATGTTGGGAGAGCGATACAAACCCGGCTCTAGTTTTGTTACTTATGCAGAAGATGGCCATGAGCACAAAAATTCCTTTGAGAGAGACATATTTGTGCCTTCTCCCAAGGATCCAACTATCTGGAAAGTCAAATGTGTGGTAGGTGTTGTATTGTTTGAGTGATGCGTTAATTATGTTTTGGGCAATGACTTTTCTCAGATTTCTGTTTCATGCTCATATTTTCTGCGTAGATTGGACGTGAGAAGTATTCAGCTTTATGTCTTATGCAAAAGTTTGCGGATTTGGACTATTTGGGAACTAAGCTGCAGATAATATCTGCATGCGCACTTGATCATGTCAAGGGATTTATTGTTGTTGAAGCTGATAAGCAACATGATATTTACGAGGTGCTCTTCTTGATCTTGTTCGAATACTTTATATTAATTCATGTATATTGATATTTATGTGTATACATGCATGGATTTAGGGTTAAAATATCTGGTGCCTTCTGAATTATTATTTTTAATTTTTAATACAGGCATGTAAAGGTCTTTCCTCCATATATGCAAGTAAAGTGACTGCAGTTCCAGATAATGAACTATCTCGTTTGCTGTCCGTTAAAAGCAAGTCCAGTGCAATCTCAGAGGGTATGTTTGCCCGCGTGAAGAATGGAAGATATAGAGGTGATCTTGCACAGGTACGATACTGTTCCTCTGCTGACTAGCTAATTTTATGGTTTATCATCTGGTAATTCTGCACACATCACCTGTTACCTAAATTTTATTATTGTTCACTGACTTTGCAAAATACTACAAATCTACTTGTAGGTTGTTGCAGTGAACGATCAGCGGAAAAAAGTCACTGTGAAACTGATTCCCAGAATAGATTTAAAAGCAATGGCTGAAAAATTTGTAAGAGTTCAATTTTTGTGTAATATTTTTTGTGCATAGAAGTTTTTCTTCTGTCTTTAGATTTTGTTTGCATACCTAATTATGTCTATGTGTGCAATTGAGCTGTATAGTTTGCCCATTTCATGAGTAAATTCAACAGAGCTGAACTTCATCTTTTTAAAGCCTGTCCGATCTCTTTTTATCTGCCAAGTATTTGCTTTTTCCTTGTTACTAGGAAGTAATTGTGGATATGAAAGGATATCAATGACCTGATATTTAGATCTCTGACCACTAAGCTCTTACTCATCTACCCCATGATATCTACCTCTTATGGTTGTTATAAGTAGCTAGGTCCTTCAATATATTAGTCGTTTTTTTCAATTTGATGATCTGTATAATCTGATCGTGCAATTGTCGAATATAACATCTGAACTTTACCTCTAGACTTATTCAATTTACTTTCCTCCTTCCCCTGTGATATTTCTGTTGGTGTGGGGTTTTCCTTGCTAGTGATGGGTAAAGTAAAGTATATGTTTCCCTTCAGTGTGTATTATTTTCATTCATTGTTTGGTGGGCCAAAATTATTTGTTTAGGGAAATATATAACTTTTGTTCTTGAGTTGTGATAAGAATTATGATCTAATAAGTGTGTGCTGCCTTGTGTTTCATATGTTCGTATAGGGTGGAGGCGTTCCTACTAAAAGGACTGCCATCCCAGCACAGAGACTGATATGCTCTAGCGAACTTGAGTAATTTTCTGTGCACCAATTTCTAAGTTCTCGTTTTTTTTTTCCATTGTTTATATAATTTGTTTTTTATTACACATCAGGGAGTTCCGCCCTCTTATTCAATCCCGGCGAGACCGTGAAACTAATCTAACGTTTGAGGTTCTTGATGGAATGATGCTGAAGGATGGCTATCTGTATAAAAAGATATCAATGGATTCATTGAGTTTTTGGGGTATAACACCCACTGAAGATGAGCTCTTGAAGTTTGAGCCATCAAAGAAGGATGAATCTACTGATGTTCAGTGGCTTTCTCAACTTTTTGGTGAAAAAAAGAAAAAAGAAAAGGAAGTCGAGAGTAGCAATAAGTCAGGCAAAGGGGGTGGAAAGTCAGAGGGGTCCTCTAGTGCTTTCATAGGAAATAATTTTGAAGTGCATGACCTAGTATTTTTTGGGTACGTCTCTAATTGCTATTAGGCAATGTGGTGGGTTTAACTGTTGTGTCCATTGACATGCTTTTTTCTTCAATTTTTTTGGCAGTCGGAAGGATTTTGGTGTTGTCATTGGCTTGGAGAAGGACGACACGGTTAAGGTGATGCATCATATAGTTCATCTCTCTCTGTGTATTAGGATCTCTATACATGTGACATGTGTCTGTCTCTTGCCCTGTGCACATGTATGTGCTTTATAAATAATCTCCATTTTTGTGTCAGATTATAAAAGAAAGTTCTGAAGGACCATCAGTGGTTAATGTTAAACCTAGTGAGGTAAAAAGTGCATCTTTTGATAAGAAATTGTTCTCTGTGTTGGATCGGCACTCGAATACTTTAACAGTCAATGACAATGTCCGGGTTTTGGATGGTCCATTGAAGGTACATCAGCATTATTTAGCTAAAAACTTCAAGTTGTTAGCTTTAATTGGAGTTTGTGTTGATGTAATGGGCATTTTCTTATTAACTCAACACGTGCAGGATAAACATGGAATCATTAAAAAAATCTACAAAGGGGTACTGTTTTTGTGTGATGAAAGTGAACAAGAGAATGACGGTTATACATGTGTCAAAGCAAAATTGTGTGAGAAAGTCAATCAATCTGGTGATGCATCAAATGAACAGGTTTGTGTTGCTTAATCAGTTGGCAAAGCATGATTTATACTCAGTCTTATTTATGTCGGTGTCTATTTGGTTTCAGGATAGTGAGCCAGTGCTATCAGGTTTTGCCGATGCACCATCGTCCCCCAAAACCCCTTTGTCTCCAGATAAATCTTTCCAGGAGAGAGATAGCAAAACCAATTGTATGTTTAACACTGACATCTTTATCCCTCTAGTCCTGCTTTGGAGTTTGGACTTTGTTCTTATCTCTTCATTGGCTCTTCTGCTGTTACCAATGCAGTTAAACGTGATGATGGAATGTTCTCTGTCGGCCAGACATTAAGAATACGAGTGGGCCCTTTGAAGGGCTACATATGTCGAGTGATTGCTGTTCGTCGTTCTGATATCACAGTAAAACTGGATTCTCAGCATAGAATTCTTAATGGTAAAGTTTTATAAACTTTTGGTTCTTTGTTATTAATTTGGCATAATTTAGTTATTCAAAGGTGTCTCATGTATTCCAGTGAAAAGTGAGCATTTGTCTGAAGTTCGTGGACGGAATACTGCCACCGCCCAGGGGTACCAGATAAACATAATAACTCAAAATAATATCATTTTTTGTACTTTGTAAATTACTCTGATCTGTCTTCCCCCTCCCCCCTATGTAAACAGGGAGGAGTCCGCCAAACCATTTGATTTTCTTGGAGCACAGGATGGTGCAAGTGGTAAGAATCTATTTCGGTGTTGCACTACTTTTCCCTTCACCATCTCTCTCTCTCTCTTGTAATGTTTCTTTTTTATTCATGTCCTTATCCACTCTGCCTGTTGCTGTGAAATACCTATCTGTTCCGAAGGCTGGATGAATGGGGCAGATGCAAGCGGATCCACCGAAAGGTTGAATTCATAACTAAACTAATGCTTATTTTTTAATCTCTATATTTTGTGATATATGTCCATATTATTTTGGAGCGCATAAAGTAAAAACTATTTTGGCTTAGTCTTATTCAAGTTTTACAAGTCAAATGGATAGTCACTATATGGTGATATTAGTATATATACATAGCAGTGATTTTAAATTTACACAAATTATTTTCTGTTATTTGCAAGTGTCAATTCTATTATGCAAAAACTCTTTACTGTTATTTTCAAGTTTGGTCAATTTTAGAGTAATTTTTGTTTTCGTAGGAGATATCTTGTTCTTGCATCTTTGGATACAAGAAATGAGAAAATTTGTGTTTTAAATCCAGATAAGAAGTTAATGGCTAAAAGTTGACAATTTTTTAGTGAAATACAAAGTTTCTGTTTACGACTAATGGGAAGATGAAGCACCCAGAGAATAATCTGCTATGCCTATTTTAGGAAACTAACCTAGTGAAACTGATTGTCATGTGCGTTTTGTCAGTTGGTCAAAATATCTGAAGATATTCCTTTTTATGTTTGTCTTTGTGGTCATTGTTAATTTCTGGTGACCTGCAATATCCATGCATGTATTACACCATCTCTTTTCTCTACTGAGCTAATATTGACGGAATTTCCCTTGCAGGAGTTCCTGGTCTACATTTCCTTCTTCAGGCTCCTCGGTCTGTTTCAATATTATGAATTTATTTTCATTGTACTGATGCAATATTTTCTATAACAATGATTATTTGTATTTTATAGCTTTGGAAGGGATCTGGTTCTGGTGATCCTGCTGATAATGATGCTAAGAAAGGTACCTATGTATAGACAACTTAATAGCTAGTGCGTGTTTCGGAAAATGTGTCTAAAATGCTAACCTGAACTAGTTTTAGTAGGAGCATCAGTTCTACATAACTTAAAATTTTAAAATACTTGATTGTTCTGGATGTGAATATACGAGGCATTTTCTAGTGAACTAAAGAAACCAAGTTGGATATCAGTATTTAGTGGTTTTCTGTTTATTTCATTTTCCAGTACCAATAAGTACTGATCATCTCAATGCCTAATCACTAAAATGAATAAAGTAGTGCCAACTCAGCTCATTTCTCTTTAGTAAAAGCTCTAGGTCAGTGCATTTAGGTTGGATATCAATATTTAGTGGTTTTCTGTTTATTTCATTTTCCAGTACCAATAAGTACTGATCATCTCAATGCCTAATCACTAAAATGAATAAAGTAGTGCCAACGCAGCTCATTTCTCTTTAGTAAAAGCTCTAGGTCACTGCATTTAGGTTGGATATTTTCCATAGAAACATTCTTGTGTTAGCCTCAACTTCACCTGGTTTTATGGCTTTTGAAGCAATGTGCTTAACAAGAATATGTGTGCACAGAGAAATGCTTTTAGCTTAATCTTTTTGTCTGTAACAGGCGCAGAAGATTCGTCGTGGGGTGCAGCTGCAGTCAATAAGAGTGAGTCTGGGCAAGCTGATGGCTGGGGAAAACCCGCTGAGCCTCAAGAGGACAGCTCTGGTGGCTGGGGAAAACCTGTTAAGCCTCAAGAGGACAGCTCTGGTGGCTGGGGAAAACCTGTTAAGCCTCAAGAAGACAGCTCTGGTGGCTGGGGAAAACCTGTTAATCCTCAAGAAGACAGCTCTGGGGGCTGGGGAAAACCTGTTAAGCCTCAAGAGGAAAGCTCTAGTGGTTGGGGAAAACCTGCTGAGCCTCAGAAGGACAGCTCTGGTGGCTGGGGAAAATCTGTTAAACCTCAAGAGGACAGCTCTAGTGGTTGGGGAAAACCCGCTGAGCCTCAAGAGGACAGCTCTAGTGGTTGGGCAAAACCTGTTAAGCCTCAAGAGGACAGCTCTGGTGGTTGGGGAATAGCTGCAGAGAAGAGCAATGGAGGTGATACTTCTGGCAAAGCAGCCTGGGGCCAGTCTGGAGTTTTGTCTGAGAAACAGACCGATGGAGGTCTTGATCAACCAGAAAGTGGGGGATGGGGTAACAAAGGTGGTGCTTCCTCCCAAACTAATGTGGAAACGGGTGGGTGGGCGATCCGTACTGATAAAAGTGATAGCCAGAGTGGCGGATGGAATAAACCTAAGTCAGCTGGTGCTGACAGTGGACCTTCATGGGGCAAATCAGAGGGCACATCTTCATGGGGCAAGAAAGATGGTGGAGGCTCAGGTGGAGATCAGGGATTTGGTGGCTGGAAGAGTGGTGGAATGGGAGATGATGCAAACCAAGAGACAAGTTGGGGAAGGTCAAATTCATTTGATGGGGGCCGTGATTCGGGAGGAAGGAGGGGAAGAGGAAGGGGTCGAGGGGGAAGGGATAGTTATGGTCGGGGAAGATCTTTTGATCAGGGCCAATCAAGTAGTTGGAACAAAGAAGGTCAATCTGGTGGCTTAACTGATGCTGGGAAAAAATCAAGTTGGGGTAGCGATCCAGCTGGTGGTTGGGGCAATAGTACGTCCAATGAGGATAATAAGAAGAGTGGTGGTTGGGGTAATGCAAATGCATCTGGGAAGGATGAGGAATCAAATTCCAACCCTAGCAATTCATCTGGTTGGGGTGGATCGTTCAAAGGAAATGATGAAGCTGGTGATGGTAATCTTGGTGTTTTGGGCAAAGAACCAAAACCAAATGAGGATAACAAGTCTTCTTGGAACAGTGCGCCCACCTCGTCATCTGGTTGGGGCAGTAATAAAGCTTCAGAGGAGAGTAGCGGTTGGAATAAGAAATCTGCTGACAGTGGAAAAGATGGGTCGAGTAGTTCGTGGAAGAATGCTAATGATGGTTCATCAACTGGATGGGGTCAAGGTAATTGGTCCAAAAGTGAATTTGGTGGGAACCAGGACACTAGTTCGGGTAGCAAAAGTAGTTGGAACTCTGGGGGTGGTTTTGGTGGAGGCAACAATCAAGACGATACTTCAGGTGACGGTGGAAGAGGCGGAGGTTGGGGAGGCCGTGGTGGGAGAGGTGACCGTGGTGGTTTCCGGGGTAGAGGGAGATCAGATCGTGGTGGTTTTGGAGGTAGAGATGGCTCTGGCAGGGGAAGATTTGGTGGCAGAGATGGGGGAGGATATGGTGGTGGTAGGGGGGGTTTCAGAGGCCGTGGAAGAGGTGACTGGAATAACAGAGAAGATAATTCAAATCAGGATAAATCCAATAGCTGGGGTAAAAGTTCAAACAATGACGGTGGGGGATGGAAAAGCTCAAACAATTCTGGTGGTGGGGGCAACAGTTGGAACAATTCTGGTGGTGGGGGTAGCAGTTGGAACAGTTCTGGTGGTGGCAATAATCGCAGTTCAAGTTGGAGTCAACCAAAAGAGGATACAACAACTGGCGGATGGGGCAATGCAAATGCAACTGCTAACAAGGATTCTGGTGGATCTGGTGGCTGGGGATCATCTAATGCATCTGCTAACAAGGATGCTGGTGGCTGGGGATCATCTAATGCATCTGCTAACAAGGATGCTGGTGGATCTGGTGGCTGGGGATCTTCTAATGCAACTGATAACAAGGATGCTGGTGGATCTGGTGGCTGGGGATCATCTAATGCATCTGCTAACAAGGTTGCTGGTGGATCTGGTGGCTGGGGATCTTCTAATGCAACTGATAACAAGGATGCTGGTGGATCTGGTGGCTGGGGATCATCTAATGCATCTGCTAACAAGGATGCTGGTGGCTGGTGATAATCTGATAAGAAAGGAGGATGGGTGAGAACATCCAGGTAACCCTACGTTCTTAGCAACTCATAGTTCCGTGAGAAAGGATAGCAATTGTTACTTGCTGCAATTACAATCGTTTCTCTCTTTAATTTCTCCTCACCATTAGTTTGGTAGTGACGTTATCAGGTAGCTGTTCTTTAGTTTGATCTGTTGCTGAGTTCGATTCCATTTATTCTGCAGCTGTAGATGATCGCCAACCGTTGAAATGTCTCACCATGGAATTTAATCTTGGCCTACAGAGCACTGCTTGCTTGGGGTACATTAGTTCGTAACTTGGGAGTTTGCAAACTCACTTTACTTATGCTTTCTAAAAATCTGGACTTATGCTATGGAGATTTCATGATGTGTTAACTGGGAATGTTTTGTCTCTTTTGAGCATTTTCTGATATCCTTTTGTTAATGGAAGAATACATGCATGTATATGCATATGCATGGTTATGGTAATTTGATAACTTATTTTCTAGTTTATTAATGGTATGCCTTGTTTAATTGTTTTCTAACTGAGGCTGTTTGGTGTGCTTATTTCCTGAATGGTATCGAGGGTTTGGTACCGCCTCATCTGTCATGAATTTATTTTCTATGGTAAATGTGAGGGGAAGGGGTCAATCAACACATATTCTACTTTGGTGATATATCTTTTGTGCATTACTTTTAATACATGGCATGTGTCATTATTGATGTTTTGTGATGTCATTTATCACAATGTGTTATGTATTAGTGAAACACGATGTATATCACAGGATTAATTCTCTTTATGCATTTTTCACTTTCCTAATTTGCAAGATGTATATCACAGGAAATGGAGATGATTTACACTTCATTATTTAGATTTTAGGCATTGGGTGTGTTTACGGTCAGGAGTATGGTTTTATTTTTCGATATGATTTAATCTCTTATCTGTGTTGGACTTTAGCTTATTACGGAATACTAATATTTTTAGCATCAAACTTGTTACTAACCCCATGTCCATTTTTTTGGGTTACAAATTTTAATAAATATTAGTTAATTTATATATAAAGTAGATAAGTTAGAGGTATTGAAATATTGTGGGGTCTATTTATAAATAAAGTGATTGTATTTTTTTTTTGTTAGAAAGGAATAAAGTGAGTGTATAGGATAATAGAAATATAGAGTGAATGACCATTTGAGTAAATAAGTGATGGATAATGTAAATATATTATTTTTAAAAAGTGAATAAGAATAATAAAATTGGATAACAAATGTACAGGCCACCCAAAGTGATGTTTCATGTAACTTAACTCATCATTTGAGACCAAAGTGATGTTTCATGCAACTTAACTCATTATTTGAGATTAGAGGTTCGGTTTGTTTGTTTTGTTTATATTCCATGTTTAGAACTGTTAGATCAATTGTTTGTTTTGTTAATATTCCATGTTTAGAACTGTTGGATCAAATTGATCCGTTGATACCTGGATCCTCTCGCAACATGACTCCCGCTATGACTTGCCATGTGTGGATGAGGATGTCGAAGTTTGCTGAAACGGTTATAGAAAACGAGAGAGAGAGAGAGAGAGGATATGATTCGATAATATACTAATGACAATACGTAAAATGAGCAAACACTCGGGTATATATGTAACAACTAACGAGGCCAGGCATACCTGAGCCAACCTACAAAAACAAACCAATTACAAAAATAAAGAAATAAATGAATTAAACTCAACCAATCCGTAAAACTATGTCGTATCAACTGTCTTCCTACGTAGTGTAACATAACTCAGGAAAAGAATGAAGCCCCCTCTCTCGTTTATGCAATTTTCACCACTGCCTTTGTATTGTAGTATAAAGATGCTAAATTAGAAAAAAAATAAAAAAAATGGGAAAAGCAGAAGGGAATATTTTTATAAGAATATTCTTAAAAACGAAAATACTAAAATCACGAATATTAATTATTAGGGCCGGCAGAAATACGTCTATTCCTGAAATTACACTTTAATCACTTTTTTCTGGAACTCCCCCAAACACCCCCTAAATCTTAAATAAGATTACGAACAAAATCATAAATAAATACTAAAATAACCGAGAAACCCCCCTAATTCGCTCGTCGAATTTGGGCTGTGTTCCAGTTCGTGATTTTTTGAATTCATTTTCAGGTATTTGTTTCCTCTCGCCTTATTTTGGTTATCTATTTATTGCGAAATAGATTGTGATTTATCTACTTCTCGCTTTGCAGTTCTCTGAATTTTCTTCCTATTGCTTTGATTGCAATGCTGTTGGAAGTTACTGGAACAACAGATTAAATGTTAAGTTGTGGATAGTTGGAAGACTAGAGTATTAGTGTGCTAGTGTTGCTGTGAGTGGTTTCTGTTACTGTATTTTTCTGTGGGTCATCGTTCTTGTTTTGGTGGGGTACAACAATGTTGAACAAAATTATGAAAAGGGGGCAAAAAAAGGTCCTCAAAATCTGATACAATTGAACCTGCAATGCTACTTCATTGACCTCGAGTGTGACTGTCAATCATGCATCTCGGCTGTCTGCTGTTGCACTACGTCCCGTGACCCTTGCCACCGTCCCACAAAACCCTGGTACGGTTAAGGTCCTGCAATGTTGGGTGAAAAGGAGATCAAGAGGAAAACCCTTGCACAGAGCGTGTTGATTTGGTGCAATCAGGATAATGCAGAGGAGTTTTTGAAGATGATATCAGTGAATATTTTCCGGTCCTTACCCCTTGCAGGGCATGCGAATACGGGGTCAGAGGTTGGAGATCATGAGGAGGATGGGATGTTCATGGATCCTTCCTGGCCTCACTTGCAACTTGTGTATGATTTACTTCTAAAATATGTTGTGTCATCAGAGACGGATACCAAGATTGCCAAGAGGAATCTTGATCATTCATTTGTACTTAAATTGCTCGACTTGTTTGACTCTGAAGACATGCGAGAGCGCGGGAGTATTTGAAACGATTCTTCATTGGATATATGGGAGATTTATGGTTCATATTTGAGACAGAGAGGTACAATGGTACTGGTGAGCTCTTGGAGATTCTTGGAAGTATTATAAGACCCTTCATTGAGAAGGATTACAGGTTCGCTGATACTGTCATTAAAGGGGTGCTAAAGTATTGACCCATCACAAAATGAGGTAAGGAGGTTCTCTTTCTTGGAGAACTAGAAGAGGTTCTGGAGGTTACACAGTCAGCAGAGTTTCAGTGTTGCATGGTACCTCCGTTTAGAAAAATTGGATGGAGACTCAATAGCTCACATTTCCAGGTCTGAAACTCCATACTTTTGGATACTGTTACGTTAATGTTATACTTCAACTACTTAGAACAAACTCTTTTGCAACTAAGTGATGTTCGACATCTTAATGTATCTGCTGTTAAGAAATTTCACTTCTAGAGCTTCAGAAAGTTTGATGGGTATTAATGTTATGTTAAGTATTAAACATTCTTTCTAGAACTAAGATTGGCATTTAGATGTTATATATATGAATATATCCTATGTTTGGAGATAACTAGTGCTGATTGGAAAAATGAACCAACAGCTTTTATGTAAGGTCCTCTTCAGACAGAATGGAAGTTTTTGAAAGTATTATCCTGCTCGTAAAAGAGGGAGGGGAAGCATAAACTATTTTCAGCTTTTATGTAAGGTCCACTTCAACCATTTATCATTATCAGCTTCAATAAAAAGCATAAACTATTGATTTATTTAATCTCAACAAGTACAATGTATATGTCAGAAAGATTTAGGATCGAAGTAAACCTTTTCCTTAGGTCCACAAGTTTGCAAGAATCTGATATTTTTCTCGAAATTAATCTCTTTCTTTAAGATCTGTCATGTAAAAATCTTAAAAAGACAAGAAACGCATCCAATCCAGACAAATTCCTACTAAATTGTGTGCCCTTTGGCAATAGCTTCAAAACCCCATTATGTTTCTCGCTACCCACATCTGGTTAATTACTCAATGGTGAAAATAGACTAATTCTTTTTACTATCATGCATTCAAAAGTGTTATTTGCATTGCTTTTGTATGCTACATTCTGCTTTTTACCTTCTGTACCTAAATCTAAGAATTTATAAATAGATACAATCCGCAGGTTCTAATATATCTTATTCCAATAATGCTACAACAGGATTTCAAAAGCTCAGTTAAATGAATATTCAGAGAAAATTGAAGTTATAGAAGCCAAATTAGATGTTGCTGAGGTGAGTTGGAGTTTATTTTATTTTTTGAGCTGCTTATTTGTTGGATTTTAGTTTATTCCATTATTTGCAAATAACGTTTGAAGTGGAGAGAGAAAACACTAAAAACCAAATAATTTAATAACAGCAACTGCAGAGCGGGAACTTCTTCATTACAGAATCAAATACAACCAAATATTAGGGAGGGAACTTCTTCATTACAGACTCAAATACAACCAAATATTAGGGAGGGTTCTATTAGAAAAAAAGGAAAAATATTAGGGAGGGTTGCTGTATCAGTGTTGATGTGGTATATTTGGGGTGAGAGGAATAGACAGATTTTTGAGGATGGATCTGAATCGATTGATGAGATGTGGGATAGAAATATAGAATTAAGTATGAAGTGGCTTTATGGTCTCTTAGTCACAGTGCATTTAGGGGTACTCTTATATCTGATGTATCTAATTGAATCTGTAATCAGGCTAGGGATTTCTCATCCCTATTTATGCAATAAAAGTCTTAAGTTCCTTATAAAAAAAAAATAATACCACCAAATATAATCCCAAGAACGATCAATAAGAATCACAAGAAAAAACCTAAGACATTGAAGTACTCAACACCTCCTAGATGGCACATCTTGCAGAATTTTGCTATTGATTATAACAGTTAATCAAAACCTCATTGGTAAGAGTAATCGAATTAGCAGATTCGAGAGGCAGCTGCGGTACCCTGTTTAGTCCAAAATAGTTGCACGGGCTTTACAAGAAATTGTAAAACTCAGTATACAACGTCCAGATCAAATAATTCAAAAGGGTGAGAATGAAACTTCAAGAAGATAAGCAACAAAATAAAATACTTTCTTAGGCAACAGGAGACGGGGGAGAAACTAGAATCCGAATCGAAATTAAGAAAAATTTGAAGAACATTAGAATCCAAACTGGAACCAATATTCAAAAAGACGATAAAAATCACAGCAACAAATTACCTTTTTTTTTTCTCAAAATAGAAAATGGGGGAATAATAGAGAATTCAGGGCTTTCATCGACGTAGGGTGAGAGATAATATGAGTATCAGGTTATAATGGCATAAGCTCTGAAGTTGACGCGCTGAAAGAAAAAAGTGACACGTATAAATCTTGTCACCGGTAACCGGCCAGAAACGGGCCAAGATTCCCTTATTCACTCTTTGTATATAGGGTAAGATAAGATTTCAAGATTTATAATAAATCAAAATCAAAAGGGAAACAAATACAATTGTGCGAGAATCTTGATCTGTGGATAGCGAATTAATGGCTTTAGAGGCTTTACTCATCAGCTATTTTACTGTTTTACCCTTACCGGAGCAGTACATAATTACATTGAATGAATGGTACAAGAAGCGAAGCAAGACTAGGCTCAAAGACGAGAATACCCTCCATATTCACTACTATTTGTATAGAAGTGCGACAGTTGTCGATAACTTTTTTGACTTTCACTCTCACTCTCTTGCTCTAGAAATGCAAAAGGCGTTAGTGATTCCAGTCAAAATTTAGGAATAAACTGCGAAATTGGGGGAAAATTGTGGGAAAGCAAAATGGTTTCAGGGAAGGGTAAGGAGAAGGTGACCGGTGATGGAAAGGGGAAGAGAAAGTGGAGCGGCGGCAAAGCTGACGATGACAAGACAGGGCAGAAGCTGAATAACCGCGACATCATCAAATTTTTTGAAGATGAGGCACATCAGGTTGATGAGGACAAGGATTCACGTGGCAATTCCTTTTTTGATGGTAATTGATTGTAGGTTTTGTTGCTGCATTTGCTTGTTTTCGTATATTACATTTTTCGTCATTGGTGAACACATGAAAATGTAGGGTTGTCTATGTCATGTTCTTTACTTCTTTTAGGGTTTTTGTATTTCATCCTTTGTTTAGGTTTTGTGGGTGCTTTTTATGAAAAAATGGCATTGCTGAGGGTAAATTTAAATTGGATTTTTATTTTTGCATGTTGTCTTTCTCCTCTTATTTTTGTTTGGGGGAGGGGGGTGGCCTCTATCAATTGACTATTGTTTTCTGCGTTTTTTTGGGTACTTATATTGGTGATAAATATGAAGATGGTGTGGGGTGTGGGATTTCATGGGGGTGAGTATCCGCCGTCCATTTGCACACAATCACATATATCCATGTATGTGTGCAAGGAAAGCTTATTTAGCATGTGGTGGAATGCAGCCGGTGTAGCATCTACACGACTGATTTATGGTGAAATGTTAAGTGAGGTAAATAATGAGTTATATTTTTGTGTGGATAGTGCTGCATGTTAATTACGGAAACCTCCAATGTGTTGTGAATGCAGTATTTCTACTTTTCTTATGCTTGCATGCTTTCTAGTTTTTCTGCCTCTTAATTTAGTTAATTTTATTATCCAAGTGTTGACAACTATTTAGCTCTGTCTAGAGCATTACTTAAAGATACAGATACAAAATTTTGCCTTGATTTTTAGTTAGTGCCAAAATGCAAGGCTATACTTAAATTTTTTTTTCTTTCTGTTGCTCAGCACTGAAATACTTAGCAGCCAATGGCAATCTCCCGGTTTTGGATGGCCCATTGAAGGTACGTCAGCAATATTTAGCTAAAAACTTCAAGTTGTTAGCTTTAATTGGAGTTTGTGTTGATGTAATGTGTCTCTTTATTTGATTTCAGGATAGTGAACCAGTGCCATCAGGTTTTGCTGATATAACATTGTCCTCCAAAACCCCTTTGTCTCCAGATAATTCTTTCCAGAAGAGGGATGGCAAAACCAATTGTGTGTTTAAAACTGACATTTTATCCCTGTAGTCCTGCTTTGAAGTTTGGACTTCATTCTTATCTGTTCATTTGGCTCTTTGTCTGTTACCAATGCAGATAAACGTGATGATGGAATGTACTCTGTCGGCCAGGCAGTTAGAATCCGAGTGGGCCCTTTGAAGGGCTACATGTGTCGAGTGATTGGTTTTCATCGTTCCGAAATCACTGTGAAAGTAGATTCTCAGTTTAGACTTCTTAATGGTAAAGATTTATAAACCTTTTGATCTTTGCTATTAATTTGACATAATTTAGTAATTCAAAGGTGTTTCATGTTTTCTAGTGAAAAGTGAGCATTTGTCTGAAGTTCGTGGACGGAATCCTGCCACCGCCCAGGGGTACCAGATATGCATAATATCTCCAAATAATATCACTTTTTTGCATCTGCCTTGATCTTTTTCAAGTTTTATAAGTTATTTGGATAGTCACTATATGGTGATATTAGTATATATATACATAACAGTGATCATAAATTTGCACAAATTAATTTCTATTCGAGTATTTGCAAGTGTCATTCTGTTATGCAAAATCTCTTTACTGTTGTTTTCAAGTTTTAGTCAATTTTGGAGTATTTTTTGTTTTAGTAGGAGATATCTTGTTCTTGCATCTTTGCATACAAGAAATGAGAGCAATTGCATTTTAAATCTAGATAAGAAGTTAATGGCTAAAAGTTGACAATTTTTTGTTGAAATACACAGTTGCTGTTTACGACTAATGGGAAGATGAAACACCCATAGAATAATCTGCTATGACTATTTTGGGAAACTAACCTAGTGTGAAACTGATTTTCTTTTGCACTTTGTCAATTGGCCAAAATATCTGAAGATATGCTTGTCTTTATGGTCATTATTAATTTCTAGGGTCCTACAATATCCATGCATGTATTACACGACGTCTCTATTCTTTACTGGGCTAATATTGACGGGATTTTCCTTGCAGGAGTTCCTGGTCTACTTTTCCTTCTTCAAGCTCCTCGGTCTGTTGCAATATTTTGAATTTATTACTGGATTCATTTTTTCTATATTAATGATTATATTTATTTTACAGCTTTGGAAGGGATCTGGTTCTGCTGATCGTGCTGATAATGATGCTAAGAAAGGTAGCTATGTATAGCCAACTTAATAGCTAGTCTGAGCTTCAGGAAATATGTCTAAAATGCTAACCTGAACTAGTTTTAGTAGGAGCATCAGTTCCACAGAACTTAAAATTTAAAAATACTTGATTCTTATTGGATGCGAGTATACGAGGCATTTCTCTTTAGTAAAAAAGCTCTAGGTTGCTGCATTCTTGTGTTAGCCTCAACTTCACCTGGTTTCATGGCTTATGAAGCAATGTGCTTAACAAGAGTATGTGTGCTCAGAGAAATGCTTTTAGCTTAATCATTATGTCTGTAACAGGCACAGGAGATTCGTCGTGGGGTAATAAGAGTGAGTCTGGAGAAGCTGATGGCTGGGGAAAACCCGCTGAGCCTCAAGAGGACAACTCTGGTGGCTGGGGAAAACCCGCTAAGCCTCAAGAGGACAAATCTGGTGGCTGGGGAAAACCCGCTAAGCCTCAAGAGGACAACTCTGATGGCTGGGGAAAACCTGTTAAGCCTCAAGAGGACAGCTCTGGTGGCTGGGGAAATTGGTGATTTGGGCAAGTGTATGAAAGAAGAATAAGTTGAAGTCGATAGATTTCAACAAAGGAATAATAGTATGTTGGGCCCATAAGTAGTTGGTTTATATACTTTGTAATGTACACAGTCTTTTGTGCTACTTTTACTTTTGGGAAATCAATTTGGCAACTCAGAGAGTTACCGTGACTTGGAATATAGAATTCCTTGTGGATTTTGTTCATGAAATTGTGATTACATCTTCACTCCATCAGTTGGGGAATAGCTTAGCTGCACAGGAGAGCAGCGCCTGGGCCAGTCTGGAATTTCGTTAGGGTTAGGGACACAGACTGAGTTCAGGAAGATCATTGGTAAAAATAGAAAAAACGACAAACTTCTTGAAATACAGTAAAATTTTTAAGATCAAATGCGATAAACTTTATGAAATAGAGGGAGTAATGATTTAATCCCTTATATATATGGGTCTTTAGTTTATTAATATTTTTGGGATATTTTTAAAAAAAGAATATAGGGAGATCCTAAATTATCCCTCTCAGTACATGTAATTTTGTAAATGTATTTTAGAGTTCAAATTAGCAGTTAAATATGTATATTTTGAAATTAGAGTTGTCGAAATTTCCCAAATTTCTCTAAAATTGGGGGTGTAAATGTATTTTAGAGTTCAAATTAGCAGTTAAATATGTATATTTTGAAATTAGAGTTGTCGAAATTTCCCAAATTTCTCTAAAATTGGGGGTTGCTTACTAATCGTTAAAAATAATAAACTACTCCTATTTATTACTAGTATTTTTTTATAGAAATGAACTGTTCATTGTTAATGGTGAAGATTAGTCGTCTGTTTTGAGTAATTAACAATTATTGTTTATTGTTAATGGTGGGATTAGTCGTGTGTTTAAAGAAAGATAAGTCAGTTTAGATAGATTCGTTACTTAGAAGAGTTTGTTCATCCTCCCCATTACTAGGAAAGTTGGATAGCTTAGCTTAATTATTTGAACCCAAAATACATTAATAAAACCTATACTAAACGTACATATTATTCCTTGTAAGAATATTTTGAAGTTAAATACTCCACTTTAAAAATATCGTTCCTAGTGTAAGTCCTACGTCGTGGTCTTAGGTATATTCGTGAAATTACCCTTTAGCCCCTATGAATTAGGAATGTTTTCTACATAAAAATAATTATATTCACACTACTTTATCTCCCCTCTAATTATACTTTATTTATAAATAATTATTCATAAATGGACACACAATACTCAATCATACTTCTAAAGTTCTAATCTATCTACTTTATACATAAATTAATCAATAATATTCAATAAAACTTGTACATGAAAAAATGAGCATTATAAATTTAAACGAAGAGAGTATATAATAATATTCAGGCGACATGTCACGTGTGAATAATTCTATTGGTTAAAGAATTGATATGTAACATAAATTTTATCATTAGTTTTTTTACTTAAAGATTTATGAAAGGTCGAACAAAAAAAATCAGTCTCTTGAATTTTTTTATTTAAATTTTATTTTTTAAAATAATTTAAATATATAATATATTATAAATAATTATTTAAAGTTAAATTTCACGTTCATTTAATAAGTTGATATTTTATTGGTGATTAATTGAAAGAGTAACATAATGAAATAGGAGTACAAGTTATCAATAAAAAAAAATTACTTATTAGAGATGAAAACGAAAAGTTGAATTTGAAGGGTGGAAATATGTTTATTTTGAAAAACTCGCTCAAACGGCCGCTAAATCTAATAAATCTTACGTGGCTAAATTGAGATTAGGAAGAAAATAAAGAAAAAGGTTGAAAAAAGGAAAATGATTTGAATAAAAAGCCCTAATCCGCTGGTCCTCAGTTTGTCGTCGTCGGCGGTGGCCACATCCATATCTCTACACAAACCTCCATTTCTCTACTCCTCTAAAACTCGTTGCTTTTGCTTTACCGACAACAAATACTAAGGTTGACTAGACCACGACTTGGCCGGTTTTGCAGCGGCGATCCCTTCGCTTAGTTCTCCGGTCACCCAGTCACCGCCGCCGATTCTGTGATCTGATAGCCGAACTCTTCTGCCTAATTTACCCACTCGTTTGTGGCTTTATTTTTTTTACTGTGATTATTTTGAATTCATTTTCAGGTATTTGTTTTCTCTCGCCTTATTTTGGTTTTCTACCACTTGCATAAGAGTGGACTGTGTCTATGTTCTTACTTATTTATTGCGAAATGGATTGTGATTTATCTAGTTCTCGATTTGCAGTTCTCTGAATTTTCTTCCTACTGCTTTGATTGCAATGCTGTTGGAAGTTACTGGAAGAACAGATAAAATGTTAAGTTGTGGATAGTTAGTGTGCTAGTGTTGGATTTTGTTACTGTGATTTTCTGTGGGCCATTGTTTTTGTTGGATAACAATGTTAAACAAAATTATGAAAAGGGGGCAAAAAAAGTCCTCTAAATCTGATACAATTGAGCCCCCAATGCCTACTTCATCCGCCTCGAGTGTGACTGTCAATTATGCATCTAGGTTGTCTACTGCTGCACCACATCCTGTGACCCTTGCCACTGTGCCTCAAAACCCTGGTACAGTTGAGGTCTTGCCTATGTTTCGGGATGTTCCAATGTCCGAACGACATAATTTATTCCTAAAAAAGCTTCAAATCTGTTGTTTCCTCTTTGATTTCTCTGATCCAACAAAGTCCCTACGTGAAAAGGAGATCAAGAGGCAAACCCTTGCAGAGCTTGTTGATTTGGTGCAATCAGGATCGTGTAAAATGAATGAGGTAATGCAAGAGGAGTTTATCAAGATGATATCAGTGAATATTTTCCGGTCCTTACCACCTGCAGCGCATGAGAATACGGGATCAGAGGTTGGAGATCCTGAGGAGGATGAGATGTTCATGGATCCTTCCTGGCACCACTTGCAACTTGTGTATGATTTACTTCTAAAATATGTTGTGTCATCAGAGACTGATACCAAGATTGCCAAGAGGTATCTTGATCATTCATTTGTACTTAAATTGCTTGAATTGTTTGACTCCGAAGACATGCGAGAGCGGGAGTATTTGAAAACGATTCTTCATCGGATATATGGGAGATTTATGGTTCATAGACCCTTTATAAGGAATGCAATAAACAACATTTTTTATCGGTTTATATTTGAGACCGATAGGTACAATGGTACCGGTGAGCTCTTGGAGATTCTTGGAAGTATAATAAATGGGTTTGCGCTGCCAATGAAAGAAGAGCACAAGTTGTTCCTTGTACGCGCACTTATTCCATTGCACAAGCCAAAATGTGTTCAAATGTACCATCAGCAATTGTCCTATTGTATAACACAGTTTGTTGAGAAGGATTACAGGTTGGCTGATACTGTTATTAAAGGGGTGCTGAAGTATTGGCCCATCACAAACTGTGCAAAGGAGGTTCTCTTCCTTGGAGAATTAGAAGAGGTTTTGGAGTTTACTCAGTCAGCAGAGTTTCAGCGCTGCATAGTACCTCTGTTTAGACAAATTGGACAGAGCCTCAATAGTTCACATTTCCAGGTCTGAAAATCCTTACTTTTGAATACTGTTCTGTTTACGTTAAAGTTATACTTCAACTACTTAGGACCAACACTTTTGCAACTAAGTGATGTTAGACATCTTAATGTATGTTATGTGAAGGAATTTTCACTTCTAGAGCTTCAGAAAGTTTGATTCGTATTAATATTATGCTAAGTATTAAACATTCTTTCTAGAACTAAGATTATAGTTTACGTGTTATATATATGAATATATCCCATGTTCAGAGTCAAGAGATATCTAGTGCTGATTGGAAAATTGAACCACCAGCTTTTATGTAAGGTCCTTGTGTATATATAATTTGAGTTTTTATAACCATGCATTGATTTTGCCCACTTGGAGAAGAGGAAAATTTTCACTGTTACTCTCTTTTAGACGTGTACGGTTTACTTCGGCATAGGTCAAAATTTCTTGTACTTCACTATTCCTCGTGCATTCTTTAAGTTCCTTACTCAGGATATAAATAATTCATTAGGAGTCTATTTGCGAAAATATGTATGAATATGAAATTTGGACTAGAACGACTATTCATTGGAGGAAAATGGGATGTGAGAGCTTTTAGGTTGAATCTTGAAATAGCATGTAAAGTTGATTAATTATCGTGATCTTATGTCGGAACCAGTTTTGGAGGGGCCACTTAGAAAGTCATTAGCAATTATATAGCAAGTATCAGGCTATGGTGCATTCTATGCATTTCTGGCGTAGTTTACCATCACGTTTGCTTCTGAGATGTGGGTATGTTGCCATATTAATCAGTACTAAGTTATTTTTGGTGTAGTCAATTGAAATACTGCTGAAATGCACTGTTTCATCTGCAACACAATTTGATCTGCTTCTTTGCTTTTAATGAAAATCTGGGATATAGTGTGCTAAACTGCTAATAAGCTGATATATATTTTAAACCAACTATGTTATGGGTCGGAAGCTTGTTTTCAGTTTTCCTTTTAAAATTCTTTCAACACATTATGTATTTATAAATAACTGATGTGCCCATGTCATATTTTGTATATTGCAAAGTGTTTTTTTATAGACTTTGGATTCTGATTTTTGTCATAATCATTTCAATGCAATTTATTTGCTATTAGATACTCCAATCATAATTTTTCGTAGATCTTCAGAATTTACTTTTCCTAGACGACAGGTGGCTGAAAAGGCTCTTTTCTGGTGGAACAACGAACACATAGTAAGCCTAATTGCTGAGAATCGACATGTTATTTTGCCAATCATTTTCGATGCATTAGAAAAGAATATACGAGGACACTGGAACCAGGCCATCATTGGCTTGAGCTCCAATGTTCGAAGAATGTTCTTGGAGATGGACCCCGAACTATTTGAAGAGTGTCAAAGGCAACATGAGGAAAGGGTAGCAAAGGCTGGTGAACTAAAAGAGCGACGCGAGTTAACTTGGAAGAGGCTGGAAGAAGCTGCTTCTCAGGTTACAGTTGACGATCCCATGGTCCTCGTTTAAGTGGATTTTGAAAAACACATTGCAAAATTGGCAATGCTTGATGAACCCAAGGTCAATCTGTTGAAGAATTTGTGATATCATTCTCTTTTGATGCTCTGTTGTTACTCCTTTAAGGAAGAGGAGAGAATTATGACGAGCAAATTAATTAGATCAAAGGAAAAATGCCTGGAAAAACGAGGTAATTGTAATGTTAAATTTTTCTTCACACAAATGCCTTTGTATTGTGGTTGCTTTCCTACATTTCATTGTATTCTCCATAGTAATAATGATAATTAGTTTTTGTAAACTATAAATTATTCTAATTTTTGGCTTTTTCTGCCCTTTTCACCAAACAAAAAAAGAATTGATGGTCTTATGCCTTGAGATTGTTCACCCAGATTATTCCCTTATTAGGGTTTCTGATCAAAGATTGATCATTGAAGGTGATACTGATTAGGGTTCTTTTAACTTTGTTTGGATAGCGTAATATGGTCTAGTTACTCTTGATAGTTTATCTTCCTATAATACTTTTCGTGTGGGCTCCATTTCCTGTTATTTAATTCTTGCAAATGAATGGTCCTTTGATTCTGTGGCAATAATAGAATGGTGGTGTTTTATTTGATTATTTGCAAACATCTTTGTTGAAAATTATGCCTACTCTGTGACTGTGAGTTGTATGTACAATAATTTATTTATTCTGCCTAGAATGCTTTTTATTTTTTAAGGTTTTGTAAATCTAAAATCCCTAGTTTTTCTCAGGATCCAATTGGGATATTTCAAAATTTTCAGATTAAAAACTCAGGGTTTCGTCCTTTGCACTTAAAAGTCTTTTCATTATTGTACTTGTATTTGAAATTCACACCAATAATACTTTAGGGAGATTTTCATGGGTGGGTAATTTTAAAATTTACATGTGATACAATTAGGCATATAATCGAATTGAGCAGATTCAAATTCTAGAGTGTAAGTTTGATTTTTTTATTATCAAACCGAATTTGATTTTAATATATAATTGGTTCATGAGTTTTCGATTTTTTTAGGGAGTTTTTCGAGTTTAATCAAAGTCTATACGAACTTTAATAATATCAATCTTCAATTTAGTTATTTATTAATTAATTAGTTTAGTTAAAAGTTTATTCACAAGCAAATGAGTTTGAATTTACATCCCTAATCAGTAATAACGAATGGCTCATAATTGAGAATTTTATATTTTGAAATTTTCGTTTTCATACTAGTGAGGAGTTGATGATTATGTCGGTGATTTAGTAAGATATTTAACACCTTAAACCATTTGTCCCTTGCAATTAAAGAATTGTTAAACCTAACTATTTTTCTCAAAATTGATTCCATTTTTTTTTAATTCCAAAAATTCGAATGGACGATGGAAAAATGAAGAATCATAGTGAACCACCACGGTTGGTGGTGATTAACAGAATTAAATAAATTAGAAAAGACAAAAGCACAATATTCAACGGCGATGACTGTGCTACGGCGGCGCCGCTCCCAAATATCATGCCGAATAAGTCACCATCACCGTCGTGGGTCCCTCCACCGCCACTGCCGCCCCCTCCGGTGGTGGCCCCACCACCATCTGATATGCCGACGTTGTTGTCCCTGAGTTGAAATAAATAGTATACATGTTAGAAATTCAGAAATGTTTTCTTGGTTGGCATTAATTCACATGTCACTAAATCTTTCTACTAATATTTCTGGTCTATATTAGTAATAAATTAAGTTTAATTTTTTTAAATGGGACCCAAATTCCACATTATTTAAAGAAATTTAATTAATGATTACTTAATTTAGATGTGGGTAAGATAGTCATTTCACCTCCAAGAATGTAAAAGACAGCAAGCAAATAGCAAAAAGTGTGGAGTATTATGCAGAAACACTGGCAACAAGCTGGCAGCCCAGTGGGCCCACACATGTGGGCTGAACTGAAAAGGATAATGTGTATACACACCAACTAGCCCTTCTGAGGGGCAATATGGTCAATTACTACCATTTTTTTTTTAAAATAGAGTATAATTTTTTCTCAACTTTTGAACAAGATTTAAGGTTCCAAGGTACATATATAAGTGTAATGGATGTTAATTGGTCCATACTACTTGTTTCTATCCAACATTGCATGATGTGAAAAGGATGAAAAACAGCCTTTAGTTGATGATTTTTAGTTGTAAAGTAATGACAATTAATTAAATTAGAAAAAGTGCATTACAAAGTACCTAAATAAGATATTTGATGTGTGAAAAGGTTCTTGTATGCAAACAATCAAACTTTGGAGATTTTATTAAACATATTTAGGGGAAATTAAGATCAAATGTACCTTGGTCCACCAAGAACACCAGCATTCATGGTTAGTTGATCAATCAGATTTGCAGACTTAGGGCTCACACTCTTGCTATACTGCATGCTAGCCCCCTGACCCGATGGTACGAAGAATGCCCCGTTTGCCATTATGTCCCCGTCCGTCCTCCAATTCCAATCCGACCATTCCCCCTCACTCGTTTCCTCACGCCTCGTCACCTACACCCAAACAAACGTTCTACCATCACTACGTATAAAAAAGTGTCTTAGCAACAATGATCACGACTATAACAACATGTCATTTTTCTACTAGGAAATTTCGATTCAACAACGAAAGACACACAACACATAATGCAAGAATTACCTCCTTAGCACTAGGATCAGTTGGTGCAGTATACCGATTACCCTCACTGTTTACAGTAGGACCTGCACTTCCCCCAATCGCGTACATTTTCCACTCGAAATAGTCGTTGTTCACAACATGGACATAACCCCTCCTGATCCTTGGCATCCTCTGCACCAGCCCCTCCCCAAACCGATTAAACGCTATTGTCACCTGTTTTAGCAAATCATTGTCACATTACTATAGCATAAAAATACATTTTAACAACATATGTGAACCAAGTTCATACAAGTTTAGACAGTCTAATCGAAGAAATCAACCTGCATTCCTGAGTCGGGTGTGTACTTATCGTCGTGCCCCAGCAGCATAACCTCATTATGTTGAGAAAAATAGTTATTCGATATAGTAATACCAGTTGATCCCATAATGATATCCACCAAGCCATCACTACATTGCGACAAAGCACAATGATCGATCCATATATTCCTCGAGCCAAAGATGGATATAGCATCTCCATCCGATCTCCCCCTATGACCAACATGCGTAGGACTCGACCTTATGTCCGTATTACCCGATGGCTTACAATTATAAACATGCACATTACTGATTATAACATTACTTATGTATTGCAAAGTAATGCAACCATTTCCAGTTATCTGAACATTAGCACCACGACCATCAATCGTCTTCTGGTTATTGACAATCAGCTCGTGTTTAAGCCTGATCACCATGCTCGATTGGAAGATGATCCAGAGGGGCTCGTCTTGGATCACAGCATATCGAAGAGTGCCAGGTTTCGGACTGACTGTGTCCTGATCAGACGAGTCAGTCACGACATAGAAACGACCCCCTTTGCCACCCATTGCTTCCTTTCCAAAGCCAATTGCACATTCAGCTAGGCGTTGGCGGTTGTTCGACCAATTGGGGTCACAACGCCAGCAATCATCAATGGGGTTTCCAGTTAGGCATTGAGATTGGGCTTTGTTTATGGGATTTTCGGAGATTTCTCGCCTTATAGATACTGATGCATTTACACTCCTGTGGAAATAGTGAGACAATGTGGAGCTTAAAGCTATGTTCTTGGTTTTTAATGTGAAGATTACTAGATAAATCACTAGAAATTTGAAAGAAAACAGTGAGCTAAAATGAGAATTGAAATACAACAATAGCAAACCCTTCATACAAAAGATGCAACTATGTAAAATTAACTAAAACAGGGGAAATAATGTAAGCAAGGCCACAGATCTTGAAATGCTACAAATATCAGAATCCATATTATCCACAGTACTAATCTAAAGAAAAAACAATAAGACTACCACAAATTGCTACAAAAGGAAGCATGACAATGAAGAAGAGAAACAAATCCCAGATGCAGAAATTTGGAACACCCAACTTATGAAAGCAATAAAAGAACAAAACCCATATGAAAATTTCCAATCTTTTTCAGTATAAACATAGAATTTGCTCAGATGTGCAATAAAGCAATAAAGCCCAGATGGGATTTTCATGTTCTTTGAACAAATGTAGCACATTTTTTAATATGTTTGTACCTTTGAACTTCTTGAACCACCGATTCGGGGTTAGGATGCTGATGGGGGAGTGATAGATTCAACAAACTTGCAGCTCCAACAATTGAAGTGACAGAAACAAACAAGAAAATGCAGGTAAGAGGAAGCATTCTTTGAATGTTTTGGTTCTTGAATGTTGATTTTGAGAAGATTAAAAAGTGATCCCACTTAATAATGGTGGACTAATTTAAGGAATACACAGAAATGATGATGATGCTTTGTTGAAGTGAAGAACTTGGGGAGTCTCCATGGATGGGACAGACAAGTTGAGGAGAGAGAGAGAGTGTGGCTGTCTCTCACTACACTTTATACAGAGGGCCCATATCTCTCTGATCAAATAAAATAAATGAAAAATTAGTAAAATTCAGGTATATGAGTGAATGAGTTGCAGACTTTTGCAGGCTTGTCTTCTCCAATGAGAGCCCTTATTCTAGTAATAATTTCCCTTTTAATTAAAAAAAAAATATATTTTTGGATTTAATTGCAGATCAAGAAACTTAAGAAAGATTCTGTGCAGAAAAAAGAAGGGACATTTTCATTGTTGTGGAGTATCTATTATTTATCTGTCATTACATTAGTAGAATCATTGTTTTTTCTGGCCAATTTGCTCATGATTTAACTATAATTGTTGGATTCAATGTTAGTAGTACTATTTGTTAAAGAATTTCAGAAGACAAAAAAAAGCAAAAAATTTAGAGTGAATCCTACACTGACTTTCTTTTCTCACATTTTTCTTGTGAAAAGGACTTGACAAGAGCAATTTCTTTTGCCTTTTTTTAGGACAAGTAATTATAATTACTAATTAGGATTAACAGACAATTAGATTCTCTGCAAAAAGTAACCTCCTCCATGCCCCACCCATATTTTAAAAAATAAAATAAAAGAGTTGTATAAAAACAATGTAATATATGAGACAGAGATTTTTGTTTTTGAAGATATATGAGACAGAGATTTAAATTACGGGGAGTACTAGTATTTAAGTCTTATTTATTTCTAATATGAATATATGATTGAGATGAGGGTTTCTTCATTCATGTACCTAATTTCAAGTATAAATTTAGGTCACCTCATTAAAAGTATTTTTTACCTATTAATTTATAACAAACACTAAACTCTCCAATCATATCAGGTCCTTTTATTATTTTAGAGCTCAACTATCTGTTACGGAGTATATATTTATACAATTACAAAAATATAGTACAATAAACATCCTACATGCGAAAATTCTAGGACAACAACATGCTCAATGATCAAGAATTAGTGGATTTAGTGAAATACCTGGATCCATAGCAATATTTTGTATACGAAAAGCCTCACCAATGCAACACGATCGAAAATCTCCGTATGGGTCCTTCGTTTCCCCTCTTGATGGGGAGAGTAAAAAACTGTATGCGATTTAGTGTATTGAGGGCCATAACTATGATGCTCTTTATATAGTGCTCAATTAAGGTTCTCATAATTACGGTAATTAAGTCCTATTTGGTATCTACTCATAATTCCATATCAATTTTAATAGTCAATGGTATCACCATAAGACATGATTGGTATGTAGGAATGAATTAGGAATATAATGATTCATTCCAAATAAGGCATGATTGGTATGTAGGAATGAATTAGGAATATAATGATTCATTCCTTCCATAACCATGATATTATGTATTCCACAATATAAGGAATGAATTTTATTATTAGCACTGTTATTATTATATAAAATATTACTCATATTATTTATTTTCATTTTCATATATTATTTTTCACTTTTAATAATAATAATTTATTATTCATAATAAAAATTTGAAAATGAATAATAAAAATAATAAATTTAAAAATTAAATAATATTTAAATATACAGTTATAATTATAAAAATATTAATAATACATACCATTAAATTAAAAAATATTTATTATTTGATAATAGTAATTTAAACACTCAACAACAATATTTTTATATATTAATATACAATACTATAATATTTAATAATAATAATTTTTAAATAATAAATAGTAATAACAACAAACCATCACAACAACAAAAATTAACAATAATAATAATTTATGTAATTTTACACGACACCAATTTTTCATTCCTTGTTCATACCAATCATAACAATTGTCATTCCTATTTTATTCATTTCTCACCTTCATTCCATTAATGAGTTCATTCCATTCAGATATTTTTTCATTCCATCATACCAATCATGTCGTAATTGAATCAATCAATTAAGTATATAAACGGCTAATATAATTGAATTAAATATGTGACCCATATATAGGAAATAATAATTTCCTAACACTATCCACATAACATAATTCATTTAATATTTTTTACTTTATTTTGTTTTGAATTATATTAATTTATTTAAATAAACAAAGTATATAATATTAATATATTTAATTTTTTAATCATATTTTATTATTTTTAACACATTAGATTAATCGTAAATTCTGAAAGGAATTTTAACAAACAAAAGAAAGAAAGAAAAAAAAAATAATAATAAAGCAAAGGAAAATTAGCACAAGCAAACAATAAAAGAAAAAAATGTTGAACTTAAACTAGCTACTCCCACCGTCCCACAACCGTTTGCACACTTACCTTATTTGTCCGTTCCAAAATTGTTTACACACCCATAAAAGGAAACTTATTCATAAACCCCACCCTCACAATTAGGGGTGGGAATGGGTCAGACTTTGGTAGGCTTTAAGAAAAAAAGTCTGGTCTGTTATATATTTTTTAGGCCCGAGCCTGGCCCATGGCCTGTCATAGACTTTTTTTAAAGGCTTAAGCCTGACCTTTTTAATAAATAGGCCTGACCCGAAAGCCTTTTAAAGGCCTCTTAATCTTATTAGCGTATTTTTTTTAAAAAAAATCTATAACAGTATTATCATCAAATTATAAAAATTAACTCTTTAAATCTCAAAATGAAGAAATAGAAGTAATAGAATGTTCCAAAAAAAATATTCAACTATTACAAAGAAAAATATAACTAGTGTTACTAAAATTTCTTATTTATTTATTTGAAAATCACACATTATATAAGTATATACTTATAATATATACAATATATACATATATATATATATATGTGAAGTTATATAGGCCGGCCTGTTGGGCTTAAAAGGCTTACGAAAAAGTTTGAGCCCGGCCTATTTAACTAAATAGGCTTCTAAAAAAGCTTGAGCCCAGCTTGTTTATTAAACGAGCCGAGCCGAGCTTTAATAGGCCGAGCCGTAGGCCCCTGTCGGGTAGCCTGGCCCATTCCCACCCCTACTCACAATATTCACATATTTACACAAAATGTCATTACTTTTACTCTCTTTTCAATCACCTTTTTACTTTATTCATATAACTTTACAAATTACTCCTCAACACTCCAACTCATTACATTTTTTTCTTAAAAAGTGTGTCCACTTTGTGGTGCAAACACTTCCGGGACGGAGGGAGTAATAAATAGAAAAAAAATAATGTTATATCTGGCTTGGGGTGGGAATGGGCCAGGCTATGCGACAGCGGCCTACGGCTCGGCTCGTTTAATAAACAAGTCGTACACAAGCTTTTTTTAAAGCCTATTTAGTTAAATAGGTCAAGCTTTTTCTTAGGCCTTTTAAGCCCAACATGCCGACCTATTTAACTTTATTTATATATAAATATATATAAAATAAAAATATATTAAATATATAATACATGTGATAATTAAATAAAGTAAGAAAGTTTAGTATTACTAACTACTCCGTAATTATATTTTTCTTTGTAATAGTTGAAAAAATTATTTAAATATTTTTTTTAGAACATTCGATAAATTTATTATTATTTATATTTCTTTATTTTGAAATTTAAAGAGTCAATTTTATGATTTAACCATAATAAATTGTTATATAATTTTTTTAAAATTCATTAAGAAACTAAAAAGGTTTTCGGGTCAGGCCTATTTATTAAAAAGATCAAACTAAGACTTAAAAAAAAGCCTACGACAGGTCGCGGGTCAGACTTGGACCTAAGAATTATTTAACTGGTCAGATTTTTTTTTGAAAAACCTACCAAGTCTTGCCCATTGCCACCCCTATGTCTTGCCCATGTTGATAAGAAAGATAGATAAAGTAGGGTGAATGGACAAATTCTTTTATTCAACTTTCTTGATCTTACAAAATGAAGATGACATATACCACTTTCTTTTTAAAAAAAAAAAATTACTTTCACACTTTTCTTTTCGAAATGTGTTACAATAATTTTCACACTTTTAAAATAGAAAATCATTTATAAACTTCATCCTTACAATATATTCAATTTTATGTAAATGTCATTAAAAATCAACACATTTCTTTACTTTATACGTAAAAGTTTACAAAATTATTACTCAAAATCTCCACCAAATTCATTATTCTTATTTTGTATGTCACTTCACATATAAAAGAAATCATGAGATATAGGAAGTAGTATTCTTCGTTTATATATTAGAATTTTATTAATAAAGGGACTTAGTTGAAAAGAGGGCTTTAATTAAGTTAATGGTATTTATACCCTAATACCCACTAGTATTTCCCCCTATGGCAAAAAAAAGTAACCTGCACCCATTTACCTTCTCTAATAGTCATTATCGATGAAACCTTTGCAGAAACCTTCTTACTTGCAAAAAAATCGCTCATTAGATTAGCTCAAAAAAATCATTCAGTACACTCAGAATTGAGAAAAAATCAAAAATTTTGAAATGGAAAATAGAAAAATTAAAAATAAATTACGTTTAGAAATTATAGAAAATAAAAGAGGAGATGGAGTCGCTTGGGTTTGGAAGAGAGGAGTGAGATGATTGAGGCTAGATGCATAAGCAAACCACGAACTATAATATTCTACGGCTAGACCCCACTATAAAAATATTTTATTATTTCAGCAATTTAGACGGAAACTTCTTCAAGAAGTCACTATTATGTTATTACATATATATAAATATAGATTTTGTAATATTGTAAACGCAACTTTTGAAATTTTTAATTAAGAAATAAATTAAGATTTTTTGTAGAGACTCTCTCGTTTAGTACATGTAGTGTCAAGACATCATTCTCTTCGTTTATTCATCTTTTGAGTTTGTGTACGCTTCTACATCTCATTGTAGAGTAAATGAGTATTCATGTATCTTCTTGGGCAACACGAAGGACATCTACATTAATCAATATTTTATAATACTCCCCCTTAAATTCTACTTATTATATAAAAAACATGTCTCGATGAAAACTTTACTAGGGAAAATTGTACATATTACTTAATTAGTGCATTATTTAACCTCTAGTTTCAAACATCATTTGAAATGTTTTAACGTGTCTTGGTAAATAAATTTACTAAATTGTCACTTGAGCGGTTTTGTTGCAAATTAATTTCACCATTATTTTGTAAGTCATGAGTAAAGAATAATATAATTGAGCTAAATTAATTATTTTGTTTCAAACATTATTTTGGTTCTATGTCCTTTAATATATCTTCCTTTCAATTGAGCTATAAATTAAAGTTGCATAATCTTCATATAATATATAGTTTAAAAAAAATTCATTGTCATGTGACAACCCACCATTCTTTCGGATATAATTAATTATTAATCTTAGTTAAACACATTTTCGACTTGCCTCATGAATTAATATATACTACATAATTTCAACATTTTTTTGAAGTTCTTTATAAAATGATTGTACTACCACATGTAAATATATATTCAGCTTGAGCGCATACTTTATGTGTACTTGATAAATATGCAACATTAACACATAGCAATTTCATTCGAATCTTAAATTTCTTGAGTTCTATACTCTTCTCTTGAGTTTCTTGAGTTCTACACTAATTTATGTCAAACCTTGGATTTCTAACCCTTTTTTTTTTTTCTCAAAATTAATTTCTTATTTGCGAGTTCTATACTCATGAGTTTTGAATTCGATTTTATCTTGATTCGAATCAAATTTTATTGTCTTCTTCGATTGAATTCTTAGAGTTCAATACTCGACTCTTCTGCCCTAAAATTAGGAATTCTTTGTTTTCAATATTTTAGAGTTCTATACTCAATCTAATATTTTCTCTTTGATATCTATCACAATTTTATAATTTGGTAAATCATTCTCGTCGATGATGACATTGAAATGAAAATTTTGGATCCCTGTTGATGTGAACAAGTGAAATAGAATGTATTTTATTCACTACTTTAAAATTACAAGTTTACAACATCCTTTTTTCATCCACGCGCCAAACGCTTTTTATGTTCTCCTCAAGACGATTTCATCTATATGGATCTCAATCCAAGCACTAACATAATCTCGATGCTTAAAAAACTTGTGTTGAAAATGTAAACTGTAACGAATACAGAAATGATCATTTTATCTCAAATTTTTTTAAAGTTTTATTTAAATTGAGATTGAATTTAATTGTCGTGGATTAATATAAAATTAATGCAAAAATTAATGACATCAATACTACGTTTGGATTCTTTTATTTTAATTTGTTGAGAATATTTGATAATTTCACACGTGAGTTGAGAACAACTCATAAACCTAGTTAACTACTCATCTAATCAATTAATTTTAGGTGAAGCTTCAGCTGAGGTAAACAAATAGAATCCACCGAATTATATAAAAATTACATATGCATGCATAAAGTAGTAAACAAATAGATCTATTCCATATATATATATATATATATATATATTATTTCTTCCATTAAAAATATAGTTTTAAACCTAAATGTTTTCTAAAAATCATATTTATTTGATTTTTTTTTTGATTGCTGATTTTTTATTTATTAATAACAATAATAAGTGGCACAAAAGCAAATAAAATTATTCATTAACTAATTTTTTATGATATAAATTAATTCTCAATATTACAATATTTAAATTTGGTCAAATTTGTTGGTTTATATGAGGGAAAATATCACTTTTGACATCGAAGTTTACATCTTTTCAGATTTGTCATCCACATTTAATCATCACTCAGTTATTATATTATATCAAAATTGATCTACTATTAGTCAATCTATCATTGACTAACGGTGAAAAATGTTTTAAAAATTCACAAAAAAATTTTAATTTGACATCTCATTTCTCCTCTTTTAATTCCTTTCTCTAAATCCTAATATTTTCAATTTCCACTTGATTTTATTATTTAAAATAAATATATATATTTTATATGAAAATAATATTTTTATTTTTAAATAATAATATTATCATTATTTTTAATATTAAATAAATTTAAACAATAATTTTTTTTATTACAGTAATATTATTTTTATTAATTATTTATTAAAAAGTTGATTCCTTAGTTAAAATCATGGGGTGAGAAGGAATCACAACTATGGAATGACGATTCAATTTCAAAAATTATACCAATCATAAAATTTGGAATAGATCCATGAATAGTGATTCTATTCCTAATATTTTCAATTTTACTGAATTTATCTTCAATTAAATTATTATATTCATTGTTGTTGAAAATTATTTAGGTATCCTTTTGTACTCTATTTTTTTGACATGATTTTTTTAACAATATTCCAATTTCTATTTTTATATTGAATTTGTATAAACAAAATTTATCAGAAAAAGATGTTGAAAAATGTTGGTTTTGATCACATTTTATAAAATATTAAGTGACAATTTTATAATCCGTTTTTGCGTAAATGGATTTAGTTGATTTGATTTCTCAAAATCAAATTTTGGGTGTATGAGAAATTAATATTAAAGTTGGTCATTTAATTAGTGAATAAATATATTGTTGAATGTATTTATTATTATATGATAATAGTAATGGATTGTGACCTATATATATATATATATATATGAAATGTCATGTCTTTTGGTGAAATGATTATATTCCAAAGGTTGTTTCCTTTAAAATTATTTCATTAATTTAAAGGTGGTGTCTTTTAGAATTATTGCATTAATTTAAAAGACATGCCTTTTGGTGAATAATTGTTTATTTCCAAAGGCTGTAACTTTTGGAAAGAAGAGATTAGTGAATATTTACTCAAAACCTCAATCTAGCACCCCTTAGTGTGTAAAACTACCACAATTATTTTATATTACTTATATCTTCAAATTTGATGGGAAATCCCAATTTTACCCTTGTCCTTCATCTTTAAACCTAGGGTTAATATATGTCCTCCATTTTCCCCATTTCAAACATCATTTTCAAATCTCCATCTATTCTCTCTCCTTTTTACAAAACTCTCTCATTCATTTCTCCAATAGTTTTCAAATCCAGCCACCGTTTGTCGTGGCCGCTGCCTGGATTGAGCCTTGGCCGTCGAAATTGTGGCCGAGCTGGTGGTGGTGATTTTTTTGGCCGCCGGAGAGATCGGCGAAGACAAGGCAGGGGTCGATCGATGCCGATCTGCAACACTGTGGGAGTCGAAGAGGTCTTCGACTCAAGACGAAGTGGTTTGTCGACTCAAGGCGGCGGAGCTCTGCGCGTCGAGAGGAAGGGACGACGGCCGCGGTGTTGGGGCGAGGGTTTGGGTGGGGGAAGGCAGGGCAGGGCAGCGGCGGCGCTGGGCTAGGGAGAAGAGGCGCCGCTGTTGTGATGTAACAGATCTGAAGAAAAAAAGCGAGGGAGGGAAGGAGGCGGCGCTGGGGCGTAACTTTGGTGGCGGCGGCGACGAAGCCCTCGATGATTTGTGGACGCCGGTGAAGAAAGTCTCTGCCCTCGTGGTTCGTCGGTGCCGCCGCCTGGATATAGCTTTGGTCGACGTCGGCGCCGATCTGCAACTCCACCGTGAGAGTGGCGGCGACTGAAGACGATGGGGTTTGTGATTTTTTTGTATTACTTTTTATGTTTTCAAATCTGATGTACTTTTCTGGCTTTGGGTTTCGTGTTTCGATTTCTGGTTTGTATTTCATTTTTTCCGGCTTTGCGTCGGAGCTCTGCGCGTTTTCTTGATTTGGGGTTTTCCACAGGTGGTGTTGCTGTAACGGATGGGCGGCGGAGCTCTGTGCGTTGCCGACGGTGGTGTCGGCGATTTCTAAGGCGGCGGCGGCCAAACATGTTCTAGGGCAGAGACTAGGGTTCTATCCTTCCAATGGGTTTACTAATGGGCTAGGGTTTACTAGCCCAGATGTACACCCCCAGTTTCACTTAATACACCCCCAGATTCACACCACTAGTTTCATTCAACCAAATGCTATAAAATAAATAATTAATGACATTCAACCGAATACTATAAAATAAATAATTACTCAAAATAAAAATAATCTATTTTTTCCGGTATTAATCGACCGTGTCTATCTAGTATTTGGGGATGTTTTTGCAAAACAATTCATTCCACACTTTTAATTCATTTTAAGTAATTATTATCCTCTAAAGCATTAAATATAATTATTATCTGTTAAATAAACTCAATGTGTTGTAAATATGGATCGGTTTTTCGGTATATGAAATATTTATTGCTCGTATGCAATATATAGTGCTCGTATGCAATGTATGTATGCAATATATAATGCTCGTATGCAATGCATGTATGCAATATATAATGCTCGTATGCAATGTATGTATGCAAACATATACTCAATATAATGTAATATTATATAAAAAAATTAAATAAAATAGAAACAAAAAAATATTCTATAATTTAAAATTTGAATGTAAATAATTTTTGAAAAAAATAAATATAATATAAAAAAAGGAAAATTAATTTCCAAATGCCTTATAATATAAAAAAGAAATAATGTAAGAAAAGTAAAAAAAAAAAAAATTATTTCTCAATTCTATTAAAAAAACAGAATAAAAAAATAAGAACAAATAAATAATTTTTAAATAAAATTTGAATACAAATATAAAATAATAATATTAATTAATGATGTTGAAAAAGAATTTTTAAAATTTGAATATAAAATAATAAATTTGAGATGGTAAAGTGAGATAAAGTTAAATGAAGGATATAATAGTAATTTCATACCCCGTTTTGTTGCTCTAACTAATAAAAAATTGAGGTGGTAGTTTTTCCTAAAACAATTTCAGAAATGTAGGTATAAACAATTTTCCCAAGAGATTATTATGAAGAGTCACAACTATTATCATAAGGACTCTTGGAAGTCTATAAATAGATCCCCACATTTGCATTTCAAAATCACTCAAGCCAAAAACTTTCTTGCATTCTTATCCTCCAAAACATTCTAGCATTCTAAATCCTTGCATTAGAGTTTTATTGGAAGTTCCGGATATCCATTTTGCGATTCGCCGATAGCTTCCGATTTGTAGTGCAACAGTCGTGAAGTTTTAAGTCGTTGTATCTTGGGGACGGTTGCCAGTAATCCGTATTGCACCTGTGTACGGGGCAATAACGTCTTACGGAGATAGAGTCAAACTCTAGCCTCGACTTTCGTGTTTAAGTCTGTGTCAGCATTTAATCTTCGTCTACACATACACCTCATATTTTCTAACAATCGTAAGACGTTATTTTTGTGTATTCGAAGATTGGCCTGTAAGTGACAAAAGAACTCACTCATTTTTAGGGAAGTTTATTTCAAAATCATTTGTGAATTTTAAATTAAATTCCTTTGAAATTATTTATGAATAACTTGTCTATTGAATAAATAATCTTCATAGTTTATAAGTACAAATCCAATGTTGCTGGAATTAATCGCTATCTCAGAAAATTGAATCAAATAGCAGCGTTGTTGGGGTTCCGCGTAAACGGACGCAACACTTCTTCAAAATTGAAGAGTGACGTGCATGATGGTTCAGAAAGGTACGTAAAAATCATATATGTTCATGTTGATATATGATGTTGATGTATTGAGCCAAAAGTGATAATGTTATGGTCTAATTTATTTTATAAATATTATAAAATATTATTCCATAATGGTTCATTCCTTGATTGTGAATATCGAACTAAGGTTCTATTATGATCAAGAATGATATGTGCTTGCGAGCGTAAATTATATTTTGGATATGATCCAAAATACCTCGACTCGTATAATTCGATCAAAGATTATACTCGAGTTAAGGGTGGCACTGAAAGCCATATTTGAAATTGAATTTATTACTATTAAATTAATTTCAAAATTGAAATTGTGCTTGAGAGCACAAATGTGTTTTGAATTTAAATTCAAAAGATTTAGACTCGTATAATTTGATCGAAAATTATGCTTGAGTCACGGGTGACAATAAAAGTCACACTTGAAATTGAATTTAATTTTGGTATGTTGACCAAAAATTAAATTAATTTCGCAGTTGTAAATAAGCCCAATAAAAGAAAAATTCAAAAGATTTTGACTCGTATAGTTTGATCGAAAATTATGCTCGAGTTATGGGTGGCATTAAATGCTACATTTGAAATTGAATTTAATTTTGGTATGTTGACCAAAGATTAAATTAATTTTTGAATTGGAAATTGGAATGAAGTCCAATAAAAGAAAAAATCAACGTTCGATTTTTCAATGTTTCGAGATTGTGTCCAAATTTGGTGAATAAGAGAAATTCACAAATAAAGGGACAATCAACACGAATGTGGGGGAATGCTTCTCCACACATGGATACATTCGAATGTGGGGGGAAAGAGGTCTCCGTCGACATATTCGAATGTAAGGGGGTTAGCAAAGGTGTGACCCTAAAGCTAAATATGGAAAAACCTAAAACGGTTGAATTATGTGGAATGTTTTCCACAAATTATATGGTTTTGTTCATCGTGAAAAATCACATTCGAGTAAAGTCACCACACAAGGAGATAAAATCATATGAACTATGAAAAGAGATAAAGTGATTCTATGATTATGTCAAAAGTGTGGGGGGTGACTAATAAAGATTAAAGCACGTGGTAGTGCTCATCGATTTAATGAACAAACTGAAATTCCTGATGTGGAATTTTATGTAAGAAATATCTAGTTGTGAAAACTGGATATTTGGACACAAACTTTGAGCCCATCATTTGAAATGTGGGGCAGCAGTGTCATGGAAATCCTCTAAGCAAACTTGCATAGCTCGTTCCACAATGGAATTAGAGTTCGTTGCATTGGACAAGGCTGGTGAAGAAGCAGAATGGCTTCGAAACTTCTTAGAGGATATTCCCGGTTGGAATAAACCAGTGCCTCCAGTGATGATACACTGTGATAGCATGTCGGCTATTGGGAGGGCACAAAGTAACATGTATAACGGTAAATCTCGAAACATTCGTCGGAGACACAACACCGTTAGACATTTTATCTCAAGTGGAGTAATCTTCATTGACTATGTGAAGTCAAAAGGAAATATTGCGGATCCGCTTACAAAAGGAATTAATCGAGATCAAATGTATAGTGCGGTAAGGGGAATGGGGTTAAAACCCACACATTAAAGGGTGTTCATAGCGGTAACTCGTCCATGCTGACTGGAGGATCCCAAGAACTTGGTTCAACGAGACAACTAAGTTATGAAGCACTCAGATGTGCACTTGAGAAAACTAAAGAAACCCATTCTCGATTCCCTTCAAGTGCAACCTTACACCTTCCGGTGTAGAAAACCTGCTGACGTGTGGTGAGGTTAAGCTTAACAGCTTTTAATGATTCCTATATCCCAAGGGTGGAGTATTGCAGGGTACTCTTAATAGGAGATCACCTATATAAGTGTGAAGTGGGGCCACTTCAAATGAAAACACACTTATGAATCCAAGATATGGTCCAGGGCCGAAACGGACACAACGTGAGAACCAAAGGGTATCAGAGTCGTTGCTGTGTATATGTCATTGTCTTGGTTTACACAAAACGCCAACCAGTTCAAGACATCGTGTTCACTGAATGGCAAGTAAATCCGATGGCATTTTACTAGGGAAGGTTCAAAGCCTGAAGCTACCTATCCCGATGCAGTAATGGTTCGTCGGAACTTTCATAGGGAGTCACATGCATTAATTTCATTCATGTGGGGGATTGTTGGAAAATGTTGGTTTTGACCACATTTTATAAAATATTAAGTGACAATTTTATAATCCGTTTTTGCGTAAATGGATTTAGTTGATTTGATTTCTCAAAACCAAATTTTGGGTGAATGAGAAATTAATATTAAAGTTGGTCATTTAATTAGTGAATAAATATATTGTTGAATGTATTTATTATTATATAATAATAGTAATGGATTGTGACCTATAGATATAGATATGAAATGTCATGTCTTTTGGTGAAATGATTATATTCCAAAGGTTGTGTCCTTTAGAATTATTTCATTAATTTAAAGGTGGTGTCTTTTAGAATTATTGCATTAATTTAAAAGACATGCCTTTTGGTGAATAATTATTTATTTCCAAAGGTTGTAACTTTTGGAAAGAAGAGATTATTAATTTATTATGAAGAGTCACAACTATTATCATAAGGACTCTTGGAAGTCTATAAATAGATCCCCACATTTGCATTTCAAAATCACTCAAGCCAAAAGCTTTTTTGCATTCTTATCCTCCAAAACATTCTAGCATTCTAAGTCCTTGCATTAGAGTTTTATCGGAAGTTCCGGATATCCATTTTGCGATTCGCCGATAGCTTCCGATTTGTAGTGCAACAGTCGTGAAGTTTTAAGTCGTTGTATCTTGGGGACGGTTGCCAGTGATCCGTATTGCACCTGTGTACGGGGCAATAACGTCTTACGGAGATAGAGTCAAACTCTAGCCTCGACTTTCGTGTTTAAGTTTGTGTAAGCATTTAATCTTCGTCTACACGTACACCTCATATTTTCTAACAAAAGATTCACTCAACTTGGAGTATGAGAATTACCCCAGATGAGTACATGTTTGTTTTACTTAGCAAAAATAGAGTAATACTATAAAAGTCCAGCTTACAGATGTGATTATGAATATTGTTTGACATTCGTTAAAGTAGTGAAGTAGGTGAATTAATCACTCTGAATATTTACCAAGAGTAGAAATTGAAAATATTAGGGTTTAGGGAAATGAATTAAAAGAGGGGAAATGAGACGTCAATTTTTTTTTTCTTGGGAATTTTTTAATCTAGGTGATTTTGAGAGATTTCACGTTCAAAATCTTTTAAAGTTAGTCAATGATGGATTGACTAATATAAAGATCAATTTTGATAGAATATAATAACTTGAGTGACCAATTTAACAATTTTAATAGTAACTAAATGTGTGTGACCAAATCTGAAAAGAGGTAAACTTCAGTGACAAAAAAATGTATATGAGCACCAACAATGTCTTATTATAAGCATAATGAAAATAAAAACAAAACTAGAAATAACTTCAAAAAATTGAAAATTAAACTCCAACAATCTTAGATCTTCGAACTAATCCAACAATAGTAGATCTTCGAACTAATCCAAAATAGCAGGTTACTAAATGTAACAAGTTCACACGAATAGTAGGTCACCTTGTAACATTGATATTTCCATTTGTTTTTTTCCAATCAAACCTTTTCTGAAAGTTTGTTGATATACCACCAGCAAAATAGATACCATCTGTTCTTACTTCCCATTTGCATACACCACGAAGGCATTGCTCCTTACTGTTGGATCTAAAAACATCAAAAGCCACATCCTGATTTTTCCACCAAACATGGCAAAAAAATAAGGTTTTATTATTATAACTATTACAAAAACTAAAGTTATAGTCACCATTTCTTGTGAGTGTGTGATACCCAAGATCGTCGTCCCCAGATGCACAATGCAACTTCTGTATCACGTCTGGAAGTTTATTGATTACATGAACTGTATATCCATCGGTGATCGAACAATGTATTGCAGATATCAATGATGATTGAGAAATAGCAACTAGGAGAATGAAATATGTTATGAGAATCTTCATTATTATGTGAGTATCAATCTTGCCCTCAGTCGAGTAAATTTTAAGCACGGTAAGAACTTTATTTATAGGGCTTAAGAAAATTGACTTTTTCATGGTTATTTAATGTAAATTATTGTAAAAGAATGGATAAGGACATGCAAAATTAGATAATGAAATCTATAGTCTACATATATGGTTATTTATTGAATTTTATTAATTGCAATTAATTTATTTTATTTAAATCGCATTCTTTTATTTATAGATTTTTATGATATGTTTGACTAATAAGTTACTCTCCTAATCTACTCTTACATCTATTGTTGGATAATTCGATTATTTAAATCGCATTCTTTTATTTAAAGATTTTTATGATACGTTTGACTATTAAGTTACTCTCCTAATCTACTCTTACATCTATTGTTGGATAATTCGATAAAATTAATTTATTTTATTTAAATCGCATTCTTTTATTTAAAGATTTTTATGATACGTTTGACTAATAAGTTACTCTCCTAATCTACTCTTACATCTATTGTTGGATAATTCAATTTTATCGGTTCTAAATTAAATGTTATATTTTTTTTTAATTAAAAAGGGTATCTATTGACAAATTTGTTATTAATTAATAAATAGAATCCTCTAATCACATTCCATAATTTTATGCTCGAGTTCGATCGAACCTAAAATTAATATTTATACTCGAGCTCGACCCGATCGACTACCTGTTTAATTTTTACAATTAAATATAAAATATATTTTTTCTAATATAATTAATTACAAAATAAGTTCGAGCTCGGCTCAACTTGACTCGATTACTTTATTATATATACTTAATGTCAAAATAGTAAATAATGTCCAAGCTGGAATAGGTCCGTGAGCTTTTCGAGTTGATTATTTATGAATTCGAACTCGATAGCTGAATATCTCGAAATTCAACTGTTACGGAATTGTATTCACAAAGCAACTCCTTACAAATGATAAATCAAGACAACTAGAAACGCAATGAATTGAAACGTATAAAGAACTCAAAGAAAGAACACGGGATTTACGTGGTTCGATCAAATGATCTACGTCCACGGAGGATAGAAGACTCTCTTCACTAATCTCAAATGAAAGTTACAGATTACAAGTATTCACTAAGCTTGATCTCTCGAAACTCTCAAATTCAGTCACCCACAACCTATGCACTAGATGGTGTATTTATAGATGTACAATGCATTGGATAACCGCCACTAACCAACTAACTAACTAACAGAAAAACCAGAATTAACTAACTCTGAAAATCTAGACTTCAGCGGAATTGTCTCAGCAGACTTGTCTTCAGCAGACTTGGCCCCCAACTCTCCTGAACTGACTTCAGATAACTTGTCTAGCAGAGTTGTCCAAACTCATAAGCAGAGTTGTCCAAACTCATCAGCAGAGTTGTCCAAACTCATAAGCAGAGTTGTCCAAACTCATCAGCAGAGTTGTCCAAACTCAATAATTTCAGATTAGTTGACTCCTAATAAGACCACTAAACCTTATCAGTTGAATTACTCCTTAACTCAACTTTGCTGAACTCCAAGATCAGAACAATAGCAACTCTTCTGATAGATAGAATTAGATGACATCCAATATTGCATTAATCCTAACAATTCTCCACCTTAATGCAAGATTGCCTTCTTCCCAGCCCTCCTCAAGGCTGTTTGTCCATTCTCTTCTTAATGAACATCCCAGGTACTAAGGTTTACCAACTCCATGCAATGGTTGAACTTATTGCTTGGTAATGCCTTAGTTAACATACCAGCTGCATTCTCTTCTGAAGCTACCTTCTGAACTTCAACAATGCTCTTCTCCAAGATGTCTCTAACAAAGTGTAACTTCACATCAATGTGCTTTGACCTCTCATGAAACACTTGATGTTTTGCTAGATGAATTGTACTCTGATTATCACACAGCACAGGAACACTTTTCTGAAATATGCCAAAATCTCTCAGAATGCCCTTCAACCACATTGCTTCCTTCACAGCTTCTGTTAAGGCTATGTATTCAGCTTCTGTTGTGGATAAGGTCACCATAGATTGTAAAGCTGCTCTCCAGGTGATAGCAGTGCCATACAATGTAAACACATAACCAGATAAAGACTTCCTTGTATCTATGTTTCCAGCAAAATTAGAATCCACAAATCCAATCAAAGGTCTCTTGGTATCAACTGATTTTTCAAACAATAATCATAAGTCTTCTGAACCATTCAGATATCTTAGAATCCACTTCAAAGCTTCCCAATGTAGCTTTCCTGGATTTCCCATGAACCTACTCACCATACTAACAGCATAGGCAAGATCTGGTCTGCTACAAACCATAGCATACATGAGACTTCCTACTCCATTTGCATAAGGAACAGTAAGCATCTGCTTCTTCTCTTCAGCTGTTTGAGGAGATTGCTTGGCTGACAACTTAAATTGCTGGCCAAATGAGGTACTAACAGGTCTGGACTGGTGCATAAGGAATCTTCTCAACACCTTCTGGATGTAACCTTTCTGGGACAAGAACAGCTTCCCTGCTTTCCTGTTTCTGAGAATATCCATGCCTAATATTCTCTTGGCTTCACCCAAATCCTTCATCTCGAACTTTCTACTCAGCTGCTGCTTCAGCTGGGTAATCTTTCTCATACTCTTGCTAGCTATTAACATATCATCTACATAGATCAGTAGATAGGTGCTCTCTAGATAATCTTGTTTACCAGTATATACACATCCATCATATTTGCTTCTTAAGAAACCAATAGAAAGCATGAATGTATCAAACTTTCTATACCATTGTCTAGGACTCTGCTTGAGCCCATACAATGATTTCTTAAGCAAGCATACCTTACTTTGAGTTTCAGGCATGATAAACCCTTCTGGTTGATGCATATATATTGTTTCAGCTAGTTCTCCATGTAGGAATGCAGTTTTAACATCTAGCTGATGTAACTCAAGATCATCTTGAGCAACCTTAGACAAAAGTAATCTTATTGAACAGTGTTTAACAACAGGAGAGAATACCTCATTGAAGTCTATGCCTTCTCTTTGTGTGAATCCTCTTGCCACCAACCTAGCCTTGAATCTGATCTGCTCTCTAGCACCACCAAATCCAACTTCAAGCTTCTTCTTGAACAGCCATCTACAGCTGACCAACTTCTGGTTGTCTGGCTTCTCCACAAGGATCCAGGTCTCATTCTTCTCTAAGGATTGCAACTCTTCTGACATGGCTGCTATCCACTGCTCTCTTTCAGGACTGGTGATAGCTTCCTTATAGTTTCTTGGCTCATAATGCTCCACCTCTTCTGCTGTGATCAGAGCATATGACACAAGATCAGCCTGACCAAACCTAGATGGGGGGTGAATCTGCCTCCTGAGCCTATCTCTTGCAAGGCTGTAATTTCTCAGATCAGCAGGGTTGTCCTCCATGGCCTCATCTTCTGAATGATCTTCTGGATCATCTTCTGGGACCTGTTCTGGAACAACCTCATCAGGGGTGTTGTCTCCTGTATCAGCAAAGTTGTCCACCTCCTCTGGGGTCAACTCTCCTGATGTGGGAAACTCCACCTCAGCTGAGAAACTCTCTCCTGACTCATTTACAATTCTTCCATCTAGGTCATGGGAGTTTCCATTATGAGGATATCCCATTACCTTCTCATTAAAATCAACATCTCTGCTGATTATCACTTTCTTATGACCAGGTTCAAGGCACCACAGTCTATAGCCCTTGACACCTATTGGATAGCCAATGAATATACATTTCAGAGCCCTTGGCTCAAGCTTATCCTGTCTAATATGTGCATATGCCTGACATCCAAACACTTTAAGTTTTGAATAATCAGACAACTTGCCATACCAGATCTCATCTGGGGTTTTACCTTCTAAAGCATATGAGGGAGTTTTGTTTATCAAGTAACATGCAGTACATACAGCTTCTCCCCAAAAGCTTTTAGGTAATTTAGCATCAGCTAACATGCATCTGACCCGTTCTAGAATAGTTCTATTCATTCTCTCTGCTAATCCATTTTGCTGTGGATTAAGAGGGACAGTTCTATGTCTAGTAATGCCCTTCTCTTTACAAAATTCATTGAATTCAGCTGATAGATACTCAAGGCCATTATCTGTCCTCAAATGTTTTAAGGACTTTCCTTTCTTGTTCTCTATCTCAAGTAGCCATTCTTTGAATTTTGTAAAGGCCTCACTCTTCTGTTTGAGAATGAACACCCAAACTTTTCTAGAATAGTCATCTATAATTGACATGAAATACTTACCTCCACCAATGGTTTCAGTTCTTGATGGCCCCCAGACATCTGAATGAACATAATCCAGCAGCTCCTTGGTAGTGTGCTCACCCTTCTGGAATGACTTCTTCTTGGCCTTACCAAGAATGCACTGCTTACAGAACTCCAGGCTTTTGAATGTCTTCTGGTGGAATGCCCCCTTCTTGGATAACTCCATCAGACCTTTCTCACCCACATGTGCCAGCCTCTTATGCCAAAGCATAGCATCTTCAGAACTCATGGTAACATCAGCAGCACCTGTGATTGTCTTACCAATTAAAGAATATAGACCATTAGATTTCTTCCCTTGCATCACTATTCTATCAGCTTTGGTGACAAACAAACATCCTTTTTCAGTCTTGAATTCATAACCCAAAGCATTTAGTGTGCCAAGAGATATAAGGTTTCTCTTCAAATCTGGAACAAATCTGACATTGGTCAGGATCACATGTTTATCATTAAACATCTTCACCCTCACAGTGCCAATACCCCTCACATTGCAGCTTTCATCATTACCCAACAGAACTGATCCACCATCCATCATTTCCAGGTTTTGAAACCAAGATTTGGTGGGACACATATGGAATGAACATCCAGAATCCAACACCCATTCATTAACAAGTTTGCTATCTGTTATGCTCATGACTTCTGCACTATCATATCCTTTTGCCTCTGCTACATCAGCTTTGGCAGGATCAGTAGACTTCTTATGCTCAGGACAGTCTTTAATGAAATGTCCTTCTTTATGGCATTTGTAGCAAGCTCTGCTCTTGGCTACAAACCCATTCTTCTTTTGATTTGGCTTGGCATGAAACTTCTTGCCTTGCCCTCCTTTCTTGTCATTCTTGAGTTTGATATTAAGACCCTCAGCTTGGTTCTTGGTCTTCTTGGTTGAGTTTGCTACATGTAAACTCTTAGTTTTCAGAATGGACAAGACTTCTTTGAATTTTGCCTTACCCTCCTTGGTAATCAGCAAAGCATCCTTGAAGCTATCATATGAAGGTGGTAAGGACTCCAATAGTAGAAAAGACTTCTTGTGATCATCTAAGGTGACTCCAACATTTTCAAGATCATCAACAGCTTGCATGAACTCTATTAACTGCTCATCAAGGGTCTTATCATCTGTCATCTTGAAATTGTTGAGCTTCCTCTCCATAAACATCTGGTTTGACAAATATTGTGTCAAATACAGATCATCAAGGGTCTCAAATACAGCAGCAACATCCTTCTCCTTCATAACTTCCCTAAACACATTGTCTCCCAAACTCAGAACAACAATGTTGTAAGCTTTTTCCATAAGCTCTTCTTTCTTGGCATGGTCTGCATCGGATGCAGCAGGGTCAAGAGGAGTAAGGGCCTCTTTCAGCCCATGGTGTGACAGCAGAGCCTTCATCTTGGCTTTCCATAAGCCAAAATCTGTCTTACCATTGAATTTCTCTATCTCCAACTTCACAGAGTCCATTTCTGATCCTTGACTTTATCTTCGACTTCCCACAGACGGCGCCAATTGTTACGGAATTGTATTCACAAAGCAACTCCTTACAAATGATAAATCAAGACAACTAGAAACGCAATGAATTGAAACGTATAAAGAACTCAAAGAAAGAACACGGGATTTACGTGGTTCGATCAAATGATCTACGTCCACGGAGGATAGAAGACTCTCTTCACTAATCTCAAATGAAAGTTACAGATTACAAGTATTCACTAAGCTTGATCTCTCGAAACTCTCAAATTCAGTCACCCACAACCTATGCACTAGATGGTGTATTTATAGATGTACAATGCATTGGATAACCGCCACTAACCAACTAACTAACTAACAGAAAAACCAGAATTAACTAACTCTGAAAATCTAGACTTCAGCGGACTTGTCTCAGCAGACTTGTCTCAGCAGACTTGTCTTCAGCAGACTTGGCCCCCAACTCTCCTGAACTGACTTCAGATAACTTGTCTAGCAGAGTTGTCCAAACTCATAAGCAGAGTTGTCCAAACTCATCAGCAGAGTTGTCCAAACTCAATAATTTCAGATTAGTTGACTCCTAATAAGACCACTAAACCTTATCAGTTGAATTACTCCTTAACTCAACTTTGCTGAACTCCAAGATCAGAACAATAGCAACTCTTCTGATAGATAGAATTAGATGACATCCAATATTGCATTAATCCTAACATCAACTTTAATTCAATCTTTTTTTAGTCGAACACGAGTAGCTTACGAGTTGGCTCGACTCACTTACACCCCTACTTATCATAAAGCTAAGTTTGAAATTATAAGTATTTTTTAAGGTTAAAATAAGTAAAATTGAGAGAAAGTATTTAAAAATGCTAAAACATCATTTAATTGTATATAAGAATAAACGTTAAAATCATTTACGGTAGAATGAAGGGAGTCGTGCCCAAATACTCTAAATTCTATCCGAGTTTGTGTTTACTAATTAGTTACTCCCTTTGTCCCATTTTAGTGGTCGTTTAAAGATGTTTTATGCAAATTAAAAATAATAATTAAATATTATTGTAGTAATAAATATACGTGTCATGTGATATTTTTATTATTAGTGTACCTATTTAATTTAATTCATATATTATGAGCAACACTTGTATGAAATATTTAACAATGACATATGTCTAATTAAGACATTTTTAAAAAAATCGCCGGTTTAGACACAGCTCCCTTCTTTTTATTTTGGGTGTGAAGTAGTGGCAAACCAAAATACCCAACAAGCATTAGCTCTCCCTGAAAAGGAGGTGATCCAGCCGCATCTTTTAGTATGGCTACCTTGTTACGACTTCACTCCAGTCACTAGCCCTGCCTTCGACATCCCCCTCCTTGCGGTTAAGGTAACGATTTCAGGCATGGTCAACTCCCATAGTATGACGGGTCTAAAGTCTGGAGGATCTGAATCGCCCAAAAATTTTGCGGGTCACAAGCAGGTGGTTTACTATATAATCAATATGTTATTACTAAAAGGCCAAAGTATTATCACTACAAGACCAAAAGTGTACTACTACATGTCAAAAAATATTTTGGAGAATTCGCTCAAAAAATTAAGTGTCCAAAATACTTTTGGACTTGTAGTAGTACATTTTTAACATTATAGTGACACTAATTTTGATCATGTAGTAATATAGTATTGGTCATATAGTAAAACAATACTTAAAAGCGAAAAAATATATTTTAATGTTATTTATGGTATTTTATTAATTTTAATTTGATTTTGATTTTTTTTTTTTTAATTTCAACGCTTATTAATGGAGCTCGAATTGCCCTAGATTTAGTATTATTCCTTTTCATTTATAAATTTAGTAGTTTATATTCTATGTTTACCAATAATTTATGGGGTAATTAGTATATAGGACATTTCACCTATAGAAACTAGAAATAAGGACAATAAATTAGAAAGTTAGGAAGAAGGACAAAATGATTTATAAAAGTACAGTTTTATCCTCGGTTTAAAATAAAGCCAAAATTTGAATAATGAATTAAGGTATATTAGGAAATTCAAAAATTGAATGCGTTGGGCTTGAAAATTAAACTACCGGAAATCAAGGGCATAAATGAGTTGGACAATTAAGGCTACCTAAATCAAGCTGGAGTCTTGGAGAAGTTTCTTTCAAGATTTCGAGAGAGACGACGTTGAATTTCTGAACATTCGCGACTCTGTTGGTTGCAAACGAGTTTGTTTTCGACGCCGTAAGCAAGGTATGTATATTCTGATGAGAAGAAATTTGCTGTTTTTTGAAGAAACGAACTTTTTGGTTTTTTGAACTTCGCCGGAAGCTTTTAATGTTCTATGATGATCGGTTTTGGGGTTTTTGTCAAATAATCTTACAAAATTACACATGCACTCTGTTTTTGTATATGAGAAGGTTTGGGGTTTTTCTGCACAACTTTGTGTGTGACTTATTGATGCGTTTTTCGCAATTCTTTGAGGCGATATCTGCAGGTCTTTGATGATGGGTTTTAGATTGTGCATAAGTAGTAAATATAATATTTTGGATTTCTTTGATGATGCTTTTATTGGTTTTTGGGTGTAACTTTTGGAACATGCAATTGCACTCTGTTTTCTAGTTGATAAGAATTAGAGTAAAAAAGCACTTTGTTAATGGATTTGGAAAATTTGCTATTTGCAAATGTTTTATTGGTGATATATAATCCTTAACAAGTTTGTATGTGTATTAATAAGTTTAAGAAACTAGATTCGGCTTTATTGTTAATATACTTGTATTTTCCAGAAATAACATATATTCTACTTTAGGAAGATTGATTTGTGTTGGTAATAGATATGTATTGATTGTTAATATACCACAAGATTAACAAATATGTATTCTACTTTAGGAAGATTGATTTATTGTTAAGATACCATGAGATTGGTGTCATGTTCTGGAGAAAATATTATAAATCGAACTACATATTAACCAAAATTTAATGTAATGCAGATGCCAAGAGTTAAGCGAAGTGGAATTCACATAAATGACGATGGTGATAGTGGAGGTAGCAGGAAAAGGATTAAGAAAGACGACAAAAGAAAAAGCAGAAAGACAAAGATAGGTATACGTTTACGGTGGGATAGTTATGCATTTATATTCAGCACATTCTACTGATATCATGCAGCACTGTTATATTATGTAAAGCAATAATTTGACTATTCTATAAGCATTACACAATTGTTACCATCTTATAATACAATAATGTCACTACTGTATTATAAAAGCTAATAATTGTTCTTGATTTTTGTGTGTGAAGCATTGACCGATGCAAAAAAGGCTAGAGATGCAAAGCGTAAAGGTTTAGTTGTTATTTAATATTTAAGTCTATAACTGAATTTTAGTTGCTTGTGTAACATTACTTAGCATTAATGGAAAGTCCCTTATAGTATATTTGTCAATGCAGGAAAAAGAGTGGTTGGTTACTATATAATGTCCTCTGACTCAGGTGATTTTGCGATAATAGCTCAACTATTTAACGGATTATAGAACCATGTATGTATATAATTTTGTTTACTTGTATTGCCAGATTTCGAGAGTGATGAGGAGGTTGATTCTGATAGCGATGATGAGGTTGTTGCTGATAGTGATGATGAATCTAAATCTGTATCGGAAGGTATAAAAATAAATATGATGTGTCTTACATTCTGTTAGGAAGATTATATATAGTTATTAGAAGTTTTTGTAGAGTTTAATTGTGTTAATGATTTTTAAATTGTTTCTGAAGATTCTGACAGTGATGAGGAAATGCGAATCAAGAAACAAATAAAAGAAAGATGTAAACGTTCACGAAGAAAAAAATCTGGTATGATATTTTATAGTTTACATTTGTTTATGATATTTAAGTTTTAGATAAAAGAAGATTTACAAGAATTCTGAATATATTTTTTATTTTCTTTGTTAGCTGATGGTGATGTTAAGAATAGTCAGAACTACTGTAGATCAAATATGCATACTTGTTTCAAGGACTTGAGTGTGATGCAGTTGAATGATAGGCATTATAATGAACTGAAGAAGATGCCATTTTGGTTCATCTTAAATTCTATATTGGTGAATGGGAATGACGAGATAGTTGAAAATTTCAAGAAGGTTGAGCGAGATATTCAGGAGATTGTAATGAGGTTCGATGATAAGTCTGGCAGCTTGTTGCTTGGTTCGAATGAGCTGAATATAAGAAAAAAGGATGTGGAGCTGATATTTGGTATTACGTCAGGTAGTGAGAAGGTTCCGTTGCGGAATGAAAACTATGCTCATCCAGAATGGATAAGAAGGTGCTTTAGAGAGGAACTAGTTAACAGGACACCTAGCCTTTCAATGAATAAACCATTGCTAAAGTCTAAGATAAGGGAGATGGCTGAGTTGACTGATACTGAATCTGTTGAAGATGTAGCTAGACTTCTTTGCTGCTATGTGATGTGTGGAATATTCTGTCCAGTAAGAAGTGGCGCATTACCGTGGTACTTGACTGCATATTTAGAGAATTTGTCTGACGTTTGCACGTATGATTGGAGTGGATTCATAGTTGATAATTTGAAGAATCATATTAGGAGAAGTAAAGACATGAAACCAGGTGGTTGTACGATGATTTTACCGGTACGTATTCTTACCTATACTGCAAACTGCAAACATTACTTTTTATTCAAAAAATCTGTATTATATGTATTTGAATACTGTTAATTTATGCAGTACTTAATTTGCGAGCATACGTCATTGGTTAAACCAATCAATAGGAATGCGTTTCCAAGGTTTCTAAAATGGGATCTACGAAAGCTAACGAAAGCCTTAAACAAGAAGAAGTGGTACAAACGTACCAAGGTAAGATCTTATAAAATTTTTTTTGAGCTAAGCTATTTTATATAAATAGTTTTACTATTTATATATATGTAACGATATTGATTGCAGGTGCATACTGGAAGTTTGAAAACTGAGGCTTGGGAGGAAGAAAAGTTTGAAGCTATTAACAATTTCAGAGACACCGTAAAAACGCCCCAAACGAATAAATCAGATAGAGCAGCTGCTGTTGAGAGTAATGGAGCTAATGTGACAACTGGACCTGGAGAAACTAGTGCAACAACTATACATGATCCAGTCGTTGATTCGGTTGATAAGGATCAATGTATTCTTCAACAATCATCATCCAGACCATTTGAGGTTGGTTCTACGTCAAGGATAAAAGAAGTTGGCTTGGATAGTGGACCTTCGTTTGATCTTGGAGAGGATTGTAACATTGGACATACTCCAAGTAAAATGGATATTGACAATACTGTGATGACAGTATGCAAAGATGTGAATCGGACTTTTCCAGATTTAGATAGTGATTATACAGGTATGTTGTTTGAACAGGATGCAAATGCTGAGGGTGGGAACTGTGGGTTGGGTAATAAGGGATCTCGAAATGATGATGTTGAAGTCAATGGACGACAAGTGGAAGAACTACTTGATGAAATTAGGCTGCTTAAAGAGGATGCTGAAGCGAAGAGGATTAGTAATGAGGTTGAGATAACTAGGCTTATAGAGGATGCAGAATCAAAACGGGCTAATTTTGAGAATGAAGTTAAGCGAATTACGGAGGAGTTTACTAAAGAGAGGGATTTTTTTATAATGGACAGGGGAGTCATGACTCAAATGATCAGGGATCTCGAAACTGAGAATAAGTCGTTGAGAAGAGAGTTGGACGTGAAACGTCTTTCGTCCCACGTCAATTCATTGGAAGAACAACAATTTGTTGCAGAAGTAGAACAAATTGAGAAGGATTTGAATCTTGAATCGTCGGGTAACAAAGTTCATGCATCAAGAGCTGAGCAGGACGTAGTGGCAGAAAATGAAGTTGACAATACGCCGATTCCAGTTGTTAAAGGGAAAAAGAAGACTAAGGACTACGCAGATCCTAGTTCCATGATAATATGTGTGAAAACACGAACTGAGGAACACGGAAGAAAACCAGTGCAGCTATCTCCTCAGCTTCTGACCCAAGAGCTTACCTCTGTTCAAGAGCTTAGTGATGATGAACCAGAGGATGTTTTGGGTGGCAAAAAACATGTTAAAGAGAGGAAAGTTGTTAAGAATCCATTTGACAACTCTTTGGATACAGTTAAGAATGCCCCCGTTGAGTTGAAAGATCAAATCTACAAAGAACTCGTGGAATATGGTTCGAAGTAAGTAACAACCTAATGCATATTACCAACACCTTCTACACATAGTCAACACATAAATTGCATGTTACACATTGTATTCATTATACATTCTTTTGTTTAATGATTGAATAATATTATTGTCTTTTCTGTTTATAAATACAGTCATTCGGTATACGTTGGGAATCGGCCCCTTACTGACGTCACGGTTCGAATGCTTATTAATTTGCTAAACAACAAAACCGTGGATGATCAGGTAATTATTAGTTGAATTATTCAAAAGTTTGTATGTCTATTAATATTGTAATTTTTTTAATATAATAGTACGGAATACACTGTTATTTAGGTGATTGATGCATGGTCAAACATGGTACAAACGGCCCTCGGACAAAAGTGTCCTACCGCTACACGTGTAACGATATTCACTTCTGCTTGTTGGGTAATGTACATTAACTCATTATGCAGTTAAATCCTCTAAATTAATTTTTAAATAGATTTGATTTATCATTAAATGACTTTTTTTTTTTTTGGCAGAGTATGATAAAGAAACGAGATATATCAAAACAGAAAATCTTTGAATCTCTCATTGAGAAAGTTGTAGATGAAAGTGTCGGACAAGATATGATGCTATTCCCAATTATTATCACTGAGGCTGGGTACCGTACGAGATCGAACATCAAAGGGCATTGGACACTGTTGACGCTGGATCTCAAGAGGAAGGAGTGGATGTTTTTCAACTCAATGCAGCCAAGGACAAGTGGGAATGTTGACCATCATCTCAAAGAATGCATATATGTGGTATACTCTTTCACTAAAATGAATAGTATATTAAATTTATATCTGCATCTTTGACTAGTATACACATGAAAATATTTGCTGACTACACCACATTGTTGTGTTTATTATATATTATTCTACCATGTCTATGTGGTATACTGTTTCGTTTAACTTATTAGTTGGTTAATTTTTTATTTCTTTGATTTCAATATGTCACAAATGACTTAGCTACTAAGATTGTTGTATTAATTAACTATACTTTCGATGTAATAAATTATAGGTTAACTATGTTGAGGCAAGGTTGCGATACGTGTTCAAAATGTCATCTCCAAATCACCCATTTTTGAAGGGCCCGTGTAAGAAACCTACTGCATCGAGAATTATGCAGCAAGGGCATGGCACGCTGGACTGTGGGATTATTTTGTGCAGGCTAATTGAGTGCTTCTTAAGGGGTGAAGACCCTCATACTGTTAATTTTAATATGGAAGAGGCAAGTAAGATGCGTGTGAGGATCGTGGGGACATTCGTCAACCCTTTTAAATATGGAGTTTGATGCACTTGGGTTCTGTATTTTGCTGAGTACTTATTTAACTTTTTTGGAACATATTTGTCAGGTTTGCTTCTACTGGTTTACGTTATTTAGGTTAATGATTCATATGTTATGAATGTAAAGCCTGTGAACATATTATGCGTATTTTGGTTTAAATTCTATTTTGGATGATTATTTCTTTGTTTATGAATGTAAAGCCTGTGAACATATTATGCGTATTTTGGTTTAAATTCTATTTTGGATGATTATTTCTTTGTTTTTTTGAATGACTTATTTTAATACTTTATAATATTTATTTAAAGTGTATATTAATATTATTATGTTTAATCTTAGGTAAAACATTATTGTAATATAATATTTATTAGTTTACATTATACAGTCTAAAAGTGGTGATTAAAATTTATTGAATATTAGTTATTTATAATGTTTAAAAGTGGTGATTAAAAGTGGTGATTAAAATTTATTGAATATTAGTTACATTATACAGTCTAAAAGTGGTGATTAAAAATGTGATGACGTGAATAAGTCAACAGAAACGGTAGAGAGTGATTTGAATATATTTTAAAGATTCAGATATATTTGATTGATTTGATATTTATAATTTGTTGACGTGTTTATAATGTTCATATTTGTAATTGAGATACATAGTGTTACGTTTTTTTAGTCAAACAAAATAGGAAACAGGCATAATTTCATTAATATTATGTTAAATGATTAATTAAAATACAATTATACGAATATGCATATAAATGAAAGACCAACTGCATATGTGATAAACAACCGTAATATGTGTGAACATATGCTGGACCATTTTTAAACGTTTAAACATATGCTAAAAGAAAAAATATATAATTTTCCAAGTAAAATGAGTACATTCATTCCAGAACACTTCATATTTTTCAACACGGCGACACAAGACTTTCGACGTACTTGTATGTGTGCTGAACCCCATGAACAACGTCAACGTCATTCAAATCAAAAAATACATTCATTAGAACATCGTACGAACAAAAAGTACCATTGGGATCAATTCTAAACATCAATTTTGTACAATCACTGTTTAAGAACTGGATTGGAACAAGGTTGTAATACTTGCTCAACCGCTCTTCCTTTATAATGTTGAACTTGGACCACGAATGACCGGAATTTGTGTAAGAGAGTATATGCATCTCAAAAAAGTAATGACCTGGGCCTTGCTTCGGAACACATAGACGACTTCCGTAAAGAGACAAATTGTTATCGTCCAAACTTTCGAGAGTCAAACACCAAGTGTCGCATAGAGATTTAGGAACTTCAATAACACCATAAGAGTTGTGGCTATAGTCGAAAGTTATAATTGAATAAACACCGTTGCCATGGTTTACATTCCAATGAAATAGGCCACCTACAAAACATGCATTCGAAATTGGAGGAAAATCACCTGGAAAAGATTTTATCGTAGACCAAATGTTCGAATTTCTAGAGAATAGCTTAACCTGAAGTTGATTGTTCTGAATAGAACGTATATGTGCCACTCGCATTATTATATAATCATCATTGTTCTTATCATAACCTAATCCAAAGTAAACCCATGCTACACTAAAATTATGGTGAAAACTTATAGGGTCATTAGGAATGAATAAAGTCTTTTTGGTAGTTGGGTTAGACAACGAATAGACATCATGTATATCACAGTACAGTACCAATCCGTTTATTGTTCCTAAAACTTCTTCGTCGTCATCGCTATCTGAATTGTCTCTATAAGTCGAGGGGTTTCTCTTAGGAAAGTACTCGTATGTTATAGGAGGATCTGCAACACGTTGCTTATGGATATATGAAAAGAAACAACCCTGTTTCATTTTCATCAGATTTGCTTCAATAAACAAACGTGAAGATATTATAGCATACAAAGATTTAGACGAACCTATCAAATGTTTAAGGACAGATGCCGGCAACCTCTCCAAAATATGAGATGTGATGTCATCTGGAATGGTGGATTTCAACATGGATGACCGTTTTTTCTACGACTTTGAGTGTGTATGTAATTATTCAGGTATAGGATAGATATAAGATATATATAGAGGAAAAGTTATATATTAAATTACTTTTAATGATATATAAGACCCCTTAGTATTCGCCACCACGTTTGATATAAATAAAGAGTTTGTGGAGAGGTGGGGGACGTGGGATATATTAAATTACTTTAAATTATATACAAATTTTATTTAAGACTTTTTCAACTCTGTTCATCTATAAAACTTATTATTCAAAAATAAATATATTCAATGCTCTATAAAAAAAATACAATAATTCGTTCAATAATTACATATAACAATTTATAATTATATAGAATAAATATTAAAGATTGTCATATTAATTATAAGTGTAACTTCTCCATTAAATTAAAATGCATTAATGTTATTAATGTTATCTTTAGAAATTGTAATTATTACATATTATATAGACATAAACGGATTATGAACCACAAAAGACAATAAATATTATACAATCTATATGGTAAACCGTTACATACAAAAAAAAAAACAAAAAAAACCTATGATGTAATTAAGTAAGTAAAGTGAGGAGTATCGAAAGGGAGTATATGCGAAAGTATATGCAAAACAAATATGCACATTGTGATATGTGCACTATTGAGGAAAAATTAGACCGTTTTTTAATATATTTATGACTACTACGATAATCATATTATTATTACGTGGATATCAATATAAACCGTTCAATTTAGATATTGTATTAATAATATTATTTATAGACAAAAATTACATTTGAATATAAGTATGTTTGAAAATGTCTAAAATATATTGTTTGTTTATATTAAGTGAGATAATTGTGGAGAGTAGTGGGTATATTCCTATTTTAAATTAATAATATTGTATTAATGATGGTTGACTTTACAATTGTTGATTGTAACTTTCCAAAAGATATTCATTAATATGATATTTCCGTGATATCATTGGATAGCATAAAAAACATTGCATTATTGTTTAAGTTAAGTATATCTGGCCCTATCATAAGTAAACTACGAGTACATATCAAGATACTGCATATTATAACCCATATGCTAACGATTTGATGCACATGTGTGAATATTAGTTGAATATATGCAGTATATTTATGACTACTACGATAATCATATTATTATTACGTGGATATCAATATAAACCGTTCAATTTAGATATTGTATTAATAATATTATTTATAGAAAAAAATTACATTTGAATATAAGTATGTTTGAAAATGTCTAAAATATATTGTTTGTTTATATTAAGTGAGATAATTGTGGAGAGTAGTGGGTATATTCCTATTTTAAATTAATAATATTGTATTAATGATGGTTGACTTTACAATTGTTGATTGTAACTTTCCAAAAGATATTCATTAATATGATATTTCCGTGATATCATTGGATAGCATAAAAAACATTGCATTATTGTTTAAGTTAAGTATATCTGGACCTATCATAAGTAAACTACGAGTACATATCAAAATACTGCATATTATAACCCATATGCTAACGATTTGATGCACATGTGTGAATATTAGTTGAATATATGCTATGGGAGGAAATCATATTTTGCCTTATAATAATAAATTTTACTGTGTGGGTAAAGATAAACACAGTATGGAAAGTATACCGAAATATATTTGAGAAAAACCGTGCTAAAATACTAAAGACTATTTAATAACAACTTGTTATTACAGAATTTAAATATAGAAGGAACTTGAGAAAATGTATCAAAATAATTAAAAAAGTGGTCAAACACCAGTACACAAGCCTGATAGTGTATCAAAATAATAAAAAAAAAATAGACAAGTTACTGCACATGAACTACTCAGCAATATTAGTTTTATCAGTTCCAAAAACTCCGGCACATGTCAATGAATCGTGCCTGCCCTTTTTACCACACCTCTTACAGATAGTAGCTTTTACTTTTGGAAATTCACCATAGGACGTGATCCTCCTCTGCTTAGGTCTACCTGGGGGCTTCGGAAGAATTGGAGGAAGTATTTTAACAGATTCTTCAACACATTCAGCATCAAATCTTTCTGTTTGGGGAACAGGGAACAAGTCTACTTCATAACATTGTTTGTATTTAGATGTAAAAAAACATTCTTCAACAACACTATGAATTGATGTGCAGTGCTTCTTAATCACAGCCACTGCATGGGCGCATGGAAACCCTTTGATTTGCCATTCAAAACATGTACATATATTATATTGAAGATCAACAGTGACAGATGTTTTTGAAGATACCTCAAACTGACCGTTGGGATACAACGAGACAGGCCATGATGCACTGATATTTCCCAATTCATGCCAAAGAGTCTCTTTACTAGGAACCAGTAGACCTGTCCACTTATTGCTAGATTCCCGCCTCTCTACGAACATCCCAGAAATTTTTTTCCTTATGGAGTCAATCATATGAGTGATAGGAAGAGATCTAGCTTCACGTATCCAAGAGTTAAATGACTCAGCTGCATTAGATGTCATTTCCCCGTACCTTTTAAGATGCGGAGAGTGTGAGACCGCCCATCTTGCATAAGGTAAATCTTCAAGCCATTTCTCAGCAATTCGACCGCCCACTTTCGTAAACAGCTCAAGTTTCTCTTTGAATATAGTGATGGTAGGTGCATATGCACACTCTTTGAACAAACCAGCCATATTTTCACGATGTTGAGTATTCCATCCACCACCGTACCTACCCTTAAGGTTTGACAGCAAATGATACAGGCAATAAAAGTGGGCAGGATCATTCCACACATCGTAAAAGGCCGACATCAAACCTACATTTCTATCAGAAATGTAAATTACCCTTTTGGGGTGAGTGATAAGATCACGAAGTTTAGTTAAGAACCAAGCCCAGTTATTACGATTCTCGGAAGATACAATAGCAAATGCAACAGGAAACAATCCTAAAAAGATACAAAAAAATGTAATAAGCACGCATTCACTGGATGCTGAAAATATTAAACCATACAAATTCTCAGATAATATACATTCAAAATATGTTTAAAGGTCAATAATATAATATCTGGAATAAATATTAAAGCATTCAAATTCCAGAAATTATATACAGTAAAGGAATGTTAAACGCAGCATAATTATCATTTCTGGAATAAATTATTAAACAAGCTGTTTATAAAATTATTACCGTTGTTGCCGTCCTTTGCGGTTGCAGCAAGCAATATCCCTTTTGACCTTCCCTTCATGAATGTACCGTCTATGAAAAGCATTGGTCTACAACTTTTAAAGCCTTCCTTGCAAGCATTGAATGATATGAAAATTCTTTCAAAGTGGTTGGTGATATTGTTGGTCTCTATATCCACTATGCTTCCAGGATTGGTACGTTTAATTGCATCACCATACCATCGTAATTGATCGTACGACTCGTCATAGCTTCCAAATATGTCGTTTCGTGCAGCCTCAGCTCCATACCACGCCTTCCAATAAGGGACTTCAAATCCATAATCATCATTAATATGTTCAAGTACCTTTTTTCCAGTAATTGTAGGATTGGACTTCACGTTTTGCAGAAGAATATCTTTGATTATTTTTGTGCCAAACCTGTTTTTTTTCTCGTTTAACAGGTTGCCAACACAATTATGTACTAGGTTAGCCTTGGAAACGATAAACCCTGAATTCATAGGTAAGTGTTTTCCTTTTATAAACCACTCACAACCAGCTGACACTTTCTGATTGCACTCAGCATATATGTACCTAGGGCAGTTCTTAACATATCTAAACTTGAAATTGAGCTTGGTCGAGTACTTAATCAACTCGATCCTAAACTCAGGTGCACCACCAAAGACTGCACCCACTTTCATTATATTACCCCAGTTATCGGACAAATAAGCTTTAGTCTTCTCCTTAGGGCATATATCAAACTCTGGTAAGCTACCCAATCCAGTAAATTCTTTCGAACAATCATTTGATAGTCTATGATTGAAAGCATTGTCAACACGATTATCAGGTATATTTGACAAATGAGTTTGGGATGTAGAAGCATCGACACGATCATCACTGATTGACACACAAACGCCCAAACTTTGTGAATTATTGGTATCAAGTAGTAAATTCTTAGAGTGTGTAGAAGAAACAAAAACTTGAACTAATTTTTCCGACGAAATCTGACAATATTCAACTAAACTGACCAAATCAGAATCAGATGATAATGAACAATTCTTTATGCAGCCAACAGAATAACACATGCCTAGATTATAAGAAGACAATATGGGCCACATACCGATTACTTCATTAACAATGTCTTCGAACTTTGAAGATTGTTGAACACGGATCAACTTGGTTTTCTCCTCCAATTCGAACTTTAATATCACAGCATATTCCATCTTTAACACTGTAAAATAGCTTATCCAAATAAAAGGTTGAAAAGAGCCCTAAATCGCAGAAAATAAAACGGGGTAGAATTAGAACAAATAGAATATCGAATCGGGCAGGGTATACAATGAAATAACGATGAAACAATGGAATTATTGATTATCACATTTGGAAATTGAATACGGACTCATTGAATCAAAACGGAATTCATACCTGCAAAATGGACGTGATTCTGTAATCGAAGATAGCGCAATTGGGATTTGCAGACCGATATATTGATTATTGAAGACGTGATTTGCGGACGGGATTTGCAGCAAAAATGGAGGTGGTTCGGTGATGATCGAGTATTACAGATGGTATTTGCAGAACGAACAGAATTCGTACATCCCACATTGGAATGATTCTGTTATAGAAGATACCGAAATTCAAGAAATTGGAGACCGATTTATTGATTATGCGCAATTGTGATTTGGAGATGGATTTAGTGATTGGATTTGCAGATTGGATTTGGGGATGGATTTAGAAGATACTCAAGCTGTGTGATCTGCATATTGGATTTGAACCAAAATTGCGTGTTTCAAGGTGGACAATGAACTGCTATACATTTAAAATATAATATTATTTTAAATTAATTTGAAATTAAACAATACCGAAAACTTTAATTTGAATATCTTTTTAATTTAATATATTGGTGTGATGAAAGGGTAAGGGCATAATTGGTCATTTTGTTAAGAATTTGACCTTATTCCTAATGCTATATTATTTTGTCTTTTTTTCTAGTTATGTCTATAGAATTGTCTCTAATCTTAATTAAACTCATAATTTATTCTGATCATAATATTAAATCTAAAGACAAAGTGGGATAGCTCAAGTGGTTAGAGCACCAGCCTTAGGTCCTGATTCCTGGTTCGTCATGGGAAGGAGAAAAAAGGGATGGGTATTTAACTTCCATAAAAAAAAATATTAAATCTAAAGCAATTTGATAAACTGAGAATTATATGTTTACCGATAAACACGTGTTTTTGTGGAGGAGTACAAACCAGCAAATGAAATTATAAATTAAAGTTGTAACTTCTCTCCAATATACTGAATCACTGATATGATTTCCTCTTGCATGGAACGAGGGATGTGAATAATTTTAATCATTCAATTCTATATTCAATTCTATATTCAATTCAACTATTATTTAATTTCAATTTTAATTCTATAATTTTTAATTTTCTCAGTATACATTTTATTCAATTTCTTCTTATTATAAAATTTCATGGCAGTTGTATATTGATCAATTTATGATCGATTAAACAAGGTCGTCGATCTAGATATGTTTCCGCAATTAGGTATGAATGAATTCATTGAGTCTCTTGAGTTCTATACTCATTTCTTCTAGACACAGACGGTTTTCTAATCGGAACCGACCAATCGGTCGAACCGCCAGTTACGGTTAAAAACGAACCGTAACCGAAAAATGGCGGTTCGGTTATGATTTTACATTTTGACAAACCGTAACCGCCGGTTTGAAGATTTTTTTATTACAAATTTCTTCTATTTTCTATGTATAAATTTATGTTATATAATTTTTATTAAAACGAACAAAAAATGAACGAAAACGAGCAAAAATGGAGAATATTTAAAAAAATTAAAAAAACGAAATCGGTGGTTTAAAAACCGTAACCGACTGTTGTGCATGTCTAATTTCTTTCAAATCTCAGATTTCTCGAGTTCTATACTCATCTTTTGAGTTTCTTGAATTCTATACTCATTTATGTCAAACTTTGAATTTCTTACTACTTTTTTTTCAAAATTTCTTTTTTGCTAGTTTTATACTGGTGAATTTTGGATTTGATTTCATCTTAATTCCAATTAAATTTTGTTGTCTTTTTCGATTGAATTCTTATAGTTCTATACTCACTCTTCTGCCCAGCTTTAGAAATTAGGGATTCTTTGTTTTTAATATTTTAAAGTTTTATATTCAATTTAATTTTTTCTCTTCATATCTATCACGATTCTATAATTTGGTAAATCATTTATCTCGATGATGACATTGACTTTCAATATTTTGGATCCATATTTATGTAGTCATGCATTGTCCAATTTTTTTGGAAGTTGAGTCCAAGATGAGATTGATTACAATGGGGATAAACAAAATTTAGGTATGGGCTGTATAATTAAAAAACAACTATTAGTAAATTAAATATTGAAATAAATGAACATAAAAAGTTGCAAGAGTCAGAAATATGCAACAAAAAACACTGACAAAAACTAGGTATCAACGTTGAGATGTGAACCATAGGGTTTCTTTTTCTTATTTTCTGAAGCTGAACCATGCATAGGTTTTCTTGGGTTTAATAAAATAGTATGGAATAATGGTGGCAATAAAGTCCAAAGATTCACACATAAAAACGACTTTTGTTCCTGCAATTCTATGTTGAAGTTTTATTTTAGTCATACTAGGCTACGCAACCTAAAAAATTATGCTCCAAAGTTAAATAACTTTAGTCGAGGAATATGAATCCTCGTTATTTTTTTTTTATAAATATTTTATAAATTTCGAAATGAGATAAACATATAATAAAATAATCAGTAAAAGTTTAAAAAAGTGTGAGGGTTTTCAAAATTTACGAGAAATTTATTAAAAAAAAAGGGTAAAAATCAAGTCCTTAGTTGTAGGGGTGGTTCGGTACGGTATACCGATCATAACGAACCATACCGTTATCATATTGAAAATTTCGATATTGAAAAAATCTATACCGTTACCGTACCAAAATTTCGGTATACCGTAATCTCGGTATACCGAAATTTTCGGTATGTAAAAATTCATACCGATACCGTACCGTAGTTTCGATATACCGAATTTTCGGTACGGTATATCGGTATACCGTACCATATCGGTATACCGATTCATATCGAAAATATTGAACCATCATTTCATATCGAAATACCGCTATACCAACTCATACCGAAAATATTGAAGCATTGTTTTATACCGAAATTAATTATTTAAGGTTTATTTTATTTATGTTTTAATAATTAAAGTTATTTTAATTAAAAATAATATAAAATTATTATTTTATTAAGGTTTCGGTATATCGATATACCGTTTCATACCGAATACCGAAAAAATTTCGGTATACCGAAATAACGCGGTATGATCATTTTCCATACCGTTACCGTACCGAAAATTTCGGTATACCGAAAATTTCGATAATTTTAATATTTTTCGGTATGAAAAGCTCGGTATACCGAAATTTCGGTATATTTACCCACCTCTACTTAGTTGATCGAGTTTGGATAAAAAAAATGGTTTTGGGTGGTTTTGAACCCAATATGTTATACTAAAATAAACAAGATACTAATCTATAACTAAATCTAATTAAATATTTGCATTTTTGTTCTATATAGAGTTAAACGCTGGACTCGAGTGTACATGATTTAATAGTAATTACTGTCTCGAGTCCACAGCAGCCCCACCCAAAAAAGGTAAAGTCTAATATGCACTCGAGTGCATGTTGTGCACCCTAGTCCATGTTGCACTTTTCAGTTTTACTGACTTACACTTTTTGGTAAATGGTGTTGCACTTTTCAATTATTACTAAAAATATTATTATACAGTTTAATAATTGAAAAGTGCAACACCATTTACCAAAAAGTGTAAGTCAGTAAAACTGAAAAGTGCAACATGGACTAGGGTGCACAACATGCACTCGAGTCCATAGCAGACCAACCCAAAAAAAAAAAAAGTATAATTTAATAGTAATCACTGTCTTTAAAATAATCCTAATTGAGTTGCTATAAAATCCATTTATCTTGAATTTTGCATTTAAAATTGTTCAATATTCAAAAGTGGAAAAATTCTCAATATTATTAGTATTTTAATACATGTAACAACCTATGAATGTTAGGTAAATCTTTGATTTTTTTAGTTATCCCCAAAAAGTCTTATACCAATAAAGACATTGGTCCCTTCTTTTATACTCAATGATTATTTAATTAATGCTAATTTAACGTGGAATAATTGTTTGAACAGTGAAAAATATATATAAATCATTAGTTAATTAAATTTAAGCTGTACACTCATCATTTGTTTACATAAGATGAAACACATAAACTGATACTTGTGATTTGATGCTCTCAAAATCTAACAAATTTCTTAAAAAAAAAAATCTAGACAAATAAAACAAAGATCCCTGAAAAATAAAGCAAATGAATAGTAAACGATAAATTCATGAATAAATACTCGGTACGTTTCACAATTATTTACCAATCCCACCCCATAACTTTATTTTATAAATTTCACCATCATAAAATTCACATATTTATATAAAATGTTATTATTTTTATATATTATCTAAACAATTTATTTATCTTATTTATAAAAATTTATAAAATTATTTTCAACATTTTCGTCATTACATTTTTTTTTTTTTAAAGTATATCTAATTTATAGTGCAAACACTAGTGAAACCTAGGGAATAATTAAAATGAGATGGGTTTGAAAGTATTTACAAGTAGTACTAGTAAGTAGTAATAGAACCCATTGGTAGTTTAATACTACTAGGGTTTGACTATTTACACCTCCATTTGCGTAACACCCCCATACACTCTTTCGAATTGTTTTAAATATTCTTTTGTCTCAAAAAAATTACTCCCTCCGTCTAATTTCATTATTCCCACTTTTCTTTTTTGATTGTCCAATTTTATTATGCCCATATCCTTTTTGGAAATAATACTATTCATACTACTTTATCTCCACCCTCCTACCATCACTTATTTACCCACTTTACCACTTACTTTATTCATAAACAATCACTTTATCTATAACTGGACCCCACAACATCCCATCATACCCCCAACTTATCTACTTTATACATAAACTAATCAATATTCATTAAAACACGTGCCCGGAGAAGTGGACATAATAAAATTGGACGAAGGGAGTATTTGCTAAAGGCACTCCATCCCCAAAACTCTAATTCCTCCATTTTTCTTCCTTTTCTCCTTTCCCTTCCCCACTCATCTACCGTCGCCCCCTCCTCCCCTCGTCGACCCACTCGCCGCCCCACCCCGATCCAAGATGCCGGCCTCCACCTCCACCCACGGCCTCCGCCCATCTCCCTCTCTTTCTTCCCATTATTTTACTTTTTTTCGTGTTCTCTTGACTGCCGCCTCCACCCTCTGCCGTCGCCCTCTCTCTCTTCCCACCTCTCTCTCTTTCTTCCTTTTTTTTTTTTCTTTTTTTATGCGTCTCTTGGCCGCCGCCCCCTCCCCCACCCACCCCTATCCAAGACGGTCGCCGTCCAATCCCATGTTTGAATTTTAGATTTAGGGTTTTTTTTTTTTTGCTTTTTGTTCCATTTTTTCTCCCTTTTTCTATTATGTTATTCATTTTTCTTTTTTTTTTTTTAAATTTCCGACCATTTGTGGTCGACCATATACACTCTCATCGATAAATTGTTATCGATGATAGTGTATATGGTAGACCACAAATGGTCGATTTCTTTTAATTTACATTTTTTTCGACACACTAGGGTTGACCATATACACTCTCGTCGACAATCATTTATCGACGAGAGTGTATATGGTCGAACTTGGTGTGTCGAAAATTATAAAAAATATTTTGAGTTTCTGATTTTTTTTGTTGGATGATATTGAATGCTGGAAGTGGTGCGGTGAAGGCCGGAAGTAGTGGTGGTTGGCAAAAAAAAATTCGGTCACTTTCTCTAGAAAGTGGGGGAGTGGAGTGTGTTCAATAAAAGGGTGCATCTAATATGATACCCTTTTATAGAAAGAATATTTTTAATTTTTCACATGATTATTATATTATTAAATTGAGTGGGGTGTAAATAGTCCGTCCCTAATACTATTGGACTCCGAGGAATAGTCTTTTGTGATCCATTAGACTTGGCAGTCCTTTAAGCTGTCTGGGCCCAACTGTAGAATTTATAAATGGGCCTTAATAATTATGAAAAACCAAAATATAAAGCCCATTAAGGAGGCTAGGATTTTGCTTCGGGAAGACATTGGTTCGTTTACTCCGAGCCTCTTCTATTTTCCCTCCCTCACTGGAAATGGAATTCCTGCGTATCTGAAAAGAGCTAAGTTCATGTATGTCTGTATTAGCATTTGCAGAGAGAACCTCAATTTCATTTGAGAGAGAGGGAGAGAGTGGTGAGGTGGTTTGAGCGGTGATGTCGAAGACGGAAGGTTTTCAGATTCTGGATGCGCAGAATGCTGCAACGATCGGAGGTAATTTTTGAAATGGACTTTTTTGTTCGATTTTTCACGTTTCTGAGTTGCGTAATTGTTTCAAAATTAGGAGTTTTAGTTTTCTTTTACCTTTTAATGCTATGTCTGAAGCTGCTGGTCTTCTAGGGTTTTGCGTGGACATTCATTTATGCTGGTTTATCTGTAATTATTCTATGAATTTTGAATGTCGATTAGCTGAGCTTAATGTTTGATTTTACAAATTCAATAACTTTTGTTGGGGGATAACTTCATAATTGGATCGATAATTAGACTTGATTACTGTTTTCAAGTTTTATCTAGTCCCAGGTACACCAGCATTATCTCTGTGAGTGTTGTAGAATTGACATCTCCTTTTCTCTGTTCCGGTGTAGTTTGTGGTTAACTTCTGTAGCAGCAAAAAACTGAATATAAGGTAGGGGTTTTTAATTTAATTATGAATTTTGAACGAAATTCCAGATACAGCAAAGAAAACAGCTACTCTGCGCCATCATAATGTGCTTAGGAGGAAGCTTGGGGACATTAGCAACCTGCCACAAAATCAAAGGCTGTCGATTCAAGAGGGGAAGTCAAAATCTATTGATACAAGCATTAAAGAGTACATAGACCAGCTCCAACAGGTAATGTTATATATTGGCTTTATTGGTTTCATGTTTGGTTTTATTCTTACGTTTTCTTATTTTAGCTTTATTGTATTCGTGATTCAGGAAAACATGGCTTTGGTGAAGATGTTGGCACAGAGAAAGTATCCTTTTATTTGGGTTTAATTTGGCTTAAAATTGTTTAACATTGGAAAATTTGCATTTCCAAAGATACATTTCCTTAACATTTTGTGTAGCAAATTCATTGAACAGAGTGGAATTGAGCTAGACAGACTGAGAGTAAATCTCCTTAAAATGCAGGAACAGAACCAACAGTTGGCAATATCAAACACTCAAATGCTTGCGGTGTGTTTATATGAATTTGTGTTTGTATCTCTGATTTCTGAAGATTGTAAATTCATTTTATTGACCTTTGTTGCTTCTTTGGATTTTCAGGAATTGAATACAGGTAAAGATCGGGTAGGTGCATTGATACTTGATGAATATTTCTTTTCCGTGTTAGTTGTTTGATTCAATATATTGATTATCTGGAATCCACACATATTGATGTTCCATCTGTTTCAGTTGAAATTGCTACAACATGAACTTGGTTGGAAAAATGGCTTGCTTAAAGCAAGAAAAATTGAACTGGAGGTTTGTGTGTGAAATTTATAGCAGTCTTGAGTAGCAAATTTTTTACAGGGTGTTGTGTTTAATTAAATTCTTGTTGGCTGGCAGGGAGCAACCACTAATCCATGCAAAAATGCAGATGCTGAGGTATACAATGCACTTTGACAGTATACTTAAGTTCTACATCCTATTCTGTGTATATTGACTTGCACTGATTCACTTCAGTTGTTTATTGTGTGTTCTGTTCTTTATACATGTAATAAGCAACTCCTGTCCTCACATTGCTTATAGCTGTAATACTATCTTTGCTCTTCGAGTTCTAATCATGAATTTGGCTGCTATTATTTTCTCAATGTGAAGTTGATCCAGTCTCAAGAGGAAGGGAAGCCGTTGAAAGAAGGTATAAATGATGAGAAGCCTCTTAAGACGAAGAGGAATTTGGAATCAAATGGTGAGAAAATTCTTCTGGATATCTGATGTGGCAACAGAGTTCATGGAAGTGCACGAGTGTTCATCTCTTTTTTGTTAATCTTCCGCTACGTCAATATCCCTTGTCATATTTAAGAAAGATCTTTAACTTCAGTGTTTTCTGTGTTGATGATGCATAGTTTTGCGCTCTTCTGAACATGATCAATCTAAGGACAAGGCTGAAAATAAAAGGTCTTTTCCTGCTTGCAGTAAAACTGTGAACAAACATGTCATTATTGTAGTTCGATTTTCCTCATTTTCTCACTCCTTTGCATGATGTCATGACAGGCAATCTCTTCGAAGGCAATCTGCTAGATTTAAACCAGAAGTAAAACCTGCTGAGGATTTGTTTGAGACAGTCAACACTGAAGTTTCTGTTGCTCAGCTACCTGAAGTCAACACTGAAGTTTCTGTTACTCAGCTGCCTGATGATAAAAAACGGACTGAAAATAAAAGGTTTTTTTTTACCTGCTTTCTGTAAAACTGTGAATATATGAATAATATATGTATGGATATAATCCAAATATCCCCATTTTCATTAGTTTACTTTGTGGTGTGTTGTCATGATAGGCCTTATGTACGAAGGCAGTCTGCTAGATTCAAACCAGTAGAAGTAAACCCTGCTGAGGATATGACTGAGATGAATGGGACTAAAGCTTACGAGCCTCAGTTGCCTGAAGATACAGTCCAAGAACAGGGGTCAACTTCTGGGAGTGAATTAGTAAAAGAAGAAAGTAACCTGGGAAGTTCGGTTCCTAAATATGAATCTCAAGAGTTTGGAAGGCCATCGGCTCTCAGTAGGCCATCGCGGGTAGCAGCCAAAAAGGTTCAATCCTACAAGGAGGTAGGTTTAAAGGTCAAAATGCGCAGATGAGTGATATAGTAACCTTTATATATTCTATAGCAAGTAACGAGTCACTAAATCATTAGCATTTCGTATATCAAAGGGGTGTTTGGAAACTGAAGACGCTTTTTAAAGCTGCCCTCTCACAGATTTCGGATTCTAAACACTACCTTAGGAGTATGCAACCCGTCATTTGTTGATGTTTTGTGTGATATGTGAAAAATCTCGGCTGATGCCCTGTAAGATTTGGTGATGAGCCCGTTTCTTGTATATTAATAATACATGCTTGAGTTGTGAGTGTTTCATTGTGTAACATGGATCTCAAAACTTGAATACTTTGTAAAAACCCATTAGTCGTATTTGTTCAATATAATATTTTGAGTAAATTGCAAAATTAGTCCCGTATCTTTTGTCTTTGATGATTTCAGTCCAGAATGCTGTATTCTGATATTCACAATGTTCATGTATTGCTCATATGAACTGCCCGATTGGTTTAATGATTTGATGTTGCTTATGTGACATACAAAAATATTTTACCAAATTCCGAAACTATTTTTCTGAATTTTTTAAAACTCTTGATCCATTCGTTCTTCAAAAATCTAAACAGCTGCAAAACCGTGTTGCTGCACGAATAATTAATAAACTAAAATAAAAAAGTAAATGATGCCAACGTCATTGTTCACATGAAATCTTGCCTCTTTGTCTTCGTTTATATTTGAAAATGACTTGCAAAATATTTTATTATGATCGTTCCTTAATGTTCCCCGGATTTCATTTTCACAATTGTATCTGTCACTTTTTTCATAGTTATAATTTATGACACACGTTACTAATTTCCCCGACCTAAATTAAAATAATTGATGTTGCTTCAAGATTATATTATTTAGACGAAAACTTGTACGAGATTATTATATGATTGAGCTCCAATCCATTAATGTTTAAACTTTAAAGGAAAAGGTGATTAAACTATTAAAGCGAAGCATTGTCTTAAGTATGAGATCGTTTCACACCATACTCTTTATTATAAAAAAATTGTCATATGCCGTATATGAATTTACAATTAATTTGTTTTTTTAATTTGAAATTTAAACGTACATTATGGGATATTGCTTGGGGTAATTAATTATGACATTTAATGTAAGTAGTTGTAAGAAATATACTGTATATAATGAAATACGAGATTAACTTTAAATTAAATAATCTCAGTGATTGATCTAGTGGTTTAAAACTTAATTAAAAAGAAAAAGAAAAAGGAGAAGTTAAATAATTAAGATAGAAAATCCTTTACTACGAAACAATATCTTGTCACCTTAACTTTCCGTTGGCTTGTGTCTCTTTTAAGAATATACTACTACATGTTATAATGTGAATAAATGAATGAGGTAATAATTCATACTAAGGTTAAAAAGAAAAACCCTAATTAATCATTTGTTGATATTAGTGGATTCTTTGCTTTTTCTTAAACCATATCTTTTATGTTAAGTAACAATGAGAATGAAGAAAAAGAAAAAGAAAAGTTGCATTTAATTTGTAGAATGATTATGTCAAAACGCGTTTTCGTTCCATGAAATCATGATTGCAATATAATCACACAATGGACCTCAAATCACATATTTATATTATCCGTTGTCCTTTTAGGATTTAGCTAGGAACATATATATCAGCTATTATTATAAATAAATCTCAAATATTATTACCTATCTCTTTTATATAATACTCCTATGATATAAATTTGGAGAATAAGAAACATTTATAAATAAATGTCAAATTTTAATTCATAATTCATAATATTTTAATTTTAATAATTATCTTTATCTATATCTCTCTATAAAAAAAGTATACATAAATATGATATATATTCGTCCATTCGAAAGTTATCAATTTTATTATTTTAGGGTTCTATCGAAAGTACATATTTAATATCTGTGTTAAAAAAATTAATGAATAACTTTTGAAGGGACGTAAGTATAATTAGTACTTCTATGCATCCGTTGAACCGTAGAATTCATGTGCATTTTAAAAAGATATTAGTTGATTAACTAAAATGTATTAATTGATCACTATTAATCATTTTCACATAACAAAATAAATTGTTTTCATCGATTTATGAAGCATTAACTTTGCACTAGTTGTAGACTTTTATGTCATGAAGCGAAGCCCTAAAAAAATTCGTAGACAAAATCCCCATTTTTGTTTTTGCAGTAGACTAGATCGACTAGATATCGATTTGTTGCGCGCGCCTTAAAACTCGGAAGCGTGTCTCTCTCCGTGTGTGCATACAAGTTGGAGTAGTTTTTAAAGAGTTTGACATATATCAAAATTCAAACCGATATATACAATATATAGAAGGTAACGTCACCCGTCTTATTTTAGTTCATAATTTAACATCTGAATTTCATCATTTAACTACATTCACCTATAAAAATACCAATATATAATATTATTACAATAATACAATATCACTCACTCTTAAAAAAATTGATTTAACATAAAATTACATCTTATCCTACTCAAAATCTCAAAACAAACGCATACAATCACTATTTATCAGGATTTTTCCATCCGAATTTCTCCCATCTCACATAAGTCAAAACAAACCTGGCCCAAAGAAAAGGTCCCTAATTAGGAGGATTTTTTCCACACAAGGTTTTAACGACACTCCGGCCCCTGACTCGACTTGTGAGCTCATAATTTTAGATTTTCTTTTCTTTTTATATACTGTGCCTTTTATTGTCCAATTTTTTTTCTTCGACCCGTATAACTAGATAAAATTATCCACCATAACTATCCTACATTTGATGAGTGTGACACAAAATTAAATTATGCAAGTGTAAAGTTTTCAATAGCATATTTTTGCTTTTATTTTTATTTTTTCACAAGTCAATTTTGTACATCATTTACATAGGATAATAAATATAGATGTTGGTAAGACATGTTCCAGAAGAACTAATTTTGTTCCCCTGTTTAGTCGGCTAAATAGTCATTATATATATTTAATAAGCATATCATGGACAGTTATTAATCATTGCATGCTTTTTCATAACATTTATTCCCATGTTAATTATATCCGGATTTTAAAAACTATCGATTTTAATTGATATTTCATATTGTATTTTATTATTTCGTCCCTTTATTTATTCATCCATTATTATTTATACGAAGTTTAATGTAAAAATTATTTATTAATATTAAAGAAGATAAAGGAGAGGGTGAGTAATAAAGTGATAACATTGACTAAGTTTAAAAATATTTGAAAGATATATAATTTAACGTGAAAAAATATTTTATTATAAAATTAATAAATGGTTAATTATAAATTAAATCACCATATTTCACTTAATTGTAATTTAATTTAAACTTTTAAATAATTGTAAATAAATTATCAACTTTAAATAAATATTTAACGTCATATTTGTACTTAAATTTAACGTTTGAAGATTAAACCAAAATAAAAAACAATGTTGTTTCATTAAAAAGTGTCACATCAGTTAGCCACGTTAGATTTTGACATAAATGAAGCTGTCAAGAATTTTAAATTGCAATAATATTTAAAATTGCTAATTTATTTACAATTATTTAAAAAGTTTAGATTAAATTGTAATTAAGTGATAATGATTTTTAATTTACCATTAATCTATTAATAAATAAGGGATGGAGGAGGGTGTATAATTTTTATACACATGATAAATAATGTGATTTTATTTTGAAATATATATGTGTGTCTATATATACAGTAAAACCTCTCTATAGTCATATCCTTGGGACCACAAAAAAATATTCTTAAATGAGGATTATTCCTAAATAGAGTTATAAGGTTTTTTTTTTAAATGCATGTATATTATATAATGGTATAATTAGTAGATACATGTACATTGCTTTTGATTGCTTTAATTTTTTCATCTATAAATACTATGTATAATACATTTTTTTTATCAATTACATCAAATCAACATTTTCTTCACGCATATATATAATGGCACCAAAAATAGAAAAGAGAACTCAAATGAGTGAAAAAATTCGTGTGGAGATGTGCAAAATGAAAGAACTACATCCAGGTTGGAAGCAAAAAGATTTTGTCAAGTGGTTGGAGGATACTCATAATCTTAAGCTATCGCAATCAGCCATATCGAAGGCGTTCAAGAGGTCAATCAACAATGACGACCAACAGGCTCTTTCTAATCCAAATGCAAAACGTTTGAGACCGTTGAAGTTGGAAATGTTTTGGGTTCAACAAGAAGGTGGTCATGTGGACGAGCTAATGCGCACACGCACGTTGAAGAATAAGGTTACAACACAAAAGATTAAATCATTGTCACAAATTCACAATCAACCTTGAACAAGTATTTTAAAATCAACCTTGAACAAGTATTTTAAATCAACTTAAATCTATTGTAAAATTATATATATTATTATGATTTATTCCTAAATGGAGGTGTATTAATTTCTTTATGTTGGGACTTGAAAAAATATGAATTATGACAATATGGAGTTTATTCCAAATTATAACTGGTCCTAAGTTGGGACCATGAATTTTTATTCCTAAAGAGAGTTTATTCCTTAATAGAGTATTCTTTTTGAGAGGTTTTACTGTATATATATATACAAGATAAAATATAAATTAAAATAGGACATCCAAGCTCTTACTAGGAATCTTAAGGTGTTAATCATAGCATTTGAGAAGTTATGCTTCATGCGAGTGAAACAATTTATAGTTGAGCATGGGAGAAATAGTTTATATTTGTTGGATTAATGTGGGAAATTGCAGATGTTTTTAATTGACTGATTATTGAATCTTACTTTATCCCATCATTATAGTTATATTCCCTTGCATTATCCATAATGTTTACCCATCATATTAAACCATGAAACAAAATGATAACGCTGATTTTTTAAATGACATTTTATTTATTTTCTGTTTTTTTTCCCCTTAAATGAATGCGAAAGACAAGATTAAGATTACTAGTATTCCCATGGGATTTTTTTTTTTTGGTTTTTCTGTATGTGCATAAATTTATTTTGACAAAAAGCTACATAGATATATACACACATATATGACCTAAAAATAATGTCCAAATCTCAGTATCACTCAAAAAGATTCTGGATGATGCTCAGATTTGTAAATGGCGCAACCCCACAACTATAACAGGGTGCATGAATAATCCAAAACAAAATAATTAATTATTTCAACATTCTTGAAGAAAAAAAAAAAATTGTTGTGCATGTGAACTAATGAAATCGAATGTATTTTATTCACTACTTTAAAATTAGGGTTAATTCTAAATAAATACACCACCTTTAGTTCCAATATCAATTTAATCACGACTTTTACGATTTTTTTTTTTAAACTCCAACCTTTCATCGTGTTACAATTAGATACGCATTTTTTTTCTCCGGTCAACAATGGATGATGTGGCTTGTCGGAGCTCGCCACGTCATATTACACATCTTTTTATTTTTCCTATAAAGATTACATTTTATAAAAATATAAAATTTTATAAAAATAAAAATAAAATTGTATGCGTCTCCTCCACTTCTCAAACTAGTTTTCTTCTATCATTCTCAAACTAAATCAAGTTATTCTCTCCTAACCATAAAATTTTATAAAAATAAAATTTCATGCGTCTCCTTTGCTTCTCAAACTAAATAAATCAAGTTTTCTCCACCATTCTCAAACTAAATCAAGTTATTCTCCTCTAACCATAAAAATTAAAAAAAAAAAAACTCACGCATCTAATCCATGATCATTGGTGATTTGGTGGTTTATTTCTTCACAATTTTTAAATTATTTAATAATTTTGTTGTTTTGTTCAACTAGTTCTAGAACTATAATTTTTTTTTCGGTGGACCTCAATTAATTATTGTATTTGGGTGTATACGGAAGGTAGCCTTGTTGGTGGTTTTTTATTATTTTGTTCAACTAGTTCGAGAACTACAATTTATATGCTTTATGAGAGAGAAAAATATTCTAGGAATTAATGTGTTTAACACTAATGATTATTGCAACAAAAATGTTCTATCTCTTATGATTTTGATTTTTAGGATTTGAAGAGAAGAACTTGATTGATTGAGTTTAAGAAGTGAGAAGTGAGAGACGCGCATAACAAGAACTCTGTTCGGACGTTTGAGAAGCGAAAAAGACGTCGAAGATGCCGAGAGTTTTATTTTTAAAAGCGGAGGGGACACTGCAATTTTATTTTTATTTTTATAAAATTTTATATTTTTATAAAGTGTAATCTTTATAGGGAAAAAAAAATATGTGTAATATGACGTGGCGAGCTCCGGCAAGTCACATCATCAATTGTTGACCAGAGAAAAAAAAAGTGTATCTAATTCCAACACGATGAAAAGTTGGGGTTTTTAAAAAAAATTGTAAAGGTCGTGATTAAATTGATATTGAAATGAAATGTGGTGTATTTATTTGGAATTAACCCTTAAAATTACAACCTCGATGCTTCAAAAAAACTTGTGTTAAAAATGTAAACTGTATATGAATTGAAACAACTATAGAAATAATGATTTTACCTCAAAATTATTAAAATTTTATTTAAATTGAAATAGAGTTTAAATATCGTGTATTAAATAAAATTAATGTAAAAATTAATGACATCAGTATTTATCACGCCCCAATTTTTATAAAAATAGATTTTACATAAAATAAGTAACAATATAAAATTAAAAGGGCGTGAATTACATTTTTTTCTAAAATCGTGGACTTACGAATTTATCAATAAGATTTGCTTGAATAAAAACAAAAGACTTAGTGAATTTTAATTTAAAATATCTATCTTACAAAATCTTTTCATTCTTATAAAAGAAATCTTACAACTGATTTACTAAAAATTCAAATATACGAGTTCATAAAGATTTTTAATAGTAAATAATGTAACTAACTGATATCCATCGCCGCTCCCGCCGCCAACTCTTAATCAATCTCGATAGATATACGTGGATGTAATACGTAAAAGGCTCTTGCAAAACAATCTTCGTAATTGTTGTCACCAGAATAACAAAAGGTCGAGTTTTCTTTTAAGCTATATCTAATCTAAGCTAAACTTAATGCTTTTGCATGGCAATAACTAATCTACCGTGTAGAATATATATAACATTGGTATTTGATGTGAGGGAAGCAAATATGAATATGAAACCGACACACCATTACAATCATTATATCATTTCAATTTAATTCTTATAATTAAAAAAAGAAAAAACGTATGGGGGAAGTCCAAATTAACAATAAAAAGTTACATGTAATGTATAAGGGTGGGGGAAATATTTTTTTTAGTCCTATAAGTTTTAGTGATTCCAAAATAAATCTTTTAAGTTTTAACTTTACAAAATACATCCTACATCTTTCAAGTTATTAATATTAGTCCTTTAATATTATTCCCATTTATTTATTTAATAGTTTATATTGTATGTTTACCAATAAATTACTCTGGTCATAATGTTCTCTTACATGCATGGTTTAAAATTTCAATCCTACGTTTATGGATAGTGTTGTTAAACGAATCGAGTTGCTTAGTCATCAGCTCAACTCGATTTGATAAGACTCGTGTTTGGCTCGACTTGTTAAATAAGTTCGAGCTTGTTAGACACTTGATTTACTAACTAGTTGGCTCGAGCTCGGCTCGTTAGATTCGATAGTTAAAACAAAATTTTTTAATTTCATTAGATTCGTTAGATTCAACTCGACTCAATAGACTCATTAACGAGTCGAATCGAACTCATTTTTTTTTACTCGTCAATATTATCGAGCCGAATTGAACTCAAGCTTCAAGTACTTAGCTCGACTCGAATAACAACACCATACATTGTGGTACCAAAATTCTCTTTAATTTAGTATGCGTGGCTCTAACGAAGCCATTTATTTTATTTTTAATTTTCTTTAATTTACTCCACCCATTCCATTTTTATTTGTGTAAGGATACTTCACGCGAATTCATAAAGTCACTAAATTAATAACAATAAATACATGTAATGGAGTAACATATTTATCATTTTATTTATCAACATGATCAATTGATGTATATATATTATTACAAGAACAAGTACGCGAGTAAGATTGAAATATAACATCTAAATATAATATCTATAATTTATTTATTTGTGAATCCAACAAATTCTATGCTTCTTTAACATTATATTATATATTTTGAAATCAAAGAATTCTACGAGTTTTGGTTATTTATTTATAGTATTTTATCAATTTTAGGTGAAACTTCACCAGAGGGGTGTTTCAACCGGTGGAATCGCATATAATGTACATTAAAAATAAGACAAAACACCTCTCAATAAAAGAAAAGGAAAAAAGAAGACAAAGCATTATCTGAATTTGCATACCATACATTACTAGTTTACTACTACTAATAAAGTTCAATAATACATCTTCAAAAATAATGTCCCATACGATAAATCATTAATTAAAATAAAGTGTACACAAACCTTACTAGTGAGTAGTGACAACCTTTTTATCCTTAAACTTAACATACAATACATGAATATGCTCGATCAATTGTAGCGCAACAAAATATAATATTAGAAAGTAGTATTAAATAAAGTATTGAGACAATATATATTTTGTGTAGGTTTGAAACTTAGAAGTGTACTCCTTTCTAAGTTTCGGGTTCAAAACTTTTAAGGTGTAAATAATTTTTAAGGGATCAGTCATACAGAGCATAACTTTAGCTTTAAACGGGACCCGTACATAGACGGTGAGATTGATTCTCCAAATTAGTCAGAGTTCTTGAACCGAATACTCAAACATTATTATTTTTTATATATTTTAAATAAAGTATTAAGAAGAAGTTTAAAAAATGGTAGTATGTGACATGGACCCACACACCAACGCGTGGTGGAGCAGTTCCCCTTGACGGCGTCGTTTTGGAAATGGTCAGAAATTCAAGATCTTTTATTTTTCCTCCAATCTTCACTTTGTTCTCCAAAAGGTTTCCATAAGGACCCTACAAATAATCTCTCCAATATTTTCTTTGATTTTTTCCCCTTTAATAATCAAAAAGATAAAAAAAACACACACACACACGCTATTTTGGCATTATTTGAGAAAATAAATATTCTTGAAAATGACTTTGTAGCTTCCATTCATAAAACAAAATTGGCAGGATTAGTGATGGGATTAATTCAGAGCTTTTATCAAACTCTAGTCTAGACTCGATTATTCATGGCTAAATTTCACCTCATACGTTTGTTATTCTAATATAACAATTCCTCAGAAGATTTATTTCACCTTCCACTAAAAGAGGATTCAATTAATACGAGTTGATACATCTTAAAAATTGTTTGTACATAAAGTTTTAAACCTGAATTAAAAAAAAAAAAGGAATTCCTAAGTTTGAAGTCTACCCAACACATATTCAACACATATTGTGTATTGTGATTGTATTAATTTGTATCAACTTAGTCAAAATAAAGGAAAACATGCATGAGCATGTACATTTTACTGGGAAAAAGACCTAAAATCAAATATTTGTAATCATTACTTGCATAGTTGCATGGTCTAACCGATTTTCTTTTTAATTTTTAAAACTTTATGTGTACGAGTTCACATATATGAATAGATGAGACACTCCTTTTTATGAAATTGTCAAAATTTCAGTTAATCACCGTGGAAAATTGAAAATTGAAAAACTTAATTAATAAGTGAATTTAATTTGAATCAGCAGTATTAACTCATCTCACGATTCACATTTAAAATTGTAATCTCACCCAGAACTTTGTCAACACTCAAGACATATGTGTAAACATTATTTTTGCATCTGAACTTTAGGAAAAGATTGTATTGGGTTGATAAAAATCCAAAATGAAGCATATATATATATATATATATATATATATATATATATAAATGAACTTGGTGTGAAATAGTCACATACACGACTATGCTTAATTTAAAATTGTGAGAGGTATGTGATCACCATTAATGAGGGTGATAGGAATAATCCAGTATATATAAGTATTTACAATGAGATAATTAAGGTAAATACAACAACCATATTAAAGAGATATATACAAAAGATATGAACTAAATTAAAATATATTATTCCCTATTACGCCTCGTCAAGTGATGCTATGGATGCAATTGAACACAGAGCTTGGAACATAACATCTTGAAACTGGGGCGAGGAAGACTCTTGGTGAAGACGTCGGCTAGCTGAAGAGTAGATGGGACGAACTTGGTGATGAGGCGACCAGACGAGACCAATTCACGAACAAAATGACAGTCAATGTCGATGTGTTTTGCTCGCTTATGAGCAACAGGATTTTGACTCCAAAACAAGGCACTCTTGTTATCACAAAACAGGGTTGGAGCCGAGGAAGGAAGCTGACCAAACTCCCGAAGAAGTTGAGTAACCAAAATCATTTCTTGAGTTGTGTTCGCGAGTGCCCTATACTCGAATTCATAGCTCGAGCGAGCAACAATGGGTTGTTTCTTCACACTCCAAGAGATTAAGTTTCCACCCAAAAAAAATCGAGTAACCATCGGGTGAGTCGGGACAAAAAAGTGGGCGAGTAGCTGGTGGACCAGCAGCCGGGCTAGCAGGGGGCTGCTAAACTGCTGGGCGTGTAGGGGCATGATCAGGTCTGGTGGGTTAGGGCAGAGACCACAAGGAGACTGGCGAGCAGCAGCCGATGGTTCCACGAATGAGCTGATCTCAAGGGAGTCAACAGGCGAGGATGAAACATGAGCGGCCGAGAACGGGAACACAGATTCATCAAACTCAGCATGACGAGTAGTGTAGAAGCGGGAAGCGATCAGATCGTAACACCGAAACCCTTTATGGGAGGAACTGTAACCCAAAAAGATGCATGAAGTACTGCGAGAAGCAAGCTTGTGGAGAGCATAATCACGAAGATACGAAAATACTCGACAACCAAAGGTCCTGAAGTTGGCAAAGTTCGGAGCAGAGCCGAATATAAAACCTGAAAGTGCGACCTGTCCCCAAGAACAGGTGTGGGCAGACGGTTGATAATGTAGACAACTGTGGAAAAGGCATCAACCCAGAAATGGGCGGGCATGCTCGCCTGAAACAATAAAGATAGCCCAGTTTTAGTGACATGATAATGTTTGCGTTCAGCGCGACCATTCTGCTGAGTAGTGTAAGGACAAGAGATGCGATGATGAATGCCATGGTCGACAAGGAAGCCGCGAGCACAACCATTAAAAAACTCAGTGCCACCATCACTCTGGAATATCTTAAGAGAAGTGTAAAACTGATTGCAAACAAAGGTGTGAAACCGAACAAATACGTCATGGAAATTAGACTTGACATGCAGGGGATAAAGCCAAGTAAATGTAGAGAAGTCATCCAAAAAAATCACATAATACCGAAAACCGTCATTAGAAGCAACAGGGGCATGTCCCCAAAGATCACAGTGAACTAAATCTAAAACATGAGAAGCTCGCTTTTCATTTAATGCAAAAGATAAATGTTTACTCTTAGCCAACTGACACGGAATACAAAGGCCCGGATTGGGCAAAATAGACGTAAGGGACAAAAGGCCCAATTTATTCAATAATTTAACGACAGAAATAGGAACATGACCTAATCTACGATGCCACCACTCAAAAGAAGCCTTCAGCGACAAACTCCGTAAAGAAGCGACCAAGGCTGGAGTGCCCTGCTCCAGATCATAGAGTCCTCGACTATGCCAACCCCTCGTCAAGGGTTGCTTGGTCGCCCGATTCTGAATGACAAATGAGTCATTAGTAAACAAAACATCAACAGGAAAGTCCGAAGTAAGCTTACTAATGGATAATAATTTCTTAGTAAGATGTGGTACGACGAGCACATCTAACAAACGAACATCATTATTAACTGAACACGACCCAACAAGAGTGATCGGAATAGTAGAGCCATTAACAACAATAACACTGTCGTTACCAGAATATGGGTGAGGATTCTCCAGGCCAGTCGAACGAGGACTCATGTGTGCAGAGGCAACACTATCGAGGAACCAATCTGAAACAGGAGGTTGCGAGACATGACACTGTGAATCAAGGGCATGAGCAAGGTTGGCCGAAGAAGGGGCAGGGCGAGCATAACAGTCCGGACATCGATTCGCATAATGACCCTGTTGGCGGCAGATCTGGCAAGTGGGAGGGCGGCGATCAGGGGCCGAGCCACCAACTGAGGATCCAATGGGTGTCTGGCGACCAGAATTCCGAGGAGAGAAGTTACGGGATTTGGTGCCAGGGCGAGCAAGCTTACCCGAACGAGCAGAGGCAGAGAATGCTGAAACGGGCGAGGACGAGGAGTCCATCGAGCGAGTAAACTACTCATAGTTTAAGGCCTGATGGATCAGACTCCGAAAGGCAGGCATGGGCGACATAGCCATGCGAGTGTCAGAGAAACCAGCGAACTGGGGGCCGAGACCGGTAAGAAACCAATGACACTTGTCGTCATCATCAACAGACTTATCGATGGAGGCGAGGTGACACTACAAGAAATGGGGGGAATAGCGATGAAAAATTTGCGACAAATCTAAATTTCATCGCTAAAATCAATTTTTAGCAACTAAATATAAATTTCCGCTGCTAAATTGTTAGATTTAATATTTGCAACAAAATATATATATTTCATCGCTATATTAGCAACAAATTGTTTCATTTTGTTGTTAATAATCAAAACAACAATGAAAATTATATTTCGTCGCTAATATTTTGCGATGAAATAGAAATTTTCGTGGCTAATTTCTTGAAATTATTTTTTACAACAAAATTTATATATTTCATCGCTATATTAGCAACAATTTGCTTCATTTAGTTGTTAATAATCAGAAAAACTATGAAAATTATGTTTCGTTGCTAATATTTTGCGTTGAAATAGAAATTTTCGTGGCTAATTTTTTGAAATTAATTTTTGCAACAAAATTTATATATTTCATCGCTATATTAGCAGCAAATTGCTTCATTTTGTTGTTAATAATCAGAACAAAAATGAAAATTATATTTCGTTGCTAATATTTTGCGATGAAATAGAAATTTTTGTGGCTAATTTCTTGAAATTAATTTTTGCAACAAAATTTATATATTTCATCACTTTATTAGCAACAAATTGCATCATTTTGTTACTAATAATCAGAGCAACAATGACAATTATATTTTCTTGTTAATATTTTGCGATGAAATTGAAAATTTTGTGGCTAATTTATTGAAATGAATTTTTGCAACAAAATTTATATATTTCATTGCTATATTAGCAACAAATTGCTTCATTTTGTTGTTAATAATCAGAACAACAATGAAAATTATATTTCGTCACTAATATTTTACAATGAAATAGAAATTTTTGTGGCTAATTTATTGAAATTACTTTTTGCGATGAAATAAAAATATTTCATCGCTAAACTAGCAACAAATTCTTTTATTTTGTTGTTAATAATTAGGACAACAATGAAAATTATATTTAGTCGCTATTATTTTGTGATGAAATATATTTTTTGTGGCTAATTTCTTGGAATTAATATTTGCAACAAAATTAAAATATTTTATCGCTACACTTTTATCAAATTATTTTATTTTGTTGTTAATAATAAGAACAACAATGATAATTATATTTCGTGGCTAATATTAAATCAACTATGCTTATTAAATCAAGAAAATCGATTTATATAATTAAATGTTTAATAATTCTCCAATTTTTATGTCTTATAAATCAGTATGAATGTTTATAAAAATATTTATAAATATGATGATGCAAATGAAGATGGACATAATTAAAGATGGGAGAATGAAGATGGACATTGATTTTTTACAATTGAAATTGTTTTAAAAATTACAATATATATACACATGTATATATACATATATAGTTGTTACAAGTTAAAAATTAATCAATTAATAAATGTGAAATAAATTATTAAATGAGTAAAAATAACTAATTTAGTAAACAATTGAATACATATATAATTAATATTAAAAACTGAACCAAAGAGCTGTCTGCCCGAATGGTAGGCGCCCAGCTATGGGCGCCCATCCACCCGGGATCAATTCCCACTAAGACCAAATAAAATATTTATTTAAATAAAATGGCAGAGGGGGTATGTGGGTGCGGGTCGGGTTGGGTTGGGGTCGGTTGGGTTGGGTTGAGTTGGGGTCGGTTGGGGCGGGGCGGGTGTGGGTTGGGTACGGGTTGGTGGGGCGGGGCAGGTGTTGGTGCGGGTTGGGGCGGATCGAGTGCAGAAGTGGGTTTAGAGAACGATTAAATTGGTTCGGTTGGGGTGGGTCGGGTCGGGTGTGGGTGCGGGTGTGGGTTGGGTTGGTCGAGTACGGAAGTGGGTTTAGAGAATGATTCGTAAATCAGATATCATAGCCAAATATTAGCAACAAAAATTCTAATATTTTTGTCGCTAATGTGAGTTAGCGATGAAATAATTTTGTCGCGGGATTTGTTGCTATACACCCGTCGCTAACGTGTTTGCGACAAATGTTTGATTTTTCTCGCAAACATTATGTGATGAAACTCATATTTTCGTTGCTAACATTTTGTGATGAAACTTATATTTTCGTCGCTAATATTTTGCAATGAAACTCAAATTTTCGTCGCTAATATTTTGCGATGAAACTCAAATTTTCATCGCAAACATTTGCGACAAAATTAATTTTTTTGTCGCAAACACGTTAGCGACGGGCGTATAGCAACAAATCCTGCGACAAAATTATTGCATCGCTAACTCACGTTAGCGACGAAAATATTAGAATTAGCAACAAATTTTTTCGCGGCTAAATTGCAGTTTTCTTGTTGTGTGATCCCAGAGAGCACAAAACTTCTTGCTCAAGTCATCGACGGAGGTGGATCCACGACGAAGGGAGAGAAGCTGATTCCGCAGTTGAGTGATGCGGGAGACCGAGGTGTGACTGTAGGCTGCCTCAAGTGTGACCCAGATGGAGCGCGAGGTGTCACAACCGATGACCTCACCCATGGCTTCTTCAGAGAGGGGGAGGAAAGAAGAAGACTAAGGATCTTCTGATCCTTCTCAAACCAAGCGATGTAGGCTGGGTTTGGAGCCGATTCACCAGATGTGGTGATCAACTTCGCCGGAGCGAGTGTCGTGCCATGAACATGAGAGATAAGATCATGGCTGGACAGTACCAGAACTACCTGATTGCGCCAAAGCAGGTAGTTGGAAGAGGACAACTTGATGGTCAAGATATGGACCAAGACGTTGAGGTGGATTGTGGGGGGAGTGACGTCTGGTGGCGCCATGAGGAGGAGGGAATATAGCGTGAGGCTTTAGAGAGAGAGAGATTAGGGTTTCGGTGAGTCAGACTGATACCATGTGAGAATAGGTATGTGATCACCGTTAATGAGGTGATAAGAATAATCCACTATATATAAGTATTTACAATGAGATAATTAAAGTAAATACAACAACCATATCAAAGAGATATATACAAAAGATATGAACTAAATTAAAATATACTCCCTCCGTCCCGGAGGAACTTGCACCCTTTGACCGGCACACATTTTAAGAAATGTGTAAGAAAAGGTGTAATGATTGATGTTTTGAGGGTTAGTTTTGTAAACTTTTATGAATAAAGTAAAGTAAAAAGTAGATTGAGTGTGGAAAAGTAATGACATATGGGGAAATATGAGTATATTTCAAGGGTGAGGGTTTTGAAGATATTTCCTTTTGTGGAGTGTGCAAATTGGTATGGACATCCATATATAGAAAGTGTGCAAATTCCTGTGGAATGGAGGGAGTATTATTTCTATATTATTATTCCCTTTTAAATTTTTTGAATTATACCCTTCTTTAAAACATAATGAGTTGAAGCCACATATGCCCATGTATTAGAGGTGGGAAGAAGGTTGCTACAAAGAGTGATCAATTGTCAAGAAATCTAGTCGATTAGACGTCTCCAATCAAGTAAAAAACTTGAAGATATAAGAAATAACTCAGCTAAGATAGTAATTCGAAAAGTAATCAACGAGACAAACATCACACAAAGGATTTAAGTGGTTCGATCAATGTGATCTACATCCACTTGACTAGACGAGTACTTCTTTAATTGATAAATCATGTTTACACACGCATTCACTCGGAATAGGATATTTCCTCACTTCGCTCGTGAACTCACACAACTCAAAGATTACAATCGTACTTGAATCTGAAATCAATCTTTACAATGAACAAATGCAAGAGTATATAAAGACCAAAATAGTTGCAGCCGTTAGGAACCGTTGAGTAGTTAGCAACCGTTTGCAACTGCTTGTAACAACTCATGTGTTCTATATTGCCCAACTGAAATGATAGTTATGCCATCAAGTAGTTGAAACTGTAATACAGTTAATTAAACTAACTAACTTCCGTATGAGAAGACTTGTCCAGAAAAGATCAAATGACTTCTACTCATTTGATACCCACTCTTCTAATTTGATCAAAAACTGACTCTACTGATAGACTCCATACTCTGCTGATCTCACTCTTTTGATTTTACTCTGCTGATCTGACCAACTGTGCTAAACTCTAAACATCTCCTCCTCAGCTGATTGAACACATTCAACTCATCTGATTTGACCTAAGTCATCTTATCTGATTCTATCACTACATCAGCTGACTATGAGATTATGAGATAACACTCACAATCCATAGTAAACGATAAATTTATATTTTTGCTTGAAAAATCCAAATCAAATACTCAAATGTTATCGAATAATTCAAATATCAATTTCGAATGGAATAATAATTAATAATATTCGAATAGCAATGGAATACAAATATGAGTATTCTAATATAATTTAAATTATACAAGCCGAATATAGTGATGTTCATTGTCATGCAGTACATCATTAACTCTAAGGAGGTGTTTGATAAAATTGTAAGTAACAATAAAATGAAAAAATAAAAAAAAGAATCATATCCATACTTCTGAAATAGATGGGTATGATGGATTCTTTACCTTTTAGAAATCAAAGCCACAGACTCGAAGTAATGTATTCAAATACACAATATAACTTTTGATTCCTATATCAAACGTTAAAGCGTGTCTATAGAATATGAAATTAAAATAATTTTCCTTATACAAATCTAGGTCAGACAACAAATGAAGAATCTTTACCAATTTAAGAATCTCGAGTAATGATTTATAAAAAAATATTGCTTTATAGACTAATAGTACAACAACTTTAACGTTTGATATATATAAAACAACGGTTCTAATAGACTAATAGTGCAACATGTAACTTCTACCTGAATGATTTATAAAAAATAAAATAAAAAATTATTAGCGCCCTTATCAAATGGGCTAGTCTTATATGAAATATTGCATATATGCATTTCATTCCAATTAAACAAGTCAAAACCCTAAGTCCAAAAGTCAAATTAAATTAATTTAAAAAAATTCGCAGGTCAATAGTTTGAACCCGGGTTGCCCAAAAAATTCGCGGGTTGCAAACAAGTGGTTTACTACATGACCAAAATATTGTTACTATAAGGCCAAAATATTACCACTACAAGGCCAAAAATTTAATATATACTACACTACAAAAAAATTGATAAATGGCATCGGGGAAGGCATCGGATCTGCCGTCCCCAAAGATGAAGGCAACGGCAAAGGCATCGGCAGTGTGCCGATGCCAATATGCTCGATGCCATTTAAATGGCATCGGATTTGGGGAAAACCGATGCGAAATGGCATCGGCAGGTCGCCGTTACCAAATGGCATCGGGGCCCACTGCCGATGCCATTTTGCCGATGCCTTTTTATTAGAATTTAAAAAAGACGAATCTGGGTTTCGAACCCAGGTCGATAGGCCACCAACACCCACCCCCACCGCTGGGCCACCCCATTTTCGCATATTCAGCCCATTTTCGCGATTTCAAGGGTTCGAACTCGTGACCTCGCGGTCTCGAAGGCTTTTAAGTGCCCCTTGTGTGCCGTTTAGGCTAGGAGCTTTTAGTCGACATGTTTTGAATGCAATTAATATATATTCAATTTAATTTGCGTTTTTAATTCTTTAATTAATTCAATTCATTCTAACTTTAATTGTTGTTTATTAAATTATTTATCAAAACATATCATATTATTTCTAAATTATATTTTTCAAATTAACTAAATTATGTTTTTCAAATTAAATAATTTATTTACGGTATCAATTATTCACACTATTTAAATTTATTCTAATCTTCAATTTACAACATTTAAATTCATTCTAATTTTTTATTTCACAACATTATAATTACATACAACATTGAATATAATTATTTTCACTTATACATTTAAATTTATTCTAATCACATCATTTAAATTCATTTTAGTTTTCAATTCACAACATTAAATATATATAATTATTTTCACTTATCCATTTAAAAATATGAATTCACTTATCCCTAAACCCTAAACCCTAAACCCTTAACTAAATTATGTTTTTCAAATTAAATAATTTATTTACGGTATCAATTATTCACACTATTTAAATTTATTCTAATCTTCAATTTACAACATTTAAATTCATTCTAATTTTTTATTTCACAACATTATAATTACATACAACATTGAATATAATTATTTTCACTTATACATTTAAATTTATTCTAATCACATCATTTAAATTCATTCTAGTTTTCAATTCACAACATTAAATATATATAATTATTTTCACTTATCCATTTAAAAATATGAATTCACTTATCCTTCAATGGACCCTAAACCCTAAACCCTAAACCCTAAACCCTAAACCCTAAACCCTTAACTAAATTATGTTTTTCAAATTAAATAATTTATTTACGGTATCAATTATTCACACTATTTAAATTTATTCTAATCTTCAATTTACAACATTTAAATTCATTCTAATTTTTTATTTCACAACATTATAATTACATACAACATTGAATATAATTATTTTCACTTATACATTTAAATTTATTCTAATCACATCATTTAAATTCATTCTAGTTTTCAATTCACAACATTAAATATATATAATTATTTTCACTTATCCATTTAAAAATATGAATTCACTTATACATATAATTAAAAAAAAATTCATCTATTATAAAATTATTCTCTAGTTCATTTTCAATTAAAATAACATCATATCACAAACAACATTAATTATAATCATAATTAGCATGTTCACGTCAATTAAAATAAAAATTAATCCTCAACGTCAATGTAATATAATAACATCACACGTAACAAAGTAATATAAAAATGTATCACTCCTCATCACCACCACCATCATCCTCAGTATCATCCCGATCCTGAACCTGGCTACTATAATGAACGTTGTGCGACGGCCTCGGCGGCCTCGGCTCCCCACCTATCCCACCCATCTGTCCCATCATCAATGCAAGCTGGTCCTGAAACTCCTTGCGTAAGCGCTCCTCCTGCTGCCGCATTTGTTCCACTAAGCGCTGCTCTCTATCTTCATTGACTCTCCGTTCTTCAGCAATAGCATTGTTCATGTCTTCCTGGGTGAATCGTCCATAAGCCGTACCACTTGACGTCTCGCCAGGACCGGAGGAGACCCGTCTGTTCTTGCCTACTTGTCCAAGGCCCCTAACACGTCCATGAGACCTGCCGACCTTCTTCACGTACAGTGCAGACATATCGGGTAAAGGTGGGGCCTGGGAACCATCATCTGAACTAGGTTCATCTGACGGATCTCTTGTAGTATTATTGGTGAGCTCGTCATGTATCTGGTCCTATACGTGCACATTTAAAAGTGGGTTAATACATTTTCAAGTACAATTAAATATATATTTGTTATATAATGTAATGTATATATATATAACTTACAAGTATATCACCCATATAGCCACGAGTGTATGTCCCGTTTTCGTAACGGTGGTAATATTCAACTATCTCCCAGTCGTATGCAGGGCGTCCCGTCCTCTCCTCCTGTATTTTGAATCGAAGACATATACGAATAAATAAACTAAATAATTAACTAAAATTAATTATATATAATTGACCACAAATACTTACAATGCGCCGTGCGACCTCTGCTGCTCCACGAGCTCCGCCTTTATGAGTACCATGGCCAGTACCCGGACCTCCAGGCTCGGATAAGCGGTTCTTACGAGCCTGCTCGCTCTTCTTAATTGTGTCGGGATTGTTCCAGTGACGAACTAAGGAGTTCCAAACATTCACATCCCACAACGGCCTCTTGTTATCCTTCACCCACGCTTTCTTGATTTTTGATAACATGTTAGTGTACCGAGTTGCAGCTCTTTGAAGAAAGAGTCGGTACACCTCTGTAGAAGATGTGGCTTCAGGGTCCCACCTGACCTCGGTCTGCAACAAAAAATTAATTAACGAAGTAATATAACAAAATAACTAAATGTAAAGTTATTTTATACCTGGAATGTATCCCACCACCGCTGTACCGTGGCGGGTGATACCATAGCCCAGGTGTGTGCTCCAAGCTCCATATTCCGGTACATTATCGATCTGATCGTCCTCGAAATTAAATTTGAAGGCATCAACCTGTTACACGTATTTTATTAATAAACATGTTATACATACGTCTAATGAAATTTAAATATAATATACTTACGTATCCATGTAGATAAACAGTCGGATGCGACTGTCGGGTGCATCAGTCGACATGCTGGCCTGTGTCCCGACAGACGGATGTCTAACTGGCGAATGTATCGGTGGAGGGGATTGTTCCTGTGGATGTGGAACCATATGAGGCAACTGAGGCACCTGAGTGTAATAGGAATTAGGGTTCATTCCGGGCATCTGGGGCAACATTATCCCAGTCATATAGGGCATATACAAACCATGTGGTGTCTGCACAGTCGGTGTCTCATCCACCGGCTCTCCTCTGCCTCTACCTCTACCTCTACCTCGCCCATGTCCAGAAGAACCCTGTCCAGAAGAACCCTGACCAGAGCCATATCCAGAACCATGTCGACGACCACTCATAAAAATTCATGCATGTATAAAAATTAACAATTCTAACAATTTTATATATACATACAACATATATGCATATATATACATATATATACTAAAACTATATATACACATATAACTTCAAATTTAACCAATGAAAACGAAAAAAATTACCGTAGAAATGCTCCCGTCGAAATGTAGAACACAAATGGCCAAAAATCGAGTTCGATCCGCAAACGAAGGTGATTTTTGAGTGGGGATGGCCAAAAAACGCGAAGCTTCAATTTGGGGGAGGAGGGCACGGCTGTAACGTTCTGGAAGAGGGAAGAGGGGGGGGGGGGTTTATATTTAATTAGGGCATCGGGGAAGGCATCGGGCCCACTGCCGATGCCATTTTGCATCGGGGGGCCGTTACCAAATGGCATCGGGGCCCACTGCCGATGCCATTTTGCATCGGGCATTAAATGCCGTCCCCTTTTCGCATCGGCCGGCCTGCCGATGCCATTTGCCGATGCCTTTTGGGCAATATTTTGTGGTGCTACATGTCAAAACATTCTGACAAATTCACCAAAAAATTAAGTCTCCAGAATATTTTTGAACATATAGTAATACACTTTTGACTTTGTATTGATAAAATTTTGGTCTTATAGTAACACTGTTTTAGTCATGTAGTAGCCGAATAAGTCAAAATTATTTTAGTAATTTTGCCCCAAAAAAATAAGTGTACAGAATATTTTTGGACTTGCAGTAATACACTTTTGACCTTGTAGTGACAAAATTTAGTTCTTGTAGTAACATAGTTTTGGTCATGTAGTAAAATAATATTTTAGAGTGAAAATAAATATTCTAATTTATAAGGTTGACCCGCTTTGACCCGTGTTGACCAACAAATTTTGACCTATTTTACTTTAATTAGTCATATTTCATGTATGCAATATTGCATATAAGTTTTTGTGTTATCAAATTGCTTTGCTATTTATATAACCACTATTTTCAATTTTTCACCTTAATTATGAATTAGTTATCTTAAGTACGGCTAGCTCAAACAAAGATATTAAGACAAATAATAATTACTAACCAGCAAAACAAAAAAATATAAACAAATAAAATTTGAAAATTCAAACAAAAGACCTTTTATATATATATATATATATATATATATATATATATATATATATTAAGAAATACTCCAAAAATGAATGTCGACAATATATGCCCTCTCAAATATAAAATCTAATCACATTCAAATCACGAAAATGAGTCGTAGCCAGCTAGCTCTACAATTTAAAAAAAAAATAAAAAAATCTGGCCACCATATACTAATTCCATCGATCAATTCAATCATTTTCTAAATGATTGTATTAATAATGAAAATTATGATCTCCAAGATTACAAGTTCTCCATGAGCAAATATCCTTTATCTACCCCTTAAAAAAATAAAATTCATTTATATAAAATTGGAATTATATAATATTTTTTTCAAGAAACTCAATAAACTGACATAGGCGGTTTTAATGTATTGTTAATACATTTTAACATTTTGAACTTAAACTTGAGATTCTGCCATCTAAAATTCAACAAATTTACAACTAACGTTGAGTTTGGTTGCTGATGATCAATGCGTGCATGCTATCACTAATATATTTAAATACTCTAATGCTCTCGAATCTAATTCAAAAGTTTAAACTTGTAAAAATGTGATAAATTAATTAATTTATATTAATTTAATTTCTAACCAAAACTATATAGGTGGATAAGTGGATTAGATAATTTAATCCATAGCTAGTAGCCTAATATCTCCAAATCAAGGTAATTTCTGCAATTGAATTTGAAGTGATTTGAATATATTCTCAATTGTCCAATTAAAGTTTTGATCCAGCACATTAAAATCAAATCAAAATTGTGATAAAATTACATCAATTGCCTGTATCGATAAAATTACATCAATTGCACCATACAATTAATTAAGTGCATAAATATCACGTGATCATGTGATTTTAATTTTTGACACTTTGCATTCCGATCCTTTCATTTTCATAAATAATGTCATGCATCTTGTATTTAAATATTATGAATAAATGCCAACATGAATATTCATAACAGCATTTTATGTACATGCATGGAATATATTTGGGATAAATTTATAGGGTTTCAATTTATTTTTTAAAAGGGAGAACTCACTGTTTTTTTTTTAAATTAATACACCAATTGGCAATAGGACAAGCACAGGATCTCCAAGTCAATTTTATGGATCACAATGAGGTAGACTATTATGGCATTCTTTTTTTTTTTGTATAATGAAAAAAATTCATCTCATTTAAATTTCATTAATACCTCTATCTCATCTAAAAAGTTTAAACTTATAAAAAATATTAAATTAATTCATTTTATAAGGTCAAATCATATTAAAAAGGCTAATGTGTATAAACGTCCAAATGCAGTTTTAAAAGATCCAATGGAAGATTAGAGAGGGAAAAATAGGTGGAATCTTAAAGAAGGTAGGGGACATGAGCCTCCAACTTTAATCTCTACACTCACACTGCACTCTTCAGTCTACCCACCCCCCTATTTATTGGTTTTTTTTTTTTTTTTAATAAGTTTTATATTTCATTCATTTCTTTTTTACTTACTCCCTCCATGAAAAACATCTCTTTGACTGGCATAGATTTTAAGAAAAAATAGATAATTAAAGTAAAAATAAAAGAAAATGAACATTTTTTTATAAACAGGCAAATAAAGAAAATGTGTATATTTTTTTTGGCGGAGAAAGTAAAATACTCCTATAACACACCACTGGTACAAAAATGACAATGTCAATACACATAAACATGCAAAGATAATAGATAAAACAAAATACAAAAAATAAAATACTTCATCCGTTCTAATTTAACCATCATTTTTTATTTTTCACACAGATTAAATAAGTTACTTATTTTAGTAATGATTAGTATACCATTTTACAAGTTATAATGAGTCCTCTATAGTTATAATTTTCCCTCTTACAAAGCTGAAAGAAAATAAAAATTAATCTCTCTTTAAAAACAAATATTTGGAATTGTATTTTTTTCTCTAGATGATAATTGAGGACTACTTTCCTCATTTCTTCTAAAGTTATTCATTTTGCTATTTTGGGTGTCATATTAAAAGTTATCAATTTTTTTTGACAACAATTCACTACATATATAATATTACAATTTTTAATCAACGTACAAAAAATAAATGGACAACTTTAAGACGGAATTGAGGTATATCTTATCTCCTCTTTAATTCATAGTAGAAGGTCCTCGTGTACTAAGAATCTAGTAGTATAAAGTTAACCACTACTACTAGGCACCCCTGACTTTCCATGCTTTTGGCCTTTTCTGTTTCTCTCCAACCAAATGTCCCATGACTAAACAAAAGTAGCAAAAAGAAGCAACTACTCGAAAACCTTATAAGAAAGTGGAAACAACCTCATTAACATTTCCCTTTGTGTGCTCTCTCTTTTGCTACTCTACACACTTGGAAACATTGAAAAAAAAAAAATCATCTCAACCTAATGGAAGAACAATGCAGCCCTCTTAGCTGGGCTTACTACTATCAAGAAGAGGTACAAATCTCGTTTTTGCGCTTTATTTTGCTTTTTATTCATAATTTTTTCGAGTCGAGGAGTTAAATAAGTTTGTACGTGTGTTAATTAGGGGGTCGAGGAGTTGAAACAATCGCTCTTGTACTCAACTTATGAGCTAGAGGCGGCGTTGATTTCGGCCCATGAAGAGATTTCAAGAAAAGACGACGAAATTCTCCAACTTAAAGACTTGCTAGCAACAATCATCAAAGAGAAGGATGAATTCCAAGCAAAATGCCAACAACTTGTGTTGGAAAAACAGTTGCTACAACAAATCAAGGCACATTCCTCAAAAAAACAAGTACTAGATTGTTGTCCAATCTCAAGTGGCACAACTAGCAATGAAGAGGATAATATTGACTTTTCACCTTCTGATTGTGATGACAACATAGTTGTAGCATCACCCGGTAGCAAGGACACTCTGCCGCTTACACAACCGCTAATTATTGATGTGATCGACAAAATTCCAATTAAAAAGCCGTTGCCAGAGAATGGGAAGTTCTTGGAGGCGGTGATGGAAGCCGGCCCACTTCTCCAAACACTCCTCCTAGCTGGACCGCTCCCACAGTGGCAGCACCCGCCGCCCCAACTCAACTCCGTCGACATTCCTCCGGTGACGACGAAAATCGTGCATCAAGATTCTTGCCTAGCTAGCCCTACTAGTGTTGGATTCACTAACAAAAGGGTAAACATGGAAATTAGCTTAGATTTTTCACCAAAGTATAAAAAAGTTTGTTCACCAATCATTATTGACCCCAACATCATTCATAATTAGCCCTAGCACCAATTTCCCTCCTTTCTTAGGTGAGAGAGAAAGTTTGTGAGAGACTATAAACATAACAATTCTAGGATATTCCACTAGTCCCCATCTTTGTGCATTATTTTTTTAGATTGCAAGTCATTATCAACGACTGCCATGGATGTGAGGGCAATTTAGGAATTTTTCTATGCTACCCTGCGGTGCACTGTTCTGTAGTGCTTTAATGTGTTATACAATATATTAAAGTATAAACGGTCAGTGCAACTACAGGGTAGTATGGAATAAACCCGATTTAGGTAAGTTTGTACATTTTACGGGTGTGTGTTAGAGTCTTGAAAATTAGCTAATTTGAGTGAGAGAGAGAGGCATGGACATCCCTTTCTTCAGCTTTTGGTTTGAGATGGAGACTTTTAATCATTTTTCTACTATAGTTAATAGTCTAATTTGACCCCAAGATTATGAAATGGGGTGCTACAAATATTTTCCAAATCGGTGGAGAATATTGTATGAATTTAATTAGGTATTAATTAGGATATTGTTGTTGGAGATGATCAGTCATGATTTGGAAGATTGCTTTATTTAGTAGAATTAATTAAAGTTGTTGCTTTTCATTGTGTATCATTTTCTTGCTTTATTGTCACAGTTATTTAAAAAGTCTATTATAGTATTATTTTAAAATGTCACCTTAACAAGCAATCAAAGATACCAACTAACTAATCTTTACTTTTTCCAGAATTGGTACCTACCATGCATGGCCTGTGTCTGCCATATAAATAACATCTCATTAGACCCCATTTCTTTATCATGCAATATAAATAAAGTCAATTCACAAGATCATACTGTATCATAATATATTTGCTTTTTTATTGTTGTTTTTTTTTTTAATTTATTTATTGCATTGAGCTATATGAGAATTGAGAAGTCTACTCTGGCTGGCATGATATCAAATTTGGAATAATATTTCAACTTCTGGTAAATGGAGTATATATTTTTATAACTTTTATCGCTTACGTCTGAGAAGATTTGATGACAACTTTATATTCGAAATTTAATTAAGAGATTAAACTACCAATTGAAATTTTAAAGAGAAATATAATATATTTATGGTGTTTGACACCATATAATTTCGAATTGATTAAAGAAAAAAAATTGTCCGATAAAATTGTCCTATCGATTTCTGTTTGTACGCATACACACACATATACAGTATACACATTTTTAAATGGTTCAATTACTCAGACAAATCCAATAATTTCCTAATGAATTTAATACCTTATATATAATTTAGAATATTATTTCGGTTGTGACGCATACTCCGTATTTGATAGTGTTTGAAATGAGGAAATCATATTTTTTAATCTGATTTTTTTTGTAAAACATAGATTGGATTAATACACCCCATTTAATGAGGTGTATAAGTTCAGTTTTCCTGCTCATTATTGCTACATTAGAACATGATTAATACAGTCTCCTAATCTATCCAATAAGGAGCGTGGATGCCACAAATTCCAAAGTTAATAAATAATGGCAAATTAATTAATGGGATGAGGTATATACCCCTCCAGCTTTGTTTAATACACTCCCCCTCCACTTTTATTAATTAAATATTCATGTAAAATGTCTGTTTTGCCCTTTAATAAAATACAAAATGATACATACACTCCCCATCAATTAAACTAAGCCTAACCCTAATTAATTATAACCCTAACCCTAATTTATTTGAGAGGTATTAGCGTCGCCGTCGCTGCCCACCAAACGCTGCCGCCGACGCCCAACCTCCGGCATCCACCGCCGCCGCCCAACCTCCGGCATCCACCGCCACCGCAAATGAAAATTCAGAAGTTAAAAAAATACAACTTAGAAATTAAAAAAAAAATTTATTTTCGACAAACCAGAGTCGATCAAAATTGCTCCCGTCGACACTGGTTTGTCGACCAAATACACTCCGATCGACTCTGATTTGTCGACCAAAAACACTTTGGTCAATAAGATTTTTTCGATCGACAATATTGAGTCGGTCAAAAACACTCCCGTCGACAATATTTTGTCATTGGGAGCGGTTTTGGTCGACTCAATATTGTCGAAAATAAATCAAAAAAAAAAAGCAGAGGAAACGGGAGAAGCTCAACAGAAAAGAAAAAAAAACTTACCTGGGGCGAACGAGCGGCGGCGGCGCTAGATAGCTGGAGATAGGTCGCCGTCTTGGACAATAGAGAGAAAAAAGAAAAAAAAAACTTACCTGTTGCGTCTTTGTGCGACGGCGAACGAAGGGCGGCGATGGACGAATGGCGGCGACGGTGGACGGATGGCGGCGGCGACGGTGGACGGATGTGCGGCGGCGACGGTGGGCGGATGTGCGGCGGCGACGGTGGCGGATGAAGAAGGGAGGAGAAAGAATGAGTGGGGGGAGAACTTAAAGGAAAAAATTAGGGTTTAGAAAAAATTAGGGCTTTAGGGGGAGTGTATTTATCTTAAATATTTTTAAGTGAAGAGGGTATAAAAGGTAATTTGGGGGGAGTGCATGTATCTTTTCTGTATAAAGGGGAGTGTGCGAATCGGGGAGTGTATTAAACAAAGCTGGAGGGTATATACCCATCCCTTAATTAATTTATATGTGCTCATAAAGCTTTGATAGAGCCACCAGGCCCACTACAAAATGTGATTAAAGCAAATGATAAAACATTTAATTATGTTCAAAATTTCAACGAAGCCCATCAAACCTCACTATATCATTTTATAAATTCTTACTTTTTGGACCCACATTGGACCTGTCCCGCATGGACCGAGTTTGAATTCGATTAAATGGATATAGACGGATTGTGGTTTTTGTCGTACACGTTGTCGAACCCATCATACGTACATAAATATATACATATTTTTATACATGTATGTGTATTTATATAAACTTATATATATATAATATTTCATATGTACTGTAGTTTTTTAGTATATATATGATTAAAACCAAATGCTATTTTAGACAATTATATATTTTAAATTAAATTATCTAATTTCAAAATAAATATATTGTTTACGTTGAAATTAATTTAAAAATTAGGTAAGGTGGGAAGAGTTAGATCTGACGGGTCCTTATGCGGAGCGAGTCTCAGATCCGTGAATTTTCTGGCAGGACAGGTATTGAGACAGTGCAAACCCATTCCAGACCCATCTCGTTTTAATTTATCCCTAAATTCTTACTCGTTCTATTTGAACTCGCCGACCAAACCTGTGCAATCTGAGCGTACATACTGGTCTAAGTACCCACGGCCCCCTATATATATATATTATACTCTCTCCGTTTCATGATTACTTGGACACTTTTCTTATTAGAACGTCCCAAGATTATTTGCACACTCTTAATATGGAAATACCCAACAAAATTAATATCCTCCCAACATCATTTTATTTTCAAAATTGTCACTCATTTTTTACATACATTTTACTTCACACCTCATCAAATCACCCAAAATACCCCTCTTTTATCTTACATCACCAACCACTAAATCCACTTTTCTTAAAAAGTGTGCCGGTCAAACTATGCAAATAATCTCGGGACGGAAGGAGTATGTATTACAATAGTTATTAAATAAAATTAGTTTTGTTATTAAATTAACTTATAAATAGAGGGGTGTATTCAATTGAGATTCTATTAGATTTTTTTTTAACTTTAAAAAGTGTGTGGATTTAGAAAATTCATAAAGTCCATGCAGAGTTTGATTGACTTTTTTTTTTATTGATTTATATGGATTTTCATAAACTTGACAGGAATGTGGAATACACTTTTTTATTGATTTACATAGATTTTCATAGACTCCGACGCTGAAACTATTGATACAAATGTATATGGAACACACTTGTATATAAAAAAAAAATTATTCAAATTGTTTAGAAAAAATATTAAAAAATACATTGGTTCCAAAAAATTACATTATTATTCATCATTATTATTCTTATCTTCATTTCCATTACCGTTATTGTAGGTCCCTAAGTTGAGTTAATATCGAGGGAAGCTAAAGAAAATGTCTAGAGGGGGGTGAATAGACTTTTCTAAAATCTTTCGATATATCAGAATTACAATGTGCGGAATACGAAATTATCAATGAGCCCAATTAAATATTATACTCAACTTATTTCGAGAACTCTGTTTTATGTATACTCAACTAGTCTTGTTCAGTTATGTATGTTTAACAGATAAACAATCAATCAATTAAAACAAACAAAACAGTAAAGTAAATCAAACACGAGATTTTATAGTGGTTCGACAACTTGTCTACATCCACTCTCACAAACCCAGTTGTGAAATTCTTATTAACTCTTCCAATCGAGTAATATGTTCTTGTAGCTTTAAGTCCCAAGAAATAAAACTTAGATCTTCTCGATTATATCTCCAGATATATCTTCGATCTTACTAGCTATTTTACAAGTAACTAGCAACTTGAAACAGTAAACGAAAATAAAACTTCTCTTCGTCCAGTAGTAGCCTTCTTCGATCTTCACTTGTCTTGCGTAGCTTCTTTCTGAACTTCAATCTCTGAGAGTAATTTCTTCACTTGAATCTTCAATAATGCTTGCAATAACAATATTTCAGTAGTCTTTAACCAATGAATACCTTGAGGTATTTATAGACTTCTAATTCCAAGAACTTTCAGTTGTGTAACAACCTTTCTTGAAAACTAACTTGTAACTGATTCCTCATATCCTTTAACGCGTTTCTTCAGTTAATTAGTTATTCCTTAACTAATTCTTCAATCTTTATCTTCAACACGCTTTTGTAACTAACTTCAAGTAGACCTGTCTTGTTTCAGTCGCGCACCTGTCTTGTCCAGTAGTAGTAGACTGTGTCTTCTACTTGTCTTGTGCAGTAGACTTCTTCAGATTACAACATAGAACTAATCTAGTCCTATCATCTAATCCTAACAAGACTATTACATTACTTTAAGCTCTTGTTTACAAAGCTTAGTCAACTTAGAAAACTATACAAAGAATCTATCTATTACATTTAAAATCATGAGCTCTAATACAATAATTATTCATAGCTCAATAACAATCTAACATATACGAATAACAAATATGAAGTACTTATAAATCGCACTTTATCTTTCAATAATACTTGTCTTTTAAAACTAGTACTTGTCTTGTGAACTCTACTGGTCTTGTACAAGATGACTTCAACTTAACTAGACTAGATCAGTCAACACTTAGAAAATATTCAAGTCTTCTTTTGGCTTATCAAAACTTCATCTTTTATCTTTTATCATCATTTATGACTTGTTCTAGGATTCATATCCCAACAATTTCCCCCTTTTTGATGAAGCCAAAACTACTTGAATCTTTTCATAATAGTATACTAGTTAAGTAGTTATCTTGTCTTAAACATCAAAATAGTACTTATCTTTTCATTCATTTCGAAACAAGATCAGTAGATATTACAAATACTTAATCAAAATAAAAACTAAGTACCAGAGCAACCAAAAAAACTAATCTGATACAATACCTTCTTAAGAACTTGGAACACCAAAAACATCTAGTAGCCTTTTGTGAATGACAGTCATGTGTTCTTCAGTCTCGATCTTCTCCTTATCCAGTAAGTCTTCTTCAAACTTCTTTATATGATTGTAATCGATCCTTTTTCCAGAACCTAGCATAGGAGTAATCCATTTAGGAAAAATAGGAACAAGAATATTAAAACTTACCGCAGTTGCAATCCTCATGATCAAGTTCCATAGATTCCGATCTTGAGTTTCCATGAACTTGTCAAAAATCGCGTATAACTCTTCTTTGCTTTCTGGATCTCCAAACTTGCGAATAATCCAGTGATCCAACTCCCACTTTAGCTTGACTTTGAACCATGCATCTTTATGTTCATCGTCAATGAAATTATCAATGTAGGCATCTTCAACTTGATCTGGAGCAGTCTTCAACTTTAGCAACATTTTGATATGCTTTCCTAACAATTTCTTGTTAGCATAACGATCTTCATCCAGCTTTTGCTTCTTATGAAGAGCTTCAACCTCTTCATCACCAATATCAGCTAGAATATCTCCCAACTGTTCTTTCTTCTTCTTTAGAACAAGTTTCCTCTTGACTTGTCTAGTCTGAGTTTCAACTTCAGGAGATGCAATACTTTTGCCTTTTAGCAGTCTTTTCTGTTCTTCAGCTTGTTCAAGATCTGCCTTCTTAACTAGCCTTCCTCTCTTGGGATACCTTAACTCTTCTATCGCAGTCGCAGCAGCCTTAACTTCCGGTTCTGCACTTGACTTTTCTTCAACTCTACTTGTCTCTTCCCCCTTTTTGGCTTCATCACTTGCCTTAAGAGTGAATAGACTAGTAAACCGAGTCATTTCTTCTTTCATTGCTTCCTTCATTGCTTCAGCCGCGAGCTCTATCTGTCTTTGATGCGTCTGGTCACGACTCATCTTGTCTAGTCGATCAACAGTAGACTCCAGCTTCTTTGAATTAATAGCCAACTCGTCCTTGAAGTGAACAGCTGTCTGACGCAGTAAGGTATTTTGCTTAGTCAGCTCAGTGAGAATAGCTTGAGAACGCACCAACTGATCTTGTGCTTCTCGTCTTTGTTCATCAGCTATTTCAATTTTCACACGGTATAGCCTCTCCATCTTGCTGGATTCTTCAGCTAGCGATCTTGCAAATGAAATAGATCTTTTCTCAGAAAAATCAACTTGCTTCTGAAGAAAACGTTCAACTTCCGCATATAACTCAGCTCGGAAAGTTGAGTCCATTTTGTTGACCTCACCAACAATCAATTCTCTCGAGGATTCAACAAGTGATTGGTTTTGCTCAACTAGCACGTCCTTAACCTTTGAATTTAAGAACTCATCAACAGCAGAGTGAACAGCATCTCTCAAGTCCGACTTCAACTCTGTAAGATATCCTTCAGAGAAACCTTGAATAGACGACTGAGCTTCAGTAACAACCTCTTCTTGAACTTTCTCAATAAGTTCATCTTCTGTAAACATTACAGCATCCATAAACTCATCATCATCAACTCCAAAGTGGAAAGAATCATCATCAGAGTTTTCAGACTCATCTTCTGACTGATCTGACGTTTGAATGCCAGCTTCAACAGTTACAGCTCTCAACTCTTCTTCCGGTAGATCAGTTTGAGTTCCAATATCAAGCATGTGTGATGCAGGCAATACATCATCTGGTACATTTAGCATTCGCTTTACCAGGGCTGTAAGAACATGAGGTGGGAGAAGTTCTGAATAATCTTGAACTCCACTATTCTCCCTTTGCTCCATCTCCCAATCCATAAAATTGGAGATACCACCCATGCCTTGTATGACTTCAAATAGATCATCAGTAGAAGATTTCTTCAATGCAACCCATGTGCATATTCTAATGAGTTTCTCATACTGTTCTGATGAGGTGTCTATCTCAATAGACGAGAGCCTCTTCTTCAGATTGTTGCTTACAGTGGCACGAACCCTCTTCTCCCTTAAGCACATCAGATAGTAAACAAGGGATTCAAATCTAACATCAGACGGGGTCTGAACAGGTGGGGTCCCTGTCTCAGTTGTTGCAGTGGCAACTGGTGTCTTGTCTGAAGTAGATGGGTTGAGGGGTTCAACATATTCTGTTGAGGTAATAGGAATTTGGATGGTGGTTTCTTGGGGCTTTAATGTGGCTTGGTTTGGTTCGACAGTTGTAGAAGTATCAACTATATCAAATATGGTAGTGTGTGGGGTTATGTTGGCTCGAAGTGGTTGTACTGCCAACACTGATGAGGTTTTGGGTACAGGTTTGGCACGAGATCGGAGTGATCTGGCCTTGGTTTTAACGGGGAGAGAGAGAGGAATTGACAAAGTTCGAGAAGAAGTACCAACCTTTTCTTCAGTCGACTTGTCTGGTGACGGACTCGACTCGACTCTCACCAGTCGATATACTTGCAACTCTTCCTCTTCCGTCTCAGGCTCCTTGTCTGAGTGAGTTTCTTCTGAATCTCCTGCAGCCTCAATCATTGCCTCCTCTTCCACATACTGAACTAGTCTTCTACTAGTTCCAGCCTCAACTTCTTCAGAACCTTCACTGCCCGACTCGTCTTCTCCAGAACTAGATGAGGCAGCTTCAATCATGGCATCATCAGGATTGATCTGGACTTGTCTGGTGGCAGCCGATCTAGCAACAACTTGCTTAGCCAGAGCCTCCTTCTTCAAATAATGCTTTAGAGGATGGAATGGCTTGCCTTTACTCCAACTCGTCTTGTTGGGCAATAAGATGGGTAGAATGATGCTTAGCTTGTTTCCGAAACTTACATTTGCAGACACAACCCAGTTCACTGAACTGGTGTCAACTTGCACATACTTCTTGTAATACATCAATCTGTCCAAAAAGAGTTTAGACCAGTTTCCTTCAGTGATTCCATCATGAATCACAGCCATAATTCTTGCTTTCTGGGGCGTCACAGAGTCAAAACTCCCAGTGACTCCTAGCAACATTTTTGATGCGATATCAAGAAGAGTCTTGTATTTGTTAAGTAGCTGCTTCTTCTTGACCACAGGAACTTTTCCATCGCTTTTTAGTTTCAGCTGTTTTCCACAGAAAATACTCAAATACTTTAACTCTCTACCTTCAGCATATCTTTCGATATCTATCGATCCGGATGGCAATTTCAGAGATTCTGTTAAAACTTCACGAGTGATTTCCACTCTCCTTCTTCCAACAAAGGCTTTAATCGAGTCGCCTTGTCGAGTGGCAGTAGCATAAAACTCTAACACCTCTTCCTCTAGCACAACCTCAGGAAATGCTTCCAAATAGGGTCTCAAACCGCATCTGAAGCATTTTATCAAAATTTCTTTGTTGTCTTCAGTGTGATTTCCTTTGAAAAACACCGATCCTTCTACATGCACTCTTCCTTCGGTGATGTACTTACCGAGATCAAACCTAGCTTGCATGTTAGTACGAGCATCAAATATCGAAACGATCGACATAGTAGAATGATTAAGAAAATTAAGAGATTTCGAATGATTTTGAGTGCTTGAGAAGTTATGAGAATTAAGAGATAAGAACTTGTGATCAGTTATGAACGAGTAGTATGGGTTTTGTTAAACCTTGAATGTTGAAATCAATGGTTGAGATTGAAAGATTTAATCCAATGGACACATATGAAAGTCTTTTGAAATTCAGTTTGGCGGAATCGAGAATATTACGTGATTTAGCATTGTAACATTTGAAATCCGCCTCTTCTATTGGTAGGATAGAGAGGTGTATTCCTCTGACCTAGCACAGTAGAGTTTTAGCGCGAACTGGTTATATACACCTCATTAAATGGAGTGTATACATCCAATTCTAGGTTTTTCAAACTTTCATTACTCAAATTACATATATATCCTTAATTCGTGTTGTTTAAACACTTAGAGTATTTAAATCATGAAACCACTTATCTTGTCTGTTCGTGTCTATCTAGAACAGACGAGTAGACTGGCGTGCACAAGACGAGTTCCCCCTTCGACTGTGCTTGTCTACTTTGAACATCAAACGATTATTTGTACCTGTCTTATCTTGTGCGACAGATAGTCGAGTAGAATAATTAGAGCGAATATCAATTAAGTCAATGATCAAGGTTCAAACAAGATGACTGTTACCAAACTAAAGAGTCAACATAAGGATCTTTAAGAAATCAAAGATTCCCCCTTAAATGTTTATTCCCTTAGTATTACCCTCAGCTTTACCAGCTTCCTCATCGGGTTGTTTGGTCAACTTGTCTGACCTTGTATACCTGTCTGTTGGGTGAGTAGACGAGTGCTCTGCTCTGTTGTAGTAACTTGTCTGTTTCTTCTTTCTTCTTAGGACTGTACCTGTCTGGTTAGTACATTTCTACATACTAGTAGGATCAAGATCAATTAGTCCTAGACTAATGCATAATTCACGAAATCGGGCCTCAGCTAATGGTTTTGTGAAAATATCAGCTCTTTGAAAATCAGTGTGAATCTTTTCCATGCGAATATCCTTCTTTTCTACATGATCACGTATGAAATGGTGTTTCACATCGACGTGCTTACAACGTGTGTGCAGAACAGGATTTTGTGTAATGGCAATAGCACTATTACTATCACAGAAAATAGGAACATTTGATTCACAAATATTATAATCTCTAAGCTGTTGAATAAGCCATAATAATTGACTACAACAACTACCAGCAGCCATGTACTCGGCTTCAGTAGTAGAGGTAGCAACACTTGTCTGCTTTTTCGAAAACCATGAAATGAGTTTTGTGCCTAAGAATTGACAAGAACCAGATGTAGATTTCCTATCTATTCTACAACCACCAAAATCAGAATCAGAGTAGCCACTTAGAGATAAATCATCATTTGAAGGATACCATATACCACGATTGATGGTTCCTTTCAAATATTTCAATATTCTTTTAGTGGTTTCCATATGACTCTCTTTTGGGTTAGCTTGAAAACGAGCACATACACCAACAGAAAATGCAATATCAGGTCTACTAGCAGTCAAGTACAGTAATGAACCAATAAGACCACGGTAATGAGTTTGATCAGCACACTTACCATTCTCGTCTGGATCCATCCTGTAAGTAGGTTGCATAGGTACTCCAGAAGATTTACATGTCTTAATACCATACTTGTCTAGTAGATTACGAGTATACTTTGCTTGATTTATGAAAATCCCTTCTGGGGTCTGTTTTACTTGAAGTCCAAGAAAGTAATTCATTTCACCCATCATTGACATCTCAAATTTACTTTGCATGAGTGTTGAGAAACTTTCACTCAGCTTTTTGTTAGGTGAACCAAAAATGATGTCATCTACGTAAATTTGGACGAGTAAAATGTCTTTCCCTTCTTGTCTTCTGAACAAGGTTCTATCTACCTTGCCCTTAGTAAAACCATTTTCCAATAGAAATTGAGAAAGAGTATCGTACCAGGCTCTTGGAGCTTGTTTTAGTCCATATAAGGCCTTCTTTAATTTGTATACCTGGTTACCTTTGACTTCGAAACCTGGGGGTTGTTCAACATACACTTCTTCCGCAAGAATACCATTAAGAAATGCACTTTTAACATCCATTTGATATACGGTAAATTTCATGTAAGCAGCATATGCAAGGAACAATCGAATGGCTTCTAGTCTAGCAAGAGGAGCATATGTTTCATCATAATCTATGCCTTCAGCTTGTGAATAGCCTTGGGCGACTAGTCTAGCCTTATTACGAACAACTACATCATTCTCATCTTTCTTATTTTTGAAAATCCATCGAGTGCCAACTACATAATGATGTTTAGGTCTATCAACAAGTTCCCAGACGTCATTTCGAACAAACTGATTCAACTCGTCTTGCATAGCGATGATCCAATTACTATCAGCTAAAGCCTCTTTGATGGTTTTAGGCTCGATAGATGAGAGGAAACAACACCAGCAAAACAAAGATGGACTAGGTTGTTCTTGTGACTCAAAGAGTTGTCATCTAGTCTTCACACCAATAGTAGAGTCACCAATGATATTTTCAGTATTATGCGCAGATTTCCATGTTTTTCTAGTCTTTGTAAGCATAGTATCATCATCTAGATCAGTTATAGCATCATGCATGTCAACATCATTTATATCATCAACAGATTTACCTGGAGTAGATGAGTCAACTAGAGCAGGCATGTCTACTGGTCTAGTAGACTTACCTTGAGCACTTACCTTTTCCTTGTCATCAGATTCGAGGGCTTTCATGAATGGATTGTATGCTTGAACGGATTCATATACTTCTGAATCTTTGTCAGATTCGATAGTTAGCTCAGTAACTTTCTCACTGATCTTGTTGGCAGACGAGTCCTGTTGAGATTCATCGAAAACCACATGTGGTGTTTATTCCACACAAAGGGTTGAGTAGTTGAATACTCTAAATGCTTTGCTAGTCGAGGAGTATCCCAAGAATATCCCCTCGTCTGCTTTAGCATCAAATGCATTCAACTTGCTTTTCCCATTGTTATGGATAAAACACTTACAACCAAATATATGGAAATATGAAACTCTGGGTTTTCGACCTTTCCATACCTCATAGGGTGTCTTACCTAGTGCTTTGTTGATAGCACTTCTATTTTGTGAGTGGCATGCAGTATTGATAGCTTCTGCCCAAAACTTCTGAGGCGTATTATACTCTGTCAGCATGGTCCTGCAGGCCTCCTTAAGAGTTCTGTTCCTTCGCTCTGCTACTCCATTTTGTTGTGGTGTCCTTGCTGCACTAGTAAGGTGCTGGATGCCACGCTTAGAACAAAATTCTTTAATATAGTAGTTAATGAATTCAGTACCCTTGTCACTACGGATCTTGACAATGGACTGATTCTTCTCAACCTGTAACTTCTTCAACAGATCAAGCAAAAGTGTTTGTGTATCACTCTTCTTGTGTAAGAAGACTACCCAAGTGAACTTAGAATAGTCATCTACCACAACAAGTGTGTACCTTCTACCGTTCAAAGTTGGAGGAGTTATTGGGCCATGTAGGTCCATATGTAGGAGTTCGAGAACTCTACTTGTTGAGAGGGATGGAATAGATTTAAAGGAACCTTTTACCTGTTTACCTTTCTGACAGGACGTGCATACATGTGACTTGTAGTAGACTTCATTGGGAATACCTTCCACAAGGTAGTCTCTGGCTATCTTATTAAGAACCTTAAAGTTTAGATGACATAGGCGTCTATGCCAGAGCCAGCCAAGTTCTTTAGGATTCTTAGTAAGCAGACAGGTGTCCCTCGGACAACTGTTCCAGTTCACTATGTACACACTTCCTTGTCTTATGCCGACCAGTAGGACTGTGTGTGTCCTCTTGTCAATGATTTCACATTTGCGACTCTTGAACTGCACCTTGTATCCACGATCAAAAAATTGTGAAACAGAGAGTAAATTGTATTTCAAGCCTTCAACATAAGAGACATCTTGGATCTCTATGTCTCCATTCCGAATGTAACCGAATCCTTTGGTAACAGCAGTGGAGCTATCACCAAATATTACTTTTGGTCCTTCTTGCTCATGGTAGCTTGATAGAAGTGTCTTAGTACCAGTCATGTGGTGCGAACAACCACTGTCTATGTACCAAGTTTCTCCTATTGAGCCACCCTTCTTGTATAGATCGAGTCGACCCTGCATTAGATGATATTTCATAATTTAGGTACCCTCCTTGTTTATTGGGGTCCTGGGGGGTTAGTCAAGTTCAGTGGAATCCAAATGTACATTGGAGTCCTGAACAAGTTTGATCTTCTAAGCTTTCGACCATATTTGTTGCAAAATAAGACCTTGTTGTCCTTATCTGGCCTATCAGTCGAGTTCGGGTCTACTCTTTGGAGATAGCCTTTCGACTTGATCTCTACTTGAGCAGGCACTTGTCTATGATAGTCAGAGTAGGGTTTATATGCATTAGGTCCATACGGTTTATAGACATGTTTAGGTCTTTCTTCTCCTTCGATATCATATGACAAAGGTGGAGGATATAGAACAGCTTGTGTACGATATTTTGGTCCTTCCTGTCTAGGTCTAGACGAGTAGAGTTGAGACTGCCTTATGAAAGGAGGTCTAGACTCTTGTCGTCTAGTCTGTACTTGTCTAGTACTCGTCTCCTCAGGATACCAATCCTCGTATGTGACCTGGTTGGGTCGTCTACGATTAGTGGTCCTTAGAAGATTAGTTCTAGGTTGAACAGGTTTGTTGTTACCATTCTTTTTACCTCCTTTGGTAATTGGAATGTTAACTCGAGCTTGTTTTGGTACAGTACCTTTAGATGGAGTATCAATATCGTATATCATTGGTCATTTTCCTTTATCATTAGTCAAAGAGCTTGAGATGAAAATAGTAGGGTTCTTAGGAACTAGAGTAGACGAGCTTGATGTCTCAGCACCTATGCCTGTCTTGTCAGCAGGAGCCCTATACCTATCTGACAGTTCAAGGTTAACCTTTGAAGAGTTAACCAGGTCAGTAAGTTTAAGGTCTAGAGTGACAACCTCGGTTTCTAAGAACTTATTACGTTCTTCAAGCTTTTTGCACTTATTTTTTAAAACATTGAATTCATGTTTCTCAGTAGCATGTGTCTTAAGTAGGTCTTGATACAACTTGTCTGTCAATGCACACTTGTCTTTGAGTTGACTCAACTCTTCTTGCAAGCGTTCATTTAGGACTGTTATATTAGGATCTACTTTAGACTGAGCTTCCTTAAGATCAATGATTTCTTGTCTTAAAATGATGTTTTCGTCACTGACTTCAATGATTGCCTTGTTGGCAAGTAGGAGGTCGTCTTCAACTGCACTAGTAGAGTGCTGAAGGCTACTCCCTACTTTGCTACTGGCAGTATCACTTTCATCAGATTCTGATTCATCACAAGATTGAAAAGATGTTGCAGATGATACCTCTTGGTCGATTTTAGCCATGCAGCATAGACCATCATCTACTATGAAAGCTTCATCGTGATCTGGTTCAGACGGGTAGCTAGATGAGGATGATGGCAACTCGTCTGAGTCAGAATCAGAATCATCATTGGCCATCATTGCCTTCTTACCACGGTTGTATCTTCTTTCCCTTCGTGCTTTGCGTTCTTCTCGATCATCAGTGCTCAGGTCTGGACATTCATATATGTAGTGACCTGGCTTTTCACAGTTATAGCACAAGAGATCATTAGTAGCCTTTTTAATAGGAGAGTTATTCCTTCGTTTATCACGTCTATCAGAACGAGTAATCTTCCTACCATCAGACTCTCTATCTTGTCTGTTACCTTTCGAGACTTCGTCTCTCCTTTCGGACGAGTTTCGGTCTCGTCTGGTCTCAGACGAGTTCTTAGAAGCAGACCCTCTATGCTCTCTATAGAACTTCTTATATCTTCCGAAACGTTTATTCAGCCTATCAAACTTTCTAACCATGAGGCTTACCTGATCCTTCAGACTAAGATCAGTATCTAACTCGTCTTTCACAGAAGTAGACCTAGTTTTAGACTTCGACTTGTCTACCTTAGACGAACTAGCCTTAAAAGCAACGTTCTTAGATACATCATGTTCTCTGTCACTACTTGCTATGGGTTCATCTTCGTCTAAATCAAACTCATGAGCCTTTAGAGTTTGAAACATGGTTTCTGCTGTCCACACGTCTATATCTTGGGTATTCTTAACAAGCATTTTTACCATTTTCCATCGACTATCAAGGCTTTTGAGAATCCTAAGATTGATTTCTCGTGGAGTATAAGATTTACCAAGGACTTCCAAGTCATTCATAATTTTGGTAAAACGAGTATCCAACTGGTCTATTGTTTCACCAGCTTTCATATGAAATGATTCGAATCTTTGGACTGCTGTAGAAAGCTTGCTTTCTTTGATTAGGGATGTCCCTTCACAAATGATAGCTAAGCGATCCCACATTTCTTTGGCAGTTTTACATTTTAGCACTTTTCCCAGATACTCATTAGGAAGAGTGTGTAAGATGTAATTCTTGGCCAAGCTATCCAAATTATTCTGTCTCATTTCTTCTGAGGTTAGTTCTGACCTTGGTTTCTTGACGAGTGTACCCACGGGTTGATTTGTGTCAAGGGCAGCAGTATTAGGGATCATGGTCACTATCGGACCTTCAGTGATGACGGAGATCATTAAGTCGTGAGTGGAACTGAAGATGGCTTCCATCCTTAGCTTCCAATAGTCATAATCTTGAACCTGGAACTTAGGCAACTTGTTAGCGCTGATTTCAAGAGACATGTTTAAACGAGTAGTCTAGTGCTAATCAGTTTTATGATCAAGAAGTATATGAGTCAAGAACAGGGAACAAGAAACAGATATATCAAGAATATTGATCAAGAATACGTAAGCAAATATGATCTTGGACTGAGTCTTTCACCCAAGTCTTGAATTGGTTATCAAGAAACAGCAGTTCGTAAACTACTGCTTTGATACCACTTGTAGGTCCCTAAGTTGAGTTAATATCGAGGGAAGCTAAAGAAAATGTCTAGAGGGGGGTGAATAGACTTTTCTAAAATCTTTCGATATATCAGAATTACAATGTGCGGAATACGAAATTATCAATGAGCCCAATTAAATATTATACTCAACTTATTTCGAGAACTCTGTTTTATGTATACTCAACTAGTCTTGTTCAGTTATGTATGTTTAACAGATAAACAATCAATCAATTAAAACAAACAAAACAGTAAAGTAAATCAAACACGAGATTTTATAGTGGTTCGACAACTTGTCTACATCCACTCTCACAAACCCAGTTGTGAAATTCTTATTAACTCTTCCAATCGAGTAATATGTTCTTGTAGCTTTAAGTCCCAAGAAATAAGACTTAGATCTTCTCGATTATATCTCCAGATATATCTTCGATCTTACTAGCTATTTTACAAGTAACTAGCAACTTGAAACAGTAAACGAAAATAAAACTTCTCTTCGTCCAGTAGTAGCCTTCTTCGATCTTCACTTGTCTTGCGTAGCTTCTTTCTGAACTTCAATCTCTGAGAGTAATTTCTTCACTTGAATCTTCAATAATGCTTGCAATAACAATATTTCAGTAGTCTTTAACCAATGAATACCTTGAGGTATTTATAGACTTCTAATTCCAAGAACTTTCAGTTGTGTAACAACCTTTCTTGAAAACTAACTTGTAACTGATTCCTCATATCCTTTAACGCGTTTCTTCAGTTAATTAGTTATTCCTTAACTAATTCTTCAATCTTTATCTTCAACACGCTTTTGTAACTAACTTCAAGTAGACCTGTCTTGTTTCAGTCGCGCACCTGTCTTGTCCAGTAGTAGTAGACTGTGTCTTCTACTTGTCTTGTGCAGTAGACTTCTTCAGATTACAACATAGAACTAATCTAGTCCTATCATCTAATCCTAACAAGACTATTACATTACTTTAAGCTCTTGTTTACAAAGCTTAGTCAACTTAGAAAACTATACAAAGAATCTATCTATTACATTTAAAATCATGAGCTCTAATACAATAATTATTCATAACTCAATAACAATCTAACATATACGAATAACAAATATGAAGTACTTATAAATCGCACTTTATCTTTCAATAATACTTGTCTTTTAAAACTAGTACTTGTCTTGTGAACTCTACTGGTCTTGTACAAGATGACTTCAACTTAACTAGACTAGATCAGTCAACACTTAGAAAATATTCAAGTCTTCTTTTGGCTTATCAAAACTTCATCTTTTATCTTTTATCATCATTTAGGACTTGTTCTAGGATTCATATCCCAACAGTTATACCTTGACCTCATTTCCCACATAATTGTAGTTGACTTTGAGAAAACAATTCCAAATTTTCATTTACTTCTTTTGGGTTGACTTTTTCTTTGAGTTCTTTGAGTGTAGACCTCGGATATTTAAGGGAACACTAAAGGTGTGGAACCAAATGGTGGATCATTTTGAGATAGTTTTACAAACATCTCATTTTCAACATCATAATTCAAATATTCTCGCGTACATCTCTATTTTCATAATCTCCTAATGCCATTGCATCAGTAGCACTACTCAATCCAATTCACTTTTTACCTACAACAACACTATTTTCTACCGTAATTTCAAAGTCCTCATAATCAGGATGTTCCCATAGATTTGTATAGTACTCCCTCCGTCCGTCTATAAGTTTTCCATTTTACCATTTTTGTCCGCCTATAAGTTTCTCATACCTTTTTTGGTAAGTAATTTTTCTTACACATCACTTTATATCTTACTTTTTCTCTCTATCTCTCTCCTCTCTCAATCACATCACTTGTACTATATCTATTATTTAATCACTTTTCTTAATCTTTGTGCCAAAAAGTAACGTGAATCTTATAGGCGGACGGAGGGAGTATAGTACCTTTGTTAAAAGAACAACAAAAGTTTTTTTTTTCTTCTGACCTTTCTTCTTCAGAGTTTTCTGAGAATCCATTGAAATCTCTAGTTTTTAGAAGAGATTTTGGAGAGTGAAATTTATTTATATTTTTGGAGGAGAATTAAACAAAATTCATTGAGTATTAAAATTCACAAACGGTTGAATTCCTAAAGATTTTTTAATACTTTTTAAAATTCGTTTTGAATACCTCAAAATTTTTAAAGACTTTTGAAAATCCGAATTGAATACTCCCAAACTTTGAAAGTCTAAAAAAATTCTAAATAATTCACAACCAATACACCCCCTTAGTTCTTAATTGGGTCATGATTAATTCGATTGTTCTCCGCTTTTTAAGTTATTAGCCTTTAACCCAAATATTAATATTAAAATATATTTCAATTTCTTATATTTTAATGGTATAAATTAATACTAATTTTTAAAAGATAAACACCAAAGTATATTTCAATTGACAAATTCTTGTATGCAATTGAGTGTTAGGGTCATACTGGCAAGTATGTTTTTAGTGCTAATTATGTATACAAACTGTTTTTTGCACTTATTAATGAGAATAATTTTATGTCACTAGTTGCTTTAAATATAATGAATGTTACTTATTTATTGCATAAACGTTTAGATGTACTTTACATTATAGACAATGTGGTGTGTAGAAGATCACAGAAGATTACATTGTTAGTTCTTTGTATATAAGTACAATTGATTCACAACTTAGATGGAATTGAACAATCCATTGGTAGAAGTTGAGGTGTAAGGCTCGAATTGGTTTGTCTTGACCAAGAGATTACACTAGTGCATTATGATGTGTTGAATATGACCTATAGAGAGATAATTCTTCTAAACTGACTTAAGGAATGAAGAATTAGACCTTAGTGGTTGTTGATTTCTTAATCTCTGTCACTTAAATGTGATTGTATGTAGTTGAGAAGTATTGCTTTGATTTATTATGGGTAAAAAATCAATGTGATTCAGTACTTTGTATTTTGGGCAATATTATTAATTATAGGACAGATTGTCAAAATTAATACAGAGAATCGTGTCTTGGAGTGTGTAGATGTTGTTAACTCTTGAATGCTTTAACATTATCAACAACATCTTAATTTGACCTTCCGAGATTTTTTCTAAGTCTTTTCTGAAATGCTACATTAAATGTTGATCTAAATGTTATTGCATTTCTGGCAGGATCTAGAAGCTTTTACAAGGATCTAGAAGCTTTTACAAGGATCTAGAACCTGTAAGATTCCAGAACATTGCAGAACGTGCTAGACCAGCCTCGGACCTTTTAGAACGACCTGGAGCATGCAAGAAGGATCTAGAAAAATCATGGAAGTTGAGCTCCTAAAAAATAGGACCTCAATGTTGGAAGCCTCTAGAATTCGCACCCCACTTCTATAAATACCGAAGGAAGGCTCCACAATTTAGTGTATTCTATTCGATCAATATCCTAGACTAGTGTTCATCTTGTTAGAAAATTGTGGCCCCAATAGTTTTTTTTTTTTTTTTTTGACAATGTGGCCCCAATAGCTATACCTTTTAGTTCATACGAAGTATCCCACCCGTATGACTGTGCGCTTTTCTTTATCTATCGAGAGTGTAATCATAGATAGGACTAGCATTTCGGCAGTGTATACTTCATACACTTAGATTGTTTTTAGAACAAGGCACCTTCCTCGTTTGTAGTTTCTGTTGTGAAGGTTATTGTTGTAACATTTCACACAACATTTGTACTTGAAGATAAGTATTGATATTTCGCCGTAAGGCTCACATAGATTTTATAAAATAAAATCTATGTGAAAAATATTTCCATTGTGTCTCGTTTGTTTTTAGTGTTTCAAGTCTTCCTTTGTGTATCTTTATTTCTGATATTCTGTTAGAGTCAGTGTTGTACAATTTGTCTCAACATTTAGTACAACATTAATCTATTTTTACTTAAACACTATATCAGCACACTTTGAGAGTGTCAAATTGATTATGTCCCCTTGGTGGGCTCAGAAGGTTTATCATATCAAATCTGATCAGTGAAATTCATTTTCGGTATGATAATAATGTTGAGTTGTCCTTACTCCGAGTAATAAAAGATATATTATTAATTAATTAAAGCATTTAGTAGCTTAAATTAATTAATGGACATTGAATCTTAAACACGAGAAATAATATCTGGTAGCCATATTTCGTAATATGGGTTAAGATGGATAGTGCAATATTAATTATATAGTAGAATGAATTAATATTAATGGGCTGAAAAAATATTGTGGCTCAATATTGATTTTTGGGCCCATTGGAAGGTCCAATCCTAATTTTCCTAAATGCCCCTCAAGTAGCCCAATAAAAATTGCAAGAAAGAGAGGAAAGTAGCACTTATTTTGAGGAGAGAATATCATGGAGAAAGATGTTAATATCTAGAGAATAAAATATTTCTAGATCTCCAATATTTTCTAATAAATAAATGAGCTATTCTCTCTCCTATAAATATAGAAAAACCGTCACTCTTAAAAAAAAAGAGTTGAAAAAGATCGGTCTTTCTCTACAATACAGAAAAGTAAGATTTGTAATTTTCGAAATTACAGTGGTAACAAGAGAAAATTAATTATTCCTTGAGAGTTAATAGTTCGTGAGATCTCCCACTGGATCAACGGGCTAGGACTTAGGGAATACTTGAGAAGGCAATTGGGTTGAAGTTGTTACTCTTCTCAACACTATCTCTCCGATTCAAAGGTAAACACGTAATCCCTTAGTTCCGCATGTTTAGGGATTTAATTATTTTACCGTACATTCATTACATGAATTAGTTGATTTAATTTGTTTAAATTATGAAATTAGATTTATAATAATTCATATTTAAATTACGTCCAAATAGAGAAGTCTCAAAGAATCCCGAGAGTCTCAAAAGACCCTGGGGGGATTTCAAAAGATCCCCGGGAGTCTCAAAAGATCCTTAGAGGATCTCAAAAGATCCCTAGCGTGATGTCCCATAACCACAAGTCCCAATAATTCCCCACAAAGGAGATGGGGAAGGTGGCCCACAAAGGAGGAGGTCCTTATTATTGAGTATTGTGATAATTCCCAACATTGAGAACATAATGTGTAATTAGATTTTAAGTGATTTTGATATATTCTCAATTATTCAATTGAATTTTTGACCCGTCACAATATAATTAAATCAAAATTGTGGTCTAATTACAACATACGATTGGGTGCACGCAAATGTGACTCATTTCAATTTCTTATATTTTAATGATAAGAATTAGAGATCATAATTTATTTGTCATTAATTAAGTTTTTTTTTCTTCGTTTTAACAAGTTCACAACACAAGTAGTAGAAACATATACACAATTTTTTAAGATTTCATATTTTTTTTAAAATTTAATTTTTTTATTTACCATTTATTATTATTTTTAATTTTCAACTCAAATGATTATAGATTATATATAGAATTTTATATTTTGATATTTTTAATTCGAATAATGATATAAATATAAAAATTTAATTAAGAAATATATAATAATGTTGAACAATATTATATTGATCCCCTCACCGTCAATCCTGGATCCGCCCCTACTAGTTAGTACCTGCCTTTCTTTTCCAAATCTCCCTTGAGGAAGAACTCGTCTACAAGCAACGAGCAACTATATGTGACCCACAAGCTAAGAGAAGGATTCGTGATCACAACTTGTCAAACAGTTCACCTGCATGCACATTGACACACTTTTAAAACAAATAATCATTGTTAGAGAATTAATATAAATGGATTACACACCTCTCCAAATGTATGTTTGTTTTGGAATATAAAATTCGGATTTGAGATTTTGAAATCCAACCCATATTCTACTTTGGAATTTAGAATTAAAATATCAAAATCTCACCCTATAATATACCTATAAATCCTACAAAAGTCAATCTTATAAAGAGTTTAATCACTAAGAAGGACATTCCTATAGACCAATATTCAAATAAAGGAAACAAATTAAAACAATATAATTAAGGTCAAATTAACTTGTTAATACCCAATTATGCCCCTTATCTTATAAAACAATATTAATTCATTAATATAATTAAATTTGAAATTGAAATACCATTTTCAAGAATTTGATATTATTCAAATTCAAACTAAATTCCATTCCCCAACTTCCGTAAATTACTCAAGATTTACCAAAATTCCAAAACTACCAAAATTTCCTAAATAGAAAAATTTCCTTTCGTATGCCCATTGACAACTAATTTCCATTCTTATTTTCACCGATTCCAAAATCATAACCCTATCTTACTCGCACCATGGCCGCTCCGCCTTGCCACCGTAACTCTCACCGGAGTTCTCCTGATCGTTGTCCGTCGTCCGCCGACTTTGTGGGTTGAAATCGTCGTCGATCTGTGGGCGATATTACGGGTTTATTCGGAGCCCTAATCGAAGGCCCAAGAATCGGCCGCTTCGACCATTCGATGTGGGTCGTCGCTCTTCGCAGGCACAGCACGGTGGCAGCAGCGCGGGCCGATCTGTTCAAAAATGTGTCGATCTCGGCGGATTTGTGGTTGCAGAGGTGAGGAGGACGAGTTATCTAAAAATTTGACTAATTTCGTTGGCCTTGATTTTGTTTCTGTATAATTTTCTCGAGATTCATTTCCTGTTAGATTTATTCACTGTATAATTTGACATAAGAAATGTGATTGTTCTTGTCTGTAGTTGGTGTTCTCTCCATCTGTTACGGTTTATGGTCAACCAGATGAAATTCCTTGTCTAGAAGATTCTGAATTGAAGGCTATGAATTATGATTGGGAGAGAAGGAATTCATTAGACCTGAATTCATACGATTTGATTGGAAGAGAAGCTAGAACTGACAACAATCTACCTAATTATGATTCAGAAGAAGGGCTTTGGGATGCAGATTTAACATTGGAGTAGATTTTTTTAGAAGGAGAAGATGAAATATTCCTAAGCTTACCATGTGATCTTAATTTTTTTTTTTATTCATTTGTATTTTTATTATATATTTGAGGTGTTTATCTCTTAGTATTGTTCATATTATCTGTAATATTTCTTATAATTTTTTTTTTTTTGGTTTCGTATTATATACCCTTATCCCCCTCCAATCGAAACGAACACAATTATTATATTATTTTACTAATATACATTTATAGATGTAACTTTATTTCCACATCCAATTAATCCTCCGCACATATGCAATCAATTAATATTATTTTCGTATTTATTCAGATGCAAAATGGACATATGCAGAATATATGATGCACATATTCAAATGTGCATTTTTATTTAGCATATCACCAAACCTATATTATTTTAATCAATAAATAATAAATTAATTAGTTTAATAGAATAATATTATAAGTAGATTTTATCTAAAAAATCTTTTTATATATATAAATTATAAACTGATATAAATTCTGCAAAAAAAATTATGTTGATACAAAATATTTAGTTTTCTTATATTAATTATATTATATATTTTTTAGGTATAACACCGTGTTTATATAATAATACTATGATTATATAAATTATAAATGAAGATAAAATTCGTGAATTTTGCATATATAAATGTGCATATCTTTTTAGCATATCACCAAGCATATATTCTGTTAATTGTTAATTAAATAATTAATTAGTTTGTGCTTCTTTATTTTTGGTTTGATACGGTTTTATATCAAGCTTATTTAATTTTGTCGATTGTTGTGCTTAAACGGTTTTTTTTAGTTTCCCTAAAGATAACATTAATTCATTTTAATTTAAAATTAATGCTTATTAGTAGTTATTCCTAATTTAATGGAGGAGTTACAATCATTAACATGACAATAATTTATTGATAAATATAATTTAATTCGAATATTTACTTTTCTTGTATATTAAATTATATACTATTATATTTTGATTTTAAATTCTTATTTGTTTGAAAATATATATATATATATATATATATATATATATATATATATATCATCGGTATAAGATTCATGGTATGTTTATATTTCAATTTATTTAAAACTTTAATATTATAAGTAGATTTTTATCTAAAAAGTCTTTCGATATTTCTGTAATTTAACTTCTCCAAAACTCCAGCTCAATTTTAGGAATGTTTTGAATTTTGAGAGTGTAGTTATTACCGTGATTTACGATGATTTAGTATTTATGAAATCTTATTCAATTAATATAATTTCATATTATTCAAATTATGAATTTTCGGATGTAATTATAAAGAAAGGGTACAATTGTACATCTATCCACCATTTTGTTCTTTTTTTTTCTTTCAAATATATTGTTTCTATTTGTTGTTTCTATAGGTGAAATGACTCTTATAACAACTCCCCCTCCTATAAATACCTACAAACCATATATAAATACCTATAAATCCTATATAAATACCTATAAAATAAAGTTAAATCATACCCTACTTAAATCATAAAACAAACACAAAACATATGAATTATAAGGATTTTAAAATCCACTAGATTTTAAAATCCGGATTTCAAAATTCGAATTTCAAAATCTCAAAACAAACATTCCCTAAAAGTTTAAACTTTTATATGAGATGCAATTCTTTCACCTAGGCTCACGCTGACGTTCGAGCCTGGTTCAATTTTTGCTGATAACGAACTTCATCCGACCATATTAATTGAATTGTTTATTTGATGGGACTCTTTTCTAAAGGGAAGATGGCTCAAGAGTAAGGAAGAGTGTTGGAGAATTAATATGAAGTGTAAACTAATTAATTTTATATTTCTCTATGGACTTTTATGGTTGATCCCAAAAGGACAAAGTACCACTTGGGCTCAAGCCCAGAAGACTGAAGTAGTAGTGGCTTTGTTCTGGATCCTTGTTACAGATTCGAGGAAGTCCACTAGTGAGGCCCTGGCTATATACCCATCCAGCTTTGTTAGGTATGGGTCTGACTATTTACACCTCCATCTAGGTTTAGAACACTCCCCCGATTGATGCACACCCCTGAAATATGCTAGGATGGATGCACCCAAAAATCATTTACTAAATACACATCCCCTTCAACCTTAATTTCTCTCTCCCCCTTCCTCTCTTTCCCCTTCCACCTTTCCCACATTTCAAGCTGCAGCCTGAGACAGCTCCACTTCCGACCGCCACCGCCCCGACCTGCCACCGCCCTCTCCTGCCCCACCTCACTGGTGCCCCGCCGCCATCCCCCACCTCTCTCCCCTTCTCTGGTAAAAAAAAAAAAAAAACAGAAGCTGTGACGCGGCCGCCGCCCCCACGCATCCAGCGCCGCGGCCGCCTGCCACCGCCTTTCTCTTCTTTTTTCTTTTATTTCTCGTCGCCTCCGCCGTCTCTCTGTTAAAAAAAACAGAAGCAGCGCCACGGCCGTCGCCCCTGCCCATCGTTCGCCGCCCGTCCTCCGCCCCTATCCGTATAGCGCCGCGGCCGCTGCCGCCGCCCTTCTCTTCTTCTTTCTTTTATTTCCCGTCGCCGTCGCCTTCCTCCCCCTCCCTCCTCGCGTCGTCGCCTCCACCACTCTCCTCCTCGCGCCGTCGCCTCCCTCTCCCTCTCCAGCCATCGCCGTCGCCCAGCTCCCTCCCACTCCCACGGTATGTACGCGCGCGACTGTATATATATGTATATTTTGTTAATTGTTCAGTACTTGGGGAATTTAGTTTTTTTTAAACACGACATTTGAAGAATTTATTTTTTTCCTTTGAATTTTTTATCTGTCAGATATTATATTCTTGTTTTTTTTTCCTGTTGAAGATTTCACGTGAATTAAGTGGGGGAGAAGATAAAAGAGTAGGAACAGTAATTGAATGGGAGTGATAAAAAAGAGAGTTAGGGTAGGTGATGATGTTTTTTTTGTGTATTAATATCGTAAATGCAATTTCTAATTTTCTGACCTAAACAAATGATTTTACGTGTGTGCTGGTGGGGACAGTGGTGAATTAATGAATGGAAAACTAAATATTAGTCATATACTATAATTTTTGTTTTGTTTATGGGATGTTAAAATCCTTAAAATGGATAAAACTAATATAACAAAATAACAAAATGTTAATGTAAAGTGATTTTATATCTGGAATGTCTCCCAAACTCCCTGATACCTTGGCAAAGGCGTGTGCACCAAGCTCCATATTCCTGTACATAATCGATCTGATCGTCCTCGAAATTAAATTTGAAGGCATCAACCTTTTACACGTATTTTATAATAATAAAAAATATTATTAATAAACATGTTATACATACGTCTAATGAAAATTAAATATAATATACTTACGTATCAAGGTAGATCCACAATAAAATGCGACTCTCGGGTGCATCAGTCGACATGCTGGCCTGTGTCCCGACAGACGGAGGTCTAGCTGGCGAATGTATCGGTGGAGGGGATGGTTCCTGTGCATGTGGAACCATATGAGGCACCTGAGTGTAATAGGAATTGGGGTTCATTCCGGGCATATGGGGCAACTGTAGTATCTGGGTCATATCGGGCATATAACAACCCTGTGGTATGGGCACAGTCGGTGTCTCATCCACCAGCTCTCCTCTACCTCTACTTCTACATCTACCTCGCCCCTGTCCAGAAGAACCATGTCTACGACCATGCCCATGTCCACTCATCTGTCAAAATGAACATTAAAACATTATTAACGTTGAACATTATAACAATTAAAAAACATTATATATGAACATCAATGTAACGATTAACATTAGAATATAAATGAGGAATATAATTAAGGAATTAATATTTAGATAACATTGTCTAACAATTAACAACATCATTCATCTTCATCATCTTCATCTTCAGCTTCATCTTCGTCGTCTTCTCCGTCTTCTTCTCCATCTTCTTCTTCATCTTCTTCATATTCTACCACTTCCATCATTGTACTTGTGTCATCAGTTAACATGACAGGATCATCATCTACTTGCACAATCATTTGAGTCTCTATGTTATCCTCTTGCCACGTGGGAACTTCATCTTCAGTAGTATCTTTTGCATCCACCAAGTATCTCGGTTTGACTTTGCAGATAAATATCCAATCAGTACGGTAGAGATGTTTATTCGGGCCGGGCTAACCGGGCCAGCCCGTTTAACCTTAAAAAATATAGGGTTAGGTCTCAACTATTAATGGACCGGTTAAGAACGAACCGGATAAGGCCCTAAACCGTTTAGCCCATGGCCCTGTAGGGCTGACCCTATAGGGCTAGGGCTAGCCCGATTACATCTCTAATGATGATGATGTGCTTGAAGATGATGCTTCGTCTTTTACCAAGGATGGATCGAATGATGTAGAAACTCAAGAAAATTGATTTTTTTATTAAATTATGATATTTGTTTAGCTTTTTTTGACAATATTAAGGACCAATGAGTTCTAGAATTGTGTTTAAATCATACTTGTGTTTTCTCATTTACGGATCATTAACTAATTATTTATTTTTCTATTTTATCTGTTTGTTGGATGTGTCAATTCTGACTTTTAATTTTAAAAGAATTTTTTTTTGACAAAAATTTGTAGCCCGTTAGTGGCCCGTTTAACCCGTGGCCCGTTAGGGTTAGGGTTAGGTTTCAACTACTAATGGACCGGTTAAGAACGAACCAGATAAGGCCCTAAACCGTTTAGTCCGTGGCCCTATAGGGCTAGGGTTAGCCCGATAAACATTTCTATAGTACAGGGTCCAGGGTATGGACAATAGTAGACTTGTATGGCTTGACTTGCTAGTACGAATGGATCGTACCGGCCGTAAGATCGCCTCTGATTAAGCTCCACGAGCTTGTAGTTAGGATGAACTTTTGTCCCATTGTTTGAGGGATCAAACCACTGACACTTGAACAAAACTACTTTCTTCTCGTGGTACCCCTGATAGTCCAATTCGACTACTTCCTCGAGTTTCCCATAGAAATCTTCCTCATCCGCATTATAGTTTTTTCCCTTGATACAAACCCCACTATTTGATGTTGCTCTAGATGCACCATAAGCCATAGTGTGGAATTTGTACCCGTTCACGTAATACCCTGCGTACGTAAGAACTTGACCAGACGGACCGGCCGAAAGATCGTATAAAAACCTGTTCTCGACGCGATTTATCTTCACCTATATATATATAAGCCGAATTAATGTGAAAATTTCTATAACTTAACACTTTACACAGATCGTTATTTTAAGATAACTTACAATTTCTTCAAACCACGACGCAAATCCATCTTGTAGCCTTAAATCTGATTCAGCGGCCGAGAGATTTGATTGATGAACTTGAAGTTATTGCATGAATAACCTACGTACGATCGATATAAGATTAATAAGACATGTCAACACTAAGTATTTGATTGACAAACATTTTGGTCAGACTGACTTACTGAACATATGGCTGCACCTCATCACAATTCAACAACACGTACGTATGAGCAAATTTTTTCTCCTCGTCTAAAATCCATCTTTTCTTAGGCTTTCCAAATCGTTTGCCAGGCGCCTTAAATATGGAAAAAGTGCCATCGACATACTCGTGTACTTCATCCCGACCATCGTAATTACGAGGTACATTGTGTATCATTGTTGTAACATGGTCCTCGAAATAGTGAGAACAAAACATTGACGCCTCTTTAGTTAAATATGCATTTGCAATCGAAACTTCAACACATGCTTTGTTACCCACGCTTAATTTCAAGGTGCGAAGATACCTGATTAAATTTTAAGAATCGTAAGTTCATATAATTTGAAGAATCGTATGAGAAATTAATTAAATTACCTCTCGTATGGATACATCCATCTGTATTGAACTGGACCACACACTTTTGCTTCATATGCAAGGTGCACATGTAGATGTTCCATAGAGTTGAAGAAGCTGGGTGGAAAGATACGTTCCAACTTGCACAAGATGACTGGGATATCTGTTTCCAGTCGAGTCATGTTGTCAACTGTGATGGTTGTAGAAGTCAACTACTTCAAAAATAGACTAAGCTCAGTGATTGCTTTCCACACATTGAGCGGCAAAATTTTGTAAAAAGCAATCGGTAGTAGTCTCTGCATAAACACGTGACAATCATGACTCTTCATCCCATACAATTTCAATTTCGACCAGTCAATGCAACGGAACATGTTAGACACATATCCATCTGGAAACTTCAACTCACTTATCCACTTACAAATAACATCCTTTTGCTTCTTATCAAGCGAAAAAGAAGCCTTAGGATACTTTGATGTACGTGGACATTTCTTGAGAGAGGGACGACGACAATAATCATTCAGCTCATCTCTTGATTTAGACGTGTCCTTTGTTTTCCCCTCCACATTCATCACCGTGTTGAATACGTTATCAAACACATTTTTCTCAATATGCATCACGTCTAAATTGTGTCGTATCAACAAGGTACTCCAATACGGCAACTCCCAGAAAATGCTTTTCCACTTCCACCCTCCAGAAAGTTTTTTGTTGTGGGCCTCAGCACCCTCCTCTGTAACCTTTCTATATCCCAAATGATCAATTTCGTATAGGAGACTTGCACCCGTTCGAATAGGCGGTGGATCATCTGTGACTACTACTCCGGCCATGAATGCAGTTTTATTCGTTCGCCATGTGTGATTCAGTGGTAAGAACTTTCGGTGGTTGTCGAACCACGATTATTTTCGACTTTTATTCAAATAGAATGCATCGGTGTACTCTCCACAATATGGACAAGCAAGCCTTCCGGCTGTACTCCAACCAGACAACATTGAGTATGCTGGGAAGTCACTAATGGTCCAGATAAGTGCAGCTCGCATCAAAAAGTTTTGCTTTCTAGCAACATCGTAAGTTTGCACCCCAGTTTCCCATAAAAATCTCAAATCTGCTATCAGTGGTTGAAAAAACACATCAAGTTTGTCCTTTGGACATTTAGGCCCGGGAACGAGAATCGAAAGAAACATGAATTGATCCTTCATGCATAACCACAGGGGTAGATTGTACGGAGTAAGTATAACTGGCCATGACGAATATTGTTTTCCCGTCATTCCAAACGGTGCAAAACCGTCTGTGTGCTCAAGCCGAACCTAACATTCCTAATTTCAGATGCAAAATCAGGATACGAACGGTCCAAATGCTTCCAAGCCAACGAGTCTACCGGGTGACGCATAACACCAGAGTCATCAGAAGCGCACGAGGCATGCCATGTCATATCCTTCGCAGTGGCCTTGGACATATACAATCTTTGCAAACGAGGAATTATCGGAAAGTTGAACATCTCCTTAACCGGGCGTTTCTTTTTCAACCGATCATCTGCATCAACCCTACTCGACTTATACCGTGATCGATCACAAATCTTACAAAAATCTAGTTTGTTGTCTGCACCCCAAAATAACATGCAATTCTGTGCACAACAATCAATCCTTTCTACCGGAAGACCCATCCCACTCATCAAATGTTTGGTGTCGTTAAATTTCTTGGGAACCTTATTTTCGGGAGGACAAATCTCACGAATCAATTGAACGACCTGATTGTATCCCCTTTCAGACAATCTGTTTTCCGTTTTAATGTTCAACAATCTAGAATTGAATGACAAGTGTGAATGAGATTCACAACCAGGATACAAGTCTTGGTCCGCTGCACGAAGCATGCCGTAAAACTGTGCCGCATTCTCGTTAGGGGGTTTTTCATTAAGTGCTTCCTCTTCCACGTCTATTCCAAAATCAATGTTTGGGCCACCCATTAACTCTTCTACCATAGTGTGGTATGAACTAGGTCCCGCTGGGTCAACGTCGTTTAAAGTTGACGCAAATTCATTAGTGTTTAGAAATGGATGTGGACCCCAACTCTCTTCCCCGTGATAAATCTAATTATAATAATTCAGTGTAAAACCATTTCGATATAAATGAGATTTCACTTCATTAGGATCTCTATAAGTTTGATTTCGACATCTAGCTTTCGAACAAGGACACCTAATTTTTCCTTCCCAAATCGAATTCGGATTACTAGTGGCAGCTTCAATAAATCCATTTACTCCACTAACAAATTCGGGGTTCATAATCCCATTCACTAATCTTGGACTATACATCCAACTACGACTTGAATAATTCACGTCAATCGACGTCTACAACACACAAACAACGCAACGTCTCATTCCTCCAACTCTATTAAAATTAATTAATATAATTCCAAATATATTCTAATAATTATTCTAACACCCTAATTAACAAATAAATTCATATAACTTAATTAAACCATACATATATATATACATAACACAATATAATTCCTACACCCTAATTAACAAATAAATTCATGATATAACTTAATTAAAACATACATATAAATACTAACACAATATAATTAACAATTAAATTCTAACAATTAACACATGCATGCATACAAATTAACAATTCTAACAATTCTTACAGTTTTATATATACATACAACATATATGTATATATATACATATATATACTAAAACTATATATATACATATAACTTCAAATTTAACCAATGAAAACGAAAAAAATTACCGTAGAAATGCTCCCGTCGAAGTGTAGAACACAAATGGCCAAAAACCGAGTTCGATCCGCAAACGAAGGTGAATTTTGAGTGTGGAGGTGTAAAACTCGAAGCTTAATAGAATGGAGGTGGGGGGTTCGCCGCTGTTCTGGAAGAGAGTGGTTTGGGCGAATTTATACTCAATTAGGGCGACGGTAAAGGCAACGGGCCCACTTCCGTTGCCATTTAGCGAGTGGGGCCCCGTTACTAAAAGGCAACGACACCCACCCCCGTCGCCTTTTGGCGAGTGCAGAACACGCCCTTGCCTTTGCCGTTGCCAAAAGGCAAGGGCGTTATAAACCGTCGCCTTTTCGCAACGGGGCCCACTCCCGTTGCCTTATCCGTTGCCAAAAGGCAACGACACCCACCCCCGTCGCCTTTTTTCTACCCGTTGCCAAATCCGTTGCCAATTGGCAACGGTAGCCTGCCCTTGCTAATCGCCGTTGCCTTTTTTAGCCAATATTTTGTAGTGAATGATCGCCTAATTAATGCAAGAATTATTTATTAATATTTTAGTCATATTAGTCATATACTAGCATTATGTGTGTTGAAGTACGAATTCAAGGTTTGAGCCTTGAGGTGAATTTTATTAAACTATATAATATTAAAAAATGTTATGTCATAAAAAACAAAAAATATATATATATATATACATATATATATATACATTATGCAAAACTTTTTGCTATAGGCATCTAGACTAAAATGGACTAAAAGATGAACAAGTTGTATACATTAGGATTGTAATGCTTTTAAATTTAATACTCTTAGGTTTAATACATTAGGATAAATTGTCTTGAGAAACACTTCATATTGTCTTTCCTATAGGCACCTATAGTTCTATATGGATCGAAAGTGGGTTCGAGCAGATCGATTATCAGAGGAGTATAAGAATGGGGTGGAAGAGTTTTGTAATCATGCAATTAGACATTGCACCGACCATCGGTTCGACCAATAGATGATGTTGTCACAGTCGGAACATGAGTCGGGCACTTCATCGAATGGCCGAGCAACTTGGTCTCTCGCACCGCGAAGGTAAAATTTATGTTATTAAATTTTATTATCTTATTTATTGTTCTAAATAATGTTGCAAATTGATTGTAGACACTGCAAAAGCCTAAACAGAAATCAAGAGTTGTCGTAGACAGTCAGATGGAGAGAACGAGGGACGGAGGTATTGATGCGCGCAGACTTGGTTATCCAATCTCTGGAGACTTAGATCACGACTGCGCCGAACAGACTATAGTGAGCAAGATAGTGCAGTCCAGCGCTTTCGATACCCTCACAGTTCCGATCATTACTCACTTTCATCAGACTTATTATGAACAGACTATAGTGAGCAAGATAGTGCTTGAAGTCTTGAACGATCGGTGGTTGAGTGCAACCTCCATAGCCTTTTACCTCAAGTATGTGTTTATTAATTATCAGTATTTACTTTCTATATAGTTTAATTTTCTTTTTAAATTTTAATTAGCGTATATATGTTGGTTAAAGATATTTGGGTGAGGTATATCTCTCTGGAGATAACCGAGCATGTGGAATGTATTCCTTCGTCTCCCCCAAGTATCTTCCTCAATAGGTGGTAGGACACAGGGCATGGAGGGGATAGTCGAGCAAATGCTGACTCATACTGGGAGAGAACATCTCATTTTTTGGCCAAAAAATGTGGGGTGAGTACAACAAACATTTCGCTAAAATTTGTATTCATAATATATTATTTGCACATTTGCTAAATTTGCAGTTAATTTTAATATTCTTGATATAATATATGGTCCATTGGGTGTTGGTCGCCATAAATATGAATACATTAAATGTATGTTTTATGGACCCAGCTCTGGATGGGATGGTTGCAAATCACCCTGATCTCATGTCACATATGGAAGCGTAAGTTCATTTTAAATATTCTAATATAATGATTTGTTTTACTTTTAAAATTATGCATATTTAATCTATTTTTTTTTCTAATTATAATAATAATAGTGTGATGATGATGTATCGGAGTCGCCTTCACAATCAAGGCTCGAGATCTAATTTCAGTAGAGTGACCTGGACAAATGTTAAGGAAAATTAAATTTAGTAAGTTATCAAATTAATAGAAAATAATCATAATTGTAATGCGTGCTTATAATTGATAATCATAACAGGTTCCGAGGCAACAAGATGGTAACCATTGTTGACATTTTGTATGTTTCTATATTGAAGATATAATCCACGCTTTTCACACGACGATTCCTAACAATGTAAGTCAATTTATCGATTTATTTAAATTATTATTGATTGAATAAAAATTCATGTATTATATATCTAACTATATTGATTGATCGTTTATTGCAGTTTGTCTATGAACGTTCGCTCAAGACTTATAGCGACAAAAGAATGGATAAATGGAAACGGAATTGGACGGGGTACCTTTACAATCGATTTTTGTATATGTATACTTAAACTGGTATAACGTTTGTAGCATGTAATTAACTTATATATTTGTGATGATATTTCATGTTTTTTTGTGTATATTGGACGTATGTATGTGTACGCTTATTTATTTGATGTTTTGGTATTTGACGTATATATATTGTAGTGGTATAAGTTTTGGTTTTGTATAAACAAGATTTTTAAAATATAAAATAATTATTAAAAAAAATATATTACTTAGACAGCGGTTATGAACCGCTGTCCAAGTGAGACGGATTAAAAAAATATATTACTTAGACAACGGTTCATGCGGTTATGAACCGCTGTCCAAGTGAGACGGATTAAAAAACAATTACTTAGACAGCGGTTATGAACCGCTGTCCAAGTCAAATGTATTAAAAAAAAATACATAGACAACGGTTCATAACTGCTGTCTAAGGTTACCACTTGCAATGCGTTTCTGAACCGCTGTCCAAGTGCTTTTTTTAGACAGCTGTTTTTAACAACTGTCTAAGCTTAAACAGCTTAAACCCTAAAACAGCTCTCCAAGACACTTTTTAAGGGCTGTCCAAAGCTAAGAATATTTTTCTTACGGTGAAACGAGAAATTGCCCGAAAAATATCACCAGAGTGTGAAGGAAATTTTAACAAATACAAGAAGCAAGAAGAACAAGGCAAATGCCAAAATATGTTTGATCTCTCCAAATGTAGCCGCAATAAATATTGCAATTAAATTGGACAAATATTGAAAAATTGACCAAAGCGGTCATTTGAATTAAATGACAACTTTTATGAATTTTTCAAAACACATACGTAACCTTCATGCATTTTAATTCACGCACAAGAGTAACCTACTGAATTCAATGCACGCGTGTAACCTTCATCCATTAAACAAAATTCAAATTGAAAAACTGCCCGAAATTTAATTTGTTTCGGCGATTTCGATTTATTTTATTTCGGCGGTTACAAATGGAAAATTCGAGGCAAAAGTAGCTTGTTCGTCCGCTATCAAACTGGTGCGACATTCGTGTAATATTTACAAGCTACTAATGAGTTCATTATACCCATTTCCTCATTAGATATTTTTCAATATAGGACAAAAACCGCTTCATTTTTTCCTACTCAAATTTCGGTGACAACAATTATTTGAAAAATCATTTCGCATTCATTCTAACTCCAAAATGAGTGAATGAGATATTGAGTTGAACTCACTTCGAAGCGCATATATTTTCCAACAATATACTCATCATATATAGTCAATTTTAAATCTTGATCAATGCATGTACATATATTCTTATATTATTTCTTTAATTAAAGAATATTGAAAGTGTGTGTGCGTGCGAAATCAGAGATGTTGTCTGTCGTGTCGGCACTGTCCAGACAACACTATGCAGCGGAAATTAAAACGCACGTACTGAAAATAGAAGTATTCAAAATTTGCATATATTATAAAATAATCCATGTTGTTCACTATATTAAAATATGTTAAACGAATTACAACCTCTTAGAGGTGTACAATAACATTATAATAAGTGTAGATGATTTACTAGATCATATGAAACTATCTCCCTCATAGATCTATGCATATAACCTAGTAAATAAGACCATGTTCAAACACACTATTATTTGGGTTTACAATAATGTGAAGAACTACAAGAAGAAACAATGATTTTCCTAACTAGAAGCGTATAGAGCGTTCAATAGTGTAGTGATCAATTTCAGCTTTTCTTCTTGTATATCTTGTGTTGAGGCAGCTACTGTATTTATAGGCTTCGTGTACGAACTGTCTTCAACTCCTATGATCATCACAGCCGTGAGATCAAGCGGTTAAGAAACTTCTCTCCACCACTCCTAGAATGTAGGGACTTGTTATACCATGTCTAATAACCTCTCACTCCCACTCAGTGGCATGACTTGGTGTTGCCCACGTGTTCTAACTGCTCTGGGGACATCATTAGACAACAAGCGTAAGATCGGAGTTAGTGAGAAAAGGAAGGGCAAATTCTGATGTTGTCATAAGTGTTGGGAACAATAAACACAACACTCGGTTGTTAGTGTTAGATCATTAAACATAACACTTGTATCAACATCAACAATCTCCCCCAATTTGACCTTTCTACATGAACACTACTGAAGTTCGCACAACATAAATATTGACTAAGAAATTAACACAATTGATATTTAAAAAAAAAAAAAAAGAAGTAACAAGTTGTATTAGATCAAATTAAAAAAAACAACATCTAAACCAAAAATACTTGTTTAGATTTAAATAACATAAACATAAAGGAAATCCTAAATAATTACAGAAATGTAAATGGCAGAGTTTGAGAAAATAAAAAACATCAGTACAAAACTTTTACAACAGGGAATGAACTGAATTAACACATGGGAAAGGATTGAGATGAAATGTATTTCAGCTGCATCTCCATAATCTGCATATACTCCCCCATAGTGTAAGCTCTCCCCCTGTCTTCAAGCTCTTCAAATATCCAGATCACCATACAGATCCTAGATATCCTGGTCCTCTTCAGTCATTGCAGTGTCAGCAGCAGGTTCATGAGTTCTGTTAGGAACAACATCCGGTTCATCTACAGCAGGTGGAGCAACAATGTTAGTGGGCTGGTTGTGTGAACTATCAGCTACTCCCCCTGTTGAAGTGGAAAGAAGATACATCCAAAATTTCTTTTGAATGAGAAGATCCTCCACAGAGTGCTGCAAATTAACAATAGACCCCTTCAAAATATCAATCAGCCTCATAATATAGTGGGAAGATAAGTAAACAGAGGAGGCAGCTCCTTCTGGAGGCAGTGTGGTATTGTGAATGGGATCATTTGATGGAACACTGGGAGCTGTACTTGGGCCTACATAATCTTCATTCCTTCTCAAGGGAAGATCAACCACCCTTTCACCTTTCACCAAGAACTGATTGGATATGCTGAAGCCTGGTATATAGTTGCTAACTACCTCATCCTCTAATCTTTCAAAGGCTTTGTCAAGTAAGAATTTGTACAAAAGGCATGGATATGGTAGTATGCCTCTACCAGACATATCAGACTTAAATGTCATCATATTTGTAAAGATAACCTGTCCTAGGTTAAATCTTTTCAAATGCCCAATTTTGTACATCAATACAACTTGTTCTAAGGTGAGAGTGGTGTTGTTTGTAGTAGGCAACCATTTGAAACAAACCAACTTATGCAAGACAGAGTATAGACTAGTCAATTTAGAGGCTAAAATCATTCTTCTCCATTTGGTGATTACTCCCCCAGTCAAGATACTTATCATTACATCATGATCAGTAACTACTGGATTCTCCATGATTTTTGTTTTAAGTATAATGTTGATCATCCTAGGAGTAATCATGTGCCTATTTCCTCTAAACCAAAAATGTCCATATCTAGTTGAATTTGGATCACCAGCATGTTGAGAGACATTGGCATAAAATTCAAATATCCAGTCTACAATGTATGGACAAGCAAATTGTAGAGCATGCAGTAAAGACCTTTCCTTAAACCATTCAATCAAATTAATTTCTTCAAAGTCAGGAACTTTTATCAGCCTTTCTCTCAAAATTTACCTAGTTTATATAGATCTATACTGGATGCTTGATTTATCATTATAGTCCTCATCAGTGTCACTATTTCTATCATGAGAGGAGAACAATACCTCGTTTTCATCCTCTTCAGAGGAACTTGATGATGATTCTGATTCAGAGGGCTCGGGTGTTGCCATCGGAGAGGCAACACTAGCGGTCTCTCGAAGCCTTTTTGATCTCCTCGTGCTTACTGGAGGAGTAGGTTCACGTTCTTCTTCCAGGTCCTCAGCAACCTCATTAACATCATCCTCATTAACCTCTTCTTCTTCCACTTGAGCTGCAACCTGTTCAGGCTCTGTTTCTGGTTCGGGCTCAAAGTCAGAAACATCAATGGGTTCAGACGCATTCCCATAAGTTCTGGGCTTTTTCCCTTTGCCAAAATAATCAACAATTTTGCCCAGGTTCCTTTGGGACTTTCTTTTTCCACCCGGCCACTTTCTTGCAGTAGGAACAACCACAACCTTCTTCTTACCCTTTTTCTGCCGATGTATTTTCACAAATTTGGCAGCCAGTACTTCAGCATCCGAGGATTCCATCCTATCTTGCATGTCCACATCTTGATTTTGTGGAGCATCTCCCTTGAACATTGAGTTGTCCAGTGTTTCCCCCTCGAGCACAATAACAAGGTGTGTTGTTTTTAGGCTTAGGGTTTCAAAGGCATCCTTCAATGTGTTGAAAGGAGTGCCCAGAGGAAAGTGTAAGGTTACTGGAGCTGTTTCGAGTGTGGGAGCTTCGGATGAGGGCTCATTTTGTGGCTCAGAGGCTGAAGTTGCAGCAGCAGCATTAGCATTCGCAATTTCTGTGCGAATGTCGAATGGATTGTATGGCACAATTTCAAGAGGGGATGAGTTTGAGGGAGTTTGTTCATCAGCGTAAGGAACGACAATGGTTCCTACAGTGAATGATGGTGAGTTTGAGGACGCCATTTCTGCGAGAAGATTTAGAGGGTTTGGAGAATTTTTCTTGCTGGAGCTTGAATTCGTTTGTGCAGCTGAGTCCTGAGAATTATTTGGCATAATAGATGTTGTACACACAAATCAAGACAACAATTAATTTCCAGAAAAAAACTTTCGAGTTCTATAGATAAAGGCAAGCCAAAATTTAAAAAGTGTGAGCCTTAAAGTGATGTGACATTAGTAGTAGACATACTAGAGTGTTGTAAATAATTAAAAACAGTAATTACCGTGCTTAAACGAATTAACAAAGCCTTTAATGTATTTACCAACACTACTATGAAGACTCATCTTATATGGAGAATTGAAAAGTAGGAGATACACGATTCTGAGAATGAGGGAAGTGTAGTAGTGGAAGTAACTTCCCCACTAATTGATCGTGTGAAGTTGGGAGAATAAAATTCTGAGAATTTAAAAACAATTAAAAGCGGAATATATAAAAACTAAAATAATAAAATAAGGTAAGAATTAGTTAATTTATAAGTATTTCAGATGATAATATTTAATAATTATAAAAAATAACAAATTCCTAGAAAATTAGGATAAGAATCTGAGTTTACGTGTGTTTTGACTATAGTTGGCATTCTATACACCTCAACACAATTTTTTCATGATTTTACATCATATGTGTTGCTCTAATTTCTTTTTCTTTTTATCACACTTCACATTGATCCATCTTTTGAAAAGAGTGCATCGTAGCAGCGAACTCCGTGCCCCATAGTTACTCAATGGATTTGTGAATATATTGATGCAATTTATATCACCTTTTGAAAAGAGATCATCGTAGTAGCGAGCTCCGTGTCCCATAGTTACTCAGTGATTTATAAAGCATCTAATAAGTGATATTTCTTTTTCAGCATTTGAGAGGTGTATAAGCTCTATTAGTATAAGTCACAAGTTTACTCAGAATTCAAATAACAATCACAAGGAATTTCATTAATTCAATAATTACGAAAATTAAAGCAAGGAAACAATTAAGAGACTTATCTTAGTGTTGTCTCAAATGCTACCGCATTTGATACAACACCCTTGATCATATTTTCAGATATTACACAAACCAAGAGATTTTCGAAGGGATGAAAACCTCTTGCCATCAAGAGCTTTGGTGAAAATATCAGCCAATTGTTTTTCAGTAGATATGTACTCCAACTTAACAACTTCCTTTTCAACAAGATCTCTAATGAAGTGATGTCTAATACTTATGTGCTTTGTTAAAGAATGTTGCATTGGGTTTTTTGAAATATTTATAGCACTTGTATTATCACAGTACACAGTTAACACATCACTAGGCAAGCCATAATCATGAAACATTTGTTGCAACCATAATAATTGAGTACAACAACTCCCTGATGCAATGTATTTTAATTCAGTTGTTGATTGAGACACACAATTTTTTTTTTCTGTTGTGCCAAGAGATCAAGTTGTTTCCCATATAAAAGAAACCACCACTTGTGCTTTTTCTGTAATCACAATCACCTGGCTAATCTGCATCACTATACCCTATCAAGGTACAGTTTGTATCTTTGCAGTACCAAATGCCTAAATCACTTGTTCATGCAACATACTTAATGATTCTTTTAACAACATGCATATGTGATTCTTTGGGGTTAGCTTGGTATCTAACACATAGACATACACTGAACATGATATCATGTCTACTAGAGCTTAAATAGAGAAGGCTAGCTATCATTGATCTATACAGTGTTGGGTCAACATTCTGGCCAACATTGTCTTTACTCAGTTTCTGAGTTGATCCCATATGTGTTTTCATGTGTTTAGCATTTTCTAAACCAAATCTTTTTACAAGTTTTTTAGCATACTTACTGTTGGGAATAAAATGATTTTGAATTAGATACCAAAACCCCTGATTGATGATGATTAGATTAGTTGAGAAATGCTCAAGTCAAGTTCAGGCAAGCTGTCTCAGTGCACTTTAGTATGTAGAATGCATAAGTAAAAATCTCAGAAGTGTTATGAGATTTTAGTGATCAGGATAGTTGTCCAAAGCTGGAATGTTAGACAGCTTGATAGGTCTATAGGACAAAGTTGCTGATCCATTCAAGACAAGCTGATCTAATGGACAACTGAGCTGAAGAGATCAAGAACAATAAAGCTGTGTTCATAAATGCAAAAGATCAAGACAGTTGAAGTACAAATGATCAAAAGCATTGAATGCAAAAGACACATTCAATGAAGCATTTATTGCCAATCATGCCTGAAACAAGCATTGAAGACTTAGAGCATTAAAGAGTGAGGCATTGAATGAATGTTGGAACATTCTAAACTACAGCAGAAATGTTCAGGGAGCTTGTCCCATCTGACCGGTGGCTGTGTATAGAGTTTGCCACAAATCAACCTAGGACAATGTGCAAAATTGGAAACTGACACAAGTCTCCTCAGCCGCATTTGTCAGAAGTCAACACATTCATTCAAGCAACCATTGAAGAGCCCTTTTACACAGTGGATAAAAGGATGCCAAACTTCATAGCCGTTTCAATGGTGCTGCAAATAGACATATTTGAATTGCTAATCCCTCCAACGGTTAGTTGTTCAAATTTGTCTATAAATACAGAAGTGATCAAAGGGATTCAGGATCCAACTACAAGCTATCAAACTATCATCAAGCTTTCAAAAGGAAACCAAGCTGTTCTCTAGAATTCCAAGTTTCCTGAATCACTTCTTTAGCTAAGCCAATCTTTGTAAACATCCATAGCTTAGCATTGAGATATCCTAAGCCTTTACACTGTTCTTATTGTAAAGGATACCTCTATTAGTTGGAACCAAACCTCAAACCCTTATCTCATTAAGTGAATAGAGAGTTTGTTGTAGAAGTGAGGAGTTAAGGACTGTTAGTGTGAAACACAGTCTTAACTCAGAGAGATTGAGCACTAGGACTCAAGTTATCCTAGGGATCAAAACACTAAGAGAGTGTTGTTGATCAGTGCACCTTGGCACTATAAAACAAGCTAATTCCATTGAGAAGGAATTATCCTGTTCAATCAGGGAAAGTGGATGTAGGAGCTTGAGTCTCTGAACCACTATAAACTTGTGTGCCATTTACTTACTGCATTCTTAATTTCACTTCATTCAAACATATTTTAAAGAAACATAACTCAGTAAGTAAGAAAATCTGTTTTGGACAAAGTCCCTGATAACCTGTATTTTTTCAGAAATTAACTTGGAGTATTTCTTTAGTCAAAGGCCAACCACATTCCGAACTTAGCAACTCTTTTAGATATTTAGCCAACTGATCACTCAATAGTAATCAGTAGGACAAGTATCTATCAAAGTTTACACTCAGGCCAGTTGTGAGACAACTTGCCTGATAAGACCAATTTGTCAAAAAGAAAAGAATTTGCATACACAAGTGCATCCCCCCCCCATACACTTGTGTTATACTCCACCAAGGACCAACAAGTGGTATCAGAGCAGGGGTTCAAAGACCACTGCTTCTGAGAATCATTGATTTTCAAAATCTCACTTTCTGTGGTCACTGAACTGATCCAAATTTCTGAAAAATCTACTTATATCTTCCTTTGTCTATCTGTATAAGAATGGCTAACAATGCAGTTCCAGGAGATGTTGCCAACACCACCAACAACATGGGTCCATACCAAGTCAATCATATTTCTCATCACAAACTGCCAATGTTCTCAATTGAGAATTATGATTTCTGGAAAATCAGGATGAGAGCACATCTTGCCTGCCACCATGATGAAATGCTCAAAGTCATCACCAGAGGACCATTCACTTTCACCAAGCTCAATCCCAAGGTCACTGATGCTCAAAAAGCAGATCCAAGGGAGCTGCTGCCAAAAGATGAGGATGAGCTGACAGCAGAAGAGAGAAAAAGGCACAACCTGAACTACATTGCCATGAACACATTATACCAGACCATTCCAGATGCAGTGATGGGAAGAGTGTATCACTGCACCACAGCAAAGGAGATCTGGGATACCCTTGCACTCATGTGTGAAGGTACCCAAAAGATTAAGGAAAACAAGCTTCAAGTGGCTATCCAAAAATATGAGCAATTCACTATGGAGCCAAATGAAACCATTGATCATCTTGATGGCAGATTCACTGACATCATGAATGAGATGAACTCCTTGGGCAAGTTCTATGCCAAAAGAGAAGTTGCCTTGAAGATTCTGAGAAGTCTCACATCAAAATGGGATATATATTCTGTCATGATGCAAAATACCAGCAATCTTGACAACATGCCAATGCAGCAAGTATTCTCTGAACACAAAGCATATGAGTTTGATATCAACAGAAAGAAAGTGCATGATGAGCCATCCTCCTCAGGCAAAGGTGTTGCCTTCAAAGCTACTGAATCAGAGAAGAAAAATACTCAAAGATCTTCTCAATCTGTGTCAAAATCAGAAATGAAGGAGGAACTGGCACTCATGGCTAGAAGATTTGAGAAGCTGAATTCCAGATTTGGTAGATACAAGAAGTTCTACCAAGATAACAGAACCAGAAGGAGATTCAGTTCTCCTGATAACAAATCAGAGGACAAAGTGTCTAATGAAAAGAAAGAAGACAGATATGCTGATAAGAAGAAATACAGCAAAGGAGAACCATCATCATCAAGAAGGAAGGAATCCTCAAACAAGAAAAATGATGATGAAGATGTGTGTTACAATTGCCAGAAAAAGGGTCACTTTCAGTATGATTGTCCTGACCTAAGTGCCAAAGAAAGAAAAGAAAGGCAAAACAAGAGAGACAAGTGGATGAACAACAGGAAGGCCATGGTAGCTGGAGAATCAGCAAGTGAAGAGAGTGTCTACTCTTCTGATGATGGACTGTTCTCCAACAGTGATAGTGATGAAGACTGCCAAATGGCATTTGAAAATGAAGAGGTATGTTCATCTTCCAATATTTCAATTAACACACATGAATCTAGTGAAATCCAACTTGACTTTGAAAAATTGTTAGAAGATTTTGCAAGAAGTATGCAATATGACACTGAGAGAAAATGAACAGTTGAGATCTAAAATCAAAATGCCCAATATTCCTGAATCTGAGGTTGACATTAAATCATCTGAGTTGTATCAGCAGATTGTGAGAGAAAATGGAGAAATGTCTCTCAGAATCTCTGAACAACAAAAGTTGATTGATGAACAAACTCTGACTCTAAAGAAAAAGGATTTTGAACTTAGAACTCTTCAAGCCAAATTTAACAATCTCTCAAGTGAATTTGATACTCTGAAATTAAGTGAAGGGAGCTTAAAAATGAAAATGTCTGCCTTGAACAAATCTGCTAAGGCAATAGAAGAAATTCAAGGGTTTCAAAGACAATTTGCTCAAAAGGATGGATTAGGCTATAGCCCATTTGAACCTTCACCTGGTCTTAGTATTGCTTCCTCAAGCAATTCTAAGATGACTTTTGTAAGATCAGTGGCATAACAAAATGAAATGGAAGTAAATCAACCACTGATCAAGGATAAGGGAAAAGGAATTTTTATACCAACTCAAGTGAACAATGTCCCTAAACCGATACCTAAGGAATGAGGATCAGAAAGGTAGAACCAATGGAAGGCCAACCTATCTGAATCCTTATCAGAAAGATTGTCCAAAATCTGCTCAGAAAAGGCCAACTCAAAAGAGGCAACCTCAACTGAATGGATTAAGGCCAATCCCCTCTGATAGGTATAAAACATTCAGGAAGCCTGAACCTCACATGCCAAGAGGAAAAGGCCATCCAAACTCCTATCCACAAAGGTCTTTCCAAGCTGCACCTAAGTCTAGTAACTTCAGGAGAAATGACCCAAGAAAATTCACCAACCCTTCTGAACCTTACAAGACCAACACTTATACACAGAAAACACCCAAGGCATTTAAGGGTCAAACTGTGTATGTAGATGTAAATGGAAACCAAGTCAGTCACTTTGAGTCAATCAGAGTAATCAGGCAGATTTGGATTCCAAAAGGTACAGCTAACCCTCTAGGACCCAACACTCAAAGGGTACCTTAATTTTGACTTTGCAGGGCTGCAAGGACCCCATAAAGAAGAGAAGCATCAACAAGAAAACAGCATGGTACCTGGACAGTGGATGTTCAAGGCACATGACTGGAAACAAGGAGCTTCTCTCAGACTTCATAGAAAAAGATGGTCCTTCAGTAACCTTTGGAGACAGCTCTCAAGGAATCACAAGAGGCTATGGTACATTAAACATTGGTAGTGTTAAAATTACTGATGTCTCATATGTCCTAGGCCTAAAATATAACATGCTGTCTATAAGTCAAATTTTTTATAAAGGATACTGTGTTGAATTTGCACCAAATGAATGTATCATCAAAAACAAATCAACACAACAGGTGCTACTAACAGGGGTGAGAAAGGGAAATGTCTATTTTGCAGATTGGAGCAAAACCCCTGAAGCAATTTGTCTTGTTGCCAAAAGCACAAATGAGCAAAGCTGGCTATGGCACAAGAGATTGAATCACCTGAACTTCAAAACCATCAACAAGATTGCAAGAAACTCTCTAGTTAAAGGGCTGCCAAATCAAGTGTTCACCAAAGAACACATATGCCAGCCATGTCAGGAAGGAAAGCAGATCAAAGCCTCATTCAAAGGAAAACCTGTCATCTCAACTGAGAGAGTTCTTCAACTACTGCATATGGATTTATTTGGGCCAATAATCCCAGTAAGTATAAATGGAAGAAAATATGCTTTAGTTGTTGTTGATGATTTTTCCAGGTACACTTGGGTAGTATTCTTGCTGAACAAAAAGGAGACCCAAGTCAAGCTACCTGAATTGATGATGAGATTGAGCAATGAAAAGGGCCTAAGCATTGTCAAGATCAGATCTGACAAAGGCACTGAATTCATAAACTCATACATCAATGAGTATTGCAGCAAGAATGGCATCACTCATGAAACTTCAGCAGCAAGAACACCTCAACAAAATGGGGTTGCTGAAAGAAGGAACAGGACCTTGAAGGAGGCAGCTAGAACCTTGATTGCTGAATCCAAATTGCCTAAAAGGTTCTGGGCTGAAGCCATTAGCACTACATGTCACACTCAAAACAGGTCCTTAATCACCAAAGGACAAGGTAAAACCCCATATCAAATATGGAAAGGTAGATTGCCCACCGTTGCCTATTTTCACATATTTGGTTGTAAGTGTTTCATCCATAATAATGGGAAAGAGAAATTGAAAGCTTTTGATAGCAAAGCTGATGAAGGAATATTTGTTGGATATTCACAAATCAGCAAGGCTTACAGAGTTTACAATTGCAAAACTCTTATTGTGGAAGAAACACCTCATGTTGTGTTTGATGAATCTGTTAATGAATTCAGGGATAGAAACCTGAATATTGATGAGATAACACAAAGAACAACCAGATTAAGGCTTCAAAGCAAGGAAACAGTGTTTGTGGATGTTGCCCAGCCTGAACTTCATGAAAATCAAAAACTGGACAACCTACCTGATAGCAATCAACCAGTAGATAGATGGATATGGAGAGCAGGAAGCACGGGTGCCTTCAAAACAAGTGAGGCATATGCTATCATCTCAGCAGCAAACACATCAGTCAGGGACGGGGCAAACACGGGCGGAGAACTCTCAATGGTGTGGAGTAAACTTGTTCCATTAAAGGCAGCTACCTTGGCTTGGCAGATCATTCAAGATAGACTTCCTACTAAAATGAATCTTCACAAGAGAAAGGTGATTCAAAATCTGGATGACGCGAGGTGTTCGCTGTGCGAAGAAGAACCTGAAACGACACTTCATTTATTTCTGGGGTGTAAATGGGTAAATCAACTGTGGTACAAATGTTACAATTGGCTTGGGCTCTGTTCTCCACTACACGGACAGATTAAAGAGCAGTTCTTGTTACACTCGGGACTGCTGGGAAAAGGGCAGGGGCGTAAAGTGGCAACGGGAATATGGATTTGTTTAGTTTGGATCATATGGAGATGGAGAAATAAGAAGGTTTTCGAAAACATCAGCTGGAATTTAGGACAGATCTGTGATGAAGTGAAAGGCAGGCTTTGGAGTTGGTTCTCCTGCTACGGACATACCCTGAACAACAACGATTTTAAGGCATGGTTATCAGACCCTCGGGCGCAGATGAAAATTTAAATATCTGGGCGTTACAGCAGCTGTAGCACAGGGGCAATTGCTACTGTACTCTGATGCAGAACATCATCTGGGAGCCTGGTGTATTACTCATTCTCTAGTCTTTCTTTTGTTTCCTAATTTCATTGTCTATTGAGGTACTTCTGGTACCATCCGTGTTAATGTAATTACCCCTTGGGGGATATTATTATTAATAAAACTTCTTGCTTGACCAAAAAAAAAAAAAAGCAATCAACCAGTAGACAACCAACCTGAAGGAGAAATCGAACTGACTGACCCCATCCCAGTTCAAAACCAGGTAACAACTACCAATGAAGAAGCACGCAATGCTGAGGTAGTTAATGGATCCACTATTCAAGGGGGAACCAATGAAAATGTCAACTTATCTGACAATGAGGACAACACCCCTGAATATGATCCTGAACTTGATCCTTCAATTAACTTTCCTGAATTTAATGAATCTAGTGATCCAACTTCAGATGAGGACAATCCTCCTGAAAGGATCAGGACTAGAAGGACTTGGTTGTAAGACCACCCATCTAGCCTGATACTTGGTAATCCAAGTGAAGGGATCAAAACTAGAAGATTTCATGGAGAAAGTGCTCTGTTTTGTTGTTTTCTTTCAGAACAGGAACCTAAAGACATTGAGGAAGCACTACAAGACACCAACTGGATCATAGCCATGCAAGAAGAGCTGAATCAGTTTACCAGAAATGAAGTTTGGGAGCTGGTAGACAGGCCAACTCATCAAGATGTCATTGGAACTAAATGGGTGTTTAAAAACAAGAAAAATGAAAATGACATCATTGTGAGAAACAAAGCAAGACTGGTGGCCAAAGGATATTGTCAATCTGAAGGGATTGATTATGATGAGACTTTTGCTCCAGTGGCCAGACTTGAGGCAATCAGACTCTTCCTAGCATATGCAGCTCACAAGAGATTCAAGGTGTATCAAATGGATGTGAAGAGTGCATTTCTCAATGGGGTGCTCAAAGAAGAAGTATATGTGGAACAGCCCCCAGGTTTTGAAGAAGGAGACAAGGTGTACAGATTGAAGAAAGCTCTCTATGGCTTAAAGCAAGCTCCAAGAGCTTGGTATGACACCTTATCACAGTTCCTTCTAGATCATGGCTTTGTCAAAGGTACTGTTGACAGAACCTTGTTTAGAATCTGTGAAGGAGATGATATTTTGTTAGTCCAAATCTATGTGGATGACATTATATTTGGATCTCCAAATGAGAAGTTATGTGAGAAGTTCTCCAAACTCATGCAAAGCAAATTTGAGATGTCCATGATGGGATTGATGAATTTCTTCTTAGGACTTCAAGTCACTCAATCAAAGAAGGGAATATTCATCAATCAGGCCAAGTATACAAGAGACATGATCAAGAAATTTGGATGTGCTACAAGCAAGCCAGTCAGAATTCCTATGAATACTAACTGGAAAATGGATCCTGATGAAAGTGGAGAGTCAACAAACTCCACTAATTACAGGGGAATCATAGGATCCTTGCTATATCTCACTGCAAGCAGGCCTGATATCACATTTGCAGTTGGAGTATGTGCAAGATTTCAAGCTAATCCAAAGAAGAGCCATCTTGATGCTGCCAAGAGAATTCTAAGATATCTCAAGGGATCTGAGAATCTTGGATTATGGTATCCAGCTGATGACAACATTGAGCTCACTGGATATTCAGATGCAGACTATGGAGGATGCAGAATTGACAAAAAATCCACCTCAGGAACTTGTCAATTCTTGGGCAGCAAGCTTATCTCATGGTTCTCCAAGAAGCAAAATACAGTTGCAACTTCAACAACTGAAGCTGAGTATGTAGCAGCTGGAAGTTGTTGTGCTCAGATACTTTGGCTCAGGCAACAATTGAGAGATTACAAAGTAATCTCAAATGAAGTGCCAATATTCTGTGACAACAATAGTGCAATTGCTATCTCACAGAATCCAGTGCTCCACACCAGATGCAAGCATGTGGATATAAAGCATCACTTCATAAGTGATCATGTGGAAAAGAAAGATATCAAGCTTGTCAAAATCCACACTGATAAGCAAAAAGCTGATATCTTGACTAAACCATTGGCTGAAGCAAGGTTCTTAGAATTATCAGCTGAATTGGGCTTACTTGATCCAGGAAAGATGGAGAAATGAAGGAAGGAAGCTCATAAGAAGGGGGAAATTCATTAAAAATGAATTTCAGCAAAGTTGACCAACCTCACTGAAGCAGTCAGCCAAACAGGGAAACTCAGCAAAGTTGTCCCTATGATGTTCAGCAATGTTGGTCAGGAGCCTTGTCCAAGTGGGACCCAGTCAGCAATGTTGGGACCCACTCAGGCAAGCTAATCAGGCAGTTTGACCTTCACAGAAATCAAAGCACATCTCAGGATGTTTGTCCGAGTTAATCAGATAATTTTTGCTATTTTTGGCATTGATTAGACATTTAAAAGAATTCTTGATCCTAGAGTAGGCCATTTTTAGGATGGCGTGTACTATGAAAATCTTTGCCCCCAAAACAGCAAATCAGCATTAAATGCAAAATCTTAAATAAGATTACATGAATTCTTGAGCCACCATCAAGACCATTGATTTGCATTCAAAACTCCATCGAACCATTGAAAGCCCACTACCCCTCTAAATCCAAACGGTTTTCAAAAATACCCACTGTTATATTCCATTAACCAACGGTTAATAAATTTCATCCATATATAAACTCCTCAATTTTCACTGTCCTCCTCACGCACTCATATTCCCAAACCTTTGAATTCTCAAAACCTCTAAACCTGCAACTTTTCTCCAAAACCTTCCTTCTCTCAAATCTATCCATGGCACCAAAACTCAAGAGAGAAGAACTTGTAGATTTCAATGATTCCTCCTTGGACATTGATTTCTCTTATCTCAGTAACCCAAACTCCTTATGGTTTGAAAAGCTGGTTGCCTTTGACAGCCTAGACAAGGAGGTTGAGCCAGTACTCCATTGGCTTAGGGAAGCAGGCCTGGAAAAGTTTCTTGGCACCAAGCCTGACTCATGCCTGAATCCATTTATGGCAGAATTCTTTGCCCATCTAAAATGGAAGGGCAAGAAGGGTGATGTGTGCACTAAGCTCACATATGCTGAGGAAGATGAAGAAGAAGAAAGTCAACACACAATCATCTTCACTGCAGAGGATTTAGAAGCTAGCTTTGGGCTACCCTCAGAAGGCCAAAATCCTGAATCATACAAGGAAGGAGATGATCAGGAGTTCTACTTTCCATGGCTGCTTACACCCAAAAAGCTTGTTAGTGCTCAGAACAAAAACACTTTAAAACCTGTTTATAGGCACTTATTTGATTGTGTGGTGAAAAGTTTGTTAAGTCACTCTGGGAGTGTTGAACAAATCAGCATGCCAAAGCTCAGGGTAATGGCTGCTGTGATTGACTCTGCTGAAAAAAGAGTCAAATTTGATTGGAAAAGTTTTATTTTGGACAAGATGATGAATGAGAAATACAAGTTCAAAGAGGTGAAACACCACAAGGTGGTGGTTGATGGAAAACTCCAGTTCTGCACAAGAGCCAGCCTGCTCTTGGAAAGATTTGCTCATTACACTCATCTACAAGCAAAGCCAAAGCCTTTTCCTGCACAAAAGGTGATGTTTAGAAAAATGTCTTCTAAGACAGAGAAGAGAAAGCAGGAGGCTGCCTCTAAGAAAGTTGTTGCAATTGTCCCAGTCACAAGAGCCTCTCCAAGAAAGAGGAAAGCTCAACCATAAAAAACTCAGCCAAAAATTAAGAAGATGAAGAAGATTCTGAGTGAATCTTCCCCTGAAAGCCTGTCAAGAAGTGGAGGAGCCACCTCTGAAGAAATTGAGAAGGTTGCTGAAGAAGGTGTCAACCTTCCTGAAGAAAGTGTGGAAGTCAGAGAGGTTGTCCCCTTACAGCCTGAAAGTGTAACTGAATTCAGAGATCTTGACCTGCCAACAAGATCAGAAAGAAGAAAAAGAATCATCAAAACCTCTGAGAAGCAAAGACTGATGGAGGAGGAGATAAGGAAGAAAGAATTTTTCAGGGAGATCAGGCAAGCTAGCAGATCTAACTCCAAATCCAAATCAAAGCCCAACAGCCCTGAAGCCAACTCCCCTGATATTCAATCAGAAAGAATATCCCCATCAAGGCATGAAGAAGAGGAGTGCAAGACTCCTGAAGATGCCCCAATCATTGCCAAGAAGGTTTACTCCCCTGAAGGTGCCCCTGATAGATCAGGTATTGATGTGCTGGCAGATTTGGTTAATCTTGAGGATAGACCTTTTTCCCCACTTGATCAAAGACTTCTTTCCTATACCAAGCTTCTTGAAACTGTTCTTCAAAAAGGTGATCAAGTTGCTCTCCCACCCATTCCAGCCATTCCAATTACCTCTTCAGGCACATTGCTCTCAAAAGCACCTGAATCCCAACTTGCTTTAAGCTCTAACCCTTCTGAACCCAACCTTCCTGAATCCCAAACCAACCTTCCTGAATCCCAAACCAACCCTCCTGAATCCCAAACCAACTCCTCTGAAGATGAAAGTGGTGAAGAATACACTTATGAGGGGATGCTAAGGCAGATTGCCAAGGCTAATGTGGATGCACTTTACCCAGGGTTGAAGGACTATCCTAGACTGCAGCAACAGTTCTATGATCTCAGAGCTCTTGTTGAGATCAAGGATAGAACTATGGTGGAAATAGCTCAAGCTATTCAGGACAAAGGGGCAAGCTGGTGGCAAGTTGAAGATAACAGGCTCTTAAACTTTGCAAATGTGAAGAAATCCAGTGTGTTAACCACTGAGGCCCTGTTTTGCACAATTGTCTCAGAGAAGGTGCAAGCTGAGAAAGAAAGAATTGCACAAGGACTCAGGCACCCTGATAGTCCATCTGATGATGATGATGATGATGATGATAACACCAATCCCAACCCTCCAGGCCTCAACTCTGCTCAGGTACATTATTTGACTTATCATTCTGAAAAGGACTCTGATCATTCAGAGGAGTTGACCAAAGATGGTGACTCAGTCCAAGATGCATTGGCCAAGGATGGTTCTTTTGAACCTGAGGCACATCTTGACAATGTTGAGACTTCCATGGGAGAAGCTGGTTTGGCTAAAGCCTCATCAATGTCAGGTCAGTTGGACATTGACCAGCCTTTAGTCATTCAGGATGACTCAGTGGCCTTGGGATGCCCAAGCACTGTGATCTCCCAACAACTGCCCTCTGTGGATCCTGTTGAGGATATAGAGGTGTCAGGTTTAGGAATAGAAGGAGTTGAAAAGGCTATTAGTGATAAAAAATCAGAGGGAGATGATGGTGAGGATTGTGTGATTACAGGTTCCCTGAGTGCACCAATCATAGAGGGAGATGAAGTAGAAATGTTGGGTGCAGCCCAATATGAGAGTCAGGCTATTCTTCAAGTCAAATCTGAACTTGATGAATCCCTTGGTGAAAGGAGGCCTGATTCTCCAGAGAATGTGAGATTATCTATAGAAAGAGAAGAAAAGAATATAGTTGAAAAAGAGAGAGAGGGTGCTGATGTATCAGGCCCTATGGGAGATAAAAAGAATGAGGGTGTTGAGGGAGATTTTACTAACACTCTTAGTTTTGCAGATTCTGTTGCTGCCACAATTGAACAAATTTTTGCAGATGCCCCCCTGACAGATATACCAGTTGCTGCTGACACTGACCTTGAAACAGTCTCAGCAAATGTGTCCACACTGAACCAGATTTACTTTGAGCAAGCCAACACAACTGAGGCTAACTTTCAGATTGCTACTCAGACTGCTTCCATTATTGGAGAACAGTCAGAGAAGTTGGACAAACTGGTCAAGGAGGTTGGTAAGGCACATGCAACAACTATTGATACTCTTGATGGCCAAGGAAAAACTTTAGCCTCTGTGGAGATGAGGCTAACTGGCTCAGAAAAGGTGATCCTGCCCACATTGGATGCAAGGATATGTGGAGTTGAAACTGGACTGCAAACAGTTTCAACTGAAGTGACAAAGGCCAAAGATGCTATGGTAAAATTCACAAGATCTGTGAAGAAAGAGCAGAAGGGTCTCAAAGATATGTATAAGCATAATGTGAAAGCTTTGAGAAAGACAATCAAGGATGCTCTAAGGCAGAGAACAGTAGCTCAGAGGAAGAAGGCAGAAGAATTAAAAGCTGCAATGGTGAAAGAGGCTGCTGAAAAGTTCACTGTTGAACTCATGGCCAAAGTGTCTGATCAAGTTGTGGCCAATCTCACTGAACAACTTCAGGCCAAACTTGATCAATCACTGAAAGCCACATTGGATGCAATTGTTACTCAAAAGATGAAGCCAGTTCACACTTTTTTGAGCATGGCAGATGATAAAATGCAAAACATTCATGATGAGAATGTTTACCTACTGCAGGAGTTGAAGTCCCTCACTCATTCTCACTCACATCTCTCTGTCACTATGAGTGACTTGAAGCCCCAGTGTTTTGATAATGCCAAAAAGGGGGAAAGAGAGAGAGCAAGGGCAAAGGGAACCTTGGTGATTGGTAAATCCAAGGGAAAGGAGAAGGTTCCTGAAAGTGAGGAGGAGGCAGTAGAAGATATTGGGAAAGGCAAAGGCCCAATGAACATTGAAGACTTGACTGAGGAAGAACATATTCAAATTGCTGTCAAAGAGTCCATGATGTCAGCAATGGAGAGTCAGGCAAGGAGGCAACAAAGGCCTGGTGGTGAGTCAGCTGGACTTGACCCCAAAGAAAAGGTTGCTGAAGTAAGGGAGAAGGTGACAAGGTCATCTGAAAGAAAGAGGAAGGAATTGGAAGCCTTCAATGAATTCCCAACCAGCCTGACTTTGCCTTCAGAATTTCAATCTGAAGAATCTATTCCAGCAAGGAAATCCAAGAGAATGAAGAAAGCAGCCCAGATTCCTGCTATTGAAGAAGAAGAAGTTGAAGAGGAAGTACAGGACAGAGAGCCTGAAGTAGTTATGCCCAAGCTTGCTGATGATCCTTCTAAGTTATTTGAAGAAGGATTTGGGAAAGATCCAGAGACTCAGGAGAAGCTAGCTCTTCTAAGAGCTAAAGAAAGAATGGATCAGTTGGTTGAGGCCAACAAAGCAAGAGATGGAAGAAGGGCAAACTTCAAAGCTCCAAGAAGAAGGGCTTCTTACAGAAGACTCAAACCTCAAATGCTGCAAAGATGGGACACTCAGTACCCTCACCATGATAAGTGGGTTCCAATCTCACTGAATGATGCATGGGAGGAGGCCAAGAGAAGTTTTGTATATGACTTTTATGTCATTGGTAAGTGGCTTGGAGAGAGTGTGGATGAGGTCTTTGTCCAGTTTATGTTTGAGAACCACAGGGACCTCTACCAAAAGCTGTTTGCAGCAGCTGAGATGGCAAGAGTCGAATTCAAGGCCCCTGGTCCTATTCAGTACATGCCTCCTAAGTTCAATGGGAACTTAATTGATGAGGGAAAGATTCTGGAAGAGTTTATCAACATCATGAAGATGGAGAAGCTAAAGCCTGGCCCTAGAGGAACCAACAAGGAGATCTGGGAACTAAAGAAGAGAGTATGGGCTCAGTATGGCATTGCTCCTCAGGAAGATGGAACTCTGTGATGGATAAGTTCTCTGTTTCCCTATTTTACTGTTATGATTTATGTTGTTATTCTGCTACTCTAGATCAGTGAGTCCTTTTGATTTTCAGCTCTGTAATGGTTTATCACATATATAAAAGGATCACTATGTTTTTATCAAGAGATAACAACTCATTATCTCAACTAACCTAACATGACATACCTCACTTGATTTATTGTGCTAACAGTTTCTTTCAGGCAAGTTGACCAGTTCACTCTTCCTGAAGGTAATGTATAATATAAGTCAAGGTTCCTTTGTAATAGGTCTTGGCATCATCAAAAAGGGGGAAATTGTTGGGAATAAAATGATTTTGAATTAGATACCAAAACCCCTGATTGATGATGATTAGATTAGTTGAGAAATGCTCAAGTCAAGTTCAGGCAAGCTGTCTCAGTGCACTTTACTATGTAGAATGCATAAGTAAAAATCTCAGAAGTGTTATGAGATTTTAGTGATCAGGATAGTTGTCCAAAGCTGGAATGTTAGGCAGCTTGATAGGTCTATAGGACAAAGTTGCTGATCCATTCAAGACAAGCTGATCTAATGGACAACTGAGCTGAAGAGATCAAGAACAATAAAGCTGTGTTCATAAATGCAAAAGATCAAGACAGTTGAAGTACAAATGATCAAAAGCATTGAATGCAAAAGACACATTCAATGAAGCATTTATTGCCAATCATGCCTGAAACAAGCATTGAAGACTTAGAGCATTAAAGAGTGAGGCATTGAATGAATGTTGGAACATTCTAAACTACAGCAGGAATGTTCAGGGAGCTTGTCCCATCTGACCGTTGGCTGTGTATAGAGTTTGCCACAAATCAACCTAGGACAATGTGCAAAATTGGAAACTGACACAAGTCTCCTCAGCCGCATTTGTCAGAAGTCAACACATTCATTCAAGCAACCATTGAAGAGCCCTTTTACACAGTGGATAAAAGGATGCCAAGCTTCATAGCCGTTTCAATGGTGCTGCAAATAGACATATTTGAATTGCTAATCACTCCAACGGTTAGTTGTTCAAATTTGTCTATAAATACAGAAGTGATCAAAGGGATTCAGGATCCAACTACAAGCTATCAAACTATCATCAAGCTTTCAAAAGGAAACCAAGCTGTTCTCTAGAATTCCAAGTTTCCTGAATCACTTCTTTAGCTAAGCCAATCTTTGTAAACATCCATAGCTTAGCATTGAGATATCCTAAGCCTTTACACTGTTCTTATTGTAAAGGATACCTCTATTAGTTGGAACCAAACCTCAAACCCTTATCTCATTAAGTGAAGAGAGAGTTTGTTGTAGAAGTGAGGAGTTAAGGACTGTTAGTGTGAAACACAGTCTTAACTCAGAGAGATTGAGCACTAGGACTCAAGTTATCCTAGGGATCAAAACACTAAGAGAGTGTTGTTGATCAGTGCACCTTGGCACTATAAAACAAGCTAATTCCATTGAGAAGGAATTATCCTGTTCAATCAGGGAAAGTGGATGTAGGAGCTTGAGTCTCTGAACCACTATAAACTTGTGTGCCATTTACTTACTGCATTCTTAATTTCACTTCATTCAAACATATTTTAAAGAAACATAACTCAGTAAGTAAGAAAATCTGTTTTGGACAAAGTCCCTGATAACCTGTATTTTTTCAGAAATTAACTTGGAGTATTTCTTTAGTCAAAGGCCAACCACATTCCGCACTTAGCAACTCTTTTAGATATTTAGCCAACTGATCACTCAATAGTAATCAGTAGGACAAGTATCTATCAAAGTTCACACTCAGGCCAGTTGTGAGACAACTTGCCTGATAAGACCAATTTGTCAAAAAGAAAAGAATTTGCATACACAAGTGCATCCCCCCCCATACACTTGTGTTATACTCCACCAAGGACCAACACTTACTTTGTGAGATAAAAATCCCACCTTTTTGTTGTTTAATTTGCAATCCTAGGAAGTAATTCAAATCACCAACCATGAACATTTCAAAAGTAGATGTCATTTCATTTACAAAGTGTTTGAGCATATTCTCACAAGTAGAACCAAAACTATATCATCAACATAGATTTGAGCAATCATTATAGCATTTTTGTCATGTTTAATGAATAGTGTTCTGTCAGCTTCTCCTCTTATAAAACCAAACTCAATTAAGAAAAAATCTGTTAACCTTTTATACCATGCTCTAGGTGCTTGTTTCAAGCCATATAGAGCCTTTTTCGGTTTAAAGACATGATCGGGATAATCAAGGTTTTCAAAGCCTTTAAGTTGTTCAACATAAGCTTCTTCCATTAGAATACCATTTAAAAAGACAGTTTTAACATCCATTTGGTGCAGTTTTATATCAATATAGCATGCAGTGGCAAGTAACAGCCTAATAGATTCAATTCTAGCAACAGTAGCAAATGTTTCATCAAAGTCTACACCTTCAACTTGTGTATACCCTTGAGCAACCAACTTAGATTTGTTTCTAATAATGTTTCCCATCTCATCAGTCTTGTTCTTAAAAATCAATTTAGTCCCTATAACATTAACATGGTCTGGTCTAGGAACTAATGTCCAAACATCATTCCTAACAAACTGGTTTAGTTCTTCATGCATAGCTTCAATCCAATTCTCATCATCTAATGCTTCTTTAACAGTTTTAGGTTCAATCTCAGAGTGATAGCATTCATGATTTACCTTACTACACATGCATGACATACATATAGATCTTACCACATCCTTTGAGTTCATACCCATTTTTCTTCATGTTTGAACACCTGTGGATTGTTCACCGATGATTTGATCATGTGGATGATACTTCTGAATCCTTATGGAGGGAGTTTTCTGGAGATTATACAAATTTTCAGGATCTGCATTATCAGATGATTCCTCTGGCGTGTCATCATTCATCTCAACATTCTGAATTTGTTTAACTTTTTCAGTATTGATTGGAACATCAATCAAATCTGAAATGTCTTCATCTTCAATGCTTTTACCTGTAATGCTTGTGTCATCATCAAAAACAACATTTACAGACTCTTGTACAGTATCAGTCCTAAAGTTATAGATTCTGTAAGCCTTGCTATTTCTTGAATAGCCAAGACAAAATCATTTGTCACTCTTTGAGTCAAACTTATGTAACTGATCCCTGTCATTTAAGATGTAACAAACACAACCAAAAACATGGAAATATTTAAGGTTAGACTTTCTGTTGTTCAGGATTTCATATGGAGTTCTAGTAGAATCTGTTCTAATATAAACTCTATTTGCAATATGACAAGCAGTGTTAAGAGCTTCAGCCCAAAATCTTTTGGATAAGTTCTTAGAACATAACATGACTCTAGCCATTTCTTGAAGTGTTCTATTTTTCCTTTCTGCTATGTCATTTTGTTGAGGAGTTTTAGGTGATGAAAACTCTTGTATTATTCCTTTTGATTCACAAAATTCAGTAAAGGAACTATTTTCAAACTCTCTTCCATGATCAGACCTGATTCTGGATACTTTAGAATTGAAAACATTCTTAAATCTTTTATACAGAATTTTGAAGATGGAAAAAGTTTCAGATTTATCTTTTAAGAATTCCATCTATGTGAATCTGGAATAATCATCAACCACAACTAAAGAATATCTTTTACCTCCAATACTTTCTGTTTCCATAGGACCCATAAGATCCATGTGAAGTAATTCGAAGCAGTGTTTGGTTGAGCAATGTCCCAACATTTTGTGAGACACTTTAACCTGTTTGCCTTTTTGACAAGGTCCACAAACTTTTTTATCTGAAAATTTCAAATCTGGTAAACTTGTAACAGCTTTTAATCTAACAAGTTTATCAAGATGTCTGTAATTAGCATGTCCAAGTTTGTGATGCCATAATATACTATCATCAACTTTAGCCTTATTACAAGTAAGTTTAGATTCAATAAGATAACAATTATCAGCAAATCTGTTTCCCATCATGATACATTCAGAATCTTTGTTTAACACATAACATGAGTTTTTGTCAAATTTAACATGTAAATCATCATCACATAACTGACTAATGCTTATAAGATTAGCTAGTAATCCATCAACATGCAGAACATTGGATAACTTAGGAAAATCAGGAACATTTAATGTCCCCCTACCAATGATTTTTCCTTTAGATCCACCACCATAAGTAACATTACCACAATTATAAGCTGAATAATTAGAAAGATAATCAAGTTGACCTGTCATGTGTTTAGAACAACCACTATCAAAGTACCATAATCCAGGAATACATGCTTTAAGTGACATATGAACAACATTACACGATGTATTTCTTTTGGTGTCCACACAGAATGTGATCTTAAATGTTGAGTCATTTCAGGCAATACAGAAGTTTTCAGATGATTTTTCTTCTTCAAACATTGAGGACTTTTATGACCCTTTTTAAAACAGTAATGACAAATCACATCTTTTATATTGATCTAAGACTTAGCAGAAACACTAGGATTGTAATTTACTTCAGCTTTTACAAAAACAGTAGGTTTCTTAAGTTCAGATTTCTTGGAATTTTTACCTTGGTAGCCAATACCTGTTTTTCTTGAGTTGTTGGTTATAAGAGAGTCTTCCAGTTTCATCTTTCCTTCAGAAAATCTTTTAAAGCTCAGTGAGGCTTCCTTCAACCTATCTTCAAGTTTAGATATCTCAATATCTTTTCTTGTTAGAATACCTTCAAGTTTGGTAATAGATTCCCTTAATTCAGAATTTTCAAAGTTCAGAGACTTAATTATGTGGTTAAGTTTCTCAGTTTCAGAAGATATCTTGAATTTTTTTTCATTTGTTAAAGGTTTTTCATAAGAATATTTCTTAAAGTCAAGAACAGACACTTCTAATCTTTCTTTGAGTTTATAAATTTCTTTATCCTTCTTTATTAAAAGACTTTCCATTTTGAAAACAATGTTACACAAGTCTTGAATGTCAGCATCTCTTCTATAACAGAACTTGTGAAATAGTTAAATTTTGGAGCATTATTATTCAGTGATTTCCCAAATGATGGCTCATTTGTCCTCACATCGTAATAATCATCCAGATCATCATCAAGAGTATCATCATACATAATTCTAGCAGAGAATGCTTTTTCAAGGTCTTTTTCAGGATCATGTTCAACATCAGACTCGTCACTTAAAGTAGCAGTTAAATTAAGTTTCTTTTTGAGAATGGTGTTGGCACATTCATTAGCATAATGACCATATCCAGAATATGCATCACATTTAACATTCTTCCTATAATCTTGGTCAAATCTAAACCTGTTTCCTCTTTCTAATTGTCTAGAAGGATTAAAAGTGTTTTTCCTAATAGGCAATTGTTGAGTATTGTTAATCTGGACCTTATGTTGAATGTTATCCTTAAACTTATTGTTCTTGTTCCTCATTAATGTCTTAAACTGTTTAGTAATAAATGTCATGTAATCAGGACTGTTAAGATATTCCTCAATATCGTCTTCATCAGAATCTATTTCAGTAACATATAGAGACTTTCCAGAACCTGATGATCCAAATGATGAGGCATCACCTTTGAGAACAAGCACTTTATTTTCATTATCAGTCTTTTCAGATATGTTCATTTCATAAGTTTTCAAAATACCAATCAATTCATTTTGACTTAACACATCAGTATCCTTAGCTTCTTCTATAACACATATCTTAGGTTCAAAACGTTTAGGAACTGATCTAAGAATTGTATGTACTAACCTCATGTTGGATATTGGATCTCCAAGAGAGTGAGCTTCATTTGAAATATCAGTCAGCTTTTCATTGTAAGATGAAATAGTTTCATCTTCTTTCATCTTGAGATTTTCGAACTTGGTTCCAAGCATACGAAGTCTGGTTCTTCGTACACTGTCCAACCCTTCACAATGCTCTTGTAGCCTATCCCATGCATCCTTCGAAGAAATGCAGTTTGAGATGGTTTTGAACACTGAGGCATCAGTTGAAGTGAAAATTGCATTCAATGCCTTTGAATTGTAACTTGCAGGTGTGATTTCTTCATTAGTCCAGTCAAGCTCTCTCTTGATCCGAGCTTCATTGTCTTCATCCGTTGTGGTTCTTGGTTGAGCCCAACCAGCAAGAACACTCCTCCAGGCTCGTTCATTAATGGATTTGATGTACATTCTCATCTTTGGTTTCCAAAAGGCATAATTCATGTCATCTAGAATCGGAGGATTTAGTGCGGGTGAAAGTGGATACTCCATTTCATATTTAATTACACACTCTAAGTAGAATCTTTACTTAGTGTATCAAGTAGTTGGCTCTGATACTAACTGAAAGTGTGTGTGCGTGCGAAATCAGAGATGTTGTCTATCGTGTTGGCACTGTCCAGACAACACTATGCATCGGAAATTAAAATGCACGTACTGAAAATAGAAGTATTCAAAATTTGCATAGATTATAAAATAATCTATGTTGTTCACTATATTAAAATATGTGAAACGAATTACAACCTCTTAGAGGTGTACAATAACACTATAATAAGTGTAGATGATTTACTAGATCCTATGAAACTATCTCCCTCATAGATCTATGCATATAACCTAGTAAATAAGACCATGTTCAAACACACTATTATTCGGGTTTACAATAATGTGAAGAACTACAAGAAGAAACAATGATTTTCCTAACCAGAAGCGTATAGAGCGTTCAATAGTGTAGTGATCGATTTCAGTTTTTCTTCTTGTATATCTTGTGTTGAGCATGGACGAAAAAATCGCGAAATTTTGCCGAAATATCGGTATTTTTGGCCCACCGATATGGATATTCACGTGAACGAGATTTTTTCTAAAATGTCGGTAAAATATCGGGAAATATCGGAAAATATCGATATCGATATCGTTTGAATCTAGTACATAATTTTTAAAATATCGGGATATATCGTCGAAATATCGGTGATATATCGGTGGAATATCGGAAATATCGAATTGCTTGTTTTTTTTGACAAATTTGTTGAATTCTAGACAATTAATCACTTATAAGTCATTCAAATTTGTTACTTTGTAGAGTTTGTCTTGTGTTAAATAATTATGAACAATTATTGTATTGCTTTACACTAATTTTGTATTTTGTTAATTGTTGTTGATATGTTTGTCATTAAAACAATATTTTGTTGTGATTTTAGTCTAAATTTATGTATTAAAGTTAGTTATAATATTCTCTAAAATTTCATGTTAAATTTCTATCATTTTAACAAAATTTCCATCAATTTTCTATTTTTACCGATATCGATATTTCCACCGATATATCCGGAAATTTAAGGTACCGATATTTCCACCGATACCGATATTTTTGTCCTTGGTGTTGAGGCAGCTACTGTATTTATAGGCTTCATGGACGAACTACCTTCAACTCCTATGATCATCACAGCCGTGAGATCAAGCGGTTAAGAAACTTCTCTCCACCACTTCTAGAATGTAGGGATTTGTTATACCATGTCTAATAACTTCTCACTCCCACGCAGTGGCATGACTTGGTATTGCCCACGTCTTCTAACTGCTCTGGGGACATCATTAGACAACAAGCGTAAGATCGGAGTTAGTGAGAAAAGGAAGGACAAATTCTAATGTTGTCATAAGTGTTGGGAACATTAAACACAACACTCGGCTCACTACAAAAAATTCTTAAATTAGAGACCAAAGTTTTGAGACCGTCATAAAACGGTCTCAAATAAAGACTGATTTGAGACCATTTTGAAAAAATTACGAATTTTGAGGCCGATTTCATTTCAGTCTTTAATTTTATGTATTCAGACCGTTTAGAGACCGTATTGACGGTCTCTAACCTGAAATTAAATTTCTGATTTTAAATTTTGTTTTGAGACCGCATTAGCGGTCTTTAATTGGTATTAAGAATTTCAATTCCCAAATTTTATTTTGACCGTCATTTTTGCCCGCTCATTTAGAGACCGTTTTGTGAATATGGTCTCTAACCCGTTTGTAACCCGTCTATAAACCCTAGTTCATTTGTACCGCCTCTTTCACTTTCACCCTATGCAATTTCTCACGACCCTCGCGATTCTCTCTTGCAGCGACTAGAGTTGGCAAATTGGACCGTCCGGCCAGGCCCATCTGGCCAAGCGATGTTCGTGTGTTGGGTCGGGCCGGCCCATGAATTTGTCAGGCCTATAAAATGTGAGCCCAACCTAGCCCACTAGACTAGCGGGCCGGCCCATGAAATATTTTTAGCAAAAATTTATATATAAATGTTGTATTGGTCATATACTCACATATAATTTTTATTTATACAAATAATAATAATTAAAAATATGCAATACTAACGTATTAACTATACATAATTCATAAACGGTCATAATCAGTATAATATTACACTCTATAACAACTTCAAATAAAATTATAAATAATTCACAAGTTCAAATTTCAAAGTCAAAATAAAATAAAAATACAATAACATTTAAATATAAAATACTTTACTTATTTTAATTATCTATTTTTTAAAAAAAAATATTGATCGGGCCAAACGGGTTGTCCATGGGCCAGCGGGCCAAATTCAGCCTAGCCCATTAGGCTCACTGGTTCCATCGGGTCAGGCCAAATAGGCCCAGTTCTATATGAGCCTCTAATTTTAGAGCCCAACCCATCCTATGTTTCGGGTTGACCGAGCCAGCCCATCGGATCGGGCCCAAATTGCTGGCTCTAGACGCGACGACTCCAACTCCGTCCTTGTTCTTAAGAAGATATCGCTGACGCCGCCTCTTCGCCGCCGCCTGTTGGTTATCAATCGTCTCCACCGAATTTAAGTTAATGTAATTTTTGGGTTTTTCTATTTTGAGATTCTGTTTGAAAGAATTGATACTAGAATGTTTAAAAGATGAGAGAAATAAATTGATGAGAAAAAATATTAGATGAGTATGAGATTAAATATAATAAAATTATAAATAATATATAAATGATGTGATTGAGAAAGAGAAGGAGAAGGAGAAGGAGAAGAGAAAAAATAATATGAAAAAAAAAATTGAATGAGAAACTTATTGTGGGATTTATAGTGGGATGGAGGGAGTATATAATAAAGAAATTAATTAATATATATATATATATATATATATAATTAATTTTAAAAATTACATAAGACAATTACTTGTCAAAGTGGTGGGTGCCCAGTAATGAGCACCCATCCGGGATCAATTCCCACCAAGACCAAATAAATGGTCATTTAAATAAAGTGGGTGTGGGTGGGTATGGGGTTCGGGTCGGGTGTGTCAGTTCGGGTCGGGTTAGGTGGGTCGGCTGTGGGTTCGGGTCGGGTGTGTCGGGTCAGGGCAGGTGTGGGTTCGGTTCGGGTCAGGTTTGGGTTTAGTTCGGCCGCGTGGGTCGGGGTTCGATACCGGATGTGACGGTCTCTAAATTAAAGATCGTTTTGAGACCGTCTTAGGGCCCGAAAAAAGTTCGAGACGACCAATTGTTTGAGACCGTTTGTTGACCGCTACAATTTAGAGACCTAAAAAAATCGGTCTATAATTTGAGACCGATACATGAAAACAGTCTCAAAAATATTTAAAACGAACCTAATAGTGACCAACAAAAAACGGTCTCAAAACGATCTCTAATGCATTTAGAGACCATTTTTACGGTCTCTATAATTGGTTGTTAATTGAGATGTTTTTTGTAGTGGTTGTTAGTGTTGGATCATTAAACATAACACTTGTATCAACATAAACAAATATAATTTTAAACATAAATATTTTCTAGAAAATTATACTATATATTTGATTTTTTAATTAATAAAAATAATAAGTGGCACAAAAGCTAAGGTCATAAATTAATTCTCAATGTTGCAATCTTTAGATATGGCTAGATATATGGTCGGTTTATACGAGTAGCAATAACATCTTATCATAGACAAAATTATTAAAATAAAACTAGAAAGCACTTAGAAAATATCGAAAATTACATAATTTCAACAATGGTTGATTTTCGAGCTTTTTCAAAATAACAGGCTATCTCCTTCGATCCCATTGACATTTGCATTCATGATTTTTTCCAGTCAAACCTTTTCTGAAAGTTTGTTGATTGTCCACCAGCAAAATAGATACCATCGGTTCTTACTTCCCATATGCATAAACCACTAACACATTCATCTTTATTTTGGGATTTAAAAACATCAAAAGCAACGTCCTGATTTTTCCACCAAACATGACAAAAAAATAAGGTTCTATCAGTAAAGCTATTACAAAAACTAAAGTTATAGTCACCATCTTTCACGACTGTGTGATATCCAAGATCGTTATCTCCAGATGCACAATGCAACTTTTCTATCTGATCTGGAAGTCTATTGATCACGTGAACTTCATATTCACGGACGATGAAACATTTCTTTGCAGATATCAATGATGATTGGAAAATGGCAACTAGGAGAATGAAATAAGTTAGGAAAATCTTCATAGTTATGCAAGTATATTCAACCTTGCTCGTAATTTTAAGAGTGAAAAAAAACATTATTTATAGGGCGTGAATGACATAATTTTTAGGTAATTAATCACATGATTCTGCATTAAAGTAAATATTTTAACAATTTTCTTAGTTTTATTATGTATAGTAGTAGTATTAATTATTTTAAAATGTCACCTTTGTACCAGCCAAAAGATACCAAATAGTAACTAATCTTACTTTTTGCAGAATTTGTACCTACCAAGACTTCATATCAGTTTTTATAATTTTCTTTTATTTGTTTATTCCTTATTAATTTTTATATATATATAATTTTTTTTAACATTTCGTAATCTCAAAGATTTCACTTATTTATTCTGTATGACATTACTACTTATCTTACATACATTAATAAAATTAAAAGGATATTAATGTTCTTATATATTTTATCATATTTTTTTAATTTTTATGTCCAATCAATCTGAAGATAGTTTTGATAGGGAAGGAGTAAATAACATATCATTTCACCCCATTTCTTTATCACGCAATATACATAAATTCAATTCAGAAGATCATATCATAATATATTTACTTTTCTTATTATTCTATTTATTTTAATTGACTGAATATGTAAATATTATGTGTACATTTATTGCACTGCCTATATGAGAAGAAGTCTACTCTGACGTGATATAAAATTTGGAATAATATTTTAGAACATATATCGCTAATTAACTATACATTCGAAATTTAATTAAGAGGTCGATTATATATATGGTGTTTGACGTACACCATATAAATTAATTTGTTGTTTGATTTAGAATGTTATTTCGGTTGTGACGATTGATCCGGCCAATTAATTTATATGGCCACCAGGCCCACTACAAAATGTGTTTAATGCAAATGATAAAACATGTACTTCTATTATTAATAGTCAATTTTCATGTAGTGGTATGAGATGCATCGTAGTTTTTTTTGTCAAACCCATCATACATATTTTTATAGATGCATGCGTATTTATATAAATTTATATACATATTAATGTATATATATGTATGTTCAAAATATTCCATACTATGAAAGACTATTTAGACAATTACATATTTTAAATTGAATTACTTAATGTAGATATTGTATATATTAAAATTAATTAAAACTTAGGCACGGCGGAAATAATTTAACCCGAGGAATCCTTATACGGGACGAGTTTCAGATCCATGAATTTTTCGGCAGGACGTGACGGAAAACAGGACAAACCCGTTCCAAAGCCGCTTCATTGTCATCCCTACATTCTTACACTAATAACAAATTAAAAAATATATGTATGTAATAATTTTATTGTTAAATTATTTCGTGATAGTGATTAGTTTTGGTTAAAGCTTTTTTTTTTTTATAATGATACGTGGGGATTGGGGATGAATGTCAAAATAGGTCGCCAGATCAGAAGCTCCCTCAAGGTCTCGTCTACAAGCAGCCATCAGCTAATAGGTGACCTAAAAGCACTTTGACAACACTTTTAATATAATTAAATAGATCATTTTTAGATAATTAATACTATAAATTAATTAATTACATTCTTCTTGTAAAAGCTGGAACTTTAAAATGAAATTAAAAACAATATTCTTTCATTTAGTTTCACGCTCAAATATCCTGAATTTAATTTTTACTCATAGCTAGCAAACTCCACCCGATCATATTAAATTATTTATTCGATGGACTTCCTTCGTAAAAAGTAGATGCGATAATCCGATTCACGAGTAAAAAAAAGTGTTAGAGAATTAATATAAACGAATTAATTTTACACGTTTACACAAGTTTTGGTCCCAGAAGTGAGTTTAAGATTGAACGAAGTAAAAGTGTAGAGGGAAGGGATGAATAGACTTTTAAACTTTTTTCAAAATATATTAGAGTGTAAAGTTTAGTCTGCTGATATTACACGGCTGATTTTTAGTCTGCTGATTTCACAATCAGTTAACTAACAAACAACTTAGTTATATCTTTCAGTTTAGAATGCCGATTTAATGAGCCCTTATGATTATACTCACTTAACCTATGAAAATACTTTGTGTGATCTTGTTTGTAAGTCTACTCGTCTACTCAGTTAGATTTTACAATCCGACTGTTTATACGAATAATCTTCTAAAAAAATAATGAAATATGAAATACTGTAAAGTAAATTCGAGACACGAGATTTTATAGTGGTTCGACCAAATTGTGAAATTCACTTCTTGTGGTTTTGAGTTCAAGTCTAAGATTTTGATCTTTTCGATTACACCACCAGTTGTATTTTCGATCTACTAGTAATGTAGAGAAACTAGCACTCTTTACAACGAACTTATCCAACTAAAAATGAATAAAAATTTCTTGAATCTTCTAAGTCTTTTGATCTTCTTCTACGAACTTGGCTTCTTCTTTGATCTTCAATAAACTCTGCGAGTTTCTTGCTTCTTACTTTGATTCGCTCTAATTGCTTATTCATTCTCAATAGTTTCAGTAGTCTTCCACGAATGAAGATCTTCAGGTATTTATAGACTTTAGTTCGCAAGTTAGCCGTTGAAAGTAACTAACTCTTGAAAATAACTATAAAACCATTTTTGTAACTTTCTTTAACCATTTCTTTAATTCAATTATATTCTTCATGACTTCTTTTTAGTTATTCTGTTACTTTAGAATATCCTTCCTTCTAACTGTCTTCGATCAGATAAATTTTTCAAACTTCTTCTTCAACTGAGTAAGTACTTTACTTAAGTACCTTACTTACACTACAAGAAAACTGCAATTTAGCCGCGAAAAAATTTGTTGCTAATTCTAATATTTTCGTCGCTAACGTGAGTTAGCAATGAAATAATTTTATTGCAGAATTTGTTGCTATATGCCCATAGCTAACGTGTTTGCGACAAAAAAAATTAATTTTGTCGCAAATGTTTGCGATGAAAAATTGAGTTTCATCGCAAAATATTAGCGACGAAAATTTGAGTTTCATCGCAAAATATTAGCGACAAAAATTTGAGTTTCATCGCAAAATATTAGCGACGAAAATATAAGTTTCGTCGCAAAATGTTAGCGACGAAAATATGAGTTTCATCACAAAATGTTAGCGAGGAAAATCAAACATTTGTCGCAAACACGTTAGCGACGGGTGTATAGCAACAAATTCCGCGACAAAATTATTTCATCGCTAACTCACAAATATTAGAATTTTTGTTGCTAATATTTGGCTATGATATCCGATTTACGAATCATTTTCTAAACCCACTTCCGTACTCGACCAACCCGGCCAACCCGCACCAACACCCAACCCGCCCCAACCCACACCCGACCCACCCCAACCGAACCAATTCAATCGTTCTCTAAACCCACTTCTGCACTCGACCCGCCCCAACCCGCATCAACACTCGAACCGACCCACCCCAACCCGTACCCAACCCACACCCGCCCCATCCCAACCCAACGCAACCCAACCCGCACCCACATAATTCCCCCATTTTATTTAAATAAATATTTTATTTGGTCTTAGTGGGAATTGAACCCGGGTGGATGGGCGCCCATAGCTGGGCGCCTACCATTCGGGCAGACAGCTCTTTGATTCATTTTTTAATATTAATTATATATGTATTCAGTTGTTACTAATTTAGTTATTTTTACTCATTTAATTTAATAATCTATTTCACATTTATTAATTGATTAATTTTTAACCTGTAACAACTATATATGTATATATATATTGTAATTTTTAAAACAATTCCAATTGTAAAAAATCAATGTTACTTTAAAAATTTTTTAAAAATAATAAATATTACAACCAATCTTCATTCTTCCATCTTTAATTATGTCCATCTTCATTTGCATCATCATATTTATAAATATTTTTATAAACATTCATACTAATTTATAAGACATAAAATTTGGAGAATTATTAAACATTTAATTATATAAATCGATTTTCTTGATTTAATAAGCATAGTTTATTTAATATTAGCCACAAAATATAATTATCATTGTTGTTCTTATTATTAACAACAAAATAAAATAATTTGATAAAAGTGTAGCGATAAAATATTTTAATTTTGTTGCAAATATTAATTCCAAGAAATTAGCCACAAAAAATATATTTCATCGCAAAATAATAGCGACTAAATATAATTTTCATTGTTGTCCTAATTATTAACAACAAAATAAAAGAATTTGTTGCTAGTTTAGCGATGAAATATTTTTATTTCATCGCAAAAAGTAATTTCAATAAATTAGCCACAAAAAATTATATTTCATCGCAAAATATTAGTGACAAAATATAATTTTCATGTTGTTCTGATTATTAACAACAAAATGCAGCAATACGTTGCTAGTATAGCGATGAAATATTTTTATTTCATCGCAAAAAGTAATTTCAATAAATTAGCCACAAAAAATTATATTTCATCGCAAAATATTAGCGACAAAATATAATTTTCATTGTTGTTCTGATTATTAACAACAAAATGAAGCAATACGTTGCTAATATAGCAATGAAATATTTTAATTTCATCGCAAAAAATAATTTCAATAAATTAGCCACAAAAATTTATATTTCATCGTAAAATATTAGTAAGAAAATATAATTGTCATTGTTGCTCTGATTATTAACAACAAAATGATGTAGTTTGTTGCTAGTAAAGTGATTAAATATATAAATTTTGTTGCAAAAATTAATTTGAAGAAATTAGCCACAAAAATTTCTATTTCCTCGCAAAATATTAGCAACGGAATATAATTTTCATTTTTGTTCTGATTATTAACAACAAAATGAAGCAATTTGCTGCTAATATAGCGATGAAATATATAAAATTTGTTGCAAAAATTAATTTCAAAAAATTAGCCACAAAAATTTCTATTTAATCACAAAATATTAGCAACGAAATATAATTTTCATAGTTTTTTTGATTATTAACAACAAAATGAAGCAAATTGTTGCTAATATAGCGATGAAATATATAAATTTTGTTGTAAAAAATAATTTCAAGAAATTAGCCAAGAAAATTTCTATTTCATCGCAAAATATTAGCGATGAAATATAATTTTCATTGTTGTTTTGATTATTAACAACAAAATGAAACAATTTGTTGCTAATATAGCTATGAAATATATATATTTTGTTGCAAATATTAAATCTAACAATTTAGCCGCGAAAATTTATATTTCGTTGCTAAAAATTGATTTTAGCGATGAAATTTAGATTTGTCGCAAAATTTTCGTCGCTATTCCCCCCATTTCTTGTAGTGTTAATTAAGTACCTTGGTGATCTTCTAGTCTTATGACTTCAGCTTCCTTAGTACTTTTCTTAAGTATAGTCTTCTTATCTTCACTTCTATACTTCTCTTCTTATATCTTCTATTCTTTGAACTCTGCTGACCGAACTTTAGTCTTCTGATCATTCTTCTTTGCTGATCATGAGGTCTTCTTAACCTGTTCTTATACTAAAGTAGAGTATTTCTAAGCCTACACTATAAGTTGACTATACAATCATTATCAGCTTAGTTCTTAATATTTAGATTATTTCAATCATATCATTCATTAGATAATATCAGATCATGTATCAGATTACTATATCAGATGACTTAGTTAGGATGACTTGTTTTAACTAACTTTCATTATACTAATTATCTTCAAGTTTTTGGCCATCAAAACTTATATTCATCAAAATATATTATTTCATAGGACTTTGACTATTTTGTCTAGGATTCATATCCCAACAAGTTGAACTTTGTGGTTCAAACCAATGAACAAAGTGCCACGTACTTGGGCTCAACCCCAAAAGCCTCAAGTAGTAGAGGCTTCGTTTTGGATCCTTGTAGAAGATTCGAGGAAGTACACCCATGAGTCGGTGACGGCTTCTAGCTAGCATAGCTTTTCTGAAGCGCTCATTGCATATATATATGGAGAAAAAATGGAAAAAATTTCTGTTATTTTGTCAAAAAATGGAAGAGCGAAAGATAATGAGATGAACGAAAAATACATTTCTTGAATGAGTGAGTGGTAGAATAACAAATGGTTTTAACTCTAGCTATGATTTTTTTTTTTTTGATTAAATGATCATTAAAATGAAATTTGGTTTAATTAAACAAATTTTTTTTTTTTCATTTTAGGCACATTATTTTCTCTATCTCTCAATCACATCACTTATACTTTATCTATTATTTTATCATATTTCATCTCATATTCATCTATTATTTTATCACTTTATCTATTATTTTATCGTACTTCATCTCATATTAATCTATTATTTTCTCTCTCACTATCACATTAGTACTTATACAACATCTATTGTTTAATCATATTTTTTAATCAAAAAAAAAAAAAAAAAAAGAGAAACTTAATTTATGTGATGATGTGGCTTCTCTAAAAGCCTTCATTTTAAAAACTCTTAATTTATGTAATTTTAATTTTTTTAAATAATTTTCTCTTTCCTCTGCTTTCTCTCTCTTTCAAAATTTTAATTTTTAAAACTATTTTTTTTTTCTTTTCAATTATCTCTCTTCTTCACTTCTTCATCATATATTTTCTAATTACAATTATAATTTATTTTATAATATCAATTATGCATTTTTAAAATTTTTCTTTCTCATTATTCTCTCATTTCTACGAGGATATATAAAATTGCATATATATACATTTAAAAAGAATTATACGGAGTATTATACATTTTAAAAAAATCTCTTTATTCTCTCATTTCTACTAGGATATGTATAAAATTGCATATATATATTTTAGAATCGGGAAAAACAGAAAACACGACCAGGAAAAAGGGGTTCGATTTCAGAGAGATGGTGTTGAGGAATCAATCGATTGGGAAGATAGAGTGGAGAAACTGGACTCCAAGTCTATTATTGAGGACATGATTGATGAGGTTCAATAATTTATGTTCTTAGTGAATATAAAATGGGTCTGGATATCTACACCCTCGAAATTACTCTGTACACCCATTGATTGTACAAGTAGTTAAAAAATGTTGTACTTGTGGATGCATAAAGCAATTTGGTGGGTGTTAGTAGTCGCGCCCTATAAATATTCGATCATGAAAACGAGATGTAAACAGAATGCACCTCTTCTTCTTCCTTAGAAATACACTCTCCTTTTTATGTTACGAGCTTAAATACGAAAAAAATTTAATGTGAGACGATCTCACAGTATGCGACAATGTGCGTCTTAGCTAGGCATGTTGTTCGTTATTTCTCTTTTCTATGGTAAATTGATAATTCAATGAATTTAAATGTGTGGTGTGTTGTACGATTCATTCCTAATTTTATATGTGAGCATGTTACATAATTCGTTAACCCTCAGTTAACAATTGAACAATATATATGTTAGAAAAGAGTAACGTACATAGATGCCAAAAACACTTTTTAGAAAACGAAGAATCGAGACTTGTGTAAACACAATTTTTTTAAAATAATATTCGTCATTCACTTTCGGTGCTAGTGACTATTAGGACGTTTGTTTTTCAGGATACAACGATTAAATTGCAAAAATACTAACACAAATATTTTGCTTACGGCGAACCGAGAAATTGCCCGAAAAATATCACCGGAGTGTCAAGAAAATTTTAACAAATACAAGAAGTAAGAAAAACAAATGCCAAAATGTGTTTGATCTCTCCAATTTTTCTCCAATTTTTCGTGTGTTTTTTAGGACTAGCTTATGGAATGAACCTATTTATAGCCAACCCAAATGTATTATGTAGCCGCAATAAATATTGCAATTAAATTGGACCAAAACTGAAAAATTGACCAAAATTGTCATTTGAATTAAATGACAACTTTTATGAATTTTTCAAAACACATCCGTAACCTTCATGCATTTTAATTCACACACAAGAGTAACCTACTGAATTCAATGCATGCGTGTAACCTTGGGCCATTAACCAAAATTCAAATTGAAAAACTGCCCGAAATTTAATTTATTTCGATAGTTACAAATGGAAAATTCGAGGCAAAAATAGCTTGTTCGTCCGCTATCACACTGGTGCGACATTCGTGTAATATTTACAAGCTACTAATGAGTTCATTATGCCCATTTCCTCATTAGATATTTTTCAATATAGGACAAAAACCGCTTCATTTTTTTCTACTCAAATTTCGGTTACAACAATTATTTTAAAAACCATTTTGCATTCATTCCAACTCCTCAATGGGTGAATGAGATATCGAGTCGAAACTCACTTCGAAACACATTTTCCAACAATATATACAAGGACGGAGGGACATAGGGCCCAGCGGGGTCACTGGGCCCCCCACCCCTTTTTCTAATTTCTTTAATATATATTTCAAATGGTTTATTTAATTTTTTATTTATAATATTTAAGTTAATCTAGTGCTTCTAAATCAGGAAATCAGGTTTCAATTTATGCTGTTTGCAATGATAATTTTTTTACATTTTACTGTATATATTTTTAAATATAGAATAATCCCTTTGCAAAAAAAATAAAAATAAATTATTAATAGTTGTTTTTCTTAGTTTTTGAATATTGCTATTTTTAACAATTTTGAAACTGTTTCATCCCTTCTTAATCGAAACAATTAAATATTATTCACTCGTTCACATAAGACGTGTTTATTTCTTTTTGCACATATTTTAAAAAATATTGTTTATTTATGAATAAAGTTGATAGGTAGAAAATAAAATATTCTACTCCATAAAATAGAGAGAAGATAAAGTAAGTGTGAATGTGTGATGGAGTATATTTAAAAAAAAATATACACATTTTATGTGGACAGTCCAAAAAGAAAAATAAAAACTCTTATATTGTTACGTCGAGTTACATTTATTTTTATCTATTACGTTACATTTTTACACTACAAAAAAAACGCGTTTTAGAGACGGATTTACCGACGGATTTTCCGTCGGCCGCCGATGTTACCGACGGAAAGTTGACCGTCCCCTTTTTCGGCGTCAGTATTTTTTACTGACGGATTTTTGAATTCCGTCGGCATTTCCGACGGATTTGCTGACGGATTTTCCGTCGGAATGGCCGGCGGATTTACCGAGGGATATTCCGTCGGTATTTCGGACAACCCGTTTAACAAACCGGGTCAACATTCTGTCGGTAATTTCGTCGGAAAGAATGAATTAAAATAATTATAAAATAAATTAGAATGAATTAAAATAATTATAAAAGAAATTAATTTTTGAATAAATATTGATTTCGAAATTCACATGCCGACGGAAATTCCGTCGGCATTCGACCGACGGAATATCCGTCGGCAATTTACCGGGGGAATATCCGTCAGTAAAACAAAAAAATGAATAAAAAACTATGATTTCGAAATTCACATATCGACGGAATATCCGTCGCCATTGACCGACGGAATATCCGTTGGCATTTTACCGACGGAATATCCGTCAGTAAAACAAAATATTAATAAAAAAAATATGGGTGGCCGGGGAGGCCCCGACCAGAATTTCATTTTCCGACCACAATTAATTGGATTTGGTTTGTCGAAATATAATGCATGGATACAATTTAGGCTTTAATTTATAACATAAATTCTAACCAACTGCACTATATATGCAAGTCTATATAGATATTTTTAATTGTTATCTAAAGATATTCATATATAATTGGTGACAAAATTACCACTAACACAAACCAATAAATTACATATACTACACAAACCAATAAATTACATAAATTTGATGTTTGCATTACTAACAACACTGTTAATATTCAAAATAGCACAAATATATAAAGAAACATTTCAAAATATTATACTTCCAATCTAAGAGTGTAAGAATGTTGACTTCAATAACTTGTAGATCAACTTTAATTAAAATTTCGTCACACAAGAATCATCAAAACATTAAACTACATTAATTAATTAATAAATTACCTTCCCAGTGAAAATGATAACTCCGATTGAATTATCATCTCTAGCATCGTTAAAAGCACGCATTAATCGTAATCTACACAAACCAATAAATTACATATACTACACAATTCGGAAGTAAGGCCTCGTCTTTGCTTTTGAGCCCACAATTCGTCGTTTTCATCATCATCCGAAACTGAAATACAAAATCAAATCAATTTGTTCAAACAACAAAATACAAATTGACAACTCAAAAAAAATAAAGGAAAGCGTACCGATGGTTTACGACGCGGAGAGAGGACGGCGGAGGGGAGGAGGAGGAGGCGCCGCCACTGTGCGAGAGAGGCGACGGCCACTTGCCGAAAAAAAAAATCCTACTTTTTTCGGGTAAAAGGGGAGGAAGGAGGGAGGAGGAGTGAGAAGCTGGATACAGAGGTTTGGGTGGGGGAGGAGGCGGCGGCGGCGGCGTTGCTGAGCGAGGGAGGCGAGGTGGGAGAGAGGAAATTTCGGAAAGAAAACCCTAGGTTGAGGTTTTATATAAGGGTAAATACCGACGGATAATCCGTCGGTATTTTTCAAAAAGTAAATACTGACGGAATGTGAATTCCGTCAACATTTTGGTGATTTTTTTTATTTTATTTTTTAAATAATTCAATTTTTTCTATATACTTACTAAATTACCAAAATATTTTTTTAAAAAATCACGAAATTCATTTCTTCCACATATATTAATAAATATATTGGTTGTGGCTTATATTTATAGTAAATTTAATTTTTATAATTTGTACCTAAATGATAAATAATTAATTAACTTTTATAAAATAAGAAATAAATACATTACATTAATTGAATTAATTTTCATCTTCATCGTCTTCATCCTTATCCTCCTCCTCCTCATCATCATCTTCCTCATCCTCATCCTCCTCCTCATCCTCATCCTCATCTTCTTCATTCTCCTCTTCATTCTCCTCTTCATCCTCATCTTCATCCTCTTCTTCATCCCCCTCCTCTTCACCTTCAATTTCGATTAATTGGGGATTTGCAACCGTCAAGGGTACAGAAAGATTGAAATCTCCCGTAAAGACTTCAGTTGGAGTCTCTATTTGTTCTGCTTGAAATGGAGATTCATATTCAGTATTTTTGTCCTTTTTAGGGACTTCTACCATTGACCTTCCCTTTACTTTGCAAACAGCGTGCCATTCATAACCACGTGGAGCTCCCGGATATGTGCAGTAGTATACTTGAGATACTTGATGGGCAAATACAAATGGATCATCCCCAACATACGCCCTTTTCGAACTAACATCAACGAGCTTGTACTCCGGGTGAATTCTTGTTCCTAGATGGCCTGAATCAAACCAATGACACTTGAACAACACTACAGTCTTTGTTGGATATCCTGGATATTCTACTTCGACGACTTCCCGTAACACCCCAAAGTAATCACTTGCATATGCATTGTAATTCGCACTGCTAACGCAGACGCCACTGTTGGTAGTTGCCTTTGTCGATGCATACCCAGACGTATGAAATCTGTAGCCCTTCACAATATAACCGTTGTAAGTCTTTACACGACGTAGTGGTCCCTTGCTGAGATCTCGTAAGAATCGACTGTCTAGAGCGTTATCCCGTCCCTATACGGCTCAATTTAAAATTAATTAAAATAAATATTAATTTATTTACGTAAAACATAATTAATTAAATGGTACTCACATAACGTTCGAACCATCGGGAAAATTCACGTTGAATACGAGCATCTATATATGCATCTGAGATGTTTGGTTCTGCTCGTCGTAGTTCTTGAGTGTACATCCTAATTCACAACATTCAAAAACTTGGTTAATATTAAATGACATAAATGAAGTGGTATTTAAATAGACGATTTATATATGAAATACTTACTCAATGTATGGCTGAACTTCATCACAATTCAACAACACATACGTTTGTGCTATTTCCGCCTCCGAGTTCGTCTCCCAATATCGTTCAGTGGGTTTTCCTATTGGCCGTCCCTTAGACTTGAATATGGAGAGCATTCCATCGACCTCTTCACTGATATCGTCAGCGGATGTACCACCGAAGTTACGTGGAGCACTTCTTAACTTTGTGTTGACGTGGTCTTCAAAGTAATAAGAACAAAACATGCCAACCTCTTCATTCAAATAAGCATTCACAATCGATGCTTCAACGTTTGCCTTTTGTTTAGCATTGCGTTTCAAGTTGTGGAGATACCTGATATACACACACACACATATATATATATATATATAACTTATATGAATGCATGTGTAATTGTAATGAAATAAAAAAAGTAAGATTTTACCTTTCAAATGGGTACATCCACCTGTATTGCACCGGACCACAAATTCTCGCTTCATACGCTAAGTGAACGGGTAAGTGTTCCATCGAGTTAAAGAAGCTAGGTGGAAAAATTTGTTCCAACTTACACAAAATCACTGGAATGTCTTCATCTAAACGAATCATATCATCGATCGTGATCGTTGTAGCCGTTAAATCTCTAAAAAATAGACTTAATTCAGTGATAGCCCTCCACACATTGAGAGGAAGAAGTTCTCGGAACGCAATCGGTATCAAGCGTTGCATAAATACATGACAATCATGACTCTTCATCCTTGCAACCTTACCCGTTGTTGTGTCTACGCATCGACTCAAGTTCGACACGTAGCCGTCCGGAAAGTTCAACTCCTTTATCCACCTACACAATCTTTGTTTTTGTGGCTTATCCAGTGTGTAGCTAGCCTTTGGAAATTTACCTATACGCTCATCCTTTTTCAACTCTGGACGGCGACAAAGAGTGTCCAAATCCTCCCGAGACTTTGGAGTGTCTTTCGTCTTGCCTTCCGTGTTCATGATTGTGTGGAACACATTGTCAAACACATTCTTTTCAATGTGCATCACATCCAAATTGTGTCGTATCAATAGTGAACTCCAGTATGGTAAGTCCCAAAAAATACTCCTTTTGTTCCAACCACCCTCAATTCCTCTGTTGTGTTCCGCTGCATTTTCCTCAGTACTTTTTTTCAACCCCGTCACTTGAACCTCATATAACAACCTACGTCCTGTACGGAGAGTAAATTATAAGTGACACTAAAAGCAATAGATAAATATACGTTTAGTACTCGATTATTAAATAAATGTATAAAATACCATCTCGTAGTGGAGGTCGATTGTTTGTGACTGCTCTGTTTTTTACGAAGTTCTTCTTATTTCTTCGAAACGGGTGACCTTGAGGTAAGAACCTACGGTGATTATCGAACCATGAAACTTTTCTACTCACCGGGAGACTGAAAGCTTCACAATATGCACTAGGACCACATCAATCTCTTTATATTGCTTATTCTGACATTTCTTAGCATTACACGGACACCTAATGCAATTTCCACTCATGTAATGTGGCTGGCTTTTCGCAAATTCAACAAATAACACGAGTTCATTATAAAATTCCACATTCACATTTCCTCTAATCATTCTAGGAGTACAATACATCCAACGACAGTCAGGCAAATCCATCTGCTAAACATTTAAGTGGAGCAACACATTACTAAACTAAACTTATAATAAATTCAAACAAAACTTATGATATATATAAAACATGTAATTACATTATATTGAATTTTATATATAGAGTAAATTAAAAATGGTAGAAAATGTACCGTAATTTGATGTTTCTGAATACCCGAGCATGAGCATAAAAAAATTAGGCAGTAGAAAGTTTTGGTGTAAATTTGTAATACGAAAGTGAAGTGGAAAAAAAGAAAGTTTTAGGAATTTCCCGACGGAAATGTCGACGAACTTATCTTTCCGTCGGTATTTCACCGCCCAAAATTTCCGTCAGTTTAAGATAAATGCCGACGGATTATCCGTCGGCATTTATCAAATGGTGAATTCCGACGGAAACTTAATTCCGTCGGCATTTCACCGCCTAAAATTTCCGTCAGTCAAGATAAATGCCGACGGATTATCCGTCGGCATTTATCAAATGGTGAATTCCGACGGAAACTTAATTCCGTCGGCAGTTGGCGTGTTATTATTTTTTTTTTTATTAATTAATTCAATTTTTTGTATATATAGCAACAACACAAAGCTCACACACACCATATTCGATTTTTTCTATTTTGCAAAGAAATATCATGTCTTCTTCATCTTCTATTCGATTTCAGCAAGGCCTTGTTTGTTATTGTGGAAAGGCATGTCGTACATATGCTTCTAAACAACCTAGAAGTAAAGGGAGGATATTTCATAATTGTCCTGACTCCCAAAGTGATGATGGTGGATGTGGTTTCTTTGTATGGGCTGACACTCTAGAAAAGTGTGTTGTTGACAAGAATCAAGGATCTAATCAAAGTGACCAAGAAACTGAAGACATGAAGAAAATGACTCAAGAGATGAAGAAATTGGTTACAGAGATCAAGAATTTGGCTGAAGAAATCAAGGATTTAATCAAAGTGAACAAAATCATTTTGATTGTGCTAGTTGTCATGGTTGCATCTACCACCTTCAAGTGGTTTGGTTAAATATATGTATAATGCACTCTATATGAGGCTATTTTAATTTGTACTAAAATGCACTCTTCAAGTGGTTTAAATCTATATCTAGAATGCACTCTAAATGAGATTATTTTGTACTCAATGAAACAAATGAATGCACCCTATTTTCATCTATACACCAATAAACTACACAAATAAACTGCAATATATAGTTCAACATATTTTTCAACATAAACATAAATATATACATAAAGATAAATAAGTTCAACAGAAAATTAAATAAGTTCAACAGAAAATTAAATAAGTTCAACAAAAAAATAAATTAGTTCAACACAAAATTAAATTGTTCAAATTGTTCAACCAGGATAGTTGCCAGTGCCGGGAAAGTTAAAATATTCATCCATATCATCATTCAAGTTGACGTTGCCACCGTCGGCCTGACCTGCATCTTGACCTGCAGCTTGATCTGGAGCTGGAGCTGGAGCTGGCGGTGGTTGCCCCATCGTCTGTTGATAGATGGCCTCGATCTGCTCAGCAGACATCCCCAACGTCCGACCCGCATTGGTACTCCAGAGGCGAAAGTAGTTCTCGAACGTTGCCATGACGTTCGGATCCGGGACGGCAGTGGAGGATACGGACGGCTGCGATGCACTCCGGGCCGACCGACCACTTGGTGTCCTCACGGCGCTGCTCATCCCACCAAGGCCAAGGACCCAGCTTCCCTTGGAGGTCGGGGCAACGTCAAGGTAAAACTGGTCCACGTCAACAACCGGAGGGGTACCGCTGCTTCCGGATTCAGCAGTAGTCGTGGCGGTGGCTTGCGTCTCAGCCTCTTCAATCCTCTGTCGGACGCTCAACTACATAATTAAAAAATTAAAATTAATTTAATTATCTATATATATATATATATATAATGTAATTAATACATAAATTTAATTAAACTTACGTGGAGGTCAGTAGTGCGCCCGTAGGTGGACGTCTGTGTATCGGTATTAAACGGATGAAGAAGACTCATCCGATCCAAGTGGGTGTGTGGACGTCCAGTCTCCCGCTCCTATTACATATCAAATAAACATATACAAATTAATTTAGATAACTAATATAAAATAATTAACTATAATTATTTAATTTTTAAAAATTAATGAAAACTTACGATAGCAAGTGATTGCTCGAGGACGGACCGAGCTCCCCCCCGATGCACTGCCATCCCGCCTCCAACGTCGGTTCTGCGGTTGGCCCGAGCTTTGTCACACTTGTCTTGATAATCCTGGTCCATCCACTTCTCAACCAACGACTCCCACAGGTCAACACCATCCTCGTCTTTCCCCAGAACAAGATTTTTGTCTTCATCACGCCAGGCCTTTCTCCAGTCGTACATCATGTTCGTGTACCGAGTAGAACAAAGATTGTACCACTTCTCGTAAATAGCGGCGTTCGAGTAGATCGTCGTATCCCAACGGGCCTTTTTCTATACAAATAAATATTCAACATATTTATCAAATAATATGAATAATTAGTTATTTAATAAACTTTAAATATTGTAATTATATACCTGGACTCCTCGAAATAATCATCCTTTTTAGATTGTGGCACCTTCGACCAAGTGATAGCACCCTTAGAAATCTTGCAATCCTTAAAGGATTTTGTGCACATCCTGGACACCTCATTACCGGGCACCAACCTGTAAAATTATTAACAAATTTATAAACTAAAACATTATAAATAAATAAATAAAGTTAATCGTTATTGAATCTCATCAAACATTAGAATTATTGACTTACGCTCCTGAAACGATGTCGATGACTTTCCTTTTGTCTCGAACAGGATGCTGACGAGAAGAGGATGACGAACCAACCGACATCGTAGTCGGCGGCGGCGGCGACACTGCCACAGGAGGAGGAGGAGGAGGAGCCGTCACAGGAACTGATTCATCCCGAGACCTCCTTGCACGTGACCAAAGTGACGACCTACGACGTGAACCCGAACCCTGATTCGGTACTTGTTCACTCATTTGTTTCAATCAATAAAAAATACATAATTTTACTAATTATCAATTTAATGAACATATTGCTAATTTAAAATTTTTACTAATATATCATATTCCTAATTTAATCAACATATTCCTAATTTAAATAAAAACAATATATATATAACCTAATTACAACGTGATACCACCGTCGAACCATCTAATTAACTAATAATTTAAACAATTGATTGAAACATGCATCACCTACATTAAAAATATTTCTAAATTAACATATTCCTAAATTAACAAATCTAAACATAATTAAAATAATACTTTTCTAATTGGAGTTTTCTAATTATCAATTTAATAAACATATTCCTAATTTAATTTTTTTACTAATATAGCATATTCCTAATTTAATTAATCAACATATTCCTAATTTAATCAACAATAACCTAATTTAATTATTATTTTTCTACCTAACTTAATCAATAATAAAAAAATTGAACATATATATTCCTAAATTAACAAACCTAAAACTAATTAAAATAATAATTTTCTAATTTAAACAATTGATTGAAACATGCACTACCTACATTAAAAATATTCTATATCAAAATTACACCATTAAATTAAACTAGTAATTAACTATATAACAATTAATTAATGTATACATATAACAATTAATTAATTAATTAACCTTAAAAACCTACTCGATCTATCAAAATTATTCTTAATCAACAAATTAAATTAACTAACGTACATACTAACATGATCATAATATTTTAACAACTAACTAAATCAATATAACATGCAAATCAACATTAAATTATTCATATTTACATATATCCATGCATAAACATATATAAGTATTAAAATTAAGTAATAAAACTAATTAAGAAAACGTACCGTATCAATGTAATCGAAGAAATTTGCTTCAATAGCCTCGTCCTCGTCTTCGTCTTCCCCACCGAATCCTCACTCACGCACGCCCCCGTTTTTTTTTCTAAAACGAACTGATTGATTTGAGGCCCTTATATATTAAAAAAAAAAAAATTGCCGACGGATTTTCCGTCGGCATTTCCCTCGGTAACCGTTACCTTTTTGGAAAACGAGGCGGTGCGGATTCAACGGGTCAGATGCCGACGGATTATCCGTCGGCATTTTCGTCGGCAAACATATTTCAAAAATCCGTCAGCATTTTCCCTCGGTAAATGCTGACGGAACGGAAATCCGTCAGCATTTCCCTCGGTAAATGCTGACGGATCAGAAATCCGTCAGCATTGACGTTGACTTTTCAATCCGTCAGCATTCCGTCAGCATTTCCGTCGGAAATGCTGACGGATTATAATCCGTCGGCATTTGTCCGTCCCTGTAGCGCACGTTTTTTGTAGTGTTATAGTATGTTAATCGGGCCCCCCACCCCACAAAGTCTGGCTCCGTCACTGAATATATACATCATATATAGTCATTTTTAAATCTTGATCAATGCATGTACATATATTGAGGAAATTTTATTTTTAGTCATACATTCCAAAATAAATCCTTTAAGTTTCAACTTTACAAAATATGTCATTTACCTTTCAATTTTTATCTTTTTTTACATCAATTTTTTTCCTTTATGTTTTGTAGGAATTAAAATTGGTAAAGTTGGTGCCACATATATTTAAAAAAGCCACATCATCATGCCACATCACATTATATTAAAAAAATAGAGCTAATAACACCCCAAAATATTCTATACACACCCCATAATTTTAAATACAAAAATAAATGTATATTTCGTATAAAATAACTAAGTAACTGTTACATAAATAAAGAGTAAAATAATTTTAAAAAATAACTTGAAAAAATATGAAACAAAATAAATTTCAGAAGCAAAACCACATGGTGTTACATTTGTTAATTATGTGAATCTTATTTTACTCTATTAATTGAAACGTATAACTAGATGCAAATAAATTTTTGGGCTAGTTTTATGTGAAATATTGCATATTTGCATTTCAGCCATTCACACTCACATTCTTTATAAATACACCAACCGACAGCTCAACCCACATTTTTTTATAAATACACTCACTGACAGTTCAATTCACACCCATATTTTTTATAAATACACCACTAGCAGAAATTGTACTTAGTTGTCTTCTCCGAACAGTTTTCGGCCACCCCAGGTCGCGGTCGAACGCTGCAATTTACGACGGCCTTAATATTTAAATATTTTTTATTTCTTTAAATATTCTTTAATAATTATTATGGATCAATGTTATTTTATATTAATGTATGCAATACTATATGTTACTATATGTTATAATGTGAGTTACTTAATCAATAAAAATTATAGAAAAAAATACTACATAAAAGAATCGGTATTACTATATAAAAAATTATATGTTACTACATACTACAGTTTGAATTACTACATTGAATATGTGTTTGTTACTATATGTAACTTTATCAAATGATTTGCATTACAAAATGGTTATTGTGTTTACTACATGCGATAATATATGTTACTACGTATTAAAATGTGAGTTACTACATTAACAAAAACACTAGAAAAAAACGTGTTACTAAATAAAAGAATTTGTATTATTATATAAAATAGTTTGTATTATTACTATATAAAATAATGTGTGTTACTACATATTACAATTTGAATAACTATATTTAATATCCCGCTTTCGACAATAAAATAAAAGATAAAAATAATCACACAAACTGGTAAAATAAACGGGTTAAAATTTTTGGTCAAAATTAGAACACAAGCGGGCTAGTTGACAAATAAATTAAGAATTAACACAAATGAATTAATGGTGGCCCAATAATATATAATTTCAGCCAATTGACTTAATAAGTCAATATTTTCAGCCCAATTGACTAATTGGTCAATATTGCATGTATGCAATATTGCATATAAGTTTTTGTGTAATTTTTTTGGATGAGGCTACTAACACCCAATACAATGTTATACAAACATCAAATGTTATACACACCCCACTAAAATTTAAAAATTATTTTTTATTAATAAACATACCCTAATTATTTCCAATTTACCCTTTATCCCTCAAAATAAATACAAATTGAATAAAAAAAATGATTTAAAATTCAATTAAATGATTAAAAATATAAATTTTAAAAATTAATTAAAAAAATATTCAATAATATGAGAAACTAAATAAAATTTTAAAATATTTTAAAAAATCAACTACATATTAAAAAATATTTAAATGAAAAAATCAGTTAAATCCAAATAAAATCTAAAAATATTAAATAAATCAAATAAAATTTATAAAATAATTAAATTAAAAATACCAATTAATGATTCAATTTTTAAAAAAACTAAATAAAATAAAAAATGAAATAAAAATCAACTCAATCAAAAATAAATATTATAAAAATTAAATAAAAAAATAAAATCTTACTTTTTTATTGATTTTTTTTAATTTACTTTTTTTTAATGTTTTATTGAATTTTTCAATAATTTTAATTAATTTTTTTTTGATGATTTTTTTTTTAATTTCAGATTCTATTTAATTTTCTAAGATTTTTTTCAAAAAAATTAATTAATTTATGTAAATTAATTATTTTTAAAGATTTTGTTAGTTTTTTTAAAGTACTTTTAAATTTTAATAACATTTTTCAGATTTTTCATGTTATTTTTTAAAATTATTTTACTCTATATTTATGTAAGAGTTACTTAGTTATTTTATACGGAGTATACATTTATTTTTGTATTTAAAATTATGGGGTGTGCATAGAATATTTTGGGGTGTTATTAGCTCTATTTTTTTTAATATAATGTGATGTGGCTTTTTTAAATATATGTGGCACTAACTTTACCAATTTTAATTTCTACAAAACATAAAGGATAAAAATTGATGTAAAAAAGGACAAAAATTGAAAGGTAAATGACTTTGTAAAGTTGAAACTTAAAGAATTTATTTTGAAATGTATCAAACTTATAGGACTAAAAATAAAATTTCCTCTACATATATTCATATATTATTTTTCCAATTAAAGAATATAATTTTAAACATAAATATTTTCTAGAAAATTATACTACGTAGATATTTGATTTTTTTAATTAATAAAAATAATAAGTGGCACAAAAGCTGAGAAAATTATTTCTTAGGTCATAAATTAATTCTCAATGTTGCAATTAGATCTGGCTAGATATATGGTCGGTTGATACGAGTAACAATAACATCTTATCATAGACAAAATTATTAAAATAAAACTAGAAATCACTTAAAAAATATCGAAAATTACATAATTTCAACAATGGTAGATTTTGGAGCTTTTTCAAAATAACAGGCTATCTCCTCCCATTGACATTTGCATTCATGATTTTTTCCAGTCAAACCTTTTCTGATAGTTTATTGGATATTCTCCACCAGAAAAATAGATTCATCTTATTGTTCGTCGCACTTGCAAGTCTCCAAAGGTTGCCGAGTATACAACACAACGCACCACACTCTTTCATTCCCCTCACACGGTATGTTGTTTCGAAGATGCAATCTATTATACATGGTCATGCATGCGACGTTCGCCCACCTTGGTGTTTTTTACGATCGGTTCGTCTTACAAGGTTTCTATTGGGTGCGTCCCGTCGGGTATGCTTTATTGCGTATTAATCTGAATGCCTAGCAGCTACGTCTTTGTTCTCATTTACGTTGCTCGATTAATGTTTTCAATGGTAAACATCTGGTGGTGTCCGTTGGAGATTAAGATGTTTTCGATTCAAGGGCGAATCATCTCACATCCGGGAAGAATGATGGATTTTAAGATGTATTATATTTTGAAGAATATAATTACATGAAAGTTTTAATAGGAGTGGTTATTTTTAGGTTTTAAAAAATTCATAATACGGCTTTCTTTGTGGAGTAGATTTGTTAGTTGATTATTTTCTTGTATAGACAAATTGTAATGTTGAAGAGTGAGTATTTATATTTCTCAAGTGACATTGTTTGAAGGGTAGTTGATATTGAAATTGAGAAGTTGCTTACGTTAGTTGGTGTTCTTGTTCTTCAAACGTGATGGCTTGCATGCGTTGCGCCATCATTCTTATTCATTTAATCAATAATATGTCCCTATTTTGCCCTACGTTTGTGTTGCACTTGTGTCATAAATACATACACATTCTTATTCATTTAACCAATAATACATACAACATCGTGAGGTATATATGATCGTCGTCCTCTTGTATTTTTAAAATTTTATATTATATATGTTGAGATTAATGTAAAATTGATATGTCATCTGATTTTATTTATCAGAAGAGTAGTTAGTCGTATGATCTTGGAGTTCAGTACAAGTTGAGTAAGGCTTACTCAACTGATAAGGTTTAGTGGTCTGATATAGGTGTCAACTAATTTGGGAGGAGTTAGGACAACTCTGCTGATAGCAAGTCATCTGGTCTGATCGATCAGAAGAGTTGGGTCCAAGTCTACTGAAGCTAGCTCACCTGATAAGCATATCAGTTGAGACAAGTCTGCTGCTTTCCAGTTTTCAGAGTTAGTTTATTTCGGTTATTCTGTTAGTTAGTTAGTTTGTTAGTTGCAGTTATCAAGTGCATTGTACATCTATAAATACACCACCAAGTGCATAGATTGTGGGTAATGAGAGTATTGAGAGTGCGTAGGACTTAGTGAATATTCTACGTGAGATATCAAGTTTTGTGAATACTTGTAATCTGTAATCTGTAATCGATCTTTTATTCGTGATTAGTGAAGATAGTCTTCTATCCTCCGTGGACGTAGATCATTTGATCGAACCACGTAAATCCCATGTTCTTTCTTTGAGTTCTTTATTCGTTTCAATTCATTGCGTTTTTTTTTTTTTTTTTTGAGGAAACATAGGACTAAACATTTTGCCAACAAATTGCCCTTTAAAATTTCCTATGCTCTAAAATAACTTATCCACTTCAATTGTCTGAAATGGTAGAATGAACCGCTCGTTGGGCCAGTCGATGCGCCCTCTCATTTATAACTCGTGGTAAATGTATGAATTTGCACACTACAAATTGCTGTGTCAATCGACCAATACTTTCAGCAACACCACTTTCTGGTCCTACTCATTTTTATTTCCTAATTATCATACCAATGGCCTATTTTGAATCCGTTTTGACCACAATTCTTGCATAGCCCATTGATTTCGCCTTTCGTAGACCTATCTCAATCGCCTTCAATTCAGCACCTAGCGAGCTGCGTTGTGGTGGAAATTTTTGGAAAAAGCCTAGCCCACTCCAAATCTTCTCTCCTCCAAATTAAAAGTGCCATCTACTTCCATAATCACCCCTTTTCCAAAATCGATTCCACCTCTGATCCTGGTTGTTTAACTTGTGAAATTGTGTTACAATAGCACTCCAGATAGTGTAAAACCCTATCCCCAACATTGTTGTGAATCCGTTTTATCTTCTTCTGACAATCATGGATTATCATACATCTCTCTCGCGAGATAATTTCATTTTATGTCCTGTAACTTAGGCCTAATCCAGTATATATCCTTTAAGTTTTCACATTTTCAATTTACGTCCTAAGGTGTCCAATTTACATCCTTTTCGGTCCAATTTACGTCCTTTCCACCGGAAAATTGGAATTCCGGTCAAATAGTCCAATTTACATCCTTTATGTTTAAAAATTATAAATTAATAATTAAAAAATTCTGAAAATATCATTAAAAATTCAAAAATCTCATTAAAAATCTAAAAATCTCATTAAAAACTTATAAATTGTCTAAAATAAATATAAAAATTTAAAATTCTAAAAAAATTATAAATTCTACAATTCTAAAAATCTGAAAAATGTTTGTTTTTCTAAATCCTCATAAAAAAAATCTATAAATTAAAATTTTAAAAATGTTTAAAATAAAAAATTCCACAATTTTAAAAATATTGTGAAAATGGATTTGGGACGGTTCCAAAATCGATCAATGTGTGGAACTTCCATTCAACCTCCACGGTAAAATTCCGAAGTTTTTAGAAATTCCAATGAGATTTTGAATTTCTTAATTTTTAAATTACACATTTTCCATTCTTTTAATTGAATAATTTTTTATTTTTTGTATTTTCAAAATTTTAGAATTTTTTATTTTACATATTTTATAAATTGTAATGATATTTTTAGAAATTTTAGTGAGATATTTTAAATTTTATTTTACACATTTTATAGTTTTTAATTTTAAGGAAATTTTTGGATTTTTAATTATACTTTTAGATTTTTTAAATCTTTAATGGGATTTTTAGAAAATAATTTAATTATTAAATTTTAATTTTCAAACTTAAAGGACGTAAATTGGACTATTTGGCCGGAATCCCAATTTATTCCCCACATTCCGGTGAGTTTTAAAATTTTCAGGCGGAAAGGACGTAAATTGGACCAAAAAGGATATAAATCGAAAAACAAAAAACTTAAAGGATATAAACTGGATTAGGCCTAAGTTACAGGACGTAAAATAAAATTTTCTCTCTCTCTCGCCAAATACTCCATGCAATCATGATTACCTTATCCCCATAGAATGGTGGCAACTCCTCCTTTAAGAAACTCAAGAACTGAATAGTCTGTAGGTTCCCTCCCCTCTTTACTATCCCCCGTAGACCCTGCTTTTTCCAAATTTGTTTGACCCCCATACAATGAAAAAGGGCATGTATTGTTGATGGCATGAAATGCCCACAAAGACCACAATGTGGCTGAATTTCGATGTGTCGTTTTGCCAAATTTCCTTCTGTTGCAATAAAATCCCAACACATTTTCCAGCAAAAAATCCGAACTTTAGGTGGTAGTTGCATTTTCCAAATCGAGTTCCACCATTGTTTCCTTTTCTCTTCCTCAGACGTTATGGCCTCACCCATTATCCTTTCTCTCCTCTTTCATTATTTCCAAATAGCCCGATCTAACTGTATATCTACCACTTACCTCATGTTGTCAGAAACATTTGTCATCATCATGTGCCTCTCCAACTATCGTCCTAAGTATCGCCTCTGCCTCGAATGGATAAAAAACCTGCCTCACCATATCTTCATTCCATTCTCTCGTATATGTCAAAAAGCGCGATACATTACTCCCAGCTGCTACCTTCAAAGTTATGCAGCCCTTATGTAATCCTTGCACCCATGCATGCTTGTACAACGATATCATATTTCCATTCCCTAGTAACCATCTAATTCTACATTGCAATACTGGTCTACTTGAGCATAAAGATCTCTATGTAAACGACGAATTACTACCGATATCTGCCTCCATAATGTCCATATGTTTGAAGTATCTCGCTTTAACCACTCTAGCTAGCAGTGTCGATGGATTTTCAATTATGCACCATACCTGTTTTGCCAAAATGGCTTGGTTAAAATGAGACATTTTTCGAAAGCCCATTCCCGCTTCCTCTTTGGGTCGACACATTGCATTCCATTTTTGCCAATGGATCTTATTTCCTCCTTTCTTCTTTCCCCACAAAAAGTTTGCAATCAGAGAGTCCATTTGCGCACATGTTTGCACTGGCAACTTAAAACAAGTCATAACATAGGTAGGTAAAGCTTGTAACACAGACTTGATAAGCACTTCCTTTCCACCTTCCGAAAATTCCTTGTTTTTCCAATTTTCAATCTTCTGTTTCAATCGATCAATGAGATATGAAAACTGAGCCCTTTTTGCTCTCATGGAAAAAGTTGGCAATCCTAGATACATCTGATGCCCTTGCTTCAGCCGCACATTCAAAATATTTTGGACCTCACTCTTATTCCTTGGGCATGTACCCGGACTGAACATGATTGTTGTTTTGTCCAGATTAATCTTTTGTCCTGAGGCCTTTTCATATTTCATCAAAATTCGGTGCACTTTCTTTGCATTACTCTGTGTAGCTTTGAAAAAGAGAATACTATCATCTGCAAAAAGAAGATATGTAATTGTTGGAGCTCCCCTTGCTACCTTCAGTCCTTCTAGACTCCCAACTTCTGCAGCCTTATTAAAGTATGTTGAGAGGCCTGTGCACAGAGCACAAACAAGAAAGGAGATAACGGATCTCCTTCTCTCAATCCTCGTGTAGGTTGGACCTTGCCAATAACTTTGTTATTTACACTGAATGCATAGTTCACTGTCGTTATGCATCTGAGGATTAAAGCGATAATCCTATGAGAAAATCCAAGCTTATGCAATTAAACATCCAGGAACCTCCATTTAACATGATCGTATGCTTTGCTCATGTCAAGTTTCATTACTGCGTATCCTATTGAACTTTTGTTGTGCTTCAGCCAATGCATACATTCAAAACTAATGAGAATGTTGTCCGAAATTTGCATATCTGCAACAAAAGCACTTTGTTTTTCATCGACCACTATAGGTATTACCTTCTTTAACCTATTGGCTATTTCTTTAGCTAAAATCCTATAGCTAACATTGCTCAAGCTAATAGGCCGGTAATCAGTAAGTGTTTCTGGTGATTTGTTCTTTGGAATTAATGTGATAAATTAAATGTTTGATTCCACTCTTCCAGCTCCTTCCCTTTATTCAAGATATCTAGGATCACGTCCGTCATTTATGGTCCTACAACTGGCCACATATATTGATAAAATTTGCCATTAAACCCGTCTGGCCCTGGAGCTTTATTTGGGTGCATATCAAACACCGCTTGCTTTACTTCGTCTCTAGAAAATTCAAAATCCAAGAAATTATTCATATTCCTGGAGACCAGTGGTTCCGTGTATCTGGTGATCTTATTGATATGTTCCACTGTCGGGTCATTAGTTCTAAATAAATTCTCATAGAAAGAATTTAAGTGATGGGTGATGTCTGCCTCCGAAGTCAACCATTGCCCTTCCTCATTCCGAATCTTCATGATTGCATTTCTGCTCCGTCTTTCTGTAGCCCTTCTGTGAAAATATGCCATGTTTCTATCACCACTTTTAACCCAATTGACCCTCGCTCTTTGTTGCCACTTATCCTCTTGTTGAGAAAATAATTTCTCCAATTCAGCCTCTAAAACCTTGATTTCATTTTCAGCACAGTTCGGCCCCTCACTCTCCTCTTTATTGAGAATCAATTTCGAGACTGTTTTAATTCTTTCATCCACATTTCCCACATTCGTCTTTACCCACTGCACGAGCTCCTCACTAAGGTGTCGTAGCCTCGAAGATAATGATGTATTTTCTCCATCCAAATTCCAGATTGGATTCACTTCCTCTTTCAAGGAATCCTCCTGAAACCACGCATTTTCAAAACGAAACGGGCTTGGACGAACCTGTTTCCAACGAACCAGTTTTTGAGTTAATGTTAAACACACAACTCTATGATCCGATCCAAAATACTGTTTGTTGTGGATTGAGAAAGAGTGAAACAGTGCTCTCCAATTTGTTATGGCAAAAAATTTATCGAGTCTTTCCTTAATGTTGTGTGGTTGCCTCCTCTTATTAGTCCAAGTGTACTTGGGTCCCATAAAGCCCGGCTAATGTAGATCCAAATCACGAATAATTTGTCTAAAATTTCCCATATTCCTCCTTATCCGTCCATTAATCGCACCTCCCAATTTCTCATCACTATAGAGGACCTCATTAAAATCGCCCCCCACTAACCATTGTTGTAATAAATCATGTGTTCCCCTAATCTTACGTAAAAGATCAAGAGAATGGTGTCGAAGATTTGCATTAGGATTCCCATAAAAACGTGTAAATTGCCACGAAACCCCATTCCACTGAATATTCACATCAATATGTCCATTTGAGAAGGACTTCAAGTTAACTAGCACCTCATCACTTGCAAATAAGTTTAAACCTCCACTATTTCCTATGGCATCGACAACAAAACAGTAATTAAAATTCAATGTAGCTTTCCAAAGATGAGCTACCCTAGAACTAGAAGGTAGTTTTGATTCCAAAACAAACAACACAGAAAGGTTATTCAAGGTGATAACTCGCCTAATTTTTTGGAGTGCGTTCGGTCCCCTTAAGCCTCTTGCGTTCCATGAAACAATTTTCATGAGGAATAGCAGAGCTGGGACTAACAAACAGTCTATCTACCGGCTGACAATAACTTCTTGAAGAAAATCATCAACAAAAAAACATAATCCAAAGCAACAATTATTTGATCAAAATGGGTGACCCATTACTCAAAGTGCAGTCATTCTTAATGAAAAAAACATCCACATGTCTTGCTTTTGCAGCTACTGGGAGGTTGAGCCAAGAGTACGCACTAAGGCGTAAAGGGGCCGCACAAAGGCGTGAATGGCCGCACGGAGACGTGTGCTATTACACGGTGAAAAAGGAAGAGGAAAGATTTGCCTCTGTTTAGCAGATTTTTTTGTAGGGCCAAAGCATGGAGAAGACGCTATGGAACTCAGCAGAGGCGGACAGACGTGCAGCGGCGTTGTTTGGCTCACGACGGAGAGTAACATTCACTATTTCGTCGCGCCGTCGCGTCTCTTATCTCGATACCAGTACTGATAGAAAGCTCTCTACGGCCTCATTTATTTTAAAGATCTGACAATGTAACACAGACAATATTCCGGCGGAAGAAGCGGCTAGCTTGAAGCAGTAAAAAACTGACCTCGCATAGGAAAGAGAGAGAGACTTTGTGTAAATCGCACTTTCACTATGTGCCAAATCGCACCTACCAAATAAGTAATCGCCCACACTACATCTTCTCGCTCCAATTCATTGCGTTTCTTTGTTGTCTTGTTGTGAGGAATTTTTAAGTGTATACAATTTCATAACAATATATGATCTTTTATTTAGTCTTTCAATTTATAAGAGTTCTTCATTTTGAATTTTAAATAGTATTGATGTAATGATACAATGAGTTTTGCCCTCTTAAAATGAAATTCTAGAATCTGAATTATATAATTACAAATACTCGATCTATTCCCATATACTATTTCTCCAATTAAAAAAATATATAATTTTAAACCTAAATATTTTCTAGAAATATATATTTGATTTTTTTTATTAATTAATAACAATAATAAGTAGCACAAAAAAAATAAAAATTATGCATTAATTTTTTATGTCATAAATTAATTCTCAATATTGCAATATTTAGATATGGTCAAATTTATTGGTTTATATGATCACCAACAACGTCTTACAACAGACATAATTAAAAAAAAAAAAACTAGAAATAACTCCAAAAAATTGAAAAGTTACACTCCAACAATCGTAGATCTTCGAGTTTTCCCAAAATCGCAGGTTACTAAATATAACAAAGTTCACACGAACAGTAGGCAAGTTACCTCGTGCCATTGACATTTCCATTTGTTTGTTTTACTCCAATCAAACCTCTTCTGAAAGTTTGTTGATATACCACCAGCAAAATAGATACCATCGGTTCTTACTTCCCATTTGCATACACCACGAAGGCATTGCTCCTTACTGTTGGATCTAAAAACATCAAAAGCCACATCCTGATTTTCCCACCAAATATGGCAAAAAAATAACGTTCTACCAAGATAGCTATCACAAAAACTAAAATTATAGTCACCATTTACCGCGAGTGTGTGATACCCAAGATCGTCATCCCCAGATGCACAATGCAACTTCTGTATCACGTCTGAAAGTTTATTGATCACATGAACTGTATATCCATCGGTGATCGGACAACGTTTTGCAGATATTCACGATGATTGGAAAATAGCAACTAGGAGAATGAAATATGTTAGGAGAATCTTCATTATTATGTGAGTATGAATTTTTCCCTTGGTCGAGTAAATTTTAAGAGCGGTAAGAACTATATTTATAGGGCTTCAATACATTAAGAAAATTAACTTTTATGGTAATTTAATGCAAATTATCGTAAAAAGGATAAGGACATGCAAAATTAGAATATATATGTATTAAGGAATATTCAAACATTCCTGGTATATAGGACATATATTGTTGTATTTACCTTTTGTATTTATCTCTTCATAAATTTATGTAATTAGTTACAATGTAATTACTCCTATAAACATTGTTCACATGGTATCAGCCTAAACATTGCACCTAAAACCCGCAACCCTAATTTTCTCCCTCTCTCTTTCTGCCTGTTGCCGCCGCCGCCTCTGTGCCGCCGCCGCCTTACTTTTTCGAGCTTGTCCCCCTTGACTACCTCTCTTCAATGGCAGAATCATCAATTCCAATGAATGTTCTCATTCATATGGTCACAGTAAAACTCTCTTCTTCCAACTACCTCCTATGGAAGAAGCAGGTTGTTCCGATGCTTACTTGTGCCGATCTTCTTGATTTTGTGGATGGCTCGTCCGCCCCCCTGCCACTACTCACACTACCTTTGCTGCCTGGAAATCGAAGGATCAGAAGGTCGTTGCTCTTCTTCTCTCCTCCCTCACTGAAGAAACTCTGGCCGAGGTCGTTCAATGTGACACGACCCGCGATACTTGGCTTGCCCTGGAGGATACCTTCAGCCGATCCTCCCAGTCACGCATCACTCAGCTTCGTGAGGAGCTCCTTCTCCTCAAGCGTGATTCCCTTCCTGTTGCCGATTATGGTCGACGTTTTAAAGCGTTATGCGACCAACTGCTCGCTATTGGTAAGCCAGTCGACAAATCTGACATATCGCACTAGTTTCTACGGGGCCTTGTCCCCAAATTCAGCGGATTTGCCGACACCAGAATGGCCCTCTCGCCTGTCCCAACTTTCCGTGACTTACTGCATCAAGCTATTGCCTTTGAGATCATGAATAAGCCTGATCCAGTTGAGCCTGCTCCAGCCGCGTTCTTTGCTCGCCCGAATCTACGCGATCATACTGGTGGTCGCCCTTCTGGGCCTCTTCGTGGTGGTCGCCCCGACTTTTTTGGTGGTCGCGGAGGGCGTAAAGCCTTCGTCCCCCGCTGTCAAATCTGCTGTGGCGAGCACTATGCCAACAAATGCCCTCAACGTTTTTTTCGCGGCCCAGCTCCTCGCCAGCCTGCTCGCTCATCTGTCCGAGGACTCACCCGCCAACCTTGCTCAGACTTTTCACTCGGCCTGCGCCGTCTCCTCGCCGACCTCCTCGGATTGGTATGTTGATTCAGGAGCCTTGGCTCACATGACTCCCAGTACCTCGCACCTGGACTCCTCGGCCCCTTATTCTGGTAATGGTGAGGTTATTGTTGGTAATGACAATTCCTTACATATTTCTCATGTTGGTTTGCACTCACTTTCTAAGGATATTGGCCTTCTAGATGTTCTCGTTGTACCTCACATCACCAAAAACCTTTTATCCATTAGCAAGCTCACGTCTGACTTTCCGATTGATGTTTGCTTCTCTGACAAAACATTTGTTGTTCAGAATCGGGCTACCAAGGAGGTGGTGGCTCAGGGTCGATGTGAGCAGGGGTTGTACGTATTGGAACGGACGCTCCCAGCTTTGGTCGCTGCTTTGAAAAAGCCTGGTGTCGTTCGTGCTTCTTTTGATTTATGGCATTCCCGTTTGGGTCATGTACCTTTTGACATTATTAAAGATCTAAATAGATTAGGGCATCTATCTGTTAGTTCAATTTTACCAAATCCGAAAACTTGCACCCCTTGCCAATTGGCCAAGAGTAAACGATTATCATTCACTATAAATGAAAAACGTGCATATGTAGTTCTTGATTTAGTACATTGCGACATTTGGGGTCCTGCTCCTACTACTGCTACTTCTGGTTTCCGTTATTATGTTGTGTTCGTGGATGATTTTTCTCGTTTTTCTTGGTTATATCCTCTCCGAGCAAAATCAGATTTCTTCGCAACCTTGGTCGCCTTTCACAAGTATGTGTGCAATCAGTTCTCCTCGATCTCCTCGACCCTCAAAGTTTTTCAGAGTGATGGTGGTACAGAGTTTGTCAACAAAGTTGTTCGCAGCTTTATGGCCGAGCACGGCATAGAGCATCGTATGTCATGCCCCTACACCCCTCAGCAGAATGGTCGCGCTGAGCGAAAACATCGACACATCACTGAAACTGGGCTCTATATGTTGTTTCATGCTCGCGCCCCGTCAGAGTTTTGGTTTGATGCTTTTGCCACTGCTGTTCATCTCATCAACCGACTTCCGTCGTTAGTTTTGAGCGGCCTATCACCATTTCAGGTCTTATTCGGCACTATGCCCATTTATGGAAATCTTAAGACATTTGGTTGTCGAGTATTCCCTTATCTTCGAGACTATGCCTTGAACAAACTTTCTCCTCGCAGTCGACCATGTATCTTCTAGGGATACAATAGCCAACATAAGGGTTTTCGGTGCCTTGATCCTACCTCTTCAAAAACTTTTATTACTCGCCATGCCATATTTGATGAAGAGTGCTTCCCTTTTTCAGGAACTGCTCGGCCCATGCCGACCAGTGAGGTGGTCTCATCCTTTCTAGATGTGGAGTCTGACTCCTCACCCGATCTCTCGCCAGGGCCTGTTCCTTCCTCTGCGACCATCCCTTGCTCGGCATGCTCTTTTGACTCTGGCGAGGAACCCCATCCTTTGCCAGCCCCTGTTGCGGGGCCACCTGCTTCCCCTAAACCGGTCGAGCAGCCGCAGCCGACCATTGACCCCCCAACACGGCAACCACGGTCCACGCACCAAATGATCACTCGAGCAAAATCTGGGATTTTTAAACCTAAGTATCCTCTGAACTTGGCCTCCACTGCCTTGATTAGTGCACTCACTGCCTCCTCAGAACCCTGTGGTTTCAAATCGGCCGCCAAGTCTCCTGAATGGTTGGCTGCCATGCAGGAGGAAATCGATGCTCTGTGAGTTAACAAAACTTGGGATCTTGTTCCTCGCCCCCGGAATACGAACATTGTTGGTTCAAAATGGGTTTTTCGAACCAAGTACAAGTCTGATGGTTCAATTGAGCGACACAAAGCCAGACTAGTCGCTCAAGGGTTTACCCAAATCCCTGGCATAGATTTTTCTCACACATTCAGTCCCGTTGTTAAGGCGACAACTGTTCGAGTTATCTTGGCTCTCTTTGTTCGCTTCAACTGGTCCCTCCATCAGCTCGATGTCAAGAATGCCTTTCTCAATGGCTATCTCCAGAAACCAGTTTTTATGGCTCAACCCCCTGGTTTTGTCGATCCTCGGCTCCCTGATTATGTCTGTAAATTGAAAAAGGCATTATATGGTCTCCGCCAAGCTCCCTTAGCTTGGTTCCAGCGATTCAGCTCTTTCTTGCTCGGCATAGGCTTCAAGGAGTGAAAATCTGACTCCTCGTTGTTCTACCTATTTCAAGGCTCCTCGGTTGTCTACCTCCTCTTGTACGTCGATGATATTATTGTCACTGGCAACGACTCGTCTACACTAGCTCGTTTCATTGCTCAGGCGAACAAGGAGTTCGCCCTCAAGGACCTTGGTCGCCTCAACTATTTTCTGGGTTTGGAAATCTCTTACACCTCTTCTGGGTTGTTCGTCGGGCAGTCCAAATATGCTCGCGAAATTCTTGAGCGAGCAGATCTTCAAGATTTCAAGCCCATTGCCACCCCTTTGGCCGCAGGTGAGACCCTGGTCAGCACTGGCCGGTGATCCATTCTCGGATCCGACCCTTTATCGCTCTTTGGTAGGCGCCCTCTAGTATCTCACCATCACTCGACCTGATCTATCCTTCTCGGTAAATCATGTCAGTCAGTTTCTCCAGGCGCCGACCAGCGACCACTTCTCGGCCGTGAAGAGGATTCTTCGCTATGTCAAACACACTATCAATTATGGCCTCTCCTTCACTCGTCGCCCAGACTCATCCGTGGTCGCCTACTCAGATGCCGACTGGGCTCGATGCGTGGAAACTCGTCGTTCTACCTATAGTTATTCAGTCTTCCTAGGTGGGAATCTGGTCTCTTGGAGTGCAAAGAAACAGCCCATAGTAGCTCGCTCCAGTTGTGAATCGGAGTATCGTGCCTTAGCCAACGCAGCTGCCGAGGTCGTTTGGCTCACTTCATTGCTCCGCGAGCTCCGTGTCCTCTGCCTGCTCGCCCTATTCTCCTCTCCGACAAAAATAGTGACCTCTTTCTGAGCCAGGATCCAGTGGCTCACAAGCGGGCCAAACACATTGACATCGACTGTCACTTTGTTCGCGAGCTCGCCTCCGGAAAGCTGTCCACGCAGTTTGTCCCCACGCATCCCCAGCTCGCCGACATCTTCACAAAAATCCTTCCTCGCCCGACGTTTGAGTTCATTCGATCCAAGCTCTGCGTTTTCCCTCATCACACGCATCGCTTGACGGGGGATATTAAGGAATAGTCAAACATTCCTTGTATATAGGACATATATTGTTGTATTTATCTCTTCCTAAATTTATGTAATTAGTTACAATGTAATTACTCTTATAAATACAAGTCATTCCCCACTCATCAATTCAACGGTAATCATATCTCATTGTTCACAATATGACATCTATAATTCATATATTTGGTTATTTATGGAATTTTATTATATATATTTTTTAAAATCTCATCCATTTATTTAAAGATTTTTATAGTATGTTTGACTAATTAATAAATTACTCTTTTTTTTTTCCATGTCTACTTTTACATCTATTGTTGAAAATTTCAATCATACGTGGTACTACCCAAAAACTCTAAATTCTATCCGAGCTTGCATTTAATAATTATTTACTCACCTCGTTCCATTTTTATTGTCATCGTTTAATGCGATAAAATATAATAAAATAATAGATAAAATAAAAGTAATGTAATGGAGAGAGATAAAATAATATGTAAAAAATATAATGTAAAACTTATGGTAGAACATCTTTTACGGAGTTCTTTAATATATATTGTACATATACAATAAACCAATTCCTTTAGAATTAATCGCATTTATGTTTAATTAATTTTTTCATGATATTAAAAATAATTTTCAGAACTATATATATGTAATATATATATATATATTCACATATTTAATCATTTATATCAAAATTTATTTATTTCACACACACCCACATATATATATATAATCAAATTTTATCTATCAAAAATTTAAATTGTGATTTCATTGTTAATTACTTTATAGTTACTCCATATGTCCACAAAAAATGTGTTCAAACTTTTTATCCTTCATTCAATTTGACATTTACTGTTTGCACAAGTTTTAAGGTAAGTCACTACAAAAGATGCCTAAATTAGAGACCAAATAAAGACTGATTTGAGATCGTTTTAAAAAAATTACGAATTTTAAGATCGATTTCACTTCAGTCTTTAATTTTATATATTCAGACCGTTTAGAGACCGTATTAGCGGTCTCTAACCCGAAATTAAATTTTTTATTTCAAATTTTGTTTTGAGACCGCATTAGCGGTCTTTAATTGGTGTTAAGAATTGCAATTCCCAAATTTTATTTTGACCACCATTTTTGCCCGCTCATTTAGAGATCGTTTTGTGAATACGGTCTCTAACCCGTTTACAAACCCATCTATAAACCCTAGTTCATTTGTACCACCTCTTTCACTTTCACCCTATGCAATTTCTCACGGCCCTCACTCACGATTCTCTTTTGCTCTCCCGCCGCGACTAGAGTTGGCAAATCGGGCCACCCGGCCCAGCCCATCGGGCCAAGCGATATTCGTGGGCTGGGTCGGGCCGACCCATGAATTACTCAGGCCTATAAAATGTGAGTCCAACATAGCCCACTGGGCTAGCGGGCCGGCCCAACCCATGAAATTATTTTTAAAAAAATATTTTTAGCAAAAATTATATACATATATAAATCTTGTATTAGTCACATACTCACATATAATTATTATGTATACAAATAATTATAATTAAAATATGAAATACTAAAGTATTAACTACACATAATTCAGAAACGGTCATAATCAGTATAACATTACACTATATAACAACTTCAAATAAAATTATAAATAATTCATAAGTTCAAATTTCAAAGTCAAAATAAAATAAAAACACAATAATATTTAAATATAAAATACTTTACTTATTTATTTGCCTAAAGAAAAAATATTGATCGGGCCAAACAGGTTGTCCATGGGCCGACGGGCCAAATTCAGCCTAGCCCATTAGGCCCACAAGGCCCATCGGGTCGGGCCAAATAGGCCCAGTTCTATATGGGCTCTAATTTTAGAGCCCAGTCCATACTAGGTTTCGGGTAGGCCGAGCCGGCCCATCGGGTCGGGCCCAAATTTATGGCACTAACCGCGACGACTCCGACTTCGTCCCTATTCTCAAGACGATATCGCCGACGCTGCCGCCTGTTGATTATCAATCGTCTCCATCGAATTTAAGTCAAGGTAATTTTTGGGTTTTTCTGTTTTGAGTATGAGATTAAATATAATAAAATAATAAATAAAGTATAAGTGATGTGATTGAGAAAGAAATGGAGAAAGAGAGAAGAGAAAAAATAACATGAAAAAAAAAATTTGAATGAGAAACTTACTGTGGGATTTATAGTGGGATTGAGGGGGTATATAATAAAGAAATTAATTAATACATATATAAATAATTTTAAAAATTATACAAAAAAATTACTTGTCAAAGTGGTGGGTGTGGGTTCTGGTCGGGTGGGTCAAGGCGGGTGGGTTCGGGTTGGGTGGGACAGGGCGGGTGTGGGTTCGGGTCGGGTGGGTCGAGGTTCGAGACCGGATGTGACGGTCTCTAAATTAGAGACCGTTTGTAGACCGTCTCAGGGCCCTAAAAAAATCGGTCTATAATTTAACGAACCTAATAGTGACCGATCAAAAACAGTCACTAATGCGTTTAGAGACCATTTTTACGGCCTCTAATCGATTGTTAATTGAGGTGTTTTAATTTGTAGTGAGAGTTTTTATTAATATTTAAAGGGATACATTTTTTTTTTGGTTAATTGAAGTATATAAGTAAAATATACAAAGATATTAGGAATAAAAATGAGATAGTTAAAGTGTATTGTAATCTTTAAATGTTTGAGATAATTAAAGTGTAATAGTTAAAGTGTATTGTAATCTTTAATTGGTTAATTGAAGTATATAAGTGTATTGTAATCTTTAGTTGGGGCCCGATTAACGTTACTATAAAATCGTAATAGATAAAAATAAGTGTAACTCGACGTAACAATATACTTCCTTCGTCCATATATAATGTCCTTATTTTTCTTTATGGATGCCCATATAAAATATGCATATTTTTTTTTACATATACGTATTTCACTTACTTTATCTCATCTCTAGTATATTTTATTTTTTTACTTTATCAACTTTATTTATACTTTATCAACTTTAATTATAAATAAATAATATTTTTTAAAATATGTGCAAAAATATAAATAAACATACTTTATGTGAACCGAAGGGAATAATATTTATCAAATATGTTATGTTTTAGAAGAAGATTGATTGTTTTGGTTTAAAAGTGATGAAACAATTTCAAGATTGTTAAAGTACCCATATAAAAAACTAAGAAATAATTAGTAGTTTTTTTTTCTGCAAAGGGGTTATTCTAATAAAATTAAAAAGGTAAAAAAATATGTAATTGCAAATAGCATGAATTGAAACCTATTTAATAGAGATATTAAGAATCTTTACAAAACAAAAAACTAACATAAATATTATAAATAGAAAATAAAATAAACTCTAGTACTGGGCCCAATATACTTAGATGGGCCCAATTTTCACACACCATTGTATGTATATAGTAAAGATATTATAAAAAAAAAAATGGGTGGGGCCCAGCGGCTCCGTTGGGTCCTATGTCCCTCCGTCCCTGGATCCAACCCACTTGAATGTCAAATTAAGTAAGAGACGAATCATATTGACAAATGTTAAATTAAGTAAGGGACAAGAGCAACTCTTTTTCAATGATGTTTATGTGTGGAGATGGATGTTTTGGGTTTGTTGAATAAGTGAATTATCTGTTGAGATATTGACAGCCCTTATGTTTTGTTTTGATAAACTAAATCAACTTGTAATAGGGTAAGTTGTATTGTATAAACAACTTTATTATTCATCTTATAATAGATAGGTTTTGGTCAGCATCAGTCAAGGGGAAACCCAACTGATGTAGTGGAGAGACGTGCGTATATTCAAGAAGAGGAGAGAAAACCAAGACCAGAAAAGGAGAATTAGTAGAGAGGGAACTCAGATGATCCAGGTGAGGTCCCATTAGCCGAGTATGATCACTATTCAACTGAGGAACAAAACATAGTTGAGGACCAAGTTGGTAACTAGACAACCAAGGTTCATACAACTAGGAAAATAATTAGAAGCCTAAGTGTCGAGATCAGAAAAGCAGGATCCAAGATCAGCTGAGTCAGTTAGCTGAGGCAAAGGTCATTTTGTTGGTCCCTAAATTGGGGGTATGCATCAGACGAGTTTCTGAAAATCAGATGACTTGTTGACATTTGATATAGATTTAGGTGTAGAAAACAAAACTAGCTCTCTATACAAATGACTTGGTCAGCTGACTATCTAGGAGTCTAGAACTAGATGATCTGCTGATTAGATCAGCTGATAGAGAAGCGTGTGTGGAATTTGTAGTGTGCCCATTTTAAAGATTATACTCGTCTATACTGTTTATATGTAAATTAAAACTTATTTTATGCACAAACACTTTTTATGATATCAGAAGACTTGGTGTCTTCTGATTATGAACTTTCGAAATAGCAAATCAGCATATCAGCAGACTTGGTGTCTGCTGATATAAGACATTTCCTTTTAAACACTTATGCTAATGTAAGTATGCATGCTAAAGCTGTAAATAACACATAGATTTATAGTGGTTCGAATCTCAATCATGATATTAACCTTCTTGAACACTTTAACGTCCCAAGAGGAGGACGTCTTGCTACTTTATAGTCCCAAGAGAAGACTTGTGATCAAGAACCTCAACTACTTTTTGAGGCTACGGATCTACTTGTTGGTGAGGTAACAAGTAACCTTTACAGTGGTCTTCTTGTTGTGTATACCTCAGCCTATCATCTAAATGGGAGTATAGAAGCGAGGACTCAAGAGGGATTAAGTATGAGAAATTCCCTTACAATCTGAGTTAGCCTAAAACTAGGATTAGAAATTTCTCTTCTAAGCTTGGGATGTGTATAAGACTATGTTGGCTTAGACAAGTTCACTCACTAGGAGATTAAGAGTGTAAGGATACTTTGCTGGATATCTTCTATGAAGGTGTTCTTGAGCTCTTCTCATTTTCTAGACTTATAATATTTGCTCTGCCTTTGCATCCTTTCTCACACACACTCTTGCCCACCCACACATGAGTTATGATTTGAACTCATATTTATAGATGGGATTCTGAGATGTTACCGTTGGAAGATAACTTCAAATCCCTCTATTTCAGGAATGCAATCTTTAGGTAAGAGTCAATTAATTATTACCGCTGTCTAGTAATAATTAATGCTCCATTGACTTTTCAGTCCTTTGAGTATTGTTCCTTGCCAGGATCTAGATGTCTGCTATCGTCTTCCCATAGGTCCACGTCAGCTCTGATGTGACTTCTCAATTCGTAGAACAAAAGACTTCATCTTAGCTGATTTACTCATCTGATCTTGGGTCTTCTCTTCTGGTCTTGACAATTAACAGCTTTGATTGTTTCCTCAGTTGTATAGACTTGTCTGGTTAGTCAAGCAGACTTTGTCTCAGCTGTGTTTGGCTTTACTCAGATGATCTTGCCTCAGCTGATCATACTCAGCTGAACATCAGGTGAGTTCCACTCATCTGATTTACTTTAGACTTTTGATCATCAGGTGAGTTCTACTCATTTGATTTACTCTTCTGATCATCAGGTGAGTTGTACTCATCTGATTTACTCATCTGGTCATTAGGTGAGTTCCACTCATCTGATTTACTCTTCTGGTCTTCTGATCTTCTTTTCTTATCTTGAGCTTGTGCGCGTTTCTCCTCCATATCAGCTAGCTTCCAACACTGCTGATATGACCAGATCCTAATCCATTACAAGATGAATGATGAAGTTGTCTATACAATACAACTTATCCTATTACAAGTATATTTAGTTTATCAACACAAACATAAGGATGTAAAATATCCCAACACATTTGTTCTTATATATTGAAGAGTCTAATCAAAGTTGACGTGGATCAATAAGAAGACGACAACAGACACCTAAAAGCTGACACGACACGGAGCTCAAGAATGGAAAGTCAAATGATATACATTATATGTTACGTGGCAACGGTAACATTTAATTGAATCAATCAAGAAGATTTGATTGTGTGCCTTTGCATCCCATCAATCAAATTCATATCTTACGCATGAGTGGAGGGATGCAAAGGTCGAGCAAAGTGCTTAAGTGTTCATCATCCAAAACAGCTCAAGAAGAACTTCAATGAAATCCAACAAGCATCATCTTCCAAACAGTGAGTGAACTCATAATATCTAAGTCAGTTTTGTCACATATATATTTCAAGTTCAGAGAGAATTTCTCAATTCTAGCTTAAGGCTAAAACATATTGTAAGGGAAATTCTCACCTAGTCCACATACACGAAACCCACCTTCTATCCTAAACCCTTAGAAGCTAAGTTAGTGTTAATCACTGTAAGAGTTCTAGTTCCTCACAATGACTAGTGGGATCGAGTACAACAAGTAGGTTGTCAAAGGATCCAAAGTCTTATCTTGAGACTATAAAGTAGCAAGACATGTTACTCTTGACACGTTAAATATTACAAGCCCTTGGAAGGGATTAATATCACAATTGGACTGTGAGAGTGTATGTAGGACGAGGAGTCTGAACCACTATAAATAATGGTGTGTTGTTTATTTGCTTTATTATTAACTGTCATCATACATGCATACTTTGATAAGCATGTGTTTTAAGAGAAAATGTTTTATATCAACTGATACACTATCAACTGATACTGCATATCTGTTTTGCTATATTCGAATTGTTATGATCAACTAGCACAAAGTCAACTGATACCCCAAAAGTGTTTATGTATGAAAATAATTTTTTTGTTAAATAGTAGACGAGTATAATCTATGGGCACACTGCAAATTCTGCACTCTAATCTAACTGACGATTAATCAGCAAATTAACTAGTTCTAGACCCCTAGTAAATCAGCTAACCAAGTCATCTAGAATAGTTAGTTTTTCTTAAACCATTTTAAAACACTCGTCTGATAGATATAGCCCCCGGGTTAAAGGACCATCTTTGTAGACGGAATAAAAGACTTTCACATAGTCATCTTTTGATATTATCTTAAGTGTAGTAGTCATGCATTGCTTCTTATCAATTATAGAAGTACCTATTATTTGGGTTTATTTTAAATTGAGGACACAGTCTTCACCTTTCTCATTACTCTCTCTGTTATCGCTCATGTAATCAACAAGTTCAATAAGGGATGATGAGGATTCGGTTTGTCGAAGACCTAAATCACCCTTATCAGCTAGGGCAGGATTGTAGCCAGACAATTCAATCAAAGCATTTGAAACTTTATTAAAATGTACTACATTTTTAATTAAGTTGACCACACTACCATTTAAAAATTACTACAAGAAAACTACTCCCTTCGTCCAATTTCATTATTCTCACTTTCCTTTTTTGGTTATTCAATTTTATTATGCCCATACCCTTTTTAGAAATTATACTATTCATACTACTTTATCTCCACCCTACTACCATCACTTATTTACCCACTTTTTTTTTTTTGAGCAAAAGTTAAAAAGTTCATTCCTCAAAAAACGCTAACCCCAAAGGGGAAACGACAACAAAACACAACTCAACCGAGCGTACAGTTCAATCCTCATCTCCCTATACAACTCCTCACTATACTTCCATCTACCATGCACCATTAGTGGAACATCCAACTATCCATCTATCACCTCTAATGGACAAGCCCATAGAGGTTCCTAAAAGAATAACAAACAAACACCTATCGAATACTTTTTTTAAGTGCACAATGACTCCAATCCCCTGCCCTAAGGCTGGTTCAAGGAGTGTTCTCCAATTCTAGCCCGTGCTGTCTTTGTCCAGATTTAAAGCCAGCTAAAAAACAGCACAAAACAGCTTACTCCACCCACCACTCCGCATTGATATTAACCCCTCTTCACGTTCCATGGTGCCTTGCCTTCTCCCCTTTCACGTTGGGCCTTCTTTGAGCAGCTTGTGAGCCCTCCCCCACGTCCCAGGTTCCTCCTTTATTGCCAACATTCTTCATCTTCAATCGAAGCCCGTTTTTGTTACTTGGCAACCCATTCTTCATCATTTCCAGATTCTGCCCTTCTTCAACGACCCGCTTTTCTTCGTTTTGCACCTCCATCATAGGCTGGTCCTCGTCATTATCTTGCACCCCATCCTCCTCCATGTCTCAAAGAGCATCAAACCGACCACTTTTGACCTCTTCAGCCTTGGACTCCTTGTTTGGGCCACTGTTTTTGCCATCATCTACCTTTGGGGATGCGAAATTTCTGCCATCTCCCCAATTGTAGCCTCCTTTGCTCTTGCCTTTAATTCTTATGAATCCCGACTCATCGACTTCCCTATTCTTCACCTCCATTCCCTTTGGTTCGCCCTTTGTTTCCCCCTCTTTCCCTTGGTTTCTCTTGCCCATTCGAGTCATAGGTGTGCAAAAATCAGTGGCGTGACCAAATCTGTAACATTTCCTACAATACGTAGGCTCGAACTCATACTCTACGCGTTGTGTCCATTCCTTCAGATTCCCTAGGTTTACAGCCACTTCACGAATCAAAGGTTTGGCAGCGTCTACCTCTATTAACATCCTCACATAAGACACACGATCCTTCGTATTTGATACTTTGTTGGTATACAACGGCTTACCTATAAATGAGGCGATTAAATTATCTCAATTACGCGATTACTCCAACAATGCATGGGCAGATTTCTTAGTTTGACCCATGTAGGCACCACACTTATTTCTTCATTGCTAAAGTCGAACCCAATGGACATTTTTTTTCATCATAAGTGTCCTTCCCCATATGGCATATTGGCCACCTTTGAGCACGCTCTCCAAGTCCGTTTCCTTTTCGAATCGAAACATCAACCAACTAGATTTGTGCCTCTTTATTTCATGTGGCACCTTCCACCCATTGCAAAGCTATTTCAAGGCCTGAAATCCTGGAAATCTACCAAGAAAGTATCCGATTAATACACTGTCCCATTCATTCGATATCAATTCCAATGGAATGAATGCCTTATTCGTTCGTTGGCTGGATAAACTTCAATTTGTACTCCTCTTTAAGAACCCTATTCCCTTTAACACTATCCGGGACGTTATCTTTGGACCATGCCTTTAACGAACCATGCTTGTTCGCTGCACTTTTATCCTCATCTGCCTTCGTTTTTCCAGCCTCTTCACCCTCCTTAACTTAGCCCTTTTCCTCCGATTCTCTTCATTAATCTCTTTCGTTAATTCCTTTGTTACAGCCCTCTCCAGCGACATTCCACGCGGGCGCTTCTTGATGTTCCCTGGCGATTCAACCTTCTTGGTCCTCTTCATTGGAGACGAATATTTTGAAACTGCAAGAGAATTGGTCCTCTTCATGGGAGACGACGGTCTCGACGCTGCAAGTGAAGGGGCAGTTACGGCAGTTTCCCCCTCCTTCAAGCTTTTGGTGTTCTTCGATTTTCCAGCCGATGTAGAACTTCGGCCACGATCAAGAAACCCACAAATACCCAAAAATTAGACTTCGATTCTAAGAACAAATCCATAGTCAAAAACCTGGATCTATCACGCTAAACCCCACGAATTAATCGCTAATAATCTGAAAAAGATTGAGTGTATGGACTTTTCAAGTCAAGAAACTCTAATTGGAATCTTGGAGAAACTCCCCCCACTTTGCCCAATCTTTGAGAAACTTATTTATCCACTTTGCCATTCACTTTATTCATAAACAATCATTTATTTACAAATTGGCCTCAACTTATCTAGTTTATGAATAAACTAATCAATATTCATTAAAACTCGTGTCCGGAGAAGTGGGTATAAAAAATTGGACGAAGGGAGTACAATTTAGTCGTGAAAAATTTTGTCGCTAATTCTAATATTTTCGTCGCTAACGTGAGTTAGCGATGAAATAATTTTATCGCGGAATTTATCACTAAAAACCCGCCGCTAACGTGTTTGTGACAAAAAAATTAATTTTTTCGCAAATATTAGCGATGAAAATTTGAGTTTTTCATCGCAAAATATTAGCGACAAAAATATGAGTTTCATCGCAAAATGTTTGCGAGGAAAATCTAAGATATGTCGCAAACACGTTAGCGACAGGTATATAGCAACAAATCCTGCGACACAATTATTTCATTGCTAACTCACATTAGCGACGAAAATATTAAAATTAGTGACAAATTTGTTCGTGTCTAAAATAGTAGCTCCTTACTTCGTGGCTTTTTTTTTTTTTTTTTTGCGATATATATTTTAATTTCGTTCAAAATGTTAGCGATGAAACCCGTATTTTTGTGGCTAATATTTGGCTATGGATATCCGATTTATAAATCGTTCTCTAACCCACTTCCGCACTCGACCAACCCAACCCGCACACACACTCGACAACCAGCACCCACACCTAATCCCCATACCCCTCCCCCATTTTATTTAAACGACTATTTATTTGGTCTTTGTGGGATTTGATCCCGGGTGGATGTGCGCCCATAGCTGGGCGCCTACCACTCGGGCAGACAACTCTTTGGTTCAATGTTTAATATTAATTATATATGTATTCAATTGTTACTAAATTAGTTAATTTTACTCATTTAATTAATTTAGTTTCACATATATTAATTATTTTTTAACTTGTAACAATTATATATATATTGTAATTTTTAAAACAGTTCCAATTGTAAAAAAATTAATGTTACTTTAACAATTCCAAAAAAATAATAAATACTACATCCAGTCTTCATCCTCTCATCTTTATGTCCATCTTCATTTGCATCATCATATTTATAAATATTTTTGTAAACATTCAAATTGATTTATAAGACCAAAAATTTGGAGAATTATTAAACATTATTTAAGCAGATTTTCTAGATTTAATATATACAACAAATAATTAATGAAATCAAGAAAATTAAAAAACATAAAACAAAATTTATAAAATGAAATCAAAATATTATACTCCAAAATAAATCAAATAAAAAACTTAATATGTCAAATTAATGAGTACGTAAAAGTTAATGAAATTATATTGATCCTATTATTTCAAACATCATAGTATTGGAATCGTCTCTATTGTTTCATACTATGCATGCACTCAAACTTTTTTCCTTTATTATGTTTAACGACAACTATTTTTAATTCATGAAAATTTCTATTTCATCACTAAAATATTAGAGATGAAATATAATTTTCATTATTTTTTTATTATTAACAATAAAATAAAATATTGTGTTGCTAATATAGTGATGAAATATTTTAATTTTCTCGCAAATATTAAATCCACAAAATTAGTCATGCAAATTTTTATTTTTTCGCTAAAATATTAGCGACGAAATATAATTTTCATTGTTGTTCTTATTATTAACAACAAAATAAAATAATTTGTTGCAAGTGTAGCGATAAAATATTTTAATTTCGTTGCAAATATTAATTTCAAAAAATTAGCCACAAAAATCTATTTTCAGTGCAAAATAATAGCGACTAAATATAATTTTCATTGTTTTCTTGATTATTAAGAACAAAATAAAACAATGTATTGCTAGTGTAGCCATGAAATATTTTAGTTTTGTCGTAAATATTAATCCCAAGAAATTAGCAACAAAAATTTTCATTTCATCACAAAATATTAGCGACGAAATATAAATTTCAATGTAGTTCTAACAAAATAAAACAACTTGTTCCTAGTATAACAATAAAATATTTTAATTTCGTCGCAAATATTAATTCTAAGAAACTAGCCATAATTTTTTTTCATAGCAAAATATTAGCGAAGCAATATAATTTTCATTGTTGTTATAATTATTAATAGCAAAATAAAATAATTTCTTGATAGTTTAGCGATGAAATGTTTTAATTTCGTCGCAAAAATTAAATCCACAAAATTAGCCACAAAAATTTGTATTTCGTCGCTAATATTTTAGCGATGAAATATAATTTTTATGGTTGTGCTGATTATTAACAAAAAAATAAATTTTTTTTTGTTAGTGTAGCGATGAAATATTTTCATTTCGTCGCCAAAATTAAATTCACAAAATTTGCCACAAAAATTTCTTTTTTCATAGCAAAATATTAGCGACGAAAATAATTTTCATTGTTCTTCGGACTACACTACAAAATCTGGTCTTTAATGTTTTGTACATAAGTAGCTGGTCTTTATACCCTTGCTATTTCTGAGGGATTTTCGTATTCCCTTGCTACAAAATTGCCGAGGAACATTTTGTCGATGGAAATGGGCCCTTTCTAATTCCCTTGCTAAATGTATTGGCAAATCCCTTGCTATTGGGAGTGAATTTTGTAGTGTTATTATCAACAAAATAAAATAATTTGTTGATATTTTAGCGATGAAATATTTTAATTTCATCGCAAAAATTAATTTCGAGAAAGTAGCCCCGAAAATTTCTATTTCATCGCAAAATATTAGCGACGAAATATAATATTCATTGTTGTTCTGATTATTAACAACAAAATGAAGCAATTTGTTGCTAGTATAGCGATGAAATATATAAATTTTGTTGCAAATTTTAAATCTAAGAATTTAGCAACGTAATTTTTTATTTTGTTGCTAAAAATTAATTTTAGCGATGAAATTTAGATTTGTTGCAAAATTTTCTTCGCTATTCCCCCTATTTCTTGTAGTGAATCAATGTTGATGAATGTGAGTCATTTGCAATTTTACTGATTCTTTCATAGTAATATGTTCATCTTCTTTCATTTTTAAATAGAGTTGTTGCAATAGAGTATCCACTCACCCTGCACAATAAGAAATTTGACCTAAAATGGTAATTTACAAATTTGAGCATCAAAGCTAAATGTGCCATTTTTAACGTAGATGCCATCTGATTGTAAATTTATCAAATCCGACCTCCTTCTTTCTATCCCACCAAAGATAGCAATTGAATAAGCGTGCATGTTGCCAAAAAAACGGGTACAAAATGAACTAGTTCGTTTCGAGTGTATGATATCCAAGATCATTGTCTTTAGATTGGCAGTGTAATATCAGGATTTAGGTATTTTAAATTCACAATCCAAATTCACTCTATTTGTTTGAATTAAAAAGTAAATGAATAGATTTTAAATACTTAAATTTGTGACTTTATTTTTAAAATTAAAATTGAGAAAATTTTAAATTCTCACTAAAACTATATTTTTTAAAAGGGTAGGGCTGTTGTGTACTCAAGGACACGGTGTACTTGAGTCCAACTATATAAAAAATATATATTATATATAGGATAAATAATAAAATATTTAACAAAACCCATTGTAGCCTAGTGGTTGTCTTTGGATTGCCATTGCTTCAAGTCCCAGGTTCGATTCCCACCTTTAACACAATTTTCAACATGTATGGGAAGGAAGGGCCTAGATAGCCTCGGGAAGGAAGGGCCTAGATAGCCTCTCCTCTATGGACGGCCTTTTAGAGCTCCTTTTCTTTTGCGACGGGTCTTTCTTTTGACCTAGGCTTTCAACTCGCCTTTTTCTGGACTTGCATCGAAGTGGATCATACACTTTTCAATTATAATACCATACACACTTACACTTTTCATTAAATAGATCATACACTTTGCAGTTATAATAACAATAAAACGTGTAAAATTAATAATAAATTTTTAAAAAAAAATTTAGCACCAATTTTTCTAAATTATGTAAGTGCAAATATAAATAAACAAAAGGTGTATCATTAGCATACACTTTAAAGTTATAATATTATACACTTTTCATTAATATATAACTTACACTTTTCATTAATATAACATACACTTTTTAGTTATAATAACATACATTTTTCATTAAATAGATCATACACTTTGCACTTATAATAACAGACAATTTTCATTAAATAAACATACACTTTTCATTAATAGATCATACACTTTGCAGTTATAATAACATACACTTTTCAATTATAATATCATAAACTTTTCAGTTATAATAACATACACTTTTCATTAAAAATAATGTTGCACTTTTCAATATAATAACATACACTTTTCATTAAAAAAACAAAGATACACTTTTTAGTCATAATAACATACACTTTTTCAAAAAAAAAAAAATCGAAAAAAAAAATTGAAAAAAAAAATCGAAAAAAAAAATAAAAAAAAAAAGCCAAAGTTTGACCGTTGACCGGTCAACAGTGGTCAACGGTCAACATTTAACTAGTAAAAGTCTACTCAAGTACATGGTGTACTTGAGTACATACAAGACTTTGACTTTTTAAAATTCATATATTTTTAAATCCTTTCATTTAAAATGCCTTTTAAAACCAAATCCTCCATTCAAACACAACCATATGACTTTTTTTTTTTTTTTACTAGGTTAATTTCTAGTATAGTTTAATAGTATAATGCAATTATTATGTTTGAATTGATACACATTTCATTAGTAGAGTTTAAATTTTTGTATCCATTAACATATTTAAAAAATCAAGGTCGGTGATCCTTTAATTAATTATATACTCCGTATTCAAATAAATGTATGAATAGTTAAGCTCATAAAAAAAACGTCAAGCTCATTGCTGGACTCCTAAAAAATTGCAAATTTTGGAGGTTTAATTTTTTTATAATATATTAATTTATTTATATATGATGCTTATAAGATTTAATTGACTCATTGGACACAAGCACAACCAGTAGTTTCTCACATTACAGTTTTATTTGGGAAAAATTGCACTTTTAGTCCTGATATTTGAAAGTGGTCCTTTTTCATGCAAAAGTGGTCCTATATGTTAGATTTAGATGGAAACGGTTAGTTTTAGGGTTAAAACTGTTAGTTTAAAAATAATAGCAGTATTAAATATAAATTCATTTTATATAATCCGTATATCCTTAAACTATAAATTAATTGAAAAAAATAATATATATATATATATATAGAATCTGATTTATGTAGAATCTGAAATACAAGAAATAATTTTATTTAAATGAAATAATAATTTATGTTGAATCTGATTTTTTTTAAGAATTAGAATATAATATAAAAATACTAAAAAAGTAATATTTTCAAACCAAATAATAATCTGAATAAAAATCTATTAAAATAAAAACATTTATATAAAATCTGTGTTTAAATATAATTTGAAGATACAAAATATAATTTAAATAAAATGATTATCAAATATAATTTAAAAATATTAATTGCAATTATTTAAAAGGAAAATCCATTAAATTTTAGAGATAATAAATATGAGGTAAAAAACCTCATTTATATGTACATAGAAGTATATGCATATATCTCCCCCTCCTATTTTCTTCTGCCCAGCGAACCCCGATTGCTGCTAAAGCCGCCACTTTGGCCCATTCTCTTCATCACTTTGCCGCCACCCATCACCACCGTCGCGTTCGTATTCTTTCAAAATCTCATGAAATATCCGACTATAAAATTCAAATTCGGTCATGGAATTTATGGAGACTACCCATTATAGCTTTGTGTCAGTGCTAGGAATCAAAGCCCCTTGTCAATTTTAAATTTCTATCTCTACTTCATCTTCAATTTGTGAATTTTCATCGCCATATATTTTTTCTGCAATTTTTGACCATTTTCTTAACTTAGTTTTTTCTGATATTTTATATTCTTATTAGTGTTTGGGATTGGGGCTAAGGGCGTGGTGTGAATGAAGGGCTTGTCAAAATGTATATTGGAGGAGCCGTGAGTGATTGGGGAGGGGGATTCGCCTGGAAAATTTCTGAGTTTGATGGGTGGGGACTGAAAATTTAATACTCCGTATTATAATTTTTAATTATATTATAATTTTAAAATTTTGAATTGAATTTAATTAAAAAATATATTGAGTTGACTGTGCGTGAAGTTCACCCACCTCTTTTTGTTGAAGAATAGAAAATAGTAGCAGCATGCATTGAAGAATAGGCATGCATGAGAAGCATGCATGCAATCCCTCTTATATATATATATATACATGCATGCAGTGCATGCAACTCACATTTTCTAAATTCACACACTCTTATATACATACAAAGTGTATACATATAGAAAGGTAGTTAGATTCCTAACAAACTATTGTTAGATAGAAGGCTCTAGAATGTGTAGCCTCTATATATAGTGTACTCCTCACACATGTAAACTTGAGTTGAATATACACAATTTAAACATGGTATCAGAGCCACCATTCAAAGGAATATTGAAAGAGCCAGTATGTAGAATGGGAGAAGATGCACCATTCCCAACAGTGAGAGAGGCCATACCTTGATATGGTGAGTTGATACTCAAGTTTGCCAGTTGAGAGGTAACATGATGTGTTGCTCCACTGTCAACAAACCAAGGAGAGGAAGAAGGGCCAGTAGTGTTACCAGAAGAGGAGGCAGATGGATTGACATAAGTGGTGAGAGCAGATGGTGAAGTACTGAAGTTAGGATAGTATGTAGGCTGATATTGAGTTGGATGAGCTTGAAATGGTGGTCGAGTAGATGGCATTGAGTTGGAATTTGGAGTGAAGGATCTAGAACTGGAGTTCTCAAGACCAGTATAGGTTTGATCAAACCTTTTGTAGCACTTAGCTGCAACATGATATTTGCGTCCACACAATTGACATATGTTTTAAATGCATCTTTCCAACTTTACATTCATCACAGACATGTGATGAATTTTGCATGAGGTCAATCTTCTTTGTGATTTTGATATGAATTTTGCAGATCTACCTTTCCTTCTTCTTCGTTCTCATTCATTTTTTTTCCAGAAACTGTTGTGTTCTTCACAGTCTTCACATCTCCTTCAGCTGCTAACCGTTTTTCTCTTCACATCTTCAACCTGTAACCGCTTCTTTTTCTTCACATCTTCAACTCCCGATCCATTCCGCTCGTTTCTGCTTGCTTACTGCTCTATCTCTTTCATCTATGGCCAATATCAATTCTTCTCCTACTCTACCTCGGTTTGTTACTTTGTAAATTCGCCTTGTTAACGATAATTACCCGTTCTGGCGTAATCAAATGCTTGCTTCAGCTTGTGCTCATAATTTTGAGGATGTTCTCCTCGGCACAACTGTTCCTTTGAATCCTACTGAATCCTCTTCGGATTCTCTTTCATGGTAGAGAAAGGATCAGTTTCTCCTTAGCTGGCTCTTAAGTTCGGTGTCTGAGTCCATGCTTGGCCATGTAAATCGATGTGAACATGCTTTTCAGCTATGGATGGTGTTTGAGCTTCTGTTTCAGTCACAGTCAAGTGCCAAGGCCATGATCCTGCGTTTACAGCTCCAAACTCAGAGGAAGGGTGATATGAGCATTGATATGTTCATAGTAAAGATGCGATCTATTGCTGATGGTTTGTTTCATGCGGGACAACCAATCAAGGATGATGAACTTGTGATGTATATACTTGGTAGCCTAGGTGCTGATTTTGATGCTGTGGTTGTCTCTCTTACCACTCGAGGATCTATTCCATCTCTTCCTGAAGTGCAGTCTATTTTGCAAGCGTATGAGGTTCGTTTTCTTAGTCACAACTCACACTCTATCCAGCTTCAAGGAGGTAACATTTCATCTTCTGTTCAACCTTCTGCTAATGTTGTTTCTAGAGATAATAGAGAGGTGCATAGAAACAATGGAAAAGGCAGGGGTTACCCTAAACCTAGGGTTGTATGTCAATTGTGTGGACGCAAATATCATGTTTCAGCTAAGTGCTAGAAGAGGTTTGATCAAATCTATACTGGTCTTGAGAACTCCTGTTCCAGATCCTTCACTCCAAATTCCAACTCAATGCCATCTACTCGACCACCATTTCAAGCTCATCTAACTCAATATCACCCTACATACTATCCTAACTTTAGTACTTCACCATCTGCTCTCACCAATTATGTCAATCCATCTGCCTCCTCTTCTGGTAACACTACTGGCCCTTCTTCCTCTCCTTGGTTTGTTGACAATGGAGCAACACACCATGTTACCTCTCAACTGGCAAACTTGACTATCAACTCACCATATCAAGGTATGGCCTCTCTCACTGTTGGGAATGGTGCATCTTCTCCCATTCTACATACTGGCTCTTTCAATATTCCTTTGAATGGTGGCTCTAGAATGTGTAGCCTCTATATATAGTGTACTCCTCACATATGTAAACTTGAGTTGCATATACACAATTTAAACAACTCACCATATCAAGGTATGGCCTCTCTCACTGTTGGGAATGGTGCATCTTCTCCCATTCTACATACTGGCTCTTTCAATATTCCTTTGAGTGGTGGCTCTAGATCAATTGCTATGAACAATGTACTACATGTGTCAGCTATTACTAAGAATCTGATGAGCATTTCTCAGTTTCTTAGAGATAATGATGCTGTAATTGAATTCTTTGCTGACTGTTGCCTTGTTAAGGATCTGAAGTCTCACAAGAGACTATTGAGAGGGGTGCTTAAGGATGGACTATACATGCTGGATTTTGGATGCTTGAAGGTTAATAAAGATGCTGCTCTGGCTCAACATTTATCTAATTTTTGTACTATTGTTGATAATAATAGTCAGCTTGGTGTTAGAGTTAATCATGTTGCTAGTGTTGAGAATAAATTGAGATTGTGGCATTGTAGATTGGGACACCCTAGTGATTCTACACTGTCTAATGTTCTGAGAAGTGTCAACATTTCATGTAATCCTTCTCAAACTCCTTTTTGTGATGAATGTAAAGTTGGAAAGATGCATTTAAAACACTTCTCTTCTGTTATGCATCATACTTCATCTCCATTTGATTTGTTACACATGGATGTTTGGGGGCCTGTTCAACTGTGTCTATTGAAGGTTACAAATATTATCTGTCAATTGTTGATGACTACACAAGATTTGTTTGGATTTTTCCTTTGATGGCAAAGTCTGAGGTGCTCTCAGTGTTTACTCAGTTAGTTTATGAAGCTTGTTGAAAGACAGTTTGGGAAACTCATCAAAGCCATTCAACATGATATGGGATCTGAGTTTCTTCCTATTGCAAAGATGGTTAAACCACTTGGTGTTAATGTGAGATTATCATGTGCATACACTCACACTCAGAATGGCTTGATTGAAAGAAAGCATCAACATGTCACAGAAATTGGCCTAGCTTTACTTGCTCGATCAAAGCTCACCATGTCTTTCTGGTGGCATGCATTCTCCACTGCAGCCCATATCATCAATATGCTTCCCTCTCCTGTCACTAAAAACATATCTCCCTTTGAACTCCTTCATTGCAGGCCACCTGACTACTTGTCACTAAGAGTTTTTGGGTGTGCTTGCTTCCCATTTCTCAGGCCTTACAATACATCCAAACTTCAGTTCATAAGCTCCAAATGTATCTTCTTGGGATACAGCTCCTCTCACAAAGGTTATAAGTGTCTACATGAGAATGGTAAAATCTTTATATCAGCTTCTGTCCAATTCAAGGAAGATGAATTCCCTTCTTTCTCTCAGCAAAAACCTGCCTCTATAGCTCACCCACTCATTTCTGCTCAAATTTCAGCATCTTCTACTCCTCTTCATCCTCTTCATCACTCTCCTCCACACACTCCTCTACCTACATTATCTTCTACTCAATCTACTTCCAGAACCATTACTCTCCTCAATCTACCTCCAGCTCCTCAAGATATATGCTTCACCCATGCTTTACCCACCTTCTACATCACCAGCTCTCATTGCCTCACCCATTCTTCAGAATGCTCATCCCATGCAAACCAGAGCAAAATCTGGTATTTATAGGCCTAAAGCATTTATCTCTTCCACACTTATTCATGAACCAACTTTTGTTACTGAGGCAAGTAAAAGTTCTGAGTGGAAACAGGCTATGCAACTTGAGTATGATGCACTAATTCAGAATGACACTTGGAATCTTGTTCCACCCTCTTCAGATATTCACCCCATCACTACCAAGTGGCTATTCAGAGTCAAGTACAACAAAGATGGCTCAATTGAGAGATACAAAGCCAGACTGGTGGCAAGAGGCTTTCAACAAAAAGCTGGTGTTGACTACTTTAGTACCTTTAGTCCAGTCATTAAGCCAGTTACTCTTCGCATTGTATTCACCCTGGCTGTCTCAAAAGGATAGCCCATACAGCAAGTTGACATTAACAATGCCTTCCTCAAAGGGGTGCTTCATGAAACAGTATACATTGCACATCCAGAGGGTTTTGTTCACCCTGATCACCCTCACTATGTGTGCAAGCTTAGAAAATCCATATATGGCTTGAAACAGGCTCCAAAGGCATGGTATGACACTCTCAAGGATATCTTGGTACATCAAGGCTTCATACACTCTCCTTCTGATCACTGCTTGTTCCACAGATTCAATCAAGGCAAAATCACTCTATTACTGGTATATGTGGATGACATACTGATCACTGGTGATGACACTACTCTTGTCCAGCAACTTATTGATGCTCTTCACTCTCAATTCTCTCTCAAACACTTGGGGGAGGTCAACTACTTTCTGGGCATTGAAGCTCACTCCACTCCTTCTTTCATTAAACTTACTTCGTCCAAGTATGCAAATGATATCATCTCCAAGGCTCACTTAACTGAATCAAAGCCTTGTCCAACACCAATCTGTCCTTCTTCCAATCTCTCCATCTCAGATAGCCCTCCATTTGAAAAACCCACTCTTTATAGAAGCATTGTTGGAGCTCTCCAATATCTCACCTTAACCAGGCCAGATATAGCCTTCAGTGTCAACAAATTGTCTCAATTCTTGCAAAATCCAACTCAAAATCACTGGAAAGCTTGTAAGAGAGTCCTTAGATACATCAAAGGCTCCTTAACTCATGGCATCTCTTTCTTCCCTATTTCTGATTTCAGGTTGCAAGGTTTTGTAGATGCAGATTATGCTTCAAGCATTGATGACAGGCGCAACACGTCAGGGTTCTGTATTACTCTTGGACAAAACCTTCTTTCTTAGAGCTCGAGGAAACAGTTTGTTGTAGCTCGAAGCAGCACAGAGGCAGTGTATAGGGCTCTTGCCCTTGCTACAACTGACCTTCTATGGATAGCAAGTCTTTGCAAAGAACTTCACATCCCAATCATCACTCCAAGTCTACTTTGGTGTGACAATCAAGGGGCAATCACATTGGCTTTTAGTCCAGCTTTTCACTCTCGTACCAAACATATTGAAGTGGATGTCCACTTCCTTAGAGAAAAAGTCCAAAATGGGATGCTTGATGTTCGATTCATCACCTCTGAGGATCAACCAGCTGATCTTCTCACCAAACCAGTTGCTCCAGCTCGTTTTGCACATCTTCTCAGCTGGTTCAAACTGTCATAGATCACCATGGCTTGGTTTCTTCCGGGGCATGTTGAAGAATAGAAAACAGTAGCAACATGCATTGAAGAATAGGCATGCATGAGAAGAATGCATGCAAACCCTCTTATATATATATACATGCATGCAGTCCCTCTTATATATATATATACATGCATGCATGCAGTGCATGCAACTCACATTTTGTAAATGCACACACTCTTATATACATACAAAGTGTATACATATAGAAAGGTAGTTAGATTCCTAACAAACTATTGTTAGATAGAAGGCTCTAGAATGTGTAGCTTCTATATATAGTGTACTCCTCACACATGTAAACTTGAGTTGAATATACACAATTTAAACACTTTTGTTAGTATTTAACGGAAGTAATTTTATGGGACTAAAAGTGATGGAAAAAAGACCAAAAGTGATTTGGACCTATTTTTACAGGACTAAAAGTGAAATTTTTCCGTTTTATTTTATTTGTGTTTTCAACCAGTACGTACTACTTTTTTCGGCTCTGACTGGTCGAACAAAATGCAAATTAAAAAATTGTATGAAGGATAAATATACTTACGAAAATGAAAATGAATAACATTTTAATGGACAAAATGATTAATAAAAAACTTATAAAATGATATCAATGATTATTTTTTTTCTAATGTCACACACATCTAATTAATTATTACCAATCAAAGAGCTTTATAAATCTGCCCTTGTAGTTGCTGAAAACGTAGATGCCATTCGGTCTTGCTTCCCAGTAGCAGTTACCTTCATCACATCGACCCTTCCATTTATTTGTAAACGCATCGAATCCGATCTCCTTCCCATCCCCCCAAAGACGGCAAGTGAATAAGGTTCTGCCAAAAACATTGTTACAAAAGGACCAATTATAATCCTCGTTCGATTTGAGTGTGTGATATCCAAGATCATCGTCTTTGGATTGGCAGTGCAATTTCAGTTCCGCATTGGGGAGTTTGTTGGTCACATGAACAGTATATGCACCTAAACATATATCCGCTTCTATCATCTCTGAAAAAATGCTAGTGCAAATAATAAGAAAAAGTATATGATTTTTCATCACCATCATCATATATGTGTGTAATATATACCCGTTACTTTTCTTACCTTTTATTAGCATTAGTTATTTAATTTTTATTTCTATTAGTTAAAAAGAAAACCTAATAATTATCATTTACAAATAAAATGTCAGTTATTATCCCTCTTAATAACGGAAAGAAACGGTCTATTTTAAGGTTCCCTCATCTCCCCCTCACGTTATATATACTACTCCCTCTATTTCAAAAAGTTTGTCGCATTTGTCATTTTGTATAGAATTAAAGAACATATTTTTTTGACACATTAACCCTCACTAATTTTTCTCTCTCCCCATTGATCTTTCCTTTCTATCACACTCTTACCTTTTGAAAGAAAGTGAGAGAAAATTAATCATTAATATTGTAGGAGTTACAAAAGGGCGTTTTAGGAAAATTTATGGTAAAAATAGGAAAAGCGACAAACTTTTTGAAACAAAAATAAAGACCAAATGCGACAAACTTTATGAAACGGAGGGAGTATGTATTGGACAGTACGTAGTTGAATGTGTAGTTTATGCATTTGTAAATTTTTCATTCTTTTAATTATTTTATTAGGCATTCTTTAGATCGAGATTGAGTATAGCTTAATAGAAAATGTACGTGATCCTTTGTTATTCTATACGGCACGACGATATGATAAATACGAGAACTAATTTATACCGTGATTGGTAGAGTTCTATTGCAATGACATGTTATTTTCTATTTAATATTTTAGATAAATGTTTGAGTTAATTGTTGCTATGTGAATTCATTTATATTGTTATGATCTATTGGCAAAGTTTATATATTGGCAAAGTTATTATTCTATTGGCAAAGTTTATGGCAAAGTACATTATATATTGGCAAAGTTTGCGACAAAGTTATCTAATAGCTAGGGGCTCCAAATGGGGTCCGGGACCGACGGGTCTTCGAGCTCGACCCGCCGTGCTCACTACGTGTGAGAATACCTTAGTCATTAATTTGGCTTTGGAAAGGTCCACAAACATGCGATGTCTACGTGTGGGAATACCTTAGTCATTAATTTGGCTTTGGAAAGGTCCACAAACATGCGATTGTTCTCAAAATTCTATTGGCAAAGTTACTGTTGAGATTAATGCAATATTGGAGAACTGTTCTTACTATCAGAAGTGGTAGTGTGCTGATTTTCAGAACTGTGCTTAGTATAAGCACAGTAACTAGTGTTCTGATATTTGGTTATTTCAGTACAAGTAGAGTAATGAGTACTCTGCTGATAAGGTTTAGTGATCTTAGGTATCAACTCTGCTGGTCGGGTCAGAACAGTACTGCTCTTAGTCTGCTAAAGAGTACTGTGCTGATATAGTGTTCTTAGTCTGCTGAGACAACTGTGCTGAGTTTTACTGCGCTGAGTTCTACTGTGCTGATATTCCAGTTTCAGAGTTAGTTGATTTCTGTTAGTTAGTTAGTTTGTTAGAGGCAGTTACAACTTGCATTGTACATCTATAAATACACCATCTAGTGCATAGATTGTGGGTTACACACATAGAGAGTTTAAGAGAGAGATCAAGCTTAGTGAATACTTGTAATCTGTAACTTTCATTTGTGATTAGTGAAGAGAGTCTTCTATCCTCCGTGGACGTAGATCATTTGATCGAACCACGTAAATCCCGTGTTCTTTCTTTGAGTTCTTTATTCGTTTCAATTCATTGCGTTTCTAGTTGTCTTGATTTATCATTTGTAAGGAGTTGCTTTGTGGATACAATTCTGTAACAATTGGCGCCGTCTGTGGGAACCGAAGATAAAGTCAAGAATCAAGAAATGGGCTCTGTGAAGTTGGAGATAGAGAAATTCAATGGTAAGACAGATTTTGGCTTATGGAAAGCCAAGATGAAGGCTCTGCTGTCACACCATGGGCTGAAAGAGGCCCTTACTCCCCTTGACCCTGCTGCAACCGATGCAGACCAGGCCAAGAAAGAAGAGCTTATGGAAAAAGCTTACAACATTGTTGTCCTGAGTTTGGGAGACAATGTGTTCAGGGAAGTTACGAAGGAGAAGGATGTTGTTGCTGTATTTGAGACCCTTGATGATCTGTATTTGACACAATCTTTGTCAAACCAGATGTTTATGGAGAGGAAGCTCAACAATTTCAAGATGACAGATGATAAGACCCTTGATGAGCAGTTAATAGAGTTCATGCAAGCTGTTGATGATCTTGAAAATGTTGGAGTTACTTTAGATGATCACAAGAAGTCTTTTCTACTTTTGGAGTCCTTACCACCTTCATATGATAGCTTCAAAGATGCTTTGCTGATTACCAAGGAGGGTAAGGCAAAATTCAAAGAAGTCTTGTCCATTCTGAAAACTAAGAGTTTACATGTAGCAAACTCAACCAAGAAGACCAAGAACCAAGCTGAGGGTCTTAACATCAAACTTAAGAATGACAAGAAGAAAGGGCAAGGCAAGAAGTTCCATGCCAAACCAGCTCAGAAGAAGAATGGATTTGTAGCCAAGAACAGAGCTTGCTACAAATGCCATAAGGAAGGACATTTCATAAAAGATTGTCCTGAGCATAAGAAGACTACTGATCCTGCCAAGGCTGATGTAGCAGAAGGAGAAGGATATGATAGTGCTGAGGTTATGAGCATAACAGATAGCAAGCTTGTTAATGAATGGGTGCTGAATTCTGGATGTTCATTTCACATGTGTCCTACTAAATCTTGGTTTCAAAACCTGGAGATGATGAATGGTGGATCAGTTCTGTTGGGTAATGATGAAAGCTGCAATGTGAGAGGGATTGGCACTGTGAGGGTGAAGATGTTTAATGATAAACATGTGATCCTGACCAATGTCAGATTTGTTCCAGATTTGAAGAGAAACCTTATATCTCTTGGCACACTAAATGCTTTGGGTTATGAATTCAAGACTGAAAAAGGATGTTTGTTTGTCACCAAAGCTGATAGAATAGTGATGCAAGGGAAGAAGTCTAATGGGTTATATTCTTTAATTGGTGAGACAATCACAGGTGCTGCTGATGTTACCATGAGTTCTGAAGATGCTATGCTTTGGCATAAGAGGCTGGCACATGTAGGAGAGAAAGGCCTGATGGAGTTATCCAAGAAGGGGGTTTTCCACCAGAAGACATTCAAAAGCCTGGAGTTCTGTGAGCAGTGCATTCTTGGCAAGGCCAAGAAGAAGTCATTCCAGAAGGGTAAGCACACTACAAAGGAGTTGCTGGATTATGTTCATTCAGATGTCTGGGGGCCATCAAGAACAGAAACCATTGGTGGAGGTAAGTACTTCATGTCAATTATAGATGACTATTCTAGAAAAGTTTGGGTGTTCATTCTCAAACAGAAAAGTGAGGCCTTTACAAAATTCAAAGAATGGCTACTTGAGATAGAGAACAAGAAAGGAAAGTCCTTAAAACATTTAAGGACAAATAATGGCCTTGAGTATCTATCAGCTGAATTCAATGAATTTTGTAAAGAGAAGGGCATTACTAGACATAGAACTGTCCCTCTTAATCCACAACAAAATGGATTAGCAGAGAGAATGAATAGAACTATTCTAGAACGGGTCAGATGCATGTTAGCTGATGCTAAATTACCTAAAAGCTTTTGGGGAGAAGCTGTATGTACTGCATGTTATTTGATAAATAAAACCCCATCATTTGCTTTAGAAGGTAAAACCCCAGATGAGATCTGGTATGGCAAGTTGTCTGATTATTCAAAACTTAAAGTGTTTGGATGTCAGGCTTATGCACATATTAGACAGGATAAGCTTGAGCCTAGGGCTCTGAAATGTATATTCATTGGCTATCCAATAGGTGTCAAGGGCTATAGATTGTGGTGCCTTGAACCAGGTCATAAGAAACTAATAATCAGCAGAGATGTTGATTTTAATGAAAGGGTAATGGGATATCCTCATAATGGAAATTCCCATGACCTAGATGGAAGAATTGTAAATGAGTCAGAAGAGAGTTTCTCAGCTGAGGTGGAGTTTCCCACATCAGATCAGTTGGCACCAGAGGAGGTAGCCAACCCTACTGATCTGGGAAATAACACACCAGATGAGGTTGTTCCAGAACAGGTACCAGAAGATAATTCAGAAGATGATACCATGGAGGACAACCCTGCTGATTTGAGAAATTATAGTCTTGCAAGAGATAGGCTCAGAAGGCAGATTCACCCCCCATCTAGGTTTGGCCAGGCTGATCTTGTGTCATATGCTCTGATCACAGCAGAAGAGGTGGAGCATTATGAGCCAAGAAACTATAGGGAAGCAATCACCAGTCCTGAAAGAGAGCAGTGGGCAGCAGCCATGTCAGAAGAGTTGCAATATTTGGAGAAAAACCAGACCTGGATCCTTGTTGAGAAGCCTAAAAACCAGAAGTTAGTGAGCTGCAGGTGGCTGTTCAAGAAAAAGCTTGAAGTGGGATTTGGTGGTGCTAGAGAGCAGATCAGATTCAAGGCTAGGTTGGTGGCAAGAGGATTCACACAAAGAGAAGGCATAGACTTCAATGAGGTATTCTCTCCTGTTGTTAAACACTGTTCAATAAGATTACTTTTGTCTAAGGTTGCTCAAGATGATCTTGAGTTACATCAGCTAGATGTTAAAACTGCATTTTTACATGGAGAACTAGCTGAAACAATATATATGCATCAACCAGAAGGGTTTATCATGCCTGAAACTGAAAGTAAGGTATGCTTGCTTAAGAAATCATTGTATGGGCTCAAGCAGAGTCCTAGACAATGGTATAGAAAGTTTGATACCTTCATGCTTTCTATTGGTTTCTTAAGAAGCAAATATGATGGATGTGTATATATTGGTAAACAAGATTATCTAGAGAGCACCTATCTACTGATCTATGTAGATGATATGTTAATAGCTAGCAAGAGTATGAGAAAGATTACCCAGCTGAAGCAGCAGCTGAGTAGCAAGTTCGAGATGAAGGATTTGGGTGAAGCCAAGAGAATATTAGGAATGGATATTCTCAGAAATAGGAAAGCAGGCAAGTTGTTCCTATCCCAGAAGAGTTATATTCAGAAGGTCTTGAGAAGGTTTCTTATGCACCAGTCCAGACCAGTTAGTACTTCATTTGGTCAGCAATTCAAGTTGTCAGTCAAGCAATCTCCTCAAACAGATGAAGAGAAGAAGCAGATGCTTACTGTTCCTTATGCAAATGGAGTAGGAAGTCTCATGTATGCTATGGTCTGTAGCAGACCAGATCTTGCCTATGCTGTTAGTATGGTGAGTAGGTTTATGGGAAATCCAGGAAAGTTTCATTGGGAAGCTTTGAAGTGGATTCTAAGATATCTGAATGGATCAGAAGACTTAGGATTATTGTTCGAGAAGTGTGCTGATACCAAGAGTCCTTTAATTGGATTTGTGGATTCTGATTTTGCTGGAAACATAGATACAAGGAAGTCTTTATCTGGTTATGTGTTTACATTGTATGGCACTGCTATAACATGGAGAGCAGCCTTACAATCTATGGTGACCTTATCCACAACAGAAGCTGAGTACATAGCCTTGACAGAAGCTGTGAAGGAAGCAATGTGGTTGAAGGGCATTCTGAGAGATTTTGGCATATTCCAGAAGAGTGTTCCTGTGCTGTGTGATAATCAGAGCACTATCCATCTAGCAAAACATCAAGTGTTTCATGAGAGGTCAAAGCACATTGATGTGAAGCTGCATTTTGTTAGAGACATCTTGGAGAAGAGCATTGTTGAAGTTCAGAAGGTAGCTTCAGAAGAAAATGCAGCTGATATGTTAACTAAGGCATTACCAAGCAATAAGTTCAACCATTGCATGGAGTTGGTAAACCTTAGTACCTGGGATGTTCATTAAGAAGAGAATGAACAAACAGCCTTGGGGAGGGCTGGGAAGAAGGCAATCTTGCATTAAGGTGGAGAATTGTTGAGATTAATGCAATATTGGAGAACTGTTCTTACTATCAGAAGTGGTAGTGTGCTGATTTTCAAAACTGTGCTTAGTATAAGCACAGTAACTAGTGTTCTGATATTTGGTTATTTCAGTACAAGTAGAGTAATGAGTACTCTGCTGATAAGGTTTAGTGATCTTAGGTATCAACTCTGCTGGTCGGGTCAGAACAGTACTGCTCTTAGTCTGCTAAAGAGTACTGTGCTGATATAGTGTTCTTAGTCTGCTGAGACAACTGTGCTGAGTTTTACTGCACTGAGTTCTACTGTGCTGATATTCCAGTTTCAGAGTTAGTTGATTTCTGTTAGTTAGTTAGTTTGTTAGAGGCAGTTACAACTTGCATTGTACATCTATAAATACACCATCTAGTGCATAGATTGTGGGTTACACATATCAAGAGTTTAAGAGAGAGATCAAGCTTAGTGAATACTTGTAATCTGTAACTTTCATTTGTGATTAGTGAAGAGAGTCTTCTATCCTCCGTGGACGTAGATCATTTGATCGAACCACGTAAATCCCGTGTTCTTTCTTTGAGTTCTTTATTCGTTTCAATTCATTGCGTTTCTAGTTGTCTTGATTTATCATTTGTAAGGAGTTGCTTTGTGGATACAATTCCGTAACAGTTACAATGGCAAAGTTGGCAAAGTATCAATGACAAAGTATATGTGGCAATGTGAATGTTATTTGCTAAGTTGCAATTACTTGATTATTTATTTTTAGCATTAACTATTGAATGACTTAAATCCCACTGAGTGTGCTTGCATGCTGACCCCCAATTTACAATTTCAGGTTGAAGAGTTGGATGGCGAGGAGTGGTGATGGGAGACGACGATTTATTTAAGATTAAAGGACTATTTTCAAGCATGTTTATTTAATTTAATTATGGTTATTCTTATGGATAATTGCTTGATGAGTTATTTATAAATTTCTTAATTTTATTTAATGGTTTCCGCTGCAATGCTTAACGTGATTTAAATGTAATAGCCGTTGCTGCGTCCCTTACTTTATCGTTGTAAGTTTAAAATTCAATTTTTGGCACGTTAAAATTAATTATTTTAAGTACTTTTTTAAAGGTCATTATTTTCAGATTTGGGGCGTGACAATGTGTCTTAATGAAATTAATCTAAATAGGATTAATGAAAATTACAAATACAATCGACAATTTAAATACATGCAACCTAGGTATTAATTTTGTGTTGCCATTATTTATATAATTATATCACGATATCAAATGTGTATGTACAATTAATGATAGTTTGATTTTTTGTCAATCGAATAATTAATTTCTACATTTTTAGCACATTTTTATACTCCTATAATGCAATTATGAGGTTTGATTCCATGATATCCTTAATTTAATACATATTTCATTAGTAGAGTTTAAATTCTTATAACCACTTATGTATTTAAAAAAAAAAATTGATATTCAAATTAATGTTTGAATATTTAAGTTCAACAAACAAAAAAAAAGTTGTTAAATTCTCTCGTACACTAGTATGCATCGTACACATCTAATTTAAATTTCAATCTTATAATTGACTATACCCCCATTTTTGTTAACTTCAACCCCACAAATTAATTATATATATAAACAATTGACCACGTGCAGTTATAATTTACACCCCCACTTTTCTTGACTTCAACCCCACAAATTATATAAACAATCGACCACAATTATTTACACCTCCACTTTTGTTAACTTCACCGCCTAAATTTTTTTTTGTCGGGCAAAGTGAATGGTATTAATAAAAATAAATTTGAGTACAACTACAAGAGTGGTAGTTAATTCGTTCATTATGTTATCCAGCTTCCAGGTCTCGTTCTCGTAAACGCACTTATTTCTCCACTTCCATATCACCCAGACTACGCATATCCAAATTTCAATTGCTAGTTTATTTCCACTTTTACCATGCAAGAGATTGGAGAATTGGATGAAATGCAGCTTGATGTTTTCGTGTAGAGCCGTGGGGATTTTCCACCAATTTAACACGTTTGCCCAGATCTGTCTTGCTACGTTGCACCTCAGGAATAGATGATTTGCAGTTTCGGGTTGGTCTCCACATGCCGTACAGAGTGATTCTTCCTCCGACAAGATGATATTTCTCTTCCTCAATTTCGCCTTGGTCGGAAGTCGCGCGGTTCCATTGTTGGTGCTGCCTTGAATGGAGAGTGACTGTTCCACACCAGATTGAATTCCTCCCCTCCTCTGTCATCGATCTCTTCCCTGTTTGCTGGGGTTTGGATTATCCAGTATGCCGATTTTGTGTTATACGTCCCGTCTGGGGTTGCTTTCCATCTCCATTTATCATATTCGCCACTCTTAAAACACACCTGACTCAACTCCCATCTCCACATCCAGAAGCCCCCCTTCCATTGTCCCATCTTCCTAATATTTATACCCTTGCACTGACTCAATCTATACAATCTATGGAACTGATTTTTTTAGTGGAGCCCCTCCCCCATCCACTTCATCGCCTAAATTATTATTTTTAAAAAATTATACCTAAAATTACTATAGTGCCCTTCTATTAATTTAAACAAAATATAATACAATCAATCCAAATTTATATACTACATAAACAATTGACCACAGTTATCTTCACCCCCACTTTTATTGACTTCACCCCCAATAATTATTATTTTTAAAAAACTACATCTAAAATTACTATAATGCCCTTCTATTAATTTACACAAAATATAGTACAATCAATCATAATTTATATATAAACAATTGACCACGATTATTTACACCCTGCTTTTGTTGACTTCACCCCCAAATTATTTTTTAAAAACAATTACACCTAAAATTACTATAGTGCCCTTCTATTAATTTAAACAAAATGTAATACATCAATCATAATTTATATAGGCAAATTCTTATATACACTCGCGTGTATATACACTCTTCAATTTCATTAAAAGTTTAAGTTTAATTTACTTTTTTCGGTGCACACAATTAATGGATCACACAAATCTAATGAAAGGCCACGATTATATGCACACACAAGATTGAGGTAGACACCCACCAATTTTTTTACAAATCGATGATTTTGAGATTGAGAGGTCTAGAAGAAAATTATAAAAAAATAGTTACATATCTGTATTTTAAGGTTGAGAGATCTAGAAGAAAATTGACGACGGGGGAGCGACAGAATCGAGGAGGAGGCGACAAATCTATTTTTTTAACTTACAATCGAAAGAGGGACAAACGGCTTAGGACGCGGCGAAAGGAGGAGGAAGCCGCGAGGGCTTGAGACGTAGCCATGGACGGCGATGGCTTGGGACGCAACCTTGGACGGACAGTGAGGCCTGGACGAACGGCGAAGCTGACGCGCGTGAAATCGGCGAAACAAATGCGGACACGACGAACGAGCCTATAGCGGCGAGACTTTGTGTGCCAACGAAGAAAGGTTGTGGCAACGAAGTTTTAAGCGGCGACTGACGAGGCTAAGAGAGGAGTGGGTGTCCCAAACGGCTTATTTTGTTTTTCACTCTATATAGTTTGAGAGAATAATGGGAGAATTATGGTTATGTAGGAGAAGGGTATCTTCGGTCTTTCATGGGGTGTGTCTTAATCGTACGAGATGTGCGCTAAAATCTCGTATGTGTGTATAACCGACTATTAATTACTAATTATTGATTATTGTTAATGGTATTATTGATTATTGTTCATGGTATTACTGATAATTGTTTTTGGTATTACTGAATATAAGTAGATGTGTGGAATTATTTGATATTGTATATATTGTTCATGGTATTACTAATTATTGTTAATGGTATTACTGATAATTGTTTTTGGTATTACTGAATACAATTAGATGTGTGAAATTATTTGTGGAGTATTATATAAAATGTTACTTATTAATGTTCATGGTATTATTGATTATTGTTCGTAGTATTCAAGTCCACTTTCAAAATTAATTAAATTAATTAATTTTTTATATTTATTAAAACTTTGAAGATTTAGGTATTTTTTATAGGTTTTATTTATATTTTTTATATTAATTTGAATTCTTTACTTTCTTAATTAAATTATTTTGACAATTTATTAAATATGTTTATGATTTTATTTAACTTTAATTGATTTTTAAATTTTTTTTTGTTTAAAATTTGGAGTGTATATAATATTTATGGGGTGTTAGTAGATTCGTGTAATATAAAAAAAATATTTAAAAAGAAAAGAAAATAAGAAAGTTTAAAACTTTAAAACTTAATTTAATGATTATTAATATTTTATTTGTGTTCTAACATCTATAAAAATGTCGACAATAAGGCTAAATAAAATTTAAAAATAGTAGAAAATCAACTAAATCTTCAAAATAAATTAAATTATTTAATTTTTTAGCTTTATTAATATTTTGAAGTTTTAGGTATTTTTAAAGGTTTTATTTATATTTTTATTAAATATGTTTATGATTTTATTTAACTTTAATTGATTTTTGAATTTTTCTGTTTAACATTTGAAGTGTATATAATATTTATGGGGTGTTAGTAGGGTTCATGTAATATAGACGAAATATTTAAAAAGAAAATAAAATAAAAAATTTAAGACTTCAATTCTTTATTAATGTTTATTTGCGTTCTAACTTCTATAAAAATGTTGACAATAAGGCTATATAAATTTTAAAAATAGTAGAAAATGACTAAATCTTCAAAACTAATTATATTAATTAATTTTTTTTAGCTTTGTTTAATTTTTGAAGATTTAGGCAATTTTTTTATATGTTTTATTTATATTTTTCATATTAATTTGAAATCTTATTTTTTTTAAAATTTAATTATTTTGGCAATTTATTAAATATGAAAGAATTGGGTGTGTATAGTAATAAAAATATTTTTTAAAATTTTAGTGTTGTGTGGGTGTGTATAACATTTTATGGGGTGTGTTTTAAAAAAAAAACTTGTTAAACCTGCTATAGCAGGTAACTGGACCAAAATCAAAATAAATCGAAACTTAATGGACTAAATTCAAAAAGTGGTAATCTGGTGGACTAAATTAAAAAACGTGGTAACTTAATGGACTAAAAAAAATATAATCCCTATACTAATCGTGAAATTAACTTGAGAATTCTTAAGAGTCTAGATGCTAGATGGAAGATGGTCAAGATGATCATCAAGAACACTCAGGACATTGATGAATGAAATGCTGAGACAATGTTCCAAACTCTTAAGACACATGAGTTCGACCTAGATGAGGATGATCCTATAGCCAGTAGTGATATAGAGAAAGTTGTGTCGAAAAATGTTGCTTTAAGTTTACTTCGTCTAGGAGCTCTACAATAGACAAGTCTAAATCTAATACTAAGTCTGCTAGTGTCAAGGACGAGTTATATAGATCTAATCTAAGTCTGAAAGATCAGATGAACCTTATGGTTAGGAAGTTCGACAAGTTGAACAAACGATACGGTAGATATAAGCGCTTTTACAAAGATTTTAGAGGTTCTGCTAACAAGGACTCGTCTGAGACCAGACGAGATCAAAACTTATCTGAAAGGAGAGCTGAGGTCTCGAAAGAAAACAGACGAGATAGGAACTCTGAGGATAGGAATATTAGACGTTCTGATAGGCGAGATAAGAAAAAGGGATAATTCTCTTGTGAAAAATCTACTAACGATCTACTATGCTATAACTGTGAGAAATCAGGTCATTACATTTACGAATGTCCGGACCTAAGCACGGATGATCGTGAAGAACGTAAAGCAAGGCGTGAACGAAGATACAATAGAGGTAAAAAGGCAATGATGGCTAATGATGACTCTGAGACGGATTCAGACAAGTTACCTTCGTCTTCATCTAGTTACCCATCTAATCATAAAGAAGAAGAAGCGTTCATAGTATATGATGACCTAAGCTTTATGGCGAAAATTGAACAAGAGGTATCATCTGCAACTTCTTTTCAATCATGTGATGAATCGGATTCTGATGAAAGTGATACTGCCGACAGTGGAGTAGGGAGTAGTCTTCATCACTCTACTGGTGTGACTGAAGAAGACCTCCTACTCGCTGACAAGGCGTTCATTGAAGTCAGCGACGAGAAAATCGCTTTAAAACAAGAAATCATTGATCTTAAAGGAACTCAGTCTAAGGTAGATCCTAATATAACTGTCCTAAACGAACGCTTGACAGAAGAGTTGAGAAAACTCAAAGACAAGTGCACGTTAACAGACAAGTTGTATTAAGACCTACTTAAGACACATGCTACTGAGACGAATGAATTCAATGTTTTAAATAATAAATGCAAAAAACTTGAAGAACGCAATAAGTTCTTAGAGACTGAGGTCGTAAATCTAGACCTTAAACTTACTGACTTGGTTAATTTTTCAATGATTAATAAAAAACTGTCAGATAGGTATAGGGCTCCAGATGACAAGACAGGGTTAGGTGCAGATACACCTAACTCGCCTACTCATGTCATTAAGAACCCTACTGATGTTGGTTCAAGTTCTTTGACACATGATAAAGGTAAAAGACCAATGGAATACGATATTAGAACGACATCCAAAGGTGTTGTACACAAGCAGACTAGAGTTAACACTCCGATTACCAAAGTTGGTAAAAAGAATGTTAACAACAGACCTGTTCCGTTTAGAACAAGTCAGAAGAGGACCACTAGTCGTGGACAACCAAACCAGGTCAGATACGAAGATTGGTATCCTGAGGAGACAAGTTCTAGACGAGTACAAACTAGTTGGAAAAAGCCTAGACCTCATTTCATAAGGCAGTCTCAGCTCTACTCGACTAGACCTAGGAAGGTTGCTTCAAAATATCGTACTCAACCTGTCTTATATCCTCCACCTTTATCATATGATATTATTGGAGAGGAAAGACCTAAACATGTTTATAAACCGTATGGCCCCAATACTTACAAGCCATATTCTGACTATCAAAGGCCTATGCCTACTCAAGTAGAGGTTAAGTCGAAAGGCTATCTCAAACGAGTAGACCCAAGGTCTGAAGATAGACCAGATAAGGACAACAGGGTATTATTCTGTAACAAGCATGGTAGAAAGCTTAAGAGGTCCAATTTATTCAAAACTCCTATGTACATTTGGATTCCTCTGAACTCTACTAACCCCCCAGGACCCCAATAGACAAGGAGGGTACCTAAGTTATTAAATATCATCATTGCAGGGTCAACTCGACTTGTATAAGAATGGTGGATCAGTAGGAGAAACTTGGTACATTGATAGTGGTTGTTCGCACCACATGACGGGTACTAAGGCTTTTCTATCGAGTTACTGCGAACAAGAAGGACCCAGGGTGTTGGGATATGAATCATAATATAAGTCCTAATTGATGAAATTAAGAAGTAGTTTTGATAAGCCAAAAAGTGGACTTGAATATATTTCTAAGTGTTAACTGATCTAGTTATGGAAGTCGTCTTATGAACAAGATCAGTAGAGTACAAAAGTAAGAAAGAAAAGACAAGTACGTTTTATAAGAACTATATTATGTTTATTATAGGTTTTATGATGAGCATTTAAGCGATGTATAGAAGCTCATATGTTTTGTTTTTATATTGATGTATAGATTTAAGATGACTAAGCTAATTATAAAGCTTAATGTAATGTAATAATCTTGTTAAGATTAGTTTGATAGGACTACTTACACTCCTCTGAGAACCCAAACGGGCTCCCGGCCATCCCGAGCAGGACCTCTTCGCGATCAAATTTACGAGACAAAGATGAAAGGGGAAATTTTTTTCTTTCTTTCGAAAGAGTAATCTGTATGCTGATTATATAAAAAAAATACGCCTTTACCAACGGAAATTTCCGTCGGTATTGTCAAATATTTAATTCTACGCGTAAACCAAGAGGCGGTTAGTTAAGTTGGGTCGGTTACCGACGGATATGTTTCGTCGGTAAACACATATTTAAATTATCACGCGCCCTTTTAGTGGTTCACGTGGGGGCCAAATAATTTGGCGCGGTTATCGACGGAAAATATCCGTCGGCAACCCTAATTTACAATACCGACTGAAAAATCCGTCGGCATATGACCCAAAAACGACACCGTGTGGAGAGTTATGTGTGTCCGTCGGAATTCTGACGGTATAGCCGACGGAAAATGAAGTCCGTCAGCAGCATTCGACTCCGTCGGTATAACCGACGGAATGGGATCCGATCCGTCGGTATAGTTCCGTCGATAAAACTGCGCGTTTTTGTAGTGACAAGTAGTGGTTTCTCACTTCACAATTTTATTTCATCAGTGTTTCCGCTAGTAATTGGTCGAACAAAATGCAAATTCAAGAATTGTATATATGAAGGGTAAATATGCCAGACGAAATGAAAACGAATAACATTTTAAATGGACAAATTAAAATGAACAAGAAAATTTATAAAATGACATCAACGATAGAATCAACAATAGATATCAATGTTCATATTTTTTTTTTAATTTTTCAAATGTCACACATTGGGTTTAATTACCAATTAAAGAGCTTTATAAATCTGCCCTTGTAGTTGCTGAAAACGAGCTGTAACATTGACCATTAAAGCCAAATATGCCATTTTTAACGTACGTAGATGCCATCTGATTGTAAATGCATCAAATCCGACCTCCTTTCTACCCCACCAAATTTGGCGATTGAATAAGGTGCATGCTGCCAAAAAAAACTGGTACCAAATGACCTCGTCTGTTTCGAGTGTATGATATCCAAGATCGTTGTCTTTATATCGGCAATGCAATTTTTCAGAGTTGAACTGGGGAGTTTAATTTGTTGGTTACATGAACAGTAAAAATATACAGTTTTTAGCTGCTAATTAATCTCATTTAGGAAATATACTAGTGCAAAGAATAAGAAAAACTATATGATTTTTCATCATGATGAGTAATTTAAATTAATCCAAATTGGATTGAAAATTACATATATATTTGAAAATTTAAAAATACAACATGGGTTGCAATTATGTGTTGCCTTTATTTCTACCAGGATATCAAACCTTAATAGAAATATGACTATTTGTGACTCGGTTAATTTCTAGTACAGTTTAATAGTACTATAATGGAATTATTGAGATATGGTTTATATTAATTTAAGAAAATTTTGATTTTGATTAGATATCAAAATCCTAGAAAAACCCTAAGTATAATGATTTGTTAAGTTAGATTTTTAGGTTAGAAAGCGCATATATATGTTAGGGAGCTTTATTTTACTTAGGATAGTTTTTAAAAAAATATATATATATGATACTTGATTATCTGAAAAATCAAAGAGAAATGAAGACAAGATGCATGAAGACAAAAGACATGAAGACAAAGTAGAATGAACAAGGTGATAAGTCTAAAGGACATGTAATGAAGACCTTTTGGACAAGAGGCCTGAATTATGATCAAGTGCAATTGTCAAGTAAGAGGAACTCCAAGTAACATGGACTTATAAGACTCAAATTAGAAGATTAAGTGTCAAATGGACAACTAGTCTGAAGTGATATTCAGAAGACTTTGCAAAGATGGACAAGTCTGAAGTGATGTTCACGAGACTTTTGCAAGATGGACAAGTATCCTAAAGTGCTACTCAGAGGACTTTGCAAAGGAAGGAAAAGGAGACTGAAGTGACTTTTAGCTAAGTTGGACTTAGCTTATTAATGGACAAGAAGGATGAATGACAATGCATCATTGAAATCAACATATAGTACATGATCAATTTGTTATTTAAATATTCCATGAAAGCCAATGATCAATTTTCATGTGTCACCTGCACATAAAAAAACTCTGATTTTAGAATGAAGTTTCTGAAAATGGACGTGAATGCATGCAGGCCCCTGAACTATTTGAAAGTTCAAGCTTATAGAATAAGGACTATCTCCACCAACAAATAGTTTCTAATTATCTTTATAAAATAGGCCATAACTTGAAACATTTAACGAGTTACACACACGATGGGAACACTATCAAGCTGAAGATATATATTGCAATAAATTTATCAAGCTTTCAAAGCATATATTAAAACACTCAAGTCTTCGAGAGATTAAGCCTTTAAGCATAAATTGAGTGTTATCCAATAGTTCCCACTAGGTAGTTTATCAAGATTATTCAAAGCCTAGAAAGTGATATCCTAACCTTTACATTGTTCTTAATTGTAAAACATATCACATTAGTTGATAAACAATAACAAAACCCTACTTTCACTTTTTTGAGAGATATTTGAGAGTATTGTGGAGTTCGAGTAGTTTGAGAGTATTGCAACGAGAGAAGGTTGTAAGAAATCAAGAGAAGGAGAAGTAGAAGAGGAGAGTGCACCTTACCACTATAAAAGCAAGTTAATTCCAAGAGATTAATGAATTGTCCTATTAAATTAGGAGAGTGAACGTATGAGTAGTTTAGCCTCTGAACCACTATACATCTTGTGTCATTTACATTCTGCACTTATTTACTTGCTTACTTGATTATTGGTTGATTGATTATTACTTACTGATTTTTATTAATATTGCATGAAAATGCGTTAATCATTACTTCAAGTATTTGTTAAGTTTGCTAAGGATTCATTGTTGTTGACATAAGAATTGTTTTTGGGGTGGGTAAAGATTAGATGATATTGTTTTCAATAATTTCGTATATAAGTTGTTAATTAATTTGTTGAGACTTGTAATATTAAGAAATTGGGCTAATGGTATATGTTTGGAATTTAGGAGTGTGCTCCTCTCTAATTCTCTAATTTATTTTGTGAAATGTTTGAATTGATACAAATTTCTTTATTAGAGATTAAATTCTTGTATCCATTAACATATTTAAAAAATCAAGGTCGGTCATCCTTTAATTAATTTGATATTCAAATAAATGTATATATGAATAGTTAAGCTCATTAAAAAAAAAAGTCAAGCTCGTTCACTACAAAAAACTTTCAAAATGGTGACGGAGAAGGCAACGGATTCCCCCTCACTAATCAAGAAGGCGACGGCAAAGGCAACGGCACTCCGCCGTTGCCAATATGGTCGTTGCTATTTTATAGGCAACGGATTTGGGGAAAACTGTTGCCTTTTGGCAACGGCAGGTGGCCATTGCCTTTTCGCAACGGGGCCCAGCCGTCGCCTTTTCGCAACGGGGCCCAGCCGTTGCTAAGGCCGTCGCCTTTTTGTTACCTTTAAAAAAATGAGAACCTGGGTTTCGAACCCAGGTCTCTGAGGCAACCAACACACCCCCCACCACTAGGCCACCAATATTCGCGATTTTTAACTCCAGCTGGGTTTCGAACACGGGACCTCTCGGTCCTGTAGGGTTTTGGGCGCCCCCTGTGTGTCGTTTAGGTTAGGAGCTTTAGTCATCATGTTGTGAACACAATTAATATATATTCAATTTAATTTTAGTTTCAATTCTTTATTTCAATCCATTTTAAGTTTAATTGTTGCTTATTAAATTTAAATTGTCAAAGCATATCATATTTATTTCTAAATGAGAATTAACTAAATTATAATGTGTTTCAAATTAAATAATTTAATTACGGTATCATTAATTAATTTACACTATTTAAATTCATTCTAATTTTCAATTCACAACATTATAATTACATACAACATTGAGTATAATTATTTTCGATTATATATGTAAATTTATTCTAATCACATCATTTAAATTCATTCTAATTTTCAATTCACAACATTATAATTACATACAACATTGAGTATAATTATTTTCGATTATATATACATGTAAATTTATTCTAATCACATCATTTAAATTCATTCTAATTTTCAATTCACAACATTATAATTACATACAACATTGAGTATAATTATTTTCGATTATACATGTAAATTTATTCTAATCACTTCATTTAAATTCATTCTAATTTTCAATTCACAACATTATAATTACTTTCAACATTGAGTATAATTATTTTCGATTATACATGTAAATTTATTCTAATCACTTCATTTAAATTCATTCTAATTTTCAATTCACAACATTATAATTACATACAACATTGAGTATATATAATTATTTTCGATTATACATGTAAATTTATTCTAATCACTCCATTTAAATTCATTCTAATTTTCAATTCACAACATTATAATTACATACAACATTGAGTATAATTATTTTCGATTATACATGTAAATTTATTCTAGTCACTTCATTTAAATTCATTCTAATTTTCAATTCACAACATTATAATTACATACAACATTGAGTATAATTATTTTCGATTATATATGTAAATTTATTTTAATCACTTCATTTAAATTCATTCTAATTTTCAATTCACAACATTATAATTACATATATACAACATTGAGTATAATTATTTTCGATTATACATGTAAATTTATTCTAATCACTTCATTTAAATTCATTCTAATTTTCAATTCACAACATTATAATTACATACAACATTGAGTATAATTATTTTCGATTATACATGTAAATTTATTCTAATCACTTCATTTAAATTCATTCTAATTTTCAATTCACAACATTATAATTACATACGACATTGAGTATATATAATTATTTTCGATTATACATGTAAATTTATTCTAATCACTTCATTTAAATTCATTCTAATTTTCAATTCACAACATTATAATTACATACAACATTGAGTATAATTATTTTCGATTATACATGTAAATTTATTCTAATCACTTCATTTAAATTCATTATAATTTTCAATTCACAACATTATAATTAGGGTTTAGGGTTTAATTGAATTTAATTGAATTAGGGCGACGGCAAAGGCAACGGGCCCACTACCGTTGCCTTTTAGCGACTGGGGGCCCGTTACCAAATGGCAACGGGGCCCACTGCCGTCGCCTTTTGGCAACGGGCCTTATATGTCGTCGCCTTTTTGCAACGAGGCCCACTCCCGTTGCCTTAAGGCAACGGCACCCGCCCCCGTCGCCTTTTTCCTTCCCGTTATCAATGCCGTTGCCAATTGGCAACGGTAACCTGCCGTTGCCAATTGTCGTTGCCTTCTGGCCATTATTTTGTAGTGGTTGCTGGGCGCCTCTCTTAAAAAATCGCAAAATTTAGAGGTTTTATTTTTTCATAATATATTAATTTATTTATATATGATGGCTTATAAGATTTAATTTAATACGACAACTATATTTGAGCTTGATGAATTTTGAGGACCTATTACCTATGGGTCATTGGACACGAGGGCAACTAGTGGTTTCTCACTTCACAATTTTATTTCATCAGTGTTTTCAGCCAGTAATTGGTCGAACAAAATGCAAATTCAAGAATTGTGCATATATGCCGACGAAATGAAAACGAATAACATTTTAAATGGACAAAATGAACAAGAAAATTTATAAAATGACATCAACGATAGAATCAACAATAGATATCAATGTTCATTTTTTTTTTAATTACCAATTAAAGAGCTTTATAAATCTGCCCTTGTAGTTGCTGAAAACGTAGATGCCATTCGGTCTTGCTTCCCAGTAGCAGTTACCTTCATCACATCGACCCTTCCATTTATTTGTAAACGAATCGAATCCGATCTCCTTCCCATCCCCCCAAAGACGGCAAGTGAATAAGGTGTTGCCAAAAATATTGTTACAAAAGGACCAACTATAATCCTCGTTCGATTTGAGTGTGTGATATCCAAGATCGTCGTCTTTGGATTGGCAGTGCAATTTCAGTTCTGCATTGGGGAGTTTGTTGGTCACATGAACAGTATATGCACCATAACATATATCCGCTTCTATCATCTCTGGAAAAATGCTAGTACAAAGAATAAGAAAAAGTATATGATTTTTCATCATCATGTGTCTTAGTGAAATTAATCTAAATTGGATTAATGAAAATTACAAATACAATTGACAGTTTAAATACAACCTAGGTATTAATGAAATTTTTATTTTTTGATTAATTCATTTCTACTTTTCTAGTACAGTTTTATGGAGTATATAGTAATTAAGTATAATGCAATTATGAGGTTTGACTCGATGATATCCTTAATTTGATACAAATTTCATTAGTAGAGTTTAAATTCTTATAAACACTAATATATTTAAAAATTTGATATTCAAAATTTCAAATTAATGTTTGAATGGTTGAGTTCAACAAACAAAAAAGTTAATTTTTTAAAATATATCGCTATAACCGTACGTTTTTGGTTAATAGTATGTAATTAATTAGTTACTCTTCATTATTTGGTTAATTAATTAATTACATGTATGTAATTGTTAATTAGATGTGTGTTAATTATATTACTTGTTAGATTATTGGTTGACTAGAAATAATAGGAATTAATGTTGGTAACTAGAAAAATTAGATGGGATTTTCTACTTAAGGAACTGAGAAAATTTCATTTATGTTAGGTCTAATTCAATTTATATTTCTTTAAGTTTTTAAATTTTCAATTTACGTTCTAGATTGTTTACGTTCTTTTCGGTACAATTTATATCTTTTTTGACAGAAAATTGAAATTCCGTTCAAATAGTCCAATTTACATCTTTTATATTTGAAAATTAGAAATTAATAATTTAAAAAATCTGAAAATTTTATTAAAAAATCTAAAAATCTCAATAAAATTTATAAATTGTATATAATTAAAAAAATCAATTTTTTTAAAAAACAAAATTCTACAATTCTAAAAATTGAAAAATGAGTATATTATACATAATTTTTTTCTAAAAATCTAAAAAAAAAAAAAATCTAAAAAAAGAAAAATCTATAAATTAAAATAAAAATGTTTAAAATAAAAATTCTACAGTTCCACAATTCAAAAAATCTCATTAAAATGAATTTGGGACGGTTCCACAATTGATCAATGCGTGGAACTACCACTCAACCTCGGCGGTTAGTTGAAAAACCTCGTGAGACCCCAAATTTTTAGGAGTTCGAGTAAAACTTTAATGGTGTCCGAATCAAGTCTGTTTTTTAGTGAAATATTAATAATTTTTATTATTCTTATTAGATTTTTAGAATTTGTAATTTATAATCTACACATTTTTTAAAAAATTAATGAGATTTTTAGAAATTTTAATGATATTTTTAGAGTTTTTTTAGAAATTTTAATGATATTTTTAAATTTCTTAATTTTTAAATTTCACATTTTTCGGATTTTTTGAATTGTAGAATTTTTTGTTTTTAGAATTTTTTATTTTTATGTTATAAATTTTTTTTATTTTTATGAGTTTTTAGAAATTTTAATGAGATATATTTTGAATTTTATTTTACAAATTTTAAGGTTTCTAATTTTAACGAGATTTTCGATTTTTTAATGATATTTTTAGATCTTTTTAGAATCTTTAATGGGATTTTTAGAAAATTTTAATTTTCAAATATAAAGGATGTAAATTGAAATAATTGGCCGTAATCCCAAATTATTCCACACATTCCGGTGAGTTTTAAAAAATTTCGACAAAAATAATGTAAATTGAACCAAAAATGACGTAAATCGAAAAAGTGAAAACTTAAAGAATATAAATTGGATTAGGCCTAGGTTGCAGTATGATTCATGATCCACTAAAAACCTCGATTTCGGATCACTCGACTCAATTTTCCTTTAAAGTTCAAATCCTATGGTACTTTTTTTTTCAAGAGGTCTGCAGCTTCTCTCCACTTTTCGGGTTTTAGCTAAGTTTATTCATTTTTGAACATGTAAGCCCCCTGAAGCAGGTGGTTGTTTTTGCCTTCTTTTTTTCTGAATTTTTTGACAGAAATTAAAAAAACAAAAAATTCAATCAAATTTACAACCATTCCCCGGCAACGGCGCCAAAACTTGGTGTTCTATCGCCGGCACCCAAAAATAAATACCTTAAGTACCCACTATGTAGTAGAGTAAGCAAGGGTCGATCCCACAGGGAATTGTGAAATTCAATTGAATAAATTGTGTACGAAAGCAGTAAAAATAGGGGAGACTCGATAGACTTATTAACGAGTCGAATTAAACTCTTTTTTTTTTTTTACTTGTTAATGTTATCGAGCCGAGTCGAGCTCAAACTTCAAGTACTCAGTTGTACCCAAATAACAACACTATGCATGGTGGTACCAAAATACTCTAATTTCTATCAGAGTATGTGTGGCTCGAGGACGTTTTTTTTTAGTCCTATAAGTTTAAGTGATTCCAAAATAAATCCTTTAAATTTTTAATTTTATAAAATACATCCTATATCTTACAAGCTATTAATTTTAGTTCTTTTTAAAATCTATTTTACTCCTTTAAGTTTAAGGGGGGTGTATTCAATTGAGACTCTGTTGGATTTTTTTGGACTTTTAAAATCTGGGGGTATTCAATCCGAATTTTTAAAAGTCTTTCAAAATTTTGAGGTATTCAATACGGATTTTAAAAAGTCTTTAGAAATTTTTAGGTATTCAACAATCTATGGATTTTAATACTCTATGGATTTCGTTGGATTCTCCTTCAAAAATATAAATAAATTTCACTATTCAAAATCTCTTCTAAAAAGTAGAGATTTCAATGGATTCTCTCAGAAACTCTGAAAGAGAAGAAAGTAGTGTATTTAGAACTACAAAATTCTACACAGCCTCATAGTTTACAAAATCGTAAAGTTGTCCATCTTCCTGCTCTTCTTCAAAAGAATCTTCATACTCTTTCTTCAAACAAAATAAAATATAACCATGTTCTTCGATAAGCTCACATATTCTTCACCACCATTATTATTATCGTGAAAACTGTATTTTAAAATTATATTTTTTCTTTAAAATTTATAGTATATCGTTATGTTAGCAATATCAAGGTCGTCACTCCAGTAATCGACGTCAACTCCCCATCAAGTGGTTTTCGATATCATCTAAAAAAATTTGGTGGTCAAGGTCGTCACTCCAGAAATGCAATTATTCAATCTTTCTTCTTCCTCATGTATCATTAAGAAATGTAATTGAGAGAATTTTTGGTGTTTTCAAATCACAAGTTCCCATTTCAAACACAAGCACTGGATTACACACCGCATCTGTGGAAGAGGAAAATTTGGAAATTTTGGAATTCCTTTCTCAAAGCCAACCACAACAAGCTAATACATGCATTGAGAACCAGTATTGCTAATAACAATGAAGATATATTTTTGATATTTTTTCTAAATAATTTAGATAATTTTTTTTATATACAAGTGTGTTCGATATACGTTTGCATCAATAGTTTTAGGGGCGTAGTTTATGGAAATCCATTTAAATAAATAAAAAAAAATGTGTATTTTAGAATCCTGTCAAATCTATGAAAATCCATATAAATCAATAAAAAAGTCAGTCAAACTCTGCATAGAGTCTATGGATTTTTTAAATCCACTGACTTTTTAAAATCCAAAAAAATCAAACAAAATCTCAATTGAATACACCCTCCTAAATTTCAATTTTAATCATTTAAATATAATAAAATCTGAAAACTTTAATAAAATTTAAAAAAAATACTGATTTTAATGTATATATTTTTTAAAACATCATTAAAATATTTTTTAAAATTAAATAAAAACATCATTAAAATCTGACTTATGTTCAAATTCTACCTAGTCATTTTTCCCTAATTAATTAAAATTATAAAAATTCGAAAAAAAAATATATATATATATATACTAAAATCTAAAAAATTGAAAGAAATTTATAAATATGTTTTTTTTTTTAAAAGGGACAACTCCAACTACCCCTGTCATATTCTCCAAATGTAAATTATAGTATGATTTATATAATAAATTGTTGAACGAGATTATACGAGATTTTATGTATCCGTAGATCTCCCATCCAAGAAATTATTTCCCGAACTAAATTGAACACAAGTATAATTAAATTTAAACTCTATAAGTAATTACTATGATAAACATAATATTAAATCATATAAAAACGCATTTCAATTAATCTAATGCACATTTATTAAGTTTTGAAATTCTTATTTAAGCTTGTTTGATAATTATATGAGTCGAACTCAAACGAGCTTTAATCGAGTCGAGATTAATTTAAACCCTGAACCCCTGTCATATTCTCCAAATGTAAATTATAAATCATTATATAAATCATATAATTTACATTTGGAGAATATCATCGGGGTAGTTGGATTTGTCCCTTTTTTTAATACATATTTATAATTTTCTTTCAAATTTCTAGATTTTAGTATATATATATATATTTTTTTTTTCGAATTTTTATATTTTTAATTAATTAGAAAAAAATGGCTAAGTAGAATTTGAGCATAATTCAGATTTTAATGATATTTTTATTTAATTTTAAAAAATATTTTTATGATGTTTTACAAAAAATATACATTAAAATTAGTATTTTTTTTTCAAATTTTATTAAAATTTTCAGATTTTATTATATTTAAATGATTAAAATTGAAGTTTAAATTTAAAGGACTAAAATAGATTTTAAAAAGGATTAAAATTAATAGCTTGTAAGATATATGATATATTTTGTAAAGTTAAAAATTTAAAGAATTTATTTTGGAATTGCTCAGGACTAAAAAAAAAATTTCCTCGCGTGCCTCTAACGAAGCCATTTATTTTATTTTTAATTTTCAATTCACAACATTATAATTACTTTCAACATTGAGTATAATTATTTTCGATTATACATGTAAATTTATTCTAATCACTTCATTTAAATTCATTCTAATTTTCAATTCACAACATTATAATTACATACAACATTGAGTATATATAATTATTTTCGATTATACATGTAAATTTATTCTAATCACTCCATTTAAATTCATTCTAATTTTCAATTCACAACATTATAATTACATACAACATTGAGTATAATTATTTTCGATTATACATGTAAATTTATTCTAGTCACTTCATTTAAATTCATTCTAATTTTCAATTCACAACATTATAATTACATACAACATTGAGTATAATTATTTTCGATTATATATGTAAATTTATTTTAATCACTTCATTTAAATTCATTCTAATTTTCAATTCACAACATTATAATTACATATATACAACATTGAGTATAATTATTTTCGATTATACATGTAAATTTATTCTAATCTCTTCATTTAAATTCATTCTAATTTTCAATTCAGAACATTATAATTACATACAACATAGAGTATAATTATTTTCGATTATACATGTAAATTTATTCTAATCACTTCATTTAAATTCATTCTAATTTTCAATTCACAACATTATAATTACATACAACATTGAGTATATATAATTATTTTCGATTATACATGTAAATTTATTCTAATCACTTCATTTAAATTCATTCTAATTTTCAATTCACAACATTATAATTACATACAACATTGAGTATAATTATTTTCGATTATACATGTAAATTTATTCTAATCACTTCATTTAAATTCATTATAATTTTCAATTCACAACATTATAATTAGGGTTTAATTGAATTTAATTGAATTAGGGCGACGGCAAAGGCAACGGGCCCACTACCGTTGCCTTTTAGCGACTGGGGGCCCGTTACCAAATGGCAACGGGGTCCACTGCCGTCGCCTTTTGGCAACGGGCCTTATATGCCGTCGCCTTTTTGCAACGGGGCCCACTCCCGTTGCCTTATCCGTTGCCTTAAGGCAACGGCACCCGCCCCCGTCGCCTTTTTCCTTCCCGTTATCAATGCCGTTGCCAATTGGCAACGGTAACCTGCCGTTGCCAATTGTCGTTGCCTTCTGGCCATTATTTTGTAGTGGTTGCTGGGCGCCTCTCTTAAAAAATCGCAAAATTTAGAGGTTTTATTTTTTCATAATATATTAATTTATTTATATATGATGGCTTATAAGATTTAATTTAATACGACAACTATATTTGAGCTTGATGAATTTTGAGGACCTATTACCTATGGGTCATTGGACACGAGGGCAACTAGTGGTTTCTCACTTCACAATTTTATTTCATCAGTGTTTTCAGCCAGTAATTGGTCGAACAAAATGCAAATTCAAGAATTGTGCATATATGCCGACGAAATGAAAACGAATAACATTTTAAATGGACAAAATGAACAAGAAAATTTATAAAATGACATCAACGATAGAATCAACAATAGATATCAATGTTCATTTTTTTTTTAATTACCAATTAAAGAGCTTTATAAATCTGCCCTTGTAGTTGCTGAAAACGTAGATGCCATTCGGTCTTGCTTCCCAGTAGCAGTTACCTTCATCACATCGACCCTTCCATTTATTTGTAAACGAATCGAATCCGATCTCCTTCCCATCCCCCCAAAGACGGCAAGTGAATAAGGTGTTGCCAAAAATATTGTTACAAAAGGACCAACTATAATCCTCGTTCGATTTGAGTGTGTGATATCCAAGATCGTCGTCTTTGGATTGGCAGTGCAATTTCAGTTCTGCATTGGGGAGTTTGTTGGTCACATGAACAGTATATGCACCATAACATATATCCGCTTCTATCATCTCTGGAAAAATGCTAGTACAAAGAATAAGAAAAAGTATATGATTTTTCATCATCATGTGTCTTAGTGAAATTAATCTAAATTGGATTAATGAAAATTACAAATACAATTGACAGTTTAAATACAACCTAGGTATTAATGAAATTTTTATTTTTTGATTAATTCATTTCTACTTTTCTAGTACAGTTTTATGGAGTATATAGTAATTAAGTATAATGCAATTATGAGGTTTGACTCGATGATATCCTTAATTTGATACAAATTTCATTAGTAGAGTTTAAATTCTTATAAACACTAATATATTTAAAAATTTGATATTCAAAATTTCAAATTAATGTTTGAATGGTTGAGTTCAACAAACAAAAAAGTTAATTTTTTAAAATATATCGCTATAACCGTACGTTTTTGGTTAATAGTATGTAATTAATTAGTTACTCTTCATTATTTGGTTAATTAATTAATTACATGTATGTAATTGTTAATTAGATGTGTGTTAATTATATTACTTGTTAGATTATTGGTTGACTAGAAATAATAGGAATTAATGTTGGTAACTAGAAAAATTAGATGGGATTTTTTACTTAAGGAACTAAGAAAATTTCATTTCTGTTAGTTCTAATTCAATTTATATTTCTTTAAGTTTTTAAATTTTCAATTTACGTTCTAGATTGTTTACGTTCTTTTCGGTACAATTTATATCTTTTTTATCAGAAAATTGAAATTCTGTTCAAATAGTCCGATTTACATCTTTTATATTTGAAATTTAGAAATTAATAATTTAAAAAATCTGAAAATTTTATTAAAAAATCTAAAAATCTCAATAAAATTTATAAATTGTATATAATTAAAAAAATCAATTTTTTTAAAAAACAAAATTCTACAATTCTAAAAATTGAAAAATGAGTATATTATAAATAATTTTTTTCTAAAAATCTAAAAAAAAAAATTCGAAAAAAAGAAAAATCTATAAATTAAAATAAAAATGTTTAAAATAAAAATTCTACAATTCCACAATTCAAAAAATCTCATTAAAATGAATTTGGGACGGTTCCACAATTGATCAATGCGTGGAACTACCACTCAACCTCGGCGGTTAGTTGAAAAACCTCTTGAGACCCCAAATTTTTAGGAGTTCGAGTAAAACTTTAATGGCGTCCGAATCAAGTCTGTTTTTTAGTGAAATATTAATAATTTTTATTATTCTTATTAGATTTTTAGAATTTGTAATTTATGATCTACACATTTTTTAAAAAATTAATGAGATTTTTAGAAATTTTAATTTATATTTTTAGAGTTTTTTTAGAAATTTTAATGATATTTTTAAATTTCTTAATTTTTAAATTTCACATTTTTCGGATTTTTTGAATTGTAGAATTTTTTGTTTTTAGAATTTTTTATTTTTATGTTATAATTTTTTTTTATTTTTTTTAATGAGATATATTTTGATTTTTATTTTACAAATTTTAAGGTTTCTAATTTTATCGAGATTTTTGATTTTTTAATGATATTTTTAGATTTTTTTAGAATCTTTAATGGGATTTTTAGAAAATTTTAATTTTCAAATATAAAGGATGTAAATTGGAATAATTGGCCGGAATCCCAAATTATTCCACACATTCCGGTGAGTTTTAAAAAATTTCGACAAAAATAATGTAAATTGAACAAAAAATGACGTAAATTGAAAAAGTGAAAACTTAAAGAATATAAATTGGATTAGGCGTAGGTTGCAGTACGATTCATGATCCACTAAAAACCTCGACTTCGGATCACTCGACTCAATTTTCCTTTAAAGTTCAAATCCTATGGTACTTTTTTTTTCAAGAGGTCTGCAGCTTCTCTCCACTTTTCGGGTTTTAGCTAAGTTTATTCATTTTTGAACATGTAAGCCCCCTGAAGCAGGTAGTTGTTTTTGCCTTTTTTTTTTTCTGAATTTTTTGACAGAAATTAAAAACACAAAAAATTCAATCAAATTTACAACCATTCCCCGGCAACGGCGCCAAAATTTGGTGTTCTGTCGCCGGCACCCAAAAATAAATACCTTAAGTACCCACTATGTAGTAGAGTAAGCAAGGGTCGATCCCACAGGGAATGGTGAAATTCAATTGAATAAATTGTGTACGAAAGCAATAAAAATGGGGGGAGACTCGATAGACTTATTCACGAGTCAAATTAAACTCATTTTTTTTTTACTTGTTAATGTTATCGAGTCGAGTCGAGCTCAAACTTCAAGTACTCTGTTGTACCCAAATAACAACACTATGCATGGTGGTACCAAAATACTCTAATTTCTATCAGAGTGTGTGGCTCGAGGACTTTTTTTTTATTCCTGTAAGTTTAAGTGATTCCAAAATAAATCCTTTAAATTTTTAATTTTATAAAATACATCATATATCTTACAAGCTATTAATTTTAGTTCTTTTTAAAATCTATTTTACTCCTTTAAGTTTAAATTTCAATTTTAATCATTTAAATATAATAAAATCTGAAAACTTTAATAAAATTTAAAAAAAATACTGATTTTAATGCATATATTTTTTTAAAACATCATTAAAATATTTTTTAAAATTAAATAAAAACATCATTAAAATCTCACTTATGTTCAAATTCTACCTAGTCATTTTTCCCTAATTAATTAAAATTATAAAAATTCGAAAAAAAATATATATATATACTAAAATCTAAAAAATTGAAAGAAATTTATAAATATGTTTTTTTTTAAAAAGGGACAACTCCAACTACCCCTGTCATATTCTCCAAATGTAAATTATAGTATGATTTATATAATAAATTGTTGAACGAGATTATACGAGATTTTATGTATCCGTAGATCTCCCATCCAAGAAATTATTTCCCGAACTAAATTGAACACAAGTATAATTAAATTTAAACTCTATAAGTAATTACTATGATAAACATAATATTAAATCATATAAAAACGCATTCCAATTAATCTAATGCACATTTATTAAGTTTTGAAATTCTTATTTAAGCTTGTTTGATAATTATATGAGTCGAACTCAAACGAGCTTTAATTAAGTCGAGATTAATTTAAATCCTGAACCCCTGTCATATTCTCCAAATGTAAATTATAAATCATTATATAAATCATATAATTTACATTTGGAGAATATCATCGGGGTAGTTGGAGTTGTCCCTTTTTTTAATACATATTTATAATTTTCTTTCAAATTTAATTTCTAGATTTTAGTATATATATATATATATATTTTTTTTTTCGAATTTTTATATTTTTAATTAATTAGAAAAAAATGGCTAAGTAGAATTTGAGCATAATTCAGATTTTAATGATATTTTTATTTAATTTTAAAAAATATTTTAATGATGTTTTACAAAAAATATACATTAAAATCAGTATTTTTTTTTTCAAATTTTATTAAAATTTTCAGATTTTATTATATTTAAATGATTAAAATTGGAGTTTAAACTTAAAGGACTAAAATAGATTTTAAAAAGGACTAAAATTAATAGCTTGTAAGATATAAGATTTATTTTGTAAAGTTAAAAATTTAAAAAATTTATTTTGGAATTACTCAGGACTAAAAAAATTTTTCCTCGCGTGCCTCTAACGAAGCCATTTATTTTATTTTTAATTTTCTTTACTCCATCCATTCCTTTTTTATTTGTTTAAGGATACTTCACGCGAATTCATAAAGTCACTAAATAACAATAAATATATGTGTAATGTAATATATTTATCATTTTATTTATCTACGTGATCAATTGATGATTACAAGAACAAGTACACGAGTAAGATTGAAATATAACATCTAAATATCAATATCTATAATTTATTTATTTGTGAATCCTACAAATTCTATGCTTCTTAACATTATATTATTTTGAAATCAAACAATTCTACGAGTTTTGGTTATTTATAGTATTTTATTAATTTTAGGTGAAACTTCACCAGAGGGGTGTTTCAACCGGTGTAATCGCATACAATATACATTAAACTTATAAAGTTCAATAATACCTCTTCAAAAATAATGTCTAATACGATAAAACATTAATTAAAATAAAGTGTACACAAACCTTACTAGTGAGTAGTGACAACCTTTTTATCCTTAAACTTAACATACAATATATGAATATGCTCGATCTATTGTAGCGCAACAAAATATAATATTAGAAAGTAGCATTAAATAAAGTATTGAGACAATATATGTTTTGGGTAGGGTCGAGACTTAGAAATATACTCATTTCTAAGTTTAATGTTTGAAACTTTTAAGGTGCAAATAATTTTTAAGGGATTAGACCATATAGAACATAACTTTAGCTTTAAATGGAATCCGCACATAGACGGTGTGATTGATCCTTCAAATTAGTCCGTCCTTGAACCAAATACTCAAACATTATTATTTTTATATATTTTAAATAAAGTATTAAGAAGAAGTTTAAAAAATGGTAGTATGTGACATGGACCCACACACCAACGCGTGGTGGAGCAGTTCCCCTTGACGGCGTCGTTTTGGAATTGGTCAGAAATTCAAGATCTTTTATTTTTCCTCCAATCTTCACTTTGTTCTCCAAAAGGTTTCCATAAGGACCCTACAAATAATCTCTCCAATATTTTCTTTGATTTTTTCCCCTTTAATAATCAAAAGGATAAAAAAAAAACACACACACACACACGCTATATTGGCATTATTTGAGAAAAAAATATTCTTGAAAATGACTCTGTAGCTTCCATTCATAAAACAAATTTGGCAGGATTAGTGATGGAATAAATTCAGAACTTTAATCAAACTCTAGACTCGATTATTCATGGCTAAATTTCACCTCATACGTTTTGTTATTCTAATATAACAATTCCTTAGAATATGTGTTTATAGTCTGTTGAGTGTCAAACAATTATTCCACATCGGATTAGCATTGAAGGATCATTGGGTACTATAAAAGGGGGACTAGTATCTCCATTGGTATGAGGTCTTTTGGGGAAAACTCAAAAGTAAAGCCGTGAGGGTCTCTCCAACTAGACTGAGTGAACCTTCTCGGTGGACTAGACAAGATGTGTTCTAGACCGATCGAACCGTGTTGGTTCTCGGTGAACTAGACAAGATGTTCTAGACCGATCGAACCGTGTTGGTGGTCTGGGCGGAACGTTCAAGTAAAGAACGTGTCGTTTGAGGAGTACGTACTATCTTACAGTGGGGAGGGCCATGGCCCCCCTCAAATTTAATCAATCAAGTAGTGTATATATGTATTAGCGTGGTAGTTTTTATTTATTTCTTCTCACGTTTGTAATTGTAATTTATATTTATATATTATTTGTTTTATTTTGTTATTTATTAATTTATTATTTTAATTATTATTCAATTCTACGAATATTTAATTCATAATTAGCCCTTAATTTGATTTAAAATTAAACTTTCAATTATATTTATAGAATTTGTTTTTCATAAATCATATAACTAATTGTTGACTAAGACTTAAAATTTAAAATTTATTGTAGTCTTCCAATTAATTAAATTGTATTTGATTATATCGTAGATGAAAAAGTTACGGACAATACATTTTTTCTTTCAAAAAAGAATAAAAATATTCAAGCATCTCAATCAAATATATAAAAAATGATGAAAGTCTTCCGACAAAATTATTGACGGTCAATCATTAGAACGTGGGCCAAAATTATAACCACCAATATGGAAGTATCCCATTAACAAGAATTAGAAGACCATGTATCCCATAGAGTAATATTTTTAATAATATGTTGTAAGTTTAATGTTATATTCTGAAAATTTTATGATAATTAATAGATTATATATGGACTTGTTAGTGTATATTATAAATTTGATTACTTTAAAATTTTATTGCTGGCCCCCCTCAAGTACTGGTCCTGGGTCCGCCCCTGGGGAGTTTGGTTGATGGTTTCTAACTAACTACTAGAAAACATGAAAAATAACAGAAAGCAATAAAAATAAATAGGAATCAAATATTAAAAACGATCTAGCCCTCGGATTGCTTCCCCTTAATTAATTTTACCAATTTAATTAGTGAACCGGGTAATCTCAATCTAATCTCAAATCTTATCCCTAAACCAGTGGTACAACCAAACTAGTTCGAATTGTTTCTTAAGTTTAATTAACTAGAAGGTACGACCCCCAGTTAATATATCCCTACGATTAACCCCAAAACATGTATTCAAAGTTCGCGAGGAACGCATTAACGAACCAAAACAATAGAATAAACTAGACTATGAATACGAGACGCTCGTTTCATACAACCTAGACGTTATTACTTATTATCCCCTAAGGTGTTCTGCCTTAGTTGCTACGATATCCACAATAATATAACAATTACAGATTATATATTGTGAGTTAACTAGAATTGATAACAAATAAACTCGGATAACCAATCCTAATAAATCTATTAATCAATACATGCTTCGCATAAAATCAAATAATAACGAAATCGAAATATGAATTGAGATAAAACGTGAATCACATAATCAAAAATGCATAATTAAATCAAGGTTTCACATTCTCGGACTAGAATAATAATTTAACTATTAAACATAATTAAAAGAATCGACAAAAATCTCCCGGCTCTTGCTTGCTTCCTCTCCAGCATTCAAAAAGGGCGGCTGGCTTTTATGAATGGCCACTTTATAACATACTCCCCAAGGCCCAAATTAAACTAATTCAAGGCCTACTTGCTCAATTGATTTAGCTAGTAATTAACTCAAATAATGAGCCGTGATTTCCGTAAGCCTTCCGCCCTACTCCGCTCAATTTCAATAATTTTCAAATGCTTCGATTTTACCTGAATTAAATAAGAAAATAAAATATTTAGGTTATTGAAGACACAAAACAATGAGTCGAAAAGGTGCACTAAAATACCAATTTAATTCACAAAGAATATTCAATTAAAGCACAAAAATATGCCATAAATCTGATTCATCATAAAATGAATTTTTTTCTCAGGAAGTCTTCATGACAATACGAAACCTCTTAAAAGGTGACATGTTGTCAATCTAGCTTTGCCATAATTTGATTTAGCATTGTCATGTGATAAAATAATTATTTTTTAAATAAATATATGACTTAAAAATTATCCTTGTGATATTTCTTTTCAAAACCCCAAAATTTATAATTTGATCTACGTCCCATAAATTAGACTTGATTTAGTTTAAGTCCTTAATTTTTTTTTACGTCTTTTTCTTATTATAAATATTAACATTTATTTATTTAATTTTTTTATATAAAAAATATGATCATTTTGGCTCGAGCCATAGACGCGTACCTAAAAATGTTATGACGGGAGAGTCTTGACCAGGCTCGGAAATTGTGACCCGGTACGACATTTGACAACCATAATTGTATATGTAATTTTATCATTAAATATTTAAAATCATTTAAATTGAAAAGAATATTGTTGTTATTTTATATTTATTAATTTAATTTATTAGTAGGCGAAGTTGTACGATTGCACATTGCATAAAAAATAAATGACACGTGTATAAAAAAATAAATAGAAAAACGAAAATAAATTGCCACGTGGGCATTACCGGTTGACAAACCTTCAATAGCCGGTTATGGGACTAATTTCAAAATAATGGAGTATGAAACTTACTGGACTAAATTCGAAAAGTGGTAACTAAGTGGACTAAAATCAAAATCGTGACAACTTAATGGAATAAAAAAAATATAATCCCGGTAAAAAATCTCATTTATATTTACATAGAAGTATATGCATATATCTCCCCCTCCCATTTTCTTCTGCCCAGCGAACCCCGATTGCTGCTAACGCCGCCACTTTGGCCCATTCTCTTCGTCACTTTGCCGCCACCCATCACCACCGCCGCGTCCGTATTCTTTCAAAATCTCATGAAATATCCGACTATAAAATTCAAATTCGGTCATGGAATTTATGGAGACTACCCATTATAGCTTCGTGTCAGTGCTAGGAATCAAAGCCCCTTGTCAATTTTAAATTTTGATCTCTACTTCATCTTCAATTTGTGAATTTTCATCGCCATATATTTTTTCTGCAATTTTTGACCGTTTTCTTAACTTAGTTTTTTCTGATATTTTATATTCTTATTAATGTTTGGGATTGGGGCTAAGGGCGTGGTGTGAATGACGGGCTTGTCAAAATGTATATTGGAGGAGCGGTGAGTGATTGGGAAGTCGCCGGAAATGTCCGCCGGGAGGGGGATTTGCCTGGCAAATTTCTGAGTTTGATGGGTGGGGATTGAAAATTTAATACTCGATCCGTATTATAATTTTTAATTATATTATAATTATAAAATTTTGAATTGAATTTAATTTAATTAAAAAATATATTGAGTTGACTGTGCGTGAAGTTCACCCACCTCTTTTGTTAGTATTTAACGGAAGTAATTTTATGGGACTAAAAGTGATGGAAAAAAGACCAAAAGTTATTTGGACCTATTTCTACAGGACTAAAAGTGCAATTTTCCCGTTTTATTTTATTTGTGTTTTCAACCAGTACGTACTACTTTTTTCGGCTTTGACTGGTCGAACAAAATGCAAATTAATTAAAAAATTGTATGAAGGATAAATATACTTACGAAAATGAAAATGAATAACATTTTAATGGACAAAATGATTAATAAAAAACTTATAAAATGATATCAATGATTATTTTTTTCTAATGTCACACACATCTAATTAATTATTACCAATCAAAGAGCTTTATAAATCTGCCCTTGTAGTTGCTGAAAACGTAGATGCCATTCGGTCTTGTTTCCCAGTAGCAGTTACCTTCATCACATCGACCCTTCCATTTATTTGTAAACGCATCGAATCCGATCTCCTTCCCATCCCCCCAAAGACGGCAAGTGAATAAGGTTCTGCCAAAAACATTGTTACAAAAGGACCATTTATAATCCTCGTTCGATTTGAGTGTGTGATATCCAAGATCATCGTCTTTGGATTGGCAGTGCAATTTCAGTTCCGCATTGGGGAGTTTGTTGGTCACATGAACAGTATATGCACCTAAACATATATCCGCTTCTATCATCTCTGAAAAAATGCTAGTGCAAAGAATAAGAAAAAGTATATGATTTTTCATCATCATATATGTGTCTTAGTGAAATTAATCTAAATAGGATTAATGAAAATTACAAATACAATCGACAATTTAAATACATGCAACCTAGGTATTAATTTTGTGTTGCCATTATTTATATAATTATATCACGATATCAAATGTGTATTTACAATTAATGATAGTTTGATTTTTTGTCAATCGAATAATTAATTTCTACCTCTTTAGCACATTTTTATACTCCTATAATGCAATTATGAGGTTTGATTCGATGACATGCTTAATTTAATACAAATTTCATTAGTAGAGTTTAAATTCTTATAAATACTTATGTATTTAAAAATTTTGATATTCAAATTAATGTTTGAATAGTTAAGTTCAACAAACAAAAAAAGGTTATTTTTAAAATATATCGCTATAACTGTACGTTTTTGGTTAATAGTATGTAATTAATTAGTTACTCTTTATTATTTTGGTTAATTAATTAATTACATGTAATTGTTAAATAGATGTGTGTTAATTATATTACTTGAATTGTTGGTTGACTAGAGATAATAGGATTTGTGTGATACTTTTCGCATTCACATGTACCGTACCCCTGATTTTAATTTAATTATTTATTTATATTTTATATGCATCCATTAAATTAATGAGTACACCCTCAAATTATATTTTTACTACAGGTATTTGCACACACTTATTTTATGAGTTCACCCCAAATAATTTTTTTTACAACAATTATCTACACCCGCTAATTTTATAAGTTCACCCCCAAATTATTTTTAGCATAGTTATCTACACCCACTCATTTTATGAGTTCACCCCCAAATAATTTCTTTTTTACAACGGTTATCTAAACCCGTTCATTTTATGAGTTCACCCCTAAATTTTTTTTACCACAGTTATCTGCACCCGCTCATTTTATTAGTTCACCCCCAAATATTTTTTTAAAAATAATTACATTTAAAATACTATTTTAGTTTTTTATTAATTTACACAAAATATAATAAAATCAACACTAATTTATATATTTACAATCTACAGTCGAGTTATTGTCGAGCTACTGTCGATTCACCATCAAATCACCCATATTTTTAGAAAAAAAATCGTAAAACATAATTAAAAAAAACTATCGAAATTAGGCACAAATCCCAATTTTTTTTCTTTTTAATTTTTCTTCTCATTTTCAATTTTTATTCCAGATTTTTTATTTCTTCATTTTTATTTTTTCCTACTATTTTTTTCATTAGTATTTTTTTAATTTTAATACAAAATAATATTATATGTATGATTTTATTATAACCCCTCTATCCAAGTGAAAGCTCCCCATGAGCTTCGGGCACGGAGGTTAAAAAATATGATATAATAAGTGGATGTATGAGAGGTGATGTGATTGAGAGAGAGAAGAATATAATGAAATGTGAGAGGGAATAGTTTGCCAAAAAAGGAATTGATAACTTTCATTGGGACAAACGAATAAGGAAAGTTGGGTAGCTTTCACTAGGACAGAGGGAGTAGTCGGTAATACAATAAGTAATAACCAGTAAAACCATAAACAGTAATCAGTAATACCATTAACAATAATTAATAATATCTTATACAATAACAAATAATTTCACACATCTAATTATATTATGTAATACAAAAAACAATTATTAGTAATACCACGAACATTAATTAGTAATACCCTTAATATTAATCAGTAAAATTTTATACAATAAAAAATAATTCCACACATCTAATTATATTCAATAATACCAAAAACAATTATCAGTAATACCATGAACATTAATTAGTAATACCATGAACATTGATTAGTAATATCTTATACAATAACAAATAATTCCACAAATCTAATTATATTCAGTAATACCAAAAATAATTATCAGTAATAACATAAACAATAATATGTAATATCATAAAATTAATAATAATCAGTAATGTCTTAAACAATACTCCCTCCGTCCCAATTAGATAGACTTGTTTTTCTTTGTGGATGTCCCATTTAGATAGGCTTGTTTCCATATAAAATAATATTTTCTAATTCATTTACTAATATATCTCTATGCATTAATTACATTAAAATTTATAACATTCATTAAATAGGGTTATAATAGAAATTTTACTTGTGTAATGTGTATTCCCAATAAAATTTCTTAATCTTTGTGAAAAGCCCAACAAGCCTATCTAATTGGGACGGAGGGAGTAATAAATAATTCCACTTAATCAGTAATACCACAAACAATAACCATTAATACCACAATTAATAATCAATAATACTATAATCAATAATCATTAATATTAATTCAATAGTGTATTATAGTAATACTGCAATCAATAACTAGTAATATCAGTACCAATAATACCACTAACAATAATACCATAAAAAAAAAAGTGGAGAGAGCGCAAATCGGGGTGTACTGAAGAAAATAGGGGGTGCACATCACCAAGCTCAATTGAAGGGAACCCTAGCCCAATGGGAGGGCACCTTAGGTCAGCAGTCGTCGCCTGGAATTTCATTAGTAAGGTCACCGGCTCCGAGTGCCGGCCGGTCAGAGATCCATGAGCAACATACTCACAGTCCCCCGTCGGGCCGCCGGCCGGAGGAAGAGACTGCGCAGGAGAAGGGTGAAGAAGACTGACGAAGTAATGTAGCTTCGATTTGGGCAGAGATGAACGACGAGAGAGAGGTAGCGTCAATTCAAGTATTGCAGGCGAGCGGCATTGATGTCGGAGAAGCTCCTGGATCGCGAACGCAAGAGAGATTGATCGAAGCAGTACCGTCGGTGGTCGAAATGAGGAGAGGATTTCGGCCGCCATGCTCATGGCCGAGATGGAAGATTATGTCTATTGTCATGGAAGTGAAGAATCACAATTGCGATTCGAAGAGGGTCTCGGGCTTCAGCGGCCGAGATAGAAGCGTCGTCGTCGTCGTCGAAGGGGTGGTCGGGTATGGTGGTGGCTGGGTCACCCACCGACAAGCATGGATTTCCGGCAGGTCCTTTACCCATCAAATTAAAATTCAGGTGCACCGCCGATCGACTATAATAAAATCATACATATAATATTATTTTGTATTATATTTTAAGAAATACATATGCAAAAAATGAAAAAAAAAGGCAGAAAAATTAAAAAAGGAAAATAAAAAAAAACGAAGAAATAAAAAATTTGGAAAAAAAAATTGAAAATGGGAAGAAAAAAGAAAAAGAGGAGGGGGAAGAAAAAAAAATCGAGATTTGTGGCTAATTTTGATAGTTTTTTATTAATTATATTTTTACGTTTTTTTTTTTTTTAAATATGGGTGATTTGGTGGTGAATCGATTTTTTAGAGTTTATTTTATTATATTTTGTGTAAATTTTAATAAAAGGATAATATAGTCTTAAAATGTGCGAGTGCAGATAACCGTGGTAAAACAATAATTTGGGGGTGAACTCATAAAATAAACGGGTGCAGATAATTGTGGTAAAAAATAATTTGAGGGTGAACTCATAAAATGAGCGGGTGTAGATAATTGTTGTAAAAAAGAAATGGTTTGGTGGTGAACTCATTAAATGAACGGGTGCAGATAACTGCAGTAAAAATATTATTAGGGGGTGAACTCATTAAATTAGCGGGTGCAGATAAATGTAGTAAAAATATGATTAGAGGGTGAAATCATTAAATTAGCGGGTGCAGATAAATGTAGTAAAAATATGATTAGGGGGTGAACTCATTAAATTAGCGAGCAGGTAAACTATAAATAAAAAATTAAAATTGAAATTAGCGGGCACCGTACACTAGGAGGTACGGGAGAATTTGGCATAGGAATTTGATGGGATTTTCTATGGTTTGAAAGTCTTTCTGACAATAAGAAATCTATTAAAAGGTGACATGTCGTCCATTTTCGTCATAATGCGATCTAGCTAATTTTGTTATGTGATAGAATAATTATTTTTAAATAAATATATAAAATTAAAAAATACTAATATTTCTTTTAAAACTTTGAAAATTTATAAATGGATAATTTTATTTACGTCCAGTAATTTAGACTTAATTCAGTTTAAGTCCTTTAAATTTTTTTTAATTCTACGTCTATTTTTAATTATAAATATTAACATTTATTTATTTTAGTTTTTAATTAAAAAAATTTAATCATTTTGGCTAGATGGCCCGACAGCCCGTCAGGCCTATGTTTGTCCAGCCCGAAAAATGTTATGACGGGAGAGCATTGACCCGGTCCAACATGTTTGACAACCATGATTATATATGTTATTTTATTATTAAATATTTAAAATTATATAAATTTAAAAGGATATTGCAATCATTTTATATTTATTAATTTAATTTATTAGTCCAACATGTTTGACAACCATGATTATATATGTTATTTTATTATTAAATATTTAAAATTATATAAATTTAAAAGGATATTGCAATCATTTTATATTTATTAATTTAATTTATTAGTAGGTCGAAAATTTACGATTGCACATTGCATATAGAACAAACACACAATTGTGAAATGCAATCATAATTATATAATTTGGATCATTGATCCAAATGATGTTTAATGTATTTCTTAGTATCAGAGATGACAAGCTTTCTCGACTATAAAATACCCCAATTATATTGATTGTTGACTAGAAAAAATAAAAATGATTATACACAATTGAAACTCTACCAAAATTTTGTAAAAATAAATAAATAAATTATTAGATGTGTTTTTTTTTTTTTTTTTTTTTTTGAGGAGTATTAGATGTGTTTTAATTATTTGAATTGTTAGAATGTTGGTTTTAACTAGGAAAATTCGAAATTGTTGGTTGATTAATTTGGAAAATTAGATTTTCGGTTGATAAGAAAAATTAGAAATTGTTATATGTATACGGTCGAAACTCTGCTGAAATTTTATAAATAGTAATTTTAATAATCCATATATAGTCGTATATATGATGCAGATAAAATGTACTATACACATGAAATATTAATGATGAAAACATCCTTTCGATTTAATATATGACTCATATTATTATTGGTTATTTATCTCTTATTTTATTATATATGCTTAATTATACTTGAATAGTATGATATGGGCCCATAATGTGTTGATTTTGGCATGGCGTATACCCCTAGCTTTGTTAGATGCACTCCCCCTCCATTTTTATTAATTAAATATTCAATTAAATTTCCTATTTTTTCCCTTTTAGTAAAAAAAATACAAGATAAATGCACTCCCCTACTATTCTAACCATAATTCTAAACCTAACCTTATAATTAGAAAAGGAGCAGCCGCCGCCACCATCGCCGGCAGTTGATTGGGTGTGAGATTGCTCGTATTTGTGCTCATTTTTGTTATACACTACAAGAAAATTGACTTTTAGTGACGAAAATCCAATCATTATAACTTATCTAGCTAAAAGTCTTTAGTGACGGTAATTTACTTTTAGTGAGAGGTCATGTCACTAAAGACTTTTAGTTAGAGAAGCAATAATGAGAGGATGCTGTCACTAAAAATCAGCTTTTTTATAGTGATATTATTGTAGCATTTTGATGTAATTTTGGGCGTAATTGATAGAAAGTGTGCTACTAACTTGTCGTCAAAGAAATGTGTTCAAAGTGTAGGAAACAAGGTGAAATGGTCCATTTTAGGGAAAAAAACAAGCATTGGTGAATGGAAATTGAAGTTCGGTTGGAAGACAAGCAAGGAAAGCCGAGAAAAAGTGTTAGAAAAGCCCGAGGAGCATAAATCACTTGGCCGGCCGAGTGGTCCCACACTGGCGGTCGAGTGAGGTGGACTTCTAGAAAGTTTCGAAAATCTCAATGTCACTCGGACGGCCGAGTGTGTTCTGTAGCCCAAAAACCCGTTGTATGTCCACTCGACTCGGTTGACCGAGTCATATCACTCGGTTGACCGAGTCAACTTACGTTTTTTGGGGAATTTCGTGAATTTTGAAAAACTTCGAGGACCCAATTGCGTATTTCGTCTCACACACTCTTTGAAGCTTTAAATAGCTTCCAACTCAGTTTGTAAAAGCTTCTTGTCCTCATCTATTGCAAAACCCATAAACCCTAGTTCTTACTTAGGGTGTGTTTGCAAAACATAGTGATTGCTTTAAAATGATTAAAATTGATTTTTACACTAAAATAGAAAATTGATAGTGTTTTAAAATTAAGCACTTTAAATCAATTATGTATATATTGTGGTGTTTACAAAACAAATCACTTTTTTTTATAAATTTACAAAAAACACCCTTATTACATTTGGATAGGTAATCTGTAAAGATGAAATATTAATTAAATTTAGAGGGCAAAATTGTAAAATTGATTGTTGTAATGATGAGAAGCACATAGAAGCTATTAGAAGTAGGTGGAGGGGTGCTTCACCAAAATCACTTTTAACAAATTAACTTAATCACTTTGTTGTGTTTCCAAACACTCCAAAAGTGATTCTATTTGGAAAAAAAAGTGTTTTTAAGCAACTTCTAGTGTTTCCAAACACCCACTTAGCCTTATTTCCACATTTATTGCTACTTTAATTTCTAGTTTAGCTTCAAGATAGAATTCTTAGCATAGTTTTTTTGAAGAACAAGACTCTACTCTTTTGTAATAGCTAGGTATTTTGAAGAAACAACAAGGTGACTTCAAACCATACTCCCACGAGAATAAACCTCACCTCCACTTAATGTCCCATTGTCAAATGCCATTCACCCATGTACCAGATTCAATAATTAATTCTAGCTTCTTTATTAATACATAGTGAGAACAATCTAGGATAAGACTCACATAATGGAGGGCCGTTCAGCCACCGGTCTTTCCACCGGTCTTCTTAAGTGTCTGGATTAATGAATCCATTTTTTTGACCATTTGATTAAACTCAACGCAACAGCTGGCCTCGTCTGTGGGAAAATTGAGTTAAGACGTGAAGTTTTAATTTTGATTGTTCGTGATTTGATTCCTCTCATACCTTAACATGGTTGAGGAACAAGGGGATTATCGATTTCAAAAAAATATGATCGAGGAGATACGTACATGTTGTATCTACCCCAACGATTATATTATTCCGAATAGAAAGAAAACCTTTATAATGCCTTCCTCCATGGGCGTCTTGACACCCCTATTTATATGGAACAACCTATGGGGTAAGTTGATTCCGTTTTTCCTTCACATGTCTATCGTTTGAACAAAGCTATATATAACCTCCAACATGCTCCTTTGGCCTGGTGTCGCCGATTCAGTGATTTCCTGGCGAGTCTTTGTTTTACAAAGTGCAAGGCGGACACTTCCCTTTTTGTTTGCTCTCTTGGTTCTCGTTATTATATTTGTTGGTTTATGTGGATGATATTATTGTCAGGGGGAATAACTCGGGATCGATTGATCAAGAGTCTCATAGATCGTAGTTGTCGTAAATTTTCCATTAAGGACCTCGGACACCTCAACTACAGTTTTTGGGTCTTGAGGTTACTTACATTGATCAGGGCTTGTTTATTTCTCAATCCAAATATGCTTGGGATATAAATACAATGGGCCGACCTCCTACAAGAAAAGTCGGTTTGCTACTTGTTTGTCGTTTGGTGAGACATTACGTCTATCTGGTATTGTTTATACAAATCCTACATTAATTATACAGGTCTTTGGTTAGGGCCTTTGAAGTACCTTACTATCACTCGGACTGATCTTGCTTATGTAGTTAATACTATCAGTCAATTTCAATCCGCTTCAACAACTGACCACTTTCAGGCCGTCAAACGCATTCCTCATTACGTTCAAGGTGCACTTGATTTTGGCCTTGCATTTACTCGAGTGAAATTTCATTCTCTTGGGTTATTCGGATGCTGATTCGACCCGTACGTATACTCCATCTTTCTAGGCTTGAATCTCGTTTCTTGAGTGTTAATTAAGCAGCAACCCACAGTCGCTCGATCAGTTGTGAGTCTGAGTATCGAGCAATGACCAATGCTACCAAAGAGATTATTTGGCTCACACGCTTGCTTCGGGAACTTCGCGCGGGCTCTTCCCTCTATCCCCACCGACATAATTATGCGACAACAATAGTGCTATCATTAATTTTTAGTCAGAATTCGGTGGCTCATAAGCGTGCTAAGTGTTGGGATATAAATCCTATAAACAATGTTCTAATTGATGATTGTATGTTTTGATGGCCAAAATCAACTTAAAGTTAGTAATATATGTGGTTCTAAGTCATCTTAACTAAGTCATCTGAAAACAAGATTACTGATCTTAACTGAGTCATCTGAAATAAGTTTACTGATCTTATTAAGTAATATTGAAAATAAGATTACTGATCTTAATGGAATCTGAGAATAAGAATATTGATTTTAATGAGATATTTGAAATCTAAGTTACTGATCTTATCTGAGTTTACTGATCTTATATGAGTTACTGATCTGATATATGAACTGTTAGGAACTAAGCTGATGTTTTGTATTGTATAGACAGCTTATAGTATAGGACTTTGAAATACTCATCTGTATATAGTTCAGTTGATGTATAGATAGGTTTTATATTTGTAAAGTTGTATTCTATTGTATTCAGCATTGTAAAGTTTAGAACAGTAAATTTAGAACACTAGATTAGAAGAAGATCAGAAGACTAATGAAGACTCAGAAGACTACTTCAGAATAAGAAGACTTCAAAGAAGAGTTGAAGAGAAGCTTAGAAGAATTCTTGAGAAGTACATAACAGTTTTAAGTTACTGTGCTGATTGACTAAGAACAGTAAAAATCAGAACAGTAAGTTACTGTGCTGATTTGGTAAATGTGAAAGAATAAGTTTGGAAAGCTTATTTAAAGAGTAACTGAAGATATATTTGAAGATATGCTGACTTGGAATAAGAAGGAAGTTACAAAGTCGGTTACAAGAAGAAGTTACAAAAACAGTTTTAGAGTTAGTTGAGAGTTAGTTCACAAACTGCTAACTGTCATACTAAAGTCTATAAATACTGTATGATCTCCTACTTGAAGAGACGACTAAGACTACTGAAAGACTGCTACTACTAAACAATTACTGATCTTAGAGAAATTAAGAGCAAGTCTACAATCAAGAACTCACAGAGTTAAGGAAATCGAACTAAGGAGAAGCCACTGAATTGAAGAGAAGAAATCAAAGGCTACTCAAAGAGAAGTTTTACTTTTCAGTTTTAAGTTTGTGTTTTGTAAACAAGTGTGCTAGTTACTTGTAAAAATTACTAGTAGATCGAAGATATACCTGGAAGTATAATCGATAAGATCACAGTCTTAATCTTGGGACTTTAAGCCACAAGAAACTCAAGGAAGAGTAATAAAACATCACAACTGGGATTGTGAGAGTGGATGTAGACTTATTGGTCGAACCACTATAAAATCTTGTGTTCTTTATTTTCTGTTTGATATTTGTTTGATATTTGTTTAAATAAGAACAGTAGAATTGTCTAAGTAAAGATCTGATTAAAAGTTGAGTATAAAACTAAAACTGGAAGTACTGATCTGACTCAGTAAGAACAGTACTATTCAGAACACTATTCCGCATTATAAACTCTAATATTTTGAAAGATTTTTGAAAGTCTATTCACCCCTCCCCTCCAGACTTTCTTAGCTTACTCAATCTTAACTCAACTTGGGACCAACAAGTGGTATCAGAGCAGTAGTTCTTTGGACTGCTGTTTCTTGATAACCTTGCAGATCTTGAGGGAAATCTCACTGATCTTAATACTATTTCTTGATATCTGTCATTATCTGAATACTTGAAAACTATCTGCTATACTACTGATCCTATTTGTCTAATCAAACATGGATGACACTAATGTGAACAAACTTCCTAAGTTCAAGATTGCAGATTATGACTACTGGAAGCTTAGGATGGAGGCCATCTTTAGCTCAACACATGATCTGATGGTGTCTGTGGTGACTGAAGGACCAATTGTCACCATGGTGGAAAACACTTCTGTTCTGGATCCTACTAAACCAGTTGGAGCACTGGTCCCTAAACCAAGGTCAGAACTGACTTCTGAAGAAATGAGACAAAACAATTTGGATAGTCTTGCTAAGAATTATATTTTACACACCTTGCCAAATGAGTATCTTGGTAAAGTGTTAAAATGTAAGACTGCAAAGCAAATGTGGGACAAATTGGCTATTCTTTGTGAAGGTACTACACTGATCAAAGAAAGCAAATTATCCACATCTGTCCAAAGGTTTGAAACATTTAAGATGAAGCCAGGTGAATCAATTGATGAATTGGATACTCGATTTACCAAAATCATGAATGATCTTGATGTGTTAGGAAAGACTTATACTAAAAGAGAAGTTAACTTGAGAATCTTGAAAGCTTTGGATGAAAGGTGGAAAATGGTCAAGATGATCATTAAAACCACACAAGACATTGATTCTTGGCCAGCAGAAACTATGTTCTAAACCCTTAAGGCACATGAGTTTGAGTTAGATGAAGAAGATCCTATTACTGTGATTCATAAAGATAAGGATGCCTCTAAGGACATAGCTTTTAAAGCCTCTACCTCTAAGGGGTCTAGATCATCTAAGTCTAAGGCCTCAAGCATAAAAGATGAACTAGATAGTTCTGATCTTAGTCTGAAAGATCAGATGAGCCTTATGATCAAAAGATTTGATAGACTAAATAAGAGGTATGGTAGATACAAGAGATTCTATAAGGAAACCAAGGGTTCTAGTAACAGGGACTCTTCTGTGAACAGAAGGGATCAAAACTCTTCTGAAAGAAGGGATGAGATCTCTAATGAGAACAGGAGAGATAGGAACTCATCTGATAAGAGGGATAGAAAGTATTCTGATAAGAAAGACAGGAACTCAATTGACAAGCATGACAGGAACCGAAATCATTCACCTCCTAAGAGAACTTCTAACAATCCTGTTTGCTATAATTGTGATAAGCCAGGTCATTATGCTTATGAATGTCCTGATCTGAGTTCTGAAGATCGAGAAGAAAGGAAAGTCAAAAGAGATCGAAAATATGCTAAGGGTAAGAAGGCAATGATGGCATACAATGATTCTGATTCGGAATCAGAAGAGTTGCCATCGTCTTCATCTGAATACCCCTCTACCAATGAGAATGAAGCCTTCATAGCAAATGATGGACTGGTAATGATGGCCAAAATAAATGATGAGGTATCATCTGCTAACTCTTTTCAATCTTGTAAAAATTCTGACACTGATGAAAGTGATGTTGCTGATAGCAGTGTAGGAAGTAGTCTTCATCATTCCCAAGGAGTGACTGAAGAAGACCTTCTACAAGCTAACAAAGCATTCATTGAAATTAGTGATGAGAATATATCTTTAAAGCAAGAAATCATTAATCTGAAAGAAACTCAGTTGAAAGTGGATCCTAATATAGTTGTCATAAATGCAAGGCTATCAGAAGAGTTGTCCCAACTCCATGAAAAGTATGCATCCATTGACAAACTATATCAGGGTATGCTTAAAACTCAAGCCAAAGAGACTAATGAATTCAATGATTTAAAGATTAAATGTGAAAAACTTGAAGAGCGCAATAGATTCTTAGAATCTGAAGTAGTGAGCCTAGATCGAAAGCTATCTGGGATGATTAACTATACTAAGATTAATCAAACTATCTCAGACAGATACAGAGCTCCAAATGATAAAAGTGGGATAGGTACTGATCTGCCTAGTTCCTCTACTTCAGAATTTAAGAACACTAATGAAGCTAGTTCAAGTTCTTTACAACTAGATAAAGGAAAAGAACCTATGACTTATGATGATGATCCAAAACTCAAAGTACAGTCTAAATAAATCCCTTCTACTACCAAGAATGGTAAAATGAAGAATGTATTAAGACCAGTACAGTCAAGACCATACCAGAAGAGTTATACTCCTCTGACCAGATCAGATCAGTCCTGGTATCAGAAGAGACAAACTCAGAACAGTAGGTCAAGACAAGCACAGGCAAGTTGGGAACAGCCTAGACCTCCTTTTATAAGGCAGTCTCAGCTGTATTCAACTAAACCTAGGAGATTTGTGCCTCATTATCATAACAAACCTGTTCTTTATCCTCCACATTTATCTTATGATATCATTGGTGAGGAAAGACCAAAACGCATCTATAAGCCGTATGGTCCACATGCTTTCAGACCATATTCAAACTATTACAGACATACTGATCTTACTGAAAAAGGGATAGAACCAAGGAAAGGCTATCTCAGAAAAATAGATCCTAAGTCCGCTGATAATTCTGAAATGGTTAATAAAGTATTGTTTTGTGATAAATATGGAAGAAAACTGGAGAGGTCTCATTTATTCAAAACTTCAATGTTTATTTGGGTGCCTCTTACTGCTACTAACACTCAAGGACCCCAATAAATAGTGGGTACCTAAATTACATGTGTATAGAGATATGTACTAACATTTCAGGTACTGATCTTATACCAAGAGGAAAATGAAGCAGAAACTAAGAGCAGTACGTCAAAACTCAAAATTCAGAAGAGACAACCCTATGTCAGATCACTACATTTAAAACAGGTAACAAGGTTACTAAGGTGACCTTAATCCCGATGAGGAACCTGGTAAAGCTGAGGGACACTGAGAACATACATTAAGGGGGAATCTGTGATTTCTTAAAGATCCTTTTGTTGACTCGGAACACTAAGTCACTTTAGCATAAACCATGATGTGATCATTAAATTAAACATATTGTTACTACTCTGTACTGTTTTACACTTATATCTCATGAACTAACACTTCTATCAAGGTGAAACAGGCACAGAAGAGGAATTCTCCACTGAAGGGGGAACTGATCTGATTACAGATTTGAAAAATCTACTAATCTGATCTGATTACAGGCTATATCAGTCTACAAATATATTCTGATTAATACATTGACTTGTCTACAGAACTGTACTGATTACAAAGCTTCTTTGTCTACAGTACTGATCTGATTACAATTTAGTTATTCTACAGAACTAATCTGATTACTGACTAATCTGTCTACAGAAAGATTTGATTACTACTAATCTGTTTACAGAATTCTACTAATCTGACACAGTACTGATCTGAGGATTACTGTGCTGATATAAAAAAAAAAGTGAAATTAGGAAAATTGGGTACTGATCTGAACACTACTGTGCTGACCCATCTACTGATCTGAAAACTACTGTGCTGATTCATCTACTGATCTGATGTCTAAAAAGGTTTACTCAGCTGATCACAGTACTCAGCTGATCCAGATAAGTGAAATTTTCTTTATATACAAGTAAGAAAATGAAGTGAAATAGTTTTGGAAAGTACTGTGCTGATATGCATCAGAACAATATTTTGTCTTAGAATATTCTAAGTCAAAAACTGCTCAATTTTAGATTACTAATAGAGAAGATTAGTATACTCCTCTATTTTTAACCTAATTACTGTGGTGTATTTATCAAACACAAATTGGCTCCAAAATTAAGAATGGTACTAGAATATGAACAGTTCTTGTTAAACACATATTTCGAGACTTAATCTCGACCATTCTTTGTGATAATCAAATTCAATCCTAGCTCTAGATTGGTTTTGAATTTGACAAACACGATCACTCTTCATCTTCTTCTTTCTTACGAGTTCATTTCTGGAAAGCTCATAACTCAAGATTACTGCAAAATCTCAATAATCTATCTCCTACAAAAACCTACAATGGCAACTATCAATATTATCAGTGAATCTAACGAAGTTGCAGGAACTTTTGATTCGGATTTCTGGGTTCGTGAAAAGGGCATTTTTGTAGAAAATGCTGTATATTTCAATGGCCGACACAATGCTGAAAATCAAGCAATTCTGACGATGTGCGAAGAGTGCGGGCTGAGGAAGTTTCTTGAATCTTCTCCGATGAATGTATTCGAACCAGAGACGATGGAATTTTATTTACAGCTTAAAGGTGATAGCAATGGTGTTCACTCCATGCTGTCAGGGCACAAGGTAGCAATTACAAGGGAAATCCTGGAAGTTATGTTGGATTTACCTCAAGGCCCTGTAAATATTTTGACCTACAAAGCAGGGGAAGAGAAACAATGTGTAGGCAGATGGACTGGTGAAGAACCTGAGTCTCTAAGCCATCTTAAGAAAGATGTTCTTCCTACTGGTCTGCAGTTTCTAATGGACATAGCCGGAAAATGTTTGTTAGGGCAACATCACAGTCAGGATGCTCTATCAAGTTCAAAAATCCGAATTATGGCAGCAATCATTGACAGAGTTCAAGGTGATTGGCAAGGATTTTTCTTAGAAAGACTATTAAGTGAGAAAGAAAAAGTCTTGTTCGATGAGGATACATTGGAATTTTCGATTAAATCGAAATTAGGGTTCGGAAACAAGTTGAGTATCTTGTTGCCACAGTTGGTTGTCAAGAAGGCATACTGGAGTAATCCCAAGAAATTCCATCATGGAAAATACTTGATGAAAAAGGAGTCTGTTCGATTTGAACAAGAAAATCCTTTGGAGCAACCTCAAGAACCTGAAGCACAAGAGTCTGGAGCTTCAATGTACAGATCTGATGATAATCAACCAGAGATTAGATCGAAAGCGAGGCATGATCCGAGCAGTATTAGACCAAGGAGAGGGAGGTCTGCTACAGCTGCCTCAGAGCCAACAGTCAGGTTTGTTGAGACTGTAGTGCAAGCAAGCTCTGAAGAGCAAGAGGTTAGTAATTCAAGTCCTGTTGCTTTACATAAGAGAACCAAGAGGAGAAGTGCTAGGAGGAAACTTGTTGATGTCTCTCCTACCCCTTCAAATTCTGACCCAAGCCCAGCTGATCCTATTAAACCTCAACATTCATGTTCTGGACAATCAGCTCACTACTTTTCAATGTCTCAGAACACTCCCCATTCATCCCCTCAGAACACCCCTTTTAATCCTACTCCTATTTCAAGTCCTCAACACCAACCTTCACCACATCATTCCCCAATACAGGTTCATGATCACTCTAATGAACATGAATTTGAGCCTTCTACTGTACCAATTGACATTTCATCATCCCCTGAACCTGAATATATAGCCTATAAACCTGTTGGTTTAATGGATTATCCTATCTGTGATAAGGAAGATAGAATCAGGATAGATTTAAGATTGGCTTTGTTGAAGCAGTTTCCTGGATTGGATGAAAGCTCAGTTGAGTTTGAGAAACTCCTTAGGATTGGCACATGGGTATATCTTAAGAGGAGTACTCTTAAAGAAAATTTAGCTGTTATGGAAGGTATGGGTGGTGCTTCAATCTTTGATGATTGGGAAGCAGAGCAGATGCATGCAGCTGGTGTTAACTCATTTCTTGAGCTAGTAACCCCAGAGTCAGTAGTACAACTTGTTGAAAGATTGACAGGATTTAAATATTCTGTGGAGAATGTTGCTACTACTGCTGCAGATGAAAATGATGATGTTATTATGGTAAGTGAAGAGAAGGTTGTTGATGAAGCTGAGAATGCTGTTGAAGAGGATTTCATGGAAGTTGATGAAGCTGTTGACAACACAACAGAGGTGTTTGAGAACACTATTGTGATTGAAGATACAGAAGTTGTTGGAAATCAAGTTTTGGATGCTGAAGAGATGGAAAGCATTCCATTTCAGTCTGCTAATCCTATCATTCCTGAAGATGTGCAGGAACAGATCAGAACAGTTCCTATTGAGAAGGAATCTGAAAACTCAAGCTTTGAAATGTTGAAAAAGCAGAATGCAGAGCTTCAAGCAAAGTTGGAAGATGCTGTGAAAATGTTCCAAGAAGCTACTGAGAGAATGAATAAGATGAATTCTGAAAATTCTTATGAAAAAGTTATGGAGCATACGATGTCTAAAATTTATGATCTTCATAGATTGCAAGAGAAGAACATATCTCAGGTGTTGCATAAGAAGTTGGAGCAACACATATCTTCCTTGAAAGAGTGGCATGATGAAGCAAAAAAGGGGGAAGATAAGACAAGAAAAGTGATGGAACAAACTCAGTCACAACAAGCTCAACTAGTTGTGAGTCAAGATGAGTTGAAAGAAGAAATTGCAAATCTGAATGAGAAAATCAAACTCAGGAAGCAACAGAAACAACAAGCTGAAGAAATTGTTGAAAAGAAGAAAACTGATGTTGCTGGAAGTTCTAGTCAGAAGAAGAGGAAATTAATTTTGTCTGATGAAGAAGAACAAGAAGAAGAAACTGGTAGAGTTACCAGATCCAGAAGCAAGTTGAAAATTGGTGTTTCAAGTGAAGAACAAGAAAAACTTGAAGTGTTGAAGAAAAAGAAAGCTGAAGAAGCAGAATTGAAAAAGAAGAAAGAAAAGAATGTTAAGTTTTTGAAAACAAGGTTTGATAATAGAGTTGCAGCTTTGAGAAGGAAATTGAATGCTCAGAGAAAAGCTGAAGGAAAAGAGTTTGACAAAAATTTTCAAGATGAGAATTTTGTGGATTTTATTGTTCTAACTGAAAATATGGAATATTGGAAAAATCTGAAGAAGAAGTGGCAGATTGCAAACTTCATTGTGAGGAAGTTTGGTGATCATTCAAGCAAAGAAGCTGAATTTGCTGATTTTGAAGAGTTCATGCTGAACTTAGATAAATATTTTTGGGAAGATATAGCACAAGTTGTTGCTCGTGCTGGAACAAAGATTTTATGTCCTGAAGAACCAAATTGGGAACCTCCAAGACTAGAGAATGGAGAACCAGATTACAAGGAGATTGGTAACATAATTGCTGAGATTATCAAAGAAGAAGGAATAACTGATCATCAACATATGATGGATATCAAAGCAGGGTTTTATGTTGCATTCAGAATCTGAAGATACAGAAAGAAGATGAAGGACACGCTCACAAGATAACATTTCTAAACCTTAATGTTTATATTTTCTGTTTATCTCATATTTTGTTAGTATGTGTAATATGTGCATTATCTGATCTAAATATGATTATGAATATGAATCTGGAATTTTGAAATGATGAACTGTTATGATTGACTACATACTTAACTACTGATTTATTAACATTTAAGTAGTTTTGGCTTCATCAAAAAGGGGGAAATTGTTGGGATATGGATCCTATAAACAATGTTCTAATTGATGATTGTATGTTTTGATGGCGAAAAGCAACTTAAAGTTAGTAATATATGTGGTTCTAAGTCATCTTAACTAAGTCATCTGAAAACAAGATTACTGATCTTAACTGAGTCATCTGAAATAAGTTTACTGATCTTATTAAGTAATATTGAAAATAATATTACTGATCTTAATGGAATCTGAGAATAAGAATATTGATTTTAATGAGATATTTGAAATCTAAGTTACTGATCTTATCTGAGTTTACTGATCTTATATGAGTTACTGATCTTATTGTGTTTACTGATCTGATATATGAACTGTTAGAAACTAAGCTGATGTTTTGTATTGTATAGACAACTTATAGTATAGGACTTTGAAATACTCATCTGTATATAGTTCAGTTGATGTATAGATAGGTTTTATATTTGTAAAGTTGTATTCTATTGTATTCAGCATTGTAAAGTTTAGAACAGTAAATTTAGAACACTAGATTAGAAGAAGATCGGAAGACTAATGAAGACTAAGAAGACTACTTCCGAATAAGAAGACTTCAAAGAAGAGTTGAAGAGAAGCTTAGAAGAATTCTTGAGAAGTACAGAACAATTTTAAGTTACTGTGCTGATTGACTAAGAACAGTAAAAATCAGAACAGTAAGTTACTGTGCTGATTTGGTAAATGTGAAAGAATAAGTTTGGAAAGCTTATTTAAAGAGTAACTGAAGATATATTTGAAGATATGCTGACTTGGAATAAGAAGGAAGTTACAAAGTCGGTTACAAGAAGAAGTTACAAAAACAGTTTTAGAGTTAGTTGAGAGTTAGTTCACAAACTGCTAAGTGTCATACTAAAGTCTATAAATACTGTATGATCTCCTACTTGAAGAGACTACTAAGACTACTGAAAGACTGCTACTACTAAACAATTACTGATCTTAGAGAAATCAAGAGCAAGTCTACAATCAAGAACTCACAGAGTTAAGGAAATCGAACTAAGGAGAAGCCACTGAATTGAAGAGAAGAAATCAAAGGCTACTCAAAGAGAAGTTTTACTTTTCAGTTTTAAGTTTGTGTTTTGTAAACAAGTGTGCTAGTTACTTGTAAAAATTACTAGTAGATCGAAGATATACCTGGAGGTATAATCGATAAGATCACAGTCTTAATCTTGGGACTTTAAGCCACAAGAAACTCAAGGAAGAGTAATAAAACATCACAACTGAGATTGTGAGAGTGGATGTAGACTTATTGGTCGAACCACTATAAAATCTTGTGTTCTTTATGTTCTGTTTGATATTTGTTTGATATTTGTTTAAACAAGAACAGTAGAATTGTCTAAGTAAAGATCTGATTAAAAGTTGAGTATAAAACTAAAACTGGAAGTACTGATCTGACTCAGTAAGAACAATACTATTCAGAACACTATTCCGCATTATAAACTCTGATATTTTGAAAGATTTTTGAAAGTCTATTCACCCCTCCCCTCTAGACTTTCTTAGCTTACTCAATCTTAACTCAACTTGGGACCAACACTAAGCATATTGATATTGACTTTCACTTTGTTGGAGGATGTACTTATCGACTAAATTTGTTCCACAGAATCTACAACTGGCAGATATCTTTACTAAAAGCCTCTCTCGTCCACTCTTCAATTTTTTTCGTACCAAGCTTTGCATTGGACCCCATCCGCATCGCTTGAGGGGATGTTAATTAAGACCTAGAAGATTATTAATATCTTAGATTATCTTTGTATTTATTGTAATTATTTGTTTCCATACTTGCAGATATTGTACTATGTTTATATACGTGAATACAATACACAAATCCCTCAATTCGAGTGTGAACATGAGGTTTGAACATAATCAGGCCAGTATGATATCTTATTAATTAATCAATCACCATGTTTCACCTGTTTACACTTTACACCAATGTAGTAATCAGCTACATATAACAAAATTATTATCTTATTTCATGAAATGTATATAATATATGTCATAAATTGCTTCAATTATTTCCAATCAAACAGCTTCGTAAAGCCGGCCGCGCCATCTTTAACGTAGATGCCATCACTTCTTAGTTCCCAGTTGCATTCGCGATCAGTACATCGATTCATCCATTTCGTTGTAAATGCATCAAATTGCACCTCCCTTTTACCCCACCAAGCATGGCAAAAGAATAATGTGGTGTCAATAACATTAGTACAAAATGACCAATTATAATCCTCGTTCGATTTGAGTGTGTGAAATCCAAGATCGTCGTCTTTAGATTGGCAGTGCAAACTCAGTGTGTCACTGGGGATTTTGTTGGTCACATGAACAGTAAAACCATGACCAATTACACAATTTTTAGCCGCTAATAATGTCATTTCTGAAAAAATGCTAGTGCAGAGAATAAGAAAAACTACATGATTTTTCATCATGGTCATGACTATGACTTAGTGAAATTAATCCAAATTGGATTGAAAATAAAAAATATTTGACAATTTAAATAAGTAATTTTGTGTTGCCTTTATTTCTACCGGGATAAACCTATAATTAATGAAATTTAATTAGTATCATATCTTACGATTTCCATAATATTTTCCCATATCTCAAAATTAATTATTTAACTCACAAAATCAAAAGGAAAAAAATATTAATTAGTGCTTGATTCACGTATTCTACAACACTACAATAAACGACCGCAAGTATACGGCGTCTATCGTAGAGAAGTAAGTACGAGGTCGATCCCACAGGGAGGTATAGCGTGAAAGTGTAGTTTGTTGACGGAATTCTAAATAGACGGTGATCGATTAAAGAGAATGGTGTGATCACCCCTAAGATTGCCTACCAATTTGTCACAAATAGACAATGAAGAGAATAATATAAAATCGATCAAATAGCATGTGAATCAAGAAAACGAGATGGAAGCGAATGAAATTCAAGTATGAGAAGGTAGGTTTTAAAGCACATGCAATACTAATGAATCCATCTATGATTAACTATCTACTTAAGTGGTGTTCATGCTTTGTCTATAAGATTGATCACATAATAATGAATTAAAAGTTCTTTCGATCCAAGTAATCCAAAGGAAATATCACACAACTTAGTATCTCTACCTAAATTGCACAATAAAACTCAATCAAGCTCCTAGGATCATCACACATCTTCCTAATCATTGATCATCTTTCAATCTCTCAATAAAATTAGGTTCAATGCTTGCAATCAATTAATCAAAGTAGATTTCTCAACCTAATTCAATTAACTAAGATTAACATATCATCATTGTACACTAATGACATGCTTTGCAATGAAAATAAAGCATCCAAATAGAATTAAGCCACACAAACACCAAATAAGCAAAACATGAATTCATAAACTTCAACAAGAGTATTTACAAGGCTCTAGAAACCAAAAGTGTTCTAGCCAATCAACCACATAATCAAATTACAAAATCCAAATGAAATAACTAAGTAAAAAGAGAGGGGAAAGAGAAAGCTTAGTCTAAAATGTGGTAGAGAATGGAAATCTCAAGCTATTGCATCCTTCCTTGCTTGATTTGATGGAGAATTGAAGAAGAAATGACCAAAACACCTCCAAGTATGTGTTATTATGTATGGAATTTGAGGAATTGGGGAGAGTGTCTTGGGTTTTAAGAATGAGGCTTTATATAGTGTTGGAGTAGGGGCTTAAGGATGAAAATTGCACTTAAGTCCTTGGAAATTGGACAAAATATGCAAAAAGCACCGAGAGCAGAGGAGACTCAGCCGAGTGGGACAACTAGGCCGAGTTGGGGTGTTAGATTTGGGGAAAAAGTCTTCAGGACTCGGCCGAGTGAAGTGACTCGGCCGAGTGATTTAATTATCCCAGTGGCTGCCTCGTCCAACGACTCGGCCGAGTTCGGTCACTCGGTCGAGTGCAATCTGTTCCAGGGGCCAAACTTCGCTTCAGGACTCGGCCGAGTTGTCCCACTCGGCCGAGTGCAATTCATTCCAGATTCTAAATTTTGCCTCGCGACTCGGCCGAGTTCAGTCACTCGGCCGAGTGATTAATTGTTCCAGATTTCAACTTCTTCAGCAACTCGATCGAGTTGTCCCACTCGGCCGAGTGCAATTAGTTCTAGTGCCCAAACTTTGTTCAGCAGCTCGGCCGAGTGGCAAATCGTTCCAGATTCTGCCTTGATCAGGGGCTCGGCCGAGTTGCTGGCCACTCCAAACTTGTTTCGTGTATATCTTTCACCTCGGTTGTCCGATTGACTCGATTCTTTAAGCTATTCCACTTCATTTTTCGAGACGAACCCAACAGTGCACTCCTCTTCCTGATCCAGTAAAGTATGGTTGGTGTTTTGCTCCAAATTCCATCATATTTCCTACAAAATCGACGAAACACAACCTTCATATTTTGGCTCAAATCATCATAGTCAATGCATAAATCAATGAAATATCATCAAAAACATGCTTCACATGTGTCTCTAAAATGTGTAAATTCCACCCGAATCAAACCTCCCCAAACTTAAAATGTTGTTTGTCCTCAAACAACTAAGCACTTAAAGCAATGAGGGTGGAATGATCACAATGGAATATTCAATGCAAATCACACATGCAAAGAAAGATGTAGTGATGTCTCTTTCTCAAAGTGCATTTCTCAATGAAGATCATAGCATCATTATTGCAATTCACACTCATGAATCAAAGAATGCACAAACACACAACACATTGTGAATGAGAAACATAATCCAAATGCTCAAAATTGAGGATATTAATGCACTCATCAACCAAGTTATGCTATGCAAGCACTATATGCTTGCCCAACTTCTACTTTCTACAACACTCGAATGCTCAACAATGTGATCAATAGGACTTTATCAAGGATGTAACATTGGCTCTTTGGACAAGGTGGAATGAATTTGGGAATTTGTGACTCTTCTAGTGGAGGACAAAGCTTGTTGTTTTACAATGTGTTCTTTCACTTTCAAAGCTTACAAACTTCATTCTCACTTTTCATTTTCTTTTTTTTTTCAAGCATTCATCACCTCATCTTTTTGAACCATTCTTCTTTTCAAGCTTTTGGGGCTCTTTGTCCCTCTTTTATTTTCCATTGATTTTCTTTTCATCTTTCGCTTTTTCTTTCAACTTTTCCAATTTCTCCTTTCATCAAAGTTATTTCAAGCACATGTTTATCCACCTTGTCTTTTATCCCCCACTAGATGTAGGTATCAAAGGCTCAAAAAGGCTAAGTGGTTAACATTGTAGTTTGCCAAGAAAATGAGGAATTAGGCTCAAAGGGGCTAACTACGGAAGATTACTTCGGTTTAGGAAGTTTTGGCTAAGTGACTCTTTTAGAACAAGATGGCCTATATCACAACACAAAGTTTCACACAATCATGCTTTCAAACAAGAACTTTGGCAAATTCTAGAATCACTAGCAATAACCTAGTCCACTCTCAAATGAACTAAACCGGATTACATGCTCGATTTGTGGCTCAATTATCACCGGTTTATTCAATAGGACGTTCACAATCATCAAATGTTCCCAAACAGCAACACATCATGCATCCATGCTATCAAAGATCACAAATATGAACACAACATGATACTATTCTCCAACATCAATCATGCATACATTCAAAGCAAATTGACATCACCACACTACTCAACCATGGATTCCAATGATTATTCATGCTCACATTTCACCATAAATCCACTACCCAACACATGATCAATACCAACTCAAATAACAATAAGCATATGAAAGTCTAGTGTGCGCCAGTGCAAAATGTAACATAAGTAGAATGACGAACTGGTGCAAGGGTAACAACTAGTAGAAAAAAATAAAAGAAAAATAACTCCCCCAAACTTAGAATTTTACTATGTAAAAATTCTAGATTTGGGGCTACAAGTTGTTACCTCCCTCCTTGCACATCCAATGCTCTTCAAAGATCACCATTGCAACACTTGCTTCCCTTCTCCAAAATTGGTCTTGTTTCCTTCTTCATTCTTCAAGCTATAACATCCAAAATGCTTCTCATCCTCACCTATAAAATAAATTAAGCTATCAAGACTATCAAAGCAATAAAAACATGAAAGCAATAAAACCTTGGGTTGCCTCCCAAGAAGCGCTATTTTTAACGTCCAATGCCGGACGGTTTTTTTCTACTTTCAAGCCTCATCCAAGCGAAGTGACTCCACCATTCGAAGTTGCTCATTTCCAAAATAGTGCTTCACTCTTTGACCATTCACCATAAAGGTTGCTCCATCTTTATCAACAAGCTCCACATTTCCCATGGGCGTCACATTCTTAATCACAAAGGGCCCCGACCACTTTGACTTCAACTTGCCCGGAAATAGTCTCAACCTTGAGTTGAACAATATAACTTGTTCTCCCACTTGGAACTCCCTCTTTTCAATCATCTTGTCATGGAACTTCTTGGCCCTTTCTTTGAGAATCTTGGAGTTCTCAAAGGCTACATTCCTAAACTCATCAAGCTCATTAAGCATCATCTTTCTTCTTTCTCCGGATGCCTTAAGATCAAGATTTAGCTCCTTAATATCCCAACGAGCTCTCAACTCCACTTCCACATGTAGATGACAAGACTTGCCATACACAAGTTGATAAGAAGATGTGCCCAAAGATGTCTTGTAGGCGGTTCGATATGCCCAAAGAGCATCATCCAACTTGATGGCCCAATCCTTCCTCTTTATCCCAACGGTCTTCTCTAAAATTTGCTTCACTTCTCGATTAGCAAGCTCTGTTTGTCCATTCGCTTGAGGGTGATAAGGTGTGGTCACCCTATGCTTAACTCCATACTTTGCCAAGAGTTGATCTAACCATCGGTTGCAAAAATGTGAACCACCATCACTCACTAGTGCTCTTGGAGTGCCAAAACGAGTGAAAATGTTCTTCCTCAAAAAGTTGAGGACCACCTTAGCATCATTTGTAGTGGTTGGAATGGCCTCAATCCATCTAGAAACATAATCAATGGCCAAAAGGATGTAGGAGAATCCATGGGAAGTAGGGAATGGCCCCATAAAGTCTATCCCCCACACATCAAAGAGCTCCACTTCAATCACATTCTTCATAGGCATCTCATGCCTCTTTGAAATGTTTCCCATCCTTTGACACTTATCACACTTCTTCACAAAAGCTTCACAATCTCTAAAGATGGATGGCCAATAGAAACCACTTTGAAGAACTTTGTGGGCCGTTCGATTTGCTCCAAAGTGACCTCCATAAGGAGATGAATGGCACTCCTCAATCACTTTCTCCCACTCATCTTCCGCTAGGCACCTCCTCATGATCATGTCCGAACACCATCTATAGAGGAATGGATCCTCCCAAACATAGAACTTGACATCATGATATAACTTCTTCTTTTGATGAAATGAGAGGTTTGGTGGGTGTGTTCCGGTGGCTATGTAATTCACAAAGTCGGCAAACCATGGACATGCTTCTTTGATAGCAAGAATTTGCTCATCGGGGAACCACTCCTTAATAGGGACTTGGACATCTTTTTCCTCCACATTCTCAAGTCTTGAGAGATGATCCGCCACCACATTCTCACACCCTTTTCTATCTCTAATCTCCACATCAAACTCTTGCAAAAGGAGTACCCATCGTATCAACCTCGGTTTAACCTCTTTCTTCTCAATTAAGTACTTAAGAGTCGTGTGATCCGTGTACACTATGGTCTTAGCTCCCACCAAATATGCTCTAAACTTGTCAAAGTTATAGATCATGGCTAGCATCTCCTTCTCCGTTGTGGTGTAATTCTTTTGAGCCGGATTCAAGGTTTTGCTTGCATAGTAGATCACACGAAAGAGCTTGTCTCTCTTTTGACCCAAAGCTATTCCAACGGCATAATCACTAGCATCACACATGATCTCAAACGGTTGAATCCAATCGGGTGTCACCAACACGAGAGCTTTAATCAAGGCCTCCTTCAATATCTCAAACGACTTCACACACTCTTCACTAAAGATGAAAGTGGCCACTTTCTCCAACAATGAACACATGGGCTTGGCTATCTTCGAAAAATCCTTGATAAATCTTCTATAAAATCCGGCATGCCCAAGGAAACTTCTCACCGCCTTCTCATTGGTTAGTGGAGGTAACTTCTCGATTGCCACAATCTTTGCTCTATCCACCTCAAGTCCCTTAGCCGAAACCTTGTGCCCAGGCACAATGCCTTCCTTCACCATGAAGTGACATTTCTCCCAATTGAGCACCAAGTTAGTATCTATGCATCTTTGCAAAACACAGAAGAGGTTACGTAGACATGTATCAAAACAATAACCAAATACGGAAAAATCATCCATGAACACCTCCATTATGTTTTCAATCATGCCATGAAAAATAACCATCATACATCGTTGAAAGGTGGCGGGGGCATTACACAATCCAAATGGCATTCTCCTAAAAGCAAAAGTACCATAAGGGCAAGTAAAAGTTGATTTCTCTTGGTCCTTGGGATCAATAAAAATTTGATTATATCCCGAGTAACCATCAAGAAAGCAATAATACTCGTATCCAGCCATCCTATCCAAAATTTGATAAATAAAAGGCAAAGGAAAATGATCTTTCCTAGTGGCATTATTCAACACACGATAATCAATGCATACTCTCCACCCTATAATGGTCCTAGTGGCAATTGCCTCTAAAGCATCGGTTGTAACAATAGTCATGCCCCCCTTCTTAGGTACCACTTGTGTTGGACTTAACCACTCACTATCACTTATGGGAAAAATTATATCATTATCTAACCACTTCAACACATCTTTTCTCACTACCTCTTGCATTATGGGATTCAATCTTCTTTGACCTTGGGCTTTAGGCTTAATAGACTCATCTAGTCTAATCTTATGCATGCAAATATGAGCCGGTATACCCTTCAAATCCGAAATATCCCAACCAATAGCCAATTTATAAGTTCTAAGCACCCTAAGTAATTTTTCTAATTCAAGCTCATGCAAGTGTGAAGAAACAATAACCGGAAAGAGGTTGCCTTGTTCAAGATAAGCATATCTCAAGTGATCCGGAAGTGGTTTCAAGTCTAGCTTCCTCCATTTCTCTTGAGCTTTTGGTTCCTCTTTAGCTCCATCCTTTGGTGCTTCCAATGAGTAACATGAGGGCCAAGTGTCAAAATTTTTGTTAGGAAATCTTTGACACTCTTCAAGTAAACCCCCTCCCCCCTCCCAAACTTGGCTTCTTATCGTATCTCCATGAATTTCTCCTCCTTCTTGATTGGAAGCTCCTTCAAAACATCAAGAGAACACATATATTCAAACAATTCTATATCATCAAGTTCATCATAATTAAAATCAAAAGGGATAAGAGAAGGAGAAGTAAGAGAGTTTCTTATGCAAAAGTCAAGTGGATCCTTTGAGTTGCTCTTGTCCATGTGTATGTCCACACAAACTTGCACACTATTAATCATATTGCACTCGAAAACCTCATCCTCATCATCTCTAAACTTGATGGCCTTGTAGATGTTGAACAAGACTTTTTCATTGTTCACTTGAAGCTCTAACTCTTCTTTCCTCACATTTATGATGGCTCCACCGGTTGCTAAGAATGGCTGTTGGGATGTAAATTAACCCTAAGCCCCACTTGATGTTAGAATAGTTTTGATGGCCAAAACACTTAGAGTTTATAAATGTAATAGGATCAGCTGACTTTGTATAGAACAGCTTAGACTAGTCTTGTGTGATCAACTGTATAGATATCAGTTGATTAGCACAGTCCCGGCTTACATGCGCTCCCTCAAGATGAGAAGAGTAGAAGACATGAAGACTAGAAGATCCTTGAAGGCCAGTTAAGTAAGGTGCTTGTATACCTACTTATCTGATGGAGTCCAAGATTGAAGATGGCCTAAAGTAGCACAAATAATTCACAGATCAGACGAGAGTACATAAGTAGCACAAATAATTCACAAAACAAAACCACACTAACAGGGAGAAAGTACACTCTTATTGTTGTAGATGACTACTCCAAGTTTACTTGGGTTATCTTCTTATACAAGAAGAGTGAAACTCAGCAGAAGCTCCCTGAACTATTAAAGAGGATCCAAGTAGAGAAAGGAGAACCTATTGTGAAAATTAGAAGTGACAAAGGCACTGAATTTATTAACTCTTATATTATTGCCTATTGTACTTCTAATGGTATTCAGCATGAGACAAGTGCAACAAGAACACCACAACAGAATGGTGTAGCTGAAAGAAGAGTCAGAACGCTCAAAGAAGCTGCAAGAACACTCCTTGCTGAATTCTCCACTCCTAAGAAGCTTTGGGCAGAAGCAATCAACACAGCTTGTCACACTCAAAACAGGTCAGGTATTCACAAAATTCATGAGAAAACCCCATATGAACTGTGGAAAGGCAGGAAACCTAGAGTATCTTACTTTCATATATTTGGTTGTAAGTGTTTCATTCACAACAATGGGAAGAGTAAGTTGAATGCTTTTGATGCCAAATCAGATGAGGGGATATTCTTGGGATACTCCTCAACTAGCAAAGCATTTAGAGTATTCAACAAACGAACCCTTCTTGTGGAAGAAACACCTCATGTTGTTTTTGATGAATCTTGTGAAAAGTGTGCAGCACAGACAGACTCAGTTGTAGATCAGATGAAGAAACTAGTGATCAAGTCCAGGTCTGATGAGTTTATTGAAATCAATGAACCATTTCCTGAAGAACCAGAGGAGGATAAACCACACAGACTAGTCACTAGATCACAAACTCAAGCTGAGCAAGCTGTCCAAAATCAAGATGCAACAATCCCAAATGCAAGGGGGAATGATCTCTTTGACACACAAGATACAGATGATGATCGACCTAATCAAGTCAACCCTCCTGATGGCACTAGAACAGATGAGAATCCAAGCTCATCTAATGCAGATACTCCTGTAAGACATACATGGAGAAACAACCATCCATCAAACCTCATCTTAGGAGGAGCAGACTCAGGTGTCAAGACCAGAAGACAACTGAATCAGAACCCTCAATCATCTATGTTCTGCTGGTGTGCCTTCTTGTCCAACATTGAACCAGCTGACATAGAAGAATCAATAACTGATAGCAATTGGATCACTGCTATGCAAGAGGAACTAAACCAATTCGAAAGAAATGAAGTCCCTATCTATTGTGATAACAGCAGTGTCATTGCCATCACTCAAAATCCGGTCCTCCACACAAGATGCAAGCATGTCGACATTCGACACCATTTTATAAGAGATCACCTTGAAAAGAAGGACATCAAGATGGAGAAAATTCACACAGATATCCAAAGAGCAGACATTTTGACTAAGCCCCTAGCTGAAGAAAGATTCAAGACCCTATGCTATAGCTTAGGACTCTTGGATCCAAGCACATGAAGAGCACAAGATCAGCTGAAGGCCTCAGCTGATACAATTGCGACAGACTAGGAGGATCAGATGAGGTGAATAGACACCCTCATCTTCAGGTAAGTTATTCCCGATGAAGACAAATAGAGCTGAGGGAAAACATAGAGTCATCTAATCAAGGGGGAATCAATGATACCTTAAGAATCCTTGATGAAATACTCTATAATCTGCATTGCATTATATACTTACATTCAAAAGCCTTGAATAGAGTTAATTGGTAATCTATACTTAAGCAATGTATATCTATGTATAGTAATAAACTATTCTTCATAAAATACTTTATCACTATACAAGTATACAGTATATTAGTGAGTCATACTTGGTTGGATTAATACACCATCCTCAATGACTCAACAGTATACATGCACTGTACGGATTCCAAATAACTCTTGTTCAAAAATTTATAAATTCTGCATTCCATAAGATAGAGTCTGAATCTCTTTAAATGTGAACCCTTAGATCAAGAATCTCATTTTTGATCTTAAGAAATAACTTTTCAGAAATTCAGACCTATCAACTCTATAGTTTTTGTCATCTTACGCTCCATTACCTCATTTCTACCTCTATAAAAGGAGGAAGTTATGAGAACACCTAAGAACACAAATCACTAACTATTATTCTTGTTTCAGGTATGGAGATAATCGAGAGAAGAGATGGAATGGAGATCATCCCTCAACCAAGGTCTTGGGTGAAGGAGAAGAAGATTTGTCCAGAAGATGAAGATGATGCAGATCAGCATACTTGGGTTACCCAACATAAGTATGCCTATGAAAACTAAAGAAAGAAGAGACGTTCTTGTTGAAAACTAAAGGAAGAAGAGATGCAGAGGACAAAGTAGCAAGCAAGCAGAGCTTCTTCTCCAGGGGGAAGTTCTACATGGAGAGCTTGCTATCAAAGACCACTTTGTCAAAACATGTCAAGGAGACCAAGTCCATGGCTCTCTCTTCATACTCCATTGAAGCCTCTTCCAACTTTTCTTCTCTTTCAAAAGAAGCGAAGAAATTCAACAAGGACACATTAGATTCTACATCCCATCTGATGATGAGGAACATCCGATGGTGAGGAGCAGTTGAGCCAGTGGGATTTCATCTAGGCTAGTCCCACTTGGTTAAAAGAAGGATCTGAAAGATCCATCAAACCAGGTTGGATCATCACTCACAATAAAACTGGAAGGATCCATCCAGGTTGGATCATCACAGCAAACCCCTATCCTCTACTCAGTTGATCAAAATGACCAACTCAGCTGACCAGAAGACTTTCAAGGAAAATCAGCAGACATTTTGATGAAATCAGAAGACTTCACTCTGCTGATAAGAAGACTTTATTTTAGAGCATAATGACTATCTTTGATCATGTAATTCATTCTAGATTTATTTCTGGATGTAATTAAAGAAATTGGCCTATATAAGGAATGCAATTCACTTATAGAAAACGGCCTTGATGATCAATTCTTGCCACAAAATTAGTCACAACGGCTATTTTTGGTATGATGTCATTAATACTTGATTACCATCTTGCCAGCAAATCAATAGTTGCCAAATGGCAAATTCAGCCGGCAAATTTAAGGAATGGCCCGGAATCAAAGAAGGGAAATCTTGGGCACTACTCCACATTAAAATCTAATCTGACCGTTAGATCAAGAATTGCTGGAGTATATATACACCTCTTAACATCTCTCCCAAACCCTTTCGCTCACATTACTAAATTGCTCTCAAATTTTCTCGTTCTGCAAATCTTCTTAAGCATTCCAAACCATTACACTCAAATACTCAGAATGGCAATCATTGAAATTTACGATGAGAAGACCAAGAGCACCGGAACTCTAGATGCAACAAAATGGTCTAAGGAAGGGAAGATATTCACCGAGAATGCTCTGTTTTTCAAGGGCAAGCATACAGCAGAGAACAAGGAGATACTTCTTCGATGTATCAACCTCAACCTTCGTGACTTTCTGGAAGCAGCACCAACAAACGTCTATGAACAAGATGTGCTGGCTTTCTACGCAAACGCTGTAATGAAGGGATCTCAAGTTGAAAGTGTCATGGGTGGACACAGAGTCAAGGTAACAAGAGAAATTCTTCAGGAATTGTTCGGCTTGTCGAGGGGGAAGATAAATATCTCCAACTACATCATGGGTAGAGAAAAGGAGTATATGGAGATGTTTACAAATGGAAGAATCAAGGCTATTGATGCCTCTGGACTCAAGAAATCCCAACTTGAACCTAAGTTTCAAACCCTGATGGACATTGCAGGCAAGATGATGCTTGGTAACACTTTTAGCCATGATGCTGTTACTACTTTGAAGGTTAGAGTTATGGCTGCAATCTGGGATCAGATTGATGGAGACTGGCAAGGGTTATTCTTGGATAGAATTGCCCTTGAAGCAAAGAAAGTTACTCTGGATTTGCAATCGAGGGAATGGAAGGTGTCAGCTACAGTCAGCTTTGTCAACAAGCTGAGCATCATCCTTCCAGATATTCTCCCAAAGAAGTACAAGATGGGACCTCATAAGACCTTCCACATCTCCAAGTATTATTTGAGAAAGGAAGCTCTTGCTGAGGCAACAAGGTTGAAAGAAGAGAAGAGGAAGTTGTTGGCTGAAACATCTTCCAAAGATGTTGTTAAGGAGGCAGAAGAGTCTGTTCATGACTCTGCTGAAGAAGAAGAAGAAGAGCCATCCAAAGAAGAGGCTCAGGAGAAGGCTGATGAGGATGATGATGACGAAAATCAGACCTTAGCACAAAGACGATTTCTAATCAGATCAGGACTCATCTCCCCATCTGATTCAGATGCCACTCCAACTGCCTCTCCCTTGAAGAAGGCAGGTACCTGTAATCCCTCTATCACTTTTACTCCTTCTAAATTGTCGAAGGGTCAGAAGAGAAAGAAGAACAATTCTTCTTTCACTAAGAAAACCAAGAAATCCAGGCTTCCTACTCCCATGAGCATAGCCCCTATTACTTCCTTCAACCCTTCTGATGATTCAAACACATCTGAACCCTCAAACACTGATATCCAAATCCCTGCTGATACTCACACAGTAGAGGAACAAACCCAGCCTCAAACAACCCCAGAGCCACATTTGCCTACCCCTGCTGATATTCAAGTGGCAGATGTCCATGATCATCAAACCCAACCATCTACTAATCTTCAAGCAGAAATAGTCCCAGATCAGCAGACTCAAAACCCTGCTGATGATCAATCCCCTGAAGATCAAGAAGATATCACTTCCCAAATCCCTGCTGATACTCACACAGTAGAGGCAACCATTCCAACCGCTCAATCCCCTATCATCACTGCCCCATCTGAACAAAAAGACTTAGCCCCAGCAGACCTGGCTCAAGCAGGTTCATCTCAGCCTCAGTACAACATGGTGCATTATCCCATGTGCACAAGAGAAAAGATAATGAGGATGAAGATAGCTCAGATGCTCAAGTCTACCATTCCTGGCATTGATGAGGAATCAGTTCAGTTTGAACAAGTTCTCAGAGTCTGCACCTGGATTGAACTCAGGAGAGATGATGTAGATGACCTTCTTGAGGTCATGGAAGGAATGGGAGGAAAGGCTAATTTTCTCGACTGGGAAATGGAGCAGAAGGAAGTTGCTCAAGTTAAATCTTTTGCTCAACTGCTGCCAGAAGAGGCCCTTGCAGCAGTATGCCACAGGATTCTAGGAATTCCCACTGATGATACCTCTGTCCCAGAAGGCTCATCAGGTCAGCAGATAGCTGACACAGCAAAAGTGAATGACTCAGCTGCATCAGTCCCTGTGGAAGACTCAGCTGAACCAGCTGACAGAGTAGAGATTGAAAGAGAAGTAATCACTATTCCTGATCACTTCATGCCTAAGGCTACTCTAGCTCACTTCATTGATAAAGGAGACAATATCATGACCCACCTGGTTAAGGCCACTACCACATTCCTCAATGAAGAGTACCTTTCAGCTGAAGAGAGAGGCAAAGCCCTGATAGTTCATCCAAAGCCTCAAGGCACTGCCTCAACTTCTACTTCAACAGCTGACTATACAACAGACATATGCTCACAGGTAGAGCCGTCAAAACGGGTTGAGCCCGTTGGGCCAGCCCGCCCCGCCATTAAAAAGTGTGGGTTGGGTCAGGATTTTTCCAGCCCGCCAGGAGGCGGGCCTAGACGGGCTGGCCCGTTTGGGCCTCGGGCTTTGGCGGGGCGGGGCGGGTTTTGGCGGGCTGGCCCGCCACTTCTTTTTTTAAATAAAAAATGGTATTACTAATTAATTAAAAGAATTCTTAAAAAAAATCTAAAACCTAGTTGCTTAATTAGCAGCAGCCGCACGCTCCATTGTGCATTCCCTCCTAGTCTACATACTGCAATACACAAAAAAATGAAGTAAATGATGTAAATCCCTAAACCCTCCAGCGCCGCCCGCGAGTTAAGTCCAGCATTCGTGGCCTCCGCGCGGCCATGTCTCAATTCGCCTAGGTTTTGGGTAATTAAATCTCGAAGGAGTGCGGTGATGTATATGCATACAAATACATTGTATAAACAATGGGTGAAGATTTCCCTTAATGATATATGCGATTAACAGTATTTTGAATCTTATAAATATGGCCTCTCTGTTTTATGCTTTGCAAGATACCTGATGATAATAATAATATTATTTGCTTAGATTTTTCACTTTGTATACTTCCAGTATTTAATAAATTGGAGTGTTATTTTGTTAAATTTTGCAGAACATTCATGGATAGATAAGAAATACAAGTTATACAATTGGTATTTTTGAATTTGTGCCATTTTTGTTAAAAAAAAAAAAGCAGCCCGCCAAAACCCGCGGCCCGCCTGTTTTTGGGTTGGGTTGAGGTTTTGATAGCCCGCTTGACAAACGGGCTGGCCCGCCCCGCCCCGCCAAATGATGGGCTTTTGCGGTTTTGGCCCGCCCCGCCCCGTTAGCCCGTCTTGACAGCTCTACTCACAAGTCAAGGCTGCAATAGACCTGCATTTTGAGAAAGGTTTAGGCCTACAGCTTGGAAGATATGTTGAAAAGGCGGTTAAGGAGCAGAGAACTCGTCTTCACGACCAGATCATTGACATTGAAGACAAGTTTGGAGAATCACTTAACGATTAGATAAGTGAGTATCTGACCAACATTCTGAAGAAGGCAGGTGACACCTCCACCATGTTTGTTGAACTCTACACTATTGAGGTCAACCGCATGGAAAACACTTACAAGAAAAGAATTGAAGATGCTGAAGCAAGAGCTACTGAAGGTCGAGCTCTTCTCCAATCAGCTACAGCAGAGAATGAGAAACTACAGACTCAGCTGAAGGAGACAGCAGCCAAATTGGAAGCACTTACAACTAAACTTGAAGCTGCCTCCTCCTCCAACTCTCATGCTCAGATCCTAGACCACAGCATCACTCATCTGACCCATGTTGGCAAAGTCAATGCCATGGCCCTACAGCAGACTCTGAAAGTGGAGATTCTGAATGCCATGAAGCCTTTTGCGGCTGCACTTGCTGAAGCCAAAAAGGGGGAAGATGTATTGATAAAGGCTCTAGAGAAGGCTACTGCACAGCAAGCTGTGATGGCAGTATCTCAAGATGAGCTGAATGAAACCTTGGGTGGTTTAAAAAGCAAAATCAAGAGCAGGCAAGGCAAAGGCAAAGAAATTGCTCAAGAAGACACCCAGGCTCCCACTCAAGCTCCTGCCAAGAGTCTACAGATCACTGCCCCTATAGAACAAGTTCCTGAGAAGAGGATGACAAGGAAAAGAAAGGCAGATGAGCAAGCTCAGTCAAGCAAGAAGTCAGCTCCAGCAGAGCCTACTGCAGAAGAGAAAGAGACTTTAGAGCTGAAGAAAAGAAAAGAGCTTGAAGCTCAAGAGCTTAAGCAGAAGAAGCTAAAGGATGCGAAGGCAGTCAAAGCCAAATTTGAAAGGAAAATAGCCAAACTCAGGAAAGCAATCAAGGACAAAGCAAAAGAAGACAATGTCAAAGACAATACCCTGGTGTTTGATAGCAACTATGTGGATTATCTAGCCCTTCAAGATGAGCTACCAAGGTGGTATCCTCTGAAGAAGAAATGGCAAATTCAACACCACATTGTAAGAAAATTTGGCCCTCTCCCAACCTATGAAGATGAATTCTTCCAGTTCAATCAGTTCATGAACATTGAAGATCAAGAGTTCTGGAAAGAAGTAGTCAAGACAGCCAAAGAACTTGACAACTGCAGAATCCTAACTCCAGAAGAACCTAAATGGACTCCTCCCACTCTGAGCTCCGGAAGGACAGACTGGATTGAAGTCAAAAGGATTCTAGAGAAAATCTATGAAGAGGAGAATGTTACAGACCTGCAGCTCATGGAAGAAGTTCGAACTCGTCTGTACCTTGCTTTCCGCATCTGAAGATCAGAAGACCTGATGAAGACCACTTTCAAAGCTTTAAAGAAACTATCACCTGTAATCTGTAAAAGCTCTATATATAATCAAGTTTAGTTCTCTTTGCTTTCAAGACAAACTCTCGTTGTCTTCATCAGATACTTCAGTTTTTATGAAGTTTATAAACTCTTATCTTATTTACTAAGAGCATTTATCAAATATAGTTTTGGCTTCATCAAAAAGGGGGAAATTGTTGGGATGTAAATTCACCCTAAGCCCCACTTGATGTTAGAATAGTTTTGATGGCCAAAACACTTAGAGTTTATAAATGTAATAGGATCAGCTGACTTTGTATAGAACAACTTAGACTAGTCTTGTGTGATCAACTGTATAGATATCAGTTGATTAGCACAGTCCCGGCTTACATGCGCTCCCTCAAGATGAGAAGAGTAGAAGACATGAAGATTAGAAGATCCTTGAAGGCCAGTTAAGTAAGGTGTTTGTATACCTACTTATCTGATGGAGTCCAAGACTGAAGATGGCCTAAAGCAGCACAAATAATTCACAGATCAAACGAGAGTTACTCGACTGATATCAGAAGACAGAAGACCTAAGGCCAGAAGAGTAGTCAGAAGACTAGTAGTACAGATCAGAAGACTATGTACTCTTCCAGGACTCGGCTGGTTCCCAAAGTCATCTTGCAATTCAAATGAAGACCTTTCTTATTTAGAAGATTGACATGATCCCAGGATTGGAGCAATCAAGCAGCTGGAATCAAGGAATCAAGCCAATATGGAAAGATTGCCCCAACGGCTAGTCAACTCCAACGGCTAGTTGCAAGCAATCACCATTATAAATACAAGAGGATGAGAAATCACAAGCACGAGATCACAACAAGAGAATTCAACAAGCTAAGCAAGCAATCAAGCAAAAGCCATACTGTTCTAAGAATTCTCCAAGAGCCCAGAAAGCCTTAGAATACTTTTAGCTCTTTAGTGATTTCTATCCAACCCATAAGCACCTGAAACCTGTTCATATTGTATATCAATTGTTTTAGGCATAGTGGTTAAGCAATTTATAAGCTTGAACCATTAGTTGGATACACTTCAAAAACCCCAAACCCTCACCGAAAGGTTAAAGTTTTTGAACCCCTCAAAGTGCAAGTTCTTACAATCACTTGTGGAGACCGTAGCTATTAGGAAGACTCAGATCTCAAAGTCCTATCCTTGGGACTATAAAGGTCAAGACCCTTGTAATTTGTGGTAAATTAAAGGGATTAAACATCACGTTAGGACGTGAGAGTGGACGTAGGATCGTATATCCGAACCACTATAAACCTGGTGTTATTTATCTTTCTGCACTTTACATTTCTGTCTCTCCATACATTTTATATGGTGCATACTGTGTTTTCAACATTCTTCAACTAAGGCCACAACTTTCAAACCAGCATCAGCTGAGTACTTTCATTAAGTAAAAACAAGTTAACACTTTCATAAGAAACAAAAGAACGAGTCTAAACAAGGCCTACCATAATTCCGCATACAATCTCTTCATTCAGATCACTATAGTCATCTGGACCAGCAGACTTGCAGTCCAGTTGACATAGCAATCAGAAGAGGTTCCCCAACTCTCTTGAAAAAGTTTTAAAGTCTATTCACCCCTCCCCTCTAGACTTTAATCCCATTCACTACTCGTTCAGGGACCAACAATGGCCTTCCCAAGATTAGTGGAATGTACTTATCCTCCTCCATATCCAACACCACAAAGTCCACCGGGAAAATGAATTTAAAGGCTTTAACCAATACATCCTCTACTATACCCAAAGGGTATGTCATGGATCGATCCGCCAATTGAAGGCTCATTGTGGTTGGTGTAAGCTTCCCCAAACCAAGAGATTTGAATATGGATAATGGCATAAGATTGATACTAGCTCCCAAATCAAACAAGGCTCGAAATGTACCTCCATCCCCGATGACACATGGCAAGGTGAAAGATCCGGGGTCTCTAAGTTTTTGAGGTAACTTGGCTTGAATAATCGAGCTACACTCCTCGGTCAAATGCACCGCTTCGTACTCCACCATTTTCCTCTTGTTTGACATAATTTCCTTTAGGAATTTGGAGTAGTGGGGAATATGTGTCTGTGCTTTCTCTCTACGACCCCATTTTGTTGAGGGGTGTCGGTGCATGAACTTTCGAGTAAGATTCCTTTATCAGCACAATAGTCAAGAAAATTTGTCGTTCGAAATTCAACACCATTATCTGATCGAATACGTTTGACGTCCCGTGAAATTGTGTCTGCAACATTTTAAGAAAATCAATCAAGAAGGTGGCTACTTCTGATTTACGTCGAATGAGGAAAATCCAAACACCTCTGCTATAATCGTCAACAATCGTAAAAAAATAACGTGCACCAGTAAACGTATCGCATCTATAAGGCCCCCATATATCACAATGAATCAATTCAAAGCAATGACTAGTTTTAGTATGACTAAGAGAAAACGGCAGTCTAGTTTTCTTAGCGCGTACGCACGAATCACAAAATTGGTAATTTTCCTCTTCATCACGTAATTAAGCAAGAGATGTCTTAGTTTTCCATTAGAGGCATGTCCCAATCGCCTATGCCATATCTTCGGATTTCCAACAACAGCCAAAATTGCCCCCACTTGTACCGAAGGCTCAAGATAGTACAGACCATTACGTCGTTGACCTACTCCCATTAGCGTCCTCGAGCGTAAGTCCTGGATAACACAAAAATCTGAGAAAAAACGTGAATGCACAATTTAATTTTGTGGTGAGACGACTAACAAAAATAAGATTGCAATGAAATTGAGGTACGAATAAAACACGACCCAAATGTAAGCCATTATCCAGATTCACTTTGCCAACCGAGAGGACAGGAACGATCTCACCATTCGGGATTTTGACACACGGCTCGGAATGGTTCATGACGACATTAATTAATGCATTCTTATCACACGTAATATGTTCAGTAGCACCTGAATCGATAATCCACGAATTTTATGAACGCATCGTCATGCCTGCTATGGTGACGATAGGGCCCGAAAAGCTGTCGGAGCCATCGCAATTCTTGACTATCTTGTTGTCACTTTTACCGTCTACCATAATTTAACACGTGTGCGTGAGTATCAAATTAATCACCAAGATCGGTGCTCTGGTACCATGATAAAAGAAAGAAACTAAAAGTGAATAATTCTCATTGAAAGATTGATACTGCCGTATGCAACATCGCATATATATACAATAATGATGATAAGCCCTCTAACTAACTACATGGGTCGAAATCAATGGAAGATATGACCATATCTGTTACTAACAGATTGCTAACAAATTAAATAATATCTGTTACTAACAGATTGCTAACAAATCAAATATTAACCAATATATATTTGATAACTCCAATAGGGCCGACCTCCTACAAGCAAAGTCGGTTTGCTACTTGTTTGTCGTTTGGTGAGACATTACGTCTATCTGGTATTGTTTATACAAATCCTACATTAATTATACAGGTCTTTGGTTAGGGCCTTTGAAGTACCTTACTATCACTCGGACTAATCTTGCTTATGTAGTTAATACTTTCAGTCAATTTCAATCCGCTTCAACAACTAACCTCTTTCAAGCCGTCAAACGCATTCCTCGTTACGTTAAAGGTGCACTTGATTTCGGCCTTGCATTTACTCGAGGGAAATTTCATTCTCTTGGGTTATTCGGATGCTGATTCGACCCGTACGTTGTTTGGATACCAAAAGCTCCACGTACGTATATATACTCCTTCTTTCTAGGCTTGAATCTCGTTTCTTGGAGTGCTAATTAAGCAGCAACCCACGGTCGCTCGATCAGTTGTGAGTTTGAGTATCGAGCAATGGCCAATGCTACCAAAGAATTTATTTGGCTCATACGCTTGCTTCGGGAAATTCGCGCGGGCTCTTCCCTCTATCCCCACCGACATAAGTATGCGACAATAATAGTACTATCATTAATTTTTAGTCAGAATTCGGTGGCTCATAAGCGTGCTAAGAATATTGATATTGACTTTCACTTTGTTGGAGGATGTACTTATCGACTAAATTTGTTCCACCGAATCTACAACTGGCGGATATCTTTACTAAAAGCCTCTCTCGTCCACTCTTCAATTTTTTTCGTACCAATATTTGCGTTGGTCCCCATCCGCATCGCTTGAGGGGATGTTAATTAAGACCTAGAAGTGTAATACCCCAGAATTTAATAATATTAATAATATGAATTAATTCAATATGTGCAAAAAATTATTATGTCAAAAAAACAGAAATTATAATATATTTGCATGTGTATGTATATTTAAAACTATAAATTGTATTAAATATTTTGAATATTTCTCTTAACCGTTTCATTCAAGTTACATGCATGGCCACCCATTTTCCACCATGCGTTTTATTTATTAATATTAATTAATTTTAGTAATTATGATTATTGTAACAGTCACACGTAATTAATCTCATGCAAATTTATGCTTCGGTGTCTACTATTTAAATCCTTCCCAAATGTTTAAAGCTCATGAGTAAAACAAATAATGTATTCTATCACAATTTGTTTATTTTATACAGTCAACTTTTGTTGTGTTCACTTGCAAGAACAATTGATATAGAAGGTGGGTTTTTAATTGCTTTAATCTCTACAGTGGTTGTAGAGCTCTATTGCAATGTTATTCTCTATTTAATGTTTTAGATAAATGTTTGAGTTAATTGTTTACTATGTGAATCCATTTCTATTGTTATTCGATTGGCAAGGTACATTATATATTGGCAAAGTTTGTATATTGGCAAAGTATATATTGGCAAAGTTTGTATATTGGCAAAGTTTGTGGCAAAGTATATATTGGCAAAGTTTGTATATTGGCAAAGTTTGTATATATTGGCAAAGTTTGTGGCAAAGTTTATTATCTATTTGCAGGGTTACAATGGCAAAGTTGGAAAGGTATCAATGGCAAAGTATATGTGGCAATGTGAATGCTATTTACTAAGTTGCAATTACTTGATTATTTATTTTTAGCATTAACTATTGAATGACTTAATCCCACTGAGTGTGCTTGCATGCTCACCCCCAACAATTTACAATTTCAGGTTGAAGAGTTGGATGGCGAGGAGTGGTGATGGGAGACGATGATCTATTTAAGAATAAAAGACTATTTGCACACATGTCTATTAAAATTAAGTTAGGGTTTTTATTATGGATGTTTTGTTAACAAGTTAGTCGTGAACTTCTTGATTTTATTATAATTGTTTCCGCTGCAATACTTAAAGTAATTTTTATAGCCATTGCGTCCCTTTATTTTAACGTTATAAATTTAAGATTCAATTTTTGGCACGTTAAAATTAGTTATTTTAACTACTTTTTGAAAGGTCAATATTTTCAGATTTGGGGCGTGACAAGAAGATTCTTAATATCTTAGATTATATTTGTATTTATTGTAATTATTTGTTTCCATACTTGCAGATATTGTACTCTGTTTATATACGTGAATACAATACACAAATCCCTCAATTCGAGTGTGAACATGAGGTTTGAACATAATCAGGCCAGTATGATATATTATTAATTAATCAATCACCATGTTTCACCTGTTTACACTTTACACCAATGTAGTAATCAGCTACATATAACAAAATTATTATCTTATTTCATGAAATGTATATAATATATGTCATAAATTGCTTCAATTATTTCCAATCAAACAGCTTCGTAAAGCCGGCCGCGCCATCTTTAACGTAGATGCCATCACTTCTTAGTTCCCAGTTGCATTCGCGATCAGTACATCGATTCATCCATTTCGTTGTAAATGCATCAAATTGCACCTCCCTTTTACCCCACCAAGCATGGCAAAAGAATAATGTGGTGTCAATAACATTAGTACAAAATGACCAATTATAATCCTCGTTCGATTTGAGTGTGTGAAATCCAAGATCGTCGTCTTTAGATTGGCAGTGCAAACTCAGTGTGTCACTGGGGATTTTGTTGGTCACATGAACAGTAAAACCATGACCAATTACACAATTTTTAGCCGCTAATAATGTCATTTCTGAAAAAATGCTAGTGCAGAGAATAAGAAAAACTACATGATTTTTCATCATTGTCATGACTATGACTTAATGAAATTAATCCAAATTGGATTGAAAATAAAAAATATTTGACAATTTAAAAAGTAATTTTGTGTTGCCTTTATTTCTATCGGGATAAACCTATAATTAATGAAATTTAATTAGTAGCATATCTTACGATTTCCATAATATTTTCCCATATCTCAAAATTAATTATTTAATTCTCACAAAATCAAAAGGAAAAAAATATTAATTAGTGCTTCATTTTTTCTTTTTTATTTGATTTTGTGGGAGTTGAATAATTAATTGAGAGATATGGTTATTTTATTGCAAAATACTCCATTCTTTTTTTAATAAATTATGTTTTCGTGAAATTTATTGGAATTAAGAAAGGGTATGCGTTAACAAGTATCCTTAAATGATAAAGAAATTTTATAATCACATTAATTCCCTAATGCGCATTTTCCAGAATAAATAAAAGTAAGTTAGAAATTAGGAACTTTTCAAAAATTAAAGGGAGGGCATAATTGAAACAAACAGTGTAAAAAATTCTAAAATATCATTTAATTGCGTACATGAGAAAAATGCTAAAACATCATTTATTGAAAAATGGAGGGAGTATTATGGGAATTGTGGCTTGATATTTTATGGGAATTGTGAGATCGATACTAATTTAATTGTGGTGTGACAGTTGTTGGGATATGAACTCTTGAAAGCACATATCATATAGATATCATTTGTTAGGATTCCCACCTCTTTGTATATATATAACCGGTTCAGGAAAAAAAATTAAAATCCAAACTAACCGAATTTAAGAAATTTTTAAATTGTTAGGATTCCCACCTCTCTTATAAAGTGATGCCTTATATGAACATGCTTACATCTAGTGTAGAGAACTGGATTCTAAGTAATGGTTATTGCACTGTTGCTATCACAATATATAGGAACTTCTTTAGCAACAATGTTATAATACAATAACTTCTGACTTAACCATAACAGCGACTACAACAACTATCAGCAGCTATAAATTCGGCTTCAGTAGTGGAGGTAGCAACTGAGGTTTGCTTCTTGGAGAACCAAGAAATCAGCTTACTTCCTAGAAACTAACAAGTTTCAGAAGTAGATTTCCTATCTATTTTGCACCCTCCATAATCAGAATCAAAATAGTCAAATCAAATTGTGTAAGAGTGGGTAATGTTGTATTATAATATTATATAATGTAACTTTATATCAAATCAATTGTGTAAGAATATATGATGTTGTATTATTATAATAGTATAATATATATGTGGGTGGATGGAGTTGGATGGTGAAATCCGGATGTGAAATCCCGAACTAGAACAGGACGGGGGACGTTACGTCCTCCATCCAGACGGGTGAGTCCCAAAACAAACATCACCTTAAGATACTTCATAATCTTCTTAGCTGCTTCTAGGTGGCTTTCCTTAGGGTTGGCTTGAATTCTAGCACAAACTCCTTGTTCGTCCGAGCAATGAAGCGAGCAAGATTGGCGGCCGGGGTCATTGCCAGTAACAATGATGTCATCCACATACAAGAGTAGATAGACGATCGAGGAACCTTGAAATAGGTAAAATAGCGAGGAGTCAGACTTGCACTCCTTGAAGCCAATGCCGAGCAGGAAGGAACTGAACCACTGAAACCAGGCCAAGGGGGCCTGGCGAAGACCATATAGAGCCTTCTTCAATTTGCAAACATGATCCGGGAGTCGAGGATCAATAAAACTAGGAGTTTGAGCCATGAAGACCGGTTTATGGAGATAATCGTTAAGAAAAGCATTCTTGACATCCAGCTGATGGAGGGGCCAGTTGTTGCAAACAGAGAGAGCCAAGATAACACGGATTGTTATCGCCTTAACAATCGGACTGAAGGTGTGAGACAAGTCTGTGCTAAGAATTTGGGTAAAGCCTTGAGCGACCAATTTGGCCTTGTGCCGCTCAGTGGAACCATCTAATCTGTACTTAGTTCGAAAAACTCATTTAGAACCAACAATGTTCGCATCCCGAGGGCGAGGAACAAGATCCTAAGTATTGTTAACCCGCAATGCATCGATATCTAGGATCTTCTTGCATTGCAGCCAACCAATTAGGGGACTTGGGAGTAGACTTGAAACCACGGGGTTCCGAGGAGGCGGTGAGGGCACTAATCAAGGCAGTGGAGGCCAATTTTAGGGGATTCTTGGACTTGAAGATCCCAGGTTTTGCTCGCGTGACCATCTGGTGAATGGACGACAGTCACTCTATCGGAGTGTCAATTGTCAGCAGGGGTTGCTCAGTCGGTTCAGGTGGAGCAGGTGGCTCGGCAATGGGGGCTGGCGGAGGAAGCACTACTACAAAAACGGACTTTAGAGACGCGCATAAGCGTCACTAAAAGTAGCATTTAGTGACCCTTTTGCTGTAGTGACGCTTCGGTCAAGCATCACTTGATTTGGCGTTTCTATAGGCTTTTATCGTGACGCTTGAAAAGCATCATCTTAGATGATCATTATGACGTTATTATGCGTCATGGTAACTTTATTTGGTGACGCTAACCAACGTCACAACGATGTAATTTAGTGACCCTTTCACGCATAACGAAAAAGTTATAACTAACTTAACCACCTCTTTTAGTGATATTTTTATGCGTCATAGTAACAATATTTGGTGACCCTAACCGGCGTCATCACGGTGTACTTTAGTGACATTTTCTCATGTCACGAAAAATTTATAACTAGCTTAACCACCTGATTTAGTAATACTTTTAGTAACTAATTTAACTATAAAATTGTGTGGCATTTTTTCATATAAGTAATACTAGTAACAATATACATATAGGTGAGATAATACCTATATGCATACCCCTAACATGCTCAAATTTATATAAACATCATAATAATAAAATATTGTCATTCACTTATAATCAAGAAACAACCAAGTATATTCTAACTTACATCCACAAGTGGAAATGATGTGTCCTATCTACATTAATATAGAACAAGTTCTCTCTACAAGCATCTTATCTTTAATCTGAAGAAATGATGGAAAAAACCTAGCTAGCTACAACACTATTTATAGATCGCATCTCAAACCTGCAACATCGTTTTTACATGATAATCGTGGGAAAGCTATAAGTTTTGATCAATAAAGAATCTATTTTGTAGAATGAAAACAACCAAGGCAGTTCTGTTAATATATATCATCATTGCAGATTGAGCAGTTCACTGATGGCATCTTCAAACTTCTATCTTCTACGCTTATCAACCTACGATAGAATATGAGTAGAAAAAATAAAGTATCATGAGGTGATAACAAGTGAGAACAATTTTTTTTTAGATATGCTAGTATAGGATTGCTAAGCCATCAAATTGGCAAATATAACTAGAAGAGAATGCAGAGTCAGATGAATATCAACATTATGTATATTTCCTTCTGTAATGTGACTATAAGCAGGGAAAATATGTATATTTCCTTCTGTAATGTGACTAGAAGCAGGGAAAGAACACATTGAAATAATAGGAAGCAACCCCACCTACATGGTTGATAATTCTCAAGAGAACAAAACATATGCACCTTATAATTACAACTTCCTTTCATTCTCAATATCTAAATAGAAGAGAAGCAGAGATAAAAACACTTGATTAAATTTAGGTAGTTAAGTGAGTAAACAAGGAACAAAATATACACAATAAATTTATAGAACTTGGTGCAAGTTCCACATTTCCAACTCACCTCATATTCATAAAAAGATGCTATTAACCCACTGAAGTAAGTTGTAACAACTCAAAGATATTTATTCATAGGTACTGATTTAATCAGTCATCAATGTCATAAACTATTTACAATATAAATGAAAAAAAGCAAAAGCAATACTTGGTAGTAATTTGCCACATGTAACGGAACACGTATAATTGACCACCAGTTCATCATCAATACCAATATTCAGTAATGTAGTTAACATATAATTAGAAAATACACATAAAAAACTGTAGCTCAACTGCGTGTATAGAAAAAAGGTTATCATGCTACATTTCAAGAAAATCAGAAAAGTAAAGAAAATGTTTTTATAACAAAATTTCTTTAGCAGAAAATGAGTATAAATGATGAAGCAACGCACATGGCCCGAACTAAAAAAAATGACGAATACTACCTCTGAAATTGTTCTGTGTCGATAAACTTCAAAGAGAGCTGCAACCAAACAATCTAGAAAAAGAAAAGTATAGATTTGCCAATTGAAAATAAAGCACACGTCTTAAAAGAATTTTAGGGCAACTTTATCAAAATGCTGACTAAATATACATTTAAGTTTGTAGTACAATTATGCAAAGAATAAGAAAGGTTCAATCTATTTCCTTCGCAAAAGGTGAGTTTATAACTCAAGCTAGCCAGAAGTTCAGTGATTTGTTTATAGAAATTGATGCAGAAGTGATGAAGGAAGGAGGAATACACACCTTTAGAAAATAACCCGAGTATCTTTGGTGCCTAAAAAAAAATCTCCAAGAGTTTAGTCAGAAAAAACTACAAGCATGCTTGGTTGGGGGGTAATGAGACCGAGTACTAGTGCTTGGTAATTATTTGATACATTGTAATGAGAATGAAAATAAGTTATTGATTGCACTACTTTGATTTCCTACTTTGACACAAATAACAAAATACAATCTAGAAAAGCAAAAGTGAATAAATAGCATGAAAGAGTATATTTCCCGAAACCTAAAATTTCTTGATTATAAGTTATGACATAGTGATCAAGGACTCAGAAATGAGAAGTCAACTTCTTGAACTTAAAAATTACTTTATCCACCTCGAAAGTGTTATAATAGTAGGTGCTTTCTAGCTACTAATAGTTCCTCAAGATATATAGTCTTGAGTCTCTGGAAACACTATATAGAAGAGCAGCCTCATTTTCTTATGTCTGTTGCATAATATCTTATCAGCAGAATGTTATTTTTGAACATGAAATAGACTTCTATAGCTCGATACATAACATTTATAACCATTGAGATATCAGATTCGGTGATATTAAACTAAGGTCATCAGAGCCATCACCAGATATATAGCCTAAAAAAAAGTTCATCTTGATATATATAAAATAACAAGATTTATATTGTTCGGCAAATCAAAAAGAAAAAAATAATCTTGTACTTTGATGTATAAAATCAGGTTTAAGAATTCAGACTCATTAACTGACATTCATAAAGACTTTTAGGCATGCATCCTTTTTATGATTTATGTTATTCAATAATATTAAACTAAAGACCGTTGACAATAAATATAATCAATTAGACAACGAGAGAATCTTGTAGAAGAATAATATTGATTAGAAAGCATATAAAAAAGGCATAAAATCTTTAAACTACCCCATAGTCAGAATCTTAAGGAATTTTGTAGGTGAGATATTCCCATATGTAGCAGTAATACAAAGTTCAGACTCCAAAGCCTCAAAGCTGCAAAGATAAAAAATCTTAGAATGGTTAAATAAATTAATGGAAAAGAAGTAAACACTTCACATGAATTATTGGTTCCAAATTTCAGGAAAAAAAATCTGAAACAACATAACCCACAGTAATACTAAATTTTAACAAAATGAAATGTTAAGAATTTGGTAGCTATAAATTAGAACAAAAATAAAAGGAGAACGCATGTCTAGAAATTGGGAAAACTATAACATGGACAACAAAATATAGACAAACACACAAAATTTATCAACAAAAAACATGAACAGAGAGGTCGAGAAAACCCCCAACTTTAAATCACTAGCGGAGGAGTAAAACGCCACATATCAAATAGCCCAGATCAATAAAATCTCTAAAATATTGAAGGTGGAAATAGCAAAATTTAGATTTGGGACAGGTAAAAAAAACGCATCACTCTGTTACTGATCGAGAAGGCGATTTGAGGGACGACGAGGGACTCGATCCGATTGAGAAAGCGTTTTGAAGGACGACAGAGGACTCGATCCGATTGAAAAGGCGATTCAAGGGGGAGGAAGTGGGACGATGAAGGATTGTGATGGACAAATCCCCGTAGTTGCTTGGTTAGAGAGAAATTGGAAATTCTGAAAATAGGGCACGGGGAGAGAAGATGAATGATTTAAGGCATATTAATAAAATATAATATAATTTGGCCAATTCACTAAAAATATATATATTTAATAATTAAGGGACTGAAAAATAATAGCGTCAATAAAATTCCATATATTGGGTATCGAACCCAGGACCTCATAGGGGTGCTTTAGCTATATGAGCGTCACTAAATCTAAATAAAAATGAAAGGGTCATTATATTTTTAATATTGTGACCCTTAGGTAAACGCGTCACTAACGAAGCGTCACTACATAGGATATTTTTTAGTAGTGAAGGTGGTCCTCGCCAGGATCAGAGGTGCATGCCGAGCAAGGCAGTGTCGAAGTGGGAGGAATGGACTCAGGTGAGGAGTCATTCGAGAAGGACAGCTGTAATACCCAGTATTTTTTTTTCACCTTTTACTAATATTAAATTATTTAAAATAAATTATAAATAATTAAAATAAAAACCTTTTTATCTACGATTTAATTATGCATTAACTATTTTCATTAGTAGTGAGGGGAATGAAAAGCCTAGACCCTCTATGTACCATACGTTTCTTCATTTATAAAATTAATGGATTGTACGTAGTAATAATATTGGTTCTTTCATCTCCATCTCCATCTCACGCTATATATAGTTGGCCGCAGTACATTGTATATGTATATGAATCCATGTCTTTTCCCTTCTCATTTTTAGTAATATTTGTATTAAGTAAAATTATTTTAGTGCTTAGTTTGGCTTAAAAGAAATTCGATCAATTGCTATTCTATGTATCGCACGGCTAGTCGATAACAATTACAAGGACTAATTTATACGAGGCTTCCACATATCACGTTTACAATCATCTTTTGAGGTGGGTTGTTAATTGCTTTATTCTCTACGGTGGTTTGTAGAGCTCTATTGCAATGTTATTCATTATTTAATGTTTTAGATAAATGTTTAAGTTAATTGTCTACTATGTGATTTCATTTCTATTGTTATTCTATTGACAAAGTTTATGGCAAAGTATATTATTCTATTGGCAAAGTTTATGGCAAAGTATATTATTATATTGGCAAAGTTTGTGGCAAAGTTATCTAATAGCCAGGGGCTCCAGATGGGGTCCGGGACCGACGGGTCTTCGGGTGTAACCCGCCGTGCTCACGTGTGGAACTATCTTAGTCATTAATTTGGCTTTGGGAAGGTCCACAAACATGCGATTGAAAAGTCTATGTGTGGGAATACCTTAGTCATTAATTTGGCTTTGGGAAGGTCCACAAAACATGCGATTGAAAAGTCTAAGTGTGAGAATACCTTAGTCATTAATTTAGCTTTGGGAAGGTCCACAAACATGCGATTGAAAAGTCTACGTGTGGGAATACCTTAGTCATTAATTTGGCTTTGGGAAGGTCCACAAACATGCGATGGTTCACAAAACTCTATTGACAAAGTTATAATGGCAAAGTATATGTGGCAATGTGAATGTTATTTGCTAAGTTGCAATTACTTGATTATTTATTTTTAGCATTAACTATTGAATGACTTAAACCCACTGAGTGTGCTTGCATGCTAGCTCACCCCCAACAATTTACAATTTCAGGTTGAAGAGTTGGATAGCGAGGAGTGGTGATGGGAGACGATCTATTTAAGAATAAAAGAATGTTTTATGTTTATTTTATTGGATTATGACGTTCTTTATGATTTACAGCTAATTAATTAAATTAGAATTTTCACTTGAATTATAGTATAACTGTTTCCGCTGCAATAGTTAACGTGATTTTAATTATATTTGTCGTTACGTCCATTTATGTTATTGTTCTAATTTTAAGATTTCAATTTTTGGCACGGTAAAATTAGTTATTTTAACTACTTTTTGAAAGGTCAATATTTTTAAATTTGAGGTGTGACAGAGTGGTATCAGAGCAGGTCTACGTTCTTGTAGACTTGCAAGATTATATATTTTGAGTCAAGTAAGTGAAAATATATTTATGAACTAATAAATTCAAGAAAAATGTTATGTCGTCCATCACCGCCTCATCGCTCCAACTCCATAAGGTATTTGTTATTATAATTTCATATTTTAATTCATCATGCGATATTTTTATGCTATTGTGTTGCATCGATCAATGCTATTGTTTCCAATATGCTATGTGCCTATGTTGCTATGTTATGTCATGATGATAATACTAAATTTCGAGGACAAAATTTTATTAAGTGGGGTAGAATGTAATACCCAATATTTTTTTTCACCTTTTACTAATATTAAATTATTTAAAATAAATTATAAATAATTAAAATAAAAACCTTTTTATCTACGATTTAATTATGCATTAACTATTTTCATTAGTAGTGAGGGGAATGAAAAGCCTAGACCCTCTATGTACCATACGTTTCTTCATTTATAAAATTAATGGATTGTACGTAGTAATAATATTGGTTCTTTCATCTCCATCTCCATCTCACGCTATATATAGTTGGCCGCAGTACATTGTATATGTATATGAATCCATGTCTTTTCCCTTCTCATTTTTAGTAATATTTGTATTAAGTAAAATTATTTTAGTGCTTAGTTTGGCTTAAAAGAAATTCGATCAATTGCTATTCTATGTATCGCACGGCTAGTCGATAACAATTACAAGGACTAATTTATACGAGGCTTCCACATATCACGTTTACAATCATCTTTTGAGGTGGGTTGTTAATTGCTTTATTCTCTACGGTGGTTTGTAGAGCTCTATTGCAATGTTATTCATTATTTAATGTTTTAGATAAATGTTTAAGTTAATTGTCTACTATGTGATTTCATTTCTATTGTTATTCTATTGACAAAGTTTATGGCAAAGTATATTATTCTATTGGCAAAGTTTATGGTAAAGTATATTATTATATTGGCAAAGTTTGTCGCAAAGTTATCTAATAGCCAGGGGCTCCAGATGGGGTCCGGGACCGACGGGTCTTCGGGTGTAACCCGCTGTGCTCACGTGTGGAACTATCTTAGTCATTAATTTGTCTTTGGGAAGGTCCATAAACATGCGATTGAAAAGTCTACGTGTGGGAATACCTTAGTCATTAATTTGGCTTTGGGAAGGTCCACAAAACATGCGATTGAAAAGTCTACGTGTGGGAATACCTTAGTCATTAATTTGGCTTTGGGAAGGTCCACAAACATGCGATTGAAAAGTCTACGTGTGGGAATACCTTAGTCATTAATTTGGCTTTGGGAAGGTCCACAAACATGCGATGGTTCACAAAACTCTATTGGCAAAGTTACAATGGCAATGTTTGCAAAGTATCAATGGCAAAGTATATGTGGCAATGTGAATGTTATTTGCTAAGTTGCAATTACTTGATTATTTATTTTTAGCATTAACTATTGAATGACTTAATCCCACTGAGTGTGCTTGCATGCTCACCCCCAACAATTTACAATTTAAGGTTGAAGAGTTGGATAGCGAGGAGTGGTGATGGGAGACGATCTATTTAAGAATAAAAGAATGTTTTATGTTTATTTTATTGGATTATGACTTTCTTTATGATTTACAGCTAATTAATTAAATTAGAATTTTCACTTGAATTATAGTATAACTGTTTCCGCTGCAATAGTTAACGTGATTTTAATTATATTTGTCGTTACGTCCATTTATGTTATTGTTATAATTTTAAGATTTCAATTTTTGGCACGGTAAAATTAGTTATTTTAACTACTTTTTAAAAGGTCAATATTTTTAAATTGGAGGCGTGACAGAGTGGTATCAGAGCAGGTCTACGTTCTTGTAGACTTGCAAGATTATATCTTTTGAGTCAAGTAAGTGGAAATATATTTATGAACAAATAAACTCAAGAAAAATGTTATGTCGTCCATCACCGCCTCATCGCTCCAACTCCATAAGGTATATGTTATTATAATTTCATATTTTAATTCATCATGCGATATTTTTATGCTATTGTGTTGCATCGATCAATGCTAATGTTTCCAATATGCTATGTGCCTATGTTGCTATGTTATGTCATGATGATAATACTAAATTTCGAGGACGAAATTTTATTAAGTGGGGTAGAATGTAATACCCAATATTTTTTTTCACCTTTTACTAATATTAAATTATTTAAAATAAATTATAAATAATTAAAATAAAAACCTTTTTATCTACGATTTAATTATGCATTAACTATTTTCATTAGTAGTGAGGGGAATGAAAAGCCTAGACCCTCTATGTACCATACGTTTCTTCATTTATAAAATTAATGGATTGTACGTAGTAATAATATTGGTTCTTTCATCTCCATCTCCATCTCACGCTATATATAGTTGGCCGTAGTACATTGTATATGTATATGAATCCATGTCTTTGCCCTTCTCATTTTTAGTAATATTTGTATTAAGTAAAATTATTTTAGTACTTAGTTTGGCTTAAAAGAAATTCGATCAATTGCTATTCTATGTATCGCACGGCTAGTCGATAACAATTACAAGGACTAATTTATACGAGGCTTCCACATATCACGTTTACAATCATCTTTTGAGGTGGGTTTTTAATTGCTTTATTCTCTACGGTGGTTTGTAGAGCTCTATTGCAATGTTATTCATTATTTAATGTTTTACATAAATGTTTAAGTTAATTGTCTACTATGTGATATCATTTCTAATGTTATTCTATTGATAAAGTTTATGGCAAAGTATATTATTCTATTGGCAAAGTTTATGGAAAAGTATATTATTATATTGGTAAAATTTGTGGCAAAGTTATCTAATAGCCAGGGGCTCCAGATGGGGTCCGGGACCGACGGGTCTTCGGGTGTAACTCGCCGTGCTCACGTGTGGAACTATCTTAGTCATTAATTTGGCTTTGGGAAGGTCCACAAACATGCGATTGAAAAGTCTACGTGTGGGAATACCTTAGTCATTAATTTGGCTTTGGGAAGGTCCACAAAATATGCGATTGAAAAGTCTACGTATGGGAATACCTTAGTCATTAATTTGGCTTTGGGAAGGTCCACAAACATGCGATTGAAAAGTCTACGTGTGGGAATACCTTAGTCATTAATTTGGCTTTGGGAAGGTCCACAAACATGCGATGGTTCACAAAACTCTATTGGCAAAGTTACAATGGCAAAGTTGGCAAAGTATCAATGGCAAAGTATATGTGGCAATGTGAATGTTATTTGCTAAGTTGCAATTACTTGATTATTTATTTTTAGCATTAACTATTGAATGATTTAATCCCACTGAGTGTGCTTGCATGCTCACCCCCAACAATTTACAATTTCAGGTTGAAGAGTTGGATAGCGCAGAGTGGTGATGGGAGACGATCTATATAAGAATAAAAGAATGTTTTATGTTTATTTTATTGGATTATGACTTTCTTTATGATTTACAGCTAATTAATTAAATTAGAATTTTCACTTGAATTATAGTATAAATGTTTCCGCTGCAATAGTTAACATGATTTTAATTATATTTGTCGTTACGTCCATTTATGTTATTGTTATAATTTTAAGATTTCAATTTTTGGCACGGTAAAATTAGTTATTTTAACTACTTTTTAAAAGGTCAATATTTTTAAATTGGAGGCGTGACAGAGTGGTATCAGAGCAGGTCTACGTTCTTGTAGACTTGCAAGATTATATCTTTTGAGTCAAGTAAGTGAAAATATATTTATGAACAAATAAACTCAAGAAAAATGTTATGTCGTCCATCACCGCCTCATCGCTCCAACTCCATAAGGTATATGTTATTATAATTTCATATTTTAATTCATCATGCGATATTTTTATGCTATTGTGTTGCATCGATCAATGCTAATGTTTCCAATATGCTATGTGCCTATGTTGCTATGTTATGTCATGATGATAATACTAAATTTCGAGGACGAAATTTTATTAAGTGGGGTAGAATGTAATACCCAATATTTTTTTTCACCTTTTACTAATATTAAATTATTTAAAATAAATTATAAATAATTAAAATAAAAACCTTTTTATCTACGATTTAATTATGCATTAACTATTTTCATTAGTAGTGAGGGGAATGAAAAGCCTAGACCCTCTATGTACCATATGTTTCTTCATTTATAAAATTAATGGATTGTACGTAGTAATAATATTGGTTCTTTCATCTCCATCTCCATCTCACGCTATATATAGTTGGCCGTAGTACATTGTATATGTATATGAATCCATGTCTTTGCCCTTCTCATTTTTAGTAATATTTGTATTAAGTAAAATTATTTTAGTACTTAGTTTGGCTTAAAAGAAATTCGATCAATTGCTATTCTATGTATTGCACGGCTAGTCGATAACAATTACAAGGACTAATTTATACGAGGCTTCCACATATCACGTTTACAATCATCTTTTGAGGTGGGTTTTTAATTGCTTTATTCTCTACGGTGGTTTGTAGAGCTCTATTGCAATGTTATTCATTATTTAATGTTTTACATAAATGTTTAAGTTAATTGTCTACTATGTGATATCATTTCTAATGTTATTCTATTGATAAAGTTTATGGCAAAGTATATTATTCTATTGGCAAAGTTTATGGAAAAGTATATTATTATATTGGTAAAATTTGTGGCAAAGTTATCTAATAGCCAGGGGCTCCAGATGGGGTCCGGGACCGACGGGTCTTCGGGTGTAACCCGCCGTGCTCACGTGTGGAACTATCTTAGTCATTAATTTGGCTTTGGGAAGGTCCACAAACATGCGATTGAAAAGTCTACGTGTGGGAATACCTTAGTCATTAATTTGGCTTTGGGAAGGTCCACAAAATATGCGATTGAAAAGTCTACGTATGGGAATACCTTAGTCATTAATTTGGCTTTGGGAAGGTCCACAAACATGCGATTGAAAAGTCTACGTGTGGGAATACCTTAGTCATTAATTTGGCTTTGGGAAGGTCCACAAACATGCGATGGTTCACAAAACTCTATTGGCAAAGTTACAATGGCAAAGTTGGCAAAGTATCAATGGCAAAGTATATGTGGCAATGTGAATGTTATTTGCTAAGTTGCAATTACTTGATTATTTATTTTTAGCATTAACTATTGAATGATTTAATCCCACTGAGTGTGCTTGCATGCTCACCCCCAACAATTTACAATTTCAGGTTGAAGAGTTGGATAGCGCAGAGTGGTGATGGGAGACGATCTATATAAGAATAAAAGAATGTTTTATGTTTATTTTATTGGATTATGACTTTCTTTATGATTTACAGCTAATTAATTAAATTAGAATTTTCACTTGAATTATAGTATAAATGTTTCCGCTGCAATAGTTAACATGATTTTAATTATATTTGTCGTTACGTCCATTTATGTTATTGTTATAATTTTAAGATTTCAATTTTTGGCACGGTAAAATTAGTTATTTTAACTACTTTTTAAAAGGTCAATATTTTTAAATTTGGGGCGTGACAACAGCTCGGCATCCAAGAAGGATGAGACCACCGCGCTGGTCGGTAGGGGGCGAGCAGAACTTGAAAAGGGAAAACACCCTTCATCAAATAGAGCATGTCTAGTAACAAAGCTTTTGGAGGAGTCGGAATAATAACACCGAAAACCCATATGAAGGCTACTATATCCCAAGAAGATACTTGGCCGACTGTGGGGAGATAGCTTGTCCAAGGCATAATCTCTTAAGTATGGAAAACCCCGAGAACCAAACGGTTTGAAGTTTCCATAAAGAGGGACATTGCCGAACAGAACCTGAAACAACGATTGACCACACAAGATGAGGATTGAAGGCGATTAATGAGATGAACTGCAATGGCAAAGGCATCGAACCAAAATTTGGGTGAAGCACGAGCATGGAAAAGCATGGAGACACCAGTTTCAGTGACAGTGAGGATGGAAGCACGAGCAATGGCCAATGCTACAAAAGAGATTATTTGTCTCACACGCTTGCTTCGGGAACTTTGCACGGGCTCTTCCATCTATCCCCACCGACATAATTATGCGACAACAATAGTGCTTTTTTTTTATGGAAAGTTAAATACCCATCCCTTTTTCCCCCCCATGACTCGAACCCAGGACCTAAGGCCTAGGTAGTGGTGCTCTAACCACTTGAGCTATCCCATTTTGTCGCGACAACAATAGTGATATCATTAATTTTAAGTCAGAATTCGGTGGCTCATAAGCATGCTAAGCATATTGATATTGACTTCCACTTTGTTGGAGGATATACTTATCGACTAAATTTGTTCCACCGAATAGCGGCCAACCAATCAGGGGATTTGGGAGTAGACTTTAAACCACGGGGTTCCGAGGAGGCGGTGAGGGCACTAATCAAGGTAGTGGAGGCCAATTTTAGGGGATACTTGGACTTGAAGATCCCAGGTTTTGCTCGCGTGACCATCTGGTGAATGGACGACAATCACTCTATCGGAGTGTCAATGGTCAGCTGGGGTTGCTCAGTCGGTTCAGGTGGAGCAGGTGGCTCGGCAATGGGGGCTGGCAGAGGAAGGTGGTCCTCGCCAGGATCAGAGGTGCATGCCGAGCAAGGCAGTGTCGAAGTGGGAGGAATGGACTCAGGTGAGGAGTAATTCGAGAAGGACAGCTCGGCATCCAAGAAGGATGAGACCACTGCACTGGTCGGTAGGGGGAGAGCAGAACCTGAAAAGGGAAAACACCCTTCATCAAATAGAGCATGTCTAGTAACAAAGCTTTTGGAGGAGTCGGAATAATAACACCGAAAACCCATGAGAAGGCTACTATATCCCAAGAAGATACTTGGCCGACTGCGGGGAGATAGCTTATCCAAGGCATAATCCCTTAAGTATGGAAAACCCCGAGAACCAAACGGTTTGAAGTTTCCATAAAGAGGGACAGTGCCGAACAGAACCTGAAACAACGATTGACCACACAAGATGAGGATGGAAGGCGATTAATGAGATGAACTACAATGGAAAAGGCATCGAACCAAAATTTGGGTGAAGCACGAGCATGGAAAAGCATGGAGACACCAGTGTCAGTGACAGTGAGGATGGAAGCACGAGCAATGGCCAATGCTACAAAAGAGATTATTTGGCTCACACGCTTACTTCGGGAACTTTGTGCGGGCTCTTCCCTCTATCCCCACCGACATAATTATGCGACAACAATAGTGCTATCATTAATTTTTAGTCAGAATTCGGTGGCTCATAAGCGTGCTAAGCATATTGATATTGACTTCCACTTTGTTGGAGGATATACTTATCGACTATATTTATTCCACCGAATCTACAACTGGCGGATATCTTATGAACTACTCTAACATTAGAAATAGGGTCACCAAGAGAATGTGATTCATTGATTATCTCACTTAACCTTTCATTGTAGGATGAAATGATATCATCTTCCTTCATTCGGAGATTCTCAAACTTTGTCCCCAATAGTCGAAGCTTAGTCCTTCGAACACTGTCTGAACCCTCACAATGCTCTTACAACCTGTCCCATGCATCTTTAGAAGTAGAACAGTTAGATATAATTTTAAACATTGAAACATCAACAGAAGTAAAAATAGCATTTAAAGCTTTAAAGTTGTAGCCTGCTGTTGTTATATCATCAGCCGTCCAATCAACTTCTCTTTTGAGTTGAACTTCACCATCTGCATTTGCTGGTCTTTTTGGAGCTTCCCAGCCTGTAAGTACAGTCCTCCAAGCACGTTCATCAATTGACTTGATGTACATACGCATCTTAGGCTTCCAATAAGCATAATTCGAACCATCTAAAACGGGTGGCCTAAGTGCAGTGGATATGTGATGTGTTTCCATTGCTAACCTAAACTAAAAACACACTTGACCAAAGATCTAACCTAGTGTCGTCAGGTATCAGCTCTGATACCAACTGAAAGTGTGCTGGGGTGTATAAAAGTGTTTAAGTATAAGTAGATAAATGTTGCACAGAATGTTGAGACAAATAGTGCAACACTGACTCTAACAGAATATCATAAATTAAGATACACAGCGGAAGACTTGAAACATTAAAAACAAACGAGACACAATGGAAATACTTTTAACATAGATTTTATAAATAAAAATCTATGTCTACCTTATGGCGTAAATCAATACTTATCTTCAAGTACAAATGTTGTGTGAAATGTTACAACAATAAACTTCACAACTGAAACTATAAACGAGGCAGGTGCCAAGTTTAGAAAATGAACTAAGTGTATAAATTATACACTGTCGAAATGCCTAGTCTATCTAATGATTACACTCTCAATAGATAAGAAGACACACAGCCATACGGGTGGTATACAACGTATGATCTAAAATGTAGAACTATTGGCCACAATTCCTAACAGGGAGGAACGCTCGGTCTAGGATATTGCTCGAATAGAACACACTGAATTATGAAGCCTTCAATCGGTATTTATAGAGGTGGTATGCGAATTCTAGAGGCTTCCACATTGAGGTCCTATTTTTTAGGAGCTCAACTTCCATGATCTTTCTAGATCCTTCTTGTATGCTTCAGGTTGTTCTAAATGCATCTAGGCTGTTCTAGCATGTTCTCCAATGTTCTGGAATCTTCCAGGTTCCAGATCCTTGTGGAAGCTTCTAGATCCTGCCAGAAATGCGACAACATTTAGGTCAACATTTAATGTAGCATTTCAGAAAAGACTTAGAAAAAATCTCGGAAGGTCAAATTAAGATGTTGTTGATAATGTTAAGGCATTTAAGAATTAACAACATATACATGTACCTCCATCCCTGATGACACATGGCAAGGTGAAAGATCCGGGGTCTCTAAGTTTTTGAGGCAACTTTGCTTGAATAATCGAGCTACACTCCTCGGTCAAATGCACCGTTTCGTACTCCACCATTTTCCTCTTGTTTGACATGATTTCCTTTAGGAATTTGGAGTAGTGGGGAATATGTGTCTGTGCTCTCTCTCCACGACCCCATTTTGTTGAGGGGTGTCGGTGCATGAACTTTCGAGTAAGATTCCTTTATCAACACAATAGTCAAGAAAATTTGTCGTTTGAAATTCAACACCATTATCTGATCGAATACGTTTGACGTCCCGTGAAAATTGTGTCTGCACCATTTTAAGAAAATCAATCAAGGAGGTGGCTACTTCTGATTTACGTCGAATGAGGTAAATCCAAACACCTCTGCTATAATCGTCATCAATCGTAAAAAAATAACGTGCACCAGTAAACGTATCGCATCTATAAGGCCCCCATATATCACAATGAATCAATTCAAAGCAATGACTAGTTTTAGTATGACTAAGAGAAAACGGCAGTCTAGTTTGCTTAGCGCGTACGCACGAATCACAAAATTGGTAATTTTTCTCTTCATCACGTAATTAAGCAAGAGATATGTCTTAGTTTTCCATTAGAGGCATGTCCCAATCGCCTATGCCATATCTTCGGATTTCCAACTGTTGGTCCCTGAATGAGTAGTGAATGGGATTAAAGTCTAGAGGGGAGGGGTGAATAGACTTTAAAACTTTTTTCAGAGAGTTGGGGAACCTCTTCTGATTGCTATGTCAACTGGACTGCAAGTCTGCTGGTCCAGATGACTATAGTGATCTGTATGAAGAGATTGTATGCGGAATTATGGTAGGCCTTGTTTAGACTCGTTCTTTTGTTTCTTATGAAAGTGTTAACTTGTTTTTACTTAATGAAAGTACTCAGCTGATGCTGGTTTGAAAGTTGTGGCCTTAGTTAAAGAGTGTTGAAAACACAGTATGCACTATATAAAATAAATGGAGAGACAGGAATGTAAAGTGCTGAAAGATAAATAACACCAGGCTTATAGTGGTTCGGATATACGATCCTACGTCCACTCTCACGTCCTAACGTGATGTTTAATCCCTTTAATTTACCACAAATTATAAGGGTCTTGACCTTTATAGTCCCAAGGATAGGACTTTGAGATCTGAGCCGTCCTAACAACTACGGTCTCCACAAGTGATTGTAAGCACTTGCACTTTGAGGGGTTCAAAAACTTTAACCTTTCGGTGAGGGTTTGGGGTTTTTGAAGTGTATCCAACTAATGGTTCAAGCTTATAAATTGCTTAACCACTATGCCTAAAACAATGAATATACAATATGAACAGGTTTCAGGTTCTTATGGGTTGGATAGAAATCACTTAAGAGCTAAAAGTATTCTAAGGATTTCTGGGCTCTTGGAGAATTCTTAGAACAGTATGGCTTTTGCTTGATTGCTTGCTTAGCTTGTTGAATTCTCTTGTATGATCTCTTGCTTGTGATTTCTCATCCTCTTGTATTTATAATGGTGATTGCTTGCAACTAGCCGTTGGAGTTGACTAGCCGTTGGGGCAATCTTTCCATATTGGCTTGATTCCTTGATTCCAGCTGCTTGATTGCTCCAATCCTGGGATCATGTCAATCTTCTAAATAAGGTAGGTCTTCATTTGAATTGCAAGATGACTTTGGGAATCAGCCGATTCCTGGAAGAGTACATAGTCTTCTGATCTGTACTACTAGTCTTCTGACTACTCTTCTGGCCTAGGTCTTTTGTCTTCTGATATCAGACGAGTAACACTCGTCTGATCTATGGATTATTTGTGCTGCTTTAGGCCATCTTCAATCTTGGACTCCATTAGATAAGTAGGTATACAAGCACCTTACTTAACTGGCCTTCAAGGATCTTCTAGTCTTCATGTCTTCTACTCTTCTTATCTTGAGGGAGCGCATGTAAGCCGGGACTGTGCTAATCAACTGATATTTATACAGTTGATCACACAAGACTAGTCTAAGTTGTTCTATACAAAGTCAGCTGATCCTATTACATTTATAAACTCTAAGTGTTTTGGCCATCAAAACTATTCTAACATCAAGTGGGGCTTAGGGTGAATTTACATCCCAACACCAACAACAGCCAAATTGCCCCCACTTGTACCGAAGGCTCAAGATAGTACGGACCATTATGTCGTTGACCTACTCCAATCAGCGTCCTCGAGCGTAAGTCCTGGATAACACAAAAATCTGAGAAAAACGTGAATGCACAATTTAATTTTGTGGTGAGACGACTAACAGAAATAAGATTGCAATGAAATTGAGGGACGAATAAAACACGACCCAAATGTAAGCCATTATCTAGATTCACTTTGCCAACCGAGAGGACAGGAACGATCTCACCATTCGGGATTTTGACACACGGCTCGGAATGGTTCATGACGACATTAATTAATGCATTCTTATCACACGTAATATGTTCAGTAGCACCTGAATCGATAATCCACGAATTTTGTGAACGCATCGCCATGCCTGCCATGGTGACGATAGGGCCCGAAAAGCTGTCGGAGCCATCGCGATTCTTGACTATCTTGTTATCACTTTTACCGTCTACCATAATTTAACATGTGTGCGTGAGTATCAAATTAATCACCAAGATCGGTGCTCTGGTACCATGATAAAAGAAATAAACTAAAACTAAATAATTCTCATTGAAAGATTGATACTGCCGTATGCAACATCGCATGTATATACAATAATGATGATAAGCCCTCTAACTAATTGCATGGGCCGAAATCAATGGAAGATATGACCATATCTGTTATTAACAGATTGCTAACAAATTAAATAATATTTGTTACTAACAGATTGCTAACAAATCAAATATTAACCAATATATATTTGATAACTCCAATAGGGCCGACCTCCTACAAGCAAAGTCGGTTTGCTACTTGTTTGTCGTTTGGTGAGACATTACGTCTATCTGGTATTGTTTATACAAATCCTACATTAATTATACAGGTCTTTGGTTAGGGCCTTTGAAGTACCTTACTATCACTCGGACTGATCTTGCTTATGTAGTTAATACTATCAGTCAATTTCAATTCGCTTCAACAACTTACCACTTTCAGGCCGTCAAACGCATTCCTCGTTACGTTAAAGGTGCACTTGATTTTGGCCTTGCATTTACTCGAGTGAAATTTCATTCTCTTGGGTTATTCGGATGCTGATTCGACTCGTACGTATACTCCATCTTTCTAGGCTTGAATCTCGTTTCTTGAGTGCTAATTAAGCAGCAACCCACGGTCGCTCGATCAGTTGTGAGTCTGAGTATCGAGCAATGACCAATGCTACCAAAGAGATTATTTGGCTCACACGCTTGCTTCGGGAACTTCGTGCGGGCTCTTCCCTCTATCCCCACTGACATAATTATGCGACAACAATAGTGCTATCATTAATTTTTTGTCAGAATTTGGTGGCTCATAAGCGTGCTAAGCATATTGATATTGACTTTCACTTATTTGGAGGATGTACTTATCGACTAAATTTGTTCCACCGAATCTACAACTGGCGGATATCTTTTCTAAAAGCCTCTCTCGTCCACTCTTCAATTTTTTTCGTACCAAGCTTTGCGTTGGTCCCCATCCGCATCGCTTGAGGGGATGTTAATTAAGACCTAGAAGATTCTTAATATCTTAGATTATATTTGTATTTATTGTAATTATTTGTTTCCATACTTGCAGATATTGTACTCTATTTATATACGTGAATACAATACACAAATCCCTCAATTCGAGTGTGAACATGAGGTTTGAACATAATCAGGCCAGTATGATATATTATTAATTAATCAATCACCATGTTTCACCTGTTTACACTTTACACCAATGTAGTAATCAGCTACATATAATAAAATTATTATCTTATTTCATGAAATGAATATAATATATGTCATAAATTGCTTCAATTATTTCCAATCAAACAGCTTCGTAAAGCCGGCAGCGCCATCTTTAACGTAGATGCCATCACTTCTTAGTTCCCAGTTGCATTCGCGATCAGTACATCGATTCATCCATTTCATTGTAAATGCATCAAATTGCACCTCTCTTTTACCCCACCAAGCATGGCAAAAGAATAATGTGGTGTCAATAATATTAGTACAAAATGACCAATTATAATCCTCGTTCGATTGGAGTGTGTGAAATCCAAGATCGTCGTTTTTAGATTGGCAGTGCAAACTCAGCGTGTCACTGGGGATTTTGTTGGTCACATGAACAGTATAACCATAACCAATTACACATTTTTTAGCCGCTAATAATGTCATTTCTGAAAAAATGCTAGTGCAGAGAATAAGAAAAACTACATGATTTTTCATCATGGTCATGACTGACTTAGTGAAATTAATCCAAATTGGATTGAAAATAAAAAATATTTGACAATTTAAAAAGTAATTTTGTGTTGCCTTTATTTCTATCGGGATAAACCTATAATTAATGAAATTTAATTAGTAGCATATCTTACGATTTCCATAATATTTTCCCATATCTCAAAATTAATTATTTAATTCTCACAAAATCAAAAGGAAAAAAATATTAATTAGTGCTTCATCTTTTTTTTTTTTTTGATTTTGTGGGAGTTGAATAATTAATTGAGAGATATGGTTATTTTATTGCAAAATACTCCATTCTTTTTTTAATAAATTATGTTTTCGTGAAATTTGTTGGAATTAAGAAAGGGTATGCGTTAACAAGTATCCTTAAATAATAAAGAAATTTTCTAATCACATTAATTCCCTAATGCGCATTTTCCAGAGTAAATAAAAGTAAGTTAGAAATTAGGAACTTTTCAAAAATTAAAGGGAGGGCATAATTGAAACAAACAGTGTAAAAAATTCTAAAATATCATTTAATTGCGTACAGGAGAAAAATGCTAAAACATCATTTATTGAAAAATGGAGGGAGTATTATGGGAATTGTGGCTTGATATTTTATGGGAATTGTGAGATCGATACTAATTTAATTGTGGTGTGACAGTTGTTGGGATATGAACTCTTGAAAGAACATATCATATAGATATCATTTGTTAGGATTCCCACCTCCTTGTATATATATAACCGGTTCAGGAAAAAAAATTAAAATCCAAACTAACCGAATTTAAGAAATTTTTAAATTGTTAGGATTCCCACCTCTCTTATAAAGTGATGCCTTATATGAACATGCTTACATCTAGTGTAGAGAACTGAATTCTGAGTAATGGTTATTGCACTGTTGCTATCACAATATATAGGAACTTCTTTAGCAACAATGTTATAATACAATAACTTCTGACTTAACCATAACAGCGACTACAACAACTATCAGCAGCTATAAATTCGGCTTCAGTAGTGGAGGTAGCAACTGAGGTTTGCTTCTTGGAGAACCAAGAAATCATCTTACTTCCTAAAAACTAACAAGTTTCAGAAGTAGATTTCCTATCTATTTTGCACCCTCCATAATCAAATTGTGTAAGAGTGGGTAATGTTGTATTATAATATTATATAATGTAACTTTATATCAAATCAATTGTGTAAGAATATATGATGTTGTATTATTATAATAGTATAATATATATATAGGTGGATGGAGTTGGATGGTGAAATCCGGATGTGAAATCCCGAACTAAAACAGGACGGGGGACGTTACGTCCTCCATCCAGACGGGTGAGTCCCAAAACAAACATCACCTTAAGATACTTCATAATCTTCTTAGCTGCTTCTAGGTGGCTTTCCTTAGGGTTGGCTTGAATTCTAGCATACACTCCTTGTTCGTCCGAGCAATGAAGCGAGCAAGATTGGCGGCCGGGGTCATTGCCAGTAACAACGATGTCATCCATATACAAGAGTAGATAGACGATCGAGGAACCTTGAAATAGGTAAAATAGTGAGGAGTCAGACTTGCACTCCTTGAAGCCAATGCCGAGCAGGAAGGAACTGAACCGCTGAAGCTGAAACCAGGGCAAGGGGGCCTGGCGAAGACCATATAGAGCATTCTTCAATTTGCAAACATGATCCGGGAGCCGAGGATCAATAAAACCAGGAGTTTGAGCCATGAAGACCGGTTTATGGAGATAGTCGTTAAGAAAAGCATTCTTGACATCCAGTTGATGGAGGGGCCAGTTGTTGCAAACAGAGAGAGCCAAGATAACACGGATTTTTATCGCCTTAACAATCGGACTGAAGGTGTGAGACAAGTCTGTGCCAAGAATTTGGGTAAAGCCTTGAGCGACCAATCTGGCCTTGTGCCGCTCAGTTGAACCATCTAATTTGTACTTGGTTCGAAAAACCCATTTAGAACCAACAATGTTCGCATCCCGGGGGCGAGGAACAAGATCCTAAGTATTGTTAACCCGCAATGCATCGATATCTAGGATCTTCTTGCATTGCGGCCAACCAATCATGGGACTTGGGAGTAGACTTGAAACCACGGGGTTCCGAGGAGGCGGTGAGGGCACTAATCAAGGCAGTGGACGCCAATTTTAGGGGATACTTGGACTTGAAGATCCTAGGTTTTGCTCGCGTGACCATCTGGTGAATGGACGATAGTCACTCTATTGGAGTTTCAATGGTCAGCAGAGGTTGCTCAGTCGTTCAGGTGGAGCAGGTGGCTTGGCAATAGGGGCTGGCGGAGGAAGGTGGTCCTCGCCAGGATCAGAGGTGCATGCCGAGCAAGGCAGTGTCGAAGTGGGAGGAATGGACTCAGGTGAGGAGTCATTCGAGAAGGACAGCTCGGCTCCAAGAAGGATGAGACCACCGTGCTGGTCGGCAGGGGGCGAGCAGAACCTTTAAAGGGAAAACACCCTTCATCAAATAGAGCATGTCTAGTAACAAAGCTTTTGGAGGAGTCGGAATAATAACACCGAAAACCCTTGTGAAGGCTACTATATCCCAAGAAGATACTTGGCCGACTGCGGGGAGATAGCTTGTCCAAGGCATAATCTCTTAAGTATGGAAAACCCCGAGAACCTAACGGTTTGAAGTTTCCATAAAGAGGGACAGTGCCGAACAGAACCTGAAATAACGATTGACCACACAAGATGAGGATGGAAGGGGATTAATGAGATGAACTGCAATGGCAAAGGCATCGAACCAAAATTTGGGTGAAGCACGAGCATGGAAAAGCATGGAGACACCAGTTTCAGTGACACCCGACCATTTTGTTGGCGGTGTAAGGACATGACACCCGATGCGAGATGCCATGCACAGACATAAAGCGCGAACAACCTTATTGACGAACTCAATGCCACTATCACTTTGAAAGACCTTGAGATTTGTCGAGAACTAGGTGCAAACAAACTGTGAAAAGCGACCAATGTGGCAAAAATATCAGATTTCGCACGGAGAGGATATATCCACGAGAATAATCATCGACGAACACAACATAGTAACGAAAGCCATCTAGAGCAGTTACAGGGACAAGGTCCCAAAGGTCGTAGTGGACCAAATCAAGAATAGCAGAAGCACGTTTTTCATTTATAGTAAAAGACAGAGTTTACTCTTGGCCAACTAGCAAGAGGTGCAAATAGTAGGATTCGGCAAAAGTGAATTAATAGATAGATGCCCTAATCTATTCAAGTCCTTGATAACATTAAAAGGGACATGCCCCAAACGAGAATGCCATAAATCAAAAGAGGCACGAGCAGCATTAGGCGGCTTCAAAGCAGCGACCAAAGCTAGAAGTGCTCGTTCCAACACATACAACCCCTGTTTACATCGACCCTGAGCCACCACTTCCTTGGTAGCTCGATTATGAACAATAAATGATTTGTCAGAAAAACAAACATCAACCGAAAAATCAGATGTGAGTTTACTTATAGATAGGAGGTTCTTGGTGGTATGAGGAACAACAAGAACATCCAAAAGTCTAAGATCCTTAGAAAGATCATGGAAACCAACACGAGAGATTCGTAAAGAATTACCATTACCAACAACCACTTGACCATTACCAGAATAAGGGGTCGAGGAATCCAAATTTGAGGCACTGGAGGTTATATGTGTCGAGGCACCGGAGTCTACATACCAGTCAGAAGAGGTTGGCGAGGAGATAGTGCAGGCACAGTGAAATGCCTGGGCTAGATTCGCTGAAGAGTCCTTGGTTGCACGAGCAGAGGAACGAGTAGATTGGCGGGGATCTGGACCGCGAACAAATCGCTGAGGACATTTGTTGGCATAATGTTCGCCGCGACAAATTTGACAGCGCGGGACGTATGGCTTCCGTCCCCCACGACCACCAAATAGGTGATTTTGGGCATTACGAGAAGAGTCAGAGAGGCGGCCACCAGCATGGTCGCGATGCTGCAGGCGAGCAGATGGTTGACCACGAGCATAAAAGGTAGTCGAGGAGGGTTTTGCCGAATCAGGCTTGTTCATAATTTCAAAGGCAACAGCCTGATGCAGCAAGTCGCGGAAGGGGGGTACCGGCGATAAGGCCATTTGAGTCTCCGCAAAACCACTGAATTTAGGACCTAAACCCCGGAGGAACCAGTGCGTCATGTCAGATTTGTCCACGAGTTTGTCGATCGCGACAAGTTGGTTACATAAGACCTTAAAGCGTCGACCATAATCGGCAACGGAAAGAGATTCACGCTTGAGGAGAAGGACCTTAAACCACTGAAGGCATCTTCTAGGGCAAGCCAAGTCTCACGGGCCGTGTCACATTGTACAACCTCGGCCAATGTTTCCTCGGTGAGAGAGGAGAGAATAAGGGCAAGTACCTTCTGATCCTTCGATTTTCAGGCAGCGAAGGTAGCATGGATGGCAGTAGAAGGATCGGATGTGCCATCCACAAAGCCAAGAAGATCGGCACAGGTGAGCATGAGGACAACCTGCTACTTTCACAGGAGATAGTTGGAAGAAGAATTTTTTACCGTAACCATATGAATGAGAACATTCATGGGGATGGAGGCTTCTGCCATTGGAGAGAAATTGAGGGAGACGAGGGAGGTATGAGGCAGAGGCGGTAGAGGGAGGAAGAGAGAAAGAGATAAGGGTTAAGGTTTTTAGGTGTGTGTTTGCTCTAATACCATGTGAATAATAAGATATGATCACCGTTAACTTTGGTGAGGTGTGAGAACTTGTATATATAGTGAGGATTTACAATAACTGAATTACACGAATTAACCAAAATAATAAATGTTATATACAAGGAAAGATATAAACAATAAGTGTTATATACAAGTTATCTTAGCACATGTGTTCCTTGTAAAGTATCACGTGTAAGGTGTGTATACTCAGCTGATAGTGCAACACTCAACTGATGTACTCATCTGATATACTCACCTGATGTACAATATTTAACACCAAATGGATCGTCCAATTAGCAATTGGGGTAAACAGTTGGGACTCCTTGACTGCCATTTGGGATGACATAACCCACCAGGGGAGGTATTTGAAGAATGCGGTCAATCGCTGCAATAAGCCAAGAGAAGACAGTGTTGCACAACATTGAGAGGGGTCCCAGTCCATCCACGAGCACGGGCTTTTCATCGTAAGTATTGATGATTAATTATTACTCCCTTCGTCCCGTATTAACTTTCATAGGTAGGTGGACACGTAAATTAAGAAAGTGTAATAATGAGTGGAGATTTGAGGGGTAATTTTGTAAAACTTTATGTATAAAGTAAATAATGAGTTGACTTTTGTGTATGTGTGGAGAAAAAGTAATGGCATTTGTGTAAAATTGAGGATATTCTAAGGGTGGAGTTTATAAAGGGTTTTCCATTTTAAGGGTGTGAAAGTTATTGTGGGACGTCCCAAAAAGGAAAGTGTGAAAGTTATTGTTTATATTAATTCTTTTTAATTTTATTTATATATTTTGTAATAAGAGCGAGAGGCGGGACCTGCTCTGATTCACCTAGAGCGGTTATACAACTCCCCCATACGTTCGATCTGGAGATGTAGACGTCCACGTACAAACACACGACCAAGCTACAACAAACGAAACCCGAGCTTCAGGTGATTATTAAGGCGGAAATGAAAAAGGTGATCGAACATCGTTAGAGTCTTAGGGTATGTTGTCTCCCGATCAATGTACTACAATAACCGTTGTCAGTACATACTGGCCTCCCGATGTTGCTCCCAGTATGATCCTTCTTGGTGTCGCTTCCGGTGGCTTCGATGATGAGAACATTATAATGACGAGAACGAAGAGTATGGCGACCTGGACGACAAGTGTATTTTGAGAACTGAAAATTTTGTATTTAATATTTAATAGGAATTTATTAAGTGTATTTTGATTGCTTATTTATTACCAAATTAATTCCGCTGCAAAGTTTATATAAATATATGCATATTTTGGTCCAAGTAATCGGTTTAAATCTAGCCTATAATGTTTTCAAAAAATTGGGATGGGATAGACACCCGCCCGGGCGGTCTGCTTGCACGGGTTCGAACCTAGTTACACAAATCTTTTTTTGGATTTGTGACGGAAAATATTATATTTTTAATTTAAAATAATATTAAAATTATTTACGACAAAATTTTGATATGGCAGGTTATAGGTCGCTATCAATTTGCGATGAAGACTCCCGTCGCAAATTTGCGATGAGCATTTCGGTCGTAAATTTGCGATGGATTTCAAAATTTTGTCGCAAATTGAAAGTGTGTGTGCGTGCGAAATCAGAGATGTTGTCTGTCGTGTTGGCACTATCCAGACAACACTATGCAGCGGAAATTAAATTGCATGTAGTGAAAATGAAAGTATTCAAAATTTGTGTAGATTATAAAATAATCTACGCTGTTCACTATATAAAAATATGTGAAACGAATTACAACCTCTTAGAGGTGTACAAAAATTCTTCGATGAGTGTAAATAATTTACTAGATCCTACGAAACTATAGATCCTACGAAACTATCTCCCTCATAGATCTATGCATATAACCTAGTAAATAAGACCATAATTAACATACTACTATTCGGGTTTATAATAGTAAGAAAATCCACAAGAAGAAACAAGTGTTTTCCTAACTAGAAGCGTATAAAGCGTTTTATAGACTAGTAATCAAATATAGCTTTTCTTCTTATGTATCTTGTGTTGAGGCAGTTACGGTATTTATAAGCATGAGGTACGAACTGCCTTCAACTCCTATGATCATCACAGCCGTGAGATCAAGCGGTTATGATTAACTTCTCTTCACATCTCCTTGAATGTAGGACTTGTTATTTTATGTCTAATAACTTCTCACTCCCACACAGCTGCGTGACCTGGTGTTGCCCGCGTCTTCTAACTGCACTGGGGACATTACTAGACAACAAGTGTAAGATCGGAGTTAGTGAGAAAAGGAAGGGCAATTTTTTATATATGTTGTCATAAGTACGTGTTGGGAACATTATAAGTTACAACACTCGGCTGTTAGTGTTGGATCATTTTACAAAACACTTAATTATATCAACATCAACACAAATCTTTGCAATGAGTGTTTTTGGGATGATTAAAATTCATTGCAAATGCAATTTGAGACAGTTTTCCCGTGGCAAATCAGAGTGTTATTTTAGGTTGTGTTTGGATGGAGGGATTTAGGTATGAATTTTAAATCCATGATCTAAATCCACTCCACCTGTTTGGATTAAATGAATGGATTTCAAATATTTAGCATCTTTTTTAGTTAAAATCGAGAGGATTTCAAATTCTCACTAAAACCATGTCATTTGGAATCCATCAAATTTTAAATCATTTCATTTGAAATCCCCTCATCCAAACACAGCCTTAGTGTTAGTTATGATATTTAATCACAATGTTTCATCTGTTTGCACCAAGTCCTACATTTAATAAATATTATATTAAATTGTTTATCTTATTTCAAAGGTAATGTTTACATTGCTTTAATTATTTCCAATCAAACATCTTTATAAAGCTGCCCCATATGCCATTTTTAACGTAGATGCCACCCCTTCTTGCTTCCCAGTTGCAGTGGCCATTAGTACATCGAACACTCCATTTCATCATAAATGCATCAAATCCGATCGACCTGCTTCCCACCCCACCATATTAAGATGGCAATTGAATAAGGTGTTGCCGAAAAAAGACCATTCATAATACTCGTTCGATTTGAGTGTATGATATCCAAGATCGTCGTCTTTAGATTGGCAGTGCAATTTCAGTGTTACATTGGGGAGTTTGTTGGTCACATGAACAATGTATCTAGGACTAGCTACACGTACATATTTTAGCTGCTAATAATGTCATTTCTGAAAACTAGTCTATGATTTTTCATCATGATCATGAGCAACTGAAATTAATCCAAATTGGATTGAAAATCACAAATATTTGACTATTTAAATACGTAGTAATTTTGTATCACGATATCAAACTTATTACTTATAATAAATGAAAGTGTAAGTTTTTGTCACTCGGTTAATTTTGATAGTATAATGCAATTATGGGGTTTGGAATATTGTATCTGTTACACCAGGTCAAAGAAGTCAAATTTTTGACAAGTCAATCATAGTCACCAGCTTGCGTGGCGACGACTAGTCAACCAAGTCAAACGACGACTAGTCAACATTATGAAGAAAATGTAAGTGTGTGCTCGCTCTAGAGTTGTTGACGAGCACATGCAATGTTATCTAGAAAGACAAGTAATTAATTAGGATCATTCAAGAGTGGGCGAGCAGGTCAATTCCCATGGAGAAGTTGTGACGACCAGGGTCTACGGCGACCACCATGGCCCAACTCCTTGCTGAGGGCGAGGACGACCACCACTAAGGCGGTTTAGCATCGAACCGACAGCCCAGCAGCAATAAATGCGATGTCCCATCATCTGTTTGATGGGATCTCAGGGCCAATATGTGCCCGCCACGTGTAAAGGCTGGGCAGCCAAAAAACTAAGTATATAATGCCTAAAAGGTTCATTGTAAAGATAAGTTGAAATTCCTACACCCAAACCAAACCAATACACCTCCAAAGCTCTCAAAGCTCTTTAGTTTCTCCAAGAAGCTACATCTATTGTTCATCATTTGTTCTTCATATATTCATCACAAATCATCCGATTAATCTCCTAATACGCGTACGTAATAACCCCGACATAAATTACATGTTTCTTTATTGCTTCCGAAGTCCACATCCAGATCATCCGATCAAAAGCACATACAATAGTATCCTTAGATAAGTAGCTGATACAAATTTCTTTAGTAGACTTTAAATTCTTATATTCACTTACGTATTTAAAATATCTTTAAGGGAAATCCTCATTAAGGATAAAACTCGAGAAATTTTGTTAGAAATACACCAAAACGACATCGTTTTACTCATATTACACAAATTCTACCATGCAATTGAGTGTATAGATACACTTGGATGTTAATGTTCACTTTACTAAATTTAACATTTGACCCAATTCAATAGAGTTCAAATCCAATTGTATAGGTACAACCAATTGCAACCAAGTATCACTTTATATATTATGTACATATTCTTATATTTATTTATATGTGTATATCTTTATATGGAAATGATATAATGTTCATAACGGACGCTATTTTTTGGGTCCACCTCTTACGTGTCATTGGCACATCAAAATAATCTTGTTTTTATATTTAGTTTGATTTAATTTTATCCGTATTAGATAAAATCTCCATGTAAATAGGAATAAAATCCATTCATTCCATAAACGCTGAAAACAGAACACAAAAAATATGAATGAATTATCATCCGTCATTTAAAAAATACTGAAACGATAATACAACATCAAAAACGGTGAGAATCGGAAAAATTGAAGCATTGTATAGTGCATACAATAGAGAAAAAAGCACTTTTGGTCCCGCCATCAACGGACACTCATGATTTTGGTTCCAACATTTTGAATTTTAGTCCTGAAAGAGAAAAACTTGACACATTTGGTCCCAACATCGAAAAAACTGACACATTTGGTCCCAACATCGAAAAAACTGACACATTTGGTCCCACCCACGTTAAATGTTGACGGAAAGACTCACGTGACCATTAGTCATTTATTTTCTCATTAAAAAATAGTAAAAAATATTATTAAAAATTAAAAAATATGTAAAATTAAAAATTTTAAAAATCTAAAAAATTCTAAAATGTGTAAATGAAAAAAAAAACCCCTCACTCATCTCTCCAAAACCTATGGCCCGCTCGTGTGCCTCCGCCTCAACTTCATCAACACCGTCGTTGTCTCCTCCAAGGCTCCACCGCCATGGCCAAAGAAGTCCTGCAAAAACAGGACCTCGCGTTTTCCAGTAGAAACATCCCCACACCATTCACGTACACGACCATTTTAAGTACTCCCTCATCTGGCTTCCGGCCGCCTCGCGATGGCGCAGCCTCCGTAAATCGCTGAACTCCAACATTTTCTTCGGTTCACGCCTCGTTGCGAACCAGAACCATAAACGCCAGTAACGAAAGCCCTGAAGAAATCGATTGTACTCACATTGAACGCATGTTCTTGGTCAGTTCTTTGTTAATTTTACACATTTTATAATTTTTTTTATTTTTAATAATATTTTTTATGGGAAAATAGTTATTGGGACTAATATCGCTAAGGTTGACTAACGGTTGTCTAAGGTCAACTAACGGTTGACTAACTTTGGGACCAAATGTGTCAAATTTTTCTCTTTCAGGACCAAAATTCAGAATGTTGGGACCAAAATCATGAGTGCCCGTGGATGGTGGGACCAAAAGTGCATTTTTCTGGTATACAATAAATACACATAATTTTAATCGTGTTTGACTAAATTCTTCTATAAAATGCTTAGCGTGATTACGAGGGTTTAGTAAACAAAATACATGTATAATGTCATGATGAGCAATTTTTTTTAAGTTTTTAATGTCCAAGGGGTCTAAACTGGTTTTTTTAGATGAATATATTCATTCCCGTCTCAATATATATTCATTAAATTTCGGCAGTAAAATCTTCACATTCTCCAAAATCAGATGACCGCTTCTGATGAGAACTAAGATCATATCACACCAAAATATTAATGGTGGATGATGATCCGTTCATATTTTCGCAAATATTTATATTTTTTAAATAATATTAAAATTATTTGCGACGAAATTTTGACCCAGCGGGTTACAGGTCGATATCTATTTGCCCGACAAAGACTCCCATCGCAAATTCGCGATGAATATTTCGGTCGTAAATTGAGATGGATTTCAAATTTTCGTTGCAAATCTTTGCGATGAGTGTTTTTGCAACGACTCAAAATTCATCACAAATGCAATTTGCGACAGTTTTCTCGTCGCAAATCAGCACGTTTTTTAGTGTTAGTTATGATATTTAATCACCATGTTTCGTCTGTTTACACCAATTAAGTCCTACATGTAATAAAAAGTAATCTTATTTCAAATGTAATGTTATATACATATGTAATTATTTCCAATCAAAGAGCTTTATAAAGCCGCCCTCTGCGCCATCTTTAACGTAGATTCCATCAGTTCTTGCTTCCCAGTTGCATTGACCACAATTACATTGAATACTCCATTTCATTGTAAATGCATCAAATGCCACCTCCTTGTTACCCCACCAAACATGGCAAAAGAATAAGGTGGAATAAGGTGGTGCCAAAAAAATTGGCATTGAATGACCAATTATAGTCCTCGTTCGATTTAAGTGTATGATATCCAAGATCGTCGTCTTTAGATTGGCAGCGCAATTTCAGTTCTGCATTGGGGACTTTGTTGGTCACATGAACAGTATATCCAGACTTAGGTATACATATTTGAGCTGCTAATATCATTTCTGAAAAAATGCTAGTGCATAGAATAAAAAAAACTATATGATTTTTCATCATCATGACTAAGTGAAACTGATCCAAATTGGATTGAAAATCACAAATATTTGACAATTTAAATACAATGTGGGCAGTGTTGCCTTTATTTCTATTGGGATATGTTTAATATTAGAATTAAGGGAAAGATTTGACCATGTGAATCGATTCATATTTATGTGAATATTATTCTTTGTATATTTGTATTTATTATTTTGATTGGTGTAATTTATTATTTTGATGATGACGTTTGATAAATAGTTGATACTCCCTCCGTCCCCGAAAAGTTTGCGAAGAATCTTGAGCACATGGTTTAAGAAAAAAATGTATAATGATGAGAGTGTTGAGGTGTAATTTTGTAAACTTTTATATATAAAATAAATAAAGTAGGTGGATTGACTGTATGATGGGTCCCAAAAGTAATGGCATGAAGGGTAAATATGTGTATATTATGAGGGTGGGGATTGTTATGATTATTTTTATTTTGGGGTATGAAAACTTTTGGGAGACAAACAAAAAAGGAAAGTATGAAAACTTTTGGAGAAACGGAGGGAGTACAATTTAATGAAGTGTCACCCGGTTAATTTCTAGTATAATGCAATTATGAGGTTTGAATTAATAGATGATATCCTTTGATAAGTAGCTGATACAAATTTCATTAGTAGATTTTAAATATATTCTTATGTCCACTTACTTATTTAAAAATCCCTGTATATATGGACTATGGGAAAATCCTCTTTAATAACACATTATCATATTTGTGATGATTTTTGGACATTCGATATATTTTTAAAATGTAAAAAATTATTGACTAAGGTTTCGTGGTGTAGTTGGTTATCACGTCAGTCTAACACACTGAAGGTCTCCGGTTCGAGTCCGGGCGAAGCCAAGTTTTTTTGTCATATATATATATTTTTTTTTTTACAGTTTTTTGAATAATTATGTGTGATTTGCACCTATCCAGATTACATATAATACAAAAATAGTAGAAATAATTATTTGACTAGTGCAATTGGATTATTCATACTATAATTTAAACGAACTTTCCAACGCACGTTACTTGCACCTTCCTAGTAGTATTGTTAAACGAATGGAGCTGCTCGTAAATTGGAATAATAAGAAGTTTAAGGGTTTTTTATTTGGGTTTATGCTCTTCATTTTGATCTTTATTTTGGTTTTCAAAAGTGAATTCAAGATTCGTGGTTTATGGGTTTATGCCTAAAATTTTTCATCTGTTTGCAACAAGTCCTACATTTAATAAAAATTAAACTGTTTATCTTATTTCAATGGTAATGTTATACATATCTAATTACATTTCTTTAATTATTTCCAATCAAACAGCTTTATAAAGCCGGCCGTGCCATTTTTAACATAGATGCCATCAGTTCTTGCTTCCCAGTTGCATTGGTCATCACTACATCGACCACTAAATTTCATTGTAAATATATGCATCAAACATCACCTCCTTTTTAGCCAACCAAACATGGCAATAGAATAAGGTGATGCCAAAAACATTAGTACAAAATGACCAATTATAATCCTCGTTCGATTTGAGTGTGTGATATCCAAGATCGTCGTCTTTAGATTGGCAGCGCAAGTTCACTGTTGCATTGGGGACTTTGTTGGTCACATGAACAGTATAGTCAATACCAGCTACACATTTTTTAGCCGCTAATAATGTCATTTCTGAAAAAATGCTAGTGCAGAGAATAAGAAAAACTACATGATTTTTCATCATGGTCATGGCTTAGTGAAATTATTCCAAATTGGATTAAAAATCAAAAACATTTGACAATTTAAATACAAGGTAGCACTACAAAAAAACTACATGAGCACACTTTTAGTGGACGGAGGGAGTAGTAACTATGATTGTGTGCTTCATATCTTACTTTTTTTTTTTTCTTTTCGATTTTGTGAGAGTTGAATAATTAATTGAGAGATATGGTTATATTATGTGAATTGTGGCGTGAGATTTAATGCATGGCAATATATTATGGAAATTATAAGATATCTAAATTTATTTTTATTACTTTAAATTAATATTACATGATTAAGAAAATAATGCCAAATTATTATTTGTCTACATAAGAAGCCCTGCATTATGGGCTCATATCAATTTTGATCCTTTGATAAGTAATGGTACAAATTTCATTAGTAGAGTTTAAATTCTTATATCCACGTACTTACGTACGTATTAAAAAAAATCAAGATATATATAGGTGGTTCTTTGATATTCAAATTAATGAATGTTTGAATAGTTAAGTTCAACAAACAAACATGCATGGACGCTAGCACCATTGCCGGAGTTTAGCGGCGACATATTTGCGATGGCCAGAAAATCATCGCAAATTGTGATGGAAATGAGCACTTGCTCAATTATAAGTTTGACTGAATTGATAATTGAAATTTTCTATATATTGTAGAATTTATTGATTGATTATATATGAGATGAAACTTTAAGTGACAAATTTCAACTTGTCATATTTTATTGGGAATATTTTTTTTTTTTAGTCAATTAAGTTATCACGTTTTTTAATTTAGTCCACCAAATTACCATTTTTTAATTTAGTCCATTAATTTTCGGTTTATTTTGATTTTGGTCCAGTTACCTGCTATAGCAGGTTTAATAGGTCATTTTTTAAAACACACCACACCCCCCATAAAATGTTATACACACCCCAAATGTTAAACACACCACACTAAAATTTAAAAATTAATTTTTTATTACAATACACACCCCAATTTTATCCTATTTAATAAATTTTCAAAAATAATTAAATTAAAAAAATAAAAATTCAAATTAATATGAAAAATATTTAAAAAAAACAAATAAAAAATCGCCTAAATCTTCAAAAATTAAACAAAGCTAAAAAAAATAATTAATTTAGAAAGATTTAGTTGATTTAATTTTCTACTGTTTTTGATTTAATTTTATATGTTTTAGAGGGGGGGGGGGGTGAATTTGCATTACTATAATTAAAGACAAAATATTATTATACCTACAAACAAAAATTTATTAAAAAAATTCGAGAGACCTCATTTTACTAATTTAAATTTAACGACTTTTGTTATGTTTTAAAGAAAATTAAGTTTAATTGTTTCAATTCATAATAACAGCTGAAACTATTTTAAAATTTAACGTGCAATCTCGTTGAGACATTAGTCACTATTGGACAAATGTAGAACTTAAAATATACTCCCTCGTATGTTCGATCTGGAGATGTAGACGTCCACGTACAAACGCACAACCAAGCTACAAATAAGTTTCACATAATATTAATTAAATTAGTTAATAACTACATATAATAAAATTTATTAAACGGATTTGCAAGTGAACGTCGATTGGAGGCTAGTGCATGTTAGCGGCTCATTGCACCAAAAGATGTCTTCTCCTCCAGCACAGTTCATCCTGGCCAGACATTTCTGGATATATATGGTCGGGGTCAACCGAAGTCGCATTCCTGGGCTAGACCATCAAGTCGCGGCATCACATTCGTACGTTATCTTAGTCCTTTGTATCCTTAGTGCCTCCACAAATGAATCCCAAGCTTTAGGTGATCCTTAAGGTGATCGAACATCGTTAGAGTCTTCGGGCATGTTGTCTCCTGATCAATGTGCTACAGTGAGCGTTGTCAGTACATACCTCTCGATGTCGCTCCCAGTATGATCCTTCTTGGTGTCGCTCTCTATGCCGCTCTGGATGGCTTTGATAATGAGAACATTGATAATGACGAGAATGAAGATGTTGGGATTTAGCCCAACTGTGGTTTTGGCCATTGGGCCTACACACAAGGGCCCAACTTGTTGGTGCCCTAGTTCTTGGCAGCCTTCCCATATATTGATTCACCCTTTCCATTAACGTAGAGACGCGTGATATAAACGTGAGATTGGAGAGTGAGAGAACAGTAAGGGTGAAGTGCTACCCATGTTTGTGTTTGGTTATCTCCACTATATCCGGATACAATCCCGACACGTGTCTAAACCCCTTCGTGTAACCCGAGAACGGAGTGGCGGCCGGCGGCACCGAAACTCAACAATGGTATCAAAGCTTGGTTCCGCCGTCGGCCGTCCTGCCACCGTTTATTTCGCCGGAGTTATTCACTGGATCGTCTTCCGCCACCGTCCGCCATCTTTGTGGGCGGAATCTATGAACATCCTTCGTCGCTGTTGCGCCACCACCTCTGCCCAGAAATAGATCGCGCCTCCACCACGTCCGCCATCTTCGTGTACGGCCAGATCGGTCGATTATCACCGCTCCAAGCCTGTTGCTCAGCCTCGTACGCCGCGTCGAATCCCCCCGCGTGCAGCCCCCACCGTCGCCGCTCGTCGCCTTTAGCAGCGCCGCCGAGTCACGTGTCATGTCACGTCGCCCCCTCTATGTTTGACACCGCGCCTGCTCGCCTGAAGTTATCGCCGTAAGAAGCCCCCCTCTGCGCCGCCTTACTATTGCCGTCGCACAGATGGCTTCGGCGGTTCCATCTGCTGCTGGTAAGGAAGGTATGCTTCCTTCCTTTTGTTGTTGAAGAAGGTAAGATTTTGTTGCAGCATGTAGGAGAGAAAAGGTAATTTTTTTCTTTCCTATTTTTTTTGTTTCTGCCGAACACACGAAGGTGTAGAAGGTGAATTAATTTTTTTTTATTCTGTTTCTGCAGTAAGATTAATTAGGGCAGAATTTATTTTGGGCTTATGTGCTTGCTAATGTTGTGCACTTATCTGCCCACTGTAGTTGTTTTAGCTTCTGCAAATTAATTGGATTAATTAATGCTGAAATTATTTATACTATGAATTAGTGTCCTGTAGATTTTAGATATCTTTGTGATTTTATTTACGTACGTCTTTGTGCATCGTAAACATTATTGCTTTCGCTTTGTTCTCTGTGATGTTTTTCTTTGTGCTAAGTGTCTTTGTGTATTTGCTTGTGTGAGGTTTCTTTGTGAAATTTTTATAAGTCGCTTTGTGGTTAATCTCTTGATGCATGTAATTTGCTTGCTTGGTGTCTTTGTGGTTATTTTCTTTGTGGATTTTCTTTGTGCTTATATCTTTGTGTTGCTTTGTGATTTCCTTTGTGATGCATGAGTAGATGATGGGTCAGTGGGAAGGTGGGGGAATGGTTGCATGTTTATATGTATGTGTGTTATGCATGACTTCATACATTGTGGTTTCATGTTTTCCCCCTAACCCATATACATCTAGTTGCATGTTTATTTGTTTCTTTATATTTTGAGATTATTCCTAGTAAGGTGGAGTGATTTTGTCTTTGTGATTTATGTGTTCTTTATGATATCATGTCTTTGTGCCTTTGTGTGAGTCTTTGTGAGTGGGTGGAGCTTGTCTTTTTATTTCTCTTTGTGAATCTCTGTGATTGCTCCAATTGAGGTGGAGCACTATTTGTGTTTTCTTTGTGGACTAACTTCTACGCACGTAGATAAACTTGGTGTGTTTCTTTGTGTGTTGTCTTTTGCAGGTACGTGGAAGTGTGCAGCGATGATGACAAAATTGTTTGTGGATTGTGGATTGTAGTTGGGGATGGCCAAAAAGGTGGAGAAATGTTGGGATTTAGCCCAAGTGTGGTTTTGGCCATTGGGCCTATACACTAGGGCCCAACTTGTTGGTGCCCTAGTTCTTGGCAGCCTTTTCATATATTGAGTCACCATTTCCATTAACGTAGAGACGCGTGATGTAAACGTGAGATTGGAGAGTGAGCGAATGGTAAGGGTGAAGTGATACCCATCTTTGTGTTTGGTTATCTCCACTATATCCCGATACAATCCCGACACGTGTCTGAGCCCGTTCGTGTAACCCGAGAACGGAGTGGTGGCCGACGGCACCGAAACCCAACAGAAGAGTATGGCAACGTGGACGATGAGTACTTCTATTGAACAACATTATACTTTTAAAATAATATAAAAATGATTTGCAATAAAATTTTGACCCGGCGGGTTACGAACCGTTATCAATTTGCGACAAAGACTCCCATAAAAAATTTGTGATGAATATTCTGGTCGTAAATTTGCAATGGATTTCAAAATTTTGTCACAAATCTTTACAACGAGAGAGAGAGATGTAGTACCTTAATAAAAAGTTTCTCAACCAGCGAAGAGAGGCAGTGGCGTGAGTAGATTCAGGAGCGTTGCGGTGGCGTATTTCCACTCCACGAGCATCGCGGCGATGACTTTCCAGTGGGTGAGTATGGAGGCGGAGAGGAGATCGAGGAAAGGGGCAGTGTGACTTGGTCCAGGAGCGTTGCAGTGTGACTTGGTTCCGTTTAATATTCATGGCGATGCCTTTCCAGTCGCTTTCAAGTGGCGGCGGCAGCTTCACAGTCCGGAGAGGGAGAGAGAGAGGGGGATGTGTGAGAGAAATAAAGATTTGCGCGAGAGAGGGGCCTGTTTGGTCAATATATAGACGGTCTCACAAAATCGTCTATAAACGATCAGTAAAATGGGCGGTCAAATGAAAAGTTTGGAACTTGAAATATTAGAGACCAATTATAGACGTTCATGTGGTCTCAAAACTGAATTCAAAAACTGAAATCACTACAAAATATTGTCGAAATGGCGAGGAAAATTCGCGAGTGTGACTAAGTACTTGCAATTTCGCGAGTGATAAGGTGAGTGGACCAAATGTGGAGTAAATGGCGAGAGATTTTATTGCACTCGCGTAATGGCGAGTTCATTTAACAATACTTTTGAATTGACGAGCGCGTACACGAGGGACTGTACTACACTCGCAAAACGACGAGTGCAGTTGATTACTTGGAAAATGGCGAGGGATTCCAGTATACAAAACTGTGAGGAAGAGGCACCTTCACGCCGCCGCCGGAGCCACGGATCAAGCCCAATCTTCAATTATTTGTGTTCTACACTTCGACGAGATCATTTCTACGAAAATAAGTTTATTATTTTTCATTGGTTAAATTTGAAGTTATATATATATATATATATATATATGTGTGTGTGTGTGTGTGTGTGTGTTTATTTTGTATATATATAAGTATATATTGTATATTGTAGGGAATACACAAATGCATTCTCATTGAGGCTTAGTCGAAAGCAGTCGTGGTTCGACAACCACCGAAAGTTTAAACACCCGAATCATACATGGTGAATGAACAAAACTGCATTCATGGCCGGAGTAGTAGTCACAGATGATCCACCGCCTATCCGAACGGGTGCGAGTCTCCTACACGAAATTGATCATTTGGGATTTAGAAAAGTTACAAAGGAGGGTGTTGAGGCCCACAACAAAAAACTTTTTTGGAGGGTGGAATGCTATTTATTTCAACTTTAATAATATTTTAATGTTAATTTTTACATATGAGTGGACAGGGTTCTTCTGGACTGGGAGAGGTAGAGGTAGAGGAGAGCGGTCCTCTACCGGTACATCGGTGGATGAGACACCGAGTGTACCCATACCATATCTATTTGCCCGACATAACTGAGATCATACAGATGCCCCTGATGCAGGGATCGACCCCCCAGCCATATTATACACAGGTGACGCCTATGTATTCACCTATACATGAACCATCCCCTCCACCGATGCAGGAACCAGTCGGCCTTCATCTGTCGGGACACAGGCCAACATGGCGTTTGATGCACCCGAGAGTCGAATCCTACTTTGGATCTGTTGTGGGACGTAAGTATAACATATTTATTATTTTTCATTAGACGTACGTATAACATGTTTATTAATTTTCATTATTAATTATGTGCAACTTGTTATGTCCTCCATCCCACGTGCCACGCCCCCCAGTGCTTCTTTAAATCTTTTTGTCGCTTATCTTGTTCAACCTCGTGAAAACATAGAGTGTCTTCTTGGAAACCTTAGAATTCTCCACTCTTTTTGGTTCTTGCCAAAAGGGACTCCATTCACCGAGGTCTGCAAAAACATTCCATGTGCATCTCTGTAAACATCCCTCTCCAGAATACCATCCCATGGCAACGGACACCCTGTCAGTTTCGGCAACAAGTAGGCCTCAATCAACTCGTCGGTCACTCGGGTCGAACCGAAATCCCACTGGTACACTACCCATATTTCAGCTATCCAACTCTAAATCTTTATCTCCCTCCTTTTCTTTTCTTTTCTTCCTCACTCACGTGTACTTCTACTTGAAACTTTAGTACTCTCCCTTGGCTCAATATAATCTTAGTGGTGTTTGCAAACAAATAGAGGGAGATTTTTTATTAACTGCTACTATTTGTTTTAATTCATGGTTGTACTTAAAGTAATAATTTGCTAGGATACGGGTTCAATTTTTTTTATGCAAGAATATGAAAAAACTAAATAAAATACTAAAAAATCGAATAAATCATTAAAAAGTAATTAAATTGAAAAGATAATTAAAAATAAATCTTCAAAATTTATTTGATTTATTTAATATTTTAAGATTTTATTTTAACTTAATTGATTTTTAAAGATTTTTTCTTTTTTGAGTAAAAATTAAAAAATAAGAAAAAAAAAGCGGTTTATTGGGGTTTGAATGCAGTAAACGAATCAAATGATTTTGGTCGATTTCGTATTCATATTCGAAATTTTATAATTTAAATTGGAATACAAATATTTTTTTGGGTTTGATTAGTAAACAAATTCAAATACAAAATTATGCTCAGGTGGCATTTGTTCACGTCATGCACGAGCCTGTTGGGCATCGGCTTTTCTTCCACGTGCACATCATATATATAGTATTTGAAAAATAAACGAATACGAATTTCGACTACTTTCACGATTACGAATCGAATGCAGTGGAATTGTTTGTATTGAGTTTTGCGGATGCTATGTAAAAAAGGTTGAGTTGTTCATCTCTGATTTGTGTTTCTGCTCTTCGTTTTGATCTTGATTTTGGTTTTCATTGATGGGTTCTGTTTCAGCATTTCGTAAGTGGACTTCATTCATCATCTTTCTTTATATTTTCATGATTCTTTTCTTTCCTTTTATCATTGCAGGACAGCTTGTTACATTCTCAAGCGTTTTGGGTCAGTAAAGAAATTATTGCTTGGGATGTGGACGCTGGAGACAGCTCCTACTGTCTCTAAAAAATGCAATCTTTCTATCTGTTTTGCTTTGGGAACTATTTAATTATAAATTTAAGGTTATTATAATCATGGGTTTCTCTGTTTGTTTGATTTTTCTTAAGTTTTTAAAGTTTCAGTTTGGTTGGTTGTGTGTGTTCATATCTGAGCTTGGATTGTCTGATAAGTATATTTTAGTATTATTCTGCTTAGCTAAGCATTTGAGTTGGATCAAGAATTGGATATTAATTGCATGCTTATAATGGGATTTTTTTTCCCACTTAATCTTCGATTTCACATTACTTCAACATACAAATACTAATTTATTGATTCAAGGATCAAATCCGGTTTATATACTATGAGAAAAATGATGAAAATTTAAAAAGATTTGATTTAGGATGATAAAGATCAATTTTTTATGTGTGAAAAATGAAAAGTGGTTCATCATTTCCTTTCTTTCATCTTTGTCTTGTGTGGTGCAATGTTGTTAGTTGGCATTAGTGGTTAAAGAATCATACACAGTACTCTCTCTCTAATGGCTGTAAGGCTTTTGGACCTACGCTCTCAAATTTCCAGTCCTTATTGTTTATATATCCAATGTCATTTCTGGGGCCTTTTGCTTTATTATTTGTCATTTTATATATTGTGTTGGTATTTTTCCACTTTTCTAAAAACTGGAAATAAAGCCAAACATCTCCTTAGTTCTCCTTTCTTTAGAGAGATGCTAGATTCAGCAACGAGACAGACAATGCAGCTTAGTGGTGATTTCCAGCTCATTGATTTTAATAGTGTGGTAGTGTGGCGTGCTTAATGTAGCTTAGTTTTCTTTAAATATTTTCATGTATCTACAAGTAGCTAATTGTGCTAAAAAAAGATGTTTCGATTAAGTTTTAATGACAATTTTTTGTTTGATGTATGTAGCAAGAACCCACTATGCGGGGAATGCGTCACAAAGATTGGCCGTTATTCCTTGATTGGCAACTGATATTTGGAAAGGATCGTGCTACCGGAGAGGTAGCATAAGACATATCTGATGCTTTTGTTGTCTTACGTAATCAATACATGCCTTCTCAAAATACGGAAGCTACGAAAGAGTTCAACAATCAAAATTACGTGTATGAAGAAGACAACAACGCAAACCCTGCTCCCACTAATTTTAACGTGGATGAAGAGACTAACAGTACAACCTTTACTGGTCAATTTGCACAGCCATCGTCTAGTCGAGGTAAAAAGAGAAAGTCAAAAAGTGGAGATAATGACACAGCATTGGTAGAGATGCTTGGGCGTTATTGGGAATCTACTGCTGAGAGGCTAGACAAAATTGCTGGTCGTATGGGGTACGACCATGATTTGGGGAAAAAAAGGAACCAAGTGTTCGCAATGCTAGGAAACGTACTTGGGTTAACCACTGTTGATAAGCTGAAAATATGTGAGTACATCAGTGCAAGGATCGAATGCCTAGAGACGTTTGTGTCTCTAGACGATGATGCACGGAGTGTCTACGCTGCACAAATTCTTGAGCGGGCAACGATGGAGTGATATATCTCGTCATCACGACTTTTGTCTTTTTTTATGTCAAGACTATATGAAATTGTTAAAATGAAGATTGTTTAGTTTTTGTATGGAGAGAACATGGTAATGATGCTACATTCATTTGTGTATGAAGCTTTGTTGTTAAATTGTTTGTTTGAGACTTATGACTAATTTTGTCATTTTGCTTAAAAATATTAATTTCAGCACATAGTTATCTTACTTCAAAATGTGGCTATCAAACACTCATTAACAAAACTAGGCTGCTTATAAATCTTAAAGTTAAGATATCTAATTAATCTTAGGTTAATTAGACAAGGCTATCAAACAAGGCCTAAGTCTATTAAATCCCTTATTATTATAATTTGTTTTTGGTTGAAGGAGTCGGCTGGAATGCTTCACCTTAGAAAGTTATCCAATGCCGATATCACACATGTTCATCTGCTGCCAACTTTCCAGTTTGCTGGTGTTGATGATGACAAAAGCAAATGGTAGAATGTAGGTATGCAATCATTTTTTACTGTGCTTCTTTCTTATTTCTAATGGTTCGTTATTGCTTATATATGTGTGTGTATGTACTTGTTATCCCTTATGCAGATTTTCAAATGCTCAAATGCATTCCCACCCGACTCTGATGAACAACAGGCTTGCATTACAGCCATCCAGGATGCAGATGGCTATAATTGGGGGTGAGATATTGTCTCTAAAGCATAATCATAGTTAAAAAATTTGTGTTTCTATTCTTCTTAACTAATTTTATTTGTTCAACGCCCTATTGGTGGATAAAAAGCTATAATCCTGTTCTCTGGGGAGTCCCGAAAGGAAGCTATGCAAGTAATCCTAACGGGCCCTCCCGCATAATTGAATTCCGCAAGATGGTACAGGTAAACAACATCGTTCTTGCTTATAGTACTTGGCCCGGTATAAGCTGGGCAGTTTTAAAGATGATGTATGTATTTGATGACAGGCACTCAATCGCATTGGTCTTCATGTTGTATTGGATGTTGTTTACAACCATTTACACGCCAGTGGTCCCCACGATGATTACTCCACCTTAGACAAGGTAAGTAAACTTAATTATGCATGGTGCCTAATCTATCCATAACACCAAGTTAAATTGCAGATTGTTCCAGGTTACTACCTTAGAAGGGACCTTAATGGCTATATTGAGAATAGTACATGTGTAAACAATACGGCTAGCGAGCATTACATGGTTGAACGGTTGGTAATCGATGACTTGTTGCATTGGGCTACTGATTACAAGGTTACTATTGTCATTTAAACACTCACATCATTTATCGCGCTTGGGCTTGTTCGTCCCTCATGTCTACGACATTTCTGGCAATTATCTGTATTGTAGGTTGATGGATTTCGTTTTGACCTCATGGGACATATGATGAAGCGTACAATGGTGTGTCTTGTTTGTCTTTCTTTTTTTGGAAAAATAGTTTCCTTAGTCTTGTAAGATACCCCTATTTCGAATGCAGTCCTGACGACTTTTGCGAATTGAAAATAGTCCTATAACTTTCAATATTTAGACATTTTAGTCCAGTAATCGGATATATGAGGTGAAAACATCCTGTTGACCTATCATATTCTGCCACGTGAGCAAATCAGACCCTGCTACGTCAACATCAATTGGATGTTTCATCTCCTACAGCCAGTTACAGGACTAAATGTCGAATTATTGAAAATTATTGGACTATTTACAATTCTTGAAAGTTGACAGGACTGAAATCGAAATGAAGGTAACTGACCAGACTAAAAAACTATTTTCCTTTACTTTTCTTTTTTCTCTTTGATATAAATTCTGGCTTGAATCAAGATGAGTCATGGCATAGAGAGTTAATGTCGCATCAAAGACGGACTTGGTGGTGGGATTTTCCACCATGATCAGCGGTGAGAAAAAAGCAAGAAAGTGAGGGGGAAAAGAAATGGCCTAGTTGGTTAGGCTGATACCATGTAAAGTAAGAAGACTCTCTCAATTGAGAGAGCAAGAGTATATTGAGAAGTATTTATAGAGTTTACAAATAGTAGTTGAAACCATAAGATAACTAACTAACTACTCTAGATTAACTTTAATTAACCTTTCTTCTTCATTCAACAACCGAATTTGACAGTCAGCCTAATTCATCCCCCAATTACCAAAATCATTGTTCCTAGTTGTAAGCCCGATTCGACTTCTACTTCCTTTGTCAGGCAGTATTTCTTGCAGGAAAATATGGGAGTGTAATAATCCCATACATCCTCCAACACAGTGAGGCATTGCTTACCTTTCAAAGTTTGGTCCATGTTGGTTGAGCAAGAATGACTTGTTTGAATTCTTCTAGCTTCCGTCCAAGGCTTACTCTCACCCATGCACGACATTCGAACAACTCCGATATATCAAAATCGTCGAAGATCAACTTACATGAAAAGGTCGGGAGCCACCCAACTATCTACGAGTGCGCGCTTCTTTGAATTCATTCTGCTCTTTGCATAATCCAACCATATTTGATGATGATGATGAAACAGCTTCTTCATCTTCATCTTGTTCTTCAGTGTTTGGATTAATGAATCCATTTTTTCGACCATTTGATTAAACTCAACGCAACAACTGGGCTCGTCTGTGGGAAAATTGAGTTAAGACGTGAAGTTTTAATTTTGATTGTTCGTGATTTGATTCCTCTCATACCTGAACATGGTTGAGGAACAAGGGGATTATCGATTTCAAAAAAATATGATCGAGGAGATACGTACATGTTGTATCTACCCCAACGATTATATTATTCCGAATAGAAAGAAAACCTTTATAATGCCTTTCTCCATGGGCGTCTTGACACCCCTATTTATATGGAACAACCTATGGGGTAAGTTGATCCCGTTTTTCCTTCACATGTCTATCGTTTGAACAAAGCTATATATACCCTCCAACATGCTCCTTTGGCCTGGTGTCGCCGATTCAGTGATTTCCTGGCGAGTCTTTGTTTTACAAAGTGCAAGGCGGACACTTCCCTTTTTGTTTGCTCTCTTGGTTCTCGTTATTATATTTGTTGGTTTATGTGGATGATATCATTGTCAGGGGGAATAACTCGGGATCGATTGATCAAGAGTCTCATAGATCGTAGTTGTCGTAAATTTTCCATTAAGGACCTCGGACACCTCAACTACAGTTTTTGGGTCTTGAGGTTACTTACATTGATCAGGGCTTGTTTATTTCTCAATCCAAATATGCTTGGGATATAATAAACAATGGGCCGACCTCCTACAAGCAAAGTCGGTTTGCTACTTGTTTGTCGTTTGGTGAGACATTACGTCTATCTGGTATTGTTTATACAAATCCTACATTAATTATACAGGTCTTTGGTTAGGGCCTTTGAAGTACCTTACTATCACTCGGACTGATCTTGCTTATGTAGTTAATACTATCAGTCAATTTCAATCCGCTTCAACAACTGACCACTTTCAGGCCGTCAAACGCATTCCTCGTTACGTTAAAGGTGCACTTGATTTTGGCCTTGCATTTACTCGAGTGAAATTTCATTCTCTTGGGTTATTCGGATGCTGATTCGACCCGTACGTATACTCCATCTTTCTAGGCTTGAATCTCGTTTCTTGAGTGCTAATTAAGCAGCAACCCATAGTCGCTCGATCAATTGTGAGTCTGAGTATCGAGCGATGACCAATGCTACCAAAGAGATTATTTGGCTCACACGCTTGCTTCGGGAACTTCGCGCGGGCTCTTCCCTCTATCCCCACCGACATAATTATGCGACAACAATAGTGTTATCATTAATTTTTAGTCAGAATTCGGTGGCTCATAAGCGTGCTAAGCATATTGATATTGACTTTCACTTTGTTGGAGGATGTACTTATCGACTAAATTTGTTCCACCGAATCTACAACTGGCGGATATCTTTACTAAAAGCCTCTCTCGTCCACTCTTCAATTTTTTTCGTACCAAGCTTTGCGTTGGTCCCCATCCGCATCGCTTGAGGGGGTGTTAATTAAGACCTAGAAGATTGTTAATATCTTAGATTATCTTTGTATTTATTGTAATTATTTGTTTCCATACTTGCAGATATTGTACTTTGTTTATATACGTGAATACAATACACAAATCCCTCAATTCGAGTGTGAACATGAGGTTTGAACATAATCAGGCCAGTATGATATATTATTAATTAATCAATCACCATGTTTCACCTGTTTACAATTTACACCAATGTAGTAATCAGCTACATATAATAAAATTATTATCTTATTTCATGAAATGAATATAATATATGTCATAAATTGCTTCAATTATTTCCAATCAAACAGCTTCGTAAAGCCGGCAGCGCCATCTTTAACGTAGATGCCATCACTTCTTAGTTCCCAGTTGCATTCGCGATCAGTACATCGATTCATCCATTTCATTGTAAATGCATCAAATTGCACCTCTCTTTTACCCCACCAAGCATGGCAAAAGAATAATGTGGTGTCAATAATATTAGTACAAAATGACCAATTATAATCCTCGTTCGATTGGAGTGTGTGAAATCCAAGATCGTCGTTTTTAGATTGGCAGTGCAAACTCAGCGTGTCACTGGGGATTTTGTTGGTCACATGAACAGTATAACCATAACCAATTACACATTTTTTAGCCGCTAATAATGTCATTTCTGAAAAAATGCTAGTGCAGAGAATAAGAAAAACTACATGATTTTTCATCATGGTCATGACTATGACTTAATAAAATTAATCCAAATTGGATTGAAAATAAAAAATATTTGACAATTTAAAAAGTAATTTTGTGTTGCCTTTATTTCTATCGGGATAAACCTATAATTACTGAAATTTAATTAGTAGCATATCTTACGATTTCCATAATATTTTCCCATATCTCAAAATTAATTATTTAATTCTCACAAAATCAAAAGGAAAAAAATATTAATTAGTGCTTCATCTTTTTTTTTTTTTTGATTTTGTGGGAGTTGAATAATTAATTGAGAGATATGGTTATTTTATTGCAAAATACTCCATTCTTTTTTTAATAAATTATGTTTTCGTGAAATTTGTTGGAATTAAGAAAGGGTATGCGTTAACAAGTATCCTTAAATAATAAATAAATTTTCTAATCACATTAATTCCCTAATGCGCATTTTCCAGAGTAAATAAAAGTAAGTTAGAAATTAGGAACTTTTCAAAAATTAAAGGGAGGGCATAATTGAAACAAACAGTGTAAAAAATTCTAAAATATCATTTAATTGCGTACATGAGAAAAATGCTAAAACATCATTTATTGAAAAATGGAGAGAGTATTATGGGAATTGTGGCTTGATATTTTACGGGAATTGTGAGATCGATACTAATTTAATTGTGGTGTGACAGTTGTTGGGATATGAACTCTTGAAAGCACATATCATATAGATATCATTTGTTAGGATTCCCACCTCCTTGTATATATATAACCGGTTCAGGAAAAAAATTAAAATCCAAACTAACCGAATTTAAGAAATTTTTAAATTGTTAGGATTCCCACCTCTCTTATAAAGTGATGCCTTATATGAACATGCTTACATCTAGTGTAGAGAACTGGATTCTGAGTAATGGTTATTGCACTGTTGCTATCACAATATATAGGAACTTCTTTAGCAACAATGTTATAATACAATAACTTCTGACTTAACCATAACAACGACTACAACAACTATCAGCAGCTATAAATTCGGCTTCAGTAGTGGAGGTAGCAACTGAGGTTTGCTTCTTGGAGAACCAAGAAATCAGCTTACTTCCTAGAAACTAACAAGTTTCAGAAGTAGATTTCCTATCTATTTTGCACCCTCCATAATCAGAATCAAAATAGTCAAATCAAATTGTGTAAGAGTGGGTAATGTTGTATTATAATATTATATAATGTAACTTTATATCAAATCAATTGTGTAAGAATATATGATGTTGTATTATTATAATAGTATAATATATATATGGGTGGATGGAGTTGGATGGTGAAATCCGGATGTGAAATCCCGAACTAAAACAGGATGGGGGACGTTACGTCCTCCATCCAGACGGGTGAGTCCCAAAACAAACATCGCCTTAAGATACTGCATAATCTTCTTAGCTGCTTCTAGGTGGCTTTCCTTAGGGTTGGCTTGAATTCTAGCATACACTCCTTGTTCGTCCGAGCAATGAAGCGAGCAAGATTGGCTGCCGGGGTCATTGCCAGTAACAACGATATCATCCATATACAAGAGTAGATAGACGATCGAGGAACCTTGAAATAGGTAAAATAGCGAGGAGTCAGACTTGCACTCCTTGAAGCCAATGCCGAGCAGGAAGGAACTGAACCACTGAAGCTGAAACCAGGGCAAGGGGGCCTGGCGAAGACCATATAGAGCATTCTTCAATTTGCAAACATGATCCGGGAGCCGAGGATCAATAAAACCTGGAGTTTGAGCCATGAAGACCGGTTTATGGAGATAGTCGTTAAGAAAAGCATTCTTGACATCCAATTGATGGAGGGGCCAGTTGTTGCAAACAGAGAGAGACAAGATAACACAGATTGTTATCGCCTTAACAATCGGACTGAAGGTGTGAGACAAGTCTGTGCCAAGAATTTGGGTAAAGCCTTGAGCGACCAATTTGGCCTTGTGCCGCTCAGTGGAACCATCTAAACTGTACTTGGTTCGAAAAACCCATTTAGAACCAACAATGTTCGCATCCCGAGGCCGAGGAACAAGATCCTAAGTATTGTTAACCCGCAATGCATCGATATCTAGGATCTTCTTGCATTGCGGCCAACCAATCATGGGACTTGGGAGTAGACTTGAAACCACGGGGTTCCGAGGAGGCGGTGAGGGCACTAGTCAAGGCAGTGGAGGCCAATTTTAGGGGATACTTGGACTTGAAGATCCTAGGTTTTGCTCGCGTGACCATTTGTTGAATGGACGACGGTCACTCTATCGGAGTGTCAATGGTCAGCAGGGGTTGCTCAGTCAGTTCAGGTGGAGCAGGTGGCTCGGCAATGGGGGCTGGCGGAGGAAGGTGATCCTCGCCAGGATCAGAGGTGCATGCCGAGCAAGGCAGTGCCGAAGTGGGAGGAATGGACAGCTGTAATACCCAGTATTTTTTTTCACCTTTTACTAATATTAAATTATTTAAAATAAATTATAAATAATTAAAATAAAAACCATTTTTTCTACGATTTAATTATGCATTAACTATTTTCATTAGTAGTGAGGGGAATGAAAGGCCTAGACCCTCTATGTACCATATGTTTCTTCATTTATAAAATTAATGGATTGTACGTAGTAATAATATTGGTTCTTTCATCTACATCTCCATCTCACGCTATATATAGTTGGCCGCAGTACATTGTATATGTATATGAATCCATGTCTTTGCCCTTCTCATTTTTAGTAATATTTGTATTAAGTAAAATTATTTTAGTACTTAGTTTGGCTTAAAAGAAATTCGATCAATTGTTATTCTATGTATCGCACGGCTAGTCGATAACAATTACAAGGACTAATTTATACGAGGCTTCCACATATCACGTTTACAATCATCTTTTGAGGTGGGTTTTTAATTGCTTTATTCTCTACGGTGGTTTGTAGAGCTCTATTGCAATGTTATTCATTATTTAATGTTTTAGATAAATGTTTAAGTTAATTGTCTACTATGTGATTTCATTTCTATTGTTATTCTATTGGCAAAGTTTATGGCAAAGTATATTATTATATTGGCAAAGTTTGTGGCAAAGTTATCTAATAGCCAGGGGCTCCAGATGGGGTCCGGGAACGACGGGTCTTCGGGTGTAACCCGCCGTGCTCACGTGTGGAACTATCTTAGTCATTAATTTGGCTTTGGGAAGGTCCACAAACATGCGATTGAAAAGTCTACGTGTGGGAATACCTTAGTCATTAATTTGGCTTTGGGAAGGTCCACAAAACATGCGATTGAAAAGTCTACGTGTGGGAATACCTTAGTCATTAATTTGGCTTTGGGAAGGTCCACAAACATGCGATTGAAAAGTCTACGTGTGGGAATACCTTAGTCATTAATTTGGCTTTGCGAAGGTCCACAAACATGCGATGGTTCACAAAACTCCATTTGCAAAGTTACAATGGCAAAGTTTGCAAAGTATCAATGGCAAAGTATATGTGGCAATGTGAATGTTATTTGCTAAGTTGCAATTACTTGATTATTTATTTTTAGCATTAACTATTGAATGACTTAATCCCACTGAGTGTGTTTGCATGCTCACCCCCAACAATTTACAATTTCAGGTTGAAGAGTTGGGTAGCGAGGAGTGGTGATGGGAGACGATCTATTTAAGAATAAAAGAATGTTTTATGTTTATTTTATTGGATTATGACTTTCTTTATGATTTACACCTAATTAATTAAATTAGAATTTTCACTTGAATTATAGTATAACTGTTTCCGCTGCAATAGTTAACGTGATTTTAATTATATTTGTCGTTACGTCCATTTATGTTATTGTTATAATTTTAAGATTTCAATTTTTGGCACGGTAAAATTAGTTATTTTAACTACTTTTTAAAAGGTCAATATTTTTAAATTTAGGCCGTGACAACAGCTCGGCATCCAAGAAGGATGAGACCACCGCGCTGGTCGGCAGAGGGCGAGCAGAACCTGAAAAGGGAAAATACCCTTCATCAAATAGAGCATGTCTAGTAACAAAGCTTTTGGAGGAGTCGGAATAATAACACCGAAAACCCATGAGAAGGCTACTATATCCCAAGAAGATACTTGGCCGACTGCGGGGAGATAGCTTGTCCAAGGCATAATCTCTTAAGTATGGAAAACCCCGAGAACCAAACGGTTTGAAGTTTCCATAAAGAGGGACAGTGCCGAACAAAACCTGAAACAACGATTGACCACACAAGATGAGGATGGAAGGCGATTAATGAGATGAAATGCAATGGCAAAGGCATCGAACCAAAATTTGGGTGAAGCACGAGCATGGAAAAGCATGAAGACACCAGTTTCAGTGACAGTGAGGATGGAAGCACGAGCAATGGCCAATGCTACCAAAGAGATTATTTGGCTCACACGCTTGCTTCGGGAACTTTGCGCGGGCTCTTCCATCTATCCCCACCGACATAATTATGCAACAACAATAGTGCTATCATTAATTTTTAGTCAGAATTCGGTGGATCATAAGCGTGCTAAGCATATTGATATTGACTTCCACTTTGTTGGAGGATATACTTATCAACTAAATTTGTTCCACCGAATAGCGGCCAACCAATCAGGGGACTTGGGAGTAGACTTGAAATCACGGGGTTCCGAGGAGGCGGTGAGGGCACTAATCAAGGCAGTGGAGGCCAATTTTAGGGGATACTTGGACTTGAAGATCCCAGGTTTTGCTCGCGTGACCATCTGGTGAATGGACGACAGTCACTCTATCGGAGTGTTAATGGTCAGCAGGGGTTGCTCAGTCGGTTCAGGTGGAGCAGGTGGCTCGGCAATTGGGGCTGGCGGAGGAAGGTGGTCCTCGCCAGGATCAGAGGTGCATGCCGAGCAAGGCAGTGTCAAAGTGGGAGGAATAGACTCAGGTGAGGAGTCATTCGAGAAGGACAGCTCGGCATCCAAGAAGGATGAGACCACCGCGCTGGTCGGTAGGGGGCGAGCAGAACCTGAAAAGGGAAAACACCCTTCATCAAATAGAGCATGTCTAGTAACAAAGCTTTTGGAGGAGTCAGAATAATAACACCGAAAACCCATGTGAAGGCTACTATATCCCAAGAAGATATATACTTGGCCGACTGCGGAGAGATAGCTTGTCCAAGGCATAATCCCTTAAGTATGGAAAACCCCGAGAACCAAACGGTTTGAAGTTGCCATAAAGAGGGACAGTGCCGAACAGAACCTGAAACAACGATTGAACACACAAGATGAGGATGGAAGGCGATTAATGAGATGAACTGCAGTGGCAAAGGCATCGAACCAAAATTTGGGTGAAGCACGAGCATGGAAAAGCATGGAGACACCAGTTTCAGTGACAGTGAGGATGGAAGCACGAGCAATGGCCAATGCTACCAAAGAGATTATTTGGCTCACACGCTTGCTTTGGGAACTTTGCGCGGGCTCTTCCCTCTATCCCCACCGACATAATTATGCGACAACAATAGTGTTATCATTAATTTTTAGTCAGAATTCGGTGGCTCATAAGCGTGCTAAGCATATTGATATTGACTTCCACTTTGTTGGAGGATATACTTATCGACTAAATTTGTCCCACCGAATCTACAACTGGCGGATATCTTATGAACTACTCTAACATTAGAAATAGGGTCACCAAGAGAATGTGATTCATTGATTATCTCACTTAACCTTTCATTGTAGGATGAAATGGTTTCATCTTCCTTCATTCGGAGATTCTCAAACTTTGTCCCCAACAGTCGAAGCTTAGTCCTTCGAACAATGTCTGAACCCTCACAATGCTCTTGCAACCTGTCCCATGCATCTTTAGAAGTAGAACAGTTAGATATAATTTTAAACATTGAAACATCAACAAAAGTAAAAATAGCATTTAAAGCTTTAGAGTTGTAGCCTGCTGTTGTTATATCATCAGCCGTCCAATCAACTTCTCTTTTGAGTTGAACTTCACCATCTGCATCTGCTGGTCTTTTTGGAGCTTCCCAGCCTGTAAGTACAGTCCTCCAAGCACGTTCATCAATTGACCTGATGTACATACGCATCTTAGGCTTCCAATAAGCATAATCCGAACCATCTAAAACGGGTGGCCTAAGTGCAGTGGATATGTGATGTGTTTCCATTGCTAACCTAAACTAAAAACACACTTGACCAAAGATCTAACCTAGTGTCGTCACGTATCAGCTCTGATACCAACTGAAAGTGTGCTGGGGTGTATAAAAGTGTTTAAGTATAAGTAGATAAATGTTGCACAGAATGTTGAGACAAATAGTGCAACACTGACTCTAACAGAATATCAGAAATTAAGATACACAGCGGAAGACTTGAAACACTAAAAATCTATGGGTGGATGGAGTTGGATGGTTAAATCCGGATGTGAAATCCCGAACTAAAACAGGACGGGGGACGTTACGTCCTCCATCCAGACGGGTGAGTCCCAAAACAAACATCGCCTTAAGATACTGCATAATCTTCTTAGCTGCTTCTAGGTGGCTTTCCTTAGGGTTGGCTTGAATTCTAGCATACACTCCTTGTTCGTCCGAGCAATGAAGCGAGCAAGATTGGCTGCCGGGGTCATTGCCAGTAACAACGATATCATCCATATACAAGAGTAGATAGACGATCGAGGAACCTTGAAATAGGTAAAATAGCGAGGAGTCAGACTTGCACTCCTTGAAGCCAATGCCGAGCAGGAAGGAACTGAACCGCTGAAGCTGAAACCAGGGCAAGGGGGCCTGGCGAAGACCATATAGAGCATTCTTCAATTTGCAAACATGATCCGGGAGCCGAGGATCAATAAAACCAGGAGTTTGAGCCATGAAGACCGGTTTATGGAGATAGTCGTTAAGAAAAGCATTCTTGACATCCAGTTGATGGAGGGGCCAGTTGTTGCAAACAGAGAGAGCCAAGATAATACGGATTGTTATCACCTTAACAATCGGACTGAAGGTGTGAGACAAGTCTGTGCCAAGAATTTGGGTAAAGCCTTGAGCGACTAATCTGGCCTTGTGCCGCTCAGTGGAACCATCTAATCTGTACTTGGTTCGAAAAACCCATTTAGAACCAACAATGTTCGCATCCCGAGGGCGAGGAACAAGATCCTAAGTATTGTTAACCAGCAATGCATCGATATCTAGGATCTTCTTGCATTGCGGCCAACCAATCATGGGACTTGGGAGTAGACTTGAAACCACGGGGTTCCGAGGAGGCGGTGAGGGCACTAATCAAGGCAGTGGACGCCAATTTTAGGGGATGCTTGGACTTGAAGATCCTCGGTTTTGCTCGCGTGACGATCTGGTGAATGGACGATAGTCACTCTATTGGAGTTTCAATGGCAGCAGAGGTTGCTCAGTCGTTCAGGTGGAGCAGGTGGCTCGGCAATGGGGGCTGGCGGAGGAAGATGGTCCTCGCCAGGATCAGAGGTGCATGCCGAGCAAGGCAGTGTCGAAGTGGTAGGAATGGACTCAGGTGAGGAATCATTCGAGAAGGACAGCTCGGCTCCAAGAAGGATGAGACCACCGTGCTGGTCGGTAGGGGGCGAGCAGAACCTGAAAAGGGAAAACACCCTTCATCAAATAGAGCATGTCTAGTAACAAAGCTTTTGGAGGAGTCGGAATAATAACACCGAAAACCCTTGTGAAGGCTATTATATCCCAAGAAGATACTTGGCCGACTGCGGGGAGATAGCTTGTCCAAGGCATAATCTCTTAAGTATGGAAAACCCCGAGAACCTAACGGTTTGAAGTTTCCATAAAGAGGGACAGTGCCGAACAGAACCTGAAATAACGATTGACCACACAAGATGAGGATGGAAGGGGATTAATGAGATGAACTGCAATGGCAAAGGCATCGAACCAAAATTTGGGTGAAGCACGAGCATGGAAAAGCATGGAGACACCAGTTTCAGTGACACCCGACCATTTTGTTGGCGGTGTAAGGACATGACACCCGATGCGAGATGCCATGCACAGACATAAAGCGCGAACAACCTTATTGACGAACTCAATGCCACTATCACTTTGAAAGACCTTGATATTTGTCGAGAACTAGGTGCAAACAAACTGTGAAAAGCGACCAATGTGGCAAAAATATCAGATTTCGCACGGAGAGGATATATCCACGAGAATAATCATCGACGAACACAACATAGTAACGAAAGCCATCTAGAGCAGTTACAGGGACAGGGCCCCAAAGGTCGTAGTGGACCAAATCAAGAATAGCAGAAGCACGTTTTTCATTTATAGTAAAAGACAGAGTTTACTCTTGGCCAACTAGCAAGAGGTGCAAATAGTAGGATTCGGCAAAAGTGAATTAATAGATAGATGCCCTAATCTATTCAAGTCCTTGATAACATTAAAAGGGACATGCCCCAAACGAGAATGCCATAAATCAAAAGAGGCACGAGCAGCATTAGGCGGCTTCAAAGAAGCGACCAAAGCTAGAAGTGCTCGTTCCAACACATACAACCCCTGTTTACATCGACCCTGAGCCACCACTTCCTTGGTAGCTCGATTATGAACAATAAATGATTTGTCAGAAAAACAAACATCAACCGAAAAATCAGATGTGAGTTTACTTATAGATAAGAGGTTCTTGGTGGTATGAGGAACAACAAGAACATCCAAAAGTCCAAGATCCTTAGAAAGATCATGGAAACCAACACGAGAGATTCGTAAAGAATTACCATTACCAACAACCACTTGACCATTACCAGAATAAGGGATCGAGGAATCCAAATTTGAGGCACTGGAGGTTATATGTGTCGAGGCACCGGAGTCTACATACCAGTCAGAAGAGGTTGGCGAGGAGATAGTGCAGGCACAGTGAAATGCCTGGGCTAGATTCGCTGAAGAGTCCTTGGTTGCACGAGCAGAGGAACGAGCAGATTGGCGGGGATCTGGACCGCGAACAAATCGCTGAGGACATTTATTGGCATAATGTTCACCGCGACAAATTTGACAGCGCGGGACGTATGGCTTCCGTCCCCCACGACCACCAAATAGGTGATTTTGGGCATTACAAGAAGAGTCAGAGAGGCGGCCACCAGCATGGTCGCGATGCTGCAGGCGAGCAGATGGTTGACCACGAGCATAAAAGGCAGTCGAGGAGGGTTTTGCCGAATCAGGCTTGTTCATAATTTCAAAGGCAACAGCCTGATGCAGCAAGTCGCGGAAGGGGGGTACCGGCGATAAGGCCATTTGAGTCTCCGCAAAACCACTGAATTTAGGACCTAAACCCCGGAGGAACCAGTGCGTCATTTCAGATTTGTCCACGAGTTTGTCGATCACGACAAGTTGGTCACATAAGACCTTAAAGCGTCGACCATAATCGGCAACGGAAAGAGATTCACGCTTGAGGAGAAGGAGCTCCTCACGAAGTTGAGTGATGCGTGACTGAGAGGAGTAGCTGAAGGCATCTTCTAGGGCAAGCCAAGTCTCACGGGCCGTGTCACATTGTACAACCTCGGCCAATGTTTCCTCGGTGAGAGAGGAGAGAATAAGGGCAAGTACCTTCTGATCCTTCGATTTTCAGGCATCGAAGGTAGCATGGATGGCAGTAGAAGGATCGGATGTGCCATCCACAAAGCTAAGAAGATCGGCACAGGTGAGCATGAGGACAACCTGCTACTTTCACAAGAGATAGTTGGAAGAAGAAATTTTTACCGTAACCATATGAATGAGAACATTCATGGGGATGGAGGCTTCTGCCATTGGAGAGAAATTGAGGGAGACGGGGGAGGCATGAGGCAGAGGCGGTAGAGGGAGGAAGAGAGAAAGAGATAAGGGTTATGGTTTTTAGGTGTGTGTTTGCTCTAATACCATGTGAATAATAAGATATGATCACCGTTAACTCTGGTGAGGTGTGAGAACTTGTATATATAGTGAGGATTTACAATAACCGAATTACACGAATTAAGCAAAATAATAAATGTTATATACAAGGAAAGATATAAACAATAAGTGTTATATACAAGTTATCTTAGCACATGTGTTCCTTGTAAAGTATCACGTGTAAGGTGTGTATACTCAGCTGATAGTGCAACACTCAACTGATGTACTCATCTGATATACTCACCTGATGTACAATATTTAACACCAAATGGATCGTCCAATTAGCAATTGGGGTAAACAGTTGGGACTCCTTGATTGCCATTTGGGATGACATAACCCACCAGGGGAGGTATTTGAAGAACGCGGTCAATCGCTGCAATAGGCCAAAAGAAGACAGTGTTGCACAACATTGAGAGAGGTCCTAGTCCATCCACGAGCACGGGCTTTTCATCGTAAGTATTGATGATTAATTATTACTCCATTCGTCCCGTATTAACTTTCATAGGTAGGTGGACACGTAAATTAAGAAAGTGTAATAATGAGTGGAGATTTGAGGGGTAATTTTGTAAAACTTTATGTATAAAGAAAATAATGAGTTGACTTTTGTGTATGTGTGGAGAAAAAGTAATGGCATTTGTGTAAAATTGAGGATATTCTAAGGGTGGAGTTTATAAAGGGTTTTCCATTTTACGGGTGTGAAAGTTATTGTGGGACGTCCCAAAAAGGAAAGTGTGAAAGTTATTGTTTATATTAATTCTTTTTAATTTTATTTATATATTTTTTAATAAGAGCGAGAGGCGGGACCTGCTCTGATTCACCTAGAGCGGTTACAACTCCCTCATACGTTCGATCTGGAGATGTAGATGTCCACGTACCAACACACGACCAAGCTACAACAAACGAAACCCGAGCTTCAGGTGATTATTAAGGCGGAAATGAAAAAGGTGATCGAACATCGTTAGAGTCTTAGGGTATGTTGTCTCCCGATCAATGTGCTACAATAACCGTTGTCAGTACATACTGGCCTCCCGATGTTGCTCCCAGTATGATCCTTCTTGGTGTCGCTTTCGGTGGCTTCGATGATGAGAACATTATAATGACGAGAACGAAGAGTATGGCGACCTGGACGACAAGTACTCATACTGAAAATTTTGTATTTAATATTTAATAGGAATTTATTAAGTGTATTTTGAGTGCTTATTTATTACCAAATTAATTCCGCTGCAAAGTTTATATAAATATATGCATATTTTGGTCCAATTAATCGGTTTAAATCTAGCCTATAATGTTTTCAAAAAAATGGAATGGGATAGACACCCGCCCGGGCGGTCTGCTTGCACGGGTTCGAACCTAGTTACACAAATCTTTTTTTGGATTTGTGACGGAAAATATTATATTTTTAATCTAAAATAATATTAAAATTATTTACGACAAAATTTTGATCTGACAGGTTATAGGTCGCTATCAATTTGCGATGAAGACTCCCGTCGCAAATTTGCGATGAGCATTTCGGTCGTAAATTTGCGATGGATTTCAAAATTTTGTCGCAAATTGAAAGTGTGTGTGCGTGCGAAATCAGAGATGTTGTCTGTCGTGTTGGCACTGTCCAGACAACACTATGCAGCGGAAATTAAATTGCATGTAGTGAAAATGAAAGTATTCAAAATTTGTGTAGATTATAAAATAATCTACGCTGTTCACTATATAAAAATATGTGAAACGAATTACAACCTCTTAGAGGTGTACAAAAATACTTCGATGAGTGTAAATAATTTACTAGATCCTACGAAACTATAGATCCTACGAAACTATCTCCCTCATAGATCTATGCATATAACCTAGTAAATAAGACCATAATTAACATACTACTATTCGGGTTTATAATAGTAAGAAAATCCACAAGAAGAAACAAGTGTTTTCCTAACTAGAAGCGTATAAAGCGTTTTATAGACTAGTAATCAAATATAGCTTTTCTTCTTATGTATCTTGTGTTGAGGCAGTTACGGTATTTATAAGCATGAGGTACGAACTGCCTTCAACTCCTATGATCATCACAGCCGTGAGATCAAGCGGTTATGATTAACTTCTCTTCACATCTCCTTGAATCTAGTTATTTTATGTCTAATAACTTCTCACTCCCACACAGCTGCGCGACCTGGTGTTGCCCGCGTCTTCTAACTACACTCGGGACATTACTAGACAACAAGTGTAAGATCGGAGTTAGTGAGAAAAGGAAGGGCAATTTTTTATGTTGTCATAAGTACGTGTTGGGAACATTATAAGTTACAACACTCGGCTGTCAGTGTTGGATCATTTTACAAAACACTTAATTATATCAACATCAACACAAATCTTTGCAATGAGTGTTTTTGCGATGATTAAAATTCATTGCAAATGCAATTTGCGACAGTTTTCCCGTGGCAAATCAGAGTGTTATTTTAGGTTGTGTTTGGATGGAGGGATTTAGGTATGAATTTTAAATCCATGATCTAAATCCACTCCACCTGTTTGGATTAAATGAATGGATTTCAAATATTTAGCATCTTTTTTAGTTAAAATTGAGAGGATTTCAAATTCTCACTAAAACCATGTCATTTGAAATCCATCAAATTTTAAATCATTTCATTTGAAATCCCCTCATCCAAACACAGCCTTAGTGTTAGTTATGATATTTAATCACAATGTTTCATCTGTTTGCACCAAGTCCTACATTTAATAAATATTATATTAAATTGTTTATCTTATTTCAAAGGTAATGTTTACATTGCTTTAATTATTTCCAATCAAACATCTTTATAAAGCTGCCCCATATGCCATTTTTAACGTAGATGCCACCCCTTCTTGCTTCCCAGTTGCAGTGGCCATTAGTACATCGAACACTCCATTTCATCATAAATGCATCAAATCCGATCGACCTGCTTCCCACCCCACCAAATTAAGATGGCAATTGAATAAGGTGTTGCCGAAAAAAGACCATTCATAATACTCGTTCGATTTGAGTGTATGATATCCAAGATCGTCGTCTTTAGATTGGCAGTGCAATTTCAGTGTTACATTGGGGAGTTTGTTAGTCACATGAACAATGTATCCAGGACTAGCTACACGTACATATTTTAGCTGCTAATAATGTCATTTCTGAAAACTAGTCTATGATTTTTCATCATGATCATGAGCAACTGAAATTAATCCAAATTGGATTGAAAATCACAAATATTTGACTATTTAAATACGTAGTAATTTTGTATCAGGATATCAAACTTATTACTTATAATAAATGAAAGTGTAAGTTTTTGTCACTCGGTTAATTTTGATAGTATAATGCAATTATGGGGTTTGGAATATTGTATCTGTTACACCAGGTCAAAGAAGTCAAATTTTTGACAAGTCAATCATAGTCACCAGCTTGCGTGGCGACGACTAGTCAACCAAGTCAAACGACGACTAGTCAACATTATGAAGAAAATGTAAGTGTGTGCTCGCCCTAGAGTTGTTGACGAGCACATGCAATGTTATCTAGAAAGACAAGTAATTAATTAGGATCATTCAAGAGTGGGCGAGCAGGTCAATTCCCATGGAGAAGTTGTGACGACCAGGGTCTACGGCGACCACCATGGCCCAACTCCTTGCTGAGGGCGAGGACGACCACCACTAAGGCGGTTTAGCATCGAACCGACAGCCCAGAAGCAATAAATGCGATGTCCCATCATCTGTTTGATGGGATCTCAGGGCCAATATGTGCCCGCCACGTGTAAAGGCTGGGCAGCTAAAAAACTAAGTATATAATGCCTAAAAGGCTCATTGTAAAGATAAGTTGAAATTCCTACACCCAAACCAAACCAATACACCTCCAAAGCTCTCAAAGCTCTTTAGCTTCTCCAAGAAGCTACATCTATTGTTCATCATTTGTTCTTCATATATTCATCACAAATCATCCGATTAATCTCCTAATACGCGTAATAACCCCGACATAAATTACATGTTTCTTTATTGCTTACGAAGTCCACATCCAGATCATCCGATCAAAAGCACATACAATAGTATCCTTAGATAAGTAGCTGATACAAATTTCTTTAGTAGACTTTAAATTCTTATATTCACTTACGTATTTAAAATCTCTCTAAGGGAAATCCTCATTAAGGATAAAACTCGAGAAATTTTGTTGCAAATACACCAAAACGACATCGTTTTACTCATATTACACAAATTCTACCATGCAATTGAGTGTATAGATACACTTGGATGTTAATGTTCACTTTACTAAATTTAACATTTGACCCAATTCAATAGAGTTCAAATCCAATTGTATAGGTACAACCAATTGCAACCAAGTATCACTTTATATATTATGTACATATTCTTATATTTATTTATATGTGTATATCTTTATATGGAAATGATATAATGTTCATAACGGACGCTATTTTTTGGGTCCACCTCTTACGTGTCATTGGCACATCAAAATAATCTTGTTTTTATATTTAGTTTGATTTAATTTTATCCGTATTAGATAAAATCTCCATGTAAATAGGAATAAAATCCATTCATTCCATAAACGCTGAAAACAGAACACAAAAAATATGAACGAATTATCATCCGTCATTTAAAAAATACTGAAACGATAATACAACATCAGAAACGGTGAGAATCGGAAAAATTGAAGCATTGTATAGTGTATACAATAGAGAAAAATGCACTTTTGGTCCCGCCATCAACGGACACTCATGATTTTGGTTCCAACATTTTGAATTTTAGTCCTGAAAGAGAAAAACTTGACACATTTGGTCCCAACATCGAAAAAACTGACACATTTGGTCCCACCCACGTTAAATGTTGACGGAAAGACTCACGTGACCATTAGTCATTTATTTTCTCATTAAAAAATAGCAAAAAATATTATTAAAAATTAAAAAATATGTAAAATTAAAAATTTTAAAAATCTAAAAAATTCTAAAATGTGTAAATGAAAAAAAAAACCCCTCACTCATCTCTCCAAAACCTATGGCCCGCTCGTGTGCCTCCGCCTCAACTTCATCAACACCGTCGTTGTCTCCTCCAAGGCTCCACCGCCATGGCCAAAGAAGTCCTGCAAAAACAGGACCTCGCGTTTTCCAGTAGAAACATCCCCACACCATTCACGTACACGACCATTTTAAGTACTCCCTCATCTGGCTTCCGGCCGCCTCGCGATGGCGCAGCCTCCGTAAATCGCTGAACTCCAACATTTTCTTCGGTTCACGCCTCGTTGCGAACCAGAACCATAAACGCCAGTAACGAAAGCCCTGAAGAAATCGATTGTACTCACATTGAACGCATGTTCTTGGTCAGTTCTTTGTTAATTTTACACATTTTATAATTTTTTTTATTTTTAATAATATTTTTTATGGGAAAATAGTTATTGGGACTAATATCGCTAAGGTTGACTAACGGTTGTCTAAGGTCAACTAACGGTTGACTAACTTTGGGACCAAATGTGTCAAATTTTTCTCTTTCAGGACCAAAATTCAGAATGTTGGGACCAAAATCATGAGTGCCCGTGGATGGTGGGACCAAAAGTGCATTTTTCTGGTATACAATAAATACACATAATTTTAATCGTGTTTGACTAAATTCTTCTATAAAATGCTTAGCGTGATTACGAGGGTTTAGTAAACAAAATACATGTATAATGTCATGATGAGCAATTTTTTTTAAGTTTTTAATGTCCAAGGGGTCTAAACTGGTTTTTTTAGATGAATATATTCATTCCCGTCTCAATATATATTCATTAAATTTCGGCAGTAAAATCTTCACATTCTCCAAAATCAGATGACCGCTTCTGATGAGAACTAAGATCATATCACACCAAAATATTAATGGTGGATGATGATCCGTTCATATTTTCGCAAATATTTATATTTTTTAAATAATATTAAAATTATTTGCGACGAAATTTTGACCCAGCGGGTTTACAGGTCGATATCTATTTGCCCGACAAAGACTCCCATCGCAAATTCGCGATGAATATTTCGGTCGTAAATTGAGATGGATTTCAAATTTTCGTTGCAAATCTTTGCGATGAGTGTTTTTGCAACGACTCAAAATTCATCACAAATGCAATTTGCGACAGTTTTCTCGTCGCAAATCAGCACGTTTTTTAGTGTTAGTTATGATATTTAATCACCATGTTTCGTCTGTTTACACCAATTAAGTCCTACATGTAATAAAAAGTAATCTTATTTCAAATGTAATGTTATATACATATGTAATTATTTCCAATCAAAGAGCTTTATAAAGCCGCCCTCTGCGCCATCTTTAACGTAGATTCCATCAGTTCTTGCTTCCCAGTTGCATTGACCACAATTACATCGAATACTCCATTTCATTGTAAATGCATCAAATGCCACCTCCTTGTTACCCCACCAAACATGGCAAAAGAATAAGGTGGTGCCAAAAAAATTGGCATTGAATGACCAATTATAGTCCTCGTTCGATTTAAGTGTATGATATCCAAGATCGTCGTCTTTAGATTGGCAGCGCAATTTCAGTTCTGCATTGGGGACTTTGTTGGTCACATGAACAGTATATCCAGACTTAGGTATACATATTTGAGCTGCTAATATCATTTCTGAAAAAATGCTAGTGCATAGAATAAAAAAAACTATATGATTTTTCATCATCATGACTAAGTGAAACTGATCCAAATTGGATTGAAAATCACAAATATTTGACAATTTAAATACAATGTGGGCAGTGTTGCCTTTATTTCTATTGGGATATGTTTAATATTAGAATTAAGGGAAAGATTTGACCATGTGAATCGATTCATATTTATGTGAATATTATTCTTTGTATATTTGTATTTATTATTTTGATTGGTGTAATTTATTATTTTGATGATGACGTTTGATAAATAGTTGATACTCCCTCCGTCCCCGAAAAGTTTGCGAAGAATCTTGAGCACATGGTTTAAGAAAAAAATGTATAATGATGAGAGTGTTGAGGTGTAATTTTGTAAACTTTTATATATAAAATAAATAAAGTAGGTGGATTGACTGTATGATGGGTCCCAAAAGTAATGGCATGAAGGGTAAATATGTGTATATTATGAGGGTGGGGATTGTTATGATTATTTTTATTTTGGGGTATGAAAACTTTTGGGAGACAAACAAAAAAGGAAAGTATGAAAACTTTTGGAGAAACGGAGGGAGTACAATTTAATGAAGTGTCACCCGGTTAATTTCTAGTATAATGCAATTATGAGGTTTGAATTAATAGATGATATCCTTTGATAAGTAGCTGATACAAATTTCATTAGTAGATTTTAAATATATTCTTATGTCCACTTACTTATTTAAAAATCCCTGTATATATGGACTATGGGAAAATCCTCTTTAATAACACATTATCATATTTGTGATGATTTTTGGACATTCGATATATTTTTAAAATGTAAAAAATTATTGACTAAGGTTTCGTGGTGTAGTTGGTTATCACGTCAGTCTAACACACTGAAGGTCTCCGGTTCGAGTCCGGGCGAAGCCAAGTTTTTTTGTCATATATATATATATTTTTTTTTTACAGTTTTTTGAATAATTATGTGTGATTTGCACCTATCCAGATTACATATAATACAAAAATAGTAGAAATAATTATTTGACTAGTGCAATTGGATTATTCATACTATAATTTAAACGAACTTTCCAACGCACGTTACTTGCACCTTCCTAGTAGTATTGTTAAACGAATGGAGCTGCTCGTAAATTGGAATAATAAGAAGTTTAAGGGTTTTTTATTTGGGTTTATGCTCTTCATTTTGATCTTTATTTTGGTTTTCAAAAGTGAATTCAAGATTCGTGGTTTATGGGTTTATGCCTAAAATTTTTCATCTGTTTGCAACAAGTCCTACATTTAATAAAAATTAAACTGTTTATCTTATTTCAATGGTAATGTTATACATATCTAATTACATTTCTTTAATTATTTCCAATCAAACAGCTTTATAAAGCCGGCCGTGCCATTTTTAACATAGATGCCATCAGTTCTTGCTTCCCAGTTGCATTGGTCATCACTACATCGACCACTAAATTTCATTGTAAATATATGCATCAAACATCACCTCCTTTTTAGCCAACCAAACATGGCAATAGAATAAGGTGATGCCAAAAACATTAGTACAAAATGACCAATTATAATCCTCGTTCGATTTGAGTGTGTGATATCCAAGATCGTCGTCTTTAGATTGGCAGCGCAAGTTCACTGTTGCATTGGGGACTTTGTTGGTCACATGAACAGTATAGTCAATACCAGCTACACATTTTTTAGCCGCTAATAATGTCATTTCTGAAAAAATGCTAGTGCAGAGAATAAGAAAAACTACATGATTTTTCATCATGGTCATGGCTTAGTGAAATTATTCCAAATTGGATTAAAAATCAAAAACATTTGACAATTTAAATACAAGGTAGCACTACAAAAAAACTACATGAGCACACTTTTAGTGGACGGAGGGAGTAGTAACTATGATTGTGTGCTTCATATCTTACTTTTTTTTTTTTCTTTTCGATTTTGTGAGAGTTGAATAATTAATTGAGAGATATGGTTATATTATGTGAATTGTGGCGTGAGATTTAATGCATGGCAATATATTATGGAAATTATAAGATATCTAAATTTATTTTTATTACTTTAAATTAATATTACATGATTAAGAAAATAATGCCAAATTATTATTTGTCTACATAAGAAGCCCTGCATTATGGGCTCATATCAATTTTGATCCTTTGATAAGTAATGGTACAAATTTCATTAGTAGAGTTTAAATTCTTATATCCACGTACTTACGTACGTATTAAAAAAAATCAAGATATATATAGGTGGTTCTTTGATATTCAAATTAATGAATGTTTGAATAGTTAAGTTCAACAAACAAACATGCATGGACGCTAGCACCATTGCCGGAGTTTAGCGGCGACATATTTGCGATGGCCAGAAAATCATCGCAAATTGTGATGGAAATGAGCACTTGCTCAATTATAAGTTTGACTGAATTGATAATTGAAATTTTCTATATATTGTAGAATTTATTGATTGATTATATATGAGATGAAACTTTAAGTGACAAATTTCAACTTGTCATATTTTATTGGGAATATATTTTTTTTTTTAGTCAATTAAGTTATCACGTTTTTTAATTTAGTCCACCAAATTACCATTTTTTAATTTAGTCCATTAATTTTCGGTTTATTTTGATTTTGGTCCAGTTACCTGCTATAGCAGGTTTAATAGGTCATTTTTTAAAACACACCACACCCCCCATAAAATGTTATACACACCCCAAATGTTAAACACACCACACTAAAATTTAAAAATTAATTTTTTATTACAATACACACCCCAATTTTATCCTATTTAATAAATTTTCAAAAATAATTAAATTAAAAAAATAAGAATTCAAATTAATATGAAAAATATTTAAAAAAAACAAATAAAAAATCGCCTAAATCTTCAAAAATTAAACAAAGCTAAAAAAAATAATTAATTTAGAAAGATTTAGTTGATTTAATTTTCTACTGTTTTTGAGTTAATTTTATATGTTTTAGAGGGGGGGGGGGTGAATTTGCATTACTATAATTAAAGACAAAATATTATTATACCTACAAACAAAAATTTATTAAAAAAATTCGAGAGACCTCATTTTACTAATTTAAATTTAACGACTTTTGTTATGTTTTAAAGAAAATTAAGTTTAATTGTTTCAATTCATAATAACAGCTGAAACTATTTTAAAATTTAACGTGCAATCTCGTTGAGACATTAGTCACTATTGGACAAATGTAGAACTTAAAATATACTCCCTCGTATGTTCGATCTGGAGATGTAGACGTCCACGTACAAACGCACATCCAAGCTACAAATAAGTTTCACATAATATTAATTAAATTAGTTAATAACTACATATAATAAAATTTATTAAACGGATTTGCAAGTGAACGTCGATTGGAGGCTAGTGCATGTTAGCGGCTCATTGCACCAAAAGATGTCTTCTCCTCCAGCACAGTTCATCCTGGCCAGACATTTCTGGATATATATGGTCGGGGTCAACCGAAGTCGCATTCCTGGGCTAGACCATCAAGTCGCGGCATCACATTCGTACGTTATCTTAGTCCTTTGTATCCTTAGTGCCTCCACAAATGAATCCCAAGCTTTAGGTGATCCTTAAGGTGATCGAACATCGTTAGAGTCTTCGGGCATGTTGTCTCCTGATCAATGTGCTACAGTGAGCGTTGTCAGTACATACCTCTCGATGTCGCTCCCAGTATGATCCTTCTTGGTGTCGCTCTCTATGCCGCTCTGGATGGCTTTGATAATGAGAACATTGATAATGACGAGAATGAAGATGTTGGGATTTAGCCCAACTGTGGTTTTGGCCATTGGGCCTACACACAAGGGCCCAACTTGTTGGTGCCCTAGTTCTTGGCAGCCTTCCCATATATTGATTCACCCTTTCCATTAACGTAGAGACGCGTGATATAAACGTGAGATTGGAGAGTGAGAGAACAGTAAGGGTGAAGTGCTACCCATCTTTGTGTTTGGTTATCTCCACTATATCCGGATACAATCCCGACACGTGTCTAAACCCCTTCGTGTAACCCGAGAACGGAGTGGCGGCCGGCGGCACCGAAACTCAACAATGGTATCAAAGCTTGGTTCCGCCGTCGGCCGTCCTGCCACCGTTTATTTCGCCGGAGTTATTCACTGGATCGTCTTCCGCCACCGTCCGCCATCTTTGTGGGCGGAATCTTAGGAACATCCTTCGTCGCTGTTGCGCCACCACCTCTGCCCAGAAATAGATCGCGCCTCCACCACGTCCGCCATCTTCGTGTACGGCCAGATCGGTCGATTATCACCGCTCCAAGCCTGTTGCTCAGCCTCGTACGCCGCGTCGAATCCCCCCGCGTGCAGCCCCCACCGTCGCCGCTCGTCGCCTTTAGCAGCGCCGCCGAGTCACGTGTCATGTCACGTCGCCCCCTCTATGTTTGACACCGCGCCTGCTCGCCTGAAGTTATCGCCGTAAGAAGCCCCCCTCTGCGCCGCCTTACTATTGTCGTCGCACAGATGGCTTCGGCGGTTCCATCTGCTGCTGGTAAGGAAGGTATGCTTCCTTCCTTTTGTTGTTGAAGAAGGTAAGATTTTGTTGCAGCATGTAGGAGAGAAAAGGTAATTTTTTTCTTTCCTATTTTTTTTGTTTCTGCCGAACACACGAAGGTGTAGAAGGTGAATTAATTTTTTTTTATTCTGTTTCTGCAGTAAGATTAATTAGGGCAGAATTTATTTTGGGCTTATGTGCTTGCTAATGTTGTGCACTTATCTGCCCACTGTAATTGTTTTAGCTTCTGCAAATTAATTGGATTAATTAATGCTGAAATTATTTATACTATGGATTAGTGTCCTGTAGATTTTAGATATCTTTGTGAATCCTGTATCTTTGTGATTTTATTTACGTACGTCTTTGTGCATCGTAAACATTATTGCTTTCGCTTTGTTCTCTGTGATGTTTTTCTTTGTGCTACGTGTCTTTGTGTATTTGCTTGTGTGAGGTTTCTTTGTGAAATTTTTATAAGTCGCTTTGTGGTTAATCTCTTGATGCATGTAATTTGCTTGCTTGGTGTCTTTGTGGTTATTTTCTTTGTGGATTTTCTTTGTGCTTATATCTTTGTGTTGCTTTGTGATTTCCTTTGTGATGCATGAGTAGATAATGGGTCAGTGCGAAGGTGGGGGAATGGTTGCATGTTTATATGTATGTGTGTTATGCATGACTTCATACATTGTGGTTTCATGTTTTCCCCCTAACCCATATACATCTAGTTGCATGTTTATTTGTTTCTTTATGTTTTGAGATTATTCCTAGTAAGGTGGAGTGATTTTGTCTTTGTGATTTATGTGTTCTTTATGATATCATGTCTTTGTGCCTTTGTGTGAGTCTTTGTGAGTGGGTGGAGCTTGTCTTTTTATTCTCTTTGTGAATCTCTGTGATTGCTCCAATTGAGGTGGAGCACTATTTGTGTTTTCTTTGTGGACTAACTTCTACGTACGTAGATAAACTTGGTGTGTTTCTTTGTGTGTTGTCTTTTGCAGGTACGTGGAAGTGTGCAGCGATGATGACAAAATTGTTTGTGGATTGTGGATTGTAGTTGGGGATGGCCAAAAAGGTGGAGAAATGTTGGGATTTAGCCCAAGTGTGGTTTTGGCCATTGGGCCTATACACAAGGGCCCAACTTGTTGGTTCCCTAGTTCTTGGTAGCCTTTTCATATATTGAGTCACCATTTCCATTAACGTAGAGACGCGTGATGTAAACGTGAGATTGGAGAGTGAGAGCACTACAACAAAATGCACTTTTTGTAACGAAAATATTGGTTACAAAAAATCTTATTTTGGTTACGAAAATCTTTTGTAACGAAACATTTTGTTACAAAAGTTGGTCTTGTAAAGCTCGTTGCAAAAAGTTTTTGTAACAAAAAAAAATCAATTTCGTTACCAATACAATTGTAACGACACCTCGTTTAGTTACAAAAATCTTAGTAGTGGTAACAAAAGTTTTGTTACAAATTTTTGTAAATTTTAGTTAAAATATCAATTTCGTTACAAATAAGTTGTTACATAAAATTATATATTTTGTACTAAATTATTGATTTGTGACTAATATTTTGTAGCATTTACCAGCCCATTTTATTTTAAAAATAAACAATTACTAGAAATAACTCATAAAATTTATATACGTATTATACTATACAAAGATTTGAAAAACCTTAAAAACATAGGATCGTAATACAATAATATTATTTAAAAAAAATAGTAATTCTTTAAATGGACTAAATCAACATTAATGTCAACATACTAATAAAAATAAAAAAACCCTATCAAAACCGTTCTAAACAATTATACGAAAATGTATATGGACATTTCAATGTATCTAATAACTTGCATTAACAATTATATACTTGATTGAAGTCCCGATAAGTCTTCTTGTCTACGATCAAAGTGAAACTTCATTGTCCTACAAAATATAAAACAATAAAAGTTAGCCTTAATAAGACATCTAAAGGGAAAAGTGAAAAATAGTAAAAGTGTGAAAAGTAATGACAAATATGTACCTGACAACATCTAAGATAACTTTTGTGTGAACAATCCTAATAGCATTTGCTTCATTTCATTTTGACTTTCTTTCAGACTTTTTATTTCAGAATTTTGTTTGGCTATCTCTTCATCTTGCTTTTGGCACTGCTCTTCATTGTGCTTGATTTGTTCTTGTTGAGAGTTAATAAGAGAAATAGCATCTTGTAACTCCTTTTGTGCCCTGGATAATTTCTCTTGAGTTTCCTGCAGTTGTGGTGGGCCACATCTTACCCTCTTACTTTTTCTAGATGGCACTACTCCGTATCCCATACCTCGCTCATACCCACTACGTGTACCAAGAACCTCCATCATAATTTCTCTTTCAGGTGGATTTTCTTCATTTTCGTCAACTTGATTTAATTTTTGCTTCATTTCATTCTATAATTCATAAACAAATATAGTTTACCAATACATTGACATTTAACTGTACTCCCAAATTTTTAAAACGATAAATAATAGCAAATCTACTAACTTACATGCTTTTGTGCTGCTTCCTCATTTACATATTCTCCATTCTTTCTCAAATGAGTGTTCCCAAAGTTATCCACTTCACTTCTGTTTTCCTATAAAAGAAAAGGATGATGTAATTTGAAAAAATGAGTGGAAAAAAAAAGGTTTGAAATAAAAAAACCTACCATTTCCATCAATCGTGTAACAAAGGCTTTTGAGCCTGAGGTATGAGGATATGGCACATGTGACCTATTATCTCTATTTTTCTTCGACTTTTTCTACAATAAAAATTAAGGGTGAAAAGATATCACTAAAGAAAAAATATGAAATTAAGTAAAGTATGTGTAAGTACGCAACAAAAAAACCTGGAAATCTGAATGTGAGAAGTAATCACACTGAATATGCCACTTGTTAAGGTCAATCCAATCATATGGGGCTTTGGTTTTTGGATTTCCCCCAGCTTCCATAACATTCTTATAGTAACTACTTAGTATTCCTTTCCAATGCTTATATGCATTATAAAACGTTGCATCTACACACTCTCTCACAAAAGGATCTTTTGGCCATCCCTTGACATGAAACCATTGCTATAACAATAAAAAAATAAAGTCCACAATCACATATTTATTTATATGCACATTGTAATACAATATAGCTTAGGATGGTGCTTAATATATAAAAATAAAAACTTACATCTATTCCGGCATACACTGGAAGTTTGCTCATTTCTGGGACATCATTCCAAGAGCCCGTGAAATCAAGTTCAGGACTATGTCTTACAATAATTCCAATTCCATTTGCGAAATGTGTTGCATGCTTAATTGGCTTCATGAAACCCTCATGAAACTCTATTTCTAGCATATTTCCTCCCTGAAGGTTAATAAATTAATCATTGTCGTTATCCATGTTAAGTACATATGAGAGACATTGTATATTAAAAATAATTTAAACTATAGTTAATATAAATGGAATGGATATATATTTAGTTTAGATACATACATTTTTAGTAATCTCCTTCTCAATTGCTTTGCCCACACTAGGTCCCCGGCCTCTCTTTTTTGTGGTTGCTAATGAGGTGTTGCAATCGATAAAGAAAATTAGCATTTGTATAATTTTAAGGGAAAATTTAACTAAAGATTCAATGCAAACCTGTGTAAATTGCTTCACTAGGTGACATATTTCCATTGTGGGAAGGACTTGAAGCTGTTGGTCAAAAAGTTTAAGTTTCTTAATAAGAAAAACAAGTATATTTCCCAAAGACATGTTTATCATGCACTTTTGTAGTATTACAACGTTCTGTATGTCTTCACATCAAAATTGGATGGGAGATGATAGTTTCACTTGTTTGGGTATCAGTCTAACAAATAAAAAACCAAAAACAAAATCATTTACACCTAAATTGTGATTATAAATATTCAGTATCTTGGTTGGATATATATGAAAGTATTTTTCAGTTAACTTTGAACCATATAATCCTAAAATATTGTTGAACACGAAGATAATTACCTATTGTTCTAACCGACGTTTCTTCTCTTGACAGGTTATCAGCAAGCGGAGATCTAGGCGGTGAGGTTGAAGCTGAGATAGGCAGCTCTATGATCAAATTTGAACTGTGTTCAGTTGGTTGTTGGGTTATACTACTATTGCTTCGGCTCCTCGTGGTAGGACGACGTAGTATTATTCCTTGTGGTGGCATGTTTCGACTACGTACTAACACAAAAGTTCAATACATGTAAATTTAACCGCATCGCATCAATTAAAAACTCATAAAATTTATAAAGAAGAACAAGGACAAGAATCAATTTAAACACACTTTTTATAAAATAATCAAGGAAAAATTATATGTATATTATAAGGTATTCACGTGCATACATATATATACCCACGCTGTCACACACATATATAACGCATAAACTTCTATGTACAGTATGTGTATATATATAATATCCACACTTGCACATTTATAACACGCACACATCACATATATATATGATATCCCCCCCAACACACATATATCACACATATATATTAGGCACACTTCACTGCAGTGTATAATATATATATATATATATATATATATATATATGATATCCACACAGACACATATATAATTATGGATATACCTACGCGATCACTATACAAAATATGCAATTCTCGGCATTCTTACCCGCAAGCACCTAAAAGCAATTAACAAGAGAGAAAATTCTTCATGTTTACATAACACAAATTTGGTACCACACTCAATTATTATAATATCCATTTATAAATCAGAATTACTTTGTCCACATAAACCTAAATACAACAGGATTTAAAATTTGGATCAGCAATAAAATTCAATTAACTCAGCAATTTAGAGTAGACAAAAGTGAAGAAAAGATTTACCTGGAATAGCGACAATGTGGGTGGTGGCAGACGACAACGTAAATCGATTTCAACAGGGCTCCATGTGATGATACAAATTGAAAAAATAGGGAGGGCTTTGCAACAGGGGTCGCCGACAGAGGGGTGGGCGTATGTAGAAAAAGGTTGTGGTAGCCGCAAGTTTACGAAGTGAAAGCCGCAAGTAAGCCGCAAGTTTTATAGCTTTAGCCTGTAGGTTGAGGATGCGTAAGTTCAGGGATTTAGGAATTGTCGATCAAATCAGGAATTGTCGATCAAGTCAGATTGGGGAAGAAGAGAAGCATTGGGTTTTTGTTTTCGATGAGGTGAAATTTGAGTATTGAATTACGATTATGAAGGAATGACATTCGGATTTTTATGATCTGTGAAAAAGAGAATTTCATATTTGAAATTTAGAGTTCTAGGGCTTTTCTTTCTTTTCTGCTGGTGAGCGGCGGGAGATAAGAACTAACCGCCCTTTTTTCCCCAAATTTTCAATCATATAAATAAAAAGACTAGGAGATAAGAACCGCCACTCTTTACACTTATTTTTCAAAATTTTAAAGAAATTAATAAATATTTTCTTTGAAAACTATTTTCTCTAATCATAATTTATATATAGTTATAATATATGATATGATTTTATTTTATTTAATAAGAAGATGCTTATATCTTTTTTTTAATTTTATATTTTCATTTATAGTTATATTTAAAGCGATATTATACTTTCATTATATATATATATATATATAAATTTCACATTTAGTTATATATTTTATCATATAATATAATGTAAGATATATATATATATATATATATATATGAAATTTACATAGTTTTTGAAGTCTCAATATCCGATTCAAAAATCGACTAATTTGGGAGATCAATCAAATTGTTCACTTGCGGGGGTCCCGTTTAAAATCAAAGTTTTGCTTTCTGTATGGTTAATTATGTGATTGACTATGAAAAATTTAACCATAATTTGTGATTATCACTTTATAGTAAGCGACCACCTAAAAAGTTTCACCTTCGTAAAGGCCTATCTCATTCTAGTGCTCCCCTTCAACTTGTGTTTATATTTGACATTGGTCATTTCTACATTTATAATGGTAGAGTTAAAGGGTTGCTAGGCTACAAGAGTTTTTGGTCATATATAAATGTATGCTAAGATATATATATTATTCATACTTTTAATTATAGGTCTTGACTTTTTTTCACTTTAGCCCCTCTTGTCGTTCATTCTAACCCGAACGTATTGCATTTGTACTTAATAAAAGTATTTTTTAAAACAATTAGAAATAACGATGTTACATTTTATTTTTTCGATAAATGTGAGTTATTTGTCATTTAATAGTAACATCTGTGTAAACCATTTCACGCATCAAATATGCACAATTAAGATCATTTTCATAATTGCCCTTATATAACACACACTTACCCACATAGTAACATAAAACATAAGAGAGATTTTTGTTTTGCTTATACAAGATTTTTTTTTTTTTTTTGACGTCAAACTCATTTGACCTAGTAATGATTTACGAGGTTTTTTCTTTAAATGGATATATTTCATGTATGAAATGGTTTATACACGTTTTTTTTATTTTTGCTAATTTAATATTAGCTAATCTTATTTTGTTATAAATACAGGAATATAAAGATGTAACTAACTTGTTATATTTTAATTTGGATACAAATTATATAAATAACCTTTTGAAAATAGAAAAAATACAAACATTTTTTAATTAATTGTAATGCTTATAACATATACCTACCCACAAAATATATTTAAAGAGATTTTCTATAATCTTTATAATTCCATTTGACTTGGATCATATTTTTATTTGTGGACTATTTAACATGTTTCTAGAATTTAGAGTAACCACACTTTTTATTAGATACTCGGTAAATATCAAACTTTAAAATTATATGTAAATAAATAAAAGGTTCAACAAATAACAAATAAAAATTATTCGGAGTATTATATATAACATCTAGTAGTCTTCATTTCCATCACGAGGGAGGTAAGGATTGTCTTCATCATCATCGCGATATTGCATTAGTGTTTCGTCGACCTCTTCTTCAGAAGAATAATTTTCAACACGATTTTCAACACGATTTTCAACTCGCATTAGTTCTCTTATAGCCTCTTGCCTTAGTTCTCTTATAGCCTCTTCATCTACAACATCCGGATCAATATTTTTTCTTGCTAAATAATTCAAACTATCATCATCTTCTTCTACTACTATTGTTCTTGCATTTGATTCATGTCGTTGGAATGCATCAACTTGACGACTCTGTTCTACATCAACCATGTCTTCTGATTCTGTATCTTCCACTTCTTCAAGTTCCCAAAGGTGTCTATGGTGTATACGTTGTACAATTCTCCAATTATCACCAAGTTTAGTATCCTTAATGTAGAACACTTGTTGAACTTGATTTGGTAATACAAAAGGATCATTGTTGTACCAACGAGATCTTACGTCAATGCTCAGAAAGTGTTTGTCTTTTTGCATAGTTTTTGTGTTGCCCGTATTGAACCATTCACATTGCAAAAGCACTACCTTATATCCACGAAGGAATGTCACCTCTACCACATTCGTTAAGAAGCCATAAAAATCAATTGAGTCATCTCCATGATTTCCTTTGACTACTACACCACTGTTTTGGGTTGTCCTATGATCTTCCCGGTCTTTTATATGAAATCGAACCTCATTAACATTACAACCAGAATAAAATTTTGTTAGGTATGAACAAGGTCCATTTGCCAATGCCCATAATTCTATTGAAACTTCATCAGAATGCTCGTAATACAATAAGTTTATCTAGAAAGACATGAAAAAATTATATCAATATTTGCAAGATATAATTTTAATTTAACAATAGAAAATGTAAAACTTACATGATCTCTAAACCAATTACGGAACTGTTCCTGGTGAACTTTCTCTATGTCTCTAACATTTAACTGCTTCAATTCTTCCACATGCTTGCTAAACAATTAATTATTGAGTTAGATAAATTAATAAACTGAAATACAACATTAAATAAGAAGAAAAGGGTTTATACCTTTTGTAAATATCCACTTCATGACAATTATTCAGTATAAACGTTTGAACTATGTTCATTTGTTCTTGTGTTAGTGGGCTAGAACGTTTAAGTGGTCCAAACGGTCGGACTTTTAATGAAAATATGGTCAATTCACACTCTTGACGACTTTCAATATCATCATAGTTTCTCTCAACTCTATTAAATCTTGTTTCAATTCCTTTAACATACATAGACATGAATGTTAAGCACTCTTTGACAACATATCCTTCAGCAATTGAGCCTTCTGGTCGAGCTGGATTTCGCACACAGTCTTTAAGTGATTTAAGATACCTACAATTAACAATTTCAAAAATATAACATTTTTAATATCTATAGGAAAATTTTTAAAAAATAATTCCCAAAGTAATACAAATAAGAAAATACCTTTCTATTGGATACATCCAACGAGGACGAACTGGACCCGCAATCTTCGCTTGTTGAGGTAAATGAATAGCTAGGTGGACCATTACATCAAAGAATGCCGGGGGAAATATCTTCTCCAACTTACACAAGATTAATGGAATGTTTCTTTCCATTTTTTCTATATCCTCTGTCTTTAACGTCTTCGAACACAATATATCAAAAAATTCTCCTAACTCAAATAAAGCTTCAGTCACATTTTTATCTAAATACCCACGTACACCAACGGGAATTAGTCGTTGCAAAAGAACATGACAATCGTGAGTTTTTAGCCCTGATATGTTTCCATCTTTTACACATCTTGAGATATTTGCGGCATATCCATCAGGAAATTTCACTGATTTCAAGAATTCACAGAAGCCTTTCTTTTCACTAGTAGAAAGATTGTAACATGCTTTAGGTTTCACAGTAGTATTCCCACGTGTTTGTAAGTGTAGCTCCTTCCTTATGTTTAGATCTCGCAAATCTTCACGTGCTTTTATTGTATCTTTTGTTTTTCCATCAATATTCAACAATGTACCCAATACATTATCACAAATATTTTTCTCCACATGCATCACATCTAAATTATGCCTAATTTTTAATTTATCCCAATAAGGTAGCTCAAAAAATATGCTTTTTTTTACCCAATTTCCTTCTTCCGTACTACGTTTTCTTTTTTTTTTTACTTGGGTGTTTACCAAGAATGTCAAATTTGTGCTCTACATTGTTCAAGTTTAGAAGAATTTCTTCCCCTGTCCATTCTCTTGGCTTTGAACGAGTCTCAGATTTACCATCAAACAATTTGCTTCTTCGAAAAGGGTGATCACCATCGAGGTAACGTCGGTGTCCCATGAAACATATCTTACTTCTAATTCCTTTGGAATCTGTCTCGTATAGACAACAAGGACATGCTAAATATCCTTTTGTACTCCATCCGAACAAATTGCTAAGTGCAGGAAAATCATTAATTGTCCAAATTAGAGATGCACGCAATTGGAATACCTGATTACTATAAGCATCGTAAACTTGCACTCCGTACCACAATTCTTTTAGTTCATCAACTAGCGGTCGAAGGTAAATATCGATATCTTTTCCAGGAGCACGAGGACCAGGTATAAGCAAAGTCATCATGAAAAAATCACCTTTCATGCATTTATATAAAGGCATATTATATGGAATAAGTATAACGGGCCACATACTATAGGAAACACTCATGTTACCAAAGGGATTGAACCCATCTGTAGCTAAACCAAGTCTCATATTACGCGAATCAGAAGCAAAATCAGGGTATTGTAGATCAAAATCCTTCCATGCAGGAGAATGTGCCGGATGACTCATAGTGCCTTCAGAATGGATAAGCTTCTCAGCATGCCATCTCATATCGGATGCAGTTTTAGACGATGCAAATAGTCTTTTTAATCTTTGTTTCAAAGGAAAGTACCACAATACTTTTTGTGGAATCTTTTTTCCTTTTCCTTCATTGTCTTTCCAACGAGGTTCTTTACAAATAGGACAAAAAATCTCGTTTTTATTTTCTTTCCAAAACAAAGCGCAATCAAACTTGCACACATCTATTTTTTCGTAACCAAGCCCAATTCCAGAAAGATGTTTTTTTGCCAAATAAAGAGATTCTGGAACTACATTACCTTCTGGTAACAAATCTTTAAACAACAAAAGTATCAAGTTAATTGCTTTGTTAGATATTTTGTTCATTACTTTAATATTCAGCAATTTCACTAAAAACTCCAGTAGAGTATGATTCTTGCAACCAGGGTACAAATCACGAGTCACATCAGACAATAACCTTTCAAAGTTCTCTGTATTTGATTCTAAAAAAGGTTCATGAGATTCTGCAGCTCTTACTTCACCTATCATTTCAGGTAGTTCATTACCTATGCTAATATCATCATTCTCTTCATCTATTAAGTCTAACTCATCATCTTCGATATGAAGATTATTGGAAGTATTCTGATCAAAGGAAAAGGTTTGCGAGCCTTTAGGTTCCCCATGATATATCCACTCTCGATAATACACATAAAATCCTTTCAACACCAAGTCCCTTTTGACTTCAATAACACTTTTTTTCTTTCTGTTTCGACAACTATTGCACGGGCAAAGAATTCCAGTACTAGACTCAACAACATTTTGTCTTGAAAAATTAATAAAAGATTCGACACCTAAAATGTATTTACTACTAAACCTATCTCTTTCACCAATCCAACTCCTATCCATGGCTGTAAAATTTAATTAAGAAGAAGTCAGTTATTGTGATCAAGTAGCCAATACTTTCTAATAATATTAATTAAATAAATAACTATTATATCACAACAAGAACAAGAAATTACCAGAGTTTACTGACTAATTGTTTAAAATCATAAGAGATTAGTTAACTCTTAACTCTTGTGCAATTAGCAAGGATGATAGCTTAAAATATTAAACAATAATAATATAGGAGAAGCTTTCTTCTGCTGCATTATTTCAACCTAATTGTTTTTTTTTTTTATTACGGCCAAACAATAGTTTTGAACCCTGCTTTCATTTTTACTACTGTTACACAGTTTACAATTATGAACATTAATCTAATATTCAACATGTAGCACCACATACAACTCTTTTATGAAAGAAAGAGATACAAGCAGCACACACTATGCAACATAATAGTATTTACATTTGATTTAAACAAACTAATATTATAAGGATTTGCATTTTCATAAGCTATTTCAATCTGGTTGCAGTACATTACACACTTATAAGCACATTTTTACAATGATTTCAGGCATATATCAACATTTACTCATACCACTACATCCAAAGTACAGTTTAAACTACATTTTTTTGGCAGTACTATTTTGCTTTACTATAGCAATCAATCACGATATCATGTAATACACAATCTTGCATTAATATAAACATATTACACACACTTTTTTATTTTTTGTTGCAAATTGCACAATATCTTAGCAATGCTAGCTTCTGTCTTTGTTTTTGACCAAAAAAAAAAAATATGTACAGAAGGTAGCATTGCAATTGTAAATTTGTAGGATAATAAAAATCAAAATTATTCATTCTTTTTGGTGGGATGGTGACAAGTTCTTTTTATTTCTCTTTTCTTAATTGTTGAGGCCATATTAATTCTTCTCTTCCCTTCTTTTATTTTAATGCATTAGCCCTCATCCCAGTTTAAATCTACTTCATTTAATAATCTTTTTTCTCAATTCATTTCTCAACTAAACAATTTTCAACTAATGTTTTAGTTCTCCACATCAACACAACAAAAAGAGAAACTAAAAGTAAAATATAACGAAAAACTTATTGAATGTTCCCACAACACAACAAAAAGGAAACCATCTTAGATATGAATAATGACATCTGCTTTTTTCAGAAAGAATCCTCCAAAATACTAAACTATATAAAATTCATTATATTTCAACACATTTAGACAGATTCTCAGAGAAAAGAAATTTCAGAATATGCTTTTTGAATATACAAGCAGACACATGAATATAAATGGAAAAATTCCCTTACAAAAACTTCTAAGAAAGCAATTCTCAACATTCTTACCAGGAGCCTAACAGCAATTAACAAGAGAGAAGATTCTGCATGTTTTTTTTTTTTAGAGGAAGATTCTGCATGTTTACACAACACAAACTTGGTACCACACTCAATAAAAAAGAAAGGAAAAAGAATCGCACTATGCTTTTAACATGATTCTTAATTTATTGGGGCACGTGATTATTTGGTGAGATAAGTTTGGATATGCTATGATTTGTTTTGATTAGTTTAGTTGGTTAGGAATACATAAATCAAGGAAGAAAATTGTAAAATGGCACAGTGTTCACCCATATCTCCAGCGACATGCGTGAAATTAAATTCAAAAAAAAAGAAAATAAACATCTAAAAACCCCAAACAATCCAAGTAACACAGCAGATAACCCCACGACCACACAGTACCAGTCCCATAAATCCTCTAACTTTGTGTATACTAGATTTCACATAATTTCCCTAAACAAGGTCTGGGGAATTTTTAACATTCATATATAACTCACAAATCAGAATTACTCTGTCCGCATAAACATAAATACAACAGGATTTAAAATTTGGATCAGCAACAAAATTCAATTTATATACTCAGCGATTTAGAGTCGACAAAAGTTAAGAAAATATTTACCTGAGATAGCAACAATGTGGCAGGCGGCAACGTAAATCGATTTCAACAGGGCTTCATGTGATGATGCGAATTGAAATAACAGAGAGGACTTTGCAACAGGGGCCCGCCGGCAGAGGGGGTAGGCGTAGGTAGAATTTAGAAAAGGGTTGTGGTAGCGGGCCAGAAGAAAAAACGAATTGTGAAGATTTTACGAAGTGAAAACCATAAGTTTTATAGCTTTAGCCTATAGATTGAGGCTGCGTTAGTTTAGGGATTTAGGATTTGGGATTTAGCCTCTAGATTGAGGCTGATATATTTTTTGCGTAAGTTTAGGGATTTAGGATTAGATATTTATATTCCCTCCAAACTTACCCGCCTTTCTCAAAGAAAATTTCTAAGAAAAAATAACTTAACGTACTATTCTCAAATCATGATTTGAAATAACTTTTAATCTACTAAAATATATAAACCCGAAATAATTAAATAAAGAATTTTTTTAAATTAAGCCTTAATAGTTAAAAAAATACTCCTTATATATTATAAATCTCAAATAATAAAAAAATATTTACATATATATAGTAGATAAACAAAATATAATTTTTATGCAGGTCATATTTTTTTTAACAAATATATATATATATATAAAAGCGTAATAATAAATTGATAATTAAGGTTGGATAAAGAAGTTTATCTTTGATTTATTCCCATACTTGGGTGCCTGGGTGGAAGATGTAGCTTGGCGCTAGTTCACGTAGAGCTGGAGTGTCGAGCGACTCTTCAAAAAAAAATTGTAAATCTTGATTGGTTTTCTATATAATCCTTCTCTACTTTTACACTTGATAGATCATGAAACAAATTGCAGTAGTATGTCAAAAGAAAATCAGGGAACCAAATGGAAAGTGTTATTTGCTAAAGCATTATTTGTAATGGTAAAAAATACGAATTAAGGTTTTTTAAGAGTACTATGTTGTTTGATTCATGGTAGTGTTTGAGTTAATGAAACTGAAATTCGTTTTGAAGTCATTTACAATTCGTAACCAATTTTTTGTTATTTGTAACGACAATAATTATTGTTATTTAAAATATAACATTTTGTAACAAAAATATAATTTCGTTAGAAATAAGTCAACTTTTTGTAACCATTTTAGCGTTGGTTACAGATAATTTCGTTACAAGAAATGCATTTTGTTGTAATGGTAAGGGTGAAGTGATACCCATCTTTGTGTTTGGTTATCTCCACTATATCCCGATACAATCCCGACACGTGTCTGAGCCCGTTCGTGTAACCCGAGAACGGAGTGGTGGCCGACGGCACCGAAACCCAACAGAAGAGTATGGCAACGTGGACGATGAGTACTTCTATTGAACAACATTATACTTTTAAAATAATATAAAAATGATTTGCAATAAAATTTTGACCCGGCGGGTTACGAACCGTTATCAATTTGCGACAAAGACTCCCATAAAAAATTTGTGATGAATATTCTGGTTGTAAATTTGCAATGGATTTCAAAATTTTTTCACAAATCTTTACAACGAGAGAGAGAGATGTAGTACCTTAATAGAAAGTTTCTCAACCAGCGAAGAGAGGCAGTGGCGTGAGTAGATTCAGGAGCGTTGCGGTGGCGTATTTCCACTCCACGAGCATCGCGGCGATGACTTTCCAGTGGGTGAGTATGGAGGCGGAGAGGAGATCGAGGAAAGGGGCAGTGTGACTTGGTCCAGGAGCGTTGCAGTGTGACTTGGTTCCGTTTAATATTCATGGCGATGCCTTTCCAGTCGCTTTCAAGTGGCGGCGGCAGCTTCACAGTCCGGAGAGGGAGAGAGAGAGGGGGATGTGTGAGAGAAATAAAGATTTGCGCGAGAGAGAGGCCTGTTTCGTCAATATATAGACGGTCTCACAAAATCGTCTATAAACGATCAGTAAAATGGGCGGTCAAATGAAAAGTTTGGAACTTGGAATATTAGAGACCAATTATAGACGTTCATGTGGTCTCAAAACTGAATTCAAAAACTGAAATCACTACAAAATATTGTCGAAATGGCGAGGAAAATTCGCGAGTGTGACTAAGTACTTGCAATTTCGCGAGTGATAAGGTTAGTGGACCAAATGTGGAGTAAATGGCGAGAGATTTTATTGCACTCGCGTAATGGCGAGTGCATTTAACAATACTTGTGAATTGACGAGCGCGTACACGAGGGACTGTACTACACTCGCAAAACGACGAGTGCAGTTGATTACTTGGAAAATGGCGAGGGATTCCAGTATACAAAACTGTGAGGAAGAGGCACCTTCACGCCGCCGCCGGAGCCACGGATCAAGCCCAATCTTCAATTATTTGTGTTCTACACTTCGACGAGATCATTTCTACGATAATAAGTTTATTATTTTTCATTGGTTAAATTTGAAGTTATATATATATATATGTATATATGTGTGTGTGTGTGTGTGTGTTTATTTTGTATATATATAAGTATATATTGTATATTGTAGGGAATACACAAATGCATTCTCATTGAGGCTTAGTCGAAAGCAGTCGTGGTTCGACAACCACCGAAAGTTCTTACACCCGAATCATACATGGTGAATGAACAAAACTGCATTCATGGCCGGAGTAGTAGTCACAGATGATCCACCGCCTATCCGAACGGGTGCGAGTCTCCTACACGAAATTGATCATTTGGGATTTAGAAAAGTTACAAAGGAGGGTGTTGAGGCCCACAACAAAAAACTTTTTTGGAGGGTGGAATGCTATTTATTTCAACTTTAATAATATTTTAATGTTAATTTTTACATATGAGTGGACAGGGTTCTTCTGGACTGGGAGAGGTAGAGGTAGAGGAGAGCGGTCCTCTACCGGTACATCGGTGGATGAGACACCGAGTGTACCCATACCATATCTATTTGCCCGACATAACCGAGATCATACAGATGCCCCTGATGCAGGGATCGACCCCCCAGCCATATTATACACAGGTGCCGCCACTACAAGAAACAGGGGGAATAGCGACGAAAAATTTGCGACAAATCTAAATTTCATCGCTAAAATCAATTTTTAGCAACGAAATAGAAATTTTCGTCGCTACATTGTTAGATTTAATATTTGCAACAAAATTTATATATTTCGTCGCTATATTAGCAACAAATCGCTTCATTTTGTTGTTAATAATCAAAACAACAATGAAAATTATATTTCGTCGCTAATATTTTGCGATGAAATATAAATTTTTGTGGCTAATTTCTTAAAATTAATTTTTGCAACAAAATTTATATATTTCATCGCTATATTAACAACAAATTGCTTCATTTTGTTGTTAATAATCAGAACAACAATGAAAATTATATTTCGTTGCTAATATTTTGTGATAAATTAGAAATTTTCGTGGCTAATTTCTTGAAATTAATTTTTGCAACAAAATTTATATATTTCATCGCTATATTAGCAACAAATTGCTTCATTTTGTTGTTAATAATCAGAACAGCAATGAAAATTATATTTCGTTGCTAATATTTTGCGATGATATAAAAAATTTTGTTTCTAATTTCTTGAAATTAAATTTTGCAACAAAATCTATATATTTCATCGCTATATTAGCAACAAATTGCTTCATTTTGTTGTTAATAATCAGAACAACAATGAAAATTATATTTCGTCACTAATATTTTGCGATGAAATAGAAATTTTCGTGGCTAATTTATTGAAATTAATTTTGGCAATGAAATTAAAATATTTTATCGCTATAATAGCAACGAATTGCTTCATTTTGTTGTTAATAATCAGAACAACAATGAAAAGTATATTTCATCGCTAATATTTTGCGATGAAATATAATTTTTTTGTGGCTAATTTATTGAAATTAATTTTTGCGATGAAATAAAAAAATTTCATCTCTAAACTAGCAACTAATTCTTTTATTTTGTTGTTAATAATAAGGACAACAATGAAAATTATATTTAGTCGCTATTATTTTACGATGAAACATATTTTTTGTGGCTAATTTCTTGGAATTAATATTTGCAACAAAATTAAAATATTTCATCGCCACACTTTCAACAAATTATTTTATTTTGTTGTTAATAATAAGAACAACATTGAAAATTATATTTCGTCGCTAATATTTTAGCGACAAAATTGAAATTTGCTTGATTAATTTTGTGGGTTTAATATTCGAGAGAAAATTAAAATATTTCATCACTATATTAGCAACAAAATATTTTATTTTATTCTTAATAACCAGAACAATAATGAAAATTATATATCGTCTCTAATATTTTAGTGATGAAATAGATTTTTTCATGTTTAATTCTAATGAATTAAAAAAGGTTGTCGTTTAAACATAATAAAGGAAAAACGTTTGAGTGCATGCACAATGTGAAATAATAGAGACGATTCCAACACTATGATGTTTGAAATAATAGGATCAATATAATTTCATTTACTTTTACTTTTACTCATTAATTTGACATATTAAGTTTTTTATTTGATTTATTTTGGGGTATAATTTTTTGATTTGATCATTCTGTATAATTTGTTTTATGTTTTTCTGTTTTCTTGATTTCATAAATTATTTATTGTTATTCCCGCTAAGAATGAGGGAAGAGTACTACTTCAACTATGCATATTAAATCAAGAAAATCGGTTTATATAATTAAATGTTTAATAATTCTCCATATTTTGTGTCTTATAAATCAGTTTGAATGTTTATAAAAATATTTATAAATATTACGATGCAAATGAAGATGGACATAAAGATGAGAGGATGAAGATTGGATGTAATATTTATTATTTTTTTTAAATTGTTAAAGTAACATTGATTTTTTACAATTGGAATTGCTTTAAAAATTACAATATATATACAAAAATATATACATATATACAAGTTAAAAATTAATCAATTAATATATGTGAAATAAATTATTAAATAAGTAAATTAACTAAATTAGTAAAAATTGAATACATATATAATTAATATTAAAAACTGAACCAAAGAGTTGTCTGCCCGAGTGGTGGGCGCCCAACTATGGGCGCTCACCCACCCGGGATCGATTCCCACCAAGACCAAATAAATAGTCATTTAAATAAAATGGGGGAGGGGGGTATGTGGGTGTGGATCGGGTTGGGTTAGGGTCGGGTGTGTGTTGGGTGCAGGTCGGTTGGGACGGGTCGGGTGTGGGTGCGGTACGGGTTAGGTTGGGGCGAGTAGGGTGTGGGTTTAGAGAACGATTGGGTTAGGGTTTGTTGGGGCGGGTCGGGTGTGGATTGGGTACGGGTTGGGGCGGGGCGGGTGTGGGTGTGGGTTGGTCGATTGTGGAAGTGGGTTTAGAGAATAATTCGTAAATCGGATATCCATAGCCAAATATTAGCGACAAAAATATGGGTTTCATCACTAACATTTGCAACGAAATTAAAATACTTATTGCAAAAAAATTAGGCACAAAGTAAGGAGCTACTATTTTAGACACGAAAAAAATTTATCGCTAATTCTAATATTTTCGTCGCTAATGTGAGTTAGCGATGAAATAATTTCGTCGCGGGATTTGTTGCTATACACCCGTCGCTAACGTGTTTGTGACAAATATTTGATTTTCCTCGCAAACATTTTGCGATGAAATTCATATTTTCGTCGCGAATATTTTGCGATGAAACTCAAATTTTCGTTGCTAATATTTTGCGATGAAACTCAAATTTTCATCGCAAACATTTGCGATAAAATTAATTTTTTTGTCGCAAACACGTTAGCGACGGGCGTATAGCAACAAATCATGCGACAACATTATTTCATCGCTAACTCATGTTAGCGACGAAAATATTATAGTTAGCGACAAATATTTTCACGGCTAAATCGCAGTTTTCTTGTAGTGCGCCTATGTATTCACCTATACATGAACCATCCCCTCCACCGATGCAGGAACCAGTCGGCCTTCATCTGTCGGGACACAGGCCAACATGGCGTTTGATGCACCCGAGAGTCGAATCCTACTTTGGATCTGTTGTGGGACGTAAGTATAACATATTTATTATTTTTCATTAGACGTACGTATAACATGTTTATTAATTTTCATTATTAATTATGTGCAACTTGTTAAGTCTTCCCTCCAAATCTTTGACCTCACGTGGTGCGGGTCCTCCATCCCACGTGCCACGCCCCCCAGTGCTTCTTTAAATCTTTTTGTCGCTTATCTTGTTCAACCTCGTGAAAACATAGAGTGTCTTCTTGGAAACCTTAGAATTCTCCACTCTTTTTGGTTCTTGCCAAAAGGGACTCCATTCACCGAGGTCTGCAAAAACATTCCATGTGCATCTCTGTAAACATCCCTCTCCAGAATACCATCCCATGGCAACGGACACCCTGTCAGTTTCGGCAACAAGTAGGCCTCAATCAACTCGTCGGTCACTCGGGTCGAACCGAAATCCCACTGGTACACTACCCATATTTCAGCTATCCAACTCTAAATCTTTATCTCCCTCCTTTTCTTTTCTTTTCTTCCTCACTCACGTGTACTTCTACTTGAAACTTTAGTACTCTCCCTTGGCTCAATATAATCTTAGTGGTGTTTGCAAACAAATAGAGGGAGATTTTTTATTAACTGCTACTATTTGTTTTAATTCATGGTTGTACTTAAAGTAATAATTTGCTAGGATACGGGTTCAATTTTTTTTATGCAAGAATATGAAAAAACTAAATAAAATACTAAAAAATCGAATAAATCATTAAAAAGTAATTAAATTGAAAAGATAATTAAAAATAAATCTTCAAAATTTATTTGATTTATTTAATATTTTAAGATTTTATTTTAACTTAATTGATTTTTAAAGATTTTTTCTTTTTTGAGTAAAAATTAAAAAATAAGAAAAAAAAAGCGGTTTATTGGGGTTTGAATGCAGTAAACGAATCAAATGATTTTGGTCGATTTCGTATTCATATTCGAAATTTTATAATTTAAATTGGAATACAAATATTTTTTTGGGTTTGATTAGTAAACAAATTCAAATACAAAATTATGCTCAGGTGGCATTTGTTCACGTCATGCACGAGCCTGTTGGGCATCGGCTTTTCTTCCACGTGCACATCATATATATAGTATTTGAAAAATAAACGAATACGAATTTCGACTACTTTCACGATTACGAATCGAATGCAGTGGAATTGTTTGTATTGAGTTTTGCGGATGCTATGTAAAAAAGGTTGAGTTGTTCATCTCTGATTTGTGTTTCTGCTCTTCGTTTTGATCTTGATTTTGGTTTTCATTGATGGGTTCTGTTTCAGCATTTCGTAAGTGGACTTCATTCATCATCTTTCTTTATATTTTCATGATTCTTTTCTTTCCTTTTATCATTGCAGGACAGCTTGTTACATTCTCAAGCGTTTTGGGTCAGTAAAGAAATTATTGCTTGGGATGTGGACGCTGGAGACAGCTCCTACTGTCTCTACGCCAGTAAAAATGCCACTATCTCTGTTGTAAACAGGGAAATTAAAGGTTTTCTTATCACTAATAATGCTTCCTTATTATTACTTCTGTTTAATATTTTCTGATTGTTCAAATAGGGCATGATATAAGAATTAAGCTTGAACAAAGCACAGAAAGGCTTCCAGAACATGTGAGGCTCATATATGAATCTATTTCATAATAAAAGAGAAGTACGTTGTGCATATATCTCAGACTCAGAGTCTATGAATTGTATGCTGTCAGGTGATTGAAAAATTTCCTCATATCCGAGATTTCAAGCCCTTCCGAATCCCTCCAGATTTGGAAGTCACAAGTTTGTTAAAGTACCAATGGGGGCTGTTGCTGCTATAAGCTGTAAGTGCAAATGTGCAATACAAATCGGGAAATAGAAGCCTGTTCTGAATTTATTCTCAATTATTACGTATGACAGCTCATGGAGAATGCGTCAGCATTACCGGTCTGCAGTTACCAGGAGTCCTTGATGAACTGTTCTGTTATGATGGTCCCCTAGGCGCTGTTTTTTCACCTGAAGCTGTTTCGCTGTACCTTTGGGCACCTACTGCACAAGTTAATACACGACTAATTTTCTTTTTCTCTTTCTCATCCCTTTTCGAATCTTGCTCTGAATTACTTTGGTATATATTTTGATTATGTTATGACATTAATAGAACGTGCATGCGCTTATCTATGCTGAATCGAAGGCGACAATCTCTTAGAAGTTGTTGACCTTGAGGAGTCGAATGGAGTTTGGAGTGCTAAAGGGCCAGTGACTTGGGAGGGCTTTACTATGTCTATCAAGTCTGTGTCTACCATCCTAGCACGTTGCAAATAGAAAAATGTATTTTTATTATATTTTTATTATATTTTTATTATATTTTTTTGCACAATTGCTCAGTGAAATAATCAATTGACTTTAGCATTAACAGGCTCACATATGTTTGTGGGTGTAGGCTGTCGGCTGATGGAAGACGAACGCTCTTTGTCAATGTTGATTCCGAGGCTCTGAAACCTGAATCATGGGACCATTTGGTGGATGAAAAACCAAATCTTCTCTCATTTTGTGATGTCAGTATTTATGAGTTGCATATAAGAGACTTCAGGTACTTAACGAATCGTGGAATCATTTGGTGGACGAATCTTTCTTGCAATTTTCTGTGTCAAATTGTATAGTGATGCTCGTCTGAATTTTCAATCCTCTTTTTGTCGGAGATTGTAAACTTTTTCTATTGGTTCTTATTTTTTTATTTTGGTTGCAGTGCTAGTGATGATACTGTTCCATCAGATTTACGTGGTGGCTACCTCGCCTTTACTTGCCCAGTAGTCTTCTTGCCTTGGACTCATTTCTTTCTATCAACATCTTCTGGTTCTTTTCACTTTACTATAAGTCTATTAAATCCCTTATTATTATAATTTGTTTTTGGTTGAAGGAGTCGGCTGGAATGCTTCACCTTAGAAAGTTATCCAATGCCGGTATCACACATGTTCATCTGCTGCCAACTTTCCAGTTTGCTGGTGTTGATGATGACAAAAGCAAATGGTAGAATGTAGGTATGCAATCATTTTTTACTGTGCTTCTTTCTTATTTCTAATGGTTCGTTATTGCTTATATATATGTGTGTATGTACTTGTTATCCCTTATGCAGATTTTCAAATGCTCAAATGCATTCCCACCCGACTCTGATGAACAACAGGCTTGCATTACAGCCATCCAGGATGCAGATGGCTATAATTGGGGGTGAGATATTGTCTCTAAAGCATAATCATAGTTAAAAAATTTGTGTTTCTATTCTTCTTAACTAATTTTATTTGTTCAACGCCCTATTGGTGGATAAAAAGCTATAATCCTGTTCTCTTGGGAGTCCCGAAAGGAAGCTATGCAAGTAATCCTAACGGGCCCTCCCGCATAATTGAATTCCGCAAGATGGTACAGGTAAACAACATCGTTCTTGCTTATAGTACTTGGCCCGGTATAAGCTGGGCAGTTTTAAAGATGATGTATGTATTTGATGACAGGCACTCAATCGCATTGGTCTTCATGTTGTATTGGATGTTGTTTACAACCATTTACACGCCAGTGGTCCCCACGATGATTACTCCACCTTAGACAAGGTAAGTAAACTTAATTATGCATGGTGCCTAATCTATCCATAACACCAAGTTAAATTGCAGATTGTTCCAGGTTACTACCTTAGAAGGGACCTTAATGGCTATATTGAGAATAGTACATGTGTAAACAATACGGCTAGCGAGCATTACATGGTTGAACGGTTGGTAATCGATGACTTGTTGCATTGGGCTACTGATTACAAGGTTACTATTGTCATTTAAACACTCACATCATTTATCGCGCTTGGGCTTGTTCGTCCCTCATGTCTACGACATTTCTGGCAATTATCTGTATTGTAGGTTGATGGATTTCGTTTTGACCTCATGGGACATATGATGAAGCGTACAATGGTGTGTCTTGTTTGTCTTTCTTTTTTTGGAAAAATAGTTTCCTTAGTCTTGTAAGATACCCCTATTTCGAATGCAGTCCTGACGACTTTTGCGAATTGAAAATAGTCCTATAACTTTCAATATTTAGACATTTTAGTCCAGTAATCGGATATATGAGGTGAAAACATCCTGTTGACCTATCATATTCTGCCACGTGAGCAAATCAGACCCTGCTACGTCAGCATCAATTGGATGTTTCATCTCCTACAGCCAGTTACAGGACTAAATGTAGAATTATTGAAAATTATTGGACTATTTACAATTCTTGAAAGTTGACAGGACTGAAATCGAAATGAAGGTAACTGACCAGACTAAAAAACTATTTTCCTTTACTTTTCTTTTTTCTCTTTGATATAAATTCTGGCTTGAATCAAGATGAGTCATGGCATAGAGAGTTAATGTCGCATCAAAGACGGACTTGGTGGTGGGATTTTCCACCATGATCAGCGGTGAGAAAAAAGCAAGAAAGTGAGGGGGAAAAGAAATGGCCTAGTTGGTTAGGCTGATACCATGTAAAGTAAGAAGACTCTCTCAATTGAGAGAGCAAGAGTATATTGAGAAGTATTTATAGAGTTTACAAATAGTAGTTGAAACCATAAGATAACTAACTAACTACTCTAGATTAACTTTAATTAACCTTTCTTCTTCATTCAACAACCGAATTTGACAGTCAGCCTAATTCATCCCCCAATTACCAAAATCATTGTTCCTAGTTGTAAGCCCGATTCGACTTCTACTTCCTTTGTCAGGCAGTATTTCTTGCAGGAAAATATGGGAGTGTAATAATCCCATACATCCTCCAACACAGTGAGGCATTGCTTACCTTTCAAAGTTTGGTCCATGTTGGTTGAGCAAGAATGACTTGTTTGAATTCTTCTAGCTTCCGTCCAAGGCTTACTCTCACCCATGCACGACATTCGAACAACTCCGATATATCAAAATCGTCGAAGATCAACTTACATGAAAAGGTCGGGAGCCACCCAACTATCTACGAGTGCGCGCTTCTTTGAATTCATTTTGCTCTTTGCATAATCCAACCATATTTGATGATGCTGATGAAACAGCTTCTTCATCTTCATCTTGTTCTTCAGTGTTTGGATTAATGAATCCATGTTTTCGACCATTTGATTAAACTCAACGCAACAACTGGGCTCGTCTGTGGGAAAATTGAGTTAAGACGTGAAGTTTTAATTTTGATTGTTCGTGATTTGATTCCTCTCATACCTGAACATGGTTGAGGAACAAGGGGATTATCGATTTCAAAAAAATATGATCGAGGAGATACGTACATGTTGTATCTACCCCAACGATTATATTATTCCGAATAGAAAGAAAACCTTTATAATGCCTTTCTCCATGGGCGTCTTGACACCCCTATTTATATGGAACAACCTATGGGGTAAGTTGATCCCGTTTTTCCTTCACATGTCTATCGTTTGAACAAAGCTATATATAACCTCCAACATGCTCCTTTGGCCTGGTGTCGCCGATTCAGTGATTTCCTGGCGAGTCTTTGTTTTACAAAGTGCAAGGCGGACACTTCCCTTTTTGTTTGCTCTCTTGGTTCTCGTTATTATATTTGTTGGTTTATGTGGATGATATCATTGTCAGGGGGAATAACTCGGGATCGATTGATCAAGAGTCTCATAGATCGTAGTTGTCGTAAATTTTCCATTAAGGACCTCGGACACCTCAACTACAGTTTTTGGGTCTTGAGGTTACTTACATTGATCAGGGCTTGTTTATTTCTCAATCCAAATATGCTTGGGATATAATAAACAATGGGCCGACCTCCTACAAGCAAAGTCGGTTTGCTACTTGTTTGTCGTTTGGTGAGACATTACGTCTATCTGGTATTGTTTATACAAATCCTACATTAATTATACAGGTCTTTGGTTAGGGCCTTTGAAGTACCTTACTATCACTCGGACTGATCTTGCTTATGTAGTTAATACTATCAGTCAATTTCAATCCGCTTCAACAACTGACCACTTTCAGGCCGTCAAACGCATTCCTCGTTACGTTAAAGGTGCACTTGATTTTGGCCTTGCATTTACTCGAGTGAAATTTCATTCTCTTGGGTTATTCGGATGCTGATTCGACCCGTACGTATACTCCATCTTTCTAGGCTTGAATCTCGTTTCTTGAGTGCTAATTAAGCAGCAACCCATAGTCGCTCGATCAATTGTGAGTCTGAGTATCGAGCGATGACCAATGCTACCAAAGAGATTATTTGGCTCACACGCTTGCTTCGGGAACTTCGCGCGGGCTCTTCCCTCTATCCCCACCGACATAATTATGCGACAACAATAGTGTTATCATTAATTTTTAGTCAGAATTCGGTGGCTCATAAGCGTGCTAAGCATATTGATATTGACTTTCACTTTGTTGGAGGATGTACTTATCGACTAAATTTGTTCCACCGAATCTACAACTGGCGGATATCTTTACTAAAAGCCTCTCTCGTCCACTCTTCAATTTTTTTCGTACCAAGCTTTGCGTTGGTCCCCATCCGCATCGCTTGAGGGGATGTTAATTAAGACCTAGAAGATTGTTAATATCTTAGATTATCTTTGTATTTATTGTAATTATTTGTTTCCATACTTGCAGATATTGTACTTTGTTTATATACGTGAATACAATACACAAATCCCTCAATTCGAGTGTGAACATGAGGTTTGAACATAATCAGGCCAGTATGATATATTATTAATTAATCAATCACCATGTTTCACCTGTTTACAATTTACACCAATGTAGTAATCAGCTACATATAATAAAATTATTATCTTATTTCATGAAATGAATATAATATATGTCATAAATTGCTTCAATTATTTCCAATCAAACAGCTTCGTAAAGCCGGCAGCGCCATCTTTAACGTAGATGCCATCACTTCTTAGTTCCCAGTTGCATTCGCGATCAGTACATCGATTCATCCATTTCATTGTAAATACATCAAATTGCACCTCTCTTTTACCCCACCAAGCATGGCAAAAGAATAATGTGGTGTCAATAATATTAGTACAAAATGACCAATTATAATCCTCGTTCGATTGGAGTGTGTGAAATCCAAGATCGTCGTTTTTTAGATTGGCAGTGCAAACTCAGCGTGTCACTGGGGATTTTGTTGGTCACATGAACAGTATAACCATAACCAATTACACATTTTTTAGCCGCTAATAATGTCATTTCTGAAAAAATGCTAGTGCAGAGAATAAGAAAAACTACATGATTTTTCATCATGGTCATGACTGACTTAGTGAAATTAATCCAAATTGGATTGAAAATAAAAAATATTTGACAATTTAAAAAGTAATTTTGTGTTGCCTTATTATTTGATAAACCTATAATTAATGAAATTTAATTAGTAGCATATCTTACGATTTCCATAATATTTTCCCATATCTCAAAATTAATTATTTAATTCTCACAAAACCAAAAGGAAAAAAATATTAATTAGTGCTTCATCTTTTTTTTTTTTTGATTTTGTGGGAGTTGAATAATTAATTGAGAGATATGGTTATTTTATTGCAAAATACTCCATTCTTTTTTTAATAAATTATGTTTTCGTGAAATTTGTTGGAATTAAGAAAGGGTATGCGTTAACAAGTATCCTTAAATGATAAAGAAATTTTATAATCACATTAATTCCCTAATGCGCATTTTCCAGAATAAATAAAAGTAAGTTAGAAATTAGGAACTTTTCAAAAATTAAAGGGAGGGCATAATTGAAACAAACAGTGTAAAAAATTCTAAAATATCATTTAATTGCGTACATGAGAAAAATGCTAAAACATCATTTATTGAAAAATGGAGGGAGTATTATGGGAATTGTGGCTTGATATTTTATGGGAATTGTGAGATCGATACTAATTTAATTGTGGTGTGACAGTTGTTGGGATATGAACTCTTGAAAGCACATATCATATAGATATCATTTGTTAGGATTCCCACCTCTTTGTATATATATAACCGGTTCAGGAAAAAAAATTAAAATCCAAACTAACCGAATTTAAGAAATTTTTAAATTGTTAGGATTCCCACCTCTCTTATAAAGTGATGCCTTATATGAACATGCTTACATCTAGTGTAGAGAACTGGATTCTAAGTAATGGTTATTGCACTGTTGCTATCACAATATATAGGAACTTCTTTAGCAACAATGTTATAATACAATAACTTCTGACTTAACCATAACAGCGACTACAACAACTATCAGCAGCTATAAATTCGGCTTCAGTAGTGGAGGTAGCAACTGAGGTTTGCTTCTTGGAGAACCAAGAAATCAGCTTACTTCCTAGAAACTAACAAGTTTCAGAAGTAGATTTCCTATCTATTTTGCACCCTCCATAATCAGAATCAAAATAGTCAAATCAAATTGTGTAAGAGTGGGTAATGTTGTATTATAATATTATATAATGTAACTTTATATCAAATCAATTGTGTAAGAATATATGATGTTGTATTATTATAATAGTATAATATATATATGGGTGGATGGAGTTGGATGGTGAAATCCGGATGTGAAATCCCGAACTAAAACAGGACGGGGGACGTTACGTCCTCCATCCAGACGGGTGAGTCCCAAAACAAACATCGCCTTAAGATACTGCATAATCTTCTTAGCTGCTTCTAGGTGGCTTTCCTTAGGGTTGGCTTGAATTCTAGCATACACTCCTTGTTCGTCCGAGCAATGAAGCGAGCAAGATTGGCTGTCGGGGTCATTGCCAGTAACAACGATATCATCCATATACAAGAGTAGATAGACGATCGAGGAACCTTGAAATAGGTAAAATAGCGAGGAGTCAGACTTGCACTCCTTGAAGCCAATGCCGAGCAGGAAGGAACTGAACCACTGAAGCTGAAACCAGGGCAAGGGGGCCTGGCGAAGACCATATAGAGCATTCTTCAATTTGCAAACATGATCCGGGAGCCGAGGATCAATAAAACCAGGAGTTTGAGCCATGAATACCGGTTTATGGAGATAGTCGTTAAGAAAAGCATTCTTGACATCCAATTGATGGAGGGGCCAGTTGTTGCAAACAGAGAGAGACAAGATAACACGGATTGTTATCGCCTTAACAATCGGACTGAAGGTGTGAGACAAGTCTGTGCCAAGAATTTGGGTAAAGCCTTGAGCGACCAATTTGGCCTTGTGCCGCTCAGTGGAACCATCTAAACTGTACTTGGTTCGAAAAACCCATTTAGAACCAACAATGTTCGCATCCCGAGGCCGAGGAACAAGATCCTAAGTATTGTTAACCCGCAATGCATCGATATCTAGGATCTTCTTGCATTGCGGCCAACCAATCATGGGACTTGGGAGTAGACTTGAAACCACGGGGTTCCGAGGAGGCGGTGAGGGCACTAGTCAAGGCAGTGGAGGCCAATTTTAGGGGATACTTGGACTTGAAGATCCTAGGTTTTGCTCGCGTGACCATTTGGTGAATGGACGACGGTCACTCTATCGGAGTGTCAATGGTCAGCAGGGGTTGCTCAGTCAGTTCAGGTGGAGCAGGTGGCTCGGCAATGGGGGCTGGCGGAGGAAGGTGATCCTCGCCAGGATCAGAGGTGCATGCCGAGCAAGGCAGTGCCGAAGTGGGAGGAATGGACAGCTGTAATACCCAGTATTTTTTTTCACCTTTTACTAATATTAAATATTTAAAATAAATTATAAATAATTAAAATAAAAACCATTTTTTCTACGATTTAATTATGCATTAACTATTTTCATTAGTAGTGAGGGGAATGAAAGGCCTAGACCCTCTATGTACCATATGTTTCTTCATTTATAAAATTAATGGATTGTACGTAGTAATAATATTGGTTCTTTCATCTACATCTCCATCTCACGCTATATATAGTTGGCCGCAGTACATTGTATATGTATATGAATCCATGTCTTTGCCCTTCTCATTTTTAGTAATATTTGTATTAAGTAAAATTATTTTAGTACTTAGTTTGGCTTAAAAGAAATTCGATCAATTGTTATTCTATGTATCGCACGGCTAGTCGATAACAATTACAAGGACTAATTTATACGAGGCTTCCACATATCACGTTTACAATCATCTTTTGAGGTGGGTTTTTAATTGCTTTATTCTCTACGGTGGTTTGTAGAGCTCTATTGCAATGTTATTCATTATTTAATGTTTTAGATAAATGTTTAAGTTAATTGTCTACTATGTGATTTCATTTCTATTGTTATTCTATTGGCAAAGTTTATGGCAAAGTATATTATTATATTGGCAAAGTTTGTGGCAAAGTTATCTAATAGCCAGGGGCTCCAGATGGGGTCCGGGAACGACGGGTCTTCGGGTGTAACCCGCCGTGCTCACGTGTGGAACTATCTTAGTCATTAATTTGGCTTTGGGAAGGTCCACAAACATGCGATTGAAAAGTCTACGTGTGGGAATACCTTAGTCATTAATTTGGCTTTGGGAAGGTCCACAAAACATGCGATTGAAAAGTCTACGTGTGGGAATACCTTAGTCATTAATTTGGCTTTGGGAAGGTCCACAAACATGCGATTGAAAAGTCTACGTGTGGGAATACCTTAGTCATTAATTTGGCTTTGCGAAGGTCCACAAACATGCGATGGTTCACAAAACTCTATTTGCAAAGTTACAATGGCAAAGTTTGCAAAGTATCAATGGCAAAGTATATGTGGCAATGTGAATGTTATTTTCTAAGTTGCAATTACTTGATTATTTATTTTTAGCATTAACTATTGAATGACTTAATCCCACTGAGTGTGTTTGCATGCTCACCCCCAACAATTTACAATTTCAGGTTGAAGAGTTGGGTTTAGGGTTTAGGGTTTAGGGTTTAGGGTTTAGGAGACGATCTATTTAAGAATAAAAGAATGTTTTATGTTTATTTTATTGGATTATGACTTTCTTTATGATTTACACCTAATTAATTAAATTAGAATTTTCACTTGAATTATAGTATAACTGTTTCCGCTGCAATAGTTAACGTGATTTTAATTATATTTGTCGTTACGTCCATTTATGTTATTGTTATAATTTTAAGATTTCAATTTTTGGCACGGTAAAATTAGTTATTTTAACTACTTTTTAAAAGGTCAATATTTTTAAATTTAGGGCGTGACAACAGCTCGGCATCCAAGAAGGATGAGACCACCGCGCTGGTCGGCAGAGGGCGAGCAGAACCTGAAAAGGGAAAACACCCTTCATCAAATAGAGCATGTCTAGTAACAAAGCTTTTGGAGGAGTCGGAATAATAACACCGAAAACCCATGAGAAGGCTACTATATCCCAAGAAGATACTTGGCCGACTGCGGGGAGATAGCTTGTCCAAGGCATAATCTCTTAAGTATGGAAAACCCCGAGAACCAAACGGTTTGAAGTTTCCATAAAGAGGGACAGTGCCGAACAGAACCTGAAACAACGATTGACCACACAAGATGAGGATGGAAGGCGATTAATGAGATGAAATGCAATGGCAAAGGCATCGAACCAAAATTTGGGTGAAGCACGAGCATGGAAAAGCATGAAGACACCAGTTTCAGTGACAGTGAGGATGGAAGCACGAGCAATGGCCAATGCTACCAAAGAGATTATTTGGCTCACACGCTTGCTTCGGGAACTTTGCGCGGGCTCTTCCATCTATCCCCACCGACATAATTATGCAACAACAATAGTGCTATCATTAATTTTTAGTCAGAATTCGGTGGATCATAAGCGTGCTAAGCATATTGATATTGACTTCCACTTTGTTGGAGGATATACTTATCAACTAAATTTGTTCCACCGAATAGCGGCCAACCAATCAGGGGACTTGGGAGTAGACTTGAAATCACGGGGTTCCGAGGAGGCGGTGAGGGCACTAATCAAGGCAGTGGAGGCCAATTTTAGGGGATACTTGGACTTGAAGATCCCAGGTTTTGCTCGCGTGACCATCTGGTAAATGGACGACAGTCACTCTATCGGAGTGTTAATGGTCAGCAGGGGTTGCTCAGTCGGTTCAGGTGGAGCAGGTGGCTCGGCAATTGGGGCTGGCGGAGGAAGGTGGTCCTCGCCAGGATCAGAGGTGCATGCCGAGCAAGGCAGTGTCGAAGTGGGAGGAATAGACTCAGGTGAGGAGTCATTCGAGAAGGACAGCTCGGCATCCAAGAAGGATGAGACCACCGCGCTGGTCGGTAGGGGGCGAGCAGAACCTGAAAAGGGAAAACACCCTTCATCAAATAGAGCATGTCTAGTAACAAAGCTTTTGGAGGAGTCAGAATAATAACACCGAAAACCTATGTGAAGGCTACTATATCCCAAGAAGATATATACTTGGCCGACTGCGGGGAGATAGCTTGTCCAAGGCATAATCCCTTAAGTATGGAAAACCCCGAGAACCAAACGGTTTGAAGTTTCCATAAAGAGGGACAGTGCCGAACAGAACCTGAAACAACGATTGACCACACAAGATGAGGATGGAAGGCGATTAATGAGATGAACTGCAATGGCAAAGGCATCGAACCAAAATTTGGGTGAAGCACGAGCATGGAAAAGCATGGAGACACCAGTTTCAGTGACAGTGAGGATGGAAGCACGAGCAATGGCCAATGCTACCAAAGAGATTATTTGGCTCACACGCTTGCTTTGGGAACTTTGCGCGGGCTCTTCCCTCTATCCCCACCGACATAATTATGCGACAACAATAGTGTTATCATTAATTTTTAGTCAGAATTCGGTGGCTCATAAGCGTGCTAAGCATATTGATATTGACTTCCACTTTGTTGGAGGATATACTTATCGACTAAATTTGTCCCACCGAATCTACAACTGGCGGATATCTTATGAACTACTCTAACATTAGAAATAGGGTCACCAAGAGAATGTGATTCATTGATTATCTCACTTAACCTTTCATTGTAGGATGAAATGGTTTCATCTTCCTTCATTCGGAGATTCTCAAACTTTGTCCCCAACAGTCGAAGCTTAGTCCTTCGAACAATGTCTGAACCCTCACAATGCTCTTGCAACCTGTCCCATGCATCTTTAGAAGTAGAACAGTTAGATATAATTTTAAACATTGAAACATCAACAAAAGTAAAAATAGCATTTAAAGCTTTAGAGTTGTAGCCTGCTGTTGTTATATCATCAGCCGTCCAATCAACTTCTCTTTTGAGTTGAACTTCACCATCTGCATCTGTTGGTCTTTTTGGAGCTTCCCAGCCTGTAAGTACAGTCCTCCAAGCACGTTCATCAATTGACCTGATGTACATACGCATCTTAGGCTTCCAATAAGCATAATTCGAACCATCTAAAACGGGTGGCCTAAGTGCAGTGGATATGTGATGTGTTTCCATTGCTAACCTAAACTAAAAACACACTTGACCAAAGATCTAACCTAGTGTCGTCACGTATCAGCTCTGATACGAACTGAAAGTGTGCTGGGGTGTATAAAAGTGTTTAAGTATAAGTAGATAAATGTTGCACAGAATGTTGAGACAAATAGTGCAACACTGACTCTAACAGAATATCAGAAATTAAGATACACAGCGGAAGACTTGAAACACTAAAAACAAACGAGACACAATGGAAATACTTTTAACATAGATTTTATAAATAAAAATCTATGTCTGCCTTATGGCGTAAATCAATACTTATCTTCAAGTACAAATTTTATGTGAAATGTTACAACAATAACCTTCACAACTGAAACTATAAACGAGGCAGGTGCCAAGTTTAGAAAATGAACTAAGTGTATAAATTATACACTGTTGAAATGCCTAGTCTATCTAATGATTACACTCTCAATAGATAAGAAGACACACAGCCATACGGGTGGTATACAATGTATGATCTAAAATGTAGAACTATTGGCCACAATTCCTAACAGGGAGGAACGCTCGGTCTAGGATATTGCTCGAATAGAACACACTGAATTATGAAGCCTTCAATCGGTATTTATAGAGGTGGTATGCGAATTCTAGAGGCTTCCACATTGAGGTCCTATTTTTTAGGAGCTCAACTTCCATGATCTTTCTAGATCCTTCTTGTATGCTTCAGGTTGTTCTAAATGCATCTAGGCTGTTCTAGCATGTTCTCCAATATTCTGGAATCTTCCAGGTTCCAGATCCTTGTGGAAGCTTCTAGATCCTGCCAGAAATGCGACAACATTTAGGTCAACATTTAATGTAGCATTTCAGAAAAGACTTAGAAAAAATCTCGGAAGGTCAAATTAAGATGTTGTTGATAATGTTAAGGCATTTAAGAATTAACAACATCTACATGTACCTCCATCCCTGATGACACATGGCAAGATGAAAGATCCGGGGTCTCTAAGTTTTTGAGGTAACTTTGCTTGAATAATCGAGCTACACTCCTCGGTCAAATGCACCGTTTCGTACTCCACCATTTTCCTCTTGTTTGACATGATTTCCTTTAGGAATTTGGAGTAGTGGGGAATATGTGTCTGTGCTTTCTCTCCACGACCCCATTTTGTTGAGGGGTGTCGGTGCATGAACTTTCGAGTAAGATTCCTTTATCAACACAATAGTCAAGAAAATTTGTCGTTCGAAATTCAACACCATTATCTGATCGAATACGTTTGACGTCCCGTGAAAATTGTGTCTACACCATTTTAAGAAAATCAATCAAGGAGGTGGCTACTTCTGATTTACGTCGAATGAGGAAAATCCAAACACCTCTGCTATATTCGTCAACAATCGTAAAAAAATAACGTGCACTAAACGTATCGCATCTATAAGGCCCCCATATATCACAATGAATCAATTCAAAGCAATGACTAGTTTTAGTATGACTAAGAGAAAACGACAGTCTAGTTTGCTTAGTGCGTACGCACGAATCACAAAATTGGTCATTTTTCTCTTCATCACGTAAGCAAGAGATATGTCTTAGTTTTCCATTAGAGGCATGTCCCAATCGCCTATGCCATATCTTCGGATTTCCAACGACAGCCAAAATTGCCCCCACTTGTACCGAAGGCTCAAGATAAAATGGACCATTACGTCGTTGACCTACTCCAATCAGCGTCCTCGAGCGTAAGTCCTGGATAACACAAAAATCTGAGAAAAACGTGAATGCACAATTTAATTTTGTGGTGAGACGACTAACAGAAATAAGATTGCAATGAAATTGAGGGACGAATAAAACACGACCCAAATGTAAGCCATTATCCAGATTCACTTTGCCAACCGAGAGGACAGGAACGACCTCACCATTCGGGATTTTGACACACGGCTCAGAATTGTTCATGACGACATTAATTAATGCATTCTTATCACACATAATATGTTCAGTAGCACCTGAATCGATAATCCACGAATTTTGTGAACGCATCGCCATGCCTGCCATGGTGACGATAGGGCCCGAAAAGCTGTCGGAGCCATCGCGATTCTTGACTATCTTGTTGTCACTTTTACCGTCTACCATAATTTAACATGTGTGCGTGAGTATCAAATTAATCACCAAGATCGGTGCTCTGGTACCATGATAAAAGAAATAAACTAAAACTGAATAATTCTCATTGAAAGATTGATACTGTGTATGCAACATCGCATATATATACAATAATGATGATAAGCCCTCTAACTAACTGCATGGGCCGAAATCAATGGAAGATATGACCATATCTGTTACTAACAGATTGCTAACAAATTAAATAATATTTGTTACTAACAGATTGCTAACAAATCAAATATTAACCAATATATATTTGATAACTCCAATAGGGCCGACTTCCTACAAGCAAAGTCGGTTTGCTACTTGTTTGTCGTTTGGTGAGACATTACGTCTATCTGGTATTGTTTATACAAATCCTACATTAATTCTACAGGTCTTTGGTTAGGGCCTTTGAAGTACCTTTCTATCACTCGGACTGATCTTGCTTATGTAGTTAATACTATTAGTCAATTTCAATCCGCTTCAACAACTTACCACTTTCAGGCCGTCAAACGCATTCCTCGTTACGTTAAAGGTGCACTTGATTTTAGCCTTGCATTTACTCGAGTGAAATTTCATTCTCTTGGGTTATTCGGATGCTGATTCGACCCGTACGTATACTCCATCTTTCTAGGCTTGAATCTCGTTTCTTGAGTGCTAATTAAGCAGCAACCCACGGTCGCTCGATCAGTTGTGAGTCTGAGTATCGAGCAATGACCAATGCTACCAAAGAGATTATTTGGCTCACACGCTTGCTTCGGGAACTTCGCGCAGGCTCTTCCCTCTATCCCCACCGACATAATTATGCGACAACAATAGTGCTATCATTAATTTTTGGTCAGAATTCGGTGGCTCATAAGCGTGCTAAGCATATTGATATTGATTTTCACTTTGTTGGAGGATGTACTTATCGACTAAATTTGTTCCACCGAATCTACAACTGGCGGATATCTTTACTAAAAGCCTCTCTCGTCCACTCTTCAATTTTTTTCGTACCAAGCTTTGCGTTGGTCCCCATCCGCATCGCTTCAGGGGATGTTAATTAAGACCTAGAAGATTCTTAATATCTTAGATTATCTTTGTATTTATTGTAATTATTTGTTTGAGAAAATTTCATTTTACGTCCTGTAACTTAGGCCTAATCCAGTTTATATCCTTTAAGTTTTCACTTTTTCAATTTACGTCCTAGGGTGTCCAATTTATGTCCTTTTAGATCCAATTTATGTCCTTTTCGTCGGAAAATTGAAATTCCGGTCAAATAGTCCAATTTACGTCCTTTAAGTTTGAAAATTAAAAATTAAAAATTAAAAAATTCTTTAAAAAATAAAAAATCTCATTAAAAACTAAAAATATCATTAAAATTTATAAATAGTGTAAAATAAAAATAAAAAATTCTAAAATTCTAAAAAAAGAATTAAAAATCTACAATTCTAAAAATTTGAAATATTGGAAATTAAAAATAAAAAATTTCTAAAAATCTCATAAAAACATAAAATTCTAAATATAAAAAATCTATAAATTAAAATTTTAAAAATGTTTTAAATAAAATTAAAAATTATACAATTCTAAAAACCTCATTAAAATGAATTTGACACGGTTCTAAACTTTAATGGCGAAGAGTCCGAATCACGTCTGGTTTTTAATGACATATTAATAATTTTTATTATTCTTATGGGTTTTTAAAATTTTTAATATTTAATCTACACATTTTAAAAAAATTAAAGAGATTTTTAGAATTTTAATGAAATTTTCGAATTTCTTAATTTTAAGTTAAACATTTTTGATTTTTTTGAATTGTAATTTTTTTTTATTTTACACATTTTATAATATTTAATGAGATTTTTAAAAAATTAAATAAGGTATTTTGAATTTTATTTTTCACATTTTATAGTTTTTAATTTTAATGATGTTTTCAGATATTTAATAATATTTTAAAAATTTTAAAGATATTTTTAGAAAATTTATTTATTAAATTTTAAAATTTCAAACTTAAAGGACGTAAATTGGACTATTTGGCCGGAATCCCAATTTATTCCTCACAGTCCGGTGAGTTTGAAAATTTTCCGGCGAAAACGACGTAAATTGGACCAAAAAGGACGTAAATCGAAAAAGTGAAAACTTAAAGGATATAAATTGGATTAGTCCTAAGTTACAGGATGTAAAATGAATTTTTCTCTATTTGTTTCCATACTTGCAGATATTGTACTCTGTTTATATACGTGAATACAATACACAAATCCCTCAATTCGAGTGTGAACATGAGGTTTGAACATAATCAGGCCAGTATGATATATTATTAATTAATCAATCACCATGTTTCACCTGTTTACACTTTACACCAATGTAGTAATCAGCTACATATAATAAAATTATTATCTTATTTCATGAAATGAATATAATATATGTCATAAATTGCTTCAATTATTTCCAATCAAACAGCTTCGTAAAGCCGGCAGCGCCATCTTTAACGTAGATGCCATCACTTCTTAGTTCCCAGTTGCATTCGCGATCAGTACATCGATTCATCCATTTCATTGTAAATGCATCAAATTGCACCTCTCTTTTACCCCACCAAGCATGGCAAAAGAATAATGTGGTGTCAATAATATTAGTACAAAATGACCAATTATAATCCTCGTTCGATTGGAGTGTGTGAAATCCAAGATCGTCGTTTTTAGATTGGCAGTGCAAACTCAGCGTGTCACTGGGGATTTTGTTGGTCACATGAACAGTATAACCATAACCAATTACACATTTTTTAGCCGCTAATAATGTCATTTCTGAAAAAATGCTAGTGCAGAGAATAAGAAAAACTACATGATTTTTCATCATGGTCATTACTATGACTTAATAAAATTAATCCAAATTGGATTGAAAATAAAAAATATTTGACAATTTAAAAAGTAATTTTGTGTTGCCTTTATTTCTATCGGGATAAACCTATAATTAATGAAATTTAATTAGTAGCATATCTTACGATTTCCATAATATTTTCCCATATCTCAAAATTAATTATTTAATTCTCACAAAATCAAAAGGAAAAAAATATTAATTAGTGCTTCATCTTTTTTTTTTTTTTTTTGATTTTGTGGGAGTTGAATAATTAATTGAGAGATATGGTTATTTTATTGCAAAATACTCCATTCTTTTTTTAATAAATTATGTTTTCGTGAAATTTGTTGGAATTAAGAAAGGGTACACTACAAGAAAACAGTGAAATTCCAACAGAAAAATTCCAACGATTTTTTGCATTTTTACCGCTGGAATTAGTGATTCCAACGGTAATTCCAACGAAAAATTGACCATTGGAAAAGATGGTGTTGGAATTGTAAATTTCCAATGAAAATTCCAACGGAAAAAAATTCCAACGGTACATTCCAACGGATAATGAAAGATGGAATTTTGAGTTGTTGAAATATTTTCCAATGAAAATTCCATTGCCAATTCCAACGGTAATTTCCCGTTGGAATTTCTTCCAACGGATTTTGACCGTTGGATTTTTAACTAATGGAAAATTATCCATCGCAGATTCCAACAAAACTTTTTTGGTTGGAATATAAATTCCAACAGGCATTTTTCGTTGGAATATACCGTTGTTGGAATTTTTTCCAACGCATATTTCTTTGTCAATTCCATCCACAATTATCTGTTGGAATTTTCCAACGGATTTTGGCCATTGGAATTTCAACGGTTGAAAAATTAGTTATCTCAAATTCCAACATTAATTCCAACGACATTATTCCGTTGGAATTAAAATTCCAACAAACATATAACGACGGAATATTTCATCGTATAAAATTATTATATGCGCATTCCGTCGTCAATTCCATCGGTATCATTCTTTAGAATTTTATTTCCAACAGTCATGAATTATATGAATTTTTAGTAATTGAAAATTGTCCAATATGTATTCTAACACCAATTTCAATAATATTTTTGCATTGGAATCTGTTTTAAAAGATACCTTTATTTCAATAATAAAAATCACTGTCAAAATCATTTGAAATAACACAACTTATGAACTAAATGCGTGTATATAATCTTGGTAAGCAAATATATAACAATTTCAAAGTCAAGTACATACCATAACATTATAATATAACCAATATGTTCTACGCATCAAAATTATAAATATCAAAGTATTGATCATCCTCTTAATTATCATCAACAACAAAAAGAAACTAAGATCATAACATAAATATTAAGTCCTAGGAATCATCATCATCATCAAATTAGAGGATGTCTCTCATTTGGTTCGACACGGCTCAAACACTAAACATACAACCATTTCCCTTTGATTTCTTCTTTTGAATATCCGGCAAGCTTGAACGCACATGAGCTGACGTTTTATGCTTTCATATTCGCTTATTTTCATCTTCATGCTCAAAATCCCATCTACAATAATTCAACCAAAAAACCAATAACCTTTAGATTTATATATAATCCTGGATTATCATGAAAATATTAATATTCAAGTAGAATGCAAATAAATAATAGTACAAATAAATAGTACAAGCTTTAGCAATTAAAATATATTCATAAGCTTATGACATCACCTGAAAAAGTATAAATCACATGTTCTTCACATTTTCAGGAATATGGCTCCATCAAGCCATGGTTGTTTGTATTTAATCTTAATGGTTGCGGTGATATGTTTAGTAATTTCTCGAGGTAAGAACCTGCTAAACAATGTTAAGAAAACTAATGCCCATTAGTAAAATAAATAATTTAAATGCATTAAAAAAAACAATATTAGAATGTATGTATTTGAAAGTTATACTCGTTTCCATTTGAATGTATCAATAACTTACTAATTGTTGATCCGCACCATGTCGTTGCACTTGCAGATGTTGCCAAAGAACCGTTAACAGAGGATAAATGAGATGTGTGTATGCATTGTTTGTAAGGGCTTTTCGAGATGCTCTCTCAAATGGTGTAGGAGAGCCCACCCATAGATTCTCTCAAATGGTAAAAGAATTTTTTCAAATGATGTAGGAATCCTCAGATGATAAAAAAGTTCTCTCAGATAATATATGAGCTCACCTTAGATGCTCTCATTCTGTTTAGGAGCGCTCTTTATCTCAAATGTTGATTGATCGTCAATATTGCCTCTATCTATACTAATTCTTGAGCTGTTGTATATGCATTACTCTCTAAACTAAAATGATCACTTCTACCTGCAATTTAATTTAAGTTATTTTGATATATTTTTCATTTTTCAAATGTTTTTTCAACCCATCAAACTATAACAAGTTAAAATTGTAATTAAATTAAACTATATATATATTTTTTTGTATATAACACGCACACAACAAGTATATCTGTACTCACTAATAGGAGTAATATACACACATCATGTAGATATATATACACACAACACACATCATGTAGATATATATATTATACACACACACATCACTAATTAGCATCAATATATATATATATATCACACGCACACGACAATATATATATACACACGACACAGATCGTGTATATATATATTAATATATATATATATATATATAAACTCATATACAACACTATTCACTACGAAAAAATAAATAAATACTTACTATTTATCACTGTCAAAATATATACAGTATATATATTTGATTTTAATTTAATTTAATAAGCAAAAATTGCGATTTGGTTTTGAAAAGTAAAATGCAGACACCGAATCGGCTACGCCTCCATGTCGCAAACGATCGGCGATAGGAAAACCGAATCGAATTGATAGTCGGAGTTCCTCTCCCAAACTACCTAATAATCAGTATCACTAATATCAGATTATAAATTTCGTAGGTGTTACCTGGTGTCGGCAAATAAACTAAGGACTGAGATTTACAAGAACAAAGTGTCCAGCGGTACTGACGAAGAACAGCGTGCAACCAAGGTTGGTGGTTTTTCGTTTCTGCGCACGATTTCGATTAAGAATAAGAAGGCATAAATTTAATACTCTACTATACTCATATTCAGATTTGGAAATTGAGAACTTTAGGGTATTCATTTGTGCTTGAGGGATGAGAATATCTAGTGAAATTAGACCCGCCAAAGTTCTGAACAGATGTGAGAATCGAAAAATCTAGGGTTTTCTTGAGGATGAGAAAACAGACTCCTCTGTTTTGTTTTATGGATGAGAACCGCTCTTTTTACTGCTAAGTTCGCAAATTTTTCAAATTTTCATACTAGCGCCAAATTTGATCGGTCAAATTAAATGAAAATAATTGTAAATTAATATTTAAATTGTTTAAATCATACGGAGTATGAAGTATAATTACAAATAATGTTTGAATTTTAATCATATATTTTGAATAAATTTAAATTTCACGAAGGGAGATTTTCCAAAATCCTGACCCAATTTTTCCATCTCAAATTCTTTGATTCCAAAAATTCAAGATTTTATAATTAATACCTACTTTTAATAAATATATTAATTTTTTTATTTATTTTATATTATTTTCAAATTTAAGGTTTTTAATTTAGAAATTATAATGTTTTGAAGGTTTTATTATTATTATTATTTTGCAAGATTTCAATTATTTTTAAAATTTTGCAATATTTTAATACTCCCTCCGGTCCTGTAAAATTTTGCTCAGATCCATTTTTTGGTTTACAAAATATATGTTTATTCTATTTAATATATCAAAATTTAGAAGCTTTATGATTTTAAGATTTATCATACCTAATTTTAATAAATATATTATATTTATGTTAAATAAAATTTCAATTAAATATATTTAAATTTTATTAATCTAAATTTATAACACTACAAAAAAAAGGATTAACAACGACACATTTGTAACTGTCAAAAGTCGATCCGGTGTAAAAAATGGAAAATTTAGTGCATTATTTGATCGAGAGTTATGTAACAATATCGATCACAAAATCAATAACGATACAAATATCCACCATGTCCCGTCAAACAATTCGATCACTATTACTATAACAGACTCTTTGAAAGCTCCAATGAAGTAAAAACACGTAACTAACAATGTATTTACCAAATGTTTACATTTGCAATTTGTATACAAATACTTCCTCCGTTCTGGTGAAATCTATCAATGAACTTTGGACACAAAAGTTAAGAAATCTACCATTTGCAATAAGTAGATGTATTAGAGGTAATGTGATTGACAGAAAGAAAAATATAATAAAATGTTAGAGATAATAGTTTGTCAAAAGGGAATGAATAACTTTCATTGGGACAAACGAAAAATAAAAATTGCACAACTTTCACTAGAACGAAGAGAGTATGTACTCAACTCGTTTGCATAATTTGATACTCCGTATTAGATTTTCAATATAACTTTCATTTGTAGATGCCTCCTCTTGTGATTGTAAAACATTGGAGCGAGGTAAATGACTCCTTTTGGATTAAAAAAATAAATGAACGAATTTTAAATTCACTCATCTTATTTTTAGTTAAAATTGAGAGAGTGTTAAATCTTCACTAAGATTATGTTTGAATGAAGGAATTTAATTTGAGGAGGATTTAAAAATCCTCTCAATTTTAACTAAGAAGTGTGTGAGAAAAAATTTAAGTATTTGAAATCCATTCATAATCCAAATAAGTGGGATGGATTTAGATGGTGGATTTAAAACCCATAGATCAAACCACTCCATCCAAATGGAGCCTAAAATCATTTATTTTTAAGTCCTTCCATTTGAAATGTCTTCTCAAATCAAACCCCCTCATCCAAATAAAGTGATTGTTTATAAATAAAATTGATAACAATTTAAGTAATTAAGTTATGGTTGAAGGGTAATAATGATTTTCATAAACGGTACGAGATTACATTTTGTACGTGGACGAAAAATATAAAACAAATGAGACTACATTTCGTGGACGAGAGTGAGTATTATTTATTTTTCCCTTTGTCTCATACTTGATGACCCATTTTACTATTTTTGGTGTCCCTTACTTAGTTACTTGATAGCTTAATATAATAGATAAGCTAGCTCAGTGTTTTTTATATAATAATAATAATAATAATTATCTTAATACAGAGTATAATGTTTTTTTCCTTGATGTTACCGCCAATACCAAATCTAATATTATATATACCCCTTTTAAATAGTAGTATTAATATCTTAATAAAATAAATACTCTTCAATAAAGAGGCGGTAACCTTCCCTCCTATTTCCGTGATTTTACCGCCAATCCCCAATCCCCAATCTGATATATACGCCTCTCAGACTGAAGTTTCACGCCGCCTCGCCCCGATAGCTTCTCCCAGAATCGCTGTGATTCTATCGCTGCTGTCTTTATTTCTCTTTTATGTTCTATGAAATTATTTACATAGCCTGTTATAATTTGTAGTTGCTGCTAATTTTTCATGAATTTCTGTATTGAAGCTCTACCGCCTTCGCGACGAGCCCTTGGCGGCAGATTCTATGTTACTTGTGGAGTTTCTTTTGGTTATTCTTGACCTACCCTCATAACCTTTGATCCTCATCCGCAAATTTATTACCCAGTAAGAGCTTCTTTATTTTCTTGAATTTTACGTGTGAAAACTGCATTCACATTGTGGTTTCGTATATTTTTCATGTGGATTTATTTTCTTGTTTTTTTTGAATTGTATTCGTGTGAAAACTGTGCTTGTTGGCCAGAGACTCAATCTTACCAGGAACTTGAATGTCTAATTTCATTGCTACTTGGTCTTTTAAACTTGTTTTTGTAGAATTGTGTTTGAAAAGTAGACGAATTATACTTGTGAAATATTTTTATTTCTATTTGGCTTGTACCATAATCTGGATGTAAATTAAATTAGTACATAAGATGTTTTAAATTTCGTTTTGGCATCTCATGATATTAACAATGGTTGGAATGATTTAGAGAAGTAGTTATATTACTAGTAGAATTTCAGTTTATTTGAGTAATCTATGTGTACATTACGGTTCTCTTGATTTTACTGCCAATTCACAAATAATTTATTATAGTTCTTTTCTTTCTCCACCAAGTCTATTGCGTTCACAATTTCATTCCCAATCTTATAAAGTATTAAAAATCGGCGTTGTCTATTTGCAAAACTCAGAAGAATATATTCAATGATTTTTTTTTTTTACAAAACAAAGTATAAAGATGATGCAGCCGGCAAGAATTTTATATGGATCTATATATCTTTTGGAGAAAGGCGGTGGCATCTGGAGTGTTCTACTAGAAATACTAAGACAATAGTTTGAAGAAAAGTCAATCTCAAAAGTGGTCATGGTTTGAAGCATTCACATTGCAGTTCCTTGAACATCATGCTCTTCAATGGTTGATGAGACCATGCTATCAAATCAAATTAGCAGGTTAGATACAAGGCAAATTTTTGTTATATCTATTTCATTTTCCTTTAAAGGTAAAAATGTTCTATCCTTTGCAGCCTCTTATATGTAACATATGATTTTTCACATTTTGCCTTAATTTTATACAAAAGACCTAAGATGTCCTTTATCTTGACCTCTGCTTTGACAATATGTACGTTTTGAGATGGTCTTGTTAGTTGTTCAAGACTTGGGAGGGAGAATCTGACTTTGTGGGGGCATTGTTGCGTAGAGATTCCACTACTCTCTTCGTAGAATCACATATTGGTAAACACGATAATTGGACTTGAATACTATTAATAAAGATTAATAAGATATGTTTGGTGTGATCAATTTATCTGACCAACAGTTGAAACATTAGTAACTAGGAACCAACAACTTGACAGGATTGAGGAGGACAGGCCTCTATTTGATTTATTATAAGTGGAAGAACATAAAATTTTAAGATAAAATACTAAAAATTAAGCATCATAACATTTTTTTATCAAAGTAAATTTGAATATGAAATGTTTTATAGATTGAGTACTATGAGGAATTCATATATGTTCAGGATTGATGTATGCTAATAAGAGAGAACTAAGTTCAATATTCACTAAGATGTATCTTCTTATTGATGTGTTGTGTCAACTAAAGCCTCCTTGGACTTTGTTTGTACTGTTTCATTCACTAAGGTAGATGACCATATAGCTATCTACTACTTTTTGCTATATCATGACAATAATGTCATTTCAAGAAACATGCTAAATTTGTTTCAATTTTTCTGGCCGTAGGTACTTAGTTTGATGATTCTTGAATTGTGCTGGTTTGTAAGGAAAATAGAATGTGGTTAAATTACAAAATTTGTGTTGGAGATCTTTTCTAGTATGTTGAAGCCAAGTGTTATTTGGCTATTTATGAGGTTTCAATTAGTAGAAATTTTCAGGAATGAGTTTTTTAATCTAATTCCTTGTGAGTTGTATATTTATTTCCTCTGTTTCTTTTTAATCTTATTTGTTTAAAGTTTACATTTTATTGTGGTTCAATGAAAGTTTTGTAAATTTGTGTTATTTGATTGGTGTTTGTTGGTTTTGGGAGATTGAATTGCCTACGGATTTTAATTGGTGTCGAGCCTTGAATTAGTTAGGTCCTTAAACTTCTTTTCTGTTGGATTCTCAGTTTTAAAGGATGGTTCCATTTTTTCCATCTTGTTGAGAGGGTTCTATAGTGTCAGATGCTACATTTTAATTGTTTGAAGCAGTTGGTTAATTATTTGATTTTGCATATATAAATTTACAAATTGAAGCAGTTATGTGGGGGGTAGCTGCATAATAAAACTTGAGTTTATTTAGATTTCAAGCACTCGTTTATTGTAATTTTGTATTCGTGCCATTTGGGAGTAAAGAGGAGGGGTAAGAAAATATAATTGTTTGGTTAGTGGTTTTCATAAGTATATTTTTATAATGTTGAATATTGCCACCTATTATTATTGTAACAAAAAAAATATTATCGTCAATTAATGATTAGTGATGAATAATAGCATTACCATGAAAGTAATTTTTATAGCGTGGAACTATGTATCAATTATTATAAAATTGTCACAAATTATTATTGTCACAATTATTTTATCACAAAAATGAAATGTTTTAAAATATGTATTTTATGAAGTTAAATATTGTTTCAAATTATTATTAAAATTGCCATCAATAGTTGGTGGATGAATATTTTTTGTCAATAATTATTTTGTATAATTAATTACAAAAAATAGTTTCGCCTTGAAAACATATTGTAGAGTATGTCATTGAATTTTATCATCCACTATTATTAACATTGTCATGTATTATTACGATGAATGCATTTTGTCACTAATTATTTAAAATAAATATTGACGACAAATAACATTGTCACTAATTATTATTAAATTTGTATTGTAATAAAATAATGTTGTCAATGATTAATATTTCAATAATTAGATGGTGAAAATTAGCATTGTCGTGAAATATTTTCTTATAACGTAAAATATTGTTACTAATTATTATTAATATTGTCACTAATTATAATTGTGACAAAGTAATTTTATTACTAATTATTTTTAATAATTAATGATGAAAAATTAGCATAGTCTACAAAATATATTTTTTCATGAATTCAAATTTCATCACCAATTATTATTAAAATTGTTACATGTTATTATTGTAATATATTTTTTAATATCGTCATGAAATTTACAAATTTGTAATGAGAAATTTTTTATGTGGTGACGAAATAAAAAATTCTCACAGTTTTTAGTATTTTAATGATGGCCAAATTTAATTGTAATGAGAGGGTACCCATCATTTAAATAAATCTTGCAGATGAGAGGACTTTTATCACTAAATTATGAAAATCATTTCATTGGTTTATAATCATTGGAAATTTCGTTGGAATAATTAACAAAAAAGTCCATCGATCTTAATCTGTTGGAAATTTTCTTGGAATTATATATAAAAATATTATTTGATTTAGGAAACCATTTCAATAGAGGAACATCAATGGAATTATTATTTGAATAATTAAAAAAAAAATCCAACGATAACATGTCGTTGGAAATTCTATTGGAATGAAATATAAAAATTCACAAATATAATTTAATTTAGGCAAACCATTCCAACAGTTAAGCGTCAAATGGAATTTTTATTGGAATAATTAAAAATTAATTCCAACGATATTATGTCATTGGAAATTTTGTTGGAATTAAATATAAACATATCATTTATTTAGGAGAATCATTCCAACTTTATGGTGTCGTTGGAATGTTTGTTGGAATATATATTTTAAAATTTCCAATGTCTTTTCCAACGGTAAATTCCAACAGTTTTCATAAGGTGTTGGAATCTCTGTTGGATTTTTCCAACGGTTAATTATGTTGTTGGAAAAACTGTTGGAATTTTTAAAATTCCAACGATTTATTTCTCTGTTGGAATTTTTCTGTTGGAATTTTACTGTTTTCTTGTAGTGGTATGCGTTAACAAGTATCCTTAAATAATAAATAAATTTTCTAATCACATTAATTCCCTAATGCGCATTTTCCAGAGTAAATAAAAGTAAGTTAGAAATTAGGAACTTTTCAAAAATTAAAGGGAGGGCATAATTGAAACAAACAGTGTAAAAAATTCTAAAATATCATTTAATTGCGTACATGAGAAAAATGCTAAAACATCATTTATTGAAAAATGGAGAGAGTATTATGGGAATTGTGGCTTGATATTTTATGGGAATTGTGAGATCGATACTAATTTAATTGTGGTGTGACAGTTGTTGGGATATGAACTCTTGAAAGCACATATCATATAGATATCATTTGTTAGGATTCCCACCTCCTTGTATATATATAACCGGTTCAGGAAAAAAAATTAAAATCCAAACTAACCGAATTTAAGAAATTTTTAAATTGTTAGGATTCCCACCTCTCTTATAAAGTGATGCCTTATATGAACATGCTTACATCTAGTGTAGAGAACTGGATTCTGAGTAATGGTTATTGCACTATTGCTATCACAATATATAGGAACTTCTTTAGCAACAATGTTATAATACAATAACTTCTGACTTAACCATAACAACGACTACAACAACTATCAGCAGCTATAAATTCGGCTTCAGTAGTGGAGGTAGCAACTGAGGTTTGCTTCTTGGAGAACCAAGAAATCAGCTTACTTCCTAGAAACTAACAAGTTTCAGAAGTAGATTTCCTATCTATTTTGCACCCTCCATAATCAGAATCAAAATAGTCAAATCAAATTGTGTAAGAGTGGGTAATGTTGTATTATAATATTATATAATGTAACTTTATATCAAATCAATTGTGTAAGAATATATGATGTTGTATTATTATAATAGTATAATATATATATGGGTGGATGGAGTTGGATGGTGAAATCCGGATGTGAAATCCCGAACTAAAACAGGACGGGGGACGTTACGTCCTCCATCCAGACGGGTGAGTCCCAAAACAAACATCGCCTTAAGATACTGCATAATCTTCTTAGCTGCTTCTAGGTGGCTTTCCTTAGGGTTGGCTTGAATTCTAGCATACACTCCTTGTTCGTCCGAGCAATGAAGCGAGCAAGATTGGCTGCCGGGGTCATTGCCAGTAACAACGATATCATCCATATACAAGAGTAGATAGACGATCGAGGAACCTTGAAATAGGTAAAATAGCGAGAAGTCAGACTTGCACTCCTTGAAGCCAATGCCGAGCAGGAAGGAACTGAACCGCTGAAGCTGAAACCAGGGCAAGGGGGCCTGGCGAAGACCATATAGAGCATTCTTCAATTTGCAAACATGATCCGGGAGCCGAGGATCAATAAAACCAGGAGTTTGAGCCATGAAGACCGGTTTATGGAGATAGTCGTTAAGAAAAGCATTCTTGACATCCAGTTGATGGAGGGGCCAGTTGTTGCAAACAGAGAGAGCCAAGATAATACGGATTGTTATCACCTTAACAATCGGACTGAAGGTGTGAGACAAGTCTGTGCCAAGAATTTGGGTAAAGCCTTGAGCGACCAATCTGGCCTTGTGCCGCTCAGTGGAACCATCTAATCTGTACTTGGTTCGAAAAACCAATTTAGAACCAACAATGTTCGCATCCCGAGGGCGAGGAACAAGATCCTAAGTATTGTTAACCAGCAATGCATCGATATCTAGGATCTTCTTGCATTGCGGCCAACCAATCATGGGACTTGGGAGTAGACTTGAAACCACGGGGTTCCGAGGAGGCGGTGAGGGCACTAATCAAGGCAGTGGACGCCAATTTTAGGGGATGCTTGGACTTGAAGATCCTCGGTTTTGCTCGCGTGACCATCTGGTGAATGGACGATAGTCACTCTATTGGAGTTTCAATGGCAGCAGAGGTTGCTCAGTCGTTCAGGTGGAGCAGGTGGCTCGGCAATGGGGGCTGGCGGAGGAAGATGGTCCTCGCCAGGATCAGAGGTGCATGCCGAGCAAGGCAGTGTCGAAGTGGTAGGAATGGACTCAGGTGAGGAGTCATTCGAGAAGGACAGCTCGGCTCCAAGAAGGATGAGACCACCGTGCTGGTCGGTAGGGGGCGAGCAGAACCTGAAAAGGGAAAACACCCTTCATCAAATAGAGCATGTCTAGTAACAAAGCTTTTGGAGGAGTCGGAATAATAACACCGAAAACCCTTGTGAAGGCTATTATATCCCAAGAAGATACTTGGCCGACTGCGGGGAGATAGCTTGTCCAAGGCATAATCTCTTAAGTATGGAAAACCCCGAGAACCTAACGGTTTGAAGTTTCCATAAAGAGGGACAGTGCCGAACAGAACCTGAAATAACGATTGACCACACAAGATGAGGATGGAAGGGGATTAATGAGATGAACTGCAATGGCAAAGGCATCGAACCAAAATTTGGGTGAAGCACGAGCATGGAAAAGCATGGAGACACCAGTTTCAGTGATACCCGACCATTTTATTGGCGGTGTAAGGACATGACACCCGATGCGAGATGCCATGCACAGACATAAAGCGCGAACAACCTTATTGACGAACTCAATGCCACTATCACTTTGAAAGACCTTGATATTTGTCGAGAACTAGGTGCAAACAAACTGTGAAAAGCGACCAATGTGGCAAAAATATCAGATTTCGCACGGAGAGGATATATCCACGAGAATAATCATCGACGAACACAACATAGTAACGAAAGCCATCTAGAGCAGTTACAGGGACAGGGCCCCAAAGGTCGCAGTGGACCAAATCAAGAATAGCAGAAGCACGTTTTTCATTTATAGTAAAAGACAGAGTTTACTCTTGGCCAACTAGCAAGAGGTGCAAATAGTAGGATTCGGCAAAAGTGAATTAATAGATAGATGCCCTAATCTATTCAAGTCCTTGATAACATTAAAAGGGACATGCCCCAAACGAGAATGCCATAAATCAAAAGAGGCACGAGCAGCATTAGGCGGCTTCAAAGAAGCGACCAAAGCTAGAAGTGCTCGTTCCAACACATACAACCCCTGTTTACATCGACCCTGAGCCACCACTTCCTTGGTAGCTCGATTATGAACAATAAATGATTTGTCAGAAAAACAAACATCAACCGAAAAATCAGATGTGAGTTTACTTATAGATAAGAGGTTCTTGGTGGTATGAGGAACAACAAGAACATCCAAAAGTCCAAGATCCTTAGAAAGATCATGGAAACCAACACGAGAGATTCGTAAAGAATTACCATTACCAACAACCACTTGACCATTACCAGAATAAGGGATCGAGGAATCCAAATTTGAGGCACTGGAGGTTATATGTGTCGAGGCACCGGAGTCTACATACCAGTCAGAAGAGGTTGGCGAGGAGATAGTGCAGGCACAGTGAAATGCCTGGGCTAGATTCGCTGAAGAGTCCTTGGTTGCACGAGCAGAGGAACGAGCAGATTGGCGGGGATCTGGACCGCGAACAAATCGCTGAGGACATTTATTGGCATAATGTTCGCCGCGATAAATTTGACAGCGCGGGACGTATGGCTTCCGTCCCCCACGACCACCAAATAGGTGATTTTGGGCATTACAAGAAGAGTCAGAGAGGCGGCCACCAGCATGGTCGCGATGCTGCAGGCGAGCAGATGGTTGACCACGAGCATAAAAGGCAGTCGAGGAGGGTTTTGCCGAATCAGGCTTGTTCATAATTTCAAAGGCAACAGCCTGATGCAGCAAGTCGCGGAAGGGGGGTACCGGCGATAAGGCCATTTGAGTCTCCGCAAAACCACTGAATTTAGGACCTAAACCCCGGAGGAACCAGTGCGTCATGTCAGATTTGTCCATGAGTTTGTCGATCGCGACAAGTTGGTCACATAAGACCTTAAAGCGTCGACCAAAATCGGCAACGGAAAGAGATTCACGCTTGAGGAGAAGGAGCTCCTCACGAAGTTGAGTGATGCGTGACTGAGAGGAGTAGCTGAAGGCATCTTCTAGGGCAAGCCAAGTCTCACGGGCCGTGTCACATTGTACAACCTCGGCCAATGTTTCCTCGGTGAGAGAGGAGAGAATAAGGGCAAGTACCTTCTGATCCTTCGATTTTCAGGCAGCGATGGTAGCATGGATGGCAGTAGAAGGATCGGATGTGCCATCCACAAAGCTAAGAAGATCGGCACAGGTGAGCATGAGGACAACCTGCTACTTTCACAAGAGATAGTTGGAAGAAGAAATTTTTACCGTAACCATATGAATGAGAACATTCATGGGGATGGAGGCTTCTGCCATTGGAGAGAAATTGAGGGAGACGGGGGAGGCATGAGGCAGAGGCGGTAGAGGGAGGAAGAGAGAAAGAGATAAGGGTTATGGTTTTTAGGTGTGTGTTTGCTCTAATACCATGTGAATAATAAGATATGATCACCGTTAACTCTGGTGAGGTGTGAGAACTTGTATATATAGTGAGGATTTACAATAACCGAATTACACGAATTAAGCAAAATAATAAATGTTATATACAAGGAAAGATATAAACAATAAGTGTTATATACAAGTTATCTTAGCACATGTGTTCCTTGTAAAGTATCACGTGTAAGGTGTGTATACTCAGCTGATAGTGCAACACTCAACTGATGTACTCATCTGATATACTCACCTGATGTACAATATTTAACACCAAATGGATCGTCCAATTAGCAATTGGGGTAAACAGTTGGGACTCCTTGATTGCCATTTGGGATGACATAACCCACCAGGGGAGGTATTTGAAGAACGCGGTCAATCGCTGCAATAAGCCAAAAGAAGACAGTGTTGCACAACATTGAGAGAGGTCCTAGTCCATCCACGAGCACGGGCTTTTCATCGTAAGTATTGATGATTAATTATTACTCCCTTCGTCCCGTATTAACACTATGCAGCGGAAATTAAATTGCATGTAGTGAAAATGAAAGTATTCAAAATTTGTGTAGATTATAAAATAATCTACGCTGTTCACTATATAAAAATATGTGAAACGAATTACAACCTCTTAGAGGTGTACAAAAATACTTCGATGAGTGTAAATAATTTACTAGATCCTACGAAACTATCTCCCTCATAGATCTATGCATATAACCTAGTAAATAAGACCATAATTAACATACTACTATTCGGGTTTATAATAGTAAGAAAATCCACAAGAAGAAACAAGTGTTTTCCTAACTAGAAGCGTATAAAGCGTTTTATAGACTAGTAATCAAATATAGCTTTTCTTCTTATGTATCTTGTGTTGAGGCAGTTACGGTATTTATAAGCATGAGGTACGAACTGCCTTCAACTCCTATGATCATCACAGCCGTGAGATCAAGCGGTTATGATTAACTTCTCTTCACATCTCCTTGAATGTAGGACTTGTTATTTTATGTCTAATAACTTCTCACTCCCACACAGCTGCGTGACCTGGTGTTGCCCGCGTCTTCTAACTGCACTGGGGACATTACTAGACAACAAGTGTAAGATCGGAGTTAGTGAGAAAAGGAAGGGCAATTTTTTATGTTGTCATAAGTACGTGTTGGGAACATTATAAGTTACAACACTCGGCTGTTAGTGTTGGATCATTTTACAAAACACTTAATTATATCAACATCAACACAAATCTTTGCAATGAGTGTTTTTGCGATGATTAAAATTCATTGCAAATGCAATTTGCGACAGTTTTCCCGTGGCAAATCAGAGTGTTATTTTAGGTTGTGTTTGGATGGAGGGATTTAGGTATGAATTTTAAATCCATGATCTAAATCCACTCCACATGTTTGGATTAAATGAATGGATTTCAAATATTTAGCATCTTTTTTAGTTAAAATCGAGAGGATTTCAAATTCTCACTAAAACCATGTCATTTGAAATCCATCAAATTTTAAATCATTTCATTTGAAATCCCCTCATCCAAACACAGCCTTAGTGTTAGTTATGATATTTAATCACAATGTTTCATCTGTTTGCACCAAGTCCTACATTTAATAAATATTATATTAAATTGTTTATCTTATTTCAAAGGTAATGTTTACATTGCTTTAATTATTTCCAATCAAACATCTTTATAAAGCTGCCCCATATGCCATTTTTAACGTAGATGCCACCCCTTCTTGCTTCCCAGTTGCAGTGGCCATTAGTACATCGAACACTCCATTTCATCATAAATGCATCAAATCCGATCGACCTGCTTCCCACCCCACCAAATTAAGATGGCAATTGAATAAGGTGTTGCCGAAAAAAGACCATTCATAATACTCGTTCGATTTGAGTGTATGATATCCAAGATCGTCGTCTTTAGATTGGCAGTGCAATTTCAGTGTTACATTTTGGAGTTTGTTGGTCACATGAACAATGTATCCAGGACTAGCTACACGTACATATTTTAGCTGCTAATAATGTCATTTCTGAAAACTAGTCTATGATTTTTCATCATGATCATGAGCAACTGAAATTAATCCAAATTGGATTGAAAATCACAAATATTTGACTATTTAAATACGTAGTAATTTTGTATCAGGATATCAAACTTATTACTTATAATAAATGAAAGTGTAAGTTTTTGTCACTCGGTTAATTTTGATAGTACAATGCAATTATGGGGTTTGGAATATTGTATCTGTTACACCAGGTCAAAGAAGTCAAATTTTTGACAAGTCAATCATAGTCACCAGCTTGCGTGGCGACGACTAGTCAACCAAGTCAAACGACGACTAGTCAACATTATGAAGAAAATGTAAGTGTGTGCTCGCCCTAGAGTTGTTGACGAGCACATGCAATGTTATCTAGAAAGACAAGTAATTAATTAGGATCATTCAAGAGTGGGCGAGCAAGTCAATTCCCATGGAGAAGTTGTGACGACCAGGGTCTACGGCGACCACCATGGCCCAACTCCTTGCTGAGGGCGAGGACGACCACCACTAAGGCGGTTTAGCATTGAACCGACAGCCCAGAAGCAATAAATGCGATGTCCCATCATCTGTTTGATGGGATCTCAGGGCCAATATGTGCCCGCCACGTGTAAAGGCTGGGCAGCTAAAAAACTAAGTATATAATGCCTAAAAGGCTCATTGTAAAGATAAGTTGAAATTCCTACACCCAAACCAAACCAATACACCTCCAAAGCTCTCAAAGCTCTCAAAGCTCTTTAGCTTCTCCAAGAAGCTACATCTATTGTTCATCATTTGTTCTTCATATATTCATCACAAATCATCCGATTAATCTCCTAATACGCGTAATAACCCCGACATAAATTACATGTTTCTTTATTGCTTACGAAGTCCACATCCAGATCATCCGATCAAAAGCACATACAATAGTATCCTTAGATAAGTAGCTGATACAAATTTCTTTAGTAGACTTTAAATTCTTATATTCACTTACGTATTTAAAATCTCTCTAAGGGAAATCCTCATTAAGGATAAAACTCGAGAAATTTTGTTGCAAATACACCAAAACGACATCGTTTTACTCATATTACACAAATTCTACCATGCAATTGAGTGTATAAATACACTTGGATGTTAATGTTCACTTTACTAAATTTAACATTTGACCCAATTCAATAGAGTTCAAATCCAATTGTATAGGTACAACCAATTGCAACCAAGTATCACTTTATATATTATGTACATATTCTTATATTTATTTATATGTGTATATCTTTATATGGAAATGATATAATGTTCATAACGGACGCTATTTTTTGGGTCCACCTCTTACGTGTCATTGGCACATCAAAATAATCTTGTTTTTATATTTAGTTTGATTTAATTTTATCCGTATTAGATAAAATCTCCATGTAAATAGGAATAAAATCCATTCATTCCATAAACGCTGAAAACAGAACACAAAAAATATGAACGAATTATCATCCGTCATTTAAAAAATACTGAAACGATAATACAACATCAGAAACGGTGAGAATCGGAAAAATTGAAGCATTGTATAGTGTATACAATAGAGAAAAATGCACTTTTGGTCCCGCCATCAACGGACACTCATGATTTTGGTTCCAACATTTTGAATTTTAGTCCTGAAAGAGAAAAACTTGACACATTTGGTCCCAACATCGAAAAAACTGACACATTTGGTCCCACCCACGTTAAATGTTGACGGAAAGACTCACGTGACCATTAGTCATTTATTTTCTCATTAAAAAATAGTAAAAAATATTATTAAAAATTAAAAAATATGTAAAATTAAAAATTTTAAAAATCTAAAAAATTCTAAAATGTGTAAATGAAAAAAAAAAACCCCTCACTCATCTCTCCAAAACCTATGGCCCGCTCGTGTGCCTCCGCCTCAACTTCATCAACACCGTCGTTGTCTCCTCCAAGGCTCCACCGCCATGGCCAAAGAAGTCCTGCAAAAACAGGACCTCGCGTTTTCCAGTAGAAACATCCCCACACCATTCACGTACACGACCATTTTAAGTACTCCCTCATCTGGCTTCCGGCGGCCTCGCGATGGCGCAGCCTCCGTAAATCGCTGAACTCCAACATTTTCTTCGGTTCACGCCTCGTTGCGAACCAGAACCATAAACGCCAGTAACGAAAGCCCTGAAGAAATCGATTGTACTCACATTGAACGCATGTTCTTGGTCAGTTCTTTGTTAATTTTACACATTTTATAATTTTTTTTATTTTTAATAATATTTTTTACTATTTTTTAATGGGAAAATAGTTATTGGGACTAATATCGCTAAGGTTGACTAACGGTTGTCTAAGGTCAACTAACGGTTGACTAACTTTGGGACCAAATGTGTCAAATTTTTCTCTTTCAGGACCAAAATTCAGAATGTTGGGACCAAAATCATGAGTGCCCGTGGATGGTGGGACCAAAAGTGCATTTTTCTGGTATACAATAAATACACATAATTTTAATCGTGTTTGACTAAATTCTTCTATAAAATGCTTAGCGTGATTACGAGGGTTTAGTAAACAAAATACATGTATAATGTCATGATGAGCAATTTTTTTTAAGTTTTTAATGTCCAAGGGGTCTAAACTGGTTTTTTTAGATGAATATATTCATTCCCGTCTCAATATATATTCATTAAATTTCGGCAGTAAAATCTTCACATTCTCCAAAATCAGATGACCGCTTCTGATGAGAACTAAGATCATATCACACCAAAATATTAATGGTGGATGATGATCCGTTCATATTTTCGCAAATATTTATATTTTTTAAATAATATTAAAATTATTTGCGATGAAATTTTGACCCAGCGGGTTACAGGTCGATATCTATTTGCCCGACAAAGACTCCCATCGCAAATTCGCGATGAATATTTCGGTCGTAAATTGAGATGGATTTCAAATTTTCGTTGCAAATCTTTGCGATGAGTGTTTTTGCAACGACTCAAAATTCATCACAAATGCAATTTGCGACAGTTTTCTCGTCGCAAATCAGCACGTTTTTTAGTGTTAGTTATGATATTTAATCACCATGTTTCGTCTGTTTACACCAATTAAGTCCTACATGTAATAAAAAGTAATCTTATTTCAAATGTAATGTTATATACATATGTAATTATTTCCAATCAAAGAGCTTTATAAAGCCGCCCTCTGCGCCATCTTTAACGTAGATTCCATCAGTTCTTGCTTCCCAGTTGCATTGACCACAATTACATCGAATACTCCATTTCATTGTAAATGCATCAAATGCCACCTCCTTGTTACCCCACCAAACATGGCAAAAGAATAAGGTGGTGCCAAAAAAATTGGCATTGAATGACCAATTATAGTCCTCGTTCGATTTAAGTGTATGATATCCAAGATCGTCGTCTTTAGATTGGCAGCGCAATTTCAGTTCTGCATTGGGGACTTTGTTGGTCACATGAACAGTATATCCAGACTTAGGTATACATATTTGAGCTGCTAATATCATTTCTGAAAAAATGCTAGTGCATAGAATAAAAAAAACTATATGATTTTTCATCATCATGACTAAGTGAAACTGATCCAAATTGGATTGAAAATCACAAATATTTGACAATTTAAATACAATGTGGGCAGTGTTGCCTTTATTTCTATTGGGATATGTTTAATATTAGAATTAAGGGAAAGATTTGACCATGTGAAACGATTCATATTTATGTGAATATTATTCTTTGTATATTTGTATTTATTATTTTGATTGGTGTAATTTATTATTTTGATGATGACGTTTGATAAATAGTTGATACTCCCTCCGTCCCCGAAAAGTTTGCGAAGAATCTTGAGCACATGGTTTAAGAAAAAAATGTATAATGATGAGAGTGTTGAGGTGTAATTTTGTAAACTTTTATATATAAAATAAATAAAGTAGGTGGATTGACTGTATGATGGGTCCCAAAAGTAATGGCATGAAGGGTAAATATGTGTATATTATGAGGGTGGGGATTGTTATGATTATTTTTATTTTGGGGTATGAAAACTTTTGGGAGACAAACAAAAAAGGAAAGTATGAAAACTTTTGGAGAAACGGAGGGAGTACAATTTAATGAAGTGTCACCCGGTTAATTTCTAGTATAATGCAATTATGAGGTTTGAATTAATAGATGATATCCTTTGATAAGTAGCTGATACAAATTTCATTAGTAGATTTTAAATATATTCTTATGTCCACTTACTTATTTAAAAATCCCTGTATATATGGACTATGGGAAAATCCTCTTTAATAACACATTATCATATTTGTGATGATTTTTGGACATTCGATATATTTTTAAAATGTAAAAAATTATTGACTAAGGTTTCGTGGTGTAGTTGGTTATCACGTCAGTCTAACACACTGAAGGTCTCCGGTTTGAGTCCGGGCGAAGCCAAGTTTTTTTGTCATATATATATATTTTTTTTTTTACAGTTTTTTGAATAATTATGTGTGATTTGCACCTATCCAGATTACATATAATACAAAAATAGTAGAAATAATTATTTGACTAGTGCAATTGGATTATTCATACTATAATTTAAACGAACTTTCCAACGCACGTTACTTGCACCTTCCTAGTAGTATTGTTAAACGAATGGAGCTGCTCGTAAATTGGAATAATAAGAAGTTTAAGGGTTTTTTATTTGGGTTTATGCTCTTCATTTTGATCTTTATTTTGGTTTTCAAAAGTGAATTCAAGATTCGTGGTTTATGGGTTTATGCCTAAAATTTTTCATCTGTTTGCAACAAGTCCTACATTTAATAAAAATTAAACTGTTTATCTTATTTCAATGGTAATGTTATACATATCTAATTACATTTCTTTAATTATTTCCAATCAAACAGCTTTATAAAGCCGGCCGTGCCATTTTTAACATAGATGCCATCAGTTCTTGCTTCCCAGTTGCATTGGTCATCACTACATCGACCACTAAATTTCATTGTAAATATATGCATCAAACATCACCTCCTTTTTAGCCAACCAAACATGGCAATAGAATAAGGTGATGCCAAAAACATTAGTACAAAATGACCAATTATAATCCTCGTTCGATTTGAGTGTGTGATATCCAAGATCGTCGTCTTTAGATTGGCAGCGCAAGTTCACTGTTGCATTGGGGACTTTGTTGGTCACATGAACAGTATAGTCAATACCAGCTACACATTTTTTAGCCGCTAATAATGTCATTTCTGAAAAAATGCTAGTGCAGAGAATAAGAAAAACTACATGATTTTTCATCATGGTCATGGCTTAGTGAAATTATTCCAAATTGGATTAAAAATCAAAAACATTTGACAATTTAAATACAAGGTAGCACTACAAAAAAACTACATGAGCACACTTTTAGTGGACGGAGGGAGTAGTAACTATGATTGTGTGCTTCATATCTTACTTTTTTTTTTTTCTTTTCGATTTTGTGAGAGTTGAATAATTAATTGAGAGATATGGTTATATTATGTGAATTGTGGCGTGAGATTTAATGCATGGCAATATATTATGGAAATTATAAGATATCTAAATTTATTTTTATTACTTTAAATTAATATTACATGATTAAGAAAATAATGCCAAATTATTATTTGTCTACATAAGAAGCCCTGCATTATGGGCTCATATCAATTTTGATCCTTTGATAAGTAATGGTACAAATTTCATTAGTAGAGTTTAAATTCTTATATCCACGTACTTACGTACGTATTAAAAAAAATCAAGATATATATAGGTGGTTCTTTGATATTCAAATTAATGAATGTTTGAATAGTTAAGTTCAACAAACAAACATGCATGGACGCTAGCACCATTGCCGGAGTTTAGCGGCGACATATTTGCGATGGCCAGAAAATCATCGCAAATTGTGATGGAAATGAGCACTTGCTCAATTATAAGTTTGACTGAATTGATAATTGAAATTTTCTATATATTGTAGAATTTATTGATTGATTATATATGAGATGAAACTTTAAGTGACAAATTTCAACTTGTCATATTTTATTGGGAATATTTTTTTTTTTTAGTCAATTAAGTTATCACGTTTTTTAATTTAGTCCACCAAATTACCATTTTTTAATTTAGTCCATTAATTTTCGGTTTATTTTGATTTTGGTCCAGTTACCTGCTATAGCAGGTTTAATAGGTCATTTTTTAAAACACACCACACCCCCCATAAAATGTTATACACACCCCAAATGTTAAACACACCACACTAAAATTTAAAAATTAATTTTTTATTACAATACACACCCCAATTTTATCCTATTTAATAAATTTTCAAAAATAATTAAATTAAAAAAATAAGAATTCAAATTAATATGAAAAATATTTAAAAAAAACAAATAAAAAATCGCCTAAATCTTCAAAAATTAAACAAAGCTAAAAAAAATAATTAATTTAGAAAGATTTAGTTGATTTAATTTTCTACTGTTTTTGAGTTAATTTTATATGTTTTAGAGGGGGGGGGGGTGAATTTGCATTACTATAATTAAAGACAAAATATTATTATACCTACAAACAAAAATTTATTAAAAAAATTCGAGAGACCTCATTTTACTAATTTAAATTTAACGACTTTTGTTATGTTTTAAAGAAAATTAAGTTTAATTGTTTCAATTCATAATAACAGCTGAAACTATTTTAAAATTTAACGTGCAATCTCGTTGAGACATTAGTCACTATTGGACAAATGTAGAACTTAAAATATACTCCCTCGTATGTTCGATCTGGAGATGTAGACGTCCACGTACAAACGCACATCCAAGCTACAAATAAGTTTCACATAATATTAATTAAATTAGTTAATAACTACATATAATAAAATTTATTAAACGGATTTGCAAGTGAACGTCGATTGGAGGCTAGTGCATGTTAGCGGCTCATTGCACCAAAAGATGTCTTCTCCTCCAGCACAGTTCATCCTGGCCAGACATTTCTGGATATGTATGGTCGGGGTCAACCGAAGTCGCATTCCTGGGCTAGACCATCAAGTCGCGGCATCACATTCGTACGTTATCTTAGTCCTTTGTATCCTTAGTGCCTCCACAAATGAATCCCAAGCTTTAGGTGATCCTTAAGGTGATCGAACATCGTTAGAGTCTTCGGGCATGTTGTCTCCTGATCAATGTGCTACAGTGAGCGTTGTCAGTACATACCTCTCGATGTCGCTCCCAGTATGATCCTTCTTGGTGTCGCTCTCTATGCCGCTCTGGATGGCTTTGATAATGAGAACATTGATAATGACGAGAATGAAGATGTTGGGATTTAGCCCAACTGTGGTTTTGGCCATTGGGCCTACACACAAGGGCCCAACTTGTTGGTGCCCTAGTTCTTGGCAGCCTTCCCATATATTGATTCACCCTTTCCATTAACGTAGAGACGCGTGATATAAACGTGAGATTGGAGAGTGAGAGAACAGTAAGGGTGAAGTGCTACCCATCTTTGTGTTTGGTTATCTCCACTATATCCGGATACAATCCCGACACGTGTCTAAACCCCTTCGTGTAACCCGAGAACGGAGTGGCGGCCGGCGGCACCGAAACTCAACAATGGTATCAAAGCTTGGTTCCGCCGTCGGCCGTCCTGCCACCGTTTATTTCGCCGGAGTTATTCACTGGATCGTCTTCCGCCACCGTCCGCCATCTTTGTGGGCGGAATCTTAGGAACATCCTTCGTCGCTGTTGCGCCACCACCTCTGCCCAGAAATAGATCGCGCCTCCACCACGTCCGCCATCTTCGTGTACGGCCAGATCGGTCGATTATCACCGCTCCAAGCCTGTTGCTCAGCCTCGTACGCCGCGTCGAATCCCCCCGCGTGCAGCCCCCACCGTCGCCGCTCGTCGCCTTTAGCAGCGCCGCCGAGTCACGTGTCATGTCACGTCGCCCCCTCTATGTTTGACACCGCGCCTGCTCGCCTGAAGTTATCGCCGTAAGAAGCCCCCCTCTGCGCCGCCTTACTATTGTCGTCGCACAGATGGCTTCGGCGGTTCCATCTGCTGCTGGTAAGGAAGGTATGCTTCCTTCCTTTTGTTGTTGAAGAAGGTAAGATTTTGTTGCAGCATGTAGGAGAGAAAAGGTAATTTTTTTCTTTCCTATTTTTTTTGTTTCTGCCGAACACACGAAGGTGTAGAAGGTGAATTAATTTTTTTTATTCTGTTTCTGCAGTAAGATTAATTAGGGCAGAATTTATTTTGGTCTTATGTGCTTGCTAATGTTGTGCACTTATCTGCCCACTGTAATTGTTTTAGCTTCTGCAAATTAATTGGATTAATTAATGCTGAAATTATTTATACTATGGATTAGTGTCCTGTAGATTTTAGATATCTTTGTGAATCCTGTATCTTTGTGATTTTATTTACGTACGTCTTTGTGCATCGTAAACATTATTGCTTTCGCTTTGTTCTCTGTGATGTTTTTCTTTGTGCTACGTGTCTTTGTGTATTTGCTTGTGTGAGGTTTCTTTGTGAAATTTTTATAAGTCGCTTTGTGGTTAATCTCTTGATGCATGTAATTTGCTTGCTTGGTGTCTTTGTGGTTATTTTCTTTGTGGATTTTCTTTGTGCTTATATCTTTGTGTTGCTTTGTGATTTCCTTTGTGATGCATGAGTAGATAATGGGTCAGTGCGAAGGTGGGGGAATGGTTGCATGTTTATATGTATGTGTGTTATGCATGACTTCATACATTGTGGTTTCATGTTTTCCCCCTAACCCATATACATCTAGTTGCATGTTTATTTGTTTCTTTATGTTTTGAGATTATTCCTAGTAAGGTGGAGTGATTTTGTCTTTGTGATTTATGTGTTCTTTATGATATCATGTCTTTGTGCCTTTGTGTGAGTCTTTGTGAGTGGGTGGAGCTTGTCTTTTTATTCTCTTTGTGAATCTCTGTGATTGCTCCAATTGAGGTGGAGCACTATTTGTGTTTTCTTTGTGGACTAACTTCTACGTACGTAGATAAACTTGGTGTGTTTCTTTGTGTGTTGTCTTTTGCAGGTACGTGGAAGTGTGCAGCGATGATGACAAAATTGTTTGTGGATTGTGGATTGTAGTTGGGGATGGCCAAAAAGGTGGAGAAATGTTGGGATTTAGCCCAAGTGTGGTTTTGGCCATTGGGCCTATACACAAGGGCCCAACTTGTTGGTTCCCTAGTTCTTGGTAGCCTTTTCATATATTGAGTCACCATTTCCATTAACGTGGAGACGCGTGATGTAAACGTGAGATTGGAGAGTGAGAGAATGGTAAGGGTGAAGTGATACCCATCTTTGTGTTTGGTTATCTCCACTATATCCCGATACAATCCCGACACGTGTCTGAGCCCGTTCGTGTAACCCGAGAACGAAGTGGTGGCCGACGGCACCGAAACCCAACAGAAGAGTATGGCAACGTGGACGATGAGTACTTCTATTGAACAACATTATACTTTTAAAATAATATAAAAATGATTTGCAATAAAATTTTGACCCGGCGGGTTACGAACCGTTATCAATTTGCGACAAAGACTCCCATAAAAAATTTGTGATGAATATTCTGGTTGTAAATTTGCAATGGATTTCAAAAAAATTTCACAAATCTTTACAACGAGAGAGAGAGATGTAGTACCTTAATAGAAAGTTTCTCAACCAGCGAAGAGAGGCAGTGGCGTGAGTAGATTCAGGAGCGTTGCGGTGGCGTATTTCCACTCCACGAGCATCGCGGCGATGACTTTCCAGTGGGTGAGTATGGAGGCGGAGAGGAGATCGAGGAAAGGGGCAGTGTGACTTGGTCCAGGAGCGTTGCAGTGTGACTTGGTTCCGTTTAATATTCATGGCGATGCCTTTCCAGTCGCTTTCAAGTGGCGGCGGCAGCTTCACAGTCCGGAGAGGGAGAGAGAGAGGGGGATGTGTGAGAGAAATAAAGATTTGCGCGAGAGAGAGGCCTGTTTCGTCAATATATAGACGGTCTCACAAAATCGTCTATAAACGATCAGTAAAATGGGCGGTCAAATGAAAAGTTTGGAACTTGGAATATTAGAGACCAATTATAGACGTTCATGTGGTCTCAAAACTGAATTCAAAAACTGAAATCACTACAAAATATTGTCGAAATGGCGAGGAAAATTCGCGAGTGTGACTAAGTACTTGCAATTTCGCGAGTGATAAGGTGAGTGGACCAAATGTGGAGTAAATGGCGAGAGATTTTATTGCACTCGCGTAATGGCGAGTGCATTTAACAATACTTGTGAATTGACGAGCGCGTACACGAGGGACTGTACTACACTCGCAAAACGACGAGTGCAGTTGATTACTTGGAAAATGGCGAGGGATTCCAGTATACAAAACTGTGAGGAAGAGGCACCTTCACGCCGCCGCCGGAGCCACGGATCAAGCCCAATCTTCAATTATTTGTGTTCTACACTTCGACGAGATCATTTCTACGATAATAAGTTTATTATTTTTCATTGGTTAAATTTGAAGTTATATATATATATATATGTATATATGTGTGTGTGTGTGTGTGTGTGTTTATTTTGTATATATATAAGTATATATTGTATATTGTAGGGAATACACAAATGCATTCTCATTGAGGCTTAGTCGAAAGCAGTCGTGGTTCGACAACCACCGAAAGTTCTTACACCCGAATCATACATGGTGAATGAACAAAACTGCATTCATGGCCGGAGTAGTAGTCACAGATGATCCACCGCCTATCCGAACGGGTGCGAGTCTCCTACACGAAATTGATCATTTGGGATTTAGAAAAGTTACAAAGGAGGGTGTTGAGGCCCACAACAAAAAACTTTTTTGGAGGGTGGAATGCTATTTATTTCAACTTTAATAATATTTTAATGTTAATTTTTACATATGAGTGGACAGGGTTCTTCTGGACTGGGAGAGGTAGAGGTAGAGGAGAGCGGTCCTCTACCGGTACATCGGTGGATGAGACACCGAGTGTACCCATACCATATCTATTTGCCCGACATAACCGAGATCATACAGATGCCCCTGATGCAGGGATCGACCCCCCAGCCATATTATACACAGGTGCCGCCACTACAAGAAACAGGGGGAATAGCGACGAAAAATTTGCGACAAATCTAAATTTCATCGCTAAAATCAATTTTTAGCAACGAAATAGAAATTTTCGTCGCTACATTGTTAGATTTAATATTTGCAACAAAATTTATATATTTTGTCGCTATATTAGCAACAAATCGCTTCATTTTGTTGTTAATAATCAAAACAACAATGAAAATTATATTTCGTCGCTAATATTTTGCGATGAAATATAAATTTTTGTGGCTAATTTCTTAAAATTATTTTTTGCAACAAAATTTATATATTTCATCGCTATATTAACAACAAATTGCTTCATTTTGTTGTTAATAATCAGAACAACAATGAAAATTATATTTCGTTGCTAATATTTTGTGATAAATTAGAAATTTTCGTGGCTAATTTCTTGAAATTAATTTTTGCAACAAAATTTATATATTTCATCGCTATATTAGCAACAAATTGCTTCATTTTGTTGTTAATAATCAGAACAGCAATGAAAATTATATTTCGTTGCTAATATTTTGCGATGATATAAAAAATTTTGTTTCTAATTTCTTGAAATTAAATTTTGCAACAAAATCTATATATTTCATCGCTATATTAGCAACAAATTGCTTCATTTTGTTGTTAATAATCAGAACAACAATGAAAATTATATTTCGTCACTAATATTTTGCGATGAAATAGAAATTTTCGTGGCTAATTTATTGAAATTAATTTTGGCAATGAAATTAAAATATTTTATCGCTATAATAGCAACGAATTGCTTCATTTTGTTGTTAATAATCAGAACAACAATGAAAAGTATATTTCATCGCTAATATTTTGCGATGAAATATAATTTTTTTGTGGCTAATTTATTGAAATTAATTTTTGCGATGAAATAAAAAAATTTCATCTCTAAACTAGCAACTAATTCTTTTATTTTGTTGTTAATAATAAGGACAACAATGAAAATTATATTTAGTCGCTATTATTTTACGATGAAACATATTTTTTGTGGCTAATTTCTTGGAATTAATATTTGCAACAAAATTAAAATATTTCATCGCCACACTTTCAACAAATTATTTTATTTTGTTGTTAATAATAAGAACAACATTGAAAATTATATTTCGTCGCTAATATTTTAGCGACAAAATTGAAATTTGCTTGATTAATTTTGTGGGTTTAATATTCGAGAGAAAATTAAAATATTTCATCACTATATTAGCAACACAATATTTTATTTTATTCTTAATAACCAGAACAATAATGAAAATTATATATCGTCTCTAATATTTTAGTGATGAAATAGATTTTTTCATGTTTAATTCTAATGAATTAAAAAAGGTTGTCGTTTAAACATAATAAAGGAAAAACGTTTGAGTGCATGCACAATGTGAAATAATAGAGACGATTCCAACACTATGATGTTTGAAATAATAGGATCAATATAATTTCATTTACTTTTACTTTTACTCATTAATTTGACATATTAAGTTTTTTATTTGATTTATTTTGGGGTATAATTTTTTGATTTGATCATTCTGTATAATTTGTTTTATGTTTTTCTGTTTTCTTGATTTCATAAATTATTTATTGTTATTCCCGCTAAGAATGAGGGAAGAGTACTACTTCAACTATGCATATTAAATCAAGAAAATCGGTTTATATAATTAAATGTTTAATAATTCTCCATATTTTGTGTCTTATAAATCAGTTTGAATGTTTATAAAAATATTTATAAATATTACGATGCAAATGAAGATGGACATAAAGATGAGAGGATGAAGATTGGATGTAATATTTATTATTTTTTTTAAATTGTTAAAGTAACATTGATTTTTTACAATTGGAATTGCTTTAAAAATTACAATATATATACAAAAATATATACATATATACAAGTTAAAAATTAATCAATTAATATATGTGAAATAAATTATTAAATAAGTAAATTAACTAAATTAGTAAAAATTGAATACATATATAATTAATATTAAAAACTGAACCAAAGAGTTGTCTGCCCGAGTGGTGGGCGCCCAACTATGGGCGCTCACCCACCCGGGATCGATTCCCACCAAGACCAAATAAATAGTCATTTAAATAAAATGGGGGAGGGGGGTATGTGGGTGCGGATCGGGTTGGGTTAGGGTCGGGTGTGTGTTGGGTGCGGTACGGGTTAGGTTGGGGCGAGTAGGGTGTGGGTTTAGAGAACGATTGGGTTAGGGTTTGTTGGGGCGGGTCGGGTGTGGATTGGGTACGGGTTGGGGCGGGGCGGGGCGGGTGTGGGTGTGGGTGCGGGTTGGTCGATTGTGGAAGTGGGTTTAGAGAATAATTCGTAAATCGGATATCCATAGCCAAATATTAGCGACAAAAATATGGGTTTCATCACTAACATTTGCAACGAAATTAAAATACTTATTGCAAAAAAATTAGGCACAAAGTAAGGAGCTACTATTTTAGACACGAAAAAAATTTATCGCTAATTCTAATATTTTCGTCGCTAATGTGAGTTAGCGATGAAATAATTTCGTCGCGGGATTTGTTGCTATACACCCGTCGCTAACGTGTTTGTGACAAATATTTGATTTTCCTCGCAAACATTTTGCGATGAAATTCATATTTTCGTCGCGAATATTTTGCGATGAAACTCAAATTTTCGTTGCTAATATTTTGCGATGAAACTCAAATTTTCATCGCAAACATTTGCGATAAAATTAATTTTTTTGTCGCAAACACGTTAGCGACGGGCGTATAGCAACAAATCATGCGACAAAATTATTTCATCGCTAACTCATGTTAGCGACGAAAATATTATAGTTAGCGACAAATATTTTCACGGCTAAATCGCAGTTTTCTTGTAGTGCGCCTATGTATTCACCTATACATGAACCATCCCCTCCACCGATGCAGGAACCAGTCGGCCTTCATCTGTCGGGACACAGGCCAACATGGCGTTTGATGCACCCGAGAGTCGAATCCTACTTTGGATCTGTTGTGGGACGTAAGTATAACATATTTATTATTTTTCATTAGACGTACGTATAACATGTTTATTAATTTTCATTATTAATTATGTGCAACTTGTTAAGTCTTCCCTCCAAATCTTTGACCTCACGTGGTGCGGGTCCTCCATCCCACGTGCCACGCCCCCCAGTGCTTCTTTAAATCTTTTTGTCGCTTATCTTGTTCAACCTCGTGAAAACATAGAGTGTCTTCTTGGAAACCTTAGAATTCTCCACTCTTTTTGGTTCTTGCCAAAAGGGACTCCATTCACCGAGGTCTGCAAAAACATTCCATGTGCATCTCTGTAAACATCCCTCTCCAGAATACCATCCCATGGCAACGGACACCCTGTCAGTTTCGGCAACAAGTAGGCCTCAATCAACTCGTCGGTCACTCGGGTCGAACCGAAATCCCACTGGTACACTACCCATATTTCAGCTATCCAACTCTAAATCTTTATCTCCCTCCTTTTCTTTTCTTTTCTTCCTCACTCACGTGTACTTCTACTTGAAACTTTAGTACTCTCCCTTGGCTCAATATAATCTTAGTGGTGTTTGCAAACAAATAGAGGGAGATTTTTTATTAACTGCTACTATTTGTTTTAATTCATGGTTGTACTTAAAGTAATAATTTGCTAGGATACGGGTTCAATTTTTTTTATGCAAGAATATGAAAAAACTAAATAAAATACTAAAAAATCGAATAAATCATTAAAAAGTAATTAAATTGAAAAGATAATTAAAAATAAATCTTCAAAATTTATTTGATTTATTTAATATTTTAAGATTTTATTTTAACTTAATTGATTTTTAAAGATTTTTTCTTTTTTGAGTAAAAATTAAAAAATAAGAAAAAAAAAGCGGTTTATTGGGGTTTGAATGCAGTAAACGAATCAAATGATTTTGGTCGATTTCGTATTCATATTCGAAATTTTATAATTTAAATTGGAATACAAATATTTTTTTGGGTTTGATTAGTAAACAAATTCAAATACAAAATTATGCTCAGGTGGCATTTGTTCACGTCATGCACGAGCCTGTTGGGCATCGGCTTTTCTTCCACGTGCACATCATATATATAGTATTTGAAAAATAAACGAATACGAATTTCGACTACTTTCACGATTACGAATCGAATGCAGTGGAATTGTTTGTATTGAGTTTTGCGGATGCTATGTAAAAAAGGTTGAGTTGTTCATCTCTGATTTGTGTTTCTGCTCTTCGTTTTGATCTTGATTTTGGTTTTCATTGATGGGTTCTGTTTCAGCATTTCGTAAGTGGACTTCATTCATCATCTTTCTTTATATTTTCATGATTCTTTTCTTTCCTTTTATCATTGCAGGACAGCTTGTTACATTCTCAAGCGTTTTGGGTCAGTAAAGAAATTATTGCTTGGGATGTGGACGCTGGAGACAGCTCCTACTGTCTCTACGCCAGTAAAAATGCCACTATCTCTGTTGTAAACAGGGAAATTAAAGGTTTTCTTATCACTAATAATGCTTCCTTATTATTACTTCTGTTTAATATTTTCTGATTGTTCAAATAGGGCATGATATAAGAATTAAGCTTGAACAAAGCACAGAAAGGCTTCCAGAACATGTGAGGCTCATATATGAATCTATTTCATAATAAAAGAGAAGTACGTTGTGCATATATCTCAGACTCAGAGTCTATGAATTGTATGCTGTCAGGTGATTGAAAAATTTCCTCATATCCGAGATTTCAAGCCCTTCCGAATCCCTCCAGATTTGGAAGTCACAAGTTTGTTAAAGTACCAATGGGGGCTGTTGCTGCTATAAGCTGTAAGTGCAAATGTGCAATACAAATCGGGAAATAGAAGCCTGTTCTGAATTTATTCTCAATTATTACGTATGACAGCTCATGGAGAATGCGTCAGCATTACCGGTCTGCAGTTACCAGGAGTCCTTGATGAACTGTTCTGTTATGATGGTCCCCTAGGCGCTGTTTTTTCACCTGAAGCTGTTTCGCTGTACCTTTGGGCACCTACTGCACAAGTTAATACACGACTAATTTTCTTTTTCTCTTTCTCATCCCTTTTCGAATCTTGCTCTGAATTACTTTGGTATATATTTTGATTATGTTATGACATTAATAGAACGTGCATGCGCTTATCTATGCTGAATCGAAGGCGACAATCTCTTAGAAGTTGTTGACCTTGAGGAGTCGAATGGAGTTTGGAGTGCTAAAGGGCCAGTGACTTGGGAGGGCTTTACTATGTCTATCAAGTCTGTGTCTACCATCCTAGCACGTTGCAAATAGAAAAATGTATTTTTATTATATTTTTATTATATTTTTATTATATTTTTTTGCACAATTGCTCAGTGAAATAATCAATTGACTTTAGCATTAACAGGCTCACATATGTTTGTGGGTGTAGGCTGTCGGCTGATGGAAGACGAACGCTCTTTGTCAATGTTGATTCCGAGGCTCTGAAACCTGAATCATGGGACCATTTGGTGGATGAAAAACCAAATCTTCTCTCATTTTGTGATGTCAGTATTTATGAGTTGCATATAAGAGACTTCAGGTACTTAACGAATCGTGGAATCATTTGGTGGACGAATCTTTCTTGCAATTTTCTGTGTCAAATTGTATAGTGATGCTCGTCTGAATTTTCAATCCTCTTTTTGTCGGAGATTGTAAACTTTTTCTATTGGTTCTTATTTTTTTATTTTGGTTGCAGTGCTAGTGATGATACTATTCCATCAGATTTACGTGGTGGCTACCTCGCCTTTACTTGCCCAGTAGTCTTCTTGCCTTGGACTCATTTCTTTCTATCAACATCTTCTGGTTCTTTTCACTTTACTATAAGTCTATTAAATCCCTTATTATTATAATTTGTTTTTGGTTGAAGGAGTCGGCTGGAATGCTTCACCTTAGAAAGTTATCCAATGCCGGTATCACACATGTTCATCTGCTGCCAACTTTCCAGTTTGCTGGTGTTGATGATGACAAAAGCAAATGGTAGAATGTAGGTATGCAATCATTTTTTACTGTGCTTCTTTCTTATTTCTAATGGCTCGTTATTGCTTATATATGTGTGTGTATGTACTTGTTATCCCTTATGCAGATTTTCAAATGCTCAAATGCATTCCCACCCGACTCTGATGAACAACAGGCTTGCATTACAGCCATCCAGGATGCAGATGGCTATAATTGGGGGTGAGATATTGTCTCTAAAGCATAATCATAGTTAAAAAATTTGTGTTTCTATTCTTCTTAACTAATTTTATTTGTTCAACGCCCTATTGGTGGATAAAAAGCTATAATCCTGTTCTCTGGGGAGTCCCGAAAGGAAGCTATGCAAGTAATCCTAACGGGCCCTCCCGCATAATTGAATTCCGCAAGATGGTACAGGTAAACAACATCGTTCTTGCTTATAGTACTTGGCCCGGTATAAGCTGGGCAGTTTTAAAGATGATGTATGTATTTGATGACAGGCACTCAATCGCATTGGTCTTCATGTTGTATTGGATGTTGTTTACAACCATTTACACGCTAGTGGTCCCCACGATGATTACTCCACCTTAGACAAGGTAAGTAAACTTAATTATGCATGGTGCCTAATCTATCCATAACACCAAGTTAAATTGCAGATTGTTCCAGGTTACTACCTTAGAAGGGACCTTAATGGCTATATTGAGAATAGTACATGTGTAAACAATACGGCTAGCGAGCATTACATGGTTGAACGGTTGGTAATCGATGACTTGTTGCATTGGGCTACTGATTACAAGGTTACTATTGTCATTTAAACACTCACATCATTTATCGCGCTTGGGCTTGTTCGTCCCTCATGTCTACGACATTTCTGGCAATTATCTGTATTGTAGGTTGATGGATTTCGTTTTGACCTCATGGGACATATGATGAAGCGTACAATGGTGTGTCTTGTTTGTCTTTCTTTTTTTGGAAAAATAGTTTCCTTAGTCTTGTAAGATACCCCTATTTCGAATGCAGTCCTGACGACTTTTGCGAATTGAAAATAGTCCTATAACTTTCAATATTTAGACATTTTAGTCCAGTAATCGGATATATGAGGTGAAAACATCCTGTTGACCTATCATATTCTGCCACGTGAGCAAATCAGACCCTGCTACGTCAGCATCAATTGGATGTTTCATCTCCTACAGCCAGTTACAGGACTAAATGTCGAATTATTGAAAATTATTGGACTATTTACAATTCTTGAAAGTTGACAGGACTGAAATCGAAATGAAGGTAACTGACCAGACTAAAAAACTATTTTCCTTTACTTTTCTTTTTTCTCTTTGATATAAATTCTGGCTTGAATCAAGATGAGTCATGGCATAGAGAGTTAATGTCGCATCAAAGACGGACTTGGTGGTGGGATTTTCCACCATGATCAGCGGTGAGAAAAAAGCAAGAAAGTGAGGGGGAAAAGAAATGGCCTAGTTGGTTAGGCTGATACCATGTAAAGTAAGAAGACTCTCTCAATTGAGAGAGCAAGAGTATATTGAGAAGTATTTATAGAGTTTACAAATAGTAGTTGAAACCATAAGATAACTAACTAACTACTCTAGATTAACTTTAATTAACCTTTCTTCTTCATTCAACAACCGAATTTGACAGCCAGCCTAATTCATCCCCCAATTACCAAAATCATTGTTCCTAGTTGTAAGCCCGATTCGACTTCTACTTCCTTTGTCAGGCAGTATTTCTTGCAGGAAAATATGGGAGTGTAATAATCCCATACATCCTCCAACACAGTGAGGCATTGCTTACCTTTCAAAGTTTGGTCCATGTTGGTTGAGCAAGAATGACTTGTTTGAATTCTTCTAGCTTCCGTCCAAGGCTTACTCTCACCCATGCACGACATTCGAACAACTCCGATATATCAAAATCGTCGAAGATCAACTTACATGAAAAGGTCGGGAGCCACCCAACTATCTACGAGTGCGCGCTTCTTTGAATTCATTTTGCTCTTTGCATAATCCAACCATATTTGATGATGCTGATGAAACAGCTTCTTCATCTTCATCTTGTTCTTCAGTGTTTGGATTAATGAATCCATTTTTTCGACCATTTGATTAAACTCAACGCAACAACTGGGCTCGTCTGTGGGAAAATTGAGTTAAGACGTGAAGTTTTAATTTTGATTGTTCGTGATTTGATTCCTCTCATACCTGAACATGGTTGAGGAACAAGGGGATTATCGATTTCAAAAAAATATGATCGAGGAGATACGTACATGTTGTATCTACCCCAACGATTATATTATTCCGAATAGAAAGAAAACCTTTATAATGCCTTTCTCCATGGGCGTCTTGACACCCCTATTTATATGGAACAACCTATGGGGTAAGTTGATCCCGTTTTTCCTTCACATGTCTATCGTTTGAACAAAGCTATATATAACCTCCAACATGCTCCTTTGGCCTGGTGTCGCCGATTCAGTGATTTCCTGGCGAGTCTTTGTTTTACAAAGTGCAAGGCGGACACTTCCCTTTTTGTTTGCTCTCTTGGTTCTCGTTATTATATTTGTTGGTTTATGTGGATGATATCATTGTCAGGGGGAATAACTCGGGATCGATTGATCAAGAGTCTCATAGATCGTAGTTGTCGTAAATTTTCCATTAAGGACCTCGGACACCTCAACTACAGTTTTTGGGTCTTGAGGTTACTTACATTGATCAGGGCTTGTTTATTTCTCAATCCAAATATGCTTGGGATATAATAAACAATGGGCCGACCTCCTACAAGCAAAGTCGGTTTGCTACTTGTTTGTCGTTTGGTGAGACATTACGTCTATCTGGTATTGTTTATACAAATCCTACATTAATTATACAGGTCTTTGGTTAGGGCCTTTGAAGTACCTTACTATCACTCGGACTGATCTTGCTTATGTAGTTAATACTATCAGTCAATTTCAATCCGCTTCAACAACTGACCACTTTCAGGCCGTCAAACGCATTCCTCGTTACGTTAAAGGTGCACTTGATTTTGGCCTTGCATTTACTCGAGTGAAATTTCATTCTCTTGGGTTATTCGGATGCTGATTCGACCCGTACGTATACTCCATCTTTCTAGGCTTGAATCTCGTTTCTTGAGTGCTAATTAAGCAGCAACCCATAGTCGCTCGATCAATTGTGAGTCTGAGTATCGAGCGATGACCAATGCTACCAAAGAGATTATTTGGCTCACACGCTTGCTTCGGGAACTTCGCGCGGGCTCTTCCCTCTATCCCCACCGACATAATTATGCGACAACAATAGTGTTATCATTAATTTTTAGTCAGAATTCGGTAGCTCATAAGCGTGCTAAGCATATTGATATTGACTTTCACTTTGTTGGAGGATGTACTTATCGACTAAATTTGTTCCACCGAATCTACAACTGGCGGATATCTTTACTAAAAGCCTCTCTCGTCCACTCTTCAATTTTTTTCGTACCAAGCTTTGCGTTGGTCCCCATCCGCATCGCTTGAGGGGATGTTAATTAAGACCTAGAAGATTGTTAATATCTTAGATTATCTTTGTATTTATTGTAATTATTTGTTTCCATACTTGCAGATATTGTACTTTGTTTATATACGTGAATACAATACACAAATCCCTCAATTCGAGTGTGAACATGAGGTTTGAACATAATCAGGCCAGTATGATATATTATTAATTAATCAATCACCATGTTTCACCTGTTTACAATTTACACCAATGTAGTAATCAGCTACATATAATAAAATTATTATCTTATTTCATGAAATGAATATAATATATGTCATAAATTGCTTCAATTATTTCCAATCAAACAGCTTCGTAAAGCCGGCAGCGCCATCTTTAACGTAGATGCCATCACTTCTTAGTTCCCAGTTGCATTCGCGATCAGTACATCGATTCATCCATTTCATTGTAAATGCATCAAATTGCACCTCTCTTTTACCCCACCAAGCATGGCAAAAGAATAATGTGGTGTCAATAATATTAGTACAAAATGACCAATTATAATCCTCGTTCGATTGGAGTGTGTGAAATCCAAGATCGTCGTTTTTAGATTGGCAGTGCAAACTCAGCGTGTCACTGGGGATTTTGTTGGTCACATGAACAGTATAACCATAACCAATTACACATTTTTTAGCCGCTAATAATGTCATTTCTGAAAAAATGCTAGTGCAGAGAATAAGAAAAACTACATGATTTTTCATCATGGTCATGACTGACTTAGTGAAATTAATCCAAATTGGATTGAAAATAAAAAATATTTGACAATTTAAAAAGTAATTTTGTGTTGCCTTATTATTTGATAAACCTATAATTAATGAAATTTAATTAGTAGCATATCTTACGATTTCCATAATATTTTCCCATATCTCAAAATTAATTAGTGCTTCGTCTTTTTTTTTTTTGATTTTGTGGGAGTTGAATAATTAATTGAGAGATATGGTTATTTTATTGCAAAATACTCCATTCTTTTTTTAATAAATTATGTTTTCGTGAAATTTGTTGGAATTAAGAAAGGGTATGCGTTAACAAGTATCCTTAAATGATAAAGAAATTTTATAATCACATTAATTCCCTAATGCGCATTTTCCAGAATAAATAAAAGTAAGTTAGAAATTAGGAACTTTTCAAAAATTAAAGGGAGGGCATAATTGAAACAAACAGTGTAAAAAATTCTAAAATATCATTTAATTGCGTACATGAGAAAAATGCTAAAACATCATTTATTGAAAAATGGAGGGAGTATTATGGGAATTGTGGCTTGATATTTTATGGGAATTGTGAGATCGATACTAATTTAATTGTGGTGTGACAGTTGTTGGGATATGAACTCTTGAAAGCACATATCATATAGATATCATTTGTTAGGATTCCCACCTCCTTGTATATATATAACCGGTTCAGGAAAAAAAATTAAAATCCAAACTAACCGAATTTAAGAAATTTTTAAATTGTTAGGATTCCCACCTCTCTTATAAAGTGATGCCTTATATGAACATGCTTACATCTAGTGTAGAGAACTGGATTCTAAGTAATGGTTATTGCACTGTTGCTATCACAATATATAGGAACTTCTTTAGCAACAATGTTATAATACAATAACTTCTGACTTAACCATAACAGCGACTACAACAACTATCAGCAGCTATAAATTCGGCTTCAGTAGTGGAGGTAGCAACTGAGGTTTGCTTCTTGGAGAACCAAGAAATCAGCTTACTTCCTAGAAACTAACAAGTTTCAGAAGTAGATTTCCTATCTATTTTGCACCCTCCATAATCAGAATCAAAATAGTCAAATCAAATTGTGTAAGAGTGGGTAATGTTGTATTATAATATTATATAATGTAACTTTATATCAAATCAATTGTGTAAGAATATATGATGTTGTATTATTATAATAGTATAATATATATATGGGTGGATGGAGTTGGATGGTGAAATCCGGATGTGAAATCCCGAACTAAAACAGGACGGGGGACGTTACGTCCTCCATCCAGACGGGTGAGTCCCAAAACAAACATCGCCTTAAGATACTGCATAATCTTCTTAGCTGCTTCTAGGTGGCTTTCCTTAGGGTTGGCTTGAATTCTAGCATACACTCCTTGTTCGTCCGAGCAATGAAGCGAGCAAGATTGGCTGTCGGGGTCATTGCCAGTAACAACGATATCATCCATATACAAGAGTAGATAGACGATCGAGGAACCTTGAAATAGGTAAAATAGCGAGGATTCAGACTTGCACTCCTTGAAGCCAATGCCGAGCAGGAAGGAACTGAACCACTGAAGCTGAAACCAGGGCAAGGGGGCCTGGCGAAGACCATATAGAGCATTCTTCAATTTGCAAACATGATCCGGGAGCCGAGGATCAATAAAACCAGGAGTTTGAGCCATGAATACCGGTTTATGGAGATAGTCGTTAAGAAAAGCATTCTTGACATCCAATTGATGGAGGGGCCAGTTGTTGCAAACAGAGAGAGACAAGATAACACGGATTGTTATCGCCTTAACAATCGGACTGAAGGTGTGAGACAAGTCTGTGCCAAGAATTTGGGTAAAGCCTTGAGCGACCAATTTGGCCTTGTGCCGCTCAGTGGAACCATCTAAACTGTACTTGGTTCGAAAAACCCATTTAGAACCAACAATGTTCGCATCCCGAGGCCGAGGAACAAGATCCTAAGTATTGTTAACCCGCAATGCATCGATATCTAGGATCTTCTTGCATTGCGGCCAACCAATCATGGGACTTGGGAGTAGACTTGAAACCACGGGGTTCCGAGGAGGCGGTGAGGGCACTAGTCAAGGCAGTGGAGGCCAATTTTAGGGGATACTTGGACTTGAAGATCCTAGGTTTTGCTCGCGTGACCATTTGGTGAATGGACGACGGTCACTCTATCGGAGTGTCAATGGTCAGCAGGGGTTGCTCAGTCAGTTCAGGTGGAGCAGGTGGCTCGGCAATGGGGGCTGGCGGAGGAAGGTGATCCTCGCCAGGATCAGAGGTGCATGCCGAGCAAGGCAGTGCCGAAGTGGGAGGAATGGACAGCTGTAATACCCAGTATTTTTTTTCACCTTTTACTAATATTAAATTATTTAAAATAAATTATAAATAATTAAAATAAAAACCATTTTTTCTACGATTTAATTATGCATTAACTATTTTCATTAGTAGTGAGGGGAATGAAAGGCCTAGACCCACTATGTACCATATGTTTCTTCATTTATAAAATTAATGGATTGTACGTAGTAATAATATTGGTTCTTTCATCTACATCTCCATCTCACGCTATATATAGTTGGCCGCAGTACATTGTATATGTATATGAATCCATGTCTTTGCCCTTCTCATTTTTAGTAATATTTGTATTAAGTAAAATTATTTTAGTACTTAGTTTGGCTTAAAAGAAATTCGATCAATTGTTATTCTATGTATCGCACGGCTAGTCGATAACAATTACAAGGACTAATTTATACGAGGCTTCCACATATCACGTTTACAATCATCTTTTGAGGTGGGTTTTTAATTGCTTTATTCTCTACGGTGGTTTGTAGAGCTCTATTGCAATGTTATTCATTATTTAATGTTTTAGATAAATGTTTAAGTTAATTGTCTACTATGTGATTTCATTTCTATTGTTATTCTATTGGCAAAGTTTATGGCAAAGTATATTATTATATTGGCAAAGTTTGTGGCAAAGTTATCTAATAGCCAGGGGCTCCAGATGGGGTCCGGGAACGACGGGTCTTCGGGTGTAACCCGCCGTGCTCACGTGTGGAACTATCTTAGTCATTAATTTGGCTTTGGGAAGGTCCACAAACATGCGATTGAAAAGTCTACGTGTGGGAATACCTTAGTCATTAATTTGGCTTTGGGAAGGTCCACAAAACATGCGATTGAAAAGTCTACGTGTGGGAATACCTTAGTCATTAATTTGGCTTTGGGAAGGTCCACAAACATGCGATTGAAAAGTCTACGTGTGGGAATACCTTAGTCATTAATTTGGCTTTGCGAAGGTCCACAAACATGCGATGGTTCACAAAACTCTATTTGCAAAGTTACAATGGCAAAGTTTGCAAAGTATCAATGGCAAAGTATATGTGGCAATGTGAATGTTATTTTCTAAGTTGCAATTACTTGATTATTTATTTTTAGCATTAACTATTGAATGACTTAATCCCACTGAGTGTGTTTGCATGCTCACCCCCAACAATTTACAATTTCAGGTTGAAGAGTTGGGTAGCGAGGAGTGGTGATGGGAGACGATCTATTTAAGAATAAAAGAATGTTTTATGTTTATTTTATTGGATTATGACTTTCTTTATGATTTACACCTAATTAATTAAATTAGAATTTTCACTTGAATTATAGTATAACTGTTTCCGCTGCAATAGTTAACGTGATTTTAATTATATTTGTCGTTACGTCCATTTATGTTATTGTTATAATTTTAAGATTTCAATTTTTGGCACGGTAAAATTAGTTATTTTAACTACTTTTTAAAAGGTCAATATTTTTAAATTTAGGGCGTGACAACAGCTCGGCATCCAAGAAGGATGAGACCACCGCGCTGGTCGGCAGAGGGCGAGCAGAACCTGAAAAGGGAAAACACCCTTCATCAAATAGAGCATGTCTAGTAACAAAGCTTTTGGAGGAGTCGGAATAATAACACCGAAAACCCATGAGAAGGCTACTATATCCCAAGAAGATACTTGGCCGACTGCGGGGAGATAGCTTGTCCAAGGCATAATCTCTTAAGTATGGAAAACCCCGAGAACCAAACGGTTTGAAGTTTCCATAAAGAGGGACAGTGCCGAACAGAACCTGAAACAACGATTGACCACACAAGATGAGGATGGAAGGCGATTAATGAGATGAAATGCAATGGCAAAGGCATCGAACCAAAATTTGGGTGAAGCACGAGCATGGAAAAGCATGAAGACACCAGTTTCAGTGACAGTGAGGATGGAAGCACGAGCAATGGCCAATGCTACCAAAGAGATTATTTGGCTCACACGCTTGCTTCGGGAACTTTGCGCGGGCTCTTCCATCTATCCCCACCGACATAATTATGCAACAACAATAGTGCTATCATTAATTTTTAGTCAGAATTCGGTGGATCATAAGCGTGCTAAGCATATTGATATTGACTTCCACTTTGTTGGAGGATATACTTATCAACTAAATTTGTTCCACCGAATAGCGGCCAACCAATCAGGGGACTTGGGAGTAGACTTGAAATCACGGGGTTCCGAGGAGGCGGTGAGGGCACTAATCAAGGCAGTGGAGGCCAATTTTAGGGGATACTTGGACTTGAAGATCCCAGGTTTTGCTCGCGTGACCATCTGGTAAATGGACGACAGTCACTCTATCGGAGTGTTAATGGTCAGCAGGGGTTGCTCAGTCGGTTCAGGTGGAGCAGGTGGCTCGGCAATTGGGGCTGGCGGAGGAAGGTGGTCCTCGCCAGGATCAGAGGTGCATGCCGAGCAAGGCAGTGTCGAAGTGGGAGGAATAGACTCAGGTGAGGAGTCATTCGAGAAGGACAGCTCGGCATCCAAGAAGGATGAGACCACCGCGCTGGTCGGTAGGGGGCGAGCAGAACCTGAAAAGGGAAAACACCCTTCATCAAATAGAGCATGTCTAGTAACAAAGCTTTTGGAGGAGTCAGAATAATAACACCGAAAACCTATGTGAAGGCTACTATATCCCAAGAAGATATATACTTGGCCGACTGCGGGGAGATAGCTTGTCCAAGGCATAATCCCTTAAGTATGGAAAACCCCGAGAACCAAACGGTTTGAAGTTTCCATAAAGAGGGACAGTGCCGAACAGAACCTGAAACAACGATTGACCACACAAGATGAGGATGGAAGGCGATTAATGAGATGAACTGCAATGGCAAAGGCATCGAACCAAAATTTGGGTGAAGCACGAGCATGGAAAAGCATGGAGACACCAGTTTCAGTGACAGTGAGGATGGAAGCACGAGCAATGGCCAATGCTACCAAAGAGATTATTTGGCTCACACGCTTGCTTTGGGAACTTTGCGCGGGCTCTTCCCTCTATCCCCACCGACATAATTATGCGACAACAATAGTGTTATCATTAATTTTTAGTCAGAATTCGGTGGCTCATAAGCGTGCTAAGCATATTGATATTGACTTCCACTTTGTTGGAGGATATACTTATCGACTAAATTTGTCCCACCGAATCTACAACTGGCGGATATCTTATGAACTACTCTAACATTAGAAATAGGGTCACCAAGAGAATGTGATTCATTGATTATCTCACTTAACCTTTCATTGTAGGATGAAATGGTTTCATCTTCCTTCATTCGGAGATTCTCAAACTTTGTCCCCAACAGTCGAAGCTTAGTCCTTCGAACAATGTCTGAACCCTCACAATGCTCTTGCAACCTGTCCCATGCATCTTTAGAAGTAGAACAGTTAGATATAATTTTAAACATTGAAACATCAACAAAAGTAAAAATAGCATTTAAAGCTTTAGAGTTGTAGCCTGCTGTTGTTATATCATCAGCCGTCCAATCAACTTCTCTTTTGAGTTGAACTTCACCATCTGCATCTGCTGGTCTTTTTGTAGCTTCCCAGCCTGTAAGTACAGTCCTCCAAGCACGTTCATCAATTGACCTGATGTACATACGCATCTTAGGCTTCCAATAAGCATAATTCGAACCATCTAAAACGGGTGGCCTAAGTGCAGTGGATATGTGATGTGTTTCCATTGCTAACCTAAACTAAAAACACACTTGACCAAAGATCTAACCTAGTGTCGTCACGTATCAGCTCTGATACGAACTGAAAGTGTGCTGGGGTGTATAAAAGTGTTTAAGTATAAGTAGATAAATGTTGCACAGAATGTTGAGACAAATAGTGCAACACTGACTCTAACAGAATATCAGAAATTAAGATACACAGCGGAAGACTTGAAACACTAAAAACAAACGAGACACAATGGAAATACTTTTAACATAGATTTTATAAATAAAAATCTATGTCTGCCTTATGGCGTAAATCAATACTTATCTTCAAGTACAAATTTTATGTGAAATGTTACAACAATAACCTTCACAACTGAAACTATAAACGAGGCAGGTGCCAAGTTTAGAAAATGAACTAAGTGTATAAATTATACACTGTTGAAATGCCTAGTCTATCTAATGATTACACTCTCAATAGATAAGAAGACACACAGCCATACGGGTGGTATACAATGTATGATCTAAAATGTAGAACTATTGGCCACAATTCCTAACAGGGAGGAACGCTCGGTCTAGGATATTGCTCGAATAGAACACACTGAATTATGAAGCCTTCAATCGGTATTTATAGAGGTGGTATGCGAATTCTAGAGGCTTCCACATTGAGGTCCTATTTTTTAGGAGCTCAACTTCCATGATCTTTCTAGATCCTTCTTGTATGCTTCAGGTTGTTCTAAATGCATCTAGGCTGTTCTAGCATGTTCTCCAATATTCTGGAATCTTCCAGGTTCCAGATCCTTGTGGAAGCTTCTAGATCCTGCCAGAAATGCGACAACATTTAGGTCAACATTTAATGTAGCATTTCAGAAAAGACTTAGAAAAAATCTCGGAAGGTCAAATTAAGATGTTGTTGATAATGTTAAGGCATTTAAGAATTAACAACATCTACATGTACCTCCATCCCTGATGACACATGGCAAGATGAAAGATCCGGGGTCTCTAAGTTTTTGAGGTAACTTTGCTTGAATAATCGAGCTACACTCCTCGGTCAAATGCACCGTTTCGTACTCCACCATTTTCCTCTTGTTTGACATGATTTCCTTTAGGAATTTGGAGTAGTGGGGAATATGTGTCTGTGCTTTCTCTCCACGACCCCATTTTGTTGAGGGGTGTCGGTGCATGAACTTTCGAGTAAGATTCCTTTATCAACACAATAGTCAAGAAAATTTGTCGTTCGAAATTCAACACCATTATCTGATCGAATACGTTTGACGTCCCGTGAAAATTGTGTCTACACCATTTTAAGAAAATCAATCAAGGAGGTGGCTACTTCTGATTTACGTCGAATGAGGAAAATCCAAACACCTCTGCTATATTCGTCAACAATCGTAAAAAAATAACGTGCACTAAACGTATCGCATCTATAAGGCCCCCATATATCACAATGAATCAATTCAAAGCAATGACTAGTTTTAGTATGACTAAGAGAAAACGACAGTCTAGTTTGCTTAGTGCGTACGCACGAATCACAAAATTGGTCATTTTTCTCTTCATCACGTAAGCAAGAGATATGTCTTAGTTTTCCATTAGAGGCATGTCCCAATCGCCTATGCCATATCTTCGGATTTCCAACAACAGCCAAAATTGCCCCCACTTGTACCGAAGGCTCAAGATAAAACGGACCATTACGTCGTTGACCTACTCCAATCAGCGTCCTCGAGCGTAAGTCCTGGATAACACAAAAATCTGAGAAAAACGTGAATGCACAATTTAATTTTGTGGTGAGACGACTAACAGAAATAAGATTGCAATGAAATTGAGGGACGAATAAAACACGACCCAAATGTAAGCCATTATCCAGATTCACTTTGCCAACCGAGAGGACAGGAACGACCTCACCATTCGGGATTTTGACACACGGCTCAGAATTGTTCATGACGACATTAATTAATGCATTCTTATCACACATAATATGTTCAGTAGCACCTGAATCGATAATCCACGAATTTTGTGAACGCATCGCCATGCCTGCCATGGTGACGATAGGGCCCGAAAAGCTGTCGGAGCCATCGCGATTCTTGACTATCTTGTTGTCACTTTTACCGTCTACCATAATTTAACATGTGTGCGTGAGTATCAAATTAATCACCAAGATCGGTGCTCTGGTACCATGATAAAAGAAATAAACTAAAACTGAATAATTCTCATTGAAAGATTGATACTGTGTATGCAACATCGCATATATATACAATAATGATGATAAGCCCTCTAACTAACTGCATGGGCCGAAATCAATGGAAGATATGACCATATCTGTTACTAACAGATTGCTAACAAATTAAATAATATTTGTTACTAACAGATTGCTAACAAATCAAATATTAACCAATATATATTTGATAACTCCAATAGGGCCGACTTCCTACAAGCAAAGTCGGTTTGCTACTTGTTTGTCGTTTGGTGAGACATTACGTCTATCTGGTATTGTTTATACAAATCCTACATTAATTCTACAGGTCTTTGGTTAGGGCCTTTGAAGTACCTTTCTATCACTCGGACTGATCTTGCTTATGTAGTTAATACTATTAGTCAATTTCAATCCGCTTCAACAACTTACCACTTTCAGGCCGTCAAACGCATTCCTCGTTACGTTAAAGGTGCACTTGATTTTAGCCTTGCATTTACTCGAGTGAAATTTCATTCTCTTGGGTTATTCGGATGCTGATTCGACCCGTACGTATACTCCATCTTTCTAGGCTTGAATCTCGTTTCTTGAGTGCTAATTAAGCAGCAACCCACGGTCGCTCGATCAGTTGTGAGTCTGAGTATCGAGCAATGACCAATGCTACCAAAGAGATTATTTGGCTCACACGCTTGCTTCGGGAACTTCGCGCAGGCTCTTCCCTCTATCCCCACCGACATAATTATGCGACAACAATAGTGCTATCATTAATTTTTGGTCAGAATTCGGTGGCTCATAAGCGTGCTAAGCATATTGATATTGATTTTCACTTTGTTGGAGGATGTACTTATCGACTAAATTTGTTCCACCGAATCTACAACTGGCGGATATCTTTACTAAAAGCCTCTCTCGTCCACTCTTCAATTTTTTTCGTACCAAGCTTTGCGTTGGTCCCCATCCGCATCGCTTCAGGGGATGTTAATTAAGACCTAGAAGATTCTTAATATCTTAGATTATCTTTGTATTTATTGTAATTATTTGTTTGAGAAAATTTCATTTTACGTCCTGTAACTTAGGCCTAATCCAGTTTATATCCTTTAAGTTTTCACTTTTTCAATTTACGTCCTAGGGTGTCCAATTTATGTCCTTTTAGATCCAATTTATGTCCTTTTCGTCGGAAAATTGAAATTCCGGTCAAATGGTCCAATTTACGTCCTTTAAGTTTGAAAATTAAAAATTAAAAATTAAAAAATTCTTTAAAAAATAAAAAATCTCATTAAAAACTAAAAATATCATTAAAATTTATAAATAGTGTAAAATAAAAATAAAAAATTCTAAAATTCTAAAAAAAGAATTAAAAATCTACAATTCTAAAAATTTGAAATATTGGAAATTAAAAATAAAAAATTTCTAAAAATCTCATAAAAACATAAAATTCTAAATATAAAAAATCTATAAATTAAAATTTTAATAATGTTTTAAATAAAATTAAAAATTATACAATTCTAAAAACCTCATTAAAATGAATTTGACACGGTTCTAAACTTTAATGGCGAAGAGTCCGAATCACGTCTGGTTTTTAATGACATATTAATAATTTTTATTATTCTTATGGGTTTTTAAAATTTTTAATATTTAATCTACACATTTTAAAAAAATTAAAGAGATTTTTAGAATTTTAATGAAATTTTCGAATTTCTTAATTTTAAGTTAAACATTTTTGATTTTTTTGAATTGTAATTTTTTTTATTTTACACATTTTATAATATTTAATGATATTTTTAAAAAATTAAATAAGGTATTTTGAATTTTATTTTTCACATTTTATAGTTTTTAATTTTAATGATGTTTTCAGATATTTAATAATATTTTAAAAATTTTAAAGATATTTTTAGAAAATTTATTTATTAAATTTTAAAATTTCAAACTTAAAGGACGTAAATTGGACTATTTGGCCGGAATCCCAATTTATTCCTCACAGTCCGGTGAGTTTGAAAATTTTCCGGCGAAAACGACGTAAATTGGACCAAAAAGGACGTAAATCGAAAAAGTGAAAACTTAAAGGATATAAATTGGATTAGTCCTAAGTTACAGGATGTAAAATGAATTTTTCTCTATTTGTTTCCATACTTGCAGATATTGTACTCTGTTTATATACGTGAATACAATACACAAATCCCTCAATTCGAGTGTGAACATGAGGTTTGAACATAATCAGGCCAGTATGATATATTATTAATTAATCAATCACCATGTTTCACCTGTTTACACTTTACACCAATGTAGTAATCAGCTACATATAATAAAATTATTATCTTATTTCATGAAATGAATATAATATATGTCATAAATTGCTTCAATTATTTCCAATCAAACAGCTTCGTAAAGCCGGCAGCGCCATCTTTAACGTAGATGCCATCACTTCTTAGTTCCCAGTTGCATTCGCGATCAGTACATCGATTCATCCATTTCATTGTAAATGCATCAAATTGCACCTCTCTTTTACCCCACCAAGCATGGCAAAAGAATAATGTGGTGTCAATAATATTAGTACAAAATGACCAATTATAATCCTCGTTCGATTGGAGTGTGTGAAATCCAAGATCGTCGTTTTTAGATTGGCAGTGCAAACTCAGCGTGTCACTGGGGATTTTGTTGGTCACATGAACAGTATAACCATAACCAATTACACATTTTTTAGCCGCTAATAATGTCATTTCTGAAAAAATGCTAGTGCAGAGAATAAGAAAAACTACATGATTTTTCATCATGGTCATTACTATGACTTAATAAAATTAATCCAAATTGGATTGAAAATAAAAAATATTTGACAATTTAAAAAGTAATTTTGTGTTGCCTTTATTTCTATCGGGATAAACCTATAATTAATGAAATTTAATTAGTAGCATATCTTACGATTTCCATAATATTTTCCCATATCTCAAAATTAATTATTTAATTCTCACAAAATCAAAAGGAAAAAAATATTAATTAGTGCTTCATCTTTTTTTTTTTTTTTTTGATTTTGTGGGAGTTGAATAATTAATTGAGAGATATGGTTATTTTATTGCAAAATACTCCATTCTTTTTTTAATAAATTATGTTTTCGTGAAATTTGTTGGAATTAAGAAAGGGTACACTACAAGAAAACAGTGAAATTCCAACAGAAAAATTCCAACGATTTTTTGCATTTTTACCGCTGGAATTAGTGATTCCAACGGTAATTCCAACGAAAAATTGACCATTGGAAAAGATGGTGTTGGAATTGTAAATTTCCAATGAAAATTCCAACGGAAAAAAATTCCAACGGTACATTCCAACGGATAATGAAAGATGGAATTTTGAGTTGTTGAAATATTTTCCAATGAAAATTCCATTGCCAATTCCAACGGTAATTTCCCGTTGGAATTTCTTCCAACGGATTTTGACCGTTGGATTTTTAACTAATGGAAAATTATCCATCGCAGATTCCAACAAAACTTTTTTGGTTGGAATATAAATTCCAACAGGCATTTTTCGTTGGAATATACCGTTGTTGGAATTTTTTCCAACACATATTTCTTTGTCAATTCCATCCACAATTATCTGTTGGAATTTTCCAACGGATTTTGGCCATTGGAATTTCAACGGTTGAAAAATTAGTTATCTCAAATTCCAACATTAATTCCAACGACATTATTCCGTTGGAATTAAAATTCCAACAAACATATAACGACGGAATATTTCATCGTATAAAATTATTATATGCGCATTCCGTCGTCAATTCCATCGGTATCATTCTTTAGAATTTTATTTCCAACAGTCATGAATTATATGAATTTTTAGTAATTGAAAATTGTCCAATATGTATTCTAACACCAATTTCAATAATATTTTTGCATTGGAATCTGTTTTAAAAGATACCTTTATTTCAATAATAAAAATCACTGTCAAAATCATTTGAAATAACACAACTTATGAACTAAATGCGTGTATATAATCTTGGTAAGCAAATATATAACAATTTCAAAGTCAAGTACATACCATAACATTATAATATATAACCAATATGTTCTACGCATCAAAATTATAAATATCAAAGTATTGATCATCCTCTTAATTATCATCAACAACAAAAAGAAACTAAGATCATAACATAAATATTAAGTCCTAGGAATCATCATCATCATCAAATTAGAGGATGTCTCTCATTTGGTTCGACACGGCTCAAACACTAAACATACAACCATTTCCCTTTGATTTCTTCTTTTGAATATCCGGCAAGCTTGAACGCACATGAGCTGACGTTTTATGCTTTCATATTCGCTTATTTTCATCTTCATGCTCAAAATCCCATCTACAATAATTCAACCAAAAAACCAATAACCTTTAGATTTATATATAATCCTGGATTATCATGAAAATATTAATATTCAAGTAGAATGCAAATAAATAATAGTACAAATAAATAGTACAAGCTTTAGCAATTAAAATATATTCATAAGCTTATGACATCACCTGAAAAAGTATAAATCACATGTTCTTCACATTTTCAGGAATATGGCTCCATCAAGCCATGGTTGTTTGTATTTAATCTTAATGGTTGCGGTGATATGTTTAGTAATTTCTCGAGGTAAGAACCTGCTAAACAATGTTAAGAAAACTAATGCCCATTAGTAAAATAAATAATTTAAATGCATTAAAAAAAACAATATTAGAATGTATGTATTTGAAAGTTATACTCGTTTCCATTTGAATGTATCAATAACTTACTAATTGTTGATCCGCACCATGTCGTTGCACTTGCAGATGTTGCCAAAGAACCGTTAACAGAGGATAAATGAGATGTGTGTATGCATTGTTTGTAAGGGCTTTTCGAGATGCTCTCTCAAATGGTGTAGGAGAGCCCACCCATAGATTCTCTCAAATGGTAAAAGAATTTTTTCAAATGATGTAGGAATCCTCAGATGATAAAAAAGTTCTCTCAGATAATATATGAGCTCACCTTAGATGCTCTCATTCTGTTTAGGAGCGCTCTTTATCTCAAATGTTGATTGATCGTCAATATTGCCTCTATCTATACTAATTCTTGAGCTGTTGTATATGCATTACTCTCTAAACTAAAATGATCACTTCTACCTGCAATTTAATTTAAGTTATTTTGATATATTTTTCATTTTTCAAATGTTTTTTCAACCCATCAAACTATAACAAGTTAAAATTGTAATTAAATTAAACTATATATATATTTTTTTGTATATAACACGCACACAACAAGTATATCTGTACTCACTAATAGGAGTAATATACACACATCATGTAGATATATATACACACAACACACATCATGTAGATATATATATTATACTCACACACATCACTAATTAGCATCAATATATATATATATATCACACGCACACGACAATATATATATACACACGACACAGATCGTGTATATATATATTAATATATATATATATATATATAAACTCATATACAACACTATTCACTACGAAAAAATAAATAAATACTTACTATTTATCACTGTCAAAATATATACAGTATATATATTTGATTTTAATTTAATTTAATAAGCAAAAATTGCGATTTGGTTTTGAAAAGTAAAATGCAGACACCGAATCGGCTACGCCTCCATGTCGCAAACGATCGGCGATAGGAAAACCGAATCGAATTGATAGTCGGAGTTCCTCTCCCAAACTACCTAATAATCAGTATCACTAATATCAGATTATAAATTTCGTAGGTGTTACCTGGTGTCGGCAAATAAACTAAGGACTGAGATTTACAAGAACAAAGTGTCCAGCGGTACTGACGAAGAACAGCGTGCAACCAAGGTTGGTGGTTTTTCGTTTCTGCGCACGATTTCGATTAAGAATAAGAAGGCATAAATTTAATACTCTACTATACTCATATTCAGATTTGGAAATTGAGAACTTTAGGGTATTCATTTGTGCTTGAGGGATGAGAATATCTAGTGAAATTAGACCCGCCAAAGTTCTGAACAGATGTGAGAATCGAAAAATCTAGGGTTTTCTTGAGGATGAGAAAACAGACTCCTCTGTTTTGTTTTATGGATGAGAACCGCTCTTTTTACTGCTAAGTTCGCAAATTTTTCAAATTTTCATACTAGCGCCAAATTTGATCGGTCAAATTAAATGAAAATAATTGTAAATTAATATTTAAATTGTTTAAATCATACGGAGTATGAAGTATAATTACAAATAATGTTTGAATTTTAATCATATATTTTGAATAAATTTAAATTTCACGAAGGGAGATTTTCCAAAATCCTGACCCAATTTTTCCATCTCAAATTCTTTGATTCCAAAAATTCAAGATTTTATAATTAATACCTACTTTTAATAAATATATTAAATTTTTTATTTATTTTATATTATTTTCAAATTTAAGGTTTTTAATTTAGAAATTATAATGTTTTGAAGGTTTTATTATTATTATTATTTTGCAAGATTTCAATTATTTTTAAAATTTTGCAATATTTTAATACTCCCTCCGGTCCTGTAAAATTTTGCTCAGATCCATTTTTTGGTTTACAAAATATATGTTTATTCTATTTAATATATCAAAATTTAGAAGCTTTATGATTTTAAGATTTATCATACCTAATTTTAATAAATATATTATATTTATGTTAAATAAAATTTCAATTAAATATATTTAAATTTTATTAATCTAAATTTATAACACTACAAAAAAAAGGATTAACAACGACACATTTGTAACTGTCAAAAGTCGATCCGGTGTAAAAAATGGAAAATTTAGTGCATTATTTGATCGAGAGTTATGTAACAATATCGATCACAAAATCAATAACGATACAAATATCCACCATGTCCCGTCAAACAATTCGATCACTATTACTATAACAGACTCTTTGAAAGCTCCAATGAAGTAAAAACACGTAACTAACAATGTATTTACCAAATGTTTACATTTGCAATTTGTATACAAATACTTCCTCCGTTCTGGTGAAATCTATCAATGAACTTTGGACACAAAAGTTAAGAAATCTACCATTTGCAATAAGTAGATGTATTAGAGGTAATGTGATTGACAGAAAGAAAAATATAATAAAATGTTAGAGATAATAGTTTGTCAAAAGGGAATGAATAACTTTCATTGGGACAAACGAAAAATAAAAATTGCACAACTTTCACTAGAACGAAGAGAGTATGTACTCAACTCGTTTGCATAATTTGATACTCCGTATTAGATTTTCAATATAACTTTCATTTGTAGATGCCTCCTCTTGTGATTGTAAAACATTGGAGCGAGGTAAATGACTCCTTTTGGATTAAAAAAATAAATGAACGAATTTTAAATTCACTCATCTTATTTTTAGTTAAAATTGAGAGAGTGTTAAATCTTCACTAAGATTATGTTTGAATGAAGGAATTTAATTTGAGGAGGATTTAAAAATCCTCTCAATTTTAACTAAGAAGTGTGTGAGAAAAAATTTAAGTATTTGAAATCCATTCATAATCCAAATAAGTGGGATGGATTTAGATGGTGGATTTAAAACCCATAGATCAAACCACTCCATCCAAATGGAGCCTAAAATCATTTATTTTTAAGTCCTTCCATTTGAAATGTCTTCTCAAATCAAACCCCCTCATCCAAATAAAGTGATTGTTTATAAATAAAATTGATAACAATTTAAGTAATTAAGTTATGGTTGAAGGGTAATAATGATTTTCATAAACGGTACGAGATTACATTTTGTACGTGGACGAAAAATATAAAACAAATGAGACTACATTTCGTGGACGAGAGTGAGTATTATTTATTTTTCCCTTTGTCTCATACTTGATGACCCATTTTACTATTTTTGGTGTCCCTTACTTAGTTACTTGATAGCTTAATATAATAGATAAGCTAGCTCAGTGTTTTTTATATAATAATAATAATAATAATTATCTTAATACAGAGTATAATGTTTTTTTCCTTGATGTTACCGCCAATACCAAATCTAATATTATATATACCCCTTTTAAATAGTAGTATTAATATCTTAATAAAATAAATACTCTTCAATAAAGAGGCGGTAACCTTCCCTCCTATTTCCGTGATTTTACCGCCAATCCCCAATCCCCAATCTGATATATACGCCTCTCAGACTGAAGTTTCACGCCGCCTCGCCCCGATAGCTTCTCCCAGAATCGCTGTGATTCTATCGCTGCTGTCTTTATTTCTCTTTTATGTTCTATGAAATTATTTACATAGCCTGTTATAATTTGTAGTTGCTGCTAATTTTTCATGAATTTCTGTATTGAAGCTCTACCGCCTTCGCGACGAGCCCTTGGCGGCAGATTCTATGTTACTTGTGGAGTTTCTTTTGGTTATTCTTGACCTACCCTCATAACCTTTGATCCTCATCCGCAAATTTATTACCCAGTAAGAGCTTCTTTATTTTCTTGAATTTTACGTGTGAAAACTGCATTCACATTGTGGTTTCGTATATTTTTCATGTGGATTTATTTTCTTGTTTTTTTTGAATTGTATTCGTGTGAAAACTGTGCTTGTTGGCCAGAGACTCAATCTTACCAGGAACTTGAATGTCTAATTTCATTGCTACTTGGTCTTTTAAACTTGTTTTTGTAGAATTGTGTTTGAAAAGTAGACGAATTATACTTGTGAAATATTTTTATTTCTATTTGGCTTGTACCATAATCTGGATGTAAATTAAATTAGTACATAAGATGTTTTAAATTTCGTTTTGGCATCTCATGATATTAACAATGGTTGGAATGATTTAGAGAAGTAGTTATATTACTAGTAGAATTTCAGTTTATTTGAGTAATCTATGTGTACATTACGGTTCTCTTGATTTTACTGCCAATTCACAAATAATTTATTATAGTTCTTTTCTTTCTCCACCAAGTCTATTGCGTTCACAATTTCATTCCCAATCTTATAAAGTATTAAAAATCGGCGTTGTCTATTTGCAAAACTCAGAAGAATATATTCAATGATTTTTTTTTTTTACAAAACAAAGTATAAAGATGATGCAGCCGGCAAGAATTTTATATGGATCTATATATCTTTTGGAGAAAGGCGGTGGCATTTGGAGTGTTCTACTAGAAATACTAAGACAATAGTTTGAAGAAAAGTCAATCTCAAAAGTGGTCATGGTTTGAAGCATTCACATTGCAGTTCCTTGAACATCATGCTCTTCAATGGTTGATGAGACCATGCTATCAAATCAAATTAGCAGGTTAGATACAAGGCAAATTTTTGTTATATCTATTTCATTTTCCTTTAAAGGTAAAAATGTTCTATCCTTTGCAGCCTCTTATATGTAACATATGATTTTTCACATTTTGCCTTAATTTTATACAAAAGACCTAAGATGTCCTTTATCTTGACCTCTGCTTTGACAATATGTACGTTTTGAGATGGTCTTGTTAGTTGTTCAAGACTTGGGAGGGAGAATCTGACTTTGTGGGGGCATTGTTGCGTAGAGATTCCACTACTCTCTTCGTAGAATCACATATTGGTAAACACGATAATTGGACTTGAATACTATTAATAAAGATTAATAAGATATGTTTGGTGTGATCAATTTATCTGACCAACAGTTGAAACATTAGTAACTAGGAACCAACAACTTGACAGGATTGAGGAGGACAGGCCTCTATTTGATTTATTATAAGTGGAAGAACATAAAATTTTAAGATAAAATACTAAAAATTAAGCATCATAACATTTTTTTATCAAAGTAAATTTGAATATGAAATGTTTTATAGATTGAGTACTATGAGGAATTCATATATGTTCAGGATTGATGTATGCTAATAAGAGAGAACTAAGTTCAATATTCACTAAGATGTATCTTCTTATTGATGTGTTGTGTCAACTAAAGCCTCCTTGGACTTTGTTTGTACTGTTTCATTCACTAAGGTAGATGACCATATAGCTATCTACTACTTTTTGCTATATCATGACAATAATGTCATTTCAAGAAACATGCTAAATTTGTTTCAATTTTTCTGGCCGTAGGTACTTAGTTTGATGATTCTTGAATTGTGCTGGTTTGTAAGGAAAATAGAATGTGGTTAAATTACAAAATTTGTGTTGGAGATCTTTTCTAGTATGTTGAAGCCAAGTGTTATTTGGCTATTTATGAGGTTTCAATTAGTAGAAATTTTCAGGAATGAGTTTTTTAATCTAATTCCTTGTGAGTTGTATATTTATTTCCTCTGTTTCTTTTTAATCTTATTTGTTTAAAGTTTACATTTTATTGTGGTTCAATGAAAGTTTTGTAAATTTGTGTTATTTGATTGGTGTTTGTTGGTTTTGGGAGATTGAATTGCCTACGGATTTTAATTGGTGTCGAGCCTTGAATTAGTTAGGTCCTTAAACTTCTTTTCTGTTGGATTCTCAGTTTTAAAGGATGGTTCCATTTTTTCCATCTTGTTGAGAGGGTTCTATAGTGTCAGATGCTACATTTTAATTGTTTGAAGCAGTTGGTTAATTATTTGATTTTGCATATATAAATTTACAAATTGAAGCAGTTATGTGGGGGGTAGCTGCATAATAAAACTTGAGTTTATTTAGATTTCAAGCACTCGTTTATTGTAATTTTGTATTCGTGCCATTTGGGAGTAAAGAGGAGGGGTAAGAAAATATAATTGTTTGGTTAGTGGTTTTCATAAGTATATTTTTATAATGTTGAATATTGCCACCTATTATTATTGTAACAAAAAAAATATTATCGTCAATTAATGATTAGTGATGAATAATAGCATTACCATGAAAGTAATTTTTATAGCGTGGAACTATGTATCAATTATTATAAAATTGTCACAAATTATTATTGTCACAATTATTTTATCACAAAAATGAAATGTTTTAAAATATGTATTTTATGAAGTTAAATATTGTTTCAAATTATTATTAAAATTGCCATCAATAGTTGGTGGATGAATATTTTTTGTCAATAATTATTTTGTATAATTAATTACAAAAAATAGTTTCGCCTTGAAAACATATTGTAGAGTATGTCATTGAATTTTATCATCCACTATTATTAACATTGTCATGTATTATTACGATGAATGCATTTTGTCACTAATTATTTAAAATAAATATTGACGACAAATAACATTGTCACTAATTATTATTAAATTTGTATTGTAATAAAATAATGTTGTCAATGATTAATATTTCAATAATTAGATGGTGAAAATTAGCATTGTCGTGAAATATTTTCTTATAACGTAAAATATTGTTACTAATTATTATTAATATTGTCACTAATTATAATTGTGACAAAGTAATTTTATTACTAATTATTTTTAATAATTAATGATGAAAAATTAGCATAGTCTACAAAATATATTTTTTCATGAATTCAAATTTCATCACCAATTATTATTAAAATTGTTACATGTTATTATTGTAATATATTTTTTAATATCGTCATGAAATTTACAAATTTGTAATGAGAAATTTTTTATGTGGTGACGAAATAAAAAATTCTCACAGTTTTTAGTATTTTAATGATGGCCAAATTTAATTGTAATGAGAGGGTACCCATCATTTAAATAAATCTTGCAGATGAGAGGACTTTTATCACTAAATTATGAAAATCATTTCATTGGTTTATAATCATTGGAAATTTCGTTGGAATAATTAACAAAAAAGTCCATCGATCTTAATCTGTTGGAAATTTTCTTGGAATTATATATAAAAATATTATTTGATTTAGGAAACCATTTCAATAGAGGAACATCAATGGAATTATTATTTGAATAATTAAAAAAAAAATCCAACGATAACATGTCGTTGGAAATTCTATTGGAATGAAATATAAAAATTCACAAATATAATTTAATTTAGGCAAACCATTCCAACAGTTAAGCGTCAAATGGAATTTTTATTGGAATAATTAAAAATTAATTCCAACGATATTATGTCATTGGAAATTTTGTTGGAATTAAATATAAACATATCATTTATTTAGGAGAATCATTCCAACTTTATGGTGTCGTTGGAATGTTTGTTGGAATATATATTTTAAAATTTCCAATGTCTTTTCCAACGGTAAATTCCAACAGTTTTCATAAGGTGTTGGAATCTCTGTTGGATTTTTCCAACGGTTAATTATGTTGTTGGAAAAACTGTTGGAATTTTTAAAATTCCAACGATTTATTTCTCTGTTGGAATTTTTCTGTTGGAATTTTACTGTTTTCTTGTAGTGGTATGCGTTAACAAGTATCCTTAAATAATAAATAAATTTTCTAATCACATTAATTCCCTAATGCGCATTTTCCAGAGTAAATAAAAGTAAGTTAGAAATTAGGAACTTTTCAAAAATTAAAGGGAGGGCATAATTGAAACAAACAGTGTAAAAAATTCTAAAATATCATTTAATTGCGTACATGAGAAAAATGCTAAAACATCATTTATTGAAAAATGGAGAGAGTATTATGGGAATTGTGGCTTGATATTTTATGGGAATTGTGAGATCGATACTAATTTAATTGTGGTGTGACAGTTGTTGGGATATGAACTCTTGAAAGCACATATCATATAGATATCATTTGTTAGGATTCCCACCTCCTTGTATATATATAACCGGTTCAGGAAAAAAAATTAAAATCCAAACTAACCGAATTTAAGAAATTTTTAAATTGTTAGGATTCCCACCTCTCTTATAAAGTGATGCCTTATATGAACATGCTTACATCTAGTGTAGAGAACTGGATTCTGAGTAATGGTTATTGCACTATTGCTATCACAATATATAGGAACTTCTTTAGCAACAATGTTATAATACAATAACTTCTGACTTAACCATAACAACGACTACAACAACTATCAGCAGCTATAAATTCGGCTTCAGTAGTGGAGGTAGCAACTGAGGTTTGCTTCTTGGAGAACCAAGAAATCAGCTTACTTCCTAGAAACTAACAAGTTTCAGAAGTAGATTTCCTATCTATTTTGCACCCTCCATAATCAGAATCAAAATAGTCAAATCAAATTGTGTAAGAGTGGGTAATGTTGTATTATAATATTATATAATGTAACTTTATATCAAATCAATTGTGTAAGAATATATGATGTTGTATTATTATAATAGTATAATATATATATGGGTGGATGGAGTTGGATGGTGAAATCCGGATGTGAAATCCCGAACTAAAACAGGACGGGGGACGTTACGTCCTCCATCCAGACGGGTGAGTCCCAAAACAAACATCGCCTTAAGATACTGCATAATCTTCTTAGCTGCTTCTAGGTGGCTTTCCTTAGGGTTGGCTTGAATTCTAGCATACACTCCTTGTTCGTCCGAGCAATGAAGCGAGCAAGATTGGCTGCCGGGGTCATTGCCAGTAACAACGATATCATCCATATACAAGAGTAGATAGACGATCGAGGAACCTTGAAATAGGTAAAATAGCGAGAAGTCAGACTTGCACTCCTTGAAGCCAATGCCGAGCAGGAAGGAACTGAACCGCTGAAGCTGAAACCAGGGCAAGGGGGCCTGGCGAAGACCATATAGAGCATTCTTCAATTTGCAAACATGATCCGGGAGCCGAGGATCAATAAAACCAGGAGTTTGAGCCATGAAGACCGGTTTATGGAGATAGTCGTTAAGAAAAGCATTCTTGACATCCAGTTGATGGAGGGGCCAGTTGTTGCAAACAGAGAGAGCCAAGATAATACGGATTGTTATCACCTTAACAATCGGACTGAAGGTGTGAGACAAGTCTGTGCCAAGAATTTGGGTAAAGCCTTGAGCGACCAATCTGGCCTTGTGCCGCTCAGTGGAACCATCTAATCTGTACTTGGTTCGAAAAACCAATTTAGAACCAACAATGTTCGCATCCCGAGGGCGAGGAACAAGATCCTAAGTATTGTTAACCAGCAATGCATCGATATCTAGGATCTTCTTGCATTGCGGCCAACCAATCATGGGACTTGGGAGTAGACTTGAAACCACGGGGTTCCGAGGAGGCGGTGAGGGCACTAATCAAGGCAGTGGACGCCAATTTTAGGGGATGCTTGGACTTGAAGATCCTCGGTTTTGCTCGCGTGACCATCTGGTGAATGGACGATAGTCACTCTATTGGAGTTTCAATGGCAGCAGAGGTTGCTCAGTCGTTCAGGTGGAGCAGGTGGCTCGGCAATGGGGGCTGGCGGAGGAAGATGGTCCTCGCCAGGATCAGAGGTGCATGCCGAGCAAGGCAGTGTCGAAGTGGTAGGAATGGACTCAGGTGAGGAGTCATTCGAGAAGGACAGCTCGGCTCCAAGAAGGATGAGACCACCGTGCTGGTCGGTAGGGGGCGAGCAGAACCTGAAAAGGGAAAACACCCTTCATCAAATAGAGCATGTCTAGTAACAAAGCTTTTGGAGGAGTCGGAATAATAACACCGAAAACCCTTGTGAAGGCTATTATATCCCAAGAAGATACTTGGCCGACTGCGGGGAGATAGCTTGTCCAAGGCATAATCTCTTAAGTATGGAAAACCCCGAGAACCTAACGGTTTGAAGTTTCCATAAAGAGGGACAGTGCCGAACAGAACCTGAAATAACGATTGACCACACAAGATGAGGATGGAAGGGGATTAATGAGATGAACTGCAATGGCAAAGGCATCGAACCAAAATTTGGGTGAAGCACGAGCATGGAAAAGCATGGAGACACCAGTTTCAGTGATACCCGACCATTTTATTGGCGGTGTAAGGACATGACACCCGATGCGAGATGCCATGCACAGACATAAAGCGCGAACAACCTTATTGACGAACTCAATGCCACTATCACTTTGAAAGACCTTGATATTTGTCGAGAACTAGGTGCAAACAAACTGTGAAAAGCGACCATTGTGGCAAAAATATCAGATTTCGCACGGAGAGGATATATCCACGAGAATAATCATCGACGAACACAACATAGTAACGAAAGCCATCTAGAGCAGTTACAGGGACAGGGCCCCAAAGGTCGCAGTGGACCAAATCAAGAATAGCAGAAGCACGTTTTTCATTTATAGTAAAAGACAGAGTTTACTCTTGGCCAACTAGCAAGAGGTGCAAATAGTAGGATTCGGCAAAAGTGAATTAATAGATAGATGCCCTAATCTATTCAAGTCCTTGATAACATTAAAAGGGACATGCCCCAAACGAGAATGCCATAAATCAAAAGAGGCACGAGCAGCATTAGGCGGCTTCAAAGAAGCGACCAAAGCTAGAAGTGCTCGTTCCAACACATACAACCCCTGTTTACATCGACCCTGAGCCACCACTTCCTTGGTAGCTCGATTATGAACAATAAATGATTTGTCAGAAAAACAAACATCAACCGAAAAATCAGATGTGAGTTTACTTATAGATAAGAGGTTCTTGGTGGTATGAGGAACAACAAGAACATCCAAAAGTCCAAGATCCTTAGAAAGATCATGGAAACCAACACGAGAGATTCATAAAGAATTACCATTACCAACAACCACTTGACCATTACCAGAATAAGGGATCGAGGAATCCAAATTTGAGGCACTGGAGGTTATATGTGTCGAGGCACCGGAGTCTACATACCAGTCAGAAGAGGTTGGCGAGGAGATAGTGCAGGCACAGTGAAATGCCTGGGCTAGATTCGCTGAAGAGTCCTTGGTTGCACGAGCAGAGGAACGAGCAGATTGGCGGGGATCTGGACCGCGAACAAATCGCTGAGGACATTTATTGGCATAATGTTCGCCGCGATAAATTTGACAGCGCGGGACGTATGGCTTCCGTCCCCCACGACCACCAAATAGGTGATTTTGGGCATTACAAGAAGAGTCAGAGAGGCGGCCACCAGCATGGTCGCGATGCTGCAGGCGAGCAGATGGTTGACCACGAGCATAAAAGGCAGTCGAGGAGGGTTTTGCCGAATCAGGCTTGTTCATAATTTCAAAGGCAACAGCCTGATGCAGCAAGTCGCGGAAGGGGGGTACCGGCGATAAGGCCATTTGAGTCTCCGCAAAACCACTGAATTTAGGACCTAAACCCCGGAGGAACCAGTGCGTCATGTCAGATTTGTCCATGAGTTTGTCGATCGCGACAAGTTGGTCACATAAGACCTTAAAGCGTCGACCAAAATCGGCAACGGAAAGAGATTCACGCTTGAGGAGAAGGAGCTCCTCACGAAGTTGAGTGATGCGTGACTGAGAGGAGTAGCTGAAGGCATCTTCTAGGGCAAGCCAAGTCTCACGGGCCGTGTCACATTGTACAACCTCGGCCAATGTTTCCTCGGTGAGAGAGGAGAGAATAAGGGCAAGTACCTTCTGATCCTTCGATTTTCAGGCAGCGATGGTAGCATGGATGGCAGTAGAAGGATCGGATGTGCCATCCACAAAGCTAAGAAGATCGGCACAGGTGAGCATGAGGACAACCTGCTACTTTCACAAGAGATAGTTGGAAGAAGAAATTTTTACCGTAACCATATGAATGAGAACATTCATGGGGATGGAGGCTTCTGCCATTGGAGAGAAATTGAGGGAGACGGGGGAGGCATGAGGCAGAGGCGGTAGAGGGAGGAAGAGAGAAAGAGATAAGGGTTATGGTTTTTAGGTGTGTGTTTGCTCTAATACCATGTGAATAATAAGATATGATCACCATTAACTCTGGTGAGGTGTGAGAACTTGTATATATAGTGAGGATTTACAATAACCGAATTACACGAATTAAGCAAAATAATAAATGTTATATACAAGGAAAGATATAAACAATAAGTGTTATATACAAGTTATCTTAGCACATGTGTTCCTTGTAAAGTATCACGTGTAAGGTGTGTATACTCAGCTGATAGTGCAACACTCAACTGATGTACTCATCTGATATACTCACCTGATGTACAATATTTAACACCAAATGGATCGTCCAATTAGCAATTGGGGTAAACAGTTGGGACTCCTTGATTGCCATTTGGGATGACATAACCCACCAGGGGAGGTATTTGAAGAACGCGGTCAATCGCTGCAATAAGCCAAAAGAAGACAGTGTTGCACAACATTGAGAGAGGTCCTAGTCCATCCACGAGCACGGGCTTTTCATCGTAAGTATTGATGATTAATTATTACTCCCTTCGTCCCGTATTAACACTATGCAGCGGAAATTAAATTGCATGTAGTGAAAATGAAAGTATTCAAAATTTGTGTAGATTATAAAATAATCTACGCTGTTCACTATATAAAAATATGTGAAACGAATTACAACCTCTTAGAGGTGTACAAAAATACTTCGATGAGTGTAAATAATTTACTAGATCCTACGAAACTATCTCCCTCATAGATCTATGCATATAACCTAGTAAATAAGACCATAATTAACATACTACTATTCGGGTTTATAATAGTAAGAAAATCCACAAGAAGAAACAAGTGTTTTCCTAACTAGAAGCGTATAAAGCGTTTTATAGACTAGTAATCAAATATAGCTTTTCTTCTTATGTATCTTGTGTTGAGGCAGTTACGGTATTTATAAGCATGAGGTACGAACTGCCTTCAACTCCTATGATCATCACAGCCGTGAGATCAAGCGGTTATGATTAACTTCTCTTCACATCTCCTTGAATGTAGGACTTGTTATTTTATGTCTAATAACTTCTCACTCCCACACAGCTGCGTGACCTGGTGTTGCCCGCGTCTTCTAACTGCACTGGGGACATTACTAGACAACAAGTGTAAGATCGGAGTTAGTGAGAAAAGGAAGGGCAATTTTTTATGTTGTCATAAGTACGTGTTGGGAACATTATAAGTTACAACACTCGGCTGTTAGTGTTGGATCATTTTACAAAACACTTAATTATATCAACATCAACACAAATCTTTGCAATGAGTGTTTTTGCGATGATTAAAATTCATTGCAAATGCAATTTGCGACAGTTTTCCCGTGGCAAATCAGAGTGTTATTTTAGGTTGTGTTTGGATGGAGGGATTTAGGTATGAATTTTAAATCCATGATCTAAATCCACTCCACATGTTTGGATTAAATGAATGGATTTCAAATATTTAGCATCTTTTTTAGTTAAAATCGAGAGGATTTCAAATTCTCACTAAAACCATGTCATTTGAAATCCATCAAATTTTAAATCATTTCATTTGAAATCCCCTCATCCAAACACAGCCTTAGTGTTAGTTATGATATTTAATCACAATGTTTCATCTGTTTGCACCAAGTCCTACATTTAATAAATATTATATTAAATTGTTTATCTTATTTCAAAGGTAATGTTTACATTGCTTTAATTATTTCCAATCAAACATCTTTATAAAGCTGCCCCATATGCCATTTTTAACGTAGATGCCACCCCTTCTTGCTTCCCAGTTGCAGTGGCCATTAGTACATCGAACACTCCATTTCATCATAAATGCATCAAATCCGATCGACCTGCTTCCCACCCCACCAAATTAAGATGGAAATTGAATAAGGTGTTGCCGAAAAAAGACCATTCATAATACTCGTTCGATTTGAGTGTATGATATCCAAGATCGTCGTCTTTAGATTGGCAGTGCAATTTCAGTGTTACATTTTGGAGTTTGTTGGTCACATGAACAATGTATCCAGGACTAGCTACACGTACATATTTTAGCTGCTAATAATGTCATTTCTGAAAACTAGTCTATGATTTTTCATCATGATCATGAGCAACTGAAATTAATCCAAATTGGATTGAAAATCACAAATATTTGACTATTTAAATACGTAGTAATTTTGTATCAGGATATCAAACTTATTACTTATAATAAATGAAAGTGTAAGTTTTTGTCACTCGGTTAATTTTGATAGTACAATGCAATTATGGGGTTTGGAATATTGTATCTGTTACACCAGGTCAAAGAAGTCAAATTTTTGACAAGTCAATCATAGTCACCAGCTTGCGTGGCGACGACTAGTCAACCAAGTCAAACGACGACTAGTCAACATTATGAAGAAAATGTAAGTGTGTGCTCGCCCTAGAGTTGTTGACGAGCACATGCAATGTTATCTAGAAAGACAAGTAATTAATTAGGATCATTCAAGAGTGGGCGAGCAAGTCAATTCCCATGGAGAAGTTGTGACGACCAGGGTCTACGGCGACCACCATGGCCCAACTCCTTGCTGAGGGCGAGGACGACCACCACTAAGGCGGTTTAGCATTGAACCGACAGCCCAGAAGCAATAAATGCGATGTCCCATCATCTGTTTGATGGGATCTCAGGGCCAATATGTGCCCGCCACGTGTAAAGGCTGGGCAGCTAAAAAACTAAGTATATAATGCCTAAAAGGCTCATTGTAAAGATAAGTTGAAATTCCTACACCCAAACCAAACCAATACACCTCCAAAGCTCTCAAAGCTCTCAAAGCTCTTTAGCTTCTCCAAGAAGCTACATCTATTGTTCATCATTTGTTCTTCATATATTCATCACAAATCATCCGATTAATCTCCTAATACGCGTAATAACCCCGACATAAATTACATGTTTCTTTATTGCTTACGAAGTCCACATCCAGATCATCCGATCAAAAGCACATACAATAGTATCCTTAGATAAGTAGCTGATACAAATTTCTTTAGTAGACTTTAAATTCTTATATTCACTTACGTATTTAAAATCTCTCTAAGGGAAATCCTCATTAAGGATAAAACTCGAGAAATTTTGTTGCAAATACACCAAAACGACATCGTTTTACTCATATTACACAAATTCTACCATGCAATTGAGTGTATAAATACACTTGGATGTTAATGTTCACTTTACTAAATTTAACATTTGACCCAATTCAATAGAGTTCAAATCCAATTGTATAGGTACAACCAATTGCAACCAAGTATCACTTTATATATTATGTACATATTCTTATATTTATTTATATGTGTATATCTTTATATGGAAATGATATAATGTTCATAACGGACGCTATTTTTTGGGTCCACCTCTTACGTGTCATTGGCACATCAAAATAATCTTGTTTTTATATTTAGTTTGATTTAATTTTATCCGTATTAGATAAAATCTCCATGTAAATAGGAATAAAATCCATTCATTCCATAAACGCTGAAAACAGAACACAAAAAATATGAACGAATTATCATCCGTCATTTAAAAAATACTGAAACGATAATACAACATCAGAAACGGTGAGAATCGGAAAAATTGAAGCATTGTATAGTGTATACAATAGAGAAAAATGCACTTTTGGTCCCGCCATCAACGGACACTCATGATTTTGGTTCCAACATTTTGAATTTTAGTCCTGAAAGAGAAAAACTTGACACATTTGGTCCCAACATCGAAAAAACTGACACATTTGGTCCCACCCACGTTAAATGTTGACGGAAAGACTCACGTGACCATTAGTCATTTATTTTCTCATTAAAAAATAGTAAAAAATATTATTAAAAATTAAAAAATATGTAAAATTAAAAATTTTAAAAATCTAAAAAATTCTAAAATGTGTAAATGAAAAAAAAAAACCCCTCACTCATCTCTCCAAAACCTATGGCCCGCTCGTGTGCCTCCGCCTCAACTTCATCAACACCGTCGTTGTCTCCTCCAAGGCTCCACCGCCATGGCCAAAGAAGTCCTGCAAAAACAGGACCTCGCGTTTTCCAGTAGAAACATCCCCACACCATTCACGTACACGACCATTTTAAGTACTCCCTCATCTGGCTTCCGGCGGCCTCGCGATGGCGCAGCCTCCGTAAATCGCTGAACTCCAACATTTTCTTCGGTTCACGCCTCGTTGCGAACCAGAACCATAAACGCCAGTAACGAAAGCCCTGAAGAAATCGATTGTACTCACATTGAACGCATGTTCTTGGTCAGTTCTTTGTTAATTTTACACATTTTATTATTTTTTTTATTTTTAATAATATTTTTTACTATTTTTTAATGGGAAAATAGTTATTGGGACTAATATCGCTAAGGTTGACTAACGGTTGTCTAAGGTCAACTAACGGTTGACTAACTTTGGGACCAAATGTGTCAAATTTTTCTCTTTCAGGACCAAAATTCAGAATGTTGGGACCAAAATCATGAGTGCCCGTGGATGGTGGGACCAAAAGTGCATTTTTCTGGTATACAATAAATACACATAATTTTAATCGTGTTTGACTAAATTCTTCTATAAAATGCTTAGCGTGATTACGAGGGTTTAGTAAACAAAATACATGTATAATGTCATGATGAGCAATTTTTTTTAAGTTTTTAATGTCCAAGGGGTCTAAACTGGTTTTTTTAGATGAATATATTCATTCCCGTCTCAATATATATTCATTAAATTTCGGCAGTAAAATCTTCACATTCTCCAAAATCAGATGACCGCTTCTGATGAGAACTAAGATCATATCACACCAAAATATTAATGGTGGATGATGATCCGTTCATATTTTCGCAAATATTTATATTTTTTAAATAATATTAAAATTATTTGCGATGAAATTTTGACCCAGCGGGTTACAGGTCGATATCTATTTGCCCGACAAAGACTCCCATCGCAAATTCGCGATGAATATTTCGGTCGTAAATTGAGATGGATTTCAAATTTTCGTTGCAAATCTTTGCGATGAGTGTTTTTGCAACGACTCAAAATTCATCACAAATGCAATTTGCGACAGTTTTCTCGTCGCAAATCAGCACGTTTTTTAGTGTTAGTTATGATATTTAATCACCATGTTTCGTCTGTTTACACCAATTAAGTCCTACATGTAATAAAAAGTAATCTTATTTCAAATGTAATGTTATATACATATGTAATTATTTCCAATCAAAGAGCTTTATAAAGCCGCCCTCTGCGCCATCTTTAACGTAGATTCCATCAGTTCTTGCTTCCCAGTTGCATTGACCACAATTACATCGAATACTCCATTTCATTGTAAATGCATCAAATGCCACCTCCTTGTTACCCCACCAAACATGGCAAAAGAATAAGGTGGTGCCAAAAAAATTGGCATTGAATGACCAATTATAGTCCTCGTTCGATTTAAGTGTATGATATCCAAGATCGTCGTCTTTAGATTGGCAGCGCAATTTCAGTTCTGCATTGGGGACTTTGTTGGTCACATGAACAGTATATCCAGACTTAGGTATACATATTTGAGCTGCTAATATCATTTCTGAAAAAATGCTAGTGCATAGAATAAAAAAAACTATATGATTTTTCATCATCATGACTAAGTGAAACTGATCCAAATTGGATTGAAAATCACAAATATTTGACAATTTAAATACAATGTGGGCAGTGTTGCCTTTATTTCTATTGGGATATGTTTAATATTAGAATTAAGGGAAAGATTTGACCATGTGAATCGATTCATATTTATGTGAATATTATTCTTTGTATATTTGTATTTATTATTTTGATTGGTGTAATTTATTATTTTGATGATGACGTTTGATAAATAGTTGATACTCCCTCCGTCCCCGAAAAGTTTGCGAAGAATCTTGAGCACATGGTTTAAGAAAAAAATGTATAATGATGAGAGTGTTGAGGTGTAATTTTGTAAACTTTTATATATAAAATAAATAAAGTAGGTGGATTGACTGTATGATGGGTCCCAAAAGTAATGGCATGAAGGGTAAATATGTGTATATTATGAGGGTGGGGATTGTTATGATTATTTTTATTTTGGGGTATGAAAACTTTTGGGAGACAAACAAAAAAGGAAAGTATGAAAACTTTTGGAGAAACGGAGGGAGTACAATTTAATGAAGTGTCACCCGGTTAATTTCTAGTATAATGCAATTATGAGGTTTGAATTAATAGATGATATCCTTTGATAAGTAGCTGATACAAATTTCATTAGTAGATTTTAAATATATTCTTATGTCCACTTACTTATTTAAAAATCCCTGTATATATGGACTATGGGAAAATCCTCTTTAATAACACATTATCATATTTGTGATGATTTTTGGACATTCGATATATTTTTAAAATGTAAAAAATTATTGACTAAGGTTTCGTGGTGTAGTTGGTTATCACGTCAGTCTAACACACTGAAGGTCTCCGGTTTGAGTCCGGGCGAAGCCAAGTTTTTTTGTCATATATATATATTTTTTTTTTTACAGTTTTTTGAATAATTATGTGTGATTTGCACCTATCCAGATTACATATAATACAAAAATAGTAGAAATAATTATTTGACTAGTGCAATTGGATTATTCATACTATAATTTAAACGAACTTTCCAACGCACGTTACTTGCACCTTCCTAGTAGTATTGTTAAACGAATGGAGCTGCTCGTAAATTGGAATAATAAGAAGTTTAAGGGTTTTTTATTTGGGTTTATGCTCTTCATTTTGATCTTTATTTTGGTTTTCAAAAGTGAATTCAAGATTCGTGGTTTATGGGTTTATGCCTAAAATTTTTCATCTGTTTGCAACAAGTCCTACATTTAATAAAAATTAAACTGTTTATCTTATTTCAATGGTAATGTTATACATATCTAATTACATTTCTTTAATTATTTCCAATCAAACAGCTTTATAAAGCCGGCCGTGCCATTTTTAACATAGATGCCATCAGTTCTTGCTTCCCAGTTGCATTGGTCATCACTACATCGACCACTAAATTTCATTGTAAATATATGCATCAAACATCACCTCCTTTTTAGCCAACCAAACATGGCAATAGAATAAGGTGATGCCAAAAACATTAGTACAAAATGACCAATTATAATCCTCGTTCGATTTGAGTGTGTGATATCCAAGATCGTCGTCTTTAGATTGGCAGCGCAAGTTCACTGTTGCATTGGGGACTTTGTTGGTCACATGAACAGTATAGTCAATACCAGCTACACAATTTTTAGCCGCTAATAATGTCATTTCTGAAAAAATGCTAGTGCAGAGAATAAGAAAAACTACATGATTTTTCATCATGGTCATGGCTTAGTGAAATTATTCCAAATTGGATTAAAAATCAAAAACATTTGACAATTTAAATACAAGGTAGCACTACAAAAAAACTACATGAGCACACTTTTAGTGGACGGAGGGAGTAGTAACTATGATTGTGTGCTTCATATCTTACTTTTTTTTTTTTCTTTTCGATTTTGTGAGAGTTGAATAATTAATTGAGAGATATGGTTATATTATGTGAATTGTGGCGTGAGATTTAATGCATGGCAATATATTATGGAAATTATAAGATATCTAAATTTATTTTTATTACTTTAAATTAATATTACATGATTAAGAAAATAATGCCAAATTATTATTTGTCTACATAAGAAGCCCTGCATTATGGGCTCATATCAATTTTGATCCTTTGATAAGTAATGGTACAAATTTCATTAGTAGAGTTTAAATTCTTATATCCACGTACTTACGTACGTATTAAAAAAAATCAAGATATATATAGGTGGTTCTTTGATATTCAAATTAATGAATGTTTGAATAGTTAAGTTCAACAAACAAACATGCATGGACGCTAGCACCATTGCCGGAGTTTAGCGGCGACATATTTGCGATGGCCAGAAAATCATCGCAAATTGTGATGGAAATGAGCACTTGCTCAATTATAAGTTTGACTGAATTGATAATTGAAATTTTCTATATATTGTAGAATTTATTGATTGATTATATATGAGATGAAACTTTAAGTGACAAATTTCAACTTGTCATATTTTATTGGGAATATTTTTTTTTTTTTAGTCAATTAAGTTATCACGTTTTTTAATTTAGTCCACCAAATTACCATTTTTTAATTTAGTCCATTAATTTTCGGTTTATTTTGATTTTGGTCCAGTTACCTGCTATAGCAGGTTTAATAGGTCATTTTTTAAAACACACCACACCCCCCATAAAATGTTATACACACCCCAAATGTTAAACACACCACACTAAAATTTAAAAATTAATTTTTTATTACAATACACACCCCAATTTTATCCTATTTAATAAATTTTCAAAAATAATTAAATTAAAAAAATAAGAATTCAAATTAATATGAAAAATATTTAAAAAAAACAAATAAAAAATCGCCTAAATCTTCAAAAATTAAACAAAGCTAAAAAAAAATAATTAATTTAGAAAGATTTAGTTGATTTAATTTTCTACTGTTTTTGAGTTAATTTTATATGTTTTAGAGGGGGGGGGGGTGAATTTGCATTACTATAATTAAAGACAAAATATTATTATACCTACAAACAAAAATTTATTAAAAAAATTCGAGAGACCTCATTTTACTAATTTAAATTTAACGACTTTTGTTATGTTTTAAAGAAAATTAAGTTTAATTGTTTCAATTCATAATAACAGCTGAAACTATTTTAAAATTTAACGTGCAATCTCGTTGAGACATTAGTCACTATTGGACAAATGTAGAACTTAAAATATACTCCCTCGTATGTTCGATCTGGAGATGTAGACGTCCACGTACAAACGCACATCCAAGCTACAAATAAGTTTCACATAATATTAATTAAATTAGTTAATAACTACATATAATAAAATTTATTAAACGGATTTGCAAGTGAACGTCGATTGGAGGCTAGTGCATGTTAGCGGCTCATTGCACCAAAAGATGTCTTCTCCTCCAGCACAGTTCATCCTGGCCAGACATTTCTGGATATATATGGTCGGGGTCAACCGAAGTCGCATTCCTGGGCTAGACCATCAAGTCGCGGCATCACATTCGTACGTTATCTTAGTCCTTTGTATCCTTAGTGCCTCCACAAATGAATCCCAAGCTTTAGGTGATCCTTAAGGTGATCGAACATCGTTAGAGTCTTCGGGCATGTTGTCTCCTGATCAATGTGCTACAGTGAGCGTTGTCAGTACATACCTCTCGATGTCGCTCCCAGTATGATCCTTCTTGGTGTCGCTCTCTATGCCGCTCTGGATGGCTTTGATAATGAGAACATTGATAATGACGAGAATGAAGATGTTGGGATTTAGCCCAACTGTGGTTTTGGCCATTGGGCCTACACACAAGGGCCCAACTTGTTGGTGCCCTAGTTCTTGGCAGCCTTCCCATATATTGATTCACCCTTTCCATTAACGTAGAGACGCGTGATATAAACGTGAGATTGGAGAGTGAGAGAACAGTAAGGGTGAAGTGCTACCCATCTTTGTGTTTGGTTATCTCCACTATATCCGGATACAATCCCGACACGTGTCTAAACCCCTTCGTGTAACCCGAGAACGGAGTGGCGGCCGGCGGCACCGAAACTCAACAATGGTATCAAAGCTTGGTTCCGCCGTCGGCCGTCCTGCCACCGTTTATTTCGCCGGAGTTATTCACTGGATCGTCTTCCGCCACCGTCCGCCATCTTTGTGGGCGGAATCTTAGGAACATCCTTCGTCGCTGTTGCGCCACCACCTCTGCCCAGAAATAGATCGCGCCTCCACCACGTCCGCCATCTTCGTGTACGGCCAGATCGGTCGATTATCACCGCTCCAAGCCTGTTGCTCAGCCTCGTACGCCGCGTCGAATCCCCCCGCGTGCAGCCCCCACCGTCGCCGCTCGTCGCCTTTAGCAGCGCCGCCGAGTCACGTGTCATGTCACGTCGCCCCCTCTATGTTTGACACCGCGCCTGCTCGCCTGAAGTTATCGCCGTAAGAAGCCCCCCTCTGCGCCGCCTTACTATTGTCGTCGCACAGATGGCTTCGGCGGTTCCATCTGCTGCTGGTAAGGAAGGTATGCTTCCTTCCTTTTGTTGTTGAAGAAGGTAAGATTTTGTTGCAGCATGTAGGAGAGAAAAGGTAATTTTTTTCTTTCCTATTTTTTTTGTTTCTGCCGAACACACGAAGGTGTAGAAGGTGAATTAATTTTTTTTTATTCTGTTTCTGCAGTAAGATTAATTAGGGCAGAATTTATTTTGGGCTTATGTGCTTGCTAATGTTGTGCACTTATCTGCCCACTGTAATTGTTTTAGCTTCTGCAAATTAATTGGATTAATTAATGCTGAAATTATTTATACTATGGATTAGTGTCCTGTAGATTTTAGATATCTTTGTGAATCCTGTATCTTTGTGATTTTATTTACGTACGTCTTTGTGCATCGTAAACATTATTGCTTTCGCTTTGTTCTCTGTGATGTTTTTCTTTGTGCTACGTGTCTTTGTGTATTTGCTTGTGTGAGGTTTCTTTGTGAAATTTTTATAAGTCGCTTTGTGGTTAATCTCTTGATGCATGTAATTTGCTTGCTTGGTGTCTTTGTGGTTATTTTCTTTGTGGATTTTCTTTGTGCTTATATCTTTGTGTTGCTTTGTGATTTCCTTTGTGATGCATGAGTAGATAATGGGTCAGTGCGAAGGTGGGGGAATGGTTGCATGTTTATATGTATGTGTGTTATGCATGACTTCATACATTGTGGTTTCATGTTTTCCCCCTAACCCATATACATCTAGTTGCATGTTTATTTGTTTCTTTATGTTTTGAGATTATTCCTAGTAAGGTGGAGTGATTTTGTCTTTGTGATTTATGTGTTCTTTATGATATCATGTCTTTGTGCCTTTGTGTGAGTCTTTGTGAGTGGGTGGAGCTTGTCTTTTTATTCTCTTTGTGAATCTCTGTGATTGCTCCAATTGAGGTGGAGCACTATTTGTGTTTTCTTTGTGGACTAACTTCTACGTACGTAGATAAACTTGGTGTGTTTCTTTGTGTGTTGTCTTTTGCAGGTACGTGGAAGTGTGCAGCGATGATGACAAAATTGTTTGTGGATTGTGGATTGTAGTTGGGGATGGCCAAAAAGGTGGAGAAATGTTGGGATTTAGCCCAAGTGTGGTTTTGGCCATTGGGCCTATACACAAGGGCCCAACTTGTTGGTTCCCTAGTTCTTGGTAGCCTTTTCATATATTGAGTCACCATTTCCATTAACGTGGAGACGCGTGATGTAAACGTGAGATTGGAGAGTGAGAGAATGGTAAGGGTGAAGTGATACCCATCTTTGTGTTTGGTTATCTCCACTATATCCCGATACAATCCCGACACGTGTCTGAGCCCGTTCGTGTAACCCGAGAACGAAGTGGTGGCCGACGGCACCGAAACCCAACAGAAGAGTATGGCAACGTGGACGATGAGTACTTCTATTGAACAACATTATACTTTTAAAATAATATAAAAATGATTTGCAATAAAATTTTGACCCGGCGGGTTACGAACCGTTATCAATTTGCGACAAAGACTCCCATAAAAAATTTGTGATGAATATTCTGGTTGTAAATTTGCAATGGATTTCAAAAAAATTTCACAAATCTTTACAACGAGAGAGAGAGATGTAGTACCTTAATAGAAAGTTTCTCAACTAGCGAAGAGAGGCAGTGGCGTGAGTAGATTCAGGAGCGTTGCGGTGGCGTATTTCCACTCCACGAGCATCGCGGCGATGACTTTCCAGTGGGTGAGTATGGAGGCGGAGAGGAGATCGAGGAAAGGGGCAGTGTGACTTGGTCCAGGAGCGTTGCAGTGTGACTTGGTTCCGTTTAATATTCATGGCGATGCCTTTCCAGTCGCTTTCAAGTGGCGGCGGCAGCTTCACAGTCCGGAGAGGGAGAGAGAGAGGGGGATGTGTGAGAGAAATAAAGATTTGCGCGAGAGAGAGGCCTGTTTCGTCAATATATAGACGGTCTCACAAAATCGTCTATAAACGATCAGTAAAATGGGCGGTCAAATGAAAAGTTTGGAACTTGGAATATTAGAGACCAATTATAGACGTTCATGTGGTCTCAAAACTGAATTCAAAAACTGAAATCACTACAAAATATTGTCGAAATGGCGAGGAAAATTCGCGAGTGTGACTAAGTACTTGCAATTTCGCGAGTGATAAGGTGAGTGGACCAAATGTGGAGTAAATGGCGAGAGATTTTATTGCACTCGCGTAATGGCGAGTGCATTTAACAATACTTGTGAATTGACGAGCGCGTACACGAGGGACTGTACTACACTCGCAAAACGACGAGTGCAGTTGATTACTTGGAAAATGGCGAGGGATTCCAGTATACAAAACTGTGAGGAAGAGGCACCTTCACGCCGCCGCCGGAGCCACGGATCAAGCCCAATCTTCAATTATTTGTGTTCTACACTTCGACGAGATCATTTCTACGATAATAAGTTTATTATTTTTCATTGGTTAAATTTGAAGTTATATATATATATATATGTATATATGTGTGTGTGTGTGTGTGTGTTTATTTTGTATATATATAAGTATATATTGTATATTGTAGGGAATACACAAATGCATTCTCATTGAGGCTTAGTCGAAAGCAGTCGTGGTTCGACAACCACCGAAAGTTCTTACACCCGAATCATACATGGTGAATGAACAAAACTGCATTCATGGCCGGAGTAGTAGTCACAGATGATCCACCGCCTATCCGAACGGGTGCAAGTCTCCTACACGAAATTGATCATTTGGGATTTAGAAAAGTTACAAAGGAGGGTGTTGAGGCCCACAACAAAAAACTTTTTTGGAGGGTGGAATGCTATTTATTTCAACTTTAATAATATTTTAATGTTAATTTTTACATATGAGTGGACAGGGTTCTTCTGGACTGGGAGAGGTAGAGGTAGAGGAGAGCGGTCCTCTACCGGTACATCGGTGGATGAGACACCGAGTGTACCCATACCATATCTATTTGCCCGATATAACCGAGATCATACAGATGCCCCTGATGCAGGGATCGACCCCCCAGCCATATTATACACAGGTGCCGCCACTACAAGAAACAGGGGGAATAGCGACGAAAAATTTGCGACAAATCTAAATTTCATCGCTAAAATCAATTTTTAGCAACGAAATAGAAATTTTCGTCGCTACATTGTTAGATTTAATATTTGCAACAAAATTTATATATTTTGTCGCTATATTAGCAACAAATCGCTTCATTTTGTTGTTAATAATCAAAACAACAATGAAAATTATATTTCGTCGCTAATATTTTGCGATGAAATATAAATTTTTGTGGCTAATTTCTTAAAATTATTTTTTGCAACAAAATTTATATATTTCATCGCTATATTAACAACAAATTGCTTCATTTTGTTGTTAATAATCAGAACAACAATGAAAATTATATTTCGTTGCTAATATTTTGTGATAAATTAGAAATTTTCGTGGCTAATTTCTTGAAATTAATTTTTGCAACAAAATTTATATATTTCATCGCTATATTAGCAACAAATTGCTTCATTTTGTTGTTAATAATCAGAACAGCAATGAAAATTATATTTCGTTGCTAATATTTTGCGATGATATAAAAAATTTTGTTTCTAATTTCTTGAAATTAAATTTTGCAACAAAATCTATATATTTCATCGCTATATTAGCAACAAATTGCTTCATTTTGTTGTTAATAATCAGAACAACAATGAAAATTATATTTCGTCACTAATATTTTGCGATGAAATAGAAATTTTCGTGGCTAATTTATTGAAATTAATTTTGGCAATGAAATTAAAATATTTTATCGCTATAATAGCAACGAATTGCTTCATTTTGTTGTTAATAATCAGAACAACAATGAAAAGTATATTTCATCGCTAATATTTTGCGATGAAATATAATTTTTTTGTGGCTAATTTATTGAAATTAATTTTTGCGATGAAATAAAAAAATTTCATCTCTAAACTAGCAACTAATTCTTTTATTTTGTTGTTAATAATAAGGACAACAATGAAAATTATATTTAGTCGCTATTATTTTACGATGAAACATATTTTTTGTGGCTAATTTCTTGGAATTAATATTTGCAACAAAATTAAAATATTTCATCGCCACACTTTCAACAAATTATTTTATTTTGTTGTTAATAATAAGAACAACATTGAAAATTATATTTCGTCGCTAATATTTTAGCGACAAAATTGAAATTTGCTTGATTAATTTTGTGGGTTTAATATTCGAGAGAAAATTAAAATATTTCATCACTATATTAGCAACACAATATTTTATTTTATTCTTAATAACCAGAACAATAATGAAAATTATATATCGTCTCTAATATTTTAGTGATGAAATAGATTTTTTCATGTTTAATTCTAATGAATTAAAAAAGGTTGTCGTTTAAACATAATAAAGGAAAAACGTTTGAGTGCATGCACAATGTGAAATAATAGAGACGATTCCAACACTATGATGTTTGAAATAATAGGATCAATATAATTTCATTTACTTTTACTTTTACTCATTAATTTGACATATTAAGTTTTTTATTTGATTTATTTTGGGGTATAATTTTTTGATTTGATCATTCTGTATAATTTGTTTTATGTTTTTCTGTTTTCTTGATTTCATAAATTATTTATTGTTATTCCCGCTAAGAATGAGGGAAGAGTACTACTTCAACTATGCATATTAAATCAAGAAAATCGGTTTATATAATTAAATGTTTAATAATTCTCCATATTTTGTGTCTTATAAATCAGTTTGAATGTTTATAAAAATATTTATAAATATTACGATGCAAATGAAGATGGACATAAAGATGAGAGGATGAAGATTGGATGTAATATTTATTATTTTTTTTAAATTGTTAAAGTAACATTGATTTTTTACAATTGGAATTGCTTTAAAAATTACAATATATATACAAAAATATATACATATATACAAGTTAAAAATTAATCAATTAATATATGTGAAATAAATTATTAAATAAGTAAATTAACTAAATTAGTAAAAATTGAATACATATATAATTAATATTAAAAACTGAACCAAAGAGTTGTCTGCCCGAGTGGTGGGCGCCCAACTATGGGCGCTCACCCACCCGGGATCGATTCCCACCAAGACCAAATAAATAGTCATTTAAATAAAATGGGGGAGGGGGGTATGTGGGTGCGGATCGGGTTGGGTTAGGGTCGGGTGTGTGTTGGGTGCGGTACGGGTTAGGTTGGGGCGAGTAGGGTGTGGGTTTAGAGAACGATTGGGTTAGGGTTTGTTGGGGCGGGTCGGGTGTGGATTGGGTACGGGTTGGGGCGGGGCGGGTGTGGGTGTGGGTGCGGGTTGGTCGATTGTGGAAGTGGGTTTAGAGAATAATTCGTAAATCGGATATCCATAGCCAAATATTAGCGACAAAAATATGGGTTTCATCACTAACATTTGCAACGAAATTAAAATACTTATTGCAAAAAAATTAGGCACAAAGTAAGGAGCTACTATTTTAGACACGAAAAAAATTTATCGCTAATTCTAATATTTTCGTCGCTAATGTGAGTTAGCGATGAAATAATTTCGTCGCGGGATTTGTTGCTACACACCCGTCGCTAACGTGTTTGTGACAAATATTTGATTTTCCTCGCAAACATTTTGCGATGAAATTCATATTTTCGTCGCGAATATTTTGCGATGAAACTCAAATTTTCGTTGCTAATATTTTGCGATGAAACTCAAATTTTCATCGCAAACATTTGCGATAAAATTAATTTTTTTGTCGCAAACACGTTAGCGACGGGCGTATAGCAACAAATCATGCGACAAAATTATTTCATCGCTAACTCATGTTAGCGACGAAAATATTATAGTTAGCGACAAATATTTTCACGGCTAAATCGCAGTTTTCTTGTAGTGCGCCTATGTATTCACCTATACATGAACCATCCCCTCCACCGATGCAGGAACCAGTCGGCCTTCATCTGTCGGGACACAGGCCAACATGGCGTTTGATGCACCCGAGAGTCGAATCCTACTTTGGATCTGTTGTGGGACGTAAGTATAACATATTTATTATTTTTCATTAGACGTACGTATAACATGTTTATTAATTTTCATTATTAATTATGTGCAACTTGTTAAGTCTTCCCTCCAAATCTTTGACCTCACGTGGTGCGGGTCCTCCATCCCACGTGCCACGCCCCCCAGTGCTTCTTTAAATCTTTTTGTCGCTTATCTTGTTCAACCTCGTGAAAACATAGAGTGTCTTCTTGGAAACCTTAGAATTCTCCACTCTTTTTGGTTCTTGCCAAAAGGGACTCCATTCACCGAGGTCTGCAAAAACATTCCATGTGCATCTCTGTAAACATCCCTCTCCAGAATACCATCCCATGGCAACGGACACCCTGTCAGTTTCGGCAACAAGTAGGCCTCAATCAACTCGTCGGTCACTCGGGTCGAACCGAAATCCCACTGGTACACTACCCATATTTCAGCTATCCAACTCTAAATCTTTATCTCCCTCCTTTTCTTTTCTTTTCTTCCTCACTCACGTGTACTTCTACTTGAAACTTTAGTACTCTCCCTTGGCTCAATATAATCTTAGTGGTGTTTGCAAACAAATAGAGGGAGATTTTTTATTAACTGCTACTATTTGTTTTAATTCATGGTTGTACTTAAAGTAATAATTTGCTAGGATACGGGTTCAATTTTTTTTATGCAAGAATATGAAAAAACTAAATAAAATACTAAAAAATCGAATAAATCATTAAAAAGTAATTAAATTGAAAAGATAATTAAAAATAAATCTTCAAAATTTATTTGATTTATTTAATATTTTAAGATTTTATTTTAACTTAATTGATTTTTAAAGATTTTTTCTTTTTTGAGTAAAAATTAAAAAATAAGAAAAAAAAAGCGGTTTATTGGGGTTTGAATGCAGTAAACGAATCAAATGATTTTGGTCGATTTCGTATTCATATTCGAAATTTTATAATTTAAATTGGAATACAAATATTTTTTTGGGTTTGATTAGTAAACAAATTCAAATACAAAATTATGCTCAGGTGGCATTTGTTCACGTCATGCACGAGCCTGTTGGGCATCGGCTTTTCTTCCACGTGCACATCATATATATAGTATTTGAAAAATAAACGAATACGAATTTCGACTACTTTCACGATTACGAATCGAATGCAGTGGAATTGTTTGTATTGAGTTTTGCGGATGCTATGTAAAAAAGGTTGAGTTGTTCATCTCTGATTTGTGTTTCTGCTCTTCGTTTTGATCTTGATTTTGGTTTTCATTGATGGGTTCTGTTTCAGCATTTCGTAAGTGGACTTCATTCATCATCTTTCTTTATATTTTCATGATTCTTTTCTTTCCTTTTATCATTGCAGGACAGCTTGTTACATTCTCAAGCGTTTTGGGTCAGTAAAGAAATTATTGCTTGGGATGTGGACGCTGGAGACAGCTCCTACTGTCTCTACGCCAGTAAAAATGCCACTATCTCTGTTGTAAACAGGGAAATTAAAGGTTTTCTTATCACTAATAATGCTTCCTTATTATTACTTCTGTTTAATATTTTCTGATTGTTCAAATAGGGCATGATATAAGAATTAAGCTTGAACAAAGCACAGAAAGGCTTCCAGAACATGTGAGGCTCATATATGAATCTATTTCATAATAAAAGAGAAGTACGTTGTGCATATATCTCAGACTCAGAGTCTATGAATTGTATGCTGTCAGGTGATTGAAAAATTTCCTCATATCCGAGATTTCAAGCCCTTCCGAATCCCTCCAGATTTGGAAGTCACAAGTTTGTTAAAGTACCAATGGGGGCTGTTGCTGCTATAAGCTGTAAGTGCAAATGTGCAATACAAATCGGGAAATAGAAGCCTGTTCTGAATTTATTCTCAATTATTACGTATGACAGCTCATGGAGAATGCGTCAGCATTACCGGTCTGCAGTTACCAGGAGTCCTTGATGAACTGTTCTGTTATGATGGTCCCCTAGGCGCTGTTTTTTCACCTGAAGCTGTTTCGCTGTACCTTTGGGCACCTACTGCACAAGTTAATACACGACTAATTTTCTTTTTCTCTTTCTCATCCCTTTTCGAATCTTGCTCTGAATTACTTTGGTATATATTTTGATTATGTTATGACATTAATAGAACGTGCATGCGCTTATCTATGCTGAATCGAAGGCGACAATCTCTTAGAAGTTGTTGACCTTGAGGAGTCGAATGGAGTTTGGAGTGCTAAAGGGCCAGTGACTTGGGAGGGCTTTACTATGTCTATCAAGTCTGTGTCTACCATCCTAGCACGTTGCAAATAGAAAAATGTATTTTTATTATATTTTTATTATATTTTTTTGCACAATTGCTCAGTGAAATAATCAATTGACTTTAGCATTAACAGGCTCACATATGTTTGTGGGTGTAGGCTGTCGGCTGATGGAAGACGAACGCTCTTTGTCAATGTTGATTCCGAGGCTCTGAAACCTGAATCATGGGACCATTTGGTGGATGAAAAACCAAATCTTCTCTCATTTTGTGATGTCAGTATTTATGAGTTGCATATAAGAGACTTCAGGTACTTAACGAATCGTGGAATCATTTGGTGGACGAATCTTTCTTGCAATTTTCTGTGTCAAATTGTATAGTGATGCTCGTCTGAATTTTCAATCCTCTTTTTGTCGGAGATTGTAAACTTTTTCTATTGGTTCTTATTTTTTTATTTTGGTTGCAGTGCTAGTGATGATACTATTCCATCAGATTTACGTGGTGGCTACCTCGCCTTTACTTGCCCAGTAGTCTTCTTGCCTTGGACTCATTTCTTTCTATCAACATCTTCTGGTTCTTTTCACTTTACTATAAGTCTATTAAATCCCTTATTATTATAATTTGTTTTTGGTTGAAGGAGTCGGCTGGAATGCTTCACCTTAGAAAGTTATCCAATGCCGGTATCACACATGTTCATCTGCTGCCAACTTTCCAGTTTGCTGGTGTTGATGATGACAAAAGCAAATGGTAGAATGTAGGTATGCAATCATTTTTTACTGTGCTTCTTTCTTATTTCTAATGGCTCGTTATTGCTTATATATGTGTGTGTATGTACTTGTTATCCCTTATGCAGATTTTCAAATGCTCAAATGCATTCCCACCCGACTCTGATGAACAACAGGCTTGCATTACAGCCATCCAGGATGCAGATGGCTATAATTGGGGGTGAGATATTGTCTCTAAAGCATAATCATAGTTAAAAAATTTGTGTTTCTATTCTTCTTAACTAATTTTATTTGTTCAACGCCCTATTGGTGGATAAAAAGCTATAATCCTGTTCTCTGGGGAGTCCCGAAAGGAAGCTATGCAAGTAATCCTAACGGGCCCTCCCGCATAATTGAATTCCGCAAGATGGTACAGGTAAACAACATCGTTCTTGCTTATAGTACTTGGCCCGGTATAAGCTGGGCAGTTTTAAAGATGATGTATGTATTTGATGACAGGCACTCAATCGCATTGGTCTTCATGTTGTATTGGATGTTGTTTACAACCATTTACACGCTAGTGGTCCCCACGATGATTACTCCACCTTAGACAAGGTAAGTAAACTTAATTATGCATGGTGCCTAATCTATCCATAACACCAAGTTAAATTGCAGATTGTTCCAGGTTACTACCTTAGAAGGGACCTTAATGGCTATATTGAGAATAGTACATGTGTAAACAATACGGCTAGCGAGCATTACATGGTTGAACGGTTGGTAATCGATGACTTGTTGCATTGGGCTACTGATTACAAGGTTACTATTGTCATTTAAACACTCACATCATTTATCGCGCTTGGGCTTGTTCGTCCCTCATGTCTACGACATTTCTGGCAATTATCTGTATTGTAGGTTGATGGATTTCGTTTTGACCTCATGGGACATATGATGAAGCGTACAATGGTGTGTCTTGTTTGTCTTTCTTTTTTTGGAAAAATAGTTTCCTTAGTCTTGTAAGATACCCCTATTTCGAATGCAGTCCTAACGACTTTTGCGAATTGAAAATAGTCCTATAACTTTCAATATTTAGACATTTTAGTCCAGTAATCGGATATATGAGGTGAAAACATCCTGTTGACCTATCATATTCTGCCACGTGAGCAAATCAGACCCTGCTACGTCAGCATCAATTGGATGTTTCATCTCCTACAGCCAGTTACAGGACTAAATGTCGAATTATTGAAAATTATTGGACTATTTACAATTCTTGAAAGTTGACAGGACTGAAATCGAAATGAAGGTAACTGACCAGACTAAAAAACTATTTTCCTTTACTTTTCTTTTTTCTCTTTGATATAAATTCTGGCTTGAATCAAGATGAGTCATGGCATAGAGAGTTGGGTTTTAATTTGATAGAAACAAGATGAGTCATGGCATAGAGAGTTAATGTCGCATCAAAGACGGACTTGGTGGTGGGATTTTCCACCATGATCAGCGGTGAGAAAAAAGCAAGAAAGTGAGGGGGAAAAGAAATGGCCTAGTTGGTTAGGCTGATACCATGTAAAGTAAGAAGACTCTCTCAATTGAGAGAGCAAGAGTATATTGAGAAGTATTTATAGAGTTTACAAATAGTAGTTGAAACCATAAGATAACTAACTAACTACTCTAGATTAACTTTAATTAACCTTTCTTCTTCATTCAACAACCGAATTTGACAGTCAGCCTAATTCATCCCCCAATTACCAAAATCATTGTTCCTAGTTGTAAGCCCGATTCGACTTCTACTTCCTTTGTCAGGCAGTATTTCTTGCAGGAAAATATGGGAGTGTAATAATCCCATACATCCTCCAACACAGTGAGGCATTGCTTACCTTTCAAAGTTTGGTCCATGTTGGTTGAGCAAGAATGACTTGTTTGAATTCTTCTAGCTTCCGTCCAAGGCTTACTCTCACCCATGCACGACATTCGAACAACTCCGATATATCAAAATCGTCGAAGATCAACTTACATGAAAAGGTCGGGAGCCACCCAACTATCTACGAGTGCGCGCATCTTTGAATTCATTCTGCTCTTTGCATAATCCAACCATATTTGATGATGATGATGAAACAACTTCTTCATCTTCATCTTGTTCTTCAGTGTTTGGATTAATGAATCCATTTTTTCGACCATTTGATTAAACTCAACGCAACAACTGGGCTCGTCTGTGGGAAAATTGAGTTAAGACGTGAAGTTTTAATTTTGATTGTTCGTGATTTGATTCCTCTCATACCTGAACATGGTTGAGGAACAAGGGGATTATCGATTTCAAAAAAATATGATCGAGGAGATACGTACATGTTGTATCTACCCCAACGATTATATTATTCCGAATAGAAAGAAAACCTTTATAATGCCTTTCTCCATGGGCGTCTTGACACCCCTATTTATATGGAACAACCTATGGGGTAAGTTGATCCCGTTTTTCCTTCACATGTCTATCGTTTGAACAAAGCTATATATAACCTCCAACATGCTCCTTTGGCCTGGTGTCGCCGATTCAGTGATTTCCTGGCGAGTCTTTGTTTTACAAAGTGCAAGGCGGACACTTCCCTTTTTGTTTGCTCTCTTGGTTCTCGTTATTATATTTGTTGGTTTATGTGGATGATATCATTGTCAGGGGGAATAACTCGGGATCGATTGATCAAGAGTCTCATAGATCGTAGTTGTCGTAAATTTTCCATTAAGGACCTCGGACACCTCAACTACAGTTTTTGGGTCTTGAGGTTACTTACATTGATCAGGGCTTGTTTATTTCTCAATCCAAATATGCTTGGGATATAATAAACAATGGGCCGACCTCCTACAAGCAAAGTCGGTTTGCTACTTGTTTGTCGTTTGGTGAGACATTACGTCTATCTGGTATTGTTTATACAAATCCTACATTAATTATACAGGTCTTTGGTTAGGGCCTTTGAAGTACCTTACTATCACTCGGACTGATCTTGCTTATGTAGTTAATACTATCAGTCAATTTCAATCCGCTTCAACAACTGACCACTTTCAGGCCGTCAAACGCATTCCTCGTTACGTTAAAGGTGCACTTGATTTTGGCCTTGCATTTACTCGAGTGAAATTTCATTCTCTTGGGTTATTCGGATGCTGATTCGACCCGTACGTATACTCCATCTTTCTAGGCTTGAATCTCGTTTCTTGAGTGCTAATTAAGCAGCAACCCATAGTCGCTCGATCAATTGTGAGTCTGAGTATCGAGCGATGACCAATGCTACCAAAGAGATTATTTGGCTCACACGCTTGCTTCGGGAACTTCGCGCGGGCTCTTCCCTCTATCCCCACCGACATAATTATGCGACAACAATAGTGTTATCATTAATTTTTAGTCAGAATTCGGTGGCTCATAAGCGTGCTAAGCATATTGATATTGACTTTCACTTTGTTGGAGGATGTACTTATCGACTAAATTTGTTCCACCGAATCTACAACTGGCGGATATCTTTACTAAAAGCCTCTCTCGTCCACTCTTCAATTTTTTTCGTACCAAGCTTTGCGTTGGTCCCCATCCGCATCGCTTGAGGGGATGTTAATTAAGACCTAGAAGATTGTTAATATCTTAGATTATCTTTGTATTTATTGTAATTATTTGTTTCCATACTTGCAGATATTGTACTTTGTTTATATACGTGAATACAATACACAAATCCCTCAATTCGAGTGTGAACATGAGGTTTGAACATAATCAGGCCAGTATGATATATTATTAATTAATCAATCACCATGTTTCACCTGTTTACAATTTACACCAATGTAGTAATCAGCTACATATAATAAAATTATTATCTTATTTCATGAAATGAATATAATATATGTCATAAATTGCTTCAATTATTTCCAATCAAACAGCTTCGTAAAGCCGGCAGCGCCATCTTTAACGTAGATGCCATCACTTCTTAGTTCCCAGTTGCATTCGCGATCAGTACATCGATTCATCCATTTCATTGTAAATGCATCAAATTGCACCTCTCTTTTACCCCACCAAGCATGGCAAAAGAATAATGTGGTGTCAATAATATTAGTACAAAATGACCAATTATAATCCTCGTTCGATTGGAGTGTGTGAAATCCAAGATCGTCGTTTTTAGATTGGCAGTGCAAACTCAGCGTGTCACTGGGGATTTTGTTGGTCACATGAACAGTATAACCATAACCAATTACACATTTTTTAGCCGCTAATAATGTCATTTCTGAAAAAATGCTAGTGCAGAGAATAAGAAAAACTACATGATTTTTCATCATGGTCATGACTATGACTTAATAAAATTAATCCAAATTGGATTGAAAATAAAAAATATTTGACAATTTAAAAAGTAATTTTGTGTTGCCTTTATTTCTATCGGGATAAACCTATAATTACTGAAATTTAATTAGTAGCATATCTTACGATTTCCATAATATTTTCCCATATCTCAAAATTAATTATTTAATTCTCACAAAATCAAAAGGAAAAAAATATTAATTAGTGCTTCATCTTTTTTTTTTTTTTTTTTGATTTTGTGGGAGTTGAATAATTAATTGAGAGATATGGTTATTTTATTGCAAAATACTCCATTCTTTTTTTAATAAATTATGTTTTCGTGAAATTTGTTGGAATTAAGAAAGGGTATGCGTTAACAAGTATCCTTAAATAATAAATAAATTTTCTAATCACATTAATTCCCTAATGCGCATTTTCCAGAGTAAATAAAAGTAAGTTAGAAATTAGGAACTTTTCAAAAATTAAAGGGAGGGCATAATTGAAACAAACAGTGTAAAAAATTCTAAAATATCATTTAATTGCGTACATGAGAAAAATGCTAAAACATCATTTATTGAAAAATGGAGAGAGTATTATGGGAATTGTGGCTTGATATTTTATGGGAATTGTGAGATCGATACTAATTTAATTGTGGTGTGACAGTTGTTGGGATATGAACTCTTGAAAGCACATATCATATAGATATCATTTGTTAGGATTCCCACCTCCTTGTATATATATAACCGGTTCAGGAAAAAAATTAAAATCCAAACTAACCGAATTTAAGAAATTTTTAAATTGTTAGGATTCCCACCTCTCTTATAAAGTGATGCCTTATATGAACATGCTTACATCTAGTGTAGAGAACTAGATTCTGAGTAATGGTTATTGCACTGTTGCTATCACAATATATAGGAACTTCTTTAGCAACAATGTTATAATACAATAACTTCTGACTTAACCATAACAACGACTACAACAACTATCAGCAGCTATAAATTCGGCTTCAGTAGTGGAGGTAGCAACTGAGGTTTGCTTCTTGGAGAACCAAGAAATCAGCTTACTTCCTAGAAACTAACAAGTTTCAGAAGTAGATTTCCTATCTATTTTGCACCCTCCATAATCAGAATCAAAATAGTCAAATCAAATTGTGTAAGAGTGGGTAATGTTGTATTATAATATTATATAATGTAACTTTATATCAAATCAATTGTGTAAGAATATATGATGTTGTATTATTATAATAGTATAATATATATATGGGTGGATGGAGTTGGATGGTGAAATCCGGATGTGAAATCCCGAACTAAAACAGGACGGGGGACGTTACGTCCTCCATCCAGACGGGTGAGTCCCAAAACAAACATCGCCTTAAGATACTGCATAATCTTCTTAGCTGCTTCTAGGTGGCTTTCCTTAGGGTTGGCTTGAATTCTAGCATACACTCCTTGTTCGTCCGAGCAATGAAGCGAGCAAGATTGGCTGCCGGGGTCATTGCCAGTAACAACGATATCATCCATATACAAGAGTAGATAGACGATCGAGGAACCTTGAAATAGGTAAAATAGCGAGGAGTCAGACTTGCACTCCTTGAAGCCAATGCCGAGCAGGAAGGAACTGAACCACTGAAGCTGAAACCAGGGCAAGGGGGCTTGGCGAAGACCATATAGAGCATTCTTCAATTTGCAAACATGATCCGGGAGCCGAGGATCAATAAAACCAGGAGTTTGAGCCATGAAGACCGGTTTATGGAGATAGTCGTTAAGAAAAGCATTCTTGACATCCAATTGATGGAGGGGCCAGTTGTTGCAAACAGAGAGAGACAAGATAACACGGATTGTTATCGCCTTAACAATCGGACTGAAGGTGTGAGACAAGTCTGTGCCAAGAATTTGGGTAAAGCCTTGAGCGACCAATCTGGCCTTGTGCCGCTCAGTGGAACCATCTAATCTGTACTTGGTTCGAAAAACCCATTTAGAACCAACAATGTTCGCATCCCGAGGGCGAGGAACAAGATCCTAAGTATTGTTAACCCGCAATGCATCGATATCTAGGATCTTCTTGCATTGCGGCCAACCAATCATGGGACTTGGGAGTAGACTTGAAACCACGGGGTTCCGAGGAGGCGGTGAGGGCACTAATCAAGGCAGTGGACGCCAATTTTAGGGGATGCTTGGACTTGAAGATCCTCGGTTTTGCTCGCGTGACCATCTGGTGAATGGACGATAGTCACTCTATTGGAGTTTCAATGGCAGCAGAGGTTGCTCAGTCGTTCAGGTGGAGCAGGTGGCTCGGCAATGGGGGCTGGCGGAGGAAGATGGTCCTCGCCAGGATCAGAGGTGCATGCCGAGCAAGGCAGTGTCGAAGTGGTAGGAATGGACTCAGGTGAGGAATCATTCGAGAAGGACAGCTCGGCTCCAAGAAGGATGAGACCACCGTGCTGGTCGGTAGGGGGCGAGCAGAACCTGAAAAGGGAAAACACCCTTCATCAAATAGAGCATGTCTAGTAACAAAGCTTTTGGAGGAGTCGGAATAATAACACCGAAAACCCTTGTGAAGGCTATTATATCCCAAGAAGATACTTGGCCGACTGCGGGGAGATAGCTTGTCCAAGGCATAATCTCTTAAGTATGGAAAACCCCGAGAACCTAACGGTTTGAAGTTTCCATAAAGAGGGACAGTGCCGAACAGCACCTGAAATAACGATTGACCACACAAGATGAGGATGGAAGGGGATTAATGAGATGAACTGCAATGGCAAAGGCATCGAACCAAAATTTGGGTGAAGCACGAGCATGGAAAAGCATGGAGACACCAGTTTCAGTGACACCCGACCATTTTGTTGGCGGTGTAAGGACATGATACCCGATGCGAGATGCCATGCACAGACATAAAGCGCGAACAACCTTATTGACGAACTCAATGCCACTATCACTTTGAAAGACCTTGATATTTGTCGAGAACTAGGTGCAAACAAACTGTGAAAAGCGACCAATGTGGCAAAAATATCAGATTTCGCACGGAGAGGATATATCCACGAGAATAATCATCGACGAACACAACATAGTAACGAAAGCCATCTAGAGCAGTTACAGGGACAGGGCCCCAAAGGTCGTAGTGGACCAAATCAAGAATAGCAGAAGCACGTTTTTCATTTATAGTAAAAGACAGAGTTTACTCTTGGCCAACTAGCAAGAGGTGCAAATAGTAGGATTCGGTAAAAGTGAATTAATAGATAGATGCCCTAATCTATTCAAGTCCTTGATAACATTAAAAGGGACATGCCCCAAACGAGAATGCCATAAATCAAAAGAGGCACGAGCAGCATTAGGCGGCTTCAAAGAAGCGACCAAAGCTAGAAGTGCTCGTTCCAACACATACAACCCCTGTTTACATCGACCCTGAGCCACCACTTCCTTGGTAGCTCGATTATGAACAATAAATGATTTGTCAGAAAAACAAACATCAACCGAAAAATCAGATGTGAGTTTACTTATAGATAAGAGGTTCTTGGTGGTATGAGGAACAACAAGAACATCCAAAAGTCCAAGATCCTTAGAAAGATCATGGAAACCAACACGAGAGATTCGTAAAGAATTACCATTACCAACAACCACTTGACCATTACCAGAATAAGGGATCGAGGAATCCAAATTTGAGGCACTGGAGGTTATATGTGTCGAGGCACCGGAGTCTACATACCAGTCAGAAGAGGTTGGCGAGGAGATAGTGCAGGCACAGTGAAATGCCTGGGCTAGATTCGCTGAAGAGTCCTTGGTTGCACGAGCAGAGGAACGAGCAGATTGGCGGGGATCTGGACCGCGAACAAATCGCTGAGGACATTTATTGGCATAATGTTCACCGCGACAAATTTGACAGCGCGGGACGTATGGCTTCCGTCCCCCACGACCACCAAATAGGTGATTTTGGGCATTACAAGAAGAGTCAGAGAGGCGGCCACCAGCATGGTCGCGATGCTGCAGGCGAGCAGATGGTTGACCACGAGCATAAAAGGCAGTCGAGGAGGGTTTTGCCGAATCAGGCTTGTTCATAATTTCAAAGGCAACAGCCTGATGCAGCAAGTCGCGGAAGGGGGGTACCGGCAATAAGGCCATTTGAGTCTCCGCAAAACCACTGAATTTAGGACCTAAACCCCGGAGGAACCAGTGCGTCATTTCAGATTTGTCCACGAGTTTGTCGATCACGACAAGTTGGTCACATAAGACCTTAAAGCGTCGACCATAATCGGCAACGGAAAGAGATTCACGCTTGAGGAGAAGGAGCTCCTCACGAAGTTGAGTGATGCGTGACTGAGAGGAGTAGCTGAAGGCATCTTCTAGGGCAAGCCAAGTCTCACGGGCCGTGTCACATTGTACAACCTCGGCCAATGTTTCCTCGGTGAGAGAGGAGAGAATAAGGGCAAGTACCTTCTGATCCTTCGATTTTCAGGCATCGAAGGTAGCATGGATGGCAGTAGAAGGATCGGATGTGCCATCCACAAAGCTAAGAAGATCGGCACAGGTGAGCATGAGGACAACCTGCTACTTTCACAAGAGATAGTTGGAAGAAGAAATTTTTACCGTAACCATATGAATGAGAACATTCATGGGGATGGAGGCTTCTGCCATTGGAGAGAAATTGAGGGAGACGGGGGAGGCATGAGGCAGAGGCGGTAGAGGGAGGAAGAGAGAAAGAGATAAGGGTTATGGTTTTTAGGTGTGTGTTTGCTCTAATACCATGTGAATAATAAGATATGATCACCGTTAACTCTGGTGAGGTGTGAGAACTTGTATATATAGTGAGGATTTACAATAACCGAATTACACGAATTAAGCAAAATAATAAATGTTATATACAAGGAAAGATATAAACAATAAGTGTTATATACAAGTTATCTTAGCACATGTGTTCCTTGTAAAGTATCACGTGTAAGGTGTGTATACTCAGCTGATAGTGCAACACTCAACTGATGTACTCATCTGATATACTCACCTGATGTACAATATTTAACACCAAATGGATCGTCCAATTAGCAATTGGGGTAAACAGTTGGGACTCCTTGATTGCCATTTGGGATGACATAACCCACCAGGGGAGGTATTTGAAGAACGCGGTCAATCGCTGCAATAGGCCAAAAGAAGACAGTGTTGCACAACATTGAGAGAGGTCCTAGTCCATCCACGAGCACGGGCTTTTCATCGTAAGTATTGATGATTAATTATTACTCCCTTCGTCCCGTATTAACTTTCATAGGTAGGTGGACACGTAAATTAAGAAAGTGTAATAATGAGTGGAGATTTGAGGGGTAATTTTGTAAAACTTTATGTATAAAGAAAATAATGAGTTGACTTTTGTGTATGTGTGGAGAAAAAGTAATGGCATTTGTGTAAAATTGAGGATATTCTAAGGGTGGAGTTTATAAAGGGTTTTCCATTTTACGGGTGTGAAAGTTATTGTGGGACGTCCCAAAAAGGAAAGTGTGAAAGTTATTGTTTATATTAATTCTTTTTAATTTTATTTATATATTTTTTAATAAGAGCGAGAGGCGGGACCTGCTCTGATTCACCTAGAGCGGTTACAACTCCCTCATACGTTCGATCTGGAGATGTAGATGTCCACGTACCAACACACGACCAAGCTACAACAAACGAAACCCGAGCTTCAGGTGATTATTAAGGCGGAAATGAAAAAGGTGATCGAACATCGTTAGAGTCTTAGGGTATGTTGTCTCCCGATCAATGTGCTACAATAACCGTTGTCAGTACATACTGGCCTCCCGATGTTGCTCCCAGTATGATCCTTCTTGGTGTCGCTTTCGGTGGCTTCGATGATGAGAACATTATAATGACGAGAACGAAGAGTATGGCGACCTGGACGACAAGTACTCATACTGAAAATTTTGTATTTAATATTTAATAGGAATTTATTAAGTGTATTTTGAGTGCTTATTTATTACCAAATTAATTCCGCTGCAAAGTTTATATAAATATATGCATATTTTGGTCCAATTAATCGGTTTAAATCTAGCCTATAATGTTTTCAAAAAAATGGAATGGGATAGACACCCGCCCGGGCGGTCTGCTTGCACGGGTTCGAACCTAGTTACACAAATCTTTTTTTGGATTTGTGACGGAAAATATTATATTTTTAATCTAAAATAATATTAAAATTATTTACGACAAAATTTTGATCTGACAGGTTATAGGTCGCTATCAATTTGCGATGAAGACTCCCGTCGCAAATTTGCGATGAGCATTTCGGTCGTAAATTTGCGATGGATTTCAAAATTTTGTCGCAAATTGAAAGTGTGTGTGCGTGCGAAATCAGAGATGTTGTCTGTCGTGTTGGCACTGTCCAGACAACACTATGCAGCGGAAATTAAATTGCATGTAGTGAAAATGAAAGTATTCAAAATTTGTGTAGATTATAAAATAATCTACGCTGTTCACTATATAAAAATATGTGAAACGAATTACAACCTCTTAGAGGTGTACAAAAATACTTCGATGAGTGTAAATAATTTACTAGATCCTACGAAACTATAGATCCTACGAAACTATCTCCCTCATAGATCTATGCATATAACCTAGTAAATAAGACCATAATTAACATACTACTATTCGGGTTTATAATAGTAAGAAAATCCACAAGAAGAAACAAGTGTTTTCCTAACTAGAAGCGTATAAAGCGTTTTATAGACTAGTAATCAAATATAGCTTTTCTTCTTATGTATCTTGTGTTGAGGCAGTTACGGTATTTATAAGCATGAGGTACGAACTGCCTTCAACTCCTATGATCATCACAGCCGTGAGATCAAGCGGTTATGATTAACTTCTCTTCACATCTCCTTGAATCTAGTTATTTTATGTCTAATAACTTCTCACTCCCACACAGCTGCGTGACCTGGTGTTGCCCGCGTCTTCTAACTGCACTTGGGACATTACTAGACAACAAGTGTAAGATCGGAGTTAGTGAGAAAAGGAAGGGCAATTTTTTATGTTGTCATAAGTACGTGTTGGGAACATTATAAGTTACAACACTCGGCTGTTAGTGTTGGATCATTTTACAAAACACTTAATTATATCAACATCAACACAAATCTTTGCAATGAGTGTTTTTGCGATGATTAAAATTCATTGCAAATGCAATTTGCGACAGTTTTCCCGTGGCAAATCAGAGTGTTATTTTAGGTTGTGTTTGGATGGAGGGATTTAGGTATGAATTTTAAATCCATGATCTAAATCCACTCCACCTGTTTGGATTAAATGAATGGATTTCAAATATTTAGCATCTTTTTTAGTTAAAATTGAGAGGATTTCAAATTCTCACTAAAACCATGTCATTTGAAATCCATCAAATTTTAAATCATTTCATTTGAAATCCCCTCATCCAAACACAGCCTTAGTGTTAGTTATGATATTTAATCACAATGTTTCATCTGTTTGCACCAAGTCCTACATTTAATAAATATTATATTAAATTGTTTATCTTATTTCAAAGGTAATGTTTACATTGCTTTAATTATTTCCAATCAAACATCTTTATAAAGCTGCCCCATATGCCATTTTTAACGTAGATGCCACCCCTTCTTGCTTCCCAGTTGCAGTGGCCATTAGTACATCGAACACTCCATTTCATCATAAATGCATCAAATCCGATCGACCTGCTTCCCACCCCACCAAATTAAGATGGCAATTGAATAAGGTGTTGCCGAAAAAAGACCATTCATAATACTCGTTCGATTTGAGTGTATGATATCCAAGATCGTCGTCTTTAGATTGGCAGTGCAATTTCAGTGTTACATTGGGGAGTTTGTTAGTCACATGAACAATGTATCCAGGACTAGCTACACGTACATATTTTAGCTGCTAATAATGTCATTTCTGAAAACTAGTCTATGATTTTTCATCATGATCATGAGCAACTGAAATTAATCCAAATTGGATTGAAAATCACAAATATTTGACTATTTAAATACGTAGTAATTTTGTATCAGGATATCAAACTTATTACTTATAATAAATGAAAGTGTAAGTTTTTGTCACTCGGTTAATTTTGATAGTATAATGCAATTATGGGGTTTGGAATATTGTATCTGTTACACCAGGTCAAAGAAGTCAAATTTTTGACAAGTCAATCATAGTCACCAGCTTGCGTGGCGACGACTAGTCAACCAAGTCAAACGACGACTAGTCAACATTATGAAGAAAATGTAAGTGTGTGCTCGCCCTAGAGTTGTTGACGAGCACATGCAATGTTATCTAGAAAGACAAGTAATTAATTAGGATCATTCAAGAGTGGGCGAGCAGGTCAATTCCCATGGAGAAGTTGTGACGACCAGGGTCTACGGCGACCACCATGGCCCAACTCCTTGCTGAGGGCGAGGACGACCACCACTAAGGCGGTTTAGCATCGAACCGACAGCCCAGAAGCAATAAATGCGATGTCCCATCATCTGTTTGATGGGATCTCAGGGCCAATATGTGCCCGCCACGTGTAAAGGCTGGGCAGCTAAAAAACTAAGTATATAATGCCTAAAAGGCTCATTGTAAAGATAAGTTGAAATTCCTACACCCAAACCAAACCAATACACCTCCAAAGCTCTCAAAGCTCTTTAGCTTCTCCAAGAAGCTACATCTATTGTTCATCATTTGTTCTTCATATATTCATCACAAATCATCCGATTAATCTCCTAATACGCGTAATAACCCCGACATAAATTACATGTTTCTTTATTGCTTACGAAGTCCACATCCAGATCATCCGATCAAAAGCACATACAATAGTATCCTTAGATAAGTAGCTGATACAAATTTCTTTAGTAGACTTTAAATTCTTATATTCACTTACGTATTTAAAATCTCTCTAAGGGAAATCCTCATTAAGGATAAAACTCGAGAAATTTTGTTGCAAATACACCAAAACGACATCGTTTTACTCATATTACACAAATTCTACCATGCAATTGAGTGTATAGATACACTTGGATGTTAATGTTCACTTTACTAAATTTAACATTTGACCCAATTCAATAGAGTTCAAATCCAATTGTATAGGTACAACCAATTGCAACCAAGTATCACTTTATATATTATGTACATATTCTTATATTTATTTATATGTGTATATCTTTATATGGAAATGATATAATGTTCATAACGGACGCTATTTTTTGGGTCCACCTCTTACGTGTCATTGGCACATCAAAATAATCTTGTTTTTATATTTAGTTTGATTTAATTTTATCCGTATTAGATAAAATCTCCATGTAAATAGGAATAAAATCCATTCATTCCATAAACGCTGAAAACAGAACACAAAAAATATGAACGAATTATCATCCGTCATTTAAAAAATACTGAAACGATAATACAACATCAGAAACGGTGAGAATCGGAAAAATTGAAGCATTGTATAGTGTATACAATAGAGAAAAACGCACTTTTGGTCCCGCCATCAACGGACACTCATGATTTTGGTTCCAACATTTTGAATTTTAGTCCTGAAAGAGAAAAACTTGACACATTTGGTCCCAACATCGAAAAAACTGACACATTTGGTCCCACCCACGTTAAATGTTGACGGAAAGACTCACGTGACCATTAGTCATTTATTTTCTCATTAAAAAATAGTAAAAAATATTATTAAAAATTAAAAAATATGTAAAATTAAAAATTTTAAAAATCTAAAAAATTCTAAAATGTGTAAATGAAAAAAGAACCCCTCACTCATCTCTCCAAAACCTATGGCCCGCTCGTGTGCCTCCGCCTCAACTTCATCAACACCGTCGTTGTCTCCTCCAAGGCTCCACCGCCATGGCCAAAGAAGTCCTGCAAAAACAGGACCTCGCGTTTTCCAGTAGAAACATCCCCACACCATTCACGTACACGACCATTTTAAGTACTCCCTCATCTGGCTTCCGGCCGCCTCGCGATGGCGCAGCCTCCGTAAATCGCTGAACTCCAACATTTTCTTCGGTTCACGCCTCGTTGCGAACCAGAACCATAAACGCCAGTAACGAAAGCCCTGAAGAAATCGATTGTACTCACATTGAACGCATGTTCTTGGTCAGTTCTTTGTTAATTTTACACATTTTATAATTTTTTTTATTTTTAATAATATTTTTTACTATTTTTTAATGGGAAAATTGTTATTGGGACTAATATCGCTAAGGTTGACTAACGGTTGTCTAAGGTCAACTAACGGTTGACTAACTTTGGGACCAAATGTGTCAAATTTTTCTCTTTCAGGACCAAAATTCAGAATGTTGGGACCAAAATCATGAGTGCCCGTGGATGGTGGGACCAAAAGTGCATTTTTCTGGTATACAATAAATACACATAATTTTAATCGTGTTTGACTAAATTCTTCTATAAAATGCTTAGCGTGATTACGAGGGTTTAGTAAACAAAATACATGTATAATGTCATGATGAGCAATTTTTTTTAAGTTTTTAATGTCCAAGGGGTCTAAACTGGTTTTTTTAGATGAATATATTCATTCCCGTCTCAATATATATTCATTAAATTTCGGCAGTAAAATCTTCACATTCTCCAAAATCAGATGACCGCTTCTGATGAGAACTAAGATCATATCACACCAAAATATTAATGGTGGATGATGATCCGTTCATATTTTCGCAAATATTTATATTTTTTAAATAATATTAAAATTATTTGCGACGAAATTTTGACCCAGCGGGTTACAGGTCGATATCTATTTGCCCGACAAAGACTCCCATCGCAAATTCGCGATGAATATTTCGGTCGTAAATTGAGATGGATTTCAAATTTTCGTTGCAAATCTTTGCGATGAGTGTTTTTGCAACGACTCAAAATTCATCACAAATGCAATTTGCGACAGTTTTCTCGTCGCAAATCAGCACGTTTTTTAGTGTTAGTTATGATATTTAATCACCATGTTTCGTCTGTTTACACCAATTAAGTCCTACATGTAATAAAAAGTAATCTTATTTCAAATGTAATGTTATATACATATGTAATTATTTCCAATCAAAGAGCTTTATAAAGCCGCCCTCTGCGCCATCTTTAACGTAGATTCCATCAGTTCTTGCTTCCCAGTTGCATTGACCACAATTACATCGAATACTCCATTTCATTGTAAATGCATCAAATGCCACCTCCTTGTTACCCCACCAAACATGGCAAAAGAATAAGGTGGTGCCAAAAAAATTGGCATTGAATGACCAATTATAGTCCTCGTTCGATTTAAGTGTATGATATCCAAGATCGTCGTCTTTAGATTGGCAGCGCAATTTCAGTTCTGCATTGGGGACTTTGTTGGTCACATGAACAGTATATCCAGACTTAGGTATACATATTTGAGCTGCTAATATCATTTCTGAAAAAATGCTAGTGCATAGAATAAAAAAAACTATATGATTTTTCATCATCATGACTAAGTGAAACTGATCCAAATTGGATTGAAAATCACAAATATTTGACAATTTAAATACAATGTGGGCAGTGTTGCCTTTATTTCTATTGGGATATGTTTAATATTAGAATTAAGGGAAAGATTTGACCATGTGAATCGATTCATATTTATGTGAATATTATTCTTTGTATATTTGTATTTATTATTTTGATTGGTGTAATTTATTATTTTGATGATGACGTTTGATAAATAGTTGATACTCCCTCCGTCCCCGAAAAGTTTGCGAAGAATCTTGAGCACATGGTTTAAGAAAAAAATGTATAATGATGAGAGTGTTGAGGTGTAATTTTGTAAACTTTTATATATAAAATAAATAAAGTAGGTGGATTGACTGTATGATGGGTCCCAAAAGTAATGGCATGAAGGGTAAATATGTGTATATTATGAGGGTGGGGATTGTTATGATTATTTTTATTTTGGGGTATGAAAACTTTTGGGAGACAAACAAAAAAGGAAAGTATGAAAACTTTTGGAGAAACGGAGGGAGTACAATTTAATGAAGTGTCACCCGGTTAATTTCTAGTATAATGCAATTATGAGGTTTGAATTAATAGATGATATCCTTTGATAAGTAGCTGATACAAATTTCATTAGTAGATTTTAAATATATTCTTATGTCCACTTACTTATTTAAAAATCCCTGTATATATGGACTATGGGAAAATCCTCTTTAATAACACATTATCATATTTGTGATGATTTTCGGACATTCGATATATTTTTAAAATGTAAAAAATTATTGACTAAGGTTTCGTGGTGTAGTTGGTTATCACGTCAGTCTAACACACTGAAGGTCTCCGGTTCGAGTCCGGGCGAAGCCAAGTTTTTTTGTCATATATATATATATATTTTTTTTTACATTTTTTTGAATAATTATGTGTGATTTGCACCTATCCAGATTACATATAATACAAAAATAGTAGAAATAATTATTTGACTAGTGCAATTGGATTATTCATACTATAATTTAAACGAACTTTCCAACGCACGTTACTTGCACCTTCCTAGTAGTATTGTTAAACGAATGGAGCTGCTCGTAAATTGGAATAATAAGAAGTTTAAGGGTTTTTTATTTGGGTTTATGCTCTTCATTTTGATCTTTATTTTGGTTTTCAAAAGTGAATTCAAGATTCGTGGTTTATGGGTTTATGCCTAAAATTTTTCATCTGTTTGCAACAAGTCCTACATTTAATAAAAATTAAACTGTTTATCTTATTTCAATGGTAATGTTATACATATCTAATTACATTTCTTTAATTATTTCCAATCAAACAGCTTTATAAAGCCGGCCGTGCCATTTTTAACATAGATGCCATCAGTTCTTGCTTCCCAGTTGCATTGGTCATCACTACATCGACCACTAAATTTCATTGTAAATATATGCATCAAACATCACCTCCTTTTTAGCCAACCAAACATGGCAATAGAATAAGGTGATGCCAAAAACATTAGTACAAAATGACCAATTATAATCCTCGTTCGATTTGAGTGTGTGATATCCAAGATCGTCGTCTTTAGATTGGCAGCGCAAGTTCACTGTTGCATTGGGGACTTTGTTGGTCACATGAACAGTATAGTCAATACCAGCTACACATTTTTTAGCCGCTAATAATGTCATTTCTGAAAAAATGCTAGTGCAGAGAATAAGAAAAACTACATGATTTTTCATCATGGTCATGGCTTAGTGAAATTATTCCAAATTGGATTAAAAATCAAAAACATTTGACAATTTAAATACAAGGTAGCACTACAAAAAAACTACATGAGCACACTTTTAGTGGACGGAGGGAGTAGTAACTATGATTGTGTGCTTCATATCTTACTTTTTTTTTTTTCTTTTCGATTTTGTGAGAGTTGAATAATTAATTGAGAGATATGGTTATATTATGTGAATTGTGGCGTGAGATTTAATGCATGGCAATATATTATGGAAATTATAAGATATCTAAATTTATTTTTATTACTTTAAATTAATATTACATGATTAAGAAAATAATGCCAAATTATTATTTGTCTACATAAGAAGCCCTGCATTATGGGCTCATATCAATTTTGATCCTTTGATAAGTAATGGTACAAATTTCATTAGTAGAGTTTAAATTCTTATATCCACGTACTTACGTACGTATTAAAAAAAATCAAGATATATATAGGTGGTTCTTTGATATTCAAATTAATGAATGTTTGAATAGTTAAGTTCAACAAACAAACATGCATGGACGCTAGCACCATTGCCGGAGTTTAGCGGCGACATATTTGCGATGGCCAGAAAATCATCGCAAATTGTGATGGAAATGAGGACTTGCTCAATTATAAGTTTGACTGAATTGATAATTGAAATTTTCTATATATTGTAGAATTTATTGATTGATTATATATGAGATGAAACTTTAAGTGACAAATTTCAACTTGTCATATTTTATTGGGAATATATATTTTTTTTTAGTCAATTAAGTTATCACGTTTTTTAATTTAGTCCACCAAATTACCATTTTTTAATTTAGTCCATTAATTTTCGGTTTATTTTGATTTTGGTCTAGTTACCTGCTATAGCAGGTTTAATAGGTCATTTTTTAAAACACACCACACCCCCCATAAAATGTTATACACACCCCAAATGTTAAACACACCACACTAAAATTTAAAAATTAATTTTTTATTACAATACACACCCCAATTTTATCCTATTTAATAAATTTTCAAAAATAATTAAATTAAAAAAATAAGAATTCAAATTAATATGAAAAATATTTAAAAAAAACAAATAAAAAATCGCCTAAATCTTCAAAAATTAAACAAAGCTAAAAAAAATAATTAATTTAGAAAGATTTAGTTGATTTAATTTTCTACTGTTTTTGAGTTAATTTTATATGTTTTAGAGGGGGGGGGGGGTGAATTTGCATTACTATAATTAAAGACAAAATATTATTATACCTACAAACAAAAATTTATTAAAAAAATTCGAGAGACCTCATTTTACTAATTTAAATTTAACGACTTTTGTTATGTTTTAAAGAAAATTAAGTTTAATTGTTTCAATTCATAATAACAGCTGAAACTATTTTAAAATTTAACGTGCAATCTCGTTGAGACATTAGTCACTATTGGACAAATGTAGAACTTAAAATATACTCCCTCGTATGTTCGATCTGGAGATGTAGACGTCCACGTACAAACGCACAACCAAGCTACAAATAAGTTTCACATAATATTAATTAAATTAGTTAATAACTACATATAATAAAATTTATTAAACGGATTTGCAAGTGAACGTCGATTGGAGGCTAGTGCATGTTAGCGGCTCATTGCACCAAAAGATGTCTTCTCCTCCAGCACAGTTCATCCTGGCCAGACATTTCTGGATATATATGGTCGGGGTCAACCGAAGTCGCATTCCTGGGCTAGACCATCAAGTCGCGGCATCACATTCGTACGTTATCTTAGTCCTTTGTATCCTTAGTGCCTCCACAAATGAATCCCAAGCTTTAGGTGATCCTTAAGGTGATCGAACATCGTTAGAGTCTTCGGGCATGTTGTCTCCTGATCAATGTGCTACAGTGAGCGTTGTCAGTACATACCTCTCGATGTCGCTCCCAGTATGATCCTTCTTGGTGTCGCTCTCTATGCCGCTCTGGATGGCTTTGATAATGAGAACATTGATAATGACGAGAATGAAGATGTTGGGATTTAGCCCAACTGTGGTTTTGGCCATTGGGCCTACACACAAGGGCCCAACTTGTTGGTGCCCTAGTTCTTGGCAGCCTTCCCATATATTGATTCACCCTTTCCATTAACGTAGAGACGCGTGATATAAACGTGAGATTGGAGAGTGAGAGAACAGTAAGGGTGAAGTGCTACCCATCTTTGTGTTTGGTTATCTCCACTATATCCGGATACAATCCCGACACGTGTCTAAACCCCTTCGTGTAACCCGAGAACGGAGTGGCGGCCGGCGGCACCGAAACTCAACAATGGTATCAAAGCTTGGTTCCGCCGTCGGCCGTCCTGCCACCGTTTATTTCGCCGAAGTTATTCACTGGATCGTCTTCCGCCGCCGGCCGCCATCTTTGTGGGCGGAATCTTAGGAACATCCTTCGTCGCTGTTGCGCCACCACCTCTGCCCAGAAATAGATCGCGCCTCCACCACGTCCGCCATCTTCGTGTACGGCCAGATCGGTCGATTATCACCGCTCCAAGCCTGTTGCTCAGCCTCGTACGCCGCGTCGAATCCCCCCGCGTGCAGCCCCCACCGTCGCCGCTCGTCGCCTTTAGCAGCGCCGCCGAGTCACGTGTCATGTCACGTCGCCCCCTCTATGTTTGACACCGCGCCTGCTCGCCTGAAGTTATCGCCGTAAGAAGCCCCCCTCTGCACCGCCTTACTATTGCCGTCGCACAGATGGCTTCGGCGGTTCCATCTGCTGCTGGTAAGGAAGGTATGCTTCCTTCCTTTTGTTGTTGAAGAAGGTAAGATTTTGTTGCAGCATGTAGGAGAGAAAAGGTAATTTTTTTCTTTCCTATTTTTTTTGTTTCTGCCGAACACACGAAGGTGTGGAAGGTGAATTAATTTTTTTTTATTCTGTTTCTGCAGTAAGATTAATTAGGGCAGAATTTATTTTGGGCTTATGTGCTTGCTAATGTTGTGCACTTATCTGCCCACTGTAATTGTTTTAGCTTCTGCAAATTAATTGGATTAATTAATGCTGAAATTATTTATACTATGGATTAGTGTCCTGTAGATTTTAGATATCTTTGTGAATCCTGTATCTTTGTGATTTTATTTACGTACGTCTTTGTGCATCGTAAACATTATTGCTTTCGCTTTGTTCTCTGTGATGTTTTTCTTTGTGCTAAGTGTCTTTGTGTATTTGCTTGTGTGAGGTTTCTTTGTGAAATTTTTATAAGTCGCTTTGTGGTTAATCTCTTGATGCATGTAATTTGCTTGCTTGGTGTCTTTGTGGTTATTTTCTTTGTGGATTTTCTTTGTGCTTATATCTTTGTGTTGCTTTGTGATTTCCTTTGTGATGCATGAGTAGATGATGGGTCAGTGGGAAGGTGGGGGAATGGTTGCATGTTTATATGTATGTGTGTTATGCATGACTTCATACATTGTGGTTTCATGTTTTCCCCCTAACCCATATACATCTAGTTGCATGTTTATTTGTTTCTTTATATTTTGAGATTATTCCTAGTAAGGTGGAGTGATTTTGTCTTTGTGATTTATGTGTTCTTTATGATATCATGTCTTTGTGCCTTTGTGTGAGTCTTTGTGAGTGGGTGGAGCTTGTCTTTTTATTTCTCTTTGTGAATCTCTGTGATTGCTCCAATTGAGGTGGAGCACTATTTGTGTTTTCTTTGTGGACTAACTTCTACGCACGTAGATAAACTTGGTGTGTTTCTTTGTGTGTTGTCTTTTGTAGGTACGTGGAAGTGTGCAGCGATGATGACAAAATTGTTTGTGGATTGTGGATTGTAGTTGGGGATGGCCAAAAAGGTGGAGAAATGTTGGGATTTAGCCCAAGTGTGGTTTTGGCCATTGGGCCTATACACAAGGGCCCAACTTGTTGGTGCCCTAGTTCTTGGCAGCCTTTTCATATATTGAGTCACCATTTCCATTAACGTAGAGACGCGTGATGTAAACGTGAGATTGGAGAGTGAGCGAATGGTAAGGGTGAAGTGATACCCATCTTTGTGTTTGGTTATCTCCACTATATCCCGATACAATCCCGACACGTGTCTGAGCCCGTTCGTGTAACCCGAGAACGGAGTGGTGGCCGACGGCACCGAAACCCAACAGAAGAGTATGGCAACGTGGACGATGAGTACTTCTATTGAACAACATTATACTTTTAAAATAATATAAAAATGATTTGCAATAAAATTTTGACCCGGCGGGTTACGAACCGTTATCAATTTGCGACAAAGACTCCCATAAAAAATTTGTGATGAATATTCTGGTCGTAAATTTGCAATGGATTTCAAAATTTTGTCACAAATCTTTACAACGAGAGAGAGAGATGTAGTACCTTAATAAAAAGTTTCTCAACCAGCGAAGAGAGGCAGTGGCGTGAGTAGATCCAGGAGCGTTGCGGTGGCGTATTTCCACTCCACGAGCATCGCGGCGATGACTTTCCAGTGGGTGAGTATGGAGGCGGAGAGGAGATCGAGGAAAGGGGCAGTGTGACTTGGTCCAGGAGCGTTGCAGTGTGACTTGGTTCCGTTTAATATTCATGGCGATGCCTTTCCAGTCGCTTTCAAGTGGCGGCGGCAGCTTCACAGTCCGGAGAGGGAGAGAGAGGGGGGGATGTGTGAGAGAAATAAAGATTTGCGTGAGAGAGGGGCCTGTTTGGTCAATATATAGACGGTCTCACAAAATCGTCTATAAACGATCAGTAAAATGGGCGGTCAAATGAAAAGTTTGGAACTTGGAATATTAGAGACCAATTATAGACGTTCATGTGGTCTCAAAACTGAATTCAAAAACTGAAATCACTACAAAATATTGTCGAAATGGCGAGGAAAATTCGCGAGTGTGACTAAGTACTTGCAATTTCGCGAGTGATAAGGTGAGTGGACCAAATGTGGAGTAAATGGCGAGAGATTTTATTGCACTCGCGTAATGGCGAGTTCATTTAACAATACTTGTGAATTGACGAGCGCGTACACGAGGGACTGTACTACACTCGCAAAACGACGAGTGCAGTTGATTACTTGGAAAATGGCGAGGGATTCCAGTATACAAAACTGTGAGGAAGAGGCACCTTCACGCCGCCGCCGGAGCCACGGATCAAGCCCAATCTTCAATTATTTGTGTTCTACACTTCGACGAGATCATTTCTACGATAATAAGTTTATTATTTTTCATTGGTTAAATTTGAAGTTATATATATATATATGTATATATGTGTGTGTGTGTGTGTGTGTGTGTGTGTTTATTTTGTATATATATAAGTATATATTGTATATTGTAGGGAATACACAAATGCATTCTCATTGAGGCTTAGTCGAAAGCAGTCGTGGTTCGACAACCACCGAAAGTTTAAACACCCGAATCATACATGGTGAATGAACAAAACTGCATTCATGGCCGGAGTAGTAGTCACAGATGATCCACCGCCTATCCGAACGGGTGCGAGTCTCCTACACGAAATTGATCATTTGGGATTTAGAAAAGTTACAAAGGAGGGTGTTGAGGCCCACAACAAAAAACTTTTTTGGAGGGTGGAATGCTATTTATTTCAACTTTAATAATATTTTAATGTTAATTTTTACATCGGTGGATGAGACACCGAGTGTACCCATACCATATCTATTTGCCCGACATAACCGAGATCATACAGATGCCCCTGATGCAGGGATCGACCCCCCAGCCATATTATACACAGGTGCCGCCTATGTATTCACCTATACATGAACCATCCCCTCCACCGATGCAGGAACCAGTCGGCCTTCATCTGTCGGGACACAGGCCAACATGGCGTTTGATGCACCCGAGAGTCGAATCCTACTTTGGATCTGTTGTGGGACGTAAGTATAACATATTTATTATTTTTCATTAGACGTACGTATAACATGTTTATTAATTTTCATTATTAATTATGTGCAACTTGTTAAGTCTTCCCTCCAAATCTTTGACCTCACGTGGTGCGGGTCCTCCATCCCACGTGCCACGCCCCCCAGTGCTTCTTTAAATCTTTTTGTCGCTTATCTTGTTCAACCTCGTGAAAACATAGAGTGTCTTCTTGGAAACCTTAGAATTCTCCACTCTTTTTGGTTCTTGCCAAAAGGGACTCCATTCACCGAGGTCTGCAAAAACATTCCATGTGCATCTCTGTAAACATCCCTCTCCAGAATACCATCCCATGGCAACGGACACCCTGTCAGTTTCGGCAACAAGTAGGCCTCAATCAACTCGTCGGTCACTCGGGTCGAACCGAAATCCCACTGGTACACTACCCATATTTCAGCTATCCAACTCTAAATCTTTATCTCCCTCCTTTTCTTTTCTTTTCTTCCTCACTCACGTGTACTTCTACTTGAAACTTTAGTACTCTCCCTTGGCTCAATATAATCTTAGTGGTGTTTGCAAACAAATAGAGGGAGATTTTTTATTAACTGCTACTATTTGTTTTAATTCATGGTTGTACTTAAAGTAATAATTTGCTAGGATACGGGTTCAATTTTTTTTATGCAAGAATATGAAAAAACTAAATAAAATACTAAAAAATCGAATAAATCATTAAAAAGTAATTAAATTGAAAAGATAATTAAAAATAAATCTTCAAAATTTATTTGATTTATTTAATATTTTAAGATTTTATTTTAACTTAATTGATTTTTAAAGATTTTTTCTTTTTTGAGTAAAAATTAAAAAATAAGAAAAAAAAGCGGTTTATTGGGGTTTGAATGCAGTAAACGAATCAAATGATTTTGGTCGATTTCGTATTCATATTCGAAATTTTATAATTTAAATTGGAATACAAATATTTTTTTGGGTTTGATTAGTAAACAAATTCAAATACAAAATTATGCTCAGGTGGCATTTGTTCACGTCATGCACGAGCCTGTTGGGCATCGGCTTTTCTTCCACGTGCACATCATATATATAGTATTTGAAAAATAAACGAATACGAATTTCGACTACTTTCACGATTACGAATCGAATGCAGTGGAATTGTTTGTATTGAGTTTTGCGGATGCTATGTAAAAAAGGTTGAGTTGTTCATCTCTGATTTGTGTTTCTGCTCTTCGTTTTGATCTTGATTTTGGTTTTCATTGATGGGTTCTGTTTCAGCATTTCGTAAGTGGACTTCATTCATCATCTTTCTTTATATTTTCATGATTCTTTTCTTTCCTTTTATCATTGCAGGACAGCTTGTTACATTCTCAAGCGTTTTGGGTCAGTAAAGAAATTATTGCTTGGGATGTGGACGCTGGAGACAGCTCCTACTGTCTCTACGCCAGTAAAAATGCCACTATCTCTGTTGTAAACAGGGAAATTAAAGGTTTTCTTATCACTAATAATGCTTCCTTATTATTACTTCTGTTTAATATTTTCTGATTGTTCAAATAGGGCATGATATAAGAATTAAGCTTGAACAAAGCACAGAAAGGCTTCCAGAACATGTGAGGCTCATATATGAATCTATTTCATAATAAAAGAGAAGTACGTTGTGCATATATCTCAGACTCAGAGTCTATGAATTGTATGCTGTCAGGTGATTGAAAAATTTCCTCATATCCGAGATTTCAAGCCCTTCCGAATCCCTCCAGATTTGGAAGTCACAAGTTTGTTAAAGTACCAATGGGGGCTGTTGCTGCTATAAGCTGTAAGTGCAAATGTGCAATACAAATCGGGAAATAGAAGCCTGTTCTGAATTTATTCTCAATTATTACGTATGACAGCTCATGGAGAATGCGTCAGCATTACCGGTCTGCAGTTACCAGGAGTCCTTGATGAACTGTTCTGTTATGATGGTCCCCTAGGCGCTGTTTTTTCACCTGAAGCTGTTTCGCTGTACCTTTGGGCACCTACTGCACAAGTTAATACACGACTAATTTTCTTTTTCTCTTTCTCATCCCTTTTCGAATCTTGCTCTGAATTACTTTGGTATATATTTTGATTATGTTATGACATTAATAGAACGTGCATGCGCTTATCTATGCTGAATCGAAGGCGACAATCTCTTAGAAGTTGTTGACCTTGAGGAGTCGAATGGAGTTTGGAGTGCTAAAGGGCCAGTGACTTGGGAGGGCTTTACTATGTCTATCAAGTCTGTGTCTACCATCCTAGCACGTTGCAAATAGAAAAATGTATTTTTATTATATTTTTATTATATTTTTATTATATTTTTTTGCACAATTGCTCAGTGAAATAATCAATTGACTTTAGCATTAACAGGCTCACATATGTTTGTGGGTGTAGGCTGTCGGCTGATGGAAGACGAACGCTCTTTGTCAATGTTGATTCCGAGGCTCTGAAACCTGAATCATGGGACCATTTGGTGGATGAAAAACCAAATCTTCTCTCATTTTGTGATGTCAGTATTTATGAGTTGCATATAAGAGACTTCAGGTACTTAACGAATCGTGGAATCATTTGGTGGACGAATCTTTCTTGCAATTTTCTGTGTCAAATTGTATAGTGATGCTCGTCTGAATTTTCAATCCTCTTTTTGTCGGAGATTGTAAACTTTTTCTATTGGTTCTTATTTTTTTATTTTGGTTGCAGTGCTAGTGATGATACTATTCCATCAGATTTACGTGGTGGCTACCTCGCCTTTACTTGCCCAGTAGTCTTCTTGCCTTGGACTCATTTCTTTCTATCAACATCTTCTGGTTCTTTTCACTTTACTATAAGTCTATTAAATCCCTTATTATTATAATTTGTTTTTGGTTGAAGGAGTCGGCTGGAATGCTTCACCTTAGAAAGTTATCCAATGCCGGTATCACACATGTTCATCTGCTGCCAACTTTCCAGTTTGCTGGTGTTGATGATGACAAAAGCAAATGGTAGAATGTAGGTATGCAATCATTTTTTACTGTGCTTCTTTCTTATTTCTAATGGCTCGTTATTGCTTATATATGTGTGTGTATGTACTTGTTATCCCTTATGCAGATTTTCAAATGCTCAAATGCATTCCCACCCGACTCTGATGAACAACAGGCTTGCATTACAGCCATCCAGGATGCAGATGGCTATAATTGGGGGTGAGATATTGTCTCTAAAGCATAATCATAGTTAAAAAATTTGTGTTTCTATTCTTCTTAACTAATTTTATTTGTTCAACGCCCTATTGGTGGATAAAAAGCTATAATCCTGTTCTCTGGGGAGTCCCGAAAGGAAGCTATGCAAGTAATCCTAACGGGCCCTCCCGCATAATTGAATTCCGCAAGATGGTACAGGTAAACAACATCGTTCTTGCTTATAGTACTTGGCCCGGTATAAGCTGGGCAGTTTTAAAGATGATGTATGTATTTGATGACAGGCACTCAATCGCATTGGTCTTCATGTTGTATTGGATGTTGTTTACAACCATTTACACGCCAGTGGTCCCCACGATGATTACTCCACCTTAGACAAGGTAAGTAAACTTAATTATGCATGGTGCCTAATCTATCCATAACACCAAGTTAAATTGCAGATTGTTCCAGGTTACTACCTTAGAAGGGACCTTAATGGCTATATTGAGAATAGTACATGTGTAAACAATACGGCTAGCGAGCATTACATGGTTGAACGGTTGGTAATCGATGACTTGTTGCATTGGGCTACTGATTACAAGGTTACTATTGTCATTTAAACACTCACATCATTTATCGCGCTTGGGCTTGTTCGTCCCTCATGTCTACGACATTTCTGGCAATTATCTGTATTGTAGGTTGATGGATTTCGTTTTGACCTCATGGGACATATGATGAAGCGTACAATGGTGTGTCTTGTTTGTCTTTCTTTTTTTGGAAAAATAGTTTCCTTAGTCTTGTAAGATACCCCTATTTCGAATGCAGTCCTGACGACTTTTGCGAATTGAAAATAGTCCTATAACTTTCAATATTTAGACATTTTAGTCCAGTAATCGGATATATGAGGTGAAAACATCCTGTTGACCTATCATATTCTGCCACGTGAGCAAATCAGACCCTGCTACGTCAGCATCAATTGGATGTTTCATCTCCTACAGCCAGTTACAGGACTAAATGTCGAATTATTGAAAATTATTGGACTATTTACAATTCTTGAAAGTTGACAGGACTGAAATCGAAATGAAGGTAACTGACCAGACTAAAAAACTATTTTCCTTTACTTTTCTTTTTTCTCTTTGATATAAATTCTGGCTTGAATCAAGATGAGTCATGGCATAGAGAGTTAATGTCGCATCAAAGACGGACTTGGTGGTGGGATTTTCCACCATGATCAGCGGTGAGAAAAAAGCAAGAAAGTGAGGGGGAAAAGAAATGGCCTAGTTGGTTAGGCTGATACCATGTAAAGTAAGAAGACTCTCTCAATTGAGAGAGCAAGAGTATATTGAGAAGTATTTATAGAGTTTACAAATAGTAGTTGAAACCATAAGATAACTAACTAACTACTCTAGATTAACTTTAATTAACCTTTCTTCTTCATTCAACAACCGAATTTGACAGTCAGCCTAATTCATCCCCCAATTACCAAAATCATTGTTCCTAGTTGTAAGCCCGATTCGACTTCTACTTCCTTTGTCAGGCAGTATTTCTTGCAGGAAAATATGGGAGTGTAATAATCCCATACATCCTCCAACACAGTGAGGCATTGCTTACCTTTCAAAGTTTGGTCCATGTTGGTTGAGCAAGAATGACTTGTTTGAATTCTTCTAGCTTCCGTCCAAGGCTTACTCTCACCCATGCACGACATTCGAACAACTCCGATATATCAAAATCGTCGAAGATCAACTTACATGAAAAGGTCGGGAGCCACCCAACTATCTACGAGTGCGCGCTTCTTTGAATTCATTTTGCTCTTTGCATAATCCAACCATATTTGATGATGCTGATGAAACAGCTTCTTCATCTTCATCTTGTTCTTCAGTGTTTGGATTAATGAATCCATTTTTTCGACCATTTGATTAAACTCAACGCAACAACTGGGCTCGTCTGTGGGAAAATTGAGTTAAGACGTGAAGTTTTAATTTTGATTGTTCGTGATTTGATTCCTCTCATACCTGAACATGGTTGAGGAACAAGGGGATTATCGATTTCAAAAAAATATGATCGAGGAGATACGTACATGTTGTATCTACCCCAACGATTATATTATTCCGAATAGAAAGAAAACCTTTATAATGCCTTTCTCCATGGGCGTCTTGACACCCCTATTTATATGGAACAACCTATGGGGTAAGTTGATCCCGTTTTTCCTTCACATGTCTATCGTTTGAACAAAGCTATATATAACCTCCAACATGCTCCTTTGGCCTGGTGTCGCCGATTCAGTGATTTCCTGGCGAGTCTTTGTTTTACAAAGTGCAAGGCGGACACTTCCCTTTTTGTTTGCTCTCTTGGTTCTCGTTATTATATTTGTTGGTTTATGTGGATGATATCATTGTCAGGGGGAATAACTCGGGATCGATTGATCAAGAGTCTCATAGATCGTAGTTGTCGTAAATTTTCCATTAAGGACCTCGGACACCTCAACTACAGTTTTTGGGTCTTGAGGTTACTTACATTGATCAGGGCTTGTTTATTTCTCAATCCAAATATGCTTGGGATATAATAAACAATGGGCCGACCTCCTACAAGCAAAGTCGGTTTGCTACTTGTTTGTCGTTTGGTGAGACATTACGTCTATCTGGTATTGTTTATACAAATCCTACATTAATTATACAGGTCTTTGGTTAGGGCCTTTGAAGTACCTTACTATCACTCGGACTGATCTTGCTTATGTAGTTAATACTATCAGTCAATTTCAATCCGCTTCAACAACTGACCACTTTCAGGCCGTCAAACGCATTCCTCGTTACGTTAAAGGTGCACTTGATTTTGGCCTTGCATTTACTCGAGTGAAATTTCATTCTCTTGGGTTATTCGGATGCTGATTCGACCCGTACGTATACTCCATCTTTCTAGGCTTGAATCTCGTTTCTTGAGTGCTAATTAAGCAGCAACCCATAGTCGCTCGATCAATTGTGAGTCTGAGTATCGAGCGATGACCAATGCTACCAAAGAGATTATTTGGCTCACACGCTTGCTTCGGGAACTTCGCGCGGGCTCTTCCCTCTATCCCCACCGACATAATTATGCGACAACAATAGTGTTATCATTAATTTTTAGTCAGAATTCGGTGGCTCATAAGCGTGCAAAGCATATTGATATTGACTTTCACTTTGTTGGAGGATGTACTTATCGACTAAATTTGTTCCACCGAATCTACAACTGGCGGATATCTTTACTAAAAGCCTCTCTCGTCCACTCTTCAATTTTTTTCGTACCAAGCTTTGCGTTGGTCCCCATCCGCATCGCTTGAGGGGATGTTAATTAAGACCTAGAAGATTGTTAATATCTTAGATTATCTTTGTATTTATTGTAATTATTTGTTTCCATACTTGCAGATATTGTACTTTGTTTATATACGTGAATACAATACACAAATCCCTCAATTCGAGTGTGAACATGAGGTTTGAACATAATCAGGCCAGTATGATATATTATTAATTAATCAATCACCATGTTTCACCTGTTTACAATTTACACCAATGTAGTAATCAGCTACATATAATAAAATTATTATCTTATTTCATGAAATGAATATAATATATGTCATAAATTGCTTCAATTATTTCCAATCAAACAGCTTCGTAAAGCCGGCAGCGCCATCTTTAACGTAGATGCCATCACTTCTTAGTTCCCAGTTGCATTCGCGATCAGTACATCGATTCATCCATTTCATTGTAAATGCATCAAATTGCACCTCTCTTTTACCCCACCAAGCATGGCAAAAGAATAATGTGGTGTCAATAATATTAGTACAAAATGACCAATTATAATCCTCGTTCGATTGGAGTGTGTGAAATCCAAGATCGTCTTTTTTAGATTGGCAGTGCAAACTCAGCGTGTCACTGGGGATTTTGTTGGTCACATGAACAGTATAACCATAACCAATTACACATTTTTTAGCCGCTAATAATGTCATTTCTGAAAAAATGCTAGTGCAGAGAATAAGAAAAACTACATGATTTTTCATCATGGTCATGACTGACTTAGTGAAATTAATCCAAATTGGATTGAAAATAAAAAATATTTGACAATTTAAAAAGTAATTTTGTGTTGCCTTATTATTTGATAAACCTATAATTAATGAAATTTAATTAGTAGCATATCTTACGATTTCCATAATATTTTCCCATATCTCAAAATTAATTATTTAATTCTCACAAAACCAAAAGGAAAAAAATATTAATTAGTGCTTCATCTTTTTTTTTTTTGATTTTGTGGGAGTTGAATAATTAATTGAGAGATATGGTTATTTTATTGCAAAATACTCCATTCTTTTTTTAATAAATTATGTTTTCGTGAAATTTGTTGGAATTAAGAAAGGGTATGCGTTAACAAGTATCCTTAAATGATAAAGAAATTTTATAATCACATTAATTCCCTAATGCGCATTTTCCAGAATAAATAAAAGTAAGTTAGAAATTAGGAACTTTTCAAAAATTAAAGGGAGGGCATAATTGAAACAAACAGTGTAAAAAATTCTAAAATATCATTTAATTGCGTACATGAGAAAAATGCTAAAACATCATTTATTGAAAAATGGAGGGAGTATTATGGGAATTGTGGCTTGATATTTTATGGGAATTGTGAGATCGATACTAATTTAATTGTGGTGTGACAGTTGTTGGGATATGAACTCTTGAAAGCACATATCATATAGATATCATTTGTTAGGATTCCCACCTCTTTGTATATATATAACCGGTTCAGGAAAAAAAATTAAAATCCAAACTAACCGAATTTAAGAAATTTTTAAATTGTTAGGATTCCCACCTCTCTTATAAAGTGATGCCTTATATGAACATGCTTACATCTAGTGTAGAGAACTGGATTCTAAGTAATGGTTATTGCACTGTTGCTATCACAATATATAGGAACTTCTTTAGCAACAATGTTATAATACAATAACTTCTGACTTAACCATAACAGCGACTACAACAACTATCAGCAGCTATAAATTCGGCTTCAGTAGTGGAGGTAGCAACTGAGGTTTGCTTCTTGGAGAACCAAGAAATCAGCTTACTTCCTAGAAACTAACAAGTTTCAGAAGTAGATTTCCTATCTATTTTGCACCCTCCATAATCAGAATCAAAATAGTCAAATCAAATTGTGTAAGAGTGGGTAATGTTGTATTATAATATTATATAATGTAACTTTATATCAAATCAATTGTGTAAGAATATATGATGTTGTATTATTATAATAGTATAATATATATATGGGTGGATGGAGTTGGATGGTGAAATCCGGATGTGAAATCCCGAACTAAAACAGGACGGGGGACGTTACGTCCTCCATCCAGACGGGTGAGTCCCAAAACAAACATCGCCTTAAGATACTGCATAATCTTCTTAGCTGCTTCTAGGTGGCTTTCCTTAGGGTTGGCTTGAATTCTAGCATACACTCCTTGTTCGTCCGAGCAATGAAGCGAGCAAGATTGGCTGCCGGGGTCATTGCCAGTAACAACGATATCATCCATATACAAGAGTAGATAGACGATCGAGGAACCTTGAAATAGGTAAAATAGCGAGGAGTCAGACTTGCACTCCTTGAAGCCAATGCCGAGCAGGAAGGAACTGAACCACTGAAGCTGAAACCAGGGCAAGGGGGCCTGGCGAAGACCATATAGAGCATTCTTCAATTTGCAAACATGATCCGGGAGCCGAGGATCAATAAAACCAGGAGTTTGAGCCATGAATACCGGTTTATGGAGATAGTCGTTAAGAAAAGCATTCTTGACATCCAATTGATGGAGGGGCCAGTTGTTGCAAACAGAGAGAGACAAGATAACACGGATTGTTATCGCCTTAACAATCGGACTGAAGGTGTGAGACAAGTCTGTGCCAAGAATTTGGGTAAAGCCTTGAGCGACCAATTTGGCCTTGTGCCGCTCAGTGGAACCATCTAAACTGTACTTGGTTCGAAAAACCCATTTAGAACCAACAATGTTCGCATCCCGAGGCCGAGGAACAAGATCCTAAGTATTGTTAACCCGCAATGCATCGATATCTAGGATCTTCTTGCATTGCGGCCAACCAATCATGGGACTTGGGAGTAGACTTGAAACCACGGGGTTCCGAGGAGGCGGTGAGGGCACTAGTCAAGGCAGTGGAGGCCAATTTTAGGGGATACTTGGACTTGAAGATCCTAGGTTTTGCTCGCGTGACCATTTGGTGAATGGACGACGGTCACTCTATCGGAGTGTCAATGGTCAGCAGGGGTTGCTCAGTCAGTTCAGGTGGAGCAGGTGGCTCGGCAATGGGGGCTGGCGGAGGAAGGTGATCCTCGCCAGGATCAGAGGTGCATGCCGAGCAAGGCAGTGCCGAAGTGGGAGGAATGGACAGCTGTAATACCCAGTATTTTTTTTCACCTTTTACTAATATTAAATTATTTAAAATAAATTATAAATAATTAAAATAAAAACCATTTTTTCTACGATTTAATTATGCATTAACTATTTTCATTAGTAGTGAGGGGAATGAAAGGCCTAGACCCTCTATGTACCATATGTTTCTTCATTTATAAAATTAATGGATTGTACGTAGTAATAATATTGGTTCTTTCATCTACATCTCCATCTCACGCTATATATAGTTGGCCGCAGTACATTGTATATGTATATGAATCCATGTCTTTGCCCTTCTCATTTTTAGTAATATTTGTATTAAGTAAAATTATTTTAGTACTTAGTTTGGCTTAAAAGAAATTCGATCAATTGTTATTCTATGTATCGCACGGCTAGTCGATAACAATTACAAGGACTAATTTATACGAGGCTTCCACATATCACGTTTACAATCATCTTTTGAGGTGGGTTTTTAATTGCTTTATTCTCTACGGTGGTTTGTAGAGCTCTATTGCAATGTTATTCATTATTTAATGTTTTAGATAAATGTTTAAGTTAATTGTCTACTATGTGATTTCATTTCTATTGTTATTCTATTGGCAAAGTTTATGGCAAAGTATATTATTATATTGGCAAAGTTTGTGGCAAAGTTATCTAATAGCCAGGGGCTCCAGATGGGGTCCGGGAACGACGGGTCTTCGGGTGTAACCCGCCGTGCTCACGTGTGGAACTATCTTAGTCATTAATTTGGCTTTGGGAAGGTCCACAAACATGCGATTGAAAAGTCTACGTGTGGGAATACCTTAGTCATTAATTTGGCTTTGGGAAGGTCCACAAAACATGCGATTGAAAAGTCTACGTGTGGGAATACCTTAGTCATTAATTTGGCTTTGGGAAGGTCCACAAACATGCGATTGAAAAGTCTACGTGTGGGAATACCTTAGTCATTAATTTGGCTTTGCGAAGGTCCACAAACATGCGATGGTTCACAAAACTCTATTTGCAAAGTTACAATGGCAAAGTTTGCAAAGTATCAATGGCAAAGTATATGTGGCAATGTGAATGTTATTTGCTAAGTTGCAATTACTTGATTATTTATTTTTAGCATTAACTATTGAATGACTTAATCCCACTGAGTGTGTTTGCATGCTCACCCCCAACAATTTACAATTTCAGGTTGAAGAGTTGGGTAGCGAGGAGTGGTGATGGGAGACGATCTATTTAAGAATAAAAGAATGTTTTATGTTTATTTTATTGGATTATGACTTTCTTTATGATTTACACCTAATTAATTAAATTAGAATTTTCACTTGAATTATAGTATAACTGTTTCCGCTGCAATAGTTAACGTGATTTTAATTATATTTGTCGTTACGTCCATTTATGTTATTGTTATAATTTTAAGATTTCAATTTTTGGCACGGTAAAATTATTTATTTTAACTACTTTTTAAAAGGTCAATATTTTTAAATTTAGGGCGTGACAACAGCTCGGCATCCAAGAAGGATGAGACCACCGCGCTGGTCGGCAGAGGGCGAGCAGAACCTGAAAAGGGAAAACATCCTTCATCAAATAGAGCATGTCTAGTAACAAAGCTTTTGGAGGAGTCGGAATAATAACACCGAAAACCCATGAGAAGGCTACTATATCCCAAGAAGATACTTGGCCGACTGCGGGGAGATAGCTTGTCCAAGGCATAATCTCTTAAGTATGGAAAACCCCGAGAACCAAACGGTTTGAAGTTTCCATAAAGAGGGACAGTGCCGAACAGAACCTGAAACAACGATTGACCACACAAGATGAGGATGGAAGGCGATTAATGAGATGAAATGCAATGGCAAAGGCATCGAACCAAAATTTGGGTGAAGCACGAGCATGGAAAAGCATGAAGACACCAGTTTCAGTGACAGTGAGGATGGAAGCACGAGCAATGGCCAATGCTACCAAAGAGATTATTTGGCTCACACGCTTGCTTCGGGAACTTTGCGCGGGCTCTTCCATCTATCCCCACCGACATAATTATGCAACAACAATAGTGCTATCATTAATTTTTAGTCAGAATTCGGTGGATCATAAGCGTGCTAAGCATATTGATATTGACTTCCACTTTGTTGGAGGATATACTTATCAACTAAATTTGTTCCACCGAATAGCGGCCAACCAATCAGGGGACTTGGGAGTAGACTTGAAATCACGGGGTTCCGAGGAGGCGGTGAGGGCACTAATCAAGGCAGTGGAGGCCAATTTTAGGGGATACTTGGACTTGAAGATCCCAGGTTTTGCTCGCGTGACCATCTGGTAAATGGACGACAGTCACTCTATCGGAGTGTTAATGGTCAGCAGGGGTTACTCAGTCGGTTCAGGTGGAGCAGGTGGCTCGGCAATTGGGGCTGGCGGAGGAAGGTGGTCCTCGCCAGGATCAGAGGTGCATGCCGAGCAAGGCAGTGTCGAAGTGGGAGGAATAGACTCAGGTGAGGAGTCATTCGAGAAGGACAGCTCGGCATCCAAGAAGGATGAGACCACCGCGCTGGTCGGTAGGGGGCGAGCAGAACCTGAAAAGGGAAAACACCCTTCATCAAATAGAGCATGTCTAGTAACAAAGCTTTTGGAGGAGTCAGAATAATAACACCGAAAACCCATGTGAAGGCTACTATATCCCAAGAAGATATATACTTGGCCGACTGCGGGGAGATAGCTTGTCCAAGGCATAATCCCTTAAGTATGGAAAACCCCGAGAACCAAACGGTTTGAAGTTTCCATAAAGAGGGACAGTGCCGAACAGAACCTGAAACAACGATTGACCACACAAGATGAGGATGGAAGGCGATTAATGAGATGAACTGCAATGGCAAAGGCATCGAACCAAAATTTGGGTGAAGCACGAGCATGGAAAAGCATGAAGACACCAGTTTCAGTGACAGTGAGGATGGAAGCACGAGCAATGGCCAATGCTACCAAAGAGATTATTTGGCTCACACGCTTGCTTCGGGAACTTTGCGCGGGCTCTTCCATCTATCCCCACCGACATAATTATGCAACAACAATAGTGCTATCATTAATTTTTAGTCAGAATTCGGTGGATCATAAGCGTGCTAAGCATATTGATATTGACTTCCACTTTGTTGGAGGATATACTTATCAACTAAATTTGTTCCACCGAATAGCGGCCAACCAATCAGGGGACTTGGGAGTAGACTTGAAATCACGGGGTTCCGAGGAGGCGGTGAGGGCACTAATCAAGGCAGTGGAGGCCAATTTTAGGGGATACTTGGACTTGAAGATCCCAGGTTTTGCTCGCGTGACCATCTGGTAAATGGACGACAGTCACTCTATCGGAGTGTTAATGGTCAGCAGGGGTTACTCAGTCGGTTCAGGTGGAGCAGGTGGCTCGGCAATTGGGGCTGGCGGAGGAAGGTGGTCCTCGCCAGGATCAGAGGTGCATGCCGAGCAAGGCAGTGTCGAAGTGGGAGGAATAGACTCAGGTGAGGAGTCATTCGAGAAGGACAGCTCGGCATCCAAGAAGGATGAGACCACCGCGCTGGTCGGTAGGGGGCGAGCAGAACCTGAAAAGGGAAAACACCCTTCATCAAATAGAGCATGTCTAGTAACAAAGCTTTTGGAGGAGTCAGAATAATAACACCGAAAACCCATGTGAAGGCTACTATATCCCAAGAAGATATATACTTGGCCGACTGCGGGGAGATAGCTTGTCCAAGGCATAATCCCTTAAGTATGGAAAACCCCGAGAACCAAACGGTTTGAAGTTTCCATAAAGAGGGACAGTGCCGAACAGAACCTGAAACAACGATTGACCACACAAGATGAGGATGGAAGGCGATTAATGAGATGAACTGCAATGGCAAAGGCATCGAACCAAAATTTGGGTGAAGCACGAGCATGGAAAAGCATGGAGACACCAGTTTCAGTGACAGTGAGGATGGAAGCACGAGCAATGGCCAATGCTACCAAAGAGATTATTTGGCTCACACGCTTGCTTTGGGAACTTTGCGCGGGCTCTTCCCTCTATCCCCACCGACATAATTATGCGACAACAATAGTGTTATCATTAATTTTTAGTCAGAATTCGGTGGCTCATAAGCGTGCTAAGCATATTGATATTGACTTCCACTTTGTTGGAGGATATACTTATCGACTAAATTTGTCCCACCGAATCTACAACTGGCGGATATCTTATGAACTACTCTAACATTAGAAATAGGGTCACCAAGAGAATGTGATTCATTGATTATCTCACTTAACCTTTCATTGTAGGATGAAATGGTTTCATCTTCCTTCATTCGGAGATTCTCAAACTTTGTCCCCAACAGTCGAAGCTTAGTCCTTCGAACAATGTCTGAACCCTCACAATGCTCTTGCAACCTGTCCCATGCATCTTTAGAAGTAGAACAGTTAGATATAATTTTAAACATTGAAACATCAACAAAAGTAAAAATAGCATTTAAAGCTTTAGAGTTGTAGCCTGCTGTTGTTATATCATCAGCCGTCCAATCAACTTCTCTTTTGAGTTGAACTTCACCATCTGCATCTGCTGGTCTTTTTGGAGCTTCCCAGCCTGTAAGTACAGTCCTCCAAGCACGTTCATCAATTGACCTGATGTACATACGCATCTTAGGCTTCCAATAAGCATAATTCGAACCATCTAAAACGGGTGGCCTAAGTGCAGTGGATATGTGATGTGTTTCCATTGCTAACCTAAACTAAAAACACACTTGACCAAAGATCTAACCTAGTGTCGTCACGTATCAGCTCTGATACCAACTGAAAGTGTGCTGGGGTGTATAAAAGTGTTTAAGTATAAGTAGATAAATGTTGCACAGAATGTTGAGACAAATAGTGCAACACTGACTCTAACAGAATATCAGAAATTAAGATACACAGCGGAAGACTTGAAACACTAAAAACAAACGAGACACAATGGAAATACTTTTAACATAGATTTTATAAATAAAAATCTATGTCTGCCTTATGGCGTAAATCAATACTTATCTTCAAGTACAAATTTTATGTGAAATGTTACAACAATAACCTTCACAACTGAAACTATAAACGAGGCAGGTGCCAAGTTTAGAAAATGAACTAAGTGTATAAATTATACACTGTTGAAATGCCTAGTCTATCTAATGATTACACTCTCAATAGATAAGAAGACACACAGCCATACGGGTGGTATACAATGTATGATCTAAAATGTAGAACTATTGGCCACAATTCCTAACAGGGAGGAACGCTCGGTCTAGGATATTGCTCGAATAGAACACACTGAATTATGAAGCCTTCAATCGGTATTTATAGAGGTGGTATGCGAATTCTAGAGGCTTCCACATTGAGGTCCTATTTTTTAGGAGCTCAACTTCCATGATCTTTCTAGATCCTTCTTGTATGCTTCAGGTTGTTCTAAATGCATCTAGGCTGTTCTAGCATGTTCTCCAATATTCTGGAATCTTCCAGGTTCCAGATCCTTGTGGAAGCTTCTAGATCCTGCCAGAAATGCGACAACATTTAGGTCAACATTTAATGTAGCATTTCAGAAAAGACTTAGAAAAAATCTCGGAAGGTCAAATTAAGATGTTGTTGATAATGTTAAGGCATTTAAGAATTAACAACATCTACATGTACCTCCATCCCTGATGACACATGGCAAGATGAAAGATCCGGGGTCTCTAAGTTTTTGAGGTAACTTTGCTTGAATAATCGAGCTACACTCCTCGGTCAAATGCACCGTTTCGTACTCCACCATTTTCCTCTTGTTTGACATGATTTCCTTTAGGAATTTGGAGTAGTGGGGAATATGTGTCTGTGCTTTCTCTCCACGACCCCATTTTGTTGAGGGGTGTCGGTGCATGAACTTTCGAGTAAGATTCCTTTATCAACACAATAGTCAAGAAAATTTGTCGTTCGAAATTCAACACCATTATCTGATCGAATACGTTTGACGTCCCGTGAAAATTGTGTCTACACCATTTTAAGAAAATCAATCAAGGAGGTGGCTACTTCTGATTTACGTCGAATGAGGAAAATCCAAACACCTCTGCTATATTCGTCAACAATCGTAAAAAAATAACGTGCACTAAACGTACCGCATCTATAAGGCCCCCATATATCACAATGAATCAATTCAAAGCAATGACTAGTTTTAGTATGACTAAGAGAAAACGACAGTCTAGTTTGCTTAGTGCGTACGCACGAATCACAAAATTGGTCATTTTTCTCTTCATCACGTAAGCAAGAGATATGTCTTAGTTTTCCATTAGAGGCATGTCCCAATCGCCTATGCCATATCTTCGGATTTCCAACAACAGCCAAAATTGCCCCCACTTGTACCGAAGGCTCAAGATAAAACGGACCATTACGTCGTTGACCTACTCCAATCAGCGTCCTCGAGCGTAAGTCCTGGATAACACAAAAATCTGAGAAAAACGTGAATGCACAATTTAATTTTGTGGTGAGACGACTAACAGAAATAAGATTGCAATGAAATTGAGGGACGAATAAAACACGACCCAAATGTAAGCCATTATCCAGATTCACTTTGCCAACCGAGAGGACAGGAACGACCTCACCATTCGGGATTTTGACACACGGCTCAGAATTGTTCGTGACGACATTAATTAATGCATTCTTATCACACATAATATGTTCAGTAGCACCTGAATCGATAATCCACGAATTTTGTGAACGCATCGCCATGCCTGCCATGGTGACGATAGGGCCCGAAAAGCTGTCGGAGCCATCGCGATTCTTGACTATCTTGTTGTCACTTTTACCGTCTACCATAATTTAACATGTGTGCGTGAGTATCAAATTAATCACCAAGATCGGTGCTCTGGTACCATGATAAAAGAAATAAACTAAAACTGAATAATTCTCATTGAAAGATTGATACTGTCGTATGCAACATCGCATATATATACAATAATGATGATAAGCCCTCTAACTAACTGCATGGGCCGAAATCAATGGAAGATATGACCATATCTGTTACTAACAGATTGCTAACAAATTAAATAATATTTGTTACTAACAGATTGCTAACAAATCAAATATTAACCAATATATATTTGATAACTCCAATAGGGCCGACTTCCTACAAGCAAAGTCGGTTTGCTACTTGTTTGTCGTTTGGTGAGACATTACGTCTATCTGGTATTGTTTATACAAATCCTACATTAATTATACAGGTCTTTGGTTAGGGCCTTTGAAGTACCTTTCTATCACTCGGACTGATCTTGCTTATGTAGTTAATACTATTAGTCAATTTCAATCCGCTTCAACAACTTACCACTTTCAGGCCGTCAAACGCATTCCTCGTTACGTTAAAGGTGCACTTGATTTTAGCCTTGCATTTACTCGAGTGAAATTTCATTCTATTGGGTTATTCGGATGCTGATTCGACCCGTACGTATACTCCATCTTTCTAGGCTTGAATCTCGTTTCTTGAGTGCTAATTAAGCAGCAACCCACGGTCGCTCGATCAGTTGTGAGTCTGAGTATCGAGCAATGACCAATGCTACCAAAGAGATTATTTGGCTCACACGCTTGCTTCGGGAACTTCGCGCAGGCTCTTCCCTCTATCCCCACCGACATAGTTATGCGACAACAATAGTGCTATCATTAATTTTTGGTCAGAATTCGGTGGCTCATAAGCGTGCTAAGCATATTGATATTGATTTTCACTTTGTTGGAGGATGTACTTATCGACTAAATTTGTTCCACCGAATCTACAACTGGCGGATATCTTTACTAAAAGCCTCTCTCGTCCACTCTTCAATTTTTTTCGTACCAAGCTTTGCGTTGGTCCCCATCCGCATCGCTTCAGGGGATGTTAATTAAGACCTAGAAGATTCTTAATATCTTAGATTATGTTTGTATTTATTGTAATTATTTGTTTGAGAAAATTTCATTTTACGTCCTGTAACTTAGGCCTAATCCAGTTTATATCCTTTAAGTTTTCACTTTTTCAATTTACGTCCTAGGGTGTCCAATTTATGTCCTTTTAGATCCAATTTATGTCCTTTTCGTCGGAAAATTGAAATTCCGGTCAAATAGTCCAATTTACGTCCTTTAAGTTTGAAAATTAAAAATTAAAAAATTCTTTAAAAAATTCTTTAAAAAATAAAAAATCTCATTAAAAACTAAAAATATCATTAAAATTTATAAATTGTGTAAAATAAAAATAAAAAATTCTAAAATTCTAAAAAAAGAATTAAAAATCTACAATTCTAAAAATTTGAAATATTGGAAATTAAAAATAAAAAATTTCTAAAAATCTCATAAAAACATAAAATTCTAAATATAAAAAATCTATAAATTAAAATTTTAAAAATGTTTTAAATAAAATTAAAAATTATACAATTCTAAAAACCTCATTAAAATGAATTTGACACGGTTCTAAACTTTAATGGCGAAGAGTCCGAATCACGTCTGGTTTTTAATGACATATTAATAATTTTTATTATTCTTATGGGTTTTTAAAATTTTTAATATTTAATCTACACATTTTAAAAAAATTAAAGAGATTTTTAGAATTTTAATGAAATTTTCGAATTTCTTAATTTTAAGTTAAACATTTTTGATTTTTTTGAATTGTAATTTTTTTTTATTTTACACATTTTATAATATTTAATGAGATTTTTAAAAAATTAAATAAGGTATTTTGAATTTTATTTTTCACATTTTATAGTTTTTAATTTTAATGATGTTTTCAGATATTTAATAATATTTTAAAAATTTTAAAGATATTTTTAGAAAATTTATTTATTAAATTTTAAAATTTCAAACTTAAAGGACGTAAATTGGACTATTTGGCCGGAATCCCAATTTATTCCTCACAGTCCGGTGAGTTTGAAAATTTTCCGGCGAAAACGACGTAAATTGGACCAAAAAGGACGTAAATCGAAAAAGTGAAAACTTAAAGGATATAAATTGGATTAGTCCTAAGTTACAGGATGTAAAATGAATTTTTCTCTATTTGTTTCCATACTTGCAGATATTGTACTCTGTTTATATACGTGAATACAATACACAAATCCCTCAATTCGAGTGTGAACATGAGGTTTGAACATAATCAGGCCAGTATGATATATTATTAATTAATCAATCACCATGTTTCACCTGTTTACACTTTACACCAATGTAGTAATCAGCTACATATAATAAAATTATTATCTTATTTCATGAAATGAATATAATATATGTCATAAATTGCTTCAATTATTTCCAATCAAACAGCTTCGTAAAGCCGGCAGCGCCATCTTTAACGTAGATGCCATCACTTCTTAGTTCCCAGTTGCATTCGCGATCAGTACATCGATTCATCCATTTCATTGTAAATGCATCAAATTGCACCTCTCTTTTACCCCACCAAGCATGGCAAAAGAATAATGTGGTGTCAATAATATTAGTACAAAATGACCAATTATAATCCTCGTTCGATTGGAGTGTGTGAAATCCAAGATCGTCGTTTTTAGATTGGCAGTGCAAACTCAGCGTGTCACTGGGGATTTTGTTGGTCACATGAACAGTATAACCATAACCAATTACACATTTTTTAGCCGCTAATAATGTCATTTCTGAAAAAATGCTAGTGCAGAGAATAAGAAAAACTACATGATTTTTCATCATGGTCATTACTATGACTTAATAAAATTAATCCAAATTGGATTGAAAATAAAAAATATTTGACAATTTAAAAAGTAATTTTGTGTTGCCTTTATTTCTATCGGGATAAACCTATAATTAATGAAATTTAATTAGTAGCATATCTTACGATTTCCATAATATTTTCCCATATCTCAAAATTAATTATTTAATTCTCACAAAATCAAAAGGAAAAAAATATTAATTAGTGCTTCATCTTTTTTTTTTTTTTTTTTTTGATTTTGTGGGAGTTGAATAATTAATTGAGAGATATGGTTATTTTATTGCAAAATACTCCATTCTTTTTTTAATAAATTATGTTTTCGTGAAATTTGTTGGAATTAAGAAAGGGTATGCGTTAACAAGTATCCTTAAATAATAAATAAATTTTCTAATCACATTAATTCCCTAATGCGCATTTTCCAGAGTAAATAAAAGTAAGTTAGAAATTAGGAACTTTTCAAAAATTAAAGGGAGGGCATAATTGAAACAAACAGTGTAAAAAATTCTAAAATATCATTTAATTGCGTACATGAGAAAAATGCTAAAACATCATTTATTGAAAAATGGAGAGAGTATTATGGGAATTGTGGCTTGATATTTTATGGGAATTGTGAGATCGATACTAATTTAATTGTGGTGTGACAGTTGTTGGGATATGAACTCTTGAAAGCACATATCATATAGATATCATTTGTTAGGATTCCCACCTCCTTGTATATATATAACCGGTTCAGGAAAAAAAATTAAAATCCAAACTAACCGAATTTAAGAAATTTTTAAATTGTTAGGATTCCCACCTCTCTTATAAAGTGATGCCTTATATGAACATGCTTACATCTAGTGTAGAGAACTGGATTCTGAGTAATGGTTATTGCACTGTTGCTATCACAATATATAGGAACTTCTTTAGCAACAATGTTATAATACAATAACTTCTGACTTAACCATAACAACGACTACAACAACTATCAGCAGCTATAAATTCGGCTTCAGTAGTGGAGGTAGCAACTGAGGTTTGCTTCTTGGAGAACCAAGAAATCAGCTTACTTCCTAGAAACTAACAAGTTTCAGAAGTAGATTTCCTATCTATTTTGCACCCTCCATAATCAGAATCAAAATAGTCAAATCAAATTGTGTAAGAGTGGGTAATGTTGTATTATAATATTATATAATGTAACTTTATATCAAATCAATTGTGTAAGAATATATGATGTTGTATTATTATAATAGTATAATATATATATGGGTGGATGGAGTTGGATGGTGAAATCCGGATGTGAAATCCCGAACTAAAACAGGACGGGGGACGTTACGTCCTCCATCCAGACGGGTGAGTCCCAAAACAAACATCGCCTTAAGATACTGCATAATCTTCTTAGCTGCTTCTAGGTGGCTTTCCTTAGGGTTGGCTTGAATTCTAGCATACACTCCTTGTTCGTCCGAGCAATGAAGCGAGCAAGATTGGCTGCCGGGGTCATTGCCAGTAACAACGATATCATCCATATACAAGAGTAGATAGACGATCGAGGAACCTTGAAATAGGTAAAATAGCGAGAAGTCAGACTTGCACTCCTTGAAGCCAATGCCGAGCAGGAAGGAACTGAACCGCTGAAGCTGAAACCAGGGCAAGGGGGCCTGGCGAAGACCATATAGAGCATTCTTCAATTTGCAAACATGATCCGGGAGCCGAGGATCAATAAAACCAGGAGTTTGAGCCATGAAGACCGGTTTATGGAGATAGTCGTTAAGAAAAGCATTCTTGACATCCAGTTGATGGAGGGGCCAGTTGTTGCAAACAGAGAGAGCCAAGATAATACGGATTGTTATCACCTTAACAATCGGACTGAAGGTGTGAGACAAGTCTGTGCCAAGAATTTGGGTAAAGCCTTGAGCGACCAATCTGGCCTTGTGCCGCTCAGTGGAACCATCTAATCTGTACTTGGTTCGAAAAACCAATTTAGAACCAACAATGTTCGCATCCCGAGGGCGAGGAACAAGATCCTAAGTATTGTTAACCAGCAATGCATCGATATCTAGGATCTTCTTGCATTGCGGCCAACCAATCATGGGACTTGGGAGTAGACTTGAAACCACGGGGTTCCGAGGAGGCGGTGAGGGCACTAATCAAGGCAGTGGACGCCAATTTTAGGGGATGCTTGGACTTGAAGATCCTCGGTTTTGCTCGCGTGACCATCTGGTGAATGGACGATAGTCACTCTATTGGAGTTTCAATGGCAGCAGAGGTTGCTCAGTCGTTCAGGTGGAGCAGGTGGCTCGGCAATGGGGGCTGGCGGAGGAAGATGGTCCTCGCCAGGATCAGAGGTGCATGCCGAGCAAGGCAGTGTCGAAGTGGTAGGAATGGACTCAGGTGAGGAGTCATTCGAGAAGGACAGCTCGGCTCCAAGAAGGATGAGACCACCGTGCTGGTCGGTAGGGGGCGAGCAGAACCTGAAAAGGGAAAACACCCTTCATCAAATAGAGCATGTCTAGTAACAAAGCTTTTGGAGGAGTCGGAATAATAACACCGAAAACCCTTGTGAAGGCTATTATATCCCAAGAAGATACTTGGCCGACTGCGGGGAGATAGCTTGTCCAAGGCATAATCTCTTAAGTATGGAAAACCCCGAGAACCTAACGGTTTGAAGTTTCCATAAAGAGGGACTGTGCCGAACAGAACCTGAAATAACGATTGACCACACAAGATGAGGATGGAAGGGGATTAATGAGATGAACTGCAATGGCAAAGGCATCGAACCAAAATTTGGGTGAAGCACGAGCATGGAAAAGCATGGAGACACCAGTTTCAGTGATACCCGACCATTTTGTTGGCGGTGTAAGGACATGACACCCGATGCGAGATGCCATGCACAGACATAAAGCGCGAACAACCTTATTGACGAACTCAATGCCACTATCACTTTGAAAGACCTTGATATTTGTCGAGAACTAGGTGCAAACAAACTGTGAAAAGCGACCAATGTGGCAAAAATATCAGATTTCGCACGGAGAGGATATATCCACGAGAATAATCATCGACGAACACAACATAGTAACGAAAGCCATCTAGAGCAGTTACAGGGACAGGGCCCCAAAGGTCGCAGTGGACCAAATCAAGAATAGCAGAAGCACGTTTTTCATTTATAGTAAAAGACAGAGTTTACTCTTGGCCAACTAGCAAGAGGTGCAAATAGTAGGATTCGGCAAAAGTGAATTAATAGATAGATGCCCTAATCTATTCAAGTCCTTGATAACATTAAAAGGGACATGCCCCAAACGAGAATGCCATAAATCAAAAGAGGCACGAGCAGCATTAGGCGGCTTCAAAGAAGCGACCAAAGCTAGAAGTGCTCGTTCCAACACATACAACCCCTGTTTACATCGACCCTGAGCCACCACTTCCTTGGTAGCTCGATTATGAACAATAAATGATTTGTCAGAAAAACAAACATCAACCGAAAAATCAGATGTGAGTTTACTTATAGATAAGAGGTTCTTGGTGGTATGAGGAACAACAAGAACATCCAAAAGTCCAAGATCCTTAGAAAGATCATGGAAACCAACACGAGAGATTCGTAAAGAATTACCATTACCAACAACCACTTGACCATTACCAGAATAAGGGATCGAGGAATCCAAATTTGAGGCACTGGAGGTTATATGTGTCGAGGCACCGGAGTCTACATACCAGTCAGAAGAGGTTGGTGAGGAGATAGTGCAGGCACAGTGAAATGCCTGGGCTAGATTCGCTGAAGAGTCCTTGGTTGCACGAGCAGAGGAACGAGCAGATTGGCGGGGATCTGGACCGCGAACAAATCGCTGAGGACATTTATTGGCATAATGTTCGCCGCGACAAATTTGACAGCGCGGGACGTATGGCTTCCGTCCCCCACGACCACCAAATAGGTGATTTTGGGCATTACAAGAAGAGTCAGAGAGGCGGCCACCAGCATGGTCGCGATGCTGCAGGCGAGCAGATGGTTGACCACGAGCATAAAAGGCAGTCGAGGAGGGTTTTGCCGAATCAGGCTTGTTCATAATTTCAAAGGCAACAGCCTGATGCAGCAAGTCGCGGAAGGGGGGTACCGGCGATAAGGCCATTTGAGTCTCCGCAAAACCACTGAATTTAGGACCTAAACCCCGGAGGAACCAGTGCGTCATGTCAGATTTGTCCATGAGTTTGTCGATCGCGACAAGTTGGTCACATAAGACCTTAAAGCGTCGACCAAAATCGGCAACGGAAAGAGATTCACGCTTGAGGAGAAGGAGCTCCTCACGAAGTTGAGTGATGCGTGACTGAGAGGAGTATCTGAAGGCATCTTCTAGGGCAAGCCAAGTCTCACGGGCCGTGTCACATTGTACAACCTCGGCCAATGTTTCCTCGGTGAGAGAGGAGAGAATAAGGGCAAGTACCTTCTGATCCTTCGATTTTCAGGCAGCGATGGTAGCATGGATGGCAGTAGAAGGATCGGATGTGCCATCCACAAAGCCAAGAAGATCGGCACAAGTGAGCATGAGGACAACCTGCTACTTTCACAAGAGATAGTTGGAAGAAGAAATTTTTACCGTAACCATATGAATGAGAACATTCATGGGGATGGAGGCTTCTGCCATTGGAGAGAAATTGAGGGAGACGGGGGAGGCATGAGGCAGAGGCGGTAGAGGGAGGAAGAGAGAAAGAGATAAGGGTTATGGTTTTTAGGTGTGTGTTTGCTCTAATACCATGTGAATAATAAGATATGATCACCGTTAACTTTGGTGAGGTGTGAGAACTTGTATATATAGTGAGGATTTACAATAACCGAATTACACGAATTAAGCAAAATAATAAATGTTATATACAAGGAAAGATATAAACAATAAGTGTTATATACAAGTTATCTTAGCACATGTGTTCCTTGTAAAGTATCACGTGTAAGGTGTGTATACTCAGCTGATAGTGCAACACTCAACTGATGTACTCATCTGATATACTCACCTGATGTACAATATTTAACACCAAATGGATCGTCCAATTAGCAATTGGGGTAAACAGTTGGGACTCCTTGATTGCCATTTGGGATGACATAACCCACCAGGGGAGGTATTTGAAGAACGCGGTCAATCGCTGCAATAAGCCAAAAGAAGACAGTGTTGCACAACATTGAGAGAGGTCCTAGTCCATCCACGAGCACGGGCTTTTCATCGTAAGTATTGATGATTAATTATTACTCCCTTCGTCCCGTATTAACTTTCATAGGTAGGTGGACACGTAAATTAAGAAAGTGTAATAATGAGTGGAGATTTGAGGGGTAATTTTGTAAAACTTTATGTATAAAGAAAATAATGAGTTGACTTTTGTGTATGTGTGGAGAAAAAGTAATGGCATTTGTGTAAAATTGAGGATATTCTAAGGGTGGAGTTTATAAAGGGTTTTCCATTTTACGGGTGTGAAAGTTATTGTGGGACGTCCCAAAAAGGAAAGTGTGAAAGTTATTGTTTATATTAATTCTTTTTAATTTTATTTATATATTTTTTAATAAGAGCGAGAGGCGGGACCTGCTCTGATTCACCTAGAGCGGTTACAACTCCCTCATACGTTCGATCTAGAGATGTAGATGTCCACGTACCAACACACGACCAAGCTACAACAAACGAAACCCGAGCTTCAGGTGATTATTAAGGCGGAAATGAAAAAGGTGATCGAACATCGTTAGAGTCTTAGGGTATGTTGTCTCCCGATCAATGTGCTACAATAACCGTTGTCAGTACATACTGGCCTCCCGATGTTGCTCCCAGTATGATCCTTCTTGGTGTCGCTTTCGGTGGCTTCGATGATGAGAACATTATAATGACGAGAACGAAGAGTATGGCGACCTGGACGACAAGTACTCATACTGAAAATTTTGTATTTAATATTTAATAGGAATTTATTAAGTGTATTTTGAGTGCTTATTTATTACCAAATTAATTCCGCTGCAAAGTTTATATAAATATATGCATATTTTGGTCCAATTAATCGGTTTAAATCTAGCCTATAATGTTTTCAAAAAAATGGAATGGGATAGACACCCGCCCGGGCGGTCTGCTTGCACGGGTTCGAACCTAGTTACACAAATCGTTTTTTGGATTTGTGACGGAAAATATTATATTTTTAATCTAAAATAATATTAAAATTATTTACGACAAAATTTTGATCTGACAGGTTATAGGTCGCTATCAATTTGCGATGAAGACTCCCGTCGCAAATTTGCGATGAGCATTTCGGTCGTAAATTTGCGATGGATTTCAAAATTTTGTCGCAAATTGAAAGTGTGTGTGCGTGCGAAATCAGAGATGTTGTCTGTCGTGTTGGCACTGTCCAGACAACACTATGCAGCGGAAATTAAATTGCATGTAGTGAAAATGAAAGTATTCAAAATTTGTGTAGATTATAAAATAATCTACGCTGTTCACTATATAAAAATATATGAAACGAATTACAACCTCTTAGAGGTGTACAAAAATACTTCGATGAGTGTAAATAATTTACTAGATCCTACGAAACTATCTCCCTCATAGATCTATGCATATAACCTAGTAAATAAGACCATAATTAACATACTACTATTCGGGTTTATAATAGTAAGAAAATCCACAAGAAGAAACAAGTGTTTTCCTAACTAGAAGCGTATAAAGCGTTTTATAGACTAGTAATCAAATATAGCTTTTCTTCTTATGTATCTTGTGTTGAGGCAGTTACGGTATTTATAAGCATGAGGTACGAACTGCCTTCAACTCCTATGATCATCACAGCCGTGAGATCAAGCGGTTATGATTAACTTCTCTTCACATCTCCTTGAATGTAGGACTTGTTATTTTATGTCTAATAACTTCTCACTCCCACACAGCTGCGTGACCTGGTGTTGCCCGCGTCTTCTAACTGCACTGGGGACATTACTAGACAACAAGTGTAAGATCGGAGTTAGTGAGAAAAGGAAGGGCAATTTTTTATGTTGTCATAAGTACGTGTTGGGAACATTATAAGTTACAACACTCGGCTGTTAGTGTTGGATCATTTTACAAAACACTTAATTATATCAACATCAACACAAATCTTTGCAATGAGTGTTTTTGCGATGATTAAAATTCATTGCAAATGCAATTTGCGACAGTTTTCCCGTGGCAAATCAGAGTGTTATTTTAGGTTGTGTTTGGATGGAGGGATTTAGGTATGAATTTTAAATCCATGATCTAAATCCACTCCACATGTTTGGATTAAATGAATGGATTTCAAATATTTAGCATCTTTTTTAGTTAAAATCGAGAGGATTTCAAATTCTCACTAAAACCATGTCATTTGAAATCCATCAAATTTTAAATCATTTCATTTGAAATCCCCTCATCCAAACACAGCCTTAGTGTTAGTTATGATATTTAATCACAATGTTTCATCTGTTTGCACCAAGTCCTACATTTAATAAATATTATATTAAATTGTTTATCTTATTTCAAAGGTAATGTTTACATTGCTTTAATTATTTCCAATCAAACATCTTTATAAAGCTGCCCCATATGCCATTTTTAACGTAGATGCCACCCCTTCTTGCTTCCCAGTTGCAGTGGCCATTAGTACATCGAACACTCCATTTCATCATAAATGCATCAAATCCGATCGACCTGCTTCCCACCCCACCAAATTAAGATGGCAATTGAATAAGGTGTTGCCGAAAAAAGACCATTCATAATACTCGTTCGATTTGAGTGTATGATATCCAAGATCGTCGTCTTTAGATTGGCAGTGCAATTTCAGTGTTACATTTTGGAGTTTGTTGGTCACATGAACAATGTATCCAGGACTAGCTACACGTACATATTTTAGCTGCTAATAATGTCATTTCTGAAAACTAGTCTATGATTTTTCATCATGATCATGAGCAACTGAAATTAATCCAAATTGGATTGAAAATCACAAATATTTGACTATTTAAATACGTAGTAATTTTGTATCAGGATATCAAACTTATTACTTATAATAAATGAAAGTGTAAGTTTTTGTCACTCGGTTAATTTTGATAGTACAATGCAATTATGGGGTTTGGAATATTGTATCTGTTACACCAGGTCAAAGAAGTCAAATTTTTGACAAGTCAATCATAGTCACCAGCTTGCGTGGCGACGACTAGTCAACCAAGTCAAACGACGACTAGTCAACATTATGAAGAAAATGTAAGTGTGTGCTCGCCCTAGAGTTGTTGACGAGCACATGCAATGTTATCTAGAAAGACAAGTAATTAATTAGGATCATTCAAGAGTGGGCGAGCAGGTCAATTCCCATGGAGAAGTTGTGACGACCAGGGTCTACGGCGACCACCATGGCCCAACTCCTTGCTGAGGGCGAGGACGACCACCACTAAGGCGGTTTAGCATCGAACCGACAGCCCAGAAGCAATAAATGCGATGTCCCATCATCTGTTTGATGGGATCTCAGGGCCAATATGTGCCCGCCACGTGTAAAGGCTGGGCAGCTAAAAAACTAAGTATATAATGCCTAAAAGGCTCATTGTAAAGATAAGTTGAAATTCCTACACCCAAACCAAACCAATACACCTCCAAAGCTCTCAAAGCTCTTTAGCTTCTCCAAGAAGCTACATCTATTGTTCATCATTTGTTCTTCATATATTCATCACAAATCATCCGATTAATCTCCTAATACGCGTAATAACCCCGACATAAATTACATGTTTCTTTATTGCTTACGAAGTCCACATCCAGATCATCCGATCAAAAGCACATACAATAGTATCCTTAGATAAGTAGCTGATACAAATTTCTTTAGTAGACTTTAAATTCTTATATTCACTTACGTATTTAAAATCTCTCTAAGGGAAATCCTCATTAAGGATAAAACTCGAGAAATTTTGTTGCAAATACACCAAAACGACATCGTTTTACTCATATTACACAAATTCTACCATGCAATTGAGTGTATAAATACACTTGGATGTTAATGTTCACTTTACTAAATTTAACATTTGACCCAATTCAATAGAGTTCAAATCCAATTGTATAGGTACAACTAATTGCAACCAAGTATCACTTTATATATTATGTACATATTCTTATATTTATTTATATGTGTATATCTTTATATGGAAATGATATAATGTTCATAACGGACGCTATTTTTTGGGTCCACCTCTTACGTGTCATTGGCACATCAAAATAATCTTGTTTTTATATTTAATTTGATTTAATTTTATCCGTATTAGATAAAATCTCCATGTAAATAGGAATAAAATCCATTCATTCCATAAACGCTGAAAACAGAACACAAAAAATATGAACGAATTATCATCCGTCATTTAAAAAATACTGAAACGATAATACAACATCAGAAACGGTGAGAATCGGAAAAATTGAAGCATTGTATAGTGTATACAATAGAGAAAAATGCACTTTTGGTCCCGCCATCAACGGACACTCATGATTTTGGTTCCAACATTTTGAATTTTAGTCCTGAAAGAGAAAAACTTGACACATTTGGTCCCAACATCGAAAAAACTGACACATTTGGTCCCACCCACGTTAAATGTTGACGGAAAGACTCACGTGACCATTAGTCATTTATTTTCTCATTAAAAAATAGTAAAAAATATTATTAAAAATTAAAAAATATGTAAAATTAAAAATTTTAAAAATCTAAAAAATTCTAAAATGTGTAAATGAAAAAAAAAAACCCCTCACTCATCTCTCCAAAACCTATGGCCCGCTCGTGTGCCTCCGCCTCAACTTCATCAACACCGTCGTTGTCTCCTCCAAGGCTCCACCGCCATGGCCAAAGAAGTCCTGCAAAAACAGGACCTCGCGTTTTCCAGTAGAAACATCCCCACACCATTCACGTACACGACCATTTTAAGTACTCCCTCATCTGGCTTCCGGCGGCCTCGCGATGGCGCAGCCTCCGTAAATCGCTGAACTCCAACATTTTCTTCGGTTCACGCCTCGTTGCGAACCAGAACCATAAACGCCAGTAACGAAAGCCCTGAAGAAATCGATTGTACTCACATTGAACGCATGTTCTTGGTCAGTTCTTTGTTAATTTTACCCATTTTATAATTTTTTTTATTTTTAATAATATTTTTTACTATTTTTTAATGGGAAAATAGTTATTGGGACTAATATCGCTAAGGTTGACTAACGGTTGTCTAAGGTCAACTAACGGTTGACTAACTTTGGGACCAAATGTGTCAAATTTTTCTCTTTCAGGACCAAAATTCAGAATGTTGGGACCAAAATCATGAGTGCCCGTGGATGGTGGGACCAAAAGTGCATTTTTCTGGTATACAATAAATACACATAATTTTAATCGTGTTTGACTAAATTCTTCTATAAAATGCTTAGCGTGATTACGAGGGTTTAGTAAACAAAATACATGTATAATGTCATGATGAGCAATTTTTTTTAAGTTTTTAATGTCCAAGGGGTCTAAACTGGTTTTTTTAGATGAATATATTCATTCCCGTCTCAATATATATTCATTAAATTTCGGCAGTAAAATCTTCACATTCTCCAAAATCAGATGACCGCTTCTGATGAGAACTAAGATCATATCACACCAAAATATTAATGGTGGATGATGATCCGTTCATATTTTCGCAAATATTTATATTTTTTAAATAATATTAAAATTATTTGCGACGAAATTTTGACCCAGCGGGTTTACAGGTCGATATCTATTTGCCCGACAAAGACTCCCATCGCAAATTCGCGATGAATATTTCGGTCGTAAATTGAGATGGATTTCAAATTTTCGTTGCAAATCTTTGCGATGAGTGTTTTTGCAACGACTCAAAATTCATCACAAATGCAATTTGCGACAGTTTTCTCGTCGCAAATCAGCACGTTTTTTAGTGTTAGTTATGATATTTAATCACCATGTTTCGTCTGTTTACACCAATTAAGTCCTACATGTAATAAAAAGTAATCTTATTTCAAATGTAATGTTATATACATATGTAATTATTTCCAATCAAAGAGCTTTATAAAGCCGCCCTCTGCGCCATCTTTAACGTAGATTCCATCAGTTCTTGCTTCCCAGTTGCATTGACCACAATTACATCGAATACTCCATTTCATTGTAAATGCATCAAATGCCACCTCCTTGTTACCCCACCAAACATGGCAAAAGAATAAGGTGGTGCCAAAAAAATTGGCATTGAATGACCAATTATAGTCCTCGTTCGATTTAAGTGTATGATATCCAAGATCGTCGTCTTTAGATTGGCAGCGCAATTTCAGTTCTGCATTGGGGACTTTGTTGGTCACATGAACAGTATATCCAGACTTAGGTATACATATTTGAGCTGCTAATATCATTTCTGAAAAAATGCTAGTGCATAGAATAAAAAAAACTATATGATTTTTCATCATCATGACTAAGTGAAACTGATCCAAATTGGATTGAAAATCACAAATATTTGACAATTTAAATACAATGTGGGCAGTGTTGCCTTTATTTCTATTGGGATATGTTTAATATTAGAATTAAGGGAAAGATTTGACCATGTGAATCGATTCATATTTATGTGAATATTATTCTTTGTATATTTGTATTTATTATTTTGATTGGTGTAATTTATTATTTTGATGATGACGTTTGATAAATAGTTGATACTCCCTCCGTCCCCGAAAAGTTTGCGAAGAATCTTGAGCACATGGTTTAAGAAAAAAATGTATAATGATGAGAGTGTTGAGGTGTAATTTTGTAAACTTTTATATATAAAATAAATAAAGTAGGTGGATTGACTGTATGATGGGTCCCAAAAGTAATGGCATGAAGGGTAAATATGTGTATATTATGAGGGTGGGGATTGTTATGATTATTTTTATTTTGGGGTATGAAAACTTTTGGGAGACAAACAAAAAAGGAAAGTATGAAAACTTTTGGAGAAACGGAGGGAGTACAATTTAATGAAGTGTCACCCGGTTAATTTCTAGTATAATGCAATTATGAGGTTTGAATTAATAGATGATATCCTTTGATAAGTAGCTGATACAAATTTCATTAGTAGATTTTAAATATATTCTTATGTCCACTTACTTATTTAAAAATCCCTGTATATATGGACTATGGGAAAATCCTCTTTAATAACACATTATCATATTTGTGATGATTTTTGGACATTCGATATATTTTTTAAATGTAAAAAATTATTGACTAAGGTTTCGTGGTGTAGTTGGTTATCACGTCAGTCTAACACACTGAAGGTCTCCGGTTCGAGTCCGGGCGAAGCCAAGTTTTTTTGTCATATATATATATTTTTTTTTTTACAGTTTTTTGAATAATTATGTGTGATTTGCACCTATCCAGATTACATATAATACAAAAATAGTAGAAATAATTATTTGACTAGTGCAATTGGATTATTCATACTATAATTTAAACGAACTTTCCAACGCACGTTACTTGCACCTTCCTAGTAGTATTGTTAAACGAATGGAGCTGCTCGTAAATTGGAATAATAAGAAGTTTAAGGGTTTTTTATTTGGGTTTATGCTCTTCATTTTGATCTTTATTTTGGTTTTCAAAAGTGAATTCAAGATTCGTGGTTTATGGGTTTATGCCTAAAATTTTTCATCTGTTTGCAACAAGTCCTACATTTAATAAAAATTAAACTGTTTATCTTATTTCAATGGTAATGTTATACATATCTAATTACATTTCTTTAATTATTTCCAATCAAACAGCTTTATAAAGCCGGCCGTGCCATTTTTAACATAGATGCCATCAGTTCTTGCTTCCCAGTTGCATTGGTCATCACTACATCGACCACTAAATTTCATTGTAAATATATGCATCAAACATCACCTCCTTTTTAGCCAACCAAACATGGCAATAGAATAAGGTGATGCCAAAAACATTAGTACAAAATGACCAATTATAATCCTCGTTCGATTTGAGTGTGTGATATCCAAGATCGTCGTCTTTAGATTGGCAGCGCAAGTTCACTGTTGCATTGGGGACTTTGTTGGTCACATGAACAGTATAGTCAATACCAGCTACACATTTTTTAGCCGCTAATAATGTCATTTCTGAAAAAATGCTAGTGCAGAGAATAAGAAAAACTACATGATTTTTCATCATGGTCATGGCTTAGTGAAATTATTCCAAATTGGATTAAAAATCAAAAACATTTGACAATTTAAATACAAGGTAGCACTACAAAAAAACTACATGAGCACACTTTTAGTGGACGGAGGGAGTAGTAACTATGATTGTGTGCTTCATATCTTACTTTTTTTTTTTTTCTTTTCGATTTTGTGAGAGTTGAATAATTAATTGAGAGATATGGTTATATTATGTGAATTGTGGCGTGAGATTTAATGCATGGCAATATATTATGGAAATTATAAGATATCTAAATTTATTTTTATTACTTTAAATTAATATTACATGATTAAGAAAATAATGCCAAATTATTATTTGTCTACATAAGAAGCCCTGCATTATGGGCTCATATCAATTTTGATCCTTTGATAAGTAATGGTACAAATTTCATTAGTAGAGTTTAAATTCTTATATCCACGTACTTACGTACGTATTAAAAAAAATCAAGATATATATAGGTGGTTCTTTGATATTCAAATTAATGAATGTTTGAATAGTTAAGTTCAACAAACAAACATGCATGGACGCTAGCACCATTGCCGGAGTTTAGCGGCGACATATTTGCGATGGCCAGAAAATCATCGCAAATTGTGATGGAAATGAGCACTTGCTCAATTATAAGTTTGACTGAATTGATAATTGAAATTTTCTATATATTGTAGAATTTATTGATTGATTATATATGAGATGAAACTTTAAGTGACAAATTTCAACTTGTCATATTTTATTGGGAATATATTTTTTTTTTTAGTCAATTAAGTTATCACGTTTTTTAATTTAGTCCACCAAATTACCATTTTTTAATTTAGTCCATTAATTTTCGGTTTATTTTGATTTTGGTCCAGTTACCTGCTATAGCAGGTTTAATAGGTCATTTTTTAAAACACACCACACCCCCCATAAAATGTTATACACACCCCAAATGTTAAACACACCACACTAAAATTTAAAAATTAATTTTTTATTACAATACACACCCCAATTTTATCCTATTTAATAAATTTTCAAAAATAATTAAATTAAAAAAATAAGAATTCAAATTAATATGAAAAATATTTAAAAAAAACAAATAAAAAATCGCCTAAATCTTCAAAAATTAAACAAAGCTAAAAAAAATAATTAATTTAGAAAGATTTAGTTGATTTAATTTTCTACTGTTTTTGAGTTAATTTTATATGTTTTAGAGGGGGGGGTGAATTTGCATTACTATAATTAAAGACAAAATATTATTATACCTACAAACAAAAATTTATTAAAAAAATTCGAGAGACCTCATTTTACTAATTTAAATTTAACGACTTTTGTTATGTTTTAAAGAAAATTAAGTTTAATTGTTTCAATTCATAATAACAGCTGAAACTATTTTAAAATTTAACGTGCAATCTCGTTGAGACATTAGTCACTATTGGACAAATGTAGAACTTAAAATATACTCCCTCGTATGTTCGATCTGGAGATGTAGACGTCCACGTACAAACGCACATCCAAGCTACAAATAAGTTTCACATAATATTAATTAAATTAGTTAATAACTACATATAATAAAATTTATTAAACGGATTTGCAAGTGAACGTCGATTGGAGGCTAGTGCATGTTAGCGGCTCATTGCACCAAAAGATGTCTTCTCCTCCAGCACAGTTCATCCTGGCCAGACATTTCTGGATATATATGGTCGGGGTCAACCGAAGTCGCATTCCTGGGCTAGACCATCAAGTCGCGGCATCACATTCGTACGTTATCTTAGTCCTTTGTATCCTTAGTGCCTCCACAAATGAATCCCAAGCTTTAGGTGATCCTTAAGGTGATCGAACATCGTTAGAGTCTTCGGGCATGTTGTCTCCTGATCAATGTGCTACAGTGAGCGTTGTCAGTACATACCTCTCGATGTCGCTCCCAGTATGATCCTTCTTGGTGTCGCTCTCTATGCCGCTCTGGATGGCTTTGATAATGAAAACATTGATAATGACGAGAATGAAGATGTTGGGATTTAGCCCAACTGTGGTTTTGGCCATTGGGCCTACACACAAGGGCCCAACTTGTTGGTGCCCTAGTTCTTGGCAGCCTTCCCATATATTGATTCACCCTTTCCATTAACGTAGAGACGCGTGATATAAACGTGAGATTGGAGAGTGAGAGAACAGTAAGGGTGAAGTGCTACCCATCTTTGTGTTTGGTTATCTCCACTATATCCGGATACAATCCCGACACGTGTCTAAACCCCTTCGTGTAACCCGAGAACGGAGTGGCGGCCGGCGGCACCGAAACTCAACAATGGTATCAAAGCTTGGTTCCGCCGTCGGCCGTCCTGCCACCGTTTATTTCGCCGGAGTTATTCACTGGATCGTCTTCCGCCACCGTCCGCCATCTTTGTGGGCGGAATCTTAGGAACATCCTTCGTCGCTGTTGCGCCACCACCTCTGCCCAGAAATAGATCGCGCCTCCACCACGTCCGCCATCTTCGTGTACGGCCAGATCGGTCGATTATCACCGCTCCAAGCCTGTTGCTCAGCCTCGTACGCCGCGTCGAATCCCCCCGCGTGCAGCCCCCACCGTCGCCGCTCGTCGCCTTTAGCAGCGCCGCCGAGTCACGTGTCATGTCACGTCGCCCCCTCTATGTTTGACACCGCGCCTGCTCGCCTGAAGTTATCGCCGTAAGAAGCCCCCCTCTGCGCCGCCTTACTATTGTCGTCGCACAGATGGCTTCGGCGGTTCCATCTGCTGCTGGTAAGGAAGGTATGCTTCCTTCCTTTTGTTGTTGAAGAAGGTAAGATTTTGTTGCAGCATGTAGGAGAGAAAAGGTAATTTTTTTCTTTCCTATTTTTTTTGTTTCTGCCGAACACACGAAGGTGTAGAAGGTGAATTAATTTTTTTTTATTCTGTTTCTGCAGTAAGATTAATTAGGGCAGAATTTATTTTGGGCTTATGTGCTTGCTAATGTTGTGCACTTATCTGCCCACTGTAATTGTTTTAGCTTCTGCAAATTAATTGGATTAATTAATGCTGAAATTATTTATACTATGGATTAGTGTCCTGTAGATTTTAGATATCTTTGTGATTTTATTTACGTACGTCTTTGTGCATCGTAAACATTATTGCTTTCGCTTTGTTCTCTGTGATGTTTTTCTTTGTGCTAAGTGTCTTTGTGTATTTGCTTGTGTGAGGTTTCTTTGTGAAATTTTTATAAGTCGCTTTGTGGTTAATCTCTTGATGCATGTAATTTGCTTGCTTGGTGTCTTTGTGGTTATTTTCTTTGTGGATTTTCTTTGTGCTTATATCTTTGTGTTGCTTTGTGATTTCCTTTGTGATGCATGAGTAGATAATGGGTCAGTGCGAAGGTGGGGGAATGGTTGCATGTTTATATGTATGTGTGTTATGCATGACTTCATACATTGTGGTTTCATGTTTTCCCCCTAACCCATATACATCTAGTTGCATGTTTATTTGTTTCTTTATGTTTTGAGATTATTCCTAGTAAGGTGGAGTGATTTTGTCTTTGTGATTTATGTGTTCTTTATGATATCATGTCTTTGTGCCTTTGTGTGAGTCTTTGTGAGTGGGTGGAGCTTGTCTTTTTATTCTCTTTGTGAATCTCTGTGATTGCTCCAATTGAGGTGGAGCACTATTTGTGTTTTCTTTGTGGACTAACTTCTACGTACGTAGATAAACTTGGTGTGTTTCTTTGTGTGTTGTCTTTTGCAGGTACGTGGAAGTGTGCAGCGATGATGACAAAATTGTTTGTGGATTGTGGATTGTAGTTGGGGATGGCAAAAAAGGTGGAGAAATGTTGGGATTTAGCCCAAGTGTGGTTTTGGCCATTGGGCCTATACACAAGGGCCCAACTTGTTGGTTCCCTAGTTCTTGGTAGCCTTTTCATATATTGAGTCACCATTTCCATTAACGTAGAGACGCGTGATGTAAACGTGAGATTGGAGAGTGAGCGAATGGTAAGGGTGAAGTGATACCCATCTTTGTGTTTGGTTATCTCCACTATATCCCGATACAATCCCGACACGTGTCTGAGCCCGTTCGTGTAACCCGAGAACGGAGTGGTGGCCGACGGCACCGAAACCCAACAGAAGAGTATGGCAACGTGGACGATGAGTACTTCTATTGAACAACATTATACTTTTAAAATAATATAAAAATGATTTGCAATAAAATTTTGACCCGGCGGGTTACGAACCGTTATCAATTTGCGACAAAGACTCCCATAAAAAATTTGTGATGAATATTCTGGTTGTAAATTTGCAATGGATTTCAAAAAAATTTCACAAATCTTTACAACGAGAGAGAGAGATGTAGTACCTTAATAGAAAGTTTCTCAACCAGCGAAGAGAGGCAGTGGCGTGAGTAGATTCAGGAGCGTTGCGGTGGCGTATTTCCACTCCACGAGCATCGCGGCGATGACTTTCCAGTGGGTGAGTATGGAGGCGGAGAGGAGATCGAGGAAAGGGGCAGTGTGACTTGGTCCAGGAGCGTTGCAGTGTGACTTGGTTCCGTTTAATATTCATGGCGATGCCTTTCCAGTCGCTTTCAAGTGGCGGCGGCAGCTTCACAGTCCGGAGAGGGACAGAGAGAGGGGGATGTGTGAGAGAAATAAAGATTTGCGCGAGAGAGAGGCCTGTTTCGTCAATATATAGACGGTCTCACAAAATCGTCTATAAACGATCAGTAAAATGGGCGGTCAAATGAAAAGTTTGGAACTTGGAATATTAGAGACCAATTATAGACGTTCATGTGGTCTCAAAACTGAATTCAAAAACTGAAATCACTACAAAATATTGTCGAAATGGCGAGGAAAATTCGCGAGTGTGACTAAGTACTTGCAATTTCGCGAGTGATAAGGTGAGTGGACCAAATGTGGAGTAAATGGCGAGAGATTTTATTGCACTCGCGTAATGGCGAGTGCATTTAACAATACTTGTGAATTGACGAGCGCGTACACGAGGGACTGTACTACACTCGCAAAACGACGAGTGCAGTTGATTACTTGGAAAATGGCGAGGGATTCCAGTATACAAAACTGTGAGGAAGAGGCACCTTCACGCCGCCGCCGGAGCCACGGATCAAGCCCAATCTTCAATTATTTGTGTTCTACACTTCGACGAGATCATTTCTACGATAATAAGTTTATTATTTTTCATTGGTTAAATTTGAAGTTATATATATATATGTATATGTGTGTGTGTGTGTGTGTGTGTTTATTTTGTATATATATAAGTATATATTGTATATTGTAGGGAATACACAAATGCATTCTCATTGAGGCTTAGTCGAAAGCAGTCGTGGTTCGACAACCACCGAAAGTTCTTACACCCGAATCATACATGGTGAATGAACAAAACTGCATTCATGGCCGGAGTAGTAGTCACAGATGATCCACCGCCTATCCGAACGGGTGCGAGTCTCCTACACGAAATTGATCATTTGGGATTTAGAAAAGTTACAAAGGAGGGTGTTGAGGCCCACAACAAAAAACTTTTTTGGAGGGTGGAATGCTATTTATTTCAACTTTAATAATATTTTAATGTTAATTTTTACATATGAGTGGACAGGGTTCTTCTGGACTGGGAGAGGTAGAGGTAGAGGAGAGCGGTCCTCTACCGGTACATCGGTGGATGAGACACCGAGTGTACCCATACCATATCTATTTGCCCGACATAACCGAGATCATACAGATGCCCCTGATGCAGGGATCGACCCCCCAGCCATATTATACACAGGTGCCGCCACTACAAGAAACAGGGGGAATAGCGACGAAAAATTTGCAACAAATCTAAATTTCATCGCTAAAATCAGTTTTTAGCAACGAAATAGAAATTTTCGTCGCTACATTGTTAGATTTAATATTTGCAACAAAATTTATATATTTCGTCGCTATATTAGCAACAAATCGCTTCATTTTGTTGTTAATAATCAAAACAACAATGAAAATTATATTTCGTCGCTAATATTTTGCGATGAAATATAAATTTTTGTGGCTAATTTCTTAAAATTAATTTTTGCAACAAAATTTATATATTTCATCGCTATATTAACAACAAATTGCTTCATTTTGTTGTTAATAATCAGAACAACAATGAAAATTATATTTCGTTGCTAATATTTTGTGATAAATTAGAAATTTTCGTGGCTAATTTCTTGAAATTAATTTTTGCAACAAAATTTATATATTTCATCGCTATATTAGCAACAAATTGCTTCATTTTGTTGTTAATAATCAGAACAACAATGAAAATTATATTTCGTTGCTAATATTTTGCGATGATATAAAAAATTTTGTTTCTAATTTCTTGAAATTAAATTTTGCAACAAAATCTATATATTTCATCGCTATATTAGCAACAAATTGCTTCATTTTGTTGTTAATAATCAGAACAACAATGAAAATTATATTTCGTCACTAATATTTTGCGATGAAATAGAAATTTTCGTGGCTAATTTATTGAAATTAATTTTGGCAATGAAATTAAAATATTTTATCGCTATAATAGCAACGAATTGCTTCATTTTGTTGTTAATAATCAGAACAACAATGAAAAGTATATTTCATCGCTAATATTTTGCGATGAAATATAATTTTTTTGTGGCTAATTTATTGAAATTAATTTTTGCGATGAAATAAAAAAATTTCATCTCTAAACTAGCAACTAATTCTTTTATTTTGTTGTTAATAATAAGGACAACAATGAAAATTATATTTAGTCGCTATTATTTTACGATGAAACATATTTTTTGTGGCTAATTTCTTGGAATTAATATTTGCAACAAAATTAAAATATTTCATCGCCACACTTTCAACAAATTATTTTATTTTGTTGTTAATAATAAGAACAACATTGAAAATTATATTTCGTCGCTAATATTTTAGCGACAAAATTGAAATTTGCTTGATTAATTTTGTGGGTTTAATATTCGAGAGAAAATTAAAATATTTCATCACTATATTAGCAACACAATATTTTATTTTATTCTTAATAACCAGAACAATAATGAAAATTATATATCGTCTCTAATATTTTAGTGATGAAATAGATTTTTTCATGTTTAATTCTAATGAATTAAAAAAGGTTGTCGTTTAAACATAATAAAGGAAGAACGTTTGAGTGCATGCACAATGTGAAATAATAGAGACGATTCCAACACTATGATGTTTGAAATAATAGGATCAATATAATTTCATTTACTTTTACTTTTACTCATTAATTTGACATATTAAGTTTTTTATTTGATTTATTTTGGGGTATAATTTTTTGATTTGATCATTCTGTATAATTTGTTTTATGTTTTTCTGTTTTCTTGATTTCATAAATTATTTATTGTTATTCCCGCTAAGAATGAGGGAAGAGTACTACTTCAACTATGCATATTAAATCAAGAAAATCGGTTTATATAATTAAATGTTTAATAATTCTCCATATTTTGTGTCTTATAAATCAGTTTGAATGTTTATAAAAATATTTATAAATATTACGATGCAAATGAAGATGGACATAAAGATGAGAGGATGAAGATTGGATGTAATATTTATTATTTTTTTTAAATTGTTAAAGTAACATTGATTTTTTACAATTGGAATTGCTTTAAAAATTACAATATATATACAAAAATATATACATATATACAAGTTAAAAATTAATCAATTAATATATGTGAAATAAATTATTAAATAAGTAAATTAACTAAATTAGTAAAAATTGAATACATATATAATTAATATTAAAAACTGAACCAAAGAGTTGTCTGCCCGAGTGGTGGGCGCCCAACTATGGGCGCTCACCCACCCGGGATCGATTCCCACCAAGACCAAATAAATAGTCATTTAAATAAAATGGGGGAGGGGGGTATGTGGGTGCGGATCGGGTTGGGTTAGGGTCGGGTGTGTGTTGGGTGCAGGTCGGTTGGGACGGGTCGGGTGTGGGTGCGGTACGGGTTAGGTTGGGGCGAGTAGGGTGTGGGTTTAGAGAACGATTGGGTTAGGGTTTGTTGGGGCGGGTCGGGTGTGGATTGGGTACGGGTTGGGGCGGGGCGGGTGTGGGTGTGGGTGCGGGTTGGTCGATTGTGGAAGTGGGTTTAGAGAATAATTCGTAAATCGGATATCCATAGCCAAATATTAGCGACAAAAATATGGGTTTCATCACTAACATTTGCAACGAAATTAAAATACTTATTGCAAAAAAATTAGGCACAAAGTAAGGAGCTACTATTTTAGACACGAAAAAAATTTATCGCTAATTCTAATATTTTCGTCGCTAATGTGAGTTAGCGATGAAATAATTTCGTCGCGGGATTTGTTGCTATACACCCGTCGCTAACGTGTTTGTGACAAATATTTGATTTTCCTCGCAAACATTTTGCGATGAAATTCATATTTTCGTCGCGAATATTTTGCGATGAAACTCAAATTTTCGTTGCTAATATTTTGCGATGAAACTCAAATTTTCATCGCAAACATTTGCGATAAAATTAATTTTTTTGTCGCAAACACGTTAGCGACGGGCGTATAGCAACAAATCATGCGACAAAATTATTTCATCGCTAACTCATGTTAGCGACGAAAATATTATAGTTAGGCGACAAATATTTTCACGGCTAAATCGCAGTTTTCTTGTAGTGCGCCTATGTATTCACCTATACATGAACCATCCCCTCCACCGATGCAGGAACCAGTCGGCCTTCATCTGTCGGGACACAGGCCAACATGGCGTTTGATGCACCCGAGAGTCGAATCCTACTTTGGATCTGTTGTGGGACGTAAGTATAACATATTTATTATTTTTCATTAGACGTACGTATAACATGTTTATTAATTTTCATTATTAATTATGTGCAACTTGTTAAGTCTTCCCTCCAAATCTTTGACCTCACGTGGTGCGGGTCCTCCATCCCACGTGCCACGCCCCCCAGTGCTTCTTTAAATCTTTTTGTCGCTTATCTTGTTCAACCTCGTGAAAACATAGAGTGTCTTCTTGGAAACCTTAGAATTCTCCACTCTTTTTGGTTCTTGCCAAAAGGGACTCCATTCACCGAGGTCTGCAAAAACATTCCATGTGCATCTCTGTAAACATCCCTCTCCAGAATACCATCCCATGGCAACGGACACCCTGTCAGTTTCGGCAACAAGTAGGCCTCAATCAACTCGTCGGTCACTCGGGTCGAACCGAAATCCCACTGGTACACTACCCATATTTCAGTTATCCAACTCTAAATCTTTATCTCCCTCCTTTTCTTTTCTTTTCTTCCTCACTCACGTGTACTTCTACTTGAAACTTTAGTACTCTCCCTTGGCTCAATATAATCTTAGTGGTGTTTGCAAACAAATAGAGGGAGATTTTTTATTAACTGCTACTATTTGTTTTAATTCATGGTTGTACTTAAAGTAATAATTTGCTAGGATACGGGTTCAATTTTTTTTATGCAAGAATATGAAAAAACTAAATAAAATACTAAAAAATCGAATAAATCATTAAAAAGTAATTAAATTGAAAAGATAATTAAAAATAAATCTTCAAAATTTATTTGATTTATTTAATATTTTAAGATTTTATTTTAACTTAATTGATTTTTAAAGATTTTTTCTTTTTTGAGTAAAAATTAAAAAATAAGAAAAAAAAAGCGGTTTATTGGGGTTTGAATGCAGTAAACGAATCAAATGATTTTGGTCGATTTCGTATTCATATTCGAAATTTTATAATTTAAATTGGAATACAAATATTTTTTTGGGTTTGATTAGTAAACAAATTCAAATACAAAATTATGCTCAGGTGGCATTTGTTCACGTCATGCACGAGCCTGTTGGGCATCGGCTTTTCTTCCACGTGCACATCATATATATAGTATTTGAAAAATAAACGAATACGAATTTCGACTACTTTCACGATTACGAATCGAATGCAGTGGAATTGTTTGTATTGAGTTTTGCGGATGCTATGTAAAAAAGGTTGAGTTGTTCATCTCTGATTTGTGTTTCTGCTCTTCGTTTTGATCTTGATTTTGGTTTTCATTGATGGGTTCTGTTTCAGCATTTCGTAAGTGGACTTCATTCATCATCTTTCTTTATATTTTCATGATTCTTTTCTTTCCTTTTATCATTGCAGGACAGCTTGTTACATTCTCAAGCGTTTTGGGTCAGTAAAGAAATTATTGCTTGGGATGTGGACGCTGGAGACAGCTCCTACTGTCTCTACGCCAGTAAAAATGCCACTATCTCTGTTGTAAACAGGGAAATTAAAGGTTTTCTTATCACTAATAATGCTTCCTTATTATTACTTCTGTTTAATATTTTCTGATTGTTCAAATAGGGCATGATATAAGAATTAAGCTTGAACAAAGCACAGAAAGGCTTCCAGAACATGTGAGGCTCATATATGAATCTATTTCATAATAAAAGAGAAGTACGTTGTGCATATATCTCAGACTCAGAGTCTATGAATTGTATGCTGTCAGGTGATTGAAAAATTTCCTCATATCCGAGATTTCAAGCCCTTCCGAATCCCTCCAGATTTGGAAGTCACAAGTTTGTTAAAGTACCAATGGGGGCTGTTGCTGCTATAAGCTGTAAGTGCAAATGTGCAATACAAATCGGGAAATAGAAGCCTGTTCTGAATTTATTCTCAATTATTACGTATGACAGCTCATGGAGAATGCGTCAGCATTACCGGTCTGCAGTTACCAGGAGTCCTTGATGAACTGTTCTGTTATGATGGTCCCCTAGGCGCTGTTTTTTCACCTGAAGCTGTTTCGCTGTACCTTTGGGCACCTACTGCACAAGTTAATACACGACTAATTTTCTTTTTCTCTTTCTCATCCCTTTTCGAATCTTGCTCTGAATTACTTTGGTATATATTTTGATTATGTTATGACATTAATAGAACGTGCATGCGCTTATCTATGCTGAATCGAAGGCGACAATCTCTTAGAAGTTGTTGACCTTGAGGAGTCGAATGGAGTTTGGAGTGCTAAAGGGCCAGTGACTTGGGAGGGCTTTACTATGTCTATCAAGTCTGTGTCTACCATCCTAGCACGTTGCAAATAGAAAAATGTATTTTTATTATATTTTTATTATATTTTTATTATATTTTTTTGCACAATTGCTCAGTGAAATAATCAATTGACTTTAGCATTAACAGGCTCACATATGTTTGTGGGTGTAGGCTGTCGGCTGATGGAAGACGAACGCTCTTTGTCAATGTTGATTCCGAGGCTCTGAAACCTGAATCATGGGACCATTTGGTGGATGAAAAACCAAATCTTCTCTCATTTTGTGATGTCAGTATTTATGAGTTGCATATAAGAGACTTCAGGTACTTAACGAATCGTGGAATCATTTGGTGGACGAATCTTTCTTGCAATTTTCTGTGTCAAATTGTATAGTGATGCTCGTCTGAATTTTCAATCCTCTTTTTGTCGGAGATTGTAAACTTTTTCTATTGGTTCTTATTTTTTTATTTTGGTTGCAGTGCTAGTGATGATACTGTTCCATCAGATTTACGTGGTGGCTACCTCGCCTTTACTTGCCCAGTAGTCTTCTTGCCTTGGACTCATTTCTTTCTATCAACATCTTCTGGTTCTTTTCACTTTACTATAAGTCTATTAAATCCCTTATTATTATAATTTGTTTTTGGTTGAAGGAGTCGGCTGGAATGCTTCACCTTAGAAAGTTATCCAATGCCGGTATCACACATGTTCATCTGCTGCCAACTTTCCAGTTTGCTGGTGTTGATGATGACAAAAGCAAATGGTAGAATGTAGGTATGCAATCATTTTTTACTGTGCTTCTTTCTTATTTCTAATGGTTCGTTATTGCTTATATATATGTGTGTATGTACTTGTTATCCCTTATGCAGATTTTCAAATGCTCAAATGCATTCCCACCCGACTCTGATGAACAACAGGCTTGCATTACAGCCATCCAGGATGCAGATGGCTATAATTGGGGGTGAGATATTGTCTCTAAAGCATAATCATAGTTAAAAAATTTGTGTTTCTATTCTTCTTAACTAATTTTATTTGTTCAACGCCCTATTGGTGGATAAAAAGCTATAATCCTGTTCTCTTGGGAGTCCCGAAAGGAAGCTATGCAAGTAATCCTAACGGGCCCTCCCGCATAATTGAATTCCGCAAGATGGTACAGGTAAACAACATCGTTCTTGCTTATAGTACTTGGCCCGGTATAAGCTGGGCAGTTTTAAAGATGATGTATGTATTTGATGACAGGCACTCAATCGCATTGGTCTTCATGTTGTATTGGATGTTGTTTACAACCATTTACACGCCAGTGGTCCCCACGATGATTACTCCACCTTAGACAAGGTAAGTAAACTTAATTATGCATGGTGCCTAATCTATCCATAACACCAAGTTAAATTGCAGATTGTTCCAGGTTACTACCTTAGAAGGGACCTTAATGGCTATATTGAGAATAGTACATGTGTAAACAATACGGCTAGCGAGCATTACATGGTTGAACGGTTGGTAATCGATGACTTGTTGCATTGGGCTACTGATTACAAGGTTACTATTGTCATTTAAACACTCACATCATTTATCGCGCTTGGGCTTGTTCGTCCCTCATGTCTACGACATTTCTGGCAATTATCTGTATTGTAGGTTGATGGATTTCGTTTTGACCTCATGGGACATATGATGAAGCGTACAATGGTGTGTCTTGTTTGTCTTTCTTTTTTTGGAAAAATAGTTTCCTTAGTCTTGTAAGATACCCCTATTTCGAATGCAGTCCTGACGACTTTTGCGAATTGAAAATAGTCCTATAACTTTCAATATTTAGACATTTTAGTCCAGTAATCGGATATATGAGGTGAAAACATCCTGTTGACCTATCATATTCTGCCACGTGAGCAAATCAGACCCTGCTACGTCAGCATCAATTGGATGTTTCATCTCCTACAGCCAGTTACAGGACTAAATGTCGAATTATTGAAAATTATTGGACTATTTACAATTCTTGAAAGTTGACAGGACTGAAATCGAAATGAAGGTAACTGACCAGACTAAAAAACTATTTTCCTTTACTTTTCTTTTTTCTCTTTGATATAAATTCTGGCTTGAATCAAGATGAGTCATGGCATAGAGAGTTAATGTCGCATCAAAGACGGACTTGGTGGTGGGATTTTCCACCATGATCAGCGGTGAGAAAAAAGCAAGAAAGTGAGGGGGAAAAGAAATGGCCTAGTTGGTTAGGCTGATACCATGTAAAGTAAGAAGACTCTCTCAATTGAGAGAGCAAGAGTATATTGAGAAGTATTTATAGAGTTTACAAATAGTAGTTGAAACCATAAGATAACTAACTAACTACTCTAGATTAACTTTAATTAACCTTTCTTCTTCATTCAACAACCGAATTTGACAGTCAGCCTAATTCATCCCCCAATTACCAAAATCATTGTTCCTAGTTGTAAGCCCGATTCGACTTCTACTTCCTTTGTCAGGCAGTATTTCTTACAGGAAAATATGGGAGTGTAATAATCCCATACATCCTCCAACACAGTGAGGCATTGCTTACCTTTCAAAGTTTGGTCCATGTTGGTTGAGCAAGAATGACTTGTTTGAATTCTTCTAGCTTCCGTCCAAGGCTTACTCTCACCCATGCACGACATTCGAACAACTCCGATATATCAAAATCGTCGAAGATCAACTTACATGAAAAGGTCGGGAGCCACCCAACTATCTACGAGTGCGCGCTTCTTTGAATTCATTTTGCTCTTTGCATAATCCAACCATATTTGATGATGCTGATGAAACAGCTTCTTCATCTTCATCTTGTTCTTCAGTGTTTGGATTAATGAATCCATTTTTTCGACCATTTGATTAAACTCAACGCAACAACTGGGCTCGTCTGTGGGAAAATTGAGTTAAGACGTGAAGTTTTAATTTTGATTGTTCGTGATTTGATTCCTCTCATACCTGAACATGGTTGAGGAACAAGGGGATTATCGATTTCAAAAAAATATGATCGAGGAGATACTTACATGTTGTATCTACCCCAACGATTATATTATTCCGAATAGAAAGAAAACCTTTATAATGCCTTTCTCCATGGGCGTCTTGACACCCCTATTTATATGGAACAACCTATGGGGTAAGTTGATCCCGTTTTTCCTTCACATGTCTATCGTTTGAACAAAGCTATATATAACCTCCAACATGCTCCTTTGGCCTGGTGTCGCCGATTCAGTGATTTCCTGGCGAGTCTTTGTTTTACAAAGTGCAAGGCGGACACTTCCCTTTTTGTTTGCTCTCTTGGTTCTCGTTATTATATTTGTTGGTTTATGTGGATGATATCATTGTTAGGGGGAATAACTCGGGATCGATTGATCAAGAGTCTCATAGATCGTAGTTGTCGTAAATTTTCCATTAAGGACCTCGGACACCTCAACTACAGTTTTTGGGTCTTGAGGTTACTTACATTGATCAGGGCTTGTTTATTTCTCAATCCAAATATGCTTGGGATATAATAAACAATGGGCCGACCTCCTACAAGCAAAGTCGGTTTGCTACTTGTTTGTCGTTTGGTGAGACATTACGTCTATCTGGTATTGTTTATACAAATCCTACATTAATTATACAGGTCTTTGGTTAGGGCCTTTGAAGTACCTTACTATCACTCGGACTGATCTTGCTTATGTAGTTAATACTATCAGTCAATTTCAATCCGCTTCAACAACTGACCACTTTCAGGCCGTCAAACGCATTCCTCGTTACGTTAAAGGTGCACTTGATTTTGGCCTTGCATTTACTCGAGTGAAATTTCATTCTCTTGGGTTATTCGGATGCTGATTCGACCCGTACGTATACTCCATCTTTCTAGGCTTGAATCTCGTTTCTTGAGTGCTAATTAAGCAGCAACCCATAGTCGCTCGATCAATTGTGAGTCTGAGTATCGAGCGATGACCAATGCTACCAAAGAGATTATTTGGCTCACACGCTTGCTTCGGGAACTTCGCGCGGGCTCTTCCCTCTATCCCCACCGACATAATTATGCGACAACAATAGTGTTATCATTAATTTTTAGTCAGAATTCGGTGGCTCATAAGCGTGCTAAGCATATTGATATTGACTTTCACTTTGTTGGAGGATGTACTTATCGACTAAATTTGTTCCACCGAATCTACAACTGGCGGATATCTTTACTAAAAGCCTCTCTCGTCCACTCTTCAATTTTTTTCGTACCAAGCTTTGCGTTGGTCCCCATCCGCATCGCTTGAGGGGATGTTAATTAAGACCTAGAAGATTGTTAATATCTTAGATTATCTTTGTATTTATTGTAATTATTTGTTTCCATACTTGCAGATATTGTACTTTGTTTATATACGTGAATACAATACACAAATCCCTCAATTCGAGTGTGAACATGAGGTTTGAACATAATCAGGCCAGTATGATATATTATTAATTAATCAATCACCATGTTTCACCTGTTTACAATTTACACCAATGTAGTAATCAGCTACATATAATAAAATTATTATCTTATTTCATGAAATGAATATAATATATGTCATAAATTGCTTCAATTATTTCCAATCAAACAGCTTCGTAAAGCCGGCAGCGCCATCTTTAACGTAGATGCCATCACTTCTTAGTTCCCAGTTGCATTCGCGATCAGTACATCGATTCATCCATTTCATTGTAAATGCATCAAATTGCACCTCTCTTTTACCCCACCAAGCATGGCAAAAGAATAATGTGGTGTCAATAATATTAGTACAAAATGACCAATTATAATCCTCGTTCGATTGGAGTGTGTGAAATCCAAGATCGTCGTTTTTAGATTGGCAGTGCAAACTCAGCGTGTCACTGGGGATTTTGTTGGTCACATGAACAGTATAACCATAACCAATTACACATTTTTTAGCCGCTAATAATGTCATTTCTGAAAAAATGCTAGTGCAGAGAATAAGAAAAACTACATGATTTTTCATCATGGTCATGACTGACTTAGTGAAATTAATCCAAATTGGATTGAAAATAAAAAATATTTGACAATTTAAAAAGTAATTTTGTGTTGCCTTTATTTCTATCGGGATAAACCTATAATTAATGAAATTTAATTAGTATCATATCTTACGATTTCCATAATATTTTCCCATATCTCAAAATTAATTATTTAACTCTCACAAAATCAAAAGGAAAAAAAGATTAATTAGTGCTAGATTCACGTATTCTACAACACTAGAATAAACGACCGCAAGTATACGGCGTCTATCGTAGAAAAGTAAGTACAAGGTCGATCACACAGGGAGGTATAGCGTGAAAGTGTAGTTTGTTGACGGAATTCTAAATAGACGGTGATCGATTAAAGAGAATGGTGTGATTACCCCTAAGATTGCCTACCAATTTGTCACAAATAGACAATGAAGAGAATAATATAAAATCGATCAAATAGCATGCGAATCAAGAAAACGAGATGGAAGCGAATGAAATTCAAGTATGAGAAGGTAGGTTCTAAAGCACATGCAATACTAATGAATCCATCTATGATTAACTATCTACTTAAGTGGTGTTCATGCTTTATCTGTAAGATTGATCACATAATAATGAATTAAAAATACGTTCTTTCGATCCAAGTAATCCAAAGGAAATATCACACAACTTAGTATCTCTACCTAAATTGCACAATAAAACTCAATCAAGCTCCTAGGATCATCACACATCTTCCTAATCATTGATCATCTTTCAATCTCTCAATAAAATTAGGTTAAATGCTTGCAATCAATTAATCAAAGTAGATTTCTCAACCTAATTCAATTAACTAAGATTAACATATCATCATTGTACACTAATGACATGCTTTGCAATGAAAATCAAGCATTCAAATAGAATTAAGCCACACAAACACCAAATAAGCAAAACATTAATTCATAAACTTCAACAAGAGTATTTACAAGGCTCTAGAACCAAAAGTGTTCTAGCCAATCAACCACATAATCAAATTACAAAATCCAAATGAAATAACAAAGTAAAAAGAGAGGGGAAAGAGAAAGCTTAGTCTAAAATGTGGTAGAGAATGGAAATCTCAAGCTATTGCATCCTTCCTTGCTTGATTTGATGGAGAATTAAAGAAGAAATGGCCAAAACACCTCCAAGTATGTGTTACTATGTATGGAATTTGAGGAATTGGGGAGAGTGCCTTGGGTTTTAAGAATGAGGCTTTATATAGTGTTGGAGTAGGGCTTAAGGATGAAAATTGCACTTAAGTCCTTGGAAATTGGACAAAATATGCAAAAAGCACCGAGAGCATGGGAGACTCGGTCGAGTGGGACAACTCGGCCAAGTTGGGATGTTAGATTTAGGGAAAAAGTCTTCAGGACTCGGCCGAGTGAAGTGACTCGGCCGAGTGATTTAATTATCCTAGTGGCTGCCTCGTCCAACGACTCGGCCGAGTTCGGTCACTCGGCCGAGTGCAATCTGTTCCAGGGGCCAAACTTTGCTTCAGGACTCGGCCGAGTGCAATTCATTCCAGATTCTAAATTTTGCCTCGCAACTCGGCCGAGTGATTAATTGTTCCAGATTTCAACTTCTTCAGCAACTCGGTCGAGTTGTCCCACTCGGCCGAGTGCAATTAGTTCCAGTGCCCAAACTTTGTTCAGCAACTCGGCCGAGTCAGGGAGCTCGGCCGAGTGGCAAATCGTTCCAGATTCTGCCTTGATCAGGGGCTCGGCCGAGTTGGCTAGCTCGGCCGAGTTGCTGGCCACTCCAAACTTGTTTCGTGTATATCTTTCGCCTCGGTTGTCCGATTGACTCGATTCTTTAAGCTATTCCACTTCGTTTTTCGAGACGAACCCAACGGTGCACTCCTCTTCCTGATCCAGTAAAGTATGGTTGGTGTTTTGCTCCAAATTCCATCATATTTCCTACAAAAACGACAAAACACAACCTTTCCCTCATTTTGGCTCAAATCATCATAATCAATGCATAAATCAATGAAATCTCATCAAAAACATGCTTCACATGTGCCTCTAAAATGTGTAAATTCCACCCGAATCAAACCTCCCCAAACTTAAAATGTTGTTTGTCCTCAAACAACTAAGCACTTAAAGCAATGAGGGTGGAATGATCACAATGGAATATTCAATGCAAATCACACATGCAAAGCAAGATGTAGTGATGTATCTTTCTCAAAGTGCATTTCTCAATGAAGATCATAGCATCATTATTGTAATTCACACTCATGAATCAAAGAATGCATAAACACACAACACATTGTGAATGAGAAACATAATCCAAATGCTCAAGTCCTCTACTCACATGACAAAGTGTTTCCCTCAAACACACAAACAGATTGAGGATATTAATGCACTCATCAACCAAGTTATGCTATGCAATCACTATATGCTTGCCCAACTTCTACTTTCTACAACACTCGAATGCTCAACAATGTGATCAATAGGACTTTATCAAGGATGTAACATTGGCTCTTTGGACAAGGTGGAATGAATTTTGGAATTTGTGACTCTTCTAGTGGAGGACAAAGCTTGTTGTTTTACAATGTGTTCTTTCACTTTCAAAGCTTACAAACTTCATTCTCACTTTTCATTTTCTTTTTTTTTTCAAGCATTCATCACCTCATCTTTTTGAACCATTCTTCTTTTCAAGCTTTTGGGGCTCTTTGTCCCTCTTTTCTTTTCCATTGATTTTCTTTTCATCTTTCTCTTTTTCTTTCAACTTTTCCAATTTCTCCTTTCACCAAAGTTATTTCAAGCACATGTCTATCCACCTTGTCTTTTATCCCCCACTAGATGTAGGTATCAAAGGCTCAAAAAGGCTAAGTGGTTAACATTGTAGTTTGCCAAGAAAATGAGGAATTAAGCTCAAATGGGCTAACTACGGAAGATTACTTCGGTTTTAGGAAGTTTTGGCTAAGTGACTCTTTTAGAACAAGATGGCATATATCACATCACAAAGTTTCACACAATCATGCTTTCAAACAAGAACTTGGCCAAATTCTTGAATCACTAGCAATAACCTAGTCCACTCTCAAATGAACTAAACCGGATTACATGCTCGATTTGTGGCTCAATTCTCACCGGTTTATTCAATAGGACGTTCACAATCATCAAATGTTCCCAAACAGCAACACATCATGCATCCATGCTATCAAAGATCACAAATATGAACACAACATGATACTATTCTCCAACATCAATCATGCATACATTCAAAGTAAATTGACATCACCACACTACTCAACCATGGATTCCAATGATTATTCATGCTCACATTTCACCATAAATCCACTACCCAACACATGATCAATACCAACTCAAACAACAAAAAGCATATGAAAGTCAAGTGTGTGCCGGTGCAAAATGTAACATAAGTAGAATGACGAACCGGTGCAAGGGTAACAACTAGTAGAAAAAAATAAAAGAAAAATAACTCCCCCAAACTTAGAATTTTACTATGTAAAAATTCTAGATTTGGGGCTACAAGTTGTTACCTCCCTCCTTGCACATCCAATGCTCTTCAAAGATCACCATTGCAACACTTGCTTCCCTTCTCCAAAATTGGTCTTGTTTCCTTCTTCATTCTTCATGCTATAACATCCAAAATGCTTCTCATCCTCACCTACAAAATAAATTAAGCTATCAAGACTATCAAAGCAATAAAAACATGAAAGCAATAAAACCTTGGGTTGCCTCCCAAGAAGCGCTATTTTTAACGTCCAATGCCGGACGGTTTTTTTCTACTTTCAAGCCTCATCCAAGCGAAGTGACTCCACCATTCGAAGTTGCTCATTTCCAAAATAGTGCTTCACTCTTTGACCATTCACCACAAAGGTTGCTCCATCTTTATCAACAAGCTCCACATTTCCCATGGGCGTCACATTCTTAATCACAAAGGGCCCCGACCACTTTGACTTCAACTTGCTCGGAAATAGTCTAAACCTTGAGTTGAACAATAGAACTTGTTCTCCCACTTGGAACTCCCTCTTTTCAATCATCTTGTCATGGAACTTCTTGGCCCTTTCTTTGAGAATCTTGGAGTTCTTAAAGGCTACATTCCTAAACTCATCAAGCTCATTAAGCATCATCTTTCTTCTTTCTCCGGATGCCTTAAGAACAAGATTTAGCTCCTTAATAGCCCAACGAGCTCTCAACTCCACTTCCACAGGTAGATGACAAGACTTGCCATACACAAGTTGATAAGGAGATGTGCCCAAAGGTGTCTTGTAGGCAGTTCGATAGGCCCAAAAAGCATCATCCAACTTGATGGCCCAATCCTTCCTCTTTATCCCAACGGTCTTCTTTAAAATTTGCTTCACTTCTCGATTAGCAAGCTCTGTTTGTCCATTCGCTTGAGGGTGATAAGGTGTGGCCACCCTATGTTTAACTCCATACTTTGCCAAGAGTTGATCTAACCATCGGTTGCAAAAGTGTGAACCACCATCACTCACTAGTGCTCTTGGAGTGCCAAATCGATTGAAAATGTTCTTCCTCAAAAAGTTGAGGACCACCTTAGCATCATTTGTAGTGGTTGGAATGGCCTCAATCCATCTAGAAACATAATCAATGGCCAAAAGGATGTAGGAGAATCCATGGGAAGTAGGGAATGGCCCCATAAAGTCTATCCCCCACACATCAAAGAGCTCCACTTCAATCACATTATTCATAGGCATCTCATGCCTCTTTGAAATGTTTCCCTTCCTTTGACACTTATCACACTTCTTCACAAAAGCTTCACAATCTCTAAAGATGGATGGCCAATAGAAACCAATTTGAAGAACTTTGTGGGCCGTTCTATTTGCTCCAAAGTGACCTCCATAAGGAGATGAATGGCACTACTCAATCACTTTCTCCCACTTATCTTCTGCTAGGCACCTCCTCATGATCATGTCCGAACACCATCTATAGAGGAATGGATCCTCCCAAACATAGAACTTGAAATCATGATAGAACTTCTTCTTTTAATGAAATGGGAGGTTTTGTGGGTGTGTTCCGGTGGCTATGTAATTCACAGAGTCGGCAAACCATGGACATGCTTCTTTAATAGCAAGAATTTGCTCATCGGGGAACCACTCCTTGATAGAGACTTGGACATCTTTTTCCTCCACATTCTCAAGTCTTGAGAGATGATCTGCCACCACATTCTCACACCCTTTTCTATCTCTAATCTCCACATCAAACTCTTGCAAAAGGAGTACCCATCGTATCAACCTCGGTTTAGCCTCTTTCTTCCCAATTAAGTACTTAAGAGTCGTGTGATCCGTGTACACTATGGTCTTAGCTCCCACCAAATATGCTCTAAACTTGTCAAAGCTATAGATCATGGTTAGCATCTCCTTCTCCGTTGTGGTGTAATTCTTTTGAGCCGGATTCAAGGTTTTACTTGCATAGTAGATCACACGAAAGAGCTTGTCTCTCTTTTGACCCAAAGCTACTCCAATGGCATAATCACTAGTATCACACATGATCTCAAACGGTTGACTCCAATCGGGTGTCACCAACACGGGAGTTTTAATCAAGGCCTCCTTCAATATCTCAAACGACTTCACACACTCTTCACTAAAGATGAAAGTGGCCCCTTTCTTCAACAATGAACACATGGGCTTGGCTATCTTCGAAAAATCCTTGATAAATCTTCTATAAAATCCGGCATGCCCAAGGAAACTTCTCACCGCCTTCTCATTGGTTGGTGGAGGTAACTTCTCGATTGCCACAATCTTTGGTCTATCCACCTCAAGTCCCTTAGCCGAAATCTTGTGCGCAAGCACAATGCCTTCCTTCACCATGAAGTGACATTTCTCCCAATTGAGCACCAAGTTAGTATCTATGCATCTTTGCAAAACACAAGAGAGGTTACGTAGACATGTATCAAAACAATAACCAAATACGGAAAAATCATCCATGAACACCTCCATTATGTTTTCAATCATGCCATGAAAAATAGCCATCATACATCGTTGAAAGGTGGCGGGGGCATTACACAATCCAAATGGCATTCTTCTAAAAGCAAAAGTACCATGAGGGCAAGTAAAAGTTGATTTCTCTTGGTCCTTGGGATCAATCAAAATTTGATTATATCCCGAGTAACCATCAAGAAAGCAATAATACTCGTATCCCGCCATCCTATCCAACATTTGATCAATAAAAGGCAAAGGAAAATGATCTTTCCTAGTGGCATTATTCAACACACGATAATCAATGCATACACTCCACCCCACAATGGTCCTAGTGGCAATTGCCTCTAAAGCATCGGTTGTAACAATAGTCATGCCCCCCTTCTTAGGTACCACTTGTGTTGGACTTACCCACTCACTATCACTTATGGGAAAAATTATATCATTATCTAACCACTTCAACACCTTTTTTCTCACTACCTCTTGCATTATGGGATTCAATCTTCTTTGACCTTGGGCTTTAGGCTTAATAGACTCATCTAGTCTAATCTTATGCATGCAAATATGAGCCGGTATACCCTTCAAATCCGAAATATCCCAACCAATAGCCAATTTATAAGTTCTAAGCACCCTAAGCAATTTTTCTAATTCAAGCTCATGCAAGTGTGAAGAAACAATAACCGGAAAGAGGTCACCTTGTTTAAGATAAGCATATCTCAAGTGATCCGGAAGTGGTTTCAAGTCTAGCTTCCTCCCTTTCTCTTGAGCTTTTGGTTCCTCTTTAACTCCATCCTTTGGTGCTTCCAATGAGTAACAAGAGGGCCAAGTGTCAAGATTTTTGTTAGGAAATCTTTGATACTCTTCAAGTAAACCCCCCCCAAACTAGGCTTCTTGTCGTATCTCGATGAATTTCTCCTCCTTCTTGATTGGAAGCTCCTTCAAAACATCAAAAGAACACATTCAAACAATTCTATATCATCAAGTTCATCATAATTAAAATCAAAAGGGATAAGAGAAGGAGAAGTAAGAGAGTTTCTTATGAAAAAGTTAAGTGGATCATTTGAGTTGCTCTTCTCCATGTGTATGTCCACACAAGCTTGCACACTATTGATCATATTGCACACGAAAACCTCATCCTCATCATCTCTAAACTTGATGGCCTTGTAGATGTTGAACAAGACTTTTTCATTGTTCAATTGAAGCTCTAACTCCTCTTTCCTCACATTTATGATGGCTCCACCGGTTGCTAAGAATGGCCTTCCCAAGATTAGTGGAATGTACTTATCCTCCTCCATATCCAACACCACAAAGTCCACCGGGAAAATGAATTTATAGACTTTAACCAACACATCCTCTACTATACCCAAAGGGTATGTCATGGATCGATCCGCCAATTGAAGGCTCATTGTGGTTGGTGTAAGCTTCCCAAACCAAGAGATTTGAATATGGATAATGGCATAAGATTGATACTAGCTCCCAAATCAAACAAGACTCGAAATGTACCTCCATCCCCGATGACACATGGCAAGGTGAAAGATCCGGGGTCTCTAAGTTTTTGAGGCAACTTGGCTTGAATAATCGAGCTACACTCCTCGGTCAAATGCACCGTTTCGTACTCCACCATTTTCCTCTTGTTTGACATGATTTCCTTTAGGAATTTGGAGTAGTGGAGAATATGTGTTTGTGCTTTCTCTCCACGACCCCATTTTGTTGAGGGGTGTCGGTGCATGAACTTTCGAGTAAGATTCCTTTATCAGCACAATAGTCAAGAAAATTTGTCGTTCGAAATTCAACACCATTATCTGATAGAATATGTTTGACGTCCCGTGAAAATTGTGTCTGCACCATTTTAAGAAAATCAATCTAGGAGGTGGCTACTTCTGATTTACGTCGAATGAGGAAAATCCAAACACCTCTGCTATAATCGTCAACAATCGCAAAAAAATAACGTGCACCAGTAAACGTATCGCATCTATAAGGCCCCCATATATCACAATGAATCAATTCAAAGCAATGACTAGTTTTAGTATGACTAAGAGAAAACGGCAGTCTAGTTTGCTTAGCGCGTACGCACGAATCACAAATGTAGATGTTGTTAATTCTTAAATGCCTTAACATTATCAACAACATCTTAATTTGACCTTCCGAGATATTTTATAAGTCTTTTCTAAAATGCTACATTAAATGTTGACCTAAATGTTGTCGCATTTCTGGCAGGATCTAGAAGCTTCTACAAGGATCTAGAACCTGGAAGATTCCAGAACATTGGAGAACATGCTAGAACAGCCTAGATGCATAGGGTTGGCAATGGGGCGGGTAAAAACCCGGACCCGCATAAATCCGGCCCGTACGGGGTGGGTAAATACCCGGTCAAACGGGTCCCGGGGCGGGCAAATACCCGGACAACGAATACCCGCCGGGTATGGGACGGGTAATTGGATTACATATACCCGACCCGTATATATATGTATATTAAAAATTAATATATATATATATATATATATAATATTAATTTATTAATTCTCCCCTCTCCATTGGTAAGGCATCTAACAATTCTAACTAATTAGATTATATAGAGTGGTTGTAGGATTTACGGATTTAGGATGGCTTCTAAAATTGCAGTCGATTTACTCTATTTTCAAAAAAGACTTAGATCCTTAGATTATTTATTTATTTTGTGATTAGTTGTTTATAACTTTATGTTATATTTAAAATTTTATGTTTTATTTGATGTTGGAATTGATGTTTTATTGTAGTTTTAAGAGTTGATTTTAATGTGCTATTTTTTTTAAATAAATATATTAAAAAAAAAGTGATGGCGGGGCGGGTTTACCCGCCGGGTTCACGGGGCAAAACGGGGTGGGTATTGAAGCGGGACGGGGCGGGTAACGGGTCTAAAAAAGTTTGGCGGGGCGGGTCCTGGGAAAGGACAAACCCGTCCCATACCCGCCTCGTTGCAAGGAGTGCAAGTCTGACTCCTCGCTATTTTACCTATTTCAAGGTTCCTCGATCGTCTATCTACTCTTGTATGTGGATGACATCATTGTTACTGGCAATGACCCCGCCAATCTTGCTCGCTTCATTGCTCGGACGAACAAGGAGTGTGTGCTAGAATTCAAGGCAACCCTAAGGAAAGCCACCTAGAAGCATCTAAGAAGATTATGAAGTATCTTAAGGTCATGTTTGTTTTGGGACTCACCCGTCTGGATGGAGGACATAATGTCCCCCGTCCTGTTCTAGTTCGGGATTTCACATCTGGATTTCACCATCCAACTCCATCCACCCATATATATATTATACTATTATAATAATACAACATCATATATTCTTACACAATTGATTTGATATAAAGTTACATTATATAATATTATAATACAACATCACCCACTCTTACAAAATTTGATTTAACTATTCTGATTCTGACTATGGAGGGTGCAAAATAGATAGGAAATCTACTTCTGAAACTTATTAGTTTCTAGGAAGTAAGCTGATTTCTTGGTTCTCCAAGAAGCAAACCCCAGTTGCTACCTCCACTACTGAAGCCGAATTTATGGCTGCTGATAGTTGTTGTAGTCGCTGTTATGGTTAAGTCAGAAGTTATTGTATTATAACATTGTTGCTAAAGAAGTTCCTATATATTGTGATAGCAACAGTGCAATAACCATTACTCAGAATCCAGTTCTCTACACTAGATGTAAGCATGTTCATATAAGGCATCACTTTATAAGAGAGGTGGGAATCCTAACAATTTAAAAATTTCTTAAATTCGGTTAGTTTGGATTTTAATTTTTTTTCCTGAACCGGTTATATATATACAAGGAGGTGGGAATCCTAACAAATGATATCTATATGATATGTGCTTTCAAGAGTTCATATCCCAACAATTGTCACACCACAATTAAATTAGTATCGATCTCACAATTCCCATAAAATATCAAGCCACAATTCCCATAATACTCCCTCCATTTTTCAATAAATGATGTTTTAGCATTTTTCTCATGTACACAATTAAATGATATTTTAGAATTTTTTACACTGTTTGTTTCAATTATGCCCTCCCTTTAATTTTTGAAAAGTTCCTAATTTCTAACTTACTTTTATTTACTCTGGAAAATGCGCATTAGGGAATTAATGTGATTAGAAACTTTCTTTATTATTTAAGGATACTTGTTAACGCATACCCTTTATTAATTCCAACAAATTTCACGAAAACATAATTTATTAAAAAAAGAATGGAGTATTTTGCAATAAAATAACCATATCTCTCAATTAATTATTCAACTCCCACAAAATCAAAAAAAAAAAAAGAAAAAGAGATGAAGCACTAATTAATATTTTTTTCCTTTTGATTTTGTGAGAATTAAATAATTAATTTTGCGATATCGGAAAATATTATGGAAATCGTAAGATATGCTACTAATTAAATTTCATTAATTATAGGTTTATCCCGATAGAAATAAAGGCAACACAAAATTACTTTTTAAATTGTCAAATATTTTTTATTTTCAATCCAATTTGGAGTAATTTCACTAAGTCATAGTCATGACCATGATGAAAAATCATGTAGTTTTTCTTATTCTCTGCACTAGCATTTTTTTAGAAATGACATTATTAGCGGCTAAAAAATGTGTAATTGGTTATGGTTATACTGTTCATGTGACCAACAAAATCCCCAGTGACACGCTGAGTTTGCACTGCCAATCTAAAAATGACGATCTTGGATTTCACACACTCCAATCGAACGAGGATTATAATTGGTCATTTTGTACTAATATTATTGACACCACATTATTCTTTTGCCATGCTTGGTGGGGTAAAAGAGAGGTGCAATTTGATGCATTTACAATGAAATGGATGAATCGATGTACTGATCGCGAATGCAACTGGGAACTAAGAAGTGATGGCATCTACGTTAAAGATGGCGCTGCCGGCTTTACGAAGCTGTTTGATTGGAAATAATTGAAGCAATTTATGACATATATTATATTCATTTCATGAAATAAGATAATAATTTTATTATATGTAGTTGATTACTACATTGGTGTAAAGTGTAAACAGGTGAAACATGGTGATTGATTAATTAATAATATATCATACTGGCCTGATTATGTTCAAACCTCATGTTCACACTCGAATTGAGGGATTTGTGTATTGTATTCACGTATATAAACAGAGTACAATATCTGCAAGTATGGAAACAAATAATTACAATAAATACAAAGATAATCTAAGATATTAACAATCTTCTAGGTCTTAATTAACATCCCCTCAAGCGATGCGGATGGGGACCAACGCAAAGCTTGGTACGAAAAAAATTGAAGAGTGGACGAGAGAGCCTTTTAGTAAAGATATCCGCCAGTTGTAGATTCGGTGGAACAAATTTAGTCGATAAGTACATCCTCCAGCAAGTTATATAAAGTCAATATCAATATGCTTAGCACGCTTATGAGCCATCGAATTCTGACTAAAAATTAATGATAGCACTATTGTTGTCGCATAATTATGTCGGTGGGGATAGAGGGAAGAGCCCGCGCGAAGTTCCCGAAGCAAGCGTGTGAGCCAAATAATCTCTTTGCTAGCATTGGTCATTGCTCGATACTCAGACTCACAACTGATCGAGCGACCGTGGGTTGCTGCTTAATTAGCACTCAAGAAACGAGATTCAAGCCTAGAAAGATGGAGTATACGTACGGGTCGAATCAGCATCCGAATAACCCAAGAGAATGAAATTTCACTCGAGTAAATGCAAGGCCAAAATCAAGTGCACCTTTAACGTAACGAGGAATGCGTTTGACGGCATGAAAGTGGTAAGTTGTTGAAGCGGATTGAAATTGACTGATAGTATTAACTACATAAGCAAGATCAGTCCGAGTGATAGTAAGGTACTTCAAAGGCCCTAACCAAAGACTGTATAATTAATGTAGGATTTGTATAAACAATACCAGATAGACGTAATGTCTCACCAAACGACAAACAAGTAGCAAACCGACTTTGCTTGTAGGAGGTCGGCCCTATTGGAGTTATCAAATATATATTGGTTAATATTTGATTTGTTAGCAATCTGTTAGTAACAGATATTATGTAATTTGTTAGCAATCTGTTAGTAACAGATATTATTTAATTTGTTAGCAATCTGTTAGTAACAGATATGGTGATATCTTCCATTGATTTCGGCCCATGCAGTTAGTTAGAGGGCTTATCATCATTATTGTATATATATGCGATGTTGCATACGGCAGTATCAATCTTTCAATGAGAATTATTCACTTTTAGTTTATTTCTTTTATCATGGTACCAGAGCACCGATCTTGGTGATTAATTTGATACTCACGCACACATGTTAAATTATGGTAGACGGTAAAAGTGACAACAAGATAGTCAAGAATCGCGATGGCTCCGACAGCTTTTCGGGCCCTATCGTCACCATGGCAGGCATAGCGATGCGTTCACAAAATTCGTGGATTATCGATTCAGGTGCTACTGAACATATTACGTGTGATAAGAATGCATTAATTAATCTCGTCATGAACCATTCCGAGCCGTGTGTCAAAATCCCGAATGGTGAGGTCGTTCCTGTCCTCTCGGTTGGCAAAGTGAATCTGGATAATGGCTTACATTTGGGTCGTGTTTTATTCGTCCCTCAATTTCATTGCAATCTTATTTCTGTTAGTCGTCTCACCACAAAATTAAATTGTGCATTCACGTTTTTCTCAGATTTTTGTGTTATCCAGGACTTACGCTCGAGGACGCTGATTGGAGTAGGTCAACGACGTAATGGTCTGTACTATCTTGAGCCTTCGGTACAAGTGGGGGCAATTTTGGCTGTTGTTGGAAATCCGAAGATATGGCATAGGCGATTGGGACATACCTCTAATGGAAAACTAAGACATATCTCTTGCTTATGTGATGAAGAGAAAAATGACCAATTTTGTGATTCGTGCGTACGCCCTAAGCAAACTAGACTGTCGTTTTCTCTTAGTCATACTAAAACTAGTCATTGCTTTGAATTGATTCATTGTGATATATGGGAGCCTTATAGATGCGATACGTTTACTGGTGCACGTTATTTTTTTACGATTGTTGACGATTATAGCAGAGGTGTTTGGATTTTCCTCATTTGACGTAAATCAGAAGTAGCCACCTCCTTGATTGATTTTCTTAAAATGGTACAGACACAATTTTCACGGGACGTCAAACGTATTCGATCAGATAATGGTGTTGAATTTCGAACGACAAATTTTCTTGACTATTGTGCTGATAAAGGAATCTTACTCGAAAGTTCATGCACCGACACCCCTCAACAAAATGGGATCGTGGAGAGAAAACACATACACATATTCCCCACTACTCCAAATTCCTAAAGGAAATCATGTCAAACAAGAGGAAAATGGTGGAGTACGAAACGGTGCATTTGACCGAGGAGTGTAGCTCGATTATTCAAGCAAAGTTGCCTCAAAAACTTAGAGACCCCGGATCTTTCACCTTGCCATGTGTCATCGGGGATGGAGGTACATGTAGATGTTGTTAATTCTTAAATGTCTTAACATTATCAACAACATCTTAATTTGACCTTCCGAGATTTTTTCTAAGTCTTTTCTGAAATGCTACATTAAATGTTGACCTAAATGTTGTCGCATTTCTGGCAGGATCTAGAAGCTTCCACAAGGATCTGGAACCTGGAAGATTCCAGAACATTGGAGAACATGCTAGAATAGCCTAGATGCATTTAGAACGACCTGAAGCATACAAGAAGGATCTAGAAAGATCATGGAAGTTGAGCTCCTAAAAAATAGGACCTCAATGTGGAAGCCTCTAGAATTCGCATACCACCTCTATAAATACCGATTGAAGGCTTCATAATTCAGTGTGTTCTATTCGAGCAATATCCTAGACCGAGCGTTCATCCCTGTTAGGAATTGTGGCCAATAGTTCTACATTTTAGATCATACGTTGTATACCACCCGTATGGCTGTGTGTCTTTTTATCTATTGAGAGTGTATTCATTAGATAGACTAGGCATTTCGACAGTGTATAATTTATACACTTAGTTCGTTTTCTAAACTTGGCACCTGCCTCGTTTATAGTTTCAGTTGTGAAGGTTATTGTTGTAATATTTCACACCACATTTGTACTTGAAGATAAGTATTGATTTACGCCATAAGGCAGACATAGATTTTTATTTGTAAAATCTAGAGAAAATTTCATTTTACGTCCCATAACTTAGGCCTAATCCAGAATATATCCTTTAAGTTTTCACATTTTCAGTTTACGTCCTAGGTTGTCCAATTTACATCCTTTTCGGTCCAATTTACGTCCTTTCCACCGGAAAATTGGAAATCTGGTCAAATTGTCCAATTTACATCCTTTATGTTTGAAAATTATAAATTAATAATTAAAAAATTCTGAAAATATCATTAAAAATTAAAAAATCTCATTAAAAACTTATATATTGTGTAAAATAAATATAAAAAATCTAAAAAATTTATAAATTCTACATTCAAAAAATCTGAAATTGTGTAATTTTTTTTTTCTAAAAACTCATAAAAATAAAAAAATCTACAATTTCTACAATTCAAGAAATCTGAAAATGTGTAAATTAATTTTTTTTCAAAAAACTCATAAAAATAAAAATATCTATAAATTAAAATTTTAAAAATGTTTGAAATAAAAAATTCCACAATTTTAAAAATATCATGAAAATGAATTTGGGACGGTTCCAAAATTGATCAAGGTGTGAAACTTCCACTCAACCTCGACGGTGACTTGGAAAATCTCGTGGGACCCAATTTTTTTTGGAGTTCGAGCAAAACTTTAATGGTAGACGAGTCTGAATCAAGTCTGATTTCTAAAGAAATGTTAATAATTTTTATTATTCTTATTAGAATTTTAGAATTAGTAATTTTTTATCTACACATTTTTAATAAATTTATGAGATTTTTAGAGTCTTTAAAAATTTTAATGAGATTTTGAATTTCTTAATTTTTAAATTACACCTTTTCCATTCTTTGAATTGTAGAATTTATATTTTTTGTTATTTTCAAAATTTTAGAATTTTTTTATTTTTATTTTACACATTTTATAATTTGTAATAATATTTTCGAAATTTTAGTGATATATTTTGAATTTTATTTTACACATTTTATATTTTTTAATTTTAATGAGATTTTTTTTTAATGATACTTTTATAGATTTTTTATATCTTTAATGGGATTTTAAGAAAATTTTAATTATTAAATTTTAATTTTCAAACTTAAAGGACGTAAATTGGACTATTTGGCCGGAATCCCAATTTATTCCTCACATTCCGGTGAGTTTTAAAAATTTCCGGCGGAAAGGACGTAAATTGGACAAAAAAGGACGTAAATCGAAAAAGTAAAAACTTAAAGGATATATATTGGATTAGGCCTAAGTTACAGGACGTAAAATGAAATTTTCTCTAAAATCTATGTTAAAAGTATTTCCATTGTGTCTCGTTTGTTTTTAGTGTTTCAAGTCTTCCGCTGTGTATCTTAATTTCTGATATTCTGTTAGAGTCAGTGTTGCACTATTTGTCTCAACATTCTGTGCAACATTTATCTACTTATACTTAAACACTTTTATACACCCCAGCACACTTTCAGTTGGTATCAGAGCTGATACCTGACGACACTAGGTTATATCTTTGGTCAAGTGTGTTTTTAGTTTAGGTTAGCAATGGAAACACATCACATATCCACTGCACTTAGGCCACCCGTTTTAGATGGTTCGAATTATGCTTATTGGAAGCCTAAGATGCGTATGTACATCAATTCAATTGATGAACGTGCTTGGAGGACTGGACTTACAGGCTGGGAAGCTCCAAAAAGACCAGCAGATGCAGATGGTGAAGTTCAACTCAAAAGAGAAGTTGATTGGACGGCTGATGAAATAACAACAGCAGGCTACAACTCTAAAGCTTTAAATGCTATTTTTACTTCCGTTGATGTTTCAATGTTTAAAATTATATATAACTGTTCTACTTCTAAAGATGCAAGGGACAGGTTGCAAGAGCATTGTGAGGGTTCAGACAGTGTTCGAAGGACTAAGCTTCGACTGTTGGGGACAAATTTTGAGAATCTCCGAATGAAGGAAGATGAAACCATTTCATCCTACAATGAAAGGTTAAGTGAGATAATCAATGAATCACATTCTCTTGGTGACCCTATTTCTAATGTTAGCGTAGTTCATAAGATATTAAGATATGTTCCTAAAAGATTTGATGCTAAAATTTGTGCTATTGAAGAGGCAAAAAATACAGATACATTAAGTCAAAATGAGTTAGTGAGTATTCTTAGAACATATGAAATAAACACTAATCAAGTTGATGAAAATGATGCTGATAAGAAAGTTGTGGTTTTTAAAGGGGGAAACATCAAACATTTCTGAGATTCAACCTATCATTACTGAAGTTGATTCTGATGAAGAATTGCTTGATAAATGTCTCAAGGATCCTAACAACATTGTCTTACTTACTAAGCACTTTAATAAGTTTCTTAAGAATTCTGTGAACAAATCTAGCAACATTCAGCCTAAGATTCAAATCAACACATCAACACCTCAACCAGAAAGGAGGAAAGGTCAATTCACACCAAGACCATCAAAAAGTGAAGGTAAACCAAGGTATGATCCTGAATTTCGAAAATCAGTTCAATGCAATGCTTGTTCTGGTTATGGCCATTATGCAAATGAATGTGCCAATACTAGACTAAAGCAAAAACTGAATTTTAGTGCTACCTTGAGTGATGACTCTGATGATGATCTTGATGAATTAAATCAGAATGAATATTCTAATTTTACCAGAATTGATTATAATGATTCCTCAGATGATGATCTGGATGAAACAGATTCTGATGCTGTACCTGATGCTTCAACATCTACAGCAACATAAGAACAGAGTCGCCCAGATTTGAACTGTTTTAATGGTTTAGTTGATGATGCAGGAAAAAGGACTGATGACAATGAATACCAAAAGCTGTTAGATGATTGGAAGAATCAGAAACTCACCCTTGATTCTCTGAATAAAAGGAATGAGGATCTGATAGACACAATCACCAAGATAGAAGTTATTCTTACAAAAAGAGATCTGGAAATCTGTAACTTAAAGGAGAAACTGATAAATTCTACTTTATGTTTCAAGAAATATTCCAAGAATGCTTCTGAGGTAAATAATGTTATAGCTACTGGTAAGTCTAACAATCATGGTTTAGGCTATGATGGTACTACTCCTTCCATTTCTGATAAATGTAGAAAACCTGTGAAATTTGTTAAGGAAAATGTTGACACATCTGGTGCAACATCTGCAGAAACAGAGTCTCACAAGGTTAAAAGGAAGTATATCTGTCATCACTGTTTCAAAATTGGTCACATTCGTCCTTACTGTATAAAGTTGTTTGAAGAACAGAAAAACTTGAAAATGCTGCATAAGAAACTGTCACATCCTGGTAAACAGTTTTTGAAATCTGCATGGAAACCAAAAGCTACCTGTAATGTTGTTCATACCTCCTTAAAAGCATGTCTACCTGACTTATGGTACTTTGATAGTGGTTGTTCTAGACATATGACAGGTCGTATTGATTTCTTATCTGATTATGTGACCTTGAATAGTGGTAGTGTTACATATGGTGGAGGTTCTAAAGGAAAGATTGTTGGTAAAGGAACTTTGAATGTTGAAGGTTTTCCTAAGCTTAAAAATGTATTACATGTTGATGGCTTACTTGCAAATCTGATTAGCATTTGTCAACTTTGTGATGATAATTTGCATGTGAAATTTGATAAAGATTCATGTTATGTTCTTAATAAAGATGAAGTTTGTGTCATGACTGGTACTAGGTCAGCTGATAATTGCTATCTTATTGGAACAAATATGTGTAACTTGTCAAAACATGATGAAAATGTTCTATGGCATCAAAGATTGGGTCATGCAAATTACAGAGCAATGAAAAAGCTAATCAAAGCAGATGCAGTAAAAGGAATTCCAGAACTGAGGTTTCACAACACCACTGTATGTGGACCATGTCGAAAAGGTAAGCAGGTAAGAATGTCACACAAAATGTTGTCACATTGTACTACACATCGATGCTTTGAATTACTGCACATGGATTTGATGGGTCCTATGGAAACTGAAAGCATTGGAGGAAAGAGGTATTCCTTAGTTGTGGTAGATGATTTTTCTAGATATACCTGGGTAGAGTCTTTGAGAGACAAATCTGAAGCATTTGCTGCATTTAAAATTCTTTATAAGAGGTTCAAAAATGTGTTTAACTTGAAATTCTCCGGATGCCTTAAGAACAAGATTTAGCTCCTTAATAGCCCAACGAGCTCTCAACTCCACTTCCACAGGTAGATGACAAGACTTGCCATACACAAGTTGATAAGGATGTGTCCAAAGGTGTCTTGTAGGCGGTTCGATATGCCCAAAGAGCATCATCCAACTTGATGGCCCAATCCTTCCTCTTTATCCCAACTGTTTTCTCTAAAATTTGCTTCACTTCTCGATTAGCAAGCTCTGTTTGTCCATTCTCTTGAGGGTGATAAGGTGTGGTCACCCTATGCTTAACTCCATACTTTGCCAAGAGTTGATCTAACCATCGGTTGCAAAAGTGTGAACCACCATCACTCACTAGTGCTCTTGGAGTGCCAAAACGAGTGAAAATGTTCTTCCTCAAAAAGTTGAGGATCACCTTAGCATCATTTGTAGTGGTTGGAATGGCCTCAATCCATCTAGAAACATAATCAATGGCCAAAAGGATGTAGGAGAATCCATGGGAATTAGGGAATGGCCCCATAAAGTCTATCCCCCATACATCAAAGAGCTCCACTTCAATCACATTCTTCATAGGCATCTCATGCCTCTTTGAAATGTTTCCCATCCTTTGACACTTATCACACTTCTTCACAAAAGCTTCACAATCTCTAAAGATGGATGGGCAATAGAAACCACTTTGAAGAACTTTGTATGCCGTTCGATTTGCTCCAAAGTGACCTCCATAAGGAGATGAATGGCATTCCTCAATCACTTTCTCCCACTCATCTTCCGCTAGGCACCTCCTCATGATCATGTCCGAACACCATCTATAGAGGAATGGATCCTCCCAAACATAGAACTTGACATCATGATATAATTTCTTCTTTTGATGAAATGAGAGGTTTGGTGGGTGTGTTCCGGTGGCTATGTAATTCACAAAGTCGGCAAACCATGGACATGCTTCTTTGATAGCAAGAATTTGCTCATCGGGGAACCACTCCTTGATAGGGACTTGGACATCTTTTTTCTCCACATTCTCAAGTCTTGAGAGATGATCCGCCACCACATTCTCATACCCTTTTCTATCTCTAATCTCCACATCAAACTCTTGCAAAAGGAGTACCCATTGTATCAACCTCGGTTTAGCCTCTTTCTTCTCAATTAAGTACTTAAGAGTCGTGTGGTCCGTGTACACTATGGTCTTAGCTCCCACCAAATATGCTCTAAACTTGTCAAAGTTATAGATCATGGCTAGCATCTCCTTCTCCGTTGTGGTGTAATTCTTTTGAGTCGGATTCAAGGTTTTGCTTGCATAGTAGATCACACGAAAGAGCTTGTCTCTCTTTTAACCCAAAGCTACTCCAATGGCATAATCACTAGCATCACATATGATCTCAAACGGTTGACTCCAATCGGGTGTCACCAACACGGGAGCTTTAATCAAGGCCTCCTTCAATATCTCAAACGACTTCACACACTCTTCACTAAAGATGAATGTGGCCCCTTTCTCCAACAATGAACACATGGGCTTGGCTATCTTCGAAAAATCCTTGATAAATCTTCTATAAAATCCGGCATGCCCAAGGAAACTTCTCACCGCCTTCTCATTGGTTAGTGGAGGTAACTTCTCGATTGCCACAATCTTTGGTCTATCCACCTCAAGTCCCTTAGCCAAAACCTTGTGCCCAAGCACAATGCCTTCCTTCACCATGAAGTGACATTTCTCCCAATTGAGCACCAAGTTAGTATTTATGCATCTTTGCAAAACACAAGAGAGATTACGTAGACATGTATCAAAACAATAACCAAATACGAAAAAATCATCCATGAACACCTCCATTATGTTTTCAATCATGCCATGAAAAATAGCCATCATACATCGTTGAAAGGTGGCGGGGGCATTACACAATTCAAATGGCATTCTCCTAAAAGCAAAAGTACCATAACGGCAAGTAAAAGTTGATTTCTCTTGGTCCTTGGGATCAATCAAAATTTGATTATATCCCGAGTAACCATCAAGAAAGTAATAATACTTGTATCCCGCCATCCTATCCAACATTTGATCAATAAAAGGCAAAGGAAAATGATCTTTCCTAGTGGCATTATTCAACACACGATAATCAATGCATACTCTCCACCCCCACAAACTTGGCTTCTTGTCGTATCTCGATGAATTTCTCCTCCTTCTTGATTGGAAGCTTCTTCAAAACATCAAGAGAACACATATATTCAAACAATTCTATATCATCAAGTTCATCATAATTAAAATCAAAAGGGATAAGAGAAGGAGAAGTAAGAGAGTTTCTTATGAAAAAGTCAAGTGGATCCTTTGAGTTGCTCTTCTCCATGTGTATGTCCACACAAGCTTGCACACTATTGATCATATTGCACTCGAAAACCTCATCCTCATCATGTCTAAACTTGATGGCCTTGTAGATGTTGAACAAGACTTTTTCATTGTTCACTTGAAGCTCTAACTCCTCTTTCCTCACATTTATGATGGCTCCACCGGTTGCTAAGAATGGCCTTCCCAAGATTAGTGGAATGTACTTATCCTCCTCCATATCCAACACCACAAAGTCCACCGGGAAAATGAATTTATAGACTTTAACCAACACATCCTCTACTATACCCAAAGGGTATGTCATGGATCGATCCGCCAATTGAAGGCTCACTGTGGTTGGTGTAAGCTTCCCCAAACCAAGAGATTTGAATATGGATAATGGCATAAGATTGATACTAGCTCCCACATCAAACAAGGCTCGAAATGTACTGAAAGTGTGCTGGGGTGTATAAAAGTGTTTAAGTATAAGTAGATAAATGTTGCACAGAATGTTGAGACAAATAGTGCAACACTGACTCTAACAGAATATTCGAAATTAAGATACACAGCGGAAGACTTGAAACACTAAAAACAAACGAGACACAATGGAAATACTTTTAACATAGATTTTATAAATAAAAATCTATGTCTGCCTTATGGCGTAAATTAATACTTATCTTCAAGTACAAATGTTGTGTGAAATTTTACAACAATAACCTTCACAACTGAAACTATAAACGAGGCAGGTGCCAAGTTTAGAAAATGAACTAAGTGTATAAATTATACACTGTCGAAATGCCTAGTCTATCTAATGATTACACTCTCAATAGATAAGAAGACACACAGCCATACGGGTGGTATACAACGTATGATCTAAAATGTAGAACTATTGGCCACAATTCCTAACAGGGATGAACTCTCGGTCTAGGATATTGCTCGAATAGAACACACTGAATTATGAAGCCTTCAATCGGTATTTATAGAGGTGGTATGCGAATTTTAGAGGCTTCCACATTGAGGTCCTATTTTTTAGGAGCTCAACTTCCATGATCTTTCTAGATCCTTCTTGTATGCTTCAGGTCGTTCTAAATGCATCTAGGCTATTCTAGCATATGTTCTCCAATATTCTGGAATCTTCCAGGTTCCAGATCTTTGTAGAAGCTTCTAGATCCTGCCAGAAATACGACAACATTTAGGTCAACATTCAGAAATGCGACAAGACTTAGAAAAAATCTCGGAAGGTCAAATTAAGATGTCGTTGATAATGTTAAGGCATTTAAGAATTAACAACATCTACAATCTCCCCCAATTTGACCTTTCGACTACAACACACTTGATGCACATATATTTCTATACATACTCAGTTTTATGTACTTAGTTGAGGTTGACATCATTGCTAAGCACTAGTCAAGACAATACCTGTTGTAATCGTTGGATCAAATCGAATGAAGATCAAGGGTAACCTTATAATGATCCGTGCCAAAGGATCAAAATAATTTTATCCAAAATAGAATAAGTATAAACAATACACTTATTCACAACATAAGTAACTTTACTAAAATCATAAGTTGAACTGGAAGAATTAACTTAAGATCTAATTAGTAAGACACTAACAAAACAAAATAACAAAAATCAGAACAAAAACAACAAACAAAACAAAGACTCAGCAACCTGCAGTAAATGATAATCTGTAAACATATTAAGCAAAGGCAGTAAACAAATATCATCAAATGTAACCATAGTTTAAGCAAGTTGCAACAAATAAACAACCTAACATCTAAGAAATAAATAACAAGTGTATTAGAATTTCAGAATACTTAAACATTAGTTATAGAGATTGAACTGAATAAATGGCATAAACAGCAGCCATTATGAAATCAGATCTCCCCCTGTCTTGTTGCTTGTCCCTGTTCATCAATGGAGATCACCATACAAGGTCTCCATCTCAGCAGCATCATCATCAGCTTCATCCACAAAGTAAGTAGATGCAAGATGTGCAACTACATCAGTTACTCCAGTATCAGCAGCATCATGTTCACCACCAGCAGCAGGCAAGGATGAAAATATTGGTATTGGTGGAAATATCGAGACCTTAAATTTATGGAAATATCGATGGATATATCGATATCGAATATCGATATCGGTAAATTTTAAAACTTAAAAAAATTTAATAACAAACCTTTAGTACATAAAATTAAAAAAATAATTTGAATACATTTTATATTAGTGATAAATTTATATAAAATATAATGTGCTATGTTATTTCGTATGACTTTTTTCGATATTTTTCGAAATTTATCGACATTTTCTCGATATTTTCCGATATTTTTCCGAAATTTTACTAATATTAGGCTCGATATTGTTATTGTCTACCAATATTTATCGATATTTTCAATTTTTAAAAAAATATCGTGGAAATATCGGTTCTTCCCAATATCGATATCGGTGACCCCGAAAAATGGATATATCGAGGATATATCGGAGATATTTCCGGATATTTTCATCCATGGCTGCAAGAACTCCATCATCATTCAACTCTTCAATCACCACATTGGAGTTTGATGGTGGTGGTACTCCCCATGTTGTAGGTGAAAGCAGATTGGTCCACCTGCCCTTTAGGAACTAGAGCTCATCAATTGTTTCCTGCAAGTGTTGGAGCTGTAGTTTGATGAATTCCTGTGAAAGATACACATTACCAGAAATGTTGACACGAATGTTCTCAACATTTGGGGGTGCATTTCTCTGATGTGTTCTGGAAGGGCCTGGTTGAGCAGAAGTAGAGGGTCTGGAAGATCTCTGTGGACTATCAGTACCAGGAGCAACTATGGGCAGATCGATTATTCTGTCCCCAATCAATAAGGCAGGAGCAATAGCAAGCAGTGGCACTCTCCCCCTCAAAACATCAGTCTTCTTAGCAGTGAAGCCATGGTGCTTCAGATAGTTTGAAATCAAGACTGGATAGGACAGATTTCCTTTCCCAATAGTTTTTTCCCAGTAAACTTCCTCATATGGTGAAAGATAGTGTGTCCCAGATTGAACTTCTTAAGTATAGAAATCCTATACATAAGAATGGCTTGGTCTCTTGTAATCTTAGTGGTGTTGGTAGTGGGAATCCAACTGTATATTATCAACTTATACAACACAGAATGTAAGGAGGTTAAGTGTCTAGCTAGCATCTTCCTAGTCCACTTAGTCTTTCTACCCCCTGTGATTGCAGTAATCACAACATCCATATCTGGATCATCATCCTCATCAACATTAGGAGTGTGCAAGAACTCATTAATAAGTTCTGGAGTGAATGGCACATCCCTCCCCCTAAAATTAACAGTACCATAGGACCTAGAACTTCTTTTACCAGAACTTTTCTTCATACATGCATAGAACTCATAAGACCAGTTTGTAAGAAAAGCTTCACCAAATGTAACAACATTCAACAGATTTCTATCCTCTAAAAACTTAATCATCCCCTTACTATAAAAATCAGGCACATTAATCCTTTTCTCAATTAACAGCTTTCTCTTAGAGTAAATTTCTAACCTTTTCTCAACATAATTAGAGTGATCAGAGATACATTCGCTTTCTTCCTGAGAAGGTAGTTCCTCATCAGGATCAGTGTCTCCATCATGTGCAGAGGAGCTTTTGGATGAGCTCTTTGCTTCAGCAGATGAGCTCTTTGCCTCAGAAGATGAGCTGTCTCCACTTCCACCATCATCATGTTCTAGTGTGGACTCTTTTGCAGCAGCAAATGACTCAACATTCTTCTTAAGAGACTTTTGCATGTCTCTTAGGTAAACATTGAAATCAGAATCAGAGTCTGATTCAGTAGGTTCTTCTTCAGGGATCATTTTGGCCTTCCCTTTGCCTTTGGGATTAGCAGCAGCTTTCTTCTCTATTGGTTTCTCAACAGCAACTTTCTTTGGCTTCTTTGCAGCAATAGTGGCAACTTCAGTTTCTTCATCAGAATCAGTGAACACTTGAATGGGTACACCAGCATCAGTTCCAGCTTTCTTCTTCTTCCTCATGGATTCAGAGTAATCCAAACGAGTGAACACTCGATATGATCTCCTTCTTTGAACAGGGCTTCTCTGTCTTTTCCCTTTCTGCACATTCTTCTTGAAAGGAATGGGTGCAGACTCATAAGAAGGTGAGAGAGAGGAGTTTGTACCACTGTCAGAAGCTTGGGCGTCTTCCATTTCTTCATCCTCAGAATCGGATGCAACAGTAGCTTCTCCTTCAGCAACAGTTTCGACATGTTCCTCCGTTGAAACAGGAACAGTAGGATTAGGGCTTTTTGTTTCGGCAGCCATTTGAGCGGTTTGATCGGCCAAATAACTCGAGATATCCACAGTGATATCTCCGAATGTCATCACAGGCAGATGACCAGTAGCTCGAAGAGTCTCAGACACCTCTTCGACAGCCCTAGTAAATTGTTCAACGGTCGAATCTTGTGGGATGTTGGTTGTTGGTGGAACAGTTTGAGGAGTAGTTTGATGAGTGGGAGCTGTTGTTGATGGGTTTGCAGAGACATTGGAGTCGGCATTTGAGGAGTTGGATTGTTGTGAGGCCATTGAAGCAAGAATTTCTAGAGAATTTTGGGCAGTTCGTTCGGGAGTTTCAGAAGCAGAGTGTGAGTGAGAGTGAAATTGAGAGTGGGATTGAGGTTGGTTTCCAGCCATTTAAGGAATAGTTGGATTTTCAAGGTAGGTTTGAGGAGTGTATAAACAATCTTTGAGAGATACACGACCAAACAAATCTGCAAGAGGTGTACTTAACAAAGCTCGACAAACAGCAATTAGCAATATAAATCACAATTAATTGAGTTTTATAGGGAGAATATGTGTAGTTGGAGATTAACACGATTAATTCCAGAAAAAAAAGATAGTGCTCCACATTTTTAGCCACAACCTTGATCATGGTTTAATTAGTGGGTAAAATCAATTTTATTAATTAATTAAATAATTAAGAAATTTCTAGAATAATTTACTAAGTCCAAGCATAATCTGAAAAAAATAAACGTGGGTTAGTATTTAAATTAAATAAATCTTAATAAATAATTAAATAATTACAACTTATAAAAATAAATTCGAATCAGGCAATGTTATGCTCAAAACTGTTACAAACACCTCAACACGGTTTTTACATGAATTTGCTTCATTTGTGTTGCACCATATTTTTTCTTTTTGTGTTATAGCATCTAATTTGTATTGATCCATTGTTCCTGTAGAGTACATCGTAGTGGCGAACTCCGTGCCCCATACTTACTTAATGGATTACAAATATATTGATGTTTTTACCAAAGAATCACCTTTTGAAAAGAAGGCATCGTAGTAGTGAACTCCGTGCTCCATAGTTACTCAGTGATTTGGTACATCTTTTAGTATGCTAATAACATTCTCATTTTTAAGACAAGTTTATTTTTGCACTCCAAGGTTCTTAGATTCGTAGGTATTTTACAAAGGAATTATTTATCTAAGTAAGAAATAAATTCAACTTATAAATTTTTTACAACCCATGATGTTGTCCCAAATGCTGACGCATTTGTGACAACATCCATCCGAATTTTTCAGATAGTGCTCATGCCAAGAGATTTCCTCAAGATTGAGAATCTCTCATGGTCTAATGCCTTAGTGAAAATGTCAGCATTTTATTTTTCAGTAAGTATATACTCCAACTTCACAATGTTCTTCTCTACTAAATCTCTCATAACGTGATGTCTTATGCTAATGTGCTTTTTGAGTGAGTGTTGTACAGGATTCTTAGAAATGTTAATGGCACTAGTATTATCACAAAAGATTGTAAGTATACCATTCTCAATACCATTGTCATGGCACATCTTGCTCAGCCACAAGAGTTGTGTACAGCAGCTTCCAGCAGCTATATACTCAGATTCTGCAGTAGATTGTGAAACACAATTTTGCTTCTTGCTGTGCCATGATACAAGATTGTTTCCCATGTAGAAACATCCTCCACTCGTACTCTTTCTATCATCTATATCTCTAGCCCAATCAGCATCACTGTATCCAATCAAAATGTTGTTGGTGTCCTTAGTATACCAGATTCCAAGGTCACTTGTACCTGAAACATACTTGATAATCCTTTTCACATAATTCAGGTGAGATTCCTTTGGATTAGCTTGGTACCTAGCACAAACACACACACTGTACATAATATCTTGTCTACTAGAGGTTAAATTCAGTAAACTACCTATCATGGATCTGTAAAGTGTTGGATCAACATCTGTTCCAGCACTGTCTTTGCAAATTTCAAAGAAGATCTCATAGGAGTTTTCATTGGTTTTGAATTCTCAAGACCAAATCTTTTAACCAAGTTCTTAGCATACTTACTCTGGGAGAAGAAAATACCATCACTGCATTGTTTGATTTGAAGACCTAGAAAATGGTTCAAGTCTCCCACTACAAGAAATGGGGGGAATAGCGACGAAAATTTTGCGACAAATCTAAATTTCATCGCTAAAATCAATTTTTAGCAACGAAATATAAATTTTTGCTGCTAAATTGTTAGATTTAATATTTGCAACAAAATATATATATATATATATTTCATCGCTATATTAGCAACAAATTGTTTCATCTTGTTGTTAATAATAAAAACAACAATGAAAATTATATTTCGTCGCTAATATTTTGCGATGAAATAGAAATTTTCGTGGCTAATTTCTTGAAATTATTTTTTACAACAAAATTTATATATTTCATTGCTATATTAGCAACAATTTGCTTCATTTTGTTGTTAATAATCAGAAAAACTATGAAAATTATATTTCGTTGCTAATATTTTGCGATGAAATAGAAATTTTCGTGGCTAATTTTTTTAAATTAATTTTTGCAACAAAATTTATACATTTCATCGCTATATTAGCGGCAAATTGCTTCATTTTTTTGTTAATAATCAGAACAAAAATGAAAATTATATTTCGTTGCTAATATTTTGCGATGAAATAGAAATTTTTGTGGCTAATTTCTTGAATTTAATTTTTGCAACAAAATTTATATATTTCATCACTTTATTAGCAACAAACTACATCATTTTGTTGTTAATAATCAGAGCAACAATGACAATTATATTTTCTTGCTAATATTTTGCGATGAAATTGAAAATTTTGTGGCTAATTTCTTGAAATTAATTTTTGCAACAAAATTTATATATGTCATTGCTATATTAGCAACAAATTGCTTCATTTTGTTGTTAATAATCAGAACAACAATGAAAATTATATTTCATCACTAATATTTTACGATGAAATAGAAAATTTTGGGCTAATTTATTGAAATTAATTTTTGCGATGAAATTAAAATATTTCATCGCTATACTAGCAATGTATTGCTGCATTTTGTTGTTAATAATCAGAACAACAATGAAAATTATATTTTGTCGCTAATATTTTGCGATGAAATATATTTTTTTGTGGCTAATTTATTGAAATTACTTTTTGCGATGAAATATTTTAGCAACAAATTCTTTTATTTTGTTGTTAATAATTAGGACAACAATGAAAATTATATTTAGTCGCTATTACTTTGCGATGAAATATATTTTTTGTGGCTAATTTCTTGGAATTAATATTTGCAACAAAATTAAAATATTTTATCGCTACACTTTTATCAAATTATTTTATTTTGTTGTTAATAATAAGAACAACAATGATAATTATATTTCGTGGCTAATATTAAATCAATTATGCTTATTAAATCAAGAAAATCGATTTATATAATTAAATCTTTAATAATTCTCCAAATTTTATGTCTTATAAATCAGTATGAATGTTTATAAAAATATTTATAAATATGATGATGCAAATGAAGATGGACATAATTAAAGATGGGAGAATGAAGATTGGTTGTAAGTAACGTACATTGATTTTTTACAATTTGAATTGTTTTAAAAATTACAATATATATACACATGTATATATACATGTATAGTTGTTACAAGTTAAAAATTAATCAATTAATAAATGTGAAATAAATTATTAAATGAGTAAAAATAACTAAATTAGTAACAATTGAATACATATATAATTAATATTAAAAACTGAACCAAAGAGCTGTCTGCCTGAATGGTAGGCGCCCAGCTATGGGCGCCCATCCACCCGGGATCAATTCCCACTAAGACCAAATAAAATATTTATTTAAATAAAATGGGGGAGGGGTTATGTGGGTGCGGGTCGGGTTAGGTTGGGTTGAGTTGGGGTCGGTTGGGGCGGAGCGGGTGTGGGTTGGGTACGGGTTGGGGCGGGTCGGGTCGAGAGTTGGTGCGGGTTGGGGCGGGTCAAGTGTAGAAGTGGGTTTAGAGAACGATTGAATTGGTTCGGTTGGGGTGGTCGGGTGTGGGTGCAGGTTGGGTTGGTCGAGTACGGAAGTGGGTTTAGAGAATGATTCGTAAATCGAATATCATAGCCAAATATTAGCAATAAAAATTCTAATATTTTTGTCGCTAACGTGAGTTAGCGATTAAATAATTTTGTCGCGGGATTTGTTGCTATACACCCGTCGCTAACGTGTTTACGACAAATGTTTGATTTTCCTCGCAAACATTTTGTGATGAAACTCATATTTTCGTCGCTAACATTTTGCGATGAAGCTTATATTTTCGTCGATAATATTTTGCGATGAAACTCAAATTTTCGTCGCTAATATTTTGCGACGAAACTCAAATTTTCATCGCAAACATTTGCGACAAAATTAATTTTTTTTGTCGCAAACACGTTAGCGACGGGCGTATAGCAACAAATCCTGCGACAAAATTATTTCATCGCTAACTCACGTTAGCGACGAAAGTATTAGAATTAGCGACAAATTTTTTCGCGGCTAAATTGCAGTTTTCTAATAGTGTCCAACCATACTCATTTCAAATGTTGCAGTCATTGCCTCAACAAATTTACTCAACATTTTATCACAAGTAGAACCAAACACAATGTCATCAACATATATTTGAGCAATAAGTAAATCTCCTTCAGTGTGCTTAATGAATAAAGTTTTATCTGCCTCTCCTCTAATAAATCCATATTCCAAAAGAAAGTCAGTAAGCCTACCATACCATGCTCTAGGAGCTTGTTTAAGACCATACAAATCTTTCTTAAGTTTATATACATGATCAGGATACTGTGGATCTTCAAATCTCTTAGGTTGTTCAACATATGCTTCTTCATTTAATATGCCATTTAGAAATGCAGCCTTTACATCCATTTGATGAAGTTTAATATCAATAAAACATGCAATAGCTAGCAGTAATATAATAGATTCTATCCTAGCAACAGGTGCAAAAGTTTCATCAAAATCAACTCCTTCAACTTGGGTGTAACCTTGTGCTACTAACCTAGCCTTATTCCTAACAATATTACCAGATTCATCAGTTTTATTCTTGAATATCCACTTTGTTCCAATGACATTAGTATGACTAGGTCTAGGAACAAGTGTCCACACTTCATTTCTTTCAAACTGACCAAGTTCTTCATGCATAACATTAATCCAGTTTTCATCAGTTAAGGCTTCTTTAGCACTCTTAGGTTCAATTTCAGATAAATAGCATTCAGCATTTATAACATTACACATAGAAGACATGCATATTGTTCTTACCACATCTACCTTATTTGATCTTACTCTTCCTCTTGTTTGGACTCCAATTGTAGCATCGCCTATGATCTGGTCAGAAGGATGACTTTTGCCTATTCTTGAAGAAGGATTCGTTTTGGGAATGTACTGATCATTCTGTGAATTTACAGCTGACTGTTCTGTAGATGTTGACCCAGATGTGTTAACATTTGGTGTAACATTTTCAGACTTCAGTGTATTCCAACAACAGCCAAAATTTCCCCCACTTGTACCGAAGGCTCAAGATAGTACGGACCATTACGTCGTTGACCTACTCCAATCAGCGTCCTCGAGCGTAAGTCCTGCATAACACAAAAATTTGAGAAAAACGTGAATGCACAATTTAATTTTGTGGTGAGACGATTAACAGAAATAAGATTGCAATGAAATTGAGGGACGAATAAAACACGACCCAAATGTATGCCATTATCCAGATTCACTTTGCCAACCGAGAGGACAGGAACGACCTCACCATTCGGGATTTTGACACACGGCTCGGAATGGTTCATGATGACATTAATTAATGCATTCTTATCACACGTAATATGTTCAGTAGCACCTGAATCGATAATCCACAAATTTTGTGAACGCATCGCCGTGCCTGCCATGGTGACGATAGGGCCCGAAAAGCAGTCGGAGTCATCACGATTCTTGACTATCTTGTTGTCACTTTTACCATCTACCATAATTTAACATGTGTGCGTGAGTATAAAATTAATCACCAAGATCGGTGCTCTGTTACCATGATAAAAGAAATAAACTAAAAGTGAATAATTCTCATTGAAAGATTAATACTACCGTATGCAACATCGCATATATATACAATAATGATGATAAGCCCTCTAACTAACTGCATGGGCCGAAATCAATGGAAGATATGACCATATCTGTTACTAACAGATTGCTAACAAATTAAATAATATATGTTACTAACAGATTGCTAACAAATCAAATATTAACCAATATATATTTGATAACTCCAATAAGGCCGACCTCCTACAAGCAAAGTCGGTTTGCTACTTGTTTGTCGTTTGGTGAGACATTACGTCTATCTGGTATTGTTTATACAAATCCTACATTAATTATACAGGTCTTTGGTTAGGGCCTTTGAAGTACCTTACTATCACTCGGACTGATCTTGCTTATGTAGTTAATACTATCAGTCAATTTCAATCCGCTTCAACAACTTACCACTTTCAGGCCGTCAAACGCATTCCTCGTTACGTTAAAGGTGACCTTGATTTTGGCCTTGCATTTACTCGAGTGAAATTTCATTCTCTTGGGTTATTCGGATGCTGATTCGACCCGTACGTATACTCCATCTTTCTAGGCTTGAATCTCGTTTCTTGAGTGCTAATTAAGCAGCAACCCACGGTCGCTCGATCAGTTGTGAGTCTGAGTATCGAGCAATGACCAATGCTACCAAAGAGATTATTTGGCTCACACGCTTGCTTCGGGAACTTCGCGCGGGCTCTTCCCTCTATCCCTACCGACATAATTATGCGACAACAATAGTGCTATCATTAATTTTTAGTCAGAATTCGGTGGCTCATAAGCGTGCTAAGCATATTGATATTGACTTTCACTTTGTTGGAGGATGTACTTATCGACTAAATTTGTTCCACCGAATCTACAATTAACTGGCGGATATCTTTACTAAAAGCCTCTCTCGTCCACTCTTCAATTTTTTTCGTACCAAGCTTTGCGTTGGTCCCCATCCGCATCGCTTGAGGGGATGTTAATTAAGACCTAGAAGATTCTTAATATCTTAGATTATCTTTGTATTTATTGTAATTATTTGTTTCCATACTTGCAGATATTGTACTATGTTCATATATGTGAATACAATACGCAAATCCCTCAATTCGAGTGTGAACATGAGGTTTGAACATAATCAGGCCAGTATGATATCTTATTAATTAATCAATCACCATGTTTCACCTGTTTACACTTTACACCAATGTAGTAATCAACTACATATAATAAAATTATTATCTTATTTCATGAAATGTATATAATATATGTGATAAATTGCTTCAATTATTTCCAATCAAACAGCTTCGTAAAGCCGGCCGCGCCATCTTTAACGTAGATGCCATCACTTCTTAGTTCCCAGTTGCATTCGCGATCAGTACATCGATTCATCCATTTCATTGTAAATGCATGAAATTGCACCTCCCTTTTACCCCACCAAGCATGGCAAAAGAATAATGTGGTGTCAATAATATTAGTACAAAATGACCAATTATAATCCTCGTTCGATTGGAGTGTGTGAAATCCAAGATCGTCGTTTTTAGATTGGCAGTGCAAACTCAGCGTGTCACTGGGGATTTTGTTGGTCACATGAACAGTATAACCATAACCAATTACACATTTTTTAGCCGCTAATAATGTCATTTCTGAAAAAATGCTAGTGCAGAGAATAAGAAAAACTACATGATTTTTCATCATGGTCATGACTTAGTGAAATTAGTCCAAATTAATTGGATTGAAAACAAGAAAAAATTTTGACAATTTAAAAATTAATTTTGTGTTGCCTTTATTTCTACCGGGATAAACCTATAATTAATGAAATTTAATTAGTAGCATATTTTACGATTTCCATAATATTTTCCCATATCTCAAAATTAATTATTTAATTCTCACAAAATCAAAAGGAAAAAAATATTAATTAGTGCTTCATCTTTTTTTTTTTTTTTTTTTTTTGTGGGAGTTGAATAATTAATTGAGAGATATGGTTATTTTATTGCAAAATACTCCATTCTATTTTTAATAAATTATGTTTTCGTGAAATTTGTTGGAATTAAGAAAGGGTATGCGTTAACAAGTATCCTTAAATAATAAAGAAATTTTATAATCACATTAATTCCCTAATGCGCATTTTCCAGAGTAAATAAAAGTAAGTTAGAAATTAGGAACTTCTCAAAAATTAAAGGGAGCGCATAATTGAAACAAACAGTGTAAAAAATTCTAAAATATCATTTAATTGCATGCGTACAGGAGAAAAATGCTAAAACATCATTTATTGAAAAATGGAGGGAGTATTATGGGAATTGTGGCTTGATATTTTATGGGAATTGTGAGATCGATACTAATTTAATTGTGGTGTGACAGTTGTTGGGATATGAACTCTTGAAAGCACATATCATATAGATATCATTTGTTAGGATTCCCACCTCCTTGTATATATATAACCGGTTCAGAAAAAAAAATTAAAATCCAAACTAACCGAAATTAAGAAATTTTTAAATTGTTAGTATTCCCACCTCTCTTATAAAGTGATGCCTTATATGAACATGCTTACATCTAGTGTAGAGAACTGGATTCTGAGTAATGGTTATTGCACTGTTGCTATCACAATATATAGGAACTTCTTTAGCAACAATGTTATAATATAATAACTTCTGACTTAACCATAACAGCGACTACAACAACTATCAACAGCCATAAATTCGGCTTCAGTAGTGGAGGTAGCAACTGAGGTTTGCTTCTTGGAGAACCAAGAAATCAGCTTACTTCCTAGAAACTAACAAGTTTCAGAAATAGATTTCCTATCTATTTTGCACCCTCCATAGTTAGAATCAGAATAGTCAAATCAAATTGTGTAAGAGTGGGTAATATTGTATTATAATATTATATAATGTAACTTTATATCAAATCAATTGTGTAAGAATATATGATGTTGTATTATTATAATAGTATAATATATATATGGGTGGATGGAGTTGGATGGTGAAATCCGGATGTGAAATCCCGAACTAGAACAGGACGGGGGACGTTACGTCCTCCATCCAAACGGGTGAGTCCCAAAACAAACATCACCTTAAGATACTTCATAATCTTCTTAGTTGCTTCTAGGTGGCTTTCCTTAGGGTTGGCTTGAATTCTAGCACACACTCCTTGTTCGTCCGAGCAATGAAGCGAGCAAGATTGGCGGGGTCATTGCCAGTAACAATGATGTCATCCACATATAAGAGTAGATAGACGATCGAGGAACCTTGAAATAGGTAAAATAGCGAGGAGTCAGACTTGCACTCCTTGAAGCCAATGCCGAGCAGGAAGGAACTGAACCGCTGAAACCAGGCCAAGGGGGCCTGGCGAAGACCATATAGAGCCTTCTTCAATTTGCAAATATGATCCATGAGTCGAGGATCAATAAAACCAGGAGTTTGAGCCATGAAGACCGGTTTATGGAGATAGTCGTTAAGAAAAGCATTCTTGACATCCAGCTGATGGAGGGGCCAGTTGTTGCAAATAGAGAGAGCCAAGATAACACGGATTGTTATCGCCTTAACAATCGGACTGAAGGTGTGAGACAAGTCTGTGCCAAGAATTTGGGTAAAGCCTTGAGCGACCAATCTGGCCTTGTGCCGCTCAGTGGAACCATCTAATCTGTACTTGGTTCGAAAAACCCATTTAGAACCAACAATGTTCGCATCCCGGGGGCGAGGAACAAGATCCTAAGTACTGTTAACCCGCAATGCATCGATATCGATCTTCTTGCATTGCGGCCAACCAATCAGGGGACTTGGGAGTAGACTTGAAACCACGGGGTTCCGAGGAGGCGGTGAGGGCACTAATCAAGGCAGTGGAGGCCAATTTTAGGGGATACTTGGACTTGAAGATCCCAGGTTTTGCTCGCGTGACCATCTGGTGAATGGACGACAGTCACTCTATCGGAGTGTCAATGTTCAGCAGGGGTTGCTCAGTCAGTTCAGGTGGAGCAGGTGGCTGGCGGAGGAAGGTGGTCCTCGCCAAGATCATAGGTGCATGCCGAGCAAGGCAGTGTCGAAGTGGGAAGAATGGACTCAGGTGAGGAGTCATTCGAGAAGGACAGCTCGGCATCCAAGAAGGATGAGACCACCGCGCTGATCGGCAGGGGGCGAGCAGAACCTGAAAAGGGAAAACACCCTTCATCAAATAGAGCATGTTTAGTAACAAAGCTTTTGGAGGAGTCGGAATAATAACACCGAAAACCCTTGTGAAGGCTACTATATCCCAAGAAGATACTTGGCCGACTGCGGGGAGATAGCTTGTCCAAGGCATAATCTCTTAAGTATGGAAAACCCCGAGAACCAAACGGTTTGAAGTTTCCATAAAGAGGGACAGTGCCGAACAGAACCTGAAACAACGATTGACCACACAAGATGAGGATGGAAGGCGATTAATGAGATGAACTGCAATGGCAAAGGCATCGAACCAAAATTTGGGTGAAGCACGAGCATGGAAAAGCATGGAGACACCAGTTTCAGTGACACCCGACCATTTTGTTGGCGGTGTAAGGACATGACACCCGATGCGAGATGCCGTGCACAAACATAAAGCGCGAACAACCTTATTGACGAACTCAGTGCCACCATCACTTTGAAAGACCTTGAGATTTGTCGAGAACTAGGTGCAAACAAACTGTGAAAAGCAACCAATGTGGCAAAAAAATCAGATTTCGCACGGAGAGGATATATCCACGAGAAATGAGAATAATCATCGACGAACACAACATAGTAACGAAAGCCATCTAGAGCAGTTACAGGGACAGGGCCCCAAAGGTCGCAGTGGACCAAATCAAGAATAACAGAAGCACGTTTTTCATTTATAGTAAAAGACAAGCGTTTACTCTTGGCCAACTAGCAAGAGGTGCAAATAGTAGGATTCGGCAAAATTGAATTAATAGATAGATGCCCTAATCTATTCAAGTCCTTGATAACATTAAAAGGGACATGCCCCAAACGAGAATGCCATAAATCAAAAGAGGCACGAGCAGCATTAGGCGGCTTCAAAGCAGCGACCAAAGCTAAAAGTGCTCGTTCCAACACATACAACCCCTGTTTACATCGACCCTGAGCCACCACTTCCTTGGTAGCTCGATTATGAACAATAAATGATTTGTCAGAAAAATAAACATCAACCGAAAAATCAGATGTGAGTTTACTTATAGATAGGAGGTTCTTAGTGGTATGAGGAACAACAAGAACATCCAAAAGTCCAAGATCCTTCAAAAAGATCATGGAAACCAACACGAGAGATTCGTAAAGAATTACCATTACCAACAACCACTTGACCATTACCAGAATAAGGGGTCGAGGAATCCAAATTTGAGGCACTGGAGGTTATATGTGTCGAGGCACCGGAGTCTACATACCAGTCAGAAGAGGTTGGCGAGGAGATAGTGCAGGTAGAGTGAAATGCCTGGGCAAGATTCGCTGAAGAGTCCTCGGTTGCACGAGCAGAGGAACGAGCAGATTGGCGGGGATCTGGACCGCGAACAAATCGTTGAGGACATTTGTTGGCATAATGCTCGCCGCGACAAATTTGACAGCGCAGGACGTATGGCTTCCGTCCCCTACGACCACCAGATAGGTGATTCTGGGCATTACGAGAAGAGTCAGAGAGATGGTCGCGATGCTACAGGCGAGCAGATGGTTGACCACGAGCATAAAAGGCAGTCGAGGAGGGTTCTGCCGAATCAGGCTTGTACATAATTTCAAAGGCAATAGCCTGATGCAGCAAGTCACGGAAGGGGGGTACCGGCGATAAGGCCATTTGAGTCTCCGCAAAACCACTTAATTTAGGACCTAAACCCCGGAGGAACCAGTGCGTCATGTCAGATTTGTCCACGAGTTTGCCGATCGCGGCAAGTTGGTCACATAAGACCTTAAAGCGTCGACCATAATCGGCAACGGAAAGATATTCACGCTTGAGGAGAAGGAGCTCCTCACGAAGTTGAGTGGTGCGTGACTGAGAGGAGTAGCTGAAGGCATCTTCTAGGGCAAGCCAAGCCTCACGGGTCGTGTCACATTGTACAACCTCGACCAATGTTTCCTCGGTGAGAGAGGAGAGAATAAGGGCAAGTACCTTCTGATCCTTCAATTTTCAGGCAGCGAAGGTAGCATGGATGGCAGTAGAAGGATCGGATGTGTCATCCACAAAGCCAAGAAGATCGGCACAGGTGAGCATCAGGACAACCTGCTACTTTCACAGGAGATAGTTGGAAGAATAAATTTTTACTGTAACCATATGAATGAAAAAATTCATGGGGATGGAGGCTTCTGCCATTGGAGAGAAATCGAGGGAGGCATGAGGCAGAGGCGGTAGAGGGAGGAAGAGAGAAAGAGATAAGGGTTAGGGTTTTTAGGTGTGTGTTTGCTCTAATACCATGTGAATAATAAGATATGATCACCGTTAACTTTGGTGAGGTGTGAGAACTTGTATATATAGTGAGGATTTACAATAACCGAATTACACGAATTAAGCAAAATAATAAATGTTATTGTGAGTGTTATCTCATAATCTCAAAATCAGCACAGTAACTACTGAGCTGATAGGATCAGATAAGATGACTTAGGCCTTATCAGATGAGTTGAAGGGTTTCAATCAGATGAGAAGGTGATGCTTAGAGTTCAGCACAGTTGGGATCAGCACAGTAAGATCAGCACAGTACTGGACTAAGATCAGTACTTCAGCAGACTGGACTAAGATCAGTACTTCAGCAGAGTGTACCAAGATCAGTACTTCAGCAGAGTAGATCAGCTCAGTACCAGATCAGCACAGTACTTGGTCAGTGCAGTTAAGACCAGCACAGTATGGAGTCTATCAGCAGAGTTAGCTTTTGATCATCAGAGCACAAGAGTTAGGTATCAGAACACTAAGTAGTGATCTGATCTTAATGGGCAAGTCTTCTGGTTCGAAGTTAGTTAGTTTAACTAACAGTTTTACAGTTACAACAACTTGAGGGCATAACTACCATTTCAGTTGGGCAGTAACAGAGCACATGGGTTGTTACAAGCGGTTGCAAACGGTTGATAACTACTCAAAACAGTTCCTAACAGCAGCAACTACCTTTGGTCTTTATATACTCTTGTTTGTGTACATTGTAAAGGTTGATTTTTGGATTGAGAGATTTAGTACGTTATTGTATTCTTTGAGTTGTGTGAGTTCACGAGTGAAGTGAGGAAATATCCAATTCCGAGTGAATGAGTGTGTAAACATTCTTTATCAATCAAAGAAGTACTAGTCAGATCCAGTGGATGTAGATCACATTGATCGAACCACTTAAATCCTTGTGTGTTGTTTATCTCGTTGATTACTTTTCTGAATTACTATCCTAGAGCAGTTATTTATTCTATATTCAAGTGTTCTAATTAGTTGGAGACGTCTAACCGATCGGAATCTAGCTTGACAATTGGCGCCATCTGTGGGAAACCGAAGTAGCTGCAGATCTAAGATGGGGAATTCTACCAAGTACAACATAGAGAAGTTTACAGGCACTGGAGATTTTGGGCTGTGGAAGGTCAAGATGCAGGCCCTCCTTGAACAGCAAGGATTATTCGAGGCTCTCGAAGAATCCGAAGAGATTGCAGAAGAATCTGCAACAGCTGCGGCTGAAAGGAGCAAGTTGCTCAGAAAAGCTCGAAGCACGATCCTACTCTGCCTTGGAGATAATGTCTTGAGGGAGGTTGCTAAAGAGAAGTCAGCGAAGGAGGTTTGGGATAAGCTTGAGAAGCTGTATATGGTGAAAACTCTTGCTAACCGACTCTATTCGAAACAGAAGCTGTATGCCTTTAGAATGGGAGATGACAAACCCATTACGGAGCAGCTAGATGAGTTCAACAAGATTCTTGATGATCTGGAGAATTTGGATGTCAAGTTAGAGGAAGAGGATAAGGCTCTGATCTTGTTGAGTGCTCTGCCTAAGTCCTTTGAAATCCTAAAGGACACCATCTTGTATGGTAGAAAGGAAGCAATCACATTGGAGGATGTGATCTTGGCTGTCAAGTCCAAGTTGTTACATAACAAAACATCTCAAGGAGATAAAAGTAGCAGTGGGGAAGGATTGGCAATCAAGGGAGGTCAGAAGAAATCTGTCTCCAAGAAGGGGTCTAGTCAACCCAAGGGAGCTGATAAGGGAAAATCAGCAGTGTCAAATCAAGGGGAAGTAGTGTGCCACCACTGCAACAAACCTGGGCACTTTAAGAGTACTTGTTACAAGTACAAACAGCTTATGAGAAAATCTGGTCCTAAGAACCCTGTTGATAAGAATCAAGCAAATCAAACCCAAGATGATAAGGAGCAGAAAGGCTATGAGTCAGCTCAGTCCCTATCCATCACTTCCACTAAAGAACAGCAAGATTGGATTTTAGATTCAGGGTGTTCTTTCCACATGACTCCAAGAAGAGAGTGGTTTCAAGATTTTAAGCATCAGAATGGAGGTTCTGTGTTGTTAGGGAATGATCACACTTGCAAAGTCAGAGGTGAAGGTACAGTACACTTGAAGATGTATGATGGAGTAGTGAGGATTCTCAAGAGGGTCAGGTATGTTCCTGAACTCAAGAGAAATTTGATATCTCTTGGTATGCTGGATTCATTGGGCTATAAATTCCAGTCAGAAGATGGAGAGCTCAGAGTTTCAAAGGGGAAGCTTACTGTTCTTAAAGGTGAGAGAAGAAATGATCTCTACTTTCTTAAGGGGGGAACAGTTATTGGCAGATCAGATGTGGCAAGGGTGCAAGACAACTCAATGTTGTGGCACAGAAGATTAGGTCATGTAGGAGAGAAGGGCCTGTAGATGTTGTTAACTCTTAAATGCTTTAACATTATCAACAACATCTTAATTTGACCTTCCTTGATTTATTCTAAGTCTTTTCTGAAATGTTACATTAAATGTTGTACTAAATGCTCTCACATTCAGGAACGATTCTAGAAGCTTCTACAAGAGTCTGGAACCTGGAAGATTCCAGAAGGTTGGAGAAGGTGCTAGAAGGCTTTGGAGCATTGTAGAACGACCTGGAAGATGGCAGAATGATCTAGAAAGATCATGGAGGTTGAGGTCCTAAAAAATAGGATCTCATAATGGAAGGATCTAGAAGCTGTGTATTTCTCTATAAATACCGCCAGAACCTCTCATTTCAAAGTATGCACTATTCGAGTAACACCTCCTTGAGCGTTCAACCCTAGTTAGGAGTTATGGTCAGTAGTTGTGTCTTTTAACGTACGCCGAGGGATACCGCCTTCCAGTGTACTTTGTTCTAGTCTTGAATCGAGTGAGAGTGAATCACAAGATTAGATTAGTTCTTTAGATAGTGTTTTACACTTAAGTCTGTTTGCGGATTCAGGCACCTGCCTCGATTGTAGTTTCCGTTTGTGGAATGTTGAAGTAATTGCTGAGACATTTCACACGACATTTTTGTATAACTTAGGAACTAAGTTACTTTTCGCCGTAAGGCTTAGCATAGGTTTTGTTATTAATAAAATCTATGTTAAAAATTATTCCATTGTGTTCGTATTGTGTTTTAGTGTTTTAGACTTCCGCTGTGTACTGTGTTTATTTATTCACATTCTGTTAGAGTTAATACTACACTAATTGTCACAACATTCAGTGTAACATTGTTCTGTTTTTTACTTAAACACTAGATACCACCCCACACACACTTTCAGTTGGTATCAGAGCCGATACCTGACGACACTAGGTTAGATCCTTGCTTAAAGTGTGTTTTAGTTTATGTTAGCAATGGAAACACATCACATATCCACAGCACTTAGGCCACCCGTTTTAGATGGTTCAAATTATGCTTATTGGAAGCCTAAGATGCGTATGTACATCAAGTCAATTGATGAACGTGCTTGGAGGACTATTCTTACAGGTTGGGACGTACCAAAGAATCCAGCAGATGCCGATGGTGAAATTCAACTTAAGAAAGAAGTTGATTGGACAGCCGATGAGATAACAACAGCAGGATATAATTCTAAAGCCTTAAATGCTATTTTTACTTCTGTTGATACCTCTATGTTTAAAATTATATCTAACTGTTCTACCTCTAAGGATGCATGGGACAGGTTACAAGAGCATTGTGAAGGTTCCTATAGTGTTCGAAGGACAAAGCTTCGAATGTTGGGGACAAAGTTTGAGAATCTCCGAATGAGGGAAGATGAAACCATTTCATCCTACAACGAAAGGTTAAGTGAGATTATTAATGAATCACATTCTCTTGGTGACCCTATTTCAAATGTTAGAGTAGTACATAAGATATTAAGGTCTGTTCCTAAAAGATTTGATGCTAAAATTTGTGCTATTGAAGAAGCAAAAGATACTGATAAGTTGAGTCAAAATGAATTAGTGAGTATTCTTAGAACCTATGAAATAAACACTAATCAAACTGATGAAGCTAAAGATGATAAAAAAGTTGTTGTTTTTAAAGGAGAGACATCAAACAAATCTGAGATTCAGCCTATCATTACTGAGGTTGATTCGGATGAGGAATTGCTTGATGAATGCCTTAACAATCCTGACAGCATTGCTCTTCTTACAAAGCATTTTAATAAATTTCTTAAGAAGTCTATGCATAAATCTAAAGGAAACATTCAGCCTAAGATCCAAATCAACACATCAACACCACAACCAGAAAGGAGGAAGAGTCAATTCACACCAAGACCATCAAAGAGTGAAGGTAAACCAAGGTATGATCCTGAATTTAGAAAATCAGTTCAATGCAATGCATGTTCTGGTTATGGACACTATGCAAATGAGTGTGCCAATACCAGACTGAAGCAAAAACTGAATTTTAGTGCTACCTTGAGTGATGAATCTGATAATGATGATCTTGATGAGTTTAATGAAAATGAAAGTGCTCATTTTACCAGAATTGATTATAATGATTCCTCAGATGATGATCTGGATGATACAAATTCTGATGTTGCACCTGATGTCTTCACATCTACAGTAACATCAAAACAGAGTCACCCAGATTTGAACTGTTTTAATGGTTTTGTTGATGATGCAGGAAAAAGGATTGATGATGAGACATATCAGAAATTGTTAGATGATTGGAACTCTCAGAAACTCTCTCTGAATTCTTTGAATAAAGAGAATGAGGATCTGAAAGACACAATCACTAAGCTAGAAGTCTTACTTACCAGAAGAGATCTTGAAGTTTATAAACTGAAGGAGAAATTGATCAACTCTACTTTAAGTTTCAAAAAGTTTTCCAAGAGTGCTTCTACAGTGAATGATGCTATAGCTACTGGTAAATCTAATAATTATGGTTTAGGTTATGATGGTGAAACTGCTTCTAATTCTGAAAAAATTTTAGAAAACCTGTGAAATTTGTGAAGGCAAATGCTAGCACATCTGGTGTAACATCTGCACAAACAGAATCTCACAAGGTTAAAAGGAAGTATATTTGTCATTATTGCTTTAAATATGGTCATATTCGTCCCTTCTGCTTGAAAATGTTTAAAGATTTGAGAGCTGAATTTAAGTCATTCAGAATGTCTTCACATCCTAGGAAACATTCTGTGAAATCTGCATGGAAATCAAAAGTTACCTGTAATGTTGTTCACACATCCTTGAAAGCATGTTTACCTGATCTATGGTATTTTGATAGTGGTTGTTCTAGACATATGACAGGACAAAAAGACTACTTATCTGATTATGTGACCTTGAATGGTGGTAATGTTACATATGGTGGTGGATCAAAAGGAAAGATAATAGGAAAAGGAACTTTGAATGTTAAAGGTTTTCCTAAGCTTAAAAATGTTTTGCATGTTGATGGCTTACTTGCTAATCTGATTAGTATTAGTCAACTTTGTGATGATAATTTGCATGTAAAATTTGACAAAGAGTCTTGCTATGTTCTTAATGAAGATGATGATTGTGTAATGACTGGTATTAGGTCTGCAGATAACTGTTATCTTATTGGAACTAATGTATGCAATTTGTCAAAACATGATGAGAATGTCTTATGGCACCAAAGATTAGGACATGTAAATTACAGGTCAATGAAGAAACTAATCACATCAGATGCAATCAAAGGACTACCTAAACTGAGTTTCCAGAATACCACTGTATGTGGATCATGCCAGAAAGGTAAACAGGTAAGAGTGCCGCATAGAATGCTGTCACATTGTTCTACACATCGATGTTTTGAATTGTTGCACATGGATTTGATGGGTCCTATGGAAACTGAAAGCATTGGAGGTAAGAGATATTCCTTAGTTGTGGTAGATGATTTTTCTAGATATACTTGGATTGAGTTTTTAAGAGATAAATCTGAAACATTTGCTGCTTTTAAAGTTCTCTATAAAAGGTTCAAAAATGTGTTTAACTTAAAAGTTGGCCGTATTAGAACTGATCATGGTAGGGAATTTGAGAATAGCATGTTTAATGATTTCTGTGATAAGAAAGGTATCTTGCAAGAATATTCATCTCCTAAAACTCCACAACAAAATGGAATTGTTGAAAGAAAGAATAGAACTTTACAAGAAATGGCAAGAGTCATGCTTTTATCTAAAAGTCTTTCTAAAAGATTTTGGGCTGAAGCATTGAATACAGCATGTCATATCATTAATAGAGTTTATATTCGATCTGGTACTAATCAAACACCTTATGAGATTCTGAATGTTAGAAAACCAAGTGTGAAATATTTTCATGTATTTGGTTATGTGTGTTATATTCTGAATGATAGGGATCAACTTCACAAGTTTGATTCTAAAAGTGATAAATGTTTCTTTTTAGGCTATTCTAGAAATAGTAAAACTTATAGAGTTTATAACCTTAGGACTAACACTGTTCAAGAATCTGTTAATGTTGTGTTTGATGATGATAAAGGTCTTACAGATGATAAAGATGAAGAGGATATATCACAAGTCACTGACAATTCTGAGAATACACTGAAGTCTGATAATGCTGCACCAAATGCTAACACATCTGGAGCAACATCTATAGAACAGACAGTTGTAATTCCACAGAATGATCAGTATGTTCCCAAAACGAATCCTTCTTCAAGAATGGGGAAAAGTCATCCTTCTGACCAGATCATAGGCGATGCTGCAGTTGGAGTGCAAACAAGAGGAAGAATAAGATCGAATAAGGTAGATGTGGTAAGAACAATATGCATGTCTTCTATTTGCAATGTTGTGAATGCTGAGTGTTACTATTCTGAAATTGAACCTAAAAATGTAAATGAAGCATTAACTGATGAAAATTGGATAAATGCTATGCATGAGGAACTTAATCAGTTTGAAAGAAATGAAGTTTGGACACTTGTTCCAAGACCTAGTCATACTAATGTCATTGGAACAAAGTGGATTTATAAGAACAAAACTGATGAGTCTGGAAACATTGTTAAGAACAAAGCTAGGTTAGTTGCACAAGGTTACACCCAAGTTGAAGGTGTTGATTTTGATGAAACTTTTGCACCCGTTGCTAGGATAGAATCTATTAGATTATTACTAGCAATTGCATGTTTTATTGATATTAAACTACATCAAATGGATGTAAAAGCTGCATTCTTAAATGGCATATTAAATGAAGAAGCATATGTAGAACAGCCTAAAGGTTTTGAAGATCCACAATACCCGGATCATGTGTACAAACTAAAGAAAGCATTGTATGGTCTAAAACAAGCTCCTAGAGCATGGTATGGTAGGCTTACGGACTTTCTTGTAGAATATGGATTTATTAGAGGAGAAGCCGATAGGACTTTGTTTATTAAGCACACTGGAGAAGGATTACTAATTGCTCAAATATATGTTGATGACATTGTGTTTGGTTCAACATGTGATAAAATGCTGAACAGATTTGTTGAAGCAATGACAGCCACATTTGAGATGAGTATGGTTGGAGACTTAAATTATTTTTTAGGTCTTCAAATCAAGCAATGTAAGGATGGTATTTTCTTCTCTCAAGGTAAGTATGCTAAAAACTTAGTCAAACGGTTTGGTCTTGAAAGCTCAAAAGTAATGAAAACACCTATGGGTTCTACTTTGAAACTTTGCAAAGACAATGGTGGAAAGGATGTTGATCCAACATTGTATAGATCCATGATAGGTAGCTTACTTTATCTAACCTCTAGTAGACCTGACATTATGTATAGTGTGTGTGTTTGTGCTAGGTACCAAGCAAATCCAAAGGAATCTCACCTGAATTCAGTGAAAAGGATAATCAGATACGTTTCAGGTACAAGTGAACTAGGGATATGGTACACTAAGGACACCAACAACACATTGATTGGATACAGTGATGCGGATTGGGCTGGAGACATTGATGACAGAAAGAGTACAAGTGGAGGATGTTTCTACATGGGGAACAATCTTGTGTCTTGGCATAGCAAGAAACAAAATTGTGTTTCTCAATCCACTGCCGAGTCTGAATACATAGCTGCAGGAAGTTGTTGCACACATCTATTGTGGTTAAGTAAGATGTTTCATGACTATGGAATTGAAAACAATATCCTCACAATTATCTGTGATAACACAAGTGCTATTAACATATCTAAGAACCCGGTACAACACTCACTCACTAAGCACATTAGCATTAGACATCATTTTATGAGAGATTTAGTGGAGAAGAACATAGTTAAGTTGGAATATGTGCCTACTGAAAATCAAAATGCTGATATATTTACTAAGGCTCTTGACCATGAGAGATTCTCATTTTTGAGGAAATCTCTTGGTATGTGTAATATCTGAATAATTCTTGAGAGGATGTTGTCACAAATGCGGTAGCATTTGGGACAACAGCCTAAGGTGGTATAGTAATTATAGATTTGATTTATTTCTTATTTTCGTTGAATAATTCCTTTGTAAAATATTCTTGAATCTGAAATTTGTTTGTGCAAAAATAGGCATGTACTACACCTCTCAAAAGCTTGAAAAATTGAGAATGTTACAGCATACTAAAAGATGTACCAATTCACTGAGTAACTATGGAGCACGGAGTTCGCTACTACGATGCCTTCTTTTCAAAAGGTGAATTTGGTAAAAACATCAAGAGGTTCGTAATCCATTAAGTAAGTCTGGGGCACGGAGTTCGCTACTACGATGTACTCTACAGGAACAATGGATCAATACGAATTAGATGCTGTAGCACAAAAAGAAGAAATGCAATGAAGAGAAAAATGCTGAAAAAATTGGCTACATTGGATAGGTAAAACCTGTGAAAAACCAATGTTGAGGTGTATGTCAAATCCTTGAGCACAACATTACATGATTCAATTATATTTTTATAAGTTGTAATTATTTAATTAATTGTGGGAATTTATTTTATTTATTTATAATTATACTAACCACGTTCCTTTTATTATTTCAGATTATACACATTTTTTATTTTTAATTAATTCTAGAATATTCTTAATTTAATTAATTAATTAAGATTTTACCCCACTAACTCACCCATGATTTACTTGTGGCTGAATTTGTGGAGCATTATCCATTCAATCTAGAATTTTCTTTAAGTCAAGCCTTAATCACACGTACATTATTCCAACTACTAAGATCTCTCTATATAAATACTCCCATTTCATGTTTTTCTAAGCTTTGTAATTAATCGAGTAAGTTGAGTATTAGTTTTGCAGATTTTGTTATAAGATATTTTGTGTTTATCTCGATTCTTGTGTTGGTTCTTTTCGAATTCTTGGTTTAAATGGCAGGAAACAAGAAATTAAACTCACAGAAACCAAACTCTCCCAACTCACAACCGTCATCTTCATCCCTCTCTAATATGCATACTCTAGCTTCCATGGCTGCTTCACACGAAAATTCACCCCCAACTGCCACAACCGTCACACCCACTCCAGCTACTCCGACAACCATCCACATCCCAAACCAAGCTACACTCTCCGAGCTGAGCCAGGCGGTTGAGAATTTTTCTCAATCGATGAGATCACCTAATCCACCCATCCTCACGATTGGTGATATGTCCATTGACATCTCTCACTACTTGCGCACCCAAGAAGTGATCACTACTGCACCTTCTTCATCCACAGCCGAAAAGCCCCAAATTCCGAGCCCTAATGCTGAAACAGAGGCCCCGACTGCTGCCTCTATGGGGGAGACTGAAAAGGAGATTGAAGAATCCCCTGTTGCTGAGTCAAAGGAGCCGTCGAATGCGGAGACATCCGACAATGAGGACGCTCAAATGGAGGATGCTGAAGAATCCGACAAAACCGACTCTGACATCTCGAAATCCGACTCTGAACCGATTCCTTTCAAGAGGAATGCTGAAGAGAAGAAGAGAAAGAGGAGCCCAGTTCCAAGAAGACGATCAGGTCGAGTTTTTACTCGAGTTGATTACTCAGACTCTTTGAGGAAGAAGAAGAAGCTAGGTGGTGATGTTGCTGAACCAATTCAGGTCTTCTCTGAATCTGAAGAAGAAGTGGTGATTGAGAAGCCAACTAAGAAGAAAGCTGATCCTAAGGGGAAGGGAAAGGCAAAGGTTGATGCTGTTCGAACAATGCCTGAATAACCAGAACATGATTCTGATTCTGAAATGGAGATTTGTCTCAGGGATATACAACAAGCCCTGAAGAAGAATGCTGCCTCACATGCTGAATCAAGTGCTCCAGCACCAGAACCTGATGATGGAGGTGATTCAAGCAGTGCAGCTTCTGACAAAAGCTCTGAAAAGGAAGGGGAATCAAGCTCTGAATCAAGCTCTGAAGAGGTGAAAGAACCAAGCTCAAAGGACACTACTTCTGAGGAAGGTAATTCTGAAACTGAAGTAGATTCTGATATTGATGGATTGGTTGATAAGATAACTAGGTTGTCTAGGAGGAAATTGTTGATGGAAAGGAGAATTCATATTTCTGATTTTGAGAGTAAGAATTTGATTCAATTCTTAGAGGATAGAAAGTTGATGAAAGCTCTGAACTTGTGTGATACTTTTGTTTCTGATTGGGTGTATGAGTTTTATGCTTGTCTGAGGAAGAGTAATGGTAGGAGGAGTTCTCGTTGGTATGGAAATATACAGTTTAGGGGGAGTACAGTTCCATTTACACCAGAGTTAATTAATGACTTCTTAGGCATAGAACCAGTACTTGATGATGATGAACCTGATTTGGATGTTGTTACTGCTTCTATGACTGGTGGTTTGTTGACTAGATGGAGAAATGGAATGTTGGCCAAGGACCTTACTTCTCTTTATTCTGTATTGCATAAATTGATAGTTTATAATTGGATACCTTCCACCAACTCTACCAAAGTGACAAAGGATCAAGCAATCTTGCTTTATAGGATAGTGGTTTTGAAGAAGTTTAATTTGGGATTGACTATTTTCCACCACATGATGAAGTTTAGTGGTGACATTTCTGATAAAGGAAACCTTCCATACCCTGTGCTTATATGTTCATACTTGAAGATGCATGGTTTTAGCCCTAAGAAGACTGAAGTTCTTAGAGGTAAGGTTCCTTTATACACCATTTCACCTGCTTTGCTCATTGGTGAAAGAGTGAAAGATCTGCCCTTGCACAATCCTGAAAGTTCTTCTCAAAGACCAGCTCCTGCTCAACCTCAACCTCAACCCTCATCAGCACAGAGACCTGAACAGAACACAGCTGCACCTAATGCTGCACCAGATACTGAGAACATTGGTGGTAACACTGACACCACTTTTTCTGTTCCCAGATCTTTTATATTACTGCAGTTACAGCACTTACAGGACCAGATTGATGAGCTCCAGTTCATCAAAGACAAGTGGACCAGGCTACTTTCCACTACAACAGGGGGAGTACCACCTTCCACTTCAGCTAGAGCTTCTGGAGTTGTTATTGAAGAGCTGAATCCTGAAGATGTTGAAGGTGTACCTGATGCTGCTCCTGCTACAGAGAATGGAGGAACTGCTGCTGCTAACAATGTTGTTGCACTCTTTGCATCAACTTGTTTCATTGAGGAACCAGAGGAGGCTGATGAAGACAAGTTTGCAGATGCTGCTAAAGATGATGAGGATATGGAAATCCTCTATGCTGATATCTAGAACAGATGATGCAAGACAGGGGGAGTACTGAAGTACAGATGGCACATGTGCAGGACCTTGATGCTGCTGTTATTGTTATAGCAATTCATGCCATTTTCAGTCCTACTTTTGTTTTTGTTATTCTGTTATGTTTAAGTTAAAATTCTGTTTATTCTGATACAATATTTACTGTTTCTAGTTGATAGGTTGTCTATATTTATCTTGCTTAAATTAGTTTGCACTAATGATATTTGATTACTGCTTATTGCTTAATTTGTTTTCCTATCATTAATTGCTTACTGCATGATGAATATGCCTTGTTTAGTTTTTTTTTTTTTTTTTCATAGTTTTGTTTGCTCTGATTATATTGTTTAGTCCTTGTTTGTTTTTGTTTGTCTGTTTTTGAGTCTTACATAAGTCTTAGAACTAATCTGGTATATACCCTTATATGCTCTGATTTAATCTTTGATTTTTTGTAAAAGTTAATTGTTTGTAAACAAGTGTACTATTTATACTTGTTTTGGTTTTGAATAAGATTACTTTGATCTTATGGCACGGATCTTAGTAAAATTATTCTTGATCTTCTTTTGATTTGATCAAACGGTTACAACAGGTATTGTCTTGACTAGTATTTAGCTTTGATGTTCAACATACCTAAATACATAATACTGAGTATGTATAGAAATATATGTGCATCAGGTGTGTTGTAGTCGAAAGGTCAAATTGGGGGAGATTGTAGATGTTGTTAACTCTTAAATGCTTTAACATTATCAACAACATCTTAATTTGACCTTCCTTGATTTATTCTAAGTCTTTTCTGAAATGTTACATTAAATGTTGTACTAAATGCTCTCACATTCAGGAACGATTCTAGAAGCTTCTACAAGAGTCTGGAACCTAGAAGATTCCAGAAGGTTGGAGAAGGTGCTAGAAGGCTTTGGAGCATTGTAGAACGACCTGGAAGATGGCAGAATGATCTAGAAAGATCATGGAGGTTGAGGTCCTAAAAAATAGGATCTCATAATGGAAGGATCTAGAAGCTGTGTATTTCTCTATAAATACCGCCAGAACCTCTCATTTCAAAGTATGCACTATTCGAGTAACACCTCCTTGAGCGTTCAACCCTAGTTAGGAGTTATGGTCGGTAGTTGTGTCTTTTAACGTACGCCGAGGGATACCGCCTTCCAGTGTACTTTGTTCTAGTCTTGAATCGAGTGAGAGTGAATCACAAGTTAGATTAATTAGTTCTTTAGACAGTGTTTTACACTTAAGTCTGTTTGCGGATTCAGGCACCTGCCTCGATTGTAGTTTCCGTTTGTGGAATGTTGAAGTAATTGCTGAGACATTTCACACGACATTTTTGTATAACTTAGGAACTAAGTTACTTTTCGCCGTAAGGCTTAGCATAGGTTTTGTTATTAATAAAATCTATGTTAAAAATTATTCCATTGTGTTCGTATTGTGTTTTAGTGTTTTAGACTTCCGCTGTGTACTGTGTTTACTTATTCACATTCTGTTAGAGTTAATGCTACACTAATTGTCACAACATTCAGTGTAACATTGTTCTTTTTTTACTTAAACACTAGATACCACCCCACACACACTTTCAGGGCCTACTTGAGCTAAGTAAGCAAGGATTGCTATGTGGTGACAAGATCACAAAGCTTGATTTGTGTGAGCACTGCATTCTTGGAAAATCCAAGAGATTGAAGTTTGGGAAGATTTCACACTCTACCAAAGGAATTTTGGACTATGTCCATTCAGATTTATGGGGGCCAGCTAGGAATCAGACCAGAAGTGGTGGGAGATACTTCATGTCTATCATAGATGACTACTCAAGAAAGGTATGGATCACTATCCTGAAATCCAAGTCATAAGCATTTGAAAAATTTAAGGAATGGCTCACTGAGGTGGAGAATATTTCTGGAAAGAATCTCAAGCATTTGAGAACTGATAATGGGCTGGAGTTCATATCAGAAGAGTTCAATGTTTTCTGCAAGAAGAAGGGTATAGTGAGGCATAGAACAGTACCGGGTACACCTCAGCAGAATGGAGTAGCTGAGAGAATGAACCAGACTTTGCTTGAGAGAGTTAGATGCATGTTGAGCAGCTCTGGATTGCCTAAAGTATTTTAGGGAGAAGCAGTGTCAACAGCAGCATATTTGATAAACAGAAGCCCTTCCTCAGCTGTGCAATTTAAAACCCCAGAAGAGTTATGGTCTGGCCATGCAGCTGAGTACAGTAATTTGAAGGTGTATGGTTGTTCAGCATATGCCCATGTCAAGCAAGATAAGCTTGAGCCTCGAGCCCTGAAATGTGTGTTCATAGGATATCCTTCAGGTGTGAAAGGATACAGATTGTGGTGCCTAGAAGCTGGAATGCAGAAGTGTATTATCAGCAGAGATGTAACTTTTGATGAGAATAGAATGCCATTGAAAGAGAAGGCAAGCTCCAGTACAGCACACAACAAACCAGATGAGACACAAGTGGAGGTGGAGCATGGTGACATCAGAACACTAACTGAAGAGCAGATTGATCCAGATGAGGAGGATACTACTTATAGTGATAATGATCTTCATGACTATCAGCTCACTAGGGACAGAACCAGAAGAGAAGTCCACCCACCTCAGAGGTATGGTCAAGCTGACATAGTATCATTTGCATTATGTGCAGCTCTTTAGGTGGAGTCTTTGGAGCCTAAAACTTACACAGAAGCCATAAACTGCCATGACAAAGAGAAGTGGTTAGTTGCTATGGAGGAAGAACTGTTATCTCTAAACAAGAACCAGACTTGGGAGATTGTTGAGAGACCTAAGAACAAGAAACTTGTTGGGTGTAAGTGGATCTACAAGAAAAAGGTGGAGGCTCAGAGAGGTGGCAAGATTAGGTACAAGGCAAGACTTGTAGCTAAAGGATTTACACAGAAAGAAGGTATTGACTTTAATGAAATCTTCTCACCTGTTGTAAAGCATTGTAGCATCAGAATCTTGTTGGCTATGGTTGCTCAATATGAATTGGAGCTGCATCAGATGGATGTGACCACAGCATTTCTTCATGGGACCTTAGATGAGAAGATCTACATGAAAATACCAGAAGGGTTGGACATAGAAGATGGAGGAGACAAAGTGTGCTTACTCAGAAAATCACTCTATGGCCTCAAACAAAGCCCTAGACAATGGTACTTAAGGTTTGATGAGCACATTTGCTCAATTGGTTTTGCAAGAAGCTTGTATGACAGTTGTGTTTACTTCAGGAGAGTTGGGAGTTCAGTTACCTATCTTCTGCTGTATGTAGATGATATGTTAATAGCTGGGGAGTCTATTAACAGTATCAATCAGGTGAAAGAGATTCTCAAAAAGGAGTTTGAGATGAAAGATCTTGGTGAAGCTAAAGTGATTCTTGGGATGGAGATCAGTAGAGTTGAGGGTGCAATTCAGCTTAGTCAGCCTACCTATCTGAGGAAGGTGTTAGAGAGATTCAGGATGAATCAAGCTAAGTCAGTTTCTACACCAATTGGTCAGCATCAGAAGCTATCAAATCAGATGTGTCCCAAGAACAGCCAAGAAAGAGCTCAGATGAGTAAGGTTCCTTATGCCAGTGCAGTAGGGAGTTTAATGTATGATATGGTGTGTTGTAGACCAGATTTAACTCATGCAATAAGTGTAATCAGCAGATACATGAGTGATCCAGGTTTAAGTCATTGGGAGACAGTTAAGTGGGTCATGAGATATGTTCTGGGAACAGCTGAGAAAGGTCTGAAATTTCAGAAGATATCAGATGAGGGAGAAGCACTTGTGGGATATGTTGATGCCGACTATGCAGCCAATATAGACACAAGAAAGTCTTTGACAGGGTATGTATTCACCTTATTTGGTACAGCTATATCATGGAGGTCAATACATCAGTCCGTAGTTGCATTATCTACTACAGAATCAGAATATGTAGCCTTGACTGAAGCAGTAAAGGAGAGCATGTGGCTTAGGGGGATCTTGAAGGAGTTTGGTATATCACAAAGAAGTGTGACTGTCTTTTGTGATAACCAAAGTGCAATACATCTTGCAAAGCATCAGGGGTATCATGAGAGAACTAAACATATAGATGTAAAGCTGTACTTTGTAAGAGATATTGTTGAGAAGGGGGTGGTCCAGGTAGTGAAGATTGCTACAGAGGAGAACCCTGCTGATGCGTTCACTAAGGCATTGCCAAAAGAGAAGTTTGGCTTGTGTCTTAGACTTATTGGACTGCATTAATTCCTCTGAGAAGAAGGCTACTGTTCTTGTGGCAGAATATCAGTAGTGGAGGCTATTCTTTGAGGAAAATAGTGTTGGTGATTTTGTTTTGGTGGAGATTAGTTCGATTATGAGCTAAAGGTGGAGAATTGTGAGTGTTATCTCATAATCTCAAAATCAGCACAGTAACTACTGAGCTGATAGGATCAGATAAGATGACTTAGGCCTTATCAGATGAGTTGAAGGGTTTCAATCAGATGAGAAGGTGATGCTTAGAGTTCAGCACAGTACTGGACTAAGATCAGTACTTCAGCAGACTGGACTAAGATCAGTACTTCAGCAGAGTGTACCAAGATCAGTACTTCAGCAGAGTAGATCAGCTCAGTACCAGATCAGCACAGTACCAGGTCAGCACAGTACTTGGGTCAACACAGTACTTGGTCAGTGCAGTTAAGATCAGCACAGTATGGAGTCTATCAGCAGAGTTAGCTTTTGATCATCAGAGCAGAAGAGTTGGGTATCAGAACACTAAGTAGTGATCTGATCTTTATGGGCAAGTCTTCTGGTTCGAAGTTAGTTAGTTTAACTAACAGTTTTACAGTTACAACAACTTGAGGGCATAACTACCATTTCAGTTGGGCAGTAACAGAGCACATGGGTTTTTACAAGCGGTTGCAAACGGTTGATAACTACTCAAAACAGTTCCTAACAGCAGCAACTACCTTTGGTCTTTATATACTCTTGTTTGTGTACATTGTAAAGGTTGATTTTTGGATTGAGAGATTTAGTACGTTATTGTATTCTTTGAGTTGTGTGAGTTCACGAGTGAAGTGAGGAAATATCCAATTCCGAGTGAATGAGTGTGTAAACATTCTTTATCAATCAAAGAAGTACTATCTGATCCAGTGGATGTAGATCACATTGATCGAACCACTTAAATCCTTGTGTGTTGTTTGTCTCGTTGATTACTTTTCTTAATTACTATCCTAGAGCAGTTATTTCTTCTATATTCAAGTTTTTTAATTAGTTAGAGACGTCTAACCGATCGGAATCTAGCTTGACAGTTATATACAAGGAAAGATATAAACAATAAGTGTTATATACAAGGAATGAGTCAATCATTCCTTAATACTAACTAACTATCTTGATCAACAAGTTATCTTAGCACATGTGTTCCTTGTAAAGTATCACGTGTAAGGTGTGTCTACTCAACTGATAGTGCAACACTCAACTGATGTACTCATCTGATATACTCACCGGATGTACAATATTTAACAACAAAGGGATCGTCCAATTAGCAATTGGGGTAAACAGTTGGGACTCCTTGACTGCCATTTGGGATGACATAACCCACCAGGAGAGGTATTTGAAGAACGCGGTCAATCGCTGCAATAAGCCAAGAGAAGACAATGTTGCACAACATTGAGAGGGGTCCCAGTCCATCCACGAGCACGGGCTTTTCATCGTAAGTATTGATGATTAATTATTACTCCCTTTGTCCCGTATTAACTTTCATAGGTAGGTGGACACGTAAATTAAGAAAGTGTAATAATGAGTGGAGATTTTAGGGGTAATTTTGTAAAACTTTATGTATATAGTAAATAATGAGTTGACTTTTGTGTATGTGTGGAGAAAAAGTAATGGCATTTGTGTAAAATTGAGGATATTCTAAGGGTGGAGTTTATAAAGGGTTTTCCATTTTAAGGGTGTGAAAGTTATTGTGGGACGTCCCAAAAAGGAAAGTGTGAAAGTTATTGTTTATATTAATTCTTTTTAATTTTATTTATATATTTTGTAATAAGAGCGAGAGGCGGGACCTGCTCTGATTCACCTAGAGCGGTTACAACTCCCTCATATGTTCGATCTGGAGATGTAGACGTCCACGTACCAACGCACGACCAAGCTACAACAAACGAAACCCGAGCTTCAGGTGATTATTAAGGCGGAAATGAAAAAGGTGATCGAACATCGTTAGAGTCTTAGGGTATGTTGTCTCCCGATCAATGTGCTACAATAACCATTGTCAGTACGTACCTCCCGATGTTGCTCCCAATATGATCCTTCCTAGTGTCGCTTCCGGTGGCTTCGATGATGAGAACATTATAATGACGAGAACGAAGAGTATGGCGACCTGGACGACAAGTACTCATACTGAACAATTTGTATTTAATATTTAATAGGAATTTATTAAGTGTATTTTGAGTGCTTATTTATTACCAAATTAATTCCGCTGCAAAGTTTATATAAATATATGCATATTTTGGTCCAATTAATCGGTTTAAATCTAGCCTACAATGTTCTCAAAAAATTGGGATGGGATAGACACCCGCCCGGGCGGTCTGCTTGCACGGGTTCGAACCTAGTTACACAAATCTTTTTTTGGATTTGTGACGGAAAATATTACTCCCTCCGTCCCAGGATTGTTTGCACCAAAAATGGGGCACGCAAACTAAGAAAAAGGTGTAATGAGTGGAGAGTTGAGGGGTAATTTTGTAAACTTTTATGAATAAAGTAAAGTGAATGATTGGATTGAGGGTAAAAGTAATGGCATTTTGTGTAAATATGTGAATATTGTGAGGGTGGGGTTTATGAAAAAGTTTCCTTTTTAGGTAGTGCAAACAATTGTGGGACGGACGAATAAGGAAAGAGTGCAAACAATTGTGGGACAGAGGGAGTATATTTTTAATTTAAAATAATATTAAAATTATTTACGACAAAATTTTGATCTGGCAGGTTACAGGTCGCTATCAATTTGCGATGAAGACTCCCGTCGCAAATTTGCGATGAGCATTTCGGTCGTAAATTTGCGATGGATTTCAAAATTTTGTCGCAAATTGAAAGTGTGTGTGCGTGCGAAATCAGAGATGTTGTCTGTCGTGTTGGCACTGTCCAGACAACACTATGCAGCGGAAATTAAATTACACGTGGTGAAAATGAAAGTATTCAAAATTTGTGTAGATTATAAAATAAGTTATGCTATTCACTATATAAAAATATGTGAAACGAATTACAACCTCTTAGAGGTGTACAAAAATACTTCAATGAGTGTAAATAATTTACTAGATCCTACGAAACTATAGATCCTACGAAACTATCTCCCTCATAGATCTATGCATATAACCTAGTAAATAAGACCATAATTAACATATATACTACTATTCGGGTTTATAATAGTATGAAAATCTATAAGAAGAAACAAGTGTTTTCCTAACTAGAAGCGTATAAAGTGTTTTATAGACTAGTAATCAAATATAGCTTTTCTTCTTATGTATCTTGTGTTGAGGCAGTTACGGTATTTATAAGCATGAGGTACGAACTGCCTTCAACTCCTATGATCATCACAGCCGTGAGATCAAGCGGTTATGATTAACTTCTCTTCACATCTCCTTGAATGTAGGACTTGTTATTTTATGTCTAATAACTTCTCACTCCCACACAGCTGCGTGACCTGGTGTTGCCCACGTCTTCTAACTGCACTAGGGACATTACTAGACAACAAGTGTAAGATCGGAGTTAGTGAGAAAAGGAAGGGCAATTTTTTATGTTGTCATAAGTACGTGTTGGGAACATTAGTTACAACACTCGGCTGTTAGTGTTGGATCATTTTACAAAACACTTAATTATATCAACATCAACACAAATCTTTGCAACGAGTGTTTTTGTGACGATTAAAATTCATTGCAAATGCAATTTGCGACAGTTTTCCCGTGGCAAATCAGAGTGTTATTTTAGGTTGTGTTTGGATGGAGGGATTAATTAGGTATGGATTTTAAATCCATGATCTAAATCCACTCCACCTGTTTGGATTAAATGAATGGATTTCAAATATTTAGCATCTTTTTTAGTTAAGATTGAGAGGATTTCAAATTCTCACTAAAACCATGTCATTTGAAATCCATCAAATTTTAAATCATTTCATTTGAAATCCCCTCATCCAAACACAGCCTTAGTGTTAGTTATGATATTTAATCACAATGTTTCATCTGTTTGCACCAAGTCCTACATTTAATAAATATTATATTAAATTGTTTATCTTATTTCAAAGGTAATGTTTACATTGCTTGAAAGGACAGGTGATTTAAGCTTGACCGTTCCTAAGACCCTTATCCTTGTTCGATCCCAAGTAGGCGTGGAGAGCTAAGACCCAGTCAGACATTTGTCCTGCCCTTCGTAAATGCGGCACACGTTGAAAATGACGGTCGTGGGCGGAGGTAGGCTAAGACTATTATCATTTAAAAGAAAGCCTTTTCAAATTCCACTAAAGACGGATTGAGAGAAGAATACCTATTCTATCTAGGAGGGGACCACGGATAACTTCTTATCTTTGACATGAGACTCGTGCAATCGAAGAACGGAGCTCTCCTGACTTAAGGGGAAAGACTTCCATCTTCCTTTTTGGACCCACTCCCTATAGTGTAGAAGAAGTGTCGCCCTATCTTTATTAATGGAACCCAATCAAACAGCTTTATAAAGTTGCCCCATATGCCATTTTTAACGTAGATGCCACCCCTTCTTGCTTCCCAGTTGCAGTGGCCATTAGTACATCGAACACTCCATTTCATCATAAATGCATCAAATCCGATCGACCTGCTTCCCACCCCACCAAATTAAGATGGCAATTGAATAAGGTGTTGCCGAAAAAAGACCATTCATAATACTCGTTCGATTTGAGTGTATGATATCCAAGATCGTCGTCTTTAGATTGGCAGTGCAATTTCAGTGTTGCATTGGGGAGTTTGTTAGTCACATGAACAATGTATCCAGGACTAGCTACACGTACATATTTTAGCTGCTAATAATGTCATTTCTGAAAACTAGTCTATGATTTTTCATCATGATCATGAGCAACTGAAATTAATCCAAATTGGATTGAAAATCACAAATATTTGACTATTTAAATACGTAGTAATTTTGTATCAGGATATCAAACTTATTACTTATAATAAATGAAAGTGCAAGTTTTTGTCACTCAGTTAATTTTGATAGTATAATGCAATTATGAGGTTTGGAATATTTGTATATGTTACACCAGGTCAAAGAAGTCAATTTTTTGACAACTCAATCCTAGTCACCAGCTTGCGTGGCGACGACTAGTCAACCAAGTCAAACGACGACTAGTCAACATTATGAAGAAAATGTAAGTGTGTGCTCGCCCTAGAGTTGTTGACGAGCACATTCAATGTTATCTAGAAAGATAAGCAATTAATTAGGATCATTCAAGAGTGGGCGAGCAGGTCAATTCCCATGGAGAAGTTGTGACGACCAGGGTCTACGGCGACCACCATGGCCCAACTCCTTGCTGAGGGCGAGGACGACCACCACTAAGGCGGTTTAGCATCGAACCGACAGCCCAGAAGCAATAAATGCGATGTCCCATCATCTGTTTGATGGGATCTCAGGGCCAATATGTGCCCGCCAAAAAACCAAGTATATAATGCCTAAAAGGCTCATTGTAAAGATAAGTTGAAATTCCTACACCCAAACCAAAGCAATACACCTCCAAAGCTCTCAAAGCTCTTTAGCTTCTCCAAGAAGCTACATCTATTGTTCATCATTTGTTCTTCATATATTCATCACAAATCATCCGATTAATCTCCTAATACGCGTAATAACCCCGACATAAATTACATGTTTGTTTAGTGCTTACGAAGTCCACATCCAGATCATCCGATCAAAAGCACATACAACAGTATCCTTAGATAAGTAGCTGATACAAATTTCTTTAGTAGACTTTAAATTCTTATATTCACTTACGTATTTAAAATCTCTCTAAGGGAAATCCTCATTAAGGACAAAACTCGAGAAATTTTGTTGCAAATACACCAAAACGACATCGTTTTACTCATATTACACAAATTCTACCATGCAATTGAGTGTATAGATACACTTGGATGTTAATGTTCACTTTACTAAATTTAACATTTGACCCAATTCTATAGAGTTCAAATCCAATTGTATAGGTACAACCAATTGCAACCAAGTATCACTTTATATATTATGTACATATTTTTATATTTATTTATATGTGTATATCTTTATATGGAAATGATATAATGTTCATAATGGGCGCTATTTTTTGGGTCCACCTCTTACGTGTCATTGGCACATCAAAATAATCTTGTTTTTATATTTAGTTTGATTTAATTTTATCCGTATTAGATAAAATCTCCATGTAAATAGGAATAAAATCCATTCATTCCATAAACGCTGAAAACAGAACACAAAAAATATGAACGAATTATCATCCGTCATTTAAAAAATACTAAAACGATAATACAACATCAGAAACGGTGAGAATCGGAAAAATTGAAGCATTGTATAGTGTATACAATAGAGAAAAATGCACTTTTGGTCCCACCATCAACGTACACTCATGATTTTGGTTCCAACATTTTGAATTTTAGTCCTGAAAGAGAAAAACTTGACACATTTGATCCCAACATCGAAAAAACTGACACATTTGGTCCCACCCACGTTAAATGTTGACGGAAAGACTCACGTGACCGTTAGTCATTTATTTTCTCATTAAAAAATAGTAAAAAATATTATTAAAAATTAAAAAATATGTAAAATTAAAAATTTTAAAAATCTAAAAAATTCTAAAATGTGTAAATGAAAAAAAAAATCCCTCACTCGTCTCTCCAAAACCTATGGCCCGCTCATGTGCCTCCGCCTCAACTTCATCAACACCGTCGTTGTCTCCTCCAAGGCTCCACCGCCATGGCCAAAGAAGTCCTGCAAAATCAGGACCTCGCGTTTTCCAGTAGAAACATCCCCACGCCATTCACGCACACGACCATTTTAAGTACTCCCTCATCTGGCTTCCGGCGGCCTCGCGATGGCGCAGCCTCCGTAAATCGCTGAACTCCAACATTTTCTCCGGTTCACGCCTCGTTGCGAACCAGAACCATAAACGGCAGTAACGATAGCCCTGAAGAAATCGATTGTACTCACATTGAACGCATGTTCTTGGTCAGTTCTTCGTTAATTTTACACATTTTATAATTTTTTTTATTTTTAATAATATTTTTTACTATTTTTTAATGGGAAAATAGTTACTGGGACTAATATCGCTAAAGCTGACTAACGGTTGACTAAGGTCAACTAACGGTTGACTAACTTTGGGACCAAATGTGTCAAATTTTTCTCTTTCATGACCAAAATTCAGAATGTTGGGACCAAAATCATGAGTGCCTGTGGATGGTGGGACCAAAAGCGCATTTTTCTGGTATACAATAAATACACATAATTTTAATCGTGTTTGACTAAATTCTTCTATAAAATGCTTAGCGTGATTACGAGAGTTTAGTAAACAAAATACATGTATAATGTCATGATGAGCAATTTTTTTAAAGTTTTTAATGTCCAAGGGGTCTAAACTGGTTTTTTTAGATGAATATATTCATTCCCGTCTCAATATATATTCATTAAATTTCGGCAGTAAAATCTTCACATTCTCCTAAATCAGATGACCGCTTCTGATGAGAACTAAGATTATATCACACCAAAATATTAATGGTGGATGATGATCCGTTCATATTTTCGCAAATATTTATATTTTTTAAATAATATTAAAATTATTTGCGATGAAATTTTGACCCAGCGGGTTACAAGTCGTTATCTATTTGCCCGAAAAAGACTCCCATCGCAAATTCGCGATGAATATTTCGGTCGTAAATTTGAGATGGATTTCAAATTTTCGTTGCAAATCTTTGCGATGAGTGTTTTTGCAACGACTCAAAATTCATCACAAATGCAATTTGCGACAGTTTTCCCGTCGCAAATCAGCACGTTTTTTAGTGTTAGTTATGATATTTAATCACCATATTTCGTCTGTTTACACCAATTAAGTCCTACATGTAATAAAAAGTAATCTTATTTCAAATGTAATGTTATATACATATGTAATTATTTCCAATCAAAGAGCTTTATAAAGCCGCCCTCTGCGCCATCTTTAACGTAGATTCCATCAGTTCTTGCTTCCCAGTTGCATTGACCACAATTACATCGAATACTCCATTTCATTGTAAATGCATCAAATGCCACCTCCTTGTTACCCCACCAAACATGGCAAAAGAATAAGGTGGTGCCAAAAAAATTGGCATTGAATGACCAATTATAGTCCTCGTTCGATTTAAGTGTGTGATATCCAAGATCGTCGTCTTTAGATTGGCAGCGCAATTTCAGTTCTGCATTGGGGACTTTGTTGGTCACATGAACAGTATATCCAGACTTAGGTATACATATTTGAGCTGCTAATATCATTTCTGAAAAAATGCTAGTGCATAGAATAAAAAAAACTATATGATTTTTCATTATCATGACTAAGTGAAACTAATCCAAATTGGATTGAAAATCACAAATATTTGACAATTTAAATACAATGTGGGCAGTGTTGCCTCTATTTCTATTGGGATATGTTTAATAGTAAAGATTGTGATTAGTATTAAGGGGGAGATTATGTGAATCGATTCATATTTATGGAGAAAAAAATTATTTACGTCCCGTAACTTTTACCTTTTTTGAAAAACGTCCCAAAATAGTTAAAATTTTAATTTACGTCACATAACTTTTTCAATTGCTTAATTTACATCCAATTTTTGCTGGAAATCCCCAAATTTATGTAAATGGGACGTAAATTGAGCAATTAAAGAAGTTATGGGACGTAAATTAAAATTTTAACTATTTTGGGACGTTATGCAAAAAAGATAAAAATATTCAACAAATGTGTACAATTCACTATAAAATTAATTATGTAGTTTATGTTATACAATCAAATAAAAAAATAATTAATTTATTCATAAATTAACTTATTTTAATATAAAAAATAATTCATTTATTCATAATTTAATTAATTATTATAAAATCAATTAACTTACCTAATTCAAATTATTAGAAAAATTATTAACTTACCTAATTAGAAAAATATTATAATTACAATATAAGTATTATAAAATTATTTATTTTAACGTAATCAAATAAATATAAAAATTTATCTAAGTATTACACAAAGTATGTCCACATATTTATGTACGAATTAATATCAAATTAAAAATTATATAAATAAAAATGAAAAACAATAAAATTAACAAATTGTTAAAAAATATATTGTTCATCATCATCTTTCAATTACCATAATGATTTATTTGAGTATATTTGAGTATTTTTGGATATATTTGAGTATTTTTTGATTTATTTGGGGATTTTAAATATTTGTGGATTTTTGTAGTTTAGGGTTTCTAATAATGATTTATTTGGGGATTTTAAATATTTGTGGATTTTAAATATTTGGGTGAGAATTTTGGATATATTTGAGTATTTATAATACTTATACTGTAATTATAATTTTTTTCTAATAAGGCAAGTTAATAATTTTTCTAATAATGAATTAGGTAAGTTAATTGATATTTATAATAATTAATTAATTTATTTATGATTTTTTTTATTTGATTGTATAACATAAATACATTAATTTTATAGTGAATTATACACATTTGTTGAATATTTTTATCTTTTTCGCATAACGTCCCATTTTAATTAAAATTTTTAATTTACGTCCCATAACTTCTTTAATTGCTTAATTTACGTCTCATTTACATAAATTTGGGGATTTTCAGTGAAAATTGAACGTAAATTAAGCAATTGATAAAGTTATGGGACGTAAATTAAAATTTTAACTATTTTTGGGTGTTTTTCAAAAAAGGTAAAAGTTACGGGACGACGTAAATAATTTTTCTCATATTTATGTGAATATTATTCTTTGTATCTTTGTATTTATTATTTTGATTGGTGTAATTTATTGTTGTATATATAAATGACATTTTCCAATCACCAAATCAAGTGATCATACTATATTCAATCTCACAATTAGACTGAATTAATGATGACGTTTGATAAATAGCTGATACAATTTAATGAAGGTGTCACCCGGTTAATTTCTAGTATAATGCAATTATGAGGTTTGAATTAATTGATGATATCCTTTGATAAGTAGCCGATGATACAAATTTCATTAGTACACTTTAAATTCTTATTTCCACTTACGTATTTAAAAGTCCCTCTATGGACTATGGGAAGATCCTCTTTAATAACACATAATCATTTTTGTGATGATTTTTAGACGTTTAATATATTTCTAAAATGTAAAAATTTAAACATTGAGGTTTCGTGGTGTAGTTGGTTATCACGTCAGTCTAACACACTGAAGGTCTCCGGTTCGAGTCCGGGCGAAGCCAACTTATTTTTTTGTCTTTTTTTATTTTGACAGTTATTTGAATAATTATGTGTGATTTGCACCAATCCAAATTACATAGAATAGAAATAATTATTTGACTAGTGCAATGGATTATTCATACTACTCAATATCCGTTAAACGAGTCAACATCGTTAAATACTCGATTTACTAACGAGTCGGCTTGAACTCGACTCGTTAGGCTCGATATCTATTTTTTTTTTCTTTTAGGCTCTACTTGATGGGCTCGTTAGACTCGATAACGAGTTGAGTTGAGCTCGTCAATGTTATCGACACGTGCTCGGCTTGAACTTTAAGTTCTCAGTTCGGTTCGGCTCAACTCGAATAACAACTCTAACTCCTAGTATGGAAATAACCCACAAAATTGATACACTCACAATATCATTTTATTCTAAAAAATTGTCACACATATTGAGCCCAAATTTTTCTCTACATCTCATCAAATTTATTTTACACCTTATTAAATCACGTAAAATACCTTTAATTTATTACGGAATGGAGGGAGTATTGGTCTTTAGGCTATTTTATTTTCCAATAAATTAATATATTTGGCTATTTAACCTCACCCAATCATCATTTCACTACAAAAAACGCGGAGTTTCCCGACGGAAGGCTACCGACGGAATCCATTCTGTCGGTCGGACCGACGGATCGCCGACAGAATTCTCGAATCGACTGACTCCCGACGGAATACAAGATCCGTCGGGACCGGCCGACGGACTTCCCGACGGAATTTAGTTCCGCAGCCAAACGGTGTCGTTTCGCCTTGCTTGGCGACAGATTTTTTCCGTCGGTCGTTCAAATTTCGACTGCCGACGGAAATATCCGTCGGTAGCCGACCCGCTTTGAATGACACATTAATATTCGCGTGCTACCGACGGAAATATCCGTCGGTAGCCGCACCGCTTTGACTGACTAATAAATATTCGTGTGCTACCGACGGAAATATCCGTCGGTAGCCAAAATTTTTTTTTTTTATAAGAACTGCCGAAGAGAGGCAGTTCTTCCCCCATAAGGGAAAAAAAAAAATTTTGCTTTCGTCCCCCTCTCCCTGTTCGTCTCCTGTTCGTGGATTTTCTTGTGCGTGGTGCGTGGATTGATCGACAAAGGGCATTACGATTATCTACTCCAATTTTCTTCAATTTAAACGGTACGTTTTTTCTTAATTAATTTTAATTAAGTTATTGTATTATAAATTGCATGTTAATTATTATAAATTGCATGTTAATTATTATAAAACTTCATGTACGTAGTTGATGAATATATATGTATAATTCATTCAAATATATGTTTTTTATTGGTTAATTGTAATTAATTAATGTATGTTAGTTCAAATATATAATGTAGTTTTGTTAGTTCGTTTTGATAATTAAACTAGGTTATTATTGTTGATTAAATTAGTAATTATTCTTATAAGTAGAGGTTATAAATTGCATGTTAATTATTATAAAATTTCATGTACGTAATTGATGAATATATATGTATAATTCATTCAAATATATGTTAGTACGTGGATTATATGTTTTTTATTGGTTAATTGTAATTAATTAATGTATGTTAGTTCAAATATATAATGTAGTTTTGTTAGTTCGTTTTGATAATTAAACTAGGTTATTATTGTTGATTAAATTAGTAATTATTCTTATAATTAAACTAGGTTATTATTGTTGATTAAATTAGTAATTATTCTTATAAGTAGAGGTGTTGTAAATATAGTAATTATTGTTATTGTTTAAATTAAGTAACGTGATTTAAATATGGTAAATTATTGATTTCATTAGTAACGTGATTTTGTTATTGATTAAATTAGGAAATTATTGACTTAAATTACTAAAATGTTATTAATTAAAATAGAAAATTATTGATTTCATTACTATATTAATTATTGACTAATTTATTATACTTTTAAATTTTATTTATTAAAATAGATGAGTCAAGATGCTAGTGGGGCCTCAGGATCTCGACGTAGGAGAGGCTCACTTAGGCCTGTTGAGCCTGCTACGTTGACGTCGTCGGCATCCGTTCCACAGCATTCGCCACCGTCATCTCAGTCGTCGGCAGCTCGTGGACATCCCACGCGGCCGGCCCGAGAACACAGACTGAAAATATGGATTGAGGGTGTACAGTAAGTAATTAATTAAATAATTTTAAGGTTTAACAATATTTAATAGCATCAATTTTTGTAGGTTTTTTTTTTAATTTATAATGTGTTTGTTTCTTAATATATAATGTCACAGCTTACTTCCTGGTAATGAGATATCGAAGGTTTGCTCTACGGTGATTACAGCGTGCAAGATTGTTGCGAATGGTTACTCTTGGCTGAAGGTGCCGCAGACGAAAAAGGATGAATACTGGGAGGAATTCCAGGTATTTGAGTGCATTCAATTAAATATTAATAAACAATTTATTATATATATTATTTGATAAATATGCTGATCGAATATGTTCAGAAACATGCTTATTGGCATAGGGAGTTATTTTCGGACAACGATATCCACCGTCACTGGCTATCTTCATGTCAGTCTAGGTATAACGAGATAATGTACACCTGGAGGACTGCTTGGCGTAAACGTGGCGTGGTGCAGACGTTGGGGGTGGACGAAAATGGAGTCAACGTGTGGAACACGTTGACCACGTATTGGAGTAGCCCGGAGTACATGAGGAAGTGTGAAATTGCTCGAGCCAACCGTACAAGTGATGGGGGAGGTGGGATGTCAAGGCATCGGGGGGGGGGGGGCCGATCCGCGTATGAGCACTCAATTGCTCTAGTAAGTGTTCACTAAATTTATTTCAATTATTTATATTATATTATATAAAATAATTTTTATATGCTCATTTTGGTACGAAATAGGAGCGGGAACTTAGGCGTGAACCCACACACGTGGATCGGTTGAACGTTCTTCATCCGTTTGATCCAGATTCACAGACGTCCACATATGGACGCACTGCCCAGCTTCACGTAAGTGTAATTAAATTGTGATGTTTTTTTTAATATTTAATTAATTAAATGTATTGAACTATGTATTAATTTAATTTTTTTGTAATTATGTAGTTGGATGTGAACCGGAGGATTGAAGAGGAGACGACACAGATTTCTGCTGAAGCCGGGCCCAGCGCTCCGCCTGATCTTAACCGGATTTACCTGGACGTTGCCCCGGCTGATCGAGGACGGGTCCTTGGCCTTGGCCGGATGAGCCGCTCAGTGAGAGCTGCGTCGTCCAGTTCGTCCCAGCGTGCATCGCAGGCCTCTGTATCCTCCACTGCTGTTCCGGACCCGAACGTAGTACACATGATGAACCACTACTTCCGACAGCTAACTGACACTATGGGTCGATCGTTGGGGATGTCTTCTGAACAAATAAATACATGTTTTGAACAGGCGATGAGCGTTCCCCCTCCGCCTTTCGATGCTCCGGTTGGTCCAGTTCCCCCTCCGCATTTCGATGCTCCGGTTGGTTCAGTTCCCCCTTTCAATGCTGCAGATGCAGAGGCAGACGACGACGGCTTGGATTTCATTGGTGGTGGTGATGAAGAGTTTTTTCCGTATAATGGTTGATGTTTGAACTATTTATTTTTCTGTCGAACTATTTAATTTTCTGTCGAACTATTTAATTTTCTGTCGAACTATTTATTTTTTCTGTCAAACTATTTAATTTTCCGTTGGACATATTTATTTCGGTTGATCGATGTTTGTCAATGGATTGTTTATTTATGTTATTGTTTTTAATTTATACATAATACATAATTTTTCGTTAGATTTTGGTATAAAGTAAAGTATTTTTTATTTTATTTTTTCGATTTTTATTTTATCCCGCCAATATTACCGACGGAAGTAAATATTCCGTCGGAAATAATGTCTGCCGACGGAAATAAATATTCGTCGGAAATAAAGTCTGCCGACGGAAATAAATATTCCGTCGGAAATAAAGTCTGTCGACGGAAATTCCGTCGGCCAACTACTCTACCGACGGAAGTTTGGGCGGCACCCTACCGACGCAATTTGGAATCCGTCGGTAGATTCAAAATGTACGCACCGACGGAATTTCAAAATCCGTCGGTAGCGCGTAATATTTACAGAAAGTTTCTTCCCCTTTCTCTCTCTCAGTCGAAAAAAATTGTAGAAATTGTATGAGAGCAAGCAAATGGAGGTACGTTTTTCTTTTTTACTTGGTTAAATTTTCTGGTTTAGTTGTGCATTTTATATGGTTATAGTTTAATTAGTTGTGCAATTTATATATTTGTAGTTTAGTTGTGTAGTTTAATTAGTTGTGCATTTTATATATTTGTAGTTTAGTTGTGTAGTTTAATTAGTTGTGCATTTTTTTATATGTTTGTAAGAATTTTATGTTAAATGTTTAACAGATGGAATTGCCGGATCGTCGATGGATGTATGAAACTCCTAGGTTCATTTTAGGAAATGTGAATAGTGAATTTTACAATGAACTTGTGTCATTTGTTGAATTTGCAAAGCTCCACCCACATTACATGCATGGGGATTGTGTCAAGTGTCCGTGTAATGCCAAAAAATGTCAGAATAAAATATTTAAGTCGATTGATGAGGTTTTGGTACATGTTCTGAAGAATGGTTTCACTGTTAATTATTATAACTGGACATTTCACGGCGAAGGACGTTGGCCTTATAACTTTGATCAAGTTTTATACTATTACACTGCTGGTATCTATGAAAGACAAATATATGGTAATCAAGCCGGCACGAGTAATGAACAACAGTTTGGTGGGGAACAACAGTTTGGTGGGGAACAACAGTTTGGGGAGGGAGAACAGTTTGGGGAAGGAGAACCCAATATGTATCAAACAATGATAATGGAAGCCGGTTTTTCAAATGTAGAAGAGCAGCCGACGGATGAAGCATTTCGGTTTTATGAAATGCTCAAATTATGCGATCAAGATTTGTATCCGGGTTGTGATTCTCACTCTGAACTGTCATTTAATGCCCGACTTATGGCTATCAAGACCGAGAACAAGCTTTCTAACAGGGCATATGAGCAAATGACACAATTATGTAGTGAGATCTGCCCTCCTGAGAATAAGGTGCCTACAACTTATCATCAAAGCAAGCAAATGATGAAAAATATGGGATTGCCGGTCGAGAAGATTGATTGTTGTGTAAATGGTTGCATGTTATATTGGGGTGATGAAGATAACAATCTGAACATGTGTAAGATGTGTGGTCATCCTCGTTACAAAGAGCCACGTCGGAAGGGGCCCGCTGGTCAATCGAAGTCGTCGAAGAAGAAAGTGGCACACAAGAAGATGTATTATCTTCCAATCATTCCCCGTTTAATGAGATTGTATCAATCTACTGCCACATCACAACACATGACGTGGCATGCAACAGATTCGTCTTCGACCGAGTCTAGGGAGATGCGACATCCGGCGGACTCGGAGGCCTGGAAACACCTTGACAACGTGTATCCCAATTTTTCTTCTGAACCGAGGAATGTGAGGCTAGGTTTGTGTACTGATGGTTTTGCACCGTTTGGGAGCTTTGGAAAGCAGTATTCGTTGTGGCCGGTGATTCTGACTCCGTATAATCTTCCTCCATGGATGTGCTTGAAACCTCAAACAATGTTTCTAACTGTATTGGTGCCAGGTCCGTCGAATCCAAAGGATAAACTTGACGTTTATCTCCAGCCTCTTATAAAAGACTTGATCTTTTTATGGGAAAGTGGTGTCCAAACGTATGATGTGTTCAGAAAACAGAATTTCACGATGCGTGCTGCTGTATTGTGGACCATTAGCGACTTTCCTGCATATTCTATGTTGTCTGGGTGGAAAACGGCTGGGTTTCAAGCATGTCCGTATTGTATGGATTTTTCTGAAGCTTTCAGTCTTGAGAAGAGTAGGAAAGTTACATGGTTCGATAATCACCGAAAGTTCTTACCTCAAGATCATCCATTTAGAAGGAATAAGAACAACTTCTTGAAGAACAGAACAGTTACACACAATCGACCGCCCCTTCGAAACGGTATTTTAATTATACAATTATTTGATCTAGTATAATGTTATACGTATATGTTTTATTAATTTCTTCTAGTATAATGTTACCGTACAGGACAAACGTTGTTACATGAGATTCAGTGGACGGGTTTGAAAAAATCTACTGAGGAAAATGCAGCTGAACACAACGGTCGAATCCCAGGTGGATGGAATAGAAAGAGTATTTTTTGGGATTTGCCATACTGGAGTTCACTATTGATCCGACACAATTTGGACGTGATGCACATTGAGAAGAATGTGTTTGATAATGTGTTCCACACAATGATGAACACAGAAGGCAAGACGAAAGATACTCCAAAGTCCCGGGAAGAGTTGAACATTTATTGTCGTCGCGAAGAGTTGTAAATGGATCCCAGTACAGGTAGATATCCGAAGGCTTGCTACACACTGGATAAGCCACAGAAACAACAACTGTGTCGTTGGATTCACGAGTTGAATTTTCCAGACAACTACGTGTCAAACTTGAGTCGATGCGCAGACATAAACAGGGGTAAGGTTTCAGGGATGAAGAGTCACGATTGTCATGTTTTTATGCAGCGCTTGATACCGATTGCGTTCCGAGACGTTGTTCCTCTCAATGTGTAGAGGGCTATCACTGAATTAAGTCTTTTTTTTAGAGATTTAACATCTTCAACGATCAAGATCGATGATATGATTCGTTTGGAGCAAGACATTCCAGTGATTTTGTGTAAGTTGGAACAAATTTTTCCACCTAGCTTCTTCAACTCCATGGAACACTTACCCGTTCATTTAGTGTATGAAGCCAGAATTTGTGGTCCAGTGCAGTACAGGTGGATGTACCCATTTGAAAGGTAAACTCTTACATTTTTCATTTTTTATATATACTACATGCATGCATGTTCACTGAATTAAAATATATGTTTTTTATTATAAATCAGATATCTCCACAACTTGAAACGCAATGCTAAACAAAAGGCAAATGTGGAAGCATCGATTATTAATGCATATTTGAATGAAGAGGTTGGCATGTTTTGTTCTTATTATTTTGAAGACCATGTCAACAATCGGTTGAGAAGTGAACCACGTAACTACGGTGGTAGAGATACAGACAATATCGGTGAAGAGGTTGATGGAATGCTGTCTATATTCAAGTCTAAGGGACGACCAATAGGAAAATTCACTGAACGAGAGTGGGAGTCGAACAGAGAGGCAGAAATAGCACAAACGTATGTGTTATTGAATTGTGATGAAGTTCAGCCTTACATTGAGTAAGTATTTCATATGTTTATCATTACTTCATTTATGTAATTTAATATTAATTGTGATTAGATGTTGTGAATTAGGATGTATACTCAAGAACTAAGACGAACAGAACAAAACATCTCAGATACAGATATAGATGCTCGTCTTCAACGTGATTTTGCTTGATGGTTCCAACGTTGTGTGAGTACCATTTCCTTAAATTTTACGTAAATAAATATGATTCATAATTAATGTTAATTATTTGAACTGTATAGGGACGGCCAAACGATTTTGGGAATCGATTCTTAAAGGATCTCAGCAAAGGACCACTACGTCGTGTAAAGACTTACAACGGCTATATTGTGAAGGGCTACAGATTTCATACATCTGAGTATACATCGAGAAAAGCGACTACCAACAGTGGTGTTTGCGTTAGAAGTGCAAACTACAATGCAGATGCAAGTGACTACTATGGGGTGTTGCACGAAGTCGTTGAAGTAGAATATCCGGGATATCCAACAAAGACTGTAGTGTTGTTCAAGTGTCATTGGTTTGATTCAGGCCCTTCAGGAACAAGGATTCATCCGGAGTACAAACTCGTCGATGTTAATCCGAAAAGGAGCTATATCGGGAATGATCCATTTGTATTTGCCCATCAAGTATCTCAAGTATACTACTGCAAGTATCCAGTACGATCACGTAGTAAAATTGAATGGCACGCTGTTTGCAAAGTAAAGGCAAGATCAATGGTAGAAGTCCCTACAAAGGACAGGAGTGATGAAGATGATTCTCCGTTTCAAACGGAACAAATAGAGGCTAGAACTGAAGTCTTTTCGGGAGATTTGAATATCCACGTAGACTTGACGGGTGGAAATTCACAATTGATCGAAATTGAAAACGATAATGAAAATGAGGAAGATGATGAAAATGAAGAGGAAGAGGATGAGGAGGAGGAGGAGGAGGATGATGAAGAGGAGGAAGATGAGACAAATAATCAAAATGTAGATGAAGAAGATGAAGAAGAAGAAGATGAATAATAAATTATATAATGTAAGCTAATTATTTTATTATATGTACAATTTAAAAATATTTATCATTAAGTTACAACTAAAAATTGTGAAAAAAATTAATTTTTTGAATTTTTTTAAAATATAATTAGCAAAAAAATGAATATTTTAGTATTTAAAAATATATAAATTATAGATTACAAATTTAATTATTTAATTTATGTGAATGACATTAATTTTTTGAAATTTTTTAAAAAATAATTAGCAAAAAAATGAATTTTTTACTAAAAAATATTAGTATTTTAGTTAAAATATGAATATTTTAGTATTTTAAAATATATAAATTATAAAAATATAAATTATAGATTTCAAATTTAATTATTTGATATATTTGAAAGAAATTAATTTTATGAATTTTAAAAAAAAAAATGGGCCGAAAATGAGTACATATACAATTAATATCACAATTACGAACAAGTAACACACTTGTCCGAGTGGTAGGCGCCCCTCTCTAGGCGCCCACACACCCGGGTTCGATTCCTAGCAAGGCCAGAATAAATGGTGGCCTTAATAACAGGTAGCGGGTCTGGTCGGGTCGGGTCCGATCCGCCCCAGTAATTTTTATTTGGGTTACCTTACTACCGACGGATAATTCCGTCGGTACTACCGACGGAACCAACGACGGGCACCGACGGAATATAATTCCGAATTAAAAAATATAAAATCGAGTTCCGTCGGCAGATCCGTCGAAAAGTACCGACGGAATTCCCGACAGAAGCCGACATAAATATTTTTGAAAAAAAAAATTCTAAAATAAATTTCCGTCAGCAAGTCCGTCGGTACTACCGACGGACGTCCGACGGAATTGCCGACAGAAATCAGACCCGGTTTCAAAACGGGTCATTCGGCCTACCGACGGAATGAGATCCGTCGGCAGGCTCGACTGATTTATTCCGTCGGGAATCCGTCGGTACTACCGACGGAAAAAAAAATTCCGTCGGTAAACCGGGCCTACGAGCCTAGAACCGACTGAATTATTCCGTCGGTAGTTCCATCGGAAACCACGCCTACCGACCACAATTCCGTCGGTAGATCCGTCGGTAAAACGCGTGTTTTTTGTAGTGTTTGTGTCTGCAGAATATAGAATGTTGTGAGAGGCCGGATCTAGAGAGAAGGGAGAGCTTCTCTCTCTAGAGAGTTGTTCCTCCCTTTCTCCACCGTCTCCGTCGTGGGTCCGTCACAGATTTGTCGTTCATGTTGTCGTCATCGTTTTTTTCTTCTTTGCTGCTCTATCTTTGTTGTACGTCCTTCCGCCTAAAATGTGTGTTGTTTTTTCGCTTCTCTCCTATCTCTTCTAATATTTTGGTTTTCGCAAGTTTGTGTTGTAGATTTGTATGATCGTTGTAGATCTACAAGATCTGGGTCGTAGATTTGTAGATCTGCAAGATCTGGGTTGTAGATCTGCAGATCTGAGTTGTTAATTTGTAGATCTATTGTAGTTCTTTTGTGAGTGTCTTTTTTTGTGGTTGGGATCTGAGATCTGCAGATCTGAGTTGTAGATCTGCAGATCTGTTGTAGTTTTTTTGTGTGGGTCTCTTTTGTGGTTGGGCTCCTTGGGATAGACTCGTGAGCCTTGGTTTCTAGTTTTGAGATCGGGTACTTGGTGGAACTTTGCCTATTTTTTTGTTTCTATTCTTGACATGAAACACCTTAGTGTGGGGGTTGTCTCGTTTAAAGATTGGAGACCTGGACATCTGTTAAGGCAAAGGGAAACTCGTTTTTTCTCTTCACATGATTGAAGTGAACGGCGATATCCGCATTGGTTTGAAGATCAAGCTAAGATCTTAGTTCGTGATTTATAATTTTATTTGATAATCTTGTAAAATTCCCCCCAAAAAAAAAACACCTCACCCAATCACAGAACGGGACATAATATGTGTTTCTTGCATTTCTATTCTCAACAAAAAATTAATTGAATGACCATATTTTATATTTACTGCACTCTAATGGATTTGTAAAATTGGAATAATAAGAAGTTTAATTGGTAAAATGCAAGTTTGGTTCCAAGAGAATTTTTCAAAATTAATTTTGGTTCCACGTTCTTTTTTGGTCCCATTTTTTACAAAAATGGTCCCAACCGTTAAATACTTAATGGTTTTCGTTAAGTGATATTGCAAATATGGTACAAAAACGAAAAAATGAGAAAAAATGACAATTTTTTTTTTAAATCAAATAATAATTTGTGTAAATTTGAAAAAACATATATAATAATTTATAACAAATTTAAAAATTAAGAAAAATTTATAGAAAATCTACAACATTTAAAAAGATAAAAAAAAATATATACATATATCTATCATTAACCCTGATCTTCTCGCGGCATTGACAGAAAATCTGAAGTTAATCTTCCAAAAATTCATTTTACATATTAAGTCATCTCAAACGAAATAATCATCACTTCAAAATCAAATACCTAGATTTGGTTTTAAAAAATTTGATAGCATATCTTAAAATTGCAAAATTCGGTTCAAGCAATACAACACCCTGAACCCATGGTGATCACTAGCACACACCACCAGCCCCAACGATTTGACGTGCAATTTCAGTGAATGTGGTTTGTCTGCTTCGATTGGGGGGGTTTAAGTGAGGGTTTACGATTTGAGAATGTTTAATGAGTGTTTCAACTTTAATTTTTCCTAAATTTTCAAGTTGGATTCGTGTGGTTTTATTTGGGGGAGACTTTTTTGGGGATTTTTTAGAATTAGGGGTGTTTTTGGAGCATTTGATTGAAACAAATCATTTGGAGATTTTGTTTTAGATGGTAAAATCTAGTGGAACCATTTTTGTGAACACGAATCTCTAGGGACTAAATCTGTATTTTCCCGATCTCTTGGGACCAAATCTGCATTTTTTCGTTTTTGACCTACGCTCACAATTCTGTTAGTTTTTTACGGAAAAATCTCGTGGGACCTTTTTTGTTCAAAATGGGACCATTTGTGAGCAGAAATTCTCTTGGGACCATATTTGCATTTTACCCGAAGTTTAATTAAGTGCAGAACAAAAGTTAGATATTTGGGGGAAATGTAAAAGAATTCCCAATTTAATTCATGGTTGATTCTAAAAGGGTCTTTGATTTGGGTTTATGCTCTTCATTTTGATCTTTATTTTGGTTTTCATAAGTGAATTCACGATTCGTAGTTTATGGGTTTATGCCTAATTTTTCATCTGTTTGCAACAAGTCCTACATTTAATAAAAATTAAATTGTTTATCTTATTTCAAAGGTAATGTTATACTCCATATATATCTAATTACGTTGCTTTAATTATTTCCAATCAAACAGCTTTATAAAGCCGTCCCCGCCATTTTTAACGTAGATGCCATCACTTCTTGCTTCCCAGTTGCATTGGTCATTACTACATCGACCACTAAATTTCATTGTAAATGCATCAAACATGATCACCTCCTTTTTACCCCACCAAACATGGCAATAGAATAAGGTGATGCCAAAAACATTAGTACAAAATGACCAATTATAATCCTCGTTCGATTTGAGTGTGTGATATCCAAGATCGTCGTCTTTAGATTGGCAGCGCAAATTCACTGTTACATTGGGGACTTTGTTGGTCACATGAACAGTATAGTCAATACCAGCTACACATTTTTTAGCCGCTAGTAATGTCATTTCTGAAAAAATGCTAGTGCAGAGAATAAGAAAAACTACATGAGTTTTCATGCATCATGGTCATGGCTTAGTGAAATTATTCCAAATTGGATTAAAAAACAAAAGTATTTGACAATTTAAATACAAGGTAGGTACTCCTCCGTTCCCAAAAGTTTTCATACAAAAAAAAAAAAAAAACCTTTACAATCTTCACCCTCACAATATACACATATTTACCCTTCATGTCATTACTTACTTTTGGGACACACCATACATTCAATCCACCGACAAAGTGGGATAGCTCAAGTGGTTAGAGCACCACTACCTAGGCCTTAGGTCCTGGGTTCGAGTCATGGGGAGGGGAAAAAAGGGATGGGTATTTAACTTCCATAAAAAAAAAAAAAAGAGAAAATTTATAAAAAAGGCCATTTAGACACCTAGTTTCTTAATAAAGGACAACTATTATAATCTTTTTGCTAGAATGCCATACGGGTTTCTTGGCCGGAAAACTCAAATCTTCAAGCTTTTTGGTTAATCCATGATGAATCAAACATAATCCCGCTGCATCTACAAACGATTGGCCATAGATTTCAGATTGGTGAAGCAACAATCCTCGATTTCCTCTTGAAATCGAGGGATCTTTTTCTTCTTTTAGTTTCTGTTTCAGTTTTGGGTGACCCCTCACGCCCAAAAACTGATTTCCGATGATTCTCAAAGTTTCTGCTGCTTAGAGGCTTGTTCCTCTCTTTCAACGACGGCCATGGCTATAAGGTCTCGTCTCCTTTACTCTTCCATAATTGTTTCCTCGATCTGTTCTTTCGACTGCACATGATCAAGAGACTTTCCACGCGATTGTTTCTTTATATTACTAGGGGATTCAAACTTCACCGATTTCTTCATTATGGATGACGGACGCGAAGCCGCCGGAGATACAGTAGAAACTTTTAATTCCAAGGGTCAGATGAAGAGTTTTGCCAAGGGTATGATTTTTAATTCCACACGTACACACATAATTTGCAAAGAATTTAGGATTTTTTGAGATGATTTTAATTTAGGTTCAATTTGCTCCGTTTTCGTGTAATTGTGATGATTTACGTGCGCGTTGCTGAAATGTAGTTCATGATTATTTGTTATTGGTTTGGTCAAGGGATAATGCAGATCTTATTTTGCATATGTATACATATTTTTGCATAATCACATTGTAATATGAAGACACCGTACTATTTTTTCTGCATTATTCATTTTATTATGCAGTTTTAGATTTCATTGTTCTGCATTATTCATTTTATTATGCAGATTTAACTTTTATATTACTTTTCCAACCATGGTCTAGGGAGCAAAATGTTCTTCTCACTTCGTCTTCTTCCGTACTTCATGGTTTCCTTTCTTCACAAATTGAAAAACCCCAAAATTCTGCACAAAATTAAGCTCTTCTGACCGGTGTTAATTAATTTTAGGAATGTTTTAATTAATTGCGTAATTCTTGGAATTAATGAGCTGATAGAGTCATCTTTAAATTTCAAACATAAGGTTTTAATTAATTGCGTAATTCTTGGAATTAATGAGCTGATAGAGTCAGCTTTAAATTTCAAACATTTAAAGAATTTATCCATATTAATTCCGAATTTTATGTATTAAGGGCATGATGGTACATTTATGTGCCATTTTGTCCTTATTTTGAAACTATTTTGAATCATGTCTTTATTTAAAAAAACACTAGGTGAAATGACCTTTTATGTGAAATCCCCAAAAAAAAATACATTCAATCCACCTACTTTATTTACTTTATATATAAAAAATTACCCATCAACACTCTCATCATTACATTTTTTTTCTTAAATTATGTGTCTAAAATTCCCCGCAACCTTTTCGAAGATGGAGGGAGTAGTAATTTTGTGTTGCCTTTATTTCTATCAGGATAAACCTATACACTACAAATAATTGTCAAAATTGCAAGGGAAAATTGTGTTCCCTCGTTAAATGACGAGGGATTTTACGAGGGGAGCAGATGGAGAGGGAAATACCGAGGGTTCAAAAAACCCTCGCAAAATAGCGAGGGAATTACAAATCCCTCACAATTTAACGAGGGACATTGTTTTAAAAATGATAAAGGGCGAGGGATTTAATGCTCGCTGGCTGGCGAGGGAATTTAATGCTCACGGTCAGGCGAGGAATAAATTAAAATGCTCGGCAAAAAATAGCGAGGAAATTCTGGCAAGGAAAATCCCTCGTTATTCATGTTAAAGAGGACTTTTTCCTCGCCAAATCCCTCACTATTTGGATACTTTATTGTAATGATAATTAATGAAATAGTCACTTGGTTAATTTCTAGTATAATGCAATTATGACTTTTAAATTGATGATATCCTTTGATCGAAATGGATATGAAGCCCATTATGAGCTCCTTATGGAGTAAAAGAATGATTTGACCCATCATCACATTTCCTTAATCATGTAATAATAGTTTTAAATAATAAAAATAAAAATTTGAAAAATAAATTTAATTAGTAGCATATCTTACAATTAATTTCCATAGTTTTTTGCAATAAAAAACCAATATCTCACAATTAATTATTTATCTCTAACAAATCAAAAGGAAAAAAAATACTCCATCTGTTCACTAAAAGTATGTTCATTTTTTTTTTATACATGTTTTTAAAAAAAATATATTTTAATTATAAAAAAGATATGTGGGGTAACGAGTAAAGAATATTGTTGATAGATATATACTCAATCTTGTTAATAAAGTAGAAAAAATACTCAAAAGTTAACTATTTAAAATAAGCATTTTTTTGTGGACACAAAAAAAGAAATTAGCACACTTTTGGTGGACGGAGGGAGTAGTAATTATGATTGTGTGCTTCATATCTTACTTTTTTTTTTCTTTTTGATTTTGTGATAGTTGAATAATTAATTGAGAGATGTTGTTATTTTATTGCAAAATATTATGTTAATTGTGGCGTGCATGAAATCTAATGCATGACAATATATTATGGAAATTGTAAGATATACCACTACTAAATTTATTTTTATTATTTTAAATTAATATTACATGATTAAGAAAATATGATGGTGTTTAATGCCAAATTATTATTTGTCTTCATAAGAAGCCCCATTAGAGTACAAATTAATTTCATTAGTACGTAGAGTTTAAATTCTTATATCCACGTATTTACCGTACGTGTTAAAAAAAATCAAGATATATATAGGTGGTTCTTTGTGGACGCTAGCTGCATTGCCGGAGTTCGGCGGCGACATATTTGCGATGGCCAGAAAACCGTCGCAAATTGCAACGGAAATGAACAATTACTCAATTATAATTTTGACTGAATTGATAATTGAAAATTTCTATATATTGTAGAATTTATTGATTGACTATTTATGAGATGAAACTTTAAGTGACAAATTTCAACTTGTCATATTTTATTGGGAATATACTCTATTTTTTTTAGTCCATTAAATTACCACATTTTTTAATTTAGTCCACCAGATTACCACTTTTTTGAGAAAATTGCACTTTTAATCCTGTAGGAATTTTTTAAAATCACTTTTAGTCCTGAAGTTTGTAAATGATCCTGTTTTTTGCGGATTTGATCTTGTAAGATAGGTTTTGTTATGGAAACCGTTAGTTGACAAAAAAATTTCCTAAAAAAGTAATTATAATTAAAAAATACGAATATATTTTTAAAACTAATAATAAATTATACTTATAGAATTAAAATATAAATAAAATCAATAAAATATAGAATATTAATTTTTTTTCTATAAATGAAAGAAATCTCACTAAGTTATATAATTTGAATTTTTTTTATAGAATCTAAATATATATTTTTTAATTGAATAATTTAATTTTTATATTAGATTATATATAATTGATTGAATTTTTAGATCATAAAATTATTTTAATTAAATTTACTGATTTTAAATAATTATTTAAATAAATTGTTAAAATACATTTGGTAATTTTATAATTTTAGTGATATTACCAAAACTTTAATTCGATATTACGCGGATGGGCGTGTTTTAAGGGATGTGTGACTTTCACGCTATTTTCATCCGTTAAAACAAACATAAATTTATTATGCGACTAAAAGTTTATGAAAAAAGGCTGAAAGTAATTTAATCTCATTCTTACAGGAACAAAAGTGAATTTTTTAACGGTTTATGCAATTTTCATCTGTTAAAACTAACGAAAATATACTATAGGACCAAAAGTGTATGAAAAAGGATCGAAAGTGATTTGACCTCATTCTTATAGGACCAAAAGTGCAATTTTCATCCACTTTTTTTTAATCTAGTCTATTAAGTTTCGATTTATTTTGATTTTGGTACAGTTACCTGCTATAACAAATTTAATAGGTCATTTTTTAAAACACACCACAACCCCAAAAAAATGTTATACACACCCCAAATGTTAAACACACCACACTAAAATTTAAAAATCATTTTTTTATTACCATACACGCCCCAATTCTTACCTATTTAATAAATTGTCAAAAATAATATGAAAAATAAAAATAATAATAATAAAAAATAAAAAATAAAAATATAAAATATAAAATATAAAAAAATCGCCTAAATTTTCAAAAATTAAACAAAGCTAAAAAAAAAATTTAATCAGTTTTCAAGATTTAGTTGATTTTCTACTGTTTTTGAGTTAATTTTATATGTTTTAGATTTGGAGGGTGGAGGCGATTTGCTTTAATATAAAGACAAAATACTATTATACCTACAAACAAAAATTTATTAAAAAAATTCAATAGACCTCATTTTATTAATTTAAATTTAACGACTTTTGTTATGTTTTAAAGAAAATTAAATTAAATTGTTTCAACTCATAATAAGAGAAACGATTTTAAAATCAAGAAGTTCACGACTAACTTGTTAAGAAAACATCCATAATAAAAACCATAACTTAATTTAAATAGACATTTGTGTCAATAGTCTTTTATTCTTAAATAGATCATCGTCTCCCATCACCACTCCTCGCCATCCAACTCTTCAACCTGAAATTGTATATTGTTGGGGGTGATCGAGCATGCAAGCACACTCAGTGGGATTAAGTCATTCAATAGTTAATGCTAAAAATAAATAATCAAGTAATTGCAACTTAGCAAATAACATTCACATTGCCACATATACGTTGCCATTGATACTTTGCCAACTTTTCCATTGTAACTTTGCCAATAGAGTTTTGTGAACCATCGCATGTTTGTGGACCTTCCCAAAGCCAAATTAATGACTAAGGTATTCTCACACGTAGACATCGCATGTTTGTGGACCTTCCCAAAGCCAAATTAATGACTAAGGTAGTTCCACACGTGAGCACGGCGGGTTACACCCGAAGACCCGTCGGTCCCGAACCCCATCTGGAGCCCCTTGTTATTAGATAACTTTGCCACAAACTTTGCCAATAGAATAATATACTTTGCCATAAACTTTGTCAATAGAAATGAAATCACATAGTAGACAATTAACTTAAACATTTATCTAAAACATTAAATAATGAATAACATTGCAATAGAGCTCTACAAACCACCGTAGAGAATAAAGCAATTAAAAACCCACCTCGATAGATGAATTTGAAAGTGATACGTAGATGCCTTGCATGAATTAATCATAGTAATTCTCGTTGTGGAGTATAAAGAAAGACAAATGATCTAGTTAAAAGTTCAATTGCATGATCATCACATCACTACACCACGTATTTATATATAAAGTATTGGTATGAGGGGAAACAAAAGAATTTGCATGAAGAATTAAAACTAACGTGCAGGAGAAACCGTTGCAAACATTACTAATTTATTTCTTTAATTCTCATAATTAGGAGGAAGTTGAGGGTCAAGATAGTATATGAAACGTTTTTAAGATAAGAATATATCATTTGCACTAAGGTTAGGAAATAAGTGTTTCATTTCTTCACTAATGGCGAGAGTTAGGAGTTACAAAACGTTTAATTAAATAGTATTAATACGGGTTCTATTTAGAATTCATTTAAATTAATTATTACTAATAAAAAAAATGTGGAGAAAATACGGGGTATTACATTCTACCCCACTTAATAAAATTTCGTACTCGAAATTTAGCATTATAATTGTGACATAACATAGCAACATAGACACATAGCATATTGGAAACATTAGCATTAAACAATACAACACAATAGCATGAAAATATTGCATGATGAATTAAAATATAAAATTATAATAACATGCACGTACGTTGTGGAGTTGGAGCGATGAGGCAGTGATGGACGACATAAATTTTTTCTATAATTTACTCATTCATAAATATAATTTACTCGACTCAAAAGAAATAATTTAGCAAGTCTACAAGAACGTAGACCCGCTCTGATACCACTCTGTCACGCCCCAAATTTGAAAATAACGGCCTTTTAAAAAGTAGTTAAAATAACTAACTTTAACGTGCCAAAAATTGAAATCTTAAAATTATAACGTTAAAATAAAGGGACGCAATGGCTATAAAAATTACTTTAAGTATATATTGCAGCAGAAACAATTATAATAAAATCAAGAAGTTCACGACTAACTTGTTAACAAAACATCCATAATAAAAACCATAACTTAATTTAAATAGACATGTGTGTCAATAGTCTTTTATTCTTAAATAGATCATCGTCTCCCATCACCACTCCTCGCCATCCAACTCTTCAACCTGAAATTGTATATTGTTGGGGGTGAGCATGCAAGCACACTCAGTGGGATTAAGTCATTCAATAGTTAATGCTAAAAATAAATAATCAAGTAATTGCAACTTAGCAAATAACATTCACATGAATGTTTATAAAAATATTTATAAATATGATGATGCAAATGAAGATGGACATAATTAAAGATGGGAGAATGAAGATTGGCTCTAATATTTATTATTTTTTAAAATTTTTTAAAGTAACATTGATTTTTTACAATTGGAATTGTTTTAAAAATTACAATATATATACACATGTATATATACATATATAGTTGTTACAAGTTAAAAATTAATCAATTAATAAATGTGAAATAAATTATTAAATGAGTAAAAATAACTAAATTAGTAACAATTGAATACATATATAATTAATATTAAAAACTGAATCAAAGAGCTGTCTGCCCGAATGGTAGGCGCCCAGCTATGGGCGCCCATCCACCCGGGATCAATTCCCACTAAGACCAAATAAAATATTTATTTAAATAAAATGGGGGAGGGGGTATGTGTGTGCGGGTTGGGTTGGGTTGGGTTGAGTTGGGGTCGGTTGGGGCGGGGCAGGAGTGGGTTGGGTACGGGTTAGGGCGGGCGGGTCGAATGTTGGTGCGGGTTGGGGTGGGTTAGGGCGGGTCGAGTGCAGAAGTGGGTTTAGAGAACGATTGAATTGGTTCGGTTGGGGTGGGTCGGGTGTGGGTTGGGGCGGGGCGGGGCGGGTGCGGGTTGGGTTGGTCGAGTACGGGAGTGGGTTTAGAGAATGATTCGTTAATTTTTGCAAAAAAATTTATATATTTCATTACTTTATTAGCAACAAACTGCATCATTTTGTTGTTAATAATTATTAAAGCAACAATGACAATTATATTTTCTTGCTAATATTTTGCGATGAAATTGAAAATTTTGTGGCTAATTTCTTGAAATTAATTTTTGCAGCAAAATTTATATATTTCATTGCTATATTAGCAACAAATTGCTTCATTTTGTTGTTAATAATCAGAACAACAATGAAAATTATATTTCGTCACTAATATTTAACGATGAAATAGAAATTTTTGTGGCTAATTTTGCGATGAAATTAAAATATTTCATCGCTATACTAGCAACGTATTGCTGCATTTTGTTGTTAATAACCAGAACAACAATGAAAATTATATTTTGTCGCTAATATTTTGCGATAAAATATATTTTTTTGCGGCTAATTTATTGAAATTACTTTTTGCGATGAAATAAAAATATTTCATCGCTAAACTAGCTAGCAAAAAATTCTTTTATTTTGTTGTTAATAATTAGGACAACAATGAAAATTATATTTAGTCGCTATTATTTTGCGATGAAATATATTTTTTGTGGCTAATTTCTTGGAATTAATATTTGCAACAAAATTAAAATATTTTATTTCTACACTTTTATCAAATTATTTTATTTTGTTGTTAATAATAAGAACAACAATGATAATTATATTTCGTGGCTAATATTAAATCAACTATGCTTATTAAATCAAGAAAATCGATTTATATAATTAAATGTTTAATAATTCTCCAAATTTTATGTCTTATAAATCAGTATGAATGTTTATAAAAATATTTATAAATATGATGATGCAAATGAAGATGGACATAATTAAAGATGGGTGAATGAAGATTGGTTGTAATATATTTTTTTTTTTTTAAATTGTTAAAGTAACGTTGATTTTTTACAATTGGAATTGTTTTAAAAATTACAATATATATACACATGTATATATACATATATAGTTGTTACAAGTTAAAAATTAATCAATTAATAAATGTGAAATAAATTATTAAATGAGTAAAAATAACTAAATTAGTAACAATTGAATACATATATAATTAATATTAAAAACTGAACCAAAGAGCTGTCTGCCCGAATGGTAGGCGCCCAGCTATGGGCGCTATCCACCCGGGATCAATTCCCACTAAGACCAAATAAAATATTTATTTAAATAAAATGGGGTAGGGGGTATGTGGGTGCGGGTCGGGTTGGGGCGGGGTGGGTGTGGGTTGGGTACGGGTTGGGGCGGGTCGAGTGTTGGTGCGGGTTGGGGCGGGTCGAGTGCAGAAGTGGGTTTAGAGAACGATTGAATTGGTTCGGTTGGGGTGGGTCGGGTGTGGTTTGGGGCGGGTCGGGTGTGGGTGCGGGTTGGGTTGGTCGAGTACGGAAGTGGGTTTAGAGAATTATTCGTAAATCGGATATCATAGCCAAATATTAGCAACAAAAATTCTAATATTTTTGTCGCTAATGTGAATTAGCGATGAAATAATTTTGTCGCGGGATTTGTTGCTATACACCCGTCGCTAACGTGTTTGCGACAAATGTTTGATTTTCCTCGCAAACATTTTGTGATGACTCATATTTTCGTCGCTAACATTTTGCGATGAAACTTATATTTTCGTCGCTAATATTTTGCGACGAAACTCAAATTTTTGTCGCTAATATTTTGCGATGAAACTCAAATTTTCATCGCAAAGATTTGCGACAAAATTAATTTTTTTTGTCGCAAACACGTTAGCGACGGGCGTATAGCAACAAATCCTGCGACAAAATTATTTCATCGCTAACTCACGTTAGCGACGAAAATATTAGAATTAGCGACAAATTTTTTCGCGGCTAAATTGCAGTTTTCTTGTAGTGTATTGCAGCAGAAACAATTATAATAAAATCAAGAAGTTCACGACTAACTTGTTAACAAAACATCCATAATAAAAACCATAACTTAATTTAAATAGACATGTGTGTCAATAGTCTTTTATTCTTAAATAGATCATCGTCTCCCATCACCACTCCTCGCCATCCAACTCTTCAACCTGAAATTGTATATTGTTGGGGGTGAGCATGCAAGCACACTCAGTGGGATTAAGTCATTCAATAGTTAATGCTAAAAATAAATAATCAAGTAATTGCAACTTAGCAAATAACATTCACATGAATGTTTATAAAAATATTTATAAATATGATGATGCAAATGAAGATGGACATAATTAAAGATGGGAGAATGAAGATTGGCTCTAATATTTATTATTTTTTAAAATTTTTTAAAGTAACATTGATTTTTTACAATTGGAATTGTTTTAAAAATTACAATATATATACACATGTATATATACATATATAGTTGTTACAAGTTAAAAATTAATCAATTAATAAATGTGAAATAAATTATTAAATGAGTAAAAATAACTAAATTAGTAACAATTGAATACATATATAATTAATATTAAAAACTGAATCAAAGAGCTGTCTGCCCGAATGGTAGGCGCCCAGCTATGGGCGCCCATCCACCCGGGATCAATTCCCACTAAGACCAAATAAAATATTTATTTAAATAAAATGGGGGAGGGGGTATGTGTGTGCGGGTTGGGTTGGGTTGGGTTGAGTTGGGGTCGGTTGGGGCGGGGCGGGAGTGGGTTGGGTACGGGTTAGGGCGGGCGGGTCGAGTGTTGGTGCGGGTTGGGGTGGGGCGGGTTAGTGCGGGTCGAGTGCAGAAGTGGGTTTAGAGAACGATTGAATTGGTTCGGTTGGGGTGGGTCGGGTGTGGGTTGGGGCGGGGCGGGTGCGGGTTGGGTTGGTCGAGTACGGAAGTGGGTTTAGAGAATGATTCGTAAATCGGATATCATAGCCAAATATTAGCAACAAAAATTCTAATATTTTTGTTGCTAATGTGAGTTAGCGATGAAATAATTTTGTCACGGGATTTGTTGCTATACACCCGTCGCTAACGTGTTTGCGACAAATGTTTGATTTTCCGCGCAAACATTTTGTGATGAAACTCATATTTTCGTCGCTAACATTTTACGATGAAACTTATATTTTCGTCGCTAATATTTTGCGATGAAACTTAAATTTTCGTTGCTAATATTTTGCGATGAAACTCAAATTTTCGTCGCTAATATTTTGCGATGAAAATTTGAGTTTCATCGCAAACATTTGCGACAAAATTATTTTTTTTTTGTCGCAAACACGTTAGCGACGGGCGTATAGCAACAAATCCTGCGACAAAATTATTTCATCGCTAACTCACGTTAGCGACGAAAATATTAGAATTAGCGACAAATTTTTTCGCGGCTAAATTGCAGTTTTCTTGTAGTGTGAATAAAATTACCGTAGAAATGATCCCGTCGAAGTGTAGAACACAAATGGCCAAAACCGAATTCAAAAAACTGAATTCACTATAAAATATTATCGAAATGGCGAGGGAAATTTGCGAGTGTGACTGAACACTTGCAATTTTGCGAGTGATAAGGCGAGCGACACAAATGTCGAGTAAAATGGCGAGGGATTTTATTGCACTCGCATAATGGCGAGTGCATTTAACAATACTTGTGAATTGACGAGCGCATACGCGAGGGACTGTACTTCCCTCGCTAAACGGCGCGCGAGTGTAGTTAATTACTCGAAAAATGGCGAGGGATTCCCACTAGAGAATTGGCGAGCGAAGTGGGACCCTCGCGAGTCCACTAGCCCCGGTTAAACATAAATGAACCCCTCTTCCTCGCATTTCAGTATACAAAGTTGGGAGGAAGAGGTACCTTCACACCGCTGCTTAAGCCACAAATCGAGCCCAATCTTTGATTATTTGTGTTCTACACTTCGATGGGATCATTTATAAAGAAAGTTTATTCTTTTTCATTGGTTAAATTTGAAGTTATATGTGTGTTTATTTTGTATATATATGTATATATTGTATGTAAATTTGAAGTTATATGTTTTTGCAATGTATATTATTGTTGGGATCAAGATTGTTGAAATTATATTATTGTTAGAATTAAGATTGTTGAAATTATATTCTTAGGGCTAATCTTGGGTGAGACCGTCTCACAAAATGAGATCCGTGAGACGGGTCTTCCTTAACCTCATATATAAAAAGTGATAATGTTTGAGCAAAAAGTGATAGTGTTTAAGTAAAAAGTGACTGTCACTTTTGTTAAAAATATTATCACTTTTTACTTAAACATTAACACTTTTTTTACAAACTAAAATCTGAAAAAAAAAATATATATATGGGTTATCCTACCCAAAATTTTGAAATATGGGTTAAAAGAGATCTGTCTCACATAAAAAGATTTTTAAGACGATCTCACACAAGTTTACATATTCTTATGCATATATGTGCATGTTAATTGTTATATTGTTAGAATGGTTAGAATTTACTTAGAATTTAATTAATTATTTTTAGTATTTTAAATTTGTGTTATATTATTGTTAGGATTAAGATTGTTGAAATTAATTAATGATGATGGAATTGAGGGGATGAGACGTTGGTTGTTTGTGTGTTGTAGATTGTGTGTTCCGACTTGATTAATTTTAATCGAGTCAGATATGAATGCACTAAGAATTTAAATATTTCGGAATACGATAAATTTAGATGAAACTCCACCGAATTTTTTAGAATATACTCCCTCTGTCCGCCTATAAGCTTCCCGTTACTTTTTGGCACATAGATTAAGAAAAGTGATTAAATAATAGATATAGTACAAGTGATGTGATTGAGAGAGGAGAGAGATAGAGAGAAAAAGTAAGATATAAAGTGATGTGTAAGAAAAAGTACTTACCAAAAAGGGTATGGGAAGCTTATAGACGGACAGACCAAAATGGTAAAATGGGAAGCTTATAGGCGGACGGAGGGAGTATATATATATATATATATATATATATTATTTAAACTTAGAAAATTAATCAATGTTTAAATTTTCAAAATCAATTTGAAACAGATCGATTGACATGAGTTATTCAAGTCGTAGTTGGATGTATGATCTAAGATTGGTATATAGAATTATGAACACCGAATTAATTAGTGGAGCAAATTAATTTATTGAAGCTGCCACTAGTAATCTGAATTCGATTTGGGAAGGAAAAATTAGGTGTCCTTACTCGAAAGCTAGATGTCGAAATCAGACTTATAGAGATCCTAATGAAGTGAAATCTCATTTATATTGAAATGGGTTTACACTTAATTATTATAATTGAATTTATCACGGTGAAGAGAGTTGGGGTCCACGTCCATTTCAAAACACTAATAAATTTGCGTCAACTTCAAACGAAGTTAACCCATCGGGACCTAGTTCATACCACACCATGATAGAAGACTTAATGGGTGGCCCAAATATTGATTTTGGAATCAACGTGGAAGAGGAGGCACATAATGAAGAACCCCCTAACGAGAATGTGACACAGTTTTACGGCATGCTTCGTGCAGCGGACCAAGACTTGTATCCTGGTTGGGAATCTCAGTCGCAGTTGTCATTCAATTCCAGATTGTTGAACATTAAAACGGAAAACAGATTGTCTGAAAGGGGATACAATCAAGTCGTTGAGTTGATTCATGAGATCTGTCCTCCAAAAAATAAGGTGCCCAAGAAATTTAACGACACCAAACAATTGATGAGTGGGATGGGTCTTCCGGTAGAAATGATTGATTGTTGTGCACGAAAATGCATGTTATATTGGGGTGTAGATAGCGAACTAGATTTTTGTAAGGTTTGTGGTGGACCATGATATAAATCGAGTAGGGTTTATGTGGATGGTAAGTTGAAAAAGAAACGCCCGATTAAGAAAATGTTCTACTTTCCGATAATTCCTCATTTACAAAGATTGTACATGTCCAAGGCCACTGCGAAAGATATGACACGACATGCCTCGTGCACTTTTGATGACTCCGGTGTTATGCGTCACCCTACAAACTCATTGTCTTGGAAACATTTGGACCATTTGTATCTTGATTTCGCATCTGAAATTAGGAATGTTAGGTTGGGCTTGAGCACAGATGGTTTCCAGCCATTTGAAATGACGGGGAAACAATATTCGTCACGGCCAGTGATACTTACTCCGTACAATCTACCCCCATGGTGATCAATTCATGTTCCTGTCGATTCTTGTGCCCGGGCCTAAAAGTCCAATGGACAAACTTGACGTGTTTTTACAACCATTGATAGCTGATTTAAGATTTTTATGGGAAAATGTGGTGCAAACGTACAATGTTGCTAGAAAGCAAAACTTTTTTATGCGAGTTGCACTAATTTGGACCCTTAGTGACTTCCCAGCATACGCAATGTTGTCTGGTTGGAGTATAGCCGGAAAGACTACTTGTCCATATTTTAGGGAATACACATATGCATTATCTTTGAGTCACAGTCGAAAGCAGTCGTGGTTCGACAACCACCAAAAATTTTTACCACTGAATCACACATGGTGAATGAACAAAACTGCATTCATGGTCGGAGTAGTAGTCACAGATGATCCACCGCCTATCCAAACGGGTGCAAGTCTCCTACACGAAATTGATCATTTGAAATTTAGAAAAGTTGTAGAGGAGGTTGCTGAGGCCCACAACAAAAAACTTTATTTCAACTTTAATAATATTTTAATGTTAATTTTTACAAATGAGTGGACAAGGTTATGGACATGGTTCCTCTGGACAAGGTTCTTCTGGACTGGGGCGAGGTAGAGGTAGAGGAGGACGATCCTCTACCGGTACACCGATGGATGAGACACCGAGTGTACCCATACCACAGTCATTTTATTTGTCCGACATGACCGGGATCATACAGATGCACCCGATGCAGGGATCAACCCCCTACCCATATTATACACAGGTGTCGCATATGTATCCACTTATACATGAACCATCCCCTCACCGATGCAGGAACTAGTCGTGCCTTCATCTGTTGAGACACAGGCCAGCATGGCGTCTGATGCACCCGAGAGTCGAATCCTACTCTAGATCTATCGTGGGACGTAAGTATAACATATTTATTTGGTAGACCGAGGTTACGTGGGATCCTGAAACCACTAATATTGAATTAGTGTACAAGCTCTTTCTTGAAAGAGCAGCTAATCGGTATTGTGATATGTTAAACCACTACAAGAACTTGTGGAAGAAGAAGTTGGGGTGGGATATCAATGTATGGAACCACTTGCATGGTTCGCCACTGAAACGATCCTACCACGATTAAAAAGAGCGAGCGGTGTAGAAAGAACCGGTTATCAGAGCCTGGAGGTCCGAGTACTGGTTATGCTACTCACAAAGGCAGATCTCGTGGAGCAGCCGAGGTCGCACGGCTTATTGAAAGTATTCGTGTTCAATTATAATTAATTTGAGTTGATTTTTTATTTTATTTGTACGTATGTTTCTTCAAATCAAAATACGGGAGGAGAAGATGGGACGGCATGCCTACGATTGGGAAATAGTAGAATACTACCACCGTTACGACAACAGCACGTACACATATAGTTATATGGGTGATATTATTGTAAGTGTATACATATATATATATATAACATTAAATATAATATTTAATCTTGAAAATGTATTAACCCACTTTTAAATATATATGCTCGTATAGGATCAGGTACAAGAGGAGTTGACCAATGTCACAAGTCAACCGTCAGATGATACTTCAACGGATGGTTCAACCTAGTAGCCCATACATATCTGACATGTCTGAGTTATACGTGAAGAAGGTCAGTAGGGCTCATAGACGTGTCAGGGGCCTTGGGAAAATATGCAAGAATAGACGTGTCTCCTCTAGTCCTAGCGAGACATCAATCGGTACGTCATTGATACTCTCAGGCCGACATTGACAATGTTATTTCTGAAGAACATGAAATTAATGTGGAGAGAGAGCAACGCTTACTACTACAAATGAAGAACACGGAGGATCGCTTACGCAAAGAGATTGAGCAACAAATGCGAGCGATGATGAGTAAGTTCAGTCGGGGTCGGGTACCGTTCAGGGTCATGAGGGTGAGGACGAGGATGAGGATTGATACATTTTCAATTATTTTGTTTTGTTTATTTTAAATTGAAGTTGAGAATGATTTATTTTAATGTTGTGTGTGGTGTTATTTTAATTGAAATGAAAGTGAGAATGATTTTGTTTTAATGTGTGTAATGTTTATTTTAATTGAAAGTGAACATGAGAATGATTTTAATTAATATTGTGCGTGATGTTATTTTTATTGAAGTGAATTAATTAATTAAGATGAGAATGATTCTGATTATTATAAATGTTGTATGTAATGATATTTTTAATCGAAGTCAATATGAGAATCATTTTAAATGTTGTATGTAATGGTATTTTTAAATGAAGTGAAGATGAATTCGATTTTAAATGGTGTGTGTAATTATAAGTGTGAAATTATAATTGAAGTTTTTATTTAAAAAAATGTAATTGAAAAAAAAAAACCACCGTAATTAAATTATTAAATTTGAAGCACGTAATTTTGTAATTTCCCATTTAAAAATAAATATATCATATGCTTTGACATTTTGATAATAACCAATTAAAGTTAAAATAATTCAATTAAAGAAGAAAAACTGAAATTAAAAGATATATATATATATATATATATATTAATTACATTTACAATATGACGACTAAAGCTCCTAACCTAAACGGCACATAAGGGACGCTCAAACACCTCTCGATCGGAAGGTCGCGTGCTTGATCCCCGCACGCGCAAAAGGCCAGATTAAACATGATTCTTAAACCAAAGAACCAACATTCTCAAAACAGAGAACACATACTCCACCATATGAGTAGAACACTTAGAATCACCCATTCTAAGAATTTCCTTCGGCACATGTCGAAAAATACCTGCTGAAAATTTATGGTGCAACTTCTAACTTTTGGCATTCATAGAAGTCCTTCAGCCATCGACATCTTTCACCACACACCTTGCATCCTTGCCAAACCAATGCACATGTGGTCCAACTAACGTCATCACATCCTCGTTCATGGCAGTTGGACATGCCATAAAGACATTCATCCTCAATTAGAGGACATCATCTTCTATCACAACGTTAGTAACATTTTCGGAGCCATTTGCCGCCACCGCTCCACCTTAACAGTTTCGTTTTACATGCCCAGATTTCCCACACTTCCAACACACAGTGCCCTTGAAGTCCTTCTTCTTCCCTTTGCTAAAAGCTACCATTGCTGAATTTTCCGTTGAAGTTCGTCCTTCACTTGTCAGCCGTCTTTCTTCAGAAAGAAGTTTTCCTGTGACTTCAGCAAAATTTAAAGTTTCCTTCCCATACATCAAAATTTGTTTCATATGCTCATAGGAATGTGGAAGAGACAAGATGAGTCTTAACGTCTTATCCTCATCTTCAATTTTCACTTCAATGGCCTCTAGTTCAGAGATGATACCATTAAGAGTACTCAATGATCTGAAATTTGCATACCTTCCTCCATCCGCAAGGTGTGAAATTGTTCTTTCAGGTACAACCGATTCAAAATGCCCTTTGCCTGGTATAGAGACTCTAGCTTTTCCCACAGCTCCTAGCACTCGAAATCTCATGTACATTTGCAAGAACACTCTTGGTCAAACACAAGCGTATTGTGCTTGCAGCCCTCGTATCCAGATCCTCCCAATCTTCATCACTCATACTAGAATCTTTGTTGGTGTTACCTTCAGCGGAACCTGGCCTTCCTCTCAGAGCCTTGTGTAGAACAGATTGTATCAGTACATCCTTAACTTGCACTTGCCACAAGCTAAAATTGATTCTTCCATCAAATTTCTCCACGTCAAACTTCATTGCACTTGAGGTCTTTGACATATCCCTTCTCCGCCCTTAAACAATTGTCTCAAGGGAGATCACAAGACCTTTCTCTAAAAAAAAAATTCTGATGGGAAAAATCAGACTACGCTGCAACCACAGAGCATACTAAGAAACCTAGAGACTAGACACGGGCTCTGATACCACTTGTTGGGAAATTAATTCTCCCAAGGGCAGACGAAAAAATAAGCAAGAAATAAAATGAAGAAATAACACAATCAGCAACACAAGAATTTAACGTGGAAACTCCAAAACCGGAGAAAAAACCATGACCCACCAAAGAGATCGCTATATGATAAATTTTTACAATCACACAGAATTTCTCTCTTTTGACACTCAACCCTCCTACACTCTTTCAAGTCTACAATGACTCTCACCTTCCTCACGAGACTCTATTACAAGAGAATATAAGAAATGACTTTAAACTAGAATCAAATACAAGACTAAAGTGTATTGATTGGTGCACTTGTAACAAAGACCTAAGGACTCCTTATATAGGATTAGGAAGTCCTTCCTTCTTTCCTCACATCCGATGTGGGACAAAAGCTCCTTTAAAAAAACTCTTTTTATTTTAACACAAGCCCAAGCAAAACACAATTAATGTGGCTTAGTGGTGAGGGGTGTTGGTTGTAGCCTTGTAGGCTTGGAGACCTGGGTTCGAAACCCAGGTCTCAATTTTTAAAAATTACTGAATTAATTGGCGAGCATATTGGCGAGTGGGACTTGTGCTCGCCAATACGGTCGCCATTTCGTTTAAAGAGGGGGATTCCCCTGCATTTCCCCTCTCCAAATGAGCAGATTATTATAGATGGGATTATATTCCGTCTCAAACCTCGGTTTTTTTTTTTTAAACGGTCTCAAATCCGTCTATATTATATACGGGTTTTATGGTGGTATCAAACCACCTCCGGTCTCTAATACAAGCGTTTTTATAGTGGACGACTCAAAATTCGTCGCAAATGCAATTTGCAACAGTTTTCCCATCGCAAATTAGCCCGTTTTTTTAGTGTTAGTTATGATATTTAATCACCATGTTTCATCTGTTTGCACCAAGTCCTACATTTAATAAAAATTAAACTGTTTATCTTATTTCCAATCAAACAACTTTATAAAGCTGCCCCCACTTTTAACGTAGATGCCATCTGTTCTTTGCTTAATTTAACTGTTGCATTGACCATTAGTACATTGAACACTCCATTTCATCGTAAATGCATCAAATCCGACCTGCTTCCCACCCCACCAAAGATGGCAATTGAATAAGGTGTTGCCGAAAAAAATGGCACAAAAAGACCATATTCATAATCCTGTTCGATTTGAGTGTATGATAAGATCGTCGTCTTTAGATTGGTAGTGCAATTTCAGTATTGCATTGGGGAGTTTGTTGGTCACCTGAACAGTATATATATCCAGGTCGTCTAGCTATACATATTCTAGCTGCTAATAATGTCATTTCTGAAAAAATAAGTGCAGAGAATAAGAAAAATTAGTATATGATTTTTCATCATGATCATGAGTAAGTGAAATTAATCCAAATTGGATTGAAAATCACAAATATTTGACAATCTAAGTACAACGTAGGCAGCAATTTTGTGTTAGCCTTTATTTCTATCAAGATATCAAATTTATAAGGCTATGTTTGATAGTAAATACTGATTGAACTGCATTTGATAAGTACCTAAAACAATTTAATGAAAGTGTCACTCGGTTAATTTCAGTATAATGCAATCATGAGGTTTGGATTGATGATACCCTTAGATAAGTAGCTGATACAAATTTCATTAGTACAGTTTAAATTCTTATGTCCACTTACGTATTTAAAAATCCCTCTATGGACTTTGGGAAAATCCTCTTTAATAACACATTATCGTATTTGTGATGATTTCTCGACTTTGATATATTTCTAAAATGTAAATATTTGTCAACTAAGGTTTCGTGGTGTAGTTGGTTATCACGTCAGTCTAACACACTGAAGGTCTCCGGTTCGAGTCCGGGCGAAGCCAAATCATTTTATTTTAATTTTTTTTTGACAGTTTTTGAATAATTATGTGTGACACCTATCCAAATTACATACAATATAAATAATTATTTGACTAGTGCAATTGGTTATTCATACTTAGAAGGCGTTTCAATTGAAGTGAGAACTCCGTCGATTTCTTAAAGAAATATCCAGACAAACACAATAGTCAAGGCTCTTTGAATGCAATAATTAAAGGAATTGATTGGATACATTGAAATTAGACTTTGACGGAATAAATGAATGATGAGGAATCCTTCATCATTCTACATCACTTTGAATCGAGTTGTTCGTAAGTTCGGCTCAGCTTAACTCGACTCGTTAAACGAGTCAAGCTCATTAGATACTCGATTTACTAAAAAGTCAACTTGAACTCGACTCATTAGGCTCGATACCTAGACTTTTTCCTTTAAGTCTATTAGGTTTGTTAGGCTCGACTTAATGGGCTTGTTAGACTCGATAACGAGTCGAGTTGAGCTCGTCAATGTTATTGACCCGTACTCGGCTCGAACTTTAAGTACTCAGTTTAGCTCTACTTGAATAACAACTCAAACTCCTAGTATAAAAATAACGCATAAAATTAATACCCTTACAATATCATTTTATTCTTAAAATTGCCACAGTCAAAATTTCCTAAAACCATCTCATCAAATTTATTCTACACTTTATCGAATCATCTAGATAATGTATTGGTCAATCCGTCCAAGTTATTTTTATTTCTCAATATCTTTGGCTATTTAAGCTCACCCAATCACAAAACGGTTCATACTTGAACGATCATTTGGAAATGTCTGTTTGCTTTTCATCATCTTCTATTTTACTCTCCACTTCGCACAATGCCACTGCCCCTCGTCTTCTTCCCCCTAACGCCCTCTCATTACCCACGATTCTGACTCAGCGCCGCCGCCTCCGTAACCTCACCGCTTCCCCTAGACTCTTCTGTACGACGGCAGCCATGGCCATTGATGAAGGCGCCACTGCTTCTGCTTCTTCCTCTTCTCTTCAGGTTTCTCTCTCTTCTTTCAACTTTGCACGTTATTGTCATAATATGTGATTCTTGCATTCCTATTTTCAACAACAAAATTAATTGAATGGACATATTTTATTTTTACTGCACTCTAATGGCTTTGTAAAATTGGAATAATATAAAAATAAGTTTAATTAAGTGCAGAACTTAAGTTAGTCATTTGGGGGAAATGTAAAAGGGTTCCCAATTTCATGGTTGATTTTGTTTAATTCATGGTATTGTGTTTGATTGGTTGATTTTTGTGGTTGCTGTGTAAAAAGGGTCTTTGATTTGGGTTTATGCTCTTCATTTTGATCTTTATTTTGGTTTTCATTAATGAATTCACGATTCGTGGTTTATGGGTTTATGCCTAATTTTTTGTGTGAATCCTGAACTGGGTTTGAGGGTTCATAACCTGACTTTAATTGGGACGGTTGGGATTGGTCCTCCGGATTAATTTGTCCTTACATTTAGAGCTTTTATTCGAGCCGAGCCGAGTACTTGAAGTTTGAGCTCGACTCGGCTCGATAACATTGATGAGCCAAAAATCGAGCTTGGGTAGACACGTTAACGAGTCTAACAACCTAATGAAATTTTAAAAAAATATATATATGTTGAGCCTAACGAACGAGCCGAGCCAAGCTCACGAGCAGCTCGGTTCGTTTAACAGCACAACTTACATTGACTTGAGAAAAGAATGTACAAGGACCAGATCCCTTTGGCCCTGCCTGTATATGCTTAAAGTAGAAAGACTTTTTTTTCCATCCCGATAATTTCTTACAAAAACATTCAATAAGAGGTTGTCAAGTATCTTTTCTCCGGTGGTTTGGTAGCTTAAGATAAGTGAAGGGAATCTCACCACCAATCCAATGTACCAAGATATTATAAATAACATTTCATATGTATCAACTCCTGAAATTCATATGATGGGGGTATATACCATTATTTTAAGGATGGTTGTATATATTTATGCCAAAAATCACACAAGGACTAGATTATATGGTTGGCGAAAAAATAAGTAATAAAATAGGAAAATAAAGGTAAATAAATGATACTCCTTAGAACACAATATGATGATGCAGACAACCCTTAAAATAAAGGGAAAAATTGCAGGCTATGCGTGGCCGATCATGACGTTGAGTGCAATTACAATCATGACGGGAAGTAAAGAAGTACGATCAAATTCAAATTATTCCTTTGCCCCTTTTGTTGGTAGACTCTTCCACCATTTGCCAACATCTGCTCATTATCATTCCAACTAAGCTGGTGGTTGATTTAGATCAATCCCTAGTTCTGGATTGCACGGCGGAGGACCACTGTTGGCTGGCATAGACTTGGTGATCTTACACAAGACAAAATCATCGTCCTTTGCCAGTTTTGCAGTGTACTCGTGCATTATCCAATGACCAAACGAGTCCTCATCCGATTGGAAACGGAATTGGCGGGTCCACCCGATAAGTCTTCCCTCCAAATCTTTGACCTCACGTGGTGCGGGTCCTCCATCCCACGTGCCACGCCCCCCAGTGCTTCTTTAAATCTTTTTGTCGCTTATCTTGTTCAACCTCGTGAAAACATAGAGTGTCTTCTTGGAAACCTTAGAATTCTCCACTCTTTTTGGTTCTTGCCAAAAGGGACTCCATTCACCGAGGTCTGCAAAAACATTCCATGTGCATCTCTGTAAACATCCCTCTCCAGAATACCATCCCATGGCAACGGACACCCTGTCAGTTTCGGCAACAAGTAGGCCTCAATCAACTCGTCGGTCACTCGGGTCGAACCGAAATCCCACTGGTACACTACCCTTATTTCAGCTATCCAACTCTAAATCTTTATCTCCCTCCTTTTCTTTTCTTTTCTTCCTCACTCACGTGTACTTCTACTTGAAACTTTACTCTCCCTTGGCTCAATATAATCTTAGTGGTGTTTGCAAACAAATAGAGGGAGATTTTTTATTAACTGCTACTATTTGTTTTAATTCATGGTTGTACTTAAAGTAATAATTTGCTAGGATACGGGTTCAATTTTTTTTATGCGAGAATATGAAAAAACTAAATAAAATACTAAAAAATCGAATAAATCTTTAAAAAGTAATTAAATTGAAAAGATAATTAAAAATAAATCTTCAAAATTTATTTGATTTATTTAATATTTTAAGATTTTATTTTAACTTAATTGATTTTTAAAGATTTTTTAATTTAACTATTTTTTTATGTTTTAATTGATGTTCTTAATATTTTACAGATTTTATTTAGTTTTTTTAGATTTTTTTTTTCATTAATTTTTTTAATCCAGTTGATTTTTTAAGATTGTTCATATTTTATTTAATTTTTCTGAAGATTTTTGTTTGTTAATTAATTTTTTATTTATATATTTTTTAAGATTTAGTGGATTTTTTATAATATGTTCAAATTTTATTTAATTTTGTAAGATTTTTTCTTTTTTGAGTAAAAATTAAAAAATAAGAAAAAAAAAAGCGGTTTATTGGGGTTTGAATGCAGTAAACGAATCAAATGATTTTGGTCGATTTCGTATTCATATTCGAAATTTTATAATTTAAATTCGAATACAAATATTTTTTTGGGTTTGATTAGTAAACAAATTCAAATACAAAATTATGCTCAGGTGGCATTTGTTCACGTCATGCACGAGCCTGTTGGGCATCGGCTGGTCTCCTATCCAAAATTGATGATTGTATGGTGACAGTTAGTGATATCAAGGGATTAATCTTGATAATGTTGGATAGTCCGTTTGCAGCTGTGGCGACTAGCTTCAGGATGGTGCATTGGTGCTGTAGAGTATTTGGAAAGAAAGGAACTCGCAGCTGTGGACAGGCACTTGCAATATTCCTAATGTGGCTGTCCATCGATCGGCTAGTAGTTGGATTGAATGGCGATCTACTAATTCTCCGGCAAGGGGCAGCAGGTTGTCACTGTCAGCTGGGAATATTAGGTGTAATGCTTGGCATTTGCCTCCCGCAGGTATTAAAAAATTAAATGTGGATGTTGCTTTGTTCAATGACACTGGGCAAACTGGGGTGGGCATGGTGTTAAGAGACGCTTCCGGCACCATTAACGGGTGCAAGTCTATGGTGGTCCGTGGCTGCTTTGAGGTGGTGGCGGCGGAGGCGATAGGATTTCATGAAGCTCTTTCATGGTTAAAGGGGCAGGGGTTAGATGATTGCATTGTGGAGGGTGATGCTAAAGTGGCAGTGGATGCTATTAATTCTTTTGATTCTTGCTTTGGAGATTTTATTTTAGCTTATCGAGCCTTGTTGGCTCAGTTCACGGATGTCACGGTTACTTTTGCTAGACGTAGCACATACTTTGACTGGGGAGTCCCGTCATTGCGATACTTCGTCTTGTTGGATAGACCCGCCGGATTTTGTGGTTGGGCTATCAACTCCATCTTGTGTTTGCAATAATAGAATCTAACTTTCCTTGGTTCAAAAGAATAAGTATTTGAAAAATAAACGAATACGGATTTCGACTACTTTCACGATTACGAATCGAATGCAGAGGTATTGTTTGTATTGAGTTTTGCGGATGCTATGTAAAAAAGGTTGGGTTGTTGATCTCTGATTTGGGTTTCTGCTCTTCGTTTTGATCTTGATTTTGGTTTTCATTGATGGGTTCTGCTCGGTTCTGTTTCAGCATTTCGTAAGTGGACTTCATTCATCATCTTTCTTTATATTTTCATGATTTTCTTTTCTTTCCTTTTATCATTGCAGGACAGATTGTTACATTCTCAAGCGTTTTGGGTCAGTAAAGAAATTATTGCTTGGGATGTGGACGCTGGAGACAGCTCCTACTGTCTCTACGCCAGTAAAAATGCCACTATCTCTGTTGTAAACAGGGAAATTAAAGGTTTTATTATCACTAATAATGCTTCCTTATTATTACTTCTGTTTAATATTTTCTGATTGTTCAAACAGGGCATGATATAAGAATTAAGCTTGAACAAAGCACAGAAAGGCTTCCAGAACATGTGAGGCTCATATATGAATCTATTTCATAATAAAAGAGAAGTTGTGCATATATCTCAGACTCAGAGTCTATGAATTGTATGCTGTTAGGTGATTGAAAAATTTCCTCATATCCGAGATTTCAAGCCCTTCCGAATCCCTCCAGATTTGGAAGTCACAAGTTTGTTAAAGTACCAATTGGCTGTTGCTGCTATAAGCTGTAAGTGCAAATGTGCAATACAAATCGGGAAATAGAAGCCTGTTCTGAATTTATTCTCAATTATTACGTATGACAGCTCATGGAGAATGCGTCAGCATTACCGGTCTGCAGTTACCAGGAGTCCTTGATGAACTGTTCTGTTATGATGGTCCCCTAGGCGCTGTTTTTTCACCTGAAGCTGTTTCGCTGTACCTTTGGGCACCTACTGCACAAGTTAATACACGACTAATTTTTTTTTTTTTCTTTCTCATCCCTTTTCGAATCTTGCTCTGAATTACTTTGGTATTTTGATTATGTTATGACATTAATAGAACGTGCATGCGCTTATCTATGCTGAATCTGAAGGCGACAATCTCTTAGAAGTTGTTGACCTTGAGGAGTCGAATGGAGTTTGGAGTGCTAAAGGGCCAGTGACTTGGGAGGGCTGTTACTATGTCTATCAAGTCTGTGTCTACCATCCTAGCACGTTGCAAATAGAAAAATGTATTGCAAATGATCCATATGCAAGAGGGTATTTTTATCATATTTTTTTGCACAATTGCTCAGTAAAATAATGAAGGACTTTAGCATTAACAATTTAACATGCTCACATATGTTTGTGGGTGTAGGCTGTCAGCTGATGCAAGACGAACGCTCTTTGTCAATGTTGATTCCGAGGCTCTGAAACCTGAATCATGGGATCATTTGGTGGACGAAAAACCAAATCTTCTATCGTTTTGTGATGTCAGTATTTATGAGTTGCATGTAAGAGACTTCAGGTACTTAACGAATCATGGAATCATTTGGTGAACGAATCTTTCTTGCGATTTTCTGTGTCAAATTGTATAATGATGCTCGTCTGAATTTTCAATCCTCTTTTTGTCGGAGATTGTAAACATTTTCTATTGGTTCTTATTTTTTTATTTTGGTTGCAGTGCTAGTGATGATACTGTTCCATCAGATTTACGTGGTGGCTACCTCGCCTTTACTTGCCCAGTAGTCTTCTTGCCTTGGACTCATTTCTGTCTATCAACATCTTCTGGTTCTTTTCACTTTACTATAAGTCTATTAAATCCCTTATTATTATAATTTGTTTTTGGTTGAAGGAGTCGGCTGGAATGCTTCACCTTAGAAAGTTATCCAATGCCGGTATCACACATGTTCATCTGCTGCCAACTTTCCAGTTTGCTGGTGTTGATGATGACAAAAGCAAATGGCAGAATGTAGGTACGCAATCATTTTTTACTGTGCTTCTTTCTTATTTCTAATGGTTTGTTATTGCTTATATATATGTGTGTATGTACTTGTTATCCCTTATGCAGATTTTCAAATGCTCAAATCATTCCCACCCGACTCTGATGAACAACAGGCTTGCATCACAGCCATCCAGGATGCAGATGGCTATAATTGGGGGTGAGATATTGTCTCTAAAGCATAATCATAGTAAAAAAATTGTGTTTCTATTCTTCTTAACTAATTTTATTTGTTCAACGCCCTATTGGTGGATAAAAAGCTATAATCCTGTTCTCTGGGGAGTCCCGAAAGGAAGCTATGCAAGTAATCCTAATGGGCCCTCCCGCATAATTGAGTTCCGCAAGATGGTACAGGTGAACAACATCGTTCTTGCTTATAGTACTTGGCCCGTTATAAGCTGAGCAGTTTTAAAGATGATATATGTATTTGATGACAGGCACTCAATCGCATTGGTCTTCATGTTGTATTGGATGTTGTTTACAACCATTTACACGCCAGTGGTCCCCACGATGATTTCTCCACCTTAGACAAGGTATGTAACTTTAATTATGCATGAAAGATTGGTGCCTAATCTATCCATAACACCAAGTTGAATTGCAGATTGTTCCAGGTTACTACCTTAGAAGGGACCTTAATGGCTATATTGAGAATAGTACATGTGTAAACAATACAGCTAGCGAGCATTATATGGTTGAACGGTTGGTTATCGATGACTTGTTGCATTGGGCTACTGATTACAAGGTGACTATTGTCATTTCAACACTCACATCATTTATCGCGCTTGGGCTTGTTCATCCCTCATGCCTACGACATTTCTGGAAATTATCTGTATTGTAGGTTGATGGATTTCGTTTTGACCTCATGGGACATATGATGAAGCGTACAATGGTGTGTCTTGTTGGTCTTTCTTTTTTTGGAAAAATAGTTTTCTTAGTCTTGTAAGATACCCCTATTGTCTTGTAAGATACCCCTATTTCGAATGCAGTCCTGACGACTTTTGCGAATTGAAAATAGTCCTATAACTTTCAATATTTAGACATTTTAGTCCAGTAATCAGATATATGAGGTGAAAACATCCTGTTGACCTATCATATTCTGCCACGTGAGCAAATCAGACCCTGCTACGTCAGCATCAATTGGATGTTTCATCTCCTACAGCCAGTTACAGGACTAAATGTCGAATTATTGAAAATTATTGGACTATTTACAATTCTTGAAAGTTGACAGGACTGAAATCGAAATGAAGGTAACTGACCAGACTAAAAAACTATTTTCCTTTACTTTTCTTTTTTCTCTTTGATATAAATTCTGGCTTGCATGTCATTGCCAACTTCAGGTAAAGGCTAGAAGCATGTTACAGAGTTTAACAAAACAGAATGGAGTAAATGGATCTAACATCTATATGTAAGGATGGAACGAGTAATTCTTTCACATTCTTTTACTCGTTCATACATACTTGCAATCATCATTGTTCCCATTTGTATTGATAATAATTTATTGCATTTTCATTGCAGATATGGGGAAGGATGGGACTTTGGAGAAGTGGCTAAAAATGGGCGTGGGGTAAATGCATCTCAGTTCAACATTTCTGGAACTGGAATCGGAAGGTACATGTTCTCACTCGTCTGTCAAAAATAGAAAGTTCTTATTTTCCCGCCCAACCCCACATTTCTGAAAGTAGAAACTTTATAACAAATTACGAGACATGAATTCAGCTTCAATGACCGGATTCGAGATGCAGTGCTTGGCGGATCCCCATTCGGGCATCCACTTCAACAAGGCTTTGCAACAGGTTTGTCTTTGGAGGTAATCTTAATTTTCCTTGATTTCTGAGTTCAATCTCATTATGAGAAACTTTCTACTTATGTTTAAATTTATTTATTCAGTTTCACTTTACTGTTATTTTTTTCCTTCTTCAGCCTAACGATCATGACCATGGAACCAAATCTACAGTCGAGCGCATGTTGCAAGTATCAAAGGATCACATCCAGGTACTTTTTTTTAATTTCTTATATTATTTGTAACAAATTAATGCTGTTCAATATATCTTATTAAAAATTTGTGACATAATATTGATATGATTTCCATTTTTAATCTATTTTTTTGTGACAAGGCAGGTTGGAATGGCTGCTAACCTGAAGGACTTTGTTCTAACTAACCATGATGGCCAAGAGGTAAACATGTGACTCTAATAAACCATGATATTATTTGACAATTTTTTGTATGTTACTCAGATTTGGATCTCATAATTTTCATTAACCTTGTGGCTTTAATACATGAATTATTTCAATCAAATATACTTACATACCCAGCTTTAGGCTCTTAACAGCCTGCATTGCTCTTAGAATTGCCACGTTATTTAATCTCGTCTCTTCCAATCAGGTTAAAGGATGTGAAGTTTTATTGCATGACGCGGTACCTGTTGCCTTTGCTTCATCTCCTGAAGAAACAGTAAGAAGTAGCAGAGTCGACTTTTATAAATTTTCTTGGTAAATCTGTTGTCGTCCGAGCTTCTCAGGCCTTTGGTATTTTGTATTATTAGGTGAATTATGTGTCTGCCCATGATAATGAGACCTTGTTTGATATTGTGAGTTTAAAGGTACGTATGTAACTCCTCTCCTTTCTTGTGTTTATAGTTCATGTCATGACATAGTATGTCTGAATGCTTCTCTTTATATGTATAGACTCCGGTTAATATCTCTGTGGATGCAAGGTGTAGGATGAACCATTTGGCAACCAGCTTAATAGCACTTTCCCAGGTTCGTCTTTTTCTTTGTAGTCGAACAATCAGAATACAATGCAAAGTGGCATGCATTTTATGATGTTGATTTCATTATTCGTAGGGCATACCTTTCTTTCATGCTGGTGATGAGATTCTGCGCTCAAAATCCTTAGACCGCGACTCGTATAATTCTGGTGATTGGTTCAACAGGCAAGTCGTAAGAAGTACTTAATTCAAATTCGAATCCCCAACATGATTGCTCCAAAACTGTATATATCTTTCAGGTTAGACTTCAGCTACAGCTCTAATAATTGGGGTGTCGGTCTTCCTCCAAAGGGAAAAAACGAGCATAATTGGCCTCTGTAAGCATCGTTTTTCTTGATCGTATTACATGTTTATCAGATCAAGTTCTAGTCTGGGAAACTTTATTATGCGTCTCCTATTACAGAATGAAAAGCAGATTGGGAGATCCAGCATTTAAGCCTGAACAAAAACACATCCTCGCAGCACTCGACAATTTCTGTACTTTTATAAGTATCCGATACTCTTCCCCACTCTTCCGTCTGCCTTCAGCAAATGAAATTCAGGTTACAAGATATGCATCATTTGAATTTGAAATTTACATCATTCTCTATCTTTGATTTGGAATTTCATATCAGGCAAGGGTACGATTTCATAACACGGGTCCATCATCGGTCCCTGGTGTGATCGTCATGAGCATTGAAGACGGGCATGAAGGAGTTCCAGGACTATCTCAACTGGATCCCATGTTAGTGATACAACTTCATTCATCCAATGCACATTAACTATATGTGAACGAACTAACAGTGTTCTAATTACAGCTACTCAGGCATCATTGTCCTTATCAACGTATGCCCGACTGATATCACATTCACCACCCCATCTTTGAAGGGAAAAGCTCTGCAACTGCATCCATTACAGGTTCATATTTATTTCACACACAGCTCTTCAATCTTATAAAATCTAACAAGCAAATAATCCTATCTAAGAATATTTTCCTAATCAAGATTTGAATAGCTCACGAATGGCTTAGTTCGTTTACATCTCTAATTTTATCATATCATTGTGTTAACCATTATTTCTTAGCTTAGCTAAAGTTTTAGCTCATGCTCGAAATCTTTACGTGGTCTTGTCTTCAGCTGAATTCAAGCGATCACATAGTCAAGGGGTCGAGTTACGACTCTTCCTCTAGCACGTTCCGAATACCCTCCAGGACAACATCTGTTTTTGTAGAACATCGTCAAGCCAGCTGATCAGAGACCAATGCAGATCTTCCAACAGCAGTTGCAGGTTTTCTTATCATTGAAAAACATGATCATCCGTATGTTCGTTTCCCTTGATTTATAAGAATGTATTATATTATAATAATATGAAAATTTATGTATGCATATGCTTTGTAAAAATTTTATGTAAAGAGTATAATTTGATTGAATAAATTAAGTTACCCAACTAAACTGAGGTAGATGAGTAAAAGTTCATGATTTGAAATAAGAGATTGTCAACGTTTGTTTTGAAACTCCGATATAGGATTTTGCGATCCACGTCTCATTCTAGTTCGTGATTTATAATTCGACCTTCATATTAATTCACTTCTATAGGACATGTTTGATAGCAAATACTGTTTATCTAATATTAGGATGATATCTAAACTTTATAAATTTTAAAGCATAATCTACTCTTAATCTAAGTAATCAAACAACCAATAAAAATGAGATATAGTTAATCTAGATTTAACCTAAATTATCCAACATGGACATAAAATATAACTACACACCTATTTTCACAAAATCAAATACAATTGTGTGATTAGGTTTGAAATTAGCCTCACTTTTTAGTAAAAGCCACCATATAATTAATTATTTTATAAAAGTAAATATGACCCCATGAATACATGATAACTCATAGTAAAACATGACCATAAAATAGGCTGTTGGAATGTTCCATTATAGTTACATGACACCATTTAATCACGTACAATGCCTATATTTGGTGCAAAAAAATCTGATATATATATTCAACAAAATTGAGTTCCAAGACTTGTCACATTCACTAATCACCCCACACTACTCTTCCTCCCAAATAAACTTCCTACAACCCCCACCCCCATCCTACTTTCTCTCTCCCCCTCTTTTCTGCTTCTCTCTCTAAAAAGTCAAAAAAAAAAAAAAAATACCCTTCTGTATGGTGGTGGTGGTGACGGTGGTGGACATGGAGACCGCAGAGGAAGTGTCAGGGCCGCCTGCCGTAGCGAAAGGCAAACGTACAAAACGACAAAGGCTTCTCTCTCCTATTCCCATCACCATCGTACCACCTCCCGGAGACACCTCGGAGGCGGAGGAGAGCACCACCACGGAGGAAGAGAACACCGCCTGGTGCCTCGTCCTCTTGTCGCAAGGCCATTTTGAGAACGACGCTAGAATTAGATACCACGATGACGCCACCACCTCCTACGGTGGCGCCACCAAGGCCGCTAGAACCGGCACGTGCATGTACACATGCAAGACGTGCAACCGCTCCTTTTCTTCGTTCCAGGCCCTTGGCGGCCATCGGGCCAGCCACAGGAAGCCCAAGAACGAGAAAAGGCCATCCGACGACGAAGATTTTCCTTCGCCGTCGTACCTACAGCTGAGCAGCGTTTCGACCTCCCCGTACTCGGGCACGGGGAAGTCGTCGCCGTCTCCGAGAATGCACGTGTGCTCGTATTGCGGGGCGGAGTTTACTTCGGGCCAGGCCCTCGGTGGACACATGAGGAAACACCGTGGGGCCGGCCCGATCAACCGATCATTCAACATTGCCGAGCCCGAAGAATTGAAAGAGGCCGGAAACGGGCTTTCTTTGGATCTTAATATTCCCGTGCCCGATGATGAAAGAGAAAAAAGCCCGAAACAAGAAAGCCAGAGGTTTTGTCTACCATTACTCCTCCACCATTAATTAATTATTAGTTTTCGAATTAATATTAATTTACAAATTCACATCCACACTGTTCATATATTCCATGATTTTTCATCAATACTAGTATTAATTACTATTTTACAAAGTAATTAAATCTGACAATTTTTTTTATATTTTATTTTCCCTTTTTTTATCAATTTAATTAGTGGTTTTTACTCCAAAGGGATTTGTTTTCATCAAATTATTTGTATTTTATAATTGATTAGTATAAGTACTGATTTGTGTTGAAATTAAGTTTGATAAGAATATTAGATTGGATTTTATACTCAATCAAATATATGTAAATTCCCTTAATTTTAGATGTGTAAGTTCATTATTGCGTATTAGCATGTCTGTTATAGTGACAAAAAAATAAGTTGGAACTCTTTGAAAATCTCAGCTAGTTATTTAATTTGCAGCTAACGTATTTTTTTTTCCATTTCCTTCAGAAATTATGGAAAGAACTTTTATTCAATATTTCCTCTAGGAAATTTTGATTTCACAATTAACTCACACGTATATATTGTGAGCTTTTTTTTTCATTTGGAATCAAAAGTTTGATGTTTGCAAAAATATGTTTTAGCTAGCATTTTATTTTATATGACAATTTATTAATATGGTACTATTATACTACGGTTACTACAGATCTTAACTGTCATTCTTAAAGAAAATTAAAAAAAAAATCGAAATATTTGTCCTTTTTTATTTTTCAAAGGAATTAAAGTTTATAGTACAATTTTCTAATTTTATGTTTTTGGTTGGTATATTAATAAGTCTAACTGAGGCCACTTCAGATCTTGTGGTCATGTTCAAACTGGAGTGGGTAGGAGTGTGCAAAAAATTGATTGGAACTGGTTCGGTTAGTTTTCGGTCCGATTCTTGGTCCATCAAATTTTAGAATTTCGGATTTTGATTTGGCACTCGGATTTTTTTTTAATTATGATTAGATTTTCTCAAAAAAAAATTATATACAAAGTATTTTTTATTAAAACATTGATAAAATTTAAGATATTTAAATGAATCTGCATAACATAAATATAAATTTTTATCTTCATAGGAGTACCTAGAGTGTTTTTCTTTAGACTTGTATTAATTTCTATAAAACGTGTTTTGATTTTGAATATTTTGTATTAATTTGTTACATTGGACGTTAAATTTTTATTTACGAATGTGCTAAAAAAAAAATACAAAAAAAATTATAAAAAAAATTCGATCTGAAATGGTCCAAATCCTTACTGAAATTTATTGGTCCAATCTGCACTGGATTGATTTAGGTCCGGTCTCCGGTCCACCCATTTGGGTGGATTCCAGTCCGGTTTTAGACTGATGCACACCCCTAAGACTGCGTACGGCTATATGCACCTCCAGCTTTGTTAAGGAACACTCCCCCTTCAATTTATTAATTTAATAATAGTGTAAAAAATCTAAAATACCATTTAAATAAAATACCACTACTAAATGCACCTCTACTACTAACTACACTCCCCTTTCAAATTTTAAACCCTACCACCACTACTTTCGACCGCCAACTACATTCAAATGGTGTCAAAAGCTCAAAATAATCTCTGAAATTCAAAAAAAAAAATTACTTAAAAATCTCAAAAAAAAAAAATTTAATTTTCGATAAACCAGTGTCGAACATATACACTTTCGTTGACAATTTTTTACTGACGAGAATGTATATTTTTTACCAACTATTGTCGAAAAATATTAAAAAAAAAAAATTCATTTTCATCATACACAAATTTTAACGAAAAACAGGATATATACATATCATTGAGTTGCATAATACTTTCAAAAACATAAAATCCTAAAAAAATGAATATAAAAAAAAAAAAAAAAAAACTAACCTCTGTCCATGAGTTCACGGGGGTATGGCCTCCTTCTCCATCCATGTTTCTTCAAAACGCGGTGGGGAGGTTTTTTGGGGGTGAATGTACCAATTTCGGGAGTGGAAGGAAAGATTAATTTATGTATTTTTGGGGAGAGAGGTGTGTACTGGATCCGAGACTAATAAAGGGCCCAATGTTATCAAGTATGAGTTGTACAGCTTATACCAGCCTCAAGCCCATCAATCCATTATACCGGATCCGAGACTCAAGCTTACATAAAAACATAGGGGCGGCTAAAGGCACCCGGGTTTCCTATGAGTACACCCAGGTGAATTTTTTTTTGTCAAAAGGGTGTTGTGAAATGACGTATTTACCCTTCTTGTACATTTTTTAAAAAATCACCGGATGAGTACACCCACCTCCTATCTAAACGCGGGAATGCAGAGAGTCATCACTTTCTCTCAATTCCAAACTTTCCTTTTCTGCAAGTTCGAGTTTTAGAGCGAAGATGGAGTCGAAAATGGTCGATTATGATGTAATAACTACTAGTGGTGGTGCCAAAGACTCATTTGTAAGTTATTTATCATGTTTTGAAAGTTTTTTTTTTTAAAGTGAAAGAGTTTTTATGTTAGGGTTTTTTTTTTTTGTGTTGGTGTTTATGCTTGTTGTTTTTGCATCTTATGACTCTATAGTGGTATGTAGTTGAAATAATATGCATTTAGGACATACATTTTGACATTATGTATTGCATTTTTTCATTTTTCAAAAAAGCCCCTTTTCGCGACTGGTTCTGCGAAGAAGACGACCATGTTCGTGATTTTTTTTCGGACATGGCCGTGTTGTCCGAAAAAAAGTTCAAAACAAATCTCTTTTGTTTTGAACTTTTTTTCGAACATAGGTCATTTGTTTTGAATAATTTTTCGAACATGAAGCGTTTGTTTTAAACTTTTTTTCGAACATGAAGCGTTTGTTTTGAACTTGTTTTCGAACATGAAGCTTTTGTTTTGAACAAATTTTCGAACATTACTTAATTTTTGTTTTTTTGAATTTCAAAATTTGGGTGATGAGAAGGACGATGTTTGGGTGGACGAATATTGTCTCGAAGAGGAGTACAATTATGATGATGAGTGGGTGAATGACTCTGTTGTTGAAAGGGAGAATGATGATGTCCGGGGTCATGAAATTGTTATGGACTACACGGACGTCTTCACGAATATGGCTTTGTTCGAGTCTCGTGACGCACTTTTGTCTTGGGTGCGTAGTACGGGGAAACAACACAACATAATTATTATTGTGAAGCGGTCAGATAATGGCCAAGGTACTAAAAAGGGTCGTATATTCTTGACGTGTGAGCGTGGCGGTGTGTACTGTGAAAAGAAGAAGCCTACAACTCCTATGAAGAAGAAGGCTAAGAAGAACGAGGTGGTTGAAGAAAAGAGTGGAAAGGTTACGGGCACCAAGAAATGTGGGTGTCCGTTTATGTTGAAGGGTACAGAAGAAGGTGAAATGCAGTGGAGATTGGAGGTGAAATGCGGTACACATAACCATCCAATATCTCGTTACCTTGAGGGACATTCTTATGCCGGCCGCCTAACTACGGAGGAAGAGGACTTCGTTGTCGAAATGTCCAAATTACACGCTCCTCCTAAATCTGTATTGATGAAGTTGAAGAAGAAGAATGAGAACAATCACTCGACTCTTCGAACGATCTACAATGTAAGGTTGAAGCATAAAATCCATCAATATTGTGGACGTAGTCAGTTGCAATATTTGATGAGTCAACTTGTCGAACAAAATTACTTTCATGCCACACGAAGATGTGAGAAGACAAACACTCTTAACGAGTTGTTTTTTGCACATCCCGTCTCACTCTAACTGGTGTGTGCTTTTCTGAAGGTACTCATGATAGATTGCACATACAAGACGAATAGGTACCGGCTACCTTATTTGGAGATTGTGGGGGTTACATCGACTGGGATCACATTTTGTGTTGCGTCGGTGTACCTAATGGATGAGAAAGAAGAAAATTATGTATGGGCATTGGAGGTGCTTCGAGACGTGTTGGGCTCATCTTCTCTTCCCTATGTTATTATCACCGACCGTGAGCTTGCATTGATGAATGTTGTGGCCAAGAAATTTCCTGAAGCCCGTCATTTTCATTGTACATTCCACATTGACCGGAATGTATTAGCCAACTGCAAGGGTGCATTTAAAGATGTCAAAAAATGGGAGGTATTCAACTCTCATTTCAACTATTTGTGGAGGTCCGATACCCAGTCCGACTTTGAAGAAGCTCTTGCTAAGTTCAAGTCCAAATTTCCGAAGAAGCCCGTGAATTACGTGTTGAAGAGTTGGATTATCCCTTACAAAGAGAGGTTCGTAAGGGTTTGGACAAATGAATTTATGCACTTTAGCAACACCACAACCAACAGGTATGTTTATACTTTTGTCTTATTTAAATTATTACTTTAATTTGTAAGTTGCCTAACGTTTTAAATTTTCTCTGATTAGGGTCGAAACTCATCGTGCCGCCTTGAAAAGAATGCTCGGCAATTCCTTAGGAAATTTTGAGACGTGTTGGGAGAAATGACACACTTTATTCGAGGCATGCCATGTTTCAATTAAAGTCTCATTCGAAAAGAGTTTGAATGTTGCCCAACATAGGTTCTCGTCAAACGTTTTCAATTATTTACGAGGGGTGGTGTCGTTTGTGGCTCTAGAAAAGATCTTTGATGAAATCAAGGTGATCAAACGACCCGGATTCGATGCTAAAGAGTGTCAACATATCTTGAGGAAGGTGTATGGTTTGCCCTGTGGTCATGAGATCGAGGAGTATGTTTACTGTGACAAAGCGATACCCGTGAATGCCATTGATCCCTTTTGGAGGAAGCTGGATATGGAGTCTACCCTAACCACCACACCGGTTGACCCCGTTCCCACCCACAATAAAAATCGGTTTGAAGATGCAACGATATGGCTGAGGTTTATAAGAGCTTCTCTCCAGAGGAGCAACTCATCTTCTTGAAGCGTATGAAGGAGCTTGCAAACCCCGAGACTACGACTCTTATTGAGCCACCTCCTAAGGAAGACACTCGTGGTCGACCCAAAAAAGGAAAGAAGAAGAAGAAGTCTGATGCGTCCACCAAACGTGAGTCGAGCCTATTTGAGCTTGTAGAGAGTCAAGTTGCAAGTTGCTCGGTACAAAAGGAGCAGACGGTCATCACTGTAGATAACTCGCTCTCATCCCCGTTCTTCCAAAAGAAAGGGATTCCACAAAAACAATCGGTAATTCTCAGCCCTTGCATGTTTATTTTGGTGTTTTGTAGATGTTTTTTTTTTTTTTTTTGTAGATGTGTGTAATATTTTGGTGATTTGGTTGTAGATGGTTGTATTTTGGTGATTTGGTTGTAGATGTGTAATATTTTGTTGTTTTGGTTGTAGATGGGTAATATTTTGGTGTTTTGGTTGTAATGTGCGTAGGTATCCCGTTGGCGTACCCGACAATACCAAGGAATGGACTTCATCGACAATTTACCGATCGATCATCAACCCTACATTATCGATATCAAGAATGTAAAGGGTGACGGGCACTGCGGTTTTCGAGTCGTGGCTGGACTTATGGGATGGGGTGAGGATGAGTGGGCGAGGGTTCGAATGGACTTGATGAGCGAACTGTCCCGCAATCTAACGTTGTACAACAACGTGTTCTTGTTGGATGATTACGTCCATGTTGTGCTTCAAAAATTGAATTGTTTTACGTAGTTTGCACATAAAAAACATTGGTTCGTGTTTGCCGTACATGGGATATCTAGTGGCGTCACACTATAATGTGGCGGTGGTGGTTCTTGATATCCGTCTATCCCTTACGTATCTGCCGTTCAACAAAGAACCTTCTCAAGAACCGAGGAGTATTTGGTTGGGATTAATAAATGAGAACCATTTCGTCCAGGTATTTGATTGCATTGATTTAATGAATTTATTTACACGTATATGTTGCATTACGTATATATAACACATAAATCTCGAATGCGTGTAAGTTACGATGGGTGCTGGGCGCACTTTGCCCCCAGTCATTAATTCGTGGAAGCATGAGGGTCAACACATTTCGGACGGATGGAAAAATGAATATGCGTCCGGAGGAATTAATTAGATGATAGTGTATGGATGTAGTTACCATCTTTTGTTAGTTTTTGTGGTTAAAAACTTTGAAATACTTTTGTCTTTTTGGTGTAATTTGTGTACAAATTGTCAACAAACAACATTTATAGATAATTTGTGTACAAATTCTTGATGTGTAATATTTTTGGAACATGTATACGGTTTCAACGTTACAATGTGTAATTTAATTGCTTTATTTTTTGAATGGTTTATCGTCCTTGAATGAGGCACTACAATTGTGTTAAAACCTATAGTTGGGATCATTTTTTTTTTTCAAAAAATTGACTTTTGTTCGAAAATAAGTTCCCAACAATTGGTCCATGTTCGAAAATAAGTTCCCAACAATAGGTCCATGTTCGAAAATTTGTTCCGCGCATTTTACTTCGTCAAATTTTAAAACCAAAAGTTTCTATAACGAACTTTTTTTCGAACATTGGGGCCATGTACGAATAAATGTTCAAAACAATTGGTCAGTGTTCGAAGAAAAGATCACAACAATTGTTCCATGTTCGAAACTTTGTTCCGCGAGTTTTACTTGGCCAAATTTTAAACCAAAAGTTGTTGTAACGAACATTTTTTCGAACATTGGGGCCATGTTCGAAAAAAAGCTCCCAACTTCGTGACAATGTTCGAAAATTTGTTCCGCGAGTTTTACTTGGCCGAATTTTAAACCAAAAGTTGTTGTAACGAACATTTTTTCGAACATTGGGGCCATGTTCGAAAAAAAGTTCTCAACTTCGTGACAATGTTCGAAAATTTGTTACGCGAGTTTTACTTGGCCAAATTTTAAATCAAAAGTTGTTGTAACGAACATTTTTTCGAACATTGGGGCCGTGTTCGAAAAAAAGTTCCCAACTTCTTGACAATGTTCGAAAATTTGTTCCGCGAGTTTTACTTGGCCGAATTTTAAACCAAAAGTTGATGTAACGAACATTTATTCGAACATTTCGGCCATGTTCGAAAAAAAGTTCCCAAAAAACGTGTCAATGTTCGAAAATCACTTCCGCAAATACTAAAATGTTCGAAAATTGTTATTGTTCGGCAAATTTGTCCCGAACGGTCTTCATTTTTTCGAAAATTTGTCCCGCAAATACTACAAATGTTCGAAAATATTTATTGTTCGATAAATATGTCCCGAACGGTCTTCATTTTTTCGAAAATTTGTCCCGTACATAGAGGGTGTCCTCATCCATATAACTTTACCACGTGGGTGTTGTCATCCGAAATTTGTAAAAACCATACAACATTATATATAAACCATACTATAACATTATAAAAACCATACAACATTATATATAAACCATTCAATAAATACAACATAACATTCATAAAGTTACCATGTTAAAACACTAAATTATCATAAAAGTTACCATACATGTTAAAAAACAACATTGTCAAGTTTTTGTTCAAAATGATATAAAACAAGTAACGCATCAACAACGCCTAGCCCTTCCACGTCCCCGACCTCTTCCACGTCCACGACGTGCACTTGATGATGACGGTGCCTCTTCTCCTACATCATCCGAAGTTTGTCCACCAAGGTGCCTCATAACTTCTTCAACCTTTTGCATTACCCCATCCATTGTTAATGGCTCGTCGTTCCTCCACTTGTGCAACAACAAGTTCAACTCAACCTTTGTAAAATCTACCAAGTGCCATGACTCGGCCCTACGTGGAGGCTCACGAGGAGGAAGTCTCCTATTAGAAGGATTTAAAACGAAAGGACGACCGTTGGCGAGGTACCAATCAATATAACCATCACTGCAATCCGAATCTTGGATACAACGCTCACCAAGTCTATCCTCCGTAAGCATGTGTGCGTCCCACGTAGAAAAGTACTCCGCCATAGCACCCCACACTAGCTTAGTTTTCTTGGATGTGGAACCGGTCCTCTTAACACGGGCAGCAAGCGGCTTCTCAGGAACGGTTTGCACGTACCCGAACTGTCTGAGCACTCTATCCGGCATGTACGGCTCAACAATATCTTCACACACAATGCACCCATGAAAGTAAGACACTTCATCCAATGGATGGTTTTCTCGTACGGGGCAATATGGATTCCAGTTAACCTACAATACCAAATTAAATAAAAAATGCGTATTTATCTCAAAAATAAATAAACAACACTAAATTCATTTGGTTAATAACGTACCTCGCTTGCTAGGAGGGTATCTAATCGCTCTCTAAAGCCTCTTACTCGGTCGACACAAGGGCCTGTATGAGCTTCGGGTGCATAACGCATCGACAGTGGATCCGTAAGGGCAAAGTCTGGATTATGAGGCGACAATATCAAAGTAGGGAAGTGCTCATAAATCCAAGCCTACAAGTACAATATTATTAGGTCAATATCAAATGAAAAACAAGAAATATTAACAAACTTATTTAAAATACTTAATACCTCCAATAACGTAAGGCAACCACCAATCTGCCTACACTTAAACTTTGACGCCATCCCCAATTGTCTATACAAATAGACAAGTGTCCCGGTACCCCAAGCATAGTGAGAAAATTGTGCCATGTCGTCCATATACTGCAACCACTGTACGTGAACATGAGTATCACTTTTGTCCGGAAACAAGGTGGTCCCAAACATGTACAACACAAACGCTCGTGCTGAATACAACACCTCGTCCTCGTTGTCCGAGGACATCATGGACATAAAAGTCTCCCTTAGCCACGCTAGCTTCACGGAACCCCCTCGTTGCCCACTTAATGCTTCCTTGGCTTGTACTAATGATAAACCCAAATATTTCATCAAATAATCTGAAGCCAAAATATGTTCTTCGGAAGTAGACTGCACCGGGCGACCATTAACTTTCAGACTCGTGATACAGTGGACATCATTGAGGGTGATTGTCATTTCCCCGAAGGGCAAGTGGAATGAGTTGGTCTCTTCGTGCCATCTCTCAACAAAGGCTGTGATAAGGTTCTTGTTTGAATACTTGTAAGTTGCATGTCTAACATGAATCAATCTAGATCCTCTCAAAAACCTCCGCCAATGACGCCAATTATGTTCATCATCGAACTCCCAATGCAATAGTTTGGTCACATGACAGTGACACTTCAACACATCTCGCTCCTCACCCAACCATATGTATTTGGCTACATGGTCTTGGAAGCTTTTGAGAAGGGGAGGTGCGATTACCAATGGCCGATCAACATTCACAACTCTTCTTTCTTTCTCTCCCCCATCATCTCCCTCCGCCTCTTCCTCTTCTTCTTCCTCTTCCTCGTCATCGTTTCCCTCATCTACTTCAGTTTCTTGTAGAGTGGGCACCGGTTCTTGTGGAGTGGGCTCTTGAGGGTTGGCCTCTTGTGGAGTGGGCTCTTGAGGGTTGGCATCTTGTGGGTTGGCCTCTTGAGGGTTGACCTCTTGTGGATTGGGCTCTTGAGGAGCGGCCTCATCGCTAATATGTTGCTTCTTTTTCCTGTTGGAAGCAGTCGGTCGAGCCCTACTAACACCCTCTACAAAAACCAACACAAACAAGCCATGTTCGAAATTAAAACCAACACAAACAAGCCATGTTCGAAACCTAAACCAAAACAAACAACCCATGTTCGAAACCTAAACCAAAACAAACAACCCATGTTCAAAAATTACTACATGTTCGAAACTAAAACCAAAACAAACAAGCAATGTTCGAAAATTATACCAAAACCAACAAGCCATGTTCAAAACCTAAACCAAAACAAACAACCCATGTTCGAAAATTACTACATGTTCGAAACTAAAACCAAAACAAACAAGCAATGTTCGAAAATTATACCAAAACCAACAAGCCATGTTCAAAACCTAAACCACAACAAAGAAGCAATGTTCGAAATTAAAATCAAAACAACCAAGCCATGTTCGAAACTAAAACCCAAACAAATAACTAATGTTCGAAAATTATACTAAAACAAATAACTAATGTTCGAAACCCAATCCAAAACAAACCATACATGTCCGAAAATTAGTTCCGCACAACCATCTAATGTTCGAAAAACCAGTCAACAACAGTTGATTCGTGCTAAACCATGCCAATTAGATGCCCATTTTTTTATTTTCATCCTAACACATCAAAAATTTATACATTCTACACATAAACATGATTATAACACAAAAAAACAACCTTAATCAACACATGCATGAATTAACCCCAAATTCAAAAAACAAAACCTAAACCCTACAACAATAAAATCAATGTTTCAACCAACAAAAACCGAAATTAAACATGCGTCCTACTCTTCTTCTCAAATATAAGCAAGAAAAACTAACCTTTACCCATTTTTGCAAAATGAAAAAAAAAATAACGCTTTCTCCTATTCTTCGAAAAAAGAATGGAGTGGGGGAGAACGGTGCTCTCTCTTTCTCTTCTTCGACGTCGCAGGTAGTGGAGAGTGGGAGTGGTGCAAAAATGGAATGGGAGGGAGGGAGTGGGAGGTGCTGCGAAAAAACATTGGGGAGAGGTTTGGGGAAGATGGAGGGGTGGGTGTACCCAATCGAGAGAAGGGAGGGAGAGAAGGGGGGGAGGGAGGGAGGGAGTGCAGAAATGGTTAAGGGCATTTTTGGGTTTTCCAGGTAGGTGTCCTCATCCGTTTAGTGTGTGTTCTCATCCCCTGGGTGTACTCATAGGAAACCCGGGTGCCTTTAGCCGCGCCCAAAAACATATAGACAATTTCGGTCGTCCAGTTCAACCTAATTAATTGGATCAAAAGGTGTTTATAAGTTGGGTCTATAAAATGGGAGTCCAACGAGCTAACTGCTAGACTAGTCCACCCAATATTTCTAGTCAAATGAGAGTTATTTGACAATTTAAAAAATTTAAGACATCTTTTTAAAAAATTTAGAATAATTTTACAAAAAGCACATTTATTACTTTTAAATAAATAATGAGTAAAGATAAAATTTTACTTAAATTGTGAGGACAAAATTGTAAAATTAATTAGTAAAATAATGAAAAACACTTAGAAGCATTTAGAAACAAGAGAAGGGGTGTGTTAGGATATTGACGGAAGTTGGTTAACAGATAACAAGTTTTTAGTGATGCTAGGGATCACAAGAACATTTGATAAAGAAAGAGAGGAAGTAAATGATTTAGATCCGATATGAGTGATCAGAAGGGATGTACCATTGCTGACCACAACACGGTCGAATCCTGAATAGAGAGACGAGGAGTCAAGAGCAGCCGGTGAGGAGACCATATGGGCAGAAGATCTTGTGTCAATGTACCAGTCAGAGACATTGGAATGAGCGATCGAGGAGTATACCGATAAGGATTCAGCACGGTTGGATTGCTGAACAGGAGGAGCAGTATATCGTTGAGGATGGTGTCAAGAATTCTAGTCGATTAGACGTCTCCAACCAAGTAGAATACTTGAAGATATAAGAAATAACTGCTCTAAGATAGTAATTCAAAAAGTAAGCAAAGAGACAAACACCACACAAAGAATTTAAGTGGTTCGATCAATGTGATCTACATCCACTGGACCAGACGAGTACTTCTTTGATTGATCAATTTACACACTCATTCACTCGGAATAGGATATTTCCTCACTTCACTCGTGAACTCACACAACTCAAAGATTACAAAACGTACTACAATTCCATCCAACCTTTACAATGTACACATACAAGAGTTTATAAAGACCAAAGGTAGTTGCTGCTGTTATGAATTGTTTGAGTAGTTATCAACCGTTTGCAACCGCTTGTAACAACCCATGTGCTCTGTTATTGCCCAACTGAAATGGTAGTTATGCCCTCAAGTAGTTGTAACTGTAATACAGTTAGTTAAACTAACTAACTTTCATATCAGAAGACTTGTTCATAAAGATTAGAACACTACTTAGTGTGTTGATACTCAATTTTTCTGTTCTTGTGATCAAAAGTTGACTCTGCTGATAGACTTCTACTGTGCTGATCAAGTACTGTGTTGATCCAGTACTGTGCTGATAGTATTGTGCTGATATACTCTGCTGAAGTACTGTGCTTGGTATACTCTGCTGAAGTACTGTGCTGACCAACTCTGCTGAACTATAAGCATCACCTCCTCAGCTGATTGAAAAACCTTCAACTCATCTGATTTCGGCCTAAGTCATCTTATCTAATCCTATTAGCTCACTACTTACTTAGTGTGCTGACTATGAGATTATGAGATAACACTCACAATTCTCCACCTTTAGCTCATAATCGAACTAATCTCCACCCAAAAACAAAACACCAACACTATTCTCCTCAAAGAATAGCCTCCACTACTGATCTTCTGCCACAAGAACAGTAGCCTTCTCCTCAGAGGAATTAATGCAGTCCAATAAGTCTAAGACACAAGCCAAACTTCTCTTTTGGCAATGCCTTAGTGAATGCATCAGCAGGGTTCTCCTATGTAGCAATCTTCACTACCTGGACTACCCTCTTCTCTACAATATCTCTTACAAAGTACAGTTTCACATCTATATGTTTAGTTCTCTCATGACACCCTTGATGCTTTGCAAGATATATTGCACTTTGGTTATCACAGAAGACAGTCACACTTCTTTGTAATATACCAAACTCCTTCAAGATCCCCCTAAGCTACATGCTCTCCTTAACTGCTTCAGTCAAGGCTACATAGTATGATTATGTAGTAGATAATGCAACTACAGACTGATGTATTGACCTCCATGATATAGCTGTACCAAATAAGGTGAATACATACCCTGTCAAGGACTTTCTTATGTCTACATTGGCTGCATAGTCGGCATCAACATATCCCACAAGTGCTTCTCCCTCATCTGATATCTTCTGAAATTTCAGACCCTTCTTAGCTAATCCCAGAACATATCTCATGACCCACTTAACTGTCTCCCAATGACTTAAGCCTGGATCACTCATGTATATGATGATTACACTCATTGCATGAGTTAAATCTGGTCTACAACACACCAAACATACATTAAACTCCCTGCTGCACTGGCATAAGGAACCTTACTCATCTGAGCTCTTTCTTGGTTGTTCTTGGGACACATCTGATTGGATAGCTTCTGATGTTGACCAATTGGTGTAGAAACTAACTTAGTTTGATTCATCCTGAATCTCTCTAACACCTTCTTCAGATAGGTAGGCTAACTAAGCTGAATTGCTCCCTCAACTCTACTGATCTCCATCCCAATAATCACTTTAGCTTCACCAAGATCTTTCATCTCAAACTCCCTTTTGAGAATCTCCTTAACCTGATTGATACTGTTAATAGACTCTCCTGTTATTAACATATCATCTACATACAGCATAAGATAGGTAACTGAACTCCCAACTCTTCTGAAGCAAACACAGCTGTCATACAAGCTTCTTGCAAAACCAGCTGAGTAAATGTACTCATCAAACCTTAAGTATCATTGTCTAGGGCTTTGTTTGAGGCCATAGAGTGATTTTCTGAGTAAGCACACTTTGTCTTCTCCATCTTCTATGTCCAACCCTTCTGTTATTTTCATGTAGATCTTCTCATCTAAAGTCCCATGAAGAAATGTTGTGGTCACATCCATTTGATGCAGCTCCAATTCATACTGAGCAATTATAGCCAACAAGATTCTGATGCTATAATGTTTTACAACAGGTGAGAAGATTTCATTAAAGTCAATACCTTATTTCTGTGTAAATCCTTTAGCTACAAGCCTTGCCTTGTACCTAATCTTGCCACCTCTCTGAGCCTCCACCTTCTTCTTGTAGATCCACTTACACCCAACAAGTTTCTTGTTCTTAGGCCTCTCAACAATCTCTCAAGTCTGGTTCTTGTTAAGAGATAACAGTTCTTCCTCCATAGCAACTAACCACTTCTTTTTGTCATGGCAGTTGATGGCTTTTGTGTAAGTTTTAGGCTCCAGAGACTCCACCTCAAGAGTTGCACATAATGTAAATGATACTATGTCAGCTTGACCATACCTCTGAGATAGGTAGACTTCTCTTCTAGTTTTGTCCCTAGTTAGCTGATAGTCATGAAGCTCAGTATCACTATGAGTAGTCTCCTCCTCATCTGGATCAATCTGATCTTCAGCTGCATCCCAGCTTCAAGGCACCACAACTTATACCCTTTCACACCTGAAGGATACCCTACGAACACACATTTCAAGGCTCGAGGCTCAAGCTTATCTTGCTTGACATGGGCATATGTTAAACAAACATAAACCTTCAAATTACTGTACTCAGCTGCATGGCCAGACCATAACTCTTCTGGGGTTTTAAATTACACAGCTGAGGAAGGGCTTCTGTTTATCAAATAGGCTGCTGTTTACACTGCTTCTCCCCAAAATACTTTAGGCAATCCAGAGTTGCTCAACATGCACCTGGCCCTCTCAAGCAAAGTCTGGTTCATTCTCTCAACTACTCCATTCTGCTGAGACTGTTCTATTCCTCACTATACCCTTCTTCTTGCAGAAAACATTGAACTCTTCTAATATGAACTCCAGCCCATTATCAGTTCTCAAATGCTTGATCTTCTTTCCAGAGACATTCTCAACCTCAGTGAGCCATTCCTTAAACTTTTCAAATGCTTCTGACTTGGATTTCAGGATAGTGATCCATACCTTTCTTGAGTAGTCATTTATGATAGACATGAAATATCTCCCACCACTTCTGGTCTGATTCCTAGCTGACCCCCATATATCTGAATGGACATAGTCCAAAATTCCTTTGGTAGAGTGTGAACTCTTTCCAAACTTCAATCTCTTGGATTTCCCAAGAATGCAGTGCTCACACAAATCAAGCTTTGTGATCTTGTCATCACCTAGAAATCCTTGCTTACTTAGCTCAAGTAGGCCCTTCTCTCCTACATGACCTAGTCTTCTGTGCCACAACATTGAGTTATCTTGCACTCTTGCCACATCTGATCTGCCAATTACTGTTCCTCCCTTAAGAAAGTAGAGATCATTCATTCTCTCACCTTTAATAACAGTAAGCTCCCCCTTTGAAACTCTCAGCTCTCCATCTTTTGACTGGAATTTGTAGCCCATTGAATCCAGCATACCAAGAGATATCAAATTTCTCTTGAGTTCAGGAACATACCTAACCCTCTTGAGAATCCTTATTACTTCATCATACATCTTCAAGTGTACTGTACCTTCACCTTTGACTTTGCAAGTGTGATCATTCCCTAACAACACATAACCTCCATTTTGATGCTTAAAATCATGAAACCAATCTCTTCTTGGAGTCATATGGAAAGAACACCTTGAATCTAAAATCCAATCATGTTGTTCATTAGTGGAAGTGATGGATAGGGACTGAGCTGACTCATAGCCCTTCTGCTCCTTATCTTCTTGGGTTTGATTTGCTTTATTCTTATCAACAGGGTTCTTGGGACCAGATTTTCTCGTAAGCTGTCTGTACTTGAAACAAGTACTCTTGTAGTGCCCAGGTTTGTTGCAGTGGTGGCACACTAGCTACTTCCCCTTGATTTGACACTACTGATTTTCCCTTATCAGCTCCCATGGGTTGACTAGACCCCTTCTTGGAGGCAGATTTCTTATGTCCTCCCTTGATTGCCAATCCTTCTCCACTGCTACTTTTATCTCCTTAAGATGTCTTATTATGTAGCAGCTTGGACTTGACAGCCAAGATCACATCCTCCAATGTGATTGCCTCCTTTCTACCATACAAGATGGTGTCCTTTAGGATTTCAAAGGACTTGGGAAGAGCACTCAACAAGATAAGAGCCTTATCCTCTTCTTCAAGCTTGACATACAAATTTTCCAGATCATCAAGTATCTTGTTGAACTCATCTAGCTGCTCCGTAATGGGTTTGTCATCTCCCATTCTAAAGGCATACAGCTTCTGTTTCGAATAGAGTCAGTTAGCAAGATTTTTCACCATATATAACTTCTCAAGCTTATCCCAAACCTCCTTCGCTGACTTCTCTTTAGCAACCTCCCTCAAGACCTTATCTCCAAGGCAGAGTAGGATCGTGCTTCGAGATTTTCTGAGCAACTTGCTCCTTTCAACCGCAGTTGTTGCAGTTTCTTCTGCCATCTCTTCGGATTCTTCGAGAGCCTCGAATAATCCTTGATGTTCAAGGAGGGCCTGCATCTTGACCTTCCACAGCCCAAAATCTCCCGTGCCTATAAACTTCTCTATGTTGTACTTGGTAGAATTCCCCATCTTAGATCTGCAGCTACTTCAGTTTCCCACAGACGGCGCCAATTGTCAAGAATTCCAGTCAATTAGACGTCTCCGACCAAGTAGAATACTTGAAGATATAAGAAATAACTGCTCTAGGATAGTAATTCAAAAAGTAAGCAAAGAGACAAACACCACACAAAGAATTTAAGTGGTTCGATCAATGTGATCTACATCCACTGGACCAGACGAGTACTTCTTTGATTGATCAATTTACACACTCATTCACTCGGAATATGATATTTCCTCACTTCACTCGTGAACTCACACAACTCAAAGATTACAAAATGTACTACAATTCCATCCAACCTTTACAATGTACACATACAAGAGTTTATAAAGACCAAAGGTAGTTGCTGCTGTTAGGAATTGTTTGAGTAGTTATCAACCGTTTGCAACCGCTTGTAACAACCCATGTGCTCTGTTATTGCCCAACTGAAATGGTAGTTATGCCCTCAAGTAGTTGTAACTGTAATACATTTAGTTAAACTAACTAACTTTCATATCAGAAGACTTGTCCATAAAGATTAGAACACTACTTAGTGTGCTGATACTCAACTTTTCTGTTCTTGTGATCAAAAGCTGACTCTGCTGATAGACTTCTACTGTGCTGATCTTTTACTGTGCTGATCAAGTGCTGTGCTGATCCAGTACTGTGCTGATATACTCTGCTGAAGTACTGTGCTTGGTATACTCTGCTGAAGTACTGTGCTGGCCGACTCTGCTGAAGTACTGTGCTGACCAACTCTGTTGAACTCTAAGCATCACCTCCTCAGCTGATTGAAAAACCTTCAACTCATCTGATTTCGGCCTAAGTCATCTTATCTGATCCTATCAGCTCACTACTTACTTAGTGTGCTGACTATGAGATTATGAGATAACACTCACATATAGGAATCAGCAAAGTGGCCTTCAAAATTTGCAAATTTGATAGTGCACGTATTTTGACATACAAGAAACTCACCCAAAAGCGTATGGAATCGTTGTATATGAGCAAGTATACGACTTAGTATTTATTGACCGTTGACCTAATTAAGTGACATGAATCCCTAGAGCTACAAGTTGCATGCTATTGTAGTAACGACTCGGGGTTGTTTTTGGATTTTCGAGAATTAAACTAAGTATATTAAGCTAAATTAATTAACATGCAAGGAATTTAACAATCAATACAAATAGACAAGAAACAAGAGATTAACTAAATTATACTAAATTCAACACAATCAAGAACAACGAGGCAAATGAAATAAACTAACTAACTTTCTTTGGAAAGTGCAAGAGAAGGGTATTGCCTCGGGTGTTTCCATTTTGTAGGTAAATCAATGAGCTAACGAACCAATTGCATGAATTAAACTATGGTTTTGGATTAAGATAAAGGTTATCACTCCTATGTGTAGACCCCCTCGAAAGGCATAGGTGAACACGTGCATTGATTAGCAATTATAGGATCTGATCAAATATCATAAGCTCCTAAGATAGTGTTTCATAAGCACTTTCAACACGGTTACTAATGCTCATGAGACGCCCTCTCACCAATCTCCTAGACGACCTCTATTCGAATGGTGTCTAAAGTTGTCGGTCTAGCAATTAACCCTCTCTCGGTTAAACTAATTACTACTTAAATTTTATTCAATTAACCAAAACTCACACTTACACTCCCAATCATGCAACCCAACTCTCGTTGCAATTAACATAATCGAACATGCTCGCTAATAGGGTTGATTAACCAAATGAATCAATTACAACACAGCCCTAGAAACATAAATACCCAAAACCGAGATTGGGTCGGCCCGGCCGGGTGGGGAAGTGGCCCGGCCGGGTGAAGTGTTGGTCGACCAAAAATAAAAACAGAGCACAGGTGGCCCGGCCGGGCGAGTGGTGCCGCCCGGCCGGGCGAAAACTTCGTAAACGGGGGAGGTGTTGGTCAGCTCGGCCGCCCGGCCGGGCGGGTGATATCGCTCGACCGGGCCTTATCTTCGAAAATGGCTCCAGAAAATGGCCCTTGACCGCCCGGCCGGGCGAGTGATGCCGCTCGGCCGGGCCGACCCAATCTCGGTGCCAAACGCGTATTTTCTCAAGTTTTAAGGGACTTACTTGCAAATATCACAACCAAACCCTACCCCAACACTATAAATACCCCACTTCTTAAATTTCACACCATCTTACCCTTCTCTCAAGAATTCCTTCACATACTAACACACACTTGGAGGTTTTGGGTCATATCTTCTTCAATTCACCACCAATTCATGCAAGGAAGGAGTCACTAGCTTGGGAATTCAATTCCCCACCACACCACAGTCTAAGCTTTCTCTTATTTTCAGTTTTTATTGCTTTGATCTTTGTTTTTCTTGTAATTCAAACATGTGGTTGATTGGCTAGAACACTTTTGGTTCTAGGGCCTTGTACATACTTTTGATGATATCTATGGATTAATATTTGTTTAATTAGTGTTTGTGTGGCTTAATTCTATTTGGATGCTTGGTGTTTGTTGCAAAACATGTCATTATGTGTACAATGGTGATGTGTTGATCATAGTTAGTTGAATTAGGTTGAGAAATCTAGTTTGATTAATTGATTGCAAGCATTTGACCTAATTTTATTGTGAGATTGAAAGATGATCAATGATTAGGAAGATGTGTGATGATCTTAGGGGCTTGATTGGGTCTTATTGTGCAACTTAGGTAGAGATACTAGGTTGTGTAGTATTTCCTTTGAATTACTTGGATCGAAAGGACTTTTAATTCATTATGTTGTGATCAATCTTATAGACAAAGCATGAACACCATTTGAATAGGCATTTAACCATAGTTGGATTCATTAGTAGTGCATGTGCTCTAGGACCTACTTTCTCTTAATTGAGTTTACATCCATTTTCATTTCGTTTTCTTGATTTATATGGTATTTGATCGATTTCATCTTTGCTCTTTATTGCTTATTTGTGACACTTGGTAGGTAATTTTAGAGTGAATCATCATATTCAAATTATCGATCACGTCTACTTAGAACTCGACTAGCAAACTATCACTTTTACGCTTAGCCTTCTCGTGGGATCGACCTCATGCTTATCACGCTACAATAGACGCCGTATAGTTGCGGTTGTTTATTTAGTGTTGCATATCACGTGTATCAAGTTTATGGCGCCGCTGCCGGGAAGGTTTTTATAAGCTATAGAGTGTAGGCTAAGAGAGTTTTAGTTTAGACATTTACTTGCTTTCTTTATTTGCAAAATTCCAAAAAAATATTTGTGTTTGTTATCTTGATCTTATTTGCAATTCTAACTCTCGTTTGCTCTTTTGATAGACATGGTTTATGATCACACGATCTAGGAGGAACCACCAAGAAGTGCTACCTTTAGATCCGGAGATTGAAGCCAATTATCGAAGAAGGAACGCCGAAAGGAGAAGACTAGAGTTGGAAAGAATGAATCGACGGGAAAATCCGGTTGAAGAAGAGGAGGAATTTGAGAATCACGGGGTATAAGGAGTTGAGGAACCAAACGGGAATGGAGGTAACCGACCTCAAGGAGTACTAAGGGACAATTTTCGTCGGAGAGGTGAAGATAACATTGGGATGGAAAGAAATGTAGAGCAACGGGAGGAAAACGGAAATCAACGAGTATTGAGAGACCATTTCCGCCCTATCCCAAGGCCCTATGGAAGAGCGGGTCGGGAACCCGTTGATGCTCATAACTTTGAGCTTAAGCCGGCCCTAATCATGATGGTTCAAAACAACCAATTTGGAGGGTTGTCAAAGGAGGATCCTAACCTCCATTTATCTCAATTCTTAGAGATAAGTGGAACGGTTAAGATCAACCGTGTCCCTCAAGATTACATCCATCTCCAATTGTTCCCATTTTCCCTCCGTGATCGTGCAAAGCAATGGTACATGTCTCTTGATCTAAGGACAATCGAAAATTGGGCCGATCTTGTAAACGCTTTCCTCATGAAGTACTTTCCTCCAAGCAATACCATCAAGATAAGAGGAGAAATTTCTTCTTTCATGCAAGACGATGATGAGTCTTTAGCCGAGGCTTGGGAGTGTTTCAAGGATCTCATACGGAGTTGTCCTCAACATGGGTTCTCAAGAGACCAATTGATTTGCTATTTCTACAACGGGATGGACCATCGAACAAGAGGGATGGTGGATGCCTCGGCCGGTGGAGGTTCTTTGCTAGGAAAGACGACGGATGAAGGCTATGTGCTTCTAGAGGAGATGGCAAAGAATGGAAACCAATGGCCATCCGAGAGAAGGCAAGCCCGGAAAGTAGCTTCCACTAAGGAGTCAGATGATTTTGCTACTCTATCCAACAAGATGGATAAGTTGACTTCGATGATGGCGGCCAAGTCATTAATGGGACCTAGTGATGAACAATATGAAGAGGCCCATTATATGAATAATCAAAGGGACCGTAACTTTCGAGAAAGAGGTTGGAACGAGAGGCAAAATCCCCCTAACCCAAATCATTACCATCCCGGATTAAGGCAACATGAGAACTTTTCCTATGCCAACACAAGGAATGCCATTATCCCACCTCCAAATTTCAATGTTAGAGATGGAGCTATTGTGGAGTCTTCGTCAAAACCATCATTGGAGGATATGTTTGGTGCCTTCATGGGGGAAACCAAAAACTTCATGAGAGAGACTAGGGACAATGCAAGCAAGACTTGGCAAAGACTTGAGGAACAAGGGGAAATGATCAAAAAAGTGGCAAATAATGTGAAAGCCATAGAGAAGCAAGTGAGTCAACTTTCTAATGTCATCGGTAGTCAACACACTCCGGGACAATTTCCTTCAAACACGGAGCTCAATCCCAAGGAGCATTGCAAAGCTATAAAGCTAAGAAGTGGGACGAGCTACGATGGGCCAAAGATGCCACAAGAGGAGGAAATGGTAATGGCACCCGAGGATGTCGACAAAGAAGATGGACAAGAGAAAGAAAGGCAAGAGGAGATAGTGAGGGAAGAAGAGAAAGTAGAAGAGAAAAAGAGTGAGGAGGCAATCCCTCCTCAAGACAAAGGCAAGAATGTGGTACCTCTCCCATACCCTCAAAGGTTGAAGAAGAAGGGCTTGGACAACAAATTTGCCAAATTTGTGGAGATGTTCAAGAAGATCCACATCAACATCCCCTTTGCCGAACCTCTAAAACAAATGCCCCATTATTCCAAGTTTTTGAAAGAAATTATGTCCAACAAGAGGAAGATGGTGGAATATGAAACGGTGCACTTGACCGAGGAGTGTAGCTCAATCATTCAAGCAAAGCTACCTCAAAAGCTTAGAGATCCCGGATCTTTCACCCTACCATGTGTTATTGGAGATGGAGGTACATTTAGAGCTTTGTGTGATTTGGGAGCTAGTATCAATCTTATACCATTATCCATATTTAAAACTCTTGGTTTGGGAAAGCTTACACCAACCACAATGAGTCTTGTATTGGCGGATAGATCCATGACATACCCTTTGGGTATAGTAGAGGATGTGTTGGTTAAGGTGGACAAATTCATTTTCAAAGATAGTCAAGCCCATGTGTGCATTGTTGGAGAAGGGTGCCACCTTCATCTTTAGTGAAGAATGTGTAAAGTCATTTGAGATCTTGAAAGAGGCCTTGATCAAAGCTCCCGTGTTGGTGATACCCGATTGGAGTCAACCGTTTGAAATTATGTGTGATGCTAGTGATTATGCTATTGGAGTAGCTTTGGGCCAAAAGAGAGACAAGCTCTTTCGGGTGATTTACTATGCAAGCAAAACTTTGAATCCGGCTCAAAAGAATTACACCACAACGGAGAAGGAGATGCTAGCCGTGATTTATAGTTTTGACAAGTTTAGAGCATACTTGGTGGGAGCTAAGACCATAGTGTACACAGATCACACGGCTCTCAAGTATTTGATTGAGAAGAAAGAGGCCAAACCAAGGTTGATAAGATGGGTGCTCCTCTTGCAAGAATTTGACGTGGAGATAAGGGATATAAAAGGATGTGAAAATGTGGTGGCGGATCATCTCTCAAGGCTTGAGAATGTGGAAGAAAAGGACATCCAAGTTCCTATTAAAGAGTGGTTTCCCGATGAGCAAATCCTTGCCATCAAAGAAACATGTCCATGGTTCGCCGACTTTGTGAACTACATAGCCACCGGAACACCACCACCAAACCTCTCATTCCATCAAAAGAAGAAGTTTTACCATGGTGTAAAGTTCTATGTTTGGGAGGATCCATTTCTTTATAGATGGTGTTCGGATATGATCATGAGAAGGTGCTTGGGGGAAGATGAGTGGGAGAAAGTAATTGAAGAGTGCCATTCATCTCCTTATGGAGGTCATTTTGGAGCAAATAGGACGGCTCACAAGGTTCTTCAAAGTGGTTTCTATTGGCCATCCATTTTTAGGGATTGTGTAGCTTTTGTGAAGAAGTGTGACAAGTGCCAAAGGATGGGAAACATTTCAAAGAGGCATGAGATGCCTATGAAGAATGTGATTGAGGTAGAGCTTTTTGATGTATGGGGGATTGATTTTATGGGGCCATTCCCCGTTTCTCATGGTTTTTCCTACATCCTTTTGGCCATCGATTATGTCTCTAGGTGGATTGAAGTCATTCCAACCACTACAAATGATGCCAAGGTGGTCCTCAATTTTTTGAGAAAGAATATTTTTACTCGTTTTGGCACTCCAAGAGCATTAGTGAGTGATGGTGGTTCACACTTTTGCAACCGATGGCTTGACCAACTTTTGACAAAGTATGGAGTAAAGCATAGGGTGACCACACCATATCACCCTCAAGCTAATGGGCAAACGGAGCTTGCTAATCGAGAAGTGAAGCAAATCTTGGAGAAAACCGTTGGGTTAAAAAGGAAAGATTGGGCTATCAAGTTGGATGATGCTCTTTGGGCATATCGAACCGCCTACAAGACACCTTTGGGCACATCTCCTTACCAACTTGTGTATGGCAAGTCTTGTCATCTACCCGTGGAAGTGGAGTTGAGAACTCGTTGGGCCATCAACGAGTTGAATCTTGATCTTAAGGCATCGGGAGAAAAAAGAAAGATGATGCTTAATGAGCTTGATGAGTTTAGGAATGGAGCCTTTGAGAATTCCAAGATTCACAAAGAAAGAGCTAAGAAATTTCATGACAAGATGATTGAAAGGAGGGAATTTCAAGTTGGAGAACAAGTCCTATTGTTCAACTCAAGGTTGAGGTTATTTCCGGGCAAATTGAAGTCAAAGTGGTCGGGGCCCTTTGTGATTAAGAATGTGACGCCCATGGGAAATGTGGAACTCATTGGTAAGGATGGAACGACCTTTGTGGTGAGCGGACAAAGAGTGAAGCATTACTTTGGGAATGAGCAACTTCGAATGGTGGAGTCGCTTCGTTTGGATGAGGCTTGAAAGAAGAAGCAACCGTCCGGCATAGGACGTTAAAAATAGCGCTTCTTGGGAGGCAACCCAAGGTTTTATTGCTTTGTGTTTTTATTGCTTTAGTAGTGTTGATAGCTTAGTTGCTTTGTAGGTATGGATGAGGAGAATTGTGGATACCTTGTCTTGGAGAATGAAGAAGAAGCAAAACCAACTTTGGAAAAAGAGAGCAAGTGGTGCAATGGTAATCTTTGAAGAAGCATTGGATGTGCAAGGAGGGAGGTAACAACTTGTAGCCCCAAACTTAGAATTTTTACATAGTAAAATTCTAAGTTTGGGGGAGTTATTTTCCTTTTATTTTTCTACTAGTTATTACCCTTGCACCGGTTCGTCATTCTACTTGTGTCACATTTTGCACCGGCGCACACTTGGTTTTCACATGTTTATATTGGTTAAGTTGGTTTTGATCATATGTTGGGTAGTAGACATTTGGTGAAATGTGAGCATGAATAGTCATTGGAATTCATTGTTGAGTAGTTGTGATGATGTTTATTTGCTTTGAATGTAAGCATGATTGATGTTGGATATAGTTTCATGATTGTGTTCATATTTGTGATCTTGGATAGCATGGATATATGATGTGTTGTTGTGTGGGAACATTTGATGAATGTGAGAGTCCTATTGAATAGAACCGGTGAGAATTGAGCCTTAAATCGAGCATGTAATCCGGTTTAGTTCATTTGAGAGTGGACTAGGTTATTGCTAGTGATCCTAGAACTTGCCTAAGTTCTTGTTTGGAAAGCATGATTGTGTGAGATGATGTGATGTGATATAGACCATCTTGTTCTAAAAAAGTCACTTAGCCAAAATTTCCCAAAACCGAAGTAATTTTCCGTAGTTAGCCCCTTGAGCTTAATTCCTCATTTTCTTGGCAAATTACAATGTTAACCACTTAGCCTTTTTGAGCCTTTTGATTCTTATATCTAGTGGGGGATAAAAGACAAAGTGGAAAAACATGTGCTTGAATGAATATCTTTGGTGAAAAGAAAAGTTGGAAAAGTTGAAAGATGAAAAGAAAATCAAGGAAAAGAAAAGAGGGACAAAGAGCCCCAAAAGCTTGGGAAAAAAAATGGTTCAAAAGATGAGATGATGAATGCTTGAAAAAGAATGGAAAAAGAAAAGTGAGGAGGAAGTTTGTAAGCTTTGAAAGTGAAAGCACACATTGTAAAACAACAAGTTTTGTCCTCCACTAGAAGAGTCACAATTCCCAAATTCATCCTACCTTGTCCAAAGAGCCAATGTTACATCCTTGATTAAGTCCTATTGATCACATTGTTGAGCATTTGAGTGTGTGTAGAAAGTAGAAGTTGGGCAAGCATATGGTGATTGCATAGCATGACTTGGTTGATGAGTGCATTAATATCCTTAATTTGTTTGTGTGTTTGAGAGAAACACTCCATCATGTGAGTAGAGGACTTGAGCATTTGGATTATGTTTCCCATCACAATGTGTTGTGTACGTGTGCATTCTTTGATCTATGAATGTGGATTGCAATAGTGAGCCTATAACTTTCATTGAGAAATGCACTTGGAGAAAGAGATATCATTACATCTTACTTTGCATGTGTGATTTGCATTGAATATTTCATTGTGATCATTTCACCCTTATTGCTTTAAGTGCTTAGTTGTTTGAGGACAAACAACATTTTAAGGTTGGGGGGGTTTGATTCGGGTGGAATTTACACGATTTATAAGCACATGTGAAGCATATTTTGATGTGTATTTCATTGATTTGTGCATTGGATATGATTTGAGAGAAATGTTGTGTTTTGTTGGTTTTGTAGGTAAAACGATGGAATTTAGAGCAAAACACATACCATAAGTGATCGGACCGAAAATAGGAGCGCACCATTGGATCCGGCTCGAAAATGGAGTGGAATAGGCAAAAGAATCGAGTCGATTGGAGGTCGGAAGCTCAAGAAACGGAGGGACGAAGTTGGAGGACGAAAACGAAGACGGGGCCAAAGTCGAAAGTTTAGCCCGGCCGAGCGGCATCACTCGCCCGGCCGGGCGGCCGAGCATGAATTTCGGCCAAGTTACGAAAGTTTGGCCCGGCCGAGCGGCATCACTCGCCCGGCCGGGCGGTCAAGGGCCATTTTCGAAGATAAGGCCCGGCCGAGCGACATCACCCGCCCGGCCGGGCGGCCGAGCTGACCAACACCTCCCCCGTTTACGAAGTTTTCGCCCGGTCGGGCGGCACCACTCGCCCGGTCGGGCCACCTGTGCTCTGTTTTTATTTTTGGTCGGCCAACACTTCACCCGGCCGGGCCGACCCAATCTCGGTGCCAAACGCGTATTTTCTCTAGTTTTAAGGGACTTACTTGCAAATATCACAACCAAACCCTACCCCAACACTATAAATACCCCACTTCTTAAATTTCACACCATCTTACCCCTCTCTCAAGAATTCCTTCACATACTAACACACACTTGGAGGTTTTGGGTCATATCTTCTTCAATTCACCACCAATTCATGCAAGGAAGGAGTCACTAGCTTGGGAATTCAATTCCCCACCACACCACAGTCTAAGCTTTCTCTTATTTTCAGTTTTTATTGCTTTGATCTTTGTTTTTCTTGTAATTCAAACATGTGGTTGATTGGCTAGAACACTTTTGGTTCTAGGGCCTTGTACATACTTTTGATGATATCTATGGATTAATATTTGTTTAATTAGTGTTTGTGTGGCTTAATTCTATTTGGATGCTTGGTGTTTGTTGCAAAACATGTCATTATGTGTACAATGGTGATGTGTTGATCATAGTTAGTTGAATTAGGTTGAGAAATCTAGTTTGATTAATTGATTGCAAGCATTTGACCTAATTTTATTGTGAGATTGAAAGATGATCAATGATTAGGAAGATGTGTGATGATCTTAGGGGCTTGATTGGGTCTTATTGTGCAACTTAGGTAGAGATACTAGGTTGTGTAGTATTTCCTTTGAATTACTTGGATCGAAAGGACTTTTAATTCATTATGTTGTGATCAATCTTATAGACAAAGCATGAACACCATTTGAATAGGCATTTAACCATAGTTGGATTCATTAGTAGTGCATGTGCTCTAGGACCTACTTTCTCTTAATTGAGTTTACATCCATTTTCATTTCGTTTTCTTGATTTATATGGTATTTGATCGATTTCGTCTTTGCTCTTTATTGCTTATTTGTGACACTTGGTAGGTAATTTTAGAGTGAATCATCATATTCAAATTATCGATCACGTCTACTTAGAACTCGACTAGCAAACTATCACTTTTACACTTAGCCTTCTCGTGGGATCGACCTCATGCTTATCACGCTACAATAGACGCCGTATAGTTGCGGTTGTTTATTTAGTGTTGCATATCACGTGTATCAAGTTTATGGCGCCGCTGCCGGGAAGGTTTTTATAAGCTATAGAGTGTAGGCTAAGAGAGTTTTAGTTTAGACATTTACTTGCTTTCTTTATTTGCAAAATTCCAAAAAAATATTTGTGTTTGTTATCTTGATCTTATTTGCAATTCTAACTCTCGTTTGCTCTTTTGATAGACATGGTTTATGATCACACGATCTAGGAGGAACCACCAAGAAGTGCTACCTTTAGATCCGGAGATTGAAGCCAATTATCGAAGAAGGAACGCCGAAAGGAGAAGACTAGAGTTGGAAAGAATGAATCGACGGGAAAATCCGGTTGAAGAAGAGGAGGAATTTGAGAATCACGGGGTATAAGGAGTTGAGGAACCAAACGGGAATGGAGGTAACCGACCTCAAGGAGTACTAAGGGACAATTTTCGTCGGAGAGGTGAAGATAACATTGGGATGGAAAGAAATGTAGAGCAACGGGAGGAAAACGGAAATCAACGAGTATTGAGAGACCATTTCCGCCCTATCCCAAGGCCCTATGGAGGAGCGGGTCGGGAACCCGTTGATGCTCATAACTTTGAGCTTAAGCCGGCCCTAGTCATGATGGTTCAAAACAACCAATTTGGAGGGTTGTCAAAGGAGGATCCTAACCTCCATTTATCTCAATTCTTAGAGATAAGTGGAACGGTTAAGATCAACCGTGTCCCTCAAGATTACATCCATCTCCAATTGTTCCCATTTTCCCTCCGTGATCGTGCAAAGCAATGGTACATGTCTCTTGATCTAAGGACAATCGAAAATTGGGCCGATCTTGTAGACGCTTTCCTCATGAAGTACTTTCCTCCAAGCAATACCATCAAGATAAGAGGAGAAATTTCTTCTTTCATGCAAGACGATGATGAGTCTTTAGCCGAGGCTTGGGAGCGTTTCAAGGATCTCATACGGAGTTGTCCTCAACATGGGTTCTCAATAGACCAATTGATTTGCTATTTCTACAACGGGATGGACCATCGAACAAGAGGGATGGTGGATGCCTCGGCCGGTGGAGGTTCTTTGCTAGGAAAGACGACGGATGAAGGCTATGTGCTTCTAGAGGAGATGGCAAAGAACGGAAACCAATGGCCATCCGAGAGAAGGCAAGCCCGGAAAGTAGCTTCCACTAAGGAGTCAGATGATTTTGCTACTCTATCCAACAAGATGGATAAGTTGACTTCGATGATGGCGGCCAAGTCATTAATGGGACCTAGTGATGAACAATATGAAGAGGCCCATTATATGAATAATCAAAGGGACCGTAACTTTCGAGAAAGAGGTTGGAACGAGAGGCAAAATCCCCCTAACCCAAATCATTACCATCCCGGATTAAGGCAACATGAGAACTTTTCCTATGCCAACACAAGGAATGCCATTATCCCACCTCCAAATTTCAATGTTAGAGATGGAGCTATTGTGGAGTCTTCGTCAAAACCATCATTGGAGGATATGTTTGGTGCCTTCATGGGGGAAACCAAAAACTTCATGAGAGAGACTAGGGACAATGCAAGCAAGACTTGGCAAAGACTTGAGGAACAAGGGGAAATGATCAAAAAAGTGGCAAATAATGTGAAAGCCATAGAGAAGCAAGTGAGTCAACTTTCTAATGTCATCGGTAGTCAACACACTCCGGGACAATTTCCTTCAAACACGGAGCTCAATCCCAAGGAGCATTTCAAAGCTATAAAGCTAAGAAGTGGGACGAGCTACGATGGGCCAAAGATGCCACAAGAGGAGGAAATGGTAATGGCACCCGAGGATGTCGACAAAGAAGATGGACAAGAGAAAGAAAGGCAAGAGGAGATAGTGAGGGAAGAAGAGAAAGTAGAAGAGAAAAAGAGTGAGGAGGCAATCCCTCCTCAAGACAAAGGCAAGAATGTGGTACCTCTCCCATACCCTCAAAGGTTGAAGAAGAAGGGCTTGGACAACAAATTTGCCAAATTTGTGGAGATGTTCAAGAAGATCCACATCAACATCCCCTTTGCCGAACCTCTAGAACAAATGCCCCATTATTCCAAGTTTTTGAAAGAAATTATGTCCAACAAGAGGAAGATGGTGGAATATGAAACGGTGCACTTGACCGAGGAGTGTAGCTCAATCATTCAAGCAAAGCTACCTCAAAAGCTTAGAGATCCCGGATCTTTCACCCTACCATGTGTTATTGGAGATGGAGGTACATTTAGAGCTTTGTGTGATTTGGGAGCTAGTATCAATCTTATACCATTATCCATATTTAAAACTCTTGGTTTGGGAAAGCTTACACCAACCACAATGAGTCTTGTATTGGCGGATAGATCCATGACATACCCTTTGGGTATAGTAGAGGATGTGTTGGTTAAGGTGGACAAATTCATTTTCAAAGATAGCCAAGCCCATGTGTGCATTGTTGGAGAAGGGTGCCACCTTCATCTTTAGTGAAGAATGTGTAAAGTCATTTGAGATCTTGAAAGAGGCCTTGATCAAAGCTCCCGTGTTGGTGATACCCGATTGGAGTCAACCGTTTGAAATTATGTGTGATGCTAGTGATTATGCTATTGGAGTAGCTTTGGGCCAAAAGAGAGACAAGCTCTTTCGGGTGATTTACTATGCAAGCAAAACTTTAAATCCGGCTCAAAAGAATTACACCACAACGGAGAAGGAGATGATAGCCGTGATTTATAGTTTTGACAAGTTTAGAGCATACTTGGTGGGAGCTAAGACCATAGTGTACACAGATCACACGGCTCTCAAGTATTTGATTGAGAAGAAAGAGGCCAAACCAAGGTTGATAAGATGGGTGCTCCTCTTGCAAGAATTTGACGTGGAGATAAGGGATATAAAAGGATGTGAAAATGTGGTGGCGGATCATCTCTCAAGGCTTGAGAATGTGGAAGAAAAGGACATCCAAGTTCCTATTAAAGAGTGGTTTCCCGATGAGCAAATCCTTGCCATCAAAGAAACATGTCCATGGTTCGCCGACTTTGTGAACTACATAGCCACCGGAACACCACCACCAAACCTCTCATTCCATCAAAAGAAGAAGTTTTACCATGGTGTAAAGTTCTATGTTTGGGAGGATCCATTTCTTTATAGATGGTGTTCGGATATGATCATGAGAAGGTGCTTGGGGGAAGATGAGTGGGAGAAAGTAATTGAAGAGTGCCATTCATCTCCTTATGGAGGTCATTTTGGAGCAAATAGGACGGCTCACAAGGTTCTTCAAAGTGGTTTCTATTGGCCATCCATTTTTAGGGATTGTGTAGCTTTTGTGAAGAAGTGTGACAAGTGCCAAAGGATGGGAAACATTTCAAAGAGGCATGAGATGCCTATGAAGAATGTGATTGAGGTAGAGCTTTTTGATGTATGGGGGATTGATTTTATGGGGCCATTCCCCGTTTCTCATGGTTTTTCCTACATCCTTTTGGCCATCGATTATATCTCTAGGTGGATTGAAGTCATTCCAACCACTACAAATGATGCCAAGGTGGTCCTCAATTTTTTGAGAAAGAATATTTTTACTCGTTTTGGCACTCCAAGAGCATTAGTGAGTGATGGTGGTTCACACTTTTGCAACCGATGGCTTGACCAACTTTTGACAAAGTATGGAGTAAAGCATAGGGTGACCACACCATATCACCCTCAAGCTAATGGGCAAACGGAGCTTGCTAATCGAGAAGTGAAGCAAATCTTGGAGAAAACCGTTGGGTTAAAAAGGAAAGATTGGGCTATCAAGTTGGATGATGCTCTTTGGGCATATCGAACCGCCTACAAGACACCTTTGGGCACATCTCCTTACCAACTTGTGTATGGCAAGTCTTGTCATCTACCCGTGGAAGTGGAGTTGAGAACTCGTTGGGCCATCAACGAGTTGAATCTTGATCTTAAGGCATCGGGAGAAAAAAGAAAGATGATGCTTAATGAGCTTGATGAGTTTAGGAATGGAGCCTTTGAGAATTCCAAGATTCACAAAGAAAGAGCTAAGAAATTTCATGACAAGATGATTGAAAGGAGGGAATTTCAAGTTGGAGAACAAGTCCTATTGTTCAACTCAAGGTTGAGGTTATTTCCGGGCAAATTGAAGTCAAAGTGGTCGGGGCCCTTTGTGATTAAGAATGTGACGCCCATGGGAAATGTGGAACTCATTGGTAAGGATGGAACGACCTTTGTGGTGAGCGGACAAAGAGTGAAGCATTACTTTGGGAATGAGCAACTTCGAATGGTGGAGTCGCTTCGTTTGGATGAGGCTTGAAAGAAGAAGCAACCGTCCGGCATAGGACGTTAAAAATAGCGCTTCTTGGGAGGCAACCCAAGGTTTTATTGCTTTGTGTTTTTATTGCTTTAGTAGTGTTGATAGCTTAGTTGCTTTGTAGGTATGGATGAGGAGAATTGTGGATACCTTGTCTTGGAGAATGAAGAAGAAGCAAAACCAACTTTGGAAAAAGAGAGCAAGTGGTGCAATGGTAATCTTTGAAGAAGCATTGGATGTGCAAGGAGGGAGGTAACAACTTGTAGCCCCAAACTTAGAATTTTTACATAGTAAAATTCTAAGTTTGGGGGAGTTATTTTCCTTTTATTTTTCTACTAGTTATTACCCTTGCACCGGTTCGTCATTCTACTTGTGTCACATTTTGCACCGGCGCACACTTGGTTTTCACATGTTTATATTGGTTAAGTTGGTTTTGATCATATGTTGGGTAGTAGACATTTGGTGAAATGTGAGCATGAATAGTCATTGGAATTCATTGTTGAGTAGTTGTGATGATGTTTATTTGCTTTGAATGTAAGCATGATTGATGTTGGATATAGTTTCATGATTGTGTTCATATTTGTGATCTTGGATAGCATGGATATATGATGTGTTGTTGTGTGGGAACATTTGATGAATGTGAGAGTCCTATTGAATAGAACCGGTGAGAATTGAGCCTTAAATCGAGCATGTAATCCGGTTTAGTTCATTTGAGAGTGGACTAGGTTATTGCTAGTGATCCTAGAACTTGCCTAAGTTCTTGTTTGGAAAGCATGATTGTGTGAGATGATGTGATGTGATATAGACCATCTTGTTCTAAAAAAGTCACTTAGCCAAAATTTCCCAAAACCGAAGTAATTTTCCGTAGTTAGCCCCTTGAGCTTAATTCCTCATTTTCTTGGCAAATTACAATGTTAACCACTTAGCCTTTTTGAGCCTTTTGATTCTTATATCTAGTGGGGGATAAAAGACAAAGTGGAAAAACATGTGCTTGAATGAATATCTTTGGTGAAAAGAAAAGTTGGAAAAGTTGAAAGATGAAAAGAAAATCAAGGAAAAGAAAAGAGGGACAAAGAGCCCCAAAAGCTTGGGAAAAAAAATGGTTCAAAAGATGAGATGATGAATGCTTGAAAAAGAATGGAAAAAGAAAAGTGAGGAGGAAGTTTGTAAGCTTTGAAAGTGAAAGCACACATTGTAAAACAACAAGTTTTGTCCTCCACTAGAAGAGTCACAATTCCCAAATTCATCCTACCTTGTCCAAAGAGCCAATGTTACATCCTTGATTAAGTCCTATTGATCACATTGTTGAGCATTTGAGTGTGTGTAGAAAGTAGAAGTTGGGCAAGCATATGGTGATTGCATAGCATGACTTGGTTGATGAGTGCATTAATATCCTTAATTTGTTTGTGTGTTTGAGAGAAACACTCCATCATGTGAGTAGAGGACTTGAGCATTTGGATTATGTTTCCCATCACAATGTGTTGTGTACGTGTGCATTCTTTGATCTATGAATGTGGATTGCAATAGTGAGCCTATAACTTTCATTGAGAAATGCACTTGGAGAAAGAGATATCATTACATCTTACTTTGCATGTGTGATTTGCATTGAATATTTCATTGTGATCATTTCACCCTTATTGCTTTAAGTGCTTAGTTGTTTGAGGACAAACAACATTTTAAGGTTGGGGGGGTTTGATTCGGGTGGAATTTACACGATTTATAAGCACATGTGAAGCATATTTTGATGTGTATTTCATTGATTTGTGCATTGGATATGATTTGAGAGAAATGTTGTGTTTTGTTGGTTTTGTAGGTAAAACGATGGAATTTAGAGCAAAACACATACCATAAGTGATCGGACCGAAAATAGGAGCGCACCATTGGATCCGGCTCGAAAATGGAGTGGAATAGGCAAAAGAATCGAGTCGATTGGAGGTCGGAAGCTCAAGAAACGGAGGGACGAAGTTGGAGGACGAAAACGAAGACGGGGCCAAAGTCGAAAGTTTAGCCCGGCCGAGCGGCATCACTCGCCCGGCCGGGCGGCCGAGCATGAATTTCGGCCAAGTTACGAAAGTTTGGCCCGGCCGAGCGGCATCACTCGCCCGGCCGGGCGGTCAAGGGCCATTTTCGAAGATAAGGCCCGGCCGAGCGACATCACCCGCCCGGCCGGGCGGCCGAGCTGACCAACACCTCCCCCGTTTACGAAGTTTTCGCCCGGTCGGGCGGCACCACTCGCCCGGCCGGGCCACCTGTGCTCTGTTTTTATTTTTGGTCGGCCAACACTTCACCCGGCCGGGCCGACCCAATCTCGGTGCCAAACGCGTATTTTCTCTAGTTTTAAGGGACTTACTTGCAAATATCACAACCAAACCCTACCCCAACACTATAAATACCCCACTTCTTAAATTTCACACCATCTTACCCCTCTCTCAAGAATTCCTTCACATACTAACACACACTTGGAGGTTTTGGGTCATATCTTCTTCAATTCACCACCAATTCATGCAAGGAAGGAGTCACTAGCTTGGGAATTCAATTCCCCACCACACCACAGTCTAAGCTTTCTCTTATTTTCAGTTTTTATTGCTTTGATCTTTGTTTTTCTTGTAATTCAAACATGTGGTTGATTGGCTAGAACACTTTTGGTTCTAGGGCCTTGTACATACTTTTGATGATATCTATGGATTAATATTTGTTTAATTAGTGTTTGTGTGGCTTAATTCTATTTGGATGCTTGGTGTTTGTTGCAAAACATGTCATTATGTGTACAATGGTGATGTGTTGATCATAGTTAGTTGAATTAGGTTGAGAAATCTAGTTTGATTAATTGATTGCAAGCATTTGACCTAATTTTATTGTGAGATTGAAAGATGATCAATGATTAGGAAGATGTGTGATGATCTTAGGGGCTTGATTGGGTCTTATTGTGCAACTTAGGTAGAGATACTAGGTTGTGTAGTATTTCCTTTGAATTACTTGGATCGAAAGGACTTTTAATTCATTATGTTGTGATCAATCTTATAGACAAAGCATGAACACCATTTGAATAGGCATTTAACCATAGTTGGATTCATTAGTAGTGCATGTGCTCTAGGACCTACTTTCTCTTAATTGAGTTTACATCCATTTTCATTTCGTTTTCTTGATTTATATGGTATTTGATCGATTTCGTCTTTGCTCTTTATTGCTTATTTGTGACACTTGGTAGGTAATTTTAGAGTGAATCATCATATTCAAATTATCGATCACGTCTACTTAGAACTCGACTAGCAAACTATCACTTTTACACTTAGCCTTCTCGTGGGATCGACCTCATGCTTATCACGCTACAATAGACGCCGTATAGTTGCGGTTGTTTATTTAGTGTTGCATATCACGTGTATCAAGTTTATGGCGCCGCTGCCGGGAAGGTTTTTATAAGCTATAGAGTGTAGGCTAAGAGAGTTTTAGTTTAGACATTTACTTGCTTTCTTTATTTGCAAAATTCCAAAAAAATATTTGTGTTTGTTATCTTGATCTTATTTGCAATTCTAACTCTCGTTTGCTCTTTTGATAGACATGGTTTATGATCACACGATCTAGGAGGAACCACCAAGAAGTGCTACCTTTAGATCCGGAGATTGAAGCCAATTATCGAAGAAGGAACGCCGAAAGGAGAAGACTAGAGTTGGAAAGAATGAATCGACGGGAAAATCCGGTTGAAGAAGAGGAGGAATTTGAGAATCACGGGGTATAAGGAGTTGAGGAACCAAACGGGAATGGAGGTAACCGACCTCAAGGAGTACTAAGGGACAATTTTCGTCGGAGAGGTGAAGATAACATTGGGATGGAAAGAAATGTAGAGCAACGGGAGGAAAACGGAAATCAACGAGTATTGAGAGACCATTTCCGCCCTATCCCAAGGCCCTATGGAGGAGCGGGTCGGGAACCCGTTGATGCTCATAACTTTGAGCTTAAGCCGGCCCTAATCATGATGGTTCAAAACAACCAATTTGGAGGGTTGTCAAAGGAGGATCCTAACCTCCATTTATCTCAATTCTTAGAGATAAGTGGAACGGTTAAGATCAACCGTGTCCCTCAAGATTACATCCATCTCCAATTGTTCCCATTTTCCCTCCGTGATCGTGCAAAGCAATGGTACATGTCTCTTGATCTAAGGACAATCGAAAATTGGGCCGATCTTGTAGACGCTTTCCTCATGAAGTACTTTCCTCCAAGCAATACCATCAAGATAAGAGGAGAAATTTCTTCTTTCATGCAAGACGATGATGAGTCTTTAGCCGAGGCTTGGGAGCGTTTCAAGGATCTCATACGGAGTTGTCCTCAACATGGGTTCTCAAGAGACCAATTGATTTGCTATTTCTACAACGGGATGGACCATCGAACAAGAGGGATGGTGGATGCCTCGGCCGGTGGAGGTTCTTTGCTAGGAAAGACGACGGATGAAGGCTATGTGCTTCTAGAGGAGATGGCAAAGAACGGAAACCAATGGCCATCCGAGAGAAGGCAAGCCCGGAAAGTAGCTTCCACTAAGGAGTCAGATGATTTTGCTACTCTATCCAACAAGATGGATAAGTTGACTTCGATGATGACTTCGAGAAAGAGACATAATTACATCTTACTTTGCATGTGTGATTTGCATTGAATATTTCATTGTGATCATTTCACCCTTATTGCTTTAAGTGCTTAGTTGTTTGAGGACAAACAACATTTTAAGGTTGGGGGGGTTTGATTCGGGTGGAATTTACACGATTTATAAGCACATGTGAAGCATATTTTGATGTGTATTTCATTGATTTGTGCATTGGATATGATTTGAGAGAAAGGTTGTGTTTTGTTGGTTTGTAGGTAAAACGATGGAATTTAGAGCAAAACACATACCATAAGTGATCGGACCGAAAATAGGAGCGCACCATTGGATCCGGCTCGAAAAATGGAGTGGAATAGGCAAAAGAATCGAGTCGATTGGAGGTCGGAAGCTCAAGAAACGGAGGGACGAAGTTGGAGGACGAAAACGAAGACGGGGCCAAAGTCGAAAGTTTAGCCCGGCCGAGCGGCATCACTCGCCCGGCCGGGCGGCCGAGCATGAATTTCGGCCAAGTTACGAAAGTTTGGCCCGGCCGAGCGGCATCACTCGCCCGGCCGGGCGGTCAAGGGCCATTTTCGAAGATAAGGCCCGGCCGAGCGACATCACCCGCCCGGCCGGGCGGCCGAGCTGACCAACACCTCCCCCGTTTACGAAGTTTTCGCCCGGTCGGGCGGCACCACTCGCCCGGCCGGGCCACCTGTGCTCTGTTTTTATTTTTGGTCGGCCAACACTTCACCCGGCCGGGCCGACCCAATCTCGGTGCCAAACGCGTATTTTCTCTAGTTTTAAGGGACTTACTTGCAAATATCACAACCAAACCCTACCCCAACACTATAAATACCCCCACTTCTTAAATTTCACACCATCTTACCCCTCTCTCAAGAATTCCTTCACATACTAACACACACTTGGAGGTTTTGGGTCATATCTTCTTCAATTCACCACCAATTCATGCAAGGAAGGAGTCACTAGCTTGGGAATTCAATTCCCCACCAGACCACAGTCTAAGCTTTCTCTTATTTTCAGTTTTTATTGCTTTGATCTTTGTTTTTCTTGTAATTCAAACATGTGGTTGATTAGCTAGAACACTTTTGGTTCTAGGGCCTTGTACATACTTTTGATGATATCTATGGATTAATATTTTATTTAAATTGGTTTTTGTGTGGCTTAATTCTATTTGGATGCTTGGTGTTTGTTGCAAAACATGTCATTATGTGTACAATGGTGATGTGTTGATCATAGTTAGTTGAATTAGGTTGAGAAATCTAGTTTGATTAATTGATTGCAAGCATTTGACCTAATTTTATTGTGAGATTGAAAGATGATCAATGATTAGGAAGATGTGTGATGATCTTAGGGGCTTGATTGGGTCTTATTGTGCAACTTAGGTAGAGATACTAGGTTGTGTAGTATTTCCTTTGAATTACTTGGATCGAAAGGACTTTTAATTCATTATATTGTGATCAATCTTATAGACAAAGCATGAACACCATTTGAATAGGCATTTAACTATAGTTGGATTCATTAGTAGTGCATGTGCTCTAGGACCTACTTTCTCTTAATTGAGTTTACATCCATTTTCATTTCGTTTTCTTGATTTATATGGTATTTGATCGATTTCGTCTTTGCTCTTTATTGCTTATTTCTGACACTTGGTAGGTAATTTTAGAGTGAATCATCATATTCAAATTATCGATCACGTCTACTTAGAACTCGACTAGCAAACTATCTCTTTTACGCTTAGCCTTCTCGTGGGATCGACCTCGTGCTTATCACGCTACAATAGACGCCGTATACTTGCGGTTGTTTATTTAGTGTTGCATATCACGTGTATCAACAATTATTCTAGCTATTCTATGAAAAAAATCTCAAAAACCTTAACAAAACCTTCTACTAGGTGAAACTTGCTTGCAAATTGGGGAGAACTCCTTCAAAAAACGGAATTCGGGCTTTATATACTCTTCCAAAAGTGTTTGGCACGTGTCCCTAGGTCAAATGAGGAACAAGGCATAAAATTCGTTGTGACTCGGCCGAGTGGATTAATCAAAAAGTGTGTAGCAACTTTGATCAACAGGTGACTCGGCCGTGTATTCAGTAAAAACACAAAGTTCCAAGTTCGTGTCTCGACTCGGCCGAGTTTGTGCACTCGGCCAAGTGCTCTTCAAAATCTATAAAGTTGGAGTTTTGGCCTCCACTCGGCTGAGTGTTCAGTAAATTCCAAAGTTGCAGGTCCAAGGGTTGACTCGGCCGAGTCTGAACACTCGGTCGAGTAGCTTCTTGCTTCTTGTTTCGTGCATAACTTTCACTCCGGAACTCCGATCAACTTGATTCAAGCTCCGTTTTGACCCTCTCTTCGATACCTTCCACATGATCCACTCTTCAGATTGATCTATCGGTCTGATTCTTCGTGAATTGCTTCGAAAAACTTCATTTTACCTATAAATCAAGTAAGAATGATCGTATATCAAAATTTCGACAATCGAACTCAAATCACACGATTTTTGCAAGAATAGCACGACATTTAAAGCATATTTCATCACAAATTTGAGCAATCTCACGACTAATCACTCAACTATGGAGAGCAGATTAGAGAATGCAGGAAAAGGAGAAACATTGATTTGGGAGGTAGAGAAATTGTGAAAGTCGGGACCAAGACCCCGAAGAAACCAATGGGATTTGTCCTTATCATTGAGGAGACATCCCATGGACGCTAGTTGGTCGCATAGGTTCTTGAATGAAGGACCATATTCGGTAACAGTGCGGTGACCTTTCTTGATGGTTTGAAGTTCATCTTTGAGACGAAGTTCGCGAACCTTGGACGTTTGGTTGAACGTTGTGGCGAGGGACGACCAAATATCTGCCGACGATCGACAGCCATGGTTTCTTCTGTTAAGGTGGAAACCAAGAAGACCCGTACAATTTGATCACGGGCACATCAAGAAACATAATCTGGATTGGCATCGGTGGTGCCATCCTTGGAAACTGTGATCGACGGTACCAGCGAAGATCCATCCATGAATGGAAGAAACTTTTGAATGGCTAAAAGTGGGTGAATTTGGGCATACCACATGGAGTAGTTGGTGGGCTTTTAATTTAACCGTAACAAGGTGGGTCATTGCATGGAGAGTGAGGATAGAGTCGAAAACAGAGGTGGTCGTAGTGGTAGCGGCGATTGATGGATCTGTCATGAATGGATGGATGAAGATAAGAAGAAAGTAGGAAAGGAAAAAAGAGGTTTTGTTCAGCTATTAGAGTGATACCATGTTAGGATATTGAAAATGATTTTCATTAATTAAACAATAGCCAAGAGGCCATATTTATGTACATGTGGAAACCCAACTAATCAAGATTAGTTATGTAACTAACTAACCAATAAGCTAACTAATTAACTATATTATTTAATTTAATCATTTAGTTGTATTTACAAACACTTCAAAAGTTGTTTTACTTGGAAAAAAAGAAGTGTTTTTAAATACATAACACTCACATTAGTTACATGTAAAGCAATTAAAGCAATCTGGTAGGGAAGAAAAAGCTTACAGCCCACTAATATATTCCCATCGTGCGATTTCTTGTATAGGCATCTATTTGTACAAAAACGGCCAGTTTTCTCGACCATATATTACACGATCAAAAAGAGTAACAAAAAAGATTAAACGAACAGAGTGAAAAAAAAAACTAAATTTAATTTACATATAACTAGGAAGAAATGCACCAAAGCGACCGTGCATGAACCAGGGCTCAACTACGAACAGCAGTTGTTGCTATGCTCTTGTTTTTGCTTCAAAATTTGGTTCTTTACTGGAGTAGATCCTTTCTCCACCAGACTGGGTACCTCCAGAATCTGTAATGTGCATTGTAACAAATTAAATAATTGTTTTCTATGATAATTCATCTGCTAAACAGTATTACCGAGTTCACTAACTTTCGTGAACCAAGTTCATAAAAGTTGTCTTATTTCTGTGTCATAGTATAAGAAGTGTACCTTAACAGTAAGCTCTCTAAAGCATTGCTTCACATTTGCTTGTGTTTTAGCACTACACTCGAAAAATAAACATTTGTGCTCTTGTGCCAGAGCCATTCCCTCCTCCCTCGTGACAGCCCTCTCGCTATCCTAAAAACGATATCCATTCAATAAAAGCAAGTCATGTTGTTGTTTAAAAAAACATGGATAAAAGCAACAATAAGAGTGTATTCATAAACTGCCTCTAGAATACTAACGTACCCTATCCAGTTTGTTGCCAACTAGTATCTTGATACAATCAGGATCCGTGCAGTAACGCTCTAGTTCCTTCGTCCAGGTCCTGGAGAGACTTGTAAACGTCTCTCGCCTTGTTACATCATACACTACAAAAAGTGCATATCATACACAACATAAAGATCGTGACAAATAACAGACTCGATTAAAAAAACCAATGAACAAGTATGAAATCATATAAGTTCAAAAATTGTCAACTCCTTGCAATCATTGGATTAAATACGTAAGTAGATCGAGGGGTCGTATCTTCCATACCAAGGATGATCCCGTGTGCTCCTCTGTAATACGAACTTGTTAATGATCCAAACTTTTCCTGCCCAGCTGCATCATATTACAACTTTCATAATACAGGCATGTATACAACAAGTCCTTTACATGTCTAGAAAAATCGAAAGAGTAAACAGAGTATATATAAACTGAAACAGAACAATAAACGAAGCAATTACGCCTATTGGATATAAAGATCAACAAAAGGCTACTTACTAACTGCAATGGTTCTAATTCAAATCATAACATAGTTACAACCTCCCTAACAAAAAGGATTTTGAATTACCTGTATCCCAAATTGTAAGTTTCAATCTCTTTCCACGAGTAGTTAGCAGTTTAATCTTGAAATCCACTCCTGAACATGATCAGGTAAAAATCAAACATCAAACTATGTCGAATCAAATCGAGAAAGATGCAATCAAACAACAACCTATGTTGAATCAAATCAAGAAATCTGCAATCAAACAACTATTTAGCAACCCCATCAAGAATTTCTCCCTCATACCTAAAAGGGGCAGAGAAACAAAACCACAGCCAGAACCCAGAACACAATAAACCCAATACAAACACCTAGAACACACAGACAAAAATCACAATACATAAACAATGATTACATAAGCCACACAATAAATCCAATACAAACACAAATCATAGAACCAGAGAGCCATTTTCCCATCAAAAGATTGAAGAATCAAACATACCAATAGTGGGGGAGGGATCATGAGGAAAGTGCTGGCAATTGGAGATGAAACTGAGCAATAGGCTGCTCTTTCCCACACCAGAATCACCAACCAACAAAACCTTGAAAGAGTAATCATAGTTAACGCCACAGCTAATCTTTGTTGAACCCATCTCTCGTTTATTCTCTCTCATCTCATCGCACCGCTTAATCAATCTCTCTCTCTCTCTCTCAAGGGTTTGTTGGTGTGAGTAGGCAGGTGATGAGAGGGATTTTTTGAATTGGGGTATGGACAAATGGCTCCCTATCAATGAGACGGCTGTACATTTGATTGTACACGCGCCGGCACCACAACATATCCTGTGGGATCCTACATGACGTTGATCCCATACCATTTTTTCCCGGCATTTTAATATTTTGGAATTTTCTGTAACAATTTTGAATCTTTGAAAGAGGGCTTGCGTTTTCCACTTGAATTGTTTGATCAAATATTATCATCCAATTAACACTATGCATTTGTTAACTGAGTTATCGTTTGCTAACTCTGGTTTATTTTTCTCATTTTATTAGCGGCTTCCGTTTTCTTCGAATTTAAGAAATAACAATATGCATTTACTAATCACATTAGCTCAAAGTATCTTAGAGTAAAATTATCTTAAATTAGCATTTAATAAATTTAGGAGTTCTTCTTGTCATAAAAGAAAATGTTCCCTCCTTTTTCTTTTTTTTACATGTCATTTTCGAGTATAATACATTCTATTTTTTAGAAAAAAAAATACCCTTAATTATTTTTTTTTAAATACTAAGAGATATGTCAAACCTCCCTATCTTATCTGGTTTATTAGAAACAATACATCAAATAGACAAATATTACACCAATGGCCCAATAGTGAAAAATGCTAAAACAGCTAGGTTTGACAGATAATACTCTCACAATAAATTGAATCATAATTTTGATTTTGTTCTAATATAGTCATATAGCATTTAAAAAAATTCAATTAGATAATTAAAAATATATATAAATCACTTAAAATTCAGTTGCATGTATATATTCAATTTCATACAAGAATTTGTCAAAGAATATGGAGTAATATTTTATGTAAAGTTTTTAGTGAAAAATGTAAGAGAATTAAAAAAAAAAAAAAAAAAGTTGAAAAGAATAAGTGATTTATATATGAAAGTGAAGTTTTTATGTAATGTTTCATAAGTGACAATTGGTGTGATTTTATGTAAAAGTATAAAAAGTTGTTAATAAATGTGAAGTTATAAAGTGTCAAAAAAAAATGAAACATTAATTTTGACAAAAAATATAAAGTTTAAAGAGAAACGAGGGTATAATTGTTTTTAATGTTTCATTTTGTGAGTTAATCAATTAAACTTCTGTAGTCTTAAAATTTGTCTATCAAAAAATGTTGGCACTTGGCAAAGAGATTTTTGCATTATTATTAAAATGATCATGTTTTCTATTGTCGCCTTTTCAAATTCAATCCTGGAATATTTTATGAGATAACGTTTTTCATGTATAACAGTTTGCAACTTTTCAAATTCAAATTATATTTTCCCCCTAAAAGCAAATAATAATTTTTCAAATAAAGTTTCTAAATTTCTAATTAAACATGCTACTAATTGATATGATGTATACCTAACATTCCCGCTAATTGAGAATGACATTTAAATTTCTTTACTGTTGTAGGCAAACAAACCAGTCTTTATGGGCTAACTAGCAAAATCTTTAAAGCTAATAAATTGGTAATCGGTCATCAAACTAATTAACGAACCAAATTAAAAGAAATAAGTACAATGTAAACCTTGTGCGTTGTTGACTTTGAGCAAAGTATTACGTCTTACAAATAATGATACGGAGTATTAGTTTTCTAATGATATTAAGTGAAAGACAAATTATATGCACATTGTACACAGTAAATTATTAATACTATTAGGGCTCGTTTGCTTAGTGAATTTAGAGGATGGGTTAGGTATGTAAATCCATCACAACTCATGGTTATGGTAAATTTACGTACATAATCTACCTTCTAAACTCACCTTGAGGTATTTTGATAATTTTGGGTGCTTAGGACACTTTTAAGTTTATTGAATCTTTTATGGTATTAGGTCTTCAATGATTTATTTGTTTGGATCTATCCGACTTATAATAATATATTCAATTTAGATATAGGGTCAAACTTTAGGAGATGACGAATTATTTTTCTGTCACATACATAAGATGAGTTTCATTTACACTATCATAATAGGAGATGTTGGCCTAGTTAGTCTAATAGTCTCGGAATCTAATTCCCCGAAGACGCACAGCCCTTACTTTTGGCTTTGTTAAACTCTTTTTTTTTTAATAATTAGTGCAATTCAGTTATTTTACTTATACTCTCCCTCCCTCCGTCCACCAAAAGTGTGCTCACTTGTTTTTTTTTTAGGTTCACAAAAAATACGTTTATTCTATTTAAATAGTTCATTTTTGAATATTTGTTTTACTTTAATAACAAGATTGAGTATCTAACAAATATATTTTTTACTTGTTATTCCAAATATATTCTTTATAAATAAAATATGATTTTTTTTAAAACCATATATAAAAAAAAGTGAGCACACTTTTGGTGGATGGAAGGAGTATAAAATAATAAAATGCATATTATAAACATTTTTTTAAGTTTGATCCATGAAACAGCCATATCAAGCCTTAATTGTGGCCTTGTTAAGTTTTTTTTTTTTATATATAATTATTGCAATTCAGTTATTTTACTTATATAAAATAATAAAATGCATATTTTAAACATTTTTTGAAGTTTGATCCATGAAACAGCCACATCATTGATATCAAGCATTCATTTTGGACTTGTTAAGTTTTTATTTATTTATTTATTGATAATTATTCCAATATAGTTATTTTAATTATACTCCTATAAAAATAACAGTAACACTTGTATAAAATATTTCACCCATAAAATATGTTTAATTGATACTCCCTCCGTCCACCAAAAGTGTGCTCACTTATTTTTTTAGGTTCACAAAAAATACATTTATTCTATTTAAATAGTTCACTTTTGAATATTTTTTTTACTTTAATAACAAGATTGAGTATTTACCAAATATATTCTTTACTCGTTATCCCAAATATATTCTTTATAAATAAAATATGATTTTTTTAAAAACATGTATAAAAAAAAGTGAGCACACTTTTGGTGGACAGAGGGAGTATATTTTTTAATTTTTACATGTGAATTTTTACCTCATTTTACCTTAATTACATATATTTCATGTATGAAATTTTTCATAGAAATTTTTGTGACATAAAAAATAATAAAATGCATATTATAAACATTTTGTTGATGTTTGAGAGTCGTTTTAGTTCATAAGTTTCGTAAAAACTTGGCTGCAATATTTCATATATGCAATATGGCTTATTGGGCCAAAGCTCTTTTAATTGGCCTTTTTTAAGAGCGCGGCTAAAGGCACCCGGATTTTCTATGAGTACACCCACCAAACATTTTTTTAATCTTTCAGAACCTGTAAAATGTCCCATATACCCCTAGGTTAAAATTTATGAAAAAACGAGGATGAGTACACCCACCCATTCTATTTCACCACCACCATTCAATAAAAAAACTTTAAAATTGCAACAAAAATTAATCCAAAACAACAAATGTTCGAAAAAATTTCCAAAACAAACATGTTCGAAATTTTTTCCAAAACAAACTCAACATGTTCGAAAAAAAATTCAAAACAAACTCAACATGTTCGAAAAAAAATCCAAAACAACTCAAATTTGTTCGAAAAAAAAGATCGAACATCTTGTTCGAAATTTTTTCCAAAACAAACTCAAGTTGTTCGAAATTCTTTCCAAAACAAACACAATATGTTCGAAAAAAAATTCAAAAAAACTTAAATTTGTCCGAAAAAAAAAATCGAACATCTTGTCGAAATTTTTTCCAAAACAAACTCAAGTTGTTCTAATTTTTTTCCAAAACAAACACCCTATGTTCGAAAATAATTCTCAAACTTAAAAAAAAATCAGAAACCTTAATTTTTCTAATTTTTCAGACCTAAACTTACCTGTTAGCGGCGGCGGTGAGGGGAGGAGCACTACGGCCGCGGCGAAGGGGAGGAGGGGGTGGGCGGCGGCCGCCGCGTCTGTGGGGAGAAGGGAGGGCAGCGGCCGCGACTGTGGGGAGGAGGGAGGGCGGCGGCCGCGACTGTGGGGAGGAGGGAGGGCGGCGGCCGCGACTGTGGGGAGGAGGGAGGACGGCGGCCGCGACTATGGGGAGGAGGGAGGGCAGCCGCGAACGAGGGGCGGTGGTTGCAGGCGCGATGTCGAGCGGGGAGGGCGGCGCGATGTCGAGCGGCGTTGGCGGAGTGGGTGCCGCCGTGCCGGCGAAGCAGCGCAAGAATATGTGGGTGTCTGAAATGTTGAGAGAGAGAAAGGTTTTAATTGAATAGAGGGTAATTTTGGGTTTTACATGTGGGTGTACTCATCCGTTTTGTGTGTGTTCTCATCGCGTGGGTGTACTCATAGAAAATCCGGGTGCCTTTAGCCGCGCCCCTTTTTTAATTAAATTAGTCAATTGTGTATCCATTAAGCTATGTAACCCGCACCGACCCAATTATGTTTTTTAATTTATATCCGAATTTTTGACCCGTTTATGACTCGTTTTTTCTATTTTCCGTCTGCGGGTTTTTTTTCCAACTTTTCGAATTCCTTTCTCTGCAATTCTCAATTTTTGCAGATTTCTCTCTCTCTCTCTCTCTCTCTCTCTCTCTCTCTCTCTTTCTCTCTTGGCGAAATAGTTACGGCGATTTGCGATTTCTTCGTGCTTCGGTTTCTTTGTCTTTGTGTTTTGTTCGAGCGGTTTCTTCGACGGTTTTGTCATGGTTTCTCTCTAAGCAGTTGGTATCATCTATTTTAAAACTCTACGGTACGTTTTTATTTGATCGTTTTGTGTTGTTCTTTTTATTTAAGGGGTATTTCGTTTTTTTATGTAGATATCTTGATAGTTTTTGGTTGTTTCTGGTGTTGTTTACTGATTTTAGTATTTTTTGCTTGTTTTTACGAGTTTTTGTTAATGTTAGGGTTTTCTCTTTCTCGTTTACTGATTCTGTACTGTATTTTGTATGATTGTTTTAGTTATTTGTTGTTTTTATGCTTTGGGGAGTTGATTTACTGATTTTTTTTGTTGATTTGCGACGATTTTTTGTTGTTTCTGTTTCTTTTTTCTTTGCATGTTGTGTTTCAAGTGTGTTAATTCTATATTAGTATGTTATTTTCTGGTTTATTGATGTAGTAAATGGTGTTTGTTTATATAGTGTTTTCTTTTTTTGTTTCTAGGAACACATTTACATATATAAATGTATTAGACAATTTTTTTTTTTTATAGTTGTTGAAATGTTGTGGTAGTATTAAGTTTTGTGTTTCTAGTAGTTTATTATAAAGTTTCTGTATATGTAGTAAAATATGTTTATATATGTAGTAATTATATTTGGTTAATGTAGTAATACATTGTTATAAGTTCATTTTACTAGTTTCTGTTTCAGTAATAGTATTTTTTACAAGTTTCTGTACATGTAGTGTTTTCATACTTATTGTTGTAGTTACACATTTGTTATACATGTATTAACATTTTTCTGTGTTTCTGTAGGTATAGTAACATATTTGTAAATGGCAGACGATCAGTATAGATGCACTATGCTTCTATTGGAAGGTCCTCTTGTTCGATCATCTAAAAGGGCAAGGCCAAGGAAGCCTAAGAAAGAAACTGCTGAGCCTAAGAAGAAAAAGTCCAAGCCTACTGAATTTGATTCTGATGTTCAGTTTGTAAAACATGTTAGGCCGTTTATTCCTCATGGTAATCCTTCTGGTCTTTTCGAAGTTATCCAAAATCTTACCCCTAAGCAAGTGCAGGATGTTAAGGACATTGGTTTTGGTGGGTTATTGAATCTGAAGCTTACAAGAATAATTGGTCATGATATGTTGAATTGGTTGGTTAAAAACTTTAACCACAGTAGTTGGATGCTATCTCTTGGTAGATCACGTAGTGTTCTTTTAAGCCCTGATGATGTTTATGATATCTTTATGCTTCCTCGTTGTGGTGAATATGAGGTTTCAAGTTATCTGCGTTGTGATGAAAATGTTGTGTTGGATAGGCTTAAGTATATGTATGGGGTTCGTTCGAATGATAAGGTGTCTTCACTTGCTGCGTTGATTAAATCCAATCTTGGTGATGGTGGAGATGACTTTAAACGTGTATTTGTTTTCTATTGCCTTCAGTCCTTTTTCGACCATCCTCCGAATACTCGTATATGCTCCAGTTTGATGAAATGTGTCGAGGATGTCAGTAAGATACCGAAGACAGATTGGTGTTCCTACATTTTTAAGAGGTTATGTGATGTTGTGATGGCATTTAATGTTAAATCAACGTGCCACGTTCCAGGATGCCTGCCAATCCTCCAAATTTCCTCTTATCCAACACTGGACTGATAGCAAGATGATTGAATGTTGTTTGCAGGAGGTGGATGGAAAGGTGTATGGTGATGGTGATTTAGTTGTTGATGTGTACCCTATCACTGAAAAAGGAGTTGTTAAAGCTCAGTTTGTCAATGAATGGGTAATTTAATTTATTAAATTTTGTTAGTTATTTTTATTTTTTTTAATTCTAACATTTTTTTTGTTTTATGCTGCTATTCAGGAAGGACATTCAGGAAATAAGTGTCCAGTAGATGAAGCTTAGGTATATTTTTTACTTTTTAGTAATGTTTTGTTTATGTAGTAACTTACATTATTGCATGTAGTAATATAATATGTTTCTTAGAGTAATACATTATTTTGTATGTAGTAAAACATTTTTTCCTATGTTATACTCTTTTACATGTAGTTATTGTGGTTGCATAAGTTCTGTTGATGTAGTAATTCATATTATCTCATGTAGTAAAATATAATATCTGATGTAGTATCACATATTCTTTCATGTAGTAATATATATAATATATGATGTAGTAGTAATACATATTTTGTATATAGTGTTCAGTTTGTGTAGTAATTCATATGTTTTTGTATAGTGTTCAGTTAGTGTAGTATCAAATATTTTATGCATGTAGTAACACATATTCTTTCATGTAGTAGTAATTAATTTTAATTCCAGCATTTAGTTGTTGTAGGAAGACTTATTATTGCATGTAGTATTATTTAATATTGTGTTTAGTAATAGATAGTTATCATCTTGTAATACAAAATATTTTTCATTTCAGGATGATCCAAAGATGTTGCATGATTTGATGCAGGATATTTGTGAAATTTCGTCAGATTATGTTAAAAAATTGAGAAATATTAAAGATGTTGCAACTGTTGTTAGCTCAAGTTCAGAGGAACTTACTGATTCTCAAAAAATTTACTCTGATGAAAAGGTTTTAGCAACAATTGATGGGTTGGTTGCTAACTTTTTACGTACTAAAGAACTTGTGCTAGAGATGCCTAGTTTTGAGCTTTTTCCAGATGATCCACTTGACTGTTTTGGTTTAAATAAAAATGGTGGTGAGAAAGATGATGGTGGGAAAGATGGTGGCGAAGAGGCTGTTGATAGGGAAGAAGTTTGTGAGAGAGATCTGGGTGGGAATGATGTTGTTGAGGAAGAGGCTATTGAGACTGTTATTGGAGATGAAATTTTAAGGGAAGATGTTGTTGTTCGTGAGGCTGTTGGTGAGGTTGTTAAGGTTGTTGGTGAGGCTGTTGAGGCAGAAAATAGTAAGGGAGATGAGGACATTGGGTTAGATGAAAATAAGCATGATGAGGTAGTTTCTGAGAAATCAAAGGGTAAGGGCAAAGTCAGTGGGGAAGATATTGATGAGGATGCTGAAGAGTCCGAAAGTGATGATGAATACAGTGATGGAAGTGATAGTGATGAAGATGTTTTTGAGAAAGCAGGGGGAAAGTTTATTTTTGATCGTGACAGTCATTTTGGAAAAGTTTTTATGAAAATTGAGAAGGATGTTGGGTATTTGTCTGAGTTTTGTAATGCCAATGCAAGGATATTTTCTAGCATGAAGACTGGATTGTTGAACATTGTTGATTATGTTTTTCACTCCAAGGAAAACATGTAGTAAGTTTTTATTTTTTGTTCTTCCTATTTATATCTTTTCTAATGTTCATGTGTTTACTAATAAGCATTATATCTTGTACTAAATAATTTTTCTTTTATTCTTTGTTGTAGTGAGGAGTTATTCAATACAGACACTGAATTGCATATGGTTAGCAAAGATGATTTCTGGACGTTGTATACAGACAAGGAAATCAGTATGCCAGTTATAACTGCGGTGGCGTATATGATTAAGGGGAAATTATTGTTAAGGTCATTTCACTAAGAGTTTTATCTAATAGGGCATATGTTTTTTTTTTAAATCTATTAAGGTGAAAATGACACCTAATAAGACATTGTTGCCCTTTACCAATTTAAATAATTTGAAATTAATAAATATTAATAATTTTGAATTAATGCAGTTCCTAGTTATACGCACCTTCCAATTATTAAAAAATTCCTAAAATTAAGCAATTCGAATTAATTGTTAATTATTCAAACCAATAAAATTAAAAAATCTGCATTTTATGATCCTTCCAATTATTCAAATATTCCTAAAATTAAGCAATTCGAATTAATTGTTAATTATCCAAACAAAAAAAAATAAAAAATCGGCATTTTATGATTCAGAAATAAGCGTGTCATAGAGTATACAATTCCCCATATTTTGAATATGCATATATATATGAAATAGATTATGAATTTTAATATGAACAGTGAAATGAATTTTGGTATGTAGAAATGGGTTATGAAGACCGATGTTCATTTCAATATGAAGTTTAAAACGGCATACATGATTGAATTTTTTGGTATGCATAAAATAACATGAACCAATGTGCACAGAGTGACATGCATATCAATATGCAAAATAGATGTGCACATTTGTAAATGGCATATTCAAACAGGACTGGATTTTTTGGTATGCATAAAATAACATGAAACAATGTGCACAAAGTGACATGCATATCAATATGCAAAATAGATGTGCACATTTGTAAATCAAGGGTAACCGCATAGGCATACTAGAAAGAAATAAAGATTCAACAAAATAGAGCAAAAGTTTATAGGAAGCTCAACAAAATAAAGCAATCGCTACACAATTGAAATCAAATCCCAGCTGATCTTCATTTCTTCCGAGAATAGTTAAAATAAGCGTGCGAACTTTCAGAAAAAACTGCATCAAGTCCAGAATCATTAAAACACATCTACAAACTCAATCAACGATCAAAATTACTAAGGTCAAACACTCGACAAAACAATTGCGCTAAATTACAACAAAAATTTGCTTAGTAGAAAATAAAATTCGTCCAAAACTGACAAAAAATAAATTAAGTGTGATATATTCTCCCAATTAAACTTCAATTCCATGAAAAAGAAAAAAAGCAACATACTCGTAGAACTGGCCTTCAGAGATGTGACTATTACACTTCACACAAAGCTCCAACACCTGTACACAGTTCTTCGACATCTTAATAGTTTCAGTTACATTCTTTTTAACCGAATAAGATTCTAGAAGCTCCTCAAGCTTCATAAGTAACGCGCTCCCAACCTGCTGCAACCTATAGTTATCACTTGACAGCTCGCTTTTCAGCTCTTCAGCATCGACCAGGACACCACGTAACTCATCCACCGCAACAATGAATTCCTCATAATGAAGCTTGCAAAGATCCTCGATTTCAACTTCTTTCTTTTTAACCAAGTGTTTAAGCTGATGTAAGAGAGCTTCGGGCTTCCCTGTCTCGAATGCTAACGAAACCATTGGTCCTAAATCCTCTCCATTACTGACCATGGTTGCAAGAACATAATCCTCACCAGTATCTCCATTTTCAGTTACGATTCTCCTAGTTTTCGAACCCATATCCGATATTTCTAGTCAGTATGTACCTACCAATCAACACCCATTACTTCAATATTTCACTTAACCACTAAATTTTAAACAGCACCACAACAAAGAGAACCCTAAATCTAAAAACAAGAACCACAAAACAATAATAGCATAGCAACCCCTTCAAAATTATACAAAATTCCATTAGGGATCCATACCCTTTTTCAAATTCAAGAAAATTTAAAAGAAACAAACAGTCCAACCAAAAGGGTTTCAGTTTCACACACTGAAACAAAGAAGCACACTTTCATCATTGAACTAAAACTATCACATGAACCAAGAATCAATTTACATTTCAAAGAAAGGGGATATCAGCACACAAGTTAAAATACCAAAAATAATTACCTTAAACAGAAGAAAAAATCAATAACCCTCGATCCTGATCAAAATCAAGAAGCGAATCCCTGAATTGTGTTTCCGTTTCCCGAGAAAATACGTTGGCGAATCCTGTTTTGTATTTGGGTTTTACGTTGGCAAAATAATTACCTTAAACAGAAGAAAAAATCAAGAACCCTATGTGCACAACAGAAACTCAGATCGAAAGGCCAGATCGGCCACCACGAACCACTAGAAGCATCTCCGCCGGAAACATCTCAGTCATGGTGGTGGAAGACCTCCGACGAAGGTTTACAGCGACGCCGCGTTGGAGATGGAGTCGACGGAGAACAGATCAGCCATGGCGAAGGGGGCGACGACCATGGCCATGGAGGGGGCGGCGGGGAGGCCGTGTGTAGCGACGCCGCGTGGGAGATGAAATTGCAGAAGACGGCGGCGGCACCGGTGGGAAAAGGGGGCGGCTGCACCGGTGGGAAAAGGGGGCGGCGGCAGCCGTGTGATGGTGGGGAGAGGAAGAGGGCTAGGGTTTTGATATAGACTTCTTATGAATATGGGCGAAAATTTGGGGAAATGATGTCATGCAATTAATGTTTGAATTTAAATTTCGAATTAAGAGGTAAAATCTATTAATTAAGAGGTTATATTAATATAAAGGGCAAATACGGTTTTTTGACACAAAAATGACCTTATTAGGAAATTTTAAAAGTTGTATGTTTTAGTTGTTTAATAGTCTATAAAAGTGACCTTATTAGGTAATATTCTCTATGATTAATTCTGAATTTCATAATTGTTCTAAGAAAAGACTGTCTAGATACATCTTTAGCCTTGATCACAGTGTAAGTGTATTAACAAAAATTTGTGTTTTTTAATTTTTTGTTGCTTATTTTTTATAATATTAATTTTTGTTAACAAAAAGCTTTGGAGCATATGATAACTTCTGCAAAAAAGAAGAAAGAATATGAAGCAGAAATTATTGGTTCTTGGAAAGGTTGTCTCGAGTTAATGCCGAACAGGGATGCTATAATGACATCGGATTTGGTATTTATTTTTTTTTAATTATTTTCATTACAGTTTTTTTTTAATATTTTAATCACATATTTATATATATATATGTATATATATTTGCAGGTTTTCGTCCCATTTTGTGTATTTACACATTTTGCTGCTGTTGTTTTCAACTTTTCGAATGGCACTTTGCAATACCTGGATAATATGATTCATGTTAAACCCGAGACATACTACAAGATGTCTAAAATATGTGTTAGTGAATTTTTTTAATGTAGTATTTCAATCCTTTTCTTGTAGTAATATCTATATGTATATGTAGTAATTCACAAATTGTTAATTTTAATGTAGCTATATGTTTATGTTATTATGTAGTAACATATTGTGTGTGCATGTGACATGTATTTCTAAACTGTATATATGTAGTAATCTATATATGTACATGTAGTAATCTATATCTTTACATGTAGTATTCATTAAGTGTGTCATTTTTTTATTTGCAGCAAAGACTCATGTTCACATTTCTGAAGGATTTGAATCATCCTAATGCTAATAAGGTTAAAGATTTCAATCTTGTGGAAATTCCATTTGAATGGAAGAAAGTAGAAAGTAACAAGGATTGTGGTGTTTTTCTTACTCACCACATTTTTCATTTCAATGGGGAACTTTATTCTTCTGCTGATCTGTGCAATGTAAGTTTTTCTCATCATTTTTTTTTTTTTGTTAACTTTATTCTTCTGCTGATCTGTGCAATGTAACTTTATTTTTGTGGTGTTTTTTTTTTTTTTTTGTAGGCTGATTTCAGAATTAGAATGAGGGCTGAGTTGTGTGTGAGTTTGATAACTTCAAATGTCAATGTGAAGAAAGATACAATCATAGATAAAGTCTATGATTTTTATTTGAAGAAGTCGATGTTGTTAGAGGAACTTGAAAAGGCGAAGAAAATAGAGGAAGGGAAGAAATCAGCTGAAGAAAGGAGGAAAAATTTACGATCCAGTAGGAGGAAATGATGACTTTTAATCTATCTTTTTTGAATGATGAATTTACGATCCAGCAGGAGGAAATGATGACTTTTAATCTATCTTTTTGAATGATGAACATTATTTGTGTTTTGTAATACTTATTTTGTATGGTTTCTGGTTTTGTTGGGGGGAATATTGAACTGATTGAATAGGTTTGTAATGTGGTGCATGTTTTTATGTATTTGTATGTATGCTGTTTTTGTATTTAGTATTAATTGAATATCTTTCATATTCTTAGTCCCTAGTAGGGCAATTCTTACGGTAGTCACATTTTACAAAGTGATTACGCAGTCACTTTGTCGAATCGCGCCATGTGGTGTCGTAACCGTAAAAACGACCTACTACCTGTTATACAGGTTTATATTATTTTTAGCATTATTTAAATTATATTTTTTTATTTACTATATTACCCTTCTTTTTAAATTTTATTTATATTTTACCTGCACCCACTAATTTAATGAGTGCACCCCCTAATCATATTTTTACTACAATTATATGCACCCGCTAATTTAATGAATTCACCCCAATCATATTTTTACAACAATTATCTGCACCCGCTCATTTAATGAGTTCACCCCCAAATCATTTCTTTTTTACAACAGTTATCTACACCCGCTCATTCTATGAGTTCACCCCCAAATTATTTTTTACCACAATTATCTGCACTCGCTCATTTTATGAGTTCACCCCCAAATTATTGTTTTACCACGGTTATCTGCACTCGCACATTTTATGAGTGCACCCCAAAATATATTTAAAAAAATAATCACATTTAAAAGACTATATTATCCTTTTATTATTTTACACAAAATATAATAAAATAAACTCTAAAAAATCAATTCACCGCCAAATCACCCATATTTAAAAAAAAAAAGCGTAAAAATATAATTAATAAAAAAATATCGAAATTAGCCTTTTTTTTATTTCCTTGTTTTTTTTTCTTTTCCTTTTTAAATTTTCCTATCTTTCTTTTCCATTTTTTGCATGTGTATTTTTTAAATTTTAATACAAAATAATATTATAGGTATAATTTTATTAAAGTCGATGGCGGTGCACCTAAATTTTAATTTTAATTTGATGAGTAAAGGACTTGTCGGAAATCCATGCATGTCAGCGGGTGACCCAGCCACCACCATGCCCGACCACCCCCTCGACGGCGACGGTAACGCTTCGGTCTCGGCCGCTGAAGCCCGAGACTCCTCGAATCGCAATCGCGATTCTTCACTTCCATAACAATCGACATAATATTCCATCTCGGCCACGATCCATCGCGGCTGAAATCCTCTCCTCATTTCGACCAGCGACGCGACTGCTTCGATCAATCTCTATTGCGTTCGCGATCCAGGAGCTTCTCCTACATCAACGACGCTCGCCTGCAACACTCGGATCGACGCTGCCTCTCTCACGTCGTTCATCTCTGTCCAAATCGAAGCTACATTGCTTCATCCATCTTCTTCACCCTGCTCCTGCGCAGCCTCTTCCTCCGGCTGACGACGGCCCGACGGAGGACTGTGAGTATGTTGCTGATGGATCTCTGACCAGACAACACTCGGAGCCGGTGACCTTGCTGATGAAATACCAAGCGACGACTACTGACCTAGGGTGCCCTCCCATTGGGATAGGGTTTCCTTCAATTGGGGTTGGTAATGTGCACCCTCTATTTTCTTTAGTACACCCCGATCTGCACTCTCTCCACTTTTTTTTATGGTATTATTGTTAGAGGTATTATTGATACTGGTATTACTAGTTATTGATTGCGGTATTACTATTAATACACTATTGAATTAATATTAATTATTATTGATTATTAATTGTGGTATTACTGATTATGTGAAATTATTTATTACTGATTATTATTATTTTTATGGTATTACATATTATTGTTGATGGTATTACTGATTCGGGTGGAATTTACACGTTTTAGAGGCACATGTGAAGCGTGTTTTGATGTGAATTTCATTGAATTATGCATTGAATATGATTGTTTAAGCCAAAATGAGAGAAAGGTTGTGTTTTGTCGATTTTGTAGGAAATACGATGGAATTTGGAGCAAAACACCAACCATACTTTACTGGATCAAAAGGAAGAGTGCTCGGTTGGACTCGCCTCGAAAAATGGAGTGGAATAGCCAAAAGAATCGAGTCAATCGGACACCCGAGGCGAAAGTTATGCATGAAACGAGAAGGAGTCGGAGTCGACCGAGCGAGCACGGCCGAGCACAATGCTCGAGCTGGCCGTGCTCGAAACAGGGATTTTGGCCAAGGATATGGCACGGCCGAGCACCCCTCTCGGCCGAGCTCGAGCACCTCAAGGCCACGGCCGAGCAAGAGCCACGGCCGATCTCGGACGATGTCGAAAATCAAGGGAACGGCCGAGAACTCGCCTCGAGGAGGCTCCATCCGAAACAGGGATTTGAGGCCACATCAAGGGCACGGCCGAGAAGCAAGCTCGGCCGAGCACCCATCCATACCTCGCTCAAATGTCTCGGCCGTAAAGACAGCACGGCCGAGCACCTGGACTCCCCTACTCCGCAGCACCACGGCCGAGGCCCTATTTCGGCCGAGCACTCCCCGATTCTACGTCCGCCGAGCACGGCCGAGCTCCCAGCTCGGCCGAGCACCTGCCAAGCCAGTGTCCATTTTTGCACGGCCGTGCTACCCCCATTTTCGGTGCCATCTCCCTATTTTGGCCATTTTCGAATGACCAACTTACAATTTTGGCATTTAAACCCTACCCCAACACTATATAAGCCCCATTTCTTGAATTACAAGCCATTTCTCCCCCAATTCCTCAATTTCCACACATAGTTACACATACTTGGAGGTGTTTTGGCCATATCTTCATCAATTCTTCATCAAATCAAGCAAGGAAGGATGCAATAACTTGGAAATTTCATTCCCTACCATAATATAGACTAAGCTTTCTCTTTCTTTTTCTTTTTATTTAGTTATTTCATTTGGATTTTGTTAATTTCATTATGATAGTTGTTAGCTAAACAATTTGTGGTTCTAAGGCATTGTAGAGATTTGGATTGATGTTTATGAGTAATTTCTTGCTTTAATTGGTGTTTATCTCTTATTTGCATATTTAATTATCCATTGTAAAGCATTTTGTTAGTGGCCATGATGATTTGCTTGATCCATTGTTAATTGGGGTAGTATCGAGAGATTTATTCCATTTAATCGTATGCGAATATGCAACCCGGTATTATTATGATCTCGAGAGAGGATTAATTATCGGAGAGGGAATCAAATGATCTTAGGAGCTATTTTAGATAGTGTAATATTTGTGATGTAGACATACGAGCTTATATTACATTGCGTCTTTGGATTAATTTGTATCGAGAGGTCGATTAGTTCTTCTTTTGCGATCACCTTATATGAGATAACCTTAATAGCCATTTAAACGAGATAACTCTCATAAACGGACGTCTAAATACTACAATTGCCTTGGAACCCACCTTTTCTTCTTTGCATTTTTATCCATTTTACCTTCGTTTTATTGATTTGCATGGTATTTGATCGATTTCGTATTTACTCTTCATTACTTATTGGTGACACATTGTTAGGTAATTTTAGAGTAATTCACACCACTCAAATTATCGATCACGTCTACTTAGAACTCGACTAGCAAACTACCCTTTTACGCTTAGCCTCCTTGTGGGATCGACCTCGTGATTATCACGCTACAATAGACGCCGTATACTTGCGGTTGTTTATTTAGTGTTGCATAACACGTGAATCAAGTTTATGGCGCCGTTGCCGGGGAGGTTTTTATAAGATCTAGAGTGTAGGCTAGGAGAGTTTTAGTTTAGACAATTTATTTGTTTTCTTTATTTGCAAAAATCCAAAAATATTTGTGTTTGTTACCTTGATCTTACTTGCAATTCTCACTCTCGTTTGCTCTTTTGATAGACATGGTTTATGATCACACGATCTAGAAGGAATCAACAAGAAGTATTGCCTTTGAATCCGGAGATCGAAGCCACTTGTCGAAGAAGGAACGCCGAAAGGAGAAGAAGTGAGTTAGAAAGTATGAATCGAAGGGAAAATCCGATTGTTGAAGAAGTCGAGGAGGAAGTTGAGAATCAAGGGGTTGATGGATTCGAGGAACCAAATGGGAATGGGGGAAATCGACCACAAAGGGTACTAAGAGATCATTTCCACCCAATTCCGAGGCCCTATGGAGGAGCGGGTCGGGAACCCGTTGATGCTCATAACTTTGAGCTCAAGCCGGCCCTAATCATGATGGTTCAAAACAACCAATTTTGAGGGTTGTCAAAGGAGGATCCTAACCTCCATTTATCTCAATTCCTAGAGATAAGTGGAACGGTTAAGATCAATCGTGCCCCTCAAGATTACATCCGTCTCCAATTGTTCCCATTCTCCCTCCGTGATCGTGCAAAGCAATGGTACATGTCCCTTGATCTAAGGACAATCGAAAATTGGGCCGATCTTGTAGACGTTTTCCTCATGAAGTACTTTCCTCCAAGCAAGACCATCAAGATAAGAGGAGAAATTTCTTCTTTCATGCAAGACGATGATGAGTCTTTAGCCAAAGCTTGGGAGCGTTTCAAGGATCTCATACGGAGTTGTCCTCAACATGGGTTCTCAAGAGACCAATTGATTTGCTATTTCTACAACGGGATGGACCATCGAACGAGAGGGATGGTGGATGCCTCGACCGGTGGAGGTTCTTTGCTAGGAAAGACGACGGATGAGGGTTATGTGCTCCTAGAGGAGATGGCAAAGAACGGGAACCAATGGCCATCCGAAAGAAGGCAAGCCCGGAAAGTTGCTTCCACTAAGGAGTCGGATGATTTTTCTACTCTATCCCACAAGATGGATAAGTTGACTTCGATGATGGCGGCCAAGTCACTAATGGGACCTAGTGATGAACAATATGAAGAGGCCCATTATATGAACAATCAAAGGGATCGTCATTTTCGAGAAAGAGGTTGGAATGAGAGGCAAAATCCTCCTAATCCAAATCAATATCATCCCGGGTTGAGACAACATGAAAATTTTTCCTATGCCAACACAAGGAATGCCATCATCCCACCTCCAAATTTCAATGTTAGAGATGGAGCTATTGTGGAGTCTTCGTCAAAACCATCATTGGAGGATATGTTTGGTGCCTTCATGGGGGAAACCAAAAACTTCATGAGAGAGACTAGGGACAATGCAAACAAGACTTGGCAAAGACTTGAGGAACAAGGGGAAATGATCAAAAATGTGGCAAATAATGTGAAAGCCATAGAGAAGCAAGTGAGTCAACTTTCTAATGTCATCGGTAGTCAACACACTCCGGGGCAATTTCCTTCAAACACGGAGCTCAACCCCAAGGAACATTGCAAGGCTATAAAACTTAGAAGTGGGACGAGCTACGATGGGCCAAAGATGCCACAAGAGGAGGAAATGGTAATGGCACCCGAGGATGTCGACAAAGAAGATGGACAAGAGAAAGAGAGAGAACAAGAGAAAGAAAGGCAAGAGGAGATAGTGAGGGAAGAAGAGAAAGTAGAGGAGAAGAAGAGTGAGGAGGCAATCCCTCCTCAAGACAAAGGCAAGAATGTAGTACCTCTCCCATACCCTCAAAGGTTGAAGAAGAAGGGCTTGGACAACAAATTTACCAAGTTTGTGGAAATGTTCAAGAAAATCCACATCAACATCCCATTTGCCGAAGCTCTAGAACAAATGCCTCATTATTCTAAGTTCTTGAAAGAAATCATGTCAAACAAGAGGAAAATGGTGGAATATGAAACGGTTCACTTGACCGAGGAGTGTATCTCAATCATTCAAGCAAAGCTACCTCAAAAGCTTAGAGACCCCGGATCCTTCACTTTACCATGTGTTATTGGAGATGGAGGTACATTTAAAGCTTTGTGTGATTTGGGAGCTAGTATCAATCTTATGCCTTTGTCCATATTCAAGTCACTTGGTTTGGGGAAACTTACACCAACCACGATGAGCCTTCAATTGGCGGATAGATCCATGACATACCCCTTGGGTATAGTAGAGGATGTATTGGTTAAGATCGATAAGTTCATATTCCCGGTGGATTTTGTGGTGTTGGATATGGAGGAGGATAAGTACATTCCACTCATCTTGGGAAGGCCATTTTTGGCAACCGGTGGAGCTATCATTAATGTGAGGAAAGGGGAGTTGGAGCTTCAAGTGAACAATGAGAAAGTGTTGTTCAATATCTACAAGGCCATCAAGTTTAGAGATGATGAGGATGAGGTCTTTGAGTGCAACATGATCAATAGTGTGCAAGCTTGTGTGAATATGCACATGGAAAAGAACAACTCAAAGGACCCACTTGATTTTTGCATAAGAGAATCTCTTAACTCAATCTCTTCTATTCCTCTTGATTTCAATTTTGATGAGCTTAATGATGTAGAATTGTTTGAATATATGTCTTCTCTTGATGATTTGAAGGAACTTCCAATCAAAAAGGAGGAGAAATTCATGGAGATACAACAAGAAGCCAAGTTTGGGGGGGTTTTACTTGAAGAGTGTCAAAGATATCCTCACAAAGATCTTGACATTTGGCCCTCATGTTACACATTGGAAGCACCAAAAGAGGAAGCTAAGGAGAAACTAAAATCTCAAGAGAAGGGGAGGAAGCTCGATTTGAAACCACTTCCGGAGCACTTAAGATATGCTTATCTTGAACAAGGTGAACTCTTTCCGGTTATTGTTTCTTCACACTTGCATGAGCTTGAGTTAGAAAAATTGCTTAGGGTGCTTAGAACGTATAAATCGGCTATTGGTTGGGATATTTCGGATTTAAAGGGTATACCGGCTCATATTTGCATGCATAAAATTAGACTAGATGAGTCTATTAAGCCTAAAGCCCAAGGTCAAAGAAGATTGAACCCCATAATGCAAGAAGTGGTAAGAAAAGAGGTGTTAAAGTGGTTAGATAATGATATAATTTTTCCCATAAGTGATAGTGAGTGGGTGAGCCCAACACAAGTGGTACCTAAGAAGGGGGGTATGACCATTGTTACAACCGATACCGAGTTAATTGCTTCTAGGACCACCGTGGGATGGAGAGTATGCATTGATTATCGTATGTTGAATAATGCCACTAGGAAAGATCATTTTCATTTGCCCTTTATTGATCAAATGTTGGATAGGATGGCGGGATACGAGTATTATTGCTTTCTCGATGGTTACTCGGGATATAATCAAATTTTGATTGATCCTAAAGACCAAGAGAAATCAACTTTTACTTGTCCTTATGGTACTTTTGCTTTTAGGAGAATGCCATTTGGATTGTGTAATGCCCCCGCCACCTTCCAACGATGCATGATGGCTATATTTCATGGTATGATTGAAAGCATAATGGAGGTGTTTATGGATGATTTTTCCGTATTTGGTGATTGTTTTGATACATGTCTATGTAACCTCTCTTGTGTTTTACAAAGATGCATAGATACCAACTTGGTGCTTAATTGGGAGAAATGCCACTTCATGGTGAAGGAAGGGATTGTGCTTGGGAACAAGGTTTCGGCTAAGGGGCTTGAGGTTGATAGAGCCAAGATTGTAGCCATTGAGAAGTTACCCCCACCAACCAATGAGAAGGCGGTTAGGAGTTTTCTTGGGCATGCCGGATTTTATAGAAGATTTATCAAGGATTTTTCAAAGATAGCCAAACCCATGTGTGCATTGTTGGAGAAAGGGGCCACCTTCATCTTTAGTGAAGAGTGTGTAAAGTCGTTTGAAATCTTGAAAGAGGCTTTGATCAAAGCTCCCGTGTTGGTGATACCCGATTGGAGCCAACCATTTGAGATCATGTGTGATGCTAGTGATTATGCTATTGGAGTAGCTTTGGGTCAAAAGAGAGACAAGCTCTTTCGTGTGATCTATTATGCAAGCAAAACCTTGAATCCGGCTCAAAGGAATTACACCACAACGGAGAAGGAAATGCTAGCCGTGATCTATAGCTTTGACAAGTTTAGAGCTTATTTGGTGGGAGCTAAGACCATAGTGTACACGGATCACACGGCTCTCAAGTATTTGATTGAGAAGAAAGAGGCTAAACCGAGGTTGATACGATGGGTGCTCCTTTTACAAGAGTTTGACGTGGAGATAAGGGATAGAAAAGGGTGTGAAAACGTGGTGGCGGATCATCTTTCAAGACTTGAGAATGTGGAAGAAAAAGACATCCAAGTCCCTATCAAGGAGTGGTTTCCCGATGAGCAAATCCTTGCCATCAAGGAAGCATGTCCATGGTTTGCCGACTTTGTGAACTACATAGCCACCGGAACACCACCATCAAACCTCTCATTCCATCAAAAGAAGAAGTTTTATCATGATGTCAAGTTCTATGTTTGGGAGGACCCATTCCTTTATAGATGGTGTTCGGACATGATCATGAGGAGGTGCCTAGGAGAAGATGAGTGGGAGAAAGTGATTGAGGAGTGTCATTCATCTCCTTATGGGGGTCACTTTGGAGCAAATCGGACGGCTCATAAAGTTCTTCAAAGTGGTTTTTATTGGACATCCATCTTTAGGGATTGTGAGGTTTTTGTGAAGAAGTGTGATAAGTATCAAAGGATGGGGAACATTTCAAAGAGGCATGAGATGCCTATGAAGAATGTGATTGAGGTGGAACTCTTTGACGTGTGGGGGATAGACTTTATGGGGCCATTCCCCATCTCTCATGGATTTTCCTACATCCTTTTGGCTATTGATTATGTCTCTAGATGGATTGAGGCCATTCCAACCACTACAAATGATGCCAAGGTGGTCCTCAACTTTTTGAGGAAGAACATTTTCACTCGTTTTGGCACTCCAAGAGCACTAGTGAGTGATGGTGGTTCACACTTTTGCAACCAATGGTTAGATCAACTCTTAGCAAAATATGGAGTGAAGCATAGGGTGACCACACCTTATCACCCTCAAGCTAATGGACAAACGGAGCTTGCTAATCGAGAAGTGAAGCAAATCTTGGAGAAGACCGTTGGGTCAAAGAGGAAGGATTGGGCCATCAAGTTGGATGATGCTCTTTGGGCATATCGAACCGCATACAAGACACCTTTGGGCACATCTCCTTACCAACTTGTGTATGGTAAGTCTTGTCATCTACCCGTGGAAGTGGAGTTGAAAGCTCGTTGGGCTATTAAGGAGCTAAATCTTAATCTTAAGGCATCCGGGGAGAAAAGAAAGATGATGCTAAATGAGCTTGATGAGTTTAGAAATGTAGCTTTTGAGAACTCCAAGATTCTCAAAGAAAGGGCTAAGAAGTTTCATGACAAGATGATTGAAAAGAGGGAGTTCCAAGTGGGAGAACAAGTTCTATTGTTCAACTCAAGGTTGAGGCTATTTCCGGGCAAGTTGAAGTCAATGTGGTCGGGGCCCTTTGTGATTAAGAATGTGACACCCATGGGAAATGTGGAGCTTGTTGATAAAGATGGAACAACTTTTGTGGTTCATGGTCAAAGAGTGAAGCATTACTTTGGAAATGAGCAAATTCGAAGGGTGGAAACACTTCACTTGATTGAGGCTTGAAAATAGAGAAAACTGTCCGGCATAGGACGTTAAAAATAGCGCTTCTTGGGAGGCAACCCAAGGTTTCATTGCTTTCATGTTTTTATTGTTTTAGTAGTATTGATAGCTTGGTTTATTTTGTAGGTATGGATGAGAAGCATTTTGGATGTCATAGCTTGAAGAATGAAGAAGAAAGCAAAACCAACTTTGGAGAGGGGAAGCAAGTAGTGCAATGGTTATTTTTGAAGAGCTTTGGATGTGCAAGGAGGGAGGTAACAACTTGTAGCCCCAAACTTAGAATTTATACATAGTAAAATTCTAAGTTTGGGGGAGTTATTTTTTTTTCTTTTATTTTTCTACTAGTTGTTACCCTTGCACCGGTTCGTCATTCTACTTGTGTTACATTTTGCACCGGCGTACACTTGGCTTTCACATGCTTATATTGTTTAAGTTGGTTTTGATCACATGTTGGGTAGTGGACCTTTGGTGAAATGTGAGCATGAATAATCATTGGAATCTAGGGGTGAAAACGGATCGGATACGGACGGATAGTGCTTATACCGTATCCTAAACCATATTTTTTTCTCGAATTCGGAGTCGGATACGGAAAAGCCGGATTCGGATACGAATTCGGAATATTCGGTATACGGATACGGAACGGATATCGGACGAATCCGGGCCGGATTCGAATAACTATAATCGGATAATATATTTCAAATGGAAATCATCAAAATGTGATTGGAACACATAAAAAATCAACAAACATGAAATCATCAAAATATATCCTTCGTAAACATCACCACTTTGGGCTAGTCTTGTATGAAATATTGCATATATGCATTTCAGTCATTCACACACATGTTCTTTATAAATACACCCACAAGCTTAATTCTCACACACAATTTTTATAAATACACCAACAAACTTAATTCACACACATTTTTTATAAATACACCCACTAACAACTTAATTCAAAATTTTTAATCCGTTTATTTTACTCGTTTCTGTGATTTTTTTATCTTTTATTTTATTGTCGAACGCGGGATATTAAATGTAGTAATTCAAATTGTAATATGTAGTAATACACATTATTTTATGTAGTAATAACACAAACTATTTATATAATAATACAAATTCTTTTATTTAGTAAAACGTTTTTTCTAGTGTTTTTATTGATGTAGTAACTCACATTATAATATGTAGTAACATATATTATCGAATGTAGTAAACACAATAATCATGTTGTAATACAAAAGGTTTTATTGTAGGATGATGCGAAAAATATTAGATAATTTGATAAAGTTACATATAGTAACAAACGTCTATTCAATGTAGTAATTCAAACTGTAGTATGTAGTAACATATAATTTTTTATGTAGTAAAATAAATTATTACATGTAGTAATAACACAATTTTATATAGTAATACTGATTCTTTTATATTTTTATATTTTTTTATTGATTAAGAAACCCACATTATAATATATAGTAACATATAGTATTGCATGTAGTAAGATATATTATTGCACGTAATACAAAATAACATTGACCCATAATAATTAGTATTAAAGAATATTTAAAGAAATATAAAATATTTAAGGATTAAAGTCATCGTAAATTGCAGCGTCCGACTGCGGCCTGAGGTGACCGAAAACTGCTCGGAGAAGACGACCATGTTCAATTTCTGTCAGTGGGTGCATTTATAAGAAACGTGGGTGTGAATTGAGTTGTCAGTGGGTGTATTTATAAAAAATGTGTGTGTGAAATAAGCTTGTGGGTGTATTTATAAAAAATGTGTGTGAATTAAGCTTGTGGGTGTATTTATAAAAAACATGTGTGTGAATGACTGAAATGCATGTATGCAATATTGCATATAAGTTTTTTTTTGTGCACCACTTTTTAGTTTTTAATAAGGCCCAATAATGTTATAAGTTATAATAGAGCTTTAATAAAATTAATATAAAATATAAAACAAAATATATTAAAAAATCCGGGTATCCGGATTTATTATCCGGATAATATCCGATAAAATATGGGAAAACTCGAATACGGTCGGATATTATGTATTCCGAATCCGAATCCGAAGTCAACTATCCGTATCCGAATCCGTATCCGCCCGAATACTAAATTTTTATACCGAATTCGTATCCGACCGGATACGGTTCCGGATCGGTCGGGAAATATCCGATCCGTTTTCAGCCCTATTGGAATCCATTGTTGAGTAGTTTTGGTGATATCTATTTTCTTTGAATGTATGCATGATTGGTGTTGGAGAATAGTATCATGTTGTGTTCACATTTGTGTTCTTTGATAGCATGGATGTATGATGTGTTGTTGTTTGGGAACATTTGATGAATGTGAGAGTTCTATTGAATAAACCGGTGAGAATTGAGCCTTAAATCGAGCATGTAATCCGGTTTAGTTCATTTGAGAGTGGACTAGGTTATTGTTAGTGATCCTAGAACTTGCCTAAGTTCTTGTTTGAAAGCATGATTGTGTGAGACTTTGTGATGTGATATAGGCCATCTTGTTCTAAAAGAGTCACTTAGCCAAAATTTCCCAAAACCGAAGTAATCTTCCGTAGTTAGCCCCTTGAGCTTAATTCCTCAATTTTCTTGGCAAACTACAATGTTAACCACTTAGCCTTTTTAAGCCTTTGATACCTACATCTAGTGGAGGATAAAAGACAAAGTGGAAAACATGTGCTTGAATGAATACCTTTGGTGAAAGGAGAAATTGGAAAAGTTGAAAGAAAAAAAGAGAAAGATGAAAAGAAAATCAAGGGAGAAGAAAAGAGGGACAAAGAGCCCCAAAAGCTTGAAAAGAAAAATGGTTCAAAAGATGAGGTGATGAATGTTTGAAAAATAAAGGAAAGAGAAAAGTGAGAATGAAGTTTGTAAGCTTTGAAAGTGAAAGCACAAATTGTAAAACAACAAGCTTTGTCCTCCACTAGAAGAGTCACAATTCCCAAATTCATCCCACCTTATCCAAAGAGCCAATGTTACATCCTTGATTAAGTCCTATTGATCACATTGTTGAGCATTTGAGTGTTGTGAAAAGTAGAAGTTGGGCAAGCATATGGTGATTGCATAGCATAACTTGGTTGATGAGTGCATTAATATCCTCAATTTGTTTGTGTGTTTGAGAGAAACACTTTGTCATGTGAGTAGAAAACTTGAGCATTTGGATTATGTTTCCCATTCACAATGTGTTGTGTGTTTATGCATTCTTTGATCCATGAGTGTGAATTACAATAGTGAGCCTATGACCTTCATTGAGAAATGCACTTCGAGAAAGAGACATAATTGCATCTTACTTTGCATGTGTGAATTACATTGAATATTCCATTGTGACCATTCCACCATCATAGCTTTAAGTGCTTAGTTGTTTGAGGACAAACAACATTTTAAGTTTGGGGGGGTTTGATTCGGGTGGAATTTACACGTTTTAGAGGCACATGTGAAGCGTGTTTTGATGTGGATTTCATTGAATTATGCATTGAATATGATTGTTTAAGCCAAAATGAGAGAAAGGTTGTGTTTTGTCGATTTTGTAGGAAATACAATGGAATTTAGAGCAAAACACCAACCATACTTTACTGGATCAAAAGGAAGAGTGCACGGTTAGACTCGCCTCGAAAAATGGAGTGGAATAGCCAAAAGAATCGAGTCAATCGGACACCCGAGGCGAAAGTTATGCACGAAACGAGAAGGAGCCGGAGTCGACCGAGCGAGCACGGCCGAGCACAATGCTCGAGCTGGTCGTGCTCGAAACAGGGATTTTGGCCAAGGATATAGCACGGCCGAGCACCCCTCTCGGCCGAGCTCGAGCACCTCAAGGCCACGGCCGAGCAAGAGCCACGGCCGATCTCGGACGATGTCGAAAATCAAGGGCACAGCCGAGAACTCGCCTCGAGGAGGCTCCATCCGAAACAGGGATTTGAGGCCACATCAAGGGCACGACCGAGAAGCAAGCTCGGCCGAGCACCCATCCATACCTCGCTCAAATGTCTCGGCCGTAAAGACAGCACGGCCGAGCACCTGGACTCCCCTGCTCCGCAGCACCACGGCTGAGGCTCTATTTCGGCCGAGCACTCCCCGATCCTACGTCCACCGAGCACGGCCGAGCTCCCAGCTCGGCCGAGCACCTGCCAAGCCAATGTCCATTTTTGCACGGCCGTGCTACCCCCATTTTCGGTGCCATCTCCCTATTTTGGCCATTTTCGAAGGACCAACTTGCAATTTTGGCATTCAAACCCTACCCCAACACTATATAAGCCCCATTTCTTGAATTACAAGCCATTTCTCCCCCAATTCCTCAATTTCCACACATAGTTACACATACTTGGAGGTGTTTTGGCCATATCTTCATCAATTCTTCATCAAATCAAGCAAGGAAGGATGCAATAGCTTGGAAATTTCATTCCCTACCATAATCTACACTAAGCTTTCTCTTTCTTTTTCTTTTTATTTAGTTATTTCATTTGGATTTTGTTAATTTCATTATGATAGTTGTTAGCTAAACAATTTGTGGTTCTAAGGCATTGTAGAGATTTGGATTGATGTTTATGAGTAATTTCTTGCTTTAATTGGTGTTTATCTCTTATTTGCATATTTAATTATCCATTGTAAAGCATGTTGTTAGTGGCCATGATGATTTGCTTGATCCATTGTTAATTGGGGTAGTATCGAGAGATTTATTCCATTTAATCGTATGCGAATATGCAACCCGGTATTATTATGATCTCGAGAGAGGATTAATTATCGGAGAGGGAATCAAATGATCTTAGGAGCTATTTTAGATAGTGTAATATTTGTGATGTAGACATACGAGCTTATATTACATTGCGTCTTTGGATTAATTTGTATCGAGAGGTCGATTAGTTCTTCTTTTGCGATCACCTTATATGAGATAACCTTAATAGCCATTTAAACGAGATAACTCTCATAAACGGACGTCTAAATACTACAATTGCCTTGGAACCCACCTTTTCTTCTTTGCATTTTTATCCATTTTACCTTCGTTTTATTGATTTGCATGGTATTTGATCGATTTCGTATTTACTCTTCATTACTTATTGGTGACACATTGTTAGGTAATTTTAGAGTAATTCACACCACTCAAATTATCGATCACGTCTACTTAGAACTTGACTAGAAAACTACCCTTTTACGCTTAGCCTCCTTGTGGGATCGACCTCGTGCTTATCACGCTACAATAGACGTCGTATACTTGCGGTTGTTTATTTAGTGTTGCATAACACGTGAATCAATTACTGATAATTGTTTTTGGTATTATTGAATATAATTATATTTGTGGAATTATTTGTTATTGTATGAGATATTACTATTCAATGTTCATGGTATTACTACTTATTGTTCATGATATTACTGATAATTATTTTTTGTATTATTGAATATAATTAGATGTGTGAAATTATTTGTTATTGTATAAAATTTTACTGATTAATATTAAAGGTATTACTGATTAATGTTCGTGGTATTACTAATTATTGTTAATGGTATTACTGATTACTGTTTATGGTATTACTGGTTATTTTTTTATTTATTTTTTATGGAAGTTAAAAACCCATCCCTTTTTTTTCCCTCCCCATGACTCGAACCCAGGACCTAAGGCCTAGGTAGTGGTGCTCTAACCACTTGAGCTATCCCACTTTGTATGGTATTACTGGTTATTACTTGTTGTATTATCGACTACTCCCTCCTTCCTTCTGAAAGCTACCCAACTTTCCTTATTCGTTTGTCCCAATGAAAGTTACTCATTCCTTTTTTGCCAAACTATTCCCTCTCACATTTCATTATATTCTTCTCTCTCTCAATCACATCACCTCTCATACATCCACTTATTATATCATATTTTTTAACCTCTCTGTCCGAAGCTCATGAGGAGCTTTCACTGGGACGGAGGGATTATAATAAAATCATACAAATAATATTATTTTAATTATGTTTTTACGATTTTTTTTCTAAAAATATGAGTGATTTGGTGGTGAATCGACGGTAACTCGGCAATGACTCGGTTGTAGATTGTAAATGTATAAATTAGGGTTGATTTTATTATATTTTGTGTTAATTAATAAAAAAAAAAATATAGTCTTTTAAATGTAATTATTTTTAAAAAAATATTTTGGGGTGAACTCATAAAATGATCGGGTGCAGATAATTGTAGTATAAAAATAATTTGGGGGTGAAATCATAAAATGAGCGGGTGCAGATAATTTTGGTAAAAATTTAATTTGGGGGTGAACTCATAAAATGAGCGGGTGTATATAACTGTTGTAAAAAAGAAATGATTTGAGGGTGAACTCATAAAATGAATGGGTGCAGATAACTATGGTAAAAAATGATTTGGGGTGAACTCATAAAATTAGCGGGTGTAGATAATTGTTGTAATAAATTATTTTATTGTATAAGGATAAAAATGTAAATTTACAATAATATATTTTAATTAATTTAATTTAATAGAAAATACAAATTTATGACACATTACAACGCATTACGACACATTACGACAATACATATCGTAAAATTTACAAAAGGTAACAGGTCATCAAATCTAAACCTTTAGATTAGATTTTTAATGGCTTAGATTAACTGACTACGGTAGTCATTACGACACGTTACGACACTCTAACTACATATAGAAGGTCCCTTCTTAGTAGGTCCAAATTAACACAAACCTTTTTTTGAAAAGTTTTGTGCAAACTCCTAAGGTACATAATCATAGTAATATGATTATAATTACATAGTCATTGTTATTCTTAGGAGCTTCAAATTAACATATATTTATTTACACAGTTTTCAACAATCTTTTTGTGCAATGAAAATTGATTTAGAGAAAGAATCTATAAGGTACTTATTCATTTTTAAATATTATACTCTAGGTTTTAGGAATAGTAATTAAATAATGTAATGTAGTAACATAAAACATTACATGTGGTAACATTAATATTGTAGTTATACAGTAATTATATAATAATACTAAAATATTTTAAAATATAATACTTATTTCATTTGTATATGTAGTAATCAAATAATTTCATGTAGTAACACAAAATATTACATGTAGTAACAAAAACCTAATAATGCAGTAATCAAATAATAATACTAAAAATTGTATTGCTATAATTTTTTTTAAATTACAGTGATGGACATTTAAGTTCGTTATGAGTATTTAATCAAATAGTTTGATGTAGTAACACAAATTTTTACATGTAGTAACAAAAACATAATGATGCATTAATCAAATAATAATACTAAAATATTTAAAATTATAATACTTATTTAATTTATAGTAATGTACTTTCATTTTTATATGAATAGTAATCATATAATTCTATGTAGTAACACAAAATATTATATGTAGTAACATAAATGTATTTATACAGTAATCAAATATTAATACTAAAATTTATATTACTATAATTTTTGTTCAAGTATAGTAATGGACATTTCAGTTCGATATGAGTATTTAATCAAATAATTACATGTAGTAACACAAATTATTACATGTAGTAACAAAAACATAATAATAATGCAGTAATCAAATAATAATACTAAAATATGTAAAAAAAACTTAACTCATAGTAATACTTTTTTCAACCTTGTTTTCTGCATTTTAACAGTAAATTGATATAGTAGAGTAGTCTTTTGAATTAAAAAAAAAACTAAAATAAATGAGGATTTGGTGTCATGGAGCCAAATTCATTGGCTAATTCAACAGTAGTTTTTTTCTTCCTTCTTCCAAAATGATTTTTAGTCCTCTTCTTTCTGTCTTTCGTAATTGTGCGTTTAGGATCCAGAACATGTCTTGTTTCTTCAGAATCAGCAGTAGCAGCAGCAACTGTACTTTTTTTAGATTTCAATTCTTCAAGTGCCACTGAATCTCTTCTTTCACCCTCCTCTAGTATTTTTCTTGCATCAATATCTCCTTCACTCTCCAAAATCATGTTATAACTCTTTCTTGCCATTTCATATCTCCAAAGGACTGTACGATCAACTTTCCAGGTTTCAACTTGACCTTTTGTTTTGTCCCAAATTTCTGATTTTGCAATTTTTGTCCACCTTTTCTGGGAAAATATTTTTTTTAGTCCTATAAGTTTTAATGATTCCAAAATAAATCCTTTAAGTTTTAACTTTACAAAATACATCCTACATCTTTCAAGTTATTAATATTAGTCCTTTTTCAAATCTATTTTAATCCTTTAAGTTTAAACAAACAAAATACTACAATAAAATACTACTCCAATCTATTAAAATCTAAAAATTAGATTACTAATTCAATAAAAAATATACTCCCCACCCCGATCCGATCGTGTTTTCAAAATAAAAAATAAATTGATAGATTTTCTATATTTGAATTTAGAAAATGTATTAATAAAGCCTAAATTATATATATTAATAAATCAAGAAAATTATAAATATTTATTAAAAAGACAAAAAAAAAAATTCAACCTCGTCATATCCCTAAATGTAAATTATATTAATATAATGATCAAATATTCAAATTTGAATTTATTTTAAAATTTATTTATGGTTTACATTATAATTTTTTAATTTATCAATATAATAAAAAAATTAGAATTATTTCATTTTTTTAATTTATATATATATATATTTTTTTTTTTTTTTTATTTAATATCTTCATAATTTATTTGGCAAAAAAAATCTTATTTTAAATAAACATATTTTGTACTATTATTTTGCTAAAATGCAGATTTATTTACGATTTATATAATAATTTTTATATTTTATTTTGTTGGTATTTAATTATTTTATTTTACTGAATATTTTTTATTAAATAAGTTATAATTTTATATTTTAAATAATTTTTTGTTAAACTGAAAATTTTGAATTAGTGAGATATTTTAATAATTTAAAATTGATATTTGGGTAGGGGCGTACATTCAGGTTTTAAATAAATAAGTTTTATAATTTCAGATTTTAAATAAATTATTTAGTTGACTTAAAAAAAATAAAATTATTTAGTGTTTACTTTTTTATATATATTTTTTAATTACTTAAAGAATCAAAATTGCATATTTGACTGAGCCACTAAACGACTTTAAATTTTTTTAGTGAGTTTAAACTTAAAGGACTAAAATAGATTTAAAAAAGGACTAAAATTAATAGCTTGTAAGATATAGGATGTATTTTGTAAAGTTAAAAACTTAAAGGATTTATTTTGGAATCACCTAAACTTATAGGACTAAAAAAAATATTTCCTCACCTTTTCTTTATGTAGGAATCTGGTATAGTGTCCACAGAATTTATGTGTAGTACTCTCAATGAATGGCTACACAATATACCACATTCTTCAAATCTCTTGCATGAGCATGTGATACAATTCATGCTGAAGTTGTAGATCACTTTCTGTGTCACACCACGTCGTGTCACCTCATATACCACTGTAGTATTATCAGCCCCAACAATTGTTGAACTACTTGATATACACTTCAAAAACTCTACTTCAAACTTTTTGTAAACATTAAGGGTGTATATTTCAGAAGCATGTCTCACCAGTGCATTTATAGTGAATGATGAATCTGGCTTCACCCTTGAGCTTTGGAACTCATCCTCTTTTTCCTTTATTCTTCAAGTTTCAACTATATTATAAAAAATTCCAAAAAATTCAGTCAAGCTTGTTGTCTTCTTTAGATTGAATGAAATGGAACTGTTTGCACTCTCATTCCTTTGGTAAGATAGGATTCCAGCTGAAAAGAAGTCTTTGTTTAGTGCAGTACACCACTTCTCTCTTATATTGTACAATCTGTTAAACCATTCATGATTCTGTAGATTATATCTTGAAATCAATCCATTCCAGCGACTCTCAAACTCCTCTTCATCAGTACACCATGATAAGCACTTGTTGAACTCTTCTTTAAAATCTTCATCACACTTTAGCTTTGCAAATCTAGAAACTGCATTTTGTTGGAGGTGCCAAATACAGAGCATGTGTCTTGTTTCAAGGAAAATCTGAAAAGGTATAAATTTATTATATGTAGTAACACACATTATATAATGTAGTATATTAAATAATTGCATGTAGTAACTAGTACTATTTCATGTATTTTTATTAGATCATACCTTCTCTATTGCATGTGCTATAGCTGCATCTTGGTCTGTGAATATTGTTACTGGACTCCTTCCACCCATAGACTTCTTGAACACTGTGAATAGCCATTCAAAAGTTTCTATTTTCTCATTTGATAAGAATTCACATCCAAACATAGTATTTCTCCAATTGTTGTTAATTCCAATGAATGGTGCACATATGAGGTTGTATTTGTTAGTACGGTAGGTTGTGTCGAACACCATTACATCACCATATATTCCATAATCTTCTTTCATCATTGAATCTCTCCAAAAAGCGTTACTCATTCTTCCCCCATCATCCATTTGCACTCTGTAAAAAAAGTCAGTCTCTTCATTGTTCTGGTTTTGTATTAATTCCATGAAAGTCCTTGTATCACCACCCTCTATGGCCTTCATTCTTTCACGATTCACAAAGTTCAAGTGATCTCTCATTGTGTGTCCAACTTGCTCTTCACCCCCAGCATTAAATGCAAGGTATCTGAAAGAGTCAGGTGGTTTAATACCAGAAGATACCATATCCACAATTGCAAGAGCCTTTCCATCTTTGATTGCTCTTTCAGATCGATGCATGTGATTCCATTCTTGTCTTGTCAAATAATGATTGTGATCCAAGACATGTTTCACAATCACATACAATCCATCCACAAGTTTTATCCTCATTTGAGCTTTGCAATTAGTTCTTGTGTCTCCTCGTCTCCTTCTATTTGGTACGTCCTTACTTTTGTCCTTCACACCATTGCAAGAGCAGACATACAGTTTGGATACTACTGTTTTGTTGCCATCCTTAGAGAGTATTCCAGTTGATTTTCGGACACTAAAACCCACTATTCTAGCATGTGCACAGTAGATGTCAAACATTTCACATTCTTTTTCTCTTCTTATTCCAATTAGTGAATCACCATATAAACTGTAGTCAGTATCCTGTTCTATGATATATGTATCATCATCTTTCTCAGTTGTTTCATTAGCAGCTTCAATTAGAAGTGTACCACTACCTATGTATATCAGTAACATAATAATCTTCATATTGTAAAACATATTTGATCATGTAGTAAAACATATTTGATCATATAGTAAAGTAATAAGTAGAGCTCATATGATCATTGGTTTTTTGTCATGCAATAAGTCAACAATATATATTTAGAAGTGTATAAAAACAAGAATATTAATTAGTAAACCAGTAATATTCATGTAGTGAAATATATTTGTATGATTAAAGTGTTTAGCTTGGTAGTAATCCAATAATTTGCAGATATGCTGTTACTGTAGAAAATCATTCGAAAATCGTTGTATAGTAAGATAAGTTTTACCTGTTACTGTAGAATCATCAGTATTTGATATAAATATGTCTAGATCATCTTCGCAATTGTTTGTATTCATTACGATCGGCGCCGGATTTGTCTCCATAGGGTTGTTGTCGCCGTCGGCGTCGATGTAGCTTTCTCGAGTTTTTTTTTCCAACATGATTATGGGGATGATTGGATGAATTATTGATTTCGTGTTGCCCTAGGACCCGCGAATTTATTGGACCCTTTGATGTAAGTTGACCCGCGAGATTAATTTTACCCGAATTGAGAGACCCGCAAATTTAGGTTATACTTTGACTTTTTGCTGGGATAATGGGCCTTGGCCCAATTAAGGTGTATTTCATACATGCAATATTGTATGCAAGACCAGCCCCATAAGTTTTTTAAAAAAAAAAACACAAAAAATTGATGTTTGAGAGTCATTTTTTAGTTCATAGTTTTTCATTTGAAAAACACAAATTTAGAGTATTAGGGATATTTTACAATATTATTAGTAATAAATAAAGGGCGAGTGTATCAAAAAAAGAAGGAGGTATAAATAACCGTACCTAAGGTTCATACTTCATAGACTACTGCCTTACACGGGTTGTTAGTGATTGTATTTCCTGTTTGGGCCTGATTTATTAAAATTGGGCCCGGTTATCTTGTGACCCATAATATAGAGGTATCGTTATTTGCACCTCCAGCTTTGTCATTAAAACTCCATGTTATATTTGCACATATATAATATTAAAAAATAAAAAACAATAATTCAACTGAATAAAAATTTCTCTTACATTTAATACTATATGTGATACTCTAAATTCTTTCTATTTACATTTTCCCATTTTATAAGAATTTTTTCTCTTTCTCCCTCTCCTTTTCTTTCATTGCATGATAGCATCATTATCAACAATTCTTTTTATATCTCCATTTATTTTGTCCTTGATCTGTCAATCCAACTCTTTAAAAAGAAAAGGAAAATTATATTCTTCTCTCCTTCTATCTTTCAAAATATTCAATTCTCTTAAATTTAATAAATGTATACATTTTAAAAAATAATAACATTAAATTAAATTTTAATAAGTGATTTTGTTAACATGTTTCAAAATAATAATATACAAAATTAACTTCAATACGGCATATTAAATTTTGCACAAATTAACCCAAATATAGTTGCTCATATTTTTTTCAATCTGTGTAATGCGTGGAATTACGTGTCTATACGAGAAATAAATTAAACTTCCACGGTGTAAGACCAAATTATGATTCTCTTTTATTATATGTGACATGGGCCACTTATTAGGCCCAAGTATTCTACCCTAGGCCCTAGCTTTCTTTAAAAAAAAAAAACTTTTGAAACACAATTAAAAAATATAATAAAATAATAAATACAATATGATAGGTAAAGAAAAAAATAGTAGATAAAATATAATAAAAAGTACTCCATCCATCTCATTATTTCTTTCACATGTAAAAGTGACACACAAAATAAAAAAAGTGAATTTTGTGGGAATTTTTATGAGTAATTTTGTAAACTTTTATATATAAAGTAAAAAAATGAGTTAACTTTTGTGTATATGTAAAAAAAAAAAAAGTAATGACATGTAAAATTGAGAATATTGTGAAGGTGAAATTTATAAAGAGTTTTTCATTTTAAAAGTATGAAAATTATTGTGAAACGTTTAGAAAATAAGAGTGTGAAAGTAATGGTAGGAATAATACCTAAAGTGTTGGCAAAAATATACTCGTAGAACATAAAATATATAATGAGATAATCTAACATTTAAAAATAAATATATATATATATATAATAAACCGATGAAGTAATAATAATTTTAAAAAATTAATCGACATTTTTTCACTATTTTTCGATACTCCCTTAATATTTTATTTAAAATATTTATCACCAACCTTTCATTTATTCAAATTGTCATACTTTATTTATATATAACCACTTTATTTATAAATGGAAGTCCACAACATCTCATTATACACTCAACTTATTTATTTTATACATAAATTCGTATTCGAAAAAGTGTACATAATAAAATTGAAGAGAGTAATTCGGATTTTTAAATATTCAAAGGAATTATTTCAGTGCAAAAAAGAAAAGTCTAGAGAATCTTGATTGATAGCGTTGAATTCGTCAAAGTGATTCTACACCACATTGCTTGGCCGTACAGATGCATGCAGATCTAAACTAAAATCTTGCATGTGTAAGAATCCAATATCTATAATTAGACGTGACATATTATGTAACATATAATTATAACTTTGCTATTTTTTCCATAGAAATTAAATGAAACCCCACCGACCTTATATTACATTACCTCCTTCAGAAGGAAACCCAAATTAAATTAAATACTGGAGTTACAGTGGAGTATACCATAGTCATAATATGAACGTTGTTGAGATAAGTGAAGTGGGGACACATTTTTAAATACAAGCTAAGTGAACAATATAAAGGAGTATGCTAGCCGTACGTTTTGTCCACAGCCATATTTGACCAAATACACGTGTGGGGTATATTGACCACTCACCTAATCTTTACTTTCTTCATTTTTATTAACTTAAACAAAAACAAAAAATGAATTTGTAATTTTGAGATATGAATATATATAATCCATCTTTACTTTGAAATTATGATATTTGTAAATAATTAATTCTTTTAAAAATTACTTAAAGAATTCCGTCTCATCTAATCGAATCCAGAACGTGTGGGCGTGAGCCTTGTGGACTTGTGGCTCTGATAGTATGAAAGAATTTTGTCTCATCTAAAAGTTCGAACTTTTAGAGAGATAGAGAATTAATTTTTGTATATTAATTCATATTAATTAAAAAAACAATATCTTAGAATTAGGTTACATTATATCACAGTATTAAATTTTTATTTTTTTTTAAATTTATGCATGATTGTCACTCACAGTCAACTTAAAATGAATTAGTAGGATTGTTTGTAAAGAGTTTTCTTAAAAATATACTCTCATAGTCATAGAATCGTAAATCTCTTCTTACATAGTGTACATTGTTGAATCACACAAGCTCACGTGTACCTAAACATTCTATTTTTTTTTTTTTTATTCGGTTATATATAACACTACACAATTCTTCTAGCTATTTCATTTTCTAATTTTCTAAGAATCTTTTAAAAATATTAAATAAGAAACTATGAGTAAGAGCTAGTTTAAAACATGTGTCCCCTCAATGAGGCTATTTATTGCGGAGGGAGGGAGTATATAATATTAAAGCATAAAATTAAAGACACAATTATAATTAATTGAATAAAATAGATATGAGTAAGAGCTAGTTTAAATAAATTCAAATCAACTGCTACAATTAAATACAGTGCTGCCTTTCCCTTAGTAGAATCACAAGTGTAGGCTTGTTTTGAGATTTAAAATACGAATATATGATTTTAAGATTTAACATCGATTTTACTTTAGAATTTAAAAATTCAGATTCTAATCATATGCCCGGTAAACAGTACTACTTATAAATTTAATAACAATAAGTTAAATCTTAATCTAATTAAATTCCACAACAAAACAAACCTACCTTGTTGAAGAATCTAATAATCAAGTTAGTAAGATATTATGTCAAAAGCAATCATACAAATTAAATCTATTAATCAAGTTAGGAAGTTATTATGTCAAAAAGCAATCATGCAAATTAAAATTAAATTACTTGTAACTTGTAAGCTTGAAAAATCAAAAGATAATAATAATATTTGTAAAATGAATTTAATTAGGAGAAAGGCCAAAAGCCTTACCTCATACTCAGAGGTTTCTTAACGGACGGGCAATGAATTGCTTTACTTGTACTCATAATTAACTTGTTACCCCCTCTTGCATCGGTTGCTTTCATATGTAGGTCCCATTTACTTTTCTTGTTTTTTTTTTCTTTTTCTTTATGTTATTGATATTTTAATACTACTATGCTATGTGAATTATTAGATACTACGAACTTCAGAGGTCATTTTTAGAAAATCAAATACAATTAAAAAAAACTTACGTGTGATTTAGGTAACGAAACCGTGTTTGAACGTTTATAGATATATGGAAAAAAAACATATACAAATCGATTATTTGGATTGGATGCGAATAAAATAATACCAACACACGATGCCAAATAATTGTCTTCAAAAAGTTTATTAAGATTATTATGTAGACTAATATGAGTATGGTTTTCAATCAGCAGCGCTTAGAAAATGGTTGCACTTAGAGATGAGAATGGGTCAGACTATTCGATAGAGGTCTACGATTCGATTTATTTAATAAATAAGTCGGACTTAATTTTTTTTTTTAAATCTACTTAGTTAAATAGGTCGAGCTTGAACTTTTTCATAGGTCTTTTAAACCTAACAGACCAGTCCATTTAACTTTATTTATACATAAATATATATTATATAAAAATATAATATATGCTAGTAATACTAACTATTCTGTAATTATATTTTTCTTTATAATAGTTGAAAAAAGAATTTGAATATTTTTTTAAACATTTGATAAATTTTTTATTGTTTTATTTCTTCATTTTGATATTTAAATAGTCTATTTTATGATTTGACGATAATAAAGTGTTTATGATTTTTTTTAAATGCACTAATAGAACTAAAAATGTTTTTAAAAGATTTCGGGTCATACCTATTTATTAAAAAAAAAGTCTATAACAGGCCATGGATCAGACTTGAACTTAAAAATTATGTAACAGGTCAAACATATTTTTGTAAAATCTACCTAGGTTTGGCTCATTCTCACTTATGTCGCACACTTCTATTAGGTTGTTGTCATACTCAATAGTTAAAACAATTTTTTTATTTTACATATAGTGGTTGCCACGTCTTTTTTTCTAGATTAGTTAAATGCACTTACTGTCCCGAGCACCCTGAACACAAGAGACCAACTCATTGTTAATTAGTTATGAATTACGGAGTTTATATTATGGTTATTATTATCATTAGGGATGGGAATGGGTCAGGCTACTCGATAGGGGCCTACGACTCGGTCTATTAAAGCTCGGCTCGGCTCAACTCGTTTAATAAACAAATCGGGCTCAAGCTTTTTTAATAGCCTATTTAATTAAATAGGCCAGAATTGAGCTTTTTCGTAGGTCTTTCAAGCCCAACAGACCGGCCTATTTAATTTAATATATATAAATATATATATATATAATATAAATATCTAATATATATGGTATATTATACTTAAATGTAGAAAACATCTTAAATAAGAGTATCTAATATATATAATTTCTAACTAGTAAGCATTAAACAATATAATTATTCGATTTTTTATGATTAAGTGGAATATAAGTAATGTAAGATTTTTTTTAAATGCACTAATATGACTAAAAAGACCTTTAAAAGGCTTTCGGGTCAGACCTATTTATTAAAAAGGTCAGGTCAAGCCTTAAAAAAAAGTTTATGACAGGCTATGGACCAGTCTCGGGCCTAAAAAATATTTAACATACCAAACTTTTTTTTTTTTGTAAAGTCTACCTAGGCCTAACCCATTCTCACCCCCTAATTAACATAATTACTAATTTAGTTAGTATAGGTTTAATTAAATATAAATTGATTAAATTATTAGTTAGCAAAATGACTCATTTATATATAAATTCGATGGTGAATTAAGTTTCCCTAAATTAAACATTTCAATTCAGTTCTCGTTCCAACTTCCAATCACATCTGGGTGTACTAGTTATAGTCACATGGGCTCAAGTAATTTTTGACCCTCAATACGGTTGGATTGTACTGTAGTGATAAAAAAAAAAATTCAATAGTCCCTTTTAAAGGATCATTAAAAAAAAAAAAAATTAAAAAACTTACTCCAATCTTTGGAAATCTGATGTGCGGCAAGATGGAAACAATCTCTAAGAGGCTGATCCACACTTTAAACGGAGTTCCGTTAAATAGACAGTAAAATTGATCCTCGAATTAGTCGATTTTTGACCAAATACCGTAATTTCAAAAAAAAAAAAAAAGTATCATCATACATCTATATATATATATTTGCAAACTTTTTTACTGCCACATGTCGCAGTGTAATTCGTCTAACACAACCTCTCTCCTCTCAAAAGTCTTCATTTCAAAATTCCTCAATTCTCATTCATTTTAACTTTATCTTCTTATCTCAACCTTTCATTCTTAAGTTTTAATCTCAACCATTAATCCTTATTTTTTACTCCTATATAAACTTCAACCTATTTCTTTTCAACCACTCAATGTTTGTTTTATTCATTTACATAATTTATTAGAATTTCTTCACACTTTCCTCTTTTTTTTTTTTTTTTGTATATGTAGTTAGATTGATTTTTTTTTCATTGTAAATGTGTAGTTTAGATATTGATTTTTATTTTTGTTTTATTCATTTAAATAATTTTTTAGAATTTCTTCACACTTTCCACTTTTTTTGTATATGTAGTTAGATTGATTTTTTTTTTTTCATTGTAGATGTGTAGTTTAGATATTGATTTTTATTTTTGTTTGTCAAAGTTTTGAAGTTTTCATCAGATTCACCCGAAGATTTATGAAGGTTTTGAAGATTTCATCACTCGAAAATTTATGAAGGTTTTGAAGATTTCATCGAATTCACAAAGATTTATGAAGTTTTGAAGATTTCATCGAATTCACAAAGATTTATGAAGATTTTCAAGATTTTCATCAAAGTCACTCGAAGGAAATGTCAAAGATATATGAAAGGTCTTCAAGATTTCATCAGGAAAGTTTTTTGAAGACATTGCAACAATTTCTCAAATTTATGAACATTTGTAACAATTTATCCATTCACACTAATTGTTTCAAGATGGTTACATTCATAAGTTTAGTCATCAAATTCACTCGAAGATTGAGGTTTCTCAAATTTATGAACATTTGTAACAATTTATCCATTCACACTAATTGTTTCAAGATGGTTACATTCATAAGTTTAGTCATCAGATTCACCCGAAGATTGAGGAAGGTTTTGAAGTTAAAAATGGAGAGTATAAAACACACTCATGTAAAAAATAAATACAATATATTGTTAAATTCAAATTATTCAAAAATACATAATATACTAATTTTTTTTTTTACGTTGCATACTTTAAAGTAAAAAAAAAAGTGAATATTAAAAATTATTTATCACGATTCAAAAGAAATATCAAATACTAATTAAAACAAAAGATTATTATATGTCAAATTATGCATATCAATCATATGTTAAATTGACATAATATAACAATATAACAAAAGTAACGTATCTCTCCAAAAAAAAGTAACGTCTAATGTTTTGGAGCAATTTCATAATCTATTCAATTAGATTTAACATAATTGCAGACTATTAAATACTGAATTTGACTTTAATTAGTTAACTATTTTTTAAAAAATTCAAAGCTTAAACAAAGCTCAAATTAACATAGAAAGTGCCATATATTAATACGGATGACTCATTAAATACATATATAATGCATTAATATTGTTTCCACTTTATAAGGTGAATATTAATATTAATTAACATAATTTATGGATATAAATACTGATTTGCAATATTATAGGTTTCTCCCTAATTTAGAATTATACCTAACTGACCTCCGTAAATTTCAAAACTTATATTTAAAAGACAATCTAATTTAATAAAATATTATTCAATAAATTTAGAAAATTTAAATAGATAATGAGTTAATAAAAGAAATTAGATATAATGTTATACAATTAGCATAAAAAAATTAGATATAATTAATTTTATATGTCAAATTGACCTAATATATAACAATATAACAAAAGTATTTAACATAATTGTAGACTATTAAATACTGAATTTGACTTTAATTAGTTAACTATTTTTAAAAAAAATTCAAAGCTTAAACAAAGCTCAAATTAACATAGAAAGTGTCATATATTAATACGGATGACTCATTAAATACATATATAATGCATTAATATTGTTTCCAATTTATAAGGTGAATATTAATTAACATAATTTATGAATATAGATATTGATTTGAAATATTATAGGTTTCTCCATTATTCAGAATTATACCTAACTTACTTTCGTGAATTTAAAAACTTATATTTTAAAGACAATCTAATCTAATAAAATATTATTCAGTAAATTTAGAAAATTTAAATAGATAATGAGTCAATAAAATAAATTAGATATAATTAATTTCAAATTATATGGTTCGAATTTAGTAGTAGTAATATTTGAATTATTTATTTTACTTTCCTTTATATTAGTTTTGGGACATTATTGTTAGTTCTTATAAATTTAAATTATACACACAATTAACGCACATGTATTCATTTCTGCATATCAATCATATGTCAAATTGACCTAATATATAATAATATAACAAAAGTAACGTATCTCTAAAAAAAAAAAAGTAATGTCTAATTTTTTGGAGCAATTTCATAATCTATTCAATTAGATTTAACACAATTGTAGACTATTAGATTTGATAGATAAACCAGGTATGTGTAATGATAGAACAAATCGCATTTACATAGACAAATTTCGCTTGATTTAGGAGATTCGCTATAAATCATAGAACAAAAAATAGGAAAAATAAAATGGAATGTCAATTTACATCTATATATATTATCTTGAAAAAGAGATACTAGATAAAAGAGGGATACTTAAAATATATTTCTAATTAAAATGAAAAAAAAATAGAGATTACGTAGGTAGGTGTAGTATTGAAAGAAACGTAAGAAAAATCTATAATATATATATTTATGTTATCTTTTCTGGTAGACTAATACAACCTACTAAACAAATTATCTAATTAAGAATTTAAGATGGGCTAATTAACTGGAAATGATGGATTGGAGGGTGAGAAAATGGTAAATAATTTGAAATAAAATTTAGAGTTAAAAAAGCTACCAAAAATTACGGGAAGCGGTTGAAACGGGGAGTATATGATTTGCTAAAATTTTGTCACTTCATTCCTTAAAATTTTGTTAATTAAAGTTAACATTTTTATTTTATTTTACGAACCCAATTAATATTAAAATATATTATAAATTTAATTTCTATATCTACCTTACCTTAATGCACACCCTATCTTTTTTTTTTCCCCTTTTATATTGTGTAATAGTCTTTTGAATTTTGTACCTAATTTAAACATAAATATTTAAGAATTCAATTTTATCTTTAAAGACTAAATTAGTATGCAAAATCTACAAAAATTATATTACCTTAATTATTATTTATATACTTTGCTTAATAAAAGTCAAGCGATTCATCATATTAAACCAAATATGAATAAATACAGTTTGAATAAATACAGTTTAATTGGTCGTATATTAAAAAAATTTATTTGTTCACGACCTAATGAACCATTACTATTTAATTATTTAAGTATTATTATATTTTATTACCCATTACTATTTAATTATTTGAGTATTGTTATATTTTATTACTACATAATGTTGATGCTGTGTTTCACAACTTATAATACACTAAGTATAATTCAAAATTCGAACTCTCATGGTTTACTATTTTTTTCTTAAAATATAATATAAGTATGTATATATACATGTAGTTAATGGTTAATTACAATAACTATAGATTTTATTTAATTATAATGGTTTATACATTTATTGTATTATATTTACTATGCGTATTTCAATCAATTAGAAGAATTTAAATAAAGTTAAAAAAAAAAAAAAAAGACTCAATTTATCTATAAAATTTATTTTAAAGGTTGGTGCACCTTTATTTAAAATCTATAAAGACCGTGTCTATAAAGAGTACTTTTTTTTTCTGATAAGTAATTGAATTGGGAGTTTTTTTTTTGTATATGTTGGTTCATAATTTGCACTATACTACTTATAATTGTATTTTTGAAAATTGGTTAAGAACGATATTTGTAATTATTATAATCACTACTTTAATTATAATAAATATAAATAATTAAGATAAAAACTTTAATGAAAACCTAAATAATAAAATTTTTAATAAAGAATTAAAACTCTAAAGAAAGTTGAAAGTATTATCGAGACAATGTTGACGATGATACATGATGATAGAAAAAATTATTTGAGTTTAGACATAGTTTGTCCAATTAATTTAGACAAACGGAATGGGACATATATTTTCAATTAACTTTCTTAGTTCCCTTAAGTATTATATGGTCGACCAATCCATCGATTGGTTCTCAAAATATGTGTCCCTATAAAGTTTGTTTAGAAACATTGATATGAAGTTCGGTTTGTGCAATAGAATTAAACTTATTGTTACAAGACATGAAAATCACATCATTGAAGGATAAATTATTTTTGAAAAGAATGTTGGTAGTAAATTTATATCCCGAAAATGACATTAAGTGTTTCGGGTGACACGACTCCCTCGAATGAGGCAATGAGACTATTTTCTATTTTATAATCTTTTGCAATGACAATAAATAAAAGTAAAGGTCAATCCATTTTCATGGGAGGTGTCTGTATTTCGAAATCATTGTTTACAAACGGACAATTGTATATTGCAGCCTCTAAAGTAAAGAACAAGAGTGGGTTCAAAATTATTTGTCTAAATTCAAGTGAAAAAAATATGTAAACGTTCACCAAATGTTGTCTATAAGAAAATTTTACGCAATTTGTAATTTTGCATATTAATTTATTTTATAAATAAAATTATAATTCTCAATTCAATTTTTAATTTTTCATATATACATGTTTCAAAAACTATTTTTTAATTAATAAATTAAAATATATAATAAATTTATTTCAACCCCGCGTAAAACGCGGGTCTTACACTAGTAAGACATATATATATGCTCCACATATTTATTTTTTCTAAATATACTAACTGGATTGGACCCTCATAAACTTAAGAGTCATATAAAATAATAAAATATATTTATCTCATTAGCTTATACTATGAGTTAAAAAAATTTAAATAAAAAGGCAATATTTTTAGTATAAATATTATTTGTCCCGTTTCTCGAAAGACACCTCATATAAATTTCTTGTGTAAAGGATAAAATAATTTGAAAATAGTGTTGATGATAGATAAAGCAATGTGAGAGTGAGATATTCTCTTACATGGAAAAATGTACTAAAACTCTAAAAGTTATGTTTGTTTTGCAAGGAAGAGAAGCTTGCTTCACCATCTTTTTTTCCGTGTTAAGAGATACATTAAAAAAAAAAGTGTCAAATTTGGATCTTTTCTTAGAAGATTAAGCCATAACCCTTTCATAATTAAAACTTTGTCAAATACATGATTTTTTTTCATTGGAAATTAATTAATTTTCCATCTCATATGTTACTTTATTAATATTGAGAGAGTTTTTAAATTTAGTGTTTGAGTTATATTCATATTAAAATATAAATGACACCAGGCTTCATATATAGATCCATTGGTTATATATATATATATATATATCATTCGTAAATTAGAATGTCTCAAAACCGCATCATACAACATTTTGCTATTAATAGTATATATATAATAAAAACAAAAGAAAGTAGTTATATCATATATGCACTTATAGGGAGAAAAACCAAGATCAAATAATTATTTGTAAGAAATTTCTTTATTTTCTAAAAGAAAAAACCATTTATTTAATTAAAATTTTCGTAAATATATTAGTTTTTAATACATTGTATACGCGTCTTAGCCACGAATCATAGAAAAGCTAGACATATTAGCGCAAAAAACTGTACAACGAGCAATATTATGTACAAAGAAACTAATTGACCATATTTGCCAAAAAGAAATTAGATCCATTTCCAAAAGTATAGAGTAGCAATTATGAGCTAGCATGAATGATCTAGTGCTTTTAATTTTGAAGATCAAATATGTTTGAGAAACTAGCATCTTATGATCTCATAATCTAGAGAGATCAAATATGTATGAGAAATTTAAACTTTTAAGATTGACGTATTATCGATCAGTAACACACAACGTGCAATTCAATCAAAACATTCATAATTGACCGGGACAAATTGAGATTTTTCTACAGATATAAAGTGTTGTTAGAGTACTTTTTTGTTCTTCTATTAATTAAATATCATTCAAACGTCACATAATGTATATTTAGTTGGTTATGTTGATTATCGACTGGACAATTAACGTAAGATACAATTCAAACATTCACAAAACCTCGGATGGATATAAGTGGAGATATTCCTATAAATATAGAATACTCACATAGTACTTTCATTCTTTTGAGTAGAACAAATGGCATGAGTCTAATTGGTAGTCGCTCAATTCAAGGGGTGAATCCTTCATTGTAAATAAAAATTTTCATTTTTTTTTTCTTTTTAATTATGTGTAGGTGATTCGAACTTTGTAATTAAATGTATGGGGTGAATTGGTATCACTGTGTGGGATGAAATCGAGTGTAAACATAAATAAAATGGAGAAAAGAAAACCCAAATACAAAAACAAAAACATAAAAATAAAATGCATAGTTCCAAAAAGAGTATCAAAACAAAATTAAATACGAATTGCTGAATAAAGAAGTCATCACGTCATAAAAATAGAATGCGGCAGTCCTTATCCTCAAGAGAGAGAGAAAAAAAAAAAGTCCACAAAGTGTTAAAAATTATAGTTTTAAAAAGTTGTTGGTAATAAGTGTAAGACAGAGAGAAGAAATGTAAAAATAAAAATTGTGGAGAGATAAATGAAAAGGGACTGATAATTTATGTAATTTTATATAAAAGAATGATAATTTTTATGTTTCATAATTTTTTCATATGTGAAGTGACACATAAAATAAGAAAAACGAATTTAGTTGAAATTTTGAGTGGTAAATTTGTAAACTTTTGTGTATAAAATAAAAAAATGAGTTGATTTTTGTGTATGCGTGAAGAAAAAGTAATGACATTTGTGTAAAATTGATGATATTTTAGGGTGTAGTTTATAAAAAAAAATACTCCCTTCGTCCGCCTATAAGTATAAGTGTTACGTTACTTTTTGGCACAGATATTAAGAAAAATGATTAAATAATAGATATAGTACAAGTGATGTGATTGAGAAAGGAGAGAGAAGAGAGATAGAGAGAAAAAGTAAGATATAAAGTGAAGTGTAAGAAAAAGTACTTACCAAAAAAGGTATGGGAAGCTTATAGGCGGACGGAGGGAGTACATTTTAAGGGTGTGAAAGTTGTCGTGAAAAATTACAAAAATGAAAGTATGAAAGTAAATGTGAAAGAGAGTAGTTGTTAATAAATATGAGATTTAACTAACTGAATATAGAAATGTAAAGCTTTAAAATGGTCATTCAAAATATAAATTGTAAAGTTTAAAGAAAGATGTCGGAATTATATTTTAAATTCACATATTTCAACATACTTGTTAATATTGAGTCATATATCATGTCAAATTTTATTTTTCCCCAAATGTAAGCAATTGAGATGCACTTTTAGAGATAAAAAATAATTATTTGTAATTATATTTTATTTATTTGTTAAAGGTATTTTAGACAAATATGTTATTTTGTTTTTATTTTTTATGGGTCTTATCTCTAATGCCCACGAATCACTCTAGAAAATCTACAGAAAATTAGCCAAAAAAAAAAAAAGCAAAAGCAAAACAAGCAAAATCCTGTACAAAGAAACAAAATTAACCATAATAGCCAAAAATAAATTAGATCCATTTCCCAAAACTAGAGAGTAAAAAGGCAATCCTTCGGTAGCACCCTGTAATCATGATCTAATGCTTTTGATTTTGGAGATCATATTATTATTTAGAAAGCAAAATTTTAGGCAAATGTGGATAGGAGAGACACAATTATATATGTAATAAATATAGTATTTTTATATGTATTAATAATATAGAATATACATAACAACAATTTAACTTCATAGATATTTTTTAGGTCAATATATATGAACGAAACATAGTATGAAATGCAGTATAGTATTTCAACAAATAAATTTCTTTCATTATAAAACTATTTAGGATGTGAAAGTAATTCATAAACATGCTTATAATATTATTGATTTAATTTTCAATTAAAATATTAATTTTAAGTTATATCTCACTATGCATTACAGTATTTTTATAATAATAATAATAATAAAATTATTGATAATGAATCGATTCGTTCAGACTTGCGCCCTTCAACGGGTCACCCTTACCCCATTCATAGGATGTAGCGGGTTGAGGTATCTAAGTACTCGTCTCGCGCCATTGTCATTACTAGTTAATGCAATCATTCAGTTCAATAGTCCACTGTCGGGTGTTGGTTGCTCAGTCCATCCACAAGTTTCTGTCAATCTAATCGCTGCCCAGCCAATTTATGTATACCTTAAGTGGCTAAATATTCACAATGACTATAATCAGTTGTCCAATTCCGTCAAATTATTAAGTGTATAATCAGCGTGGGATTCAATTCAAATATTTGTAAAACTTCCTATCCAAGTGAAGACATTTATTTAAATATAACCATTATTAAGAGTATTTTTACTCTTTTGATAATTAAATATCGTTCAGACGTCACATAAATATTCAATTGGTTCCATTGATCAACTGGATAATCAATGACGGATCCAATTTAAACATCAATAAAACTTTTGCTCATGGCAAGATGATATGTTTCTTAGGTATAAAAAAGTTTTGTCTGAGTACTTTCACTTTTTTATAATTAACAAATCTTTCAGACGTCACGTGAAGTAGTGTTTAATTGGTTCTGTCGAATATGAATTGGACAATCAGTGTGAGATCCAGTCCAAACACTCATGAAACGAGTCAAGTGGAGATATTCCTTTCAAGTATAAAGCGAAATCATAGTTATTTTTGCTCTTTTAATATCAATTAATTTTGTCGATTATCGACTGAATAACTAATATGAGATCCAAATAACCGTTGACTAAGACAGGATGTCATAATACTTTCGCTCTTTTAAAAATTACGTATAATTTAAACGTTTTGAAAATTATGTATCGGTTGATCATCCAATCATCCTGTACAACAAATGACGTAAGTCTAACTGGTTATAACGAAATGGTAGGTCACTTGATCTCGTTTGTTGAGTCAATACTCCACAACAAATAAATTCATTAAAAAAATAAAATTAATCTCTATACATTATTTTAAATGATTCGAACTCACGATCACATTGGTCTAAACGTGTTATATTAATTAATCACTTGAACTATTACACTTAAAGGGTGTTTGCAAACCCAACAAATTAACTTCTAAAATCACTTTTTATTTAAAAGTCGTGAAAGGTAGCTTTGAAAATAAGTGATTTCGAAGGTTGTTAGTTGTGTTTACAAATACACCCTTAATCTAAAGTCATTTATTACACGTTAAAAAGTCTTGATATTTACCACCACTATATATCGAGTAGACATAAATACTATGAAATCACACATACTCAGAGCAAAATTTTATCAACTAGACCAGAATTAAAAAAACTTTTTTTTAATATTCAATATATTTTTAATCCATTCTTGACAATTGTTAATTCACTGAATTCATATTTAATAGATAAATATTACACATTCAGTATCATTATAACTCTCACATTTTTTTAAAAAAAACTCAATTTTCATTGTATGAACATATGTACAATTTTTAACAAAATATCATTAGTTTTGAGATTTTTTTTATATATATAAAAGTTAAAAATTTAATTTTTAAAATTTTAAAAAATTATTACACTTTTTTTAATATGAGTTCACATAAAGAAAAAAAGTGTACAGAATTCAAAAAAGAAATCCCAAATACAAAATCGTATTCTAAAATAGAATGAAAACAAAATAAAATACCAATTACCCCAAAAAGAAAAAATCATCATCATCACCATGTAATAAAAATAAAATGCGGCCATCGTTATCCTCGAGAAGAAAGCCAAATATCCTGAGCGAGGGCGAGAGGCTTCGTCAAAAAGTAAGCAAAAAAGAGCAATTTATCGCTCAAAGATTATCACCAAAATATATATAAAAAAAAAAAAACAATGAACAACAGCTAAGCCTAACGCACTGCTTTACTTTTCGATAGATTTTTCGATTTCCGTGTCAAGCAAGCATCCATGGTACCACTCTCTCTCACATCCCCCATTTCTTAACCCACGGGCAAAAACCAAACCCCATCTCTCATCAATAAATCCCTGTTTTTCACTCACCCTTTTCTTTCTTGCCTTCTAACCCACTTTTAATTTTATGGATTTCTGTTGATTTCCTGAGTTTTCCCGAGGATCGTCTCGATTTTTGGTTTCTTGTTTGTGGGTTTTGCGAATCGAGTGTAGAAATGGGTCAGGAAGTGGTGGTGTCAGCCGCTCCCGGGGCGGCGCCGGGGTTGGGGGCGCCGCCGCCGACTTCTCTAGCGCCGGGATTCCGCTTTCATCCGACCGATGAGGAGCTCGTGAGGTATTATTTGAGGAGGAAAGCTTGTGGGAAGCCGTTTCGGTTTCAAGCTGTTACTGAAATTGATGTTTACAAATCTGAGCCCTGGGAGCTTGCTGGTATGTAGAGATTTTCAGTTTTTGTGCAAATTTGATTGGAATTTTAGTAGATTTAATTGTGATTATTTGGCTGATTGAATTTTAGCTCGTTTTATTTTGGTGGTGTAGTGTAGTTATCTGTATGTTAATTGGGTTTTGATTTGCTGATATGGGTTTGTGAATATAATAATTAATGATTTCATTTCTGAAGTGAAGTGCAAGAAAGTGTATTTGGAGATGAGGTTTTTTATCCTGTTGATGTATTTCAAATTGATGGATATAATGCCTTGTTTTTACACTAAAATTGAAGAGGTTAAACAGACTTTTGGGCCTTTGTAAATTTTATATTTTCTAGTAAATGGTATTCTGATGTGCTTACTTTTATCATGTTAAAGATTACTCATCTTTGAAGAGTAGAGATCTAGAATGGTACTTCTTCAGCCCTGTTGATAGGAAGTACGGCAACGGGTCTCGTCTGAATCGTGCCACCGGAAAAGGATACTGGAAAGCGACTGGAAAAGATCGGGCCGTGAGGCACAAAGACCTAACAATTGGAATGAAGAAAACTCTCGTTTTCCATAGTGGGCGAGCTCCCGACGGCAAGAGAACGAACTGGGTGATGCATGAGTACAGGCTTTGTGATTCAGAATTGGAAAAGGCTGGAGTCACACAGGTGTGAATGTTAATTCAATTTGTTGATCAGTAAAATATTGTTGTTGTTTTGAAACTTTCTGTGGAAGGAATGAATCTTATGAGAATTTGTTCGTTTTTGTTGTTTTATGAGGGAAGGATGCATTTGTGCTGTGTAGAATCTTTCAAAAGAGTGGTCTAGGACCGCCGAATGGGGACCGATATGCCCCGTTTGTTGAAGAAGAATGGGATGAAGATGCGCCCGTGGTGGTTCCTGGAGGGGACGTTGAAGATGACGTGGCTAATGGGGATGAAGTGCGAGTTGATCGCACCAATCTTGATCAGGTGTTTACTTTTATCTCATCTTTTGCATTATTGATTCTGTTTGTTCACTTTAGGGTAGCATCTCTTGCTTGTGCATTTCCATTTAGGGTCTGCATGGCCATTTTTTTACCTTAAGTTGATAAAGTCCATTAATTTAGTTCCTTCCATGAGTCGAAACCAATGTTATTTGTGCAGAGTTAATTGCAAAAGTTGGCAAGTATTTAAGTTTCTTGCCTTCTTATCTGTGCAATTAACTTAATTTAGAAGATGTTGACTTTGCTAAGTTAACCAAGAAATCGTGAAAATGGGTCGGTGCGCTCTCCTCCTTTTTCCCAACAAATCAGGATGAAATTTAAGGCGCACGTGTTTCGTGTGTCTTTGCCGTCTAAATTTACTTAAGGCACACGTGTTTCGTGTGTCTGTGCCATCTAAATTTGTTGTAAATTTAGTAATCCTTTTAAAGAAACATATTTGGCCTTTATTGTCTCAAGATTCTGGTGGAGTGGGCTAGGAAAAAAAATCCTACAAAGTAGACGATATTGTTGAACCGCTTTACTTCAGCGAACTTATTGAAAACATACCCCACACCTTCTTTTTCTTTGGGATTGATCTTTAACTTTATAATTTTTCTTATTCTTACAAAAAAAATCAACCTTATGGGAGGTTTTATTTCAGTAGGTATGTACTAGACTGTCTCTTTGCCAACATGCATGGGGTCGGAAGGTTGGCACGATGAGTATTTTTTGATCAGTAGGGCACTCCTCAATTACTTACTACTGCATGACAAAAGTCTTATGTAAACCAGTTTTACTGCGCATCAAATTTGCATAAAAGCGATAGTTGCAAACTAGTTGCACGATGAAATAAGATCAACTCTTGTTTCATTAGTTCAATGTGGTCCCCGAAATATCTGATGATCTTATGTAATGAAGTGAAAGAATTCTTTTTCGAGTTTTTCATTTGTCACATTCGTGTTAAACTTCAAATCGTGCTAACTATGATAACTTGGAATCTGTAACAGGAGGATACTCAGACTCTCACCATAGGTCCTCCCAATATCTGTCCTCAGTCTCTTCCTTTCCTGTGCAAGAGAGAAAGATCCGAAGACGACCCAGAGCTTCTTTCTCTAGCCCAGTCTAAAAGATCAAAGCACGACGATCCCAACTCCAGCCACGCCAACGGTTCGGAAGATTCCACCACCACGAGCCTGCTGGATCCTCCAACAACGATGATGACGACAAGTTTTTCAACTAGACTTATGGGATTTCCGTTACTAGAACCTCCCAAAGAAAACAACCAAGTCAACAACACAGTCACGTTCGACTCTTCAAACCTAGAGAAATCTGTGCCTCCCGGGTATTTGAAATTCATCAGTAATCTAGAAAACGAGATCCTGAACATCTCCATGGAGCGTGAGACGTTGAAGATTGAAGTGATGAGAGCTCAAGCAATGATCAACATTCTTCAGTCAAGGATTGAGATAGTGAGCAAAGAAAACGAGGACTTGAAGCGACGTCCCTAAGGATGTTATGTGTATGTATGTATACATATATATCTGCGGAATGTATGTAGCATGGTATGCCGGCAGTCGTCTCCATTGCATCAGAGTTCAAATCTGCATGCTCTTTTGAACAGGGAAGATGATTACTGGTTTCTAGAGAGAGAATTAGATATTTGTGGTCTCTGTATAATAATCTCTCTAAGTTTAGTGTTTAGACGGAAAGATGAATTTGTCGATCTTTATGACTTTGAATCAACTTCGAATAAAACAAACTTTCAGAATATGGATCACTTTTTATATGTCCCATTTGATAAGGGAGAGATGAAATAACTCTCTTCACCCATGTTGTTGGTCCCTCGCTGGGTGAGATGTAAATTAAGGGATATGTATTAGTGAAAATTTGTCGCCACACGGAGATCGAATCTGCGTTGGCGGAGAATCTTTCCCCACATTATTACAAGTCTTACCAACTCGACTCTGCTCTTAGGGATGTGCTCTTAGGGATCGAGGTGAGTATCGAGAATTACCCCTTCTAGTAGAGAGTTTAAATTGCTTAAGGGATATGTCTTAATGAAAATTTATCGCCACACGGAGACTGAATTTGTGTTGGCGGAGAATTTTTTCCCACATCATTACAAGTCTTACCAACTCGACTGTGCTCCTAGGGATCGAGGTGAGTATCGAGAATTACCCCTACTAATATGGAGTTTAAATTGCTTAAGGGATATGTCTTAGTGAAAATTTATTGCCACACGTTGGCCGAATCTGTGTTGCGGATAATCTTTCCTCAAATCATTACAAATCTTACCAACTTGACTGTGCTAGTAGGGATCGAGGTGTAAATGGATCTAGGTGAGTATCGAGAATTACCCCTACTAATAGAGAATTTAAATTGCTTATGTAACGTTCCATCGTATCTTCCTTATATGATTGGTTTGTAGAATTGTTCAATACTGTATGTTGCATTTTAGCTTATATTATACTCCGTATTGAAAAATTATTTAGATTTTTGCTACTAATTGACTAAAAAGTGAGAGACATATATTTTTTTTAAATTATATAAAAATAAAATAAAATAAAACGAGTTGCAAAACTTGCGCATGTGTACCAATTATATGCATGTAATTAGATCCATTTAAAATGTACTCCCTCCGTCCGCCTATAAGCTTTCCATTTTACCATTTTGGTCCGTCCGTCTATAAGCTTCCTATACCTTTTTTGGTAAGTATTTTTTCTTACACATCAATATCTTACTTTTTCTCTCTATCTCTCTCCTTCTTCCAATCACATCCATCACTTATACTATATCTATTATTTAATCACTTTTCTTAATCTCTGTGCCAAAAAGTAACAGGAAACTTATAGGCGGACGGAGGGAGTATATCTTATTGAAAGTGGATTAATATATATATATATATATACCCCTCCAACCTTGTTAAATATATCTTCCATATTTGTACCCCTAATATTGACATTCGTTAGATGTATCCCCAATAAAACACCTAATCTACCCTTATAGATATACTCCCCCTATTAAATTATAAAATTCTATTTTTTTTCTTTTTTCTTCCTCCTCCCACCACTCCAACACTTTCTTCTTCCTCCCAGCGTCGCCGCCTACTCCCAGTGCTGCCACATCCTCCCAACGCCGCACGTCCGCCTCCTAGAGCCGAAGCCGCGCGCCGTCTCCTCCCTCGCCGCCGTCGAAGGTAGATTTTTTTTTCTTTCTTTTCTGCTCGGCGGCGACCCCTCGCCCAGCGCCTCCCACCCCGTAGCCTCTTCCCCAGCTTGTCGCCTCCCTTATCGCTGTCGTCGACCAGGTAAGGTATTTTTTTTCCTGCTCACGCAGTGGCAGCGGCGCCCTCTCGCCTAGCGACGTCGTCGCCGCCTTCCTCCCACATCACCCCGTCTCCGCCCCCTCCTCCCTCACTCCCACGGTCGGCGGCGGCGGTCCCCTCCTTTTTTTTCCCTTCTCGTTGCAGGTTTATGCCCCCCCCCCCCTTTTTTTGACAAACTATGGTCGAATATATGCACTATCGTCGATAAATAATTGTCGACGATTGTGTATATTTCGACCATAAGTTGTCGAAAATTTTGATTTTTTAAAAAAAAATATATTTTAATAAAAATTGTCGACAAGAGTATTTTTTCGTTTTTCGTTGATAAACCAGTGTCGAAAATCTATTTTTAAAAAAATTCTAAGTCTTTTTTTTTAAAATTTCCAGTGGTTTAATTAGGTTTAGGGTTTAGGATTGACAAAGTCTTTTTTTAAAAAATTTCCAGTGGTTTAATTAGGTTTAGGGTTTAGGATTTAGGATTGACAAGTTGGGGGAGTGTATTTAGTAATGTCATTTTAGTGTAAGGATAATTTAAATATTTTACGGAGTACATGATTATTAAATTAAATTAATAAAGGGAGAGTATACTTAACAAAGCTGGAGGGGATATAGACAAACCTTAAAATCTATTAAAATTTTTCCTATTTTTTGTATGGGCTTTTAATTTGCCTCTTGACCCAGCAGCAATTACACCTCCTTTTATTTCTTTATATGGGTTTTTTTGATTCAATTCACCATATATTTTTTTAAATGTTTTTTTTATATTCAAATACTAATAATTTTTATTTTATGTCCAAATAATAATTTTAATTTTTTTGTAAAAGTTTAATAAACACAACCGCTTTTGTCTCTTTCTTCGGTTCTTTGCGACCCAAATCATTTTTTGTTTTATGTTAAAATAATAATTTTTTGTCCATATTCAAATAATATATATTTTATTTTTTACCTCGATTAATTACTTCTTCATCCACAACCCTTAAATTTTATTTCATGTTACCTTATATAATTAATTTTTCATCTAAACTTTCATTTAAAAAAATTATTTTAGTTTGATATGAATATTATCTTTTATATTATACGTGGTATAATATTGTCTTCTAATTTCAAAGCATATATGATGATATGTTACAAGATCTAAACTCGAAAAATGTATAATATTCGTTCACATACAATATAGTACTACTTCACATACAATATAGTACTAGTTCGCAAAAAATATAATATTAATTTATATTTTCCCTTCCAATCACAACTACAACTACTTAATCATCCGGTCAAAAAAAAAAAAAACAACTACTTAATCATTAAAATACATCTTTATTTTCTTACAATTAGAAGCAAATGGAAAAAATTATACACAAGGAATGTAAGAGATTAATTTGTTTGTTTGTGAACTAATACTATATTGTATATGAACTAATAATATATTGTATATAAACTAAAACACTATTGTATGTGAACTAATAATATATTGTATATAAACTAAAACATTATTGTATGTGAACTAAAACTATATTGTATATGAAATAATACTATACTACCGAGCCTAATACAAAAAGAATAAATAATAATTGTTGATATACTTGAACAAACTAGACAAAGTAAAACTATATAATACATAAACTAATATTATACCATATTACAAACTAATATTATATTATATCTAAACTAATACTATACTAGCAATTGGAGAGGTGTATGATAAACTCAAAGTTGATTACTCCTACAGTGATATTAAAAGCTTGATTTGACAAAACAAAACTAGTAATATTAGATAGATTATCATAAAATATTAAAAGTAGTGTATTTAATCATAACAAATTAACATGTAGTAAAAAAAATTACATAACAGAAAGATTACCATCAAGCTGAACATATTCTTCACAATATTAATTGTGTTTTCAATGAATAAAGATTGAAATTCAATTGAAACTACTCCGTATTATACTAGGGAGCTTCAAACAATCAAATTAATACATTATAACAACTTATCATACTTTTATCAACGTTCTCTAGAGAAAAAAATAGTACTATTGTTTTTTTTTTAAACTCTTTTTTCGAAATTTTGATCATTAAAAAAAAAACTTAAAAATTTTATTTTTATAATTAAAAAAAAAAAATTACTAATTTTTTTTCGATATATGGAGTATTTTTTTCGTGTAAATTTTTTTCAAAAAATTAAAAAACAGTATAATATGTGACTCAATGATAACAATTATAATTTTAATGAGTTGTAATTTAATTTAATTGATAAAAAAGTAATATAGAGTATAATTTTTTTACATGTAATTTTCTTTTTAAAAAATTGTGGATGAACTCATAAAAAAAGGGCAAATAATATTAATTTGTATAAAAACTCAGCCCATAACTCATAGATAGTATTCAACCCATTTAAAAAATTGGATCCAATTACATTACACAAGTATTTGGAAAAAAAACACATCATCTCTATTTTAATAAAATCATATCATATTTAATTTTTATTATAACGACAACTCATCACGATTAATTAAAATTAATGTCACATTTAATTTACTTGTAATATTTTTATACAAATTGATGATATTCATTTATATTAACTTACAGTTTCTGTTTACGTTTTACTCAAAATTGGTCTAGTTACACGGTACCATCAGTGCACATAAGACTAATTTTGTAATTCACTGGATTAAGTTTTTGAAAAAAATTAATTACTCCCTCCGTCCCAAGATTTTATGCACACTTTTTTTAACGGACGTTCCAACATTTTTTGCACACTTCAAAAAAGGAAACAACTCACATAATTTTTACCAATAATACCCTTCCTTTATTTTATTTTCTATTTCCTTTAGTCAAATCTCCCCCACTTTAATCCATGAATTACCAATAATACTCCTCCTTCATTTTACTTTACACATTACTTTATTCCATTTTTTTAATCTTCATGTCGATCAAAGTGTGCATAAAATTTTGGGACTATATAATACTTCCTCCATTCTTTAATAAGTCACTTTAGTTTTTTTCCACCAAACTAAGATGGGACCTTCTATATGTAGTCAGGGTGTCGTAACGTGTCGTAATGACTACCGTAGTCAGTTAATATAAGCCATTAAAAATCTAATCTAAAGGTTTAGATTTGATGACCTATTACCTTTTGTAAATTTTACGATATGTATTGTCGTAATGTGTCGTAAAGTGTCATAAATTTGTATTTTCTATTAAATTAAATTAATTAAAATATATTATTGTAAATTTACATTTTTATCCTTATACAATAAAATAATTTATTACAACAATTATCTACACCCGCTAATTTTATGAGTTCACCCCAAATCATTTTTTACCATAGTTATCTGCACCCATTCATTTTATGAGTTCACCCAAATCATTTTTTACCATAGTTATCTGCACCCATTCATTTTATGAGTTCACCCTCAAATCATTTCTTTTTTACAACGGTTATCTACACCCGCTCATTTTATGAGTTCACCCCCAAATTATATTTTTACCAAAATGATCTGCACCCGCTCATTTTATGAGTTCACCCCCAAATTATATTTTTACCAAAATTATCTGCACCCGCTCATTTTATGAGTTCACCCCCAAATTATTTTTATACCACAATTATCTGCACCCGCTCATTTTATGAGTTCACCCTAAAATATTTTTTAAAAAATAATTACATTTAAAAGACTATATTATTTTTTTATTAATTAACACAAAATATAATAAAATCAACCCTAATTTATACATTTACAATCTACAACCGAGTCATTGCCGAGTTACCGTCGATTCACCACCAAATCACTCATATTTTTAGAAAAAAAAATCGTAAAAACATAATTAAAAAAAACTATCGAGATTAGGCACATATTTTAATTTTTTTTTTCTTTTTAATTTTTCTTCACATTTACAATTTTTATTCCAAACTTTTATTTCTTCGTTTTTTTTGTTTCCTACTTTTTTTTCATTAGTATATTTTTTAGTTTTAATACAAAATAATATTATATGTATGATTTTATTATAATCCCTCCGTCCCAGTGAAAGCTCCTCATGAGCTTCGGACACAGAGGTTAAAAAATATGATATAATAAGTGGATGTATGAGAGGTGATGTGATTGAGAGAGAGAAGAATATAATGAAATGTGAGAGGGAATAGTTTGGCAAAAAAGGAATGAGTAACTTTCATTGGGACAAACGAGTAAGGAAAGTTGGGTAGTTTTCAATAGGAAGGAGGGAGTAGTCGGTAATACAACAAGTAATAACCAGTAATACCATAAACAATAATCAATAATACAATTAACAATAATTAGTAATACCACAAACATTAATCAGTAATACCATTAATATTAATCAGTAAAATTTTATACAATAACAAATAATTTCACACATCTAATTATATTCAATAATACAAAAAATAATTATCAGTAATACCATGAACAGTAAGTAGTAATACCATGAACATTGAATAGTAATATCTCATACAATAACAAATAATTCCACAAATCTAATTATATTCAATAATACCAAAAACAATTATCAGTAATACCATAAACAATAATATGTAATACCTTAAAAATAATAATAATCAGTAATAAATAATTTCACATAATCAGTAATACCACAATTAATAATCAATAATCATTAATATTAATTCAATAGTGTATTAATAGTAATACCACAATCAATAACTAGTAATACCAGTATCAATAATACCAATAACAATAATACCATAAAAAAAGTGGAAAGAGTGCAGATCGGGGTGTACTAAAGAAAATAGAGGGTGCACATTACCAAGCCCAATTGAAGGAAACCCTAGCCCAATGGGAGGGCACCCTAGGTCAGTAGTCGTCGCTTGGGATTTCATAAGTAAGACACCGGCTCCGAGTGTCGTCTGGTCAGAGATCCATCAGCAACATACTCACAGTCCTCCGTCGGGCCGTCGTCAGACGGAGGAAGAGGCTGCGCAGGAGCAGGGTGAAGAAGACGGATGAAGCAATGTAGCTTCGATTTGGACAGAGATGAACGACGAGAGAGAGGCAGCGTCGATCCGAGGGTTTGTAGGCGAGTGCCGTTGATGTAGGAGAAGCTCCTGGATCGCGAACGCAAGGGAGATTGATCGAAGCAGTCGCGTCGGTGGTCGAAATGAGGAGAGGATTTCGGCCACCATGGATCGTGGCCGAGATGGAAGATTATGTCGATTGTTATGGAAGTGAAGAATCGCGATTGTGATTCGAGGAGGGGTCTCGGGCTTCAGCGGCCGAGACCGAAGCGTCGCCTTCGCCGTCGAGGGGGTGGTCGGGCATGGTGGTGGCTGGGTCACCCGCCGACATGCATGGATTTCCGACAGGTCCTTTACTCATCAAATTAAAATTTAGGTGCACCGCCGATCGACTTTAATAAAATTATACCTATAATATTATTTTGTATTAAAATTTAAAAAATACACATGCAAAAAATGGAAAAGAAAAAAAAACAAGGAAATAAAAAAATTGAAAAAAAAATTGAAAATGGGAAGAAAAAAGAAAAAGTGGAGGGGGAAGAAAAATTAAAAAGAAAAAAAATTGAGATTTGTGGCTAATTTCGATAGTTTTTTATTAATTATATTTTTACGCCTTTTTTTAAAATATGGGTGATTTGGTGGTGAATTGATTTTTTATAGTTTATTTTATTATATTTTGTGTAAAATAATAAAAGGATAATATAGTCTTTTAAATGTGATTATTTTTTAAAAAATATTTTGGGGTGCACTCATAAAATGTGCGAGTGCAGATAACCGTGGTAAAACAATAATTTGGGGGTGAACTCATAAAATAAGCGAGTGCAGATAATTGTGGTAAAAAATAATTTGGGGGTGAACTCACTGAATGAGCGGGTGTAAATAACTGTTGTAAAAAAGAAATGATTTGGGGGTGAACTCATTAAATGAGCGGGTGCAGATAATTGTTGTAAAAATATGTTTAGGGGGTGAATTCATTAAATTAGCGGGAGCAAATAATTGTAGTAAAAATATGATTAGGGGGTGCACTCATTAAATTAGTGGGTGCAGGTAAAATATAAATAAAATTAAAAAAGAAGGGTAATATAGTAAATAACAAAATATAATTTAAATAATGCTAAAAATAACTGAAACCTGTATGACAGGTAGCAGGTCGTTTTTACGTTTAGGACACCACATGGCGCGATTCGACAAAGTGACTGCGTAGTCACTTTGTAAAATGTGACTACCGTAAGAATTGCCGGGACCTTCTATATGTAGTCAGGGTGTCGTAACATGTCGTAATGACTACCGTAGTCAGTTAATCTAAGCCATTAAAAATCTAATCTAAAGGTTTAGATTTGATGACCTGTTACCTTTTGTAAATTTTACGATATGTATTGTCGTAATGTGTCATAAAGTGTCATAAATTTGTATTTCTAATTAAATTAAATTAATTGAAATATATTATTGTAAATTTACATTTTTATCCTTATACAATAAAATAATTTATTACAACAATTATCTACACCCGCTAATTTTATGAGTTCACCCCAAATCATTTTTTACCATAGTTATCTGCACCCATTCATTTTATGAGTTCACCCCCAAATCATTTCTTTTTTACAACGGTTATCTACACCCGCTCATTTTATGAGTTCACCCCCAAATTATATTTTTACCAAAATTATCTGCACCCGCTCATTTTATGAGTTCACCCCCAAATTATTTTTATACCACAATTATCTGCACCCGCTCATTTTATGAGTTCACCCCAAAATATTTTTTTAAAAATAATTACATTTAAAAGACTATATTATTTTTTTATTAATTAACACAAAATATAATAAAATCAACCCTAATTTATACATTTACAATCTACAACCGAGTCATTGCCGAGTTACCGTCGATTCACCACCAAATCACTCATATTTTTAGAAAAAAAAAATCGTAAAAACATAATTAAAAAAAACTATTGAGATTAGGCACAAATTTCAATTTTTTTTTCTTTTTAATTTTTCTTCCCATTTTCAATTTTTATTCCAAACTTTTTATTTCTTCGTTTTTTTTGTTTCCTACTTTTTTTTCATTAGTATATTTTTTAGTTTTAATACAAAATAATATTATATGTATGATTTTATTATAATCCCTTCGTCCCAGTGAAAGCTCCTCATGAGCTTCGGACACAGAGGTTAAAAAATATGATATAATAAGTGGATGTATGAGAGGTGATGTGATTGAGAGAGAGAAGAATATAATGAAATGTGAGAGGGAATAGTTTGGCAAAAAAGGAATGAGTAACTTTCATTGGGACAAACGAATAAGGAAAGTTGGGTAGCTTTCAATAGGAAGGAGGGAGTAGTCGGTAATACAACAAGTACGTAATAACCAGTAATACCATAAACAGTAATCAGTAATACCATTAACAATAATTAGTAATACCACGAACATTAATCAGTAATACCATTAATATTAATTAGTAAAATTTTATACAATAACAAATAATTTCACACATCTAATTATATTCAATAATACAAAAAATAATTATCAGTAATACCATGAACAATAAATAGTAATACCATGAACATTGAATAGTAATATATCATACAAAAACAAATGATTTCACAAATCTAATTATATTCAATAATACCAAAAATAATTATCAGTAATACCATAAACAATAATATGTAATACCTTAAAAATAATAATAATCAGTAATAAATAATTTCACATAATCAGTAATACCACAATTAATAATCAATAATCATTAATATTAATTCAATAGTGATTTAATAGTAATACCGCAATCAATAACTAGTAATACCAGTATCAATAATACCAATAACAATAATACCATAAAAAAAGTGGAGAGAGTGCAGATCGGGGTGTACTAAAGAAAATAGAGGGTGCGCATTACCAAGCCCAATTGAAGGAAACCCTAGCCCAATGGGAGGGCACCCTAAGTCAGTAGTCGTCGCTTGGGATTTCATCAGTAAGGTCATCGGCTCCGAGTGTCGTCCGGTCAGAGATCCATCAGCAACATACTCACAGTCCTCCGTCGGGCCGTCGTCAGCTGGAGGAAGAGGCTGCGTAGGAGCAGGGTGAAGAAGACGGATGAAGCAATGTAGCTTCGATTTGGACAGAGATGAACGACGAGAGAGAGACAGCGTCGATCCGAGTGTTGCAGGCGAGCGTCGTTGATGTAGGAGAAGCTCCTGGATCGCGAACGCAAGGGAGATTGATCGAAGCAGTCGCGTCGGTGGTCGAAATGAGGAGAGGATTTCGGCCACCATGGATCATGGCCGAGATGGAAGATTATGTCGATTGTTATGGAAGTGAAGAATCGCAATTGCGATTCGAGGAGGGGTCTCGGGCTTCAGCGGCCGAGACCGAAGCGCCGCCTTCGCCATCGAGGGGGTGGTCGGGCATGGTGGTGGCTGGGTCACCCGCCGACATGCATGGATTTCCGGCAGGTCCTTTACTCATCAAATTAAAATTAAAATTTAGGTGTACCGCCGATCGACTTTAATAAAATTATACCTATAATATTATTTTGTATTAAAATTTAAAAAATACACATGCAAAAAATGGAAAAGAAAGACAGGAAAATTTAAAAAGGAAAAGAAAAAAAAATAAGGAAATAAAAATTTTGAAAAAAAAATTGAAAATGGGAAGAAAAAAGAAAAAGAGGAGAGGGAAGAAAAATTAAAAAGAAAAAAAATTGAGATTTGTGGCTAATTTCGATAGTTTTTTATTAATTATATTTTTACGCTTTTTTTTTAAATATGGGTGATTTGGTGGTGAATTGATTTTTTAGAGTTTATTTTATTATATTTTGTGTAAAAATAAAAGGATAATATAGTCTTTTAAATGTGATTATTTTTTAAAAAATATTTTGGGGTGCACTCATAAAATGTGCGAGTGTAGATAACCGTGGTAAAACAATAATTTGGGGGTGAACTCATAAAATGAGTGAGTGCAGATAATTGTGGTAAAAAATAATTTGGGGGTGAACTCATAGAATGAGCGGGTGTAAATAACTGTTGTAAAAAAGAAATGATTTGGGGGTGAACTCATTAAATGAGCGGGTGCAGATAATCGTTGTAAAAATATGTTTATGGGGTGAATTCATTAAATTAGCGGGTGCAAATAATTGTAGTAAAAATATGATTAGGGGGTGCACTCATTAAATTAGTGGGTGCAGGTAAAATATAAATAAAATATAAAAAGAAGGGTAATATAGTAAATAACAAAATATAATTTAAATAATGCTAAAAATAACTGAAACCTGTATGACAGGTAGCATGTCGTTTTTACTATTACGACGCCACATGGCGCGATTCGACAAAGTGACTACGTAGTCCCTTTGTAAAATGTGACTACCGTAAGAATTGCCCAACTAAGATTATAAATTGTAGTGTATATTTCTCTTTATTTAGTTGTAACTTATTTTGATATATAAATTTTGTTTAATAAAGAATGTGGTCAAGAATAAAAAATTTTAAATCAAAATTAAAAGAAAAAGTACGTTTACTTTAAAAATAGTTTAAAAGTCAAAGTAACACTTATTAAAAAATGGAGGGAGTAAAATTTTGAATATATTATTATATTAAATTTACGAAAATTTTGCATAATATTTCTCGAAACAAGCTCACTTGTCGATTTTTTCATGGTTTACAGTTTTTACAAATAAAAAACTAAAAATTATTTATCAATATTGCAAGTACATAATTTTTTTATTCAGAAGAAAAATAATGATCTTGACATTGATGACATAAATCCGTGCAAGAATCTTGTTAATCTATTTAAGTATACTCAATTTTTTTTAAAGAGGATTTTATAGGAGACCAAATGGGGAATTATTATTCATACAGTATGTAGTTATTATGATGAATTGAAGATTTACTAATGAGTTCACAATTGACATTGATGATATGATAATTGAGAAGCTTTCCAAGTTAAAAGTTTAGTCTCAGTCCAATTGTTTGAGAAGAGAGCTTTTGATTTACTCTAAACAAGTCTAAACAATAGTGGCAACACAACATGCACTTTGGAATATCAAAATTAGTAAATCCGATATTTATAGCCAAATATTAGCGACAAAAATATGAGTTTAATTGCTAACATTTACAAAGAAATTAAAATATTTATCGCAAAAAAATTAGCCACGAAGTAAGGAGCTACTATTTTAGACATGAAAAAATTTGTTGCTAATTCTAGCATTTTCGTCACTAATGTGAGTTAGCGATGAAATAATTTCGTCGCGGGATTTGTTGAAATACACCCGTTGCTAACGTGTTTGCGACATATGTTTGATTTTCCTCGCAAACATTTTGCGATAAAACTCATATTTTCGTTGCTAATATTTTGCGATGAAACTTAATTTTTCATCGCTAATATTTGCGAGGAAAATCAAATATATGTCGCAAACACGTTAGCGACTAGCCGGTGTATAGCAGCAAATCTCATGATAAAATTATTTTATCGCTAACTCACGTTAGTGACGAAAATATTAGAATTAACGATAATTTTTTTTCGCGTCTAATTTGCAGTTTTCTTGTAGTGTCATCTGGATTTTGTATTGCAAAAAATTAACAATGAAAATTTAATAAATGAGGAAGAAGTTACTATTTAATTGAAGTGAAAGAAACTTTGGAATTTTTCTATACTAAGAGTGGCCGAAGATAAAATAATGACGGCAATTGTTTATGTGTACCAGTTACATGTATGTAACTGACTATTTACCCTCATTTTTTAATAAATCCACACTCCCTTTTGTTAGACACTCCCTTCTTTTAGGCACTTATGTGTACAAGTTACATACATGTAATTAAATCCAATTTTTTACTTATTAGTTTCTTACCTTCTTTTTTATTAATTTCACCCCCAAATTTTTTAAAAGAAAAATAGATGTAAAATACTATATTACCATTTTATTAATTAAATTAAAATACAACTCATTAAAATTATAATTATACACCGACTATCGATTTACCAATGAATAACCATGAAGTCAAATATTATTCTATTTTTTAAACTTTTAAAAAATAAATATAAAAACATAACGAATATTAAAAAAATATGAAACTCAATAATATGAAACTCAAAAATAAAATTATGAAATAAAATTTCCAGTTTTTTTTTTTTTTTAAAATGACCAAAATTTAGAAAAAAAATACAAAAAAAAAATCGAAAAAAAAACAAAACTAAAAAAATTCAATATTTTTCTAATTTGGGTATAAATGTATGAATATGACATGCTCACTTTTTAGCTTTAATCTGATTTATAATAACTAAGATTATTTTGTTATGTCTTCATTATTTCTAAAATGATATCTGGTTTGTTACAAGTTTTTTAAGGTTGTAGATTATTTTTTAAAACTAATTAATAATATAATCTAATTGAAAAATAAAATTTATATTTAAAAACTTAAATGAGTTGAGAATTGGGGAAGAAACTAGCATAATATTGCATCAGCTTTATTATTTTCTTTGGGTCATCGTCATGTTGATGCATTCATATGTTTATTGAGTGTGATCGTATCTATTAATTGAATTGTGTGTTCAGTGTGATTCATTCTCACTTTTGTTCTTCTTAATAGTTAGTTAATATCATTTTTTTAATATTGATATATTAATTTGCTTGGTACGCCTGGAATTATAAATGTGTAAAGTTATGTATTTTTTGTTAAATATAAATATTAGTTTAAATACGATATAATATTAGTACGCCTATGGTATAGTACTAGTTAATATATTGTATAGTACTAGAGATTAATGTAATTAAAAAAAAACTAGAGATTAATGTGGGTATAAAAATATTATGGAGTATTTAATATATGAACTAATACTATACAATATTTGAATTTATACTATACTATATTTGAACTAGTACCATAGAGTATGTGAACTAATACTATACAATATGTGAACTAATACTATACTATATTTGAACTATTACCATAAAGTATGTGAACTCGAAACTCGAAAAAATTAAAACATATACCAATATAAACTAATATTATATTGTATATGAACTAATATGTACAGTACTACATATTAACTAATAATATATCATAATACTTATCAACAGTTATCATAACACTTATAAACTAAAAATTATATTCATAAAAAATTAAAATAAAGTGATTAAAAAATGAAAGTTCAAATGAAAAAAATAATTAAACAATGTAAAACGAAGTTAAATTTGTAAGGAATGAAGTAAAATTTTGAAAGGATAAGGTGAAAATTATACACCAATTAATTAAAGTAAAATAATACCAATAAAATTGAACACTTGCCTAAGAGAGGTGAGAGTTTTATTTTTTAAAACAAATTATTATTATACTATTTAATACTTAAAAAAAACAATTAATATTATTTTTAAATTTTTTTATTAGATTTTAAAATTTTAGAATAATTATTTATAATATAAAAAGAAATTACGTTAAAAAAATTATCATTTGAAACACAAATGATAAACAGGAAGAAAAATAAATTTAAAAAATAATATTAAAAAGATAAATATAAATATCAATTGAGTAAAAAAATAAATTTAAAAAATTAATGGAGTATTAGTTTTTAATGATAAAAAATTAAATTCTGTGAGACGGATCCTTTTAACTCATATTTCAAAATTTTGAGTAGGATAATCCATATTTTTTTTCCAGATTTTAGTTTGTAAAAAAAGTGACAATGTTTAAATAAAAAGTGATAATATTTTTAACAAAAGTGACCGTCACTTTTTACTTAAACACTATTACTTTTTGCTCAAACATTATCACTTTTTATATATAAAACACTATCACTTTTTACTTAAACACTATTACTTTTTGCTCAAACATTATCACTTTTTATATATAAAGGCCGTCTCACGGATCTCATGTGAGACGATCTCACCCAAGACTAGCCCTAAGAAAATTTCAATTACTTTCCCCGAAACATCTAGCATGCACAAATTGAACTTGAAGATTGCCGAAACATCTAGCATGCACAGATTGAACTTGAAGATTGCAGAATTCTTGTTTGCTCATATTTTCCATAAAAACCTCACCTTGAATTTTTCACCCGCGTCTTACTTGGGTTGAAGCTGACGAACATTCTGAAATTATTCTTTGCTGAACCTTGTCCTGCTGTCGTCGTACAAAAATGTGCACTCATGTTTTTATGAAAGTTCATATATTTTTACATATTGTCATGCAGATGACATCATTTTTGTCGTGTAGATGACATCATTTTTGTCGTTATACTCTCTGCATAGTTTTTTATTACGAGAGAAAATATAATTTTTTTAACAATATTTTTTTCCATTAGTATTTTTCATATTGAATTTGTGTAATGACTGGATATAGAAACTTCTTTCTTAGTAGTAATTTATTTGAATTCAATTCTCTATTTATAATTGTTTGAGCATGATCATCTACTAAAATTTGTAATCAAGATTAATGGTGTAGAATTCTTTAAAATTCTCAATTCACACAATGACTATTTCAAAATCTTCTTTTCTATTCTAGATACTTTTCTATTAAGACCATCATTGCACGTTAATGAAGTAGTATTTGTTACTTGAACCTTTAGCCAAACAACATCAACATTATTTAGATTTATCAGGAGCAACAACACATTTGACATGTTTGCACTACTATTGCTTTTCACATTAGGTGGTGTTGTTCAGTCACAAAGTCTATTACAAACATTTTTTTTTTCTTGAAACATCAACTACACCAATTAAACTACATGAGTGCCAAAAGTAAATACATCAATCAAATACATTAGAAATTACATTCCATTGTAAATGCTACCACAACACACCATCACAACAATCATGTCAACTTCATATCTTGGCCACCTTGGATTAGGCTCACTTTTTCTTACCTCATGTCCATTCCACATGAAGTGAGATCCCCAATAAATCAATATCGTATTTCATTGCATATTACATAGTTAGAAGACAAAGTCACACTAGGCTAGGCTTGAAGATATGACTCTTTAGGACAAAGCATTCACAGCTAGGAAGTACAAAATGATTTGCAAAGAATCAAGCAGTACTGATGCCCCCATTCAGCATCTTCAGATGGTAGAATTCTTAACAACAAAATACCACGATTTCCATTGCAAATTTGCAAGTGGCAAGTGAAACATATATCTACACCATTCTTAAGTTAGAGTTGATTAATTGGAAAAGAAGAGTCAGATTTCTCTTTTCTGCATATGATTGTTGTTGGTAGCAAACAAAAAAAAAATTATATAGCTAGGGTCCTCTGAATATTTCTACAACAACACATGATATATACATGACAAAATTGATGGTAGAGTGACTACTTTTAGAAATAGTGTGAAGTCTCCATCAATTTTTCTTTCTTCCAAAAGGTAAATCAAACATGCATGGTGTGGTCTCGTATTATCAACTTTAACTTTATTATAAGTTCTAATAAATAGGTACTAGGTATTATGTATTTTATTAATGTTTTATCAGTATATAAAAATCCTTTGAATGTGTAGTACGTCCTTCAAACAATAAAAAAGAAGTTGTACTACATTAAGAACTATGCCTATCTCTAATGACTTCAGAAAGTGTTATCCATATGAAAGTATCTGCTTATCTTATTTTGCACATAAGACAGGATATCATTTCTATTTTGCATAAGGTCAATTAATAAGTACATACAATATTATTTTGTTTTTATTTTTATCGCAATTATCCACTATATAAATGGGTTTATTTTTCTAGAAGATAACTATTCCTACATTTTATACTCCACTTTTTATTTGCCTTCATATATGTTTTAATTTATAGGGAAAAATATATATGGACAACTATTTTTTATTTTTTTTGAATAACCACATGTGGAGTGACGTGGGCTTTGACAACTACAAGTGTTGATGTGGACCTGGGATGGGAGCCTGGAACGTGGAGTGCAAGCACGTCCTTGTGAGATGCGGCTGCCATTTTAGTATTTGTTGGTCAAAATAAAAATACGAGAATGAGATCCATGAGACGATCTCACGTATGACCACCTCTTATTATTTTATTCTTTCAATACATTTATAATATTTATAATAATATAACATGAATCACCTTTCCTTAATTATCAGAGAAACACATATTTGAAATATTTTCGAAGTTCCATATTTGCCCCCTAGGACTAAACTGTAAAACAAACATATTTAATGAATGTGCCTAATCCAGTTTGGTGATAAAAGAGCATCTTCTTTACCTAATCCAGTTGGAATAAATAGTAATGGGAATTTTGAATTGTTCAATATCTTGCCAATTCTAATATCTTCAGTTGCTCAAGATGGTTTTTCATCATTTAAAATCAATGTTGTGGAACCATGATAAAGGGCTTAAATATTTTCATTCAATCTTTTTTATTATTTAATTAAATGAGGAGGAACCAGGGCCCATCTAACCCTAGATCCCGCTTCGTTAAACTTCCTCAATTTCTTCAAAAGTTTCATTCACTTTTGCACATTAATTAAAGAATATAATATTATATATATAGTTATCTTTTCCCTCTCCTTTATTGGTTTCTTCAAAAAAAAAAAAATAGTTTTGTTAAAAAAAAAAAATTCTTTCTCTCATTAGACATACAAGAGGTATCATCATCTTCTCATCTAGATATGGGCAACGGTTCCAAACCGCCGGTTTCGATTAGAAACCGGCGGTTACGGTTTTGGTTTTTCGGCATCCGTAACCGAACCGCGAACCGCCGATTACGGTTACGGTTTTCAAACCGGCGGTTCGGTTTGAAAACCGCCGGTTTAGCGGTTTGTTTGTTTGTTTGTTTTTTTTATAAATATTATCTCCGTTTTCGCTCGTTTTCACTCTGTTTTCGTTCGTAATTTATTCGTTTTAACTCATTTTTTAGAAAATACATTACTAGAATTGAATAAAAATTATATAACTTAAATTTATACATTAAAAATAGAAGAATTGTGTATTAAATTTTTTTTTTTTTTAATAAAAAACCGTCAAACCGGCGGTTTTCGGTTTGTCAAAATGTCGAACCGTAATCGAACCGCCATTTTTCGGTTACGGTTCGGTTTTCAAACCGTAACCGGCGGTTTGGCCGGTTGGCCAGTTTGGCGGTTCGATTTTGCGCGTGTCTATTCTCATCTCAGTCCATTATACTGTAATTGGTAATTGTTTTGGACTATAAGTCCATACCCAAATATTCTCATCTCAGTCCATTATACTGTAATTGGTAATTGTTTTGGACTATAAGTCCATACCCAAATGTTGATGTTATGTAGATATACACATATAACAATAAATTAATAATTCATGAAACAAACAATTATTTAATTAAGATTTACATGATAATTCATGTATGTTGCCGCGCAAATATAGGCTACAAATTATGGAATTTAAATTTAGTATTGTATATGTACAATAAAATAGTACTCCACATTTTTATTGTACAAAACATGATTCAAATTCAATTTTTTTATATTGAGCTATTTTGCAATTTTAAATATTATTAAATAATACTTCTTCACATAATTTTTTTTACAACCCGCGAATTTCACGAATCTTACACTAGTTATATATATATAGAGACAGATCCCGAACTCAGATCCCGAACTCGAGATTAGGGAGGACCGGGAAAAAAAAAAGATCAAAAATACTAATTTGTAATACAACTACATAATTAATTGCAAATGTGCTTAAAAAATATTGAAGTAATACAAACATGATCATTTTTTTTATCAATAATAGTCACAAGTATATAAAAATATAATTCTCTTGAGGTCAATTTTGCAATTAAAATAGGTACAAAATAGTTACTTTTATATATAAAGTCACTACTAAATTAATTAAAAAAATATTAAGAAATATTAAATTTTACTAATATATATTGTTGAAGCTATACGTAGATAGAGAGAATCCATCCAATGTTGAACAAAGTTCTGGATTAAAATACATATATTCTATTTAAATCATCAGATCTCAGTTTTCGGCGGAGGCGGAATAGTGTTATTGATATTTGGTTGGAAAAAGAAAAACTAGATTCATCACAATTGTTTGTTAGTATTAATTAATTAATTAATTAAAGAGAGGACTAAATTAGTAATTAATGGGACATTTAATTATAATTTTAGTTAAACTATCATTTTTAGGATTAAAGGTTAAATTTGTAGATTTGAAAACTTTTTATTCTTAAAAAAAAAATATCTCAAAATATTAATTATTTAATCTTATTGTAAAACTAAATCATTTATAACAAAGTGTCAAGTTTTAATTGGATCTCTGAATGGTGTGAACTCTCCACCTAACTAACCATAGAATTGGTGAATATCCAAAGTCTACGTGGCATTAGAATTCTATTAATTTAACGAACCTACGTGGCACACTCTACCAAAGTCTCCAATTTAATTTTCTATTAATCAGCGTTTTAGAATTAAGATTCAAATAAGAAGTTTAATACTCTACAGTAGAGTGTGTTGTTAGCTTATGTTTTTTTTTTTTTTTTGAAAGTAGTGTTGTTAGCTTATGTTAGGCAAGAGTGTGTCTCAAGTTATTTGTTTAGGATGATATCATGCGATAAGTTTGGAAGTATTCGACATTATTAGATTAGATGGATTACGTTTTGGATTAAATGTCATTTTTAGCGATTTTAAAAGAAATATTTTACCTTTAATCTATTAAAGAAAAAATATGTATGGCAGGTGAAAGATACGGAAAATAATTGAATAATGTAATTATGTAAGTATGAAATTGGAAATACAAAACTTTCTTAATTAAAAAATATTTGACATATCTGGTATGTTTGAAAGAAATTATAGTTGAATTGAATGAAACTATAAATGTTTATTTTATAATTGGTATAAGAAATAAAACATAACCACTTGTATGAATCTATATTAAGATTCTTATGATTTCTATGAATTAAGAGTGAAATATAAGTAGTGTGGGAAAAATTTGTGAAAATTGCAATGGTAAATACATTATATTTATATTTAAAATCACACATTAATAAAGAAAGATACATATATATAATATTAAAAAAATTATAATAATTAAATTAATCAAACTAAATATATATATATGAACTATTTAATGTAAAAATATTAATATATATATTTTTCAAACTAATCCTTTAATTTGTTATTAATAATGGAAAATGAAGAGAGGGTGTAGAATATTCCACATCCTTAAAAGAGAAATGATAATAATAATACATGGCACTAATTTCCTAACTTGGCATCAGTCAAAACCACACACACACAGACGTTCCGTGTGCGTGTTGACGAATGCGCTTGCGCCACTGCCAAAACGACGTCGTAAAACACCTCTCGAAATTACCGGGTTATATCCTCTTTGTTGTCTCGACCCTGAATCCAACAAGGATCCGAATCACATAAGCCCACCTACTTAGCTGTATTTTGCGCAATTAATTCAATATTAAAAAAATTAATTGAGGCCATTTTTTCCCACAAGTAGAACCGGTATCGAGCCTTTGTTTATTCCTTTTTAATTAATAAAAATATAATTTATTTTACATTTAATCTAAAATTAAAACTGAAAATCCTATGGACCTCCACCAAATAAATTTTTTAAGCTCGATTTTATCTCTTATATAATTTATCATTTTATTGTACATTAACCCTGAAAAAAAAACATATTATTATTTGTACGGTTAAATATTTCAAATATTAATTCCATTTAATTATAGTCATTATTATATTTTTTAATATTATATATGTGGAATATATTCTCTTTTCAACTTATTTTTTAATTATAAATTAAATAGCCGTTTGTTTCTCTTTACATATATTTTAAAAAATATTGTTTATTTATGTATAGGTGGAAAAAAAAATAGAATCTTATTTTAATTTGTGAGAGTTTTAAAAAACAAATTTATTAGGAAATAAAATAGAAGAGTTGAATAATCCTACCATGTAATTGAAGTAGTCAAGTGCTACCTGGCAATTAGGATTTCAATTTTCAAATAGTCTTTTTTTTTTTTGGAAAGTTCAAATAGTCATTTTAAATTAAAAAGTAATTGACCCGTACCCGTAACTAATACGGGTTACCCGAATGATAAAAATGGAAATACTAATAAATATGATGGCTTTTTCTCCTACTTCCTCTCCAAGAGTTAGAGAGAAAAACTCCTTTAAATTGAATTCATAGAACACACACTTTTCCAACCTCTTAATCTACCCACCGTCAACTCCAACAAAACCTAAATCTTCACTTCACAGAATTCTTGATCAAAATCTTATGAACGCTGATGGAATCTGTTACAGGTAAGAAGAATTCATCCGGATCTTCCAATTTGCTGGCTCCGGGTTTCCGATTCCACCCCACGGACGAGGAATTGGTTCGGTACTATCTGCGCCGAAAAGTCTGCGGCAAGGGTTTTCGCGTCGATGCGATTTCTGAGATCGACATTTACAAGGCTGAGCCTTGGGATCTCCCTAGTATGCACTCTACTCTCAACTTTGTTGGATGATTTGGTTGTAGTAGCAATATTTCTGTTGAATATTTGTACTAGTATTCAGGTATTCTCTTCATTGAACGTCTTCTCAACCGAAATTCTTTTCTTGTTTGATAGGGAGGTACCTTCTAGGGGTTTGGGGGGTTTTCTTGTAAATTGTGATTTTTTTTCCTTTTCTTTTAATCACGGGCCCTTGGCAGGTTCTTACTGCAAAATTAGAATTAAATGAAGAATATATACCTGTTTGTCGTGTAGTAAAGTTGTGGGAAATGGATAATTGAGTACTGTTGGGAAATTCTCTTTGTTTTCTGTTTAAACGATGCTAAATGCAACTATAGATCCACGCACCTCTGGAATTCAGGGAAGATAATTCACATTATACAACCCTTTCTTTGAGCATGTTACTATAAAGTCTTACGTTGGAATAGAATGGGGGTGGAGAAGTCCTGTGTTGCAATGTTCTTTTTGTTGAATGTTCCATGTTATGTCAGTCTTAGTCTCTTTTTACGCCAATTTACTTCTCACATATATCCAGTGATTGGGATCAATTGTTTTTTTTGGGGTGTAAGTTATGGCATCATTTAATTTGTTTATATCATTTCGAGCCTGAACTGAATGGGATAGTACTTGTGGGTGGTTGTAGCCTTTTCCAGGCTGAAGAGTAGAGATCTGGAGTGGTATTTCTTCAGCGTGCTCGATAAGAAGTATGGTAATGGATCAAGGACAAACCGAGCCACTGAGAAAGGGTATTGGAAGACAACTGGAAAGGACAGAGCTGTTTACCACAGAAACCAAATTATTGGGATGAAGAAAACTCTTGTTTATCACAATGGGCGTGCTCCCAAGGGACTGAGAACTAACTGGGTAATGCATGAGTACAGACTTACTGACTTGGAGTTGGAAAAATCTGGCATTCATCAGGTGAGATCTCATGATAATAACTGACATGGGAACTGGGTTTAAGATGTGGATTTAATCAACCTAGAAAACAGAAGATAAATCATACTTGTTCTCTTAATTCCACTTGAGATAATATCATGATATTCATTATAATTATTGTCACTATTATGATAGAAGTGTTCGATTATTAAAAAAAATGTTATCATGGTATTGGAATTGGTTTCGAGTGTAATTATTACAGAATTCCAGCCTTTTCTGTACTGATGAGATATACTTTGGTTGAAAAGGATGCGTTTGTACTTTGCCGAGTCTTCCAGAAGAGTGGCTCAGGGCCAAAGAATGGTGAACAATATGGGGCACCATTTGTGGAGGAGGAGTGGCTGGATGATGAGCTGGAATTTGCTCCAAAGCTTGAGGTTGCTGAGGTAGTGGACTTTGACGATGATGTTTATTTGGACGGCCATGATCTTGATCAGGTTTGTGATTGTGTTCTTACATAGTATTTTGTCAGTTTGATAACTTGTCTTCCCCCTCTGTCTACATACCTGAGACTTCTGTGTTTCCCACCCACAGTAGGATTGTTTGAAAAAGGTTGTTGGCCATTGTCTGTTTGAGATTTCATTACATGTTCCAAAGCTTAATTTTGTCTAGATATTTGGGTATTTATAATGTGCAGTTTCTTTCTTAATCTTTTAGGCGAAAGCGGTATGGAAGTAATGTTTATGAAAAATGTTGCACTATTTTTTTTTAGCAATAGCTGTAGTTCACATGGTTTCTGTTTGCTATTCTAGAACCTTGCTTTTCGTTAAGTTTTCATAATTTGTCTCCATTCCAAATTCCTTATATAGAGAGTGATATTTTTTCAGGTACTCTTGGCTAATGAATTATTGTCGTGTGGTCAAATTATACATTATTCAATCTGTACAATGGGAAATTTTAATTTGTACAGTAATAACAGATTATGTTGTTTATATCAGCATAATATTTACTTTTCATTATTTATTATTTTAGGCATCTTATCCGATAATATTGTCTGCTGCGCAGAATTCAAAAGTTAAGGGACTAAAAAATGATATTGTGTTTTGTACTATCTGCATTCTTTGTGTGTAGCTACTTAAGCATATCTTTTGAATTTGAAACCATGAAATTGAATTTCTTTCAGTGGTAGTTATTTTAAGCATTGCATTTTTACTTGAAACCTTGAAATTATTGGTCAAAATGAAATTTGCTTTATATGATAGTATTATCTGAAGGTACAAGTTTTAATATAAGCTACTTTCTTTTTCCCCCTGCCAGATTCTGGGATCAGACGTTCCGTCTGAGGATTCCACTGTTCCTTCGAATATTAACCCAACAGATGGAGTCTTTGGCGAGGAAACCGTTGAGTCTGCCAATGAAACCTCAAATCTCTTAACATATGCAGGCGACCAGTATTTTGATTTCGAACCTGAGCAGCACGCAGACAACAACTTGTACAGTTTACCTGAACCGTATGAAACAGACGTTAGAGCAGTCAAGCATGAGTACATCGGTGAATCCAGCAAGTCTGGAAATTTTGATGAGTTGGAATTCCTACTCGATGAACCAGTCATGGATTCTTTCATGGACCTTCCGTATGGCCGTGGAGGTTTCATTGAAGCTAATGATCTGTCAAACCCAGTCGAAGCGAATCCCTCCACTTTTGAGATGCTTGAGGACTACCTTTACTACGATGATAAAGATAAGAGCACACAGCACTTTACACACGATCCTTCTGCTATGCTGGGAAGCGAGGATGATCTTATCTATAATCAACCATTGATTTCTCCAGAGGTGATAATTTTATAGCTTAACTCCTTGTCGTTTCCTTCTCTGTTGAAACACGGTGTTCTAACTTTTAGCATTGTTGACAGGAAGTGGATGTCGAAACCAAACCGTCAGTTTTACCCAGTGGACAGCCTCTTGAGTACAATACCAATGATGCGTCTGCATCATCATCTGATAAGCTTGACTCTTCTAAATTTGATTCAGGTACTAAATGTCATACTGCTCTTGCTGACTATAGCTTCGCTATTTTTACTGCTCTCCAATTACTCGTCAATGCAAATATAGTTTTTTTTATTTCCACCCTTGTTTTATTTATCATTTCTCATATCTTTTAATCTCACTTTTGTAACTTCCAATAAAACACACTAATTATTGCACAATCATTCAATCATTACAATTAGTATCAGCATATTATAATACAACATCACATCCTATTTAAATATCAAAACAAACATACAACATTACTATTTATCAAGATTTTTAAATTCTCTAAATCCCAAATCAAACATGCTTTAGTCTATCCGTTTTAATTGAACTACAACAGATTCTAAAATATTTAGTCTAGTCAAGTTGAGATCGAATTTAACAGGTTTGCTGAGCTTTATCTCAAAAAAGATGATACTCGAGCAAGTTTCTGAGTTGAGCTTGAGCCTAGGTGTATCTAACTTGGTTTCTCTCACATGATGCAGATTTTCAGTATCCATTCATCAAAAAAGCTAGTCATATGTTGGGCAGCATCCCTGCTCCACCAGCCTTTGCTGCAGAGTTCCCATCAAAAGCGACGACTCATCGTCTCAATTCCTTGTATCAACCTTCCAGCTCAGTGCACATGACAGCTGGCATGATTCAAATCAGAAATTTGACTACCAACAGAAACGGAGAAGACCAGTCATTAAGCAAGCTTGGGAACTTGAACATTGTTCTTTCGTTTGGGTTTTCACGAGGGGAAGATGGATCTGCCAGCCTAGAATCGAGCGTCCGCATACTTCCGAGCAAGACCGTTGCATCATTCTCGAGGGGTTGGTTCTACTTCATGCTGTTTTGGGTCGTTCTTCTCTCCATTACTTACAAATTTGGGACGTGTATCAGTGCAAAATAAGCAGCAGCATTTGAGGGCTGTCCCGTTAACACTCTAACTAAGCACAATCGGTCGGATGAACAATTAAACATAGGATTAATTATGTGCCGATGATACTGTGATAAAAGTATAGCTGAACCGAGTTCTATGTTATGAGAAGCAGCTTCTATCCAGGAAGCCTTCACACACTGAATCAGGGATACTCTTTTCTTGTTATTTTGTTTTCAGTGTATGATCCACGTTGGAATTGATTTATATGGTATGTTTTCGCTTTACTCTTTTAAGCTGAAATCGAGTCTCGATTGAGCTCAGTTCGATTCGATTTTACTGCATGCTACGTCGTTACATGCACAATTCATTTACTAGTAGGTTTATGCTTAACAATCAAAATTCAATAGTTATTGTTTTCATTCAATCAGGAACAACCCAACATAACCAAAAACTGTCATTCTGTCAACATATGTATAATTTGATTGAGTTTTTTTCATTATACTCCATGTTTGGGAGTTTACATTTCAATTTCACCATCTAATTAAATCATCTTTAACCTTTGAACTCAAATGGAATACTCTTGAGTTTAACACTGAAATTAAATGAGTTAAACAGTAAAAACAACTTCAAACATATTGAACACAACTTCAAACATATTGAGTGTTCGAACACTGAAATTAAATGAGTTAAACAGTAAAAACAACTTCAAACATATTGAGTGTTCAAACACTGAAATTAAATGAGTTAAACAAACACTGAAATTAAATGAGTTAAACAGTAAAAACAACTTCAAACATAACTTCAAACATATTGAGTTGAACACTGAAATTAAATGAGTTAACCCATCTGCAACATATAAACTCAAATGAAATATTTTTTTAGAGTATTATTAATGTTATTTTTTTTCTATTTTATCGAACATTAATTTATAAGTACATATATAATTTTACATTTACATTAAATTAAGTAAACTAAATAAAAATATATATTTAATATCAATTTTTTAAAAAAAAAATCAATGAAACTAAACACCAAATTCGATTTACATAAAAAAAATTAATTTATTATTTAATTTACATAAAAAAATCATAAAATAGTACTCTCTCAGTTTCACTATAAATTTCTCACTTTTCGATGTCCCATTAGAAGTGTCTCATTCCATTTATAACATATTATTTTCTCTTTCTTAATCACAACACTTATATTTTATTTATTATTTTATCTCATGCTCATCTACTCCCTCCGTCCAATTTTATAATTTTCATTTTCCTTTTTCACTGTCCAATTTCATTATTCTCATTCCTTATTTAGAAATTTTACTATTTACACTATTTTATCTTCACCCTTCAACCATCATTTATTTACTCATATTGTCATTGACTTTATTAATAAACAATTACTCCCTCTGATTCGGGTGGAATTTACACGATTTAGATGCACATGTGAAGCTAATTTCGATGTTGATTTCATTGATTTATGGGTTGAATATGATGGTTTTGGTCAAAATAAGATAAATGTGGTGTTTTGTCGATTTTGTAGGAAAAACGAAGAATTTTGGGAGTAAAACACCTACCACATTCCATTGGATCAAAGAGATAAGCACAGCATTGAATCCATCTCGAAAAATGGAGTGAAATAGCAAAAAGAATCGAGTCAATTGGAGGCCGGAAGCATAAGTTATACACAAAACAATGAACAAGGAGGGCACGGCCGAGCTCGGCAAAAAGGCAAAATAAAAGTGCACGGGCGAGCTACTGGCACGAGCAAGCATGCCCGAAACCGAAGATTGAAGAAAATGGAAGGGCACGGCCGAGCCCCTTGCTCGGCCGAGCTTGATAAGACGGCAAATCCGAAGTGCACGGTCGAGTTGCTAGCACGAGCACGCCATGCTCGAGACAGAAAATCGCGGAACCAAGAGAGGCACGACCGAGCTCCCCTCTACGCCACAACTTGCCGAGCACGGCCTGGACGTGCTCGAAACAGAATCCCTATTTCGGCGTTTCTTGTGTATTTTCTCATATTTTCAAGGACTCAATTGCAATTCTCATACCTAAACCCTACCCCAACACTATAAATACCCCCATTCTTGAATTCAAACACAATTAACCCCTTTCACAAGAACTCTTACACATACAAACACACACTTGGAGGTAATCATCATCCAATTCTTCAATTCTCCATCAAATCAAGCAAGGAAAGCACCAATAGCTTTGTAATTCAATTACCCATCATCCATTAGACTAAGTTTTCTCATTCTCTTTCATTTTATTTAGTTATTTCATTATTTTGTGTTAATTTGATTATGTTGGTAGTTGGCTAGAACACTCTTGGTTCTAAGGCTTTTTAAATATGTTGATTGAAGTCTATGGATTAGTGTTTTGCTTTAAATGATGTTTGTCTCTTATTTGTGTGCTTAATTATTATTTTGAAAGCATGTTATTAGTGGTCATGATAATGTGTTTTATCTATTGTTAATTAGGATAAGATCGAGAGATTTATTTCATTAATCGTACATAAGCATGCAACCCAATATTATTATGAGCTCTAGAGAGGATTAATTATTGGGAGGGGATTGAATGATCATTTGGGCTAATTTAGGTGATACAATATTTGTGAGGTAGAGATACAAACTTATATTGTATTTTCCTTTAGATTAGTTAGATCGAGAGATTGATTAATTTTTCTTTAGTGGTCAACCTTATAAGAGGACAAACTTAATTGTCATTTGAATGAATCATTAACCATAGATGAATATCTTAATATTGCAAATGTCTTGGAACCTACTTTCTCCTATTTGAGTTTCATCTGTATTTTTCTCGTTTTCGTGAATTGCATGAACTTTGATCGAATTTCCTTGTTACTCTTTATTGTTTATTTGTGACATTTAGTAAACAATCTTAGGGTAATCAACACTTCAAACTTTCGATCACGTCTATTTAGAACATAATCGACAAAATACGCTTTTACACTACATCTCATTGTGGGATCGACCTTGTACTTATCACGCTATGAATCTATGATATACAACGTATACTTGCGGTCGTGTATTTTAGTGTTAGATAATACATGAATCACCCTCCATCCAATTTTATTATGCCCACTTCTCCGGGCACGAGTTTTATTGAATATTGATTAGTTTATGTATAAAGTAGATAAGTTGGGGGTATGATGGGATGTTGTGGGGTCCATTTATAGGTAAAGTGATTGTTTATGAATAAAGTTAGTGAGAATTTGAGTAAATAAGTGATGGTTGGAGGGTAGAGATAAAATGGTGTTAATAGTATTATTTCCAAAAAGGGAATGTGCATAATAAAATTGGACAAAAAAAAAAAGGAAAGTGGGAATAATGAAAATATTCATTAAAACTCATACTTGAAGAAATGAGCATAATAAAATTGGACGGAGAAAGTATTATTTTTTCTCTCACCATCACATCACTTATATTATATCTATTATTTTATCGTATCCCTTAATCAAAACACTCAAAAGAAAGGGTGGGACGGGAGGAGGACAATTCTTAAACAATTAAATAAGAACTCATAAAACAAAAGAAAGAAAGAAATGCAAAGGGGCATAAACTGGTTTACATTAGAGATGCTCCTTTAAAAATACATATATATTCTATTATTACAATAATTCCAACATTATATATTTTTTATAAATTGATTTGACATAAAGTCTCATCTACAATATAACATTCAACATTATTACACAGTTGATATAACATAAAATTATATTTCATACTACTCAACAGTCCAAAACAAACAGATTTCTCCATTCAAATTTTTCCTATCCGAATCTCAAAACAAAACTGGCCTCAAGATTTCAAATAGAAGCAATAGAAACATGATGGCAGAATTCCACCTTCATGGAAAGTTGGTACGAGGCAGCAACCCAAACTTTATTGTTCTGATATCAAAAAAGGAAGAGGCATGCTCGCTGAATGAATATCGACCAATCTCCCTTATTGGATGCATCTACAAGATTCTTGCAAAGGTCCTTACAAACAGGCTTAAGAGAGTGATGGACAAGATCATTGCGGACAGCCAAAGTGCTTTCATTGAAGGTAGATATATTCTCCATGAGGGTGTCATCCTCAATGAAGCAATTGAGGAAGCTAGAAGAAATAAAGAGGAAATGATTTTTTTCAAAGTTGACTTTGCAAAGGCCTACGATTCAGTTGATTGGAACTGTTTGAGGGACATGCTAGATCAATTCAACTTCCATCCTAAGTGGAAACACTGGATTCTAGAATGTGTCTCCACGGCTACGACATTAGTTCTGGTCAACGGGAGCCCCTCGAGGGAATTCAAAATGGCAAGAGGATTAAGACAAGGTGACCCTCTCTCACCCTTTCTTTATCTTATTGTGGCTGAGGGGCTAAATGCGTTGATTAGGAAGGCTGTCCAGAGTCAGCTATTCACACCTGCAGAAATTGGGGATGAAAAAATCCAAGTGTCACATCTCTAATATGCGGATGACACGATATTCATGGGAGCTTCCAGCACGGAAAATGCTTGGATAATTCGTGGTATTTTGAGAAATTTTGAGATTCTCTCAGGTCTTAAGGTCAACTACAACAAATGCAGCCTTATGGGGGTCAACGTGGACCAACAAAAACTCGCTGATATGGTTAGTATTCTAGGGTGTGCAGTGGGAACATTACCATTTTCCTACCTCGGAATCAGAATGGACGCCAATTACAAGCGAATAAGTAAGTGGGAACAACTGATAGCGAAAGTTATAAGAAAATTGAGTTCGTGGGATATCAAAAAAATCTCTTTTGGGGGCAGAATTACCCTCTTGAAGGTTGGGTTGACATCATTTCCTATTTACCAATTCTCCTTCCATTTTCTTCCAAAAAAAATTGTGAGAGATCTAACATCTATGTGTTGCAAATTCGTGTAGGGTGGTGGGGACAATGTGAGAAAGTTGGCATGGATAAAGTGGGAAACAATTTGTAAGGACAGACAACATGGTGGGCTCGGAGTAAAAGACTTAGGTTTGTTTAATAGAGCTCTTATGGGGAAGTGGGTATGGAAAATCATAGAGAATAAAGACTGTCTTTGGGTGAGGGTGTTGAGATCCTTATATGGTGAGGTAGAAGTAGGGGTTAGACGAGTGTATCAATCGGGACGGGGAAGAAAAGGCTCCCTGTGGTGGAGGGATATCGTCACCAGCGGGTCAGGTTATAGAGGGAAGTGGTTATGGGATAACATAGAAAAATCAATAGAGGGAAGTGGTTATGGGATAACATAGAAAAATCAATAGGGAATGGGGCTAGGACTAGATTTTGGGACAACATATGGGTAGGAGAGTCATCCCTTCGTGAGCAATTCAGTAGGTTATCTAGATTGAGTTTAGGACAGAATAAATATATTAGTGAAATGGGTTACTGGGAGGGTGATAGATGGGTCTATGAGCTAAAATGGAGTAGAAATTTATTAGATAGAAAAATAGAGCTATTAAACACACTTGAATCTTTGTTGAACAGGTGCACTATCAAAGCAGACGAGGAGGACAAGTGGAGATGGAAAACAACATCGGACGGGACCTACAAAACGAAGACGGCTTACCTGATCCTCCACTCTTCATCTACTACACAAGGAGAGGTCAGAAACGGGGACATCGAATTCAAGCTGGTGTGGAACAAAACTGCTCTCTTTAAGGCGACGACGACGGCATGGCGACTATTGTGGGACAGACTACCGACGAGGACGAATTTGAGGAAAAGAAACATCATCCAAGCAGAAGACGATACCAAATGCTCGATATGTGGAGAACCATGAGAAACGGTTGATCATCTCTTCATTATGTGCAGCAATGCAAATGAGGTATGACAAAAAATTCTAATTTGGATGAAATCTCCAATTGCCTTGCAAAATGGTATCAAAAAACACTTTCTCCAATTTTCGAATGTATTATGTGGAAAGAAAGGGAATGAAGTTGTTGGGATTTGGATTTGGATTTGTGTAATATGTACATTGTGGAATAGGAGGAATAAATGCATATTTGAAGCTAAAATCTGAAAGACCGGTGGTAGAAGGGAACATGGAAGCTTTGAACTTAGATAGGGCATGTCATTATCTTTTATTTTTGTTGTTACAGTTACTTTTATCTATTTCTCTTTCTGCACTATGTACTTAAAAAAACATCATATAATATCACATTACACATCAGCCTCAAGATTTCAAATAGGAGTAGATAGAATTGAGGAGGTGTTACGTAGAATTGAAGAAAATTCACAAATATACTCTCTCCAATTTACTATAAGAATTTAATTTATTACTACTTCTAACAAGAAAGTAAAAGATAAAAGAGTATGGAAGAAAATGACAATAAAAGGAAATGATTGATTAATTAATTAATTAATTAAAAGGTGCATATGAAGAGAGATAAATAGATTCGATATAGGGAGTTACATTGTTGAGATCTTCTTCATCTGCGGTATTATAAATACCATTGTAGTGGACTCTTTCAATGGACCTCCTCTCTAAATTGTACCAAAATATCTTTCGACCACATTCCAGAACTGCAACCATCTCCGAATTCAATTCACAAAAAACCGACTCCAAACGGAAGTCGAGCGAATCAAGCCCAATTTCGTAAATCAACACCCATTCCTTCCTGTATCTGTCACTTTTGCCCTTTGGCAGCACGAAGAATTTCATCCTCTTGGCCACGATTCCGCCGTACCATAACAAATCATCGTCCCTTGATCTCGTAACATAATTTGAATATTTGGAACCAAACCATGGCAACTGGATCAGCTGTACATGGCTTTCCACGTCCTTCGGATCGTAAACGGCGAGTCTCCAACCGGTCGAGTACCAGTGGAAAATGCCGTTCGCCACCACCGGAGGTCGCCGGACCAGACAGAACGGATCTCTCGCGGTGAGTACTCTCGGATCCGACCAAACGCCCGTGATGGAAGAGTATGTATCGATGTACACAGTGTTGTATTTAGCCGGCAAAAGATGTAAACCAGATCTGACGACGGTGTAGATCGGAGCGAGTTTGGTTGTGTTTTCTTCGCAGAGTAATCCGGTAGATATGGGGAGGTTGTGATTCGTTGGCGGCGGCAGTGAAACGTATGTTTTGGTGAACGGATTGATGACGTGGTATAATCTCCGACGATCTTCGTGACTGCAGAGGATTAAGCCGTTGGAGGAGTTGATGAAGTAACCGAATCTTTTGGGGATCGGTTCGATTAAACTACGGTTTGGAATAACAATTGGAAGGGTATTGCAGTGCTTTCCGGGTGAATTTAGCCTTTGGTCTGTGAGTCTCTGGAAGAAGGCAGAGACGCGAGCGCTACCAGAGCGGCGGCGGGCGGCGGCGCTGTAACCCCGTAGGAAGTTAGAATCCGTGAGGATAGTTCTCCATCTTTTTGAAACGCACAACAAGATGAAGATGGACTCCGGAGGCAACAAAACAAGGATCTCAATTAAAACATCTTTACCATCAAGTTTTTCCAGTAATAAATCTGTTTCTGAATCTATACTCACTGCCTCCATCGTCAATACTCAATTTTTTTAATGTATGTCTATAAATTTATAGTATAACTATTGAATAATTAATTTTGGTATATTTCCTACTATGATTTTTCATAATTTTTACCGTAAATGAATAGAGTAAAAAATATAATTAATTTTGGTATATTTCCTATATAAGAAAAACTTCTTGCTTTAAAATCAGTATTCGAAAATAATTGTGATTATCAAGATAAGGATGTACGTATGAGATATTATTTGAAAATAGATTATGATAAATAAAGTATAGATTTGATTTCAAATATTATTTACTTAATTGAGAAATTTGTTAATAATATATAAATAAAATTAAACGAGGAAATTATTTATTAGATTTATGTATATAGATAAACTTAAATTTCATCATTTTCAGAGTTTAATACTCCCTCCGTCCAATTTCATTATTTCCACTTTGTTACCATTTTTAGAAACAATACTATTCATACTACTTTATCTCCACCCTCCTACCATCACTTATTTACCCACTTTGTCATTCACTTCATTCATAAACAATCATTTATTTATAAATGGACCCCACAATACCCTATCATACCCTTAACTTATCTACTTTATGAATAAACTAATCAATATTCATTAAAACTCGTGCTCAGAGAAGTGAGCATAATAAAATCGGACGGAGGGAGTATAAAAGATACTCCCGCCTATTCATTTTACAGGTCGTTTTAATGAGGGGATAGAGTGAATACGGAGTATAATTTATGTAAATAGGTTGTTTTGAACGAGGGGATAGAGTGAATATAATTTATGTAAATTATCATAAATGTAAATTTTATTCAAATTATGTAAATAGGTTGTTTTGAACCAGGGGATAGAGTGAATATAATTTATGTAAATTCATCATAAATGTAAATTTTATTCAAATTATGTAAATGTAACTCTTTACGGCACTTTAACATGTTCACTGATTTTAGCTGGGTTTTTTATTTTTATGATTTTGATGACTGGTATTGCTACACTATTCGATAGGCATAATTTTATTTATTGGAATTCTTAATCAACTAATATTAAAATGGAAGAACCCAGACCAAAAAAAAAAAGACCTCTAATTTCATTTCTTCTGTTTTGAATTGATGAGAGAAGACTTTTCATCTTAGGCCTTGCTTGGCGTTTTTGAGATCAGTTTCCCAAACTAAAATTTACTTTAAATAAAATTATGACGATCATTATACCGACTGTTAAAGAAGTACTGTAAATAGTTCAGGCATGCCAAAATTACAACAGAATACAAACAGGGTTTTTGTATTAAGATAGTAAAAAGCTCTGCAGTAAAATGTGTAATTTCATCCCCATCCCCTCATATCAAATAATTTAACTAGTTCCCTCTAAAGAAAGCTATAAACAAGTTCAATGAATTCCCACATGCTGAAAAAAAATAACACAAGTTAATTGCTCCTCCATCATTGCTCAGAAACTGAAGATACTTTCCGGGATATCATCGACTCCGCTATATGAATAGCTCTTTGAGACCCTGTGATGGTAACTTTCCTGCAACACGAGTTAAAGAGGTATGAACTTCTATTAACCACCAGCAAACAGTATAATATATACATATGATACAGTAGGAGTAGAATGCAATGTTTACGCACCTATCTGATGTCCCGGACATGAAATCACCCCTCTCTGATATCTTTATCCTTGCCCCGCTAAGCTGCATTTACGCAAAAAGCTAATTATATACAGATTCTTCTACATCTGTTCTTTTAGTATATTTTTAGAAAATATGGAGTATTTATGAAAATGAGTATAAATACAACAAAGAATTATGAAACAGAAAGGAGAGGAAAAAAGAAAATGAAAAATATAGCCATTGAAAGAATGGCAAAGTGAAATATAACTAGTTAAGAAAACAAAATTATATAGCCTAGTTGGGGAATAAATTGACTAAGGTGCCCTTTTGTAAAAGACATGAATTTTGTCTCCATGCATCCCAAGCCATTCATGGAAACAAGTTTCTCCATGTCCTAGGGCTTGCAGAGATTAGAGAGACGGAACTCGTATTTTTAACTCTTTAAACATTTGAAGTGGAAAATAGCTAAATCCCATTTTTCCTCTCTTTTGGCCTTTGGGTGAATAGGTGGCTATTCAAATTTGTGCAGGCAAAATCATCTACGCACAAGTTGCACCGTGCAACTGGTGCTGCAATTTTGACTCATTTACAAAAAAATATATATATAATGAGAAGTGTTAGATCATATGAAGAAAGATATTAGTTCATACAAAAGTACTAGTTTGTAGGTTAAACATTACTAGTGCCTTTTCAATATTATGTGCTGGTATTTATCATCACACGAACTAATACCTTTCAACCATTTTTTCAGTGATTTGCGAAAAAAATATAAAAAGCAGTTTGGTTGAATTTTTTTAGTCAAAATTAGGTTAAAAATTGCACCAGGTGCACAATGCAGCTGGTGCATCGAACTCATTTATGGGGTTCAAATTGCCCATGTTAGAAACCCACATTTACTGAATCTAAATAATACAGACCTGACTCATCTCCATAATGTTCCTTCCACCACGGCCAACAACTATTCCAATATGTTCATCTGGAATGCCAATAGTTATAGAACTGGTCCCTTCCTGTGGCTGCTGCACAATGCACTTACCATTAGTTAGTTAAACACCATGAGTTCACACAAACTTTAAAGGGGAATGGAAAAAAGGAGCTGCCACACAATGATAATCATGGAACTAGAACATTCATAGTAACTCGTAAGAACATAAGTTTTCCTCAAATAAAATACGAGATGGACATATTTAATTTATTCCAATACAAATATACAATGTGAAGGAGAACCAGCACACTTCATTCGAACTAGACAATGTGATTCATAGTTTACCACTTCAGATCCCATATATCTATGAACACTTTGAAAGTAAAAGCAGAAGTAGCATAAGGTTCAAAACCGTTGATGTGGGAATAGAATCCCCAGAAATTAATTAGCACGAAAATGATGATAATACATAATGAGAGTGTTTCAGCTAAACAATTATATTTGGGCGCACCTTGCTTGGGAACCTATTGTTCTGATACTTCCCTCCAGCGCCATTTGGTCCGTAGTTCATCCCGTTGTATGCAACAGCTAGAAAAGAAAGTTACAAGAAATGACCCAACCATGAGAACATTGATTAAAATCTTTACAAACACAATATCTATATGGGTAATTACGATAACTGACCTTGATTTTGACCTATTATTAAAAGGTTAAAAAATTTACTAATACTCATTTGAAGCACTACAGAAAAAACCCTTCTAAATATTACTCCCTCCGTCCCGGTGAAAGCTACCCATGAGCTTTGGGCACGGAGGTTAAGAAATGATAGATAAGTAGATGTATTAGAGGTGATGTGATTGAGAGAAAGAAGAATATAATGAAATGTGAGAGGGAGTAGTTTGCCAAAAAAGGGGATGGGTAGCTTTCATTGGAACGGACAAAAAAAAGAAAGTTGGGTAGCTTTCACTGGGACGGAGGGAGTACTATCGAGATGACTCATAACAGTAGAAATTTGAATTAGCAATTAAACAGTTAGGTACCGCGTCTACTTGGATTTCCATCTAGAGTTCATTTGACATTCTAGCACCTCAAGAAGATAGTGTACAACAGGAAGCATAATAATATATTGAAGTCCAGACAACAGTTTCACAATCAAAGCTGATAATTAGCAGGGATTTAAAAATTAAAAAAAATATCAGAATAATATGTTACACCAGTTAGCATGATCTAAAATCATATGTCCAGTTAGCATTCTGATTTTGTCCAATGAATATTTTAGATATAGAAAATAAAATGGGGGCTATGTTTACATAATCATACAGATAAATACCACAATTTGGTATACCAATATAAGTTGTGCTGAGCATATTGACGATAATGAATATCACTGTCAATAAGAAGCATCACATGCACATAAACAAAGGATACAACTAGTTGACAGGTGCAACGGTTATTACAGGTGTATAAATAAGTTCAGATGCAAAAAATATAACTTAACTTATGAATTGCCAGAATATAGTAATGTTGCCTGATAACTTCTCAAAGTATCACACAATAATTAATTTTTAAAACTCACTAAGAATTAAGAACTGGGGTAAAATAGACTGATTTCTACACCATGTGTGCAAATTTTACGTCAAACTATACCAAATGGTGATGCATCATTGTTTTCATCAATTGAACTCCTAGCAACATGATATATCCAAATTCACTTGCAGAAACAGTTTGCCTTATATGAGAATAGATCACAAAGACAACAAAGCTAGGAAAGGTACAACTTGACGCAGCTATCACAAGCATGGCCAATGTGCTAGAGCCTAATAGCATATTGTTCCTTACTGACTTATGTCTGCGCACAATTACTTTAAATTTCCAATTACAAGTGAATGGAAGAAGCTATTATTGATGACGATCTTAAGTTTACACTGGAAACTAGTGGCCTCTAGTCAGGAAGTAATTAACCCAAAAGCATGGGGAATAGGAGCATCTTATTTGGCAGAAGTGCATTTTTTAAGGTGCTAGCAAATTTCTAGGAAAACCCACCGTAATAAAACGTCTATAATATGGTCCAGAATTTAATTTTGCACCCTGTGGACATCATTTGTTCTTGTGAAGATAAGGTTCAAATTTTATATATTAACAATGTGAAGGTTGCTATCAAAAAGGTATATTGGCAATTACATTCATGGTGTTTGGTGCATGCATTAATTTAAGAGCTTCTTCTAAAGCCTTCAAATTACCATTCCTTTTCTTTCACATGGGTGACCTACACTGAAGATCATATACTTATAGAACTGAGTCTTTTTTATTTATATGCTAGTGGCATGAGGAATAAGGATATAGATATTTGTCTAATTGTGTAACCATTACTAAGTTATCAAGTTACGTAGTTACACTTAAACATGAAACGATATCGACATATTTCTTGATTCATCATAGGCCTAGTTCATTTACAATAGAACATATCCAATTATCAGTCATTAATACAAAAGATTGCTTGTGTCAACCATTGGGGGTGAAAAAATAGAATAAAAGTGGCAGTGTCATCAAAAAGATGCATTTAGTAAAATTTACCAGCATAAGGAAATGGAGTGTTTGCAGACTGCCGATAATGTTGATCATCTCCCAATTTCTCTAGGATAAGCTCAACTGCCCGCATTTGTTCGTCTAAAGCACCACCAACCGTCACCAACCTATCATGCAAGCCAGGGTAAAAGTTGTCCTGGGGAGATATCTTAATGCTAGCCCTGGAGTCTTCAATCAATGACCTGTTCCAACAATTCAATAAAGCCTCAGTCAAAATATATTTAGGATTTTTATGTGAGCATGTTATCTTAATCTATCTTAAGCTGCGCAAGAAAACAATGTCTAGGTACCGTCAAAGATCAGCTTCACTCGTGAGATCAACTTATAAAAGGGACCTACTGGTCATCTTATCCTTTCTGACTATTTAGGTTCTGCCTATTGCAATCCTTGAGAAATTGGAATTCTCTTCAAATGCTCCAAACCAACAGCAAAACAGATTCTTTATCAACTTCATGACTTGCTAAATAAAATTGTGTACCATAAAGCTTTGCAATTCTTCAGTAACCATTTTCCTCAACTTCTCAGGTTCTGGGAAATTTTACTCATTCCAAAATTTCCAGTTATCAGGGTTGATTATTTTGCTGTTCACTATTTTGTTGTGTTTCCCCATTCCAGAAAAATTCAACTAAATTATTAGGAGATTCTGCTCGTACGTTATATAATGAGGGATTTTGATAATTCCATTCGGGCATAAGGGCAATGAGTTCTTTTAAATTTCATATTTATGTGCATTTGCTGAATCTTATGATTTCACAGTACTTTAGTAAAAGTCGTTTGCATATGCTTTGCTTAAGGTTTCACAGTGCTTCTCTTAAGACTGTCCAAAAAGGCGAGATTTTAAGTTTCTACAGTTCTGTATTTTTGCTTTCTCAATTTCAGAATCCAAATGGAGTGTTATGCTTTCTCATTCTTAACACCAGTCTATCAATTCATGAATTGAACTTCCCAGTCAGGCGTCAGCCATGGAAACTAGGAAGAACTCTCTGGATAAAGAAGATAAAACATAAAGTAAAGCTAACATCTGCATATTTCTTCTTCTAAGGTTACAGACGCAGGCAAAAAAAATAGTACGGAGTAGTTACTAGTTACTAAAACATTTCAGATGAGAGCTTTAAATTAATATAAGCAAAGTGTCAACCATATTCTGGCCATAATGTTAAAAGAGTGACTTTTTCCTGCAGGCTAGAGTCTAGCAGAACATCGTTAAGATTAAATGTGTTGGAACGGTCACAAACATTCTTCTGAGAGCATTAGAATACGGGTTTACCATCCAATTAATAAGTTTAGACCCTGCATCATAAAACTTTGCTGGAGCAATTCCATGTACTGTCATCATTGATGATTACTTACACAAAAACATCAACCTAAAGGAGATATATTAACATAGTAATTCAATAAGTGCACTAACCTTATAATGGCTCCACCCTTCCCAATAATTCCACCACAAGAGCTATTGGGTACAACCAGTTTAATTTTCGACTCTGGATCGCCCTGACCACCATCCTCAACATAAAACTAACCAAAGCAGCCAGCGTATCTGATTAGTAATACATCCAAATACTCATCTCAAAAGCTGTTAAAACACTTCCCTTACCTCATCCAGCAATTTGGACAGAATGAGATCAACTGCTTTTAATATGTCCTCCACTGCTCCAGAGACCATTATAATCCTATCAGACGTGCCAGGAAAGTATTCAAAATTGCGTGACAACTGGATGCGTGCTCCAGATTGTGACTGAATTTCGTTGATCGTCGAGCCTCCCTTTCCTATAACAGAACCAGCCTCAGCATTTGATAAAAGGAACCTAATATGAATGGTCTTCTCTTCATTCTCTGTCCAATAACAAAACAAAGAGATAGTTAAAAAAAATGCATAATGACAATAGGAACAGTAGTTTTGGTAATAATTAAACATGCAACTGTAAAATGGAGAAGATAGAGTAAGCATGTTTAAAATACATTTTTATAAATGTGGAAAAGAAATTGCAGGGTAGTTAGGGAGTGTTTGCTAACTCAATTGGAGGGAGGCAGAATCACTTTTTTTTAAAGCTGCCCTCTCACAGCTTTAGCTTCTAATAAGTGCTTCTAAGCTGTTAATAGAGTTTGCAAACACTCCCTTAGTCCCATTCTATAATGAAAGTCAAGGCCATATGTGCCAAGGAACTTCTATGAGAGAAGGTTCAGTATCTGTCAACATAACTTTCATACTTGTAAATAAGGCCAATTGCGCTGTTGAGCATGCAACCTAGAAACCGACTCACAAACTGGAAATGCACACAACCAGACTTTTACACACACAGGGATCATGCAATTATGATGCATCAGTGTACAAACCACATTGGATTGATAACTCATACACCACATCCTCTGCTTTATACCCCCTGCCCGACTGCCCCCAACAAGTTTATTGAAAAGTATAGACACTAGAGACACTCATTAAGTGAGCACATCAATGATACTTGACTTAAGAGAGAACAAATTCCAACCATGCTGTCTACAGAATGCACATAACTAACTCCATACACAACACAAGAGTAGACCTTTCACCCCAAGATAGATATAAATACTCAGGCTATGATCATTGACAAATAGCCAAATCACATGATTTTATGAATGAAGCAGAAGAGCACATAGGAACATAAAGGGCAAGAAACTTAGATGAAGTCCAGGATGCATAGAATTAATCCTACCCAGATTGAGAACTCAGTCTCTTGACATAGCAGCTTTAACTCCAACACAAGGTTATCGTTTTATATTAGCATTGTCTGAAAGCTGATTTATTATAGTAAGTGCTGCTGTTGTTTATTAATTCTGAATACTGATGTTTTTCAACTTTTCATGCAATTTTTAGAGCTTGAAGAAGTAAAAATGTTAACAGGTCTTTTCAGTCTATAAATTCCATATGCATCCCTACATTTAGTAAGTTTTTATTTCTGCACATAATTACTTTTAAAAAGGTTAGATACAAAATCCCACAACAAATAGCTCATCAGAGGCTCAGAGCTATGAGAACTTCTAGGACTTCACATATGCAGCTGACAAAACTTGGAAAGATACCCACAAAGAAGATAGTTCCATTGCACCTTTAAGACTAGATCACAAGAATGCAATTAAATTTGCTTTAAACCTGGCTTCAATAAAGTCAAAGCCCTGAAACACTGAAGCAGTATAGATTTGTTTTTTGAGAAATGAGAATATCCACTTGTCAAGTGACTAAAACTGTATATCTAACTACACTGTAGTTATGTCAGAACTTAAGGCACAGATTTAAATTGCACAGCACACATATCATGCTCTTCAATTACAAAGTAATATCGTGAATGTTTTGTGGGAAAACTTTTCACGCTCCTCCAATAAATGTTAGATGTATTCTAATATCCAAAAGTTTGAAATAAATGTGAAGTATAAATTTCATGCCATTTTTATAGTTTTCTCATTAAATTTTGTTTTTAGAATTTCACATGTATTTTGATGAAATTGTTATAGAATTCAATGCCAGCACCCAATATCAAATAAAAACAACATTAATAATCACAAGCAAACAACACAACCACTGCCAACTTCAATCAAGGGAGAAACCTAACTAATTACATCGCAAAACCACAATGATAACACATCGTAATTACACGCGACTAAACAATAAATGAGCTAACGAAATAATAAATTTCACATCGAATCAAAATTTTATCCAATAAACAGATCCGGCACCACAGATCTTCCAACTAACGTACAAAAGTCAAATTAAAACCATAAAAATGCATGTAAAAAAATAAAAAATACGTAGAGAGACGGAAAACCTGGAGGCGGCGACGGTTTGCGAGGCGAAGATTCGTTCTGCTGAACCTCAGGTGGCACCTCACTGTATGCAGCTTTATCACCTTCCATTGCCATAATTCCTGTATAATTTTGGATGTAAACAGCTACACTAAAATGTATATGTTGATAGAGAATATAGAGTATATATGGTTAGAGTGCTTGAAATCTGTAGAGAGAAGCCAGAGTTGAACTTTCGTGATATGATTTTTTTAATTTATTTAGGATGTTGCTTTTTTTTTTCTTTTTCTTTTTTTTTTTTAAGAATGTTGGATTTCTTTGGGGGAAGGAAGTACTGTATCGGGCCTCTAGTGATTGCTATGGCCCAACATTTTCGGGCCTGCGCCGATTGCTAGGGCCCAATCCATATAGTTCCAATGATCATTGCCCCGACCAATTAAAATGTGGGATGGGGTATATACCCCTCTAACTTTGTTCAATGCACTCCCCCGATACACGCACTCCCCCTAAAACTGATAAATTATACATGCACTCCCCTCAAATTACCCATAATGCCCTTTCTCTAAAAACTCATCATAAATACACCCCAGCACTTAAAAACCCTCTTTTCATCTCCTTCCTCCCCATTGCAGCCGCCGACCAAGCGCCGCCGCCTCCCACCTTCGTTGGCCGCGTCGCGCCGCCCTCACCCCCGCTGGCCGCGTCGCGCCGCTCACCCCCGCTGGTCGCGCCGCGTCGTGCGACTCTTTCCTCTTTTTTTTTTCCTAATTTTTCTGCCGCCGACGTTGAGCCACCCCATCCGCCGGAACGCCACTGCCGTTGAGCCCCCCGCCCGCCGTTACCGCTGGTCGCGCCGCCGCCCTCACTCTCGCTCCGCGTCGCTGTCTGCAATCTTTCTTTTCTTTCCTTTTTTTTTCCTGCAACAAATCCCTTCCCCACCCCAAACCCGTCGCCGTCGCCGCCTCCACCTTTTCTCCCGGTTTCCGCTGCCGTTCCCCCACCCAGGCCAGTTGCAGGCGAACAAACAGTTCAGGTTTTTTTTTTTTTTTCCAACTATTTTGGATCGCCTAAAAACATTCTCGTCGATAATAGGGTGTCGATGTGAGTGTTTTTGGGCGATCTAAAATGGCCAAAAAAATTTTGTTTTCTTAGTTTTTTTTTTTTGGTCGACCAAACAGAGTCGACGGGAGTGTCTTTGGTCGACAAACCAGTGTCGACCAGAGTTTCTTTGGTCGACTCTGGTTTGTCGTCGATTTTTTCTTTTTTTTGTGCGGCGGTTCGACGGCGGCCGTTTGTGGGGTGGCGGCGGCTGCAGCTCGTCAAATTAGGGCTATGGTTAGTTTAAATTTAAGGGGAGGGTTAGGGTTAGTTTAAATTTAAGGGGAGTGTATCTATCTTTTTCTATTTTAATAGAAGGGTAAAACCGGTATTTTACATGAATATTTAATTAATAAATTTGGAAGGGTAGTGTATCTAACAAAGCTGGAGGGTTATATACCCAGATATTAAAATGAATGGTTATCAATTGGGTTGGGCTATATACCCCTCCAGCTTTGTTTAATGCACTCCCCCGATACTTACACTCCCCACTTTATACCGAAAGGATACATGCACTCCCCCCAAATTACCTTTTATACCCTTTTCTCTTAAAATTTCTAAGATAAATACACTCCCCCACAAAAACTCTAATTTTACTAAACCCTAATTTTTTTCCTTTAATTTCTCCCCCAACTCATTCTTTCTCCTCTCTTCTTCATCCTCAACTTGTCGCCGCCCTTCATCCATCGCCGCCTTTCCTCCATCGCCGCCCTTCGTCCGCTGCCGCACGAAGATGGGTAAGGTATTTTTTTTTATCTTTTTTCTCTGTTGCGCGCACAAGGCAGCGGCGGCGGCCGATCTCCCGCTAACTAGCGCCGCCGCCGCTCTTCGCCCGACCCCCAAGAAGCGCCGCTCGTCCTCCCCCTTCGTCCAGCCTCCGCCGCTCGTCCTACCAGGTAAGTTTTTTTTTTTTTTCGGGGAGAAATTCTCCCGTCTCTAACTTTTTTTCTTTTCTTTTTTTTTTAATTTTCGACAATACTTAGTCTACCAAAACCACTCCCGTCGATAAATTATTGTCCATGGGAGTGTTTTTGGTCGACTCAATATTGACAAAATTTTCAATTTTTAAATTTTTTTTAAAAAAAAATTCTTTCGAAAAAATCTTATTGACAGGAGTGTTTGTGGTCAACCAACCAGAGTCGACCGGAGTGTTTGTGGTCGACCAACCAGAGTTGATCGGAGTGTTTTTGGTCGACAAATCAGTGTCGACGGGATAAAGTTTGGTCGACTCTGGTTTGTCGAAAATATTTTTTTTTTTATTTCTAAAATTTTATTTGAGGTGGCGGTAGGTGCCGGAGGTAGGACGGTGGCCGGAGGTTTGGCGGCGGCAGCCGGAGGTTGGGCGGCGGCGTCGGCGTTCGGTGGGCGACAGACTGGCTAATAACTCTCAAATTAGGGTTAGGGTTATAATTAGGATTAGGGTTAATTTAATTTATTGGAGTGTATGTATCTTTTGTATTTTATGAAAATGGCAAAATAAACATTTTATATAAATATTTAATTAATAAAAGTGGAGGGGGAGTGTATTAAACAAAGTTGGAGGGGTATATACCTCAAACCTTATCAATTTAAATTTAATATTTCCTCATATTCAAAAATATACGTCATTTGCATGATGACACATATATTAAAAAGATAAATGATTTCTCATATTATCCTTAATTAATATTTGTACTTTACATTAAAACAAGAATACATTTATGTAATATTAATTGATCTTAAGGGTAATTTAGGATTAAATACAATGAATTTACATTGAAAAGTACAAAACGTCATATATAAAGAATACAAAAGTTCAAAACGACATATATTATGAATAGGAAGGAGTATACTCCAAGTTTCCAACCCCGTATTGTTTGTCGTTTTTTTTACGATTTCAATGATCATTCGAGTAATTCAATTTTTACGGTGCAATCGATCGAACCATTAATGCGTAATCAATTTTGTTGATAGTTGTTTTGTCGAATCGGGTTTAATATTTGAATGTGGATAATAAATGGATAACGCTTAATGTAAATGTAAGAACAATGATCGATAAGAAGAACTTGAAAACACACATTGTGTTTGTATTAATGACTTGTAATAAACAAGATTCGAACCATTTACAATAGATCTTCACCTTCAGTCTCCTCTGACTCCCCTTCGTCCATTAAGTCGGCGTCCGCTTGCCCTCCCCCTTTCTCCTTCCCTTCGTCCACCAAGTCCGGGAGGCTTAGGTCCGTGTATTTGTTATTATTACTGTCCAGTCCATATAGACTCACTCTTCCGAACTCATCCGCTCTTGAGGGTCCAATCTCCTGAAACAAGCAATTCAAGTCCAAACTAAATGGGCCTGCTTTTGGTCCAATAGTGTTACTCGGCACCCCGCTTCCAATTAGCTCTTCTTCAATTGGGGTTTTTTCTGAAATGTTAGCCCAACTCGCTATCATCCCTTGAGTACTTAGGCCCCAAATATAAATCAATCGATGAATTTTCCCCTTCTGTATTGATATTTAACATACTCGCCCGACCGTTTGGAGTCTTGGGAGTCTCTCCGAGGTCCGTTATTGCATCTGAAATCCCCTTTTCCAAGATATTTGGCGTCATGATATTTAATGTTCTCTCTCTCTGGTTATGACATCATCAGAATTACGGGACTGTTCTCCTTCCCCGATTTGCTTCGTCTCCGGTGACCGGATAATCGTCGTCATGTCTGCCATCTCCCAATCCTCGTCATCATTCGCAACAATGCCCATATTCTCCGATTCCCATGAGTCCACCTCGAGCTCGTAATCCTCGTCTTCTTCTTTTATCCTAATGTCGTGGATCCGACCGTTTATCTGCACGCGTATAGGCATTCTTGTGATTTCCAGGAGAGATGTTCTAATCAAGAACCGAGTGTACTGGAGGTTTGATTTATTGACAGTATCCTCATCAATCTTCACGATGCTTCCGAACTGTATCACTATCAACCTAAAGAATTTTATATTCCAAACTTGAAGAGGTATATCGTACCAATTCGTCCACACAACTCTACGGCTCACTGGATGCTCTAGTGCCCACGATTCCACCCTTTCTAACCACCGCATCACCCATTCCCTTTGCTCAAGGTCTGCTACCCCGTAATCCTTGTCCTTCAATGGTCTGATCAAAATCGAGTCACCTCCTAGGGTATAGATCTTCCATCCTTCATCGCATTCCTTCATTATGTCCTCACCACATTCCGGCCAAGAGAATTGATCTCTAATATTCCCAGGAAACTTTCTTTTAGCCACATCCTGTCCTCCTCGGTTGAAACATATTTTGTGTCTTTGAAATTTTCTATGTCGTCTGACTTCCGAGCCCGATCTCTCTTATCATGAGTATAAATTCTTTGTTTCTCCCCAGTGCCCGTATCTAACACGATATGCCTAGATGCATTTTTCTCCTTTATGGTGTCGATATACGATATCTCGTATCTCCTAGTGCCAGATTTCCCTTCCGCAATGTTATAACATTTGGTTGTGGGTCTAACGAACCTTGAGAGGTTTGCTCTGATTTTATAGGAGCCAAACTAAATATTATTTAGTTTCAAACGCATAGTGACACAGAATTCGGACGTAAAACATCTGCATTTATGGGGACTTTAACGCCATAAGTTGCATGGAAGAGAGAGTCGGGAGAGGCGAACGAGAAGATAGATGGGATATGGTAGATTTTGGGGATTTCATCTGTCAAGCAAACTTAACAAACTTACCTCTTTCTGGAAAGAAGTTCACTTGGTACAGGCCCGACGGGACATGTAAAAGCCGTTTGGATAGGGTATTAGTGAATTTAGAATGGGTCGTGAATTGGTCGGACGCGTTACTGAAGGGGTTTGAGCGCTCGATATCGGACCATTGCCCGATATACACAGATTTTCAACAGAAATATTGGGGCCCAAAACCTTTTAGATTTTTTAATGCCTGGATGAAACATCATAACTTCAAAGATTTTGTGAGCAGTAAGTGGGGGGAATACACAATATATATCCAGGGATAGAGCAGTTATATCTTGAAGGAAAAGATAAAACTACTAAAAGGAGATTTGAGAGAATGGAATAGAACGGTGTTTGGATGTCTTGAGATAAAAATAGAGGAAAAAAGAAAAGAAATAAATTGATTGATTGAACACACTCGATGACATTTTTGGGCTTGATGGGAGGGAGGACGATAGAAGAAGGGAATTACTTGCTGGAATCCAGAATGATCTAAGGTTCAAAGAGGATCAATTACACCAAATGGCGAAGGTGAAGTGACTGAAAGAAGGGGATATGAACACGAAAACCTTTCACAGGATTATAAGTAGAAAATTATGAAATGTTATTAACGGTCGGTATATCAATGGTTAGTGGTCTGACTCGGTTCAGGCTGTAAAACAAGAGATTTTTAGACATTTTAACACCCACTTTAATTTTGGTAGTTTTGTTAGGCCTAGAATAACACATGACATGATCAGGCGAAAATTGGACTCTTGTGACAATGTGTACCTTACAGCGGAGTTTGCCTAAGAGGAGGTGAGGGGAGCTATTTGGGATTGTGAAATATCAAAAAGCTCGGGTCTAGACGGCTTCTCTTTGGGATTTGCTAAAAACGGAAATCCTTCAGATGATGCGGAGTTTCATTAGCACGGACGTTTGGTGAAAGGTTTGTATAAGATTATACCTAAAACACTAGCTAGGCGTTTAGCAAAAGTATTGGAGATGGTCATTTCGGAATGTCAGTCTGCCTTCATAAGTGGGCGACAAATTATGGATGGAATCCTAGTAGCACACGAGGCAATATACGAAGCTAAAAAGAAGCGCAAGAAAAGGGCTTTATTCAAAGTGGACTTTGCAAAGGCCTATGATTCGGTCGAGTGGTCCTATCTTGACAGCATGATGGAGGGCATGAATTTCGCACCAAAGTGGAGGAGGTGGATGAGAGAATGTGTCTCAACGGCAAGTGCGACAATGCTTGTGAATGAGAGTTCATCGAGGGAATTCAAACTATAGTGAGGGCTTCGACAAGGGGGTCATTTATCGCCTTTTTTATTTCTCATTGCAATAGAGGGGTTGAATATCTTGGTGAACAGGGCAGTGGAAAATGACCTTCTAGAACTTATCAATATAGGGAGAAATAAAATACAGGTCTCGTTGCTGCAGTATGCGGATGATACGATGTTCTTATGCAATAGAAACTGGAAGGATGTACGGGCAATTAAATTTATCCTTAAGTTGTTCGAACTAGCCTCGGGTTTAGGTGTAAATTTCAACAAGTGTAGTTTAGTGGGGATCCATATGGGCGACGAGGATAAGTAGGAGATGGCTAATTTTCTGAGATGCTCCACGGGATGTCTTCCGATGGAATTTATGGGAATGAACGTGGGATTAAACCACCACAAATTAGCCTCATGGGACGGGTTGCTCAAGAAGATATGGGGTAAATTAGTAGGATGGAAAGACAAACATATTTCGATGGGAGGAAGGGTTACACTTGTCCAGGCCATACTATCCTTAGTACCAACGTATTATCTTTCGTTCAATAAGATTCCAAAAACTACGTTAAGTGAGGTGAAGAAGCTTCAGAGAAACTTCCTATGGGGAGGAGGGACGGGCGAGAACAAGAAAATTCCTTTGGTAAACTAGGAAGAGGTGTGCAAAGACAAAAACAAAGGGGGTTTAGGCATAATGGACTTGGATCTTTTTCAACACCGCACTCCTTGGAAAATGGATATGGCGTTTTGCCACGAAAAAATAAAATTTATGGGTGAGAGTGCTGGAGTCACGGTACGGGGGATTTGAGTACGAGGAGATGCTCAGTCGCAATAGGAGGGGTCGCAGGATGGGCGAGTCCGTTTGGTGGAAAGAAATCCAAGATATATATAATGTGATAGGCGGTAGAGAAGCGAAATATAGGATTCTTAAAGCAGTAAGAAATGGTGAGAGAACTAAATTTTGGAGCGACGATCGGATTGAGGAAGGCGGGCCCATTACGGAAAGATTTTCGGAGCTATACAACATTAGTGGGCACCAAGATGTGGCGGTTAGCAACATGGGTTCATGGGAGAGTAATGAGTGGCATTGAGTAGAGTTAAAAATTGAGCTCGTCTCGACTCGTTATCGAGTCTAATAAGCTTAATGAGCCTATCGAGTCGGGCCGAGCCTAACGAGCCTAATGGAAATTTTTACAAAAAATTAGTTATCGAGCCTAACAAGTCGAGGTCGAGCTGGCTCGTTAGTAAATCGAGTATTTAACGAGCTCGGGCTTGGCTCATTAAGCTAAACGAGTCGAGTCTTATCGAGCCTTAACGAGTCAGGCCGAGACAAGTCTCGTTAAGGCTCGGTTCGAATAACAACACTAGTTGTGGGAGAGATAACTGAGCGTTAATGAGGCTCTTAAACTGACCGAGTTACTTATTTTTTTGGACATGTATAAACTCTCGCAGGGCTCGGAGATTCATGGAGTTAGGCATTTACGCCGGCTGGATCGTACTCCACTAGCATTGCGTACGCCAAATTGCTCGAGGAAAAGGAAGTCGAGGCTGGATCGTTATAGGTAAAAGAAGAATTCATAAATCTATGGAAAAATTATGCGCCCAGGAGGATGAAAATGATCGGGTGGAACACACTAAAAGGGAGCCTTGCAACAACTGACAATATTAGAAGAAGAGGAATCCAGATTGCTGAAGAAGAGGCGGCTTGTACACTTTGTGAGAACGAACCAGAAAGTAACGGACATTTGGTCATGGGCTGCAATTATGCAACAAAAATTTGGCAAGATTGTTACAAATGGCTGAAAATCAGTATGGGCCCTCACTCCAATATAAGAATCCACGCCTTGCAACATAGTGCAGCGCTCGGATCCGGTAAGACAAGGAGAAGGTTTATGTGTAGTTTATGGACATGCGTCATGTGTGAAATATGGAAAAGTCGCAACTCTTAGAGATTCAAGGTAGAACAACAAGACCCTACGAAGACTATGAAGAGCATAAAAATACATCTTTGGACCTGGTTAGGAGGGCAAATTTTATTGATTCCAAATTCATCAGTTTCAGCATGGTTCCATGACCCACTCATTTGCATCATTGAGTAAACGTTAGTGGGATAGACAACATTATACTCATTTGTATCTGTATTATAGACTTTACTTGTATATTCATGGGTTGAGTACCCCAAGTATTCGAGGTGGAATACGATACCTTTTACTGTTAAAAAAAAAAAGTTAAAAACTCTATTTATAGGGTAAGTTTATTGGGGACTATTCATAACTAACCCTGAACGGTAGTGAAAAAATGGTCATATGCAGAACTAACTTCGAGACTTGTAGAACACGTTGGAGAGATCTCTGGTGTGAAGACTCTGACGCTCAAGTTAAAAATTAGAAATTTCAATGATGATTTAGAAGACATTTAATTAGTGGTGGGAGTACCCTTCTTAACACAATATACACTTCAGTATTCTCAAGTGTATGAATTAATGAAGGAAGTCTTCTTCAATCGTGAGTGTTGTGTGTAATTTCATGTTTTTAAGCGTATGACTCAATGAAAACATAATATTAGTGTGTGTGTGTGTTTATGCATGAAAACTTATTCATAGTGAAGGTACGATTTGAATCTAAATATACATTTGGTGGAGGGGTAGCTCTGTCTCTCATCTTTCTCTTCACTAACTTTTTTAGATTCTCACTATGCTTCAAGTCCACAATCTGAATCCTTTAGTTAAGGAGTTCCAGTTCCCGCTATATTTTATTTTTCATAGTTGGCTTTGATCCAATTTCAATAAAGTCTAACTTTTCATTGCCTCTGGCCCTCAAACGTCTTCATGGGCTTGTGCCATAAGAGAGTCAGATGCCCATTTATTCCCATGTAGAAACTTTCTTGGTCAGATATCAAAGCTTATTCATCCAAATCAAAACAGATTGTAGAATGACTTGTCAAATCTTATTACAATAAGTGAAAATTATTCAATATTCAAACATTATTAAATAGAATAACCAAGATAAATAAGAAATAATATATATTAATGTTATTCTTGTATCCTAAGAGGATACAATATCTTTTCATATTTCACGTGTCAATATATCATTGGATGTCACATTTTATCCACATCAGAAACTGTTGGGATATTGATATCTCTATGTTTAGTCTTGATGTGTCGAACCACTTGTAATATGATAGGTTGAATTGAATAACCAACTTTGTTATTCATCTTGTCGTAATATCTCATCTGATAGTATCAGCCAATGGAGAACCCAGTTGATACGAATGTAACAACACACGTATGCTCAAGAGGAGAAGAGAAAACGAAGAAAATAAAAGAAGGATCAATTGATGGGGAAACTCGACTGATCATTTGAGGAAAAAATAGTTGAAAACCTATTAGCCGAGCGATTAGGTAGTTAAGGTTTAGACAACTGAGAAATGATATCAGCTGAATGAAACTCATATATCAACTAAGTGAAGGTCATCTGATAGGATCCGACGAGAAGTCTTATCAGAGTTAACATGAACCAATAGGAAAGTGACAACAAACAAAAATGGTCTGACAAAGATGAATAATGCACAATGCTTAAAAGTTAAAAAATAAAAAATACACGAATATTACAATGCAACATAATATTCGGAAGATCAACCAAAGATCTCATTCCTGAAATAATAGAGATTTGAAGTTGCTCTCTAACGATAACATTTCAAATCGACACTATATATATAAGTTAATTTCTCATATCTCAAGTAATATAGTTGATGCAAGGGTCAAACATAAAACATTATTTGCAGATTTATGAAGAAAAACTTGAAGGAACTTTAATGAAGATATTCAATGCATCCTCCTCATAGAGAGAGAGAACTTGCAAATTTAAGCCAGCTTATAAATCCATATTTAAAGCTTGGAGAGATTTTTCTAATCCTAGACTCCTAGCTTGGAGGCTAAATTGATTGTGAGGAAAAATCTCACCTAGTTTATATACTTCACAAACCGACTTATTCCTAAGTTTGTTAAGTGTTCTCTTGTAAAGTGCACTAGTACACACCCTTGCTAGTAGAGCATATTTCATATAGAGTGTATCAAACTCAACGTCTTATCCTTGGGACGTAAAAATACAAGTCCTCATGGTTTTATGGATTTGACTTCATAGTTGGGATGTGAGAGTGGATGTAAGTCTAGAGGCAGAACCACTATAAATCTATGCGTTCTTTACTAGTTTGATATAAATTGTCATGTTCATGCATAAACTTTCATTGCACGTTTTAACGACACAATTTTGTATCAGTTGATACCCCAATATGCACTCACTAGTCATGACAAAGCAATGACACTTGATCGATGATTCGGTTGTAAATTGCATAAGATTTCATGTGTTTTAGTGATAAACTTTGAGGGATTTTCATGCATTTTCACACTAATATGCTTGATTTGATTGAGAAAGGTGTTTGAGCTCGTTTTGTAGGAATACGATGTGAATTAGGCATTAAAATCGCAAAAATGAGTGGTCAATCATCATTTACACTCACTGGACTGAAGATATGATTGCACCATTGGATTCGTCTCGAAAAATGGAGTGGAATGAAAAAAAGAATCAAGTCAATCGGAGGTCGGAAGCTCGAGATATGAAGGGACGAAGACAGAGGAAGAAATCTGGGCCGAAGTATCCGCCCGACCGGGCCACAGTATCTGCACCCAACTTTTTGTTAAGTTCACCCACTGCGCATATTTTTGCAAATTTCAACTTACGAGAGTTCCGCCCGGCCGGGCCACTTTTCCCACCCGGCCGGGCCACTTTTCCCACCCGGCCGGGCCACCTGCTTCCAGCCCCTTTTGCGCACCCACATTTTTGATAAGTTCACCCCCGCGCGTATTTTTGGCCCAAATCAACTTACGAAGTTTTGGCCCGGCCGGGCCACTTTCCAGCCCGGCCGGGCCACCTGTTTCCAACTCATTTTCGGGGGTTTTGCCCAAATTTCTCCATATTTCAAGGACCTAATTGCAAAATTAATTCAAGACTTCTACCCCAACTATAAATAGACCAAATTTGAGTTTTAAAAGGGAGTCTTACTCCTTTTCCAAGCATTTTCTCACACACAAACACATAGTTAGTAGTGTTCTTCATTTTTAGTTTAATTTCTTCAATAGATTAGATAGAATAGTGGTTTTTACTTCAAATCAAGCTACGATTATCATCGGGCATCGTCTATTACATCGTTTTGTAGCTAAATTCGCATGATCAAGGTGATATTACTCTATTTTGCAATCCAATTTGGTATTTTCTTAATTTCTTCAATCTCTTGTTATTTTATTATGAGTTTGATGTTATTTGTTGTTGTAGCCATGGGATTCTCTTCTAGAACCATGGGCTAATCCTCAGTTGCCTTGGGTGTGGATGTTTTGATGAGAATTTAGTGTAATTGTGGATTAATTGCATGATTAGCTTATAATTTGGGTTCTTATGTTTCTAGAGTTGTACTTTGATTGATTCATTTGGTTGATTAACCCTATTAGCGAGCATGTTCGATTATGTTTATTGCAACGAGAGTTGGGTAGCATGATTGGGAGTGTGAGTGTGAGCTTTGGTCAATTGAATAGAAGTTAATTAGTAATTAGCTCACCCGAGAGGGGTGTTAATGGCTAGACCGACAACCTTAGACACTAAACAAATAGAGGTCGTCTAGGAGTTTGGTGAGAGGGCGTTTCATAAGCATTAGTAACCGTGTTGAAAGTGCTTATGCAACACTATCTTAGGAGCTTATGGTATTTGGTTAGATCCTATAATTGCTAATCAATGCACGATGTTTACCTATGCCTTTCGAGGGGGTTTGCACACTTATGTGATAGCCTTTAGCTTGACCCAAATTTGTCGTAAAATCATGTAATTGGTTCACTAGTTCACTTAATTGCTCACAAAACGGAAACACTCGAGGCAATACACTTCTCTTGCACTTTCCAACGAAAGTTAGATAGCTAGTTATTTCTTATCACTAGTTCTCATCACTTTAGTTAATTTAGTTTAATATTTTTTGTGCTTATTCCCGAAAATCCAAACAACATCATTTAGTTATTACAATAGCATGCATACTCGTAACTTTAGGGATTCACTTTCATTCAATTAAATCCTTGGAACGAACAAACTACTTGGTCGTACTTGCGTACTACAATCGAACCCATACGCTTGTGGGGATCGTATTGTCAAGTGCTTAAAAAGTGTTAAAAAACGATACAAGTCAATGGCGCCGCTGCCGGGGATTTAAGCGAGTGTTATTAGTGAAACTTAGAGTTTGTTAAGTGTTATTGGTAGTAGCATTTCTTTTTGTTTAGTTTGTTTTTGTTCATCTTTGTGGGCTTTGACATTTTCCTTTTGTAGGTGCATGATCACAAGATCACGTGGAGGAAACCTTGAACCATTAGACCTTGAGATCGAAGCACACGCAAGAAGAAGGAATCGAAGTAGAAACCGTCAAAGAGTCATAGAAGAACCACTTGAGATGGAAAACATTGAAGAGATGAATCCTCCACCGAATGGAGAAGATGAGCTTCAAAGGGAGAATCATCAAGTTGGAAATCAAGTTGGAGGGAATCCACCTCAAAACCCAAACCCACCACCAAATCTCCAATTTCCCAATCCACAATATCCACCTCAAAACCTCTTTCCATATCAAGGATACAATCCTTATCCTTATCCACCTCCACAACAAGCCTACTATCCACTACATCAACACCCATATCCTCCTCCTTACCAATATCCTCCACCTCAACACATTCAAGAGGAATACATCCCTCCTCCTCCACATATGGAAGAACCTCAACGTGTTTACCATGGAAGGCCAATGAGGGAATATTTTGAGCCTCAACCTAGGGAGCATTACGATGGGTTGGCAAGACCAAGGGTGGAGGCAAACAACTTTGAGATTAGTGCCTCTTTATTAAGGATGTTGAGGGAGAGACAATTTGAAGGAAGGACGGAGGAAGGATTTGAGGAAGACCCGAATGAACATCTTGCTCAATTCTTGGAGATAGCCGACACTCTCAAGCAAAATGGAGTGTCGGAAGATGCTAAAAAGATGAGGCTATTTCCGTTTACATTGTCGGGGAAAGCAAAAGCTTGGGTACAATCAAGCATTCCCGCCGGAGAAGTGAGGACGTGGGAAGATTTGAAGAAAATATTCCTATTGAAGTACTACCCTCCTTCAAAGACGATGGAAGCCAAGCAAAAGATCTCTACGTTCAAACAAGGTCCAAATGAGGGAATCAAAGAAGCATGGGAAAGATTTACAAGTCTTCTCATCACATGCCCCCATCATGGTTTCCCAATTGAACAAACAACTTGTTGGTTCGTTGGTAGGTTGCGATTGGAAGATCAACACCACATTGACGCTTGTGCGGGGGGTTCAATTTGGATGAAATCGGTAGAGGAGATCAATGACATCATAGAAGGGATAGCAAGCAATACTTTCAAGACGAGAGTAGACCGTGGAGCACAAAATCGGGTAGCCCAAGTGGATGCTAATGATAGCATAAGAGCAATGATGTCTACACTCATTGAAAAGGTAAATGTTTTATCTCAAACAAGAGATAATCATTTATCTTTTGTGCAAGAAGATCCTCAATTGGGACATATGGAAGAAGTGCAATACATGGGTCAACAAGGATATCCACAAAATTTTCAAGGGAATCGACAATATCAAGGCCAACCACCATATCAAAATCGTGGTCAAGGATATCAAGCTCCTCCCCAAAACCGATTCCAAGGGCAATCTTCATCATCTCAAGGTCAAGGGGGACCATCCCCTCAATACCAAGCCCCTCAAAACCCGAATTTTCAGAGGAATGAGAATTTGTCATATTCGAATCCTAAAGGTGCTATTCAATATCCTCCCGGATTTGATCCCGGAGCAAAACTCCCAAGTGGAGAAGGAAAGTCCTCCACGGATGAGCTTCTTGCACACCTCATGAAGAGGATGGATATGAGTGACAAGAGATTTGAAACAATTGAGAAGAAAGTCGAAGCAACCGAGTCCATCCTTGCTCAACTCTTGAGTAATCAAAAATCAATGGAATTCCAATTGGGACAATTGGCAACTTCCATTGGATCTCAACATATAAAAGGTAAATTGCCCTCAAACACCGAGGTAAACCCACGTGAGCATTGTAATGCTATTACAATTTCAAGTGGTGAACATTATGGAGTTTCTTCAATTGAATTGGAAGATGGTGAAGTGTTGAAGGCAAAAGAAAAGGAGGAAGAGGAAAAGAAGAGGATAGAGAAAGTTGGAAGTGAAGAGGTTGCTCCAAGAATTCCAAAGTGGAGAATTGCAAAAGATTTGAAGAAGAAGAAGCTTGAGGTACCTTGTGATAAATGGGGGGTGCCCATTACATATGAGCCACTTCCATACCCGGGAAGATACATGAAGAAAATGGATGAGAAGTTTGGGAAGTTTTTGGATATCTTCAAGAAAATCCACATTGATCTTCCACTTTCGGATGCTTTAGAGCAAGTACCTCATTACATGAAGTTTCTAAAGGATGCAATAGCAAACAAGAAGAAACTAGTGGATGATGAGAAGATCAAGTTGACCGAAGAGTGTAGTGCCATCCTTCAACGAACTCCTCCCGAAAAGCTCAAGGATCCGGGTAGTTTCACTCTCCCATGTGAGATTGGTGATGGTCCCATGATGAAAGCTCTTTGTGATTTGGGAGCTAGCATCAATTTGATGCCACTTTCAATCTTCAAGCGTTTGGGACTTGGAGAAGTAGTGCCCACATCAATTACTCTCCAATTAGCGGATCGTTCCATCACACATCCTAAAGGGATCATTGAAGATGTATTGGTGAAGATTGACAAGTTCATCATTCCGGCCGACTTCGTGGTGTTAGATATGAAAGAAGATGCAAATATTCCATTGATTCTTGGGAGGCCGTTTCTTGCCACGGGGGGAGCAAACATCAATTTGAGAAAAGGGGAGGTAACATTGGAGGTGAATGGAGAGAAAGTGATTTTCTCCAAGTATGGCTCAATTGAGAGGTCCCCAAGAAAGAAGGAACCCTCCTCCATCCAAGAATGTGACATTTATGTGAAAGAGCCATTACCAAAAGTCCCATTGAAAGATTCGGGAGATGAACATGTTTGTGGTGGAAATATGGTAGAGCTTGGGCAAGCTTATGGCAATTGCAATGCATGATTTGATTAATGAGTGTTTATTGTCCTTAATTTGTTTGAGTGTTTGAGAGAAACACTATATCTTGTGAGTTGAACTTGAACATTTTGATATTGTCATCACCATCACTTGTTGTTGTATGTTGAGCATGTGTGGGGTAATTACATTGATTTTCAATAATGAACTTGTGATCATTTTGAGAATGTATCTTGAGGAAGAAGAATTCATTCCATTCATTGGATACGTGGGATCTTTCATTGATTATCTATTTGCAATCGTACAACCTCTTGTTTTAATTCTTTCGTTACTCGGGGACGAGCAACAGTGTAAGTTTGGGGGGGTGATTCGGTTGTAAATTGCATAAGATTTCATGTGTTTTAGTGATAAACTTTGAGGGATTTTCATGCATTTTTACACTAATATGCTTGATTTGATTGAGAAAGGTGTTTGAGCTCGTTTTGTAGGAATACGATGTGAATTAGGCATTAAAATCGCAAAAATGAGTGGTCAATCATCATTTACACTCACTGGACTGAAGAGAGGATTGCACCATTGGATTCGTCTCGAAAAATGGAGTGGAATGAAAAAAAGAATCAAGTCAATCGGAGGTCGGAAGCTCGAGATATGAAGGGACGAAGACAGAGGAAGAAATCTGGGCCGAAGTATCCGCCCGACCGGGCCACAGTATCTGCACCCAACTTTTTGTTAAGTTCACCCACTGCGCATATTTTTGCAAATTTCAACTTACGAGAGTTCCGCCCGGCCGGGCCACTTTTCCCACCCGGCCGGGCCACCTGCTTCCAGCCCCTTTTGCGCACCCACATTTTTTATAAGTTCACCCCCGCGCGTATTTTTGGCCCAAATCAACTTACGAAGTTTTGGCCCGGCCGGGACACCTGTTTCCAACTCATTTTCGGAGGTTTTGCCCAAATTTCTCCATATTTCAAGGACCTAATTGCAAAATTAATTCAAGACTTCTACCCCAACTATAAATAGACCAAATTTGAGTTTTAAAAGGGAGTCTTACTCCTTTTCCAAGCATTTTCTCACACACAAACACATAGTTAGTAGTGTTCTTCATTTTTAGTTTAATTTCTTCAATAGATTAGATAGAATAGTGGTTTTTACTTCAAATCAAGCTACGATTATCATCGGGCATCGTCTATTACATCGTTTTGTAGCTAAATTCGCATGATCAAGGTGATATTACTCTATTTTGCAATCCAATTTGGTATTTTCTTAATTTCTTCAATCTCTTGTTATTTTATTATGAGTTTGATGTTATTTGTTGTTGTAGCCATGAGATTCTCTTCTAGAACCATGGGCTAATCCTCAATTGCCTTGGGTGTGGATGTTTTGATGAGAATTTAGTGTAATTGTGGATTAATTGCATGATTAGCTTATAATTTGGGTTCTTATGTTTCTAGAGTTGTACTTTGATTGATTCATTTGGTTGATTAACCCTATTAGCGAGCATGTTCGATTATGTTTATTGCAACGAGAGTTGGGTAGCATGATTGGGAGTGTGAGCTTTGGTCAATTGAATAGAAGTTAATTAGTAATTAGCTCACCCGAGAGGGGTGTTAATGGCTAGACCGACAACCTTAGACACTAAACAAATAGAGGTCGTCTAGGAGTTTGGTGAGAGGGCGTTTCATAAGCATTAGTAACCGTGTTGAAAGTGCTTATGCAACACTATCTTAGGAGCTTATGGTATTTGGTTAGATCCTATAATTGCTAATCAATGCACGATGTTTACCTATGCCTTTCGAGGGGGTTTGCACACTTATGTGATAGCCTTTAGCTTGACCCAAATTTGTCGTAAAATCATGTAATTGGTTCACTAGTTCACTTAATTGCTCACAAAACGGAAACACTCGAGGCAATACACTTCTCTTGCACTTTCCAACGAAAGTTAGATAGCTAGTTATTTCTTATCACTAGTTCTCATCACTTTAGTTAATTTAGTTTAATATTTTTTGTGCTTATTCCCGAAAATCCAAACAACATCATTTAGTTACTACAATAGCATGCAAACTCGTAACTTTAGGGATTCACTTTCATTCAATTAAATCCTTGGAACGAACAAACTACTTGGTCGTACTTGCGTACTACAATCGAACCCATACGCTTGTGGGGATCGTATTGTCAAGTGCTTAAAAAGTGTTAAAAAACGATACAAGTCAATCGACTCGTCGTTCTAATTTTAGAAATGTATTATGGAAGAAATTTTAACATCGTTAGTTGAGAGTCGTGTTGTTTCACACTCATATGTATCAACTGATACCAAGCCAGTTGATCAAACATAAATTGCCTATAAATCATTTTTCTATAATACGAGTATAGTTATGGACAATCACATTTTCGCACTCAACTACGTTTGATAACTATCAGCTGACAAACTAGTCCTATGCCCCTAATAAGTCAGCCGACTAGTTATCTTTTTTAGCTTAGCACACGCACACTTGATAACAGTTCATACTTGCTATTAGTTGATCTTGTATCATCTAACCCTTTCACAAGTGTTCACGACTTTTTTTTTTTTAATTTCTCATAAAAACTCGTCTGAAATGGGAGCAACATGAACAAAACTTATTCCTAACCCCTAGATTGATCTAAGGGTCATGATTCACTTTCAGCGTATGCATCACTTTTATTCCACTTAGGTAGACTTGATGGTATTGAACGTAGTCATACTCATACCTACTCATTGATGATGTTGTACCTTCATATTTCCTTGATACACCCATAATAATGTTGTTTGTAATTTGATATATTTTCCATTAATGTATGTGTAATTTAATTTTTTTTGAGATGACATTTGATGTAGCCTAATTTAATTAGATCTCCTATCCTGATGGGGACCAAATCTTATTTTCGGTAACTACTGCTGAAAATCTTATTCGAGTGTACGATCTCGACTCAAGGTGGGGTGTTCGTCAAGTGTTTGATTACGTGACGCAAGTGAGCTCGCACACTAAGATGAGCATTTAACTGGTCGATAGTGCAGCTAGAAGAAAGAAGACGAACTACGATCATGGAGGGTGAGACTGAAGAGATTTACACGCTCGTGAACTAATTCAGGTTACTTGATGGTCCAATTGACTAAGTGCTGAGGCGAACACCACATACAAGTTCATTGTCCGATTTGACGGCCAATTTAGATTAAAAAATTTTGGTCTCAACACTTTGATAACATAGATTGTTGTTTCACATATTTTTTTAAACTTATTTTGACGAGTTTAAAATTATTTTATTTATCAGATTTAAAGTTATTGTGCATGTACAATATGAATGCAATTGAAAAATTGAAATCAATTAGACGTTAATATTTGTTTTTGTCAAATCATTCAAAATTTCAATTAAATAAATAAAAGAAAAGGAATAAAAAAGTTTGATGAGATATGCGCCAATGATTATATATCATCGTTTTTTATTTAATCGGTTTTCTTTAAATCTGTTTAATTCGACCTTTTTTTTTTTTGAATTTCGTCAGAGACCATTGCAATTTTATTTTTAAAGGGAGTGTAAGAGTATTTAGTGACATTGTAATGAGAAATTTTAAATTAAGATCCAATAGTGAAAATTTAAATTAATTTTCATTTTTTAAAAGCGGCAAAAGAGGAAAATTCGAAAGCGTACGAAAACTCTGCAAGCGCTAAATTTAAAAGTCATCTATCTAATCTACGCCGTTCATTTTGAAATATGATCAACGGTTTAGCATCCAGATCCGCGTGAACCCAATCCCACCAATCAGCTCTCACTTCCCTACCTATATAAAGAATTCCTACCTCACAACTAATTTTCATCGCTTATCCAAATTTCCAATCTTTTGCTTTGACATCAAGTCTCTCTCATCCCAAATTTCCTCTCTCTAGAAATGGCGCCGAAGGCAGACAAGAAACCAGCGGAGAAGAAGCCCGCTGCCGAGAAGGCCCCAGCAGCCGAGAAAGCTCCGGCAGAGAAGAAGCCCAAGGCCGGGAAGAAGCTTCCAAAGGACGGAGCCGCCGGCGTTGACAAGAAGAAGAAGAGACGCGCAAAGAGCACTGAGACCTACAAGATTTACATCTTCAAGGTCTTGAAACAGGTTCACCCTGACATTGGTATCTCCAGCAAGGCCATGGGCATCATGAACAGCTTTATCAATGATATTTTCGAGAAGATGGCTCAGGAGGCTTCCAAATTGGCAAGGTACAACAAGAAACCGACTATCACTTCTCGTGAAATTCAAACTGCTGTTCGTTTGGTACTTCCTGGGGAGTTGGCTAAGCACGCTGTTTCTGAGGGTACCAAGGCGGTTACCAAATTCACCAGCACTTAAGAACTTTTTAGGGTCTTGTTTAGTCAGCTTTTTTACTATTGCATCTGTAGGTTTAAATCTAGGGTTTGTCAGGGGTGTGTAAATTAGGCTCGTGTTCATTAAAAAGAACATGATATTGTATTATGTTACGCCGGTTAATTGATGATTGTTCGATATTTGCCTACCTGGTGATTCCTATTATTATGCTCTGCCTAAATTTGGTATGTGCGGTTCGATTTTAAATTGGCTTCTTTTGCATCTGCGTTGTTAATTGATTTTGATTTCTATATTGCTTCATGTGGATTCAATTACTATATAGATTCGTATTAGCTGTTTTTTTATTGTGTAACCTATGCTTCTGTACGATCTATGATTTCGGTAAGTTTGTTTACTTATTAGTTTGTCCCAGCTCTTATATTCATATTTCCATAGTTTTGAATTTTGCAGCATTTATGTAACATTTCTCAAGCCAATGTTCTTGTATAATGAATATTTTTCTTCACATGTAGATGTAGATCCATGTATTTGCTTTCAACTACATTTTACATATTTTAATTGATGAGCAGGCACGGTGGTTAGATTGTGATGGAAAAGGTGTCAACTCTAGACTTTTTAAGCTTATGTCTTCATGTTGTAGCTTAGACAGAGATCATGCTTCTCTTGTTCATGGAAAATTTGTGTAAATTAACTCTTTAGATTCTTTTTTTTTTGTGCTTTAGATTTCCTTTGGCCAAATCCTCTTGGTAGCTGAAAGCAAGACTGTTCTTGCAGTGTGAATTATATCTTCTTGTATGAAGAATTAAATGGAAAATATGATGAATTTCCACTTAAGCAGGATTTGTATTAAATGGCTGTGAATGTAGAATCATGAATTTGTTTAATTATTGTTTGTCCTAGCTCTTATATTCATATTGTTTCATATAGATTCTACCAAGTGTAAAAAATTGCAGTATTTATGGTATATTATTATCAAGCAAGTGACCTTGTGTATAGAGACTGCATTTTTTTTCATATGTAGATGATATATGCATTTGCTTTTAACAACATTTTACATATTTTACTTGATGAGAAGCTTAGTTTTACTATTCAGTTCAAGTTATGGAATGTCGTGGTTGTTAGATTGCGGATCATGGACAAATGCTTCTGTTCTTCATGGAAAAGGTGTGCCAACTCTAGTCCTTTGTGCTTATGTCTTCTTGTTGCTTTCACATGTTCAGCTATCATGCTTCTCTTGGTCATGACAAAGTTGGGTAAATCAACTCTTTTAGATTCTTTGTTAGTGCTTCAGATTTGCTTTGGTCAAAGCTTCTTGGTAGCTGAAAGTAAGACAGTTGTTGCAGTATGAATTATAACTGCTTGTATGATGAATTTCCAATGTAGCAGGATTTGTATTCAATGGCTGTGATTGGTGAAATGTAGTATCCTACTTTGAGTCTGCATGCTATGTTACATTAATTTTTTCGCAATAGTCTTTTTTATTTTTAGGCTTTCATGTGTTTGTGCACATAGAGCTTGCTGTTCATTCTTCACTAATTTCTGGGCTTGTTAAATACAATCTTGTTTATTCATCGTTTCTTCACCACTGGATAGGTTGTTTGGGTTATGCTGTCCACACTGACCTCTTTCATATGTGGATGACTTGTGCAATTCATGAATTTGCTTTTAACTTCCTTTTGCATTTTTACCTGATGTGAGGGTCTGCTATGCAGTACAAATTATTAAACCGATTGTGTCTTCATGGCAGAGGTGTATAAACCAACTCTTTGTCATTATGTTTGTTTTTCCTTTTGGACTTGGTAGAGATGAAAGTTTGTTACTGTATTAGTTTGCCATAGCTCCTATATTCATATTGATTCATATAGATTCTATACAGAATTGAAATTTGCAGCATTTATGGTATACTATCAAGCAAGTGATCTTGTGTAATGAGCCTACAATTTCCCTTTTTCTTTTTCATGTGTAGATGATCTATGCATTTGCTTTCAACTACATTTTACATATTTTACTTGACTAGCAGCTTAGTTTTACTATTCAGTTCGAGATATGGAACGGCATGGTTGTTAACAAATGCTTATGCTCTTCATTTTATGATATCTTCTTCTTCTTCATGGCAAAGCTGTATAAATAAAGTCTTTTAGATTCCTTTTCAGTCGCTGATTACCTCTATTGGTGGCTGAATATTAACTGCTTGAATGAAGGATTAAATTGAAAATATGATGAATTTCTACCTGATATGCATATGCATATGCAGAATTTATTCAATGGTAAACATTGTATTCTACTTTGAGTCTGCATGCTATCTTACATTTGTGCATATAAAGCTCGAGTGTTCATTATCTCCAACGAGCATGTTTGTTTCGGGATTATTGTGGGCGGCGGGAAATCCTAGTATTTGAAAATCCTAATTAAAAGGTTTGTTTTGAGATTTTATAGGGTAAGATGGTGAAAAGGTTGATTGATGTTGTATTATTATATTAACGTGAATGTATTGAGAGAATTAAAAAGTAGATAATGTGAGTATAGTAGGAAAATAAAAAATGAGAGTAATGTAGGTGATAAAGCTGATTAGAATTAAATAAGATTTTAAATTTTTTATTTTGAGTCCAGAAATAAAAGGGGTTTGAGATTGCAAAGTTCAAAGTTTGGCCGGGATAGTCCTGAAACAAACGTACTCTTATTCATATTTTCTTCACCACTGAATTGGCTGCCATGGGTTATGAAGTCCGTAATCTTTTGTGGGAGGTAACGTCACTTGACGTGAGCGAAATAGAAAAAAAGTCGTTGGGCATGAAACTTAAAAATCAAATGGCCAATAGAGGAATAAATGAAAGTGGAATTTGGTTGTGAAAAAATGACCCCCAAGTTGAGGCAAATATATTTTTGGGTAGTTGACGCCGGTCAACGTGACCGAATCGAAAAAAGCCATTATGTGCATGTGTGCGTTTTCTCAGTTCTATGGGCAACTCCGGATCAAAATCAATGTGTATTAACAAAAAAACGTAATTGATGTGAACAAAAATAAGAGTTTTGAGACCATTTTTACAAGGGGAACATGTCAATTTGGACCAAAAGTGCAAAAAAACTCAAATATAAATATATATATACGAGAGAGTTTTTTATGGAACAATCTTATAAATGAGACAAAAATTTCCTTACTATTTGAATCATATTTTAGTTTAAAACATGACTGCATAAACCCATGAATCATCATACAAGTACTCTCTACCGTCCCCACCCTGCGCTTCGCCAAGCCCTCCCACACCCCTGTGCGTTGCCCCATCAGCCGTCCCCCGACCAGGATCTTTTTTTAATTGTATGCAAAAATCAGCGGTGACGACGCCCCTCCTTCGCCGCTGTTCCTTCCCCGCTGCTGCCGCTCCTCCTCCTCGTACGCTGCCGCCATGTTCCTTTTGTTTTATTTTTTAATTTTTAATTTTCAACAATAATGTGTTGAAAATAAACACTATCGTCGACAAATTATTGTCGAAATTAAATTATTTTTTTTTCGACGAAATCTTGTCGATGAAAGTGTTTTTTCTCGACACATTATTGTCGGCCATATACCTTATTTTCGACACTGGTTTGTCGAAGATATATATAATTTTTTTTAAAAAAAAATTCTAAGTTTTTTTTTGGGCGGCGTCGACGACAGTGTCCGCGGTAGGAGGTGGCGGCTGTAAGAATTAGGGTTTTAATTTTAGGGGGTGTATCTATCTAATGAAATTTTTATTAAAAGGGTAAATTTGGTATTGTATATGGATATTAAATTAATAAATAGGGAATGGGAGTATACTTAACAAAGGTGGAGGGGTATATAGCCTGACCCATTATGGATGGCCCAAAGTTTTCATTTGAAGTGCATCTACAAAATCCAGCCCAATTCAATTAATACACAAAAAAATGCGCCAACAATGCCCTAAGAATAGAATAGAATAGATAGGTAGCAACTCGACCTTGAAGGTAAGTCTTTTCTCTTCTTCGTTATCGCATTCCATTTACTGAATTTCCGGTTATTTTCCCGGCGGAGTGAGCCGGAAAACCGACTACATCATTCACGAGAGACTTGCTACTCATCCCATGAACCGTTCTCCCTTTTGCAGAATGGATTTGCAAATTAAGCATGCAGTGGTGGTGAAGGTAATGGGAATGACATGGTCTCGTGGCCAATTTTCTCAGGTTAGAGTCGAAGCTTATATATTTATTTTTTCTTTGTGAGAAATTAATGCCGATGGACCTGTTACATATGTGTATGCTTTTTGGTATACTAGCATTCTGCATTTATTAAATGTTGCCTGTTTATGATAAATATAGAGTGAAGAGTTAGCTAAGAGAAATCCATATCTGATTAGAGAGTTTCTAGTTTCCCGAGAAATATTTGAAGCTAGCTATTGTTTTTCTGAGAGAGCACCCGGAATCCGTTCATATAGCTGGAGGGGATTTATACATATAATTACTATTTTCAATTTCACAGTTCTTGTTAGGGAATAGGGATTACATGTTACCAATGTTTACAGACGTGGTAGTGGATTTACTACTTTTCTTTTTGTTTGCGAGCTTACATGTAAAAACAATTTTGATCAGCTACTGTTTTTCACATATGAATTTATGTGAAATGGCATTTTTGGCACAAGTTTTAATGGTATGCCTAACTGTATTGGCAATTTTATGTGCATTTCACTGAACTTCCACTATATCTTTTCAGTTGCAGAACCGGGCATTTAAAGTATACCACCCTCAAATCTGTTTAAAGTGTTCATCTGTGAAGGCTTACAAATCCGAATGTCTTCCTGGGAGAGTTGGCCCAGTTGGGATCTCATGTGCTCTCAGATTAAAATCTGAAAGGAAAATATATCCACTGAGAAGTCATTCTGATGTGCTATCCTCTTTTTCTACCTTCAGAGTCAGGGCACCTTTTGGATGCGAGCTTTCCGACACTGGAATGCCCTCGAATGTTTCCAATTATGGGTTGATAAATGGACTATTGCCAACTCATTGTGGTACTATCAGCAGGTCATATTCCCAAATCCCCAGGGTGGGTGCTCAAAGTGATATTGTTAGAACAGAAGGTGGGGGCAGTGGGAGTAACAATCCAGCCAAAGCGTTGAATAAACGTTGGAGGTTGTCAAAAGCCTTTGCTGTTAACAAAGGAAATGCAACCTCTGTGGAGGAATTGGCAAGCAGCAGTTCTGATGGCAAAACATTAGCCACAGATGACGTTAATCTGTCCTCTTCAAATGGGCATGTTGTGGAGGATAATAAGAACTCTTTAGTTGGAAACAATAAAAAAACACCCAAGGGTAAAGGGAAAGCGAAACAGTCTAGAAGTAATAATAAACAAAGTGAATCACCAGCCTCTAGTTCACCTACTGAAGCAACAGAGGTGGCAAAAACCTCTAAGAAAAACTCTCAATCAAGTCGGACTAAAAATAGCAAAAGCAAACCATCTCAGGTTAGATATATATATTTTTAATTTCTTATTGGATTTAGTTATTCATTGGATCGTTATGTTAACTACCTCTACACAGGTACAGTCTAACTCAACTTCAGGTACTCCAACTGAAGTGGTTGATAGCGCTATAACAACTGAGACAACTGAGAGTGTTCCGAAGAAGGCAACAAAGAGCTCAACTGTAAAGGTTAAATCTAATACAAAATCTCCTACTCCCCAGAAACTTAATGGGAAACGTACAGGGCGATCTTCACTTAGCCAAACTCCAGTCGTGATTAATAAAACGAAGTCTCCAGGAGAGAAGGGCTTTCCCCAGTTATATCCACCTATAGCTAAATCTGTTGTAGTAGTAGAGTCTGCCACGAAGGCAAAAGTTATTCAAAGATACCTTGGTGAAATGTATGAAGTCCTACCAAGTTATGGCCATGTCAGGGATTTGGCAGCCAGATCAGGATCTGTTCGACCTGATGATGACTTCAGTATGGTGTGGGAAGTCCCATCTCCTGCCTGGACTCATCTTAAGAGTATTAAGGTTGCACTGAGTGGGTACGTAACATTCTGCCTATTAACTTATGTTGCATCACTAAATTCACTATGCTACTGTCCCACTTGCTACTGAATCTATTTCTTTGTTTAAATGCTGCAAGATTTGGAGTCGTGGACCTACTTATAATTTAGTTCTTAACTTTAATTTGGCTTTTTATACATGCAGTTTGCTTTTCATAACCATTTTTTCTCTGTCCTTCTTTCCTTTTCTCTGCTTAGTTTTTGTTAGTCGGACGATCTCTCATTTCTTCTCTGTTGTTCCAGAGCAGAAAATCTTATTCTTGCCTCAGACCCTGATCGTGAAGGAGAAGCTATTGCTTGGCACATTATTGAGATGTTGCACCAACAGGATGCTTTGCGTGAAGATGTTACTGTTGCTAGAGTTGTCTTTAATGAAATAACTGAAGCATCCATTAAAAGTGCACTCCAGGCTCCTCGGGAGATTGATGCTGATTTGGTTCATGCTTATCTTGCACGACGTGCTCTTGATTATTTGATTGGGTTCAATGTTTCTCCTTTACTATGGAGAAAACTACCTGGTTGCCAGTCTGCTGGACGTGTTCAGTCTGCTGCATTAGCTCTTATATGTGATAGAGAAAGGGAAATTGATGGATTCAAAGCCACTGAGTATTGGACCATTGATGCTCAGTTCCAGGATCCAAATTCAGGCAACAATCTTCCCTTCTCATCACATTTAACAAATTTTGATTCCAAAAGGCTGAATCAGTTGTCAATTAACTCTAACACGGAGGCAAAAGCTATTGAAGAAAAGATTAATCTGTCCAAGTTTGAATTGACTGGCTCCAAGACCACCAAAGTTAGGAGAAATCCACCCCCACCCTATATTACATCAACACTTCAGCAAGATGCTGCAAACAAATTGAACTTTGCTGCAGCACACACTATGAAAGTTGCACAAAAGCTATATGAAGGAGTTGAATTGTCTGATGGCAAGGCTACAGGGTTGATAACTTACATGAGAACTGATGGCTTACACTTATCAGATGAAGCTGCAAAGAATATCCAGTCCTTTATCAAGGAAAAGTATGGGCCGGAGTTTGCAGCAAAGAGCCCACGAAAGTACTTTAAAAAGGTAAAAAATGCTCAGGAGGCACATGAAGCTATTAGACCCACTGATATTAGAAGACTGCCATCAACCCTTGTTCAAATGCTTGATGAAGATGCTCTTAAGTTATATACTCTTATATGGTCTCGATCGATGGCATGCCAAATGGAACCTTCTGTTACCGATCAGTTACAATGTGATGTGGGGAATCCTGATCAGTCCATTATCTTTCGTTCCACTTGCTCAAAGATGGCATTCCTTGGATTTAAGGCTGTGTATGAGGATGTTGAAACTGTTAGAATTAGAAACAATGATGATGACAACGTTTCCAATCGTAATGATGTTATTGAGATTTTGAGTAATTTGAAACATGGTCAACAGTTGACTTTGACTAAAGTAGAACTTGATGAACACCATACACAGCCTCCATCCCGCTACACTGAGGGATCATTAGTAAAAAAGCTGGAGGAACTTGGCATAGGAAGACCATCTACATACGCAAGCACTATTAAGGTGCTAAAAGATAGAAATTACTTAACAATAAAAAATAGGACATTGTTCCCAGAATTCCGTGGTCGAATGGTGTCAGCATTTCTCTCTCATTATTTCTCTGAAGTGACAGATTATAGTTTCACTGCTGATATGGAGGCTGAACTCGATAATGTGTCTGCTGGAACAACTGAATGGAAAGGCCTATTAAAAGACTACTGGACTAGATTTAGCAAGTATTGCGAGAGTGCTAGCAACGTCCATATCCATCAGGTGGAGAAGATGTTAGAGAAAACGTTTGGTGATTTCTTGTTTGCTTCTTTTCGTGACGATGATAGGACTTGCCCAAGTTGTCTACAAGGGAAATTGGTCTTCAAAGTTAGCAGACTTGGTGCAGGATACTTTATAGGCTGTGATCAACACCCAAAGTGCAAGTGAGTATAAACTTATAATTGTGTAGCTCGATCTGTGTGTGTTAATTGTAACATTCCAAAATATATGTGCAGGTATATTGCTAAGACACTCTATGGTGAAGATGATGATGATGAAACCACTATTGAACGACGAAAGACTAATATGGAAGAACCAAAGTTGCTTGGTCTAAATCCAGGGTCCAATGAGAGGGTCCGTCTGATAAATATTTGTTGATTGTTTACTTATAATTGCTCTGCCCATTGCTAATTGTGGTGCTTTTTTTTAACCCCCGTGCAATTGTTATCTCTGTTTACTCTGCAGGTTCTGTTAAAGTCTGGCCCTTATGGATTCTACGTGCAACTTGGTGAAGACAGAAAGGGGCACTTACCCAAGCGAGCATCGGTTGCTAATGTATGTATTTTCTCTAGTGGTTTCATTTCAACTGTCATTATCTCTCTCTGTTGATGTCTGAAGGTTTAATTTCCTTAAATTTATTCTCTGCACAATTAACACTCAAGGGAATTAGATGTTGTATTTGTATACTCCCTGATTGAGGTAACCTACTAAATACTAATAAATCTATGTCCCACTTTCTCAGAACGTATAAAATTATGTTCAGTGATCTCAGAATGTATCTAGTTGACATAGCAATACAGATGTAAAAAAGGAGCGGTAAGGATAAAATGTCCACATCTTGATCTGGGGGAATTGCCTCACCTTTAATATTCTGCATTGCAAGTTCTTTTCTGGTTGTGTCGTGCTTTTGTAGCATATATAGCTCTTCTGTGTGCATTCTTGATTTTCATATTGGATTTGTCCACAATGTTTTTGCTACATGTGTTTCTAGGCTCGGTTAAAATTGTGTACTTTCTTATCAATATAATTTACATTTACCTGATCAACCCCTCCCACCCCACACACCCACTCACCCAAAAAGATGAAATATATAAAAATTGACCACTGATGATTGTGCATGTTGTGCGTAGCCGAACAACTGAACTTCAATTTATATAAGACATGGTTTTTTTTTTTCTGGATTCACTTATCTGAAATTGGTGCTTTCCATCCTAGATTAAGGATGTAAGCTCCATCACATTGGAAGATGCCCTCGACTTATTGCAATATCCAATAACCTTGGTACGTTCTTAAGGAATCGTCTCATTCTCCTTTTTATACTTCATATGTACCCAATTCATCCTAAATGCCCTCTCTTTTCAGGGAAATCACCCAGATGATGACCAACCCATAGTTCTAAAGCTTGCAAAGGGTGGATTTTCCATTAGACACAGGCGCTCAATCGCACCTGTACCCAAGGTAAACGAGTTTACATTTTATGACTTGTATCTATTATGTATATAACAATGTTGGCATTGTGATTAATTTTTCTTTACGAATCAAATACCCAATTCTTGGCATTTGGTTTTGAAATATTGATCAATCTCTCACCTGCCCACCCACCTGATTTTTGTAAATGTACAGAATGTGAAACCTAACGAGATAACAATAGAGAAAGCTTTGGAACTACTCAATGGTAAAGATGTAAAGAGGTGTGGACGACCAAAGCGCAAGGTTGTGGTTGAAGAAGAGTCTGCTGTGGCTACGTAAGATCTGAAAACCATTTATAGAATTACAAGTATATATGAATGTACACATTCTTTTTTATAATTGAAACTGTGCCTAATTTTTGTTGGCAACTATTTTTTGAAGTGTAATTTATGAGTGTTGTTAGCAGCCCTATTATGAATAATATAATATTTATTAAGATGAAATAACACCAAAATTAGGCATGGAGAAATAGCTATTTCTATTGGTGGATGAAAAGGGACTGCCTTTACTTGTGACATAGGACAATTAACATTATCAATTAATAAGAATTAATGGGTGAATAAAATACCTGAATTTGTCAAAAGATGAAGTAGTGTACCACTTAGGATTTTAATTCCATAAAACTACATCCAAGAAGACCCTAGAAATCCAGCAATGCAAAAGGGCTAGATCCAATGTGGCTTCTTCCCAAAATAATCCACTAGTTCTCTCTTAAAAAACCCCACTATTTCTGACTAAATATTTTATATTATAGTGTAGGGCCATATTGCATATAATTCCAGTAGTTGGTAGTTTATATAAAAAGTACTTGTGTAAAGTGAAAAAATGAAGAGTGTATTAGTGTATTAGAAGAATAAACATTTCCATTTATAAAAGTGTACATATTAAGTGTGGAGAACCAAAAAAAGGAAAAAATGCATATTAAGTTTGGACGGATGAAGTACTCTCTTTGTCCACCAAAAGTATGATCACTTACCTTTTTTTTTCTATCCACCAAAGTATGCTTGTTCATTTTATGGAAATATCACTTTATCTGCATCTTACGTTCATTCTTCCACTTTCATTTAATTACTTAAATTGTCACCAACTTTACTAAAAGAAAATCACTTTTTATTATAAATGGATCCACAATATTCTTACTTTATCTATTTTTGCAAAAGTATGTCCATACTACTTTTGGTGCATGGAAAGAGTATTTTTTTTTTTTGGCTTCTTGGAGATGGAGTTTTGGTAAAATAATTGCAAATCATAATGAGAGAGATATGCAGCGTAGAGGGAGACAAGAGGAATGATTGATGTAATAACCAAATTAACATGCTTTGGCTACATTGTGTTTTCTATCCCAATGCTTTTGTCTTGATGGTTATAGACATGCATAACATAATGATCTACTTAAGTGAACTCCAAGATATATAAAAGATCGGATATAGATGTGTGTGAGTTGAGTATATAGAATTATAGTTAGTCCATAAATGGTTCGATTTTTTAGTAGCCACGTCAAGTTTTTTTTTTTGCATCTTTGCTCATGGATGCAAATTTTTGTATACATTTGCATTTCTGAATATTATTAGTTGATTAGTACTTGGTTAATTTCATTGAACAATAGTGATATCATATGCACAAATGTGTTGGACATGCCGAAGGAAAGCTAAAGCAACAAACTAGAAAGAAGAAAAGGGAAAAATAGGGAAGAAAAATAAACTAAGAACTAAAAAACTAGAAATAACAGAAAAACATGAACATAAACGAGATTAATGGATCTCTCACACAATCGACCACCATGGCGCCGTCGAGGAGGTCGATCCGTTGATCCCAACTAACAAACCGTGGCGGCAAGTAGAAAGATGGGGCGCAACGGCGGCAAAACTAAAAATAGGAGGAAGACGACTATCACGCTATGCTACTATATAGGTTAAAAGGATACATAAAGTATGTAGGTTAAAAGGGGAAGCGAAATGATGAATATTCAACATTCAAACATTGAAAAAACAAAAAAAGTGAGGTTAGCATAAAAATCTAGTGAACCAATTGATTTTAAGATGAAATCTCATTTGAGACGTGATTAATATTTTTCACTTATTCCTTTTTCTTACTTATTTAAGAGTGTTGAGTAGATTAAAAGGATTTAAAGGAGATACCTCAGATACGTGAAAATTTTAAAAACATTAATTGACTCCTAACTAAATGATACATACATACAATACTGGTTTTTTTCAAGTTAAATACCCATCCCTTTTTTCCCCTCCCCATGACTCGAACCCAGGACCTAAGACCTAGGTAGTGGTGCTCTAACCACTTGAGCTATCCCACTTTGTCATACATACATACAATACTGGTATAAGTTTGTTTTGATAGAGACATCCTCCATTAAGATTAGAAGCACTGAAAATGGAGTTGAACCCCCAATTCGCGGAAGAGTAAGACAAGGACCTGATTTCCCTTGTCCCCACCCCCTCAACCACATCCAAAAAGAAAATTTCTCTCTCTTAAATTCTTAAATTGGTACTCCCTCCGTCCAATTTCATTTTATTGGTTGTCCAATTTTATTATGCCCATACTATTTTTGAAAACAATACTATTCATACTACTTTATCTCCACCTTTCTACCATCACTTATTTACCCACTTTGTCATTCACTTTATTCATAAACAATCATTTATTTATAAATGGACCCCACAATACCCTATCATACCCTTGAACGGAGGGAGTACTTCTTAAATTGTACCAGTTTTAATTTATGTCTTTTAAATTGTTTGACTTTAAAATTAATTCTCGATATTTAAAAAACTTTATGGTTGAATAATCGAGTAAATAGACGTAACTCATCCGATCTAAAAATGATGATATGTTAGATAACGATGATGATTTTAGTAGTGTGAAAAATTTAGATAGCGATATTGATTTTTGTAAACGCAGAGAACTAATTTCAAAGTAAAAAAATTTAGAAAACAAAAATCAAAACTGATAATTTAGGTAAAATAAAATAAAATTTATTAACCCAAATATTAATTTCATTAGAATATATATTTCCCAAAAAATAAAATAAAATTTATAGCTCACATAAGGATACATATTAACTACATGCAATTCATATTTTTAACAATATTAGTGTTTTCATTGAACAATATTATTCATTTTACCCAATAATATTAATAATTTTGAATAAATAATTAATTTTACTGAACAATAATAATTATTTCTATTGTTGAATTTATAATTTTTATTAGAAAATATGCCAAAATCGTTCATCTTAAAACAAATGAAACAAATAGAAACTCAACTAGTTTACATTATGAGTTGCATGAGTAATGAACCATACTTATTTAAATTCTAAGTTTGTATTATTATCGCAACAAAAAACTTATTTATATTCCCATCATTGATTTCATTCTTTTTTTTAGAACTTCATTTTATCTTTTAATCTGCAACATATGTGATAATTTAACTATTTATAGATTACAAAATAATTAAAATTACCGCTTCACCAAATTTCTCTCTCTCTCAAACGATTTTTTAGTAATTCTCTCTCTCTACTGCCATTGATAAGCGCACACTCACGCACACTATTCTGCGTATATACTATATTATGTATGTACATACATGTGTATATGTATGCTGTAACTTCACGAGTTAGGTTTTCTGTTACCTTTTCCATATTCGCTCTGTAATCGAAGAACGCACGGCTTCAGAGGTAAAAAATCCTTTCTCCAATCAATTATAAATTCGTGCTACGATGCATACTGTTTGCTACCTTCTTCCTAATCTTCTTGCTCTGTAATTCTGCTGTTTAAACTCTTCAATTGCATTATTTTAGTAAAAATGTTAATCTATTTTTATTTTGAGAATCAGGTGAAATTATGTATCTAGCGTATGATTTTGACGGATGGAGAGGATGCTGTTCCATGAAATATTTTAATTTCGAGCTGTGGTCGTTGTTGGTTTTGTTTTCTGAGTGTAGGAATTGGAGTTTTGTGTGATAGATTGCTTAACTTTAGGCATGATTATAGCACTTGTGCGTATTGGGATAGGTTTTGTGTTTTAGGTTGTGGTGGTGGAGGTATAGGTTTTAAAAGGTCGGGGCAAAATGGCTGGTGCTCAGCAACAATTGCAACAGAAAACTGAGACCATGAGTGGTGAATTTGGAAGGGGATTAGAGGATTTGGTGTGTGGGCATTATGATGAATGCATGCCATTTGCTTCATGTAGTTCACCAAGAACACCTACTACTGAGGATGAGGAGGTTGAAGGTGAACCGCTCGTTAGAAGGCGGAGGAGGTCGGATCTTGATGGTGATGACTTGGCAGAATCTTCTGCAGCTAGGAGACGCCATTCGAGGATTTTGAGCAGGTGGGCAGCCCGCCAGGCACAAGAGATGATAACCACAATTGAGAGGAGGAATCGTGAGTCAGAGTTGTTGGCACTTGCAGGATTGCACACTGTATCTACACTTGATTCGTCATTCTTGAGGGAGTCTGAATCCCCAACCTCAAGGCATCAGGCACATGTGGAGAGGCTCGGGACCCGTGCCTCGTCTATTTTGCAGATGTGGCGAGAGCTAGAGGATGAGCACGCACTGAATCGTGCTCAGGAAAGAGTGAGAGTTAGAAGGCTGCAGAGAAATGGCAGTTCGAATACAAATGCATCCATGAATATGTCTGAGGGCAGGGAGACTGAGAATCATAGTAGCCTGGGGGATGCTAGTGAGAGTGAGAATGATTATGCAACTTGGTCTCACAGTCAGCTGTCCCCACGGAATGGGAATAGGGACCGTGATAATTCTAGTCGGGAGCAATCTCCTGATCTTGGAGAAGTTGAGAGGGAGAGGGTGAGGCAAATAGTACGTGGATGGATGGAGAGTGGTATTAGGGACACTTCCTCTAATGTTGTGGAGAGGACTGACAGTCCCAGAGCTGAATGGCTGGGGGAAACGGAGCGTGAGAGGGTGAGGATAGTGAGGGAGTTGATGCAAATGACAAGTCAGCAAAGGAGTTCTCGTAGTGGACACAGGGAAGAACAAGATAATGGTTCTGGATCTCAAGTTGAAGGTAGGGACAGGTTGAGGTTGCGAGGTAGACAGGCCCTGCTTGATTTGCTTGTAAGAGCTGAAAGGGAAAGGCAACGAGAACTTCAGGGTTTGCTGGAGCACCGTGCTGTTACTGATTTTGCACATCGCAATCGTATTCAGGTAATTTTATAAATTGCCTAGCATCTTAATTTGTTATAACATATTACCTCAATCAATAAACATCGCTAATCTTTTGTTTTATTAGATCTGTTAGCGGGCTAATATCATGTTTAAGCTTTAACCAATGTTCAAGTTCAATTTGGAAATCCACATCTATCAAGAAAAAGTCCTTATATCAGTTTATGTACCTCAATAGTCACTCCGAGAATAATGCTTATCTTCTCATTGATTTGCTGACATAAATTATTGACTGTTTCTTGATATTAGGTTGAAGAGGTTTTAATGATTTCATTTTGTTAGTAGCAAGGGTGGCTCTAATGTATTGATGTTGGTCTGATACTAAATTGTTACCAAATCCTGACTTTAAATAATTGTATTTCATTAACCTTTGTAGAACTTCTGAGTTGAAACGTCAGTTCTCTTCTGTCAAATTCAGTGATGCAATTCTGGATTTATGAATATGGTAGCATCATTCCATTTTCATTGATCTTGGTTATTTTTAATTAATCATCATATTATAATCTGAATTAGTGGATTACCTAGATATAAATTGAAGTACTGTAATTAGTTATTTTCTGGAAGAATTTTATTCATGTTTTTCATCATTAGATTTTGCATGAAGTAATGCCTACTAATTTTGTTTTTTCAGTCACTACTCAGAGGTAGATTCTTAAGAAATGAAAGGCCATCTGAGGAAGAGGGAACTCCTTCAATGGCAGCAAGTGAATTAAATCAGTTAAGACAGCGGCACACTGTCTCTGGCATAAGGTATGTCTATTATCCAACATATGAGGAACTCATATTGCTGACATTTGAGGTTTAGGTTTTCTCCCCTTATATATAAGATTTTAAATTTTAACTTAAACTAGTTTTATTTCATACGTGTTTACCAATTCCCAATTAACTCCAAATTCCGAAAGATGGATATTCGGCAGGTGTAGTTATTGAATTTGGGCTGAGGCAGATATTTTTGCTGAAGTTATGAATATTGTTAACTTATGCCAAAAATGCTTTAATATAATTTAACCTCTCAAAAGAACCCTCTATTAGATGAATGGGCCTTTCAAAGGAGGGTACTATGGGGGTTAAAAATAATGAGGTTGTGAAACTATTTTTGGCCATCTAGTTCCTTTTTGTTTCTAAAAATGGTAGTCTTAGCTATTGATTCCATTGAAGTAGTGCACTAGATATGTCTTGACTCTCAGGCAGTCTATGAATGCTTTATTTTGTTTTAATCTTTTTAATGAAAAATGCACTTAGAGGGTTACAATGCTTACCTATAAGCAGTGTAGATTGACAAAAACTTGCTCGAATTTTAAATATGCAACCATTCACTGCTATGACTGAATCAGGGAAGGGTTCCGCTTTAGATTGGAAAATATCGTGCGTAGCCAAGCGAGCAGCCCTCCTGAAGCCTTGTCTAATAATGGAAACAGTGGTTCCAGACAGCATCAGCGAAATACAAGTGCAGCACAGGCTCAATATGATAACGAGGAAACTGATAATCATCTATTAGCAGAGCGTGTCTGGAATTTGGAAGGCAGCACAGCTGTTCAAAATCTACACATTTCTCCTGATATAGGAAGTGATTGGCAGGGACAGATTACTGAAGTTGAGAGAGAAAATCAACAACAATCTTCAAATGTAGACTCTCATGAATCGGCCCATCCCCATCCCGAAGGCATAGATCCCAATTGGCAGGAAAACACAGTATCTACATGGCCTGCAGAAGCAATTTCAAATGAGAATGTGGAAAATCGGGCAGAAGGGCCTGCAGAACCTCCAAGAATGATGCGGTCCACTCCTTCTAGAAGGCTCACCAGGTTCCACCCACCTGATGATGATAGTGTGTACAGCATGGAACTAAGGGAACTTCTAAGCAGGTTATTATCTTATATCTTTTGGACAGCCTTCCTTTGTTGTTGATTCTAGTCTATTTATAGAAATGTTGTCTTTTAGGAGGAGTGTTTCGAACCTTCTTCGCAGTGGTTTTCGTGAGAGTTTGGATCAATTGATTCAGTCATACGTAGAGAGGCAGGATAGGGCTCCTGTTGACTGGGATCTGCACAGGAACTTGCCTCTTCCCACATCACCTGAGATGAATAATGAGCAGAATGAGGAACAGGATAATGCTATTGGTGGACCTCCACCGATATTGCCAGCTCCTCCTGTACCACCAGCGCAACCTCTTTGGCATCAGGATTTGCACCGCTCGAGTTGGTCTCGTCATAACCCCCCTCGTTCTGAGCTTGTGAGTCGATTCTTTCTCTCCCCCTTTCACAATGTTGCAAAGCACAATTCTTTTATTTCCTTGATAACTACGGTGGTTCCCATTTGTGTTTTAATACAGCTTTAAACTGATTGCTTCCATAATAATTTAAACAGGACTGGGAGATGATTAATGATCTAAGAGCAGATGTGGCGAAACTCCACCAAGGTATGAATCACATGCAGAGGATGTTAGAAGCTTGCATGGACATGCAACTGGACCTTCAACGTGCAGTTCGACAAGAGGTTTCAGCTGCTCTTAATAGATCAAGTGGCGGACAAGGTCTGAATGCAATCTTGATCCTACTCTTGTTCGAATTACTTATTTATATATTTAGGAAAATTTGCTCATTCTTGGTATAGCTACCTTCCTTTTAGTTGCAATTGAGATTAATTAACGTAAATTTGTACTTGCAGCAAGTAATGAAACATCAGAAGACGGATCTAAATGGTGCAATGTCAGAAAAGGTACCTGCTGCGTGTGTTGCGATAGCCATATTGATGCCCTATTGTACAGGTAAAAGTTAGCAATGATATTAGTTTGTATCATCCGGACCAAAAATTGCCTTTTAGATTTAACTTTTTTTTTTTGAATCAATGCTTTTAGATGTGGGCACATGTGCACTTGTTCTAAATGCGCAAGTGAGTTGGTTAGAGGAGGAGGGAAATGTCCATTATGTAGAGCACCTATTGTTGAGGTGGTTAGAGCTTACTCCATACTGTAGAAAGACGACATGTAGACAACCAAAAAACGAGACGAGATGGAATGGAACGGAGCCTCGGCTAGTCTTTCTCATTCTGGAATGGAGCTCCCTCAGTCGAGTTTTATCTGTAGGATTTTGCACTCAAGTATGAACCACGATTGGCATTTGGCACTAATTGCCTTCTCATTCATATGTAAATACTACTCCCTTTGTCCCGTAAAAGTTTGCGGTGATTTTGGGCATATAGTTTAAAGAAAATGTGTAATGATTAGAATGTTAGGGATAATTTTGAACTTTTATATATAAAGTTAAAAAAGTGGTTAGATTGACTGTATGGTGGGTAGACATGCGCAAACGGTTCAACTGCAGGTTCCGAACAAATTTCGGAACTGGAACCGAATCGGTTACTGTTACGGTTTTTGAATTGTCGGTTTGATCGATTTTTCATTTTTCATTTTTTTTTGCTCTTTTTTATTCGTTTTCCCATATTTTTATAATGAAAAAAGTACTAAATGAATTTGAATATTACTGAAGTTTCTAAATTTAAATTGAATAATTCATTAATTAAATTTGAATTTACAAATTGAATATCAATACAAACAACTTAATTAACTAACTGTGAAACATTCCTCTATCATTGAATAACTCAATCCTTAAATTTAAATATACAAATTGAATAAAACACACAATAGTTATATATATATATATATATAATTTTATTTTAAGGAAATGGCAAAAGGAACAAATAGTTTTAACAAATATCAAATTGAGTGAGGGATGAAGGAAGTACCGTATAAAAAAACAAAAATAGCAACTCACGTGCTGCTGATTGACATGTTGCTAATATCGGTAAAAGAATATTCTTTTTAAAATTTGAAGGGATGAAGGAAGTACCGTATAAAAAAACAAAAATAGCAACTCACGTGCTGCTGATTGACATGTTGCTAATATCGGTAAAAGAATATTCTTTTTAAAATTTGAACCCTACTTATTGGATCGAAATAAAATGTATAATTTGTCCGAATCAAATTCAAAACCAGTCTCAACTTACCAAAATCACTAATCCAGTTTATTTATCCATAACTCCACGTCTAGCACTAGTCACTAACATAAATCTGAAAAAAATCCGACCTGTAGCGTTTACATAACGCAAATTAATTGTTGGAGTTTATTTTGCAAATTTCCATTGACTTGATTAAAAAAATGGTCTACCAAATATATGGATTTCGATTTTAATTAAAAAAAATGTTTTCAAATCATATTTGTACATATCAGGATTTTTTCAACCTAGATTAAATATATCTCGGTGCAAAATTTGTCAACCTAAAAATAATTATATAATACTTCAAAAAAAAAAAAAAATCATATAAGGATTAAAAAAATTTTCACTCAGGGAATGTTTCTTTCTTAACGATAATTAAATAAAAGATGGTTACATTTTCATTTCTTTGCAATTTCCCCTATTGCTTACCAGCGAAGCCAACGCGTATATATATACATAACTTCCTTCAGTGCTATATATATATATATACATCATTCTTGTGAATTGTACCCATAAAACCCAACAAGATTGATTGATCAAGAAACTCAAAACTTCCCAAGAACATTCATCATGAGTTCTGAAAACGTAATATTTTTTAATTCTCTTCTTTTTCTTCTTCTGGGTTTGTAATTTGTAGTTAAACATTCATTATTTGTTGTTGTATTGAATATTTCTCTGTTTTTAGAAGCTTGTGGTATGATTTCAAAAGTAAATTCTTGTGTTTCTTGATTTTTTCTTATTTCTTTGTCTAATAATCGATTTTGTTTGTTGTTTGGTGCAGAAAAATTGTGGCGTTTGTTCGGGTATAGCAGAAATAGGGCAGGCTATATTCACTGCTGAATGCTCCCACATTTTCCACTTCGGTTGCATTTCCAATACTATCAACAACGCCAATTGCCCCGTTTGTCAAGCTAAATGGAACAATTTCCCTTTCCATGCACCCCGACGGGCTCGTCGCTGGCCTCTAGTCGAGGTCAAGCACGAGCCCGAGCTCGAGCCGAATAGATTCTCCGACGACGAGCCCCTCCCGGGTGCCACTCCCAATCCAATCTCCCACAATCCCATACAAAACGTTACTCTCAAGGCAATTCCCGAGCGCCAGGCCGTTGCTGCCACAGAATCCCTCCCACATTTTTCAGTTCTTGTTGGACTAAAGGCCCCTTCTTTACCAGAGGATGCACTTCCGATGCAGCGAGCTCCGGTAGACCTCGTCACGGTGTTGGACGTCAGCGGCAGCATGCAATGTGACTCAAAGCTTCTTCTTCTGAAACGGGCTATGGTTTTTGTTATTGACAATTTGGGCCCCTCTGATCGCCTTTCTGTAGTCTCCTTTTCAGACCGGGCCCGGAGAGTTCTCCCGTTGCGTAGAATGACCGATAATGGCCGGGAAGATGCTAAACAGGCTGTTAATTCACTTGTAGCAAATGGTATGACCAATATCTTGGAGGGTTTGAAGAAGGGGGTTCGGGTTCTTGAGGAAAGGAGGAATCAGAATCCTGTTGCTGGTATAATGTTCTTGTCTGATGGATTAGACACGTGTAGCCTTAGCCCCGACACGTATCTAAACCTACTGCCCGTTTCCATTCGTCGAGGAGCGGGAAACGGGCAGAATTTCCCCGTCCATTCGTTCGGGTTCGGTTCGGATCACGATGCGCGTGCGATGCACCACATTTCGGACTCGTCGGGTGGGACTTTCTCGTTTATCGAGTCGTACGAGATGGTGCAGGACGCCTTCGCGAGCTGCATTGGTGGCCTACTCAGCGTCGTCGCGCTTGAGCTTCGTCTAACGGTGAAGTCTGCGTCGAACGGGGTGGAGATCAAGTCGATGTCTTCGGGGCGATACGCGAGCGAAATATCGGAGGAGGGGTCTCGAGGTGTGATCAATGTGGGGGACCTTTATGCGGATGAAGAGAAGGAATTCTTGATCAATTTATCGGTCCCTATAGGGGAGACGGAGAAGGAGACGAAGACGAGGCTGCTCGATATCAGTTGTTCGTACAAGGAGGTCGTTTCGAAGGAGACGATTAGCGTAGAAGGCGACCTCGTTGAGGTACGGAGGCCAGAGCGCGTTTCGTCTGATGAAATGAGAGTGAATTTGGAGGTGGATAGGCAGAGGAATCGTGTGAGGGCAGCAGAGAGCATTGCAGAGGCTCAAAGAATGGCGGAAATGGGAAATCTAAGAGGGGCACAAACTATTCTTTCGGACAGGAGATTAGATCTTGGTACATCAGAATCAGGGCAATCAGGGGATGGCCTCTCTATGTGGCTTCAAGCTGAACTTAAAGAAACTGAAGTCAGGATGGGGAGTCAGGAGATGTACGAACGCCACGGGCGAGCCTACGCTCTGTCGAATATGAATTCACATGGTTTTCAACGGGCCAGTACGAGAGGGATCGACTCAGCATCTGCGTTTGGGAGCTCGAACTTTGCTAGTGCGATGGGCTCGTCGTCGGCCATGGATGGTGTGGCTTTTAGGGGGTATGTGACTCCGAATATGACTAATTTGGTGATCAAGTCTCAAAAGGCCACCAAGAAACAAGATGACATGGAAGAATAGGCTTTCTCTATATGTGTGGATAAGTGGCTTTGATTTGGGCTTTACTATGGTGATATTTTTTAACTGCATTTTGGAAACTAGGCACTTTGTGGTTTGGTTTTGATGTTTAATGACTGAATATTGCATTTTGCTTAATGCGTACTTGAGACTTCAAGTATTTGTTCATTTCTAAGGCCTTATTTTAGTCTTTTACCTTTCTAAACTTGTAATTTCTGTCTTTGTAATTACAAGATTTCTATTTTTACTACAAAGGTAATATCTCTTTGTTAAAATGAGTATAATAGTAACTTTACATATATTTTCTTGCACTTGATAGTAATTCCAATTTTTTTTAGCACTAGTGCAGAATGCTTTAGCAGGGCGTAAAAAGTACCTATATTTAACTTCCCTTTAAATCTTATCAATGTTAACCCGATTCTATTGAGAAACATAAACAATTCTTTATTTTTTTCTTTTTTAATTAATTATTATTAAAATATTAAATCATTGGATTGTTGAATGCATCTATGCCAATCTCAACTCTCAAGTGTAAGGAGTGTTTGCAAACCCTATAAACAGTTAAAGTGTGTGAGAGAATAGTTTAAAAAAAAAAAAGATTCTACCTCTTCCACTTGAGTTTGCAAACACTCACTAACACCCTTGAAGTGTATTGTTGGAAATAAAAAGAGATTTTGATTAAAATACCAAAACTCCTGATGATATGCCAAGATATATAAGTCAAATTTACTAAGTATGTTTCAGGACTGTTGGAACATATAGATCAGGTTAGTTGAACAACTGATGTGTTAGGCAACTTATAGATGTTTAGATACATAAGTTGAGGGGGAACACAAGCTTAGAAGATCACCCATATCAAGTTCCCTAAGGCTCAAAATCAGAAGACTTCAACCCTGCTGATAAAACAAATCAGATGAGTTCAACACTGCTGATAGCACAAATCAGAAGAGTAGATCAGAAGAGTCAAACCTTCTGATAGTTCAAGCTTAAAGAAGATCACAACCATTGAACCAAGTCTACTGACATGAACTCTATGGAGATCCGAAGAGAAGAACATCAGAGTATATCAGCACACTAAATCAGAAGAGTACAAATACAGTCTAAGTCAAGAGACAACTATGCTGATAGAGTCAACTTCACTGATATGAAGGCTATGGATCAAAGCATAACCCAAGTTTGATTCAGTGAAGATGGGAAGCCAATTCAACTAAAGATGCTAGCTAACACTACTGATAAGCCAAGTCAGCTGAAGAGATAAGTATGAGCACAGATCTGTCCTGATGATAAGGAATGTTGTCCTTAATCATGATTCAAGTTTCAAGAAGAATGTCTTCTAAGTTGACTTCTGAATATACAACTCAGACATTGGGAAGAGTGCAAACAAATCAAGACAAAGAGCTTTAGCTGTTTACTTTCCAAAATGAAGACATGTCACTATCACAGATTTTGTCCTCAAGATGCAAAGTCCAAAGAAGATGGAAATAGACAATTTGAGGTTGTCTCTCCAACGGACACATCCTCACTTTGCTCTATAAATACTGGAGTTTGGAAACCATTGAAAACATCCAACTAGTCAAGGAAACTACAAGCTCTCTAGAATACAAGCTTTCAAGCTCTAACAAGAATACTTCATTCTTAGTTTCCTAAACACTTCAATACCCATCTAAGTTGAACCTCATTGTATATCAATCAAGCTTAGAGAGATATCCTATCGTTTTACAGTACTTCATTATAAAGGATATCTCACCATAGTTGGAATCAACCTCAACCTTGAAACCTTTCAAGGAAAGTTAGAAGTGTTGTTGTAGAAGTGTGAGAACTAGAACTGTCAAGTGAAGAACAGTTTAGTTCGAGTTGAGTGAGTACTAGAACTCATAATTACTAGGGATCAAGGCACTAAGGAGTAGTGTGGTTGATCAGTGTACCTTGGCACTATAAAACAAGTTAATTTCAAGTGAAGGAATTATTCTGTTAAATCAGGGAAGTGGATATATGAGCTTGAGTCTCCGAAACCACTATAAGTTACTGTGTTATTTACTTACTACCATTTCATATAAGTAACACATTCATATACTGCACACAAAGTTGATCTTAAAAAAATATATACCTCAAATTGTGCAAAACAGATTTGGGACAAGTCCCCTGAAAATTGTTAAGTGTTAAGAAAGTTTTTCATAACTTAAAGGAGTTTAAATATAAAGGGCCAACCATAATTCCGCACATATAACTTAATAGTTATTCAACTGATTACTTCATAGTTCTCAGAAGTTTGATTATCTAATCAAAGTTATACATACTCAGAGAAGTTGACTAGACAACTCTCCTTATAGCCTGTTTGTTTTAAAAGAAAAATAATTTGCATACACAAGTGCATTCCCCCCATACACTTGTGTCATACTCCTTTCAGGACCAACATGTATCATTTGCTTACTAGCTCGTGCTAATTGTTTACACGGAGCGTTTGAAATGCTTGTAAACCAACAATTGAATTAGCACAAGTTAGTCATAAAAATTGGTTCTACATAACCACGTGTTATTATCAATAACTTCTATTAGAAATTAATATACAAGAATTAATTTTCCCAACATTTTACATGTTCTGAATTTTAGATGAGACGAAATTCTGCTATACACCTGAGTGTATATAAACACTCGGGTCCAGATTTTTACCGTGTCAAAAAACGAATATGTAGAATAAAACATGTGGAATTTACAAAGATGCGGTTATAGCCTAGTGGTGGTCCCTTGCTTATTTTGCTACAAAATCATCTATTTTTCTACATAATAAAAGTGTAGGTACTAATAAACAAAAGTGTAACATTAATAATAATAAAACCATGTTGTGGGCAACTTCTAATCAAGTCCTTGAAACGCTCCCATGCTTCGGCTAGGGACTCATCATCATCTTGCCTAAACGAAGATATCTCCACTCGGATTTGGATGGTCTTGCTCAGAGGGAAATACTTCATAAAAAATGCATCAATCAAGTCGTTCCAAATCTCGATGGTCCTCAAATCAAGAGAGAGGTACCATTTCTTAGCTCGGTCTCGGAGGGAGAAGGGGAATAGTTGCAACCGGATGTAGTCTTGTGGAACTTGATTGATCTTAACCGTTCCACTTATCTCGAGGAATTGAGACAAGTGGAGGTTAGGATCTTCCTTGGAAAGTCCTCCAAATTGATTGTTTTGCACCATAACAATCAAAGCCGGCTTGAGCTCGAAATTGTGAGCATCCACGGGTTCTCGACCCGCTCCTCCATATGGCCTTGAAATCGGGCGGAAATGATCCCTCAAAACTCGGTGTGGGCCATTCTCCTCATTCTCAATTGGATTTTCTCTAACCCTCCGGTGAAGGTTATCTCCCACAGACCTTTGTTGTCGGTTTCCACCATTTCCATTCGACCCCTCAACTCCGTCTACCCCTTGATTCTCCACTTCCTCCTCGACCTCCTCTACGATCGGGTTCTCTCTTCTATTCATCTCTTCTAACTCAATTCTTCTTCTCTCGGCGTTCCTTCTTCGACAATTAGCTTCAATCTCCGGGTCTAAAGGTAACATTTCTTGATGGTTCCTCTTACATCGCGTGATCATAAGCCATGTTTATCAGATGTTCAAAAGAGAGTGAGAATTGCAAGTAAGATGAGAAATAAAAAACACAAATATTTTTGGGATTTTTGAAAATAAGGAAAGAAATAAAGTGTCTAGACTAAAACTCTATCGACCTACACTCTAGAACTACAAAACCTCCCCGGCAGCGGCGCCATAAACTTGATTCACATATTATGCAACACCAAAATACACAACCGCAAGTATACATCGTATATTGTAGCGTGATAAGTACGAGGTCGATCCTACGAGGAGGTGTAGTGTAAAAGTGAAGTTTGTCGATTGAATTCTAAATAGACGTGATCGATAAAGTTGAAATGTAGCAATTACCCCTAATTATCTACCCAAAGTTGTCACAAGTAAACAATTAAACGAGTAATATAGAAATCGATCAACAAATGCTCATGCAAATCACAAAACGAGAGAAATACGATTAAAGCTCAATTAAGAGAAGGGGAGGTTCCAAGGCATATGTCACACTAAGGGTTCAATTTATGATCAAAAGCCTATTTAAGTGGTGTTGTGTTGACTACTATAGAGTTGATCACGAAATAATGAATTAAAAGTTCTTTCGGTCCAATTAATCCAAGAGAAATGTCACACAAACTAGTATCTCTACCTAGCATGCATAATAAACCTCAAAAAGGGTCCTAAGATCATCTAATACCCTCCCAATAATAGATCCTCTCTCGAGCTCACAATAATATGGGGTCGAATGCTTAAATACGATTAATGAAAAAGATCTCTCAATCCAATTTCAATTAATAATAAATCAAACACATTATCATGGCCATTGACAACATGTCTTGCAATGAAAGTTAAGCATTCAAATAGAAATAGCAACACAACCACCAAATAAACAAGAAATTAATTCATAAACATCATCCAAAGTATAAACATAGCCTTAGAACCAAAAGTGTTTTAGCTAATCAACAACATAATCCAATTAACAAAATAACTAAGAGATTATTTACCAATAGAGTCATTATCACCACACATTCAACAAATTGCAACAACTATTTAAAAGTTTATCTATTTACTTCATTTTGGATTCAAAAAACCATAATTACCCTTATTCATTCAAATTGGTTTAAATTTTCGAAAAAGCTACTATATCAGATATTTAGTCTTGGCAAAAATTTCGCGTTTCATTTAATTCATCAATATTAGGTTACAGAATTTGATATTAATTCAGATAGTTATTATTGCCACAATTATTGCCTTTCATTCAATTCCTCAATTCTGTGAATTTTTAATTTTTGATTTCGAAAAGCTTCTGCAGAATCGATCCAAACACGAGTTTCGAAATTCGAAATGCCGCCGAAGTTCGACCCTTATTGAGATGACAACAATGGAGTTCCATTCTTGTTGTTGCTCAACGTCTCTACTTGCGACGGCAACAATGGAGTCCCGTTTTTCCGCAATTTCGCAAGTATCTGCCTTCGAAAACCTCCCTCCTCTGCCTTCCCAAACAACTGCTTCCTCAAAACTTCGTGTAAATGCCCAAACAGCTCCTTATTCAACAATTCAAATGCCAAATCCTATCTCTCCAATTCCTCCATGGCAGTCTTATTATACATGAAAATGCCGTAATACAGATCGAAACTATCGCTCGATGCATTTTCAACCAGATTCAACAGAGTCTCGTACCCTTTCGTGTTAATCGGGGTACTCTGTAACCTGCAATTTCTCCAAATCAAATATTTTGAATATGCACCAAATACAGCATTGACATTTATCATGCACTTGCAGTATGTATGCCATATGCGTTCATAATGGCACCAAATATTGTGGTATGTTACCGAGTGTGTATATATATGCCTATTACAATGCATATATAGTAGGCACTGAGTATGCATATCGTTTACATATTCAACTCCCTATGTGTTGGGATATGAATTCTATAAACAATGTTCTAGTTGATGATTGTATGTTTTGATGGCCAAAAATAACTTGAAGTTAATGATATATGTGATTATATGTTGATATAATTGTGTTATATGAAATATATGTTTACTGATCTTAAGAGATATTTGAAAACTGAGTTTACTGATCTTATATATGTTTACTGATCTTAGTGTGTTTACTGATCTGATATAAGAACTGTTAGGAACTAAGCTGATGTTTTGCTTATAGTATAAGACTTAGATATACTCATCTGTATGTAGTTCAGTTGATGTATGGATAGGTTTTATATGTGTAAAGTTGTATTCTATTGTAGTCAGCATTGTGATAGTTTAGAACAATAGATTAGAACTAGATTAGAAGAAGATCAAAAGACTTATGAAGACTCAGAAGACTACTTCAGAATAAGAAGACTTCAAGAAGAGTTGAAGAGAAGCTTAGAAGAATTCTGGAGAAGTGCAGAACAGTTTTGGAGAACTGTGCTTACTGACTAAGAACAGTAAAACCAAGAAGAGTAAGTTTACTGTGCTGAGTTAGTATGATTGAAGAATAAGTTTGGAAAACTTATTTAAGGTGTAACTGAAGATATATTTGAAGATATGCTGACTTGGAATTAGTTGAAGGAAGTTACAAAGTCGGTTACAAAAAGGATAAGTTACAAAAACAGTTTTAGAGTTAGTTGAGAGTTAGTTCACAAACTGCTAACTGTCATACTAAGTTCTATAAATACTGTGTGATCTCATACTGCTAAGACTACTGAACAATTACTGATCCTAAAGCATTTGAGAGCCAGTCTACAAAGCATTGAAGAACTCACAGAGTCAAAGAGATCAAGAAATCTGAGAACAACCACAGATTTGAAGAGAAGAAATCAGAGGCTAATCAAGAGAAGTTTTACTTTTCATTTTAAAGTTTGTATTGTTGTAAACAAGTGTGCTAGTTACTTGTGAAATTACTAGTCGATCGAAGATACACTTGGAAGTGTAATCGAAAAGATCACAGTCTTAATCTTGGGACTTTAAGCCACAAGAAACTCAAGAAGGAAGAGTTAATAAAACATCACAATAGGGATTGTGAGAGTGGATGTAGACTTTTTTGTCGAACCACTATAAAATTCCGTGTTCTTTACTTTTCTGTTTGATATTTGTTTAATATTTGTTTAACCAAGAACAGTAGAATTTACTAAGTAAAGATCTGAATAAAAGTTGAGTATAAAACTGAAACTGGAAGTACTGATCTGACCCAGTAAGAACAGTACTATTCAGAACACTATTCCGCATTAAAACTCTGATATTTTGAAAGATTTTGAAAAGTCTATTCACCCCTCCCCTCTAGACTTCTTAGCTTAATCAATCTTAACTCAACTTGGGACCAACAAGTGGTATCAGAGCAGTAGTTCTTTGGACTGCTGTTTCTTGATAACCTTGTAGATCTTGAGGGAAATCTCACTGATCTTGCTACTAATTCTTGATATTTGTCACTATCTGAATACTTGCAAATTATCTACTGTACTACTGATCTTATCCATCTGATGAAACATGGATGACACTAATGTGAACAAACTTCCTAAGTTCAAGATTGCAGATTATGACTACTAGAAGCTTAGGATGGATGCCATCTTTAGCTCAACCCATGATCTGATGGTTTCTGTGGTCAAAGAAGGACCAATCACAATCATGGTGGAAAACACTGCAACACTGGATCCTTCTGAACCTGTTGGAGCACTAGTCCCTAAACCAAGGTCAGAACTGACTTCTGAAGAAATGCGTCAAAACAATTTGGATAGTCTTGCTAAGAATTATATTTTACACACCTTGCCAAATGAGTATCTTGGCAAAGTGTTAAAATGTAAGACTGCTAAGCAAATGTGGGACAAATTAGCTATTCTTTGTGAAGGTACTACTCTGATCAAAGAAAGCAAACTGTCCACAGCTGTCCAAAGGTTTGAAACATTCAAAATGAAGCCAGGTGAATCAATTGATGAATTGGATACTCGATTTACAAAGATTATGAATGATCTTGAGGTGTTAGGAAAGACTTATACTGAAAGAGAGATTAACTTGAGAATCTTGAAAGCTTTGGATGAAAGGTGGAAAATGGTCAAGATGATCATTAAAACCACACAAGACATTGATTCTTGGCCTGCAGAAACTATGTTCTAAACACTTAAGGCACATGAGTTTGAGTTAGATGAAGAAGATCCTATTACTGTTAGTCATAAGGATAAGGATGCCTCTAAGGACATAGCTTTTAAAGCCTCTACCTCTAAGGGGTCTAGATCATCTAAGTCTAAGGCCTCAAGCATAAAAGATGAACTAGATCGTTCTGATCTTAGTCTGAAAGATCAGATGAGCCTGATAGACTAAATAGGAGGTATGGTAGATATAAGAGATTCTATAAGGAAACCAAGGGTTCTAGTAACAGGGACTCTTCTGGGAACAGAAGAGATCAAAACTCTTCTGAAAGAAGGGATGAGATCTCTAATGAGAACAAGAGAGATAGGAACTCATCTGATAAGAAAGATAGGAACTCTATTGACAAGCATGACAGGAATCGAAATCGTTCACCATCTAAGAAATCTTCTAACAATCCTGTGTGCTATAATTGTGATAAGCCAGGTCACTATGCATATGAATGTCCTGATCTGAGTTCTGAAGATCGAGAAGAAAGGAAAGCCAGAAGAGATCGAAAATATGCCAAGGGTAAGAAGGCAATGATGACATACAATGAATCTGATTCGGATTCAGAAGAGTTGCCCTCGTCTTCATCTGAATACCCCTCTAACAATGAGAATGAAGCTTTCATCGCGGATGATGGACTGGCAATGATGGCCAAAATAACTGATGAGGTATCATCTGCTAATTCTTTTAATCTTGCAATAATTCTGATACTGATGAAAGTGACACTGCTGTTAGTAGTGTAGGAAGTAGTTTTCATCATTCCCAAGGAGTGACTGAAGAAGACCTTCTACAAGCTAACAAAGCATTCATGGAAATCAATGATGAAAATATATCTTTGAAACAAGAAATCATTCGTCTAAAAGAAGCTCAGTTAAAAGTGGATCCTAATATAGTTGTCATAAATGCACGACTATCAGAAGAGTTGTCCCAACTCCAAGAAAAGTATGCATCCATTGATAAACTATATCAGGGTATGCTTAAAACTCAAGCCAAAGAGACTAATGAATTCAATGATTTAAAGATTAAATGTGAAAAACTTGAAGAGCGCAATAGATTCTTAGAATCTGAAGTAGTGAGCCTAGATCGAAAGCTATCTGAAATGATTAACTCTACCAAGATTAATCAAACAATTTCAGACAGATATAGAGCTCCAAATGATAAAAGTGGGATAGGTACTGATCTGCCTAGTTCCTCTACTTCAGGCTTTAAGAACACTAATGGAGCTAGTTCAAGTTCTTTGCAACTAGATAAAGGAAAAGGACCCATGATTTATGATAATGATCCAAAACCCACAGTACAGTCCCAATACATTCCTCCTACTACCAAGAATGGTAAAATGAAGAATGTATCAAGACCAGTACAATCAAGACCATACCAGAAGAGTTATACTCCTCTGACCAGAGCAGAAAAGTCCTGGTATCAGAAGAGACAAACTCAGAACAGTAGGTCAAGACAAGCACAGACAAGTTGGGAACAGCCTAGACCTCCTTTTATAAGGCAGTCTCAGCTGTATTCAACTAAATCTAGGAAATTTGTGCCTCATTATCTTAAGAAACCTGTTCTTTATCCTCCACCTTTATCTTATGATATCATTGGAGAGGAAAGACCAAAACGCATATATAAGCCGTATGGTCCACATGCTTTCAGACCTTATTCAAACTATTACAGACATACTGATCTTATTGAAAAGGGGATAGAACCAAGGGAAGGTTATCTCAGAAAAATAGATCCTAAGTCTGCTGATAGTTCTGAAATGGTTAATAAAGTACTGTTTTGTGATAAATATGGAAGGAAACTGAAGAGGTCCCATCTATTCAAATCCTCAATGTTTATTTGGGTACCTCTCACCACTAACCCTCAAGGACCCCAATAAAGAAAGGGTACCTAAATTATTAAGATCACTACCTTGCAGGATCGACTGGACTTATACAAGAAAAGTGGTTCAGTGGGTGAGACCTGGTACATAGACAGTGGGTGTTCACACCACATGACTGGTACCAAGGCCTTTCTTACCAACTATCATGAGCAGGAAGGAACAAAAGTAAATTTTGGTGATAGCTCCATGGAAATCACAAAAGGATTTGGATTCATCAAGAATGGAGATGTTGAAATCCAAGATGTCTCCTATGTTGAAGGTTTGAAATATAATTTGCTATCTGTATCTCAATTCTGTGACAGGGGATACAAAGTTCAGTTCAAGACCAGAAGATGTGAAATAATAGACAAAAGGACTCACAATGTTTTACTTGTTGGCACAAGACAAGGAAGTGTATACATTGTGAATTGGAATAGTTGTCCTAAGAATGCTTGTCTTATCACTAAGAGTCCTAAAGAAAACAGTTGACTCTAGCATAAACGCCTCTGCCACCTGAACTTTAAGATAATCAACAAGATTGCTAGAGAACATCTTGTTGAGGGCATTCCAAATGAAATCTATTCCAAATCACAAATGTGTGACTCCTGTAAAAAAGGTAAACAGGTAAAGGTTTCATTTAAGTCCATTACAACTCTTTCAACCAGCAGAGTCTTAGAACTCCTGCATATGGATCTTCATGGTCCTATCAAACCTCCTACATTGAATGGAAGAAGGTATACTCTGGTTGTAGTAGATGACTATTCTAAGTTTACTTGGGTAGTCTTTCTACACAAAAAGAGTGATACACAAACAATACTTCCAGATCTATTGAAGAGGCTATAGGTTGAAAAGGGTCAACCCATTGTCAAAATAAGGAGTGACAAGGGGACTGAGTTTATTAACTGTTACATCTCTGACTACTGTTCTAAGTCTGGCATACAGCATCTGACAAGTGCAACCCGAACCCCCCAACAAAATGGTGTTGCAGAAAGGAGAAACAGAACTCTAAAAGAAGCTTGCAGAGCAATTATTGCAGAATTCAACACACCTCAGAAGTTTTGGGCTGAAACCATTAACACAGCTTGCCACTCCAAAAACAGAAGTGCTCTTAATAAGGTACATGGTAAAACACCTTATGAGGTATGGAAAGGCAGATGACCTAGAGTTTCTTATTTTCATATCTTTGGATGTAAGTGTTTCATCCATAACAATGGAAAAAGTAAATTAAATGCTTTTGATGCAAAAGCAGATGAAGGGATATTCTTGGGACACTCTTCAGTAAGCAAAACATTTAGAGTATTTAACTACTCAACCCTATGTATGGAAGAAACACCCCATGTAGTCTTTGATGAGAATGTGCAGGACTCTGCTGATCATCAACTCAGTAAGAAAATTGACAATCTAAAGCTTCTAAAGCTTCAAACCAACAATGATGATGATGATGCAGAAGTATATGAATCTGTACAAACATATAATCATTTCCTGAATGTCCTAGATCAAGATTCTGATAAAGAAAAGGTAAAAGACTGTCACATCCCAAATTTAGGGGCCTAGAAGAAATCACCATAATTTTACTATTTGACTGTCAACTAGATTAATTAAAATAAAATTTGACGGAAGCGAATAAATCAAATACATTTTCCTCCATAAAATACTTCTTAGACCATTTACTTTAAAATAAAAGAGAACATTTGCTACGGATAAAAAACAAATTATTTTAAAAGGGCCAAATTCAACCATAACGTAAAACAATTTCATGAAACCACTTAAACAAATAAAAATTGAAATAGTTTTCCTAATTCAAAATTAAATAAACATTTAATATGACCATGTCGACTTCATTAAATTTCATATTAAGCTACTAGTCTCCACCACCTTGCCACCACGTCCAAGCCTCCTTCCTAAATCTGAAAATGTTAAATAAGGGGTGAGCAAACCACAGCTCAGTGGGGACAAGCTTGTCAAAACTAAATACAATAAGCAATTAAATAATCAATTCACATTAACATGTATAATATCATAACAATTCAATAACGTTACCTCATTTATAAATGTCAAATGGTCCATTCTCGTTTATAAAGGTAAGAAGACCTACCCTCGTTTATAAAGGTCAGATGACCTATCCTCGTTTATAAAGGTCAGAAGACCTATCCTCGTTTATCTTTCATGAACATCAAAATAATTTCACATAAACATCAAAATAATCACATATGGCATTTAATTGAAATTAGAAATCATAATTTTACATGAATATCGAAATAATCACATATCGCATTTAATTGAAGTTACAAATCATATTTTAACATGAATATCAAAATAATCACATATAGCATTTAATAATGACAAACAAATCAAGATAGAAATCCCACCTCAAAATGTATGTCGTGGATGAAATGAGTGCAATAGTAACAAACAACTTCTCATCCAGAGAACGAAAACTATCAAATTTATTTTCTGTCACTGATTTATTAATTATCGTGGGTGAAATAAGAAAATAAGAGATGAGAAGATATATAAGAGATGAGAAGATAGAGTTAATTGAGAAAGATTTGGAATTTGGGAGAAATCTGGTGAATTTCATATTATTATCTCACGGATTTGAATTTGAATGTAACAAAGTTGAGGACTTGGGGGAAATAATTTAATTGTGTAGTTGAATTACCGAGGGAAAACTAATTAAAATAATAATAATAGTAGAACCGATTATCTTCATTTATGTGTGGGCATATATATACATATTCAAATTTTATATCTATTAGCTATATTTACGCACATATACATATAATTATATATATATCGACTAAAAATATAATATCTACAATTATATATATATATATATATTTCGTAATTTATTTTTATTCAAAATAATATTTATAATATAATTAATTCACATTCAATAAGAATAATCTTCCCGTGAAATCTCCTTAATTAAAAGAAACTAAAAATTTAAATACATTTTTAAAATAACTAATTTGAAAATTTTGGGATGTTAGTCATCTAAATCTAGGGTTGGCAACGGGGCGGGTATGGGACGGGTTTGGCCTTTCCCAGGACCCGCCCCGCCAAACTTTTCTAGACCCGTTACCCGCCCCGCCCCGCTTCAATACCCGCCAAAACCCGCCCTGTTTCGCCCCGTGAACCCGGCGGGTAAACCCGCCCCGCCCCGCCCCGTCATCACTTTTTAAAAAAAAAAATTATTTATTTTAAAAAATAGCACATTAAAATCAACTCTTAAAACTACAATAAAACATCAATTCCAACATCAAATAAAACATAAAATTTTAAATATAACATAAAGTTATAAACAACTAATCACAGAATAAATAAATAATCTAAGGATCTAAGTCTTTTTTAAAAACAGAGTAAATCGGTTGCAATTTTAGAAGTCATCCTAAATCCGCGGAAATAAAATACAGTAAATCAATAAATCCTACAACCACTCTATATAATCTAATTAATTAGAATTGTTAGATGCCTTACCCAATGGAGAGGGGAGAATTAATAAATTAATATTATATATATATTAATTTTTAATATATACGGGTCGGGGTCGGGTCGGGTATATGTAATCCCATTACCCATCCCATACCCAGCGGGTATTCGTTGACCGGGTATTTACCCGCCCCGGGACCCGTTTGACCGGGTATTTACCCGCCCCGTACGGGTCGGTTTTATGCGGGTCCGGGTTTTTACCCGCCCCATTGCCAACTCTATCTAAATCTTCTGATCTGCCAGAATTGAATGACTGCTCTCCTATGAACAAAATGATTCACGTGTTATGCAACACTAAATAAACAACCGCAAGTGTACGTCGTCTATCGTAGCGTGATAAGCACGAGGTCGATCCTACAAGGAGGTTAAGCGTAAAAATGTAGTTTGTTAATTGAGTTCTATTTAGACGCGATCGATAATTTGAATGGTGTGAATTACTCTAAGATTACCTACCAAAGTGTCACAAATAAGTAATAAAGAGTAATGAAAATCGATCTACTAGCATGCGAATCAATAAAAGAAAGTAAAAACGAATGAAGATCAATTAAGAGAAGGTGGGTTCCAAGGCAATTGTAACACATAAATATCCGTTTATGAATGTTAACTCGTCTAAATGGCCATTAAGGTTATCTCATATAGGGTGATCACACAAGAAGAATTAATTAATCTCTCGATCTAATTAACCCAAAGGAAAACACAATATAAGTTCGTATCTCTACCTCACAAATATTGTATTACCTAAACTAGCCCCAAGGATCATTCGATTCCCTCTCCGATAATTAATCCTCTCTCGAGCTCATAATAATACCGGGTTGCATGCTTGCATACGATTAATGGAATAAATCTCTCGATCTTACCCCAATTAACAATGAATTAAACAAATCATCATGGCCAATAACAACATGCTTTACAATGAATAATTAAGCATACAAATAAGAGACAAACACCAATTAAGGCAAGAAAGTAATCATAAACTTCAATCCAAGTATCTACAATGCCTTAGAACCACAATTTGTTTAGCTACTAACTAGCATAATGAAATTACAAAATCCAAATGAAATAACTAAATAAAAAGGAAAAGAAAGGGAAAGCTTAGTCTAGAATGTGGTAGGGAATGGAATTTGGGAGCTATTGCATCCTTTCTTCCTTGATTTGATGAAGAATCGAGAGAGAAATGACCAAAACACCTCCAAGTATGTGTAAGTATGTGTGGATTGGGGGAGAATGTCTTGGATTTCAAGAAAGGGGGCTTATATAGTGTTGGGGTAGGGCTTAGATGGCATAATTGCAAGTTGATCCCTCGAAAATGGAGAAAATACAAGTTTGGCACCGAAAATGGGGTGACTCGGCCGAGTGGAATACTTAAGAAGCGTGTAGCAACTCTCTTCAGCCGAGACTCGGCCGAGTTGGGGTCACTCGGCCGAGTGCGCAAAAAACATGAAACTCGCAGATTTGGCCGAGTGATGTCCAATTCAGGAGCTACGGCATTCAACCTTACTCGGCCGAGTTGGCTTACTCGGCCGAGTGCGCAGTGAAGTGCAAAGTTGCAGATTCGGCCGAGTAACCTCACTCGGCCGAGTTGCCTTGTTCTTCGATTTCGGCCTTTTCTCGTTTCGTGCATATCTTCCGCCTCGGGTGTCGGATTGACTCGATTCCTTTGGCTAATCCACTCCGTTTCTCGAGACGAATCCAATCGTGCACTCCACTTTCTGATCCAGTAAAGTATGGTTGGTGTTTTGCTCCAAATTTCATCGTATTTCCTACAAAATCAACAAAACACAACCTTTCTCTCATTTTGGCTCAAACAATCATATTCAATGCATAATTCAATGAAATCCACATCAAAACACGCTTCACATGTGCCCCTAAAACGTGTAAATTCCACCCGAATCACAAAACTGCTGATTTGATACAAGACAATGATACTGATCTGCATGATGATTTGCATGATACAAATGATGATAGTATTACTGTTAAGAATAGAAGGACATGGAAGTCTGCTCATACAACTGATCTGATTCTAGGTGATTCTAGTAAAGGTGTTAAAACTAGAAAACAATTGTTTGACTCCCAGGAAGAACCTAGTAAGTCTTTATTTTGCTGGTGTTGTTTTCTATCCTCCATCGAGCCTAAAACTGTGAATGAAGCTTTAAGTGATAGTAACTGGATTATAGCCATGCAAGAAGAACTTAATCAGTTCACTAGAAATGAAGTTTGGAAACTTGTGGATAGACCTAGTGATCATAATGTTGTAGGCACTAAGTGGATTTTTAAGAATAAAAAGGATGAAAATGATCTTGTAGTTAGAAACAAAGCTAGATTAGTTTCTCAGGGCTACTCTCAAGCTGAGGGTATTGATTATGATGAGACTTTTGCTCCTGTAGCTAGACTAGAAGCTATAAGATTGTTTTTTGCTTATGCTGCACATATGAAATTCACTGTTTATCAAATGGATGTGAAAAGTGCATTTTTGAATGGTATACTTGCTGAAGAAGTCTATGTGGAACAACCACCTGGTTTTGAAGTGAATAGTCACCAAGTATACAGGTTAAAGAAAGCACTCTATGGATTGAAACAAGCTCCAAGAGCCTGGTATGATACTCTCTCTTTATTCTTAATTGAAAATGGTTTTACTAAGGGCAAGGTTGATAGAACTTTGTTTCGAAGACAAGAAGGTAATGACATATTACTAGTTCAAATTTATGTGGATGACATCATTTTTGGATCACCCAACAAAACCTTGAGTGAAAGATTTTCTACACTCATGCAAAGTAAATTTGAAATGTCTATGATGGGAGAAATGACTTATTTTCTTGGTCTTCAAGTAAAACAAACTCCAGAAGGTATCTTTATAAATCAAGCAAAATATACAAGGAATTTGCTAGATAAATTTGGTATTAAAACCTGTAAGACAGTTGGTGTGCCTATGCAACCTACATACAGAATGGATCCTGATGAAAAAGGTAAGTCTTCTGACCAACCTCATTATCGTGCTTTAATTGGCTCTCTACTCTAATTGCCAGCAGACCTGATATTGCTTTTTCTGTTGGTGTGTGTGCAAGATTTCAAGCAAACCCCAAAGAAAGTCATCTGGAAGCTGCCAAAAGGATATTGAAATATCTAAAGGGGACCATTAATCGAGGATTATGGTATCCTACAGATGATGATATATCCCTAAGTGGTTATTCAGACTCTGACTTTGGAGGATGCAAAATAGATAGAAAATCTACTTCTGGTTCATGTCAATTCTTAGGAACTAAGCTCATTTCCTGGTTTTCAAAGAAACAAACAAGTGTGGCAACTTCTACTACTGAAGCAGAATATATGGCTGCAGGTAGTTATTGTAGTCAGCTTCTTTGGCTAATACAACAACTCAAAGACTACAATATTGTAGAATCTAATGTACCTATATATTGTGACAGTAATAGTGCCATTGCCATCACACAAAATCCCGTTTTACATACTAGATGCAAGCATGTTGATATTAGACATCATTTTATTAGGGACCATGTGGAAAAGAAAAATATTAGGATGGAAAAGATCCATACTGATATTCAGAGAGCTGACATTTTTACAAAACCATTGGCTGAAGTGAGATTTAAAGAGTTATGCATTAGCTTAGGGTTGATAGACATGGATTCTATATGTATATAGAACTGCACTAACATTTCACGTACTGATCTTATACTAAAGGAAGATAAAGCAGAAACTAAGAGCAGTACATCAAAAGCTTAAATTCAGAAGAGACAACCCTATGTCAGACCACTACACTCATCAAAACAGGTAACAAGGTTACTAAAGTGACCTAAATCCCGATGAGGAAGCTGGTAAAGCTGAGGGACACTGAGAACACACATTAAGGGGGAATCTGTGATTTCTTAAAGATCCTTTTGTTGACTCAGATCACTAAGTCACTTTAGTATATACCTTGATGTGATCATTGATTTAATTATACTATTACTACTCTGTACTGTTTTACACTTATACTGCATGAACTAACACTTCTACCAAGGTGAAACAGGCACAGAAGAGGAGTTCTCCACTGAAGGGGGAACTGATCTGATTACAGATTTGAATTGTCTACAAATCTGATCTGATTACAGGCTATATCAGTCTACAGACATGTTCTGATTACTGAATTGACTTGTCTACAGAACTGTTCTGATTACAAAGTTTCTTTGTCTACAGAACTGTTCTGACTACAAAGTCAATCTTTCTACAGAACTAATCTGACTACTGATTAAACTGCCTACAGAATGATTTGATTACAGAAAATCTATTTACAAAAGAGAATTGATCTGACACACAGTACTGATCTGAGGATTACTGTGCTGATATCAATAATGTGAAATCAGAAAAGTTGGGAACTGATCTGAGTACTACTGTGCTGACCCCAACAACTGATCTGATGTTCAAAAAGGTTACTCAGCTGATCCAGATAAGTAAATTTCTTTAATATAAAAGTAAGAAAATGAAGTGAAATGTTTTTGGAAACTACTGTGCTGATATGCATCAGAACAGTGTTTTGCCTTAGAATACTCTAAGTCAAAAACTGCTCGAATTTTAGATTACTAATAGAGAAGATTAGTACACTCCTCTATTTTTAACCTAATTTTTATGGTGTATTTATCAAACACAAATTGGCTCCAAGAAATAGAATGGTTCTAGAATATGGAAAGTTTGCTTTAATCACGGATTTCGAGACTCAATCTCAACCATTCATCGTGGAAAATAAACTCAATCCAAGCCCTAGATTGGTTTTGAATTTATCAAATACGATCACTATTAACTTCATCTTCTTTACGATTGCATTTCTGGAAACTCATAACACGAAATTGCTTCAAGTCTGAATTCTATATCTTCTACATTTCTACAAATGGCAATTATTAATGTTCTAAGTGAATCTAATGAAGTTGTAGGTACTTTTGATTCCGAATTTTGGCTGCGTGAAAAAGGCATTTTTGTGGAAAATGCAGTCTATTTCAGTGGTCGCCATAGCCCAGAAAATCAAGCCATCTTGACGATGTGTGAAGAAAGCGGGCTCAGGAAGTACTGGGAATCATATCCGATCAATGTGTTTGAACCTGAAGCCATGAATTTTTTTTTACAGCTCGAAGGTGACAACAATGGTGTTCGATCAATGCTGTCAGGGCACAAGGTTGCAATAACCCGAGAAATCCTTGAAATTATGTTGGATTTACCACAAGGCCCCGTCGATATTCTAACCTATAAAGCCGGAGAAGAAAAAGAGTGCGTGGGCAGATGGACGGGTGAAGAACCAGAAACTCTACACAATCTTAAGAAGGCCGTGCTTCCTCCTGGACTTCAATTTTTAATTGTTGGTCCTGAAAGGAGTATATAACAAGTGTATGGGAGGGGGGGGGGGAATACACTTGTATGCAAATTCTTTTCAAACTGATCAAACCAGAGTTCATCAAGATTGTCTTGGACAACTCTGCTGAAGATGTATAACCTTTTCAAAGACAACCAAGCTACTAAGTACTATTGAGTACTCAGTTGAGTGACTATCTAAGTTGGTTATAAGTGCGGAATTAGTGGTTGACCCTTTAGTTTAAACTCCTTTAAGTTCTGAAATTACTTTAAGCAATACAATCCAGTTTTCAGGGAACTTGTCCAATTCAGCTTTTGCACAGTATTTGAATATAGGTCCTTTGAAAGGTTCAGTTTTGTGTGCAGTGTTGAATGTATGAAAGTACTTGTAAGTAAATCAACACAAGAGTTTATAGTGGTTCAGAGACTCAAGCTCCTACATCCACTTTCCCTGATTGAATAGGATAATTCCTTCACTCTGGAATTAACTTGTTTTATAGTGCCAAGGTGCACTTGATTAAGAACACCACTCCTTGGTGAATTGACCCCTAGGATGTCTAGAGTCCTAGTACCCTCTTCTCAACTCAGAACTGAACTGTTCTTCTCTCAACTGTCAACTCCTACCACTTCTACTACTACAACCTTCTCACTTTCTCACTTGAAAGGGGTAAGGGTTGAAGTAAGGTTCCAACTAATGAGATATCCTTTACAATGAAGGTCAGTGAATAAGGATTAGGATATCTCTCTAAGCTTTGTATGGATATACAATGAATTTCAGCTTAGATGAAGTGTATGAAGACTAAGATAGTCTCTTTGAAAGCTTGAAAGCACTTGTTAACTTGTAGGATAGTTGGATATTCTTGTCAAGGTTGAGGTGCTTTCAAATGGTCTTCACACTTCTGTATTTATAGACAAATTTGAGGATTTGCCCGTTGGAGAGGCAGTCCCAAATTGCTATAAATGTCTTCCTTGAGTTCTTCAAATCTGGAAGACAGATTCTTGATAGTGACATGTCCTCATTTGGGTAATAAACGGTTGTTTGATCTTTGTCTTCATTCTGCAGCACTCTTCTCAATGTCTGACTTCAAGATTCACTTGATTAAGCTTGGACATGGCTTCTGAAGGTTGCTCCAATGATAGGACAACATTCCTTATCAAATGGACAACTCTACTTATCACTATCAGCAGATTTTCTTATGAGCATAGTTGGCTTGCTATTTTTCAGATGACTTGGCTCTTTTCCCTTTGCTTCACTTGGAATTGATCTTAGCATCATTTTTGAAGGCTTTAGGGTATAGTTGTCTTCACTTCTTCAGCATAGTTAACCTTCAAGCTTCAGAACACTTGTTCTGGTTCAATTGTGCTGAGACAACTCTCCTGATCAACATACTTTGGCCTTCAATAGGCTTAGTGATTGTTCCAGAATTTGAGCCTTAAAGGGACTTTGTTCTTGATAGTTTTCAAAGCATATGTTCCCCCTTAAATTGTGCATCTAAACAACTAAGAGCTGCCTAACATATCAGCTCCTCTTCTAGCCTTATTCTATATGTTCTAACATACTTAGAACATAATCATTTTAGACTTAGGCATGTCTCAGGGGGTTTTGGTATTGAATCAAAACATATCTCATTTTATTCCCAACATTTATGTTGGATATTGCTGGAAAGTGTTTGTTAGGGCAACATCACAGTCAAGATGCTCTATCAAATTTAAAAATTCGAATCATGGCAGGAATCATTGATCGTGTTCGAGGAGACTGGCAAAGTTTCTTTCTTGACAGCTTGCTGAGTAAAAAGGAAAGGGTTATGTTCGATGAGGATTCCGAAGAATTTTCAATCAAGTCGAAATTAGGGTTCGGAAACAAGCTGAGCATTCTGTTGCCTCAGATAGTCATTAAGAAAGCTTATTGGAGTAATCCTAAGAAGTTCCATCAAGGAATGTTTTTGATGAAGAAGGAGTCTGTTCGCTTTGAACAAGAGCATCCGTTAGTGCTACCTCTCCCAGAACAAGAAGCTCAAGATTCTGGTGCTTCTATGTATCGATCAGATGATGATCAACCAGAAAGAAGAACTAAAGCAAGGTATGATCCGAGCAGTGCTGGATTAAGAAGAGGAAGGTCGGCTAAAACCTCAACAGAGCACACAGTCAGATTTATTGAAACTGTGGTGAGAGTCAGTTCGGAAGATCAAGAGGTTAGTACTTCTAGATCTAGGAGAATACTTGTTGATTCTACTCCCACTCCTTTGAATTCTGTTCCAATTCAAGTCCAACCCATTGATAGAGAACCTACCTGTTCTGAGGAGTCAGTACACTACTCTCCTATTCGACAAAACACTCCTATTTCACCCACTCAGAACACTTCTTTTCATACTACTCCCCATTCTAGTCCTCAACATAATTCCACTCCTCATTTTTCCCCTGAACCAGTTCATGATCACTCTACTGAGCATGAACACATACCTGCTTCTGAACCTATTGAGATCTCCTCATCTCCTGAAACTGAGATTATTCAACCGCATTCAGTATTTTTGATGGATTATCCAGTTTGTGATAAGGAAGAAAGAATTAGATTTAAACTGAGAAATGCTCTTCTTAAAAGTTTTCATGGTTTAGATGACAGCTCTATGGTTTTTGAGCAACTTCTAAGAATAGGCACTTGGGTATATCTTAGAAGGATTGGCCTGAATGAGTTGTTGATTGTAGCAGAAGGTATGGGTGGTTTATCTGTGTTCCATGACTGGGAACAAGAACAGAGAGAAGCTGCAAGTGTTCAGTCCTTTACAGAATTAGCCACATTAGATTCAGTTATTCAATTGATTGAAAGGTTAACTGGGTGTAAGTATTCTGTGATTAAGTCTGCTGGTGAAAATGTTGATACTGATGTCAACATGGAAGCTGAGGATGTTGGTGCTGAAGATTTTGATAATCAAGCTGATATGGAAGCTGATTATGAAGCTGATACCAATGCAACTGAGGTGTTTGAGAACACAGTTGTAATGGAAGAGACTGAGGTCTTAGAGGAACCAACTTTGGGTGCTAATGAGTTGGAGAGCACTCCAGTTGAAGTTGTTGAGAATACAAGAGACAGTAAGAACAATTCCTACTGACACAACTCAAGATAACTCTAGCTTTGAATTGTTGAAAAAGCATAATGAAGAGTTACAAAGCAAGCTGGAAGCTACTTTGAAACAATTTCAAGAAGCTGCTGAGAAATTGGAGAGATTGACTGCTACTAGTTCATATGAGCAAGTGATGGAACACACAATGTCTAAGATCTATGATCTGCATAGATTGCAAGAAAAGAGACTTTCTGCTGAACTGCAAAAGAAAGTTGAGTTGCTTGTGACACCCTTGAAGGAATGGCAGGATGAAGCCAAAAAGGGGGAAGATAAGGTCATGAGAGTGATGGAGCAGACTCAAACTCAACAAACTCAGTTAGTTGTAAGTCAAGATGAGCTGAAAGCAAGTCAGGATGATCTGAAAGAAGAGATCATTAGTCTAAAGTTGAAAATCAATCTCAGAAGACAACAAAAGACTGTTGAATCTGAAACTCAAGATATAGCAACAATTGAGAAAAACATTGCTGAATCTTCTTCTGGAAAGAGAAAGAGAAAACTGATTTTGGATGATGAAGAAGAGGCTGAAGAGACTGGAAGGGTTACCAAGTCTAAGAGTAAGCTGAAGCATGTAGTTGCTAGTAGTCAGCCATGTGATGAAAAGATGGCTGAAGTTGTTGAAAAACACAATGAGTTGTTAGCAAAGAAGAAAACTGAATTATCTGAAAAGAGAAAAGCTGATGAACAGATTAGAAAGAAAAAATTGAAAGATGCAGAAGCTGCAAGGAAAAAGTTTGATAATCGAGTTGCTGCATTAAAAAGGAAAATGAAATCTAAGTCTGTTGGTGGAGTTCTTAATGAGAACTACATAGAGTTTTATTGTTGATGATGATAATTTGGAATATTGGAATGATCTAAAGAAGAAATGGCAGATTGCTAATTTCATAGTGAAGAAGTTTGGTGATCATTCAAGCAAGGAGAATGAGTATGCTGATTTTGAAGATTTTATGATGAATGTTGCAAGGGGCTTCTGGGAAGATATTTTGTTATTGGCTGCTGGTGCAAATATCCAGATCTTATGTCCGGAAGAACCTGTGTGGGAACCTCCAAGATTAGGAAATGGAGAACCTGATCTGAAAGAAGTTGGAAACATTATTGCTAAGATCATTAAGGATGAAGGTATTACAGATCACAAACACATGATGGAAATCAAGAACAGGATGTACTTGGCATTCAGAATTCCTAATGAAGATTGAAGATGAAGGACTATGCTGAAGAGATAATATTTCTTAACCTTATCTTTATTTTCTTTATTTTGATATTTTTGTGATTATGAGAAGTATGTGTAATATCTGATCTTATGTGAATTCTAATCTGATGTTTGAATTGATGAATTGTTATGATCAACTATATATCTTAACTACTGATCTGATTATACTTAAGTAGTTTTGGCTTCATCAAAAAGGGGGAAATTGTTGGGATATGAATTCTATAAACAATGTTCTAGTTGATGATTGTATGTTTTGATGGCCAAAAACAACTTGAAGTTAATGATATATGTGATTATATGTTGATATAATTGTGTTATATGCAATATATGTTTACTGATCTTAAGAGATATTTGAAAACTGAGTTTATTGATCTTATATATGTTTACTGATCTTAGTGTGTTTACTGATCTGATATAAGAACTGTTAGGAACTAAGCTGATGTTTTGTATTATATAGACAACTTATAGTATAGGACTTAGATATACTCATCTGTATGTAGTTCAGTTGATGTATGGATAGGTTTTATATGTGTAAAGTTGTATTCTATTGTAGTCAGCATTGTAATAGTTTAGAACAATAGATTAGAACTAGATTAGAAGAAGATCAAAAAACTTATGAAGACTCAGAAGACTACTTCAGAATAAGAAGACCTCAAGAAGAGTTGAAGAGAAGCTTAGAAGAATTCTGGAGAAGTGCAGAACAGTTTTGGAGAACTGTGCTTACTGACTAAGAACAGTAAAACCAAGAAGAGTAAGTTTACTGTGCTGAGTTAGTATGATTGAAGAATAAGTTTGGAAAACTTATTTAAGGTGTAACTGAAGATATCTTTGAAGATATGCTGACTTGGAATTAGTTGAAGGAAGTTACAAAGTCGGTTACAAAAAAGATAAGTTACAAAAACAGTTTTAGAGTTAGTTGAGAGTTAGTTCACAAACTGCTAACTGTCATACTAAGTTCTATAAATACTGTGTGATCTCATACTGCTAAGACTACTGAACAATTACTGATCCTAAAGCATTTGAGAGCAAGTCTACAAAGCATTGAAGAACTCACAGAGTTAAAGAGATCAAGAAATTTGAGAACAACCACAGATTTGAAGAGAAGAAATCAGAGGCTAATCAAGAGAAGTTTTACTTTTCATTTTAAAGTTTGTATTGTTGTAAACAAGTGTGCTAGTTACTTGTGAAATTACTAGTCGATCGAAGATACACTTGGAAGTGTAATCGAAAAGATCACAGTCTTAATCTTGGGACTTTAAGCCACAAGAAACTCAAGAAGGAAGAGTTAATAAAACATCACAATAGGGATTGTGAGAGTGGATGTAGACTTTTTGGTCGAACCACTATAAAATTCTGTGTTCTTTACTTTTCTGTTTGATATTTGTTTAATATTTGTTTAACCAAGAACAGTAGAATTTACTAAGTAAAGATTTGAATAAAAGTTGAGTATAAAACTGAAACTGGAAGTACTGATCTGACCCAGTAAGAACAGTACTATTCAGAACACTATTCCGCATTAAAACTCTGATATTTTGAAAGATTTTGAAAAGTCTATTCACCCCTCCCCTCTAGACTTTCTTATCTTAATCAATCTTAACTCAACTTGGGACCAACACTATGCATTGTGTGGATGGGCTACAGAAGTTTGGGGTGATGGAGAACTTCATATAATATTAAGGGTAATGCTATATTTTATTTAGTTTTCTTATGTAAACTTGGATGATGAATTACTGGTCAACCCTTTATTTTCTACCTATCAAATGTACGAACAACGTTCTATGCACATATCCGTGCATATGTAGTGTGCATACGCACATGCATACCGGATACATATGCAAAACTTCGTGCATTGTCCGGATCGTTCTCGAGAAGTTTGGGGTGATGGAGAACTTTATATAAGATTTAGTTAATGCTATATTTTTTTGAGTATTCTTATGTAAACTTGGATGATTATTTACTTTTTCAACCATTTTGTTTGCTACTTATCAAATGTATGAACAACATGCAGATGATCCCATACCTGATGCGGTGAATCGAAGTACTAGTCGCCGGAAAATGCAGATAACGATGAACAATCGCTGGAACAAAATCAATATTCTGCAGAATTCTCGAAGCTAAGCAAGTGAAACGCATTAATTAGAATACCTACTATTTAGCAATTTTTTAAAAATTTGGAAGGTGCTTAAATCTCGATTTTTAGAGAATCTCTTAATCTATAATTATGGTAATTAGTTAACCCTATAATTTGAATTAAATATTTCGAATTGTGTCAAATTAGTAAAAGGGTAAAGTTGTCTAAGATTTTTAATTTTGACTCTATTAGACAAGAATTTATGGTGTAGGTTTTATTAGAAAAAACTAGTAGTGAAATGACCTTATTAGTTTATAACCCAATAACTAAATAAAAAGATAGATAAATAGAATGCTTAGTCTAAAGTATGGTGTGGAATGAAATTCCAAAGCTAATGATGTCTCCCTTGCTTGAATTGATGAATAATTGATGAAGAATTGAAGAAGTTATGGCCAAATCACCTCCAAATGTGTGTTTGTATGTGTGGAATTTTAGGAATTGGGGGAAGGTACATTTGGTTTTAAGAATGGGAGCTTATATAGTGTTGGAGTAGGGTTTGGGTGCAAGAATTGCAATCTAGTCCCTAAAAAATGGCGAAAATACTCATAAGGCACCGAAAATGGGGTGGCACGGCCGTGCACGGAGCTCGGCCGTGCCGTGTGAAATGATGCTTGGATGGGGGCTCGGCCGAGCATAGGCCTTGGTCGTGGCATGCGTGATGATGGGCTGGAAGGGGCTCGGCCGAGCATAGGTCTCGGCCGTGCTGTGCAGACACCTCAATCTTGCTGTATCGACCACGGCCTTCTCGAGCAAGCAGCTCGGCCGTGGCGCTTGGATGGTGATTTTTGGGGCAGCTCGGTCGTGCCTTGAGCTCGTACAAGGCATCGCGTGGCCTAAAATTCCTGTATCGGTGGCGGGCATTTCGAGCGCTCGTCTCGGGCGTGCTCGCTGATTTTGGCTTGGGATGTAGCTCGGCCGAGGCATGAGCTCGGCCGTGCTCTCGGTCGACTTCAAACTTTCTTGTCTTGTGCATATCTTTTGCCTCGGGTGTCCGATCGACTCAATTCTTTTTGCTATTCCACTCCATTTTTCGAGACGAACCCAATGAAGTATGGTAGGTGTTTTGCTCCAAATTCCATCGTTTTTTTCTTCAAAATTGACAAAACACAACCTTTCCCTCATTTTGACTCAAATCATCATATTCAATCCATAAATAAATGAAATCAACATCAAAACGAGTTTCACATGTGCATCTAAAGTGTGTAAATTCCACCTGAATCATACAACATCATCTATTTTTCTACATAATAAAAGTGTAGGTACTAATAAACAAAAGTGTAACATTAATAATAATAAAAGTGCAAGTAGTAACAATAAAAATCAAAAGGTGTACCATTAATAATAACAATGACCAACACTTTCTACTAATATTATCTTGCACTTTTCAGTTATAAGAATTTATACTTTTTCACAACACTCACCAACTGCTTCCTCATCTTCTTCACAATCCAAAGCAATGTTATAAAATGTTCTTGTAACTTTATGTGTTTATGGCAACTTACTAGTTTTCAAAGAACTATCAATGCATGTTGATATAAGGTTAAAGTGTATATACATATAAATGAAAAGTGCATGTTTATATAACTAAAATAAAAAGGATAATTTAACCAGAATAAATAAAAATGTTACCACATATGAAAAGTGTATGTTAAATAGATGAAAAGTGTATATTAAATAATTAAGGGTTAATTGCGAAAAAAATCACCACCTTTCATTTAGTGCAATTTAATCTAAACCTTTGAAATATTGCAATTAAATCACAACCTTTAACATTTTTTGCGAATTAGACTTTCGGACAACACACCTTGTGCCCAAATCTGACCTGACAATTTTAGTTGACCTCCTTGTACATAAAACGAAACGGCGTCGTTTCATTAAAAAAGATTCTTTATTAAAAAAAAACTTAAATAAAGCCAAATTATGTCATTTTGGATTTTAAAACCAACTAAATAAATAAAGAATTAAAATACTAAAATCCTAAAAACAAGAATCGAGATTAATTCGGCCAACACCTTCTTCTTCCACGCGACTTCTCACTCTTCTCACAACGATTTCTTAATCACTACTCGAAATTTGTTCAAAATCGTGATCTTCATTATTCATACTTTTGTTATTTCATTTATCCTCATTCAAAAAATGACCCTATTTTCAATTTTCCCAAATCGAACCCTAGAGAGAAACGCTGAAAATTAACTTTTAATAATTGAAAGAACTCATCAATTGATGAGAAATCTTTGATGTTAATGACGGATGAGAACCCAGGTAGAAGATTATGGAGGTGTCGCTTTAATAAGGTGAGAGATGTGGGGTCAATTTCTTTTTCTTTTTACTCCAGTCTCTAATTTTGTAAAATAAAAAATTATTTCATCTGAAATTGGAGTGTGTATATTTCAACTTTTAAAATTTTCATTTCTGCACGTCTATGATGAAGATCACAATTTTGATTTTTTATTTTACTATTGATGAAGAAATCGACTGAGAAAAAGAGAAGAAGAGTGAGAAGTAATCGCAGGGAAGAAGAAGGAGCCGACCGAATTAATCTCTTCTTGTTTTTTGGATTTTAATATTTTAATTCTTTATTTATTTTGGTTGTTTATTTAGTTGATTTTTTTTTAATTGAAAATGTCATTACATCATTTGACTTTATTTAAATTTATTTTTAAATAAAAATTAAATTTCCACATCATATTCGGGTACAAGGTGTGCGGCCCGAAAGTCTAATTCGCCAAAAATGTTAAAGGTTGTGATTTAATTGCAATATTTCAAAGGTTTAGATTAAATTGCAATTGAATGAAAGGTGGTGATTTTTTTCGCAATTAACCCAATAATTAAAGAGTGTATGTTAAATAAGAGAAAAATTCATTTTACGTCCTGTAACTTAGGCCTAATTCAATTTATATCCTTTAAGTTTTCACTTTTTCGATTTACGTCATTTTTGGTCCAATTTACGTCCTTTTCGCCGGAAATTTTTCAAACTCACCGGAATGTGATGAATAAATTGGAATTCCGGCCAAATAGTCCAATTTACGTCCTTTAAGTTTGAAATTTTTTAAATTTTAATAAATAATTTTTCTAAAAATATCTTTAAAATTTTTAAAATATTATTAAAAATCCGAAAACATCATTAAAATAAAAAAATATAAAATGTGTAAAATAAAATTTAAAATATCTTATTTAATTTTTAAAAAATCTCATTAAAAATTATAAAATGTGTAAAATAAAAATAAAAAATTTTACAATCGAAAAAATAAAAAATGTTTAACTTAAGATTAAGAAATTCAAAAATCTCATTAAAAATTCTAAAAATTTCATTATAAATTCTAAAAATCTCTTTAATTTTAAAAAAAATGTGTAGATTAAATATTAAAAATTCTAAAAACCCAATAATAATAATAAAAATCAGACTTGATTCGAACTCATGCGCCATTAAAGTTTTTTTCGAACTCCTAATTTTTTTTGGATTCCACGCGTTGATTTATTGTAGAACCGTGTCAAATTCATTTTAATGAGGTTTTTAGAATTGTATAATTTTTAATTTTATTTTAAAAATTTTAATTTATAGATTTTTTTTATTTAGAATTTTATGTTTTTATGAGATTTTTAGAAATTTTTTATTTTTAATTTACAAAATTTTCAAATTTTTTGAATTGTGGATTTTTTAATTTTTTTTAAGAAATTTTTATTTTTATTTTACACCGTTTATAAATTTTAATGATATTTTTAATTATTTTCAGAATTTTTTAATTATTAATTTCTAATTTTCAAACTTAAAGGACATAAATTGGACTATTTGACCGGAATTCCAATTTTCCGGTGAAAAGGACATAAATTGGACCTAAAAGGACATAAATTGGACACCCTAGGATATAAATTGAAAAAGTGAAAACTTAAAGGATATAAACTAGATTAGGCCTAAGTTACAGGACGTAAAATGAAATCTTCTCGTTAAATAACTAAAAAGTGTGGGAAGAAAAATATACCTTAACTTTTCCTGTTCCAACAAAATCTTTTTTCTGAGCTACATTTTCACCAGAATCAGCAACATTATTGTCCTTTTTCAAGCCTTCATTCCCATTAGCATCATCTTTCCCGACTTTTTTAATAGCCCCGTCATCTTCCACCAAACTTATTGGAACTGTACCATTTAAACTAACAAGATAATTATTAACCAATTCACCGGATCCATATTTTCCTACAACCAATTTTTGAGAGCAACGATGATTCACTTTCTTTACATTCCAATGCTTAATCGGAGGAAGTGAAACACCCTGCCATTTCACCCGATGAAAGTATACAATTTGGAGCAACATGACACAACCACTGACTGCATTGGTGCACAATTTCTTGTATATTATAACTGTTTCACATAATCTTTTAAGCACAAAGGTGCACCCGTTCAATGTTGAAATATTTTCAACAACCTCAACAGATTTTAAATACTTCATGATAACACCTCTATTGGGTGTAGGAGCTAAAAAGGCCAGTAAAGCAAAATGGATAAAAAGCCGAGTGAAATCATCTCCTCCCTCAGATAGCATCAACAATGCAGATTCCAAAGATTTAATCGGGGTGCCAGAACAAACTTTGTAAACATCTTTCATATGCTTAATGAGACCACTATCCTCATTCTTTTTGTAGGTAACAACAGGAACACCAGGGTTACGTGGAAGCATAAAGACATTGTAATCAACATCAGCAGTCACAGTGAATGCACAGACACTGTCAATTTCTAACACCCCACTGCTAAAATTAAAATGATCTACTAACCACTCAAGCATATGATAATTTGAACCTACTTATTGGATCGAAATAAAAAGTATAATTTGTCCGAATCAAATTCAAAATCAGTCTTAACTTACCAGTAGAGCTGTTACACGAACCGAGATGCTCGTGAGCTCGACTCGAAAAGTTTCGAGTTTGGCTTGACTCGTTCGTTAATTGAGCCGAGCTCGAGCTCATTAGATACTCGATTTACTAATGAGCCAGCTCGAGCTCGACTTGTTAGGCTCGATATCTAATTTTTTTTCTTTTATTTCTGAAAGTATGTGTGCGTGCGAAATCAGAGGTGTTGTCAGTCGTGTTGTCACTGTCCTGACAACATTAAGTAGCGGAAATTAAAATGCACTTTGGAAAATGGAAGTATTCAAAATTTCTGTATATTATTTTAATCTACGATGTTCACTATATAAAAATATGTGAAACGAATTACAACCTCTTAGAGGTGTACAAAAACACTTCGAATGAGTGTATATAATTTACTAGATCCTATGAAACTATCTCCCTCATAGATCTATGCATATAACCTAGTAAATAAGACCATGATCAACACACTATTATTCGGGTTTACAACAATGTGTAGATCTAAAAGAAGAAATAATAATTTTCCTAACTAGAAGCGTATACGCATTCAATAGACTAGTAATCGAGATTTAGCTTTCCTTCTTGTATATCTTGTGTTGATGCAACTACGGTATTTATAGGCTTCATGGACGAACTGCCTTCAACTCATATGATCATCACAGCCGTGAGATCAAGTGGTTATGAACTACTCTTCACATCTCCTTGAATGTAGGAACTTGCTATATTATGCCTAGTAACTTCTCACTTCCATACAACTGTGTGACTTGGTGTTGCCCACGTCTTCTAACTGCATTGGGGACATTACTAAACAACAAGTGTAAGATCGGAGTTAGTGAGAAAAGGAAGGGGAAATTCTGATGTTGTCATAAGTGTTGGGAACATTAGTTACACCACTCGGCTGTTAGTGTTGAATCATTATACAGAACACTTATTTCAACATCAACAATTTTTATTGGGCTCGTTAGGCTCAACTCGATAGGCTCGTTAGACTCTTTAACGAGTCGAGCCCAGCTCATTTTTTAGCTCGTCAATATTATTGAGTCGAGCCGAGCTCGAACTTCAAATACTCGACTCGGCTCGAAAAACAACCCTATTTACCAGCATGCAAAATCTCTAATCCTATTTATTTATCCTTAACTCCACGTCTTGCACTAGTCACGTACATAAATCTGAAAAAATCCGACCTGTAGCGTTTACAGAAAGCAAATTACTTGTTGGAGTTTATTTTGCAAATTTCCATTGTCTTGATTAAAAAAATGGTCTACTAAATATATGGATTTCGATTTTAATTATAAAAAATGTTTTCAAATCATATTTGTACATATCAGGAACTTTTCAACCTAGATTAATTATATCTCCTTGCAAAATTTGTCAACCTAAAAATAATTATATAATACTTCAAAAAAAAATTTATATAAGGATTAAAAAAAAAATCACTCACCGAATGTTTGATCACTCACATTTAATCACTATCAAAATTGATCACTCACTTATTCTTTTCTATCAAAATTGGTGATATTCTTTTCTATCAATATTTTTTTTCAATTTCTAGAGTTTATCTACAATTAATCTTGAAAAAAAAAGAGGTTTAGGGTTTAGGAATTTTTATCAGTAGAAATTAAAAAAAAATATTGGAGTTTAGTCTTTAGGGTTTAAAAGAGGGGAAATAATATTGCGCCTCAAAATCCATTCTCAGTTAGTCAGCAACACCAATTTTGATAGAAAAGAATAAGTGAGTGACCAATTTTGATAGTGACTAAATGTGAGTGACCAAAACCTAAAAAGAAAAGAGGTAAACTTCGGTGACCAAAAGTGATATTTTCCCTTAAATAAAAGATGGTTACTGTGAGGTTTTATCTTATAATCTCGGGATCAGATGAGTTCTACTCGTCTGACGGTGAAATTAGAAGAGTTCTATTCTGCTGAAGTACTCAGCTGTTGGGAGTATCAACTGATGTACTTAGCTGGTGGTAGTCGTCTGGTGGACTCAACTGTTTGGCATATCAGCTGTTGGAGTCAGGCAAGATGACCTAGGCCTGATTAGATGAGTGGAGGATCCAATCTGATGAAAAGGTGAAGCTTAGAGTCAAATCAGATTAGGTGTTCAGAAGGGTTCACATAGATGAGATGATGTCTAGTATGAGGGGAGTCTTTTGGCTAAGTGTTGGGATATCAGAAGAGAGAGGTCTTCTGATGGTGTCATCTGTTTGCGAGAAACAAGTGAAGGGCATTGCGGTCAATTCAGATTGGGCAATGCTGAAAGCGTGAAGTTGTTAGGTAGTTACAACAAACGCCACATGGCAATGATCACGCAATCAACGCACGCTGCAATCATCTTTGGCTTCTATAAATACCCCATTACTTGTAATTGTGAAAGTTTGACGCTTACGAGCATTCGTTCTTGAGTTGTGAATTCACGAGTGAAGTGAGGAGAAATCTCTTTCCGAGTGTTGAGTGTGTAAACATTCTTTTATTAATCAAGATTGAAGTCGTGTGTCTAGTAGATGTAGATCAAGTTGATCGAACCACTTAAATCTTTGTGTGCTCTGTTTTTCTGTTCTCGTTCTTTATATTTGTGAATTGTCATTCTTTGTTGAATTGTTTGTGGATCTAATTATTCATTTGGAATAGAGATATCTAATCGAGTGGGTAATTAACTGACATTTGGCACCGTCTGTGTGAATCGAGAGTCGTCCATAAAGCAATTGCCAGATCGGAGATGCAGAATTCGACCAAATATAATATTGAGAAGTTCTCAGGCACCGGTGACTTTGGGCTGTGGAGAGTCAAGATGCAGGCTCTCCTAGAACAACAAGGTTTGTTCGACGCGCTCAAAGAATCTACAACCCCAGCTGTTGAAATTGCAACAGCTGCTGCTGAAAGGAGCAAGATGCTCAGGAATGCTCGAAGCACGATTCTGCTCTGCCTTGGTGATAAGGTTCTAAGAAAAGTTGCTAAAGGGAAATTCGCGAAGGAGGTTTGGGACAAGCTAGGTAAACTTTACATGGTTAAAACCTTAGCTAACCGTATCTATTTGAAACAGAAGCTGTATGCCTTCAGAATGGGAGATGACAAACCCATTCCGAATCAGCTTGATGAGTTCAATAGGATTCTTGATGATCTAGAGAATTTAGATGTCAAGTTAGAGGAAGAGGATAAAGCTCTGATTCTATTGAGTGCTCTGATTCAAGTTAGAGGAAGAGGACACCATCTTGTATGGTAGGAATGAAAGTATTACATTGGAGGATGTAATGTTGGCTGTCAAGTCCAAACTGTTGCACAACAAGACATCTCAAGGATATAATAACAGCGGTGGTGAATGATTGGCAATCAAAGGAGGCCAGAAGAGGTTTGGATCCAAGAAGGGGCCTAGTCAACCCAAAGGAGCTGATAAGGGGGAATCGGTTGTGTCCAATCAAGGGGGTGCAGTGTGCTACCACTGCAACAAGCCCGAACACTATAAGAATGTTTGTCATAAATATAAGTAGTTCTTGAGGAAATCTGGTGCCAAGACCCCTGCTGACAAGAATCAAGCTAATCAGACCCAAGCTGATAAGGAGCAAGAAGGCTATGAGTCTGCTCAAGCACTAACCATCACATCCTCTACAGAACAGCAATCATGGATCCTGGATTCAGGGTGTTCTTTCCATATAAACTAGGGGTGGGCATTCGGTCGTTCGGTTCGGTTCTGACCTTTTTTCAACCGAACCGAAATAACCGAAGTTTTAAAAAAAGAACTAAACCGAACCGAATTACAATTCGGTTGGTTCGGTTCGGTTTGAACCGAATTTTTCCTGCCTAAAATTAAAAAAAAATAATTTAAACAAATAAACATTTTAAAAAATTCAATGGAAATGAAATCAAATATCCCGCAAAAAATTTCTCCCGTGCTAAAGGAAGCTACTGTTGAGATGGGAACAACAAAAATATCCGCAAAAATATCCCAAGCAATTTCTAAGATAACTTAATCTAAAATTTATATTCAATGAAATCAAATATCTAAAAACATAATCTAAAAATCTCAAAACAAAACTAGCATATATAACTTAAATAAAAGGGCATTGGAGCAAAGCAGAACACGGTGGTGGAAGAGTAAAAAAAGACGAAGAGAGGCAGACGTCGAAGACGGCGCTGGTGGGCCTAATGGCGGTGGTGGTCGAACGCGAACGACGGTGGTGGAAGTAGGGGGAATCGACAGAAATGGAAAAGAAACGACAAAAATGGAAATGAATGTTTAATTGTTTACTGTTAGATTAGATCTAGGGTTATATATATATATATATATATATATATATTAATTAATTATGTTTATTTTTATTTATAGTTCGGTCGGTTCGGTTTTTCGGTTTTTTCGGTTTTATGCCCACCCCTACATATAACTCCAAGAAGAGATTGGTTTCATGATTTCAAGCAATAGAAGAGCGGTTCTGTTCTGCTTGTGAATGATCACACTTGCAAAGTTGTGGGAGAAGGTAGTGTTCACCTGAAGATGTTTGATGGGGTAGTAAGAAATAAGAATACTAAAAAGTGTCAGGTATGTGCCTGAGCTTAAGAGGAATTTAATATCACTTGGGATGCTGGATTCTATGGGCTATACATTACAGTCTGTTGATGGAGAGCTCAGTGTGTCAAAGGGGGAGTTTACTGTCCTGAAAGGTGTGAGAATGAATGATCTCTACTTTCTAAAGGGAAATATAGTAACTGGTAGAATAGATGTAGTAGAGGTGCAGGACAACTCTATATCGTGGCACAGAAGACTAGCTCATGTAGGAGAGAAAAGTCTAATTGAGCTATCTAAGCAAGGTTTGCTTGGCAAGGACAAGATCACAAAGCTGGATTTGTGTGAGTCTTGCGCATTCTTGGTAAAGCCAAGAGGTTAAGGTTTGGGAAGAGTGTTCACTCTACCAATGGGATCATGGACTATGTCCATTCAAATCTATGGGGGCCAGCTAGGAATCAGACGAGGTCTGGTGGTAAATATTTCATGTCTATCATAGATGACTACTCAAGGTGTGGGTTACTATCCTGAAATCCAAGGCAGAAGCATTTGAAAATTTTAAGGAATGACTCACTAAATGTGAAAATGTCACGGGGAAAACTCTCAAACATTTGAGAACTGATAATGGTCTAGAGTACCTATTAAGGGATAATTCCATGATTATCTCTACCTTCCTTGTATATAGGAATTTACATTTATTTGTATTTTTTTCTTATGCAACAATTATGTTTCTTGTGCAACAATTATGTAAATATGTTCATTTGTAATTCACAGTGTATATACAAGTTCTCTCACTCACCAACATCACGGTGATCAAACCCCAATTCTCACATGGTATCAGCCTTCTATCGATCCTAAATTCTTTTCTCCCCCCGTCCTCACGGCAGCCCCTTCCCTTCTCCAATGAGCCAGTCCCCCTCGTATCCTCATCATAATCGAGCTTGTCCCCCTCGATCCACATTCCAATGGCCGATTCCACAATCCCCATGAATGTCTTAATCCATATGGTCACGGTCAAACTGACCTCCGCAAATTTTCTTTTCTGGAAGAAGCAGGTTCTTCTGATATTACATTGTGCCGATCTGTTCGGCTCTGTTGATGGCACCACTGTCGCCCCTCCTACCAGAGTCAACAACGCCGTAAATCCGACCTACACCGTCTGGCGTGCTAAGGATCAAAAAGTCCTTAGCCTTCTCCTCTCCTCCCTCACCGAGGAATCCCTCTCCGAAGTGATCGACTGTGACACATCTCGGGATGCTTGGATCGCCCTTGAGGCTGCCTTCAGCCACTCTTCTCAGTCTCGCACCACTCAACTTCGCAAGGAACTCCTTCTTCTCAAACGTAATGATATGTCTATTTCTGACTACGGTCGTAAATTCAAACTCATTTGCGACCAACTGACCGCTATCGGTAAGCCCGTCGATGACTCGGACAAGTCTCACTGGTTCCTTCGTGGCTTGGGTCCTCACTTTGGGGGCTTCTCCGACACTCGCATGTCCATGACCACGGTTCCACCTTTTCGGGATCTACTTCACCAGGCCACAACCTTCGAAATCATGAACAAGCCCCCTAACACTGCCCCACCTCAGGCTGCTTTCATTGCTCATGGTCGCCCTCGCTCAAACTCTAACTCTTCGTCGCATCCTCGTGGCCACACCACTCATCGCAACAACCCTTCGTCCTTTTATCGAGGTGGTCGTCTTGGCTCTGGTCGTGGTGACCATCGGCCTTATGTTCCTCGCTGCCAAATCTGTCGAGGCGAACACTATGCAGGTAAATGCCCTAATCGCTATGCTCGTCCCCTCGCCCACTCTGCTGCCCCATCATATGCTCGCCCGCCTGACCACTCTTCTACTCATCTAGCACAGGCCTTTCACTTTGCCTGCTCGATAGAACCGCCACCCATCTCTGATTGGTATGTTGACTCTAGGGCTTCGACGCACATGACAACTCGCTCTTCCGACCTGGACTCATGCTCGCCCTACTCTGGTAATGGTTCTATGATTGTTGGTAACGGTTCTGCTTTACCTATCTCACATATTGGTTCTCGCTCTATTTCTAGTACAGTTCACCTTCGTGTTGTGTTGGTTGTGCCCGATATCACGAAAAATCTTTTGTCTATAAGCAAATTAACCTCTGATCTAGCTGTTGATGTTGTTTTTTCCGAAAAATCATTTCAAATTCAAAAGCGGAACACCAGGGGGGTAGTCGCTCAGGGCAGATGTGAGCAAGGACTATATGTGTTGGACTCCTCTCTTCCAGCCTTTGTTGTAGATGTTTGAGCCACTGTAGCCAATGCTTCTTTCGATCTATGGCACTTAAGATTGGGACATGTCCCATTTGATATTTTGAAACTTTTGCATAAACTAGGAGCTATTTCAGTTACTTTTGTTTTACCCACTCCGGGAGTTTGTTCTTCTTGTCAGTTAGCCAAGAGTAAGAGATTATCTTTTATAGTCAATGAAAAACGTGCTTTGTCTATTCTCAATTTAGTGCATTGTGATTTATGGGGTCCTGCACCTGTCTTGTCCATAGACGGTTATAAATATTATGCTGTGTTCTTCGATGATTTCTCTCGATTCTCTTGGATATACCCTATGCGAGCTAAGAGCGAATTTCCGGTCATTTTGGAAACTTTCCACACTTTTGTCTGCAACCAGTTCTACACCTCTATGAAAGTGTTCCAAAGTGATGGAGGAACGGAGTTCATCAATAGTAAAGTCTCTACCTTTCTGCGAACACATGGGGTTCTCCATAGACTATCCTACCCATACACTCCCGAGCAGAATGGCAGGGCCGAGCGTAAACATCGACACATCACTGAGACAGGGCTCTCTATGATGTTTCATGCCAATCTTCATGCTCGTTTTTGGTTCGACGCTTTTTTGGCAGCTGTTTATGTCATCAATCGACTTCCCTCCACCATTTTAAGTGGCACCCCTCCGTTTCAGGTTCTCTTTTTTGAGTCGCCGAACTATGGAAACTTCAAGCCCTTTGGCTGCAAGGTTTTTCCATTTCTCCGAGACTATGCTTCCCACAAGCTAGCACCTCGTAGTCGCCCCTGCATTTTCTTGGGATACAACAACATTCACAAAGGGTTTCGCTGTCTTGATTGGGAGTCGAACAAAGTGTTCGTCACCAGACACGCCAAATTCGACGACCAATGCTTCCCCTTCTCGCCTTCAGCTCGCTCGTCCCCCATGTCACTATTGGATGTTTCGATATTTTTGGAGCCTGTTTGTTCGACCTCTCTTGCTGATCAGTTACCTCCCGGACCCACTTGCTCCTTGCTCGCTATGCCTTTCGGAGTCGGATCTAATTGTCGCCCTGGTGGTCGTCGAACCGCCGCCGCCTGCTCGCACTTAGCCTCCGTCCACCTCCTTGCATCAGATGGTCACTCGGAGTAAGGCAGGTATCTTCAAACCCAAATATCCTCTTGGTTCCACCTCCTCGGCACTTGTCTCTGCCTTGGCTTTATCCTCTAAACCACGGGGGTTCAAATCGGTTGTCAAGTCTCCTCTTTGGTTGTCAACCATGCAGGAAGAAATTGATGTTCTTCGCAATAATCACACCTGGGATTTGATTCCTCGCCCTTCTGGTGTAAATATTGTTGGGTCCAAATGGGTATATCGAACAAAGTTTCACTCTGATGGCTCGATGGAACGCCATAAAGCTCGCCTGGTCGCGCAGGGTGATTCGGGTGGAATTTACACGATTTAGATGCATATTTGAAGCTCATTTGATGTTGATTTCATTGAATTATTGGTTGATTATCATTGTTTTGGTCAAAATAAGAGAAAGGTAGTGTTTTGTCGATTTTGTAGGAAAATAGATGTATTTTGGAAGCAAAACACCAACCATACTTCACTGGATCAAGAAGAGAAGCTGACCATTGGATTCGTCTCGAAAAACGGAGTGGAATGAAAAAAACAATCGAGTCAATCGGAGGTTGGAAGCTCGAGATACAACGGAACGAAAAATGACGAGGCCGGACCACATTTCTACCCGGCCGGGTGGATTCTACCCGGGCATCCCACCCGGCCACAGTACTGTACAGCCACGTTTTTTTTAGTTCACCCACCCGGCCGGGTCATTTTCACCCGGTCAAGGCCAATTCCATCAATACCTTCGTATTTTGGCCGGGTAAAACCCACCCGGCCAAGGCCAATTTGCTCCAAGCTTCGTATTTAGGCCGGGTGGGATCCACACGGCCGGGTGACATACATTTCGGGGGTTTTTGGCTATTTTCTCCATTTTCGAGGGACCTAAGTGCAAATTTCATCCAAGACTTCTACCCCAACTATAAATAGCTCCAATTTGAGTTTTAGAAAAGAGTCTTACTCCTTTTACAAGCATTTTCCACACACACATTCACATAGTTGTAGGTGTTCTTCATTTTTAGTTTAATTTCTTCAATAGATTAGATAGAATAGTGGTTTTTACTTCAAATCAAGCTACGATTATCATCGGGCATCGTCTATTACATCATTTTGTAGCTAAATTCGCATGATCAAGGTGATATTACTCTATTTTGCAATTCAATTTGGTATTTTCTTAATTTCTTCAATCTCTTGTTATTTTATTATGAGTTTGATGTTATTTGTTGTTGTAGCCATGGGATTCTCTTCTAGAACCATGGGCTAATCCTCAATTGCCTTGGGTGTGGATGTTTTGATGAGAATTTAGTGTAATTGTGGATTAATTGCATGATTAGCTTATAATTTGAGTTTTTATGTTTCTAGAGTTGTACTTTGATTGATTCATTTGGTTGATTAACCCTATTAGCGAGCATGTTCGATTATGTTTATTGCAACGAGAGTTGGGTAGCATGATTGGGAGTGTGAGTGTGAGCTTTGGTCAATTGAATAGAAGTTAATTAGTAATTAGCTCACCCGAGAGGGGTGTTAATGGCTAGACCGACAACCTTAGACACTAAACAAATAGAGGTCGTCTAGGAGTTTGGTGAGAGGGCGTTTCATAAGCATTAGTAACCGTGTTGAAAGTGCTTATGCAACACTATCTTAGGAGCTTATGGTATTTGGTTAGATCCTATAATTGCTAATCAATGCACGATGTTTACCTATACCTTTCGAGGGGGTTTGCACACTTATGTGATAGCCTTTAGCTTGACCCAAATTTGTCGTAAAATCATGTAATTGGTTCACTAGTTCACTTAATTGCTCACAAAACGGAAACACTCGAGGCAATACACTTCTCTTGCACTTTCAATCGAAAGTTAGATAGCTTGTTATTTCTTATCACTAGTTCTCATCACTTTAGTTAATTTAGTTTAATATTTTTTGTGCTAATTCCCGAAAATCCAAACATAATCATTTAATTACTACAATAGCATGATAACTTGCAACTTTAGGGACTCATTTTCACTTAATTAAGTCCTTGGAACGAAAATCTACTTGGGGACACTTATCTTACTACTAACGAACCCATACGCTTGTGGGGATCGTATAGTTCTAAAAAGTGTGCAAAATACGAACCAAGTCACAGGGCTTCACTCAAATTCCTGGCGACGACTTCTCCCATACTTTCAGTCCAGTGGTCAAGGCTGCGACTGTTCGAATCATCCTCGCCACCTAATTCTCACAGTACCTATCAGATAAGTTCAATGCGTTTTGTAAGGTGAAAGGAATAGTGAGGCATAGGACTGTGCCAGGAACCCCTCAGCAGAACGGAGTAGCTGAGAGGATGAATCGGAGGCTTCTTGAGAGAGTCAGATGTAGAGTCAGGTGTATGCTGAACAACTCTTGTCTGTCAAAGGTGTTTTGGGGAGAGGTTGTGTCAACTGCAGCCTATTTGATAAACAGAAGTCCTTCCTTAGCTATGCAGTATAAAACCCCAGATGAGTTATGGTCTGGCCATGCAGCTGTTTACAAACAATTAAGGGTATTTGAATGTGCAGCATATGCCCATGTCAAGCAAGATAAGCTTGAGCCTCGAGCATTAAGATGCGTGTTTGTTGGGTATCCTTCAGGCGTGAAAGTATACAAGTTATGGTGCCTTGAAGCTGGGATGCAGAAGTGTATTGTCAGCCAAGATGTTAACCGACCAGACGAGACACAAGTCGAGGTGGAGCATGTTGACACTGAAGGACCTGTTGGAGATGGTATTGATCTAGATGAGGAGGGCGATCCTCTGAATGAGAATGATCTTCAACACTATCAGTTGACACGGGACAGAACCAAAAGAAAAGTCCACCCACCTCAGAGGTATGGACAAGCTGACACTGTTTCATTTGCATTATGTGCAACTCTTGAGTTGGAGTTTCTGGAGCTAAAGTCTTATTTAGAAGCCATCAGCTGCCACGACAAGGAGAAGTGAATAGTTGCTATGGAGGAGAAGCTGCTTTCTCTTAACAAGAACCAGACATGGGAGATTGTTGAGAGGCCCAAGAACAAGAAGTTGGTTGGGTGCAAGTGGATCTACAAAAAGAAGGTGGAGACTCAGAGGGGTGGCAAGTTTAGATACAAGGCGAGGCTTGTAGCTAAGGGATTTACACAGAAGGAAGGTATTAATTTCAGTGAAATCTTCTCACCTGTTGTGAAACATTGTAGCATCAGAATATTGTTAGCTATGCTTGCTCAATATAAATTGGAGATGCATCAGATGGATGTGACCACAACTTTCTTACATAGATCTCTTGATGAGAGGATCTACATGAAGTTACCAGAAGGGTTGGACATAGAAGAAAGGGAGGACAAAGTGTGTCTGCTGAAAAAGTCCATATATGGCCTGAAACAAAGCCCTTGTCAATGGTACTTAAGATTTTATGAGTACACTTGCTTAGCTGGTTTTACAAGGAGCTTGTGTGATATCTGTGTCTATTTCAGACGGGTTGGGTCTACTGTTACCTATCTTCTGAAAAAGTCCCTCTATGGCCTGAAACAAAGTCCTCGTCAATGGTACTTAAGATTTGATGAGTACATTTGCTCAGCTGGTTTTACAAGGAGCTTGTATGACAGATGTGTCTATTTCAGACGGGTTGGGTCTGTTGTTACCTATCTTCTGAAAAAGGTGTGTCTGCTGAAAAAGTCCCTCTACGGCCTAAAATAAAGCCCTCATCAATGGTACTTAAGATTTGATGAGTACATTTGCTTAGCTGTTTTTATAAGGAGCTTGTATGACAGTTTTGTCTATTTCAGACGGGTTGGGTTTGCTGTTACCTATCTTCTATTGTATGTTGATGACATGTTAATAGCAGGAGAGTCTATTGACAGTGTTGATCAAGTAAAGGAGATCCTCAAACGTGAGTTTGAAATGAAAGATGTTGGTGAAGCCAAAGTGATTCTTGGGATGGAGATCAGTAGAGTAGATTGATCTATTCAACTGAGTCAGCCGACATATCTGCAGAAGGTGCTAGAGAGGTTCAAAATGCATAAAGCAAAGACTGTCTCTACTCCTATTGGTCAATCAGATGAGTCTCAGGAACAGCCAAGAGCGAGCTCAGATGAGTAAGATACCTTATGCCAGTGTTGTAGGGAGTTTAATGTATGTTATGGTGTGCTGTAGACCAGACTTGACTTATGCTATGAGTGTGATCAGCAGATATATGAGTGACCCAGATTTAAGTAATTGGGAGACTGTTAAGTGGGTTATGAGATATGTTCTGGGATCAGCTGACAAAGGTCTATTCACCAGTCCGTGGTTGCATTATCTACTACTGAAGCGGAGTACGTGCCCTTGACTGAAGCAGTTAAGAGAAGCATATGGCTGAAAGGAATTCTGAAAGAGTTTGGTTTATCTCAGAGCAGTGTGACTGTATTCTTTGATAATCAAAGCACAATTCATCTTGCAAAGCATCAGGGGTATCATGAACGAACCAAGCATATATATGTGAAACTGTACTTTGTAAGAGACATTGTGGAGAAGGGAGTCGTCCATGTGGTTAAGATAGCTACTGAAGAGAACCCTGCTGATGCATTCACTAAGGCATTACCAAAAGAGAACTTTGATTTGTGTCTTAGGTTGGTTGGTTTGCATTAGTGACCTCTGTGGAGAAGGTTGTTGTTCTTGTGGCAGAAGAGCAGTAGTGGAGGTTGTCCATTGAGAAGGATAGTGGAGCTGTTTAGTTCAAGGTGGAGATTTTGAGCTAAAAGTGGAGAATTGTGAGGTTTTATCTCATAATCTCGGGATCAGATGAGTTCTACTCGTATGATGGTGAAATCAGAAGAGTTCTAGTCTGCTGAAGTACTCAGTTGTTGGGAGTATCAGCTGGTGTACTTAGCTGGTGGAAGTCGTTTGGTGGACTCAGTTGTTTGGCATATCAGCTGTTGGAGTCAAGCAAGATGACCTAGGCCTGATCAGGTGAGTGGAGGATCCAATCAGATGAGAAGGTGATGCTTAGAGTTAGATCTTTGGCTTCTATAAATACTACATTACTTGTAATTGTGAAAGTTTGATGCTTACGGGCATTCGTTCTTGAGTTGTGAGTCCACGAGTGAAGTGAGGAGAAATTCATTTCCGAGTGTTGAGTGTGTAAACATTCGTTTATCAATCAAGATTGAAGTCGTTTGTCCAGTGGATGTAGATCAAGTTGATCGAACCACTTAAATCTTTGTGTGCTCTGTTTTTCTGTTCTTGTTCTTTATATTTGTAAATTGTCATTCTTTGTTGGATTGTTTGTGAATTTGATTCTTCATTTGGATTTGAGACGTCTAATCGAGTGGATAATTTTGCCTAGCTTACCAGCAAAGGCAACGCATATATATATATACATACACATATGTATCACTTCTTGTGAATTGTACCCATAAAACCCAACAAGATTGATTGATCAAGAAACTCAAAACTTCCCAAGAACATTCATCATGAGTTCTGAACACGTAATATTTTTTTAATTCTTTTTGTTATGTCTTCTTTTTCTTCTTCTGGGTTTGTAAAATTGTAGTTACACATTCATGATTTGTTGTTCTATTGAATATTTCTCTGTTTTTAGTTCATGTTTCTGATTTTCTTGTTTTTAGAAGCTTGGTGTCATTTCAAAAGCGAATTCTTGTGTTTCTTGATTTCTTTTCCCTTATAAATTTAGATTTTTGTTGTTCTTGTTTGCTGCAGAAATATTGTGGTGTTTGTACGGGTATAGCACAAACAGGGCAGGCTATCTTCATTGCTGACTGCTCCCACATTTTCCACTTTGGTTGCATTTCCAACAATATCAACAATTGCCCCGTTTGTCAAGCTAAATGGGACAATCTCCCTTTCCACGAGCCGAATCAATTCTCCGACGACGAGCCCCTCCCGGGTGCCACTCCCAATCCAATCTCCCACATTCTCTTACAAAATGTTACTCTCAAGGTAATACCAGAGCGCCAAGCCATTGCTGCATCAGAATCCCTCCCACATTTTTCAGTTCTTGTTGGACTAAAGGCCCCGTCTTTACCAGGGGATGCACTTTCGATGCGGCGAACTCCCGTAGACGTCGTCACGGTGTTGGACGTCAGCGGCAGCATGCAATGTGACTCAAAGCTTCTTCTTCTGAAACGGGCCATGGTTTTTGTTATTGACAGTTTGGGCCCCTCTGATCGCCTTTCTATAGTCTCCTTTTCGGACCAGGCCCGGAGAGTTCTCCCATTGCGTAGAATGACTGCTCATGGCCGTGAAGATGCTAAACAGGCTGTTAATTCACTTGTAGCGAATGGTATGACCAATATCTTGGATGGTTTGAAGAAGGGGGTTCGTGTTCTTGAAGAAAGGAGGAATCAGAATCCTGCTGCTATTGCTGGTATACTGTTCTTGTCTGATGGATTAGACACGTGTAGCCTTTGCCCCGACACGTATCTAAATCTACTGCCCGTTTCCATCCGTCGTGGAGCGGGAAACGGGCAGAATTTCCCCGTCCATTCGTTCGGGTTTGGTTCGGATCACGATGCGCGTGCAATGCACGAAATTTCGGACTCGTCGGGTGGGAGTTTCTTGTTTATCGAGTCTCACGAAATGGTGCTGGAGGCCTTTGCGAGACGCGTGGCGATCGAGCTTCACCTAACGGTGAAGGCAGCGTCGAACGGGGTGGAGATAAAGTCGATGTGTTCGGGACGATGCGTGAGCGAAATCTCGGAGGAGGGGTCTCGAGGTATGATCAATGTGGGGGCCCTTTATGCGGATGAGGAGAAGGAATTCTTGATCAACTTATCGGTCCCTATAGGGGAGACGGAGAAGGAGACGAAGACGAGGCTGCTCGATATCAGTTGTTCGTACAGGGACATCTTTTCGAAGGAGACGATTAGCGTAGAAGGCGACCTCGTTGAGATACGGAGGCCAGAGCGCGTTTCGTCTGATGAAATGATAGTGAATTTGGAGGTGGATAGGCAGAGGAATAGTGTGAGGGCAGCAGAGAGCATTGCAGAGGCTCAAAAGGCCGCCAAGAAAAAAGATGACATGGAAAAATGGGCTTTCTCTATATTTTGTGGATAAGTGGCTTTGATTTCGGCTTTACTATGGTGAATTTTTTAACTGCATTTTGGAAACTAGGCACTATGTGGTTTGGTTTTGATTTTTAATGATTTTGCTTAATGCATAGACTTCAAGTATTTGTTCATTTCTAAGGACTCATTTTAGTCTTTTACCTTTCCAAACTTATAATTTCAGTTTCGAGGCCTTATCTGTCAGAAGCATGGGAAGAAAATCAAATGGTAAGACTTAATCCTGCTGCTAATTTTGGTGGTAACGAAATGGAATTGAAGAATCATCTCAGGTGCTGGGCTCACAATGTTGCTTCTACTGTAAGATAAGATGATGATGTTTCTTAATTAAATTTTGTGAGAATTAATGAGGAGAAGGAATTCTTGATCAACTTATCCGTCCCTATAGGGGAGACGGGGACGAAGACGAGGCTGCTCGATATCAGTTGTTCGTACAGGGACATCTTTTCAAAGGAGACGATTAGCGTAGAAGGCGACCTCGTTGAGATACGGAGGCCAGAGCGCGTTTCGAGTGAATTTGGAGGTGGATAGGCAGAGGAATCGTGTGAGGGCAGAAGAGAGCATTGCAGAGGCTCAAAAGGCCACCAAGATAAAAGATGACATGGAAAAATGGGCTTTCTCTATATTTGGTGGATAAGTGGCTTTGATTTCGGCTTTACTATGGTGAATTTTTTAACTGCATTTTGGAAACTAGGCACTATGTGGTTTGGTTTTTATTTTTAATGATTTTGCTTAATGCATACTTGAGACTTCAAGTATTTGTTCATTTCTAAGGACTCATTTTAGTCTTTTTACCTTTCCAAACTTATAATTTCAGTGTTTGTAATTTTAGTTTGACTACAAGATTTCTATTTTTGCTATGAAGGTAATATCTCTTTGTTAAAATGAACTCATCATGTACTAATGTCATTATCTCAATTCCTCATGTGCAAACTCATTTCTTTGAGGATATAGTAATTTTTTTGTACGGAGTATCTATTAGTTTAAACACGAGACAATATACATTGATATTATTGATCATTTTTTTCTTTAAAGTCAACTGAAAAAACAAACGACGTTTTAGAAAAAAATGGAGTTCTAGTTTCGTTTTTTTCTTCTCTTTTTTCATGTTTGATATTGCATAATTTTTTTTCAAAATCTTTTTGAGGAAGGGAGAAGAGAGGATTTTAAAAAAATGGAGCTCCCTCCCTAGAGTAGTGACTTAGACTAATATCAAAGTAAAAAAAATAAAATTCAATTTAAATGGGTATGATAGTAAGTTAGTAACTCCTCTCTTTAAAAAAGTTTTCTCTCCTTTCTCTCTAGAAACATTCTTCCCCAAAATCACCGCGTATCTTCTTCCTCTTCCATAATCCAAAACCACCGACTATTACCTTCATCCTCAATAGCCCCCGTTGCCCACCTTCTGCAAGTAAGTCGCCGCGCCGCTTCTGCCTCACCGCCACACTGTCCGTAGCGCCGTCGCAACACCGTTCCGTTCAGATTTTTTAGTGAGTGAAGAGCGGTTTTTTCAGGGCTTTAGTTGGGATCAATGGGTGAATCTCCCCGTCGGAGCCACGGTGGCCGATCGGGTGAGTCATCCGTTTGATCCCATTTTATTTTAGTTTTAATGCTTTCTGCATGTTCTTAGTTTTTTTCCTAAGTTTAGATCTGGTATTTTTAGTTTCGTTTTCTTCTCATGTTGTTATTTTCTGCCTTTTGTATTTTTCTTTTCCCCTGTTATTCTGGTTTCCTCCCCTCCCTGATGAGATGGGTTTTCTTCCCGTTTACGGGTTTTCCCATGGTGGCACTTTGTTGTGTCTGTTGGAGCTGGTAGTCCTTGGGTTTGTTCTTATGTGATTTGGGAGGTTTGTTGCACGAGGGGTTGTGTGCTGTCTTCTTAGATCGTGGAGCTTCCAGGAATGTCAGCTTGATCTTTGATCCTTCCACTCTCTCACGATTGAGTCTGAAAAATGTGGTCTTCTGGTAGAACTTTACTGTATGGATAGGTGAGTGAGAGCGTTGAAATGTAATTTTTCCTTATCTCTATAATTCTACCTTTTCAAAAAAAAAAAAAAAAAAAAAAAGATAGTAAGTTAGTAACCTTGTGTGTCTAGTACTAGAATATTTTAGCAAGGTACTAAAGGCACCTGAGTAACTCCCCCTAAATCTTATCAATGTTAATTCGATTCTATTGAGAAACATAAACAATCCTTTTTTATTATTTAAATTAATTATTATTAAAATGTTAAATCATTGGATTGTTGAATGCATCTATGCCAATCTCAACTCTCAAGTGTAACACCCTTGAAGTGCATCAATATTTGCTTACTAGCTTGTGCTAATTGTTTCTACGGAGTGTTTGAAATGCTTGTAAACCAACAATTGAATTAGCACAAGTTAGTCATAAAAAATAGGTTCTACATGTAACGTAACCATGTGTTATTACCAATAAATCCTATTATAAATTAATATACAAAAATTAATTATACATCTCTCTACAAGTTCTGACTTGACTTTTAGATGAGACAAAATTCTTTCAGAGAATCAAAGCCTAAAGGCTCACTCCTACACATCCTGAAGAAGTAATAATGAATTAATTAACCACCTCTCTATAAATTCGAACTTTTAGATGAGACGAAATTCTTTCAACTCCTATATAAGACCAGCTAGCTTCAGCGTTCGTGAAATGTTGAGATATCTTCTTTAAGATCATCCTTTTAGACATGTTAAATGTAAAACAATAATAAAATTTTAAATTTAAATAAAATTAAATAACAACTTTTAAACAATGTCATCTAGCGATTCCCTACTTTGATAGATAAGTTGGCCGTATATAAATGCATTTTAATTAACACCTAGCTTCTACCGTAATTTATAAGGTAATGCAGTCGAAGATAAAATTAATGTAATGCTATAATAGCCGGCCATATAAAAGAATAATCCCCCCCTTCACAAATAAATAGCATTTTTTGTACACTTTCTTTTAATTTTACCCTCCTTTCAACTTTTAGAAATACTCTTAATTTCTAATCTATTTTTAAAAGTTATAGAGAAGTGGGATATTTTAAAATTATTTAATAATTAAGAACAAACTAGTCAATTAGTGTATATATTTTTTTTAATTTTATTAAAAAAAAAGCTAAAACATTATTTATCCGTACTGATGGAGTATATATATTGATCCAAGCCATCAAATTATTTAGGTACCGCATGAGAGTTGCAAAATTTTAATCTAATGTTAGCTATCATAGCCATATACAAAAATGGTTGAACATAAATTTATAATTAAATACGAGCCTTCTGACATATGACATAAGTAATTGATCAGTTGAGATTTGAGAATCAAATTAATTCCAGTGTAGAAAAATGTACATAATTTCTTGTTCAAGTTCTTGTACCTTCATCTTCAAGACAAGTAAAGAACCAATTCAAGCTAAACGGCTGATAATTTCAAGTTCAGGTCAGGAAAATGCAATCATAGCCGTTCATTTTTTTTCAATACATGATATTATAATATAAAGATTTTTGTTCATAGTGAAACGTGGAACGAAGATTTCTTTGACACAATCGGGTCCGAAGAGAGAAAAAGACCCGAAGAAAAGGGTCGTCGTAACTGGAATGGGTGTCGTTTCAGTTTTTGGAAACGACGTAGACGTGTTCTACGATAAATTGCTCGATGGGGCGAGTGGAATCGGTGCAATAGACAGATTTGATGCTTCAAATTTCCCTGTTAGGTTTGGTGGGCAGATCCGTAATTTCACAAGCGAGGGATATATTGAAGATGAAATGGATCGCCACCTGGATGACAGTTGGAGATTTTGCTTGGTTGCTGGCAAAAAGGCCCTTCATCATGCTAACATTGGCAAACAACTGCTTCGAACGGTAAGACTTTTCACTTTAGAGTTAATAATTTAGATAGTGAAATATATATAGAATAAAATACTAAAAATGTTACTACATGTGATTTCGTTTAGTGAATTATGAATTTAGAGTAAAATATTTAAACTACATGTAATGTTTGGAGACTGGAGTAGGCTAGGTGGTGTAAGTGAGTCGAGTTAACTTGCGAGCTACTCGTGCTCGACTCAAAATCAAGATCGGAATAAACTCAAATTTTTTGTCGAGTCGAGCTCAATCCTAAAAAAATTAGACGTCACCAAGATTGAGTCGAGTTTCGAGCTTCTAGTAGAACAATTGGGTTCAGTTCGAGCTCTGTACTACTCGACTCGACTCAACTCAAATCATTTACACCCCTAGCCTGGAGAGAAGACAAAATTTTGACTACTCAGTTCGAATCAATATAACCGTTGGATTTAATTTTCGCATCCATAAAATTTGATTGGAATCAAAACCCAATAGTTAGAATACATGCATCAAACAATCCAAATTAAAAGAATTTGGTCTCATCTAAAAGTCCGAACTTAATTTTCTAATACAAATTCATTTTACATTCTTGTGGTGCAGATGGACAAGAGGAAAATGGGGGTGTTGATAGGATCATCTGTGGGAGGCCTCACAGTTATAAGCGAAGGACTCGACGCTGCAATACAAAATAAATATGATAAATTATCACCATTTTTAATTCCTTATTACATACCAAACATGGGGGCAGCCTTATTGGCTATGGAAACAGGCTTTATGGGCCCTAATTACTCTATTTCTACAGCTTGTGCTAGTTCTAATCACTGCTTCTTTGCTGCCGCAAACCATATTAGGCAGGGCCATGCCCACGTTATGGTCGCCGGCGGCACCGACTCCGTCATTGTTCCAATCGGAGTTGGCGGTTTTGCAGCTTGCAAAGCCTTGTCTTTAAGAAACGATGATCCACAAAAGGCGTCGAGACCGTGGGACAAAAACCGCGACGGTTTCGTCATGGGCGAAGGCGCTGGTATTCTTGTATGTGTGATTTAGTATTGCTCCCTCCATCCACCAATTCTATTCTCATCTACTTTATTAATTCGTCTAGCAAATCTATTTTCACACATTTTATGAAAAAAAATCACTTTATTTTTATTTTCCAACCATCACTTAATTACTTAAAAAATTATTTAATGAATAATATTCTACAATATTCTTACTTTATCTACGTTTAACTTAAAACTTGTGCCCATAATTATAAGCATAAAATTGGTGGACGGGGAGAGTATTATATATTAAGTATAATTTTATCTTTTAAATATGGTGTCTGCCCAAAATTTCAAACTTTTTAAGAAATAGGCCAAAATTTTAAGGGTAGCTCTTAATTTGGATCAAAAAAATACTTATATGCATCAATCTCACCGTGCAATTGATGTAATGTTAACTCATTTTATACTATAGGTTAACTTATTTACAAATAGTTTTTTGAAATAGACAATGAAAGTAAGTCTTATGTACACCCAATTCAAATGTATTTTTTTAAGTAACAATTGCAGTTATTTTTATTGAACTTTACAGTTGGTTAACTGATACAGTTCAATGAAAACAACTAATATTATTTAAAAATGCACTTAAGTTGCACGCAACACGTTGCATACGTGATTAAAGCATAACAAAAATATATTTCATATCAATAAAAATATTAGCTAATTCATACAAAAGAAAAATAGTACTTATTTCGTCCCAATAAATGCTACCTATGAGCTTTTGATATAAATATTAAAAAACATTATATAATATAATAAGTAGATGTATTAGAAGTGATGTGTTTGAGAGAGAATAGTTTATAAAAAAAAATCATTGAAATAGTTAAAAAATGAAAGTTGAGTAATTTTTACTTAAAAATAATACTGATACGCTTAGAGCAAACGAGGTCATATATACGTAGAGAACCAAAATTCCAATATTGAATTTGGTGTTTAAATTATATAAGTGATGCAATTAATTGTTGATTAAAATAAAAATGTTAGGTAATGGAAAGTTTGGAGCATGCAAGAAAAAGAGGAGTGAAGATTTATGCAGAATACTTGGGAGGTGCAGTCACATGTGATGCTTATCATATGACCCACCCTCGCTCCGACGCCCTCGGCGTTTCCACCTGCATCACCAAAAGCTTGCAAAATGCAGGCGTCGCACCCCATGAGGTTAATTACATAAATGCCCATGGAACTTCTACCCCTGCTGGAGATTTGGTTGAGCTTCTTGCTATCAAAAATGTCTTCAAAAATACCTCTCACATCAAGATGAATGCCACCAAGGTTTTGCATTCTCCTCCTCTTACTATTTCATTTCATTCTTTTTAACATTTTCGAATTCAGAATTCACATATTTTAAGATAATGTGTTTCACTTCTTATAATTCATAATTATATACTTCATTCATACCCCACAAATATAGCTACATTTAACTTTACACACAAATTAAGAAAAATCAATAACTGTTGTCAAATTTTACAAAGTGATGTCAAACATTGTCTTAATATTTTTGAATCATAAATTGAAAATTATATCTTTTAGATCTCAAATTGGGTGAAATTGAGTGCACCTATACAATTGAAATTGATCTTCATTGAGTCAAATGTTAAGGTTAAAGATTAAATTGAACTTTAAAATTCAAGTGTATCTATATATACACTCATAGAAGATTTTTTCATAATTTTACTATCTTTCATGTATCGAAATGATATTGTTCCAAACTTAATACTCCCACACGTTTCTTGGTAATTACCCATTTTGTTATTTTTTTTGTTGTACCATCGTAATTGACCTATTTTTTTAAAATGTCAACATATCACTTTAGTCTATATCTCTCATTATATATTTATCATCAACTTAATACCATTATAATATTACATTTTTTAAAATATGAGCAAAAAGCAAACATGTCAATTATAAAATCCGGAATGGAGGGAGTATGAGATTGTCTCCCAAAATAATACATTAAATTTTAATTAATTGAAAACTACTAAAATTTTCTTTTCTCTTAAACAAATGACTACATTTTATACTATTTTGAAAAGTATCACTCCCTCCATTCTTTCTAAAGCTAGTCAATTTTCATTTTTCATCTGTTTAAATAAAAAATGCGGAGTATTTTTTTTTTTTGGGGCAAACTTCTGAGTTTCAAGAGTATTATAAAATTCTTTATCACAAAATAAATTTGTGTAATTTTGTTGGGTTAGTCTATGATTGGACATGGACTTGGAGCTGCGGGTGGAATGGAAGCAATAGCCACCATTAAAGCCATCAACACCGGCTGGTTACATCCAACAATCAACCAATATGTAAACATTTCTTAATTTTTTTTAATTTTTTTTGTCAAATTTTCCAATTGAATTTCAAGAATATATTATTGGTCAGCAAATTAAGAATGAATTTTATGAGTATGTAGGAGTTGGAGGGTGATGTGACTATCGACACAGTCCCCAACGTAAAGAAGCAGCACCAAGTAAACGTGGGTACGTAATGTCATCAACTTCATTTATATCTAAATTTTCTTGAATCCAGTTTATTATAAAAGCAATGCCAAAAGCATAATTACGAGATCCAACTATATATATATATATATATATTAGAGGTAGGGAACCAGATTTATGTGAAACTCAATATAAAATTGTTTGATTTTATGATGGATTATTTATCTCAAAATCACTTAAATATGATACTTTGCCTGTTAAAAAGTATTACTTCATGGGCTAAAAGCCTAAAATATACTCCCTCCGTCCGCCTATAAGTTTTCCATTTTACCATTTTAGTTCGTCCGCATATAAGCTTCTCATACCCTTTTTGGTAAATACTTTTTCTTACACTTCACTTTATATTTTACTTTTTCTCTCTATCTCTCTCTTTCTTCCAATCATATCACTTGTACTACATCTATTATTTAATCACTTTTCTTAATCTCTGTGCCAAAAAGTAGCGGGAAGCTTATAGGCGAACGGAGGGAGTATCATTGAGTTCACTATTCCCCAGTCTCAAAGAACCTTTCACACCTACTTTTTCGTTCCTTTAAAAACTCCACCCGTACAATATTTATAAGACTATAAATATTACTCCCTCCGTCCGCCTATAAGCTTCACGTTACTTTTTGGCACATAGATTAAGAAAAGTGATTAAATAATAAATATAGTACAAGTGATGTGATTGAGAGGGGAGAGAGATAGAGAGAAAAAGTAAGATATAAAGTGAAGTGTAAGAAAAAGTACTTACCAAAAAAGGTATGGAAAGCTTATAGGCGGACGGACCAATATGGTAAAATGGAAAGCTTATAGGCGGAAGGAAGGAGTACATTTAATATCATTATTTTGTTAAAGAAAATATTGAAAACATATCCATGTGGGTCGGATCTGACCTAGCTAAAAAGGTTTATTATCATATTAATGTGGAAATTGGGGATAAATTCTTATATACAAATGAGTATATATCATGAAATTAGATTTAACGTGATTTTGATAAATTTTCAATTGTCTAGTTGAATTATTGACACACCATACAAGAACAAATCAAAATTGTAACCATTACACCAATTACACAATGTAATTGAGTGCACACAAATATGACTCCAAATTGATTAGTCCTACTGAGAAGCTTATGATGATTTTGTATTTTGATTTATTGCAGCTATATCTAACTCATTTGGCTTCGGTGGACAAAATTCTGTAGCTGTTTTCGCACCCTTCAACCCTTAAATCTAATTGAAAGAATTATGGATCCAAGTAGATGAAGGCTTGCTTGGGGAAATTGATATTAATTTTTGGCAATTATTTATTTATTGTATTATCTTCAATTATTTATGTAGTGATATGCATAATGCATCCCATGATGAATTTGGTCACAAAGTAAATGAACTCAGAAAAAAAAAATAGAGAAGGTAGAAATGAATCATAAAAGTTTGGGCAAAATTGTTGAGAAGTTATCGAGCCAAGTTGAGCTTGAGTCTATCGAACTTCTCAAAGAGTCGAGTTTTAAACTTTAAATTTTACAGTCGAGTCAAGTTTGAACTTGGTAGTACTCAACTCATTTACACTCCTAGTTTACCTTTGTCCCTCCTCCTCCTGATTTAAAAATTACGCAAGAGTATATTTAGTTTGGTGTAACGTCACTATTGCCACAAGGGAAAATACAAGTAATGGGGCACACTAATAAATTGGCTGGGGTCGGGTCAACTATGAATCCGTATATAATATAATCAACCACCTCTATCATTGTCCGTTTAACTAGCATTATAATTTTTTTAAACCATTTATAAAATATTTAGTAACTACACCTATGTGTATTTGAGTCACAATTTTATCTATATTCAGATATGGTGAATAAAAAAAAATCAATTTAACAATTAATAATTATATCAAAATCACTTAAATTCAATTGTAAGATATATACCCAATTGTATACAAAAATTTGTCTAAGGTGTTTATATAAAATAAGTTTAGTCAAACAAACTCTAAAATATCATCTGATTGTGCATTTGTGCTTATAAGCTCCTTAAAATAATTTATAATATGTTTAGGAACATATACTGTAATTAGCTCTCCTAAAGTGTTTAGTAAAAAAAATGTCTCACAATTTTGTCAATTTAAAAATAAGAATTGAAAATAATTCTTTACGGTTTATAAGCTAAAAAATAATACTAAGTATTAATGCAAAAAAAATATCAAAGAAGTCTTTAAGTTATATATATTTAAATAATAGATTTTAAAAAATTGATTCGATACTGAAAATTTGTATTTCACAAAGTATTTAATCGACATTTCAATGGCATATACAATGTAGTATTTTCTTTTTATTCACTTTAACCTACATATCCGATATCGAGTAATATATTTCAGAGTTTTTAATATATGATATGTACTAAAGTAAACATAATTAACTAAGTAAGATAGCGTAGGAGAATAGAGTATTACTCCTATTTAATTTAAGGGTCATGATTTTGAGTCATGGGAGAAAGGGATTGAGAAATTTTTTAAATATGGGTGGGGTTGAGAATTTAAAAAAAAAACAAGTATGAATATAATTGTACTAAGAAAAGAAAATAAAAAATATGAATGTAACTAGCGGCGTTTCTTACGTAGGCACTTTTTTCATTTATTCTTTTTATTTTTTTATAAAGAAACGTTCAAAATAATTCACTACGTACTCATAACTATAGAAGCTAGCTAGATATACATATTTAAATTCAATCCATCGTCTAAATTAATTAGACACGTACGGGTGTATACATTAATATAAGTCATTAACTCCGGAGATATCATGGATTTTTTTACTCAGGGTGGGAAAATATATTCTCTCAGTTCTGTCATAAATTTTTTACTAATTTATTTAGAACGAAAAACTTTTCATTTTTTATTTAATAAAATCTATTATCTTTCTATACCTTCTCTAATTTAGCTTTTTCTTTACTTTTTTTTTTATTAACTATTCACTATACATTTTATTATACTATATTCGTTAATTTATGTACAAAAAGTAAAAGAAAAAGGGTTGGTCTAGTATGCACTCGAGTGCATGCTGTGCACTTTTCAATTTACTGACTTACACTTTTTGGTAAATGGTGTTGCACTTTTCAATTATTAAACTGTATAATAATATTTTTAGTAATAATTAAAAAGTGCAACACCATTTACCAAAAAGTGTAAGTCAGTAAACTTAAAAGTGCAACACCATTTATCAAAAAATGTAAGTCAGTAAATTGAAAAGTGCAACATGGACTAGGGTGCACAGCATGCACTCAAGTGCATACTAGACTTTACCAAAGAAAAATTTATGATAGAACGGATAAAGTATATATATTTTAATACATTTTTATCATTTATATTTCAAAAGTAGTCATAGAATTTCAATAATATCTTAACGTTATTTTAATTTAGAGAAAGTCTTGTATTTTTTTTGACCCGGGCTGCAATAATAAAAACCTAATATGCAATTAATTAGAGAGGAACTTATGTACACATTGCAAAATTAATTAGCATAAATTAGGAAAAGTTTAGGTAGATTGGCCCGGGTCAGACAGGCAAGTTTTTTATTGAGATGAAATCAAATTCGATGCTGAACAGAAACATGGAATAAAAATGAACAATATATTGAAAAATAACAATTTATTAAAAAAAAACTATCAAAAATTTATAACATCATAGTTCCTTAATTCATGCATTCATATGTTAATATGTGAAAAAAAAAAAAGTGTTACAGCATGTACTAGTAACACGTTTTTTCTCGTATAGTAACACGACTTTTATTATAATTTCTTTTAGGTTGTTTGGATGGAGGGATTTAGGTATGGATTTTAAATTCATGATCTAAATCCACTCCACTTGAATTAAATGAATGGATTTAAAATATTTAGCATTTTTTTTAGTTAAAATTGAAAGGATTTCAAATTCTCACTAAAATCATGTCATTTGAAATTCATCTAAATTTAAATCATTTCATTTGAAATCCCCTTATCTAAACACAACCTTATATTTAAACAGTAGAAAATTCACATTTTAGAAACAAGATGAAAATGGAAGAACATGAAAAAAATGGAAGAAGAAAAAATGGGAGAAAAAAAAAATATGAGAAAATGAGTAAGAAGAAGAGCAACTTAAAGTCCGAGCAAGTAAGAGAGCAATAATATTGCATAGATTCAGATATGCCCAATATTCGATTTGTCATTCAATATTTAGTAAAAAAAAAAAAAACACTCACAGAGCCGAAGGTGACAAAATTGTGTAATCAAATAGAAAAATGTCAATTCTTCCCCGAGGGAGAGAAGGGGCGAGGAATAAGGCGATATATGATTCCAACTCTCAACACCAACAAAGCTAATCTTGGGGGTGAGATGGTCGAAGACAAGTCTTCCATAATTCTCATGTAAAAAGTGATATTAATATTTAAATAAAAATTGATAGTAACTTTTGTTAAAAGACAAATTATTGCACTTGGGTTGACCTTGACCGATCAACGTCAACTTTTAATTTTTTATTTTATTTTATTTCTGAAAAAATATATGTTACTATATTAAAAAGAGTAACATCGTTTTTAATGAAAAATGTAAGTTATATTAATAAAAAGTATAAGTTATTATAATTGAAAAGTGTATATTATTATAAATGAAAAGTGTATGGTATTATAACTAAAAAGTGTATGTTATATTAATGAAAAGTGTAAGTTATATTAATGAAAAATGTAAGTTATTATAACTGAAAAGTGTAAGTTATATTAATTAAAAGTGTAAGTTATTATAACTGAAAAATGTATGAAAAATGTAATTTATTATAATGAAAAGTGTATGATCTATTAGGCTCCATTTGGATGGAGGGATTTCATCTATGGATTTTAAATTTACCATCCAAATCCATTCCACTTGTTTGGATTATGAATGGATTTCAAAGACTTAGATTTTTATTCACACACACTTTTTAGTTAAAATTGAGAGGATTTTAAATTCTCACTAAAACCACAAGGATGAAAATATCCGGAAATATCCCCGATATATCCTCGATATATCTATTTTTCGGGGTCACCAATATCGATATTGGGAAGAACCGATATTTCCACGATATTTGTAAAAAAATTGAAAATATCGATAAATATGGGTAGACAATAATAATATCGAGCCTAATATCAAGAAAATATCGGAAAATATCGAGAAAATATCGATAAATTTCGAAAAATATCGATAAATGTCATACAAAATAACATTGTATATTATATTTTATATAAATTTATCATTGATATAAAATGTATTCAAATTATTTTGTTGATTTTATGTACTAAAGACTTGTTATTAAATTTTTACAATTTTTAAAATTTACCGATATCGATATTCGATATCAATATATCCGTCGATATTTTAATAAATCTAAAGTCTCGATATTTCCACCGATACCGATATTTTCATCCTTGATTATAAGTGAAAAATGTATGTTAATATAACTGAAAATATTATTAAAAAGTGTAAATTTCCTTAAATAAATAAAAAATAAAAAATTAAACGTTGATCGGTCAAGATCAACTCAGGTGTATGATGTATTTGGGTGCACACCAGCCTTACCCTTATTAAACACATCATTTTTTTATTTAAACATTATCACTTTTTTTTTTACAAACATATGATAATGAAAAAAAATGTTCTACCAAAAAGATCTGTGTCTAACCCAAAATTTTGACTTTTTGTCCACAGGAATGGTTATACTCCGTATTTTAACTTTTAATTTATAAGAATTAGTTATTCTTAATTTATATTTTTTATAATATTGTATAAAAAGTTTTTTTTTTTTTTTTTGTGTCTCTTTAATTTAAATATCGCAAATTTTTAGATTCGTCCATGTAATTAATACGATGTAAATCTTATTTTGTGTTGTAGTCGCTGTATAAATCATTCGTCAATTAATTTTTTTTTTTTTTTTAAAGTGTTCATCAATTAACTTTGATACCCTAAAAAATATAAACTTTTATTCTCACAAGCCCCAAAAGGGGACACAGATTGAAATATTTTGAAGACTAAAAAGAATTTAAAAAAAAAAAAATAGACTGAGGAGAGACAAATATAAATAAATTTTACCCATACATTCCTCGTATGAATAGTGAAAGGAAGAAGATGATATAATTTTCATATATAAGAATTACTGCAATAACTCCTTTTATTCTTTTTGTTTGATGCCATTAATTTTGTCGATACTCGATATGATAGCCACATTCGGTTTAATTAATTAATGAGAGATGGGGCCATGTAATAAATGTGTGATGGGAGCATTTTAACAAAAAATAAATAAAAAATATTCATATATAGTTAAATAATTTGAAAGATCAATATGTGATGATCAATTTTATTATTGCAGCTCTCATAAAAAAATAAAGGGTGATTTAAGTATAATTTGTATATAATCTAATTGAATTTGAAAACGATTAGTACTATAATTCTATCACAGATCAATTTTCCTGTTACACGCTTATTTCACTTTATTGAATTTTTAACACGTATCTCTCCAATGTTATAAGACATTGATTATTTTTTAATATATAACATATCAATCAGTCATTGAGCGAAATAAAATGTAAAACACCAAAATTGAAATTAACATGTGATCTCATTTGACCCCTTTTTTATAATTTTGACCGATCAGAAAAACACACCCATATGATATACATATACACATAATATTGTATTTGTTGTAATTATTCTTGCAATTGATCAATTAATTAAAATGTGTTTTTTTTTTCTCCACCATTTTCTACTTCAATTTGAACTTCTATATATCCTTAATTCTTCATAGATGTTCATCTCATTTAAATACAAGAATGAGCAAATTCTGGACTACGATCCAATTATTCTCTAAATTAACTTTGCAAACAACGAGTAATTAAATCAGTTAACAAGAACATAATAATAAATATTAATTTCATTTAATATAATGTCCTATATATAACTAATTCAGATCAAATTTGCATCTGAATCAAAATTCTCCGTGTAATTAAATATAAAAAAAAAACCGTGTAAATTACCTACATACACATATATAAACCATAAATCCACATAATTAAAATACGCATTTCCTTTTCGTAGAAGCATTTACCGTTGCAAAGAAAGAATCAACTTCTTCTCTCGCCACAATCTCAAAGAATTGCAGCTTCCTCTTGCAAGCGGCGTCGCGCCGCCTCTTCTTCGGCGCCGGAGGGCATGTCGTGGCGGCCGGAATCATGTTCTGAGGAGATCTGGGCGTGTGACAATTTTCCTCTTCATTATCAATTGTGCAGTTTGAAGAATTAACCTGGATCATTGGAAGCCTGAATTCGAGATCTGTCGACATGGGTCGGGTCGGACGTGAGAGAACTTTTTATTTTATTTTTGTTGTTTGGAAGAATGAAATGGAGTTTTTACGGCAATATAAGTAGCTAGGGGCTGGTGGGTGGGTGGGGTGGGGGGTAGAGGCGTGCCAAAGAAGGTAATTGAGTTGGCATTTTCTTTACTCTTACTTACACATGCTCCTCACCCTTTTCTAACATGTCTATTTCATTACATCTCACTTTGATTTGGAAATCAACAGGGTGGCTTTTCTCTTTCTTTTTTCATTTCTTTTTTCAGCTACAATTAAAATGCTGAGAGAAATTTATTTTTCTTCCACATTTGGAATATTAAAATTAATTTGTTACTCTTTTGAGTCTCATATCTTATTCCCCATTTTAAATGAAAATTTTCATTTACGGTTAAAAAAGATTGAAACGGAAGGAGTAGTGATTTTGTAGAGATTTGGGATGTAAAACGTGAGACACGCAGAACTCAATTTGGGTTGTTTATGATTATTGAATGTCTGGATAAATATGAATATGTTTTATGACAATAATTGAGGGGATCGAGTAGTTCAGCTTTCAAGAATCAATAAATAATTAAAGAGATTTATTTTTATTGGATTCAATTCAAATAATTAGAAGATAGAATCGATAATGATATGCGTTGCATGACGACAACTATTAACAAATAACAAGTGATCAAGTATGAGATCGACTAAAATATATGTGTATGTAGCATGATTTGATCAGCACTTCATTAGTAGAATTAATTATTATCCACTTTTCATTTTATCAACTTTTGCAAGAAAAATCTCAATCACTAAAAAAATATTCTCTCCATCCAGAGGTACGTATTCTAAGAAAAAAATTGATAAAGTGATTGTTTGTTAATAAAGTTGATGGTAATTTGAGTAATTATATGATAGTTAAAAAGTGATCATAATTTTTATAAAGTGTGTGAAACTATATTTTATTGAAGAAAAATATAATGTGATGAGACTACATATAATTTCATTTCATTTTCATAAAATTGTTGGCAGTCGATAAAATAGTGTGGCGTGACTTATTGGCAAATTGAGTAGCTAGGTAGAATGCAAAATTATTTAATGATTGTGCTTCTGACATTGTAGAATTTTGCGGCGGTTAATAATGCTTAATTAAAAACGATTTTTGGTGCAGTTAGAAGAATTATGATATGAAAATATAGGGTTGACAATTCATACACGACTGGTTGTGGTGACCCCTCCCCGTCACGATGCATGGGAGCTGTTATTTTTAATCGGTTTCCCGAAATTTGAAAATTCATAAATTGGGGTATGGACCAAGTTTGGGGACGAAATTTTCCAGCATAAACTGGCCCCGACCCGGTTGACACTCCTATGTAAATTAGTACTACATCCGTCCTTTTAAAAGTTTTTTTCATTTGCTTTTTACGCGAGCAGTAAGAAATATAATAATGAATGTATGGTAGGTTGTTGAGACAGAGAGAAGTAGAAAAAAAAAAAAAAGTGGAAAAAGATAGAGAGAGATAAAGTAATTTTCGTGAAAAGTTCAAAATAGTAAATTGATAACTTTCAAAGGGAGGGATAGAATATAATGTTTGCGTAATTTTTAAGAAGTCACCATATATTGTAAAGATAGAAATAAAACTTTAGTCTTTTTTAGGCGAATTTTTGGGTAAAAAATTTGTAGTATCACAAATTGTTGTTGTAGTAACATTTTTTTGTCTTTTTAGTAACATGTTTTACCTTGTAATAGCAAAATCTTTTTTATTTTATAGTAACATATTTTTTAACTTCTAGTGATAAAATATTTTAGCTTTTGTAGTAACATAATTTAAGTCTTATGACTAGCAAATCCTCCTAAAAACTAAGGTTGTGTTTGGATGAGGAGTTTTAATTTGATGAGGTATATCATATAATTTTAGTCTTATGACTAGCGAATTCTCCGAAAAATTAAGGTTGTGTTTTGAAGAGGGGATTTTATTTGATGAGGTATATCAAATAATTTTAGTCTTATGATCAGCGAATCCTCCTAAAAACTAAGGTTGTGTTTGGATGAGGGGATTTTATTTGATGAGGTATAACAAATGAAATGATTTAAAAATAGATGGATTTCAAATGACATGATTTTAGAATTTTAACTAAAAAAAAGATGAGCTCAAATTTAAGTATTTAAAATCTATTCATTTACTTTTGAATTGTGATTTAAAATTCATAGGCCTAAATCTCTCCATTCAAATGGAGTCTACAGTGGCGGACCTACGTGATAACAAGGGGGTACAACTGTACCCCAAAATGAAAAAAATATTGTATACTGATAGGCATACCCATAGGCGTATTTGCAAAAGTTCAAATTAACAATTGGGACATTGCTAATGGGCTTGATTCTCAATTATATCAAATTTAAATATTAAAATTATAATTTTAATATATTTAAATATTACTCTGTTCAATTTAATTATTCTAATTCTCCTTTTAAAAATAATATTATTTACACTATTTTATCTTCACTATCCAACCATTACTTATTTTTTCAAATTGTCATTATTTTTATTCACATAAATATTCACTTTATCTACCATTTTATCGATAAGTAGCTCCCACAATACTCAAGTATACAGCTAACATATATACTTTATACATAAATAATCAATATTTATTAAAATTCATATACAAAAAATGAACATAATAAATTTAGACGAAAAATGGTACTCTGTATGTTTTTCTTATAAAACTTCTCGTGTGAGCCAAATATAATTTAGTATATTTTTACTCATTTGTGTATTCATTTACTATTTTTTACTCATTTTCTTTTTTTAACTATTTTGTAAAAAAATCCTTAGACGGGACTAGACTCATTTTCAAATAGGCAAAACATCAATAATTCGGTAGAAACATAATTAATGTACATACACGGACAATAATACTAAAAAATATGTATCGTACCCCCAAATTTAAATTCCTGGGTCCGCCACTGAAAGTCTAAGCGTCTTTGCAATATATTTTTAGTCCTGTAGTAACTTATTTTGACATTGTAGTAAATCATCTATTTTACCGTAATTTTTTGGACAACCCAAACCTAAATTCATGAATTGTGAATTTTAAAAAACTGTTTTAATTAGAGATATTTATAATTTAAGTGTTAAATATTTGTTCTTGATATATGCATGCATGTATGATCTTACGAGGATACGTGGGAGTATATTTCACAAAACTTACAAATCTTATACTCCCTCCGCGCACAATTGCTTTTCCACTTTTTTTTCGAGACTTCTCATAATAACTTTCACACTCTTAAAATGAAAAATTATTTATAAACTTCATCTTCACAATATTCACAATTTTACACAAATGTCATTACTTTTTTTAAACGGATACATAAATTCAACTCATTATTTATTTTATACACAAAATTTTACAAAACTACCCTTCAAAACTCCATTCATTATTACACTTTCTTAATATGCGAGTTCATCTACCTATGAAAATAATCATGAGATTTAGGGAGTAATATATAAATGTAATTTCTATGGTGAGGAAGAGTAGGTGTCCATCCTTTCTGACAACAAGAAATTTATAAAAATTACACGTAGTCTACCTTCATTATGGTGCAATATAACTTCGTCGTCGTGCGATGAATTTTTATTTTTATTTTATCAGAGATTCAGACAAAAGCAACTATAATTAATGATGGATTTAGGACCGCCTGGCCGTCAACCCGCCTTTTATTTATAAAAAATTATTACTGACGGAACATACCCGTCGAGAATTTACGTTGGCACTATAGAGACCCGATATTCAAACGGGTCGTTCAGATTTCACTGATGGTATTACTAACAGTCTTTGGTCGTCGATAATAATTACCAACAACTTAAATACTGACAACAAAAATCCGTTGATAATGTTGTCGGTACTCATATTTTTCGACGACATTTTTATCTGTAATCCGTCGAAAAACAACGTATTTTCTGTAGTGGATATTTAAAGGGTTTCGGTTTATTCAATTATATAAGTTTGACTCCGCACTATTGTAGTAGCATATGTTGGACTTACATAAAACATTACTTGAGAGCAACTTTTAGTTAAATTTAATTCACGTTGATCCGAATTTAACCCATAATTTTTTACGAAATTTACATAATTAGTTTTATTTCATATAAGTTTTTAAGTACAGTAATAAATAAACTTTCTTCAATAAATTAGTTGTTAGCAATCTGGCTTAATATCGATTTTATAAACACAACAAAATTTACAAAAAAAAAATAAAAAAATCACACATCAGATTAGTCTGATTAACTTACTTATAGGGGTGGGAATGGGCCAGGCTATCCGACAGGGACCTACGGCTCAGCCTATTAAAGTTCGACTCGACTCGTTTAATAAACAAGCCGGGCTCAAGCTTCTTTAGAAGCCTATTTAGCTAAATAGGCCGGACTCAAACTTTTTCGTAAGCCTTTTAAACCCAACAGGTCGGCCTATATAACTTCACACACACACACATATACATATACATATATATATATATATATATATATATATATATATATATATATATATATTCACTCTTTGATACAAAATTCAACTTCTCCCCACAATTTAATACAACCACTTTTAAATGTGAAATGTGAATGTGAATGTGAAATATTTGGTGTAAATGTGAAATGTACTAGAAAGTGATTGTACTACATTGTAGTAAGGAATTCCCAAATGTACTAGAAAGTGATTTCCACACACATATATATATATATTGTATATATTATAAGTATATACTTATATAATATGTGATTTTAAAATAAATAAATAAGAAAATTTAGTAACACTAGTTATATTTTTCTTTGTAATAGTTGAAAAAATAGTTGGATATTTTTTTTGGAACATTCTATTACTTCCATTTCTTCATTTTGAGATTTAAAGAGTTAATTTTTATAATTTGATGATAATACTGTTGTAGATTTTTTTTTAAAAAATGCGCTAGAGGCCTTTAAAAGGCTTTCGGGCCAAGCCTATTTATTAAAAAGGTTAGGCTTGAGCCTTTAAAAAAAGCCTATCACAGGCTCGGGCCTAAGAAATATATAACAGGCCAAGCTTTTTTTCTTAAAGCCTACCAAGGCCTGGCCCATTCCCACCCCTACTTACTTAATACTCCCTCTGTCCCACAGAAATTTGCACACTTTTCATATATGGATGTCCCATACTAATTTGCACACTCCATAAAAGGAAATATCTTCACAACCCTCACCCTTGAATAGGGTTGTTATTCGAGCCGAGTCGAGTCGAGCCGAGTATTTGAGGTTCGAGCTCGACTCGAGCTCTTATCGAGCCGAGCCGAGCTCGGCTCGATAACATTACCGAGTTAAAAATTGAGCTCGGCTCGACTCGTTAACGAGTCTAACGAGCCTATCGAGTCGAGCCGAGCCTAACGAGCCTAATGGAATTTTTAACAAAAAATTAGTTATCGAGCCTAACAAGTCGAGCTCGAGCCGGCTCGTTAGTAAATCGAGTATTTAACGAGCTCGAGCACGGCTCGTTAAGCTAAACGAGTCGAGCCTTAACGAGTCGAGTCGAGTCTCGTTAAGGCTCGGTTCGAATAACAGCACTACCCTTGAAATATACTGGCTCGACTCGTTAAGGCTCGTTTCGAATAACAGCACTACCCTTGAAATATACTCATATTTACCCATATGGCATTACTTTTTCACACTCAATCTACTTTTTACTTTACTTTATTCATAAAAGTTTACAAAACTACCGCTCAAAACATCAATCATTACACATTTTCTTATATATTTCTTAAAATGTGTGACGATCAAAGGGTGCAAATTCCTCCGGAACGAAGGGAGTAGTAGTAATATAATAGTGACAGTGATAGTGCGTGGAATCATGTGCAATGATTGTCAGAGCAACTGCATGTTCCCCTCGGTAATTGTATTTTTATCTTCAATCATTGCAAAATATTAACTACTTTTAACTTTATCAACCTTTTTATTCCCGGTGGTTACACCTTATAAAGATTTTTTTTTTCTTTTTTACAATATTACTAAAAAAAAAAAAAATTCAATCATTAACAATTTTTTCAACCCACTATTTTTAAGTTTAAATATAGATTATTTTATCTCATTGTCCACTAATAGGTTTCGCTTAAAATCAAAGTTAAATTTTGTATAGACTAACCTTTAAAAAATAATTTTATTTCTCGTCATTAATATATATACATATTACTCATTCTAGGCTTAAAATTTTATTTTTAATTATTTATCTTATACATTATCACCAAATTTCTTCCCAATTTATTCCAATGATTCATGTATCTATAAGAATTTTTCATTAAGGAATTTTTTTTCATGGTTGATAATTGTAAAATTGGCATTTGACAGTTAGTACATGCATTTTAATAATATATCCAAACCCTAATCTCGAGAAAGATATGATGTCGAGTTGATAGATATGATGTCGAGTTGATGTAGTTTGGACAAGTTCTGGACGACGACTATTTCTAGCATTAAAATTGCCAGCATTATGTTGCCAAACCCTGACAAATTTGTACTTTCGCAATTTAATTATTTTTCAATTGTGGTCTATGCATTTTTTGTATTTATGTTTCCACTCTCTTTAAAAATCTTTTAAGTACAGTGTTATTTATGTATATCAATTAAATTATTTTTGCAATATTATTTCATACATACTCGTATGATCATAGTTTTTTTTTTTTTAAAAAAAAATTGTAAGTGAAAAACTTAATAATTACTAAAATATTTTTTTGGTCGGACAAAAGTACTACTCCATATTAATACTCAAAAGCATAATTACAGCAGGATTAAGGAAGCATTATTAATTATTTATATTGATAGTTGACTACCAAAATATATGAGGATTAAATGACTGCGCGCGGATCCATTTGCAAATTGTAATGATTTTGTGACTACATCTTTCAGATGGTTGAAGTCAACAAATTTTGTAACCAAAATTGCGATTAATTTTCAATTACGGTGATAACAATACCGTTTTGTTGGAGTTTACAACGGATATTTCCGTCACAAATTTAAAATTAAGATTTGTGACGGTATTTTCCTTCGCAAATTGATTTGGTTCCCACGACGCCTCGTTTGTCTCAATTATAAATTATATTGTACTATTTGTGACGAATTTATTTAATCGCAAATGTTAATTTGAAATTTGCGACAAGACATTTCTGTTGCAAATCCAAATATAAAAACATTATTTTGCATGTTTGAGGGTTAAATTAATAACGAGTTTGTAGCCCATCGACCGTCTCATATTCGCTATTAACAGTTGCTTGACATTTTAATCCAAACAAGTGGACAAGATGGCAATGTCCCCTCTAACTAGACCAAAATCTCGATCGTCGAGAAAATAAGGTCGGTTCACTCAGACCTCCGGTGGACAATCCTCGACGGAGGGTACCACCTTCATCCAGCTCTTCACAGCCTTCATTTTTTAAGGCGGGGAACTTCAGAGCGTCAACATCCTGCTGCATCCCAGGATGCTCATTACCCTCAAAGTCAAAGGGGATGTAAGTAGTTTTTTTTAAAAAAAGTTTACATTCACACTTTTTAGAAATAATAGTATTCATACTACTTTATCACCATCCTCCAATCATCATTTATTTACTTAAATTTTTACTTTATTCATAAATAATCATTTTATTTATAAATAGACCCCACAATACCCTAGCCTCATCATACCCCCAAACATATTTATTTTATATATACATAAGCTAATCAATCTTCATTAAAATTCATGCCCATGCAAAGAAATTAACATAATGAGTTTGAACCAAAGGAGTTGTATTTGTTTATATTATTTTTTTGTTAATGTCAAATGAGTATTCATGAATCGGTCGGGAAAGCGATGTTGGTCATCCTTATTGGGAGCACTGACATTCATGCGTATTGTTGGAGTTGGGAGTTTCTTGATTGACGCAGAGTCTAGCTACTTCAACGCGTTTAATTTTTCTTACAATTTCAAATAATATACTCCTTATGTCCGCCATATGATGATTACCTTTTGATTTTTGCATGAAAATATAGAAATTTTGTACTCCCTCCATTCCATAAAGATAGCCACGTATTTCTTTTTTGAATATCCCAAATTATAGCCAAATTTTCTCTTTTACTTTAGTATTAAATGCTTTATTGTCAATTTTACCCCTAATTAATAAAAGTAATTAATGCTTAGCAGATTTTGGAGTATAAGATTTTAAGGGCAAAATTGACACATTAGCTAAACTTGACTGCATTTATTGATTTTTCTTAATCTGTGTGTAAAGTCAAATGTGGCTATCTTTGTCACTTTGTGGGACGGAGAGAGTATAAAATGTGCAGTGAACAGTTGGGGTGAAGAGAAGTAGAAAGAAGAAAAAGTAGAGAGGTAGAAAAAAGAAAAGGTAAAGAGAGATGATGAAGAATATGAGAAAAGTGTGTGCACTCTTTTCATGTTTAGGGTGCATATGAGACTTTTAACTATTTTTAACTAATACTCCCTCCGTACCAAGTTAGATTGTGCATTTGTAAAAAATGGATGTTCCAATTTAGATTGTGCATTTCCTTATTTGCCAATAAAACATTTTTGACTTTAAACTACACCTTTCAAACATTTGATAATTACATTACATATCATTAGTTTATCACTCTACTTTATTACTCACAAGTCTTTCATACTCTCTACTTTATCCCTTTAATACTAACTCACACATTAAACTACGCGTAAACAGTAAATGCACAATCTAACTTGGGACGGAGGGAGTATGATGTAGCTATTACTTCCTTTGTCCACCAAAAAGTGTGTCAACTTGCTTTATTTGTTTGTTCACCAAAAGTATTATCATTCTTTTTATGAAAACATCATTTTATCTTCACATTCCAACCATGCACCACTTTATTATAAATGGATCCACAATATTTCATTTATATTCTTACTTTATCTATTTTTGTTAAAACTTATATAAAAAAATATGAGCATACTTTATGAAGACTGAAGTACTCAATTTAAGTATATTAACTAGATACACACAACACATATTAATAATAGTAATGGACCCACGCACACTGATGCAGAGAAAATGTGTTATAAGAAGATGACGCGTGAAGTACGAGAGAAATATTATATCTTTTCATGTCTCATACAAGCACTACAAAAAAAGCGCGTTTTAGAGACGGATTTACTGACGGAATTTCCGTCGGCCGCCGAGCTTACCGACGGAAAGTGATCCGTCTCCTTTGTTGGTGTCGGCATTTTTTGCCGACGGATTTTTGAGTTCCGTTGGTAATACCGACGGAAATACTGACGGAAAATTTCAGTCATGTTTTCCGACGGAATGTCCGTCGGTAATCCGGACAACCCGTATAACAAACCGGGTCAACATTCCGTCGGTAATTCCGTCGGAAATAATTAATTAAAATAGTTATAAAAGAAATTAAAATAATTATAAAAGAAATTATAAAAGAAATAATTAGAATAATTCCGTCGGCAATGCCGTCGGATAATCGGTCACCATTTCCGTCGGCAATGCCGTCGGATAATCGGTCACCATTTTCGTCGGCACTGCCGTCGGATTTCCCGTCAGAACTTCCGTCGGTATTACCGACGGAATCCCGACTGAATTAATTTTGAATAAATTAATTTCGCAAATTCATATAGTGACGGAATACCGACGGAATATCCGTCGGCTTTTACCGACGGAACATCCGTCACTAAAACAAAATAGTAATAAAAAAAATATGGGTTGGACCGGGGAGGCCCCGACAATGAAATTTAATTCATAAAAAAAACAGCAATGAAATTTTAAAAGGAAGGGATGCCCTGAATTTTAAATAAATTTCCTGAACTAAACAAAACAGCAATGAACAGGTTTATGGATTGAATCACGTTCAAAAAGAAAATCAAATGGGAAATTTAATGGGGCAACACAGCAGCTCAAGCACCAAAATGCTTTGTCTCCAATGCAAACAAATTCTGGGAAAAAAAGAAATAAACACTACTAGTGCAATTGAGTTGAATTTAATGAAACAAAAACCAGTAATAGCAACTTCATCAAATGCTAAATCTACGAAAAAGTGATATTGTAAATTTATTGAAAGTGAAATAACACGAAATATCCATCAAAAGTAAGACATATAACATAGTTTCCTAACTCAATCTTCAACAAATTAACCAACCTACTAATCAATAGTTTGCATAAAGGCATGGAACGGGCGTTGTACTTGGATCGGAGATCACCGGAGAGAGGATCGACGGCGCCGTGAAGTGCGCCTTTCGGCTCTTTCGTCGGCCATGGCGAACGGCACCATCTTCATCAAGGGGATCGCGACGGTGGCTTCGTCTTCTTCCAGTCTCCGGCGAAGGGCGGCGACTTCGTCTCCTTCAAGGAAACAACCAAAAAATTAAAAAGAATGAATCAAGAAAAAGAAAGAGAAAAAATGGAAAAACAAATCTGAGCCGGAGGTTCCGGCCATCCTCTCACCTCCATTGCCCGCCCCATTTACCTACGGAATTTCCGTCGGCATTATTATTATTTTTTTTTTTGTTAATTCAATTTTTTCTAGTAGACCTACTAAATTACCAAAATATTTTTAAAAAAAATCACGAAATTCATTTCTTCCACATATATTAATAAATATATTGGTTGTGGCTTATATTTATAGTAAATTTAATTTTTATAATTTGTACCTAAATGATAAATAATTAATTAACTTTTATAAAATAAAAATAAATACATTACATTAATTGAATTAATTTTCATCTTCATCGTCTTCATCCTCCTCCTCCTCATCATCTTCCTCATCCTCCTCCTCATCATCCTCCACCTCATCCTCATCTTCTTCATTCTCCTCTTCATCCTCATCTTCATTCTCCTCTTCATCCTCTTCTTCATCCCCCTCCTCTTCACCTTCAATTTCGATTAATTGGGGATTTGCAGCCGTCAAGGGTACAGAAAGATTGAAATCTCCCGTAAAGACTTCAGTTGGAGTCTCTATTTGTTCTGTTTGAAATGGAGATTCATCTTCAGTATTTTTGTCCTTTTTAGGGACTTCTACTATTGACCTTGCCTTTACTTTGCAAACAGCGTGCCATTCATAACCACGTGGAGCTCCCGGATATGTGCAGTAGTATACTTGAGATACTTGATGGGCAAATACAAATGGATCATCCCCAACATACGTCATTTTCGAACTAACATCAACGAGCTTGTACTCCGGGTGAATTCTTGTTCCTAGATGGCCTGAATCAAACCAATGACACTTGAACAACACTACAGTCTTTGTTGGATATCCTGGATATTCTACTTCAACGACTTCCCGTAACACCCCAAAGTAATCACTTGCATCTGCATTGTAATTCGCACTGCTAACGCAGATGCCACTGTTGGTAGTTGCCTTTGTCGATGCATACCCAGACGTATGAAATCTGTAGCCCTTCACAATATAACCGTTGTAAGTCTTTACACGACGTAGTGGTCCCTTGCTGAGATCTCGTAAGAATCGACTGTCAAGAGCGTTATCCCGTCCCTATACGGCTCAATTTAAAATTAATTAAAATAAATATTAATTTATTTACGTAAAACATAATTAAATGGTACTCACATAACGTTCGAACCATCGGGAAAATTCACGTTGAATACGAGCATCTATATATGCATCTGAGATGTTTGGTTCTGCTCGTCGTAGTTCTTGAGTGTACATCCTAATTCACAACATTCAAAAACTTGGTTAATATTAAATGACATAAATGAAGTGGTATTTAAATAGACGATTTATATATGAAATACTTACTCAATGTATGACTGAACTTCATCACAATTCAATAACACATACGTTTGTGCTATTTCCGCCTCCGAGTTCGTCTCCCAATATCGTTCAGTGGGTTTTCCTATTGGCCGTCCCTTAGACTTGAATATGGAGAGCATTCCATCGACCTCTTCACTGATATCGTCAGCGGATGTACCACCGAAGTTACGTGGAGCACTTCTTAACTTTGTGTTGACGTGATCTTCAAAGTAATAAGAACAAAACATGCCAACCTCTTCATTCAAATATGCATTCATAATCGATGCTTCAACGTTTGCCTTTTGTTTAGCATTGCGTTTCAAGTTGTGGAGATACCTGATATACACACACACACACACACATATATATATATATATATATATATATATATAAAACTTATAAGAATGCATGTGTAATTGTAATGAAATAAAATAAGTAAGATTTTACCTTTCAAATGGGTACATCCACCTGTATTGCACCGGACCACAAATTCTCGCTTCATACGCTAAGTGAACGGGTAAGTATTCCATCGAGTTAAAGAAGCTAGGTGGAAAAATTTGTTCCAACTTACACAAAATCACTGGAATGTCTTCATCTAAACGAATCATATCATCGATCTTGATCGTTGTATCCGTTAAATCTCTAAAAAAGAGACTTAATTCAGTGATAGCCCTCCACACATTGTGAGGAAGAAGTTCTCGGAACGCAATCGGTATCAAGCGTTGCATAAATACATGACAATCATGACTCTTCATCCTTATAACCTTACCCGTTGTTGTGTCTACGCATCGACTCAAGTTCGACACGTAGCCGTCCGGAAAGTTCAACTCCTTTATCCACCTACACAATCTTTGTTTTTGTGGCTTATCCAGTGTGTAGCTAGCCTTTGGAAATTTACCTGTACGCTCATCATTTTCCAACTGGACGGCGACAAAGAGTGTCCAAATCCTCCCGAGACTTTGGAGTGTCTTTCGTCTTGCCTTCCGTGTTCATGATTGTGTGGAACACATTGTCAAACACATTCTTTTCAATGTGCATCACATCCAAATTGTGTCGTATCAATAGTGAACTCCAGTATGGTAAGTCCCAAAAAATACTCATTTTCTTCCAACCACCCTCAATTCGTCTGTTGTGTTCCGCTGCATTTTCCTCGGTACTTTTTTTCAACCCCATCCACTGAACCTCATATAACAACCTATGTCCTGTACGGAGAGTAAATTATAAATGACACTAAAAGCAATAAATAAATATACGTTTAGTACTCGATCATTAAATAAATGTATAAAATACCATCTCGAAGTGGAGGTCGATTGTTTGTGACTGCTCTGTTCTTTACGAAGTTCTTCTTATTTCTTCGAAACGGGTGACCTTGAGGTAAGAACCTACGGTGATTATCGAACCATGAAAATTTTCTACTCACCGGGAGACTGAAAGCTTCAGAATTCTCCATACAATACGGACATGCTTTCTTTCCGGCCGTACTCCACCCGGACAACATACCATATGCAGGAAAGTCGCTAATGGTCCATAAAAGAGCAGCACGCATCGTGAAGTTCTGCTTTCTAAAAACATCGTACGTTTGGACTCCATTCTCCCATAAGAAGATCAAGTCTTTTATAAGAGGTTGGAGATAAACATCCAGTTTGTCCTTTGGATTCGTTGGTCCAGGCACCAATACAGTCAGAAACATTGTTTGAGGTTTCATGCACATCCACGGAGGAAGATTATACGGAGTCAGTATCACCGGCCACAAAGAATACTGCTTCCCATGCATCCCAAACGGTGCAAAACCATCAGTACACAAACCTAATCTCACATTCCTCGGTTCACAAGCAAAATCTGGAAACACGTTGTCAAGATGTTTCCAGGCCTCTGAGTCTGCCGGATGTCGCATCTCCCTCGACTCAGCCGAAGAGGAATCTGTAACATGCCACGTCATGTGTTGTGCAGTGGCACTTGATTGATATAATCTCATCAAACGAGGAATGATAGGAAGGTAGTACATCTTCTTATATGGCACTTTCTTCTTTGTCTTCTTCGATTGACCACCAGGTCCCTTTCGACGTGCCTCTTTGTACCGGGGATGGCCACACAATCTACACATATTCAGACTGCTATCTTCGTCACCCCAATATAACATGCAACCCTTCACACAACAATCAATCTTCTCAATCGGCAAACCAACATTCTTCAACATTTGTTTGCTTTGATGAAACGTCGTAGGCACCTTATTATTTTGAGGACAAATTTCACTGCATAACTATGTCACTTGCTCATATGCCCTGTTAGAAAGCTTGTTCTCGGTCTTAATGTTCATGAGTCGTGCATTAAATGACAACTGTGAGTGAGATTCACAACCCGGATATAAATCTTCTTCGACTAATTTGAGCATCTCATAAAACCGAAATGCCTCATTCGTCGGCTCCTCTTCCATGTTTGAAAAACCAGCTTCCCTGATCATTGTTTGATACATATTCGGTTCTTCGTCCCCAAACTGTTGTTCTTCGTCCCCAAACTATTGTTCTTCGTCCCCAAACTGTTGTTCTTCGTCCCCAAACCGTTGTTCTACCTCGTTACTAGTGCCAACATGATCGAAATTTGCTTCTTGTTGATAGATTCCAACAGTGTAATAGTAAAACACTTCATCAAATCTATAAGGCCAACGTGTTTCGTCATGACTAGTCCAATTATAATAATTATCAACGAAACCATTCTTCACAATATGTACTAAGACCTCATCAATCTCTTTATATTGCTTATTCTGACATTTCTTAGCATTACACGGACACCTAATGCAATTTCCACTCATGTAATGTGGCTGGCTTTTTGCAAATTCAACAAATAACACGAGTTCATTATAAAATTCCACATTCACATTTCCTCTGATCATTCTAGGAGTACAGTACATCCAACGACGGTCAGGCAAATCCATCTGCTAAACATTTAAGTGGAGCAACACATTACTAAGCTAAACTTATAATAAATTCAAACTAAACTTATGATATATATAAAACATGTAATTACATTATATCGAATTTTATGTATAGAGTAAATTAAAAATGGTAGAAAATGTACCGTAATCGTAATTTGATGTTTCTGAATATCCGAGCATGAGCATAAAAAATTTCGCAGTATAAAGTTTTGGTGTAAATTTGCAATACGAAAGTGAAGTGGGAAAAAATTAGACAGTAGAAAGTTTATTTCCCGACGGAAATGCCGATGGACTTATCTTTTCCTCGGCATTTCACCCGCCCAAATTTTCGTCGGCAAAGATAATGCCGACCGGCATTTATCAAATGGTGAATTCCGACGGAAAGTTAATTCCGTCGGCATTTCACCCGCCCAATATTCCGTCGGCATAAATAAATACCGACGGATTATCCGTCGATATTTATCAAATTGTGAATTCCGTAGGAAAATATATTCCGTCGGCATTTGGCGTTTTTTTTTTTTTAATTAATTCAATTTTTTGTATATATAGCACACACAAAGCAACACAAAGCTCACACCATATTCGATTTTTTCTCTTTTGCAAAGAAATATCATGTCTTCTTCATCTTCTATTCGATTTCAGCAAGGCCTTGTTTGTTATTGTGGAAAGGCATGTCGTACATATGCTTCTAAACAACCTAGAAGTAAAGGGAGGATATTTCATAATTGTCCTGACTCCCTAAGTGATGGTTGTGGTGGTGGATGTGGTTTCTTTGTATGGGCTGATACTCTAGAAAACTGTGGTGTTGACAAGAATCAAGGATCTAATCAAAGTGACCAAGAAACTGAAGACATGAAGAAAATGACTCAAGAGATGAAGAAATTGGTTATAGAGATCAAGAATTTGGCTGAAGAAATCAAGGATTTAATCAAAGTGAACAAAATCATTTTGATTGTACTAGTTGTCATGGTTGCATCTACCACCTTCAAGTGGTTTGGTTAAATATATGTATAATGCACTCTATATGAGGCTATTTTGTACTAGAATGCACTGTTATTTGTACTCAATGAAACAAATGAATGCACCTTATTTTCATCTATACACCAAATGCATTATTCCTCCAATAAACTACACAAATAAACTGCAATATATAGTTCAACATATAGTTCAACATAAAGATAAATATATAGATCAACATAAAGATAAATAAGTTCAACAGAAAAGTAAATAAGTTCAACAGAAAAATAAATTAGTTCAACACAAAATTAAATTGTTCAATCACGATAGTTAAAAAATTGATTAACCACATCGTCAGTACTCAAGTTGACGTCGTCATCGTCGGCCTGAGCTTGATCTGGAGCTGGAGCTGGCGGGGCTTGCCCCATCGTCTGTTGATAGATGGCCTCGATCTGCTCAGCAGACATCCCCAACGTCCGACCCGCGTTGGCACTCCAGAGGCGGAAGTAGTTCTCGAACGTTGCCATGACGTTCGGATCCGGGACGGCAGTGGAGGATACGGACGCCTGCGATGCACTCCGGGCCGACCGACCACTTGGTGTCCTCACGGCGTTGCTCATCCCACCAAGGCCAAGGACCCTTCCCTTGGAGGTCGGGGCAACGACAAGGTAAACCTGGTCCACGTCAACAGCCGGAGGGGAACCGCTGCTTCCGGATTCAGCAGTAGTCGCCGCGGCTTGCGTCTCGGCCTCTTCAATCCTTTGTCGGACGCTCAACTACATAATTAAAAAATTAAAATTAATTTAATTATCTATATATATAATTTAATTAATACATAAATTTAATTAAACTTACGTGGAGGTCAGTAGTGCGCCCGTAGGTGGACGTTAGTGTATCGGCATTAAACGGATGAATAAGACTCATCCGATCCAAGTGGGTGTGTGAACGTCCAGTCGCCCGCTCCTATTACGTATCAAATAAACATATACAAATTAATTTAGATAACTAATATACAATAATTAACTATAATTATTTAATTTTTAAAATTAATGAAAACTTACGATAGCAAGTGATTGCTCGAGGACGGACCGAGCTCCCCCCCGATGCACTGCCATCCCGCCTCCAACGTCGGTTCTACGGTTGGCCCGAGCTTTCTCACACTTCTCTTGGTAAGCCGGGTCCATCCACTTCTCAACCAACGACTCCCACAGGTCAACACCATCCTCCTCCCCCAGATCACGATTCGTGTCACTATCACGCCAGACCATTCTCCAGTCGTACATCATGTTCGTGTACCGAGTAGAACAAACACCGTACCACTTCTGGTAAATAGCGTCGTCCGAGTAGATCGCCGTATCCCAACGGGCCTTTTTCTATACAAATAATCAACATATTCATCAAATAATATGTATCATTAATTATTTAATAAACTTTGATTATTGTAATTATATACCCGGAACTCCTCGAAGTATTCATACTTTTTAGTTTGCGGCACCGTCAACCAAGTGATAGCACCCTTAGAAATCTTGCACTTCTTAAAGGCTTGTGTGCAGATCCTGGACACCTCATTACCGGGCAACAACCTGTAAAATTATTAACAAATTTATAAACTAACACATTATAAATAAATAAATAAAGTTAATCGTTATTGAATACTGTTAAACATTAGAATTATTGACTTACGCTCCTTAAATGATTTCAACGGGTTTCCTTTTGTCTCGAACGAGATGTTGACGAGAAGAGGATCCTACGGCTGTTGACGAATTAGACGACATCGTAGTCGGCGGCGGCGACACTGCCACAGGAGGAGGAGGAGGAGTTGTTGGTCCCAAGTTGAGTTAAGATTGATTAAGCTAGTAAAAGTCTAGAGGGGAGGGGTGAATAGACTTTTAAAAATCTTTCAAAATATCAGAGTTTATAATGCGGAATAGTGTTCTGAATAGTACTGTTCTTACTGAGTCAGATCAGTACTTCCAGTTACAGTTTTATACTCAACTTTTAATCAGATCTTTACTTAGTAAATTCTACTGTTCTTGTTTAAACAAATATCAAACAAATATCAAACAAAAAATATAAAGAACACAAAATTTTATAGTGGTTCGACCAATAAGTCTACATCCACTCTCACAATCCCAGTTGTGATGTTTTATTAACTCTTCCTTGAGTTTCTTGTGGCTTAAAGTCCCAAGATTAAGACTGTGATCTTATCGATTACACTTCCAAGTGTATCTTCGATCTACTAGTAATTTCACGAGTAACTAGCACACTTGTTTTACAAAACACAAACTTAAAACTGAAAAGTAAAACTTCTCTTTGAGTAGCCTTTGATTTATTCTCTTCAATTCAGTGGCTTCTCCTTGCTTCGATTTCCTTAACTCTGTGAGTTCTTGATTGTAGACTTGCTCTTGACTTCTATAAGATCAGTAATTGTTCAGTAGTAGCAGTAGTCTCTTCAAGTAGGAGATCATACAGTATTTATAGAACTTAGTATGACAGTTAGCAGTTTGTGAACTAACTCTCAACTAACTCTAAAACTGTTTTTGTAACTTCTTCTTGTAACCGACTTTGTAACTTCTTCCTTATTCCAAGTCAGCATATCTTCAAATATATCTTCAGTTACTCTTTAAATAAGCTTTCCAAACTTATTCTTCAAATTCACCAAATCAGCACAGTAACTTACTGTTCTTAGTCAATCAGCACAGTAACTTAAAACTGTTCTGCACTTCTCAAGAATTCTTCTAAGCTTTTCTTCAACTCTTCTTTGAAGTCTTCTTATTCTGAAGTAGTCTTCTGAGTCTTCATTAGTCTTCTGATCTTCTTCTAATCTAGTGTTCTAAACTACTGTTCTGAATTTTTACAATGCTAAATACAATAAAATACAACTTTACATATATAAAACCTATCTATACATCAACTGAACTATATACAGATGAGTACATCTAAGTCCTATACTATAAGCTGTCTATACAATACAAAACATCAGCTTAGTTCCTAACAGTTCATATATCAGATCAGTAAACACAATAAGATCAGTAACTCATATAAGATCAGTAACTCAAATTTCAATATCTCATTAAAATCAATATTCTTATTCTCAGATTCCATTAAGATCAGTAATCTTATTTTCAATATTTCTTAATAAGATCAGTAAACTTATTTCAGATGACTCAGTTAAGATCAGTAATCTTGTTTTCAGATGACTTAGATAAGATGACTTAGAACCACATATATTACTAACTTTAAGTTGCTTTTGGCCATCAAAACATACAATCATCATCTAGAACATTGTTTCAAGGATTCATATCCCAACAATTTCCCCCTTTTTGATGAAGCCAAAACTACTTAAATGTTAATAAATCAGTAGTTAAGTATGTAGTCTATCATAATAGTTCATCATTTCAGAAATTCCAGATTTCATATTCAAATTAGATCAGATAATGCACATATTACACATACTAACAAAATATGAAACAAACAGAAAATATAGAAATAAAGATTAAGGTTAGAAATGTTATCTTGTGAGCTTGTCCTTCATCTTCATTCTGTATCTTCAGAATCTGAATGCAACATAAAGCCTTGCTTTGATATCCATCATATGTTGATGATCAGTTATTCCTTCTTCTTTGATAATCTCAGCAATTATGTTACCAATCTCCTTGTAATCCGGTTCTCCATTCTCTAGTCTTGGAGGTTCCCAATTTGGTTCTTCAGGACATAATATCTTCACTTCAGCACGAGCAGCAACTTGTGCTATATCTTCCCAAAACTCTTTATCAATGTTCAGCATGAACTCTTCAAAGTCAGCAAATTCAGCTTCTTTGCTTGAATGATCACCAAACTTTCTCACAATAAAGTTTGCAATCTGCCACTTCTTCTTCAGATTTTTCCAATATTCCATATTTTCAGTTAGAACAATAAAATCCACAAAGTTCTCATCTAGAAAATTTTTGTCAAATTCTCTTCCTTCAGCTTTTCTCTGAGCATTCATTTTCCTTCTCAAAGCTGCAACTCTATTATCAAACCTTGTTTTCAAAAACTTGACATCCTTATCTTTCTTCTTTTTCAATTCTGCTTCTTCAGCTTTCTTTTTCTTCAACACTTCAAGGTTTTCTTGTTTTTCTTGTTCTTCACTTGAAATACCAATCTTCAACTTACTTCTGGATCTGGTAACTCTACCAGTTTCCTCTTCTTGCTCTTCTTCATCAGACAATATTAATTTTCTCTTCTTCTGAACAGAACTTTCAGCAACATCAGATTTCTTCTTCTCAACAATTTCTTCAGTTTGTTGTTTCTGTTGCTTCCTGAGTTTGATTTTGTCATTCAGACTTGCAATTTCTTCTTTCAACTCATCTTGACTCACAACTAGTTGAGCTTGTTGTGACTGAGTTTGCTCCATTATTCTTCTTATCCTGTCTTCCCCCTTTTTGGCTTCATCATGCCACTCTTCCAAGGGAGTCAAGTGTTGCTTCATCTTTGCATCCAACACCTGAGATAGACTTTTCTCTTGAAGTCTATAGAGATCATAAATTTTAGACATTGTATACTCCATAACTTTTTCATAAGAATTCTCTGAATGCATCTTATTCATTCTCTCAGTAGCTTCTTGGAACATTCTCACAGCATCTTCCAACTTTGCTTGAAGCTCTGCATTCTGCTTTCTCAACAATTCAAAGCTAGCATTTTCAGATTCCTTCTCAATAGGAACTGTTCTGACCTGTTCCTGCACATCTTCAGGAATGATAGGTTCAGCAGACTGAATTGGAATGCTTTCCATCTCTTCAGCATCCAAAACTTGGTTTCCAACAACTTCTTTATCTTCAATCACAACAGTGTTCTCAAACACCTCTGTTGTGTTGTCAACAGCTTCATCAACTTCCATAAAATCCTCTTCAACAACATTCTCAACTTCATCAGCAACCTTCTCTTCACTTACCATAATAACATCATCATTTTCATCAGCAATAGTAGTAGCAACATTTTCCACAGAATATTTAAATCCTGTCAACCTCTCCACAAGTTGTACTACTGACTCAGGAGTTACTAGCTCAAGAAATGAATTAACACCAGCTGCATGCATTTGCTCTGCTTCCCAATCATCAAAAATTGAAGCACCACCCATACCTTCCATAACCACTAGGTTCTCTATGAGAGTACTCCTCTTAAGATACACCCATGTGCCTATCCTAAGGAGTTTCTCAAACTCAACTGAACTTTCATCCAATCCAGGAAACTGCTTCAACAAGGCCAATCTCAGATCTATCCTGATTCTATCTTCCTTATCACAGATAGGATAATCCATTAAACCAGCAGGTTTAGGGGCTATAAATTCAGGTTCAGGGGATGATGAAATGTCAATTGGTACAGTAGAAGGCTCAAATTCATGTTCAGTAGAGTGATCATGAACTTGTATTGGGGAATGATGTGGTGAAGGTTGGTGTTGAGGACTTGAAATAGGAGTAGGAATAAAAGTAGTGTTCTGAGACACTGGAAAGTAGTGAGCTGATTCTCCAGAACATGAAGGTTGAGGGTTAATGGGATCAGCTGGGCATGGATCAGAATTTGAAGGGGTAGGAGAGACATCAACAAGCTTCCTCCTAACACTTCTCCTCTTGGTTCTTTTATGTAAAGCAACGGGACTTGAATTACTAACCTCTTGCTCTTCAGAGCTTGCTTGCACCACAGTCTCAATAAACCGGATTGTTGGCTCTGAGGCAGCTGTAGCAGACCTCCCTCTCCTTGGTCTAGTACTGCTCGGATCATGCCTCGCTTTCGATCTAATCTCTGGTTGATTATCATCAGATCTGTACATCGAAGCTCCAGACTCTTGTGCTTCGAGTTCTTGAGGTTGCTCCAAAGGATTTTCTTGTTCAAATCGAACAGACTCCTTCTTCATCAAGAATTTTCCATGATGGAATTTCTTGGGATTACTCTAGTATGCCTTCTTGACAACCAACTGAGGCAACAAGATACTCAGTTTGTTTCCGAACCCTAACTTCGATTTAATCGAAAATTCCAATGTATCCTCATCGAACAAGACTTTGTCTTTCTCATTTAACAGTCTTTCTAAGAAAAATCCTTGCCAATCACCTTGCACTCTGTCAATGATTGCTGCCATAATTCGGATTTTTGAACTTGATAGAGCATCCTGACTGTGATGTTGCCCTAACAAACATTTTCCGGCTATGTCCATTAGAAATTGCAGACCAGTAGGAAGAACATCTTTCTTAAGATGGCTTAGAGACTCAGGTTCTTCACCAGACCATCTGCCCACACATTCTTTCTCTTCCCCTGCTTTGTAGGATAAAATATCTACAGGGCCTTGAGGCAAATCCAACATGACTTCCAGGATTTCCCTTGTAATTGCTACCTTGTGCCCTAAAAGCATGGAATGGACACCATTGCTATCACCTTTAAGCTGTAAATAAAATTCCATCGCCTCTGGTTCAAACACATTCATCGGAGAAGATTCAAGAAACTTCCTCAGCCCGCACTCTTCGCACATCGTCAGAATAGCTTGATTTTCAGCACTGTGTCGTCCATTGAAGTAAACAACATTTTCTACAAAAATGCCCTTTTCACAAACCCAAAAATCAGAGTCAAAAGTTCCTGCAACTTCGTTAGATTCACTGATAATATTGATAATCGCCATTGTAGGGTTTTGTAGAAAATAGATTACAAAGATTTTGCAGTAGATTTTGAGTTATGAGCTTTCCAGAAATGAACTCGTAAGAAAGAAGAAGATGAAGAGTGATCGTGTTTATCAAATTCAAAACCAATCTAGGGCTAGGATTGAATTTGATTATCACAAAGAATGGTCGAGATTAAGTCTCGAAATATGTGTTTAACAAGAACTGTTCATATTCTAGTACCATTCTTAATTTTGGAGCCAATTTGTGTTTGATAAATACACCACAGTTTTTAGGTTAGAAATAGAGGAGTGTACTAATCTTCTCTATTAGTAATCTAAAATTTGAGCAGTTTTTGACTTAGAGTATTCTAATCCAAAAGACTGTTCTGATGCAAATCAGCACAGTAGTTTCCAAAACTATTTCACTTCATTCTCTTACTTGTGTATAAAGAAAATGTACTTATCTGGATCAGCTGAGTACTGTAATCAGCTGAGTAAACTTTTTAGAAATCAGATCAGTAGATGAATCAGCACAGTAGTTTTCAGATCAGTAGATGGGTCAGCATAGTAGTGTTCCGATCAGTACCCAATTTTCCTGATTTCACCTTTTTGATATCAGCACAGTAATCTTCAGATCAGTACTGTGTCAGATTAGTAGAATTCTGTAAACAGATTAGTAGTAATCAAATCTTTCTGTAGACAGTTTAGTCAGTAATCAGATTAGTTCTGTAGAATAATTGAATTGTAATCAGATCAGGACTGTAGACAAAGAAACTTTGTAATCAGTACAGTTCTGTAGACAAGTCAATTTATTAATCAGAATATATTTGTAGACTGATATAGCCTGTAATCAGATCAGATTTGTAGACTTTTCAAATCTGTAATCAGATCAGTTCCCCCTTCAGTGGAGAATTCCTCTTCTGTGCCTGTTTTACCTTGGTAGAAGTGTCAGTACATTATATATATGAGTGTAAAACAGTATAGAGTAGTAAAAATATGTTTAATTTAATGATCATATCAAGGTTTATGCTAAAGTGACTTAGTGTTCTGAGTCAACAAAAGGATCTTTAAGAAATCACAAATTCCCCCTTAATGTGTGTTCTCAGTGTCCCTCAACTTTACCAGCTTCCTCATTGGGATTAAGGTCACTTTAGTAACCTTGTTACCTGTTTTAAATGTATTGGTCTGACATGGGATTGTCTCTTCTGAGTTTTTAGGCATTTGATGTACTGTTCTTAATTTCTGCTTTATCTTCCTCTTGGTATAGGATCAGTACCTGAAATGTTAGTACAGTTCTATATACATATAGAATCCATATTTATCAACCCTAAGCTAATGCATAACTCTCTGAATCTTACTTCAGCCAATGGTTTTGTAAAAATGTCAGCTCTTTGAATATCAGTATGAATCTTTTCCATCCTAATATTTTTCTTTTCCACATGATCCCTAATAAAATGATGCCTAATGTCAACATGCTTGCATCTAGTATGTAGAACGGGATTTTGTGTGATGGCAATGACACTATTACTGTCACAATATATAGGTACATTAGATTCTACAATATTGTAGTCTCTGAGTTGTTGTATTAGCCAAAGAAGCTGACTACAACAACTACCTGCAGCCATATATTCTGCTTCAGTAGTAGAAGTTGCCACACTTGTTTGTTTCTTTGAAAACCATGAAATGAGCTTAGTTCCTAAGAATTGACATGAACCTGAAGTAGATTTTCTATCTATTTTGCAACCTCCAAAGTCCGAGTCTGAATAACCACTTAAAGATATATCATCATCTGCAGGATACCATAATCCTCGATTAATGGTCCCCTTTAGATATTTCAATATCCTTTTGGCAGCTTCCAGATGACTTTCTTTGGGGTTTGCTTGAAATCTTGCACATACTCCAACAGAAAAAGCAATATCAGGTCTGCTGGCAGTTAGATAGAGTAGAGAGCCAATTAAAGCACGATAGTGAGGTTGGTCAGAAGACTTACCTCCTTCATAAGGATTCATTCTGTATGTAGGTTGCATGGGCACACCAACTGTCTTACAGGTTTTAATACCAAATTTATCTAGCAAATTCTTAGTGTATTTTGCTTGATTTATAAAAATACCTTCTGAAGTTTGTTTTACTTGAAGACCAAGAAAATATGTCATTTCTCCCATCATAGACATTTCAAATTTACTTTGCATGAGTGTAGAAAAGCTTTCACTCAAGGTTTTGTTGGGTGATCCAAAAATAATATCATCCACATAAATTTGAACAAGTAATATATCATTACCTTCTTGTCTTCTAAACAAAGTTCTATCAACCTTGCCTTTTGTAAAACCATTTTCAAGTAAGAATAGAGAAAGTGTATCATACCAGACTCTTGGGGCTTGTTTCAATCCATAGAGTGCTTTCTTTAACCTGTATACTTGGTGACTATTCACTTCAAAACCAGGTGGTTGTTCCACATAAACTTCTTCAGCAAGTATACCATTCAGAAATTCACTTTTCACATCCATTTGATACACAGTGAATTTCATATGTGCAGCAATAAGCAATGAACAATCTTATAGCTTCTAGTCTAGCTACAGGAGCAAAAGTTTCATCATAATCAATACCCTCAGCTTGAGAGTAGCCCTGAGCAACTAATCTAGCTTTATTTCTAACTACAAGATCATTTTCATCCTTTTTATTCTTGAAAATCCACTTAGTGCCTACAACATTATGGTCACTAGGTCTATCAACAAGTTCCCAAACTTCATTTCTAGTGAACTGATTAAGTTCTTCTTGCATGGCTATAATCCAGTTACTATCACTTAAAGCTTCATTCACAGTTTTAGGCTCAATAGATGATAGAAAACAACACCAGCAAAATAGAGACTCACTAGGTTCTTCTTGGGAGTCAAACAATTGTTTTCTAGTTTTAACACCTTTGCTAGAATCACCTAGAATCAGATCAGTAGAATGAGCAGACTTCCATGTCCTTCTATTCTTAACAGAAATGCTATCATCATTTATATCATGCAAATCATCATGCAGATCAGTATCATTTATATCAGCAGATTTGTTCATAGGAGAGCAGTCATTCAATTCTGGTATATCAGAAGTTTTAGATGACTCACCTTTGTCTTTTACCTTTTCTTTATCAGAATCTTGATCTAGGACTTTCAGGAAATGATTATATACTTGTACAGATTCATATATTTCTGCATCATCATCATCATTGTTGGTTTGGAGCTGTAGTTTGTCAGTTTTCTTACTGAGCTGATGATCAGCAGAGTCCTGCACATTCTCATCAAAGACCACATGGGGTGTTTCTTCCACACATAGGGTAGAGTAATTAAACACTCTGAATGCTTTGCTTACAGAAGAGTATCCTAAGAATATCCCTTCATCAGCTTTTGCATCAAAAGCATTTAATTTACTTTTGCCATTGTTATGTATGAAACACTTACATCCAAAGATATGAAAATAAGAAACTCTAGGTTTTCTGCCTTTCCATACCTCATAAGGTGTTTTACCATGCACCTTATTAAGAGCACTTCGATTTTGGGAGTGGCAAGCTGTGTTAATAGCTTCTGGCCAAAACTTCTGAGGTGTGTTGAATTCTGCAATCATGGCTCTGCATGCTTCTTTTAGTGTTCTGTTTCTCCTTTCTGCAACACCATTTTGTTAAGGGTTCTGGCTGCACTTGTCAAATGTTGTATGCCAGACTTAGAACAGTAGTCAGAGATGTAACAGTTAATAAACTCAGTCCCCTTGTCACTTCTTATCTTGACAATGGGTTGACCCTTTTCAACCTGCAACCTCTTTAATAGATCTGGAAGCAGTGTTTGTGTATCACTCTTTTTGTGTAGAAAGACTACCCAAGTAAACTTAGAATAATCATCTACTACAACTAGAGTATACCTTCTTCCATTCAGTGTAGGAGGTTTGATAGGACCATGAAGATCCATATGCAAGAGTTCTAAAACTCTGCTTGTTGAAAGAGTTGGAATGGACTTAAATGAAACATTTACCTGTTTACCTTTTTGACAGGAGTCACACATTTGTGATTTGAAATAGATTTCATTGGGAATGCCCTCAACAAGATGTTCTCTAGCAATCTTGTTGATTATCTTAAAGTTCAGGTGGCAGAGGCGTTTATGCCAGAGCCAACTGTTTTCTTTAGGACTCTTAGTAATAAGACAAGCATTCTTAGGACAACTATTCCAATTCACAATGTATACACTTCCTTGTCTTGTGCCAACAAGTAGAACATTGTGAGTCCTTTTGTCTATTATTTCACATCTTCTGGTTTTGAACTGAACTTTGTATCCCCTGTCACAGAATTGAGATACAGATAACAAATTATATTTCAAACCTTCAACATAGGAGACATCTTGGATTTCAACATCTCCATTCTTGATGAATCCAAATCCTTTTGTGATTGCCATGGAGCTATCTCCAAAGATGACTTTTTGTCCTTCCTTCTCATGATAGTCAGTAAGTAAGGCCTTGGTACCAGTCATGTGATGTGAACACCCACTGTCTATGTACCAGGTCTCACCAACTGAACCACCTTTCTTGTATAAGTCCAGTCGATCCTGCAAGGTAGTGATCTTAATAATTTAGGTACCCTAGTTTATTGGGGTCCTTGGGGGTTAGTAGTGAGAGGTACCCAAATGAACATTGAGGATTTGAATAAATGGGACCTCTTCAGTTTCCTTCCAAATTTATCACAAAACAGTACTTTGTTAACCAATTCAGAATTATCAGCAGACTTAGGATCTATTTTTCTGAGATAGCCTTTCCTTGGTTCTATCCCTTTTTCAGTAAGATCAGTATGCCTGTAATAGTTTGAATATGGTCTGAAAGCATGTGGACCATACGGCTTATAGATGCGTTTTGGTCTTTCCTCACCAATGATATCATAAGATAAAGGTGGAGGATAAAGAACAGGTTTGTTATGATAATGAGGCACAAATCTCCTGGGTTTAGTTGAATACAGCTGATACTGCCTTATAAAAGGAGGTCTAGGCTGTTCCCAACTTGCCTGTGCTTGTCTTGACCTACTGTTTTGAGTTTGTCTCTTCTGATACCAGGACTGATCTGATCTGGTCAGAGGAGTATAACTCTTCTGGTATGGTCTTGACTGTACTGGTCTTAGAACATTCTTCATTTTACCATTCTTGGTAGTAGGAGGGATGTATTTAGACTGTACTTTGAGTTTTGGGTCATCATCATAAGTCATAGGTTCTTTTCCTTTATCTAGTTGCAAAGAACTTGAACTAGCTCCATTAGTGTTCTTAAATTCTGAAGTAGAGGAACTGGGCAGATCAGTACCTATCCCACTTTTATCATTTGGAGCTCTATATCTGTCTAAGATAGTTTGATTAATCTTAGTAGAGTTAATCATCCCAGATAGCTTTCGATCTAGGCTCACTACTTCAGATTCTAAGAATTTATTGCGCTCTTCAAGTTTTTCACATTTAATCTTTAAATCATTGAATTCATTAGTCTCTTTGACTTGAGTTTTAAGCATACCCTGATATAGTTTATCAATGGATGCATACTTTTCTTGGAATTGGGACAACTCTTCTGATAGTCTTGCATTTATGACAACTATATTAGGATCCACTTTCAACTGAGCTTCTTTCAGATTAATGATTTCTTGCTTTAAAGTTATATTCTCATCACTAATTTCAATGAATGCTTTGTTAGCTTGTAGAAGGTCTTCTTCAGTCACTCCTTGGGAATGATGAAGACTACTTCCTACACTGCCATCAGCAGCATCACTTTCATCAGTGTCAGAATTTTTGCAAGATTGAAAAGAGTTAGCAGATGATACCTCATCATTTATTTTGGTCATCATTACCAGTCCATCATCTACTATGAAGGCTTCATTCTCATTGCTAGAGGGGTATTCAGATGAAGACGATGGCAACTCTTCTGATTCCGAATCAGAATCATTGTATGCCATCATTGCCTTCTTACCCTTGGCATATTTTCGATCTCTTCTGGCTTTCCTTTCTTCTCGATCTTCAGAACTCAGATCAGGACATTCATAAGCATAATGACCTGGCTTATCACAATTATAGCAAACAGGATTGTTAGAAGTTCTCTTAGGAGGTGAATGATTTCGATTCCTGTCATGCTTGTCAATTGAGTTCCTGTCTTTCTTATCCGAATACTTTCTATCCCTCTTATCAGATGAGTTCCTATCTCTTCTGTTCTCATTAGAGATCTCATCCCTTCTTTCAGAAGAGTTTTGATCCCTTCTGTTCACAGAAGAGTCCCTGTTACTAGAACCCTTAGATGCCTTATAGAATCTCTTGTATCTACCATACCTCTTATTCAGTCTATCAAATCTTTTGATCATAAGGCTCATCTGATCTTTTAGACTAAGATCAGAACTATCTAGTTCATCTTTTATGCTTGAGGCCTTAGACTTAGATGATCTAGACCCCTTAGAGGTAGAGGCTTTAAAAGCTATGTCCTTAGAGGCATCCTTATCCTTATGAATCACAGTAATAGGATCTTCTTCATCTAACTCGAACTCATGTGCCTTAAGGGTTTGGAACATAGTTTTTGCTGGCCAAAAATCAATGTCTTGTGTGGTTTTAATGATCATCTTGACCATTTTCCACCTTTCATCCAAAGCTTTCAAGATTCTCAGGTTAACTTCTCTTTCAGTATAAGTCTTTCCTAACACATCAAGATCATTCATAATTTTTGTAAATCGAGTATCCAATTCATCAATTGTTTCTCCTGGCTTCATCTTAAATGTTTCAAACCTTTGGACAGCTGTGGATAATTTGCTTTCTTTGATCAGAGTAGTACCTTCACAAAGAATAGCCAATTTGTCCCACATTTGCTTTGCAGTCTTACATTTTAACACTTTACCAAGATACTCATTTGGCAAGGTGTGTAAAATATAATTCTTAGCAAGACTATCCAAATTGTTTTGTCTCATTTCTTCAGAAGTCAGTTCTGACCTTGGTTTAGGGACCAGTGCTCCAACTGGTTTAGTAGGATCCAGAACAGCAGTGTTTTCCACCATGGTGACAATTGGTCCTTCAGTCACCACATAAACCATCAGATCATGGGTTGAGCTAAAGATGGCCTCCATCCTAAGCTTCCAGTAGTCATAATCTGCAATCTTGAACTTAGGAAGTTTGTTCACATTAGTGTCATCCATGTTTGATTAGACAAATAGGATCAGTAGTATAGCAGATAAATTTCAAGTATTCAGATAGTGACAGATATCAAGAAATAGTAGCAAGATCAGTGAGATTTCCCTCAAGATCTATAAGGTTATCAAGAAACAGCAGTCCAAAGAACTACTGCTCTGATACCACTTGTTGGTCCCAAGTTGAGTTAAGATTGATTAAGCTAGTAAAATTCTAGAGGGGAGGGGTGAATAGACTTTTAAAAATCTTTCAAAATATCAGAGTTTATAATGCGGAATAGTGTTCTGAATAGTACTGTTCTTACTGAGTCAGATCAGTACTTCCAGTTACAATTTTATACTCAACTTTTAATCAGATCTTTACTTAGTAAATTCTACTGTTCTTGTTTAAACAAATATCAAACAAATATCAAACAGAAAATATAAAGAACACAGAATTTTATAGTGGTTCGACCAATAAGTCTACATCCACTCTCACAATCCCAGTTGTGATGTTTTATTAACTCTTCCTTGAGTTTCTTGTGGCTTAAAGTCCCAAGATTAAGACTGTGATCTTATCGATTACACTTCCAAGTGTATCTTCGATCTACTAGTAATTTCACAAGTAACTAGCACACTTGTTTTACAAAACACAAACTTAAAACTGAAAAGTAAAACTTCTCTTTGAGTAGCCTTTGATTTCTTCTCTTCAATTCAGTGGCTTCTCCTTGCTTCGATTTCCTTAACTCTGTGAGTTCTTGATTGTAGACTTGCTCTTGACTTCTATAAGATCAGTAATTGTTCAGTAGTAGCAGTAGTCTCTTCAAGTAGGAGATCATACAGTATTTATAGAACTTAGTATGACAGTTAGCAGTTTGTGAACTAACTCTCAACTAACTCTAAAACTGTTTTTGTAACTTCTTCTTGTAACCGACTTTGTAACTTCTTCCTTATTCCAAGTCAGCATATCTTCAAATATATCTTCAGTTACTCTTTAAATAAGCTTTCCAAACTTATTCTTCAAATTCACCAAATCAGCACAGTAACTTACTGTTCTGATTTTTACTGTTCTTAGTCAATCAGCACAGTAACTTAAAACTGTTCTGCACTTCTCAAGAATTCTTCTAAGCTTTTCTTCAACTCTTCTTTGAAGTCTTCTTATTCTGAAGTAGTCTTCTGAGTCTTCATTAGTCTTCTGATCTTCTTCTAATCTAGTGTTCTAAACTACTGTTCTGAATTTTTACAATGCTGAATACAATAAAATACAACTTTACATATATAAAACCTATCTATACATCAACTGAACTATATACAGATGAGTACATCTAAGTCCTATACTATAAGTTGTCTATACAATACAAAACATCAGCTTAGTTCCTAACAGTTCATATATCAGATCAGTAAACACAATAAGATCAGTAACTCATATAAGATCAGTAACTCAGATTTCAATATCTCATTAAAATCAATATTCTTATTCTCAGATTCCATTAAGATAAGTAATCTTATTTTCAATATTTCTTAATAAGATCAGTAAACTTATTTCACATGACTCAGTTAAGATCAGTAATCTTGTTTTCAGATGACTTAGTTAAGATGACTTAGAACCACATATATTACTAACTTTAAGTTGCTTTTGGCCATCAAAACATACAATCATCATCTAGAACATTGTTTCAAGGATTCATATCCCAACAGGAGCCATCACAGGTACTGATTCACCCCTAGACCTCCTTGAACGTGACCAAAATGACCTACGTGAACCAGAACCCTGATTCGGTACTTGTTCACTCATCTGTTTCAATCAATAAAAAATACATAATTTTACTAATTATCAATTTAATGAACAAATTGCTAATTTAAAATTTTTGCTAATATAGCATATTCCTAATTTAATCAACATATTCCTAATTTAAATCAAAACAATATATATATATAACCTAATTACAACGTGATACCACCGTCGAACCATCTAATTAACTAATAATTTAAACAATTGATTGAAACATGCATCACCTACATTAAAAAAAATTCTAAATTAACATATTCCTAAATTAACAAATCTAAACATAATTAAAATAATAGTTTTCTAATTGGAGTTTTCTAATTATCAATTAAATGAACATATTCCTAATTTAATTTTTTTACTAATATAGCATATTCCTAATTTAATTAATCAACATATTCCTAATTTAATCAACAATAACCTAATTTAATTATTATTTTTCTACCTAACTTAATCAATAATAAAAAATTGAACATATTCCTAAATTAACAAACCTAAAACTAATTAAAATAATAATTTTCTAATTGGGTCAATAATTATAAATTTAATGAACATATTTCTAATTTAAAATTTTTACTAATATAGCGTATTCCTAATTTAATCAACATATTTCTAATTACAACGTGATCCAACTGTCGAACCACTATATCTAAACTAATTTAAACAATTGATTGAAACATGCACTACCTACATTAAAAAAATTCTATATCAAAATTACACCATTAAATTAAACTAGTAATTAACTATACATGCATATAACAATTAATTAATTAACCTTAAAAAACTACTCTATCAAAATTATTCTAGCTTAATCAACAAATTAAATAACATACGTACTAATTAACATGATCATAATATTTTAACAACTAACCAAATCAATAACATGCAAATCAACATTAAATTATTCATATTTACATATATCCATGCATAAACATATATAAGTATTAAAACTAAGTAATAGAACTAATTAAGAAAACGTACCGTATCAATGTAATCGGAGAAATTTGCTTCAATAGCCTCGTCCTCGTCTTCGTCTTCCCCCCCGAATCGACTCACTCACGCACGCCTTTTTTTTTCTAAAACGCATTCTGTGATTTGAGGCCCTTATATATAAAAAAAAAAATACCGACGGATATTCCGTCGGCATTTCCCTCGGTAACCGCCCACTTTTAATGCCAACCGTTACCTTTTTGGAAAACGAGGCGGTGCAAAATTAACGGGTCCGATGCCGACGGAATTATCCGTCGGCATAAATATTTCAAAAGATCCGTCAGCATTTTCCCTCGGTAAATGCTGACGGAACGGAAATCCGTCGGCAAGCATGTTGACTTTTCAAACAACAGTAATCCGTCGGCATTCCGTCGGCATGTGTCCGTCCCTATGACGCGCGTTTTTTTGTAGTGAAGAATATTACTACTACTATTTATTACTTTGTATTTCTTATTTATCTTGACTTATTTATTGATATGGTGATAATGGTCTATGAAAGATAATTATTAGATTGAACACATAACTTGAACACACGTTTTATCCCCTAGGTACGTTTTAGCTACCATTCAGTATCATACACGTTCATAACATATAATTACTTGAATACACAAAAACTACAACTAAGCTAATACTCACACTACGGATTTGATTGAACACACTATTTATCCAGAAAGTATAAATAATAAATAATTAAATCGTGCATCAACATCTTCCGCGTTCATTGTTAGCTAATTGATCATACAATTAATTAGTTAAGGTAAAAGTATACACAATAAATAATTAAATCATGCATCACCATCTTTCATGTTCATTGCTGGCTAATTACTCATACAAGTAATTAATTAGTTGACCCGAAACTATAATCAATAAATAATTAAATCATGCATCTCCATCTAGCATGTTCATTGCTAGCTAATTAATCATACAATTAATTAATTAATTAGTTAACCAAAAAGTATAAAGAATTAAATCATGCATCACCATTATCTTCCATGTTCATTGCTACCTAATTAAACACACAATTAATTAATTAGTGAACCAAAAAACAGACCCTATATATGTATCACATATACCATACCAATTGCAATTAATCTAATATATACTCCCTCCGTCCCAAAGTTAAGTGTTTCGTTTAACCATTTAGAGTGTTCCAGTCCATTTTTTTCAACACTTCATTATCTAAATTATATATGGGTGTCAAAATTAAGGTGCAGCAGCTTGAGTTCCTTGTGATATTTGTTTTCATGGACCTCATGGTGGCAATGGCTTCTCATGTAAATGAACAATATCAGCCAATGTACTGTGTGAGAGTTGACCTGCTCCCGTGTGCCGAATACTTCCGGAGCGGAGAGCCGGAAAGCGCCACCTCTTCCTGCTGTGAAGTGGTTAGATTCATCGGGGATACACCACTACGTATGTGTGCGTGTGTGAGAGCTCTTCGTTTTCAGAAAAAATCCAATCTTGAAATTTTAAGCAAACTCCCTCAGATATGTGGTTTCACCGACTACAACAACGCGTTACTTTCACTAGTACTCGACTGTCGACAGTAAGATACACATTGAATCGTAGATGGTGTAAGCGTTTTTTTATTATTTAGTATGCACACAATCGAGTATATTTTGATGTACGGGATAGAAAATTTATTTTAAGCTAATTAAACATACTTGTATATCTTTAAGTTATTTACAATGTATAATGTTACTAGTAATTGCAACCTTATTTTATTTTTATCCATAATAAATATATATTACATTTTATATGTTTCTCATTTTTTTAAAGTAAATTAAGTCTTATGTAAACTGCTTTAATGTATCCTGGCGTTTGACTTCCACACTTGTTCATCTCTTCATTAATCTCACGACATTTGATATATAAATAAATAAAATAATATTAAACGTTTAAAAAAAATCAAATTTACAAAACATAAAATTACTTACATTACCCTAAGGATAATAGACATCGTGGCAGTGCCGGTCCTGAGATTTTGTAGGTTTGGAGCGAAAAAAAAAAATTGGACCCCTTTTTCGAACAAAATCAAATAAAATACGCAAATATTTATGGGTAATTGTTGTTACATTGTAGCATATAAGTACTCCCTCTGTCCCACAATTGTTTGCACTCTTTCCTTTTTCGTCCGTCCCACAATTGTTTGCACTTCCTAAAAAGGAAACATTTTTTGAAACCCCACCCTCACAATATTCACATATTTACACAAAATGCCATTACTTTTACCCTCAATTCAATCACCTTTTTACTTTATCCATATAACTTTACAAAATTACCCATCAAAACTCCACTCATTACACTTTTTTCTTAGTTTGTGTGCCCATAAAGTGATGCAAACAATTCCGGGACGGAGGGAGTATATACTTTACATTAATGAGCTGCTGAGTTTTTGTATTAAATTAAAATGGACGGAGTATTTGAGTTAAATATAAATTATATTGTATGTCGTAATAGTTACACAAGAATTCGACTCTACAAAATAAGTGACATATGTATGCACATATTAAAAAAGAATGCATGAAAGTATAAAATGACTCCATCTAGTAGTTTGAGAAACAAATTCATCAATAAAATCTTCATAGTTAATTTGTTGTAGCATATCTCTTTAAATACATAGAATTGTTTGACAATTTTACATTTTTTGTGGCATAGTAAACTGTAGGTACGTTTTTTAACAATTTTAATTTAGAAAAATATTTTTCTATAGATGCAATATCACAGGTAGGGGTGTGCAAAGTATGGTTTAGACCGAACCAAACCAGACCATTAAATATGGTTCGGTTTTTGGTTTACAGTTCGATTTACGATTTTTAGAATTGATTTTTCTTTAGTATGGTTTGGTTTACGGTTTTCACTAATAAAAAACCGCAAAAAATCGAACCAAACCGAACTTATTACTAGTAAATCGAACCAAACCGCAAATATATATTATATATAAAATTATATAAAAAAATATATATTACTAGTAAATCCAAGACATTTTTCAAGCCGACGTCAGAAACCTTACCCATTTTCTTCTATTTAGTATTTAGCGCCTCTCAGCCTCTCACAATATCACTCAATCTGAAATCTTGAAGAAGATAGAAGTTTGCTGTTTCTTTAACTAGTTTGTGAACGTTGTAATAGTATTTCGTTTATTCGAATTATATTTTGGATTATTGAGATTTCATTGTGTCTATTATTGAGATTGTGTTTTACAATTTTATTAATTATTGTGTATAGGGAAAAAAATGAGCAAAACTACGGTTCGGTCAAAACCGACCGAACCGTTCGAAATATTATGGTTTCAAACCGAACGGTTTTTATAAATACGGTTTGGTTTACGGTTTAAAAAAAAAAAAGAATGGTTTATAGTTTGATTTACGATTTACGGGCTATTTGGTTAACCAAACCAAACCATGCACACCCCTAATCACAGGAATAGTCAATAATATTGTATGTAATCCAAAACATTTATAGACTCACGAATTTCAAGGACCGTCTTTTTTTTCCGTTGATACAAGTAATCAATATTCAATAAGTAAAATTTAAACTAAAACAGTAGAACAAGGTAAATAAGTACTAACATCACTATTATATAATGACTAATGCGGCATTGCCTACTCGATGCATTGCAACAATGAAATATATTATATATATTTTATTTTTTTTGATCGAGCAAACTATATATATATAAAAAGGAATTAAATGAACTCGTGAAGAATGGTTACCAGTCATGAGGGCGGCCTGAAGTGCTATATATGGACAAGAAGAAAACACTACTCTCAATCCTATTGTACTTCTGAGTTTTAATTAGGAATTTGGATTGGCTGTATTTTGATCCGTGCCCAATGGAAAGAATATTGATTCCAATAAAATTTCATACTTTTCAAGAAATATTACAATTAATGTCTTTAATGATCTCATTAGCAATTTAACATATTAAAATTTCTACTGATATATTCTTGTTATCTTTTTTTTTTTATAATATATATATATATAAAAAGTAAGTATTAGTAGACCCCCAAAATTTCGGGGTTCAGGGCGATCGCCTTTCCCGCACTGCCTCAGGGCCACCCCTGCATCGTGGGATCCTGGAATGCAGCCGTAGTATTTATGTAAATGGAATTTAGTGAGACGTGAGATAAAATGTGAACTGAGGATGAATGACAATTTTAAAAATAAAAGAAAAGGGCTAGTTACGTTTTTACTCAATAATTTGGACCTATATATATCTTGCACTCAAGGAAAAATTAACACAAAAATTGCAAATTAACACATGTTTGTAGCTTCAACCCAGATTTGATTTTCAGAAGCCCAACATCAAATTACGACTGCAAATCATCAAATAAATACAACATCGATTTTAGAATCCGACCCGAGTGGGAATGTATATGTTTCATATTCACATACAAATTATGTAGGTAACACATGTTTGGATTATTAAATTGGTGGTTGTTTCTTTTCGTAGATAATACACCTCTCTCTCTCTATTATTAAAATGGTGGTTGTTTCTTTTCTTTTCTTGTTTGCAAAAGCTAATTTACAATTTTAATCAATTATGTCAACTTCTCATTTTCAAATTTATATAGCGAAAGGGTGAGAAAATATCAATAGGCATTGAATTTGTGAGAGAGAGAGGGAGAGATTTAACACTACATGGATTCACTGGAGAGAGAGAGAGGATGGATTCTTCATCAAGATTCAAAGTGTTGATGTTTCCATGGTTGGCTAGTGGTCATACAATACCATTGCTAGAACTAGCAAAGAAACTCTCTCTCCCTACAGATGAACTTTCGCCTCACTGCCACACGACTAATTGCCTCTCATCACGCCGCCACGCCACTCTCAAGAGAGCCCTCAAAAAGGCAAAACCCGATTTCTCAAATCTCCTAAAAACTCTATAGCCTCACTTGTTAATCAGTGATGTTACGCTTCCATGGGCACATTTCACTTTCCCTGCAGTTGCATGGCAGTGCATCCAGGGACCAAGTTTCCTTTTCCAGCTACCCGTCTCACAGGCTATGAGATATTGTCTATGTCCACTGTCCTGAAAGATTCTAATGATCATGGTGATGATGATGGTGGTGGTGAAGATAATAATGAAGATGGGTGGATTGTGTTGATGAATAGCTCTAGAGTGATTGAGGGGAAATATATGGACTATGTTTGTGAATTGATGAAGGGATTGAAGATCACACCCACCGGTGCATTGGTTCAAGATCCCGACATTGGAGGAGATTGTGATGATGATGAGCTCTTCGAGTGGCTCAGGAGGCAATGCTCATCATCAAGCGTGTTGGTGGCCTTTGGGAACGAGTATTTCTTGAAAAGGGAAGACATTGAGGAGATAGCACATGGGATAGAAATGAGCAATGTGAACTTCATATGGGTGATTAGGGCCCCAAAGGGAGAGGAAGTTGACATTCAAGAGTGTTTGCCTCTAGGGTTTCTTGAGAGGGTTCGAGAAAAAGGAAAGATTGGTACCACAGGCGAAGATATTGAAGCACTCGAGCATTGGAGGATTTGTATCTCACTGTGGGTGGAACTCAATGTTGGAGAGTATATTTGGGGTCCCTATCATTGGCATGCCGATGCACCTGGACCAACCAATTAATTCTAAATTGGGAGTGGAGCTCGGTGTGGCAATTGTTGTAATAAAATTCAGCTCTATAGGTAATGGTGCAAGTGTGTGAGATCATAACGTCCAAAATAAGAAAGCGGGAAGATTAGGGCGGGACATAGGGAGTATTCGGAGGGAGTATTTATTTCCCGTCTTTTCATATCATTTTCGACCTAAGCAGTAGCACTTGACACGAGATCCATGGCCAATAATATATATGTAACCCAATCAAAACAACTCAGTAAAGGTATTCAAAACTATTTCTTGGTCACAACAAATACCTACGAAGCATCAAACCACCACAATGATCTAAAAGGCCTAACCTGATATAAGAGAAAGAAACACTAAAATGGAAACCTTACTCAGTCCAAAACTTCACAAAGGATGAGATGAACGCCTTCACTAATGCCAAGAGCGGATTATTTTCAGGACGAGTAGATTTGTCCGATGTGCCTTCCCAAGTTTCACTGCCATAAAAGAATGAAATAGAATGTCATTAGGGGTCTAAATATTGCAAAGGAGTGAAGATCTAAACCATGATTAAGACTTACAGATTGATTCTGTCCATAGTGGGACTGATTCCTTTTGGTACACTACCATTATCTTGATCACTAGATTTTCCTCTGGGGTCCTCAGAAATCGATGTGTCAGTACGTCTGTTGGCCTGCAGGAGAACATCTCAACAAATGATATCGAGAGTCTACACTAATGACAAATGATGTAGACTAGAATATAAGAAATTGGTCATAAATAAACGTATTATGAGGAGACATTACCTCAGTTTTTCCATTCAATTTCACTGTCGACTCTGATAGATTTTCCTCACCCTTCTTTTTTTCATTCTGAATGGCCTTATCTTCTAATGTTACAGCTGTCACGTGTAGTTTACTACATTCTCCATCCATGTTAGGGACAGGTCTTAGTGGAAACTTCTCCACCACAACATCTGAATTCATAGGAGATTTTATAGCTTCAGATGTTACGACGTTTTGGGTTCCAAGTTTCTCTGTATATGGAGTCTCCTCCTTAACTGCTGGCTCAGTATGAATTATTTGCCCAAATTCTTCGCTTTTATCAACCACATCATCATTCTTATCGTTGCCTTGCTCATTAACAAGCCATCGATTCTCCAGCCCATTATTTTTTTCAATAGATAGAGATGAACCATCGATATTGTCTTGATGATCAAGATTTGTTACTAGTGGATTATCTGAGTCGGGACTTTCATCAAGCACCTCTAACCCATTTACAATCTTTTCATCCTCAATGCTTGTTCTATCAAAACCTTCGTCTTTTACAGCCACCTTGGTTACTCCATTAATGAAATGTGAATTGTCCATTTCCAAGGGGTGAGATTCACTGGAACTGGAAATATTTCCTTCAGTTGAAATTTGATATTTATCGGGCACAATATGCGTCACCATATGAACTCTTTCTGGTTCTGACAAATCTATCTGAGGTTCCATAGAAATAGATCCTAGTGGATGTTGTTCCAGAAATCCAGAATGCCCATTTTCTTCTAAAGATCCTTTAGGTGGAGCTAATACTCGATTTTCTTGAATAATCTCTCGCACAAGCTCCCGAACTGTATAGAACGAACCACCAACTTCTTTGTGTGCAAGGTTGAGGGAAGGGAAAATCCCATTATTTGATTCCTGATATCTGAAAGCAAATCAAATTTATATTAACTATTAAGCAGTGCATGATCAGACAAGAAAAGTTGGCATATACGAGACAATCCAAGATGTATGAAATATTAGAGTTTTTGCTTCCAAGAAAACGATGCAAAAATATAGGCATCCTTTTTCCACTCGAGTACATCAACATTCAAAATTGACAAATTCGTAATACAATAGAAGAGTAATAAACATAATTTTGAGGAACTAATCAACAAGAGAAGACATTGATAATCATATATAGGATCCTTACTCTATATCTAAGAATACAAGAATAACATTCAAAATAAGATGTCAATACAAGACCACATTTTACGAGCAATGTAACAGTTACTTTCATAACAATTCAATACATACATAGTTTTCTTTCCAACAAATTTCGTCACACAACATCTAGATAACTAGCAACATTCATTTATTGCTCATCCAGGCACATGAGTGAGAATAAAGAGAATAAGCACGATCTATAAATGAAGGAAGGAGGAGAAATTAGAGTGAGTTTACTTCTTAATGAAGGATTCAACCATTGATTTCCTCTCCTCCTTTGACCGTCTAATTCTCGACTTCTTCCCACCAGAGTCGTTGCTGGTGGCAAGGGCAAATGCTTGCCCAGCCCAGCCACCCCCACAAGCATGCATCACTTAGATATCGACAGCAAAGACAAGGTCCAGACCTGAAACTAAAGCAACAAGTTTAGTTGCTTCAGCATAAGTGTAAAGGTCTCGATATCTTTACATACAGTCCAACAAAACATATGTATGCATTTACTGTCATGGATACATAGAACAGAACTAGGTCCTCACAACACTAAAGAAAGGGCGTACTAAGAAATGGAAAACATTCAGAAATGAAAAGAGAAAACAGAATGCATTTTTACTTTAGAGACCAGATAAAGAAACAAAATATCTTAGAACAAGAGTTCTTCACATGTACAACACAACACGACATGTTAATATAAAGTCTTCAACATAAAATAAAATAAAATAAAATAAATAAATAAAAACCATAACCTACATCCTCAGATAAGCTCTTTTCAAAAATTTAAGGTGAAAAACAATTCTTGTAAAGGAGCAAAACCACCATTTCCATACTCCAATTAGAAATAGTAGATAAACTGAGAATTGCACCAGATTATACTTTTTTGTTTTCAAAGATGGAGTACAAGATAACTTGAAGCACACTAACACTTCAAAATTCAAATACAAGTCGAAGCATATTGGTTAGATTGTAATACAGGAATAAGCACCAAATTAACTAGTACTATAAAACAATCCATAGATCGTATATTTTCTTCATTTTAGCATTCATATCCGCATTGTGTTCATTGTTGCAAACTAAGCACACATAAGACATTAAGGAAATTCGAAATCAAGAAGATAAGAAAAATCTAAAACCACAAATCACCCCGTCAAGAAAATCACTCAAACAAAAGAGCCTAATAAGAAATGAGGCAACCAAATGGTCAAATTTCAAGAGATAAAGGAGTAAAAGGAAGCCAGAATTGTGAAATTGTAAACCTGGTGAGAGTGAGGAAGTGCGTTGGGTTTTGGGGAAGGGAGTGAGTGAGTGACTCAAAAATATTAAACCCTACTCACTCGAAATTCTTATTTGTTTAAATAAATGTGTAATATATTATAATATGAAAGGGTTTTGTCCAGTACCATTTTTAATTAATTAGTTGTGTTAAAAAAAAATAAAAAAATAAGTGGTGACTCATATTATATTAGTAGTGTAATTATTACTTTCTTTATAACATATAATGTATGTTGTTTTGGTTATAATTAAATAATATTTTTTTATAAATTTAACCTTTTTTTATCATAAAAGATTGAGAGAAAAACATGAAAAAATAAAAGAGAATGTGAATAACTTTCTTCAATTATCAAGAAAGAGAGATGAAAGACGTCAAAAAAAAAAATGAAAAAAATATTAAAAGAAAAATGTCAAATAATCAATTTTAGATTCACTTTTTACTAAATCTAACACAAACTTTTTCTTTCATACCCACACTTTTCATTTTTAATCCAATGTAGAACGTACATACTTTTTATATTTTATCAATTTTAGCATATATTTTTTTTCAATTAATTAAAAATACCAAAAAAAAATGTAAAAATTATCTAATAATTAAAAAGAAAAAAATACTCTCCCATAGAAACTTGCACACTTGGATGGGCACACAATTTAAATAATGTGTAAGAAAATGTGTAATTAGTGATATTTTGAGGGGTAGTTTTGTAAAGTTTAATGAATAAAATAAAGTAAAAAGTAGATTGAGTGTGGGAAAGTAATGGAATATGGGTAAATAAGAGTATATTTTGAGGGTGGGGGTTATGAAGATATTTTCTTAGAAAGTGTGCAAATTCCTGTGGGACGTAGGGAGTATATATATTAAATTCAATTTAAAATCTAAAATTTTAAATTTTAAAAATAATTAAGAATTGATATAATCTAAAACTATTGAATTAAGAAGGGATTAACAAAATATATATATATAAAAAAAATACATTAATTGAAATAAATTGTACTCCCTCTTTTTTTTTTGGAAGTTAAATACCCATCCCTTTTTCCCCTCCCCATGACTCGAACCCAGGACCTAGACATGCGCAACGGTTAGAAACCGCCGGTTACGATTTTCGAAAATCGGTAACCGTAACCGAACCGCCGATTTGCCGGTTACGGTTTTTAACCGCCGGTTTACCGGTTTGCTTTTTTTTTTTTTTTAAATATTATCTCCGTTTTCGCTCGTTTTCACTCCATTTTTGTTCATTTTTTATTCATTTTAACTCATTTTTTAGAAAATACATTACTAGAATTGAATAAAAATTATATAAATTAAATTTATACATTAAAAATAGAAGAATTGTGTATTAAATTTTATTTTTTTTTTAAACCGGCAAACCGGCGGTTAACCGTCAAAACCGGCCAAACCGGCGGTTTGCGGTTTGTCAAAATGTCAAACCGTAACCGAACCGCCATTTTACGGTTACGGTTCGGTTTTTAAACCGTAACCGGCGGTTTTACCGGTTGGCCGATTTCCCGGTTACGGTTTGAACATGTCTACCAGGACCTAAGGCCTATGTAGTGGTGCTCTAACCACTTGAGCTATCTCACTTTGTCAAATTGTACTCCCTCTATCCACCAAAAGTATGTTCATATTTTTGGTGGACTGAAGAAGTATAATATATTTTTAATAATAAATAAGAGAATTTTTATAAAAAAGGCCATTCATAACATCACCTTCTTAATAAAAGACCTAAAATATAATCTTTTTAAAAAAGACCAAAAACCCATGTTAATAACCTTTTATGCCCTTATATATAATTATGGTAATTAATTTATTAATTTATTAAATAAAGAACAAGTTTTCGTATTCCTACTTTATCGCCATATAATCAACCACATTCTTTCACAATAAATTTCCTTCTGTTTAATTAGGTAGTTGTAGAATTCTCAAATCATAATATGACTTTCCTTATTCATATGCAATCTGCAAGATTGATTGTAAAATTGAATATGATCTGATTTCCTTCCGTTTAACAAGGTAGTTGTGTAATTTATCGCCACCGCTCACCGGCACGATCTGATTTTCTCCGAGTCGACATCTCGGATCTGGGTTAATCGGACGGTGGAGACGAGGGGGTGATTTTTGAGAGGCGAAAAAAGAGAGTTGGTAGCGGCGGGGATGTGACGGCGAAGGATGGCGGAGAGGATGATTGTATCCGTGAGTGTTCGGTGTGTGCAGACGAAGAGGACGCCGGAGGTGGTGGAGGAGGCGGAGGTGGGCCTTTGGCGACGATTTTGTCGCCTAGGAGTGGGGCGACGCAGCGTATAGTCCACATGGGAACCATTAATCCGGCGAGATGAAGAGTCTTGCCAAGGGTATGATATTTAATTCCACACGTACACACATAATTTGCTGAGAATTTAGGATTTTTCAATGAGATGGTTTTGAGATGATTTTAATTTAGGTTCAATTTTGCTCTGTTTTCGTGTAATTGTGATGATTTTACGTGCGTGTTGCTGGAATGTAGTTCATGATTATTTGTTATTGGTTTGGTCAAGGGATAATGCAGATCTTATTTTGCATATGTATACGTATTTTTGCATAACCACATTCTAATATGAAGACACAGTACCATTTTTTCTGCATTATTCATTTTATTATGCAGTTTTAGATTTCATTGTTCTGCATGTACGTATTGCATCCACATTTCATATTAATTTTCCAACAATGGTCAAGGGAGCAAAAATGTTATTCATTATTAATGAATATAAGTGACAGTGGGTATGTAGATCATTAAGTTTGAATTTCAGAGTTTTGAGGAAAATTTTTTAATTTGGAAGGTAAGTAATCAACGATTTTAATTTTGGGAAGACTTAGTAATTAGCGGATTTGATGTGGTGAGAGATTTGCATTCAAAATTTAAAATTAGTTGACTTTCTCTAGATTAATTCGAAAATTAAATAGTAAGGGCATGATGGTACATTTATGTTACATTTTGATCTTAATTTGAAACTATTTTAAACCATGTCCTTATTTAAAAAATCACTAAGTGGAAAGACCTAATATGTGAAATCCCCTTTTAATAATGCTTTGAGATTCTTTAAATAATTTTTTATATTTTTTATTTTTTAGATTAAAAAATATTACTCTCTCTGTCTCATTATTAATGGAACAATTACTGTTTACACGGAGTTTAATGTAAAAATTGTTTAGTGATATTAAAGATAATAAAGTGACTTTTTGGGAGAGATATAATGTGTAATTCAACTTTATTGGAGGAGAATCTTTAGTTTAGTTTAGTGGGTAAAAAGTAATTACATGTAGTGTAAAGATGTTTGAGAGAGTTTTTTAAAAGGGTAGGAAATTGTTTTTTTCTAAATAAGGAAATGTTGCATTAATAATGAGATGGATGTTTTTGACAAATGTTCCATTAATAATGGGACGGAGGGAGTACTATCAAATTTTAGATTTTTTTTATAAAGTAAGGTATATTTATTAATTAATTGATTTAATTATATTTATAAAAAGTATGGGTATAAATTGAATAAAAAAAATGTGTTAAATTTGATAAAAATGAAAAGTATGAATATAATTTGGTTAAGAAAAAAGTATGTATTAAATTTGAGAATAAATGAAAAGTATAGGTATAATTTGATTAAAAAGAAAAATATGTGCTAGATTTGATAAAAAAAAAAGTATGAGTTAAAATTGATAATTTGGCCAAAGAAGAACTATAATGATTTGTATATAAGTAATTTAGGGAGAAATGTGGTAAAAACAGTTAAGACATTTTTTTTAAAGCAAGAATTAAGACCACGTCAAACAATTTAAATATATAACAATTTAAATTATCATAAATTAAAATATAAAATTTAAAAGATGCTCACATATAAGGGGGTGTATTGATTGTGGATTGTGTAGGATTTTTTGGACTTTCAAAGTTTTGGATATTCAATTCGTATTTTTAAAATTCTTTAAAAATTTTGAGGTATTCAATACGAATTTTAAAAAGTCTTTAAAAATCTTTAGGTATTCAACTGTGTATGGATTTTAATACTCTATCAATTTTGTGGGATTCTCCTCAAAAAATATAAATAAATTTCACTATCCAAAATCTCTTAAAAAAACAAGAGGTTTCAACGGATTCTCTCAAAAAACTCTAAAGACGAAAGATCAGGGATGACAATATTGACCCGACCCGCGGGTACACACCCCACCCCGCGAGCTTTGGGTCAGGTCGGATCCACCCCGTATTGAGTATGGGTCGGGTCTGGGTCTTATGTCCGACCCGCGAGTATCCGCCCCGAATTAATATATAAATTATATATATATATATATTAATTTAAAAAAAAAACACTTCATATTAAAAAAAACTCTTTGTATCAATAACGGAGTTTTTGAAAATCTATGTAAATCTATAAAAAAAAGAGTATATTCCATAATTCTGTCAACTATACGAAAATTCATATAAATTAATAAAAAAAAGTCAGTCCAACCCTCTCCAAGAAATCTATGAAATTTACTTTCTTTCACTTTCTAAATAAACTTTGTTGTTGTTTTTTTTAATAACAAGTCAATTATTATTATTATTAATATTTTGAGGAGAAAAACAGCCCTAATACAAACGTAGAAACATCCCGTGAAAGTACGTAATAATTAGTTAATTATATATGTAATGTAATGAACTTTTTAATTAGATGCGATTTATATACAACTTTGTAGCGTACAAATACTCTTACTCATGAGTCAGGTTCTAGTGGTTTGTGCATGTTAGGGTATGTTTGTTTAATGGGTTGGAATGAAATGGGTTTAGATGTGGTGGGCTGGTTAGATAAATCCAAAGGAGAGATTAGATAAACCCAAGGAGAGGCTAGGTTGTTTAAACCCATGAAATCTAGTTTATAAAAACCGGGTCAAATTATAAACCCAGGTCAAGGTGTTTAAAGTTATGAGAAACCAAACATAGAAGAAGATGGGTTTACATATCAAACCAATCACTAAACCCCCTTAAACCCATGAAGCAAACATACCCTTAGACCTTAGAGTACCGGAGTCCCCTCCATTGGTACAGTCTACTCTAATACTGTTGGGTTTCGGTGCCGCCGGCCGCCACTCATACTCGCGGGTTATACGAACAGGCTCAAACTCGTGTGGGATTCTATCGGGATGTACGGGGATAACCAAACACAAAGATGGGTAGCACTTCACCCACTGTTCTCTCACTCTCTAATCTCACGTCTACATTACGCGTATCGTCTCGTTTCCAATAGAGAGGGTGACTCAGTATATATGGGAAGGCTGCCAAGAATAGAATTAGGGCAACAACAAGTTGGGCCCTTGTGTGTAGGCACAATGGCCAAAACCACACTTGGGCTAAAACCCAACATTCTCCACCTTTTTGGCCATCCCCAACTACAATCCACAATCCACAAACAATTTTGTCATCATCGCCCAACCCACTTCCACGTACCTGCAAAAGACAACACACAAAGAAAACACAAAGATTGTCTACGTACGTAGAAGTTAGTCCACAAAGAAAAACGCAAAGACAATGCTAGCCATCACAAAGAGAAACACAAAGACAAAGTCCACCTCATTGGGAGCATTCACAAAGATTCACACAAAGGCACAAAGACATGATATCATAACGTATACATAAATCACAAAGACAAAATCACTCCACCTTACTTGGAATGATCTCCAAACACAAAGAAGCAATCAATCATTCATAATCACACAACAAGAAGAATGCATTTTATAAGCACACAAAGATCAAGACACAAAGCTCAATAAACATGCTCAAGATTCTAACATGCAACTAGATGAATATGGGGTAGGGGGAAAACATGAAACCACAATGTATGAAGTCATGCATAACACACATACATATAAACACATATTCATAATTCCCACGGAACCCACAAGTGTAATCATGCAACCATTCCCCCACTTTTCCACTAGCCCATCATCTACTCATTCATCACAAAGAAATCACAGAGCAACACAAAGCACAAAGAACAAATAACATAAAGGGACATAATCACTAAGGAAAAAATAGCCACAAAGACACCAAGAAAGCAAACTACATGCATCAAGAGATTAACCACAAAGAGAACAATAAAAAATTGCACAAAGAAACCTCACCAAGGCAAACACACAAAGACATTATGCACAAAGAAAAAACAAACACAAATGACGTATCATAGAGAACAAGCGGAAGCAATAACATTTACTATGCACAAAGACGTAAATAAAATCACAAAGAGACAGGACTCACAAAGATATCCTAAAATCTACACAAAGATAAAATAATTTAAGCAACTCAATTAACTCAAACTAAATCACCACATAATAATTAACAGACACATAACCCATAGTCCAAATTAATTTGCTCTGATAATCAGTGAGTAGTAGGGATTAACAAAACACAAAACACACAGCTCATTCAAATGTAAATACCCCAAACATAGTCCAAATCGAGGAAATAAGCAATTGAGACTACAACTCAAATAGATTAAAAATAATAAACCCTCTGACCTACTAACAGCAACCCCAAAACCAATTTGAATAATAAAAAAAAATAATTAGCCAACAGCAACCATGCGACAGAAAATTAAACCCAAATAAAATCTTACCTGCTTCAGCAACTCAGCAACACGCGTCTCTCTCTCTCCCCAAATACTTACTCACAACGACGGAACGGAGGCTGCACGCCAGCGGCATCTGATCGCTAGCAGGGACGGCGCCGATCACAGAGGCGGCGGCACGATGGGAAGCGCGACGCGGTGGCACTGCTATCGGCAGCAGGCGTGGACGGAGGAGGCACCTGGGTTCCGCCCACGAAGATGGCGGATGGCGGCGTCACAGAGTCTGCACGGGAATCATGGTGGCGGCAACAAGGGTTCCTCCCACAAAGATGGCGACGGACGACGATCCGGTGGACAACTCCGGCAAGAGTTATGGTGGCAAGGCGGCCGACGGCGAAACCAGGCTCTGATACCACTGTTGGGTTTCGGTGCCGCCGGCCGCCACTCATACTCGCGGGTTATACGAACAGGCTCAAACTCGTGTGGGATTCTATCGGGATGTACGGGGATAACCAAACACAAAGATGGGTAGCACTTCACCCACTGTTCTCTCACTCTCTAATCTCACGTCTACATTACGCGTATCGTCTCGTTTCCAATAGAGAGGGTGACTCAGTATATATGGGAAGGCTGCCAAGAATAAAATTAGGGCAACAACAAGTTGGGCCCTTGTGTGTAGGCACAATGGCCAAAACCACACTTGGGCTAAAACCCAACAAATACTAGTACACATTAGTACTCCGATAACGTCCTTCCGGTACTCTGGTACCTAAGTTCAAGATTGATAGCCCTCTCCGAATCTCCACGATATCTATCTAACTTCTCAACCAACTTTGTAGCGTACAAATACTCGTCTTTTGATTATGCTACACAAAGGCATGTATATATGTAAATTAATTTTTAGTTTTATTAATTATTTTTTTAGTTTTATTAATTAATTGATAAAATGGATGATGCTACCTCGGAATTGTCGAAAATATAAATAAAGGGTTTATGGAATTGGGTGTCGGTAATTGGCATATGGTCTCTTTTGATAAAATAAACTACTGACAGCAGTTTCACGTAAATTTCATTAATGAGACTTTTTTTTTTTAATTCTATCTTAAAATTTTAATTAATCACAGATTTTTTTATAGACTCAGTGCTGTGAGAATAAGTATGAGATCACCATTAATGAGGTGATTGAGAAGATCCAATATATACAGTCAAGGTACAAGAGATTTACAAGGAAATAATAACAAACAAATAAAAGGAAATATTTACAAGATATGGTAAACATTAATTTAAATATTTATTTCCTATTATCCCCTCTCAAGCGATGCTGTGGGTGAATGGACACGCAAAGCTTGGAAGGAAGGAACTCAAAGTTGGGACGAGTAAGACTCTTTGTGAAGATGTCGGCAACCTGGAGCTCGGATGGAACAAACTGAGTCAATAGGCGACTAGACGAGACAAGTTCCCGAACAAAGTGACAATCAATATGTTTTACTTGCTTATGTGCAACAGGATTCTAAGAGAGAAAAAGAGTACTTTTGTTGTCACAGAGAAGAAGAGGGCGACCAGGGGGCAAGGCACCCAATTCGCGAAGAAGTTGGGTGACCCAAATGATCTCTTGAGCAGTGTTGGTCATGGCACGATATTCAGATTCACAGTTTGATCGAGAGACGGCAGGCAACTTTTTAGCACTCCAAAAAACCAAATTACCACCCAAGAAGATGGAACACCCATACGTAGAGCGGCGTGTCTCAACACACCGAGACACGCCGAGCCCAATCTGCATCGGAGTACCCGATAAGAGAGGGATCAAAACCACGAGTGAAAGTGAGACCGAAATTGATGGTACCTTGAACATAGCGAAGAATACGCTTGACAGCGGCGAAGTGATCCACCGTGGGAGAGTGAAGAAACTGGCTGACGTGGTTGACAACATAGGAAATATCCGGGCGAGTGATGGTGAGATACTGTAGGGCGCTGACCAGAGACCGATATAGAGTGGGGTCATGGAAGGGCGCACCTGTGCTAACAAGCGAGGAACCAGCGACCAGAAGGGTAGAGACTGACTTGGATTCCAGGAGGTCGGTCCGAGCGAGGATGTCATGGGTTTACTTGGCCTGATCGAGAAACAAAGTATCCGAGGAACGAGACACCTCAAGGTTGAGGAAGTAATTGAGCTCGCCCAAATCTTTGACCCGAAACTCTGCATGAACGCGAGCAATGAAACGCTTAAGGAAGGTGGGGTTATTGCTCGTCACAATGATGTCATCGGCATAGAGAAGAAGGTATAGAGTGACCCCCTTGCGAGTGAAGTAGAACAGGGAGGTATCTGCTCGACTGCAGTGAAAACCAAGAGAGGCGAGGAAGGAACTGAACCGAACAAACCACGCCCGAGGCGCCTGACGAAGCCCATAGAGAGCCTTCTTGAGTCGACAAACATGATCCGGAAAGCGAGGATCAATAAAACACGGTGGTTGAAACATAAAAACGGGTTTGGTCAGAACACCGTGCAAGAAGATAATTAATGTTGACATCCAATTGATGTAGGGGCCAGCCATTTCGAACAGCGAGAGAGAGCACAATGCGAACTGTGGCGGCCTTGACGACCGGGCTGAAAGTGTGGGAAAAATCGAAGCCAGGAATCTGAGAGAAACCCAGGGCGACCAGACGAGCCTTGTAACGATCACCTGAACCATTACTGTGAAATTTTGTCCGAAAACCCCATTTAGAACCAACAATGTTTGTGCTCGGCGGCCGAGGAACCAAATCCCAAGTTTGGTTCGCGTGGAGAGCATCAAGCTCCGAACGCGTGGCCGCGGTCCAATGAGGAAGTTTCAAAGCGGACTTGAACCCCTTCGGTTCATCGGAGACGAGGTGAGGCCGATGACTTCGGCCATGATGTCTTCAGAGAGGGAAGAGAGAATAAGGCTCAGAATCTTCTGATCCAATGCAAACCAGGTAGTATAGTTCGGGTTTGGGATATCCTTGCCTTCAAACTTAACGGTTTTGGGCGGTTCCGGGCAAGAACCATCAACATGAGAGAACAGATCGTGGCTGGTGAGACCAGGAACGAATTGATTACGCCAAATAAGATAGTTGGACACGGATAGCTTCACGGTAAACATATGCACGAGACTGTTGAGAGGAAGAGATGAGGAGGTAGATTCCGCCGGGTAGGGAGAAACGGGCGACGACGGTGAGAATAGAGGGAGAGGAAGAGGAAGAATTTAGCGTGAGGCTATGAGTGACGGCTAGGGCTTAGGTGAGTTTGACTAATACCATGTGAGAATAGGTATGCGATCATTGTTAATGAGGTGATTGGGAAGATTCAATATATATAGTTAAGGTACAAGAGATTTTGATTCGGGTGGAATTTACACGTTTTAGAGGCACATGTGAAGCGTGTTTTGATGTGGATTTCATTGAATTATGCATTGAATATGATTGTTTAAGCCGAAATGAGAGAAAGGTTGTGTTTTGTCGATTTTGTAGGAAATACGATGGAATTTGGAGCAAAACACCAACCATACTTTATTGGATCAGGAAGAGGAATGCACGGTTGGATTCGTCTCGAAAAACGGAGTAGAATAGCCAAAAGAATCGAGTCAATCGGACATCCGAGGCAAAAGATATGCACGAAACGAGAAAGGAGCCGAAGGCGACCGAGCGAGCACGCCCGAGACGAGCTCGCCCGAAACAGGGATTTTGGCCAAGGAGAGGGCACGACCGAGCATCCTTCTCGGCCGAGCTCGAGCAACTCAATGTCACGGCCAAGCAAGGGCCACGGCCGAGCTCCATTCATGACGAAATCCGAAGGCCACGGTCGAGCACCGAGCTCGAGCAGGCTGTCTCCGAAACAGCAATTTTGGGGCCTCGCATGCCTCGGCCGAGCACAAGGCACGACCGAGCTACCTCTGTCCATCAATCTCCACGCCTCGGCCGAGCACTTGTCCACCCCTGCTCCACATTGCCACGGTCGAGCACCAATCTCGGCCGAGCACTCCCCCAATTCACCATCCGCCGAGCACGGCCGAGCTGGGAGCTCGGCCGAGCATCTGCTCATTCCCAACGCCATTATGCACGGCCGTGCTCCGTGCACGACCGTGCTACCCCCATTTTCGGTGCTTTTTCCCTATTTTGGCCATTTTTGAAGGACCAACTTGCAATTTTGGCATCCAAACCCTACCCCAACACTATATAAGCCCTATTTCTTGAAATCCAAGACATTCTCCCCCAATTCCTCAATTTCCACACATAGTTACACATACTTGGAGGTGTTTTGGCCATATCTTCATCAATTCTTCATCAAATCAAGCAAGGAAGGATGCAATAGCTTGGAAATCCAATTCTCTACCACATTTTAGACTAAGCTTTCTCTTTCTCTTTCTTTTTACTTAGTTATTCCATTTGATTTTGTAATTTGACTATGCTAGTTAGTGGCTAGAACACTTTTGGTTCTAGAGCCTTGTAAATACTCTTGTTGAAGTTTATGAATTAATGTTTTGCTTAATTGGTGTTTGTGTGGCTTAATTATATTTGGATGCTTTATTTTCATTGCAAAGCATGTCATTAGTGTACAATGATGATGTGTTAATCCTAGTTAATTGAATTAGGTTGAGAAATTTACTTTGATTAATTGATTGCAAGCTGTTGTACGTGCTTTCGTCGAGTTGACTCGGATGTGGACTATTTGTTAGCACGAGACAAACATGTATTATGATCGAGGGTTATTACGTGTTTAGAGAGGTTATTATGATGATCTTGATGATCTTAAAGAAGAACAAAGCAAGAAGGATCAAGAACAATGATATAGCTTCTTGGAGAAGCTAAAGCTTTAGAAGCTTGGGAGTGATTTGTAGGAATGGTGTAACTTGTGTACAAATGAGCCCCTTTTAGGCATTATATAGTGGTTTCTGGGGGCTGCCCGTCCTTTACACGTGGCACGCCCTCATTGGACCTGTCTTCTGCCCGAAAAGGTGATTTGATGGCGCATTTAATGCTAAACCGCCTTAGGTGCTCGTCCTCGCCGAGATGCCGAGGAGCTGGGTCACGGTGGTCGCCGAAGGACCTGATCATCTAGGAAGGTGGTCGCCCTGATCTCCGAGGTGTGTGGTTGCCACGCTTTATGGTGTCTCCCAAGGCTTCAACACTTAACTTCTCTAGCAAAAAATAGGTGAGTGCTCGTCACACATTTGGGCGAGCAGCTAACTAAACATGTGCTTGCCAACATCTTTGGACGAGCACTTAAATATATTAAATACATTTATTCTATTACATTTTCTTGGTCTTGTTGACTAGTCGTCGCACAACTTTGTTGACTGGTCCTCGCCACGTAAGCTGGTGACTAGGATTGACTAGTCAAAGATTGACTTCTTTGACTAGGTATAACATTTGCCCCATGGTCGCCTTTCTTCGTATTCATAGAATGGTAAGGCGAGCAGTATGGTCGTCTTCTTAGATGGTGAAAATTGTTCTCGACAACACAATCAAATTTGAGATCTTGATGACGTGAGATGGAGGCAGTCGCCTCGTTTCCAGTACCGAGCACGACTTTTGAGGCACCTTTTATTAAATGCGGATTTGACACTTGTCAGGCGCGTGGTCGGCGCTCGAAATTTGAATTTAGCGCGTGGGGCGCGTACCGACCTCAAAGGTCGCGCGTGAGCTCACTCTCCGAACTCGAATTCGGAAATGACCCCAAAATTTTGGGAAAATTGCATTTTTGACCCCGTTTTTTACACATAGGTCCCTGCATAATACTTGCCTATAAATAGGGCTTTCTTCTTCACAAAGACACTTTTCATCTCTGCAATTTTCGATTTTCCTCGAGTTTTCTTCCAAGCTTCTCTCTCAAGTTTTCCGGCGTGTGTTGTGGTGGTTTTCGATCGTCAACAAGGTAAAAAAACTCACATTTTCTTCTTTTAAAACTTCTTCCTCCCCCATTTCTAAGAAAAAATGGAGGTTGGTGGCTCTGGTGGTGGTCCGCCGCCGTTGGTTGGTGGTTCTGAAAATTCCGGCGGCGGAGACCGTTTGGCTTTGGCCTTGATGGAGAGGGCATCCTCTTCGGACTCTAGGATCCACTCCCCTGAACCCATAAATTTTAGAGTCCGCAATCTTGGAAAGGCAGTGGTCGTCGACGTCGACGAGCTCGATGAATCCGATAGGGACGATGCCGGCAATGATGCCGACGAGAGTGGTAGCGAGACTGATTCTGATCTGCGCGACCAGGGTTTGGATCGAGGGGTGGGCGAACAGATAGAAACTGCCCAAGTCGAGGAGACCTTGACGAGGAGTCTTCGCGAGGACTTTGAGGAGGTTGTTCAATATGCGGAGAGCATAAAGGACATTTTGAGTGGTAGGGAAAATTTGGATGGCGATGAGGTCTCGAGGGAGGCCTACCATAAATATTTCTGCGAATACCTTCCTCGAGAGGTTCCTCGCCCGCATCGAGAAGCTTTCCAAACAAAATACGAGGCGAGCAAGTATGCGAGCAAAGTCTTCTCGACCTAGCTAGAGAATTCCCGAAAGAAGTATCAATTGCCGGCCGACGTCTGCTTTTTTGTCCCTCGCCAGGATGAGAGGGCCGACCAGCCGCCAGAAGGCATGGTCGCCGTCAACATCGGCATGATGGAGGCAGGGCTGAGGTTCTCCCTGCATCCCAGTATCTCAAATTTCTTACACTTCTTAAAGGTGGCCCTTTCTCAAATTCTACCGAACGGTTGGTCGAACCTGATCGGAATTCTTACACTGTTCGGCCTGGTGGCGGCCGAGAATGGATGTCGGAACACATGGCTTAGCCCGAAGGAGATTAACTATCTCCTTCAGGCGGCCGAGGCCGGAGAGAAAGTAGGCCATGGATATTATTATGTAAGAGGCCGCGATAATTTTAAATTGGTTGAAGGGGTTCCCAACAGGATTAGAGATTGGAAGACCAACTGGTGGTGGGTAGCCGGGGACTGGAAAAGTCAAGTGAGGCCGGATGGGTCCTCTGCTCGCATTCCCATTGAGACTGAATATCAAAGAATTCGTGGTAAGTCTTTTTATTTCTGCTCGTTCTTGTCTATATTGAATAACTCCTCGCTTTTGTAGGTGAAACTGTTCGCAAGAAGACTGCCGATCACCGTCTCACGCCCATCTTCCAATACCATGTTTGCTGCGTTCTCAATCGTCGCTACCTGGAGAGGTCCTGCCGATTTCTGAACAGGGAGTGTATGCGCGAGCGAGCAGGTCTCAGAGTACCTCCTCATCATTTCACTCGAGAGTTCCCTCCAGGTATCAAAATATTTCTAAGTTTTTTTTTGAAATTACTCTTCGTAGACACTAACTTCTCGTTTTTCTTTCTAGTAGTGGTTCCAAAAAGGGTTGTTACTTATCTTCCTCCCACCGTTGAAGTTGATCGCATAAAATCAAACAGGATGCTTCAACAAGCAAGATTGCTCCGCGAGCGCAAGATCGTTGATGGCTCCGGCAAGAAAAGGAAGGGAGCGGAGACCTCGGGGGCTCCATCCAAGAAGATTGCTAAACCAACCCGAGGGGGTTCTTCTCGCCCACCTTCTACCGAGCAGAGGGCCGGGCCAGTTGGCGAACAGAGGATCTCGCCGAAGAGATCTCCTCCGCCGAGGGGTAATTCGCCTCCCCCCACACAGGTCGTATCCCCTCCTCCCCGAAGCACTCGGTCGCGAGAGACTGCAGCGAGCTCGTCGGCCGGGGAGAGGGCTCAGGGAGACAACACCCTTCTCGGCTGGGATGCCGAAAGGGTTACCAAGTAAGTTTACTATCAATAAGACTTTAGAATATTTTCAAGTACCTTTTTCTAATTTTTTCCTTCTTCTCTAATAGTGTTGCCGACTATCCGATCGCCCAACCTTTCAACGAGAACCTTCTCGGCTTCTACCGGTCGCGGGATCCGGTCGACAGAGAGTCTTTGAATCCGATCGCACTAAGGGCCGTGAAGCACCTGCCTCGATCGTTGACGACCACTCTGGTCGATGAGGTCAACAACCACAACTCCTTGGAAAATGCGCGCCTGGTCGCCATTGATCTGAGCCGGGCATCTTACACCATAGAGAAACTCGCCTGCTAGATCGCTGAAGGTCGCAAGATCAGCGAAGACAGGGGTGCGAAGCTTGCCCAAATGGCCAAGGCTAAAGCTGTCGTCGAAGGGCAGCTGGTCGCCTCTGAGGAGAAGGCGGTCGACCTTGAGACAAAACTGGCCGATGTCGAGGCAAAGTTGGCCGATTCTGAGGCCCAACTTGAGACGGTTCGAAAGAAGGATCAAGAAGATCTCCAAGAGATCGAACGTCTCCGTGCTCGCCTCAAGATTGCCGAGGACGAGGTAAGAACTCTTACAAACAAATCTGCAAATGATGAGGAAGAGTTGGCCACTCTTCGGCAAGAGCTGGTCGACATGACGGATGAGCGAGATGAGATCTCTGATCTCGCTGGGAGTGTGGCTATTTTAACGGTGGCGCTCACTGCCCACGGGCTTATTCATAGATTATTGGAAGTTCATCCGGAAGTGGACGTGATTCCGCTCGGCGGGCTTTTGGACGACCTCCTTATGAAGGAAAATCCTCAACCGGAAACAGAACTCCCTTTGCTCCCTTTAATGAAACTGGGACTTCAGTTCCCTAGACTTTTGGGTGTTTCGGTATTTTTCACGGATCCTCCACAAGAACGCCCCGCTCAACAAGGCGAGCAGGATGCTGCCGCCGAGGAGGAAGTTGCCGGCGAGCAGGATGCTGCTGCCGAGGGGAATGCTGCAGAGACTTAGTTTCTCTTTTTTTCTTTTATTTTGTTTTTTAGGACTGCTCGGCCACTAAGGCCTTTTTTTGTAATTTCAGCCTCTAAGGCTTTTCAATGAATGGAACTTTTGCTTGTATGATGTTTGGTTATTTTGAGTGATCGTTCTCGTTACTGCTTTTCGATTTATGTTATGATTATTTTTTGCAAGCATCTTTTTAAGAAAGAGTGCTCGTCTTTCCTTGCGAGCATCTTTACGAAAGAGTGCTCGTCTTTCCTTGCGAGCATCTTTACGAAAGAGTGCTCGTCTTTCCTTGCGAGCATCTTTACGAAAGAGTGCTCGTCTTTCCTTGCGAGCATCTTTACGAAAGAGTGCTCGTCTTTCCTTGCGAGCATCTTTACGAAAGAGTGCTCGTCTTTTAGAGTTAACCATTCGTCGGTTGAACTCTTTGTTTGATAGGTAGTGATCGTCGTCGCCACTACCTTGCGAGCATCTTTAAGAAAGAGTGCTCGTCTTTTGTTTCCTAGATGGCTACGCAGAGCCTTGTCTAAAATTTCAAACTTATCTAACACTTGATGGAAATTTAAAACTTTACTTGTATTGAAATGATGATTAGATACAAACTATACAAATATGAAAAAATTAAAAACTTACTGGTAATACTTCTTCAGCTTGACCGCGTTCCATGGGTACTTACTCGGCTTGCCCTCCAGATCTTCTAGCTCGTACGATCCGTTCAGGAGTGTGCGCGTTATTCGGTACGGACCCTCCCAAGTCGGGCCAAGTATGCCGATGGACTGCTCCGTCGCCCTCCAAAGTACGAGCTAGCCGATAGTGAACTGGCGAGCACGTACTTTGGTGTTGTAGTAGCGTTCTGACCTTTGCTTGTAGACCACGTTCTTCTCGTCCGTTGTTAGCCTTCGCTCTTCTAGGAAGTCCAAGTCGGAGAGCTGTGCATCGTTATTCAACTGCTCGTCATAATTTGCCACTCGAAAAGTTGGGACCTGCCCCTCTGCTGGTATGACAGCTTCGGTTCCGAACGCGAGCGCGAACGGAGTTTCACCAGTAGAATTCCTCGTGGTCGTCCGATATGCCCACAGAACCATGTGCAGCTCGTCCGCCCATTTGCCCTTCAATCCATCTAGCTTAGCTTTCAAGGTGTGCTTGATGATTTTGTTGATCGCCTCTACTTGACCATTTGATTGTGGATGATAGGGTGTTGAAAAATTTTTCTTGATGTTCCACTCTAAGCAGAAATCCAGCATGTCTTGACTTGTGAATTGACGTCCGTTGTCGGTCACTATCGCTCGTGGTAGGCCGAACCTGCAAATTATGTTTTTCCAAATGAAGCTTGTCATCTGGGCCGTTGTGATGGTCTTCAGTGCCTTTGCTTCTGTCCACTTGGTGAAGTAATCGACTGCTACGACTACGAAAGTTACCCCCCCGATGCCAGGCGGGAAAGGTCCGATGATGTCGATGCCCCACTTTGCGAAGGGCCAAGAGCTGTAGACGGAGATGAGCTCGTTTGGAGGTGAGTGAATAGCGGGTGCAAAAGTTTGACATCTCTTGCACGCCTGGGCGTAATGAATTGCGTCCTTCTTCAGTGTTGGCCAAAAGTAGCCCTGCCTCATGATCTTTAAAGCGAGCGCTTGCCCCCCTGTATGATTTCCACATACTCCATCGTGGATTTCGTGCATGACGATCTTCGCTTCGTCTTCTCCGAGGCATTTCAATAAAGGCATTGAAAAACCCCGTTTGTACAGCTGGTCGCCCATAATTGTGTACCTTGCGGACCTGAGTTGCAATCTGGTTGCCTTCACTTTGTCTGCCGGGAGCTCGCCGGTCTTGATGTACTTGGTGATCGGCAACCTCCAGTCCTCGTCCCTGGTCGCTTCAACCTGCAAAATTTGACCTCTGTTCACCGATGGGGAAGAAATTTTAGTGATGGTTGCTTCTGAAAATATTGCCTCCCCCTCTAAAGTGGCCAGCCGAGCTAACGCATCTGCTTGCGTATTGTCCTCCCTAGGGATTTTCTCGATGTGGAATTGATCAAATTGCTCGAGTAATCCTTTCACTAGGTCTTGATACTTTATCATTTGATCGCCGCGAGCCTCGTAGTCGCCCGTAATTTGACATACAACCAACTGAGAGTCAGAAAAAAATTTCAGTTTTCTGGCGCCCACGACCATAGCCATCTTGATTCCTGCAACCAGAGTCTCGTACTCTGCTTCGTTGTTGGTCGCCCGATACTCGAACTCGATCGCCGAAGCAAACGTCTGTCCGGTTGGGCTGGTGAGGACAACTCCTGCCCCTGCTTTGGTGCTCGTCGACGAGCCATCGATGAACAGTGTCCAAGGAAGTTCGATTCCCTCGTCCAATTTCTCTGGGAAAGTGAGCTCTTACGTAGTAGATAGGCAGATGTGTGCTCCCCTCAGATCGGACGAGCACTGAACTGATCGCACAGTCAGTGGCCGCCAAGTATAGATACAAAATTTCGCCGGGGACTGGCTTAGATAGGACCTTCGGATCTGATAGATATTCCTTCAATTCTTCGAAAGCTTTCTCACACTCATCGGTCCACTCGAACTTTCCTTTTTTTAGAGCGTCGAAAAAAGGTTTGCAACGATCGCCCGTTCGTGCAATGAATCTATTCAGCGATGCAAGGCATCCTGTCAACCTCTGTACTTCTTTCACGTTCCTTGGGCTTTGCATATTGATGACTGCTTGAATTTTACTCGGATTTACCTCGATGCCCCGCTGGCTAACCAAGTGCCCCATAAATTTTCCTGAGCTAACTCCAAAACTACATTTCTTTGGATTTAACTTCATGTTGTACTCTTTTAGGATATCGAAAGTCATGGCAAGGTGGTGTAGGTGATCCTCTTTCCGTAAGCTTTTGACAACGATGTCGTCGATATAGACCTCCACCATCTCGCCGATGTATTTCTCAAACATCTTATTTACCAGTCTTTGGTACGTTGCCCCCGCGTTTTTCAAACTGAAAGGCATTCTCTTCCAACTATACATATCAAGCGCAGTCATGAAGGCCGTATGTCGCTGGTCGTCGGGATGCATTGCAATCTGATGGTACCCTGCGAAGGCATCCATGAAAGTTAACATCTCGTGCCCCGCTGTATTATCTACTAGGTGATCAATGTGGGGCATCAGAAAGTGATCTTTCGGACAGGCGTCGTTTAGATCTGTGAAGTCTATACACAATCTCCACGAACCGGTCGTTTTTCTGACGAGCACTGGATTTGCCAACCACTCGGGATCAGTTCCAGTTTTCTCGATTAATTTGTTGTCGATCAATTTCTTGATTTCGACCGCCAAAGCCGCACTTTTACCAGGCCCAAATTTTCTTCGTTTTTGGGTGATGGGTCTCCTTGCTGGATCAATATTCAATCTGTGGCAGGAATGATTCGTGGGAATGCCCACCATATCTTCGTGCGACCAGGCGAATGCACCGATGTTTTCTTTCAAAAATGCGACCATGTCTGATCGCAAATGTTCTGGTAAATTCGAACCAATGAATACCTTGAGTTCTGGACGAGCTTCGTTTAAATGGATGGTTTCAAGGTCCTCCGCTGAAGTTGCCCGCTCTTTAGGCTCCTTCCAACGAGGGTCCTCAATTCCGAATTCTGGCTCAAAGCCTAACCTAGGCTCCAGATCTGGAAAGTTTTCTGGAGATTGTCGTCGGGGATCTGGTCGCCCGAATCTGTCTGCTCGTCGATTTCCATTGGGGTGTGGTCGTCCACTTCCATGGAGGCGTGCTCGTTCGCCTCCACTTGGTGGTCGTCGGAACTACGACTGCACTCCCCAACTTCAATCTTTCGGTACTTGCTAGGAAGACCCTCCAAGTAGTTCACTTGTTCTGTTTGTGTTTGACACTCAATATACTTTCCAACCATAGTACTTTCCTTAGAATGACGCTTTGCAAAACGGACGAGACACTCCCTCGCCCGCGTCTGATCACCCTTGACGGTTATAACTCCCGCCGGGGTTGGAAATTTTACACAGTAATAATAAGTAGAAACGGCCGCCTTCAACTCGTTGAAGAAAGGTTGGCCGAGGAACACATTGTAGGACGATGACATGTCGATGATCAAGAAGTCGAGCTGCCTAGCATGGTGCATCTCAGGCTCTTTTGACGATGCCAACTCCAGAGACAGTCTGATTTTCCCAATGGGAAGGTTGCGTGTGTCCCCGAACCCTACGATTATATCATCGCAAGGCTCGATGTATTCTGCATATCCACCGAGAGCATCCAAGGTATGCTTGAAGAGGATGTTGGTGTATGCCCCAGTGTCGACCATCATTCGATGGACGTTGGTTCCCATTATCTTTCCCGTGATGACCAAAGCATCATTGTTTGGGTGCACCACGTCGTTCAGGTCGTCGTCCGAGAAAAGGATTTGATGAGAAGGAGGCTTCTCGGCAGTCGGAGCGACGCACACCTGGTGCACGTTGTTGAGTGCTCGTTGTTCACTCTGAGCCCGACGAACAGACAGAGCGGTCCCGGACTGAGTTCCCCCCAAGGGGCCTTCTATCACATTGCAGGCTCCGCCCACATTATCGATGTCGCCACCAGGATTGTTTGGCATGGGAGGAGTTAGCTTGGGACGATTCAGTTGTTGGCGCAGGTCGTCGCCGTCGTCGCGACGTTTCTTTCCCCTGTTGTCGCCATTGCCAAGGGGCTTGATGAACTGGGCGAGCTTGCCCTCATTGTACAGCTTAAAAAGATTTCTCACCAAGTCCCGGCAACCATTAGTGTGGTGGCCAATAGAGTTGTGGTAGTCGCAGAATTTGCTACCATCGAGGTTGTCATCACTTGTATGCATTGGCTTAGAATGGGGGAGCAGATTCTTTCCCCTGACTACATTGAAAATGCCCCTGGGTTCAAGAGAGAGAGATTCTCTGAACTGGATGATCTCAGGAGACTCCTCGAAAGGCCTGAAGTTCGCTGGGCGAGCACTGCCAGCTTGAGTGGTCGCCTTCTTGGGCTGGGAAGATTCCCCAGTGTTGGTGTTTTTCTTGGGCCAGACCCTCTTGGACGTGTCAGGCTGCTTGTTAGCCTTGGTAGCGTCCATGATTTCCTCCATTTGGATGAAGTTCCCAGCCCTCGTGCGGAAGTCCGCATAAGAAACTGGGAAAGTAAGATGAATAGATTCCCAGAGCTTGGTACCTATCCTCAGACCGGAAATAGCCGAGATCAGCTTTGTCTCATCGTATACGGCCTCCCCATCGATCACCAGCCTATCAAAGCGCTCGATGAAGTCCTTGCCTGACTCATTTAGAGATTGGCAAACATTTTCCAAACGTTGCTTTGAGGCTGGGCGAGCAGCAATGGACCCGTAGTAGGTCAGAAAGTATTGTCCCAGCTCATGGAATAAGGTGATAGATCCGGCACTCAAAGTTGTGTACCAACGATGAGCCCGATCTCCCAAGGTTAAGGAGAAGTTTCTGCACTGGGTGGCGTCCGTTGCCCCGATTGAGGCCATATAGTTGGAGTACTTGGACAAGTGTACTCTGGGGTCGGACATCCCATCGTATGCCATCATGGAGGGCATTCGGATCTTCCTTTGAATGGGGGCGGTAAGGATTGCAACACTTAGTGGAGGTGCGGGCAGAGTGATTGGTGGAGTGGCCCCTTGCTTCGAGGCGACCACCTCTGCTCGCAGAGCATCCATCTCTAACTTCATCAATTTTTGGGTTTCGAGGAACTGGGTGATTTGCCCCTGCTCGGCGGTCTGTGGCTTGGGGACGACGTCCTCGTCGCGTCGACTCCCTTGGGATGCGGCCGGGCGATCATCATGACGTGATCGCCTGGGAGAGTGCCTGTCAGAATGGTGGCTGCGATAACTCTTCGCCGGAGCTCGCGAACCCTTCCCTGGTCCCACTCTATGGAGAGCTGAGACTCTGTCGCCCTGATCTCTCTGGTCAGCGCGATCTCGGTGGTCGGCTTTTCCTGGCCGGCCGGCCACATTGAAAGGCACTCGGCGAGGAGCCCATCCATCTTTATCGTCCATCCGGTTGAAAACCGAATTTCTGTGTCGCGAGTCTCCCGTGTGGCTATTGTGGGAGTGCTCGTCAGCTTTGTCTTTGCCTTTGTCTTGGGGGCGAACAGGGTGTGAGTGATAGGAGCGGTCGTCCTCATTCCCCTTGGCTTTGCGAGCTTTGTCGAAGGCCTGATCCTTGGCCTTCTCAAGCTCTTCATTCTGCCTCTTCTTCTCCGTGAGGTAGTCACAAAGATCTTTCAAATGCTGGGGATCATTCAGAATGTCCCCCATGTTCAAGTTGGCGAAAGGATTTACCGGCCGCAACAGAGGTGGTTCGTTCCCTCCGGGTGGTAAGATTCCGTCTTGTGGAGCATTTTAGAGGCACATGTGAAGCGTGTTTTGATGTGAATTTCATTGAATTATGCATTGAATATGATTGTTTAAGCCGAAATGAGAGAAAGGTTGTGTTTTGTCGATTTTGTAGGAAATACGATGGAATTTGGAGCAAAACACCAACCATAGTTTATTGGATCAGGAAAAGGAATGAACGGTTGGATTCGTCTCGAAAAACGGAGTAGAATAGCCAAAAGAATCGAGTCAATCGGACATCCGAGGCGAAAGATATGCACGAAACGAGAAAGGAGCCGAAGGCGACCGAGCGAGCACGCCCGAGACGAGCTCGCCCGAAACAGGGATTTTGGCCAAGGAGAGGGCACGACCGAGCATCCTTCTCGGCCGAGCTCGAGCAACTCAATGTCACGGCCAAGCAAGGGCCATGGCCGAGCTCCATTCATGACGAAATCCGAAGGCCACGGTCGAGCACCGAGCTCGAGCAGGCTGTCTCCGAAACAACAATTTTGGGGCCTCGCATGCCTCGGCCGAGCACAAGGCACGACCGAGCTACCTCTGTCCATCAATCTCCACGCCTCGGTCGAGCACTTGTCCACCCCTGCTCCACATTGCCACGGTCGAGCTCCCAGCTCGGCCGAGCATCTGCTCATTCCCAATGCCATTATGCACGGCCGTGCTCCGTGCACGACCGTGCTACCCCCATTTTCGGTGCTTTTTCCCTATTTTGGCCATTTTTGAAGGACCAACTTGCAATTTTGGCATCCAAACCCTACCCCAACACTATATAAGCCCTATTTCTTGAAATCCAAGACATTCTCCCCCAATTCCTCAATTTCCACACATAGTTACACATACTTGGAGGTGTTTTGGCCATATCTTCATCAATTCTTCATCAAATCAAGCAAGGAAGGATGCAATAGCTTGGAAATCCAATTCTCTACCACATTTTAGACTAAGCTTTCTCTTTCTCTTTCTTTTTACTTAGTTATTCCATTTGATTTTGTAATTTGACTATGCTAGTTAGTGGCTAGAACACTTTTGGTTCTAGAGCCTTGTAAATACTCTTGTTGAAGTTTATGAATTAATGTTTTGCTTAATTGGTGTTTGTGTGGCTTAATTATATTTGGATGCTTGATTTTTATTGCAAAGCATGTCATTAGTGTACAATGATGATGTGTTAATCCTAGTTAATTGAATTAGGTTGAGAAATCTACTTTGATTAATTGATTGCAAGCTGTTGTACGTGCTTTCGTCGGGTTGACTCGGATGTGGACTATTTGTTAGCACGAGACAAACATGTATTATGATCGAGGGTTATTACGTGTTTAGAGAGGTTATTATGATGATCTTGATGATCTTAAAGAAGAACAAAGCAAGAAGGATCAAGAACAATGCTATAGCTTCTTGGAGAAGCTAAAGCTTTAGAAGCTTGGGAGTGATTTGTAGGAATGGTGTAACTTGTGTACAAATGAGCCCCTTTTAGGCATTATATAGTGGTTTCTGGGGGCTGCCCGTCCTTTACACGTGGCACGCCCTCATTGGACCTGTCTTCTGCCCGAAAAGGTGATTTGATGGCGCATTTAATGCTAAACCGCCTTAGGTGCTCGTCCTCGCCGAGATGCCGAGGAGCTGGGTCACGGTGGTCGCCGAAGGACCTGATCATCTAGGAAGGTGGTCGCCCTGATCTCCGAGGTGTGTGGTCACCACGCTTTATGGTGTCTCCCAAGGCTTCAACACTTAACTTCTCTAGCAAAAAATAGGCGAGTGCTCGCCACACATTTGGGCGAGCAACTAACTAAATATGTGCTCGCCAACATCTTTGGACGAGCACTTAAATATATTAAATACATTTATTCTATTACATTTTCTTGGTCTTGTTGACTAGTCGTCGCACGACTTTGTTGACTGGTCCTCGCCACGTAAGCTGGTGACTAGGATTGACTAGTCAAAGATTGACTTCTTTGACTAGGTATAACACAAGCATTTGACCTAATTTTATTGTGAGATTGAAAGATGAACAATGATTAGGAAGATGTTTGATGATCTTAGGAGCATGATTGGGTTTTATTGTGCAATTTAGGTAGAGATACTAAGTTGTGTGATATTTCCTTTGGATTACTTGGATCGAGAGAACTTTTAATCCATTATTATGTGATCAATCTTATAGACAAAGCATGAACACCACTTAAGTAGATAGTTAATCATAGATGGATACATTAGTATTGCATGTGCTTTAGAACCTACCTTCTCATCTTTGAGTTTTCATCCATTTTACTTCGTTTTCGTGATTGCATGCTAGTTGATCGATTCTTTATTACTCTTTATTGCTTATTTGTGACAATTTGATAGGCAACTTTAGGGTAATTCACTATATTCACTTTATCGATCGCGTCTATTTAGAATTCCGTTAACAAACTACACTTTTACGCTATACCTCCTCGTGGGATCGACCTCGTACTTACTTCTCTACGATAGACGTCGTATACTTGCGGTCGTTTATTCTAGCGTTGTAGAATACGTGAATCAGATTTACAAGGAAACAATAACAAACAAATAAAAGGAAATATTTACAAGATATGATAAATAATAATTTAAATATTTATTTCCTATTAAGTGCAAATAGGATCTCGCAATCCACAAGCCATTGTATGTACGTGGCATTCCTCGAGCGAGTATTCGATATGACAAAATACTTTTCAAGTGAAAGAGAGATTATATTCAAAATGGAAAGATCCCCCCCCCCCCCCCAAATCGACGAAAATGTTGGGTAGTCACTGCTAATAGCCTACTGGAATCAGAAATGAGTGAAGGCCCAGAGTGAACAGTGTCAAAAGAACTGACTGTCACAACAAGAAGGTGGCGGGGTCGCTTGCCATCGAGGAGCTTGACTGAATACGCTTATTATGGTAACTAGTAAGTGATTTTTTTTTCTTTACCATCTAATTAAATAGAGGACTGTGTTATTGGTCAGCTCGCAAACGTATTGGAGATGGCCTACAAGTTGCACGGACCTAGAGGTGAGCACGAGAATGGACTTACCAGAAGATGGAAGAGTTTGTGTAAGTATATTTAATGCATATATATATATATATATATATACATTTTTGATATGGAACCATGCACATGGTGGGTTTCTTACGGAACCCACCACCTGCATAACTCTTAGATTATATAGGAACATTTCCGCAATCTATCGTCAAACATTTCCAATATTTGCAATTTGTCCAAGTCAAGGCATTTCACTTTGGTTGACTTCTCGTCATTCTTAGGCGCATCAGATGATTCGGGTGGAATTTACGCATTTTAGAGCCACATGTGAAGTATATTTTTGATGAGATTTCATTGATTTATGCATTGAATATGATTGTTTAAGCCAAAATGAGGGAAAGGTTGTGTTTTGTCATTTTTGTAGGAAATACGATGGAATTTGGAGCAAAAAACTAACCATAATTTACTGGATCAAGAAGAGGAGTGTACCGTTGGGTTCATCTCGAAAAACGGAGTGAAAAAGTCGAAAGAATCGAGTCAATCGGACAACCGAGGCGAGAGATATGCACGAAACAAGTTTGGAGTGGCCAACAACTCGGCCGAGTGCCCCAACTCGGCCGAATCCGACCGAGGACAGAATCTGGAAGGTTTTTCCATTCGGCTGAGCTAACCAATTCGGCCGAGTTTGAGGACAAATTTTGAGAGCCAACTCGGCCGAGCTCCCTGACTCGACCGAGCTGCTGAACAAAGTTTGGGGACTGGAACGGACTTCACTCGGCCGAGTGAGCAACTTTGAAATCTGGAACAATTAATCACTCGGCCGAGTGACCGAACTCGGCCGAGTCGCGAGGCAAAAATTGAATTACCACTCGGCCGAGTCCTGAGATGAAGTTTGGTCCCTGGAATGAATTGCACTCGGCCGAGCCTTGAAGATTTTCTCACATGCCTAACTCTCCAACTCGGCCGAGTGGGACCACTCGACCGAGTCCCCCCTGTTCTCGGTGCCTTTTGCATATTTTGTCCAATTTCCAAGAACCTAAGTGCAATTTTCACCTTTAAGCCCTACCCCAACACTATATAAGGCCTCATTCTTAAAACCCAAGACATTTCTTCCCCAATTCCTCAAATTCCACACATAGTTACACATACTTGGAGGTGTTTTGGCCATTTCCTCTTAATTTCTCCATCAAATCAAGGAAGGAAGGATGCAATAGCTTGGAAATTCAATTCTCTACCACATTCTAGACTAAGCTTCCTCTTTCCCCTTTTTTTTTTACTTAGTTATTTCAATTGATTTTGTAATTTGACTATGCTAGTTAGTGGCTAGAACACTTTTGGTTCTAGAGCCTTGTAAATACTCTTGTTGAAGTTTATGAATTAATGTTTTGCTTATTTGGTGTTTGTGTGACTTAATTCTATTTGGATGCTTGATTTTCATTGCAAAGCATGTCATTAGTGTACAATGATGATATGTTAATCCTAGTTAATTGAATTAGGTTGAGAAATCTACTTTGATTAATTGATTGCAAGCATTTGACCTAATTGTATTGTGAGATTGAAAGATGAACAGTGATTAGGAAGATGTGTGATGAACTTAGGAGCTTGATTGAGTTTTATTGTGCAATTTAGGTAGAGATACTAAGTTGTGTGATATTTCCTTTGGATTACTTGGATCGAAAGAACTTTTAATTCATTATTATGTGATCAATCTTATAGACAAATCATTTTTTTTTTAATGGAAGTTAAATACCCATCCCTTTTTTCCCCTCCCCATGACTCGAACCCAGGACCTAAGGCCTAGGTAGTGGTGCTCTAACCACTTGAGCTATCTCACTTTGTCACTTATAGACAAATCATGAACACCACTTAAGTAGATAGTTAATCATAGATGGATTCATTAGTATTGCATGTGCTTTAGAACCTACCTTCTCATACTTGAATTCCATCCGTTTTACTTCTCGTTTTCTTGACTTGCATGTTTGTTGATCGATTCGTTATTATTCTTTATTGCTTATTTGTGACAACTTGGTAGGCAATTCTAGGGTAATTCACCACATTCAATTTATTGATCGCGTCTAAATAGAATTCCGTTAACAAAATACACTTTTACGCTATACCTCCTCGTGGGATCGACCTCGTACTTACTTCACTACGATAGACGCCGTATACTTGCGGTCGTTTATTCTAGTGTTGTAGAATACGTGAATCATCAGACTAGGTTCATCACTAAAAGGATATCGACGACGAATGGCGCCAGCTTCAGACACATGTAAAGGAAAGATATCATCTGAGACAGACGGCATTGAAGATGACATAACAAATGGACATAATGCAGGAGACCGCGTAATCGAAAATGGAGGTGGCGGCACAAGTAAGACTATCGAGGGTAGTGAGATCAGGGGATCAAATGTGGAGGGTAGGGGACAAAAAAATTTATTTTAGTCTCATATTTATGAGATTATTACTAGATGAATATATTAACTGCCGCTAGTCAATAGAATTTGATGAGGGAAGAAAAAATTAAGTGTTCTTGCACGAAAGCTAGATGTCGAAATCAGTCTTATAGAGGTCCTAGTGAAGTGAAAGTGCATTTATATAAAAATTGGTTTAAACTGAATTACTATAATTTAACTTTGCACGGTGAGAGAATTAGGGTCCACATCAAAACATTGATGGATCTGCGTAAAAATTAAACTGAATTAATTGAAATTTTATGTTTTTAAACATGAAAATTTCATTTTAACATCACGTAACTTAGATCCATTTCGGCTTAAATCCTGTAAGTATCCCTTTTTTTTTTTTTTTCCAATTTATGTTCTCTAATTTAGTATTTTGTTTATGTTTCAGTGTTCTCTAATTAGATAGTACAATTTTTTTTTACATTTTTGTTCCCCTTTTTTCTCGGTCTTTTTTTTTTTTTACTTTTTTTTTTAAATTATTTTTTCAATCCTCTCCTCTCTCTTTCTTCCATATTTATCGGTCTCCTTTATTTAATTTTTTTTATTTACAATTTCTTTTTACATTTTTGTTAAATTATTTTTTCACATCTTTCTTATTTCATTGTCTCAATTCTTTTTCTTTTACATTTTTTTAAATTATTTTTTTCTCGATCTATTTTTTTTTCTTTAACATTTTTTAATTATTTTTTTGATTCTCTCTCGTATTTCTCTGTCTTCTCTATTTAATTTTTTTTATTTACAGTTTTCATTAATAAAAGTTATTCTTGAACAGTAGCAAAACCCATGCATGCAAACCCTTTCATCTCATGCATCTAATGCATGCAACACATTATACTCACACTTTGTATACATACAAATTATATACATATAGAAAGGTAGTTAGATATTTAACAAACTATGCATGGTTAGATAGAAGGCTCTAGAATGTGGAGCTATCTATATATAGTGTACTCCCAAACACTTTACAATTGAGTTGAATATACACAATTTAAACATGGTATCATGAGGTCAAGCTTTTCCTTTGTTTTTGATGTGTATTTTGCAAAACCTACCTTTCTTCCTCCTCTCCTTATCTTCGAATTCTGCATTTTTCAGTAACCGTTTTGTTCCTGAACTTCTTCACATCTTCTTCAGTCTGTAACTGTTTTTTCTTCACATCTTCATCTCGAGTTACAAACTGTTCTTCATCCTTTCTTCAACAATTCGACTCCCGATCCTATTCTTCCGCTACTCTGATCCTGTTACTATGTCTCATCCATACTCTTCTCCTGCCCTTCCTCGATTTATTACGTTGTCTATTCGTCTTGATAATGACAACTATCCGTTTTGGCGCAATCAAGTACTTGCTTCGGTTCGTGCTCATAACTTTGAAGATGTACTTCTGTGCACTATTGTTCCTCTGAATCCAGCTGAATCTACTTCGGATTCAATCTCTTGGCAGAGGAAAGATCAATTCCTCCTAAGCTGGCTTTTAAGCTCTGTCTCTGATTCGATGCTCAGTCATGTTAGTCGTTGTGAGCATTCGTTTCAATTATGGTTAGTATTTGAGCTGCTTTTTCAATCACAGTCGAGTGCCAAGGCTATGATTCTGCGTTTACAGTTGCAAACTCTAAGGAAAGGTGATCTGAGCATTGATAACTTTTTATTACGGATGAGATCCATTGCTGATGGCTTGTTTCATGCTGGACAACCAATCAAGGATGATGAACTGGTCTTATATATCCTTGGAGGCTTGGGAGCAGAATTTGATGCAGTGGTGGTGTCTCTCACAACTCGTGGTTCTGTTCCAACACTTCATGAGGTGCAGTCAATCTTACAAGCATATGAGGTTCGATTGATGAATCACAGTCCACACTTAACTCAGCTTCAGGGAGGTAACATCTCTACCACTCTCACTCCATCTGCTCATGCTGTTTCTAGGGATAATCGTGAGGCACATAGAAACACTGGCAAAGGTAGGGTGTATTTTAAGCCAAGAGTTGTCTGTCAATTGTGTGGTCGCAAGTTTCACACAGCAGCTAAGTGCTATAAGAGATTTGATCAAACCTTTTCTGGTCTTGAAAATTCACCATCTAGACCTTACAATCCTAACTACACCTCTTCATCTCCTCGTCCACCTCTCACCACTCCTTATCAAGCTCATCTCACACACTTCCAACCTGCAACCTCATCTTATCCTAACTTTCACCCATCAGCTCTCACTGGTCAGGTGAATCATGCTAGTCAGTCAAGTACTTCCCCCTATGGCTCTTCTTCTCCTTGGTTTGTTGATAGTGGGGCTACTCATCATGTACATCACAGTTGGCCAATCTTCACATCAACACTCCATACCAAGGATCTGAAATCTCACAAGACACTATTGAAAGGGGTGCTTAAAGATGGACTCTATATGCTGGACTTTGGATGCTTGAAGGATCATATAGATTCTACTGTTGCTCATCATGCATCAAACTACTGAACTAGCCTTATGAATAAAGATCAGTCTAGTGTTAGTGTCAATAATACTAGTTTACATATGAATAAATGGAGATTATGACATTGTAGATTGGGGCATCCTGGTGATTCTACTTTAGCTAGTGTTTTGAGATGCTTGAACATTCCTTGTAAGCCTTATCAGGCGCAATTCTGTGATGAATGCAAAATTGGGAAGATGCACCTGAAACATTTCTCTTCTGTTGTGCATCATACTACATCTTCTTTTGAATTACTACATATGGATGTATAGGGGCCTGCATCATGTACATCTATAGAGGGATACAGATATTATCTTTCCATTGTTGATGATTACACCAGATTTGTTTGGATTTTCCCACTCACAGCAAAATCTGAGGTGCTTAGTGTATTCACACAGTTTATGAAGTATGTTGAAAGATCCTTTGGTAAGCTGATCAAGGCCATCCAACATGACATGGGTACTGAGTTTCTCCCAGTTGCAAAGGTTGTTAAGTCCCTTGGTGTTCAAGTAAGGTTGGCATGTGCATATACTCACCCTCAAAATGGATTAGTGGAAAGAAAGCATCAACATGTCACAGAATTTGGCTTGGCAATGCTTGCTCGCTCTAAACTTGGTATGGCTTTCTGGTGGCATGCCTTTTCCACTGCTGTACATGTGATCAACATGCTTCCCTCTCCTGTCACCAACAACACATCCCCCTTTGAACTTCTTCACAACAGGCCTCCTGACTATCTCTCTCTCAGGGTGTTTGGTTGCACCTGTTTTCCATTTCTTAGGCCTTACAACACCTCTAAATTACAATTCAGGAGTTCCAAATGCATCTTTCTGGGCTATAGCTCAACTCATAGGGGATACAAATGCCTTCATGAATCTGGTAAAATCTTTATATCTGCATCTGTTCAGTTCAATGAGGATGAGTTTCCTTCTTTTACTCAATCTCTCACTTCCTCTTCATCTCCCAATCCTGATTTCTCAGCTCAACTCCCTATTCCATTGCCCATTCCTCATCCCACATCTATCAACTCATCTCCTCCTGATTCACCTCTTGAATCCAGCTCATCATGACAATTACTGTCTCATGTACCCTCCTCAACATCACTCTCCCCAGTCCATCATTCTCCTCTATCTGAATCAAGCTCCTCCAGATATATGCTCCCCTCTGCACCAGCTCTTTCACCATCTGTCTCTTCTCATAATCCTAACCCTTCTTCTCATCCCATGCAAACAAGATCCAAATCTGAAATCTATAAACTAAAGCTCTTATCTCCACTACAATCATTCCTGAACCTACCTCTGTCACTGAAGCCAGTAAGAGCCCAGAGTGGAAACATGCTATGTAACTTGAGTATGATGCACTGATTCAAAATGGAACCTGGACTCTTATTCCCCCATCTGCAGATATACACCCCATCACCACCAAGTGGCTGTTTAGAGTCAAATACAACAAATATGGTACAATTGAGAGATACAAAGCTAGACTTGTGGCAAGGGGTTTCCAGCAACAAGCTGGTGTTGATTACTTCAGCACTTTCAGTCCAGTAATTAAACCAGTTACCCTGCGCCTTTATTTCACTCTAGCTGTCTCTAAATGATGGTCTATTCAACAGGTGGACATCAACAATGCTTTTATCAAGGGAATCTTACATGAAACTGTCTACATTGCTCAACTTGAAGGTTTTGTACACCCTACTCAACCTAATTATGTATGCAAGCTCAGAAAGGCTCTCTATGGTTTAAAGCAGGCTCCAAAGGCCTGGTATGATACACTCAAGGCTTTCTTGATTCAGCAAGGCTTCATTCATTCTACCTCTGATCACTGCTTGTTCCATAGATCTTGTCAAGGGCACATTACTCTTCTACTTGTCTATGTAGATGACATATTGATCACTGGTGATGACAATACTCTTGTGCAACAACTAATTGATGCTCTTCACTCTCAGTTCTCACTCAAACATCTGGGAGAAGTCAATTACTTTCTGGGAATAGAGGTTCATTCCACTCATTCTTCCATCAAACTCACTCAATCCAAATATGCCAAAGACATTATCTCCAAAGCTCATCTAACTGAATCCAAATCCTGTCCAACACCAATCTGTCCATCCTCCAACCTCTCCGTATCTGACAGTCCCCCATTTGAGAACCCCACTCTATATCGAAGCATTGTTGGAGCTCTTCAATACCTCACCCTTACCAGACCAGACATAGCCTTCAGTGTTAACAAACTATCTCAATTCTTGCAAAATCCAACTCAAAACCACTGGAAGGCTTGTAAAAGAGTTATTCGATATCTCAAAGGCTCACTATCTCATGGTATATCTTTTTCTCCTATTTCTGATTTCAGGTTGCAGGGTTTTGTAGATGCAGACTATGCTTCAAGTGTTGATGACAGGCGAAGCACTTCAGGTTTTTGTATCACACTTGGCCAGAATCTCCTCTCTTGGAGCTCAAGGAAGCAATCTGTAGTGGCAAGAAGTAGCACAGAAGCAGAATATAGGGCTCTTGTCCTTGCTACAACTGATCTACTATGGATAGCAAGCCTTTGCAAGGAACTTCATATTCCTGTTATTACTACTAGTCTCCTTTGGTGTGACAATCAAGGAGCAATCACTTTGGCATTCAGCCCAACTTTTCATTCACGCACCAAGCACATTGAAGTGGATGTCCACTTTCTCAGGGAAAAGGTACAAAGTGGAATGCTTGATGTTCGATTCATTGCTTCTGAGGATCAACCGGCTGACCTTCTCACCAAGCCTGTTGCACCAGCTCGGTTTGCTCACCTTTTCAGCTGGTTCAAACTGTCCTAAGTCTTCGTGGCTTAGTTTCTTCCGGGGCGTGTTGAACAGTAGCAAAACCCATGCATGCAAACCCTTTCATCTCATGCATCTAATGTATGCACATGCATGCAACACATTATACTCACACTTTGTATACATACAAATTATATACATATAGAAAGATAGTTAGATATTTAACAAACTATGGTTAGATAGAAGACTCTAAAATGTGGAGCTATCTATATATAGTGTACTCCCAAACACTTTACAATTGAGTTGAATATACACAATTTAAACAGTTATTTATTTTTTTTACTTATTTTTTGGTTCTCTCCTCTCTCTCTCTCTCTCATATTTTCCTCTCCTAAAAATACAAAGCGTTATTCTTCTCTCAACAACCGTTCTTAGTTATTTTTTATTTCTTTAAATATAGTGAGTAAGAAGACAGTTGTAAAACATTCTTCTTTTCCGTTCTTCTTTGCCATTCTTATCAAAAATTTCTTCCGGTTATTCTTTTCAAAAACCTTACGATTGTTTAGTTTAATTTACTTTTTAATTGTTTTTCTTTGCATCTTCTCACTTGTTGGATCGTGTTTATGTGTTCTCTAATTTACTTAGATATTGTATTTTATTTATGTTTCAGTGTTCTCTAAGAGTTCAAGCAGACATGTCCCTTTTTTTTACATTTTTGTTAAATTATTTTTTCAGATCTTTCTTATTTCACTCTCTCAATTCTTTTTCTTTTACATTTTTTTTTAATTATTTTTTTCTCGATCTATTTTTTTTTTCTTTAACATTTTTTAATTATTTTTTTTATTCTCTCTCATATTTCTCTGTCTTCTCTATTTAATTTTTTTTATTTACTGTTTTCATTAATAAAAGTTATTTATTTTTTTTAATTATTTTTTGGTTCTCTCCTCTCTCTCATATTTCTCTCTCTTAAAAATACAAAGCGGTTATTCCTCTCTCAACAACCTTTCTTCGTTATTTTTTATTTATATAAATATAGTGAGTAAGAAGACAGTTGTAAACCATTCTTCTTTTCCGTTCTTTGTCATTCTTATCAAAAACTTCTTCTGACTATTCTTCTAAAAAATCTTACTATTGTTTAGTTTAATTTACTTTTTAATTGTTTTTCTTTGCATCTTCTCACTTGGTTGATCGTGTTTATGTGTTCTCTAATTTACTTAGATAGTGTATTTTTTTTTATGTTTCTGTATTCTCTAATTAGATAGTGTAATATTTAATATTTTTTGTGTTCCGTTAACTTTTTATTAGACAGTGTTCAAGGAAGATTGAAGAGAATGAGAATGAAAGTTCGATGAAAGAAGATGGAAGAGAGTGGAATAAGAGTTCAAACAGACATGTCCCTTTTTTTTATTTACAGTTTTTTTAACATTTTTGTTAAATTATTTTCCCAAATCTCCCTTATTTCTCTGTCTCTATTCTTTTTCTTTTACAGTTTTCATTCTTTTACATTTTTGTTAAATTATTTTTTTCTCCATCTCTTTTTTTTTTCTTTTATATTTTTTTTAATTATTTTTTGGATTCTATGCTCTCTCTCATATTTCCCTGTCTCCTCTATTTAATTTTTTTTATTTACAATTTTTATTAATAAAAGTTATTTATTTTTTAAATTTTTTATTTCTTTAAATATAGTGAATAAGAAGGCAGTTGTAAACCCTTCTTCTCCCTTCTTCTTTTCCATTATTTGCAAGTTTTTTTTTTACATTTTTGTTAAATTATTTTCACATATCTCTCTTATTTCTCTTTCTCTACCTCAATTCTTTTTCTTTTACAGTTTTCATTCTTTTACATTTTTGTTAAATTATTTTTTTCTCGATCTATTTATTTTTTCTTTTACATTTTTTTTTTAATTATTTTTTTGTTCTCTCCTCTCTCTCTCTTATATTTCTCTGTCTCCTCTATTTAATTTTTTTTATTTACAGTTTTCAATAACAACTGTTTCATTATTTTTTATTTCTTTAAATATAGCCAGTAAGAAGGCAGTTGTGAACCCCTTCTTCTTTTCCGTTCTTTGCTATTCTTATAAAAAACTTCTTCTCCCTTCTCTGCTATTGTTCTAAAAAATTGTTGCATTAGTTTAGTTTAATTTACTTTTTAATTGTTTTTCTTTAATGGATCTATTGTTTTCCACGTCCAATTCCTTGATTGCATCTTCTCACTTGCTAGATCGTGTTTTCTAATTTTCTTAGATAGTGTAATTTTTAATGTTTCTATGTTCTCTAATTTTATTAGATAGTGTAATATTTTTTGTGTTTCGTTAACTTTTTGTTACACAGAGTGTAATTTACATGACGTCAAATTGCAAAAAGGATGAGGACGTGAATAAGAGTTCAATAGAGAAGAGAGTTCAAGAAAGATGTGAAGAAAATGAGAATAAAAGTTCAATAAAAAAGAGAGTTCAAAGAGAAGATGTGAAGAGAATCAATGAGAATCAATGAAAAACTCACAATTACCTATTAATGTAATTTTATGTATTTTTTTTTTCTGTAAAAGAAATTTACTTATTTCTTTCTTTCTTCCGTTCATAATACAATTTTTAAAAAACAAAGAGAATCAATAAAATAAAAAGTTTCAATTTCTTATTAATTATTCAAAACGTATCAATTTTATTTTATCATTTATTTCTCATAAAATAATTTCTTTTTTTATAGTAATCTTTCATTAAGATGATATTTTATTCTCTTAACTAAAATTCTCTTTTAATGAGATCTCAACTATTTTTTTTAAGTTAGAATATATATTTTGAGTAAAGCTAATTTAATTTAAGTGCAAATGGAATTAATGATTAACCATCAAATACATTAATTATCATCAAATATATTTTAAAATAATAAATTATATAAAATTTTATTAAATAATAATATAATTTTTTTCCAATCCCGCGAAATTTGCGGGTCTCACACTAGTACTATATAATGGGACACGTGTCACAATTTCAACACTCTATCACAATCTCTCTTCACTAAAATTGTCTATTTCAAAATCCTACATTCTCAGGCACTTTGATTAAAAAAAATCTATTTTTCCTATTTTCATCTTAAAATAATAATTTTAATATTATATACTCTTAATTGTTATTTTTAAATTTGAAATCATTTTAATCTTATCTTCTAATATTCAAATTTAAATGAAACAGAATTCCGTATATTATTAATCTCACTTTCTCCTTTTAAATGGATCTAATTCTACTTTCTTATTCTTTTGTTTTTTAAGCTTATATTAACATGGGACCTTCTACATGTAGTCAGGGTGTCGTAAGGTGTTGTAATGACTACCTTAGTCAATTAATCTAAGCCATTAAAAATATAATATAAAGGCTTAAATTTGATGACCTGTTATCTTTTGTAAATTTTACGGTATGTATTGTCGTAATGTGTCATAAATTTGTTTTTGGGGATTTCACATAAAAGGTCTTTCCACCTAGTGTTTTTTTAAATAAAGACTTGATTTAAAATAGTTTCAATTTAAGGACAAAATGGATCATGCCCTTAATATCTAATTTCGGAATTAATATGAAGAAAATCTTTAAATGTTTGAAATTTAAAACCGTGTCTATCAGCTCATTAAATCCCCGAATTACACAATTAATTAAAACCTTCCAAAAATTAAACTTCCTCAACAACACCGGTCAGAACTTCCTTAATTTTGGGGTTTTTCAATTTGTGAAGAAAGGAAACCGTGAAGTACTGAAGAAGACGAAGTGAGAAGTGAGAAGAACATTTTGCTCCCTTGACCATGGTTGGAAAATTAATATAAAATCTAAAACTGCATAATAAAATGAATAATGTAGAACAATGAAATCTAAAACTGCATAATAAAATGAATAATGTAGAAAAAATAGTACGGTGTCTTCATATTAGAATGTGATTATGCAAAAATACGTATACATATGCAAAATAAGATCTTCATTATCCCTTGACCAAACCAATAACAAATAATCAAGAACTACATTTCAGCAACGCGCACGTAAATCATCACAATTACACGAAAACAGAGCAAAATTGAACCTAAATTAAAATCATCTCAAAAAATCCTAAATTCTCAGCAAATTATGTGTGTACGTGTGGAATTAAAAATCATACCCTTGGCAAAACTCTTCATCTGACCGGATTAATGGTTCCCATGTGGACCATACGTTGCGTCGCCCCACTCCTAGGCGATAAAATCGTCGTCAAAGGCCCACCTCCGCCACCTCCGGAATCTGGACCTTGATGGGGAAGACTATTGTATCTCCGGCGGCTTCGCGTCCGTCATCCATAATGAAGAAATCGGTGAAGTTTGAATCCCCTAGAAATATAAAGAAACGATCGCGTGGAAAGTCTCTTGATCATGTGCAGTCGAAAGAACAGATCGAGGAAACAATTATGGAAGAGCAAAGGAGACGAGACCTTATACCCATGGCCGTCGCCAGGGGCGGAGCCACAATGGGGCCAGGGGGGCCCAGTGGCCCCCCACCAATATTTTTTTTATATATATACTCCTTTTGTCCCGTAATTATTTACACACTTTTTTTATTGGGACGTCAAACGATTATTTGCACATTCTTAATATGAAAACACCCAACAAAATTAATATCCTCCCAACATCATTTTATTTTCAAAATTGTCACTCATTTTTGCATACATTCTATTTTACCCCTCACCAAATCACCCAAAATATTCATACTTTATTCACCAATCACTAAATCCAATTTTCTTAAAAATTGTGCCGATCAAACCGTGCAAATAATAGAGGGTAAAGTTTAGTATGCACTCGAGTGCATGTTATGCACCCTAGTCCATGTGCACTTTTCGGTTTACTGAGTTACATTTTTTGGTAAATGGTGTTGCACTTTTCAATTATTACTAAAAATATTATTATACAGTTTAATAATTGAAAAGTGTAACACCATTTACCAAAAAGTGTAAGTCAGTAACTGAAAAGTGCAACATGGACTAGGGTGCACAACATGCACTCGAGTCCATAGCAGACCAACCCATAATAGAGTATTGGAACACATTAATGTATTAATTAAAAGACATTTACAACCGAAGATGAAAGTTAGCTTGTTTTTTGAATAAAATGTTTAATTTTGAATCGAACTATCAAAACTTCAAGTCAAAACGTTTTTAAATTTTTTGAATAAAATGTATTAATTAAAAGACATTTAATAAAATGTTTTTTTAATTTAATATTTTAGCAATTTTTAAATTGTTTTGCTTAATTTTGAATCGAACTATCAAATCTTCAAAACAAAATGAAAGTTAGCTTATTCAATTTAATTTAATGAAATGTATTAACCATTTTATCATGTAAAATTTTGATGAGTATAATAAGTACATATTATTTTATTTTTAAAGTAATGATAATCGGGCCCCCCTACCGAAATTTTCTGGCTCCGTCACTGGCCGTCGCTGAAAGAGAGGAACAAGCCTCTAAGCATCACCCTGCCGATCGTGAAGCCCTAATCTCGATTCCAATCCCTAAAAGCAACAAGCAGCCGATCGAAGAATCTGAATGTGCAAGAAATCTAAACATTGATTTGGATTCTGAGAGTGCAATTAATTATCAAAAGGAAGGGTTCGTTGAGGCAATAGACGATTTCGTTGTGAAGAAGGCGATGCAATAAACTAACGTTACCTTACGCAGCAGAAACTTTGAGAATGTTGATGATGAGCGCCTGGATCAGGTAACATTTGCCAATGTTGATAATCAATTGAAGAGGTATGTGGTTGAATCTATGGCGAAAAGGAAGGAAGTTACGACTTCTTCCTTTAATTATTAAATTAATAAATTAATCTTCAAATTTAAATGTAAGGGCATAAATGGTTTTTAACATATGTTTTTGTCCTTTTTTAAAAAGATCCTATAAGTTGTCCTTAATTAAGAAGGTAGGTGTATGAATGGCCTTTTTTATAAAAATTCTCTAATGGAATTAAAGAGAACGTGTCAAACATGGAAGTTTTTGTTTTGTAAATAAGGATATGATTTATCAATTTATAATTATCAATAATTTACCATAAATAATTTATATTTATAATTATTTGTAAGAATTATAATTATTTCCAAAATTAGAGTGTGCACGGTCTAGAATTCGTGCATTACCCATAACTTACCATAAATAAATAATTGATATTTATAATTATTTGTAAGAATTACAACTATTTCCAAAATGAGAGTGTGCACGCCGCACGGTGTAGAAGTCGTGCATTACCAATAATTTACCATATATAATTGATATTTATAATTATTTGTAAGAATTACAATTATTTCCAAAATTTAGTTGTGCACGGTCTAGAAGTCGATATGGGTCGTTATCTCGTTTATCGGAGTATTCAACCCATGTTATACGTCGATATCCATGTTCTACACAGTACTCGTATAAAATATCAAATGGATCTAGGAGAATGGTCGGTAAGGTGTCGTTAGTGACGGTAATGACCTTCGTTCTATTATAATGTCACTCGTTATCTCGTTTTCGTGTGTCAAATATGAAACTTAAGTTTCCCGATATCATCATTTTACAACATAAACATGTTTTTAAGAATAGAACGACATGGTTAACCCCAAATTTAACGTGTTTGAAAACAATGGATGGTATGATTGATAAAGAACACATGATTTATATAACCTAGAATATAGTGGATTGAATCAAGGATCAGACGGATTTAATTGAGCGACCCTCGAAGAAAAGCCCCTTCTTGTTCTTGGAGTGAGCAAGTTCGATTGTAGAGTGGAGAAGTAGAATCAATGAGAAAGATTCATTCCTACTTTCAACATAATGCTTCAAACCTGCTTGTTAATGGCGAATCAAGGGACAAGGATCACGAATTTGTGTAAACTCTTAAAAATGTGCGGACTGAATTGGGGAAGACAAAAGATCTAATTACTAATTTAACAAATCTATTTTTTAATTATTATTTGGATTGATTTCATTAATTTTTAAAATAAGAATAATTGTATTACAAAAGGTTAGAACATTAATTTTACCTAATATATACATGTATATATTTTAAAAATAATTTATATAAAAGAAGGGTAATATAGTAAATAACAAAATACAATTTAAAAAATGATATAAATAACTTAAACCTGTATAACAGGTAGCAGGTCGTTACGACGTTTACGACACCACGTGGCGCGATTCGACAAAGTGACTATGTAGTCACTTTGTAAAATGTGACTAAGAATTGCCCTATTAACATATATGATTTCTTTTGTAGATGTCTATATTTCACCTTCTCTTTCGATTCTTTTACAATTTTCTTCAATTTTTTTTTACAATTTTCCTTTCTTTTTTCAATTATTTTCTTTTAAACATTTCTTTAATTTTTTTTTTCGGTTCTCTCTCATTTTTCTCCGTATTCACTGTTTTTTTACTTAACTATTTTATTTTACATTTTTTTGCTTTTACAATTTTTTTCAATTATTTTCCACTTCTATCCTCCCCTTCTCTCCCTTTTATTTATAGATTTACATTATTCTTAAATTATTTTTTCTGTACAGTAAATTAATAGATTCTCTCTCCCTTTTATTTATAGATTTACATTATTTATAGATTTACAGTTTTCTAAATTATTTATTGTTGTATGTTTTTAATTTAATTAGAATCAATCAATAGGTTACGAAATTTGAAATCATTTTAATCTTATCTTCTAATATTCAAATTTAAATGAAATAATATTCTTAATCTCATCTCCTATATAAATTTAACGATCTCATTCTACTTTCTTATTCTTTTGTTAATATTAACATGTACGTATGATTTCTTTTGTAGATGTCTACTCTCTCTCAATTCTTTTACAATTTTCTTCAATATTCTTTTTTTTTACAATTTTCTTAAATTTTCCTTTCTTTTTTCAATTATTTTCTTTTAAATTTTTTTTTTTTTTTTTGGTTCTCTATATCATTTTTCTCTGTATCCACTTTTTTTTACTTAGTTATTTTATTTTACTTTTTTTGTTTTTACAATTTTCTTAAATTTCTCTCATTTTTTCAATTATTTTCCTGTTCTCTCCCTCCTCGATCTCTCTCTCTCTCTCTCTTTCCCTTTTATTTATAGATTACTATTTCTTAAATTATTTTTTCCAAAACTATACAGTAAATTAATAGATTTACGAAATTTGGATTTCCTTGACAGGTGTTGTATGTTTTTAATTTAATTAGAATAATCGGTAGGTCACGTCTAATTTTCTTATTGTCTCAATAAAGAAAACAAGAGTATCTATTATGTTTTTGGGGATTTTCTTAGGATAGTTTTTGTGTCGCTTGGACTATTAATAGTTCGGATGTCTAATTGTATCGCTCTGTGTCGCCCTAACTTGATACATGTTGCCTTTTTTTAATATTTTAAAATAATTATTTAAATTTTATTTTATTATTTACTATTTTATCCTTTATTAATTAAAATTAATAATAATATTTAAATTAAAAGAACGTAATATTAGATTTTTTTTAACAGAATTAGATTATTATTTTATTTATATTTTATCTACGGCTCATTTAATTAGTTCACCTTCAAATTATTTTTTTACTACGGTCTGCACCAACTCATTTTATGAATTCACCCCAAATCATTTTTTAACCATGGTTATCTGCAATCGCTCATTTTATAAGTTCACTCCAAAATTATTTTTTTACCACGGTTATCTGTACCTGCTCATTTTATAAGTTCACCAAAAAAAAAATTTAAAATAATTATTCCGTACATTTTAAGGACTATATTATCCTTTTATTAATTTACACAAAATATAATAAAATCAATCATAATTTGTAGGGTGATACTTGGGTACATGCAAAATACCGGTACACACCAATTTTAATTTTTTATTTATATTTTATCTACACCCACTCATTTAATGAGTTCACCTAAAAATCATTTTTTTACTACAGTTATCTGCACCCGCTCATTTTATGAGCTCACCCCAAAATTATTTATTATCACGGTTATGTGCACCCACTCATTTTATGAGTTCACTCCTAAATTATTTTTTTACCACGTTTATCTGCACCCCTCATTTTATGAGTTCACCCCAAAATATTTTTAAAAAAATAATTACATTTAAAAAACTATATTATCCTTTTATTAATTTACACAAAATATAATAAAATCAACCTTAATTTGTATATTTACAATCTGTAGTCGAGCCATTACCGAGTTACCGTCGATTCACCATCAAGTCACCCATATTTTTAGAAAAAAAATCGTAAAACATAATTAAAAAAAAAAAAACTATCGAAATTAGCCACAAATCTTGATTTTTTTTCTTTTTAATTTTTCTCCCCCTTTCTCTTTTTCTCCCATTTTCAGTTTTTATTCCAAATTTTTAATTTCTTCATTTTTTTTCCTTTTACTTTTTTTTTCCTGCCTTTATTTTCAAATTTTTTCCATTGTTTTTGGTATTATTGAATACAATTAGATGTTTGAAATTATTTGTTATTTTATAAATTGTTACTAACTAATATGCATTGTATTATTGATTATTATTCGTGGTATTACTAATAATTATTTTTTGTATTACTGAATATAATTAAATGTTTGAAATTATTTGTTATTAAATAAGATATTACTAATTACTGTTAATGGTGGTTATTCTTTATTGTGTTACCGACTATAATAAAATTATAACTATAATATTATTTTGTATTAAAATTAAAATAAATACACATAAAAATGGAAAATAAAGGTAGGAGAATTAAAAAAAATGTAAAAGGAAAAAAAAACGAAGAAATTAGAAGTTTGGAATAAAAACTTAAAATGGGAAGAAAAAAAAAAAAGAGGAGAAGGAAGAAAAATCGAGATTTGTATATAATTTCGATAGTTTTTTTCTTAAAAAAAATTATGTTTTACGATTTTTTTTCTAAAAATATGGGTGACTTGGTGGTAGACATGCGCAAAACAGAACCGCCAAATCGGCAAAATCGCCGGTTACGATTTACAAACCGAACCGTAACCGAAAAATGGCGGTTCGGTTTGACATTTTGACAAACCGCAAACCGCCGGTTTTGACAGTTAACCGGCGGTTTGGCGGTTTTTATAAAAAAAAATATTATTTTTTAATACACAATTCTTCTATTTTTAATGTATAAATTTAAGTTATATAATTTTTATTCAATTCTAGTAATGTATTTTCTAAAAAATGAGTTAAAACGAATAAAAAACGAACGAAAACGGAGTGAAAACGAGCGAAAACGAAGATAATATTAAAAAAAAACGGCCAAACCGACGGTTTTCAAACTGAACCGCCGGTTCAAAAACCGTAACCGTAATAGCGGTTCGCGGTTCAGTTACGGTTAGCCATTTTTGAAAACCGTAACCATCGATTTATAAGCGAAATCGGCGGTTTTCAACCGGCGAACATGTCTAATTGGTGGTGAATCGACGATAACTCGACAATGACTCGATTGCAGATTGTAAATATACAAATTAAGGTTGATTTTATTATATTTTGTGTAAATTAATAAAAGGATAATATAGTCTTTTAAATGTAATTATTTTTTAAAAAATATTTTGGGGTGAACTCATAAAATGAGAGGTGTAGATAACTGTGGTAAACAAATAATTTGGGGGTGAACTCGTAAAATGAGCAGGTGCAGATAACAGCGATAAAAAATTATTCGGGGTGAACTCATAAAATGAGTGGGTGCAGATAACTGTGTTAAAAAAATAATTTGAGAATGAACTCGTAAAATGAGCGGGTGCAGATAACCGCGATAAAATAAATTATTCGGAAGTGAACTCATAAAAAGAGTGGGTACGTATAACCGTAATAAAAATTGATTTTTGGGTGAACTCATTAAATGATCGGGTGCAAATAAAATATAAATAAATAATTAAAATTGGTGTGTATCGGTCAAGTATCACCTTAAATATATATAATAAATTTAAAATTAGATTATTATTTCTTAAAACTCAAAAATATAATTTTGGAACGATGAATATATGGGAATTAAAATAAAGATTATACATTATTATTAATTTTTTTATTAATTATGTGAGGATAAATTTGTAATTTTATAATTATGTATTTAAAATTATTAAAATTAATTTAAAAGTGATAATAAGTGCAATGCAAGGCGATTGATAGGTGGCAGGTCATAAAATATAAGTCATTAGATTTCAGATCTGATGACTCAAATTAATGGACTGTTGATAGTTTGGACGACACATGTACTATCTTTAGAAGACCCCATGTTTTTTATATCTCAGTTTATTTTTATTGTTTTGATCTCAAATTCAACATCGTTTTTTTATTTAATTATTTTATTTTACTTTTTTTGCTTTTACAATTTTCTTAAATTTCTCTATTTTTTCAATTATTTTCCTGCTCTCTCCTCTTTCTCTCTTTTATTTTTTATTTATAGACAGTTTCTTAAATTATTTTTTCTTTTAAATTAATAGATTTATGCTCGATAGTTTATTTTTTTTTATTGTTGTGAGATTTATAAATTAGAGTGATGAGAAAAATAAATTTAATCAGTGATGTAACCACCTTAATTGTAACCACCTTAATTGCAAGTGCTGACGTAACCACGGCTCATTTATATATTTTATGTAAATATTTTTTTTATAATATATATGTACTGCTCAGTTATATATTTTATGTAAATATTTTTTTTATAATATATATGGACGGGTATTCATTTTTTAAAAATTTTTTTTTTTAAATTTATTTGACTTTATGAATCATTGTTGGAATATGAATGTATGTATAATTTTCTTGAGATATAGGGTGTAAATGTATTTTAAAATAATTTTAAAAACTTTCTGTATAAAGTATTGGGGAGAATTTTAGAAAATTTTAAAAACATTTCAAAAATCTATGTGAATGATTTTAAAAATAATTTTGAAAATTCTCCACGATAACGAGGAGGTAATTTGTAATACTTTTTAAAATCATGAATTTTCATCCGATCTAGAAAACTTAGTCCAAAAAAAATTTATATTTAAAATTAGTATTTAAAGTTTAATTTGAGAAATATAAAAAAGAATGGGCGACTTTCATTTTTTATATAATAAATTTCAAAATTTATGTTAATTTAAATGTAATTTATATAGTTTATGTAAATAATTTTTTATAATATATATGACAGACATATATTTATTTTTTTAATTTTAAAAACTTTTTTAAGATATATAAAATAAAAATCAGAGAGAGCAAGTGTATTCTAGAATAATTTAACAAACTTTATTTGAAAAATTTTTAGTAATTGTCAATAGAAAAAATTTAAAATCTTCCAATAAAATGTCAACTCTATAAATATTTATAAACTCTATAGATAGAGATGCATATAATAACCTATATAAAATTATTTTATAATGTCCATTCTTATTAAAAATATTTTTAATTTTATGATTAAAATTATAATTTTATTAATGCACATTTTATTAATATATTAAAAAATATTATAATATATAAAAATATAAATACAATAATATAGATTCAAATTTATAGATATGTTATAAATATATTAGAATAAAAAAAATAAATTTATTCTCACATATTCAAACAAATGAAAAAGATATAAAAATTAATATAGTATTTAAAATTATTATTTTAATAAATTAACTCTAATTTTAATAAATCGATCGGTAGAGACAGTACTTCTCTCTTAGTTCTGCATAGCGCCGACTAATGAACCATACGTAGTGTGCAGTTACGAGAGTTTGCAACTGCACTAGAGGTTTATTTGACGACGTTGAAGAATGAACCCTACGAGGGTTTGCAACTGCACCAACCCTACGAGGGTTTGCAACTGCACTAGAGGGTTATTTGACGACGTTGGAGAATGAACCCTACGAGGGTTTGCGACTGCACTAGAGGTTTATTTGACGGCGTTGGATAATTTGACATGTTTCAAAAATGGCTGATGATGATGATGGAGGCTTCGTCTTCTACTGATCCGTGGGAGATCTTTTTATTGATCGATGATAGATAGGAGTAGTATTTGATTTTAATATAGTTTCAGCTTCAACGTTAAAAGTAACAAAAATTTGGCAAGAAATTCTTAGGTTAATTCTGGATCTCAAATTGCTTACAAAATTTGTCCATTTTTTGATCAAATTTAATTATAAATTAAATAATGGCCAAACAATTGCCTATTAAAATGGCGCAATAATTAAACTTATTTCCAAATATAACGGTTCCCGTTTTCGTTAGCTTTTGGCTCGTCACTGGTCGATGGCTCGTGGTCGAAGGTATAAGAAAAAAATGAAATAAAGTGGGAGATTATTCCTCACCACACACGATAAGGAAAGAAGCCAAACATAATCCAACCACAAAAAAAAAAAATCATATGGCAAAACTCCATCAATGACTTTTAAGTTAGTGCAAGAAAAGAATGAAAATGAAGTGTTTATCTCTATCAAATTCTGCAACAATTGCTTATGGATATGGTAGGAAGCAATCATCTCCTCAAAGCTTATTCAAGTGGGATTTTGGAAGAAATAAAAACACTAAACCAGAGCCTAAGTATTACGAACAAATCGATCTCCCATTTCCTCCTTCTCTAGTGGCTAAAACATTCTTGAAAGGTACTTCATTTTTTATTTTTGTTGGTTTATTGTATAGGAATCAAGATTGGTGTATTTGAGTGAGGTAGGGTGTTTTAGTCAAATGTGGTCTCTGGGATTGTTTGAGTTTAGTTATGGTGGTCTTACTAATACAATTTCATGTTTAAATCGCATCGAAAATCAAAATATAACTACGTGCTCTCTGTACGATTGAGTGTCGGATTTATTCTATGTTTACCCTGCATGACACTGTTTTATTATCATGAAAAAACACATTATTCCCATTTTCAGGCAAGGAGCTAAAATGCTGCTACAAGGCCACCATAGATGGATTCAGTGCCACTGAATTCCACAACAAATGTGACTTCAAGGGGCCATGTGTTATCATTGGCTACACAAACAAATCACTCAAATTTGGGGCATTCAGTCCTGAAGGATACCGAAGCACAGACGATTACTACGACTCATTTGACGCATTCTTATTCTATTGGCCCAACGACCACGAAGACCAGCCTACGCTGTTGCCCAAGGTTGGTGGAAGCGGTGCAGCCCTCTTCGACTACGCACGTGGCGGCCCGCAGTTTGGAGCAGATGGGCTTCTGATCGGGCCGCCACTGGCCCCGGTAATGGGTGGTTTTGCGGGGCCGGATACAAATTCAGGAGTTGGTGATTTAAGGCAAGCAAAGTCTAGGTTAGGATTATCTTATGCTAAAAGGCCAGATGGGAAGGAGTCTGTGTTTGGGGATGAGTCTAGGGCTAGTATTGATGAAGTGTTGGTTTTTTGTAGCCCTCAAATTGCTAGTTTGTATTAGGTATCAGATGCACAACGCAATTCAAGTGTATTTTTAAATGATCATATGTGAAGAGTAAGTATCATCAGATATTATACTATCATACAACAACCAAAAGGAAAATGAGGATACAATTTATTGATCTGTATCTCTGATTTTGTTACTTATCTATTTATAACATTCCTTGTATACAACTTTATTATGACTAAAACTCAGTGTTAAAACAACTAATACTCTTCAGTCTAGGCTTCAAGAAACTGCCTAATTATGAGACGTTCATCAGTCGAAAGATCAGGGTCGTCACCAGTTAATCTGTTCCGAATTGCAGAACTATCATCGAAAACCTGAAGCATTTCAGCATACAAATCAGGAGTGTTCCATTAGCCATTATAACACTACACTACTCGGCGAATTCAAGATGATCAGAGGACTGTCTATACATAAAGAAGGGAAAATGTACCTCTATGTAGTTGTTAACTTGGCCCTCTTTGTTAGGAGAAGTTAGAGGCTCATTCCCATTAACTGTCCATTCGCCATCCACAATGCACTTGTATTCGTATTTCCCTTCCTGTACGAGGTAAGAGTTCAGTATCTCGTAGAATTACAGAGTTTATACGGTAACAATGGAACAATATTTATCCATCATGGCTCAGAATTCACTCACAGGCAATTCTTTGTGTAGAATCCATAGACCATGTTCTTCATCATAGGACAAAGGTATTCTCTGCTAAGATAAACAGAATACTTTAAGTACATGTATCAAGCAAGAAGAAGCTAAAATTTCAAGTAATTTGATATCATCAAACGTAAAAAGGTGATCCAGTCATAGAGATGTGATGGACAATAAGATAAGCAAAATGCTGCTATTTTTTCAATCTTCAGCAAATAAAAGGCAAAGATGAACCATTGTTTTCAAATTACCTGGCCCCATCCAATGTCGAGTCCGGAGATTTCTACTACTTTACAATTATCACCCTTCCATTTCAACTTCACAGGTTGCTTTTTCAGACCTGTAAGCTTTAAACCAGACAAAAATTCACTAAACTATTTGCTTAACTAAAGCAAGAAGAACAAGAAATCATCGTAGTAAATGCCGACAAAAAAAATAAAAAAATAGAACTCACAATGTCGGCTGTTGCACTTTTGATGGCCTCTAACTTTGGAAAGCACGGTCGCTTACTCTGAGACAGAGAAAGAGTGTTAAGAGACCAAATCATAAAATAGTCTCTGTGTCTGAATGCCAAATTAAGACTCGTAGGATAGCAGGTGAGAATTACCTGGAGTAGTTTATATGCTTCTTGGAGGTTATAGCCTAGAACCCAGAACATGTAAGCCACCTATTGTTCATAACAAAATCCATTACATTACTACCACAATATTATATCAAAAACCTCGAAAGAGGGAAAATCTAGTTTGGTATTCGTACAGCAGTTGCAGGTGCTCTTCCAAGGCCAGCAGTGCAATGTATATAGGTCACACCTCCATTACGAATTATGGCCTTGTGGAGTATACTTACAACTGCTGGTAGACGCATTCGTAAATCGAAAGCATCAAAATCCCTGATTCAGAATCACATTAAGAATATGTAGCATAAAACTACAGTAAAGGCTATTATTAAAAACATGGTTTTGGTCAGCATGGAATTCTGGGACTACCAAAAGGTAAGTTTTTGACAGGTTTTGACCTCTAAACGAATAGACATAGATCGAATGTAGCTCAAGCATATAAATGATCGGCAAAATTAAAATATTTTAGTGTTCAGAAAACTCAAGTATTACTCAAATCCAATCAACCATCTTAATGAAGGATAGAAACGAACCTAATTTCAGCACGCAAGTGTTCAATGTCATCACAGCTGTCGGCATATGCACGAATGGCAGCAATATCAACACTAAAGTACCTGAAGAACTTTATTTAAGGCCAAAACAAATTACATTTCTAAGTGCCCAAAAACATAGCAGAATAATCCCATAAAATATAAATCGATATCTGAACAAAACAACCAATTTATTTGGATACTCAAGATCAGAATCTTGTTGTAAGCAAAATATAGTTTTCACTCCAATGCTGCGAAGCTTGTCAACATCATCCGGAGTCTGTCACAAGTCCATGTAAAAGAAAATTAGAAAATAAAAATACAAAAGACATTTCTATCATAAGATGGCAAATCTTATTACCTGTAGGCATGAACCCACAATCAAGTCTGGCCGTATGAAGTTGTAGTTCATTCCAAGTTCATGCTGATAGGTTAACACTGTATCCCAGTACAATTGAAGTGAAAAGTTAGATCAATTATGGCATTCAGAATCAGAAATTAAAAGGCATACAGAATCAGAAGTCGTTAAAAAGTTAATTATTGCAAACATAAGGGAATGGCTAGCTTACAAGTTACCAAATCTATTTATAAATACTATGCCACCACAACGGGACCAAGAAATACAGCATGATCCAAGAATCGTACAGATAAAAAGGTGCAGTCCTATAAATACAGTTTTTGAGTACACAAATTACAAGTAGTAGTATGGAATGTACAAGATCCTAGACAAAAATAAAAGCTATATTTACTAATTTACCAAATCATGCCTCTGAGATGTTACAGAATCCCAAGTAAAAACAATTAAAGTCCATTTGGCTGAGCTTATAAGCTCCTTGAAATAGCTTATAAGATGTTTAGGAGCTTTTAAGCTCTCAAAAAAGTGTGGTAAAAAAAAAAAAAAAGAGAGAGAGAGAGAGATTTTTAACAGCTTATAAAATCTTAAAATAAGCCTATTACAGCTTATAAGCTCAAAAAAAGTACCAACACGCCGATTTATTTTTCTAAAATCTTTTAAGCTATACTTAAATAATACAGATTTTTTATACTAATTTGGATTTCTAAAAGCTCCGAAAATGTAGATAGATGCTGAACATACCAGCTCCCATAGCTGCAGTCATATCATGACTGTAAGTTTCAGATTTCTCTTCGGCTTTCGATGTCTCATTTTCTGTACTGGGCACCGAACCAGATGCCGCCTAAAAATGTATGTCACGAAAATCAGCTGAGTAGAGATAACTAGTGTGGCTTCAACTTCACATATTGAATGCTACAAACTACATGGCTGTTTTTCTTTAGGAACAAAATGAGGAAAAAATATACTACTAATTATTATAAAGAAAAATACAAGGTACCAAAAATTTAGCTTAAAGGTAAAACATTTCCAACACATTTTGACCTTGCAACATGAAATGTAGTATCAAAATACGATTTTGGTAGATACAAGATAATTAATCAACCAAATACACATCAAAGATTCTTAACAAGTGTTTTCCTGTAATTTACTAGGAAAAAAGAATATTTAATCAAGAAAAAAAAAACTAGAATCTTATGTAATAATTCCATTAAGGAAAATCAGTGGAAGAACAATTCATTCCTACATACCTCCCTAACAACAATACGGCTTCTGGATAAATCAATGCCTTTTCCCATCCCCTGAATCAAAAGGAAATTAACATTAAACACATCACAGTAAAACCAAATATACAAAAAAGGAGAAATACTGATTTCCAATTCTACCAATGAAGAAACAGGGCATGAGGGCTTTCCAGAATGGCTTCTCAAGCTTAGCAGAAGCAGATCAGAGGATCTGAAAAAATGTCGAAACACATTTAACAAACATGTAATATGCATTAGAAAGACAGCATTTTTAGCAATCAAGAAACACTTAAAAAGGCAAGAAACCTCGGAAGATTGTGAAGGCAGTTCATCTGGGAGTGTGAGGAAAATCAAGACTAAAGAAAGAAAAAGAATCAGCTTAAAAAGTTGAGTGTTGAGTTTCAGTTTGCGGTGGTGGGACTAAGATATTTTTATGGCACTTTTTCTAGTTTTATAAATAAATTGATTTTACGAGGGGTTTGGCGTGTACTACAAATGAAAAGAGATGTACCTTTTTGATTGATTCTCCTACCGACATCTGTGGAGTGAGAAACATATAAATAAATGTTCTTTTAAAAAAATCACATGAAAGGACAAATGTATAGTTTTCATTCATTCTTGGTTGCATAAACTTTTATGTGGTGACACATATTAAAAAAAGTATTTTATTTTTATTAAGGAGAGTTTTGAGTATAATTTTATAAACTTGTATATAGGGGTGGGAATGAGCCAGACCTTGGTAGACTTTAAGAAAAAAAGTCTGGCCTGTTATATATTTCTTAGGCCCGAGCCTGGCCCATGGCCTGTCATAGGCTTTTTTTAAGGCTCAAGCCTGGCCTTTTTAATAAATAGCCTGACCCGAAAGCCTTCTAAAGGCCTATTAATCTTATTAGCGTATTTTTTTTTAAAAAAAATGTACAACAATATTATAATCAAATTATAAAAATTAACTATTTAAATCTCAAAATGAAGAAATGGAAGAAATAGAATATTCCAAAAAAAAATATTCAAATATTTTTTCAACTATACTAAATTTTCTTATTTATTTATTTGAAAATCACATATTATATAAGTATATACTTATAATATATATATATATATGTGTGTGTGTGAAGTTATATAGGCCGGCCTGTTGGGCTTAAAAGGCTTACGAAAAAGATTGAGCCCGGCCTATTTAGTTAAATAGGCTTCTAAAAAAGCTTGAGCCTGACTTGTTTATTAAACGAGCCGAGCCGAGCCGAGCTTTAATAGGTCGAGCCGTAGGCCCCTGTCGGGTAGCCTGGCCCATTCCCACCCCTACTTGTATACTCCCTCCGTCCCACAACTGTTTGCACACTTGCCTTATTTGTCCGTCCCACAATTGTTTGCACACCTATAAAAGGAAACTCTCTCATAAACCTCACCCTCACAATATTCACATATTTACACAAAATGCCATTACTTTTTCCCTCTTTCCAATCACCTTTTTACTTTATTAATATAATTTTACAAAACTACCCCTCAACACTCCACTCATTACACTTTTTTCTTAAAAAGTGTGCCCACTTTGTGGTGCAAACACTTGTGGGACGGAGGGAGTATAAAATAAAGTATTGAATTGACTTGTGTATATATAATAATGAAATTTTGTATAAATTTTAGAATATTGTGATAGTAAAATTTATTAATGATTTTTTTCATTTTAAAGTGTGAAAGTTATCAAATTTTTTATACGGCATAATTGAAAATCCTCTATCAGTAACCACAAATTAATCCCTTTCATGTGTTTTTTTTTTTTTTGACAAATGGTATATCAGTAAAAAATTATATAGTTGGTAACTATTTTTTTTGGTTTGGCAATTTAATCATATGGTTTTTATTTTATATTTTTGAAATTGAAGATGTGGTTATGTTCTAACCAATTACTATTGCCCTCCCTACAACATAAGTTGTTTATAGCAACACCTAAAAGATGTTATCTACTGTAATAGCTATAAAATGTTATTATAGCAAATAGGTAACACTTTTAGGGGCGTTGTATTTGCCCGTGCAACCTAAAGTCTAATGTAACATTGTGCAACCTAACGTCTAATGTAACATTTTAATATAGCCTACTGTATGTAACACCATTAATATTTCGTAAATAAGTGTAACACTTTATTGCTAACACCTCAAAATTGTTACATTTGACTTTAAATGTATCGCTTTTTTATTTAAATGTATCACTATTTTAATAACACTTTTAAAATGTTAGACAACATTTTTTTCAATAATCATAACACTTTAATAATCTAATGTATCACGTTTAATTTTATAAGGTAACATATTTTTAATAAATATGCAACATTTTTAATTTTTATAATTTTACATTTTTAAATAATTATGTAACAATTCTTAAATAATTATAAAATAAAATAAAATCATGATCTACTCAATCACACTGATAAAAAAATAAAATATATTAATAAATCTCTAAAATTTATAATCATGTCAGTAGAATAATAGTAAAATTTCATAAATTGTCATGAACACAAGGTATAGAAATCTATAAAAATACATAGATTGTTGAAACAAACTAATTTAATAAATACTCTACAAGATCTTGCACTTCGTTTTTCATTTTTCCATCCTCTCTTTCATGATCACATGGTTCATTGAAGTCTACATGATCTTGCACTTTTTTTTTTCATTTCTACATCTTTTTCTTGAACATCTCATGGTTCACTTCACCTAAACAAAAGAGTTTGAATATTAGCTGGTGGGACAATTAAGTGCTGAATCAACAACACAATAACAAAATTAAGTACGAGTGGAATTTAAAGAGTTTGAATACTTACTAGCTAGTGAGACAATTACATTTATCTCATCTCTATATTCCACTAAACTATATACAACTAGTGCTTCTCCTTTCTTTGCAAGACTTGAGATAATAGAGTCATCTTGCCTAGTTTCCTGATACTTCCCGAATTAACAACTTAATGATTCTTTTAAAAAGCAACTTAATTGAAATTTGACCAATACAAATCATTGGGATCAAACATTCACAAAGTATCCACGCTGTTTCTAAATCACCGTTCAAATAAAAAGACAAACATGTGGTGATAAAAAAAAAAATCACAAAGTGAACCACAAAAATTGATAGAAGCATAACAAATATAGTGAAAGAAATAAGAAAATTAGTAATATAACCACAACTAATGTACAGCACCTGAAAGATAGCAGCAAACTGTTTTTTACAGCAGTTTTTTGACAGCACAAAACAGATGTTTAACAGCAGAAATTATGTCTTTTTACAGAAGGAAACTAATCCGTTTTAGATCCTTTCTCAGGCCTATTTGAAGCTTATCAAGAAAGTTAAAGTACAACATACTCACTATGACACGATACCCGAAATGTATCCGGAAACAATCAGAGCTCTGTGATTAAAACATAATACCGGTTAACTCAAAAGAACTAAGGTGTTGGAAATTACGCAACTTTGATATACACACTCTAAGGATTTTATGTACACCAGAATATTTTATACAAATGAAAGCTCTAGTGCATAAAGATTTGATCTAATTCAACAAGTTAGATTTAAAAGCAATGGAATAAATGTGAGCAATCAACAAGTAATATTACTTTAGAATAAGGTTTTTTAATATACGTCAACTTGAGTAAGTTACTACTTGAAGATAGATTTCCTACCTTGTAATCTTCAACTGCATTGAAAAAATGTGTTAGATTATTATAAAATGAATTAAGTGAGTAATATTTGATATCTACGAGTTCAAGCTTACAGTTCACTTAATGTGACAGAAGTGTAAGTGTATCAATAATCGTTGATGGATGAGTAATTGTCATACAAGAGCACACTTGGATATAGCTGCATAACAATACTGTTAAAATAATAATAAATGAAGAATTAAATATTTATATGATTTCTAAGGCCAAAGGAAAACATAACAAGCGATAACTCAATGAAATCAGGAATCCAGGACATGGAATAAACAAGAACTTATCCAAAAATTGAATAGACTCACCATACTATATGACGTCCTGGGCAACTTCATCAGATACTAGCAACCCTTCAGTACTATATCCTACGACAACCTTTACTTGCTCATTATGAAAATCCTTTCAGAGCTACAAGTTCAATATATCGTATCTGTAGTTTCAAATTTCTGCTGCCAAAAAATCTTAAAAAAAAAAACAATTATAGGAGCTTTGGTCACTTGGATATTACGTACATCAGAAGAAGAAAGTAACATAAACGAATTATCAAATTAGTTTCCATGAAAGTAAAATGGGCAAATTACCACTTTCACCCTTAGTCACAAGGTTCCGATTAACAACGCACTCGTAGCTAAACAGCAATGAGAAGCACATGAAAGAACAATCCACGTGAAAGGCTCTTATCCTGCAATACAAAAAAAATTCAGCTTGCAAGAACTCCAATAAAAGAGAGGGTGGGGCTGGAAGAAAGAAAGTGTTGCAGTATACTCGTTATGCATCTGTTTGATTTGCAGCAGTGCAGGCAATTGGGCAAGTATTGTATCTTCGTCCTTATGTCAATGACTTTAGTACTGAATGGGCCGTCTCCTCTATTATTTTACCGACTCTTTGATCAGTTTTCACAACTTATATATTGGAGAAAGAATTACCGACTTAAAACTATGAAACGATACCTCTCTTTAATCTTCACCAATATCATCTCCTACTTGCCAGCATCCTTTAGGAGGACAGTTACAGAAGCATTTCAAGATGGTAACTATGTTGGACTCATTGGCATCGTTGTTTCGTTCTTCTTGCTTGTCCTTAGCATTGTATATGTTCAGGAAGGAGAGAGAAAAATTCCGCTCAATTATGCATCAAGATATAACAATGGAGTTGGGGGCCCTCAAAAATCTGCTTACTTACCCTTTAAGGTAAATAGTTTAGGGGTGATGCCAATTAATCATCTTCTCTACTTCATCCCTAGCTCTTCCAGGAACTCTTGCGCGCTTTACTGGTGTCAATTTTCTAAAGAAGGCTGATGTAGGTTTAAATCCTGGGGGTCCATTGTACTTGCCAACAAACATTTTGATGATAGCATTCTTTAATTACTACTACACCTTTCTCCAATTGGACCCTGATGATGTCAGCGAGCAGTTGAAGAGGCAAGGCACTTCCAACCCCTTGTCCGACCTGGAAAAAGTACCACTCTTTTTATCAAAACGGTTCTGAGCCGAATATCTGTTTTGGGTTCTGCATTTTTGGCAATTCTTGCTGCTGGCCCTGCTGTGAACGAACAAGCCACACACCTTACGGCTTTCAGGGGATTCGCGGGTACCTCATTTCTCATTCTTGTTAGTTGTGCAACTGATACCGCTAGAAAAGTTCAGGCTGACCATCCATTTGTAAATTCTGCAATTGATTAATTAGCATGTTAAACCTCATCAGCTGCCAAAGAAAAGCTGCAACAAACCAGAACAAATAAATATTACAACCAAGAACATAGCATCCAGATTTCAAGTTTCAGCTAATCCAGAAATCAAATTAATTTATGAGAAAAGAAAACAAAGTTAACATCTCATCAACTACTAAAATGAAGGACAAACCACTCAATTACTCGGGAGTATCTTTCTATAGATAAATAGTTTTCTATCTCCATCGTTCTAAAAGTAATAATAGTGTCATCTGTTGACTAATAGTCGACAAACATCGAGATTGTATAATGAAAATCACAAAGATATAACTATTAGTTATCACCTGACACTGATCTATATCATTGATGCCACTAAAAGATAGCTCGTTGACAAGATTGCTTGATGGACACGTAATCGATGGGTAATCCGAGCTAGCATGTTCAAAGGAAGAGTTTGTTGTAAAATTTTCATCACTCCACCGACTGTTTCTTTCACAATATATTTCTTATATGGCTGCAAAACCAATCATCTGAACTTTGCAGGCTCTTTTACTCTCTTGGTGCACCTACCAAGAAGTGTGTGATGTTCTTGGACTTGTTCTTCTTCCATCTAATTTTTATTGTTAACCGAAATATTATAAGAAAATTTTCCATAACATCATGAATTTAACTATATTTATTAAATTAAATTAAGGAAAATGAAGCTTACAAGTTTCGTTCAAATAATTCATTAGATGTCTTATAATTTCTCTGTGATTTTCTTTTACGAGTTTATCTATACAATGTTGCTTTAGATAGGAAGAAGAACAAATCCAACATGCCCTTGTAGTATGATGCCATTAAATTTCAGCTTAAGATTCACTAAAAACACCATCAAAATGAAAAATAAGAGAACATTAAAACCACAATTCAATTAACATATGCACAAAATTCAAGCACCAATGTCGAAATTAGAAATCAGAAAAGCAGGCTAGAGAAACTGGTATCATTTCACAGCGGGTTCACTTGAAATCTTATTCTCTATTTTTGCTTCATATCAGGCCATCAACATGAAAAATAAGATCGGGAGATGGAGTATTAAACCTTAATCGCGCGATGGACGAACCGAAAATTAGTAAGAAATCAGAAGGATATATTCTAATCATGATCAGGCGCGATCGGTCTTGTTCTTCTCAAGCACGATCAAGCGCGAAAGGGTTTTCTTTCCATGTAAATTGGGATTTTTTTAGAGGGTTTCTTTTTCAATTTGTTTCAACTCTTAGTACCATGAAAAGGGGAAATTGGGATATGTAAAAAGGGTTTTAACTTGAGATTTTTTACTACTAACTCCCACCTTGGCCCAACAAAAGCATCTAACTCCCACCCCCCTTTTCTGACAATTTTTTCAAGCATCTAACTCCCAAAATAAAGCAGATTTGTCTATTTTGCCCTCCATTCCAATCAAATATTATATTGGGGATATTGATTCTACTTTCAGTAGTCTTTGCAGAAGTCCCGTACAACGTACAAAATATTGCCAGCTTCCTCTCCCATTTCCGGCGACGTCAAATCCTCCCTTTTTCCAGGTTATGGCCAGCTCCCTCTCCCATTTCATCATCATTTCAGAATTTGAATTTCAAAATTTGAATTTCAAACTAACTTCTACTTCTCATCGTCTCTTTCAAGCTAGGGTTTATCGTTCTTGCCAAGATTTTTCAAATCTGCTATGGAATATGAAGTATTTGGGTACGTAACCCATAATTCGCTTAGTAAGATGGTTTCTCTTAATCGCAATTCTACTTTCACTTTCTTCTTGTCCCAAGTTCTTGAGTCGTGGCCTGAATTGAAGAACAATGTTGAAAACATTTCATTTTTTTGGTCTGGTGGCAGCGTTAGTAATTGCAAATTTGGTGGAGACATTGATGTGAAAAATTTGATTTCTGTTTGCCAAATTACAAATCTGAAACTAGTGTCAGTTTCTATTTCCCAAACTCCCCCTAATCCTCCTTTATGCCCTGTAGGAAATTCTATTCCTGATGCATTTATTGTTGATCATTCTTTATTGCATTCCTCTCAGTCTTCTAATGGTACTGTCCCCACATTTATTTCTCAAAAAGCAAATAGGATCCCATTTAAGGTTATTAAGAAAACCAACCCTAGTTCTCAACCAACTGATTTTCATGGTAAATCTGATATACCTGAGTACGATTTGTGCCCAACTATTCCCCAAAAGCCATTGCTGTCAGATTCTTGGTCCCAAATTATGAATGATGGCATAGGTCTTGAATTTAGGGGTGGGGCTGCTGATTTTAGATGTCAACTAATCAAGTATTCAACTCAAATGGGATTTAAGTTTATTTACACAAAAAATGATCGAAGATACATTAATGCTGCATGCAACGAGTCGTTGACCAGTGATTGTGGTTGGTTTATCAAAGCTAAGTGTCAGCCCGTCACTGGATATTTTGTAGTTTCTAAAGCTAATCTCATTCATAGTTGCGTTGGAAAGTTTGTGAAGGATCGGGCCAATAGAATGAGTCCAAAGATCATGTCAGATTTTGTTGTGCAAACTATTAGGACTGACCCAACTACATGTGGTAAACAAATCATTGATATTTTGAATGATCATTATGGATTGAAGATACCCTACTGGAAAGCATGGCGAACAATAGAGAAAGCGAGGGATCATATATTTGGTAGTTACGATGAGTCATACGATCAATTACGTTGGTATTGTACTGCAATCGAGCGTACTAACCCAGGAAGCGTTGTTATGCTTGAACCCAATCCTAAAACAGGTCGTTTTGAACGTCTCTTTATTGGTTTCAAAGCTTGCATTGATGGATTTCAAAGTTGTAGGCCAATGTTGTTCATTGATGGTACTTTCATGAAGGGTCGTGCTAAGGGTACCTTATTATCTGCTACAGCCAAAGACGGCGACAATGGTAAACTAATTAGCTTCTACATTCATACATGTCGACCTTTTCAGTTGGTTTTTCATGTATTTTTCTGATTTTTTGGTGTCTAAATGAGATTAATTGTACATTCAGTATAATTGGTTGAGCTGTCTTTCATGTATTTTTCTGATGTTGTGTTTTAGACTATACGTTGTTTTGAATTATAAAAGTTGTGAAATTACTTGTTCATTCAGTGGTTTAGTTTGCAGTTTTCCTTTTCAAACTCTATGGAATTCAACATCATATATGGTCAAAACCGATTCAGTGGTTGAGCTGTCTCCCACCTGTGTTATTGGCTGAGCTGTCTTTCATTGAGTTTTGGATGCTGTGTTTAGACTATATGTTTGTTTGAATTATAAAAGTTGTTAATTTAATTGTACATTCAGTGGTTTAGTTTCCATTTTTTCCTTCTCAAACTCGATGGATTTGGTTTGCAGGTTTATTCCCAGTTGCCTTTGCCATAGTATCGGCTGAGAATACAAAAAACTGGGTTTGGTTCCTAGAGAAATTGAGGGATTTCATTAAACATTCCAAGCAGGTCTTTTATATATCGGATAGACATGTTGGTTTAATGGCTGCCTTCCCAATAGTTTTTGAGGATCCAATTCATTTTTTCTGTTTATTTCATTTGTTGACCAACTTGAAAGGCCGATTTTCTAAAGGTTGGAGCAATACTCACCGATCTAACATTGGTGAATCTTTTCGAGAGTGTGCATATGCTCCAACAGTGCGTATATTTGAAGAGAAAATTGAAATTTTAAACAGATTGGTGGCTTGATTGCTGAAGAGTGGTTAGAATCGCTTCCAGTCGAGAAGTGGGCTGTTGCTTATTCCCCCCACATTACAAGATATGGAGAAATGACCTCAAATGCTGCCGAATCCTTTAATTCTTGGATTTCAGATTTCAGGGGCCTGCCCATTACATATATGATAGACTCAATTCGAAGTGGTATGGCCTCTCAATGTTTTTAAGCGTTTTATCAATAATTTTAAGATTTAAGTCAACCAAATTATCTTTGATCCATCTTCAAAACTCATTTAGCAGTGTAAATTCATTACAGAATTTTGGGAAATTTTCATTTTATCATGTTTAGCAGATCCTTCAAAACGACCAATTTGATTATTACAGATTTTACTCCTTATCTCTACAGGCATTAGCAGATGGCACCTCGAACGCCGGGAAAAAAATGCCAATTGGACTGGAGCGTTGTGTCCTTCTAAGGAACAGTGGTGGAACCACCTAACCAATAAAGGTCGTACATGGTCAGTCGTTCCATGCCCAGGTGGGGATTTTGAAGTTGGTTCTACTCCGTCCGTTCGGGTTGATCTAAGAACTAAATCTTGTTCCTGTTGTCAATGGAGAGTTAGAGGTTTTCCTTGCTCGCATGCTGTTGCTGTAATTCGGAAGAACAACCCCAGTGTTTTCACTTACGTCGAAGAATGTTTTTTCACATCAAAGTACCGAGAGTGTTATAGCTTTGACCTTCATCCCATTCCTCAAACTGAAAAGTTTGAGATCCAGCCTAAACTTATTTTGGAATCCAAGATCCTGCCACCAAAATTGAAACGGAAGCCTGGCCGTCCAAAAAAGAAGAGGCTACCGTCATATGGTGAACAAAGAAAGAGGAAGCCATCTCTTTGTCCCCGATGTCATAAAATGGGTCGGCACGACCCCTTCTCTTGTTTACTATCAAGTGTGCCGGGTACCGATCCAGGAGAAACCCATGAAGAGATAAGTTAAATTCCCGAGTAGTGCTTTTTGTTTTTTGATGGTGTAGTCTGTTATCTTGACAACATTTTGGTCATGCCATGCCTGGAGGCAATGAATACTTCAGCCATTAAACCAACATGTCTATAATAGACATGTTTTTGTCGATAACGTAGTTGGTATTGTAATTAAACCACACGACAATTATTGACCTTTATTGACTCTGTCATGTAATTGAACCAAATTATTGTTGGATGCATTTGGGAAATTCTGCTTCGCATTATGTTTTTTATCCAGCCCCAGCATTAGTTCCCAGTAAAATGGACCAGCATCCCAACCTTTATTAAAATCTGGGTGAAGTTCAGAAAAACATAATGTATGTTCAAATCAGTGAAATGTATGTTCAGATTTAGATGTTTGTGTTCAAAATAAATGTCAAATTTAATCAACACATTTGTTCAGATGTACGCCCATATGACTTTTGAAAACATGTGTAAGACGAATCTTTAATGAGATTAACACCATCTTTTCTGTAAAAAATCACGAGGGACCGGTTGTTTTATTGATAAAAAGGGTTTCTTGATTCTGTTGGGGGGCGTTTTTCACATCAATGTCAAATTGCTTTATTAGCTTAATCGACTGAGTAATGGTATAGTTTTATTTGAATTCTTCAAGTGATAAAAAAAATTGAGTTAATGCCAATTTTATTTTAATATTAAAGAGTTTGGGACAATCTAGTTGGATCATAACATCATTCATACAAGTTAACGTATTTTGGAAAGTTATGATAACATCAGTTAACTTTGTTATTTCAAACTTTCTTCAAAAGGACACTTCTTGAAGAAGATGAACAAGAACAAATCCTTGCTCTATGTAGAGGTATAATCTGTTCGGCAGATTGCCATGACAATTTCTACATTCTCAACCCATTTGCCATTCGAGTCTACAACCGTCCCTCCTAGTGTCCTTTTGACTGGGGGTCCTAATATTTAGATATGTATTGCTTTCTTTGGTATGGGTTATGTTTTTTCAAGAAACTCTTAATCAATTGAAGGTTTTCTTTGATTTTAAAAATAGAGAAAGCATGGCGAACAATAGAGAAAGCGAAGGATCATAGTTTTGGTAGTTACGATGAGTCGTACGACCAATTACGTTGGTATTGTACTTAAACCATGGCGAACAATAGAGAAAGCGAGGGATCATATATCTTGACAACATTTTGGTCATGCCATGCCTGAAGGCAATGAATACTTCAGCCATTAAATCAACATGTCTATAATAGACATGTTTTTTCGATAACGTAGTTTGTATTGTAATTAAACCACATCGCAATTATTGTCATCTATTGAAGGCAATGAATATTTCAGCCATTAAATCAACATGTCTATAATAAACATGTTTTTCTCGATAACGTACTTATTGTAATTAAACCACATCGCAATTATTGACCTTTATTGAATTTGTCATGTAATTGAACCAAATTAATGTTGGATGCATCTGGGAAATTCTGCTTCCCATTATGTTTTTTATCCAGCCCAAGCATTACTTCCCAGTAAAATGGATCTGAATCCCAACTTTTATTAATAACTGGATGAAGTTCAGAAACATTAAGTCTATGTTCAAATCATTGAAACGTATGTTCAGATTTATAGGTTTGTGTTCAAAATTAAAATCTGAAAAAATCTAAACATAATGTGCCACCAATCTGGAGGACGAATCTTTAATGAGATTATCACTATCTTTTCACAACAAATCACGAGGGACATTTGTTTTATTGATAAAAGGTTTTACTTGATTTTGTTGGGGGAGTGTTGTAGTCAAGTTAAATTACTTTATTAGCTTAATCGCCTGAAAAATGGTAAAGTTTTATTTGAATTCTTTGATGTTAAAATCTACTAAAATCAATTGAGGGATTTCTTCGATGTTAAAAATACAGAAAGCGTGGCGATGTGGTTTGAAAGCAATTGATATAAGTTGTTGTTTCGATTGAGGGATTTCTTCGATGTTTAAATTCATACAAGTTTATTTTGTGTTCCTTTCCCCCGTCCTACCGTTGTTGTGTCGATTCTACCATTGTAATTATCCTGGTTGATGGCAGGATATTGGGTTCCAAAATTAGTAGATTTTAGTTTGCATCTCAAACTTAGAAGAATGGCAAAAAGGTCAGTACCTGAAACACTCTTTCAAAATATGTCATAAAATTGGACCCTAGCTTAAATTGATTAAGTCTACCATTCTTATCCTTATGTCCCCGATGTCATAAAATTTGACATCGAATGAATGAATAAACCATAAAATAAGTTTAGGTGATGTATGTTTCTCAATAACCCATTTTAGACAAGCGTGTTTAAGTGAAACAAACTTATGATAAAAGTCCACCGTTCTAAGAATATCCAAATTGGAGGTATCAGAGCGGATGTAGACAATGCTGAGAACCACTCCCCGTACAAATGTGAAAAAAATATAAGTTTCTCATTCAGATTCCAAGTAAATGATTTTCTATATGTCCACCACATCATTTAGACCTTTATCTATTATTTTATGATACTTTATCTCGTACTAATATATTATTTGTACGGACAATCACATCACTTGTGCTATATCTATTCAGGCATTATATTGCTTCCGTTTGAACAACCAACATTAACCTGTAACAATTCGTTGAGTTATTCTGTGATAATCAAGGTAAATTACTATATTAACCAAAAAATTAACGAAGGTATTCGAGTTAAACATTTCGAAACATTTCGAATTTCACTAAATAATTGGTCTACTAACCTGCTTGGAATGTTTAATGAAGTCCCTCAATTTATCTAGTGAAAAAAATATAAGTTTCCCATTCAGATTCATAGTAAATTATTTTCTATATGTCCACCACATCATTTAGACCTTTATCTATTATTTTATGATACTTTATCTCGTACTAATATATTATTTGTACGGACAATCACATCACTTGTGCTATATCTATTCAGGCATTATATTGCTTCCGTTTGAACAACCAACATTAACCTGTAACAATTCGTTGAGTTATTCTGTGATAATCAAGGTAAATTACTCTATTAACCAAAAAATTAACGAAGGTATTCGAGTTAAACATTTCGAAACACTTCGAATTTCACTAAATAATTAGTCTATTAACCTGCTTGGAATGTTTAATGAAGTCCCTTAATTTATCTAGTGAAAAAAATATAAGTTTCCCATTCAGATTCATAGTAAATTATTTTCTATATGTCCATCACATCATTTAGACCTTTATCTATTATTTTATGATACTTTATCTCGTACTAATATATTATTTGTACGGACAATCACATCACTTGTGCTATATCTATTCAGGCATTATATTGCTTCCGTTTGAACAACCAACATTAACCTGTAACAATTCGTTGAGTTATTCTGTGATAATCAAGGTAAATTACTCTATTAACCAAAAAATTAACGAAGGTATTCGAGTTAAACATTTCGAAACATTTCGAATTTCACTAAATAATTGGTCTAACATTAGTAATACGTAAGAAATATAATGCCAAATTTCCCTGCACTTTTTCCCATACAGTAATAGGTGTAGGCCTGGCGCTACAAAACTTTTCTCTTGCCACACTCTTTCAATTTGAGAAAATTGTACGGAATTACGATTAGACATAATCTTTACACTACTTCCAAAACTCTTCGAATTTCACAACTACAACTGATATCTGCAATCCCCTAAACCATATCATATTCTTCAATCTGCTAGGAAGAAGTGTTGTTACGAAGACCAAAATTCGTCTACAAAATTTGTTTGCTCCCCAGGTTAGTGTAATTCTCTAAGATCGTCTTCGTTTTCAGCTTGATTTTCTAACATCTACGTTGTTAATGTTTCCCCTGGAATTCTACTTAGGGTTTCTATTACTCAAATGGCACCACGCAAGAGGCCTACGAAGTCCATTCCAAACGATGATGATAACACGAAGCGCATGCACAACAACAACAAGAAAAGAGGTGAAATAACTGTTTTCCCCCAATTTTATAGTTTGAATTTTCTCAAAATGGCATCTTTATGGAATGGTATCTGTACGAAAAACAGGTTTTCAGCCACAGCTTGTTTACATATTCCCGTCTCTTGGGGAAAGAAAATCATAACTATAGGAACAATTATCTTGTTTACATATACCCGGATGCTTGTATAACACTTCGTCAATCTTGTTTTTTTCGTCGAAATTTGTCATACCTGTTATCATTGTAACAGAAAAATATATCCTTCAGTCGTTGGATCAGTAATCTTGACCTTTTTGTGACTATAGGAAAGAGGCCCGCAACATCTCTATCCACGTCCTCTGAATCTCAATCAAGTGACAAAAATTCCACGTTTTGTCATTTAATATCTGTTTGTGTTTTTTGGACCCACATATCTGGATTGTAATAATGCTTACTCTCATATCTGGATTGTAATAATGCTTTAATGCAGATAGTGATCTTCAATTTAAGAAACATAGACCACGCAAAAATAGGAGGAGAGAGAATGACTCAACATCTAAAAATAACTCGGAAGACATTGGTATATAAAATGACTGAATGGGGTATGTTTTTTACATATTTTCGGTGTCTGTACGCCTTACTTTTTTGTTGCTCATGTCTTAGATGTAGATGAGTCTGATGAATGGGTAGATGATGCCCTTGAAGATTCCACATCAGATTCAAGTAGCGATGATGAATTATCACGGAGAATTGATCCCACAAAACCCATAAATTGTTTTGGTTAGTGTTGCCACGGTATCAAATGAAAAATTTCAATAGTGTATCCATATTTATAATTTGTTGGAGGAATGGGTATTTACCATCTATAATATGTGACAGAGTTCGTCTGATGTCTCTTTCAGGTAAGGTTTTGGTGAATCTAAAAGAAACTTATTTCCGTTCTAATCTTAGAACGTTAATTAAGGATATAAATGGCCTTAAATTTTCTGAAGCGCATGTCTGTTGGATCAAAAGAACGCCATTTTGGCTACTGTTTGAGAGCACTTATGGATCCTGTGATAAACAGTTTCTTAAGAGGATGAGAAAGAATGATGATGCTATTAGAAAAATACTTAAGTGCTTTGATCAACAGTCTGAAACCTTTTTTATTGGAGGCAAGATTCTTGAATTGGAGAGGAGGGATGCCCAACTTATTTGGGGGGTCAGTTGTGGAAACAAGCATATATCTTTGAGAGAATCAGACTACACGTTTCCCAAATGGATGTATAGGTGTTTCCCGGAGGAGATAAGAAGACTCCCTGTTTGTCAATTTGTTCTCTACAAAAATCTCATTCTAACCAAGTTGAAAGGAGCTTTACAACGAACTGATATTGACAGCATCAAAGATGTCGCTCGTCTGTTGAGTTTGTTCATCTTAGCTATTCTTCTTTGCCCAAATCAAAATAGTTCAGTTTCTGTGCATTTGGGTTGTTATTTTGAATCATTCACTGAAGTCTGTAATTACGATTGGGCAACTTTAATTGTTGAAATGCTCAGAATGCAAATAAAGAACAGCAAGAACCTTAAAGCAGGAGGTTGTGCTGCTATGTTGCCCGTAAGTTACAATTCCAACTACATATTCTGTTTCATTTTTGTAATAATTCTAAACAATATATTATCCTTTCAAACCTAAGTATTCCTTTTTTGTATGCATAGTTTTGGTTATGTGAACATGCGTCGATCGTTAAGCCAGCAGATAAATTGGCAATCCCTAGATTCTTGAAGTGGGATTTGCGCAAGGTGAACAAGGAGATTCCTCAGCTAAAGCTAATAAAGCAAGTCCAGGTTAGTATCATACGTATATAATTATCATTTTTAATGGTATAAACAACAAATAATTTCTTTCAAACTTAGTATATTAAGCATCTATAATTGGTAAGTGATAATTGTCTCATCTAGATAGAGGTTTTCTTGAATAATCAAGTTTATACCTATTCTTTTCCTCTATGTTCAATAATCAATGCCAAAAAAATGAAGTTGTTCATTTTTTATACATTCCTGTTCAAACGAAGTAAGTTAGATGACTAACCAACAAAATTCCAACGTAATTGGTCTATTCAATTGTTGCCAGATTCGGAAGTTCCACCTGAAGGCAACTGCAGATGAAAAGATTAAGCTTAGGGCTTTGATTGAATATAGAGAAGCCGAGAATCTCAATGAAAGCAGGATTGTAGGAAGAATGTCACCAGAAATTGAAGAAGAGGCAGAGGGAAATTGTTCAGTGAATCAAAATAGGTGTACTAGTATAGTTCTACTACAAAAGCCCAATTCAGAGCTTGGTTCTTCTGGAAGGGGTTTCCCGTCCGGTGAAGGATGTAGTTTCAATGCTAGTATTCAAAGGGGGATTGAAAGCTCTGTGAAGAAAAACCAAAATGTCCCTCATTCAAATGAGGATGCCCCGCTCAGAGCTTCAGAAAATGTAGTTATTGTCCAGAAATCAGGTTGCAAACAAGGAGAAGGTAATAGCTCTAAAAGTCGAAGTAAGTGTTTCAATGCTAGTACTCAAAGGGTGATTGAAACAGATGGGAATACCAATCAAAATGTCCCTAATTCAAATGAGGATGCCCCGCTGATGTCCGAAAATGTAGATAATGGCCAGAAAATAACATGCCCACCAGGAGAAGCCACCGAAAGTGGACCACCAGAAGAAGGCACAGAAAGTCGAAGCAAGATGTTAGGTGACAATGCATGTCATCCTGAAAAAGCCATCGCAAAGGAAAAAAGCCCGTCTCCAGATAGTCATTCCCCGGAAAAGCAATCCATTGTTAGATGTACCTCTCCGGACCAAATTGTCGTGTCCAGCAACAATGAACATCTTGCTTCAAAGGTGTCTAAGCTTGATCCTCTCATTGACAGCAATCCACACAATCCACACATTCATCTACGATTGGATAACTTTGCAGGCACCAACACTGGACACATTCCTCCGTTTATATCTGAGGCACCATCATGGAGTTTGGGGATGACCCAAGATTTTGGAAACCAAGATTTAGCAAACCAAACAATTAACAAAGTTATTGCAGATCTTTCTACTATAGGGGATAACGTTCTTCAATCTGTTGAATGTTCATCCCCCAATGTTGCAAGAAACCTTTTGCCTGAATTGGATAGCAATGATAACCTGGAAAACTTTGTAGAAGTAAACGTCGAATCAGATCATGCAATGTATTCTTTGGAAAAAGGTGTCGGGGAGCTTGAAGCTGTCATCGTTCAATTGAGGCAATCTATTATGGAAAAGGATAAGTTAATCCAACAATTGTCTTTGGAAAAGGTTCAGTTACAGGATCGTGTATCTGAGCTCACTGAACCTCCTTCAGCTACCCAGGTGATGTCTAACCCGGTTAATATTCATTTAATGGACGCAAGTGTGGAACTCCATGTACTGAAGCAAAACAATAAAGACTTGTTGATGGAAAATGCTTATCTTAAGGAATGTCTCGATAAAGTTATTCAGCCCAACCCAGGAGATATCGCTCAGCCTTCAGACACCGGGATTCGAGTGAAAGTAGAAATTTCTCCAACTGAAGTAAAAAATCTGAAGAGGGGTGCTAATCATCCTGATCCAAGTACTATTACAAGGGCCGTAAAAAGGAGAACTGTCAATGATGAAATAATTCCAAAGGATTACACTCCACAGACAAGTACAAAGGAACTAATCATAATTGGTGAAGGAGAACAGGCATTGGGGAAAAATAAGGCGAAGGCTGTCAATCAACCGAAGTTCGTCCTGAACGAAAAAATGCAGGCTGTCAAAAGCTTGAGTAACCACATTAAGGAGAAGCTTTTTGATGATTGGGAATTCAAAGGGCCAGAGTAATTTCCCTGAAATCTTCCTCTAAAATGCATCAGTATATAAACTAATTGTTCAACTTAATTCATTATATTTCTGTTCAATTAAATTTGTTTATTCCCCCATTATTTTTTTCATCAGATTCCTTGTCTGGACGGATAATTAGCCATTAGCCGAGGTCTATGTTCAAAATGTCCTAGATATACTTGAAGAAAGAAGAATTCCTTTTGAGGTTAGCTAATGTACTTGTTATCTACACATATTCTTTAATTTCCTACTCTTGATTTTAGATAATACACTGATGGTTATTATAGGTTATTGATGCTTGGGCGGATATCTGTCAATCTCTTCATTCTAACCAGAAACCATGTGTCAAATACACAGTCACCTTTACTGCCATGTGCTGGGTAAGTACATCCCCTATATACTTAGATGACACTCAAATGTTCTAGTTCATATTTTGCCATTTTTCAATACATAATCGAGTCTCTTAAATGTGGATTTTACTTTTTGACAGTCTTTAATAAATGATTATGGAAACACCAAGGACAAGAATAAGACCACCTTGATTGACAACAGAATTGAAGAGGCATTAGGGGCGGACTGGGTGCTTTTTCCGATTCTTGGGCGAGGTGGATCTCATAAGCACTCCGGATCTTCAGATCATTGGACTCTACTCAAGTTAAATGTTAAGAAGGGCGAGTGGAGGTTTCTAAATTCAATGCTACAACGTTCTAGGAGTCGGGTCGATGTCCATTTGAGAGATGCCCTTGTTGTGGTAATCAATCAACTTCATTCCCGTTTATCCTTCTTCTTTGCTAGAGAATTCATTTAGCTTTTTGCTATAATATTTTTCTGATTATGTGTTGATTGTCATAAATTATATTAATTGACAACCAATGACGCTGTTGGATTATAAACAGGTCAAATATTTTGATTGAAAGTTTAGAGAAGCCTGTAAGAAGCATTATCCAAACCATCCATATATGAAGAAATCTCTACAACTTCCTCAGATCGAGGAATGCTTACAGCAAAAGGAGGGAACTCTTGACTGTGGTGTCATTGTCTGCTACCATATAAAGAACACTATGATCAGTAAGTCGAGCAGGAAGGGAGAGTATTCCGTTACATGTTCTGCAAACTATCGCAAACGTATGGTGGAATTATTTATGGACCCCCATGGTTCCAAAATCTAAAAGGTGTTTATTATGCCTATTTCAATCTGTCCGAAACAATGGTTTTTGTGGTCTTTTAATCTACCCCATACATTTCTAGAATAGTGTGATGTTTTTATGGGGTCTTTTGTTTGTCAAATTTATGCTTCTACTATTTTCGTGCCAGAACAATGCTTTATTTTCTGTTTTGAATAAGATATTTGGGCATGTATGAATTTAAATCCGTTTCCTTTTGTTGGTGTTTTTTGTCTTTCAAATTATAGATCTGTGTTACTGCTTCAAATATTTTCCATTTTCAAGTTCAAAAGATTCCAATGTCTGTTCAATAATTTGAGGAAGCAGTTCAATTTATTGACAGATATCAATGGTTTGCGAATTTGATTATTTTACTTTTTTTTCCATGTTGAAGATGGAATTTCAGACAACTGCATATTGGTTGCTATTTTTGGTTGAATATTTTTCAGATTCACATAATATGAAAGGAACTAAATACGACAAGGAAAACATTTGTGTTTCCCTAATATAAACCAAACCAAAACATAATTATATTAATAATTCCTTACAACTGACAAAATGTGTTTCCCTAATATAATCATTCTTCTAGCATATTCACGGGCTACACAATAACATTTAAAGGACAACAAAATACTTCTTAGACAACCCACCTAAACCATACTTCATAGTACTTAACTAATTACATATAAACACACTAAAAATTTCCTGGGCAAACCATACTAGGAATTACATTGATTATCCTGCAATAGCCAAAGTGTTCCAGTCCATTTCCAACAGCTTCTTCTTGCATCACCCCACTCATCAAATCATAAGAGAACAACGTTCCGACAGGTGCTCTTCTAAACATTATTTTTCGGTTTTCAGGTTTGACGAGATACAACGGTTCGGGTTTGAATGAATAAGGTATAAACTCTTGCGGATTAAACCTTATAGTAAATGTAGACCAAGCCTCGTTGCACCCATACCCTTGAAGTAGAAGAAACTGGAAATCCCTATCCTCATAATTCATATGCCTGACCGGATAAATAACTATCGTATCATCATCTAAAGCATTCATATCCCATAGACCCCACATAATCCTCTCTCCCCATCGAGGTCTTTGATCTATGGGAGGTTCAATTACACCCCAGGAGTCATCTTGGACATTATAAGTTCCAATTTGCCTTGCCAAAACCCCCATTTTGGATACTTTAAAATGAATTTTCCCCCTAACGAACGATGAAAACTTTGAAACTGAACCATCGAAAGGAAAACCCGACAACCTTCTCCAAACGTTCATTCTCGTAGAGTAAACACTAACCTGCGTACTTCGCAAACAATTGTTGAAAACAACGATCCGCAGTAACACGTAGTCGTCTTTCGCAGCGTCGTATCCCATATAGAAAAATGCAGACGCCCAATCTGCAGTTGTATCCCATTCTATTAGTGCATGTGGAATCTCCTTACATTCCGTTGAAACTGGATTCACTATAAACATTCGATCGTTTATAGTTGCAACGCATATCAAACTCCTACAATCTGCAACGATCTCCGAAGGCCCGTCATCTTCAGTAATAAGCCTGTAGTAAGAAAACAAATTGACCCCCCTCCTCCTGTAAACAACTGGTGGAAACGATAACTGATCTTGAACGATCGGAGAGAAATTATTCTGCATTCTCATCTTTCGAAGGTGGACGTTCGTAAACTCACTAGATGAAATCATGGAATTCCATTCCATGCAAACCACCTTCAGCCGTGTAGCATCCTCGGGGAGTAACATCGAAGATATCTCCTCCTTCAAATCAAATGGCATTGAAGACAAATCCATTTTTGTGGTGAATAAATTTAGAAGCACTTTAAAACAGTGAATGAAGATGTCAACTACAATATTAATAGGACTAGAGTTATAATAGAGATTTGTTAGGTGAAGGAATTTAGTGGATTTCAGCCGTATTTTTTTTTGCCATTAATGTAGTAATGGTGAAACTAATTAGATGTGACTCATTTCTGCTCTCACAAGATATGGAAATCCGAATTCCCTTCTCCCACCTGTTCAAGTAATTGATTCAAGTAGTCAAATCGATTTTATGGCTCTTCAAAATGGGTGGTTAGTACATTTAATCAATTAAAACTTCAACATTTCATGGTTAGTATATTTTATGGTTTTTTAAACTACATCATTTTTTTTCTATATTTTTTAATGTTGCCAATTATGCTTGAACTCCTTTTATTTTAATTTATTCTTTTAACAAGATTTTATTTCCAAGATTTTAATGTTTATTTTTTTATCCTTTTTAAATAATTATTGATATACAAGATGAAAAAAATACATTACACAGTAACAACTTCACTAAAATGACTTTTTTTTTTTATTAATAACACATTTTACGAAAGTACCTAATAATATGTATTACTTTTTTTTTTCACCCATAAAATATACAGAATATTCCTAGGGGTTTGTTATACATTTTATTATTGTTCTTCTACCCAAAAAGAAATTAATTCAATTTATATATATCATTATTAATTTAATATACTAGCTAGTATTAATAGGCCATACTAGAAGTTGACTTTAAAAATCAAATCCAATCTTCCATTAGTCATTCAAAATAATTAATGTTCAAATCAATTGAAGGATTTCTTTGATGTAAAAAATCAAATCCAATCTTCCATTAGTCATTCAAATTAATTAATGCTAAAATCAATTGAAGGATTTCCCATTATAAATAATAACAACCCAAGCTAATATCACTCACTTTCCTACTTCGTTTCTTATACCAAATGAATTTCCTATCCATTCCAATTGAAATATCAGAAGATATAGCATCCAGATTATCGCCAAGACATGCTACCCGTTTAAAAACGATTAACATATTTTGGAGAGATATGATAACATCAGTTAACTTCGTTAATTCTAACTTTCTTCGTATGATTGAAAAGAACTGTTTTTTACTAATATATGATGAAAGTGTTTTTTTTTCTCCTATAGCTTATGAAATTTCAGGCTCATCTTTCAAAAGGACACTTCTTGAAGAAGATGAACAAGAACAAATCGTTGCTAAGATTTTTGGAATTATTTAAATTATTTGACCATTTTTATTTAATTGTTAAAGTATATTTTTTTTTTTGTAATTTTCATATTTTAAATTTTTTTCTTTAATTTGACCATTTTTATTTAATTGTTAAAGTATATTTTTTAAATACTTTTATATTTAAATAAAATGCCAAAAATATTAAATTATTTAAACGTGTTTATTATATTTAAGCAAACTGATTGCTATTTTTTTTTTTGGAATTGTTTAAATATTAAATTATTTAAACGTGTTTATTATATTTAAACAATTTGAATATAAAGTTATTTTTCTATAATTTGTGTTGAAAAATATTGTCCCGATTTTAATTTCTTTAAATATTTGCTAAGATTTGAATATATTTAAGGGAGAAAATTAAGGAATTTTATTTGACCATAGTTAATCTAAATTAATTACTAGGATAAGTGACATTCATCTAAAGGGTGTAACAGAAGATGTAACACCATTGTGTAACAGGAGATCCCGTCCCACTTTTTAGGGACAAACTAAAAAGGAAAGTATGAAAACTTTTCAGGGACGGAGGGAGTATATTATTTCAAGAAACAACTAAACCATCTAACTTACCATTTATGTTGGGTAAGTTGAGAGATGAAAGTGTTCAACCTCTTACAATGAAGTTACTAATACGGCATGCATTTTAGAAGTGACTAACATGACCTGAAAGAATCTAACATGAGCTATTAAGATGAAGCATGAGATGTTGAATGGTCCTCTCAAAATACAGGTCTATTGTAGGTCTAACTGTTTCTACTAAATAAAGTATCACTCTACGGTGATACGAGACTAACAAAGCGAAATATGTTAGTGTTGGTTCATTGATCGGTTCACTATAATCTGGTTTACAATAATTTAGGTTACTCTACGAGACCAACTAAATAAAGTACATTAGTTTGAGTTGACTAGTCAATTTCACTATAATATAGTTTCTAATGATTTAAGTTATTGTACGATGATACGAGACAAGTGAAATGAAATATGTAAATGTTAGTTCACCGATCGATTGAGCGTTGATTCGTTGATCAATTTCACTATAAAGTGGTTTCCAATGGTTTAGGTTTCTTTACTGTGAAACGAGATCAACGAATCGAAATACGTTATTGTCAGTACTTCATCCATTGAGTGTCGATTCACTAGTCGATTTCATTATCACATACGATAATCTAAATTAATGTACAATAATACGAGACCAACAAAACGAAGTATGTTAGTTTATAGATATCTCAATCTCCAAATTCCTCAAAACATTAATAATAGTGTCTAATTGTAATACAATAATTTCAATACACAACACAAATATAAATTTTGCGATTATGAATACAATAAATCAAAAAGGAAAACGTTAAATGCTGAAATTAACAATTTTAGGGAGACATCTAACACGTGAGGAGTGCAATATTTTACTTAGTAATTTTGTATTTTGCCCTTCTTTTTTTTTTTTTTTGTAATTCAAGAAGAAATTAATTTACAGGGTTTTTTTTTTTTTTTTGAAGATAAATTAATTTACAGGTTGCTCATAGCATAAAGTAAAAAAACCTTGGAACAAGACTTACGTGGCAAAACACTAATTTGTGAAATAACCGTCTTCTTGGCGCGCATAATTATCTGTATTGAATTAAAGAATCAAAATCATTCTTTTGAATCAAAACTCAAAATAGAATGCAGAGTATTCAAAGTTTTACAAAGTGATGAATCAATCGAATGAAGAAGAAGGCCATTTGCATTCTAATATACTTCCAATAAGTAACTGCTAATGCTAATCTAACTAAATCAATTAACTGTCTAACTAACTGAATTAGTTAAGAAATAAACCTAGAGTGAATATTTCTAAAAGGGTGCAAATAAAGAGTGTATTTAACAACTCTTATACCCCCTCAAAATGGGAATGGATGTTTAACAAGCCCATTTTGGACTTATGATTGGAAAAGTCTGCAGGAGGTAGTGGCTTGGTGAGTATGTCGGCCAGATTTTCTGAAGTAGGGATGTGAACAAGTGTGAAGAGACCAGCCTGAATCTTCTCCCTTGTGAAGTGATAGTCCAAGGAGATGTGCTTTGTCCTTTGATGAAGGCAGGGATTATGAGCTATGGAGAAAGCACTTTGACTGTCAGTGTACATGGTTGAAGGCTTTGAATGAAGGACCCCCAAATCATCTAGGATATAATGAATTCATTGTAGCTCACAAGTGGTGGAGGCCAAAGCTCTATACTCAGCTTCTGTAGAAGACCTGCTCACAGTAGATTGTTTCTTGGATTTCCAAGATATTAGAGAGGAGCCAAGAAAAATACTAAAACCAGTAATACTTCTCCTAGTTACAATACATCTTGCCCAATCAGAATCAGAAAAAGCATGTAATTTGAAAGTGATATCTTTGGGATAGAAAACACCATTACTAGGGTTGCTTTTAAGATATCTCAAGACCCTATGAACAACACTTAAATGAGCCATAGTGGGAGACTGCATATATTGGCTAAGGGTTTGAACAGCATATGAAATATCAGGTCTTGTGACAGTCAAGTAAAGTAATTTTCCCACAAGTTTTCTGTAATGACCAGGATTAGTAAGAACAGGAGAATTAACATCAAAACTTACCTTAGAATCCATAGGTGTGGAACAAGGCTTGCTGCCTAAATAACCTGATTCATGCAACAAATCCAAGGCATATTTTCTTTGGCAAAGGGTAAGACCTGTACCATTTCTAGCAACTTCTATCCCTAAAATATATTTAAGAACACCAAGATCTTTGATAGTGAATTTATCATTTAAAAATTGCTTAACACTGTTAATGATATTAATGTTAGAACCAGAAACTATCAAATCATCAACATAGCAAAGAACAACAGTAAAATCACCACCATCATGCCTTGTAAACAAAGAAGTATCAACTCTTGATTGAGTAAATCCCAAGCAAGTCAAAGATGTACTTAATTTAGTAAACCATTGTTTTGAAGCTTATTTTAAACCATACAAGCTCTTATTCAATTTACATACCCTTGTATCACTGGTAGAACAATATCCAGGAGGGGGAAACATGTAAATTTCTTGGTCCATATCACCATGTAAAAAGGCATTATTCACATCTAGTTGGTGTATATGCCAATTTTTAGCAGCAGCAACAGCCAATAATATTCTAACAATGGTGATTTTAGCAACAGGAGAAAAGGTGTCAAAGTAATCTATTCCTTCTTGTTGAGTGTAACCCTTAGCAACTAGTCTAGCTTTGTATATTTCTATAGAGCCATCAGAATTGTACTTGACTTTATAAACCCATCTGCAACCTATACAATTTGTGCCTATAGGTAAATCAACAAGAGTCCAAGTATTGGTCTTTTCTAAAGCTTCAATTTCCTTTTTCATAGCAAGGATCCAATTTTCATTTAGGACAACTTGTTTATATGACTTAGGCTCCTGAATTTGGGAAATAGAGGCTGTAAATTGCTTGTGAAGTGTAGATAACTGACTTGGTTCGTGTTTTTGCACTTGTTACAACTATACGATCCCCACAAGCGTATGGGTTCGTTAGTAGTAAGATAAGTGTCCCAAGTAGATTTTCGTTCCAAGGACTTAATTAAGTGAAAATGAGTCCCTAAAGTTGCAAGTTATCATGCTATTGTAGTAACTAAATGATTATGTTTGGATTTTCGGGAATAAGCACAAAAAATATTAAACTAAATTAACTAAAGTGATGAGAACTAGTGACAAGAAATAACAAACTATCTAACTTTCGTTGGAAAGTGCAAGAGAAGGGTATTGCCTCGGGTGTTTCCGTTTTGTGAGCAATTAAGTGAACTAGTGAACCAATTACATGATTTTACTACGAATTTGGGTCAAGCTAAAGGCTATCACATAAGTGTGCAAACCCCCTCGAAAGGCATAGGTAAACATCGTGCATTGATTAGCAATTATAGGATCTAACCAAATACCATAATCCCCTAAGATAGTGTTTCATAAGCAATTTCAACACGGTTACTAATGCTTATGAAACGCCCTCTCACCAAACTCCTAGACGACCTCTACTCGTTTAATGTCTAAGGTTGTCGGTTTAGCCATTAACCCCCCTCTCGGGTGAGCTAATTACTAATTAACTTCTATTCAATTGATCAAAGCTCACACTCACACTCCCAATCATGCTACCCAACTCTCATTGCAATAAACATAATCGAACATGCTTGCTAATAGGGTTGATCAACCAAATGAATCATCAAAATTACAACACTAGAAACATAAACACCTAAATCCTAAGCTAATCATGCAATTAATACATAATTACACTAAACACCCATCAAAAAATTCACACCCAAGGCAATAAGAGCTTAGCCCATGGTTCTAGAAGAGAATCCCATGGCTACAACAATAAATAACATCAAACTCATAATAAAATAACAAGAGATTGAAGAAATTAAGAAAATACCAAATTGAATTGCAAAATAGAGTAATATCACCTTGATCATGCGAATTTAGCTACAAAACGATGTAATAGACGATGCCCGATGATAATCGTAGCTTGATTTGAAGTAAAAACCACTATTCTATCTAATCTATTGAAGAAATTAAACTAAAAATGAAGAACACCTACAACTATGTGAATGTGTGTGTGGAAATGCTTGTAAAATGAGTAAGACTCCTTTCTAAAACTCAAATTGGAGCTATTTATAGTTGGGGTAGAAGTCTTGAATTAATTTTGCAATTAGGCCCTTGAAATATGGAGAAAATTGGCTAAAAACCCAGAAAATGGGTCCACCCGGTCGGGTGGGTAAGTGGCGTGGCCGGGCGGAAAAGTTGTTTGCGCGAAATGGGCTGGAACAGGTGGCCCGGCCGGGCGGGAAAAGTGACCCGGCCGGGCCAAAACTTCGTAAGTTGATTTTGGCCAAAAATACGCGCAGGGGGTGAACTTATCAAAAAGGTGGGTGCAGATCACTGGCCGGGCGGGTCGGCCCGGTCGGGCGGATACTTCGGCCCAGATTTCGTCCTCTGTCTTCGTCCCTTCGTATCTCGAGCTTCCGAACTCCGATTGACTTGATTCTTTTTTCCATTCCACTCCATTTTTCGAGACGAATCCAATGGTGCAATCCTCGCTTCAGTACAGTGTAGTATGGTCGGTGTTTTGCTTTCAAAATACATCATTTTTCCTACAAAATCGACAAAACACTACCTTTCTCTTATTTTGACCAAAACAATGATAAACAACCAATAAGTCAATGAAATCAACATCAAATGAGCTTCAAATATGCATCTAAATCGTGTAAATTCCACCCGAATCAATAACCTATTAACAGATAGATAATCATGTATAGGATATTGCTTCCCAGAAGAAAAATTCAACTTGGCATGATCAACAGAGGCAGGCAAGTCAGTTTCATAGACTTGCAAGTATGCAGGTTGAGATTTAGATCTAGAAGGTCTAGTATAAGTCTCAACTTCCAGATTATTAGTAGTATCAGGATCAGAGTGAAGATCATTGGGATGGTCAGATGTATCATCAAAAACTTCTGGATTAACAATAGTGTCAACAATAGGAAAAGCATCACAATGATTAATAGGAGATTCATCAACAATATCATCATCAATAGATATAGGAATAGGAAGTGTGTGTGTAGGAGATTCAGTCATGGTTTTAAAGGGAAACACATGTTCAAAAAATTGCACATTTCTAGAAATGATAATTCTGCCAAAAGAAAGATCAAAAAGTTTGTATCCCTTTGTACCAAAAGGGTATCCAATGAAGACACATTTTGTTGCCTGGGATCAAACTTATGTCTGTGGGACATCAGTGTGTTGACAAAGCATAAACAACCAAATGTTTTAAAAAAGGAATAGTTAGGAAGCTTGCCATATAATTTTTCAAAGGGAGTTTTCTGTTTAAGAACATATGAAGGAATTCTATTTATAATGAAAGCAACAGTCTTAATGCATTCACTCCAGAATTTTAGAGGCAAAGAAGATTGAAAGAGCAAAGTCCTAGCAATTTGAAGTAAGTGTTGGTGTTTTCTTTCAACAATACCATTTTGTTGGGGAGTTTCAACACATGAAGTTTGATGTATAATGCCTAAAGTATGATAAAAATCTAATAAAATGAACTCAGTTCCATTGTCACTCAATATTTTTATTTTAACATTAAACTGAGTAAGAACCATGTTGTAGAAGTTTTGTAAAGAAAATTTAACATCACTTTTGGCTTTTAAAAGATAAATCCATGTGCATCTACTATAGTCATCAACAATAGTAAGAAAGAACCTATGTCCAGTGATAGAGTTTTAAGAAAAGGGACCCCAAACATCACAGTGTATCAAATGAAAAATACCAGGAGAAACAGAAGTACTCAAAGGAAAGGGCTTCCTCTTTTGTTTAGCTAAAGGACAAATCATGCAATTGTTGTGTATACTATAAGCTTTTACATTCAGATTGGGAATTTGTAACAAACATTTGCTAGAGATATGTCCTAGCCTCTTATGCCACAATTCAAAGTTACAAGAGTCACTAGTAACAACATTAGAAGAAACAGGAGGACTAATGACAGAAACAGATGGGTGAGCAGTTTGTAACAGATATAAGCCCCTAACTTGTTCAGCAGAACCAATCACCATCTTTGTTGAATTGTCATGTAAGACACAATGAGATGACAAGAAACTGACAATACAGTTGGAATATCTAGTTAAATGGCTAATAGACAGTAAATTATAAGTGAAATCAGGAACATACAATACATTATATAAAGTGAGATGTTCATTTATGACAATATTTCCCATATGTGTAGCTGTAGATATAACATTATTAGGCAATGATATCTTAATATCAACTATAGAGGGAGGAATAGTAAACAATGAAATGTCAAATACCATATGATCAGTTGCACCAGTGTCTAATATCCAAGTAGAAACTTTAATGGTATTGAAACATGAATTAAATGGAAACATAGGTAACATACCTGCATCCCTGGGAGCTGGAATTTCCTCAATATGAGAAGTGGAGGCCCCTGCCACAGAGTGTGGTGTGTCCCTCCCATCATTTAAGTTCTGCATCTTAGAGAAACTTAAAAAATTATCAAAGAGATCGTGAGTACAAAGAGGATTAGAATCCATGGGGTGATTCCTCTTAGTAGGGGATCTAGTGGAGACAGTTGCAGCTTTAGTGGGTTCTTTATTTGGAGGACCTCTAGGGCCTCTCCAACCAGGGGGAAAACCAATGATTTGAAAGCATCTGTCAATAGTATGGCCTAAACCATCACAGTGACTGCACTTAAGGGGTTTTCTTTTATCCTTATAGAATTTGGAATTCTTAGTCAACATAGCAATGGAGTCAATGGAAACAGGCTCAGGGACAGTATTAAGGGCTCTTTGTGACTCTTCTTGAAGCAATAACCCATATATTTTGGATAAAGCAGGAAAGGGAGACTGTAAAAGAAATTGACTCCTAATAGTGCTATAGGAATCATGGAGGCCAACTAAGAATTTCATCACAGCATCTTGCTCTAAGGTTTTGGTCATGAGTTTAGGCAGATCACAAGTGCACCCATCCATAGCCCCACAAGAACATTTAAGAATTGGTCTAAAGCTTAAGTACTCATCCCAAAGAGACTTGAATTGATTGTAGTAACAAACTAAGGATTGAGAGCCTTGAGAGAAGGTACTTAAGGATTTTTCTAAATGATAAACCCTAGTTCCATCAGAGAGTTTATATCGAATCACTAATTCATCCCACACATCTTTGGCAAGAGAAAAGTATTCCAAGGTGTGTTTGATATCAGGTGAAATAGAGTTAAGAATCCATACCAAAACCAGATTGTTTGCCCTTACCCAGGCAGCGTAAGTGGCTGGATCGTCATCTTCTGAAGGAATGTCCAAGGAACCGTCGATCAATTGAATTTTATTCTTCACGCTGAGGCTTCTTTTGATGGCATGACTCCAAGAAACATAATTGGTGCCGTTGAGAGGCTCGAGGACGATGGCCACCGCCGGATTGTCATTTTGGTGAAGAGCCAGGACAGAAAAGGGGTTCTTGGTTGGGTCGAGGGAATTAGGATCGGTGACGGTAGGCGCCATGGATGTAGAAGAGGTCGCCGAACAGAGCAATTACTGAATCGAACAAAGATGGGGGAAACACGATTGGAATCGATCAGCAAGAGAAAAAAAAGGAAAGCCCCCAAGAAAAGGAAATCGATATGAGAATCGAAAGGCTTAAAGCGAAAGCGAACGGATCGAATTGGTCGTCAATTTCATCATGAAACTGATACCATATTGAATTAAAGAATCAAAATCTTTCTTTTGAATCAAAACTCAAAATAGAATGTAGAGTATTCAAAGTTTTACAAAGTGATGAATCAATCGAATGAAGAAGAAGGCCATTTGCCTTCTAATATACTTCCAATAAGTAACTGATAATGCTAATCTAACTAAACCAATTAACTGTCTAACTAACTGAATTAGTTAAGAAATAAACCTAGAGTGAATATATTTAAAATGGTGCAAATAAAGAGTGTATTTAACAACTCTTATAATCTGTCGTCCACTCTCTGTTGCCATGTTTGCTCAGACGGCGGCGCTCCACGAAGGAACAGGGGCGAATCTGGAAAGAGGTGGTACTATTAGTAAAAAATAATGTTTTCATTAATTGAGAATATAATGAGTACATTGAGTATTATATACAATTTGAAGAGGCCCGTTGCTTGCATCTAAAGAAATATACAATCCCTAAGTTATAGGAATGAATAAAGACCAAATCTTATAATTCCTAAATTAGAGGATTTAGATTAAAGACCAAATCCTTGAATTATTTTATACTATCATCCCCCCTCAAGCAAGACGTGGGGTGAGGACCAACTCGAAGCTTGCCCCGAAAGAACTCAAAAAGTGGACGAGGGAGCCCCTTTGTGAAGATGTCTGCTATTTGGAGATCTGAAGCTATGAATTGAGTGTCAAGACGCCCGGAAGAGACGAGTTCACAGACAAAGTGGTAGTCAAGATCGATGTGCTTAGCACGCTTGTGAGCACTCGGATTTTGACTAAGGAAAATAGCACTGTTGTTGTCCGAGTATAAGATTGGACAAGAGGGAATGGAAACACGCAGTTCACCAAGAAGATTGAGCACACATACAATTTCTGAAGCTGCATTTGCCATAGCACGATACTCGGACTCACAGCTAGAGCGAGAGACTGTGGGTTGCTTTCGGGCACTCCAAGAAACAAGATTGCCACCAAGAAAAATCAAGTAACCATAAGTCGATCGTCTCGTTTCCACACAACGAGCCCAATCCGCATCAGAATAGGCAACAAGAGAGGCCGATGAACCACGAGAGAAGGAAAGGCCAAAGGAAGGAGTGCTTTTCACGTATCGAAGAACGCGCTTAACGGCCTGAAAATGATCAACTGTAGGATGTTGCAGATGTTGACTGACAAGATTAACAACAAATGATATATCTGGACGAGTGACGGTAAGGTATTGGAGGGCACCCACCAAAGAGCGATATAGAGTCGGGTCATGAAAAGAGGGACCCTCTGAAGATAACTGGCAACCCGACGCTAAAGGAGTATAGACCGGTTTAGACTCCTCAAGTTGAGCCCTATGGAGGATGTCACGTGCATACTTAGCCTGGTTTAGGAAGATGCCAGAAGGAGTGTATGTCACCTCCAAGCCCAAGAAGTAGCTCAATTTACCCAAATCCTTTATTGCAAATTCACGACCAAGGCGGGCAATGAACGAGGATAACATATCGGCGGAGTTACCTGTTAAGATAAAATCATCAACATATACTAGTAGATAAATAATAGAAGAATCGTGAAAGTAAGTAAATAAGGAAGAATCCGAGCGACTACAAACAAAACCAATACTCAATAAGAAATCACTTAGCCTTTGAAACCATGCACGAGGAGCCTGTTTAAGACCATACAGGGCCTTTTTTAGGCGACAAACATGATTAGGAAAACGGGTATCAACGAAGCCGGGTGGCTGCTCCGTAAAGACTGGTTTCTCCAGAACTCCATTCAGAAACGCGTTTTTAACATCCAGCTGATGGAGGGGCCAATTGTTCAAGACAGCAAGAGATAACACAATTCGAACAGTGGAAGCTCGAACCACAGGGCTAAAAGTGTGAGAGAAGTCAAAGCCTGGAAGTTGAGTGAATCCTTGTGCAACTAGGCGAGCCTTATGGCAATCAATAGAACCATCAGCAAGAAACTTAGTCTGAAACACCCATTTCGAACCGACAACATTTGTGTTAGGGGGACGAGGAACAAGATCCCATGTCTTATTAGCGGATAAGGCAGACAACTCATCATGCATTGCAGGAACCCATTCCGGACGTTTCAAAGCTGATTTAATGCCACGAGTCTCAGAAACAACAGTGAGAGCCTTGAATAGGGTGGTGCAAGCATAATTCGGTAAGTGCTTAGGCTTAAAGACGCCAGATTTCGCCCGTGTTTGCATATGATGGACCGGCTGAGGAGGGGTCGATGCAACGGGTGATTGAGGGACGTCGGGCAACGGAGGTATGGTAGGTGGCGCAGGAGCACTGGATAAGGAAGGTGGGTCAATGGAAGGACACAACGTGCACGGGGAGGGGGACATCGTCCCAATAGGTGGTTGCGTCGGGCTAGCAGGAGTGTCAAATAGCCTGTAAGGTTCAAAAAACTCAGAATTAGTCAACGATGAAGAAACATCGCTAGAAGAAGAATTTGAGAAAGGAAAATCAGTTTCATTAAACTTAGCATGGCGAGAGATATAAGTGCGGAAGGTTACAGGATCATAACAACGAAACCCTTTGTGAGAGCTACTGTATCCCAAAAAAATGCAAGCCTTGCTACGAGGATCAAATTTATTATACATGTAATCGCGGAGACATGGGTACACTCGACAACCAAAAGGATGAAAATTTGCAAAATTAGGTTTAGTGGAAAAGAGAAGTTCAAAGGGGGATTTGCCATCAAGTACCTTAGAAGGCAAGCGATTAATAGTATATACAGCGCTACTAAATGCTTCCACCCAAAATTTAACGGGCACACTAGAGTGAAACAACATAGCTAAACCTGTTTCAGTGATATGACGGTGCTTACGCTCCGCACGACCATTTTGTGATGGAGTGTGAGGGCAAGAAAGAATATGGCGAATGCCGTGGTCACGAAAAAACATTTTGACTTTATTATTAGTAAATTATGTGCCGCCATCACTGTGAAATGTCTTAATAGTACGAGAGAACTGATTATGAACAAAGGTGCTAAATTGAAGCAAAACACTATAAAAATCAGATTTATGATGCAACGGATAAAACCAAGTAAAACGAGAATAATCATCGACGAAAATCACATAATAACGAAATCCAGAGACAGAAGCAGTAGGAGCAGGGCCCCATAAATCGCAATGAACAATATCTAAAACAGAGGACGCACGTTTATCATCCAAAACATAAGGTAAGCGTTTACTTTTAGCTTTTTCGCAAGAATCACAAATCACGGGCTTAGGTAATAAAGAAGTGACAGAAATAGTCCCAAGTTTATTTAAAAAAGAAATAACATCAAAAGAAATGTGGCCTAGTCTTGAGTGCCATAATTCAAACGAAGCTTTAGGTAAGCGATCCGCAAGGAGAGCCACCGAATGAGACTCCAAAACGTAAAGGCCACGCCTACGGTGTCCACGAGCTAGAATTTCCTGAGATTCCCGATGCTGAATCGAAAAAGAATTTTTAGCAAAATTAACAATAATAGGCAAATCAGAAGTTAACTGACTTACAGACAATAAGTTTTTGCTGAGGCCTGGGACAACTAAAACATTAGTTAATGAAATAGAATTAGGAAAAGAAATTGAACCAACATGCGTAATATCTAAAATAGCACCATTACCCACAATAACCGAATCCAAACCTGTATAGGCAGAGGAGGAGTCCAGAAGGTCACGAGACAGAGTCATGTGGGCTGAGGCGCCCGTGTCCAAGAACCAGTCTGAGGATGGCGTATCAGAAATCGAGCATGAGGCTTGAAAGGCCTCGGCAATATTGGCAGTTGGGATAGCAGCTCGATCATGTGAGTGAGACGAGGCAGGAGCTTGTCGGGAAGCCGCAACAGGTGGACGGGGAGGGACAGCAGGAGACCCAACTGTCTGATTAAATCGATCCGGACAAGCATTGGCATAGTGCCCATCCTCGCGGCAGATTTGACAATGTGGTGGGCGTCTCCTCCCAGCGCTAGAACCACGACCAGCGGGCTGAAATGAACGTCTAGGCGGGACAGCCGTGCGTGCAGTGAAAGCCGCCTGAGGAGAGGGAGGTGGATCGAGGGCTTGTTGAAACATGTCCCAAGCTTCAGCATTGTTTTGAAGATCGGCGAAAGACGGGAGAGGCGACATGGCCATCTGAGTTGCAGAGAAATTAGAGAAAGCAGATCCCAATCCTTTGAGAAAGAGATGGATTTTGTCTGTGTCATCAACCTTACACCCAATAGCAGATAATTGGTCACAAACAAGTTTAAATTCACGTCCATAATTTGCTACAGATTTGTCACCCTTGGTGATTGATTGCAACTGCCCTTTCAAGCGAAACTCACGGGCTTTAGATTGATGGCTAAACGAGTTTTCAAGAGAGACCCAAACCTCTCGAGCGGTGGCACATCCAACGACAACGGACATGGATTCCTCTGTGAGAGAGGAAAATAGGAGACTGACGAGGCGTTGGTCGGCAACACGCCAAGCAGCATAATCGGGGTTTGGAGAGGAGCGACCATCCTTAGTTATTTCAAGAGGAGGTGCAGGACGAGAACCGTCAACAAGGTCTATCATGCCTTGTCCGATTAGAAGTGGAGAAACTTGACTTCTCCATAAAAGGTAGTTAGAGGAGGTGAGTTTAATTGTGAGCATGTGTATGAGGGTGTTGAAGGGAAGAGCGTCATCTGTATTTGACGTGATATTGGTTGTTGGTGCCATGGCAGATGAGAGAAAATAGACCAGAAGAAAGAAGGAGAAGATAGAACAGAAAGAGGCGGTAGAGAAGAATAGCGTAAAAAATTTAGGGTTTCTTAATAGGCTGATACCATATTAGTAAAAAATAATGTTTTCATTAATTGAGAATATAATGAGTACATTGAGTATTATATACAATTTGAAGAGGCCCGTTGCTTGCATCTAAAGAAATATACAATCCCTAAGTTATAGGAACCAAATCCTTGAATTATTTTATACTATCAGGTACAATTCCAGCGGCGGTGGCACACGTTAATTTTATTTGTGCTGTGTATTGAAGATCTGCCGATCGTGCGCAGATCCACCGTACGAAGATCTACCGTCGTGCGCAGTCCTCCACCGACCCTTCGCTGCAGATTCGCCATTGGAGACGCGCTGTCTGTTCCTGTCCGCCGCTGGTATGAAAAGGTAAGGAAAGGTAAGTTTTCTGCAGTGGGTTGCTGAGTTGTTGTAGGTAGGTGAAGAATGGCTAGTTGCTTTTAATTGAAATGTTGGGTTGGGTTGCATATTAGTTCAAATTAATTGAGTTATTTGTCTTAAATTATTTTATCCCCTCTAACCATTTAGCATTATTCGGTTAAAAATTGTAGTTAGGAATTGTTTCATAATACTTCATGGTGAAAAAAAACTTAGTATTAATTGTCTGGTATAATAGCTAAACGTATACTCTTTTACTATTTTTGTAGCTTTAGGTTTACAATCTTGAGAATATATCAAGTAATTTATGTGAATGTTGTTGAATTGTTCCACTTCTGTTTTAATTGAGAGAATTACTTGTTAGATCCTGAATACAAGATTTAGGTATTAAGAATAAATTTATTCTCTAAGCGTAAAGTAATGGTGTGTGATTAACATTTTGCTGCTATAATTTCTTCACATTGTCTCCTTCAAGTATCTATGAATTATGAATGACAAATAAAATGAAACCATGATTAGCTACTTTTCATCTACTATTTTTGTCATGACTTGGATAAATGACACAGTGTAATTTACTAATCTCATTTAAACAGTTAACCAAAAATTAGTCTCAGTTTGTATATCTAATCAAAATCCTGTAAACATAAACAGGGTAAGAACGTACATAAATTACCATAATTAATACTCTTAATAATCATGTTTCTTTATTAATCCAATCCAATTTTCAAGTTTTCATCATCATTATTAATTATTGTCATATTGCATAATGATCTCAAATTCATAGATTTTTTTGGTCGATAAAAAACTTCTTATTAGAAGAATGGCGGTACAAAGGTGTACCAGTGTGTAATACACTAATACAGTGAACAAAAGCATGCCATAGCATACTACTCAAACTAATGTAGCTGGTATTAACTAAAGCAGAAACTATATATCATAAATTATAGTAGCAGGAGAGATAAGGTGTACCAAGTTTCATCTATAATCCGAAATAATATATACTCCAGTATATTTTAACAAGTTTTATTTAAATAAATACCAAGTTTTAATCGGCTTCGTTCGGGCTCTTGTCGAGATGAGCTCATCTCGATTACATTGACGAACAAAAAAATGAGCTTTACTTGAATCACAATTGAGTATAATAAGTCTATCGAAATTAAAATAACTTTTTAAGATATCGAGTTTAATGAGTTGAGTTCGAGCTAACTCGTTAATAAATCAAGTATCTAACGAGTTTGACCTCAACTCGCTTATCTATTCAAGCAGGTTGAGTTTGAGCCTTAACGAGTTGATTCGAGCTCACGAGTAGCTTGGTTCACTTAATGGCCAAAAGGCGAGGGGGAAGCCAACGGATTCCCCCTCACTAATTATGAAGGCAACGACAAAGGCAACGGATTTCCCCCGTTGCCAATATGCTCGTTGCCATTTTATAGGTAACGGATTTGGGCTTGCCGTTGCCTTTTCGCAATAGGCCCACATTCGTTGCCATTTCTGCCGTCGCCTTTTTCTCATTTTTTAAAAAATGCGAACCTGGGTTTCGAACCCAGGTATCTAAGGCAGGCAACCAAAACACACCCCCCACCACCACCACTGGGCCACCCCAATTTTCGAGAAATTCGCCATTTTTGCTTCAGGCGGGGTTCGAACACGGGACCTCTCGGTCTCGAAGGCTTTTGGGCGCTCCCTGTGTGCCGTTTAGGCTAGAAGCTTTAGTCGACATGTTGTGAATGCAATTAATATATATTCAATTTAATTTTAGTTTTTAATTCTTTAATTCAATCAATTCTAACTTTAATTGTTGCTTATTAAATTGTCAAAGCATATCATATTTATTTCTAAATGATAATTAACTAAATTATGTGTTTCAAATTAAATAATTTAATTACGGTATCAATTCACACTATTTAAATTTATTCTAATATTCAATTTACAACATTTAAATTCATTCTAATTTTCAATTTACAACAATATAATTACATACAACATTGAGTATAATTATTTGCACTTATACATTTAAATTTATTCTAATCACATCATTTAAATTCATTCTAATTTTCAATTCACAACATTAAATATAATTATTTTCACTTATTCATTTAAAAATATCAATTCACTTATCCATTTAATTAAAAATATTTTCATCTACTATAAAATCATTCTCAAGTTCATTTTCAATTAAAATAACATCACAAACAACATTAATTATAATCATTAGCATGTTCACGTCAATTAAAATAACATCACACACAACATTAAAATAAAAATTAATCCTCAACGTCAATGTAATATAATAACATCACACATAACAAAGTAATATAAAAATGTATCACTCCTCATCACCACCATCATCCTCAGCATCATCCTGATCCTCAACCTGGCTATGATTATGAACGTTGTGCGACGCCCCCGACGGCCTCGGCGCCCCACCCATCTGACCCACCTAACCCATCCCACCCATCTGACCCATCCGACCCATTCGACCCATCATCACTGCCATCTGATCCTGAAAATGCTTGAGTAAGCGCTCCTCAGTCTACTGCATTTGTAGGAGTAAGTGCTGCTCTCTCTCCTCATTGATTCTCCGTTCTTCAGCAATAGCATGGTCAATGTCGGCCTGGGTGAATCGTCCATAAGCCATACCAGCTGACGTCTCGTCAGGACCGGAGGAGACCCGTCTGTTCTTGCCTACTTGTCCAAGGCCCCTAACAAGTCCATGAGATCTACCGACCTTCTTCAAGTGCAATTCAGACATGTCGGGTATAGGTGGGCCCTGGGAACCATCCTCTGAAGTAGGATCATCTGACGGTTCTCCTGATTGATTGGTCAACTCCTCCTGTATCTGGTCCTATATGTGCACATTTAAAAGTGGGTTAATACATTTTCAAGTACAATTAAATATATATTTGTTATATAATGTAATGTATAATAATATGTACACACTTACAAGTATATCACCCATATAACCATAACTGTATGTGCCGTTGTTGGGAATAAAATGATACATGTTTTGATTAAATACCAAAACCCCCTGAGACATGCCTAAGTCAAGATAATTGTGTTCAAAATGTGATAGAACACATAGCAATAAGGCTAGATGAGAAGCTGATATGTTAGGCAGCTCTTAGATGATTAGATGCACAAGTTGAGGGGGAACCTATACTTTGAAGATGATCAAGTCCCCTCAAGGCTCAAATTCTGGAACAACCACTAAAATCAAGGACACTCTATGAAAATCAAATGCTCTGATCAGGAGAGTTGTCCAAAGAGAATGTCCTTATGCAAGAACAAGAGTGTAAAGCTCAAAAGGACAAGTCTAATAAGATGCTCTGATCAGAAGAGTTGTCCAGAAAAGTTGTCTATATGCAAGAACAAGATTACCAAGCTCAAAAGGACAAGGTTACTCAAATGTTTTGATCAGGAGAGTTGTCCAGAGAAGTCAACTCTAGGTGAAAAGCTCTGATGCTAAAAGACCAAGTATGCTGATCAGGAGAGTTGTCCAGAAGAGTTGTCTCAGCAAGATTGAATCAGAACAAGATGCTTTAAAGGTTGAAGGTCAACTATGCTGAAGAATTAAGGACAACCATATCCTAAAGAATCACAATACAACATGCTAAGATCACCTTGAAATGAAATAAAGTGAAAGAGCCAAGTCATCTGAAGAAGAGCAAGCCAACCTTGCTGATAAGCAAGACTGCTGATAGTGATAAGGAGAGTTGTCCAGTTGATAAGGAATGTTGTCCTATCATTGGATCAACCTTCAGAAGCCATGTCCAAGTCCTAACAAGAAGTCAAACATTGGGAAAAGTGCTGCAGAAAGAAGACAAAGTCTTACAAGCCGTTTATTACCCAAATAAGGACATGTCACTATCAAGAATCTGTCTTCCAGTTTGAAGAACTCAAGGAAGACATTTATAGCAATTTGGGGCTGCCTCTCCAACGGGCAAATCCTCCATTTTGTCTATAAATACAGAAGTGTGAAGACCATTTGAAAGCACCATCCATTCTACATCCAACTGAGCAACTATTCTGAAAGCTTCAAAATCTTCAAAAGACCATCTTAGTCTTCAAACACTTCTTCTAAGCTGAACCCAATTGTATATCCATACATAAGCATAGAGAGATATCCTATCCTTATACCTTGATCTTCATTGTAAAGGATATCTCATTAGTTGGAACATTACTTCAATCCTTACCCCTTTCAAGTGAGAAAGTGAGAAGGTTGTAGTAGTAGAAGTGGTAGGAGCTGACTGTTGAGAGAAGAACAGTCCAGTTCTGAGTTGAGAAGAGGGTACTAGGACTCTAGACATCCTAGGGATCAATTCACCAAGGAGTGGTGTTATTGATCAAGTGCACCTTGGCACTATAAAACAAGTTAATTCCAAGAGTGAAGGAATTATCCTGTTAAATCAGGGAAAGTGGATGTAGGAGCTTGAGTCTCTGAACCACTATAAACTCTTGTGTTGATTTACCTTACAAATTACTTACATTCATTCAACACTGCACACAAAACTGATCTTTCAAAAGATACATATTCAAAGACTGTGCAAAACTGATTTGGACAAGTTCCCTGAAACTAAACTGGACTGCATTGGATTGACAAAGTGATTTCAGAAACTTAAGGAGTCTAAACTTAAAGGGCCAACCACTATTCCGCACATATAACTCCCCTAGATAGTTATTCAACTGAGTACTCAATAGTACTTAGTAGTTTGATTATCTTAGAAGAGTTAATCATCTTCAGCAGAGTTGTCCAAGACAACCTTGCTGAGCTCTGGTTTGATCAAAGTTGAAAAGAATTGCATACAAGTGTATTCCCCCCCCCATACACTTGTTATATACTCCTTTCAGGACCAACAAGTGGTATCAGAGCAGGGGTTCAAAGACCACTACCTCTGAAAATCCATCTTGATTTTCAAAATTCACATATTTGTGTGGTCACTGAACTGATCTCTATTTGAAATCTATTACTTGTTGACTAGCTGATTATTCTTGAGATATGGCCAACAACAATGCTGTTCCTCCACCTGCTGTTCAAGGATTGGACAACATGGCCACAAATCCAGTCAATCACATTTCACATCATAAATTGCCCATGTTCTCAATAGATAACTATGATTTCTGGAAAATTAGAATGAGGGCTCATCTTGCATCTCTTCATACTGACATGTTAAGAGTAATCACAAGAGGACCTTTTGTGTTTACTCAAACTAACCCCAGGGTAACAGATGAGCAAAGAGCAGATGTAAGGGAACTGATTCCCAAGGATGAGGATAACTTCACTGCTGATGAAAAGAGGAAAGATAATCTAAATTATCTTGCCATGAATACCCTCTATCAAACAATTCCAGATGCAGTCATGGGAAGAGTCTACCATTGCACCACATCCAAAGAAATTTGGGATACTCTTGCTGAGATGTGTGAGGGTACAGAAAAGGTCAAGGAGAACAAACTCCAAGTTGCTGTGCAAAAGTTTGAGCAATTCACAATGGAAGCTGATGAATCCATTGCCAAGTTTGCTGGTAGATTCACTGATGTGATGAATGAAATCAACTCATTGGGCAAGGTGTACTCCAGGAGAGAAGTTGGATTAAAGATCTTGAGAAGTCTCACTCAAAAGTGGGATGTCTATGCTGTGATGATGCAGAATACCAAGGATCTCTCCTCCATGCCCATGCAACAAATCTTCTCAGAACTCAAAGCCTATGAGTTCGACCTCAATAGAAGAAAACCTGTTGAGGAACCTTCAAATCCTACTAAGGGAGTGGCATTCAAAGCCAAAGCTGCTGAACCTAAAATGCAACCCACTCCCAGATCATCAAAGTCAGTCTCAAAGACTGAAATGAAGGAAGAACTAGCCTTGATGGCTAGAAGGTTTGACAAGCTGAACACAAGGTTTGGTAGATACAAAAAATTCTACCAAGACAACAAATTCAGGAGAAGATACAACTCCCCTGTAGATCAGGCCAAGGACAAAAAGCCTGAAGAGAAAAGATCAGAGGACAAGTACTCTGATAGGAGAAGGTCCAGTAGAGCTGACCCCTCATCATCAAAAGGAAGAGATGAATCCAAGAAGGATGATGATGAAGACCTGTGCTACAATTGCAAAAAGAAAGGGCACTTCCAGTATGACTGCCCTGAACTGAGCTCTAAAGAAAGAAGAGAAAGACAAGCTAAAAGAGACAGAAAGTTCACAAATAGAAAAGCCATGATGGCTGGTAAAGAATCTGATAGTACTGAAAGCTTCAACTCTTCTGATGGACTGTTCTCAAACAGTGATGATGATGATGATGATGTGTGCAACATGGCTCTTGAGGATGATGAGGTATCCTCCACTTCTAGCTCACCATCATTTTTATGACAGAACACTAGTGAAGTCAACTTGAAACTTTCCTTTGGGAAGTTAATGGAAGATTTCACTAGATTACAAGAATTTCATGATAACTGTGTGAGAGAAAATGAAAGATTGGCTATTGAACTTACCAAAAACTCTGAGATAGCTGTTGATGTCAAATCTACTGAGTTGTATCAACAAGCCTTGAGAGAGCTTAAGGAAGCAAATCTCAGGATAGTTGACCAACAAAAGGAGATTGACAATCAACTACTTTCTCAGAAAAGAAAAGACTTTGAACTAAAAATTCTAAATGCCAAGTTTGAAAATCTCTCACATGAATATGATATTCTTAAATCAAGTGAAGAGAGCCTGAAATTAAAGATGTCTGCTTTGAACAAGTCCTCTAGAGCAATAGAGGAAATTCAGAGTTATCAAAGACCTATGGCTCAAAGAAGTGGATTAGGTTTTGATCCATTTGAATCTTCACCTTATCTTAGTGTTGCCTCTACAAGTAACACTAAGAAAATCTTTGTTAAATCAGTGGCACAACAAGCTGAAAATGAAATAATTCAGCCACTGAACAAAGGAAAGGGCAAAATGAATGAAATGCCTACTCTAGTGCTTCAGGAGACTAGACCCAAACCTGTGGAAAAGGTCAAGGCTCATGAACACAAGAGGAATGTTGGTCAGCAGAGTAGACCCAATGGAAGGTCAACTCCCCTGAACAATGTTCAGAGAAGTTATCCAAGGTATAATCAGCCTAGGCCAACTCATCTGAGAAAGCCTCAGCTGAATAGACCTAAGGACAACTATCCTCAAAGGCAAAATAAAATGAGACAACCAAAACCCTTCATGCCAAAGGGTAATGGTCCTAAAAATGTCTTTCCTCAAAGATTTCATCAAGCTGCACAAAGGACTCATAAGTTCAGGAGAGTTGACAACTCCCCTGAAACTTACAGAGTTAACACATTCACACATACTTTCCCAAAGGCATTCAAGGGAAAGACAGTGTATGTTGATGCACAAGGAAAACAACTTATCCACCTTGAATCAATCAGGGTAATTAGGCAAGTTTGGGTTCCAAAAGGTACAGCTAACCTCTCAGGACCCAAAACTCAAAGGGTGCCTAAACCTATCTAATTGCAGGTACCAGTGGGCCACAAGAAGAGGAGTATGAGCAAAAAGACAGCATGGTACCTTGACAGTGGATGCTCAAGGCACATGACTGGGAACAAGGAACTCCTCACTGATTTCATTGAAAAAGAAGGCCCAAATGTTACTTTTAGAGACAGCTCACAAGCAACAACTAAAGGTTATGGTACTTTGATGATTGGTAACATCAAAGTGACCAATGTATCTTATGTAGCTGGTCTCAAATATAACCTCCTAAGTATCAGTCAATTCTGTGATAAAGATTTTAAAGTTGAGTTCTCAAGTGGAAAATGTTTAATTAAGGATAAAACTCAACAAACCTTATTGACTGGAACTAGGAAGGGAAATGTGTATTTTGCAGACTGGGACAAGTCTACTGATGCTGCATGCTTCATTGCTAAGAGCACTAGTGAACAAAGCTGGTTATGGCATAAGAGGCTAAACCATCTGAACTTCAAATCAATGAACAAACTTGCTAGAAATGTCTTAGTTAAAGGACTACCTAATGAGGTTTTCATAAAAGAACATGTGTGTAAGCCATGTCAAGAGGGAAAACAGATTAAAGCCTCATTCAAAGGTAAACCAGCCATTTCTACTGAAAGGGTACTTGAACTTCTACATATGGATCTTTTTGGACCAATCACCCCTTCAAGCATAAATGGTAGAAAATACACATTGGTTGTAGTAGATGACTTCTCTAGGTTCACATGGGTAGTATTTCTCCTTAGCAAGAAGGAAACACAAGTTAAACTACCTGAACTTCTCAAGAGACTGTCAAATGAGAAAAGCCTTAGCATTATCAAGATAAGATCTGATAAAGGCACTGAGTTCATAAATTCATACATCAATGAGTATTGCACATCTAATGGGATAGCTCATGAAACCTCAGTAGCTAGAACTCCCCAACAAAATGGAGTTGCAGAAAGAAGGAATAGAACATTAAAGGAGGTTGCTAGAACTTTAATTGCTGATTCAAACTTACCTAAGAGGTTTTGGGCTGAAGCCATAAATACAGCATGTCATACTCAAAATAGATGTTTAATTACTAAGGGGCAAGGCAAAACCCCCTATGAACTCTGGAAAGGAAGAATACCTAAAGTGTCATACTTTCACATTTTTGGTTGTAAGTGTTTCATACACAATAATGGGAAAGAACAATTGAAAGCCTTTGATAGTAAAGCTGATGAGGGAGTATTCCTTGGATATTCTCAAATCAGTAGAGCTTTCAGAGTCTACAACAAGAGAACCCTTATTGTGGAAGAAACACCTCATGTTGTGTTTGATGAGTCTATCTTTGAGATCAGGAATGATAGTTTGGAACCGGAAGAAATCACACAGAGGACAACCAGATTGAGCCTAAAAGACAAAGACACTGAATTCATAGATGTTGTCCAAGCAAATCTACCTGAACATACCACATTGGACAACTCCACTGAGTATAGAGGAATCATTGGATCACTCCTCTATCTCACTGCCAGCAGACCTGACATCACCTTTGCAGTAGGTGTTTGTGCAAGGTTTCAAGCAAATCCTAAGAAAAGTCACCTTGAGGCTGCAAAGAGGATCTTGAGGTATCTCAAAGGCACTGAAAATCTAGGCCTTTGGTACCCTGCTGATGACAACATTGAGTTAACTGGCTACTCAGATGCTGATTATGGAGGATGCAAAATTGACAGAAAATCCACTTCAGGAACCTGTCAATTCTTAGGCAACAAACTCATATCTTGGTTTTCCAAGAAGAAAAACACAGTGGCTACCTCCACCACTGAAGCTGAATATGTTGCTGCTGGAAGTTGTTGTGCTCAAATCCTTTGGCTGAGACAACAACTCAGAGACTACAAAGTCAACTCTACTGAAGTGCCAATATTCTGTGATAACAATAGTGCCATTGCTATATCACAAAATCCTGTCTTGCACACAAGATGCAAACATGTGGACATCAAGCATCACTTCATTAGAGATCATGTGGAGAAGAAGGATATTAAGTTAGTGAAGATCCACACAGATCATCAAAAAGCTGATATACTAACTAAGCCACTTGCAGAGGCAAGGTTCCTGGAATTATCAGCAGAGTTGGGTCTTCTTGATCCAGGGAAGTTGGACAAATGAGTCCAAAGGAGCTTATTCATTAAGGGGGAAATAAATTCAAACTTCAGCAGACTTGGTCAAGTCTACTGAAACTCAGAAAAGTTGACCTTACTTCTTCAGGACACTTGTCCCTTGAAATTCAGGACACTTGTCCACAACTCTTCAGGACACTTGTCCATGTAGGGTCAGATAAGTTGTCTTGGCTATCAAACCAAATCTTGGTCTGATAAGCACCTATTTTAGGTGATCAATGTCTATTTCGAAATCTGTCCCATTGAAATACAGTTTTCACCTTTTTGGGATTTAATTTGTCTCCCACCCAAAAGGTCACTTTCCATGCATTAAATGCTAAGATTTAACTCTTGTTTGCATTAAACTTTTTGGGACATGATCTATCTCGAAAAACCCCCAGCCTTAAACAAACATTAAAAACCACCCACGTTTTGAATAAAACAGTTCTTTCACTGTTACATTGGTTTTTGACCATTGGATCAAAAATGGACAACTCCCCTGAAATCAATCCTAGCCGTTCATTTTGGATTTCCATTTTTGTTCACCTTTGAATTGCTCCAAGACCTCACCAACTCATTGACAAACATTCTTTTTAGAATATTCACAAGTCTTAAGATCCCCCACAAACACTTCTTCCCCAAGTATTCGAAACCCTAGCTCTAAATTTCTTCAAACACTCTCAATCTCTATAAAACTTTTCTCTGTAACTTTCAAATGGCCTCCAAAGTTAGACCAGAGATGCTCATTGATTTCTCCAACAAGGCTCTAGACCTTGATTTTGGTTACTTGAGCAACAAAAACAATCTTCATTTTGAGCCCATAGTATCCTTTGAGAGTGAGGATCCTGAAATCACACCAACTCTAAGATGGCTGAGAAGAGCTGGTCTACAAAAGTTCATGGAAGAAAGACCAAGCTCATGCTTGGAAGGTTACATGGCTGAATTATTTGCCTTTCTCAAGTGGAGAGGTCAACCTGCAAATGGTGAAGTTTCCACAAGTTTGTCATATACTGCAGAAGGAGAGGAAGAAGAGAGATTTCATAGAGTGAAATTCTCCTCAGAAGATCTGGAAGGAGCTTTTGGATTGCCTTATGAGGGAAGGAATCCAGAAGTATATGGTACTGGACATGAAGATGAAATAACTCAAGAATGGCTATTGGTTCCAGGCCCCATTTCTTCAACACAAAACAAGAAGACTCTCAAGCCAGAATTTCTCAACCTGTTTGAGGTAGTTGCTAAGAGTCTCTTGAGAAATACTGGAAGCTTGGAGCAGGTCAGCCATCCAAGAATCAGAATCATGGCTGCTGTGATTGATGCTAGTGACAAAGACATCAAATTTGATTGGAGGACCTTCATTATGTCTGAGATGATGAAGGAAAAGGCTAAATTTAAAGTGAGAGCTCACAACAAGGTTGTGCTAGAAGGGAAACTCAAGTATTGCACCAGGGCAAGCTTGTTAATTGAGAGATTCTCCCATTACTCTCAGATGCAAACATTTGCAAAGCCCCTCCTAGCCCAAAAGATCCTGTTCAGGAAGCTTAGCAAGAAAACTGAGCAAAGAAGGATGCTTATGGCCAAACCTGCTGAAGAACAGGTTGAAGAAAAGCCTAAGATGAAGAAAAGAACCAAGGCCAGGGCTGTCAAAACAAGGAAAATGTCTCAATTGTCTTCAAGAGAAGCCTCAGGAGCATCAGCTGAAGTTGATGAAGTGGCAGAAGAGGGAGTAAGTGTGCCTTTTGACCACTCAGAAGAGTTGAGGCTAAAGTATAATGAGACTAGGCAGAAGAAGAAAGGAGATAAGAGGATCAGGGAAGTTGTCCCTGAGAAGGGAGATGAAGGAAGTGGAAGCAGTAGGGCCAGCAAGAGAAGGGCCAAACCTACTGAGAAAGTGTTGGAGCTTCAAGAAGAAAGGTCTCTTCAATTGGCTCTAAGGGAGAGCAGAGCTGAAAGCAGGACCAAATCCATGTCAAGGACTAACTCATCTGGTTCTGGAACTCCAGAATCCAAAGTCCCTGAAGGTCAACCCAAAGAGGCCAACACCCCTGAAATTCAGAATCTTGAGCCCAACTCCCCTGACACCCATGTTACCCCTTCCAACCAACCCATTACCCCTGTAGATCTCACTAAGAGATACTCTCCAGAAGGGAGTGTGCAAAGAAGTGGCATTGATGTGCTTGCAGATTTAGCAGTAGATGAGACAAGACTCCTGTCTCCCCTTGACTCATCCATGCTCAATTATTCAAAACTCTTAGAACATGCACTCAATGAGCCAACCCCCCTGAGTAAAGCCCCTTCAGACCCATTGCTCTCAAAAGCAACTGAAGCACCTTCTACTGCACCAAACCCTTCTGAAGCCAACATCCCTGAATTAAACCTCCCTGAAGCCACTCTAGGAGAACCCAGAGCCAACTCCCCTATAACCCAAAGTCCCCATTCAAGTGGAGATGAGGAGGAGTATACTTATGAAAGTCTGCTCAGAGGAGGAGCAAAGGCTACTGTGGACAGTTTGTATCCACAACTTGCTGAATTTCCAAGAATTCAGAAGATATTTCATGATCTAAGGATGCTTGTTGATGTAAAAGACAAGTCTATGATGGAGATATCACAAGTCATCCAAGATAAGGGTGCAAACTGGTGGCAAATAGAGGAAAACAGATTGCTGAACTTTGCTGGAGTTTCAAAGACAAGATTTCTCATCGATGAGGAAATTTTTGCAAAGCTGGTAGCTGATAAAATTGAGGAGGAGAAGGAAAGGAAGGCTAAGGGAATCAAACACCCTGACAGTAGCTCCAATGATGATGATTCCCCTGATGATCCCTCAAATCCTTCTAACCCCAACCCTCCTGAAACCCCTCAAGCCAATCCCACCACTGTTGTATCGTGCCGGGTGATACCTTGGCAAAGGCGTGTGCACCAAGCTCCATATTCCTGTACATAATCGATCTGATCGTCCTCGAAATCAAATTTGAAGGCATCAACCTGTTACACGTATTTTATAATAATAAAAAAATTATTAATAAACATGTTATACATACGTCTAATGAAAATTAATATAATATACTTACGTATCAAGGTAGATCCACAGTAAAATGCGACTCTCGGGTGCATCAGTCGACATGCTGGCTTGTGTCCCGACAGACGGAGGTCCAACTAGCGAATGTGTTGGTGGAGGGGATGGTTCCTGTGCATATGGAACCATATGAGGCACCTGAGTGTAATAGGAATTGGGGTTCATTCCGGGCATTTGGGGCAACTGTAGTATCTGGGTCATATCGGGCATATAAAAATCCTGTGGTATGGGCACAGTCGGTGTCTCATTCACCGGCTCTCCTCTACCTCTACCTCTACCTCGCCCATGTCCAGAAGAACTCTGATCAGAGCTCTGTCCAGAAGAACCATGTCTACAACCATGCCCATGACCCTGTCCACTCATCTGCCAAAATGAACATTAAAACATTATTAACGTTGAACATTGTAACAATTAAAAACATTATATATGAACATCATTGTAACAATTAACACTAGAATATAAATAAAGAATATAATTAAGGAATTAATATTTAGATAACATTGTCTAATAATTAACAACATCATTCATCTTCATCATCTTCAACTTCATCTTCGTCGTCTTCTCCGTCTTCTTCTCGATCTTCTTCTTCATCTTCTTCATATTCTGCCACTTCCATCATTGTACCGGTGTCATCAGTTAACATGACAGGATCATCATCTACTTGCACAATCATTTGAGTCTCTATGTTATCCTCTTGCCACGCGGGAACTTCATCTTCAGTAGTATCTTTTTCATCCACAAAGTATCTCGGTTTGACTTTGCAGACAAATATCCAATCAGTACGGGGTCCAGGGTATGGACAATAGTAGACTTGTGTGCCTTGACTTGCTAGTACGAATGGATCGTACCGGCCGTAAGATCGCCTCTGATTAAGCTCCACGAGCTTATAGTTAGGATGAACTTTTGTCCCATTGTTTGAGGGATCAAACCACTGACACTTGAACAAAACCACTTTCTTCTCGTGGTACCCCTGATAGTCCAATTCGACTACTCCCTCGAGTTTCCCATAGAAATCTTCCTCATCCGCATCATAGTTTTTTCACTTGATACAAACCCCACTGTTTGATGTTGCTCTAGATGCACCATAAGCCATAGTGTGGAATTTGTACCCGTTCACGTAATACCCTGCGTACGTAAGAACTTGACCAGACGGACCGGCCGAAAGATCGTATAAAAACCTGTTCTCGACGCGATTTATCTTCACCTATATATATAAGCCGAATTAATGTAAGAATTTCTATAACTTAACACTTTACACAGATCGTTATTTTAAGATAACTTACAATTTCTTCAAACCACGGCGCAAATCCATCTTGTAGCCTTAAATCTGATTCAGCGGCCGAGAGATTTGGTTGAAGAACTTGAAGTTGTTGCATGAATAGCCTACGTACGATCGATATAAGATTAATAAGACATGTCAACACTAAGTATTTGATTGAAAAACATTTTGGTCAGATTGACTTACTGAACATATGGTCGCACCTCATCACAATTCAACAACACGTACGTATGAGCAACTTTTTTCTCCTCGTCTAAAATCTATCTTTTCTTAGGCTTTCCTAATCGTTTGCCAGGCGCTTTAAATATTGAAAAAGTGCCCTCGGTATACTCGTGTACTTCGTCCCGACCATCGTAATTACGAGGTACATTGTGTATCCTTGTCGTAACATAGTCCTCGAAATAGTGAAAACAAAACATTGACGCCTCTTTTGTTAAATATACATTTGCAATCGAAGCTTCAACACATGCTTTGTTACCCACGCTTAATTTCAAGGTGCGAAGATACCTGATTAAATTTTAAGAATCGTAAGTTCATATATATAATTTGAAGAATCGTATGAGAAATTAATTAAATTACCTCTTGTATGGATACATCCATCTGTATTGAACTTGTAATACCTAGGAATTTTATAATAATAAAAATAGAAATTAATTTATACATTATATGAAAAGAAAAATTATAATATATAACATATAGATATAGATATATGCGTACGTATGTATATTTTTAATATAAAAAATTTATATCTTATGATTTTTATATAAATATTATCATCACTGTCAAAACGTAAACGTTAATTGTATTTTATTACTTGACTCTTCATTTCTTCCCATCATGCATTTTTAGTTATGAGAATTATGGAATTTAAAGTATTGTAAATATTTTCATTTGTTTCCACTATTTGACCCTTCACTTACCAATACGTTTTTCATTATGAGAATTCAATTCTCCAAATGTGTATATATTAACTCCTTCTCACCTAATGTTATATATATGTGTGATTCGTGTGATGTATGGCGAAGGAAAATCGATCCATTCTTTTGAGTTTTGTTCTAATAGTTTAAAAGAAAATACGTACAATCCTATGTTATTCTATGTAACACGGCTAGGCGACGATAATTATGAAGCTTTTACGTAACATTTCCACGTTCATCTATCGAGGTGGGTTTTAATTGCTTTAATCTCTACGGTGGTTTGTAGAGCTCTATTGCATTTGTTATTCATTATTTAATGTTTTAGATAAATATTTGAGTTAATTGTTTACTACGTGAATTCATTTCTATTGTTATTCTATTGGCAAAGTTGTTATTCTATTGGCAAAGTTATTATTCTATTGGCAAAGTTTGTGGCAAAGTACATTATATATTGGCAAAGTTATCTAATAGTCAGGGGCTCCAGATGGGGTCCGGGACTGACGGGTCTTCGGGTGTAACCCGCCGTGCTCACGTGTGGAACTATCTTAGTCATTAATTTGGCTTTGGGAAGGTCCACAAACATGCGATGTCTACGTGTGGGAATACCTTAGTCATTAATTTGGCTTTGGGAAGGTCCACAAACATGCGATGTCTACGTGTGGGAATACCTTAGCCATTAATTTGGCTTTGGGAAGGTCCACAAACATGCGATGGTTCATAAAACTCTATTGGCAAAGTTACAATGGCAAAGTTGGCAAAGTTGGCAAAGTATCAATGGCAAAGTATATGTGGCAATGTGAATGTTATTTGCTAAGTTGCAATTACTTGATTATTTATTTTTAGCATTAACTATTGAATGACTTAAATCCCACTGAGTGTGCTTGCATGCTCACCCCCAACAATTTACAATTTCAGGTTGAAGAGTTGGATGGCGAGGAGTGGTGATGGAAGACGACGATCTATTTAAGATTAAAGGACTATTTTCAAGCATGTTTATTTAATTTAATTATGGTTATTCTTATGGATAATTTCTTGATGAGTTATTTATGAATTTCTTAATTTTATTTAACAGTTTCCGCTGCAATGCTTAATGTGATTTAAATGTAATAGCCGTTGCGTCCCTTACTTTATCGTTGTAAGTTTAAAATTCAATTTTTGGCACATTAAAATTAGTTATTTTAAGTACTTTTTTAAAGGTCATTATTTTCAGATTTGGGGCGTGACAGAGTGGTATCAAAGCGGGTCTACGTTCTTGTGGACTTGCAAAATTATAACTTTTGAGTCGAGCAAGTTAAAAATATATTTATGAATGAGTAAATTTTAGAAAAATGTTATGTCGTCCATCACCGCCTCATCGCTCCAACTCCACAAGGTACGTGCATGTTATTATAATTTCATATTTTGATTCATCATGCGATATTTTCATGTTATTGTGTTACATTGATCAATGCTAATGTTCCCAATATGCTATATGTCTATGTTGCTATGTTATGTCACGATTATAATGCTAAATTTCGAGGACGAAATTTTATTAAGTGGGGTAGAAGGTAATACCCAGGAATTTTATAATAATAAAAATAGAAATTAATTTATACATTATATGAAAAGAAAAATTATAATATATAACATATAGATATAGATATATGCGTACGTATGTATATTTTTAATATAAGAAATTTATATCTTATGATTTTTATATAAATATTATCATCACTCTCAAAACGTAAACGTTAATTATATTTTATTACTTGACTCTTCATTTCTTCCCATCATGCATTTTTAGTTATGAGAATTATGGGATTTAAAGTATTGTAAATATTTTCATTTGTTTCCACTATTTGACCCTTCACTTACCAATACGTTTTTCATTATGAGAATTCAATTCTCCAAATGTGTATATATTAACTCCTTCTCACCTAATGTTATATATATGTGTGATTCGTGTGATGTATGGCGAAGGAAAATCGATCCATTCTTTTGAGTTTTGTTCTAATAGTTTAAAAGAAAATACGTACAATCCTATGTTATTCTATGTAACACGGCTAGGCGACGATAATTATGAAGCTTTTACGTAACATTTCCACGTTCATCTATCGAGGTGGGTTTTAATTGCTTTAATCTCTACGGTGGTTTGTAGAGCTCTATTGCATTTGTTATTCATTATTTAATGTTTTAGATAAATATTTGAGTTAATTGTTTACTACGTGAATTCATTTCTATTGTTATTCTATAGGCAAAGTTGTTATTCTATTGGCAAAGTTATTATTCTATTGGCAAAGTTTGTGGCAAAGTACATTATATATTGGCAAAGTTATCTAATAGTCAGGGGCTCCAGATGGGGTCCGGGACTGACGGGTCTTCGGGTGTAACCCGCCGTGCTCACGTGTGGAACTATCTTAGTCATTAATTTGGCTTTGGGAAGGTCCACAAACATGCGATGTCTACGTGTGGGAATACCTTAGTCATTAATTTGGCTTTGGGAAGGTCCACAAACATGCGATGTCTACGTGTGGGAATACCTTAGCCATTAATTTGGCTTTGGGAAGGTCCACAAACATGCGATGGTTCATAAAACTCTATTGGCAAAGTTACAATGGCAAAGTATCAATGGCAAAGTATATGTGGCAATGTGAATGTTATTTGCTAAGTTGCAATTACTTGATTATTTATTTTTAGCATTTACTATTGAATGACTTAAATCCCACTGAGTGTGCTTGCATGCTCACCCCCAACAATTTACAATTTTAGGTTGAAGAGTTGGATGGCGAGGAGTGGTGATGGAAGACGACGATCTATTTAAGAGTAAATGACTATTTTCAAGCATGTTTATTTAATTTAATTATGGTTATTTTTATGGATAATTGCTTGATGAGTTATTTATGAATTTCTTAATTTTATTTAACAGTTTCCGCTGCAATGCTTAATGTGATTTAAATGTAATAGTCGTTGTGTCCCTTACTTTATCGTTGTAAGTTTAAAATTCAATTTTTGGCACATTAAAATTAGTTATTTTAAGTACTTTTTTAAAGGTCATTATTTTCAGATTTGGGGCGTGACAGAACTGGACCACACACTTTTGCTTCATATGCAAGGTGCACAGGTAGATGTTCCATAGAGTTGAAGAAGCCGGGTGGAAAGATACGTTCCAACTTGCACAAGATGACTGGGATATCTGTTTCCGGTCGAGTCGTGTTGTCAACTGTGATGGTTGTAGAAGTCAACTCCTTAAAAAATAGACTAAGCTCAGTGATTGCTTTCCACACATTGAGCGGCATAATTTTGTAAAAAGCAATCGGTAGTAGTCTCTGCATAAACACGTGACAATCATGATTCTTCATCCCATGCAATTTCAATTTCGACCAGTCAATGCAACGGGACATGTTAGACACATATCCATCTGGAAACTTCAACTCACTTATCCACTTACAAATGACATCATTTTTCTTCTTATCAAGCGAATAAGAAGCCTTAGGATACTTTGATGTATGTGGACATTTCTTGAGAGTGGGACGACGACAATAATCATTCAGCTCATCTCTTGATTTAGACGTGTCCTTTGTTTTCCCCTCCACATTCATCACCGTGTTGAATACGTAATCAAACACATTTTTCTCAATATGCATCACGTCTAAATTGTGTCGTATCAACAAGGTACTCCAATACGGCAACTCCCAGAAAATGCTTTTCCACTTCCACCCTCTAGAAAGTTTTTTGTTGTGGGCCTCAGCACCCTCCTCTGTAACCTTTCTATATCCCAAATGATCAATTTCGTATAGGAGACTTGCACCCGTTCGAATAGGCGGTGGATCATCTGTGACTACTACTCCGGCCATGAATGCAATTTTATTCGTTCGCCACGTGTGATTCAGTGGTAAGAACTTTCGGTGGTTGTCGAACCACGACTGCTTCAACTTTTATTCAAATAGAATGCATAGGTGTACTCTCCACAATATGGACAAGCAAGCCTTCCGGCTGTACTCCAACCAGACAACATTGAGTATGCTGGGAAGTCACTTATGGTCCAGATAAGTGCAGCTCGCATCAAAAAGTTTTGCTTTCTAGCAACATCATAAGTTTGCACCCCATTTTCCCATAAAAATCTCAAATCTGCTATCAGTGGTTGCAAAAACACATCAAGTTAGTCCTTCGGACTTTTAGGCCCGGGCACGAGAATCGAAAGAAATGTGAATTGATCCTTCATGCATAACCACGGGGGTAGATTGTACGGAGTAAGTATAACTGGCCATGACGAATATTGTTTTTCCGTCATTCCAAACGGTGCAAAACCGTCTGTGCTCAAGCCCAACCTAACATTCCTAATTTCAGATGCAAAATTAGGATACGAATGGTCCAAATGCTTCCAAGCCAACGAGTGTGTCGGGTGACGCATAACACCAGAGTCATCAAAAGCGCACGAGGCATGCCATGTGATTCACGTATTACCGCAACTCTAAAATACACGACCGCAAGTATACGGTGTATATTGTAGCGAAGTAAGTACGAGGTCGATCCCACGAGAAGGTGTAGTGATAAAAGTGGAGTTTGTCGATTGAATTCTAAATATACGTGATCGATTTAAGTGGAAATGTAGTGATTACCCCTAATTATCTACCAAAAGTTGTCACAAGTAAACAATTAAAAGAGTAATATGGAAATCGATCAATGAATGCTCATGCAAATCACAAAACGAGAGAAAATATGGGTAAACTCAAAGATGAGAAGGTAGGTCCTAAAGCACATGCAATACTAATGAATCCATCTATGATTAATTATCTACTTAAGTGGTGTTCATGCTTTGTCTATAAGATTGATCACATAATAATGAATTGAAAGTTTCTTCAATCCACGTAATCCAAAGGAAATATCACACAACTTAGTATCTCTACCTAAATTTGCACAATAGATCTCAATCAAGCTCCTAGGATCATCACACATCTTCCTAATCATTGATCATCTTTCAATCTCACAATAAAATTAGGTCAAATGCTTGCAATCAATCAATCAGAATAGATTTCTCAACCTAATTCAATTAACTAAGATTAACATATCACCATTGTACACTAATGATATGTTTTGCAATGAAAATCAAGCATCCAAATAGAATTAAACCACACAAACACCAAATAAGCAAAACATTAATTCATAAACTTCATCAAAAGTATTTACAAGGCTCTAGAACCAAAAGTGTTCTAGCCAATCAACAACATAATCCAACTACAAATAAGACTACGATAAAAGCAATAAAAAGTGATAGGAAAAGAAAGCTTAGACTATTGTATGGTGAGGAATGAAATTTTCAAGCTAATGGTGGCCTCCTTGCTTGAATTGATGAAGAATTGAAGAAGTAGATGATGAAAACCTCCAAATGTGTGTGATTGTGTGTGGAACTTCTTGAGAAAAGGGTAAGATGGTTTTGAATTTAAGAATGGAGGTATAGATAGTGTTGGGGTAGGGTTTGGGTGTAAGAATTGCAAGTTGGTCCCTTGAAAATGGAGAAAATATGAGTTTGGCACCGAAAATGGGTTGGCCCGGCCGGGTGGAAGTGTTGGACAAAAGTTGCAAAAATAGGGGGTGAATGGCCCGGCCGGGCCAAACCTTCGTAAATAAGTAAAATTCTGGACTCGACCGCCCGGCCGGGCCAATACTTCGTATTGACTCCTTCGTTTTCGTCCTCCAACTTCGTCCCTACGTATCTTGAGCTTCCGACCTCCGATCAACTCGATTCTTTTTGCTATTGATTCGGGTGGAATTTACATGTTTTAGGAGCACATGTGAAGCATGTTTTGATGTGGATTTCATTGAATTATGCATCGAATATGATTGTTTAAGCCGAAATGAGAGAAAGGTTGTGTTTTGTTGATTTTGTAGGAAATACGATGAAATTTGGAGCAAAACACCAACCATACTTTACTGGATCATGAAGAGGAGTGCACGGTTGGATTCGTCTCGAAAAATGGAGTGGATTAGCCAAAGGAATCGAGTCAATCCGACACCCGAGGTGGAAGATATGTACGAAACAAGAAAAGACCAAAATCGAAGAACAAGGCAACTCGGCCGAATCTGATTTTTTCAACATTTCTGCACACTCGGCCGAGTGAGCCAACTCGGCCGAGTCACCCCAAATTCGGTGCCATCTTCACATTTTGGCCATTTTTTAGGGACCAACTTGCAATTATGCCATCCAAACCCTACCCAAACACTATATAAACACATTTTCTTGAAATTCAAGCCATTCTCCCCCAATCCACACATAGTTACACATACTTGGAGGTGTTTTGGCCATTTCTCTCTCAATTCTTCATCAAATCAAGGAAGAAAGGATGCAATAGCTCCCAAATTTCATTCCCTACCACATTCTAGACTAAGCTTTCTCTTTCTTTTTCCTTTTATTTAGTTATTTCATTTGGATTTTGTAATTTCATTATGCTAGTTAGTAGCTAAACAATTTGTGGTTTTAAGGCATTGTAGATACTTGGATTGAAGTTTATGATTACTTTCTTGCTTTAATTGGTGTTTGTCTCTTATTTGTATGTTTAATTATCCATTGCAAAGCATGTTGTTATTGGCCATGATGATTTGCTTAATTCATTGTTAATTGGGGTAAGATCGAGAGATTTATTCCATTTAATCGTATGCAAGCATGCAACCCGGTATTATTATGATCTCGAGAGAGGATTAATTATCGGAGAGGGAATCGAATGATCTTTGGGGCTAGTTTAGGTAATACAATATTTGTGAGGTAGAGATACGAACTTATATTGTGTTTTCCTTTAGGTTAATTAGATCGAGAGATTAATTAATTCTTCTTGTGTGATCACCCTATATGAGATAATCTTAATGACCATTTAAACGAGATAACATTCATAAACGGATATCTAGGTGTTACAATTGCCTTGGAACCCACCTTCTTTCTTTGCATCTTCACCCACTTTACTTTCGTTTTATTGATTTGCATGGTATTTGATCGACTTTGTATTTACTCTTTTCATTGTTTACTAGTGACAATTTTGGTAGACAATTTAGGGTAATTCAACACTTTCAAGTTATCGATCACGTCTAAATAGAACTCAATTAACAAACTACCCTTTTACGCTTAACCTCCTTGTGGGATCGACCTCGTGCTTATCACACTACGATAGACGCCGTACACTTGCGGTTGTTTATTTAGTGTTGCATAACACGTGAATCAGCTATTCCACTCCATTTTTCGAGCCGGGTCCAATGGTTCACTCCTCTTTCCGATCCAATAACTTGTGGTAGGTGTTTTGCTCCAAAATTTCATCGTTTTACCTACAAAATCGACAAAACACTACCTTTCTATTATTTCGACCAAAACAATGATAATCACCCCATAAATCAATGAAATCAACATCAAAATGAGCTTCACGTGTGCATCTAAAGTGTGTAAATTTCATCTGAATCACCATGTCATATCCTTCGCAGTGGCCTTGGACATGTACAATCTTTGCTAGTGTATAGATGTGGGTGCTGTGACAAAATACCAAAAACTGAAATCATCCATTGAAAATTACCTACCTAGCTATTTTAAGTGTAATAGTTAATTTACATGAAAAAAAAAAAATTGTAACTCGAATAAATGCAAAGATAGCAAATTAATAATAGGTTTTATTCCATTTTAAAATTAAATTATTGATGGATTAAATTTATTATTACTATACCTACTTATATGGTAAAATGTCATGTACTACAAATTAAGGATTAACGAATAAACAATTTAAGTGGAATAAAGTTTTGTTTTAATTATTCTCATTCCATTTTTTTAATACTATTCACAATTCACACTATTTAATTTCTTACTCTTAAACCCATCCCGGCTCAGGCGATCCCGATCCGCCCCAAAGAGAAACTCAGACGTCGCAAGGTGTTCGTGGGGAGAGTATCCTATCAACAAATCCCGGATAGCGCTATCGACAATTTTGAGGCTAGAGTCTGCGCGGACTACTCTGTCAGACCTTCGGCAAGGATCGACAATGATATGATCCGAGTCTTCATGTTCAAGGACAGATGGGACGATACTTTTGACCCACCATAGATCCCTCATCTCGTCTCGGGTTCTCATTTGATCAATTTTTTCGGACTTTTTAATCGTTTTACTTGGTAGGTGATTTCAGGGGTGTACCATTTTCGATGCACCTCGGCCTCTGATTCGGATTGTGAACTTATATGCTTCTATCTTTTCTTTTTCCTTTTAATCTACCACCTTTTATTGTCTATTTTATTTCTTACTCTTAAACTATCACTTATTAATTATTTAAACTATTATTCATAATACACAATCAAACTCCCAAAATACATTGACAAAAAATTAATATCCCAAAATAAAATAAATATTAACTCAATTGAATTGATCATCATATAAGGATAATGCTAGTGATTTTTGGGACTATATTTTTAACCTTCCGGGACAAAATTTAAGTTGATTTACTTCCATTCCAAAGGTGGACTAAATATTAATTGATTGAAATAAAACAGGGCATGTTTTAATTTTGAAAATTTTAAAGGTGATGTACTAGAGACTCGTGCATGTCTTGATAAATTTTAAGTTTATGTTCTTATTATACTGGACTTGATTAATTGATGAAAAATAAAAATTATTGCAAACACGCGCGGTTATAATGCTGTCGGGTTGCACTTTTGTGTATCAATTACATATATGTAACTTGTTTTTATTTAATATTTGAACTAATAGTACTATACAATATGTGAGCTAATACTAGGGGTAATTAGTATATAGGACATTTCATCTATAGCACTACAAAAAAAGGGCGTTTTAGAGACGGATTTACCGACGGAATTTCCGTCGGCCGCCGATGTTACCGACGGATTTGCCGACGGAAGGTCGGCCGTCCCCTTTTCCATTGTCAGTATTTTTGCCGACGGATTTGTGAATTCCGTCGGAACTCCCGACGGATTGGCTGACGGATTATCCGTCGGCAATGCCGACGGATTATCCGTCGGCAATGCCGACGGATTTACCGAGGGATATTTCGTCGGTATTTCGGACAACCCGTTTAACAAACCGGGTCAACATTCCGTCGGTAATTCCGTCGGAAAGAATGGATTAAAATAATAATAAAATAAATTAGAATGAATTAAAATAATTATAAAAGAAATTAATTTTTGAATAAATATTGATTTCGACATTCATATGCCGACGGAATTTCCGTCGTTCAAATGCCGACGGACTATCCGTCGGCATTTTACCGAGGGAAAGTCCGTCAGTAAAACAAAAAATGAATAAAAAAATATGATTTCGAAATTCACATATCGACGGAATATCCGTCGGCATTAGACCGACGGAATATCCGTTGGCATATTACCGACGGAATATCCGTCAGTAAAACAAAATATTAATAAAAAAAATATGGGTGGCCGGGGAGGCCCCGATCAGAATTTTATTTTCCGACCACAATTAATTGGCATTGGTTTGTCGAAATAGAAAGAATGGATACAATAGAGGGGACAATTAATTGGCATTGGTTTGTCAAAATTACCACAAAAGGAAAAACAAAACGCGATTTCTCTTGCAGTCAAACCAAAATTTCATATTCATGAATATAAAAATACATTTTTACAAGATAAGACATTAAATTACTTTTTGAAACCAATAAAAAATAAATAAAGTACCTAATAAAATATTCTTAAAAAAAAATCTGTAAAAATCTACTTTCCTAAACCCTAAACTCACATAACACAGATTCCAAACCAAAAAATTGAACAAAAACATATAATTTTAAATAAATAAAAGTCAGAAGTTAGGCTGAAATCAGAGGTTGAGATATCGGATAATCTTCGAGTTTAATAGAAAGAAATGGCAGCGGCGTCCTTCTTCAAAAGACGCGACGGCGGCGACTTTCTTCGAAACACGCGGCGGCATCGATCGACGGCGGCCATGAACATCCGACCCTGTGCTTATGCTGACATTGAACTCAAAAACATTGATTTTTATAGTTGTTGATGTAACAAAAAAGAAAAATGAATTAAAGAGGAGAATAAAAAGGGAAGTGAGGAGTAAAAGTGAAAGCATATATAGGTGATTTTTTTTTTTTTAAAAAAAGTTTGTACAACATAGAAAAGATTCAACTTTATCAATTCAAGGCATGTACATACCTCTTATAGTTTGCAGTTTGTGAAAAAAGTTGGATGCCTCTCAAACATCATTTTCTTCTTCTGAAAACAAAATTACAAAAACACAATTTCTCCTCTCCCTTTCTTTGTTTCTCTTTCCAGTGAGGGTGCTGTTTTTTCTCTGCAATCAATCGCCTTAATTTGCCTTGATATGGTTTGGGAGGTATGGAAGAGATTTTAAGAGAAATGGATTGTAATGAGAAATGGATGGTTTTGAAATTCAAATTGAAAGAAATGGAACGGAGAAGATGGAACGGAGAAGATGGGAAGATGAAGGAAGAAGATGTGAAAGAAAACCGGTTTTATATAAGGCCTCGAAACCGACGGATTATCCGTCGGTATTTATCAAATTGTGAATTCCGACGGACATATATAAATACCGACGGATAATCCGTCGGCTGTTGTTCAAAAAGTAAATTCCGACGGAAAGTTAATTCCGTCGGCATACTGGCGTTTTTTTTATTTATTTTTTAATTAATTCAATTTTTTCTATATACTAGACCTACTAAATTACCAAAATATTTTTTTAAAAAATCACGAAATTCATTTCTTCCACATATATTAATAAATATATTGGTTGTGGCTTATATTTATAGTAAATTTAATTTTTATAATTTGTACCTAAATGATAAATAATTAATTAACTTTTATAAAATAAGAAATAAATACATTACATTAATTGAATTAATTTTCATCTTCATCGTCTTCATCCTCCTCTTCGTCCTTATCCTCCTCCTCATCATCATCATCTTCCTCATCCTCCTCCTCATCATCCTCATCTTCTTCATTCTCCTCTTCATTCTCCTCTTCATCCTCATCTTCATCCTCTTCTTCATCCCCCTCCTCTTCACCTTCAATTTCGATTAATTGGGGATTTGCAACCGTCAAGGGTACAGAAAGATTGAAATCTCCCGTAAAGACTTCAGTTGGAGTCTCTATTTGTTCTGCTTGAAATGGAGATTCATCTTCAGTATTTTTGTCCTTTTTAGGGACTTCTACCATTGACCTTGCCTTTACTTTGCAAACAGCGTGCCATTCATAACCACGTGGAGCTCCCGGATATGTGCAGTAGTATACTTGAGATACTTGATGGGCAAATACAAATGGATCATCCCCAACATACGCCCTTTTCGAACTAACATCAACGAGCTTGTACTCCGGGTGAATTCTTGTTCCTAGATGGCCTGAATCAAACCAATGACACTTGAACAACACTACAGTCTTTGTTGGATATCCTGGATATTCTACTTCGACGACTTCCCGTAACACCCCAAAGTAATCACTTGCATCTGCATTGTAATTCGCACTGCTAACGCAGACGCCACTGTTGGTAGTTGCCTTTGTCGATGCATACCCAGACGTATGAAATCTGTAGCCCTTCACAATATAACCGTTGTAAGTCTTTACACGACGTAGTGGTCCCTTGCTGAGATCTCGTAAGAATCGACTGTCTAGAGCGTTATCCCGTCCCTATACGGCTCAATTTAAAATTAATTAAAATAAATATTAATTTATTTACGTAAAACATAATTAATTAAATGGTACTCACATAACGTTCGAACCATCGGGAAAATTCACGTTGAATACGAGCATCTATATATGCATCTGAGATGTTTGGTTCTGCTCGTCGTAGTTCTTGAGCGTACATCCTAATTCACAACATTCAAAAACTTGGTTAATATTAAATGACATAAATGAAGTGGTATTTAAATAGACGATTTATATATGAAATACTTACTCGATGTATGGCTGAACTTCATCACAATTCAACAACACATACGTTTGTGCTATTTCCGCCTCCGAGTTCGTCTCCCAATATCGTTCAGTGGGTTTTCCTATTGGCCGTCCCTTAGACTTGAATATGGAGAGCATTCCATCGACCTCTTCACTGATATCGTCAGCGGATGTACCACCGAAGTTACGTGGAGTACTTCTTAACTTTGTGTTGACGTGGTCTTCAAAGTAATAAGAACAAAACATGCCAACCTCTTCATTCAAATAAGCATTCACAATCGATGCTTCAACGTTTGCCTTTTGTTTAACATTGCGTTTCAAGTTGTGGAGATACCTGATATACACACACACACACATATATATATATATATATATATATATATATAACTTATATGAATGCATGTGTAATTGTAATGAAATAAAAAAAGTAAGATTTTACCTTTCAAATGGGTACATCCACCTGTATTGCACCGGACCACAAATTCTCGCTTCATACGCTAAGTGAACGGGTAAGTGTTCCATCGAGTTAAAGAAGCTAGGTGGAAAAATTTGTTCCAACTTACACAAAATCACTGGAATGTCTTCATCTAAACGAATCATATCATCGATCGTGATCGTTGTAGCCGTTAAATCTCTAAAAAATAGACTTAATTCAGTGATAGCCCTCCACACATTGAGAGGAAGAAGTTCTCGGAACGCAATCGGTATCAAGCGTTGCATAAATACATGACAATCATGACTCTTCATCCTTGCAACCTTACTCGTTGTTGTGTCTACGCATCGACTCAAGTTCGACACGTAGCCGTCCGGAAAGTTCAACTCCTTTATCCACCTACACAATCTTTATTTTTGTGGCTTATCCAGTGTGTAGCTAGCCTTTGGAAATTTACCTGTACGCTCATCCTTTTTCAACTCTGGACGGCGACAAAGAGTGTCCAAATCCTCCCGAGACTTTGGAGTGTCTTTCGTCTTGCCTTCCGTGTTCATGATTGTGTGGAACACATTGTCAAACACATTCTTTTCAATGTGCATCACATCCAAATTGTGTCGTATCAATAGTGAACTCCAGTATGGTAAGTCCCAAAAAATACTCCTTTTGTTCCAACCACCCTCAATTCCTCTGTTGTGTTCCGCTGCATTTTCCTCAGTACTTTTTTTCAACCCCGTCACTTGAACCTCATATAACAACCTACGTCTTGTACGGAGAGTAAATTATAAGTGACACTAAAAGCAATAGATAAATATACGTTTAGTACTCGATTATTAAATAAATGTATAAAATACCATCTCGTAGTGGAGGTCGATTGTTTGTGACTGCTCTGTTTTTTACGAAGTTCTTCTTATTTCTTCGAAACGGGTGACCTTGAGGTAAGAACCTACGGTGATTATCGAACCATGAAACTTTTTTACTCACCGGGAGACTGAAAGCTTCAGTATTCTCCATACAATACGGACATGCTTTCTTTCCGGCCGTACTCCACCCGGACAACATACCATATGCAGGAAAGTCGCTAATGGTCCATAAAAGAGCAGCACGCATCGTGAAGTTCTGCTTTCTAAAAACATCGTATGTTTGGACTCCATTCTCCCATAAGAAGATCAAGTCTTTTATAAGCGGTTGGAGATAAACATCCAGTTTGTCCTTTGGATTCGTTGGTCCAGGCACCAATACAGTCAGAAACATTGTTTGAGGTTTCATGCACATCCACGGAGGAAGATTATATGGAGTCAGTATCACCGGCCACAAAGAATATTGCTTCCCATGCATCCCAAACGGTGCAAAACCATCAGTACACAAACCTAATCTCACATTCCTCGGTTCACAACCAAAATTTGGAAACACGTTGTCAAGATGTTTCCAGGCCTCTGAGTCTGCCGGATGTCGCATCTCCCTCGACTCAGCCGAAGAGGAATCTGTAGCATGCCACGTCATGTGTTGTGCAGTGGCACTTGATTGATATAATCTCATCAAACGGGGAATGATAGGAAGGTAGTACATCTTCTTATATGGCACTTTCTTCTTTGTCTTCTTCGATTGACCACCAGGTCCCTTTCGACGTGCCTCTTTGTACCGGGGATGGCCACACAATCTACACATATTCAGACTGCTATCTTCGTCACCCCAATATAACATGCAACCATTCACACAACAATCAATCTTCTCAACCGGCAAACCAACATTCTTCAACATTTGTTTGCTTTGATGAAACGTCGTAGGCACCTTATTATTTTGAGGACAAATTTCACTGCATAACTGTGTCACTTGCTCATATGCCCTGTTAGAAAGCTTGTTCTCGGTCGTAATGTTCATGAGTCGTGCATTAAATGACAACTGTGAGTGAGATTCACAACCCGGATATAAATCTTCTTCGACTAATTTGAGCATCTCATAAAACCGAAATGCCTCATTCGTCGGCTCCTCTTCCATGTTTGAAAAGCCAGCTTCCCTGATCATTGTTTGATACATATTCGGTTCTTCGTCCCCAAACTGTTGTTCTTCGTCCCCAAACTGTTGTTCTTCGTCACCAAAATGTTGTTCTTCGTCCCCAAACTGTTGTTCTTCGTCACCAAAATGTTGTTCTTCGTCCCCAAACTGTTGTTCTTCGTCCCCAAACCGTTGTTCTACCTCGTTACTAGTGCCAACATGATCGAAATTTGCTTCAAGTTGATAGATTCCAGTAGTGTAATAGTAAAACACTTCATCAAATCTATAAGGCCAACGTGTTTCGCCATGACTAGTCCAATTATAATAATTATCAACGAAACCATTCTTCACAATATGCACTAGGACCTCATCAATCTCTTTATATTGCTTATTCTGACATTTCTTAGCATTACACGGACACCTAATGCAATTTCCACTCATGTAATGTGGCTGGCTTTTTGCAAATTCAACAAATAACACGAGTTCATTATAAAATTCCACATTCACATTTCCTCTAATCATTCTAGGAGTACAATACATCCAACGACGGTCAGGCAAATCCATCTGCTAAACATTTAAGTGGAGCAACACATTACTAAACTAAACTTATAATAAATTCAAACAAAACTTATTATATATATAACACATGTAATTACATTATATTGAATTTTATATATAGAGTAAATTAAAAATGGTAGAAAATGTACCGTAATTTGATGTTTCTGAATACCCGAGCGTGAAGTGGAAAATTAGGCAGTAGAAAGTTTTGGTGTAAATTTGCAATACGAAAGTGAAGTGGGAAAAAAGAAAGTTTTACATTTCCCGACGGATATGCCGACGGACTTATCCTTCCGTCGGCATTTCACCCGCCCAAAGTTCCGTCGGTCAAGATAAATGCCGACGGATAATCCGTCGGCATTTATCAAATGGTGAATTCCGACGGAAACTTAATTCCGTCGGCATGTCACCCGCCCAAATTTCCGTCGGTCAAGATAATTCCCGACGGATTATCCGTCGGCATTTATCAAATGGTGAATTCCGACGGAAACTTAATTCCGTCGGCATTTGGCGTGTTATTATTATTTTTTTTTTATTAATTAATTCAATTTTTTTGTATATATAGCAACAACACAAAGCTCACACACACCATATTCGATTTTTTCTATTTTGCAAAGAAATATCATGTCTTCTTCATCTTCTATTCGATTTCAGCAAGGCCTTGTTTGTTATTGTGGAAAGGCATGTCGTACATATGCTTCTAAACAACCTAGAAGTAAAGGGAGGATATTTCATAATTGTCCTGACTCCCAAAGTGATGGCGGTGGATGTGGTTTCTTTGTATGGGCTGACACTTTAGAAAAGTGTGTTGTTGACAAGAATCAAGAATCTAATCAAAGTGACCAAGAAACTGAAGGCATGAAGAAAATGACTCAAGAGATGAAGAAATTGGTTACAGAGATCAAGAATTTGGCTGAAGAAATCAAGGATTTAATCAAAGTGAACAAAATCATTTTGATTGTGCTAGTTGTCATGGTTGCATCTACCACCTTCAAGTGGTTTGGTTAAATATATGTATAATGCACTCTATATGAGGCTATTTTAATTTGTACTAAAATGCACTCTTCAAGTGGTTTAAATCTATATCTAGAATGCACTCTAAATGAGATTATTTTGTACTCAATGAAACAAATGAATGCACCCTATTTTCATCTATACACCAATAAACTACACAAATAAACTGCAATATATAGTTCAACATATTTTTCAACATAAACATAAATATATACATAAAGATAAATAAGTTCAACAGAAAATTAAATAAGTTCAACAGAAAATTAAATAAGTTCAACAAAAAAATAAATTAGTTCAACACAAAATTAAATTGTTCAAATTGTTCAACCAGGATAGTTGCCAGGAAAGTTGTCAGTGCCGGGAAAGTTAAAATATTCATCCATACCATCATTCAAGTTGACGTTGCCACCGTCGGCCTGACCTGCATCTTCACCTGCAGCTTGATCTGGAGCTGGCGGTGGTTGCCCCATCGTCTGTTGATAGATGGCCTCGATCTGCTCAGCAGACATCCCCAACGTCCGACCCGCATTGGTACTCCAGAGGCGGAAGTAGTTCTCGAACGTTGCCATGACGTTCGGATCCGGGACGGCAGTGGAGGATACGGACGGCTGCGATGCACTCCGGGCCGACCGACCACTTGGTGTCCTCACAGCGCTGCTCATCCCACCAAGGCCAAGGACCCTTCCCTTGGAGGTCGGGGCAACGTCAAGGTAAAGCTGGTCCACGTCAACAACCGGAGGGGTACCGCTGCTTCCGGATTCAGCAGTAGTCGTGGCGGTGGCTTGCGTCTCAGCCTCTTCAATCCTCTGTCGGACGCTCAACTACATAATTAAAAAATTAAAATTAATTTAATTATCTATATATATATATAATGTAATTAATACATAAATTTAATTAAACTTACGCGGAGGTCAGTAGTGCGCCCGTAGGTGGACGTCTGTGTATCGGCATTAAACGGATGAAGAAGGCTCAGCCGATCCAAGTGGGTGTGGCGACGTCCAGTCTCCCGCTCCTATTACGTATCAAATAAACATATACAAATTCATTTGGATAACTAATATAAAATAATTAACTATAATTATTTAATTTTTAAATAATTAAATAAAACTTACGAGAGCAAGTGATTGCTCGAGGACGGACCGAGCTCCCCCCCGATGCACTGCCATCCCGCCTCCAACGTCGGTTCTGCGGTTGGCCCGAGCTTTGTCACACTTGTCTTGGTAATCCTGCTCCATCCACTTCTCAACCAACGACTCCCACAGGTCAACACCATCCTCGTCTTTCCCCAGATCAAGATTTTTGTCTTCATCACGCCAGGCCTTTCTCCAGTCGTACATCGTGTTCGTGTACCGAGTAGAACAAAGATTGTACCACTTCTCGTAAATAGCGGCGTCCGAGTAGATCGTCGTATCCCAACGGGCCTTTTTCTATACAAATAAATATTCAACATATTTATCAAATAATATGAATAATTAGTTATTTAATAAACTTTAAATATTGTAATTATATACCTGGAACTCCTCGAAATAATCATCCTTTTTAGATTGTGGCACCTTCGACCAAGTGATAGCACCCTTAGAAATCTTGCAATCCTTAAAGGATTTTGTGCACATCCTGGACACCTCATTACCGGGCATCAACCTGTAAAATTATTAACAAATTTATAAACTAACACATTATAAATAAATAAATAAAGTTAATCGTTATTGAATCTCATCAAACATTAGAATTATTGACTTACCTTCCTGAAATGATATCAACGGGTTGCCTTGTGTCTCGAACAGGATGCTGACGAGAAGAGGATGACGAACCAACCGACATCGTAGTCGGCGGCGGCGGCGACACTGCCACAGGAGGAGGAGGAGGAGCCGTCACAGGAACTGATTCATCCCGAGACCTCCTTGCACGTGACCAAAGTGACGACCTACGACGTGAACCCGAACCCGAACCCGAACCCTGATTCGGTACTTGTTCACTCATCTGTTTCAATCAATAAAAAATACATAATTTTACTAATTATCAATTTAATGAACATATTGCTAATTTAAAATTTTTACAAATATAGCATATTCCTAATTTAATCAATTACTAATTTAATCAACATATTCCTAATTTAAATCAAAACAATATATATATAACCTAATTACAACGTGATACCACCGTCGAACCATCTAATTAACTAATAATTTAAACAATTGATTGAAACATACATCACCTAAATTAAAAATATTTCTAAATTAACATATTCCTAAATTAACAAATCTAAACATAATTAAAATAATACTTTTCTAATTGGAGTTTTCTAATTATCAATTTGATGAACATATTCCTAATTTAAATTTTTTACTAATATAGCATATTCCTAATTTAATTAATCAACATATTCCTAATTTAATCAACAATAACCTAATTTAATTATTATTTTTCTACCTAACTTAATCAATAATAAAAAATTGAACATATATATTCCTAAATTAACAAACCTAAAACTAATTAAAATAATAATTTTCTAATTGGGTCAATAATTATCAATTTAATGAACATATTCCTAATTTAAAATTTTTACTAATATAGCGTATTCCTAATTTAATCAACATATTCCTAATTACAACGTGATCCAACGGTCGAACCACTATATCTAAACTAATTTAAACAATTGATTGAAACATGCACTACCTACATTAAAAATATTCTATATCAAAATTACACCATTAAATTAAACTAGTAATTAACTACATAACAATTGATTAATGTATACATATAACAATTAAGTAGTAAATTAACCTTAAAAAACAACTCTATCAAAATTATTCTTAATCAACAAATTAAATTAACTAACATTCGTACTAACATGATCATAATATTTTAACAACTAACTAAATCAATATAACATGCAAATCAACATTAAATTATTCATATTTACATATATTCATGCATAAACATATATAAGTATTAAAACTAAGTAATAGAACTAATTAAGAAAACGTACCGTATCGATGTAATCGGAGAAATTTGCTTCAATAGCCTCGTCCTCGTCTTCGTCTTCCCCACCGAAGCCTCGCTCACGCACTCCCCCTTTTTTTTTTTTCGCCAAACATTCTGATATCAGGCCCTTATATAAAAAAAAAAAAAACAATGCCGACGGATATTCCGTCGGCATTTCCCTCGCTAACCGCCCTATATTAATGGTAACCGTTACCTTTTTGGAAAACGAGGCGGTGCGGATTCAACGTGTCGGATGCCGACGGATTATCCGTCGGCATACGCTTTTCTAAATATCCGTCGGCATTATCCCTCGGTAAATGCCGACGGAACCGACATCCGTCAGCATTTCCCTCGGTAAATGCTGACGGAACCGAAATCCGTCAGCATTTATGTTGACTTTCCAAATCCGTCGGCATTCCGTCAGCATATCCGTCGGCAATGCCGACGGACTATAATCCGTCGGCATATGTCCGTCCCTATAGCTCGCGTTTTTTGTAGTGTAGAAACTAGAAATAAAGACAATAAATTTTAAAGTTAGGAAGAAGGACAATATGATTTATAAAAGTACAGTTTTATCCTCCGTTTAAAATAAAGTCAAAATTTGAATATTCAATTAAGATAAAATAGGAAATTCAAAACATGATTTGAATATTAAATTGCCGGAAATCCAGGGCATAAATGCGTTCGAAAATCAAAGTTTCCTAAATCAAGTTGGATTGTCATATTAAATTACTTTTAATTATATACAAAGATTATTTAAGACTTTTTCAACTCTGTACATCTTTAAAAATTATTATTCAAAAATAAATATATTCAATGCTCTATAAAAAAAATATACAATAATTCGTTCAATAATTACATATAATAATTTATAATTATATAGAATAAATATTAAAGATTGTCATATTAATTATAATTGTAACTTCTCCATTAAATTAAAATGCATTAATGTTATTAATGTTATCTTTAGGGGAACTAAAAAAACGGATTATGAACCAGAATAGACAATATTATACAATTTGGATGGTAAACCGTTACATACACAAAAACAAAACAAACAAAAAAGAAATACATATGATGTAATTAAGTAAGTAACGTGGGGAGTATCGAAAGTGAATATATGCGAAAGTATATGCCAAACAAATATGCACATTGTGATATGTGCATTATGGAAGAAAAATTAGACCATTTTTTTTTATATATTTATGACTACTACGATAATCATATTATTATTACGTGGATATCAATAAACTATTCATTTTAGAAATTGTAATTATAATATTATTTATAGAAAAAAAATTACATTTGAATATAAGTATGTTTGAAAATGTCAAAAATATATTGTTTGTTTGGATTACGTGAGATAATTGTGGGGAGTAGTGGGTATATTCCTATTTTAAATTAATAATATTGTATTAATGATGATTGACTTTAAAATTGTGGATTGTAACTTTCCAAAAGATATTCATTATTATGATATTTCCGTGATATCATTGGATAGCATAAAAAACATTACATTATGGCTTAAGTTAAGTATATCTGGCCCTATCATAAGAAAACTACGAGTACATATCTAGATACTGCATATTGAAAAATATATGCTAAAGATTGATGCACATGTGTGAATATTAGTTGAATATATGCTAAAATAGCTTTAATATCTAGAAACTTGGTTTTCTCCTCGAATTCGAACTTTAATATCACAGCGTATTCCATCTCTGATACTGTAAAATAGCTTCTCCAATTAACACGTTCAATAGAGCCCTAAATCGCACAAAATAAAACAGTGTAGAATTAGAAAAACTCGAAGATCGAATCGGACAGGGTATAAATTGAAATAACAATGAACCAATCGAATTATTGATTATTGAATTAAAACAACCAGGAATAAAATAGCCTACCTAGATAATGTAATGGTTCTCGGATGAGATTTAGAAACTCAAAATTCACTCTATTTTGGGTATTTCGGTGATGATCGAATGTCGAAGATGGGATTTGAAGATCGAATTATTGATTATCACAGTTGGAAATTGAATATGGAATCATTGCATCAAAACGGAATTCATACCTCCAAAATGGAATGATTCTGGTATCGAAGATAGCGCAATTGAGATTTGCAGATCGATTTATTGATTATTGAAGATTTGATTTGTAGATGGGATTTGCAGCAAAAATGGAGGTTTGATTTGCAGATGGGATTTGCAGCAAAAATGGAGGTGGTTCGGTGATGATCGAATATCGAAGATGGGATTTGAAGATCGAACAGAATTCATACCTCCCAAATTGGAATGATTATGTTATCGAAGATAGCGAAATTTAGGATTTGGAGATCGATTTATTGATTATGCGCAATTGGGATTTGGAGATCGATTTACTGATTATTGAAGCTGTGATCTGCAGATTGGATTTGCAGCAAAAGGGAGTGTTTCAATGTTGACCATGAAATGCTTTAAATTTAAGATATAATTTTATTTTACATTGATTTGAAATTAAAAAATACCGATAGCTTTAATTTTAATTATTATTTTAATTTAATATATTGGTGTGATGAAAGAGTAAGGGCATAATTGGTCATTTAGTTATGAATTTGACCTTATTCCTAATGCTATATCTTTTTGTCTCTTTTTCTAGTTGTGTCTATAGGATTGTCTCTAATCTTAATTAAACTCCTAATACTATACTGTATTTGAACTATAGAGTACAGTAGAAACTCTATAAATTAATAATGTTGGGACCATCAAAATTTATTAATTTAAAGAGTTATTAATTTATCTATAAATTAATAATTATTAATTTATATATTAATTAATATTTTATTAATTTATGGAGTAATAAAATCTCCAATTTATAAACGCTCTTTCAAACATTCACATATCATTAATTATTGTATATCGAATGAAGGGTCTAATTTGAAATAATTATTCAATCTTTCACATTATTATATTTCTTGTGTTCATTGTATAATTTTATGGACAATAAAAAATATTTTCTATGTATATTATCAAAATATGCTAATACAAACAAAATTATACACAAAACATGACTTCTCATTTTACAGATGTGAAAAAAATAACAATGACCTCACTCGAATAATTTCTTGTTGAGCTATGAGGAAACGACACCAGAAGTTCTTACAATGATAAGGAAAATTAGAGATGAGATTTAAGGTGAAATTGATTTCAACAAAAAATAAAAGACAAATTAGTAATTTTTCAAGAAACCTTCATAAATTATTCATGTAATAGAGAGTATATAAGAAATTATTAATTTATAAATTATATGGGGTCTATAGAAATTATAAAAAATGTATTATCTTATAATTTTAGCGAGTTTATTAATTTAGCACCATATCCCGAGTTGGGACCGACCAAAAATATTATTTTAGAGAGTTTATTAATTAATGAAATATTAATTTATATTGTTTATACTGTACATGTAAGTGGTACACTATTTACCATGTATGTCTGTTTCCCAGTATTAATTAATAATTCTTACTACTCTTTTTTTTTTTTTTTTAAATCAATTAGTTCAAAGTTGTAATTAAATATGAGAGCCTATAAACATTACTCCAAAGAAATAAAATTATAAATACTAAATCATGTCAAACATTAATAATGTGGAGTATAAAAGAAGCATACACGATTTAGATTTACAATGCAATGAGCATATGTAGTAAATGAAACCCGTCATGTGAGCAATTATTATATTTGTCATCAATTTAATTATTGAAAATAAAAAATGGTAAAATGGAGTTGCAACTGGAATTAATTAAAAGTCCCATCCAACTTCACACTCAACTATCCAAGAAAAGAAAAGAAACATTAATGTTTATTTTTTACTTTTTTTTTTTTTTTTTGAGAGGGGTACTTCATTCCTAAATATTACAAGTGTAGTTTCAATACGGACTTATCTAATCATGAAACCTATAACTTAGTCCAAAAACAATTCGTAGATGAGCATTTTTTATTGTACAAAGAGTAGTAAAAATCAGTTGGATAATGTGCCTTTAACCATTTTTAAGAACTAAATTTAATGTAATTCGATCATCCTTATAAAAAGTACCTATTAAACTAGGATAGAAAATTACACCACCATATTCTGAAAAAATATATAAATACCATGTTTGACTGAAAAAAAAAAAAAAAAAAAAAAGGGGGAAGCAACAAATTATAGTGTTAGTTTGCCCATAACAGGACTCTACTAGATATTTATTGCTTTAAAACATGATTTTAGTAGAATTATAATTGTTCATTTATATATCATAATAAAATTATAATTGATGAGAACTAATTGTGTCATATATAGGTGTGCATATAATTTAGATATATGTAATTAAAAACCTAATTAATTGAAAACCTAATTAAGGGCTCGCTCGTCCATGCGTATACCTAACATCACAACTAGGTGTTTTCCCTTTAAAGAGAGTATGTACACTAATAAATTTAAACCATCAATAATTTAATTTCAAAACTAAATGAAACCTATCATTATCGATCAAATCAATTTCTTAACCTAATTAATTTTCTACCTAAACATTTATTCGTATTCAGAAATAGTAAAAACTTTTTTTTTAATGTAAATAACTATTCTTAAAATAGCTAGGTAGGTAATTGTCAATTGATCCGATTCTAAAATTAATAAATAATGAAATTTGTTTAATTGTTACGACTCATTTAATTGGTCAGTATTAATTAAGGTAATTTTTAATAAACTAAGTCACATAATTTGAATTTCATTTATGCTATATTAAATAATTAGGGACCGATTTGAGAGGAGGGGATCGCCCCCCTTAAATTTACAATATTTTACACTATGTAGTATATATTTATGTTGCTTCGATTAAATTTAATGGCGATGTGATAAGAACGCATGCTCATGGTCACGAGAATAACTATTAAATTGAAAAGTATTATTTTTTTCTTCGTTTCAAAATTTTTGGCAAAATAAATCTTCATTTCACAAAATCAGTAATTGTGCAATTGAATTAATTGTACATGTTGAGGGCATAAAAAAAAAAACTGTGCATGGCATCCAAATCTCGATCGGTTAATCCCCTTTATACTAATAGGGAGTTTAAATTGATGATGTGTCATTTTGTGGTTAATTTGGCTTATGTGTCATTTTGTGGTTGGCTTATGTCCCCTTATATAGTAATAGGGAATTTAAATTGATGATGTGTCATTTTGTGGTTAATTTGACTTATGTGTCATTTTGTGGTTGATTTGACTTATGTGTCATAATTTAATAAAGTTGTAAATTTTAAAAAGTATGATGTGTAATTAAGTTATTGGTTGAGTAAGATATGATTCATAAACTCTTTCCAAATATTATATTCTTATTATTTTAACATTGACTAATTAAATTAATTTTTATTTTATTTACTTAACTTTATTCATTTTATTCTTTAGTTTAATTTATTTTAGAACTATTTAATGTTCTTCTGAGTAAAATACAATCTAAAATTTATTTTTATTGGGGTGTACAATTCTTTATTTAATTAGTTATTGAATTGTATTTTATAATTACTTTTATCTTATATCTCAAGTAATTTTTTCTGCAATTATTTTAAATTGAGATTTTTTATTAAAAGGGTCATTATCACCCTACATTAATCTAATTGCAACGCCTAATTAATAGTTTGTCTATTTGCTTTATTTTCGAGATAAAAAACCCTAATTACCCTTAAATCATAATTACCATTAAATTATTCAAATTCAGATTTAAATTTTCAAAACTCTCCCTATTTCCGATTTTTATTCTGCCTTAATTATCGGGTTCAATTAATTAGGTTATACAATTGGAAAGACTATGACTTTCCAAATTTTGAATTCCCAAATTTTCATTTCGATCATCTCCCGATTCTACCAATTCAGATTCGATATTCATCTTCAATTCCCCAAATTTTCATTTCGATCATCTCCCGATTCTACCAATTCAGATTCGATATTCATCTTCAATTCCGATCATCTGCATCGCGCGTACGTATATTCATTTTCAATTCCATGAGTATTAATTCTGCATTTTCTGATATTATCAATTCCATGTGTTAATCTCACCCCAATTCCATGTCGTGGTTGAAGTGGATCGAGATCGTTTTAGAATCTCGTTCGATGACGTCATCGAGATCGCGAAGGTGATGAGCTCCAGATCCATTGCGAAGAACTGGGCAGGAGATTAGGATTGAGGTTTTGTTGGATTTTGATTTGAAGTTTAAGGTAATTGAATTTTTTGTTTAGTCTATGATCTCTACTTTTTTTAGTTTTGTTTAAGCTTTGGTTGTACTGATTCTGGAGTGATGGAATATGCATTGAAATGACGTTACTTTAGTTTGCATGTACTTCAATATGCATATTATTAAAATGCACTTTAATTTGCATACTCCTGAACGTAATTCACATGAACTTCAATATACATATGTTTAGACTGCACTTTAGTTTGCATGTTTTTATGCAAAATTGTCGAAATGCACTTTAGTTTGCATAATAGTGAACGTAATTCACATGAACTTCAATATGCATATGTTTAGATAATACATACGCTTCTATTTTTCTGTTCTTCTACACTTCGCCGTTTTTGCAGAAGCTTTTTCCTAAACCTATAGATTGAATTGCAGATTTCTCAAAACCCTCAGTTTAACAAGATTATCTTTTAGAAAATTTTTTATATTTTAGATATACCTACTTTTTAGGAATTTTTTTTATATTTTAGATATACCTACTTTTTAGGAAAATTTTAAATCTTTGGAAGGTGCTAAAATTTCTCTGTTTTTTAAATTCATAATTATGGTATATAATTGACTTTTGAATTCCTATAAAATATCCGATTTATTTGAAATTAATTGAAGGGTATAAATGTCTCAAAGTTTTCAATTTGATGCTATTAGACAAGAAATTATATTTTATGTTTTATTAGATAAAACTAGTAGTGAAATGACCTTATTAATAAATAACCCTTTTAAATTTATTATAAGTTTAATGCATTTAAAAAATAGAGCTCGAAAATATATATGTAAAACTTATTATATAATTTTATACATAATATTTATTATATAAATAATTATATTATTTTACAAGATTAACAGATTTGTTATATATACATAATATGTGTCATTTTGTACTTCTATAGTATATAATCCCCTTATATAGTAATAGGGAGTTTAAATTGATGATGTGTCATTTTGTGGTTAATTTGACTTATGTGTCATTTTGTGGTTGATTTGACTTATGTGTCATAATTTAATGAAGTTGTAAATTTTAAAAAGAGGTAATTGCAAATTAAATCACGACCTTTCGGTCATTTGTAATCTAATCTAAACCTTAAAAGAATTGCAAATAAATTACAAACTTTAAATATTATTGCAAATTAGACTTCTTACAAGTTTACTTTGTTCCTAAATCATACCTTTTGATATTTGGTTTGATTTAAAAACAATATTGTTTTATTAAGGTGTTGTTATGTCATTAAAAAGTCTAAATTATGTTAGATTCGAACACAATTAAAATTGTCAAAAAAGACTAAATTGCAACTATATTTAAAGTTTGTGATTTATTTGCAATTACGTTAAAATTTAGATTAGATTGCAAATGAGGAAAATGTTATAATTTAGTTTGCAATTAACTAAAATATTTATCTATTTAATTGTGTTGTGGTTGATATTGAAGGTTTACTTACAATTTATTAAAAGTTATTTTAATATTATTTAAATTATTTGTTTCTGAACTTTTATAAATACTTTTTTAAAAGTTATTTTCATATTTATTAAATGTAAGGTGTTGTGGTTGATATTGAAAGTTCACTTACAATTTATTAAAATCTATTTTAATATTACTTAAATTGTTTGTTTCCGCAATTTTATAATTTTTTTAAAAGTTGTTTTCATATTTATTAAATGTCAACGTCACATTTCGTTTTATTCTCACAAATTTTCTTTGAAATTTGCTTTATAAAATTAATTAACATAAGTGTGATTATTTTGTATAATTCAAAATATTATGTTAGTTAAACTTTTATATTATAATACAACATTATAATAAATATAATTAAAAATAATGTTAAATATTTTTAACAAAATAATTATAATTCTGTGAAATCATTTTAAAAAAATATAATTATAAAAATATTAAAAATTAAATTAAATTAATAAATAAAAATTTATTATTAAATATTTAAAAATATATTTAAAATTCCGTGTAATACACGGGTTCTACACTAGTGTATATATATATGCCTCTTTCACATTAATATTAGTATTACTTTAATTGGTTAATTTGATGTAATATAAAACAATGCTATATATTGTGCCAAGTAACTATTATTTTGTACTATCTTTAATAGCGTCTGTAGTGCGAATTTTTATTTCCATTATCTAATAAAGTATGTTAATTAATCAAAGAAAATATTTTATTTTTTGGGACAATCTTCACGTGTCTCGATTGCTCGCGCTTTGACATGATCGTTCCACTCGTTAGAACGAAAAACGTAATTTTCATCACCGTCTTCAATTTTGTAACCACAGTGAGATCGATTTTGTGCAATTTCGATTGAAACTCTCTATCGACTCTTTTGTTGGATTAATTTGTTACGCTTTTATTAATTTAATGATATTCTTAGTTGAAACTTATATATGTACTTTATAAGATTATTTTTATTTGATGGTTGATAAACTAATAAAACGGATGTGTAGGCAATTTCAATAGGAAATGCGCGCCAACATGTTAATTGCATTTAATTTACAAAATACTAACTATAAAAATTAATTAATGAAATTTCATATAGGAATCAAAATATAGAAAATCCTAACTATAAAATTATTGTTTATTCCAATTATGTATTTTCTTTAATTCTAAAAAATCTCTTAATTTCTAACTTACTCTTAAAACGTGCATTATGAGTTAATATGATTAAAAACCTCATTTATTATTTAAGAGTATAGTTATTAATACAGGAAGTTCAGATTAACCGAAAATCCTAACCAACTAGACTTTGTGATTAAAAATCCCCTTTATTATTTAAGGGTATACTTTATCAATACATATACTCTTTCTTAATTCCAACAAATTTCACAAAAACACCATTTATTAAGGGAATCCTAACCAACTAGACTTTGTCAATACATACCTTTGTCTTCAGACTGGCTAATTTAAAATATATACATATATTTTTTAAAGTTTGTCGTAAATATTACTCAAAATTCCGTTAAACTACACCCTTTTGTTGTAGTGATGGAGAAATTATATGGTAGAAATTAATTCATATATTAATTTACCTATACAATTGTTGACAAAAAAAAAAAAACAAAATTTACCAATACAGTTAATTAATTATTATATTATACAGTACAATCTATTGAAAAATCGGATGCATGCAGTATCTAGCTATCACGCGCGTGAACTGGACTCCGATCAAAGTACCAATCACCAATACTTTGTGAAATGGTCTGCAAATAAAAAAGATTTAAAATTATAACATACTCAAATTTTGTTATAATATAATAAAGAAAAAGAGAATTAATTATATTTCAAAATGAATTTACCTTAATTATTCTCCAATCTAGGCTATCGAGCCATTGGAATTCCACAAAGCGTTGGTATCGATCCGTGAAAATAATCCTCTTGAAGTTATTACCAATTTCATTAAATTCTTCGAGGAATGCATTTCAAAAATCTGAAATTAATTAAGTTTAATTAGAATTTGTATATAAGAAAATATTATAATTAATTAAAGATAAGTACTAAAATGCTACTCCTTTTTATTAGTTGCTCGTGAACAAGTGTGCACGTATTTAGATTTTTTATGCACATATCCCAACATAGGCGCGAGGGATCATCCGGGGCAACAGATTGCTTCGTATCTTAAAAAAAAAAAAAAAAAAAAAATTATGAGTTAAATATCATCATAAATAATTAAAGGATCATGAGTTAGACTAGTTTACAAGTCTGCCTAACCCAAATTAATTAGTATATATTAATCTTCACAATTCATGCATTCAATTTAATTAATTAGCTAGATATGTTGTGAAGAAATTGCAAGTGTGAACATGCATGCTTGTCAATTTTTTGGTTCCAAAAATTTCCAATGATTTTTTTTTATATAGCTAGTAGGATAACGACCATTTTTATTATGCGAGATGAAATAAATTTTGAGATTTTTTCTTTCGGTCAATTATATGTCAATTTGAACCTGTTGATGAAAAGTAATTAGCTAATATTAGGTAAATTAAATGAATTGATAAAAGTTAGGCGACTTTTATTCCATGACCATCTTCCATTATCATTCCATTATCAAAGAGACTGATTTTCATATGAGTAAATAGTTATGGGCAAATACTTTTGTACACCATACTTTGTTGCTTTTCAATTTGCTTTTTTTAGCTTTTGAACTTCATACTTCTACCGATTTGTTATTATACTGATTGCCTAAAATCGAGATTTCATTTTTAATTTTTTTTTACCTAAAATATACTCAATATCTATCTTAATAAAATAAAATTAGGAGTATCTATTTTTTATTATTATATGTTAATTCAATAAATTTTATATAAATTATTATAAGTATTGAAATTACAAAAAATAAAGTTTATATAAATTACTCTTATTATTTATAATTGTTTTAAAATACGAATTATACTCTTTATATTTCCTCCTTCTACAAAACGTAGTCTCATTGAAATAGACATATATTAAAAAAAAAAAAAAAAGATAAAGTAAGAGTATTGACAGTATTGTAGAATTTGTAGGGTATTGTAGAGTCAATTGTGAATAAAATGATTGTTTGAATTGCAATTTGCATAATTAAATGGTGCTGAGGATAAATTGACCTTTACTATAAAATGTATGAGGCTAGATTTTATGGACGAACAAATAAGACAAATGAAATCATATTTTATGAAATGGGGAAGTATAATAAAGTATATACTATAAATATTGATTTTATGAACCCACCACGTAATACGCTAGAGATTATCCAGTAGTTTATATAAAAAAGCTAGAATGTAACTATTTCAAGATTCCAATTTATATATGCAGAGGTTATTAATTAATTAGGTTAAGAAATTAATTTGATAATGATAGTTTTTTTTTTATTTGAAATTAAATTAAAATTTTTATCAATAAATTAATAAATATTGATCGTCGAATTATCGTCTCTACCATATCGATGGACAAATTAATATAGGTCATGAAGTTTTAAATAAAATTTGATCGAACTTAGACTTTCATCTCATTATCTAAAACAAGAGTAATTAATTATATTTGATTGTAATTGACCATATGTTACATTCTGAGCAATGCCCATTCCTTTCGCTGGCATCTCATCAATATAATGAATTACTTACAAGAATTCATTTATCTCTATTTATATAAGTATATTAAGATATATATATATATATATATTTATTTATTTATTTATATCCTTTCATCAAATCAATGTCCTAATTTTAGCTTTTGGCAGCTACAGTGATGTATGAGGGAATCATGCATGTGATGTAGCTATAGCTACAATTTCCTTTTTAATTATGGGTATGTGACGTAAGAATTCAATGTACTATACATGTTGCATATATGTTTCCATCATCCTCTAAATTGAAACATATTTAATTTACATTCTTTACTAGGTATGGGAGGTCGAATTTTAGATTGAATATTTTTATATGTTCAATATATTTTTGTGTGTAAAATTCATTATGATAGGATATACAGAGCCAGCTAAAAGTGAAAATCTGACTTTTATCAAACTTTTTTCTTATCTATTTATTTTCATGAATATATATATACACCCATCACCCTCCAAATTGGAAACATATTTAATTTACATATTTTACGAGATATGGGAGTTCAAATTTTAAATTGAATATTATTATATGTTTAATATATTTTTGTGTGTAAGATTCATTACGAGAGGATAGAGCTAAAAGTGGAAACCTGACTTTTATCAACCTTTTTTCTTGTCTATTTATTTTCATTAAATAAAATTTAATTCTACATATTATTAATCCTTTTTAACTAATTATAATGCTTATAATCTCTAAATTGAAAATGTCACTGCAGCAGCTAGTTTGCAAATTATAAGAGTGGCAATTAAGTCTAATAAAAAATTAATAATGAAAATAAGAAGCATTGATTGAGTATGGACATACGGTACTATATATACAAAAGTAGTATTTTTTTTTTTTTTGAAAGCACAAAAGTAGTATTTACCTTTCTCATACAATTTATTACGCGCCCATACTCCTATATCAAAAATCACCACAAATCTATATATATCAAAAATAGGTAAAAACAGCTTGTTCATTTTATTCAATCAGAGCACGTTCACGTGATGTTGTTCAAATTAAATTTAATAAAGTAAATTAACTCAATAGTATTATTATTTTTATTTCTTGGGACAAATTCATGACTTGTGGCTCCTCCTATAAATATGGATACTTGGCAATTCATTCCACAACGTACAATTTCAACTCTCTCTCTCGGAAATTACATTGCAAGAAATTAAGAAAATATTTGTACTCGATCATTTTTTCAAAAAATTAAGAAAAGGTGTACGTGATGGATGAATATTTGTCTCTTCATTTTCTTTTAGTTAGCAGCAGATTTATTTATTTATTTAACAAAAATTGTTTGTAATTGGCAAAGGTTTGTGTGTCGAATTTCATTAATTGTTAGGAGAAATTTTACATGAAAATTAATTTAAAATAAATGGCCGCAAAGGGGTTATTTTTCTAGTCATAATTAGGTCACATTTCTTTAATTCTAGCTCTCTAACTAACCAGAATAAATTACTTGTTTTTTCAGATTTTCAGACAAAAAATTAAATGGCAGCTGCTTGGCTATGTCTGCTCGTCTCTTCAGTACTGGTTTTGATCTATAACTCTCAAGTTCATGCCACTAACTTCACACTTACCTTTCTAGACAACGCCGTCGCAAAAGGAGCAGGTTAATTACTTAATTAACTTTATTATATGTTATAAACAAAAATATGGCCGAGTATTATAATTTTATTAACTTCATGCATGACCTGCAGTACTTTAATTAATTTGTATTTTTTTTTCTCCATGATCAGTTTGTTTGGATGGAAGTCCAGCTGCATACTACTATGTTGAGGGGTTTGGAGATGGAGTTAGCAATTGGATTGTTTATTTGGAGGTAACAAAGTCATTATATATTTACCTACCATTTTAATTTTATTACAATAATTATTGCGTAAAAGAAATGTAACAAATTAAAAAAAAAATTGGTGGATTAGGGGGGTGGATGGTGTAATTCGACAGACCACTGTGTCGAAAAATCAAAACATAAATCAGGGAGTACTCGCCCGTCTGATTTCACTCCACATTTTTTTGGATTAATTGATGATGACTGTGTATTTAATCCAGGTATATATATATATATATACGTACTCATAATTTATTAATTCAATTAATATTATATATCATAAAATAATATAGTTTATATTTACTGATTTTAGATTTTTGTCAATGGCACAAACTATATATTCGGTATTGTGATGGCTCGTCGTTTTCGTCAAATATCGAAATTGTTGATCCCGTAAGTCGTCCCGAAATCATGTCTATTATATTTATTTATATGTAGAGAAATTAATCTTAATTATTTTAAATAAATTTGTATGATATTTAATTAATTATGCAAGAGGACCAACCTTACTTTTCGAGGAGCGAGAATATTTAATGCCACAATCCACGAAATGCTGCCAAAAGGACTAGGATATGCACAAAACGTAAGTATATAAATTAATTAATAATTGATTATTCTTCTATCTACGGAGTAATTAATTTTCTCGATTAATGAGTGCTGATGTTATTCACAGGCTATATTAGCTGGTAGTTCTGCTGGCGGATTAGCGACTATATTACACTGTGACATGTTTCGAGCACTCTTACTGAGTACTAGCAGAGTCAAGTGTATATCTAATTCTGGATTCTTCATTCGAGGGTATACTTCACGTGTTTTAATTTAATTTTTCCCACAATGTCCAAATTAAATATAGTTCTAATTAATTAATTTTTCTTGTTTAATATAGTGACAAAAAGGGTCTACCTGGAATAGAACTAAGAGAAATCGCCTTCGGTCATGATGTGGTTAAAACACATGTACGTATTTATAATTTATTCTTCTCAATTTAAAATAAATGTGATTTAATAAAAAAAAATATGTGGCGTGCAGGAATTGGCTAATGCTTTGCCAGCTTCATGCACATCAAAAAGAAGTCCGGATTTGGTGAGAGAATATATATAAGGCATTAACATTAAATTATATATATATATATATATATATATAAAAAGATAAAATGCTAACAATATTGTTAAATTTGTTAGTGCCTTTTTCCGGAGTATTTGGTTGGTGACATCCAAACACCACTTTTTATAATTGAATCGGCTTTCGATCTATATCAGGTAAAGTTATTATTTTATTATTATATTTGAATAAAATATTTAAAGTTATTATTTTATTATTATATTTGAATAAAACATAAGTGAGAATTTTTTTTAATAAACTTAATCCGGGAGTCATACAATTTAGATACCGATCTGTTCCAATATATTTAGTCAAACTAATTTATTAAAATTTTCAGTATTCGTCTTCATGAATGCATATTTTTACTCAACTAATTTGTCACAGGTCGAAACCAACCTACTCCCCGCAGTTGTTTCTGATGGCGAAGTGAAAAATTGCACCCACAACATAGCACAGTGTAACACGACTCTAATAAAAATAATGAAAGGTACTTAATATATATATATATATATATATATATATATAATGCAAAGATCGAGATTAATTACAACATAGCACAGTGTAACACGACTTTAATAAAAATAATGTTAGAGCCAGGGCACAAATTAGGGTTAGATCACATGATGCCATACATCAATATTAAGACTAGATCGATCTACAAATAAAATGAATTCCTCCCCCAACAAATTAATTAATATAGTACGTTGCACGAATTGAACACTTTAATTAAATTGATAAATAAATAATACTCCAAATTAGAACAAAAAATTGAGATCACTATAACTAGCTAGCTAATATATACATGCATAATTTCAGATTTTCGAGTTGCTTTCATCGAAACTTTGATGAAACTGAACAACTCTTCAAGTAGAGGAATATTTGTTCACTCTTGCTTTCGTCATGTCCACATCCTTGGACGCGATGGCTGGACTTGCTCATCTGTTGAGGGTAATGTACTCGCAAATAAAGTAAGATCACTAAGCTAGTACTTCCTCCTTCATTCATACTTAATATTCAATTTTTTAGTTTTAATAGGCACATTTTTATAAATGATTGCAGACAATTGGACGAGCGATTGGTGACTGGTACTTCGATCGAAACTTTTTTCAGGAGATAGATATGCTGAAGGACTCTCCATTAGACTGTAACAAAAATCTCAAGGAGCCGGATTTTAGCCAAAAGTGTCTTGCAATTCAACATTGAGCATAATGTATATGTATGACTCCAATATATTATGATTTCAATATGTATGACTCTATAATAGTTAATTACGACTCCCGATGTTATAAAAATTAATGTTTACATATTTAAAGTATATCTGATTGTGATTTTTTTTTTTTTGATGGATTATTGCATATTTAAAGTATATATATATATTATATATTATTATTAATGCTTAAAACAAAATAGCTAGATTAATGTTTTAAATATGAACTGATCCCATCACACGAGAGTAATTTTGCAAATGGACACAAAATAGATGGTTAATTTCAAAAATTAATTACGTACTTCCCGTGGCTAGCTTCGTTTAGATTGTTAATTACTTGTAGATCGATGAATGACATACAAAATTAATTAACTACATCTTGGAGTGTCTTTGATGCTATGTGGTGTGGTTTTTATGGAAACGGGAACCTAGGAACAACAAAATTTTAGTGAAGCTATTTGATGAAATTAGAGCAAAGGCCATATATCACAAACAAAGTTGCAACTCAGCCCTCTCATTCCAGGACTGGTGCAAGAACCCAGAATAGTATGTATGTAAGGAAGGTTATTGTGTAAAGGCTGCTATGTAATCGATCTTCGAACAACCGCGATCCTTATGCATGTAACTCTTAGATGCAACTTTCTGAGTACTACTAGTACTCGTTAATATAACGTCGTTCCGTTCAAAAAAATTAACTTCAACAAATATCATTAATTAGAGAAAATTTCATTTTACGTCCTATAATTTAGGCCTAATCCAGTTTATATTCTTTAAGTTTTCACTTTTTCAATTTACGTTCTAGGGTGTCCTTTTAGGTCCAATTTATATCCTTTTCGCCGGAAAATTGAAATTCCGGTCAAATAGTCCAATTTACGTCCTTTAAGTTTGAAAATTAGAAATTAATAATTAAAAAATTCTGAAAAAAATTAAAAATCTCATTAAAATTTATAAATTGTGTAAAATAAAATAAAATTTTCTAAAATTCAAAATAAAAAAAAATCTACAATTCTAAAAATTTGAAAATTTGAAAATTTTGTAAATTAAAAATAAAAAATTTCTAAAAATCTCATAAGAAAATAAAATTCTAAATAAAAAAATCTATAAATTAAAATTTAAAAAATGTTTAAAATAAAATTAAAAATTATACAATTCTAAAAACCTCATTAAAATGAATTTGACACGGTTCTACAAATCAATCAAGGCGTGGAATATAAAAAAAAAATGAGTTCGAGAAAAATTATAATGGCGGATGAGTCCGAATCAAGTCTGGTTTTTAATGAAATATTAATAATTTTTATTATTCTTATTGGGTTTTTAAAATTTTTAATATTTAATCTACATATTTTTAAAAAATTAAAGAAATTTTTAGAATTTTTAATGAGATTTTTGAATTTCTTAATTTTAAGTTAAACATTTTTTATTTTTTGTATTGTAAAATTTTTTATTTTTATTTTTTGAATTGTAAAATTTTATAAATAATTTTTAATTTTAATTTTTAGATATTTAATAATATTTTTAGAAAATTTATTTATTAAATTTTAATTTTCAAACTTAAAGGACGTAAATTGGACTATTTGGCCGGAATCTCAATTTATTCCTCAAATTCCGGTGAGATTGAAAATTTTCCGGCAAATAGGACGTAAATTGGACCAAAAAGGACGTAAATCAAAAAAGTGAAAACTTAAAGGATATAAATTGGATTAGGCTTAAGTTACAGGACGTAAAATGAATTTTTCTCTCATTAATTACATCTATATATTTTCTAGAAATATTTACTTGATCAAGGAGAGCGAAAATATTTATGCATAATATCATAAATATTTTTATTTCAATAAGACAAACTCATATAATTAAAACTAGTGTAAGACCCGCGTTTTACGCTGGGTTAAAATAAATTTATAATATATTTTAATTTATTAATTAAAAATTAATTTTTAAAACATGTATATAATAGACAACTCATTAGTGAATGTAGGATATATTACATTATCAATCGTTCTAATCTTTTCGTGTAACCTAGAACCCTTACTGTGAGGTATTAAAAGACCCGAAGTAATTTTGTTCACTATCTCCTATTAGAACGTACCATAATTCAATATTTCCAATAAAAGTTACTTCGTATTATTTTCTCTAAAAATCCACTTGCGATCTTGATTATTCCAAATAAACCTAATTAAAGAGAAATTCTATATACGTAAGAGAATTCCTTTTCTCTATTGAATTTCATTCCACTACAAAAAAAACACGTTTTAGAGACGGATTTACCGACGGAATATCCGTCACCCGCTGAGGTTACCGACGGAATTACCGACGGAAAGTTGTCCGTCTCCTTTTTCGGCGTCGGCATTTTTTGCCGACGGATTTTTGAATTCCGTCGGTATTACCAGACAACCCGTTTACCAAACCGGGTCAACATTCCGTCGGTAATTCCGTCGGGAAAGAATGAATTAAAATAATTATAAAAGAAATTAGAATGAATTAAAATAATTATAAAAGAAATTAAATTCCGTCGGAAATGCCGTCGGATAATCGGTCACCATTTCCCGTCGGAATTTCCGTCGGTATTACCGACGGAAATCCGACTAAATTAATTTTGAATTTATTGATTTCGCAAATTCACATAGTGACGGAATATCCGTCAGCATTATACCGACGGAATATCCGTCACTAAAACAAAATAGTAATAAAAAAAATATGGGTGGGACCGGAGAGGCCCCGACCCGCAGCATTTTTTAATAAATTAAATTGGTGTATATACTAGCAAAGAAGAAACAACAACTAAATTAAATTGGTGTATATACTCAAAATGCATACGGACATTAATATCGATGAGTTTTGTAAATTAAATCTCTCAAATACAATTAATAAGCACCAAAAAGCATGTAAACAAGATAACAAGTCACCGGCGACGTACAAGTCACCGGCGACGTACAAGTCCATGGCGATGGAGATTCGTCTTCTTCCAGTCTCCGGCGACGGTGGCTTCGTCTTCTTCCAGTCTCCGGCGAAGGGCGGTGACTTCGTCTACTTCAAGGAAACAACCAAAAAATTAATTAAAAAAAAATCGATCTTGAAGTTCAAAAATTTTCAATCTAAACTCGAAATCACTTACGTCGGAGTCGGGGATCGGTCGTCGGCCTTCTTTTTCTTAAAAAAATAGCGGCGGCGACGATGTCGGTGGTCGGCCCACTTATTCAAACGCCGGAGAAGCAAGAATGGAGACGATTGTATAAAAAGAAGACGGTTGTGGCTGAACGGCGTCGACGAGGCAATGGAAGCGGAAGGTCTGCCGGAGGAGCACAGAGTGGGCGGCGGCCATGGATCGGAGCTTCACGGTGGAGAGAAATCGGCGCGGGAGAGACGGAAATAGAGAGAGAAGAGTGAAAGAAACCATAGGTTGAGGCTTTATATAAGGCCCAATATCCGTCGGCATATATAAATACCGACGGATATTCCGTCGGTAATCTTCAAATTGTGAATTTCGACGGCGGTATATATAAATACCGACGGATAATCCATCGGCATTTATCAAATGGTAAATGCCGACGGAAAGTTAATTCCGTCGGCAAATTGGCAGTTTTTTTTTATTTTTTATTTTTAATTAATTCAATTTTTTCTATATACTAGACCTACTAAATTACCAAAATATTTTTTAAAAAAATCACGAAATTCATTTCTTCCACATATATTAATAAATATATTGGTTGTGGCTTTTATATTTATAGTAAATTTAATTTTTATAATTTGTACCTAAATGATAAATAATTAATTAACTTTTATAAAATAAAAATAAATACATTACATTAATTAATTGAATTAATTTTCATCTTCATCGTCTTCATCCTCCTCTTCATCATTTTCCTCATCCTCCTCCTCATCATCCTCCTCCTCATCCCCATCTTCTTCATTCTCCTCTTCATCCTCATCTTCATTCTCCTCTTCATCCTCTTCTTCATCCCCCTCCTCTTCACCTTCAATTTCGATTAATTGGGGATTTGCAGCCGTCAAGGGTACAGAAAGATTGAAATCTCCCGTAAAGACTTCAGTTGGAGTCTCTATTTGTTCTGTTTGAAATGGAGATTCATCTTCAGTATTTTTGTCCTTTTTAGGGACTTCTACCATTGACCTTGCCTTTACTTTGCAAACAGCGTGCCATTCATAACCACGTGGAGCTCCCGGATATGTGCAGTAGTATACTTGAGATACTTGATGGGCAAATACAAATGGATCATCCCCAACATACGTCCTTTTCGAACTAACATCAACGAGCTTGTACTCCGGGTGAATTCTTGTTCCTAGATGGCCTGAATCAAACCAATGACACTTGAACAACACTACAGTCTTTGTTGGATATCCTGGATATTCTACTTCGACGACTTCCCGTAACACCCCAAAGTAATCACTTGCATCTGCATTGTAATTCTCACTGCTAACGTAGACGCCACTGTTGGTAGTTGCCTTTGTCGATGCATACCCAGACGTATGAAATCTGTAGCCCTTCACAATATAACCGTTGTAAGTCTTTACACGACGTAGTGGTCCCTTGCTGAGATCTCGTAAGAATCGACTGTCAAGAGCGTTATCCCGTCCCTATACGACTCAATTTAAAATTAATTAAAATAAATATTAATTTATGTACGTAAAACATAATTAAATGGTACTCACATAACGTTCGAACCATCGGGAAAACTCACGTTGAATACGAGCATCTATATATGCATCTGAGATGTTTGGTTCTGCTTGTCGTAGTTCTTGAGTGTACATCCTAATTCACAACATTCAAAAACTTGGTTAATATTAAATGACATAAATGAAGTGGTATTTAAATAGACGATTTATATATGAAATACTTATTCAATGTATGGTTGAACTTCATCACAATTCAATAACACATACGTTTGTGCTATTTCCGCCTCCGAGTTCGTCTCCCAATATCGTTCAGTGGGTTTTCCTATTGGCCGTCCCTTAGACTTGAATATGGAGAGCATTCCATCGACCTCTTCACTGATATCGTCAGCGGATGTACCACCGAAGTTACGTGGAGCACTTCTTAACTTTGTGTTGACGTGATCTTCAAAGTAATAAGAACAAAACATGTCAACCTCTTCATTCAAATATGCATTCACAATCGATGCTTCAACGTTTGCCTTTTGTTTAGCATTGTGTTTCAAGTTGTGGAGATACCTGATACACACACACACACACACATATATATATATATATATATATATATATATATATAACTTATAAGAATGCATGCATGTCTAATTGTAATGAAATAAAATAAGTAAGATTTTACTTTTCAAATGGGTACATCCACCTGTATTGCACCGGACCACAAATTCTCGCTTCATACGCTAAGTGAACGGGTAAGTGTTCCATCGAGTTAAAGAAGCTAGGTGGAAAATTTGTTCCAACTTACACAAAATCACTGGAATGTCTTCATCTAAACGAATCATATCATCGATCTTGATCGTTGTAGCCGTTAAATCTCTAAAAAAGAGACTTAATTCAGTGATAGCCCTCCACACATTGTGAGGAAGAAGTTCTCGGAACGCAATCGGTATCAAGCATTGCATAAATACATGACAATCATGACTCTTCATCCTTGTAACCTTACCCGTTGTTGTGTCTACGCATCGACTCAAGTTCGACACGTAGCCGTCTGGAAAGTTCAACTCCTTTATCCACCTACACAATCTTTGTTTTTGTGGCTTATCCAGTGTGTAGCTAGCCTTTGGAAATTTACCTGTACGCTAATCTTTTTTCAACTCCGGACGGCGACAAAGAGTGTCCAAATCCTCCCGAGACTTTGGAGTGTCTTTCGTCTTGCCTTCCGTGTTCATGATTGTGTGGAACACATTGTCAAACACATTCTTTTCAATGTGCACCACATCCAAATTGTGTCGTATCAATAGTGAACTCCAGTATGGTAAGTCCCAAAAAATACTCCTTTTGTTCCAACCACCCTCAATTCCTCTGATGTGTTCCGCTGCATTTTCCTCAGTACTTTTTTTCAACCCCGTCCACTGAACCTCATATAACAACCTACGTCTTGTACGGAGAGTAAATTATAAGTGACACTAAAAGCAATAGATAAATATACGTTTAGTACTCGATCATTAAATAAATGTATAAAATACCATCTCGAAGCGGAGGTCGATTGTTTGTGACTGCTCTGTTCTTTACGAAGTTCTTCTTATTTCTTCGAAACGGGTGACCTTGAGGTAAGAACCTACGGTGATTATCGAACCATGAAACTTTTCTACTCACCGGGAGACTGAAAGCTTCAGAATACCTCCATACAATACGGACATGCTTTCTTTCCGGCCGTACTCCACCCGGACAACATACCATATGCAGGAAAGTCGCTAATGGTCCATAAAAGAGCAGCACGCATCGTGAAGTTCTGCTTTCTAAAAACATCGTACGTTTGGACTCCATTCTCCCATAAGAAGATCAAGTCTTTTATAAGAGGTTGGAGATAAACATCCAGTTTGTCCTTTGGATTCGTTGGTCCAGGCACCAATACAGTCAGAAACATTGTTTGAGGTTTCATGCACATCCACGGAGGAAGATTATACGGAGTCAGTATCACCGGCCACAAAGAATACTGCTTCCCATGCATCCCAAACGGTGCAAAACCATCAGTACACAAACCTAATCTCACATTCCTCGGTTCACAAGCAAAATCTGGAAACACGTTGCCAAGATGTTTCCAGGCCTCTGAGTCTGCCGGATGTCGCATCTCCCTCGACTCAGCCGAAGAGGAATCTGTAGCATGCCACGTCATGTGTTGTGCAGTGGCACTTGATTGATATAATCTCATCAAACGAGGAATGATAGGAAGGTAGTACATCTTCTTATATGACACTTTCTTCTTTGTCTTCTTCGATTGACCACCAGGTCCCTTTCGACGTGCCTCTTTGTACCGGGGATGGCCACACAATCTACACATATTCAGACTGCTATCTTCGTCACCCCAATATAACATGCAACCCTTCACACAACAATCAATCTTCTCAACCGGCAAACCAACATTCTTCAACATTTGTTTGCTTTGATGAAACGTCGTAGGCACCTTATTATTTTGAGGACAAATTTCACTGCATAACTGTGTCACTTGCTCATATGCCCTGTTAGAAAGCTTGTTCTCGGTCTTAATGTTCATGAGTCGTGCATTAAATGACAACTGATTAAATAAGTTCAACAGAAAAATAAATTAGTTCAACACAAAATTAAATTGTTCAATCACGATAGTTAAAAAACTGATTAACCACATCGTCAGTACTCAAGTTGACGTCGTCATCGTCGGCCTGAGCTTGATCTGGAGCTGGAGCTGGAGCTGGCGGGGCTTGCCCCATCGTCTGTTGATAGATGGCCTCGATCTGCTCAGCAGACATCCCCAACGTCCGACCCGCGTTGGCACTCCAGAGGCGGAAGTAGTTCTCGAACGTTGCCATGACGTTCGGATCCGGGACGACAGTGGAGGATACGGACGCCTGCGATGCACTCCGGGCCGACCGACCACTTGGTGTCCTCACGGCGTTGCTCATCCCACCAAGGCCAAGGACCCTTCCCTTGGAGGTCGGGGCAACGTCAAGGTAAAGCTGGTCCACGTCAACAGTCGGAGGGGGACCGCTGCTTCCGGATTCAGCAGTAGTCGCCGCGGCTTGCGTCTCGGCCTCTTCAATCCTCTGTCGGACGCTCAACTACATAATTAAAAAATTAAAATTAATTTAATTATCTATATATATAATTTAATTAATACATAAATTTAATTAAACTTACGTGGAGGTCAGTAGTGCGCCCGTAGGTGGACGTCAGTGTATCGGCATTAAACGGATGAATAAGACTCATCCGATCCAAGTGGGTGTGTGAACGTCCAGTCGTCCGCTCCTATTACGTATCAAATAAACATATACAAATTAATTTAGATAACTAATGGAGTATAAAATAATTAACTATAATTATTTAATTTTTAAAATTAATGAAAACTTACGATAGCAAGTGATTGCTCGAGGACGGACCGAGCTCCCCCCCCCCCCGATGCACTGCCATCCCGCCTCCAACGTCGGTTCTGCGGTTGGCCCGAGCTTTCTCACACTTCTCTTGGTAAGCCGGGTCCATCCACTTCTCAACCAACGACTCCCACAGGTCAACACCATCCTCCTCCACCAGATCACGATTCGTGTCACTATCACGCCAGGCCATTCTCCAGTCGTACATCATGTTCGAGTACCGAGTAGAACAAACATCGTACCACTTCTCGTAAATAGCGTCGTCCGAGTAGATCGCCGTATCCCAACGGACCTTTTTCTATACAAATATTCAACATATTTATCAAATAATATGTATAATTAGTTATTTAATAAACTTTAATTATTGTAATTATATACCTGGAACTCCTCGAAGTATTCATCCTTTTTAGTTTGCGGCACCGCCAACCAAGTGATAGCACCCTTAGAAATCTTGCACTTCTTAAAGGCTTGTGTGCAGATCCTGGACACCTCATTACCGGGCAACAACCTATAAAATTATTAACAAATTTATAAACTAACACATTATAAATAAATAAATAAATAAAGTTAATCGTTATTGAATACTGTTAAACATTAGAATTATTGACTTACGATCCTTGAACGATTTCAACGGGTTTCCTTTTGTCTCGAACGGGATGCTGACGAGAAGAGGATCCTACGGCTGTCGATGAACTAGACGACATCGTAGTCGGCGGCGGCGACACTGCCACAGGAGGAGGAGGAGGAGCCATCACAGGTACTGATTGACCCCGAGCCCTCCTTGCACGTGACCCAGATGGCCTACGTGAACCAGAACCCTGATTCGGTACATGTTCACTCATCTGTTTCAATAAATAAAAAATACATAATTTTACTATTTATCAATTTAATGAACATATTGCTAATTTAAATTTTTTACTAATATAGCATATTCCTAATTTAATCAATTCCTAATTTAATCAACATATTCCTAATTTAAATCAAAACAATATATATATATATATATATATAAACTAATTACAACGTGATACCACCGTCGAACCATCTAATTAACTAATAATTTAAACAATTGATTGAAACATGCATCACCTACATTAAAAATATTTCTAAATTAACATATTCCTAAATTAACAAATCTAAACATAATTAAAATAATAGTTTTCTAATTGGAGTTTTCTAATTATCAATTAAATGAACATATTCCTAATTTAATTTTTTTACTAATATAGCATATTTCTAATTTAATTAATCAACATATTCCTAATTTAATCAACAATAACCTAATTTAATTATTATTTTTCTACCTAACTTAATCAATAATAAAAAATTGAACATATTCCTAAATTAACAAACCTAAAACTAATTAAAATAATAATTTTCGAATTGGGTCAATAATTATAAATTTAATGAACATATTCCTAATTTAAAATTTTTACTAATATAACGTATTCCTAATTACAACGTGATCCAACGGTCGAACCACTATATCTAAACTAATTTAAACAATTGATTGAAACATGCACTACCTACATTAAAAATATTCTATATCAAAATTACACCATTAAATTAAACTAGTAATTAACTATACATGCATATAACAATTAATTAATTAACGTTAAAAAACTACTCTATCAAAATTATTCTAGCTTAATCAACAAATTAAATAACATACGTACTAATTAACATGATCATAATATTTTAACAACTAACCAAATCAATAACATGCAAATCAACATTAAATTATTCATATTTACATATATCCATGCATAAACATATATAAGTATTAAAACTAAGTAATAGAACTAATTAAGAAAACGTACCATGTCAATGTAATCGGAGAAATTTGCTTCAATAGCCTCGTCCTCGTCTTCGTCTTCCCCCCCGAATCGACTCACTCACGCACGCCTTTTTTTTTCTTTCTAAAACGCATTCTGTGAGGCCCTTATATATAAAAAAAAAAAAAAATACCGACGGATATTCCGTCGGCATTTCCCTCGGTAACCGCCCACCTTTAATGGTAACCGTTACCTTTTTGGAAAACGAGGTGGTGGAACCGATGCCGACGGATAATCCGTCGGCATTTCCGTCGGCATATATATTTCAAAATATCCGTCGGCATATTCCGTCGGTATAGGCCGACGGAACGGATTTCCGTCGGCAAGTACGTTGACTTTTCAAACAACAGTAATCCGTCGACATTCCGTCGACATTTCCGTCGGAAAAGCCGACGGAATATTATCCGTCGGCATGTGTCCGTCCCTATAACGCGCGTTTTTTGTAGTGTTCAGGCTAAAACATCGAATGTTGTGTAGAAGGTCTTTCTAGAATATTCTCAAGGTGTTCATCATCATCATCAACCACAACTGTTTGTTTGTTTGGAAGATGATGAGACAGTATATTCAAAGAAGAGAACTCGTAGTGAATTTGTGCAAAGAGGGGAAATAAGATACCGATGTGATTGAAGTAGAGCTCAAATATATGATGCTCATCTAGAACAAAATTCATTCACTACAGGAAATCACATATTTCGTGGCGAAAATTTTGGCGACGACATAAAAATCGTCACAATTTGTTACTTAAAGGCGACAAATTTTATTTTTCGTCATTAAAATACTAGAAATTATGACAAAATTTAATTTCGTCTTGACTTGTAATTTTTTCGTCATTAAAATACTAGAAGTTATGACAAAATTTAATTTCGTCACCACTTATAATTTTTTTCGTCACAAATTTGTAACTTTCATGACGATGTTAACAATATGTCACAATAATATTATTTGACTAATTTAATAATAATTGGTGGCAAAATTTGACGTCATGAAAAATATATTTTCCTGACGATGCTACATTTTCGTCATTAATTATAATAAATAATTTGTGATAAAATAATTTTGTCACAATAATAACTGGTGACGATTTAAATAATAATTGACGACGATACTTATCGTCATAATAAAATATATGTTCGTAACAATGCTATTTTTCGTCATTCATTTTTCAAAATATTTAGTGACAAAATGTTTTAGTCACAATAATAACTGGTGACGATTTTAATAATTATTAGTGACGATTTTCATCGTCATAAAAAATATATTTTCATGACGATAATTTGTTTCGTCATTAATTATTCAAAATATTTAGTGACAAAATGTTTTCGTCACAATAATAATTAATTACGATTTTAATAATTATTGGTGACGATTTTCATCGTCATAAAAAATAAATTTTCACGACGATAATATGTTTCGTCATTAATTATTAGAAATATTTAGTGACAAAATATTTTCGTCACAATAATAATTAGTTACGATTTTAATAATTATCGACGAATCTAATTTTCATCATTAAACATTCAAAATAATTGGTGATAAAATTATTTCGTCTTAATAATAGATATATTTTCATGACAATACTATTTTTTATCGTTTATAATTAGTGATGATATTTGACGTCATAAAAGATATTTTCATGACAATGCTATTTTTTGTCGTTAATTATTCAAAATATTAATGACAAAAAAATTTCATCACTATAATAATCGATGATTATTTTAATAATAATTGGTGACAATATTCAATATCATAAAAGATACTGTACATTTCATCAAAAATCTTGTGTCGTCATTTACCTGAAATCAGTATATTTCGTATTCACCTCAAGAGAAAACTTTTGAATAGGATCCTAATAGATTCAGATTACATGATGTTAACCATATATGGTCTCTGATTTCCAAATCCAATTCTTCGAAAAAAGACCTACTAGTATGCAAAAAATCAAGACTATGTACGCAAAAAAAATCATAAATAGTGGCATTATGAACTCTACTATGCAAAAACCCATAAAATTAATTTCATATTAGTCAACTTTAAAAGATTTTTCCCATATTATCCTGAAAATTTTAAAACAATCAAATGGTTTCATTATACTCCGCCTATTACAATATCACCAGGACAAGAAGGGATACACACATACATAAATATTTTGTCATCTAATTATTGAATTGTCATTATCACTCTAATTGTCAAAAACACTATTTTTCTAGGGAATCCTCTTCACTGCTGTTAAATTGGCATACTTCCATCTATCTCACTCTAGTTGTCTTATATATATATATATATATATATATATATATATACAGTTTTTGGGTTAATTATAAGTAGCAGAATGGTTGAGGGTTGATGACGGTGCACTAGTGGCGTGAAGGGTGTATCTATTAATGATATTAACTTTTACTATTATTTAATGTAAATTTAAAAGTTAATTAAATATTTATGCACTAATAACCAGTTTGTGAGTTTGATATTTGGGTTCCACGTAGTGACGGTAATTATGATAGGAAAACTTCTGTTTTCTAGTTCTGACAGTTAGGAATTTGTTAAATTATTATTCCAAGTGAATTAATTAGAAAAGTCACATTAGGAGTAGTTGAAGTATGAAGAAGAATTCGTGAGCTTTAGAGGAGACATTCATTCATAACTTAATTATACACCATTACATAATTTAATGACATTATAAGTACTCACTAATACATATTTGACTTTGGAGAGCTTTTAAATGAGCTCTCCAAGTGGGAGCTGTCCAAAAGGGCTCTCCAAGTGCAATTTAGCTTGGACAGCTTCTACTTGGAGAGCTCTTTTAAAAGCTTTCCAAGGCCAAATATGTATTACTTTTTTATAAAATTTAATAAATGTCGATACATCATAAACTTACTTTAGGTCTAGAGAAGAGATTTGTTCTTGATACTTGAATCTTGTATCTAGGATCTACTAAAACAGAAGTAAGGCAACTCAACAATTCATATAAACAAATTATTTGATGTATTCCCAAGTCTAACTAGTACCTGCTGGTTTGACACTCTAATGACATTAAAGAAGAATAAGGTCACTTCATGCTGAAATTTTCAGAATAAAAATATACTGGAAAGAGCTTGTTTAACAACAAAATTATTGAGGCTCGATATTACTAGGAGAATTTTGGTGTAATATAGTTTTTTTAATTGAATAGATCTCAATAGTTCTGGTGCAATATAGTTATTTTAAGTGCATAACTGTAAGAGAAAAAATTATTTTACCCTGCCAACAATTATGATGTTCATTGTTGTAGCCATGAGGGAAAAAAGAACTGCAAGAGACAATATTAATCTAAGTTGATAGAATGTCATCCGAAAATAATCTCAGAAAAGAGAGTTTGCTTTAAATTTACAAAATTTGTAGTAGATAGACCCCTTTATAAAAACTTGGTGTCACGGAGAATAATATGATAAATTTATCTAGATTTGGACTTGTCATTTCAAACAGTATACTCAAACAAAATATTGTTTGAACTTGAAAATCCACAAAAATAAATGAACAACTACCACAGAAAATGACCTCAGAAAAAAAAAAAAAAAAAGTCACATCCATTGAGAGTTACAAAAGTTAACAGACTATAGACATCCATCATTTCTAAAAGAAGACTGGTATGAAATTAATTTACAAGGAATAACAGAGCTTATTCAATAGCTACCATTGCCCTCATTCCTTCTGCCCACATTCTTTGAGTAAATTTATTGATTCCATCTTTCAATAATAAAATCTCAGCTGATGGATTCATATGGTTAAGTTTAACAGGAAGTCTGTAAATGACATTGCCATCACCTAGCGGAAGCAATACCATCTATAAATTGTAGTGCAATTCAAGACACTAGTACACCCCTTGGTCCCCTCCCCATATATAGATGGTAGGCTGAAGGCCATCAGACAACATTGTCTCAAAAAGCAAGCTAGCCACATTTGCTAAGCATCACTAACAACTTTGCATATGTCTAGCATCTTGGCTCATACCAATGGTTCTTACGTAGGAGACTGGAGACCAAATATTACAAACAAGATGAATCATTCTTTCATCAAAGAAATACGCAACATCACCTATATTTTTACATTTCGCAATGCCTAAACATAAGGGCTAACTTAGCTTTGCAATGTTGAGCTATATATGGTTAATAACCAAATTATTGAGATACCATACATTACATTAAACTCATGAAAGCAACTCTAGTAATAAACAAAAAAAAAAAGCCTTTACTACCTGCTGATGATCTACACCAAAGTAAAACAACAAAAACAAATTACTTTAGCATCTATCTCTCACATTATATATAATCCCAGTTGCAATACACCAGAAAACATACACAATAAAGAGAATAATTTCTACTTTCTCATAATATACTATACTTCTAAGCCCAATTTTGTAGGGTAGATTAGCCATAAATATGTGGTTAATTAGGTCCAATATTGATGCCTAATTAGACATAAAATAAAAATGACCAAAAAAACACACTATCTAAGATTCAATGTGAGCCAATTGAGATATCCGAATTGATCATAGATAACTCAACATATCTACCAAATGGCCCTAACAACGCCTATGCTTGAAGAAACTTTGTACTTCATATTTCACAATTCCAGGCCAAAATCGAAGTTATTTCAAACATTAGAAATACAAGAACATATTTCCAAGCAATATTTCAAAGAGCGCAAAGAATGTGGAAAATAATAATCAACACCATATCAAAATAATAAAAATTCATAGGTTTCGAACCTGACATTAAAAAACATTAGACAGAATTACCTACCAAGCTAGATAATATATATATACTAAGTTCAAAAGGATTCATTTAGTGTTTTATTTCATTTCACATTCATGTATGAAAATAAAAATCAAGATCTGACATCACCGATACAATTAGCAGTTTATATATAATCTAAGAACTAGCACAGTCAGCATAAGCAGTCGAATCAATATAAAATTATGTAATTTGTTTTTAAAGTTTCGGGTATCTGATCCAAGTACCCAGCCTATCCAAGAATTAACCAAATCGGTAGAATTAGCAAGAATCAAACAATTAACCTATACAGAAACTAGGACTTGTTCAATAATCTAAAAAATAATAGAATAAGCATAAACATAAATCACCAAATTACGAAGGTTGACGGTTTCTTGACAACGAAGAGCAAGCTTGTGAGAACTCGGTAGAGGGTTGGGCACCTACAGAGGGTACGACCGTAAGTGGAACCCCAGGCGCAAACTGTTGGGAATAAAATGAGATATGTTTTGATCTAATACCAAAACCCCCTGAGACATGCCTAAGTCAATATAAATATGTTCTAAGAATGTTAGAACATATAGATTATAGGATAGATGAGAAGCTGAAATGTTAGGCAGCTCTTAGAAAATTAGATGCACAATTTGAGGGGGAACCTATGCTTTGAAGATGATCAAGATCAAGTCCCCTCAAGGCTCAAATTCTGGAACAATCACTTAAGAGCAAGGACACTCTATGAAATCTAAGATGCTCTTATCAGGAGAGTTGTCCAGAGAAGATGCTCTTATGCAAGAACAAGATTGTAAAGCTCAAAAGGACAAGTCCAATGAAGATGCTCTTATCAGGAGAGTTGTCCAGAGAAAATATTCATAAAGCTCTGATCAGGAGAGTTGTCCAAAGAAGCTAGCCATAAGGAAGTACAAGCTTACCTAGCTCAAAGGACAAAACTACTCAAAGGTGTTCATCAGGAGAGTTGTCCAGAGAAGTCTACTCTAGGCATAAAGTGCTCTGATGCAAAAAGATTAAATACACTGATCAGGAGAGTTGTCCAGAGGAGTTGTCTCAGCTAAATTGATCAAGATCAAATGCTCTGAAAGCCTGAAATCAACTATGCTGAAGAACTTGAGACAACATATCCCTAAAGGTCCTCAAAGGAATGAGCTAAGACCATACTCAAGAGAAATAAAGGGAAAGAGCCAAGTCATCTGAAGAAGAGGAAGCCAACCATGCTGAAAAGCAAAACTGCTGATAGTGATAAGGAGAGTTGTCCAGATGATAAGGAATGTTGTCTTATCATTGGATCAACCTTCAGAAGCCATGTCCAAGTCCTAACAAGAAGTCAAACATTGGGAAAAGTGCTGCAGAATGAAGACAAAACTGTTACAGCCGTTTATTACCCAAATGAGGACATGTCACTATCAAGAATTTGTCTTCCAGTTTGAAGAACTCAAGGAAGACATTTATAGCAATTTGGGGCTGCCTCTCCAACGGGCAAATCCTCCATTTTGTCTATAAATACAGAAGTGTGAAGACCATTTGAAAGCACCTCAACCTAGACAAGAATATCCAACTATCCTACAAGTTGACAAGTGCTCTCAAGCTTTCAAAGACTATCTTAGTCTTCAGACACTTCTTCTAAGCTGAACTAAATTGTATATCCATACACAAGCTTAGAGAGATATCCTATCCTTATACACTGATCTTCATTGTAAAGGATATCTCATTAGTTGGAACCTTACTTCAACCCTTATATCTTTCAAGAGTGAAAGTGAGAAGGTTGTAGTAGTAGAAGTGGTAGGAGCTGACTGTTGAGAGAAGAACAGTTCAGTTCTGAGTTGAGAAGAGGGTACTAGGACTCTAGACATCCTAGGGATCAATTCACCAAGGAGTGGTGTTCTTGATCAAGTGCACCTTGGCACTATAAAACAAGTTAATTCCAAGAGTGAAGGAATTATCCTGTTAAATCAGGGAAAGTGGATGTAGGAGCTTGAGTCTCTGAACCACTATAAACTCTTGTGTTGTTTTGCTTTACAAGTACTTACAATCATTCAACACTGCACACAAAACTGATCTTTCAAAAGATACATATTCAAAGACTGTGCAAAACTGATTTGGACAAGTTCCCTGAAGCTTAAACTGGACTGTGTTACATTGACTAAGTGATTTCAGAAATTAAAGGAGTCTAAACTTAAAGGGCCAACCACTATTCCGCACATATAACTCCCCTAGATAGTTATTCAACTAAGTACTCAATAGTACTTAGTAGTCTGATTATCTTAGAAGAGTTAATCTTCTTCAGCAGAGTTGTCCAAGACAACCTTGCTGAACTCTGGTTTGATCAAAGTTGGAAAGAATTGCATACAAGTGTATTCCCCCCCCCCCCCATACACTTGTTATATACTCCTTTCAGGACCAACAAGTGGTATCAGAGCAGGGGTTCAAAGACCACTGCTTCTGAAAATCCATCTTGATTTTCAAAACTCTCATATTTGTGTGGTCACTGAACTGATCTCTTTCTGAAATCCATCATTTGGTAACTAACTGATTATTTGTGAGATATGGCCAACAACAATGCTGTTCCTCCACCTGCTGTTCAAGGATTAGACAACATGGCCACAAATCCAGTCAATCACATTTCTCATCACAAACTGCCCATGTTTTCAATAGACAATTATGAATTCTGGAAAATTAGAATGAGGGCTCATCTTGCATCTCTTCATACTGACATGTTAAGAGTAATCACAAGAGGACCTTTTGTGTTTACTCAAACTAACCCCAGGGTAACAGATGCACAAAAAGCAGATGTAAGGGAACTGATTCCCAAAGATGAGGATGACTTCACTGCTGATGAAAAGAGGAAAGATAATCTGAAGTATCTTGCCATGAATACTCTTTATCAAACAATTCCAGATGCAATCATGGGAAGAGTCTACCACTGCACAACAGCTAAAGAAATTTGGGATACCCTTGCTGAAATGTGTGAGGGCACTGAAAAAATCAAGGAGAACAAGCTCCAAGTTGCTGTGCAGAAGTTTGAACAATTCTCAATGGAGTCTGAAGAGTCCATTGACAAATTTGCTGGTAGATTCACTGATGTGATGAATGAAATTAACTCATTGGGCAAGGTCTACACCAAGAGAGAGGTTGGATTAAAGATTTTGAGGAGTCTCACTCAAAAGTGGGATGTCTATGCTGTGATGATGCAGAATACCAAAGATCTCTCCACTATGCCCATGCAACAAATATTCTCAGAACTTAAAGCCTATGAGTTTGACCTCAATAGAAGAAAGCCTGTTGAGGAATCTTCAAATCCTACCAAGGGAGTGGCATTCAAAGCCAAAGTTGCTGAACCAGAAATGCAACCCACTCCCAGATCATCAAAGTCAGTCTCTAAGACTGAAATGAAGGAAGAACTAGTCTTGATGGCTAGAAGGTTTGACAAGCTCAACACAAGGTTTGGTAGATACAAGAAATTCTACCAAGACAACAAATTCAGGAGAAGATACAATTCCCCTGAAGTTCAGGCTGAGGACAAAAAGCCTGAAGAGAAAAGATCAGAGGACAAGTCTTCTGATAGGAGAAGATCCAGTAGAGCTGAACCCTCATCATCTAAGAGAAGAGATGAATCCAAGAAGGATGATGATGAAGATCTGTGTTACAACTGCAAAAAGAAAGGGCACTTCCAATATGACTGCCCTGAATTGAGCTCTAAAGAAAGAAGAGAGAGACAAGCTAAAAGAGACAGAAAGTTCACAAATAGAAAGGCCATGATGGCTGGTGAAGAATCTGATAGTGCTGAAAGCTTCAACTCTTCTGATGGACTATTCTCCAACAGTGATGATGATGATGATGTCTGCAACATGGCTCTTGAGGATGATGAGGTATCCTCTACTTCTAGTTCACCATCATTTATCTCACAAAACACTAGTGAGGTTAACCTGAAACTTTCCTTGGGAAAGTTGATGGAAGATTTCACTAGATTACAAGAATTTCATGACAATTGTGTGAGAGAAAATGAAAGACTAGCTACTGAACTCACCAAGAACTCTGAGGTAGCTGTTGATGTCAAGTCTACTGAGTTGTATCAACAAGTCTTGAGAAAGCTTGAGGAAGCAAATCTCAGGATAGTTGACCAACAAAAGGAGATTGATAATCAACTTCTCTCTCAGAAAAGAAAAGAATTTGAACTTAAAATTCTAAATGCCAAATTTGAAAATCTCTCACATGAGTATGATATTCTTAAATCAAGTGAAGAGAGCCTGAAATTAAAGATGTCTGCTTTGAACAAATCCTCTAGAGCAATAGAGGAAATTCAAAGTTATCAAAGACCTATGGCTCAAAGAAGTGGATTAGGTTTTGATCCATTTGAATCTTCACCTTGTCTTAGTGTTGCATCCACAAGTAACACTAAGAGAATCTTTGTTAAGTCAGTGGCACAACAAGCTGAAAATGAAGTAATTCAGCCACTAAACAAAGGAAAGGGCAAATTGAATGAAATGCCTACTCAAGTGATTCAGGAGAAAAGGCCAAAACCTAAGGAAATGGCCAAAGCTCCTGAGCACAAGAGGAATGTTGGTCAGCAGAGTAGACCCAATGGAAGGGCAACTCTCCTGAACAATGTTCAGAGGAATTATCCAAGGTTTAATCAGCCTAGGCCAACTCATCTGAGAAAGCCTCAGCTGAATAGACCCAAGGACAACCACCCTCACAGGCAGAATAAAATGAGACAACCAAAACCCTTCATGCCAAAGGGTAATGGACATAAAAAGGCCTTTCCTCAAAGATTTCATCAAGCTGCACAAAGAACTCATAAGTTCAGGAAAGTGGTCAACTTCCCTGAAACTTACAGAGTTAACACATTCACACATACTTTCCCAAAGGCATTTAAGGGAAAGACAGTGTATGTTGATGCACTAAGAAATCAAATTAGCCACCTTGAATCAATCAGGGTTATTAGGCAAGTTTGGGTTCCAAAAGGTACAGCTAACCTCTCAGGACCCAAAACTCAAAGGGTACCTAAACCTATCTAATTGCAGGTACCACTGGGCCACAAGAAGAGGAGCATGAACAAAAAGACAGCATGGTACCTTGACAGTGGATGCTCAAGGCACATGACTGGAAACAAGGAACTCCTCTCTGATTTTATTGAAAAAGAAGGCCCAAATGTCACCTTTGGAGACAGCTCACAAGCAACAACAAAAGGTTATGGTACTTTGATGATTGGTAACATCAAAGTAACCAATGTATCTTATGTAGCTGGTCTCAAATATAACCTCCTGAGTATCAGTCAATTCTGTGACAAAGATTTTAATGTTGAGTTCTCAAGTGGAAAGTGTCTAATTAAGGATAAAACTCAACAAACCCTATTGACTGGAACTAGGAAGGGAAATGTGTATTTTGCAGACTGGGACAAGTCTACTGATGCTGCATGTTTTATTGCTAAAAGTTCTAGTGAACAAAGTTGGCTATGACACAAGAGGCTAAATCACCTGAACTTCAAATCTATGAACAAACTTGCTAGAAATGCATTAGTTAAAGGACTACCTAATGAGGTTTTCATTAAAGAACATGTGTGTAAGCCATGTCAAGAAGGAAAACAGATTAAAGCCTCATTTAAGGGAAAACCAGTCATCTCCACTGAAAGGGTACTTGAACTTCTACATATGGATCTGTTTGGACCAATTACCCCTTCAAGCATAAATGGTAGAAAATACACATTAGTGGTAGTAGATGACTTCTCTAGGTTCACATGGGTAGTATTTCTCCTTAATAAGAAGGAAACACAAGTCAAACTACCTGAACTTCTCAAGAAAGTGTCAAATGAGAAAAGCCTTAGCATTATCAAGATAAGATCTGATAAAGGCACTGAGTTCATTAATTCATACATCAATGAGTACTGCACATCAAATGGAATAGCTCATGAAACTTCAGCAGCTAGAACTCCCCAACAAAATGGAGTTGCAGAAAGAAGGAATAGAACTTTAAAAGAAGCTGCTAGAACTCTAATTGCTGACTCAAATTTACCTAAGAGGTTTTGGGCTGAAGCTATAAACACTGCATGCCATACTCAAAATAGATGTTTGATCACTAAGGGGCAAGGCAAAACCCCCTATGAACTCTGGAAAGGAAGAATGCCTAAAGTGTCATACTTTCATATATTTGGTTGTAAATGTTTCATTCACAATAATGGGAAAGAACAGTTGAAAGCCTTTGACAGCAAAGCTGATGAGGGAGTATTTCTTGGATACTCTCAAATCAGTAGAGCTTTCAGAGTCTACAACAAGAAAACCCGTATAGTGGAAGAAACACCTCATGTTGTGTTTGATGAGTCTATCTTTGAGATCAGGAATGATCATTTGGAACCTGAAGAAATCACACAGAGGACAACCAGATTAAGCATAAAAGACAAAGACACTGAATTCATAGATGTTGTCCAATCCAATCTACATGAACACACAATACTGGACAACCATCCTGAAGGCAACCTTCCTGAGACAAATCTCACAGATGGAAATGGTGAACTGAATGAACCAATCCCAGTTCACATCCAGGTAACAACTACCAATGAAGAAGCAGTTCCTGCTGAGGTAGTTAATGGGTCAAATAATCAAGGGGGAAATCAAAATGTTGAAAATGCCAATGTCCCTGACATTGAGGACAACATCCCTGATTATGATCCTGAATTAGATCCTGCATTAAATTATCATGAATTCTATGATCAAAATGACTCAACTTCAGTAGAGGACAACTCTACTGAAGAGATCAGAAAAAGAAGGACTTGGTTATCTGACCATCCTACTGATCTAATACTTGGTGACCCAAGTATTGGAGTCAAAACAAGAAGATTCCATGGTGAAAGTGCTCTTTTCTGTTGTTTCTTGTCAGAGCAAGAACCAAGTGATGTTGAGGAAGCACTTCAAGATGCCAATTGGATCACAGCCATGCAGGAAGAACTAAACCAATTCACCAGAAATGAAGTATGGGAGCTGGTGGATAGACCTTCACATCAAGATGTTATTGGAACAAAGTGGGTGTTCAAAAACAAGAAGAATGAAAATGATGTGATTGTCAGAAACAAAGCAAGACTAGTGGCAAAAGGGTACTGCCAACATGAAGGCATTGACTATGATGAGACATTTGCACCTGTGGCAAGGCTAGAAGCAATAAGGCTCTTTTTGGCCTATGCAGCCCACAAGAGGTTCAAAGTATACCAAATGGATGTCAAGAGTGCCTTTCTGAATGGAGTCTTGAAAGAAGAAGTCTATGTGGAGCAACCACCAGGTTTTGAAGTTGGAAACCAAGTTTACAGACTCAAGAAAGCTCTATATGGACTCAAACAAGCCCCTAGGGCTTGGTATGACACACTATCACAATTTCTCTTGGATCATGGATTCACCAAGGGAACTGTGGACAGAACTCTCTTCAGAATCTCTGAAGGAGAGGACATCTTGCTTGTCCAAATTTATGTGGATGACATAATCTTTGGATCTCCTAATGAGAAGCTGTGTGAGAAATTCTCCAAGCTCATGCAAAGCAAGTTTGAGATGTCCATGATGGGGTTGATGAACTTCTTTTTGGGTCTACAAGTCAAGCAAACTAAAGAAGGAATCTTCATCAACCAAGCTAAGTACACCAGAGAAATGATCAAAAAGTTTGGGTGTACAACTAGCAAGCCAGTAAGGATCCCAATGAACACAAATTGGAAGATGGATCCTGATGAGAGTGGTATTCCAACCAACTCTACTGAGTATAGAGGAATAATTGGCTCACTCCTCTATCTCACTACCAGCAGACCTGATATCACCTTTGCAGTAGGTGTTTGTGCAAGATTTCAAGCAAATCCTAAGAAAAGCCACCTTGAGGCTGCAAAAAGGATTTTGAGGTACCTCAAAGGCACTGAGAATCTAGGCCTTTGGTACCCTGCTGATGACAATATTGAGCTAACTGGCTACTCAGATGCTGATTATGGAGGATGTAGGATTGACAGAAAGTCCACTTCAGGGACTTGTCAATTCTTAGGCAACAAGCTTATTTCATGGTTCTCCAAGAAGCAGAACACAGTGGCCACTTCCACCACTGAAGCTGAATATGTTGCTGCTGGAAGTTGTTGTGCTCAAATCCTATGGTTAAGACAACAACTAAGAGACTACAAAGTCAACTCTACTGAAGTGCCAATATTTTGTGATAACAATAGTGCCATTGCTATATCACAAAATCCTGTCTTACACACAAGATGCAAGCATGTGGACATCAAGCACCACTTCATTAGAGACCATGTGGAGAAGAAGGACATCAAGTTGGTCAAGATTCACACTGACCATCAAAAAGTTGATATATTAACCAAGCCACTTGCAGAGGCAAGATTTCTGGAGCTATCAGCAGAGTTGGGATTACTTGATCCAGGGAAGTTGGACAAATAAGTCCAAAGAAGCTCATTGATTAAGGGGGAAACAAACTCAAACTTCAGCAGACTTGGTCAAGTCTACTGAAATTCAGAAACATGATCTTACCTCTTCAGGACACTTGTCCACAGTTCTTCAGGACACTTGTCCAAGTAGGGTCAGATAAGTTGTCCTAGCTATCAAACAAACTCTTAGGTTTGATAAGCACCTATTTTTGGTGATCAATACCTATTTCGAAATCTGTCCCATTGAAATACAGTTTTCACCTTTCTGGGATTTAATTTGTCTCCCACCCAAAAGGTCACTTTCCATGCATTAAATGCCAAGATTTAACTCTTGTTTGCATTAAACTTTTTGGGACATGATCTATCTCGAAAAATCCCCAGCCTTAAACAAATATTTAAAACCACCCACGTTTTGAATAAAACAGTTATTTCACTGTTACATTGATTTTTGACCATTGGATCAAAAATGGACAACTCCCCTGAAATCAATCCTAGCCGTCCATTTTGGATTTCCATTTTTGTTCACCTTTGAATTGTCTCAAGACCTTACCAACTCATTGACAAACATTCTTTTTAGAATATTCACAAGTCTTAAGATACCCACAAACACTTCTTCCCCAAGTATTCGAAACCCTAACTCAAAAGTTCTTCAAACTTTCTCATCAAACTTCTCTCTGTAAATTTCAATGGCCCCCAAGGTTAGACCTGAGATGCTTGTTGATTTCTCCAACAAGGATCTAGACCTAGATTTTGCTTATCTAAGCAACAAAAACAATCTTCACTTTGAGCCCATTATTTCCTTTGAAAGTGAAGAACCTGAGATTACTCCAACCCTGAGATGGTTGAGAAGGGCTGGTCTTCAAAAGTTCTTGGAAGAAAGACCAAGCTCTTGCTTGGAAAGCTATATGGCAGAATTCTTTGCCTTCCTCAAGTGGAGAGGCAAACCTGAAGATGGTGAAGTATCAACCAGGCTATCCTACACAGCTGAAGGAGAAGAAGAGGAGAGATTCCATAGAGTTAGATTCTCCTCAGAGGATCTGGAAGGAGCATTTGGATTGCCTTATGAGGGAAGGAATCCAGAAGTGTATGGCACTGGACATGAAGAGGAAATAGCCCAAGAGTGGTTATTAGTTCCAGGCCCTCTCTCCTCAACTCAAAACAAGAAAACTCTCAAGCCAGAGTTTCTCAATCTGTTTGAGGTAGTTGCTAAAAGTCTCTTAAGCAACACTGGAAGCTTAGAGCAAGTCAGCCATCCAAGGATCAGAATCATGGCTGCCATTATTGATGCCAGTGATAAGGGCATCAAGTTTGATTGGAGGACCTTCATCATGTCTGAGATGATGAAGGAGAAGGCTAAATTTAAGGTGAAAGCCCACAACAAGGTGGTGCTAGAAGGGAAAATCAAGTATTGCACCAGGGCAAGCTTGTTGATTGAGAGGTTTTCCCACTATTCCCAGATGCAGACTTTTGCAAAGCCCCTCCCAGCCCAAAAGATCCTGTTCAGAAAGCTCAGTAAGAAAACTGAGAAAAGAAGGATGCTACTGGCCAAGCCTGCTGAAGAACAAGAGGAAGAGAAACCTAAGATGAAAAAGAGAACAAAGGCCAGGGCTGTAAAGACAAGGAAAATGTCTCAGAGAATCTCAGAAGAGAATTCAGATGCTTCAGCTGAGATTGAAGAAGTTGCTAGAGAAGGTGTACAAGTGCCATCTGATCATTCAGAAGAACTCAGGAAAAAGTACAATGAGACTAGACAAAAGTCTAAGGGTGATAAGAGAATCAGGGAAGTTGTCCCTGAGAAGGAAGGAAGTGGTAGTAGCAGGGCCAGCAAGAGAAGGGCCAAACCTACTGAAAAGGTGTTGGAGCTGCAAGAAGAGAGGTCTCTTCAATTGGCTCTAAGGGAGAGCAGAGCTGAAAGCAGGGCCAAATCCATGTCAAGGACCAATTCATCTGGTTCTGGAACTCCAGAATCCAAAGTCCCTGAAGGTCAACCCATAGAGGCCAACCTCCTTGAAATTCGGTATCTTGAGCCCAACTCCCCTGAAACCCATGTTACCCCTTCCAACCAACCCATTACCCCTGTAAATCTCACTAAGAGATATTCTCCTGAAGGGAATGAACAAAGAAGTGGCATAGATGTGCTTGCTGATTTAGCAGTAGATGAGACAAGACTCCTGTCTCCCCTTGACTCATCCATGCTCAACTATTCAAAGCTCTTAGAGCATGCACTTCATGAGCCAACCCCTCTGAGTAAAGCCCCTTCAGATTCATTGCTCTCTAAAGCAACTGAAGACCCTTCTACTGTACCCAACCCATCTGAAGCCAAGATTCCTGAACTTAATCTCCCTAAAGCCACAATAGGAGAACCCAGAGCCAACTCCCCTATAACCAAAAGTCCCCATTCAAGTGGAGATGAGGAGGAGTATACTTTTGAAAGTATGCTCAGAGGAGGAGCCAAGGCTACTGTGGACAGTTTGTATCCACAACTTGCTGAATTTCCAAGAATTCAGAAGGCCTTTCATGATTTAAGGATGCTTGTTGATGTGAAAGATAAATCTATGATGGAGATATCACAAGTCATCCAAGATAAAGGTGCAAACTGGTGGCAAATAGAGGAGAACCGATTGCTACACTTTGCTGGAGTTTCAAAGACAAGATTCCTCATTGATGAGGAGATTTTTGCAAAGTTGGTAGCCAATAAGATTGAAGAGGAGAAAGAAAGAAAAGCCAAGGGAATCAAACACCCTGACAGTGGCTCTAATGATGATGATTCCCCTGATGATCCCTCAAACCCTTCAAATCCCAACCCTCCTGAAACCCCTCAAGCCAACCTCCCTGAACCCTTTCAACCCAAGTCTTCTGTAGCAGATAGACTTTCCAATCCTCCCAAAACCTATCATAGGAAAGGCTCTGTAACTTCAGAGGTGTTGACCAAGGGTGGTAACACAACCAAAGACACATCTGCCAATGAAGGTTCTTCTGAACCCAAGGCACAGCCTACAGATGTTGAGGTTCCTGTACTAGAGGCTAGTTTGATTAAGGCCTATTCAGTGTCAGAAGAGTTGGACATTGATCAGCCCTTAATCATTCAGGATGACTCAGTGGCTGCTGATATGAGCACTGTGATCTCCCCACAACTGCCATCTTTGAACCTTGTTGAAGGTGGAGATGCTGCAGGATTAGGAGAAGGAGTTGAAAAGGAGATATTAGTTGAAAAATCAGAGGGAGTTGTGGATGAAAGAGAGGTAGTCATCACTAAGATAGTGAGTGTACCACCAAATGAGGGTGGAATAAGTGAGGAAGGACAGGTTATTCTTGAAGTCAAATCTGAACTTCAAGAATCCCTTGATGAGAGGAGGCCTGATTCCTTGAGTGAGATCATTATTACAGAAGGGAGAAAAGAAAAAGTTGAAAATGAGAAGAAGACTGCTGATGTATCAGAGTCTTATGTAAAAGAGATTGAGGGTGATGAGTGCCTATTTCCTAACTTGTTTGATTTATCTGATGTTGCAGGTATTTCTCTTGATCAAATTTTTGCAGATGAGTTCTTAACAGATGCACCTATCCAAGTTGACACAGGCTCAGCTCAAGCCTTACTTGGAATGCAATCAGAGAAGTTGGACTCCTTGGCTCATCAAGTCCAATCTGCTCATGCTGAAACTTCAGGAGCATTGAATGAGCAAGGAAGGACTCTAGCATCTGTAGAAATGAGGCTCACTGGCTCTGAAGATGTTGTGCTACCAACTCTTGAGGCAAGAATTAGTGGTGTGGAATCTGGTCTCCAAACCATCTCCACTGAAGTTCAAAGTGCCAAATCAACCATGGAAGCCATCTCAGAGGAGGTCAAGAAAGAGCAAAAGCTGCTGAGAGACAATCACAATGCTAATGTCAAAGCTCTCAGACTAACTGTCAAACAAGCTATTGGGAAGAAGACTGCACTACAAAAGAGAAGAGCTGAAGAGCAAAGGCTAGCTATGGTCAAAGCTGCCTCAGAAAAATTTTCCCAAGAAGTGCTGGCCAACATTGCTGAAGGTGCAGTGGCCAACCTAACTGAACTCTTAAAAGCCCAACTGGATGCATCTCTGAAAACAGCCATGGAAGAGGTTGTCCAACAAAAGATGAAGCCTGTTCTAGCTTTCCTTAGCTTGAGCAGTGATAGAATGCAGAATATACATGATGAGAATGTATATTTGTTGGAGGAGATGAAGTCCCTAAACCAGGCCCAATCCCTGATGGCCTCAACAATGAGTGACCTCAAGCCCCAGTGTTTTGATGCTGCCAAAAAGGGGGAAAGGGAAAGAGCTAGAGCAAAAGGTGCCTTGGTGATTGGGAGTCCAGTGAAAGGGAAGGACAAAGTCCCTGAAGGAAAAGGAAAAGAGCCAGAAATGCTGAACTTGGAAGATTTGGATGAAGAGGAGCAGTTAGCATTGGCATTGAAAAACTCAATGGCCTCAGCTCAAGAGGAAAGAGTAAGGCTACAGCAAAGACCAGGTGGTGAAGTGTCAGGTTTGGACAAAGATGCTGAAGGTGTCCAAACCAGAGGAAAGATCAAGAAGGCCCAAGGAAAGAAGAGACAAATTGAGAAATTCACTGACTTTCCTAGCAGCCTTGATCTTCCACCTGAATTCAGAATTGATGAAGATGAGCCTACATCAAAGAAAGCCAAAACTGCTGAAGAGCCCAAATCTACTGAAGAGGACAAATCTTCTGAATCTGGAAAAACTGCTGAAGGTACCAAGTCCTCTGAAGACATTGAAGAGTTATTTGCTGAAGGATTTGGACCTGAAACTAAGAAGAAGACAACAGTCCTAGCTCTTGATCCATCAAAATTGTTTCATGAAGGGTATGGCAAAGACCCTGAAACACAACAAAAACTGGCCATGATGAGGGCCCAAGAGAAAATGGACTTAATGGAAGAAGCCAACAGAGCAAGAGATGAAAGAAGAGCAAACTTTCAGAAACCAAGAAGGAGAAGAGCAACATACAGCAAGATGAAGCCTCAGCTTCTAATCCCAATGGACACCAAATATCCACACTTGGATAAATGGGTGCCAATTCAACTGAATGACACATGGGAAGAAGCCAAAAGGGAGTTTGTCTATGACTATTATGTCATTGACAGATGGAATGGAGGAGATGCAAACTCTGCCTTCACTGAGTTCATGCTAGAATACTACAGAGAGTTGTATCAACAACTACTTGCAGCTGCTGACATTGCAAGATTTGAACTCACAGCTCCCAAGCCAATCATATACATGCCTCCAAAGCTTGAAGGATGGATTGACCAAGCAAGAATTCTGAGGGAATTCACTGAGATCCTTAAGCTGAACAAGATGGCTCTTGGACCTAAGGGAACCAACCAAGAAGCCATGGCACTGAAAAGAAGAGTGTGGGCACAGTATGGAATGCTGCCACCTCCTGAGGATGATCTTTGAAATGGCTAAGTCTTCTGATCTTTCTTAATTGATCAACTATGCTGAAATATGGTCAAGATTGCTGATATGGTGTGATATTTTGGTTGCTCTGATCTGATTATGGATTGTTCTGATACAAGATTGGTGCTCTGATACAAGTTTATGCTCTGATATGCTTAGTATTGTTAGAATATAATGCTCTATTGTATTTAGTGTTGATGATTCATGCTCTGATATGTTAAATTCAACTATCAACATGCCTGTAATGATCTCTTATATGAATGATAGTTGAACTACTTTTGAATCAAGATACACTTATACAAAAAAAAATCTCTCTATGCCTATCCTTGAAACCTACTTGCAACAAAAACAGTGAATACACTAACACATTGTCTTTTCAGGAAAATTGATCTTAGTCATGTCTTCTGAAGATATATGTAATAGGTGTATACAAGTCACTTTTGCTTAAATTATGTAGGTTTTGGCATCATCAAAAAGGGGGAAATTGTTGGGAATAAAATGAGATATGTTTTGATCTAATACCAAAACCCCCTGAGACATGCCTAAGTCAATATAAATATGTTCTAAGAATGTTAGAACATATAGATTATAGGATAGATGAGAAGCTGAAATGTTAGGCAGCTCTTAGAAAATTAGATGCACAATTTGAGGGGGAACCTATGCTTTGAAGATGATCAAGATCAAGTCCCCTCAAGGCTCAAATTCTGGAACAATCACTTAAGAGCAAGGACACTCTATGAAATCTAAGATGCTCTTATCAGGAGAGTTGTCCAGAGAAGATGCTCTTATGCAAGAACAAGATTGTAAAGCTCAAAAGGACAAGTCCAATGAAGATGCTCTTATCAGGAGAGTTGTCCAGAGAAAATATTCATAAAGCTCTGATCAGGAGAGTTGTCCAAAGAAGCTAGCCATAAGGAAGTACAAGCTTACCTAGCTCAAAGGACAAAACTACTCAAAGGTGTTCATCAGGAGAGTTGTCCAGAGAAGTCTACTCTAGGCATAAAGTGCTCTGATGCAAAAAGATTAAATACACTGATCAGGAGAGTTGTCCAGAGGAGTTGTCTCAGCTAAATTGATCAAGATCAAATGCTCTGAAAGCCTGAAATCAACTATGCTGAAGAACTTGAGACAACATATCCCTAAAGGTCCTCAAAGGAATGAGCTAAGACCATACTCAAGAGAAATAAAGGGAAAGAGCCAAGTCATCTGAAGAAGAGGAAGCCAACCATGCTGAAAAGCAAAACTGCTGATAGTGATAAGGAGAGTTGTCCAGATGATAAGGAATGTTGTCTTATCATTGGATCAACCTTCAGAAGCCATGTCCAAGTCCTAACAAGAAGTCAAACATTGGGAAAAGTGCTGCAGAATGAAGACAAAACTGTTACAGCCGTTTATTACCCAAATGAGGACATGTCACTATCAAGAATTTGTCTTCCAGTTTGAAGAACTCAAGGAAGACATTTATAGCAATTTGGGGCTGCCTCTCCAACGGGCAAATCCTCCATTTTGTCTATAAATACAGAAGTGTGAAGACCATTTGAAAGCACCTCAACCTAGACAAGAATATCCAACTATCCTACAAGTTGACAAGTGCTCTCAAGCTTTCAAAGACTATCTTAGTCTTCAGACACTTCTTCTAAGCTGAACTAAATTGTATATCCATACACAAGCTTAGAGAGATATCCTATCCTTATACACTGATCTTCATTGTAAAGGATATCTCATTAGTTGGAACCTTACTTCAACCCTTATATCTTTCAAGAGTGAAAGTGAGAAGGTTGTAGTAGTAGAAGTGGTAGGAGCTGACTGTTGAGAGAAGAACAGTTCAGTTCTGAGTTGAGAAGAGGGTACTAGGACTCTAGACATCCTAGGGATCAATTCACCAAGGAGTGGTGTTCTTGATCAAGTGCACCTTGGCACTATAAAACAAGTTAATTCCAAGAGTGAAGGAATTATCCTGTTAAATCAGGGAAAGTGGATGTAGGAGCTTGAGTCTCTGAACCACTATAAACTCTTGTGTTGTTTTGCTTTACAAGTACTTACAATCATTCAACACTGCACACAAAACTGATCTTTCAAAAGATACATATTCAAAGACTGTGCAAAACTGATTTGGACAAGTTCCCTGAAGCTTAAACTGGACTGTGTTACATTGACTAAGTGATTTCAGAAATTAAAGGAGTCTAAACTTAAAGGGCCAACCACTATTCCGCACATATAACTCCCCTAGATAGTTATTCAACTAAGTACTCAATAGTACTTAGTAGTCTGATTATCTTAGAAGAGTTAATCTTCTTCAGCAGAGTTGTCCAAGACAACCTTGCTGAACTCTGGTTTGATCAAAGTTGGAAAGAATTGCATACAAGTGTATTCCCCCCCCCCCCATACACTTGTTATATACTCCTTTCAGGACCAACACAAACCTTCAAGAATACCATTTCAACTGGCCCACTGTAAATTGAGACATGAACTCAAATCCTAGAAAAAGGCTCGTGGTAGGCAAAATCGATCAGCAGCAGCGGCAAAAAATATTCTAGAATTTAGGTATTGTAAATTACGAATTTAATGATGAGAGTGGATAATCTTTTTTTAGGAAGATTTGAAATTTATGTTTCCCTCATGCCTTACCCTTATTTCTAAAACAAAAATCCCCTACGCGCCTTTTTTTTTTTCCTATGCGCCATTTTTTGCCGGCCAAATAATGATAAAATTTTGTTGTATCTTTAAATTGTTTTCTTTTATATCATATTCAATTTATTCATATCTATTTAAAATACATAGGTAATATTTGATTAAGAATATTTTGTATTTTTAAGAGCATTCTTTAATTATGATAAAATAAGATGTATATGTATATCTTTTTTCAATAAAATTAATATTGTCTAATAATTTTATGTGTATTTTTCAAATTCTACAATAATAAATTAAAATTTTCTCATAATATTTTAATTAAAATATTAATTCACGAGATTGGACATTGAAAAAATAATTATTTAACACATTGTTCACATGGTGATATAAACCCGAACAAAAGTTTGATATAAGTTGAGTATAGTAAAGCTTTGAAGTTTATCCAAGTGCTTCACCTCAATTCTTGTTTTGTTATGGTATAGTAAGTATTGCAATTTGAAAATACTTTGACACAAAACTTGTTTGTATGTTATCATACAAAGAAATACGAGTATTTTATTTGAGAATATGTGTGTGTGCGTGTACATAGCTTTGGGTCGCAAAAATAAGTTTTTTTTTTTTTCAAAAAGGAAAAAATTGATTGAAACGATGGTTCAATTTCAGTATTGAATTTTTGCTTGATATAAAATATTAATTCAAAACGGAAAATAGACCTAACGGATCGCCTAACGTTGGAACTTAACCCTGGTGCACTTATATCATCACGCGATTGTGAAACGTCGTTTTGATTTCTTAAAGGTATTATAATAGTGTTTTTGAGCTCGACTTAAAAAGTTTACGTTCATTTTGAATCTTGTCGATGACCATCCTTTGCATAATCCTTGACCGCCAAATATTCACTTGAATCTGTTCCACGTCATATTATTGTTTCGTTCTAGAAACATAGTTTTAATGAACGATTTTATAATGACTTCAAAAAATAGGTCTGATTCACACACAATCTGATATGGCCTAAAATAGGGTGTGTGAGTCAAGTCATCTCACGAACTACTCGTCATCAATTCGAAAAGTTTGAAATCGACTCGAAATCGAGTTCACATTGTTTTACTATTTTACCCATAATATATAAATTGTTTGCAAATATACGCTATTTATAAATAAAATAATTATTATTGATGTAAAAGTTATTGACCTGAGCTTGATTAATTATTTAGACTCCATCGAGTGGAGTTATTGAGCATGATTATATTCAAATTGAGTTCAATAACTTTCACATCAAGTATTTGATAGGTTTCTTAAACTTAATTAACAATGTGAAAGTTATTGAGCACGATCAATCTCGAATTGAGTTTGAGTTTAACTTGACTCGATCCGAATCTGCTGGTTTACACCCCCTCCGAATCTGCTGGTTTACACCCCTAATTCAACACATACTCCATATATTATTTACTTATTATTTAAATTTAATTTTAATACTATTCAACTCAGCTCAATTTTAAAGTTATAACATAAAATAATATTTTTATTTACTCATATTTTTCTATTTCACATCATAAACATAACAATTCTTCGAAACGATGGATGACAATAGTTTTTTAAAATCAATCCATAAATATTATATTAATTAATTAATATTGGTTTTCAATAAATAAAAATTCTAATGAGATTGGGAGCCAAAAAAAGAGACCATTTAGGCGGGGATTTTTTAAATTCTTAATTGGATTTCAAAGTGTGATTAAGGGAAAAAATCTCAACCAAATTAAATTGAAATTAGCAGATCCTGTGTCGGTATCAAAACCCAAAGTCCCAAACCTTCTCTTCTTCAATTGCAGATTGTGCCCCGTAAAACCTCTCTCAAACCCTTCTCTCACTCAATTGTCCCTGTGGATCAACAACACCTTCAACACCTGCTTCAATCATTCAATCGTTTGATACCTGCTTCAAATCGTCAATCTCTTCAATTCGTGGATCAACAGTGCCCAATAATTCTTCTACTCTTTTTTTATTTCCATAAATTTCGCAACTTAGTGATTTTCGCAACTTAAAATGAGTGGTTTTGTTTCTCGGTGAAGTAAGAAACCTAATATAATTGTGCTCTTTTTTTTTGTTAGAAAATATGATTTATTATTTATATCATATTTGGTGGAGGGTTGCAATTTTTATCTAGATTTGAGAGTTGAGAGTTGAGAGTTGCAATGGATCGGAGTCTATGGTAGAATAATGTTTGGATGGATTTGATTAGTACTCTGTTTTCTTGTTTTCTTTGTGGGATCATGATCTATTTGATCTAACTATTGAACTTGAATTTTTATTTAAGATAGAATAAGAATGAATAAATAAAGCAAAGAAATGCAAAACCTGAAAATGGTTTTTTTTTTGTTAGTGTAGAATGATATAAAGCGTTGTAGCCTTTGCTTCTCATGTACTTGCCCCAAACCAAGAGAATTTACAGGAAAAAGTCACGATAACATGCAATATTTAAATTCAGATTATCAAAAACTAAAGGAAAAAAAATAATTGTGATGTTATTTCTCTATTCTCTGACTCTGTATGCTCACGCCCTCTACCTGTTTGTAAAAATGTCTAAGTTGTTTCTTAAACAAAAAACACACAATTTGGCGTCTTTGTCTGGACTCTTCAGCATTATGGTCTATTCGTTTTCTGTTTTAGGAATTCAGTAATTATATTGAGTTAAAATCCCATAACTTGTAAAAGGGGATGTGATCTATAATAAATATGTGATATCATACTATAGGCTTTAGTAGTACAATTTAAATCTGGAAAATAACACAGTTTGAGTACATTGTTCAATGATTCCTTACCTTAAAATCTTAATGTTACAATTTTTTTAAAAGGTTCATTTTTTTTTTAAAAAGAGCTTATGTTTTCTAATTAAATGAACAAAATAACTTCTAGGAAAACAGGATTCTCGGTGTAATATGTTGTGAATCCTGATTATTACAAGATCTATTGTTCATTATGTCACAAGGTTTTTTCTTATGGTATGGAGGATATTAATTAAATTAATGTTGTTTTCCATGGGAATTTTTATCTGGATGTATGAATTGATGTCTTCAATATATGAATGGTTGTTATGATGCTACTTTTTTAGTATGAATTTTTTGGTTTTGCTTTTGGAAAAAGGATTGAAATTGTTGGTTTTGACCGACTTTGTCATTTTAATTGGTTGTTAGTAAGTAGTCATTGATTACTTTGTGCTTGCTGAATTGTTTTTAGGGTTATTTTTCTTACTATTGTGTTTCAAATGTTGCCTGTGACCATGGATAGTTGAGAACTTGAGGTTGGTCAGTGATTAGAATCTCATTTGATTGGTATTTGCCTTATATGCTCGTTGGTTATTCCCATCTGCACTATTTAGGTGCTTGTTGGTTCTTCCCATTTGCATTATTTAGGTACTCGTTGGTTCTTCCCATTTGCATTATTTAGGTGCTCGTTGACTGGTTGAGTTAGATTTTGCCCATTTGAGATATTCTATTTTGCCTTAATCTGTTTTAAGGTAGTGTAAATTCACTCTTTTCAATAAAATATAAGTACGCGTAGATGCATTAGGTGAAATTAACCACAATATTTGTTGAAATCTGAAACGAGGTCGAGGTTCTAGAATTTGAAAATCATTATCACCATGAAATTATTCATCATCACTAAAATCATTATCACCATGAAAATAGTTTATTCATTTGAAAATCATTATCATTAACCACAATATGTATACATGAACTATATATATAGTAGTATCATATTCATGATTTCATGTATATGCCAACAAATTATATAGTAGTATCACACATTCATGATTTCATGTACATGTCAGCAAATTTCTAGAATCCATCAGAGTGTGCTACACACAATTTCATATACGTGTCTTGGACTATTAAAATGGATTAGAAAAGTCACTAGGAAAAAAGAAAAAAAAAAAGACGAGGACGTAATAAAACATAAAATCTTGTACCCCTATAATTTACTGGAAAATTTATATATTTATAGACTAAATCCAATTTTTTGACATTTAAAATTAAAATCTTGTTTTAAGTTTTCCCCTAGCGGCCACTTTACATTTGCCTTGTCGTACTATATGGTTTAGTGAAATGCCCATCAGTATGTTCTATAGTACAGATGTGATATCATACATTTTTGCGTATATTGGTTCTTTTCCACAGCTAAATTGTGGTTCCATGCTTTGACTCTTGGTTCTTGAAGGTTATGATCCTGTTTTTTAGAAGGTCAGATTTTAGGAGTGAGAATTCTTGTAATTGAATAGAAAATACTTTTTTATTGGATTAAACTTAAAAAAAAGGTTTGATTCTTAAGTGCAGCTCAATATATGACAAAAATCTAGTAGTTTTGATTGTCTGAAATTTTATGAATTTGAAAGTATGACAATGGGCTAATGTGCTAAAATAAGGTGTGTTTGATCACTAATATTTTCTTCTACATTCGTATTGATACCAACTTGCTCGATGTTCTCTGAATAACAACAGATATTTCCAAGAAATATTCATTTGAGAATATTCTAGGGATGATATTTTCGTTTGGCCCTTTAGGCTTGATTTTGAATTGAAGATAAATTTGAAATTCAGAAAATCAAATTTATCCATAGTTGTTCGGATGAGTTCATTCTATGTTAGATATAGAATACCCCACTATTATTTTAAATTAAATTAGATGTATAATTCACAACTCCTACTTTAAATCACATTAGATATAAATCGATCACTTTTATTTTAAATTATTTTAGGAGTGATTTTAGTGGATTCAACCTTGATGGTTAGTTAATAGGCGACATTATTAGGTAAAACAAAGTACTATTCTGACAATGGGGATCTGTAGAAACCTTAACCCATTGAATTAATTTTCCAAGTTATAAAGAAATTTAAAGGACTTTAAATTATATTCTATTTCCCTGGCATATGGTGCTTCTTGTGGACAATTGTGGTGTTGCTGATTTTTTTATCTATACATTTGAGCTAGTTAAATATGTTGATTTATTTGCAGTTGAGCTAAATGAAGGAGGGTGTGATGAGATTGATTTGTACATTTATACACATTCTTCACAGAAAGACGATTGAAAATCCATTGAGGCTAAAGAAAATTGGGTAAGCATCTACTAATAAGATTTCATTTTATTACTTAAATGAATGCTAATTAATATTTTTCTTCGTAATTAATTATCAAATAGGAGAAAATGATAATATGTTGAGCATGGAATTGATAAAAGTCCACCTGAAATTGTTCTTGAGGTCTTAGGCCATAGTACGGGTTATATAGAAGGGCTTGGTCATGATCCAAAGTCTTCAAGTAGGCACAATGTTTGAGACTATGCTTCTAACCAATTGCAAAGGGAACTACTTAATAGAAAAGAAATGATGGAAGCATCTGAAACTCGAGTGGGTGCACTCCAGACAAAAGTGAGTGATACAAACGACATTATGAATAAACTTGTGAATTTATGTGTTGAGAAAGGAATAAGAATAAAAATTATAAGAGTTGGGAGAATATTTTTTATATTTATTTTTATGTTTGTTGCTTTTGACTTTTGGTACAATTTAGTTCAATGCATTTCTTATTTTATCGTGCAATTTAAATTTATTTACCATCTTCAATTTAGTGGTAATGTAAATATTTATTTATTATAATTTTGTAATTAAATTAGTTGATCACGGTAAGATTTTTTTTTTGTCAATTATAAATATTTTTAATTAATATATGTATATACAATTCAAACAAAATCTCAATAAAAAAAGTAAGTTCATGACATTTTATTTATCACAATCAAAATTAAATCAATGACAAAAAATATTGTCACCATATACTAGTTAGTTATGACGATGTATGTTGTCACTATATACACAAACATATGATGACAATAAAAAATTTGTAATAATAGTGTAATTCTTTTATGACGAAATATTTAAAAGAAGAAGAAATATATATTGTCACTATATCAAAAATTTTAGTGACAATCATATTCGTCATTGAATAATACTTTATTATGACAAAAATAATTCGTCATCGTTTATTTACTATTTTGTCACTAAATATTACCCTTTCGTGACGAATTTTATTGTCATTATACAAATATATATAATAACGATTAAAATTTTGTCACTACAATGTAACTCTTTGGTGACGAACTATATAAAATGTGATGAAATAATTTGTCTAATAATGACAATTTTTGTCACTAAAATTTGACGAAGCTGGTAGAAAATGGAAAAAATCGTCACAAAAAATAAATATTTTAGTGACAATAAATCAAATTGTCATGTAAAGTTGAACTCTTTGGGGATGAACAACATAATTTATGACGAAATAGTTAATCTAATTGTGATGAAAATTTTGTCATTAAAATTTGTCAAAGTTGATAGGAAATGGATAATCGTCACTAAAAGTATATATTTTAGTGACAATAAATGAAACTGTCATATAAAGTTGAACTTTTAGTGACGAAATACCATATTTAATGACAAAATTTGATTTCAAATGTGACGATGTATTCGTCACCATAGATGAAATGATATAGTGACGGTGAACTTTAGCGTCACTAAAAGATGACTTTTGATGACGAATTTAAAAAACGTCGCATTAGGTACAGTGACCTTCTCTGCAACGGAAAATATTCGTCGCCAAACACCTTTTGTGACGAAAAATGATGTTTTTATGACGAATTGTTGTCGTCGCGATTTCTCAAATTTCCTGTAGTGATATTTGCGAAACAAATGAAATTCTTTTACGAAAATTTATCTGTCCAAAATTGTTTATGTAGCATAATATTGAAACACAAAATCAAAACCTTTTTTAAATTGAAACCTAAAAATTCCCCACAAAAAACCTTGATTGTATTCTTCTAAATCAACTCAATAGCACCAAAATGTGATTGAAATTGAAGATGAGCTTCAAAAACTCTAAATTGCATAGAAATCAGACTAAAATCCAAAATCGATTGTAAGATCATTTTTTTGAAGATTATTCATTTGATTGGTGTTTTATATATAGAAGAATTTATAAAAGTTGTATTTATTTTCTTCTTTGAAAATTTCACTCAAGATGGTAGAAAATTTTGAAAGCCTTAAATAAAAATAAAATGAAACTAAAGAATTTCACCAAAGGGTAATTTTAGACTAATATTTGAATATTATTTACACCAAATAATAATTTTAAACTAATATCGGAATATTTTCTATATAATACAGTAAAAAGATAATATCTAAATCTTTGAATTAATTGATAAATTTATACACTAAGTAGAAGAAATATGACATAGTGAACATTAATTAAATTTAAACAATTGAAATATGACAGTCAACATTTCATGGTTACTAAAATTTTCAATATACTTTTCAAAAAAAAATTATTGACATTTGAATATTTTATATATTAAAAAAATATACCATACTATTTTATAAAAAAAATATAACTCCTAAAATTATATAAAGTTCGTTTATAAAATAACATAATATTTGGATGTAATCAATAAACACAAAAAAGTACATGTTATTTTTTATGAATAATAACAATATAGATTTGAGATATAATAATTTAAATACACTTTGGATCTTAATTTGAATATTTTTTATATAAAAAAATATACATAAATTTTATTATTAAAGAGTACTTCTATAAATATGAAGCCTACATAAAACTAATCCAATAGTATATCTAAGTAATTCCAAATATGGGTAACTGAAACAACTTATAAAAGTGCATAAAAAAAAAACTTATAAAAGCTCTATATATATTGTATGAAGTAAAGAAAGTATTTAATAATCAATAATCATGAAATTTAATTAAATAAATTATAATTGACTTAAATTTAATGACACGTGTTTAAAATAATTATTTTATAAATATTAAATATCAATAAATGTAAATGAATTAATTTATTGAAATTTAATTTTCTAAATTATACTCCCTCCGTCCCTGAAAAGCTTGCACATTCACTTTCACAATATACACGTATTTACCATTCATGTCAGGGACGGACCTACACCATTCATGTCAGGGACGGACCTACTCAGTGCCCGCCCCCCCCCCCCCCACTAATTTTGTAAATTTGTTAAGGGTATTTTGGTAATTTTACATATATTAAAATTAATACTCTGTTCTATAATTATTTGTACACTTCTAATATAAAAACAATCCACAAAATTAATATATATTCGAACATCATTTTATTTTAAAATCGTCACTCATTGAGTCTACATTTTACCCTACATTTCACTAAATCTATTTTACATTCTACTAAATCCTCCTCACACCTTATCAAAAAATCACTCAAAATACGCTTTCTTATTTGACTCTATACCACTAAATTCAATTTTTTTTAAAGTGAATCGGTTAAAATGTGCAAGTTATCAAAGAACGGATGGAGTATTAACTTCTACCAAAATATAGTAAAAGTAAACTTATTCGATCAATTTAATTTAATAAAATGTGACGTATTGACAATTTTATAATGTGAAATTTTGATGAAAATAATGAGTACGTATTATTTTATCTTTATAATAATGTTAATCGGGCCCTCCTATCGAAATTTTCTGGGTCCGTCACTGATTCATGTCATTTTTGTATATTATACATTCATTCAAATTACTTTATTTACTTTTTATATAAAAGTTTATAAAGTTACTCCTCAACGCTCTCATCATTACAATTTTTTTTCTAAATTCCGTGCAAAAAATACAAGTTTTTCGGGGACGGAAACAGTATTTCATATAGTTATGAAATTTCTTTATATTATATGTGTATTACTGTATTAGTCTACTTAAACTAAAAATAATTAATCGTAATTATTGACAACCTAAGTTAAAAGAATTTAGTCAACAATAATAAAAAATAAATAACTCACTAATTTTGTAAATTTAAATTGAAAATTTTAAATTTAATTAAAAAAAAAGGATTTGAATTAATAAACATTAAATAAATTTATAATCAATAAATGTATACTATAAATAGATTGATAATATTAATTGTTGTACATTAATTACAACAAATCAAATTAATTTTTAAAATATACAATGGAAACTAATTAAAATAATATCATCAATTCATCATGCAAACAAATTTGAAATACTCAAACGTTATATCATTATATAATTATTAGAATAATATAATTTCTAAATATTGTGCCAAAATTTTTACTCATAGAAAATATATACACATCATATGCCAAGATTCTTGCTCATTATTTAAGTCATGGTGGTAAATTAAAATTATTGCATAATGTATTCATGATATAAAAGTGGATAATTGAGCCGTAATTAGATCTATATATTAAATACTGATTATATTATTTCCAAAAAAATTGTATTGTTAATTAGAAAATCTAAATTTATGCGACAGTTTTATAAGCAATTCAATGCTAATTATTTAATAAATTAATTCGAAAATTTAATGCTAATTATTGCTTGTTCTAAATTTAAATATTGCTACTTATTAGTCGAAACTTTAGGCACAAAAATAGATAAACTTAATGAATTAATTAAAAATTTTAATACTAACTATTTACACACGTCTTAATATTAAATTCAAATATATAAGGTATTTCTATAAAATTGATGATTATTTGAATAATTAAATTCTTTTTTTACTTCATATTAAATAAGAATATAGATTATTATATTTAAAAAAAATATATGTATGTATATTACATTTATTTTATTATCTCCATAAGTTGTGGAATTTTATACCACATCAAAGACCTTAACAACTAAGCAACTAAGGTCATTATTATTCTACATAATTTAATCAATTATATTATTTCATTCTTATTAGTTAATTTCACTAATTAAGTAAATTATAAGAAAATATTATAAACTCGTTAGTCAATTTTTCCATTTAAAGGTAATGTATTATATAAATTAGCTAGGAAAATTTTCAATTAGGGTTAATTTTGTTTTGATGGTCAATTTTGAAATTTAAACAAATCTCCCTAATATATTTAACATAACATTCTGTAATATTTATTACAATATAAAAAATTAATTAATTGAATAATTAATAATAAAAAACATATAAATATGTAGAATATAAAAATGTATATATGTGGTTTAATTGATTTCATTAAACGTGTTATATTTATAATTAAATCAGTTTTAAATTAGTTAAATTTATTTAGGTTAATTTAGAATTAAATTAAAGGTAGATTTCATTGTATTTTACCCATGCAAAAATATTATACAAAATTCATTATCACAATTATATTTCATTAAAATTAAAATAAGGGTACTATATTACATAAAAACTGTGGAACCTAATATTACACTTCATAAGAATATAATGAGATCTAAAAAAACTATTTTATAAACAAATTGAATTCAAAAAAACGTGAAACATCATCCTTAATTGAAAAATATTTTCAATGATTCAATGGTCAAATACTGCTTCGTTCAATATTGCGTTTCATTACGCTTGGACGGATGGCCGGGAAAGATTTACCGGTGAATGTAGACGGGTGACTGACGATTTGATATTCTTCATCTGATCTAAAAAAAATTCTTGTCAATATAGATCAATGGAGAAGTAAGAGAAAAATACATAATATGCAATTTATAAGTGATGATAGGAAAAAATGATCGAAAAGGACAAAATCGAGAGAAATGAGTGTAATTTATAATTGATGGACGAAAAAATTTATCCGAGAGATTAAAATTTGAGTGATTAGAATGAGAAGGGTGTTGAGATTTATATAGAAGTAAAAATAAGAATGAAGGGTTGAGATTAAAACTTAAAATGAATGGTTAAGATTAAAAGATAAAATTGAAATGAATGAGAATTGAGAATTTTTTAAATGAAGAGTTTTAGGAATAAGAGTTTAAAGTAGAAAGAGTGTGGTTGTGATATGTGTCACTAATAGAGGTTTGTAAATATATATATATAGATAACATAAAAATATTACTCCATATAGGTCATGTTTGATTGCTTAGATTAAACCTAGATTAACTATCGATCTCTCATTTTTATTGATTGTTTGATAATTTAGATTAAGAGTAGATTATACTTTAAAATGTATAAAGTTTACACTTTTGTTATTTATAATATGTTTGCTCAGCTTGTTGAACATATATAAACGTATGTTTACTTATATATCTCTTAATTGTTTGTTTTAATTACTTCACCAACTCCATATGTAGAACAAGTTCCTGCGTATGTGAACGATTAATGATCAAAACATTTATAACTAAATAGTGTTAACCTTTTGATTTGCTCATTAGAATACTCTATCTCAATCAATTCTTGAAAATTTTCATTATTTGTTTTTCAAGAAGAGCGACTCTTGAATTATTATTTTTCCTATTTTTTTTTTTTCTTAAGCGGATATGGGAAAACATGAGTACTCTTGCTTGCGCACCATATATACTTGGACCGATTTGCTTTAAATATTTCTCTTTATCTTTAATATGATATATAGAACACATTATTGTTGGTTCTTATTATAATTCAAATTAAATTAAAATAACAATTAAAATTAAATGAACTTGTGAGATTGATGTTAAATGGATGAAAAGAAGATTATTATTTATTAGTGATTATATATACTCAACCTAAACAAGTCATCATGACATTACTAGCCGCGGAGGGATTAAAACTAAGATCCCTTTCATTTTTACAAATGATATAACTCTCGTTTAAAAATTGGTCAAAACATGCTCCTTGAGTTGCCAGAACAATATGACAACAATCAACATCTGGAGGTCGCGCCATTTCCTCAATAGATTCAATATTGCGGCATATACAATCCACAATGTTTTTCCTACAATGTTCTGGATACGTCGTATTGCATGTCGACGGACTTTCATCTGTGAATTTTTTCTCCATTGCACCTTCCGATTCAAACATTATTACCATCAAAATTATTATTGCAATCCAAATTCTTCTCTTCGATTTCAAAATCATGTTGAAATTGATTGGAGAACGACTTCGATCGAGCAATTTAATCGATCAATTAGATGAAATAATATCTCTTATATTATGATCGAATTCTGAAATTAATAAATAATTAATTTATTTGATTGTTACAACTCATTTAATTGATCAATATTAATTAAGGTAGTTTTTAATAAACCAAGTCACATAGTTTGAATTTAAATTTTCTGTTACATTCAATAATTAGGTACTGATTTGGGATGAGGGGATCGCCCCCCTAAATTTACAATTTTTTACACATATATTTATGTTGCTTCGATTAAATTTAATTGGGGAAATTCTCAAATGCACCATGTGCACCAAAACAGGTTTGATGCACATGCTTTTGTCCTTATCCTCCTATTCTAACTTATTATCCCCTTTTCTTTACTTATGGTTATAATTCTATTTTTTTTCTATTAATTAATTTATAATCCATTACTTTATTAATTAATTAATAACTTACAGTCCTTTCAAACTTTTTTTTTTAATTTTTTTTTTGGTTTTTTTTTTTGGTTTTTTTTTTTAGTTTTTTTTTTCTTTTTTTTTTCCCGTTACTCACCTCCACTTTTCAATAATAATAGTTGCTACTTTTCATTAATAAAATTTCCACTTTTCTCTAATAACAATTACCACTATTCAGTAACAAAATTTCCACTTTTCACTAATAATAATTACCACTTTTCAGTAACAAAATTTCCACTTTTCAATAATAATAGTTACCACTTTTCAACTTTTCAGTAACAAAATTCCCACTTTTCAATAATAAGAATTACACTTTTCAGTTAAAATATCTACCACTTTTTCAGTAACAAAATTTCCACTTTTCAATAATAAGAATTACATTTTTCAGTTAAAATATCTATCACTTTTCACTAATAAAAATTACATTTTTAAGTTAAAATATCTACCACTTTTCAATAATAAGAATTACACTTTTCAGTTGAAATATCTACCACTTTTCAATAATAAGAATTACACTTTTCAGTTGAAATATCTACCACTTTTCAATAATAAGAATTACACTTTGAGTTGCACTCTTGTGTACTAGTTACATGTATGTAACTACTATATCCAATCCAGTAGTTACATGTAACTACTATATCCAATCCAATATATGTAACTACTATATCCAATCCAATAATCCATTACAAATAACACATGACTCATTTATTATATCCAATCAAATAACTCATTACAAATAATACATGACCCATTTACTATATCAATTTAACACGTAAATTTTTTCTTGGGCCTTTATTTTACTTCAATTAATTTTTTTTTTTCAATTTTATCATTAAAAAATAATACTCCATTAATTTTTTAAAATTTTATTTTTTATTTTACTCAATTGATATTTATATTTATCTTTTTAATATTATTTTTTTAATTTATTTTTCTTCCTATTTATCATTTGTGTTTCAAATGATAATTTTTTTAACGTACTTTCTTTTTATGTCATAAATAATTATTCTAAAATTTTAAAGTCTAATAAGAAAATTTTAAAAATAATATTAATTGTTTTAAGTATTAAATAGTATAATAATAATTTGTTTTAAAATATAAAACTCGCACCTCTCTTACGCAAGTGTTTAATTTTATTGGTACTATTTTACTTTAATTAATTGGTGTATAATTTTCACCTTATCCTTTCAAAATTTTACTTCATTCCTTACAAATTTCACTTCGTTTTACATTGTTTAATTATTTTTTTCATTTGAACTTTCATTTTTTAATCACTTTATTTTAATTTTTTATGAATATAATTTTTAGTTTATAAGTGTTATGATAACAGTTGATAAGTATTATGATATATTATTAGTTAATATGCAGTATTGTATATTAGTTTATACTGGTACAAGTTCTATTTTTTTCGAGTTTCGAGTTCACATATTTTATGGTAATAGTTCAAATATAGTATAGTATTAGTTCACATATTGTATAATATTAGTTCACATACTCTATGGTACTAGTTCAAATATAGTATAGTATAAATTCAAATATTGTATAGTATTAGTTCATATATTAAATAATATTTTTATACCCACATTAATCTCTAGTACTATACAATATATTAACTAGTACTATACCATAGGCGTACTAATACTATATTGTATTTAAACTAATATTTATATTTAACAAAAAATACATAACTTAACACATTTATAATCCCAGGCATACCATGCAAATTAATACATCAATATTAAAAAATTGATATTAACTAACTAGTAAGAAGAACAAAAGTGAGAATGAATCACACTGAACAGACAATTCAATTAATAGATACGATCACACTCAATAAACATATGAATGCATCAACATGGCGATGACCTCAAAGAAAATCATAAAGCTGATGCAATATTATGTTGGTTTCTTCCCCAATTCTCCACTCATTTAATTAAGTTTCTAAATATAAATTTTATTTTTCAATTAGATTATGTTATTAATTAGTTTTAAAAAATAATCTACAACCTTAAAAAACTTGTAACAAATCAGATATCATTTTAGAAATAATGAAGACATAACAAAATAATCTTAGTTATTATAAATTAGATTAAAGCTAGAAAGTGAGGATGTCATATTCATACATTTATACCCAAATTAGAAAAAAAATTGAATTTTTTTAGTTTGGTTTTTTTTGGTTTTTTTTGAATTTTTTTTCTAAATTTTGGTTATTTTTTGAAAAAAAAAAACTGGAAATTTTATTTCATAATTTTATTTTTGAGTTTCATTTTTTTTTTTAATATTCGTTATGTTTTTTATATTTATTTTTTAAAAGTTAAAAAAATAGAATAATATTTGACTTCGTGGTGTTTCATTGGTGAATCGATAGTCGGTGTATAATTATAATTTTAATAAGTTATATTTTAATTTAATTGATATAATGGTAATATAGTATTTTACATGTATTTTTGTTTTAAAAAATTTGGGGGTGAAATTAATTAAAAAGAAGGTAAATAACTAATAACCCATATAAATAATTGGATTTAGTTACATGTATGTAACTTGTACACATAAGTGCCTAAAAAAAGGAGTGTCTAAAAGAAGGAAGTGTGGACTTAGTTAAAAAGGAGGGTAATGTAACTGGTACACATAAGTAATTGCCAATAACATTTTTTCAATTTTAATAATAATTTTAACTGTAAAATTTATAATTAAATATACCCGTTTTAATTTATTAATTAATAAAGTAATGAAAAGTGGTAGATATTTTAACTGAAAAATGTAGTTTTTATTATTGAAAGTGGTAGATATTTGAACTGAAAAGTGTAATTCTTATTATTGAAAAGTGGTAGATATTTGAACTGAAAAGTGTAATTCTTATTATTGAAAAGTGGTAGATATTTTAACTTAAAAATGTAATTTTTATTATTGAAAAGTGTAATTCTTATTATTGAAAAGTGGAAATTTTGTTACTGAAAAGTGGTAGATATTTTAACTTGAAAAATGTAATTTTTATTATTGAAAAGTGGTAGATATTTTAACTGAAAAATGTAATTCTTATTATTGAAAAGTGGTAACTATTATTATTGAAAATTGAAAACTGAGTAATTATTGAGTGAGTAATTATTGAAAAGTAAAAAAAAAGAAAAAAAAATCGAAAAAAAAAACAGAAAAAAAAAAACGAAAAAAAAGGGAAAAAAAAACAGAAAAAAAGAAAAAAAAATTTGAACCTGTGACCTCAAGCTTAAAAAGAGTATTTATAACCACTAAAACATTCATTACTTAATTATTTATATTTATCTTTATAAATAGATATAGGATTGGCCTATGCATTAGTGTGCACGTGCACACTATGCACAGGAGACCAACTCATTTAATTGTGATGTGATAAGAACACATGCTCATGGTCGAGAATAACTATTGAATTGAAATTATTGCCTTTTTCTTCATTTCTCAAAAATTTGTAAAATAAATCTTCATTTCACAAAACGAGTAATTGTGCAATTGAATTAATTGTACATGTTGAGGGCATAAATCTAAAAAAATGTGATTTTTGTCATGTTTTTGCGATTTTAGGGAGAGGGATTAAACCATATCAATCTCGAGTGTTGGACTTTTTTTTTTTGAATTAACGACTGAGATTGTTTGACTGTATAGTCAAAATTGATGGTTCAAAAATAAATATGGTACTTACTAAATTATTGTATCTAATTTACTTTTTATTTATTTATTTATTTATACATCACTCCTACAAAAAAAATGTGAGCGTGCAGATTGCTTGTGTGGAATAACTTGAGAATTCCGGCAAAATGTTCAATTTACATTTGTTATGTTAGTATATAAAAAAATAATCATTGTCTAACTTGCATATTAATATGAAATATATTAATGGTTACCAACGTAAGATATATATATTAAAAAATATCAAATGTGTTGGAGTAATTTTAGGAAAAAAATATTGTAATGGTACAAATATTATTAAAAAAAAATTGGAATAATTTAAGGAAATAGAAAGATAGATACGATTAAATTTATTAATTTTATAGACGGATTGTTGAAATTATAAAATATCATTGTTTGTTGGAGAAATTTTATGAAAAAAAAAATCTTGGAGTAATTTTAGGAATAAGAAAAAAATTAAATCTTATTCATCACACCTCCAAAAATTTCTTTATTTATTAAGAGAGATTGAAATAGACCAATGAATTAGCGCCACGTGACTGTAAAAAATGTTTGTAAATATATATTATAAAGATGATTTAAATATTTGTTGATGGATTATTGAATTTTGTTAATGGATTATTGCATATTTAAATTAAAGTATATATATTATTATTATTAATATATAATGCTTAAAACAAAATAGCTAGCTAGATTCATGTTTTAAATATGAACTGATCCATATCACATGAGCAGTAATCTTGCAAATGGTTCACACAAAATAGATGGTTAATTTTAATCAATTAATTAATTACGTACTTCCCTTGGTATAGATTGTATACTTTTTTTTTTTTAATTACGTGTATTGTACGTAGATCGATGAATGGCACATAAAATTAATTATCTACAACAAATACCATTAACTAGTGTAAGACCCGCGTTTTACGCGGGGTTTAAATAAATTGATAATATATTTTAATTTTAACTTATTAATTTAACAAAATGAAAAGATAGAAAATCAATAATAAAATAGAAAATTATAATTTTAAAAAGCTGAATTGAAATAAATTGATAATATATTTTAATTTTAACTTATTAATTAAAAAAATATTTAATATATATATTTATAAATTTATTATTTAACTAAAGGATGAAAAATGAAACATATGTATAAAATCAATAATAGAATAGAAAATTATAATTTTATTTATAAAAGAAATACGCAAAAACTTTATTGTACACAACATTTGTTGTAAGTTTAAATATTTTGTCATTTGAATTTAGACAAATAATTTTCAATACACTCTTATTTTTTACTTTAAAGGCTGCAATATATAATTGTTCTTGTGTAAACACAGGTTCCGTACGTATTACACTGTTTGAATATTTTAATTTATATTTTCGAGTAAGTAAATTTAATTTTTATTTTATAGTATGAAAATTGAATTAAAAAATCAATCTTTTAATTAGGCACAAATTTGATAAATTGTTATTCTACAATATCTTAGAGATTAAAATATTTATGGTTTTTATTAATAAAATAAATGAATATAGTATTAAAAAAATAGAATAGAGATGTATGATTTTTATTAATAAAAGAAATGAATATACAAAATTACAAATTTTTTAAAATAAATAAAAAAATTCTTGTACACAACATTTGTTGCACGTTTACACTTTACATACATGTTTTTCTATTTAAATCGTGCCAAGTAATTTTAATTAAATCTGTTCCTGCTCTTGAATTTAGAGGCTGCATTGTATGATTAATTATCTATGTGTGAACACATGTCTTTTAAGGTACACACCTAGTGTAAGACCCACATTTTACGCGGAGTTGAAACAAATTTATAATATATTTATATTTAAATTTATTAATTAAAAATTATTTTTTTAAACATACATAGATTTTTAAATTTCTTAATACTATTAAAAAATAAAATAAAATGTTGTAGCAAATATAGATTACTTCCAACATGTCATCCAAAATACTCAATGTCATTCTCAGAATAAAAACTTTACTACCAACATTACTTCCAATATCACAAAAGGGATTTATTTTTAATATTTAATATTGCTTTGATCTCAAACTCAAATGGACAAATCAATTTTATTTGTCTTGAATTATGTTTTGTATAAATTTTACCTCGCAACATCTGACGTAACGGAAGCTAAGCGGTTCAAATAGCGCGTCTCAAATTCAAGAACAACAATTAGATTTGTTTCACTCATTATTTCCCAAACTATAAATTAGAATAAACTCGATGTACAATTTTTTTTTAATTGAAAATGCATTTAGAAATGTACTTTTTATTCAAATATCGTGTAATTAATTTTGTTGGTGATTCAAAATATATTTTCTGAAAGTCAAATTTTATTCAATATTTTTTAAAATTCATTTTAATTATTTTATCTTATATTAATCGCAATCCATTTAAAATCAAAAGTTATTACACCACCCTAATTACCGGTCCTAACTATAGGCAAAAGTTTTTGCCTAAAAATTGTAATCGGTTTTGCATTAGGGCCCTATTCCAAGAGAAATAGGAAATATGCTAAAAAATTAAATACGAAAAAAAATATCAATGTAAAATTAAAATTCAACTCCAAATGAAACGCATGTTTATCTTATTTAATTTGTAATGAGGGCATATTGCAAGCCATTGACATTCCATTTGGCTTTCCCTACCACACAAGTACACAACTAATTCTTGAGTGATTATTATTAATTCTTTTACTCACACAAAAATGAATATAAGACAAAATAAAATGGTAAAATTATTAATTTTACTGTTTCTAAAATTAATACGGTAAATATATTTTATCTATATGGTAAATTCGCATGAGTACCTTTAATTCAATTAATCCATCTATATATCTCAATTTATTTTACGTAATATATCTTTAAATGAATACTAAAAAGATATTCAATAATATATACTTAATTTCGAATTTTCTAAAATAAAAAATCATCAAATTAATTGTTTGTTACGAATGAGTTGTATATGATCTGGACAATAGTTAAATATTATAATTCAATATTCCTTAATTATATTAGTGTAATTTAGAATTTAAGAATTATTTTCAAGAGTTTTTGCCTAAAAGATATAATCCATTTTGCATTAGGGCCTTATTTTCATATATTAATTTTTAATTTACGTATAAAATTTATTTCAATTAATGTTATTAACTAAATTCTATAATTAAATACATGAGTGAAAGAAAGTGTTGAATATCTCAACAATTTCATTCTAATTTCTTTTAAGACTAATCTCCCTATAATTAAGTCAAAAATTTAATACGAATTTAATGTTAATTTTCATATAATTAATCAATTAGTTCAACAATTTAATTTGATATTAAAGGTAGCTTAATGAATCTATTACGGTCAAACATTTATTTTTCATATAATTTATTTTAAGATTATAGAAAGTTTTAATTGGCAAAAAATATGTAACTTTTAATTTAAATGTGTAATTTGATATATTAATTCTAAATTTACGTGTAAATTGCTAACTAAAATTTATAAATATATATACATTAAATTTCATTATATTTTTCATATAAATAGGTCAACAATTTCATTTGAATTTAATGTTAATTTTCTATAATTACATCAACAATGTAATTTGATATTAAATGTTGAAAAATAATTATAGCAAATAATATAGATTGTTAGAGAAATATTTAGAAATATATATATTTGATTAAGAACTCACAATTAGTATAAAAAACCGAGTCTGCCATAAATCTTATTAGTCAAAACTTTAGACGTTTCTTAAACAATTAGGGTGTAATAAATTTATATTTCCATAAAAATGTGAGTGAAATAGTTCATTAATGTGTAACAAATGATCCCAATGTTTAAGAATTCATTTTTATTGGAGATCTGCGTATTAATAATTCAAATTAATTGTAATAAACTAAAAACTTTAATAGAAATATTAAATGTAAATTAATCAACAATGTCAAATATATTCTAATTAAGCATTAATTGAGATATATCCCCAAAATAAAACATGATTGCCTTAAAAAGATATTTGAAATCAATAATCATTATAAAATTATATAACATCAAAATGATTAATTCAAAAAAAAATCTTCATAAATCTATTTCTTCATTTCACCTTCACATCACTAACATGTTTTTTCTCACTTCTCCATTATTCAATCTCTAAAATCTCAAAATCTCCCACCTTCTTTAAACAATAAGGTTGAATGTCCAAACCAATGCCACCGCTGCAAGGAGTTGTTGTCGCCGCTGCAATACGACTTGAAAATGAACAAATATGTCTTATCAACACAAATAATACATGTAACATTTTTTTATACTCATGCATGATCAAACAATATTAACCGTTGATATATGTATAAAGAAAATATTAAATTCATAGTTTACCTAGAATAGTGATACCCTGCAACACGACTTGAAAATGAACAAAGGTATGTCTTATCAACATAAGTAATACATGTAACATTTTTTATACTCATGATCAAAGCAATATTAACAATGAATATATGTATAAAAATAATATTAAATTCATAATTACCTAGAATAGTGATACCCCACAAATTAATCGACAATATTTCTTATTTCTAAGGAAAAATAAAGATTTGAACAAATGAAATATTTGAGGGCTGGTGGAATGAATTGAGAAAAATGAAAGAGATGAGCTACTATTATATAGTAGATTGAATTAAGATCTAACGGTTAAGATTTAACATTTAAATGAACGGTGAAGATTAAAGTAAAAAAAAGGAAAATGAATGAGGTTGAAGGATTTTTGAAATAGAAGAATTTAGAGGAGAGAGGTTGAAGTAGAGTGGATGTGGTTGTGACATGTGTCTCAAGAGAGGTTTGCAAATATATAAATATAGATTACATGTTATTTTCTAGAAATTTACTTGATTAAGGTAGCGAAAATATTTATGTATAATATCATGAATATTTTTAATCTAAGAAGACAAACTCATATAAAATAAAAATATTACTCCATATAGTGTAAAAAAATAGTAATTTCAAGGGAGATCTCCTCCTCCCAAATCAGTCCCTAATTATTTACATTTGTTTTTTAATATGCCTGCTCAGCAGTGAGAGTCGGACCTATTGTGTTTGGGGCCCAATTAACACTATTATAAAAACATAATAGATAAAAATAAATGTAACTCGATGTAACAATATATCTCATTAGTTCACATAATCAACTTTATTCATAAATAAATAATATTTTTTAAAATATATGTAAAAAGAAACAAACACACTTTCGTTATATTTCAGAGGAAGATTTTATTGTTTCAGCTCAGAAGTGATGAAATAGTTTCACAATTGTTAATAGTAGCGAATAGCGATATCAAAAACTAAGAAATAATTAATAATCAATTTTTTTGGTTTTGAATAGGTTATTCTATTAAAAAAAAAAGGTAAAAATGGAAATAATATAAGTTCAAATTAAGTAGTAATTCATGATCTTATATACTCCCTCCATCCAACAAAACAACAAAAGTATGTTAAATTTCTTTATTTGTATGTCCATCAAAAGTATGTTCATTTTTTTTATGAAAATAATAACTTTAATTTTAAGATTTAGGCATACTTTTAATGGACAGTGTGAGTATTTTAAAATTAAACAGACAAAATTATAAAATTGAACGCGTATAATATTATTATTTAAATATAAATATATATATGTATGTATGTATGTGTAAAATTACTAAAATACCCTCAAAAAAGTTACAAAATTAGTGGAGGCCCAGTGTGCATCCGTCGTTGCTGTTGAGCATGTTGAGCAAATATAAACATATGTTTACTTATATTTTATTTATTTTAATTACTTCACCAACTCCATATCTAGAGCAAGTTCTTGGGTTTGTCTGTGGACGAATAATGATCCAACCATTTATAACTAAATAATATCAACTTTTAGTTTTGCTCTCTATGATACTCTATCTTGTTAGAATTGTTGCACTACAAAAAATGATTTTCATTAATCTATAGAGAAAATCAAGAATACACCAACGATTTGATCTTTTCTGGTTCAAGAAACGAAATCTGGATTAGGTTCGGATCGACCACCTTTGGAGATAGTTGACGGCGGCGCGGGAGAGGATCCGTCGACGAATGGGAGAAACTTCTGAGTAGCCAAAAGAGGGTGAATCTTAGCATACCACATAGGGAAGTTTATGAATTTTAATTTGACGGTGATAAGATGCGTCAAGGCATAAAGCGTGAGAGTGGAGTCAAACACCGAGGCAGGCGAGGAGGTGGTGGGGGATGGATCGGCCATGAAAGAAAAAGAGGGGGGAGACGGGAAGAAAGAGTTTTCAGCTAATAGGTTGTTGCCATGTTAGAATAGTTGCACCACAAAAAATGATTTTCATTAACCTAAAAGTGACCATGTTAGAAGATAACTACTAATGAGAAGTTATTAGAGTTACAATAAAATCTCTATAAATTAATAACTTTGGGACCATGTAATTTTATTAATTAAGAGAGATATTAATTTATCAATAAATTAATATTTTATTAAATAAAAGATAGACTTTTTAAATTCAACAAATTTAGTACATATGCATTGAAAATAAATGAGTTCATATAGGTTTCTTTGATTATATTCACGTATCAATCAATTCTTTGTAACTAATTAAATATATTCATGGACGCAAGTATCAATTCAATGAAATTACTTAAATATACATGTTTACATTAATTCGTTGCATTTAAATAACTTGTGAAATTTCATAACTATTATAGTCAATTAAATATATTCATGCATGATGAGTGACATATACTTATAAATCTCAATATGCATGGATCGAAATAAAATAATTAATAACACCCAACCATGTCTTCTCATTTAAAAAACATCGCAAAATTATTCATGAATAATCAAATGAGTAAAGCATTATGTGAGTATAAGAGAGATCATACAAGAGTGGGTTGATGAAAAAGATTTATAAGAAATACCACATGCTTTCAAAAAGAATAACAAGAGTGGATTGATGAAAAGATTTATAAGAAAGACCATACCATAATATTTATAATTGTAATATTTATAAATTATTAATTTAGAGTTTTAATGAGATTTTTCAAAAAATTATTATCTTATTATTTTATCGAATTTGATGATTTTTTACAAAGGCCCATGTCAAGTCGGGATCGGAAGATTTTATTATTTTAAATAATTTATTAATTTATAGAGTAATTAACTTGGAGTTTTACTGTAGTTGTAAAACAAACTAATTACTCAAAACTAACTTATAGTATTGATACTAGTGTAGAACCCGTGTATTACACAGAATTTTAAATATATTTTTAAATATTTAATAATAAATTTTTATTTATTTACTTAATTTAATTTTTCATATTTTTATAATTATATTTTTAAAAAAATGATTTCGCAGAATTATAATTATTTTGTTAAAAAAGTTTAACATTTTTTTTAATTATATTTATTATAACGTTGTATTATAATATAAAAGTTTAATGAATATAATATTTTGAATTATACAAAATAATTACACTTATGTTATGTTAGTTAATTTTATAAAGCAAATTTCTAAGAAAATTTGTGAGAATCAAACGAAATAAGTAATATTAAAATATCTCTTAATAAATTGTAAGCCAACCTTCAATATCAACTGTTGGTCCCAAAGTTGAGTTAATAATATTGAGTAAGCTAGTGAAAATGTCTAGAGGGGAGGGGTGAATAGACTTTTCAAAAATCTTTCAATATATCAGAATACACAATGCGGAATTAATCAGATTACTAATGAGCCCAATCAAATTTATACTCAACTTTTATCTAGATCTTCATCTTTGTTAATTCTTAATGTTCTTGATTAAACAATTCAAACAAATATCAAACAGTAAATGTAAAGAACACAGAATTTTATAGTGGTTCGACAAATGTCTACATCCACTCTCACAATCCCAGTTGTGAAGTTTTATTACTCTTCTTGAGCTTCTTGTGGCTTAAAGTCCCAAGATTAAGACTTTGATCTTGTCGATTATACCTCCAGGTATATCTTCGATCTACTAGTAATTCTACAAGTAACTAGCACACTTGTTTTACAAAATACAAACTTAAACTTGAAAAGTAAAACTTCTCTTTGAATAGCCTTTGATTCTTCTCATCAATTCAGTGGCTCTTCTTGCTTTGATTTCCTTCAACTCTGTGAGTTCTTGCTCGTAGACTTGCTCTTGAATTCTCTAAGATCAGTAATTGCTTCAGTAGTCTTCAGCAGTAGGAGATCATACAGTATTTATAGAATTTAGTATGACAGTTAGCAGTTTGTGAACTAACTCTCAACTAACTCTAAAACTGTTTTTGTAACTTCTTCTTGTAACCAACTTTGTAACTTCCTTTTAAGTCAGCATCTCTTCAATAAATCTTCAGTTACACTTTAAATAAGCTTTCCAAACTTATTCTTTAATTTCACCAAATCAGCACAGTAACTTACTGTTCTGATTTTTACTCTTCGGATTTTACTCTGCTGATTTTTACTCTTCTGATTCAATCAGCACAGTAACTTAAAACTTTTTAAACTTCTCCAGATTTCTTCTAAGCTCTTCTTCAACTCTTCTTGAAGTCTTCTTAGTCTGAAGTAGTCCTCTGAGTCTTCTTTAGTCTTCTGATCTTCATCTAATTCTAGTCCTAATCTAGTGTTCTGATTTTATTGTTCTGAGCTTTACAATGCTGAATACAAATAGAATACAACTTTACATATATAAAACCTATCTATACATCAACTGAACTATATACAGATGAGTATTTCTAAGTCCTATACTATAAGCTGTCTATACAATACAAAACATCAGCTTCGTTCCTAACAGTTCATATATCAGATCAGTAACCAATAAGATCAGTAAACACCTAAGATCAGTAACTCATGTAAGTTCAATAACTTCCATATAAGACCAGTAAATACTAAGATTAGTAAACACTTAAGATCAGTAACTTACATATAAGATCAGTAAGCATATAAGATCAGTAAGTATATAAGATCAGTAAGTATATAAGATCAGTAAGTATATCAGATCAGTAACTCAGATTTCAAATATCTCATATAAGATCACTAAAAATATTCTCAGTTTCCACACTAAGATCAGTAATCTTATTTCACATGACTCAGTTAAGATCAGTAATTTTACTCTAAATATTACTCAATAAGATCAGTAAACTTACTTCACTTAGCATTAAGATCAGTAATCTCAATTTAAGTTTCTCATCAGATTAGTAAGCTTATATTCAGATGACTTAGTTAAGATGACTTAGAACCACATATATCACTAACTTTAAGTTGCTTTTGGCCATCAAAACATACTTTCATCAATTAGAACATTGTTCACAGGATTCATATCCCAACAATTTCCCCCTTTTTGATGAAGCCAAAACTACTTAAATGTTAATAAATCAGTAGTTAAGTATGTAGTCAATCATAACAGTTCATCAATTCAGAAATCATATCATATTCACAATCAAATCAGATATTTCACATATTACACATACTCACAGAATATGAAAAACACAAAAATATAGAAATAAAGATTAAGGATAGAAATGTTATCTTCTGAGCTTGTCCTTCATCTTCATTCTGCATCTTTAAATTCTGAATGCCACATACATTCTTGCCTTGATATCCATCATGTGTTGATGATCAGTGATTCCTTCTTCTTTAATAATCTCAGCAATAATGTTGTTGATCTCTTTGTAATCAGGTTCTCCACTTTCCAGTCTTGGAGGTTCCCAATTAGGTTCTTCAGGGCACAAAATCTTTGTTCCAGCACGATTAGCAACCTGTGCTATGTCTTCCCAGAATTCTTGATCAATGTTCAACATAAATTCTTCAAAATCAATAAATTTTGCTTCCTTGCTAGAATGATCACCAAACTTCTTCACAATGAAGTTAGCAATCTGCCATTTCTTCTTCAAATTTTTCCAGTATTCCATATGTTCAGTCAACACAATGAAATCCACAAAGTTTTCATCTTGAAAATCTTTGTCAAACTGTTTTCCTTCAGCTTTCTTTTGAGCATTTATCTTTTTCTTCAAAGCTGTGACTCGATTATCAAATCTTGTCTTCAAGAACTTGACATCCTTTTCTTTCTTCTTTTTCAAGTTTTCTTCTTCTTCACTTGTCATAACAGCTTTCATTTTGCTTTTTGATCTAGTCATTCTTCCAGCTTCTTCCTCTTGTTGTTCTTCATCAGATAAAACTAGCTTCCTTTTCTTCTGACTTGAACTTCCAGCAATTTCAGGTCTTTTCTCAACAATCTCTTGACCTTGTTGCTTCTGTTGCTTTCTTTGCTTCAGCTTTTCATTCAACATATGAATTTCAGCTCTTAATTCATCCTGACTCACAACCAGCTGAGCTTGTTGTGACTGTGTTTGTTCCATCACTTGTCTTGTCCTATCTTCCCCCTTTTTGGCTTCATCATGCCACTCCTTCAAGGAAGATATGTGTTGCTCCAGCTTCTTATGCAACACCTGAGACAAATTCTTCTCTTGTACTCTATGAAGGTCAAATATTTTGGACATTGTATGCTCCATGACCTTTTCATAAGAGTGTTCAGAATGCATCTTGTTCATCCTTTCAGTAGCTTCTTGAAACATTTGAACAGCAGCTTCCATCTTTGCTTGAAGTTCTGCATTCTGCTTTTTCAATATTTCAAATTCAGAAACATCAGATTCCTTCTCAATAGGATCTGTTCTGATCTCTTCTTGCACATCCTCAATAGGATCAGTAGAATGAATAGGAATGCTTTCCAATTCTTCAGCATTTACATCCTGAGTGTCAACAGCATCAGTTTCCTCAATCACAACAGTTTCTTCAAGTACAACAGTGTTCTCAAACACTTCTGTTGCATTGACAATATCTTCATCAATTTCCATAAAATCTTCTTCAGCAGCTTCAGTTTCATCAACACCCTTCTCTTCACTAAACAGATCTTCATCAGAGACAGGAGTTGCAATCTTCTCAACAGTGTACTTGATCCCTGTTAGTCTCTCAACAAGAAGTACAACAGATTCTGGAGTGACTAACTCAAGAAAAGAGTTAACACCAGCTGCTTGCATTTGTTCTGCTTCCCAATCATCAAAGATTGAAGCACCTCCCATTCCTTCCATTATAGCTAAACTTTCCTTCAAAGTACTCCTCTTAAGATATACCCAAGTGCCTATCCTAAGGAGTTTCTCAAACTCAACAGAGCTTTCATCCAATCCAAGAAATTGTTTCAACAGTGCTATCCTTAAATCAATCCTGATTCTATCTTCTTTGTCACAGATAGTGTACTCCATCAAATCAGCAGGCTTAGGAGTAATAAATTCAGTTTCAGGAGATGATGAAATATCAATAGGTTCAGAAGAAGGCTCAAATTCATGTTCAGTAGAGTGAGCATGAACCTGTATTGGGGATTGATGTGGTGAAGGTTGATGTGAAGGTTGATGTTGAGGGGTAGGAATTGAAGTAGGCTCAAAGTTAGTGAGCTGAGGTGATGAATGGGGAGTGTTCTGAGTCTCAGAAAAGTAGTGATCTGATCCTCCAGAACATGAAGGTTGAGGATTTTGGGGTTCAGGTTGGCTTGGTTCAGAATCAGAAGGGGTAGGGGAGACAACAATCAACTTCCTCCTAACACTCCTTGACTTAGTCCTCTTATGAATAGCAATTGGACTAGGAACACTAACCTCTTGCTCATCTGAGCTTGATTGCACCACAGTTTCCACAAAACGAACTGTTGGTTCCGAGGCAGCTGTAGCAGACCTTCCTCTCCTTAAAGTAGTACTGCTCGGGTCATGCCTTGATTTTGATCTAACCTCAGTTTGATCATCCTCCGATTGGTACATTGAGGCTCCAGACTCCTCTGCTTCAATTTCTTGAGAGAGTTCCAAGGGGTTCTCTTGTTCAAATTGAACAGACTCCTTCTTCATCAAGAACTTCCCATGATGGAATTTCTTGGGATTACTCCAATAAGGCTTTTTCACCAACTGAGGCAGCAAGAAACTCAGCTTGTTTCCAAACCCTAACTTTGATTTCAGTGAGAATTCCAAAGTGTCCTCATCAAATAAAACCTTTTCCTTTTCAGTCATTAGTCTTTCCAGGAAGAATCCTTGCCAATCACCTTCCACTCTGTCGATGATCGCAGCCATAATTCTAATTTTAAAACTCGATAAGGCATCCTGGCTATGATGTTGCCCTAACAAGCATTTTCCTGCAATATCCATCAGGAACTGCAACCCAGTAGGAAGTACATCCTTCTTCAAATTTGTCAAGGTCTCTGTCTCAACTCCTGACCATCTTCCTACGCACTCCTTTTCCTCTCCAGCTTTGTAGGTCATAATATCCACTGGACCTTGTGGTAAGTCCAACATTACTTCAAGAATGTCCCTCGTAATGGTGACTTTGTGTCCAGCAAGCATAGAGTGAACACCATTTTTATCTCCTTGGAGTTGTAAATAAAATTCCACCGCTTCTGGTTCGTAGACATTCGCGGGAAATGACTCCAGAAACTTCCGTAGTCCGCATTCTTCACACATAGTTAAGATAGCTTGATTTTCAGCGTTGTGTCTGCCATTGAAGTAGACAGCGTTCTCCACAAAAATTCCCTTCTTTCGCATCCATAAATTCGAATCAAAAGTTCCTGCTACTTGGTTAGCTTCATTGATAATATTGATAGTTGCCATTTGAGAATTTTGTAGAAATCAAATTTTGCAGAAGTTAAGAAGTTAAGAATTATCCAGAAATGAACTCGTAAGAATAAAGAAGATGAAGTAAGATTGTTTTTGTTATAATTCAAAACCAATCTAGGGCTAGGATTGAATTAGATTATTATAAAGAATGGTTGGGATTAAATCTCGAAATTCGAGTTAAACAATAACTGTTCACATTCTAGAAACATTCTTAATTTTTTTGGAGCCAACTTGTGTTTGATAAATACACCACAATTTTTAGGTTAGAAATAGAAGAGTGTATTAATCTTCTCTATTAGTAATCTAAAAATTTGAACAATATTTGACTTAGAGTAATCTTAAATCAAAAGACTGTTCTGATGCAAATCAGCACAGTAGTTTCCAAAACAATTTCACTTCATTTTCTTACAAGTATATCAAGAAAATTTCACTTATCTGGATCAGCTGAGTACTGTGATCAGCTGAGTAACCTTTTTAGAAATCAGATCAGTAGATGAATCAGCACAGTAGATTTCAGATCAGTAGATGGGTCAGCACAGTAATCCTCAGATCAGTACCCAAATTCCCTGATTTCATCTTTTTGATATCAGCACAGTAATCCTCAGATCAGTACTGTGTCAGATCAGTAGATTTCTTGTAGACAGATTTCCACAAACAAGTCTTTCTGTAGACAGATTAGTCAGTAATCAGATTAGTTCTGTAGAATAACTGAATTGTAATCAGATCAGTACTGTAGACAAAGAAACTTTGTAATCAGCACAGTTCTGTAGACAAGTCAATGTATTAAGCAGAATATATCTGTAGACTGATATAGCCTGTAATCAGATCAGATTAGTAGACTATTTAAATCTGTAATCGGATCAGTTCCCCTTTCAATGGAGAATTCCTCTTCTGTGCCTGTTTCACCTTGGTAAAAGTGTTAGTTCATAAAATATAGGTGTAAAACAGTACAGATTAGTAACAATATCTTTAATTTAATGATCACATCAAGGTTTATGCTAAAGTGACTTAGTGATCTGAGTCAACAATAGGATCTTTAAGAAATCACAGATTCCCCCTTAATGTATGTTCTCAGTGTCCCTCAGCTTTACCAGCTTCCTCATTGGGAATTAGGTCACTTTAGTAACCTTGTTACCTGTTTTAGTGATCTGACATTGGATTGTCTCTTCTGAATTTTGAGTTTTGATGTACTGCTCTTAGTTTCTGCTTCATATTCCTCTTGGTATAAGATCAGTACCTGAAATGTTAGTACATATCTCTATACACATGTAATTTAGGTACCCACTATTTATTGGGGTCCTTGAGTGTTAGTAGCAGTAAGAGGCACCCAAATAAACATTGAAGTTTTGAATAAGTGAGACCTCTTCAGTTTCCTTCCAAATTTATCACAGAACAGTACTTTATTAACCAGTTCAGAATTATCAGCAGACTTAGGATCTATTTTTCTGAGATAGCCTTTCCTTGGTTCTATCCCTTTTTCAGTAAGATCAGTATGTCTGTAATAGTTTGAATATGGTCTAAAAGCATGTGGACCATAAGGCTTATAAATTTGCTTTGGTCTATTCTCTCCATAGATATCATAAGATAAAGGAGGAGGATAAAGAACAGGTTTGTTATGATAATGAGGCACAAATCTCCTAGGTTTAGTTGAATACAGCTGAGACTGCCTTATGAAAGGAGGTCTAGGCTGTTCCCAACTTGCCTGAGCTTGTCTTGACCTACTGTTCTGAGTTTGTCTCTTCTGATTCCAGGACTGATCTGATCTGGTCAGAGGAGTATAACTCTTCTGGTATGGTCTTGACTGTACTGGTCTTAATACATTCTTCATTTTACCATTCTTGATAGTGGGAGGGATGTATTTAGACTGTACTTTGAGTTTTGGATCATCATCATAAGTCATAGGTTCTTTTCCTTTATCTAGTTGTAAAGAACTTGTACTAGCTCCATTAGTGTTCTTAAATTCTGAAGTAGATGGACTAGGCAGATCAGTACCTATTCCTCTTTTATCATTTGGAGCTCTATATCTGTCTGAGATTGTTTGATTAATCTTAGTAGAGTTAATCATCCCAGATAGCTTTCGATCTAGGCTCACTACTTCAGATTCTAAGAATCTATTGCGCTCTTCAAGTTTTTCACATTTAATCTTTAAATCATTGAATTCATTAGTCTCTATGGCTTGAGTTTTAAGCATACCCTGATATAGTTTGTCAATGGATGCATACTTTTCTTGGAGTTGAGACAACTCTTCTGATAGTCTTGCATTTATGACAGCTATATTAGGATCTACTTTTGACTGAGCTTCTTTTAGCTTAATGATTTCTTGCTTTAAAGATATATTCTCATCACTAATTTCAATGAATGCTTTGTTAGCTTGTAGAAGGTCTTCTTCAGTCACTCCTTGGGAATGATGAAGACTACTTCCTACACTGCTAACAGCAGCATCACTTTCATCAGTGTCAGAATTGTCACAAGATTGAAATGAGTTAGCAGATGATACCTCATCATTTATTTTGGCCATCATTGCCAGTCCATCATCTGCTATGAAGGCTTCATCTTCATTGCTAGAGGGGTAGTCAGATGAAGTCGATGGTAACTCTTCTGATTCCGAATCAGAGTCATTGTAAGCCATCATTGCCTTCTTACCCTTAGCATATTTTCGATCTCTTCTGGCTTTCCTTTCTTCTCGATCTTCAGAACTCAGATCAGGACATTCATATGCATAATGACCTGGCTTATCACAATTATAGCAAACAGGATTGTTAGAAGTTCTTTTAGGAGGAGAATGCTTTCTGTTCCTGTCATGCTTGTCAATTGAGTTCCTGTCTTTCTTATCAGAATACTTTCTGTCTCTCTTTTCAGATGAGTTCCTGTCTCTCCTGTTTTCATTAGAGATCTCATCCCTTCTTTCAGAAGAGTTTTGATCCCTTCTGTTCACAGAAGAGTCCCTGTTATTAGAACCCTTAGATTCCTTATAGAATCTTTTGTACCTGCCATATCTCTTGTTCAGTTTATCAAATCTTTTGATCATAAGGCTCATCTGATCTTTCAGACTTAGATCAGAACCATCTAGTTCATCTTTTATGCTTGAAGCCTTAGTCTTAGATGATCTAGACCCCTTTGAAGTAGAGGCTTTGAAAGCTATGTCCTTAGAGACATCCTTATCCTTATGGATCACAGAAATAGGATCTTCTTCATCTAACTCAAACTCATGTGCCTTAAGTGTTTGGAACATAGTTTCTGCTGGCCAAGAATCAATGTCTTGTGTGGTTTTAATGATCATCTTGACCATTTTCCACCTTTCATCCAAGGCTTTCAAGATTCTCAAGTTAACTTCTCTTGGTTTAGGGACCAGTGCTCCAACTGGTTTTGATGGATCCAGAACAGCAGTGTTTTCCACCATGATGACAATTGGTCCTTCAATCACCACAGACACCATCAGATCATGGGTTGAGCTAAAGATGGCCTCCATCCTAAGCTTCCAGTAGTCATAATCTGCAATCTTGAACTTAGGCAGCTTGTTCACATTAGTGTCATCCATGTTTGATTAGACAAATAGGATCAGTAGTATAGCAGATAGATTTCAGGTATTCAGATAGTAACAAGTATCAAGAAATAACAGTAAGATCAGTAAAATATCCCTCAAGATCTTGTAAGGTTATCAAGAAACAGCAGTCCAATGAACTACTGCTCTGATACCACTTGTTGGTCCCAAAGTTGAGTTAATAATATTGAGTAAGCTAGTGAAAATGTCTAGAGGGGAGGGGTGAATAGACTTTTCAAAAATCTTTCAATATATCAGAATACACAATGCGGAATTAATCAGATTACTAATGAGCCCAATCAAATTTATACTCAACTTTTATCTAGATCTTCATCTTTGTTAATTCTTAATGTTCTTGATTAAACAATTCAAACAAATATCAAACAGTAAATGTAAAGAACACAGAATTTTATAGTGGTTCGACAAATGTCTACATCCACTCTCACAATCCCAGTTGTGAAGTTTTATTACTCTTCTTGAGCTTCTTGTGGCTTAAAGTCCCAAGATTAAGACTTTGATCTTGTCGATTATACCTCCAGGTATATCTTCGATCTACTAGTAATTCTACAAGTAACTAGCACACTTGTTTTACAAAATACAAACTTAAACTTGAAAAGTAAAACTTCTCTTTGAATAGCCTTTGATTCTTCTCATCAATTCAGTGGCTCTTCTTGCTTTGATTTCCTTCAACTCTGTGAGTTCTTGCTCGTAGACTTGCTCTTGAATTCTCTAAGATCAGTAATTGCTTCAGTAGTCTTCAGCAGTAGGAGATCATACAGTATTTATAGAATTTAGTATGACAGTTAGCAGTTTGTGAACTAACTCTCAACTAACTCTAAAACTGTTTTTGTAACTTCTTCTTGTAACCAACTTTGTAACTTCCTTTTAAGTCAGCATCTCTTCAATAAATCTTCAGTTACACTTTAAATAAGCTTTCCAAACTTATTCTTTAATTTCACCAAATCAGCACAGTAACTTACTGTTCTGATTTTTACTCTTCGGATTTTACTCTGCTGATTTTTACTCTTCTGATTCAATCAGCACAGTAACTTAAAACTTTTTAAACTTCTCCAGATTTCTTCTAAGCTCTTCTTCAACTCTTCTTGAAGTCTTCTTAGTCTGAAGTAGTCCTCTGAGTCTTCTTTAGTCTTCTGATCTTCATCTAATTCTAGTCCTAATCTAGTGTTCTGATTTTATTGTTTTGAGCTTTACAATGCTGAATACAAATAGAATACAACTTTACATATATAAAACCTATCTATACATCAACTGAACTATATACAGATGAGTATTTCTAAGTCCTATACTATAAGCTGTCTATACAATACAAAACATCAGCTTCGTTCCTAACAGTTCATATATCAGATCAGTAACCAATAAGATCAGTAAACACCTAAGATCAGTAACTCATGTAAGTTCAATAACTTCCATATAAGACCAGTAAATACTAAGATTAGTAAACACTTAAGATCAGTAACTTACATATAAGATCAGTAAGCATATAAGATCAGTAAGTATATAAGATCAGTAAGTATATCAGATCAGTAACTCAGATTTCAAATATCTCATATAAGATCACTAAAAATATTCTCAGTTTCCACACTAAGATCAGTAATCTTATTTCACATGACTCAGTTAAGATCAGTAATTTTACTCTAAATATTACTCAATAAGATCAGTAAACTTACTTCACTTAGCATTAAGATCAGTAATCTCAATTTAAATTTCTCATCAGATTAGTAAGCTTATATTCAGATGACTTAGTTAAGATGACTTAGAACCACATATATCACTAACTTTAAGTTGCTTTTGGCCATCAAAACATACTTTCATCAATTAGAACATTGTTCACAGGATTCATATCCCAACATCAACCACAACACCTTACATTTAATAAATATGAAAATAACTTTTAAAAAAATTATAAAAGTTTGAAAACAAATAATTTAAATAATATTAAAATAACTCTTAATAAATTGTAAGTAAACATTTCATATCAACCATTACACAATTAAATAAATAAATATTTTAGTTAATTGCAAATTAAATCATAACCTTTTCCTCATTTGCAATCTAATCTAAACTTTAAGGTAATTGCAAATAAATCACAAACTTTAAATATAGTTGCAATTTAGTCTTTTTGACAATTTTAATTGTGTTCGAATCTAACATAATTTAGACTTCTTAATGACTAACAACACCTTAATAAAACAATATTGTTTTTCAATCAAACCAAATATCAAAAGTTATGATTTAGGGACAAAGTAAACTTGTAAGTCTAATTTGCAATAATATTTAAAGTTTGTGATTTATTTGCAATTCTTTTAAGGTTTAGATTAGATTGCAAATGAGCGAAAGGTCGTGATTTAATTTGTAATTACCTCTTTTTAAAATTAACAACTTCATTAAATTATGACACATAAGCCAAATCAACCACAAAATGACACATAAGCCAAATTAACCACAAAATGACACATCATCAATTTAAACTCCCTATTAGTATATAAGGGGATTATATATTATAGAAGTCGTGTATTATGTATATAACAAATTTGGTAATCTTGTAAAATAATATAATTATTTATATAATAAATATTATGTATAAAATTATATAATAAGTTTTACATATATATTTTCGAGCTCTATTTTTTAAATGCATTAAACTTATAATAAATTTAAAATAATTGCAGAAAAAATTACTTGAAATATAAGATAAAAGTAATTATAAAATACAATTAAATAACTAATTAAATAAAGAATTGTACACCCCCAATAAAAATAAATTTTAGATTAATGTATTTTACTCAGAAAAACATTAAATAGTTCTAAAATAAATTAAACTAAAGAATAAAATGAATACTAAAATAAAGTTAAGTAAATAAAATAAAATTTAATTTAATTAGTCAATGTTAAAATAATAAGAATATAATATTTGGAAAAAGTTTATTAATCATATCTTACTCAACCAATAACTTAATTACACATCATACTTTTTAAAATTAACAACTCCATTAAATTATGACACATAAGCCAAATCAACCACAAAATGACACATAAGCTAAATTAACCACAAAATGACACATCGTCAATTTAAACTCCCTATTAGTATATAAGGGGATTATATACTATAGAAGTAGTGTATTATGTATATATAACAAATTTGGTAATCTTGTAAAATAATATAATTATTTATATAATAAATATTATGTATAAAATTATATAATAAGTTTTACATATATATTTTCGAGCTCTATTTTTTAAATGCATTAAACTTATAATAAATTTAAAATAATTGCAGAAAAAATTACTTAAAATATAAGATTAAAGTAATTATAAAATACAATTGAATAACTAATTAAATAAAGAATTGTACACCCCAATAAAAATAAATTTTAGATTAATGTATTTTACTCAGAAAAACATTAAATAGTTCTATAATAAATTAAACTAAAGAATAAAATGAATATTAAAATAAAGTTAAGTAAATAAAATAAAATTTAATTTAATTAGTCAATGTTAAAATAATAAGAATATAATATTTGGAAAGAGTTTATTAATCATATCTTTATCAACCAATAACTTAATTACACATCATCAATTTAAACTCCCTATTAGTATATAAGAGGATATCTCAATCAATTTCTGAAAATTTTCATTATTTTTTTGAGCAAAAGGATAAAGAAAATTTTCATTATTTGTTTTTCAGGAAGAGCGACTCTTGAATTATTATTTTTACTATTTTTTGCGAATATGCGAAAACATGAGTACTCTTATACACCATATATACTTGGAACGATTTGCTTTAAATATTGCTTTCATCTTTACTATGATATATAGAACACATTATTGTTGGCCGGGGTCTTATTATAATTCAAATTAAATTAAAATACCAATTAAAATGAAATGAACTTGTGAGATTGATGTTAAATGGATTATATTAAATAAGATTAATTATTATGGTTGTTGAAGTGTGGAGCCTGAATTAACCTATTGAGCTTGGAGTGGGGAGCAAGTTTATTCCTTATGGACAAATTTAAACACCTGCAAATATGCACATAAAATGATATAAAATAAGGTAAACATATTTTTATTAAAAATGTGGGTTACAACTCTCGGTGATCTCTTGATTCCACTCTCTAAACATAATTTGATACCGGAGTCTCATCGACGTGTTCCGGATTTTGAATTTAACCTACAATTTGGTAGTAGGGAGTTGATGGATTCGTTTATGACTTATTCCATCATACTCGATTTGACCTACAATTTAGTAGGAGTAGTAGGGAAGTTTGTTCCTAATAGGCTTAGGGTTAATTATGACAAGTTTGTTCCTAATGGGCTTGGGGTAGGGAGCAAGTTTGTTCCTAATGGGCTTGGAGTAGGGAGCAAGTTTGTTCCTAATGGGCTTAGGGTTAATTAGGACAAGTTTTCTATTATAAATATATGTTCTCTCATTTTAATCATTGCGCATCCAAAACACATAGTGAAATACCTGGCTTGGCATCGCCCACAGACGTAGTCGAAAGACGAACTGGGTAAACAAATCTCGTGTTATTTTCTTATCGTCATTGTGTGCGTGTGTTTATTTCCTAACAATTGTGATTATATATACTCAATCTAAGCAAGTCATCATACATTAGACCATGTTCATTGGTGACATTTTGCATAATGTCATAGCAAAATGTCACCAATATAATAATAAAATATTGATAAAATGTCAAAATTACATGACATTGGGTTGGCCATCCAATCTAGTGTCACTTAATAATTTAAGTGGATAATGTGACACATGTCACTATTCTATTGGTTGTTGTGATTTTTTGTGTGATATAATTAGATTTGTAGATATTGAAGATAATATGTATTAAACAAAAAAAAAATATATATATATATATATCAAAATTCGTAAAAAAAAATCTCTATAAATAGAGTTCAATATCGAGCTATTTTGAAACACAAACTAAAATTTTTATTTTCTCTATTTGTAATTTAATATTGCATGCATCCATTTGTAGCTTGTTTATTATTGCTTTTCAATTTCGTATTTTCAAATCTTGTAATTTTAATTTCGTTACTGAGTTCATTATTTATTTTAAGTGTGTGATAAAAAAATTCCTATTATAATTATAAATTTAGAATATCAAGTAATTTTTATATATCAATTTACACATAAAAATTAATAATATAATATGTATTTAAAAAATAATCATTATTTTTGGGTTGGATTGGGTTAGTGTCACTAATAAAGTATGGTAAAGTTAAATTTAGGTTGAATTATAAATTGTATATGTGGATGAGAGAGAAATTAATATAATATTAAAAGGTTGGGTTGGGGGAGTGTCATGGATGAGGATAGTCTTACTAGCCGCGGTGGGATAAAAACTAAGCTCCCCCTCACTTTTTGCAAATGACATAACTTTCGTGTAAAAATTGATCAAAACACTCTCCTTGAGTTTCCAGAACAATATGACAACAATCATATATAAATATATTAAGAGATATTATATATATTTTGTATAATATATTTTATATATCTTGTAAATCTTTATTTCCTTAGATAGAGTTATTTCCTTAAATTAGAGATATACTCCCTCCGTTTTTTTTTTATAAGATGTTTTAGACTTTTTTTCTTGTGCATAAATATAAGATGTTTTAGACTTTTTACAATATTTATTCCAATTATGTCCTCCCTTAACTTTGGAAAGAATTGAAATTTAATGTGTATTATGGAATGAAATTAATGTAATTAAAAACTTTCTTTATTATCTAAGGGTATATTTGTCAAAACATATCATTTCTTAATTCTAACAAATTTCTCTAAAACATCTTATAAAAAAAAACGGAGGGAGTATAGTAGATATGTTTTGTATCTATAAATACTCCCCTCATGTATTCTTTACAATCAATCAATGAAATTATAATTTCATAAATCATTGTTTCTTTATATGGTATCAACGAGTCGTTCGGCTAACGCCTCGATCCGACACCCTCTCCCGTAGTTTGTGCTCGACGATTTCCCGTCGACCAAAACCCCAAACTACCACCACCCGAAAACCTGCTTCGGTTTCCTAACCAAATTTGGTTATAACTCCTCCAACCAATTGATGTGCACTCCACACCAATCAAAACTCCACGGTTCTACACCCCTGTCCCTTGCAGTCTCGGCCCCTGCGCTTGCTTCCCAGATGGGCCACTCCACTGCTGCATACACCCCAACTCTGGTAAATACACCCCTCCACATCTACGCACACCTTCCACTACTACATACACCCCACCCAGTATGCACACCCACCCTACTGGTAGCCCACTCTGCTATTTCACAGATCCCCTCCATCCCCTGGATCTTGGACTCTAGGGCCTCTCATCATATCACAACTCACCCCCATAATTTATCTGTTTCCTCTCCATATTCCGGCTCGGATGATGTCATCATCATCGGTGATGGTAACAGTTTGCAAATTTCGCATTTTGGTTTCTTGTCGTTTCCTCATGTTAATATGCTAAAATTCTCAAACATCCTTGTTCTCCCACAAATGGCCAAAAACTTTATCTCTGTTTCAACCTTGTGTCGAGATAATGATGTTAACATTATTTTCGGTTCTACTTATTTTCAGGTGCGGGATGGTAAAACGGGGACCATTCTCCTCACGGGGAGTCGCGTGGATAATCTCTACGTATGGCCGACTCGAGCATCTACTTCACCCACAACCTCTATCTCCGAAAAACAACCTACCACCATATGGCATGCCCGTCTAGGCCATCCATCCTCTAAAATCCTATCTCACACCTTATCCAGGTTTAGTTTACGAACTACGAACTCAAACCCTCTGTACTGTAACTCTTGCAATTGTATAAAAAGTCATAAACTCCCATTTTACGATTCCAGCATTATCTCTACCACCCCCCTTGAGGTCATTTACTCTGATGTTTGGTCATCTCCTGTCCAGTCAGATGATGGCTTCAAATATTATGTCATTTTTGTTGATCACTTTAGTAAATATATATGGATTTACCCTCTAAAACGCAAATATGATGTCCTCCCCACCTTTACATCCTTTAAAAACATTGTGGAAAACTTCTACAACACCAAAATCAAAACCCTCTATACTGACAATGGGGGTGAATTAATTGCCCTACGATCCCTCCTTCAAACCCATGGAATCTCCCACCTAACTACTCCACCCCACACTCCTGAACATAATGGCATGTCTGAACGTCGTCACAGACCCTCTTTGTTCTGAACATAATGGGGGTGTACTCTAGAACTTGTCAATTGTCTTGTTTGAGGCTACTATTTGTGTGAAATCTTTGGAAGTGATATAAGGCCATCTTTGTTTTGAATAGTCACTTGACCAAATTTTCCATACCAAATGAAATGTTTCCGTAGTTAGCCACTTTGAGCCTATTGACCTATATTCTTTGGCAACCTACAAATTTAGACTATTTGTCTATCTTTTGTGAGCCTAAATTTTCCTATGAACTAGTGGAGCTTGAATATTGACAAATGTGGTTGAATTGAGGTGAAATGTGAATTTGGTGGATTTGTTTGGTTGAAAAAAAAAAAAAAAGATGAATTGTGAGTTGTGCAAAAAAAAAAAAAGATTGAGTTGATGAGAAAAGAAAAATCGAAAAAGAAAACTCTCTTGTGCACAAAAAATTGGTAGAGCTTCAATTCAAAAGTTTTGGTTGGTTGGTGGTGAAGAATGTGCTTAAAAAGAAAAGAAGTAAGTAAATTATGTGAGATAGAGAACTTTGAGTTGCAACTTGATCAATTGCAACTTTCCTTCTTGCTCCATTAGTTTATGAGTCACTTTATCTCCAAATCTTCCCTACCTTAACCAAAGAGCCTACATTACAACCAAATGTGAAGTCCTTATTGATTCATTGATTGAACACTTTCATGTGGTGGAGAACTTAGACATTTGGCAAGCATATGGTGGTGCATTTGTGTGATTTGATTTTGAGAGCATACATTTCCTTGATATACACTTTGAGTGATGAGAGATACACTTACTAGTGAGGAAATTATGAATTGAGCACTTAATCTTGCATTGATTTGCGCATAACTTGCGAACTTGTTTGTGGATTTTTGTACCTCTTGGCTTGACTAGATTGAGGAAAGTTGACAATCAATCATTCAATTTTGATTGAATTTCTTCGCAATCCTCCCACTTGTTCTCTATTTCTTTCGTTGCTCGGGGACGAGCAACACTTTAAGTTTGGGGGGGTTGATTGGGTGTGAGATTGCTCGTATTTGTGCTCATTATTGCTATATTATTGTAGCATTTTGATGTGATTTTGGTCGTAATTGATAGAAATGGTGCTACTAACCTTGTTGTCAAGAAATGTGTTCAAAGTGTAGGAAACAAGGTGAAATAGTCCATTTTAGAAGGAAAACGAGCATTGGCGCATGGGAATTGATGTTCGGTTGAAGGACGAGCAAGGAAAGCCAAGAAAAATAGAAGAAAAAATCCAAGGAGAAGAAACCAAACGGGCGGTCGAGTGAGCCCACACTGGCGGCCGAGTGAAATGATTTCACACTGGCGCCCGTTTGAGCCCACACTGGCGGCCGAGTGAAATGATTTCACACTGGCGCCCGTTTGATCCCACACTGGCGGTCGAGTGAAATGATTTCACACTGGCGGCCGTTTGAGCCCACACTGGCACCCGTTTGGGATCTGGAACCCAGTTTTGGTTCTGTATGTTTTTCTCACTCGGCCGGCCGTTTCACCTCACTCGGTTGGGCGAGTGAACTCACATTTTTCGAGAAATTCGCGAATTTTCAAGAACTTCAAGGACCAACTTGTCAATTTCGTCTCACACACTTTTGGAAGGCTTAAATACATCTCAAATCAGATTGTTGGGGAGGCTTGGCCTCATTCTATTACAAAACTCAAACCCTAGTTCATCTCTTAGCATAGTTTTAACATTTATTGCACTTTTAATTCTTAGATTAGTTTCCAAGTTGAATAGTTAGCTTGGGTTTTTTAAGATTAAGGTTATACTCTCTTGTAATAGCTTGGGTATTAGAAGAAACATCAAGGTGACTTCAAACCATACTCTCTTTTGCTATTTAATCACAAGTTTCATGTTTATTTCATTCTTTGTTATTGTTTTGGCCATGGGTGTTTCTCAAAACACCATGGGCTAAGTTTATTTATGCTTTGGGTGTTCTAAAACCATGTGAATATTAAGTTTGGAATTGTTTGAGCTTTGTTATTGTTGACATTAGGTTCATTGCTTCTTTTATTGGGTATTATTGGTACTTTGTATGTTAACTTCTATTAATCCATATTTAGATGCATGTTTAGCTTAGACAAAAGTTACATGGACATGTTTATATTTATGGTGTGAGTTGTTGGTATGCAAATGTGTTAGTTATACTTTTAATTCGTCGAGAGAGAGTTAATCGTATTAGAACCCCATTAAAGGACATTAATTACTTGAATGGTTGTTTGAGTAGTTGGTGAGGATTAGGAAGAAAACCTTATTACCGGGTTTGGGAACACCTTAGATTTAAGGCTATATTACCCGAAGGGAAATGGTTGTCATTCTAGCATTTAGGTGCTCTTAGCAAAACTTAATTGAAGCATTAACGAAGTAAAAGCAATTCTTCTCGATTTCACTAGGTAGAGAACACCCGAAGCATTCTCTCACCCTTGCACTTCTTCGAATTATATTCGTTGTTGTTCTTTGTTTTATTTGTTAATTTCTTTACTTTAATTGTCATTTTCTCATTTTCTTAGTTTAGTAGTTAATTTTACTTATTAGGATTGTGTTTAGTTTAATTTATTGTCTTTAGATTATTATTTAGCTTTAGTTTTGCATCCAACTCCCAAAATCGTAGCTACATTAGTTATGACGACATACAACTCTAGGGATCCATTGCACTAGCCCACCTCCCATGGTTCGATACTACTTGGTCGAAATACTTACGTGCATACTACTACGAACCCTTATGCTTGAGGGGAAGTAGTTAGTCAACCTATAGTGACCAAAAATTCGTTCAAGTCACCTATCTAAACTTCGAGTCTTTGGTTGCTTATGCTATCCTTGGCTTCGCCCCTACACCTCCCACAAATTAGAACCTCGATCCACCCCTTGTATCTTCATACACCCCTTTTAGTGAATACACCCCCTGTCCACCAGAAAACCCTACTGTTATGCTCTTTCCACCACCCAATCTGCTTCATACACCCCCTTCTTTACCTACTGATCCTGCCCCACCCCCAACATTTACGAATACACCCCCTCCCCAAAATATACCCCCTCTCGACATCAACTCTTCACCATTATTGCACCTTCCGATTCAAATGTTAGTACTATCAAAATTATTATTGCAATCCAAATTCTTCTCTTCGATTTCAAAATCATGTTGAAATTGGATGGAGAACGACTTCAATCGACTAGATGAAATAATTAATACTCGTACACCCTGCCTATTATATTATGATCGAATTCTGGAATTAATAAATAATAAAATTTGTTTGATTGTTACGACTCAATTAATTGATCAGTATTAATTAAGGTTATTTTTAATAAACTAAGTCACGTAGTTTGAATTTGAATTTTCTCCGTTACATTAAATAATTACGGATCGATTTTTAGGAGGAGGGGACCTCCCCCCTAAAATTAATTTACAAATTTTTTACACTATGTAGTACAGTATGTATTTAAATTTAATGGTGATGTGTACAAGAAACCATGTTCTTGATCACGAGAATAACTATTAAATTGAAAAGTGTTGCTTTTTTCTACATTTCACAAAATTTCGTAAAATAAATCTTCATTTCACAAAATCAGTAATTGTGCAATTGAATTAATTGTTGAGGGAATAAATCTAAAAAGAGAGTGTCATCCAAAACTCGATCGGTTAATGCCTCTTTCACATTAATATTACTACTACTTTAATTGGTTTGATGTAAAACAATTTTATCTTGCAGCTGATTCGTAACTATTGTTAGGAAATAAACACACGCACACAATAACGAAAGAGAAAATAACACGCGATTTGTTTACACAGTTCGTTTTGTGATTACGTTTGGGGCGATGCCAAGCCATGTATTTCACTATGTTTTTCGAATACTGATTACAATGATAGAACATCTATTTATAATAGAAAATTTGCCCTAACCCTAAGCCCATTAGGAATAAACTTGCTCCCTACTCCAAGCCCATTAGGAACAAACTTGCCATAATTAACCCTAAGTCTATTAGGAACAAACTTGCTCCCCACTCCAAGCTCATTAGGTTAATTCAGGTTCCACACTCCAACAATCTCCCACTTGGAGACTGAATCCTCCATGTAATCATATCTTCTTGATTCTCCTCTCGTATCCGCCTGGCATCGCCAAGCCTTATCTTCAAGTTTCAAGGCCAATTGAAGCTATGCATAACTTCAACTTCTCTAAGGTCACTACCTTAGTAAACATGTCTGCTGGATTCTCACTTCCAAGGATCTCCACAAGCTGCAAGATCTTCTTCTCTAAAAGGTGACGAATGTAGTGGTACTTCAACCCAACATGCTTTGTCCTCGAATGGAACGTACATATTCTGCCTCATTAGTGGACAGTGCAACAACCTTCTGCAACTTAGAAGTCCAAGATATAGCAGTACCACCATAAGTAAAGACATACCCGATTGTACTTCTTCTCCCATCAAGGTCGTTTGATGCCAAGTCTGCATCCACATAACCCACCAGCTCCACATACTCCTGCCTTTGAAACACAAGGCCTTGTCTGTGGTACCTCTCAACTCTCAAGTATCGCAAGACCCACTTGACTGCTTCCCAATGTTGTTTGCCCGAATCACTCATAAACCGGCTTACTACTCCCACTACATGAGCAATGTCTGGCCTCGTACACACCATGGCATACATGATGCTACCAATCGTTAAGGCATACAGAACATTCAACATATGGGCACGTTCCTCCTTGCTCTTAGGGGACTCCTTTCTTGAAAGCTTGAATTGACTGCCCAACGGAACACTCACGGGCTTCGACTCTGACATGTTGAATCTTTCCAGGACCTTCTGAATGTAACTCGCCTGCGAAAGATACACACTTCCTGTCGCCTTATCACGTTCAATCCTCATACCCAAAATTTGTTTGGCCTCTCCGAGATCCTTCATAGAGAACCGTTCGGACAATTGCCCCTTCAACTTATTCACTTCTCTTGCATCAGCTCCTATGATCACATGTCATCAACATATAGCAAGAGAATAAGAAAGCTTTTGTCAAACCTCTTGTAGTAGCAACAATGATCTGCGTGGTATTACTGGTAGTCGATTTCCATCATGAAGATGTCAAACTTCATGTACCACTGCTTTGGAGCTTGTTTCAGGCCATACAAACTCTTCTTTAACTTGCATACAAGTTCCTCCTTTCCTTTCTCTACGAACCCCTCAGGCTGTGTCATGTACAACTTCTCCACCAAGTCACCGTGGAGGAATGCTGTCTTCACATCCATCTGATGCAACAATAAGTTTTTTGCAGCTACCATACTCAACGCCATTCTAATAGTGGTCAGTTTCACAATAGGAGTAAAGACATCAGTATAATCAATACCATGTCGCTGCTCAAACCCCTTGACAACCAGTCGGGCTTTGTAACGTTTGTTACCATCAGCTTCATTCTTGATTCGGTAGACCCACTTGTAGTGCAAGACCTTCTTGCCCTTTGGGAGCTCAACAAATTCCCAAGTGTCGTTCAACATAAGAGATGCTAACTCATCATCCATAGCAACTCTCCACTATCGTCTATTTGTACCCTGCTCTGGCTCTGCAAAGCATTCATGTTCACCACTATCTATAAGTAACAAGTAGTAGTTAGAGGGCGAATACCTATTAGGTGCACGTCGCTCTCTAACGGGTCTTTGCAGCGGATTCTCCGGTGGTGGTGGGGTCCTTGATTCTTCAATAAGAACCTCTTCTTCATTCTGACTCTCCTTACTCCCATTCGAGTTTGAGATGTCTAACTCGACCTCTTGGGTATTGGTCTTGTCAGAATCTGATGCCTCCAATTTGTTCTTGTACATAACCTGTTCATTGAAAACTACATCTCTACTGCGAATAATCTTTCGGTTATTCTCATCCCAGAGTCTATAACCGAACTCATCACCACCATAACCAATGAACGTACACTTAACATATTTAGCGTCTAATTTACTTCTATCAACAGAGTTAACATGAGCATAAGCAACACAGCTAAAGACACGCAAGTAAGACAAATTTACCTCTTTTCCCGTCCATGCTTCCTCGGGTACTCTGTTCTCCAACGGAACTGATGGACCTCTATTAATTAGGTATGCTGTCGTGTTTACTGCATCTGCCCAAAACGTCTTAGGCAGCCCACTCTTCAACCTCATGCATCTGGCTCACTCATTCAACGTTCTGTTCATTCGTTCTGCCACTCCATTCTGCTGGGGAGTTCCTCTCACAGTCTTCTCCATGCGAATCCCATTCTCAACACAATATTCCTTGAACTCACGGAGTTCATATTCACCTTCATTGTCAGAACGAAGACACTTTAGTTTCATTCTCTACAAGAGCTTTCCACTTTCTAAAGGTATCAAAAGCATCCGTTTTATTTTTCAGAAAATAAACCCATACCTTTCAAGTGGAGTCATCGATGAAGGTCATGTAATACTCCGAACCACCAAGGGACTTCACGGGCACTGGTCCCCATAGATCGTTATGCACTAACTCTAGCTTTTCTGCCTTCAATGCTCTTCCACCTCTCGAGAAACTCACCCTTCTTTGTTTCCCGAAAACACAGTCCTCGCATAGGCCAACTTCAACAGATTTCAACCCTGGAAGTCTCCCTTTCGAACACATTTCCTTCATCCCTTTCTTGCTCATGTGACCCAGTCGACAGTGCCACAAATCAACGTTGGTCGTAGCTCCCACAAGTTTAATACAATCCTTGGGGTTAGATGTAGTATACAACGTACCTTCATTCTTCCCCCGAGCTACTATCATGGCTCCTCTACTGATCTTCCAACTGTTGTTGCCGAAAGTCACTCAGTATCCTTCTACATCAAGCTGCCCGATTGAAAGCAAGTTTCTTTTCAATCCTAGAATGTGCCTCACACCATTCAACTTCAACATCGATCTGTTTGGTGTGGTTATCCGGACATGTCCCTTTTCCACGATTTTCAAGGGCTCATCATCAGCAAGGTAGACTTGTCCGAATTCGCCAGACACATAGTTTTCCATTATTTCAGCATCACTGCAAGAGTGGAATGATGCTCCAGAATCCAACACCCACGATTCTAGCGGACTACTGACACTCAAGGCCAACGCGTCTCCAATATCATCTGTGGTTGCGTTTGTTGTCTTCTTCTCGTTCTGTCCCTTCTTATTTTTCTTGGGTGCTGAACACTGGTTCGTGCAGTGACCAAACTCATCACAATTCCAGCACTGGATCGAGTCTTTATCTTTCTTGGATTGACTCTTTCCTCTGGACTTTGATCTGCCACGATTTTGCCTACCCTTCGATCTGCCCCTTTCCTCCGTGTTCAGCGCTGGCCCTGAAGTGGATCCTGACTCTTTCCTGCGAACCTCCTCGCTAATCATCAGATCCCTCACTTCGTCAAACTTCAGTTTATCTTTCGCGGATGACGCGCTAACTGCAGTTACTGTGGCAGCCCAACTGTCAGGCAAAGAAGATGAACCTTGTTCGCTGAATTCGATCTTGACAGAACACAACTGCCAATGATCATGTTGAACTCGTTCAGGTATTGTTGCACGGGTGTGCTCTCCGACATCCTGAGGTTGAACAACCGTCTGATCAGGTGAACCTTGTTCGCCGTTGTGGGCTTCTGATACATCTCCTCCAAGATTTGAAGCATCTCCCTTGCGGACTTGGCTTTAGTCATGTGGTAGGCTACGTTCATGGACAGCGATAAACGTATCGCACTCATCGCCTTTCTGTTCAACATATTTCACTCCTTATGTTCCATCTTTTCGGATTTCTCCTTCTCCTCTAAGGGCACATACAAATCTTTACCATAAAGGTAATCCTCGATCTGCATCTTCCAGAACCCGAAATTCGATCCGTCAAACTGCTTGATTGAAATCTTCTCGTCGCTCATCGTGAGTCTCGTGACTGATCCCGAGGAAATAAACACACGCACACGATAACGAAAGAGAAAATAACACGCAATTTGTTTACCCAGTTCGTCTTGCGACTACGTCTGTCGTTTGGGGCAATGCCAAGTCAAGTATTTCACTATGTTTTTCGAATAGTGATTACAATGAGAGAACATCTATTTATAATAGAAAATTTGCCCTAACCCTAAGCCCATTAGGAATAAACTTGCTCCCTACTGCAAGCTCATTAGGAATAAACTTGCAAGAATTAACTCTAAGCCTATTAGAAACAAGCTTGCTCCCCACTCCAAGCCCAATTCGTAAGAGAATCTCGTGATTATTTAATGAGTTTCTAAATTACATATCAACAATATGTATATTATAATGATTTTATTATCAATTTACCATAATTGTGGGGTGTTGAAAATAATAAAAATATGAAATACATAAGATAAAAGTATTGCATAAACTTGGGAACTTCAAATTCTACAAATATTGCACAATTTCAATACAATATATTATCACATGTGGTAAAAACCTAGATAACAGTAAAACATACTGTAGTTCAACAAAGAATAAATTTTAACAAAAATAACGTTTACCATGTCAATAAAACAATACAATACATATTGAAGAAGAAAGCTAAAATAAAGTTAAGAGGCATGAGCATTGCTCTCTACATAATTAGAGGTCCAAATGCTCCCACATGTTTTGGTCTGAATCACCCAACACAGTTTCGATCCTAGGTCTGGCAGCTTGATTCTTTGCAATCGGGAAGTTCCAGAAAGAATCCGAGGTTTCAAAGAATACGTAAAATGCAACAATTGATGCCAAAAACAGCCCCAACAGTACCAAGTAGATTTGCCATTCTGTAAGTGAAAACGAGAATTAAGAATTAGCCTTAATTTCAATCGAGTGAAAAGGGAGATGATGGAAGAGGGGTCGATAGAAAGACCTTTCCAATCAGCAGGAACAGCCAGTTTGGTTACCATTACTCCCCATTCATTGGAAGTAGTAAGTATTACCCTGAAAATCCAAAAGTAGTCGAGACATATTAAAGGAGTTCATGATTGCACCATGACTTGCTTCCAATTTTGACTGAGAAAACTATTGGTAAGAAGAACAGGTGATAGAAATCGTGAAAGTTTTCAAAACTTTACCTTTCACTTGGACAAAACTCCAACGATGTAATCTCCGAACCCAGGTGTAGCTTATTACTCGAATGGCGGACCTCCATCTTTTTCACTTCTACAACACATATGTCCCCATCTTTACTCCCCCTAGGTTTGAAAGATATAGAAAAGTAATTTTCATAACATTATTCAATAAACATTTCAATTCAGAAACGCTCACTAGAAAGGTCATTGGACATTGGCAAAAACAAGCAAAATGGTGATGCATGGTCAAAACCCTAAATGCTAAGTTTGAATAGCAGGTCTCATGATTCATTTTGTTCAAAGATGCATCAGAAAATGTACAGGAGAAACAGATTAAAAAATGAAGCAACTCTTGAGAAACCTAAAAGATTCAGATAGTTAAGACTGATTTGAATTCTAGAAATGAAGAAGAAATTGCAACCACAATTTATCAAGTCATTCTGTATAACATAAACTAGTTTTTCTAACTTAAGTGCGCTTATGTTCATTCTTGAAGGCACAGTTGGAAACCAAATTTCAGGTCAAGGCACTATTAAGTACAGTAATTGCTCCCAAAGTGCCCTCTCCAAAAAAACAAAAAGAGAGAGAGAGAGAGTTTTATTCATTCAGAGCCTGAAAGATAGTAAAACTATCAATTCAATTTAGGGCCTAAAAGATTTTTCCTAACGATTCAGGACATGAAAGATAGAAAACTATCAATCCAAGACCTGAAAGATAGAAACTAATCAAACTATCAATTTATGTCTCACACATTTTAAGACCATGTTTGACATCTTATAATTCCTAGGTTATCCAACAATATTTTCATAAATCATGATTCCAAAATAGAAAATGATATATTAATTTCACGTGAGTGGAAAAAATAAGAAATGAAAATAGCAATGAAAAATAAGAACGTAAATAAATAAATAAATAAATAAGGACATAAACCATAAGATGCCAAACATGGTCTCAATATTTCAAGTCTTAAATTGATAGTTTCTATCTTTCAGGTCCCGAATTGATAGTTTTCTATCTCAGGCTCTGAATCGATAGGAAAATTATTTTCGACCCTAAATTGATAGTTTTAATATCTCTCAGGCCCTGAATTAACAGTATTCCAAAAAAGAAAAGGGAAGCCCCAAATAAAAATAGTGCCCATAAAGAAATAAAAAGGGGTTAATTAACAGGCTCAAAACTTACAGAGAAAGATATTTCCCATCCAAACTCATAGACATTATTGAAGTTGGCTTTCTGAGTAACCTCTTGTGCCCGATTTTTTTCCATGTGCTTATATCCCATACGACAGTCAGTGCTCTATTTCCTGTGTAGACATGATCAATCTTCAAAACAAGGTGTACAACCCTTCACCTAAGTAAAATCATATGGAAAACTACATTCTATATAAACGAAGAACTAAACATACCCCTTTGAACAGAGCAAAATAGAAATGGCTTTGTCCCATCTTTAGAAAATCGACAAAATCCAATCTTCTCATCCTGCATCATATGACAACAGAAGTTGAACAACAAAGCCTCAACTATAAAGGAACATGACATGCAAAACTTTAGAATTAGAATAACATACAGAGTTACGTGCTAAAGTTGTAACGGGAGCACCATCACTTGTATTCCATATTCTTGCTGAACCATCCGATGATGTTGTAGCTAAAAATTCTGAGTCTAAGCTGAGAAAGGCAAAATCAAGACCCAACGTTAAATCTCATGTAAAAAGTTTCTGAATGGCTTGGAGATGATCAAATATATCCGATAGATGATAAATAACCAAAGAAGGGTCACATTAAGAAACGAATATACAAGCTTCTTTTTATTTATGGTTGGAGCTTAGAGTGCAAGTTTGCAGAATGGATAAAAAAACATTGTAAATCCTAATTAACACTCACTTCCACATCTATTGTGAGACATAAATGTGAATATTTTATAAGGCACTCCAAGTCATCATAGATTTAGCATGTAGCAGACTTAATAGCTGTCTAGTGGCGCACAATGTAATGTCAACAAAACATCCAAAAGTAAACAAACATGAAGCGCAGTATGATATATACATCAAATATAATATTGCAGAACTAGAAAAAGCAAAGCAGCATTCATCCCTAAGAGTTCAGTTTCATTTGCTTGTGGAATGGAAATAAAACAGAAAGAAAGAATTTATTACTTACAGAGTGAGATGCTAAATCATTTGTGTTGTTAAGAAGTACGGTCGTTTAGAAATACATTATACATACAGAAAATATACAAAGAGCAAGAATAAGCTAAACAATGTCACAGTTTTGATGAAAAATCAACTCAGCACTCAGTATACCTGAAATCCATATCTTGAAATGACTTGTGAGCTCTTGGTTCTTCTGAAATGACACGGACGTTTGGCCATTCAAATATTCTAAGGCACCCATCCTTCAAATTGAAAGAAAAGGAACAAACATTATATCTCAATAATCAAAAGTGAAGCACTAGGTAATGATATCGATTAAAACAGCTTACAACTCCACCAGTAGCAAATCTAGTTCCATCAACGCTAAAAGCCAAACATTTTTGCAGGCCAATTCCGTGCATCGAAGGTTGTTCTTTTTCAGTAAGTTTTATTTTGTCTTCCCGGCCATCCAACTCAAACACTCTGCAAGTAGCATGAAATATTAATTGCTAAACCTTTAAAATTGAGGCAGAGTTGTGGCAAAAAACATCAGTCAGAGGCAAAACTCAATAGTTTGAACTTGTAGCTGTAACTTCACTCCACTAAATTTTCATCTGGAGGACTGAGCTATCAAACTAGTAATTTCAGAAAAAGATTCACGTTTTTCATATCCCTAATCCATTAAACTGAAATTCCATAAATATGTTCAACTTTTCTTTAAAATAATATGCAGTCTTACTTAGACGAAAAGCGAATAATCAATGTGAATCGCTCAGACACTTGTCACAAGACAGTATAACTTCTTTGTTAGTTTTGATGTATTATTCGGGATCTGGTAAGCAAAGAGTGGTCATCCATTTGATTCGACAGAATTAGATACTAGTAACAGTTTTAATCGTAGGAATAGATGTTTAATTAACTGTCACCACTAACACTTCGTTTAAAAATGTGAATATTGAATCACCAGTGCTGGTGGATAAAAATCATTCGATCCTCTAAACATATATACTATTAATAGTTTCAATTGTATGATTAGATGTTGAATAGATGTTATTACTGACTTGCAATCACCAGTGCTGGTGGAACAAACCAATTCGTCTCCACTCGGATGCACCGCAATAATCAAAGGATGAACCCCTTCTTCAAACTCGTACTTAGCCTACAAGTATCACAAACATGATTTTGCAGATAAATACAACAGCAGGAAACGATTCATTGAAAACCTAAAATTCCATAAATTACAGAAACCAATAATATCCACTGCGAAGTACAGAGTCCTCAAACCACGAGCACTCCACACTAATTTCGTCACTTTAAACGATAAACAACTACTAGTTTAAAATTAAGTCAAACCTTGGGAGAAGCAGAGAGAGAAGTGGTTAGAGGATCGAAGGAGAAAATCTCGAGAGAAGAAGGCCCCGATTTTGCCACCACCACCAAATGCGCGTTCTCCGGTCGCCGTATCCACGTCGCGTAGGTGACTGTTCCCTGTCCCGGAGTATCTACAGCGTCCATTTCTTCGTGATTACAAATTGGGATTTGGGAATTGGGATTTCGAGGGAAATTTACGAGACTTTTTTCGTTAATGGAAGTTGAATTTGGAAACCGTGTTTCGTGATCATATATTAGTATCTATGAATTAAATAATTAACATTGTGTTAAACCCTATCCCGTGGGCCAGTGTATGTACCAATGTGGAAATTTATTTAATCGTAAAGTCACATTTAATTACATCATAAAGTCAGATGTTTAATGCAATATAATTGTAGCCCCGTCAAAAAAAATGCAATATAATTGAAAATGTGGCGAACAAAAATTGCATATATAGTTTAAAACAATTCTAATTACGTGATACTTGTAATAAATACTCCTACATATAATATATATTCAATATTCATAATAAATACGGAGTATCTTTTTAAAAATGTGATATTAATAATTGATACTTTACATTATTTTTTAAGATGCTTTTATTATTACCTAAACATTTTTCATATATATATAGTCCAGATAAATATTTTACATCATTTTCTTATTCTATTTATCTTAAAAAATCTTAAAACCTGCTGCAAAATATTTTCTTCCTAAAAAATTGTACTAATATTATAGTTTAGATAAATATCATACACTATTTTTATAACTGTATTTATTTTTTATAAAATTTTGAGTTGAATTCTTGTATAACAATTTCGATATAACTTAATACTCCTTCCGTCCATATAAAGTGTGTTTATTTTTATTTATTTTTTGGATTTTACAAAATTTAGCTCACATCCTATATATTTTAAGTGAATGGTCATGAGCTTATTCATTTGGCCATAAGCATTTGGCAGTAAAAGAAAACCAATAGATTTCCTTTTTTTTAATATTAAAAAATCTTTTAGGGGCAACAAATTATGAAATTCGACAATTAATATTTTTAATTAGAATGATTCATAAAGTGATGATTAAAATTTTGTTATTAAAGTTGTAAAAATGATCATGGGGTGGACATGGAAAGTCAACTGTATACGGATTTTGACTAAACCTCAAGTTGACAAGAATATGCCCTTAATTATTCCAATGTCCGTTGACGAACAATATTTTTATTTTGAAAATAGACAAACGCTGAAACAATGACAAGTTGAAATTATCGTCATAGTAAGAGATCATCCTTCTAATATATTTTACTAGTTTTTTTTTTTTTTTTTTTTGGAACAATATTATTTTTATTATTGAGCAAAATATTGTAGTTGCAAACATTAGTGGGTGGCTTATTAATAAAAACCATTTAGCATATAACATACTGCAGGATGAAGTATCAAAATACCTAATAGAGTATCACCGTACATTAAAAATGTGTTCACTTTTTATTATACGGAGTACATGTTTTAAAATTAATTTATATTTTAATTATAAAGTAAATAGATAGAGTAACGAATAAAGGATATTATTGTTAACCTCATTTTTTCACGATAGAGCCTGGTGAAGTTCCAAAACTTAGTCCTCCTTAACACTACACATCTGAATGACCATTTTTAGTACAATCATACCAAACCTCATTTTCTTCGTGTATATTACATATGGGATGGGGTATATACCCCTCCAGCTTTTTTAATGCACACCTCCAATATGCACACTCCCCCCCCCCCCATTACCTTTTATACTCTCTTCTTTTAAAATTTTTTAAGATAAATACACCCCCACAAAAATCCTAATTTTGACTAAACTCTAATTTCTTTCCTTTAATTTATCCCCCAACTCATTCTTTCTCTTCCATTCTTCATTTGCCCACTTCGTCGCCGCCATCCGCCCGCCGTCGCCGCCCTTGTCCATCGCCGCACGAAGACGCAACGCAGGTAAGCTTTTTTTTTTCTTTTTTCTCTATTGCACGAGGCGGCGGCCTATCTCCCGCTACCCATCGCCGGTGCCGCTCTTCGCCCCACCCCCGAGAAGCGCCGCTCGTCCTCCCCTTCGTCCAGCCTCCGCCGCACGTCCGCACCACCAGGTAAGTCTTTTTTTTCCTTTCCTGCTTCTTCTCCCGTCTCCTCTGTTTTTTTTTTTTTGACAATATTGAGTCGACCAAAATCACTCCCGACGATAAATTATTGTCGACGGAAGTGTTTTTGGTCGACCCAATATTGTAGAAAATTTCAATTTAAAAAAAAAACTTTCGACAGATCAGAGTCGACCGTAGTGTTTTTAGTCGACAAACCAGAGTCGATCGTAATGTATTTGGTCGACAAACCAGTGTCGACGGAAGAAATTTTGATCGACCCTGGTCTGTCGAAAATAAGATATATTTTTTTTTTATTTCTAAGCTGTGTTTTTTAATTTACTGAAATTTTATTTGCGGCGGCGTTCGGTGGGTGGGGATGGCGGCGGCGTTCGTTGGGTGGTGACGGCGGCGGAGTTCGGTGGGCGATGACGGCGGCGGCGTTCGGTGGATGGTGACGGCGTGGGCTAATTTCTCTCAAATTAGGGTTAAGGTTAGGGTTAGTTTATTTTAGGGGTGTGTATGTATCTTTTTTATTTTGTTAAAAGGGTAAAACAGATATTTTACATGAATATTTAATTAATAAAAGTGGAGGGAGCGTGTATTAAACAAAGCTGGAGGGGTATATACCCCAACCCATTACATATATAAACTCAAATTTAATTTAATTTTCAGGAATACAAGGCCCACAGAAATCAGAAGTTGAAACCCAAAATGGTTCCCAGAATTGAAGGCCCATAAAGCAAAACCCAAAATAGAATTTAAGGATTCTAATAGAAATAAATAGGGTTTGACTATTTACACCTCCATTTCAGAGAGATGCACTGCCCTTTCAGTATAATTATAAAATAATAGGGTAAAAATCCAAAAATACTCTTCATTAAAATCTACTAGTAACCATCTCTACTGAACGCACCCCCTTCCTTTCATTTCTTCCACCTTCCCCTAAACCATTACTTATGACCGCCATCGACACTATTCCGGGCCGTCGGAGACACCATTTCCGGCGACCATAAAACCAAAAAATACTTAAAAAATCTTAAATTTCTTTTTAACATTTCGACAAATCAGTATCGACGAAAGTGTATATAGTCGATATTGGTTGGTCGAAAAAAATAAAAAAAAAATTTTTAAATTCGACAGCTTAATTTCGACAAAACACACACTCGTCGACAACCATTTGTCGACGAAGGAGTATACGGTCGACAGTGGTTTGTCAAAACAAAAATCAAATTTTTAAAAAAAAAAAATTCGACATGCCAATATCGAGCATATACATTGTTGTCGACGAGAGTGCATATGATCGACAAGGTGTATCGAAATTAAAAAAAAAAAAAGGAGAGAGAAAGAGAGAAACCTGTAAAAAATTTTGGGGTAGGGGAGTCGTGGGTTTTGTTTTGGGAGGGGTAGCAGCTTGAGCGTTTTTTTGGGGGTGGGGGCTTGGTTTGGATGGTGGGCAGCGGGGGTGGGAATGGAGTTTTTTTTTGCAGAAAAAAAAAATTTAGAAGAGAGAGAAAAAGAGGGGAAGCAGGCCGTGGCGGCGATGGCTGTGGCTAGGGGTGTGCACCGGTCCAAAATCGGACCGGATCGGATCGGGACCGGAATCTTACCAAAAGGTCGGACCGGAGACCGGACCGGAATCTATCCGGTCCAGACCGGAAAATTTCGGTTTCCGGTCCGGTTGGACCGGAATTGTTTTTTTTTTAAATTTATGGAAGCAAGAACAAGATTGATGAATTTGTGTATGAAAATTAAAGTGTTTGCTCTTCATTACATCAATGTGAATTTTATTTACATTGTTATTAATGATCTTTTGACCCTAAAAATAAATTAAATATATTTGTAAAAAATGTAATAAGATCTCAACGCATTTTCATCAATTACTTGGTTTTGAAAAATAATTGAGAGTGCATTAGTAAAAAATATATAAAAAATTAAAAAAAAAAAATTTCCGGTCCAAACCGGTCTGGACCGGAAAATTCCGGTCTTGGACCGAACCGGAAGACCGGAATCCAAAATTTCCCGGACCGGAGACCGGTTCCGGTCTTTTTTCCGGTCCGGTTTATTTTTGAACACTCCTAGCTGTGGCCGTGGAGGGGGAGGGAAGAAAGAAATGGAAAAAAAACGCAGAAAGGAGGAGGAAGAGAGAAAAGGGAAAGAGGGTATGGCGGCGGAGGGTGGCGGCAGCGGCGGGGCGTTGGCAACGGAGGCGGCTGAGGTGGGGGAGGAAATGAAGATGAAGATGTAGAAATTAGGTTTGAAGGAGTGTGGATAGTAATATAAGGGTGTGTTTACTTTGGGCTTTGAGTGGTTTTAAAAACCGGGTTTTTGAAATCATGGTTTTTTAAATCCCGATAAATAGTAATATGAGTGTTTCTTTTGGGTTTTGGAATAGTGGAAGATTTAACTTTATGTCAAATCAAGTTGTAAGATTGAATGAGTTTGTATTATTATATTATTGTTTGGTGAGATTATAATGATTAGTTGATTGTTTAATGATTAAATATATTATATTATTGTATTATTATATTATTATATTATTGTTGAGAAAGAATATAATGATTGAAGTAATATTATATAGATATAATTTTATGTCAAATCAATATGTTTAATAGGGGTGGTTTTGAGTGGATTTTGAAAATCGGTTTTTAAATCCCGAAGTAAAACGGGTTTTGGATCTTGAAATCCAAAAGTAAACATTCCCTAAATATATAGAGGAAATGGCATTTATGACAATTAATGGGGTGTCCAATTTTAGGTAAAGTGTATAAATCGGGGGAGTGCATCTCTCCGAAATGGAGGTGTAAATAGTCAAACCCAATAAATAAAGTTGGAAATGGACAATAAAACGCATGAAACATTCTTATACATGAAGTGAACTTTTATTTACTCTGTCGTGAATTTATAAAACCTCAATCAAATAACGTTTTAATGAGAAGCTTGGTTCAAATAAGTATGGGGAGCTCCAACTCATATAATGAAACTTACCCAATAAATTTTTCAATGACAAATTGTATGAGACAATTTTATACCTAAAACAAATTAGAACTACTTTTTAGTGAAAAAGTCTGATTCCAGTCTCTATGTAAAATTGATTGTTTTAAAATTTACACAAGTATAAATAAACGAATGCGTACCTAATTTACACGTATCACCAAAGGGAAGGATAGTGTAATTAGCATCATTTATTGAGGGTAAAATGCAAATTTGGTCCCAAGAAAATTTTTCAAATGCAATTTTGGTCCCACGTTTTTTTTTTGTCCCATTTTTAGCAAAATTGGTCCCAAACGTTAAATATTTAACAGTTTCTGTTAAGTGATAAAAATGCAAAAATGGTCCCAAAGTAAAATAAGAGGAAAAATGCTATGGGATTGAATTTTTTGAAGGGAAATGACCTGCATATTTTTTTGGAGGGTAAATGGCTCATACATGTCATTAAATAGCAAGTCATATCAACCCAAACCTCAAATACTCAATAAAGGCCAGATTTGTAAAAATATATATATATATATATATATATATACTCACATGCCTTCATCTTCTTTGACATTTAACATTTGATTGAATGTCCTATTTTCATTACATAATTCTAAAAGACTTAACTAGTTCATAGCAAAAAAAACCTTCCATCACAACACCAAAAAGTATTGTTTTAATTTGTTTCAAACCAACTAGCAAAATAACTTCATCTAAGACAGAGTCAATCATCTAACCATAAACTAGATGAACCATTGGTTTCTGTCTAACAGAAAATAAAACCAAAGTTCAAGTTCCCAAAATAAAAGACAAAGAAGCTGCATACTTTACTTCTTTTTGCCACCCTTCTTCTTCTTGGAAGATTGAACCATTGATGCTTTCAAGTTTGTCATGGTCACATACTTCTTGCCCCTAACTTTCAACAACGGAACAACATGTGATGATGGAGTTGCCCCTAACTCATAGGCACCTGAAATTTAACCAAAAAATTCAGAATAAGTGAATATATACAAAACCACTGCAATTTACATCTCAATCTAATCCATAATTTTGGAAATAATTTACTTCACACTATGACACTAATGCCTAAATCTTATTCTAAATAGATCTAAATCACTGCAGTTTAACCAAAAAATCTCACAATAAGCGCACGCATACAAAACCACTGCTATTTAACCAAAATTTTTAAAATTTCAGAACAGGTGCATGCATACAAAACCACCACAATTCATCCAAAAAATCTCAGAATTTAAAAAATTTCAGAATAAGCAATGCACACAAAATCACTGACCATAAAAAATTTCAGAATAAGTTCATGCATACAAAATCACTGACCAAAAAATTCAAAAGTAATACATGCATTAGAGAATACTCACTGCAATTTCATCCATATCAACTTATGATTCTTTAGTCAAAGGTGGAATGCCATCAGTTTGTGTCATCTCCACCATTGGTGAAAATTCCCTAAAATTAATAAAAATATCAATACAATAAAATAATATAAAAGCAGAATATAAGAATAATGAACTTAAATTCCCTTATCATCATCATTAGTAGCCTTAAGAATACCCTTCCCCTTTCCCTTATCAACCCTAATAGACTGCCTATCCCCACTTTCAACATATACATGAACCTCAAAGGACTTAATACCAAGAATTACATACAACTCATTTCCATGCATAATTTGTCTTAATACATTGCAAGAATCAAGCCTATAATACTTATTAAGACCATTTAACCCTAATTTTGCAACTAATCCATCTATTTGTTTTACAGAAAGTCCTAGTATGTTCACATAGCCAAAAAAGTAAGTAGTTTACTCTGTTTCTATTTTTCAACCAAGCCAAAAAAGTAAATAATGAATCTTCTAATTACATAAACAAGGAGAGACAAAAAGGTTAAATCTTTGATTCATATCTATAAATTATTTTATTGCATTATTTTACTAATAATTTGATTGTTGTGACACTTACTGATCATTCCAGTAGAATAAAAATGATGAAAATTAAGGTCTGTGATTTTCTTGTATTTGGCTTTAATGTGATCCCTTTGATAATGCAATGGATTTAATAATGAACATTTCATCACTCTCTCTCACACATCCACACACAGAGAGACAAAAACAAACACACTTTGATAATGCAATGGATTTATTTGATGATGAAAATTTCATCATTCTCTCTCGCACATCCACACACAGAGAGACAAAAACACAAATCAATTCTAAGAATCTTGTAATTGTTTTATAATATATATTTTCTTCCTCTTTTGGAACACACAGAGAGACAAAATCCTATCATTGTGTATGCAAAAAAGAAAAAGAAAAAAAAAAACAGAGCATAAAGAAAACATCTTCTTTTGCAGAAATTTAGGGAAATTAAAAACCTTAGATTTTCCAATAAACTTACGTCGTGGGGGAGATTCTCCAACCTTGCCTTGTCGTAGCATCTTCAGTGGATGCGATTTCAGTGGCGTGCGATTTCAGTATCTTCAATTTTGAGTGCCATTTCAAACGATTTCAGCAGAATCACGCAATTTGGGGTTGCAACTTCTGGGTTTTTTATTTCGTGTGCGATTTGGGGTGCGTTTTCCAGGTTTTGTGATTGGGGGTGCGATTTGGAATGCGATTTGAGGTGTGATTTCAAGATATTGTGATTTTGGGATTGTTCTTTGAGGGTGCTTAGATTTGTGAGTTCAGTGAATAACATGATTATTCTTTGCGATTTCAAGGGTTCTTTTTTGAAATTTTGGCTGCTTTGGATGTTTGATCGGAAGATGAAGAGTTGAGTGTTTTGTTTCATACATTAACAGCGCGTGTATTTCACGCTACGAATTCCGTTAATTTTAGACGGAAAATTTACCTGGGACCATTTTCGTTTAAAATGGAACCATTTTCGTGAGAAGCTATTCTCTTGGGACCAAATCTGCATTTTACCCCATTTATTGAACATGGATCATTAGAAATGAAAAAAGAGAAAATTGCAGATTTGGTCCCATTTATCATGGGTTTATTGGGTTTTGGTCCATAATATTTGAATTTAGTCTCATACGAAATAAATTTTGTAAATTTGGTCACATTGTAAGTTTAATTTTTTTTTTAAATTCTACTATATGATTTTTATTTAATAAATAAAAAAAATTAAGTGTTTAATTTGTAACTATTGAAAATTTTGATAAATTACTCATCACCCTTATTTAAATATCAATAGGAAGGGATATTGTTAATTTATCATCACTAACTAAAACTATTTTGTCGATGTATAATTTAATTATTAATATAGTTATTAATTTGATATGTATTCATTGAGGAAGACATGTCTCAATTATTATATTGACAAGTTTGATATAACTTTCATTATTATTATTTTTTTTATAAATTTTACATTTAAAATAGTATATATATACATTGATGAGAGAATTAAGTTAAATTTTAATTCAATAAAATTATAAAAAAAATGCAAATTTGATCCTAAAAGTGAAACAAGTTATAAAAAATAATCTTAATTTTAATTTGGTCCCAAATTTTACATTTAAAAAAAGCATATATACCACATCTGCAATTTTCTCAATAAAAAAATATCTAAAACAAGTTAGTTTTTCTAATCTTGAAAGTTTATGTTTTTTTCTTTTTTTATATTGACGGGATCTCAAAGGATGATCGAACATCATCATCAATCATATAATTGTTGGTGTTAAATTAATTCAATTCGTAAAAAGTGACTACGTTTACGCAAAGATGGATGCACGGGAGGGCACGTGTCCCAAAAAAATTTCCTGCTATTCTCATATCTCCCTATATATTATTATTAGGGAGTTTAGAATGCTTAGACTTCGTCTTTATATTAATTCTAATTATGTGTCAATAGCTCAAAGAATTATGTATATACTGTAGTAAATACTCCAAGATAAATAAATTTTTTTGAAAGTGTGGTGTGGTGTATAGAAGTGTTTAAGTATAAGTAGATAAATGTTGCACAGAATGTTGAGACAAATAGTGCAACACTGACTCTAACAGAATATCAGAAATTAAGATTCACAGCGGAAGACTTGAAACACTAAAAACAAACGGGACACAATGGAAATACTTTTAACATAGATTTTATAAATAAAAATCTATGTCTGTCTTATGGCGTAAAATCAATACTTATCTTCAAGTACAAATGTTATGTGAAATGTTACAACAATAACTTTCACAACGAAACTATAAACGAGGCAGGTGCCAAGTCTAGAAAACGAACTAAGTGTATAAATTATACACTGTCGAAATGCCTAGTCTATCTAATGATTACACTCTCAATAGATAAGAAGACACACAGTCATACGTGTGGTATACAACGTATGAACTAAAATGTAGAACTATTGGCCACAATTTCCTAACAGGGATGAACGCTCGGTCTAGGATATTGATCGAATAGAGCACACTGAATTATGAAGCCTTCAATGGGTATTTATAGATGTGGGATACGAATTCTAGAGGCTTCCACATTGAGGTCCTATTTTTTAGGAAACTCAACTTCCACAACTTCCATGATCTTTCTAGATCCTTCTAGCCTGCTCCAGGTCGTTCCAAATGCATCCAGGCTGTTCTAGCATGTTCTCCAATGTTCTGAAATCTTCCAGGTTCCAGATCCTTGTAGAAGCTTCTAGATCCTGCCAGAAATGCGACAACATTTAGGTCAACATTTAATGTAGCATTTCAAAAAAGACTTAGAAAAAATCTCGGAAGGTCAAATTAAGATGTTGTTGATAATGTTAAGACATTTAAGAATTAACAACATCTACAATCTCCCCCAATTTGACCTTTCGACTACAACACACCTGATGCACATATATTTCTATACATACTCAGTATTATGTACTTAGTTGAGGTTGACATCATTGCTAAGCACTAGTCAAGACAATACCTGTTGTAATCGTTGGATCAAATCAAATGAAGATCAAGGATAATTTCATAATGATCCGTGCCAAAGGATCAAAACTATTTCATCCAAAATAGAATAAGTATAAACAATATACTTACTCACAACATAAGTAACTATACTAAGATCATAAGTTGAACTGGAAGAATTAACTTAGAATCTAAGTAACACACTAACAAAAACAAAATAAAAAAAAACAGAGCAAAACATAAAAAACAGACACTAATACTATACACAACCTGCAATATTAGACACATGATAATCTGCAAACAAATTAAGCAAGGCAGTAAACAAATATCAAGTGGAACCATTAAGCAAGTTGCAGTAAAAAACATCCTATCATCTAGAAAAAAATAAACAACAAGTGTATCAGAAATTCAGAATACTTAAACATTAATTACAAAGGTAGAACTGAATAAATGGTTTATATTGCTGTGGTAACAGCTGCAGCATCATCTTCCTGCACCATAGCCATTGTGGGTTTCAGATCTCCCCCTGTGTTGTAGCTTGTCCCTGTTCATCAATGTTCCTGTTCATCAACTTCATCCACAAAGTAAATAGATGCAAGATGTGCAACTACATCAGTAACAGCAGCATCTCCTCCAGCATCAGCCAGCATCAGCAGCAGCTGGAACTCCATCTTCATTTATCTCCTCAATGACCACATTGGAGTTGGATGGTGGTGGTACTCCCCCTGTTGTAGGTGAAAGGAGGTTGGTCCACCTGTCCTTCAGGAACTGGAGTTCATCTATTGTTTCCTGCAAGTGTTGGAGTTGGAGTTTGATGAATTCCTGTGAAAGATACACATTACCAGAAATTTTGACACGAATGTTCTCAACATTTGGGGGTGCATTTCTCTGATGTGTTCTGGAAGGGCCTGGTTGAGCAGAAGTAGAGGGTCTGGAAGATCTCTGTGGACTATCAGTACCAGGAGCAACTATGGGCAGATCAATGATTCTGTCCCCAATCAATAAGGCAGGAGCAATAGCAAGTAGTGGCACTCTCCCCCTCAAAACATCAGTCTTCTTAGCAGTGAAGCCATGGTGCTTCAGATAGTTTGAAATCAAGACTGGATAGGGCAGATTTCCTTTCCCAGTAGTTTTCCCAGTAAATTTCCTCATATGGTGAAAGATGGTATGTCCCAGATTGAACTTCTTAAGTATAGAAATCCTATACATAAGAATGGCTTGGTCTCTTGTAATCTTAGTGGTGTTGGTAGTGGGAATCCAATTGTATATGATCAGCTTATACAAAACAGAATGTAAGGAGGTTAAGTGTCTAGCTAACATCTTCCTAGTCCACTTAGTCTTTCTACCCCCTGTGATTGCAGTAATCACAACATCCATATCTGGATCATCATCCTCATCAACATTAGGAGTGTGCAAGAACTCATTAATAAGTTCTGGAGTGAATGGCACATCCCTCCCCCTAAAATTAACAGTACCATAAGACTTAGAACTTCTTTTTCCATAACTTTTCTTCATACAGGCATAGAATTCATAAGACCAGTTTGTAAGAAAAGCTTCACCAAATGTAACAGCATTCAACAGATTTCTATCCTCTAAAAACTTAATCATCCGACTTCAAAAAAAAAAAAAACTTAATCATCCCCTTACTATCAAAATCAGGCACATTAATTCTTTTCTCAATCAACAGCTTCCTCTTAGAGTAAATTTCTAACCTTTTCTCAACATAATTAGAGTGATCAGAGATACCTTCACTTTCTTCCTCAGAAGGTAGTTCCTCATCAGGATCAGTGTCTCTATCATGTTCAGAGGAGCTTTTGGATGAGCTCTTTGCTTCAGCAGATGAGCTCTTTGCCTCAGAAGATGAGTTGTCCCCATTTCCACCATCATCAGGTTCTGGTGTGGACTCTTTTGCAGCAGCAAATGACTCAGCATTCTTCTTAAGAGATTCTTGCATGTCTCTTAGGCAAACATTGAAATCAGAATCAGAGTCTGATTCAGCAGGTTCTTCTTCAGGGATCATCTTGGCTTTCCCTTTCCCTTTAGGATCAGTAGCAGCTTTCTTCCTTTGTTCAACAACAGCTTTCTTTGGTTTCTCAGCAACAGTCTTTAGCTTCTTTGCAGCAACAGTGGCAACTTCGGTTTCTTCATCAGAATCAGTGAACACTTGAATGGGTTCACCAGCATCAGCTCCAGCTTTCTTCTTCTTCCTCATGGATTCAGAGTAATCCACACGAGTGAATACACGGTACGATCTCCTTCTTTGTACAGGGCTTCTCTGTCTTTTTCCTTTCTGTGCATTTTTCTTGAAAGGAATAGGAGCAGACTCTTCAGAAAGTGAGAGAGATGAGTTTGTACCAGAATCAGAAGCTTGGGCGTCCTCCATTTCTTCATCCTCAGAATCGGATGCAGCAGTAGCTTCTCCTTCAACACCGGTTTCGACATGTTCCTCCGTTGAAACTGGAACAGTAGGATTAGGGCTTTTTGTTGCAGCAGTCATTTGAGCAGTTTGATCGGCCAAATAACTTGAGATATCCACAGTGATATCTCCAAATTGCATCACGGGTAGATGCCCGGTAGTTCGAAGAGTTGCAGACACTTCTTCGACAGCTTTCGTGAACTGTTCAACGGTCGAATCTTGTGGGATTTGGGTAGTCGTTGGAACAGGAGCGGTTGTTGATGGGGTTGCAGAGACATTGGAGTCGGCATTTGAGGAGTTGGATTGTTGCGAAGCCATTGAAGCAAGAATTTCAAGAGAGTTTTGGGCAGTTTGTTTGGAAGTTTCATAAACAGAGTGTGAGTGAGATTGAGGTTGGTTTCCAGCCATTAAAGGGACGGTTTGAATTTCGAGGCACGAGGTGGGAGAGTGTATACAGCAGTTTTGGGAAATACACGGCCAAACACAATTTCTGCAAGAAGTGTACTTAACAAAGCTCGACAATCAGCAAATTAGCAACATAAATCACAATTAATTGAGTTTTATGGAGAGAATGTATGTGTAGTTGGAGGTTAAAACGAATTATTCCAGAAATAATTTGATAGTGCTCCACATTTTTAGCCACAACCTAGATCATGGTTAATTAGTGGGAAAAATCAATTTTATTAATTAATTAAATAATTAAGAAGTTTCTAGAATTCTTTACTTAGTCCAAGCATAATCTGAAAATTAAAAACGTGGGTTAGTTATATAATTGAATAAATAAAATAAATCTCAATAAATAATTAAATAATTACTACTTATAAAAATAAATTTGAATCAGGCAATATTGTGCTCAAAACTGTTACAAACACCTCAACACGGTTTTTACATGAATTTGCTTCATTTGTGTTGCACCATAATTTTTCTTTTTGTGTTATAGCATCTAATTTGTATTGATCCATTGTTCATGTAGAGTACATCGTAGTAGCGAACTCCGTGCCCCATACTTACTTAATGGATTACAAATATATTGATGTTTTTACCAAAGAATCACCTTTTGAAAAGAAGGCATCGTAGTAGTGAACTCCGTGCTCCATAGTTACTCAGTGATTTGGTACATCTTTTAGTATGCTAATAACATTCTCATTTTTATGCATTTGAGAGGTGTAAGACATGTTTATTTTTGCACTACAAGGTTCTTAGATTCGTAGATATTTTACAAAGGAATTATTTAACTAAGTAAGAAATAAATTCAACTTATAAAATTTTACAACCCATGATGTTGTCCCAAATGCTGACGCATTTATGACAACATCCATCCGAATTTTTCAGATAGTGCTCATTCCAAGAGATTTCCTCAAGATTGAGAATCTCTCATGGTCTAATGCCTTAGTAAAAATGTCAGCATTTTGTTTTTCAGTAGGTATATACTCCAACTTCACAATGTTCTTCTCTACTAAATCTCTCATAAAGTGATGTCTTATGCTAATGTGCTTTGTGAGTGAGTGTTGTACAGGATTCTTAGAAATGTTAATAGCACTAGTATTATCACAAAAAATTGTAAGTATACCATTCTCAATACCATAGTCATGGAACATCTTGCTCAGCCACAAGAGTTGTGTACAGCAGCTTCCAGTAGCTATATACTCAGATTCTGCAGTAGATTGTGAAACACAATTCTGCTTCTTGCTGTGCCATGAAACAAGATTGTTTCCCATGTAGAAACATCCTCCACTCGTACTCTTTATATCATCTATATCTCCAGCCCAATCAGCATCACTGTAGCTAATCAAAATGTTGTTGGTGTCCTTAGTATACCAGATTCCAAGGTCACTTGTACCTGCAACATACTTGATAATCCTTTTCACAGCATTCAGGTGAGATTCCTTTGGATTAGCTTGGTACCTAGCACAAACACACACACTGTACATAATATCTGGTCTACTAGAGGTTAAATACAGTAAACTACCTATCATGGATCTATAAAGTGTTGGATCAATATCTGTTCCAGCACTGTCTTTGCAAAGTTTCAAAGAAGATCCCATAGGAGTTTTCATTGGTTTTGAATTCTCAAGACCAAATCTTTTAACCAAGTTCTTAGCATACTTACTCTGGGAGAAGAAAATACCATCACTGCATTGTTTGATTTGAAAACCTAGAAAATAGTTCAAATCTCCAACCATACTCATTTCAAATGTTGCAGTCATTGCCTCAACAAATTTACTCAACATTTTATCACAAGTAGAACCAAACACAATGTCATCAACATATATTTGAGCAATTAGTATATCATTTTCAGTGTGCTTAATGAATAAAGTTCTATCTGCCTCTCCTCTAATAAATCCATATTCCAAAAGAAGGTCAGTAAGCCTACCATACCATGCTCTAGGAGCTTGTTTAAGACCATACAATGCTTTCTTAAGTTTATATACATGATCAGGATACTGTGGATCTTCAAATCCTATAGGTTGTTCAACATATGCTTCTTCATTTAATATGCCATTTAGAAATGCAGCCTTTACATCCATTTGATGAAGTTTAATATCAATAAAACATGCAATAGCTAGCAGTAATCTAATAGATTCTATCCTAGCAATAGGTGCAAAAGTTTCATCAAAATCAACTCCTTCAACTTGGGTGTAACCTTGTGCTACTAACCTAGCCTTGTTCCTAACAATATTACCAGATTCATCAGTTTTATTCTTGAATATCCACTTTGTTCCAATGACATTAGTATGACTAGGTCTAGGAACAAGTGTCCATACTTCATTTCTTTCAAACTGACCAAGTTCTTCATGCATAGCATTAATCCAGTTTTCATCAGTTAAGGCTTCTTTAGCACTCTTAGGTTCAATTTCAGACAAATAGCATTCAACATTTACAACATTACACATAGAAGACATGCATATTGTTCTTACCACATCTACCTTGTTTGATCTTACTCTTCCTCTTGTTTGCACTCCAACTGTAGCATCGCCTATGATCTGGTCAGAAGGATGACTTTTGCCTATTCTTGAAGAAGGATTCGTTTTGGGAATGTACTGATCATTCTGTGAATTTACAGCTGACTGTTCTGTAGATGTTGACCCAGATGTGTTGACATTTGGTGCAACATTTTCAGACTTCAGTGTATTCTCAGAAGTGTCAGTAACCTGTGATACATCTTCTTCATCCTTGTCATCTGTAAGACCTTTATCATCATCAAACACAACATTAACAAATTCTTGAACAGTGTTAGTTCTAAGGTTATAAACTCTATAAGCTTTACTATTTCTAGAATAGCCTAAAAAGAAACCTTTATCACTTTTAGAATCAAACTTATGAAGTTGATCCCTATCATTCAGAATATAACACACACAACCAAATACATGAAAATATTTCACATTAGGTTTTCTGTTGTTCAAAATCTCATAAGGTGTTTGATTAGTATTAGAACGAATAAAAACCCTATTAATAATATGGCATGCAGTATTCAATGCTTCTCCCCAAAATTTCTTAGCAAGACATTTGGATGTAAGCATAACTCTAGCCATTTCTTGTAAAATTCTATTCTTTCTTTCAACAATTCCATTTTGTTGTGGAGTTTTAGGAGATGAATATTCTTGCAAGATACCATTTTTATCACAAAAATCATTAAACATGCTGTTTTCAAATTCCCTACCATGATCAGTTCTAATACGGCCAACTTTCAAGTTAAACACATTTTTGAACCTCTTATAAAGAATTTTAAATGCAGCAAATGCTTCAGATTTGTCTCTCAAAGACTCTACCCAGGTATATCTAGAAAAATCATCTACCACAACTAAGGAATACCTCTTTCCTCCAATGCTTTCAGTTTCCATAGGACCCATCAAATCCATGTGCAGTAATTCAAAGCATCGATGTGTAGTACAATGTGACAGCATTTTGTGTGACATTCTTACCTGCTTACCTTTTTGGCATGGTCCACATACAATGGTGTTGTGAAACCTAAGTTCTGAAATTCCTTTTACTGCATCTGCTTTGATTAGCTTTTTCATTGCTCTGTAATTTGCATGACCCAATCTTTGATGCCATAGAACATTTTCATCATGTTTTGACAAGTTACACATATTTGTTCCAATAAGATAGCAATTATCAGCTGACCTAGTACCAGTCATGACACAAACTTCATCTTTATTAAGAACATAACATGAATCTTTATCAAATTTCACATGCAAATTATCATCACAAAGTTGACTAATGCTAATCAGATTTGCAAGTAAGCCATCAACATGTAATATATTTTTAAGCTTAGGAAAACCTTCAACATTCCAAGTTCCTTTACCAACAATTTTTCCTTTAGAACCTCCACCATATGTAACACTACCACTATTCAAGGTCACATAATCAGATAAGAAATCAATACGACCTGTCATATGTCTAGAACAACCACTATCAAAGTACCACAAGTCAGGTAGACATGCTTTTAAGGAGGTATGAACAACATTACAGGTAGCTTTTGGTTTTCATGCAGATTTCAAAAACTGTTTACCAGGATGTGACAGTTTCTTATGCAGCATTTTCAAGTTTTTCTGTTCTTCAAACAACTTTATACAGTAAGGACGAATATGACCAATTTTGAAACAGTAATGACAAATATACTTCCTTTTAACCTTGTGAGACTCTGTTTCTGCAGATGTTGCACCAGATGTGTCAACATTTGCCTTAACAAATTTCACAGGTTTTCTAAATTTATCAGAAATAGAAGCAGTAGTACCATCATAACCTAAACTATGATTATTAGACTTACCAGTAGCTATAGCATTATTTACCTCAAAAGCACTCTTGGAATATTTCTTGAAACATAAAGTAGAATTTATCAATTTCTCCTTTAAGTTACAGATTTCCAGATCTCTTTTGGTAAGAATAACTTCTAGCTTGGTGATTGTGTCTGTCAAATCCTCATTCCTTTTATTCAGAGAATCAAGGGTGAGTTTCTGATTCTTCCAATCATCTAACAGCTTTTGGTATTCATTGTCATCAGTCCTTTTTCCTGCATCATCAACTAAACCATTAAAACAGTTCAAATCTGGGTGACTCTGTTCTGATGTTGCTGTAGATGTTGAAACATCAGGTACAGCATCAGAATCTGTTTCATCCAGATCATCATCTGAGGAATCATTATAATCAATTCTGGTAAAATTAGAATATTCATTCTGATTTAATTCATCAAGATCATCATCAGAATCATCACTCAAGGTAGCACTAAAATTCAGTTTTTGCTTAAGTCTAGTATTGGCACATTCATTTGCATAATGGCCATAACCAGAACAAGCATTGCATTGAACTGATTTTCGAAATTCAGGATCATACCTTGGTTTACCTTCACTCTTTGATAGTCTTGGTGTGAATTGACCTTTCCTCCTTTCTGGTTGAGGTGTTGATGTGTTGATTTGAATCTTAGGCTGAATGTTGCTAGATTTGTTCACAGATTTCTTAAGAAACTTATTAAAGTGCTTAGTAAGTAAGGTAATGTTGTTAGGATCCTTGAGACATTTATCAAGCAATTCTTCATCAGAATCAACTTCAGTAATGATAGGTTGAATCTCAGAAATGTTTGATGTTTCTCCTTTGAAAACCACAACTTTCTTATCAGCATCATTTTCATCAACTTGATTAGTGTTTATTTCATATGTTCTAAGAATACTCACTAACTCATTTTGACTTAATGTATCTGTATTTTTTGCCTCTTCAATAGCACAAATTTTAGCATCAAATCTTTTAGGAACAGATCTTAATATCTTATGAACTACTCTAACATTAGAAATAGGATCACCAAGAGAAAGTGATTCATTGATTATCTCACTTAACCTTTCATTGTAGGCTGAAATGGTTTCATCTTCCTTCATTCGGAGATTCTCGAATTTTGTCCCCAACATTCGAAGCTTTGTCCTTCGAACATTGTCTGAACCCTCACAATGCTCTTGCAACCTGTCCCATGCATCTTTAGAAGTAGAACAGTTAGATATAATTTTAAACATTGAAACATCAACAGAAGTAAAAATAGCATTTAAAGCTTTAGAATTGTAGCTTGCTGTTGTTATTTCATCAGCCGTCCAATCAACTTCTCTTTTGAGTTGAACTTCACCATCTGCGTCTGCTGGTCTCTTTGGAGCTTCCCAACCTGTAAGTACAGTCCTCCAAGCACGTTCATCAATTGACTTGATGTACATACGCATCTTAGGCTTCCAATAAGAATAATTCGAACCATCTAAAACGGGTGGCCTAAGTGCAGTGGATATGTGATGTGTTTCCATTGCTAAACTAAACTAAAAACACACTTGACCAAAGATCTAACCTAGTGTCGTCAGGTATCAGCTCTGATACCAACTGAAAGTGTGGTGTGGTGTATAGAAGTGTTTAAGTATAAGTAGATAAATGTTGCACAGAATGTTGAGACAAATAGTGCAACACTGACTCTAACAGAATATCAGAAATTAAGATTCACAGCGGAAGACTTGAAACACTAAAAACAAACGGGACACAATGGAAATACTTTTAACATAGATTTTATAAATAAAAATCTATGTCTGCCTTATGGCGTAAAATCAATACTTATCTTCAAGTACAAATGTTGTGTGAAATGTTACAACAATAACTTTCACAACGAAACTATAAACGAGGCAGGTGCCAAGTCTAGAAAACGAACTAAGTGTATAAATTATACACTGTCGAAATGCCTAGTCTATCTAATGATTACACTCTCAATAGATAAGAAGACACACAGTCATACGGGTGGTATACAACGTATGAACTAAAATGTAGAACTATTGGCCACAATTTCCTAACAGGGATGAACGCTCGGTCTAGGATATTGATCGAATAGAGCACACTGAATTATGAAGCCTTCAATGGGTATTTATAGATGTGGGATACGAATTCTAGAGGCTTCCACATTGAGGTCCTATTTTTTAGGAAACTCAACTTCCACAACTTCCATGATCTTTCTAGATCCTTCTAGCCTGCTCCAGGTCGTTCCAAATGCATCCAGGCTGTTCTAGCATGTTCTCCAATGTTCTGGAATCTTCCAGGTTCCAGATCCTTGTAGAAGCTTCTAGATCCTGCCAGAAATGCGACAACATTTAGGTCAACATTTAATGTAGCATTTCAGAAAAGACTTAGAAAAAATCTCGGAAGGTCAAATTAAGATGTTGTTGATAATGTTAAGACATTTAAGAATTAACAACATCTACAAATTTCATTATTCATTCACTCCAAGATAAAATGTCAGTGAACACGAGAGGGCATTTGTAATTAAGATTATGAAAATCATGTCAAATTAGAATGATATTCCCGTCAAGAGGAAAATATTCATTCTATTTCCATAAATAGGGACGTTCTTCTTTCATCATGATAAGAGCATCCAACATTTGAAAAGATATAATCAAATAGAGATTGTACTCGAAAATTTATATTTTGATTCATAGAGATTATAAAGTGCATACCATTTTCAAATGTTTTTATTATTTTACAAAATTTGTGTTTATACCTATGCATTATGTAAAGTATATGAGAATGCTAACCTTTACAAATATGAGATTCAACTATTTACTAGATGATTTTTTTTTTTAATAAAGGTTACAAGATCAGTAAATGAGATCAATAAACAAATATATATGTGTATGAGATCTTCAATCTATATCAGATTAAATTAAAAGTGCTACACCATTTCAATCGTGAAAATGTGAGGAGTCGTTGTCCATACATTTGAATCAGGTCTCCACTCAATACGAGGTAACACCCCACACTAAGGTGTTTTTGTACCATGAAAGTCTGAGAAAGAATGAAAGACTAAGATCCACCAAAACTCAAAGGCCTAACAAGTAAAAACCAACGAAAATAAGTTACATAGAGGGAGGAAAACTGCATCAAGTGTGAAAAGTCTCACCAACAACAGCGTGCAGGGCATAAAACAAACAAATACAATAAAAGAGCTAAAACAAAAAATTTAAACAAGAAATCTAATAACAAATTAGGATCTAATAAAATAGAAAAAGAGGTCAACAGGTCGATCTATTAATATTGTAAGAACTACACATTTTTTTAAAAATGGAATCGTTAACCTGAACTACCAATGACGGAGGGACATTTGGGCCGGGGGGTCACTGGCCCCCCACCCATTTCTAAATATTTTAGTATATATATACTGCACTATTTTTCATAAATAACAATGGTCCAGTGGTTGCCCATTTTTAAAAATTTCACATTAGCCAAAAGACTAGGGTTCAATTCCCCCAATTTTATTAACTTTTTTTTGTTGTGCACACTCAATTGCATAGTGTAGTTGGTATAATTGAACTACAATTTTGATTTAATGTAAGGATTAGAAATTCAATTGTATGTATATTGCATTCAAAAATTTACCTTAAAAAAAGATGATTATTGATTTATTTTTTTGGTTTTTATGATAATCATATTTTAAAATTTTTGATACTTTTTCATCTCTTGTGAACTGAAACAATCAAATGTTCCTTCAAAATATAACTAAAGTCAATTTGTTCAATTTAAATTAATAAAATGAAATTATTGACAATGTTACAATGTAATTATTTAATAAGGGGAGTATAATATTATTACGTTTTATAGTAATGTTAATCGGGCCCTCCAACCTTAAATTTATGGCTCCGTCACAGTGTGAACTACAATATTAAAGAAGAAATTGTGGCAACAGTGGTGTGGCAGTGCTTGTGGTTAGTGGTGGTGATGTTGTCTTTTATATGAATTTTTTCTTTAAAAAATAGAATTAGAGAGTGAAAGAAGAGGGAGGTGGAATAGGGGTGATGGAAATAGTGAAATATAGCTTTGAGACTAAGCTTAATTTAAAAAAAGAGAAATTAGAAAGAAGAGAGAGTACAGAAGAAAATCAATTTCAAAATTACTTGCACACTTTTATTATTCAAACTTTTCTTATTAGAACGTCTCAATATTATTTACATACTTCTAATACGAAAATAATTCATAAAATTATAATATCCTTACAACATCATTTTTTTTTTTAATTGTCCCTATTTTTTAGTTACATTTTACTTTACATTTCACTAAATTATTTAAAATACCTCTTTTTTATTTTATCTCATACACTTCCCGTCCCATATTATTTGAACATTTGTAAAAAACGTATGTCCCATTATTAATTGAACATTCCTTATTTGGAAAAAGAAATTTTTTACTCCTTTAAAAAACCCTCTCAAACATCTCTTATTTACCCTACACTTGAGTATTACTTTTCACACACTAACTAAAAAATTTATCTTCAATAAAATTGAATTATCCATTATTAGGAATTAATATACAAGAATTAATTTTTCACTTCTCTACATATTTCAGACTTTTAGACAACACACAATTTGAGTTCAATTCATGCTATAAGCACTCTATCTATTGAGGATTTTTTTTTTGTCCTATAAGTTTGACACATTTCAAAATAAATCCTTTAAGTTTCAACTTTACAAAATATGTCTTTTATCTTTCAATTTTAATTCTTTTTTACATCAATTTTAATCATTTATGTTTTGAAGGAATTAGAATTGGTAAATTTGGTGCCACATATATTTAAAAAAACAACATCACTTTAATTGTATTAAAAAAAATAGAGTTAATAACACCCCAAGATATTCTATACACACCCCATAATTTTAAATACAAAAATAGATGTATATAAAATGACTAAATAACCCTTATATAAATAAAGAGTAAAATAATTTTAAAAAATAACTTAATTGAAAAAAATGTAATTAATTTAAAAGTATTTTAAAAAACTAACTAAATCTTTAAAAATAATTAATTTATATAAATTAATTAATTTTTTTGAAAATATATCTTAGAAAATTAAATAGAATCTGAAATTAAAAATATTGAAAAATTCAATAAAACGTAAAAAAAAAGTAAATTAAAAAAATCATTGAAAAAGTAAGATTTTATTTTTATTTAATTTTCGTAATATTTATTTTTGATTGAGTTGATTTTTTTTTTTTAGTTTTTAAAATAATTGAATTATTAATTGGTATTTTTAATTTAATTATTTTATAAAATTTTATTTGATTTATTTAATATTTTTAGATTTTATTAGTTTTTATTCAATTTGTATTTGTTTTGAGGGATAAAGGGTAAATAAGAAATAATTGGAGTGTGTTTAGTAATAAAAATTGATTTTTAAATTTTAGTGGAACGCGTATAACATTTTATGGGGTGTTAGTAGCCTCACCCAAAAAATATTATTTGCATCTAGTTATATGTTTCAATTAATAAAGGAAAATAAGATTCACATAATTAACCTAGATTATTTATAACTGCAAATTTTATTTTGTTTCATATTTTTTTAGATTTTTAAAAAATTATTGTACTTTTTATTTATGTATAAAATTATGAGGTGTGTATAAAATATTTTGTGGTGTTATTAGCTCTATTTTTTTTAATATAAAGTGATGTGGCATGATGATGTGGCTTTTTTAAATATATGTGGCATCAAATTTGTCAATTCTAATCACTTCAAAACATAAAAGATTAAAATTGATGTAAAATATAATTAAAATTGAAAGTGGTAGGTGAGGGTAATGGGGACTGGTTTCATGAAAATCTGTCTAAAGTCTTAGGGGATGGGAAAAATTCTTTCTTTTGGGAGGAAAACTGGTCTGGGGAGGGAATATTTAAGGATAGGTTTAGGAGATTATATCTGCTTAGCTTTGACAAAGGAAAAACAGTGGGGAAAATGGGTACATATGAGGGGGGCAACTGGAGATGGACATGGGGTTGGAGAAGAGAACTATTTGATAGGGAACTAATACTCTGTAACAATCTGATGTCTGTGATGGACATGTTCCAACCCAAAGAGGGAATCGAGGACGCGTGGAAATGGAAGGCATCAAGTACGGAGAAATACTCCACAAAAGAAACGTACTCGGTCCTGTTCAACCAAAGTCAAGACACTAGACCGGACGACAGACTGATTCAAGGATTCAACAACACTTGGAAGAGCTTTGTCCCCTCAAAAGTCAAGGCCCACACATGGAGGCTCATATGGGGAAGACTGCCAACACGATCAAACCTTAGAAGAAGGAACATCCTCAACCAGAATGACGACCTAAGGTGTGTACCATGTGGTGGGAGCGAAGAAACTGAGAAACACATATTTTTGGAATGCCCTCAAGCATACAAAGTTTGGATGGAGTGCCTGAACTGGCTCAAGATACCATCAGCTCTACCATCAGAAGTACTAGACCATCTCCTAGGATTTGGAGGCCTTATCGGCGGAAGAGACGGAAAGAAGACCGCCACATGCATATGGCTACTATGGAAATGGAGAAACGCAATCCTCTACCGAAGCGAAACTTTCTCGATCACAAAGGTCAAGGAGGAACTAAGGGCAAGACTTTGGAGTTGGTTCACAATCAAATACCCCACTCGTACTAATTTATCCTTCAAAGCCTGGGTGACAGACCCACTCAAATGCATGATTTGAGTCACTTAGCAGATTGTTACCTTTACTGCTTTCCCCTAGATGTAAAACCTGTACACTAAACTATTCGAGTATTTCTTGTACCCAACATTAATAAAATTCTTTTTTACCGATAAAAAAAAAAATTGAAAGGTAAATGACGTATTTTATAAAATTAAAATTTAAATAATTTATTTTAAAATGTATCAAATTAAAAATAAAATTTTTTTCCACCTTTTAAATTATTCACTCAATTAATCCAGTACATCATTAAATTCTTTTTCCTTTGTCAGTCAAACTGAGGGAGTATTCAATTTATTGTGGGGTAAACTCTGTCACAATCCACATTATCTGTACAGATACAGACTGGAAACTGGGCCACATAGACTATTAGATTGGACGGCCCTACATACTCCTAGTAACTAAATTCTTTTACACTCAGTCTACTCAGATGATAAATCATAAGGGCGCGGCTAAAGGCACCCAAGGATCCTATGAGTACACCCACTAGAATTTTTTTTTTAACACCAGGGGTATGCAAAATGATGTTTGTACCCCTCTTACACTTCTTTAAACGAAAGGCCGGATGAGTACACCCACTTGTTCTATTTCACAACAGAATCATCTCCACCACTGACAAAATACAAAAAATCAACACCACAAAAAATCAACAAAAACAATAAAAACAAATTCTTAAGATGTTCAAAAATATTAATCGAAGATGTACGAAAATTTTTACCCAATAAACTCAATAAGTTCGAAAAAATATTCAAAACATCTTAAATTTGTGCGAAAAAAAATCGAACAAGAGGTTCGAAAATTTTTCAAAAACAAAAACAGAATGTTCGAAATTATTTTCAAAACAAACACAGATTGTTCGAAAATGTTTCCAAAACAAACTCAATAGGATCGAAAATAATTCCCGAACTTCTAAAAACCCTAATTTTCCTACAATTCCTAAATTTTTCAAAAACTTTCAAAAACCTACATTGAAATGGGCAACGGCGTAGGATTCGCCCTTCTCCAGCGGCGGCGGCGTTCGAAGCAGAAACGTGGGGAGGGGAGGGGAGGAGCGGCGCCGCTAGGGAGGGAGGGGTGGTGGGCGGACGAGGGCAGGGGCGGCGGCGAACGAGGGCAGGGGATAAACCCCTTTCTCCAGCGGCAGCGGCGGACGAAGCTGCGACGTGGGGAGGGGAGGGGAGGAGCGGCGCCTCTAGGGAGAGAGGGGTGGTGGGCGGCGGCGCCGCTAGGGAGAGAGGGGTGGTGGGCGGCGGCGCCGATTGGGAAGGAGGGGTGGTGACGGCGGCGCCGATTGGGAGGGAGAGGGAGGGGGAGGTGGGTGCACCTTCTATGTGTTAAAATGTAAGAATGGGAGAAAATAAAGGGTTTGAGATATGAGAAGGTTATTTTTGACATTTACACATGGGTGTCCTCATCCGTTTTGTGTGTGTCCTCATCGCGTGGGTGTACTCATAGTATCCTTGGGTGCTTTTAGCCGTGCCCAAATCATAAATGTACTTGCAACCTTATAAAAAATACAGTATTACTCCTATTCAACTTCAACTAGAGGACTTAAAATAAAAAAACTTAAGTACGGAGTATAATTTATTTTCGAATCAATTACGCACAACTCATATACCTGAACTCATTCTTTTCTTTTATCTTCGTTTTATTTTGTCAATAGTAATAATTCAAAAAAAAATAAAAAATCCATGCGCCCCGTTTCATCAAAGTTGATATAATATTGTACAATTTTAATATGAAACCAAATTTTGAGTTTCTTAGGTAACTGACAACTTACATAAATATGTTAAAGTATATAATAAGTGATTTATTTTGAGTTTCTTAGGTAACTGACAACTTACATAAATATGTTAAAGTATATAATAAGTGATTTATACCAATGATGAGTTTCATAAAAAATTTACATACGATTTCATTTCATTATTCGAATATAGTATATGTAAACATATGTTTTCGAAATTAATTAATAAAAATAACTTAAGATTATACTGTATTTAATTACATTGAACTTAAAAACTAACGTACCCACTTGCTAATATGTCATTAATTTCATGAAAAATATCTTGTACTTTGCAGGCCCAATTTGAAAATACCACACGTGATCAACAAGTTAATTTACCCGTGAGAATATTCAACGCAACGTGAAAATGAATTGTAACATTATACAGTGCGTGTAAAAACGATGAGTTGATCTTGTGAAACATTTTTTCAATTAATACCTTATAGTAAAAATATTTAATAACCCCGGTTCTACAATTGTTTGCACATTTGTATACTTTATCGTATGTCCTATAATATTTGCAATATATATATATAAATTCACAATATATACATATTTACATAAAATTTCATTAATTTTAGAACCCATACATATATTCAATCCAATCGATTTATATATTTACACAAAATTTCATTAATTTTAGAAACTTATACATATATTCAATTTAATCAATTTTCTTTATTAATAAGGTTTACTACAAAATTATGAAGTAACACTTTTTTCGTAAAATTAAAATGTGTTAACCTAAAAAATATGAGTGCACACAATCGTTTACCTATCTTCTAATGAAACAATCAATAAATCAAACCAATACAATTTAATTGGTGGAACAACTAATTAATGCAATTAAAATATTTTTAAAAAAATTATAAAATTATTTCACATCAGACTATCCCCTTAAAAATAGACATAAATAAAAACAAATTGCACGATAAAATTAAACTTCACTCTCTGTTTCTCTGCAAATCAAAGTATATAATTAATGACAAAATAATAAATACTATATAAATCTGATTAGACTCGCTGGTCTTTCGAATTGAATACTACATAGTCTACACCTTTTACCTATAAATTTCTTATACATTTTTTTGGCAAATATCTTCTAATATTTTTATTTTTTCTCTCTATCATTCTCTCTTAATCACTATATCCATTATTTAATCGCTTTTATTAAAACATGTGTCCAAAAGTAATAAAAAACGTATAATCGAGGTATGAAGTATATATGAACTCGAACTTAATAGTCACTTAAATAACTCAAAACTCTATTAGGAAATTATACTTTTAGATGAGGTATAATTATTTTATGGTATCAGAGCTTCAAGGCTCACGCCCACACATCTTGGGTTCGATTTTTAGTGAAAGCAATTCTATCCATTTAAAACGTCTATTAGATGGACCTCCTTCCTTCACACCCATGCGTCTTGATTTGATTATTGTTTAAAACAATTCAACCCATTTAAATCGTCCAATGAATGAGTTTTTGGATATGAGGTTAAAAAAATAATACTATATAAATTTTTAATTTTTTTTCCCGTGTGTGAGTCGAAATTAGTTTTAGAGCCCAACCTGCCACCTAACAACAAAACAAGTAGTGACCCCACCTAATCGACCAGGTTGTCAGCCATCACATGATGTATATGTAACTAACTATAAAATGCGTGCACCCCATGAAACCTTTACCGCAGGCGCATCATAAGACTGACACACAGTGCTAGCTATGATGAGCCTATGCGCCACCTTATCCTCCACACACTTTTTTCTCCGCCCCCTGCCCCTTCCCTCCTTCGATCTCCCCCTCTTTCCCGCTACACTTTCTCCCCTAATTCAAATCAACCACACTAGACTACGCCGCCTCAATGCCGCCCCCGGAATTGATGCTGCCTTGCTGCAGGACGCCGGCGCCACCGCTCTCGTTGTCGGCGGCGCCTATGCTTTAGTCTCCACTTTCGATAATCTCACCCGCCGCAACGTAATCGAACAGGTCTATCCTCTCTCCACGTTTTACATCCCTTTTGTATAACTGTATGTATATGCAATTGTGTGTGTGTGTGAGAGAGAGAGAGAGAGTTCATTTTTAACAAAAACAATTCGTGTGATCCAGATCCGGAAAATTAGAATTTCTGATGTTTACTCTGTTTTTGTTTGGATAGTGAAATTGGGAAATATTGTTTACACAAAAACGGATAGCTGCTAAAATTTTACTCAAATTTCTGGTGGTGAGATAATTGCCAATACAAGGAAGGAATTGTCTTGTATTTCTGAATTTATTGATGATACGGAAGAAATTGTTCCATTAGTAGCAGTGAAATTTCTGTCACATTTCTGTGTATTGGATTCCATTCCTGTATCTACAGCTTTGCTCTGTTTTCTGTACGGCTTTCCACAAGAGGAAAACTATTGACTATTCTTCCCCCTTTTTCTTAATGGGCTCTACATCTTTTTTTTAATAATGATTTATTGTATGGTGACATGATATCATGATTGAGTGAACAATAAATTTCTGAATAAACTTTTTTTTTTTGGGTTTCATTTATTATGTTGACAATTCTGTGGTGTTTCATTCATTGAGTCCTACGGCTGGGACCATTTAATTGGAGTAACCATTAAGGCTGATTAATATGGTTGATTTTGGATCTCTTCATCTTAATTTCTTGATTAGAAATGTAAATCTTTGCAAATTAAAAAAAAATGCAATTAATTTTGGTTAAATTCATGAAAATGTCACACCCCCGCTTTCGATACTGGACTTGATTTAAGTTTTCATCGTGTTACAAATCAAATAGGTTTTCATATATAATGTATGTAATCATTCAATTGAAAATCATGGTTTCCTCAGGCCCCTTCAGGTGGAATATGCATATTTAATTCTCAAAATATTGGACAAAAATCTGAAGTTCATGAGGATATGAAGGCATTCCTTGTATAGGATGTGATACTTGAAATTAATTTCTATTTGTTATTTACAGTTTTTATCACAAAGTTTTTTGACTTGTGGGTTTTCCATCTTTTAATTCTGACAGAATTTGAGTCGAAAACTGGTGCACATATTATCCGGGTTGCTGTTTTTGGTATCCTGGCCAATCTTCAGGTATCGACTTATTTCAACATTCTTATAATCTCAGAAAACTTAAGCTGATGATTTTAATTTTACTCTTAGATTAGCACATCTGTAGGGGCTCGCTATTTTGCTTCGGTAGTGCCTTGTCTAAATTGCTTGAGGCTTTTGGTAAACGGCCTTTCCTTGACTACGGATGAAGGGCTCGTAAAATCACTTAGTCGACAAGGAAAGCCTGAGTATGCCTTAATCACTCTGATGTTCTCCGTCTTTCTAGTTAGCTGCCATAGAATCTTGCCAATAATTGGTGTTGTTTTTTTTACAGGGAATTGCTTAAGGGTCCACTTTATTATGTGCTTGTATTGATTCTATGTGCCATTGTCTTTTGGCGCAATTCCCCCGTTGGGATGATTTCACTGGCGATGATGTGCGGTGGCGATGGTAAGACCTATGCTTTTCAGGCTTAATTGTTTGGCATCTTCTCGAGACCTTAAACTTTAGAGTAAGTCTCGTGTACACTAATTGCACAGTGCAATTGTACACTAGTTTTCAGTGAAAATAACTAACAGTACTAACCAATACTCCAACTTTTAGTAAAATAACTAATACTCCGTACTAGTTAAAAATGCATTGAGTTGTCTGGTGCATACAAGGCATTGTCTAAACTTTATGAGCTGCAGGAATTGCTGATATCATGGGACGAAGATTTGGCTCCATGAAAATTCCTTATAATCCTCAGAAGAGTTGGGCCGGCAGCATTTCTATGTTTCTATTTGGTTTCGTGGTTTCGATTAGGTATGCATCATTTTTGAAATCCTTCATGTTATCAATTCTTCTATAGTTTCTAAATGTCACTTCTTTTTTTACATGTGAATGCAGTATGCTCTATTATTTTGCTGCCCTTGGCTACATTGATCTCAATTGGATGACAACAGTAGAAAGGGTTGCATTGGTTTCATTCGTGGCAACTTTTGTAGAGTCGCTCCCAACTAATGGAATAGTCGATGATAACATCTCCGTTCCATTGGCGAGCATGGTAACTTCGTTTTTAGTTTTCGGGTACTAGAGTTGCCTAAAATGCTATTGAGGGAAGAACTTTTCTGCAAGATCTTCATCTGTATTGCACAGTTTATTATGAGTTTTTTTTTTTACTCTTTGGTTTTATGAGCAATTTTACCTTGAACGAATCTTCATATGTTCTGTATTTACTTGTTATATAGCAATATGTAGTTTGTTAAAAATTATGATGATTATAAAATAAATATGTGATTTTATATATCAGCAATGGACACGTAAAATACATAATGGGCAGGGGGTTATTTGCATATGCTTAAGGGTCTGACTATATGCACCTCCATTTCAGTTTGATGCACTCCCCCATCACTCCCCCATCACTCCCCCATTTATACACTCCCCGAATTTTAGGTCACACCTCCCCTCAAATGTCATAAATACCCCTCCTTCATTAAAATCCTTTTACTACCCACACCCCCCTCCAAATCCTCCATCTTTCTTCCTCCTCCATTTCTTCTTTCATCTTCTCCCCCAACCCTCACCACCACCGGCGACCTGCCCCTCCACCACCCGTCGCCGGCGACGCCAGCCCCTCCCTCCCTCGCCGAGCCCGTCGCCTCCCCCTCCCTCCCTCGCCGAGCCCGTCGGCCCCCCTCCCTCCCTCGCCAAGCCCGTCGCCCCCCCAACCCCCACCGCCTGTAAAAAAAAAAAAAAAAGAGGAGATCTTGGCCGCGCGCGGCCGTCCCCTCCCTCGCCGAGCCCGTCGCCCCCCTCCCTCCCTCGCTCGCCAAGCCCGTCGCCCCCCCCCCCCAACCCCACCGCCTGTAAAAAAAAAAAAAAAAAAGAACAGATCTTGGCCGCGCGCGGCCGTCCCCTCCCTCCCCCCTCGTCCCCTCCTCTCTCCCTCGTCGAGCCCGTCGCCCCGTACCCCCAACTGTAAAAAAAAATAAAAAAATGAGCAGATCGCGGCCGCCCCCTCCTCCCTCCGACGCCGCCACACCCCAGCCGCCCCCTCCTCCCTCCGACGCCGCCACACCCCACCCCCACCAGGTTTTCCCCCTTTCCCAATGTTAGGGTTTTCTGCAAAAATGCAGAAAACCCTAGTTTTTTTCTTCTTTTTTTTTTTCAATTTTCGACCGTATAAGGTCGATTACATACTCCTTCGTCGACAAATTGTTGTCGACGAGAGTGTATTTGATCGACCTTACATAATCGAATTTAAAAAAAATTGTTTTTTTTTTAATTTTCGACCAACCGTTTCGACCATATACATTTCCGTCGACAACGATTTGTCGACGAGAGTGTATATGGTCGACACTGGTTGGTCGAAAGTTGAAAAAAAATTGTGATTTTTTGGAGTATATGGTCGACCATTTCTGTTTTTTTTTTTTTTTTGAGTTGATGGTCGCCGGAAATGGTGTCGCCGGCGACCGGAAGTTGTGTGTTAGGGGAAGGTGAAAGAAATGAGGTGGGGTGCATCTAGTATGGTTTATATTTAATGAAGGGTATTTTAGGTTTTTTACCTATTATTTTATTAATAAAACTGAAAGGGGGACTGCATCAAACCGAAATGGAGGTGCATATAGTCAGACCCTATGCTTAATAGGCCAGTTAAGTAGCCCAATTTTGTAAACCCATACTTATTGGGCTTCATTCATGGTTTAGACTGTATCATGGCCCGATTTGAGTTGGTATGTTAATTCATACTTATTTAAAATTACTTTTAATTTTTTAAACTTACAATAATATAAGTATTCTAAAGTACTAGAAGAAACCACGATTAAAAAAAAAAAGTGAATAAAATGTAGCGTTTCGTTCAAGGGGCATTGTTGGTGGCTGCAACACTATGATGGTAGCCACCTCTCTTTACAATATTGTGTGTATCATCGTGTCTCTTTACAATACTATTTTTTCTTGTCGGTTATATAATTAAATTTCACATAATTTATAAGAGCTTTTTTTTTGACGGGGAATTTATAAGAGCTTTTGATAACTCTAATGGGTTGAGAGTCTCTGACTTCTCTTTTGAGTTTGGAGCCTTCATTTTATTTTGTAAAGTAAAAAATTGTGTCAAGATTGTCAAAATTTGATAACGATGCGATGGAGGCGTATTTTAATTTCGCAAATCGTGGAGTTTACGTTGCAAGGAAACAACTACACTATTTGGGAACGGGAGGTCTAGGTCTTTTTAGAAAAATTGAGAAGCAAATTGTTGTTCAGTATGCAATTGTGTGTTAATCTATATTACGACAACATCGTGTTATGTACGTGGTTCATTTTTTTTTCTAGAAAAGTAATTGATTTGACTCATCGTTTTGCTAGAGTATCTGAGTCTTTTCCAAACCCTTATTATTAATTTGAGCCTTCAACTTGTGGATGATCTTTTCGATAACTCTTATTCTTAACATTTTTAAAATCATAAAGTTTTTTTTAAATAAAAATATTACTTTTTCTCTACAATAAATTCACTTTCATCATGTCTAAGATTTGAGAACCCTCAGAAGTCAGAAACATCCAAGAATACAAACTTTCTTGAAATTCTATTATACAAAGATTTTAGTTTTTACATCATAGCCAACCCATTATTAATTTTTAGATTCGATATATATATATATATATATATATATATATATATAAAAGTCGCACACGTTTGTGTACTTAGTTGCATGGTATAATTATTGTAATTAAATTATAATTTTAATTTGGTTCTAATATGGTTGAAAGTGTGCATAGGGTATGAAGTGTTTAAGTTTAAGTAAAAATATGTTGTACTAAATGTTGAGACAAATTGCACAACACTGACTCTAACAGAATATCAGAAATTTAGATACACAGCGGAAGACTTGAAACACTAAAAACAAACGTAACACAATGGAAATGTTTTTAACATAGATTTTATAAATAAAAATCTATGTCTGTCTTATGGCGTAAATCAATACTTATCTTCAAGTACAAATGTTGTGTGAAATGTTACAACAATAACCTTCACAACTGAAACTATAAACGAGGCAGGTGCCAAGTTTAGAAAACGATCTAAGTGTATATGATTACACACTATCGAAATGTCTAGTCTATCTATGATTACACTCTCAATAGATAACAAGACACACAGCCATACGGGTGGGATACTTCGTATGATCTAAAATGTAAAATTATTGGCCACAAATCCTAACAGGGATGAACGCTCGGTCTAGGATATTGCTCGAATATAATACACTGAATTATGAAGCCTTCCTTCGGTATTTATAGATGTGGGATACGAATTCTAGAGGCTTCCACATTGAGGTCCTATTTTATTTTTTAGGAGATCAACTCCCATGATCTTTCTAGATCCTTCTTGTATGCTCCAGGTCGTTCTAAATGGTTTCAGGCTGCTCTAGCATGTTCTGCAATGTTCTGGAATCTTCCAGGTTCCAAATCCTTGTAGAAGCTTCTAGATCCTGTCAGAAATGCCGACAACATTTAGATCAACATTTAATGTAGCATTTCAGAAAAGATTTAGAAAAAATCTCGGAATGTCAAATTAAGATGTTGTTGATAATGTTAAGGCATTTAAGGATTAACAACATCTATATAATAGTGAATTAAAAAATAAATTGAACAATTAAGGATATATTTAAATAACTTAAAATCCAATTGTATGTATACACTAGATAGCGTACAAGAATTTGTAAAATTGAGATTATATATATGCAATGCATACATATATTTTATAAGTATAGTCAGGATATTCTAAGAATAAAACATGCATAATTAAGCTAGAATGGGAATAAAATATTTGGATCGTGCCTAAGGACAAGATTTCGATTCGTCCAAGATGCACGGTCAAGTTGTACTTTAATTTGATTAATTTTTAACGACAAAAAGTAAGCGTTTGTTTTTAAAGAAGGTCAATAAACTTGGACGTAATCTTTTTGGTTAATTAATATGTTGTCTGATTTGACTAATTAATTTAATTTATGATGAAGTTTTAAGCTTGATTTGCCACTTGCCAGACTTGGTTTATTTTCTAAAGAGAATATTTTTTACTATTTGGATATTGCTTACATGGTCACTTTTAAATGTTCTTGTGAATTATTTTATTACTCCATTCGTTTTGAGATTACTTATATAGTTTTTTTTTTATTCGAACGTTCCAAAATTAATTGCACACTATTAATATGGAAATACCCCACACAATTAATAACTTCACAATATTATTTTATTTTCAAAATTCACTTTTTTTTCCATACATTTCACTTTACACCTTATCAAATCACCTAAAATACCCCTCATTTATCTTACATAATCAACCACTAAATTTCATTTTCTTAAAAAAACGTGTCGGTCAAACTATGAAAGTTATCCCGGAATGGAGGGAGTATTTGCTACATCTTACTACCTATGCTATTATGTTTGATTTATTCAATACAAGTTTATATATATAATTGTTTGTGCCTGTGAGTTAATGACTTTGTTTACATATCATATCATTCGAGAAATTCATTATGCTATTTTATTTCATTAATTGTGTTTAGAGTTTCATTTTCAATCTCTTTGAGATAATGTTGAAGTTTAATTTTAATAACGATTATTAATTGTGTTTTAAGTAATTGTGTTTTAAGTAATTGTGTTTTAAGTGCTTATTTATCAAATTAATTCAGCTGCAAAGTTATAATATAAATATTATGCATGATTTGGTTAATTTGCATGTGAAGTAAATTACTTATTATTAAAATTGAAAATTCAACAAATACTTTAAGTATGAGATGACGTAAAATTTTCATTGATGGCAAATTAAAATTGAGCATATATAACGCATTGAAAAAAAAAATGCTATTTCACAAAAAATAATCAAGTGAGAAATTAAAGGTCTAGACAAGTAATTACTAAATATAATATATATATATATATATAAAAAGTTATAAGTTCAGAAGCTAAACTAGAGTTTGGGATGTCATTAAAATTTTGCATGAAAAAATCTTTGTTAGAGATAAAATTCAAGTTAAAGAAAAAAGTATGCAACACTCCTATAAACCGACCAATACTATAACAATCCACAAAAAAAACCACACCCAAAATGATCGAATACAGGTAAAATGATTCATGGGGATCAAAAGCATTGTCGATCGTTCCGCATACGAGACGACAAAATGCAATTTATTGACAAAGTCTGTCGATTGATCAACAGTAAAGTCAGTGGCGGATCCAGGATTTAGTATATGGGGGGTACAAAAGTTATTAAATTTAGAATTGAGGGTACAATTTTGATTATCAAATATTTTTTTGAGGCATTATTAATTTTTATTTTTTTTTACATAAAAAAAAATTAAAAAATAATCAATTTGGGGGTACAGGTGTACCCCCAAATTGTATGCTGGATCCGCCACTGAGTAAAGTTCTTAGAAGAGATAGCCTCTAACTCATTTATTCGATGGTTATCGTTGTAATACATCCATTCCGATCAAATTTTTCGTAGGAATCGCCAGAGTAGGATCATGCAAGTGTGTCTTTGACTATAACGAAGTCTTGCGCCAATCCTCAGTATCATTTTATTTAGGTTAATTGGAGAAAAATATCATATTTTCATATTTTTTAATTGCAATGTATGCTTTTAATTTTTCAATTAGATATACAAATTATTTATTTATTTTATTTTGAGCAGATTTTATATAAAATGGTCTCATTTAACCTGAAATTTTGCAAGTTTTTATAATACTCCACAACAATTTCATTTCAGTGAACCATTTTTCATGTTCTATTATATATTACATTAACTGAATTTTCCAAACGTATTATTATGATTATTATTGAAATTGAAAGTTTTAAACATAAAGGACATATTTTATAAATTTAAAATTTAAATAATCTATTTTGAAATATCTCAAACTTTTATAGTAAAAAAAGAAAAATTCCCCTATGGAAACATTCCTATGAATAGGTCCAACGTGGTCGAGATGATGGCCTCTCGCCTCTGTCCTCTACTTGTCATGTCACTCAAACCAAGTTGTAGCACCAATTATTCAAAGAATTCTCTATACATTAAATTGCAAAAATTGAAAGAATTTATTGTAATTAAATATTTGTGAAAATATCATGATTTTTTTTATTCCTTGAAAACAAAACATGTCTTATCTACCTTATATACTAATTCTGAATTTTATTACTTCTCAAAAAGATTTCGTTTTACAATCTCTTAAATTCTGTAATTTTGATTTACTTTTTAAAATATTTTTCTCTTTCCTCTCCCTTGCAGTTTGCTCAATCTTCTCTCTCCTCTAACTTCTCTTTTTTACATTTTTTTTTAACTTTTAAATTTGTGTTTAAATTATTATTTTTATAATCTCGCGTAATTATTTACGCGAGTCTCATACTAGTAAGCTATAATGACGAGGATGTAACCCTGCAAAATTAAAAATTAAAATAAAATTAATTTGAAGATGGTATAGCTAACCTTAACATGCAAGTAATTAAAGTCTCAAAAAAAAAATAATACTCCCTTGATCACTAAAGTATGTTCAATTTTTTTTATACACGTTTTATAAAAAATAATATTTTAAAAGAAATATGAAGTAACGAGTAAAATAGAAAAATTACTCAAAAGTTAACATTTTAAATAGAATAAACACGTCTTTTGTGAACCCAAAAAAGAAATGAACACACTTTTGAAAGGAAGGAGAACTAACGTAATAAAATTAATAATACACATATTGATATAGTTTACATAGATTATTTAAAAAGATAATGAACCTGAAGAATTGGTGATGCACTAAATAAGTTCTTTTACATAATTGTGATAGGATGTGTTACATTATTTTTTTTGGCACAAATTTGCGTGGTATATTTCGTTGCGTGACCGTTTTCACAAATAAATATTTATTTACTATTTTATGTGCTAAATCATTATTTTTAAATTATATACCATTCACGCAAAATCTTTATATACAATAAAAAACATTATACTGAAATATCTCATCAATCACTTTCTAAATATCGATCTAAAGCAGATACATTTGTAACAAGTTGAGATTATAAATCCCAACTCCCAACCATATATGCTCATTGTTTGGTGTAGAAATAAATTCCAACTTAATTGCTCAGGTTTTTCAAATCTAAAAACATGGAATCGGAACCGAATCGTGTAATGGGCTAGGCGGTTATCGTTCACTTGGAACCGCTGATTCTACAAGTTTCAACTATTTTTTTTATAATACAATAAATTGAAAAGGTAGAAAATAATGGATACTAGTATTTTACGCTATTCAATCAATATGGACGATCGGGTAAAAAAAAAGGACAGAAACAGACGGTTTGAAACTTAGAACGGCCGGAATAATTTATATGGTGTTACATGTTAAGGTTGGAAATGAAAAAAGTTACGTACTAACATGCAAGTAATTTATATGATGTTGAAATCAACGAAATGTGATTTTTTTTTTTTTTTAAGGAAACCAACCAAAAGAGAGTTTAGCAATATAAGTAGTAATACAAACATATATTCTAAAAGTATGATAGTGTAGGTTAAAAAAACTAGAATTATAAGCATTAAATCAATGCAAGAAAAAAGTAGACAAGTTTAATTTGTGTTTGAAATATTGTACATGATGCAAACATTGCACTCGTGGGTGATCGACGTCGACGTTAAGCTAATATTTACATATATTTACATTCTATCAAAATGAGATTTACTTACTGTCTGACCAACCAAGATGCAATTTCAAAAAATATATATATTTACATAATGACGATGAGATTTACTTAGTGTCTAACCAACCAAGATACAAAAATCAAGAAAACAAATAACACAGCTTTATTATACATATTTTGATCAGCTTAGATTAAGTTGTGTGACCCAAATTCATGAGTATTCTCACAAATGAAGCTAACGAATAAAGAATGTTTTTTAAAATTAAACTGTTTAGCCCTTAATAACAAGTATTAATGCATTTTTCCATTAAAGTCTTCATATTATAGTAATGAATTATTAATCAATAAAGAGTTCAATAAAACCATTAAATAATAAACAAAACAAAACAAAACAAAATTTATTTCTGCACCCAAATCATAGATATATTCAAAATATAAAATTTGGGTTAACACGTCAAGAAAGGTGCTGTCGAACCTAGTATATATGTAATGTGTGTGAAGCCATGCATCATGCATCGTGAATTATATATCCAACATGTAGCATGCAATTGTATAATAAAAAAAAAAGCTGCATGCTTAATTTGATCTTTTTCCCTACTTTTGATTAAAGAATGTCAATATTGATTATTTAATTTTTTTAGAGCCCACCTCCATGACTACATAAGCCTAGCTAATTATTATTAATAGTGCACACGAATTTAATTTAGGCAATTAATTAACTATTGTTGAAAAATTATGTTAGGTAATGTTGACAAGTAAAATAATAAAATTAAAGAACATGATAATTAGTAACTAAAACAAATTAACCGAAGCTAAAATCAATCAAATTAATGAAGATGGATTTAATATATATCTGCTTCCACTGAAATCCATAGCAAAATTTGTTCGAAAATTAGCCATTCGTCATACCAATCGATTAGTTTGTTAATTTGTTTTACTTATCTATCATGTTCTATTATATATTTAAGTATAAATACGTGCAATCAATTGCATTCAAGTATCATTCTATAATTTAAAGTTTAAATAAAACAAAACGTACAAAATTTAAAGAATGGCGTATCAGATGTTATCTATATATATTCTGTTCTCATACTTTTTTTTTGCTCTCATACTTAAATGTCGTATCTTATTACTATAATAATAAATAAATTTTAACTTGATTAATTAATATAATAACAAAAGTGATGAGGACGAATTACAATATATAGTTGCAACACTAATTACCTCGAAAACTTCACTTACTCATTGGATTTTACTCCATAATTATTTTTAATTAATATATAATATATACATTTGTTCAGAAAATGATCATTTCGTTGGAGAATACATTGCCTAATATTTTATTTATTAATTAAAACGGAGACACCAACGCGTACAGGAATAGTTTTTAATTTCTTGGAATATTATCTACACATAAAATAATTCGAATTGGGCCGGCTTTTACTGCCACCTTCTCAACTAATTTTATTTTTATTGCATTTATATAACACTATATCATTTCTACGTTTCTACCATATATACATATCTAATAATAAAATATTGTATTAAAATTAGAAATTATTTATTTTTTCTTTCTCAAACAACCTAACACGAAGCAGCTGGTAGAGTGCATGACTTTCAACTGGATTAAATTGCGCCCAACAATTTGCTTTGTGTAATAGTACATTTGAAATTATTAACAACATTTAATATATCAAAAATGAAAAATATATAATATATAATATCAACAATTTACTTTTAAAATGATACACTATATGAATATTTTTTAAAAATTAATTCAATTTAGCTTAAAAGGGTTAATATTTTTATTAAAAAATGATAACGATGTCAGACTAGTTTTAATGAAACTTTAATTAGTTAACCAAATCTATGTTCCTTAATTGGTTTGTAATAGTGTAATTACTAACCTAACCTATGATGTGATAGGTTGCCTAATCTATAAATGTGAAGATTACAAGGGGAATGTTTGTTTTGGGATTAATTATGTAGGATGGGGAAATCCTAGATGGGGAAATCTTGTATGGGATGAATAGTAATTGTGTGTGTTTGTTTTGAGATTTTGAGTAGGAATTTTTTTTTTTTTTTGAGTAGGATGAGATGTAACTTTATGTCAAATCAAATTGTGTGAGTGTAGTTGGATGGGATGTAATAGTAGAATGTAATAGTAGGATGTATAGGTATTTTTTAGGGGTGGATGTAGTTGGATGGGAAAATTCGAATGTGAAATTCCGAAGTAGAACAAGGACGGGTGAATCCCAAAACAAACATGCCCGAGATGTTTGTAAACGAAGTTTATGACCGGACAGAAAGAGTATAATTTTATTTTTGAATAATTAACTAATACTATCTTCATTCCATATCAGTTTTTACACTAATCTAAATACAAAAATTAAGAAAAAGTAACAATGTAAGGGTATTGTGGTGTTAAATAAATGTATTGTGAAAAAAAATATAATGACATAAAAGACAAATGAGTGATAGAGATTTTTTTTTAGAATAAGAAAACTAACGTGGAACACACTAAAAAGATCTGTGTGAAAATTGATTTGGAAGTTGAGATAGAGGGGGTACTATATAATACTCCCTCTGTTTTTAATAAGTGAAGTTTTCGTGAAATTTATTGGAATTAAGAAAAAGTATATATTGTATTAGAGATATTATGTATTAGAGATTAGAGTTTACTATTATATATCTTGACCCACAAATTAACCTAAAGTCCATTCCTACTTCCTTGTATATCTTGATCCACAAGTTAACCTAAAACTCGTGTTTATAGTTTAATCTAAAAGCTCATTATGTAATCTATATATACTTATTCTCATTGTTAATAAAATAATTTTTCCATTCATACATTCTCTACACGGTATCAAGAGTTTTTTTAGGCTAACGCCTCTTTTTTTATCCTCACGGTCACACCTCCATCTCCGAGATTTAGGAATATTTTCCCATCTCCCAAATCCTATTTTTTTCTTTTTCTTCAGGCTAACGCCTCTTGTTCGATTCTCACGATCACACCTCCATCTTCGAGATTCAGGAATATTTTCTCATCTCCCAAATCCTATTTTTTCTTCTTCTTCAGGCTAACGCCTCTTTTTCGATCCTCACGATCACACTTCCATCTCCGAGATTCAAGAATATTTTTCCATCTCCCAGATCCTATTTTTTTCTTCTTCTTCAGGCTAACGCCTCTTTTTCGATCCTCACGATCACACCACCATCTACGAGATTTAGGAATATTTTTCCATCTCCCAGCTCCTATTTTTTTTTCTTCTTCAGGCCAACGCCTTTTTTTCAATCCTCACGATCACACCTCCATCTTCGAGATTTCAGGAATATTTTTCCATTTCCCAGATCCTATTTTTTTTTTCTTCTACAGGCTAACGCCTTTTTTTTTTTTCCGATCCTCACGATCACACGTCCATCTACGAGATTCAGGAATATTTTCCCATCTCCTAAATCCTATATTTTTTTCTTCTACCTTTTCAAGATTAGGTCTATTTGATCTCTTCTTCATTAAACCCTACAAAAAAAAAAAAAAAAAATCCACACACATCCCTCCATGCATCAACTCCTTCTGTTGTTCGCCTTCGATACTAAGGCTTATGCCTCGTTTATTTTTATTTTCTGATCTCGGGATCACCAAAATACACCAAGATTTGGTTAGCAATACTGCTATCAATTCTTCTCCTAAAAAATTCTTCTCCTCAAGTTGTTGCATACGCCCAAGAGAATTCACTCTCTTCTGCAACAACTCATCAAGAACGAGACCACGTTCATACATTCTCTACATATTGACATATATGTATATCCTTAATTAATAAATCATGTCTCTAATCACATTAATTTTCTAAATTAAAGAAAGTGTATAATTGAAACAAACAATGTAAGAAAATGTTAAAACATCATTTAATTGTGTATAAGAAAAAAAATAAATTAAAACTTCACTTATTAAAAAAATGGAGAGGGTACAATTAAAAAAAAATCATATTTTTAATATAAAGTATATATAAAATATTTTAAAATATAAGATGTTGTAAATAAAAATTAGAATAGAATACAAATCAGATTTAAACGAATATTTGAATAATTTATTGAACCAAATCAAATATTGCAATAGTTATTTCGATTCGATACATTTACATCCGATCGAAGAGTAACAGCAACTCATTTACAACGTTACGTGTCGAACCAACAAAATGAATCACTACCAACCAAAACTAAATTGGCAAACACACAATCATCATTTCCACAATAACTTGCTTACCATCCACTTCTACAAAACTTCTCTCATATACACACTCAGTTTCACTATAATTTTTTCATTATTATTTTTTAGATGTTCCATAATAAATTTTTCATTCTATATTTAACATATTATTTTATCTCTTTAAATCACATCACGTATACTATGTCTTTATTATATATTTTGTCTCATATTCATCTATTCTATTATTTTATCATATTCTTTAATTAAAATATTTAAAAAAAAAGAAAAAACTTATAATAGGACAGAAAAAGTATTAAATTAAGGAACTTATTTTTTTTTTATTACAAATTTACCCAGATGGAAAAAGAAGATGTATAAAAAGAGAATTTTTTAGAAATACAATATTTAATGAGTAATTTAGAGGGAAAGTTAAAAAAATAACTAAATCACAAACATTTTAATACAAAATTTAAGTTAAAAGCACCAACCATATAAAATGGATGGAGTATGTTTTATTTTTATCTGGGAAATACTAGTAGTATGTATTTATTGAAGCTCCATGTTGCATCTCAAAAAACAAGTACAATTATATGTAATTGCGACTTTGAAAGATAAAAAACATCGATGCAAGGTCCGAAAAATTACACTTATCCGTTAAAGAACTATATGTCTAAGTTTCTAACTGACAAATTGCAATTTTAGGCTATTTAAAATTTTAATTGTCCACAAATTTATTAGATGAATTTGACATGTAAGATTATTTTTTTATACTCCGTATATATTTTTGTGAAAATATGAAAATTATGTGTAACGAAATCCTAATGTTGTTCAATTTCCATTCAATGCCGCTCCCAAAGAGTCACTATATTCTCACACATGATATATATATATATATATTTTATTACATGTATAATAATGAGACATGAATAGCAAGATATCAAACATAATGTTATATATTAATTGTAAATCTTCATTGGGTTACTTGTATAAAAAAAATTATTACTTCTAGGTATAGGTTTATCACAATATATATTTTCAGTTTCAAACACCACTTTTTTAAAATTTGCAATTCATTTTTCAATTAAATTTTAGTTTGACATGGTATTAAATTGGAAAGAAAAAGATGTGTTGGAATAATTGATCAACACCTCATGCATGGTGATGGTTTTTTTTAGGTAATCAACCCATTTTGATACTTATAATTTACTTTGAAGTCAACGACTACTTTACATATATTTCAAACTAAAATTAATAAAATAAAAATAAAGCTGGCCCGATAATGAATATAACTAATTATATATATAGTTCATATAATATAAATTTGTGCCCATTCATTCGGACACCGAGACAATTTGACATATTAATGTGATTATATTAATTAAATGTATGAAATAAATTAAATTAAACATATAATGTCAATGTATTAAATTATATGAAAGTGGAATTCATAAAGATAAAAACAATTACAAATAAAGTTTATTATTTAATTAAATATAAAGTTAATTAAATGAAAAAAATGAATTATATGTATTTACATACAATTTAACGTGATTTGCACATTATTTCGAGATCAAGTTGATTATGATCGCTTGACACATTTGAGGAAATTGCAATTATGCATGTATATGGTCAAGGACGGAGCCCCCCACCAATTTTTATATATATATATATATATATATATTTTTTTTTTAATAGTTATATATTATTAAAATATTATTAATATAATTAATGGAAATATAAATATTATTTTCATTTTGAGACATAGTTATTAAATTTAATCGAACATGTTGTACATTTATAATTAACAGTACTACTCCCTCCGTTTCTAAAAAGTTTGCAATTGATGGAATGAAGTTTAAGAAAAAAGTGTAATAATTAGAGTCTTGAAGATAATTTTATAAAGGATATTGAGTGTATGATGACCCAAAAAATAATGTATAAAGGATAAATACGTGTATATCGTGAGAATGACTATGCAAACTTTTCAAGAACGAAGGTAATATATTGTATGAATTATAGAATATTGAAACACATTAATGTATTATTTTAATAAAGACATTTATCGTTCAAGTAAAGTAGTGCGAATAGTAAAATTTTCAAATAAGGAATGAAAATAATAAAATTGAACAGTCCGAAAAGGAAAATAGGATTAATTATAAAATTGGACAGAGTGAGTAATATTTTATCTTTAAAATAATGTAAATCGGGCCCCCCTACCTAAGTTTTCTGGCTCTGTCACTGTATATGGTATCAATAGCACACCATGAACTGTTTTTCTACCTGATTTGCGAATTTTTTTTAATGCTCCAATTTTATTATTTTCATTCCATTTTTTAAAATAATAATATTCACAGTTTCATACTATTTTATTTTGACTCTACGCCCATCATTTATTCACTTTATTTATAAACATTCAATTTATTTAGAGCAATACTTGTGTGAAATATTTTACACATGAACTGTGTCTAATTAAGACATTTAAAAAGAAAAATCGCAAATCAAAAAATTGAATTCGGGTTGCTAAAAAAAACGTGGATAACGAATAAGTGGTTTACTACATGACTAGTATATTGTGAGTACATGACCAATTTACCACAAATTTACCTTAATTATCTATATATATATATTTCATGTATAAAATATTTTACATAATTTTTATTTATTTATTTTATAAGTGCACTACATAATATTCCATCCTACCTTCCACATACATTTACTTTATACACCAACTAAATTAATTACTTATTAAAATTTGTGTCTAAATAAATGAGTATATATAATTAATTTGGAGGGAGGAAGTATATATTTTGTGCAAGTATTTGGTAAACTTAATTACTCACAAAATAGGAGATCCGAATGTAACAATTTTTTTTGTCATATTCTAAGGAAATTAAAAATGGTAAGTCAAGAAATGAAAACCCCATTAATAGAGGGACATTAATTAGTAATCCCATGAGGAGATTTGGAAAAACATAATCTTCGGAAGGAAATAAAATTTATTGCATTGAACACAAATGTCATAATTTTATATATACTATATTTATCTAAATATTGATGGCATTATAATTATTATTAACAAAACAATTTTTTTTACAATTATATATTTTTATTAACTAGTCAATCTAGCTAATCCAAAAATACAAATTGGAGTCAAAATTAAAATGAAAATCTTCTTGCAGCCACAATATGAATTGAATATATATAAATCATACCAGAAAACAAGTTTTATGCGGTGGATCCATTCTAAGTTTTATGGTGGTGCAAAATTAGTTATGTCTTTAATTTGAAATTTTAAAAATGGTTTATTTTTTATGTACAATTAAAAAAAATTACACCTAAAAGTCTAAAACCAGGCTTATATTGGGAATATTAATATATACACATAGGGAAGAATTATTTTTTTCCAAAATATTTGTCATGTTTTCCTGAAGAATTAAATATCATATTTCAATTTCATTCATATTTTTTTATGGTAATAATATGCTTTAAATGATCATCGTAGATGTCACATTTACCTACATGTATTGCCTTTTAATTTCCTAAACGAAATATAAACGGAGACAAATGAAGTAATTTAATATGATGCTTAAATTTATGACTCTATACAAATTATATTTTTAAACAAAATAAAATATAATATTAAAATGAACATCATAAAAAAGACTCTCTTATACAATTCTTTAAAAAAGAAAAATATTAAAGGTAGATAATCAAGAGCTAGAACAGAAAAATATAAAAGATAGATAACTAGGGTGCACAACATGCACTCGAGTCCATAGCAGACCAACCCAAAATGTAAATATATATTCCATCAGCCTCAAGTTAAGGTTAAGTGCTTATTTTACTATTTTATTTTAGGATATCTTGGTTAAAATATATATGTTCATTTTTCAACACTACATTATCTCTTTTTACCTTTTTTACTTTCTATCATTCTTTACATTTTCTCTTTCTTACATTTTTTTAATTTTTTTCTATTCCCTTTGTCGATAGATATTTTCACACTATTCATATTAAGACATCTCATACTAATTTACACATAAAAAAATACGGAGTAAGTAATATTTTCATAATCTCAACCCTTAAATTTTATATATATTTATCTATATGTCATTACTTTTTTCATACTCAATCTACTTTTTTTTTTTTTACTTTACTCATAAAAGTTCATAAAACCACCCCTCAAACATTACTCATTACACCTTTATCTTGCACTTATTTTTAAATGTGATCAATCTCAAGGATGCAAATTCAAAACAGAATGAGTATTTCATGACTATATCTGATGGAGCATTATACACTTTCTACATTTGTCTATAAGTTTTTCATTATGTCATTTTAATCTGTCTGTCTATAAATTTTTCATACAATATTTTACATTTTTTAAAAAAAATTTATCTTACATTTTTTTCTCTCTCAATTACAGTAAAACCTCTAAAAAAGAATACTCTATTAAGGAATAAACTCTCTTTAAGAATAAAAATTCATGGTCCCAACTTGGGACCAGTTATAATTTGGAATAAACTCCATATTATCATAATTCATATTTTTTCAAGTCCTAACATAAAGAAATACACCTCCATTTAGAAATAAATCATAATAATATATATAATTTTACAATAGATTTAAGTTGATTTAAAATACTTGTTCAAGGTTAATTGTGACAATGATTTAACATTTTGTGTTGTAACCTTATCCTTGAACTTGCGTGTGCGCATTAGCTCGTCCACATGACCACCTTCTTGTTGAACCCAAAACATTTCCAACTTGTCGAGTAAGCTTAAAGCTTCTTCACATGAAACTTTTTGTACTTCATATGATTTGATGTAATTGATAAAAAAAATGTATTATACATAATATTTATAGATGAAAAAATTAAAGCAATCAAAAGCAAGTACATGCATCTATGGTGGGTGACTCTTGAGTATTGTCTTTTCATATTACGTGAGTAAATTAGTTCAATTAAGTTCAACACATTACATCATGTACATGTATCTACTAATTATACCATTATATACTATACATGCATTTAAAAAAAAAAAAAAAAAACCTTAGGGCATCTCCAATGGGGGTAGAAGTCCCATGTGGATTTCTACTCCTAACTCAAATCAAGGGTAGAAGGGGTTGGGGAGAAAATGATGTGGAGGAGAGAGGAGGAATTGGGCAGGAGAACTTCTACCCAAGTAGAAGTAAAATTAGGAAAAAAGAGAGAGTGGGATAGAGGGAGAGTGAACAACAAATAAGAAAAATAGGAGAACAAGTTGGAGAGTGTAACTCACTTGCGAGAGTGTGCTTTAATGTGGTCCCAACACTTTTTTATTTGCATTTTTTTTTTTTTTTGGTAGAATGCATTGTGAAGGTAGAAGTTTTTTGAGATAGAAGAAAGAAACTTTTGAGGTGACACATATGGCACACATGTGTCAAACTTAAAACCAAAAAATTCTAACCCGCACTGTGGATGCCCTTATAACTCTATTTAGGAATAACCCCCATTTAAAAATATTTTTTTGTGATCCTAAGATATGACTATAGAGAGGTTTTACTGTACATTACTTGTACTATACAATATTTATTATTTAATCATTTTTTTAAAAATAAAATAGTGAAAAACTTATATATCAAGAGGAAGAGGAAGTACATATTGACAAGCGGTTGGAGATAAGGTCTAGTCTATTATGCTAGATATCCAACACCTTTTTTGGCATGAGGCCACCGCTATTTTTTATTTCTTATAAACTTTTTATACCTATTTTTATTTTCTTATAATTTTTTAATTTAAAATAAACTACACGTAATTAGATAAAAAAAGTTATCCGTCAGTGTCACCCTACATAGACAAAATCGGAAGTCGGCCACCCCTCTCCCCTTCCCACTCTAAATTGTCCGTATTTCATTACCAAATATTCTCTAAAAACAAAACTAAATTTAAAAAATAAATAAAAGGAAATTTCGGATTTTACGGAATTCTCATCGGCGAAAATCAATGCCAACAATTCTACTTTTCCCGTCACATGCACAGCCGCCCCTGCGGCGGTGATAATTTTCCGGCGGCCTCCATTGTATGTAATTTAACTTTTGAGAGAATTTTTAGAAGGAATGAGTTCGAGTCCAATCGGGGCCTCCGTCGTCGGCGGCGGCGGAGGTGGTGGTTGGCGGTGGCCAAACGGCAATGGAGGTGGGAAGAGCAATAGCATTATTACGAAAAATGGAAATGGGAATCCGAATAATGAGTCGTGCGTTTTGTCGTCAACTTTTGCGTATTTCTTGCTTTCGTTTGTCGTTTTGGGCTCAATTGGGAGTTTGTACGCTCGGTACGTGCTCGTCGCTAACGTGCGCACGGGGATCGGTTGCCAAGATGATAGCGAGGGCTCCTGGGCTTTGGGCATTTTCTACGGCGATTCCCCCTTTTCTTTAAAACCCATTGAAGATGTAAGTTTTTTTTTTTTAAATTTCTGAATCATCAACAAAATCGGAAGTTTGTAGATATTCAATTATTCATGAGGAATGCAAGAGCCAACTTTAGTACATAGGGGGTTTTATTTAGATTTATTGGATTTGTTGTTAATATATAAAATTGAAAATTGTTGTTGGCAGATGAATATATGGAAGAACGAGAGTGCAGCGTGGCCTGTAGCCAATCCAGTGATCACTTGTGCCTCTCTTTCTGATGCTGGATTTCCCAGTAACTTTGTTGCTGACCCCTTTCTTTATATACAGGTTTTTCTCTTAAACAAATCACTATTTCTTTTCAAGAACCTGTCAAGTTTATTTTTATGTAAATTGCTATTGTATGAGTGGTTGAAGAATTTGCAACAAATTAGTGTGTATTGGTTCTGTTTCTAATCCTCATAGTGGAATCATTTGAGTAACTTATTGGGACGTCACTTCCAACCGACTTCGTGTCGAGATGAATCACAGAAATAAGTAAATTTAAGGTGTAAATTGGATGTTGAAGATAGGATTTTCTTGGATGTTGCTTTCCATTAGGATCTAAGCATATTCTTGCCCTTAAGACAGTGTGGACCCTTCTTTTGTCTAAGAAAGAAGACATGAATTCTTGAGATCTGGAATAAAGAGTTCAAACCTAGTGGCCCCCTATCATGTATAATTCAACATTCTTACTTGGAATGTCATTATGTTAAAAGCCTTTATCATAAATTGACGGTTCAAAATTAACAATGTTAATGTTCTGCTTATATATTCTCATGAAAGGGCTTGCATAACTGTGTGACTCTGGTGACTGTCGGATTTTTCTTGTCAGTTTGTATATGAAAATGAGTTGACGATTGTTCTGATATACTAAGGTTTGAGTTCTTTGAAGGTTAACTATTCTAGGAATTTGAATTGTGGTACTATTGTGTTAATTGTGACCTCTGTTTGCTTAACTTCCTTTGTATGGGTCACTTAAAAACATCGGTTCTATTCATCTATGGGCATTATGGCCGAATAGTTAATGATATGATTTAGAATTCTCGAAGTTTTAATGTTAAAGATGGATGAGACTAATGTGATGATTACATCTTCTCTCAAAATATATATTACATCTGCTTTCATTTATGCTTGATTTTCAAATCATTTAATGAGAAATCTTGTGAATTGTTGATTAGATTTGTATCTCGTTTAAAATCTGCGTGTCTTTGTCGTATTTAGCTGAATAATACCAAACTCTGACATGCCCAAATTATATCTTGTAATTAAGCAATAATCCATCCTGAACCGTTAACACTTACGCGACAGTTGTCTACTCATTCATCTGTTCATTTCTGATCAAGCTCTTGATCCCCTTTTTGTAATAAAAAGAAAAAGTCTTAGCATCTTAATCTTCAAGTGCTGACTAGTGGCTCTAAGATGGCTTTGTCAGTTGATATTAGAATAGGTGTTCGAGAAAGATAGAAAAACTTTATTAAGTGTTTGGATAACAGAACTAATGGACACTTGAGAAACTTGATAAGTTCATAAGTTAAACTCGTAAACATGATAAGACAGTTTTTCTTATGTGTTGAAACTTGAAACACATTTGAATACCATTTTATGCTTCTTGTTGATGTTATGTCATGCCCTTCTTCATTTCATTTGGAAAATGAAAATAAATGTACTTGTTACATTGGGAGGAGAGGAACAAAGAAGGATGGGATCAATCGATTCTTAATGGAAATCCTAACAATGAAGGTTGCGGGTAGAAAAGTAAAAAGGTTATTTTCATAATTGCACATCAAACCCCAAATATTATAGCATATGAATTTTAGGCTGCACGGTCTCTTGCGTGCTCATTTCTTGGTTCTCACATTAAAATTCTGTGAATATGCTCATAACTTGATGGATGATCACATTATTCAGGGTGATATCATTTACCTTTTCTATGAAACGAAAAATCCAATCACAATGCAAGGAGATATTGGAGTTTCAAAAAGTACAGACAATGGAGCAACATGGCAGCAGTTGGGTATTGCTTTGAATGAAGATTGGCATCTCTCCTATCCATACGTCTTTGACTACAATGGAATCGTAAGATCTCAACTTTCTAAACATCATGTTTATTCATCATATCTTGTGAATTTATAGAATGTGCTGCATCAATGCAGCTCGGTGGTGTTTATTTAATTTCAAATTTTAATTCTTTCCCGCAGATATATATGCTGCCTGAAGGAAATGAGAAGGGAGATCTTCGCCTCTATCGTGCAACTGACTTCCCCTTGAAATGGACGCTCGATAAGATTATGATGAAAAGGCCGCTTGTTGATTCTTCAATAGTTCCTCATGATGGGAAATTCTGGCTTTTTGGTTCGTATCACAATGGGATTATCACCAAGAGAAATGGTCAGCTGGAGTTATGGTATAGCACATCTCCTCTTGGTCCTTGGAAACCTCATAAAAAGAACCCCGTATATAACACAGATAAGGCCTTGGGAGCTCGGAGTGGAGGTAGGCCTTTCGCGTATAAAGGAAATCTTTATCGTATTGGTCAAGATTGTGGTGAAACGTATGGGCGTAGGACCCGTGTTTTCAGAGTAGAAGTTTTGACGACTGATGAGTTCAAAGAAGTTGAGGTCCCGCTGGGTATTGAAGAGTCAATAAAGGGAGTAAACGCTTGGAATGGGGCCCGCAACCACCACCTAGATTTACAGCAGCTCAGTTCGGGTGACTGGATTGCCGTTCTTGATGGGGACCGTGTCTCGTCCGGAGATAAATTTCGTAGATTCGTTCTTGGCTCTGGTTCGGTTCTTGCTGTTTCGGTTTTGATTGTACTTTTTGGTATACTATTAGGATTTGTAAAGTGTATAGTTCCCTTAAGTTGGTGCCCTCACACTATGGGAAAGAGAAGTGACACAGTCTTGGCTTGGGAGAGGCAGAATTTATCGTCCAAGCTGCGAGTTTTTTGCAGTCGTTTGAACCGAGCAAGCTCGGCTCTTCGTGCTAGAGTAAGGCCGAACTTGTGCACGGGAACCGTTGTACTTACTTTAATGGTTTTGGCTACTGTGACGCTGACATGTGCTGGAGTTAGTTACATTTACGGCGGAAGTGGTGCCGAGGAACCCTATCCGTTTGACGGTCAATATTCACAGTTCACTATGTTAACGATGACGTTCGATGCTCGATTGTGGAACTTGAAAATGTACATAAAGCATTACTCAAGATGCTCGTCTGTGCGCGAGATAGTCGTGGTTTGGAACAAAGGCATACCTCCGAAGCCAAGCGATTTTGATTCCGCCGTGCCGGTTAGGATTCGAGTTGAGGAAAAAAACTCATTGAACAATCGTTTCAAGGTGGATCCACAGATCAAGACTCGAGCAGTTCTCGAGCTCGATGATGATATCATGATGAATTGTGATGATGTTGAACGCGGCTTTAGGGTATGGCGTGAGAATCCGGAACGGATCGTCGGGTTTTACCCGCGGTTCGTTAGTGGGTCCCCGTTGGCGTATAGAGCCGAGAAGCATGCTCGGAAGCACAACGGGTACAACATGATTTTGACCGGGGCAGCTTTCATCGATACTTGGGTTGCATTCGAGAGGTATTGGAGCGAGGAAGCCGCTCCGGGTAGGGCATTAGTGGATAGCTATTTCAATTGTGAGGATGTGTTGATGAACTACTTGTATGCAAATGCGACGACTTCGCCTACCGTAGTCGAGTATGTCCGGGCTGCGTGGGCGATCGATACGTCGAAGTTTTCAGGAGTTGCTATTAGCAGGAATACTCAAGCTCATTATGGGGTGAGAAGCAAGTGTTTAAATAAGTTTGCTGATATGTATGGCAGTTTGAGTCACAGGAAGGTGGAGTTTAGCAGGAGAAAGGATGGGTGGGATGTATAGTGGATTAAAGTTTGACAATTTGCAATTGCTCCCCTTTTTTATTTTTTTAAATTTAAATATAATTTTTGTTAGTGCAATATTTGTTCTTAGGGCAGAAGTTGTACCTCTAGCTGCTTATCTTAGGGCCTTTTGGCCTCTATAGTTTTGATCAAATCTAAGGGATTATTATTTATTTTTGGATGAGAATGGTGATACCATTTTTTTTTTCTTGTTTTTCTATAGGAAGAATTGGGATAATTGCATTTTACAAAAATACACATTAAAACTCAACTCATTATTACATTTTTTTTAAATATATGTTTCCATCTATCTATAAATTTATTATTGAGACGGATGGAGTATTAGTTGTGTGTTCTAAAACCACTTCGTTATGATTAGTTTTTTGAGATTTTTTTAAGGGTTATAAGGTTAGATCAGTAAATAAGACCACAAATGTAAATAAACTAAGACGTTCAAGATCTTTCAATTCAAGTCGAATTAAATTAAATAAACTATCTCAGTCCAGTTATGAGAAAGGTGAAAAGACAAGTGCATACAACCCTCAACACTAAGTATTTTCGTATCAAGAAAATTAGAGATAAAATAAAAGACATATCCACAAAAATTCCGAGAATCAACCAACACAAGTAAAAACTAACAAAGCAGGTCTCAAAAAGATAGGAAAACCACACCCAGCTTGAAAAACTATAAGAAGACAAAACAAAAACAAATTTTAAAAAAGGATAGAAACTGTACCAAGTATGAAATTCTTCACAAAAAAAAGAGACAAAATAAAACTGGTACAACAAAGAAGTGAAAACATACAAATATAGATTAATACAGATTATAAGGAATCGAGTTGACTAGTAAACTTTGGGATTTTTTTTTTTTTGTAATTTTTTTTCGGAAATGTGTATGTTGAAAAGTGTAAGTTATTATAACTAAAATGTGCAATACAATATTATTGAAAAGTGTAACACATTTTTTTATTAAAAAGTGTAAGTCACTATACTTGAAAAGTGCAACACAATTTTTAATGAAAAGTGTAAGTCATTATAACTAAAAAGTGCAAGTCAGTATAATTGAAAAGTGCAACACAATATTTAACGAAAAATGTAAGTTATTATAATTGAAAAGTGCAACACAATATTTCTGAAAAGTGCATGTTGATGCGGCTAAAATATGTCGCCCTATGAGGTGACGACACGTGGATAAACGATGAGTTATCCTCACTAAATATTTATATTCATTTTATGAGATTATTAATACACCCTTGATTATATATTTTGTAAATAGTTCAATGGGCCTCTTAGAAGTCCAATTGTAATGAGAACAGGTCGATGAAGTGGCCCAACTTGATAATACTCCCTCCGTCCCACAGGAATTTGCACACTTTCTATAAATGGATGTCCCATACGAATTTGCACACTCCATAAAAGGAAATATCTTCATAATCCTCACCCTCAAAATATACTCTTATTTACCCATATGCCATTATTTTTCCACACTCAATCTACTTTTTACTTCACTTTATTCATAAAACTTTACAAAACTACCCCTCAAAATATCACTCATTACACCTTTTCTTACACATTTCTTAAATTGTGTGCCCACCCAAGTGTGCAAGTTTCTATGGAACGGAGGGAGTAGTAAAGAGAAGTGGGCCCGAGCCCTGAAGAAATGAATGAAAGAGATAGGCCTAACCCTCGGCCCATATCCCTAGCCCAAGCCCAGGGATAGCCCTCGGCCCATATTCTTGGCCCAAACACAGAACTACTTAGACTGAGTCTTAGTCAAGAAGAGGCCTCCGATTTCGGAGAGAAGTTATAGCTGGGAAATAGTAATTGAGGCCGAGTATCTAGGGAGATGGGCTGGAATGAGGAAGATGGGCCCTAGACCGAGTCTAGGGGAAGGTGGTTGAGGAAAAGGGGAAAAGAATACCTTTTCCCCAAGGTACGTTCTTAATAAGTCTTAATTCATTCAGTACATATTCAGACTGATACATTATTCATAAAATACACATCGACATTTTTACACACGATCAAGCTCAAGCACACGAAATACCTTGAAATGCACATCATTCTTATGAGAGCTCTCCCTCCATTTGGGAAGCTCCTCTTTGATTCTCCCGAGAGCATATCTGACTTGAGCGTCGGAGATTCCACGTCGAAATCCCCTCCAACGTGTTTTTGCAGGTCTTTGAGAGCTTGGAAGAAGTTTATTCGCGAGGAATCTTATTCAGAAGCGGTGATTCAAGCCCGAGAAGTCCTAATCCGGCCTACCAGATTCAATATCATATCTCGTCAATTTTTGACGCAACACACGTTTATATAACTAAAAGGCGCAATATAACATTACCAAAAAATGTACGTCAATATAACTAAAAATATTATTTTGAAAAGTGTAACACCAAAAGTTTTAATGAATATTTGTATATTAATTCCTAATACTCTCAAATTATCACCTCTTAGCCTTTGGGGAGGAGGCCCATCGAGTGAACAACTTAAATGGGTGGAGTTGCTTCCAACTGGAATCGAACCCAGATCGTTTGTCTGGAGGCTCTGATACCATGAAAGAATCTCGTCTCATCTAAAAGTCCGAACTTGTAGAGAGGTGGATAATTAATTCTTGTATTCACTCGATGGGTCTCCTCCCCAAAAGGTAAGAGGTGATAATTCGGGCATACGACTGAGGGAGAGTATTATGAATTAATATACAAGAATTAATTCTCCACTTCTCTACAAGTTCGTACTTTTAGATGAGAATTTACTTTTAGATGAGACAAATTCTTTTATGGTCTGAGTTCGATTCCTACTAGAAGCAACTCTACCCATTTAAATTATTCATAAAATAGTATGAATATTGGAGTATTATTTTTAAAAAGTGGATGAACATAATGAAATTAGACATTTAAAAAAGAAAAGCGTGAATAATAAAATTGAAGAAACAAATATCATTTTAATAACATAAAACAGTCGAAAAAAAAAGATTTTATTAAATAGAAATTCCTATAATACAAGGAATAGTAAAATCAATAAATAAAACTTGAATAAAATAAGAAATAAGTACAAGTGGAGCTAAATTCATGGTGTGTGCATATGTTTGATAGCATTGATCGACGAAATTAAGTGAAAAAACCAATGAGAAGATGGCCATCATTCAATTTCATGTGCTCTTCCATCTCCATACATGCAAACACACATTTCCATTCAATTCATCCCACCTTTTTCCATTTTTGGGGCCTTGCAAAATTCATAAAGCTCTCACCTTTTTTCTGCCAAAATTTCAAAAAAAGAAAAACGTATTCACATCTACGTACCAAGAATGCATCATTTGCTTTATTGGGCCTCCACGAATTATAAGATGGTAGCTTTATCACATATATGCTGAATCTTGATCTCAGTTCAACGGTCTTCCCCTTCCTTTTCTATTGGGGCTTCTGAAAACAAATTCAAGATTTCCCCCCTTTTTAGTGAGAGAAAGCTGAAAGTATGTGTATGTAGGTAGATATGTTAATGTGTATACGAAATTTTGTGGGATTGTTTTGTTCTCTGCATGTAAGTGATAGTTAGAAATTTTTGGGGGAAATAATGATGGGGGAAGAAGGAGAAAAAATGGAGAAGGAATTTGATTCAAAGATGGGGATTGAGGGCAATAGTTCTTCATCCAATGTTAGTAATAATAATAGTCATCGTCCTGAGAGATCTAAGAGCTTTGTGTTTAAAGCACCTCAGGAGAATTTTAGCATTCAAGATTTTGATTTGGGGAAGATTTATGGTGTTGGTTCTTACTCCAAGGTCCAATCTTTTTCCCTGCTCCTTTTGTTTATCTTTTGTATGATATATGTATGTATGTATTGATGGATTTTTCATGCACAATTGTTGTTTCTTTGTATTTTGTACGATGGGGTCTCTTCTTATTTGCAATTTTGTTGTCTTGCCTGTTTTTCTTGTTTAGTTGGTTGGTTGTTTCCCTTGAAATGGCTATCTTAATGCAAATTCATCAATGTACATTTACCTCTATGAACGGAAATAAGCTTAAATTGAATTGGGAATTGCTCAATCTGATGTATTCTTATTGTTTAATTCACTAGTTTTATGCATAGGGAGGATAAGAGAAGGGGATACATATTTTTGTACCTGATTTATAATCGCCTTTTGAGCTTATTGTTGTGTACATAATTTCTACATTCTTCCAATAGTCTTGTAATTGGATCTTTGCATCAATATGTAGTTGAAGTCCTATTTGATAGTGCGATTGTTATTTTGCGAATCAAGAAGGGAATTACTGAACTATCAGGAGGTTACAAAAGCGTCTCCCTAAGAGTTTCGTTGGAGCCTAATTCAACAATTCAAAACGACTTCTTGAAAGAACTTATTACTATTTCAAGATGGTTTCAATTATTTGAAATTTGAGCAAGTTTGCAAGAATATGATAAGGGACTTTAGTGATCATGCTCATGATTTTCATAGCAACTTTTCTCTTGTCATTTTACATCACTTAATTGGATTTCTTCTAGATGGTTGACAAGTAAGCTGTCTATCTTGTGATGTCAACAGGTTGTTAGAGCTAAGAAGAAAGATACGGGGGTCATTTATGCTATGAAGATCATGGATAAAAAGTTCATCACAAAGGAAAATAAAACCGCTTATGTGAAACTGGAGCGCATAGTATTGGACCAATTAGATCATCCCGGCGTTGTGCGTTTGTTTTTTACTTTTCAAGATTCTTTCTCTCTCTGTGAGTATAGTTTGTTGCACTACTCCGTTTTTAGTCATTGATTTTTCTTGTGTGATGGGATACTGATATCCTGCATTTGGTATTCTGAAGACATGGCGCTTGAATCTTGTGATGGTGGAGAGCTTTTTGATCAAATAACCAGGGCAAGTTACTTATATAACTTAGGAGCATGCATATTGTTTATTAAAAAAAAATCTCATTGACTTTACTGGTGCAGAAAGGCCGTTTATCTGAGGAGGAGGCTCGTTTCTATGCAGCTGAAGTTGTTGATGCACTTGAATATATACACAGCATGGGATTGATACATCGGGATATTAAGGTAATTTACAACACATGAAGCTTTTCAATTGACGTATGGATAATGCTAATTGTTTCTAAAATGGCAGCCGGAGAATCTGCTACTTACTACAGATGGCCATATCAAGATTGCTGATTTTGGTAGTGTAAAGCCAATGCAGGGTAGTCGAATAACTGTCCTCCCAAACGCGGCATCAGGTACCATATTTTTTTTCAATATTATTATACTCGTATGAAATATAAGACAATGTTTGTTTTGGTTTATAGTGGATTTTAAATCCTGATAAAAACGTTTATTTTTGGATTTTAAGTGAGACGAGATTTAGCTTTATGTCAAATCAATGTGTAAGAGTGAATGATGTTGTGTTGATTGTAATGGTTAAATGATGTGAGTTACAGTATGATTTAAGTATACTGATGTGTAAAGAAATAGAATTGATTGTATTGTAAAGTGTGATAGTACTATAGTAGGTTTATGGGTGTTGTCTTGTAGTGGTGTTTTTTTAAAACTAGATTTCAAAATCCCGAAGTAGAACCGGATTTAGATTTGCAGATCCTAAACCCGGTTTAAAATCCAAAACAAATGTTGCCTGGGTGATCATGGGACTAATTCGTTGAACGTTTTTGGTAAAAACAAAATCAGATGATAAGGCGTGCACCTTTGTGGGGACAGCTGCATATGTACCTCCTGAAGTTCTTAATTCCTCCCCAGCAACTTTCGGGTAATTAACATGTATTTCTCAAATTCTTCTTCCATGGTTAATAATATCACATTTATTTATTATATGATCAGTTTAAGTATTTTAAATTGACTTAATATATTTATCCAGGAATGACCTCTGGGCACTCGGATGCACAGTGTACCAAATGCTTTCAGGGACTTCTCCTTTTAAAGACACTAGTGAATGGCTAATTTTCCAGCGAATAATTGCTAGAGATATCCGATTTCCAAATACCTTTTCAGCAGAAGCACGAGACCTCATTGATAAGTTATTGGTATATTTATTTATATGATCCTTGTTTCTTCTGCTTAAGTTCGAAAGTTGTTGCCTGATCTTAATTTTAATAGACTTTAGCTTCCTTTAGAATTATGTGAGTTATTGTTGTTTAAATATTTTGATTCTAAGTTGTAAGTTAGTGTAAACATATGCAATATATGGTGTAGGACATGGATCCCAGTAGGCGACCAGGGGCTGGCAATGGTGGTTATGCTTCACTTAAAAACCATCCCTTTTTCAAGGGTATTGACTGGACGAATCTACGGGACGGAATGGCCCCTCCCACGCTTGCTCAGGAGCCAAGAGTAAGACTTTTGCATTTTCCCATGTTCGAATTCCCACTAAACCTTCTAAGAAAAGCAAGAAAAAAAAAAAAGTAGGTTCTTGGCCTGTTGTTGAAAAGTCTTTACTTTTCAAGAACGGGAAAACAGAGAAAAGCCTATGTAGAATTCCTTAGACTTGAATAGATTCGAAAGTTTATCATCATTGTCGTTGTTTCATGGTCAGTCTACCCCTGGTGAAGACCAAGATTCTTCGTGGAACCCATCACACGTTGGGGACAGTTCAGCAAAAACGAATGATGGAAATGGTGCTGCTTCAGCTTCTGAAGCTAGTAGCGTAACTAGGCTTGCTTCAATTGATTCATTCGATTCAAAGTGGTGAGCGCGAAAAGTTTGTTATTATGTTATTCACTTTGGACTTTTGAGTATAAGAAATGATGGGCTTATGTCTTCAAACGAACCATTCAATGATATCTGGGACTTTGTTTAACTTTATTGTTGAACAGGAAACAATTCTTGGAGCCCGGTGAATCTGTTCTTATGATCTCGATGGTGAAGAAGCTGCAGAAATTGACAAACAAGAAAGTGCAACTTATTCTCACAAACAAACCCAAGTTAATTTATGTGGATCCTGCAAGATTGGAGGTCAAAGGAAACATTATTTGGTCCGACAACTCTAACGATCTTAGCATTCAAGTCCTCAGCCCTTCAACTTTCAAGATTTGCACTGTAAGTCATGTTGTGCTTGTTTATTTCTTGAAATTAGATTACATTGTTATCATACATCTTTTTCTTTGTTGTACTGATACAGCCAAAGAAAGTTCTGACATTCGAGGATGCAAAACAACGAGCAATGCAGTGGAAAAAGGCGATAGAGTCGCTTCAGAATCAGTGAATATAGTTTTCGATGAAACATTTTTTGGACATAATGAAGAGTAGGACAACGTGCATTACACGAGTGGTACAGATAGACACATTTTCTTTTCTCCAAAGCTTATGCATGCGACGGGGCTTGTTTTAGCATCATCATCGTATTTACAGGAAAGTTTTGTGTAAAGTGTTGGTTTGATTGTGTGGGCAGGGTATCCACCATTTTTTATACTGTTTTCAAATCTTTCAGTTGGATGCCATTTGTGTATAGCAGCAAACTCTTTTCATGTTAGTTTTTCATCCTAGTCGAAATATAGAAGAACAGTTTGTAATGTGTAAATGTGCACAAAGATATTTATATATAGATCATATCACTACAGTCTGGTGAGATATGAAATTTCTATGTTGGAACTGCTTAGCAGATAATACTGTACAAAACAGAGTAAGTACTTTTTTAATTGCAATCACAAACCTTTTATTTCTAATTTTGCAAACTATTCAGGATTGAGAAAATAGGTTGAAAAAAAATCATGGAGAATTTGAGATTCAGAGCTTGAATGAAGAAATGGGAGTTTGAGAAAAAATTTCCATCTTAAATAATGATCCCCAAATATCCTGCTATGGACAAAATCGAAGCTTCCCCATGTTGCGAAACCAACATGAACTTCTGAAAATAATAAACAATTCATTCGTTAAAATCTGTGCGACTGTACCCCATAATTTTGTGTCATCAAATAGGGGACGAAAGATAGTATTATTTATTTATTCCACACATGATCGGATAATATGGAGATAAGTTATTTGAATAACTTCTTATATAAGAAAATCCTGCTATAACGACTAAAAAATGAGAATTATGTTCTCTTTCCCGCTTCTAAGACAAAATACGTAAACAGAGATTTTGTATTCTATTCAATACAACATCTCACACACTAATGCGCAAAAGGGCATTCAGATTGTGGATACATGAAGCAGTTCGTGAATCAATCTATGTGATCGTGTTCTGACTACGAGTATCACAATACGTATGTAAAATTCAAATGGGTTCGAGATATCTTCCGCTGCATTAAGAATACGAGGTTGGTCGTTCTAATCTCTCAATTTAATTTCAATAATTCATTTATAAGAAATGTGGGTGAAAAAGTGATACTTGAGTGCAATTGGTTACACATATACCAAAGGAATTTGACTCTAATGAATTGAATCAAATGTTGAGTCAAATATTAAATTGAGTAAATACAATGTTAAAATTCAAGTGTATGTATACACTCAATTGCAGGAAAGAATACATGGAACAATAAAAACCAAGTAAGAAAATAAATTTGGGCTAACCATAATGGATTCAGGCTGAATTGGGCCCAAAATAATAATGGACCGGATCCGACGTTAACATATGTTAAAGGCTACGGTTATACGCACACACGGACTATTGAGGACACCTACCAGATATCTTTTCTTATTCTAAAGGCTATGTGAAATGTCACATATACCCTTAGGGGGGAGAAAATTAAAAGAAAAATGAAGATGAGTACACCCACCCACTTCATTTCATACCAGGATCATCCATTCATTCCCACATCACCATAAATCCTAAATCCATTCATCCCACCATCAAAACATTCACCGTACTTCAATTAAAAAAAAAACTCTTAAAAAACACAATTTCAGTAAAAAAAAAAAAAATTTTAACAAACACAAAATTAGAGAAACATGTAATATTTGGGAGTTGCACTCTTGTGTACTAGTTACATGTATGTATGTAACTGGATTCAATAACCTACCCATTTACTATATCCAATCCAATAACACATGACCAATTTATTATATACAATCCAATAACCCATTACAAATATGAAATAACACATGATCATGTACTATATTAATTTAGCACATAGATTTTTTGGGACTTTATTTTACTTTAATTAATTTTTTATTTTTTTTATAATTAAAAAATAATACTCAATTAATGTTTTAACGTTTTATTTTTTCATTTTACTTCAATTGATATTTATATTTTTCTTTTTAATATTATTTTTTAAATTTGTTTTTCTTTCTATTTATCATTTGTGTTTCAAATGATATTTTTTTTCACGTACTTTCTTTTTATGACACAAATAATTATTCTAAAATTTTAAGGTCTAATAAGAAATTTTTTAAAATAATATTAATTGTTTTTTTAAAAATATTAAATAATATAATAATAATTTGTTTTAAAAAATAAAACTCTCATCTCTTTTAGTTGCAAGTGTTCAATTCTATTGATACTATTTTACTTTAATTAATTGGTGTATAATATTCATCTTATGCTTTCAAAATTTTACTTAATTCCTTATAAATTTTACTTCGTTTTACATTGTTTAATTATTATTTTCATTCGAACTTTCATTTTTAATCACTTTATTTTAGTTTTTTATATACAATAATTTTTAGTTTATAAGTGTTATGATAACAATTGATAAGTATTATGGTGTATTATTAGTTAATATGTAGTACTGTACGTATTAGTTCATATACAGTATAATATTAGTTTATATTGACACAAATTCTAATGTTTTCGAGTTTCGAGTTCACATACTTTATGGTACTAGTTCAAATATAGTATAGTATTAGTTCACATATTGTATAGTATTAGTTCACATACTCTATGGTACTAGTTCAAATATAATATAATATTAGTTCACATATTGTATAGTATTAGTTCACATACTCTATGGTACTAGTTCAAATATAGTATAGTATTAATTCACATATTGTATAGTATTAGTTCATATATTAAATAATATTTTTATACCCACATTAATCTCTAGTACTATATAATATATTAACTAGTATTATACCATAGGCGTACTAATAATATATCGTATTTAAAGTAATATTATATTTAATAAAAAATACATAACTTAACACATTCATAATTCAAGGCATACCATGCAAATTAATACATCAATATTAAAATATTTATATTAAGTAACAAAAGTGAAAATTAATCACATTGAACACACAATTCAATTAATAGGTACGTTCACACTCAATAAACATATGAATGCATCAACACGGCGATGACCACAAAGAAAATAATAAAGCTGATGCAATATTATGCTCGTTTCTTCCCCAATTCTCCACCCATTTAAGTTTCTAAATATAAATTTTATTTTTCAATTAGATTATGTTATTAATTAGTTTTAAAAAATAATCTACAACTATAAAAAACTTGTAACAAACTAGATATCATTGTAGAAATAATGAAAACATAAAAAAATATTCTTAGTTATTATAAATCAGATTAAAACTAGAGAGTGAGCATGTCATATTCATACATTTATACCCAAATTAGAAATAAAATTGAATATTTTTAGTTTAGCTTTTTTTTTTGTATTTTTTTCCTAAATTTTGGTCATTTTAAAAAAAAAAACTGAAATTTTTATTTCATAATTTTATTGTTGAGTTTCATATATTTTTTTTATATTCCTTATGCTTTTATATTTATTTTTTGAAAGTTAAAAAAATAGAATAATATTTGACTTCGTGGTGATTCATTAGTGACACGATAGTCGGTGTATAATTATAATTTTAATGAGTTATATTTTAATTTAATTGATAAAATAGTAATATAGTATTTTACATGTATTTTTCTTTTAAAAAAAATTGGATTTAGTTACATGTATGTAACTTGTACACATAAGTTTCTAAAAGAAGGGAGTGTGAACTTATTAAAAAAAAATGTAAATAGCCAGGAGTGTGGACTTATTAAAAAAAGAGTGTAAATAGCCAGTTACATACATGTAACTGGTACACATAAGTATTTGCCAATATTTGGATAAAAAAAATTTAATAAACTAATGTTCGAAATAAATAAATAAAAACAGATTAAATGTTCGAAAAAAAATATAAAACACAGATTACATGTTCGAAAAAAATTCTTAATCAAATTTCATTTGTCTTAAAAAAAAAAAAGATCGAACATCGTGTTCAAAATTTTTTCCTGAATTTTTTTTCAAAACAAACGCAAATTAAAGTTATGAGAGAAAATAAGAATATTTTTGGGTTTTTCACATGGTGTTCTCATTCCATGTGTGTAGCCAATGGGTGTCCTCAATAACTCTGTGCGTGTATATAACCGTGGCCTATGTTAAACGCTCCGCTTTTTTGGATTCTACTTATTAATTTTTTATTTTAACTTTATTTTTAGCATTCTTTCTAACTCTCCTCAAGTAACCACCGGTCAAAAGTTCAAAACCTTTTCTTTGGGTTTCAGAGGTAAAATTTCCAAGTTATATTAATATAGAAGTAGCTCATTATTTGTGTGATCCTTCCACGTTCTTCTGCTGTTATTTTCTCTTGTCTTTCTATTCAGGTAAGCTCCACTGATCTCCGATTTCTCGCATTCATGTTTCCTAACTGTTTAAATTTTGCTTAATTCTCAACTTTGTGCTGATTCTCTTCAGCCTCAATTATTGGTCGATTGTTAGATATTTTTGTGTTATTCCGATTTTTTGTTTGATAACCGGAAGTTACAGATCTTGTTGCGCTAGATCTGTTTCTGTGCTAACTCGGCCTCGTGTGATTCCGGAATGTTAGGGCTGGATGTGGTGATTGATGTTGGATAGATTTAATGGGGATGATCGTTGCAACTTCGATTGCTTAGAGTTATGATTGTTTTAGCTTTGCCCTAGGGTAATTCGTTACTTGTGCTGAATGAATCTGTACTTTTTTGGATCATATAGAGCATGCGAAGTTAATCTCTACTTGATTGAGTAGAAGGGTTACTGGAATGAATTTTAGATATAATGAGAGGATCTCGATATCAAATTATATTTTTTGGCTGTGTCCATAGATTCTCTGCTATTTTAATTTGTTAGGGGAATCCTTGCACTTTAAGATTTTCGTTTTCTTGTAATTAATCTGATGAGGAATGAATTCACAATTTTCTCTACCTGTATTTCACTGTAGATCTAATGAATATGAACTTGTTCCTTTGACTTTAAAAAAAGAAAAAGAAGAAGCAGGAGTCCTTCAAAAACATGATAGTTATGTTGTATTCTTGATTTTAATTAGTTTTTCAAGGCCTGCTATACATTTTATAAATTTACCCTGCTTGGAAATTCTAAATTTCTGTGGGATTTAATAAATCTAAAATATCATTAAGGTTATACCTTGGTGGAGCTAAAAAGTCCATGTAATATGGAGTATATATATTTTAATTTCAGTTTCATGATTTGACACGTTTATTTTCTCAACATAGATCTAACATTAAAATTATTTTCATGATCTGGAACTTGGAAGCACTTAGCTATGACATCTCAAGCATTGTATCATCAAATTTAATGGTTTTTTCATGTTCTTTTTGCCTTCACCTTGGTGTGGGTTTAATATATTTTCATGTGTCATTGATGCAGCCTTGCTTCAATTTCTCCCACTATGGCATCCTCCAGTAGCCAGAATGGAATTCAACTCTTACTAGCTGCAGAACAAGAGGCTCAGCAAATTGTCAATGCTGCTAGAACTGGTGATAACTCTTTACCCAGGCAATCCATATTTTAATACATTTCTACTTGCTTTGTCACATTATTAATGCTTGAGGAACCCCTTGTGAAAAAACTAGCAATATAATGATTAAAAAATCAGTTTCTAGGAAATCATAACCCTGGTGTGTGCATACTGAGACTATATGTAATTTTCCTCTATCTGATGTACCCTGTATTTAGAGATATAATTTGAATGGAGTTGGGTGGACTAGAATGATGGTTGCAATACTTGGAAGAGAGAATTGGGTGTCCTATCTCGGTTGAGAGGTGTGGAAACTGGGAAGACTTAGGGAATATGAAAAGTTCATCTAATATAACACGTGGAAATATTATTATGTGATTGTTCCCATCCCATGTTACATGTGAAGTGTATAAATCTCATTACAAAAGTCCAGCTAAATAGTTTTTGTGCCTTTGGTTTCCTGTTTCTATGGAAGTTATTATTGGTATTATACTATTATGAACCCAAAAGCGTAAAGCTCATAAATGAGGTCTTAGATGGAAATTCAGGTGACTCGATCTATTTCTGAAGCTTTCTAAGATCCATAATTCAGGCTTAGCAGCAAAACTTGCAATTTATTTTAGTTTAAAAGTATTTACAAAGAGACATTTATTCTACAACTATAGCTGACCATCATCATAATTTCATTAGTGTATAGTTAATGCAAGTAAGTCTCGAGTTGTTGGGCTGAATGTAGGCCAACTTATATAATTTGCCCGTCGCATTTGCTCTGGCTCATATTCAATCACTGGCTAATTTTCACCCTAGTTTTGAGATGTTGCATTGAATGGATTCTCACAAGTCACTACTAGTGATTTAACTTTTACTTTGGTTTCATGTATAGCAAAGCAAGCCAGATTAAAACAGGCCAAGGATGAGGCAGAGAAGGAAATTGCTGATTTCCGTGCTCAAATGGAGGCTGACTTTCAGAGGAAGGTTACAGAGGTAATAATTTAAATGAATATAATAGCAGTTACTTCATCCTTGATGTTAATATTTTCTTCTGTTTATGCGTGTACTCGTGCTTATTTGATTGAAAAAAAGTATTTAGTGCTTATTTAAATTCATAATCTGTTTTTGTCTTGTTCGTTTTACTATACAGAGTAGCGGAGACTCGGGTGCTAATGTGAAGCGCCTCGACCAAGAAACAGAAGAAAAGATTGAACACCTGAAAAAAGAGGCTTCAAGAATCTCTCCTGAAATTGTGTCCATGCTTCTGAGGCACATAACTACAGTAAAGAACTAAGCATTGGTTGAGCAGAGTGCTTCGCAACTGAAATGGCCTCGCATTTTTACCTTGATATTGTGGAATAGATACTCGTTCGATTTGTACTTTACTATTGTTTTATTTCATGTTGATGAAATTGTTTGTCATCAAATAAAGGCGGAGAACCTTTTTAAATTGCTTGTTTAATGATCTTGAGGAGGTAACATTTTATTGAGTGTCTACTTTCTAGAAGTGTATATTTTATTGTTGAGGTACGTTATTTCGATCCTCTCCATAATAAATGTGTTTTGTGTCGTATGTTTACCGTGTATTGCTAAACTACGATTGCATTTGTATGTACCTAACTAATGAACGAACTAGGGTAATCTCAAGGATAAGAAACCCTTCACCATAACTATTCGACTTTGAAGGTATGTTCTGCTGACTGCTGTCATAGTATCTTGTTTAAGTACTTCCTTATTTATTCCTGCAATTATTTTCACATTTGACGTCTCAAAATACCAAACTCTTCGTAAACTTATTTAAAATTTTAATAAAAAATTACTTCTGGATCTAGAGGTGTGCAACTTTTAGATTATACACCCCCCGTTTCACAGGAATTTGCATACTTTCCATATATGGACGTCCCATACCAATTTGCACACTTTTATAAGGAAATATCTTCACAACCCCCACCTTTGAAATATACTCATATTTACCCATATGCCATTACTTTTACACACTCAATCTACTTTTTACTTTACTTTATTTATAAAAATTTATAAAACTACCCCTCAAAACATCAATTATTACACCTTTTCTTACACATTTATTAAAATGTGTGTCGGTCAAATGGTGCAAGTTCCGTAGATTTAAGTTGATTAATTTAAGTAGAAACATTCAAATAAGAACCCTCTGGTTTGCTTTTGCACGCAATCCTATGCCATAAATATAATAATCACTTTTTTTTTTTTTTGAAAATATTATTCATAATCCTATTCATTTTATACATGAAAAATTCAAAATCCCTTTTTAAAATTCCAGCCACACTTTTCTTTCTATTTCGTGTGTTCTTTGTACATATACTCCCTCCGTCCGCCTATAAGTGTTACGTTACTTTTTGGCACAAAGATTAAGAAAAGTGATTAAATAATAGATATAGTACAAGTGATGTGATTGAGAGAGGAGAAAGATAGAGAGAAAAAGTAAGATATAAAGTGAAGTGTAAGAAAAAATACTTACCAAAAAAGGTATGGGAAGCTTATAGGCGGACGGACCAAAATGGTAAAATGAGAAACTTATAGGTGGACGGAGGGAGTACAAATTAACATGGTACAAATTTACTCACTCCATCCCACAGGAATTTGTACACTTTTTATAAATGAATGTTCCATATCAATTTACACACTGCATAAAATGAAATATCTTTCATAACCCCACTCTTAAAATATACTCTTATTTACCCCTTATGTAATTACTTTTCCACACTCAATCTACTTTTTACTTTCCTTTATTCATAAAACTTTACAAAACTACCCCTCAAAACATCATTCATTACACATTTTCTTACACATTTCTTAAATTGTGTGCAAGTTCCTATGGAACCGAGGGAGTAGTATTATTATCTGAAAAATCTTAAATTACAATTGTAAATTTACTTCAAAAAAAAAAGTACTACTATTAAAACATTATACACGTGATACTCCATATATATATATATATATATATATATACTCCATATATAATATGAGAAAACCCTTTCTATTTTTTTTTAGGAGATTCAAACTAATGACCAATGATGCTCTGAAAATCTGAATTATTCCATCTTATTGAACTCGATACAGTGTCTAGTGTATGAAAGTGTCATTATTTTAAGTAAGTTTAAAAAAAATAACACATGAAATTTTAAGTAAGTTTAAAAACAATAACACATGAAATTAAACCATTTTAAGTACATACTTTATATACCCGTACAAAAGAAAAATTGCATACTTTCATATACTAAAATATACACCCTCTATACTAGTGAAAGCTACTCAACTTTCTTTTTTTCGTCCGTCTCAATAAAAGTTTTTCATTCCTTTTTTGGTAACTATTCTCTCTCACATTAAATTATATTTTTCTCTCTCTCTCAATCACATCACCTCTAATACATCTACTTATTATATTACTATTTCTTAACCTCTGTGGTCGGAGCTCATGGGGAGCTTTCTCCAAAACGGAGGGAGTAATATTTCACATGTTAACCATGTACTCCTATTATTTTAAAGACAATAGTTCAGGTGAACCAACTTCATTGAAGACCTGCCATTAGAGTTATGAATTGGAGCTATGAACTTTCCCTGATAACTCTAATGGCAGGTCTTCAATGAAGTGTGTTCACGTGAACTATTGTCTTTAAAATTCAAATTTGTGATGAATTAGTTTAAAATGATTTTAAAAACTACATGATTTTAAAAACTACCCAAGTTGTGATTTTAAAAACTAGTTTAAAATCATTTCATTTCAAATAATACCCCATTCAAAATAATTCACATGTGCCTTAACTCTACAAGAATTTGAATTATGCCAAGTTGTGATTTTAAAAACTACATGATTTTAAAAACTACCCAAGTTGTGATGAATTTTAAACTAATTCAAATTCAAATGGGGTAGTTTTTAAAATCATTTCATTTCAAATAATACCCCATTCAAATAAATCCTTATTTTAAAATGTTAATTCTATATTAATTCATGTAGACTCCTTTTTTTAGAAGCATTAGTTCATCTAGACTCAGTATCAAGTTAATTACGACATTTAGGGGATGTTTGTTTTGGGACTCACCCGTCTGGATGGGGGACGTAACGTCCCCCGTCCTGTTCTAGTTCGGGATTTTACATTCGAATTTCACCATCTAACTCCATCCACCCCTATTTATATTATACTATTATAATAATACAACATCATATATTCTTACACAATTGATTTGACATAAAATTACATTATATAATATTATAATACAATACCACCAACTCTTACACAATTTGATTTGACAGTTACATCCCATTCTACTCAAAATCCCAAAACAAACACACACAATTAGGAGTACTATTTATCAGAATTTTTCTATCCAAAATTTCCCCCATCCTACATAATCCTAAAACAAATGTCCCCATAAAATTATACAAGCCCAACTTTTTTGATCGATACTAAAATACTGTCAAAAACATCATAAATTACTATAGACATCATAAATTACTATAGAATTAACTCTATTTTGAATTCAAAATGTAGAATCTATTCCCTTAAAAAAAATAAAATAAAAAAAAAGTAAAAATCTATCCCACCAGCCTAAGGGTACGACCGTACGAGTATCTGCACCTCCAACTTTATTAACCATACTCCCTCAATATCGAGAATGTTAAATACACTCCCCATAAATTGTTTAAATTACCATTTTCTCTATAAATTCTCTTTATTAAATACACTCCTCCAAACCCCAATTTATCTCTTAAAAAAAAATATATACAAACCTTAAAACTCATCTCCCACCTCAGGCCCACCACCCTCTCCCTCTCTTCCCTTTTTTTTATGCGTTTTCTCTCTCTACCTCCCTTTCTTCTCATTTTTTTAAAATTTTCGACAAACCAGGATCGAAAATATACACTCTCGTCGATAACAATTTTATCGACAAAGGTGTATATGTTCGACACTGGTTTATTGGAAATTATAAAAAAAATTATCTGAGATTTCTAAGATTTTTTTGAATTTTTCAAAGATTTTGACACTATTTGGATGGAGTTGGCGGCAGGTGCAATTAAAATTAGAGTTTAAATGTTGATAGGAGAGTGTAGTTAATAGTGGGTGCACTACTATTTTACTTAAAGGGTATTTTAGGTTTTTTACATTATTATAAATTAATAAATAGAAGGGGGAGTGCGGTTAACAATAGTGGAGGTTCAGATATCCGTACCCCAGCCTAAGTCCACAAATAGCCCAAGGCTACAAAGCAGCAGCCAAGGCCCAAATTTTATAAATTAAACAAGAAGCAAAGAGAGAGAGAGAGAGAGAGAGAGCGACAAGGAAATTCGGGTTTCTCCTCTTGTCTGCATTTTGTATTGTTTTTTAACAGAAGTATACGCATTTTGCAATTTATAAAGTAAAGTAAAGAGAGGCGAAATTATAGCGCATGATCGATGGCCTTGTCGCGTCTTCGGCATCCGGCGATCTCCCGTGCTCCGTCTCTCATCAGAGCGCGCCTTCTCTCATTCTCATCCACTCATCCATCGCTCAATCGGTGAACTCTTTTAATTCCTTTCTTCATTCTATTTTTTGCTGATTTTGGAAGAATATAATCCCGGTAATTTGATAGCTGTATGCATTTAAATTTGATAAAATTTGATTTGGGGAAAGGTTGAGTGGTTGGCAGACTGGTCAAGTGTGGCGGTTTTGGAATAAGTCAAAATGGTCGAAGGAATTATTGTTCAGCTGCTTTTGTTGTTATTGTAACATATATGAATGTGCAGTAATGGATTCAATTATGCTGTTTCGCTAATGCTGCTCAATATGACTCTCAACACCTCTTTAATGTTTTTATATGTTTATTCTAGTTACATATCAGTTCCAAATTCTTGTGTATCATCTTATTGTCAACATATTGGTGTTGCAGTTCCAGGGGGTTGCATCCTAGTAATGATGTTGCAGAGTTGTTGTTAAGGTTTGCATCCTTGTACGTGCTTATGTTCTGTTTATTTACTTGTTTTTTCAGTCTACATGTAGTTCAAAATTGTATAAGCATTATGTATTTTGTATTTAGAGAACTTCAATGATTGTTTGTCTTTACTTTTCCTGCTGACTCCTAGTTTTTCAAATTCACGCATATGATCTAACTCCGTAGAAGTAGACTTGTTAGAATTTAGCTTTAACTTTTGCTACAAGCTTTTATGATTTTGTATTGCTTACATATTGTCATATTAGATCTAAAATTAACTAAAAGATAATCAACAAAGCCAGTTGTCTGAGGAGTGCACTTTTCTGCTTGCCACTTCGTGCAGACACATGAGTGGCTTTTACATTGTGACTAATTTTTCTTAAATTTATTTATATTGACAGCATATTTTTGTATAGTGGAATGAAAGGTTTTCAAATAGATTTCTCACAAAATTCTTGCTATGTATTACTTCCTATGTCCTAGAAAAAGGAATCATGATTCAACAATCAAAGTTAACATCTAATTATTCTCTTCTAGTCCAACACAATTCACCAAGTGAACAAGTTAAATGTGCTTGAATTAGTTAATCCTATAAATAAGTGAAGGGCATGAGTGAGAAGTGATGGCTTATTAAAGGTTGTACCTTCATCCAATTGACCAAAAATAAAAGTTGTACTACTGAGAAGCATGACTCTTTTTTTTGGTACGGAGGAAGCACTTACTAAGATGGGCATTTAGCTTTAGATGACATTTTATATTGAGCACCCGGTTTTTCTGATTCAGCAATTCTTCTGCAGTCCTTATTATTCATCTGGGTCTCTGAGCCTGACAACTGAACCTTTTCAGTCAGAGTGATCAGCTTCCATTGTCTAATGTTCATACAATTTTTTTCAGGCCAGCATCTTTTTCATTGTCCACTGGCATTCATGATGAGTGTTCTAAAATCAAGGTTGGTGGTGAAAATGCATCGCTGAGATATGTCAAAGTTCATACAATTGCATACCTTTTCTAACTCTATTATATGTGTATTTTACAGTCCCAAATTGGTGTCCGCCTCTATTCGTCTGCTGGTACACCTCTTTTTACTTCCTATGTTTCAGTAGAGATATAGAATCCTCTTGGCAAAGAAACAGTAGGAAAACATGGTGTTTACTCCACTGATACTTTTTCTAATGATTACCATGTGCAAACAGTCAAACCCCAAAGCTCTAATAATAGTCTGAAAAACATAGAAGAGAACATGTTGGATTTAGTAACTGATGCTCTATTTGACGTGGGCACTCACTATCAATTTTGAATGTTATTGCAGAGCCTCCCACACATATAGTGCTTGAAATGCCTGCTTTGTCTCCTACCATGGTAACTGACTAATGATTGTATGTTCAGAAAAATGCTTTAGCTGTCGTCGGCTCCTGATTTGCTTTTCCATTTCTTACAGAATCAGGGTAACATTGCAAAGTGGAAGAAGAAGGAGGGAGATAAGGTTAGTTGAAATTACTAGGTAGTTAATAGATTTCCTGGACAAAGCAGCTGCAGTAACATATTTCATGACTGCAAACTATGAAGCATTTACTGCAGAGTATAGATGAGATTCTGAAGTAGATGTAAGTTGATTTGGACGTTCTTCCTCCTTTTGGATTTAACAGATTGAAGTGGGGGACGTGTTATGTGAAATCGAGACTGACAAAGCTACCCTGGAGTTTGAATGTCTTGAAGAAGGGTACATTCTTGATTTCAATCTGTTGCTGCATGTTGATATGCTTCCTATTCCTGCCTAAAATGTTTTTATTGTTAGATTGAAAATGTTGTTACATGTGTAATCTTGAAAGTTTTATACTTTTATTACATCAACTACGACTCATATATTTAAGATGAGTGGGCATTATATCATCTAATGATGGACGAATGTTGTAAATTGGAAAGTCTACCTGTCTTTTGTCTGAATACAATACAGACATTTTGTGTGTTACTCATTATCATATCCGTGTGCGTGTGTTTGATGCAATTTCCCCTTTAATGTCTTTCCATATAGTTTTATGTTCGTAGTGGTTGTTACTTTATTCATTGATTTAGCCTGTTTTTCTGAACAGCTTCCCAATTGGTTTAGTTTTGTATATATCTCGATTTAAATTCTTTGCCAAGAGGAGGATGGCCTTGGTGGTTGTTGTTTAGTAGTAAATTGCTTTGATTTATTGTTCTTGGGTATTAATACATATACTTTAATCTCTTCAAAAAAGTGTACCGAATAACACACTTAATTCCGATGGAACAACTTATGCAGGTATCTGGCTAAGATACTGGTGCCGGAAGGTTCAAAGGATGTGCCTGTGGGACAGCCTATTGCAATTACAGTTATGTGCCGTAGGCTTCTAGAGCTCTTCTTCTTTTCTATGTATTCTTTTGTCATGCAGGGTTGATTCAAGGTGTTTTGAAATGCTAAATGTAATCATTACATGTCCAGAATTTGTTTGAATATTGCAATTTTCAACTCAACTAAAAAGTCATAGCTGCTGCTTATCTTGGATTAGCATGGATTATTTTCTTCCACTCTATTGAGGGCCATCTGCAAAGTTAAATCACAAAGCTAAATGACTATACTTTTTGTTGGTAATTATTAATATTCTCATAATCCATAAACCATTTACCATATGATTTTAGCTAAGGTTATCATCCTTTTTTGATAACCTCTTATCAATTTATTAATATTATTTTGAGCTTTCTGCTAAGCAAGTACTGATAGTGATGCTTTTAGAACATTAACACTGTTTCTCTTTCTTAAGAAGTGATTAAATCTGGTTGATGTTAATTAGCATTATCTGGTTTAGCGTGAAGACTGATTTTCATCTGGTTATATAGGTTGAGGATCTAGATGATATAGGCAATATTCCTGCAAGTGCAAGTGGCTCAGAAGCCAAAGATATTACAACCAGTGAACAAACTGTGAAACATGGAGACAGCAAGCAGGAATCGAGCTCTGTGAATATCAGCACATCAGAACTTCCTCCTCATTTTGTTGTTGAAATGCCAGCACTATCACCTACCATGGTAAGAACAGCCCCCCTTGTCAAGTTGTATGCTATAATATTATTAAACATCTTTTGTTCACTGCTGAGGAGTGTTTGCTTCTTTAACCTTATTTTTTTGATCCACAGAACCAGGGTAATATTGCAAAATGGAGGAAAAAGGAAGGCGATAAGGTCATACAATTTTTTCTCACCGACATAGATTCTATGCGTGTACCAATTTCAAGCGATTGATGACATATTTCTCTGCTTGTTGCAGGTTGAGGTTGGTGATATTATTTGTGAAATTGAAACAGATAAAGCTACCCTTGAATTTGAAATTCTTGAAGAAGGGTAATAAAAATGTTTAATGTTATTGGTTGAATTCTTAATAGTTTTTTTTTAAAAAGCATTTCTGCTGTTCCATTCCGTGCTAAATTTCTGATTTGACCCCATAGTTCTGTCAATTATTTGCCATTCTTATTATTGTTTATTCCTTGGAATGCTTCCTGTTCCACAATGGATATAATGCTTTATATAGTTTCGTTTTCCTTGTAATTGATTTGACTACTGCGATATCTATTTCAAAATTCATGTGCTTTAACATCATATTTGACTATTTTCGCTTGTTGGCTGCAGATACTTGGCCAAAATTTTAGCTCCAGAAGGATCAAAAGATGTTGCTGTGGGACAGCCTATTGCAATAACTGTAAGTTGATAATATATAATGTGTAACTTGTACCTAATTTTTTCCCCTACATTTCTCTAATATAATAGCAGTTCCCATAATCATCATCAGAAAATGTCCTCTCTAGTATAATAGCAGTTCCCATAATCATCATCAGAAAATGATCATACTTTATTTGGGAAATACATGTCTGGCTAGGTTGAGGATCCTAATGACCTTGAAGCCGTAAGAACTTCTGTAATTGGTGACCCGAGTGCCAAAGACGAAAGGCCCGTTCAACAAAGTGCTGCAGAGGATGTCAAAACTCAGAAAAAAGGTTTCACAGCTTTCACTCGAGTTAGCCCTGCTGCAAAGTTAATGATTAAAGAGCATGGGTTAGATGCATCATCAATATCAGCATCTGGTCCTCGGGGTACTCTGCTAAAGGGGGATGTTTTGGCTGCAATGAAGTCCGGTAAAGGATCTGCTAAAGTCTCTGGATCTAAGGAGAAGATTTCTTCATCACCTCCTCAAGCTTCTTCCTCCACATCAATGGGATCAAAATCCATTGTACAAGATGCTTATGAAGATCTTCCAAACAGTCAAATTCGCAAGGTTCTTATGCCACCAATTTTAATTTAAAATTATGAATATGCTTGTTTATATCTTATGCAGTCGTTAAATTCTCTGTGTTTTCTGGATGGAATATATCCTGGATATAACTGTTCCCTTTTGCAGAATCATATGACATATTTATTATATTTTGCAAGTGACGAATCCTTGGAAAAGTTTCCCATATTCACTAGAAAAAGTCACATCCTGAAGTTGTCTTACCTATTCATCTTTACCCAAGATATCTTAAATCAAGTTATGGCTTTAGATGACAGATGTGTGCATTTGATTATGCTGAAAATTGTGAAATCCTATCCTACCCATGTGGGTACTGCTCACATTCCCCCAGGATGTGGACACGTGGGACATCTGGAAAAGATAAAAAAATAAATTAAACATTGATGATGAGCCACATATCCATATCATATGAAAAAATGTGGGTAGGATACAATTAGCCCAGAAAATTCATGCCTACAACGTTTTTTTTTTTGTATGATTCCTCGATGAAAATCATCTTAATGGCTCTATGTGCATGCTACCTCTGTTAGCTATTCTGACCTCTCTTCTGATGTAATTAAAGAATGTATTCTTGAACTTGTGTAGATCATTGCAACACGCTTGTTGGAATCCAAACAGTCCATGCCTCACTTGTATTTGTCAACAGGTTTCAAACAATCGTTTATATGTTCTCTTCTAGCATTAGGTATTATGTACAATTATGACCCTTATTTTGAATGACTTGTACCAGATGTAATACTGGATCCTCTTCTCTTATACAGAAAGGAAATTAAAGGTAGGGGCCTCTTACTGTAGCACTGTTCTTTATTGTGAAGAGTTCCATTATGAGCTCGGTGATCTCATTTTATTTTTCTTTTGCAGCAAAATATGATATTAAAGTGTCAGTAAATGATATTGTGATCAAAACGGTTGCTATGGCATTGAGAAATGTACCAGAAGCCAATGGTAAGATTTTCCTGTTTATCACCTGTTTCTATATTTGTTGTTTGCAAGAAAAATGGGTCAACTGAGGTACGTGAAGCTACTTTTATTATGGTAAGGTTTTAGGTTTTCCTATGTTGAAATGGAGCATGGAAAGACCACTTTCCTATTTCAATTCAACTGATTTACTGTTCCCAAATACGGTAAAAGTTCCAAACAGTCGTGAAGCATAACAGTGAGGCATGAGAAATTCTACTATGAATACTGTCTCTTTAAGTGGTTTACGTATGCTGAAATAGAGCTTGGAAAAATCACTTTGGCATAGTCTCAACTAACAAGGACCAGATAGCATATTATTTGTCCTCATATTGGTCGTCGTTGATTCCCAATTATAAGAAAGGGCTCCATATACTTAACCTATAATAAGCACACATCCCTGCAAATGAGGGGGGTGTTTTGTAGACAATATATTTTAGTATATATTCTCTATAACAGTTTAGTTCTTATATAATTCAGTCATTTTATATCTGTTGAGAAAATTACCTTTCTTGGATATTCAAAGGTTGGATATATCATTCATTCTCTTGTGATTCAGCTTGTGACTATGGGTTACTTGGTTCTTAATAGCTTTGTATAACTGTTATATAACTTCAGTATGTAAATTCTTCTGTTCACTTTATATTTTGCACTACTTCTGATTCTACTTCATTACTGTGTGCTGACTATTGACTAAACTTGCAGCTTACTGGGATGCCAGCAAAGAAGAAGTCGTCTTAAGTGATTCAGTTGACATATCTATTGCAGTTGCTACAGAGAAGGTATATTCTGTAAGACATCAATTTGTGTTTATCGACATTTAATAGCCTTAATCTCATAATTCTCGCCATCTTCAGGGCTTGATGACTCCAATAATAAGGAATGCTGATCAGAAGACTATATCAGAAATTTCCACAGAGGTGCATTCCTGGACATGTTTTGTCTATAATGTCTTATCACTTCATGGGCCATTTTATTTTATGATTTTGTTCATTCTAGATAACAAAATTCTTTCTTCTTTCAACTTCTGCTGTTTCCAAAGGTTAAAGAACTAGCTGAAAAAGCACGGACTGGAAAGCTTAAGCCAAATGAATTCCAAGGCGGCACTTTCAGGTGACTCGGGGTGTTTGGCTAAACTTATTTAGAAATGTTCATATAAACTCTTACGCTTAAGAGGCTACATCTTATTTTAAAGATAAATTAATGAAGTGTTTGAATCTACAAATATTAATATCAATACATAGTATATCCCACATATACGTATATATATATATATAAATAATATGTACTACGTATAATATATGTGCTATATTATATATAGCGGATCCTTGTTTCTTTACCTTGACCTCATTAATTTTCCATTTTCATGCAGTATCTCAAACTTGGGGATGTTTCCTGTGGATAATTTTTGTGCAATTATTAACCCGCCCCAGGTTCTCATTCCTCTCTCTCTCTCTCACACATTCACACACCATGTGTTATACACACACATTCAAATACAATTTTGAAAATGTATATGTCCAATGCAATTGCTATATGAAAATATTAGCTCATATCCCATTGGCCAATAAATTCATGATGCGGGAACTTTACGTTGGCCCAAAACAACATTAGTATATTTTAAATTTATTATCCTTCTATTTTGGAGTAGCATTTTGTGAGGTTATAATTTATTCATTTCCTTCTTGAAGGCTGGTATTCTTGCTGTTGGTCGGGGAAATCAAGTTGTTGAACCAGTTATTGGGGATGATGGTATGCATACAATGCTTAACGTTCAATGCAAGAGTCTGTTTCTGCTCTACCCTCTAATTTTTAACTTGGATATTCTTTATTTCCAGGTATCGAGAAGCCTGGCGTCGTTACAAAAATGAAGTTAACATTGTCTGCTGACCATCGCGTTTTTGATGGAAAAGTTGGAGGTATTTAATGCCGTTGGAACTAATCTTCTATTCCTTATGAAAAAATTCCCCAGTTTCTTTTGCCACTATGAATATTTACAATTCAGCAGGCCATCCATCATCTTTGTTTGGCCTTAAGTTACTTGGTTTGGTGCCAAGTATGAGTCCCAATGATCATATATACGATAGTTGTTTCGTTCCTTTCTCCTTTAACCATGTCTAATGTTACACAATTTTGTTTCGCAGGTGCATTTGTGGCGTCATTACAATCAAATTTCAGTGATATTCGAAGGCTTATTTTGTGACATGGAAGCTATTTCCTCAGATATTTTACACTTTCAAATGGGAAATATCTTCAACCTGAAGCTGGAAGTTCGCAGAATGGTCGAGATTCTGCAAGAGCTTTCGCGGATTTTACTTTCGACTGATAAGAGCCATTTTTTTTCTTGGGGTGGTAAAGTACCCACCCACATAAATCTGAGTTTGTTCAAATATTTTGGCATCAATCAATTGCTGCTGCGTCCAATTGTTAAAATTCTTGCTTGTTTCGTGTAAAAAAATAAAGAGGGATACTCGTGTGTTGCCTCTGCCAATAAATCGATCTCACACTCATTCTATTGTATTTATAGTCTGTCTTTATCTCTATTTAGGCTCTTGGTATAAGAAAAAAAGTTCTATACAGTACTTGTGAAGAGTGTATGCCCATGGAACTAATTTTGACAAATCGTAGGGAAAATGGGAACCTACTATTGATTTCTCTCTTATATTACTGTAAAATAACATATTCCCTCCGTTTCAAAATGTTTATCTTTTTTATTATTTTGTACTATAGTATTAAGAGACACATTTTTTTAAACATGTTTACTCTTCATATACTTCCATAACCACTCTAAAATATTAAGACAAAAAATGGGTAAAGAAAAAGAAATGTTAACTTCTATATCTTGGGAAAAAAAAAAGGGATGCATAAAAATATACTTTAAATTAAAATGAGAAATTGTTAGAATTATATAGAGGTAGTTAGTTATGCATAAAATAACTAAGTTACCCATATAAAATATGCATAAAATCAATGTTCGGTCATTAAAAATGTGCAAAATGATTAATGTACAGTCATATGAGTTGAACATACTGAAAAACATAGAGTCACAATTGTGGCCGTACACATCGTGAAGTGTTCTTAGTGGATTTTGAGGTGTGAGTAGTGGTGCTCCAACAAAATACACATTAAGGAGGGTGTATTCAATAGATTCTGTTGGATTTTTTTGGACTTTAAAAAGTCAGTGGATTTAGAAAATCCGTATGCAGAATTTGACTGACTTTTTTATTGATTTATATGGATTTTCATAGATTTGACAGGATTCTCAAATACACATTTTTTTATTTATTTACATGGATTTCCATAAACTATGCCCCTAAAACTATTGATGCAAACGTATATCGAACACACCTGTATATAAAAAAAATTATCTAAATTATTTAGAAAAAATATCAAAAATATATTAGTTCAAAAAAAAATTATTATTCTTATCTTCATTTCCATCACGGTTATACCTCTACTCATTTTTCACATAGCATTACCACTCAATGCATTAGTTTCAATTCTTTGTTATGGTTGTCTTTGAGAAAGCAATTCTTCTTCATATTCGACTCAAATTCATCCGACATTCTTTCCGAAGAAAGTTATGTAATCCATTCTTTCCGAAGAAAAAAGTTATGTAATCCAGCCCAAGCTACTACTAACTCTGCTTGTGTAATGGGAACTTGTGAATAGCGATTTGAAAATACCAAAAATTCTCTCAATCACATTTCTTAATGATGCATGGCAGAAGATTGAATAATTGCATTTCTGGAGTGACGACCTTTGACCACCAAAATCTTTTAGTCGCTGAGTGACGACCTTAACATAACTGTGTTCGATATACTATAATTTTTAAAGAAAAAAATATAATTTTAAAATACAGTTTTCACAATAATAATGGTGGTGAAGAATCTTATCGAAGAACATAGTTAGATTTTATTTTGTTTGAAGAAGAGAGGCTGTGTAGGATTTTGTGGTTCGAAATACAGCAAGAATGTTTGTTTTTTCTCTACTTTCTTCTCTTTCAGAGTTTCTAAGAGAATCCGTTGAAATCTCTACTTTTTAGAAGAGATTTTGAATAGTGAAATTTATTTATATTTTTGAAGGAGAATCCAACGAAATCCATAGAGTATTAAGAACCATAGATTGTTGAATACCTAAAGATTTCTAAAGACTTTTTAAAATCCGTATTGAATACCTCAAAATTTTGAAAGACTTTTAAAAATCGGATTGAATACCTCCAGATTTTAAAAGTCCAATAAAATCCAATAGAATCTCAATTGAATACACCCTAGGAGATTGAGTATCTCCTAGGTTTAATATTGGAGTGTATATTTTTTTATTTAAATTCCAAGTTGGTCTATCGTTACTTTCCAGAATCAAGTTAAAGAAATTCATAATCATAAAAAGAAAAGGTGATTTTAATCTAAAGAAATGTGTTGCAAACTCAAAAGACAAGTAACTCATTCATTGTTTGATAGCAAGAGGCTCATACCAGTGAGGCCCAAATCCAGCCGCTTTTCGTGCTGCTTCATTGAAAGGCGGCTTCAGCGGCCCTCTGAAGAAACCCCTCACTATTTCATGAAACTTAGGGATCACTTCTTCATCTTCTATACATTCACTTTCCTCAGAAACCACACCTTCATTTTTCGCCCTCGAGCACAGATACTTGAACCACTTCACTCCAGCGGCGCAGTGAGTAATTTCTTCTGGATATATAACACTCTCCAGTAACTCTGCAGTCTTTTCATCACCCCCTTTTCGGAACCGCGATATAGTCGTTGGCAGCACGTCAAGTCCTCGCGCCTGAGAATCCATAAACACAATCATCACTCAATTGACAATAATAATCTGAGAATACCAGTTCTTTCATGTTTTAAAGAACGTATACAAGACCGTCTCACATAAAACTCCATCTTAATCAAGGAAGGATACCTCATGAACACAATGTTCGATTGCCAGACGTGCTAGCAAATCCTTTGAGGTAGAAGTAGCTGAATCCCAGAGACCATCATGTGCAGGCATTGCTCCATAGAAAGATCCCAGTTCCTTTAGTCGCTCCGCTAGCAGGGTAAAGTGTCGGCCTTCGTCTTGTGCCACTTTCACAAAATCAGTGAAAAAGTCTCTTGGCATTGATTCTTGCCTACCAAATCTAGCGATTATATCCTATTTAAAGCATAATTCAGAGACTGTGGTTAGACTAAGGGTGAAGCCTCACTAAAAATGGTGTCATGAAAATCAAAAAACTTTTTAATTGACACAAAAATACTCTGTATTCCAACAGCCCTAACACTGTTCAGTAAGGTAAATGTACTCAGTATACATAACATACATGTGCACTAGCTAATGTCGAGCAGGAAGGTGAAAGTATCGTCGCATATACTTCATTTTTCTGAATTTTTTAACACATGTACTGCGATAAATACATGTCTTTGATTGCTTATAAGCAATACATTTGTCATGCATTTACACGATGCAACAGTCTAGCAGAACATAAGAACTTAAGAAGTGATCAAATGATATGATGCGTATCTTCGTAGCTTAGATGAATATTATCCAAATGTTATGCACCATTGACAGATAAAGAACTTTAAAAAATTCAAGACATCACTTTTTCCTAAAACAATTTTTGCAGATTTTATCTAGATTGAGTATTGAACTGACATCAAATTACCTGCATTTCAGATTTCAATTCATTACATACAAATTGCTCATCATAAAAATTAATAGAATCAAACCACATAAAATGCACAATATTTTTTCCAAAGTTGACTACAAAATATTAACTTATTTAACTTCACAAGGCATATAAACTAGGTTGTATACGTACAGCGATACGGGCACGACACGACATGGGTACAATGACACAGATTTTAATTTTTGTTTTGGGTAAGATACGGCGGGGGTACGACTGTAATTTTTTTAATTTGTTTTTTATTATCCTTGTAAAGTCAAAACAAGAGGAACCATCACAATAACACATGTAAATGATCAGTCAATCACAATGTCATAGTCATTATACAAAATGTCTGCATAAGATAGTTGAACAACATATAGGCAAAATACTAGATAGAATTTAAGAACATAACTCAACCATGATCAAGGCGAAAAAGTTACTCCCTCTATCCAATTTCGTTATTCTCACTTTCTCTTTTGGCATATAAAGCTTCAAGAGATTTCTATTTCCATTTTGGTGTTTCATTACTTTAATGCATACAAGGTGTATTAAATGAAATCATCAATCAACACATGACAATGCCCAAATAAAGATCGCTCAAAGAACAACAAAGAAGCATCACATCGGAGAAGAAAAAAAAAACTGAAGAATGAAACAAGTACCCAAGATAAGTCGATGGCCCAGCTTTCAATGTGCACGAGACTGTGCACAATAGCCTGTCTACTTTGCAAACTCCCCGCCCTTCCCAGCTTCGGCATCTCACCAGGCGATACCAGCTTCACCTGCATACAGATCACAGTACCATTACATGTAGTATTACAAAACCTTTCAGTGCGGCATTTCATCGAGCACTTGGTAGGAAAACAAAACGACATCTGGTTTATCTTACATTGGTGAGCCTAGAAGGGCGATTAGGTACTGGGATATCCATAGTAGCGTCGTAGGCGATTTTGATATCTCCATTCAGCCATTTGTTGGCAACTTCATCGCCAACTCGAGCTTTCTCAAATGGATCCGCAGTGTTCAGAACTCTAAGCGCAGCTTCCACTAGTGTCTCTTCTGCAACATTGCTGCTGCTATCCATTTTTTAATCTACTGATCCTCACTTCTCGAATTGAAATTTGGAAACGATGAACGCCAATCAAAAGTGAAGGATTAGACAATGAATACTTGAGAAATAATTCGCAGTTTTTGCTAAAATATTCTTTCTTTCTTATTCATTTATACTACCATTAATTTATACTAATTGGGTACCGGTTATTTGCAAATTACGAATTAGGTACGGTTATTTGCACCGCTCCACAATTAAATAACTTATTTTAATTTTAATAAGTGTTAAATTAAAAAAGAATCAATATTATGTGTAGGAATGTAAATCCTTGATTCATCTCCTCAATGAGGTCAACTATATACACTGATTACATACCGTAACATAAGCTATCATTAAGGAGTGAATTATGTCTACCATATATACATATCAATCTAATTGATACATATCTATTCTATTACACCCCCGCAGTCGAAACGGGAGGACGCCGGACGCTGAGACTGTTCCGAAAATCTTCAAATAATACCGATGGAAGACCCTTTGTAAAAATATCGGCCAGCTGATGACGAGAGGGAACATGGACGACCCGGACCTGACCACGAGCTACCTTCTCTCTTACAAAGTGAATGTCCATTTCTGTATGCTTGGTCCGTTGGTGTTGAACCGGATTTCCAGCAAGATAAATTGCACTTATATTATCGCTATACACCAATGTAGCTGTAGAAATTGGGCAATGCAGTTCCACGAGAAGGTTACGAAGCCAACACGATTCAGAAACAACGTTGGCAACACCTCGGTATTCGGCTTCAGCGCTTGAACGAGATAGTGTGGACTGTCGTTTAGCTGACCACGACACAATGTTATCGCCAAGAAAGACACAGTACCCCGACGTCGATCGCCTCGTATCTGGACAACCCCCCCAATCTGCATCCGTGTACGAAACAAGGGACGATGTCGAAGATGGAAACAAATGTATCCCATAATCTAGCGTGCCTTGGAGGTATCTAATGATTCTCTTTAGGGCATGCATGTGCTCAGCTCTAGGACTATGCATAAAGAGACACACTTGTTGGACTGCATATGAGATGTCCGGACGTGTAAACGTCAAGTATTGAAGAGCCCCAGCCAGACTGCGATAATGAGATGGGTTCGCATATGCCTCACCGGATCGAGCACTCAATTTTGTTTTTGTATCAACCGGAGTGGAGCATGAATTGCAAGAGGACATCCCAGCCTTCTCAATAATTTCAGTCGCATATTTATGTTGGGAAAGAAACAGACCACCTGCATGACGATGCACAACAATCCCCAAAAAATAATGCAAGTCCCCCAAGTCTTTCATCGCAAATTCAGAACTTAAGCTAGCAATAATGGAGGCACTAAGTGAAGTCGACGAAGCAGTCAAGATAATATCGTCCACATACAATAGCAAATAAGCCATATCACTACCCCGTCGAAACACAAACAAAGAATGATCTGAAGTTGTACGGGTGAACCCGATAGTGTTGACGTAGTCCGTGAAGCGCTTATTCCATGCCCGGGGAGCTTGTTTAAGCCCATATAACGACTTTTTCAATAAGCACACATGATCCGGATGTTTCGAGTCTCGAAAAACAATGGGTTGATGCATATATACAGTGTCATGAAGTGTACCATGCAAGAAAGAATTTTTAACGTCCAATTGGCGAATTGACCAATGTTTTGAAAGTGCCAAGCTGAGAACTGTCCGAATAGTTGCAGGCTTGACCACTGGACTAAACGTCTCCCCACAATCTATGCCAACCTGTTGAGTTTTTCCGTCACCTACAAGACGGGCCTTATGCCGCTCAAACGAGCCATCAGAACGCTCTTTATGAGTAAATACCCACATTGAACGAATAATATTAACATTAGGTGGACGGGGTACCAACTCCCACGTCTTATTATCAATAAGAGCATTATATTCGTCAATCATAGCCAATTTCCAGTTCGGGTCATGAAGAGCAGACACAGGATTACGAGGCAAAGGGGACTTTTGGACAGATGTATGCAAGTTAAGCCTAGGATTAGGTTTAAAGATGCCCCGCTGACTCCGAGTTACTGGTCGGGGGATGGGAGTATGTGATGGAGTAGGGACTGTAGTGGAAGTATTTGTAGCAGGAGGATTAGTGGGTGTTGGAGGAGATGCTACTTGTGGGATTGGAACAAGAGGAACATCTTGACTAGACATATGGTGTTTTATATAAGGAGAAAGACCCTCATCCAAAAAATCAAATGCCGTAGGCGAAAGAAGTTGTACCCGTGTAAAAGGGAATTGGGTTTCATCAAAGATGACATGGCGACAAACGATGACTTTATTGGAGGACAAGTCAAAGCACTTATATCCACGGTGGTTGGATGGATAACCCAAAAATACACAAGGTGTGGAACGTGGTTGAAGCTTATGGATTGTGGTGGAGGGATACAACGGATAACACAAACACCCAAAAACTCTTAAGTGAGAATAAGTGGGATTTTTGTGATAAAGCACTTTGAGAGGAGATGCATATGACAACTTCTTATTAGGAAGGATGTTAATAACATAAGTGGCTAGTTGGAGTGCATGATGCTAAAAAGGAGGTGGTACAGAAGCATGAACAAGCAATGTACGAACTATATTGTTTAGGGATCGAATCTTGCGTTCTACCTTGCCATTTTGAGAAGAAGTATGAGGGCATGATAAGCGAAATACCATACCATGTGACTCACAAAAATTCTGAAACTGGGTATTGACAAATTCCCTCCCATTATCACATTGAAATGTTTTAATTTCTCTCTCAAATTGTGTGCGAATAAAATTACGGAATGTCAAGAAAGTGTGAAACACTTGAGATTTTTTAGACAATGGGAAAGTCCATACAAAATTCGAGAAATCATCTAACAATATCAAGTAATAACGATGGCCCGAAGAGCTCAAAACAGGTGATGTCCACAAATCACAATGGATAATGTCAAAAGGCATTAAAGAAAACGACATAGAATCCACAAATGGTAATTTAACATCTTTTCCTAAAGAACAAGCATGACATACACTAGAAGACCGAACAAGAGTACTTTCAATACATTTATTTCTCCTAAGGGAGTAAAAAACAGGAGCTCCCGGATGACCTAACCGAGCATGCCACAAAGAGGGAGAAATTGCAGCAAAAGAGGATGGCGAAGTGACTGGAGATGTGGTAAGTGGATATAGGTCTCCCCGACTCTCACACCTCATGAGGCGCCTCCCCGTCTAAAAATCATTCACAGAAAATCCAAACGGATCAAATTCAACAGTCACAGAATTATCAGTGGTGAATTTACGAACAGAAACCAAATTTTTAATAATTTGGGGAACATGAAGGACATTTCTTAAGGCTAAGGGCGGATGAGGGTCTGTAAGATGTGTATGCCCGACACCAGAAATAGGAGCAGATTGACCATTACCAACAAGGACACCACGTTTAATGCTCGAATTGAAATAAGAAGAGAGAGTACCTTGGGAGGATGTCATATGAGACGTAGCACCCGTATCCATGTACCAATTTGCATCCGGAGGATTGAGGCCTAGTGTATGCATAGCAGCCTCAATGTCAGTTGCAGATGGTTGATTCATCGATGAGTACGCCTGTGGCCGTGTCCCAAGCAGGCCAGGTTGCGGCGATTGCATACGATGGGATGATGGCGATCTCACCCAGGGCGCCGATGGTACGGAAGGATACGGACATGGGGGAACAGGCCACGGCCATTGCCACGGCCACTGAGGTGGACCCCCACTCCAAGGTTGATGCCCATGGTGCTGGGCGTGTCTCTGCAGACCTCGGCCATTGTCATATGATCCATTATATCATCCAGGTTTAGATGCTCGTCCAGTGGGACGCTTGGAGACTCGTTTCCCTCCAGAACCCGATCTGTGTTGCGGGGGAGGATCTGCTAGTGAAGGGTCTGCATCTGACGGAGGAGCAACCAAAGCGGATGCAGTGGCAACCTTCTTTGCTAACCCGGCCTCCTCCAGGACAAGCATGGACCGAGCTTGATAGAACTTCGGAAGAGGAGTGCTTTGGCGAATAAGGGTGCCAACTCCGTTGTAGGCCTCCGTGAGACCTGCCACCAATTGAAGAACTAGGCGGTCATTGGATACCGGAGCTCCAACGTTTTTCAATTGATCTGTCAAGACCTTGAGGCGCTGACAGTACGCCGAGGCAGTCGAAAAATCTTCCATCGTAGTTCTTGAAAATTCTTGTTCCAGAGTAACCGCACGAGAGTTTTTATTATCTTGAAATATATCACGCAATCTATCCCAAGCCTCCATAGCTGTGGAGTCTGGTTCAAGGATGGTGTGCAACAGATCGGTAGAGATAGTGGCATAAATCCATTGCAGTACAGTGGCATCAAGAGTCTCCCACATTTCCTTCTCATCGGTAGTCGTTGGTTTGGGGTGGGTGGGTGACGGAATGATGTGGTGAAAAACCTTGTGGGATTTTGCGTGAATTTTGAAAAGCTCTGCCCAAGTCGCATAATGGACATTTTCCATCTCAAGAACAATTGAAATATGGTTCTTGATGTTGGAGACAGCCAGAGCCGGATGAAAAGATGATTTTGACGATGAAGTCGTCATGGGAAGAACATATCGATAGAAGAAGAAGAAGAGAGGGGTAGACGAAGTGATAGGGCGTAGCAGAAGAATTGGAAGGAGAACCCTAGTCTCGTGATACCATGTAGGAATGTAAATCCTTGATTCATCTCCTCAATGAGGTCAACTATATACACTGATTACATACCGTAACATAAGCTATCATTAAGGAGTGAATTACGCCTACCATATATACATATCAATCTAATTTATACATATCTATTCTATTATTATGAGTGATACGTATTAAAAATTAAAAAGGGTAAAACACTGTGCAATAGATAAATCAAACTGGCTCGGACAGTTCCCAGACATTGGACCTAACAAAAACAATTTGGATACGATTATGGGCACAGTTATTTACGATCACAATTTATGAAAACATTCACTAGATTAGAACACTCACCTCAAGATGAGTACACTCTTTATGAAAAATCCAAATTACTCTTTTCCCTATTAAACCTTTTCTCCACTCTCATATGGTTTGAAGAAGTAGAAAGCCAACACCGTCGTTTTTTTTTTCAAAAAAAAGGTATGAGTAGACGTTAGGTTTTCAATTTTTTTTTTGTTGGGTTTTATGAATTTCACTTTTAAAAAATAAGTCTAATACGTTGTTGAAGTTCATAATATGGATCATTTATATTTTTTTGTTCAAAATTTGTGTATAGTGTACTAAGTAAATGTGTGTTTTAGTTAAAAAATAATTGATTGACATGTGTGATTCAACACAATGTTGTTCGAGATCAGTTCTTTGAATTTGTGTAATATTCTTCGAGTTTTTTTTTTCTTTTCGAATTCGAGTAACATGTTCAATATTTGTTTTTCAACATTGTTCATTTGTGCATAATTTTTTTTCGAATATTGGTATTTTCATCTTCTCAAACAACCAAAAACGAAATTATACTAATTATCCAAAATATGACCAATTTTCTAATTCTACCAAATTAGAGTCGAAATGTTCAAAATTTTCAAAGTAAAAAAAAAATAAAAATGCAACAACCAATTTAGTATATTACATTGATGTTATCTATCATCCTACTGTTTGAGCAAACTACTCCGATAAACATAATATAAAAACAAATAAATCATAAACATTATCTAAAAGGATTACACAAAAATCTAATTTAAAAAAAAAAAAAAGAAAAAACTTACAAATGAGTATTTTACATCATCCAAAGACAACATTTTATTTATATCCGATCAAAATCAAGGTCACCATCGAACTAAGCCTTCAATCAAATAAGCAATGCATTTTATTTTTTTGGAAACTCAAACTCCTATTTGCCTTCCCTCACCTCAGCACCCACAAAGATTTCATGGGCGCCAATAATGTTAGCACCCTTTTTCCACCAAAATTCACCTGCCACTTTTTTAACATTGGGGCTTTGGTTTATTTTATTAAAACCCCTCCAAACACCTCCACTCTATTAACCCAAATTAAAATCAGTAATATAGGAGTATTAAAAACCCCTATTCGACCTTCCATATTTGCATTTTATATACTCATTTGTCTATCATTATTCTAACTCATGTGTTCCTTGTTGCAATCAGATTGGACCGGTGGGTTCAATCGATTCAATACCACTTAAAAATTGTTTTAACCGTATACTCATCCGCCCACTGTCGGACCGGCCCGAAACTGATCCAATACCACTTAAAAAAACGGATTTAACCGTATACCCATCGCCCACTAGCGTGAAAATTCCCCCAACTTAGTCTGTATCCAACATACTAAAACAGGAAAGGAAAGAATGGGTTTTAACTTTTCACATAAATAATACTCCGTAGAGTAGAATAGCCGTTGTTGTTATGAAGTAGCAATATTTGGCTCCTGAAAAATCTGGCTCCCTCATTTTCACTCGAAACTGGTCTCCGCTGCTAGTATCTTGAAAGGGTTTTGGAGATTTGAAGAAACGATGCTGAGTTCGTTCCCACCTCCGCGGCCAACTGAGTTGATCCACCACCGTCTATTTGATTTCGTTAAAACTTCTCTTATCAAAATCTTCGTCTCGCCTTACGCTACCGTATCATTTCTCTTCCTTCTTTTCAATTCTTCTTCTATAATTCTCGCATTTCTCTGTGTGATCATATCTGGGTTTTGCTTAGGTGTGTGAATTATACTGTGGAAAAGTGCCTGATGAGGAAAAGTGGGATGCAGCTCAGATTGGTCACTACATTGGCATTGGTAACTCCATTTTTTTTTTGGGTTACAGGTGTTTGAATAAATGCCCAAAAGAAATTTTTTTAATCTGTGGGCGGTTTATGGGATTATTTTAACTGTGCTATGTGTTTGCTCTGCATTACAGAGCTTGAGTAATTTTTTCCTCTGTTTTCTGTGCAGATGTGACCACTTCTGGAGTGAGTGAAGTACGGGAAGCCTGGGAGAGTCGAAGAAAAGCTTACACTTCTGAGTTTCTCGAGTTTGATCCTTGCATTGTGAGCTATTTAACCCTATGTACACTAATATTATCTTTGTTTGATTCCTCATCAAAATAGGGAAAAAAGAGCTGCTTTTGTTTGAATATCCAAAAATGGAAATACTCATACAGTGAATCCTCTTGAATGTTATACCTATGGGTTGCATAAGTTCATTGGTGGGGAATTTTCTCAGGAAACAGCTTGCAAGAATAAAGATTTTCTCATTCTTAGAACTCTATTCACACATTTCTTTAATCCATCAACTCCAATTGTCTACTTTTTGTTTTTCACTTTTGTCAATTCTATTTTAAGTGGTTTGTGTAGTGTCTAATTATATAAGAGCTTTTAGTTCTCACTTCCAGTAGATCATGCTCCATTCCTCTTCAGTATTTGACAAATGCATGTCTTCTACAGGAAGATGTAGACTTGCATTGGAAAAACAAGGAAAACCAGGCTGATGTTGTATTTTGCATGCTGCATTTGCCGGTAGGGGAACTCTCTGTTTGTCTTCATGTGATCTCTAAGTGCTAAAATAAATTATTAGATATATATATATATATATATATACATAAACCTTGTACACGTGATAACAGCTATGCGTTGAGACTGAGGAGTTAGAGAGGAAACTGTTGCAAAATGTCTCATCTTTGCTAAAGCCTGGAGGTTATTTTGTTGGTATAACTCCAGACTCATCTACTATATGGTAAGAAACCAAGTCTTGAGGCAATTTTGGTTTGTTAACATGTATGATCTTCTCTGCATATGCAATCCATTTAAGGATTTTAATGCCGCCTTTTGGTTTCTGATATTATTGGATGCTACTATGAGGTTTGAGCATGGTCATATTCACATTAATAGGCTCAGCACCTCATTTTAATACTGTTATCCAGATACTGCTTTCATGCAGTATTCATTTTCACCCATTTCCTATGAGGCTAGCTAATTGAGTTCTATATTTCTATTTCATATGCTAGAAGTTACTCATACTTCGTATGTTGATGTCCTTGTTATATGCATTTGATTGTACTACTAGAAGTCCCGTCTTGTAAGAAACATTCTTCCCTCCTGTGTTTCATTATAAGATCATGTGCTATGCCTTCGAAGGAAAACTGTTTATTGGAGTTTATCCAATGTTTGTGCATCCTTGCTTCGCCACTAAATCTATGGTTTTCTTGAGCCTTGTATGGCTTCATAAACTAAAGTCTAACGTGTGAATTTTTAGGGCTAAGTACCAGAAAAATGTGGAAGCATACCACAGTAAGGGTGGTGCAATGAAGCCCAACATTGTTCCAAACTGCATTAGATCTGAGAACTACATGATCACTTTCGAAGTCGAGGAAGAAAAGTATGTTTGCAATATGAAATCTTACTCTATATCTTTTTTTTCTCTCCAAATTTTCTTTTGATATTTGATCTCCCTAATGCTCAAACTTTTTCAAGGTTCCCATTTTTCGGGAAAAAGTACCAGCTGAAATTTGCCGGTGACATGTCTGCTGAAACTCATTGCCTAGTTCATTTCCCAAGCCTGCTCAGGTTGATATTCTCTCTTGTTATTTTGTTTTATCACATGTATTAACATTACACTAGTGGCTTATAGGCCTGAAAGCTAAAAATAACTTTCTTTTTGAGATGGATTATTAAAGCAATCTTCCTGTGCTCATTCTGTCTGAAAAACCTTCTGAGTTATGATGAGTATATCAACCTTGTGTTATCTATGGCCGCTGCTTCCTCTTACATGATGCCTTTTTCATCCTTTTCACTATATGAATTGGATATAAAATTTTAGCACTATTTTCCGACAAGCATGTTAATCTAAATATTGCAACTTTTTTTTTCAAATTTCCTTTTTTTTTTTTTTGTGAAGCTTCAATGTTTTGACCTGCTAATGCATGCAACACCAAACTGATATTGCCATTCATAAAAAATAATTTGAAATATCATTCATTTTATTTTCATATTTAAACTTCTATCATCAGATTGATAAAATTGCTGTGCAGGTTGACTAGAGAGGCTGGCCTTGAGTACGTAGAGATACAAAATTTGACTGAATTTTATGATGACTATAGGTAATACATTTTTCTTCATAGTTTGGTATCTTGTTGATGACAAGTAGCTCTACTTTTTTTAGTGTGTAATCGTCTTCTATGGATTATTAATATTATAGGAAACTTTTGAAGGTCTTTTTTTAATATTTGTTTATAAGAAACTTTTGAAGGTCTTTAATGGCTTCTGCTTGGAAATATCTAACTAAATGTTTATAGTTTATTATATCAGTTGGAGTGCTCACATTTTTTAAACTTGGCTCTTAAGAGCTCAACTAGCAGGATTGCTCGTGGACTCTGGCCTTGTTGATCAGAGAGGACGGCTTCTTCAGAGATCGTTTGACATTTTAGGTGATTCATCTCTTCATATTGCTTGTTATTGCATTGGGGTAGTTATGCTTCTGTACTTCAATATTCTGGAACATAAATGACTTCATCCTTTTCAGGTCTATACACCACATTCATCTTTCAGAAGGAAGATCCCGATATTGTCCCTCCTCTCATGACCCCAATAATGGGCGATGGAAGCCACAATCATGATGAGGCAAGTATCATGGCATTAAGAAGGCGATGATCATAATAAACTTTATTTTTCTCAGCTTTAAGTTCCATAATTGACCAAGTAGTGGTAGACCATGCTGTTCATTCCTAGAGTTTTTCTAATCATATATGCCAATATATTGCTTTCGTGGTAGAAAAAGCTTTTTGAAAATTTGCATGGTGCTCTTTCTTAATCTGTGTTCTTTTACTTTTGTTCCTACAATTTTCTTCAAAGAAAATGAAATATGATGAATTTAAAACAAATCTTCTTACTGGGAAGAATAATTAAGAAAAATAACCAAAACAAACAGAATGAAAACATAGCAAACAATAATAGGATACTTTAGTGTTATGCTTGCATTTTTAGTTGTCATCATTATTTAGGAACGTCGTACAAGATATATCTAGTATGGAAATATTATTTTAATACATATCTTTTCATTATTTATTGTTGTGTCTAATAAGGTATAGTTTCATCAAGTCTTTTCAGCTTATAGTACCCATGATGCTTATGTGGATTACTCCTTAATACCCAAAGGCTTGGAATAAGAAAATGAAAAAATTAGTTTGAGAAGATGAAGATACTCCCATGGGTCAAGATGAAAAATGTTGTACTATCTACAGGACAAGGAAATAAAGGAAAATTATCAACACGAACAAAGGAGAGGAAAACTTCAGGAAAGAAATCAATTTTCTAAAGAACATTTTGAAATGAAATTGCTGTTGTAAATGGAAATCATAATAGATGATGCAGAGATGGAAAAAACTTTTAAATAAGGATTATTCCAATAATCAAAAGAAAACAGAAACGAAGTTTTAAGAATCAAACAGATCATGTAAGAATTATTTAAATAATCACTAAATAGTTGGTAGACACATAGTTTGCATAATTAGCATGGAGGAATACTAATGTTTCTTGTATTAATTTAATCTACATAATTTGAGTATAAATCTTTCAGTTTATTGGACAGCACAATTATTCAAAGTATTTACAGTGACTTTCACATGCAATAAAAAGTAATTTCCAATATAAAGGCATTTTACATGTGAAACACGTGGCGATTACTAGTATTAAAAGAATATCCATTTTTCCTTTTTGGTACTTTTTCAGAGACATCATTTATTCGTATATAAAGAAATGTGGGTACCTGTATTACTTTGTCATGGCTGAATTAAATCTGTTATTCTGAAAGTTTTGTTGTCCAAGCTCCTACTTGATATATTTATTGAGGCTGGAGTTTCAGGTAGCTATAATGCTATATTTAAAATTGATTGAAGAGAAGTAAAAGTAGACCTGACTAACCAAGGAACGAAGTATGGCTACTAAATATTTGAAAAATGAAAGAAAAGTTCAGTCGTAACTTGTATTGAAGTTTTCAGTCGACATTCAGTTAAAAATCTTTCTCAGGGCTCTTTAGCTTTACATGGGACACTTGGACTTCCCCTTCTGTTTAAGTTGATATGGGTGGATGAAGTTACGGGGACAATTGATTGAAATAATTTAATAGGGAATATTGGAAATACAGTACTAGATATTTCAATAAAAAAATCTAGTTTATAGTTTAAGTTAGCTTCATATTATGTTACGTATAAGAGAAGAAGGAAAAGGCCAGCTAGTTAGGGCTGGGTATTTGGGCTTTCTAGTGGCAGTTAGTGTTTCTGATTGCATATATACTTCTGTATCCCTTCTGAGAAAGGTTGTTGATTCTGAATAATAAATCGGCTTTAAGGTTGGGCGGAATAACTTCCGTGGATTCATGTTTCTTGAATTACTCCTTTGTCTTACATCAAAAATTTTGAGAATTCATTTGAGTTGATAACGGATGTGTGTGGTAGGATTAGATATAGACTTGCTCTTTGGGTGTCAGGTCATAAGAGCTTTACAAGTTCTCACATTTCGGATTTGGTTAGAGATTGATTTTATGCCTTATAGCCAATCGTTGTAATTCATTCAAGGGAAGGATTCCTCATCCCTTTTTCTTTTCTTCATTAATTAAAAATCCTAGTTTCATATCATATAAAAAAAAAGTTGAGCTTCGTATTTGCAATTTTGCATACATAAACCATGAAGATTTGTAGATATCATGTTGTATTCTTATTTCCGTTTGTGACAAACCCCAATCCTAAAGAAGTTCTCAATTTGCTTCACACTGATGGAGCCAATTTTTAGGCGGAAGATCAATATTTTCCTGATATTCTAAGTTTCTCGACTATATATGGCTACTTAATCAGACATTTTTCTCTTGGGATTCGTTGATTCACTATTCAGACGTGTTAATGACTATGCATCTTCATGATGAGAATCCACAGTTAGGATCATGCAATTCTAGTAGAATGTGTGGGTCCCACTACTGAAGTGTCATCATCCCCATTAGTAACATGCCATGCTAAACTGGGAGATTTATTTTATATGACGAGCTAGTAGAGTGGGTCCCATTGCTGACTTGGCATCACGTCAATCCTCATAATTTGATATGAGAACACGTGTTGTGTGTAAGAATTTCCATTCCCAATGGCATGTATGTATTAGTTCGACTTGTTAATCTGAATGGTAGTCAACTGAATATGCTTCGATAACTTTGATGTTCTGAATTATTGTACTGTACTGATTATCAGATCAGATCATCATTTGGACTCATATGATGTCTAATGATTTTGTTCAGGATTCGTTGATGCCACAGAGAGATTGGCCTGTTGGATGGAGGGAAGACGAAAAGAACGTGCAACCTGAAACGAGTGGAGGATTGGGCAAGATATCTGAGCAGAAAGGCATACTAGGTCCTGGTCCAGCAGAGCTTCGCTTTCCAGAAGCTCTTTGAATGTGCACAAAGGAATCACTTCTACACAATCTCATTACAGAATTCTTGAATTACATTTTAATGTACTTTATGACTGGTCTCTGGATGTTTCACTAAACATTTGGGGGTTTGGTTCAATAGAAACATTCATCTTTTTGCCAAAATTTTATTTTGTACATTTGATATTGTTTCAGTCTAATTCTAGTATTTTCATATTTCAAATTAAATACTGTAAGTACTATACTCCGTATTAACTTTTGATCACATAAGGTTCAAATTTTAATGCAGATTTGTAAATGTTGAGTTCCTGTATTTTCATTTGCATTGAAAGATTGTTTGTGCATGAATTTTTGATAGATGAAAGTGAGTGAGTGAAATTCAAACAAAAATTAAAAGTTTAGGTAAGTAATATATAAACTTACAAAGTCTTTCATTATGGATAAAAAAAAAAGAAAAAGAAAGTGTTCTTACATTATTCAAAGAAAGAGATAGTCAAGTACTGCAAAATCAAACCAAAATTACTGAAATGACTCAATTCTTCAATTATTGCATTTTTTTATATTCCTAAAATGTCAATAATAATAGTATATTAATACTTTCTTCTTCATAATAATACAAAACACACAAATATTATTCAAGATTAAACAGATTAAAAAAAACACCTTAAGCGTTGAAAATATACGACTGTTAGAACTACTATCTTGGCTATGTTGGGAAAGTGGGGGTGGAAATGCATTAGGGAGGAAGGTAGTTTGTGGAGTGATATCATTTCTTCCAAATATGGATCTTTGTGGGAGTGTGTGGGTTTATATAGGAGCAAAGGTAAATGTCCTAGGAAATGGTCTGTTTGGTGGTCTAATATTGTTAAACACATAGGGGCAAGCTTGTGGTTTGGGAATAATGTATCGAAAGTGATATGTAATGGTAAAAACTCTAGTTTTTGGGAGGAAAAATGGGTGGGAGATAGTAATCTTAGAGAGTTATTTTCCAAATTATTTAGGCTAGAAAAAGTTAGCTCTTGTTCTATTGCTGACAGAATTAAATGGGTCAATGGCGAGAAATGTTTTGAGTGGAATTGGAGCAGACCTCTGCTCGATAGGGAACAGGATGTCGTTCGCGATTTGTGTGTTTTGATTGACAGGTTTACAAAATTCTCAAAGGAGAAGGACTACTGGACGTGGAAGGGGGAAAAGAACGGTACTTACTCAGTAAAATCAGCCTACGCGCGGCTCTTGGTGGACCTTACGCCGGACTATGAGGAGCTGGACGAACTTAGCGAAATCTGGACAACTGGAGTACCTCGAAAAGTAACCGCGTTCTCTTGGAGGATGCTGCAGGACAAGGTGCCGTCGCTGGAGAATCTGAGAAGACGAGGAGCGCTCAAGGCTCCTATTTCATCGATTTGCAAACTGTGTGAGGCTGCTCCCGAGGACTCCGATCACATATTCTTTCTATGCCAGAAGAGTGTGAGGATATGGGACAGAATTTACGAGTGGTTTGGGAAGACAGCCGATCACGGGTCGGTAAGGATGTTTCATTTCCGTAGGCATAAGGAGGCGAAGGAAAACATTAATGAAAATAGCTGGATGACGGTGTGGCACGGGACTATCTGGCAAGTATGGCTTAGCAGAAATGAGTTGATGTTCAAAGGGTCACCATTAGACAGTGACTAATATCAAGCTTTCAACCTTTAGATGGCTTAAGGCTCATTCCAACATTAACAAGTGGAATTCTTTTGACGACTGGTGTAGAGTCCCTAGGCTGTGTTTATGTTAGTACTATGCTGTGTTGTTAGATCTTTCTATGGTTTTGTAATCTGTTATTTGTAACATATTCAATTTGGGGTATTCCTGATACCCTTTTATAAAATTTTGGCTGACTCCAAAAAAAAAAAGTTAGAACTACTATCTTGCATGTTCATTCCATCCTTTCAATAACTGAAAAAAAGTTAGCAGATTAACATATTAAACAAATAAAAGTAATTAACAAAATATTTTGTGAGTTTTTGATAGAGAGAATGGGAGTTTTGGTCCCACCTGCCACGCACCCTCATTTTTTTGGTCCCATGACTTTCACATTTAGTTCCAATAGGTTAAATTTTATCACATTTGGTCCCAGTATTGTGCAAATTTTGTAATTTCGTCCCAGCCCCGTTAAGTTTTAACGGAAAGATGCACGTGCATATCACGTGGCCGTCAATTGTTAATTTTCACCCCCAAATCAAAGTTCACCCTTAACAAAAATTCAAAATCCTTTCAAAACCCTAAGATTGCTGCCAAAATTCTCAAATTAAAAAAACCAAAATCCACAACCGGATCGATGAAGAAGGCGGCGAGGGCCATCCGCCATCGTCGGGGAAGAAGGCGGCGACGCCATCGTCGGGGAAGAAGGCGGCGAGGTCTTTTTCGAGAGGGCCCTCCGCCCATCGTCGGAATCTGCCCAACCTACCTCCGCAATCGCCTCGACACACTTTGCCCTAATTGCTGCAAAGTTCGCCCTTGTTCCTACGTTTCCCCCTCCTCTTCCTCCGCCTCCTTGGGCGGCGACCTCCGCCGCTCCAGATCCGTCGGGATCCCCTTCCTCCGCTGGAATACAAACACGATGTCTTTTTTCCGATGGATTGTCAGAATTCTGGAGATCGTTCACCCGTATTCACCGTATTCACCCAATCCTCAGCTGAAGCTTTAGGGCGTGGAACAGCTTTTGGCCCAACCAAAATGCTCCCTATTAATTAGGTTTTCGCCTGAATTAATTTGCTCAAAATTAACACTTCAGTAAATAAAATCTCATGAACCCTAGGGTTCACCCACATCCCCGACTTGATCCCTTTCGTTTTAATTGTACGTTTTCTAATTCCCCTTTCGTTTTAATCGATGATTTGTAATTGATTGAATTGTACTGTACATACCTCGTAATCGTGAGAATGCCAGAGCCTCTATTACTCCAGAGGAGTGTGTTGAAGATTTTTTCAGATACAATGTACTCCACGCCTGCACAATTAATCGTGATTAATTGAATAGTAGATTGATTTATTTGATTGAGATATGAGGCGAGCGGTGGATTCATCGGGGTCGTAAACAACAGATTTGATAGCTCTACTTTCTCTATTCCACATCTTAAAGCGAAGACGACGACATCTCAGGTGCACTACCGTCACGCCGGCATCGGAGAAGATCGGAGTAAACAGCGGATTAGATACTCTGCTTTCTCTATTCCACATCTTAAAGCGAAGACGACAACATCTCAGGTGCACTACCGCCACGCCGACATCGGAGAAGATCGGAGTAAATGGCGGATTAGATAGCTCAGCTTTCTCTATTCCACATCTTAAAGCGAAGACGACGGCATCTCAGGTGCACTACCGTTACGCCGGCATCGGAGAAGATCAGAGAAGATGGGTGGATGGCCCTCTCGAAAAAGACCTCGCCGCCTTCTTCACCGACGATGGCGGATGGCCCTCGCTGCCTTCTTCATCGAATCAGTTGGGGATTTTGGTTTTTTGAATTTGGGGATTTTGGCTGCAATATTAGGGTTCTGAAAAAATTTGGGATTTTTGTTAAGGGTGAACTTTGATTTTGGGTGAAAATTAACAATTGACGGTCACGTGAGTCTGTCCGTTAAAACTTAACGGAGCTGGGACGAAATTACAAAATTTGCACAATACTGGGACCAAATGTGATAAAATTTAACCTATTGGGACTAAATGTGAAAGTCATGGGACCAAAAAAACGAGGGTGCGTGGCAGGTGGGACCAAAACAACAATTTTCTCGTTTTTGATATATATATTTTGCAATTTTTTGACAATAAGTGCAGTCTAAATGCGACTTTGTAATAGTCGCGTGTTTGCACAACACCTCTACTTTTTTTTTTTTGACAACACCTCTACTTATATTTTAAAGAGCCAGTTTTTTTTACTCTTATGTGCCATTTAGGACCCATTACAATTAGGTGTTACATTTTTAAAATGTTATAAATATGTGTAAAATAGGTGTAAAATACAATTTATATCCTATATAAATACAACTCCCTTCCCGCTCACTCATTCATTCCCCCTCTTCTATTTTTCACTTCCACACCTAGCTGCTGTCTTGGTTGCCGCTTAGCGTGAAGACGAAGGGAGCCCCTAGTCGTTGCCACCAAGCGTGTGATGACGAAGGGAGCCCGTAGCCATCTAGATTGAAAAATACAATATTTTAATAAATTACCCTCGTTTAACAATTATTAATTTAAAAGTAAAATATTTTCAAATAATATAAATATAATTTATTTAATATAGAGTGATACACATGTGTCCGCCAAAAAGTATGTTCACTTTACTTATTTGTCTATCTATCAAAATTGCATGCTCATTTATTTTTTTAAATCACTTTATTTTTATCTAACAATAACTTCACAATACTCTTATTTTATCTATATTATTTATTTATTTTTAAAACTTGTACCCAAAAGTATGAATATACTTTTGGTTGACGGAGGGGAGGGAGTATCATTTATATTGAAAAGTAATTTTTTTGCCAAAAGTACTTATATGTACCATGGAGTTCAGCTAAATTTTGACCACAATTTAACATATTAAATAAAATTAATTCATACAAAGTAAAATTATTAGTTTATAAACCGAAAGATATTACACTTTAATACTCCCTCCGTCCCAGAAAAAGCTACCCAACTTTCCTTTTTCGTCCGTTCCAGAGAAAGCTACCCATTCCTTGTTTTGGTAACTATTCCCCCTCACATTTCATTATATTTTTTTCTCTCTCAATTACATCACCTCTAATACATCTACTTATTATATTGATATTTTTTAACCTCCGTGCCCGGAGTTCATGAGAGCTTTCCCCGAGGGAGTATACAACTAATATTCATCAGACTGCAAATTACTCTAATATTTTTGGATTGCTTTTTTCTATGATCCACAAAAAAATAAACTACTTAGTAAAAAGTTTATGTAAAAGTTTGTGTACCGTTGTGTTAAACAATTTTTTCCACCATCGTACAAAAGCATCCCATAAAATGGAATGGTAAATTCCTTATTAAAAAGTAGTAGTAGTAATTTATCTTAAAAAAAGGTAGAGTAGTCATTTATTCATGTTGTAAATACTGCATGTTACAATAGTTTTTTTAACTTGCAAAAAATTATAAAATATAATTTGCTCATAAAAGCTAGAGACTAATGTATCTTAAGAGGGTAGCTATTGCAAATGAACAAGCCAAGAGGAAAATAACTCAGAAATCTAATCTTCAAGCTCAATGATCTTAACCAGAGATGCATCACCAATTTTCTGGCAAACCACGACACGATCGTGTGGTTTTATAACGCCCGATGTCCTCCCATAATCTAAAGCAACCTTTAGAATGGACTCGTTTGATGATCCCGATTCACCCTGCAAAAAATGGAGCATGACTCGTATAAAATAGTTGGATAGCAAGAAACTTTTGAGGGGGGGGGGGGGGGGGTATTTATAATCATCAAAGCATCTTACATCATGTCGAGGATCTGCAAGCATTGGGAATAGGCCTCTTACTATAAGAGATTGCCTTGCCTGCCAATAAACAAATTTGTCAATTAATATGCAGTAACAAAGACAACCCTGCTCATCAAATGTAAAACCCGAGAGAGTACCTCAAAAGCACCACTAAAGGTCCAGCGGAGCTGGTTTGTCTTCAGACGTGGAATAACAACAGATAGAACCGGCATAGTGGGTCTGTACTTAGCAATTAACCTGCATTATTGTTTCAAAGATATAAAATCGCTGCATGTGCTTTCCGGAAGTAAGAAATTTGATATTTCCTTTCGTGTTTGCATATGTTTATAAGATGAGTTCTTCAGTTGCATATGGTGCTTCAATACTTATCTACCATTCCAACAATTAATGCATGCTTTAATGATGCCATTATACAGATGCCTTTACCTTGAAGCTCTTCCTGATGAAGTGAAACAAATAATAACAGATGCCTTCACCTTGATGGCAGCACGAACCTAGATCAATAAAGTAGTAGTATTTTTCATGTCAAAACACTAATCGCACACCATTTTATGGTACTTAAATCTGAAAATAATTGCATGTAGATTATGAGCTAAGAAAAAAAAACGCAATATTCTACAGCTACGTACTGCTGAGGAAGCTATTGATTCCAGGTGCGTCATTGGCTCGCCAACGTACTTGACAGTCTTCTTGAAATAAAGATCCTGGTTATATACCTTTTCTGCCTGCATATGTTATAGTAAGTTAACGAGTGGACTAAGAAGATTCTCTCTGTTAACCAGATTCATTTTATATACTCCTGCTAGCATTTATTAGTTTCTAAAAGTGGTAATAAGCAAGGTGGAATGCAGGAAAACAGCACCTCAGCACAAATTTTGCCAACTGTTGATATTGTGTCAATAGGGTATAATCCTCGCAAGGTTTCTGCACCCAAAAGAATTGCATCGGTACCTGCAAACGACATTTGATGATGGATAATTAGCAGACACCAATGTTTGTAATCATGAGGATGGATTAAGAAGTTAAAGGCGAAAAAACATCATTAAAGAATGAAAACATACCATCAAGTACAGCATTTGCGACATCAGTTGCCTCAGCACGAGTGGGTCTTAAGTTGTCAGTCATAGTGTCAACAACGCGAGTGACGACTGCTGGCTTTCCAGCAATATTGCATTTGTAAACAGCTTCCTTTTGGTATAAAAATACCTAAATACAGCAAAAGTATTGGAAAGTAAGAACAGTAAACAGGTTAAGGCATTTAATAATTTGCTAATGACTTTCTAATACGCCCAAATTTTGATTAATCAACACTGATGATGCAGTTCATATATTCAATTATTTCAACTTTTAAGGAGTCAAAGTGAAAACAATAAGTCATGTAACCAAATTCAGGTTAGACCTTCTCTGGTGGGAGGTCAATTCCAAGATTTCCACGAGCAAGGATTATACCGTCTGCTTCTTGGAGAATCTCATCAAAATGAGTCAAACCCTGTAAGAGAATAATGAACTCTAAGATTAGTGCAACTTCATGTGTAGAAGCTGTTAAGATAACTCAAGACTGACTTCTTACCTCTACATTCTCAATCTTAGCAAAAATCTGAGTCTGACTAAGACAACCCAATCCAGATAGAAGCTCACGTGCCTGAATTGAAACATGAAATTAGTCCACTCAGGAATTCAATTTTTGTTACAATGGTTGCCCAAGTTATGACCAAAATCAATTCGAAGTGAGAATACTGAAATAAAATGGTGCTTCAACAGGCTTACTTGTCTAACATCATCAGCGGATCGAGCATAAGAAAGTGAAAGGAAATCTATCTTGTTTCGAAGTCCCCAAGTGGTTATAACCTGATAAAAATCAATATGGTTTACAATATATGCAAACAAATATGTAATGTCGAATTGAAAATTCAGCAAATGAGAATGAAACAATGCGTTTTAAGTGGCGGGATAAAGAATATACCTCCTTATCTTTATCAGTGAGGGTAGGAAGGTCAATGTGTATCCCAGAGACATGCAGCGTGTACAACGGACCAGACAATGTGGCAGAACTCTTGATCAGACAAACCACATCCTCGCCTTTAACATCCGATACCTGTGTACGAAACAACTCCATGATTACTCATAAGTTAAAATTCACGTCAAGATTTGTATATTAGTAATTCAAATACTAAGTTCTGAACTAAAAAGTAATTATGACTGAACTCCATGCAGTTAACCTATAGTGGTCGGCTAGTCGATCAGAAACTAGTAAGAATGGACTTGGTTAACGTAAGTTTACTGACAATCTAAAAATGCAAAAGACTAGGAAATGACATTTAAGGTATTTCCATACCTCCAGCCAAACTGAAGTCGTTTCACTTCCAGTAAATAAGTATTGGCCAATGAATATCTCATCTCCCTTTTTTACTGCCTGCAGTCAAAAACTTAGTTTTATTGATGAACTTCAACATATATACATCACTAATTGAACATGAGATTTTTACCTTGGATAAACTACTAAAATTAATCGGAAGTAAATCCGAAGTAGCTTGTTTATCTTGATCAGATGTTAGGGTGACCAAAGAACCTTCTTCGAGAGAAATAGGGTGCTCAGATTTGTTCACAATTAACAGCTCTGGACCAACTGTGTCAAGCATAACCTAATAGAATCAAACTTTATTTTTAAAATTTGTCCCAAGCAAATAAGACAGATTATGTATGCTATCTTGAAAAAATCAACTGCCCGATGCACATTAAACTCACCGCACACAGTTTTTTTGTCTTTTTGATGGCTACTGATAAGTTCTCCAATGTTTCTTGGTGAAATTCAGCATCTCCCCATGAGAAATCAAATCGTGCAACTATTGAAACATCATACACTCTAAATTAGATCAATCAAAAAGTAATAACTACATTGCAGATAACATTATCTTGCTACATAACAACTATAATCATAACAACTATAGATGCATAATCAAGCCTAAAATAAAATTTCTACTCAACACGCAAAAACACACTTGATTGTGTGCATACCGAATGGTCGAAAAACAAATCATCTGCGATTCAATCTAGGGAAGTTGAGATATCCGGCCTGACCATATATATCTCAACATATCTACCAAACGGGAGCTAAATAGATAACAAGAATACATGTACTCTTCTACACAATCCAACAATAAATCCAGAAAACTACTAATTAACTCTCATATTGCAACAAATATAGAGTAAATGAGCATCAAACAATGAAATATCTAGAGATTCAAACAGAAAGTGTGTGAAGAAATCAAATCACCAGACATTCCAGCCATGAGGCAGCCAGAAATAACTTCAACGGAACGCGAATTGGGGCCTAGTGTCCCAACTATCTTTGTCATCGCCGGAAAGAAATTCTGCATAAACAAATCTCATTCTTCATTCAAAATATACAAACACAATAAACAATCTACTACATAAAACTTAGTTATTCTACCGCATTACAGCATCAAACACTTGTTACTTTTCAGTTTAACTAAAAATCCCCAAAACAGAAGCAGAGAGTAGACGATTTCACAAATTCAAGAAGCATAAATCAAGATCAAGCTGAAGCTGAAGACATTATGAGTTGAAAAAATGATGAAGAGAAAAGAAATCTAGTAAAGCAAAAAGGGTACGTACAGGCTTAGATGGCTCAAGAATGGAAGCCATCCTGATTGGCTCTTCAAGAAGCAGATAATTAGACACCATTTTTCACACAGTGGAGGGTGAGATCTCTGAAGATGAATCCTGCAAATGAGGGTAGGCGAGAACAATGAAGCTATACTCTGAGAAGAAAGATACACTCAACCAAACCCAGTGTACTGTCGTTATCTCGCTCCTTTTCATTCAACACTTTTGTTTAGTTAATTAACAAACATTTTTACTGTTTATTCAAACTGATTTATTAGTATTAAGAGTGGTTAAATTAAGAGGTATTTCTATTTTTTGAGAATTTTTATTTTATTTTATTTTAGTTGAAACAATAAATTTGAGGAATTAAACTCATATTTTCTTCACACATTTAACACAAATGACCAAAAATATACTCCATTATTCATTAATTTCTAATTAATTAGGTTATTATCAAATCTTGAAGTGTCTATTTCAGGGTTGGACTAGGTATTGCCTGAACTAAAAGTCAAAAGAAAAACATTATTATTTGTTTGAATTAAGCTTACTAAAAGTCAAAAAAATTCTATGGGTATACCACCTGGTTAATTTCTTTCCCAATAAAGTGAAAATAAACAAGCAAGATTATGCTTGCCGACATATTTCCATTTTTTTTTTAATATAAATTTAATTTTGGCCGACATACATCCATTTTATAATTTTCACCTACTATTTTTGTTCATTTTAATAATCATGCACTCAAAAGAAAATACACACTACTTTACGCTCTCAAACTTTCACTCTTTATATAAGCAATTAATTTTTCTTTAAAAAATTATTCAACTCAAATAAAAATTACTCACACGTCCACGTATATTTATAATTGTGATTGGTATATTTTTCAAAAAGATAAATATATATATATTTTATGTGGATAATTTAAACAAAAAAAAAAAACTCCATTCTATATAAACGGAGGGAGTACCGATTACAAATTACAGCTATGACTTTTAAACCAAAATTAACGATACATCAGATTGTATGTATGATTATTCAATCTCGGGTTCAGATATACTTTTTAAATTATATTTTATAATAATCACTCCCATGTTCTTACCATTTGAATCATTAGTTTTTATTATGGAGGCGCGTTTTGTTATTTTTTAAAACTTATCGAGGACTTTCTATCCACAGTAAAGTTCTAGGTAAAAATGATATAAACTTCAACATATTCAAATTTTGTAGAGTGAGATTTTAGTTTAATATATCAAATTAAGAGATAAAATTAATGTCTCAAATGAAAACTTGTGTGGTGAATCTCATGCTCCATAAGATTTACATAGATATGTTGTTTAATAATTATAGTAGAGAAAACACTTTAAAATATATATATATATATATATATATATATATATAAAAGATAGAAGGTTTTATTAAGAGAGTAATAGAGGTACTCAAAATGAAATTATCTCAGGCTTCACTTCTTGAAAATTTGCATCCAACTTAATTGTGTACACCTACTCTACGCCCACCAATGTATTTTCCTGACTTTAAATTTGGTCACCTGAATGGGAAGCACAAAATGGTTTCTTATACCATGCAAAACATGTAAATCATTTTATTTTTCAAACACAGAAACTTGTATAAGACAGATTTTCATCACATATATATTGACCCTACTTATACAATGTTTTAAAATAAAATAAAGTAGTATAAATTAATGTTGAAGTGTGGCTCCATCTCATACATGAAACCGTTTTACCAAAGAGTCCCTCTATTTCAAAAGCATTTGTTACTTAAATTACAAGGCGAAATTAAATACTCTATATCTATTTTTTATAATTATGTGTCATTTTAGCTATTTACATAAAAAAATCATCCTCAATCAATTTTATATCTCGAATCTTTATTTCCTTGCATATTAATATAGTAGGAAATTTATGAAAGCTAAATTATTAAAAAACTTCCATAACTAAAAAAAATCATAGAGATACTTGTGAGTTGGCGACATTGGACGTCTCATCTTGATCTTTGGCTAATACTTTTGAGGAATTGAAAATCACCATTGCTAAGAAAAGGGCCAAACAGAACAATTAACTTGGAGTTGAAACCCATCCTTCTAAGTTTTTGTTTAATTAGAGCACTACAAGAAGACAGTGAAATTCCAACAGAAAATTTCCAACAAAAATATGAATCGTTGGAATTTTAAAAATTCCAACAGTTTTTCCAACGACCTAAGCCACCGTCGGAAAAATCCAACAGAGATTCCAACACTTTGTGGAAACCATTGGAATTTACTCTTGGAAAAAGCCAACAGAGAGTTCCAACACTTTGTGGAAACCATTGGAATTTACTCTTGGAAAAAGCGTTGGATTTTTTAAAAAAAAATATCCAACAAACTTTCCAATGGCACCCGACAATTGGAATGGTTTTCCTAAATCAAATTGTATGTTTATATCTAATTCCAACAAAATTTTCAACGACTTGAATATTGTTGGAATTTTAAATAATTATTCCAATGGAAATTCCATTGGTGCTAGATCCGTTGGAATGATTTTTCTAAATAAAATTATATTTTTATATTTAATTCCAACGGAATTTCCAACACGATATTATTGTTGGATTTTTTTCTTTAATTAATCCAACGAAAATTCTATTGTACTCACCCGTTGGAATTGTTTACTAATTCAAATTATATTTTTATAAATAATTCCAACAAAATTTCCAACGAAATGAATATTGTTGAAATTTTTGTTTAATTATTCCAATGGAAATTCTATTGGTGCTAAACAGTTGGAATGTTTTCCCTAAATAAAATTATATTTTTATATCTAATTCCAACGAAATTTCCAACACGATATTTTTGTTGGATATTTTCATTAATTATTCCAACGAAAATTCTATTGACACTCACCCGTTGGAATAATTTTCCAATTAATCAAATGATATATTTATATTATGTTAATTATTCCAATAAAATTTCCATCAATATTAGACCGTTGGAATAATTTTCATAATTTACTGATAATTTTTTTTATTTAAAACTTCACTAAATTATTTAAAAAATTAAATAAAAACTGAATAAATCTAAAAAAAATATAAATTATTAATAAATTAAAAATATAAAATTATAAAAATATAAAAATCTAGAAAATTAAATAATATTAAAATATATACTAAAATCAGAAAATATGTATCGTCCACCCTAATTGTCTTTTAAAAATAATTTTTTAAAATAAGAATATATAATAAATTATAGTAATTTATATTATAATTAAATTTATGTAAACTATTATTAAATTCTAAAGATTTAGATAGAGGCGAGATTTTCAAAAGTTTGATTAGGAAAATTTCAAAGATATGATTTTATTCAATTTTCTAGAAATATATACTCTTACTCCCTTTTTTTCATATATCTAAATCACTTTCAAATCCCTAAATTCAAATGGCGCCGCCTCTGTTTTTATTTTGATTCTTTTCCTATTTTTCATATATTCAAGTAACTCTTAAACCCTTTTACTTTAGATTTAATTCGATTCTTCGAGTGTTATCTAATTCCTCATCGCGCGACAAGGTGAATTTTTTTTCTTCATTGTAGGTGTTATTTTTAACTATTATTATTTTTTCGATTTTGGGGAAACTGCAATATATATTTCTATGCGTACGAGTGTAAGCGTGTGTTGTGTGTGTGTGTTGTGCACGGCGTATATATATCATTATATGTGTTCTGTGTATATAATATATACACTAAGACAGTAAAACGTTTATGATGCGTGTGAGTGTATATGTATACATATGTGTGAATATATATGTGTTGTGTATCGGTGCATTAATATTTACATGTAAGTGTTGCGTGATATATATATATATATATACTCCATATAATATATATTTAGTGTGTGTGTGAGAGTATATATATATATATATATATATCTATATGTGTGTTGTGTGTGCTGTTTGAGTATATACATATATGTGTGTTGGGTGTGCTGTGTGAGTATATATATATATTATATCTACATATATGTATATGTGTGTGTCGTGTGAGTACAGTATATATACATATATGTGTGTTGTGTGAGTAATATATGTGTGTGCAGTGTGCGGTGGAGTTAAAATAACAACTAATTAAGTTGGTGATAGTACTACAAAATTTCGTAGTTTAGTTTGTAGATAATATTGCATTTAATTTAATTGTATCCATGTTAGGTTAGGAGAAGTTTAACATTAATTTGCTTGTACATGTAAATATCTTTTGGGGAGCTCAATTATTTGTACTTTAACTTAATGGATTTGTGAGAATTTAATTTGAATCTCTTAATTTTGTAATTTTGATGGGTAGATGAGACTTCCTAGTTTTTTTAGAAAATGAGAAATTTTTTATTTTTGATCATATTTCTTTCTTAAGGAAACAATGTCTAATATCGGAGCACTTAACATGATCTGATAATATTAAAATTCTTGATATTTTGTTGTCATCTGAGTTTCTAGTCGTCACATTTGTATACTAATTATACAAATTATGTGACCTCCACAACAATTGTGTTTTTTTATTTCTTAAGATCTTTCTAGACTACTATTAATAGTGAATTGGACTTTGTACATATTCTTCTTCATAAGATGAACAACACTTCATTTAACACTAATCATAGTGTATCTTCTTCAGGTGTGTCTTCTCGAAAGGATGATAATGAAAATGAAAAGGAAGAGGAGAGGATGATCATGCCCTTGGTATTGATGATGGAGATTATGACGATGAAGATAATGATGACGATGACGATTTCTAGGAGTTAATATTTATGTTATAAATTAGTTTATATTTATTGGTGATGTGAATTGGAAGGGTGATCAACACATAACATTTATGGTTACAATGTTTAGAACTTATTGTTTTTGTATGATGCCAGTTATTTTAAATTGTATTAACTTTGAAGTTATTATATACTTTTTAAACTTGATTATATTTTGAAATTATAAGTTATATGTTGTGTAATTTCGATTGATTTTAATATGACTTTTTAATATAACAATAAAAATCTAATATTTTTAAAAAATGAATTCCAATAAAAGAATGTTGTTGGAATTTATATTGAACAAATCTCTACAATTGAACTAAAATTCTAAGACCTTTTGGGCATGTTTGTTTTGGGATTTTGAGAATTTTGAAATCCGAATTTTAAAATATAGTGGATTTTAAAATCCTAATGATTTTTATGTTTTGTATTTGTTTTGAGATTTATGTAGGGTAGGATTTAACTCTATAGTATAGGAGGTATTTATATAGCGTTTGTAGGTATTTATAGAGTTGACTTTTATAGGGTTATATAGTGGTATTTTGAAATCCTGAATCAAAATCCCAAACAGTAACGGAGTGGAATTTCGAAATTCCAAATCCGGATTTCCCCTGCCAAAACAAACATCCCCTTATAGATCCACTTTAGAATTTATAAGCTCATAAATCATATTATACCATGAGAACTCGTCTCATAATATCAAAATTAAGTGAAAGCGAATGTTTGATTTGAGAAATCGAGTTGGTATTTGATTTATGAAGTTATTTTACTGCTTCTTGTTTTTCAATTTCCGACAAAGGTCTCACTGCAATTGTCTTTTGTCGTTTATGTATAATGGACTTATACATTAATCATGGTCTCTATACAAGTACCTGAAGTCGGTGAAAGGGTTTTTTGTTGGGATATTATTAAATGGAATTTCTCCAAATAGTTAATACAACAAATTTTTTAAAATAAAATTTAAAAGCAAAAGTCATAAACCACCATTTATATTTTTACTTAATTGTCTAAATACATGAATTGATTTCTGATCAGTACACAATTAAGAAATCGTAAGCAGAAACTATTATTATGTTAATGAAAGCGCGCGATATAAAATATATATTTATTATTTGAGATGTTTCTAATTACTCCTCTCACATTATTATTTGTTAAAATCATTTGTCTTAATTTTAATTGAACATTTTTTAATTTGAAAAAAAAAATATATCTTATTTTTTATTCCTTAATATTCGGTTCTTGTATCGACTAATTATACAATATCCACTATTTTTGCAACATTTCATTCAACAATTATCGGAAAAATTATTTTTTAAGGACCGTAACTTCATTTTTTAAATTTTCAGATTATACATTAAACTGTTATTTAGTTGAAAAATCAACTTATGTATTTTATAATTATATTCAAATTATATATAATTTTATATATAATTTGTAATTCATGAAATCATTTGATTAAATAATTAATTGATTTTAGTATTAAATTTTTTAAATTGACAGAAACGGATTGAAAGATAACGGTTGGGATCATTTTTGCAAAAAATGAGACAAAAAAAGAATGTGGGGCCAAAATCATTTTTTTTTTAAATCATGGGACCAAAATTGCAATTTACCCAATTCGAAATTGATTCGTATTCAAACTATTTGTTTCGGTTTTTTATGAAGAAAATTTGTAAAATAATATTTTAAATAATATAGGATATGAGACAATATGGATATAATTGAGGAAGGGAATGTGGACTAGAGTTGATGCGTCGGGTTTGAACGCTCAACAAATTACTAAACTGACCTTGGGCCACCGGTGATAAATGGTTCGTCATGGAGCTGCCACGTAGTTCATAGTGCTCTAGAAAACCTGCAAAACACGCCGGAGGGATCTCCGACGCTCAAGTAAGAAAATCGGTGATCACCAAAGAAAAGGTGTTCGAAGAACAGTCACCCGGAGGTGAAAACGTTCTCCACAATGCAATACGATGTACACGCAAGTGTAATGTGTGTTCTTGTGTAAACAACACGTAAAAAACGTATGGAAGGGATGCATGCAGTATTTATAGAGGTACCTTGGGGGAAGGGATAACTATCCCCCCTATCTCTCCATTAAACCACTCATCCCGAAATTATAGGGAGCTGACGAAGTCTCCCTCAAATCTAGCCTAGTCAAACCATTATCTTTGATAACTTCACCCACAATTGTCTCCACTAGTCACCCAACCCTCAAAATTTAGGAACAAGTTTAGACTGCTTTGTGGGCCTTAAATCCGTCGGCCTTCTGCCACTGGGCTTTGGCCTGGTTCTCAATAAATCTATACAAGACGTGGGTCTGAGCCTCTTGTTAGGTCCTAGGCCTCGAGGCCCAGTGAAGGTTCCAACCCATATAATATAGCCCACAATCAGGGTATCAACAACATGGGCCCTAATTATCATATCATGTGCCTTAACCACATAATTTACACATAATTAAAGGAATAACATGTAATAATATTACCCGTATATTTCACGTGTCATTATCTCATACGACAACACATTTTTGCCGCATCAAACCCCCCCCCCCCCCAATACTCTCATGAAGTTCAGGTCTCATTAAAGTAGTAAGAGATGAGTCGTCTTTTTTCTCAATTCCACCAGCTCTGCAAATCTTGCAAATAAGAGCTCAACAATCTCACGGACCTCGAGGTCCTAAAAAATGGCTCAACGTCAGCGCTGAATCAAGTCTCTCTTGATTCACGAAAAAAATCTAGGGGGACCTCGAGATCCACCCGAAGCTCAAAACATGTCTTGATTAAATCTCATTTAATCTTCAATTTCTTAGCAAGCTTTCAGATTAAATCTCTTTTAATCCTTATTTTAGGAAGCGGTGCTCCGGTAGGCCAAGGAAGCGGTGCTCCGGTAGGCCAAGGAAGCGGTGCTCCGGTAGACAAGGGAAGCGGATATCGCCGTCTCTAATAAGTCCAATTTTGTTCCTCAACAAAAACGGAAAAAAGGTCTCAAACCCGTCCCTTATTAGAAACGAAATTATTGTATGCAATAGCAATAGCACCAGAGTGGAATTTTACAGTGGTAAAAAAAAACAAAAAAACTTAAGAACAAATTCATTATCACCAAGCATGATAATAATTCAGGTAGGACTGCGGCAGCTGCTCTAGTATAAGATATTCATTAACATCAAGTTGACTCTCCAGATTCGTCGTCATCGGCTGTAGTTCTGGCCAACCATCAAGTTGACTCTCCAGATTCGTCTTCATCTGCTGTAGTTCTGGCCAACCATCAAGTTGACTCTCCAGATTCGTCGTAATCTGCGGCTGTAGTTCTGGCCAACCAAGAGTCATGTTAGGCTGTTGGAATGATGATGCTAAATCGCCATCGAAGAAATCATATGATTCATATTGCTGCACGGTAGTACAACTAGAACTAGAACACACATCCATATCCCTTTCCTGTTTCAAGAGCTCAATTCTCGATTTCACGATTTCAGCCTTAACATTCAATTCATCCACAAACTGTCTCAAGAGAAGTGGATCACGAACAGCCTCCAACGTCTCATTCCAAGTTGGATATTTGATCGTGGACTCAATTTTCTCCTCTTCTTTTCGCAAGGTGGTGAGTTCTTCTTCAACTTGTTTGACAAAATCGGACAATCCGAATGACTTGCAGCACTTAGTTGCTTCTTTTGAATTGTAATCAGCGATTACACGACAGGCCTCGTTGAGATTATCGGGATAGATCTCAGGCTCAGTTGCAGGATCAGGACCATATATGATCATACATGCTTTCACATCACACAGAGTTGTGAGTTCTTTGAGTTTTTTCTTCAAACAATCTTTTCTTTTCTTGAATGTCACCATTCTTGGCCCCACTTTCGGAATCAATTCCAACTTCGCTTTTGCACGCCCCATCTCTTTTTTCTCAAAGATTAAATTCAAACTGATCTGTGATCAATTGGCCGCCATTGGCGCCACTATTGCTGACACCGATAAAATACACCTCTTCCTCAAAGGGCTTGGGCCAGCCTTTTCCAGTTTTTCAGCGACTCAAATGTCAATCGTTCCGTTGCCTTCGTTCTCTGCCCTTCTCAGTGGCCCAGAGGCTTGGGAACAATTCAAATTAGGTATGGTTCCTTCCCCTTCTCCCGTTGCTTTCACAGTTTCTACAGGCCCTCGTCAATCCTCATTTGCCTCCCGTGGCCGTGGTCACGGCCTGTCTTCCGGTGGCCGTGGTTCTGTTCAGCGCCGTCCGTCTCACTGCTAAATATGTCGTCAAAATGGACATTATGCCAATGTATGTCCAGATCGCTTTGCCGACCCAGCAGCTGCTCCTCTGCCGAACCTCCAGTTGCGCGTTCTGCTCCCTCGACCGCAAACCTTTGCGAGGCCTTCTCTGCCTCTTGTGCCGTCTCAGAGCCGAATGCCTCAGACTAGTACTTGGACACCGGTGCGTCTGCACATATGACACCCTCACCAAATCGTTTGGATGCCCCCTTGCCTTATACAGGTTCAGATATGGTCGTCGTTGGTAACGACGCCGTCTTACCTATCTCTCATATTGGTTCTTTTTCCATCACCAATTCTCTTTCTTTAAATGGAGTTCTAGTTGTTCCCGGTCTAACCAAAAACTTACTTTCGGTTAGTAAACAGTCTATTGATTCTCCTGTTATTATTATTTTTAACGATGTTTGTTTTGAAATTCAGCATCGGTATACTCGGGAGATTCTAGCACGAGGAAAGCGTAAGAATGGCCTTTATGTGTTGAGTAATGTTCAAGTGGCTTTGGTTGCTGCGCACAAGCCTAAAGCTTCTTTCGAAATGTGGCACTGGAGACTTGGACATGTCTCATTTGATACTATCTCTATTTTACGTAGTCTAGGGCGTATTTCTGTTACTTCTTTTTTACCGAAACCCGTTATTTGTGATTCTTGTGAGCGTGCTAAGAGTAAACGTCTCCCATTTTCTTTAGACTTTAAACGCTCTTCTTGTGTTTTGGACCTTATACATTGTGATTTATGGGGGCCGGCGCCTGTTACTTCAGTTTCTGGTTTTCGCTATTATGTTATATTTATTGATGATTTTTCCCGGTTTACTTGGCTCTATCCCTTACGCCAAAAGTCTGATTTTTATGATGTATTACTCCAATTTCATGCCTTCGTTGTTAATCAGTTTTCCTGTCCAGTTACAACTTTTCATAGTGACGGTGGCACGGAATTTACTAATAACAGAGTGCAAGATTTTTTCAATAAAACTGGTATTCGTCACATATTTTCTTGTCCGTACACGTCTGCTCAAAATGGGCGGGCTGAACGTAAACATCGTCATATTACTGAAACGGGTCTTGCTATGCTTTTTCACTCTCGTGTTCCTTTAAAATTTTGGGTGGATGCTTTCAGTAGTGCTGTGTATATAATTAATCGTTTGCCCACTAAGCTGCTTGAGAATAAGTCTCCTTTTGAGCTACTCTTTTCTACTCCCCCAAATTATGAAAAATTTCACCCCTTTGGCTGTCGTGTCTACCCCTGTCTTCGAGATTATGCTACAAATAAGTTTGACCCTAGGAGTGTGCCTTGTGTTTTTTTGGGCTACAGTAGTTCTCACAAAGGGTTTCGTTGTTACGATCCTATTTCCTTCCGCATCTATATATCTAGGCATGCTAAATTTGATGAAGCTTTCTTTCCTTTTTGTGATATTGCAGGTCGATCCTCTCTAGACTCTCTTCCCGTTGCAGAGTTTTTGGAGCCGGTTTGGTCACCTACATCTTCGGCATCTCTTCCGGACCCATCCCCCCTAGTGCCAAATAGTTCCCCTTGCACCCTTTGCTCTGACGATCCCTCAGCTTTACTTCCTCCGGATCCCTCTCCGGTTGCTGCTGTCATTCCTGAAGTGCCGCCCATCCCTCTCCCTGTCTCAACCACTTCCGAGGCCGTCTCTATTCATCCAATGCAAACTCGTGGAAAGCCTGGTATCTTTAAACCCAAGCATATTCCTAGTTACACTTGTACTTCGTTGTTTAATGCTCTCCTTGCAGTAAATGAACCTCGTGGTATAAAGTCGACCCTTAAACGCCCTAAATGGGTAGCTGCCATGCATGAAGAGCTCTCTGCCTTGTCCTCAAATCATACCTGGGATCTGGTACCCCGCCCTGAAAACACGAACATTGTGGGCTCTAAATGGGTGTTTCGAACCAAGTTTCTAGCTGACGGTTCGGTCGAGCGTTATAAAGCGCGTCTTGTTGCCCAAGGTTTTACTCAACTTCCGGGGTTTGACTACTCTCTCACGTTCAGTCCGGTGGTACGAGCGTCCACAGTTCGCATTGTGCTTTCTTTGGCTGTCCTTAATAATTGGCCACTTCATCAACTTGACGTGAAAAATGCCTTCTTAAATGGTGTTTTGTCCAAACCTGTGTTCATGGAACAACCTCCGGGATTCATTGACGCTAGATTTCTGGATCATGTTTGCTGCCTCAAAAAGGCCTTGTATGGGCTTAAACAGGCCCCTCGTGCTTGGTTTCAACGCCTTAGTGACTTCCTCCTAAGCATTGGTTTTGTCTGTAGCAAATCCGATTCCTCATTATTCATTTACATTAGCGGCTCTAACACCTTATATTTGTTAGTCTATGTTGATGACTTCATTTTAACCGGCAATTCTGTTTCCACCTTGCAGGACTTCATCACCCGTCTTCGTAAGGAGTTTGCCATCACGAACTTGGGTAAGTTGAATTACTTTTTAGGTCTTGAGGTTTCTTACACTCCTTCTGGTCTCTTTTTGAACCAGGCTAAATATGCTCGTGATATCCTCAAGCGAGCTGCCCTTGAGGATTGCAAGCCTGTTAATACTCCGCTCGTCGCCGGCTGTCAGCTCCCTCAAACTGTGTATTATGTTAGTTGTGAATTTGAAGGATAAGAAGAAGTGGTAGGTAGCTCTCCAAGAATACCTCCCAGTACATACATACAACTTGTTCATTCTCTCTTTCTCTTGCACAAAATCTAAATTATGTAAAAACAATACTTATTGCCCCCCTCCCCTCCATTGCTCTCTGTTATCTAGATGAATGGCTGGCGAAAAATGTCATTACCAGCAATGCTTTTGGGGGAAACAATCGGAGAAAAAAGCAACTATGTTTGCAAAAACACATAGTCCAAGCAGTGTCTTCTGATGATCCAAAAACTCCACTGGCAGAGAGAAAATAGCAACACTAGAAAACTCGGAAAGTCCCCCATGATTTCGATTGAGAACTCGTGTTTCTCCACCTACGATCTTGATCAAGTCTCCTACTAAGTCTCCAGTGACTTCAAGAAATCGACACATTCCTCATAAGTTTTTGATTAAGAAGACACCTACTAAGTCACCAAGAAATCGACAAACTTTCTGATCAGGTCTCCTCATGCTCCAAAGCTCCAAGTGAAGATTAAAAGCCCACCTATTTGTATATCCCCCACACGAGCACTCAAGAAATCACCAAAACAAGCAGCATCTACTTTGAGGAGGCTACGAAGATCATTTTCACTATCTAGATTGGCAAACAGGTTTGAAGAGCAGAAAATCTGTACAAAAGAATGAGGGGGGATGATGAACAGCACAAGTGGAATCAAACAACGTCCCACGTCTTTCTCAATCCGATTCTCACCTCGGAGAATATGAAGTACTACATGTTTGTTGCTTTTACAACAATATAAGATCAGAGTTGTTGTACTACTACTCTCTATGTTACTGATATTCCCTCAATGTCTACCAGCACCACGTTGTGTGTTCAATTCGTATATGAATATAAGGCATTTTTCATATTTTGCTTCTATTTCATTTCATTCACGTCTTACTCTTTTTGTAAATGTACATTCACGTTAAATGATTTCGACAACACCAAAGTGTAAATAGGTAACATTAGCATACAAAACAAGAAACTGCTGATAATCTAATGTAAGATGATGATGTGAACAACAATTAAACGATCTTAAAACACACTTGTATGTAAATTAAGGCAACAATAACAATGCTACTTCCATAGTTGGATCACATGAATTTAACAGATTTATGTGCTATTATTGTATGCAATAGCACCAGAGTGGAATTTTACAGTGGTAAACAAAAACAAAAAAACTTAAGAACAGATTCATTATCACCAAGCATGATAATAATTCAGGTAGGACTGCGGCAGCTGCTCTAGTATAAGATATTCATTAACATCAAGTTGACTCTCCAGATTCGTCGTCATCGGCTGCTGTAGTTCTGGCCAACCATCAAGTTGACTCTCCAGATTCGTCGTCATCGGCTGTAGTTCTGGCCAACCATCAAGGTGACTCTCCAGATTCGTCGTCATCTGCTGTAGTTCTGGCCAACCATCAAGTTGACTCTCCAGATTCATCGTCATCGGCTATAGTTCTGGCCAACCATGAGGCTGCTGCTGGAATGATGATGCTAAATCGCCATCGAAGAAATCATATGATTCATATTGCTGCACGTTAGTACAACTAGAACAAGCACACACATCCATAGCCCTTTCCTGTTTCAAGAGCTCAATTCTCGATTTCACGATTTCAGCCTTAACATTCAATTCGTCCGCAAACTGTCTCAAGAGAAGTGGATCACGAACAGCCTCCAACGTCTCATTCCAAGTTGGATATTTGACCGTGGACTCGATTTTCTCCTCTTTTCGCAAGGTGGTGAGTTCTTCTTCAACTTGTTTGATCTTCTTCTCCTTGAAAAAATCGGACAATCTGAATGACTTGCAGCACTTAGTTGCTTCTTTTGAATTGTAATCAGCGATTACACGACAGGCCTCGTTGAGATTGTCGGGATAGATCTCAGACTCAGTTGCAGGATCAGGACCATATATGATCACACATGCTTTCACATCACACAGAGTTGTGAGTTCTTTGAGTTTTTTCTTCAAACACTCTTTTCTTTTCTTGAATGTCACCATTCTTGGCCCCACTTTCGGAATCAATTCCAACTTTGCTTTTGCACGCCCCCATCTCTTTTTTCTCAAAGATTAATTTGTGTAATAAAACTATTACAAGGAAAATAAAATAAAAAACGATCAATACATACAGAGAGTTGCACTCTTGTGTAACAGTTACATACATGTAACTTGTTTCTATTTAATATTTGAACTAATACTATACAATATGTGAACTAATACTATACTATATTTGAACTAATACTATACTCTATTTGAACTAATATTATACTGTATTCGCCATAACTCATTAGTAACATTCACTTATTTATAAAATTGTATTAAAAAGGAACAAGTTACATGTATGTAACTGTTACACACAAGTATTTGACTAAGTAACATTCACAATTAAGGCAACTTTGACTAAGTAAGTGAACTTACAGTGGAGAAATTTTCTACTTAATTTCAGGATCTTAAAATCTTCAAAGAGCAAAGCAACTTTAATGAAGGCAGAATTTGTAAAATATGGAGTGGACTATTATTTTGACGCAATGTTCTTGATTTCCAACGGTAAAAGAAATTCAAAATTCGCCCCTCTTTTTGTTCGATATTTGAAATATTTATGCTACTAGGGTAAGATCCGCGAATTTAGCGGGATTGAAAAAATATATATTATTATTTAATAAGATTTTATAATGTATTTTGATAATTCATGTCATTTTCAACCATATCGACAAACTCTTGCATAAGTTGAGATTGAATAAGAGATTGGGTTGTCATTTGTGTATGGTTGTAATATGTGAGTCTTTGTCTAATAATATTTTTGTATGTGCATGAGGTATAGCTTGTATTTTAAAATGCTTATAAAATTATAAAAAATAAACATAAGAAATTTAGAGCACCGACATAAAAAATTAAAGTCACTTGAAATGAAGAATAAAACAATGAAATTGAAATTAATATAATTACATGAAGTGATGAAATATTATTGAATATAGAAAGGAAAAGCCCGTCCTATCTTAATGAAAGCATGTGCAAGGGAAATGAAATAAGAACAACCGCGCAGGTCGTAATGGATCTACTTTTTGACTAAAATTCAAAATTTGTATCCTTCGCCCCACCATGAAACCATAACTATCATTCATTAGGATTGGCAATTTTTTATTTTTTTTTGTTAATGGAACAATAAATGTCTGTAGAAGTTTGTAGAATAATATAGAGAACATGTACTTAAGTCTATAAAATAACATAGAGAACATTTGTCAGCAGTTTAATTAAAATCATGATAGTGTATAAGAACAAGATTAAATTCCAACTTTGCACAGTAGTGAGTTCTTTGAGTTTTTTCTTCAAACACTCTTTCCTTTTCTTGAATGTCACCATTCTTGGCCCCATTTTCAGAATCAATTCCAACTTCACTTTTTGCACGCTCCATCTCTTTTCTCCAACTTTAATCAAACTATTACAACCTATTTACAACGATCAATACATATATTCAGAATTAATACATATCAATGTAATTAAGTAATTGAACTTCCAGACATGGAGAAATTCTCCTCAACTTTTGCGATCTTAAAATCTTCAAAGCAAATTTAATGGAATGGAGGCAGAGTTTTAAAGATGGAGTGGTGATTTTGGCGCTGCGCTATTTCTTTATTTCCATCTTGATTGTATACATATACTATTGTATTGTAAGTCAATAAATTATGTGTCTTTCTATTATTTAATATCTATAATCGAGTATATTTTTTTTTACGTGTTGAGTAAAAAATCTAGAATATAACATCTTAATTCACAAGCAGTCCACATCATATTATTATTAGATCATTAATATTATTCCTTATAAAAATTAATATTTTTGCATAAGATAGTCTTATATACTAGTATATCATATATTTCCAAACATTTTAGTTGTCATTTGATTTCAGTCTCTCTCCTCTCAATTCATTTTATTTTAAAATCTTTTTTTTTATTAATTTCATTTTTATTAATATTAATAATTAATTTTAATCATACATTTTTTAATCTCATCTTCTAAATATCCAAATTTTGGAATGATTTTTTTTTTAAAAAAAAAAAATCCTATTAACAAATCTAATTTTAAATATTTAAATTTAAGATTATCATTAATTTTCTACATCTTCTTACGAAAGCATAATTTCAACTATAAAGCATTTTTCAACGATTGCTATTTTTTTTTTACTGATTGAGAAGGGAGAAGGAGGGGGAGAGCGGCGGAAGGATGGGTTGAGCGGGGCGGGGCACCAGGGAGGGGGCGGCCGCAGTGGCGATGGAAACAATTTTTTTTTTATTTATAGAAAGCGGCGAGGGGGCAGAAAGGTGGGGCAAGGGCGGCCGCGGTGGCGGGGCTGCGAGGGTGGGGTGAGGGCGGGTGTCGCCGACGACGGGGACGGGGACGGGGACTGGTGGAGTGGTTTGGGGAGGGGAGAGAAGAAGATGAAAGATGGAGGAGAAATTAGGGTTTGAGGGGTGGGTAGTAATTGAAATTTTATGAAAGAAGGGCATTTATGACAATTAAGGGGGTGCATCTATCTCAAATATTTTATGGGGAGTGCATCAATTGGGAGTGTGTTCTAAACCGAAATGAAGATGTAAATAGTCAGACCCTATACCATACCCCGTTTCTTTCTCTGATTCTTGATATTAGTTATGTGTCTTTCGATTATTTAATATCTATGCAATCGAGTATATATATATTTTTTTACGTGTTTAGTAAAAAATTTAGAATTGCCATCGTAATAAAGTCACAATCAGTCCACATCATATTATTAGATAGTAAACAAAGTATTATATACCGAGTACAAAATATATATATATATATATATATATATATTTATTTATTGTACACCGCTAATATTATTTCTTATAAAATTAATATTTTTGCATAAGATAATTAATATTATTTTTCAATCATGATGTATATTCATACATTCTTACAAAATTAATAATAAAAAAAAAATCGTAATTAGAGAGTGTTTTATTAGGTGTTTCCATTATTTCAAAAAAAATAAAAATACATTAGCATAAATTAATATACAACAAAAACCCGTTGAACATGTTTTTTTTTTCTCCCTTTTTTGGTGTCTGGCTTTAGACCTTTATAGATCCACTTTAGAATTTATAAGCTCATGAATCATATTATACCATGAGAACTCGTCTCATAATATCAAAATTAAGTGAAAGCGAATGTTTGATTTGAGAAATCGAGTTGGTATTTGATTTATGAAGTTATTTTACTGCTTCTTGTTTTTCAATTTCCGAAAAAGGTCTCACTGCAAATCTGCAATTGTCTTTTGTCGTTTATGTATAATGGACTTATACGTTAATCATGGTCTCTATACAAGTACCTGAAGTCGGTGAAAGGGGGCTTTTTGAAATATTATTAAATGAAATTTCTCCAAATAGTTAATACAACAAACTTTTTAAAATAAAATTTAAAAGCAAAAGTCACAAACCACCATTTATATTTTTACTTAATTGTCTAAATACATTAATTGATTTTTTTATCAGTACACAATTACGAAATTGTAAACAGAAACTGTCAAGCTGATTCCGATCGGTTAGACGTCTACAACTAATTAGAACACTTGAATATAGAAGAAATAACTGCGCTAGGATAGTAATTCAGAAAAGTAATCAACGAGACAAACAACACACAAGGATTTAAGTGGTTCGATCAATGTGATCTACATCCACTGGACCAGATTAGTACTTCTTTAATTGATAAAGAATGTTTACACACTCATTCACTCGGAATATGATATTTCCTCTCTTCTCTCGTGAACTCACACAACTCAAAGAATACAATAACGTACTAAATCTCTCATCCCACCTTTACAATGTACAAAACAAGAGTATATAAAGACCAAAGGTAGTTGCTGCTGTTAGGAACTGTTTTGAGTAGTTATCAACCGTTTGCAACCGCTTGTAACAACCCATGTGCTTTGTTATTGCCCAACTGAAAATGGTAGTTATGCCCTCAAGTTGTTGTAACTGTAAAATTGTTAGTTAAACTAACTAACTTCGAACCAGAAGACTTGCCCATAAAGATCAGATCACTACTTAGTGTTCTGATACCCAACTCTTCTGCTCTGATGATCAAAAGCTAACTCTGCTGATAGACTTCATACTGTGCTGATCTTAACTGCACTGACCAATTACTGTGCTGACCCAAGTACTGTGCTGATCTGGTACTGAGCTGATCTACTCTGCTGAAGTACTGATCTTGGTACACTCTGCTGAAGTACTGATCTTAGTCCAGTCTGCTGAAGTACTGATCTTAGTCCATTACTGTGCTGATCCCAACTGTGCTGAACTCTAAGCATCACCTTCTCATCTGATTGAAACCCTTCAACTCATCTGATAAGGCCTAAGTTATCTTATCTGATCCTATCAGCTCAGTACTTTACTGTGCTGATTTTGAGATTATGAGATAACACTCACAATTCTCCACCTTTAGCTCATAATCGAACTAATCTCCACCAAAACAAAAACACCAACACTATTATCCTCAAAGAATAGCCTCCACTACTGTTCTTCTGCCACAAGAACAGTAGTCTTCTCCTCAGAGGAATTAATGCAGTCCAATAAGTCTAAGACACAAGCCAAACTTCTCTTTTGGCAATGCCTTAGTGAACGCATCAGCAGGGTTCTCCTCTGTAGCAATCTTCACTACCTGGACCACCCCCTTCTCAACAATATCTCTTACAAAGTACAGCTTTACATCTATATGTTTAGTTCTCTCATGATACCCCTGATGCTTTGCAAGATGTATTGCACTTTGGTTATCACAAAAGACAGTCACACTTCTTTGTGATATACCAAACTCCTTCAAGATCCCCCTAAGCCACATGCTCTCCTTTACTGCTTCAGTCAAGGCTACATATTCTGATTCTGTAGTAGATAATGCAACTACGGACTGATGTATTGACCTCCACGATATAGCTGTACCAAATAAGGTGAATACATACCCTGTCAAGGACTTTCTTGTGTCTACATTGGTTGCATAGTCGGCATCAACATATCCCACAAGTGCTTCTCCCTCATCTGATATCTTCTGAAATTTCAGACCTTTCTCAGCTGATCCTAGAACATATCTCATGACTCACTTAACTGTCTCCCAATGACTTAAACCTGGATCACTCATGTATCTGCTGATTACACTCATTGCATGAGTTAAATCTGGTCTACAACACACCATAGCATACATTAAACTCCCTACTACACTGGCATAAGGAACCTTACTCATCTGAGCTCTTTCTTGGTTGTTCTTAGGACACATCTGATTGGATAGCTTCTGATGCTGGCCAATTGGTGTAGAAACTGACTTAGTTTGATTCATCCTGAATCTCTCTAACACCTTCCTCAGATAGGTAGGCTGACTAAGCTGAATTGCTCCCTCAACTCTACTGATCTCCATCCCAAGAATCACTTTAGCTTCACCATGATCTTTCATCTCAAACTCCCTTTTGAGAATCTCCTTAACCTGATTGATACTGTTAATAGACTCCCCAGCTATTAACATATCATCTACATACAACAGAAGATAGGTAACTGAACTCCCAACCCTCCTGAAGTAAACACAACTGTCATACAAGCTTCTTGCAAAACCAACTGAGCAAATGTACTCATCAAACCTTAAGTACCATTGTCTAGGGCTTTGTTTGAGTCCATAGAGTGATTTTCTGAGTAAGCACACTTTGTCTCCTCCATCTTCTATGTCCAACCCTTCTGGTATTTTCATGTAGATCTTCTCATCTAAAGTCCCATGAAGAAATGTTGTGGTCACATCCATCTGATGCAGCTCCAATTCATATTGAGCAACCATAGCCAACAAGATTCTGATGCTACAATGCTTTACAACAGGTGAGAAGATTTCATTAAAGTCAATACCTTCTTTCTGTGTAAATTCTTTAGCTACAAGCCTTGTACCTAATCTTGCCACCTCTCTGAGCCTCCACCTTTTTCTTGTAGATCCACTTACACCCAACAAGTTTCTTGTTCTTAGGCCTCTCAACAATCTCCCAAGTCTGGTTCTTGTTAAGAGATAACAGTTCTTCCTCCATAGCAACTAACCACTTCTCCTTGTCATGGCAGTTGATGGCTTCTGTGTAAGTTTTAGGCTCCAAAGACTCCACCTCAAGAGCTGCACATAATGCAAATGATACTATGTCAGCTTGACCATACATCTGAGGTGGGTGGACTTCTCTTCTGGTTCTATCCCTAGTCAGCTGATAGTCATGAAGCTCAGTATCACTATGAGTATTCTCCTCCTCATCTGGATCAATCTGATCTTCAGTTAGTGTTCTGATGTCACCATGCTCCACCTCCACCTGTGTCTCATCTGGTTTGTTGTGTGCTGTACTGGAGCTTGCCTCCTCTTTCAATGGCATTCTATTCTCATCAAAAGTTACATCTCTGCTGATAATACACTTCTGCATTCCAGCTTCTAGGCACCACAATCTGTATCCTTTCACACCTAAAGGATATCCTATGAACACACATTTCAAGGCTCGAGGCTCAAGCTTATCTTGCTTGACATGGGCATATGTTGAACAACCATACACCTTCAAATTACTGTACTCAGCTGCATGGCCAGACCATAACTCTTCTGGGGTTTTAAATTGCACAGCTGAGGAAGGGCTTCTGTTTATCAAATAGGTTGCTGTTGACACTGCTTCCCCCCAAAATACTTTAGGCAATCCAGAGCTGCTCAACATGCACCTGACCCTCTCAAGCAAAGTCTGGTTCATTCTCTCAGCTACTCCATTCTGCTGAGGTGTACCTGGTACTGTTCTATGCCTCACTATACCCTTCTTCTTGCAGAAAACATTGAACTCTTCTGATATGAACTCCAGCCCATTATCAGTTCTCAAATGCTTTAAATTCTTTCCAGAAACGTTCTCCACCTCAGTGAGCCATTCCTTAAATTTTTCAAATGCTTCTGACTTGGATTTCAGGATAGTGATCCATACCTTTCTTGAGTAGTCATCTATGATAGACATGAAATATCTCCCACCACTTCTGGTCTGATTCCTAGCTGGCCCCCATAAATCCGAATGGACATAGTCCAAAATTCCTTTGGTAGAGTGTGAACTCTTCCCAAACTTCAATCTCTTGGATTTTCCAAGAATGCAGTGCTCACACAAATCAAGTTTTGTGATCTTGTCACCACATAGCAATCCTTGCTTACTTAGCTCAAGTAGGCCCTTCTCTCCTACATGACCTAATCTTCTGTGCCACAACATTGAGTTGTCTTGCACCCTTGCCACATCTGATCTGCCAATAACTGTTCCCCCCTTAAGAAAGTAGAGATCATTTCTTCTCTCACCTTTAAGAACAATAAGCTTCCCCTTTGAAACTCTGAGCTCTCCATCTTCTGACTGGAATTTATAGCCCAATGAATCCAGCATACCAAGAGATATCAAATTTCTCTTGAGTTCAGGAACATACCTGACCCTCTTGAGAATCCTCACTACTCCATCATACATCTTCAAGTGTACTGTACCTTCACCTCTGACTTTGCAAGTGTGATCATTCCCTAACAACACAGAACCTCCATTCTGATGCTTAAAATCATGAAACCACTCTCTTCTTGGAGTCATGTGGAAAGAACACCCTGAATCTAAAATCCAATCTTGCTGCTCTTTAGTGGAAGTGATGGATAGGGACTGAGCTGACTCATAGCCTTTCTGCTCCTTATCATCTTGGGTTTGATTTGCTTGATTCTTATCAACAGGGTTCTTAGGACCAGATTTTCTCATAAGCTGTTTGTACTTGTAACAAGTACTCTTAAAGTGCCCAGGTTTGTTGCAGTGGTGGCACACTACTTCCCCTTGATTTGACACTGCTGATTTTCCCTTATCAGCTCCTTTGGGTTGACTAGACCCCTTCTTGGAGACAGACTTCTTCTGACCTCCCTTGATTGCCAATCCTTCCCCACTGCTACTTTTATCTCCTTGAGATATCTTATTATGCAACAGCTTGGACTTGACAGCCAAGATCACATCCTCCAATGTGATTGCTTCCTTTCTACCATACAAGATGGTGTCCTTTAGGATTTCAAAGGACTTAGGCAGAGCACTCAACAAGATCAGAGCCTTATCCTCTAACTTGACATCCAAATTCTCCAGATCATCAATAATCTTGTTGAACTCATTTAGCTGCTCCGTAATGGGTTTGTCATCTCCCATTCTAAAGGCATACAACTTCTGCTTCGAATAGAGTCGGTTAGCAAGAGTTTTCACCATATATAGCTTCTCAAGCTTATCCCAAACCTCCTTCGCTGACTTCTCTTTAGCAACCTCCCTCAAGACCTTATCTCAAAGGCAGAGTAGGATCGTGCTTCGAGCTTTCCTGAGCAACTTGCTCCTTTCAGCCGCAGCTGTTGCAGATTCTTCTGCAATCTCTTCGGATTCTTCGAGAGCCTCGAATAACCCTTGTTGTTCAAGGAGGGCCTGCATCTTGACCTTCCACAGCCCAAAATCTCCAGTGCCTGTAAACTTCTCTATGTTGTACTTGGTAGAATTCCCCATCTTTAGATCTGCAGCTACTTCGATTTCCCACAGACGACGCCAATTATCAAGCTGATTCCGATCGGTTAAACGTCTACAACTAATTAGAACACTTGAATATAGAAGAAATAACTGCTCTAGGATAGTAATTCAGAAAAGTAATCAACGAGACAAACAACATACAAGGATTTAAGTGGTTCGATCAATGTGATCTACATCCACTGGACCAGATTAGTACTTCTTTGATTGATAAAGAATGTTTACACACTCATTCACTCGGAATATGATATTTTCTCTCTTCTCTCGTGAACTCACACAACTCAAAGAATACAATAACGTACTAAATCTCTCATCCCACCTTTACAATGTACAAAACAAGAGTATATAAAGACCAAAGGTAGTTGGTGCTGTTAGGAACTATTTTGAGTAGTTATCAACCGTTTGCAACCGCTTGTAACAACCCATGTGCTCTGTTATTGCCCAACTGAAAATGGTAGTTATGCCCTCAAGTTGTTGTAACTGTAAAACTGTTAGTTAAACTAACCAACTTCGAACCAGAAGACTTGCCCATAAAGATCAGATCACTACTTAGTGTTCTGATACCCAACTCTTCTGCTCTGGTGATCAAAAGCTAACTCTGTTGATAGACTTCATACTGTGCTAATCTTAACTGCACTGACCCAAGTACTGTGCTGATCTGTTACTGAGCTGATCTACTCTGCTGAAGTACTGATCTTGGTACACTCTACTGAAGTACTGATCTTAGTCTAGTCTGCTGAAGTACTGATCTTAGTCCAGTACTGTGCTGATCTTACTGTGCTGATCTCAACTGTGCTGAACTCTAAGCATCACCTTCTCATCTGATTGAAACCCTTCAACTCATCTGATAAGGCCTAAGTTATCTTATATGATCCTATCAGCTCAGTACTTTACTGTGCTGATTTTGAGATTATGAGATAACACTCACAGAAACTATTATTATGTTTATGTTAATGAAAGTGCGCGATAGAATATATATATTTATTATTTGAGATGTTTCTAATTACTCCTCTCACATTATTATTTGTTAAAAGTATTTGTCTTATTTTGAATTGAACATTTTCTAATTTGAAAAAAAAAACAAAAATATCTAATTTTTTATGCCTCAATATTCGGTTCAAGTACCGACTAATTATACAATACCCACTATTTTTTAAACATTTCATTCAACAATTATCGGGAAAATTATTTTTAAAGTACCGTAACTTCATTTTTTTAATTTTCAGATTATACATTAAATTGTTAATTAGTTGAAAAATCAACATATGTATTTTATAATTGTATTCAAATTATATACTCCCTCCGTCCGTTTATAAGTTTTTCATTTTACCATTTTTGTCTGTCCGTCTATAAGCTTCTCATACATTTTTTGGTAAGTACTTTTTCTTACACTTCACTTTATATCTTACTTTTTCTCTCTATCTCTCTCCTCTCTCAATCACATCATTTGTACTATATCTATTATTTAATCACTTTTCTTAATCTTTGTGCCAAAAAGTAACGTGAAGCTTATAGGCGGACGAAGGGAGTATAATTTTATAATTAATTTGTAATTCATGAAATCATTTGATTAAATAATTAATTGATTTTAGTATTAAATTTTGTAAATTGACAGAAACGAATAGAAAGATAACGGTTGGGATTGTTTTTGCAAAAGATGAGACAAAAAAAAAAACGTGGGGCCAAAATCATTTTTTTTAAAATCATGGGACCAAAATTGCAATTTACCCAATTCGAAATTGATTCGTATTCAAATTATCCGATTAGATTTTTTATGAAGAAAAATTGTAAAATAATATTTTAAATAATATAGGACATGAGACAATATGGATATAATTGAGGAAGGGAATATGGAGTAGAGTTGATGCGTCGGGTTTGAACGCTCAAAAAATTACTAAACTGACCTTGGGCCACCGGTGATAAATGGTTCGTCATGGAGCTGCCACGTAGTTCACGGTGCTCCAGAAAACCTGCAAAACACGCCGGAGGGATCTCCGGCGCGGGGACTCCGACGCTCAAGTAAGAAAATCGGTGATCACCAAAGAAAAGGTGTTCGGAGAACAGTCACCCGAAGGTGAAAACGTTCTCCACAATGCAATCCGATGTACACACAAGTGTAATATTATGCAGAAAGAATTAAATCAATTTGTTAGAAATGATGTTTGAACACTTGTTATACTAGATGATCATATCAATGTTATAGGAACTAAGTGGGTCTTCAAAAACAAAACTGATGATATTGGTAACATCATTAGAAATAAAGCTAGACTTGTAGCTCAAGGATATAATAAAGTTGAAGGATTAGATTTTGATGAAACTTTTACCTATGTAGCTAAAATTGAATCTATTACGCTCTTACTTGCTATTGCATATATGCTTAATTGAAAAAAAAAAAAAAAACTGCATCAAATGGTTGTTAAAGTTGTTTTCTTAAATGATCTTCTTATAGAAAAAGTCTATGTTAAACAACCAAAAGGATTTTAAAATACTGAATTTCCAGATCATGTGTTTAAATTAAAAAAAAAAATTATATGGTCTAAAGCAAGCCCTTAGAGTTTGGTATGAAAGACTGACTTTTTGATTGAATTTGATTTTGTAAGAGAAGAAGCCGTCAGAACACTATTTATAAAACATAAAACATGCTGAACTGATATCATAATTGCTCAAATTTATGTAAATGATATTGTATTTGGTTCTACTTCTACATGTGATCATATACTTAAATTTGTGAATGAAATGACATTCACATTTGAAATGTTTATTGTAGTTGATCAGAATTATTTTATATGACTTTAGATCAAATAATTAAAAGTTGGCATCTTCATTTCACAAAGTAAGCTCTAGTGAAAAGATTCAGTCTAGAAAATGCTAAACATATGAAAACTCGTATGGAATCTCTGTAAGATAATGTTGACAGCTTTTTTCAAGAATTAATACTAAAAAATCTTCAAACATACCTTAGTACTCCTTCCGTCCCGAAATACCTTTCAGAGGTAAGTTGACACACTTTTTAAAAAGTGTAATAATGTGTAGAGCTTTGAAGTGTAATTGAGTAAACATTTTTGTATAAAGTAAATAAATGAGTTGACTTGTGTGTATGTGTAGGACCAAAAGTAATGTCATTTTATGTAAAATTGTTGATATTGTAAGGGTTATTTAGAGAAGTGTACATTTTTCCTTGACCTCGGATTTTGTCCTTATGGATGGTTTTCTCAGGCAAGGTTTTAACGGCACTTCGTCCTCTAGCACAGACTTATGGTTCTAGATTCTCTTTTTATTTTTCTTATATACATCATACCTTTTATTGTCGTAGATATTGTAAGGGTGAAGTTTATAAAACAAAAAATAAGGGTATAAGAGGTACTGTAAGACATCTAAAAAAGAAATTGTAAAAGGTATTGTGGAACGGAGAGAGAAGTAACTTTAGGTGATCATAGTGCTTATCGTATGACCACTTCGGTTGATCAAAATATTTAAGGTTGAAATGAGTTGAATATTTTTTATTTGACATTTAAGAGGAATGTCATTTTTTTCATACATGTCTATTTTTTTCTAAAAAAAATTACGAGATGGGCTTAGAATAGTGATCAGTTGTGGCTTTTAAAATTTTTATTTGACAAATAAAGGATATATATTAAGAGAAAAAATAATAATCATAAATTCACAAATCGAACAAAAGGTCGGAACGCCATTAAAATCTTGTTCAGAAAGTTATGGAACAAGGGAAAAAGATACAACCCTCTAAATCAAAGAAAAAGAGCATGACGTAGAAAGAATAAAGAACGAGAACAGCAAAACAATCACGACAGATCAAAGGCATCACTCCATCGACCCGTATACGAGGCGACAAGACACATTTCATTGGCAAGTGATGATGAAGAGTCAACCGTAAAAGCCTCCGAAGCGATATCGTTAAACTCGTTGATGACATCATCTGGGATGTGCCTAGGCAGACTCAAGGCAGTGCGGGACGGTATGTCGGTCACTAGTGGTTGCCGTTGTGAGACATTCACACCGATCAAACGTCAGCTTCTAAGCATCGTCGTAGCGTGGGGTCTAATTGTAAGAGCAAAGTCGAGGGCGTTGTTGGCTGACGGGGGAAACAATTCATAATTATTACCAGAGTGCTCATTCATGTTGTCGATAGAAAGACTAGAGAATGAATTGCTCACCGAAATCGAAGCCACAACAATAGTCAATTTAAAAAATTTATTTGGCAAAATTTGTTTGGGTAGTTGTGTGCCCTTACAATTTTTTTTTTGCCATTACAAGATAGTAGTGTTAAATTGAACCAAGTATTCCTTTGGCTTCTGGAAACATGTTGGGTCAAAAACTCAAAAGGCAAATACTATGTTAATGTATAGGTAACTTGTTCCTATTTAATATTTTTTCCGCTCAATTTTATTATGTCCATTTTTTTGGGCACGAGTTTTAATGAATATTGATTAGTTTATGTATAAAGTAGATAAGTTGGGGGGTATGATGAGATATTGTGGGGTCCATCCATAGGTAAAGTGATTGTTTATAAATAAAGTTAGGGCATGTTTACTTTTGGTTTTAAAAATCAGGTTTTGGATTTCAAGATCCAAAACCCGTTTTACTTCGAGATTTAAAAACCGGTTTTCAAAATCCACTCAAAACCACCCCTATCAAACATATTGATTTGACATAAAGTTATATGTATATAATATTACTCAAATCATTACTCCCTCCGTCCCAGGATTGTTTGCACCAAAAATGGGGCACACAAACTAAGAAAAAGGTGTAATGAGTGGAGAGTTGAGGGGTAATTTTGTAAACTTTTATGAATAAAGTAAAGTGAATGATTGGATTGAGGGTAAAAGTAATGGCATTTTGTGTAAATATGTGAATATTGTGAGGGTGGGGTTTATGAAAAAGTTTCCTTTTTGGGTAGTGCAAACAATTGTGGAACGGACGAATAAGGAAAGAGTGCAAACAATTGTGGGACAGAGGGAGTATATTCTTTATCAACAATAATATAATAATACTATAATAATATAATAATATAATACATTTAATCATTACACAATTAACTAATCATTATAATTTACCAAACAATAATATAATAATACAAACTCATTCAATCTTACAACTTGATTTGACATAAAGTTAAATCCTCCACTATTTCAAAACCCAAAAGAAACACTCATATTACTATTCATCCTTAGTGACAATTTGAATAACTAAGGGCATGTTTGTTTTCGGATGGAAAATCCGGATTTGGGATTTCGAAACTCCACCCCTGTTACAGTTTGGGATTTTAATTCAAGATTTTAAAATCCTACCCTATAAACCCTATAAAAGTCAACCCTATAAATACCTACAAACCCTATATAAATACCTATAAAACCTATGACCCTATTCTATAAAGTTAAATCCTACCCTACATAAATTCCAAAACAAACACAAAACATAAAAAACATTAGAATTTTAAAATCCACTAGATTTTGAAATTCGGATTTCAAAATCCTCAAAATCCCAAAACAAACATGCCCTAAGTGATGGTGAGAGGGTGTAGATAAAGTAGTGTGAATAGTATTATTTCCAAAAAGGGAATGAACATAATAAAATTGGACAACCAAAAAAGGAAAGTGAGAATAATGAAATTGGACGAAGGGAGTACTATTTTTTAAATGGGTAAATGTTACTCATGAGTTATAATAAATACAGTATAATATTAGTTCAAATAGAGTATAGTATTATTATTATTTCAAATACAGTATAGTATTATCTCACATATTGTATAATTGTTTTTTTTTTTTGACGAGGTATATTATATAGTATTAGTTGAAATATTAAATAGAAACAAGTTATATGCATGTAATTATTGGTACACAAGAGTGCAATCCGGCTCAAAATATACCATACTAATTAATTAATTACCAATTCTTTTAAAAATGATTTAAGCATTTATTTTGTCTTATAATTTAGTGTCTCAAAATATACCGTACTAATTAATTACGTAATATATTTTCATATTGTTACCAAGAGTTTAGGCATTATTTACTGAATTGTAGTTTAGATTCGGAAAAATTTCATAACAGGATCCAATTTTTAGGTTAAGTTTCAATATAAGTATTTATTTTATAAGTATTCCAATTTAAGGTTCTATTTAAATTATTTTATCTCAATTCAAGATCCATTTAAAAAAATAAAATTAAAGTCATATAAGATGATAAAAATAAAAGGAGAGAATTATTTCGAAAAAAAATGTAGATTTTAAAAAAACATATATATGCAGATTTCGAAAAAATAAGGTCATATTTTCAGATTTTTCTTTTTCTTTATAATAACAAACAAAATTTCAAGAAAAATAAGTGGACTAGAATTTTTCAGAAAAAATGCCAGATTTGGATAAAAAATATTGAAAAGAGACAACTTTTTTTAAATAGGCGAGATTTAGGGGAAAAAAAAATACAGTAATTAAAAATTGACAAAATTTTCGAATTTTATTTTAATATAAGTACATTTTTTGCAAATTCGATTTGAAAAACTCAATTACGAGTTTTTTTTTCTTTTCACATGGATTTATACACACGTTCTCTGTGTTTTTCTGGTGAAATTGAAATTGTTGCAACAACTTTTCACCTTACCAGCAGCAGAGGAGAGGAAAATGGTGGTGCCTATCAGAGTGGTAACTTCTTATTTCTGTTTTTATTTCATAATTATCACTTCAATTGTTTGCTCGAAGTGTGATTATTCATTGTAGTTCGTTATATATATGTGCATATCGAATGAGCTATCTGCAATCTCAATAGAATCAACTATTTTTTATCTTTTGAATCTGGGTTCTTGGAAGAGAGGACAATTTCATGAATTGGTTCAACAAGCTAGGCTATGAATCTTTCTGTTTCATCAGTTATACTAGTATTGTCAATTAATTGGTAGAAAAAAGTGTTGAAATTTATGTGAATGTTTGTTATGTGAATCTTTCCTGCCTCAAATATACTCCACATACAAAAGTCCCAAGTCTGTGCATTCTGTGTTTATAAGGGAATAATAAGTAGTAGCCTTAAAGCCCATTTACACACAGACACAAATAAGTTAAGTGTAGACTTTGATTGTATACAGCTTAACAAAGTTAATACATTATGCTGCATATGTGGTGGGGTGGGGTATTTAAATGATTAGCAGTTGTTTTGTATGAAAGTTAAGTTTTGTAATTTGAAAACCAGATAAGTGTGTTTTTGGTAGCTATTTCTTACTGTATGTATTATGTTAGTTGTGAATTTGAAGGATAAAAAGAAGTGGTAGGTAGCTCTCCAAGAACACCTCCCACTACATACATACATACAACTTGTTCATTCTCTCTTTCTCTTGCACAAAATCTAAATTATGTAAAAATAATACTTATTGCCCCCCTCCCCTCCCCTCCATTGCTCTCTGTTATCCACAGGAATGGCTGGCAAAAAATATGTCGTTACCAGCAATGCTTTTGGGGGAAACAATCGGAGAAAAAAGCAACTCAGTTTGCAAAAACACATAGTCCAAGCAGTGTCTTCTGATGATCCAAAAACTCCACTGGCAGAGAGAAAAGAGCAACACTAGAAAACTCGGAAAGTCCCCCATGATTTCGATCGAGAACTCGTGTTTCTCCACCTAAGATCATGATCAAGTAGGACTCCGGTGACTTCAAGAAATCGACACACTCCTCATAAGTTTTTGATCAAGAAGACACCAACTAAGTCACCAAGAAATCGACAAACTCCTCATAAGTTTCTGATCAGGTCTCCTCATGCTCCAAAGCTCCAAGTGAAGATTAAAAGCCCACCTATTTGTATATCCCCGACACAAGCACTCAAGAAATCACCAAAACGAGCAGCATCTACTTTGACGAGGCTACGAAGATCATTTTCACCATCTAGATTGGCAAACAGGTTTGAAGAGCAGAAAATCTGTACAAAAGAATGAGGGGGGATGATGAAGAGCACTAATGGAATCAAACAACATCCCACGTCTTTCTCAATCCGATTCTCACCTCAGAGAATATGAAGTACTACATGTTTGTTGCTTTTACAACAATATTATAAGATGAGAGTTGTTGTACTACTACTCTCCATGTTACTAATATTCCCTCAATGTTCACCAGCACCACGTTGTGTGTTCAATTCGTATATGAATATAAGGCATTTTTCATATTTTGCTTCTATTTCATTTCATTCTCGTCTTACTTTTTTTTGTAATTGTACATTCACGTTAAATGATTTCGACAACACCAAAGAGTAAATAGGTAACATTAGCAGAAAACAAATACACAACAAGAAACTGTTGATAATCTAATGTAAGATGATGATGTGAACAACAATTAAACGATCTTAAAACACTTGTATGTAAATTTACGCAACAATAACAATGCTACTTCCATAGTTGGATCACATGAATTTAACAGATTTGTGTGCTATTATTGTATGCAATAGCACCAGAGTGGAATTTTACAGTGGTAAACAAAACAAAACAAAAAAAACTAAAGAACAAATTCATTATCACCAAGCATGATAATAATTCAGGTAGGACTGCGGCAGCTGCTCTAGTATAAGATATTCATTAACATCAAGTTGACTCTCCAGATTCGTCGTCATCGGCTGTAGTTCTGGCCAACCATCAAGTTGACTCTCCAGATTTGTCGTCATCGGTTGTAGTTCTGGCCAACCATGAAGTTGACTCTCCAGATTCGTCGTCATCTGCTGTAGTTCTGGCCAACCATCAAGTTGACTCTCCAGATTCGTCGTCATCGGCTGTAGTTCTGGCCAACCATGAGGCTGCTGCTGGAATGATGATGCTAAATCGCCATCGAAGAAATCATATGATTCATATTGCTGCACGGTAGTACAACTAGAACTAGAACACACATCCATAGCCCTTTCCTGTTTCAAGAGCTCAATTCTCGATTTCACGATTTCAGCCTTAACATTCAATTCATCCACAAACTGTCTCAAGAGAAGTGGATCACGAACAGCCTCCAACGTCTCATTCCAAGTTGGATATTTGATCGTGGACTCAATTTTCTCCTCTTCTTTTCGCAAGGTGGTGAGTTCTTCTTCAACTTGTTTGACAAAATCGGACAATCCGAATGACTTGCAGCACTTAGTTGCTTCTTTTGAATTGTAATCAGCGATTACACGACAGGCCTCGTTGAGATTATCGGGATAGATCTCAGGCTCAGTTGCAGGATCAGGACCATATATGATCATACATGCTTTCACATCACACAGAGTTGTGAGTTCTTTGAGTTTTTTCTTCAAACAATCTTTTCTTTTCTTGAATGTCACCATTCTTGGCCCCACTTTCGGAATCAATTCCAACTTTGCTTTTGCACGCCCCATCTCTTTTTTCTCAAAGATTAATTTGTGTAATAAAACTATGGAAAATAAAATAAAAAACGATCAATACATACAGAGTGAATATTCACAATTAAGGCAACTTTGACTAAGCAAGTGAACTTACAGAGATGGAGAAATTCTCTACAGGAGCTTAAAATCTTCAAAGAAACTATAATGAAGGCAGAGCTTTGTAAAAGATGGAGTGGACTATTATGTTGGCGCTGCCGCCTATTTCAATATTCTTATTTCCAACGGTAAAAATAAATTCAAAATTCCCCCCTCTTTTTGTTTTGTAAGACATGAGTAGAAATATTTATGCTATATTCGAATAGGACTCAATTAATTTTTGGGCCCATATTTATTTTACTTTGGGCCCAACATGGCCACGGATAAATTCCCCCCCCCCCCCCAATTATTACGTGTTCACCCCTTAGATGTCTTCACCCCTCACATATGAATTCACCCACATCTTATTTTCTAAAATTACCCTTCTTACTTATAAACCCTAATTTTCCTCCTACCTCAATCCCCTTTTTGGATTTCTCTTCACTATAGTTCAATTTCGCACTCACTACTCAATATATGTGTAGTGTATTTCGTATTCGAGTTTTTTTTTTTTATAAAAATCACGTTTTGCAAAAACTCGGTGACTTGTCTCGTTTTTCAACACTTTTTAAAGCACTTTACAATACGAGCCCCACAAGCGTATGAGTCCGATTGTAGTACGTAAATACAACCAAGTAGTTTGTTCGTTCCAAGGATTTAATTGAGTGCAGACGAATCCCTAAAGTTACGAGTATGCATGCTATTGTAGTAATTAACTACACGTGTTTGTTTGGGTTTTTGGAAATAAGAACAAAAGTATAAAACTAGATTAACTAAAGTATTGAGAAATAGTGACAAGAAATAACAAGCTATCTATCTTTCGTTTGAAAGTGCAAGTGAAGTGTATTGCCTCGGGTATTTTCATTTTGTGAGTAATTAATGAACCAGTGAACTAACTACATGAATTAGTTATGGATTCGGATTAAGCTAAAGGCTATCACATATGTGTGCAAACCCCCTCGAAAGGCATAGACTAACAACGTGCATTGATTAGCAATTATAGGATCTAACCAAATACCATAAGCGCATAAGATAGTGTTTTACAAATACTTTCAACACGGTTACTAATATTCATAAAACGCCCTCTCACCAAACTCCTAAACGACCTATATTCGTTTAATGTCTAAAGTTGTCGGCCTAGCAATTAACCATCTCTCGGTTAAGCTAATTACTACTTAACTTATATTCAATTGACCAAAGCTCACACTCACACCCCAATCATGCAAACCCAACTCTCGTTGCAATTAACATAATCGAAAATGCTTGCTAATAGGGTTGATCAATCAAATGAATCAATAGAAACACAACTCTAGAAACATATACCCCAAATTCCAAGCTAATCATGCAATTACTTCACAATTACACCAAATTCCCATCAAAACTTCCACACCCAAGACAATTGGGGATTAGCCCATGGTTTTAGAAGAGAATCTCATGGCTACAACACAAAATAACATAAAACACATGCTAATTAATAGATAAATTTCAATGTAGAAAGTAATTACCAAATTGAAACTCAAAATTGAGAGATATCACCTTGATGATGGATTTGTAGCTACAATATGATGAAATAAGCAAAACCCACTTACAATCCTTGATTGAAAATGACAAATTAACTAAGTTCTAAGCTAATCTATGGAAAACTAGAAGGAAAAATGCTCCAAAACCTATTACTATGTGTAGAGTCTTCTCAAAGTGTGTAATCCCCTTTTAAAAAACGAACTTTGGGCCTTATATACTCTTCCAAAAGTGTTTGGCACATGCCCTAAGGTCGAAACACGTTTTTAGGGGAAAACTTGAGGTCACACGGCCGAATCGTGCAACTCGGCCGAGTCGGGCATTACTAAAAGAGTGAAAGCCCCTTTTTCATTCAGCAGCTCGGTCGAGTGGTGGAGCTCAGCCTAGTCGGGACTTAAAAACATTGTGGCCCATTCTTCAGGCAGCTCGTCCGAATGGTGGAGCTCGGCCGAGTTGTCCATCATTCCAGATTCTGCCTCACTTTTCCACTCGGCCGAGTTGCAGTAGCAGTAGCTTTCACCTCTTTAGTCTCTTCCCCCTTTTTGGCTTCATCACTTGCCTTAAGAGTAAAGAGTGAAGTGAATCGAGTCATCTCTTCTTGTACTGCTTGCTTCATCATCTCAGCAGCTCTATCAATATCTTTATGTTGACTCTTAGCTTGCATCAACTTGTCTAGTTGAGTTGCAACAAACCCCAGCTTCATAGTAGACAAGTTCAGTTCATTCTTAAAATGATTAGCAGTATTATGAAGTAACCTGTTCTGTTCAGTCATTGCGGTCATCAGAGCTCTTGCTTGCACCAATTGTTCAGTAGCTTCTCTTCGTTGCTCATTCGCAATTTCAATTTTCACTCGATAGAGTCTCTCCATCTTCTTCGACACCTGAGCTAACACTTTTGCAAACTCGAGTGAACTTTGCTCCGAGTACTCAACTTGACTATGTAAGAACTCTTCCAACTGAGTAAACATCTCCTGTCTGAACGAAGCATCCATCTGATTGACTTCATGTATAATTAGAGCTTTTGAATTCTCCACAAGAGACATATTCTGATCTATCAGAGCCTTCTTCACATCCGACTTCAAAAACTCATCTATTGAAGACTTAATCAAATTCTGTAAGTCTTTCTTCAATTCATCAATAGACGTAGACGACACTGACTACGACAACACTAGATCAGTCTCCAACGGAATTACTTCAGACACTTCCATTTCATCAAGAATTGGAACTTCAACCAACTCGTCTTCCATCTCCATAGTTAAGACCCCGTCTTCAACTATCTTAGGAAGATCATCAACATCAATTTGCTCAATAATAGGATAGTAAGGTATAATAGCTAACCTTTCTTCCCTTGCTTTTCTTTCAGCAGCTTGTTGATCTTTGTGAACCAACTGAACTAACTTGGCTGTGTAAGCACACGTCTCAGACGGAAAATATTTCTCAAATTGTGTGGTAATTTGACCAACATTGCATCGAGGGCCATGTGCGTGCTCCACTTTGAATTCAAATACCATTCCACGCAGTTGATTAGAGCAATTATCCAAATCAATAATCGGATCAGTAGGCATGAAATCATCTTCAGAATATTGAATGCCCACTTCCGGATAACTTGATGACAAAACTTCATCAGAAATATTCAGCATCTTCTTGACAAGATTAGTCAAGGCCTTGGGTGAAAGAAGTTCAGAATGCTTTTTCACTCCACTTATCTCCTTCTGTTCCATCTCCCAATCCTGAAAATTGGAGATTCCACCCATACCAGCAACAACTTCAAAGAAATCTTCACAAGGTCCTTCTCTCAAGGCAACCCATGTGCAGATTCAGATCAGCTTTTCATAAGCTTCAGACTCAACATCTATCTCAACAGACGACAACTTCTTGTTCAAGTTCTTAGTCATCTGTGCCCGGATTCTCTTCTCCCTTGCGCACATCGGATAATGAACTAAGTCTGGAAATCTATTCGAGAGAGGGGTCTGAGTAAGTGGGGTCCTTAACTCAGTAGTTGAAGTGTCAACTAGTCGAGTTCTCTGAATAGACGGGTTAGAAGGGTCAACATATTCTGTTGTGGGAGTAGGAGTAATATGGATGGTGGTTTCTTGGGGCTTTAACGTGGCTAGGTTTGGTATTATAGCTGTCGAAGTATCAGCTTGTGCATATATAGTAGTGTCTTGGCTAATATTGGAATCCAACGGTTGAACATTCAACGGAGTGGTTTGGGACAAAGGTCTGGCACGAGATCGAAGTGATCTTGCCTTGGTTTTCACCGGAACATTTAGAGGAGGAGGAATAGAGGTAGCAAGAGTAGACGAACTAACCTTTTAAGTCGACTCTACTGGTGGAGAACTGGTCTCAACCACCACTAGTCTGTAGGGTTCCTCAATCATAGCCCCTTCTTCTTCCGCTCTATTTGATTCTGTTTTCTCAAAATCTTCAGCTTCAATCATCGCCTCATCTGACACATAATTCACCAAAGCTCCTCTTGTTCCAGCTTCAGGCTCGTCTTCCTCAGCACTAGACGATGCGGCTTCTAACATAGCATCTCTTGGGTTTATTTGAATTTGCCCACGCTTCTGCTTCCTTTCTCTGGTCTGTCTATCGATTGCGTCCTTCTTCAAATAATACTTTTAACCCATATTTCAAATTTTTGGGTAGGATAATCCATATTTTTTTTCCAGATTTTGGTTTGTAAAAAAAAGTGATAATATTTAAGTAAAAAGTGATAATATTTTTAATAAAAGTGACTATCACTTTTTACTTAAACACTATCACTTTTTGTTCAAACATTATCACTTTTTATATATAAAAGTCGTCTCACGGATCTCATTCTGTGAGACGGTCTCACCCAAGACTAGCCCAAAGATAGATACACCCCTAAAAATCAAAGTAACCCTAATCCTAACCCTAATGGGAGTGGCCACCGCCGCCCCCAAATAAATTTATAAATTAAAAACGAAACTTAGAATTTTTTTTTTAAAAAGTCGACAAATCAGAGTTGACCAAAAACACTCCCGTCGACCCTGGTTTGTCGAACAATTTTTTTTTTAAATTGTTTTTTATATTTTCGATAATAATGGGTCGCCCAAAAACACTCCTGTCGACACTGGTTTGTCGACCAAAAATTTAAAAAAAAAATTATTTTTGATAAAATGGGTCGATCAAAAACACTCTCGTCGACACTGGTTTGTCGACGAGAGTGTTTTTGGTCGACCATTATTACCGAAAAAAACCCTGTTGTTGAGGGGCAGCGGCTCACGGCCGCTGCTGTTGTGCAGATCGGGAGGGGCGCGCGCAAAGGGCGGCGACAATAGGAGAAGGCAGCGGCGACGGCTGAAAGGGAGAAAAAATGAAGTGGGAAAGAAGGGGAGGGGCAAAATTAGGTTTTAATGTGGAAAAATTAGGTTCTTTGACTTTTTTCTTCAAGCAGTCTTTTCTTTTCTTGAATGTCACCATTCTTGGCCCCACTTTCAGAATCAATTCCAACTTCACTTTTGCACGCCCCATCTCTTTTCCCGAAGATTAATTTGTGTAATAAGAACCCTCTTTAATCAAGCTATTACAACCTATTTACAAAGAAAATAAAATAAAAAACGATCAATACATATTCAGAATTAAGGCATTGATATTCATATGTTTGATAAGTAAGTGAACTTACAGAGATGGAGAAATTCTCTACTTTCACTATCTTAAAACCTTCAAAGACATTAATGAAGACATAGTTTGTAAAATGAAAAATATCACTAAACGAAGTTTACCCATTTTCAAATTTGATCACTCACATTTAAACATTTAAGACACTATCAAATAGAAACCTAATATGGGATGGGCTCTAAAATTAGAGGCCCATATAGAACTGGGCCTATTTGGCCCGACCCGATGGGCCTGACGAACCATTAGGCTGAATTTGGTCAGTCGGCCCATGGACAGCCAATTTGGTCCGATCAATATTTTGACTTTGAAATTTCAACTTATGAATTATTTATATAGTGTAATGTTATACTTTATGGCCATTTATAAATTATGTATAATTAATACATTAGTAATGCATATTTTTAATTATAATTATTTGTATAAATAAAAATTATATGTGAGTATGTGATCAATACATAACAAGTTTATATATATAAATATATATATATTTTTTTTTTTTGCAAAAAATAATTTTTTTTTAAAAAAAAATTCATGGACTGGGCCGGGCCCGCTATCCCAGCGGGCTAGGGTGGGCTAGACTAGGCTCAAATTTTATAGGCCCGACTAATACATGGGCCGGCCCAACCCAGCCCACAAATATCGCTTGGTCCGATGGGCTGGGTTGGGTCGGGCCGGGCGGCCCGATTTGCCAGCTCTATCTAGAATAGAAAAAAAAGAATGGAAAATAAGTTTGTCAAATATTCTTAATATGAATGGATAATTTTAGAAAATTCTTTATAATTAATCTTCATAATTAATCTTCACCACAAATGTTAGTAGATGATCACAATTGAATAATTATAAATAGAGAAATGAATGCAAATAAATAACTACTTTGAAATAAGTTTCTATCTCCAATCATTATACAAATTCTCTCATCACACAGAGTAGTGAGTTCTTTGAATTTTTTCTTCAAGCATTCTTTTCTTTTCTTGAATGTCACCATTCTTGACCCCACTTTGGAAATCAATTCCAATTTCACTTTTGCACACTCCATCTCTTTCGTAAACCCTCTTTAATCAAACTATTACAGCCTAAGAAAATAAAATAAAATAAAAAACGATCAATATACATATATTCAAAATTAAGGCATTGATATACATATCTTTGATTAAGTAAGTGAACCTTCTTTGATTTGATTAAATAAGTGAACCTATAGAGATGAAGAAATTCTCTACTTTTGCGATAAGCAAAGCAACTTTAATGGAGGTAAAAGATGGAGTGGGGAAATGATCATATTATTTTGGCGTTGCCGCCTGTTTCTTTATTTCCAAGTTGGTGCAACGGTTAAAAAAAAAATTCAAATCCACACAAGCGCCTTTTTTTTTTTGTTTTTGTCCTATGCTTATTTTGGCCTGTATTTATTTAAGGGATCTAACTATTTACACCTCCTACCCTTCACTAAAATGCATTATACTAGATGCACTCCTTTACTGAACGCTGGTCATTCCTTTTACACCTCCTACCCTTCACTAAAATGCATTATACTAGATGCACTCCTTTACTGAACGCACCCTGTTGTCATTCCTTTCACCTTTTTCCTAAACCACACCTCCTCCCCCGACAGCCGACCATAACATTTTTAGTGACCATCAAACCAAAAAAATTCAGAAATTCTAAAAAATATTTAGAAAAATCACTTTTTTTTTTTATAAATTTCGATCAACCAGTGTCGACCATATACACTCTCGTCGACAACGAGACGAAAATGTATATGATCGACACTGATTGATCGAAAAAAAATAATAAAAAAATCTACAATTTATTGTCGACCATGTACACTCTCGTCGAAAACAATTTATCGACGAGAGTGTACATGGTCTACAATAAATGGTCGAAATTAAAAAAAAAAATAAGGATGCATGATGTACAAATGTGCACTATTTATACCTTCTTACAAAATTAAGGGTAGGGCTGCTGCATATTTACTTAATAGCTCCTGAAAAAAAAAAAAAAAAAAAAACCAAAGTTTGACCGTTGATCGGTCAACGGTCAACATTTGAGTAGTCAAAGTCTACTCAAGTACACCGTTTACTTGAGTACATACAAGACTTTGGCCAAAATTAATAATAAAAAAAAAAATCATATTTTACATAATTTTTTTTGGAAAAGGCAAAATTTTATTATGGACATATTTTTCATAATTAGAGAGTGTTTTATCATGTGTTTCCATTATTAAAAAAACAAAAAAAACATTAGCATAAATAAATATATAACAAAAATCATTGAATTTTTTGTTCTTCTTCTTTTGGAGTCTTGTGTTAGATCTTTAGAGCTTCACTTTAGAATTTATACTATACTTTTTTTCAAAATACGATTTAAGTAGGGTTACAAGCTCATGAATCATCATATTATATGATGAGAACTTGTCTTATGATATCGAATTTTTTGAAGAATCCAAATATAGAATATGCACATATTTCAAAATTAATGAAGATGAAATATTAGTAAGCAAGTAGCATACACTGAGGAACACTAATGAAAAGTACGAAAATGAAACTAACACATGAGTACATGACCAATACAAATCCGGCTTTACCCTTCCACTCTATAGTTCCCCACAAATGTTGGTATGCTTAATCTCCATTTTAAATTTCAATATTTTTTGTGAATTCTTGAACTATCTTGAATTCAAATGATTTCTTCTTTTTTTTCTTGTAGAGGAAAAGATTTTTCGTGATTTTTTTTTAATTTGAGTATATTTGTTTAAAATTGGGATGTAGGTAGAAATTTAAAAATAAATTATATTTCATAGTATTTTATATGGGGTGTGTACAGTAAAACTGGAGGACATAGACTAGGAAACATTCCTTAGTTCGTCTAAGATACTTAAGGATGTTCTTAACAGCAATCCAGTGAGTTCACCTGAATTCTGTTGGTATCTACCAGTAATGCTAATGGCGTAGGCCACATCGAGCCTCGTGCAATTCATGACATATATGATTGACCCATTAGCCGATGCATATGAGACACTCTTCATGCACTCGATTTCAACTTTCTCAGAAGGACAATCCTTTCTTGAAAGTTTAATCCCATGAATCGCAAGCAGAGAACCTCTCTTAGAGTTCTCCATAGAAAAACGCCTTAGCACCTCATCTATGTAGGTGGATTTTGAGAGCCCAAACATCTTACTAGATTTATCTCTATAAATATTTATGCCAATGATGTAGCAGAATTCACCCAGATCCTTCATCATGAAGATCTTGGACAGCCAATCTTTTATGGATTGCATTAGCAGGATCTTCCTTATTTCTGACAAAGTCAAACCATTTGACAACTTCATCAAAACGGATATTCCAACTCCTAGAGGCTTGCTTCAGTCCGCCTCTCTGAATTGATATCTAATATCGTTTCAGAATAAGTCGTAGGATCATCTTTGTCCGGGATTTCCACGTCATCATGCTCCTCCAAGAGGAAACTAAATATGACGGGTAGACGACGATTCCTAGTAGACTTACGGAGCTACGTTTGTGCAGGTTGTACATTCTGATCGTGAGGAGGTTCTTCAACGATGATCTGATCAACGCTTGGAGAATTCTCAGGAGCTACGCTTTCTAGCGTCTCCTGAGCAGGAGATTGAACGATGTCTAAATCGTTCTCATTCGGCCTATTCGAGATTTCTTGCGTATGCGAGATATCCCTAATTACGCTCCCACTGGCTGGAAGACGATCACCTAGTGATAGGCTCCCACCATGAGAGTCACTGAATGCTCCCACTGATTCCTTGTCGTGGTTCTCCGACAGGTACTCAGCCTCAGTATTACTTTGTGGTTCTTAAATTTCTTCAAGTTCTATCTTTTTACGACCTTGTTCCTTAAAGACATAGTCACTTTCAAGGAACGTCGTCTGTCTAGAAACAATAACCTTATGTTTCTCAGGGAGATAGATATAATATCCTCTCGTTTCATTAGGATATTCCACAAATAACTCTTTTCACCTTTTGATTCCAATTTATCAGTGATCATCTTCCTCACATATGCATGGCAACCCCACGTCTTTCTATGTGAGAATGATGGCTTCTTGTCATACTACAACTCATATGGTGTCTGATCAACCGACTTAGATTGAATCATATTCAGAATGTAGATTGAAGTTTGGAGTGCGTGACTCCAAAGAAATGTTGGAAGAGAGAAGAAACTTATCATGGACCTCACCATGTCTAACAGGGTTCGGTTCCTCCTTTCAGACACACCAATCATCTATTGTGTTCTGAGAGGTGTCCATTGTGATTGGGCTCCATGTAACTTTAAATAATCCAGGAAGGTTTATTGGTCATCTTCCTTTGAGACAAGATTCGCAATTACCGTATGACTCCAAGTCAAACGGGGTTAAGTAGTCCAACTTTCTTAACCTTGCAATTCTATTCTCATTTGCATGACCAAATCTACAATCCCACAAGAAAGTAGTGTTTTCCTGATTAGTAAGTTTAAGTCTCTTATTTTGTATATTAAAATTATCATGTCCACAATTCAACAGATATAAACCATTCACAAGAGAAGCGTTTCCACAAGTAACACCATTTAACGTAAAATAACAACTATTATTAGAAAAATGGAATAAAAAACCTTCAATGTCTAACATCGAAATGGAAATAATGTTTCTAGTAATAGACGGAACGAAATAACAATTATTAAGTTCTAGTCTAAAACCACTAGCTAAGTCTATACTATATATCCCTACGCGCTCAGTAACAACTCGTGCTCCATTTCTCACGCATAGGACGACTTCACCCGGTCTAACCGCTCTGCTTTCCTTAAGACCCTGCACATTCGTACAAATGTGTGAGCCATATTTGGTATCTAATACCCAATAGTTAGAATTGTTAGTGGACATGTTTATTTCAATAACAAACATACCTGTTCCACTGCTAGAAGCACCTTGTGCATTCTTCTCGGCGGCCAGAACCTTGCAATCCTTCTTCCAGTGCCCCTTCTCCTTACAGTAGAGGCACACATACTTATCTACCCCTTTCTCTTTCTTTTGAACACCACATTTAGGTTTCAAGGAATTGGACTTGGCGTTTTTCTTTGCCTTGTTCAATTGCTTCTTCTTCGCCTTAGGGCCAGATCTAGCAGATGAGCTCACCATGAGCACATTCCTTTCCTTAGAAGTAGTTACTTCAAAAGTCTTGAGCATGTTGTGCAACTCAGGCATCGTTGCTTCCATCTGATTCATATTATAGTTCACTATGAAGCTAGAAAAAAAATTCGAAAGTGATTGAAGAATAGCATAAGTGGAGACATCGTCCCCTAAACTAATGCCTAGGGTTCCGAGTTTCTCAATTAGCCCTATCATCTTCAAAAAATGAGGTAAGACATTCCCTCCATCAGACATTCTACGCCTGAACAGGTCTCTCATGACCCCATATTTCTCAGAACGAGATTCAGAGTTAAATAGATCTTTCAGATGTTTGAGCATCTCAAAGGGACCCATGTTCTCATGTTGCCTCTGAAGTTCAGGGGTCATGCCTAGCAACATTACACACTGCGCCTGTCCTGCATCATCTTGATGCTTCTTTTGAGCAGCAGCGTCAAACGTAGCAAGCTCAGCAGAACCAGGTGCTGGGGTTGTTGGGATTGACGTGTCCAACACGTATTCAATCTTTTCTTGCCTTAACACCAAATGCATATTTCGGTGCCAATCCAGAAAATTTTCCCCAGCCAATTTGTTAGATTCCAGTACGAATCTCAAAGACAAATTATTCATTTCAACCAACTTAGAGAAATAATAGAACGGGAATTAAAACACATAATTCCTATGATCAATATTCAGCAATAAAATAAACACGACTTTTATATTTATTTTGTCTCCATTATTTTCACATACTCAACGACCTCATCGGAAGAGTACGAATTTATATCAAATATAAATCATAATGGACTAGGATCCACATTCCTACTATCACAGCAACTGCTTGGGCTGAATACTGTAATGGCAGAACTGGTAGGCCTCAATACCAATTGCACTTTCTGCAATTCCTAGTTGATTGAACCTAGTTCAATCGATGTCCCCTCGTTGTTCCCTTGCTTGGGCTAGTGAAACAACTTAGGTGGTTTACAACCATTACACGGCGACATCACATGTCCCTATAAAAGTTCTGTTAGACGTAACTCCGAGCAAAAGACTTGAGTCTTAAATACTCATTGGAATGAAATCTTCGGTCTCATTTTAATTATGATGGAAGACATCTTTCATTCTAAATGAAAACCATATTTAGTTGTGGAACGTTTCAAAGCGGGGTATTTAATTGCTTAAACAAGATCCAATTATACATGCTCAAACAGATAAAAGCAAATACTGGGTGCCGCCTACCCAATCATAAGATACACGGTCCGACAAGTACTGGGCGCCGCCAACCCAGACAATAAATGCGGTCCGACAAATATTGGACGCCGCTAGGGGTGGGAATGGGCCAGGCTACCCGACAGGGGCCTACGGCTCGGCCTATTAAAGCTCGGCTCGGCTCGGCTCGTTTAATAAACAAGCCAGGCTCAAGCTTTTTTAGAAGCCTATTTAACTAAATAGGCCGAGCTCAATCTTTTTCGTAAGCCTTTTAAGCCCAACAGGCCGGCCTATATAACTTCACACACACATATATATATATATATATATATATTATAAGTATATACTTATATAATATGTGATTTTCAAATAAATAAATAAGTAAGAAAATTTAGTATAGTTGAAAAAATATTTGAATATTTTTTTTTGGAACATTCTATTACTTCCATTTCTTCATTTTGAGATTTAAAGAGTTAATTTTTATAATTTGATGATAATATTGTTGTACATTTTTTTTTTAAAAATACGCTAATAAGATTAATAGGCCTTTAGAAGGCTTTCGGGCCAGGCCTATTTATTAAAAAGGCCAGGCTCGAGCCTTAAAAAAAGCCTATGACAGGCCATGGGCCAGGCTCGGGCCTAAGAAATATATAACAGGCCAAACTTTTTTTCTTAAAGCCTACCAAGGCCTGGCCGATTCCCACCCCTAGACGCAGCCTACCCAGACAATAAACGCGGACTCTAACTAATGATGGAAATTCAATTTACATAAACAGTTAAACAAATAAGAGCAACTATTAAGTTCGCATGCTTTATTATAAAATTCTAAATATTATAAATAAAGCAAATAATAGGATTTAACACATAAATTAAATAAACGTGCAATTAATAAATATACGTAAGTAAAATATTGCTAAAATTAGAAACACTAATATGCACCAAGCTTTTAGTTAATTCTAAATTAATGTCAAAATTATTTTGCTCAAAATTTATTTTATAAAATTTCAGAATTACAGTCCCTAATTTATTTTCAGACGTGCAGTCAACCAAACAGGCCTTAACTAATTTCTAAAATTAATTTTAAATTCAGGGACTAATGTACAATATACAATAATTGCACCCAGACCCCTAAAGAGAATCAAATTCTCAAAATAGAGGCCCAAAGCTGCAACAATAGCGTGATTTTCAGAATTGGAACACCATGTCCAAAACTCGTCACAGCGCCCATCGAGCTCCCGACGTCCGCATCCCGATTCACGACGGGCGATGCAGACCGTCGGCATTCCAAATGCCTAGTGATGCGTCCCATCGAGAAGGCGACGTAGCCACCGACCGCAGCTCCGATCTCTCGCCATCGGACGCTCGCCCAGCGAGTCCACTATTCCGGCGAAGGGTTGGTCGTTGGCTGCCCAGCAGGCAGCAGCCGAGTTACGCGGCGGTTGAAACGGGCCGACGGAATAGTAAAAATCTATGATGGATGCTCAGAAAGGTTACGGGTTGAAACGCCCAGCGAATTTAAACAGAGCAACACGATTTCTGCTTCAAAAGCAAAAATCTATTCCCACTTCCCAATCATGATGGATGCTCAGAAAGGTAACAGGTAATTGGGAAACAGGTTTGGTGCGTCTATGTATATTTTGGTTATAAAGCTAACCGACTTTAATAAATTAAAATATTTTGATTTCACAAATCAAAACTCATATATTATTAAAATCTTCAGCAGTTAACGTGAATTAACTTTTGGGCAAAACAAAATTCAAGCAAATATTTTACTTATAAATAATACATAGATTTACGTATAGAGTCATTAATCAGCCTAAAGCTCTGATACCACTGTTGAATTTTTCGAGGTACGAACACCATGCTCGTAGCAGCGGAAGTTGAAAATTTTGTTCACCAACACAGATTCTGTGCACATGGGCTTGAACCCAAGTATATCTTATTTATTAAATCTAATTTAATTAAATAAGTTATCAAATAGAATTATTCTATATTTCTCCATAAATTAAATATCTTGATCAAATCAAATAATTAATTTATTCAACTTTAATTCGTAAATTAAGACTACTTGTTGTGTGACCCATAGGCCCTCACATATCAAGCGATTAGTCATACTAACGGTCTTAGCAGAACCCTAGACAATGAACCAGACAATCTCAATATGTGAGGTACGTTGCGAGGAAATAGCAACAACCTGTAATGTGAAGCTCACAATGATATGATCCTTTCATTCACGAATACTCCGATTAAATCTAGAACATGATGATGTGTCTATTCCAATAATTTAATCATGTTATCTCATTCTACTAATTGCATGATCACATTGTCGCATTTGAACACCATTCCAAATGTGATGTGCATTGGCCAATGACTAACAATCCAATTAGTTATGAGAAGACGAGTATTCTCTCTAAATCTATTTGAGGAATGAATCATATTCTTGGCTCAACTACCGCGCGCATGTACTTTATGGTGTGCCCAACACATGTCTAATCTACCCCGTTAGGAGTGCAAGCGTCGGTCATGGACAAAGCCCATCACGTCATACATGTCGCGTGTATTGACCTCAAATCGAAGGACATTACATTGCTCCACAAATCGATATTCCCGTAGACACGTAAATAGAATACACCAAACGGTTCTCGATTGGGTAAGCCAATACTCTCAAAGTATCTGTGCATCCATCATGAGATACCTAGTATCTCGTAGTTGTGAGAACCACTACATTCTCTAAGGATATGATTCAGATCGCACACCAATCTCAATCACATCATCGATATCCCAATCTTGATGATCCTTGATTGGGGCTACTTTAAGAACCATGATATAGTCAATCGAGATCTCACATCTCAATGACATCATTGGTTCATGGGAACACATATAAGAATAAATGCAAACAATCAAACATAACATTCTATAAGTGTATCACCGAATATTATTACTAACGTCAATAATACTTAAATAACTGAATATAATCAAGTACAATGTCTTTATAATGATTGTCTCTAGGACATCTATACTAACATGTAATAAATTCACAATTAGTTCACATCATATTATTAGATAGTAAACAAACTACAGTAGAAACTCTATAAATTAATTCGATTAATTAATAAACTCTCTAAGATAATATTTTTGATCGATCCCGACTCGGAGATATGGTGTTAAATTAATAAACTCGCTAAAATTATAAGATAATACATTTTTTATAATTTCTATAGACCCCAAATAAAATATAAATTAATAATTTCTTATATACTACTTTTTTTTTTTTTTATGAAGGGTTTACAAGATCATAAAATAGAGTTACAAATCACGAGCCTAAGATCTTGATCTTCAAACCAAACGGATATCGCCGTCCACTCCAATCGCGTGAAGAGGAAAGACGAGTTTCCCTTTGTCTTAACAGGTGTCCAGGTCTCCAATCTTTAAATGAGACAACCCCACACTAAGGTGTTCTCATATCAAGAACAGAAAACAAAATAAACAAACAAAGTTCCACGAGTACCCGATTCAAAAGTACCATAGCACCAGGGCTCTCGAGTCTATCTCAAGAGCCCAACCATCAAAAAAACTCACAGCCACAACAAAGCCCGTGCAGAGACAACCAACAGAAACTAAAACAAAAACTAAACAAACACCAAAAACTATCTAAGAAAGCAGTAAAATAGGATCAACATAGAAATACCCGAACGGTCACCGTGGCTCCGTTACGGACAAGATCTACGTTGATCCCTAACAAGAACTGAAAAAAACTACACCAGATCTACAAACTTCAAAACTACAGATCTACAAACTCAGATCTGCAGATCTACAACTCAGATCTAGCAAAAACTAAAATAAAAGAAGAGACCGGAAAGAAGCGAAAACCAACAGATCTGAAGCGACAACAAAGACCGCTGCAACAGAGACAAGAACAATGACGACAACGTGAACGAAGGATCTACGACGGAGACCGAAGAAGAAAGGGAGAAGCAACTCTCTATAGAGAGAAGCTCTCCCTTCTCTCTACCCTGAGAGAGAATATCTTCTATCTTATATACTACTCCCTCCGTCCGCCTATAAGCTTCCCATTTTACCATTTTGGTCCGTCCGCCTATAAGCTTCTCATACCTTTTTTGGAAAGTACTTTTTCTTACATTTCACTTTATATCTTACTTTTTCTCTCTATCTCTATCCTCTCTCAATCACATCAATTGTAATATATCTATTATTTAATCACTTTTCTTAATCTCTGTGCCAAAAAGTAACGTGAAGCTTATAGGCGGACGGAGGGAGTACTTAATTACATGAATGATTTAAGAAGATTTTTAAAAAATGACTCAATTGTCTTTTATTTTTTTTGTTGAAATCAATTTCACCTTAAATCTCGTCTCTAATTTTTTTTTACCATTGAAGGATTCTTTTAAATTAGACCTTCATTTGATATACAATAACTAATTACAGGTGAAAGTTTGAAAGGGTGTTTATAAATTGAGTATTTTATTACTCCATAAATTAATAAAATATTAATTAATATATAAATTAATAACTCTTTTAATTAATAAATTTTGATAATCCTAAGATTATTAATTTATAGAGTTTCTACTTATTATATACAATATATGTATATATATATATTATACACCACTAATATTATTCCTTATAAAAATTAATGTTTTTTATAAAATAATTAATATTATTGTTAAAATTAGAACATTTTCACTCGTTTTGGCACTCCAAGAGCACTATGAGTGATGGTGGTTCACACTTTTGCAACCGATGGCTTGACCAACTTTTGACAAAGTATGAAGTGAAGCATAGGGTGACCACACCTTATCACCCTCAAGCTAATGGGCAAACAGAGCTTGCTAATCGAGAAGTGAAGCAAATATTGGATAAAACCGTTGGGTTAAAGAGAAAGGATTGGGCCATCAAGTTGGATGATGCTCTTTGGGCATATCGAACTGCCTACAAGACACCTTTGGGCACATCTCCATATCAACTTGTGTATGGCAAGTCTTGTCATCTACCCGTGGAAGTGGAGTTGAGAACTCGTTGGGCCATCAACGAGTTGAATCTTGATCTTAAGGCATCCGGAGAAAGAAGGAAGATGATGCTTAATGAGCTTGATGAGTTTAGGAATGGAGCCTTTGAGAATTCCAAGATTCACAAAGAAAGAGCTAAGAGGTTTCATGACAAGATGATTGAAAAGAGGGAGTTCCAAGTGGGAGAACAAGTTCTATTGTTCAACTCAAGGTTGAGGCTATTTCCGGGCAAGTTGAAGTCAAAGTGGTCGGGGCCCTTTGTGATTAAGAATGTGACGCCCATGGGAAATGTGGAGCTTGTTGATAAAGATGGAACAACCTTTATGGTGAATGGTCAAAGAGTGAAGCACTACTTTGGAAATGAACAAATTCGAAGGGTGGAAACACTTCACTTGATTGAGGCTTGAGAGTAGAGAGAACCGTCCGGCATAGGACGTTAAAAATAGCGCTTCTTGGGAGGCAAACCAAGGTTTTATTGCTTTCATGTTTTTATTGCTTTGATAGTGTTGATAGCTTGGTTTGTTTTGTAGGTATGGATGAAGAGTACTATGGATATCACATCGTGAAGAATGGAGAAGAAAGCAAAACCAACTTTGGAGAGGGGAAGCAAGTGTTGCAATGGTGATCTTTGAAGAGTTTTAGATGTGCAAGGAGGGAGGTAACAACTTGTAGCCCCAAACTTAGAATTTATACATAGTAAAATTCTAAGTTTGGGGGAGTTATTTTTCTTTTTATTTTTCTACTAGTTGTTACCCTTGCACCGGTTCGTCATTCTACTTGTGTCACATTTTGCACCGGCGCACACTTGGCTTTCACATGATTATATTGTTTAAGTTGGTTTTGATCACATGATTGGGTAGTGGATCTTTGGTGAAGTGTGAGCATGAATATTCATTGGAATCCATTGTTGAGTAATTGTGGTGATATCTATTTGCTTTGAATGTACGCATGATTGGTGTTGGAGAATAGTATCATGTTGTGTTCACATTTGTATTCTTTGATCCATGAGTGTGAGTTGCAATAATGAGCCTATGACCTTCATTGAGAGATGCACTTTGAGAAAGAAATATCATTACATCTTACTTTGCATGTGTGAATTACATTGAATATTCCATTGTGATCATTCCACCCTCATTGTCTTAAGTGCTTAGTTGTTTGAGGACAAACAACATTTTAAGTTTGGGGGGGGGGGGGGTTTGATTCGGGTGGAATTTACACGTTTTAGGGGCACATGTGAAGCGTGTTTTGATGTGGATTTCATTGAATTATGCATCGAATATGATTGTTTAAGCCGAAATGAGAGAAAGGTTGTGTTTTGTCGATTTTGTAGGAAATACGATGAAATTTGGAGCAAAACACCAACCATACCTCACTGGATCAGGAAGAGGAGTGCACGGTTGGATTTGTCTCGAAAAACGGAGTGGATTAGCCAAAGGTATCGAGTCAATCCGACACCCGAGGCAGAAGATATGCACAAAACAAGAAAAGGCCGAAATCGAAGAACAAGGCAACTCGGCCGAATCTGAGACTTTTGGGTTTACTGCGCACTCGGCCGAGTGACTCAACTCGGCCGAATCTGCGAGTTTGGACATCACTGCGTACTCGGCCAAGTGATCCAACTCGGCCGAGTTGAGTTGAAAGCCGTAGGTGCTGGATTTGAAGACCACTCGGCCGAGTGAGCCAACTCGACCGAGTCTCGGCTAGACAAAATCTTGGCACGCTTTTTAAGTGCTCCACTCGGCCGAGTGACCCCAACTCGGCCGAGTCACCCCAAATTCGGTGCCATCTTCACATTTTGGCCATTTTTTAGGGACCAACTTGCAATTATGCCATCCAAACCCTACCCAAACACTATATAAACACCTTTTCTTGAAATTCAAGGCATTCACCCCCAATTCCTCAATTCCTACACCTAATTTCACACACTCCAAGGTGATTTGGCCATTTCTCTCTCAATTCTCCATCAATTCAAGGAAGGAAGGATGCAATAGCTTGCAAATTTCATTCCACATCACAATCTAGACTAAGCTTTCTTGTTATCTTTCTTTTTATTTAGTTTTTACATTTGGATTTTGTAATTTCATTATGCTAGTAGTTGGCTAAACAAATTGTGGTTCTAAGGCATTGTAAATACTTGGATTGAAGTTTATGAGTAATTTCCTGCTTTAATTGGTGTTTATCTCTTATTTGCATGTTTAATTGTCCATTGTAAAGCATGTTGTTAGTGGCCATGATGATTTGCTTAATTCATTGTTAATTGGAGTAGTATCGAGAGATTTATTCCATTTAATCGTATGCAAGCATGCAACCCGGTATTATTATGATCTCGAGAGAGGATTAATTATCGGAGAGGGAATTGAATGATCTTAGGGGCTATTTTAGGCGGTGTAATGTTTGTGATGTAGAGATACGAGCTTATGTTGCATGCGTTTTTGGATTAATTTGTATCGAGAGATCGATTAGTTCTTCTTGTGTGATCACCCTATATGAGATAACCTTAATGGCCATTTAAACGAGATAACATTCATAAACGGATATCTAGGTGTTACAATTGCCTTGGAACCCACCTTTCTTTGCATTTTCACCCACTTTACTTTCGTTTTATTGATTTGCATGGTATTTGATCGACTTTGTATTTACTCTTTTCATTATTTACTAGTGACAATTTTGGTAGATAATTTAGGGTAATTCAACACTTTCAAGTTATCGATCACGTCTAAATAGAACTCAATTAACAAACTACCCTTTTACGCTTAACCTCCTTGTGGGATCGACCTCATGCTTATCACGCTACGATAGACACCGTACACTTGCGGTTGTTTATTTTAGTGTTGCATAACACGTGAATCAAGTTTATGGCGCCGTTGCCGGGGAGGTTTTATAGCTCTAGAGTGTAGGTTAATAGAGTTTTAGTTTAGACATTTTACTTGTTTTCCTTTTTCTCAAAAATCCAAAAATATTTGTGTTTGCTATTATTGAGCTTACTTGCGATTCTAACTTTCGTTTGATCCTTTGATAGATATGGTTTATGATCACACGATCTAGGAGGAATCATCAAGAAGTAGTGCCCCTAGATCCGGAGATCGAAGCCAATTGTCGAAGAAGGAACACCGTAAGAAGAAGGATTGAATTGGAAGAGATGAATCGAAGGGATAACCCGATTGTGGAAGAAGAAAGAAATCAAGAGGATATTGGAGGCATAGTAGAGCCAAATGGGAATGGTGGTAATCGACCACAAGGAGGCTTGAGAGATAACCTCAATCGGAGGATGGAAGAGAATGTCAATGTGGAAGGAGATGGAGAGCAACGGGGGAATGAGGAAAACGGGAATCAAAGAGTCTTGAGAGACCACTTTCGTCCCATCCCTAGACCATATGGAGGAGCGGGTAGGGAACCCGTAGATGCTCATAACTTTGATCTCAAACCGGCACTAATCATGATGGTTCAAAATAACCAATTCGGAGGGTTGTCGAAGGAGGATCCTAACCTCCATTTATCTCAATTCTTAGAGATAAGTGGAACAGTTAAGATCAACCGTGTCCCTCAAGACTACATCCGTCTCCAATTGTTCCCATTTTCTCTCTGTGATCGTGCAAAACAATGGTACATGTCTCTTGATCTAAGGACGATCGAAAATTGGGCCGACCTTGTAGATGCCTTTCTTATGAAATACTTTCCTCCAAGCAAGACCATCAAGATACGAGGAGAGATTTCTTCGTTTATGCAAGATGATGATGAGTCCCTAGCCGAAGCATGAGAGCGCTTCAAAGATTTGATTAGAAGTTGCCCACAACATGGGTTTTCAAGGGATCAATTGATTTGTTACTTCTACAACGGGATGGACCATCGTACGAGAGGGATGGTGGATGCCTCGGCCGGAGGGGGTTCTTTGTTGGGGAAGACAACAGAGGAGGGTTATGTGCTATTGGAAGAGATGGCAAAGAACGGGAACCAATGGCCATCCGAGAGAAGGCAAACCCGGAAAGTTGCTTCCACAAGAGAATCGGATGATTTTGCTACTCTATCCAACAAGGTGGATAAATTGACTTCGATGATGGCGGCCAAGTCATTAATGGGACCTAGTGACGATCAATATGAAGAGGCCCATTATATGAACAATCAAAGGGACCGTCATTTCCGAGAAAGAGGTTGGAATGAGAGGCAAAATCCTCCTAATCCGAATCAATATCACCCCGGGTTGAGGCAACATGAGAATTTCTCTTATGCAAATACAAGGAATGCCATCATCCCACCTCCAAATTTCAATGTTAGAGATGGAGCTATTGTGGAGTCTTCATCAAAACCATCATTGGAGGATATGTTTGGTGCCTTCATGGGGGAAACCAAAAACTTCATGAGAGAGACTAGGGACAATGCAAACAAGACTTGATGAACAAGGAGAAATGATCAAAGATGTGACCACTCACATGAAAGCCATAGAGAAGCAAGTGGGCCAACTCTCTAATGTCATCGGAAGTCAACACACTCCGGGGCAATTTCCTTCAAACACGGAGCTTAACCCCAAGGAGCATTGTAAGGCTATAAAGCTAAGAAGTGGGACAAGCTACGAGGGGCCAAAGATGCCACAAGAGGAGGAAATTGTAATGGCACCCGAGGGTGTTGACAAAGAAGAAGGACAAGAGAAAGAAAGGCAAGAGGAGATAATGAGGGAAGAGGAGAAGAAGAGTGAGGAGGCAATCCCTCTTCAAGACAAAGGCAAAAAGGAGGTACCTCTCCCATACCCTCAAAGGTTGAAGAAGAAGGGCTTGGACAACAAATTTGCCAAGTTTGTGGAAATGTTCAAGAAGATCCACATCAACATCCCCTTTGCCGAGGCTCTAGAACAAATTCCCCATTATTCCAAGTTCTTGAAAGAAATTATGTCGAACAAGAGGAAGATGGTGGAGTATGAAATGGTGCACTTGACCGAGGAGTGTAGCTCTATAATCCAAGTCAAGCTACCTCAAAAACTTAGAGACCCCGGATCCTTCACCTTGCCATGTGTTATTGGAGATGGAGGTACATTTCGAGCCTTGTGTGATTTGTGAGCTAGTATCAATCTTATGCCATTATCCATATTTAAAACTCTTGGTTTGGGAAAGCTTACACCAACCACAATGAGTCTTGTATTGGCGGATAGATCCATGACTTACCCTTTGGGTATAGTAGAGGATGTGTTGGTTAAGGTGGACAAATTCATTTTCCCGGTGGACTTTGTGGTGTTGGATATGGAGGAGGATAAATACATTCCACTCATCTTGGGAAGACCATTCTTGGCAACCGGTGGAGCCATCATTAATGTGAGGAAAGGAGAGTTGGAGCTTCAAGTGAACAACGAGAAAGTGTTGTTCAACATCTACAAGGCCATCAAGTTTAGAGATGATGAGGATGAGGTCTTTTAGTGCAACATGATCAATAGTGTGCAAGCTTGTGTAGATATGCACATGGAAAAGAGCAATTCAAAGGATCCACTTGACCTTTACATAAGAAACTCTCTTAACTCACTCTCCTCTATTCCTTTTGATTTCAATTTTGATGAGCTTAATGATATAGAATTGTTTGAATACATGTCTTCTCTTGATGTTTTGAAGGAGCTTCCAATTAAGAAGGAGGAGAAATTCATGGAGATACAACAAGAAGCCAAGTTTGGGGGGGTTTTACTTGAAGAGTGTCAAAGATTTCCTCACAAAAATCTTGACACTTGGCCCTCATGTTACTCATTGGAAACACCAAATGAGGAAGCTAAGGAGAAACCAAAAGCTCAAGAGATGGGGAGGAAACTCGACTTGAAACCACTTCCGGAGCACTTGAGATATGCTTATCTTGAACAAGGTGACCTCTTTCCGGTTATTGTTTCTTCACACTTGCATGAGCCTGAGTTAGAAAAATTGCTTAGGGTGCTTAGAACTTATAAATCGGCTATTGGTTGGGATATTTCGGATTTGAAGGGTATACCGGCTCATATTTGCATGCATAAAATTAGACTAGATGAGTCTATTAAGCCTAAAGCCCAAGGTCAAAGAAGATTGAACCCCATAATGCAAGAGGTAGTGAGAAAAGAGGTGTTGAAGTGGTTAGATAATGACATAATTTTTCCCATAAGTGATAGTGAGTGGGTGAGCCCAACACAAGTGGTACCTAAGAAGGGGGGTATGACCATTGTTACAACCGATACCTTAGAGGTAATTGCTTCTAGGACCACCGTGGGATGGAGAGTATGCATTGATTATCGTATGTTGAATAATGCCACTAGGAAAGATCATTTTCCTTTGCCCTTTATTGATCAAATGTTGGACAGGATGGTGGGATACGAGTATTATTGCTTTCTTGATGGTTACTCGGGATATAATCAAATTTTGATTGATCCTAAGGACCAAGAGAAATCAACTTTTACTTGCCCTTATGGTACTTTTGTTTTTAGGAGAATGTCATTTGGATTGTGTAATGCCCCCGCCACCTTCCAACGATGCATGATGGCTATATTTCATGGTATGATTGAAAACATAATGGAGGTGTTTATGGATGATTTTTCCGTATTTGGTGATTGTTTTGATACATGTCTATGTAACCTCTCTTGTGTTTTGCAAAGATGCATAGATACTAATTTGGTGCTCAATTGGGAGAAATGCCACTTCATGGTGAAGGAAGGGATTGTGCTTGGGCACAAGGTTTCGGCTAAAGGGCTTGAAGTAGATAGAGCAAAAATAGTGGCTATTGAGAAGCTACCCCCACCAACCAATGAGAAGGCGGTTAGGAGTTTCCTTGGGCATGTCGGGTTTTATAGAAGATTTATCAAGGATTTTTCAAAGATAGCCAAGCCCATATGTGCATTGTTGGAGAAAGGGGCCACCTTCATCTTTAGTGAAGAGTGTGTAAAGTCGTTTGAAATCTTGAAAGAGGCTTTGATCAAAGCTCCCGTGTTGGTGATACCCGATTGGAGCCAACCATTTGAGATCATGTGTGATGCTAGTGATTATGCTATTGGAGTAGCTTTGGGCCAAAAGAGAGATGGAGCTCTTTCGTGTGATCTATTATGCAAGCAAAACCTTGAATCCGGCTCAAAGGAATTACACCACAACGGAGAAGGAGATGCTAGCCGTGGTCTATAGCTTTGACAAGTTTAGAGCTTATTTGGTGGGAGCTAAGACCATAGTGTACACGGATCACACGGCTCTCAAGTACTTGATTGAGAAGAAAGAGGCTAAACCGAGGTTGATACGATGGGTGCTCCTTTTACAAGAGTTTGACGTGGAGATAAGGGATAGAAAAGGGTGTGAAAACGTGGTGGCGGATCATCTCTCAAGACTTGAGAATGTGGAGGAAAAAGACATCCAAGTCCCTATCAAGGAGTGGTTTCCCGATGAGCAAATCCTTGCCATCAAGGAAGCATGTCCATGGTTTGCCGACTTTGTGAACTACATAGCCACCGGAACACCACCACCAAACCTCTCATTCCATCAAAAGAAGAAGTTTTATCATGATGTCAAGTTCTATGTTTGGGAGGACCCATTCCTTTATAGATGGTGTTCGGACATGATCATGAGGAGGTGCCTAGGGGAAGATGAGTGGGAGAAAGTGATTGAGGAGTGCCATTCATCTCCTTATGGGGGTCACTTTGGAGCAAATCGGACGGCTCATAAGGTTCTTCAAAGTGGTTTCTATTGGCCATCCATCTTTAAGGATTGTGAGGTTTTTGTGAAGAAGTGTGATAAGTGTCAAAGGATGGGAAACATTTCAAAGAGGCATGAGATGCCTATGAAGAATGTGATTGAGGTGGAGCTCTTTGATGTGTGGGGGATAGACTTTATGGGACCATTCCCCATCTCTCATGGATTTTTCTACATCCTTTTGGCCATTGACTATGTTTCTAGATGGATTGAGGCCATTCCAACCACTACGAATGATGCCAAGGTAGTCCTCAATTTTTTGAGGAAGAACATTTTCATTCGTTTTGGCACTCCAAGAGCACTGGTGAGTGATGGTGGTTCACACTTTTGCAACCGATGGCTTGACCAACTTTTGACAAAGTATGGAGTGAAGCATAGGGTGACCACACCTTATCACCCTCAAGCTAATGGGCAAACGGAGCTTGCTAATCGAGAAGTGAATCAAATCTTGGAGAAAACCGTTGGGTTAAAGAGAAAGGATTGGGCCATCAAGTTGGATGATGCTCTTTGGGTATATCGAACTGCCTACAAGACACCTTTGGGCACATCTCCATATCAACTTGTGTATGGCAAGTCTTGTCATCTACCCGTGGAAGTGGAGTTGAGAACTCGTTGGGCCATCAACGAGTTGAATCTTGATCTTAAGGCATCCGGAGAAAGAAGGAAGATGATGCTTAATGAGCTTGATGAGTTTAGGAATGGAGCCTTTGAGAATTCCAAGATTCACAAAGAAAGAGCTAAGAGGTTTCATGACAAGATGATTGAAAAGAGGGAGTTCCAAGTGGGAGAACAAGTTCTATTGTTCAACTCAAGGTTGAGGCTATTTCCGGGCAAGTTGAAGTCAAAGTGGTCGGGGCCCTTTGTGATTAAGAATGTGACGCCCATGGGAAATGTGGAGCTTGTTGATAAAGATGGAACAACCTTTATGGTGAATGGTCAAAGAGTGAAGCACTACTTTGGAAATGAACAAATTCGAAGGGTGGAAACACTTCACTTGATTGAGGCTTGAGAGTAGAGAGAACCGTCCGGCATAGGACGTTAAAAATAGCGCTTCTTGGGAGGCAAACCAAGGTTTTATTGCTTTCATGTTTTTATTGCTTTGATAGTGTTGATAGCTTGGTTTGTTTTGTAGGTATGGATGAAGAGTACTATGGATATCACATCGTGAAGAATGGAGAAGAAAGCAAAACCAACTTTGGAGAGGGGAAGCAAGTGTTGCAATGGTGATCTTTGAAGAGTTTTAGATGTGCAAGGAGGGAGGTAACAACTTGTAGCCCCAAACTTAGAATTTATACATAGTAAAATTCTAAGTTTGGGGGAGTTATTTTTCTTTTTATTTTTCTACTAGTTGTTACCCTTGCACCGGTTCGTCATTCTACTTGTGTCACATTTTGCACCGGCGCACACTTGGCTTTCACATGATTATATTGTTTAAGTTGGTTTTGATCACATGATTGGGTAGTGGATCTTTGGTGAAGTGTGAGCATGAATATTCATTGGAATCCATTGTTGAGTAATTGTGGTGATATCTATTTGCTTTGAATGTACGCATGATTGGTGTTGGAGAATAGTATCATGTTGTGTTCACATTTGTATTCTTTGATCCATGAGTGTGAGTTGCAATAATGAGCCTATGACCTTCATTGAGAGATGCACTTTGAGAAAGAAATATCATTACATCTTACTTTGCATGTGTGAATTACATTGAATATTCCATTGTGATCATTCCACCCTCATTGTCTTAAGTGCTTAGTTGTTTGAGGACAAACAACATTTTAAGTTTGGGGGGGGGGGGGGGTTTGATTCGGGTGGAATTTACACGTTTTAGGGGCACATGTGAAGCGTGTTTTGATGTGGATTTCATTGAATTATGCATCGAATATGATTGTTTAAGCCGAAATGAGAGAAAGGTTGTGTTTTGTCGATTTTGTAGGAAATACGATGAAATTTGGAGCAAAACACCAACCATACCTCACTGGATCAGGAAGAGGAGTGCACGGTTGGATTTGTCTCGAAAAACGGAGTGGATTAGCCAAAGGTATCGAGTCAATCCGACACCCGAGGCAGAAGATATGCACAAAACAAGAAAAGGCTGAAATCGAAGAACAAGGCAACTCGGTCGAATCTGAGACTTTTGGGTTTACTGCGCACTCGGCCGAGTGACTCAACTCGGCCGAATCTGCGAGTTTGGACATCACTGCGTACTCGGCCGAGTGACCCAACTCGGCCGAGTTGAGTTGAAAGCCGTAGGTGCTGGATTTGAAGACCACTCGGCCGAGTGAGCCAACTCGGCAGAGTCTCGGCTAGACAAAATCGTGGCACGCTTTTTAAGTGCTCCACTCGGCCGAGTGACCCCAACTCGGCCGAGTCACCCCAAATTCGGTGCCATCTTCACATTTTGGCCATTTTTTAGGGACCAACTTGCAATTATGCCATCCAAACCCTACCCAAACACTATATAAACACCTTTTCTTGAAATTCAAGGCATTCACCCCCAATTCCTCAATTCCTACACCTAATTTCACACACTCCAAGGTGATTTGGTCATTTCTCTCTCAATTCTCCATCAATTCAAGGAAGGAACGATGCAATAGCTTGCAAATTTCATTCCACATCACAATCTAGACTAAGCTTTCTTGTTATCTTTCTTTTTATTTAGTTTTTACATTTGGATTTTGTAATTTCATTATGCTAGTAGTTGGCTAAACAAATTGTGGTTCTAAGGCATTGTAAATACTTGGATTGAAGTTTATGAGTAATTTCATGCTTTAATTGGTGTTTATCTCTTATTTGCATGTTTAATTATCCATTGTAAAGCATGTTGTTAGTGGCCATGATGAATTGCTTAATTCATTGTTAATTGGAGTAGTATCGAGAGATTTATTCCATTTAATCGTATGCAAGCATGCAACCCGGTATTATTATGATCTCGAGAGAGGATTAATTATTGGAGAGGGAATTGAATGATCTTAGGGGCTATTTTAGGCGGTGTAATGTTTGTGATGTAGAGATACGAGCTTATGTTGCATGCGTTTTTGGATTAATTTGTATCGAGAGATCGATTAGTTCTTCTTGTGTGATCACCCTATATGAGATAACCTTAATGGTCATTTAAACGAGATAATTCATAAACGGATATCTAGGTGTTACAATTGCCTTGGAACCCACCTTCTTTCTTTGCATTTTCACCCACTTTACTTTCGTTTTATTGATTTGCATGGTATTTGATCGACTTTGTATTTACTCTTTTCATTATTTACTAGTGACAATTTTGGTAGATAATTTAGGGTAATTCAGCACTTTCAAGTTATCGATCACGTCTAAATAGAACTCAAATAACAAACTACCCTTTTACACTTAACCTCCTTGTGGGATCGACCTCGTGCTTATCACGCTACGATAGACACCGTACACTTGCGGTTGTTTATTTTAGTGTTGCATAACACGTGAATCACCATGGCCGGAGATCCCCTTTCCTCCTCCCTTTTCTGCTCACTGGTAGGGGTCCGGACCCCCACAAAGGGGGAGGGAGTCGACTGAACATCTCAGCTATTGGCGGGAATTTCGCCTGCATCCGATCCCCAATTCTTGTTCACCCCGGATGCTTCTCCTTTCACAAAAGGGAACTATTGTGGAAGAGGAGAAATCCCAGAGTAGAGGTTCAAATAGATAAACCTTTTCAGAACTGCGATGCTTCTTTCTTAAAGGCGAAGACAGGATTTGAACATGCATTCTTCTAGTCATGAGCCAGATGAGTTCACCATTCCTCTACTCCCCATGAAGAGAAGCAGAATGCCGCTTTAGCCCAGCCCTATCCAAGGTCACTGCCTAGGAAGATTGCTTTGGTCTCTCACTGGACGGATCGAAAGGCATACGAGAAAATGGTGAGGCAGATAGATCAAGCTTTCTATGGGGTAAGACCCCTCTGCTCCGGAAGCACACTGATGAAGTTCCCTGCTTGAAGCCACTTTCCAGTACTACTAATAAAATGAAGCTCCATGGTCGCCGCTCCGATCTCCCTTAATTTGTTGTTGTGTGAAGATTATCGTGCCTGAATATTATCAATGCATTAACTTGTATTTTAAATGTTTGAAACGTGAATGATGATGAAAGTGTCACTTGCTAAGCCTCATTTTGTGATATCAATAATTTGCTAGTGTTTTTGTGTTATGGTCGCCGCCGTCTCCCTTTTCCGGTGAGATTTTGTTTTGTCAAATTTTTTATTTTTGTTTATAAATCACGGATAAAATTCGAGAAAAAGTTGAGTTCTTGATGAGAATTGGAATTCAGAAAAGGGAAATTGATAGAGTATTAGGTTTATTTCCTGGAATTTTGGCATTTGGAGTTGAAAACAGGTTGAAACCTAAAATTGATGAGTTCTCAGATTTGGGTTTAATTAGATATCATAGCGCCGCATTGAAGGGAAAATGAATGTTTGCATCTTTCGGTGTTCTTTGTTGTAATGATTCTAGTTTTATCATACATATTTTGAGAAAATTAATCTTCTTGTGAAAAGACGACTTCAAAGTTTTGAAATGAAGTAATAGAATTGGGTTTTCTGATAATTAGTGTTACACTTGCATATTATAATCTGAAATTTGTAGTATATTGTGACTACCTTAAAATATTGGATTACCTAAGTCCATCTCCAGCCACAAACTCTAAAATGAAGATCTCTAAACTTTAAAATTCACTTTTTCATACTTTATTTTAAAAACATTCTTCAAACCATGAATCTTACTCTATTTATTATTTTATTCATTTTCAATATATTACTATATATTACTATCATTAATTAATATATTTATCTTCATATTTAAATTAATTTATACAATTAAATATTCAATTCGTAAATTAAATATTATTAGTTTTATCAAAATCATAATATGTAAATAAATTTGTAATTTTCAAATATTACTTTTATTTAAATATAAAATTACGAAACTCTTAATGACGTAAAACGATACATGTGAGTATAATGTAATACAACATAATTACACTCATTACGTTTAAAATAGACTAAGTAAAATAGATTGAGTATTTGTTTTCAGTTTTTGTTCACTTATTTTAATATGTCGGTGTTATATGTAACTAGATAATGCATGTATGTCTGTTTTAATATGTAATGTATTTCATATTTAATATATAATGTATGTTTTATTGTACGTATTTTACGTTATTTTTTTGTTGGTAATAATAATACACAAAAAAAAAATTACACAACTAAAATTATATTATATATTAGTATAACAATAGAATTGTAATTATATTTAATAAAAGAACTTTAGTTATTAATATAAAATTGTAATACATAATGGTAAATATTAATAAAATAATAGATATAAAATATAGAGTTTTGAACAGTGAACTTCATATATGGAGTTTACTATTCAAAACTATATTTCAAATCTTCAAAATAGAGTACGGTTGGAGGAAGAATGAACTCCATTTATAGAGTTTAACTCTAAAATGGCGTAGCGTTGGAGATGGTCTAAACATTGTGTATGCATAAATATTGTTCTTCCTAATTTGAGCTTTCTTGTGGTGCAGCTATTACCTGGAAGGAGGAGTAGAGAGTTGCATTCAGTGAATTTCTTCCTTTCATGAGTGTCTTTGGAATCATGTTTTGTTCAAGTAGATTAGAGTTGTTCTATATTTTTCTACTTGCACTACTTTGAAATGAAGATAATATTTTAGAATTACTAAAAGCATATTTGAGATTAGTTGAACGGGTTTCTTTGCATAATCGTGTTTCCAGGACGTGGGCTGAGACTAAACGTTATCACGAAGATAAAACTATTTTGAAGCAATATGCTGAAAATGATCTAATTTTAGAAATGACAATCTAATTTTTAGAAATGATTTTAATCCAATTTTAGAAAATGATTTGAATTATGCATAATCGAGATATGCAAAATAGTCATCATATTTCAATTTAATTTTAGGAAATGATTTGAATGATGCATAATATGATATGCAAAATAGTCATCATATTTCAATCGAATATTGCATTATGCATAATCGTGATATGCAAAATAGTCATCATATTTTAATCTAATTTTAGGAAATGATTTGAATGATGCATAATGTGATATGCAAAATAGTCATCATATTTCAATGGAATACATTATTCATAACGTGATATGCGTAATAAATGATTTATTTTGGGAAGTTAATGAAATGCATCTATTAAATAAATTTAAAAATAAAATTAATTAAAAAAGTTTCAAATTATAAAATATCTAATTAAGTGTCAGACTATCGTATGCATTTAACCGTGCATGGACAATTGATTAGAAGTTTTAGTTGACTTAATTATATGAATTAATGATTTCGAATTTATTCAAATTAATAAAAGGGCAGACGTGTTTTTGACTCTTATAGAAAATTACCCTATTTAATTCAAAAAAAAAAACTGTTTTCATTGAAACAAAACACCATATTCGATTACACGTACATAACACATCACAAATTGTTATTAAATTTAACATACTTATTGTATTAAATATCAGTAAAATTCTAAAAACTCATAAAATTCAAAACGGAGAGGGGAATAAAAGGTTTTTTGAGTTTGAGTTGGTGACAAATTTGCCTCAAAAAAGCACAATATTTGCAACATCCTTGGATATGGTTTGTAAAGGCAAATTGTCACTCTTCGTCTGGGTTCGAGATGCTCTAAATCATTCTTGAGTTAAAAAATCGGCCTCAAGGAATGGATAATCCGTATAACCAACGACTGGATCGTCTGTATAAAATGTACTTCTATCATACTTATTAATAAACGAACCAAGCTCAAATCTTTTAGGCAAGTCCGGATTAGCCAAGAATAGTCTCCCAAACGCAATGAGATCAGCTTCACTATTTTCGATAACATTGTTGCCGTTGTCCCTATCGTACCCTCCAGCAACAATAAAAGTCCCTTTAAAAGCCTTTCTCATAGGTAACAAGCACTTCTTAGTTTCATGTTTTTCAAATTGTGTGATCATTCTTGGCTCAATCACATGGCAATAGAGTATGTCATGTTTGTTCAATGCCTCGGCCATGTAAAGGCCGAGGGCATCAGGATTCGAGTCTCCACAGTCGTTGTAGTCTGCAAAGGGTGATAGCCTAATACCGACTCTGTGTGAACCTATTTCTTTTGAAATTGATTCGATGATCTCTAATGCAAAACGACAACGTTTCTCTAAGTTCCCACCATATTCATCGTTTCTGTCATTCACTTGATCTTTCAAGAATTGATCGATTAAGTATCCATTTGCTGCATGGATCTCTACCCCATCGAAACCTGTGACAATATGTGATTGTATTTTTAAAGAAGTACTCTCTCTCTGTCCCACAACTTTCCATTTCAGAACGTTCCACAATAACTTTCACAACCTTAAAATGGAATACCCTTCATAAACTCCACCCTCACAATATTCTCAATTTTACACAAATGTCATTACTTTTTCTTCACACATACACAAAAGTCAACTCATTTATTTACTTTATACATAAAAGTTTGCAAAATTACTCCTCATTTTCTTAATATGTGTGTCCATCTACCTATGAAAGTTAACATGGGACGGGGGGAGTATATGATTTATAGATTTATATTACTCATTCCGTCCACACTTAATTAATATGCAGTTTTTCCTTTTTTATTTGTTCATACTTAATATGTTCTATAATTAAAAATACGTATTTCCTCAATCCATTAATACACGCTTCACTTTTTACTTTGCACATATATTTTTTAAGTACACTATCAATATTTTTTAAAATCCGTGCACAAAGAAAAGTGCACATTAAGTGTGGACGGAGGGTGTATTTAGTTTACTTAAACGTTAACTAATTTGTGTAAGTAGTAAACCTGCTTGAATTGCATGTTTGGCAGCCAATCTGAAATCATCTACTACTCGAGCGATTTCCTCGATTGTTAGTCGACGGGGTGGTGGAAATTTTTTGCCGTCGGAGCCTGTAATATCGTGTTCAGTTTGAATTGGCTTGTCCGTGCTGGATATCGGAGGACTGCCATTAGGCTGAAAGCCTGCCAAGAAAAACAGAGAAATGAAATACGAGATTGAAATACAACCGAAAATAAAAGATCTCGTGTGAGGACTAAAAGGGTTTTACCATAATCGGAAACTCTTCCAGCATGCCAAAGTTGGCAGAAAAAAATACCCCCCTTGTCATGAACTGCTTTTACAATTGGCTTCCATGCCTCAATATGTTGTGCAGTCCATATGCCTGGAGTATTTGGGTATCTACACACATAACCTATATAAATATATCTGAAATGATACACTTCTTTTGTCACAATTTTCTACCAAATTAAGATCATATGTCACATGTAAGGGCGGACCCAGAATTAAAATTTGGGACGGGCTGAAAGTCTAAAATAAATATACTGCAAAAAAATGTTTACATAAATTGTAAACATTGTGTCGTCCGATCTTTTATTCAATAGAATTCATCGATAATAAGATCATGTTTTGAAACAATTATCTTTTCAAATAGACAATTATAACATCTAATAGGATATATAATGACTCTCCATTTTATTTCAAATAACACAAGTGTCAAATACAAATATACATAATTATTCATTACCTATTACTCCCTCCGTTCGCCTATAAGTTTTCCATTTTACCATTTTTGTCCGCCTATAAGCTTCTCATATTTTTTTGGTAAGTACTTTTTCTTACACTTCACTTTATATCTTACTTTTTCTCTCTATCTCTCTCCTCTCTCAATCACATCACTTATACTATATGTATTATTTAATCATTTTTCTTAATCTTTGTGCTAAAAAGTAACGTGAAACTTATAGGCGGACGGAGGGAGTACTAAATCAAATATTCCCTCCATTATTATCAAATGTTTTTCACTATTTTCATAATATTTGTCATTTTATGTAAAAAAAGATAAAAAAAAATCTCATTTTTTATTAATCAATTCAACTCCCTAATAACAATATACTCTGTAAAACTTATCTATTTATAATATAAAATATATTTGAAGAATATGAAACATAAAAATACTAAATATAATAAAGTCAAAATAAATCTTCTAAATATAAGTATAAATATTTAATCAAATATTAATATTGATTTTCATCATATATCTCCATAAAAAATGAACAAGGCGAATTAAATATAGATGATATCTCCATAAAAAATGAATAAGGCGAATTAAATAAAAATGAATTAAATAAAGTAAATGAGCCGAGAATAAAGGGAATAATTCCTAAAGAAAAGAAATAAAATTGAAATACATAATCAAAAACTACAATATTTTTATTAAAAGAAAAAAAAAAAACTGGGGTGGGCTACAGCCCGCCCCAGCCAAGCTGACGGTCCGCCCTTGGTCACATGTTGTACATGAGGGTCCTATGCTGTGCAGTGCAGGGGTGATCCCTTTGAGAACACACACCCACACGAGTGCGTGCATGTATGATCCAAGGGATCATACCCCTGCACTGCGCAGTATAAGGTTGTTATTTGAATCGAGCCTTAACAAGATTTGACTTGACTTGTTATAACACTCGATAAGGCTCGACTCGTTTAGCTAAACAAGCCGAGCTCGTTAAACTTAAATACTCAATTTACTAACGAGTCTGCTCGAACTCGACTTGTTAGGCTCGATATCTAATATTTTGTAGAAAATTCCATTAGGCTTGTTAGGCTCGGCTCGTTAACGAGTCGAGCCGAACTCAATTTTTGACTCGTCAGTGTTATCGAGCCGAGCTAGAACTTCAAATACTCGGCTCGGCTCGACTCGGCTCGGCTCGGCTCGAATAACAGCTCTAGCGATCCAAATCTATTTCAAGCAAATTAAATGTAGATGTTGTCGGTGATTGATTTAGGATTTTTGTGTAATGAAATTTATATACATAATAAAAAGTGGTGATTAGTACCCTTGAGCTGTATCTGAGATTCCAGAAGCTTCGGAAATCAAGAATCCACCCTCTGTTGTTCTCTGTGAGTAGTAAAGAATAGCATGGGGCTGTGCAGTAACATTGTAAGACCTCATTCTTGTCATAGGTGCCAAAACTACCCTACAATGCAAACACACACACATCTATTAGCTCTTTCTTTCTTCTTCAAAACAAAATATATATGAGATGGAGTTACACCTTTTCATTTTGAAGGTTAAGACGAAAATTTAATATTTAACACAAAAAAGTAGAACAAAAAAGCGTGTATTGAGATAACTAAAAGAAAATTACCATCAAATTTCAATACTCACTTCTAAAGCAATACAACAATATACCACTTTGGTAGGGTAGATTATCTCAAATAGATGAGTAATCGGATCCAAGATACATGTTTAATCAGATCTAAAATAAAATTTATATTTAACTGTGCATACTAAATGACTGAATGACACATCGATCAATTGTCATTCAATCTGGTTCCATTGAGATATCTGAATCTTCATTCAATTTGGATCCAATGAGATATCTGAATCTGATTATAGATATTTCAATCTATCTATCAAACGGGTTAAATTAATAAATATATATAAAAGGAATTTGCAATTGGATAACACATCTTCTATCAAATTCTTGAGAAGAAATAGAAATTATTATTACTAGACTATTAAGTTTTGAAGAAAATAAAAAATAGCTTCAAGATATTAACCTCATAAAAAAGGAAACATGAGAAAATAAATTAAGGTGTAACCGTGTAACTAAGTTCAGGAGAAAAAAAAAAAAGCAATTCTACAAAAATATATATATTTTTAAAAAATTTATTTCCCACCAATATATGATTAGTTCTCTTTAAAAAAATAAATAGAAACCTAGTATATAGGAAAAAAGCAATATATATATGATGTTTAATTAGCAAGAGAAATATATATATACCTGTGGGAGAGATGAAAGTTAGCCATCTTGTATGGAGTTAAGAGACTCTTCTTGTTTTCTGCCATGTATTTGTATTTGTGTTTGTGTATGTGTTGTTAATTCAATAGGAGAAGAATGCATATATATAATGGATCCACAAAAAAAAAAATGAAATTGCGTAGCCCATTATGTGTGTGCTGGATATTTTATTTTACTCCCTCCATCCAACAAAAATAGCCACATTTGACTTTACTCACATATTAAGAAAAATCAATAAATATAGTTAAATTTAGCTAATGTGTCAATTTTGCCCTTAAAATCTCATACTCCAAAATCTGTTAAACATTAATTACTCTTATTAATTAAGGGTAAAATTGACAATAAAACATTTAATACTAAAGTAAAAGAGGAAATGTGACTATAATTTGGGACATCCAAAAAAGGAATATGTGGTTATCTTTGTGGGACGGAGAGAGTATTTAATATCTCCTCCATCCCAAGATAACTTTCATAGGTAGATAGACACGTATATTAAAAAAATGTACTCCCTCTGTCCCACAATAACTTTCACACTTTCCTTTTTGGGATGTCCCATAATAACTTTCATACCCTTAAAATGGAAAATCATTTATAAACTTCACCCTCACAATAACCTCAATTTTACACAAATGTCATTACTTTATCTCTACACATACACAAAAGTCAACTTATTTCTTTACTTTATACATAAAGGTTTACAAAATTACCTCTTAAAACTTCACTCATTATTACACTTTCTTAATTTTCGTGCCCATCAACCTATGAAGATTAATATGGGACGGAGGGAGTAATAATGAGTGGAGTTTTGAAGGTTAATTTTATAAAACTTTATGTATAAAATAAAAAAATAAGTTGATTTTTATTTATGTGTGGAGAAAAAGTAATGACATTTGTGTAAAATTGAGAATATTGTGAGTGTGTAGTTTATAAAAAAAATTCATTTTAAAGGTGTGAAAGTTATTGTGGAACGTTTCGAAAAGAAAAGTGTAAAAGTGTGAGACAGACGAAGTATATATACTTAGTAGATCATATCCCCCTCAGATCATATCCCCTCTTAGGGTAGTTGAGTAGTCCCATGATTAAACGACGTTCATCAATTTTAAAGTTACTCCCTCCGTCCGTCTATAAGCTTTCAATTTTACCATTTTGGTTCGTCCGTTTATAAGCTTCTCATATCCTTTTTGGTAAGTACTTTTTCTTACACATCAATTTATATTTTACTTTTTCTCTCTATCTCTCTTCTTCTTTCAATCACATCACTTGTACTATATTTATTATTTAATCACTTTTCTTAATCTCTGTGCCAAAAAGTAACGGGAAGTTTATAGGCTGACGGAGGAAGTACATTTTAAAAGCAATTGAGTATATATACCCTGATCAATTTATTCAATTTAATCTTTAACTCAATTAATTTAAGTTTAACTTCAATTATATATGTACATTTAATTGCACTCAAGTATTATTCATAAATGTAAATTTAATATGTGTTATATTAACAAATAATCAATTATAAAGTAGAATGAAACATTGAGTGAAATGGATAAATGAAAATGATAGAACTGAGAAATCAAACTGTTTACTGGGTGCTAAAACTATTCTCAAAACACGGGTGCTAAAACTATTCTCAAAACACGCTCAAAAAGGATATGTATATATATATATATATATATATATATATATTCAGGATATGAATTACGTGATCTAGTTAATCTTTGTTTTTTTTTTTTTTTTTATTAGAGAAAAATTCTCACCTAAATTCAGTCTCATAATATAATTGGCCTTTTTAAGGTAAACATAATTGTTCCGATTTTGAATAATTTTCATCAATGTGAATGAGTAATGATTTGAGAATATTTCAGATTTTATTTAGTAATTCAAAGAAAGTTGTAGTGGCATAAACGTTTGGAAGTCATGCAAGTAAATATCTAGATTTGGATCGAGCTGCATGTTTTTTATTTTATTTTTACAATCAAAATAATAAAATCTTAACCGATAGTCAATCGCCAATATTGTCCTCTTTCAATTATAGAGAAGTGAAAAGACTGCAATCCTTATCTACTAAAATATCATTCTCAATATTTTTATAAATTTTTGCACTAAAAATTTAAAATTCTCTTGCTAAAAAAGGGAGAAAAAGAAATCACTAAACGACAAAATTCAAAAGGATAAACAAACACTAACAAAAAAGAAAATAAACGTCTCGTGAGAGAGTGAGAAGACATCATAAAACGTAGAAAAAACACTCAACTAGGAAAAATCACTCTTCCAATTAACCATCGTGGCGTTGTTAGAAAGAATCGACTTGCTGATTTCAACTACAATAACTAAATAAACTATCCAAATTTGATCGTAGTTGTGAAGAAAGAGAAGCTGCGGCAGTGAAGACGGCACGGTGACAAAATATTTTATTTTATTTAATGTGCAATTTTTTTTAATATGTGTGCTGATTTTTTTTTTTTCCATACAAAATTTTGTGTGAAAAAGATGAAAAAAAATATAAAATCAAGAATTACAGGATCTAGTTAATCTTTTTATTGTTGTTTATGATAGGAACAAAGTATCATGTAAACCAGTCTCATAATCTAATTAGTTTCTGAATCTTAAAAAAAAATTACCATATATTTTAATGAATTTAAATTAATTTCTTAATTTTAATAGTTTTCTACTGATTTAATGAATTATGAATATAAATATAGTCATATAAACAAAAAAGTTCGAACAACATGTCACATAAGTCTTGATCATTTTGGTGATTTGCTATATTCAGTCAATGAACTAAAATTATTTATTTTGTAAACATAAAGAATCAAAATTAAAATATCAAAATTGTTTAGACCAAATTAGAAAATAGATAAAGTTAATCGATTAAAAAATTATGGTTCGTTAAACGATTATTTAACATTCTTTCATGTTGGTAATTAACTACTTTACTCTACATTATACTCTTTATAAATTTAAAAAAACTTACATCGATTTCTTTAATTATTATAATTATTATATTCCCGTGAAAGAAACGGGCAATGTGAGTGTTATCTCATAAGGGCATCTCCAATGGGGGCAGAAATCCAATGTGGATTGCTACTCACAACTCAAATTAAGGGTAGAAGGGGTTGGGGGAGAGATGATGTGGAGGCCCATTTCACGTGGTCTCAACTTTTTTTTTTTTATATAACTTATATTTTAATTATTATTTTTAATTGTATTTTAATTTGTATTTACCATTGATGTATTTTTTATCTTGTACTCTTTGTATTATTTCAATTATATTTTGTCAAAAAATATATTAACATTATTTTATTTTTATATATAAGTCAAAAAATATACGGTTCAAATAGCAACATGTTTGGTATGAACAATATTTATGTTATATAGTAGTAAATAATTTTGGGGTAAAAAATATAGCTAATATTCATAAACTAAATAAATTTTGCTACAAACAATATTTATGAAAAATATTTGTAATAAATGATTAAGGGTAAAATACTCAAAATTAAAAAAAAAATTCAAAGTGACACTTACTTTAAAAATAATTAAAAAAATTAAAGTTACATTTATTAAAAGAAATAGAGGGAGTATAAATTATAAAATAAAAATAATGAATGAAAGAAAGAATGTGAAGAGATCTAATTGGAGAGTGGGATCCACTTTTGAGGTAGAAGAGTGGTAGAATGCATTGGAGGGGGTATAAGTTTTTTGAGATGTGAGTAGAAAACTTTTGAGGTGGCACACATGTGGCAAACTTAAAACCCAAAAATCTTCACTAGCACTGGAGATGCTCTAATCTCATAGTCAGCACACTAAGTAAGTAGTGAGCTGATAGGATCAGATAAGATGACTTAGGCCGAAATCAGATGAAGTGAAGGTTTTCAATCAGCTGAGGAGGTGATGCTTAGAGTTCAGCACAGTTGGTCAAATCAGCACAATACTTCAGCAGAGTATACTAAGCACAGTACTTCAGCAGAATATATCAGCACAGTACTTCAACAGGGTATATCAGCACAGTAAAAGATCAGCATAGTATGGAGTCTATCAGCAGAGTTAGTTTTTGATCACAGAACAGAAGAGTTGAGTATCAGAACACTAAGTAGTGTTCTGATCTTTATGGACAAGTCTTCTGATATGAAAGTTAGTTAGTATAACTAGTTGTATTACAGTTACAAGTACTTGAGGGCATAACTACCATTTCAGTTGGGCAATAACAGAGCACGTGGGTTGTTACAAGCGGTTGCAAACGGTTGATAACTACTCAAACTGTTTCTAACAGCAGCAACTACCTTTGGTCTTTATATACTATTGTATGTGTACATTGTAAAGGTTGCATTTTTTGGATGCAAGTACGATTGTAATCTTTGAGTTGTGTGAGTTCACGAGTGAAGTGAGTAAATATCCTATTCTGAGTGAATGAGTGTGTAAACATTCTTGATCAATCAAAGAAGTACTCGTCTGGTCCAGTGGATGTAGATCACTTTGATCGAACCACTTAAATTCTTGTATGTTGATTGTTTTGTTGATTACCTTTTTTGAATTACTATCCTAGAGCAGTTATTTCTTATATCTTCAAGTGTTCTGCTTGGTTGGAGACGTCTAATCGACTGAAATTACTTGACAATTGGCGCCGTCTGTGGGAAACTGAAGTAGTTGCAGATCTAAGATGGGGAATTCTACCAATTACAACATAGAGAAGTTTACAGGCACATGAGATTTTGGGCTGTGGAAGGTCAAGATACATGCCCTCCTTGAACAGCAAGGATTATTCGAGGCTCTCGAAGAATCCAAAGAGATTGCAGAAGAAACTACAACAACTGCAGCTGAAAGGAGCAAGTTGCTCAGAAAAGTTCGAAGCACGATCCTACTCTGCCTTGGAGATAAGGTCTTGAGGGAGGTTGCTAAAGAGAAGTTAGTGAAGGAGGTTTGAGATAAGTTTGAGAAGCTATATATATGGTGAAAACTCTTGCTAACCGACTCTATTTGAAACAGAAGATGTATGCCTTTAGAATGGGAGATGACAAACCCATTACGGAGCAGCTAGATGAGTTCAACAAGATACTTGATGATCTGGAAAATTTGGATGTCAAGCTTGAAGAAGAGGATAAGGATCTGATCTTGTTGAGTGCTCTTCCTAACTCCTTTGAAATCCTAAAGGACACCATCTTGTATGGTAGAAAGGAGGCAATCACATTGGAGGATGTGATCTTGGCTGTCAAGTCTAAGCTACTACATAATAAAACATCTCAAGGAGATAAAAGTAGCAGTGGAGAAGGATTGTCAATCAAGGGAGGACAGAAGAAATCTGCCTCCAAGAAGGGGTCTAGTCAACCCAAGGGAGTTGATAAGGGAATATCAGCAGTGTCAAATCAAGGGAAAGTAGTGTGCCACCACTGCAACAAACCTGGGCACTATAAGAGTACTTGTTTCAAGTACAAACAGCTTATGAGAAAATCTGGTCCCAAGAACCCTGTTGATAAGAATCAAGCAAATCAAACCCAAGAGGATAAGGAGCAGAAGGGCTATGAGTCAACTCAGTCCCTATCCATCACTTCCACTAAAGAACAGCAGGATTGGATTTTAGATTCAAGGTGCTCTTTCCACATGACTCCAAGAAGAGATTGGTTTCATGATTTTAAGCAACATAATGGAGGTTCTGTGTTGTTAGGAAATTATCAAACTTGTAAAGTCAAAGGTGAAGGTACAGTACACTTGACGATGTATGATGGAGTGGTAAGGATTCTCAAGAGGGCCAGGTATGTTCCTGAACTCAAGAGAAATTTGATATCTCTTGGTATGCTGGATTCAATGGGCTACAAATTCCAGTCAGAAGATGAAGAGCTCAGAGTTTCAAAGGGGGGGCTTACTGTTCTTAAAGGTGAGAAAATAAATGATCTCTACTTTCTTAAGGGAGGAACAGTAATTGGCAGATCAGGTGGGGCAAGAGTGCAAGACAACTCAATGTTGTGGCACAGAAAACTAGGTCATGTAGGAGAGAAGGGCCTACTTGAGCTAAGTAAGCAAGGATTGCTAGGTGGTGACAAGATCACAAAGCTCTGCATTCTTGGGAAATTCAAGAGATTGAAGTTTGGAAAGAGTTCACACTCTACCAAAGGAATTTTGGACTATGTCCATTCAGATTTATGGGGGCCAGCTAGGAATCAGACCAGAACTGGTGGGAAATATTTTATGTCTATCATAGATGACTACTCAAGAAAGGTATGGATCACTATCCTGAAATCCAAGTCAGAAGCATTTGAAAATTTTAAGGAATGGCTCACTGAGGTTGAGAATGTCTCTAGAAAGAAGCTCAAGCATTTGAGAACTGATAATGGGCTGGAGTTCATATCAGAAGAGTTCAATGTTTTCTGCAAGAAGAAGGGTATAGTGAGGCATAGAACAGTACCAGGTACACCTCAGCAGAATGGAGTAGCTGAGAGAATGAACCAGACTTTGCTTGAGAGAGTTATGTGCATGTTGAGCAGCTCTGGATTACCTAAAGTATTTTGGGGAGAAGCAGTGTCAACAACAGCCTATTTGATAAACAGAAGCCCTTCCTCAGCTGTGCAATTTAAAACCCCAGAAGAGTTATGGTCTGGCCATGCAGCTGAGTACAGTAATTTGAAAGTTTATGGTTGTTCAGCATATGCCCATGTCAAGCAAGATAAGCTTGAGCCTCGAGCCTTGAAATGTGTGTTCATAGGGTATCCTTCAGGAGTGAAAGGGTATAGTTTGTGGTGCCTAAAAGCTGGGATGCAGAAGTGTATTATCAATAGAGATGTAACTTTTGATGAAAGTAGAATGCCATTGAAAGAAGAGGCAAGCTCAGGTGCAGCACACAACAAACCAGATGAGACACAGGTTGAGGTGGAGCATGTTGACACAAGAACACTAACTGAAGATCAGATTGATCCAGATGAGGAGGAGACTACTCATAGTGATACTGAGCTTCATGACTATTAGCTCACTAGGGACAGAACCAGAAGAGAAGTCCACCCACCTCAGAGGTATGGTCAAGCTGATATAGTATCTTTTGCATTATGTGCAGCTCTTGAGGTGGAGTCTTTGGAGCCTAAAACTTACACAGAGGCCATCAACTGCCTTGACAAAGAGAAGTGGTTAGTTGCTATGGAGGAAGAACTGTTATCTCTGAACAAAAACCAGACTTGGGAGATTGTTGAGAGACCTAAGAACAAGAAACTTGTTGGGTGTAAGTGGATTTACAAGAAGAAGGTGGAAGCTCAGAGAGGTGGCAAGATTAGGTACAAGGCAAGCCTTGTAACTAAAGGATTTACACAGAAAGAGGGTATTGACTTTAATGAAATCTTATCATCTGTTGTAAAGCTTTGTAGCATCAGAATCTTGTTGGCTATGGTTGCTCAGTATGAACTGGAGCTGCATCAGATGGATGTGACCAGCATTTCTTCATGGGACTTGAGATGAGAAGATTTACATGAAAATACCAGAAGGGTTGGACATAGAAGATGGAGAAGATAAAGTGTGCTTACTCAGAAAATCACTCTATGGTCTCAAACAAAGCCCTAGACAATGGTACTTAAGGTTTGATGAGTACATTTGCTCAGCTGGTTTTGCAAGAAGCTTGTATGACAGTTGTGTTTACTTCAGAAGAGTTGGGAGTTCAGTTACCTATCTTTTGTTGTATGTAGATGATATGTTAATAGCAGGGGAGTCTATTAACAGTATCAATCAGGTGAAAGAGATTCTCAAAAGGGAGTTTGAGATGAAAGATCTTGGTGAAGCTAAAGTGATTCTTGGGAAGGAAATCAGTAGAGTTGAGGGAGCAATTCATCTTAGTCAACCTACCTATCTAAAGAAGGTGTTAGAGAGATTCAGGATGAATCAAGCTAAGTCAGTTTCTACACCAATTGGCCAGCATCAGAAGCTATCCAATCAGATGTGTCCCAAAAACAGCCAAGAAAGAGCTCAGATGAGTAAGGTTCCTTATGCCAGTGCAGTAGGGAGTTTAATGTATGTTATGGTGTGTTGTAGACTAGATTTAACTCATGCAATGAGTGTAATCAGCAAATACATGAGTGATCCAGGCTTAAGTCATTGGGAGACAGTTAAGTGGGTCATGAGATATATTCTTGGATCAGTTGAGAAGGGTCTGAAATTTCAGAAGATATCAGTTGAGGCAGAAGCACTTGTGGGATATGTTGATGCCGACTATGCAGCCAATGTAGACACAAGAAAGTCCTTGACAAGGTATGTATTCACCTTATTTGGTATAGCTATATCATGAAGGTCAATACATCAGTCTGTAGTTGCATTATCTACTACAGAATCAGAATATGTAGCCTTGACTAAAGCAGTTAAGGAGAGCATGTGGCTTAGGGGGATCTTGAAGGAGTTTGGTATATCACAAAGAAGTGTGACTGTCTTCTGTGATAACCAAAGTGCAATACATATTGCAAAGCATCAGGGGTATCATGAGAGAACTAAACATATAGATGTGAAGTTGTACTTTGTAAGAGATACTGTAGAGAAGGGGGTGGTCCAGGTAGTGAATATTGCTACAGAGGAGAACCCTGTTGATGCGTTCACTAAGGCATTGTCAAAAGAGAAGTTTGACTTGTGTCTTAGACTTATTGGACTGCATTAATTCCTCTGAGGAGAAGGCTACTGTTCTTGTGGCAGAAGATCAGTAGTGGAGGCTATTCTTTGAGGAGAATAGTGTTGTTGTTTTGTTTTTGGTGGAGATTAGTTCGATTATGAGCTAAAGGTGGAGAATTGTGAGTGTTATCTCATAATCTCATAGTCAGCACACTAAGTAAGTAGTGAGCCGATAGGATCAGATAAGATGACTTAGGCCGAAATCAGATGAGTTGATGGTTTTCAATCAGCTGAGGAGGTGATGCTTAGAGTTCAGCACAGTTGGTCAAATCAGCACAGTATATCAGCACAGTACTTCAGCAGGGTATATCAGCACAGTATGCCGTCTATCAGCAGAGTTAGCTTTTGATCACAGAACAGAAGAGTTGAGTATTAGAACACTAAGTAGTGTTCTGATCTTTATGGACAAGTCTTCTGATATGAAAGTTAGTTAGTTTAACTAGATGTATTACAGTTACAACTACTTGAGGGCATAAGTACCATTTCAGTTGGGCAATAACAGAGCACATGGGTTGTTACAAGCGGTTGCAAACGGTTGATAACTACTCAAACTGTTCCTAACAGCAGCAACTACCTTTGGTCTTTATATACTCTTGTATGTGTACATTGTAAAGGTTGCGTTTTTTGGATGCAAGTACGATTGTAATCTTTGAGTTGTGTGAGTTCACGAGTGAAGTGAGGAAATATCCTATTCCGAGTGAATGAGTGTGTAAACATTCTTGATCAATCAAAGAAGTACTCGTCTGGTCCAGTGGATGTAGATCACTGATTCACGTATTCTACAACACTAGAATAAACGACCGCAAGTATACGGTGTCTATCGTAGAGAAGTACGAGGTCGATCCCACGAGGAGGTATAGCGTAAAAGTGTATTTTGTTAACGGAATTCTATTTAGACGCGATCGATTAAGGTGAATGTGGTGAATTACCCTAACATTGCCTACCAAGTTGTCACAAATAGACAATGAAAAGAGTAATATAGAATCGATCTAATAACATGCAAACCAAAGAAACGAGAGAGATGTGATTTAAAACTCAAAGAAAGAGGGGGAGGTTCCAAGGCATATGTCACACTAAGGGGTCAATTTATGAGCCAAAACTTATTTAAATGGTGTTATGTTTATTACTATAGGGTTGATCACGAAATAGTGAATTAAAAGTTCTTTCGATCCAATTAATTCAAGAAAATTATAACACAAACTAGTATCTCTACCTAGCATGCATAATAATTCCCCAAAAGGCTCCTAGGATCATCTAATACCCTCCCGATAATATTGATCCTCTCTCGAGCTCACAATAATATTGGGTCGAATGCTCAAATACGATTAATGAAAAAGATCTCTCAATCCAATTTCAATTAACAATAAATAAAACATATTATCATGGCCATTGACAACATGTCTTGCAATGAAAGTTAAGCATTCAAATAGAAATAGCAACACAACCACCAAATAAACAAGAAATTAATTCATAAACATCATCCAAAGTGTAAACATAGCCCTAGAACCAAAAATGTTTAGCCAAGAGCTAACATAATCAAATTACAAAATCAAATGAAATAACTAACTAAAAAGAGAGAGAAATAGAAAGCTTAGTCTAAAATATGGTAGAGAATGAAAATCCCAAGCTAATGGTGGCCTCTTTGCTTTGATTGATGAAGAAATGAAGAAGATATGGCCAAAACACCTTCAAGTGTGTGTTACTATGTGTGGAATTTGAGGAATTGGGGGAAAGTCAGTTTGATTTGAAGAATGAGGGCTTATATAGTGTTGGGGTAGGGTTTGGATGCCAAAATTGCAAGTTGGTCCCTCAAAAATGGAGAAAATGGCCAAAAACCCCCGAGAATCATGTCACCCGGCCGGGTGGATTCCACCCGGGCATCCCACCCGGCCTAAATACGAACCTTGGGGCAAATTGGCCTTGCCCGGGTAGTTTTGACCCGGCCGGGTCGATTCTACCCGGGCAAAATACGAAGTTTTAGGCAAGGCCGGTCTAAAATGACCCGCCCGGGTTGATTCCACCTGGGCATGCTTTTTCGTCTCTTCGTATCTCGAGCTTCCGACCTCTGATTGACTCGATTCTTTTTTTCATTCCACTCCGTTTTTCGAGACGAATCCAACGGTGCACTCCTCTTCCTGATCCAGTAAAGTATGGTTGGTGTTTTGCTCCAAATTCCCTCGTATTTCCTACAAAATCGACAAAACACAACCTTTCCCTCATTTTGGCTCAAATCATCATAATCAAAGCATAAATCAATGAAATCTCATCAAAAACATGCTTCACATGTGGCTCTAAAATGCGTAAATTCCACCCGAATCAATCACTTTGATCGAACCACTTAAATTCTTGTGTACTGTTTGTTTTGTTGATTACCTTTTTGAATTACTATCCTAGAGCAATTATTTCTTATATCTTCAAGTGTTCTATTTGGTTGGAGACATCTAATCGACTGGAATTACTTGACAGATAATTTTTGCACCGCGCTCGTTATAGTGTATAAATAGGTGTTCTGACAAAACATGTTTTAAAGTCCTTTTTTTATTTTTATATATTTATTTAGTTTAATAAGTAATACACTTTTATCATTGAACTAATAAAAAGTAGGTATCAAATGATATGTAGATTGATATCATTATATGATGGATTAATTCTAAATAAATATACCACATTTAGTCTCAGTATTAATTTAATCTTGATCTTTACTATTATTGTAAAAAAAACTCAACCTTTCATCGTGTTGCAATTAGATACACATTTTTTGTTTAATTAGATACACATTTTTTTCTCCGGGCCAACCATTGATGATGTGATTTGCTGGAGCTTGTCAGAGTACACATATTTTTTTTATTTTTCACATCAGATTACATTTTATATAAATAAAAATAAAATTTTATAAAAATAAAACTTCCGCTTTCTTCGTCTTTCTCAACTTCTCAAACTCAATCAATCAAGTTCTTCTCTTCTAACCCTAAAAATCAAAATCATGAGAATAGAATTCTAATAATAAAAATGGCAAAAAAAAAAATTATAGGTACATTCAACCCATGAATTGTACAAGGGTGTGAAAGATGAGAAAGAGAGGTCCTGAGGAAAATCTTAGAAATTCTACAAAATTTACAAGACATGGGATACAAATGACTATATATGTAATGTAGTGGGCCACAACAAAAAAAAGTTATCCCGGACTTCAAAAGACCAGGCAAAGGAATTAAAAAAACCAGAGAAATTGCATGTAAGATTGTGTTTATGGTCATTTATACTAATTCTTCGGCACACATATTTAAAATGTCATGTTATTCTTTCCAAAAAAAAAAGTCATGTTATATGTTTGTCATGTTTGAAAAAAATGGCAAACCAAGACATGAGTGTATTGATTTGCGAAGCTTTGACACTATTATATGAGGGTAAGTTTCTTATTTTATTAAATATTTGTATATTTCTCATAACTATATTGCTATATTCATTCCTTCAGGTGCCTGATTGTAGAAGAGGAGGTGGTGAAGCCGCGACAGTGGGTAGAATAAGAGGTGGAAGGAGTGATAGTGAAAGTGACTTGGATACTTATAGCCTACAATTATAAATGTTTTGTACTAGCCTACAATTGTAAATGTTTTGTACATTAGACGGTCTAACTATGACTTTTAGTATACTAAATATATTTTTTCAGAATATTTTCTAGAATTTTTTTGTTGCAGTAATCATTAGTGTTAAACACATTAATTACTAGAATATTTTTTAAGAATATTTTCCTCTCCTATAAAAAGCATATACATTGTAATCCTATAACTAGTTAAACAAAATAATTCAATAATTGAGAATTTCTGAAGAAATAAACCACTATAAATTTTATCATGGTCATGGATTAGATGTGTGGTTGTTTTTTGGATGATTTGTAGGGAATTTTGATTTTTAGGGTTAGAATAGAAGAAGTTGATTGAGTTTGAAAAGTGAGAAAGACGCAGAAGAACTCTATTGATTTTGAGAAGGGAAGAAGAAGAACTTGATTGAGTTTGAAAAGAAGAAGAATTTGATTGAGTTTGAAGAGAAGAACTTGATTGAGTTTGAAAAGAAGAAAGGACTATATTGAGTTTTAGAAGTAGAGAAGACGCAGCTGGAGTTTTATTTTTATTTTATTTTTTTATAAAATTTTATTTTTATTTCTATAAAGTGTAATTTGATGTGAAAAAAAAAAAGAATATGTGTAATCTGACGTGACAAGCTCTGGCAAGCCACGTCATCAATTGTTGGCCGAAGAAAAAAATGTGTATCTATCTAATTACAACATGATGAAAGGTTTGAGTTTTTTACAATAATAGTAAAGGTCGTAATTAAATTGATACTAAGACTAAAAGTGGTGTATTTATTTAGAATTAACCCTTACATGATATATGCATTTTATAGTTTTTCTTTTGTGCTCAAGAGTAAGGTGTGCAAGAGCCCAACAAGCCATTTGCTTGCGCCTCTAACATCTATGATGTGTTGTTAAGTTGTTTTCTATAAAGGTTTATCCAAATAAATCTACTGTTTAGTAAATACACCTCCTCATAGATATATACACTTCCCACTTGTATGGGTGGTTAGTTAGTTAGTTGACAGTTAGTCATTCTTAGCATATAAAAAGCTAATTAGGGCTAAGTGATAAAAACAAGTTCTGAATTCGTTTTTGATTGTCATCTTCTTCAATATACATTCTTTTCTTTATGGAGTTTTGATTCTTAACTTCCACATGGTATCAGTTTTTTCCATAGATGCCAGATTCTTCGTTCCTCAATTACTGGCCAATTCGTCTTGATTTTTGATAGCTTGATAATGTTTCCTTCCTTTTCCCCAAATGGCACCCACCGTCACCGATCCGGATTCCTTGAACCCTGCTCTCAACCCATTCTCGCCTCTCGCCCTTCACCAGAACGACAACCCCGCTGTCGCCATCGTTCTTGAGCCACTTGACGACACAAATTTCGTGTCCTGGAGCCATGCAATCAAACGTGGCCTTTCTGTCAAGAACAAAGTCCGACTGATCGATGGGTCTTTACCTGTGCATGATGAAGACGAGGATTCAGCCATATATGATGCTTGGGTAAGAGCTAATGATTTAGTTCTAATGTGGATATTAAATTCTATTGTTCCTCATATTAAGAGGACCCTAAAATATTTTTCTCTGGCCAAAGATGTCTGGGATGAGTTAAAAATTCGTTATTCTTTATCTGATGGAACTAGGGTTTACCATTTAGAGAAATCCCTTAGTGCCATCAACCAAGGTTCTCAATCCTTAGTAGCCTACTATAACCAATTTAAATCTTTGTGGGATGAGTATGTTAGTTTTAGGCCTGTTCTTAGGTGTTCTTGTGGTGCTATGGATGGTTGTACATGTGATTTACCAAAACTTATGACCACCACTCAAGAACAGGATGCAGTTATGAAGTTCTTGATCTGTTCTTGATTGGCCTGCATGATTCCTATAGCACCCTTAGAAGCCAATTCCTGCTGCAATCTCCCTTCCCTCCTCTTTCCAAAATATATGGCCTCTTACTTCAAGAAGAATCCCAAAGAACATTGAATTCTTCCTCTGACCCTACTCATCCTGATTCCATTGCTATGGCAGCCAGAAATGTAAAATTCTTTAGGGATAAAAGAAAACCCCTTAAGTGCAGCCATTGTGATGGCATTGGCCACACAATAGATAGATGTTTCCAAATTATAGGCTTCCCACCTGGATGGAGAGGTCCTAGAGGTCTCCCACCTAAAGAACCTCCAAAATCTGCCAATCTCTCCATCACAGATACCCCCATGGTTCCCAACCCCCTTTTTGATCAAGAGTTATATGATAAATTCTTGAGCTTCTCTAAGATGCAGAATACTGGAGAAAACAGAGATGTTCCTCATTCTGTTGCAGGGGCATCCACTTCCCATGTTGAAGAGCACAAATATCCAACTGATTCAGGTATGTCCTCTAGCTTTTGTTCAAATATTCCCACTATATCTTCTTGGATTTTGGATACTGGGGCCACTGACCATATGATCTTTGATATTTCTCTGTTTACCACCCCCCCATCCATAGCCAATGTCAAGATTTCTTTGCCTAATAATGCAGTTTCTACTGCCACTCATATGGGAAATATTGTTATCAATGAACATTTAACTCTTTACAATGTTCTTTATGTCCCTGATTTTACTTTTAACCTCCTATCCATCAGCCATTTAACTAGATATTCCAACTGTTCTGTATGTTTTCTCTCCTCACATTGCCTTTTACAGGACAATACCACCAAGATGGTGATTGGTACTGCTGATCAAGTTAGGGGTCTTTACATCTTGCAAACTGCTCTTCCACATAGCAAATCTGCTTTAGGACATACTGCTCCTTTTATCTCTTCTGTTAAAACTGATTGTACTTTTGACTTGTGGCATAAAAGACTGGGACACACTTCTAAGAAATGCATGTTACAAATTCCTGAACTCAATGTAAAACCTAGTTCTACTCATAACAATTGCTTCATTTGTCCTTTAGCCAAACAAAAGAAGAAGCCTTTTCCTTTAAGCAATTTTGTGTCCTCTCATGCTTTTCAGTTAATTCACTGTGATGTTTGGGGCCCATTCTCCACTATTTCTGCTTCTGGACATAGATATTTTCTTACTATTGTGGATGACTTTAGTAGATGCACTTGGGTATACCTTTTAACTGCTAAAAGTGATGTTAAGCTGTCTTTGCAAAAATTTTATAACATGATCTTAACTCAATTTAATGCCATAATTCAAACCTTAAGGAGTGATAATGGGACTGAATTTTTCCTTACTGAATTCTATCATAACTTGGGTATAATTCACCAAACTTCATGTGTTGAAACACCACAGCAAAATGGCATAGTTGAGAGAAAACACCAACACTTACTCCAGGTTGCTAGAGCCCTCATGTTTCAGTCTTCTTTACCTCTTAAATACTGGAGTGAATGCATCAAAACTGCTGCCTACATTATAAATAGAATTTCTTCTTACATACTACACCAAAAATCTCCTTTTGAATTATTATTCAATAAAAAACCAGATTACTCTTTTCTTAGAACCTTTGGTTGCCTTTGTTTTGCTAATACTTTACTTGCTCACAGACACAAATTTGCACCAAGAGCTTCTAAATGTGTTTTTGTTGGTTACCCTTTTGGAACTAAAGGGTACAAACTGCTCAATATTGAAACTGGTGCTATTTTCATATCCAGGAATGTTACATTTTTTTAGAATGATTTTCCATTTGCTGATAATTCCATTACTCCACATGACACATTTGTTCCCCCTGTTTGTGATGATTTTGTTGATGATGACATGCATCCTATAAGCACTTGTGACACTCATTCTCCCATTTATGAAAATTTACCTCCTGGTCAATCTGCTCCTGAGCATATTCAGACTGATAACATTATTCCTCCTATTGAAACCAGTTCCAGACCTATTAGAGTAAAAACTCAACTTGCTTACCTTAAACTCTATGAAACCTCCTTACCTGCTTCTGTAGATCATGCAAACCTTAATTTCTCTTACACTGGTAAGCAATATCTTATACATGACTACCTATCCACTTACAAACTCTCTCCCTCTTTCAGACATTTTATTGCTTCCATTTCTCAAAAGCAGGAGCTCAAATCCTATAAAATAGATGCTCAAGATAAGAATTGGATTGATGCTATGAATCAAGAATTAATTGCTCTAACTAAAAATAACACATGGACTCTCATGCCTTTACCTAAGGATAAAAACTGTATTGGATCCAGATGGATTTACAAGATTAAATACAATTCTGATGGTTCCTTAGACAGATATAAAGCTAGGTTAGTAGCCAAGGGCTTCACCCAACAAGAGGGCATTGACTACTTTGATACCTTTTCCCCTGTAGCCAAAATCACTACTGTCAGAATACTTCTTGCTATTGCTGTTTCTAAGAATTGGCACATTCATCAATTAGATATTAATAATGCCTTTTTACATGGAGATTTGGAGGAGGAAATTTACATGTCCCCTCCCCATGGATACTGTTCCCCCAATGATACTAGATTTTGTAAGTTAAACAAGAGTCTTTATGGCCTTAAACAAGCTTCTAAACAATGGTTCTCCAAATTAACTACCTCTTTATTGTCCATTGGTTTCACTCAGTCCAAAGCTGACACCTCTTTGTTTACCAAACAGCAAGATCAGGATTTCACTGTCATTTTATGTTATGTAGATGATCTGATTGTTACTGGCACCAATCTTAACATTATTCAGTCCATTAAAGAACATCTACACAACAAATTCACTATAAAAGACCTAGGCACTTTAAGATATATTCTAGGAATTGAGGTTGCTAGAAATTCCAGTGGCATGACCCTTTCCTAAAGAAAATATACTCTTAACTTGCTTCAGGATTCTGGCTATCTGGGGAGCAAACCTTGCTCCACTCCCATGGATTCCAAATTAACATTTGATGATCATTCCCCTCTTCTCAAATATCCTGAGCAGTACAGAAGGTTGGTGGGTAAACTTCTTTACCTTACTGTCACCAGACCAGACATTTCATATGCTGTCCAAACTGTTAGTCAATACATGCAAGCTCCCACTGAATCACATCTCATGGCTGTGCACAGAATCTTAAGGTACATCAAAGGTAACCCTGGTACTGGCATTTTCTATCCTAAAGCTAATACCTTTAAACTGCATGCTTTTTCTGATTCTAACTGGGGGAGATGTCTCAAAACAAGGAGAAGCATTACTGGCTTTAGCATCTATTTTGGTAATTCTCTAATATCTTGGAAATCCAAGAAGCAATTGATTCGGGTGGAATTTACACTATTTAGATGCATATTTGAAGCTCATTTGATGTTGATTTCATTGAATTATACATTGAATATGATTGTTTGAGCCAAAATGAGAGAAATGTTGTGTTTTTGTCAATTTTATAGGAAATACGATGGAATTTGGAGCAAAATACCTACCATACTTTACTGGATCAGGAAGAGGAGTGCACCGTTGGATTCGTCTCGAAAAATGGAGTGGAATGAAAAAAAGAATCGAGTCAATTGGAGGTCGGAAGCTCGAGATACGAAGAGACAAAAAATACATGCCCGGGTAGAAACGACCCGGGCGGGTCACTTCGACCCGGGCAAGGCAGAATTTTAAGTTGCTTCGAATTTCGCCCGGGTGAAACCCACCCGGCCGGGTGGTTTCGACCCGGGCAAGGCCCCAACATGCATTGCTTCGTCTTTTGGCCGGGTGGCATGCCCGGGTGGGAGCCACCCGGCCGGGTCACTTCATTTTCGGGGTTTTTGGCCCATTTTCTCCATATTTCAAGGGCCTAATTGCAAAATTAATTCAAGACTTCTACCCCAACTATAAATAGACCAAATTTGAGTTTTAAAAGGGAGTCTTTTACTCCTTTTACAAGCAATTCCACACACACATTCACATAGTTGTAGGTGTTCTTCATTTTTAGTTTAGATTCTTCCTTAAATTAGATAGATTAGTGGTTTTTACTTCAAATCAAGCTACGATTATCATCGGGTATCGTCTATTACATCGTTTTGTAGCTACATTTTCATGATCAAGGTGATATTAATCTATTTTGCAATTTATTTTGGTATTTTCTTAATTTCTTCAATCTCTTGTTATTTTACTATGAGTTTGATGTTATTAGTTGTTTTAACCATGGAATTCTCTTCTAGAACCATGGGCTAAGCTCTTATTGCCTTGGGTGTGAATGTTTTGATGGGTGTTTAGTGTAATTATAGATTAATTGCATGATTAGCTTAGGAATTGGGTGTATATGTTTCTAGTGTTGTAATTTTCATGATTCAATTAATTAATTCACCCTATTAGCTAGCATTGTTAGTTTTGTCGACTTCAACGACCGTATTGGGTTGCATGATTAAGAGTGTGTGTATGAGCTTGAATTAATCAATGAGAATTAACATAGTAATTAGCTACACCGACCGGGGGTTGATTGCTTAGATCGACGACACTAGACACTAGTCGATTAGAGGTCGTCTATTAGATTAGTGAGAGGGCGTCTCATAAACATTAGTAACCGTGTTGAACGTGTTTATGAGACACTATCTTAGGAGCTTATGGTATTGATTAGACTATATAATTGCTAATCGATGCACGTGTTCACCTAAGCCTCACAAGGGATTGGTCTACACACACGAGTGATAGCCTTTAGCTTAATCCAAAACCATAGTTTAATTCATGCAATTGGTTCGTTAACTCATTGAATTACCCACAAAACGGAAACACCCGAGGCAATACCCTTCCCTTGCACTTTCCAACGAAAGTTAGATAACTTGTTATTTTTGTCACTAGTTTTCATTACTTTAGTTAATCTAGTTTAATATTTTTGTTCTTATTCCCAAAAATCCAAACAAACACGTGTAGTTACTACAATAGCATGCATACTCGTAACTTTAGGGATTCACTAGCACTCAATTAGGTCCTTGGAACGAAATTTTACTTGGTATGCTTATCGTACTACTAACGAACCCATACGCTTGTGGGGATCGTATAGTTGTAAAAAGTGTGCAAAAATACATCCAAGTCAATGGCGCCGCTGCCGGGGATTTAAGCGAGTGTTGTTAGTGAAACTTAGAGTTTGTTGAGTGTTATTGATAGTAGCATTTCTTTTTGTTATTTTGATCTTGTTCATCTTTGTGGATTTGACACTTTTCTTTTGTAGGTGCATGATCACAAGATCACGTGGAGGAAACCTTGAACCATTAGACCTTGAGATCGAAGCACACGCAAGAAGAAGGAATCGAAGTAGAAACCGTCAAAGAGTCATAGAAGAACCACTTGAGATGGAAAACGTTGAAGAGATGAATCCTCCACCGAATGGAGAAGATGAGCTTCAAAGGGAGAATCATCAAGTTGGAAATCAAGTTGGAGGGAATCCACTTCAAAACCCAAACCCACCACCAAATCTCCAATTTCCCAATCCACAATATCCACCTCAAAACCTCTTTCCATATCAAGGATACAATCCTTATCCTTATCCACCTCCACAACAAGCCTACTATCCACTACATCAACACCCATATCCTCCTCCTTACCAATATCCTCCACCTCAACAAATTCAAGAGGAATACATCCCTCCTCCTCCACATATGGAAGAACCTCAACGTGTTTACCATGGAAGGCCAATGAGGGAATATTTTGAGCCTCAACCTAGGGAACATTACGATGGGTTGGCAAGACCAAGGGTGGAGGCGAACAACTTCGAGATTAGTGCCTCTCTATTAAGGATGTTGAGGGAGAGACAATTTGAAGGAAGGACGGAGGAAGGATTTGAGGAAGACCCGAATGAACATCTTGCTCAATTCTTGGAGATAGCCGACACTCTCAAGCAAAATGGAGTGTCGGAAGATGCTAAAAAGATGAGGCTATTTCCGTTTACATTGTCGGGGAAAGCAAAAGCTTGGGTACAATCAAGCATTCCCGCCGGAGAAGTGAGGACGTGGGAAGATTTGAAGAAAAGATTCCTATTGAAGTACTACCCTCCTTCAAAGACGATGGAAGCCAAGCAAAAGATCTCTACGTTCAAACAAGGTCCAAATGAGGGAATCAAAGAAGCATGGGAAAGATTTACGAGTCTTCTCATCACATGCCCCCATCATGGTTTCCCAATTGAACAAACAACTTGTTGGTTCGTTGGTGGGTTGCGATTGGAAGATCAACACCACATTGATGCTTGTGCGGGGGGTTCAATTTGGATGAAATCGGTGGAAGAGATCAATGACATCATAGAAGGGATAGCAAGCAATACTTTCAAGACAAGAGTAGACCGTGGAGCACAAAATCGGGTAGCCCAAGTGGATGCTAATGATAGCATAAGAGCAATGATGTCTACACTCATTTAAAAGGTAAATGTTTTATCTCAAACAAGAGATAATCATTTATCTTTTGTGCAAGAAGATCCTCAATTGGAACATATGGAAGAAGTGCAATACATGGGTCAACAAGGATATCCACAAAATTTTCAAGGGAATCGACAATATCAAGGCCAACCACCATATCAAAATCGTGGTCAAGGATATCAAGCTCCTCCCCAAAACCGATTCCAAGGGCAATCTTCATCATCTCAAGGTCAAGGGGGACCATCCCCTCAATACCAAGCCCCTCAAAACCCGAATTTTCGGAGGAATGAGAATTTGTCATATTCGAATCCTAAAGGTGCTATTCAATATCCTCCCGGATTTGATCCCAGAGCAAAACTCCCAAGTGGAGAAGGAAAGTCCTCCACGGATGAGCTTCTTGCACACCTCATGAAGAGGATGGATATGAGTGACAAGAGATTTGAAACAATTGAGAAGAAAGTCGAAGCAACCGAGTCCATCCTTGCTCAACTCTTGAGTAATCAAAAATCAATGGAATTCCAATTGGGACAATTGGCAACTTCCATTGGATCTCAACATATAAAGGGTAAATTGCCCTCAAACACCGAGGTAAACCCACGTGAGCATTGTAATGCTATTACAATTTCAAGTGGTGAACATTATGGAGTTTCTTCAATTGAATTGGAAGATGGTGAAGTGTTGAAGGCAAAAGAAAAGGAGGAAGAGGAAAAGAAGAGGATAGAGAAAGTTGGAAGTGAAGAGGTTGCTCCAAGAATTCCAAAGTGGAGAATTGCAAAAGATTTGAAGAAGAAGAAGCTTGAGGTACCTTGTGATAAATGGGGGGTGCCCATTACATATGAGCCACTTCCATACCCGGGAAGATACATGAAGAAAATGGATGAGAAGTTTGGGAAGTTTTTGGATATCTTCAAGAAAATCCACATTGATCTTCCACTTTCGGATGCTTTAGAGCAAGTACCTCATTACATGAAGTTTCTAAAGGATGCAATAGCAAACAAGAAGAAACTAGTGGATGATGAGAAGATCAAGTTGACCGAAGAGTGTAGTGCCATCCTTCAACGAACTCCTCCCGAAAAGCTCAAGGATCCGGGTAGTTTCACTCTCCCATGTGAGATTGGTGATGGTCCCATGATGAAAGCTCTTTGTGATTTGGGAGCTAGCATCAATTTGATGCCACTTTCAATCTTCAAGCGTTTGGGACTTGGAGAAGTAGTGCCCACATCAATTACTCTCCAATTAGCGGATCGTTCCATCACACATCCTAAAGGGATCATTGAAGATGTATTGGTGAAGATTGACAAGTTCATCATTCCGGCCGACTTCGTGGTGTTAGATATGAAAGAAGATGAAAATATTCCATTGATTCTTGGGAGGCCGTTTCTTGCCACGGGGGGAGCAAACATCAATTTGAGAAAAGGGGAGGTAACATTGGAGGTGAATGGAGAGAAAGTGATTTTCTCCAAGTATGACTCAATTGAGAGGTCCCCAAGAAAGAAGGAACCCCCCTCCATCAAAGAATGTGACATTTATGTGAAAGAGCCATTACCAAAAGTTCCATTGAAAGATCCGGGAGATGATAACAAATTGAAGCAAACTCCCAAACTTGAGCAAAACTCAAGTTTGGGGGAGTTTTATAAGGAGAAAAGTTTTGATAAGTTCCTTGAGGGTAGTGAAGATGAAGAGGGAAGAAGAAAGAGTTCAAAGGAGAGAAAGATTGAGAAGGGATTTGAAATTGGAGATACGGTGGTATGGGGCACCTTGGGAGTGATGGAAGTCCTTGGAAAGATGAAGCTCAAGGAACGGAAAATGTTGGTCATGAAGAAATTGGTCTATGGAGGAGGCATTGCGTTGGAAAGTGAGGAGGATGAAGTGTTCATCACCGATGAGCACAATGTCAAGTACTATCATCCTCCATTCAAAGAAAGAGAAGTATGAACTTGTTAAGTTCCGTCCGGCATAGGACGTTAAACCTAGCGCTAAATGGGAGGCAACCCATTTTTACTTGCTTTATTTCAATTTTATTCATTTTATTTGCTTTGTTAGTTTAGTTTGATGTGTTTGCGAGTTTTTATGTAGTTGGAGAAGCTTGGATCGAATGGACAAGTGGATTGAAAGTGGAACTTTGTGCTAAGAAGAAGGTGTAGCTATAGCAATCGTAAGAGGTACGCCCACCCCAATTCTTAGGAATTGCATAGCAATTACTAAGTTTGGGGGGGTAGTGGAATTTATATTCTTGTTCATGACATTGATTGCTTAGCTACCCTTAGTGTTAATTGTTGGGATAGTGGCCCATGTGTGTAGATTTGTATGGTTAGCACTTGGTGGCAATATCAATGCAACACTATTTTTCCAAACTTTTAATTGCTTTGCAATGAAAAAGTTTGGGGGGGTATGTTCGTTTTTACATTTTCTATTGACACCAATGTGTATTCTTGTGTATGTGTGTAATTTGAACTTAAATGATCATTGAGACACATTTGATGGTGATTTGTTGTGAGTTTGATTCCTTGAATGTGTACATGATTGGAATGAATCATCTTGTTTGTGTTGTTGTCATCTTGTTGCCTATGGATGTTTTACATGCACAATGAGTTATGTGTGGTGGTGATTGATGAATGTTTGAGTCTTGAATGAACCGGTGAGAGTTGAGCTTCGAACCGAGCATTAATCCGGTTTATTTCATTTGTGAGTGAATCAATTCATTGCTTGCTTTTCTAGAACTTGCCCAAGTTCTTGCTTGAAATCATGCTTGTGTGATACTTTGAGATATGATGTAGGCCATCTTTCGTACTACACGTCACTTAGCCAAAATTTTCCCAATAACCAAAGTAATATTCCGTAGTTAGCCCATTTGAGCTTGATTTCCCATTTTCTTGGCAACCTACAATGTTTAACCACTTAGCCTTTTGAGCCTTTGATATCCAAATCTAGTGGAGAATAAAAAGAAAGTGGTAAAATATGTGCTTTAGTGCCTTTGGTTTGAAGAGAAAATTGGCAAAGTTGTGAAAAGAGAAAAAAAGAGATGGAAGTGAAAAGAAAATAATTGAGAAAGAAAAGAGGGACAATGAGCCCCAAGAGGTTAAAAAGAAAAGAAATTTTCTACAAAAAGATGAGGAGATGATTGCTTGTGAGAAAGTTGAATGAAAAGTGAGAATGAAGGTGTATAAACCTTATGAGCATAAGCTTGATGTGTTGAAAAACAACTTTCGTTCTCCACTAGACAAGTCACTTCCTCCATATTCATCATACCCCGTCCAAAGAGCCAACGTTACGTCCTTGGTTAAGACCTATTGATCTCATAGTTGAACATGTTTGTGGTGGAAAGATGGTAGAGCTTGGGCAAGCTTATGGCAATTGCAATGCGTGATTTGATTGATGAGTGTCTATTGTCCTTAATTTGTTTGAGTGTTTGAGAGAAACACTATGTCTTGTGAGTTGAACTTGAGCATTTGGATATTGTCATCACCATCACTTTGTATTGTATGTTGAGCATGTGTGGGGTAATTAGTTTGATTTTCAATATTGAACTTGTGATCATTTTTTAGAATGTATCTTGAGGAAGAAGAATTCATTTCATGTCATTTGATACGTGGGATCTTTCATTGATCATCTAGTTGTAAATTTCACACTCACATTGTAATTCTTTCGTTGCTCGAGGACGAGCAACACTTTAAGTTTGGGGGAGTTGATTCGGGTGGAATTTACACTATTTAGATGCATATTTGAAGCTCATTTGATGTTGATTTCATTGAATTATACATTGAATATGATTGTTTGAGCCAAAATGAGAGAAAGGTTGTGTTTTTGTCAATTTTATAGGAAATACGATGGAATTTGGAGCAAAATACCTACCATACTTTACTGGATCAGGAAGAGGAGTGCACCGTTGGATTCGTCTCGAAAAATGGAGTGGAATGAAAAAATGAATCGAGTCAATCGGAGGTCGGAAGCTCGAGATACGAAGAGACAAAAAATACATGCCCGGGTAGAAACGACCCGGGCGGGTCACTTCGACCCGGGCAAGGCAGAATTTTAAGTTGCTTCGAATTTCGCCCGGGTGAAACCCACCCGGCCGGGTGGTTTCGACCCGGGCAAGGCCCCAACATGCATTGCTTCGTCTTTTGGCCGGGTGGCATGCCCGGGTGGGAGCCACCCGGCCGGGTCACTTCATTTTCGGGGTTTTTGGCCCATTTTCTCCATATTTCAAGGGCCTAATTGCAAAATTAATTCAAGACTTCTACCCCAACTATAAATAGACCAAATTTGAGTTTTAAAAGGGAGTCTTTTACTCCTTTTACAAGCAATTCCACACACACATTCACATAGTTGTAGGTGTTCTTCATTTTTAGTTTAGATTCTTCCTTAAATTAGATAGATTAGTGGTTTTTACTTCAAATCAAGCTACGATTATCATCGGGCATCGTCTATTACATCGTTTTGTAGCTACATTTTCATGATCAAGGTGATATTAATCTATTTTGCAATTTATTTTGGTATTTTCTTAATTTCTTCAATCTCTTGTTATTTTACTATGAGTTTGATGTTATTAGTTGTTTTAACCATGGAATTCTCTTCTAGAACCATGGGCTAAGCTCTTATTGCCTTGGGTGTGAATGTTTTGATGGGTGTTTAGTGTAATTATAGATTAATTGCATGATTAGCTTAGGAATTGGGTGTATATGTTTCTAGTGTTGTAATTTTCATGATTCAATTAATTAATTCACCCTATTAGCTAGCATTGTTAGTTTTGTCGACTTCAACGACCGTATTGGGTTGCATGATTAAGAGTGTGTGTATGAGCTTGAATTAATCAATGAGAATTAACATAGTAATTAGCTACACCGACCGGGGGTTGATTGCTTAGATCGACGACACTAGACACTAGTCGATTAGAGGTCGTCTATTAGATTAGTGAGAGGGCGTCTCATAAACATTAGTAACCGTGTTGAACGTGTTTATGAGACACTATCTTAGGAGCTTATGGTATTGATTAGACTATATAATTGCTAATCGATGCACGTGTTCACCTAAGCCTCACAAGGGATTGGTCTACACACACGAGTGATAGCCTTTAGCTTAATCCAAAACCATAGTTTAATTCATGCAATTGGTTCGTTAACTCATTGAATTACCCACAAAACGGAAACACTCGAGGCAATACCCTTCCCTTGCACTTTCCAACGAAAGTTAGATAACTTGTTATTTTTGTCACTAGTTTTCATTACTTTAGTTAATCTAGTTTAATATTTTTGTTCTTATTCCCAAAAATCCAAACAAACACGTGTAGTTACTACAATAGCATGCATACTCGTAACTTTAGGGATTCACTAGCACTCAATTAGGTCCTTGGAACGAAATTTTACTTGGTATGCTTATCGTACTACTAACGAACCCATACGCTTGTGGGGATCGTATAGTTGTAAAAAGTGTGCAAAAATACATCCAAGTCAATTCTACTGTTAGCAGGTCCTCTACTGAAGCTGAGTATAGAGCCTTGGCTTCCACCACTTGTGAGCTTCAATGGGTGCACTACATTCTTCAAGACTTGAGGATTCAACACACAACTCCCTCAACTATGTACACTGACAGCAAGAGTGCATTTTCTATTGCCCACAACCCTTGTCTTCACCAAAGAACCAAGCACATTGCTCTAGACTACCACTTCACCAGAGAAAAGATCAAGGAAGGCCTCATCACACTCATTCACATACCTACTCAAGACAATTTGGCAGACATACTTACCAAGCCACTGCCTCCAGCTGCTTTCCTCAATCAGAAATCCAAAATGGGCCTTTTGGATATCCACTCCCATTTTGAGGGGGGTATAAAGGTTTATCCAAATAAACCTATTGTTTAGTAAATACACCTCCTCATAGATATATACACTTCCCACTTGTATGGGTGGTTAGTTAGTTAGTTGACAGTTAGTCATTCTTAGCATATAAAAAGCTAATTAGGGCTAAGTGATAAAAACAAGTTCTGAATTCGTTTTTTATTGTCATCTTCTTCAATATACATTCTTTTCTTGATGGAGTTTTGATTCTTAACTTCCACATTTTCCCTAAATTCTGATGGTTGTGAGCACAGATAATATAAAGCATCTTAGAATTATGTTTTCCCCGTAAGTGATTGTCTAAATTTGTTATGTAGTATTAGATATGAATTTGAGCATACTTTGATAAATGTGAATGTACTATGTTTAATGTTTAATTAGTATTTTGAACAAATTAGAAATTACACAAATAATTTCTGATAGGGATATGTGTGTTTCAGCATATGCATTGAGAGATCCATCAGTGATAGTTGAACAAGTGAACCATACAGTTTCCCTTTATTTAATATTTTTCATTTTTGTTGTTCTTTATATTAGTCATGACTCATATGTAAATTTTCACTTTCATGACAGGTGAATTGATGGGTGCCTACTTGACTGGAAAGAATTATCAAACTTCTTGAGAATAGTACTTACTTTGTTGTCAACATATTTAATGTTACATTGGGCCAAAGGGAACATGTATGTTTTGGTGTGAAAGGAGGTAGCACTCATAATCCTATCTCACCATATGTAATGATTTGGATCTTTTGTTAGGAATAAATGCAGGTTCAACTTTATCAACCAAGTCGACTTAATTATATTAATGTATAACAATTATGCCATTTTTTAACATACTGGAGTATTTTTTATTTTATTTTTTTGAGAAGTTTAACATACTATTTGATAGTATATTGAATTTTCGATTTTATAGTAATTAAATTACATTTAATGGGTGCTTTGGTAGTATATTAAATTAAATGATTACATGCTATTTTTAATTAATATTAATATAATAATTTACATTGTATTAATCATGAAATGGGATATATATTTCAACAAATACATTCATGACTAATTCATGTCAATAATAATGAAAGGTTACACTAAATAAATGAAAATGGCAAACTTTATAATTAAGTGTATAATAATTTTTTTTAATTTTTAAATTGTTCTTTTTAAAAATGTAATGAAAATTTTACAACATAGAAAATAAATACTATTTGCGCAAAGCACGGGTGAATTACTAATTTAATTTAATAAAAGAAAAAGGAAATTAATAAAGGTGCGTGCCTCTATCTCGATCTGTGCCTGATGTGGCAGCTCTAAAAATATGTGAATGTTTGTGAATGGGTGTTTGCAAACAAAACTTTATGCTTAAAAGTACTTTTTTTTTAAAAATATAATCATTTTTGAAGTGTTTGCAAATACAAAGTAAGTGATTAAATTAATTACTTGAAAGCAGTTTCGGTCAAACACCCCTCCTCATGCTTCTAGCAACTTCTAAGTGCTTCTAATCATTACACTCACTAATTTTGCAATTTTGTCCTCACAATTTAAATAATATTTTATTTTTACCCATTATTTATTCAAATGTAATAAGGGTGTTTTTTGTAAAATTATAAAAAAGTGATTTGTATAGCATACACCACAACATTTTAAAAAATTGATTAGAAGTGCTTATTTTTAAAACATATACTTTCAATTTTACTACAAAAATCAACTTTAATCACTTTAAATCAACTACAATTGTTTGCAAACACACCCTAAATATTACTATGAGCTTAAAAGTACTTATTTTTTAAATAGAATCACTTTTGAAGTGTTTGCAAACATAACTAAGTGATTAAATTAATTACTTAAAAGCAGTTTTGGTGAAGCACCATTTTCCCTGCTTTTAACTGCTCTAAGTTTTTCTCATCATTACACTAACTAATTTTACAATTTTGTCCTCACAATTTAAATAATATTTTATCTTTACCCATTATTTATTCAAATGTAATAAGGGTATTTTTTGTAAAATTATAAAAAAAAGTGATTTGTTTTGCATACACCCCAACATATAAAAAAAATTATTAGAAGTACTTAACTTTAAAACACTACCAACTTTTAGGGTGTGTTTACAAACAATAGTGATTGGTTCAAAGTGATTAAAATTAATTTTTGCAATAAAATTGAAAGTTGAGATAGTTTTTTAAATATTAAGCACTGTTAATCAATTTTGTATTTGTTGTGGTGTTTACAAAACAAATCACTTTTTTTATAAATTTACAAAAAACACTCTTATTACATTTGAATAAGTAATGGGTAAAGATGGAATATTATTTAAATTGTGAGGACAAAATTGTAAAATTGATTATTGCAATGATGAGAAGCACATAGGAGCAATAAAAAGTAGGTGGAGGGTGCTTCACCCAAATCACTTTTAACAAATTAACTTAATCATTTTATTGTGTTTGCAAACACTCTAAAAGTGATTCTATTTGAAAAAAAAAAAGTGTTTTTAAGCGCATACTAGTGTTTACAAACATCCACTTAATTTTACTACAATCACTTTGAATTAACTACTATCGTTTACAAACACATTCTATGTCGGGTGTTGGGTGTCTTTGAGTAGCTTCCCGAAAAGTTTTTTTTTTTTTTTAATTAAGAAGCAGCAGAAATTGTTTTTTAAGTTTAAGAAGAATCATAAATTATTTTTTTTTAATTTAAGAAAATATTGGGAGATATCAATTATTGTATAATACTCACATGTCTTTAGAGACAGATTCACCCTTTTACACAGGACATGCACATCAGATACTCACACGTTTTCAGAGAAGTCAATCAAGAGACGGATGCTGTGACTGGCCTTGATTGTGTTTGGAGAGACTACCCTTGAACTTTTTACTCTCATTTGCATAATGATTTATATAATGTTTTCTATATATCTTGACTTTTAGAGGAGTGTACATTTTTCCTTGACCTGAGTTTTATCTCTAAGAAGGATTTTCCCAGGCAAGGTTTTAATGGCACTCCGGCCTCTGGCTCGACCTGTAAGCTTATGGTCGTATGTTTCTTTTTCTTTTATATGATTTACCTTTTATTGTCAAATATTGTATAATACAGTATTTGATTAACAAAAGAAAAAAAATAACAAAATGCAGCATATTCGGCAAATATATATTTACGCATCTTCTATGGTCTGACTATTTACACCTTCATTTACGATGGATGCACTCTCCAATTGATGCACCCCCCTAAAATCGGTTTAAGATAGATGCACCCTCCTTAATTATTTTAAATGTCCTTATCTCCATAAAATTTCCATTTACTACCCCCTCCCCCCACACCCTACACCAAAACCTAATTTCATCTTCATTCTCTCCATCTCCCCCACCAACCCACCAGCCGTAGCCGCGCCCCCTCGTCCGGCCGCCCAACGTCGTGGCCCCTTCCCCCGACCGCCACGGCCCAGTCCCTCCATTTTTTTCTCTGTTTTTTGTCCACTCTCTCCCCTCGATTTCGGTGTCGACACGGGCCCCTTCATTTTTTGCGCGGCGCGGCCTCCTGATCGACTCGTCATCGCCTCCTTTTTTAAGATGTCGGCGACCCCATCCCCAGGTTTGTGCATCCGCCCCTTTTTTTTGTTAGGATTTTCTGTAGAAACCCTTTTATTTTTTTAATATTTTCGACAATTTAATGTCGACAAAATACACCCTCGTCGACAAATTGTTGTCTTGTCGACGAGTGTGTATTTGGTCGACATTATATAGTCGAAAATATTTTTAAAAAAATTTACTTTTCGACCAATCTGTGTTGAACATATACATTTTTGTCGACAAGTCGTTGTCGACGGGAGTGTATATGGTCGACACTGGTTGGTCGAAATTTATTTAAAAAATTGTGATTTTTCTAAGTATTTTTTGGATTTTCTGAATTTTTTTAGTTTGGTGGTCACCGAAAATGGTTTCGGCGGCGGCCGGAAGTAGTAGTTAAGGGTAAAGGTGAAAGAAATGACAATAGGGGGTGCATCTAGTATGCTGCATTTTAGTGAAGAGTATTTTTAATTTTTTGCATGATTATTATATTAATTAAATAAAATGAGAGTCCATCCATCCTAAATGGAGGTGTAAATAGTGAGACTCATCTTCTTATTCCTTATTTACTACTCCCTCCGTCCCGTGATTACTTGCACACGTACGTCTCAAAATTATTTGCACACTCTTTATATGAAAATACCCCACAAAATTAATAACCTCAAAATATCATTTTATTTTTAAATTTATCACTCCTTTTTTTCATACATTTCACTTTACACATTATCAAATCCACTTTATACATTATCAAATTACCTAAAATACTACTGTTTTATCTTACATCATCAACTACTAAATTCACTTAGTACTATTTTAGCCCTTAGTTAGCCTAGTTGTATATATGCATTAGCTTGTACACAATTAATAAGAATATGTTTTTCCTTTCTTGCGTACTCGTCTAAAATTATCAGAAGAGAAGTGTAGAAACTTTTTTTTTTTTTTTTCAGAAATTAAGAAGATGGGAGGAGAGAAACCCAGCTGTGAGTGAATGAGAGAAGAGGTATGTAGTATCTAATTGAATTGGAAACTGGAGAGTCAAACTTCGGGAACCCCATTTTTAAAATATATTTTAAAAAAATTCCATTTATTAAATCTAATAGTGAAGGAAGAAGAAAAATTCGAAAACAAGAAAGAGAAGTTTTTTCAGCAGAAACTTTTTTTTAGAAATTAAGATGGAAGGAGAGAAACCCAGCTGTGAGGGCAGATTTTTTTTAATTGTAAATATTCAATATGGAGTGAAAATGTGAAGTTTTATGAGGCCTTTGACAAAGGTGGTGTTACTCGAATCTCTGCTTATTTTCATAAAACTTCACATTTTTACTACATCGTGAATAACATTTAAAAAAAATGGCGAGAGAAACGTGTATTTAACTCTGATGTCACCACTCATCACTGTCCACACACAAAGTAAAACGCCATTGTTACTTTACAAAATGAATAAAAACACTATCTTTAATCAAATCATTACTTTATCTTTAACATAAACAGCTTGTTCTCATCCCAAAATTGTGTTTTCTACAGAAGCCAATTCATATTTCTCCATCAACACTCTGTTATTGCACAGACAAAATGTATGTCACCAAAGAAACAAGCAAAGCATCAATCATTAGTTTTATGTTGCAAACTCATTACAATGTCTAATAAGGAAGGATATATGAAACTGAGAAACACCAAACTTGATGACAAAATCCTCACTACTAGTACTAACATACATCCTAGTATTTTGTAAGAGTAGCAGTAGCTATACAATTTCCAAAACTCCCTGAAATACATAACACATGATTGCGCCCGACGACCTGGAGGCTAGTCGTAAGCAGACGGGACGGGGCGATGGTCTTCACTTCCAAAATTTCAATACATAACCAGTCATATGAACACTACCACTGGATTTCATCCTTAAATAGAAGCTCATTTTGTACAAGATTGTTTCGACAGATCTCACTCGAGATATTCGTCAAATGTTCTACCACTAGCACAACCGGCTACAGATTTTGCGTTTATTTCTCTACCAAATCGCCATACATAGTTCAGACCAACAAGAAGCTCGGTAATTTCAGTTTCCGTCTTTTCCTGATTTGCAAAGAAGAGTGTTTGCACGAGAAGCACGTTTGTTCTAGAAACCAAGTTCTGGTGTTCAAAGCTTCGCTCCGATTGCCATCTTATCATGTTATGAGCGAGCGGAGCTAACCAATCGAGCGTTCTCAACATTGCTTCGTTCCACTCTCCTGCAAGCTCCGTATCATAATCCGACGAACTCAAACTCTTGGCGTGAGGCTTGAGTTTAGCCCTTAGAGATGCTCTAATGCTAGCTGGCAACATATTGTATAGATCATCTCTCGCATCATTCCCGATCAAGTGAGGGGTCGCAACCAATTTCTCAATGAATATAATTAGATTCGCGTAATGAAGCGCTAAGGCAGTAGCACCGAGGCATTCCTGAGGCGGGTTCAACAGCTTGCTCTTAGACGAGCCTACGAACAGGCTTTCATGACTCGAACTTCCATAAAGATTCAATTTTGAGACAGAATCTTTCGTTCCATCAAGAACTCCCGAATAAACATCAACCGAAGCAGTGTAGCCGTTGCATCCTGTAAGCGGGCCCGATCTTTTTAACACATTGGGTTTCCGTTGAGGCATTTTATTAATCGCATCTTGAGATTTATCACGAGAATGCCACAATCTCATCGCTCTTTTGCTTGCACGTGAAATCGGGCCAGGTTTGTTCGTCGACCGGGATAGAGGGCCAGAATAGAAACTAATTCCATCACGTTTCCCAGAAATCGGACTAGAATTAGTCGTTGAATTCCCAAGAGGACCGGAATGAAAATTAGTCGTTGAATTCCCAAGAGGGCCGGAATGAAAATTCGTCGTATTGTTCGTTCTCAAGAGTGGGCCTGACACAGAGATAGACTTCCCTGATACCCCGGTGGAAAACCTAGGGACATAATTCTCAGATGGATAAACGGATGACTGCATGAACACAGTCGAATGGCTACGTCTACTATTAGTCGAATCTTTAATCCCCATATCTGCAATTTGATTAACTCCAAACACGTGCCCGATCCTTCCATATATAGTAAACAATGATCTTGCCAAAAGAAGAATGGTGTAATCATACGTTCGACTCCAAAGAGAATTTTCCTTCAAATGCTTCACCTCTTGTCGTTTCCACGCAATCCTCTTCTCATATTCGACCAAAGTAATGCTATCCACATTATCATGAACTTTCATTCTCTTCAACGTTTGTTCAAGATCGCCAAGTGTCTCCATCTCTTGATACAAACTAGCATTCACGCCAATAAAACGCTCCATTTTCTTAACTTTTCTCTCCATTTTTTTCCACGAGAATTGCCAAACGTATACATCCACGCCAATCTTAATCAAATCATTAAAGGCTTGCTCGAAACTTTTCAACAGGGGATCGTTGCATTTCTTGGAAAGCCTAGCTATTGCTCTTGCGACGTGCACCAAATTCTCCGTCATCTCCGTACATATCAGCTTACCAATGTAATCATCGTTCTCAGATATGAGCTTCTTAACGCCCGCAGAATCAGCTATCTCCTCTCTTAATCGAGCAATCTGTTTATCAGTCAATGATTGCCACAGGTTAAGCAGTTTAGTCATCAGGCTCGAAGCTTCAAAAGCCAAAACAGCAATCTTCGCCTTTTCAGCATGAAATTCATGCTTCTTCGAAGTTGTCCACAGATTACGAAACCATGATTGAGTCACCATTTCTAAAATCGGAAAGAATCCTCCGAAGATGACCTTTTAACAAATCTTATCTACCGCTTTCTTGATTCTGAAGTAAAAGGAAGATTATGCAAAAATGGCAGACTGTCAAAACCAATTCAATAATATAAAATTAGCAAATTTACACTCAAATCAAATGCACAACAAGCATACATGTACAATGGAATAACACTATATTAACAGAAACGAAAATAAAGATCAAATCTTGATTACCCATAAAGGTGAACTAACATTTCAAGCTAAATTTTGATCAGAAAAAAACAATATTCATAAAGCTGAACTATTCTTTGTTGCTTTAAACATCTTCTACCTCATATTTCACTTTAAGTTTCCTTTTCCATTTCTATTCTGGCCTTCTAACTACTAATTAGGCCCCAAAAGAACAGAAAAAATCAATCTACTATCATCTGAACATAAAGCTCTTACTCCTGAACCACATAAATTAGTTCTTTTTTAAGATCAAATAATGAAACTTGAAAAAAAAAAAAAATACTCATTTGGAGAGGGAAATAGAGAAAACCCAGATGCCCAAAAACTAATTCACTGCAATAGAACATTTTCTTGCAATTATTAAGCAGAAATTAGCAAGAAATAATAATAAAAGTAAATAAGTATGCTTCTTCCAGCTCAAGCCTACTTGAAATCTACTCAAAACCCCTTTAATTAACTTAAAACGATTTGGTGATTTTCATTCAGAACTTAAAACAAGCACCCTATGAGCATAAAAATAAATATAGAGAAAATAGACAAATTTTTGCACTCACCTATTACTGTTGTTGGAGGAGGAAAAAACACGGACCACAATAGTGAATCTCAACACATATCACGAGACGAAAAATGTAAGGGAAAAAATAAGAGAAAAAAGAAAAAGGAGAGAGAAAGGAGTGGAGGGCAGCAGGAGAGGGAGAAGAAGGGCACATGCAGCAAAAGGAGCCGAAATTGTAGAATGTTGGGAAACCGTGTGGAATTTATTAAAACATTTATTGCATTGCATACTCACACCTTCTCTTTTCTTTATTTTCATTTCACCCCCAATGTTTTACACAAATTACATTCCTCAAACCTGGTTTTAATGATGAGTTTTTTTACCATACATTCAACCTTGCATATAAATATTTATAAATTCCATATATAGTAGTAAATTTTAATTACATATTCCTGTCTCATATGCATTTCTTAGATCAATGTTAAAATCAGTATTACGTTTCAGTTAAAATTGATGTCGTATTTCACTCATATGTTCAGTTGCATTGTGTCAATTGGTACATAGAAGTTGACTCTTTTTAACACTGGACGATAATAATAAAAGATAAATGTTCTTCATATGAGAGAGGAATTTTATTTTCTAGAATAACAATATAAAACTGTTACTCAAAATTTTGAAAAAGTTTTTTTTTTTTTTTTTGACCGAAAAAGTTGGGGCTTTCTTAGGACAGTCCAATGTCGCCTGGACTATCAACAGTCCAGTAATCTGAGCCATCAGATATGAAATCTAATGGCTTATATTTGATGATCTGCTACCTGTTGCATTTGACGTCGCAGAATCCATCGCCTTGCATTGCACTTATTATCGTTTTTTGTCGCCCTATTACACTTTTAACTTAAATTTAATAATTTTAAATATATAATTATAAAATTACAAATTTATCCTCACATGATTAATAAAAAAAATTAATTGATAATATATAATCTTTATTTTAATTCTCATATCATTAATAATCATAATAAACAATCAATTGTCTTTTTTTTATTTGAAAGAATTGAATTTTAGGTTAAATTATTAATTTAGTTGAATTTTTTATACAAATTTCTGTTTCGAGATCACAAAATTGGGGCTTGCTATTGATCGGTCGTCTATTCAGAATTTAGAAAACCAGTTGTTAAAATTTATGATCATGGAGTAATTGATATGTTTATGATCAGAAAATTAGCGAAGATACTTTATATAATCTAACAGAAAGAGATTCGTTTGGGTTTTTTAAAATCAGGAGAAAACCTACAAAATTCAATTCCGATCCCAAACACGTTAAAAAAAAAAAAAAAAAAAACTCTCTGCACATTGCTGCTCGATCCAGTTAACATTATGTAATTTATATTTATATTTTTTATTTTTTTTGTTCATTTTTAGTGAAATAATGAGTATTATTAGTATACCTAAAAAAAAAGTATTCTCAAATTGTTGATAATTACTCCTAGTTTTTTTATGTGATATTGAGCATTCCTCTGATTGAACTTTTGATTTTTTTCTGTGTTAATACTCTGTTTTTTCTGCACAATCACATTAACGCAGTATTCTCAAATCTCAATGTATATTTTGCAGATATGTCTTCTCAACATGAGAATGATGACACAACTTCATCAAATAATACATAATGATTTTGTCATTAAAAAGAAAAGACAAAAGACATTAATTGTGTGAATTAATTTTGAGGAATTTTTTGTTCATTCATTATAAAATTTCAGCATGTTTTATAATATTTTAGGGGGCTCAACATGAAGATGAGATTATTTTGAAAAATTGATGTATTTTTTCGTTGTAATTGTTGAAAGAACATTCTGTTATTATTTTTTTTTTTTGAACATTTGTTATTACTCACACACAATTCAAGAAATTGGTTGTTCAATTTGGTTATTTTCTTTGATAAAACAATTGGGCTGCCCACTTTTAATTAAATGCTAGTCCAAAACATTCTCCACTTTTAATTAAATGGGCTAACATTGTTGGCCCAAAAAGTTTCCACTTACTCGGTTTGCTCTCGATCACCATTTTTTTTTTTTTTTTACGTAAAGGAGGGACAATGTCACAATGGGCAACGTAGGACTGTTAGTGCCCGTAAAGAATTCAAATAAATTTATAATATATTTTAAGTTTAATTTGTCAATTAAAAAAATATTTGAAACATGTACTCCATAGTATAAATTTGTAAATTTGTTATTCATTTGAATCTAGGTAAATATTTTTCAATACACTCTTAACTCTAGAGGGCTGCAACATATAATTGTCTATGCATGAACATGTTTCAGAAGGTACACACTACACACCTACCATGAAAAGAGACTGATCTTTAACTTTTATTTATCGTCATTGCAAAAGACAATAGAATAAGAAATTATCTTATTCGAAACTTTATGGGAGCCGTGTCATCGAAACACTCAATATTATTCTCAAAATAAAAACTTTACTACCAACATTCCTTCCAAAATAAAAATGTGTCCTCAATAATGTAATTTTCAAGTCTGGTAACAATCAATCTAGTTACATTATACAAATCGGACATTAGGTCAATGTTCGTAAGCAACATTATATGGACACATAATTTTTAGAACTAATCGATGGTCTGATCATGACGTTTTCCTATAGTTCCATTCACATTTTCTAAAGTTTTTTTATTCTGATTTCACCAAAATTCTGCTTTCCAAAACATAGTTTGAGAATGACGTTTTAACACTTTGGAAAAAATAAAGTGTTTATTTCTACTAATTTATGAACAGTGTCGACATGAGACCATCTCACTTTGAATAAGATAAGTGTTTATTCGTACTAATTACTGTTAATGGTATTACTGATTACAATTTATGGTATTACTCGTTATTACTTATTATATTAACGACTATAATAAAATCATACATATAATATTATTTTGTATTAAAATTTTAAAAAAAATACACATGAAAAAATGGAAAATAAAAAAAAAAGTAAAAGGAAAAAAAACGAAGAAATTAAAAGTTTGGAATAAAAACTGAAAATGGGAGAAAAAGAGGAAAGGGAAGAAAACTTAGAAAGAAAAAAAATCAAGATTTTTGCCTAATTTCGATAGTTTTTTTTTAAATTATGTTTTACGATTTTTTTCTAAAAATATGGATGATTTGATGGTGAATCGACGGTAACTCGGTAATGACTTGACTACAGATTGTAAATATACAAATTAAGGTTGATTTTATTATATTTTGTGTAAATTAATAAAAAGATAATATAGTATTTTAAATGTAATTACTTTTTTAAAAAAAATTTTGGGGTGAACTCATAAAATGAGGGGTGTAGATAAACGTGGTAAAAAATAATAATTTAGGGGTGAACTCATAAAATGAGCGGGTGCACATAACCGTGATAAAAAATGATTTGGGGGTGAACTCATAAAATGAACGGGTGCAGATAACCGTAGTAAAAAAATGATTTTTGGGTGAACTCATTAAATGAGTGGGTGTAGATAAAATATAAATAAAAAATTAAAATTGGTGTGTACCGATATCTTGCATGTACTCGAGTATCACCCTACAAATTAGGGTTGGATAATATAGTCCTTTAAATGTAATTACTCCATTTAAAAAAAAAATCTTCTGAGGTGAACTTATAAAATGAGCAGGTACAGATAATCGTGGTAAAAAATAATTTTGAGTGAACTTATAAAATGAACGATTGCAGATAACCATGGTTAAAAAATTATTTGGGGTGAACTCATAAAATGAGCGGGTGCAGATAACCGTAGTAAAAAAATAATTTGAGGGTGAACTAATTAAATGAGTAGGTGTAGATAAAATATAAATAAAATAATAATTTAATTCAATTAAAAAATCTAATTTTACGTTCGTATTGTTTAATTTAAATAATATTATTATTAATTTTAATAAAGGATAAAATAGTAAATAATAAAATAAAATTTAAATAATTATTTTAAAATATTAAAAAAAGGCAACAGGTATCAAGTTAGGGCGACATAGAGCGATGCAATTTGACATCCGAACTATTAATAGTCCAGGCGATACAAAAACTATCCTAAGAAAATCCCGAAAAAGTTTAGAAAAGTTATTCAAAGGGATTAATTAAAAAGTCTTGAATGGGCAAAAATGAGAAATGAATTAAAAAAATCAATGAAATAGAAAATACTAGTTTAAAACAGTAAATAAACTCAACATGCTGGAAAACGTTGAAATTTAGGGCAATTATCACTTATGTCACCTTGTGGACGATGAGTTAACTCGAATTTTCGTTGACTTTCAAAAAAGGTATTATATATAATATAATTTTGAGCACAATTCCAAAAATTACGTATGTTTCAACTCATGTCGAGTATTGATGACTATGCGTTGGTCGTTATTTAACCGTCATGTGCAATGTGTTCACATCATTCCCCTAGCAAACATCACTAAACTACTTAACCAACTTTTTTTTAACATATAAGTACTAGTGTTGTGATCCAAAATTCTTCGACTTGATGGTTGTGATCCAAATATATGTACTGAGTAAAAAAGGTTAGCAGGAATTTGGTCATAGTCACTCAAATCATTTTAGGTCATTGACTTATGATCGATTGAGTATCCATTGTACTCAGTTTAATACAAATTTTTTGACTGTTAAAAAAAAATACTTTCTACATTCACCAAATGTAGTTCCATTGGGGTGGGGCACAAGTTTTAAGAAAAATGTAGATAAAGTAAGGGTATTATAGGGTATTGTGGGGTCCATTTTGAATAAAGTGATTGTTTGTGAATAAAGTTGATGACAAATTGATTGAGTAATTAAGTGATGGTTGAAGGGTGATAGTTTTCATAAAATGTACGAGATTACATTTAGTGGACAATGAATATAAGGCAAATGGAACTATATTTCGTGGAGGAGTACTTAGTGTAACTTTTCAATTGAGTATAAAATTATAATATTACCTTGTTAATTGTTATAACAAAAATAAAATAAAAGGTAAATAAGTTGGTGGGGGGTTTGAGAATAAGAGAAACATTTGGGGCATAAACGAGAACAAGTTACATACATGTCACAATCATTATAGGAGGCCACGCGGAGAAATCTACCTTTGCAAATTACAATTATGGCCCTGCAAAGCCAATCTGAGGGAACTCGAGGGACCGGTTCAAATGACCCCACGAATTATTTTCACTTTGAAAAGCCGCCCACGCCGGTCCAACCGGGTGCTTTTTAAAAGTTTGACTCATAATTCTAGTGGGTAATTAAGTCTCACTAATCACCATTAACAACTAACTAGCGATATTTACTTTATATTAGTGGGGGGTGGGTCCAATAATTGTAATAATGATTGACCAAGTCAGATTAAATTCCTACTTTAGTCCCATAATTTAGCTTTATGGGGACTAAATGGTACTTTATGATTTGTAACTTAGTGCAATTTCGTCAAATTGATGGGATACGTAAGTTTCTTCGTTTGTCTGGATTTGAATAAATTCAATCATTGGACTTAAATATTTAGATAAATAGTAAAAAGAAATCTAAAAACGCTAGCGAACGCGCAGTTTTGTTGAAATTATCATATCAATTTTAAGAAATAAAATAATGTTGTATTATTATATTTAAAAAAATTGTTCAGCCATGAAACAAATCTTATTGTTTAAACCATGTAAGACGCCTCTTGTGACAAATATATATAGTTTATGCAAAAAGTCTTCTTTGCCCGTTCAAAAAAAATTATATTAAAAAAATGGGAAATATGGGTATATTGTGATATGAATTATATTGATTTTTTTATAAAGATGAGGTAGCAAATGAAAAAAAATGGTTTAGTACTGTTAAAGGTTAAAGCTATATTCAACTTTTAAATTAAAATGAAGTTGAATATGGAAAATAAATTGTTTCACATGAAGCAATACAAATTCATCAAATAATCAAAAATAAAAACGAGCAATTAGAATCAATTGGTAAATACGGAGTATGTATTTGGATAAAATATATAATTATCACCCTACACTGAGCAAGAAACAGTTAGTAAACGAGTTAAAAGAGGAAAGATAGAGTAGAATAATTATGGTGTGACTAAAAATGAAATTTTTGTTAAATAAGAATATCTTAAAGAAAATCGATGGAAATAATTAAATTAAGAAAAAAAAAAGGTGAAAATAGATAAAATAACAATTGTTCGAAATAAAACTTATAAAGCAAGAGTTAGGCGGTATTTATATTACGATGGGCAAGTAGTTTGTTTGAGGTTGTAACATTAATTCCTTGTGATGATTATAAATGCATATCATTATTTTTCATAAATTTATTCATAACTATACGTGTCAATATGTGGGTGGTCATGATAAATTTGTTGTAATATAATATTATTATGTCATTATTTATGTCTACAAGGAATTTTTAGGGATATTATAAAATACTCCTTATAAAGTGGCATAAAGCATAGAATTTCATACTTTTAGACAATTATTATTATAGTGTTTTCTTTAGAAAATAAAGCTAGTATTTTGTTTGTATTAGTTATACATCTTTTCGAGAATTTTAGCCCACATGTTTTTGTGGTCTCCACTCTAATTGCGTCGTATATATACAAATTGACCAAGTATTCAATTTCTAGATTAAATTAAGTAATTAATAGCATGACATCAACACTGTTATACTAGTACAAATACAAGTCAATACACCCTCAAGTCAACACTCAAGTCAATACATATATGACCTGGTGTAAGTGTAAATAGACGATCTTATTAAATGTGTATGTAATGTGAGCAATATTTTTTAAAGAATAAAATTTTAATATTTATTTTTCCTCGTAAAAAATACTGTACAGAATATTTATACTGTGTTAACATACAGATATACAGATCGACGGTCATTGCATGACGGCGTTACAAAATTTTATGTCCTAATTTTTAAATTACATAATCATATATTTTATTTTTGACGTGTGCAGAATCATAGGTCTCATCATGTATTCATGTTGGGGTATATACCTCCAGGATTGTTAGATACACTTCCCCTTCACTTTTATTAATTAAATATTCATGTAAAATGCTTGTTTTACTCTTTTAATAAAATACAAAAAGATAGATACACTCCCTTCAATTTAAATTAACCCTAACCCTAATTTGAGGGGTAGCCGCCGCAGCACCTCCTACGACCACTGTCGCCCAAAATAAGTTTAGAAATTTAAAAAATCAAACTTGGAAATTAAAAAAAAAAACTTTATTTTCGACGACAAATCAGAGTCGATCAAAAACACTTCGGTCGACACTGATTTATCGACCAAAAACACTCTGGTCGACACTGGTTTGTCGACTAAAAATACTCTGGTCGATAAGATATAGTCGAAAGAAATTTTTCAAAATAAAAACATTAAAATTTTCGACAGCAAAGGCTCGACAATAAACACTTTCGTCGACAACAATTTGTGGACGGGAGTGTTTATTGTCGAGTCTTTGTTGTCGAAAAAAAAAAAAACACACACACACACCTTTGCGCGGTGGAGGCTGGCAAAGGGGGGAGGGGTGGCGTTGCTTGGGGTAGGGGCGGCGGCGGTGCTGGGCAGAGGGAAGATGGTCGCCGCCGCCTGTTATAGAATAGAAACATAAAAAAAATTACCTGCGTGCGTTCGCGGCGGAGGTTGGTGAAGGGGAAGGAAGGGGCGAAGGGCGGCAACGACGCTAGGCAGAGGGAGGATGGCCGCCGCCGCCTGTTATAGAACAGAAAGAGAAAAAAACGGCGAAGGGAGAATGGCGGCAACGCTGAAGGCGAGGGGTGGCGGCGTGGAGGCAAAGGGCTACGGCGACGGGCGGCGGCGGTTTTGAGGAAGGAGAAGGGTGGAGAAAGAATGAGATGGGAAAGAAGAAAGGAAGAAAATTAGGGTTTTAATGTTAAAATTAATTTTTTTGTGGGGAGTGTATTTATCATAGGAGATTTTAAAACAAAGGGTATAAAAGGTATTTTGGAGGAAGTGCATCTATCTTTCGTCTATAAAGGGAGGAGTGCGTGTATCGGGGAGTGCATTAAACATACTTGGAGGGGTATATACCCCACGCCTAAAATTAAGGGGGGTGTATTGGTTGTAGATTCTATAGGATTTTTTTGGACTTTCAAAGTCTAGGGGTATTCAATTTGGATTTTAAAAAGTCTTTTAAAATTTTGAGGTATTCAATACGAATTTTAAAAAGTCTTTAAAAATCTTTAGGTATTCAACCGTTTATGGATTTTGTTGGATTCTACCCCAAAAATATAAATAAATTGCATTATCCAAAATCTCTTCTAAAAACAAGAGATTTCAACGGTTTCTCTCAAAGAACTCTGCAGACGAAAGATCAGAAGTAGGAATAGCAATATTGACCCGACCCGCGAGCTTTGGATCAAGTCATATTCGCACCGTATTAAGTATGGGTCGGGTTTGGGTCTCATGCCCGACCCGCGGGTATCCGACCCGCCCGAATTAATATATAAAATTTATATATATATATTTTATTAGTAAAATACTTTATTTATATATATTTAATATTAATTTAAAAAAAAAAAACATTTCACATTTAAAAAAACTCTTTGTGTCAATATCCATATAAATCAATAAAGAAAGTAGTCAAACTCTGCATGAACTTTATGAATTTTAAAAATTTATGTACTTTTTGAAGTCCAAAAAAATTCAATAAAATCTCAATTAAATACACCCTCCTAAATCTAAAAAAGAATAAGAAAAACCAACCAAATTTATTAGGCCCAAATTAAACTCGAAGGCTACATGCGATAAAATATGCCCAAATTAAAATGGGCCAACAGAGCATCTCAACACACGATGATTAACTAAGGGCGCGGTTATACACACCAATCTATTGATTACACCCACCAAACATTTTTTTTATCTTCCAGGACTTGTAAAATGTCACATTTACCCCTTGTGTGAAATTAAAAAAAAAAAAGGAAGATGAGTACACCCACTCATTCCATTTCATACAGAATCATCCCCACCATCAACACCAAACACAAAAATATACTTCAACAAAAAAAACTACTAAAAAAACAACAAAATTTCAACAAAAATAAAAATAAAAAATTTCTTAAGGTGTTCAAAAATATTAACAAAACAAAGTTAAAATGTTCGAAAATCTTTACCCAACAAACTTAATATGTCCAAAAAAAAATCATGAACAATTTTCATTTGTACGAAAAAAAAGATCGGACATCTTGTTCGAAATTTTTTCCCCAACATATACAAATTGGAATTTTTTTCCCAAACATATACAAATTGTTCGAAATTTTTTCAAGAACAAACACGAGTTGTTCGAAAATAATATCACAAACTGAAAAAACCCTATTTTTTTTAAAAACCCTAATTTCTAAAATTTCAGAAACCTAACCTTACCTGAAGCGGCGGCGTTGGCGGGCAAGGGGATATGGTGGCGGAGAGGAACGAGGGAGGAGGAGTGCGAACGGTCGCGTCGCTAGGAGGAGAGCGGCGGCAGCCGCATCCTTCTTCAAAGCAGCGGCGTCGCTGCGGCGACGGGAGGGAGATGGCGGCGGAGAGGAGAGGACGGAAGAGGGGTGCGAACGGCGCGCCATTGGGAGGAGGGCGACGACTGGAGGGAGGGGGCGGGCGGCAGCGCAGAGTGGAGGGAGGAGAGGTGGGCAGCGGCGGCGCTTGGGAGTGGAGGTGGGTGGCGGCGGCGCCGATTGGGAGGGAGGACAGAAGAGGGGTGCGAACAGCGCGCCGTTGGGAGGAGGGCGTCGTGGGGGCGGGGGCGAGCGACAGCGCGGACTGGAGGGTGGGGAGGTGGGCAGCGACGCCGCTTGGGAGTGGAGGTGGGCGGCGGCGGCGCCAATTGGGTGGGAGGGGGAGGTGGGTGTCTTTGTGTGAAAATGTGAGAAATGGAGAGGATAAGGATTTAATTAGGGTTTGAAATGAGAGGGGTGTTTTTTGAGATTTATGTGTGGGTGTCCTCATCTTAGGGTGTGTGTCCTCATCCGGTGGGTGTCCTCGATAGGTTGGTGGGTGTGTATTAAGGGACTGACTATTTACACAAAAACCCATACACAGCCCCATCCAATGTAATAATATAATAATTATACAAAAATACCATTTTAGTAGAAGGTATCATAGTACATGCACCCTTTTACTGAACGTACCCTACTTCCACACTTTCTGCAGATAAAAAATAAAATTATCCACCACTACTTCCAACTGCAGCCGTCACCACTTTTGACATCAAATATCATCCGAATAAAAAAAAAAAACTCAGAAACTCAAAAAAAAAAAAAAATTATAATTCTCGACACACCAGAGTCGACCACGAATGAGAATGTAAAATTCATTCTAGACACCTCCAATTTTTTTTTCAACCAATGTACAACATGGATAAATACAATAATAATATATGATGGTCCAAATCCATAAAAGAAAGTCCATCATAATATACAAACACAATTAAGTGATTAACAATATAAATAATGAATAATTAAATATAATATTGCCCCCTCGTCAAAATTAAAGGATATTATATTGATCTCACCTCCACGTGTCATCTTCTTATTGGACGTCACATTTTACCCACATTAAATTTTAATTTTCAATCAATATTATAACTCCTTCAAGACTTTTATCTACTTAGGATTTTATTTTTTTATTCGATCGCAACCTATACTAAATGAATTTTATATTATGTCTATGCAAGGGCAAGAACAAGAACAAGAGAAAGTCCAACTATAAAATTTAAAAAATCAACCCTGAATGTAGCACATTCATGTGCCATGATATTGATACGGAGTACTTTTTACAAAGTTAATTGAAAATAAAATGATAAGTAGACAAAATAAATTTTTAAGCATGCATATAGTCCCACCACATTAAAACAAGTTTGAATAATTAATAACATCAACGATAACCTTCGCATCTCTCTCGATTATTCCACGTTCAAAACTCATACTCTTATTCAAGATTGCTGCAAAATCATAATCAATGGGTCGTGCGACCCCTGTACTATTAAGGGACTCAATCATATTCAAAATTATCTCTTTGAAACTCTCGCACAGTTTCCCTCGACGTTAACCACAACAAAAGAGTAGTTCACAAACAAATGACAATTATTTTCCATGTCTAATCCACACATCATGCAACTATCTTCTTTATGAAGAAAATGTTTTCTTTGTTAGGAAGGCAATCTCGATAAGCATGTCAAACAAAAGATGGTTTGTAGTATTTTTCGACCACACGTTCTTTGTACTTTATAATCAATGTTATATTTTTATAATAATTGGTGTAAAATACCAAAAAAATAATTATTAAGATTACAGTCGGATAAAAAATACTTCGTGTGTCTCATGATTCTTTTATGTGTACAACCTTATTTGATAGTCAACTCAAATGAGCTTTTAAGTTTTATCAAATAGGTTGTTGATAGTCAACTCGAGCTTTTAAGTTTTACCAAATTGTTTCGAAATCGTCAATTGAATAATTTTATCCTATTAAGTATTAATGCGTAAATAAATATGTATATAAATTTTGAATTTCCATATAAATAAATTATGAATGCCCTAAGCCCAATAAGATACGAAAGCGCCAACACTATAAATACACACAACACGAACTCTATTACGCACACTGCGGAAACTTTCTTCATCAACTTAGCTCTTTTCGAGCTTTAATGGCGAAAGCCCACGGGTAGAAACAACTGACAAATTCAGGGGAGCGTCTCAAAGATCGCTTTCATTATCGTCGGCGAGAAGCGCCGTCAATCGGACCTCCGCCGTCCGCCTCAGGTCCTTTATCTTCTTTTAGGAAAAAAATTGCGAGTTTTTTTGTTATGGGTTTGATCATGGTGTTATATATTGTCATTGTCTGTTTATGTGTCCTGCAATCGAGAAATCAAGATTATATTCTGAGATTCGATGTAGTGTGTTCTGAGTCGTATGTTTGACATCTGTTCGATCAAATGCTTCTTTGAGGATTGCAGCTAATTGATGAGTTTGATGTTTGTCTCAAATCTCTGCACACTGTAAAGCATAGTTCTGTTTGTCTGTGATCAATGCGGTGATTTAACCTTGATTAATCATAGAGTAGATGGTGGACTAGGACTTAGCAATTGTTGTGATTGATGTTCATAGTTTTTCGAAATCGTTTTGATTAAATGTTAATATGTAGGGCTGTGCTTAAGCTTGATTGAACAAAAGGAAAATGAAGAAAACTTTGGAGTTGGTTTCGTCTATTGGTATCATGGGGCCAGAGATTGCTATCAATTTAGGGAAGCCAACTTCCCAGTTCATCAAATGGGATGACTCTGTTTCTTCTTGGGAAGAACACGATGCTGAGAGCGACGGGGATTGCCCGTCGGATAGTTTGGTGATGTGCCTCAATTCAATTGAGGAAGCTCTACAGAAAAATGATGACTTTATTACTGAAAGGGATAGACCTTTCTATGCAAATCCATGGGGGTTTGAGTTTTGGAGTTATTACGTAAGTGGAAAAGATGTACTGGAGATGGATGGATCTGATTCAAAAGTCCAGAAAATCGCTTGGATAACATCAACTGCTGCTGATATTATCTCAACGAAGGAGGACGAGGGTGTCTCGTTTAATGGTCCTTTTCTTTTATATCTTGTACCATCACAGGATAAAATGTACGAGGTTGGTGATTATCCTTACTTATTTTTTCTTTGCAGTTATGATCACTAAGAATATGTGGCTTTTTTTTCTTTCTTTTTCTAAGTATTGTTTGATTATGGTAGATCTAGCTCTATGTGGAGGTGACTAATACCTATGCTAATATAGATAATTCAGTTTTGTTAGTTCAGTTGTCTGACTTGCTTTGAAAGCGTCTTCTGAGTGTATTACATTATGCTAATGGCCATATAATCAGGTATTCCGAGTCTGCAAGCCTTTGGGGTTTGCTGGAATATATGCGTTTACTTTGCATTCAGATGCTTCCGTAGATCATCAAATCAAGAGGTTAGCACCCTCGTTGTTTCCTTAATCTATAACAGAGGGTGATATAAGATAAGAGATTGTTACTAAGTTACAACTTATGAATGTTGTATTTCCAAGCTTTTCTGCTGGTATTATTGCTTCGTCACTGATGATACCTACTTCTTATAAACTAGTTTTCTGATTGCAACATGGTATCTCCCTTTCCTTATCGCTTATCTGATCAGATTAAATCTTGCAGTTTAAAGAGTTCCGAACCAGAGTTTCTCATCTCCACCCCTGAGAGGCTTTTGGAGCTTTTGTCCTTGAAGGCAATTGACCTATCTGACTTGTCCTTATTGGTAACTTTAATTTAGTTAGCCATCTTTGTTTTGAATAATCATTTTTTCCTTATACATATTTCGTGTGCTATTTTTTTTTTTGGTTTATTCATATTCATACTTATTTAGTAGTTATGCTAACAACAACAATGAATTAAACCTTTATCCACTTTGTGGGGGTAAGTATACGGAAATATGGATCATATCTAGACTTTTTATTTGGTTGAGACACGTGGTGTTTAGTACGTAAAGCCATTAGTTAAGGCTGCTCATTGATGAAGCCCTAATTCCTAATGTTCTTTACTGTCTGTGTTATAAAATTACATTAAAATTGCCTCAAATTTTAATCTGATTTCTCTCATCATTATACTGTTATAGGTTATTGATGGACTAGAAGCCCCTTTTGAAGACACTTACCTCGATGCAGTCAAATCCGTACGCCAATTCATCTCAGGAAATCCTCAGATTGCTGTTTTCTGTGATAGCAAGAATGATTCCTGCAAATGAGTTCTTTCTACTTGTATCCAATTGTGAAGTTAGACATGTTGCCTGCAAGCTTCTCGATGTTAACGGTATGTTCTTATGCAATTGCATGCATATATTGTTTCTGCTGTAGTGAGGCACACCTCGTGATTTTTACTGCCTTCTAATTCTCCTTCTCATATCAAGTTTTGAAAATGTTGCAGGCTTTTGAATTTGCGTGTCAACAAGTTCTTTCCAGTAGATACAATTTTGATAAAGGTCTTCGGTATCTGGTGCGCTACCGTGTGACTCCATTTTTGGTCATGAATAAGAGGTGAGTTCGATTTTTCTGAAGACTTGGCACTTGAAAGATCTTCACATTCTATAGACAATGCAACAAATACAAGTGAAATGTTGCTTTCAGAAACACTGGGATTCTTTAGCAGTAATAAGTGAGTTCTGCTAAAGCCCTTTCCTTTTTATATTTAGATAAGTTATAATGAAGCTTTAATATATGAGTACTTTAAATAATGGAAGACTGCTTCTTTATTGGTTAGGAATAAAATAACAATTTAGTAAACTTCTAAAGAATCTAGGTAGGTTATTGTTGAGAGTTTCCAATACATTTATCAAATCCTAAACATATTATGTTTTCTAAGTAAAAAAAAATATATATATATATTAAGTTGTTGGAAAAATAAAGAGTACAAAACTAAAATTTATTGACAAAAAAATGAAATATAGATCATACCTTGATTGGAGGTAATACATAATCTCAAATTTATAAAAACTGGCTTGGAAAAAGGAAGGAAAATATTAACAGTCCCAAGAAAAATGGAATTTTAAGCATATGTTCAATTTAAATAGTAATAGCAATTAAATGAATCAGATTTAGTTCGATAATAAGTGTAACCGAATACTATATTTTTAAACATTTAATGATATTATAAATTTACAATGATGTATCAAAATAATTATTGCTATTAAATATTAATTAAGTCTATTAAATTTGAAAAATTACATTCATTAAGCATTTCAAACAAACAGAATACAAACCAAGAAGAAACAAAGAGGTGCAGTATAATTTTTTTATTCGATATAAACATAGATTATAGAGATTATTTAACTATATTTAATATTGCTTCATTGCTTATAATAGACTTCTTCTGAAATTATTAATGACTATTTTTCTGTGAAAGTATAGTAGTAATTATGATACTGAATATATATTGGTAAATTAATTTGGAATTTTATGATTTTATTTTATACGATCCATAATAATGACTATAACATACCTTTGAAGAACAGTTCTATTTTTTTATCAGTTTATGTATATGGTGTAGTTATTTTTCAAATTGAAATCAGAATATGAAATTGAAATATGAATTTCTTGCCATCGAGATCTTTCTAAAAATTGAAATATGAATTTCTTGCCAAAATTAATAAAAAAATACATTAAAATTTGAAAAAAATAAAAAATTATTAAACTTATTTGGAAATTTTATTATAATTATAAACTAGCTTCTACATTTCATTAAGAATGTCCAAAGATGTTTTTCCGACCAACTTAACAATAACTACATTTCATTAAAAATACTTATTTCTCTTTTATATATAATACTAAAATCCAACTCTAGGGTTATTTTTCTCTTTTATATTTTGTGTTAATTTTAGTGTAAATTTAGTGTTTTTATATAAAATCTTAACATTATATTTTAATTTTTATTTTTTTTTAGAAAAATTGACCTCAAATTCCAGTAGACTAGGCGACTTTTCATTAATGTCGAAATTTCTGATGTGAAAGAGTTTAGGAATAGGTAATATTTATTTAAACTCTTATTAAATTAAACCTACATGGTAGCGTAGAGGATTAATTACAAAATCTTTCCAAAATTGAATTCTCAAGTTATAAGATTTTAAAATTTAGGGATGAGGATATCTATATCTATATATATATAAAAACACAATAGTCTGCTAAAAATAGTCAATTCTACTTTCCCGCCCATTTGTTTTTACCATATTTGGAAATTCACTTTTTTATTAATGCACATCTTAAAACTTGATTGCTTTATTTATTATTATTATTTTAAGGCCCGCCCATTGATTTTAACAGTATTACTCTGTATTTATCTGCCTAGAAAAAAAGATACAAACACAGAAGCAACTTTTCAAATTCAAATCTTTTCAAATTCAAATCTGCTAAAATGGAGATGAGTTTTGGTTTATTTTATGAATGCATCTTTTTATATTCAGATACTTCATATAAAGTATTTGAAAATACTGATTTCTGCAATTTCATTTCCATTTTTTTCATCTTTCTCTGATAATCTCTGTCTCTTTCCCTTCCACACTTTTTACATTGGTCGGAAAGCTTTTTTCATAGCTTTTTTCAGATCTTCTCTCCACGGAGATCCTTCTTCATTCTTCTTCTTCTTTCCAGTTTTCACATTTTTATAATGTTTAGGTCTGACCTGATGTCATTTGGATGGATCCGCCGCTGAAAATGCACGACTGTTTGGTGAAGCTCAGTCTGGACGAGAATACATCATTAATGGTGAAGAGACGAATTTTAATGGGCGTTGTCTCCTTTGGATGGGATAAAGACGATGACTGTAAGTTTAGGATGAAGGTGAGTATATATAGGTTGTAATCGATTTGAATGGATATATGCTGTGATTTTGATTTATTAGAGTTTTTAGTGCCTTTTGTTTTATGGAATTTAATAAATTGGAGTTTTCTTATCATTACTATATCTATATAATAACAGGATAATTATTTCTGAAAAAATATACTACTCTTTATTATGTCCAGAGCCAGCCAATATGCTTCTTGAAATTGCTTCTGCTGCTTAAAACGAGGCTACTGTTGAGTTTTTTTATTTTGTTCAACAATTCAAATTAAAATCTGTAGACAAGGAAATTTATTTCCATTTCTTGGTTTTGCTGAAAGATCAATTTACAGATTTGGGAAGGTGGGTAAAAAATGGTTCAATTTTTTAGTTAATTACTATAACTTTTTTCTGGTTTTTTTCATTTTTGTGGATTCTTACAGTGGTTGAAGAAAACAAAGAGGAAAGCCCTGTTTACTTGGAGAAAATTAAAGAAGGTATAGTTAGTTCTTCACCCTCTATATAATTTCTTGAATTTTAGTGAGATTTTACTAATGTAATTTGTTCTTTGCTGCAAAGGTCAGAATTGTTAGTGCATTAGATGTCATTTTAACTCTACCAGGTTTAGTTTATTTGAATAAATCTGCATAAATTTTCATTGAAATTCTTTTGGGGCTTTAATTTTAATTAGGTTTAATTTATTGAGAAGAAGATTTGATTTTTTTTTTGAGAAGAGTTGAAGTTTGAAGGCTATGGTTCTGCCCCTGCTCAGAAGTAACACATTCCCTTCAATCCGATTTTTGTTTCAGTTTCTTCTTAGTTGAGGTTGTGTAATTTTTTTGTTTTGATTCAGTTTTCGCCATAGTAAAGGAGTTGTATATTCTATAAATGAAATGTTTGTTGTAAATTTTACAGTTCCCAAAGTGTAGGCTCGACTTGGTATTGTTTTAAACTCAAACCCTGAGCTTCGGTTCTCTCTTTATGCATACACATTTGTGATGGCAGAGAAGTCCAAAAATTTGCTGTTGCTTGGAGCTGGAGTTATACTGGGTTCTGCTGCTACCCTTGCTATCCTCAAACTTCTCCCAAGGTACATCTCCCATCTCTCTCTCATTTTTGTTTTTGCCGACTTTAGTTTCTGATACTAGAGGGGTTACTGTTATGATTTGCCTCATAAGCTTGATATTCTTTTTTGTTTTTTTCTTTATCATTTTTGTAGATGGTTTGGAAGGCATTGTGGTAATGTGGAGGCGATTGAGCTGAAGGGTATGCATTTTGTTTGTAATCGAGTCCTAACTCCTAATCGAAATACACCTAATTTCATATTTTTCTCTTTTCTTCTCTATAAATTCAAGACTATTTAAAAATATTTTTGGCAATGTTAGTTGATTCTTTTTTTAATCTTTCGATCGAATTATATATGGAAGATGATATTCACATTGGGATGCAACTGTTGGTTATTATTATAAGCACTTATGCTCCAAAGTAGAAGTGTGGTTGGTGATTTTGATTATCTTGCTTGAATATTTGTCTACTGAGGCAGCTGAAACTCTGTTGTCAGGTTGAATTTTTTGTGATCTTTGATAGTCTTTGTTGAGTTCATTAAATATAGAATTGCATGGAACTGTGTAGTCTTGAAACTGTGATAACACTTTAGAATTTAGGGGTTTATGTTTTTTTTATTATGGTAGTTGACTTGGCTGCTTTTCTCTGCTTACTTTATTTCTAAAGCAGGTGATTGTTGAAGGACTTTTCATGTTAATTTCCCAGCAATTCGAACAAAGGGTTCCATTTATAACCTAAAATGTTGTAGTAGTAGATGAAGGTGAACCGATTTTTATGTTTAGTTTTTTTAAATTAAACACTAAATTAATACTGATGGGTTATCTATTAAGATTTTGATGGTTTTAATCGATCTACGACACTTTCAGTTGCAACATAATCTTTGTTGCTTGGTTTATTTCAGTTGAAATGGTGTTTGCTATTCAACTTTGAATTTAATTTGATTTTCAACAGATTTGATATGAATTCGAGGGTAATCATTTGCTTCTTAAAATCAATCACCAACTTGAACCCGAGGTAGAGATCTCCACACAAGAGGTTTCATGGATTGCAATATCATCGTGAGGTAGTATTCCAACTAATCATGTTGCCTTTTTTAATTGTTTTTACTCAGATGGGCATATTAGAATTAGATCCAAGGAGGATGATCTTTAATTTAGGGAGTTTTAGAATTGGTTAAGTGGAATCTGACTAGAAAATATCTTATTCTTCAGTGTGTTATAAGGGGAAATAATGTATGTTAAAAGAGGATTTTTGCTATGTTCTGTTGTTTCACAATTCAAATTCATAAGCATGATATGCAATATTAGCTAAATGATTCTACGATTTGCTCATATCATGTTAGGAGGTTATTGTAAGTTTGTATGCGAACTCCATCTCTTACACATATGATTTGTTAGTGTTATTCATGAAAACCCTTCAAACTAGAGTTGATTTCAGAAGTACATAATCTCTTCAATCTTTGGTAATGTTTCAAATTTAGAAGAACTTGGATGCACTGCTTGGAAGTCTTTTTTTTTCCGTATACACAGGTAAATTTTAATAATTTTGTATATTGTGAGTTGGTGATTGATCTCACTGTATGTGTTGCCATCTCAACTTGCCCAATGAGTTTATGACTGTATGGTGTCAAAACTCACTGTAATCACTTTATTTTTTTTCTGAAAATGACTCACTCTTCATCTGTACAACATCCACATTTTTCTTGAGTTTTGAAGTTTCTTTTTTTTTTTTTTTTGACGGAGAGTTTTGAAGTTTCTCACTACATGTGTATTTTACATATTACATGTCTTAGTCCGTGAAAACATAATTGGTATGTAATTGCATAAATTGTCATATGCAGGAGTAACTAAGAAGACCACTTTGTAAAAAATGAAAAAGCAAAAACTGCTGAAGAAGAGAAGAGAGAAAAGAATGGAGAAAGAGGCAGACAGATAAACGAAAAGAATTTTAAAAGGCAAATTTTTTGTAAGATTAGAAAACTTAAAAACACAGATAGAGAGTGTCACGTATTAAATAGAATGATTTAGTAGCATTTAAGGGAAGATTATTTTATATGCACTATAACATTGTTTTGGAGAATCCCCTACTTCTAAATAGATGAGACATATGGTATGTAGAGGAGCTATGTATTTATTTTACACTTCTCACTTTCATATTCTGAGTGCTATTCTTCTAAATTATACTACTTTGCCTCTATAAGATTTATACTTTCTTTTTTGTCTATCCCACCTAAAGAACTTTTTTACATTTTCTTATTCATATATCTCTCTATTTTTTCTATTCTCCCTACTTTTTATTATTTTTCTTTATCTCAATTACCCTATACACATTTAATACTATATTTTTTAATATATGTGCTAGAAGTTTATGTAGGCCTTTGAAATAGACTGAGGTAATATTTGAATACGTTTTATATTGATGTATATATACTAGAAAATTACAAATGTATATTCTATATTAGTATCAATTTAATTATGACCTTCACAATTATTGTAAAAAAATTCAATCTTTAATCCTATTGCAATTTGATATGCACCTTTTTTTCTCCGATCAGCAATCGATTTTTACATATTTTTACTTGCTGAAATTCGCCACGTCAAATCACACATATTTTTACTGTTCAATGTCCAGTAGACATTATAGTGTATTTGATTACTATTTATATTTTAATTAGTTATGACTAATAATAAAAATATAACGAATATACTTTATTTAATATTATTAAGAGTTATAATAAGTTTTATTAATATTCTTTACATCACAAATTATATTCTCATATTATACATAAGCGTGGACACAAATAAATTAAATTGAGTCAATTTTTTCAATTTATAAAACTAAGTTTTAATAGTAGCATAATATACATATTTCTGAGTTATAGTTTATTAATAGTAGTATAATATTAATTATTTATTAATAATATTTATAAACCGTGCATCGCACGGGTGAAATACTAGTTGGAGGTAGAGGGTTTTACTTTCGGTTGTTGGTATAGTTGATAATATTTACCCTTTTTTGTACTTATAAATATTTAAGGATATAACAATGTAAATATAAAGTTTGAAAGCATAATGAGTTTCAACACATAGAAGTTGAAAGTCTTAGTTGTTCTGAGTTATCAAATCATTGTTTGGTTTTGAAGGTGGGTCTCTAATACAGAGTACTTATTATGAACATTGATCTAAAGTTCGATTTGTTTAATGAAACTATCGAAGGAAGGACAGTAAAGTATTCATCCCAATTATGATATTGAACGTTTCAAATGTCACAACTATTATTAAGTTTCAAAGAAGATAATTTTATATTCAGTTGTGTTTTTGTTATGACGATAAATAAAAATTAAAGTCAATTATTTTCGATAATAGGCGTGTAAGAGCAAGAGTGAATTGAATTTTGGTGTCCTGATTCAAATGAAAAACTATTCTAAGAGTACAAAAAAATAATATTGTGTACGATAAAGTTTTTCAAAATTTATAATTTTGTATATAAATTCTCTTATGAGAAGTGAGAACCATACCTATGGAGTACATATAACATTCTTAATTATTAAAAGTACTTTTTCAAACTTTTCAATTTGAATATCAATTTAACTAATTTGTACATCATAAATAAATAAATTTTTTTAATCAATTTATGAAATATAAGAACAAAAAAATATGAACGATATAAAATCAATTTAAAATTCTTTTAAGCCCCGTAATACGATGTAGTAATTCTTTTATATATTTAAGCCCCGTAATGATGTAATCTCTATTACTATTAAAATTACTTTGTTTAATCCTTCAAACAGTATAACAAATTTTCAAATTTCTACATAATTAAAAGATTGCTTTATAATTACAATTTTTATTTTTATACTATAGAACAAAAATTAAATTTACTTACTCAAAAATGTATTAAAATATGTAATAAATTTATTTCAACCCGGTGTTAATTAATAATACACCAAAATCAACAGAAAACAAATATCAAAACATTTTACGAATTTTCAAGCTCAATATAATAATTACACATAAAATTTAATTTTATACTCCCTCCATTCTATAATAAGTGTTGTTTTAGTCGTTTTCTCTTGTACACAAATAAGTGTTGTTTTAGAATTTTTACAGTGTTTGTTCCCATTATACCCTCTAATTTAAAAATTATTTAAGACATAAACTTGGAAATAATTAATAAAGCTTGATTAAAGAATTTGGAAAGATTTGAAGGGAATTAATGTAATTAAAAATTTTCTTTATTATTCCTTTTCACTGTCAAAAAAAAAAATATTTATTATTTAAGGGTATACTTATCAATACATATCATTTCTTAATTCTAACAAATTTCATGAAAACAACACTTATTGTATATAAGGGTGAGTGATAGATTGACACATACGCTAAATTCCCCATAAATGGCCACGTTACTTGTTAGCATATTAAACTTCCCTTGTCAAATGCATAGTAATAAACATGATAAACATCCTATTAGTATATAGAAATGGCCAAAAATTACATAATTACTCCATCTGTTATACAATGAGTGACCTTTTAATAGTTTTTTGCACAATTTCTTTCAATTATACTCTCTTTCAATTTTAAGAAAATCCTATAATTTCTAATTTATTTTTATTAACTAATGTACCCTCATGGTAAATCTTCTCTTAATATATAGTAAACTAAAATTAAGAAATGTGATTAGATCTCAGTTATTAATTAAGGATAAACTTGTTAATATATAACTCTTTTTAATTAAAAAAAAAGTAAAAAATTCACTTGTATATGTATTGTACTTAATGGGTAGGTCTTCTATGAAATTGATTTATATAAGAAATTGAGTTTTTTATTACACTTTTTAATTTTAGTGACTTACACTTTTTAAAATAATGTTTTAAGTTATATTGACGTACACTTTTTAGTAATGTTATATTGCACATTTTAGTTATATAGACTTGCACTTTTCAGTAATATTGTGTTGTACTTTTTAGTTATAATGACTTACATTTTTCACTAAAATCTGTGTTGCATTTTTCAATTATAGCGACTTACATTTTTCAGTAATATTGCATTGCACTTTTTAATTATAATAACTTACACTTTTCAACATACACTTTTTTAAAAAAAAAAAAATTAACTTTTGATCAACTCGAGTCTATACAAGACTGTAGCGTACTTAATATACTTACCATACTAGAATTAGAATCTTAGGGGTGATCATACATTATATAATTGCACTCAATACTTTTTTTGTGTATTAGCTTGGAGAAGTAGAATTATGGAGAGAGATGGAAACTATATATTTTAGGAAATTATATTATCTTATAGTGAATGTCTCATAAAAGAAATAAACAATAATTTTGAAGGATATAGAATAAAGGATAATAAATTGAAGACATGTAAAACAAACAACAAATATTAAACTATTAATTCATGAGAAGCACCAAACAAATCTTATAAATTTAATGGACTTAGGTATGGCACCACAATTTTGGTAATAGTCATATTGCAATAACTCAAGATCATGAAGTGGGCCAAACTATCGTGGTCCATGAAAGTGATAATTGCAACTTAACAAACTTAATTAATAAATTAGATCAATTATATCAAATTTAAGATTTTTCTTTAAAAAATAAAAGTAAATACGATTTCAAATTATTAAAAAAAAAAAAAAAAAACATATTTTACCCTGATTTGTGTGCAGCCAACAATGAACACAAATTTTAGAGAGTATCCCATAGAGAAAGTTGGATATCAAATCATTATATATGAGTATTATATTATATTACTCCCACCGTCCAAAGTATATGTATAATTCATTTTTACCAATTTTAAAAAATATTAAGTATTTTGGTATGAAAGTATTGAGAGTCCTTTTATAATAAACGTGATTGTGTGTAAATAAAAAGAATGTTAATTTAAATAAATAATAATTTAAAGGATAATAATAAACATATTATTTTAATTTTAAAACATATATATTAAATTTGCATCAACCAAAATATACTTATTCATCTACAATACTGTTTATATGGTTATATAACTTGTCGTTGTTAAAGTTATGACTATATTAATTTTTGAAAAATTACCCGCGCATTAACTCAAAATTCAAGAATAAAAAATGGCACGAGTCTCTATAACATTAAATAGTCGTTCATTCAAAATAATACTACATCCGTCAAAACTTTATATACAAGTATTTTTTTTGGGAGAATTGTGGAAACCTTCATTTCTGAATTTTTTTTAGGAAAAACTACCACCTCAATTTTTTATTAGTTAGAGCAACAAAATGGGGTATGAAATTACTATTATATCCTTCATTTAACTTATCTCACTTTACCATCTCAAATTTATTATTTTATATTCAAATTTTAAAAATTATTTTTCAACATCATTAATTAATATTATTATTTTATATTTATATTCAAATTTTATTTAAAAATTATTTATTTGTTCTTATTTTTTTAATAGAATTGAGAATTTTTTTTTTTTTTTACTTTTCTTACATTATTTTTTTTTATATTATAAGGCACTTGGAAATTAATTTTCCTTTTTTTATATTATATTTATTTTTTTCAAAAATTATTTACATTCAAATTTTAAACTATAGAATAATTTTTTGTTTCTATTTTTTTTTATTACATTATATTGAGTATATGTTTGTATACATAAATTGCATACGAGCATTATATATTGCATACATGCATTGCATACATGCATTGCATATTGCATATAGACATTGCATACGAGCACTATATATTGCATACGAGCAATAAATATTTCATATACCGAAAAAACAATCCATATTTACAACACGTTGAGTTTATTTAACAAATAATAATTATATTTAATGCTTTAGAAGATAATAATTACTTAAAATGAATTAAAAGTGTGGAATGAATTGTTTTGCAAAAACATCCCCAAATACTAGATAGACACGGTCTATTAATACCGGATAAAATAGATTATTTTTATTTTGAGTACTCCATTAATTATTTATTTTATAGTATTTGGTTGAATGTCATTAATTATTTATTTTATAGTATTTGGTTGAATGAAACTAGAATCTGGGAGTGTATCAAGTGAAACTGGGGGTGCACATCTGGACTAGTAAACCCTAGCCCATTAGTAAACCCATTGGAAGGATAGAACCTAGCCTCTGGCCCTCTACCCTAAAACATGTTTGGCCGCCGCCGCCTTAGAAATCGCCGACACCACCGTCGGCAACGCACAGAGCTCCGCCGCCCATCCATTACAGCAACTAAACTAGCCCATCAGTAATCTTGCAAATCAGACCCAAAGTTAATATGAGCAAAAATTTGGAAGAGAAACTAAACTACTCACACTATTACACCAGTTACAAAGGGCTGCTCAGAATCACCTTCCTGCATTTTTGGAAACCAAACATTCTCATTACATTCATGAACAAATTCGGATTGTTAGAAAGAAGCAATTGGATTGTAACTTACTTTATAAAAGTCTACCAAAGTTTTCTGGTCATACTCGCATTCTCTTCGCTCAAGATACTCCATGGCCGCCTTCTCCTTTTCGGGCCAGGAAAATACATCAGATTTGAAAACATAAAAAGTAATACAAAAAAATCACAAACCCCATCGTCTTCAGTCACCGCCACTCTCACGGTGGAGTTGCAGATCGGCGCCGACGTCGACCAAAGCTACATCCAGGCGGCGGCACCGACGAACCATCGAGGGCAGAGACTTTCTTCACCGGCGTCCACAAATCATCGAGGGCTTCATCGCAGCCGCCACCAAAGTTACGCCCCAGCGCCGCCTCCTTCCCTCCCTCGCTTTTTTTCTTCAGATCTGTTACATCACAACAGCGGCGCCGCTTCTCCCTTGCCCAGCGCCGCCGCTGCCCTGCCTTCCCCCACCCAAACCCTCGCCCCAACACCGCGGCCGCCGTCCCTTCCTCTCGACGCGCAGAGCTCCGCCGCCTTGAGTCGACAAACCACTTCGTCTTGAGTCGAAGACCTCTTCGACTCCCACAGTGTTGCAGATCGGCAACGATCGACCCCTGCCTTGTCTTCGCCTCTTCGCCGATCTCTCTGGCGGCCAAAAAAATCACCACCACCAGCTCGGCCACAATTTCGACGGCCAAGGCTCGATCCAGGCGGCGGCCACGACAAACGGTGGCTGGATTTGAAAATCACCACCACGGCAATGAGAGTTTTGTAAAAAGGAGAGAGAGAATAGATGGAAATTTGAAAATGATGTTTGAAATGGGGAAAAGGGAGGACATATATTAACCCTAGGTTTAAAGATGAAGGACAAGGGCAAAATTGGGATTTCCCATCAAATTTGAAGATATAAGTAATATAAAATAATTGTGGTAGTTTTACACACTAAGGGGTGCTAGATTGAGGTTTTGAGTAAATATTCACATTTTTTTTTAGCTAAATAATCCAATTGAGTTAATGGATTTCCTCAGGTCAGTTTGTGGGCCAATAAAGGATTTTTATTTCAACTTCAAATTTAATATGCACACTTCCATAAATGAAGACATTTATTCTACTTTTTTTTTTTACAAATTTATTTTATACATAAATAATCAATATTTTTTAAAACACATGAAAAAAAATTGTTCATACAAAATGAAGAGCGGAGCCAGAAATATTTTTTAGGATGGACTGAAATGAATGCAATATAAAAAAATAAAAGTAAAATTTTCTTTTACATAAGTTGCAACATACGATTTTTTATTTGATAAAATTCATAAATTTTAAACAATTCTCTTTTAATATTGACAACTCTATAATTTGATAAATTAATAGCTATCCATTTTGTTTCGAATACGCTCTAGTTTGACTTGATTCATTGTTGAAAATGTTTGTTCGTTCGTGGCAGTGATAACAAGAAGTGCTAAAACTAGGTGAATCAGTCTCGTAATCAGAGCATACAGTTGCATCTTATTTGTCTCGACTAACTTTTTAAGTAGTTCAAAAATAGTTGATAAAATCCGATTTTTTTAGAGGTTATTTAATGTAAAGAGTTAAATATGTATATTTTACCAATAGTTTAACAAAAATTAATATGGATTAATGGAGTGAAAATTTTAAAAATGTAGATAAAGTGAATTTGGTGAGGTTTAAAGTAAAATGTAGATAAAAAGGAGTGACAATTTTAAAAATAAAATAACGTTTGAAGGATATTAATTTTGTTGAATATTTTTAGGGAAATTTTGGTCACCCAGTTTTATCTCTTTTCATATTTGGTCACCCACATTTAGTCACTATCAAAATTGGTCACTCAGTTATTATATTTTATCAAAATTGATCACCCTGTTAGTCAATCTGTCATTGACTAACGGAGAAAGAGTTTTGAGCCGTGAAATTTCTCATGCATCTTCCAGAACTAATGAAACAAACGAGAAGCAAGAATGAATTACCAATATTTACATTATATTTATAATAGGTCAGAAGGAATTCTAATGCATCTTCTAGAACGCTTGTTGGTTTACCTTTTATTTTATAGATAATGAGAATTCTTTCTCATGCATCTTCTAGAACATGATTCAATAGAGTAAAAAAAATTCAGTAAGTTTTTATTAATTATTTAACTCATGAATTCATTTTTGTTGGTTTACTTTTTATTTTACAGAAATGAGAAACTGAAGAGAGATAGAATTAAACTTTGTACTCTGTTTTTTGTATAATAATTGGAGATAGAATTAAACTTTGTACTCTGTTTTTCAATTCTTGGTTTCATATTGAATTTGTATAATAATTGGAGATATAAGCTTATTTCAATTCATTTCTCTATTTATAATTATTGGAGCATAATTTGTGGTGAAGATTAATTGTAAAGAATTTTCTAAAATTATCCATTCAAGAAAATTTCATAAACTTATTTTTCATTCTAAATATTTTTCTATTAAGATCATTATTGCAAATTTCTTGAAATGTTAGTCAAACAATTGGGCATTTGAAATTAATTGAAATAAATTTCTATCTCTTGAGTTTCTCATTTCCTAATTATCTATAAAATAAAAAGTAAACCAACAACATTGTTGATTGAATCACGTTACAGGAGATGCATCAGAATTCCTTCTCACCTATTATAAATATAATGTAAATATTGGTAATTTTTGCCATGTTTATTCTTGTTTCTACGTTTGTTTCATTAGTTCTGGGAGATGCATGAGAATTTTTTAATCTGAGGTTTTGAGAAATTTCACGGCTCAAAACTCTTTCTCCGTTAGTCAATGCAGATTGAGTAACGAGTGATCAATTTTTGATAGAATATAATAACTGGGTGACCAATTTTGATAGTGACTAAATGTGGGGTGACCAAATATAAAAAGAGGTAAAACTGGGTGACCAAAATTGATATTTTTTCATATTTTTATATTAAAAGTGTATAAGTAATCTTAAAACGTTTCAATAAAAAAAAAGTGTACATATAATTACGAAATGGAGTATATAGAGAAGAAAAATTCAAAAAATTAGGGTGGGCTGGAGCCCTCCTTAGCCAGCTCCGCCCTTGTACAAAATTTGGACGGGAAAAGAGTAAAATAAATGGTGGATTAATCATTAATTAAACAGCATATTTATCTGGAGCATAAAGTTTATATAACTAAAAAAAAAAGTTGTTCATAAGGGCTTGAGAATGAATTAACCCTCTTCAATGGTGAGAGACAATGACACGATTTATCTCACTATGACCACGGTAACACGAGGGCAATTACGACCCTCACCATTAGCAAGAGTTTTTTCCCTCTCTAATTATAGGGGAGGGCTTTATACCCTTATCAAATCATCAATAAATTATTGAAAATGGCGTAAACTTTATAAATTTTTCTCAAATAAATTTTACAAAAATCTCCTATCAACAATTAAGTATATAAAATTTAAACAATTGAATTTGTATCGAAACAATTTAAATTTTAGCAAACGTTCAAAAGATTTAACATTTTTATAAAAGAATACTGTGTATTGTCAGGTGGTGCTTATTTCTATGTTCCGTAACAAAAGAATTATTTAAATATTCAAATTATAATTAATACAGAGTATTTATTGAAGAATATGTCATTGTGGGAAGATGAACTTCTACACATTTTTTGTATAATAATAGTTTAATTGCATTTTTTGTACGGAGTATTATATATAGAATTAGAATTTGAAGATGAATTAAATTTGGGAACGGGCGCGGACCCGGGCAATATACATACGACATCGTTTTATGGCTTCTGATAAAATATTGCTCAATGTCCCAAATTAGATCATCTTTTTTTTTTTTTTTTTTTTTTTTGTAATTTGACAATAAGTCACATTTTTACTTTAAATCACACCTTTCAAACACCTTAAAATTACACAATAAGGCATTACTTAATTACTCACAATATTTTATTATTTACTTTAGTACTCAAAATTTTTTAATTCCCTCTACTTTATCTTATTTAATACTAATAATAATTTTTATATTAAACCTTACCATTTCAATTTCAACTATTTCAATTTTCTAATAATTTTCGTATTGATCTTCTATTAATAACATTTTACTAAATGTAATTTGTTATTGATCTTTTATTATATTAAATATAGGGGTGTAACTTGTGAGTGAGTCGAGTCAATCGTGAGCTACTCGTGCTCGACTCGGAATTAAGATCGAAATCGACTTGAAGTTAATTGAGTCGAATCGAGTTTTGAGCTACTTGAGTAGCTACCGAGTTTGAGTTCATAACTCGTCTCGAAAGTTCGCGAGTCTAATCGAACTTAAACAATATTTACTATTTTACCATTAATATATCATTTATATTTATATACAAGTAATCGAGTCGAGCTCGAGTTTATTTTAAAAATTATATAGGCATTTGAGTTGAATGGTGCTCGAGTTTATAGAGTTTTTTATGGAGTCGAGTTCAATCTTTAAAATTTTATGTCGAGTTTTGAGTATAACAATCGAGTCGAATTTTGAACTCAATGCAACTTTGACTCATTTCTCATTCCCCCTAATTAAATATAAATATATGTACAACAAAATTTGTGTTTAGTTGAAAAAACTAAAAATTAAAAATATGAAACAAATTAATCAAGATAAATACAAAGCGGCCATCAACCATCTTTTAAAATCCACTCTCTTTTAAAATCATGAATACAACACGACAACGTTTTTAATCACCTAATACGACAACGTTTTTAATCACAGGTGTGCCAGTTGAGGATCCATTCCCGAAAAATACTGTCAAGATTCGTTTCCGAAGAATACTGTGTGGATGATGGTTACGTGACAAAAGAATTATATTAAATATTCAAATTATAATTAATATTTACTTTTAACGGTCATATTTAAATTATAATTAATATTTACTTTTTAACGGTCGAAGAATTGTCAGGTGGTACCTATTTCTATGCTCCGTGACAAAAAAAAATTCTCCATGAAGATTCCGCTTGTTCTATTTTTTTAGAAGTTTACTTTTTTTAGTCCACATCTAATCACTATTAAAAATAGATCCTTTATTATTTTCTAAATTTTGAGCATTTGTACTGAATTTATCATCAATTATGAGTGGGGTAAAAATCACAAATAAAATGTTTTTTTTAGTCTGTACTATAAAAACTGAAGTTAATGGCTAAAAAGAAAAAGAAAGCATATTTATCAAAATTTCGAGACTTTGTTTTTTTAACAATATTTCAATTCCCGATTTTCAATTGAATTTGTATAATAATGGGAGATAGTAACTTATTTCAAAATAGTTATTTATTTGAATTCATTTCCCTATTTATAATTATTCAAGCATGATCATCTACTAACAATTGTGATAAAAATTAATTGTAAAAAAATCTCTAAAATTATCCATTCATAATATTTTAAAAGCTTATTTTCATTCTTTCTTTTCCATTCTAGAAAATTTTCTATTAATAAGATCATTATTGCATATTTCTTGAAACAAACAGCCAAATAATCACCATTATTCAAATTTATCAAGGAATAGATTTATGCTTGCAAGCCTTTTTATGGTAAGATATATAGAAATATGGAGTACAAGTTTTGAAAAAAATGAGAAAACAAGCATAAGTGAATTTGGCGTTGTGACCAATTTTAATAGTGACTAAACGTGGATTGACCAAATTTGAAAAGAAAAAAAGGTAAACTTTGAGAAAAAATGATATTTTTCCTTTTTTATATGAAGTCGTATGTGTTGCCGCAGCTCGACATGGATCCGTTCCCGAGTGAGGGAGCATTATATTTTGAAACATTTATGAGTTTTGCACACGAAAAGTACTTTCTCTATTCACAAAAAAAGTGTAAAAACATCTTACAACTTTACTGCAAATTACCGGACTTAAAAAATGCATTTAGGTGGGACAATTACAAATTAAGTAGTAACTCTTAACAATAATTATGCTTATGTACACATGAAAACTTTTTTCTGCCAAACTCTACACAAATTATCGGCAATTTGCATTGAGTTTAACTAAGAAAATCAGCCCTTAACTTCATACAAATTACTGTAAATACAGCGATTAACAATAGTGGTCGTTATGGTACAAAAATTCAATGAATCCCTCATCAGGCCAACATGCCATAGAATTCAAAAAAGTTTCTCTTTTCGGACGAATAGATCGAGTATAAGAATCCGACGAGTTAATGACGAGAAAAAAATTAGTAATATTAATATTCACGTACTCCACCAACTCGAATGCGCTCGGAATAAGGAGCGAAATGAGCTTATTTAAACTTAGCAAAAAGATAGCAAAAAAATATTCCTACCTGCAAATCCAAAGTCCTAACCATGCACATTTTGTGCCTATTTAAAAAGGAAATACACACTGTTTATTTTACTTTAAAGCAATACTGCTCTTCTCTCTCTCTCCCTCCCTCCCTTTCTCTCTCTCTCTCTAGAATTGCTCTCTCTCTATAAAATTCTACAGTTATAACGAAGGCGGAGAGATTTACCTTTCTGGCATTGACTGGTTTTGGGGCTGATCTTTCATGTTGTACGTATTCAGAAGTTATATATAGAGATCGGTGAGTATAGTTATTATATCCTGATTGAATTCTAGTTATTTCCTCTTTTCAATTTCAGTTTCTTAAGCTGTGCATTTTTCCATTTTTGCATTTAACTCAATTAACATGCTTTTAAATTGGGTGTAAAGTAGGTGATTCCATTTCTTCACATGAGAGAATTTCCATTCAAGGTTTGCAGGTTTGGTTTACCCGGTTACATTCATATATGGAATTGAATTTTTCCAATTTATTCTGAATCGACTTTGGCAGCTGTATTGCTAATTTTTGTTGTTTCTAAATTCATGTTTCTGATTTCAGCTTTCGTGTGGTTAATTAGGCAGGTTTTCTATAAGGTACATTTGTTATCTGGTTGGGTTTTGTGCAAAACTTGGGGATTTGGCATGCAAAGATATATAGATTGTCGAGGAATGGTTAGTTTTTTCTGGAATTTAATTTGTGAGCTTTAATTTCATTTCTCCACATGTTGCATCTGATAAATTTAGTTTTAGGAAGTTGTCTTAGTGATTTTCTTCCTTTGAAATTTCTTGCAGGAAGGTTTGAGATGTAGAAATTCACCGCTGAAAGTTCAGTTTTAGGCAATCAATAGAGTGATTTGAGTCACAATTTCATAAAACGGGGGAAACACATTGAAATCCTTGTATCTGTTTACATCACTTAGACGATGGACCTGGGGAGGGGGTTTTCAATTCCTTTGAAGAAAAGTGTTGCACAGAATGGGAATACTTGGATTCCATATACACCAGACAAACCAGTTTTGCAGAGTTCCAACAGTGTGGAATCTGAAGTACCACAGGATCCGATAGGGGTACAAAATTGGGATGATTTGGTAGACATTTATGGAGAATTTTTGAGGAACAAGCAGCCTCATAAGTTTGATTTAAATGAAACTCTGGGTGTAGATTATAGGGAGCATAACAACCAAGGTGTTGCTCCAGTTGTAACGTATATTGGGCAGAATCTGAGCCCAACGGGGATTGTAGGGCTGAACAGCATGGTGCTGAATAGTCAAGATGTAGCTTCTGTTGAGGCATTTAACAGTCTGCCTATGAGTTTCAAGTCAAGCGGCTGCATAGGGGTAAATGATGTGGGCCATAACATTCGAGATAATGGTACATTGAAGAAATCCAGAAAGTTGAACCAGAATGCTGCAAGAATTGGCTCTTGTGTGCAGAATCTAGGCGAAGTTGTTCCTCCTCAGAAGGTTAATTCTTTAACTGAAGTTTTACCTCCTCAGAAGGTTAATTCTTTAGGTGAATTTGTTCCTCCTCACAAGGTTAATTCTTTAACTGAAGTTTTACCTCCTCAGAAGGTTAATTCTTTAGCTGAAGTTTTACCTCCTCAAAAGGTTAATACTTTAGCAGAATTGGTGGGTATGAGGAGTGCTATGCATGACCCTTCTTCGAATGTATCGCTGGAAAGAAGCACTTTTTTCATGGGCAAACCCACTATTATTTGTCCACTTTCGCAAGCTGAAAATAGTCAAATGGCTTACGCATCAGTTAGTGCGGGATTCCAGCAAAACCACAATTTTCATGACAGAGATCACGTGGCTTACGCGGTGGGTGCCAAACTTTATCCAGACAACATTTTGCGCGTAAGCCATGACGTTGGACGTTACAACCTAGAAGAGATGCCAAACAGTGAGTAATTACATATGAGATAAGTATTTTCAATATTTATTTTGCATTATACATTCTTTAAGGACGACTCTTTAAATATTTTCACATAAGTGTTTCAGATGACAAACTGATCAAACTTTAGTCTTGATACCACTGGTACATTTAATGTCATTGTTTAATAAATGAAATAATAAAAATATCATATTTAGATGTAAATGAGAACATGCCTGACTGACCATGACAATGATATTTTATCTATATAGTGACCCCCACATAGTGATTGAGACTTAGTTTGTTGTTGTAAGTAAGAAGTATGGAAATTGTGTCAATTGAACAATATGCATTTACTTCTGTTGGTTGAAAAGCTAGCATAAGTGAATCCACATTTGACTTATCCTTTGTGGAGAAGATAGAATGGTTAATTTTGCCTACTAAACACCTATGGCATCTAATTAGGATGTTAAATGGTTAGTCAAGCATTTCTAATCCGATATTATCGAAAAAGAAGAGGCTCTTTCTTAAAATAAAAAAGCTTTTTAGGCGTAGAGCTCTTCGTTTCTGACTTCCTCGTGACATCCATATTAGGAAGGTTAATATTCAAATATCTGATTTAGTATGCATCTAAAGAACAGTGTAATACTAATTTATGTCCTTTTTTTAGTTTCCCGCGGCTTTTGTATCCCTGGCACTTAATTTAGGTTGTCAATCAGTTCCACTTTCCCATCTCTTATACATCTATTTAGCATGATTGTCTATCTTTACTTCCAGTCCAACTTGTCACCCTATTCCATTTTACTGATGCACATCCCTTATCCTTAATATCTAACTGAAAGATTATAGATTAGCAGTGTGTAATTAATACCACGTGCACAATTATAGAGTAGTACCGGAAATTGACAATTCATATGTTATGTATGTTGTGTGTGTTTCATATATAATATCTTCTTGGAACTTAAACATGTTCATATCATATGTTTGTAATTCGAATGCTGCATTTTTGTAGGTAGACTTTCTGCGTCCAACTATAACCTAAACTTACCACCACAATCAGAAGCTGGGGAATCCTCAAGTGCTGTGAGGCCCTTGCCATTAGCACCAGTAACACCAGACCAGCAAAAGCAGCCCAAGGTTCCCCAGATCAATCAAGTACCACACTTGTTGATGGATGAAATGCCAACTCAAGAAAAATGTGGGCTGGATAATGTTGTCTTGTCTCAAGAACCTGAAATTCTTGAGAGAGATCATGATGACATTTTACCCAACTCTTTGGGTACATCAACTGCAGCAATTTCAACTTCACCAATGGAAAGGAACAGTTCTGATGGAGGAAATGAAGGAATTGATCTGAACAAGACACCACAGCTGAAAACCCCCAAAAGAAGAAAACACCGACCTAAGGTAGTGGCTGAAGGGAAACCCAAAAGATCTCCAAAGCCTGCCGCTGAAAAGAACAACACTCCTGATGGAAAAACTCCAGAGAAAAGGAAATATGTGCGGAAAAATGACACAAAAAACTCAACTCCTTCATTGACTGATACAGTAAAAGTTGTTGAAGAATCCAATACGGGGCCTGCCACAAAGTCATGCAAGAGAAAATTAAACTTCGATGTGGAAAATGGTGCAGAAAAGGAAAGCCAGGAACAGAATAATGAAGGGAGTAAGCCTCCTTTGGATTTAAATTTGGATATTAATAATGCAGAATGGTCTACAGAAATAAATGGACCATTGACATCTGTAGTGAAGGCAGGCAACCAAAACACATGTGGTGAGGAGAAACAACAGAGACAGAGTGCCTGCAATCGTGTCCTCACAACAAATGAACTCCCTCCTCAAGAGTCAACACCACTTACATCTAGAGACCATACCTTGAATATAATTGCCAGGAATTTGGTACGAAATGCCAGTATGAAAGTCCAATGTACTAATGACAGCAAGTACAATCAGGTGCATCATCGAATCAGTGGAGGCCTTCCCCAGCTCTCCTTTCAATCAAATACCTGTGAGCCAAACATGGGCTTTAGAGCACAATCAGCAGTTCAGAGCATGCCTCAAGTTCTAGAGGATTTGGTGGATGTCAGAAATCAACATTCTGTTGCCTTGATGGGGTCTCAAGTCTGGCCCCGTGGAGTCTCTGGGGCAGACAATTTAAACAGAGAAAGCAGTTCATCAAGGCAGAATGGTTTACAAATACGCAAGAAAAAAAATGTTGAGGAAGAGTTTCATGGAGCCTCATCCAGCACGCATTCTGGCTTTACAACTGTTGTAGACTTTCCCCGAGTGAATAATCGTTTCCCTGCACAAGTCTCATCAGTTGACCTGAATAGTGAATCAACTAATTCTGATTGTAGAGGGAAGGCCATCTGTAGAAATCCAAATGATACGTCTGCCATGGTGACGTGTGATCATTACATGAGCTACTCTGAAATCATGCATCAGTTTCATCAACAGCATTCTTCATCTCAAGTACAGCTATATTCAGAAAGAATGGCACCAAAGACATCACATGACTATGCTTATAAGCAAACCCCCAAATCCCTCACTGCAGTTAGAAACTGGAATATGGAGTCTGCATCCCGTAGAGATCCTAAACAATTTTCAATAAAAGAAAATACAATTTCTCCTGTTCGTACTCCAGTCAAGAGACAGACTGCTCGACAAACAGCATCAGAAAAAGTGGATAAAGTTCTTCAGCAGGAACCCAAGAACAAGAAAAGTTGTGGACGTCCCCCCAAGAAAGTCCAAGGTAAACAAATTCAGAAAGTTATTATTTGAACATAAAGGGGAATATGCTCTTAAAAAATAGAAAAAAAATTACCTGATTTTTTTTTTTTCCGTGTGCAGCTATACAAGAAGAGAGGAGGAACTTATTTTCCATTGATGATATAATTAACTGCATGAAAGATCTGCAGATCACTGACAATGGCAAGGAAGGTGCACTTGTTCCATACAAAGGAGATGGCGCTGTTGTTCCATATGAGGAATTCGATCCAGTAAAAAAAAGACAGCTTCGACCTAGAGTAGACCTTGACCCGGAGACAAATAGGCTGTGGAATCTTTTAATGGGTAAGGAAGGAGGTGGAAGTGCAGAAACAATGACTGCTGATAAAGAAAAATGGTGGGAAGAAGAACGAAAAGTCTTCAGGGGTCGAGTAGACTCATTCATTGCACGAATGCATCTAGTCCAAGGTATTTTCTTCCAGAACTCTCGTATCAATACAATCGTAGATATATACATTCGTATATCATAAAATGTTTAATGATCCAAACATGTTATAAATTTTCCCGGTCTCATATGGTCATATATGAATCTGTATCAGAAGATTAAGAATACAAAAGAGAGAAAGCCAGCATGAGTGCATGCATTGTGTAAAAGCTTATGTTTGAGATAACCCAAAATTTTCATATAAAAATATCAAAGGTAACATTACTACATTACAAAACTAGTTGTCATTTATTACCAAGATCTGTGCTAGAAAAGATATATTGTAAACTTACTATTTCTGGTTATGGATTGGAAGGAGAATGGATCTTATGTCCACTCGTGATACCAGCAGTATTTTGGATAACGTCAAACGAAAGTTAAGTATGAGTTAGTAAAGAAAAACAGTACAATACCTTGATGAACTAAAGATTAGATAATGAACATGATCATGTTCCAAAAGGTGCACTCAAATTCGATGTTGGTTGTTAGTTTAAAAGTGACCAAGCTCATGGCCCATTCTCTGAGTGACAAATCTAAAATGGACGTTAGATTTAAGTTTATTGCATTTACCCAAATTAGCCCACCTAATTATGGAGAAAATGAAATAAATCTCCAAGTTAAGGTCATTGTCCTAGTCATTTTGATTCGTACCGAGAAAGGAAGAAAAAAAAAGGAGCAAATTCTGGACTGAAAGAGAAGGCTTCTGGTATATCAGCTCTTGCATTCCATATGTGATTCTCTTGCAGAAAGCACTGCAAGTCTGCAATGAGTTCTTCTGTGTTTAGTTTCATGATGTGTATTCAAGTTTGTACTCTTCAATACCACTTTCTAGCATTTTGGACGGCTCTGGCGTCAACTCATCACATCAGTTTGATCTTGACCATCATTTTGAAGCACAATATTGCTACTATATAGTGTTTAGGAGTGTATACTATAAATTAGTAAATAACATACTAATTTGATTACTAAATATTCCATAAAACCAAGCATGATATTGACTTTAAAAAGTGGTGAGAATTTACCAAAAAAGTCAACCAACAAAAATTATTAACAACCTAACTAATAGTATTGGTTTTACTAATGCACTAAACTCTAATCATAAATCTGAGACAGAATTGCATCTTTGCAGGGGACAGGCGATTCTCCAAGTGGAAAGGATCAGTTGTAGATTCTGTCATAGGGGTATTTCTCACCCAAAATGTTTCCGATCATCTTTCAAGGTAAGATTTATTTGCTTGACATCAGCTTAAGAATCATATATCCTAGTTTGTTAACACCTCCCCTCGTTTGCAGCTCTGCTTTTATGTCTCTTGCAGCCAAATTCCCTTTAAAATCAACTGTCAGACAACCAACATCAGTAGAACACCATGAGGTCCGAATAACATTTCCAGATGGATCAACTTCTCATCAAAAAATGGTAAAGGAACCAGTGAACAGTCATAGTTCAGTGATATCAAGAGAAACGTCTGAGTTCAGGGCAGGAAATGTCAGTCCAGAAAAAAGTACATTTCTAATAAATGACTACACCAGGAGAACAGAGGAGGACATCATTTCCTCACAAAGTTCTTCAGAATCTTTCGTTCTTCAAGCCTCTGAAGATATCAAATCTAGCTCTGGATCAAATTCAGATGCTGAAGGTGGGTGGAATCTCAGAAAAAACCTTGGACATGTAAGTGTTTCCGAAGAGGCTGAAAGAATTTCTGCATTTCAGCAATATCAGTTTCATTTAAGGGGAAATTCAGATCCAAATATGAAACCCTTGATTGGTCATCAGCGATTAGAAAAGACACCATACAGGCAAAATACAGGGCAGGCTAACATCAGCAATACAAATTATCAGTGCTCTGTTCTCTCAACCGTTAATACATGGCCAAACATGTCATTGGGGATGCAAAGTTCTGAAGCAGACATCCTTGCATCTTTGTTGGGAACAAGCACATCTTCTTTTGCTTCAAAAGATTCTGATATAACCAATGGAACAGGTGTAGAATGCATGCATGACTACGTAGGGCAGAGTGCAGAAAGTGATTTCACGGTCTCACAAGGTGGAACACCCAAATTTCAACTATCATCAGTGAATTGTGGAGTTCAAAGCAACTGCCACAGACTGCAAAGTGATTCTTTAGAAGAGTCTCTCAAAAGAAATCATCAATATTTTCTCAAGAATATGCGTGGAAAGCAGCAAGCATTTCATCAGCAGAGCTCATTTCTGACAGACCCCAAAAGACCTGCTGAATCATTCAGCAAACAGCAAAGTGGTAATGCATGGAAATACCTTGACATAACTATATGTACAGGACAAATTTCTAATGTTTTGATGGATTTTATTGCAGATAATTCAAAACACACTGAAGTTGAAACTGAAATTAGGCTGGGAAGTTCTGAAAAACCATCCAGTAAAATCAGTGACACAACTTCAAATACAAAAAAGCGGAAGGCTGAGAAGGAAAAGGCAGAACCATTTAATTGGGATACCTTGAGAAATCAGGTTCATTCGAAGACTGGGACAAGAGAAAGAAGTAGAGAGGCTATGGACTCTATAGACTATGAAGCAGTACGAAATGCTGATGTTCGTGAGATTTCTGATACAATCAAGGAACGGGGTATGAACAACATGCTAGCAGAGAGAATGAAGGTTCGTAGAATGATTATGATTGAGGACTCTTTAAAGTACCACTATGTTAAGCTAGAAAACTATGTTTATGTTTTTCCGATATGTGCAGGACTTTCTCAATCGTGTAGTTCAAGATCATGAAAGGATAGACCTGGAATGGCTGAGAGATGCTGAACCAGACAAAGTCAAGTAAGCTTCCTCGTTAAAGTTAACTGTATGGAGGAAGACATGTACATATATGAAAGCATAGAGAGGAAGGATTAAGCCTATATTCAATATTGTTAATAATATGTCTTGCAGGGATTATTTATTGAGCATACGAGGTATAGGGCTTAAAAGTGTGGAGTGCGTACGACTTTTAACTCTTCATCATCTTGCTTTTCCTGTAAGCACATTCCTATGTAAAGATTGATTCTATACATCATATAAGAGAAGAAATCTCTCATCAACTATTCAACTCTTTAGGTTGACACAAACGTTGGACGCATTGCTGTTCGACTTGGTTGGGTTCCTCTTCAACCCCTTCCTGAGTCACTCCAATTGCATCTCCTTGAACTGTAAGTATATGTCAGCCGATGACAAATAAAGTATGTGAATTTCTGGAGATACTAATATTGTTCCATGCAGTTATCCAGTGCTGGAAACAATCCAGAAATATCTATGGCCAAGACTCTGCAAGCTAGATCAGGAAACTTTGTATGGTTTTCATAATTAGGATTGCGTATATCATTTACAAATACAATCTACCTAGTTTTGCATGTCAACTGATCCATCTATCTTGGAACTGCAGGTATGAGCTACACTACCAAATGATAACTTTTGGAAAGGTATGCCTATCAGCCTATGCCTTAGTTTAATTACAGCATAAGACTAATAAATCGTATACTAACCACAAAAAAAGAGTTTCTTAAGAGATCGGTTTTTATTTGTGGGGTACAGGTTTTCTGCACAAAGAGAGAACCAAACTGTAATGCTTGCCCAATGAGAGGAGAATGTCGACATTTTGCAAGTGCTTTTGCAAGGTTAGCTATGGTGTCTTCCTAGATAAGCGTTCAATAAAATAAGGAAATCCTAGACAGCCAAAGGCTATAATATATCAAGGGAGAGTAGTATTTTTTAATCCTGTAAGTTACCCTTATTTTGATATTAGACCTGTCGAGTTTCACGAATTGAAAATGGTCTCGTAACTTTCAATTTTGTGACTTTTTAGTCCGGTGACCAGCTGTAAGAATTGAAACATCTGGCTGACCAATCAAACTTTGCCATGTGGACAAATCACACTCTGCCACTGCAGCACCAACCGGATGTTTCACCTCCTACAGCTGGTCACCGGACCAAAGTGTCCAGAATTAAAAGTTACAAAACTATTTTAATTCGTGAAAGTCAACAAGACTGGAGCAATATAGGGATTACTTACATGATTAAAAAAAAATCCCATATATTAAATAGGTATGCAAAATTGTGATCAACTTATGCCGGTGGTGCAGTGCAAGATTTGCTCTTCCAGGGCCACAAGAGAGGCATATAGTAAGTTCAACTGGTCCGATTAGTGCTAATAGAAGCGCTGACGTGATAATAAAGCCTATGGGACTACTTCCCTCTACGGATAACATAGAGCTGGGAAAGGAGTCGAAAAGAGATTGTGGACCAGTTATTGAGGAACCAATGACCCCAGAGTCACCCATACAAGTGGCCGAAACGGATATTGAGGATGCATTTTATGAGGACCCTGATGAAATCCCTGTCATAAAGCTCGACATACAAGAATTCACGACAAACTTGCAGAGCTTCATGCAAGAGCAGATGGTAATGGGAGAGGGTGATTTGTCGAAAGCTTTAGTTGCTTTGAGTCCAGGACTTGCTTCTATTCCAATACCCAAACTAAAGAACATCAGTCGGCTGCGGACAGAACACCAAGTGTAAGTTTGTAATTTCATACTAAAAATTAGAAATTATTAAAAATTAAGTAAATCATCAGTTCCTCATGACTTGCATTGCTGCAGCTACGAACTCCCTGATTCACATCCTCTACTTAAAGAGGTTAGTTATTTCTCATCTTTAGTTTTAAATTCTTTGGTTCTGTTTATGTACTACTGGGTTTTCACTGATCCAAAAACTCAACGCTTAGATGGACAGACGAGAACCTGATGATCCAAGTCCATACCTTCTAGCTATATGGACTCCAGGTACGTTATATTATCTTTAAATTACCCAAAATGCATTTATCACAATTAAATATGCACACAAAAGACATGAAACCTGAAGAAGGCACATAATGTAATAGACGAGACAAACCAAGTTATGTGATCTATTCTGTTAAATGCACTGTCATCTTAATCAGGTGAGACGGCAGATTCAATTCAACCTCCAGAAAGTAAATGTAGCTCTGCGGAAGGAGGTGGTCTGTGCAACAAGACAACATGTTTTTCATGCAGTAGCACAAGGGAAGCTCAGGCTCAAACTGTCAGAGGCACAATTCTGGTAAGAATAAAAGTGATAAAATTATCATTAATAGTAGCAAACTATGGACAATAGTACCCTTTCATTTTTATTGTCTTAGCTGAATGGCTGATCTGCGTGCAGGTACCATGCAGAACAGCAATGAGAGGGAGTTTCCCTCTCAATGGCACGTATTTCCAGGTCAATGAGGTAACAACATTTTTATCTAAAAATCTTTATTATATTTGATAACCAGTTTAAGAAATAAATATATGAATGTAGCCAATTTTAAATACATGCAATCAAACCACAATAGATGAATGTAACACATTACTACTCATATCCAGGTATTTGCAGACCATGAATCCAGCTTGAACCCTATCGACGTGCCAAGAAATTATCTGTGGAACCTTCCAAGAAGGACCGTATTCTTTGGCTCATCTGTCACATCAATTTTCAAGGGTAAAACAAAGTTTCATTAATTCATATAGCTGAGATATAAATGAAAAAGGAGACTAAATATATAACTATTGTTTGTTGATAGGCCTGTCAACTGAAGATATCCAGTTCTGCTTCTGGAAAGGTATTGACCTTAATAGTATACTATCGGTATATTTATAATTATTCAGACGTGATTTTCACACAATTATAAAACCATACGCATTGCAGGATTTGTATGTGTGAGAGGATTTGACCAGAAAACTCGTGCACCCCGACCTCTGAGGGCCCGATTACATTTCCCTGCAAGTAAGGCGGCAAAGCAAAACAACGGGTAAAGCTGCAGATGAAGTTGCATGTTGAAGAAAATAAAAGGCAAGTAGGATAACCGTAGACCAGCTAACAATTCTTTTACAGTTATCTATTCTTCATCTTCCCATGAGCTGCTGTCACATTGCCTTGCATCAAATAAATGTATTTCATAGAAAACTCTTTTTTTTTTTCCTTTTTTGCTCACAAAGGTGAGCACTTTTCGATGGAACAATGCAATTGGTTAACAGGGAAGAGGAGCAATAAAAGGATGTAATCTGCAGAAATATTGTGTCTATTTATTTGTGACAATTCTGTGTTGAAAGAAGCCACATGCAAAAAAGAAAAAGGAATTTTAGTTTAGCAAAATATGGAACCAATTATAAACATTGGAGACATATAAAAGCAATCAACATTTAAAAATATCAATGGAGGCAAAAATATGGAATTCCCAAAAAAAAAAAAAAAAAGTTACATTTGGGATTTGATAATGAATTTAAAATTCATAACACCATTGTTTGGATTGATATGAGTTTTGAAATGCACCCAAACTTGGGTGGATTTGAAATAGTTTTATTTCTTATGCTTACCATTCAAATCCTTCAACTACAAACCTAAAAATCTGAAGAAAAATAAAAATGAAAAATTGTGGCACAATTGCAAGTTGCATATATTCCAGCTTCTCTTACTCGGTATTTACAGAGGGAGGGAGATATTCAAATTAAGTAGATCATAATCTTGCATTCTGTATTTAATTTGAAAAATCCTCTGGTGAGAGCTCATAATATCTTTCAGAAATGGTCACGGCTAAATAAACCGCAAATTACTATTCACACACCCATAAAGAAAATGTTGTTGGAAAAAAAAGAAGCTCATAATATCTTTCAGAAATGGTCACGGCTAAATAAACCCCAATATGCAAATTACTATTCACACACCCATAAAGAAAATGTTGTTGGAAAAAAAAGATGAAAAACGACCACAGTGGGAGTCGAACCCACGACCTTCTGATCCGAAGTCAGACGCGCTAATCCACTGCGCTATGCGGTCTTGATGTTTAAAGATTCTTTTAAATTGTATAAATAATTTGTTGTCCGGCCCTATTATTTCAAGAGTTGCTTTTCAATTTTTTTAGAATATCAAGATAATACTTTTCGACAAAATTCCAATGAAGTGAGTTCAAATTCGAATACAAAATAAATCAGTGTCGCTGTCAACTGAGATTTGGAATATATGGGACAAATATATTCTAAATTCTTCCATTGTCATCCCTATGTATAACTTTTCATGTTAATATATTAATTTGAATAGAATCTAACTCATATGTTATTACGCTAATAAAATGTTATCGTTTTAGATTGTCAAACATTCAATAGGACTCATAGCTCGGCCTTATGATATTTTAAACTAACCTTAGATGCTATTCCTCTAGTATGAGCACGTGATGTTTAAATTGTGTTTTTTCTCTGAATTTTGGAGGACATTGAAATTTGCTTGAACGGGAGGGGATGGAGGCGGAAAGAGAGAAAAAAAAGTGTTTAGAGAGGCGTTTTGAGAGAGAGAATGAGATAATGAAATGACAACATTTGAAATGGTGAGAAATGAGAGAAAACGACAAAAATGAGGGTTAGTATACATTTTGTAGTTGATAGTAATTGAAGATTTTTTTTGTATCTCAAAGCAATTAATCCAATTAAAATGTATCACCTCTTATATTTCGCACTAGACTATACATACATGAAAGATCCTTGTCAAAAAAAAAAGAGATGAAAGAAAGAAAGATCCTATGTATAGATTCATTGAATTTGATTCTTACCTACCCATTGCATATTGAAATCCTAGCCATAAAATAATCAATTAGGTCAAAACTACCCCTATCACATTCGTACTTTGTAGTAGTAAATAATTTGGCTTGCATACAGTAAAAATTGTGTTATAGCTAATTTAATTATTATTGTTAATTGCTCATCCAATTTAGTTCTATTTATTAGTTTTCAATAAGGGATATTTAACTTGAAAATAATTACTGTATTTATTTTTTTTTTGGTTTAAAAGTTTTTTTTTTGGAAGATAAAGGTGAGACTTGTATTGCCAACCTGATTAAAACGGGTACTCATTCAAGGGACTTGTTCCCAATCATGATACGATTGTCCAACTACATCGAGGGGTTTATGAGATTTCAACCACTTTCATGTACTGATCAATTTTATAGAATCTGCTATCTCTTCCGTTGAGTACGAACATTCATTGAAAATTAAGTCGTTACGATTCTTCCACAACCTCCATATTGTGCATTGCCACACTAGTCCAGTAGCTTTCTACTATGCTTATTCCTCCCCTCTATTGCAATATTCCAAGAAATGGTCACTTATTTCATTTGATTTCATTTGACAGGGGTAAAGGGCCCTCCAACCAAGTTTAAAAGTTATAAATGACCATATCAATTGTACAATAGCGTGTTGTTCCACTGTAATAAAAGCGACAGTTGTAGATGGATATTTATGAATTTTCCATTAAAAAAACAGCAATATGTATTTAATGAATACAGTTGAGAGAGGTGGATTAATTACCCATTATTCCACATTCAATAGCTTCACCAGTAGAAGAAATGACAACACTCCTCTTTTTTACAATTATTTCCAACTATACAATTAATTGTAAGTATAAAACATTTGTTGATATGCATATATAGGGCTCTTACATCATGGGTTGGAATATTTTACTACTTCCGGAAGAAGAAATAACTAGGGACGTTCATTAAAAATATGTCAGTTAGACTGAGACGATAAAAAAATGATAAAATGAGTTAATTCTAGAGAAAATATTGTTTTTGTGAATACAAACTTATTAATATTGTCGACACACTTTTACCCTAATGTCAGCTGGTGATAGGAGTAGCTCATTAGGTTTAAAACCCCCTTTTCGATATTTCTAAATGACCCGAACTCAAGATCACTTTAACCTAAATAGTAATGCACTTACCATTTGATCTCACTAGGTTTATGTTAGTTAGTCTTCTTTTTCTTTCAATATCTCGATTGTGGGACAGTTCACATATAAAATTATCAATGTTCTCAGCATGGGTGGAATGTTGCATATATATAACTAGCTAAGTCAAGTTATATAACTAGCTAGGTCAAGTTTATGACGGTCAATAGTTAATATATTTTGCCACGACTTAAATTGTCATGAATTACAGTTCACATTTTATTTGCGACAAAATATTTCGTTACAATCAAGATATTAAATTAAAAAAAAAAACATGCAACAAAATATTTTGTCAAAATTCACTACTGTTAATTTTCGTCGCTAATTACAAAGGAATTTAAGGAAAAAAAAAATTGGCCGGGTCTTGACCGATGTCGTCATAAAATTACGACTGAAAAAAAAATCCATAAAAAATTGCGACGTACAATTTAAAAAAGAATATTGTCGCAAACATTTGCGACCACCAAATATTAGTCTTAAATTTTGTTTTGCAGCGGTTTTCTCATCACAAAAACTGTTGCTAAACGTACAATACTCCTGATTCAGGTGGAATTTACACGTTTTTTGATGCACATGTGAAGCTCATTCTTAGTGTGATTTCATTGATTTATGGATTGATTATGATTGTTTTGGTCAAAATAAGAGAAATGTGACGTTTTGTCGATTTTGTAGGTAAAACGATGGATTTTGGGAGCAAAACACCTACCACAAGTCATTGGACCAAAAAGAGGAGTGCACCATTGGATCCGGCTCGAATGGAGTGGAATAGCAAAAAGAATCGAGTCGATCGGAGGCCGGAAGCTCGAGATACGGAGGGATGAAGTTGAAGGACGAAGCCAAGCCAAAGTCGAAACTTTGGCCCGGTCGGGCGGCCGAGCTGAGCACCATGGCCATTTACGAAGATATGGCCCGGCCGGGCGGCATCACTTGCTCGGTCGGGCGGTCGAATGCTCCAAGTTGCCCCTCCATTTACGAACTTTCCGCCCGGTCGGGCGGCATCACTCGCTGGGCCGCCTCGCCCCTGTTCAGCCCAAGTTCGTCTAATGCATCCGCCCGCCCGGGCCGACTTCCCACCCGACCGGGCCACTTTAATTTCGGTGCCAAATGTGTAATTTGGCCATTTTTTAGGGACCTAAGTGCAATTCTCACCCCTAAACCCTACCCCAACACTATAAATACCCCCATTCTTGAATTCAAACATACTTACCCCCTTCCTCAAGAACTCTTACACACATTTACACATACTTGGAGGTAATCATCATCCATTTCTTCAATTCTCCATCAAATCAAGCAAGGAAGACATCAATAGCTTTGAAATTTCATCACCCATCATCCATTAGACTAATCTTTCTCATTTCCTCTCTTTTTATTTGCTTATTTCATTAGTTTGTTATAGTTAGAACATGTTGATTGTTGGCTAGAACACTTTTGGTTCTAGGGCCTTGTAAATACTTTTGATGAAGTCTATGAATTGATATTTTGCTTAATTGGTGTTTGTGTGGCTTAATTATATTTGAATGTTTGATTTCCATTGCAAAACATGTCATTAGTGTACAATAGTGATGTGTTAATCTTAGTTAATTGAAATTGGATTGAGAAATCTCTTTTAATTAATTGATTGCAAGTATTAGACCTAATTTTATTGAGAGATCGAGAGATGATCAATGATTAGGAGGATGTGTGATGATCTTAATTAGGGGCTTAATTGGGTTTTATGATGCAATTTAGGTAGAGATACGAGATTGGATCATATTTCCCTTGGGTTTTTTGGATCGAGAGAACTTTTAACTCATTATTTTGTGATCAATCTTATAGAAAAAACACAACACCACTTGAGTAGATTGTTAATCATAGATTGATTCATTAGTATTATATGTCCCTTGGAACCTACCTTCTCTTATTTGAGTTTCATTCGTATTTTCCCCGTTTTCGTGATTTGCATGAACCAACTTGATCGATCTTTTTATTACTCTTTAATTGCTTACTAGTGACACATTGGTAGATAATTAGGAGTAATTACAACTTTCAAACTTATCGATCACGTCTATTTAGAATTCAATCAACAAAATACGCTTTTACACTACACCTTTCTGTGGGATCGACCTTGTACTTATCACGCTACGATATACACCGTATACTTGCGGTCGTGTATTTTGGTGTTAGATAATACATGAATCAACTCCCTTCATCCCATTTTAAATTTATCACTTATAAAATATTGATATTTCAAATTAGATTCATAATTTATTAATTTGATAATATTAAAACAACATTTTCACCTTAAAACAACTTCATTTACTACTATATTTACTAAAAAAACACCCATACCTTCTTCTTTTTATTTTTTAATATTAATAAATATTTTTTACATTAATTTTGTGTAAATAGTAAATAATAAATCTAGAATAAGATTGATGGAATGTGTTTTTTTTTTAGTGAAATACAAGAATTAGTTTGAATATAATTGATGGCTATCACCAAGAAAGAGAGGCGAGAGAGAGACCTTTACAACCTCTTATAACTACTATTAATTAGGAAAATGTTTTGGTTTAAATTACGTGTTTGCCTGAAAAAGTAGGAACAATAAAGGGAAACGACGTCGTACTAAGTAGAATACATTAATTAATTTGTCTTGTGTCTAGTTAGGTTGTTTGACAGCTTCATGCTAAAGAAAATAATAAAATACATAAAAAAACGATATTTATTGTATGGGGTGACTGCCCCTCTTGGATTTACAAATCTTTTGCTTTATATAGTAGATTTTTTTTTTTCATTTACATCTTCATTTTATATGTGTTCGTCCCATTCGGATTGAAATATACATGACATTATATATACAAAGATTCTCGCGACTCTTAAAGTAAAATTCTAAATACGTCTTGATCACGTATATACGTGCATGAAACGGGTTCTCATTACATACACGCATACCATATTACTCGTAGACTTAAAAACTCTACCTGAACTTTGATATGAAGCAAATTAAAATGTACTCCTAGTGAAAGCTCCCTTTCACATACATAAGATTCTCTAAAAGATATATTGCGAGACCCTTTAAACATACATATATATATGGTTAAATTCTCTTCTACTAAAAAAAAAAACCTAAGAGAACTACTTATATTACTATTTATTAAGATTTTAAAATTTTAATTTAGAATTTAAAAAATCGATTTTTAAATTTAATTTAGAGGAGGCCCCTTGTCTCCTTCTCCATACCATTTCCCACATGCAACCTAGCCTCTGTCTCTTTCACATAATTAGTTAACATTAATTACATTTGTTCTTTTGAATTTTGAAGTGTATCCCAAATTAGGGAAGAGGATTCCACTTGTATACATAAAAAAAAGGCAAAAATTTTATTGGATGTAGTTTGGTGGTAAATGTCAATCTTATGTAGAATTTGAATGTGGTTAATTTGATGGTAATTAAAATGCCAACCTTACATAGAATTAGGCTGAGCTATTTGAGATTTTAGAAAAATAAACCTCTGTATTTCATTTTAGTACCGTACTAAAAATTCAGATTCTAGATATTCAGAATTAGATAAAAAGTCAAAAATATCTTAACTTGATATTTAACTAGTACTATATTTTTTAACGAGAGTATTACGGTAAAATCACATTTTTATTTTTTTTTAATCAATTTTAGCTATCCAAATTCTGAATAACCATTTTGATCCGGTAGTATAGTTTAAGTGAAGTAGCATTAAACAATGGGGTGAGCTGTAAATTGTTGGTTGAAAGTTTTCAACAGCCTTATTAACTCACCTTACCTGTATTTTCCAGCTCTCCTCCATTCATATATCTTAATCTTCTTCACTTCACTCCAACTTCTTACATCCACCACCATGGATTCTCTCTACCTCACACCCCTCCCATTTCTTCTCCTCCTCCCTCTCATCATCTTCTTCTTCTTCTTCTCCCGCAAATCAACTTCGGAGAAGAAGCTCAACCTGCCTCCGGGCCCACCGGGCTTCCCGGTGGTTGGAAACCTCTTCCAGGTGGCCCGCTCCGGCAAACCATTCTTCCAATACGTCCGTGACCTCATCCCTATATATGGCCGCATTTTCACTCTTAATATGGGTACTATTACTATTACATTCTCTACATTATTTTGATTTAATATATTTAGGTTGTGTTTGATTTGGGGAGATATTTTAAATGAAATGATTTTACAGATTTTAGTGAGAATTTAAAATTCTCTCAATTTTACTTTTTAATGCAAAGGTAGTGGATTTTGTTTTTATGAATTTAAAATTTATACTTAAATTCCTCCGTCCAAACACCACACCTTATAATATTTTGCACTTTTTTTTTATAACAATTAATACTATGTTATGAATTGTAGGTACGAGGACTATGATCATCATAAGTGACAATGAATTAGCGTACGAAGCTTTGATTGAAAAGGGGCAGATTTTCGCCACCAGGCCTAAGGAGAATCCGACGAGGACTATATTCAGTTGCAACAAATTCACCGTCAATGCGGCCTATTACGGCCCCGTGTGGCGCTCGCTGCGCCGGAACATGGTGCAGAACATGCTCAGCGTCGCCAGGCTCCGCGACTTTCGCGGAGCCAGGGAGTCCGCTATGGATAAGCTCGTTGATCGCCTCCGCCATGAGGCGGAGGCGAATGATGGCCTTGTTTGGGTGCTTAAAAATGCCAGGTTCTTTTCTTCTTAATTTTTTTTAATTAATTTGGTCTAATAGTACGGTAGGTAGTGTGTTCTAACCAACTGAGCTATACATTATATTATTATATTAGGTTTGCAGTGTTTTGTATACTTTTAGATATGTGCTTCGGAGTTGAGATGGATGAGGAAACGATTGAGAAAGTCGAAGAAACAATGAAAGAAGTCCTCATTGTTCTTGATCCGAGGTTAGATGATTTTTTGCCACTATTGAGGCCTTTTTTCTCCAAACAGAGGAAAAGAGTTGACCAAGTGAGGAAAAAGCAAATCGAAACCCTAGTTCCTTTGATCGAAAAACGGAGAAATGTGGTTCGGGAATCGGGTTCGGGTAAACCCGAAGCTTCGTTTTCGTATTTGGATACGCTTTTCGACCTCAAAATTGAAGGGAGAAAGTCATCCCCGTCGGATCCGGAAATCGTGACACTCTGCTCGGAGTTTCTCAACGGTGGCACTGACACCACTGCCACGGCCATCGAGTGGGCCGTGGCAGAAATGATCCAGAACCCGGATATACAATCCAGGCTCTATGATGAGATCCGAGTAACGGTGGGTGAAAAGAGAGTTGATGAGAAGGACATTGAAAAAATGCCCTACTTAAACGCAGTCGTAAAGGAGCTTCTACGGAAGCACCCGCCGACGTACTTTACACTCACCCACGCAGTAACGGAGCCAACACAATTGGGTGGGTACGATATTCCAACGAGTGCAAATGTGGAGTTTTTCTCAGCGGGTATATCGGAGGATCCGAAAGTGTGGTCCGACCCGAAGAAGTTTGACCCGGATCGGTTCTTCACGGGTCGTGAGGATGCGGATATCATGGGTGTTAGTGGAGTGAAAATGACGCCGTTTGGAGTGGGGCGGAGAATTTGCCCCGGGTCGGGTATTGGGACGGTTCATATAAGTTTAATGTTGGCCCGAATGGTGCAGGAGTTTGAGTGGTCGGGTTACCCGGATAATGGGGAAATGGATCTTAGTGAGAAGCTAGAGTTTACTGTGGTGATGAAGAATAAGTTGAGAGCTAAGATCAAGGCAAGAGGGTAAATGGAGTTGAGGGTCGGATCGGGTCATTCTTACTCATATCGTTTTAATTTTATTTTTTTTAATGTGGTTGATTTTATATAATGTTATCAATGCAAGGCACTAATGGTTGAAAATAAAGAATACGGGTTTATTGTTAATTTGTTATTAGGTGGACAAGTTTTTTTTTTGCTATGTGGATCTATAAAATTTCCGTCACATTGAAAACCGTAAACCAAATTTTCAAAACCTAACACAAATAAGTTTGATAGTAAGAATATTACTAGTGAATCATTGCACGAACATAAATGAATAACAAATGAAACATATAAAGAAACAACCACCCCTTAATTAGTATTTCTAAAACGTACATAATTTTTATTAAGCACTACACTTAATAACTTGTAACATTAACCCATGAAAATTAATGACCAATACTTTATACCACTATATAAACAAGTTATTTGAGGAATTGCTCAATTCAAAGGAAAGCAATATCAAGTAACATTACAGTAAAATGACTTCATTTATGCAAAGACTGATTATCTTTGTTCTCATTTTCGCCATAGCAATTCCCATTTCAGTTGGTCATAGAGAAAAATCAGGCAGACACCGAAGAGAAAGTGACTGAAAAGATAATTCAGATAATAGCAGAGACGATTCAGAAATTGAACGTTATCTAAGAGATATGTGCTCCGAGACCATAAATTCAAAACAATGCTGGAAAATCATCAAATCTGAGACAACCAGATTCACCAACATGGATAGTCGGAATGTCGTCGATGTCGTAATCGACCTGGCAATAGCAAAATCCGGCGAAATCAACGACCAGCTTAGCCAACTTCACCATGATTCTGACAATGAAGCATTGAAGAGGAAGTATTTGTCATGCTCGAAAAATTACAACGATGCTAACCGCAACCTCGTAATCATAAGGAGAAACCTTGATTCTGATGATTTTAGGGGAGTTCCGGCTGAAATTGATGATGCTGTAGAAGAATTGAAGAGTTGCGAGCATGACTTTGGGGGAAATTCATTTGACCCCGCCCATATTAGGGATCGAAACAAGGAATTTGAAGAATACTTAGAGATCGTTAGAGTTGCAACAAATCATTTTATAACAAATATAGATCGAAAAAACTAATTTAATTAACACTATGGAGTAAATCTTTAATAAGTGAAATAGTTATTCTGGGAAATTTCTATTATTGAAATGTTATTAATTGATAATGTTAAGTACTTGGTTTCTTGAAATATAAAATGCAACACAGTATAAAAATGACACAGGAAACGAGAATCCATCACTTAAGTAATTTTTACAACATTTAATTCGATCATAAAAAATTGTAGAATCGATTTCATTGGAGAAAAAGCAATTAAGTTTATGCTAACTGAAACTACCAAAACTTCCTTTGTATCATAAGGAAAAAAGTTCAGAGATGTCACTAATTGCATATTTACACACAGCCAAAAGTAAAACAATATGGACAAGGAAATGGATCCTCCTCTTTCTGCACCAATCTGCTTCACTGTGGTCGAAAACCCTCGACTAACTAAATCGAAGCACTCTCGACTTTCCTATCCATCTTTTCATGACTAATCGGGACAGAATTGCTATCTCCAACAAGGACTCCATCACCCTCCTGGACCGTCTCGTTTCCATTTGGCACTCGTCTATTCCCGTTTGCCATGCAATGGCAATAATGTGCATGCATACGGTATTGATGAGATCGTAGAGCCTGACTAAACATGGGTTGCATAAACGTCCACTTTCTCTCAAGAAGATCACGCAGAGAGATCCGACATACTGGGCATGTAGAATTCTGTTGCACCCATATGCCGATACAAGTTGCATGAAACGAATGTCCACACACTGGTAGTATAGACAGGGTATCTTCGTCATGGTAATCTGCAAGGCACACCGTGCACCTCTGACTGAAATTTATACAATCAAACTCACGAGTCAATAAATTTGGTAAAATCTACGTACGTATTAGCAGGATTACAAGTGAAAAGGGGATTGAAGATCAATCCATCTAAATAAATTCGATAGACTAATGCCAGCTAAATATTGATATTTGCACGGATAATACAAATTAGATTCCCATATGTACAAAATACACGAAAAGTCCAGGAAAAAGCTTAAAGCAAGCTAGAAACTGCGGAATGATAAGGTGCAAAGTGATGCTAACGAGAGGGTTTGTATAGAAGATATCCATGGAAACAAACTTGGGACTAATAATAACTTGCAATGCTTTGAGAACTCTGAAGCTCAAAAAGACCAAAACCGGGACGAAGCGAGATTGTAAGATTTGTATGGATCAAAGCATATTCGTCCAAATTTTGACACTTTCACTAATAGGCTTATTGTTCTAAAATTTGGCAGGCTAAAATTTCCCACAACAGAAACGAAAAGAAGTCTTTTTTGTTGGAATGTATCACACATGTACTAAATCGGTATGCCTATATGTTACAAGATTATGTCGATCGACATATGTGAGATCAAGTTCGCCAATAAGACTCTGGTTTGAATGCATCATGAACATACTCTTGCAATCCATATGTCAGATCAAGTTGATCTGCTGAAGAAAGTGGGATTTTGCACTTCACTTTTAGTAAGTGTGTACACACTATTCACCTGCACTTACATGCATTTTAACATTTTTGTCTTCAACATACATTTTGTAGACCCACTCAATCGCCAAGAAACTTTTAAGACCAGCGCCGAATATCTTAATTAGACTATAAAGCAGAGGTATATTATCACACACCACAACTTACGTTGTTTTCTAGGACCTATACGAACCACGTCGACTTAACACATTTATCACTAATTTTCATCAAGAAAATGTTAAAACATACACAATTTAATCTTGTAGAAGGTTCTCAGGAAAGTAAGTCAAACTGTCTGATTTTCTAAACTAGCATATTGCACCGCGAAAATCAAAGAGATCAACTTACCAAGCATTTTCTTTTGAGGACAAGCTTAGTTCTTTATACTTCTTCGTCGGAAAGTTGGCCATTGATGGAGGCTCTATACCATGACAACCCCTCTCCAACTGTTAAAAACCGAAGGCAAATTAAACTTAGTAATTGAAAGCAACTGTTTGTAACAAAATATTCCTCGAGTGGATAGTAAAACAACATACGACGAAAACAACCCCTTCTGAAAGAAGAAACGACACGAAATACCTCGTCGTTTCTATACATGACTAGTAATCTAGCACCAAATGAACTTACACAACCCTACAAGTATAAATCATATAAAGGGACACAAAATTGGTGCATTATAAAATGAGGAAATGACAACCCTTACCTCAATTTCTCAGACAATACACAGAAAAAGGACAGAATGAAGCAATACAATCTAATGATACATTGTTTCTAAAAATAGCAGAACAGGTATTTGGAAGCCATTCTTAACAGCCTAATTCCAGATTTTAGTCCAATTCCAACACCAAAATGAAGATTACAGACTGCAAAATCAAAAAAAAAAAATGAAAAATCAGAGTGATTAAATACACAAGAAAATACTTACAGTGCTGAGATCAGATCTAGATGCTGCGGCAAGAGAACGACGAGACAAGCTCAAGTGAATTCGAGCACAAATGAGCCTTGTACAGACAAACACTATGAACATAATACTCACACCAAATCCAATCACCGTCATCACCAAATTTATCCCTGAAGATATCATTTTGTTTTCAAGATAAATTATTCCCAATTCAGTTTTTCTGTTTGCTTCTTACCGTTGTCCCTACCTTCTATTATTATTTTGGGTGTCCCACATCTGCAAAATCCCAAAAAATTTCAAATCTTGCACTGTTCATAATCCCCCCAACAATCAGTACATTTCAAAAATTAGAAAAGATTGCAACTTTAAACCATTGCTGCAAACCCTTGTTAAATCCCACCTCGAAAAATGCAATCTTTTTTAAGATTCACCCCTCCAATTCCAGATATATTTTCAACCTCTCTCTCTCTCTCTCTCTCTCTCCTGTGACTTGTACCCCAGAAAATAGTATTTAAAAGGCTAGTGTGTACAAGTAAACGTCTATTTCTTAGACCTTACATTTAAAGAAGAGACAAATGGTGGTGGTGGGAGAGAGTTTGGAATTGGGAGCGAAAGTCTAAGGAGCCTCGTGGAGTGAAATACAAGAAAAAAAAAGGATCAATAGAGGTGGGTGGGACAGAGAGTGAGTGAGTCATCTTGTGTTGGAAAAAAAGAAGAATTTGCATCTCATAAGAAATAAAAATAATATATACTCCCTCATTTTACAATAAATTAGTACTGCCTACATCTCAATTTAGATGCTTCATTTGTAAAAAATAGACATTAAAATACACTCTTTAAACATTTCAACATTACATCACATGCTATTATTTATCACTTTACTTTTATTACTCACAATATTTTATTACTCAAAAAAAATTTATACTCTCTACTTTATCCCCTTAATGCTAATAAACATCTTTTACACTAAACTACACGTAAACAGTAAATGTATAATCTAAATGGTGAAGGAGGGAGTATATTTTAGCATTCTATTTGTATAATATATATATATATATATATATATATTAGCATTTTTTACACATTTTTTCTTAATTTTACTTTTTTTTTTTTTTTTAATTTTAGAAAATATTCTTTATTTTATCAATACATGCACTTTTTTTTAATTTAATAGATAAAAAATTTTAAAACAAAGTAACAAATTAGTTCTTATTTTAAAAAATGGTGATTTTTTTAATTTGATGGTCATTTCCCAAGAAAACTAAAGGGATTGTTTGGGTTAATAAAGTCCTTGTGGAACATAATTTGTGGAGACAAATTGGCGGTGGTTCTGGACATATCTGCCATTAAATCAGATCATACCTATATTTGCAAAAAAGCGCATATTTTGTAAGTATTCATATATGTATAATTGTAAATTAAATTTACAACCTAACCTAGCTAGAACTTTAAATTGTTGAAACTGAAATCCTAGCAGGTAAGAAAGAACAAAGTTCTCCAAAATTTTTAGCTAACATTTAAAACTATCCACCATCACTTGCTACCTCGAATTTTTTTATTTTTTTTCTCTTTCTCCTTTCAATTTTCCACTTCTTTTCTAATTTTTTATTTATTTAGAAAACACAACTGTCCACCGCGGTTATCACCACCAGTCACTGTTACACCCGTATCTACAGTTTTTTCTTCCATGTTGTAATTCGAGTCAACGGTTCAATCTTTCTGGGTTGTGGTTGATTGATAGATCGATCCGATGACCCTTTTATTGTGTTTTGTATTTTTAAATCTTAATTTATTGTTATACTTTTTGTTTTAGTTTGTTTTAACTTTTTTGGTGTTGCTGTATTTTATGCCTCTCTGTATCTTCTCCTTTGTGAGATTAGGGTGGTCGATTGATAGACCAATTTTTGTTAACCCTTTTAATTGTTTTGTTTTTTTAGGTCTTAGTTTGTTTCTTGTTTTACTTTGTTTTAACTCTTCTGTTGTTTTAATTTATTGTAGCTCTTTTGGTGATTTTGTTTTTATGTCTTCTTACACCTTCTTCTTGGTGAGACATTCAATTCTATGCATAGTATGGTTTGTTTTTCTTCATAGAACTTATTTTTGTCGTTTCTACTCGTACTTGATAGTTCTCGAGTTCTTGATGAATCTTAATTTATCTTTCATTTTAACTTTAATTTTTTTTGACAAAAAATACTTTAATGTAGGGTGTTGTCTCACACTGAAATTGAAGATCTAGTTTGCATGTGAGGGTAAATGTGAACTTATTGCTCCACTTTCATCACAGTCTGAATAGGGTAACACTTCTAATTTAATGAATTGAATATTTTGCATATTTTTATCAATTAATCTCGTTAACTGATATAGTAACCTGTTCAAAATAAGGAAGAAGAAAGTTAAGAGGATATCGTAAATGCAATTGTAATATTGAAATACCATACACGTAGTACTCCCGTCTCCAATAACCGTCAAATCGTACAACTACTAAAATATGATTACAAAAGGTGAAAGTGTAATCACATTTTGGGCCGATCCTAGTAATATTTAGATGTGAATCGAACATTAAAACAAGACCTCATTCCTTCACATTTTTTATTTTATACAAACTCCTGAAAAATAATGTAAAATATTTTTTAAAAGACTAACCATATATAAATTTTGTTCAATACTTAAAATAAATGTTAGTAATTACATAAATACAACCCTTCTAACAATTTTAGCAGCATAAGTATTAATCAAGTCAGAATTATCAAGTTGTTCAATAATTTCTTACTTAAGTAGATAGCATTGCTAGTCCATTCAATATTTCCAGTAATATGGTTGATCGGAGGTAAGTTCTGATCAGTTTCAACTTTGAGAAACTTATTTCTACACTTGTTACTGTAACTGATAAATTTTAATAAGCCTCAACTTTAAAAAAACTTATTTCTGCATTTGTTACTGTAACTAATATCATCAACAAAATTTTATAAGCATGGTAAATCTTTAAAAACACACATTCATTTTCTTCAAATAATTCAACACACCAATTACAAAGTTTGTTACTTTTGGTAAATAACACCTAAAAAATGATAACTTCAATGTTGGAAATAAAAATCTAGACTACAAACTCTGCTTATATAATTAAATCAGATGCTAGCAATAGCATAGTGACTAAAATTCCGAAAGCGAGAATAGAATAAAGTTAAAGGCTCATGCGTTTTGCCAATTAGAACCGGTATTTATCAAGGTTGTAGAAATCGGAAATCGCTGATCGGGCGTTTTCTGTCCGCCTAGCGCCTAGGCGCCGACTAGGAAATCCGATTTTTTTTTTTTTTTTTTGTAAATTTTAAAAAAATTTAAAACAAAGAATTATTAATAGTTAATACTAAAAAAAAGTTCATAATAAAGACAAAACTAAAAAATACAGAATAATTAATACTAAAAAAAACAGTTCATAATAAAGAATTAAAGATAAAACAACTAATTTCCACATGTTTCAAATTAACATCCCAAATTCACATCACAAAAAAATCATGTTTCAATGTTTCACATGAAATGGTCAAAATATTCAATTAACTAAATTAATTAAGTTAGGCATTTGGTTGATTGTCGGTAGTAATCTCTTCATTTTTTTTAATGTTTCACAATTTGTTGTAAGGTAAATTAAAATGTAATGGTAATTTTTGTTTTTTATTTTTTATTTTATTTACTAAGTATAAAACGTCGTTTTGGAATTTAAAATTAAAAAAAAAAAAACGCGATTAGTCGGAATCAGCCGCCTAGGCGGCGACTAGGCCGCCTAGGCGGCGACTAGTGGCCCAACCGACTTTGTTGGCCGATTTGCATGAAATCCCCTCGGAAGCCTCCCGCCTAGCGACTAGTCGGCGCCTAGAACCGATTTCTGCAACACTGGTATTTATATTCGGCCTACTTGCTGTAATTAATTAGTAAATGAATCCAAAAGTAGTACTCCAGTTGGAATGTTGAACAAAGCTTTTTGGAATCTAAATCTTCGGTATGCATGTTGACTACAAGTGTAATATTTATTCTTCTTAATCTTTCATAAATTTGATTATAAGTATATATAGCTTTGGAAAAACAGAGTATTAGTTTTTTTTTTTTTTAATAAAAAATTAACAATCGCTAAAATCCAATGAGTAAAATTAATAATTTAGACTTGCTAGTCGTCTTTTTTTAAGAACTAGTTTTTTGCCCGTGCGATGCACGGGTCAGTTGTAAAACTCGATTGAATTAAATAAAGAAAAAGAAATTAACGATAAAGAAAAAGACTCAACGACTTAAACTGATTTACGTGTTAGAACTACAAAAGTCAGTGACGGAGCCAGAAAATTATGATTGGGGGGCCCGATTTGTATAAGAAGTTTTGGTAGTTTCGACTTAGAATGAAGCGAAACAATTTAAATATTGCTTAATTATTAATACCGTTAAAATTTTTTAAAACCATTTTCTTTCTTCAGTTATAATTTAATCATGAAGCGAAACAATATAATACTTTTAAATATAAATCTACAAAAAATTTAAAACACTATTAAAAAAAAAAAATCAATAATATTGTTCATTTTAAGAATATTTTTGTGAGTTTAGCAAAAATTTAGACAATAATCTCAAACACACCATCAATCTATTGACTGGATCTATTAAAAAAAAAATTTAAAGTATTATGAAATAAATTTAAGAAGAAAATACATGAGAAAGAGAAAAAAAAATTATTCCTTCTAAACTTTTGTAGGTAAGCATTCATTTTTTGTTCCGTCTAAACTTAATATGCATGTCTTAAAATGAAAATAATATTTTTGTTTATATATAATAAAATTAATTACCAAAATAATACATATATAATTATTTAAATAAAAAATTAGTATATATATATATAAAAAAAAAAAAAAGTGGTGGGGGGCCACTGGGCCCCTCTGGGCCCAGTGTGGCTCCGTCCTTGACAAAAGTTTCAATAAATTTTGTGTTACGTAATGGATTTCACTCGGACTATAATCGCAATTCATTCTCATGAATATGATTTAAAATACAGCAGAAATTCAACTAACATATGGTTATAATTTTTTTTTCGTATACTTCAGTTTAATTAGAAATGACATTCTTTTTTCTTTTTGAACGGAAAACGTAGGATTATATTAATTCAAAGAAACATCCTGTGAAACATTTGACAATTCCAAAGGTAGAGTAAAAGAAAACATGGGTATGTCTAAAGAAGAGCCATGCACAACAATGGCATGAGCAATATCATTTCCTTCCCTTCTGGTCCAACTGAACGTTACCAAATGTATGCCCCCACTTCCATTCTAATATTTTCTATAATATCCCAAAATCTTGACAGGTTTGGCTTGTTGTTCAAGAGTGCATTATAACAGATTAATGAGTTTGTCTCCAAAATCACCATACAGCTAACTGAGCACCTCGAAGAAGGGCCAAGACCTCCGCCTCTTCTGCATAATGGACTGGGTTCGTCTGCTCAGCAAAACACCAAAGGACCTGTCCTTTCTCATCTCTAGCTACTCCTCCAATTCCAGGTGGTAGACCACTCTTAAAGGTGCTGTCAGTGTTGATCTTTGCAAAACCCATGTTCGGAGGCCGCCAAACAGTCCTCTCTCTTGGACAGCTGGGTTTTCTAGCTCCACCACGAAGCGCGGCTCTTTCATATTCCTAAACTAAGCTCCTAGCAGATTCACACACAAACAGGGGTTCCAAGCACTTCTCCTTAAAAAAGAATTTGTTTCGTGCAAACCAGGTCCATAAAACAGTTCCAAACACATTAATAAATAGGTAGCTAGAACGGAAAATAGAAAGAGAGAGAGAGAGCAATACTTGGAAAACTTAGAAAATTTAAGCAAAGCATCCCGATTTAATTTAGGATCGAGTCTAAAATCTGCAAAAATAATAAAAAGAGGTACATAGAGAATCTAAAACAAACATAAAAATATGGAGTACAAAAATCATAAAAGAAATGGAGAATACACCTGCTACTCAAGTGAAAAATACAAATGTAAATAAGAAAATACGTAGAGAGTATACGTGTCTGAAAAAAAAAAAAAAAAAAAACTTTGATTACTGAATCTCAAAATCAATAGAATCACCCAAATTACCATGGTCTTCAACATTTTTTCCACAAGCTTTAATTCAAAATCTTCATTCGGCCTCTGAGTTCCTTTGAGTTTTATGTCGGACAAAGCCACACCATTGTACATGTAAAGTTTAGAGTTCTTGCGGCTATAAACATAACATACCTAAGATCTGAAATACCTACCTTCATTGCTACATCAACATACGTGAGTTGCAAATTAACTAAATAAAAGAGTAAACATTAAAATATCAGTTATAACAGTAGAAAACCACAGTGATACTTTGGTGGGAGTAACATTACCTAAGCTATCCATCAATTCTCCTTCCTTTATCCCTGAAAAAGTAAAACCCATCAAATTTTTTCTTTTCTTTTTTTAGAAAATTAACCAAATAGGATCTTGTAAACCGGCTGTGGGAAAGAAAGTGAGGGGGAGATGAGGATCAATTAACGTCAGAAATTAATAAGCTCATCAATTGAAATTTCGGTTTCGAAATAAGAATTAAATAGTAGAAAACCGTTACTCTAATTGCCACATGGCATAAGGAGATGTGATGATGGCATGAGGTGGCATACACATGTCAAGTCCTGGAGAGCCACATGTCAAGCTCAGGATAAAACTCTTCTCCTTTTATATATATAGATTTTTAGGACACGAATGATAACACTCCATGTAACATCTAGATCATTACCATGTGCTTATTAGTTAGTTATAGCACCCAAGACGGCTTCATTTGAGATTTCAAGACATGTGACATGTGGCTATTACACCTTTTTCTTTATATACAACCACATGTATATATACGTATGGGTGGGTAAATATACCAAAATTTCGGTATATCGAGCTGTTCGTACCGAAAAAATATCGAAATTATCGAAATTTTCGGTATACCGAAATTTTCAGCACGGTATGGTAACGGTATGGAAAATGATCATACCGCGGTATTTCGGTATATCGAAATTTTTTCGGTATTCGGTATAAAACGGTATATAGATATACCGAAATACCGAAACCTTAATAAAATAATAATTTTATAATATAATTTATAAGGGTTGGTCTGTTATGAACTCGAGTGCATGTTGTACTAACTTACACTTTTTGGTAAATGGTGTTGCACTTTTCAATTATTAAACTGACACCATTTACCAAAAAGTGTAAGTCAGTAAAACTGAAAAGTGCACATGGACTAGGGTGCACAGCATGCACTCGAGTGCATACTAGACTTTACCTATTTATAATTTTATATTATTTTTAAATTTAAATAACTTTAAATATTAAAATTTAAATAAAATAAACCTTAAATAATTAATTTTGATATAAAACAATGCTTCAATATTATTCGTATGAATTGGTATACAAGTATTTCGATATGAAATTATGATTCAATATTTTCGATATGAATCAGTATACTGATATGGTACGGTATACCGATATACCGTACCGAAAATTCGGTATACCGAAATTACGGTACGGTATCGGTATGAATTCTTACATATCGAAAAATTCGATAAGATAACGGTATGGATTTTTTCAATATCAAAATTTTCGATATGATAACGATATGGTTCGATATGGTAGGTATACCCACCCCTATATATACGTTCTTCTACTATTCTATTATTAGCAATAATAAAATCTTGTACATTCTTCTATTATACTATTACTGTGATCAATATATAAATTTAAAGGGTTCACCCAGTAGTGTAGACTTAAAGTTGGTTTAATGGTCTCTTCGTAGGTCTCAGATTAGAAAAAACTATTATACTATTACTGTGATCAATATATAAATTTAAAGGGTTCACCTAGTAGTGTAGACTTAAAGTTGGTTTAATGGTCTCTTCTGTAGGTCTCAGATTAGAAAAAATATGTAAGGTGTAAACAATTTTTAAGAGATCAATCCATACAGAGCTTTGCTCTGACTTTAAAGGGGCATCACAAATGGACGGTGAGATTGATCCTCGAATTAATCGATTCCCGCAAATGAACGATGAAATTGATCGTCGGATTAATCGATTTTTAAACCGGATATCGAGACATAAAGAATTGTGATCTAACATATAAGTAAAGTAGTCTAGATATCAGTATGAAAATAACAATTTTAGGTAATGATTAATTTAGATACTGTTAGGAATTAATATACAAGAATTAATTCTCACCCTCTCTACAAGTTCGAACTTTTAGATGAGACAGAATTCTTTCATAGTATCAGAGCAAACTGGGCAAACGACCTGGGTTCGATTCAAATTGTCCAGTCGATGGGCCTCCTCTCCAAAAAGGGTAAGAGGTGTTAATCCGGCCCACGAGTGAGGGGGAATGTTAGGAATTAATATACAAGAATTAATTCTCATCATCTCTACAAGTTCGGACTTTTAGATGAGACAAAATTCTTTCATATACGCTCTCTCTACAAGTTCGGACTTTTAGATAAGACGGAAAGATACGCTCTGTTATTAATATATTCCAATAGGATTGTACTAAGTGCAACTTGCAAGTAGCTATATATATCTAGCATGAGACTTGAATAGACCAAACCTTAGACTAATTCCATCTCGCACAATCGTCATTATTTGTGGCGATAAAAGTGGTAAAACATTGTAATAAAAAAATGTGGCACGGCCACTGGTGATTATTCATTCATCTATCACTATTGGTTGACTTTTAAATTTTCAGTAATAAAGTAATTAAGCAAGTACCTTTTGGAGGACAACAAGTTGGCACTAATCCGGAAAAGTGTGTTGTGGCCTCACGAGTATCGCCGCGTGTGTCATTCCACAAGTCTTTGGGTGCAATATGGATATTGATAATGCCATCATTGAAGGAGACGCAAACGAGTATTATCCGTTGTTTTTTCTCAAGCTTTAAATAATTTCACTTTTGGAGATTTATTAGGCACTGTAAGAAGTATTTGGGATTTTAATTAATTGCTCAGTTTCATGTATAGAGTGTAGTGCCAACACCTATGCACACACTATTGTTAAGGTTTCCCATTTCTATAGGAGTTCTCATTATTTCTATAGGAGTTCTCATTGTTGGGATGATCCATCGAATTTTTTGTGGTCGAACTCTTCAAAATATTTGCTCTTGCATTGAATAAAGAATAAAGAATGTATTGTTGGGCCCACAACATGCACACAAAATCACCATTTCAGTTTTGTGTTCCACATTGTATTTCACCCTCTAAATTATACATGTGTCATTTAAAATATAATCAACACGCTATAATAATGAGGACGATACATATTAAAATTCATTAAAATGGAACAACACGTGAAATATTAAGAAAAGTGGAATAGAGAATTAGGGCATGTTTGTTTTGGGATGGGAAATCCAGATTTGGGATTTCGAAACTCAACCCCCGTTACAGTTTGAGATTTTGATTCAGGATTTCAAAATCCCACTCTATAACCCTATAAAAGTCAACTCAATAAATACCTACAAATCCTATATAAATACCTATAAAATCTATAATCTTATACTCCACTATAAAGTTAAATTCTACCCTACATAAATCTCAAAACAAACACAAAACATAAAAAGTATTAGAATTTTGAAATCCACTAAATTTTAAAATTCGGATTTCAAAATTCTCAAAATCCCAAAACAAACATGCGCGAAAACTAATTAGTTCGATTGGGGGCGTAATTCCTATGGGCCCAACTTTACCTATAAGGGCGCAGCTAAAGGCACCCAGCTTTCCTATGAGTACACCCACTGGAATCTTTTTTTATCACAGAGGATACGTGAAATGTCGTTTATACCCCTCTTGCACATTTTTTTTAAAAGGACGGATGAGTACAACCACTATTTCTATTTCACAACGAAACCATCCACTCCACCACCACAACCCAAACAATCAACATTCTTCAACAAAAAAATCTCAAAAAACACAACAATTCAACAAAAAAACACAACAAATCAACAAAAATAATATAAAAAAAAATCTTAAGATGTTCGAAAATATTAATCGAACAAAGTTTAGATGTACGAAAATTTTTACCCAACAAACTTATTATGTTCGAAAAAATATTCGAAACAACTTACATTTGTTCTAAAAAATAATTGAACAAAATGTTCGAAATTTTTTTCAAAATAAAAAGTGATTGTTCGAATTTGTTTCCAAAACAAACATAAATTGTTCGAATCTGTTTCCAAAACAAACATAAATTGTTCGAATTTGTTTCCAAAACAAACATAGATTGTTCAAAAAAAATTCCAAAACAACCTAAATTTGTATGAAAAAAAGATCGAACAAAATGTTCGAAAATTTTTCCAAAACAAATACAGATTGTTCGAAAATATTTCCAAAACAACCTAAAGTTGTCCGAAAAAAAATCACGAACTTCTAAAAATCCTAATTTTTCTAAAAAAAATAAATTTCCTAAAATTTCTAAAAAATTAAAAAAAGTACTTGGAACAGGCGGCGGTGGCGGAGGAGTGCGAGCGGCTGCGTCTATGGAAGGAGGGCGACGGCGGCCGCGGCGGACGAGGGAGGAGAAGAGGCGGCGACGTGGGGAGTGAGGGCGGCGCTGTCGCCGCGTGGGGAGGGGAGGCGGGGCTGCGACGTTGGGAGAGGGGGCGGCGTTGTCACGCGTGTTGGGTGGGGAGACGGGGACGGCGACGGCAACGAGAGGAGGCGGCCGCGAACGGGGAGTGGGAGGGGCTGCGACGACGAGAGGAGGCGGCCGCGAACGGGGAGTGGGAGGGGCTGCGGCGACGAAAGGAGGTGGCCGCGAACGGGGAGAGGGAGGGGCTGCGCAGTGGGCGGCGGCAGAAATGGAGGTGTAAAAATGGTGGGTGTCTGAATATTATGAGAGGAGAATGAGTTAGGTTTTAATTTAGAGAGGGGTTAATTTTGGAATTTCCAGGTGGGTGTCCTCATCCATTTTGTGTGTGTCCTCATCGCGTGGGTGTACTCATAGGAAAGTCGGGTGCCTTTAGCCGCGCCCTACCTATAAACCTCACCTCTATTTCTGCAGCCAACCCAAATAATGTCTTGGTACGTAATTTTGGGCCTGAACAGAAAGATAGCAGCCCGTTCAACTAAAGAACTCATTATCTCCCCTATTGGAATTGGTTACCGTTATTTGCACCTCCAGTTTTATTAAATATATCACCATGATTAGCTCACACTCATAGTAATTAGTAGATACACTTTTCGTAAACTATCCAAATTAACATTTACTCAGAACACTCAGTTAGTAGATACACCTTTCTAAAAAAATCTTACTCTATTCCCACAGAAATTTGCACATCTTTCTTATTAGGACGCTGCATACTAATTTGCAAACTCCAAAAAAGAAACATTTTCATAACATACACCCTCAAAATACACACATATTTATTCATACATCATTACTTTTTCACACTCAATCTACATTTTTTTTTATTTTATTCATAAAATTTTATAATAACACCCCTCAAAACATCACTTATTACATATTTCCTAAGACGTGTGCAATCTCATGAGTGTAAATTCTCTTGGCACACACCGCCCCATGTCCCGCCCCCGACGACCGACGTTGTCGCCCTCCATCTTAGATATGATAATCTTTAGCTTGTAGATGATTTATTAATCTAATTTGAAGATTTGTTTGAATCTCTGGTGAAATAAGTTACATAAAATGTTTTGACCATGACTGGATATACACGTTTGTAGATATTGTAAATATATGTTATCCCAGAAATTTATGAATAGTTTAAATCTTTTTTTCATATAGGTAATTTTTCGACAAACAAATGTCGAAACCGTTACATAAGTTTGTTGAAAAAATCCAGATTTCTAAACTAATTTGTTAAGAATATTCTTCGATTTTTTTTTAAAAAAAAGTTCGACCCAAACTTTTTATTTTGGCACCAGGAATGTGACAGATGAGTGGCGAAGACGTAGGTGGGGGAGAGGGGGGTTGACTGGTCAGGGAGGAGAAAGAGACCGAAGAAAGAAAGTAGTGTTTTTTAGGGGTGTATCTACTCATCAGTTTAAACTAACATGATACTGTTATATTTTAAAATTAAAATAAAATAATAAATAATGGTTGAATGTGTATTTAATGATGTGCAAATAACCGTACCCTTTGGAATTAAATTTGGAGGCCACAGGCTCAACGTCCGGAAATCATTTGAATGGATTTTTTTTTTAGAAAGTGAATAAAGTTACTTACACATTCACTCTAAACAAGAATCGAGAAGGCCATCCACAAAGGTTGGAGGCTCGATCCAACTATGAGGACTCTTAAACCAGCGAGAGTTCCTAGCAAAGCTATGTGCCAGTGAATTGACATTACGAGGGGTGTAGGAAACTGCATAATTAGGATTGTCTAAGAGAAAAGACTTACTCTGCCGAATTGTGTCTCCAAAGACATTATTACAAACCTCGGCCTCTGATTTTCGCAGCTCATTTGTTTTATCAATAATTTTCCAGCTAAGATTGGAGACCTACCCAAAGTTAGGTTTGTGTTTTAAAAAAAAAATCGCAATACTTCAGGTGGAGCATTAGTTCGAGAATGTTGCATCTAATGAGCTGCCTATCGCTGCAAGAATGAGAAAACTCAAAGGCTTTGGATTAGATAACACAAATATTAATAAGAAGATCAGTTTAGAAGACTAGAAATTAAAGATTAGAAGACTCGAAAATTAGATAACTAGAAAAGATGGTCATCGAGCATAAAGTGGTACTTGTGACTCATCTGATAAGGTAAATCTTGTTAGCGGTTAAGATGAACAACGGTCAAGTAAAAGACAACTTACAATAGTACAGGTCTTTAAATAAAAAGATAGTTGCTCATCCAAAATAAAATTCAATATGAAGTGTCAAACATTTTACTTAGAATAGAATTAAGTATGAAAATTAGTTAAAGATAAGAATAGCCTAAAGCTGATAAAAACAAAAATATTGAACTATATCTCAAATTTGTTGAGCTACTCTATCCATATCAGTGCAACAATGCGAAAGTATATGAGACAATTAAGAAGTTACACGAATTCTATGAATATTACTCTAGTATGTTTAAGAACACTATCAAGTCAAATCTTAAGTGTTCAATTGTGTATTAATTAGCTTACAAATTCTACTATAAGCTTAGAAAAATCTTTCCAGACAAGCTTCTAAGATTTCACTTAGTTGAAAATTAGTTTTACAAACTTATCTACCTCTTAGAGAAATCAAATGATAGTTTAAGTTTGTTTAGTTTCAACTTGTAAAAAATTGGCTAAAACTTGTGTAAATTTTAGAAGATAAAATTCACGAAGAGTGATAAATTTATAAGTGTATCTGATTCCATTAAATCAATATCACTGATTCCATTTTTATGTTTTGTTAATTCAAAACATGTAATGATTTGTACGAATAAAAAATAAAATAATACTAGGTACAAGATACAACTCTTTTGTACTCAATTCCAAAAGGAAATACATAAATTAAATTCCATATATACAAGAATTTATGTGCAATAATTAATAAAAATGAACTTTTACAGAAAAATTAAAAAAAAATTACAATAAAGAAAGAATTAAGTTGTACAGTACCATCTTAATTCTTATCATCTGGATCAGCCACAATCACTTTTGGAGGTTTAATTTTGAACCTCTCATTTCTCAATCCATCAATATTATTCTCCTTAATTTCTCTATTACCTATGTCTCTCATGCTCATGCTTCTTGGCAAGCTCCGAACCTTCTTCATTTGTTTCTTCCTCTTTAATGCATCTCCGATTTTCTTGAACAACTCGTCGTGATCCTCGTGAAAAATCCTCTTGAATAATTCATGTCGATCAGCATAGATCTCTTCGAACGATTCTAGCAAGGCTAGGAGCCTTGGATCGACTCTTTTGCCCGACTTCCATCTTATCATATTGTGCGTCTTCGTGTAATTTTTGCAATCCAAAATGGCCTTTTTCGTGCTTGAACCTTCACCGGAATATGATGAATCCATTCTTTTTTAAGCTTTGATTTCAAATTTTGGGTATTTTAGTTTGGAACTATGAGTATGAATGATGACATTTATATAACTCTCAAAAAATCACTTGTTGGACAAGCAATATGTTGCAACTTGTAAGTAGTTTCGTATACTTGGAAAAGAATAGGTCGTGTATATTAATTATAATTTTAACACGTTTATATCCTCGCATACACAATGACTCTTTTAAATTTAATTGTCTATATATCCCAATGTTAAAGTTACCCAAAAATTATTGGGATATACATCAATTTGAGTTCGAAACATTTTAGTTAACAATATATATTCGAAAATTTGAACTATTCCATTATAAATTTGTACTGATTTGATATGAAACGAAATACTAAAATTATAAATAATTGAAAATGCACATCATTAATCATAGATATTCCTACACGTTTGCATTTTTTTTTTGGTCTGTAAACTTTCTCATAGACTTTTCAAATTTCTAGAGTTGAGACTATGTCTGGTCCCTGTTGCTTACAGATAGTCGTCAACACGTATCTATAGAAAAATATATTTTCGGAATCATTTATATATGCGGATATACTAATAAATCAGTGCAAAGTATTTAAGAAATACTCTATCGTGTACACTTTTTTTTTTGTTGAAATGTTCCAAAATAATTTATATATTTAAAAATGAAAAAATTTCATAAATTTTTATTACACTTATTATATTCACAATTTTACACAAAATATCATTAATTTTGAATTCATATATACACATTATTCAACTCATTTTTTTTTACTTCATATATATAAATGTTGAAAAATTTGGGTTTTGACATGTTCAAACACTCATGTTTGACCAAAATGTTGATGGATCAAACGTTAATTTTCGGAAAATTGAATATGATAGAATCGTTCTACTCGTGGACTAGATGAACGTAATATATATAAAATTTTAAAATTGAATTTCGGTGAGTGAGAAATTAATTCATAAAGATGGAACGTCACACCTCTAATTCTATTGAGGAGATTGATGATGAATTTGAGTAGGAAGGTGAGGAGTCTCACCTCTTCCCAAGTAGAAAACCGGTGGTAAAGTTTGTGGCCCTTTTAAGTAGTAAAGTTTAAGGTTGTTAAATTATGATTAGTGGGTACCTAGCTCATGAACCGGTGGTCTTTGGGTCCACCAATTTTTTGGAGACTCAAAAAATTTTCAAGTCCATTTTTTAATTGGATCGACCCAATAAATCTATTCAGATATGGGCTAAAAATTGAACACTCTTAGATTATGTTCTTTGAACTTGAACGTTTCTTGTGCTCCAAGCCTGAACCGCCCACAAGATCGTGGGATTATCCACGTTTTCCTAAACTTTCCCAATTGAGGGTTTATCTATAAATATCGGACCTTCTCACTGTTTAAATTTTGTCTTGTGGAAAAAAGATTTTCCTTAACTCAATTTCATTTAACACTGTTTTTTTCGTTTACATTGTAGTATTGTCCTATATTGGATCAGTTCTAACAAATGTTTATGAAATTACTCTCTAAAATTCTACTCATTACTCATCTACCTTATTTTAAGTGCTCAAAAAGTTGTGAGTTAATTAGGTGTGTTAGGATTTAGCCCAAGTGTGATTTTGGTCATTGGACCTTCACACAAGGGCCCAATTAACTTAATGTTGCGCGTGATGTAAACGTTTAGATTAGAGAGTGAGAACAATAAAGGTGAAGTGCTACCCATCTTAATGTCTTGGTTATCTCTACTACGTCCCGATACAATCCGATACGTGTCTGAGCCCGTTCGTGTGATCAGAGTCGAGTAGCGGCGACGGCACCGAAATCCAACAAGGTGAAACGGAAAATATCATTTATAAAGTGGCAAAGCTTCGTTATAAGTTCTAACTCATGATCTTGGTGTTACCTTCATAATTAAGCTAAATTTGAATATTTATAGTTCACCACGATTGATTATTTTAGTCAATCAATTGTCTAATATGTTTGAAATGTGTCACTCTTTCTTTGCCCTATTTTTTTAGGAATGGAATCAAATTTAACTTTTTTTTAAAGATGGAACATTACATTAAGAAATACTTAATTAAATTATTTTTTAAGAGAAAGTAAGAAAACAATTTATACATTTGGATGTATAATAGATTGAAACTCATATTACCCAAATGGGGTGGGCTTGGGACTTGTGAATTAAGGCAGGGCTAGTCTTGGGTGAGACCGTCTCACAGAATGAGATCCGTAAGACGGCTTTCATATATAAAAAGTGATAGTGTTTAAGTAAAAAAGTGACAATCACTTTTGTTAAAAAAATTATCACTTTTTACTTAAACATTATCACTTTTTTTACAAACTAAAATCTGGAAAAAAAAAAGGGTTATCCTACCCAAAATTTTGAAATATGGGTTAAAAGGATCCGTCTCATAGAAAAAGATATGTGAGACGGTCTCACACAAGTTTTTACCATTAAGGCAAATACTTATGTGTACTAGTTACATGTATGTGATTCGGGTGGAATTTACTTGTTTTAGAGGCACATGTGAAGCGTGTTTTGATGTGGATTTCATTGATTTATGCATTGAATATGATTTTTTTAGCCAAAATGAGAGAAAGGTAGTGTTTTGTCGATTTTATAGGTAAAACGATGGAATTTGGGAGCAAAACACATACCACAAGTGATTGGATCGGAAAGAGGAGTGCACCATTGGATCCGGCTCGAAAAATGGAGTGGAATAGCAAAAAGAATCGAGTCAATCGGAGGTCGGAAGCTCAAGATACGGAGGAACGAAGTTGGAGGCCGAAAAGCAATACGAAACTTCCGCCCGGCCGGGCCACTTTTCCGCCCGGCCAGGCCGATCTGCACCCAGATTTTTGATAAATGCACCCCCGCGCGTATTTTGGCCCAAATTCAATATACGAAGTTATCGCCCGGCCGGGCCACTTCCAAACTCGGGGTTTTTAGTGATTTTTAGCCATTTTTTAGGGACTTAAGTGCAAAACTTCCACCCAAACCCTACCCCAACACTATAAATACCATCTTTCTTGAAATCCAATCCATTCTCCCCCAACCCACACATAGTTACACATACTTGAAGGTGTTTTGACCATTTCTCTCTCAATTCTTCATCAAATCAAGGAAGAAATGATGCAATAGCTTGCAAATTCAATTCTCTACCACATTCTAGACTAAGCTTCCTCTTTACCCTTTCTTTTTACTTAGTTATTTCATTTAATTTTGTAATTTGAATATGTAGTTAGTGGCTAAAAACATTTGTGGTTCTAAGGCATTGTAAATACTTGGATTGAAGTTTATGACTAATTTCTTGCTTTAATTGGTGTTTGTCTCTTATTTGTATGCTTAATTATTCATTGCAAAGCATGTTGTTATTGGCCATGATGATTTGCTTAATTCCTTGTTAATTGGGGTAAGATCGAGAGATTTATTCCATTAATCGTATGCAAGCATGCAACCCGATATTATTATGAGCTCGAGAGAGGATTAATTATCGGAGAGGGAATTGAATGATCTTTGGGGCTATTTTAGGTGATACAATATTTGTGAGGTAGAGATACGCACTTATATTGTGTTTTCCTTTGGGTTAATTAGATCGAGAGATTAATTAATTCTTCTTGTGTGATCACCCTATATGAGATAACCTTAATGACCATTTAAACAAGTTAACATTCATAAACGGACATCTAGGTGTTACAATTGCCTTGGAACCCACCTTCTCCCTTTGAGTCTTCATTCGTTTTACTTTCGTTTTATAGATTCGCATGCTAGTAGATCGATTTCCTTTACTCTTTATTACTTATTTGTGACACTTTGGTAGGTAATCTTAGAGTAATTCATCACTTTCACTTTATCGATCACGTCTAAATAGAACTACGTTAACAAACTACACTTTTACGCTAAACCTCCTTGTGGGATCGACCTCGTGCTTATCACACTACGATAGACGCCGTACACTTGCGGTTGTTTATTTTAGTGTTGTATAACACGTGAATCAGTATGTAACTGGCTATTTCCCCTCTTTTTTTTTAATAAATCCACACTCCCTTCTTTTAGGCACTTACATACATGTAACTAAATCCAATTTTTTACATGACTATTATTATTTACCTTCTTTTTTTATTAATTTCACCTCCAATTTTTTAAAAGAAAAATACATCGAGTCACCAATGAATCACACGAAGTCAAATATTATTCTATTTTTTTTAACTTTCAAAAAATAAATATAAAAACATAACAAATATACAAAAAAAAATTGAAAAAAAATATAAAACTCAAAAATAAAATTATGAAATATAAATTTGAGCTTTTTTTTTTCAAAAAATGACCAAAATTTAGAAAAAAAATACAAAAAAAATCGGAAAAAAAAAAAAAACTAAAAATTTTCAATTTTTTTTTTCTAATTTGGGTATAAATGTATGAATATGACATGCTCACTTTCTAGCTTTAATCTGATTTATAATAACTAAGATTATTTTGTTATGTCTTCATTATTTCTACACTGATATCTGGTTTGTTACCAGTTTTTTAAAGTTATAGATTTTTTTTAAGACTAATTAATAACATAATTTAAATGAAAAATAAAATTTATATTTAGAAATTAAATGAGTGGAGAATTGGGGAAGAAATCAACATAATATTGCATTAGCTTTATTATTTTCTTTGTGGTTATCGACGTGTTGATGCATTTATATGTTTATTGAGTGTGATTGTATCTATTAATTGAATTATGTGTTCAGTGTGATTCATTCTCACTTTTGTTCCTCTTACTAGTTAGTTAACATCAATCTTTTAATATTGATGTATTAATTTGCATGGTATGTCTGGAATTATGAATGTGTTAAGTTATGTATTTTTTGTTAAATATTAAATTAGTTTAAATACGATATAATATTAGTACGTCTATGGTATAGTACTAGTTAATATATTCTAGGGTAAATAATTAATAGAGTCATTTCACCCCATCTTTTCTCTAATAGAACCTATCATATTTTTTTTAATCTAATAGAGTCAAAATGGATTGTTTGAGACAATTATGCCCTTCCACCATATTTTGAAAATTCGAATTTATTAATTCAAAATTATTAGTCAACTAAACATCCAATCAATTCGTAAATGCATTTTCCCCAAATCCCGAAAATCTATCACTTTCTAAAATTTAAAAACTTTCCTAAAAGGTAGGTCTCTCCATTTATTTCGTTTAATTTTGTTAAGCTAAGGGATTCTGGAAATCTGCATTTCAACTTACAGATTTTGACAAAAGCGTCTACAAACACCGGCGACGGAGATAAAGATCTACTGCAAAAGGTAATACGATCATATGCATGCTTCTGTTTAAATTAGAGCGATGAACTATGTGTTGTTCTGTATTCAAGATGCATATTTACAACATTATATGACGCATATATTGAATATAAAGTGTAGACGACAAGAAAAATCGCAGGGTATGTATTATAAAAAGATATGCAGTGTCGAATGCATATTCATATAACCTTGTAACATTTTAACTATAGAATCACGTAAACTATCAACAACTAGGACATTGCATATTCGTATGACATATATCATGTGCATATATAATAATATGCGTGAGTAGGTGCATATCAATTATACACTTACATATCGGTAGAATATGTTTGTCCACAGGAGTCGACATGTTTGTACAGGTTACAACTGCAGCAGTTAATGCACATGTAGGATAAATGTCACTGCTGTATTTGGTGCATGTGCATAATATTTGACATGTGTTTGGAAATGAGCATATGTGTAGAACACTTAAATACTATAGATCTCAAATATATGCAACGAAACAATAGAAAAGTATTGGATACGTACCAGAATCTGGATATAATATCAATATGAAATTTCTTATTCTAGTTTCAGTGCATAATCGAATATGAGAAATTGAAATCGAAATTGAAAATCCAATTTGGGAACTTTCTTATTCTGATTTCATTGCATATCCGAATCTCAAAAATTGAATTTGAAGATCGAATTTGAGAAATTTTCTTATTTTAATTTCAGTGCATAACAAGAATCTGAGAATTTAATTTTCGAATTTGGAAAGTCAGTGACTTTCTGGTAACATAACCTAAATTATAGGAATTGACTAAATTAATTTAAAAAATCGAGTTAGTTTTAATTCACGAAATTAATTTAAATAATTAGATTAAGGGTAGTATGGGTTTTTTGGCTTTAATTTGACTCTATTAGAAAATTATTAAAGTTGGTGTTTCTATTTGCTTAAGGGGTGCTAATAGTGACTCTATTATGGAATAATCTCTATATTGTATAGTACTATAGATTAATGTGGGTATAAAAATATTATTTAATATATGAACTAATACTATACAATATGTGAATTAATACTATACTATATTTGAACTAGTACCATAGTGTTTGTTAACTAATATTATACAATATGTGAATTAATATTATACTATATTTTATTTGAACTAGTACCATAGAGTATGTTAACTAATACTATAGAATATGTGAACTAATATTATACTATATTTGAACTAGTATCATAAAGTATGTGAACTCGAAACTCGAAAACATTAGAACGTGTACCAATATAAACTAATATTATACTGTATATGAACTAATACGTACAATACTGCATTAACTAATAATATACCATGACGAAGTTGAATAGCTCAAGTGGTTAGAGCACCACTACCTATGCTTTAGATCCTGGGTTCGAGTCATGGGGAGGGGAAAAGGGATGGGTATTTAATGTAATTCAAAAAAAAAAAAAAACTAATAATATACCATAATACTTATCAATTTTTATCATAACACTTATAAACTAAAAATTATATTTATAAAAAATTAAAATAAAGTGATTAAAAAATGAAAGTTCGAATGAAAAAATAATTAAACGAGGTAAAACGAAGTGAAATTTGTAAGGAATTGAGTAAAATTTTAAAAGGAAAATAGTACCAATAGAATTGAACACTCTCCGCTAAGAGAGATGAGAGTTTTATTTTTTAAAACAAATTATTATTATACTATTTAATACTTAAAAAAAACAATTAATACTATTATTTTTAAAATTTTCTTATTAGATTTTAAAATTTTAGAATAATTATTTGTGGCATAAAAAGAAAGTACGTGGAAAAAATTATCATATGAAACACAAATGATAAATAGAAAGAAAAATAAATTTAAAAAATAATATTAAAAAGATAAATATCAATTGGAGTAAAATAAAAAAATAATGGAGTATTATTTTTTAATGATAAAATTAAAAAAAATTAATTGAAGTAAAATAAAGTCACATGAAAAAATCTATGTGCTAAATTGATATAGTAAATGAGTCATGTGTTATTGGATTTGATATAGTAAATGAGACATGTGTTATTTGTAATTGGTTATTGGATTGAATATAGTAAATGAGTCATGTGTTATTTGTAATGGATTATTAAATCCAGTTACATACATGTAAGTGGCACACAAGAGTGCAACCCGTGAATTAATAAACGATCATTCTTATCAAAAAATAATAGTGCGACTTTATTTTCATCATTTTTTAATAGGGCAATACTAAATCGACTTCATCACCAAAAGTATTTTCACCAATATACGATTTAAGGCCAGGTTTATTTTGGGATTATATGTGAGGGTGAAATTTGGATAAGAAAATTATAGATGGAAAATTCTCGATAAATAGTGATTGTGTGTATTTGTTTTGAAATTTTGAGTAGAATATGATGTAACTTTATGTCAAATTAAATGCATAAGAGCAAGTGGTATTGTATTATATAATGTAATTTTGTGTCAAATCAATTGTGTAAAAGTGAGTGATATTGTAACGTATTTTATGTCAAATCAATTGTGTAAAAGTGAGTGGTGTTGTATTATTATAATAATAGGATATACAAGTATTTTTAGGGGTGAATATAGTTGAATGGTGAAATTTGAATGTTAAATCCCGAACTAGAACAAGACGAAAGACGTTTCGTTCCACGTTCGAATGTGTGAGTTCCAAAATAAACATGTCCCAAATGTTTGACGTTAAAAAATGTCACCAAAATAAGACCAATGTAAGCATTAGGGTTGATCTTATAATCTCTTTTTTTTTTTTTTTTTTTGAGGGGGTTGATCTTACCCTCACTAAGACTTCTCCCAACATTTCCCCGGGAACGATCTCGTTCAGAGAGTCCTCCCCTCTTAAGATTGGAGAAAAAATTGTGGTACTCATCAACCAATAACAATATTTCATCAAAATCGCTCATAAAATAAAAAAATGGTGAGGACAGCAGCGTGACGAAGGAGGGCAAAGGAAAGGCGGCATTGGGAGTTGGGGCAAGGGGTGGCGAACTCGAGAGGAGGGTTGGAGACGGATAAAAATGGAAAATATATAAGAGAAAGAGAGCACATATTAGAGAAAAAAATAGAATTTTCTTAGAAAGTGTATCTATTAAAGGATGTAGACATTTTTAACGCTTCACAATTATTCTTTAGATTAAAAAAAAAGTAAGTGTATCTATCAAAGTAAGAGGTCCAAATAGCCAATTTTTAATTATGCAATTGGATCTTGTTAAAAAAAGGGTACAACTATTTTCACCTCCAGCTTTATTAAACCTACTCCCCCGATTGATGAACTTCCTCCCACCCCTTAAGAGAATGTTAGATGCACTTCTATAAATTGTCTAAATTACCCTTTTATATATATATAAATGATTTACTAAATACATTCCACCCTAAAATTCTACTCCCTCCGTCCAATTTCATTATTCCTACTTTTCTTTTTTGGTTGTCCAATTTTATTATTTTATTATGCTAATTCCCTTTTTGAAAATAATACCATTCACACTACTTTATCCCCACCCTCCAACCATCACTTATTTACTCAAATTGTCACTAACTTTATTCATAAACAATCACTTTACCTATAAATGGACCCCACAACATCTCATCATACCCCCAACTTATCTACTTTATACATAAACTAATCAATATTCATTAAAACCCGTGCCCGAAGAAGTGGGCATAATAAAATTGGACGGAGGGAGTAATTTTTATCTCTTGTAGGGATGGCAATGGGGCAGAGCAGGGCGGGTATCTCAATATCCAAACCTGCCCCGTAAGCATCCGCCCTGCCCCATGATTTGCGACGGGGCATCATTTTATGCCCTGCCCTGCCCCGCGCGGGTATCTGCCCTGCCCCACGCGGGTATCTGCCCTGCCCCACGCTTGATATGGGGCAACATTTTTTAGTCTCGCCCCGTCCTGCCCTGCCCCAAGTCTCATTTTATATGTATATAAATTATTTAAAATGATATAAATTAAACATTAAAATTCATCATTAAACTAAACTAAAATAGATATTGGTATAAATTAGGGTTACTTTACTTAATTAAATTATTATATTTTTATATATATATTTAAATTCGGTACAAGGCAGGGCGGGGCAGAGCAGATCAATAAATATGTAAACCCATGCCTGCCCTGCTCTGCGCGCGGGGCGGGGCTGACTTGCCCCATTCTCAAAATGAGACAGGGCAGGTCGGGTCAAAATCTCTCAGGGCAGGGCGGGGCGACTCCGGGACAGGTCATTTTGCCATCCCTAATCTCTTGTCCTTCCCCATCATATCATAGTAGCTTCCGTCGCCCTTCGGTAAGCAGAAAAAAAAAATCAACTCTCTTCCCCCATCCCCACGCACCCAAGCCTTTGCGTGCGCACAACACAACATAAGTAGTTTTTTTTTTATTTTTTTGATATTAATAGGATTGAGGAATAAGTCATTGACTTATTCCATCATATCTCTGTAAATATCTTTTGTGATAAGATTAGTTTGTTAAATATTCCTTGTATATCTCATGTAATCTCAGTATATAAATACAAGCTCCTCGCAGTATTCCATGTATTTTTTTGGGTTACAGCTTATCTCACAAAGGGTTTCGGTGTTACGATCCTGTCGTTTCCCGATTTTATATTACCCGTCATGCGCAATTTGATGAATCATCGTTTCCTTTTTCAGATAAACCTGCTTCTATTAATTCCAGCACTCTGGAATTCAGCTCATTTCTTGAGCCTGGCCCAATTGCAGCAGCACTGCCTTCCTCTGGTCCAGTTTTATCGTCCAAGCCCACCTCCTCCACTGGGCCATGCACTCTTTGCCCAGGCCCACCTGCATTAATTCTCCATATTGAAGAACAGGTTGTTGGGCCACCTCCTATCCAGGCCCAAGATGTCCCACAGGAGCCCACTCCACCTCTGGCCCAACCGCCTGCTTCTCCAGTCCATGCTCAACATTTGGTCCAGCCGCCTGCCCAACAACAACCTGGCCCACGCCCCTCTGTCTCTCTTCATCCAATGACCACACGGGCCAAATCTGGTACTTTTAAACCTCGTTACTTCGCTGATATTGCTACTACCAAATTATTGTCCGCATTATCTGTTACTGATGAGCCCAGGGGATTTAAATCTGCGATTAAACATCCACATTGGTTGGCCGCTATGCGTACGGAGCTTGATGCCCTCTATGCAAATGATACCTGGGATTTGGTACCTCGTCCCTCAAATACGAATATTGTTGGCTCAAAATGGGTATTTCGTACAAAGTTTCTCAGTGATGGTTCTATTGATAGATATAAAGCTCGCCTCGTTGCACAGGGTTTCTCTCAAATTCCTGGATCTGATTTCTCACACACTTTCAGTCCGGTTGTCAAAGCTGCTACGGTTCGTATCATTTTATCTCTTGCCGTCCAGAACCGTTGGCCATTACATCAGTTGGATGTTAACAATGCCTTTCTGCATGGTATTTTGACTAAACCCGTGTTTATGGCTCAACCACCTGGTTTCGTGGATCCTCGTTTTCCGGATCATGTCTGCAAGCTCAAAAAAGCCCTTTACGGTCTTCGACAAGCTCCCCGTGCTTGGTTTGTTCGTTTCAGCACATTTCTTGTTAGCTTGGGATTTCAGTGCAACAGAGCTGACACCTCTCTATTTTATTTCTCCAGTGGTTCTATTACGTTGTACTTGCTCTTGTATGTTGATGACATCATTATCACAGGCAACGATCCGACATACCTCAGGCGTTTCATCACCCGTGTTCACAAGGAATTTGCTGTTAAAGATTTGGGCCCTCTCAGTTATTTTTTGGGTTTGGAAGTGTGTCACTCGTCTAATGGTCTTTTCTTGAGTCAGGCCAAGTATGCTCACGACATTCTTGCTAGGGCTGATCTCTTACATTCCAAGCCTGTTTCAACTCCTCTTGCGGCCGGTGAATCCCTTGTCAGCATTGGCACACCCTTTGACAACCCCACACTTTATCGCTCTCTTGTTGGGGCTCTCCAATATCTCACTATCACGCGTCCTGACTTATCTTATGCAATTAACCATGTGAGTCAGTTTCTTCAGTCTCCTACTGTGGATCATTTTTTAGCTGTTAAGCGTATATTGCGTTATGTCGCTGGCACTATCAAGTTCGGCTTATCATTCACACGTGGCACTGATTACTCTATCATTGGTTACTCGGATGCCGATTGGGCTCGATGTGTTGAGACACGTCGATCCACCTACGGTTATTCTATCTACTTAGGCGGAAATTTAATTTCTTGGAGTGCTAAGAAACAACCTACTGTGGCCCGTTCCAGTTGTGAATCAGAATATCGGGCCTTAGCAAACACGGCCCAAGAAATCGTTTGGGTCACTCACTTACTTCGGGAATTGGGTGCCCTGCCAACTCGTCGTCCCTTGCTTCTATGTGACAATAAGAGTGCTCTGTTTCTTTCTCAAAATCCAGTTGCTCACAAGCGAGCAAAACACATCGATATCGAATGTCATTTTGTAAGGGAACTGGTCTCTTCCGGACGATTGGATACTCAATTCGTGCCCACGACTCTTCAGATTGCTGACATTTTTACCAAGAGTCTTCCTCGTCCGAGCTTTGAGTTACTTCGTTCCAAGCTTTGTGTTTCCTTACATCCACAGCATCGCTTGAAGGGGGTAATAGGATTGAGGAATAAGTCATTGACTTATTCCATCATATCTCTGTAAATATCTTTTGTGATAAGATTAGTTTGTTAAATATTCCTTGTATATCTCATGTAATCTCAGTATATAAATACAAGTTTCTCTCATCACCAATTCAACGGTGATCACATATTCACTCTTTATAGATATACTTGAGTAAAAAATATACACTCTCGTCGACAATAATTTATTAACGAAAGTGTATATGTTCGACATTGATTTGTCGAAAATTATTAAAAAAAATATTCTGAGATTTTAAAGATATTTTTGAATTTCTGAAATTTTAACAAGATTTTGAGAATGTTTGAATGAAGGAGGCGGTGCAATTAGGATTAGAGTTTAAATGTTGTAGGTGGAATGTAATTAATAGTGAAAATGCATTTATCTAAAAAAAAAAAAAAAAAGTGAAAATGCATTTAGTATTAGTGTTTTACTTAAAATATATTTTAAACTTTTTACATTATTAAATTAATAAATCGAAGGGGAGTGCGGTTAAGAAACAGAGGTGCAGATAGCCGTACCCAAATATAAAGCTTATTGGGCGACAAGAACATTAGAGGCCTCACCTCTATTTACTTGTGCGGGCTTTGAATGGTTAAGGCCCATCAACCGAAGGATTAATAATAAAAATTAAATTAATTAAACATTAAAACTCAATTGTATACATACAAGTATAAAAGAATTTTTAATTGAAAATTGTACATAAAGTGTATTATTTGGAAGTAAAAATTGATAAGTAATAAACTTTGAATTAAATAAATTATTTCACTTCATAAAAAAAAAAATGCAAAATGCATTATTTTAAGACACAATTTTAAAAATTAACACACTTTACATTAAAAATAATAATACTTCATCCATCTGTTTATAAGCTTTCCATTTTACTATTTTAATCTGTTAGTCTATACTCGAGTGCATGCTGTGCACTCTAGTTCATGTGCACTTTTCAGTTTTATCTCACTTGAAAAACTTATAAAGACGGGGAAGTTTTTTTTACGTGGAATATATATTCTCAAACAATGGGCGTTGATTTTCCTTTTTTTTTTTTTTAAGGTGAAAAAAATAAAAATGGAGGACCCTACTTTTACTTTGCTAACCATTCAACTGACTTGAGAGTAGTCAGCGTCCCTTCAGAAGGGAAACACAATTAAAAAATAAATACTCCATGAATTCATGATTCTATTCCTCCTCTCAATTCTGGACAAGGGTTTTATCTTTTCTTGGTAAAGTAATGAAATCCATTTGATTGACTGAATCTTCACTTTTAAAGCTTTTCGGAGTAATTTTTACTTTATGTTTTGGAGTCTCACTCCTTCTAGAGGCTGTGTGTGAGAGCTACAAAATGTCAAGTTCTGCAAACGAAGATCGGGAACACAGGTAATAATTCATCCTTTTCTGTCTTTTTTTTCTTTTTAAATTGATTTTTTTGGAATTTCTGCTTCAATTTTGATGTTTTTTTAGTGGGGTTTGCAGTATAGGAATGAAATGATAGTTTTGTATAAAGTTATGAAAGTAGAGATAAAAGGGTGGATCAAGTATATGATTATCATGTTTATTAAAAAGTGAAATTCGATTCCTTTCCAATTTGAGTGTATATTGGCTTGAAGTTTGTATAGACTGTAAGGAGCTAAAAATGGTGAAAAGTGCAGCTGGATAATGTGATTGCTATATGGAACTAACATTTACTTTCTTTCTCTTTGATGCATTTAAGCTGATCTTGTAGGATATGTTGGTGTTTTAAGTTTGTTTTTGTATAGTCTACTGGGAAATTTTTACTCTTAATACACACACTAGTTATAGTATTCTAGGTATTTTCTGTGGTGGAAGATTTTTGGCAAAATTTAGTGACCCAAATTGGTTGTAATTTATGTTTTGAGAATTGATGTGACTACTAGATGGATGGCTTTCACTAGATTTGTGAAAGGAATAAGCATCCCTAAAACCCTTCTCGAAATAGCATATAAGCTAGAAGACCTTATATTTTGAATACACTCTTTGGAACTCTCTGTCTCTTTGCAAATCTGAATAGGTCGTAAAAGACTTGCTTGCTCACATTGTTAGAAACCTAGATTTGAGGAACTAACCTCTATTCTATATATTCCCACCACGATTTTGCGTGTAATTGAATGGGGTGTTTGATATGTTGTTTTAAAGGGAGAGATGCATTTTGGGAATTTGACATAAGCTTGTGTTGTTTGTCCACGTGCTTATTGATAAGATTAGGCTTTTTATTCCGAGAATTTTTTATATGTAGGAAGACCGAAACACTTTGGGGATGTTTGTTTTGGGATTTTGAGGATTTGAAATCCAGATTTTAAAATCTAGTGGATTTTGAATTCTAATGACTTGTATGTTTTGTGTTTGTTTTGGGATTTAAGTAGGGTAGGATTTAACTTTATAGTATAGGATTTATAGGTATCCATATATGGTTTGTAGGTATTTATAGGGTTGACTTTTATAGGTATTTTATAGGGTGGGATTTTGAAATCCTAATTCTAAATCCCAAAGTAGAATATGGATTAGATTTCAAAATCCCAAATCCGGATTTTACATCCCAAAACAAATATACCCTTTAGGATTTGCCAAAATCTCCTTTTCTCTCCCATCATCTCGATAAGTTGTAACGGTATAGTAGGCCGACACACTTTAGGATGTGCCAAAGACACTTGTTGGAGAAAACTGATGATTTGCTTTCTTTTATAACTTTAATGTAAATTCATTGGAAAAAGAAGCTAAACATATTTTTGGTTGTGAGTTGTGTTGGTGGACCAAAAACTACGAGGAACGTGACTTGATCAGGAATGAGCAAATAATGAAATGGATCTAAATTATGTAGAAAATCGTGTTTCGTCTACACTACAGTTTCCCATAAACGTTTGCCCTATTTATTTATTATATTTTTTGTGACTGAGAATGCATGCAGCTCATCATATATGCATTCTTTTTTATTTAGCTACTTGATAATTTTCCAGTTATAATTCTGATCCTTTGAAATTTTATTGTGTCAGTGAAACTACTAGCATGGAAGAGTCAAATTTGAATACAATCAAATTTCTCCGAGCAAGATTGTTATCTGAAAGATCAGTCTCAAAATCAGCTAGGCAAAGAGCCGATGAGCTGGCCAAAAAGGTGGGTTGCAGATATAATTTAGTCTTGCCAGCTTTAATCACCTGTCTTATGGAATTTTTTGGTCGCCATCTTTACATAGTATTTCATTTTAAATTTGATGTCACAAAATATAAAACCAATATATTCACATTTATTATTCCATATTCTATCTAAATTCAAATTCAAATACGTCAAAATTGAAATTCTTCTCTCAAAAGCTTTCCCTCAGAACATAGTTTGCAAGCAATCATTCCCAGAGTAACTAAGATAAATTTACTTTGTACATGTTATCGTTTACTGTTGGAAATGAAACATATGACAAGATGAGTATATGGATTCTATATTAAAGGAAATTCTGTTATTATCTATTTTGCTTCTAAGTTCTTCAATTGGATTATTTTCATTTCTTTTTTAGCCCCCTTGACTTTTAATATTGCTTGTAGGTAGCAGAACTTGAAGACCAGCTAAAGTTTGTTGCTCTTCAGAGAAAAAAAGCTGAGAAGGCCACCGCAGATGTTCTGGCAATTTTGGAAAATAATGGAATAAGCGATGTATCAGAGGAATTCGATTCATGTTCTGAGCAGGGGGAGAGTACAGAAGAGTTCAAGGCTCGCAATGGTTCTTTAATGTCGAAAGAAACTTCAAATAATGCAAAGTTCAGAAAAAACGAAAAGGAGGCATATTCCAGTTCTGAAATTGAATCTTGTCCATCAACTGGTAGAAACTTGTCCTGGAGAAGCAGTAAAGATTCTCAACATTCACTTGAAAATAAGAAATACATGGACTCAGTCAGAAGACGAGCTAGTTTTTCATCAAATAGTTCGTCAGCGAGAAGGATGGGTAAATCATGTCGTAGGATAAGACGCAGGGAGACTAGGTGAATTTCCTTTCCTTGGATCTTGTCATAAAGAGCAACACTTGCGTATCTTGGTTCACGTGAACTCCATCCAACTTTTTATCCATTTACAAAATGGGTCTAGCAAACCTTATATATAGGTTCCATTTAGGATTTGTTGGGCCTAATTAATGGAGTTCACGGATATCAAATTTGTGAATCAGGTTCATACAATGTTATGTCGATCATAAATTCATTGTTTAAGTGTGGTTACTTTCTGAATTTTATTTTGGGGATTTGTTTTTCAAATATAATTATACTTTGGGAGAAGAGGGTATATTGCTATGGAAGGTAATGTATTGAAAGAGATCTAGAATGGTAGAATGTTTGGTGTTATTTTGGAAAATATGTATTAGTTTCGCCGTGCTTAGTATTAGTTGTTTTCATTGAATACTATTAGTTGTGTGTCAGTTGCACGGTATAACTGGTGCACCCAAGTGTTACTAAAAATGGAAACAAAGCCAAACATTTAGTAACATTCATATTTTCGTCTTTCCTTTGATTTGTTTCTTTCGGACCTTTATGCGCCACTTTCACTAAAAACCAAGTTCCTCAATTGACGAAAAATGATGTGAATCTTTTTGTGGTGGCAGATCAATAGGCGAGTCACAGAATGACGGGAGTGAGAAGGCCACATATTCGAGAGATGCTTCAAACTGCTCTGATGGGGAGCCTGCTGCTTTAGCAGAAAGTTCCGGATATGCTAATGGAGAAAGCCCACTTGAAAGCCCGACTACAGAAACTACTAGTGGAGCTCAAAAAGTTAATGGCCATTATTTTAGGGAACACGAGAAAGATGAAGACATGGAAAGTGCCCTGCAACATCAGGCCCAACTTATAGGTGAATATGAAGAGGAGGAGAAAGCCCAAAGAGAATGGGAAGACAAGTTCAGAGAGAATAACAGTGGCACTCAGGTATGCTTCTTCGTTTTCAAATGACCATCCTACAACAGTTTATATGTCACCAGTTTTCGTCTAAGAGTTTACTTGGGCAACATAAGTCTAATCTTTCTAACTGTCATTTTGCATTTTTTTCTTCCTAATTATTAGTTTGTTCTTTCCATTTAAATTAATAATAATAATAATAATAACAATTCCTAAGGGGCCAGTCCGTTCAAAAACTTCAAAAAATTAATATTAATAATAATCACTGGGGGATATATTATGAATATTTACATGATACTTGATAAATGTATTGTGCCACCTAGGTCTTTCTTGGAACGGAGAGTACAATGTTCTTCCAACGTTTTGTTCAGTACATGGGCACGAGCCTTTAACCAATCTTCAGCAATCACTAAATTAATGGTGCTATAAATATTCGAGTGCCTCTCTGATTATCTCTTCGCATTTCAAATTTAGAAAAATATACAGCTTGCAGTGTATGGCTGTGGTGTTAGAATTTAGCAACTCTTCTGATGCATAATCTTTTTTTCTTCGATGCATATTAAATACTTCATTACTAGCTTTACTTAGTCCTGTATGTACATTATCAGTCCCACAACTGCTTTCATCTGTAGTTTGTTTGTTTTTTTTTTTTGATTACTTCCACAAGCCAGTTTTTCTTTATTTCTAATTGAGCCTTACATCTCCATGATATTTTTTCATAGTTGTTCTGCTGCTAATGCATTTCACCTGCTCTGTGTTTTTTTTATTTTTTCATTTTTATTTTTAACACTATTTTCTCCATGAATCACCAGGATTCATTTGATCCCGGGAACCATTCAGACATCACTGAAGAACGATTCGAGACAAAGTCACCTGAGCTGCCATGCGCTCCTGGGGCGACGGATTCAGATAATCAAGAAGCGAAGCAAGATTCAACTAAAGCTCGATTTGGTGAAGAATCCGGAACATCCAAGATCTTGCCACCTGTCACGGACGCTGAAAAACAAAGCGCGCAGGATGAGAAACGCAATCATGAATATTCAGCGTCGGAATTTTCATTTCCCATATCGGAGAAAAGCAATCAAGACTTTTCAAGAAAACACCATGAAACATCGACACATAGAAAGCCACCAAATATATCTTCTGGGAGCCCTGCATCCTTTGAGCTTGCAGTCGTGCCTCAAGAAATGTCGAATGGCTTAGGATCTGTCCTACAAGCCCTTCAACGAGCCAAATTATCTCTGAATGAGAAACTCGGTACCTTGCCTCAGGCTGGAGGAGGCTCCTCTATAAATGCCATTAATCCTTCCAAGACTGAGACGAACCACGTGGACAGTTACCCAGTTCCTTATAGCACTCCAGGCCTTTTCAGATTGCCTACAGATTATCCAGTTGAAGCAACTACTAGAGCCAACAGCATACAACAAATTTTTCCTAATTATCCTTCCAAAAATGCTTTTGGTAGATTCCTTTCCGAACCCTTTGTTGAGTCGAGAAGTGCTTTCTATGGTGAGCCATTTCAGAGTGTTCCAAATAGACCTTTTGCTCCAGAGACGAGTCTAGGGTTTTCCCCGCAGAGGTCTTTGTTTCTGAGCCAGCCTACACTAAGTGAAACACCACCACCACCTTCTAACAGAATGAACGGTCTCGATTCGTACAGAAATCCTGTTCCACCGCAACTCACAGACTCTTATCCATATCTCCCAGATGCTCCACATCGTTTATCTTTGAACAAAGAAAGTTCTTCAAGAAGTTCGGAAAGGGGGTTACCTCCCGTCATGCGCTTGTCCTCGTACGATGGACGAGCTGGACCAAATACATACAGGTAACTTAACTGCTGTGATCTGGAATCATTCTTTTTTGGGCACAGATTATCACATGAATCTTTTTTTCTCTTTTCTCCAAATATCTGGGATATAAACTTAGTCTGTTGTTGTATCTAGATACTGTTTTCGTGTATGTATAATAGAATAGGGTTGTCCCATTGTCAACTCTCGTCGACATGCCCAGTTCTTGTGGGAGTATCTAAACAGTTTAAAGAGTTTCTCCTATTGTATGATATAATCTATGAATTTATGAGCACTATTTGAATCATATTATCTTGTCTGCATGGATGGTAATTAAATGTTATATCTGGTGTAACGCCCACTTGCTACTATAAGACTTTGTTTGTAGGGGTTATATGCCCCATAAAAGGAAGGAAGCGGACCTTTTACGACAACTTGTCATTCGTAGTCCCCAAATTGCATAAGTCTTGCTCGTCGGTCATTTGGCGTCGAGGTGCTCAACGACACAAATTCGTCGATTTGACATGTGGACAATTTGGGGATGGATACGTAGAGATACACTAATTCATTGAATTGATACGTATGGGTTTGAATATGTTAATTAATGCATGCCTTCATCATCGCCGGAAAGAATTAAGAGTTCACCTTTGAAACGCAAATGGTTCCTTCCAAGGAGATCAAATCATATACCATTTGATTTGATGTTCTTTGAGGACCATGCATGTATGGATTACTCTGTACCACAAATTTTTATACAACTGGCTATACAAACGTGATCTAATTAAATTGTTTCTCATATATATGATTGTGTATTTTATATATGTCTCTACGCAACATATATATATAAATGCAACCACATTTATCAATATTCTTGTAATTAACAAATTAAGGGAGAGATAGAAAGATGGAAAGTAGAGAAATCAAAGTAGTAATGTTACCATGGTTAGCTCATGGTCACATTTCTCCTTTTTTTGAGCTAGCAAAGAGGCTAACACAAAGAAAATTCCTTATCTACATATGCTCTACCCCTATTAATCTCAAATCCATCAACATTAATCAAGTTGCTAACAACATCAAATTGGTGGAGCTCCCCCTTCCACTATTGCCAGACCTTCCTCCCTACTACCACACCACCAACGGCCTCCCACCCCACCTCATCCAAACCCTCCAACGGGCTTTCCGCATGGCGGGCCCCTCGTTTTCCGATATCCTCACCTCCCTTAACCCCGATTTAGTCATCTACGACTATTGCCAACCATGGGCAGCTCGAGTGGCTTCCTCCTTTGGTATTCCTGCGGTTCAGTTCCTTACAGTTAGTGCAACTTTGATGTTGCATGTTCTCTACATGTTTGGGAAACGGGGCGAAAAGTTTCCTTTTCAGGAAACTTCTTTGAGGGAGTATGAGAAGGCTAAGTTTAGTGATCTCAATGCTTCCGGGGATGGTGATGAATTACTAGATGCTTTTGGGTTGTCCAGGGATGTCGTTTTGATTAAAACGGACCGGGAATTGGAGGGGAAGTACGTCGATTTTTTGTCGAACGTGTCTGGCAAAAGGATTGTCCCTGTTGGGCCTTTGGTTCAAGAGATGGTGATGAATGATGATGAAAGTGTGGAGATAATGCAATGGCTTGAGAAGAAGGAGGAGAAATCAGTTGTTTATGTTTCTTTTGGAAGTGAGTGTTTTTTGTCTAAGGAGGAGAGAGAGGAGTTGGCAAAGGGTTTGGAGCTTAGCATGGTTAGCTTTATATGGGTTGTTAGGGCTCCTAATGGAATGGAAATTGAGATTGATGAGGCACTTCCGAAAGGATTTCTTGATAGAGTTGGAAATCGGGGATTCGTCGTCAAGGGGTGGGCCCCACAAGCTCGGATATTAGGGCATCACAGTATTGGTGGATTTGTGAGTCACTGTGGATGGAATTCGACTCTAGAGAGCATTAAATATAGAGTTCCAATTATTGCAATGCCAATGCATGTCGACCAACCCGTCAATGCACGATTGATCGAGGCGATCGAAGTAGGTTTGGAAGTTGTTAGAGACGAGTACGGTGAGTTCCGACATGAAGAGATTGCGAAGGTGATTAAGAAAGTTGTTAGGGATGAAAATATAAGAAGGAAAGTGAGACAAATGAGTGACAATGTTAGTGTGAAAATTGAGGATGAGATGGATGAAGTGGTGGAACAATTGACAAGATTAAGCCAGAGGAAAATTAATTAGGGCCTGATTGCAAATATAAGATGAAGATAAAAAAAAAAAAATATATATATACTACAGTTTTTTTTTTTTTTTTCTATTTAAATTGATAATGTAAAGTAAAATTTTCTAGTTGTTTCACATGATTGTATATGTTGGTTGGTTTGATCAGAGGACACTCTGTATCAAATTGTTTGCAATATTTTTATATATTTTTTTACTATTTCTTTAAATAATTATTGAGAGAATTCTATTATCTAAAAGTTCGATGATACATAAAAGAATTTTGACTCATTTAAAAGTATAGAGAGATCAATAATTAATTCTTATATTGATTTTTAAGTAATTACAAATTTGTACCGGTCGAATACATTATGTTAAAATAAACATATGGCAAATGTATATGTTTATTTATTTATATTTGTATTGGGCACATTATGTTTAAATAGACACATAAAAAATTTACGCGACAAAATGATTCTGATCATATTTAGATTATGCTGAATTACATGTGAATTAATTAATTTGCAAGAATATTATTAGATCTGTATAATTTCAAAAACAAAAAGTGTGCTTAATAGTAATAACTTACGATTTATATCATCTATTATATTAATATAGTTTTTTTAAATTAATCGATATGTCAATCTCACATTAATTTAATTTATAGTATTAGCTTATGTGTCATTTTAAAAATAATTAGAGTACACATGTAATTTTATTAAATTAATTAATTCTCTTAAAAAATATAATTAGTTAAAAAGTTAAGTGACTAATATTTGTTACATTTTTATTTTTTAATAAAATATTAACTTTTATATTAAGTGTATTTTTCTATTATATAGTACAGTATATTATTTAAAAAAAATCTTTTGGAAAAGTTACTTAAATTATTTAATATCTTAATGTATTTGAAAAATGATGTTTTAAAATATACTTATTAAAAAACTAGAAAATGTATTTTATGAATTTACATATATATTATTTAAATATAGTATTTTAAATAATAAAATTTTAATTTATATATATATAATCATTACGCATAATACACGGAAATTCATTTAGTGCATATATAAATATTAGATAAATTAAAATTGCTTATTTTATTTTTTTCAAACACTTTGACGCACTAGTTGTATAATTAGTGCGATTTTGACTTAATATTTTTAATTAGGCAGTGTTTTTTTTTTAAGAAAAAAACCACGAATTATAAAAAAAAAATGTATTAGTTCGCTAATAAGATACATAATATAAGTTGTATATTAAGAAAAAAATAACATTGCAGTGCAACACTAAAAAGCATACTGTTTAGCGACATATACTGCGACCGAAAACCTTTGCAAAACATAGTTTGCGAAGAATTTTAATTTGAGTTATTGTAAAAACGTTGGTTGTAAATATTTACGATGATTTTACAATGGCTTGTTTCGTCGTAAACTTATCCAACTCATGATCAATCGGATCAAATTGTTGTAAATCTGTCTTAATTAACGACGAAAATTTTGTGACAACTTTGTTCATCGCAAATATTTTTAATTAGTTTAAAGTACAGAATTTTCGTCGCACTTCATACATATATATGTCCTCATAAATCTGACAATTGATTTTTTGACGGAATTGCAATCGCAAATCAAACGGTGGAATATCACAATAGGCGAGGCATCATACACGGGTACCGCTAGATTTTTAAAGGTTTTTGTTGTCGAAAATTCAAATATCAAATTTACGATGACAAATTCAGTCGCAAATCCCAGCATTATTTCCTTTTTCAGTGGAAGTTGGTCGCAAATACCATCGCAATTTGCGATGAATTTGTACTCAATCAAAAATTCGATTGACTTCGATCAATTGACCATGCAAAAAATTCATAGTTAATCTACTATGCAATAAACTAATTAATATTTTGTTTTGTGTATATGAACTATTACGTACTCTTTATCATATAATTAAACTAATCTTTCACATTATGTATTTGAATATTTTTATATTATTTTAATTTTTATGAACGATTTAATCTTAGGTTAAAATTACACCAATTGCATACAAGTTATAGCTGCTGCGTAGAAATTTTTATTATTTTTTACCTTTCAATTTTTTTTTTACTATCTAATATTTCAATACGTGTATATAATAAAAACACAAACCATTAATTAATTCCAAATAGGAAGCTTATTAATATTATCTGCCCACTAATGAAATCCCATCCAATTTACATCTAACTTTGAATTTCTGTATTTAAGATGGTAAATCAATTTTTTATTTTTCACGAAATTTATATAAAATATTTCATATATGAAATATACTTAATTAAGGATAAATTTTGGATAAAAATTACGGGTTAAAATTTTGGATTAAAACGGATTAAATTTAACTAAAAAAATATTTATTCTCTTTAAAATATTATTTTATTACACAAATATATTATATATGATCTCATCTAATTTGTATTTCCTTCCTCCCACAATTGTTTTCATTCTTTCATTATTCTATCATTCCATTTTTATCCATAATTCCAAAGGAAACTTTCTCACCGACTCTCATACCTCTTCTTTACTTTTTTTTTGCATGCCCTTTAAGTGTCACTCCCTCCCTCCCCCACGTCTTACCCACATTCGACACGTAACTCGTAACAAACATGCATTAATCTCTTATCCAATTACTATTTATTTATTCATATCATGTATACGATCATAAAATTGAGGTTATTTCATGCTATTTACACATATAAATTCCAATTCCAATTCCAAATCAAGCCTACAAACACAATTATTCCATGGATACAAGATCAAGAAGCACTAGGGTTCTAATGTTCCCATGGCTAGCACACGGCCACATCTCCCCCTTCCTACAACTTGCCAAATCCTTAGCAAACAAAAACTTCGTCACCTACATTTGTTCTTCCCAAACAAACCTCAATTCCATCAAAAAATACATCTCCCCTAAACACTCCATTTCCATTAAACTCGTTGACCTTAAAATTTCCCCCACCCCTGACCTCCCCCCTCACTACCACACCACCAATGGCCTACCACCCCACCTCATGGCCCCACTCAAGAAAGCCCTCGACACGGCCCGGCCCGCTTTCTCCACCCTCAAGCCCGACATACTCCTCTACGATTTCCTCCAGCCATGGGCCCCGGAGGAAGCCGCCGCCAATAACATCCCGGCGGTACTCTTCTTCTCCACCGGCGCCGCCGCTTGCTCTCTCATGGCCCACCACTTTTTTCACTCCTCGTCGGAGTACCCTTTTCCGGCGATACACTTAAAAGATAGTGATAGCTCGATTTTCTCCCATGTGGAGTCTCACGAAGATGATCGTGTTGTAAATTGTATCCGACGGTCAAGCGGCGTCGTTTTGATAAAATCCTTTAGGGAGATGGAGGGGAAGTACATCGACTACCTTTCCCTCCTGACCGGGACGAAGTTCGTCCCAGTCGGACCTCTGGTTCACGAACCGGAGTCTGAGGATGAAGGACTCCGGTTCGTGGAGTGGCTCGACCAGAAAGGGGTCGAGTCGACTGTGCTCGCTTCCTTCGGAAGCGAGTACTTCTTGTCGGAGAAGGAGATGAGGGAGATAGCGTATGGGTTGGAGATGAGCGGCGTTAACTTCATATGGGTGGTTAGGTTTCCGTTAGGGGTAACGGAAACGGTTGAAGAGAGGCTGCCGTTAGGGTTTGTTGAGAGGGTACGGGGGAGGGGGATGGTGGTTGAAGGATGGGCCCCACAGAGGGTAATATTGTCACATAAGAGTGTGGGAGGGTTTTTGAGTCATTGTGGGTGGAGTTCGGTGATGGAAGGGTTGTACTCTGGTGTACCGATTATCGCGGTGCCGATGCATTTGGATCAGCCTTTGAATGCACGGGTGGTGGTGGAGAGTGGGGTGGGGGAGGAGGTGGTGAGTGTTGATAGGGCGGAGGTGGCGCGGGCGGTGAGGAAGGTGGTGGTGGAGGAGGGTGGGGAGGAGGTGCGGCGGAGAGTGGCGGAGATGAGTGGAAAAATGAGGGAGAAAGGGGACGAGGAAATTGATGGAGCGGTAAAGGAGATGGTGAGGTTGTGTTGGAGGAGGGAGAGATTGAATCTTGAGCGTGAGGAGTCTATGAACAAGTTGAATTAAATGATTGTAGAGGAAAATAGTAGGGGAGGAATGTTGAGTTAAAATACATTTGTGTGTGAGTACATAAGTAACTTGAATAAAATGTGTTTTTGGCTTGGTAGCTGTTTTTTTTTTTTTTATGGTATGATTGTTGTTAGTTAAGAGTAGTTATGATGATAAAGTGGGATATCTCAAGTGGTTAGAGCACCACTACCTAGGCCTTAGGTCCTGAGTTCGAGTCATGGGGAGGGGAAAAAATGGATTGGTATTTAACTTCCATCAAAAAAAAAAAAAAAGAGTAGTTATGATAGATAGAATAGTTAGTTTGTTATTCCTTCACTTGTAAACTATCTCTATATATAACTATCAATAATCACTTTACTCTCTCAATTGAGAGAGTCTTCCTACTCTACATGGTATCAGCCTAATCACCTGGGCAAAATACGCATCTTCTTCTCCCCCTCTTTTCTTCTCTCTTTCTAAAATGGCAGATCCTCCGGTCACCGCCACGTTTGTCTTCGACGTCACTCTCACCCTCCACGCCATGACGCATCTGGTCACAATCAAGTTAAAACCGACGAACTATCCTATGTGGTATCGTCAAGTCTTTCCTCTTCTTGTTACTAAAAAAATTCTTGACATACGTTGATGGATCGTCGCCGACCCCTTCAGCCACCATCACCACTGTCGGTGTCAGCTCGCCGAATCCTCTCTTCACCACCTGGTACACTCGAGATCAAACGGTAAGTCTTTTCTTGACTTCTACGCTTACGGAGGAGGCCATTGCAGTCACTGTTGGATGCTCGACATCCCTAGAGATCTGGAATGCTCTTGCCGAGGCATTCAATCAGCCCTCTAAGGCACGAGAACTTCGTCTGAAGGATGAGTTACAATTAATCAAAAAAGGATCAAGATCCGTTTCGGAATTCAGAGCAGTTTTCAAGAATTTGTGCGATCAACTTTCTTCGATGGGATGCACCATTGATAACACCGACAAATCACATTGGTTTCTTCGTGGTCTAGGTCCCGAATTTCATGGTTTCTCTACTTCCCAAATAAATCTGTCTCCGCTCCCTACCTTCTCCGATCTTCTCGCCAAGGCGGAATCTCATGATCTCTTCACTCGATCGCTCGAAAGTGCCCCCTCCTCGTCCCAGAACCCGGCCTTCTTGGCCCGCTCCTCGACTTCCTCTGATTTGGGAAAACCTCCTCCTGCTCGCCACCAGTTTGGTCGCGGTCAATCTCTCTCTCAAGGTAAGAGTCAGTTTGGTCGTGGTCGCGGATGATCACGGTTTCCTCCTCGTTGCCAGATTTGTCGCTTTGATGGTCATTATGCCTCTACGTGCCCTCAGCGCTATGATTCTCAATTTGCTCGACAAGTCAACACTGCTGATTCCCTCTCTCACATTGATTACTCTCGCAATGAAAACCTTTCTGACTGGTACGTCGACACGGGTGCCTCCTCGCACATGATCCCATCCTCGGCCTCTCTTGACTCATGCTCGTCGTACACAGGCACTGACAAAGTAGTTGTGGCAAATGGTAATATCCTTTCAATCACTCACACTGGCACACACTTTCACAACTCTAGCCTATCCTTCTCAGATGTTTTAGTTGTTTCAACTCTTACTAAAAACCTTCTTTCTGTTAGTAAACTAACAAAAGACTTTCCTGTTCGTCTCATTTTTTCTAACAACTCTCTTGAAATTCAGAATCGGACTACAGGTGTGGTGCTCACTCGAGGCAGACTTAATCATGGATTGTATGTCTTGGATAACTGTCATTTTGTCTTTGCTTCTTCATTACGTGCTCGCTCCTCATGTGGTTCTTTTGAATTGTGGCATAATCGTTTAGGTCATGTAAATGTTGGCATTGTACATCTCCTTTAAAAATAAAGGCCTTCTATCTATTACTTCTTTACTTCCTCGCTCTGTTATATGCTCGCCATGTCAAAAGGCTAAAAGTACTCGCCTTCCCTTTGTCATTAATAAAAAATGTGATTCTCATGTTCTTGATCTTATTCATTGTGACCTATGGGGACCCTCTCCTGTCAAATCCACGAATGGCTTCTCTTATTATGTTGTTTTCATTGATGATCACTCTCGCTATACTTGGTTTTTATCCACTTCATCAAAAATCTGATTTTTTCTCCACGTTTGTTATCTACAAAAACATGGTTGAAAACCAACTTTCATACAAAATTAAACGGTTTCAATCTGATGGAGGTACTGAATTTACTAATCATAAACTTCGTGATCTTTTTCACTCCTCAGGAATAGTTCACACTATTTCCTGTCCATACACTCCGGCTCAAAACGGTCGAGCTGAACGTAAGCATAGGCACATCACTGAAATGGGTCTTTGGTACAACCGTCTATATCATAAATAGACTTCCCACCTCTATTCTGAATATCTCTCCTTATGAAACTCTTTTTTCCTATCCTCCCTCCTATGAAAACTTTCGTGTGTTCGGGTGTTGTGTGTATCCTTATCTACGAAGCTATGCTCCTAACAAATTTTCTCCTAGAAGTCTTCCTTGTGTCTTCTTAGGTTACAGCTCGCGTCACAAAGGTTTTTGTTGTCTTGATCTTCCCTCACAACGTTTATACATCTCCCGTCATGCTCGCTTTGATGAAACATCCTTCCCCTTTGCTGGCGACCATTCCCACTCTGACATTGCTCCTCTTGACATTTCTGTCTTTGCCGACCCTGTGGCTGATCCTGTTTCCTCGCCGGTTCCTACTTGCCATGAAGACTCATCCACTGCTTCTCCGTGCTCGCTCTGTCTTCAGCCTAACACAACCCCTCTTCTGCCCCCCCCCCCCACACCTCCACCGCTTCTTCCAGTTGCTCGGCCAACTGTCTGCCCTCCAGCTCCTCGCCCTCCACGGGCTCAATCTCCCACTGCTCGCCCTCGTATCTGGCCGGCAGCCACTCCCCACTCATGCCATGCGAACACGATCCCAATATGGAATCTTTAAAGTCAAACATCCACCAGATACTTCCCTCGCTACAACTACTTCTCTGCTCGTCGTTGTTCATAACAATTCTGAACCAAAAAGCTTATCTTCGGCTGCTAAATACCCTCACTGGCTAGCTGCGATGGACGACGAACTTCAAGCACTGTATAAAAACAAAACATGGGTGTTGGTCCCTCCTCCTCCGGATGCGAACATAGTAGGCTCCAAATGGGTCTACCGAACAAAATTTCTTCCAGATGGATCCGTTGATCGATACAAAGCTCGCTTGGTCGCCCAAGGGTTCACTTAAATTCCTGATTTTGACTACGATCATACTTTCACTCCCGTTGTCAAATCAGCCACTGTTCGTGTCATTCTCTCCCTTGCTATTATGAATAACCGGTCGCTTCGCCAATTGAATGTTAATAATGCCTTTCTTCATGGTCTCCTTCAAAATCCAATCTACATGCGTCAACCTCCTGGTTTTGTTGATCCCCTTCATCCAAATCATGTCTGCAAACTTAACAGAGCTCTATATGGCCTAAAACAAGCCCCTCGTGCTTGGTTTCAATGGTTCTATGACTTTCTTCTTATCATCGGCTTCACAGAAAGCAAATCTGATACCTCATTGTTCATCTACATGTCAGGTCGTACTGTTCTTTATCTCATGGTCTATGTTGATGACATAATAGTTACTGGAAATGATCAGTCTTTCATTACTCGTCTTATTTCCAGGAGCAATAAAGAGTTTGCCATCAAGGATCTTGGTCGCCTCACCTACTTTCTTGGCCTCGAGGTAACATATGATGCTCGCGGTCTCTTCCTCAGCCAATCCAAATATGCCACTGACATCTTTACTCGAGCAAGCATGCTCGACTCCAAACCTGTTGCCACTCCTTTATCCTCATCCGATCTTTTTCGTCTCGACGGGACCCCATTATCTGATCCAACTCTCTTTCGCTCCTTGGTCGGCGCCCTGCAATATCTTATGATCACGCGCCCAGACTTATCCTTTGCGGTAAACACTGTTAGCCAGTTCCAGGCGAATCCAACTATAGATCATTTCCAGGTTGTTTAGCGTATCTTTCGCTATGTTAAAGGCACTTCGCATCTTGGTCTCACCTTCTCTCCTGGTCGATCAACCTTGCTCGCCTATTCAAATGTTGACTGGGCTCGTTGCTTAGACACACGGCGGTCAACCTTTGGCTACACAATTTTTCTCGGCCCAAACTTAGTCTCTTGGGCTACCAAAAAGCAACCTACTATCTCTCGATCCAGCTGTGAGTTTGAATACCGAGCTATGGCGACCACTGCTTCCGAAACTATCTGGCTTTGCTCGTTTCTAAAGGAACTTCATGCTCTACCTTCAACACCTCCTACTCTTCTTTCTGACAACAAGAGTGCCATATTCCTATCTCAAAATTCAGTTGCTCACAAGCGAGAAAAACACATTGACATTGATTGTCATTTTGTTCGTGAGCTTGTTACATCTGGTCGCCTTCTCACCCAGTTTGTCCCATCTCATTTACAGCTTGCCGACATCTTTACTAAAAGTCTTGCTCGCCCTTTATTTGAGTTTTTTCGGCACAAGCTCAACGTCTCTTCGCTCCCGCTTTGCTTGAGGGGGAATGTTAGTTAAGAGTAGTTATGATAGACAAAGTAGTTAGTTTGTTATTCCTTCACTTGTAAACTACCTCTATATATAACTATCAATAACCACTTTACTCTCTAAATTGAGAGAGTCTTCCTGCTCTACAATTGCATTAGATCACTTGTACGTATATTTTTTTTGTGTTTCACGTTTTATTATCTAATTTATTGATATATTTTATGTTAAAAAATAATTAATGTCTTGTAATAGTGGAATGGCACGTCTTAGCTATTCACTAGGAGATGTGAATTGGATGAAATATGAAAAGTGAAATAGGTATAAAACATTCTATAAGAACATATTAATTTAATTTGGTTCAAATGTAGTCAATCATATCAATTAAAAATATATATTACAAGAATTTGACTATATTATATATCTCTAGAATACAAATTCAATTTACAAGAATTTGACTATATTATATATATTTGTAGAATACAAATTAATAAATATTCAAATAAAAGGAATTGAAGATAATGAAAATATATATATATATATATATATATGATTCGGGTGGAATTTACGTGTTTTAGGGGCACATATGAAGTGTATTTTGATGTGGATTTCATTGATTTATGCATTGAATATGATCGTTTTAGCCAAAATGAGAGAAAGGTATTGTTTTGTCGATTTTATAGGTAAAACAATGGAATTTGGAGCAAAACACATACTACAAGTGATCGGACCGGAAAGAGGAGTGCACCATTGGATCCGGCTCGAAAAATGGAGTGGAATAGCCAAAAGAATCGAGTCGATCGGAGGTCGGAAGCTCGAGAAACGGAGGGACAAAGTTGGAGGACGAAAACGACACACGGAGCCAAGACGAATGTTTGGCCCGGCCGGGTGGCATGACTCGCCCGGCCGGGCGGCCGAGCAAGAATTTCTGGCCATAGTCGAAGTTTCGGCCCGGCCGGGTGGCACCACTCGCCCGGCCGGGCGGCCGAACACTCCACACCAATGCCCAACTTACGAACCTTCCGCCCGACCGGGCGGCACCACTCGCCCGGCCGGGCCAACCTTGCCCTGTTTTCGTTTTTTCTCAGCCGACCACTCCGCCCGGCCGGGCCACTTCCCCACCCGGCCGGGCCACCCCATTTTCGGTGCCAAACGCGTATTTTCTCCATTTTTTAGGGACCTACTTGCAAATATCACACCCAAACCCTACCCCAACACTATAAATACCCCCTTTCTTGAAATTCAAGATATCTTACCCCTTTCTCAAGAATTCCCACACATAGTTACACATATTTGGAGGTGTTTTGGCCATATCTTCTTCATCTCTTCACCAATTCATGCAAGAGAGGAGGCATTAGCTTGGGAATTCCATTTCCTACCACAATCTAGACTAAGCTTCCTTGTTCTCGTTCTTTTTATTTAGTTGCTTCATTTGGAATTTGTAGTTTGGATATGTATTTGAGTAGCTAAACAAATTTGTGGTTCTAAGGCATTGTAGAGATTTGGATTGATGTTTATGAGTAATTTCTTGCTTTAATTGGTGTTTATCTCTTATTTGCATGTTTAATTATCTATTGTAAAGCATGTTGTTAGTGGCCATGATGATTTGCTTGATCCATTGTTAATTGGGGTAAGATCGAGAGATTTATTCCATTTAATCGTATGCAAGCATGCAACCCGGTATTATTATGAGCTCGAGAGAGGATTAATTATCGGAGAGGGATTTGAATGATCTTAGGAGCTATTTTAGGTGGTGTAACGTTTGTGAGGTAGAGATACGAGCCTATGTTGCATTGCGCCTTTGGTTAATTAGATCGAGAGATTAATTAATTCTTCTTGTGTGATCACCCTATATGAGATAACCTTAATGGCCATTTAAACGAGATAACTCTCATAAACGGACGTCTAAATACTACAATTGCCTTGGAACCCACCCTTCCTTCTTTGAGTTTTCATCCGTTTTTACTTTCGTTTTCTTACTTTGCATGATTAGTTGATCGATTTTATATTTACTCTTTCGTTGTCTATTTGTGACACATAGTTAGGCAATCTTAGGGGTAATTCAACACTCAATTTATTCGATCACGTCTATTTAGAACTCGACTAGCAAACTCCACTTTCACGCTTAACCTTCTCGTGGGATCGACCTCGTGCTTATCACGCTACAATAGACACCGTACACTTGCGGTTGTTTATTTTAGTGTTGCATAACACGTGTATCAATATATATATATATATATATATATATATATATATTTTAGAGGAGTGGTAGTAGTTACAACACCTAACCACTTACCCACTCAGGAATTTCGTCACCACTTGATTACGTAGAGAGGGTGATTGATACATAAACATTGCTAATCGGTGGGATATTTTATTTTGAGATCGTTGAATGTGAACAATTTTGCACATTTCAAAGTCATCCATTAATGTCCAGATATCTTGTAGAAAGTCTGCTTCATAACTCAAGAATGTTCCTTTCTTTCTAATAGCCGAGTCTGCTTCCATCGAATTTATGTACACTCATATTCTGGAGAGGACTTTTGTGTATAGCATCCAGATAATTCAGCCCTAATTGCTGCTAGTTCTGCACCTAGAATAGAGCACGATGACTCGATCCGGTGGCATCCCGCCTTAATAAGCTTACCATTGGTGTAAGAAATGGCGAAGACAACCCTATAGATATTACATTCATCGTGAAAGGCCCCATCATTGAAGACTTTAGTGCATGGTTCTCTGTCCCTCTACAACGTCGTGGTGCCACTCTTCTTTAACCGTAGAACCTGCGCGCAATACTGAAATTCCTCTAAATAGGTTAAGCTCCACTTTTCATCTGAGTAAAGCGACCGCATATGCTTTTTCTTGCCTCGCTCATCAGCGTGTAATGCCTGCCATCTCTCTCTCTCCATATTCCCCATGCATGCATGGTCAATGTTTCTATATGTGACATTTACCGAAGAAATTTGATAGAACTCAAAGTGTACCGTCTTCTTTAATGCCCTTAAAATATGTCCATCACTCATAATTTTTTCACACTTTTTTTACTGCAGGACATAAAAATATAATGTGTAAAGTAGTTGTGTGAGAATTATATTCATTCACCGTTAATGAGATGATAAGAGTGGTCCACTATATATAGGATTACAAAAGATACACAAAGAAATATATAAACAAGGAAATAAATATAAACCATAAATAAAAGATTGCTACCTATAATATAATATATTATTCCTATAATACATTATACTATTCCTATAATATATTATTCTATTATATTCTCTAATACCCCCGGTCAAGCGAAGCTAGGAATGTAAATGAACACGAGTTTGGTACACAACAATCTGAAGCGAGTTTGAGATAGAAACTCCGTGAAGACAACCACAAAACAATGCACTTTTGTTTTCATACAACAGGAGAAATAACGGAAATTCAGAATCACAAAATATGACATGATGCCAAGGCGCAAAAAATCGGGAAGCAAATGGATCGAAACACCGAAATCCTTTGAAGGACAAACGATGGTAAAAAATTAGGCAAGAAACACTTGTAAGTGTGTCGAAGACAATTGATTCAAGCACAAACCAAATAGATCGGAGGGGCCAGCAACCAATGATATTGATCATGGGCTCTCTGGATAAAGATAAAAGTAGAAGAAAAAAGATATAGCGTGAAGCTATATAGAAAATTAGAGTGTAGGTAAGTGAGACTAACACCATATGAGTGAAAACAGTCATGGAGATAACTTGATCGACCATGAGAGGGAACGAGGAGACGTGCTCGCTCGAAGAAAAAAAATTTAGGGGGGACGAGGAGACTTGCTCGCTCGAGAAGAAGAAGAAGAAGAAGAAGAAAAATGGGGGACGAGGAGAGTTGCTCGCTCGAGAAGAAGAAGGGGGACGAGGAATACAAGCTCGTCGGTGGCGGCTAAAAGCGGCCAAAAGAGGGAACGAGGGAGACCAGCTCGTTCGAGAAGAAGAAGAAGGGGGACGAGGAATAAAAACTCGTCGGTGGCGGCTAAAAGCGGCCGGGAGAGGGAACGAGGGAGGCCAGCTTGTTCGAGATAAAAAAAAAACAAGGCGGCGACGAGGGATACCTGCTCGTTGAGGACGCCGAAAAAATTGAGAAGAAGGGAAAAGGGGCAAGGTGGCGACGGGGGATACCAGCCCGTCGGAGACGCTGAAAAAAAAAGGGGTTCAATACCATGTGAGAATACCAGCTCTGATACTATGTGAAAATTATATTCAATCACCGTTAATGAGATGATAAGAGTAGTCCACTATATATAGGATTACAAAAGATACACAAGGAAATATATAAACAAGGAAATAAATATAAACCATTAATAAAAGATTGCTACCTATAATATAATATACTATTCCTATAATACATTATACTATTCCTATAATATATTATTTTATTATATTTTCTAATAAGTTACATCATGTCATCCACATACCACATACCTCCGACTCACAGGTACATGAATCTGGCTTCCGTGGAAACTATGTCCTTATACATCTTCCACAAGATATTCGAACCTTAAGGGGTACATTTGATATATTTGTAGTGCGAGACGGTCGAAATAGAAACTCAAACCCCGTCTGGTCCTGCACGTGGGGTGGGGAAAATAGAGACTCACCCGTCTTGTCACCATTGGGTGACAATTTTGATCGAAATTAGGGGTGAGAATGGGTCAGGCCTAGGTAGGCTTTACAAAAAATAATTTGGTCTGACCTTTTTAATAAATAGGGTTTGGCCCGAAAGCCTTTTTAGTTCTATTAGTGCTTTTTTTTTTTTTTAAAATCATAGAACACTTTATTATCGTCAAATCATAAAATCGACTCTATAAATCTCAAAATGAAGAAATAAAAACAATAACAAATTTATCAAATATTCAAAAAAAAAAAAATCAACTATTGTAAAAGAAAATATAATTACGGAATAGTTAGTATTACTAAACTTCCTTACTTTAATTAATTATCACATCTATTATATTTTTATGTATTTATATATAAATAAAGTTAAATAGGCTGACCTGTTAGGCTTAAAAAGCCTACGAAAAAACTCGATTTTGGCTTATTTAACTAAATAAGCTTAAAAAAAGTTTGAGTCTGGTTTGTTTATTAAACGAGCCAAGCTTTAATAGATCGAGGCGTAGGCCCTTATTGGGTAGTTTGACCCATTTCCACACCTAATTGGAATGTACTTCCTCTGTCTCAAAGCTACCTAGCTAACTCTTTTTATTTTTTTTTTATGTTTCAATAAAAGCACTTTTTGACAAATTATTCCCTCATATTTCATTATATTATTCTCTATCTCAATCACATCACCATTAATACAATATATATTTATTAATTTTTGTGCTCAAAGCTTATGAATAGCTTGGAAAAGTATCATTTTGTCATTTCAAAGTAAAATGTGAACTCTTTTAATTCAGTTTCGAACGTGAAGAAATAATTTTAAATAATTAAATTTTTTTTTAAAGAAATAACGAAATCTTATTGAAATATGAATTTAGATTGGTTTTACTATTTTTGTTTTCCAGAAACGTACTTAATCATAGATCTCCAAAAAAAATTAGTATCTCTATTATAAATTTATAACCAATCATCCTAATGATTGAACTTGCGTGACTTTTGAGGTAAGGCACAAAAATATTATGTACATTGACCAAACACATACTCCAATCCTATTCCTATATCACAACCATTTTCATACTAACTGAGTAGTATCAAATTACAATGTTAATTAATACCCACAAACACAGTTGATTTATTTTATTACAAGCTCTATATTTTAATAATTTCTATACATGACAATTGACATATAGTAGAAATTTTTATTTTTAAACTGTGGTTCTTATATATATGACACTATTGACGAGGATCTAACACTCACTACTGAATAATTTTGTTTGAGACAGTATCATACATAATACTCCAATTAATACTTTATTTGAGTGATACTCTCCTTTAAAATAAATTGAGATGATACACCATGAGCCCATGAATTAAATTTTATCGAAAACTCAAACAAAGTTTAATTTGTTACGAGAATTGATATCTGGCATGCTCAACTATAAAATAGATTCAGATTAAATCGTTTCACCCTATTATCACAATTTATTGTTTTCCAAATTATTTTAAAAGGTAATTGGGGGGTCAAAGCATATAAAGTGGGCATAGCCCCAAAATAATGTTGCTTTGTTGTTTTTATTTCATCCTCTTTTCTCTTTATTGTATTTTAATTTGCCCCTTGAAAAGAAATGGAGGGAGGGAAAAAAGAGAGAGGAAGAATTAAAGCAAAAGCAAAAAGGGGGCAACTTCTTCAATACAAAATTATACATGTATAAAAATAAGGCAATGGTTTTGTTCAGACATCTTAACTAAAATGAAGAAGCTGAGTCTTGGTCCAAACATTGGAAACAGCGGCCGATCATCGGTGGCTGGCGATGAAGAGGTTGACGACGAGGCATCTAAGGAGGCGATCGCGTCGTATCAAGCAAGAGAAGAGGAGATTGAGAGGAGGAAAATGGAGGTGAGGAAGAGGGTGGAATCTCAACTTAATCGTGCCGAAGAAGAGACAAAGCGTTTGTCACAAGTTTGGGAAGTAAGTTCTTGAAAATAATTAAATTGTATTTTGATAATTTAGTCCTGATTTTCTATTGCAAATATTGTTTCATGAAGTTATTGAAAGTAACGTTAAAAAATTTATTGGTCGGAAGTATGTGTTCTAGAATATGTTTTACTACTAGACTAAAATAAATTAGCAAGACCAAAATATGCTTATTACAAGGGCAAATTTATGTTATTATAAAGGTTTGTTCTGTGAATTTTTGTCAAATTTACATTAATTAACTATATTTAAATGTATATGAGTTTTTGTGATCATTTAGTTTCGACCTGTTCATACCGAATTTAAATGATAAATTTCGCTATCTCAATTGATGTTAACAGTCTTCATACACATTTCCGTCAAAAAAAAAAAAGTCTTCATACACATGCATAATTTAAAATACCTTTGATGTTGATTTCTTTTTTCAAGTTGTGATTGATAAACTTGCATGTGGGGTGATGTACCCTATAATAATCCTCTATTATTATTTTAACTATATTATTATTTAATTATTAGTACTATGATACATGATCATTATAAACTAAAGAAAAGTGAATTTAAAAAATCAAGATTTGAATTATGTATTCCTTCGACATTAATATTTGCACCAATATAACATAGAGTCCAATTGAAGACGTGTCTTTGAATACAAGCCATATCATTATTTATTTACCTTTTATCATTGTTACCTATGTATGCAAAAATAGAACCATATTAACCTCCTCATTTCAATAAATTAATTTCTCCAATATTTTTTGTGTGTGTTTTCATGTGTAGGAACTGGAAGGATTCACAGATCCAATGAGAAAAGAGGTGACCAACGTACGTAGAAGATTAGAATTAGCTACTCGAGACCTCAAATCTCTTGCACACATCTGCCAAAAGAAAGTAATTATATTCCCTTTTCTTCAAATAAAATTTGCAAAAATTATTAATAATAATAGTTAAACTATTTTGTGACCAAAATTACAATAATTTCTTTAACCTTTTATTTTATTTATGTATACACTTATTTTCAGGAAAAAGAATATAAGGAGGCACTGGAGACTTTCCAAGAAAAGAGCAATGAAAGGGCACAACTGACAAGTGCACTTGTGGAGGTAAAACCTAAATTTCAAATGGAAATTGGTCCAAAAGTTGATCAAATTCTAAATCTAGAAGAAATAAAAGCAAATCACAGATACTTTACTACCCTTTATTTTCTGGGCTAATCCCTTTTTTGGCATTGGCTTTTGCAGATGGTGGATCAGAGTGAGAAATTCAGGATGAAGAAACTTGAAGAACTCATCAAGATTGTCAACTTAAAAGCATGAAAAACTCAATCGTCGAATTACCCTTCCCTTTTGTTCCATCCTTTTTTTTTCAATCAGTGCAAATATTTCACTTTCTCAGTATGCAAAAGTATATTGTGTTACTCTTAACCACACCATTATTATGCATTTAGCATCCAACACAAAACGAAACCATAGCTTCAAAAGAAGAGATAGCAAAAGTCACCTAAGTATGTATTGGGCTTCAACTGGTGTCACTCTGTCTATTAATATGTGCAGATGAGAGGATCTGTTTGTACTCCGCCAACAGATTTGGGATATCATTCATGCGCAGCTGAAAATTATGAAACAGCTCTTCATTAGAGTATGCAAGACAACATGGATGTTAAATAGCAATCAAAACCATATAGTAATCTGGTTTTTGTTAAAAGTTGGAACAGAGGTCCCAATGATCAAGAGGCCTAAAGCTTAATTTCACTAAGTTAACTACAAACAATCCTCTGGGAAAATAATAGGAATTAAACTGTCTGTGGTTCATATATAAGAGTTCTAATGTATGATTTCAACAAGAAAAGAGGCACCAAAGTCCATCAAACATATACCTGAGAAGCACTTTTAATATGATAGAAGCGAAATGATGCACCTTTTCCAGGGAAACCAAATTCAACAAGATCTAGATTAGACCCAATCTTTCCTCTGTCAGAGAAAGAAGCACGTAAAAATCAAATTAGTCCAACAACCATTGCAAGGTACACCAAAATTATACATGTATGCACAGATTTAATATTAAATTGAGAATAAAAGATAGGCAACCATGAGTCCATGACCAAACTGCAGTTTTGGCACATCTCCATAGAAACGAGATAATACCACAGATCATCCTGTACCTTTGATTTTGTCCAATTTTAGTCATATATGTTTTTACGTTTTCAATTTAGTCCTTTCGGTGTCGAATTTGGTCCAAAAGGACAAGACATAAATTTAGACACCACAAAGGACCAAAATTGAAAATGTAAAAACATATGAGACGGTCTGTGATATTAACTCCCATAGAAACAGGGGTTTTTGTAACTGGTTTCACATTGTGGTAAAAGATTGACCACTCGATTAACAAATTATGACTGAGAATCTGCATTTTATGTTGCACTGAACAATGAGAAGAGATCGATCTCACATATTATGGCGGGTGATCAGCCGTTGGTAGTCATGGAATAATGGTGTAAGCTCCTTCAAAGTAATAGATTGTGGTGCAGACTTCACCCAGTGGTCTCGGAGTGCTTGCACAGCCTTTAACAAACACAGGGTCAGTAAATGTAGCAAGACATGCTCCAAATTTGCAAAAAAACTACTAAGACATATAAGATATTGGAAACCTGCATGTTACTGACAGCTTCTTCACTACCAACTCTTGACGCTAGTTGGATAAGTTTTTTGTCTTCCATTTCATCTATGATAGGTTCAGGATTAGAAATTAAACCTGAAATTTCTAATCTTTTCTCTAACTCTGAAATTGCAGCTCCTTCTCGTAGGCCTTCCTGCAGAAAGAGACGATGAAAATTAATGATAATTTGTCATGCTCTTATCTCTTACAGAAATTTTTATGAATTTATTTATTAGTGTCAAGATCATTCAGTTGAGCAGCTTAACCCATTTGTTCCTGATTTTAAAACGATACCAACTTTTCAGATCAGAAGCAGCACCAAAATGTAATGGGATTATGGGAGTACAAAAGTCGCGAGGATTTTTTTTTTTTTATAATGTGGTGTTACATGCTTACACAGCTCATCAACGATAGACAAATGCAATAAGAAAATCATTTTCACATTAAACCTTTTCACCCACCGTTGTGTCTCTCTCTGGAACACCTTCAAATGGCGCTGTTTTAATCTTCTTTGCAATGGGATCATCTGTAATCAGGCACAATCCACATAACACTATTAACACTATGAACACTTAAAGAAATATTCATAGATGGAAAGAAAAAGTGTTACTTCATTTTAAGACCTAAACCGGAACAGATAAACCAGGTAAATCGCTAATGTTTGGGTGTAGGAAAATACCAAATACCTTCAGGTACAAGCCACCACAAATCACCAAAAGTTATTTTTCCATCAAAACCACCAAATAATAGATACCGAGACCCGACACAGTTCATGGAATGGTACGCTCGGGCAGCCGGCGGCTCATTGCTGGTAGGCAAGCGTTTCCATTGCACGGAAACTAAAAGACACAACAAAAATAATATAAAATCAAAACTCATACCCCTAGAAACATGGACAACGGGATCCTTATAATGTGAAGGCTAACAACATTATAGAAGCAGAAAAGAAATGCCACAAAATATTATTTGAGTATAACACGCACCCCTGTCTAAAACAACGCAATCATTGTAATAAATGTCATAACGGCTCAACCAACCACCCGTCCCATGCCCTCCAAATAACAAAAGCTGCAAAATAGAGAATACTTGTTAAAGTTAACCCGCATGACATATATGAGAACAATGGTAATGTTAACCAAACTTGTTTAATTAAAGACAGACATAAACGAGTGACATCCAAAGAATTTATACTCAACATGACCAATTGACTTCCTAGGATGAGTTAGGCTACATATAAAATGAATCTATTAGAAATTATATCAGCATAGCCCTATAGACATGTTTTAGGCTACAAACAGACCAATACATTAATATATTTGTTCAAATGGCTAATATTTAAGGAGTACAGAGTCAGGACTCAGGAGAACATACAAAAGCCTGCAGACTGCAATAATCACACTCCAAGTAGCACTTAATTCAGTAAGCGGAAGCAGAGATTTCATATACCCTACTCTACATAAGTACTATATATAATATGGAATATAAAATTTAAATGGTTACATAGGGCCCTCCGGAGGCAACGGTGTGTCCACAACGGGCCGAAGGAGCTTGACCTGGAAGCTTCAAATGAGCCCATCCAGGCGGTTCAGATTCTTCCTTCCACAGGAAACATAAAACCATTATGAACTAGACTAAGCAGGTATATTCTCAAATCTTAAAACACCACAACATATAAGGAGATCAGATTTGATAAAGATTAAGAAATGAAATAAATAATAACTCCCGATTAATAAATTACAGGCAGATATGGAATGATTAAGAGTAACAAAAGTACACTTGAACCGGGAATGTAACTTCTTGCAAAGGGGGAAAGATAGAAAGAAATAAACAAAGAAAGAAAGAAAAGGAAAGGAAAGATATTCCCTCTATTGATGAGGTAACAACATGAATCTGTTAGATAAAATTTGGACTGTGACTGCTTCTTAAGGGAATGTCCCAGTTGTTGACTATGAATCTATGATACTTGGGAACATATATTATTTGCAGACAGATTAACAATGATCACTACTGCTCCTGTCGTTTGAGAACATTACAATAAAGAGGAAAATAAGTACCTTCTTTGATAAGTCCCTTTAAAGCCCACAGATCACCCATGATTGGGCCACCACCGCCTATAAAGGTTAAAAAGATGATTAAAATCCATAAATTGGTATCCGCGGAGATTAATCCAAACATGTGTAAATAAAACCAAGCAAGAAAGATGGAAAGAATCCCTATAGCCCTATTTCCTTTAGAAAGAGATTAGTGAACAGAGAACATAATGTTTCAACTCTCTGTAGCAGTCAAAGGATCTAAAATTACCTCTACCACCATAGATGAGCAAACGCTTCTCAATCATTGTAACAGAATGCCCACATCTTGGTGGAGGTATTGTCCCTGAAACTGACAACTCCATCCACTCAAGTGAAACTGCTCAAGAAGCAATGAAATATCAGAGTGCAACATTCTGGTTTCATACACCGAAATAAAAAACTAGTGACAAAAATGGGATATATTACTTGTGTCTAGGACATAGACATCTGAGAGCCACTTTTTACCATCCCAGCCACCATACCTGCACCATACTAGTATAATCAGAAAAGGCTAAATAAAAAGCCCAACTAAATAAGCAAGAAAATGAAAATGGTCCGCACATCACAATTTTACTGCTTCCTACAGCTGAAGCAGCTGCAAAATCCCTAGGTGAGGGTAAGTCCCCAAAAGTGGTAAGTTCTGACCATTGCCATATATCTGTGATGAAGACGAACCAACTAAACATTTTCATTTTTGGTTCCCGCCATTAGTTCATTGTCTATAGATGAAGTCAGAGAAGCTCACCAGTATCTAGAACCCAGAAATCACCTAACCTGCAAATACAAGCTCTCTTATGAATAAGCATATTTAAACAAGCCTCAATAAACATATTACATGGATGCTTTGGAATTATAATTTAAGTTATACCTATTCCCACCATATCTTCCACCAAATATGAACATGTTAGAATCTGTGGAAACAGAAATATGAAATGCACGTGGACTTGGGCCCACTTTCCCGTCAGAACCATTGCCCGTGCACACTGGCTGAAACCACATATTATTGTCTGTAACATTTAAAATAAATAAAGATTTGTCATAAATTATGTAACTTATTAGTAATGAAATAGCAACAAGGATGCAGAGAATATTGAACTAGAGGTCTCAAAACATGGACTTGCAGATGATATACTTATTTCAATACAATAATAAGAAGCCTTCAAATCACAAACATGTGCAATCTGCCTCGCATGTCAAAGATGTTTGCTTAACATAACAGGGATAAAAAGATTTCCAACAATCACTTCAGGATCAAGCCAATCATATCCACCACCTTAAGGTCATATTTCAGTAGGCCCCCAATTGGAAATCATATCGAGCTCTTTGTAATAAGAGAACAGGACGGAGATACTGATATGGATGGTCAGTATTAGGAAACTTTTTTTAAAATTGCTTAGTTAATTTCATTCAAACATGAGTTACAGGAGAGAAATAAATTGGTAATTGAAGAAGAAAACGGCATATTTCCGCAGAGGTGTAGGGGGATAGCAATAGACTAAATGCACATGCATGATTGCATAAAGATGAACATAGACACTTCTAAGTTGAATTTTTCATTTTAGTGATTTACAAATTTTGTCCAGCTAACTCAATTTCATGAAACCTAAAGCTATTTCATAAACAGCAGTACGTTGACCAAAATCTCAAGAACAAGCTTCCAACAACTACAGCAAACAATCCTAAATAATTACAATTACGACTAGCATAACTTGCGTTAATGGAAACGAAATAATTCAAACGAGTTTAAGTCCAGAATTAATTTTACCAATGTCGTAAACAGTGACGTCATTGAGGAATTTCTTGTCCACCAGGCCACCGAAAATGACGATCTTCGATTTTCCGATATTCACAGCTGTGTGTCCACTGCAGTTTCAGGGGAAAAAAGGAAAACAAAAATCAAACTTTACTGATCGGGAAATACCTAATTTCCTAGAGGAAATATAACTAGAAAATTAAAAATATGATAGTATTTGCCTTCGAGGTTGGGGTAGAGGTCCAGTGAAATCGGAAGCAGAAGCTTGAACCCAGCAATGGCTCTTCATTTTCTCTCTCTAGTCTCTCTCTCTCTTCCTTCCTCAGTGGTATTTACTGTAATTCAGTTTTTTTTTTTTAATGTATTTTGAATTTAATTTATGTTATGAATGGTTTGATAATATATGAGGTGTGTTTGGAATAAATATTTAGGGTTAATTCAAGCTTTTATGATTACTAGTAATTCTCCGTGCGTTTGTACGACGGATTGATTATTAATAAATTTTAATTAATTATTTATAAAATACATTCGTGTGATTTAAAATTTTCAATGGTTGAATTACAGAATTTGAAAAATAATAATATTATGTGAAACTATATCATTGATTTCGTGAATGAAGCTTCAATTACATTTTTTAAAATCTATTTTTACTTATAATTATTGATGGAATATTACTCCATCCGTCGAGTGTAGAATAATTTAAGAGTAAAAGAGGTGGAGTCACAATGTATACACAAAAATAAAATGAGATTTTTTTTGTGAGACATCTAAATGAAAAGATGGAAGCTTCTAACGAAATAAAGTAATTAATTAAAATTCAATTTTACGAAATAGATTCATGAAACTATCTCATACAAATTTTAACTTATAATTAAAATTTATATATAATCTTGAGAAACAAAAATATATGTATAAATATACATAAATTAATTACAAATATTTTTTAATAATTAAAATTTGTAAATGCATACTTAATTACAAATATTTTTTAATAATTAATTTGTAATTGGATTCCGAATAGAATAAAAAAGATAAGTGATATAACAAAAAAAAACTAAAACAATTGGGCCTTTGCTAAAAAAAAAAGAGTGAGAAAAGTTGGGCCCACATTTATTTAGGCGGGAATTGACCAGCAGTCAACTATGCTATTTTTATATACTCCCTCCGTCCGCCTATAAGCTTCCCATTTTACTATTTTGGTTCGTCCGTCTATAAGCTTCTCATACCTTTTTTGGTAAGTACTTTTTCTTACACTTAACTTTATATCTTATTTTTTCTCTCTATCTCTCTCCTCTCTCAATCACATCACTTGTACTATATCTATTATTTAATCACTTTTCTTAATCTCTGTGCCAAAAAGTAACGTAACACTTATAGGCGGACGGAGGGAGTATATATAGATAGATTATAAAAAAAAAATTCATCAGTACACATTTTTATTTTTAGGTCAATAATCGATGATGTGATTGGTGGGAACTCACCAATTCACCATACATATATTTTTTATTTTAATGTTTCAAATAATTCACTTTTTTTTTTAATATTTTAAAATAGCTATCACACTCTAAAAGTAGAAATATCTTTCACTCTTGCAACATTCATATTTAAATTTAAAGATAAAAAAACATAAAGCACATCAAAAAATGAGGTTTAATTTCTCAAATAATATGGGTAACTTCAATAATATAGAACTCGACTCGAGTTTGAATTTCTAAAAATAAGAATCAAATATTGAATTTTACATCAGAACTATTAAATATTGAATTTTACATCAGAATAAAATATTGAATTTTACTGGTATACTCATCATAACAAAGGAACAAGAAAACAGAAGAAGATGTACATCAAAAATTTGTTCAAAAACAAGCTACTAAACAAATTATTTGTTTCTTTACAGTTGTTTAATAATTTCTTCATTGCTGTAACTGGAAATCTACATGCTCAAGACTGTCTCGATCACCTCGACTGGAAGTTAAACTGCTTGATGGCGTAGGCGAAGACGAGACAGAAGAGGATCGCCCACGCAACATGAGCTGCAACAACAGCACCGAGGAAGTCGTACTTGAATCCAAGATAATCTTCTAGAAACATCTTCACTGGGACGCCCATGGGCATGCCCGGTACTTCCACCAATTCGTTGCTATCGCCCACCTGAGACGTGATCAAGCCGTATATAGTCCATGCCACGGGAGACGCCCAATAGTACCATCTCCACCATATTGGAATTTGCTGAAACAAAAATGCAATGCAATGCAATGCTTCATTAGTACTAGATTGTTTTCTCTTGTTAAACAAAAATGTACTCATAATGCAGGCAATGATTTGCTTACCGTTCTTGGGATAAGGAAGCCGGAGAACAAGTTCCAAAAGCTGAGGAAAAACGACATGACGATTGCAGCAATTGAGTAATTCGGAGTGAGTGCAACGAGCATCATACCGTAGGCAGTGAAGTAGACGAAACACATGAATACAAAGAAATAGAAGTAAAAGAATTTGTCGGCCTGCCATTGGAACCCGATCATAGAGTAAAGGATCAGGCTATATATAAATGTCTGGATTGCAACATAAATCGTCTCAATCGCCACCTGCGAATATCATCATCATCATCATCAGCAATCTTTCGAAAGCAAAACGACGCCTAGAATAAAACAAAGACAAGTCTCGGTTCTTTTTAAGTACCTGGGCGAACGCGTAAGGCAAAGGTGAATACATCCCTGCAGCCTTTTCACGATAGAAAACAGTTCTTTCTACAGCAACAACAGATTGAACAGCAGAAGTATTCGTGCCTCCGAGAAACATAACAGCAGAATACATAGCTCCGAGTAAGTTCATTAGGTCCTGTTGCTTAGACCTGTGCAGTAAATTACCCGATATGAGACTACACGATTCAAACAAACTTAAACGAGAAAATGTGGAAAATTTGCCTACATTTTCTGCCCCTTGTCCCAGAATATGACCCCGAATATGATTCCAATAATTGTTGTCATAAAGAATCTGATGGAATTATACTGAGGATTCCTCCAGTAAGACAAATATTGTTTCCAGAAGCAAGCTTTACACTGAGTAACGAACGACTGAGCGTATTGAGTCGCGAAATGTAGATCCTCCGACCCTGGCACTGGCGTGCTGAGCTGTTTAATTAGTTCTTCGTTTTTCCTGCGAGGAAATGCGTAAGAGGAGAGACACAGAGGGAGGCATAATAAAGAACTAAACATTCATATTCTGTATTTACTTGTATAGCTCAGAGGACGAGTAAATTTGAGCAAAGTCGACATTGAGTTGCGCCTCCATAGCAGGAGTGGTGACATCCAGCATCCATGTAGCAGGATTGTAACCTTCTTTGATCTCAGGAACCCCCGGGATAGACTGTAGGAGAGACGAGCGATTAGTTCAGAGCAAAAACCGATTAAAAGCATATATGAGAGACGACTTACTTGGAAGTATTCTACTAGCAAGCGAGAATGATGTCCAAGAGCTCCTGCATAAATGACTTGTCCTCCTCTCTTCATCAACAATAGCTACACGAAAATGAAGACGAAACTAAGAACTATAATACTTGTTTCGAATAAATTTGAAGGAGAATTATTGAATATCTTACTAACCTCATCAAAAGCTTCAAAAATGTCAATGCTTGGCTGGTGAATTGTACAGACGACAGTTCGTCCTGTATCTACTGTGTTTCGTACAGTTCTCATCACAATGGCAGCAGCTCTAGCGTCGAGACCTGATGTAGGTTCGTCCATGAAGATTATGGACGGATTTGCAACGAGTTCTACAGCTATGGTCAGTCTCTTTCTCTGTTCAGTCGACAAACCATCCACGCCAGGAAGGCCGACTAAGGCGTCTCTCAAGGGATTCAACTCGATCAAATCCATCACTTCCTCAACAAACATCTAATGATATAACATAACAGTAAAGGTTGATCAATCATCATTTCTTCATCGACAAAGTCTTATGTAAACCAGTTTTACTGTGCAATTGGTTTTCATTAACAAGTACTACTATAAAGTGATAGTTATGAACCAACTCTTGAACATCAGGTTTAAGAAGGTGTACCTTGCGTGTTTCCTTGTCAACATCTGGAGAAAGACGCAACCAGGACGAGTACACAACAGACTCGTAAACAGTAACGTGTGGAGAATGAATATCGGTTTGTTCACAGTAGCCACTAATGCGAGCAAAGGTCGCTTGGTTCTTTGGATAACCGGAAATGCTGATATTTCCTTCAATGTATCCGCCAGTTTTTCTTCCAGCCAACACGTCCATCAGCGTGGTCTTACCCGCGCCACTTACTCCAACTAATGCCGTGAGAACCCCAGGCCTGAAAGCTCCGCTCACATCTCTCAATAATTGGAGACGAGTTTCGTCAATCCCATTCTTTTTCATTTCCTATAAAATAAACAACTGTTATTGCTATCTTGATCTTTTGGAGTTGGTTTCCAGCAAAATCGAGTAGTATCAGACGTGGACTTACAGCAGGCATATCGACAAAGTAGTTCACATGCTCGAATGCTATTGACAAGGGGGTAAACGGAAGCACCATTCCTCGTTTGCTTAGTGCATTCGCAGCAGAGTTGCTTCCTTCAGATTTATTCCTTACATGCATCTCATTGCCTGCAATCAAATATATATAATGTCAAATATATCACAACATCAAGTCTAGTAAAACAAATATAATTAGTGTGGTATCAGACCTTCAACTATGGGGGCTGAACTTCCACCAGAATCAAGATTCTTCTTGTTTTTGGAGTCGGAACGAATAACAGGTTTTGAATTTCCGAAAGCTACAAAAGATTGCATTAAAAACTGTTAGAAAAAACACATTTCAAGAAGTCTCAGGACAACAAAAAAACTCAAACTTACGATTCAGGTAAGTCAGAGCGACGATGAAGCAGAGGTTGAACAGAACAGAAAACGCAAAGAGAGCAACGATACATATCCAGTACATATATTCGTCGACAAACATGCCCCTCATCTTAAGAAGAACCTTGCCAACTGTCGGTTCAGCAAACCTGGTATCGAGGTTTGGCTGATAAGAAAAAGAACACATAATGTTAATATTCATCTTAACACTTTTACGTTCAACAGATTAGCATATGAACTTACAGTGCTCCATCTGTCATCCAGAAACTCATTGATGGCTATCGCGTTTTGACCATACATCATAGGCGAAATGTAGTAGCCCCAGATCATCCATGGTTGAATGTCGTCTGGAAAGTAAAGAATAAGCTAAATATCAAAATCTAAGATGAAATACATGCAAGGTGACTGTACAGAAAGCTAGATAACTTTAATGACTATGAAGTTAAGAACACAAACCTTTGGCAATAATAAAACCACCAAGAACAAACACCATTAGAAGAGCGAAGGTACCCCCGGTGCTTGCAACAACCATTGTTCTTCCAAGTGCGCCTACCAATCGGAAAAGTGATAAAGCCATCTGATGTAGTGCAAAAAATGCCAGCAGCTGACGGAAGAACCTGAAAATGTAAGATCAGAAATTAAACCAACAATTTCTAGGCCTATGAATAAAAATACGAACGGAGATATGATTATTATACCTACTAGCTGCAGGGGCAAATCCAATAGTGTAATAGGTAAGAAGGATCCATATCAATGATTCCATAAGAGAAATGGGAATTCTCAGAAGCCAAATTGGCAACGAAAAAGCCCAAGCAGGATAAAAATGAGCATCCCTTTGTTTGAAGAAAACGGGAAGTCTGAAAACCGTTAAGGCAAGCTCTGCTGTGCCGTTAAACATCACGTTGATAAGGCTGAAAAACAGTGCACCATAAAATTTTCCACCATCGGCTAATTGGCCAGTGCTCATCTCCGTTCTAAAGAACACAGTGAAGGCAATAATCGACATTATAGTTATCTGGAACGTCTTAAATATATACAGAAACGCGTTTCGTTTCATCAGAAGCCATTCCCTTGACAAGCATGCCTTGAACAGCTCCATATTGGATATTCCATATTTTTCAGTGACCAATGCAGCAGGATGGGCTTTAGACTTATCGTAAGGGATTGCCAGCTCATCGGAAATCTTCTGACCAATGTGGAACGAGCTGAAGCACTCCACAAACTCAGTAACTGATACGTATCGGTAAGGCTCGTCCTTTTTGGACCAGTATTGCGCTTGGTCTTTGACTGAAGTAACTTCCTGCAGAAAATCTGCTGCCCCTTTCCTATCTGGACACTTGAATCCAACACTCTCGAAAAACTCGAGGATGTTTTCACGAGGACCTTGATAGACGACTTGTCCTTCTGAAAGCAAGATAATGTCATCGAAAAGCTCAAAAGTTTCTGGTGCAGGTTGAAGAAGGGATATTATCATCGTCACGTCCATGATCTGAACCATTTGCCTCATGTACTTAACAATTTGAAATGTGGTTGAACTATCCAGACCAGTTGAGATTTCGTCCATGTAGTAGACTTTTGCTGGTCCGACGAGCATTTCACCTAAACGCGAAAAATTGTAACTACACGAAAGTTGAAAACTTGATTTCGATTGATTGCAAAGATTTTTGTTTACATACCAGTTGTGAGCCGCTTCTTCTGTCCACCTGAGATTCCCCTTCTCATCTCATCTCCCACCAATATATCAGCACAAATGTCTAATCCAAGAATCTGTATGTACTCATGTTAAATCATTTATGCTACTAATTTAGATACATAAATCATATGAAAACAAGAAAACAAACCTTGAGAGCATAGTCTGTTACTAGACTAGATTCTTGGCCAGCCACAGCTGTGGCTTTCATGAACGCGTCGATTTCAGGGTCAGGTTTGATTCCCGCCTCCTTTTCTCGTCTGGACAACTCTACGAGAAGGTCGTATCTAGTCCCAACTCCTAAGGAACGTCCAGAAAAATTTAACGTCTCCCTAACAGTCATCTCTCCATGGTGAAGATCATGCTGGCTGATGTAGGAACAAGTCCTCTGAGGGACGAATTCCGTCAGTTCATGCCCACAATAAGTGATTTTTCCGCTTACCTACCAAACAAAGCAACAAAAATTGTAACTTTTGGGATACAGCAATAGACATAGAGAGGGTATGTTTTAACAAAAATCACACACCCTAAGATCTTTGTCCAGCTTCCCAGCAAGAGCCTTCAGCAATATAGTTTTACCAGCACCTGGAGGTCCAAGAAGTAGCGTCATCCTACACAACGAGACATTGATTACATTTCGTCGAACTTGTTATTTAAACATCTAAGGATTCAGTTAAAACCAACCTTGAAGGTTTTACAATGCCGCTAACATTATGAAGTATCTTCACAGACGTTTTCTTCGAAGGGAGAATCTTCACTTTTTCGAAAAATCCCTGTGGACACAACACAAATTGTTAATGAACAAGCAAAGATGAAACGAAAGAAGCATTAATATATATTCAACTACCTCTATCATATTCAATGTAGAGTTCCACAAGGTCGGAAGTGCCCTCGATCCAACATACGCGTCTCCTTCAACCGATAAATGCTCAAAACGAACTTCAACTTTAGGAATCTCAATTCCAACTCTGTTCAAGACCACAATTTTTCAAAGCTTAACAGGGATAATAGTAACAAAATCAAGCATCATAAATTAAGCAAATTAGTACTCACCTATCAGTCCTATCTCTTAGCCTCTGTAAAAACCTCTCATTATCTTCATCAACCACTTTAAGAAGACTCTCCATGAGGTGCTTCTTTTCTTGACTACCCAAATTGGCAAAATCAACCTCTTCACGAATGACCTTTCCGTCTTCCATTACTTGCTTCAGAATCCCTTTCCTCGTTCGATCATACGTAGGGAGCCTCTCGATTGCTGCCCACATCAGCTCATCTTGATCATCAAACTCTCTCCCACTTCTCTGAAAAGCATCTTGTCCTGGTTTAGTGAAAACCTCCCTCACACTAGCTGAAGCCCAGCTTTTCGAACTTAAGGACGCTAAACTGAGCCGTCTACTGGCTGATCCCCGGCTGATGGACCTCGCCACCGCCAGGTCATCACCCGAAGCCGAAGCCGCTGCTGTCATCTTCCCTCACTCACCCCAATGCTAAATTTTGATTATTCTTCAACTTTTATGCTAAAACTGCACATAAATCACCACTATTTATATAAAGGGAATTGAATCTTGACAGTTACTACAACAAACTTCTCAACATCAACTACCTAATTCTTTAAAAAGTAGAGTAATCAATAATTTTTAAGCAGCATCTCATTAAGCTTAAGATTTCAGCAACCTTTGTTCTTTCTAGGTCCCAACTTCAGATTAGTATTAAGGATCCCTTTATTTACTTACCCCTCATTAAAAGGCCATAACACAAAGCAATTACATGACAAGGATCAACAAACACGTTCTTGAAAAGAACACCATAAAAAAACAAAATTCTTTACTTGAATCAGAAGAAAGGAAAAATAAACTTGCTTGATCCAACCCATGTAAAAAAATCAAATCTTTACAAGAACCCTCCAATCCAAATGCAAAAACTAGAAACATCAGCATGAAAGAACTTACAGAGAGGCACCATAAAATGGAAATGGGAGCAAATGAAACCACCAATTATTAATTGCCCTCAAGAAAAAGTAGTATGTATATATATATAAATATATTTGAAATTTTGCTGGTGTGTAAAGTGGGAAAAAGTGGCAGTGGGAACTAGATTTTTCTTTCTTTTGATATTGTATGACAATTTGTTATATGTGTGGGTCATAGACAGTGTAAATGCAGCACGTTACATGGTAGTTCGTACAAAATCTTTGGATCTTGCTATGGGGATTTAACCCACGAGGAATTAACGGATTAGATTTCCAAATTTAGCCATTTTAAAAAAATTTAAACAACTTGTTGCCGTCATAAAATGAGTTGAACATCTCCATCTAGAAGGACATAAAGTCAACAACTTGTAACTTCAACATCCCCATATTGTGTACTTTTCTTTACATGGAGAGAGAGAGAAACATGGAGAGAGAGAGAAACATGAAGGGGATTTACAAGTTAACTACTCCCTCCGTCCCTCCGTAGGAACTTGCACTCTTTGACCTGTAGACATTGATGTTTTGAGGAGTAGTTTTGTAAATTTTTATAAATAAAGTAAAGTAAAAAGTAGATGAATGTGGAAAAGTAATGGGGTAAATATGAGTATATTCCAAGGATGAGGGTTGTGAAGATATTTTTTTATGGAGTGTGCAAATTGTTATGGGACATCCATTATATGGAAAGTGTGCAAATTCCTTTGGAACGGAGGGAGTATAACACAACACACAGAAATCTCTTCCACTTGAAATTTTATTTAAATAGCCTCTCTTACTAACTTACATTTTTTGATAAATGGTGTTGCACTTTTCAATTATTACTAAAAATATTATTATACAGTTTAATAATTGAAAAGTGCAACACCATTTACCAAAAAGTGCAACATGGACTAGGGTGCACAACATGCTGCATGGACTAGGGTGCACAACATGCACTCGAGTCCATAGCTGACCAACCCCATTCCTTTTCATTACCATCCGTAGTGTTTTTAATTAAAATCTATATATTTATCTATATAATAACAAAATAGTGACTTTCTGAACAAGTTTATGTCTAAATTTCTTAGATACGGAGTATTAAAATATTATTATAGTGGGGCCTAACTCATTCCTTTTTCAATTAATAAAAAACGTTATTTTCTTTGTGTTTTGAATATATCTATTATCAATTTAAAAATATATACAGTATATATTATCGAATTAATTTCTCTTTTCTAATTTGTTCATTGCATTTAATTTTTGCTTTGTTTTTACAAACTTAAGAATTGACCATTTAGCTTTTAAAAAAAAAAAATTAACTATTTTGTTCAGATTTTTATTTACTTCTCAAGATGACCTAGGGCCTAATAAAAAAAATCTCCTACCTATAGATAGTTTTTTGAATTTTCTCCTACCTACATATAATTACTCCAATTCAAAATTAATGATTAAAATGGGGAGTGTTTTATCACTCAATTAATTTAACCACCTCATTCAAAAGTAAAAATATTAGTATTAATTTTAACAAATATCAATTATATTTTTTAAAATTAATACACCATATGAAACATAAAAAAATTGTAGAAAATATTCTTAAAAATATATTATTAAAATAAACACTTGAATAATACAATTTTTATATCTATAAATATAGACATTGGTATATTTTAAATAATATTAATTATATATATTTATAAGGTGAAATACTAGTATATAAGAACAAACGAACCAAACAAACCTTGATGTCGTTTTCATTTACTCTCCCTTGGCAGCTTTGATGCTCGACCAGCTCGTAGAATTATGGCTCTAGCTACATACATTTAGGAAAATCCACGAAATTGCAAAGGAAAAAACAATTTCAGCATTTAGTAAATATTTTCATTATATATGAGTTTGGAGTAGTATGTGATTATGTGTTAATAGGGATATATTTGGAGGTATATATATATATATAGGTGTTGAGTGATAGAGATCATCGAAATGATATGTGATAGGCTTTTCGTTTCAATTCCGTAAATTAAAATTTTCTTACAAATTCATTTAATCTACATTGTCAAGACTCATCCAAAATTGGTTCAACAACTTTAAGTTAGTTTTGTTATTAGTAGATTAATTACAGTTAGTTAGTTACTTAGAGGTTGATTTATTCGGATTTTAAGTATAAATTATGCAGCTTAGTTTTTAAGTAATTCATTCAATTGTAATTCCCTTTTTAATCACATTTGAATTCAGAAATACAAAATACTTTCGTATGCGACTTTTCTCAATTCAGAGTTCTACATACATGTTATCATTTATTTAATATTGTAATTTATAAATTGAATGAGAAAGCTGATTTTTATTTTCATGCATTTAATTAGATCATAATAGAAGCTAATTAAGTAACAAAATTATAATATCATTATTAATTGATGAATTGAAAATTTTAATTTGTATAAAATGGTTATTCTTTTCATGTATATTAAATCACTAACCTACCGTTTCTAACGAGCACAATACTCATGCATCACGTATAAGAGTAAAAGCAATGAAAGAAACATGCATAAACAATTCAAACTAAATTGTTTTTTAAGTATTCAATTCGAAATTGATTTGTATTCCATATTATTCGACTCTATTTAATTCAAAATTTTATGAAAAAAATTTATAAAATAATATGGGACATGAGACAATTAATGTGGGTCTAATTGAGGAAGTGAAATACGGGTGTGTGATAAGGCCTAACTCTACACTTAAAACTCAGGTGTTAAGTGAGAGAGCCGATGTGGGATACCTTAATACCCTCCCTCACGCCGATGTGGGATACCTTAATACCCTCCCTCAAGGTCGACACATCCGATGTGGGATACCTTGGGATACCTTAATACCCTCCCTCACGCCGATGTGGGATACCTTAATACCCTCCCTCAAGGTCGACACGTCCGATGTGGGATACCTTGGGATACCTTAATACCCTCCCTCACGCCGATGTGGGATACCTTAATACCCTCCCTCAAGGTCGACACGTCCGTTAGGATACCTTAATACCCTCCCTCATGTGAGACGGGGACAAGGTCGACACGTGGTTCAACAGGTGGATCCACCCTCAAGGTCGACACGTCCGATGTGGGATACCTTAATACCCTCCCTCACGCCGATGTGGGATACCTTAATACCCTCCCTCAAGGTCGACACGTCCGATGTGGGATACCTTGGGATACCTTAATACCCTCCCTCACGCCGATGTGGGATACCTTAATACCCTCCCTCAAGGTCGACACGTCCGTTAGGATACCTTAATACCCTCCCTCATGTGAGACGGGGACAAGGTCGACACGTGGTTCAACAGGTGGATCCACGTCCGATGTGGGATACCTTAGGATACCTTAATACCCTCCCTCATGTGAGATGGGGACAAGGTCGACACGTGGTTCAACAGGTGGATCCAGACATCGAAGTAGAGAGTTGACTCTGATACTATGTGACAAGGCCTAACTCTACACTTAAAACTCAGGTGTTAAGTGAGAGGATTGCTCAGGTTTGTAAGCTCACCCAAGACCATCTCTCTATCCGATGTGGGATACCTTAATAGGGTGGGAGTAGATTTAAATATATATATATATATATATAATTTTGTATTTAATTTGTCGAATCGAATATTATAATTTTGTATTTAATTTGTTTACAAGTCGAATAAAAAAAGATTTGTATATGAATTCAAATAATAAAATTTCGAATATGAATACCGAACTAAATTTATTTAATTCGCTTACCACCTAGTTTTGACACATTTTCTTTAAAAAAAATCATACTCTTTATCTTTTAAACTTTTCGCTTAATTTAATTTGTACGAGACTTCATAACTCGAAATAGTTCATTTTCATATTATTTTTTGGGCTAGTCTTGTATGAAATATTGCATACATGCAATGCATCTCAATTAGGCAAGTCAAAACTCTAAACTCAAAAGTCAAATTAAGTCAATTTTAAAAAATTCGCGGGTCATAAGCTTGGATCCGGGTTGTCCAGAAAATTCACGGGCTGCAAACAGATGGTTTACTACATGACCAAAATATTGTTACTATAAGGTCAAAATATTACCACTACAAGACAAAAAATTTAATACTACATGTCAAAACATTATGACAAATTCACCAAAAAATTAAGTCTTCAGAATATTTTTAACATGTAGTAATACATTTTTGACCTTGTAGTGATAAAATTTTGGTTTTGTAGTAACATTGTTTTAGTCATGTAGTAGCTGAATAAGTTAAAATTATTTTAGTAATTTTGCCCAAAAAAAATAAGTGTTCAGAATATTTTTGGACTTGCAGTAATACATTTTTTGCCTTGTAGTGATAAAATTTAGATTTTGTAGTAACATAGTTTTGATCATGTAGTAAAATAATATTTTAGAGTGAAAATAAATATTCTAATTAAGATTGACCCGATTTTGACCCGCATTGACCCACGAATTTTGACTTAATTAGTCAATATTGCCTATAATTTTTTACCTTATTTTTTTGTTTTAGCAAAATGATCTATAACAAAAGTCTAAGTACATCGCGGGGTAGCTATGTTGTTTGTTTTGTTATTATTGTATGACAATTTGTTATCTGTGTGGGGTCATAGCGCAATGTACCAAATCTTTTTTTTTTTATTTTTAGGCGCTTTAACCCACCGAAAAGCCACCACGATTGTAGCAGCAGACTGTTTATAGTTTGTTAAAAGTGTCGTCACAAAGTCAAAATTTTGGTCAAATTAATACAGCTCTTGTCTTCATCAATATGCGGACCTTTGCGGTGGTTAGGGTGGAAGTAGTCGGGTATCCGATCAGGAGCCTACTATCCAGTCTATTAAGAACTTTGTCAAGTCTAGTGTATTTAAAATATGAATCGGACTAATATTTTTTAAAAAGTCTATTTAAATAGGCTAAGCTTAGATTTATAAGTGGGCCTATTTAAGATTATATACTATATAATTCTTAAAATATAGTACTAACATTAATATTAAATTAAAGCAAGTTAAATTTATTTTAGTACTTGAGATATTGTTATAATGTTTGTATTTAAACTCATCGTTGTAATTCACTTGTCTGAATTTTATTTGTAATTTTGAATATTGAACTGTGTTTCATATTAGATACTCCCTCCGTCATAATACTATTCATACTATTTTATCTTCACCCTCCTACCATCACTTATTTACTCATTTTATCGTTCACTTTATTCATAAACAATTATTTATTTACAAATGGACCCCACAATACCCCATCATACCCTCAACTTATCTACTTTATAAATAAATTAATCAATATTTATTAAAATTTGTGCCTGGAGAAGTGGACATTTTAAAATTGGAGGAGGGAGTATATTTTAACCGGCTTCTAAAAGGCGCATAGGCTATAAAAGACAAGTCTATCACAGATAATAAGTCAGGCTTAGACCTAGTATTTATAAACCAGACCCAGACCTTTTCATGTAAAGTCTTGCCCAGCGGCCAGTCCAGTCTATTTTCATCCCCGTGGTGAAATAACTCGGCTCCTAATAATAATTTAAAAATATTTGATTGTTAATATAATAATATATTAACGTTTAATTTTATAAAATAGTTGGTGTAAATTTTTAGAAACTGTATCATAATAATATAAAAATATATATTAATTATTTAACTAAAAAACATTAATTGAGTACTCATTCTAATAGGGTGTCATACTTTTATTGAACCTGATAAAATATTACATATATACTAGTACTACTTGTTTGTTTGATTAATGAATAATTTCCATTAATTTTTTAAAAATTAGATTGATGACTTTTATTAAATTGAATTAGTAAATTAACTGTTTAAGTAAATAAAATATGTTTAAGTGTTATTTTTTTATTATTATGACATCGGCCTCACGCACACAAAAAAATTATTGTTAAATTACGGCAAGTTAGCCGTAAGATGGAGAGAGAGGAAGCACCCTCCCCCCAACCTCAAGAAACCTAGCCGCTACCCAAGCATATCCCTCAAAACCCTGGCAGATAAAAGTCCTAGCAAACCAAAGGAATCATCATCGCCGATAAAAACAACTAGACTTAGGATTACTCAAGGCAGCCACCCCTGGTGCAATTACGAGCGGCACAGCGTGACCAGAGAAAGGAACACCTGCACCTTTTATATCACAAATTTTCCAAACCATTGGAACTCCGCCGACATCATGGAAGTATTAGCAAGGTACGGCAAGGTAGTGGACACCCTGATTCCAGACAAGAGGAATAGGTGGGGATGGCGCTTCGCATACGCTCGATTCTCAGAGGTAAAAAATATAGTGAAGCTCGAGAGAATCCTGGATAGCATCTGGATCGGGAGCTATAAGCTAAGAGTCAACATAGCAAAATACGAGGAGCACATAACCAAATTAATAGCAAAAGCGACAAAGGTTCCCCAAATTCTCAAACCAGCCTGGGTGAAGAAGAATGTGAGTTTTGCGGACACAGTTAATAAGAGAAACCAGTTGGAAAAACTCACGGACACAACACCGTCGAACAACCCGGAAAAGGACGACGTGAAGGAAACGAAAGGGCTTGCTAAAGGTATGACCATATCCCGATCTGGGGACGGTCGTGAGGACAACCAGTTCAACTGGTCTGAAAAAGAGACATCGTGGGCATCGGGGGCCATCGTAGGCAAACCAAGATATCCTAACGATCGGGCCACCGCAGCAAAAACCCTGAAGGCGGTAGGCCATAAGTACATCACTATAAGCATTCTGAATGAGAATCTATGGGCTATATCAGGAAGATCAAGCAAATACATGGAAAAATTTATAGTGGAAGAAAAAGAATGGCTAGCTGAATATCTTATGGACTGGAAGCCTTTGGACATCAAAGATGGGATTGAAGATAGAGAGGTATGGATCCACATAATCGGGGTACCAGTAATATGCTGGAACAGATCGTTCTTCCAATGGATCTTGACGGATATCGGAATCATAACAGAGGTCGACCCAATTACAGAGTATAGAATTAAAATGGATGTGGCCAGAATCAGATTAAGAACAAGCAGTTTCAAGTCAGTATCATGTCAGGCATCCTACATTTTGGAGGGGGTGCCAATCGATATCCTCATTCAAGAAGAAATGCCTTCAGACGCTGGATGGGAAGCTCTTCGTAGGATAGAACAATATGTGGACACTAGAAGCCAGGGGGCCAAAAAACCATATGTATCCAGCGATGACGAGGAGTCCTCTCTTGACACCGCCGTGTCGGAATCAGATAATCAAGCACCAGAAAATCAGGAACAAACAAGCCGGAATGACGTGGAAGCCGAGAAGGCGGGCAATTATGAAGTCATGGGAAATAGGGACGGATGCGTGGGGGAAAACAAAAGTACCATCATAAATGCGGCGAATACCAATACAGATGCAATAAATCCTCTCGAATGTAGGAGCCCTGCATGGGAACTAGATGTTCTTCGCACACATCCTCAGAATCTGGACCAATCCGTTATGGGCCAGCATGTGATAGAGAAAACACAAAAAGTCATTAAATCAAACCAGTTAGCCCTTGACCCAAGCACCTCGGTTGACAGGCCCAACACGAAACATTGCTCTGTTGACCACGAAGTCCAGAATTCAATCTCTTTCATGGGCCTCAGCCTAGTACGGCCAGTGACGGATAGTCTCGTGCCCATTGACGGTGACGAGGATACCCTAGAGGGGTGCAGGCCCACACCCGTACGTAATCTAGAGGACTCGGCCTCCCTGGCGCCGTCTGTTGTGCTTCAATCAAACATCAATCTCAAACAACTTAGATACTCCCCGATTGGAATTCGGCTACAAACTCCAAGCGACACCCAACCCAACTTGCTCCCTGAAGAAAATACGGTGCTGTATCGGGATAAAGCCACTGAGAACAACCCACTTGATTCTTTGAACCTCATCATGGGTTTCAAAGGCACTGGTAATCTAGAGGGGCTCAATGCGAATGGAGATATCAGATGTACCGAGCAAAACCATCAAAGACCGGGTTCGGAACAAAGCATGCCGAATGCCGAGAGCAGCGAGTCGGAAGACGGCATCATAGGGGGACCTGCGGAGGAAAGAGCAAAGAGGGGCAAAAAAGCTAGGAGCAAGAGAGCTAGAAAAATTAAAAGAAAAAGGGATCTAAGAAATAGGCAAATCCAATGGGCCAATTTCACGAGAGTCATGGTTGAATCAGCATCAAAACATAAGGAACAACATGAGGGATCCAGCCATCACAAGACAGTAACCCAACAAACATGGCTCGGGCCAGAAGAAATATGGAATTTAGGGAAACAACTGGGAGCGATTAATAACAAGAATGAAAAAGAGATATTGGAGAGATTAAAAGGCATGCACCAAACAGACGAGGAAGAAAAGAGATCCACCCTACCAAAAGTTATTTAATGAAGATCATCTCTTACAATATCAGAGGATTAGGGGGAAGATTGAAGAAGCAAGAGGTGAGAGAGTTAGTATCAAAGTTTAATCCTGTAGTAGTGTGTGTTCAAGAAACTAAATGCACAGATCACTCTAGTATCCATATTAACACGGTATGGGGAGATGGCGATGTTGGGTGAACAGCAAAAAACGCAGAGGGCAGATCGGGAGGAATTCTAACAATCTGGAATAAGGATAAATTTGATGTCAAAAATTACTGGACTTTTGAAGGAGCAGTTGGTATCGAAGGGACGTGGCTAGAGAACGGGAGGAATCAGGTTGTGGTTAATATTTATAGTCCTTGTGATATCAGAGGTAAAAGCAACCTCTGGGAGTTCATCCGATTGAAAATTATGTACAGCAACACCTCAAGTTGGTGCCTCATAGGAGATTTTAATGAGGTCCGTCAATCTAGTGAGAGGAAAGGTAGAACAGTATATGCCCCAAGTGCAAATAGCAAAAAATTTGAGGATTTCATTGAGGAAGCTGGGCTTCTTGAAGTACAGCTCTCTAATAGAAAGTTCACGTGGTCTAGACTTGATGGTAAATGTTGCAGCAGGATCGACAGAGCCTTAGTATCTGATGGCTGGGTAACTGAGTGGGGTGATAATACACTACGAGGATTGGAGAAGAATAGCTCAGATCACTGTCCGATTTTTCTTCACAAATGTACGCAGAATTGGGGCCCAAAGCCCTTTCGGTTTTTCAACTCGTGGCTTGAGAATCCTAACCTTATTAGCTATATCCACGAAAAATGGTCGGGATACATAGTGGATGGAACTGAAAGCTATAAAATCAAGGAAAAAATAAAAAACCTTAGGAAAGACTTGAAGGAATGGAGCATGCTGAATTCTAAAAAATCAGAAAGAATTTTGGAAGAAGCAAGAAAAGAGATGATCAAACTTGACAGAATCCAGGAAGTCAGGGACCTTACGACCGAGGAATGCACGGATTTAAAGCAAGTGAGGAGCACAATATGGAAACTCAGGAAAGTGAAAGACAGAGATGATTACCAGAAATCCAGAATTCAGTGGATCAGAGAAGGCGACCTAAACTCTGCCTATTTCCACAAATGTATCAATTCCAGGAGAAATAACAACAGAATTGAGGGCCTACTAATTAATAATGCTTGGTCTGAGGAGGTTCAAACGGTAAAGGGAGAAATATTCGATCACTTTCGGGCGCAATTCTCAAAACCACAGAGTGTAAAAGTACACATCAAACACCTTGTAAACAAGAAACTGGGGTACGCAGAGAACAAGCTGCTATCAGCACCTTTCTCTGAGACAGAAATAAAAAAAGCAGTGTGGAGTTGTGGGGGCAACAAGAGCCCTGGTCCTGATGGCCTCACATTCGGATTTATAAAAAAGGCGTGGCCGACAATCAAAGGGGACATCATAAAAGCCTTGGAAGAATTTCACAAAAATGGGAAAATTGTCAAAGGAGGAAACCCAAGCTTCGTTACTCTAATTCCAAAAAAGAAAGGATCTAACCTCATCAGGGACTATCGCCCCATCTCTCTCATAGGCTGCTACTACAAAATCCTTGCCAAGGTCCTTGCGGTCAGACTCTCTAAAGTAATCGGGGGGGTTATTTCAGATAACCAAAGTGCTTTTGTTGGCAATAAACAAATCTTAGATAGCATCCTGATCCTCAATGAATCGATTGACTGGCTCAGACGTGAAAAACAGGATGGAATATTTCTCAAAGTAGACTTCGAGAAAGCATACGACTCAGTTTTTTGGGAATTCATCGACGAGATGATGGAAGGCATGAATTTCAACTGGAGATGGAGGAAATGGACTAGAGGCTGCCTATCATCAGCCACAATGGCAATTTTGGTTAACGGTAGCCCTACGGATGAATTTCAACTCAAGAGGGGAATGCGTCAAGGTGACCCTCTCTCCCCATTCTTATTTCTCATCGCGGCTGAAGGCCTTAGCTGTCTCATGCACAAAGCTATGGCCATCGAAAAATTCCAGTGTATCGAAGTTGGTCATCACAAAACCCGTGTGAGTCACCTCCAATTTGCAGACGACACAATTATTTTGGGCAGAGCATCGAGAGACAACGCTAAGGTGATGAAAGGGGTGTTGAGATTATTCGAATTGGCATCTGGACTAAAAGTTAATTTCCTAAAAAGTTCATTACATGGTACTGGCATCAGTGCCGCAAACCTGGCCTCCCTTGCTGGGATTATTGGATGCACCCCAGGATTCATGCCATTCACCTATCTCGGCCTCCCTATCGGAGCCAATCAAAGATGTAAAGACATGTGGAAACCCCTCATTGAGAGATTTCGTAAGAAACTAACTGGATGGGCTCGAAGACACTTATCTTTAGGTGGGAGGATCGTCCTCCTGAAATCAGTTCTCACGGCTATGCCTTTATACTATCTATCTTTTTTCAAAGCCCCAGTGAGTGTAATCCAAACCGTTAAACGTATCCAAAGAAATTTTTTGTGGGGAGGGAATGATAATTGTAGGAAAATAGCGTGGGTGAGTTGGGAGAAAGTGTGCAGAAATAAAGTATTGGGTGGGTTGGGTGTTAGAGATATAGGCTTATTCAATAAGGCTTTACTTTGTAAATGGTTGTGGAGATGGGCTAGGGAAGAAAATTCGTTGTGGGTGAGCATCCTCAAATCTAGGTACAGATCCATCTTCTCGACTGAGATAGAAGAGTCTAGGTGCTCTTTGTGGTGGAGAGACTTAAGATCAATTGCTGGAAGTGTGGAAGGTGCCCTATTTATAGATAATCTGAAATTTAAACTGGGCAGGGGGTCTAGTGCTAGGTTTTGGCTAGATCCATGGGTAGATAAAAGAAGTTGTTTGATGGAGAGATTCAAAGCTCTATATAATATATCAAATAATAAAAGTGGGAAGATTCGGGATTTTTTTCAAAATGATGGAGTAACATGGGCATTTAATTGGAATAGAATTCCAAATGCTAATGAATTACTGGAATTTGTTTCTTTATGGTCATGCATTTACAGGTACAAGCTAGACTTGGAGAGAGAGGATGCACTGATCTGGAGCGGAACAACAAACGGAATTTTCAGTACCAAAGGAATGTACGACATCTTAATTAATCATGCGACCCCAGACGCAAATCTTATTGCCCAGTGGCCGAGGATATGGTGGAAATGCATCCCCATGAAGGTCTCGGCTCTGTCCTGGAAAGTGCTACATGGAAGAATAGCAACAGCCGACAATCTGCTGAAAAGAGGCATCAATCCGGAAGGTCTAAGCGCCTCATGCACCTGCTGTAATTCAGCCCCAGAATCTGTGAAACACCTGTTCATTTCATGTCCTCGGGCCTTAATGGTGTGGACTGATATTTGTGAGTGGGTGCATAGGCCACTGGTGTACTCTAATTCCATGGTGGCACACTTGGATGAATTCTGCAATTATGCTCAAAAAGTCAGTAGAAGGAAGGTATTGGGACTCATATGGCAATGCTCCATTTGGAAAATTTGGAAATGCCGAAACGACTCGATTTTCAACGAGAAGAACTATACGGCGGAGGAAATAGTGGATATCATCAAATATAGTACGTGGAAATGGTTAAAGGCACACAAAAAGGTTAATTATTCTTATCACGATTGGGAACTAGATCCGTGGATGTGTATCAATGAATAAAGATTATCGCAAATTAGTTGTACACCGGCCCCCACAAATTCAAACATCTTGTAACGGGATTTGAGTACCCCTAGTACTCTGTTATTATACACGTACCATCTTTACTTTTCAAAAAAAAAAAAATTATTGTTAAATTATTGCAGAAATTTTAATGAATTAGTCACAAGTTTTCAGATGGGGTAGTAGGTAGATTTTGTTTGCACAAACTTTCTGGTTGAATTGATATTCCTTTTGTCAACGAATATAATTTTATTTATTTCGAATAATGTGTACACACATAGAAATTTCATCCTTGAATGTCCTTTTGTCAACAAAAATACAGCAGCCCGTTATATATTTAATTATATATTTTGAATAATGTGTACACATGCATGCACATTGACGTGATTATAATTAAGCCCCTTCGAAATATACGAATTAATAAGTATAATTTTTCAAATATGATTCAACAAATTGGTCCTAAATCCTAATAATTAAATAGTAAATATCAGGACGCATCCATTTATAGAATAATATAATTATTCCCACCTCAAAATTATTAAATACATCTGGTCAAACTTGGTCAAATTTGATCAAACCTACTCAAACTTGTTTTAAATGTTTTAGAAAAAGCTTTTCAAATGACTTTATATTTACTCTTATAATTTAATAATACAGTATTTTTCATATTAATTAGTTAGTTCTTTTTTATCTTTTTTTTTTGTGATAATATATAATAATCTCTGAGTATTTATTATGGTGGATTAGCTTAAGATTGTTGGTTAATTAAACTTAAGATAGATGCTTTAATCGGTTCAAAATAATTTGTTTACCCAATTAAAATTAAAATATAAACTTGATTGATAAAAAAAGTACACCATTTACGATTTAATGTGAGTCGGTTAAAATATCTCAACGGATCATAAATAAAACATATTTATCAAATGATACCTGAATAAGCTTAAGTCACAATTTTTAAGATAGAAATGTAGAAGAAAACACACTTTAACTGAAAATATATATTTTTAATATATAGTATAAAATATACAAACATTTTGAGAATATAAAATCATTTGAAATATAGCTCTTTTTACTACAATAAGCATATTTGACACCAAGTAACGAAATGCGTTTGATAGTCAATATTTATGAATTATGATGTGTATGTGGCTGGTTAACTAATCAAACATGTATTTAATTATGATGTGGTTTATAATTTTGTATTGAATGTTTTTTTAGCAAGCAAGAGAGAGTTTAAGAGAGGGAAGATATATTGTACATGATATTTAGATTGTGTTTATTAATCTCATCAGGAACTATTTAAATAGTACATGCAAGTAAAAACTACATCAATTAATTACATTATTCGTGCTTTTAAAGAAGGACATGTATATGTCTATGTAGCACCTGAAATATTAAAACTTAATGATTAAGTATTCTATTGTCGATGGACGAGTAGACTTGTTCTTATCCTCTTGACACATATAATAGATTGATCGATTTGGGTGGATTGACGCTTTTTTTTAAGGTGATTGTTCGTCTCTGATGGACAATCACGTAGGATGAGCTCGCTGACTTAGCTGGTCAAGATGGACAAACAAAAATGTACGTTGAAGTGACATTTACGAACAATCTTAGAGTTGTTGATCTTTGACCGGTTTACATTGACTTTAATTAAGTTAAGGTGTTCTCATCTCACTCATAAATTTAACTTATTTATGAAGACTCTATTTTAAACTATCTCAAGCTTAATCAAGAACATTCACTACAAATTAAGTTATAAATCTCATTTGATTACTCAATCCAAGTCACCTATACTTCATAAATACTTACTATGGGCAAAATGTATTTATTAGCAATTTCACATATATATGCAAATAACACTGCCTAAAACCATAGGTACCTAGCTCGGTCAACTAAATTAATTAAGGTGGAGGTAAGACTTAAGAGAGAATAAAGGTCGAATATTCATATGTCAACTATTGACATATATCTCATGTACGAATGAAATAGTCTCAAATTATAATCATTAATTTATATATATATATATATACACATTTAAAATGACCTCATAGTCACATGTCATCTTCCAATTGTTTTTATTTTTCAAGAAAAGCAACATTCTTATAATACGTCCAAATCAGGGGTCTAGTTACAGCTTCGATTCATGCATGTTAAATTATACTCCCTCCCTCTGTTTTAGCAGGATCGGACTCAGGATTGACGGCAATGGGGCTAATATAAAATATTATTCAACATTATTATATGTTTGATAATAAAATTAAAATATTTTATATTTATATTATTATCTATTATTAAATATATCAAAATATAATTTATAATCAATTGAACTGAAATGGAAAAAAATTAACGAATAATAAAAAAAATTAAAAATTTGAAAAGAATCAAAAGCTTTGAAGAATTGTGTATGTATTTCTGCTAATGTACGGTGCCATTGAGCCACAATATTAAATTAGTTCTAATGTGACGGATAAAAAATAAACCACTTAAAATTTAATTACATGGTATACACCAATTTAGAATTTGTCAAAATATATTAATATTTTGAAGTAAGGTACATGACTTAAAAAGTGGAGAACAGGCTAATATGTAGCCAACTAATAAATAAACTAAAAGCTAATTAAATTACAAATAAACTTATTAATTTAATACTACACTAATTAATAGTTTTAGATTAAGTATCTCATTCACTGTTTGCATATTTAATTTTTTTTAAAAATAGTATTAAACAGATAGTGTGGGTACTCAGGCCGAGAGATGAGAATGAAAAAATTGGAGAGAAAGTTAGAAAATAGTAGAAACGATAGAAAAAAATATAGTAAGAAATAAGAAGATAGAGAAAAATAGTACTCGTAGTGTTAACAAAAATATAAATAGATAACTAATTAGTCTGAAACGTGAATTAATTCTTCACCTCTATACAAGTTGGAACTTTTAGATGAGACATAATTATTTCATGTTATTGTAGCTTAAGCAACTCTACTCCTTTAAATTCACTTGATGAGCCTCCTTTTCAAAAAGATAGAGATGATAATTCGGCTCACGAGTAAGAAGTGGTATTAAAAATTAATAGTATAAATTAATTAATTTTTTGCCTGTATATAAATTCAGACTTTTAGATGAAACGTGTTCGTTTTTAAATAGCAAAACATCTGTATAAACTTGTGGATGAATACCTAATTAAGTCAAATCCTATCTTCCACAATGGGGCCATAGGTATTGAAAGCAATATAAAGGGTGTCACGGGTGCACCGCACCGTTTTTTGAGTTGTTAACTTGTTGGAAGATAAACGTCTATAAATTAATGCAACTAAATTTTTTTTAGGTGATGATTATAAAATTGGTGTAGTATATTCATTGTGAATTTTATTTCATATTCGTTTAAATGTTCTCTTAAAACAAAATTAATATATATATATATATATATTGTTTTATAACCAGCTTATTTCAATGCGAAACTAAATATTGCACATTTTATAAGAATGGTTTAATGAATTTGTACATTAAACTGATGTAGCGCGCGTGATAACAACAACTAAAATTTGTTAATTGACGAAATACTCAAATTTCAATGAACAAAAGAAGACTTCTGAAATTTTATTCAATGTCCAAATTAAAACTGTAATCTACAATTATCAGACAAAGTTTAAATATGAAACTCTAATATGAAAAGACATAAAAAAATTGCAAAAAATGAAAAGACAAAAGCAAAAAATTACTACAAAAATGTCCCCAATTAAATAAAAAAAATTGCTTAAATAACACACACTACAAAATTTTGCTGAAATAAAGAGGGGAGTTAAAGAGGGGGATTAAACCCTTGCTATTTGGCGAGGGATTTAAAGAGGGGCACAAATAAAGAGGGAATTAGCGAGGGATGGAATCACACTCGCGAATTAGCGGGTGAAAAAAAGTGCACTCGCCAATTTACAAGCGCGTTGGCGAGGGTACCAAAATCCCTCGCAAATTGGCGAGGGAAATTAATACCCCTCGCGAAATGGCGACGGCTGCTTTTGGAAGGTGGCGAGGGAATAGGTATATATAGTTACTATATTAGATACGAGGGAATAAGTATAGTTACTGCATGTATTAGTAGTTAGTATTAGATATTAATTGTTAGGTTAATTATCATTATTAGATTAATTAATAGTTAAATATTGTTAATAATATAATTTAATTATAAATATAATATTTTGATAATTTAATTATGTTATTAATTTATGTTAAATGTAATTTAATTTATTAAATAGAAATATGATGATGTTAGAGTTGAGAGGATGAGCATGTGCTTGTTCTTCTTGTAGAATGTGTGTTACGACTTGATTATAACTTTAATCAAGTTAAAAAATTAAATTAAATTAAAAAAATGATTAATTAATTTTTAAATATTTATCTTTTAATTTCAATTTTAATGGTGTATTTATTTTTAAGTTTTGATTATTAATGATACTTGATTTTTATTTTTAATGTTAAATTTTAATTATATTGAATGTATATATATTCAAATAATTTTTACTAACAATGATTTAATTACAAATTTGAAATATATATATATATATATATATATATTTATGGAGAAAATTAATTAGACATAATTAATAAATAATCATGAATTAAAAAAAAATGTAATTGGAGAACAAAATTAAACCCAACTAATTATTTGTAACACATAATTTTATAAATTTTCATTTAGAAATAAATATATTAAATATGTTTTGACAATTTAAAAATAAACAAGAAACTTTAATTTTATAATTGAAAAATAAAATAAACATATATAATTAATTATTTGTAACACATAATATTATAATTTCACATTTAAAAATAAATATATTAAATGTGTTTTGACAATCTAAAAATAAACTAGTTACTTTAAAGGAAAGAAAGAAAAAACTAAAATTATAATATATGTATATATATATATTAATTGCATTCAAAGTATAACGACTAAAGCTTCTAGCCCGGCACACAAGGAGCGCATAAACACTTCTTGTTCCGGAGGTCGCCATTCCATTTAAAGAGGGTGAATCCCTCGTCTTTGCCCTCTTTAAATTAACTGTTTTTTGTAGTGACATAAAAACATAAAAAGACGAATTTTCAACATTAAAACTATGAAATTTGGCCGAAAAATATCATACATCATGAAACAAAATCATTTATTTTATTCAGAACGTTAATTTCACTTAAAAAGTGTGATTTGATATTCTTATAGCTACTTTAACTATAATATTATTAAAAAAACTCAAAAGTATTCCCAATAGCATCACACGTATTAAACGTTGCATCTTACAATTTTTTTTAAATGAAATCAATATTTTCCTCGTATTTTGAGGATGATTTGCTCATAAAAATATAATAGTATTCTATTTACGACGACACAATAACATGCAAGAAGTAAAATCATCCACGTACCCATATCCTTGAATTGCTTTTATTTATTTATTTAATTTATAAATAGCTAGTGTAGTAAACGTAAGGTATGGGTTTATGTCGCAACATAATAAATTTTGCAGCCATGGTTAGTTGCCATTAATGTACCTTCTGAAACGGGTCAACAATGCGGGTCGGTACATTTAACCCTCCAGTCTGTACGTACTCTGTCATTTTTAATTATTCATTGCAAAAATGTCAATGCATGCAATCTAACTCGCCATCGCAGTACAAAAACTAATTTGCAAATTGGGACTCGGGATGTTGGGCACAAATTTTAAAAATATATATATTTAGAGTAAAATGTTTATTTAGAGGGATTTTTGTAAAAAAATATTTAAATATTAGAATTTACAAAGACGAAGTTTATAGATTTTTTTTTTTTTTTGGATGAGCAAATTCTTATGAAACGGAAAAAAAAAAAAAAAAATAGGCAACTTTTTTTATGAAATGGATGGACTATTATATTTAGTCAAATAGATTAGAGTCAAATGTCAATAACACCCGCCTAGAAAATTAAGAATGATTAGATTTACAATTTAACAATGTAAATAAGGATTCAAATAAAATTGGTTGGTGTTGTTATTATTGAAAAATAGTAATCATAAGTTGTGGAGTTGATGCGAATTGTAAAAGGCAAATTGATCGGTAATTAATGGAAATTAAATATGTGATCGGCAATCACTATCTTACTCTAGTATTAAATTGTTCAAGCTTTTAATTAATTGTTTTATGAGTAGTGCTCAAGCTTAATTTTGCAAGTTTGTTTATATATAGCTCAAGAGCTTATTTGAGTCTAAATAAACCTAATATATATGTATTACGGAGTATATATATATCACAAAATCACAAATAAAAGTGTGAATATTATAAAAAAAATATCAAAATATAATTTTATTTTGAAAGCCAAAGGAAGCTCTCAGCAAACGAAATAAATATCTTTGAAAAGGTCATCTAAAGATGTTTAGTGACTCGAGCTATATGAAGTTCGAAAAAGATCTCGAGGCCTTAGCGATAAAAAATACCATAGATCGAATTGACATTACGAGGAACAAAATGAACTAGAGACAAACAAAGCACATTGCAAGTTCAAACATAATCACCAAAAGTCATGATGTCGATAAGTTCATCTTTGAGTGCATTCACTACTACTTTTACATCTGTCTCAATTTCGATCGAACTGAAACTAAAACTCTTTATCCAAGATAGGACCTCAAAAACTCTAATATTATCAATACCAGGGAACAATACCAATCAAGTTGTAAGCTCATAATACTAAAAACAAATTATTCATGAACTAACAAATTATGTATTAAAAATTCTAATTTTAATTTATTTTAACAAGTTTTAGTGAATAAATTTAAATAATTTTTATTGTGTCAAACTCTGAATAGCTTACTACATATTGGGAAGGGGGGAATGGGCAAGAAAATGGCTTTTATTGTGGATAGTAATAAAATCATACCTCTCAATTTTTCATTCCACACCTCATTACCAAATAATTTTTCTCCATTATTTCTTTTACTATATATTCCTTGTTCAGATTTATTATGTCAATTTATCTGAATACAAATTTTAATGAGTATTAATTAAATTTTATATAAGATAGATATGTTGGGAGTATGATAGAGTATTGTGAGATTCACTTATAAATAAAATGAATGATCAATAATTTGAGTAAGTAAATTATAAATGAATGATAAAGATAAAATAATGTGAATAATATTATTTCTAAAATAATAATAAAATTGAACATAAAAAAAATTAAGAGTAATGAAATTGATTTTAATCTCGACGAATTAGGCAGCCATTGACAGATGAATAATTTGGATCATTTAATTTCGTTTCGTTAGTCAAGAAAATGACAATCCTACAGTTTACTTATTTAATATAAATGTGACATGCTACTGACAAAAAAGACACATTTATCATTCTATTTTAATATCTTTAATTTGCATGGAAGACTTTATGAACTTAACTACCTAATTACAATTAACGATAGTTTGAAAAAAAACAGGTACCATCACGGAAACAATTAAGACAAAAAGTCTGCATATTTCGTAAGATTCATGTGGAAGAGTATAAGTTGTTTACCTTTCCAAAAAAAAAAAAATTATCATCTAATAAAACATTTGAGAATTTATCACTCTTTTAAAATGTCTAAAGTTGTATTGCAAAAAAAAAAAATAGTATGACTTTATATGAGGAAAGCTTATAAATATTATTTTAACTATCATATTATGAAGAATGTTCCTGCCATATTTAAATACTATGTGTATAAATTCTAAAATATATTTTTTAATATATACTTCCTTTTCTTCCATAATTACTTATACATTTTTTATCGGAACATCTCAAAATTACTTGTACACTTTCAATATAGATATTCTAGGAAATTAATACCACCATAACATTATTTTACTTTTAAAATTGTTACCTTTTTTTTATCTGCTCTTCACTAATTTCTCTTTACACCTCACTAAATAACCTAAAATATGCAAGATCATCACAGGACTGTGGAAGTATATTTTAAAACATTACTTTAAAATACATTAAATTAATAAATAAGTTAATATATTATACAATAGAAAATACATTCAATGTTAAATGGTAAGTTTTTTTTATTAATAAATGAAAATATAATAAAGAATTATTCAAACTTATCTTTTCAATTGATATCCATTATTCTTTTTTTTTTGGGGGGGGGGGGGGGGTTGGGGAATTGATATCCATTATTCTAATAATACACTGTATTGTTAAGAGGAAGAAATAGTCTAATAAAAATGACATATATAAGTAATAAGGCCACGGTTATACGCACACACAGACCTATTGAGGACACCCACCAGACAATTTTTTTATTCTAAAAGACATGTGAAATGTCTCATATACCCCGCATGTGAAATTTAAAGAAAAAAGTGAAGATGAGTACACCCGCCTTGTTATCTATCGCTGAAAGGCAGAAGGGCGATTATTCATACGAAAACCCAAACTTTCCAAAATTGAAAAATCAATTTTGAGAAGTTCTTGGACGGAATGAACTCGAAAATGGTCGATAGTGAGGCGATAAAAATTAGTGGGGATGCCAAATACTCATTTGTAAGTTGTTTAACATGTTTTGAAATTTTTTTAAAAATTAAGATTTTCGCGACTGGTTTAGTGAGGAAGACGATGTATTTCAGAATTTTTTTTCGGACAAATCATCATTGTCCGAAAAAAAAAATCCGTGCAAATCAAAATTGTTCATTTATTTTTTTTGAACATTAAAGTTATTTCAGAAGATATTTGTTCGAAAAAAAAACATGAACAAACTCACTTTGTCCGGAAAAAAAACATGAACAAACTCACTTTGTTCGAAAAAAAAAACATGAACAATCTCACTTTGTCCGAAAAAAAAAATCGGACATCTACCCTATTTTCGAGAAACCAGACGCGGAAAAGGTTTTTTCGTCTTAAAACATGGTTATGAGCATATTATCTTAATCCACATCACATTATCGCACATTATACGCATGTCCATGATTATAACTAACCTCTACCCATAGTTTTGTGAAAAACTTTGTATTTCTTGATTTTTTCCAAAAAGTCGTGCAAAAACCGCAACCGTTCTTGTGAGATTCTCGCGTTCGTTCCTTCTTCTTCAACGGACGTGCATCGTCCTTCTTCTTCAATTAGTTGGGTGGTGGTGGTGGTAGGTGGTTGGAGTGGGGGAGATGGAGGAGTGGGGAAGACGATGTGGGTGGGTGTACCCAAAACAAGAGAAAATTTAAGAGAAGGGTACTTTGGGGTTTTCCATGTGGGTGTCCTCATCTCATGGGTGTGTGTATTTTGCCAATGGGTGTCCTCAATAGGTCTGTGTGTGCGTATAACCGTGGCCAAGTAATAATCATTAAATCAGGGAGCTTCATTTTACAATCCTTTTGGGCCTAGAGCAGCCCAAATAGTCCGCTCAAACAAAATACCTTAAATCCACCCCCATAAACCCACTTATTTGTGTTTCAAAAAAAGAAAAAGAAAAAGGCCAGACTATATACCCCTCCATACTTGTTAAATATACTCTTCCACTCATTTATTAATTTAATATTCATGTAAATTACTCTATTTGTCATTTCAATAAAATACCACATATTAGATAAACTTCCCCAAATTTCTAATCCTAACCCTAATGACAGGGTTCACTGTCGCCGTCACCACCGCCTCCGCCAACCTCCACCACCTAAACAATGTTAAACACAATGAAAAATCACAGAAAAAAATCACAATAAAAAATTCAAAATATCTTAAAACTTTCGACAAACCAGTGTCGAGTAGGTTGACTATCGTCGACAACAATTTGTCGACGATAGTGCATCTAATCGACATTGATTTGTCGAAATTAAAAAAAAAAAAACCTACCTGCAGCGGTGACGACGGGGTGGGGATTGGCGGGGTGAGTTGTGGTCGGCGGCATTGGGGTGGGGGTTGAGGGTCGTGCGGGGTGTGGTCGGCGGCGTCGGGGTTAAGAACCAAAAAAAATTAAAGTGGAAGAAAAGAAGGACGACGACGCTGGTTAGGGGAGGAGGGGCGGCGACTCTGAGTGAGAGGAGGAGGGGGCGGCGGCATTAGGCGATGACTTTGGGTGGGGGAAGAAAAAAGAAGGAAGAAGGGTGACGACGCTGGTTAGCGACGACTCAGGGTGAGGGGAGGAGGAGGGGGCGACGGCTCAGGCCGACGACTTTGGGTGGGGGAAGAAAAAAAAAAGGGACAGCGGCGTAGGGCGAGGACTTTGGGTAGGGGGGGAGGGTGACGTCGGCGAAAGGCGGCACACGACGACGCTGGCAGAGGGTGGCGACTGACAGTGTGAGAGGAGGAAGAAAGTGGGGGAAATGAGAGAAAAAAAATTAGGATTAGAAGTATATGTTTCACATGTATTTTAGGAAGAAATTGTATGATAGACAATTTGGAAGGAGTACATCTTAACATTTTTGTTAATTTAAGGAGGGTGCATGTATCGGGAGTATATTTAACAAGTGTGGAGGGGTATATAGCCTGGGCCATAAAAAATATAAAGCCCATTTATTTGAACTCCTATAGTCTGGATAAGTTTCACCACTCAATCAATGAATTCACCCCCATAAAATACTGCAACTAGTCTTAACCCTTCGTTCTCCATTACTCCACACACCCATTAAAAATTCTTGGCCAGGATTTTTTGGAATTTAATAATTTCTGGAAAAAAATCGATTTTTTTTCAATTTTGCCGATTTTTTTCTTCGAATTTTGTGGTGTTTCTTTTCCTTTTTTTTTTGTGTGGAAAAAACTTGCGAAATTTTATTTTTAAAAATTTTAACGAACCAGGTTCGAAAATGTCAAGTTCGCGATAAAAAAAAACAACAACAATAAAGTCAGGAACACACAACAAATCCAAATAAAAGTATACACAACATATAAGTCCAAACGTTAAAGTCAAAATAGAATTAAACACAATAATATTGAAATTTAATGCCCAAAACTACTCAACATCATCAAATCAATAATCATAAATATTATAACCCTAGTAACCTGGTTAAGAAAAAAAAACCCTGATTGGGCCAACAGGGCCGCTACCGGACCAAGTTGACTTGAGTCCATCAGGCCCGTTGAGCTAGTGGGTCGAGCCAAATCGACTCGATTTTTTTAGATCTATAATTTTCGAGTTCAGACCGTACCAAATTTTATGCTGGCTAGACTGATTCATAGGATCAAACCCAAATTATCGACTCTAACTAAAATATATGTTGGTCCTTATAAACGAGTATGATGGGGACAAAGTCTAGAGGGGAGGTTGAATAGACTTTGTTATTTTAAAACTTTTCTTGTGCAATCAGATGAGGTGACAGACTTAGTGAAGTGTTAAGTCGTCTGATGCAAATAATATGATCTGATCGAGTGCGAGTGTAAAACAACAAGGATAGATAATCAACTAGGGATGACAATTTCAACCCGGCCCGTGCTATTTGGGTCGCCCCGGACCCGTATTGAAATGAGGCGGGCCCGGGTATCACCCTCGACCCGTGACTCGTTTTTATATATATATTTTTATATATATTATACATATAAATATAATATATGTTCAATATTTTGATGTTTATTAATATATATAACAATAATTTACCTTCATAAATGCGAAAATAAATTTATAAACATGCTTCTAAGACTATTTTATTTATTTTTCAATAAAAATTTAAAATTTATGTTATATGTTTAAAAAAATTATTATTTTTTATAATGGGTCGCCCCGATTTGACCTGAATCGAAATGGGTCGGGTTCGGGTATCTAGGTACCCGACTGATTAGTGTGAAAATTGCTTGAAATTCATAAATTTATTTTGCTTAATTTTATAGGATTTCATGTATTATTTATACTAAATTGACTAACTACACTTGAAATGAGAAAGGTATGTGTTTTGCTATTTTTATAGGAAAAATGAGCATTTTTAGAGCAAAACACGCCTCGATTATATTGTTGAGTCAATCGAAGGAATAAATCTTAAAGTGTAGGCGTGCTATTGAAATTAAATGGAAGAAATCAAAGCTGCGGACCCATAAATTAAAGAAAGAGTACTGGGCCATTTTTATTGATGATTAATTGAGGCCCATTCTCTGGGGCATTAGCAATCAAGGAAAAAAGAAAAGGCCCACTTCAGTTTTGGCCTACGTGAATTGAGCAACAAGCTGGAATTTTAAAATATTTATGCCTAAGTCCATTTCACAAGCCCACATATATATATACCCAGTAGCAATTCAACAAGGAGAGCGGGGGGAAACACGCAGAAGCTGGAATTGGGCGAAAACAGGGCTCTTCCATTGGGGGAGAAATCTCTTCTCCTCCCCACCACTCCACTCAATAGATTAGTTTAATTTGTTCTTCCATTTCATAGATAGATTTCAATTTAGTATTTCATTTTATTGTTTGAGAGATTGAAGTATTTGAAGACAATAGAGGTGCTTCCTTTCCTTATTTCAATATTAGTTGGTTATTTGATTTTAATTCATGTTTTGTAGTTTAATTTACATGAGTTTTATTCTAGTTGTTAATTTAGACATGGGTTAATCTCCAATTGCCTTGGGTGTGGATTTTTTATGAGAATTTAGTGTAATTGTGGATTAATTGCATGATTAGCTTATAATTTTGGTGTTTAGGTTTCTAGGGTTGTATTTTGATGATTCATTTAGTTGATCAACCCTATTAGCAAGCATGTTCGATTATGTTTATTGCAACGAGATTTGGGTAGCATGATTGAGAGTGTGAGTGTGAGCTTTGATCAATTGAATAGAAGTTAATTAGTAATTAGCTCACCCGAGAGGGGGGTTAATGGCTAGACCGACAACCTTAGACACTAAACGAGTAGAGGTCGTCTAGGAGTTTGGTGAGAGGGCGTTTCATAAGCATTAGTAACCGTGTTGAAAGTGCTTATGAAACACTATCTTAGGGGATTATGGTATTTGGTTAGATCCTATAATTGCTAATCAATGCACGATGTTTACCTATGCCTTTCGAGGGGGTTTGCACACTTATGTGATAGCCTTTAGCTTGACCCAAATTTGTCGTAAAATCATGTAATTTGTTCACTAGTTCATTTAATTGCTCACAAAACGGAAACACCCGAGGCAATACCCTTCCCTTGCACTTTCATCTTTTTGAGAGTTAGTTTTAGTTGTTTGCATTAGTTGTTTATTTTCTTAGTTGGTATTTGTTTTATCCTCCTGATTAGCTTCTATAACACCATTTTAACTTATAGTTTTGGAGCTCCACACTCTCTCTAGGTCCTTGGACGATAACTACTAGGTCGTATACTTACTCAACTATAACGAACCCATACGCTTGTGGGGATCGTATTGTTGTTTGAAAAAGTGTGCAAAATACGAACCAAGTCACCGACCTGGCCATTTGCCATCCCTATAATCAACCTATTGACTACTATTAGCTGATTAGTTGGACAACTATCTACTCAGTTGTTGGTGTGGAATAGTGTAGGCCCTAAATGTTTAGACTCGTGGGTTGAATGAAAACCTTCTCAAACAATAACTTTTAAAATAATGAATGAGCTATCAGCCGACTTGATATCGGTTGATTATGGAAAACTTACTTGTGTTAATTTTGACTATTTTAAAACTTATGTTATGAAAGATTATGACAATTGTATTAGATGATAAGCAATTAAGAGTATAAAGCAAGTAAATAACACAAAAGATTTATAGAGGTTCGGATTCCAGTCCTACGTCATCTCTCACAGCCCTAGCCGTGATATTAATTTCTTAACTTTAAGGTATTTGCTACACCACCTGAGTGCAATTGGCTCTACTTGTTATTGTAAGAACAAGTACTTTTACAATTGGTTGTTATAAACCACAAACTTAACTTCTAGGGTTTAGAAAGAAGGGTTTGGGGTTTATGAATGTACCAACTAGTGTGATGAACAATAGAATAGTATATGGAATACAGGCTTAGATGTAGGAAACTTAGAGTTATAGGATTCTCAGGATCGAACACTGGCTCTATAAGAACTCTAATGATTTCAGTGAGCTGATTGATGAACTTTTACTCGGCTGATGGGAGTTCTTGCTTGTATAGTTTCTGTCAGTTATCACTGAGATAACATCTTATGTTTATAGACGATTTGAAGTTGGAACTAGTCGTTGAATGCACTAGCTGTTGCAACAAATCTTCTAAGAATGTACTTGAAATCTTTGTTGATTGGATGTGTCATGCAATTCTCGTACGATCATGTCTATTCAAGGAATGTGCATTAATTAATGCTTCCGTACGATCTTTGAAATCCTAGCCAAGGTCAACTCAATAGTTGTGTTGGCATCTTCTCATTGGTCCACGTCAGCTGAGTTGGTTAGACTATCAGTCTTATCTTTAGTTAAGTTAGTCAAACGAGGTCCGACATTCTCTTTGTTTGTTTAAGGTTGTTGCCTTCTTCATAAATGCATGCTATCAGTTGAGTCTATCAGCTGAGTAGCTCTTCTGAAACTTTAAGGTTGACAAGATATGGCTAAGTCCATATTAACTAGCATCTTCTACTCGTCTAATCTCATGTAGCTAATATCAGTTGGCTAAGGTATACAAGAACCGTGTCATCTAATATCACTAATGGACTTCCACGTCTTCAAGTATTTAGTCTTCTACCCTTTTCATCTTGAACAAGCGCGTGTTCATCCAGATGTGGTATTAGCTGATATACATGTACGCTTGATTACACACGACTAAGACTTAGACTAAAACTACTGAACTTTATACAAACAACTTAGGTAACCTATGATAGATTACAAATTATATTTCCTAACACTAGATTACATGATCTATTTTGGTCATCAAAACTAACATATATTCTAATCAAAATAGGGGTAGGATGCCAAAACAATATATATCAGAACAATTTATCACTTTTTGATGATGTCAAAACTATCTAATATACTATTCAACTAAACATAAAGAAATCTGAACATGTAGATAATTTGTAATCATAAAAGGTGTTAGTAGTAATAAGTAGAAAATAAATATTGCTTCTGATGAAGACAATGAGATGTTATGTAGAAGCTGAAAAGATAACCACTTGTATTAATCATAGAGAGTTAATCATTGTACAAGTTGATACCTATCAGCTAAGACGGTCTTCATTAGCTTATTTGAAAGAAAGATCTGATTCTGAGCTTCAATTTCTTGTGCCATGTTTGATAGCTAGCTTAGATTAAACCTAGATTAATTATATATTATTTTTATTGATTGTTTGATAACTTAAAATTAAGGGTAAATTATGCTTTAAAATTTATAAAGTTGAGTTATCATTCTAATTTTAAATAATCCGTCTTTTCTATCAAACATGCCCTTAATGTCTTCAGAATTTCTCAATCATTCAGTGATTGCAATATTAGTTGTCATCAGATCAATCTCTCTAGTATCATTTCTTCCGGACTCTAGCTTTTGTAGCTTCCAGCAAGAAAATTCAAACAGAAGAATGTTGATATCCCTCATTAGCTGTTGATTGAATGATATTCTTTCAAAGATCATTATCATTCTCTTAGTATAAACTTTTCGAAATACAGGAAAGTTACATCTTCTAAAAAAAACGCCTAATTAAAATATTTAAGCCAAAATCGCACTAATTATAAAACTAGTGCCTTTAGGGTGTGTTTTGTTTGTTGGATTAACCTAGTTAGATTGTTTTATCCCAGTTAACCAGTTGTTTGGTTTGAATGTTAAAAGCCCAAGTTAGAAAGATAGCCCGAGTCAGTGTAAGTAATTTTAATTTATCTAATATTTATAAGAGCATTACATGAGTTCCGTGTATTACACGGAATGTTCTTATATATAAAAATTAAAAATTTATTATGTAAAATAATATATATACGTGTGTAAAATTATAAAATACATATTCTAATTTTTTTAATAAGTATATTTTAAAACATTATTTTTCAAATACATTAAGATACTAAATAATTTAAATAATATATTATATAATAGAAAAATAAATTTAATCTTTCACCACAAAAAAATGGTAAAAAAAAATGGTCAAAAAAGAAGAGGGAAAGGCAACGGAATCCCCTCTTTATTTTAAATGGCAATCGTATAGATAGACCTGTCGAAACAGGCCGGCGGGCCGGGGCGGGCCAAAACCGCAAAAGCCCATCATTTGGCGGGACGGAACGGGCTAGCCCGTTTGCAAGGCGGGCTACCAAAACCACAACCCAACCCAACCCAACCCAAAAATGGGCGGACCGCGGGTTTTGGCGGGCCAACTTTTTTAAAAAAAAAAAAACTAAATAGAAATATGGTCCTTAATAGTTGTAAAATATATTATAAATAAAGTAATAATATACATATATATTAAAGTAATATACTTTTATTATATCTGATGGAAGTTAAATACCCATCCCTTTTTTTCCCTCCCCATGACTCGAACCCTTAAATACCCATCCCTTTTTTTCCCTCCCCATGACTCGAACCCAGGACCTAAGGCCTAGGTAGTGGTGCTCTAACCACTTGAGCTATCCCACTTTGTCATATACTTTTATTATATATATGATATAAAATAGGGTATTATGAGTACAGAAAATGAAGAAAGAAGAAAAAAATTGTGGATGTTTATATATAATGTGTTATGCTAGAGTTTTTAATATTAGTTAGGTTTATTATATATTATTATTAAATAAAGTTGAATAACTTAAGTGGTTAGAGCAATATTATTCAGTCGTAAGGTTTTGAGTTCAATTCTTGGAAAGGGGATTATTTTTTAATTAAATATATTATTTTAAAAAAAATAAAAAAATGGCGGGCCAGCCCGCCTCCTGGCGGGCTTGGAAAATCCTGGCCCAACCCACTATTTTTAGTGGCGGGGCGGTCTGGCCCAATGGGCCCAGCCCGTTTTGACGGCTCTACGTATAGGCGAGGGAGAACCACAGTCGCCAATCTGCTCGTCGACAAGTATAGGCGAGGGAGAGCCACAGTCACCAATCTGCTCATCGGCAATTGGGCCAGACCGCCCGTTTTGACGGCTCTACGTATAGGCGAGGGAGAACCACAGTCGCCAATCTGCTCGTCGGCAAGTATAGGCGAGGGAGAGCCACAGTCACCAATCTGCTCATCGGCAATTTAAAGGCGACAAAATTATTGAATTTGTCGCCTTGAGAGCGCATGACGCGATTGGCAGTAGGCGAGTGCAATATCCGCCTCCTTTAGACCGTTGCCATTTCATTAATTTTTAAAAAATTGAACTTTAATCTAAATGGCGACCGTATAGGCGAGGGAGAGCCACAATCGCTAATCTGCTCGTCGGCATTTTAAAGGCGACAAAATTATTAAATTCGTCGCCTTGCGAGCGCGTGACGCGGTCGGCAGTAGGCGAGTGCAATATCCGCCTCCTTTAGACTGTCGCCAATTCATTATTTTTAAAAAAATTGTACAAGGCCACAAAAAAACACACACACACCACTGGGCCACAATAATTGGCAATTTTTCGTGAGCAGCAGGGGTCGATCCCACGACTGAGAAGCATTATGGACGTCTTTGTGTGTCGTTTAGGCTAGGAGCTTTAGTCGACATGTTGTAAATGCAATTAATATATATATATATATATATATATATATATAATTTAATTTCAGTTTTGATTTTTTAATTCAATCCATTTTAACTTTAATTGTTTTTTTTTGATGGAAAGTTAAATACCCATTCTTTTTTTTCCCCTCCCCATGACTCGAACCCAGGACCTAAGTCCTAAGTAGTGGTGCTCTAACCACTTGAGCTATCCAACTTTGTCCTTAACTTTAATTGTTGATTATTAAATTGTCAAAGCATATGATATATTTATTTCTAAATGAAAATTTACTAAATTGTGTGTTTCAAATAAAATAATTTAATTACGGTGATTAAAAATATCAATTTACAACATTTAAATTTATTCTAATCTTCAATTCAAAACATTTAAATTCATTTTAATCTTCAATTCACAACAATTAAAAATATCATTACATACAACATTGAGTATAATTAAAATCATCTTCATCTTAGTTAATTTCTTGTTCAATACATATAACACCACACACAAAATTAATTAAATTATTTTCATCTTAATTCTCAAGTTCATTTTCAATTAAAATAACATCACAAACAACAAGCTTATATACATACAACATATATGCATATATATATATATATATATATATATATATACATAAAAATATATATACTAGAACCACATATATACATATAACTTCAAATTTAACCAATGAAAACGAATAAAATTACCGAAGAAATGATCTCGTCGAAGTGTAGAACACAAATTGCCAAAAAACGAGTTCGATCTGCAACGGCGGCAGCGAAAAACGCGAGAGGGGGAGGCGAAGCTGCTGTGTTTTGGAAGAAGAAGGAATTGGCAAATTTATATGCAACTAGGGCGACGGATTAGGCGAGGGGCCCACCGCGGTCGCCTTTACACGAGTGGGGTCCCGTCGTCATTTTGGGAGGGGCCACCCCGATCGCCTTTAGGCGAGTGCAACTCACATTGTTGCCTTTTTTATCGTCAATTGACAACATCTGTTATCTTTTTACTCAATAAATGTGGCAGTCGCCAAATCACACGTGAATTGACGACTGTACATTGTCACTCGCAAACATCCGTCGCCTTTGAGCAATTGACGACTGTACATTGTCACTCGCAAACATCCGTCGCCTTTGAGCAATTTTGTAGTGTTTTATTAATAAATGAAAATGTAACAAATATTAGTCAAACTTAACTTTTTAACTAATGCACATTCAACTCTAACTTATTATTCTAATGACACGTACATGTCCCCTTTCAAAAAAAAAAAACACGTACATGTCATTTTTAAGAGAATTAATTAATTTAATAAAATTACATGTGTACTTTAATTATATTTAAAATGACATATAAGCTAACATAAGCATTAACTAAATTGATGTGAGATGGACATATCAACAAAAATAAAACTCTATATTAATATAATAGAGGATTTAATCATATAGATCGTAAATTATTACTATTAAACACACTTTTTCTTTTTGAAATTATACCGATCTAATAATATTCGTGCAAATTAATTAATTCACATGTAGTTAATTAGTATAATCTAAATAGGGTTAATTCCAAATAAATACACCACCTTTCATCTCAATATCAATTTATTCACGACATTTACTATTTTTTTTTAAAACCCCAACCTTTCATCGTGTTGCAATTAGATACACAATTTTTTTCTCCGATCAACAATTGATGATGTGGCTTGCCGCAGCTCGCCACGTCATATTACACATATTTTTTTTATTTTCCCTATAAAGATTACACTTTATAAAAATATAAAATTTTATAAAAATAAAATTGCAGTGTCTCCTCCGCTTCTCAAACTAAATCAAGTTTTCTTCTAGCATTCTTAAACTAAATCAAGTTATTCTCTTCTAACCATAAAAATTAAATAACTTGATTTAGTTTGAGAATGGTAGAGAAAACTTGATTTAGTTTGAGAATGGTAGAGAAAACTTGATTTAGTTTGGAGAGAATAACTTGATTTAGTTTGAAAATGGTAGAAGAAAACTTGATTTAATTTGAGAAGTACAATTTTATTTTTATTTTTATAAAATTTTATATTTTTATAAAGTGTAATCTTTAGAGGGAAAATAAAAAAATATGTGTAATATGACGTGGCGAGCTCCGGCAAGCCACATCATCAATTGTTGACCGGAGAAAAAAAATGTGTATCTAATTGCAACACGATGAAAGATTGGGGTTTTAAAAAAAAAATCGTAAAAGTTGTGATTAAATTGATACTGAGACTAAAGGTGGTGTATTTATTTAGAATTAACCCATCTAAATATGACCTGAAACTGAAACAAAGGGAGGGGCTATCAACACCCCAAATTGTGTTATTTCCACCCCAAATGCTAAACACACCCCAACAAAATTTAAAATTCCATTTTTTTTACTAAACACACCCCAATTTATTCCGTTCCTACCCTTTTTTACTTAAAAGTTAAAACAATTTACCTTCTTACACAATTTACCTTCTTACACCCCATCCATTCTATCCTCCTAAAAATAAAAGTACCGTGTCTCTCTTCTCCCTCACCCCAAACGAACCAACAACAAATTAAAATATTAAAATACAATTAAAAAAACTGCACTCTACACACTGTACGGCCACAACTTCATGTACACACATGGAAGTGTTCGGCCACAACTTCATGTACACACATGGAAGTGTTCGGCCAGTACCTAATGTACGGCTATGGATGTGTTCGACCAGTACACAATGTACACATTCAAGTGTGTTCGGCCAGTAGTGGTCGTACACTACTTAACCAAAATTTCATGCAGATTAATGTGTTCGACCGGTTGTGGTCGTACACTCACAAATGTGTGCGGCCAATATGGTCGTACGTACAATGATGTGTTCGGCCACGATGTCGGCCGTACATGTTGCGACTGCTACCACTAAAAAAACTGTATAAAGTGTAAAAAAAAGTGTACAAAACATTAAATATATTCACATTAATTTTCTCCATCACTTTTTCTTCTTCCATAATCATATTTGTTGTGATTATATCATCATATGAAGGTTTATGGTGGTAGGGTTTATGCATGGAGAAGAGTTTAAAGAATGTAGTGATTTTTTGTTGTAAAAGTAAAAATAGATGAATGAGGGTAAAATTTAAGTATGGAGTGTGTATAACATGGGGTGTCTTTAATAGTATTAGGGGTGTGTTTAACATTTTTTAAATGATTTAAAAGGATATCTTAGTAAATTCAATTAGGGCTATTTTTGTCCAAAAAAATATGGGGTGGGAACAACACAATTTGGGGTGTTGATAGCCCCCCCGAAACAAATTGTCTCGTGAATTTTTTATATGTCTATTTTAACATAATGTACCCGGTACAAATATAAATAAATAAACATATACATTTGCCATATGTTTATTTTAACCTAATGTACCCGGCCGGTACACATTTGTATTAGTATACATATTTGTAATTACATAAAATTAATATATAATAATTAATGTTCTACGTACCTCTCTATACTTGCATTTTTAAATAAGATAAAAAAATGATGTATCCTCAAACTTTTAGATGAAATAAATTTTTTTATGCATTCTGGAACTTTTAGATGGGACGAAATTTTAATACATATATTTGAAGAAATTGAAAAAAATATATAAAAATAATATTGCAATCAATTTGATGCAGAGTGTCCTCTGATCAAACCTTGAGATTGGAATTCAGCTATAGGTAATTTAGCAACCAACATACAATCATGTGAAACAACTAGAAATTTTTACTTTGCATTACCAATTTAAATAGAAAAAAAAAACTACAGTATTTTTTTTATCATCATCTTATATATGCAATCACGCCCTAATTAATTTTCCTCTGGCTTAATCTTGTCAATTGTTCCACCACTTGATCAATCTCATCCTCATTTTTCACACTAACATTGTCACTCATTTGTCTCACTTTCCTCCTTATATTTTCATTCCTAACAACTTTCTTAATCACCTTCGCAATCTCTTCATGTCGGAATTCACCGTACTCGTCTCTAACAACTTCCAAACCTACTCCGATCGCCTCGATCAATCGTGCATTGACGGGTTGGTCGACATGCATTGGCATCGCAATAATTGGAACTCCATATTTAATACTCTCTAGAGTCGAATTCCATCCACAGTGACTCACAAATCCACCAATACTGTGATGCCCTAATATCCGAGCTTGCGGGGCCCACCCCTTGACTACGAATCCCCGATTTCCAACTCTATCAAGAAATCCTTTTGGAAGTGCCTCCTCAATCTCAATTTCCATTCCATTAGTAGCCCTAACAACCCATATAAAGCTAACCATGCTAAGCTCCAAACCCTTCGCCAACTCCTCTCTCTCCTCTTTTGACAAAAAACACTCACTTCCAAAAGAAACATAAACAACCGATTTCCCCTCCTTCTTCTCAAGCCATTGCATTATCTCCACACTTTCATCCTCATTCATCGCCATGTCTTGAACCAAAGGCCCAACAGGGACAATCTTTTTGCCAGACACGTTCGACAAGAAATCGACGTACTTCCCCTCCAATTTCCGGCCCGTTTTAATCAAAACGACGTCCCTCGACAATCCAAAAGCTTCAACAAACTCATCACCATCCCCGGAAGCATTGAGATCACGAAACTTAGCCTTCTCATACTCCCTCAAAGAAGTTTCCCAAAAAGGAAACTTTTCGCCCCGTTTCCCAAACGTGTAGAGAACATGCAACATGAAAGTTGCACTAATGGTAAGGAACTGAACCGCAGGAATGCCAAAGCCGGAAGCCACTCGAGCTGCCCATGGTTGGCAATAGTCGTAGATGACTAAATCGGGGCTAAGGGAGGCGAGGATATCGGAAAACGAGGGGCCCGCAATGCGGAAGGCCCGTTGGAGGGTTTGGATGAGGTGGGGTGGGAGGCCGTTGGTGGTGTGGTAGTAGGGAGGAAGGTCTGGCAATAGTGGAAGGTGGAGCTCCACCAATTTGATGTTGTTAGCAAATTGATTAATGTTGATGGATTTGAGATTAATAGGTGTAGAACATATGTAGATAAGGAATTTTCTTTGTGTTAGCCTCTTTGCTAGCTCAAAAAAAGGAGAAATGTGACCATGAGCTAACCATGGTAACATTACTACTTTGATTTCTCTACTTTCCATCTTTCTATCTCTCCCTTAATTTGTTAATTACAAGAATATTGATAAATGTGGTTGCATTTATATATATATGTTGCGTAGAGACATATATAAAATACACAATCATATATATGAGAAACAATTTAATTAGATCACGTTTGTATAGCCAGTTGTATAAAAATTTGTGGTACAGAGTAATCCATACATGCATGGTCCTCAAATTAAGAGTATATGATTTCGCCTTGGAAGGAACCATTTGCGTTTCAAATTAAAGGTGATGACGAAGACATGCATTAATTCATGAGAATGTATCATGACTTTTTCAAAAGAAATAATTAATGAGATAATAACTAATATTTGCACATGTGTTGAATTGCAAAGATCAAATTGCCTTTCTATTGACTTGTGGAGAGATGAGAGAAACACATAGATATAACTTAAATTAAGTGTAGAACCGTAGAAGGCCAGGTTGGGAGAGCTTATGTGAAAGGAGAGAGAGGAGAAATGAGGTAGATGAACTTCTACCAAGTAAAATTAAAAAAATTGGAGAAAATGAGAGAGTGAGATAGAGAGAGAGAGTGGACAACACATAAGGAAAAAAAAACAATTTGGAAAGTATAACTCATTCGCATGAGTGGGCTTTAATGTGATGCTCAGTTTTTTTTTTTGATAAAGTCTAGTATGCACTCGAGTGCATGTTGTGCACCCTAGTCCATGTTGTATTTTTCAATTTTATTGACTTACTCTTTTTGGTAAATGGTGTTGCACTTTTCAATTATTACTAAAAATATTATTATACAGTTTAATAATTGAAAAGTGCAACACCATTTACCAAAAAGTGTAAGTCAGTAAAACTGAAAAGTGCAACATGGACTAGGGTGCACAACATGCACTCGAGTCCATAGCAGACCAACCCTTTTTTTTTTTTAATTTATGAAGCATTTAGTTGTTATTTTAATTTATGTTTTCAATTGTTGTATTTTTTATGCTGTACTCATTATTTTATTTCTAATAAATTTTTAATAATATTTTGTCAAAAAATATATTAACATTAATTTATTTTTTAAAATTAAATATTAATTATAATATTTAAGTTATAAATAATGAATGAATGAATATGAAGAGAATAAATATATATGTAGAATTTGAATGTGGGACCATCAATTGTACTTTGGGGAATTGGAGGTAGGAATGGATTGGAGAGGTAGAAATTTTTTAAAATAGAAGTAAAAAAGCTTTTCATGTGACACACATGTGCCTAAATTAAAACTTTAAAATAATCCCCTAGTGCGTGCTTTAAAATAGGATCTCATAAACTCTAATATTATCGGTTTCACGAACAATACTAGGGGACAAGACCAATTGAGTTGTAAGCTCTCTTATGAGCATACTAAAAAAATATATTCATGAACTAACATATTATGTATTAAAAATTGTAATTATGATTTATTTTAACAAGTTTTAGTGAATAAATTTAAATATTTTTTATTGTGTCTAACTCTGAATAGCTTATTACACACTGGGAGGGTGCTTGTTTGGGTGGGGGTGGGGGATAAGCAAATAATTTAAAAACAAAAAATCGTTCTTTCTTTTACTATATATTCCACATAAGTTAATTCCCCTGCCCCATCTCCAAAAAAATATATAGTACTAATTTTATTAAATACTGATTAGTTTATGTATAAAGTAGATATGTCGAGAGTATAATGGAGTATTGTAAAATTCACTTATAAATAAGGTGAATAACAATTTGAATAAATAAGTTATGATTAAACGATAATGAATAGTATTATTTTTAAATGAAGAATGAAAATAATGAAATTGATCATTAAGAAAAATTACTCCATGAGTAATGAAATTGGATTGAAAAAATATTACTCTTAGAAAATGACAATCCTACAGTTTACCTGTCATGTACTTATAAATGTGACATGCTACTGACAAGAAGGAAACATTTATTCTATATTAATTTCTTTAATTAAGTGCATACAGTAAAGCCGAAATACTCCGTAATATTTATACTTTCAAAAACAAATTATTATAAAATTATCAATATATCTCATCTCATTAATTTAAATTGAATAAATCTGTTCAAAAATTTAAATTGAACAAGTGGACTATCAATATGTTTAGATGAAGTTTTAATTGTTGAAGGGGAGGAACTAAAATAGTGTCGAAATTGTAAAAATAATAATATCATAATTTTTTTCTTTAATTAAAAATAATAAACCTCCAATTACAATATTCTTAATTAACATACCACTTTTAAATATAAATGTGTAAAATTTTAACACCACTAAAACTCCAAAAAATTTCAATACTAGGATGTTCAATTATAATGAGTGGTAAAAATAAATTAGACAATAATTTAATAATTTTTCTATTATTCCCATTTTATTGTGAAGAAAAAAATTCAAATCGTACCTAAAAATACATTTAAAAAAAATTGCTATAAACTAGAATCAAACCTGATCTAAAACACAACAAAACCCTTAGACTATGTTTACTTTTTTTTTTTTTTTTAAAGCCGCAAAGCCTAGTCTTCATTATTGCAGGTGCAATTTGGTGGGGTAGCCCCGTCACAAAGTCCGGGGGTCTACCCAACTATTATTCTGCTCAAAACGGCGAGCTTCTCTAACGAGTGTATGTTTACTTTTGTTTTAAAAATCAGGTTTTGTATTTCAAGATCCAAAACATGTTTTACTTTGGGATTTAAAAATCGATTTTTAAAATCCACTCAAAACCACTTTTATCAAACATATTGGTTTGACATAAAGTTATAGGAGTATATATACAATATCACTTCAATCATTATAATCTTTCTCAACAATAATATAATACATTCAATCATTACACAATCAACTAATTATTATAATTTCACTAAAGAATACATAAATTAAATCCTCCACTATTCTAAAATTCAAAAGAAACACTCATATTACTATTTATCAGGATTTCAAAAATTCGACTTTTAAAACCATCCAAAATCCAAGTAAACATAGTCTTATACTAACCCTCTAAACCACCTGGACACAATGATCAAAACAATTATAAATAGAATATTAATAACATATATGTACTGAAGTTTTTGAAAAAGTGTGGGGGGCCAATGCCCGGACATAGTTACATCCGTCATTCATTGCATGGAAGACTTTATGAACTTAAACTATTTAATTGCAATTAACGATAGTTTGAAAAATACATGTACCATCACGAAAACAATTAAGACAAAAAAAAGTGCATATTTCATAAGATCCACGTAGAAGTATGAGTTGTTTACCTTTAAAAAATTTAAAAAAAAAATTGTCATCTAATAAAACATTTGTGAGTTTGGCACTTTTTAAAAATGTCTAAAGTTGTATTGCAAAATAAAAAAATGTATGAATTTATATGAGGAACGCTTATAAATATTATTTTAACTATGAGTATCTGCATATTATGAAGAATGTTCCTACAACACAATCAGAGTCGATCCTGAGATTTTATAGGCTAGGGCGAACAAGTAAAATGCAGGGGCGGAACCAGGATGAGTAATTGAGGGGGGCCAACAGTAAAATTTTAAAGTAATTAAATTTATAACATACATTATTAAACTTATATATAATATATTAATTATCATAAATTTTTTAGAATATAACATTAAATCTACAACCTGATAAAGGTGTTATTTGATATGGAAAGTATTATTTAATATGGTCCAACTTGGATATATGTTCTAACACTTTTCATATTGGTGATCGTAATTTTGAGTCACGTTCTAATGATTGATCCTCAATGATTTTGTCGGACGACTTTCATCATTATTTATAAATGGATTTAACTTAGATGTTTAAATATTTTTATTCTTTCTTTCAAAGAAAAATTCTATTGTCCATAGCTTTTTCATTTACGAAATAATCAAATACAAGTTAATTAATTAAAAGACTACATTAAATTCCAAATTTTAACTTTTAGTCCGCCATTTGTTATATTAATTTTTGTTTATATTTGATCTAGAAAACAAAATTTATAAATACATCAATTAATATCTAAAGAATTAATTTTAAATTAAATGCTAATTATGAAATAAATATTTAGAGAATTGAAGAATAATTAAAATAGTACATTAGCAAATAACAAAATAAAAATAATAATATGTAAATTAAAATTACAATTACAAACCTGGTGAGTGGTATGATGAGTATTGTATTAGTATGGATGTATGATTTATTCTAATGGGTGCGTGATTGATTGAGAAGAAAAGGAATTAAATTAACAGATAAAAGGATTGGGCCTGTAAGCAAATGAAATAAGCAATTACTGGGCTGCTTTAAATTAGTTTATTAATTGGGTGAGGCCAACCAAAAAAATAAAATAAAAAATATCATTAAGACATATATATACGGTACTTGATTGACAAAATCTAGGGGGGGCCATGGCCCTCCTCACGGAAAGCGTACGTCCGCCCCCGGTAAAATGGACTTCTTTTCTTAATAACATAAAATAAATGTAGGGTTGGCAATGGGACGGGTAAAAACCCGGACCCGCATGAAATCGGCCCGCACGGGGCGGGTAAATACCCGGTCAAACGGGTTCCGGGGCGGGTAAATACCCGGTCAACGAATACCCGTCGGGTATGGAACGGGTAATGGGATTGTATATACCCGACCCGAACCCGACCCGCATATATATAATAATTAAAAAATATATATAATATAATATATATATATATATATATATTAGTATAATAAATATATATTAAAAAAACATTCTAAATTCTAACTGTAAGATTTACACAATAATAGAACATACACGCGCACTGCTTTCTGCCTTTCTAATTCGAAGAAGAAGACGTACGTGAAGAATTATCTATCAACGAGTGTTGAGAATTGAGATATTAATTGTGTTATGCATTTGATTTTATTAGATTAATTTTGCATTGAATAATATGTATGTTTTTTAAGATTTTATGTTCTATTTAATGTTGGAATTGATATTTTATTGTGATTTTAAGAGCAAATTTTAAATGTGCTATTTTATTTAAATAACAATTCTTTTTTATTAAAAAAAAAATTATGGCGGGGCGGGGCGGGTTTACCCGCCGGGTTCGCGTGACGGGACGGGACGGGTTTTGGCGGGTTTTGAGGCGGGGCGGGTAACGGGTATAAATTTTTTTGGCGGGGCGGGTCCTGAGACAGGCCATACCCGTCCCATACCCGCCCCGTTGCCAACCCTAAATAAATGACACACATATGCACATACTAAAACGAGTGAACGCTTAAAAATAAATCATTTAAAACAACTTTTTCTAATTTAAAGAAATTTCTTTTTGCAGATGTCACAATTACAATAATATTATATACAAGTTATTTGCAACACTTTTAGTTCGGAAAATAAACCATTTGAATCAATATTTAGAAAGTTGTCAATTGTCCCGCTTCACAGTATTTCCTAGATTCTAATAACATTTTAAAAATTTATTATTTATCCAAAAAATTTAATTTATTTGAATCAAATAAAAATCCAAAAATATTATCATATATTTACAATTGTACGTTCAAATCTATTTTCATATGCAACAATATCAACAACAACAATAAAGTAATTCATTCGGAAAGAGTTGTCACCAAATTGTGTATCATCCCCATCATTTATATATTCGTCAAACTGGCATTTTTATTTTTTTTTAAGTAAAACCATTTTCTCTATAATCTTTAAAAAAAAAAATCATCAATTTTAATTGTTTTATTGCTCTAACAATATGCATATTTCTATGTTGTAATATTTAATTGATTAACCATGTTAATTTTAACTAAAATGCCATGCAAAATAATTATACTTAACAAAAATTCAAAAATTAGATTGAATGAAATCAGAGCGGATCTAATGTAGAACATGGGGAAAATGTTTTTTTTTTTTGTTAATCTTAGGTAAAAAAAATTAATTAATTAATTGTTGCCCAAATTTTGTTACTGTATCCCCATTTTATTTTTCAACCCAAATTAAAAAGGTTCAATAATAACTTTTTACTCCCACTAAAATGTAAGATTCAGATCCAACCTTTTAAATCTGCTTAAATTCCCTTATAGTCTCAGAAGTCAATACACATTACTCTTCAGTCTTCATTACGTTATACAATTTTTTTGTTTAAGTTGCATCAAATCGTATTACTTTTATTATCAAATACTCCATCCATTCTAATGAAAGCTAATCAAATTTTCCTTTTTTGTTTGTCCCAACAAAAACTATTCACTCATTTTTTTTCAAATAGCTTTCTCTCACATTTTAATATAGGGCGCGGCTAAAGGCACCCGGGTTTCCTATGAGTACACCCAACAAACATTTTTTTAATTTTTCAGAACATGTGAAATGTCCTATATACCCCTAGAGTAAAATTTATGAAAAAAACTAAGATGAGTACATCCACCCATTCTATTTCACCACCACCGTCACCTCTCCTCCACCACCACCACCACCTCCACCATCATTCAACAAAAAAAGCTCCAAAATTGCAACAAAAATTAATCCAAAACAACAATCGTTCGAAAAAAATTCTAAAACAAACGTGTTCGAAATTTTTTACAAAACAAAGTCAACATGTTCGAAAAAAATTTCAAAACAAACTCAATATGTTCGAAATTTTTTCCAAAACAACTCAAATTTGTTCGAAAAAAAAGATCGAACATCTTGTTCAAAAATTTTCCAAAACAAACTCGAGTTGTTCGAAATTGTTTTCAAAACAAACACAATATGTTCGAAAAAAATTTCAAAACAACTTAAATTTGTCCGAAAAAAAAAATCGAACATCTTGTTCGAAATTTTTTCCAAAACAAACTCAAGTTGTTCGAATTTTTTTCCAAAACAAACGCACTGTGTTCGAAAATAATTCCCAAACTTAAAAAAAACTTAATTTTTTTCCCAAAAACCCTAATTTTTCTAATTTCATAATAAACTTACCTGTGTAGCGGCGCAGGCGGCGAGGGGAGGAGCACGACGGCCACGACGAAGGGGAGGAAGGGGTGGGCGGCGGCCGCGTCTGTGGGGAGAAGGGAGCGCCGCCGTGGAAACCCGCCTCAGTCGTCGCCTCTGTGGAAAACTCAACGTCGTCTTCTTCGCGGCGGCCATGGCTTCGCCTTCTTCCAGCGGTGGGCGGCGCGACGTCGAACGGCGACGATTTCGTCTCCTTCAAGGGGGTCGCAACGGTGGCCCACACCTTGCAAACGAAGCAGATCGGCGGCGGCCATGGCTTCGCCTTCTTCCAGCGGTGGGCGCGGCCGCGAACGAGGGGCGGTGGAGATGGGGAGGGCGGCGCGACGCGGAGGGTGGCGCGACGGGGTGGCGAAAATGGAGGTGGGAGGTGGGCGGCGTGGGCCGCGCCGGAAGTGGAAGGTGGGTGTCCCGTTGAATGAGAAGAGAAAGAATGAGTTTAGGGTTTTAATGGAGAGAGGGGTAATTTTGGGTTTTCCAGGTGAGTGTCCTCATCCAATTTGTGTGTGTTCTCATCCCCTGGGTGTACTCGTAGGAAACCCGGGTTCCTTTAGCCGCACCCTTCAATATATTTTTCTCTCATTTTACTATCTTTTGGGCCTAGAGATCTGTGAGCAGCCCAAATAGTCCACTGAAAGAAAACAAGCTTAAATCCACCTCCATAAAGCGCACTTATTTGAACTCCTATATAGTCTGGATAAGTTCACCACCCAATCAATGAATTCACCCTGTAAAATACTGCAACTACTCTTAACCCTTCGTTCCCCATTGAACCATTACTCTCCCTGTTTAGGGTTGCAAAAGAATCAAATAATTTTGTACGATTTGATGTTAGTATTTGAAATTTTATTATTTATATACAATTTTTTTATTCAATTAATAAACAAATACAAATTTGATATGTGTAAGTATTCAACTGCATTTATAATATATGTACATGAATATATTTTTAAATGTATATTTGTCTCATGTTCTATAGTATTGTTTTACATATTTTCTACATAAAATTTCGAATCGAATAGTTTCAAGTCGAATAGAATAGTATCGAATATGAATAAATTTCGAATCGAATACTTGAAAAATAATGTTTAGAATATATTTCAAAAAAATTGAATTTAATCGAATATCGAATCAAATTTATTATTAAAAAAATAAACGAATACAAATACGAATACTTTCACAATCGAATACTGTAGTATTGACTTTGAATTTAATAATTTTGTGAAAAAAAATTCAAGAAATTTTCAATTTTGCGGATTATTTTTCGAATTATGTGGTACTCCGTATTTCTTTTCCTTTAGTTTTTTTAATGAAAAGAACAACTTAAATTATATTTTAAAAATTTACAGCAAACCAGGTTTGAAAATGGCAAGTTCGCAAAATAAAATAAAATAAAGCCGAGAAGGCGAGAACACACCACAAGTCCAAATAAAAGTATACTAAACTTATAAGTTCAAACTTCAATGTTAAAATATTAAAAACACAATAATACTTAAATTTAATGTCCAAAACTACTCAACATCATCAACTCAACAGTCATAGTATTAGATACTTGGTTTAAAAAAAAAAAATTGATTGGGCCGACAGGACTGCCCATCGGGCCAAGTTGACTTGAGTCCATCAGGCCCGTTGGATTAATGGGTCGAGCCAAATCGACTCTATTTTTTTGGGTCTGACTATTTACACCTGCATTTCGGTTTAGAACACTCCCCCTTTCAGTTTAATACTCCATCCGTCCAATTTTATTATGCCCACTTCTCCGGGCACGGATTTTAATGAATATTGATTAGTTTATTCATAAAGTAGATAAGTTGAGAGTATGATAGGGTATTGTGGAATCCATTTGTAAATAAATGATTGTTTATGAATAAAGTGAATGGCAAAGTGGGTAAATAAGTGATGGTAAGAGGGTGGAGATAAAGTAGTATGAATAGTATTGTTTTCAAAAAGGGTATGGGCATAATAAAATTGGACAACCAAAAAAGGAAAGTGGGAATAATGAAATTTGGTCGACCTAAAGTGGTCGAAATAAAAAAAAAAAAAAGTCAAACTTGGGAGGCCAACGGTGGAGCTACCGTCGTCTGGATCGTGTTTGGGAAGGCGGCGTCTTGCGTGGGGAGGCCAACGGTGGCGTATTGGGTGGGTGGCCGTCGGCGGCGAGGGGTGGGGACGACGATAAAAATGTCGTAAAAAAAGAAAAAAAGAGGAGAAGAAGAGTGGATGGAGGAGAGGAGAGAAGAGAGAGGGATGGGGCGACGGCCGGTGGGCGGGGGCGGTGGCTGCGCGATTTCTATGTTTTTTTTTTTTACAGATCGAGAAGGGAGAGGGAGGGAAAGAGGGCGACAGATGGGTTGAGCGGGGGCGGGGCACCAGTGAGGTGGGGCAGGAGGGGGCGGTGGCTGGCGGCGTTCTTTTTTTTTTTTTTTTTCAGATCGAGAAGGGAGAGGGAGGAGGAGAGCGGCGGCGGGGCACCAGTGAGGTGGGGCATGAGGGGGCGGTGCCAATCGGCGGACGGCAGGTCGGGGCGACAGCTGGAGAGGTTGTGGAAGGTTGAAGGAGAATGGAAGAAAGTAGGGTTTTGAGGGGTGTGTGTCTAGTAAATAGGGTTTTGAGGAGAAATGGTATTTAGGACAATTCATGGAGGTGCATCCATCCTGACATATTTTAGGGAGTGTGCATCAATCGGGAGAGTGTTCTAAACCGAAATAGAGGTGTAAATAGTCAGTCCCATTTTTTTAAGTTTATATTTTTCGACTTCAGTCCATACTAAATTTTGTGTTGAGTGAATTGATTTATAGGATAAGGCCCAAATTGTTTGTCTCTAGCTAAACTATACATTTAATATTAACATGTCCACAACTCACCAGTCAATGCAGTTTTCACACTCAATTTGTGTAATATGATTAGAGCAATTTGTGTTTCGTAATTTGACCTAATTAAACCTATTCAGTATTATAAGTTTAAAGTGATGCAAATTCTGCATTTTTCTGTTTGTTTTTCAGGTTATAGTTTGATGTATACCATTAGAATTCACCACTTATGTCAAGGTTGTTACTTATTCCTTGAATCATTTTATTTAACAAGGTTTCTTGAGGGTTGATATTATAAGGTGTTTTTAGTAAAAAAATAATATTTCTTCAGTTTCATCATAAATTTCCCATTTATCTATTTTGAACGTCGCGTTATAAATCTCTAATTTTTAAATGACAAAATTTATTATCTCTCTACGTTTTCTCTTTTAATTGTGTACAAACACATGATACTTAAACATATTTATCGCATAAGTGACTTGTAATTCCCTAAGACACATATCATGTTCTAACCTTGACACATATATTTCTTGTCCAATATTGCCCGATTGACCCAAATCATAAACAAATACTTTTTTTTGTTCACAATTAAATAATGTTGTAGCATTGTATTTTTATACATTATTAAATGATATTTTAGTTTTTTTTGTCCATTTTCTCTCAATTTTATACTTTTTTTTAAAAAAAAATACTTATAATTTCTATTTTACCTTTTAAAAGTCATAGAAATGTGAAAAAGATAAATTTTGTACGGGAAACTAAAATAATGAGATGGTAGGAGGGTTATTCATTAATTAAGAATAAATTTATTAATACACACCATTTTTAATTGTTTTTTTAAAAAATAATATAAAATATCATTTATTTATGAACCAGAGTATTAGAAAATAATAGAATATATATGTATGTATAATTGAAGACCAATGTTTAATTGATTTTGCCGGACTATTAGCTGGATATACAATTAGGAAAACTCAGCCACGGCAACATTTGGAAGACTCTTCTTTAAGTAGAAATGAAATATTATTACATTTTAAACTTTGTTGCATTATTTATTTATTTCTTTTGAATCTTAAATTAAAAAAGGATGCAAGAATTTTGTCTTTAGTTTTTGTCACATTTGTGATCCTGAAATTTCAACTCTTAAATCTCATTTATGCCGCATGACTAAATCAAATGTAAGTACTCCCTCCGTCCGCAATTACTTTCATACTTTCTTTTTTGGGACGTCCCACGATAACTTTCACACCCTTAAAATGAAAAACCCTTTATAAACTCCACCTTCACAATATCCTCAATTTTACACAAATGTCATTATTTTTTCTCAACACATACACAAAAGTCAACCATTTATTGTATAAAGGTTTATAAAATTACTTCTCAAAATCCCCCACGAAATTCATTTTTCTTATTTTGTGTGTCACTTCATAAGTTCATATATGAAAGTAATCACGGGACGGAGGAAGTATCAAATTTCTTTATAAATTCGAAGTTTTAGATGAGGTGCGTCAAAATTTTAGACGCACGCCCACTAGTGTTTAATCCAGATAAAAGTCAGAATTCTTTCATGAATTTTATTATCGTTAGTGTTCATCATAAAATTCTAATCTTAACTTTAACCAAACACCGGCCAGGTATTTAGGGAATTCAATTTTAATTAATTAATATATGGCAGTATGTTAGTATTTTAATACATCACATACTAGACATTAACACACATTTTCTCTTGTTTTCCATGAATTGTTTTTATATAACTTTTACTGACTTTTCCACAGTGTCGTACGAAAGGAATAGCATATTCTTCAATATTTAATTAGACACAATTATTAATTCTTGCTGTTATTTTCACCAACATTATTTCTAAAATCTTCTGATATACAAGAATCAGACCACATCCACTTTTCTAATAATATAAAATTAATTAATTACTAGTAAACAATCAGTTTGGAAAACAATATTTGCGATTATTTAAATTTGGGCCCTAACCAGCCGGCATCATGCCCCCACCCAAACAACTGCCGGCCCAAAACATTCATTCCCACACATTTTTTTTTTATATAAATTTCTTATACTTTTTTTATTCACTTTGCTACCACTACATATATCTTGAATAATCATTCTCAACATTTCATCAAAATGGAGGAGGTATACATCAACGACGATCATGAAACTTTGAGGTCCTCCTCAATCACGAGCTCTACCACGACGACGAGCGATGTAGAGATCAATTTTATTACGCGTACAACGTGTGGGCTCGAGTCCAACGACCTCAAGTTGCCTAAGGCGAGGACGAAGCTCATGCTTGATGACTTGAACTTCGTCCAACGCCTTGGGACGGGCGACATAGGCACCGTGTACCTAGTGGACTTAAAAGCCAATAGAGGGTGCTATTTTGCGGCTAAGGTGATGGATAAGGAGGAGTTGGCTTATAGGGACAAAGAGAGTAGGGCAGGGACAGAAAGGGAAATACTTAAAATGTTGGATCACCCATTTTTGCCCTCCCTCTATGCAACATTGGATAGTCCGAAATGGTCATGTTTGTTGACCGAGTTTTGTCCCGGCGGCGACCTCCACGTCCTCCGGCAACGACAACCGGACAAGAGGTTCGATGAAGATGCTGTCCGGTGAGTACTTACATTTTTATACAAAGTTAATTGAAGTAATATAATATAATGTTACGTATTTATTTGTGAACGTAGAGAGTATGATTAATCACTGAAAATATTATAGGTTGATTTCTAGCTAATGGATTTATTTGAGCATATGGGCCCACATGGTAGACTTTGTTAGAATAATACAACAAAAAAAAATTCATAACCAACCAAATGCATCCTCTTTGTAATCAAATAATTGAATATGCAAACAAGCATAGTACTTTTCATTTTAATTGTAAATTTGTAATTATGTACCAGGTTATATGCATCTGAAGTGGTGGCTGCTCTGGAATACCTACACATGTTAGGTATAATATATCGTGATCTAAAACCGGAAAATGTCCTGGTAAGATCGGACGGTCACATAATGTTGACCGATTTTGACCTCTCCCTAAAATGTGACGAGTCAACATCAAAGCCACAACTTGTATATGATCAAACGACAGGGTATAACTACTCATCACCTGATCAGTACTGTAAAACATATCCTACACGATTTTCTATCTCATCTTGCATTTTACCAAGATGTGTTGTTCCACGTATTTGTGGCCTCAACTCTAAAAAAAGGAAGGCTCCTCGTGGGACTTTGAAAATCGTAGCGGAACCAATTGATGCTCGATCAATGTCGTTTGTTGGGACCCACGAGTACTTGGCCCCAGAAATTGTGTCCGGGGAAGGGCACGGGAATGCAGTGGATTGGTGGACACTCGGGGTTTTCGTATACGAACTTTTCTATGGTGTGACACCCTTTCGTGGGAAGGACAACGAGTGCACCCTAGCTAACATCGTGGCTCGAGGGCTCCAGTTTCCGAAGGAGCCGGTGGTTCCACCTAGTGCTAAGGATTTGATGAGCCAACTATTGGACAAGGATCCAACCAAGAGAATGGGGTCTGTGTTGGGGGCCACAGCAATCAAGCATCATCCATTCTTTCAAGGGGTAAATTGGGCACTTTTGAGGTGCACAAAACCTCCCCATATACCAACCCCTTTTGAACCTATGCTTTCACCTAATCATCATCATTCTGCAGATGGAAATTTAGATTACTACTAGTATGTTTTTTGATCTCGTGATTAATATGTAGTACGTAATTTTATTTAATTTTTTTTTTGACGGGAACGTAATTTTATTTAATAATGATATGTGTTCTGAGGATTTTTTTCACATACTTACATATAAATATATTCAAGTTAAGCTGACACAAAAAAAAAATTCGGAGATTCAAATTGCGACGGATTTGTGATAAAAAGGGTTAAACTGACGAAGTTAGCTAAATTTGCGACGAAATGAAAGGTCGTCGCAAATGCAATTTGCGACGGAGTTTGTAATGATTTTTAATTCGTCTCAAATTTGAGACAAAAAATTAATTAGTCTCAAATTTGATGAATTTTGCAATAAAATATAATTCATCTTAATAAATAAACAATAGTATAATACAAAATACCTTAGGTATCAGGTTCCATATCCAACAACCGCAAGTTAAATGGCTAAATTATTTCGGGTTCGGTGTCAGGCTGGGTCTATCCTGGGTCAGATTCAATCCCTTAAAAAAAAATTTGAGAGGTAAATTTCATCGCAAATCTTAAAAATTAAATAATAAAAAAAAAATACACTAGGTCATGAATTTTTTTTTTTTTATGGAAGTTAAATACCCATCCTTTTTTCCCCTTTCCATGACTCGAACCCAGACCTAAGGTCTAGGTAGTGGTGCTCTAACCACTTGAGCTATCCCACCTTGTCACACTAGGTCATAAATGCTGTCACAATCATCGCAATGCCGTCACAGGGTTTTTACGACTATCAAAAATTCATCAAAAATCAACGTGTTCTACCTATATGAATTGCTTCGCTTTATTTACAAGCCTAACGGTGAATTGACGATATATTAACTATGCACGGTAAGATCGACTCGACCTAACTTGCTTCGCTTTATTTATAAGCTAAGCAGTGCATTGACGGTAAACAATATTTATCTACGTACACAAGGCATATAAGATGAAATTAAGTCTTTAAGATGATTGGGGATCCTACGAGATTTTAAGCCTGTAAGATTTGAAATAAGTTCACTTAACAATCACTTGAAAATTTTGGGGTAAGTTTTGCATTTTATGTAACGTTTGAAATTAATTTTGTAACAAATGTTTAGTATGAGACCAAATTTACAAGACATAAATACTGTGGTATAAAAAGTCAACGAACCCATGATTAGTAGTACCAAATATGCAATTAACTTGTGTGTTAACTCTAGTTGCACTCAAATTATCTTTTTCGCGAACTTGTCATTTTTTCTCCAAACATTTCAAAATTTTCGACATAAATTGTCAAATATTTTGAAAATTTTCAGAAGTTTTCTCCAGGTGAAAATTTCTCGAAAAAAAAATCTACAAAATTATTAAATTCTAGTGGAGAATTTTTAGTGGGGGAGCGTGTGGAGTAATGGACAACGAACGATTTAGGGCAGTTGCGGTATTTTGTGGAGAGTGAACTCATCCAGACGATGAACGCGGGAGTGCAAATAACCGTGGGCTTAAGAATTCCAAGTGGGCTGGGCCTTATTCAGACCCAAGGTATAGAATCTGGGCCTATCTAGAATATCTGGTTACTGCATCTTTTGCTCATCATTAATGGCTGAACACTGAAAAGTAAGCCGTACCTTATTCCCTCCCACAACCCCAGCCTCCTTCGAGCCACAACCACCGCTGCTAACAACTCTTATCTCCAGGTATTTTAGTCTCTTCTGTTTTAATAAGACTTCGATTGAACTTTTTTTTGAGAAGAGAATATGTGCTCCACCGGTTTTGTATGAATGATGTTTTGTGTTTAAGATGTATCTCTTCTTTATATAAGTAAGGACTTTGAAGGATAACTTATGTTGGTTCAGTAGCAGAGAGTTCGTTTTCCTTTTTCTTTTTATATTCCCGTGAATGATTTTGAATTATAAAATACGGAGTGAGGGAGTTTTGTGAAAGCCCATTGTTTAGAACTCTTAAAAATTTTCGTGTTTGTGAATCCGATGCCAATGAATGTTATTGCTGTTGTGGTCTTGGCTTTATTGAAATTTGGTTGCTTAACTATGAAGGAGCATTTTTTTTCTTTTTTTGCTATTTGTGTGTCGGATTGTATATTTTGGTTCTTTCTTTAGTTCCAAACTACTTGCACTTTGATGCAAAGTGCATTTGATTTTGATATACTTATTTGTAAAGTGCAGTCATATTTCTTAGACGTATTATCTGGAATTTTGATTTAATTATTTATAAGGTCGCTCCTCATCTCTATATCACACCGTTGTTATTTTCTCAAAGTTCTAATTTGTTTTTTTTTTTTTTTTTAATACCTTTTTTCACTATTAACTTCTTTCAGTTGCATCCTTTATGATTGTGTTGTCTGACTTTTCTAATGGTTGATTGAACCACAGTTAAAGAAAATAGGAGAAAAGGGCTCAGAAAGGTCTGAAAGTATTTCAGATGGAAGAAGGTCAGGTTGAGGTTGATGGTTATGTTGAGACTGCAATGGGAGCGTCTTATACCCTCGCGGTCCCTGCGCTGGCTGCACAAGTGGAGCATTTTGATAGTCCTAGAATTGCTCCCATTCCAGCATCATCTGTAAAGAGGAAGGTTAAGTGCTCCAATCAGGATCCACAACCACAAGTGAAAGATACACTTCCAAGTAAAGTGGCTCATACTTCTTGTCAGTTCATAATCTTATGTGACATGGTTAATGTTGGTTTTAATATTATTGTTAACATCTTATTTAGTTTTATTTTATTTTATATAGTATATAATATAAGGGCCTATCTTCTGTGTTATATGATTCTGTGTTTTAGATGAGATAACTTTGTATGAAGTACATGTTACCATACTGATAATATGATTTTGTTTGGTGCATACATTTACACTTGGAGTTTCTTGTGGAGAATGAAATAGTGAGGGCTTTTGGACTGAAGCAAACATGTTGGGATCTTTGTTTCTCTTTTTCTCTCACACTAACACAATTTTGTGCGTGTGTGTTTGTTTGTTTGGTGCTTGTCAGGATTAGTGATTCTTACTTATGAAAGGTAGGAGTCATATTGAAACATAGACAGTCTAAGAAAACTGTATAAATCAAGCAACAGAAACACATGCATATATCTGGCCAATATGAATTTGTGAATGTTTACATGAGTTGATGTGAAAAATTCCAATGCATGCCACTGAAAACATTGGTTAATGTCAATGGGTTCTGGTTTGGGGTCATTAATGGTTAATATGATGTGAATTTTGCCTATCATATAGTTTCCTTATCGTTCTGTATCTATGAGGTAACACGATAAGCTAGAAGTCGCCTTTTGTGTGAGTTCATCTATTTCGAATGCTTTTCGTTAAACCCTGAATTGCTTTTTATTTCCTTAAACATGTTTTGACTAATATTTTGCCTTCATTCATTTGATGCCTTTTCTCATTATAAGTTTGAGGCTTTGACTAATCTCAGTGTTTTGACTAATCTCAGTGTTTCATGGAACTTCTCTAAGAATGATATTAAACTGTCCCTGGTAATTTCAAACGTTCTGTCTAAGATTGTTAGTATTATTAAACAAAATTGTCTTAATTGCCATGCAAAAATTGATAATGTTCTTAAACTAGATTACTTAATGTTATCAGTTTGGCTCTCTGAAAGAGAGTATCTATATCTTACCTTCTCCATATCGATCCTAATTATGGGTAAAAATGTGTCAAGTGATTCATATTCCCATATTCATAAATGCACTACAGGTGTCTCACAGTGCTATGTCTTCAAGAGCCGACTGCAAGAGTATTGTCAGAAAGAGTATTGTCAGAAAGCAGGAATAACTACTCCGGTTTATGAAACTATCAAGGAAGGCCCTTCTCATGAGCCTACCTTTAGATCAACTGTAATCCTGGGCGATGTCAGATATGATTCTCTCCCTGGTTTTTTCAATCGGAAGGCAGCAGAGCAGTCAGCTGCTGAAGTTGCTCTTTTAGAAATCGCCAAATCCAGCGATGTGAATTTAGGGATCACTCTACCTGTGGTAATTGTCTTTATCAACTTGTTATAAGCATCCATAATTTCTGGCTTAAAATTTTGACCTGCCATTGTCTTTTACATAACTTTAACCAACGGGCACGGGGCACCCATCCATTTAATCTAAGTTGGTATTTCATTTCACGGTCGTAGTCTTGTCCCACCTAGTACTTTTTTGGAGTTAAATGTACCTGATTAGAAAAAATATGGGGGAGTGGGGTATTTTGAGAAAATGGACTGTGGGAGGGGTTGTTGTGAATTGATGCCTGACACATAATCCCAGATTATACTATAGGTTGCTGCCCAGAAGCAAGCTTTTACATCATCTCATTTATGTATCGTCAGTCAGTGAGATTGCTTGGTTTTGGTACATTGCTCTGAAAGATATTGTTGTGAAATTATTAAAAAAAGACGTTTGCTTTCTTGACTGTTGAAAACCTTATACCTCAAAAAAAAAAGTGACTTATGTCTTGCAGACTTGCAGTAATATGGTCATATCCATAGATAATGAATGATCAACTTCTTGTTTATTTGAAATTCAACACCTTTGCTTTTGTTCTTATTAACATTATGAACCATTGCTTTCACCTCATCACAATACTGCCCATACCTTCACCAATAATAGTATTTATGCAACAAAAATAATTGAAGCATGTTATTTTATTACAAGCACAGCCACTATTTGGAGGCCATTGATCTCTGTAATTGACTAGAGACAAATTGTCTTATGATGTTTTTCAAGGTTGATTGGTATTAACGACAATTCTTAATTTAACTAACAAAAAAATTAAGGTAAAAAAAACATGAGAATAATGTATTCTCTATTATAGACTGGAGACTTCTTATCCTCATTACAGAGAACTTTTTTATTTTGTATGTTCCTAACGTGAAAGGAAACCATTCTTCTGTGGATGAATTTTAACAAACACTAGGAGTTTGAAGTATTGCGTAATGATGGTCTTGCTTAGTTGTTTATATGAGAATCTGATGCCTGTGTCACTTTGCTTTTTCTTAATAGACTTTGGACAATACAAATGCAAATTCAACTAGAAATTTTGTTTTTCTATTTTTTCAACTTTGATCTGCTTTTCTTATATGGAACTGTCACTCTTATCCGATGATATATAGGAGCGAACAAGTTTCGTGTTTCTAAAGATAACCAACATTTTAACTCACAGGATAAGATTGAGTAGAAAAGATTAGTTAACAAGTTAAATTTGATTTTTTTTATCTTTTTATCTTGATACTGTTGATTGTTCATTTCATCAGCACGAGACGGGCTTGTGCAAAAATCTGCTCCAAGAATACGCCCAAAAGATGAACTATGCAATTCCTTGCTATGAGATCCGTAAGGATGAGAAAGAAGGGAAAACTCCCATGTATTCGTGCACTGTTGATATTGGGGGTATCAAGTATATTGGAGCTTCAGCTAGCACAAAGAAAGAAGCTGAAAAGAAAGCTGCAAGGACTGCCTTGTTAGCCATCCAGACTGCTGTCCCCGTCACTGAAGATCAAGCAGGCAACTCTATCTACACTGTTATTCCACAGAAGAAGAAGGTGCCTGATCCTATAATCAGCACTCAGGAGACCAAAGCTGCCCATAAACCGAAGAAAGCCCGCCGTTTTAAGAAGTATCCAAATAAGAAACGAGCTAAGAGAGATAATTCTACTGGAGAGAAATTGGGTGTAACAGATGATGGCTCTGTGATCAATATGAATGGACAGGGAGGACTGGACGTAAGCACAATTGATACTGTTGGCAGCACAAATGGTGGTCCAGTTATACTTGCACAAACTATTAGTGCTTGTGGTGCATGCAATGGAAATACGGAAAGTGCTCAGGTTCCAGTTGATGGATGTAATGATGGGAGGTCTACTGAAATGAATGTCAATTGATATAGAAAATTAATATTACTAACCAGAGCCAAGGAGAGATATGTTTTAATTTTAGTACATTTTGTCAGTAGGGAATTTTAAGGAGATATCTGCATGACTCATATTGATCAAGATGGGCCTGACCATTCTTTTGGCTTTTATTTATCTGGTTGGCCTTTCTATTACTGATGACTGCTAAAAATTGTAGCATTTGTTGTCTTATTATGTGATTTTAGTAAAATGAGGAAGTTGTTACACTTTTATGTTTTGGAAAAGCCTATTGCAGGGAGAATGAATATGGTATTTGTACAGATCCAAACTCAAGAATACAGAGATGAGACTGAACATGTCAATGTGAACCAAAACACGAGGGGCATAAACGACGATTGAGCTTGCAGAGGAGCAATGTATCTCATCTCCACTGATTTGGCAATGCAGAAGTTGAGAAACTTGATTCCCAAAGTGATGGTGCGTTCTTGAACACTTCTTATTACTATATCTGCAAATTCCATACACAGAACTGTGTACGTAGTTGCATTTTCTTCAATCTTGAACCCATTCAGTGTCACATCCCAATTTTAGGGTAAGTCGGGTTTATTACTATTTTATAAAAATATTTGTAGCGGAAGTAAATAATAAAATAATGAAAAGTTTGAAAAGTTTAATAAAGAGACGTGACTTTGTTTAAAAATTTAAACCTATCTCAAAATTTAATAAATTAAAAAGTACATGAATTAACTTTCAAAATGAAATAAGGGTTTAAAATAAAAATCATATCTATGTCTACTATCTCAGAAAGTTTTATAAATAAGTAAACTAGTCCAAATAAATTTTATAAAGTGTTGTCATCCACCGCTCCTCCTCGCCACCGGCTCCTTAATCCGAAAATGTTAAATAAGGGGTGAGCAAACCACAACTCAGTGGGGACAAGTTTGTCAAAACTAAATACAATAAGCAATTAATCATCAATTCACGTTAACATTTATAATATCATTAATTCAATAAAACACATTAAACATGTATACCTTGATATGTAATAGTTCAATATCATCACCTCGTTTATAAAGGTCAGAAGACCTATCCTCGTTTATAAAGGTTATATGACCTATCCTCGTTTATAAAGGTCAGAAGACCTATCCTCGTTTATAAAGGTTATGCGTGTGTTTATTTTACTAGGAGAAAATATTTATGTAATTTGATTTATAGAAGTCACGTATAAAGAAAATATAATAGAATTTATGTTGAGAGATTTAGGAGATAAAGACTTAGATACATATGAAATTACCTATTCAATAAAAATGTTTATAGTTTATCTCAAGGAAAGATATGATACCCTTAAATAGTGGAATTTTAACTGGTAGATAACCGTAAAAATATTTAGTTTGTTTCAATATATTATAATATAATTTGATTTCAATTATTCAAAGTTTGAAATTAGGAAATATATCTTGACTTAAAGTTTATATTCTTGATTAGCAAACATAGACATTCACGTGACACACGTGTGTGTGTATATATATATATATATATAATTTTATAACAATTAAAGAAAATACATATTAATATCCACAAATAATTCACTTGTATTCATATATTTACCGTATATATACATACGTTTACATGTATAAAAAAAAACAACTCATTAATATATAATTATATATAGTGAATATTTTATTTAAATCCTCTCAATTAATTAAATAATGTTTCAAGTAATACTGTAGCTCTAATATATCTTATGCATTTTATAATACATGATAAAATTATGGGGTGTTACATTCAGCCTTTGTTTTAACAGGCATTGTGTGTGTGTAAATATGTTAGAATGAAGAAGAGTTGGATGTTACCTTGTGATAATTGAGTCATATCTGCTGCAATATTGAATGCTAAAAAAGCAAGCCCAAAGAATTAAGACGTTATACGAACATGAACTTTTCTCCATCTTTTGAGTAAATGGGAGTTTTGGTCCCACCAACCACGCCCCCTCAAATTTTTGGTCCTATGACTTTCACATTTAGTACCAATAGGTTAAATTTTATCACATTTGATCCCACCGTTAAGTCAGCCGTCAGTCAGCTGTTAACGTTTTTGGTCCCGTTAATTCTTCTTTCTTTTTGGAGCGGCTTCTGCTGAAATAATCTTCATTACATCACAAAAAATTATAATTAAGAAAATAATTAAGCATAAATTTATAGTAAAATAATAGAATCAATGTCTGGTCTAAGAATCGCCGGAGAATGAAAACCCCTTATCGCCGGAGAAATTGAATCAGATTATACACACCAAATTATCTATCGAGCCATGAAAAAAATTCAACAAAAGACAGAAATTATCCCTAAAAAATAATAATGACAATATTAATGAACAAGGATAAAGAAAATTCAGAATAAGGATAATCCATGAACTCATCGTCTTCATTATCTGCCCATTCCATTACAGAGCTACTGCAACTACTCGAAGAATTCGCTAAGAAAATGACGAACTTCTTCCTCCTCCTCTTCGCAGCAAACCCCCTTTCGTCTTCTTCTTCATCTTCTTCTCCTCAAATCCCAGCCCCAATGAACTCGATCTCGATACTCTCGCTTCCCCCTGAATTTTCAATTCAGATGCTTAATTTGTAAAACTCTGTTGTTATCAAAACTTACATATAACCTCAGACCCTTCACTAATCTGCACTCGATCGAGATTTTCCTTTCCTTGCCGCCAATTAGGGCTTTCGTGGAGTACGGTTTTGTACCGTAAACAGTAAACATGTTCTCTCCTCAAAATCACGGGCAATTCAGAATTCTGACAATCCATCGAAAAAACGATATCGTGTTTGTATTCGAGCGGAGGAAGGGGATCCCAATGGATCTGGAGCGGCGGAGGTCGCCGCCCAAGGAGGCGGAGGAAGAGGAGGGGGAAACGCAAGAACAGGGGCGAACTTTGCCGCAATTAGGGCAAAGTGTGTCGAGGCGATCGCGAAGGCAGGTTGGGCAAATTCCGACGATGGGCGGATGGCCCTCTCGAAAAAAGACCTGGCCGCCTTCTTCCCCAACGATGGCGGATGGCCCTCGCCGCCTTCTTCATCGATCGGTTGTGGATTTTGGTTTTTTTAATTTGAGAATTTTGGCAGATCTTAGGGTTTTGAAACGATTTGAGATTTTTGTTAAGGGTGAACTTTGATTTGTGGGTGAAAATTAATAATTGACGGCCACGTGATATGCACATGCGTCTTTCCGTTAAAATTTAACGGAGTTGGGACGAAATTATAAAATTTGCACAATACTGGGACCAAATGTGATAAAATTTAACCTATTGGGACTAAATGTGAAAGTCATGGGACAAAATATTTGAGGGTGCGTGGTTAGTGGGACCAAAACGACAATTTTCTCCCATCTTTTTGTCGGAATCAGAATCTACCCAGATGAACTCCATTTATTCCTTTATGATCACTCTTGATTGACTGTGTTTCTGATGTGGTCTCTGTGTGGCTATTCATCAACGTGACTATTTATAGTAGGTACATCATCTTTGAAAATGGTCACGTACCCATTTTAAGTGTCAACTTGTTCTGTATTTAAATTGTTTAATCATTCGTAAACTGGGATTAATGATTTCGTGCTACAGTAAACAAGATTTACATAAATAAGAAGTAGCAGAACAATTCTTGGGCGTGCAAGGGTCAACTTTATATTACTATAGTCTATACATATATATAAATAAAACAGATTCCAAAAAAAAAAAGCAAAAAAAGCTTGGAGAAAACGTTTCTACCAGGATTGAAAGGGCCCAGTTGGTTGTAAATGTGAAAAATAACTAAAATGACACATATTTTGGAACGGGGTGTATTGCCAATTTTAGTGTAGGGTCCAATTTGGACGAAACTTGTGAAATTTTGGTGACTTTTGACAAACCAGTGTAAAAAAATGTTACAGAAATTTGAAAAATAAATTGTTGAAAAAATATTCAAATTTCGGTTTGTCGAAAAATTGTGTTTATTTTTTAAAAAAATACGAAATTTTTAGATTCAAAATTTATTCTGAGTTTCTCGACATGGATTTGTTGAAAAAAGACTCAGATCTCGACACTGTTAATAAAAAAAACTCAGATTTCGACACTTGTTTATCGAAAAAATATTTAATAATGTTCGCTTGTCAAATTCACTCTGTCGTCTATGTTTTAACCATTGAAGAGACATTGTTGTTTTGAGAGGTCCATTGCTATGTGCTAACCCCTTTAAACTAAAAGGACATAGTGAATATTTCTCAATCATATTAAAATAATAAAGAATGATATGAGGTGTATAACAATGTTGGAGGTGCAAATATCAGTATCCAATGCATAACAAATACTCTCTGTCCCATAACTGTTTGCACCATTTTATGGATGAGTTTGACTATTTACACCTCCATTTTAGATAGATGCACTCCCTCAATCAGTTTATTAATAAAATAATAGGGCAAAAAATAAAAAAACACCCTTCACTAAAATACAGAATACTAGATGCACCCCCTGTTGTCATTCCTTTCACCTTTCAACTCAATCACTACTTCCGGCCGCCGCGGGCACTATTTCCGGTGACCACCAAACAAAAAAAAATTCAGAAATTCCAATATATACTTGAAAAAATCACAATTTTTTTTATAAATTCCGACCAACCAGTGTCGCCCATATACCCTCCCGTCGAAAACGATTTGTCAACCAGTTTCGACCATATATTGTCAACCAAATACACCCTCGTCGGCAACAATTTGTCGGCGACGGTGTATTTGGTCGACAATAAACTGTCGAGAAAAAAAAAGGGTTTCTGTACTGCAGAAAACCCTAACATAAAAAAAAAGCGGCGGCCGACATTTTACCAAGCAACAGTGGCCGGATGTGAGTGAGGGGAGAAGGGGGTGGTCGTGAGATGGGGGCCGTGGCCGACCTCCATGGCGGCCGTGGCCGACCTCCATGGCGGCCGTGAGAACATAAAAAAAAATTAAAAACTCTACCTATTAGCCTCAACGACGACGACAGAATGACGGACAGCGACGTTTGGATGGATGTGGCTGGGCGGCGGGTTGAGACCGCCATAATCGAGGGTGAGGGAGGTCGTCGAATGGGGAAGAGGGGACAAAAACACAGAAAAAAAAAGGTTGGGCCACGTCGTCGGGTAGATGGGGGAGGGAGGCGGGCGGACGAGGGAGCGCGGCGGCCGGCGTCGAGGGAGAGGGAGCGCGGCGGCCGGCGTCGAGGGAGAGGGAGCGCGGCGGCCGGCGTCGAGGGAGAGGGAGTCCGCCGGACGAGGGGGGGATAAACATAGAAAAAAAAGGGGCGGGGCCGCCGCGGCGGGGCCACAACCTAAGGTGGATGGGGTGCGGCGGCCGGAGGCTGGTGTCAATTGGTTGGTGGGAGAGGGAAATGAGAGAATGAAGATGATGGGGGAAATTAGATTTTGGTGGGGGTGTGGGTAGCAATAGATATTTTATAGAAGAAAGAGCATTTATGACAATTAATGAAGGTGTGATCTGATTTTAGGGGGAGTGCATCCATCTGAAATGGAGGTGTAAATAGTCAAACCCTTTATGGACACATAAACTAAGAAAAATGTGTAATGAGTGGAGAAGTGTTGAGGGGTAATTTTGTAAACTTTTATAAATAAAGTAAAGTGGATGATTGAATTGAAGATAAAAGTAATGACATTTTGTGTAAATATACGAATATTGTGAGGGTGGAGTTTATAAAAATGTTTCATTTTTGGGAAGTGCAAATAATTATTGAACGGACGAATAAAAAAAGTGTTCAAACAATTATGAGAAGGGAATAGTAATTTCTAATTTTGTTTCTCTATTTTTTTTTCGGTTGGTTGGGGAAATGGACTAGCTTAGGCGATGAATAAGGGCAGGGGACAATTTAAATTTTCACAATAAAACTTAACATGAACGTCATACAATAAAATTTTGTAATAATACAGTACAAACATAAAATGTGTCAATTTGAACACTAAATAATATGACATCTTAAGGGAAAATAAAATAAAAATAGAATTCAAACTATTATATTATACATCCATACAAGTACATAACATGACTTGATAAGAAAAATATATATATATTTTTTTTATAAAATTACAAAATAATAAGTCAATCATCGCTAAAACTTTTATGCAAATTTGCAACAAACCATGGTCCATGCAAATTGACGCATTCAATTTGCTCCAACACTGGCGCATATGTATTGCATTGTGCTATACATTCTTCTCTCACACTTTAAAGTTTAATTCTCATGTCTAGGGTTGATAATGGGGTGGGTAGAGTACTTAGATACCCGGATCCGTATCAATTCATAAATGAATTGGGGTGGAGTCAGTGACGGATCCAGAATTTAGAATTTGGGGGTACGAAAGATATTAAGTTTAAAATTGGGGGTACAATTTTGATTATCTAATTTTTTTTTTTTGAGACATTATTAATTTTTTATTTTTTTTTTACATAAAAAACATTTTAAAAAAAGAATATAACATAAAATTTAGATTTTTATTTTATACGGAGTATTATCTTTTATCAATTTATATTGATCTAAAAAATATATGAAGTTGAATTATTGATATATATATATATTAAAAACATGCCAAATATAGAAATATATTACATTTATATGTATAATATATATAAAAAATAATATTAAAAACGAGTCACAGATCCAGGGCATGGGACGAGAGTGATACTCAGACCCACCCCATTTCACTAAGGGTCCGGAGTGGGGAGACCCAAATGGTACGGGGCTGGTTGAAATTTTCATCTGGACTCATGCCTCAATCTCTCTTTTCTCTTGCCCACGAATTCAGAAATTGACTTGGTAACCGATTTGACAAAGTTATGATTGACTGGGTATTTGGAAAAGTCAATTTTTCTTAAAAATTTCTTGTTACAATTGTTGATAAATCATTTTTTGAGTATATGTCTATATTCGCCTTCGATTTCTGTTCGATTTAAAAATTTCATCTTTAAATTAACATGAAAATAGGTCAGTTAGGAACAAAATAAATCTATATTAACAAGCTTTCTATGCACATGGTGCACCAACACTCGTCTCTTGTATACATTTTAATTACTAGTTTATACGTTTTAATTGAAGTTGATACATGTTTTAATATGCACAACTAATATTGTTCAAATGAAAGGTAAGAAAATCTACTTTGTCATATATTGTTTTGTTACTTTAATTTACAAGTTTAAATTAAAGTTAATACTCCCTCCGTCCCAGGATTTTATGCACACTTTCCTTAACGGGCGTCCCAACATTTTTTGCACACTCCAAAAAAGGAAACAATAATACCAATAATACCCCTCCTTTATTTTACCTTTAATCAAATCTCTTTCACTTTAATCTAGACACGCGCAAAACCGAACCGCCAAACCGGCCAACCGGCCAAACCGCCGGTTACGGTTTACAAACCGAACCGTAACCGAAAAATGGCGGTTCGGTTACGGTTCAACATTTTGACAAACCGCAAACCGCCGGTTTGGCCGGTTTTGGCGGTTAACCGGCGGTTTGGCGGTTTTTTATTAAAAAAAAAAATTAATAATAATTTTTTTAATACACAATTCTTCTATTTTTGATGTATAAATTTAAGTTATATAATTTTTATTCAATTCTAGTAATGTATTTTCTAAAAAATGAGTTAAAACGAATAAAAAATGAACGAAAACGGAGTGAAAACGAGCGAAAACGGAGATAATATTTAAAAAAAAAAAAACCCTAAACCGCCAAACCGGCGGTTTTCAAACCGAACCGCCGGTTTGAAAACCGTAACCGTAACCGGCGGTTCGCGGTTCGGTTACGGTTCGCCGAAACCCCAAACCGTAACTGCCGGTTTCTAACCGAAACCGGCGGTTTGTAATCGTTGCCCATGTCTACTTTAATCAATGAATTACCAATAATACATCTCCTTTATTTATCTTACACATCACTTTATTCCATTTTCTTAATTTCCGTGTCGGTCAAAGTGTGCATAAAATCATGGGACGGAGGGAGTATCACGTTTCAATTAAAGTTGATGTCATACATGTGTTTAGTTACACGATGCAACTGGTGCATAAGTGATCAATTCAAACTACACGTGCATAAGTGATCAATTCAAACTACACGCCAATTAAATTTGTCATACAACTTATTTTGAGTAACACCCTCGCATACAACATATTTGTTCAGTGTCCTGTCAAAAAAAAACATATTTGTTCAGTGTTGTTTCTAATTAAATGTACATTACAAATATGATTAAATTAAAAAAGGAATATATGTTTTTCTAATATTTTAATATGATAATACATTAGTAATAAAATTTAATAGATGTATCATTCAATATTTTTCTGCTTAGTCGGGAAACAAGCTTATCTAGGGCTACGCAAGATGAGGAGGTACATACAGTATTGATGATCCTAAGTCGGTTATAATTACAACTACATCTGTTTCATTGGGGAATAATTTTAGGCATTAGCAGTTGATACTTCGATTCACACCGATGAGGACGATATTGATGATTTGGGGGCATTGGCAGATGATACTTCGGCTCACACCAATGAGGACGATATTGATGATTTGGGGCACTGGCAGATGATACACCAGATCACACCAATAAGGACGTTATTGATGATCCCAAGTCAGTGCTAGTTATAGTTAACTACATTCGTTTCATTGAGGAACACTTTTGAGGCATCAGCTGAGGACACACCGGATCACATCGTTGAGCAATATGTTCCTCTTCGATTTTCCATCAGGGAAAGGTGTGAATGGACTTATGCATCACTCAGAGAAACAACCAACGAACCCTTTGTCGTTGGTTCACGCAGTTCTGGTTCTTCAGAGCTCAAAAATGTGGTCCATCACATCAAACGTTGGTAGGATGCGTTTGATGACTCTAATTGATTTTATCATGGAACATTTAGTTGCTTACATTTTGCTTTATCATTAGTTTAGACATTGATGATTAGAGGAGTGTACCTTTTTCCTTGACCTCGAGTTTTGTCCATATGGAGAGTTTTCTCAAACAAGGTTTTAACAACACTTCGGTCTTTGGCTCGATCAGTGAGCTTATGGTTTCATGTTCTCTTTTTCTTTTACACATCATACCTTTTATTGTCTTAGATCATATATTAAAGATAAGATTGAAGAAGGCAAAAATCGGTAATTGATCGATTTGACACTATTACTTAATTTTTTTTCCACCTTTAAATGCAATTTCCATCATTTAAACGAGAGAATTTGACCAAAAAAAAAAAAAACATTGTATATCCGTAATAAATTTATGTGTATTGCTTAGAGCTTCATTCCCGCCCGACTGGACATGATCACCCAAATGGACTCCTATCCTATATCAATAAAAAAAGTAAAAAAATAAAACTAAATATCTACGTTTAGTATTAAAAAAAAGTCGCCGCCAAAATTGATTTTTCATATTAAAAAAAAAAAAACCTAAAGAGATCAAATCAGGTCGGCTGGCGCCAAGCCAATTTTTAGCATAGAGATTGATTAAAGATATGAAAAAATGAAAGATTAAACCTTACCCAGGTGATCATATTCATAGTCGGTCGGTTTGCGAATTGCGATAATATAGATAAATTTCCATTTCCCCTTATATTTTTTTTGCAGTAAATATATTATCTGAATTTCTTTCTAGAGAAGAAAAAAATGGCGTCATTCTCCGGCAGCAACCGACCATACACATACGCACCATCAGCGCCACCGGCAGACGAGCCCCAGGTCGCTTACCCATACCAATCCTTTCAACCTCCACCAAATCCCTCCTTGCCCTATGCCCCAATCGCCAACACCAGCGGTAGCTCCTTCGGCTCGGCTCCCCAAGTTTATGGATTTTACAATCATCAGCCGCCGCAGCAGAACGTGTACAGTGCGTTTCCTCCTGGTACGCACCCGGATGTTATCCACAGTTTCCAGATGGTCGATAGGGATCACAACGGATATATTGAAGAAAACGAGCTGAGACAAGCTTTGGCTTGGATTTACCCCAAGTTTAGCCCTAGCACTTTGCGTTTGCTCATCTTTCTCTTCAGGGATCCCCGAGAATCTTCTTTCAGAATTGGTCTCTCTCTCTCTCTCATCTTAACCTAATCTCTAATTTTATCTTCATAAACTCAAATTTTCAATATTAGGTTTCAATTGCCCTTCTGCTAGTTACATTGCTGTTGTTGGTTAACTGCATAATTGCCTTAATTTTGGTCTGCTTATAAATGGGGAATGTGGGAAGTATTCAAGGGCATCCTGTCTAAAATTTCTCAAAATATACTATTTCTATTACTATCTTGGTTTCTGTCTTTTCATCGTTTCAGTTTCTGAATGATGCTATGATACTTATCAACGTATAGTTTGTTTATGTGATTCAATGATATTGATATGTTCACTATACACAGGACCGAAAGAGTTTGCGGCCGTTTGGAGTTGCCTTGGCCAATGGCGGGTGAGTAAAAAATAGTGTTAAGTTTGTGCTCTGTTTTACAACAGGTTATAGGAAAGCAGTATCTTTGAATACTAGATTCCTTATATGCTTTTTTATGATATGCACTATCCAATGCTACCAAAAATGTACAGAACTTCATTTAATAATAGCTTAAGAAATATTTTTACTTGTTACCTGAAGGTGATCCAGTATCGTTGAAATCTTAGTTTGATATTCCGTATCTTATATAGACATGCTGCAGAAGATCCCATTCTTCCAAACCTGTTGTGGTGGCTCTAATGGGCTAATTCCTATTTCCATGCTAATTTTTTTAATTTAGGTTTCCACTGATTGAATGTTTGCATGGACTAATATGCTTTGTATGGTTCTTTTCGGTGACTTAGTAGTTTTGTTTAGAATTCAATCAGTGTGCTTTCTGTACGCACCAGTGAAAGTTACAAAGATTAAGTCCTGGTTCTAAAATGATACATAAGTAAAACTGCATTAGAAATCTGGATATGGAATTATGGATGTAGCTGTGGGTGGCTCTAATGGGCTAATTCCTATGTCCATTCTAAATTTTTTAATTTAGGTTTCCACTGATTGAATGTTTGCATGGACTAATAAGTCTAATATGCTTTGTAGGGTTCTTTCCGGTTACTTAGTAGTTTTGTTTAGAATTAAATCTGTGTGTGGTTTCTGTACGCACCGGTGAAAGTTACGAAGATTAAGTCTTGGTTCTAAAATGATATGTAAGTAAAACTGCATTAGAAATCTGGATATGGGAATTATGGATGTAGGCATAATTAGAAACATGGGCTTACTTTTCTATATCAGACCTTTTCATAATTAGAAAGAATTTGGTAGAGTAGAGTTGCCTTTGCAGGCACAATTTGTATGTTCTTGATTGAACACTACTGAGACTGTGGGTGGCTCTAATGGGCTAATTCCTATGTCCATGCTAAATATTTTAATTGAGGTTTCCACTGATTGAATGTTTGCATGGACTAATAAGCTTTGTAGGGTTCATTCCGGTGACTTATAGTTTTGTTTAGAATTCAATCAGTGTGCTTTCTGTACACACCGGTGAAAGTTATGAAGATTAAGTCCTGGTTCTAAAATGGTACATAAGTAAAACTGCATTAGAAATCTGGATATGGAATTATAGATGTAGGCATAATTAGAAACATGGGCTTGCAGACCTTTACATAAATAGAAAGAATATGGTGGAGTTGCCTTTGCAAGCCCAATTTGTGTGTTCTTGATTACTGAGACTCTGGGTGAATTTATCAATGTCTAATTATATCTGGAAAGATTCAACTTTAATTACCTCATCTTTGTCCTAGAGCTAAGCAATTGAAATGTCTGGTGCAACACATTGAGTTGAATGCAATCCCAAATTCCCGATCTCTTTACTAGTGAGCTAGAGTTTAAGGAAATCCTAAAGAAAATAGAGTACTTTTAATATTTCTGAGTTTAATGTGACGTCCAAACTTTCCATGAACCTGGTTTAGAAAAGATTATGCATCAATAGAACTGGGATAGCAGTAGGAGACACTATGTGTTACTCACATCATTACTAAGGAATTTCAAACTGTGAAACTGGTAGTATGCAGATGACAAAATGCATCTTGACAGAGATTCGTTTTAATGCCTTATAATGCATTTTGTATTAGAAAAAGTTTCTAGGTGAATTGATGAGAAGAATGATAAAATATCACATCTCTTGACATCTGAGCATGCCTTTGTCTATAGATAGATATTATTGACTGCTACATCTGCAAAAACATTTCATATCTAAGATTTATTTACTCTCTTTTTCTTGATGTGTTCAGTTGTCTGCGTTGTTATGTAATCGTTGGGTGTCTAACGGTCTAACCCAAAGATGCTCAATTATGATTGAACTATATTCTGCTGGGAAACCCCACCAGGGTAGGGAGTGCACAACATGATTTAATAGCATTGATTCTTTCCATGTATTTTAGGGCATTTTTGAAAGATTTGACAGAGACCGAAGTGGGAGAATTGATGCTGTGGAATTGAGGGATGCCCTATATAGTCTTGGATATGCAGTACCACCTTCCGTTCTGCAGGTTCTGATTTCCAGATACGATGATGGCAGTGGACGAAGGGTAGAGTTGACTTTTGACAGCTTTGTCGAGTAAGCTCCTTTTCCTATGAAATTAGGAGGCAATTTATTTTATTTTGTCCAGCTGTATCTTTAATGGCCTTCTTTTTTTTTTCAGGTGCGGGATGATTGTAAAGGTGAGCAACAATTTCAACGAAATAATTAACCCTGAATTCTTTATAAGGATTCTTGTTGCCCACGAGATATTTGCACAAATTTACTGCTAGATTTTTACGTATTCAGTGGTTTTTTTCCCTTCAATCTAGAAATTAAGGTGCCAGTTTTAATATCATCTTTTGTCGTTACACTTTTTTTTAATCCATTTTCAGGGTTTGACGGAAAAATTCAAGGAAAAGGATCCACGTTACACAGGGTCAGCAACATTAACTTATGAAACATTCATGTCCATGATCATTCCTTTCCTTGTTGCAGATTAGCATCTGAATTGAATAGTTCCACCAAAAACTGGATTTGATTTGGTTTTTGCATGGTTTGAGGAAATGCTCTGTACATGTTATAGGGAAAAAAAGGTACTTTTCTGTGTTGTTTGTGGTGTAATATCACTGAAAGCTGTATATCATGTTAATATTGATCTTTGTATTAAACTATATTCATCCATCTCTTTCCGTTTCCATTCGTGTAATAATCGATTTTTTAGGACTATGCAAATGTAAATAATCTTGATGTTGGAAGTTGGCAACTGTACAATATATGGGGTTCTTTTTGTACATGAGAATCTACTTCCACTTACTCGGCAATACACACACATATATTATGTTTGAATTCATGGTATAGTCGGTGTAGTTTACTCGGTGTTGCATACTCTTGAATACTTTATACGAAGTTTAGTTCTTGATATAATCTGGGCCTAGGATCATTTGAACATGAAATTAATACATGTCTGATCTCTGTGTTGGAGAACATAGTTATCCTAACCTTCTCCTTTGTCGTGTTTGATTCATGTGCATACTTTTAAAGCACTGTTTCCTGCTACATTAATGGAGTACTTGAGTCATCACTACATTGCACATGCTAACCAGCTATGCAAGGGCCCAAATTCGTCTGCTTTTATTTTTGGAGGAATTATATCTATATCTTCTTATAGATTTTTTGCTTCATCTGTTACCATTTCAAGGATATTTCTTGTATTTCTCTGTTACACTTCCATGTATAAAATAAAAGGAGCAGAAAGGTTATAGTGCTGAAAGTTGGTTAAACTTTTGCTTTGAACATTACAATGAAAAGAATAGCTACGTTGTTTATGTTTTGGTCTAATCATAAGTAGGGAAAAAATTATTGTACAAAGTATGATAAAGATAAATTGATCCTTGTTTATTTTCATTAACCATAAATTTTTTTGAAACAAATATTCCCTAAAATTAGTGGCTAAAATGTAAATATTTAAAAAATAACTCAACTTCAAAGAGAATTGATGAGTTTTGAGGTTTATTGCATATGTACAAGATGATGTGAACAGATATTTATTTTAGTTTGATTGAATAAATAAAAAATTAAATTAAAAAGATGTGATTGAATGGAAAGTAGGACAGATAATGTGAAGAGGGTTAAACGTTGCAAACTTTGCTACTTCCAGTGATGGCCTACAATTATTTATTTGAGTTAAATATTCAGTGTTTTTTATGCAAAAAAATGAAGGACACCAAATGTGTGATCGAAATTCACACACAAATCATGTTCAAATTTCTATAATTAGTTGAGATATTTGTTTGTCCGGATGGGAATCACCAGCTGGCTCAATTTCTTTATTTCCAGTTTCTATGAAATGAATTATGCGTTCAGCAAAAATGTATCTGAATCACTAAGTATACAAATCCCCAATTTAAGTAAAAAATTGTTGTTATCGCAAAATTTCTTCCAGCACTGATGAGTAGTAAGTAGTTTAGCTTCTCCTGCAAATATAAAATTCCGGTCATATAAACGCGTGAAGCAGCGCACGAAAACTATCAAATATGGCCTATGCACGAAAACTATCAAATATGGCATATTCTTACTATAATTGCTCGATATTACCAGGTTTAGCCTAATATTTTGCAACAATTGTATTCAATAATATGTTTTTCAATAGCTAAAGTTATCCAAACTAGACAAAAGGGATTCTTATGAGTTAGCTGATGATAGCTAAAACGTGTCCTAATGAAGCATCACTAAATTAGTATTTGTCGCATTATCTTTGATTGCTTAGAATTTAAAATAATTTGTTAGGTGAAAAAATCTGGCTAGTAGCTAATCATCCCATGAATTAATAAAAAATGGACTTCTATCAATCTTTGATCCGGAAAAAGAAAAACAAACAACATTCTGAAATGTCTCACCTAAGTAGCTTAGGGTTTCGGGGCGTTTTCAAACTCTACCAAATGAGTCCGAATCTTTTTTTTTTTTTTTTCAAAAGCTACTCCTCAAAGCTTTTGAAAAAAAAAAAGATTTTAGAAGTGGGGCTTCAAATATTAACATCATCTCCAGTAGATATTGGGAGATAGCATAGAAAAAAATATTCCAGACAACTCTACACTCAAAATGTGAAGGAAAATGTCATCACAAGTGGGGCCCTTGCAACTAGAGACGAAAATGGTCGGTTTTCGGTTTTTCAACAAATAGAAGGTGCTGAGTGTGATTGAGGCATCTTTCTTGATCAAAGGGGGAAATGATATTTGCGTTGAAGGTATGAAGCTATCTATCATAGTAATAGTAATGCATTATTGCAAGTTGAAATTAATTAAGAATGATGGAGACCCCTTACCGATCTCCACTTAACACTAATGTTATAAGGAATCCTAAAAATTAGGTAATCAATCAGTTGCTTTTGGTCACCATCTATTATCATCAGCAGCATGCAGTAGGTTTGTTGACAATGCCCTTACGACAATATATCGTAATTACTCCAAACATGCAAATTCATTTTCCTTTAAATCAAACTGTTTTTATCCATATAAATGCATTTGCACTTCTAATAGAGTATTTTCAAGTAATGTGTAGGTAGTACAAAGAAAAGTATTGCTCCATTTGTAATCTGAAATTGCATAGTTCAAATCAAAGTACCTCCAAATTTTGAATTTAAGCTGTTTTCTCCATCCTCCCCTTCTCGATTTTGGCCGATGGGATAAATTATTTGCTATAACAAACATAGGAACAATGCTACTGGAAGGAGAAGCAGATTTAAGAAACAAATTTCCTGAAATGCAAGAAAAAATAACATTAGATTCATTGACTAATCTATGAATATGTAGAAAAGGCACAATTTATTAAAACATCCACTTACAATTTTCTTTGAAGCTGAATACTCCATTTGAGGAAGACTATTATAACCTTGTAGCCCAATATTATACACTGGAGTACCATTAGGATAAAACAACCCATAATTCCTCTCAGACACGGGGCCGGGTTTCAGATTCTCATTAAAAAGCGCGAATACAAAAATGTCGACTGGAACTGATGGTTTTGCTGGTGTCCCCTCACTTTTTCCTATTCGTTTCAGCAAATTGCTATTATACAATCTAGCATTTTCCGGGGTTGCCCCTACCTCGTCGGGGTCCCCTTGCGAAGGCCAGCCTGTCTCTGAAACCTTAACTTGAATATCATTATGTCCCATTGCTTTAATCGCTGAATAAACCGCATCAATTTGTGCAAACAACATGTTATCATAATGCAAATTGGAAGCTGGATCGATCATACCACGTGTAGGCTGAAAAAGCGCGTAGTCAAGTGAAATCTGCTCGGGATTGTCCTTATAAGCGAAGAAGGGATACGCATTTATAAGAAACGGGGAGTGAGATTGTGCATGGAAGTTGAGAATACCCTGCATATACTCTGTGAAATCTTCTTTGAACGAGCCAGCAGAAGGTGGATACGAGCTACTTAAGATAGCAAACGAGTGAGCTGTGGTGACGTATATTTGCTTGCTTAATCCAAGATTTGTGAGAGCTGTGTTTACACTCTGCATAGCTGGCAGGAGATAAGACATCAACTGAGTATTATTACCAGTTAGAACCTCGTTCCCAACGGTGATGCAGTCGATCTTGGTGACAGATATGTAAGGTTTGACATGCTGTTGGACCCAAGCTTGGGCTTGGTCCGGATCACTCATCTTTTGGAGATACTCGTTTCCTAGCCCGATTACAAATTCAACGTCCGTATTGGCGAATGCAGACAACACATTTGGATCCGCATCATATAGTTTGACTCTACTTATGTTGAGGGATCCAAGGAGGGACGAGACACGTGTAGGCGGCGGGAGATTGTTGGCGATTTGTCCGTAATTAATGCCCACTCCAACGGCACGAGAGCTAATAAATGAATCTAATAGTTGAAAAGAGGTAGGATTCATTCAATCAACATAGAAAGATAGATTCAATCTATCAACAATAATAAACCTAACAAACACCAACACTTTGCATCCATAACTATCTCAATCAGTAATCCCCATAATCACTTACTAAGATCTAAACCACAGAATCACAACTTCACAGATCAACTCAACATTTGAAAAATCATTCATAAACCAGGCAAATTCACCCTGCTATCAATTTAACTGCAAGTTTTTCCCTTTTTCTTTTTTGAGTTATCAATTTAGCTGCAACTTTTATTTTTTTGAGTTATCAATTTGACTGCAATTAAAATCCAGAGAAACAAGTAAATCAAGAAAATTCCATCAAAAATAGGAGAATCAACTTGAGACACAAAAAATTAAGGATCAAAACTTCCTTAATAGCTACAAAATCCAAGATCCCAGTTGTTGTATTCTTTCAATTATGCTAAGAATCACCAACAAGAACCCTCCATTCCATTCACATGCAAAACGCATATACGCAGTCAATCTTTAGAACAAATGGGGAATCTAATTATTAATTTGAAAAAATCATGTTAATTGAAATAGAACTGACAAGAGAATAATAAGAAGAAGGGTACCTGAAAAGATGAAGAGGAGGAAGAGAACCCGGGGAAGGGTGGCCATAGCTAAACTACAGTACTACTAGTATTATTCCTATGTGCCAAACTCTCTGCCTTGCCTGGCGGTGCTTTTTTCAAGTATTTATATACTACTAATATTATATAATATAACTATACACACGCCTTTCCTTTTCTTTAATATCCCATTCCCCCTCAAAAAAAATACTCTCACCGTCGCCTATAAGCTTCCCGTTACTTTTTGGAACAGAGATTAAAAAAAGTGATTAAATAATAGATATAGTACAAGTGATGTGATTGGAAGAAGAAGAGAGATAGAGAGAAAAAGTAAAATATAAAGTGATATGTAAGAAAAAATACTTATCAAACAAAAAGATATGAAAAGCTTATAGGCGACGGACCATTTAAAATGGGAAACTTATAAGCTGACGGAGGGAGTATATTAAAAATATTTCATTTTAATATACACACTTTTATAAATAAAAATATTTATTCATTCAATCCACTAATACATTCCTTCTTTCTGTCCAGCTATAACTTTTTCACTTTCTTTTTTTAAATATACAATAAAAAATTTATTTCACCTTTTTTATACTTCTTCTGAAAAGTAGTCACATTTATCTTATATTCTTTGTCCATAAAATGTAGTCTCATACCCTCTATGGAAACTATCACCATTTAATCACTTTATTCACAATAACTCCACAATACCCTACAATACTCTTACTTTATCTACTTTATCTATCATTTGCTTAAAACACTAGCCCCGGACTAGTAAGTATTATTTTCTCTTTTTCAATCACATCATTTATATTATATCTATTATTTTATTATAGTTTATTTTATATTTGTCTATTCCATTTATTTCAAATCAGTTTTCACAATTTTCTTTTTTGTTTATCTCACATTTGTTTTCCTACCAAAAAAATATTTTAAAAATTAAATAATTTTTGCCCTTAAAATTCTCACTTATTTATCTTCCATGACATTATCATTTACGACTTTAATAAATTTAAAAGGACATCAATACTCTTTATCACATTTTTTTCGTTTCTATATCCAAATCAATGTGAGGATAGATTTGAAACAGAAAATTGTTATTTTCTTCTTCTTAGACACGTCATTTAATATATTTATTATTTTATCATATTTTTTACTCAAAATATTTTAAAAAAAACGAGATAAATGAATACAAATCGCACTGGCTACAGTAGTAAGGTAGAGTGTGAAACGAATGAAGTGGCTGGCTGGCTGCTATAAATAATTTTCCTTTTGCGCAAAAATAAATAAAAGGTGCCTAATTCCAAGGATTTTTTATTATTATTATTATTAATCCAGTTGTTTATTTCCACGTAAAAAACGCTCGTAATCTGATTCTTCTTTTTCCTTTTATATACGTGTCGCGTGGATTCCAGAAAGTACAGTTGTTTATTAACAATGTGTCGTCGTGACTATCAATTCCAAAAAAAGAAAATCTGATTTAGATAAGTAGAGATTGAAATAAAAGAGCTATCTTTATATTATTGTCGCAAAAATCTTTCTGTTTAAGATATAATTAGATTCTTATTTTAAATTTAATTATAAATATAAGGGGAATGTTTTAAACTCAATTAAATGTGTACACTTGGAGAACAATTAATACTTTTATATTTTACAATGTTTTAATTTTTTCAGTAAAATTAAAAAAAATTACATGTATTAAAAAAAAATTTACACTATTTGATTCATTTATGTTATCCCCTATAACTTTAAAAAATCTCCTAATTTATAACTTACTTACTTGGGACCTTCTATATATAGTCAGAGTGTCGTAACGTGTCGTAATGACTACCGTAGTCAGTTAATCTAAGCCATTAAAAATCTAATCTAAAGGTTTAGATTTGATGACCTGTTACCTTTTGTAATTTTTACGATATGTATTGTCATAATGTGTCGTAAAGTGTCATAAATTTATATTTTCTATTAAATTAAATTAATTAAAATATATTATTGTAAATTTACATTTTTATCCTTATACAATAAAATAATTTATTACAACAATTATCTACACCCGCTAATTTTATGAGTTCACCCCAAATCAATTTTTACCATAGTTATCTGCACCCATTCATTTTATGAGTTCACCCAAATCATTTTTTACCATAGTTATCTGCACCCATTCATTTTATGAGTTCACCCCCAAATCATTTCTTTTTTACAACGGTTATCTACACCCGCTCATTTTATGAGTTCACCCCCAAATTATATTTTTACCAAAATTATCTGCACCCGCTCATTTTATGAGTTCACCCCCAAATTATTTTTATACCACAATTATCTGCACCCGCTCATTTTATGAGTTCACCCCAAAATATTTTTTTAAAAATAATTACATTTAAAACACTATATTATTTTTTTATTAATTAACACAAAATATAATAAAATCAACCCTAATTTATACATTTACAATCTACAACCGAGTCATTGCCGAGTTACCGTCGATTCACCACCAAATCACTCATATTTTTAGAAAAAAAATCGTAAAAACATAATTAAAAAAAACTATCGAGATTAGGCACAAATTTTAATTTTTTTTTCTTTTTAATTTTTCTTCCCATTTTCAATTTTTATTCCAAACTTTTTATTTCTTCGTTTTTTTGTTTCCTACTTTTTTTTCATTAGTATATTTTTTAGTTTTAATACAAAATAATATTATATGTATGATTTTATTATAATCCCTCCGTCCCAGTGAAAACTCCTCATAAACTTCGGACATAGAGGTTAAAAAATATGATATAATAAGTGGATGTATGAGAGGTGATGTGATTGAGAGAGAGAAGAATATAATGAAATGTGAGAGGGAATAGTTTGGCAAAAAAGGAATGAGTAACTTTCATTGGGACAAACGAATAAGGAAAGTTGGGTAGTTTTCAATAGGAAGGGGGGAGTAGTCGGTAATACAACAAGTAATAACCAGTAATACCATAAACAGTAATCAGTAATACCATTAACAATAATTAGTAATACCACGAACATTAATCAGTAATACCATTAATATTAATCAGTAAAATTTTATACAATAACAAATAATTTCACACATCTAATTATATTCAATAATACAAAAAATAATTATCAGTAATACCATGAACAGTAAGTAGTAATACCATGAACATTGAATAGTAATATCTCATACAATAACAAATAATTCCACAAATCTAATTATATTCAATAATACCAAAAACAATTATCAGTAATACCATAAACAATAATATATAATATCTTAAAAATAATAATAATCAGTAATAAATAATTTCACATAATCAGTAATACCACAATTAATAATCAATAATCATTAATATTAATTCAATAGTGTATTAATAGTAATACCGCAATCAATAACTAGTAATACCAGTATCAATAATACCAATAACAATAATACCATAAAAAAAGTGGAGAGAGTGCAGATCGGGGTCTACTAAAGAAAATAGAGGGGGCACATTACCAAGCCCAATTGAAGGAAACCATTGTCCAATGGGAGGGCACCCTAGGTCAGTAGTCGTCGCTTAGGATTTCATCAGTAAGGTCACCGGCTCCGAGTGTCGTCCGGTCAGAGATCCATCAACAACATACTCACAGTCCTCCGTCGGGCCGTCGTCAGCCGGAGGAAGAGGCTGCGTCGTCGAGGGGGTGGTCGGGCATGGTGATGGCTGGGTCACCCGCCGACATGCATGGATTTTTGGCAGGTCCTTTACTCATCAAATTAAAATTAAAATTTAGGTGCACCGCCGATCGACTTTAACAAAATTATACCTATAATATTATTTTGTATTAAAATTTAAAAAATACACATGCAACAAATGGAAAAGAAAGACAGGAAAGTTTAAAAAGGAAAAGAAAAAAAAACAAGGAAATAAAAAATTTGAAAAAAAAAATTGAAAATGGGAAGAAAAAAGAAAATAAGGAGGGGGAAGAAAAATTAAAAAGAAAAAAAATTGAGATTTGTGGCTAATTTTGATAGTTTTTTATTAATTATATTTTTACGCTTTTTTTTTAAATATGGGTGATTTGGTGGTGAATTGATTTTTTAGAGTTTATTTTATTTTGTGTAAAATAATAAAAGGATAATATAGTCTTTTAAATGTGATTATTTTTTAAAAAATATTTTGGGGTGCACTCATAAAATGTGCGAGTGCAGATAACCGTGGTAAAACAATAATTTGGGGGTGAACTCATAAAATGAGCGAGTGCAGATAATTATAGTAAAAAATAATTTGGGGGTGAACTCATAGAATGAGCGGGTGTAAATAAATGTTGTAAAAAAAAATGATTTGGGGATGAACTCATTAAATGAGCGGTTGCAGATAATTGTTGTAAAAATATGTTTAGGTGGTGAATTCATTAAATTAGCGGGTGCAAATAATTGTAGTAAAAATATGATTAGGGGGTGCACTCATTAAATTAGTGGGTGCAGGTAAAATATAAATAAAATTAAAAAAGAAGGGTAATATAGTAAATAACAAAATATAATTTAAATAATGCTAAAAATAACTGAAACCTGTATGACAGGTAGCAGGTCGTTTTTACGGGTACGACGCCACATGGCGCGATTCGACAAAGTGACTGCGTAGTCACTTTGTAAAATGTGACTACCGTAAGAATTGCCCAACTTACTTTTATTAACTAATCTTCTCTCAAAGTAAATCTTTTATCTATACAAACTTGTCATGTATATAAAGATATTTATTTTTTTTCTTTATTATTTAAGGGTATACTTAATACATACTCTTTCATAATTCCAACAAATTTCACGAAAACATCATTTATTAAAAAATGGAGAGAGTAATACTATCCAACTAATACATTTTAATATACTCCCTCTGTCCAAACTTTATAAGTCTATTTTTTTTTTATTCGTTCAAACTTTATATACGAACTTCCATAAATGATACTTCCTTTATCCGTTTATAAACTTCTCATTTTACCATTTTGGTTCATATGCATATAAACTTTTCATACTTTTTTTAATAAATATCTTCTGCATTTATATTCTTACACTTTATGTCACACTTTCTTTCCCTCTCTCAATTACATTACTCTTACTATATTTATTATTTAATGATTTGTCTTAATCTATGTGTCAAAAATAACGAGAAGTTTATAGACGGACAAATGGAGTAATATTTATTTTTCAATAGATAAATACATTTCACTTTTTACTTTACACATTTATTTTATACATAAACAATTACTCCAATATTTAAATGTATAACAAATGATACTTATAAATTTAAATTCGAATGAGTACTATTTACAAATATATTCTAGTTGCACAATAAGTGCATACAATTATTTGTCCAAATAAATGGCGAGAAATGATAAACTCAACTTTTTTTATAAAATTGTACTCCGTAATTCTAAATCTGAAAAATCTTGTTACATGCACCATCACCATACTATGATAAACATCGACATAAATTTCAGCTCATCCAGCAATTATAAACAACTTTGATAACCAAAATTTTAATATATTAATTATTACTAATGAGTCAAAGATTAGATACAGACAATTGAGAGATGTTCATGAACGGAGGAATTTCTTTTTTTTTATATATTTTATTAAAGAACCTACAATCTCTATTGTAGGAAATATTTGACTATGGTATATATTTAAATTAAGTAAATAAAAATTGGGGGTATTTGTTTTGGGATGTTAAGTAGAATGAAATGTAACTTTATTTCAAATCAAATGTGTAAAAATGTGTGATGTTGTATTATAGGATGTACCTTTATATCAAATCAATTAGTAAGAGTGGGTGATGTTGTATTATTATAAAAGTAAAATATATAGATATTTTTAGAGATGAATGTAATTGGATGTTGAAATACAAATATAAAATCTCAAACTAGAACAAGACGAGGAACGTTAGGTCCCACGTCCAAAAGTGTGAGTCTCAAAACAAACATGCCCCCAAGAATCTAACAACTTTGAAACAAAACAAAAAAAAGTTAAGTTTGTCCAGTCCGGTTCAACACAATAGAAACACACGCCCCAAAAAAGATAGGGAGAAATCAGTCTAATTGTATAGGGCGTGGCTAAAGGCACCCAAGGATCCTATGAGGACACCCACACGATGAGGACACCCACAAAACGGATGAGGACACCCACGTGGAAAACTCAAAAATACCCTTCTTCCATTAAAACTATTAAAACCCTAATCTATCAACACATTTGGTACACCCACCCCATTTTCACTCCTCACCTTCCCTCCCACATCTCGTCGCTGGCAGCCTCCGCGGCGCAGCAACGCCTCCCCTCCCCTCCCCACCTCTTCCCCCTCCCAACTCCTCCGCCGGCGCCCACCCCTCCGTTCCGCAGCCGCCCCTTCCACTCCCCGTCTCGCGCACGGTCGCACCCTCCCATCGCCGTCCCACGCACGGCCGCCGCCTCCCCTCCCCTGTAAAAAAAAAGAAAAATCTCACGTGGGTGTCTGCAACCCTCGCCGCCGCCGTCTCTCCAAGCCATCGTCGGTCGTCGGCAGTCGCCTCCCCTCCCCTGTAAATTTTTTTTTTTTTGTCTCCTGTGCGTCTGAAACCCTCGCCGCCGATGTCTCTCCAAGCCGACTCCCAATTCAAGTGGCGTCCGTTCGCGCCCCTCCCCGTCGAGCCACGTCCACCTCCTCACTCCCCCTCCAGGTTCTGTCCCGTCGCCCCAGCCGCGGCGCACGCTGCCGGTAAGTTTAGGTGTTAGGAATGATAGCAAATTTTTGGAAATTAGGGTTTTTAATTTGAGTTTGTTCATTGTTTTTTTTTTGGAACAATTTGCATATGTTCAGGAAAAAGATTCGAACAATTTGGGTTTGTTAAGGAAAAATTTTCGAACAACTTTCATTTGTACGAAAAAACAATTCGAACAAGTTGTTCGATTTTTTTTTTCGCACAAATGAAAGTTGTTCATGATTTTTTTTCGCACAAATGAAAATTGTTGATGATTTTTTTTCGAACAAATTGAAAATTTCGAACATCTTGCCTTTGTTCTGTAAAAAATTTCGAACATCTTACCTTTGTTTTGTAAAAAATTTCGAACATATTATCTTTGTTTTGTAAAAAATTTCGAACATTTTACCTTTTGTTTTGTAAAAATTTTCGAACATCTTACCTCTGTTTTTTGTTGTTTTCTTTTGGAATTTGAATGTTAGTGGCCGTGGGGAAAGATTTTTGAGGACGGTGGTGGTGGTGGGGAAGATTTTTGGGTGGTGTGGGTGGTGGGGAAGCTTTTTGGGTGGCGTGGGTGGTGGGAAATGAAATGAAATGGATGGGTGTACTCATCCATCCTTTATTTTAAAAATATGCAGAAGGGGTACAAAAGACATTTCGCATACCCCTAGTAATAAAAAAAAGTTCATGTGGGTGTACTCATAGGATCCTTGGGTGCCTTTAGCCGCGCCCAATTGTATAATAGGACCCAAAAAGGTTTTACTCATGGTATATCATTAATACTGTATACTTTATCAAAAATATATATATATATATTTATTGTATACTTACATCATCTTCAATGTTGTACCCATTCTCATATACAAAGTAATCCTTCCGTCCATCAAAAGTGTGCTCATTTCTTTTTTTAAGTTTACATTTTTTAAGTTTACAAAAATGTGTTTATTCTATTTAAATAGTTAACTTTTGAATATTTTTTTTTACTTTACTAACAAGATTGAGTATTTATCAAATATATTTTTTACTCATTATATTAAATATATTTTTTATAATTAAAATATGAGTTTTTTAAAAGCATATATAAAAAAAAGTGAGCACACTTTGTGAACAGAGGGAGTATAAATTTGTGTCATTTCATCTGTCACATCAAAAGTAAATTATACCTATCAATTTTTTCCTTTATTTTTCAATTTGTGTATTTAAAAATATAGAAGTTCCACACTTTTTGTACCACCATCTACTCTCTCTCTCCTAATTGTAAAGATTAAAATTGTCAATTGGGGTACCATTTACTCCTAAATTTGTACAGGTACAAATATTTTGTACCAAAAAACTCTCTCTCCTAATTTGTAACTCCTTTCCCATTGAAAAATCTCTCTTTCACTTGGATACAAATTTGTGCCAAATGAGATTTGTACCCATGAACGGTGAATGGAATAGACGTACAAGGATCCCCTCATACACGTGAGAGTCTTGATACATACGTCATAAAAATTATGTCAGGACTTTATGTTAAGTTAGTGGTGCTTGAATTTATGAAGATGTTCATCTCTAAATCTCAATTTTAAAACTTTAGGTGTAAATTTTTTTAAGATAAGTCAGTTAATACAGAGTTTTATTTTGCCTATGGTGAGATTGATTCTCTGAATTAGTCAATCTTTAAATCGAATATTGAAACATAAAAAATTAAATAACACTCTTTACTTTTAATTAACACATTTATTTTATATATAAATAATCAATTTTTTTTTTTTAATTTGTACAAGAGTATATGAGATGAAATTGGCCCTAGGGTGGATGGTGATTGGAATTTATGTGCAAAAAAATCATAAGCATAAAGGCATATACACTACATGCTTTCCCCACCTAAAAGTCTGTCTCTATCATCAGAAAAAAACATGCAAATAAGGGAAACTTTTTCTTCTGGTGGGCCGGTTTGAGGCCCTTTATTCTTATTCTTCCTACAATGTTCTTTGGGCTGGATATGGGCCCATGAGCATATCTATTATTTTAATTACATTTTCTATTCTTTTTCAGGAAAAGGCCAACGTTTATGCCTTTTTAAAAGCTGAAGATATGAAAAACAGTTTCCTGCATTTATTAGTTATTTTTATTTTATTATTTCAGATGTGTTTTTTTTTTCTCAATTGTCAGATTAATGGATTATGAGTCTGAGCTGGATCAATTGGTATACATTTATTTGTTACTTATTGGGCCGATCTATAGGCCCAAACGGAAGGCTCAATGTTGAGCTTTTCATAATATTCCTTTTGAATCACTCAAGTCATTTCAATTAATTGATTTAATTTTCTAGAAATCAACGCCCATATTGAATCTTAAATATCATTCAAATTTCTCTGAATCTTGTTTGACAAAAACATACTCCCTCCATCTTTTAATTAGTGTCATTTTGGCTTTTTTCAACAAATTAAGATTATAAATTATGATCGATATCACCCTTCATTAATTATAACTAATTTTAATATATAATTTTTTTTTAATAAAGAATATAGTTAAGAATGTAGCTAGTATTCATAAATAAAATTAATTTTAGTATAAACAATTTTTGTGGAATTTATTAATGAAAAATATTTATGGTAAATGAATAAGGATAAAATAGTCAAAATTAAAGAAAAAATCCTAGAATGACACTTATTTTAAAATTAGTTAAAAAGCTAAAGTGACACTTATTAAAAAATGGAGGGAGTATATGTATGTGGTTTACAATTCTGCAATCGGCGAACTTCATTAATCTTACCCAACAAATTATAAATGAATCATATATATAAACTTATGCAATTATGTTACATTCATTTGGTATATTATGAGTAAAAACAATATTGGATGTTACCTTGTGTAGGTTGTCAAATTAAGCAAAATGTGCAAATTATACACATGTAAAAGTAAAACATGGATACCAAATAACAAAACTAAATGGCCACGTTCAAAGTAACATGTGATACACATATCATATCACTTGCTTTTACTTAAACATTAATATATAATTTATCAATATGTGGGTATGATTTTTTTTTTTTGGGGGGGGGGGGGGGGGGATTATGGTTTGCGAATTTTCCAACTTTGAAATTCTAGTCCTATTTTCTGATGAATAATTAAATGTATATTTGTTTTGAAATATAATTTTATAGTGTATGATGATTAAAAAAAAAAGTTAATTAATATTGCATTATTATATTCATGTGAGGGTTTGTAATCGAACGGACCGGTCAGTTAGAAACTGTCGGTTTTAAAAAAAAATATTATACACAACTCTTCTACTTTCGAAGTATAAATTTAAGTTGTATAATTTATATTAAATTCTAAATTGTATTTTCTAAAAAAAGAAAGGAGTTAAAACGAGCAAGAGCAAAAGCAAAGCGAAAAAACAAAGCTGGAAAAGAAAAAAAAAAGGGGCAAACTGTAACTAGCTAGTAGCTTGGTTCCGGTTCTAGTTCGGTTTTGATTACATTTTTTGTCAAACCGTAACTGTCGGTTTCTAACCAAAATCAGCAGTTTGTAACCCTTGCACATGTCTAGACTCTAGCATGCATAAGCTCTTATAGAACGGCCTGAATAATAAAGTTGGGCAATATAAATTTATTGAATCATTTTCTACAAGAAGTTTTATTCATTTGATAGCACTTCCAATTCAAACACAAACATAGGAAGAAATACAAAAATGAAATAGGCAGGCAGAGAGGTTGCAAATTGCAATAGAAAACCAGGATTTAAGTTTCATCAAACTGACTAGACTAAACAAGCACACAATGAGAAGAAATGATGATCAATACAAGTCAGTCTCCTTGTGTGTGTGAATGACACAATCCGAAGTGGGATAGGAAACACAGGTGAGCAGGTACCCCTCCTCCATCTGCTTATCGTCAAGAAACGAGCCATCCGACTGGTCGACCTTTCCCGATACCAATTTCCCCGCGCAGGTGGAGCACGCTCCAGCCCTGCACGAGTATGGAAGCTCGACTCCAGCGTTCTCAGCTGAGTCGAGGATGTAAGCATCGTCTGGCGCCTCAAACTCACACTCGTCCCCATCGGGTCCCACCAATTTCACCTTGTATACAGCCATGGCAGATGCTCTGAAATCAGGCTTTGCTTTCAACCCAAAGGTGGTGTTTACAGAACCCAAAGGCAAGGGATACTTAATAAAGGTGCTCTTAAGTTGCTTCTGTGGAGCATTTCCGAACATGCAAATTGTGGGAAGCCTTGCAGTTGCCATAATTTACTGCAAATTGATCACATCCATCATATATTTTTCACAAAGATCATCAACAAACTAAGCCTTATGGATCAAATCTTAAAGCACAAATTCATACGACATATAATAATTAATTGCACATTGAATATGATGTATGCATTAAAAAAACTGGCATGTACCAAACAAGAATAAAAATATGCAATTGATACCGGTATCATATAACAATATATTCCAAAGCACAATAGTCCAAAAGTGTAAATTTTCATAAGTGCTAATTGTGTATCAACATTCCACCAAATTGTTACAAAAAATCCCATAGATCAAAGATGCCCAAAAACCATGAAAAGGAGTTGTAAATACACAATCCAAACAAGAATTGCTGATCAACTTACACTTACAAAATTTCAGATAAGATGACTAGTTCATAGACTATAATTCAAAACAGAGAACCAAGAAAAATACTCCTATAAAAAGGAAAAACACAGTAATCATCTCATAGACTCATACAACCAACCCGATTTAAAAAAAAAAGCAGAGAACATACACTTTGTTTTGACTGAAATTAGAGAAAACAAAAGGAGATTTCAAGATCCACAAGGATTAAAACTAAAAAATGAAAGGCATAAAATAGAAAAACAAAGGAACATACCAGAAGAGAGGAGAAGAATGTGGGATGGGTGTAATTTAGCAGTAATAAGTAATGAGAGAAATGAAATGTACCCTAATAGTAGTGTACTGTAATGTAATGTCGATGCCAATAAATAAAAAAGAGGCGCCCCTTGTTTTATTTACATTTTCTGCTGCGCGGCGCGGGTGGACCCCTAAACAAAGAATCTTAATTATTTACCTCACGCCTCATTGTTATTACTTATTAGGGATTAAAGGTGGTCAGTAGAATAAGTTTAATCGATTTTGAATTTGATTTCGTCAATTTAATAAGTATTGCTCAAATTTCACTTTCTTTTATCTGTAATAGCAAATCAACACATGTGATTTAATTTTCTTTTTCTTTTTCTTTTTCTTTTTTGTAATATGTGATCTATTTTTTTTATATCAATTAAAGACTTATTTATATTTATTAATTTATAAAAAATTATAAATATTAGTTAAAATACTAAATAATATTCTAAAAAATCTGAAAATAAATTGAGAATAATATTTAAATTAGTAAATAATTTTTTTATAAAATCTGAAATATTATAATATGAAAAAAAAATTAATTATTAAAAAACTCAATTAACTTACCTAATTCGAAAAAAAAAATTATAAAATCAATTAACTTACTCAAATAAATATAAAATTTACATTTAAAATAATAAAACTCACAAATAAACTTTTTAATTAAAATTTTCAAAAACCTTTATTAAAACTTAACTGTTATTTTAATATTTTAAATAAATTCACAAATATTTAAAATCCCCAAATAAATCTAAAATTCTCACCCATTTCACATTATAATAGGAGTATATACTTTCTTTGTCCAGGTGAAAGCTGTTCGGGAGTTTTGGGCACGGAGATTTAGAAATATAATAGAATATATAAATGTATTAGAGGTGTTGTGATGGAGAGAAATAAGAATATAATGAAATGTGAGTGAGAGTAGTTTTAAAAAAAAGGATGGATATGATAGCTTTCATTGAAACTAATGAAAAAAGAAAGTTGAATAACTTTCACTGAGACGGAGAAAGTAATTTTTAATTTGATATTAGCTCGTACAAAAATATGTGGACCCACTTTTTGTAATACTTGATTTTGATAAATATATATACTTATATTTATTGGATTAATTTAATGATTTATGGGGGGTTTTGGATTTATTTGAATTTTTTTGGAATTTTTTAAATTTATTTAAAATATAAATATATAAATAAGATTTTGTTGACGATTTTTGGTAGCTTTAAGTATTTATTTTTTCATTTGGGAGTTTCAATATTTTAAAGATAAAATTATATATTTATTTAATTCATTTGCGGAGTCAAGAGTTCGGTTGTTTTTAACTCGTGTGTATCAACTGAGTTGGAGTCAGCTGATAGCACATAAAATGTCTTGCAAAGGTTTTCATAAATGGACAAGTATAATTATGAGTATATCACATTTTCACACTCAGCTAGGTTTGATAACTATCCGCTAACAAGCTAGTTCTAAGCCCCTATTAAGTTAGTTGACTAATTACTTTTTTTAGTTTAGCTTACACACACTTGATAATAGCCCTTTAGCAGCTGATAACCAAAATTTTCAAAGAGCACTTCAAAGTACTCAACTCGTATGAAATAGGAACCATCATAGATAATACAATAATTTTTAATGTATATTGTAAATTTCTAAAGTAATTAATTAGGAGTATAGTAAAAAATCATTAATTTTTTTAATATGTTTGCCTAAGTCTAAACTCCAAAGTAACATATATTATGAACATAAGGGAGAATTTGTTTTATTGCTATTTATGTTTTTTCAATATTAATTCTAAATAAGTGCATGCAACTAATGCTATGCTAATGTAACTATAATTACAAAAAATTAGGCAGACGTGTTAGTTAATGTTGTTTATTACCAAGTGTCGAGAAGTAAGTCAGTCATATTCTACTAGTATTTCTTGGTTCTAATGCTATTTATGTGTTCTTAATATTTCTGTCTATAGCTAGGAGTCTGCTTATGAAACCATTTGATTACAATGATTTGGATGTAGAGAAGTTTAGGCATTAGATCTCACAGAGATGTTGTAGGCTCCATATGATCATCTAATGTTGCATGGAATGTTATAACTTCTCTCCTACTGCTTGAATGATATATTGTACATTTGAGATTTACTATTGCGATAAATATCATTGAATAGTTCGCTTACAACATTATGTCTAGTATTCATTTCTCAAAACTTATAATTAAGTCAAGGCTAATAATATGAAACGAAGCATTGATGATTAATAGATTTTATTTTGAGGCATTCGATTGAAGCTTAAAAGACATAGTTAGAGTCTTGATAGGTCGATGTCTAATTAATTTTTGGAGGAAGATATATGTTCATGGTGGAGACTTTAAACACATTCTTCCTGTTATTTCGAAGGGTTCTAGAGAGTTATATTGCAAATTGAAATTTTTGATGGTAGCAACACATTCGACGAGATAGCTGAATTTTTAAGTTGGATTTTGAAAGTTGGAAATAGCGATGAGAGTTTTGCCGATATTGATATTCCTGAAGAGAATTGGATTTTAGATGCATGTCATCAAGTAGTTGATAGAGTTAACAATTTTTACCCTTCTGTCTCGAATAACTTTGGTAAAGATAGTATTTTGAGGATAGAGCGATATTTGCTCCAACATATAAAGAAGTTGAAAGTATTAAAGAGACACTATTCACGATAATACCCGGAGATACAAAAAAATATTTGAGTTCAGACGGTGTTTGTCCATTAGAACAATGACCTGGTGGTATGAGAATAGGTGTCACTGTAATGCTTCTTAGGAATATTGATCCGAAGTCGGATTTGTACAATGGTATTAGATTGGTCGTTACGTGACTAGAAAACCACATCATCGAAGGACAAATACTTGCAAGAAGAAATGTTGGTAGTAAAACATTTATTCCTAGAATGACATTGAGTGTTTCGCATGACACAACTCTTGTAAAGTTTCGAAGGTGACAATTTTAATTTATGTTCTACGGAGTATTGTATTTTGTAATGACCCTAATAAAAGTCAATGTTAGTGCCTTCTGACGGTAGATGTGTACCTTTCAAAACCTGTATTCACACACAAACAGTTGTATGTACGTTGCAGCCTCTAAAGTTAAGAAAAAGAGCGAATTGTAAATTCTGTTTCAATTCAAATGAAAAAACATGTATAACAAATGTTGCATATAAGGTAATTTTTTGAAATTTGTAATTGTGTATATTGATTTCTTCTATTCTATTATTGTTTTTAATATATATGTAATTTTTATTGCTATCAAAACTATTTTTTAATCAATAATAAAATTTTCAAATTTCTACATAATTTAAAAAAAAAAAAAAAATCAATTTTCATACCATAGAACAAAATATAAATTTACTTACTCAAAAATATAAATTAATATAAATTAAAATATGTAATAAATTTCTTCATATGGGTCTTGCGTTGGTTTATAATAAAGTGACATTAATTTGCTAAAGAATAACATGTGATGTTAATTGAAATTTGCTTTAAAAGGAATAGTCAACTAATATGTATTAAAAATTAGTTTTCAATGCTTAAATTATTTATTTCCTAAAAAAAGTTAAATCATAAGAAATGTCTCTTCCCGTTTTGCATCTTCATAATTTTTATATGAATTTTACTCATTAAACTATTTAAATACTATATTTACTTAGTAACTCTATAAATTACTCCCTCCATTTTTTAATAAGTGTCACTTTGACTTTTTAACTAATTTTAAAATAAGTGTCATTCTAAGTTTTTTTCTTTAATTTTGACTATTTTGTCCTTATTCATTTACCATATATATTGTTCATAAATAAATTGCATAAACATTGTTTATACCAAAATTAATTTGGTTTATGAATAATAGCTACATTCTTGACCACATTCTTTATCAAACAAAATTTCTATATCAAAATTAGCTATAATTAATTAAGGGTAATATGGACCACACTTTATAATCTTAATTTGTTGAAAAATGTCAAAGTGACACTTATTCAAAGATGGAGGGAGTAATAATTTTGGGACCACCCAAATTTATTAATTAAAAGAGTTACGGAGTATTAATTTATTTATAAATTAATAATTATTAATTTATACATTAATTAATATTTTATTAATTTATGGAGTAATAAAATACTCAATTTATAAACACCATTTCAATCTTTCATCTCATCTGTAATTAATTATTGTATATCAAATTAAGGCTTAATTTGAAAGAATCCTTCCATCTTCCACATTCTTATGCTTCTTGTGTTCATTATATCACTTTATAAACATTAAAAAATATTTTTTTATATAAAAATAAAAGATCAAAATTTGCTAACACAAACAAAATCATACACTTATGAGGTTATTAAATCAACAATCACATTGAATAATTTTTTGTTGAACTATGAAAAAACGACACCTTAAGTTCTTACAATGATAATGAAAATTAGAGATTTAAGGTGAAATTAATTTCAACAAAAAACAAAAGACAATTGAGTCATATATTTTTCAAGAAACATTTCATAAATCATTCATGTAATATGTACTCTAGTATATAAGGAATTATTAATTTATATTTTATATGGGGTTTATAAGAATTATAAAAAGTGTATTATCTTATAATTTTAGCGAGTTTATTAATTTAACACCCTATCCCCAAATCGGGACCGGCAAAAAATATTATTTTAAAAAATTTATTAATTAATCGAGTATTAATTTATAGAGTTTCTACTGTATTAATTTTCTAATATTCAAAAGTTGATACTACATTTTATTCATATTTTAATCTCTGCGTTAATTTTGGTAAATGTGATGCGTGTATATCATGGAGAATTTGTTAGCATATGATTTGGGCACATGGGATCTCAACCCTATTCAGACGGATGTATTTATATTTATCCACTGATATGTGCACACACAAACAACCACTAAAGCCACCCCCACCAACACCCTCAAAATAAACGTGCCTTCCGTTTCACTCGTTAAATTATCAATTTTATTATTTTGTGTGTCTATGTTAAATTACTTTTTTTTTTCATTTTTGTACACTCTATTATCTTTATCTACTTACTTCATCCACAAAAAATATACTCATTTTTTTTATTTGTCTATTCACCAAAAATATTTTCATATTCTTTTATGAAAACATTCACTTTATTTTTACCTCACAACACCCTTATTTTATTATTTTTTTTTAAACTTATGTCTAAAAATATGATCTTACTTTTAATGGACGGAGGTTAATGGAGGGAGGGAGTTTTTTTTTTTTTTTCTATCTCTCTTTACCTTTTTCATTTTTCACCTCTTTCTACTTTTTTTTTTTTATATATGTCTCTATCTTTATACCCACTACACTTTAAAGTTTAAATACTACTCCCTCATCTCAAAATTATACTCTTGTACATTTTTTATTTGTTCTAAAACATAGTCTTATTCCCTTTTAGAGTATGTATAATGTTAAAATTATTCAAATTTAAATGATTGTAATGTGTAGGAGAAAAAAAAGTTTTTTAATTTAAGATCATATAAATAAGGAGATATTGTAAAGTTTATAGTAAAATTCAAAATTCTATATACAATAAATGTTATTTTATTGTTTTTAGAGAAATGAGACTACTAATATGTGCACACAAAAACAACCACCAACAACACCCTCAGAAGAAGCCTTTCTTCCCATTTATAAAATGCAAGTGAGTATTTTTTTTGTAATGGAGAATGGAAGAGGAGTTATTTGATGGTAGCTATTAACTACACCCTCCCTCAAAGGACCCTTCTTTCGGGGCAAAAGCAAGAAAATTGTCGACCAAAGGAAGGATTCTTTGACATTGTAGCATATATGGCTTACATGCCCGACGAGCCTATTGAGAGCCCTGATTTATATTCTGAATTGAAAACTTTCATTTTGTTAATTCATATATTATTTTGTCCTGTGCTATGTTTCAGAATTCAAATCGGGAGAAGAGAGTGGTTCAACGAGTGCGACAATAAGTACAGTATAGTTTTGAAGGTGGAGATTCTAGGAGGTGGTGGATCTCATCAAAACACAATAAAGACGAATTTTGTTTTCAAAAATCATAAAGTTGAATTGAAGAAGCAACACGATATGGGCATGCGAGATTTGTGTTTTTTGTTTTTTTTTTTAAATTACATGATAATCAGATCCTCCTTAAAAGATATATCATACATGAAAATTTTCATATAACTTATAATACAAAGTAAATGTATCGGGCTTAAGTATGGTAAATTGGAATATAGTCACATATTCTTTTTCTAATATTTTAGGGTTCTTCAAATAGTGCAAAATCACTTCTTTTTTTTTCGAAAGTGGTGGGAGATGGCTTTAAAAAGTAAAAAAATTAAAATTTTGAAAGCAGGCTCTAGAGTTGGTAAACACACCATTTGACTCCTGGTGGAATTTGTGTACTCTTTTCAAAATACTTTCACTTGAACATTTTAATCGTGTTAAATGTCAAAGTTGAAAATTTTGGGTGGGACATATAAGTTTCAGTTTGTATTTATATATACCTTATTTTATTCTAATGTATGATTTAGAATTTTGCATAAGATCGTAATTTCACTAATCTTATAATATATACTCTATTCGTTCATCAAAAGTATGTTCACTTAATTTATTTGTTTGTTCACAAAACGTATGTTAGTAATTCATTTTATGAAAACATCATATTATCTTCACTATCCAATCACCACTTAATTATTTCAATTGTCATTTAACTTTATTTAAAAAAAATATTTTATCATAAATAGACTCACTAACACTTTTACCTAAAAAATTATACTTTAGGTGAAAGGATATGGGATTGAAACTCGACACCTATCAAAAAAATTTAGTGTTAAATATATAGAGTAGGTTTCGTATAAGTGTGCAAGATATTATTGTATACTTTGATAAATATATTTTGGCTATTTTTATTTGGTGTAAGGGGGTGTTTGTATAAGTGTGTATGACATTATTTTATACTTCGATAAGAATCATATTTTTAGTTTCCCCTGCCAATAATTAAGAAAAAAAAAAGCTTTTTTAAAATTGGATGTGTTTGCAAACTCTGTTTTATTTTCCAAAAACAAATTATTTGCGTTCCTTCATAATAATTTGTAGTATGTGTGTGCAAAAACAAAAACCCACCCCACCATTACCTAACTCTATCTTAAGTTTGTGTCGGTAGTAAATAAGTTAACATGCATTGGATCCATTAAGTTCAAAAATTAATACTCAAGGGTTGGGGTATATACCCCTCCAGCTTTGTTTCATACACGCCCCCGATACACACACTCCCCTCAAAATACATCTGAGATAGATGCACTCCCCTTAAATTATCTATTATACCCTTATCTCTTAAAATTGTGTAGGATAGATACACACCCCCTAAAAATCCTAACTTCATCTTCTTCTCCAACCACCTCTCTTCACCGCCTCTCTCTCTCTTCCCCTCCCCTTTTTTTTTCCGTTTTCTACACTCCCCCTCGCCGTCACTCTCCCCCTCCCCCCGCCGTCGCTCTCCCCCTCCCACCTCGCCGTCGCACTCCCCCCCACCTCCCCTTCGCCTCGCTCGCCTCCTCCGCCACTATTCTTCTTTTTTAATTTCTGTAACAAGCGGCGGCGCCGCCCCTCTCGCCAAGCGACGCCGCCGCCATCCTTCGCCCCTAGCCATCGCTCTCCCCCTCCCTCCCCCTCGCCGTCGCACTCCACGCTCCCTCCCCCTCGTCTCGTCCTCCACCATGGCTCTGTTTTTTTTTTTTTTAATTTCGGTAACAAGCGGCGGCGCCGTCCCTCTCGCCCAGCGACGCCGCCGAGAACAGGTTTTTTTTTTTTTTCCGACCATTATTGGTCGCTCAAAAATACTCTCGTCGACAATAGGTTGTCGATGAGAGTGTTTTTGAGCAATCAATAATAGTCGAAAATTTCAATTAAATTTTTTTTTTTCTTTCAAAATTTGGCCGACAAATCAGTGTCGACCGGAGTATGTTTTTTGTCGACTCTGGTTTGTTAAAAATGATAAGTTTTTTTTTTTATTTCTAAATTTTATTCAAGGCGGTGGCGGTGCGGTGGCGGTGTCGATTGGAGTGTTATTGCTAGTTTATTTGATTAATATGTTCATTTCTGTGGGTGTTAGAATTTGTTAGTGTTTGTGGTGGTGGCCGCCACCGTCGAAATTATAGGGCTAACTTATATTTTAATTGTAGGGGAGTGTATATATCTAACTTGATTTAATAAAGGGCAAAATTGGTATTTTGCATGAATATTATATTAATAAAAATGGAGGGAGAGTGTATTAAACAAAGCTGAGGGGTATATAGCCCAACCCAATACTCAATTCATTTAAATTATTATTATAGAAAACTTCCTCAAAAAAAAAAGTAAAGAATGTCCTAAGAAATTGAATGGAAGAATAAAGAAAATCATTTAATTATTTTATTACAAATATAGAGTATAATTAATAACGCAATATAACAAAAATAACAAAATTTAATATGAAAAAGCCATTGGCAGCAAACCATTTCTGCCATTTACATGTCCAGTAGAACATAAACAAATAGGACCAAGACGAACAATATAAAGATTCCCATTCCCTTTATCAATTTTTATATATCATGTGCAGTTTTTGTAAAACAAAGGCATCAAATGTAATGGATTCTAAATAAGTAAAAGACCAAAAACAAAGAAACAGTTGCAGAATGTAAGCGAAGATTGAAAATAAAATATAGGCAAGCATCTGAAGAGTGATTAGAGGAATACAAAAACTGCATAAGAGTTTGATATTAAATAAAAAAAGATCCAAAAAGATGCCCATTTCTGGGAAATGTTCAACTCTTGTGTGTTCCATCACAACTTTAAACTCTAGGGATTCAAAACAATGGTTGAAAAACTTCTTAGAAAATACGTTGGGTCTTTCCCATTGTACTCTTCAAGTACAAGCACCTCACCTGATATCATCACAAAACAAAATATAAGCACAACAACAGAGATTAAAATCAAGCAAAAAATTAAAATCAGTCAAAAGTGAATGCCATGATATATGGGCTTACATTCTGCCAATTCTTTTTCAAGAGGGAGACGAGGAAGTTAACACTCATTTGAATATTTTGGAAAAGTTGTTTCTCCTCCATATCAAGGTTGCCAACAGCTACACCCATGCAGAGCACCTTTTTCAATTGGAACTTCACTGTTGCCTTGGTCTCGTTGACCTTGGACTCAAGCGACTCCTGGTGATTCACAAGAGTAGGGAACTTACCTGTTTCAGAGTACAGCAAACAAGCAGATAAGACAACTGATTAATCAATTTAATGTACGAGAGACGTCATAAACAACAGCATTGCAGTATGCCTGAAAACAGAAACCTACATAATAGAAAGTAAAAAGGTACAAGACATTGTCACGGCGCCGGGGAGTAAATGTGCACTTGTATACATAAATATAACAGCAACTATGAATGTAAAATAACACTGAAAGATCTGCATTTTCATCTACCTATCTGACTATCTCTCTCTACCTCAACCACTCAACACACAATTAAAACTATATTTCTAAATTTATGTGACAAAAGTTCATGTAAACCTATAGGAGACGGAGGTAGTATTAAGATCAAACAATATTTGAGAATGTATACTCCAAATCAAAGAATACAACCATAAAAAATCCCTCAATCAAGCAATCAGGTATAGCAGTAAGGCATACATAAATCCGGATTTGGATTATAAATAAAGTTGTAATTTATTATTTAGAACACACAACTCCTGCACAAGAATGGTGAATTATTATTTCTTAGGAAGTGTAAATTTAGCAAATCAAATTTGGGACTTGCAGATAAAACATATAGAGTCATGCGTCATGCAGTCAGGTGGTCTGTGGGAAAATGAACAGCACAAGATCAAATATATATATACTTCAACAAAAATTAAGGCAGATAAGGCGGAATAAACAACTCTTAATTTATATTTGCCAAAGATACTTGCCTGCCTTGTTAAGACCAGGTCCAAGAAGACGAGGAATTTGCTTGATGACTGCTTCAGAGGCTAAGAAAGCATGATATTTCTTGGCAAGCTTCTTCACCAACTTCTTGTTCTTGTTCAACTTCTTCAGAGCTTCCACATCCATGGACTCAAGGCCGATCTTCTCTGCCTGCATACAGAATGAAAAATAAGATAAAAAAAAGTGTTGATGACCAGGTTAAAATTAAGCAAATTCAGAAACTAGGATATAAATTCAATTAAGAAGACCAGATTATATAATTCATCATCAAAATGATAACAGAATATTTCAGGATAATCAATGGAAACTTTAAGTATAACGCCACAAATATTCTTAACAACCATGTGATCTACAAGGCACGCCCTAAATTTTCAATTTGAATTTTATTCAAAAGATAAAAAAACAATTCAAAATGACTAACCATGTGATATACAAGGCACGCCCTAAATTTTCATTTTGAATTTTATTCAAAAGATAAAAAAACAATTCAAAATGACTAATTAATCTATTACTGTCCTTCTAAACATGGTAATCACACAAGATTACACACCCTAAGTTTCATTTTGGAGTGTATTCAAAAGATAAACAAAAACAATACAAAGTGACTAATTAGCGTATTGCTAACCTTCTACCCATGCTAAACTCGGAACAATGTTGGTTTATCTAGGTCAACTAGATTATAACAAAATCAGAACAGTAACCGACAATTGTTTCAAAGGAGTGATTATATAATATATTGACTTCGACCACGGTACCTCTTCAACATGCTGAGCATCACCGAGCATGCAGATTTTCATTTTTGGGCGAGGAATGTGGGGCAACTTGACGGACCCACTGAAACGCTTGTCCTTTTGGGGGTCGTAGTTCTTGAGTCCAATCTGGAGCTCTACCGTCTCGGTGAAGTTACGCTTCTTTTCCTTAGCATCTGCAGTAATCACGGTGATAGCTTCCCTCAAGGCTTCGCTCTGAAGCTTACTGCGGAATTATAACAATAACATAACACATCAGTTTACTGAAGCAACAACAATCTATGTCTATGACTATACCCAAAGTAATTCCAGCAACTAACATTTCGTACAATTACAGTATAAACTCTTAATATACGAAGTAAAACATCCGATTTAATATAGACACTACATATCATAATTGGAAACTATAAACCTATTTTCCAATCCTCTTTTAATTAGCTTCAAAATTTTCGACAGATGAATAATAAAAAAACGCAAAACACCATACCTCATGGTTCAAGATCTTCCTTCCCAAATCACTTCTGCAGCCGATGAAACAATAAACAAATTAGTATAGCTAAAATGCATTGTAATACAACGTAAACAAACAAAGAGGAGAGAATCGCACCTGTGAGAAAGAAAGACTCGTGAGACGGAAGCCGCAGTTGCTAGAGAGAATGAGAAAGGAGCGCACCAGAGAATAAATATAAAAACCCTAGGTCTTGTGAAACTTATTTGGGCCTCTCCTCAGGCCCATTTATCTTTCTTTATGTTCAGACAGTCCATTTATGAATAGGCGTGGGTATTATCCCTCCGGCTTTGTTTAATGCACCCCCTCAATTTTTTTTAATTAAAATTTTATGTAAAATACCTATGTTGCCCTTCAAATAAAATACAATAAAATACAAGATACATACATTTCCCTAATCCTAACCCTAACCCTAATTTTCTTCTTATTCTTCCCCAAACTTCTTCTCTTCCTCCCCAAACTTCTTCTTCTTTCTCATTTACTTTTTTTTTTTTCTTCCCCCAACAATCATCATAGTCGTCGCCGCCTACCACAGCCGTCCCCAGCCACCTGCCCACCGCCCGCCTCGCCTTCCACCTCCATTTTCTTTTCTTTTTTTCTGCATCCTCCTCACCCTCGTTGCCCCTTCCCTTTCTCTGTCGCCCAACTCTCCCCCTCCCTCCCAAGGCGTCGTTGCTCCTCCAACCCCAGCGAAGCTGCCGCCCTTTTTTTTCCACTCTACAATAGGCAGCGTCGCCTCCTTTGTCGAGCAACGCCGCCGACTCTTCCTCCCCATCCAGTCTCCCTCCCACTTCCGCCGCCGCTTCCGTTAGTCCAGGTTTTTTTTTTTTCGGCAAAAAAGGATCGACCATAAATACTTTCATCGACAATAAAGAGTCGATGAGAGTGTTTATGGTCAACCCTTTATTGTCGAAATTTTTTATTTTTTTATTTTTTAAATTCTTTCGACGAACTAGTGTCGACGGGGAGGTGTTTGATCGACAAACAAGTGTCAACGAGGAGGTGTTTGATCGACAAACCAGTGTCGACGATAGTGTTTTTGGTCGACCCTGGTTGATCGAAAATATTTTATTTTTTAATTTCTAAGTTTTGTTTTTTAATTTCTAAATTTGTTTGGGGCAGCGGTGGCTGTCGGAGGTGGAGGTGGAGGCTGTCTAATTTTAGGGCATGTTTGTTTTGGGATTTGGAGGATTTTGAAATCCGTATTTCAAAATCTAGTGTTTTGGGTTATAGGTTTTATAGGTATTTGTAGGTATTTATAGGACGGGGGTGGGGTTTCGAAATCCCAAATCCGGATTTTTCATCCCAAAACAAACATGCCCTTAGGGTTGTCGGAGGTGGAGGTGGAGGTGGGGGTTGTCTAATTTTAGGGTTAGGATTAGGGTTGTGTTTAGATTGTAGGGAGGGTGTGTGTATCTTAACATGTTTTATTGTATTTTACTTGAAGGGCAAAATAGGTATTTTTCATAAATATGGGAAGTGCATTTAACAAAGTTGGAGGGGTCTTGGTATGATATTGTCCACTTTGGGTTTGCCAAACCCTCACGGCTTTGCTTCTGAGTTTTCCTAAAAGGTTTCATACCAATGGGGATACTATTCCACCATTTTATAGCCATAAATACTTTTATGCTTTTTTGATGTGGGACATTTGTTTGACCCTCTCAACAGTATCTAAATTGTTTACGCGTGTCTATGGGTGTGTTTGCAAAACATAGTGATTGCTTTAAAGTGATTAAAATTGATTTTTACATTAAAATAGAAAATTGATAGTGTTTTAAAATTAAGCACTTTAAATCAATTGTGTATATGTTGTGGTGTTTACAAAACAAATCACTTTTTTTATAAATTTACAAAAAACACCCTTATTACATTTGAATAGGTAATGTGTAAAGATGAAATATTATTTAAATTGTGAGGGCAAAATTGTAAAATTGATTGTTGTAATGATGAGAAGCACATAGAAGCTATTAGAAGTAGGTGGAGGGTGCTTCATCAAAATCACTTTTAACAAATTAACTTAATCACTTTGTTGTGTTTCCAAACACTCCAAAAGTGATTCTATTTGAAATAAAAGTGTTTTTAAACAACTTCTAGTGTTTCCAAACACCCACTATATATTAGTTTTATTTATATGTCATTATTATATTAATTATGTTGATATGTCAATGTCTCAAAACTTTGCATTACATGTTTGTTAAATTTGATTTTATTTATTGAGTATTACATGTATCATTATTATTGCATATTTTTTTTATGAGTAATGATATATAACCAATCAACATGTTTTTTATGGAATCGAATTAGTGAGCTAGTGACGTCGAGTCATTATCCATTTAAATTATATTTTAAAGATAAATACTTATGTGTGACTTGACACTCACTAATCTAATTCCATAAAAAATTAGATGATTGGTTATATATATATATATATATATAGTAAAACCTCTCTATAGTCATATTCTTGGGACCACAAAAAAATATTCATAAATGAGAGTTATTCCTAAATAGAGTTATAAGGTTTTTTTTTAAATGCATGTATATTATATAATGGTATAATTAGTAGATACATGTACATGATGTAATGTGTTGAACTTAGTTGAAGGATAAGGTTACAACACAAAAAATTAAATCATTGTCACAATCAACCTTGAACAAGTATTTTAAATCAACTTAAATCTATTGTAAAATTATATATATTATTATGATTTATTCCTAAATGGAGGTGTATTTCTTTATGTTGGGACTTGAAAAAATATGAATTATGACAATATGGAGTTTATTTCAAATTATAACTGGTCCCAAGTTGGGACCATGAATTTTTATTCCTAAAGAAAGTTTATTCCTTAATAGAGTATTTTTTTTTAGAGGTTTTACTGTATATATATATATTTATTGAGCTAACATTTGGCTCGGCTCAATTGACCTAGTGGTTTAATTGGCTCATACCATTTCTATCTAAAAAACAATACTCTCTCTGTTACGCTATTTCATTTTCTTTTTGATGTTTTAATTAAAAAATATGATAAATTAATAGGTGTAGTACAAATGATGTGATGATGAGAGAGAAAAAATAATAGATGAGTATGAGATAAAATATGATAAATTAATATATAATAGTATATGTGATGTGATTGGAAGAGAGAAAATAATATGTCAAATTTGAAATGAGAAATTTATTGTGGGACATCCATGAACCTTGGAAAATTTATAGTGATATGGAGTGTTTCTTTTTGATTTGTTTGAGTTTTTTTTTTTAGAGAAATGTGTTTTGTGTGCAAATTATTTATCATTGTATATTGTTTGAAATGATCGTTTCCAGTTGTAAACTTAATTAGATTGTACTTAAAATAAATTGAAAGATGAGTTTCTTACAAATTATCTAGTAGTAGTGCATGTATATTCAGACGTAGTGCATGTATATTGAGACGTAGATTTTAAAAAAGTATAGTCTCAATTGTAGATGATTTTCGTTATAGGCAATATAGACGTTCTAAGTTTTAATAGTACAATGATATATTTAAACATTTTGATCTAATCATTAATATTGACATATCTTGTTGCAAATATGAAATATCTAAATTTTAAAATTAAATATTATGTTGAACTGTATTGACCCAATCACCCTAAATTTTGGGTCCGTACCTGCAACAAACGACATACCATCGGGACCAAATTTTGTGGCCGGTTGCTTTAATTATTTTTGTTTAAGCTAGTCTTAGGTGAGATTGACCTTCATATAAAAAGTGACAATGTTTAAGTAAAGAGTGGTAATGTTTAAATAAAAAGTTATAGTCACTTTTGTTAAAAATATTACTCCCTCCGTCCCAAGATTTTATGCACACTTTCCTTAACGGGACGTCCCAACAGTTTTTGCACACTCCAAAAAAGGAAACAACTCACATATTTTTTTACCAATAATACCCCTCTTTTATTTTACCTTCTTTTCCCTTTAGTCAAATCTCCTCCACTTTAGTCAATGAATTACCATTAACACCCCTCCTTTATTTTACCTTACACATCACTTTATTCCATTTTCTTAATCTCCATGCCGGTCAAACAAAGTGTGCATAAAATTATGGGACGGAGGGAGTATTACTTTTTACTTAACTTTATCACTTTTTTTATAAATATAAAATCTAAAGGAAAAAAATGGGTTGTCCTACCAATATGAGTCAAAAAAAGGTTAGTTTCACGGATCTTTTTTCGTGGGTCGGTCTCACATAAATTTTTGTCATTTTATTTTGAATTGACAAAAAGTGGTTGATTGCCTAAAGATCCAAAGCATTTTTTAGAGGATAAACAACTCACATTAGAATATATATATATATATATATATATATATTTTTTTTTTTTTTTTTTTTATGTTGCCGAAGATTTGAATTTGATACAACAAAGTAAGGGAGCATGGTATGGATGGCCAAATATGTATGAGTTCACAAAGACAATGAAAGAGATGGTATTGGGAGAGTCCAAAGAAAACATACTATGGCCAAATATGTATGAGTTCACAAAGACAATGAAAGAGATGGTATTGGGAGAGTCCAAAGAAAACATACTTCTTGAATGATGGAACACCTCTCTCAGGGTGTCTCAAAACCCACCTTGAAAAGGTGACACATGTCAAATGATAATTGGGTATTGTAAACTTTTTAATTAGGATTGACAATGGAACGGATAAAAATTCGGACCCACATGAAATCGACCCTTACGGAATGGATAAATATCCGGTTAAACGAATTCTTAGTTGGGTAAATACCCAATCAAACAATATCCGTCGGGTCTAGGACGGATAATGGTTTTATATATACCTTAGTTATATATTTTAATATATATATATATATATATATATATATATATATATATATATATATTAAAAGGTAGATATGTATATCATTATCAGTTTTTTTTAGGAACATTATCAGTAATTCAGTATATAAGTACATACATTATCATTAATTCAGTATATACTTTTTCAATTTTTTCTTTCTAGTTTAGGTATAACAATCAAAGCGGCTTTCAGGCTTTCTTATCTCTCCAACCAGGGTAGAAAGCTAGCGCCGCTCCTCACCTAATCACTTTCCCTACAGCCAATGATGCCACCAATCCTCTCTCTACTCTACTTAAATTAAATAGCATATTAAAAAAAATAGGTGAATGATGGTCGAGTTGAGTTGGGTTGGGTTGGGTTGGGACGGGACATGTTTAGGTAAGTAACGGGTCTAAAAGAAATTTGGCGGGGGGTCCTGGAACAGACCATACCCGCCCCCCGTTGTCAACCCTATTTTTTATTTTAATTATGAAATTGAGTGGTTGTAATTCGTACAGATGTATTCTAATTTGTTTATTAACTTTATTCACCTGCAAAGTTGTTGTCCACTATATTCATTCACATGCAATAATGTACACTATCTTTATTCACCTATAAAGTAGTCATAAGTCATTCAAGTTCTATTATTTTTTAGTCACATGTTCTTGTCCACTATTTTTTGTCTACTCATTCACATGCTCTTGTTCACTCTACTCATTCGTATGCTCTTGTCCACATTGTCATACACTCAATCTTTATCTTTGTTGGATGGAGAAATTGGGTTTTATATTCAATTTCTTAATATTTAATTGGTAATTATTTAATCAATTATTTGAGGGTATTGATGTTTAATTTTCGGGAAATTAGATGTCGTAGGATCGTTTTACTCTTGGAATAGATGATCGTAGTATATTTAAAATCTCAAAATCGAATTTCGGTGAGTGAGAAATTAATGTACGAAGATTGAGACGTATAATGATGTGTTGAGAATTGAGATTAGTGCTTATAGCTATCCTACATTGTTTAATGTGAGAATTAATTCACTCCTTATTAGTAGGAGTTAGTTAAGAGAATTCAAATTATAGTGGCTATTGAATAATATAATGGGCTACAAGCGCGCGCACGCCGCCCGTCCGACCATGCCGAGCTGAGTCGAGCCCGTACATGTGGGCCTGGGCCTTGACTTTGAATCTTGGCAATTGGACTTTGAGCTTGGATTTGGAGACTAGTCTATTTCAGATGGTCCACACGAATTCAGGAGCAGCCCAATGTGAGAGACCAGTCCATTGGTCCAAAGAGAAATTAAATTAACCATTTGACTTCTCAAAGTGAATTTGAAACTGGCCGAATCTGAACACTAGGGCTTCTAGATACATAACGTCTTAATGCATGGTTACAAAAATGACAATTATCATTTATGTGATTATGATCATTCATGTAGTGGCAGTTACTGTCATACCTGAGTTGCACTACTTATAAATATGAGTGCATTATTTTTAGAAAGTTACCTTTTGCAAGCATAAAAAATCACCTAAGATTTTTAGAAAATTGCATTCTCTTTTCTTGCATTTTAGAGTGCAGTCCAGTTCAAGCGTGTTTTCCAGTTTGTTGGAGTTTTGTACGCTGCTATGTTGCTCGTGCAAAGACGAAGTTGTTTTACCTTTCGAAGCATCATGTCGTTCTGTGAACACTATCTGGGACGTGCTTGTTTTACGGGAAAATGTATCACCTTGACTCGACTGTTTTTTTCCCAAACCTTTTAGTTTCATTTCTTTTTGTGTTGTTGTCTACTATCGGGCCTGCCATTTCCAAAATTCGAAAAGCACAAGTTGTTTGCTCAACACCAAGAGGCTGTGTGAAAAGGTGTCGAGCGGGCATTTGGAGTTCTACAAGCTCGTTTCACATTTTTTCGACGCCCATGTCTTGTCTGGGATAAGCTTTTGATGGAAAAAATTATGATGGCTTGTATCATCATGCATAATATGATAGTAGAGGATGAACGAGACACGTACCAAACTTATTATGATCCCCTAAATTTTTTATGGATGATCCAACAAGTGATGATCAACGTTTTTAATACTCTACTAAGCGCATTGCAAGCTTATCCACTTACATTGTAGGATTAATATGGAACAACTTCGCAACATAGAAGCTCATATCGCTCTTAAAAATGACTTGAGTGAGCATATATGACAAAAAATTGTCACTTATAATTAAATAGGTAATTTACATTTTTTACTATTTGTAGCTTAATTTGTTTATTTATTTATAGTATTGTATTCAAAATTTTCAACTCTTGTAATTTTTTTTTTTTTTTTTTTGATCAGGCAAATAAACTTTATTCATAAGATAATTAAGAGTTTTAATTCAGTACACTGCTTTTGGCACAAGATGTACCACTCAAAGCAATAATGAAAAATTGTACTCCCTCTGTCCACAAAAAACATGCTCATTTTTTTTTATACATGTTTTTAAAAAAATCATATTTTATTTATAAAGAATATATTTGGAATAACGAGTAAAGAATATATTTGGTAAATACTCAATCTTGTTATTAAAGTAAAAAAAATATTCAAAAGTGAACTATTTAAATAGAAGAAACGTATTTTTTGTGGACCTAAAAAAACAAGTGAGCACACTTTTGGTGGACGGAGGGAGTAATAAAGAACCAGAAAGCAAGAAAGATCTTCCCAGGCAATCCCAGCCTCAGATTAATCCTCGAGGTATGGTCTCGGGTTTCTGCTCCACTCCACGAATGAGGATTTCTTCATGTGTTTGTCATAGCAATTGAACCAACTCCACGTCCTCCCCTTGATCTCGTCTATGATTTTTACTGCATCCCACTCCTAGTTCTCGAACAGTCTCTTGTTTCGCCACTTCCACATCACCCACACGATACAAATCCATAATCCAATAGCCCTCTTGCAACCTTTTTTCCCACTCAAAGTGCATCGTGACTTAAGAATTGTGTCTGGATTTGGTTATGGACTGGTGTATATATATGAATCCAATCAAAGCACACCTGCCAAATGGTGTTAGTCATTTTACAGCCGAGAAAGAAATGATCAGCTGACTCTGTCTCTTCGCTGCATAACGAGCACACCGCCTCCTGAGGTGAGTGTAAAATCTTACGTTTCATCAAATTGTCTCGTGTTGGTAATCTGTTCAGCAGCAGACGCCAAGCCATTGTCGCAGCTTTTGTCGGGACAAGCTTGCACCACACCTCTGCGAACCTTAACTCTGAGTCGCTACTGATCTGCTCCTGGCGCGCCTCCTTCGAGATGAATTCGTACGCTGTTCTGACGCTGAAATTGCCATCTCTTCCCACCTTCCAGCCCCACGAATCGTCTACGCCTTCGGCCAGTTTTATCCTGTCAACACAACTTATTAGTTCATCAAGTAACTTTTGCTCTCTATCTAGAAATACCCTCCTTCATCACCACGACCACCCCCATTTCCCCTCGACCTAGCCCCCCATCTCCTTCACTAGTTTCTCCTTATCCACACTCAAGTTGTATAACCTAGGGAACATCGTCATGAGTGTAGACCCTCCTATCCGCTCTCCGCTCCATAATTTCGTCAACCCCCCATCGCCTATACGTCTTTCTAAATTCTGCCAAAACCACCTCCCTCTCACCCCCGAAACATTTTCCACTATTTCCCTCCACCAGCTTGACCCTATCCTCACCCTCGTCCCCCGCCACCTGCCCTCCCCTCCATATTCTAGTCTGCCATGTAATGCCCTAATAACTTTAACCCACAAGCAGTCCTCACAAGTGAGAAAACGCCACACCCATTTTCCACTTAAAGCCATGTTAAACCATTTAAGATTATTGAGATTGTAGTTTTTTTAATTGTATGGTAAAATGCCTTTTTTATTACTCTCTCTATCCCATAAATGTTTGCACCATTTTATGGGCACACAAACTAAGAAAAATGTATAATGAGTGGTGAGAGGTAATTTTGTAACCTTTATGAATAAAATAAAGTAAATGATTGAATTGAATTGAGGGTAAAAATAATGACATTTTGTGTAAATATGTGAATATTGTGAGGGTGGAGTTGATGAAAAAGTTTCATTTTTTGGACGTGCAAACAATTGTTGAACAGAGTGAGTATAATTTATAAATTATTAATTCCAAAATAAAAATTAATTATAAATAATATATAACTAATAAATAATGAAAAAAAATATATAATGGGTTGACTGTTGATAAAGTATAGAAAAAATAAAAGGAGGAGTAGGTTGTGTTACTGTGTATGTAGAGGAGAGGAAAATTAATTATTTATTAAGAGGATGGGTTCGGGTGAGTGTATATAAAATATGGTCTTGTTATTTAAGTTTAAATGATTTCAGATGGAGGTTTGTAGAGAGTACTAGTAATTCTCCCGTGCGTTGCACGATGGAGTGATTATTAATAAATTTTAATTAATTATTTATAGAATACATTCGTGCGATTTAAAATTTTCAATGGTTGAATTTTACAGAATTTAAAGAACAATAATACTATGTGAACCATATCATTGATTTCATCTTGTGAATGAAGCTTCAATTACATTTTTTAAAATCTATTTTCACTTACAATTATTGATGGAATATTACTCCATCCGTCTAATTATCACAGAATTTGAAAAATATTAATATAAAATGAGGTGTAGTAAAATTGATATGATTGAAGAGAGAGAATAAAATTGAGTGTACAATAATTTAAGAGTAAAAGAGGTGGAGTCACAATGTATACACAAATAAAATGAGATTTTTTTTTTATGAAACATCTAAATGAAAAGATGGAAGCTTCTGACAAAATAAAGTAATTAATTAAAATTCAATTTTACGAAATAAATTCATGAAAGTATCTCATACAAATTTTAACTTATAATTACAATTATACACAAATTAATTACAAATATTTTTTAATAATTAAAATTTATAGAGGTATACTTAATTACAAATGTTTTTTAATAATTAATTTGTAACTGGGCTGCGAATATAATAAAAAAAGACTCAATGAGTGATATAATCCAAAAACTAAAACAGCGGGGGATCAGTCAAACTTAGTTGTTTATATATATATAGATGGAGAGTTTCTCTCTCTAGAGATTTCTTCTCCCCTACTCCACCAGCTCATCTTCTTCACCCATCGTCGAAGACCGTGTCTTTCCACTTTATTATGTAGATCTGATAGTGCTTTTGTGTTATCCATTTCGTTGTCGCCGTCTTTGTTACCATCGCCGCCGTGTCACAGCTATTGTCTTCCTTTCTCCGATCATCTCTTAAGCACGGTTTTGAGTGAATAAATAAACAAATCTACAGATCTTCTTAGTTTCTGCCCAGAAAGTTTCTTGTCGTCGTCGCCGTCACTCCAGTCGCTTCTGTTTTTTTACCTTCTTATATGTAGCTGTTTTTTTACCTTCTTATATGTAGTTGATCTTATATTGTTGTTAGGGATCACCGTAGAAATGTTTCCTAACGGAGCCACGGTGACCGTTCAGATATTTCTTCGTTGATCTCATTTACTGTTTTTTTAGATAGTTTTTTGTGCTTGTTTAGTTATTTTTTAGTTGCTGCTTGTTTTTTCCGTTGCACTTGTACTTGGTGGAACTTTGTCTAATTTTTTATTTTCTATTCTTGACATGAGAACATGTTAGTTTAGGGTTGTCTCTTTGGTGGAACTTTGTCTAATTTTTTATTTTCTATTCTTGACACGAGAACACCTTAGTGTAGGATTGTCTCTTTGGTAAAACTTTGTCTAATTTTTTATTTTCTATTCTTGACACGAGAACACCTTAGTGTAGGGTTGTCGCTGTTAAAAGTTGGAGACCTGGTCATTTTGTAGGGCAAAGGGAACACTCGTTTTTCCTCTTCTCACGATTGAAGTGAACAACGATACCCATCTGCATAGTTTGAAGATCAAAATTTTAAGCTTGTGAATTGTAATTTTATTTCACTGGGATCTTGTAAACCCTCCTAAAAAATAAAAATAAAAGTGTAAATGATTTCATTAATAAGTCCTAAAAGCTTTTTATACTCTAATTTTCCAGGGAATTTCTACCACGCTTTTATGACATCTATTTAAACCTTAAGGGGATGTTTCCTTTTGGTTTTAAAAACCAGGTTTTGGATTTCAAGATCCAAAACCCGTTTTACTTCGAGATTTAAAAATCGGTTTTCAAAATCCACTCAAAACCACCCTTATCAAACATATTGATTTGACATGAAGTTATATCTATATAATATTACTCCAATCATTATATTCTTTTTCAACAATAATATAATAATACTATAATAATATAATAATACAATAATATAATACATTTAATCAACTAATCATTATAATCTCACCAAACAATTCATCGGGATTTCAAAAACCAGGATTTCAAAAATCTAGTTTTTAAAACCACCTAAAACCCAAAAGAAACACACCCTAAATATTCAAGAATCATAACTCAAATATTGCCCACGAAGTTTACTAAAGAATTGTATATAAGAAGCACAAAGGACTAATAAAAAATGAAGCTACACTTAGGACAAGTAAACAAAGTATCCAATCATCTCTCAATTCTCAAATAATTTTACAAACTCTTGTATTCTTTTGCCAGCAGAGATTGCAATTTCATTGTTCAAGAATTTCAAATAAATATTCCCACAGTTACCATATTCTTCATTCAGAAACTTTGTCAGCTTCATGAGATGCTGCTGCTGATCTGGTCACGCATAGCCAACTTCTTGAAGACTCGTCGCTAACTTCCCCCGCTAGAGGTATATGCCACGATCCCTTCTGAGATTCCTGTAATATTAAGAATAAATCGTGTTATTGTTCATCCACAAGTAACTCTGATATATTAATGGTAAATTAGAAACCAGTAAAAAAAGTAGCAACTTAAATCACCACTACAAAGCATTATTGCAAAAGCGTCCATATTTACCAACTATGATATAAAGAATAAATCGTGTTATTGTTCATCCACAAGTAACTCTGATATATTAATGGTAAATTAGAAACCAGTAAAAAAGTAGCAACTTAAATCACCACTACAAAGCATTATTGCAAAAGTGTCCATATTTACCAACTATGATGAGAGTGATCAGACACTGATTATCGTATTTAAATTACATAAAAGGAACAGTTCAAAATTCATAAAGCACTCGTTCTGGATTATGGAGTATTAAACTAAAAAAACATTATGTTCCTAGTATATTATCAGTCACTATAAGTGCATACTTCAGAACATTACCTGGATAATGACAGAATACAGAGGCGGCATTATAAGTTTTAGACTGCCCTTCAGGAATGTATATCTAACCTGCCACATGGAAAGCAGACACATCTATCAACAAACTACTTGCACAGTTATTCTAAAAGCATTTAAAAGAGATGAGAAAAAAGGATTAAAAAAAACTAATCCCAATGATCAAAATTATCCGGTTTCAGTCTCAGTAGATTCATATTAATAAAAATAATATCTTTGTTCAGATATGCATCCACCCGGCCCCTCATTTAGCATTACAATCCATTACTTATCAATTAGAGAGTGACAAGAGTTAAAATGAGGGGTCCAATAATGCAGATGAAACAGGTAGGAAAAATATAATCTCATCTCCTTACAAATAAATTTTATCCAAACAACTTTTGCAGACACCTAAAATTTCTCCTCTCTCCTGTAAAGCAGTTATGTCAATGTGCTTGCAAGAACCACTACAATTTTTTTAGGATTAGACATATGAAATAAAAATTATAAAATAGACTATACCAATTCTATTATAAAAAATTCCAGTTTTGAAAAATTATTTTGACGAAATTCCAGGACATTTCTGATAATTGCCTGCACTAAGACAAACGAGAATACTTTAGGGAAACTGTGAAGTCCAAATTCCTACCTGGTGACTTTCTTTCCATCTGGAGAAAAAATTGCTACCAAGGAGCTCAAAAATATGATCTCTCATTTCATCGTTTGTTACTAACAAGCACTTCAGTTTCACAGCAGCATAAAGCCAATACCTGGATTTTTTAGGAAAACAAAAGGAAGGAAAGAAAAAGGGGTCACCAACTCAACAGGAGGGGGAGGCAACACACATATAAACAGTCCAGCATTAACAAAAGGGGAAATGTGAACAACAGTCCAGCATTAACAAAAGGGGAAATGTGAACATCCTACTATTACCTAACCTATATAGGAACGGAAGCGGTCTTAAACTATAAAATAGTTAGCAACGACCAGGTGAAGTGAATATCATGCCACGTACATTTAATGTTCAATAAACATAATTGAAGAAGCTAGAGAAAATCACAAAAAAGAGATATTAACTAGACTCAACTTAATACCTGCAGTCTATATAGAAAATAATCTAAAACAAACACATATTTATTCTTTACAGGATAAAAATTTACCAATCATCATTTGATCCATATGGTGTTCCATATAGCACTCCTAAATCCATCCACTCCTGAACCAGCTCTCTTTTAAGAGCATCCTCAAGAAGCGAGCGGACACGCTTTTTATGCAATACAATAAGGGGCCATTTCTTTGTCTGGTCATGCACTTCTTTCACCACAGCATCAAGCTGTTCTATAAAAGTTTGGGAAGAAAATAAAATGTGTTATGGCTATCCCTTTCGTTTTGCACAAAAGAGAGCGCAACTACAAAAAAAGGAATGAAACTCAGAACCTGTGCAATACTAAAACCACCCTCTGCAAAATTCTGCTGGTGCAATCCAATATTTGCTCCATCTATCACAGTTTCATATTCAGAATGTTGTTCCAGCCAATCCTTCAAATTTAAATGAGAGAAAGTCGGAATTCAACGATTTTTTAATGAACTTATCGTAAAAAATAACGTGCAAGTAAATAAATCAAAGACCTTTGTTCTTCAGGTATCTTTTCTACTTATTAAAATTATCCATTAATCACATTTCAAGACATTATATTCACACTTGAAATGATTTACTTCCTAGCATTTCAATATGCAGAAGGCACTTGAACTTAAACAATTAAATAAGAAGAAAAAGATTAATCTAACCTGAAATTCCTTAAAATTTGATTGAAGTCCTCTTTCCATGGCTATAGAAGCAATTGATTGTGCAAACTTGTCAGTCTCTGTTCTATCAATATCAGCACACACCAACTGCTCAGAGCAGGCACAACATAATCCATCGGAGGCAATACTAGATCTCCGCACGACCCATTCACCCTGCCCAAGCCACCCAAGCCCATGCCAACCCCCTCCATTCCTCATAATGGCTTCCTTGATCTCATTCTGATCTAAACTGATTAAACCCACCTCAGCTGCCTTTTTCCCTCTGAACCAGCTCTGTATGATTGCCATTGTTGACTCTTCAACCACTCTTACGGCCCGTCTCAGTTTGTGAAGATACTCGTACACCTTGTTCTCCTTCAATGTCTCAACACTCACCTTCAAAAGAAGAAAATAGTCCATCAATATTAAGAATGTCCATGACTTTCTCAAACTAACCTAATTTAAGGGTGTTCATTAGATGTAAAATAACTTATTTAGATTATAAGAAATAAGAAAGGGGAAAAGAAATACCTTTTCTTCTCCACAGTCGACATACACACAATATCAAATGAATGAGCATTATACTACATTATAAAAATTTCAAATAATCATGACAAGGACGATCATGATCAATCCCTGATGGCAACGCAAGTACAGCCGATTAATCACCTACGACAACATTGTGGATTCATCAAAGGTAAAAAAGGTTAAAAAATAGTGTTTGGTTTATGGGTGTGTATTGATAAGCTTTTGTGGAAATGGAGAAATATAATTGTCTTCAAAGGACTAGAATGTGATGGAAATAGAATTATGGAGGAAATTAAAACTAGGCCGTGGAGTTGTTTTTAATCAAAAGATTTATGTTTGGAAGTTTTTTTTTGTGCGGAATGGCTTGATTCATCCTAGGAAACAATTGGGATTCTTTGCTGAGTCTGTAATTGCAACTACCATCTGGGGTATTCTTATGCCTCAAAGTTAATAACATTGCATTTTACCGATCAAAAAAAGGGGCAAGTAATATATAGGCCATCATATATAACCTCAATCAAAGGAAATCATTGTAATATATATTAGAAACAAATCACAATCTCTCGTATAATAATCACAACCAGTATTCGGAATTTTTACATCTCAATCGCAATAAAAAAAGAACTTCCAAATCCCACCCCATCAATCAAAGGAAATCATTGTAATATATATTAGAAACAAATCACAATCTCTCGTATAATAATCACAACCAGTATTCAGAATTTTTACATCTCAATCGCAATAAAAAAAGAACTTCCAAATCCCACCCCATCAATCAAAGGAAAACACTGTAACATATATTAGAAACAAATCACAATATAGATATATACCTTTAGCAATGGTGCGAGTTCAGATTCCTCTAAGTGCAACCCCACAGATTCCACATACTCCTCCACTTCGTAAGCCTTTTCCGCAGCTCCAAGGCCAGAATAACAATTCAACGCCGGAGCAAAGGTTCTTAGCTTCGGCGCAACAGCATAATTCTTCACGCTTTTCGCGAGGTCAAAAGCGTAGTCTCCATTGTGGTTGGACGCCGCCAAACGGGCCACAGCGGTGAGCGTTGCCTCGTTTGGCTTGAAATTCTCAGTATTATGGTGGTTGAACAGCTTGAAGCCGAAATCAATTGCAGATTTTTGGGTTTCCGGGAGAGATAAGGAGTTGGAACAGATATAAAGGAAGGAGTTGAGGTTGCTGAGAGTAAGGGTCGGAGACGCCGAAGATTCATAGAGAGAGATGGCAGTGGAGAGGTCTTTTGTTTTGGAGCAATGGTCGAGTGTCGATCGGAACTGCGCTTCCGGGTTCAGTTTCTGCTTCTTCCGCCGCGCGTTGTGGTTGTTCATGGTGGCACTTCGACGGTCTGTAACCCTGCAATATGTTGGGATTCAATGGGTCATCTATTTTTAAAAGCCACGGATAAATGCCCCCCCTATTTTTATGTGTTCACCCCTCAACCGTTTTAAAAAAAATATTACATCTAAAAAGACTGTTACAATCTATATATATATATATATAATAACATAATAGTGGCTTCCCAAACAAGTTCCCGCCAAAAATATTGTAATAGTACAATATTATTTTTTGTGGGGCCCACCAATAAAATATACTCTTTTAAAAAAAAAATCTCTCTCCTCCTTTATTTTCATTTTCTCTCTCTTCTCTCCATTTGTATCTATAAATATAACTATTGTAAAACATTGTTATTTATTAAAGATTATATATAAAATGAATATTTATTAATTATGCTCAATTAATTATTGTATGTATATTTTTTAAATAAAATATTAAAATTAATCGTCCAAAAAAAACTCTTATACGGTTGTATGTATACAAAAAATTACTTATTTATTAACATCACGTTGTATGTATAAATTTATTAATTTATAAATCGTGCATCGCACGGGAGAAATACTAGTTCAACTAATACTAATTTATACATTCATTGACAAAGTGGGATAACTCAAGTGGTTAGAGCACCACTACCTAGGCCTTAGGTCCTGGGTTCGAGTCAGGAAAAAAGGGATGGGTATTTAATTTCCATAAAAAAAAAAAAAAAAAATTATACATTCACCGTCTGCACAACTGATTCACAACCGACTCAACCCCGAGTCACGACCGAGCCAACCCCAAGTTTTTCAAAAAACACAATTTTCGAAAAAAACTATCATGAGTAAACACAAATATCTGAAAAAAGTTAAGAAATATTTGCAAAATTTTGGAAAATATTTCCGAAAAAACACAATTTTCGAAAAACAATAAACATGTTATTTTTTCTATTAACAGCTCAAACCCTTACGGGCCTTACCCCAAATCTGAAAAAAAATAATCTAATTCTCGAAAAAATTATCCAAGCAACATCAGAAAAGTCGAAAAAAAAATAAATCAAAAAAGCCAAAATCTGAAAACGAAAAACAACAAATGGGGAAAAAAACCAAAACAGAACAAAAAACCAGATACAAAGGATCCTCAACGTCGATTTAAAACCAAAAAATATATACCCCTCCTCCAAACGGTTACAAAGTCGCGAGTGCGACTATCAAAAATAACAATCCAACACGCGTTTTATTCTAATAACGAAATACTCAAAGTTTCTCAATACACTCCTTAATTCGCACCCTTCCGATACACCTCCGTCCTTCTTCTTCCCCATTCGTAACATACCCCCTCCTTCAGACAGTGCTTGTCCTCAAGCAAACAAATGAGGATACAAAGCGCTGAAAGACACAAAATCCTCCCACGTCGCTTCGGAGTCCGGCAAGTGAGACCAGCGAATAAGAACTTCCGTCGCCGGCGAGTTACCCCGGCGAACAATACGGCGTGCCAACACCTTCAAGGGCAAGAGAAGAACTTTGCCATCCTCGTCGAACTCAGGTAAGTTCTACGACACCAAATCCCCATACCCCACTTTTTTCTTCAGTAAAGAGACATGGAAAGTAGGATGAAGCTTAGATGTTATTGGCAGTGCCAATGTATAAGCAGCCACTCCCACCTTTTGCACGACCTGAAAAGGGCCAACAAACTTGGGGCTCAACTTCCACAGATGACTCTTACGCAGTGAGAGTTGTCGGTAAGGTTTGAGCTTCAGATAAACCCAATCACCCACTTGAAACACCCTAACCACCCTATTCCGATTAGCATAGAGCCTCATCCTGTCTTGTGCTTGGTATAGTAATTGCTTTAATTGTTGCAGAATGTGTTGATTACCTCGAATCATGTCCTCCACCCCTTGAACTTTACCCTGAATCAATGGTCCAAAAGTGAGAAACTTTGGACTGTACCCATACAAAGCTTCAAATGGGGATCTCTTTATAGCTGAGTGGAAGCTGGTGTTGTACCAGAACTCAGCTAAGGGTAACCACTGGGCCCAATGTTTAGGACTCTGCCCACTCATACACCTCAAGTATGATTCTAAACATTGGTTGACCCTCTCTGTTTGGCCATCTGTTTGGGGGTGATAAGTTGTGCTCAACAACTGCTGAACCCCCAAGAGTTTCATCAATTCTTGCCAAAAATGGCTAGTAAAAACCTTGTCTCTATCGGAGACAATGGTTGAAGGTAATCCATGGAGCCTGTAAACCTCAGTAATTAAAATCTTTGCTAGAGTAGAAGCTGTAAAAGGGTGTGCTAGAGCAATAAAATGATTGTATTTGGTGAGTCTATCCACAATCACCCAAATAGTGTCCATTTTATTAGAACTAGGAAGTTTCTCAATAAAATCCATGGATATGTCAGTCCAAGCCTGTTCTGGAATTGGTAGTGTTTGTAACAATCCAGGGGTCTTAAGTAGTTCATGCTTTCAAAGTTGACATATGTGACATTCAGAAACCACCTTGTGTACTAGCTCTATCATTTTAGGCCACCAAAAAATGCTCTTCAATCTCTGAAAAGTGACATGTTCCCCTGAATGACCTCCTTCAGTGGAAGAATGAACATGCAAAACCAATTTTGACCTCAAATATGTAGCTGATCCCACATACACCTTCCCCTTACGTCTGACTATGCCACCACTGTAGGAAAACCATGACATATTATAGGGTGTAGAGAGGCTATCTGTGATAACTTCAGAAACCAAGTCATCTCCTTCATAACTATCCTGAATTTCTTCCACCCAATGAGGTTTTACAGCTGAAAGTGCCTCACACTTCCCATTCTCATGTCCTCTTCTTGACAAAGCATCTGCAACAATATTCTCATGGCCAGCCTTGTACTCAATTTTGCAATCAAAACCCAAGAACTTATTTAGGTACTTATGTTGGAGTGGTGTAGAAATCTTTTGCTCCAAAAGATATTTGAGGCTTTGGTGATCAGTTCTGATAAAAAATGGAGCATGGATAAGATAGCACCTCCACTTATCCACTGCCATCAAAATGGCCAGGAACTCTTTTTCATAAATGGATAACCCCAAATTCTTGACCACTAGAGCTTTACTGAGAAAGGCAATGGGCATTTTCCCTTGTAGTAACACAACGCCAATTCCCCCATAGCAAGCATCAGTTTCAACCACAAACTGAATGTTAAAGTCTGGTAGCTGTAAGATAGGTGCTGATACCATAGCCAACTTAAGTGCCTTGAAAGCCTCATTTGCTTCATCATTCCACTGAAATTGTCCTTTTTTAGTCAGGAAGGTCAGGGGTTTGGCAATGATGCCAAAATGCCTGATAAACTTCTTATAATATCCTGTCAGTCCAAGAAATCCTCTTAACTCCTTCAGATTCTTGGGAATTGGCCAATCTTGCATCACCTTAAGCTTGTTAGAATCAGCCTGCACCCCTTCACCAGATATTATATGTCCTAAGTATTCCACTTGGTCCACTCCAAAAACACATTTGGAAGCCTTAGCTTTCAATGTGTACTCCACCAGAACTTCTAACACCCTTCTCAAATGACTCTTGTGCTCATCCAAACTCTTACTATACACCAGAATATCATCAAAGAAGACTAGTACAAACTCCCTTAGAAAAGGTGCAAATACCTTGTTCATAATAGTTTGAAATGTGGCTGGTGCATTAGTCAAACCAAACGGCATCACCACAAATTCATATAGGCCAGATACTGTGGTGAAAGCAGTTTTTTGAATGTCAGGGGGATGAACCCTGATCTGGTGATAACCAGCTCTAAGATCTATCTTAGAGAATACCTTGGCTTGGCCCAACTCATCAAGCAAGTCTTCAATTAAGGGAATATGGTAGCTATCCTTAATTGTTATATTGTTCAATCTTCTGTAATCCACACAAAATCTCCATGTGCCATCCTTTTTCTTGACCAACAACACTGGTGAAGAATAAGGTGAATTGCTAGGTTGGATTACTCCACTGTCCAACATTTCCCTTACTAGCTTCTCAATCTCTTGCCTCTGCAAGAATGGGTATTTGTATGGAGGTTGCTTCACTGGCTTTTCCCCTTCTTTAATGCATATTCTATGATCCATTAGTCTCTGAGGTGGTAGTTCAGTAGGTGGTTTGAACACAATTTGGAATTCCTCAATAAGTGGTTCCAAATCACCATGTATAGTGCACTTCTCAAACTCAGGGTTACTCCTGATATAGCACAGATACCCCATGTCCTCATATTTTCCCTTTTTTACCATCTTCTTAAGCTGCTTGCTTGAGATCATAGTAACTCTAATCTCATCTTCATCATTTCCCTGTAACAACACCTCTCTCCCATCCTTTTTTAACTGTACTTGATGTAGTCTGAAGTCAAAAGTAATAGGGCCTAGTTGACTAAGCAGATCTACCCCTACCACCATATCACATCCACCTAATTTGAGAATTCTCACAGGTGCTACAAACTTACAATTCCCCATCACCCATTCAAATTTAGAGCATTTGGTGTTACACTCAATTCTATGGCCATTGGCAATAGTGACCATCAAGGGACTTGTATACTCCACCAAACAGCCCAACCTCCCTGCTGTGTTGGGATCTAGAAAACTATGGGTGCTGCCAGAGTCTATCAAGATGGATATGATCTGTGAGCCCACCTTCCCAGTGATTTTGATAGTATCTGGATGCTTCTGCCCATCTACAGCATTCAAGGATACTATTGGTTCACCCCTCTCTCCTTGAGCTTCCTCCAGAATTAGCTCATCCATTTCGTCCTCATTATCCTCCCCAAGCACCACAAACAGCCTCTTACATTTGTGCCCAAAGTGGAAAGTTTCATCACAGTTGAAACATAGTTTTTGTTTCCTCATTTCTTCCATTTCAGTTGGGGAGAGCCTTCTAGCAGGTGGTACTTTGGATACCCCTGGTGCTGCATTCTTCTCAAAAGGCTTTGCTTCTCCTTTACCCTTATCACTGCCTTGCCACTGATTTCTGTTAGAAGAATTCCAGTTGTTTTTGTAGTTTTTTGCTCCTCTTTCTCTACTCAAGAGAACCTGTTCTTGCCTTATAGCAGATTGCATTGCCTCTTCTAAAAATTCAGGGTGAAAGCTCCTCACCATCTGACTGATCTCATCCTTCAAACCACTTATAAAGCTCATAGTATAGAACTCATTTGTCTGCCAGGGCACTTTTACCACCATAAAAGATTTCAACTTTGCATACTCTCTTATATAGTCCATGACAGTGCCTGTTTGAGTTAGCTTAGTGAATTTTCCAATGAGATTCTCATCCTCCACATTGATGAATCTCCTATAGACCATCTTAACAAACTCCTCCCAAGGCATGTCTTCTCTCCCATCAACATAGTCCACATACCAATGATCTGCTGGCCCTTCCATGTTAAATGCAGCTAACATGATCTTCTCCCTATCTGACATTGAATTGAAAGTAAAATACTTATGGCATTTCCTAATCCATAGTCTAGGCTTTTCTCCATTTAATTTAGGAAAATCCATTCGAGGTTTCCTATTCTGACTGAAAAGCTCACTAGATCTATGATGATCATTCACCCCAGCACCTCTATTCTGTCCAATGAATTCAGTCTCTAAATCTAGAGATGAATTATGATGGAATTTGGATTCATACCTCCTTGCTGAATGAACAACTTCTTGTGGTGTAGCTCCAGCCATAGATTTACCATGTGAGTTCGCATCTATGCCTTTAGAAGCACCACCTCCTTTTGGATCAAACAACCTAGCCTGTGGTGGTGGTGTGGGCAGCAATCCATCACCCACTCCACTAGATAAATTCACAACTGGTATCTCCTGATCCTCCTCCACCATAGGAGCTTTTCCTTTATTCGAGCACACATGCTTGAACAACTCAGCCAATTGCCCTCGCAAGAGCTCCGCCTCTCTATTCTGATCCCTTGCTTGTTGATCAAAGCGATTTAACAATTCGTTTCTTCCATCCGCCTGATCCTTCCGCAAGTCCTCTATTCCTTTTTCCACCGAAATCACACGACCTTCCATCGCATCCAATTGCGATTCCAATCGGACAATTCGATCTGTGTGTGACGCCACCATTTCCGCACAGCTCACGTGATTTAGCTAGCTCTGAGGCCACTGAAACGCTTAAGCTAAGCGATTCAAAAATTCCGAACAATTAGCACAGAATCGTAGAAAAATTGAGATGTGAGAGATAAAAAATTGGAGGGAGAATTGGTTACCAGATGCGAAGAATTGAGAAAATACCAAAAACTGAATTAATGGGTAGGAGCGGGTCAAATATATACCCCTCCTCCAAACGGTTACAAAGTCGCGAGTGCGACTATCAAAAATAACAATCCAACACGCGTTTTATTCTAATAACGAAATACTCAAAGTTTCTCAATACACTCCTTAATTCGCACCCTTTCGATACACCTCTGTCCTTCTTCTTCCCCATTCGTAACAGCTCGACGGAGGAAGGCGGCGTTGCGTGTCGATCGACGAGGGGTGGGGTTACGCGCCGATCGACGTAGAGGGGCAGTGCAGCGGCGGCGAGCAACAGACGGGCAACTGAGAAAGGAGGAGAATAGAGAGAGGAGAAGGGAGAAAGAAAGTTGGAGGCAGTAGAAAATGAAGAATAAAATTAGGGTTATGGTTTATGAGGGGAAGGGTAGGTTTGGAAAATAAATGGTGGGTGAACTCAACCGTGGTGGGTAAAAACACTCAAACGGTGAACACATAATAAAAGGGGAGGCATTTATCCGTGGCCATTTTTAAAACTAGGCCCGCCCATCTTCCTAGCCACTGGGCACGGGCCGAGCCGTGATGCCAAACAGTTCATAAATAATAGGGAAAATGTAAAATAAGTCTCTACTTTAAACACCCGTTCTATTTTCAGATTTTAGAATTAGAATTTTAAAATTTTACTCAATGCATAACTATAAATCTTACTAAAGTCAACCTTACAAATATCAACAAACATTATACAAATATTTATAAATTCTATATAATTAAAAACATATACATTCTACAACATAAAGTTAAATTATATCTTACTTAAATTCCAAAACAAACATAAAACATACAAATGAAAAGGATTTTAAAATCCAATACATTTTGAAATTTGGATTTCAATACCCTTAGGTGTGTGAGTGATGTTATGACTTTGAAATAATGTGATTTGAAATTCTTGGTGAATATTAAAAGTGTGTTTTTCTTTTGAGATTTTGATAGGGTGTGATTTTGAAAATTTGATAGGTGGCAACAATAGTTCATGTTTATACCCAACAGTAATACCAGCAACAAGCATTTTGTCTAATTATAGTATCAACTCTTATGACTCGTTTGCTTAGTGGATTACATGCCTAATCTACCTATAAACCCACCTAGCAAACTAGCCCTTAATATACTAAGTCATACATCCGATGTAGTATAGACACTATATATCATAACTGGAAAATATATACCTATTCATATTCCCTTTTCATCAGCTTCAAAAAAAAATTGACAGACCAAAAATAGAAAAAACACATGACAATATGAAGAATTACAGCTGAGTACAAATACTAGCGCCAAATGAAAACGGAACCAAAATTGAAGCATAACATTTTATAAAATAGACCATTCACCATACTTGTTCAAGATCTTCCTAGTGTTCCAAATGACTTCTACTTCATAAATTTGCACCAAAGATGAAAAAATAAACAAATTAGTATAGCTCAAAATGCATTATAATACAAGATATAATACTAACTCCATCTCTCTCTCTCTAAGATTTGCATTTTCTTTTTAATCCGTCTAAATCTAAAGTTTATATTTCTTTATTTGACAAAATCATATACTCCGAGTGCTTTTTTTCATTCATATCTCTTTACCTTTTCTATTTCATACCTCTCTATACAACTATTCAATACACATTTAGTACTCCATATTCTAAATTTATCTAACAAAAGTTTATGTAAACCTTTTAAGGGGACGGAGGTAGTATTAAGATCAAACAATGTTATAGAATGTATACTCCAGATGAAAATATACAACCATAAAAATTCCCTCAATCAAGCAATCAGGTATACCAGTATGGCGTACATAATTTCGAATATGGAACACCGTCAACGCCAGATCCATGCGGATACAATAAATCGAGTTGTTGATTGGCGCCACGAAAATGCCGCAGAATGAAAAGCAGAAAAAATGTTCCCATCGTTTTCTAAACACTATGATGCTCTTGGATCATCGATAGCTATTGACTCGAAGACTATCTAAGTTTCTTTGTTGAATTCAATTTATTAATTTATTGGATTTTCTTAAGCTTCTTTGGCAACTTCCAATTTGGATACAAGTTTCAAGATTATCTGTTTTGGGCTAATCCCTAGCCCCTAGATGAGCACTGTTTAAATTGAATCGTCAAAATGAAATGCAAATGTTTCAGGTGAGAAAAGCAAAGTTTTTCACCAATTATTTGTTCAATTTGATATCAATGAACATGTCGTTATTATTCCTTTTAAAAATAAATTTTATATTAACCAAAAAAATTTAGAACAACCCCTATATTAAACAACAGAATGATTAATTGTAGAATACAAAAAATTGAAATTGACGACATTTTTACAGATTATAAAAATAATAAATCACAGCAGATGCAAAATACTAGTAGTACAAATAAATAAGAAAACGGGGCACAATCTCCTTTTCATAGTTCCAATAAACTCTTTACAATTAAAGAGCAAGGCATCTTACATACAGCTATTCTTAGCAAATAAAGCTAATTCATGGGCAGTTTTATTTTCAGAGCGATAATTTAAAAGTAAAAAACAAAAGGAGTCCGAAGCAAGGTGTATCGTGACTTGAGAGCAGATTAAGGAGCAACCAGTTTCACCCAAAGATAAACTTGACAAGATCAAGTGATCAACCCACATCCTACTCCTATTCCTACACACACGATCAAAGACGACCGTCGACTGAGAGTAGCAAGCTAGTACTGTATAACAAAGGTTGAGGAGGGTATTCGAAAGTCCAAGAGCATTTGAGTAGCAATCTTACACCCTAAATACAAAAGGATGGAGAATAAATTCTGAAACAAGAGGCAAATTAAGGAACTCACGAAAGACGTATTATCCAAACATGCTTAGTGCCACGATCAAAATGTGGGGATGATTGGTTCCATTCAACTTTTGTTCGTTTTCATCAACATTCCAAACAAAGCTTGAAATAAAATCTGACTAACTCGAGAAAAAGAAAAATGGAATACCTTAGGCACCATCAAATATTGTGTAGTGAAATATTTCACAAACTTATGCCCAAAATGACCAGATCAACTCAGAGGTACAAACTTATCAGACATAAAAAAAAAATGCTACAACTGCAAATTGCCTCTTTGTATGTATGTTTAAAGAAACCACAGGCTTATAGTTATAACAATTATTGAACATCAAAGCATCTTTAAATCTATGGAGGGATGCAAGAAAGCCAGGGACGAAACTGGTGAGAATGCCACTTCATTCTTCGGACGGCCTCTGACCCAGACCTGGAATATCTTCATAACGTTTCTGCAATTCACCAAACACTAACTTATAAGAAACATACCACGTAAAAAGAACTCAGCAAGTCAGCATGACATGCTGGGAAACCATGGAGGACAGGACAGCGGCCCAACAATCCGAATATATATAATCAAATATTTATTATATATAACAATTTATTTTAATTATTCATCAACAAATCAATCCCCAAATTACATCATTACATCTCTAATCTATTAAAATTTAGAAATTAATCTTGCCATAGAAATTACTCCGTAATTTTTATGTCCTTCCTCTTTTTTTTTGTAACTATATCCTCCAGCTTTTAATTACTTTACCAATGCTCAACTCCTATCATATTTCAAAAAGATTTGAAATTACCTCTTTTGGCTAAAACCAAATAATTTCAACTGAATATACAAGAACCGTAAAAATATTAATATGATAAAACAAACTTCAACTTTATAAAAACTGAAATAAAAAGATGAAGTAACTTTAGGCAACTGAACTCCATAAACAAGTTAAACTGAAATAAGAAAAAACGCTACAAACTTGCCAACGGCACCAAAAAGACATATACATAAAAAAATTAGATCATGCTCATGAAAAATACCTAATTTCACATATACAAAACTACTCATAACAGAAGACATGGCAATGTATACTCCTCAAAACATATTCTTAAATACATAGTCTATTGAATAACACAATCATCAGAGCCAATTTCAAATTTAACAGATCTGTGCCATCACACATCTGCAGAAACTTGAAATCTTAAGAGAATAGCATATGAAAATGATTTTTACTAAAACACTGTGAAACCATAAGATTCAGCAAATACACATAAATATTAAATTTAAAAGAACTCATTGCCCTTGTGCCCGAATGGAATTATAAAATTCCCCATTATATAACGTACGAGCAGAGTCTAATCTCCTAGAATTTAGTTGAACTTTTCTGGAATGGGGAAACACAACCAAAAAGTTAAGAGCAAAATAATCAACCCTAATAACTAGAAATTTTGGAATGACATATATTTCCTAGAACCTGAGAAATTGAGGAAAACGATTACTGAAGAATTGCAAAGCTTTATGGCACACAATTTTAATTGGGAAGTCATGAAGTTGATAAAGAATCTTTTTTGCTTTAGGTTTGGAGAATTGAAGAGAATTCCAATTTCTCGAGGATTGCAATAAGCAGAACCTAAATAGTCAGAAAGGATAAGATGATGAGGAGGGAGGTCCCTTTTATAAGCCAATCTTATCAGTGAAGCTGATCTTTGATGCTACCTAGACATTGTGCAGCTTAGGTGGAGTCTTATGGTAATTCATATCTGAATATGGCTCGTACGATAGATTAAGATAACATGCTTACATAAAAATATTAAATATATATTTTGACTGAGACTTTATTCAATTGTTGGAACAGGTCATTGATTGAAGACTACAGGGCTAGCATTAAGATATCTCCCAAGGACAACTTTTACCCTGGCTTGCATGACAATTTGGTGACTGTTGGTGGTGCTTTAGATGAACAAATGTGGGCAACTGAACTTATCCTAGGGAAATTGGAAGACGATCAACATTATCGACAGTCTGCAAACACTCCATTTCCTTATGCTGGTAAATTTTACTAAATGCATCCTTTTGATGATACTGCAACTTTTATTCTATTTTTTCACCCCCAGTGGTTGACACAAGCAGTCTTTTGCATTAATGACTGATCATTGTATATGTTCTATTGTAAATGAACTAGATTAACGATGCCAAAATAACACAATAACCATAAGATTCAGCTAAACTAAAAAAAATAGCAGGTACAAATAAAAGTACAAATCAGCTAAATATACTTAAATTAAGAACAAGTTATGTCAATACCCCAACATTGACATGGTCCCAGATAGCATGAATCCCCTTATCGACAGCCTGAAATCAGAACAATGAAAACATATGATAAAAATGAAATTAACCCACCTAAAACATGACTTAAACAGAAAAGCGGTAAAAAAACGTCGTCGTTGCACAAATTAAAATGCATCCAAACTTTTTCAATCCCAAACCTAAGGACACTAACGGGTATAGCATCTCCAGATCCAATTCAATCCAGAAAAAATATAATCATATAGGAAAAAACACACACCAAAAAACAAGGATTGATGAGAAGATACTTACGCGTTCGCCTACAAAGGCGCCGACGAGGACAAAGGTGATATAGACCGGAGTGCGGCGCATAACCAATCTGTACATACCCTCCCATACTCCGCCGCTTCGTCTAGCTGCTGCCGGTCCCATTTCAGATCTGTCAAAGCTTAGGAAAAAATTGGTAATTGTCAATCTGTGCGAAAGAGAAAGAGAAAGAGGAGAAACTGCGGATTATGAATTATTCCACACGGGTTTTGAGTTTATTAACTCCCCAATCTACCTACAACATCTGGGCTATAAGCCCATATTACTGCCAACAGCCACATGGGCCTTATGTTGTATTTCAAGGGCGCGGCTAAAGGCACCCAAGGATCCTATGAGGACACCCACGTGATGAGAACACCCACAAAACGGATGAGGACACCCACCTGGAAATCTCAAAATTAACCCTCTCATCTCAAAACCTAATTAAATTCTTTACATTCTTCATTTCTCATATTTTCATAGAAACGGTGCACCCACCTTCCCCTCCCTCCCAATCGCCGTCGTCGCCGCCGCCCTTCTCCCTCTCCACTCACGCCGCGACGCCGCCTTTCTCCCTCCCCACTCACGCCGCGACGCCCATCCCTCCCCACTCACGTCGCCGCCGCCGCCCTTCTCCCTCCCCACACACGCCGCGAAGCCCGTCCGCAGCGACGCCGCCCGCCAAGCCTGTTCGCACCGAAGACGCCGCCCGTTCGCAGCGACGCCTCCACCATCAACGCTGCCCGCCAAGCCTGTTCGCACCGAAGACGCCGCCCGTTCGCAGCGACGCCTCCACCATCAATGCCGCTCGTTCACAACGACGCCTCCACCATCAACGCCGCCCGTTCGCATCGCCTCCTTCCTCGTCCGTCGTTTCACGTAAGTTAAGGTTTCTGAAAATTAGGAAATTTAGGTTTGTGAAAAAATTAGGGTTTTTAGATGTTTTGTGATTATTTTCGAACAATATATGTTTGTTTTGGAAACAAATTCGAACAATCTATTTTTGTTTTGGATAAAATTTCGAACAACTTGTTCGATTTTTTTTTTCGAACAAATATAAGTTGTTTTGAATATTTTTTCGAACATAATACGTTTGTTCATTAAAAAAAATCGAACAAATTGAGTTTGTTGGGTAAAAATTTTCGTACATCTTAATTTTGTTCGGTTAATATTTTCGAACATCTTAAGAATTTTTTTTTATTATTTTTGTTGAGTTTTTGTGTTTTGGTTGAAGAATGGTGTTGATTTTTTGTGTTTTGGTAGAGGTGGAGATGATTTTTTTTGTGAAATAGAACTGTGGGTGTACTCATCCGTCCTTTTTTAAAAAAAAATGCAGGAGGGGTACAAACGTCATTTTGCATACCCCTTGTGTTAAAAAAAAGTTCTGATGGGTGTACTCATAGGATCCTTGGGTGCCTTTAGTTCGCGCCCGTATTTCAAATGGCCACGAATAAGGGTTTGACTATTAACACCGTTTCAGTTGAGAACACACCTCGATTAATGCACCCCAAAATTTGTGATGTACCCTCGAATTGTCCTAGATACTATTTTATTTATAAAATACCTCTATGCCCCCAAAACCCTAAATATCCCAACTCATCTTTCATTTCTTCCTATCTTTCACAACCGTTGTCCCACCCCTAGGGCTGAAAATCAGACCAAGCTATTCGATACTCGATTCGAGATCGTTTGAACTCGGTTCGACATAGATATCAAACAAAGCGTGAACATATATATACGTTCAATATGGTCCAAAGCTCGGCTCGATAAGTAAAAAAAGATAAATTTAGTGTAAAAATGTCAAACTACTCGAGTTCGGCTCGAATAAAGCTCGTTCAAGCTCGACTCGTTTAATTATGAAACAAGCTCAAACACTAATTTCAAAGCTCGATAATATTTCAAACAAGCTTGAACAGCATCACGTTCGGCTCGGCTCGACTCATTTACAGCCCTACCCACCCCACCTGTCGCCCACTCCGTCAGCCTTCCTCTCCCTTCCATTTTTTGTGTTTATTGTTTCCATTTCCCCCCGTCCGGCCGCAACCTCCCCCATCCACCACCCCCGCTGCCGCAACCCCCGCCCCCCGCCGTCGCGGCCCCCTCCCTCTCTCCAATTCTTTTTTTTTCAATGTTTTTTGTTTCAGTCTCCCCCGTCCCCCTCCCCCCTTTCCACTAGAGACCTCCCACTCACCCATCGACGTTGCCTGACACCAGAAACCGATCGCCGTCGCCGATCGATCGGGTAAGTATTTTTTGGACATGGTTTTCTATAGAAATTCTACAAAAAATCGAATGCCTTTTTTTAAAAAAAATTTGTGACCGTTTTAGGTCGACCAAATACACCCTCGTCGACAACAGTTTATCGATGGTAGTGTATTTGGTCGACCTACAATGGTCAATTTTTATTTTTTTAAAAATTTGACCAATCAGTGTCGACCATATGCACTTTCGTAAACAAATCGTTGTCGACGAGAGTGTATATGGTCGACACTTGTTAGTCGAAATTTATAAAAACAAAAAATTATGATTTTTTAAAGTATTTTTTGGAATTTCTAAATTCTTTTTGTTTGGTGGTCACCAGAAATGTTGGCGGCGGCGACAGTAAGTGGTGGTTTAGGAAAAAGATGAAAGAAATTACTATAGGGGGTGCGTTAAGTACGGGGATGCATCTAGTATGATGTACATTTTAGTGAAGAGTATTTTTTGTTTTTCGCAATATTATTATATTAATAAATTGATTGGAGGTTTGCATCCGAAATGGAGGTGTAAATAGTCAAACCCCACAAATAAATGCCCCCAAATATTATGTTTTAAAATTATCCTCTGCGAATAGGAAATATTTAAAAGTTATTTTTTGACAGGTTTAAAAGTTATTTTTAATTTTACTAAAATGAGATAATAATATAGTAAGACGCGATTTTCAGAAATCAAAGTAATTAAAAATTGGTCTCAACCTAAACCGCCAGCTGTCAAGAACGCAGCGAAACTTCTCCCTAGCCGCCTTCAATTTATCTGCTCTTTATAATACTACGCCTTTCTTTATTTCTCGTCCTTAGTTACCGTTTCAGCCAAACAAACCCTAATTTTTGAAATCGAAAGATCAACCAAACAAACAAAGCGTTAAATTCTTGGAACCCTAATTTTTGTAATCGAAGGATGAGAAACTCCCGCTAGATCGACGCCGGAATCGATTGAGTCGGGATTTTGAGACTCTGGCCCTGTTTTCTTGGTGTCCGGTTGGGTATGTTCCTGAATCGTCGGCCAGTTTCGTAGACGATTCGTGTTCACGGAAAGGATCGACAGCGGAATTCGTGGACGGTACGTTTGCCGATATCGGTTGTTGATTTCGATTATTGGGTTCCAGAAATTTTAAAAATATTTAGAGGGTAGATGAAACTCTGGCCCCTTCTCAAGTTCTGAATCTGAGTCCGAGAGAGAGATCGACGGATGTTCTTGGAATTTATGTTCCATTGGCTATGTCCCTACCCGAATACACCCAGGTGATGTCTATGACTTCCCTTTTACTATGATGGTTCTGTGATGTTGCTAATTCAGTGATGATTTTACTAAAATAGTGATTGCATTCTGAAATAGTTTGCTGTGCCTGAAAAATTGAAATGTCTGTTTTGGCTGGTGTTTTTCATTATGGTTGACTGAAATGATGCTCTCTGTTTTGAGATGATGTATGTTCTTTGTATGGATGCTTATTCGTGATGGTGTTATTATGTGAATAGGCAAACTGCAAAGAGCTCTATGATGAGAATTTTCTGATAGTCTTTCACAATCTGTATGGATGCTTGTTCTTGATAATGCTATTCTGAGATGATGTATGTTCTTTGTGTGGATGCTTATTCTTTATGATGATCTTATGTGAATAAGCAGCCTACATACAATGAACTCTATGTTAGTTTAAGAAATATATAAGAATGTCGGTTTCACAAATCATTGCCCTTTTTTTTTATAGAATGTCAGTTTCACGGATCATTGTCCATTTTTTTAGAATGTCGGTTCCACGGATCATTGTCCTTTTTTTTGAGAATGTCGGTTTCATGGTTCATTGTCCCTTTTTTTAGAATGTCGGTTTCAAGGATCATTGTCCCTTTTTTTAGATCGTCGGTTTCACGGATCATTGTCCCTTTTTTTAAAATGTCGATTTCACGGATCATTGTCCCTTTTTTTGAGAATGTCGGTTTCACGTATCATTGCCCATTTTTTAAGAATGTCGGTTTCACGGATCATTGTCCCTATTTTGAGATTGTCGGTTTCACGGATCATTGTCCCTTTTTTTAGAATGTCGTTTCCACGGATCATTGTCCATTTTTTGAGAATGTCGGTTTCAAGGATCATTGTCCCTTTTTTTGAGCGATTTCAAGGATCATTGTCCCTTTTTTGTGAATGTCGGTTTCACGGATCATTGTCCATTTTTTGAGATTGTCGGTTTCACGGATCATTGTCCCTTTTTTGAGATTATCGATTTCACGGATCATTGTCCCTTTTTTGAGATTATCGATTTCACGGATCATTGTCCCTTTTTTGAGATTGTCGGTTTCACGGATCATTGTCCCATTTTTTTGAGAATGTCGGTTTCACGAATCATTGTCTCTTTTTTTGAGAATGTCGGTTTCACGGATCATTGTCCCTTTTTTTGTGAATGTCGGTTTCAAGGATCATTGTCCCTTTTTTAGATTGTCGATTTCACGGATAATTGTCCCTTTTTTTGAGAATGTCGGTTTCAAGGATCATTGTCTCTTTTTTGAGATCGTCGGTTTCACGGATCATTGTTCTTTTTTTGAGAAAATGTCGGTTTCACGGATAATTGCCCATTTTTTAAAAATGTCGGTTTCACGGATCATTGTCCCTATTTTGAGATTGTCGGTTCCACGGGTCATTGTCCCTTTTTTTAGAATGTCGGTTCCACGGATCATTGTCCCTTTTTTGAGAATGTCGGTTCCACGGATCATTGTCCCTTTTTTTGAGAATGTCGGTTTCACGGATCATTGTCCTTTTTTTGTGAATGTCGGTTTCACGGATCATTGTCCCTTTTGTGAGAATGCCGGTTTCACGGATCATTGTCCCTTTTTTGGGAATGTCGGTTTCACGGATCATTGTCCCTTTTTTTGGGAATGTCGGTTTCACAGATTATTGTCCCTTTTTTTGAGAATGTCGGTTTCACGGATCATTGCCCCTTTTTTTAGAATGTCGGTTTCACGGATCATTACCCCTTTTTTTTAGAATTCGGTTTCACGGGATCATTGCCCCTTTTTTGAGAATGTCGATTTCACGGGATCATTGCCCCTTTTTTGAGAATGTCGGTTTCACGGATCATTGCCCCTTTTTTTAGAATGTCGGTTTCACGGATCATTGCCCCTTTTTTTAGAATGTCGGTTTTAATGAAAACTTGCATATTTTTCATCAAAATCATGTCTTATCTCTTTAAAATTGTCTTGAAACTCAAAATTTTCCTTCCAAAACCATTTCTCCTTCACATGAAAAATATTTAATCCCTTTTTCATCTCTAATTTTAAAAATTGACTCATTAACTCCTATTTTAATAAAAAAATATTTTTTTGCATCTAAATTTCACACTCCTTTAAAATTGATATGAAACTTCGATTTTAATGAAAACTTGCATTTTTTTTAATCAAAATCACTCCCTCTCTTTAAAATTTATTAAAACTTGCATTTTTTTTAATCAAAATCACTCCCTCTCTTTAAAATTGTCTTGAAACTCGAAATTTTCCTTCCAAAATCATTTCCCTTCACATGAAAAATATTTTATCCCTTTTTCATCTCTAATTTTCAAAATTGACTCGTTAACTCCAATTTTAATAACAACTTATTTTTTGCATCTAAATATAACTCTCCTTTAAAATGATATGCAACTTCGATTTTAATGAAAACTTGCATTTTTTTCTTTAAAATTGTCTTGAAACTCAAAAATTTCCTTCCAAAATCATTTCTCCTCCACATTTAAAATATTTCATCCCTTTTTCATCTCTAATTTAAAAAATTGACTCGTTAACTCCGATTTTAAAAAAAACTTATTTTTTGCATCTAAATTTCACTCCTTTAAAATTGACATGAAACTTCGATTTTAATGTAACTTATTAAAAAAAAATTTATTTCACCTTCAAATAAAAAAATATTTCATCCATTTTAAGAAAAACTTGTTTTTTGCATGTAAATTTCATCCTCCCTTTAAAATTGACATGAAACTTCGGTTTTGAGTAAAACTCGAATTTCGTTTGTCAAAATTTCACCATTCTTGTAAAATTGACATGAAAATCCGATTTTGACCTCACATGAAAAATATTTCATCCCTTATTATAAAATTCACTCGTTAAATTCGATTTAAAAAAATACTTGAAACTGCCCTCCCTTTAAAATTGTCTCGAAACTCTGATTTTGAGTAAAACTCGAATTTCCATCTCTCCAAATTTCGTCATTTTTTATGTGTTCTCGCCAAATTTCGTCACTTATTCTAATTTCACTTTTTTTTTTAAATACTAGCCTATTGTTGCATGTTACTTTTATTGTTGTTGAATTCTTTATATATGTTGCGTGAATAATATGGTAACTAGAGATCAATTGTTAGAATAAGAATGAAACATTATCGAAGTTGGAGTGTTTGACAAGTAGATGCTATTAGAAAAATCAGTTTACTTTTTGAAAATGTGCTTAATTTCTTTGCCAAACTTTTGTTGTAATTCCAATCTTTTTAAATATGCATTTTATATTGAAAAAGGTGCTAGACCAGTTTTCTCTCTTTAAAATTGTCTTGAAATTCCGATTTTGAGTAAAATTCGATTTGGACGCAATTCTTGGTTATTTTTTTTCAAAACGAACTTATTTGAAAATTAACCAAAAAACTGTGATTTTTGGTTGAACCCCTAAATTTTCGTTTAATTTTTTTTATCCTCTTCTGAATGCATCCTCTGTTATTACTCCCATAAAATCTATTTGTTGTATTTCTCCTAACCTTCTTGTTCTGGCGATTGTTCCTACATATCTTACTAAACGAAAAAGATGGCTATCCAAAATTGAGTTTCTCTTTTTCCTCTACAGTTTTTGGTGCCCGAAAGTCAATCTTGGTTCTTTTATCCCCACGTTAGACCATGTTTATCGCTTAGCTGACGCTCAGGTCATTAGCTAGCGAACAAAAAAAAAAAAGGAAAATTGAAAATTTTTGGATAACCGTGGTTGACTGTGGGCCCTGTGGGGGTAATTTTTTATCCCAGAAAAATTCAAATATGCCACATGTCAAATTTTTACTCGTCGGTTATATTTTATTTAGATAATTTCTGATTTTCACTTATCTACTTAATAAAAAAAACTAAAATTCATAAAATTAAATTCTCTATAAATAGAGACCAATCTTGATATATTTTGGATCACAATTTCATACACTCTCTTTTCTCTTCTAAATTGTTTTAATTATGGTAATTTTTTTTTTTTTTTGGTCAAGCAAAAGAGACTATTTTATTAAAGCATAATTTGATCAGTACAGAAGGTATGAAGTAGGGCTGGCAATTCATGCTATCGTGTCGTGTTTCGTGTCGACACGATAGTGACACGACACGATAAGGTTAAACACGGACACGACACGATAAGGATCTGTGTCGACACGACACGACACGAACACGATAATTTTCGTAGTGTCGACACGACACGATAACGACACGTAACACGATAACAACACGATAATGACACGATAAGAAAATAAATCAATTTAAAATTGTATTAAATATATAAAAAATAATATATTTATATAAATAAAAAAATTATAGTGTCATTATCGTGTTATTATCAGATACGTGTCGTTATCGTGTCGTGTCATATCAGGTAAATAACAGGTTAACGGGTTGTTAACAGGTTAATGGGTTACCTATTAATTTTATCGTGCTTAACGGGTTGACACGAACCCGACACAAAATTTTCGTGTCGTTATCAGGTCGACCCGATAACGACACGAACCCGATAAGGCCAAACACTAACCTGCAATTTTCGTGTCGGATTCGTATCGTGCTATCGTGTCGTGTCGAAAATTGCCACCCCTAGTATGAAGGTACCAGTAATATTGTAAAGCCTCATAATAAGTTACAGTAAAGAGCATAAAACATGATCTTCTAGACAGAGTGCAATTGTGGCCCTCACTTTTTGTTTAGATGCTCCCAAGGCTGTGTTAACCAGTCTCTAAAGTTTGTGCATATGAGCATTTGTCCATAGCTTGAGAACCAGCTCCATGTTCTCCCTTTGATCTCGTCCAAAACTTTCGCCTCGTCCCAGCTGCAGTTTTCGAAAATCCTCTTGTTTCTCCATCGCCACACGACCCATACCACACATATCCAAATTCCAATTGCTGCCTTGTCGCCTCCTTTTGTTCCCACCATACCCGAATGCATCAGAAAGTTTTCTCTCACCTGTCGATGGGCTGGGATACAGACTTTGAGCCAAGCATAGCATTTATACCAAACAACACTTACCAGTCTGCACTCCAGAAATAGGAGAGAAGTTGACTCCGTTTTTTCGCCGCACGAAGAACACTTAGTATCCTCTACTCTTTGGATGATCTTTCTCTTAAATAGATTATCCTTGGTGGGAAGTCGATTCCATAAAATCTGCCATGCCAGAGTTGCTGCCTTCGATGGTACAAGTTTACTCCACACCAAAGAAAATTCAGCTCCCTCGATATCTCTTTCCGTCCCGATTGGAGGCTCTCTTGAGATGCAGTCGTAAGCCTCTCTCGTTTCAAACCTGCTGCCCTTCCTTGAGTTCCATATCCAGCCGTCTTGTGCTCCGATCCTGAGTTGGTACCTGTTAATATGAGATTGCAATTGATCAAGCAAAATTAATTCCCGATCAAGAAGTGTTCTGCGCCAATTGCAGACCCACACCCACTGCCCCTCTACCCAATTTCCTATACTACTGATAAATGCATCCTTATCCACACTCAGCCCATACAATCTAGTAAACACCCGCTTAAGTGCTTTGTCCCCAGCCCACAACCCTTCCCAAAATAACGTATTATTACCGTTTCCCACCCGAAGCTCTAATCTACCCCAAAACCACTTCCCTCTTTGTCCCGAGACTGTCCTAAAAATACCCTTCCACCAATTAGACCTAATCCTCTCTATCCTGCCCCCAAAATGCCCACCCTCACCTATCTCGACCCTCCCATTTATCGAGTTAATGACCCTAACCCAAACACTCTCTAAACACGATAGGTATCTCCACATCCACTTCCCTATTAGAGCTAAATTAAACCACTTAAGATTCCTAACCCCGAGACCCCCAGCGCATTTAGACTTGCAAATCGAATCCCATTTAACCCATGGGATTTTTTTCTGTGTCACACCCCCCACCCCCTCCACAAGAATCTACAATTTAAGGAAGTAAGAGTTTTTACTGTTTTGGCAAGTAATAAACTAAAGGAAAAATGGTAGATCGGGATCGACGTCAACACCGATTTTAGAAGAGTGACTCTACCCCCAATGGATATTTTTTTCTGCTCCCATCTGTTCAACCTTCTCTTGACTTTCTGGATCAACTCACCCTATTCGGAAATTCGGTTTAGTCGTGCCCCTATCTTGACCCCCAGGTAGTTAAAAGGCATGCTTCCTTTTTGGTAGCCTAGTGAATTGGCCATTGAGTCCAGCACTTGCCCCTCGACATGGATACCATTGAGACTGCATTTGTTATAATTTACCTTAAGCCCCGAGATGAGTTCGAAATTTCTCAAGATACATTTCATTGCCCAAACATTGCTGTTGCTGGCTTTCCCCACAAAAATGGTGTTGTCCGCATACTGTAGATGTGAGATCTCCACTTGATCCCTTCCAATTTTTGCTACCTCGTGCACTCCAGCCTGCGTCGCTTTTTTGATAAGGTTGCCCAGCCCCTCGGCGACCAACAGGTAAAGGAAAGGGGAAAGGGGATCCCCTTGCCAATTTAAATTCGTCGGTCGGGCTGCCATTCACTAAGACCGTGGCGCTCGCAGAGGATACGCATTCCATAATCCACTTTCTCCATTTCCTGCTGAAATTAAACCTTTCCATCATCAAGTCTAAAAACTCCCAATCCACGGTGTCGTAGGCCTTTGCAAAATCGACTTTAAAGAATAACAGGTCTAATTTACTCTTTTTTGCCTCCTCCACCACCTCATTCAGGATCACCACCCCATCAAGTATATATCTGTTTCCCACAAACGCACTCTGATTTTCCGAAATAATCTGATTCATAACCTTGCTCAATCTCTTCAGCAGCTTTGACAGTATTTTATAAGTACACCCAATGAGAGAAATGGGTCTGAATTCGTTGATTGAACGTGCACCTTCTTTTTTTGGGATTAACACTATGTATGACGGGTTCGAACCACGCACTAGCCTTCCGTTCGTCTGGAACTCCCACAGCATACGATATACATCCTCCCTAATGATTCCCAACACTATTTTATAAATCTGAAGTTAAAACCATCGGGGCCCGGACTCTTCGAGCTGCTGCAATTCCATACTGCTTCTTTGATCTCCTGCTCACTAAATCTTGCGATTAACATTTCATTGTCTGCTTCCGTCACCCTTTTGCTAACAAAATTCTCAACCACTGTTGGTCTCCCACCAAGAACTTTGCTGTATTGATTCTTAAAAAAATCACTGATGCCTTTTTTGACCAGATTAACCTCCTCGACCCATGCCCCATCTATCTGAATACCTGCCATCTCACTATTCTTCCGCTGATGGTTAACAATTCTATGGAAGATATTGGAGTTTAAGTCTCCCTCCCTCCGTCAGCCATCTCACCTTTGCCTTTTGTGCCAGGAGGCTGTTTTTCAAACTCGAGGTTTTTATAAGTTCTGCCTGAGCCGCTTTTCGACGAATGATTTCAGCTTCGTCGAGGCCGATGGTGTCGTCCAGGATATCTGCCTCCTGTATTTCCAGCCGAAGCTTATCGATTTTTTCCTCGATGGATTCGAAGATAGACTGGTTCCAGGCTTTTAATTCTGACTTTAGGAATTTTAGTTTCTCCTTTAGAATAAAGCCCCCCACCCTGATAGCTGAGGCTTTTTCCAGGTATTTTCTACAAAAGTCTTGAACTCCAGGTGTGTTGTCAATGCATTTACGAATCTGAAAGGTTTGGGTCCCCAGTCGACGCTCTTTGTTTCCATAAGGATAGGGCAGTGATCAGATACTGACCTATTCAGTCCTCTCAGAGTGATTGTCGGCCACTTCGTTACCCATTCCTCGTTGACTAATGCTCGATCGATTTTGCTTTTGCAACTTCCATCAGGTTTGTACCAAGTGAAACTTCTTCTGTGAAGAGGGAGGTCAACGAGGTGTGCTCCCGTAATCAAATCGTCGAAGCTTCTAATATCCCTGCGACAAACACTTGTATTTACACTTCGGATCGGCAGCTTGTTTAGGTTGTAAAAAAGCATCAAAAGTGGAAGAATATATCGACTCCTTAAGCAAACCTTCTTGCTCCCACCTCTCCGGTGGTAATGATATTATCACCTCCTTCTCTTCATCATGCTCTGATTGATCAAAATCTAATTTCTTCATCTCTTGATCAATCATCTGTTAGGAATAAACACACGCACATGATGACGATAAGAAAAATAACATGAGATTTGTTTACCCAGTTCATCTTGCGACTACGTATGGGGGCGATGCCAAGCCAGGTATTTCACTATGTTTTTCGGATGCGCACTGATTACAATGAGAGAACATCTATTTATAATAGAAAACTTGTCATAATTAACCCTAAGCCCATTAGGCTCAAACTTGCTCCCTACTCCAAGCTCATTAGGAACAAACTTGCTTCCTACTCCAAGCCCGTTAGGATCAAATTTGACCTACACTCCAAGCCCATTAGGATCAATTCAGGCTCCACACTCCAACAATCTCCCACTTGGAGACTGAATTCTCCATGTAACCATATCTTCTTGATTCTCCTCCCGTATCCGCCTGACATCGCCAAGCTTTATCTTCAAGTTCCAAGGCCAATTGAAACTATGCACAACTCCAACTTCTCTAAGGTCATCACGTTAGTAATTAACAAGTAGTAGTTAGAGGGAAAATACCTATTAGGTGCACGTCGCTCTCTATCTGGTCTCTATAGCGGATTCTCCGATGGTGGTGGGGTCCATGGTTCTTCAACAAGAACCTCTTCTTCATTCTGACTCTCCTTACTCCCACTCGAGTTTGAGATGTCTAACTCGACCTCTTGGGTATTGATCTTGTTAGAATCTGATGCCTCCAATCTGTTCTTGTACATAATTTGTCTATTGAAAACTACATCTCTACTGCGAATAATCTTTCGGTTATTCTCATCCCAGAGTTTATAACCGAACTCATCCCCACCATAATCAATGAACGTACACTTAACAGATTTAGCATCACTGCAAGAGTGGAATGATGCTCCAGAATCCAACACCCACACTTCTAGCGGACCACTGACACTCAAGACCAACGCGTCTCCAACATCATTTGTGGTTGCGTTTGATGTCTTCTTCTCGTTCTGTCCCTTCTTATTTTTCTTGGGTGCTGAACAATGGTTCTTATAATGACCAAACTCATCACAATTCCAGCACTGGATCGAGTCTTTATCTTTCTTGGATTGACTCTTTCCTTTGGACTTTGATCTGCCACGATTCTGCCTACCCTTCGATCTGCCCCTTTCCTCTGTGTTCAGCGCTGACCCTGAAGTGGATCCAGACTCTTTCCTGCGAACCTCCTCGCTAATCATCAGATCCCTCACTTCGTCAAGCTTCAGTTTATCTTTCACGGATGAAGCGCTAACTGCAGTTACTGTGGCAGCCCAACTGTCAAGCAAAGAAGATAACAAAACTAAAGCAAGTACCTCGTCACTGAATTCGATCTCGACAGAACACAACTGGCCAATGATCATGTTTAACTCGTCCAGGTGTTGTTGCATGGGTGTGCTCTCCGACATCCTGAGGTTGAACAACCGTCTGATCAGGTGAACCTTGTTCGCCGTTGTGGGCTTCTGATACATCTCCTCCAAGATCTGCAACATCTCCCTTTTGGACTTGGCTTTAGTCGTGTGGTAGTCTACGTTCATGGACAACGATAAACGTATCACACTCATCGCATTTTTGTTCAACACACTCCACTCCTTCTGTTCCATCTTTTCGGGTTTCTCCTCCTCTAGGGGCACATACAAATCTTTACCGTAAAGGTAATCCTCGATCTGCATCTTCCAGAACCCGAAATTCGATCTGTCAAACTGCTTGATTGAAATCTTCTCGTCGCTCATCGTGACTGCTCCCTCTGAACCTGAGGCTCTGATACCAGTTGTTAGGAATAAACACACACACATGATGACAATAAGAAAAATAACACGAGATTTGTTTACCCAGTTCGTCTTGCGACTACGTCTGGGACGATGCCAAGCCAGGTATTTCACTATGTTTTTCAGATGCGCACTGATTACAATGAGATAACATCTATTTATAATAGAATACTTGCCAGAATTAACCCTAAGCCCATTAGGCTCAAACTTGCTCCCCACTCCAAGCCCGTTAGGATCAAACTTGCCCTACACTCCAAGCTCGTTAGGATCAATTCAGGCTCCACACTCCAACATCATCAACGGTTGATGATGATCCTTTTCAAGTTGCTCATCGATCATCAATGGTTGATGATCAATATCTTTCTTGTTTTGTGTTGATGAGTTTGTGGTGAAGTGCTCCATTGTTCCTGTGATGTGTTTTGATTCTTGTCTAAATTTATAACATTTGTCTTAATATTGGGGTAGACTATGTTGAGATGAATGGAATATATTAATTGAAGGGATTATTTTATTAACAATGAGAACGAGTATATATATATTACATCATGGGCTATTAGGTTAACTATAGACATGGGCTTTTAGGTTAACTATATACGCGGGCTTTAGGTTAACTAAACAATATGGGCCAAGATATACAAGGAAACAATAAACTCTAATTTATCTCTAATACACAATATCCCTAATAGACTACTCTTTCCTCTCTTTGGTTGGCTTCCAATTTTGCACGTTTACATCTTCTAATATTAATTCATTTCAATATTCTTTACTTAACACTACAAAATTTGGTCCAAAAGGCGAGAGGAAAGGCAACAGATTCCCCCTCTTTAATCTAAAAGGCAACGAAATCCCCCAATTGCCAATATGCTCGTCGCCATTTTAAAGGTAACGGAATTAATGTATCCGTCACCTTTTTGCAACTGCAGACGGTCGTTGCCTTTTGACGAGTGCAACATCCGTTGCCTTTTCATTAGTTTTTAAAAAATTAAAACCTAGGTTTCGAATCCAGGTATCAAGGGTCACAACTCAACCCCTCACCGCTGGGCCACCATATTATTCCACTAATTCGCGAATTTCGCGACCAGTAGGGGTCGATCCCGCGACCTCTCGATCGCGAAGCATTATGGGCGCCCCTTGTGTGCTGTTTAGACTAGGAGCTTTAGTCGACATATTGTGAATGCAATTAATATATATACAATTTAATTTTAGTTTTAATTCTTTAATTCAATCCATTTTAAGTTTAATTATTGATTATTAAATTGTCAAAGCCATGTCATATTTATTTCTAAATGAGAATTTACTAAATTATGTGTTTCAAATTAAATAATTTAATTCGGTGATTAAAATTATCAATTCACACCATTTAAATTTATTCTAATCTTCAATTCACAACATTTAAATTCATTCTAATTTTCAATTCACAAGAATATAATTATATACAACATTGAGTATAATTATTTTCACTTAGACATTTAAATTTATTCTAATCTTCAATTTAAAACATTTAACTTCATTCTAATTTTCAATTCACAACAATATCAACATACAACATTGTGTATAATTATTTTCACTTATTTATACATTTAAAAATATCAATTCACTTATCCATTTAAAACTATTTTCATCTTATTTAAAATCGTATGTTAAATTTTTAAGGCTTGAATCATTTAACTCTTACTTAATAATATACCCATTCTCCATCTAGGTTTAAATTTTTAAGGAAAATTTAGTAGTTTAAGAAAAAGACAGTAATAATATACGCATTCTCCATCTAGATTTAAACTTTTGACGAATTAAATTTAGTAGTTTAAGAAAAAGACAGTAATCAATCATTTAATGCACGTTCTTACTAGTTGAAGATTTGTATTCAGATTATTGACTTATTTTTCGAAAAAATCATGAGAATACTAGAAGTTGAAACATTAATACTCTAGTTAATAGTATTCAAAGAACTTTTGACACATTAATTTGTTTTGTGGTTTAAAAAAATTAAGATTTTTTACAATTCTTTTGTATGTGATATAAGTAAAAAAAAAAAAAAGACATACAAATTGTGATTAATAATGTATCAAATCATTTTACAAATTGAAGAATAAGATTGGGGAAGAATTAAAAGAAATGATACATCATATAGTATACATATAGTTCAAATAGGGCGACGGTTTGTTATAAAATATTCATTAGGGCAACGGTTTTGGCAAGGGGCCCACTCCCGTTGCCATTTTAGCAAGGGGCCCATTACTCCCGTTGCCTTTTAGCGAGTGGGGTCCCGTTGGCATTTTGCAAGGGGCCCACTCCCCTTGTCTTTTGGCGAGTGCAACACACGCCGTTGCCTTTTCCGTTGCCAAAAGGTGACCACGGCAACATCTGTTGCCTTTTGGTGAGTGCAACACACGCTGTTGCCTTTTCCGTTGCCAAAAGGGGACCGCGACAACATCCGTCGCCTTTTTTCTGGCAGTTGCCAAATCCGTTGCCAATTGGCAACTGCCGCCTGCCCTTGCTAATATCCGTTGCCTTTTAGATAATTTTTTGTAGTGTAAATTCCACTCAATTCTACCCTACATGTCCTTTAAAAATTACTCATTTTTTTTAGTCCATCGAAAGTTATTCATTTCTCTTTTTTGACAACATACACTATCTATCTCTACCTTTTTCTTTTATTCTTCCTTTATCTTTTATATTTCCTACATTTTTTTACATTCTCTTTTTTCTATATCTCTACCTCTACATTTGTAATATATTATCTACCTTAACACCCTAACCTTTAAAAAAAAATGATATACATTTAATACTATATTTCTTTATACCTGTATCAAAAGCAATAAACATAATGCGTTAAAATTATGGAGACAAATTTCTTGATACAACTTCGGAGAAAAGAGAGAGTAAATAGGAGAAGACAAATTGAATAATGAAAATAATGCGTTAAAATTATGCAGACACGTAAAAGTGAGGGGTTTCATACTAGATGATTGGCCTCTGATTCGGATTGTGAACTTATGAATTTTATTTTTTCTTTTTAATTAACAACCTTTTATTGTCATACTAGGAGATTGGCAAGTATAAAGGCATATATATGGACAAAAATCATTAGACAAGGGTAATGAATTATTAGTTAGTTGATTAATTATAGGATATTTGATGACTTCTTCTTCTTCTCCTTACCAGCTCCACATTTAGCCACTTCTTTTACACCTCTTTTTCTTGGAGTATTTTCTAAGTTAGAACTACCATTTCTTTGAGATTTCATACACATTTGAACAAATATGTATTTTGAAATTCATAATTTATAGGTATATATTGAAATTCGTAAACTTAGAATTTTAGGTGGATATTAAAGTTTTTTTTTTTTAAATAAATAAGAAGTGAAAAATCAAAATTTAGGGTATGTTTGTTCTAGTATTTAAAATTAGGATTTAGAATTTTAAGTTCAGATTTTAGAATTCAATTTTGAAATTCTAATTTATAAATACTTATAAAAAATTAAATTCGAATTTCGAACCCACTTAAATCTCAAAATAAACACATACCATTGCAAGTATTAGAATTTAAAATTCAAATTTCAAAATACTAAAAAAGTCCGAAAACAAAACATACTCTCATCTTTGTCAACTCTCACCCTATCATTAGAAGTCTGTTGTAATGAAAGTCCAAATCAATGATAATGTTAAATAACAGTTGAATGGTTTAGTATATGCTGCACACCTCTTTTTTTTTTTTTTTTTTTTTGTTGTACTACATACATTCACATGTGCCACTCACCTTTTTTTTTTACACTTAGCATTTTTTTCAACTCAACCAACAATGACAAATAAGTACTTGAAGTATCATGTTGTGTAACATATGCAAATTCCAGTTGAATCTAGTCCAAAAATGCAAAATTTGACCCGGCTTAAAACAAACCACCGACTCAAATCTGCGGGTTGCAAGTTGCAACATTAAAAATTAAAATTTCCTTTTATTTTAATTTTTAATTGAATGTTCATAAATCATATGCATTCCAACACATGATACTGACAAGGAAAAGCTTGCAAACCACAGCCCATATCCAATTATTGAACCTGATTTGTGAAGCAACGATTGTAATATCGACCTTCACCATTATTATAATAACTAATCATAACAAAGATACTTTCTAAATTTGAAAAATTCGTCCATCACAAGTGTACCCAACCTGTTGCACTATAACAAAAGTATCTACTTTCAATGGCTCTCAGAAAAACAAAAGTATAGGTTGATAATCTTGATTATAACTTCCAGTTTACAGATTGAATGTATTGGCAGAATGATGCAAGTGTAATGGATGCTATTCACCCTTGACAGCATGGTATATTCTCTGGACAAAAAGTAACGAAGCTTGAAAACTTACCGTTCCAAGCATTAAGAAGAATGCATAGCACATGCAGGCGCTGTATCCGAAGAAGAAGGCCGTCTGTAGAGCCCCCCTCATATCGGAATTGAAGTAGAAGTATACAGAGTAGCCAAACATAAATATTGCTGTTGAGCCACCACGCAATATTGATCTGAATTATCCAGCAATACGATCAGTAATTAAAAACAAGAACTAAGCATTAAGCACTAGGCAGGCACAAGATAAAATCATACCTCCACCACCATGCATGGTCTTCAACGGCCAGCTGGAAATACGTTAAGCCAACGCTCAACATCATGGTCAGTATGACGAGGATTAAGAATGTTAAAAGTAAAATTCCGGGAGATGTGTACACTTTATAGCCCCAAATAGTCGCATATAAGTTGTGTAACTCTAGAGCAATTGCACTGAAAGGTAAGAGACCTCCAATGAACATTTGAGCTGGGGTTTTACGGTACCATGACAATGGTGGAATTTCTCGTGGACCTTTCTTTGTAATGGGGGATGATTGGGGATCCGATTTGTGGTGGGGCCCAACCTTTCCACCGAGGATGAGTAATGGAAGTGCAACGAGTGCATATACGAGAAAAATGACGATTATAGTTCCGAGAGGAATTGCTACTGTTACCCCATGATATGTAGCAAGTATATTGAGGATTAATGAGGTGAAGAGAAAAGGACCTAAGAACAGTGTTCCTGTCAGAAGGCCGCTTCTTTCCTGCAAAGGTGTATAGTATTATAGGCAAAAACTTCACACTTACGACCAAAATTTGGCTCATTCACAAAAAAAAAAAAGAGAAATATATAATGAGAAGAAAAATATTACTCCATTCATACGGAGTATAAAAGAAAGTATTAGCTGAACTATATTAGTGTATTTTCAATATACAACTAATACATTTCATCATATGACCTGATACTTTTCATCCACATTTTTCTATAATTCGTGATTTTTTTTTATTTTTTTTTAAAGCTTAGTTGAAATTGGGTCAAAATTGCACCAGTTGTAAAGTGCAAATAGTACCGCAGTGTTAGTATTATATAGTTCCTTCACTGTCATAGGGGTGTGTTTAATAGCAAAGAATGAATGCAGCGAGGAAAAGTGTTAATACCCATCCAGTTTCGCCATACTGACTGCAAAAGGATGCCGATCTATAGCCAGCAACTGCCGAAGTAAGAATGTAAGCTACGAATATGGAAGTTGAGAGAGCACCACGGTTGTAAGGATACAAGACTCCCAGAAATGCCAACACAAATAAGATGGAGACCCTGTAAAGCCAGTAAACAATTACTTACATGATACAAGTGAACATAAAACTGAGTTGCTTCATTTGTAGAAGTAATATAAAAATAAGCAGCCAAGCACCGTTGAAGGTCCACGTATAAAAAATAGTTCAAAATGGAAGTGATGGGTTTCAAATCATAACAATCCAAACAACCATCAATGGATTTCAAATTCATGATCAAATACTTCGATCCAAACACAACCTAAAAGAATGCATTCAACTCAAGTTTTGTTGCAAAGTTTACCAATAAAGGGCAAGTGTAATGTATAGCTAAATTACAGTATGGTTGCGAGAGGAAATAAGGTTGAATGCAGAAAGGTCCAGCATCAAATTAAGGATAATAGGCATCAATTTTATGAAGATCGAAGAGCTGATATTTTCTAATATAAATTACTTCTTCCGTTTTGGGTTATATAAAGGTTCAAAGAGAGATAAGAACTAGTTTTGTAATTTGGGTGTCAATTAGTACACATGAAAGAAAAGAGAAATGACCTTACATGGTCAACAACTGCGTACCGCAACCCAAAACTGCAGAAAACAAGGGCAGGTTGGTGGGGCATCTGAATACATCCCCATGAATGTATTTCCATCCAACCTCTTTCTCCTCGTCTTCACCTCCAATTGACCATCTGAATAAATAATAGAGGACTAAAATTAGATTAAGGTGCTCCACTCTTGGGTATGGTGAACTTATACTGGATACAAAGAGAAAGTTACTTTCTTAAATCATTCTTGAGATGCCTCGTGAATAGTAGGGTAAGCAATCCCATAAGCAGAATAATTATAACAATCGAATTAACAAAAGAGAACCAATGAGTTTGGTGGAGTATAGGCAGTGAAGAAGCCCTCAAGTATCTCTCCATTCTGCTGTTGTATGGCACATTAGTTTCACTCCAAAATATGGAGTAAGTAAACTCGATTTTGACATCAGCATCTTCTGTTACATCTACCACATGGCTTGGGTCGCTGAAGGCGTGGATTTCTACGACTTGATTTCCATTGTAAAGAGCATCGAATTGAACATGGGTAAACAGGAAATACTTTTGTCCCTTATCGTTATCTGTCCAGCTTCCATCTTCAACTTTGCCAATGTATGCCCATAGTGGAAGATCATCGTAATACATCTGGTAGTAGAAATCATTTGAGATAGCGTCCCTGAATTTAGCAACATCACCTTTATTAAGGTTTTGCTGACAAAGAATTGTCCCGGTTTTATTCACAGCAAATTCCAGATCATATAGAGCATTTGCTAATCGATCACCATTCAAAACTTCACCAAAAGCTTCCTTCTTTTCAGTCACCTGATCTGCCAAGAGATGACTATGAGATACGAGTCTGCTTATAAATGTATTTCATACTAAAGGGATCGTTGGACATGCAATTGTTTCAAAGTCTTACATGTCAACAAAAAACACTCTGTAATGTATATTTTCATGAAGGTCTAACGAGGACATATATAGGATGTTTTGAACTTTAGCAAGATGGTTTTTTCATTTTGCAGTGACTAAAAGTGGACGCAAAGAAGGATCCTATCATTTTGTATGCACAACAAATTTATTTATGAATGATTAGTAGATACCCATACCCAAACGGCTAAATTTTGATGACATATTCTACAAAATAAAACTTAAATGTTTCAGCTCCCGATTAATCGAATTGACCTTCCAATTTATCATGTCAAGGTCTCGTTTTCCGGAAAACATTATCAATAAATTCAATTTATCAATTTTTTGCATTGGGGTTCTTTGGAATCTGAATGCATAATCTAGTAAGAGAAAACCAACAGATGATAAGCATCAAAAGAAGAGAAACAAACAACTTAGGACTGTTACAACAATGCATGTATGATAGGACAGAAGTTTAACGCAAGTGTCCAAGCCCACCTGGAGGACAGAAGGCCAACTCGTAATGCTTGTATGTTTCACTGCAAGGGCGTCAGAAGTGAAAAATCAGACAAGTTGAGAGTAAAGAGGACCCTCCAAGGCAGTTTATTATATTTCAAACAGCAACTTTAGATGGTAGTTATGCCAATGTTTTAACAATTTAATACTGCATATTCTAGCTTTAGCGTTACCATGAATTGCATAAAAAAATGTTCACTAAGGTTCTGTTTCGAGGGATTCATCAAGAACACCATAAAGCCCACAACATAAGAATAAATTCCAACACATTACACGATGAGACTGCTACTTACTACTTGGAAATTTTCTAAAAAAGCATGTGCATTAACAGATATTGGTATTTAACAGGGAATAAGTGATCTGAGAAAACGATAGAAACGTTGAAACTAGGCCTCGAGTATTACTCTAGAGTGGGGTTATTCTTTGTAACTTGTAAGTAAATTTTAACAGCCAACCAAATTCACCTTACAGAGGAATTAACTTTATGCATGACAACAGGTTATATATCACATCTAATAAAAAGAGAAAAAAAAAAATCAAACAGAGCTAATGAATCTTTGTTTGTTTTGGGATTACCCCATTCGGACGTGGATTGTTATGTACCCCGATGGCCGATGCATGACAACAGGTTATATATCACATCTAATAAAAATAGAAAAAAAATCAAACAGAGTTAATGAATCTTTGTTTGTTTTGGGATTACCCCATTCGGACGTGGATTGTTATGTCCCCCGATGCATGACAACAGGTTATATATATCACATCTAATAAAAATAGAAAAAAAATCAAACAGAGCTAATGAATCTTTGTTTGTTTTGGGATTACCCCATTCGGACGTGGATTGTTATGTCCCCCGTCTTGCTCTAGTTTGACATTTAAAATTCGAATTTCAAAATCCAACCACATTCGTACCATAAAATATCTACTCACCCTTACATATTTGATTTAACATAAAATTTCTCCAAATACCATGTCACCTACTCTTACCCTCTTAATTTTTCATAACGTTACGCCCAATCCTATTCAAAATCTCAAAACAAACATATATGGAGTATATCATCATTGGATTTCCACCATCCACCCTAATCCCCAAACAATCATGCCCTTAATTACTGCTACACACTGTGACCACCATGGAAGCAGATTGAAATGGACCAAACATTTCACAAATCATCAAAAAACAAAGAAGCTTAGCCTGATGTGAATGTGGAAACAGTAAGGTGGCTTTTGGATTAAGAGAACTGGGGATGGATTTGAAACCCATAGTAGCAATTCCATTGGTGGCTACTTGTTTAAATTGACACAGATTTGAAATCCGCAACTTTAATGTTGAACAAATAAAAATTATTTCTGCAAACGCGGACCCTACACCTTGTGATCTCCTAATCGGGATAAAACAATGGATATAGAATATGAATCGAAACAATTGTTACCGAGAACCAAAGACAAGAAAAACATACGAGAAATAAATCCATAAATACCACAAGAAGTCATTAACAGAGAATCAATACCTAGGATTATGAAGGGGGCCAATCTTGTTGACGAAAAGGGGCACGGGATCTCCTACATTGTATGTGTTGGCAGAATGGAGTGGGATAGGCAGCAGGAGTAACAGATTAGTTAGAAAAAACAGTTTGACGATTGCCATTTGCAACAAGGAGTTTTGATACAGCCGGAGGCACAGTCGGGGGAGTAACTGGTAAAGAACGGTCAACGACTGAGGTTCCCGGCAAAACTTGGACTGGCGGTAGTAAATCGCTGTTACTATCACCGCGCTTTTCTCTGCAAATTTACAGCGACATTCATTAGCTACTTGGCTCAATGTTTGCTGGGCTTGGGCTGATTACTTGGGCCTTATTTGGTTACATACCTGGGAAGGGCTTAGTCTCAACTATTTGGGCCTGAAACCAAAATGTACTCTTTTCGTCACCAAAATTGAATCGCAAATAATGTATTGTTCAATTATTTGAAATTCATACAATTAGAGCTGTTAAACGAATCGAGCTACTCGTGAGCCCAGCTCGGCTCGACTCGTTTGTTCGTTAAATGGGTCGAGCCAGATACTCGATTTACTAACGAGTCGGCTCGAGCTCGACTTATTACACTCAATATTTAATTTTTTCCTTTTAATTTCATTAGGCTCGTTAGACTCTTTAACAAATCAAGTCGAGCTCGTTTCTTAGCTCGTCAATGTTATCGAGTCGAGCCGAGCCCAGCTCGAGCTGGGCTCGAACTTCAAATACTTGACTCGACTCGAATAATAGTTCACACACAGTAAAAAAAATTTGTCGTATTGTGTAAAAAAAAAAATTAGATCTGATTTGATATTGGGTTAGTCTTATGTGAAATATTGCATACATGCATTCAATCCCAATTAGGCAAGTCAAAACCCCTAAGTTTAAAAGTCAAATTAAGTCAATTTAAAAAAATTCGCGGGTTATAGGCCTGGATCCGGGTTGCCCAGAAAATTCGCGAGTTGCAAACAGGTGATTTACTACATGACCAAAATATTGTTACTACAAGGTCAAAATATTACCACTACAAGGCCAAAATTTTAATACTACATGTCAAAACATTCTGAAAAATTCACAAAAAAATAAAGTTTCTAAAATATTTTTGAACATGTAGTAATACACTTTTGACCATGTAGTGATAAAATTTTTGTCTTGTAGTAACATTGTTTTAGTCATGTAGTAGCCGAATAAGTCAAAATTATTTTTGTAATTTTGGCCAAAAAAAATAAGTGTCCAGAATATTTTTGGACTCGTAGTAATACACTTTTGACCTTGTAGTGACAAAATTTAGTTCTTGTAGTAACATAATTTTGGTCATGTAGTAAAATAATAATATATTAGAGTGAAAATAAATATTTTAATTAAGGTTGACCCGCTTTGACCCGTGTTGACCCATGTTGACCCACGAATTTTGACCTAATTACCTTAATTAGTCATATTGCATGTATGCAATATTGCATATAAGTTTTTGCGTTTGATATTTATTTAGAACTGATTACCCACTTATTTTAGGGTTAATTTACCATACCAAATGTTCGTCTCCTAGATGTTATATTTATCGACTTTCATACATGTGATTGCAGCAAATACATTATTCATACTGCATTCGATTGAAGCATTAACTATATCACTGTCTAATTACCTCCAAACTAATGTTTCTCATTAATAAAAATGAACTTCACAGAAAAAATTCCTATTTTTCTTTAATTCTATAGTATGAAATTCCGTGTGGATTTCAATTTTCAAATGTGAGAATTCAATATTTAAAGACCAAAACTTCTACAGGTCAGTTGCAATCTTAATTAATATTTTGACTCATCCACAAAAAAATTGAAATGTATAATAACTTCTCATTAAAAAATTATTTTAGTTCATACAAAAGAAAAATATTACTCCGTAGTATGAACAATATTTATACATTTTTAATATACAATTAATGTTTTTTTTTAAGTAATATGAACCATTTTCGATTGCCTTTTTTTCTTATGATTCTAAATATAAAAAAATAAATTGACTTTTTTTTAATCCAAATTGCACCGATTATACGGTACGGGGTAGTTAAATTGTTACTTGTATTTGATTGAGTGAAATCTAAATAAATGACAAAATAATAAGTCAAATTGTGTGCATGAATCATGGTTACAAGTTGAATGTTGAAATTGTCAATTTATACCAAGAAATAAAGACTCAATGCACATAGTCATGCTTTGAAGTTACTTGAACAACTTAATTATAACGAAGATTAATTAGTTTCAAATTAGTTGACAATAAGCAACATTTTACTAAAAGAAATACTAAGTTTTATAGTCAAAGAAGCAACTATTAGCATCTAAAGGATGTGCTTAATTATATAATTAATTATCCTAGAAGCTTAAGTATACTGTATATAGGACTACAACTTTAAAAGTTCTCAAACTTTCTGTAATTTAATCTGACTACAAAGACCTTAATTAGAAGATGACTTTTATTGGAAATGTTAGGTCACTTTATAGAAATTTGTAGATGCTGGACTGAGCTAATTGCTAATGTTAATTATTTATTTACACATAATTGCTAACATACGTATTCTTTATTCTTTAAATGCGAATTTTGTATACTGTTCAATTTTAAGTGATTTTGATATATATTCAATTGTCTAATTTAATTTAGATCGACCACATTAGAACTAAGTTAAAATTGTGACTTAATTGTACAATGTAATTGGGTGCATCCGAGTGTGACACTTCTTTAAAATATATAGGCAGAAAATTTATACTATATGAAATATTGCACATGTAATATTGACACAAATTAGAAAGAAGAGAGAAAAAATTGTGGGTCAAAATTGGATTGGAACCAGGTCAATCTCAACCCTTCATTTAGCTTCTCTCGTCTCCGAGGTCGGTTCTCAGACCATGGTCTCTCTAATTCATATGTTGTTAATTCTTGGTCACCTCAATTCGGTTAGGTTGCCTTTGGACCGGTCCCGGTTATGTACCTGGAGTTCACCTGTGTGAACCCAAGTTTACGTGAACTCTTTTTTTCGAGTCTCACTGTTATATACGGAGTATATGAATGTTCATTATTTAGAAAATGTTAGATTTTTTAAACAGTGACACTTTATATGCATGAAAGTAATATCTCGTAGCGCAAAAAACAAGATACTTGTATAAATAAAGTTTACGTAAACTCAAATTCATATAAAATTTTGCCAAAATTAAAATCGAACTTCAAAATAATAATAATAAAAAATTATAAAACAAGTAGTATGAAACATCGAATATACTCTTCAATCTATGTCGACATAATCGAATAAGTTAAAAAAATACGATCTTTAAATTAAGCTTCATACAATTTTTTAAAGGAATAGTTAGGTTCATATTGATTAAATTTTAAACCTCTATATAATTGTGTGAATTTATATAGGATAATCTTTTTACTATATTAAAAATACATTAGAATATTCCCATAATATGAATGTATGGGCACCTACTCTAAGGAACATATCCCTCTGTCCAAGAATTTTTCCCAAAACAATCATTAGTTAGGAAGGAGAATAATTGAAGTATGAAAACAAACATATGCATATATATTAAATATGTATTTATTATTTATACATCAATTACTTAATAATAATCAACCTCTTCACAAAATAGACCGTGGGCCATCAACCTAAGTCGCATTGTCTTTTCCTTAATGCCCTTTATTCTTAAATTATTTGCTAATCATAAAAAATTTGGTTAGAATTTCCAAAAGTATATAAATTTATAATTTTTATGTATAAGAACTTTTAAACAAACTACCACTCATTAATAATAATGATTATAATATAAAGTATTCAAACAAAATAATTAGGTGAGAGTTCAAACCAACTCACTCCTTTAAGACACATTTTAGAATTTTTTAACCTGCCCAATTTGAACTAGTTGTATCTGAAATTGCTTCAAATTCAAATTTATAAAATACCATATAAAATTCCAATTTCTCCCGTTCTCATTAACTTTGTAGTAATCATGTTACTTCATAGTTAACGACATATAGTTACGCGCACATACATTTTCGTTTCTGTGAAAGTTACTTAACTTTTTTTTTTCGACAGTTTTAATAAAAGTTACTCATACCATTTTTAACAAACTACCTTCTCTCACATTTCATTATATTATTCTCTAATAAATCTATTTATTATATTATAATTCTTAAAACTTATGAATAGCTTTCACAAGATGAAGTTAGTATATAAAAACATCAAATACCATTGCTAGAATAGGAACAAAAGTACCTATATACATGGCAAAGGGGCAGTTTACAGATTGGACATAATTGGCTTTATTCTTTAAATAAAGATGGATATTGGAACATTATCTAGCAAAAAATAACATACGTACCTAATGTTTTCAAAGTGGACCTTAATGTGAAAAATGTGACCAACTCTACCATGGACCTCTCTCCCCAACCATTAGACATAAACTAGGGAATTTACTTCTATGAGGTTCTTTTATATATGTTGAGACATATATAATCAAATCTAAATATCTTAATTGACTCAAACTAAATCGTAAATAATGTATTTTTCGATCATTTCAAACATGTTTTTGTATGTTGAATATAAATTTTATTTTAGACATTTACTGTGGACCCGATTACCAATCTATTTTGTACTAATATATCGCACTAGCTCCCTCCGTCCAATCATAAGTTTTGCACTTATTTATTTTGGGTGTTCCGTCATAAACTTTTCATTTCTTTAAATGATAAAATTCACCATCTCTTTCTACCTTTTCTCATTTATATATCTTTCTATATACATTTTTTTTCTTTCTTACACCTTTTTCTCCTTTTTTTTTTCTTTCTATTTTTCTCTATCCAAACTATATTTTATATTGCATTCTTTAAAAAATAAAAAATGAAGCTTATAACATGAGAAATTGAGTATTAAGGGAAAAAGAGAATCTTGATGTGGCATGGATTTTGAGTGATGACAAAGAATGGATGTTGACCTATCAACAAATGAGATAATACCAAACAAATCCATTTCAAGTAATGGATTAATTAAATAAAAACCATAAGTGGACGTTTTAATTGGCGATTTTTTTATTTAATTATTTGTTTTGGTTGAGAGGCTCTAAGCAACATCTTGAATGCAATAGAATATAAATATTGTCAAGGGGCGTTACTTGTCAAACTCTCAAATAACACAAAAAGTAAACTCTATCACTTTGCAACATAAAAATTAAAGACCAAGATAACAAAATTTAAAATCTCTTTTTACATGTTATTTACCTTCATCCTCTTTTCTTTCATGTAAATAAATAACTTGGTTTCTTGTGTATTGTTCAATTTGTTTGTAAATTTAAATTAAAAGTGGTAAAGAATTCTGTCCATGGGTCATTATTAAATACTAGAACATCTTCTTAAATTTTCACATATTTATTCATATGTCATTAGTTTTATAGTCCACACATAATTTTTTTTATTTTATAAAAAATTATAAAATTATCACTCAAAACTCTACATTACACTTTTTCTTAAAATTTCTACTCATCTAAAAGTAAGTGTAAATACTCCCGTGGGAGGAGTATTAATTATCTCACTACCATATTAAGAAATAAAACAAGAGAATGATTGGGTTGAACCAACGAATCACTCCTCAAGAAGAAAATGCAATCAATAAAGTATTAAAAGGATCATTTTATAAATATTTATATATAAAATAAAGAAATTAATTCAGTAAGGAAAATGTGAATATTATGAATAAGAAGTTTATGGAATTTTTTTTGAGGGGTCAAATAGAGGTGATTATTACAAGTTAGAGCTCTGTCATTATACACTTAAAATTCAACATTTTAACTATACATCTAACATTAACAACTACAGTACATTTGAAGAATTATAGTAGAAATTATTAAATTTAAACTTAAGTGTAACATGAGATTTATTATTAGTACTTGAAAATCAGGCTCCAAGAAAAGGGCCAATAGAAATGCACAGGCGGTTAGAGAGATGATACCCATGAGAGAGAATGAGTCAGTGATTCTAGTGATTTCCTGCCAAAGACCCCACTTTTATTTTAATTTATTTTATTCCAGTACCAAAAACACTTTTGTACAATTTTCTTGATTGTATAGGTATAAAATAGGAGTAGATGAGTTGAAAGTATTACTCATTGTTGGAGTTTTTTTTTTTTTTTTCAGTGTTGATAAATACGGAGTATATTTCCTTCTGTCTTTTGAAAGTTGTCAATTTTTTTTTTTCATATTGATTAAAGAATATTAATATTATATATACAGTGAGTTGTTGAGTTAGAAATAGAAAAAAATAGAAATGAGTAGAAAATATGAAAAGTAGAGACATACAAATGAAGAGATGTATAGAGAAATAATGAGTGTTACACAAAAATTGAAACGAGTAACTTCAGTGAACGTTCAAAGTGACAAAATAAAAATATACTCTCTCCGTCCCGCAATTACTTTCACACTTTTCTTTTTGGGACGTTCCACAATAACTTTCACAACCTTAAAATGGAAAATTCTTTATATACCTCACTCTCACAATATTCTCAATTTTACATAAATAACATTACTTTTACTCTACACATAAACAAAAGTCAACTTATTACTTTACTTTACATATAAAGTTTTATAAAATTTATATATAAAATTTTACAAAATTACCTCTAAAACTTCACTAATTATTACACTTTCTTAATATACCTGTCCATCTGCATACAAAATACAAAAGTAATTCAAGTAATTCTGGAATGGAGCTAGTACAATAATTTTATTTTAAAAAAAGTTAATGATTAATTTTTGCAAACCCCACAAAAGGGTGAAAGGGATTGAGACAGAGGACAAGATTTTGTGTTGCATAAACTGAGTTTCAATTCTGATACTAATAATTACTACTACTACTATCACTCCTATTCCTATTCCTACAAGCTACTGCTGCATATATACATACATCCCCACAACAGAAAGATACATAAAGCAAGCAAAAAATATCCAATAGAATAATCACACAGTTTTTAGTTTTCTTCATACACAAGGAGTGACTGAAAAGAAAGCCAGACAGAGACCCCCCCTTGGAACAAAGGATCAAATCATTTGAGAGAGAAAGAGATGTTTTTATGAGAAAAAGACTCTTGTTGAATAAAGGTTTGATCTTTTTGCTCATCTCTTTTTCCCCCTTAACAAACTAGACTTTCTGTCATCAAATCCCTCAACAGTTTTCGAAAAACATGAAAAAAAATTAAGAGACTGCAGTTTGCATGGCTAGTCACAGACTCGGAGACATCCCTTATGCTCTTCCGTACACCAATTCAAGTTTCATGTAAGCCCCAAGATTTCATTTTTCTTGATTTTTTTTTAAAGAAAACATGATTTCTGACATGGGTTTTTGATTTTATTCGCCTCTGTGAAAAGAAATCAAGAAGGGCCAAGTTTTGATTTTGGAGAACTTGAGGAGGCCATTGTTCTGCAAGGTGTTAAGATCAATAATGATGACAAAAAACAACGTATGCTACTTTCTCTACTCTTTTTTCTGACGTTTACTGGGGGTGGGTGGGTAGGTGGGGTTGAACATGTCCACAGAAGGGTTATTACTTTTTGCCATTTGTGAGGGAGAAATCATTTTTGGACTAATAATTTGAATGGCGTGTGTTTCAAATAAGGCAAAAACCAGACCTGCTTGCATGATTTTCTTACTGACTCCATAACTGCTCTCATGAAAACTTATTTTACATAAATGGAGAATGGGGTTTCTGCAGATTTCTTTTCTTGTGATTCTTGAAGATTTTGCTTTGTGATTTTGTGCAGCTTTATACACCACAATCAGACCTTCTGCAACTCTGGAGATGTTCCCTTCTTGGCCTATGAGATTCCACCAGGTACTATTGTACTAATACTATTCTTTTGACCATCTCTCTTCTTTAATTACAAATTTGAAACAAGGGTTTATCTTTATCCCTATCCCTTTGAGTGTTTTTGGAGGTTTCTTGAAGTTTTATGTTTGTTTATAGAAGAAAGATTTGTTTTTTCGGTGATATGATGAAAGCATTTGACTTATTTTTGTGGTGTGATAAATAAATATTAGGGGAGCTCAAAATCAGGAGAAGAGGAGAGTACTGATTCTGGATCAGCGGTGAACACACTTTCCACCACCGCGCCTGATTCTCCGGTGAGTAGAAAGACGGCTGTTCACAACCTCCACCCGCCGCCGTCGCAGATGGACACCGCCACTGGAATTCCGGCTGCCAAACAAACGCCTGATAAGGTTCTTGCTTTTATCTTTGTTAATTATCTTGGCAAAATCCCAATAATTCTGGAAAAAGACTGGGGGATTCTCTGATTTTGTTTTAGTATTTTTTTTTTCTGACATGTAAATCAGAGAAAAGTAGAATCTTTACAGTGGTTTTTCTTTTTATCTTTTCTGCTCTATTATAATGGGTAACTTCAGTTCAAGTCTTAGTTCATAATTACCAACTTTTTCTCATCCCAAGAACAGCAGTTTTATTCTTTTTAAAATAAAAATCTTTTATTTTTGGATTTTTTCGCAATAATCTTTTATGGGAAATCATGAAAACTAAATCTATGGAATAAACATTTCTATAACCCATCATTATTATTCTGAATATTATATTGCCATCAGCCCATCACATATCCTTTAATAGTTACAATTTACAAACTTGATTTTCTTAGTAAAAAAATTGAAATCTTTGAATTGATTCTTCCATTCCTTACACGTTATCTTCTTCTCCCTCCTTTATTAAATTGAAAAAAAATTAAAAAATTAAAGTTATCTACTAACTTCTTTATAAATTTATGGGGTCTAGCTGCTCTTATTGACCCTAGTTATACATATATATATACTACCAAGTCTTAACAAATTTATTTTTTTATTGAATTCTCTCTAAAATAATGCAGAGAAGAGGGCCTGGTTCTAACTCAGACAAAGTTCTTGATACCAAGGTGATGAAAAGCCCACATGGCCACATTATTCACATGCATGCATGAACTAGAACTTGCAGTAGTATAGTACATTGATTTTGACAAGTTTTTTGCCTAAGATTGAAATATTTTGATATTGAATCTTTTTTTTTATTTTTTCCTTTAAGACATTGAGACGTCTAGCACAAAATAGGGAAGCTGCTAGGAAGAGCAGACTTAGGAAAAAGGTATAGTCTTGTCAAATTATAAATTTTAAATATTCTCTTCTCTATTTTCACTCTTTTAACACCCCCCACTTCATATATATGTATATATATTCAGGCCTATGTGCAGCAGCTAGAATCAAGCAGAATCAGGCTCACTCAGCTGGAACAAGATCTTCACAGGGCAAGGTCACAGGTAAATAAATAAATAATTTGAAAATTACGACATTTAATGCCCCCTGGTATTCTCTACAATTGATTTTCTGACTCTTTGTTTAACAGGTCACAGGCCTATATTCTCTATAATTGATTTTCTGACTATTTGTTTAACAGGGGCTTTTCTTAGGAGGTGGTGGGATTGCAAGTGGGAGTAGTATTAGCTCTGGTATGTCTATATCATTGCACAACATAGTTATTTACTAAATTGCCCTTTCTTGAATTGCAAACTGCCTTCCCTCTTTCCATTGAATATTTTTATTGAGCCACTTTCTTTCTATCTTTCTTGTTTTGGAGTTTTGTGAAAGGTGAACTTTTTGGCCCTTATCCTCTTTGGTTATGATATTCAAATGTTCTTAACGTGAGTAATTTTTCACCTAATAATTTGAGGGACCATTCTTGTTAATTATTACATAATGAAGTTTTCTTGCATAATATTAATAGATATTAGAGTCACATTATCAAAATTGTCAAACTCTTGAATTCTTAGACATGTATAGCTAGGCTTTTTCCAAATGATCAACAATTTTGACTATAAGCTGCATACTTAAATTGTCTTATATTTTTAACATAGACAAAAAAAATATCTGCTTTTTGACTTGAAGATTTCTGCTTGTCCATTTGCCTGACCTCTCAGATTAAAATTACTGTTCTAAGGAATAAAAGATTCATACCAAGTATCACTATTACTAGATACCCTACTTTTACCAGATAGTCCGCAATAGTGTTTTTGACTGATCTCTTTTTCCCATTTGGTTTATTTTTGTAATTTGCACAAATTTTCAAATATTTAGAATCTCAAAAGTCCATTTCTGTGCCTAGTAATTCTTCAATTCTGGCAACAATTGTTTGTAGTTTAGCAGAATGACAACATATAAAAAATTTACTACATGAGAAGATATGTATTAAAAAACAAATGTAGTGGTTGGTTGTTAAACTTGTCCTCTTCTGCTTTGTTCAGTTGTGTTTTTAATGTATGCCCCATATTGAATTTTTAATAATGACCTTGCAACAACTTTTATTTCTAAAAGATTGTACCTTTATCCAGCTGATAAAAAAGTTGAAGCTGTAATTTTAAATACAAACTTTAATACTAATGTAGGTGGTGCAATATTCGATATGGAGTATGCAAGATGGTTAGATGATGATCATAGACACATGTCTGAACTCCGAACTGCATTGCAAGCTCAGTTATCAGACGGTGATCTGAAGGTTATAATGGACGGATACATCGGTCATTATGACGAAATATTTCGCCTAAAAGGCGTTGCTGTTAAATCCGATGTTTTCCACTTGATTACTGGAATGTGGACTACTCCTGCTGAAAGATGTTTCCTTTGGATGGGCGGTTTTCGCCCTTCCGACCTAATCAAGGTTCGCTACATTTTGCATACTCATCAGTATCATGCATGCAATTTTTAAACTTGAATGATGATTGAAAGCTCCTTCCTTGATTGCTTGATTAGATGTTAATTACACAATTAGACCCGTTAACGGAGCAGCAAATCATGGGGATTTACGGCCTCCAGCAGTCATCACAGCAAGCAGAGGAGGCTCTTTCGCAAGGCCTCGAACAGCTTCACCAATCCTTGATTGATACCATTGCCAATTCTTCTATTAATGATAATATGCATCACATGGCTGTTGCATTGGGAAAGCTTGCCAATCTTGAAGGCTTTGTTAGACAGGTACTTTATTATTTCCTTTTTCTTTTATTGGATCATATGTAGATAACCCTTTATTTAAAGTAGTTAGTTACTAAAAGTAGAGGTTACAATATAAATGCATCATGACTTTATGCTGCTAAAATGTGATATTACTGTGCTATGATCAACCTTGGTCTCTATCCATTAATTCCCAACTACTTTATATATGTAGTCTATTCGAAAGTTGCCTTTGAGCTTTAGTTAGTGATAAGCAATAAGCGATAAGAAAGCGGACGTTGTGTTGGGAAGTGATAGAACAAGAAAAGTAGCTAAAAAAAGCGTAGAAATGTGTCGAATCTCCTCCTTTTCCACTTTACATTCTGTATTGTTTTGTGGGTGACCCTTTTTCATGAAAATAACGTATGTTGATATCTTCCTTATTAAGTCTATGTAATGGAGTAGATTTAAGTTCAGACAACATAAATTGTTTCACCAAATTTACAAAGGAATAGTTTATGCCTACTATTTTTTTTTGTGATGCCTTAATGGAAATGCTTTAAAGCATTATAAAGCTTGGAATATAATGACAAATGAGTCCACTTATGGTGGAACCCACTGATAATAGTGAATTGGTGATGACTAACCAATCATAGGCACATGTTTTCTTAAAAAAAAACACCTTAAGGGAGTAGCTCGTATAACTTTATTCGTCGTTTGGTAATGTTCTTTTCGAGTATGCAAAAAATCAAGAATCAACGCTTTTTCGTGTTAACTGATGATTAGTTGGACGAAACTCGTATATTTAGACCAATATAAGGAATTGAGGATACCAATGGCACTATGATTAGTCACTCATTCATAAACATTAATTTAAACTAGGATGAATAAGACCTTTCATTTTCTTTATCATCTGAAATTTTGTCTCCTTTGTGATTAATATAAATTTATATCCTCTTTAATTTAAGCATCAAAAGTTGGTTTGAAAGTGAACCATATTGAAACAGAACCCTTGCTGTACCTATCACCCAGACTTTTGTATTCATATTCTGTCCATTATTGAATAAATTAACTAGCCGAAATTTTGAACAAATGAAGCATCTAATTTCTTAATCAACAATAGAAACAGTCCAATTTCATATGCATTATTGACTCCTTAATTTAGTCTAATTAATACATTTTTATAATCAACACAGGCTGATAATTTGAGGCAACAAACTCTTCATCAACTGCACCGTATTTTGACGATTAGGCAAGCTGCACGATGCTTCTTGGTGATCGGAGAATACTATGGTCGTCTACGAGCTCTAAGTTCGTTGTGGGTGTCGAGGCCAAGAGAGTAAGATCAATATTATTTTTATTTGTGTTCGATTTTGTTAATGAATTATCGAGTTAATATTTAAAATTTTCAGGAGTTTGATAGCAGATGACAATTCTTGCCAAACAACAACAGATTTGCAGATGGTACAATCTTCTCAGAACCAGTTTTCAAATTTCTGATGATTATTAGAAGAATGAACTTCATGCTTTTGTGGCATTGAAGTGATTTAGGCCAACTTCTAGGGAAGATAGACTTTCCTCTACCTATAATTTTGTTTTAGTTGTTAATTATTGCTTTGGTAGTAGTACAATGTGCTCTTGTAAATGGAAATCAATATTTATGCAAAAAGGGTGGAGTTTAATTTGTCACCTATCATATTAAAAGATGATGTCGTGATGACACGAACAAGAGTCGGTATCCAATGAAAGTTGTTTATCGTATGAAATTGATACCATTACACTTATAAATTATAAATTAAGATAAAAATTTGTACGAGATGCAGCGACGGTCCTACTTAGTGCCCGGGGGGGTCCGTGGGCCCCCCACTAATTTTGTAAATTTATTAGGAGTATTTTGGTAATTTCACACATATTAAAATTAATATTATGTTCTATAATTATTTGCACACTCTTCATATAAAAATAATCTACAAAATTAATATATATTCAAACGTCATTTTATTTTAAAATCGTCATTCATTGAGTCTACATTTTACTCTACATTTCACTAAATCTATTTTACATCCTACTAAATCCTCCTCAGACTTTATCAAATCACTCAAAATATGCTTTCTTATTTGACTCTACTCCACTAAATTCAATTTTTTTTTAAAAGTAAATCGGTTAAAATGTACCCCCTCCGTCCAATTTCATTATTCCCACTTTCCTTTTTTGGTTGTCTAATTTTATTATACCCATACCCTTTTTGGAAACAATACTATTCATACTACTTTATCTCCACCCTCCTACCATTACGTATTTACTCACTTTGCCATTCACTTTATTCATAAACAATCATTTATTTACAAATGGACCCCACAATACCCCCGTCATACCCTCAACTTATCTACTTTATCAATAAACTAATCAATATTCATTAAAACTCGTGCCCGTAGAAGTGGACATAATAAAATTGGACGGAGGGAGTATAAGTTATCACGGAACGGATGGAGTATTAACTTCTACCAAAACATAGCAAAAGTCAACTTATTCGATCAATTTAATTTAATGAAATGTGCCGTATTGACAATTTTATAATGTAAAATTTTAATGAAAATAATAAGTACGTATTATTTTATCTTTATAATAATGTTAATTGGGCTTCCTACCGAAATTTTCTGGGTACGTAAGTGACGAGATGGATGGTCTTCTTACATGAGATTGATCTCATTTACTATGTTAGTGACATGTGGACTTATGGAGTCTTAACATATTTTAAAAGGAAACATGACCTATAAATAGTTCAATTTTATATTGTAGAAAGTTTAACATGAGAGTTTGTCCATGAACAATCTTAAAGGTTCATCTATTTATTTTAATAAAATATACTTCCTCATTTATTATGTGTAAATTAGATAAATTTAAGGTATGCTGGAGTATTGTGGATCACTTATAAATAAAAAAAATTGTTTACAAATAAAGTAAACGATAATTTAACTAAATAAGTGGATATAAAGTAATTTAAATAAATATTATTTAAAAAGAAAAAATTGAACAAAGGGAATATATTTTTTGAACAGTGTTGTGAGGGTTGTGGGATGGATTTAAGAAAATTTATTTATGAATGATTAGTAGATACCCATACCCAAACGGCTAAATTTTGATGACATATTCTACAAAATAAAACTTAAATGTTTCAGCTCCCGATTAATCGAATTGACCTTCCAATTTATCATGTCAAGGTCTCGTTTTCCGGAAAACATTATCAATAAATTCAATTTATCAATTTTTTGCATTGGGGTTCTTTGGAATCTGAATGCATAATCTAGTAAGAGAAAACCAACAGATGATAAGCATCAAAAGAAGAGAAACAAACAACTTAGGACTGTTACAACAATGCATGTATGATAGGACAGAAGTTTAACGCAAGTGTCCAAGCCCACCTGGAGGACAGAAGGCCAACTCGTAATGCTTGTATGTTTCACTGCAAGGGCGTCAGAAGTGAAAAATCAGACAAGTTGAGAGTAAAGAGGACCCTCCAAGGCAGTTTATTATATTTCAAACAGCAACTTTAGATGGTAGTTATGCCAATGTTTTAACAATTTAATACTGCATATTCTAGCTTTAGCGTTACCATGAATTGCATAAAAAAATGTTCACTAAGGTTCTGTTTCGAGGGATTCATCAAGAACACCATAAAGCCCACAACATAAGAATAAATTCCAACACATTACACGATGAGACTGCTACTTACTACTTGGAAATTTTCTAAAAAAGCATGTGCATTAACAGATATTGGTATTTAACAGGGAATAAGTGATCTGAGAAAACGATAGAAACGTTGAAACTAGGCCTCGAGTATTACTCTAGAGTGGGGTTATTCTTTGTAACTTGTAAGTAAATTTTAACAGCCAACCAAATTCACCTTACAGAGGAATTAACTTTATGCATGACAACAGGTTATATATCACATCTAATAAAAAGAGAAAAAAAAAAATCAAACAGAGCTAATGAATCTTTGTTTGTTTTGGGATTACCCCATTCGGACGTGGATTGTTATGTACCCCGATGGCCGATGCATGACAACAGGTTATATATCACATCTAATAAAAATAGAAAAAAAATCAAACAGAGTTAATGAATCTTTGTTTGTTTTGGGATTACCCCATTCGGACGTGGATTGTTATGTCCCCCGATGCATGACAACAGGTTATATATATCACATCTAATAAAAATAGAAAAAAAATCAAACAGAGCTAATGAATCTTTGTTTGTTTTGGGATTACCCCATTCGGACGTGGATTGTTATGTCCCCCGTCTTGCTCTAGTTTGACATTTAAAATTCGAATTTCAAAATCCAACCACATTCGTACCATAAAATATCTACTCACCCTTACATATTTGATTTAACATAAAATTTCTCCAAATACCATGTCACCTACTCTTACCCTCTTAATTTTTCATAACGTTACGCCCAATCCTATTCAAAATCTCAAAACAAACATATATGGAGTATATCATCATTGGATTTCCACCATCCACCCTAATCCCCAAACAATCATGCCCTTAATTACTGCTACACACTGTGACCACCATGGAAGCAGATTGAAATGGACCAAACATTTCACAAATCATCAAAAAACAAAGAAGCTTAGCCTGATGTGAATGTGGAAACAGTAAGGTGGCTTTTGGATTAAGAGAACTGGGGATGGATTTGAAACCCATAGTAGCAATTCCATTGGTGGCTACTTGTTTAAATTGACACAGATTTGAAATCCGCAACTTTAATGTTGAACAAATAAAAATTATTTCTGCAAACGCGGACCCTACACCTTGTGATCTCCTAATCGGGATAAAACAATGGATATAGAATATGAATCGAAACAATTGTTACCGAGAACCAAAGACAAGAAAAACATACGAGAAATAAATCCATAAATACCACAAGAAGTCATTAACAGAGAATCAATACCTAGGATTATGAAGGGGGCCAATCTTGTTGACGAAAAGGGGCACGGGATCTCCTACATTGTATGTGTTGGCAGAATGGAGTGGGATAGGCAGCAGGAGTAACAGATTAGTTAGAAAAAACAGTTTGACGATTGCCATTTGCAACAAGGAGTTTTGATACAGCCGGAGGCACAGTCGGGGGAGTAACTGGTAAAGAACGGTCAACGACTGAGGTTCCCGGCAAAACTTGGACTGGCGGTAGTAAATCGCTGTTACTATCACCGCGCTTTTCTCTGCAAATTTACAGCGACATTCATTAGCTACTTGGCTCAATGTTTGCTGGGCTTGGGCTGATTACTTGGGCCTTATTTGGTTACATACCTGGGAAGGGCTTAGTCTCAACTATTTGGGCCTGAAACCAAAATGTACTCTTTTCGTCACCAAAATTGAATCGCAAATAATGTATTGTTCAATTATTTGAAATTCATACAATTAGAGCTGTTAAACGAATCGAGCTACTCGTGAGCCCAGCTCGGCTCGACTCGTTTGTTCGTTAAATGGGTCGAGCCAGATACTCGATTTACTAACGAGTCGGCTCGAGCTCGACTTATTACACTCAATATTTAATTTTTTCCTTTTAATTTCATTAGGCTCGTTAGACTCTTTAACAAATCAAGTCGAGCTCGTTTCTTAGCTCGTCAATGTTATCGAGTCGAGCCGAGCCCAGCTCGAGCTGGGCTCGAACTTCAAATACTTGACTCGACTCGAATAATAGTTCACACACAGTAAAAAAAATTTGTCGTATTGTGTAAAAAAAAAAATTAGATCTGATTTGATATTGGGTTAGTCTTATGTGAAATATTGCATACATGCATTCAATCCCAATTAGGCAAGTCAAAACCCCTAAGTTTAAAAGTCAAATTAAGTCAATTTAAAAAAATTCGCGGGTTATAGGCCTGGATCCGGGTTGCCCAGAAAATTCGCGAGTTGCAAACAGGTGATTTACTACATGACCAAAATATTGTTACTACAAGGTCAAAATATTACCACTACAAGGCCAAAATTTTAATACTACATGTCAAAACATTCTGAAAAATTCACAAAAAAATAAAGTTTCTAAAATATTTTTGAACATGTAGTAATACACTTTTGACCATGTAGTGATAAAATTTTTGTCTTGTAGTAACATTGTTTTAGTCATGTAGTAGCCGAATAAGTCAAAATTATTTTTGTAATTTTGGCCAAAAAAAATAAGTGTCCAGAATATTTTTGGACTCGTAGTAATACACTTTTGACCTTGTAGTGACAAAATTTAGTTCTTGTAGTAACATAATTTTGGTCATGTAGTAAAATAATAATATATTAGAGTGAAAATAAATATTTTAATTAAGGTTGACCCGCTTTGACCCGTGTTGACCCATGTTGACCCACGAATTTTGACCTAATTACCTTAATTAGTCATATTGCATGTATGCAATATTGCATATAAGTTTTTGCGTTTGATATTTATTTAGAACTGATTACCCACTTATTTTAGGGTTAATTTACCATACCAAATGTTCGTCTCCTAGATGTTATATTTATCGACTTTCATACATGTGATTGCAGCAAATACATTATTCATACTGCATTCGATTGAAGCATTAACTATATCACTGTCTAATTACCTCCAAACTAATGTTTCTCATTAATAAAAATGAACTTCACAGAAAAAATTCCTATTTTTCTTTAATTCTATAGTATGAAATTCCGTGTGGATTTCAATTTTCAAATGTGAGAATTCAATATTTAAAGACCAAAACTTCTACAGGTCAGTTGCAATCTTAATTAATATTTTGACTCATCCACAAAAAAATTGAAATGTATAATAACTTCTCATTAAAAAATTATTTTAGTTCATACAAAAGAAAAATATTACTCCGTAGTATGAACAATATTTATACATTTTTAATATACAATTAATGTTTTTTTTTAAGTAATATGAACCATTTTCGATTGCCTTTTTTTCTTATGATTCTAAATATAAAAAAATAAATTGACTTTTTTTTAATCCAAATTGCACCGATTATACGGTACGGGGTAGTTAAATTGTTACTTGTATTTGATTGAGTGAAATCTAAATAAATGACAAAATAATAAGTCAAATTGTGTGCATGAATCATGGTTACAAGTTGAATGTTGAAATTGTCAATTTATACCAAGAAATAAAGACTCAATGCACATAGTCATGCTTTGAAGTTACTTGAACAACTTAATTATAACGAAGATTAATTAGTTTCAAATTAGTTGACAATAAGCAACATTTTACTAAAAGAAATACTAAGTTTTATAGTCAAAGAAGCAACTATTAGCATCTAAAGGATGTGCTTAATTATATAATTAATTATCCTAGAAGCTTAAGTATACTGTATATAGGACTACAACTTTAAAAGTTCTCAAACTTTCTGTAATTTAATCTGACTACAAAGACCTTAATTAGAAGATGACTTTTATTGGAAATGTTAGGTCACTTTATAGAAATTTGTAGATGCTGGACTGAGCTAATTGCTAATGTTAATTATTTATTTACACATAATTGCTAACATACGTATTCTTTATTCTTTAAATGCGAATTTTGTATACTGTTCAATTTTAAGTGATTTTGATATATATTCAATTGTCTAATTTAATTTAGATCGACCACATTAGAACTAAGTTAAAATTGTGACTTAATTGTACAATGTAATTGGGTGCATCCGAGTGTGACACTTCTTTAAAATATATAGGCAGAAAATTTATACTATATGAAATATTGCACATGTAATATTGACACAAATTAGAAAGAAGAGAGAAAAAATTGTGGGTCAAAATTGGATTGGAACCAGGTCAATCTCAACCCTTCATTTAGCTTCTCTCGTCTCCGAGGTCGGTTCTCAGACCATGGTCTCTCTAATTCATATGTTGTTAATTCTTGGTCACCTCAATTCGGTTAGGTTGCCTTTGGACCGGTCCCGGTTATGTACCTGGAGTTCACCTGTGTGAACCCAAGTTTACGTGAACTCTTTTTTTCGAGTCTCACTGTTATATACGGAGTATATGAATGTTCATTATTTAGAAAATGTTAGATTTTTTAAACAGTGACACTTTATATGCATGAAAGTAATATCTCGTAGCGCAAAAAACAAGATACTTGTATAAATAAAGTTTACGTAAACTCAAATTCATATAAAATTTTGCCAAAATTAAAATCGAACTTCAAAATAATAATAATAAAAAATTATAAAACAAGTAGTATGAAACATCGAATATACTCTTCAATCTATGTCGACATAATCGAATAAGTTAAAAAAATACGATCTTTAAATTAAGCTTCATACAATTTTTTAAAGGAATAGTTAGGTTCATATTGATTAAATTTTAAACCTCTATATAATTGTGTGAATTTATATAGGATAATCTTTTTACTATATTAAAAATACATTAGAATATTCCCATAATATGAATGTATGGGCACCTACTCTAAGGAACATATCCCTCTGTCCAAGAATTTTTCCCAAAACAATCATTAGTTAGGAAGGAGAATAATTGAAGTATGAAAACAAACATATGCATATATATTAAATATGTATTTATTATTTATACATCAATTACTTAATAATAATCAACCTCTTCACAAAATAGACCGTGGGCCATCAACCTAAGTCGCATTGTCTTTTCCTTAATGCCCTTTATTCTTAAATTATTTGCTAATCATAAAAAATTTGGTTAGAATTTCCAAAAGTATATAAATTTATAATTTTTATGTATAAGAACTTTTAAACAAACTACCACTCATTAATAATAATGATTATAATATAAAGTATTCAAACAAAATAATTAGGTGAGAGTTCAAACCAACTCACTCCTTTAAGACACATTTTAGAATTTTTTAACCTGCCCAATTTGAACTAGTTGTATCTGAAATTGCTTCAAATTCAAATTTATAAAATACCATATAAAATTCCAATTTCTCCCGTTCTCATTAACTTTGTAGTAATCATGTTACTTCATAGTTAACGACATATAGTTACGCGCACATACATTTTCGTTTCTGTGAAAGTTACTTAACTTTTTTTTTTCGACAGTTTTAATAAAAGTTACTCATACCATTTTTAACAAACTACCTTCTCTCACATTTCATTATATTATTCTCTAATAAATCTATTTATTATATTATAATTCTTAAAACTTATGAATAGCTTTCACAAGATGAAGTTAGTATATAAAAACATCAAATACCATTGCTAGAATAGGAACAAAAGTACCTATATACATGGCAAAGGGGCAGTTTACAGATTGGACATAATTGGCTTTATTCTTTAAATAAAGATGGATATTGGAACATTATCTAGCAAAAAATAACATACGTACCTAATGTTTTCAAAGTGGACCTTAATGTGAAAAATGTGACCAACTCTACCATGGACCTCTCTCCCCAACCATTAGACATAAACTAGGGAATTTACTTCTATGAGGTTCTTTTATATATGTTGAGACATATATAATCAAATCTAAATATCTTAATTGACTCAAACTAAATCGTAAATAATGTATTTTTCGATCATTTCAAACATGTTTTTGTATGTTGAATATAAATTTTATTTTAGACATTTACTGTGGACCCGATTACCAATCTATTTTGTACTAATATATCGCACTAGCTCCCTCCGTCCAATCATAAGTTTTGCACTTATTTATTTTGGGTGTTCCGTCATAAACTTTTCATTTCTTTAAATGATAAAATTCACCATCTCTTTCTACCTTTTCTCATTTATATATCTTTCTATATACATTTTTTTTCTTTCTTACACCTTTTTCTCCTTTTTTTTTTCTTTCTATTTTTCTCTATCCAAACTATATTTTATATTGCATTCTTTAAAAAATAAAAAATGAAGCTTATAACATGAGAAATTGAGTATTAAGGGAAAAAGAGAATCTTGATGTGGCATGGATTTTGAGTGATGACAAAGAATGGATGTTGACCTATCAACAAATGAGATAATACCAAACAAATCCATTTCAAGTAATGGATTAATTAAATAAAAACCATAAGTGGACGTTTTAATTGGCGATTTTTTTATTTAATTATTTGTTTTGGTTGAGAGGCTCTAAGCAACATCTTGAATGCAATAGAATATAAATATTGTCAAGGGGCGTTACTTGTCAAACTCTCAAATAACACAAAAAGTAAACTCTATCACTTTGCAACATAAAAATTAAAGACCAAGATAACAAAATTTAAAATCTCTTTTTACATGTTATTTACCTTCATCCTCTTTTCTTTCATGTAAATAAATAACTTGGTTTCTTGTGTATTGTTCAATTTGTTTGTAAATTTAAATTAAAAGTGGTAAAGAATTCTGTCCATGGGTCATTATTAAATACTAGAACATCTTCTTAAATTTTCACATATTTATTCATATGTCATTAGTTTTATAGTCCACACATAATTTTTTTTATTTTATAAAAAATTATAAAATTATCACTCAAAACTCTACATTACACTTTTTCTTAAAATTTCTACTCATCTAAAAGTAAGTGTAAATACTCCCGTGGGAGGAGTATTAATTATCTCACTACCATATTAAGAAATAAAACAAGAGAATGATTGGGTTGAACCAACGAATCACTCCTCAAGAAGAAAATGCAATCAATAAAGTATTAAAAGGATCATTTTATAAATATTTATATATAAAATAAAGAAATTAATTCAGTAAGGAAAATGTGAATATTATGAATAAGAAGTTTATGGAATTTTTTTTGAGGGGTCAAATAGAGGTGATTATTACAAGTTAGAGCTCTGTCATTATACACTTAAAATTCAACATTTTAACTATACATCTAACATTAACAACTACAGTACATTTGAAGAATTATAGTAGAAATTATTAAATTTAAACTTAAGTGTAACATGAGATTTATTATTAGTACTTGAAAATCAGGCTCCAAGAAAAGGGCCAATAGAAATGCACAGGCGGTTAGAGAGATGATACCCATGAGAGAGAATGAGTCAGTGATTCTAGTGATTTCCTGCCAAAGACCCCACTTTTATTTTAATTTATTTTATTCCAGTACCAAAAACACTTTTGTACAATTTTCTTGATTGTATAGGTATAAAATAGGAGTAGATGAGTTGAAAGTATTACTCATTGTTGGAGTTTTTTTTTTTTTTTTCAGTGTTGATAAATACGGAGTATATTTCCTTCTGTCTTTTGAAAGTTGTCAATTTTTTTTTTTCATATTGATTAAAGAATATTAATATTATATATACAGTGAGTTGTTGAGTTAGAAATAGAAAAAAATAGAAATGAGTAGAAAATATGAAAAGTAGAGACATACAAATGAAGAGATGTATAGAGAAATAATGAGTGTTACACAAAAATTGAAACGAGTAACTTCAGTGAACGTTCAAAGTGACAAAATAAAAATATACTCTCTCCGTCCCGCAATTACTTTCACACTTTTCTTTTTGGGACGTTCCACAATAACTTTCACAACCTTAAAATGGAAAATTCTTTATATACCTCACTCTCACAATATTCTCAATTTTACATAAATAACATTACTTTTACTCTACACATAAACAAAAGTCAACTTATTACTTTACTTTACATATAAAGTTTTATAAAATTTATATATAAAATTTTACAAAATTACCTCTAAAACTTCACTAATTATTACACTTTCTTAATATACCTGTCCATCTGCATACAAAATACAAAAGTAATTCAAGTAATTCTGGAATGGAGCTAGTACAATAATTTTATTTTAAAAAAAGTTAATGATTAATTTTTGCAAACCCCACAAAAGGGTGAAAGGGATTGAGACAGAGGACAAGATTTTGTGTTGCATAAACTGAGTTTCAATTCTGATACTAATAATTACTACTACTACTATCACTCCTATTCCTATTCCTACAAGCTACTGCTGCATATATACATACATCCCCACAACAGAAAGATACATAAAGCAAGCAAAAAATATCCAATAGAATAATCACACAGTTTTTAGTTTTCTTCATACACAAGGAGTGACTGAAAAGAAAGCCAGACAGAGACCCCCCCTTGGAACAAAGGATCAAATCATTTGAGAGAGAAAGAGATGTTTTTATGAGAAAAAGACTCTTGTTGAATAAAGGTTTGATCTTTTTGCTCATCTCTTTTTCCCCCTTAACAAACTAGACTTTCTGTCATCAAATCCCTCAACAGTTTTCGAAAAACATGAAAAAAAATTAAGAGACTGCAGTTTGCATGGCTAGTCACAGACTCGGAGACATCCCTTATGCTCTTCCGTACACCAATTCAAGTTTCATGTAAGCCCCAAGATTTCATTTTTCTTGATTTTTTTTTAAAGAAAACATGATTTCTGACATGGGTTTTTGATTTTATTCGCCTCTGTGAAAAGAAATCAAGAAGGGCCAAGTTTTGATTTTGGAGAACTTGAGGAGGCCATTGTTCTGCAAGGTGTTAAGATCAATAATGATGACAAAAAACAACGTATGCTACTTTCTCTACTCTTTTTTCTGACGTTTACTGGGGGTGGGTGGGTAGGTGGGGTTGAACATGTCCACAGAAGGGTTATTACTTTTTGCCATTTGTGAGGGAGAAATCATTTTTGGACTAATAATTTGAATGGCGTGTGTTTCAAATAAGGCAAAAACCAGACCTGCTTGCATGATTTTCTTACTGACTCCATAACTGCTCTCATGAAAACTTATTTTACATAAATGGAGAATGGGGTTTCTGCAGATTTCTTTTCTTGTGATTCTTGAAGATTTTGCTTTGTGATTTTGTGCAGCTTTATACACCACAATCAGACCTTCTGCAACTCTGGAGATGTTCCCTTCTTGGCCTATGAGATTCCACCAGGTACTATTGTACTAATACTATTCTTTTGACCATCTCTCTTCTTTAATTACAAATTTGAAACAAGGGTTTATCTTTATCCCTATCCCTTTGAGTGTTTTTGGAGGTTTCTTGAAGTTTTATGTTTGTTTATAGAAGAAAGATTTGTTTTTTCGGTGATATGATGAAAGCATTTGACTTATTTTTGTGGTGTGATAAATAAATATTAGGGGAGCTCAAAATCAGGAGAAGAGGAGAGTACTGATTCTGGATCAGCGGTGAACACACTTTCCACCACCGCGCCTGATTCTCCGGTGAGTAGAAAGACGGCTGTTCACAACCTCCACCCGCCGCCGTCGCAGATGGACACCGCCACTGGAATTCCGGCTGCCAAACAAACGCCTGATAAGGTTCTTGCTTTTATCTTTGTTAATTATCTTGGCAAAATCCCAATAATTCTGGAAAAAGACTGGGGGATTCTCTGATTTTGTTTTAGTATTTTTTTTTTCTGACATGTAAATCAGAGAAAAGTAGAATCTTTACAGTGGTTTTTCTTTTTATCTTTTCTGCTCTATTATAATGGGTAACTTCAGTTCAAGTCTTAGTTCATAATTACCAACTTTTTCTCATCCCAAGAACAGCAGTTTTATTCTTTTTAAAATAAAAATCTTTTATTTTTGGATTTTTTCGCAATAATCTTTTATGGGAAATCATGAAAACTAAATCTATGGAATAAACATTTCTATAACCCATCATTATTATTCTGAATATTATATTGCCATCAGCCCATCACATATCCTTTAATAGTTACAATTTACAAACTTGATTTTCTTAGTAAAAAAATTGAAATCTTTGAATTGATTCTTCCATTCCTTACACGTTATCTTCTTCTCCCTCCTTTATTAAATTGAAAAAAAATTAAAAAATTAAAGTTATCTACTAACTTCTTTATAAATTTATGGGGTCTAGCTGCTCTTATTGACCCTAGTTATACATATATATATACTACCAAGTCTTAACAAATTTATTTTTTTATTGAATTCTCTCTAAAATAATGCAGAGAAGAGGGCCTGGTTCTAACTCAGACAAAGTTCTTGATACCAAGGTGATGAAAAGCCCACATGGCCACATTATTCACATGCATGCATGAACTAGAACTTGCAGTAGTATAGTACATTGATTTTGACAAGTTTTTTGCCTAAGATTGAAATATTTTGATATTGAATCTTTTTTTTTATTTTTTCCTTTAAGACATTGAGACGTCTAGCACAAAATAGGGAAGCTGCTAGGAAGAGCAGACTTAGGAAAAAGGTATAGTCTTGTCAAATTATAAATTTTAAATATTCTCTTCTCTATTTTCACTCTTTTAACACCCCCCACTTCATATATATGTATATATATTCAGGCCTATGTGCAGCAGCTAGAATCAAGCAGAATCAGGCTCACTCAGCTGGAACAAGATCTTCACAGGGCAAGGTCACAGGTAAATAAATAAATAATTTGAAAATTACGACATTTAATGCCCCCTGGTATTCTCTACAATTGATTTTCTGACTCTTTGTTTAACAGGTCACAGGCCTATATTCTCTATAATTGATTTTCTGACTATTTGTTTAACAGGGGCTTTTCTTAGGAGGTGGTGGGATTGCAAGTGGGAGTAGTATTAGCTCTGGTATGTCTATATCATTGCACAACATAGTTATTTACTAAATTGCCCTTTCTTGAATTGCAAACTGCCTTCCCTCTTTCCATTGAATATTTTTATTGAGCCACTTTCTTTCTATCTTTCTTGTTTTGGAGTTTTGTGAAAGGTGAACTTTTTGGCCCTTATCCTCTTTGGTTATGATATTCAAATGTTCTTAACGTGAGTAATTTTTCACCTAATAATTTGAGGGACCATTCTTGTTAATTATTACATAATGAAGTTTTCTTGCATAATATTAATAGATATTAGAGTCACATTATCAAAATTGTCAAACTCTTGAATTCTTAGACATGTATAGCTAGGCTTTTTCCAAATGATCAACAATTTTGACTATAAGCTGCATACTTAAATTGTCTTATATTTTTAACATAGACAAAAAAAATATCTGCTTTTTGACTTGAAGATTTCTGCTTGTCCATTTGCCTGACCTCTCAGATTAAAATTACTGTTCTAAGGAATAAAAGATTCATACCAAGTATCACTATTACTAGATACCCTACTTTTACCAGATAGTCCGCAATAGTGTTTTTGACTGATCTCTTTTTCCCATTTGGTTTATTTTTGTAATTTGCACAAATTTTCAAATATTTAGAATCTCAAAAGTCCATTTCTGTGCCTAGTAATTCTTCAATTCTGGCAACAATTGTTTGTAGTTTAGCAGAATGACAACATATAAAAAATTTACTACATGAGAAGATATGTATTAAAAAACAAATGTAGTGGTTGGTTGTTAAACTTGTCCTCTTCTGCTTTGTTCAGTTGTGTTTTTAATGTATGCCCCATATTGAATTTTTAATAATGACCTTGCAACAACTTTTATTTCTAAAAGATTGTACCTTTATCCAGCTGATAAAAAAGTTGAAGCTGTAATTTTAAATACAAACTTTAATACTAATGTAGGTGGTGCAATATTCGATATGGAGTATGCAAGATGGTTAGATGATGATCATAGACACATGTCTGAACTCCGAACTGCATTGCAAGCTCAGTTATCAGACGGTGATCTGAAGGTTATAATGGACGGATACATCGGTCATTATGACGAAATATTTCGCCTAAAAGGCGTTGCTGTTAAATCCGATGTTTTCCACTTGATTACTGGAATGTGGACTACTCCTGCTGAAAGATGTTTCCTTTGGATGGGCGGTTTTCGCCCTTCCGACCTAATCAAGGTTCGCTACATTTTGCATACTCATCAGTATCATGCATGCAATTTTTAAACTTGAATGATGATTGAAAGCTCCTTCCTTGATTGCTTGATTAGATGTTAATTACACAATTAGACCCGTTAACGGAGCAGCAAATCATGGGGATTTACGGCCTCCAGCAGTCATCACAGCAAGCAGAGGAGGCTCTTTCGCAAGGCCTCGAACAGCTTCACCAATCCTTGATTGATACCATTGCCAATTCTTCTATTAATGATAATATGCATCACATGGCTGTTGCATTGGGAAAGCTTGCCAATCTTGAAGGCTTTGTTAGACAGGTACTTTATTATTTCCTTTTTCTTTTATTGGATCATATGTAGATAACCCTTTATTTAAAGTAGTTAGTTACTAAAAGTAGAGGTTACAATATAAATGCATCATGACTTTATGCTGCTAAAATGTGATATTACTGTGCTATGATCAACCTTGGTCTCTATCCATTAATTCCCAACTACTTTATATATGTAGTCTATTCGAAAGTTGCCTTTGAGCTTTAGTTAGTGATAAGCAATAAGCGATAAGAAAGCGGACGTTGTGTTGGGAAGTGATAGAACAAGAAAAGTAGCTAAAAAAAGCGTAGAAATGTGTCGAATCTCCTCCTTTTCCACTTTACATTCTGTATTGTTTTGTGGGTGACCCTTTTTCATGAAAATAACGTATGTTGATATCTTCCTTATTAAGTCTATGTAATGGAGTAGATTTAAGTTCAGACAACATAAATTGTTTCACCAAATTTACAAAGGAATAGTTTATGCCTACTATTTTTTTTTGTGATGCCTTAATGGAAATGCTTTAAAGCATTATAAAGCTTGGAATATAATGACAAATGAGTCCACTTATGGTGGAACCCACTGATAATAGTGAATTGGTGATGACTAACCAATCATAGGCACATGTTTTCTTAAAAAAAAACACCTTAAGGGAGTAGCTCGTATAACTTTATTCGTCGTTTGGTAATGTTCTTTTCGAGTATGCAAAAAATCAAGAATCAACGCTTTTTCGTGTTAACTGATGATTAGTTGGACGAAACTCGTATATTTAGACCAATATAAGGAATTGAGGATACCAATGGCACTATGATTAGTCACTCATTCATAAACATTAATTTAAACTAGGATGAATAAGACCTTTCATTTTCTTTATCATCTGAAATTTTGTCTCCTTTGTGATTAATATAAATTTATATCCTCTTTAATTTAAGCATCAAAAGTTGGTTTGAAAGTGAACCATATTGAAACAGAACCCTTGCTGTACCTATCACCCAGACTTTTGTATTCATATTCTGTCCATTATTGAATAAATTAACTAGCCGAAATTTTGAACAAATGAAGCATCTAATTTCTTAATCAACAATAGAAACAGTCCAATTTCATATGCATTATTGACTCCTTAATTTAGTCTAATTAATACATTTTTATAATCAACACAGGCTGATAATTTGAGGCAACAAACTCTTCATCAACTGCACCGTATTTTGACGATTAGGCAAGCTGCACGATGCTTCTTGGTGATCGGAGAATACTATGGTCGTCTACGAGCTCTAAGTTCGTTGTGGGTGTCGAGGCCAAGAGAGTAAGATCAATATTATTTTTATTTGTGTTCGATTTTGTTAATGAATTATCGAGTTAATATTTAAAATTTTCAGGAGTTTGATAGCAGATGACAATTCTTGCCAAACAACAACAGATTTGCAGATGGTACAATCTTCTCAGAACCAGTTTTCAAATTTCTGATGATTATTAGAAGAATGAACTTCATGCTTTTGTGGCATTGAAGTGATTTAGGCCAACTTCTAGGGAAGATAGACTTTCCTCTACCTATAATTTTGTTTTAGTTGTTAATTATTGCTTTGGTAGTAGTACAATGTGCTCTTGTAAATGGAAATCAATATTTATGCAAAAAGGGTGGAGTTTAATTTGTCACCTATCATATTAAAAGATGATGTCGTGATGACACGAACAAGAGTCGGTATCCAATGAAAGTTGTTTATCGTATGAAATTGATACCATTACACTTATAAATTATAAATTAAGATAAAAATTTGTACGAGATGCAGCGACGGTCCTACTTAGTGCCCGGGGGGGTCCGTGGGCCCCCCACTAATTTTGTAAATTTATTAGGAGTATTTTGGTAATTTCACACATATTAAAATTAATATTATGTTCTATAATTATTTGCACACTCTTCATATAAAAATAATCTACAAAATTAATATATATTCAAACGTCATTTTATTTTAAAATCGTCATTCATTGAGTCTACATTTTACTCTACATTTCACTAAATCTATTTTACATCCTACTAAATCCTCCTCAGACTTTATCAAATCACTCAAAATATGCTTTCTTATTTGACTCTACTCCACTAAATTCAATTTTTTTTTAAAAGTAAATCGGTTAAAATGTACCCCCTCCGTCCAATTTCATTATTCCCACTTTCCTTTTTTGGTTGTCTAATTTTATTATACCCATACCCTTTTTGGAAACAATACTATTCATACTACTTTATCTCCACCCTCCTACCATTACGTATTTACTCACTTTGCCATTCACTTTATTCATAAACAATCATTTATTTACAAATGGACCCCACAATACCCCCGTCATACCCTCAACTTATCTACTTTATCAATAAACTAATCAATATTCATTAAAACTCGTGCCCGTAGAAGTGGACATAATAAAATTGGACGGAGGGAGTATAAGTTATCACGGAACGGATGGAGTATTAACTTCTACCAAAACATAGCAAAAGTCAACTTATTCGATCAATTTAATTTAATGAAATGTGCCGTATTGACAATTTTATAATGTAAAATTTTAATGAAAATAATAAGTACGTATTATTTTATCTTTATAATAATGTTAATTGGGCTTCCTACCGAAATTTTCTGGGTACGTAAGTGACGAGATGGATGGTCTTCTTACATGAGATTGATCTCATTTACTATGTTAGTGACATGTGGACTTATGGAGTCTTAACATATTTTAAAAGGAAACATGACCTATAAATAGTTCAATTTTATATTGTAGAAAGTTTAACATGAGAGTTTGTCCATGAACAATCTTAAAGGTTCATCTATTTATTTTAATAAAATATACTTCCTCATTTATTATGTGTAAATTAGATAAATTTAAGGTATGCTGGAGTATTGTGGATCACTTATAAATAAAAAAAATTGTTTACAAATAAAGTAAACGATAATTTAACTAAATAAGTGGATATAAAGTAATTTAAATAAATATTATTTAAAAAGAAAAAATTGAACAAAGGGAATATATTTTTTGAACAGTGTTGTGAGGGTTGTGGGATGGATTTAAGAAAAAATTGCATATTCAAATTTAATAAAACATGCCTTCAATTTTTTTTAAAATAAAACATCAGTTTAAATCATAAAGAAATCACATAAACTTATATTAAATATTTCATACATGAAATATAAATAATTATGGTAAATTTGGGACAAAAATTTGTGGGTCAAATTCGAGTCAACGTGAATTAACACAAGTCAAACGAATATTTTTTTTTTTTTTTACTTTTAAGTATTATTTTACTATATAACCAAAATATTGTCACTACAAGACAAAAAAAGTACTACTATAAATTTAATGATAATATTTTGACATTTTAGTAACAATATATTGATAATGTAATAAATCACTTGTTTGCTATCCGTAAATTTTTTAGACGAATCGAATCCAAACTTTTGGCAGCAATTTTTTTAAAAATGTCTTAATTAGGTTGCTCAAAAGAAATAAATGAATTATATTTTAGATTTGAAGTTTTGTTTTATAAAACCTGTAGGCTGTAGCCTGTAGCAAATTAGCCGCATTCTCAATCCTAGATTCGATAATTACAGTACATTTTTACATGAAAATTTAATTAGATGTGGCCCACGCTACTAATAATTAAAAAAGAAATTTGTCTGCGCGATTTCGAATAATTCGTTCGCTTATCTTATTGGACCCACAAGATTATCACAATAATTTAATTAAAATGTGTCCTTTTGCGAATTAGGTTTTTTTTGGTAATCAAGGTGAGGCCATACGTTTATTTAGTTTTTAAATTAAGATAAAAATGTTAATTAATTAGATAAAGCTTTAAAAGTGAAAAGGTTTAGGTGCAACATGATCTTGTTGTTTAGCATAAGTGACAAATTTTGTTGGATCCTTCTATCATCAAAGCTAAGCTTATAATTAAAGTTTATAAAGGCTATAATGGAGTTGGTGTATATTGAATTAAGATTTGATTAATTTCATGCAATCTTTATTCTAAAAATTGAATAAATAAACTTAGAAGAAATATGAAAGAAATATTCAATAGAAATCATAAGGTCATTTTTTAGTATATAACATTATTTACGGAATACATCCTTTTTTTTTTTTAAAGAGTAAATTACATAAAAATCACGATTTTTCAAGTTTTCAAAATATAACGTGAGGCACTTTTGAGCAAGACGGTCTCAAGCATGAATCAGGATTTCATTTTACTATTTACATTTTACTTTGTTTTAAAATATGATTGGAGTTATCTCAACAAAAAAAAGTTAGAGTAAATTTATAAATCAATGGGTCACAGGGGCGGACCCAAGCAATAGCCAAGGGGGGCCTTGCCCCCCCCCCCCCTCCTACCCCACCCACCCCTATATTTATATATTAAATTTTAATTTTTTTTAATTAAGTAAAATTGATAATATATTAATTTAATAAATCATGTTAGTTGTAAATTTATTGTAAAAATTGTCTCAAAATTATTGCACTTTTGATATTTATATATATATAAATAACTATTTTATATGTATTTTAATTGTAAAATTGATCTCAAATGAACTATATTTTACATATTTGATCCATTTTTTTAGTTTTTTTTAACATATTTTCAATCAACTCATGTACACGATATTATATAAATAAAAAAGTCATCCCTTGAAAAAAGGACGGATAATCGAATAAATTATAATTCATAGTTTAATTTGTCACTTTTTTTAATTTTACATCACATTAATTAAAATAAATAAAGTATTCGTTCTTTTAATATTTTGAGTGTTCATTTTTTCAATTATCATGTAATACTAGACGACACAACACAATTTTTTTTTTTCTTGTAACTACGTAACCATTTCTTTCTAGACGACATATTGATGTATTTGAGAAGTCTGCTACTAATGTCTTTTGACTTAATTTAAATATAATATACACAAATATTATAAATGCATATACATATATTAGTGTTTCACTCTTTTAGATCATTAAATTTTATTTGGCCCCCCCTAACCTCGAGTCCTGGGTCCGCCCCTGATGGGTCACCTAATATATACGTGATGAAGACATGTTTCATGTATGAGACCGTACGTCTTATTCTTATACAAGTCTTTTTCATATAACAATATGTTTTTAAAATTTATAATTTTCATACTTTACTTTTCGTCTGACTCACATTAATTTTCACACTCTAAAAAATAAAATTTCTACTTATTTATCCCTATACGTACTATTACATTTTTCTTATATAGTACCCTTATTTTTATCACTTTAATAAAATTAATAAAATCTTAATATTTTTATTTTATCATTATTTTTAATTTGTGTCCAGCATGAAAACGAAGGGAGGGTTGTAGTCGACTACTTGATCTTGATAACGAAAGTTCATCAACTGCATTTTTTATTGTTTAACCTACTCAACATAATAATGCACATTAGTAATAAAAAGTTGAAATAAAAAATTATATGGACTGACTAAATACATGAATGAATGCAAGGGCTCAATCGTACATGCAAAAGAATAAATACTTAAAATAAATCAAATGGCTGGAGCCTGATCGTACCAAATGCAATTTTAATTATAAATACCAAATAAAAAATTATAATAGTGATTAATAAATAGAATTAATTGTTAATGATGGTGAATGATTTGACAATATAGTTGCCGACAACCCAGATTAATTGGTGGAGTATATGTTTTCCTGCTGTTATTTTAATTAACATTCTGTAAGCATCAGAAAGGTTGACTTAGTATTTATTTTATTTTTCTGAAAATTGACTCAGTAATTTTTTCTTAACTTTATTCATATACTTGGGCATGCTTCTGATTTCAGCTCTGACCAAAATTAAAAATCTAAGTGATGTTTGTGTAGTCAAAATCACAATTATTTTAATAAGTGGAACTCGGGTTGGATATAAACTTGATAATTATATTAAATCTGCCGATATAAAGCTAATTCATCTATTATACACCCCAGAAATCAAAATCTACATCCAATTTTTATTTCCATTCATGTGTAACCTCTAAATTATTGACTACATGCTAAAATTTGTAATTATTAAATTTAATGAGATAATTTTGTACGACTCAATCATCGTGTGACATAATACATAAGTCTTTTTTGTATCGGACACTAAATACATACAGTACATAGTATTAAGTGCAGAATTATTTATTTTTAAAATTATCTTTCACAGATTTTGAAAAAAATGTGATTATGAAAGAATACATAGTAATATAGTATTACTAGCTCTATACCCGCGTTTTTACGCGGGGTCGATTTATTAAAATTAGAGTTAGTTTATTAAAATAATAATTTTAAATACTATATTAATTTTTATATCTTTTTTATTTGTTAGAATTTGTGAGAATTTTTTTTTTTTATTCTAATATATTTACATATCTATAAATTTGAATCTATATTATTGTATTTATATTTTTATATATTATAATATTTTTTTAATATATTAATAAAATGTGCATTAATAAAATTATAATTTTAATTGTAAAATTAAAAATATTTTTAATAAGAATGGGCATTGTAAAATAATTTTATATAGGAATGTATATAAAGTTTATAAATATCTATATGGTTGAATTTTGTAGATTAAGATTTTAAAATTTTAAATCTAAATTTTAAAGTAAAACTGTGTGAAATTTTTCATTTCAAAACAAACATTTCCTTAAAGAATTGTGACATTTCTAGTTCAGATGGAAATTTATCACCTAAACCTGCAATTTTAAAAAAAAAATACTATGAAATATATCAAGACAATAAAATACTATGAAATATATCAAGACAATAAAAAAATATTGTTAAAATTAATTTATTAATTTAGAAATAATAAAAATATAAATTTATATATTTAAAAAAATATTATTAAAATTAATTTGTTAATTTGAAAATAATAAAAATATAAATTTATATATTTAAAAGATATCACAAATTACCTCCTCGTTATCATGGAGAATTTCCAAAATTGTTTTTAAAAATCATTCACCGCAGATTTTTCAAATGTTTTTAAAATTCTCTAAAATCCTCCATAATACTTTATACACTTTAAAAAGTTTTTAAAATTATTTTAAAATACATTCACATCTTAATACTCTATATTTGTGAGAATATAATGGGACACGTGTCACAATATTATCACTCTACACAATCTCTCTCTTCACCAAAATAGTCTATTTCAAAATCTCTGCATTCTCAGGCATTCTAATTAAAAAAATCAATTTTTCCTATTTTAATCTCAAAATAATAATTTACATATTATCTATTATCTACTCATAATTATTATTTTTAAATTTGAAATCATAATTATTATTTTTTATTTTATTTTTTTAAACTTTAATCGCAACATTATTTATTTTTTAAAATTTAATCACAATTCAAATCAATAAATCTTTATTCTCTTTCTTTGACTGAGCGGTTTTTTTTTTAATCACATTATATATATTTTTTTAATCGATATTTTTTTAATCAAATCTTAATTTTAATTTTATCTTAATTTTAATATATGATTGATATATCATGAAAGAATTCCGTCTCATCTAAAAGTCCGAACTTGTAGAGAGGGTGAGAATTAATTCTTGTATATTAATTCCTAACACTCCCCCTCACTCGTGGGCCGGATTAACACCTCTTACCTTTTTTGGGGAGGAGGCCCATCGAGTGGACAATTTAAATGGGTGGAGTGCTTCCAACAGGAATCGAACCCAGGTCGTTTGCCCGGTTTGCTCTGATACCATGAAAGAATTCCGTCTCATCTAAAAGTCTCTATTTTCTCAAATTCATTCTATTTCAAAATTGATTTTTTCTTATTAATATAACAATTATTAATATTTTATTAATCTTAATTATTAATTTTAACCCGACGTAAGATTTTTTTAAAATCATTTTAATCTTATCTTCTAAATGCCCACTTTTAAATATTAATTTTTAATATTAAAATTTAAATATACTTCATGAAACAGAATTTCAACGTAAAAATATGTTATTAACAAATCCAATTTTGAATATTCAAATTTTAGATTATCATTAATTTTCGCCCACCTTCTACCTTAATTATCGTACATTCAAATCATAATTCCAACTATATAAAGCATATGCATAAATCATTTGTTAATCATAATTTCATCACTCATTTCTCTCGAGTTTACGGGTATGACGATGTTTTTATAGAAATTTTTATTTTCTCTAATCTCTAATGTGTACTCATGTTTTGCAGATGATTTTCATCTTCGTTTTTTCATTTGAAACATCTTATGCAAGTTCAAGATCTACAATGATGTAAATTTTAAAAGTCATGTGTAATTAATGCACAAGAAATCCATTTAGAGATGTACTTTATTGAATTTTTTTATTTTTTTTTTTCGAAAATTCTTAGTGATGTACTTTATATTCCAAGATCATGTAATTAATTTTTAGAGATGTAGGAGTACATTTTATTCCAAGATCATGTTATTTCTTTTTCTATACTATAGAATTTATCAATTTGTATATTACTTTTTTTTTAATATTTTATTTTATATTTATTTCTTTGAGAAAATTATATCTAAAAATCTGAGATGAAAATAATGTTTCATTTTATAAGTTAAAAAAAATACAACTTAATAGGTTTGTATACTTATTTTTAAATAAATTAAATATTTTCTTGCAAATTATTAACTACGATACAAATTGTAAAATCAAATTAGGATCAATATTATTGTTAGGTTCTCAATATTCTTAGGTTCATATTTGTCTGACTTCAAAAAAAAAAAAAGGTCCTATTTGTCCGACTTCAAAAAAAAAAAAAAAGAAGGTTCCTATTTGTCCGACTTCAAAAAAAAAAAAGAGAAGGTTCCTATTTGTCCGACTTAAAAAAAAAGAGAAGGTTACTATTTGTCCGACTTTAAAAAAAAAAAAAGAAGGTTCCTATTTGTCCGACTTCAAAAAAAGAAAGGTTCAATTTTTATATAATAAATTTTGAATTTTATGTTAACTTAAATGTAATTTATATATTTTATGCAAATATTTTTTTATAATATACATGGAAGTGCATATATTTATTTTGTTAAAGTTTTTTTAATTGCACCAATCATCAAGAATGAAGTGCAAATAAATTATATATATTTGACTTTATAAAAGATGAATTATTGCCGTAAATTTATAAGTTAAAAAAAATACAACTTAATAGGTTTGTATACTTATTTTAAATAAATTAAATATTTTATTGCAAATTATTAACTACAATATCCTAAAATCAAATTAAGATCAATATTATTGTTAGGTTCCCAATATTCTTAGGTTCCTACCGACTTAAAAAAAAAAAGAAGGTTCCTATTTATCGGAATTCAAAAAAAGAAAGGTTCGATTTTTATATAATAAATTTTGAATTAAAAGAAAGGTTCGATTTTTATATAATAAATTTTGAATTTTATATTAACAAATGTAATTTATATATTTTATGTAAATATTTTTTTATAATATACATTGTAAGTGCATATATTTATTTTGTTAAAGTTTTTTTAACTGCACCAATCATCAAGAATGAAGTGCAAAAAAAAATTATATATATTTATATTTGACTTTATAATATATTTATTTTGTTAAAGTTTTTTTAACTGAATCATCAAGAATGAAGTGCAAAAAAAAATTATATATATTTATATTTGACTTTATAATATATTTATTTTGTTAAAGTTTTTTTAACTGCACCAATCATCAAGAATGAAGTGCAAAAAAAATTATATATATTTATATTTGACTTTATAAAAGATGAATTATTGCCGTAAATTATATATATTTGACTTTTAAGATGAATTATTGTCGGGATGAATGTATATATAATTTTCTTGAGATATAATAGAGTGTGAATGTATTCTAAAATAATTTTAAAAACTTTCAAAGAGAGAATATTGTGGAGGATTTTAGAGAATTTTTAGTAATTGTCTAGAATAATTTAAGAAATTCCAACAAAGTTTGATTAGTTAATTGAAATGTCGAATAAATATGCCCTGTTATAATTATACAATTATTTGTTATAATATAATCGTTTTTAATAATTTATTTATATTTTGTTATTGTTTATATAATAATTTATTATATTTAAAGATATCATTGTATTTGTTTTAAGTGGATATTTATTTTGGAATGGAAAATTTCAACCATGTTCTACTTTAGAATTTAGATTTATAATTTTAAAAACTTACCCTACAAATATCTATAAATCCTACAAAAGTCAACTCTATAAATATATACAAACTCTATATAAATACATATAATAACATATATAAACACATATAATTCTATACAAGTTAAATTATATCCTACTTAAATTCCAAAATAAACACAAAATATATACTCCTAAGTCATTAAAAATTCAAAATCTACTAGATTTTGAAATCCAAATTTCAAAATTCTTAAAATTCCAAAACAAACATCCACTTAGTGGGGTGTATTTTGTGGATTTTGTAGGATTTTTTTGGACTTTCAAAGTCTTATTCAATTTGGATTTTAAAAAGTCTTTAAAAATTATGAGGTATTCAACCGTCTATGAATTTTATTACTTTATGGATTTTGTTGAATTCTCCTCCAAAAATATAAATAAATTGTACTATCCAAAATCTCTTCTAAAAACAAGAGATTTCAACGGATTCTCTCATAGAACTCTAAAGACTAAAAATTAGGAATGACAATATTGATCCGACCCGTGGGTACCCACCCCACCCGCGAGCTTTGGGTCAGGCCAGATTCGCTCCGTATTGAGTATGAGTCGGGTTTGGGTGGTATCTGCCCCGCCCCGAATTAATATATAAACTTTATATATATTATTGGTAAAATATTTTATATAATATATATAATATTAATTAAAAAAATATTAAAAATAACTCTTTAACTCTTTGCATTAATATCGGAGTTTATGAAAATATATGTAAATTAATAAAAAAATATATTTCACAATCCAGTCAAATTTATGGATTTTATAAATCCACGTAATTTTTAAAATCCAAAAAAATTCAATTGAATACAGCCTCCTTATTTTTGTAGTTTTGTAGAATTGTGAAGCTTTTAAAAATTTGTAATTTTATATATATTTTTATTAATAAAATTATTTATAATGCCCTTATTTATTAATGCATATGTTATTAATATATTAAAAAATATTACTCTATAATATATAAAAATATAAATATAATAATATAGATTCAAATTTGTAGAAATGTATATGTTATAAATATATTAGAATAAAAAAAAGTTTAACTCTCACATACTCTGACATGAAAAGAAAAAGATATAAAAATTAATATAGTATTTAAAGTTATTATTTTAATAAATCGACTCTAATATAATATTATTATTTTAATAAATTGACCCCGCGTAAAACGCGGGTACAGGACTAGTTCTATATATACATACATCCACATCCAGATAATCATTCATAAAGTCAAATACATATAGTTTTTTTACCCTTCATTCTTCATAATATACAATTAAAAAATCTTTAACAAAATAAATGTCCATTATTATTATAAAAAAATTATTTACATAAAATATATAACTAAGAAATTAGTGATTACGTTAGTAAATTTATTTTTCTCAACAACTCTAATTTATAAAAAAAAATAAAAAATCGATCTTACAATTAGTAATATTGATAAATTTACATTCATTTAAATTTTATATTTATTAAAGAGGGTGTCTACAAAGATCCCATTTAATTTTGTCTACAAAGTACTAACCATTTAATATTTAACTTTACTATCATTCATTTAAATTTTATATTTATTAAAGAGGGTGTCTACAAAGATCCCATTTAATTTTGTCTACAAAGTACTAACCATTTAATATTTAACTTTACTGTAGAATTTTTACACGTACCTATTTATAAATAAATTTAAAAATTAGTATAATAATTTGATATATATTAAATATGTATAAAAATATTAATAATAAATCAAGAATAAATACCAATTCAATTTATTCAAGGTTGATTAATTAAAAGATTTTTGATTATTTTTTTCTTAATTTTTTAGAATTTAAATTGATTACTTTTTTAAACCATTATTCATCAATTTAATATGTACATTGTACACACATCCATATAAAATATGGATATTCAAATTGAATATAGAATCAAATAATCAACTTCATATCAATACAACAAAAATTAATACAATGTGAAATTTATAATTTACATCGATCTTCAAATATAAAAAATACACATTGTAAAAATGTACATTGTTTTCATTTTGACTTTATAATTTACATTAGAAACTTATGTAGACACGCTAAACAATAAAAATAAATCATACCTAACATATCAAGGTCATAAATATATAATATACTTCTACGTTAGACAATAAGAAAATTAGATGTGACGTATCGATTGATTCTAATTAAATTAAAAAAGTTATAATTAAAAATATACAACAATAACTATCAAAAAAATCTAATTTCGTAGTCCAATTTCGTAAATCTATTAATTTACCGTTTCAGAAAAAATAATTTAAAAAACTGTAAATCTATAAATAAAAAATAAGAGAGAGAGAACAGAAAAATCTATAAATAAAAAATAAGAGAGAGAGAACAAGAAAAATAATTTTCGTAAATCTATTAATTTACCAATTTCGATTAATTTACAGTTTCAGAAAAAATAATTTAAAAAACTGTAAATCTATAAATAAAATATAAGAAAGAGAGAACAGAAAAATAATTGAAAAAATGAGAGAAATTTAAGAAAATTGTAAAAAGCAAAAAAAGTAAAATAAAATAATTAAGTAAAAAATGTTGATTTTGAGATCAAAACAATAATAATAAGAGAAAATTAGATGTGACCTACCAAATCTATTAATTTACTGCCGTTTCGAAAAAATAATTTAAGAAACTGTAAATCTATAAATAAAAGAGAGAGGGATGAGAGAAAGGAAAATAATTGAAAAAATGAGAGAAATTTAAGAAATTGTAAAAGCAAAAAAAAGTAAAATAAAATAATTAAGTAAAAAAACGTGGATACAGATAAAAATGAGAGAGAACCAAAAAAAATTAAAGAAAAGTTTAAAAGAAAATAATTGAAAAAGGAAAGGAAAATTTAAGAAAATTGTAAAAGAATCGCAAAAGAAAAAGTGAAATATATCAGTAGACATTTACAAAAGAAATCACATATGTTAATATCAACTTAAAAAAACAAAAATGATTTGAAATTTAAAAATAATAATTATGAGTAAATAATATTAAAATTATTATTTTAAGATGAAAATAGGAAAAAAAAAAATAATACGTAAGAAAAAAAATAAATGCATAAAAAAAAGGAAAAAATCTACATATTGAAGAAGGAAATAAGAAAAAAAAAGGCATACTAAAGAAAGAAATTAAAAGAGAATAATATAAGAATAGAACAATAGATAGAAAAAAAATCATACTGAAGAAACAAAAAACAAATGCATACTAAAGAAGAAAGAGAGAAAATTGATATAGAAGATTATCAAGGCTTGACAAAAAAAAAAAAAAATACATAAGAAAAAGAAAAAATCTACATATTAGACTACATATACATATGGGAGAAGGAAAAACTAATATTGTAAAAAAAATTATGATTGTTGAAATGAAAGAAATATGTTGAGATTTATATAGAATACTCCATAGAAAATTATGCGGAAATTCAGTTTTATTTTAAAAGTTCTGTTTAAATTCAAAAGTTTTGTTTCATTTAAATTTTAATATCCGAAAGTATGCATTTAAAATATGGGATTAAAAAATGTACCTTAGATTAATGATTAAGATTAATACTAAAGAACAAATTAAAAGAGAATCATATAAGAATAGAACAATAAATAGAAAAAAAATCATACTGAAGAAAAAAAATGCATACTAAAGAAGAAAGAGAGAAAATTGATATAGAAGATTATCAAGGCTGGACAAAAAAAAACGTAAGAAAAAGAAAAAATCTACATATTAGACTACATATACATATGGGAGAAGGAAAAACTAAAATTGTAAAAAAAATTATGATTGTTGAAATGAAAGAAAGATGTTGAGATTTATATAGAATACTGCATAGAAGATTATGCGGAAATTCGGTTTCATTTTAAAAGTTCTGTTTAAATTCAAAAGTTTTGTTTCATTTAAATTTTAATATTCAAAAGTATGCATTTAAAATATGAGATTAAAAAATGTATATTAGATTAATGATTAAGATTAATAAAAAAATCAATAAAATGTGAAATTAATGAGAAAAAAAAGATTTTGAAATGGAAGAATTTGAGAAAAAATAGATTGCAATTAATAGACCAATCAATTTGCAACACGTGGCTTGTTAATGCTTGACAATATTGGGATTTTGAAATGGAAGAATTTGAAGAGGAGAGAGATTAAAAATAATAATTATAATTAAAAAAATTAAATTATAATTTTGATATTAAAATAGGAAATATGTATTTTTTTAATCAGAATGCATGAGAATGAAGGGATTTTGAAATTGACGATTTTGGTGAAGAGAGAGATTGTGATAGAGCATGAAATTGTGTCCCATTATATTCTCACAAATATAGAGTATTAAGATTAAGATTAAGATAAGAGAAAGATATATATTAAGATTAAGATTTGAAATGGAAGAATTTGACAAATTAGGAGAATTAATTTTTTTTAATAAGAATGCTTGACAATATTGAGATTTTGAAATGGAAGAATTTAGAGGGGAGAAAGATTAAAAATAAAAAATATAATTTAAAATTTGGAATTATAATTTTGAGATTAAAATAGAAAAAATAATTTTTTTTAATCAGAATGCCTAAGAATGCAGGGATTTTGAAATAGACGATTTTGATTTTGGTGAAGAGAGAGATTGTGTAGAGTTATAAAATTGTGACACGTGTCCCATTATATTCTCACAAATATAGAGTATTAAGATTAAGATTAGCTTTTAATATAACGAAAAATGTGAACCGACATAAATTTGTTAACGACTTTTACATTTTGTTTGGTAGATATGCTAAAATATTTATGGTCAAATTCAAATATCTCAACTGATCTAAATTAAATCGTAGATAATGTCTCTTTTAATTTAATATGCACAAAATTGATTTTTTTTTACGTGTTGTTTTAAAATATTATTTGTACTCCATTAAGCTAATCTACCCTGATTTGGTTAGAATACAAATAGTCCTGGCATTTTGGCTTGACTAGCAAGTGTGGCATGACTTTGCATGAATTGGATTTTAAGATTTTAACTTTAGCATGTTTTTTTCAGTTTCTCAAAATCAAACCCTAAAGTAAAAAACAAAAAAATTATCTGATTAAATTTGCAAACATATTAATTTAATTATAACAAGCTGAATCCAACTGATTCATTTTAGGTATAGCTGTCAAAACGGGTTGGCAGAGCGGTGCGGGTCAAAACCGCAGAAGCCCGCCAATTAACGGGGCGGAGCGGACTGTCAAAACCTCAACCCAACCCATAAAGGGACAGGCAGCGGGTTTCGGCGGGCCAACTCGATTTTTTTAAAAAAATAAAATTATTTATTAAATTCATCATTTTCATTTCCAAAATTCAAAGTCTTTTAATATTTATCTCTTACTCATTCTCATTATTAAATCTATTATCATAATCTAAAATTTAACAATGAAACTATAACTATAAGGTCGACGTCTAATGTTGGAATTAAAATAAGCAGCGAGAGACCGAAACTTGTTGTGTGCTTTTTTACTTCTAAATTTTGGTTGTTAATTGCATGCAACAACTAGATTTTAAGTTGTTGAATAAGTCTCAAAGATGTAACAAACTTTTGTTATTTTTCTACAATATTAAATTAATTATAATAATATTTTTTATTTAAAATAACAAGGGTTGGCGGGCTGGCCCGCCCCCAACCAGCCAAAACACGCGGTCCAAACGGGGCGGTCCCTATAGGCCCGCCTTCTAACGGGCTGGTCCAACGGGCTCAACCCATTTTGACGGCTCTAATTTCAGGGTGGGACTAATAACACCTAAAATACTCTATACACACCCCTTAATTTTAAATAAAAAATAAATATTTATAAAATAACTAAGTAACCTACATATATAGAGAGTAAAGTAATTCAAAAAATAATTTGAAAAAAATGTAATTAAAATTTAAAAGTATTTTAAAAAATTAATTAAATCTTTAAAAATAATTAATTTACATAAACCAAATAATTTTTTCGAAAAACAAATCTGAGAACATTAAATAAAAAAATCATAAAAAAATAATTAAATAAAAAAATCAATTTTTTTTAATAAATTGTTATTAAATAATTAAATTAAAAAAATCAATAAAAAATAAGATTTAATTTTTTAAAATAAACATTTATTTATGACCGATTTTATTTGATTTGATTTATAAAAAATTGAATCATTAATTGATATTTTTAATTTATTTATTCTATAAATTTTATTTGATGTATTTAATATTTTTCAGATTTTATTTAAATTTAATTGATTTTTCCATTCAAATAATTTTTTATAATTAGTTGATTTCTTAAAATATTTTCAAATTTTATTTAGTTTTTTCGTATTATTGAAAAAAATAAATAAATAAATTTTTGAAATTTATATATATACTTTTGAAGATCTAATGAATTTTATAGTATTTTTTTAGTTTTTATTTCATTTATATTTGTTTGGAAGGATAAATGGTAAATAAGACAGAATTGAGATATGTTTAGTAATAAATTTTGATTTTTAAATTTTGATGGAGTGTGTATAACATTTTATTGTGGGTGTGAATAGCACTACCATTAATTTTATTATGATACCAAACTGATTTGGACCCATAAATCTCGAGGGTTGGGGTATATACCCCTCCAGCTTTGTTTAATATACGTCCCCTCCATTTTTATTAATTAAATATTCATGTAAAATGTTTATTTTACTCTTTTAATAAAATACAAAAAGATACATACACTCCCCATAAATTAAACTAACTCTAACCCTAATTTTAACCCTAACCCTAATTTGAGAGGTATTAACCCTCGCCGAACGCTGCCAAACTTCCGGCCGCCGCCACCCCAAAAACTCAGAAATTATGTTGAACAAATGCCCAAAATTTCCAAATACTCAGAAATTACATACATACACCAAATGTCCAAATACATACATACATCAATTAAAAACTCAGAAATTAACAAAACATAACATAGAAAGAAAAAAAAATGGACAAACCAGAGTCGACCAAAATTTCTTCCGTCGACACTGGTTTGTCGTCCAAAAACACTCCGATCGACTCTAATTTGTCGACCAAAAACACTCCGGTCAATAAAAAAAATTCAAAAGAATTTTAAAAAAAAATTGAAATTTTTTACATTATTGAGTCGACCAAAAATACTTCCGTCGACAATAATTTGTGTCCGGGAGTGTTTTTAATCGACTCAACATTGTCGAAAATTTTAAAAAAAAAGCAGGAGGGGACGCAACAGAAACAAAATGGAGGAGTCGACCAAAAAATGCTTACGTGGGGCGGCGGACGAGCGGTGGAGGCTGGACAAAAGGGAACACGAAGCAGCGCTTCTTGGGGTGGGGCGGCGGCGGCGCTAGGCAATGGGAGATCGACCGCCACCGCCTTGTGCAACCGAGAAAAAAAATCTTACCTGAAGCGGGAGATCGGAAGGGCGGCGAACAAATAGTGAAGCGGACGGAAAGAGGGGAGGTGCCGGACGGGGAGGGGGAGGGGAAGGGGGCTGGACGACAAGCGAGAAAAAGAAAATAAAAAGGGTTGGGGCTGGACGACGGGCAGCTGGCGTCACAGGCGGTGGGAGAAGGTGGGAGAGAATAATGATTTTAGGGTTTTTAAAAAGTGGAGAAGACGAAGATATTGAGGTTTTAAGGGGTGTGTATTTATCCTACAAAATTTTAAAAGAAACGGTATAATAGACAATTTAGGGGGGAGTGCATCGATCTTATGTGTATTTTGTTGGAGTTCGTGTATCGGGGGAGTGTATTAAATAAAGCTGGAGGGGTATATACCCCAACCCAAATCTCGATCCAAACTTGTGAATAAAAAGAATTGGGCTCAGATTGGAGTGACATCCGACCCTTTATCTAAATGGGGTCATCATAGAGAAAATTTCATTTTACGTCCTGTAATTTAGGCCTAATCCAATTTATATCCTTTAAGTTTTTACTTTTTCGATTTACGTCCTTTTTGGTCCAATTAACGTCCTTCTCGCCGGAAAATTTTAAAACTCACCAGAATGTGAGGAATAAATTGGGATTCCGGCCAAATAGTCCAATTTACGTCCTTTAGTTTGAAAATTAAAATTTAATAATTAAAATTTTCTAAAAATCCCATTAAAATTTTAAAAAATCTAATAGTAACATTAAAAATACAAAAATCTCCTTAAAATTAAAAAATATAAAATGTGTAAAATAAAATTCAAAATATATCATTAAAATTTCTAAAAATATTATTACAAATTATAAAATGTGTAAAATAAAAATAAAAAATTCTAAAATTTTAAAAATACAAAAAATAAATAGATCTACAATTCCAAAAATGGAAAATGTGTAATTTAAAAATTAAGAAATTCAAAATCTCATTAAAATTTCTAAAAACTCTAAAAATCTGATTAATTTATTAAAAATGTGTAGATTAAAAATTACTAATTCTAAAAATCTAATAAGAATAATAAAAAATATTAACATTTCATTAAAAATTAGACTTAATTCAAACATTTCATAAATATTAACATTTGCTCGAATTCCTAAAAATTTTGGGTCCCACGAGATTTTCCAACTCACCGTCGAGGTTGAGTGGAAGTTCCACCCCTTGATCAATTTTGGAACCGTCTCAAATTCATTTTCATGATATTTTTTAAAATGTGGAATTTTTTACTTTAAACATTTTTAAAATTTTAATTTATAGATATTTTTATTTTTATGAGTTTTTAGAAAAATAATTTTTACACATTTTCAGTTTTTTGAATTGTAGAAATTATAGATTTTTTTATTTTTATGAGTTTTTAGAAAAAATTAAATTTAAACGTTAAACGATTTTTTTAATTGTAGAATTTATAAGTTTTTTTAAATTTTTATATTTATTTTACAGAATTTATAAAATTTTTATATTTACTTTACATAATTTATAAAAAAATTTATATTTATTTTACAGAATTTATAAGTTTTTAATGAGATTTTTAGAATTTTAATGAGATTTTTTAATTTTTAATGATATTTTCAGAAATTTTTAATTATTAATTTATAATTTTCAAACATAAAGGATGTAAATTGGACTATTTGACCGGATTTCCAATTTTCCGGTGGAAAGGACGTAAATTGGACTGAAAAGGATGTAAATTGGACACCCTAGGATGTAAATTGAAAATTTGAAAATTTAAAGGATATATTCTGGATTAGGCCTAAGTTACAGGACGTAAAATGAAATTTTCTCGGTCATCATAGGTCCAAAAATCATCAACATATTTTCAAATTGCCTTTCACTACATTTATTTTATTTCAAGTTAAATAATACAGATTAATATAATTGTTAAGATGTTTTTCAACTCATTAATTCTGTAATTTCCATAGTTCTATACTTCTATGATTGATGATTAATATTCATCCTCCAATTTAACTGTCATTTTTTTTATATCTCAAATAAATTAATAGGCTTTTAATACCAATTATTTATATAAAATGATTAATATAAAACATACTGTATAAAATAATATGCATATCAAATAAATTAAAAAAAGTTATTTAATTTTTCTTGGCATACTAAAATGACAATTTTTGGAACATTTCTTCTCTAAAATGACCGTTAAACTGAAGTGCTCAGTGAGGGAGTAGTTAGTATCAATTCAAATTTTAAGTTACATTCGCCTAATCATCTATTTTATTCAATAATATTGAATATTGCCTACTCATATCATATGCATACCATGCACATCTTATCTTAATCTTATATATTTGTAAACTTATTTAGTGCCACATGTCACAAATCTATACATCTATCTCAACCTCTTTTTGTTCCAAATCTCACCATTTCAAATTTCTTTCAATATCCTTAAATCTTGCTTCAACTTCTAATCTCAACCCTATAATTTAACTTTTAATCTCAACCCTTCATCTTTATTTTTAGCACTATATAAATCTCGACTTCATTAGTCATTATTTCATTCTCCAACACTCACTACTCATTCTCTTCTCATTTCTAGCATTTTTTCAACATTTTCATTTTGAAATTGCACTCATTTCTCTTGAGTTTATCCTCTTCGATAATTTGTTTATGATCATCGTATATTGTGCATGTTATCTTCTCCAGCTTCTCCATTGATCTACATTGTCAAGAAGGAATTCATTAGACCGGATTAAAAATATTGAATCTTTTTCAGCCACCCGTCTACATTCACCGGTAAATCTTTTCCGGTTATCCGTCTAGCATATTATGTTTTGTTTTCAATGATTTAACAAGTTCTTATTTTAATCATTATTAGTAGTTTCTTATCAGATGAATTGAAGAATTGAAGATCGACAGAAGCGTTTGATTAAATCGGATGAAGAATGACAAATCTAATTTCTCAAATTTGGATGAAGTCGGATGAAGAATGACAAATCCAATTTCTTAAATTTGGATGAAGAATGTATTTTGTGATTGTAATTATAATTGTAATTTACATTTATTTTCTATTGTAAGTTTTATGGTGTAATATATAGAATTTTCGATGTAATATAACTATATAAGAATATCTTCATTCATTCGGAAGAAAGAGCTCGAACTGCTCTGATATTCGTGAGAGAAAAAAATTATTTTCAATAATTTTAATAGAAAAACCTGCAAAGTTACATTTGACTTTATGCCTTATTGGATATGTTAGTTTGAAATTTTGAATCCATAACTATTAGTTCTGAGAGGGGGCAAGTTCCTAATTTTATGGGAGCAAGTTATATATGTACTATTACTATTTCAATAAATTTTTTCAATAATTAATGTTAATGAATACTTATCGTCTTGAATTAATATATAAATAATTAAATAGTAAATATTCAATAAAAACAATGTATTATTAAATAAATATAATAAAAATATGAATATTTTGATTCTTTTATATTGTACATAAAAGGGTTAGTTTAATTAGTAGAAATTATCTCAATCAATAAATATTCTTATAGAAGATGTAAATGAATTAATATAAATATATTTTTTTTATTGAAGATTAAGTGCAATGAATCTTTTTTAATGAGGATTAATTAATACGAGTAATATTTATATGGGTTAAATTTGTTTTATTTGAATATCAATTTTTTCCCTAAAATATACTCCAGTTATTCTTTGAAATTACATCGACAATTTACAAGCAATTTATTCCCTCAAGATATGGTACTTCCCTAAAATCTATGTTTATGAGAAATTTATTTTTATCATCAAGAATAAATTGCATATGTGAGTTTTTCAAAGACATGATATACTATCAATATTGGTATGGTTGCTAGATCGATTATAATTAGTGTGAAGAATGAGTTACAATATTATAATTTTAAATATTATATGAAAATAAATGACACAGTGGTTATAAAAAGTAAGAAAGGAAAAAACATACCATTTAATACTTACCAATTACCATATGTTTAATTCGAATTGAGTGAGCCTAAGTAATTCAAATTTTAAATGCGGTTTAATTAGATTAAATACTAACTATTGATAGGTATATATATATGGACTAATAACATTTATTCAAATTTTTTTTTTTTTTTTTTTGACAATATTCAATTTTTCCCTTTTATTACTAGAAATAGTTAAGTATAAATGCTAATTACATATATGCTAATTAATGTGTCAATAAATGATTTAATACAATTATACTATATTAATGTTAATTAACTTAAACGTGCTATGTTTAGATTTTAGGAGAAAATCTCTAAGGTGCAAATAATTTTTAGGAGATCAGTCCATACAGAGCACAATGTTCTGGCTTTAAACAGGACTCCACAAGGAAACGGTGAAATTGATCCCCAAATTAGTCGGTTCTTGAACCGGTTACCGAGACTTCAAAAAAAAAATGTATATACAAAAAATTAAATGTGTTCTATATGGAGTATATTGTATTTTTATTTTTATATAAGTTTCTTAAATGTTGAATTAAGAAATTAAATATAATTTGTACTTTGAATATATATTGAATTAATTAAACATGATGTATTGTATTATTGTAAACTATTCCTAAACTAATTAAACGTGTTTTATAGAACTAGTAGGGCACCCGTGCTGGCGCACGGCCAAAATATATTAAAATATGTCAAAAAAAATTTAATTTTAATATTTTTATAGTGTCACCGTGTATTCATTTTAAAATATCACTAACTTATATTAACATATATATATATATATATTATAGCACAATTATAAAATTTATTATTGTTAACTAATATTTATTATACTATATTGAATTTTAAAATATAATAAAGAATACAAATTTTAAAATGTTTTTAATATCTTTTCTAGATTAAATTATTAATTTTTGAATCTACTTAAATTAATGTCTTATATTATACTTTATAAAGTTAACATATAAATATGTATAATTAATGTCTAATAATTAAATATATGTATATTTATGATATGACAAAATAATTAAATTACTATATATAAAGTGTAATATTACAATAATTTTGGTAATGTAAATTACATTCAATTAAATAAAGAAATAATCTAATATCAATTGTCATTTAATACAGAATAAATTAAGAAACTATTATAAAATTTAAAAATTAAATTATTATAAATTCATATATTTCTAAAAACTTCATGAAACACTAATAGGATATTCAAACCATGACGTTTTGTCATTTTAGATACAACTACATATAATTGACCATGACTAAATACAAACTTTTTTAAAAAACACCTACATGAGAAAACATAATGATTGTCCTTGACTTTTATTAATAGTCATAACATATGACACAATTAACAGAAATTGTCTACGCTGAAACTTGAAAGACAATCTAGGATCAGAAAGTGTCAATCTAAGTCGCGGTGTCAATACCAATTGTCCACCACTACTTCCAGTTATAACATTAGCTTCAAGAACTTTATCACCTAATTTGGTTATAACCAACCTACCAATAGAACAAAATGTCACATTATAAATTTATAAATATAAAACAAATACAACATTTTAAACGACAGAAAATAAATGAAAATATAAAGAGAACGATCCTAAAAAAAGAAAAAAAAAAAGACACAAACATGGTTCCATTGCATAGTCCAATTGAGTGATCTATATTTCTCAATAACATCACCGGTGTTCCAATTTTCAAATTCAATTCATATTTAGGTACACCAAAAGACTTCAAACAATTCAAAAAATTAGGAGTATGGACATTAATTAGGCAAATTATCAATATTCATATCAGATCTGCAAGGACTGACACAACTCAAATAATTACGTGATTCATTTTCAATTAAATGAATCATGTGCTCATTTATTGATAACGTGGGTGCAAGAATAACTCTACTTTGTAAATAGTCATGATCATCCATCATATTCTTAAAATCAGGATAAATGCTATCAACAATAGTAGAAATTAGATCATCATCAGACTTTAGCAGAATATCCTTAGGAATTTGTACATCACATCCGTACTCAGTTTCTGACCCTATACTACTACCATCTCCAATAGATGATATCCATTCAGAAAAAGAATGCAATTCATGTAACTTCATCCGATCTCAGGGTTTGCAACCACATATTCTTAGTAAGTTTCAGAATAATATAATCATTCCACAAATTAGATAAATTGACAGTAGCGTGAACGATATTCTGCCTCGTTCCTTTTGGAATAACGGGTAATATCTGACGAAAATTACCTCCAAGTACAATAGTCTTACCGCCAAAAGGCAGTTCAAATGACAAAGGGTCTATAAACTGCATAATATCTCTCAAAGTCGTATCGAGAGCCTCAATAGAATATCTCTTAACCATTGGCGCTTCATCCTATATTATAAGATCACATTTAATCAACTGAGCAAGAGGACTTCCTTAATGAATATTGCATGTAGAATCTTCAGTAAATCAATTGGAATGGAAAATCTAGAATAAGCAGTACGTCCACCAGGAAGAGGGAGTGAAACTATACCACTCGAGGCTACATTAATTACAATTTTGCCCTTAGATCTCAAACATGTTGAAAAAGTCTTCCATATAAAAATTTTGCCTGTTCCACCATCATACCTATAAAAAAAAAATACACCACTCTTACTGGACTGAATGGACCTAATTATTCTATCATACACACCACGTTGTTCATCACTAAGTTTGCTAATTAAAGTCTCATACTCTAACTTCAAATCTGATCCATTGTATGCAAACTCATTCAAAATTAATCTATTTCTAGATGAAAAGTTCGGATCATGGTTTACCATCGACATACCTTCAAAATCGTGCAAAGACTTGTCAAGAGTTCGCAACATATATATTATTAATTTCTTTCAAACAACAACTCTTGATTTCATCTTCTGTCATCCAAAGAATTTAAAATTAAAATGATATATTATTTAATTATGTTAAAATAAATTAATATAATTTTTTTTTAATAAGTAAATGAGTGATAAATTCATGTAAAGTAATTGAAATTTAGAGTTAAATTAATAATTTATATTTAAACTAATAAATAAGCATATAAAAGTTACATTATTATTTATTATGTATATAGATTTACATTTAGTTAATTATTCTAAAATAAATTAACATATAATATTTGGATTTTTTATATAAATAAATGGGTGATAAATTTATGCAAAACAACTGAAATTTAGAATTAAATCGACATTTATATTTGATATGATAAATAAATATATAATAAATCAAATTATTATTTATCATATATATTTTAAAGATTTACATTTGATGTTTCAACAAATATAATTTTACATATTAAAATAATATGAAAAATTAATTTAATATAAATATATGAACATTTCCATTAATACATATAATTATTATTGATTTAGATATATGAATTGATTTTAAGTGTTATTCATTTAGATAACTAATAAACACGAAAATATATTTTATCAATCCCAACACACACACACACACACATATATATATATATATATATATATATTCAAATTAAATTTTAGTTTAAAATTTTATCTTTTATTAACTACATTTTTCTTAGATAATATTGATAAAATAAGTTAAAAGATTATCTAATTTTTAAAATCAAAATTATAAAGAAAGAAAATTCTCAAACTCAATTACAATTTACAATCAAACAAATTTTGTTGTATTCCTAAAATTTTGATTTTTTAAGGTTAATATTAAATTGTGTGAAATAGTTTAATCAATCAAAGTTCTCAATAAATCATCAATAATTTAAAGTAATTAATTGGCCAATTAAATTAAAATGACTTGCATATTATTGAAGTTGAATAATTATAATGAAATTAAATCACGACACGAAAATAATTAAACATACTTGAAAAATGCTTAATTCTTCTTCTATTATAAAGAACATCATCAGACGGATGTCTACAACATTTTCCCCAAACTTCATAAGGTCGACCCAATGAACTAATGTTAGTAGCGTAACAAATAAAGACCTCATCGAAATGCTGAAGCTCAATAGCTAACCTCCTCCATACCATCAATATACTCTCTATCGTCGTCCAACAAATCTTTAGCAAAGCAAGCTTCCTGAAATGTTGGATGAACTACTCCATTGAATTTCTTCAAATCATAATACGATGTAGGTCCACGAACTACATTCAAGAGTATCCTCAAGTAATGAGTCTCATCAGAACCATGAGGAACGTAACATATACGTCTGATTGAAAAACCTCTCTTCCTTTGAACATAAGTCAAATTTCTTTTTAGAAGAATTCTTGAACCAAGCTAAGAACATGATTTGTTTTACCGATGGTCTTTTCAAGATAGATTCCAAGTATGCACCATCACCAAATAAAACAGTCTGCTTATCAGGAAGATGAAATCTCAAACGTTCAACTGGCGGATTTATATAATTAATCTCAAATCGAAAATTCTCCAAGCAGCTTCACATGGAGAAATTTACCTATAGTCATAGACTCATAGTACATTTTAACTTCATCTAAATTTGATTTCCCACCAAACTGTTTCTTACTTTCAAAGAAAGATACAGTAACACGGTAATGTTCTTTGTTGACATACTTGAATGGGTATTTTATGGATCTTGATTGATTACACCATTCAACATTGATGTGTGCATCATACTTCAAAAGAAGATAACGATTATGAGGAACGACGTGTCTTTTATCCAAAATAGAACCTTTCTTGTTCAAAGTCTTTCCATCATCCCTTCGCCTATAAATAGGATAACCATCTTCATCAATAGAAAACTCTGAAACAAATCTATTAGATAGATGTTTTGTACATTAACCTTCATCGGTCATGCAAGGAGAACGTGGATTTACAGCACCACAAGGACCGTGGATCATTAAATCACAAACAACATTAAAATACTCTTGATCATTTTCCTTATCAGGTAACTCAGAATAAATAATGCGATCAATATCATTCCTAGATGAAAACTGTAACAATTTTTAAAAAAATCATGAGATAAAATATAATTAATTATAATAAAAATGTCATGTAGCAAACTCAAATATATACAAACCTCGTTGTGATTTTCAAGAAACACCAATATATGTGCATGAGAAAGACGGTATCGCGCTTTTGAAATTCAATAGTATAAAGAATTGCAAATAAAAGATAAAAAGTAGTGAATACATGTTATTAAATGACAATAAAATTATTAATTTAAACAAAAAAAAAAAAATTTAAATACTTGCTTTGACATTTCAATATTTTTTTTCTTACGAATATCATTTAATAATCCTTCAAGTTAAATCTTAAATATTCGACATATTATATGTGAACGATTTAGGGCTAAGTCCTTTCTGTTTTAAAAAAATGTACAGTCTTAGGCCATTTTTGATTGCATGTGAATGTTATAAATAATTGAGAATAACCGGCCCATCTACAAATTGTCATTGTATCTTGATAATTTTGGACCATGTAGCGTGCACCTCCAGTGAATGAAGGCAGCAAAACAACTCGCTTTCCCAATCCACGCGCATGTGTCTCACCCCATTTAAATTAAACTGCATCCTGAACACCATTATACATTTCACTACGAAACTCTGATTGATGTGTCCTTATGTATTTAAGTATACCAGCCTCAATCATAGTATAAGCATCAACAATAAATTGTTGAGTGGGCCTTTTTATAGATAAAATTGTAGAAGGTTCACCATTTCTATGTTGAAGTCGAAATGCAAAGTACTCTCTAAAACTAAAATACTTATGCGTTCTAGCTCTATGCAGCGCAGATGTAGCAAAAGCAATATCCTCTCTATACTCATCCTCACCGTATGAGAAAATAAGTGGATATTGCAAACCAAGATATGACGGATTCAACTTTGTGATGCGTTGAAGTTCACCGACATAAGTTCCTACAACAATATCACGATTACCAAGAGTTTGATCAAGGGCACCAACAACCACATCAGTAACCTCAGACATAAAAGGTAAGTTATACCTTCTAGGATCATGTCCTCTTTTAGTAATCAATCTCATAGTCACAATAGAATTTCCTTCAAGAAATCTATGCATAGCCTCTCGAAACTTCTTCGCAAGTACATTATAACCATCTAACATATTTTTAAGATTTGTTACTATTTCAACATGTAATATATTGATGTTTAGATCCGACATGATATTAATAAAAAAATCTATAGGGATGGCAATGGGTCGTGTCGGGCCAGATACCTAGATACCCAGACTCGACCCGTTTCACTACGGGTCACAGAGCGGGATGACCCGTTCGGATCACGGGGCGAGGCGAATCGTGGCGGTCCATTATAATTTCTTTTTTAAAATAATAAATATATAATATAAAATTTATATTTGTTTTGAAAAAAAGAAAGTCTTATAAGCATGTTTATAAATTTATGTTCACATTATAAAGATGTTAATATTGATATAAATTTTTAGATGAAATATCATATTATTTGATATTATGTTTTATCAATTTATATCAACCTAAGATATATATATAAAAGGTGAATTATTGTTATATATATGTTATAATATATATTAATAAACATGTTAAATGCAAATATAAATATAATATATATATATATAATAAATATAAAAACGGATCACGGGTCTAGATTACGGGGCGATGATGATACCCAGACCCACCCCATTTCAATACGGGTCCGGGATGGGACGATCCAAATAGCACGAGTCGGTTGGGTCGGGGCGAGGCGGTTTGAAATTGCCATCTCTAATACTAATATAAAAAAAATATGGTAAACGTATGTAATTGAATATTAAAATAAAAATACCTATTAGCCTTTATTCTGTTGGAAATTTCGTTCTCAGTGTCGTAAATGTACAATTGTGCGAACTTTGGTTGAGATCCATTTGATGACAATAAACCACCCATTCTATGATAATTTTATTCATGTAAGCGGAACACAGGTGGAGCGCCTCCGGTATTAACAATTCTATCAATTTTCTCACCCAAAGAAGTAAATGAGAGCACTTATAAATGCACAAACATTATCTAAATAATGTTTTCTTTTTACATTATTACCCAAATTAGTTCTTGAAGAATTGGAGGAGGTTGAGGCATATATGGTTACTGTATTTTTCCTTGAGTGCAACACAATGAAAATTTTGGCCGATTTGAAACTTGGCCGCACTTTAACCTTTCATCCTACCAGAACATTGCACAACAATATTGACAACTATGAATATGATCTCGAATATCCCAAGAGTGAACAACTTTTCAATTAAAAAAAAAAAAGCAAGTGTTAAAACATGTTCAATAAAACGATACTTAATAATTAAAATATAAATATATATATATATATCCATATACATAATATTAAAAAACTAAAATGATTAAAAAAATATATATATGTGTGTGTGTGTCTTAATATTTTAATATATGAACACATGTATCATCAGGTTTTAGTTCAACAATCTCGAAACTTTTCTCATTGAAACTCATTAATTCTCTGAATAATGGATCTCTTGCTTGTAATTCAACAATATTAGTATCATCACAAGTCAAATCAACTACAAACGATGAAGCTTCATCTAACATTGATCATTGTCTTGAATTGTATTGACAATTAAAACTTTTATCATAACATAAATAACTTGACATTAAAAACCTCGAACCAATTATTGTAAATTTATAAATATTAACTCTAAATGACTAACTATTATAAATTTATAACGATTAAATCATAAAACTTGATACATTATATAAGATTAATTATAACATTGAAAATTACATTATATATATAATAAAAAATTAAAAACAAACAATTAAATATTAATTAATAAAATCATAAAAAAATACTCCATCCGTCCATGAAATGTAGTCTCATTTGCCTCATTTTCTTTGTCCACCAAATGTAGTCTCATACACTTTATGGAAATCATCACCCCTCAAACATCATTTAATTACTCAATTTGCCATCAACTTTATTCACAAACAATCACTTTATTCACAATGGACCCCACAATACTCTATAATACCTTTACTTTGTCTACTTTATCTACATTTTTCTTAAAACTTGTGTCCATCCACCATAGGACTACTTTTGGTGGATGGAGAGAGTAATTGATTTTTTTTTAAATTTTCAAATATTAAATTTAAATCAATCAAATTACTCAGTTTAATAACCTAAGAATTAATCATAGAATTTAATAGATTATATAAAAATGATTATAAAATTAAAAAATTGAATGATCAACGCTATACACATTATAAACAATTAACTCTAAATTAATAAAATATATATAATTATTGAAAAAATATAAATATTTTTTTTATTTTTTAAATATTAACTCAAAAACACTCAAATTACTAACTATAATAATTTAAACATTAAATCTTTTAATTTAATAAGATGCATATAATTAATAAAATTAATTGAAAGGAAAGGGGATGGGTGGGGGTGAATAGGGGTGTAAGTGAGTCGAGTTTTGAGGTTCTCAATTAGCTACTGAGTTGAAACTCATAAATAATAGGTTTGAAAGGCTTGTTCTCTAATCGAGATTGGATAATATTTACTATTTTATTATTAATATATAATTTATATAAATATACAGGTAATTGAGTCGAGTCGAGCCGAGTGAATATAGAAGAAAGAGATAGAGAATAAAAAAAAAAGAACAAAAAAGAAAAAAACACTTGTAGCTAACACCTCAAATATGCATGTGGCTGCTCGTGAGACTTCAATTTACACATGTAATTGTGGTCAACATTAGACTGATATTTTTAGAAGATGATAATTACACACCAAAATTTGACATTACTTCTAAGTAGTTAATAAGATTTTCTATTTTATCATTAAAAATAACAAATGGTTCAATCCATCTACACGGAAATACCATAATCTAAACCAAGCACAAACTGACTAAAAGGTATAAACTAATTTATAAAAGCTGATACACGTTCAATTTAGTAATTTTGTCCGAAAATTGAAAATCCATCTTACTAGCCTACATTCAAATTCACATGAGCATTGATTGTTTATATTTATAGGTTGGTGACCGTCAGTTTTTATATAGTGTTGGTATAAAATTCAATTTAATTTATATAGTGTTGGTATATTAATAGGATACTCGTTTAATATATAACAATCTATAACAATTTGTTTCATTAAAAAAGAGTATCTATATAAAATAAATATTATAAATGATAGTATAAAATTATTAAATAAATGTAAACTTAGTACGTTATTGAATTGATAATAAATAAATACGGATTCATATTTGTATGAATGTCATTTTTTTTTAATTTGCAATGAACGTTTCTTTTTTGAAAGGGAATATTAGTTGTATAATGTTACGTATATATAAATGGATGTTTGATGAATGTTAAAGATTTTTTTTAATTAATATAAATATCTAAAAGGAAAATATTATCTATGGAAGTTTTCCTTAATTTAATTAAAAAGATTGAAGACTTGTCTGTGACAATTAATTCTGGTTGACTTTACTTTTCAATGAAGGAACTTTATATTTGCATTAATGAAAATTGGAGATTTATAAAAAGTATGACAATTAATTAAGTTAATTGTTACATAATTGAATCAACTAATTATGCGGGACAATTAATTAGGCGAAAATAATGCAAGTATGTTAGTCTAAAGAGTAGTATTTTATTATTTTTAAAAAAATTTAATATTAGTAATATTGTATTTAATCTTTCAATTTAATGGGTTCATTTTCTAATATGGTATGACTATTAATTAAATTCGCATAATTTATTTTCTAATATGGTATATACATTTAGTATTGATTTAGTCGATTGACAATATTGATAATAAAGAAAATGAGTAAACATGTAATAAATAAATTACATTTAATTTAGATTCAATTCTCACAATTTTCCCATAAATATTTGTCACGGATCATATGAGTTTCTTTGCAATAAAACTTCGACATAAAGTGATTTCAATCATAAATTGACTGACTGTTCATAAAAAATAGAAATTATTATTATTATTTGGTCGAGCAAAGGTAATTATTATATAAATATATCAGATTTAAAGTCTTACATATAGTAACACCAGTAATAATAGTACCAGATTAATAAAAGAATAGTAGTACCAGATTAATAAAAGAACAGTAGTTAAATTAATAGAGAAATAAAAGAAGAGAAATGTAACGACCCCAAAATTTTAAAGGAATAAACATAATTTTTTTTTTTTTTTTTTTTTTAAAAATAAGGAGTAAGGGGCATTACTACTTTTGAAAATAACCTAATAAATTAAATGAATGCAACCATCCAAATCAAGGTGATCACCACCAAAACCCTCAAAATAATTTAGAAGTGACAACAGCGAAAGTAAACTGGTGAGTAAGGTCCTTAAGAATTTGCCTTACAATGAAAAGCTACAGTTTCAAATAGTTAGCCAAACATAGAAATTCAAGTTTCAAAAGACATGAATTAAAGGGTTGCACTTTCGAGATCGAGCGCCCACATCCACCTTCAATCCTCCCGAACATTCCCACCTGAAAGTGGAGGGGGTGAGCATTTGAAAAATACTCAGTGGGTTCACTCAAACACCCACTCGAATATCATACAATCTACCGTAATAAAGGTTAACCATGGGAATCAATGTATATGTATTAAACATAAATTTGAGATTCATTACTCTCAATCATGGCATTAAGTCACATAGCGACAACTCAAATCACAACCTTCACGTATCATCAATCATATGTTAACCATGCAATACGTTCAACATCGTGTTTTATATTAATAAATAGTGATAGTTAAAATATAGTACACGTAAGAGCACATCAATCTTGTTGGGGCACGCTTTACCCCGCTCGAGCATCTTGTTCGGGAGCTACCCGAATGTGATCTTTCGATCAAATCTTGGAACGGTGTTACCCGTAATCTTATCATAGCTAGTACGGTTATTATCCGTATACCATACATCTTGCACGGTCTTCACCGTATATCATATATCTTCACGTTTGAAACGTGCATGTATGAAACCATTCATGTAACATACTTCTTCACATATGGACATGCATAATCATAAGCATTTATGTATTCATAGAACATACTTAACACAAGTGAACATGTTTAATATCAAATATCCATAAAACATATATTCCACAAGTGAACATGAACATATTTATACACAAATTCACATAGGACATTTAATACAATAAATCACATGATATGTAAAGTAGGCATTGTAAAAGTCAACGAGAGTTACCCCACCTATTAGCTTGGAAAGTTAAACGGTATCCTCCCCTCTTAGTTCCAAGTCCTTTCCCACTTCTCGTTCCTTAAATCCTACAATAATAGTTCTACCACTTAGTCCTTAATTAATATGAACAATAATTATAGTCTAAGTGTATGTGGTTGTGGTAGTGTACTTAAAAGAAGTAGAAATGTTGGCCAAACATATAAATTAAAGGGTTTAGGAAAAGAATGCATTCTCGTAAAAGTTTAAGGACTGAAAGGCAGATTTAAATAATCTGAAAGTTCAATATTTTAATGAAAAACAGTAGGTTTCAAAATTTGGGATTAAATGCCACTGATTTCGTTCAAAACGGATGAAAAACGAACATTTTACGTGCATTTGAAGTTCTAGGGGCATCTTTGCAATTTCTGAAATATTTGTGACTTTTTCGTAAATAAAAACAGTGCATTTTCGTAAATAATAAAAGTGCATTGACAAGATGGAAAATATTTGGCTTGGGCCAAAATGAAAAACCGAAAAATAACGGTTTGACCCCAAGATACAAATTTACCTACAAAACACAACTCGTAGCTTTATACCTCAATATATTCAACCCCCACAACTCATACCTCCACCACCCACCGGAAAAGCTCCGACAAGGTGGTCCACCAATAAAAACAGGCGGCGTATCGACGGAGAGTCGCCGGAAAACGGGAGAGAGAGAGAGGGTATGAAAGTGAGAAGGAAATAAAGTAGATTCTAAAAGTTTTCAAACACTTTGACTGGACATAACTAGAGTTTTATAACTCCGATTTAAAAACTAAAATATGTTCTGGAAAGATTATGAAAACAGCTTTCAAACAAGACCAAAAACATAAAAATCGGACTTCTGAACTAAAAGTTATGGCCTAAAGAACAAGTTCCGACTATAAGGGTTTTAACCCATCTTTGACCAGCCATAACTGGAGATCTAGAACTCCGATCGAGAATCGGAAAAGTGTTCCAGAAAGCTCTCGACGAGAGCTTTCCAACGGTGCTGGCCGATCAATGATCGGACGTCGGAAAGTTGGCCGGAGTTTGGACGGAAGTTGAAGTGTGTGTGGGTAAAGTGTGTGTCTTGAGTGTGAGTGTGAAGTAAAAAATCTTACCCTAGTGTGAAGTGCCAAAAATGTGCACAACTTCTAAAAGTGGCTATTTATAAGGTGCAAAATGTCTTAGGGTTTCCTTAGTGGGCCACAAGAATGGGCCTTGTCTTAATATTTTTGTTTGGGCCATTTACTTATATTATTTTAAGACCATTTCTTGTATCAAGTCAAACCTAAATGAATAACTTAATTAGTCTTATACCATCCACCAACCTTAATTTTACTACCATTAGTAAATAAATAATTTAATAGGTGAATAACATTTAATATTATGTAAATTTCATATAATTATGATAAATCACATAATTTCAAATAAACAAATATAAGGGCTCAATTCATGAGATTTTTGGGTTCTTACACCCTACCCCTCTAAAAAAAAAATTTCGTCCTCGAAATTGAAAACGTACCGAGTTGTAACAGATCTGGGTACTTTGCTTGAACTTCGCTCTCAAGCTCCCAAGTGGACTCCTTCTTGTCATGATGACTCCATTGGATCTTGACTAGACGGATTTCGCGGTTTCGAAGCTTTTTGATCTTGTGTTCTAATATTGCGACTGGTGATACCTCATAAGACAAATCATTCTTGACTTCGAGTCCTTCGTGGTGGATTACATGGCTTGGATCAAACACATACTTCCTCAGCATGGAAACATGAAAAACATTGTGCACTCCAGATAGATCTGGCGGTAGTGCAAGACGGTAAGCAACTTCTCCAATGCGTTCTAAAATCTCGTATGGTCCAATGAATCTTGGTCGTAGCTTTCCTTTCTTGCCAAATCGGATAACACCTCTTACCGGTGATACTTTGAGAAAAACCTTCTCACCGATTGTGAATTCTAAATCCTTTCGTCTTTGATCAGCGTAGGATTTTTGTCTATCTTGGGCCATCTTAATTCTTGCCCTAATCTTGTCTATGGCCTCAACTGTTCTTTCAACAATCTCCGGTCCTAAGAGCCTTCTTTCTCCAACCTCATCCCAGTACAATGGCGATCTACACTTTCTCCCATAGAGTGCTTCATAGGGAGTCATCCCTATGGTTGCGTGGAAGCTATTGTTGTAAGCAAATTCCACTAAGGGTAGGTAATCTTCCCATTTTCCTCCAAAATCTAAAACACAAGTCCTTAACATATCTTTTAATGTTTGTATAGTCCTTTCTGACTGGCCATCTGTTTGTGGGTGGAAGGCGGTGCTAAAGTTTAGTTTGGTTCCCATAGCCTTCTGTAAGCTTTGCCAAAAATGAGATGTAAACCTCGGGTCCCGGTCGGAAACTATCGATACTGGCACTCCATGAAGTTTCAACACTTCTTCAAGATATATTTGAGCTAGTTTATCCATACTATATGTCATCTTGATTGGTAAAAAGTGCGCTGATTTGGTTAGACGATCAACGATAACCCAAATTGCGTGGTTTTCGCGTGCTGACCTTGGTAGACCAACAACGAAATCCATTGTGATGTGTTCCCATTTCCATTCTGGAATCTCAAGTGGTTGTAGAAGGCCACTTGGCCGTTGATGTTCCGCCTTAACTTGCTGACAAGTTAAACATTTTTGAACAAATAGTGCTATGCTCCTCTTCATGTTCCTCCACCAGAACATCCTTTTTATGTCCCGGTACATCTTTGTAGTTCCGGGATGGGCGGTGTATGGGGTGTTGTGTGCTTCTTCGAGGATTTCTCTTCGAATGACCTCATCATTCGGGACACATATCCTTCTTCCATATGACAGTGCTCCGTCGATGTCTAAGGCAAAAACATTTGTGGCGCTACTCTCGACCTTATCCCGCAATTTCTCTAGAAATGCATCTCTTCTTTGGGCCTCGACGATCCTTTCCCGTAATGTCGGCTTCATTATTAAGGTCGCTATAATGTGGTTGGTGGTTGTAGGCGGCATCGTGATTTCTAACTTCATCTTGCTAAACTCTACCACCAACTTCTCCTGAGTAGTCAACATGCAAGTTATGTTTCCATTGTCTTTACGACTCAGAGCATCGGCGACCACGTTAGCTTTCCCGGGATGGTACAAGATAGAACAATCATAATCCTTAACTAATTCCAACCATCTCCTTTGTCTCATGTTCAACTCTTTTTGCTCAAACAGGTATTTGAGACTCTTGTGATCAGTGTAGATCTCACATCTCCCACCGTAAAGGTAATGACGCCAAATTTTCAAGGCATGAACAACGGCGACAAGTTTCAAATCGTGCGTTGGGTAATTCTGCTCATGGACCTTTAATTGTCTTGAGGCATAGGCTATCACCCTTCCATGTTGCATCAAAACACATCCAAGCCCATGTTTAGATGCATCACTATAGATGACGAATCCTTCGGTACCATCGGGAATAGCTAGAACTGGTGCTGAAACCAACTTCCCTTTGAGCTCTTGAAAACTAATGTCACAACTATCGCTCCATTGAAAGCTCACTCCTTTCCGGGTAAGACGAGTTAGGGGTACTGCGATCTTTGAAAAATTCTCAATGAACCTTCGGTAGTACCCAGCCAAACCGAGAAAACTACGAACCTCACTCACGTTGGTTGGCGCCTTCCAATTACTAACTGCATCCACCTTGGTTGGATCTACTTCAATGCCTTCTGCTGACACTATATGCCCAAGAAAAACCACCTTGTCCAACCAAAATTCACACTTCTTAAACTTGGCAAAAAGTCTCTCCTTCCGAAGTGTCTCTAATGTGATCCTTAGGTGTTCCCCGTGTTGCCTCTCATCCCGAGAATAGACTAGTATATCGTCAATGAATACAATTACAAATCTATCAAGAAATGGATGGAAGACTCGATTCATGAGATCCATGAATACTGCGGGTGCATTGCTAAGCCCAAAAGGCATGACCACAAACTCGTAGTGCCCATAACGCGTTCTGAAAGCAGTTTTGGGAATATCTTCTTTCTTGATCTTCACTTGGTGGTAACCCGATCGTAAGTCGATTTTGGAAAATACACTTGAACCTCTAAGTTGGTCGAACAGATCCTCAATCCGTGGAAGCGGGTACTTATTCTTTATCGTGAGCTTGTTCAATTCGCGGTAGTCTATGCACAAACGGAACGTCCCATCCTTCTTCTTGACAAACAACACTAGGGCTCCCCAGGGGGATACACTAGGTCGTGCGAATCCTTTATCAAGGAGCTTTTGTAGCTGGACTTTCAACTCCTGAAGTTCCTTGGGTGCCATTCTATAAGGTGCCTTTGATACGGGTGCAGCTCCAGGGAGAAGGTCAATCGTAAACTCCACTTGACGATTCGGAGGTAAGCCTGGCAAGTCTTCGGGGAAAACATCCTTATATTCTCTCACTATTGGCACATCGTCCAATGATAACTCCAGTGGTTTGGTGCTCGTCACTTGCACCAAGAAAGCTTGGACACCTTCCTTTCTCATTAACTTAGCTGCCTTCATTGCGGATATAACTCGAGGCATAGACATGGATTTCACTCCAAAGAATGTAAACTCTTCCTCTCCGGGTATCAAGAATGATATTTCTTTCTCGTGACACTTTATTGTAGCATGGTTGGTTTGGAGCCAATCCATGCCCAAAATTACATCAAAATCCCTCATATCGATGACGTGCAAGTTGGCCGATAAAACTTTATTTCCAAGGTCCACACTCACGTTCTTACACAATTTATCCGTTATGATAACCTTATCAGAAGGTATACTAACTTCTAAACTATAATCTATAACAGTGATGTCCTCGCCCCGTAAGAATACATCCAATTTCTGACCTTAGCCTCTCTCGAAATGACGAGCTTTCTTTTCATCTAAGTCTACCATATGAGTGGTGTAGCGCGATAGCTGGGAGAATTTTCGTTCGTACTCCATCACCGTCATCGTCCATTGCTTTAAGTACATGAATTTCGTATCCTTCTTCTCACGATTAGAGCAGGGCAGGTAGTTTGTATGATCGCTTCTTTGAAATCATTCCAAGTCATAACTTCTATCTGAGCTGGAGTTCGTGTCCTGCGATAAGATTCCCACTAAAAATCGGCATCCTCGGTAAGTTGGAAAATAACACACGATACATTTTGTGAATTTGTGCAATTCATATGGTAAAGATTCTCTCAAGTGCCAGAAGCCACTCCTCGACCTCAGTAGGGTCTCTTTTTCCGTCGAACGTCGGTGGTTGAAATCTTCAGAATTGATAAACGACAGAGTTGGTGTACTCACGCAGGGGTTGAGGTACAGGAGGTGCATAGGCTTCATTAAGGTATTGCGTCAGGCCTCTAAGTAAATTGAGAAATCTTAGGGTGGAACGTTAGTTCCTATAACAGGCACTTCTTGAGCAGCTTCAGTTTGTCCGGGAATCGGAGGGTCCTGGACGGGTGGTTTGTTTCGACGGGGACGCCCTCGATGCACCATGATGGGTCTAGTTGTTCGAACTTAGGTAAATAAATTAATTAATTAAATGAAACCATATGAACTAGTCGATCTCCACTCAAGGACTTTCGAGCAGTCCTTAACATGTGTACCATCGTTTAATCCTAAGAGTAAGAGACAAAACTACACTTAAAATTGTCTCATTTCCCAACTACCATCCGATACAATGAGGTAAAAATAAAAGGTTCGTAATGTCATAAGCTTCAAACTAAAAATAACGACTTTTATATAACGGATAATGAGTCATATACATCAATCAAAACATAACATAATGCGTAATACAAACTTAAATAAAAGTACCAAGTTGAAGCGGCGGACTGAAGCTGGTTGTGAGTCTCGTCTCGAAGTGCGATTCAATAACAACTTAAGATAATTATAATAATTTAAGTAAAAACACAAGTGAGCAAGTCTCCAGAAGGGTAGACCCGCTCTGATACCACACTGTAACGACCCCAAAATTTTAAAGGAATAAACATAATTTTTTTTTATTTTTTTTTAAAATAGGGAGTAAGGGGCATTACTACTTTTGAAAATAACCTAATAAATTAAATGAATGCAACCATCCAAATCAAGGTGATCACCACCAAAACCCTCAAAATAATTTAGAAGTGACAACAGCGGAAGTAAACTGGTGAGTAAGGTCCTTAAGAATTTGCCTTACAATGAAAAGCTACAGTTTCAAATAGTTAGCCAAACATAGAAATTCAAGTTTCAAAAGACATGAATTAAAGGGTTGCACTTTCGAGATCGAGCGCCCACATCCACCTTCAATCCTCCCGAACATTCCCACCTGAAAGTGGAGGGGGTGAGCATTTGAAAAATACTCAGTGGGTTCACTCAAACACCCACTCGAATATCATACAATCTACCGTAATAAAGGTTAACCATGGGAATCAATGTATATGTATTAAACATAAATTTGAGATTCATTACTCTCAATCATGGCATTAAGTCACATAGCGACAACTCAAATCACAACCTTCACGTATCATCAATCATATGTTAACCATGCAATACGTTCAACATCGTGTTTTATATTAATAAATAGTGATAGTTAAAATATAGTACACGTAAGAGCACATCAATCTTGTTGGGGCACGCTTTACCCCGCTCGAGCATCTTGTTCGGGAGCTACCCGAATGTGATCTTTCGATCAAATCTTGGAACGGTGTTACCCGTAATCTTATCATAGCTAGTACGGTTATTATCCGTATACCATACATCTTGCACGGTCTTGACCGTATATCATATATCTTCACGTTTGAAACGTGCATGTATGAAACCATTCATGTAACATACTTCTTCACATATGGACATGCATAATCATAAGCATTTATGTATTCATAGAACATACTTAACACAAGTGAACATGTCTAATATCAAATATCCATAAAGCATATATTCCACAAGTGAACATGAACATATTTATACACAAATTCACATAGGACATTTAATACAATAAATCACATGATATGTAAAGTAGGCATTGTAAAAGTCAACGAGAGTTACCCCACCTATTAGCTTGGAAAGTTAAACGGTATCCTCCCCTCTTAGTTCCAAGTCCTTTCCCACTTCTCGTTCCTTAAATCCTACAATAATAGTTCTACCACTTAGTCCTTAATTAATATGAACAATAATTATAGTCTAAGTGTATGTGGTTGTGGTAGTGTACTTAAAAGAAGTAGAAATGTTGGCCAAACATATAAATTAAAGGGTTTAGGAAAAGAATGCATTCTCGTAAAAGTTGAAGGACTGAAAGGCAGATTTAAATAATCTGAAAGTTCAATATTTTAATGAAAAACAGTAGGTTTCAAAATTTGGGATTAAATACCACTGATTTCGTTCAAAACGGATGAAAAACGAACATTTTACGTGCATTTGAAGTTCTAGGGGCATCTTTGCAATTTCTGAAATATTTGTGACTTTTTCGTAAATAAAAACAGTGCATTTTCGTAAATAATAAAAGTGCATTGACAAGATGGAAAATATTTGGCTTGGGCCAAAATGAAAAACCGAAAAATAACGGTTTGACCCCAAGATACAAATTTACCTACAAAACGCAACTCGTAGCTTTATACCTCAATATATTTAATAGAGATAATGTTAAATAGTATTATTTGTTAGAGATTTTATTGTATTCTTAGAATATATCTTTTATGATCTGGTCTTCCTATAATTGTGGAAGTTTGTTGTAGACTTTGTAAATCTCACTATTATATATTTCAGAATACTCAATCACCATATTACGGTGATTTTCCTCTCAATTATTCTTTTCCAAAATATGTATTCTACATATTCTGTTATGGTATCAGCCTAATATTACCGATCCTAAACCCTAATTCTTTTCTTCCGCTTCTACATCCGATTCTCTCTTCCTCCCGCTGCACGGACTGGTAGCCTCCGTCCAGTTTTCCTTCTCGTCGAGTGTTATATCAAGGACTGGTCCCCTCCTTCATCTCTCTCGATCGACAAGATGACATCCTCCGCCACTGATCCTCTTCCGGTGACGACGATGATTAATATGACGCAAATCAAGCTTGAGGCGTCTACTTATCTTATGTGGCGTCGTCAAACTATTCACATGGCCGAATGCTTCGATATACTCGGGCATCTTGACGACACTTCTCCCTCTCCCGTGGCCACTGTACCGGCGGTTGCACCTGCTGTTGATCCGACACCGAATCCGGAGTATACGACATGGAGACTCAAGGACAAACGGTTGCTCAGCGTTTTGTACACCTCTCTATCCCCTGATGCCGCGTCTGAAGTGATTGATTGCACCTCTGCAAATCAGGCATGGGTGGCGCTCGAATCTGTTTATGCCTCATCTTCACGATCGCATCAATTACGTGAAGAATTGTTATCTCTCCGTCGCGGTGATCTGTCTGTGGAGGAGTATGGGCGCAAGTTTAAACATCTCTGTGACCAGCTGCAAGCAATTGATCGTCCGATTGATTCATCTGATAAAGCTCACTGGTTTTTACGTGGGTTAGGACTTCAGTTTGCGGGTTTTGCCGATACCCGTATGGCTATGTCTCCGATCCCCGCGTTTCGTGACCTTTTGCACCAGGCTGTGCAATTCGACATGATGATGAAGTCGATGGAAGGGCCTTCTCATGCACCTGCGGCGTTTTCTACTACTCGAGATGGGCAGCCTTCTTCGGCTGGGTCCAGGCAGGTGTCCCGATCCCGGAACCGTGGCCAATCTCAGTCCCAGCAGCAGTCCAGGCCGTCAGGTTTTTCTGGTAATGCGGGTAGCTCTGGCAGGCGTGATGGGCAGCCCTCTGGAGGTGGTTTCCGTCGTCCTTTCGTGCCTAAATGCCAACTCTGTCGTGGGGAGCACTACGCAGATAAATGCCCCAGGTATCTGAATGCTATTGGTTCGAACTCTGCTGCAAATCTTGCTGAAGCTTTCACCTCGACTTGCAACGTCTCAAACTCTACCCCTGATTGGTATCTCGATTCCGGAGCCTCCGCTCACATGACGAACCAACTGTCCGCCCTTGACTCTCATGAGTCCTATTCTGGTAACGGTTCTGTTATAGTTGGTAATGGTAATGCGTTGAATATTTCTCATATTGGCACTACTAAACTTTCGGACGATGTTAAGTTGTTAGATGTGCTTGTTGTACCTCATATCACAAAGAACCTCCTATCTATCAGTAAATTAACTGCGGATTATCCTGTCGATGTTATTTTTTCTGATAAATTCTTTGCGATCCAGAACCGACTCACAAAGAAAATACTGGCTCAGGGAAGGTGTAATCAGGGGCTTTACCTACTTGATCGGGGTGTTCCAGCTTTGGTTACAGCAATTCGGGTCAGGAGATTGAAAGCTAGCTTTGACTTGTGGCATTTGCGTTTGGGGCATGTCCCGTTTTCAGTTATCTCATTGTTAAATAAACAGGGTTGTTTATCTGTTACTTCAGTTTTACCAAACCCTAGTTTATGCTCTTCTTGCCAGTTGGCCAAGAGCAAACGTTTACCATTTATGTTGAATGAAAAACGAGCTACTGCTGTTCTTGATTTAATTCATTGTGATTTGTGGGGTCCAGCACCTGTTTCTACATCTGATGGCTTTAAGTATTATGTTGCCTTTGTCGATGATTTTTCACGTTTTTCCTGGATATATCCATTACGTGCTAAGTCAGAATTTTATGATGTATTTGTTCGATTTCATGCCTTTGTCTGCAATCAATTTTCTCGAACTGTGAAGATATTTCAGTCTGATGGTGGTACTGAGTTTGTAAATGGGAGGGTTCGTCACTTTATGCACGAGCATGGTATACATTATCGAATTTCATGTCCATATACACCTCAACAAAATGGCAGGGCTGAACGTAAACATCGTCACATCTGTGAAACTGGGTTGTCCATGCTTTTTCATGCACATGCTCCAGCTTCTCTTTGGTTTGATGCCTTTACTACTGCAGTATATGTTATTAACAGGCTTCCATCTGCGATACTTGATAATATTTCTCCTTTTCAGGTATTATTTGGATACTCGCCTAGTTATGATACCTTTAAACCATTTGGATGTCGTGTTTATCCTTATCTTCGGGATTATGTTGCTCACAAATTAGAACCTCGCAGTCGGCCGTGCATCTTTCTTGGGTATAGTAGTACTCAGAAGGGGTTTCGTTGCTTTGATCCAGAGTCTTCTCGAGTTTTTATCACTCGCCATGCTCAGTTTGATGAGCTCTATTTTCCATTTTCTCGAGCTCCATCTCTCACACAGGTCACTGATTTGGATATCTCGACTTTTCTCGACATCTCCTCTGATTCCCCTTTGGCACCTGTTTCGGCACCTATCAGACAACCGCATCGGTTTTCTGTTGATCATGATACTCGTCCTCCCTTGCTGGTTCATGATGAACTGGTTATGACGCCACATGTGCCTGATCCTATTATACCGCATGTTCCCGACGTTGGGCCTCCTGTTCCGCCTCCAGCTCAGGACTTGCCACTTGTATCCACTCATCCCATGATCACCCGAGCTCGTGTTGGGACATTTAAACCTCGTTATCCAGTCGACTTCGCTTCTTCGGCTCTACTCTCTGCACTTGTTACCACCTCTGAGCCTCGTGGTTTCAAGTCTGCTGCTAAGCATTCCCACTGGCTTGCTGCTATGCAAGAGGAGATTGATGCACTTCGTTCGAATTCCACTTGGGATCTGGTGCCTCGTCCATCTGGAACGAACATAGTTGGTTCAAAGTGGGTTTTTCGTACGAAATTTCTGGCAGATGGTTCGATTGAACGTCACAAGGCTCGTTTAGTGGCGCAGGGCTTCACTCAGATTCCTGGTTTGGATTTTCATCATACATTTAGTCCTGTTGTGAAGGCAGCTACAGTTCGGATAGTCTTGGCATTATCGGTTCAGCATGGGTGGCCTCTTCATCAGCTTGATGTCAAGAATGCTTTCCTTAATGGAGTTCTTGACAACCCTGTCTTCATGTCTCAGCCTCCTGGCTTTGTTGATCCTCAACATCCTGATCATGTTTGTCGCCTTAAGAAGGCTCTATATGGCCTTCGCCAGGCCCCTCTTGCCTGGTACCAGCGTTTTAGCACATTTCTGTTCAGCTTGGGCTTCTCTCAGAGTCGTTCTGACTCGTCTCTCTTTCATCTACATCAGGGTAATTCTATTATCTATCTCCTTTTGTATGTTGATGATATCATTGTTACAGGCAATGATTCTGCTGCCCTTCGTCGCTTTATTGCTCGTACTGGTGACGAATTTGCTATCAAGGATCTTGGCTCTTTGAGTTATTTCCTTGGCCTTGAGGTCTCCTCCACTGACGCTGGTTTGTTTGTTGGCCAGACCAAGTATGCACTTGACATCCTTGAGCGTGCAGACTTGGTCGAGGCTAAACCTGTCTCAACTCCCTTAGCAACAGGTGAATCGCTTGTCAGCACAGGTCCTACGTTCAAGGATCCCACCCTATATCGATCGCTTGTTGGTGCTTTGCAGTATTTGACTATCACTAGACCTGATCTCTCGTATGCTGTAAGCTCTGTGAGTCAGTTCCTCCAGTCTCCAACTGAGGACCATTTTATGGCAGTTAAGCGTATCCTTCGCTACGTGAAAGGTACAATTCATTTCGGTTTATCCTTCACTAAGCGCTCGGATATTTCCATTCTGGCCTATTCTGATGCAGACTGGGCTCGCTGCATTGAGACTCGTCGTTCGACATATGGGTACTCTATTTTTCTTGGAGGTAATCTTGTATCCTGGAGTGCCAAGAAACAACCGACTGTTTCTCGCTCTAGTTGTGAATCTGAGTACCGTGCTATGGCCAATGCTGCGGCCGAACTTGTTTGGGTTATCAATCTTCTGAAGGAACTTCGAGCTCTTCCTTCTACTCGGCCTACTCTGTTATGTGATAACAAAAGCGCCATCTTTCTGAGTCAAAATCCCGTTGCACACAAGAGAGCCAAGCATATAGATTTGGATTATCACTTTGTTCGTGAGCTAGTGTCTTTGGGCAGAATTTCTACCGGGTTTGTCCCATCTCATCTACAGCTAGCAGATATCTTCACTAAGAGTCTTCCGCGTCCAGCCTTTGAGTTTTTACGTTCCAAGCTTTGCGTGTGTCTTCACCCCACGCAGCGCTTGACGGGGGGTAATAGAGATAATGTTAAATAGTATTATTTGTTAGAGATTTTATTGTATTCTTAGAATATATCTTTTATGATCTGGTCTTCCTATAATTGTGGAAGTTTGTTGTAGACTTTGTAAATCTCACTATTATATATTTCAGAATACTCAATCACCATATTACGGTGATTTTCCTCTCAATTATTCTTTTCCAAAATATGTATTCTACATATTCTGTTAATATTCAACCCCCACAACTCATACCTCCACCACCCACCGGAAAAGCTCCGACAAGGTGGTCCACCAATAAAAACAGGCGGCGTATCGACGGAGAGTCGCCGGAAAACGGGAGAGAGAGAGAGGGTATGAAAGTGAGAAGGAAATAAAGTAGATTCTAAAAGTTTTCAAACACTTTGACTGGACATAACTAGAGTTTTATAACTCCGATTTAAAAACTAAAATATGTTCTGGAAAGCTTATGAAAACAGCTTTCAAACAAGACCAAAAACATAAAAATCGGACTTCTGAACTAAAAGTTATGGCCTAAAGAACAAGTTCCGACTATAAGGGTTTTAACCCATCTTTGACCAGCCATAACTGGAGATCTAGAACTCCGATCGAGAATCGGAAAAGTGTTCCAGAAAGCTCTCGACGAGAGCTTTCCAACGGTGCTGGCAGATCAATGATCGGACGTCGGAAAGTTGGCCGGAGTTTGGACGGAAGTTGAAGTGTGTGTGGGTAAAGTGTGTGTCTTGAGTGTGAGTGTGAAGTAAAAAATCTTACCCTAGTGTGAAGTGCCAAAAATGTGCACAACTTCTAAAAGTGGCTATTTATAAGGTGCAAAATGTCTTAGGGTTTTCTTAGTGGGCCACAAGAATGAGCCTTGTCTTAATATTTTTGTTTGGGCCATTTACTTATATTATTTTAAGACCATTTCTTGTATCAAGTCAAACCTAAATGAATAACTTAATTAGTCTTATGCCATCCACCAACCTTAATTTTACTACCATTAGTAAATAAATAATTTAATAGGTGAATAACATTTAATATTATGTAAATTTCACATAATTATGATAAATCACATAATTTCAAATAAACAAATATAAGGGCTCAATTCATGAGATTTTTGGGTTCTTACAAGAAAACTCCAATCCACTTTCAAGCTAGGCCTCATATGCGTAGAGAAAGGTCTTAGGAACTCTGAACAGGTACTGAGAGTCCGATTCCAGACCTAAGTAAAAAAAAAGTTACAATAAAAAAACCGGTTAGCAAAGATTGTCAAGATTAAATAGTTCGAATGTCATAAATGTCTTATTCAAAGATCACTCGAACATTGTCTAATATTCAAAGATCACTGAAACTTATTTTTCTTGATTGTAAATGTTGTTAAACTCTCTTCGTTTGGACCTCTCAAACAACAATTTAATCGAAATGAAATAACAAAATAAATTCAGTATTTATTACAATTTGAGACATTAAATAAGTTTAAGATCTCCAAACAATGAAACAAAAATCTTCAAATACTTTAAATCTTCATTAATACAAATAAAAGTATACAACAATCCTTGAAATCTATATAAAAATATTCAACAATGAAATCTATACAAAAATCTCCATGGATACAATATATATATATATATATATATATATATATATATATATATATATATAGCAATCCTTGAAAACTATACAAAATTCTTCAAATACGCCTTAAAGTATTATGCATATCTACATCTTTCAGAATAATAAATCTGAAATTTACAAAAAAATAATTTGAACTCTATAAGAATAGAATAGAAAATTGAGAAATGAAGTGATGAAAATGAAAAATGCAAGGATGGGTATAAATGACCTACAAAAAAAATTGATTCTATAATTATGCATTTGATCTAAAGGTTCATAATTCATCAACTAAAATAGACGATCAATATGAAGTTGGAATTAAAGAAAATATTAATGACAAATAATTGCCAAACTTACCTAAATTAAGAAAAAGAGAAATGAACGGTTATAATGAATTGATGAAAATATGATCAATGGTCCACATGTTTTTCCAGCCAAATTAAAAAAGGAAATTTGTAGGTGTATTATATTAGTATAGATTCTTAAAATATACATACATTGTATGACATAAATATTAAAACATATATTATATAATGACAATTATAGATTTTAAATATGTTAATATGTGAATTAATAAAATAAAGGTATCAAGTATATAAATAAAATAATTTTAAAAAATATATTATCACTAACTTGAAGCATTCCAACGTAAAAATATTATCACAATTTCAATAACATTTTACATTGTTTATATTTCAATTAGATTAAATAAAGTTGAATCTTCAATAATATATAAAATATAATCATAATTATTAACATTCAAATAATATTTTCAACAAATAAAAAATTAGAGTGATACTTGGGTGCAATTGGTTATACACATACAATTGAAGTTTAGTTTCAATAAATTGGGTCAAATGTTGAGGTCAAAGATTAAATTGAGTAAATTGAACATTAAAATTCAATTGTATCTATACACTCAATTGCATAGATAAGTTGCAAAACAAACAACTCAAAATCAAGAACTAAGTCTTGCAGCTAAAACTATGCGCGAACGAACCAATAACTCCAACATTATTGTCATCAACTTTTCAAACTATGATTTTATCATCTTTACGAATACTGGCATCTGACACTAACTTGCATTGGTTATATGATAGTCGAATTATATGAAATTACTATGATTGTGCAGATACTTAACTAAGTAAACTTACACAATCAGAGAAATAATATTTCTTTGCAATGAATTCAGATTCTTTTAATATATATATATTCAACATCAGTATTCAACAGAGATTGTTTAAAAAAAAAAAATTTAAAAACTATATAATTTAAAAAATGACATTAAAAAAACAAATAAATCAAAAATATCTCACCATGTAACTTTAATAATTTGCAAGCTTGGATTTTCGATTAGTTTCATGTTTCCAGCCTCGTTCAATGATCCAAATAGACTCTAGTAATAATTTGAGAAGACAAATTTATTTGAACATAATATTATTTATAAAAAATTTGAACAACTTTTGCTAACTACAATATTAAATGTTTGAACTATCTAAAATTGTTATATAATAATCGTTAAAATAAAAAATAAGAAACAACATATAATTGTTGTTAACATTATTGAAATATAATGCAATGAATTCTATAATATACACAACCATTTATACTGATGATCTGTTTTAATCAATTAAAAATCATCAAAATACAAAATAATAGAAAAAGTGTTGAAGACATCATAAAATAAAAGTTATAAATTTAACTTTATTAATAACCAACATGTTAATAAAGCTTCCTAAATTTACTTAAAATTTTCAACTTGCATCACTATATTTTTGAAAAGTAGAAACATTATCATGTACAAAAAAAAAAAAAAAAAATTCACACTAACCAAGTAAGAGTTTTCTACCTCGGGACAGAGGGTTCACCATATCTTATAAATATCCAATTAAAAGTTGACACTTCATTTGACTTTATCATGTGCGATTGCCGATTGCACTTCATCATTAGATAAAATATTTAAATTTTTTGAAAAAAATAAAATTACTGAAATATCCTTATATTATTTTTTAAAATTATTCCAAGAGTTTTTTCCCAAATTAGTTGGACCGTAGATCTCAAGGCCCCATGAGAAAACCCTGCTCAATTTGAGCCTAGTCCGAACCCAAACCGGGCCCGACTCGTCCAGCTCGAACAACAACCCGATCAGACACAGATCGGAACCGACCCGACTCGTCATAACCCGAACCAATTTGGTTCCGATCCAACTCATATCGACCCAACCCATTTTGGGTCTGGTCCGACTGGCCACAACTTGACCCAGTCTGGGCTCGATCCAATTTGAATGAAACATACATCCCAACGGTTTATGGGCCGAGGCTAGCAAGCCCAACCCAGCCCGGTCCGACCTATTCGACAATTTTATATGTAATTTTATAATTAAATTTTTTTATTTATTTTAAATTAAAATGATATATTCGTAATTGTTTATTTATTAATTTAATTCATTAGTAGGGCGATGCACAACGATTGCATTTTGCATAGGGCAAACGCACTAATGCGAAGTGCAACCATATAGAATAAAATATATATATACGTTGGATCAATGATCTAATGGTATTTGAAGCATGGTTTATTGTAAGGCGGGGTGAAGTCCGTCTTACCGTAGAAAGACCCAACCAAGTAACCATATAGAATTATAAAAATTTATAAAACAATAAAAATCATACAAATAGGTAAACATTAAAAACAAACACACACAAAAAATTAATTAAAATGTTTATCAAATGAATGAATTGGACCACGATTCAAAGAATGACAACATTTCTCATTCATGCTAAATATCATAAAATATAACATACCTACAAATTAAATACTCCTCAAAATCCTGGCAAAACCACGTGTCTTCATCCTGAAATACTTTAACAGAAAAAATGAGGGACATGTGAATTTACAATCCGAAAATATCGAATAAGATTCATCTCATCTATATATATTTTTTCACAAAACTTTAAGATAAATGTTGCACTAAAAAATAAAATGATCAATAAGCAAATACTCTCTCCGTCCCCAAAGTGTTTGCACCATAAAGTGGACACACTTATTAAGAAAAAAAGTGTAATGAGTGGAGTGTTGAGGGGTATGTAATTTTGTAAACTTATATGAATAAAGTAAAGAGAGTGGTTGGAATAAGTGTAAAAATAAATGACATTTTGTGTAAATATGTGAATTTTGTGAGGGTGGGGTTTATGGAATATTTCCTTTTTAAGGTGTGCAAACAATTGTGGGACGAATAAATAAGGCAAGTGTGCAAACAATTGTGAGACGAATTGTTTGCACTACCCAAAAATGAAACTTTTTCATAAATCCCACCCTCACAATATTCACATATTTACACAAAATGTCATTACTTTTACCCTCAATCCAATCATTCACTTTACTTTATTAATAAAAGTTTACAAAATTACCCCTCAACACTCCAATCATTACACATTTTCCTTAGTTTGCGTACCCATAAAATGGTGCAAACAATCCTGGGACGGAGGGAGTATTAGATTATAATAATAAAAAAATTACTTAACAATCAACCTTTTTTAATGTTGAAATTTGTTAATTGACAGGTGATTGAAGATGAATAAAAAAATAACATGAAAAAAATTATATTAGTCTTACAACGTTTAAATTTGATCGTCTTTAAAATAAAATAAAACAAAACGACATTAATATAATTTCATTATTTTAAAAATATTATCAATAATAATAGAATGTTATATATAAATAAATGATATCTTTGGACAAATAAATATATAAAAATATTTGTAATAAATATTAACTCAAAAAGTAAGCAACTCATCCAAGTATTAGACAAAGTGGGATAGCTCAAGTGGTTAGAGCACCACTACCTAGGCCTTAGGTCCTGGATTCGAGTCATGGGGAGGGAAAAAAAGGGATGGGTATTTAACTTCCATAAAAAAAAAAAAAAACCATCCAAGTATTATGTCATATTAGTGCTTTGTTATCTTCAATAAAAAACTAATCGATGAAACTATCAATATGTGTATATGAACCACAAGAAGAATGAACTATAGTTTTTTAGGAGCGTATCATGAACCACAAGAAGAATGATCTATAATTTTTTAGGAGTGTATCATGAACCACAAGAAACTATCAACATATGTTAAGAATGAACCACAAGAAAAACTAATCGTGAAAACTATCAACATATGTATCATGAACCTGATTAAATCACTACAAAAACGCTTGTTTTTGCCGACGGATGTATACCGACGGATTTCCTTTCCGACGGCTGTACCGACGGAATTCAAAGTCAGAAGACTCTGCCGACGGAATTCAATTTCCGTCGGCTTTCCCGACGGGATACCGACGGATATGCCGACGGACACTCAGAACTCTCTACACGGTGTCGTTTTTGGGTCACCGGCCGACGGATTGTTCCGTCGGTATTGTAAATATTCCGTCGGTAACCGACCCGCATTAACTAACCGCCTTCTTGATCGACTCCCAAAATTAAATGTGGTCATTACCGACGGAAATATCCGTTGGTAACCGACCCGCAATAACTACCATAATTAATCTGGTCATTACCGACGGAAATATCCGTCGGTAAAGGTAATTTTTTTTTGTATATAAACTGAAGAACAGATTACAGAAACCCTCCCTCCTCCCTCCTCCCTCCCCACTCTTTCCTTCTTCATCTTCATCGCGCGAAGAAGAGGCTCGGCCGAGGTGATCTCTCGACTCGATTAGAAAATCTATACGGTACGCTTTCTTAATTTGTTAGTAATTAATTTTTAAGTTATATATGTATTGCCTATAATTATGAATTAAATTGCATGTGTTAATTTAAATTGTTATATAGATTAATATGAAATTAATTGTTTGTAGTTGATGTATATAGTTAATTATTTTGAATGTATGTAGTTGATATATCTAATTAATTAGTTGATATTGTAAGTGGATAATTGCCTATATGTATAGCTAGCTAGTTGATGTATATAGTTATTTATAATAAATTGATATGATTTGTTAAGATCGATATTGCATGTTTTGCATAATTGATGTTATATATATAATTGATATTATTGTTGAATTTGTATATACGTTGGAGTGGAGTTAATTACATAATTAAATTATGATATTGTACGTTATAATTAGCTAGATTAATATTGTTGATTTACTAATTATGAAATTATTGATTAAATTAGGGGCTTTGTTAATTATATTAGGAAATTGTTATTTTAAAGTTAGAAAAATTTGTTACTAAATTTATTAGGTTATAGATTGTTAATTAAAATAGAAAATTGTTAATTAAAGTTGAAAATTATTGAATAAATTAGTTATTGTTGAATAAAATAGGAAATTAGTTATTGTTGAATAAAATAGGAAATTATTTATTAAAATAGGTTATTATTGATTAAATTAGGTTTTTATTAAATTTTAATTTATTAGATTATTGTTTTTTATTAAATTAAGAAATTTATTATTAATTAATTAGTATTATATATATAATTTATTAATTTAAATGTTTAAATTAAATAGATGACTGGAAATGGTGCTGGTGCCTCTGGTGGCTCGGGATCTCACGGGGCCTCCGGGTCACGTAGCCGATCGAGGAAGAGTCGATCCAAACTTAGACCCGAGGCGCCGGCGCCTACACTGTCATGAACACCATTATCGTCGCCTCCGCCACCCATTCCACACCCGTCGCCTGATCAGTCGTCGTCTCATTCGTCTGTCCGGGACCATCCTGCTGTTCCTGCTCAGGATGGTCGGGAGCGCGTTTGGGCTACAAGTGGAGGAGTGTAAGTAATTAAATACTTTTATTGTTTAATAATTAATAATTAATTAATTTCACATTCGTTTTAATTTATAATGTGTTTTGTTTGTTAATTAATGTCACAGATTGTTACCTGGTAACGAGGTCTCCAGGGCATGCACGATTGCTTTTGGCTCTTTACCGATCTCTGCGGGTGCATATACCTGGTCGAAGGTCCCAAAACCAAAAAAGTTGGCGTACTTCGAGGAATTTCAGGTAGTAATTAATTACTTAATTATTTAATTAATGTTTGTTAATTTGTTCAATAATAAACAATTTATTATATGTGCAGAAACAAACCACTTGGGATCGGAATATGTACTCAGACCAGGCTATGTTCAGGTATTTCTGTAAATCGGCGCAACAGCGGTATAAGGATTTAATGTACGAATGGAGAATGGCATGGCGGCGCGATGGGACGACGCAGAGCTTGGGTAAGGATGATAATAATGTTGTGTTGTGGGATTCATTGACGAGGGAGTGGCTGCATCCGGAGTACATCAGGAAGTGTGAGATTGCTAAGGCCAACCGGAGATCCGACGATGGGGGTGGGATGTCCAGGCATCGGACTGGAGCCCGGTCCATCCTTGAGCAGTCGATGGTCATTGTAAGTGTTTATTAATTTTTTAATTAATTTCAATAAATTTAATTATATATTTAATATATATAATACATAAATTAAATTATTAGGAACGGGATACGGGGCGTGTACCCACTCACTTGGACCGGATGAGCATTGCTCATCCGTTTAATGCTGAAACACAGCAATCCACATACGGGCGCACAACTAACCTCCACGTAAGTAATAAAATTGTTTAATTAAATACATTTTTTATAATTTATTCTATTAATTTAAAATTATTAATTATGTAGTTGGAGATGAACCGGAGGATTGCCGAGATCGGAACTCAAGTCGACCCTACTCAACCCGGAACCAGCAGTGCCCCTACAGTCGAGGAGGTGGACCAGGCTTATTTGGAAGTTGCCCCCACCACCCGCGGACGAGTTCTGGGCCTTGGTCGTATGAGCGCTGATGTCATTTCCGGCGTTGGTCCGTCCCAGACGGCATCGCAGGGTTCCGTATCTTCCACCCCAACTCCTGATGTGACGATGGCACAATTCAACCATTACATGCATGTGATGCATGTGAATATGGGTCGAGAGATGGGGTGGTCGGACGAGAGGATCGAGGAGGTTTATCGGAGAACCATGCAAGCTCCTCCACCGACGGCCAACGTGAACGTGCCTGTTCCCCCAGCCCCCTCAGCCCCCGCAGCCCCCTCCCCCTATGTCCCGACCATGCAGCACGATGATGACATCATTGGTCAGTTCGTTGGCAACGATAACGACATTAATGATATATTCTACTATGGTCAATGAGTGACTTTGAATAATTTTTTTTTTATGTGTTTAACAATTTTATTTTTATGTCTCGTAGAACTATTTACTTTTATGTCTCGTAGAACTATTTATTTTTTATCTGCATTTTTGTTGAACTATTTACTTTTATGTTTAAGTATCAGTTGTTTAATTTTAGTTATGTGTGTTTTATGTGTTAAGAATGTGTATATTTAAATTTGGATGTTTTATGTGATAGATAAACAACATTTTCATTGAAAATTGCCTTGAAGAAAGGCTGTTGTTGTGGTTACATTACATGCATACACTTAACATTACATAAACTTAGCAATACATATTAGAGACATAAACTTAGGATTACATCCAACCTATAAACTTGAACACATAGGGTAGAACACAGAATACTATGGCCACAACAAGAAAGTTCCTCTGCTTCTTTAGCTCTTCAACTTTTCCAGCTTCAAATCCTAATTCTGAGGTTAGTTGGTCAGATGTATCCTTATACATATCCCCAACTAGTTGCGCATGATTCAACTTGTTGTTGAGCTCTTGATTTTCAAGCAAAAGTGAGTCAATTCTCCTCACCATGCCCGGAAACATTCCGTGTGAACTCGTTCCTTGTCCGTGAATTTTGTGTTCATCGGCTCAAACAAAAAAGGAGCATCCATTACCATTTAGTGAATCTGGGCAAGTATAAAATAGTCTACCTCTGCTTCTTTCTTGCTTCGACATGCACACACGAGCTTCTTTTCCACAATGGCATACCACAATTTTCATGGATGTCGAAGATGAAGACATGAGTTTCTGTATTTTTTTAAATTTTGATGTTTGTGAAGAAGTAGGTTGTTTTGAGTGTGATTGGAGTGTTAAGAATACGTAGTTAAATTTTTTTTTATACGCGTTTTTACCGACGGAAAGTGATTCCGTCGGTATTGAACATGTGTCAATACCGACGGAATTTCCGTCGGTAATGTAAATACCGACTGAAAATTGGTCAACGGAATCTGACTGATTTGACATACATTTGAAATATGTGTTACCGACTGAAATTATCCGTCGGTATTGGCAATACTGACGGAATTTCGGCGCGTGATATACCGACGGACTGACATTTCCGTCGGCATGTAGTATTGAAAAACATTCCAGAACCTCAAAACACGCGAAAATTTTTAGTGTGGAGCAAAAAATTTGGATTGGAGCGAAAATTTAAGGTATGTTTTTTAGTGTGTAATTTTAATTTGGTGTTTAGTTTTTTAGTGTGTAATTTTACTACATAATTTTTACTTTTAGTGTTTAATTTTTAGTGTGTAATTTTATTTTGGTCAAATTGTTTAACAGATGGAATTGCCGGATCGTCGGTGGATGTATTGTACTCCTAGGCTCGTTTTAGGAAATGTGAATGTTGAATTTTATGATAAACTCGTGTCATTTGTTGAATTTGCAAAGCTACACCCACATTACATGTCTGAGGATTGTATTAGGTGTCCGTGTAATGCTAAGAAATGTAAGAATAGATCATTTAAAAGCATTGATGAAGTCTTATGCCACGTTATTATGAATGGGTTCGTTGATAATTACTATAATTGGACAAGTCATGGCGAACAACGGTGGCCTTATAATTTTGATCAAGTCTTGTACTATTACACTACTGCAATTTATGAACAACCCGTACACGTTGAGCATGTCGGCACCAATAACGATCAAGAGTTTGGGGTGGAAGAACCCGATATGTATCAAACAATGGTGATGGAAGCCGGTATGTCAAATATAGAGGAGGAACCAACGGATGAAGCATTTCAGTTTTATGAGATGCTCAAATTAGTCGATCAAGATTTGTACCCAGGGTGTGATTCTCATTCTCAGTTGTCATTTAATGCTCGACTTATGGCTATCAAGACGGAGAACAAGCTATCTAACAGAGCATATGAGCAAATGACACAATTATGCAGTGAGATTTGTCCTGTCGATAATAAAGTACCTACGACGTTTCATCAGAGCAAACAACTGATGAAGAATATGGGTTTGCCGGTTGAGAAGATTGATTGGTATGTGAATGGTTGCATGTTATACTGGGGTGATGACGATAGCGATCTTCTTATGTGTAGAATGTGTGGTCATCCCCGGTACAAAGAGCCACGACGGAAGGGACCAGGTGGTCAATCGAGCAAGACAAAAAAGAAAGTGCCACACAAGAGGATGTATTATCTTCCTATCATTCCTCGTTTAATGAGATTGTTTCAATCTAGTGCTACAGCTCAACACATGACGTGGCATGCAAGAAATTCTGAAGATACTGAGGCTGGGGATATGAGACATCCGTCCGACTCTGAAGCCTGGAAACACCTTGATAATGTGTTTCCAGGATTTGCTTGTGAACCGAGGAATGTGAGATTAGGCTTGAGTACTGATGGTTTTGCACCGTTTGGGAGTTATGGAAAGAAGTATTCTTTGTGGCCGGTGATACTGACTCCGTATAATCTACCTCCATGGATGTGCATGAAACCTCAAACAATGTTTCTGACTGTATTGGTGCCTGGTCCGTCGAATCCAAAGCATAAACTTGATGTTTATCTCCAGCCTCTTATTAAAGACTTGATCTTCCTATGGGATAACGGAGTCCAAACGTATGATGTTTCTAGGAAACAGAACTTCACGATGCGTGCTGCTTTATTGTGGACCATTAGCGACTTTCCTGCATATGCTATGTTGTCTAGGGATGGCAAAATGACCTGCCCTGAAGTCGCCCCGCCCTGCCCCGAGCATTTTGGACTCGCCCTGCCCTGCCCCATTCTGAAAACGGGGCAGGGCAGCCCCGCCCCGCGCACAGGGCAGGGCAGGCATGGGTTTACATATTTATTGCCCTGCCCTGCCCCGCCCCGCCCTGCCCCGCATATATTTAAATATATATATAATATAATAATATAATATAAAATAATAATATAATATAAAATAATATATATAATATAATATAATAATATAACCCACTAACCCTAATTTTTAACTAAGTTATTCCTTTCCGCCGCAAATTTGTGGCCTATTCACTCATCTCCAATTCTCTATTCTCCATTCTCGACGCCTGTTCAACCATAACTCATTCAACCAAGCTCCACGCGACCACGCCCCACCGCCTACTCATAAGTCATAACTCATTCCACCAAGCTCCACGGCGCCCCATCGCCGCTGCCGCGGCCCGGTCCACCCTACCACCGCTGCTGCTGCGGCCCAGTCACACCTACCACCACCGCGGCCGCCTGAATTTCTTTCTCTACCGGCGATTTCGACTTCAGGTATTTTACTGACTTTTTCTACATTCATTTTTTCAAGTTATTCGAGTTTAATTTTGCCCATATTTTCATTTATTGTATACCAATTTTGGGGTTGCTGAATTTAAATCCAAAATGTGTTGTATGTATGAAATAAATCCAATTTGTTTAATGTGTGGATTTTAATTAATAATCTAGTTTATATTCTTTGTTGATGAATGCTGACTTACTGTATATGTAAAACAAACTTTGTAGACTTGTTGTGTATATTATAGTATGTAAAACAGATATGATCTGTGACTCTGTGTCTTAATTTGGAGACTATGTGTCTTAATTTGGAACCTGTAATTTAATGTTTACAAGTTATATCTAATTTGGAATTACTATTAAATCCAATTTGGGACATGTTATTTAATATATTTATTTACTAATTTGATATTACTATTAAATTCAATTTTGAGATCTGTTATTTTATTTTATTTACACTAATTGTTGTGATTGTTTTTAGGTTTAATTATGGTCCGTGAAGAGGCATTCGACTCTCCATTATCCATGTCACCGATTAATCTTCAAGGGTTATCCAACTCTCCATCTCCATTTCCATCTCCATCTCCATCTCCATCTCCATCTCCATTTCTATCTCCATCTCCATCTCCATCTCCCAGGATAACCGACTCTCCCGTGATACCCGACTCTTCCTCTCCGATTGCGGAGAACCCTCAAAATGTGGATGAAGAAGCTCGTAATAATACTAAAAAAGCACCAGGTGGCACGGCTGGAAAACTATACTCCAAAGTGTGGGAGCATTATGATAGAATGCAGATTGATGGAAAATGGAAAGCAAAATGTAAGTATTGCTCTTCATATTTGTTGGGTGATGTTAAGAAGGGTACTACTCATCTAAAAAACCATCAAGATAGATGCCCTAAAAAGAAAACACAAGACATCAGACAACAAATTTTGCAAGCTAATTTCAACAAGGAGAGATGTGAAGTGCTGCCATTCAAATTTGATAAAGATGTATCTCGCAAACAGCTTGCAAAAATGATCATTTTGCATGAGTATCCATTGATGATGGTGGAGCATGAAGAATTTAGGGAATTTTGTAACACTTTGAATCCTCTCTTCCAAGTTGTGTCGAGAAATACAATTAAAGGGGATTGCATAAAGATATATGAGAGTGAGAAGGATGCTACACTGAAAATTTTGGAGAAAAATGATGGTCGGGTAGCTGTGACAACAGATATGTGGACATCCTCATTCCAAAAGAAAGGTTTCATGGCTGTCACAGCTCACTTTATTGACAATAGTTGGAAGCTGCAAAGTTGCATTATTAGGTATATATTAATTTAATGTATATTTTCAATGAATTTTGATAGTTACTTGTGCTACGTAATATGTGACGTTATGTAACTTATATTTTGCATGAATTTGTAGGTTTATCTATGTTCCAAGTCCGCATACAAGTGATGCTCTTTGTGAAGCATTATTCCGGTGTCTTTTGGATTGGAACATAGATAGAAAGGTGTCTTCTATCACTGTGGACAATTGCTCAACTAATGATGCAATGCTGAATTTGCTTGTGGATAAGCTTCCTTCCGATGCTCTCTTACTTGGTGGTAAACTGCTCCATATGCGTTGTTGTGCACACATACTGAATTTGATTGTGAAGGATGGTTTGGATGTTATTGAGGGAGCCGTTAAAAATATAAGAGATAGTGTGGCATATTGGTCGGGCACCCCAAAGAGATGGGAGAAGTTTGAGGAAACAGCTCGTCAAGTGAAAGTTGCAATTACTAAGAAGTTGACTCTTGATTGCAGAACACGTTGGAACTCAACGTTTTTGATGCTACAAACAGCTCTTGATTACAAAGATGTTTTTTCACGCTTGAAGTTTCGTGATGCAAAATACAAGTGCTCCCCTAGTGAGGATGAATGGAAGACAACCAAAGAAATTTGTGGTAAGCTTGAATTGTTTTATGATGCCACTAAATTATTCTCGGGTACTAGTTATTCCACTGCAAATTTGTTTTTCCCAAATATTTGTGAGATTAAGTTAGCTTTAGTTGAATGGAGTGTTTGTGGTGTTGATATTATTGAGAAAATGGCCCAGAATATGATAGAAAAGTTTGATAAATATTGGTTGTGCGTGCATGGAATTATGGGAGTGGCAACCATTCTTGATCCTAGGTACAAATCTGATTTGTTGGAGTACTACTTTGGAAAGATTTATGTGATGAATGCTGATTTTGAGGTGGAAAATGTTATTGTTTTATGCCGTGAGTTACTTGAGGAGTATGAGAAAGATTTTCAAAATGAAGATGGTGATAAGAGTGGTTCAAGTATGGCCAATGAATCTTCAAGAAAGTTGGTGAATCTAAGTGGTTTCTATTTGTATTCTTCAAGAAAGAAAAGAAAACCTATGAAGTCGGAATTAGATCTATACTTGGAGGAGGGTCCCGTTCCTGACACTGAAGATTTTGATGTGTTAACGTGGTGGAAGGCAAGTAAGGGTAAGTATCCACTTTTAAGTCGGATTGCAAAAGATGTTTTAGCAATCCCCGTCTCTACCGTTGCTTCAGAATCTGCTTTTAGCACAAGTGGTAGGTTGATTAGCCCCCATCGTAGTAGACTTCACCCAACGACAGTTGAGGCGCTAATGTGTGCACAAAGTTGGTTATCAACTCAAATGAAAGGTAATTACTAAATTTATTTTTATTAATCTAAACTAATGTCATTAATGTGTTATAATTTATATAATTCTTATTCATATTATTTTATTTGTAGATGGGCATGGTAAAGAATGTGTTCTTTATGATGAGGATGATCATGAGAATAATGAAGTTATGACAAGCTAAATTTGACGAGGTTCGAGGATGACTATAATGAAGGAGAAGTGACTAGTGGAGCTCGTGGTGGAAATCGTGGAATTTTAATCTAATGTAATAATTATTGTTAACTTTGAACTTGAAATTGTCGTGAATTTGATTATTTTGTTGTTCATTTTGGATATGATTTGTGGATTTTCAATGTTTAGTTTAAAGGTGGATTTTAATGTTTATTATTTCATTTTAAATATTTGTAAAATGAGATCTGGGGCAGGGCGGGGCGGGGCAAAAATAATGCCCCATATCGATCGTGGGGCAGGGCGGGTACCCGCGCAGGGCAGGGCAGGGCTTAAAATGTTGCCCCGTAGCAAATCATGGGGCAGGGCAGGGCGGATTCGTGTAGGGGCAGGGCAGGCTTGGATGTTGAGATACCCGCCCTGATCTGCCCCATTGCCATCCCTAATGTTGTCCGGGTGGAGTACAGCCGGAAAGCAAGCTTGTCCGTATTGTATGGAATATTCTGAAGCTTTCAGTCTCCTGAAGAGTAGAAAAGTTTCATGGTTCGATAATCACCGAAGGTTTTTACCTCGAGATCATCCATTTCGAAGGAATAAGGTGGACTTCACGAAGAATAGAACAGTCACAAACAATCGACCGCCCCTTCGAAATGGTATTTTATACATTTATTTTAACATGTTTTTTTGGGTTACATTTATTCTAACATTTATTAATCGTACAGGACAAAGTCTGTTACATGAGATTGAGTGGACGGGTTTGAAAAAAACTACGGAGGAAAATGCAGAAGAACACAACAAAGGAATCCCAGGTAACTGGAAGAAAAAGAGTATTTTTTGGGACTTGCCATATTGGAGTTCACTATTGCTCCGACACAATTTGGATGTCATGCACATTGAGAAGAATGTGTTTGACAACGTGTTTCACACAATCATGAACACAGAAGGCAAGACGAAAGATACTCCAAAGTCCAGGGAAGAGTTGAACACTATCTGTCGCCGTGATGAGTTAGAACAGGATACCCGTACAGGTAAATATCCAAAGGCTTGCTACACACTAGATAAGGCACAAAAACAGGAATTGTGTAGGTGGATTAAAGAGTTAAGATTTCCAGACGGCTACGTGTCAAACATGAGTCGATGCGTAGACACAACAAAAGGTAAAGTTGCAGGGATGAAGAGTCATGATTGTCATGTTTTTATGCAGCGCTTGATACCTATTGCGTTTCGAGAATTTCTTCCTCTGAATGTGTGGAGGGCTGTCACTGAATTAAGTCTCTTTTTTAGAGATTTAACGTCTACAACAATCAAGGTTGATGATATGAATCGTTTGGAACGAGACATTCCAGTTATTTTGTGTAAGTTGGAACGTTTTTTCCCACCTAGCTTCTTTGACTCGATGGAACACTTACCTGTTCACTTAGCGTATGAAGCTAGGATTTGTGGTCCAGTGCAGTACAGGTGGATGTACCCATTTGAGAGGTGAACAATTCTATTTCTCTCATTTAATTAGTTTTTAGTATATGGAGCCTTATTTTAATTTGTTAACTATTATAATTTTAGGTATCTCCACAACTTGAAGCGCAATGCTAAACAGAAGGCAAACGTCGAAGCATCGATTGTTAATGCGTATTTGAATGAAGAGGTTGGCATGTTTTGTTCATATTATTTTGAAGACCATGTCAACACGAGGATCAGGAATGAACCACGTAACTTCGATGGTAGAGGTACGCAACAAGAAGTCGATGGCATGCTCTCTGTATTCAAGTCTAAGGGGCGACCTATAGGAAAAGCCACTGAACGATATTGGTCAACACACACAGAGGCTGAAATAGCACAAACGTACGTGTTATTGAATTGTGATGAAGTTCAGCCTTACATTGAGTAAGTATTTCATATATTTATCATCTAATTAAATAGCACTAAACGTGCGTCATTTATCATCTAATTGTGTTGTGAATTATTAGGATGTATACACAAGAACTACGACATGCAGATCAAAACATCTCAGATAGAGACATAGATACTAGTCTTCAACGTCAATTTGCCCGATGGTTCCAACGTTATGTGAGTATCATTAATTGAATTTTACGTGAACAAATAATTGTTTTGATTAATGTTAATTTTAACTGTACGTATAGGGACAATCGCACGATTTTCAGAGCCGGTTCTTACAGGATCTCAGTAAAGGACCACTACGTCGTGTGAGGACTTACAACGGCTATATTGTGAAAGGCTACAGGTTTCATACATCAGAGTATGCATCAACAAGAACGACTAACAACAGTGGTGTTTGTCTTAGGGGTGCGAATTACAATGCAGATGCAAGTGATTACTTTGGGGTGTTGCACGAAGTCGTTGAAATTGAATATCCGGGATATCCAGTGAAAACCGTAATGTTGTTCAAGTGCCATTGGTTTGACACATCCCCTTTAGGAACCAAAATTCATCCGGAGTACAAGCTTGTGGATGTTAATTCGAAAAGGAAGTATAGCGGGGATGATCCGTTTGTATTTGCCTCTCAGGTATCTCAAGTCTACTACTGCACGTATCCAGGAGCTGGAAAACGTAATAGATCAGAATGGCACGCTGTTTGCAAAGTGAAGGCAAGGTCAATGGTGGAGGTCCCCCAAAAGGAAAACAACGATGAAGATGAACCTCCGTTTCAAATGGAACAAATAGAGAATCAAACTGAAGTGTTTGCGGGAGATTTTAATCTTTCGGTAGACTTGACGGCTGCAAATCCACAATTGATTGTTATTGAAAACGATAGTGGACATGAGGAGGAGGATGAACATGACGAGGGGGAGGATGAAGAAGATGAGGATGAAGAAGATGAGGAGGAAGAGGAAGATGTGGCAAATAATGAAAATGAAGACGAAGATGAAGATGAATATTAAATTAATGTAACCTAGCTATTTTATTTTGTACAATTTATAAGATTTCATTATTTATCATTTGGTTATAACTTATAATTTAATTATTTATCATTTGGTTATTTTATTAATTAACTTATAATTTAATTTAATTATTTATCATTTGGTTATAAAAATCCAATGGCGACGGAACATATCCGTCGCCATTTCCGTCGCTAACGGCAACGAGCCAAAGCCGACCGACATATCCGTCGCCATTTCCGTCGCTAACGGCAACGAGCCAAAGCCGACCGAAATATCCGTCGCCATTTCCGTCGCTAACGGCAACGAGCCAAAGCCGACCGAAATATCCGTCGCCATTTCCGTCGCTAACGACAACGAGCCAAAGCCGACCTAAATATCCGTCGCCATTTCCGTCGCTAACGACAACGAGCCAAAGCCGACCGAATTATCAGTCGCCAATTCCGTCGCTAACGGCAACGAGCCAAAGCCGACCGAAATATCCGTCGCCATTTCCGTCGCTAACGGCAACGAGCCAAAGCCGACCGAAATAACCGTCGCCATTTCCGTCGCCATATCCGATTACAAATGTAACTTTCTCTCATTTCACGCGTATTTTCGATCTCTCCCTCTCCCTCCCTCCCTCTCCCTCTCTCTATGTCTCTCCCTCTCCCCCACTCCAACCCTCTCCCCTTGCCCACATTCGCAGCGACGCCACCCCCTTCTCCGGCCGGAGTCCGCCCATCCCACCGTCCTCGTCGCAGTCCCTCCGCGTCGCAGTCCGGCGACACCCTACCGTCCCTCCCCGACACGCCGCCGTCCAAGTAATGTCCTTTCTCCATCATCTTCATATTCATCTTTAATTAAAATGATTAATTAATTATTAGTTTGTTCATAATTCATGTATATATTCTTCTTGATGTATATATTCATGTATATATTCTTCTTGATGGTTGGAAAATGGAGGCTCATTTATGTATGAAGGGGGGTTTCCTGTTCTTGATTTGTTGTATGTGTTGGGGCTTTGTTCACTTTTAATTCTGTGATTGGAAAATCTATAAGCCCAGCAATTCAAAAGTTTTTTTTTTTTTTTTTAAATTCTGCAAGAAAACGTAACTTATATGCGCATGTAATCTGTGTAGTCCAAAATATGCGTACTCTGTGTAATCTTGAAACATAATATGCGTACTCTGTGTGATATGTATGTGTATATACGTGTAACGTATATGCTCTATGAAATGAGTCTGCAAGAAAAAGATTAGATTTCTGCTTTTTTTTTTGTTCCTGCATTAAGAGTCTTTTTCAAGCATTGTGTCCAAAATTGAATTTTATTAAACTGAAGATAGAGTGAATGGATTTTTAATTCATGATGTTGTAGTAATGAAGTTTGGTGAGACCGACCGAAACTATGCGAGCCTAATGAAGTTACTTGATCTCTGTTGAGGTATGTTCAATTTTTATGATAATTTAATTTATGTTTAAATATATAAAATGACAATTGAATCTTGATTCTTTGGAATTGATTTTGAAATGGCAGGGATGCAGTCGAGTCAGCGAAGGACAATTTAATATACTCCACGGTACGTATTAATATACTCACATTCTTGTTAAATTATTTGTCATATAAGTTTTTGTTAATGTTTACTATGTTGTTTTAATATTTCACAGAGCTTTTTCAAGCATCCTAGTGAGGGGTATAGTTGTCATAATCAGGAGCAAAATTCTATTTGCTTCTTACTTGATCGATCCTCTGCCAAATCCGGAACACCATTCGATGCCTTAACACGATTTTGTTTTTGTTTATTCTGTTGGATGTAATGTAGATTTGTGTATTGAATTATTTAAGCAATTTTGATCGTGTATTGAATTTTGATCGTGTATTGAATTTTGATCGTGTATTGAATTTTAAGCAATTATGTAAGCAATCGGGATCGGGTCGGATCCCGATTGCAAATAATTTTTTTTTAAAAATTTTTGGTACTTACCGACGGACTATTCCGTCGGTGTAGCGTCGGTAATACCGACGGGCGAGCCGACGGAATTCCGTTTTTTTTTAAAACATTTAATACTTACCGACGGAAAATTCCGTCGGTAAATTAAAATAATAAAATTTAAATCCAACATATACCGACGGATCTACCGACGAAATATTGATTTGGGATCCGTCGGTAAAGGCGACCCGGTTTGAAAACTTGGTTTGAAAACGGGTTGGCTTGACTGCCGACGGAATTGAATCCGTCGGTATAGGCGACCCGGTTTGAAAACGGGTTGGTTTGAATCCGTCGGTATATACCGACGGACGCATATATTCCGTCGGTAACCACTACCGACCAATTCATTGACGACGGATAAAATCCGTCGGTAATTCCGTCGGTAAGAGCCAATACCGACTGAATATCCGTCGGTATAACCGTTGGTAAAACACCTCTTTTTTTTTTTGAAAAGAAAACATGGTACTTTGTATTAACGTATAAGACAAGGGTTCGAAAACCCGAAAACAACTATGATCTCGATTACATTTTATATAAAACTGTTTTAATATGGACTACCCCGGGATGCACATCCAAGGTTCCCTTTCCCAATCAATAAAGGTTGACTTGATGATTTTATGAGCCTTCAACCATTTCCAAGAACTATACTTGATACTCTCAATCGTTTCTTCCGTTGATGATGATTTATCGTTGAAGATTAAATTGTTCCTATCCCTCCAAATTTTCCAAATGGTGCACTGCCATATGAAAAAAAAACACCTCTTTTTTGTAGTGAATGCTTAAAATTAGGAGTGTATTTATTTCATTAAATATTTAATTAGAAGATTATTTATTATTATACTGTTTAATGGCATTAAAGATACATTTAATTATAATTGTTGACCAATACAATGATTTGGTCAATTTTACTAAATAAAGATATTATTAATTATATTAACTTAGTTTTTATCATGTCCAAAATTTATATGCGTGTATAATTCATGGTGGTTAAATTACGCGCATTAAGTAACTAAAGGGGTATACAAGTTTTTTCATCATAATTTATTGTATTAAAAAATTTAAGAGTAGAATTTAGTACATAAAAAATGTACACAATAATTAAAAGTGTATTTCTTAATTTAATCATTAACTATGTAAATAATAAGTAGGAATAAAACCATAGAGTCGACCACTGCGGCTAATACATTATAAATAATTAGTAACTTTACATCAATTCATAATTTAGAAAAATTGCTGCTAATACATCATATCTAAAAATTTAATTAAAAAATTGAATGACTTTTTATTATTGGAATTTCAAAGAAAAATTAATTAAAGGCCGATTATTATTAAATTTTACTTTGAAACATTATTGCTTATGTTTTAAATTAGAGTTCAATATATTGTATATAGATTAATAGATTAACGTTAATATATTTAGTTTATAATTTTTATTATTCTTTTTTTTTCGAATTCATAACTTTTATTATTCTAAATTTAAGTTTTTGTAAATTTGAAAACAATTTCAAATTACCTAAATTAATCTGCAATACCCAAGATTACAGAATGTTTGACTATTGCTATGTAAAGTGCATAAATTAGTAATGATAATGCCCTTGTTATAAAGTGCACAAATCAAATATTGGTTGATTATACATAGTGTGAATCGTCAAATTTGATTATATGAGATTTAAAAAAAAAATTCTACACAAATACACTGACTAATTTAATGATAGTATAGAAGGAGCAGGAATCCTTTACAAAATGTGAAATTAACGAATTAATCAACTCAATAAATATACAATAAGTAAAATTTAATACATCAAAAAAATCAATTGAATACGAACACTAAAAACTTGTTGAAACCAAAAAAAAATTAGAAAATGAAACTTAAAGACAAAAGAGAGTATTCATTTATCAATATAACAAATAATATTTGAAGATTCCACAAATCACACATGAGTCTATATGAATAATGAAATACACATAAATTGGAGAGTTTAAATACTGAATATGAATACAAGAAAAACTGACTAAATCTTCAACCCTTAACGAAAAAAATTAACAGCGGAATCTTCAAAAATCTTCATCTTTAACAAATCTTCAATCCTTAACGAATTGATAACTAAACTACATATCTACAGGAAAAAAAAAAATCGATTATAAGGAAAGCTAGAAAAAATCTAACCTAGAACAATACATCTGAAAACATAATAATAAAAATTACAACTACATTAGAAATTTAGAACAATAGAGAAGAGAGAAAAGTGAGAAGATGAAGATGAGATGAGAATGAGAAGAGAAAACAGGAAATTTATAGAAGAAAAAACAAACGTTACTAAATTTAATATTTTGATCCTATGGACCATATCTCATCAAGATGATATCAATGGCCAATTATAAGGAGAGTATTAATGATAATTAAATGTTAAATATATCATAATTAACAAAAGAAAAAAATGGACGATTTTGATCAATTGTTGAAAAGAGAATCAATGGCCAGAATTGTTTCCCGCCGAAACTAAAAATGGTAATCCGTAGGTGTATTATATATTTATAGATTTAAGGAATAACATATATGTGTATATATTGAATTAAATGTGCTCCGTTTACTATTTTATTATTGAAAAATATTGAACTAAATATTACATGAATATTATATGTTTTTATGTTAGTTTTTTTTTAAATATTGTAACTTGCCTATTAGCGTATTTTCAAATTTGTTTTTATGATGTCTAAAAATAAACTTTTTTTTCGTGTGTATAAGGACATGTCTAAAGAATTTAAAGCAAGAATATTTAGGTTCTTCTTATATTATGGATCAAACTGATCACATCATGGAATTGAGGATATTATGGTGAATATTAACGTAAATTAACGATATTATTTTGTGCTAAAATCCCAATAGACGCACCTCAATTTCCTCCATTGGTTGGTGCTCTTGCTCCTAAAACTTTGGGTGTTAAGTATTTTTTTATGGTTTCATATATATTTGCTTATAAATAAGTTTATTATAATCTATCATGAAACTATGATGACAAGACTGCATAAAAAATGATTTTGGATAAGTAAATGAGATTAAAGTAGTACTCCTATTTGATAAATTTAAATGTTTTATGTTTTAAATCTCATGACATGGATTTATTCTAATTTGTTATTTACTTTATTTCATATCCGCGATTCTAAGTACTTCACTTATTTTCACTTTATATTTCGTTATATTATACACATCCGCATTTTATGTCGTGAGGCTCAGACTATAGAATTTATTCACTGGAATCATAATAAATAGATAGAGAGAGAATAAAGATTGTTTTAAAGTGGACTCAACAATCAACAATCGTGAGAGTCCAGCAAGTACATAAATACATGTTGGGTAAGGTTGTGTATTTGAGTAATAATTTTTTTTAATTTGTCAATATGGAATTTTTATTTTAATATTTCATCACTACGATTGATATTTTTACTCTTTATAGAAATAAATGATAGTATTAAATTGTATCTTCTTTAAACTCTTAATCATTTTTTTCTTGATGCAGTTAGTTAGTTAGTCTCCTACTGTACGTTTAATTATCATTTATTTATATATTTTTTTTAAAATATTTCATTCATTTACCAAATTTATTATCATTTGTCTTATTTGTACGTTTATCTTATACAATATTTTTAGAAATCATCATTTTATCTTACCTTTCACCTGTCACTTAATTACGTATTCAAATTATTATTCAATTTTGCTCACAAATAATTTTAGTTAGTTAGTTAATATATATATATATGTGTGCGCGCGCGCGCGTGCACCTACTCCCTATATTAAGTAATAAATTTTTTCTTTGTTTTTGGTGTTTTAATATATTAAATAAGATAAGGTGAGATATCTCAAATTGTTAGAGCACATATATCTAGGTCGAAGGTCCTGAATTCGAGTCATGGGAGGGATGGGGAGAGTATATAATGTAATTAAAAAAAATGATAAAATAATAAATGTTGTACAAGTGATGTAATTGTGAGAGACAAAATAATAGATTGACATGAGATAAAATATGATAAATTTTTTTTTTGGAAAGCGGCTAAAATTTTATTAGAGTCCAGGTATCAGGAATACCCAGCTCAATCAGGATAAAGTATCAGGATAAAATATGATAAAATAATATATACTCATAATAAAAGTATGACTATTTTTTTTTTCTGGGATGGAGGGAGTACGTACTTTTTAATTTCAATTTATCTCTTTAATTACCCAAAATATATTTTTAAATTAAAGGGACGCAAAATGAAATTTTAGGAGTAAAAAATGTTTAATATATATACCAAAATTATACATTTGGCTTGAAGCCCCAATTTGATTCACATATGTAAGTCGCGCATGCATGCAATTTCACCGTGAATTTTTTATTTATCGAATGAAAAACACCAAAATTTGACCTAAAATGGACCAAAATTGGACACCATATTACTAAAATTGATACAGAAGAAATATAATTTTTTTTTCTTGAATAATCATGTAGGTTCCGAAATGAGTGAGGCAGAGTAAAACCTTTAGAGGGGAAGAGTGAATTGACTTTTTAACAAAATTATTTTCCGTGACAACTGAGTAAGATAATTGGTGAAATCAGTCGGCTTCAATTAAAAGTTGTGCAATGGAACTAAATCAATCGCTATGAAACTTGAAAATCACATTATCGAAAGACAAATATTTTTTGGAAGGAATGTTGGTAGTATATGTATCCCTAGAAATCAGTGAGTGTTTCAGTCTAGAAGACACTAAAAGTTCGAATGAGACAATTTCATACTCTATATTTGTTTTGCAATGATGATAAATAAAAGTTAAAGTCAGCCCCTTTAAACAACATGTGTGTACCTTCCAATACATGTGTCCACACATGAACAATTATACGTTGCAGCCTCTAAAGTCCTGTGCAAGAACAAATTGAAAAATATTTACCGCGATTCAAATTAAAAAAAAAATGTAAACGTACAACAACTGTTGTGTATAAGGAATTTTTCGGAAAATTGTAAATTTGTATATTGATTTATCCTTGAGGGGTCTAAGATCAGAAGATAGGCCGAACATTCTTTGTTGTGTCTTCAAGTTAAAGTTTGATCGACTTATGAAGGATTTTAAGGACGGTCAAATATTTGGTAAAGTAGATGCATATATGTAATTTTTTTATGTTGCATTATTTAATACTATATTTATATTTTTTTTAATGAAGAGGATTGTTCCACGTCCACATATTATTGTTCTTGCAATGACGATAAATAAAAACTAATACCAATCACATTTCAAGGTAGGTGTCTACCTTCTGAAATATATGTTCACACGGATATTTGTGTGTTGCAGTCTCTAGGGTCAAAAACAATAGTGGATTATAAATTTTTTATCTAGATTCAAATGGAAAAATATGTAAACGTACACCAAAAAAAAAACTGCAATTTGCAATTTCATATATTGATTTTTTTATAAATAAAATTTTAATTATTTATTAATTTTCAGATATGTGATGTAATCTATATTGCTACAATATTTTATTTTTTATACTAATAGAATATCAAATTTACAAATGTACAAAGAATACTTTTTAATTAATAAATTAAAATATATTATATTTATTTCAATCTCGCGTAAAACGCGGGTCTTACACTAGTAATATGTATAGATGAAATGAAACATGAAATTAAAATTTGTGATATCGTCTGACCGTGAGACGAGGTGAGACTATTATTACTTTTCAACATAAATTTATCACTTTTCAAGTTTTAATTTTAAAAAATGATAGATTTTACACATATTATTAAAAGATAATGTCATTCAATTATAAAGTGATATCGGTTCCACATAAGATCCGCTCTAACATTTGATAAAGAATAGAGAGCATCACTTGTATGAAATATTTCACACATGAAATATGTCTAATTAAAATGATTTTTAAAAATTAACTATTTTACATATGATTTTTTTTCTCATTTTACTTTAATTACTTATATTTTTATGTATGAAATATTGCATATGATTTTTTGTCGAAGAGCAGCACTTGAGTTACATATGAATTTTTTTCAATTCCTAAGGGGTCAGTCCATATAAAGCGCAAACTCTAACTTTAAACGAGGACCTCGCAAGTGGACGGTGGGATGGTCCTCCGAATTAGTCGGTCTTCGAATCGAATACCGAGACTTAAAAAAAAAAAAAACCACAACACATTTTTGTTCCAAGATTTAAGCCGAGTCCTAAGGCTCCATTTGGATGGAGGGATTTGATTTATGGATTTTAAATCCACAATTTAAATGCACTCCACTTATTTGAATTAAAAAACAAATGAATGAATTTTAAATTAGAATCTCTTTTTAATTAAAATTGTGAGAATTTTAAATACTCACTATGTCATTTGAATTCCATGTATTTTAAATACATTCATTTGAAATGACTCTTCAAATCAAATATCGTAATCCAAACACAACCTAAGTGTGAGGTGTTGAAATAGATAAATAAATAATAATGATAACAACAAATATACACTATCAACAATTCCACAACTATTTATTTTACAGGGGAGCTTCAGGATTCAACAACTGCAAATTCATTGACAGAAACAAATAGAATCACAATGTTCTATACAAGATCATCAATTTGTGATGAATAAGAATGAAATAATAACAACTAGCATTCAACAGGCCTGTACAGTGTAGGATCATCTCCAAGCAAAAGAGACCTTAATATGGCTTCACACACATCACTATCATAAACTAGCAAATGCCCTCCATCTGGGACTTCATGATACCGAATCCATGGCAGCTTTCCGGAAACATACCTTTGTAACTGAACCGGCACAACCTTGTCTTCGTAACCCTGCCACATATGCACCGAGCTTTCCTTTTCAGGATATGGATTGCGTAATTCCATAGGATCAAAGTCCCACTTCCCGAAAGCCACTAAAAAGTCGCGCACTAGGGAGTCAAACACACTCCGGTCCCTTATCTTGTTCTGCATTAAAAAGTATTAGTTGTTTCACTAAAAAAGTGCACAGGAATGTTACTCATTTGATTGTGGGAGAAGGAAGATTACCCGACGAATTATCTGGTACCCCGGTGTGTTCTTCAATACCTCCATGTCTTTTCGACTAAAAAATGTGGGACTTCTGTCGAGGACAGACGATGTTGGGAAAAATTTCTGGTTTAACCACCAATGTAAGAAACCAGGAGCACAGGACGTAACGAAAACGGCCCATCTAGAAAGGCCCTTACGGTAATCATCCTTGGTTAAATCATTAGGGAGAGAAGGCCATTTATAATTTACATATGGGACAACAAGTGCTGTGCCTGCTAGCCTAAGAACAAAAAATGAAAATTGTCAATAATCAGTATCATTACAGCCTTATTACAGCTATAAGAGCAACCATATGAGTACCTGTTTGGTATTCTTTGGAGGCAACCCCAAACAGGGTAGCAACCTAGCGAAACACCAAGCACGTAAAATTTGGATCCTAATTGTAGTTTATCAGCCAGTTCCTCAATGTCACATGCTTCACTTTTTATTGATCTTTTTGGATTTACATCGCTTTCACCATATCCAGCTCGGTCGAATAACAGAATGTATATCTTCAACTCCTCTAAAAGTTCCTAAATGCTAAACATGTATTAGGGACAAAATCTATAGCATTTGACACAATAGTCCTCTAGAGTTATATCTCCAAGTCCTCTAAAAAGTCCCTATATTACTGCTTCAATCATAACATCTAGATTTAATTTTTTTATCTTCTCAGATTACAAAACCAGCCCCAAATTGTGACATACTGACCAATAATTGTTTGTCAAAAGTTCAATAAACATAACAGTCAAGCTTTAAATAGTTTTACATGTGACAAAATCTATAGCTCGAGTTTAATCCTGATGTTCGATTAAAGCTCGTTCAAACGATTGAAAAACTAAACAAGCTCAAACATACTGACAAAAGATTGTTTGTCAAAAGTTCAATTAAGTTCAGTTCAATAAACATAACAGTCAAACTTATAATGGCTATGCATTTGACAAAATCTATAGCTCAAGTTTAATCCTGATGCTCGATTAAAGCTCGTTCAAACGATTGTAAAACTAAACAAGCTCAAACATACTGACAAAAGATTGTTTGTCAAAGTTCAATTAAGTTCAGTTGAATAAACATAACACATTTGACAAAACCTATAGCTCGAGTTTGATCCTGATGCCAACTATTGAAAAACTTAACAAGCTCAAACATAATTCTTAAGAGACTAATAATCATTCATTCCATTCATTTAAAGCCCTCATATATATGCATATTTTAAACATTAGGATATGGATTGTGGGAAATCATTTCAAAACATAAAAAACCCCCCAAGTTGATTTAAGAATAAACAGAAAGTACTACTACTTACTTGAGATGCCATAAACTGCATTTCTTTGGAGCTAGCAAAGCCATGAACAATAATAATCCTGTAATTGGACTTATTTTTGGGGACTCCCCTCTCTGTATAAGCCAAGAATCTGCCATCATTCAGCTTGATTCTAAGTGAGCTGAAAACTTCAACATCAACTGTTGAAGATTTACCTTGAGGAGGAGGAACAGGCTGCGTTTGCTTCTTCGCCAATCCCAAACAACCCATCATCAAAACAACCATTTTCTTGAAAACCATTTCTCAATAATAAATAGAGGGATCTTGAAATAAAAATCACCCTGCAGCTTGAGGTTGAAGATGTGAGAATTGTGGGCCCTGGGCAGGGATTTATTTGAATTACAGTGGAATTGTGATTTGAAGCATTGCATTTGGTTTATTCTCATGTATAAGAATATTCTAAATGATGAGATTAACAACTGTTGTACCTTGCTTGATAGTATATCATCAATGTGGGCACCCCTAATTGCTTCTCTGTACATTTTCTTTTCCAGACTCTTAATTTTCTTGCACATGGATAATTAGCTGGTTATTTGACTTTTAATTTTATTTTTATAAAAATCTGTCATGTTTTTTTTCTTTTTATTACAACTAACAACAATGATTATATAAAACACTAATTTTCTCATTCAATATTTACACTATCTATTTAATATTACAAAATTTAATTGAGGAGAAATATGGAGTATAAATTTATAACAGGTCGAAGGAGTAATGAAAGTACCACTCAAATTATTAGATTAGATATTAAAAAGATTTATTTCACACGCCACAATGATTGTCAAGTGGTTATTATTTGAAGGAGGAACTTATATGTCTATCCTATAATCTGAAATTAGCGAAGGACTGCTGTTTTATTGAGTTGATGGGCTTTCAAAAACTTTGGGCTAATTAGATCTATTAAATAGTAGGCTTTTAGTAAATAATGGCCCTACTTTGAACCCCAGCTTTGTTAGATACACCGTATTTTATATTTTATTTTAAAACAATAATGAAATGTCTAAGACTTTATGTCAATAATAGATAGACATCGTATCTCATTAATACATACGCCCCCTATTTGATCATTAACCCCTTTTAATAGATACATTTCCTATCTCATGGTAGATACACATCTTCACCTCTTCTTCATTTCCTATGGACTTTCAAAAATGCACTGGTATCCCATTTGTCTACGTATTGAAATGGGATAGCACTTTTGATTTGATACAATGTGGATTAAAGATCTTACATATTGATATTGTTTACTGATCTTGTAACCCATTTTAAAAAAAAAAAAAAAAATAGGAAGAAGTCAGCCAAGAGTCAAGATATTATGGGGGCGATGTGTATTAAAACCTAGATCATTTTGTGATGAAAAAAATAAAAGAAGGAAATGTATACATACACTGACTAATTTTTTAAAATATTCCAAATTAAATCCAGCTTGTGCATCCATGCATTTTCAGTAGAAAAGATTACTAATTCGTGCATGATATGATATCTAGTCATGTAGTCACAACTAAGGAGAAGCTAGAGGGCCAACTCATCTCTTGCTTATAGATTTGTCCATTAATATCGATGATCACAACATGAATATGATATATATAGTAATAGTACAACACAAGTAGGTACGTTACACATTAGGTAGGTAGGTAGGTAGGAGGATAATGATATGAATTTAATTTAGCGGCGGGTTCTTGAAGCAGTTTGGCGTTGGGAGTTGAAGAAAAGAGCAGCAACAGGGACACCTAACTCGTTTTCCTCAGCATACTTCCTGGTATTGAAACCATCCCTATAACCTGCTGCCCATGGCCATGGAATTACCCCATTTGATCTCTTTTTCTGTTTGAACAGAACAAATACAAATCTGTGTATCCCTATCTTTGGCCCTGGCATTTCGTACCTCACTCCTTCTTTTCCGAATGACGAATCTGTCGTCCCTGGAATATCCGTCACCATCCTGCATGCCCACCTCTAATCAACTTACTATAAACAATTAATTAATTCAACATATATATTATAAATAAATAAATTAGGTCTTGGCTAGTTAAAAAGTATCATACCAGTGCAAGCGCTCCCTCAGAAATGGATCACTAGGACCCGGAACATCTGGATCTATCATTATCTGATCAAAATTAAATTAATATATTGTTAATTAATCATCTAAAACACACACCCAAATTAGAGTTGTTATTCGAGTCAACTCGTCTAGCTACTAAGACTGTCGAGTCAAGCCGAGCCTAACGAATCTACTATAATTGAAAGAAAAATCGTCTCGAGCAGACTGAGTTCAAACCTTAACGAGCCAAACTTAGCTTACGAACCTCAATTCGCTTAAAAACATTACGTACACCGGCCCATTATAATATAAAATTAATAAATATGCATGGTTGTATATAATATAATTATAAAGAAAGAAATGGAGTATGCATGTATATACCAGGGTAAAAAATGTTCTCATATCACCACCATGAACCTCAACCTTAGGTTTAGAGGTGACCATGGAAGGAAGTAACTCATGCCCATTGTACACATGGTTTTTGGAGTTGTACGTCACCGACATTTTAACGCTCTCCGAGAAATTATCCACTACATCTCCGATCACTCTACCGATCACAAGTGGGATATTATTATTCGATGACATTTTTGTTGCTCATAATTGAATCTCAAACCCGGCCCACATATTTATAATACCACAAGAGCAATTTGTTTTAAATAAATAAAATAATTATTTTTGAAGAATATTCAATTAATTAAGTAAAATTAGCTAGGGTAGCTAGATCTCCCCCTCTTGGGTAAAATTCGGTACTCACTAGAACATGATTTTGACATATCTTTCTCTCTCACACACACACTAGACATATAGGTAGATATTACTATATCGGGAGGATTATTCATATTTGAATTGCGATGGGAATTTGTAGCTACTAAAAATAGAGCTAACTTTAGTAATTTAAGGTAATAAAAGGAGAAAATTCCCATTACATTTGGAAAGGAAAGAAGTATAAAAAGCATAAATTAAAGGAACTCCACATTGAGCCATGAAATATGTTTGCTTTATCATGGAATTAATTAGTGACATCATTTCAACAACAAAAATGAAAACAACATTTTATTTATACTCTCCTTTTTGTCTCATATTGTTTGTTGCTTATGTTTTAAATCTTGTTTCAAAAATTCTAAACTGCCTTAATGTAAATCTCTTTAATTTTTTTTTTTAATAATTGAAACAAATTATTACTCATGTCCTTCTACTATTTTTAAAAAAAAAATTCTCGTCATCTTTAATAATTATGGAAGATAAATTTGTAAAAAAAAAAAAAGTATATTATTAATTTTATAAAAAAACAACAAAAGGGAGTAACATTTTAAATCAGATAATTTGGTTTCTTCCTGAAATTATCTTATAGGAGTAATTAATAATATATGTGTAGTATATTATTAATTTTTTAAATATATATATATATATATTTAAAAAATGAACTTATCTTATAATTAATATATGTGTAGTATGTTGTTGAGGTACTTAGTAAAATATGAAAAAGAAGAAAGTAGAAGGGTATAAAAAAAAACAGTACGTGATCATTGTAAAACAAACAAGGAATGAGTAAGTAAACTTCGGTAAATAGTTTAAAATGATAAAATGATCGACTTTTAAAGTGACGATTATTGAATCACTACAAGAAAACTTATTTTTAGTAACAAAATTCTTTCACTATTGCTTCTCTAGCTAAAAGTCTATAGTGACAGGAAATTGAGAATTAATGACAAATTTTTGTAGTGAATATAATAGTTTAAAATTAGAATACAAATGTTATAAGGTGAAACATTGAAATCTCAAATAAAATCTAAATTGTCAGATTTAATCTTTCACTTAAAAGTTAAAACAGAAAAGAGAATAGTACGTATAGTGTGTGTGTGTGTACCGTCCATTTGTCCTGATATGTTTAACTGGGAATGGCATACCATGTGTTACCATTTAAAGCGTGATGAATAATGCTTTTTATCTCTGTTCAACCAAAGCCTTGAAAAGCAGCTGTTAAAGTCAATTATTTTCTGGGTATACTATCTATCTATCAAATGTCGATTATTGATATAGACAAGATTAACACGCTTTTACCAATGGGGTTTCACGTAATCGGTTATTAACCATCGTATTTTAACATCACACCGGTTATTAACCATCAGTTTTTACACGACGCCCACGCACTCATTGCCCATTGGAACTTAAAGTTTTGATAGATAGATATACAAACAAATACTCCCTCTGTCCGCATATAAACTTTTCATTACTTTTAAATACATAGATTAAGAAAAGTGATTAAATTACAAGTAATGTAATTGAAAGAGATAAAATAGAGAAAAAAAGTAAAATATAAAATAGAGTGTAAGAATAAAAAATTAAAAGATATTTATCAAAAAGGTATGAGAACTTATAAGCGAACATACCAAAATGACAAAATTGAAAACGTATTGTTGATGTTGTATATGAGATGCTTATTTTGATCCAACACTCTTGGCAACTCTGTTTGTCGAGTGTTGTGCAAATTGTTTCATCACTTTGGTCAACATCATAATTTGCCCTTTCCCCTAACACTAATTTCGATTTTAGATGTTGTTCTTAATGTCCTTGTATGCAGGATTGAAGACGTGGAAGTTACCAGGTCAAGAGGTTGCATAAATACAAGAAGTGGGAAGTTAAGAGCATGCATCGTGGTTCCTACTTTTAAGGAGTTTGTGGAGGAGGTTATAGATCATGTAAAAACTGATCTATAAATATTGCATGTAGTTGAAAACATTGTCAATTAATAGAAGACTAATGCAACAGTGTGATAGATTGTTGTAGCTAGACTCAATCAACATATGTATAATACGTATTTCGTCTAGGAGATTATATGTATAGACCTAAAAGGGAGGTAGTTTCATATAATCAATTAGATTTTTCCAAACCTATCTAAAAGGTTGTTGCTGATGTTGTACCCGTGATGTGCATAATGTTCCATCACTTTGGTCAACATCATAATTCGCTCTAACTCCGATTTTTCTATGCTGCTTTTAATGTTCTTTTGATGCAGTTAGAAGACGTGGCAGTTGTCCAGGTCATGCAGATTGCATAAGGAGTAAGAGAATTACAAGCATACTTGGAGGTTAAGAAGTTATCTAAATTTTAGGAGTTGTGGGGGAAGTTATCTAGATCATGCGTATATGATCTAGAGAAGTTGACGGCTGAAAAATATTTATCTCCTATAAATAGAGGCACCTTCAACGCAATTACTTGAGGAGAAAAACGACACACTACATTAAGAGAAAGTGTGGTGCTTCTAGTCTTTTGGAAAATCCGTGTTTTCTTCTCCGTTGTAGATCAAGTAAAAAGCGATATGCAACTCAAATATTCGAGAGAAAAAAAAACTATCTCATACTAAAGCTATTGAGTGCATTCGTGTATTTAGTTTTAGGAATATCATTGTTTCATCTCTATTCGTGTGATAGGTTATTTGTAAACTCTATCAAGTAATCTAGCACATTAGTTTTGAATCTAGAAGGTTTATGTATACACCGAATTGAGGAGTTGTTCCATAAAAGATAATCTAGATTCATAGGGTTCGCCAACACTTTGTAATTGGCACTGCCGTACCTCGAAGAGGTTTTTTACTACGTTTTACTAATTATATTTTAGTGAAACAGTATAAACTTTTTTATAGTCTATACAAAGTTTTGAATATTCTGTTGTTTTGTGCTTTTTAATTTTCGCTGCACAATGTTGTCTGGATAGTGCCAACATAACAGACAACACCTCTGATTACGCACGCACGCACACTTTCACTTATAGACAGACAGAAAATATATTATATTTACATTGTACTTACATGAGCAATGAGAGGTTACATGGATGGTTTATATAGATACATGAAGAGATAACTTATCATATACATTAGATATGGAGAATATTATATGGGTCGGTCTTGTATAAACTCAAGTTTATATAAGAATTTGAATTGGTTGACCGTTGATTTTTTTCCTTTTTTTTATTTTTTTGGTGTTACACTTTTAAATTGTAGTGACTTACACTTTTTAATAATATTTTCAGTTATATTGATCAACACTTTTTTGTAATGTTATATTGCACCTTTTAGTTATATGGACTTGCATTTTTCAGTAATACTGTGTTGCACTTTTCATTAAATATTGTATTGCACTTTTCAGTGACTTGTACTTTTTAATAATATTGTGTTGCACTTTTCAGTAATATTGTGTTTCACTTTTTAGTTATAATGACTTACACTTTTCATTAAAAACTATGTTGTACTTTTTAATTATATTGTGTTACAATTTTTTAGTTATAATTAAAAAAAAAAGTTAACCGGTCAACTCAGTTCTTATAAGAACTTGAGTTACGGGAGAGCGATTTTTTTAAAGCATCAACTAGTTGATTAACGGACTAAATAATAAATATACACTTACACTGTAGTGGAATGCAACGGATAGTAAAGTAAAATAAAATTATGAGACATAATAATATTATTATTTATCCTGTTTATTATTAATTTTGATTAAGAATATAAATAATTATTTCTTGAAATAATGTGTTTGACAGTTTCAAGTCACACCTCCTAATCTCATGATTTGAAGGGATAAAGCTATATTTTTATTTTTATTTTGAAACATGAAGAGGAAGTCTCTAGAAGGGAATATTCCCTGATTCAACACATTTCTAGAAGAGTTGTTAAGCCAAATTTAGAGAGAAGAAAATTGTAATTAGGGTCTTATCAAGGGCTAAGAGTAGAAGCAATTGGCCTAAAGCCCTAGTGTGCGGTCGCCGACGTTAAAAATAAAATACACATACTAATCCACTAAAATGCTAAGAGTAGATCTCACGAAAAGTTCATCCCGTTATTAATTGAACATTTACTATTTGCACGAATTTTAATGTAAAAATTATTTATTACTGTAATATTTAAGGTGATAAAGTGACTTTTTAGAAGAAATATAATGAGTAATTCACTTTATTGAAGAGATAATCTTTTGGTAGTGAGTAAAAAGTAATAACATGTGGTATAAATAAAAAATGTTTGAGAACGTTTTTAAAAAGAGTAAAATATTAATTTTTTCAAATAAAAAAATGTTCAATTAATAATAGAACAGATGTTTTTATCAAATATTTAAATAATAATAGAACGGAGGGAGTAGCAAATTTTATTTACAATTCGTGTTAATAAAAACAATGAAGGTGGAAGTGGGGCTTGAATTTTGTTTCTACTTCTACTGAAAAAGTTAATAAAATTATAGGTACACAATAAATAAAAGAAAATTATAGTTCTCGACTTGCTTCTCATTTGAATGATTTTTATACACAGTAAATCTCAATTCTTTTTTAAATTTTGTTACTAAACCAATAGTTTAAATTATTTTTTAAGTTTAATCAATTAAAAGACATATTTCAATTAGGGATTATATTTTTTTAGTCCATTAAGTTACCACGATTTTGAATTTAGTCCATCAGATTATCATTTTTTGAATTTAGTCTATTAAGTTTCGATTTATTTTGATTTTGGTCCAGTTACCTGCTATAGCAGGTTTAACAGGTCATTTTTTAAAACACACCACACACCCCACAAAATGTTATATACACCCCAAGTGTTAAAACCACACTAAAATTTAAAAATCATTTTTTATTACTATACACACCCCAATTCTTTTCTATTTAATTAATTGCTAAAAATGATTAAATTAAAAAATTAAGAATTCAAATTAATATAAAAAATATAAATAAAATATATAAAAAAATCAACAAAATCTTCAAAAATTAAACAAAGCTAAAAAAATAATTAATTTAATTAGTGTTGAAGATTTAATTGATTTTTACTATTTTTGAAGATTTTTAATAAATTTAAAAAAATCAACTTGAAAAAATTATTAAATTAAACAAAAAAAATCTTTAAAAGTATTACAAAATCAACTAAAATTTTAAAACTAATTAAATTAATTACTCCCTCTGTCCCGTGATTACTTGCACGCTTTCCTTATTTGGACGTCCCAAAATTACTTGCACACTATTAATATAGAAATACCCCACAAAATTAATACCCTCGCAACATCATTTTATTTTCAAAATTTACACCATCTTTTTAACACTACAATCATATCCACTTTACACATCACCAAATCACCTGAAATACCCCTCATTTATCTTACATCACCAACCACTATATTCATATACTTTTTTAAATGTGTCGGTCAAACTGTGCAAGTAATTCTAATACAGAGGAAGTAATTTTTTTAGCTTTATTAAAATTTTGAAGATTTAGGTATTTTTTATAGGTTTTATTTGTATTTTTCATAGGGTTATAAACTAATAAGGTCATTTCACTCCTAGTTTTTTCTAATAAAACCTACACCATAAATTCTTGTCTAATAGAGTCAAAATTAAAAATCTTAAACAACTTTACCCTTTTAATAATTTGACACAATTCAAAATATTTAATTCAAATTACAGGGTCAACTAATTACCATAATTATAGATTAAGAGATTCTCGAAAAAGCGAGATTTAAGCACCTTCCAAATTTTTTAAAAATTCCTAAATAGTAGGTATTCTAATTAATGCGTTTCACTTGCTTAGCTTCGAGAATTCTGTAGAATATTGATTTTGTTCCAGCGATTGTTCATCGTTATCTGCATTTTTCGGCGACTAGTACTTCGATTCACCGCATCAGGTATGGGATCATCTGCATGCTGTTCATACATTTGATAAGTAGCAAACAAAATGGTTGAAAAAGTAAATAATCATCCAAGTTTACATAAGAATACTCAAAAAAATATAGCATTAACTAAATCTTATATAAAGTTCTCCATCACCCCAAACTTCTCGAGAACAATCCGGACAATGCACGAAGTTTTGCATATGTACACTACATATGCATGTGCGTATGCACACTACATATGCACGGATATGTGCATAGAACGTTGTTCGTACATTTGATAGGTAGAAAATAAAGGGTTGACCAGTAATTCATCATCCAAGTTTACATAAGAAAACTAAATAAAATATAGCATTACCCTTAATATTATATGAAGTTCTCCATCACCCCAAACTTCTGTAGCCCAATCCACACAATGCATAGGGAGTTGAATATGTAAACGGCATGCATACTCGGTGCCTACTACATATGTATTGTAATAGGCATATATATGCACACTCGGTAACATACCACAATATTTGGTGTCATTATGAACGCATATGACATACATACTGCAAGTGCATGATAAATGTCACTACTGTATTTGGTGCATATTCACAATATTTGATTATGGAGAAATTGCAGGTTACAGAGTACCCCGATTAACACGAAAGGGTACGAGACTCTGTTGAATCTGGTTGAAAATACATCGAGCGATAGTTTCGATCTGTATTACGGCCTTTTCATGTATAATAAGAATGCCATGGAGGAATGGGAGAGATTGGATTTGGCATTTGAATCGTTGAATAAGGAGCTGTTTGGGCATTTACACGAAGTTTTGAGGAAGCAGTTGTTTGGGAAGGCAGAGGAGGGAGGTTTTCGGCGGCCGATCCTTGCGAAATTGCCGAAAAACGGGACTCCATTGTTGCCGTCGCAAGCAGAGTCGTTGAGCAACAAACAAGAATGGAACTCCATTGTTGTCATCTCAATCAGGGTCGAACTTCGGCGGCATTTCAAATTTCGAAACTCGTGTTTGGATCGATTCTGCAGAAGCTTTTCGAAATCAAAAATTGGAAATTCACAAAATTGAGGAATTGAATGAAAGACGATAATTGTCGCAATAATAACTATCTGAATTAATATCAAATTCTGTAACCTAATATTGATGAATTAAATGAAATGCGAAATTTTTGCCAAGACTAAATATCTGATATAGTAGCTTTTTCGAAAATTTAAACCAATTTGAATGAATAAGGGTAATTATGGTTTTTTTAATCCAAAATGAAGCAAATAGACAAACTTTTAAGTAGCTGTTGCAATTTGTTGAATGTGTGGTGATAATGACTCTATCGGTAAATAATCTCTTTTTCATATTAATTTGAATGCTTACTTTTTTAATTAAATTATTTTTGACAATTTATTAAATATATTTATGATTTTATTTAACTATATTTGATTTTTGAATTTTTGTGTTTAACATTTGGAGTGTATATAATATTTATGGAGTGTTAATAGATTCATGTAATATAAAAGAAATACTTAAAAGGAAAAAAAAAATTAAAACTCAATTGCTTTCTTAATGTTTTATTTGTATTCTAACTTCTATAAAAAAAAAAAGGGTGAAAATAAAGCTAAATAAATTTTAAAAATAATTAGAAAATCAACTAAATCTTCAAAACTAATTAATTTAATTAATTTTTTTAACTTTGTTTAATTTTTGAAGATTTAGGCGATTTTTATAGGTTTTATTTATATTTTTTATATTAATTTGAATTCTTAATTTTTTAATTTAAATATTTTTGGCAATTTATTAAATAGGAAAGAATTGAGGTGTGTATAGTAATAAAAAATGATTTTTAAATTTTAATATGACGTGTTTAACATTTGAGGTGTGTGTAACATTATATGGGGTGTGTTTTAAAAAATGACCTGTTAAACCTGCTGTAGCAGGTAACTGGACCAAAATCAAAATAAATCGAAACTTAATGGACTAAATTAAAAAAATGGTAATCTGATGGACTAAATTTAAAATCGTGGTAACTTAATGGACTAAAAAAAATATAATCTCTTTCAATTATAGACAGAGATGGAACCAGGATTATGGTTGAGGGGAGTCAATATGTTTAACACTAGTATGTTCCATATGAAAATTTAGTTATCTTATGTTTGCAATATTTATAATTAAATATCTCAAAAAATATAAATATTATATAATTTGTAAAGAAAATGAAAGATCAAAACAACATATATTATGAATAGAAGGAAGTATAAATAATACTCCATATTTTAAAATTTAAAACGTTTCTTGTATATTACAAAAATCAGTTACATGTGTACATAAATTGGAAAACTATGGTGGTATTATGCTCAAAACCTTCCAACCCTAAAATTTATAATCATTTGAAATTACAAATTAAAAATATTAGATAATTATCAATACAAAAATTAGTATTTTTTTTATTTGTGCAAATTATGGATAAGATGGGCTGCTGACCAAATAAATATTGGACTAAATCTTCAAAGCCCAAGTAATAAGTAATGGACTTACCCTTAACTAAGCAGATATTAATTGCAGTAAATAAATATATGAATAAAGTAGTAGAAAAAAAAAAGAGGGGCAATGGCCACTGCCACTATACATAGTTCCGCCCTTATTATAGAGAGTGACGTGTATACATAGTTCCGCCCTTGATTATAGAGAGCGACGCGTTTCAATTATAGTAATTTACATGTTTCAATAATTTTAAATTACACACTACATGTCCTGTCAAAAAAAAAAAAAAATTACACACTACATGCAGTAGGTTGGGTTTCGTGTATCTAGTTTTAATATAAATGTGAGTACTAGAACTTGATTCTTACGAGTAGTACACGGGCTAATAAAACTCGAACAAAATTGAAAATTGATGGATCAAAATCACACACAAAAAAAAGTATAAGAATATAATGTTTACAGATAAAGTATATGAACTAAGCTCAGAATTTTTTTAAAAAATGACAAACAACTTATATTTAAAAATAAAAGTTTATCAACTTGTTTTTAAAAATCTGAAAGTACGTGAAGACATTTATTTAATGGCTATATGCACCTCCATCTCGGAGGAATGCACTCCCCCGATTGATGCACCCCCTAAAATCAGTTTAAGATAGATGCACCAACCCTTAATTATCTTAATTACCCTTGTTCCCTTAAATTTTCTATTACTACCCCCACCCCCAAACCCTAATTCCCTCCATCTTCATTTCCTCGGTTCCTCCCCTCTGCCGTGAAAAAAAAAAAAAAAAATTCCTTCCCCTCTCACACAGCGGCCACCGCGAGCCCGCCGCCGCCCCCACAGCCACCGTGAGCCCGACGCTCCCCTCACTCTCCCCCAAATTTCTGTAAATTTCCCCCCTCCTCGCAACCCCGTCCGGCCACTCCCTCCCCCTATCCAGCCGACGCGTTGGCCCCGCCCTCACCGCGGCGGCCCAGCCACTGCCTTGGGCCGTCGCGGCCCGTCCGCAACCCCCCACCCTCCCCCCCCCTTTTTTTTGTATTTGTCTTCTCTCTTCCCCATTCGGCGGCCTCCCGCTCGCCGCCGCCTCCTTGTTTGTCCAAGATGTCGGCTACTCCGTTCAGGTTTGTTCATTCGTTCTCCCTCCCCCTCCCTCGATCTCGATTTTGCATATTTTTTTGTTAGGGTTTTTTGCAGAAAAAATCTGCAGAAACTTTTTTTTTTATTATTATTTTCGACAGCTTAATGTGATAAACACACTCTCGTCGACAACAATTTGTCAATCGACGAGAGTATGTTTGATCGACATTAAGCTGTCGAATTTTTTTTTTAATTTTTCGACCAATCAATGTCGATTGTATCTACTTTCATCGACGAATCGTTGTCGACGGGAGTATATATGGTCGACACTGGTTGGTCGAAAAATTAAAAAAAATATTTGTGATTTTTTCAAGTATTTATTGTAATTTTTGGATTTTTTTTTTTGACTTGGTGGTCACCGAAAATGGTGTCGGCGCGCGGTCGGAAGTGGTGGTTTAGGGGGAAAGGGAAAGGAATGATAAAAGGGGGTGCGTCCAGTAAGGGAGTGCATTTAGTGCCTGTTGGTCCCAAAGTTGAGTTAATAATATTGAGTAAGCTAGTGAAAATGTCTAGAGGGGAGGGGTGAATAGACTTTTCAAAAATCTTTCAATATATCAGAATACACAATGCGGAATAATCAGATTATTAATGAGCCCAATCAAATTTATACTCAACTTTTCTATAGATCTTTATCTTTGTTAATTCTTAATGTTCTTGATTAAACAATTCAAACAAATATCAAACAGTAAATGTAAAGAACACAGAATTTTATAGTGGTTCGACAAATGTCTACATCCACTCTCACAACTCCAGTTGTGAAGTTTTATTACTCTTCTTGAGCTTCTTGTGGCTTAAAGTCCCAAGATTAAGACTTTGATCTTATCGATTATACCTCTAGGTATATCTTCGATCTACTAGTAATTTTCACAAGTAACTAGCACACTTGTTTTACAAAATACAAACTTAAACTTGAAAAGTAAAACTTCTCTTTGAATAGCCTTTGATTCTTCTCTTCACTTCAGTGGCTTCTCTTCTTCAATCTCCTTCAACTCTGTGAGTTCTTGCTTGTAGACTTGCTCTTGAATTCTCTAAGATCAGTAATTGCTTCAGTAGTCTTCAGCAGTAGGAGATCATACAATATTTATAGAATTTAGTATGACAGTTAGCAGTTTGTGAACTAACTCTCAACTAACTCTAAAACTGTTTTTGTAACTTCTTCTTGTAACCGACTTTGTAACTTCCTTCCAAGTCAGCATCTCTTCAATATATCTTCAGTTACACCTTAAATAAGTTTTCCAAACTTATTCTTCAATTTCAACAAATCAGCACAGTAACTTACTGTTCTGATTTTTACTCTTCGGATTTTACTCTGCTGAATTTTTTTTTACTCTTCTGATTCAATCAGCACAGTAACCAAAAACTGTTCAAAACTTCTCCAGATTTCTTCTAAGCTCTTCTTCAACTCTTCTTGAAGTCTTCTTATTCTGAAGTAGTCTTCTGAGTCTTCTTTAGTCTATTCCTAATCTAGTGTTCTGATTTTACTGTTCTGATCTTTACAATGCAAAATACAACTTTACATATATAAAACCTATCTATACATCAACTGAACTATATACAGATGAGTATTTCTAAGTCCTATACTATAAGCTGTCTATACAATATAAAATCTCAGCTTAGTTCCTAACAGTTCATATATCAGATCAGTAACCAATAAGATCAGTAACTCATAAGATCAGTAACTCATGTAAGTTCAATAACTTCCATATAAGATCAGTAAATATCTAAGATCAGTAAACATTTAAGATCAGTAACTTACATATAAGATCAGTAAGCATATCAGATCAGTAAGTACATCAGATCAGTAACTCAGATTTCAAATATATCATATAAGATCACTAAAAATATTCTCAGTTTCCACACTCAGATCAGTAATCTTATTCCATATGACTCAATTAAGATCAGTAATTTTATTCTTAATATTACTAGATAAGATCAGTAAACTTACTTCAGTTAGCATTAAGATCAGTAATCTCAATTTAAGTTTCTCATCAGATTAGTAAGCTTATATTCAGATGACTTAGTTAAGATGACTTAGAACCACATATATTACTAACTTTAAGTTGCTTTTGGCCATCAAAACATACAATCATTAATTAGAACATTGTTTCAAGGATTCATATCCCAACAGTGCCCAACAATTTACTTAAAGGGTATTTTCGATTTTTCACTCTATTATTTTATTAATAAATGAATTGGAGGAGTCCATCTCTCCAAAATGGAGGTGCATATAGAGGCCTTATTTAATTTTGAAATAGTTTACACAATACGACCCGACCCTGCCCATCTCGGGCTAAAGATTGTGAATTTGATGTTCAACTTTAGTTTGGCTAGAGTTGGGCTAGTCTGGCCCATAATATAATTATTCTAAGAAAATTACAAATCATATTAATAATTAATTCTTCTCTAATCCAATTGATCCAATTGAACGAATGTATGCAATTGAATTTTAAATAATTTAAATATATTTTTATTAATAAAAAAATTTGATCCGTCATGCATCCGTCACATTATAAATAAGTTAAAATTATGTCTCAATTACACCATGTAATTGACTGTATACATGTACGCGTGATTCTTATGTTTTATGCTAATACCTAGTATATTTTATGTGATATATAACAAACACATTTATGGGAGATAATAAAATATAAATAATATGCTACTTGTTAAAATTGTATAAATGTTAGTAATTTTTATGAGGAAAATATAAATTAAACTCTTCAAATGTTTTTTTTTTTTATTTTACTTGAAAAATATTTCAATTTTAACCGTGGCACGAAACACAATTAGTATGATGAGTATCCTTTAACCCTCTAAAATTACTTTAGATCCATCTGGAGGTGCATGTAGCCCATTAACTACTCCCCCAAATTCACAATTGTTTAGATACTTTTAGAAAATAAATTTTCTCACAATATTTATATATTTACACAAAATAACATTGTCTTTACTTTCAATCTAGTCAATTTCTTTATTTTATTATTAATTTTTTTTTTAATTTATACCTCAATATTTTACTTATTACATAGTATTTTTTTAAGTTTGTGTATCAAAAAAATCACTCCAAATAATTATTTGATGGGGGTGTAACATTTTATTTTTACCATTTTTATTATTTCAAGTCATGGTCACATTCACTGATTTATCAACTTTATATTTTTTGGATTTATGGAAGTTTTTGTTTTTCCAACATTAGTGAGTTCCAAAGAGATAGTAGTCAGAGTGGCCTCACGTGCTGCCAACTTACAACAAAATGAAACCAGTGCATGCATGCAATCCTGAATCCCAAATTATAGCCCAAATACATGTCAATCTCTTGTGATAATATTCAACATTCAATTCAATGTGCAATTCACAATGTGTCAGATAATAAATCACAGAATTTGTCGTAATGGTAGAAATGTAAAAAATTAATTAATTTATATGAATTCTCTAATACTCGATCTTCCTCACTTGTAAGAATAATTTAAATGAATGAATTTCTTTCAGCAGGAGTCGATCGAATCCAAAACGTTCTCATTTGCACGAGACTATGATACTATATGAAAGGAGATTGAAAATTAATACTCCCTCGGTTCTTCAATTGTTTGTACACTTACTTTCGTCCGTTCTACAATTATTTACACAATCTAAAAAGAAAACTTCTTCATAAACTTCAACCTCACAATATTTACATACTAGTGTAAGACCCGCAAATTTTGCGAGATTGAAAAAATATATATTGTTATTTAATAAGATTTTATATAATTAATGTATTTGATAATTCATTTCATTTTCAACAATATCGACAAACTCTTGCATTGAATAAGAGAATGTGTTGTCATTTGTGTATGGTTGTAATATGTGAGTTTTTGTCTAATAATATTTTCGTATGTGCATGAGGTATGCAGGTATAGCTTTATTTTAAAATGCTTATAAAATTATAAAAATAAGGGCTAGTCTTGGATGAGACCGTCTCACAGAATGAGATCCGTGAGACGGCTTTTATATATAAAAAGTGATAATGTTTGAGCAAAAAGTGATAGTGGTTGAGTAAAAAGTGATAGTCACGTTAAAAAATAGGGTTAGTCTTATGTGAAATATTGCATACATACATTTTATCCAAATTAGGCAAGTCAAAATCCTAAGTCTAAAAGTCAAATTAAGTCAATTTTAAAAAATTCGCGGGTCATAAGTCTGGATCTGGGTTGCCCAGAAAATTCGCGGGTTACAAATAGGTGGTTTACTACATGACCAAAATATTGTTACTACAAGGCCAAAATATTACCACTACAATGCCAAAAATTTAATACTACATGTCAAAACATTCTGAAAAATTCACCAAAAAATAAAGTCTCAAGAATATTTTTGAACATGTAGTAATACACTTTTGACCTTGTAGTGATAAAATTTTGGTCTTGTAGTAACATTGTTTTAGTCATGTAGTAGTCGAATAAGTCAAAATTATTTTAGTAATTTTGCCCCAAAAAATAAGTGTACATAATATTTTTGGACTTGTAGTAATACACTTTTGACCTTGTAGTGACAAAATTTAGTTCTTGTAGTAACATAGTTTTGGTCATGTAGTAAAATAATAGTATATTAGAGTGAAAATAAATATTTTAATTAAGGTTGACCCGCTTTGACCCGCGTTGACCCACAAATTTTGACTTAATTTACCTTAATTAGTCATATTGCATGTATGCAATATTGCATATAAGTTTTTGTCTAAAAAATATTGTCACTTTTTACTTAAACATTATCACTTTTTTTACAAACCAAAATCTAGAAAAAAAATATGGATTATCCTACCCAAAATTTTGAAATATGGGTTAAAAAGATCCGTCCCACGGAAAAAGATCCGTGAGACGGTCTCACTCAAGTTTTTGCCTAAAAATAAAATAAGAAATTTGGAGTATTGATTATACAATACTCCCTCCATCCATGAAAAGTAGGGACATGGGGAGAGGGCACGTGTTTTAAGAAAAAGGTAGATAAAGTAGATAAAGTAAGGGTATTGTAGGGTATTGTGGGGTCCATTGTGAATAAAGTGATTGTTTGTGAATAAAGTTGATGGCAATTTGAGTAATTAAGTGATGGTTGAAGGGTAATAGTTTAAAAAAAGGGTATGGGACTACATTTTGTGGACAAAGAATATAGGACAAATGTGACTACTTTTCATGGACGGAGGGAGTATTATTTTTTGTTAGGAGAAAACATTAGAGATAAATGTGTAGTATTTGTAGAATTTTGTAGAATAATATAGAGAACATGTACTTTTGTAGAAGTTTGTACAATAATATAGTGAACCTGTTTAATTAAAATGATGATAATATATAAGTACAAAGATTAAATTATGGCCTAATTAAAATGAGTACTAGTGATTGAAAATACAGTTGCACAATTTTACTTTTAATAATTAAGAAATTATAAAGGAATTTTTTTTTTAAATAAAAGAATATTGAAGAAATGTAAAGGGAGAAAATTATTTAAGAAAAAATATAAAAGAAAACTGAATAAAGAAAATTAATCGCGATAGAGGGAATAAAAAAATAAATGTAAATTCTAACAAATTCGAAGAATAGAAAGAAAGAAATGTACCTAAAAAAAAGATTTAGAAATAGTAATTAAGGCTAGATTTCTATAAAATGTCATTACTTTTACCCTTGTTTCAACCCCTCTATTTACTTTATCATTTAACTTTATAAAATTATCTCTCAAGCCTTTACTCATCACATGTGTGTCCATTTTATGGTGCAAACACTGTAACGGAGATATAATAAACAAGTGAAGGTACAAGTTGTTAAAGCGGGGGAAAGGCACAACAGATGTCACGAAACAAGGTAGTGAAACCAGAGTAATTTGGTGTCGTGGCAAACACTGAATAAGGTAGAGTACACATGTTGTTTTATAAGAAAGACACACACTAGTTCTGCTTTCCAAGGTTAACTTCAGTCCACCGACTTCACTCTCTAAAAACTCTCCCCACACATTTCATTTTCAATCTTCAACTTCTACTCTCTGCTGCTCAATTCAAAACAAAGAAAAGAATTCTGGGTTTTGATTTTTAGTCTATCATTCTTCATAAAATGAAGGTTTTGATTCTGCATGTTCTCTTTTCTTACTCTATCTTGCATTTCAGTGTAGAACAAGATTTTAGATTTGACCCGTTTCCAACTTATATTGAATTGATTCTTGGCATGCTTTAATTTTCCAACTTCATGTTTTTAGGATATTTGTTGCATGTGCGATTTTTTTCTGTATATGTATTTAGCGATAAGATTATGGGAATGCAGTTAGTGTCGCCACTTTCTTTCTTTTGATTATGAGCTTATTAGATTTATCACAAAATGAGATCTGTACCAAGTTTCATTTCTGTGCATGATTGTAAGTTAATGGATGTGCAACAACTAGTAATTAAGTGTAAGTGTGTTTTTGGCATCGAGATTAAGTAAAAATAGTATTAAATGTATAGTGGACAGTTAAGATAGAGAAATTTCTTCCTTTTAAGTGTAAGCGTGTTTTTGGATGTATTAAATGTGTAGTGAAGAGTTACAGATAGGTAGATTTCTTCCTTTAAGTGTAAGTGTGTTTCTTCGGATCAAAAAAGAAAGAATGGATAAATATGAGGTTTGAAGTTGGTTTTAGTATGATTGATAGTAATAGATTGTTGTTGTTGATTTAAGGTCCACGCTCAGTCCTCTGGCAATGAGGAAAGAATGGCAACAAGGAAGCACAGGGGCGAGGGGAAAACGAGCGAAGGAGAAGGCCAACAGTCGGGGAAGAAGGCCAAAGTCGAGGAGGAAGACGAGAATGACAACGGAAAGTCGACAGACGAAATCAAAGCTGAGTTTGAGAAGTTCTGTAAGGCCACAAGCGAGCATTTGTCCATTCAGCAAATGCGCGAGATTCTGGAGGCCAACGGCCAGGTTACAGACGGTGCTGACGATGCCGTTGTTCCTAGATGGTTAGTTAGTTAGTTAGTTAGGGTAATGTGAATTATTCATTCATTTCAAATTGTGATCATTTTTAATTGCTGCCTGCAGCCAAGATATTATGTTCTATGGGCCTCTTGGCAATTGTCCAGTGTGTGGCGACTATCTTGAGTACTCGAACACGAACTACTCGTGTCGAGGGGCGTACAGTGAGTGGTCTTCCTGCACTTTCACCACTAGGGATCCTCCTAGGCGCGACGACGCCCTCAAGTTGCCCAACTCTCTCAAGGACACCAGCGTTGCCCAAGTAATTTTTTTAACTTATTTGTTGTGTTGTAAACTTGGACAATGTATGGACTAAAAGTCATCCATTGGTGGTGCAGCAGTTTCTGAAGAAGCACCAAGATCCGAAATCCCGACCCCACCAGCCACTGACTCTGGGCGACAAACCATTCAAGGGAATGATGATCTCTCTTGCAGGCCGTTTAACCCGAACACATGTCAGTATGTCGATTGATCTTTCGATTTTAACTTGTTCAATCTGAATTTACCTTCTGTTTGTTCCTTCCATACAGCAATACTGGAAGACCAAGATAGAGAAGAATGGAGGGAAAGTTGCCAACTCTGTGATGGGTACATATTGCCTTCATAGTCTGAGTTTCCTTATGTTACCTTCTTACTTATGAGCAAATTTGCAGGGGCAACTTGCCTAGTCGTGTCCCCGGCTGAGAGGGAACGCGGTGGCTCATCCAAGTTGGCTGAAGCAATGTAAGAATCTTGAAGTTTCTGTTTTCGATTTCTTGCTAGTATTGTCATTTTTTTAACCATAGCAATTGTGATTCTTTCAGGGAGAGAGGAATACCCATTGTAAGAGAAGCTTGGCTAGTCGACAGTATCGAAAAACGAGAGGCTCAACCTCTCGACGCTTATGATGTTGTCTCTGATCTCAACGTGGCTGGAAGAGGCATCCCGTTGTATCAGCAGGACGCGTCTGTGGAGGCTCTTGAAACTGTTACGGCTGAGGTTTGTATAATTGTGTACACATTATTGTATGTTTTTTGAACCATTAATCATGCTTCGCTGCAGCTTAAGGTATTCGGAAAGAGGGGTGTGCACAAGGACACGAAGTTGGTGGAGGTAGGCGGGCAAATACTCGAGAAGGATGGGCTTCTGTACAACTGTGCCTTTGCTAATTCTGATAAAACCCCTGGAATCAATGAGTATGCTTCTATCATCTTCTTATATTATCTAACTTCATTATGTTAAGCTCATCAGTTTATTTCATTGGGGACAGCTATTGCATTATACAACTGATTACGCTGCCCGATAACCAACTCTACCTGTACTATAAGAGGGGTAAGATAGGCAATGTTGAAGAGAAAGAAGAGACACTTGATGAGTGGGAAAGTATGGAGGACGCGGTTGAAGAGTTCTCCAAACATTTCGAAGTGTTGACTGGAAATAAGTTTGAACCATGGGAGATAGAGAAGAAAATTGAAAAGAAACGGTTCAAGTTTTTCCCTATTGACATAGTATGTGCAGCTCTTTGCTAGCTAATTAGCACAATACTGCTTTAGTTTCTATCAGTTTGTACGAACTAAAGTAAACTTTGTTTCATAGGACGACGGAGTTGAGGTGAGACATGGGGGTTTGGCACTTAGACAGGGCGCCATTGCTGTAGCACATTGCAAGCTTGATCCAAAGGTGGCAAATTTCATGAAGGTCCTGTGTGGACAGGAGATCTACAGGTGAGTTTTTCTCGTATGGTTGTTTTCTTGTTTTTATAATCTGGAGGCACGAAATGATATGTTTTTGTTTGTTTTTATTTTCAGGTATGCCTTGATGGAGATGGGATTAGATTTTCCTCAGTTGCCTTTGGGCATGGTCACTGATTTTCATTTGAAAAGATGTATGCACTCGTTAAACTCGTACATGGGTGTCTAAATGGTTCAGTATATAACTTGTCATATGGGATTGTAGGTGAGGATATTCTACTTGGATTTGCATTGAAGCTCAAACACGCTGAGCCAGGACCAAAACGGGATGCCTTGATGTCTGATTTCAGCCAACGTATGTTCACACTTCTGCCTTCGACCAGGCCATACATTTTCCGGGATTTTAGTGATGCTGCCGACCATGTGAGTGCATCCAACAGGCCTAAACTTTGTTAATTTATGTGGTCTCTAAAAGTACTAATACATTTGAGGGAACTGCAGGGAGCAGCTGCATTGGAGACGATCAGAGATATAAACGTCGCTTCACATCTCATAGGTGACATGACTGGTGCCACTCTAGATGATCCTCTATTTGACAGGTACAAGAAGCTGGGGTGCTCTATATCTCCAGTTGACAAGGACACAGATGACTACAAGATGGTAGCTAATTACCTGGAGAAAACATATGAACCTGTTCGAGTTGGAGAAATTGTACGGTCTCTCTTATCAATCAATCATCACCGTTGATCTCATATGTTAATCTAACCTATTAGGGATCATGACCAAGTTGTCTTGCGTTGTTTCTCAGAGTTATGGGGTATCCATAGATGACGTGTTTGCTGTTGAAGTGAGTGCTGGTCCATCCTTTGATGAGATCAAGAAGCTACCAAACAAAGTCCTGCTATGGTGTGGTAAGTATCAAGTTGTAGACTTCTCCCTTTGCTTCACGATTATGATTGATTATGATTATCAGGTACACGAAGTTCAAATCTGTTGAGGCATCTGCAGAAGGGGTTCTTACCTGCAGTGTGTTTCCTCCCAGTCCCTGGGTACATGGTAAGAAAATGTTAAATCAGAAGCATCGGCATTACTGATCTCTTGCTCGTTTTTATTGACCATCGTTTTACATTTTTCAAAAGTTCGGGAAGGCCATAGTCTGCTCCGATACAGCAGCTGAAGCAGCTAGGTATGGTTTCACTGCAGTTGATAGGACAGAAGGGTATTTAGTGTTGGCCGTAGCATCCTTGGGTGAAAATGTAACAGAAATCACAAAAGCCCCAGAGGTATAGTAGCGTGTTTGACATAATCCTTTCATCTTTCCTTTCAACTTGATCAATAGTGTAAATTTATTTGATCTGTGGTGTAGGATTCAAAAGAACTGGAAGAGAAGGGAAACGGGGTGATAGCGTTTGGGCGAAAGAGAACAGATGAATCAGAGCATTTTGTTTGGGAGGACGATATCAAGGTGCCGTGTGGAAGGATAATTTCATCTGAGCATAAAGACAGCCCCCTCGAGTACAATGAGTATGCTGTGTATGATCCACAACATGTAATGCACCAAACCCAATCAAATCAATTCAGGCACTGATATATTTGTGTAGATATAATTTTAATATGCGTGCATTTTTCGTGTTTTCAGGTTAGCATAAGGTTCTTGGTGGGTGTTCGGTTTGAAGAGAAGAAGGTGGAGTATGATACAGCTGAGGCATGATATGATTATGCAAATGCAAGGTGGGTAGGGAAGGAGTTTAATATGTTCAGTGTGTTTATGGTGATGACATGATGTTTTTGCTTGTTTATAGTCATCTCCAAACAAAACTATAACCTTTTGTATGCCCTGGATTTGGCTGTATGCCCTGGATTTGGCTGTATGCCCTGTTTTCTTATCGAATCTACGTTTCTTTCTTGTTTCGACCAGTTCTTGTTATATGATTAGTTGCTGTAATGTTTCCTTTTGCACATTTTAGGGTTACTTGTTTAGTAAGCTTTTAGTGTGGTGGCAGAAAAGGCAATGCATGAATTTCATTTTTTTGGTAAGAATTGAAAAGTGAATTAAAGAGACATTACAAAAGGAAGGTGAAGCATACCATCTTGCACCAACCTTTTCGTTACTGCTCTCCAAAAAAAAGAAGAAAAAAACTGTCATGTTGTGCATTCTTTTTATCTATGTTTTCAGGTCACATGAAAAACAACATATGATTGCCCAGAAAAGCAAAGCAACCAAACTGCAAGCACATTGCTTTGGCCTGACTCAGACACGTGTAATCGTCGATTACGTACAACGAAACGTATTCGACGATTAATCAACACGTGTCGTGTATTAAAGGCAGGAAGGCGATACAAGGCCTAGTTGCATTAGATGAGACATCAAATTCTTCACTTCAAGCTATTAAATAACATCATTAATCAGTGCGTTATTGCAACGCCAACTTGCAATAGATGGAACGAAACGTGTAATATAAATTTTAATTGCACTTTACAATTGTGTTTCTGTCAACCAGACTATATGAATTCACCTCACTTATCATTCATTCTTCAACAAAAAATATTGCACAACTCCATCATCACTCAGGCTAATGATACATCACAACAGGAGGAAACTTAAACTTATCTGAGATGAAGGGTACCAACTCCGGGTTTTCCATGACATCTCGATAGAACACGTACTCCGCCTCATAATCGTGCAACGACAGCTCCGTTTTCTGATTCGTATGGTAATGATGCCTAGCTGCTTTCGACTTCCCAAACCCGAATACACTCACTTTATCGCACACGCCTATTGCAAGCATCACAGCTTGCATACCCGAAGAATAGTGAAAACTCGCCCCCTCATGAGCCGCCCCCCATTCGCCAACGTCCTTCCCCGTCACCTCCAAGAATCGTTTCAACGAATAGTACTTCACAATCCTAGCACACAACAGATCAAACTGTGGATCCGTGACAATCAATGGGGCTTTATGGGAAGAATTGCATACTAAGTAATCAAAGAAATGTGCAGGCTGGCATATATACATGATTATAGGCACATTCACCCCATAAGGATGGCAAAAACACCCTTCTCTACGAGCACACAAATGCAATATGTTGCTATTAACAAAAGACACATTAGTTTTCACACCTACATTACGCTCAAACCCCGTTATCCTAGCATTATTCAATCTAATCACAAATTCATGGCTATCAATCATCTTACCATAATCACTCTTCAGTAGAATCCCACTATTCCCCACCACAGCACAGCTCTTGTACCTCTCTGTTAGCCCCCTTTTCCCATCATGCTCATCAATCGAAACTCTAACCACATTCACCAAATTCGCCATTGGATCTGAATAAAACCTCCGATTCCTCCACCAATCACCTAAATACCTCCTGAAACTCAACCACAGGCGATAAAACTCCGGCGACCCGAGCTGCAACGGAATCCCTCTCGCCGACCTCAACCGCACATCAATGTGGTACTTCCCGGAGGACAAAAACGATCTGTGACGGCCGCGGCCGCGGAAATTCCCCTCTAATAAGTCCTCAATTTCCTGCTTCAATTTGGGCTCGGCAATGTCGAGGGCGGCGAATTTCAAAAGGGTGTCGTTGAATACGGGTTTTGGAGGAGGCGGGATTTGGTATTTAGGGTAAAAGGATCCGTTTTGATGAAGCAGGAGCTTGATAGTGAGAGTGAGAGCTACGACAAATAGCAGCAACGCGCTGTAGAGGGGGCGCAGGGAGCGCTTCATTGAGTGAGGTTAAATTTGTGGGCAAATAATGTGGAGAAATTTAGGATGTGATTCATGATGAAGAAGAAGAAACAGGCTGAGAAAAGCAGAGAGGCATTGGATGTGAGCTGGGGGAATTGCTGTGCTTCATATAATGAATGTGATGATGATTTATAGTGGATCTCAAGAAACCTAAAATACGAATCTTATGATCTAGTTTAAATTAATATTAGTAGCAGTTAATTAATGATTATGTGTGTGAACAGAGGACCAATGTGTGTGTGTGTGTGATTTTGTTTTTTCAACTCTCTTTCTTCTTTACTTTAAATCAAAGGATTTGCGATTAAAAAAAAAAATTGTGCTTATAAAAGATTGTGTGGGTAAGGTTGAAAATATGAAATATATTGAATATTTATATTTTAAATATATTCTCTTGAAGACCATGAAATAAGGAACAAAATATAGCCATTTCCCACTCATATACAATGTTAAATTTTACAAAAAGAAAAATATATTAATATTTCGATTAATACTAAGCATTCGAAGTTATCGAACCAGTCAAGGTTGTATTTATTGGTATGGATGGAAATATTGAGATATTAAATTTGTAAAAATCTCCAGATTATAAAAATTTAATACATAAAATTTAACAAAATTTCATATATGTGATAAATTTACATAAAATATAATATAGGAGTATTGTTATTGCTGATATTTTTGTGGGTATGTACAGTGGTAGATTGCACAATGTTGAGGAATCAAGAAAAAAAGGTTAAAAAATTGCAAGTTGCAGCGATGCTAACAAGGAAGTAATGTACACTGCTCAGTGGGATTATAGAATGAATGGATGAATTCATATATAGGTAGGGACGGCTATGCTGCATGGCTTTGTATTTATTGGCTTAGCATACGTCTTTTTTTTCTTTTTGTATGTGGGGCTCCTGCATCTTAATTTCATTTAAATTTATTTATTGCCAGATCTGATTTCCATATCTTAAAACAACACTTTCTCTTTTACTTTAAAAATAAAGTAGTATGTGTGACTAACTAATAATTTCTTTTTAGAAAATTAAATTTATAAAAATTGACAGCTGAAAATTATAAAAATGGTTAAAAGGGAGTATATTTCAATTTGATTAAGCTAATTAAGTTGGCCTTCATCAAGAGATAGAAGCTACATAGACCTGTCAAGACGGGCCGGCGGGGCGGGACGGGCCAAAACCGCAAAAGCCCGCCATTTGGCGGGGCGGGGCGGGCCAGACCGTTTGTTAAGCGGGCTGCAAAAACCTCAACCCAACCCAAAAATGGGCGGGCCGCGGGTTTAGGCGGGCCAACTTTTTTTTTTTTACAAAAGTATTTATTAAATTTATTAAGAAACACAAAAATTACAGTATATATCAAGAATTATAGTGTTAATAATTAACAATAAAAAAACTAATTAGAAACATTGTCATTATTAATTGTACAATACACTATAAATTACAATAATATTATTTATATATATCAGAAAATGAAGAAAAAAAATTGGAGCTGCTTCTATAATCTGTCATTTACTAGAGTTTTTTCTTTTAGTTAGATTTATTGTATATTTTTTTAAAACAAAGTTGGATAGTTCAAATGGTTAGAGCATCATTACCTAGATAGGTCTTGAGTTCCATGTGCACTTTTCAGTTTACTGACTTACACTTTTTGATAAATGAGTAATAATTGAAAAGTGCAATACCATTACCAAAAAGTGTAAGTCAGTAAACTGAAAAGTGCACATGGACTAGGGTGCACAACATGCACTCGAGTGCATACTAGACTTTACCATAAAATTTTGGTCTTGTAGTAACATTGTTTTAGTCATGTAGTAGCCGAATAAGTCAAAATTATTTTAGTAATTTTACCCCCAAAAAATAAGTGTCCAGAATATTTTTGAACTTGTAGTAATACACTTTTGACCTTGTAGTAACAAAATTTAGTTTTTGTAGTAACATAGTTTTGGTCATGTAGTAAAATAATAGTATATTAGAGTGAAAATAAATATTTTAATTTAGGTTGACCCACTTTGACCCGTGTTGACCCGCGTTGACCCGTGTTGACCCACGAATTTTGACCTAATTTACCTTAATTAGTCATATGGCATGTATGCAATATTGCATATAAGTTTTTGCCTTTAGAATTAGCATTTAAGGGTAGATTAATAAAAGTTAGACTCGTAATTTTTTAATTAATTTATATGTGTGCAAGCTTGCATGGGAGACATGCGTAGTTATGGATAATGAGTTACTATTTTATTTGTGCAAATTATGCTTGTTATTCTTAATCATTTGCTAAAAATGGGATTAACCGTGGACTAATCGACCTTTTTTTGATAACCTACCTGCAGGGTTAGTGCTCTAAGCCTAGCTTAATTTAAGAAAATACTATCTTATTATGTGGGACGTATCTATATTTGATCAATCATAGATTTTATAATATATTTTTTGGTAGTAATTTATTTCAAATATACTATACGGAGTATATTTAATTAATTTCGGATTATTAAAGTTTCCTTTCTTTTCAATACTCTCTGTACAACAGTTAATCAATTACTCCATATTCATTTTAATTTGAATAAGATCCTCCTTTTCAAGTTTGATTTTTTTTTCTTTTCTTTCCAAGCAGTACATATATTGAATAATAACATCACGTAAAGACAACAAATGAAAATGTATTAATTTTTTTTAGGGAGGTTTACAAGATCATAACAAATAAAATACATCTTCAAACTACGTACGGATCATCAGTATCGCCGTCCACTCCAATCGTGAGAAGGGGAAAGACGAGTGTTCCCTTTGCCTTAAAAAAAATCCAGATCTCCAACTTTTAACCGAGACAACCCCACACTAAGGTGTTCTCATGTCAAGAAAAGAAAACACAATAAATAGACAAAGTTTCACCAAAGTACCAGATCCAAGTAACAGATTCCAAGGACTCTTGAGCCTATCTCAGAGGAGTTCCATAACCAAGAACAAAGTCTCACAACCACCATGGAGCAGCATAAGGCGCAAACGAAAGCAGAAAATATAAACTAAAAGCTTGAAAAAAAACACAAAAACACTATCTAGAAAACACATTAAACGGGATCAACGAAAAAATACCCAAACGGTCACCGTGGCTCCGTTAAGAATAATTTATGTGTTGATCCCTAACAACAAACGAGAAGAAAACTACATACAAAACGGAGAAACTCAAAATGATCGGCGGCGGCGAGAGCTTTCCGAGAAGAACAAAGTAGATCTGAAGATCTACAAACTAAAACTTACGAAAACCCAAAGAAACCCAAAGAAAGTCGTCGGTGGCAGAGGAACGATGGCGGCGGCGGGGAAACAACGGCGACGAAGGCAGAAGGATGTCGGCGACGGAAGCAGGACAGTGACGATGACAGGAGGACGGTGACGACAAGACGACGGCACCGGTTACTGATTGACGGTGGAGTGGGGGAGAAGCAACTCTCTAGAGAGTGAAGCTCTCCCCAATGAAAGTGTATTAATTAAAATAATTAGATGAGTAGTTCATTTGTTAGGTGTAACATATCTTGTAAACCTCCATATTATACAGAGGAGAGATGAAAGTCATTTCTTCATTCAATTTGATATAATTCTATATAATTCAACTACTACTCAATTTCAATTGTACATTTTTCGATTATTATCTCAATATATATTCTATTCAATTTCTTCTTTTTATAAAATTTCACATTTATTTTCTAATTTATCACATTCCGGTATGACAATAAAAGCTAAGATTCATCTAATTTCAAAAGGTTTAACTAGTCCATTAACTATAATTTAAAATTTATTAGAATTTCAAAATCATTAATTTTAACCTCTTTAGGCTTTCAAAGAAATTTAATTAGAGGATGAAGTGTGAAATGATGTAGGGGGTGCTGGGTTAGAGTGTGATGAATAATTATAATGACAACTAACTTTAAATTTAAAAAAAAAAGGTGAAATTTTATGTGAATTAATTCATTTTTTTTTAAAATATCACTGTAGTATATATATAAAATGTCATCGTTGTACATATTATCATTATCGATGTGCCATAGCCACTGTTAAAATTAAGCACTTTTTAAATATCAATATTTTGTATGCATAATAGTGATATTGAAAAAAATAAATTCACACTAAACAAGTTCAAAAGAGATCTACCATTACAAAATATTACACATAACATAACAATATAATCATATTTTTGCTCCTAGTTATGTTTGCAAGGAAATTAAGTCAAGCAATATATTAAGGCTTCGTAGGAAATTATTTTGCTTCTTTGACCTCGCGTAAAGAATAAAATAAAATGAGAATATAAGTAAATTCTCAAAACAAATAATAATAATAATAAAGGGTAAGAGAATGATGACTTAATGGCTAATGCACGCAAGATGTAATTATTTTAAACTGATATTCTTCATTAACTCAATCCTCACATGCCACAAACAGTCTGCCACTCTGCCACCAATCTGATTTATCTTGTTTAGTGTTCCTTTTAATAGATATATTGAGATATATGTGGTAAGGTTTAATATTTCAATTGACAAGGATTTAGACATTTATCTTAAATCCAATTATTTATATATTTTGAACTAATTTACTAAATTAAACTGGACCTAAAGAAACACAATTGGTTATGCTGTGTCATCATTTTATATTATTACAAAAATTAAAGTCTTAAAAAAAAAAATCTAACCAATAGCATAATTTTGGCGTAGATCTTGTCTTCGTGCGTTACTACTTAATTAATTACTCCCTCTATTTTATAAAGTTTGTAGCATTTTTCATTTTATATAAAATTAAAAAAAAAAATACATTTGTCCTTCATTAATTTTTCTCTACAAAGGGACAGTTTAGGAAAATTTATAGTAAAAATAGGAAAAGCGATAAACTTTTTAAAATAAAAATAAAATCAAATGCGATCATTTTATATAAAATTAAAAAAAAAAAATACATTTGTCCTTCATTAATTTTTCTCTACAAAGGGACAGTTTAGGAAAATTTATAGTAAAAATAGGAAAAGCGATAAACTTTTTAAAATAAAAATAAAATCAAATGCGATAAATTTTATGAAATATTCTATCTTTCTAAAATCGGATAATATGATTATTGTTTATGTATAATTAATGAATACTAACTAGCTTCTTGTTAAAAATCTTCTACACATCTTACGAGTTACATCACTAATAATATTAATGGTAAAAATTAATATCATTGCTTTAAGACCTAGTACTATTACTGGTAATAACCTAGGGCAGGTTTGTTTTGGGATTCATCCGTCCGGATGTGGTAACGTTCCACGTCCTTGTTCTACTTCGCGATTTAACATTCGGATTTTCCCATCCAACTATATTCACCCCTAAAAATATCTATACATCCTATTATTACATTCTACTATTACATCACATTCAACTACTCTTACACAATTTGATTTGATATAAAGTTACATCTCATCCTACTCAAAATTCCAAAACAAACACACACAATTAATATTCATCAGGATTTCTCCATCCGGAATTTTCCCATCCAGGATTTCCCCCATTCTACATAATCCCAAAACAAACATCCCCTGGGGCATGTTTGTTTTAGGATTTGGAGGATTTTGAAATTCGGATTTCAAAATCTAGTGCATTTTAAAATCCTAATACTTTTTATGTTTTGTGTTTGTTTTGGAATTTATGTAGGGTAGGATTTAACTTTATAGAATATAATTATAGGTTTTATAGGTATTTATATAGGATTTGTAGGTATTTATAGGGTTGACTTTTATAGAGTTTATAGATATTTATAGTGTGGGCTTTTGAAATCCTGAATCAAAATCTCAAACTGTAACGGGGGTGGAGTTTCGAAATCCCAAATCCGGATTTCCCATCCCAAAACAAACATGCCCCCGGTGAATATGATCTAAAAAATATAGTTTAATGAAGAATATTATTTCATATAAAAAAAATTACTACTCTTTGTTGTTAAATTTAAATGACTTTTTTTTTTTTACTATTCAATCCATTTGCAATTTAAATGTCTTTTTACACATTTAAATGTTAACCCTTAAACTCATCTCTAATAATTTAGATAATACTACTATTCTTAGTTTTTTTATCACATAAAGAGAATGGAAAGGTAGGAGTTGGGCTAGCAATTCGTGCTATCGTGTCGACACGATAGTAACACGACATGATAAGGCCAAACACGAACACAACACGATAAGGATCTGTATCGACATGAACACGATAATTTTCGTGTCGACATGACATGACACGACACGTAACACGATAACGACACGATAAGAAAATAAATCAATTTAAAATTGTATTAAATATATAAAAAAATAATATATTTATATAAATATAAAAAATTATCGTGTTATTATCAGATACGTGTCATTATCGTGTCGTGTCATATCAGGTAAATAACAGGTTAATGGGTTACCTGTTAATTTTATCGTGCTTAACGGGTTGACACGAACCCGACACGAAATTTTCGTGTCGTTATCAGGTCGACCCGATAAGACCAAACACTAACCCGCAAGTTTCGTGTCGGATTCGTATCGTGCTATCGTGTCGTGTCGAAAATTGTCACCTAGGTAGGAGTACAATATAATATTTCCTCTCATATTAACCACAATACATTAGTACAAGCCACTTTTCACAACTATGAATGTTATGCCTCTACAAAATTTATATGTGATTAAAAATGAGATAAAATATCCTATCTTTAAAATTCAAACTTAACCCTCCAAAAAATAAAAATAATAAAGTAGGAAGCTATTTATTTCCTTCTTCATGATCATGAGAGTCAAACTGAAAATTTGATAATTGATGCATCATGCGCACCAACTAACTATTACATTCTCATGCTACCTCATATTAATATATTTTGTATGAAAAGGGAGAATGCAATCATATCATGGGCCTCAACAAAATCATAGTTTCTTTGCCTCATGATTAGGTAAAAGAATTCACACTTTCTACACTGGATTAGATTTTCAGAAATATCATATAACTATTAACACTAATCCAGTGAGGAAAATGGTGGTGGAGCCACCAAGTTTAAAAATGTCATAATGTTTATTTGATACTTTAAATATTTGTGCCTTAATTCAAAAACAAAATAAAAATGGTGCCTTTGTTACCTCTAGTCTAAAAGTTCTAAGTTGTAAAAAATGTAAATCAATTAATTTATATTAATTCTTTTAACACTCAACCTTCTCACTGTTGTGGGAATTTTTTCAGTTTAGAGAGAACGTTTAATGAGTGAACAATTTAATACGAGTGGAGTCTCTTTCAACGGAATTTGACATTTTGAAATCAAAATGTCGTTAGTCAAAGACTTTGATATCATGAAAAAAAATTGTAACATCTAAAAATTTAAATTTGTAGAGAGAGTTGTGTAATTCTAATATATACACCTCATTCGTGGACTGAATTCTCGACTCTACCATTTGAGAAGGAGATCCTTCCATTTGAGAAGGAGATCCTTGAGTGGATTATTCATACGAGTGACAAAGTGAAGTTGCTTTCATAAGGGTGAATTTGAACTTAGAACGTGAGTGTGAGTTAAAGACTTTGTTAACATGAAAATAATTGATCTAATCTAAAAATTCAAACTTATGGGGAAGTGTATTATCAATTCATTTGTTTTAAGTTTTTAATCGATGCCAATATATTCATCTAAAATTTAATAAATGTCGAAGTATATTTATTGATATTTACACAAATTAAAAGATTTGTTTTCCACTTTGGGGATAAATTCGTGTATATTCTTCAACTAGTAGAAGCATAAAGTTTGTTACAACAGAGTCAACTACAATAACTTAGGCATTGACAACAGCCTATCAAGAATGGATATATATGCTTTCGTATTTGCATGCAACAGTTTATTCAGTTGTTAGGACATTGTTGTTGGGCTTGAAAACAAGAATTTGATAAGGGTGGGACTATTTACACCTCCATTTCGGTTTAGAACACTCCCCCTGTCAGTTTTATATTATAAATTTATAATAATACTGTAAAATATAAAAAATGCCCTCTTAGTCATATTATACTACTAAATGCACCTCTCCATCATATTTAAACCCTAAACCTAATTTTACCCTGCCACCACCATCGCCGCCGCCGCCGCCGCCGCCACCACCACCACAAACACAAACACCAAACACCAAACAAAAAAAATTCAGTAACTTAAAAAAAATTCAATTTTTTATTTTTATTTTCGACAAACCAGTGTCAACCATATTCACTCTCGTCGACACTGGTTTGTCGACCAGAATGCATATGGTCGACCTAAGTTTGGTCGAAATTTTTTTCAAAAAAATCTTTAAAAAATCGACAGTGTAATGTCGATCATATAAACTCTCGTCGACACCCTGTTGTCGACGAGCGTGAATATGGTCGACATTTGTTGGACGAAAAAAGATAAAAAAAAATTTTGAAAAATTTCGACAACTTTAGGTCGATCAAAATACATTCGTTGACACACTATTGTCGACGAGAGTGTATTTTGGTCGACCTAAAGTGGTCGAAATATATAAAAAAAAAAAACAAACCTGGGAAAAAATGACGGGCGACGGGAAAAAAAGAGAAGGCCGATGGCAGGCGGCCGCGGCGGACGGGGGCAGTGGCGAATGGGCGATGGACGGGGGCGGCGGCCGCGGCGCTGCTCTGTTTGTTTTGTTTTTTTTTTTAACAGAGAAGGGGAGAGAGGCGGGGGATGGCGGCGGCGGGGCTGAGGTGGGGCTGGAGAGGGCGGCGGTAGGCGGCCGATGGGTTGGGGCAGCGACCGATGGACGGGCGACGGCGGCACAGTTTATAAGTTTTTTTTTTTTTTACAGGGGGAGAGAGAAGGGGGAGATCGGCGGCAGATGGGTTGAGCGGTGGCGGGAGGCAGGCGGCAAGAGAGGCGGTGGCAGGCGGAGCTGGACGGTGGGAAGGGAAGGAGGAAGGAAATGGGGAAGGGGAAGAGGGTGAGAAATTAGGGTTTAGAGGGGGTGTGTGTTTAGTACTCCCTCCGTTCCAGGATTACTTGCATACTTACTGTTCACTCACTTTTTTAAAAATATTATAATAAATAAAATTTTAAGATATAATTTTATAAAAAAATAAGTAAGTGAATGACCTTATATGTATATATGGACCATAAAAATAATTACATTAAATGTAATATTGTAGATATTATACGGGTGAAGTTTCTAAAGGTCCGAAAAAGTAGGTGTGCAAGTAATCCTGGGACGGAGGGAGTAAATAGTTTTTATAGACAAAAGGGTATTTAGGACAATTCAAGGGGGTGCATCCATCCTGACATATTTTAGGGGGTGTGCATCAATCGGGGAGTGTTCTAAACCGAAATGGAGGTGTAAATAGTCCCACCCATTTGATAATTGGAATAAATTCTTTTATTTTGTATTTGTGGGTTACATGGTACAATGAAACACCCCCAAAAAAAAAAAAACTTAATAAATATAAATATGAAAAAAGAAAGAAATCATATTTCTGAGAAATTTCAATGAATTTAAAATCCCCTTAATATAATAAGGTCAGTAACCAGCTTTTGTCCTTAAAAGTTCTAAATTCAGTATAACCAATGTGGATTCTGTAGCATCTCAGGTTAAATTGGTTAATCTATTTATTTGAATCCAAATGAAATGAACTTCAGTAAAAGCCAGGTTTGCTCAATATATCCATACTATCAAATTAGATCAAGAAAAGATACTGACGAATGCCATGTGAGAGTTAATGAAGAACTCGAATTACCATCACTACGATACGCACAACAAGGAGGGGGGTTCGACTGCTGACTATGCAACAGCTACAACATAAGCATTCCAAGAATCCTGCTGTTGGAAGCTCGTAGCCTCTTCATACTTGATGTCTCGTCCAGCTGAGAATCCGTCTGTGCGCCTAATTCCTTCACTGTCTGGCATATTGCGTATCCAGAAGTGCACTGAGCGAAAGCCAGCCTCTTCCAAGCAATCCTTAACTTCAGGCAAAGACCATCTATATTACAGGATAAAGTTTAGTAACTTTATAATGTTGAAATACTTAAATGAGTAGAAACGGAGCTTACAGTCTCCAGCTGTAGCTAAATGCATTTCGAATCTTTCTCTTTTGCTTATGGAGATTGTAGTGGAGACTGATTCTTGTTTTCCTCTGAATTATATCAAATTCGGCTTGCTCCCAGACATACTGTAAGGTATACTAAGGTTAGTTAAATGTATAATACGCGGGTAATAAATCATTGATCATTGTGGAATTGGTGAAAGGACTCAAGACTTGGTGATGTATGTATCAAGAGGCCTAAACCAATGATCAGAAACCTAAATTCTTTCTGAAAACATAAATAAACATGCTTTTATAGGTGTGATTTGACTTGGAACAACATCACAAATACGTGTAATATTTAGCAGAAGAAATTGAGCTTCTTCAACTTTTTCATATTAAGCCACGGCGATGAAACTTAATCCTGCTACATGATTAAAGAATGTAATCATGACCTACAAACATAATTTCTTAAGATTTTAGCAGACTTCTAGGATAAGCATTTCAAAGAGAGTCGCACAGAGAAGATTATCAAGTACCGCATAGTGATAATAGCAATTTAAAACCAAATTGACATTAAGAAATGACATTGAGTAACAAAATAGAACTAAATCTCATAAGCGAAAGATATTACATTCACGCTACATGAAAGGTTGATGTACTGTTTACTGCCAGAATGAGACAGGACCTTGTAATAACAAAATGCATTAGGTAATGATTTTAAAAAAATGCATTAGAGAGACGTGTTGATAACATCCTGCAATCTAACTAATCATGAAACAGCATCAGCATTGAGCAGAAAACCAAATTAAAAGAGACCACGGAATAGACTGCTCATGTCCTCATTAATACTAGCTCCTACATGAGATTTAATAATCATTAAAACATACCGTGAAATTAGGAAATTTTCTCTGAAGCCTTAAAACGCCCTCTGAAGACGTGCCTCCATATAAATCCATCACAAATATGCCACCGTTCTTGCTTAGAGCACTGAGAGCATGCTTGAAGTAAATAATCAGCTCTTTACGACTGTGAAGACAGCAGCAACTGTAGTTAAAAGCACACACTATATCTCTTGCAGGCAATTGAATGTCCTTTAAGGATTTAGTGCTGTCAATGGCCTTAGCTGTAGAACACATTGTGTCGGACTCTGAATTTGCATCATTATCCTCCAATGTCATCTTCTGGATAATCTCAGGATTAAAGTTGACCAATTTTGATTCAAGAGGTTGCAAGACATTTCCATGAAAGAGGGATATTCTGGAGGAGATATCAGCTCCTATTCTGTTGACGTTGTTCTCCAGGCACCAGTTTAGTGCGTCAACATCCAAATCTAAGCCTACAGCACTTCTTCTAGCATCATTGTGGAGCCAATCTACACTGGTAAATGCATAACATAAGAAGGATTCAATCCATCGGATATTATCGCATTTATGAGTGACAATTGATAACTAATTAGGCATAGGATCAGGATTTATAAATATATAGGTGAATCTTTTGCTGAAATGTTATAAGTAATTCCAAAAGGAGTTACAGTTAACTCCCTCAAAGAGTCCATAAAGTCTAGACTGATACAAAATTATTGTTAGCAGTTGACGATTCCACATTCAACCATATAATGATCAAGAAATTACTTCAATATGCCATAACTGAAACAGAAACGCACCTAAAGGTTCACCAATTACATGTCACTGTGTCAGCAGATTTAAAACTGGTCTTGGTGAAACTAGGCCGCTTGAAGTTAACGGTATCTAAACCAAGACTAGGCTAGCATAGTGATGCAAGTTAGAAACCCTCATAGACAATCTACCTTTCATGCACGCTAATGCTTCTCGATTATGAAAAGTACAACAACAGTAAAATAATATGGCAACATCATGAATGCACCATAAAGACATGTAAATCACTACAAGCAAAATTATAAATGCAAAAGTACTTAATTAACTCCACCATTGTCCTGTCATAAAAATAACCTTTAACAACCTATAAATAAGACATTGCAAGACAGTAAAAACACGTGAGAATTACGTTTAGCACAAAGATCCTCTTCGATGATTAGATTGAGTTCAAATTAGTGACCTAAGAAAATGCAAGAAAACCAAGCTTTAGCTCAGCCAATTGGAAGCAATGCATTTAAATAAATGCAAAAACGACTAATAAGTAATTCGATCTATTTGCTTTCTTTGATAATTATACAGAGAAAATGAGCATACTGCATATTCATCATATTATACAAAAATACAGAACCAGACAGTTATAGAAATCACGAAAAATTAAAGTAAGAATGTGAGCAGAGGGTGAAATACCTCAAAAGAGCGGTGCCACAAAAGTCTTCCTGGAGATGAAGGGGCGCCCTCCCACCCACATACATCAAAAAGAACTTCTGCAGATAGCTAATATCCCCTTTTGGTGACTGCAAAACACATTAGTAGACAAACTCCATCAAATGCAAGATTCATCGTTACAATAAAAACATGAAAAAAGAATGCCATATATATTTGAAACAAGAAATGTCAGAAAGCTCAATCATTCATAATACTAAAGGGGTTTGTGGTACCTGCACAGACTGTTGATAGAGAGAGAATTTAGAAGGAATGCCATTGTCAGTTCCGAAAGAATCTTCTTGGTTTTCTTCTTGTTCTTGTGATTCTTGGTCAGAGTCGGAGAGGGGGACTTGTGGAGCTGAAGAATCGGGAATTTCTTCTTCTTCATCATCGGCGTAAGGGTTTCTTTTTCCTCTGCGGTGGTTGAGGCTTTGCTTTTTGCCGTGTTTACCCATTCCCAAATGGAGTATCAATCAGCCGCCACAAACCTCTGCAGTGCAGTAGACTGTTAGGGAGGAACTGAAATTATAAATCTTGTACCAAAATGAAAAAGAAGAATTTATAAATGGGAAAAAAGACCTCTCCCCGAGAAAAAAAATTAATTGCAAAAAAGAGCTTATATAATTTTGAGTGGGTCTAATCATAGTAATTTTTTAAATGTAAGACATTCACTCGTTATTTAAAAAAAATTGATATGTTTTTTTTTTCAACTGTAAAAAAATTATATTTTCACACGAGTATTAGGGATACTCAACCCATGAATATACAGGATGAACCTATAATACAAAAACTCCGCGGAGTATTATGACATCGCCTCTTCTACTTAGATTTACTCGATGATACACAAGAATGGATTATTGCGCCAAGCTGAGATAGATGAATTTGGGTTTAAAAGCTTCTCCCCTCCCATCCATGTACATAGTTTGATTTTTATGCTCTTCATCATCTTTTTTAAGGTTTGATGTTCATTATTGAACCTCTTCACATTTCTGTTTTTCCAAAGTTCCCAAACGACACACACCCATAGGCTGGATGCAAACCTCCTCCTCACATTGTCGGAACCTAGCGCTTCATTATGTTGAAGCGAGTGAGCTCGTATGTCACTGTGTGTCACCATCTGTATCTTTAACCACTGGTAGCGCTCATGCCACACCGCTGCTGCGTAGTCACATTCAACAATAAGATGGTTGTTGCTCTCCGGCCCATTCTCGCATAGCATGCATCTCGCCTCCTCATCCGTAAATCGGGTCCCTCTCCTTCTTAGGTTGTCCGTTGTTGCGAGTCTGCCTTTTAATGCCTTCCATACTCTTGAATTCATTTTGTCGTGGGATGTAAAATTCGAATATGTTGTATCTCGGGAGTAGAGATGACAATTTCAACCCGCCCCGACTCGTGCTATTTAGGTCGCCCTAATTCGGACCCGTATTAAAATGGGACGGGTCCGGGTATCTCCCTCGATCCGTGACTCATTTTTATATTTATTTATTTTTATATATATTATACATATAAATATAATATGTTTCTATATTTTGCATCTAACATGTTTATTAATATATATAACAATAATTCAACTTCATATATATTTTTTAGGATACAATATGACATTTCATCTAAAAATTTATATCAATATTAACCTATTTAGAATGTGAAAATAAATTTATAAACATGCCTCTAACACTATTTTATTTATTTTTCAATATAAATCTAAATTTTATGTTATATATATATATATATTTTTTTAAAAATATTTTTTAAAAATATAATGGTTCGCCGGCCCGCCCCGAATCCGTAGTGAAACAGGTCGGATTTTGGTATCTAGGTACCCGACCCCTTGCCATCCCTACTTGGGGGCTTAGAACTTGAGGGTTTCGAACTTGAGAAGTAGTATGCATGTCATAATAGGGGTATGCTTGAGACTTAAGAGTATATGTGCAACCAATTGCACCCAAATATCACTGTTATAAATAATACTCTCTCTATCCAATTTCATTATTCCCACTTTTATTTTTTGGTTGTCCAATTTTATTATGTTCATTCCCTTTTTTAAAATAATACCATTCACACTACTTATCTCTACCCTCCAACTATTATTTATTTACTCAAATTGCCACTAACTTTATTCATAAACAAACACTTTATTTATAAATGGACCCCACAATATCTCATCACACCCACAACTTATCTACTTTATACATAAATTAATCAATATTCATTAAAACTCGTGTCCGGATAAATGAGCATAATAAAATTGGACGGAGAGAGTATATACACTACAATATTTTGTTGAGCAAACTATACGGAGGTCTAACGAATCGTATGTAAAGATGCATGTCATAGTATAACAAAACTCGTGTGGAATTGTCTCACCCTGAATCAGGTGAGACTATTATCACTTTTCAATATAAATTTACCATTTTTTAACATTAAATGCTTTACTCTTCAATCTTTTATTGATCAATTTTACATATATTTTTTAAAAATGATATAATATATTTTTTAAAATAATAATTTTCAATTATAAAGTGATATGAAGATTTATAAAAAAAAATAGTAAATAAAAAAAAGTCATTTTAAATTATAAACATATGCATTTTCAAAATTTGAGCTTACTTGGAATTGAGGTAAGGTAATTATATATGTGTCTGCTGGACTTGTTGAAGGGGAATTGTATAAATCGCGTATAATTGAACACGATTATAGGTCAACAATGTGCATCCCCCCAATTCTCCAAGCGTGGATTCTTCGTAGCCTTTTCCTTAACCCCCAATTCACATCTCTTCACCAATTTTACCTTTAAATTCAGAAATTAATCAAATTATCAACTCCATATTTCCATTCTTCGTTTCCGATCTCCCAATCTTTAACAATTTCGCAGAAAACGAGCTGAAACCACGAAATTATCCGCGACAATAAATTATTTTATGATCGGCGACGATGTATAGCAATTTCAAGGAGCAAGCAATCGAGTACGTACGGCAGGCAGTGTCGGAAGACAATGCGGGGAACTACGCCAAAGCCTTTCCGTTGTATATGAACGCTTTGGAGTATTTCAAAACCCATCTCAAGTATGAAAAGAACCCTAAGATAAAGGAAGCTATTACCCAGAAGTTCACTGAATACTTGCGTAGGGCTGAGGAGATCCGGGCCGTGCTCGATGAAGGTGGTTCAGGACCCGCACCTAACGGGGATGCTGCTGTGGCGACCCGACCCAAGACCAAGCCCAAGGATGGCAATGATGGGGATGATGCCGATAAGGAGAAACTTCGCTCTGGTTTGAGCTCTGCGATTGTTAGGGAAAAGCCCAATGTTAAGTGGAACGATGTTGCTGGATTGGAAAGCGCTAAGCAGGCGCTGCAGGAGGCCGTCATCCTTCCAGTGAAGTTCCCGCAGTTCTTTACTGGTATATCCCCTTCTCTTGTCTTTAGATTTTTCGATTTACTTTTTCATTCATATGTCAATATGATTTTTTTGTGATGAATATAATTCTTTGTTGGCTGCTTCCTGGTTTTCCATAGTACGCATGTTTCTGTTTGAACTTTGAAGTATGGATGCATATTTTTTTTTAAAGAATATTTCCTCGCAGTATGGTTTAGGGCCTTCGGATCACAGGTAAGGGGTGGAGAACGATCACTAAGATAGCTGCAATGGGTGTCAGTTCAAATCCGCTGCATTGCTTTTTGTTTATGGAATTGTAGCTCACTGGCAGGATCCATCACCGACTGATTATTGATAATACATTAAGTTAATTGTTAGATGTCTGCTACTTATGTCTTCTGTAATACACCTTTCTAATTTGTGAATTGATTATACTAAGATGATTTAGATCATGGGTGAAGATATATCCCTATCAAGGGGGACATATTGTCTTTGTAGATAACTTATGAAGTGAAGACATGTTAGATTGTTAACCGAACACATATAGTTTTCCATTAATATCAAGAATCTGGTATTATGAAGTTGGTACTTGGTGCTATGTTACTGTGCAAGATTGTTATGAAGTTATGATTAGAATTCTGAGTGAGGAATGAACAAGGAACAAGTACTACTGTACTAGAATTGTGGAAACACAGGCTGACTTGGTCAGCCATCAGCCATGCTATTTATATTCTGCAATATATATTCAGAAGCTCCAAATTTCTGTTTACCATGAACTCACTTATTACTTTTGCTGGAAGGCGTGTAATCTAGCCTGTCAATATGGGCGCAATGAGACTACCTCTTAGTTTTTGACAATATGCTGTGCTTTTCTCAACCGGTGTGCTCTTTATGTGGCTCCACTTACAATATGTTGTGCCAGCCAAACTATATATTGAGTCTCACTTTAGTGCTTCTCCCTGAATAAGCAACAAGAAAAGTTGCAAGATTGCACCATGGAGCTTGGTAATAAGTTGTATCTCAGTTTTTACATCTTTCTTTTTTTAGGTAAGAGGCGACCATGGAGGGCTTTTCTTTTGTATGGTCCACCTGGGACAGGAAAGTCATACTTGGCCAAGGCTGTTGCCACTGAAGCTGACTCTACTTTCTTCAGGTACCTTTCCATTTTTATTGTTTTTGTTCTTGCTTGTACATAATAGATATTACGCAATGAATGAATCATGCATTGTTACTGGTTTTTGCCTGTAATGTTCTTCATGCATCTTTTCGCATTTTCTTCATTTTCAATGATCAAGTGCTTAGGCCGTAAAGTTGGCAAGTGCCAACTGCTGCTCTCTTTCAGTGTTTCTTCTTCAGACTTGGTTTCAAAATGGATGGGTGAAAGTGAAAAGCTTGTCTCTAATCTCTTCCAAATGGCACGTGAAAGTTCTCCCTCCATCATCTTTGTTGATGAAATAGATTCTCTCTGCGGACAGCGAGGAGAAGGCAATGAAAGTGAAGCTTCCAGACGAATTAAAACAGAATTGCTGGTGCAAATGCAGGTAACTTTAATTTAGTGGAATTAAATCATTGAAACCATGCCTTGCAATTTCTTTTTGTCAGTGGAATTACCGTCTCAGTAACATTTCTGCATGCCTGGCCTTTTCTACATTCATAGACGTCTTCCTACTTCTCAAAGTGGATATTGCTAATTTCTACATCTGAAACTTGCTCTGCTTCTGCTGGATAGACATCAGGATAGTCAATTTGTATCAGAACAGGAGTAGGACTAGTCAAAAATCAACTGTTGATTTTTTTATGCCTTAATGTTTTAATTGTTTATGCGTTATACATTCTGTTCAATTGCATATCTTTGTTCCCAAGCTGTGTCTTTAGTTTGGGTTGTAATTGTTATGGGCCCATTTCCAAATAGACAGGGACCTGTGTTATTTGTTCTATACAGTATACACCCCCCATCTCTTATTGTTAACCAGAAAATCTTTGATAGCTTGTGTTGTGCCTTGTCACAGAAATTCTCTTAATTTGGGAAAATCAGTAATTCTTCTCATGCATTATAATTGATTAAAAAATTTTGTGTGATGTCAAAATTCCTATTTTTACCTATGGATGGCCTTTGAACAATAACACTAGATAATTAATGCAGATTGCATCTCAATTTGTTTATCTTGAAATGGTATAGATGCAGCTTAAATTTAGATTCATAAGATTTTCGGCTTTCTGCCCCTGAGCCTTAATGCTCCAGAAAATTTATTATTTGATCTGTAATGTATGTACTCAATCACTTACCCTTCCTTTGCTATCTAATATATATTAGGGAGTGGGGCACAATGATGATAAAGTTCTTGTTCTTGCCGCCACAAATACTCCTTATGCTCTTGATCAGGTAACAATTATTTCAGCACAAATTGTAGTAAACACTTTCCTTTTCATTGATTTGCATGTTCTTTCTATAGGCTATAAGAAGGAGATTTGACAAGCGCATATATATTCCTCTCCCAGACGCAAAGGCACGACAGCATATGTTCAAAGTAAGAAATATGCTCTCATCTCATGTGCAGAGTTGGAACCAGGATTAGTAATTGAAGGTTAATACTCCTTTGTGACTTCTCCTTTTCTAAGGTGCATTTGGGAGATACTCCTCATAACTTGACTGAAAGTGACTTTGAAGTCTTGGGTCGTAAAACCGAAGGCTTTTCTGGTTCAGATGTTGCCGTTTGTGTAAGTGTCTGACTTGTTTATTCATCATGTACAATTGTGTGCTCCCTTGCCCATCGTGATCTGCTCGAAGCTTCTAATCATTTGAATTGATGTTCATGACTTAAATAGGTCAAGGATGTCTTATTTGAGCCTGTACGCAAAACACAAGATGCAATGTTTTTCATCAAGGCTTCTAATGGTACGTGGATGCCTTGTGGGCCCAAGCAACCAGGTGCTGTCCAGATAACCATGCAGGACCTCGCTACACAAGGGCTAGCTGCACAGGTATCATATTGCATTTGGAGTCCCTATATATTTTCTACATGTATGTAGTTATAATAATATACACGTGTTAAAATTGTGTGTTAAAATTGTGTGCTTGCGTAATCTAGAGGTGACAAATCAGGCCAGCCCATCTGGACCTAGAAGCAGAACTGTGTTGGGCCAGGCCCAACTGTCTTTAGTGCATTGTTGTGCTTCGCCGTTTTAATTAATAACATATCAGGCCGGCCCGAAAAACTTATTCAAATAGGCCCTTTGTGGGACCGACAAATAGAAGACCTAGCTCAATACTATTTTTAGGCTGTTCGGTTCAAGATGCCACCTCTAGTTTATAACCTTGTATAGGAATCTGAAGTTGATTATTATGCTGAATCTTTTTTCCTTGATGCATCTAAGTTTGAACTTTATACATTGGTGCTTCTGTAGATCATTCCACCACCTATATCGAAAACAGACTTTGACAAGGTGCTCGCAAGACAGAGACCAACAGTGAGCAAATCTGACCTTGAGGTTCATGAGAGATTCACAAACGAATTTGGTGAGGAAGGTTGAAGAACTTGAGGTGCTAAACCTGGTTCGACTCTTGCAGCTGGTGACATTTGTATATTTATTGCGTTCAAGCATTATCTTCAAGCGGGAAGGTTAGATGAGTTGGCAATTTCCATCCAGCATTCGATGGGGAAATGGGCTGAAGCTTCTCAAATTGCTTCTACTTATTGTTGTGTACAAACATTAAACTACTCAAAACTTTGTCAATATGGCGTGCTTTCATGTTAAACACTAAATGCAAATTGAACATAATTTCTGGATAATCTAATGCCTGTGATTAAGATTGACTTTGTTGTTTATCTAACAGGTTTTGATTATCTTTTTGATCAAGCAATGGCCTGGTTGATTAGTATAAATTAATTGGTAACCAATTCTTTTTATTAGACACATAATGAACAATTTGGCACATGTATAAACACCAATTGATGTGAAGGAGCAGGTTGAGTTTTTGGCATTGTTTCCTTATGTTTATGGTTTGGTGGCACACAGAAGAATCGGTCCTTAATCAAATCTTTGCCCATTTGTATTCTTCATAAGCGATAACAAGAAGCCACACAGCTGTATGCTTTGATATATTATTAATTAAACCTGTATGCTTTGATATATTATTAATTAAACCTGCACTCAAATTGGCAAATTTATACTCCATAATGCAGTCACAAATAAAAAAAAATCTGTTTTGAATAAAAAACAAAATTTCAATAAAATATTATTTTAAGGTAAAATGTATAGGTATCATTTATATTCCTACCATAGAATTTAGATTAAGCATGTCACTTCTATTATTATGAGACTTTTTTTTTGACATTACACATGTCAATAGATTAAAATAGTGAAACACAAGATTAAGCATGTCACTTCTATTATTATGAGACTTTTTTTTTGACATTACACATGTCAATAGATTAAAATAGTGAAACACAAAATGAAACACTAAAACTGGCACATGTGATCTCATATCCATAAGTATTGGAGTAGTAAATTTTGTAGTATTTTGAAAAGTGATTTTTTTATATTACTTGAGACCTTATACATAACAAAGTCTAAATTTAGTTAAGGTGCTGGCATAATAACATGTCTTGTTTTAATTAACCTAAATTCAAAGAGTCTGAAAAGGCATGTGGAATATTAGTGAAGATACAAACAGAAGCCAGCCGGGCATGAGAGTTCCAAATGGCTAAAAGCTTAGGCAGGTCTGGATATGCTGCCGGCTTTGCTAAGTATGAAAACACAGATGTTTAAGTTGTATAAATTGATCACCATTTGCAGTTTTTGATGACCACTCTTTCCTCTAATCACTTTACAACTACATTCCATCACCATGAAAGTAATCAAACTGTTTTCATTACTTGTGTTATTTACATTTGCATTAGCAAATGAAGGTGCTTCTAACAAAAAGGTAACAAAGTAACCTCACTGTTTCTCTCTTCTTTTCTAGTCTATCAAACAAATGACAACTCGTTTGTGCACCATAGCAATCTTAAACACGATAGAGTTTCATGTTATCGATATATCTCCCACTACGACTAAATGCCACATTACTTGATCATGTCTACAATAGCTTATTAAAAGAGTAGCTTACGCAAGTTCAAATCTCGACCTGATATAGAACGTTATTGCATCATGGTCCATATGCAAGACTCTGATTAGTGCCACTAAATAAAATTCAACGATATATGCTTATGATTTTGCTATGTTAAACTTTGAATGATGCAGCATTACATAGTGTACATGGGAGATCACTCATTCCAAGACTCGGAATCAGTAATTGGAGCTAACCATGAGATGCTTACCTCAGCAACGGGAATAAGGTACGCTTTTGTGCCACTCAACGTATGAGCTTCTTCTAGCCTCTCCAACCTGTCAGCAAAAATCAATTAAAGACAATAAATACGCATACGTTTCTTACAGTGGACTTTCTCTATTTTCAGCCATGATGAGGTACAGAATGCAGCAGTCCATCATTACACACAAAACTTCAGAGGTTTCTCCGCGATGCTAACATCAGATCAAGCAAGAAAACTTGAAGGTTCGACTGATTCCAACTTCAGTGTCTGTACAAGAATCACCTATGCATTTTTAACTGTGCATAGAGACTTGAACTCAGCCAGACACTTATGCAAAAGCTATGTTTCGTGCAATTTGCTGCTATGCTAAAAATTTATATGAAAAACATAATTTTCTGCAAATTTCAACTTGCTTTCAAAGTCCATATACAATTATTTTTCTGAGGGGCACTAAAACAGAAACTGCATTTCATATAAACGTAAACAAATTATTTATATAACATTCTTGGTTCATATGCACACACTTGAAACGCTCATCAACCAGATATGTTGGTTTTGCTAAAGAAATATACAACTGCCTATTAATTGTTTCCTTTGACTCCAGAGAATGATTCAGTTGTATCTGTATTTGAGAGCAAGATAAGTCGCATCCATACAACACACTCATGGGAGTTTTTGGGTATTAACAAGGTGGAACAGTACCATCAACCGGATTCGGACTCAGCATCTGATGTAATTATTGGTGTCATTGATTCGGGTAAACATTGTCTAGCAGCATATTGTTAGAAATTATGTTTCTCTCTACAAGTTAACTGACCATGAAACAATCAACAATCGTCTTACATTCAGGAGTTTCGCCCGAATCCAAGAGCTTCAATGATTACGGGTTAGGTCCTGTGCCCACCAAATTCAAGGGTGTATGCTCAACTGGACAAAACTTCACACTATCAAATTGCAACAGGTAGACAGTCAGTCATATGCATGATACACACACAAGCACGTATTAAACTCACAGTTTTACTTATAGAAAGATGATGATGATGATGATGCATTTTGACTCTAATTGGCAGAAAAATAGTAGGAGCTAGATTTTACTACAAAGGATTTATAGCAGAAAATGGGCCTCTTGAATCATTCAATAAGCCATTTTTCCTGTCTGCAAGAGATGCTGATGGTCATGGGACCCACACAGCATCCACTATTGCTGGTTCAGTGGTCCCAAATGTAAGCGTATACGGAATAGCAAAAGGTACTGCAAGAGGAGGTGCACCAAGTGCCCGACTTGCAATTTACAAGGCTTGCTGGTTCGGTTTCTGTAGTGATGCTTTCGGCCATGGATGATGCAATCAGTGATGGTGTAGACGTCATATCAATATCTCTCGGACCAACTCCCCCCGAGCCTGTCTATTTCAAAAATGTGAATTCAATTGGAAGCTTCCATGCGTTTCAGAAAGGAGTAGTTGTTTCTGCATCAGCTGGGAACAGTTTTCTTCCCAAAACTGCAACCAATGTTGCTCCTTGGATTCTCACTGTTGCAGCAAGTACCATGGATCGTGAGATCCAAACTAATATTTATCTAGGAAATTCACAAGTCATAAAGGTAATCATGCAAAGCATCTAAATTGATAGGATAATACCACTATGAGATCTTCAGCTTTCTGATGTGGAGTTTTATATGTTTGAAGGGTTTTAGTATAAACCCCATTAAGATGGCCAACTTTTATGGCTTAGTGGTCGGAAGTGCAGCAGCAGCCCCTGGAATTCCCACAACAAATGCCAGGTAATTTTTTTCCTTGACAGAAAAATGAATACTACCTTCATTTGCTAAAAAATCGATATATGTCAGCTAGGTACTTGACTTGCCAATCTTCATATCTATTCATTTAAATTATATTTATTTCATTGCAAATGATAACCGTGCATGCAAAATACAATTGGAAAGGTGCTCTTTCCTGTCAGCTTATAGTGCAATTTCGTAACATTCTACATTGAGATATACTTGTTTTAACCTAGGCTCAGTTTTCTTGAAGACCAATCCAATCATATTTACTGTTATTTTCTTTTCACCTGGAAAAGTACCAGAAACGAGGAGTAGATAAAATAAAGGCAAGACAAACAACACATTTTTTAATTCTTGTCAATCTTATTTTGAATTTGGATTGATTATCAATGGGTTCAGCTCCAAAAATTAATCAATCACATTCTTGAGCTTGAACAACTAGCTAATTCTCATATATTTACCATCACTTATGTTAGAAAAATTAGTCTGACCTCAAATCTGAAGTTGAAACAATTTCCAATGATAAATCGTGTATTCGTGTTATATGCTAGATCTCCATGCTTACAATCAAACTCAAACTATCATTGGCAATATGCCTTGGGCTCCAATCCCTGAGGAGGTGTTTAAGAAATATTAGATGAACACATTTTTATTATTAATTGCATGGTACCTTACACAGGCTACCAATGTAACAGTTAATACCTCTGTGAGACTTTCAACTCTGTGTTTGTTTATCATCAGCTAATGTAAGATGTAATAGTAATAAATTAAATCCTACTTTGGCTATAGACAGGTTTGGCAAAAGTTATGAATTTTCTCTAATATACTATGCTTCTATTCATCTCTCAGCTTTTGTAAGAACAATACCCTAGATCCAGCTTTGATCAAAGGGAAAATCGTTGTCTGTGAACTTCAAACGATATTTGATGACCGTAATGAAAAGGCTAGTGTCGTAGAACAAGGTGGTGGTGTTGGATTAATACTAGTTGATCCAATTGCCACAGATATCGGCTTTCAGTTTTCAATACCAGGTACAGAGATCAGCATTGAAGAAGCAGAAAGGCTCCAAGCATATATGGCTTCACAACAGTAAGTTGGAGTTTCATGCATGTTGACATTATACAAATTATTTATTACAGAAATAACATAATGATTCCTCTGTCAAATACTTACTCGTTTGATTGTTACAGAAATCCAGTGGCTAGAATAACCCAGACAGTGACAATTCTGCCCACCAAACCAGCACCTCAAATGGCAATGTTCTCATCAATGGGACCTAATGTCATCAGTCCAGATATAATTAAAGTATGAATTCCTTAAAAGTATAAATTTATGCTATTTCACAAGCGAGAATTTCTTATAATGAACCTTATAATTCCACTTTCTGATTTCAGCCAGATATAACAGCACCAGGAGTGAATGTTCTTGCAGCATGGTCTCCATTTGCCACTGAAAATACTGCTGGAAGATCAATTGACTACAACATAATTTCTGGCACTTCAATGGCATGCCCACATGTGTCTGCACTCGCTGCCATTGTTAAATCATTTCAACCTTCATGGAGCCCAGCAGCCATCAAGTCTGCAATAATGACCACAGGTAACTTTCAACTAAAAAAAAAAGCTGAAAAAATAAAATTAAAAACAACATGCTTGCTCACCGTTTCGTGTAATAATCTCTTTATGAACAGCAACAATTCACGACAATACTGGAAGCTTCATTAAAAGACATCCAAACGCCACTGAAACCTCACCTTTTGATTTTGGATCCGGGCATATCAATCCAGCAGCAGCAATTGACCCTGGGTTAATTTACGATTTTGATACAAGCGACATTATTGATTTTCTCTGCAGCACTGGTGCAAGCTCTACACAGCTGAAAAACCTCACTGGTGAGACAACATATTGCAGAAACACTACTAAATCCTCATATGATTTTAATTATCCATCAATTGGAGTCTCCAACATGAGAGGAAAAATATCAGTGCACAGAACAGTTACATATTATGGTGAAGGACCTGCTGTTTACAAGGCAAAAGTAGACTACCCAGCTGGTGTAAATGTTTCAGTCATGCCTAATAAACTCAGCTTTGAAAAAATGGGGGATAAAATGTCATTTGTGCTAAATTTTACACCTTACAATACAAGTAACGGAGACTTCGTGTTTGGGGCTCTGACATGGACTGATGGAATCCATGTGGTTAGGAGTCCTATCGGTCTTAACATACTTTCTCTCTAGGAGACGTATTAATGAATTGCAAGTCACTTAGTCATGATACAGTAATACCATGTTCTTTTGATCATCATTGCAATTATAATACACTAAATGGTTCTGAGGTACTTTGGGCCAGTTGCCCATGTATTTGTTGCTGAACTTTTCTTTATTAAATGTAAACATGTTTCTTGAAGTGATATATGATATCAAATTCATTTTATTTACGGTTAAAGTGAACCAAAACAATTTATGATCAATAAAAAGAGAGAGATAACATAAGGCGAAATGAACAACTTAAGACGAGATAAAGATGTTATTCAATTTTAGCCAATCATTAAGTAGCTCAAAGTAGCGGTAATGGACTTTAATGGTGATGATGATGAATATCTCACAATACAAGAATAACACAGAGTTTAAAATCCAGATCCTATAAGACTTCAGTTCTTTTTGTTTGAACAATTCTATTATTTCTGATTACACGATTTTCTGCAATTATATAAAATAAAAAATGTGCACTTTTAACACTGTCAAGATATATGAGCATAATTTTAAGTATTTTGATTAGTAAAACCAGAGAATTCACATGAGATTCACTTAATTGAATTCTCCTAAATTCCAAAATGATAACATAAAGGCTTACTGTTTATACCTTCAACTATGCTTGAAGTGATTTAAATTTTAAAGAACTAAATGAAAACATCAAACTGATATCAGAAAGAAAATCCTCTATTTATGTCCAACCAGGAAGAATAAATACCATATAAAGAACAGGAAATAAACTGCAAGCAGAGTATAATTGTTTAACGTCTAGCTCACGGTGCCAAATTTGAAGGCTGGTTGTAAATTAACTTATAAATTTCACAGGCAACCTGGAAGTCCGTACCTGGTGTCTCATCAAAGAGCTACAATATGATCTCACTTATAAAGTTGTTGGAAAATCTTTAATCTCTAAAATGTCACCAATAATCCCCACAAGAGCATAAGCCGTCACTAAAGTGATGGAATCTATTTGAATCCCTTACAATAATTTCTCTCCCTTCTATTTTTGAAATTAGTTTGATCACCGTATGGCAGTCACCACAAACCCTAAGATTCTTTATGATCCGTATTGGAATGCCATAAGATACTGAAATTAATCCGAAGGCAATAGCCAGCCTCTCACTGTGCCGAGAAAGGATGGCTTCTTTTTGCTCCTCTTCTATATCATGGAGTACATAATTTGTATCTGGCTGATATCCTGCATCCCTCAAACGAACACTTAAATCACCAAGTTTATTATAAATTTGATCTGATAAAGGATGTGAAACATCACCAGCCACAAAAGAGTGTGTCTTGTTCTTCACTTCAATCCAACTATATCCCGTTTCTTTTTTAACTTTCCTCTCGTCCATCAGTTTTCTCACTTTTGCTCTGTCTCTCCAGTGTCCAGAAACAGCGTACAAATTAGCTAACAGGACATATGCAGCTGAGTCCTGAGGTTGACATGAAATAAGCTTTTCAGCTGCAAGTTTCCCAAGCTCCAAATTTCGATGAACTCTGCATGCAGCCAATAGAGTACGCCAAACAGTTGCTCCAGCAGGAAACGGCATTCCATCAATTAGAGCAACAGCTTTATCTAACATCCCACCTCTGCTATACAGATCAACCATACATGAATAGATCTCCATTGTGGGAGAAATGTGAAGATCATCCACCATCAATTTGAAATACATTTCACCTTCATTAACCAGACCCGCATGAGTGCAGGCAGAAATGACACCAATAAATGTGATCTCATCCATTTCCAAGTTTCTCTTCTGCATTTCCTTAAAGACATTTAGTGCCTTTTCCCCATAACCATGTTGTGCATATCCCGTGATCATCGAGTTCCAAGAGACCAAGTCTCTTTCCTGCTGCCCCTTGAAGACTTCATTGGCACTCTCAATATCCCCCTTTTTTGCATACATTGTAACAAGGGCACTGCTTACAATCAGGGTGTTATCACAACCATATTTGATTGAGCTTCCATGAAACTGTTTCCCTTGATCTGCAGATGCTGTCTGTTTGGCACATGCATTTATCATAGTAGAGAAAGTATATTTATTTGGCCTCACACCTTCCTCAGCTAACTGGCCGAAAATTTTAACAGCTCCTTCAGTATCCTCTTTTTGAGCATATGCAACTAACATTGCAGACCATGCAACAACATCCTTCTCTTCTATTTGCTTAAAAACTTTTGCAGCATCATCAGTCTTTCCCATTTTAACATATGCATCAAGCAATGCTGTTCCTACTGAAGATGAGTTTTCATAATTGGTTTTGACGATTTCTGCATGCATTTGAGGCAACGAATTAACTGGAAGAGCTCCAAGTATTGTAGAATAAGTGTAATCATTAGGTCTCACTTCCTCTCTCCGCATTTGGAGGAACATCTCAATTGCTTCTACGGTTCTCCCATTCTTCAAGTGTCCTCCAATTATTGCAGTCCATGATACTACATTGTGAACTGTATCCTTCACCGAGAACATCTTCATTGCATCATCCATCTCAAAACCTTTCATGTAGCACACCATAAAAGCCGTTCTAATCTTGTCAAAACATTCAAACCCACTCTTGATAGCCTGACAGTGAATCTGTCTGGCCAAACCCAATTCTTTAAGGTTAGCACACAACTTAACAACGGTGGCAAAAGTTGTTTCTGTGAAATTTACACCTGCAAACGTCATCCAACTAAACAGCTCAAGAGCGTCCAACTCAAGCCCATTCATAATAAGACCTGCAATCATCCCATTCCAAGAGACTGAGTCCCTACACTCAGTGCCATCAAACACATATCTAGCCTCTGTAATCATTCCAGATTTCGAATACAAACTAACCAGCGCGTTCCCCACAACCCGATTTGAATCCAAACCGTTCTTGATTGTCATGCTTTGCAATTGAGCTCCAACCTTTAGTGCACCTTCATCTGCCAAAGCTCCGATAACTGTTGAAAACGTGAAAGGGTTTGGCTCGATTCCCTCGAGTTTCATCGCACCAAAAACTTCTATAACCTTTTCAATCATCCCTTTGTTAGCATACCCTGAGAGTAGTGAAGTCCAAGTCACTACGTTCTTCACTTTGATCTCATCAAACACTTGCTTCCCGTCATCCGAATTTCCATTCTTAACATACATATCAACAAGCGAAGTTCCAACACTAACATCCTCAAAGAACCCAGTTTTAACACACTGACTATGTACTTGTCTACCGAAGGAATGATTCTTCAAGCTTGTGGAGACCTTTAGTATACAAGAAAGGCTACTCCCATCTACTAAAATACCTGCCCGATTAACCAATGCATAAGTTGTTAATGCTTGTTGGTTGGAACCAATGCGCGAGTACTCGAAGAGCAAGCGGTTGTAATACGAAATATCGCTCTGAATAATTTCATCGAACGGGTTATGTGCATGCACATGTGCGCAGTTAAACTTAGTTAGGTCATCATAGTTTCCAGAATCCACTGAAACGGAAGGAGTGTGAGAGAAATGAAACGCTTGAAATGAGATAGAAATTTTGGACAAAGATTTGAGGTTCCTTAAAGGTGTGCCAACAATCATGGTAGTTCGTAGTGAATTGTCCCAAAAAAACTGGAACAAATTAAATTCAACTTAAGAAACGATAAAATTAAACAGAAGAATTACAGTAAATTTTTGCAATTTGTAACATTGAGCGGTCGATTTTGTTGGAAGAATTTGGAACATTGTTAATGTTGCCGGAATTGCGTTGAAGAGCAAGAAAAGAACCGATTTTTGAATTTACCGGGGGTGCGCGAAATAAAAATGTCAACGAGACAAGTGTAAAGTCCATGCCGTGGGGTATTTTCACCCTCCTCTCGCAATCCTTTCTTTACTTTATTTTAGCAAATTTATTTATATAGTGTAGTTTTGAAATGAAATGTTGTAAATGGAGTAAAAATGGGTATGATTTTGAAAGTAAGTATAAGTGCAACTATTGGTCAAAACATTAGATTAGAAAGGAGTGTTTGTTGTCTTGTCACTCTCAGCAGGCCCCCAACAATCTCTAACATAAGCGGGTCTGGCTGACATAAGCGAGGGTCTGGCAGGCACGCCTATGTCGCTGGTTGTAGTTGTGCTTACTTTCAAAATTGTCTCCATTTTTATTATATTTGCAATATTCCATTTCAAAACTATAATATATAAATAAATTTGCCCTTTATTTTAGATTTATTTATACTTTTCGTTTATAATTTTTTAATTTAATTATAAAAATTATTTTTCACACACAAAAATTAAGAAAAGTAAAAATAATGATAAAGTTAATTCAACTTTATTAAAGTGATGAAACTAAAAGTATTGTTTAAGAAAAAATAATTGCATAGAAGGTGGTAAATAAGTGAAAATTTTGTAGGCATGAGTTGTGAGCCTTGTGATAAACTTCTTTTTTGAAGTGTAAAATTTAATGTAGAACAAACAAAAAATAATGTGTAAACTAGTAAATTATGATAAATTAATGTATAGTATAGTATATGTAAAATCCCTACACGGAATGGGCGAGACCCATTTCTTCGTAATTTTTCTCATCCTCAATTTCAAAAGAAAGAAGGGATTTTTCACCCTACTAAAGGACATATCGTTGCAGGATATGTGTTATTCTCGCCCAACTATTTAACCTAGTTCAAAATATTTTTAATTTAGATTAATTATTTTTTTAAAACTTTAAAAATAGACTTAAGAGCATTCATAATGGGAGTAGAAGTCCCATGTGGATTTCTACTCCTAGCTCAAATGAAGGGTAGAAGGGATTGGGGGGAGATGATGAGGAGGAGAGAGAGGAGAAATTGAGCAGAAGTTCTTCTACTCAAGTAGAAGTAAAAAATTAGGAAAAAAAAAGAGTGGAATAGAGGAAGAGTGAATAATGTATGAAGAAAAAAAGAGAACAATTTGAATAGTGTAACTCACTTGCAAGGGCTTAATTTGGTCCCAACTATTTTTTATTTGTATTATTTTTTTTTGGGTAGAATGCATTGTAGAGGTATAAATTTTTTAAGATAGAAGTAAGAAACTTTTGAGGTGGTACACAGGGGCGGACCCAAGATTCTGGGTTAGGGGGGCCCGATAATTATAGTTCTATAATTAATAGTTCACAATATGTTTACAGAATTACCCCTAAAAAACAATATATATTTTTACAAAATTACCCTTAAAATTTTGCTCATAATTACATTTTCTTAATATGCATGTTTACTTATCTAAGTATAAGTCTGATTATAATAAAATTAGGTATTTTATATTTTAACATTGATATATCAATATATACCTATATTGTTAAACATCTCAAAAATACATATACATGCTTTTAATGTGTTAAAATCTAGAACTATCTCCTATAAATTACAAAAATCGTCTACAAGTTAAATTTTGTTGCTAGTTGCTTCTTAATATATTCTAATAGATTATTTGTAATATTGAGACAAAATAGTGTTTTTAATTTGAATTTTTAAATTTTCAACGATATTGAGATTAATTGGATAATATTCTTGATATGTGAATATTTTTAAACCAAAATTAGATAGTACGTATACAACTTATTAGACTAAAAAAAAGTACTCCTAAATTTCTATTTTATGTCCGTTTAATTTTTTAAAATTATTTTTATCAAATACAAAAGAAATTGAGAATAAAGGTATTTTCTCACTTTTGGGCCAATCCATTTCATTTTAATTTGTGTTTCTCTCACTTTTAGACCCATTGTTTTGTTTGGGTTGAATTTCATGATTGTAAATGAATATATACTTAATAGTTAATACTACATACTAAATATATACTAAAAAAAAGCAAAAGGTTGAGGGGGCCAAGGCCACCCCCTGCATATATGTGGTTCCGCCCCTGATGGTGGTACACATGTGTCAAACTTAAAACCCAAAAATCATCATCCATCCTGTGATGCTTTAAACGAGTGTTAAAATGTTGTCTTCAAGCTTTTCCTGTTTTTCTTCAACTTTGCCAAGGGTTTTTGATCTACCACTTATATTTTTTTTTGGCTGAAAAGGGTACTTCGGTCATGTCACACATGTTTCTTCAAATAATAAAAATGATGGGTGATGAACTAATTAATTATGAGGGTGTAAATAATCGTGTCTTATGATTATGTGCGAATAAACATGTACAAGGCCCACCTTGTGCAATTTTAATTTATTTTTAATATAATTATTAATTTAAGTTTAAAATTAAAACTTTTAAATTATGCTTGAACTAATAATTTTTATTATATTAAATAATATTTATTTTCATCATTTTTTTCTAATTCTTTTAATATGACTATAAAACCTGAACTTCTTGTTTAAAATTAAATGAGATGTTTGAGGTGCATTGTACTACAAGTACATTGCACACAAGTATTGCCCCATTGAACTAAAATTTGAAGAACTTATTGGTAACTTAAAATTCCTGTCTTTGTGTGTACATTGGAATTCCATTAAATTTATTTTCTCTCTTTTCAAATCTCTGAATTCAGAAACAATTTCAAACCACTTAAAAGAAAAAAAAGCGATTTATTTCAAATCCATCAATTTACCTAAAACAAAAACACAATGAACCTCCCACCATAAATTTATACATCCACAAATTCTTGAATACAAAAAGCAAGTTATACAGATAACCAAACACACTTTTGATTGTATTCGAGAGAGATTAATATTTTGACAGCAGAAATTCTTGCTGTCTTATGTCTTTTTCTAAGGTAAGTAATTTTTATGAACTTGTTGATACTCTTTCGTTATTCAGCCCTTTTTTCAGTGTTTGCTTCACTCTGAATCTACAAGAAAATATTCAAGAAATTTCATACTAACTCAAAATTTTCATCTTTCTTTCTGTTCTTTCGATAAAATTTATGCCCCAATTTATTAACCGACACAAACTCATACTAGGGCTTTTCTCACGCTGCTACCAAAATTTCAACTTTTTCCCCGTTTGCAAATTACAATATCTTTTTTTCACTAATTATTTCATAACAATTACTTGAAACTTTTCCCTCCCTCCTTTTCACCCGCCCCTCTTACTCAAATTAGCTAAGTTACACTCCAAATTACCGAATTCGAATTTCACAAGATTTTTCAAGAAACAGTTTGAGGTTAATTCTGGGTTTTAGAGAGCCCCAATTTAGGGTTTTGGTGGCTTTTTCTGTAATGAGAATCTGTTTGGGTTGCAAGGCATGAAGTGGGAGTGATGGGTTTTGAGGGGTTTTAGTTGCAAGGCATGACTTTTGATGGGTTTTAGTGATAAAACAGGGAGAAAGAAAGATAACTAAACCCTTATTTTTTCTTTCTTTAAAATATCTAGGCCTTAAGGTGAAGATTCAGTCCAGTGGCGAAAGATGATTGCGGAGAAACCTAGTTGGATTAAGCATAACGGCACACAGATTTTCTCAATTGATATTCAACCTGGTGGCCTCAGGTTTGCCACTGGTGGTGGTGATCACAAGGTATTTTCTTTTACTTCTAATATAGTACTATCTTGTTTTCTCCTCCAAGATTTTCATTTTAATTCGTATGACTGGGAATGCAGACTTTTAGATTTATCAATGTGGCATGGAAACACGTTAAAGTTTTCTAGAATGGCGTTTTAATAGTGAATAAACAGTTCTTAAGCAGTGAATGCTTGTGACCTGTGCTAGCATCTACCAGAATCATTGTTATTATTTAGAGCTTTTTGTTAATCTTGGACCAACAAGTATGAGGAAATTTTGTGCTGAACAACTAGTTTTGTCTCTTTGAAACCCTCGTCTGTAATCAAACTCACTCTGCGAATCAGTGTCAATGGCGGGTTCAGAATTTTGAATTTGGGTGTACGATCAATTATAATTTTGTAATCACAGTAAAAAAAAAAAAAAAGGTAGAAGATTATTATTTTCCTTTTTTGTACAATACATAACAGTGTGGTTTTTTTCAAGTTGGGGGTACAAAGTCAAGTGTAGATCTGCCAGTTATCAGTCTGCCCTGTTGGGGTTGCTGTGTTTTATTCTTGATATATGGATTGTAATTTCTCTAACCAAACGGGCTATTAAATGGTGAAATTTTAGATGTGTTCATTTTATGACGTAGATTTAGGTAGTTGAGATGTGTATAACTCTAGATACGACATAATTCACTGTTGAGCCTGTGGTTTCCGTGCTTTGGGATTAAGTTACATTTGTAGTTTTTGACATCAATTATTTATTATCTCTATGATACTTCCTTTGCTTAGATTTTAGATTTCTTTACTCCGAAATAAAGTATTTTTGTCGAACTTTCAGGTTCGCATTTGGAACATGAAATGTGTTGGCAGGGAGATGAGGAGCGATGATTCAGCGTCAAAACTTCTAGCAACCCTGCGTGACCATTTTGGGTCTGTAAACTGTGTTAGGTGGGCTAAGCATGGAAGGTATATTGCATCTGGATCAGATGATCAAGCTATTCTTGTCCATGAGAGAAAGCCTGGATCTGGAACCACAGAGTTCGGCAGTGGAGAACCACCTGATGTTGAGAACTGGAAAGTTACTATGACTTTGAGAGGACACACAGCCGACGTGGTAATTAAAGTTCCATTAAGATATATTTTTTTTCTTGCCTAATGTTGGTATCTTAAAGCGTTTAGGAGTTGCCACTATTTATAAGTAATAATTAATTGTTTGTGTGGTCTAATCGATGTGTATTTTGTTATATGCCTAAAGTAGGTAGATCTCAATTGGTCTCCTGATGACTCAACATTGGCTAGTGGGAGTCTAGACAATACCGTTCATGTTTGGGACATGAGTAATGGCTTATGCACTGCAGTTCTGCGAGGTCACTCCAGTCTGGTCAAAGGTGTAGCTTGGGATCCCATTGGTTCATTCATAGCAAGTCAATCGGATGACAAAACTGTCATAATTTGGCGAACAAGTGACTGGACCCCTGCTCATAGAACTGATGGTCACTGGGCTAAATCTGTAAGTTGACAAATCACAGTGGAGCGCGCGCACACACACACACATATGTATTGTAATCTTCTACCTGCTGAATTTGGAATTTTTGTGTTTTCAGCTTGGCTCAACTTTCTTTAGACGGCTTGACTGGTCACCTTGCGGCCATTTCATAACTACTACTCATGGTTTTCAAAAGCCCAGGCATTCTGCACCTGTTCTTGAGAGAGGGGAATGGACTGCAACATTTGACTTCTTAGGACATAATGCGCCAATTATTGTTGCTAAGTTCAACCATTCAATGTTCAAGAAGAGTCTCTCCAATTCCCCGGGCATAAAAACTGCATCAGTTGGTTGGGCTAATGGTTCTGCAAAGTCTGAAGGAAAAGATTTACCGCCGTATAATGTTATTGCAATAGGAAGTCAGGACCGTACCATAACTGTTTGGACTACAACAAGTCCTCGACCTCTCTTTGTGGCTAAACATTTCTTTTCTCAAAGTGTGGTGGATCTCACATGGTAACCTTTTTATTAAACACCTGCAATTTCCTACTCCTGAACATAATTTGTCTTTGTTATTGAGCTGCATCCTTTGATTAATCTTCAATTTTGCATGTGAGTGCAGGAGCCCTGATGGTTACACATTGTTTGCTTGCTCCCTTGATGGGACAGTGGCAACATTCCATTTTGATGTAAGCGAAATTGGACAAAAGTTAACTGATTCTGAATTAGAAGATCTGAAAAGAAATCGCTATGGCGATGTAAGAGGTCGGCAGGGAAACTTAGCTGAGACTCCAGCACAATTATTGCTTGAAGCAGCATCTGCGAAGCAAAATCTGAGTAAAAAGACAAATACAGCTATCCCAGAGAGTCGGGCATCTCTAAAACCTTCTGTTGATTTAGTGGTTACAACAAAAACTGATAAGGCTACTGTAAATGCTGGAAAGAAGGCTGAAATCAGTGATGAGTCAAATAAGGTAGTTGCAGCTCGAATGTCAAGTCCTGTAAAGCAAAAAGAGTACAGACGTCCTGATGGTCGAAAGAGGATAATACCAGAAGCAGTTGGAGTAACTGCCCATCAGGAAAGTGCCTCCATTGGTGCTCAATCTGAAGCTCTCAATTTCCCTGTGAAATCCTTGGATCATAATAAGGATAATAATAATAATACAGTGACATTTGCTGATACTGGTACTAGAGAAGGATCCACAAGGAAACCTATTAGTGGCAGTGCTGATTTGAAAGAGCGTTCTGGTGTCACAGCTAGAGCCTCTATTAGTGAGAGCTTGATCATTGAGAAGGTTCCAGCTAATGGAAGTCAAGAAACAAACAATAAAGTTGAGAAGATTGGTCATCTATCTTCTGGTAGTGTTCTTTCAATACGAGTGTTTGATAAGAAACAAGGGGAAGATATAATACCTGTTTGCTTGGAAGCTCGTCCAAGAGAGCGTGCAGTTAGTGACATTGTAGGGGCAGGCAACACTTTTATGATTAAAGAAACAGAAGTTTCTTGTATGAGGGGGTCTCAGAATCTTTGGTCTGATAGGATCTGTGGAAAAGTCACTGTCTTGTCTGGAAATTCAAACTTTTGGGCTGTTGGCTGTGAAGATGGATCCATCCAGGTCAGTTTCTTTGAACAGCCTATTTCACATTGGTTGGAGGAAATAATTTGAATGGTTTTCAAGGATTAAAGTTACTTCTACTTCTTAACATAAGCTTTTTAGATAGTAACTAAGTGTTCTCATTCTTCCATATACCTTATGCATGAGTGGTAAACAGTAGACGGACAGCTGAAATGCTCATTAATAACCATATGAAGTGCTTCACAATGTACACGGAGTGGCTGAACTTGCATTTATAACCTATGCCATCTAGTGTCACCTGCATATAATTGGTTTGATGTGAGAGTCATCCGTAATATAGAATTATAGTATTCTTTTTCGATATTATCACAGCATGGTAATCATTTTACGAAATTTCTATGCATGACAATGATATTTCTGTCTCTCTTTTTTCATTGAGACAGTATCTCAGCGCCTATGAGTCTATGACCCATCTTAGTTTTGTGTCGCACATTTCATTTGTTCAGGATGTGATGAATATTAATTTTTATTTATTATGTTTATCCTTGAGAAGGTTTATACAAGATGTGGGAGGCGTGCTATGCCAACCATGATGATGGGCTCTGCAGCAGTATTTATTGATTGTGATGAATTGTGGAAGTTGTTACTCATTACAAAGAGGGGGTCCTTATATGTTTGGGATCTTCTTAACAAGAAATGTCTACTTCAGGATTCCCTGGTTTCTCTGATAACAACAGACCGGAAGTCCAACGGCAAGGATACCGGTAGGCCAAGAAATCTGTCCCGTTGACTGTAAAGCAGCATCGCATCTTTACAATCTAATTAATTGTATAAATCATATTGTGGATTTGAATATTTTCTTTTCTTCAGGTGCTATAGAAGTAATATCTGCAAAGCTGTCGAAATGTGGTTCTCCACTTGTTGTTTTAGCCACACGCCATGCATATCTCTTCGACATGAATCTCAAGTGCTGGCTGAGAGTAGCAGATGATTGTTTCCCTGCATCAAATTTTGCTACCTCTTGGACCTTAGGTTCAGCACTTGGTGGTGAGCTGGCTGCATTGCAAGTTGATGTACGGAAATTTCTGGCACGAAAACCAGGGTGGAGCAGGTATGTATGCTTTTTGAATCTTGGGTTCGCTTTTTGGTTCCGAAAATGAAAATTATTGCCTTCAAGGTTCATGCTCACTTCCCTTTCTGTACTTTCTTATGAAAAATCCTTGAACAAATACCACTTTCATTGACATTATTTTTTTCTATCTTATGATGAACTTCTATGATACTGGCTGAAGCTTTCCTAATCTCGTATAGTGATTAAGATCTTGACTATGTTATTAACAGACCTTGTTTGCCAATCCCAGCCCATTTTGGTAGCTTCATAAATTTACACCTTTTTATGTTATTATGCTTTGCATATGACATTCACCTTTAGTTATTATCATTGTGCAGAGTGACTGATGATGGGATGCAAACACGTGCTCATTTGGAAGCCCAACTAGCATCTGCATTGGCTTTGAATTCTCCCAACGAGTATCGCCAATGTCTTCTGTCTTACATTCGCTTTTTAGCAAGGTTTGCTTTGCCCTTTCCATATCTAAATGGTGACAACCATCTTTTGCAGCATATGGATGTTGGTTTCTCGTTCACACACTTATTTTCCTTCCTTCTTGTTCCTGTTTCCTGGTTTAAATGTTTTTGAATTTTTCCTCACCCTCAGGGAGAGCATTAAAAAAAAGCATTTCATTGATATGAACAAAAGCAGTTAATACTATACCTGTTTAATTAGCACCAGGTCATTCTCTCTTGTTACTTACTTGTACTAAATTTTGGTTGACTAGCATTGGTTGTATGTGTTCCCAGCAGACACACATTTTCTTGGTTTGGTTGAATTAATATTTTTTTTTGTTTAATGACCCTCTAATGTCTTGAAAAATTGCAGGGAGGCAGATGAGTCACGCTTGAGAGAAGTTTGCGAGAGCTTTCTTGGACCTCCGATTGGAATGACCGAATCTGGATCAGTTCTAAAAACACCAGAATGGGACCCTTCTATACTCGTAAGCCCTTTTTCTCAATTGATGATGATGAAACATATCCTTAGGGTTTTCTACTTCATGTTGCCCGGAAGATTCCTATGGTTACCTATGCATTAAAGGAATTGATTTGGTGAGAGGTTTCGAGAAAGCATTTCAATGTAGAGTGGATTTCAAACCACCTACATTATTTCCGATAGAGTTCAAAATAACAGTTAAAGGGCCATCTACAGACCCCATCCATTTCTCTTTTGTTGCCTAAGTCTTCTTAGAAGTTGTTACCCTGTGTCTCTTATTCTGTTATAAAATAAGTGAGTTTATACGTAAATATTTATTTATTTAACATGCACAATTAAATGATCCTTGAGTGCAAAAGAGGGCCAATCTGGGGGATATTGATTTTATCTGAGTTGATTAGATAAGTAGCTTAATAGTAGAGATGGCCTTGATGGCCTCGTTGTTATATAAATTGGTCAGATGTGGTTGATTTGCTTTGTTTGACGTTACAGGGAATGAATAAGCATAAGCTTCTTCAGGAAGATATTCTTCCAGCTATGGCTTTCAACAGAAAAGTTCAAAGACTGCTAAACGAGTTCATGGATCTCCTATCTGAATATGGCACCACCGAAACAATCAAGACTCCAACATCTGCAACCCCCCCATTGCTGCTGGCAAAAGATGCAATGGATTCCGATCCTCCAATAGATAATAAAACAACTTATGATCCAAATGAACAGAAGCCTACCGAAGAAGCAGTGGTTAAAGCAGTTGATACTGCCGATCAGATGGACACTGAAATGCCTACTAATACCGATCAGACAGAGAAAATGGATGTGGATAATCCCACATCAGAACAACCTGATACAGCTGCCCCATCAGCAAACGACATGGTTTCTTGACGTGCAATCAAATACCAAGGTGAGGAGGATTAACTATCTTTCTTTGGTCTATTGGATTTGATTATGTGCAATATACCAGCAACTAAGGAACTTGCATCCTTTTTGCTGTTAAATCCTTTTCACTTTAAGAGTTTTGACTTTTGAGCTAGATTTGTATGTGAAACCGATGGGGCCTCGATCAGGTTGTAAAGTAATTCGGGACTTGCTCTTCGCCTGTAGAATATCTTATACGCGTTTTTTTGCAGATTGCCGACCATTATGGGTTGGTGTAGTTGAGTTGCTTCTTATCTACTGTATATCTATCTGCTACCAACTTTGATTCTAGAGGCTCCTGTGGTTTTGGCCAAAAGGATCATTGATGTGGGAAGTTGTCCACTCAAACATGGCTTTCATTCAAATTCTAAAATTATTACTCTCTCCGTTCACCAAAAGTATGCTCGTTTTTTTTTATTTGTATGTTCATCAAAAGTATGTTCATTTCCTTTTATAGAAACAATAACTTTATTTTTACTTCACAACAATCCCATAACACCTCTATTTTATCTATTTTTTTTTAAATCTTTGCTCAATGGTATAAGCATATTTTTAGTGGATAGAGAGAGTATTATGAGTTTGGGCTAGGGTTGTAAATGAATCGAAGCGAATACTGCACTATTCGATTCGATTCGTGAAAATATTCGAATATTCGTATTCGTTTAATTTTCGAATGATAAATTCGATTCGATTGATTATTCGATACTATTTGATTCGATTTGAGTATTCGATTCGAATTTTTTAATACATATTTTAAAAATTATTTTTCAAGTATTCGATTTGAAATTGATTCGTATTCGATACTATTCGATTCGAAAATTTATGGAGAAATTTTTTAAAATAATAATTTAAATAATATTATAGGACATGAGACAAATATACATTTAAAAATATATTTATATATATATATATATTATAAATATAATCGAATACTTACGAATATTGAATTGAATATCATAATTTTGTATTTGTATTCATTTATTAAACGAAACAAAAAAAATATTTGTATTCGAATTTGAATCATAAAATTTTGAATACGAATATCAAAATTCGAATACGAATACCGAATCGAACGAAATTATTCGATTCGTTTACAACCCTAGTTTGGGCTACTGAAAATAAGGTTTAGTCTAATATTAACTGCTTTTGATCTTTTCTTTTACTTTTGTTTGAGATTGTAACAGTCTAATCAAAATTCGAGTACCGTTAAAAAATCTCGCCGGCGAATAGCCGGATATCTTCATCTTTTCACCTTTGTTGAAAAGAATGTTCTCCTCTGGTTTACCTTTTCAATTCCTTTTCATCTTGAAAAGCTTTTGAGATTATTTTCTTGTTTTTGGGATCATGCATTTAATGAAATGTTGGATATTTTAATACAAATTGCTTGTATTGAGGCTGTCTTGGTTTTGGCAAATTCGCCTAATCATTAGAGGTATTTCAAATTGGCAATCTCCTGAGAGGTGTGTGAGCTACACTTGCTTCTGCATTGGGGGTGTTAGGAACGCTGCAAGAAACCCTTTCAAATCCCTTCACGCGAGCATTCTTGGTTTTATAAATGAAAGGGTGTGATGTTGGCAAACATATCCAATACAAAATCTTTTTTTCAGATGGGCCAATGGTTTTGAAGAATATTGGTGGTTTTTTCACAAGAACCTGGGCTATAAATTGGGAAGGGAGGTTAGAAGGTTTGATACATCTTTTCATCTTCTTCCTCTTAGTCTACGATATTTCTTTTTTTCTTCGAAAAATGGCGTTGGCTATTCAGGAAAAGTTTAGTGAATGTTCAATTTCAGAGAAGGAAATAGCTAATACTGCTGTAGAAACAAGTGAGCTTGTTATTCCCACCTCTTCTGTAGCTTTAAAGTTTGTATCCCGTCGCTTTTTTAATGTCATTGAGCTTAAAAAATTGTTGCTATCAAGCTGGAAGATGATCACGTCTCTCACAGTCACTTCGGTGGGAGATGGTCTTTATGTAGTTGATTTTAACAAGAAAGCCGAGATGCAGGAGGTTCTAGACATGCAGCCATTGAACTTACGGCGTTCGCTCATGGTTCTTAAACCTCTCACCGGAGCGGAACGTTTTGCTGATATGAAGATGGATAGGGTACCGTTCTGGGTTCAGATCCATGGTCTTCCGGCACATGCAATGACAAAGGTAACAGGGGAAAAAGTTGGGAGCATTCTTGGGGAGGTGATACAAGTTAATGCTAAGGCAGGGCAGGTGGCATGGGGAGAATCTCTGAGAGTCCGTGTGCTTTATGATACGGAAGCACCCCTATGTCGTTTTTCGAATTTTACTGCTCATAATGCTACCACTATTATCTTTTTTCGATATGAAAGGCTTTCTGATTTTTGCACATATTGTGGTCATCTAACCCATTCTGCTAGAGGTTGTAGCAAGATCAGGGATCGAGAGGAGGACTGGATCGAAAATCATAGATTCTTTCCGGAATGGCTAAAGGCGGACAAAGTAAGAAGGCCAAATGCAGGTGACATGCAGGATTTCTCTAGGTTAACAGGTATTGATCTTGGTCAAACTACTCCTGTGGTATTGAACCAAGATTTGGGAGTTAGAGGAGAAGAAAGGGGTACGAATATCATTGCTTTGGAGGATAACACTTCCTCTGATTCTGAAAAAAGGAGAAGGGCAAAAGGTAAGGCAGTTATGCTGGATGAAGGTGTTAAGGAAATGTGGCAGATGGCTGAGCAGGAGGTGCTGGGCCCCCATTGGAACCTCAACGAAGAAGCACAGCCTTTACAAAATGAAAGAGAGGTAGTTAATACTTTTCAGGAGCTTATGACTAAAAGGGGTGAGGATGGAGCAGCAGAAAGTATGGCGACAGCACAAAAGGTTCCTAAAAAAGGTAATGTTCTTCAACCGCTTACATTTACAGTACCATTTGGATTTTATCACAGACTGTTCACTGAAGCTCTATTGGAAAATGATAAGGAAAATCGTAAGGGGTTAAGAATTATTCATCAAGTGGGTAGGGATTTTAAAACTTCTGATTTTGAGACTTATGAGGAGATTATTCATGAAGGAGAACACCCTTATGTTCCTATGCGTGAAGAAACGGGGCAGAATAATGTGGAACATGAACATTCTGAAGGGAACGGTGCAAGTTTTTCAATTCCGGGGGATATGAGGGCAGGGAAGAAAAGGCTTTGGAGAGATCACTCTGGTGACTTAGCTGATTTCATAAGGGCTGAGAAAGTGAGGCAAGAGATAGATGGTCTGTTCTTTTCGAAGAAGGCAAGAAGTATGCTGGAGACGTATGGATCGGAAATTTCGTTTCCGATGACGGCGGAGGTTGAGGTCACTCAATCCCGCCGAGATGAATGATACTTCTATGTTGGAACGCACGTGGGGTTTGTAGTGCACGTGCGTTTAGTAAGCTTAGGAAGTTGGTTTCATTGTATAATCCTTCGTATTTCTTTGTTTCTGAATCAAAATGTAACCAATCCTTTGCTGAAGTTCTTAGGGTTCGATTAGGGTTTTCCAATGTATTTTGTGTTAAAGCCTGTGGTTTAGCTGGTGGTCTTTTGTTTTTTTGGAATGAATCTCAAGTTTCTGTGTTGTCTTATTCACTTGGACATATTGATTGCTTAATCAAGGATTATATTGGAACATGGCGTTTTACGGGATTTTATGGTAATCCAGTGCCTCAAGAAAGAAATGCATCATGGGAACTTCTTAAAAGGCTGAAAAATTACCTGCCTAATCTTCCACATTCTTGGTTGATTGGGGGGGATTTTAATGAAATTTTGCATAATCATGAAAAGAGAGGAGGAAGAACTAAACCAGAAGGTAATATTGCTTTGTTCCATGATGTTCTAGTGCATAATGATCTTCAAGATATTAAGATGTCGGGTCCCAAATTCACTTGGCATAATCGAAGAAAATAGCCTTTTTATATAAAAGAGAAACTGGATAGGTTTTTAGCCACTGAGGAGTGGAGGGATTTATGTGAGTATTGTGAAGGTTCTTCATTGAGCTTTATGAGCACAGATCACAGGCCGATTATGATGAGGTTTGAAGCCCAAAGGATTACAAAAACCATAGGCAGGAAAGAGAGGTCATTCAAGTTTGAGAATTACTGGTTGAAGGAATCAGATTTCAAGAAGGTTATGTCTGTTGCTTGGAAAAAGTCAAGCTCTAACCTTACTCTTAATGACAACATGAAAGATTGTGGAGTAATGCTTCAGGATTGGGCTAAAAGGAAAGGAGGTACACTGAGCTGTAGGATTCAACAAGCTCAAAAACAAATTAATGTTATTCTGGATGATGAAGCAAATGTTCCTGATATGGGGAGAGTTGGTGAATTGGAGGATGGACTGGCAAAACTTAATTCTCAGGAAGAATGGTTCTAGAAACAGAGGGCTAGAGTGGCATGGCTCCAAGAAGGTGATCACAATACTAAATTTTTCCACTCTAGAGCTACTCAGAGGAAGAAAAGGAACACCACTAGACAGATTCAAGATAATAATGGTGATTGGAAGTTTTCAAAGAATGAGATTGAAGACATTTTTATGGCTTACTTTAAGAAGATATATGCTACAGATTCTCCTTCGAATGAAGCTATTAGAAGGGCAACTCAAAGTATTAAAGCAAAGATATCTGTGGAGAATTACTATGTTCTTGAAGTTCCCTTTTCAAAAATGGAGGTGCATAAGGCAGTCAAGGATCTTGCTCCATGGAAGGCTCCGGGTCCTGATGGTTTTCCAGCTTCATTCTATCTTCAAAATTGGAACATCATTGGTGAGGATATCTCTAATGCTATTCTAGATATACTTAATGGACAGGGAGAAGTCAGTAAGTGGAATCATACTATCATTTCACTTATCCCTAAAGTAAGCTCTCCTGCTTCACCTCAACAATTCAGGCCTATTAGCTTGTGCAATGTCTTTTATAGGATACTTGCAAGAACAGTGACTAATAGATTGAAGGGAGTTTTGAATGATCTTATAGATTCTCATCAAAGTGCTTTTGTGCCAGGCCGAATCATTACTGATAATATCTTGGTGGCCTATGAAGGAATGCATTTTTTGAGATCCTCTAAAAGCAAAGTGGGTTATGCAGCTTTGAAAATTGATATGTGCAAGGCATATGATAGGATTGAATGACCCTTCCTTATGAAAATTCTTCAAGTTATGGGCTTCCCTAACAAATGGGTTGAACTTATTTTGAAATGTGTTTCCTCTGTTTCTTATGCCATTAATATTAATGGTGATAACACTGAGGTATTCAATCCAACTAGAGGTTTGAGGCAAGGTGATCCTTTGTCTCCATATCTGTTTGTCTTATGTGCCCAAGCTTTTTCCTCTATGCTCTCTTCTGTGGTGGATTCAAAGCAAATATCTGGTATTAGAATTGCTAAAGGTGCGCCCATTCTCTCACACTTATTCTTTGCAGATGATAGTCTCCTCTTTTTTAAAGCAGCCAAAACAGAAACTCAAGCTGTGGTGAATTGTATTTATGCATATGAAAAGGCTTCGGGTCAACTGGTGAATATAGATAAATCTTCCATCATTTTTAGCCCTTCAACAAGCCAAACTACTGTTGATCAATCTAAACGTATGTTGGGCATTAGATCATCTCAGGGATACGACTTTTACCTTGGTCTCCCTACAATCATTCCTAAAGCAAAAAGATTGAAGTTTGGTTACCTTACTGACAGAATTAGACAGAAGGTGCTATTATGGAAGCACAAATCTTTCTCAGAAGGGGGAAAGGAGGTTTTAATCAAAGCCGTATTACAAGCATCTGCCTCTTATGCCATGTCATGCTTTCGTGTGCCCGTAGCGGTTTGCTCAGATATGGAGAAGACTATAGCAGGGTTTTGGTGGGGTGATGAGGAAATGGGGAAGAAGAAACACTGGAAGAATTGGTTGGATATATGTAAGACCAAGAGTGATGGAGGCATGGGTTTTCGCAGTCTTACTCTTTTTAATAAAGCTCTTCTGGCCAAGCAATTATGGAGAATCATTACTAAGCCAAACACTCTGTTAGGTAAGATCTTTAATGCAAAATATGTTAGAGGCTGCAGCTTGTCAGATTTGGAGATTGGATCGAATCCCTCCTTTGTGTGGAGATCCCTGGTTTGGAGTAGTAACTTACTTGAAGAAGGAGCCCGTTGGAGAGTAGGATCAGGTAATGCAATAAGAATTTTTAAGGATCGATGGGTTCATGGCACAGAAGGTGGAATGATCAAATCAACAAGAGCTAGTGCTTCAAATGTGAATAGGTTCTTACTTAAAGATGGAAAGTGGAACGAACCTCTCGTTAGAGCAGCTTATCTTGATTTTGAAGCTGATCAGATTCTTAATACTCCAACTTTCGGTATTAATAATGATGATCAACTGTTTTTGCCACTTTCTTCTAATGGTATTTATTCAGTTGCTTCAGGTTATTCATTGGCCATGAGAAGTTTTTTGAAGGAAAGGGATGGCTTCAAGGAAGGCTCCTCTAAACATCAGCCTCTTGCCAAGGTTTATGAAGTACTATGGAAACTTCAATTACCACCAAAAGTAAGAATTTTTTGTTGGAAGGTCGCGCAAAATATGATCCCATCAGAAGGTAATTTAGCTTATCACCATGTTCCCATTAGCTCGATTTGTAGTTGTTGTGGGGCTTTTATAGCTGACACAATGCACTGTATATTCAAATGTGTTTTTGCAAAAAAAACATGGAAAGAGGTGGGGCTTTGGAATGAAGTGAGAAATGCAATTCATGGCAGTGGATTGGATTTCATAGGCTGGTGTGTGATGTTCATGAAACAGGAAGTAATGTCATTGGTTATCATGGTAGCTTGGGCCATTTGGAAAGAGAGATGCCACTTTACTCATCAAGAGGTCTATGGACATGGTAATGTTGATAAAGGATTGAGCTTTAATGTCAGATGGGCCTTATCATATTGGCATGATTTTCAACAGATGAGAAATTTTGGTAGTTCAGAAGCGGAATTCAGCACTAAGCAAAAAGAATTATGCATGGGTATCAAGCAAGGTAATGAACTCTTTACGGATGCAGCATATAATATGGATCATAATTTCTTTGCTGCTGGCTGGGTTATTGTCGATTCCAGCTCTCGGATCATACGTGCAGGAGCTCAACGGATGGATTTTCCAGGGTCGGTATGTGGCGCTGAACTCAAGGCTATAGCCATTGGTCTTCGAAAAGGTAAGCAACATAATATTCAAATCAATGGAATTCGGACGGATTCTATGGATGTTATTAGTGCACTTGAGAAGGAAGAACAATTAGGCTCTTTGGAACAAAGCTATGTTAGGGATGTTAAGGATTTACTTCGTCAGGAGTACATATGGGATTGGCAACATGTTCCAAGAGAGTTCAATCATATGGCTCATAATCTGGCCCAAAGCTCTATTAACACTTCATTTCCTCAGGATTGGAATGAGGCTGATTTCCCACAATTCTACAAGGATAGGTTTACTCTTAACACCCTTTGAGGAGTGTTTGCTTTTTCCCTTGTAATATTGTCAAAAAAAAAAAAAAAAATCAAAATTCGAGTACCTCTTGTACTCCTTACTTAATGAATTTTTTTTTGCTGATCAAAAAAAAAAAAAGTAATATTAATAAAAATAATTTAATTTGTAATATTACTAATTTCTGTAAAATTTTAATTCATTTACAATAAATAATCTTTTATCGATTTATTGATATTTAATATCGTTGGGATATGAGCAATGAACATCAACGGGAAAGTGTCCCACCCCATGTCATAACATGATTTCGTACCCGTTATTAATTAATTTTATGTATTTTAATGAACATCGATTATTATATATTAATTGATTGGTGCTTTGTGTGCAAGCAACACTTATAGAGTCGTCTTTATAATTGTCAATCAAATCTAGGTGATGCAATTTTGGACACGATACGATATCACGACACGAATTCGACACAAAAATTGCGGATTAGTAGGGGTGAAAACGGATCAGATATTTCCCGACCGATCCGGAACCGTATCCGGTCGGATACGAATTCGGTATAAAAATTTAGTATCCGGGCGGATACGGATTCGGATACGGATAGTTGGCTTCGGATTCGGATTCGGAATACATAAGATCCGACCGTATTCGAGTTTTCCCATATTTTATCGGATATTATCCGGATAATAAATTCGGATACCCGGATTTTTTAATATATTTTATTTTATATTTTATATTAATTTTATTAAAGCTCTATTATAACTTATAACATTATTGGGCCTTATTAAAAACTAAAAAGTGGTGCACAAAAACTTATATGCAATATTGCATACATGCATTTTAGTCATTCACACACATGTTTTTTATAAATACACCCACAAGCTTAATTCACACACATTTTTTATAAATACACCCACAAGCTTAATTCACACACACATTTTTTATAAATACACCCACTGACAACTCAATTCACACCCATGCTTTTTATAAATGCACCCACTGACAGAAATTGAACATGGTCGTCTTCTCCGAGCAGTTTTCGGTCACCTCAGGCCGCGGTCGGACGCTGCAATTTACGATGACCTTAATCCTTAAATATTTTATATTTCTTTAAATATTCTTTAATAATAATTATTATGGGTCAATGTTATTTTGTATTACGTGCAATAATATATCTTACTACATGTAATACTATATGTTACTATATACTCCGTATTATAATATGGGTTACTTAATCAATAAAAAAAATATAAAAATATAAAAGAATCAGTATTACTATATAAAATTGTGTTATTACTACATAAAAAATTATATGTTACTACATACTACAGTTTGAATTACTACATTGAATAGACGTTTGTTACTATATGTAACTTTATCAAATTATCTAATATTTTTCGCATCATCCTACAATAAAACCTTTTGTATTACAACATGATTATTGTGTTTACTACATTCGATAATATATGTTACTACATATTATAATGTGAGTTACTACATCAATAAAAACACTAGAAAAAACGTGTTACTAAATAAAAGAATTTGTATTATTATATAAATAGTTTGTGTTATTACTACATAAAATAATGTGTATTACTACATATTACAATTTGAATTACTACATTTAATATCCCGCGTTCGACAATAAAATAAAAGATAAAAAAATCACAAAAACGAGTAAAATAAACGGATTAAAAATTTCGAATTAAGTTGTTAGTGGGTGTATTTATAAAAAATGTGAGTGAATTAAGTTTGTTGGTGTATTTATAAAAATTGTGTGTGTGAATTAAGCTTGTGGGTGTATTTATAAAGAACATGTGTGTGAATGACTGAAATGCATATATGCAATATTTCATACAAGACTAGCCCAAAGTGGTGATGTTTACAAAGGATATATTTTGATGATTTCATGTTTGTTGATTTTTTATATGTTTCAATCACATTTTGATGATTTCCATTTGAAATATATTATCCGATTATAGTTATTCGAATCCGGCCCGGATTCGTCCGATATCCGTTCCGTATTCGTATACCGAATATTCCGAATTCGTATCCGAATCCGACTTTTCCGTATCCGACTCCGAATTCGAGAAAAAAATATGGTTTAGGATACGGTATAAGCACTATCCGTCCGTATCCGATCCGTTTTCACCCCTACGGATTAGTGTTTGGTCTTATTGAATTCGTGTCGACCCGTTAAGCAACACGATAATGAAACAATAATTTTTTATATTTATGTAAATATATTACGAGTAATTTTTATATATTTAAATGCAATTTTAAATTAATTTATTTTTTTATTGTGTCGTTATCGTGTTACATGTCGTTATTGTATCACATCGACACGAAAATTATCGTGTTCGTGTCGTGTCAACACATATTCTTATCGTGTCGTGTCACTATCTAGTCGACACGATAGCACAATTTGTTAGTCCTAATCAAATCCAATTGTTAGAAAGTTATGAAATAATAATATCCAAAATAATTTATATCTTCTTCTAATAATTACAAAGCCATAATAATAAAACTACACCAACAATAATTTTATAAAATTGATAAAAGTAAATACAAATTATAAATTCAATAAAATAAATTTTACGCAAACAAATTTCGAGTTGCCCTTTTTAACAATTTTTTAACAAGCAGGTTTTCGAATCAGCAACACGACGAACTCGCGCTTTTACGTGACGTTTCCAAAGAATTGTCTCCATACGATATCATATAATATATATTTGCAAACCTATTTTGTGACATATGTCACAATCTCCTTAATCTATCTCAACCTCATTTTTTTCAAATTACTCCATTTCAAATTTTCTCTATTCTCCTTCATTCACCTCTTTTCCAACTTTAATTCTAGGAGTTATGTTCTAAATTTTAATGTGTGCCTTTAATGATTAGGATTTACTTACATTTTAATTTATTTTCAATTTTACCTTTAATCTTCTAAGCTCCTCCCAACCCTCTTCCATTCTGTCATCGTGGTAAGCGTGTCAATGGTGAGTCAATTTCTAATTTTAATTCGTACAATTTCTAGATCGCTATACTTTTTTTAGATTCTTCTTCCTTTTCTTCAGTCTTATAGAGATGTGTGAATTGTTATCCTTTCATCCTCTCGAATCCTCTCAACTCTCTCCCACCACTGCTTCACTCCGCCAAGAATTTCATTGTTTATTATTTAATATTTTCAGATTACTTATTTCGTGATGATTATGATTATTTCCATAATATCATCGGTGAGTATCTATTCTTTTGGCCTATAATTAATTTACACTTTTCTTAATACTCTGAATTTCTTTGTCATTTTCATCTTTCTTTCTATTTTTGTGGACCTTAAGGTTTTTTAAGCGGTGAGACTCATTGTTGCGACAAATTGCAAGTTACATATTCTATCTTATGTAATGCTTTGTTTTTTCTATTTTGATGGAATAGTTCAAGTACATTTAGGTTGAAAACATAATTTAAACATTACTTTTCTACGAGTTTTATGTATGGGACGTAGGCATTTGATACAATGGTGGAAGACCAAAGAAGTAGGTTTAATAGTTTTGATCTATTAAGATTTATTTTTGTTTGAGTCTATTGTCACTTAAATATGAAGTAATTACCATTTACTTTTCCAGTTCTTGAGATGAAATTTGATCAACGAATTCTTTTTTTTTTTCATGTTTATGGAGAATAAAAAGAATGGTAGATCGCAGATATAAGATATTTATAAAATAGTTAAACAATGGAAATAAAAATAATCATGTAGATGAGCATTGTTGGTTGTTCATTGAATTATTCCACATGGTTGTGCTTAAGAAAATGTGAATATACCCTAATAGTAAAAAATGAGAAATATTGTGGAGGATTGTTGTCTTGATAGTTGAAGATGAATAAAATAATTTTTAATAATAGGTGTGAACCACTAATAATACAATAAATATAAATATATATATATATATTTATTGTATGAGCTAATCTAAATCACTCATTTTAGGGTTGATTGCCTGATTATGAGCCCGTCCATCCAAAAAAAAAGAACTTCAAGAGTGTACCTGGTTACTTATTTTATTTGATTTTGTTGAGTGATATATAGATAGTGACATCATTATTATTTTTAGGTGTTTTCTTTATTTTATTATTGTTTTATTTAATATATGATTTAATGTCTTTGTTTATCAAAAATATTTTTTACTTTTGTGCCTACTCAAAGACTATGTCTATGTTTAGGTATTGGTGGCCAATTAAATTTTGGATATTCAGTCATTTTATGTCTTCCTCATCTCTTCCCCCACCAATTTTATTTTAATTATTTTTCCATCACCTTTTAAACATTTTCTTATTTTCTTCTTCAGTAAAATAAATAAAATTTCATACCATGTATATTTAAAAGAATTATATAAAATATGTTTTGAAAAAAAAGTTTTTAAAATTTTAATAAATAGTAATATGTGTAATTCTTTTGAATTTTTTTAATAACAGAAAGTTTAATTTTATGTCAAATCAGCGGGTAAGAGATTGAATTAAATTGTATTATTATATTATTGTTGAGTGATATTATAATGAGTAGATAATTGTACAATAATTGAATTTATTATATTGTACTACTATTATCGAGAAAGATTATAATGATTGAAGTATTATAAAGATTTTAACTTTATGTCAAATCAATATGTTTGATACGTGTAGTTTTGAGTGAGTTTTAAAAACTGATATTTAAATTCCGAAATAAAATAGGTGTAGGAACCTAAAATCCAAATCTAGGTGTTTAAATCCTAAAGTAAACATTGTTTTATTGTTTTTTTATACATATGATGTAATTTATATTGATACAACATTTTATTTTTTTATATTTGAATAGAATGATAAATTTATAAATATATACCTATTTTAACGATTACTTTTTTAATTAATAAATTAAAATGTATTATAAATTTATTTTAACCCCGCGTAAAACGCGGGTCTTACACTAGTTGCAAATAATATGAAGATTTTTGTCCACTTTCGAATCTCAAATCGTACATACATGTTAGGAATTACTCCCTCTGTACGCCTATAAGTTTCCCATACTTTTTTTCGTAAGTACTTTTTCTTACATTTCATTTTATATCTTATTTTTTCTCTCTATCTTTCTCCCCTCTCAATCACATCACTTGTACTATATCTTTAATCACCTTTCTTAATCTTTGTGCAAAAAAGTAACGTGAAGCTTATAGGCGGACGGAGGGAGTAATATACAAGAATTAATTCTCACACTCTCTACAAGTTCAAACTTTTAGATGAGACGAAATTCTTACAATAGGACTACAAAATTGATGTATTTGGAAAATGAGATCAAAGAAAGGAATACTAGTTTAGAATATTAGAAAAGGTAAAAGTTGTAGCTGGAGATATTACATATGAGAATTTGGGTGTCAACGATTCTGATTTGATGTTGACACAAGTTAACGTTGTTGTCAATTTAGGCCGTGTTTTGAAACTCTACAAACTGCTTCTAGAATCACTTATTTTTAAAGCTCCCTTTCACAAGCTTTTGAAAAAAAGTGATTCTGAAAACAGTTTGTAGAATTTCAAAACACGCCTTTAGCAGCAGCCACCAACTTTGATGAGAGGTAGGGAGTATATATATGGAGTAATTAATTAACAAGTATATATGGCTTATTCTTTTAATTAACTTCAATTTATGCCAAAGTGTATACACTCAAGTACATGGTGTACTTGTCAATCGTTGACGCGTAAACGTCAAAATTTGACTTTTTTTTTTTTTTTTAAATTTTGAAAAAGTGTATGTTAGTATATTGAAAAGTGCATTTTTGTTTTTTAAATAAAAAGTGTATGTTACTATATTGAAAAGTGCAACATTGTTTTTAATGAAAAATGTATGTTCTTATAACTGAAAAATGTGTGTTATTATAACTTAAAAATGTATGTTATATTAATGAAAAATGTATGTTATTATAACTGAAAAGTGTATGTTATTATAACTGAAAAGTGTATGATCTATTAATGAAAAGTGTAAGTTATATATTAATGAAAAGTGTATGATTTATTAATGATTATAACTGAAAAGTGTATGTTCTATTAATGAAAAATGTAAGTTATATATGAATAAAAAATGTATGTTATAATAACTGAAAAGTGTATAATATTATAACTGAAAAATGTATGTTAATATAGCTGAAAATAACATTGAAAAATGTAAATTTTCTGTATAAAAAAAAAAGAAAAAAAATTGAAAAAAAATCACAATTTGACCGGTCAACGGTCAACAGTTGACCAGTCAAACTGTCAAAGTTCACTTAAATACACCACCATGTACTTGAGTGCACAAGAGACACACCCTCAATTTATATATAGTGATATAATTCCAAAAATTGGGATGCAGATATGGGGTTGGTCTACTATGGACTCGAGTGCATGTTGTGCACCCTAGTCCATGTTACACTTTTCAGTTTTCTAACTTACACTTTTCAATTATTAAACTGTATAATAATATTTTTAATAATAATTGAAAAGTGCAACACCATTTAATAAAAAGTGTAAGTCAGTAAATTGAAAAGTGCACATGGACTAGGGTGCACAACATGCACTCGAGTGCATACTAGACTTTACCGCAGATATGATGTTTCACTTGGATTAAATACTTTCGGAGCCAGACATGTTTTAAATTTCTCATAGAGATGTCACAAATTAAGGTCCTGCTTCACGTATCTACAGGTTAGTAGTATATATATCACGGCCGCAATTAAAATTAATTAAAGAATGATCGAGTGGGTAAAGAATAATTAGAAATATATACATATTACTTAAAATATATTAATATTGATATACAAGAATGTCATTTATTAATTGATAAAGGTCTATTTTTATATTATGATGGTGTAAGTTCATGGAGCTTTCTGGTGTAAAATAAATCAAATGTTGTTTGTTTTTATCGAATCGAACAACCGAATAAATCGAACCAAATAAATCGAAAATCGTCGGTTCGGTTCGATTTTTCAATTTTTTCGGTTTTATGTCCACCCCTAAGGATTAGTGCTTAAATATTGAAAAGGGTAATGTAGATAGTAGTAGAAGTGCATTTAGTAACAGAAAAAGAGTATTTTAAATTTTTTACACAATTATTTAATTAATAAATTGAAAGGGGGAGGGCATCTCTCCAAAATGGAGGTGTAAATATTCAGACCCCTACTGAAAATGGTCCTTCGAAATTGATAGAAAAATTTGCCCAAATTATTTCTTCCACATTTTTCAATTTTTTTTACAAAAATAGCAAATCACACCCTTCTTCCAAATTAAGTGTAATTACTCCAATTAATCAATTTAGTATAAATAATACATGAAATCTTATAAAATTGTACAAATTAAATACAAGAATTTTAAACAATTTTCACTAATAGTTATTTCCTCTACTTCAATAAAAATGAAATTGCTACAGTGAAGTAACACTTTCAATTCTCCAATGTTGAGCTAATGCCATTCGCTGGTCAACAAACAATATGCATGGTGGGTGATGCAGCAACAAAAACGTATAAAAGATGAATAAATATGGAGAACACACACTATCCGTTAATTCTACGAATATTTCATAAAAATGATAAAATTCAAATACATTGATTCACGAAAAATACCGTAAAAAAGATATTGAGATAAACTTTCAATTTTTTTATTAATAAATTCAACTCCATCTTAACAATATAAAACTTATCTATTTATAATATGAAACATATAAATACTAAATATAATAAAATCAAAACAAATCTCTTAAATATAAGTATAAATATTTAATCAAATATTGATATTGATCCTGAAGACGGTTCACCCTCAAATCGTGTTGGTTCTCATCGTAAAGGTACGAAAAACGAGTTGAAATATCTTTGTATTCTATTGGCCACAAAATGATAACAACTTGACATTTTGTAGCCAAAACAGTGTAAGTTCCATCATTGGTAAAAAAACCATAAAATAATTATTCCCAACCTCCATTGCTAAGTCATGCATATTAGGATGAACACCTTCAACTACAAAAATACTTTCCTTCTCATTTTTCTCATAAAAAATTGAGGGGCCACTATAACCATTGTCAACATCATCAACCAAAATATCAACAAACTCATCAAAAATTGTTGGTACATCAAAACCACAATCTTCATTAATATCTCCATCGAAAATTAGTGGTTCATTTTAACCACAATTTTCATCAAAATATTCATCGAAAATTGATGGTCCATCATATTCACCATGAAATATAGGACCACATACCAATTTATTGATCGATAAGGACGGAACTACCTTGTAGGGTAGGAGGGCCCTAGCCTGGGTCCGTCCCTATGATTGATTGACATATATGCGGATTATCATCTTTATACGTTGATTGTCCATCACGAATAGATCGTAAACCGATTAAAATCTCGGAACCATCATCGAGAATCGTACCTAGTCTCTGATTACCAACTGATGCAGCAACGAAAGCGTATAAAAAGATGAATAAATACGAAGAACACACATTATCCGTTCATTCTACGAATACTAAAAAAAATGGTAAAATTCAGATACGTTAATTTACGAAAAATACTGTAAAAATGATATTGAGATAAACTTTCAAATTTTTTATTAATCAATTCAACTTTCTTTTGACAATATAAAACTTATACTCCGTATATTTATAATATGATATAGACTTGGAGAATAAGAATCATGCAATTGAAGAATAAGAAACATGAGTTAAATGTTGTAATACAAATTAAATTGAATAAATTAAACATTAAAATTTAATTGCATTTGTACACTCAAGTGTAGAGAAGAATTTATCCATAAATATATAAATATTAAATATAATAAAATCAAAATAAATCTTTTAAATATAAAAGATAAATATCTAAATAAATATTGATATTGATTATCGCCCATATCTCCCTCAATTAAGTGGGCCATGGATCACTTTTCTTGCAGCTTGATTTACAGCGTGGGGCATATACCCCTCCAGCTTTGTTTAATGCACGCCCTCTATACGCACACTCCCCCTTCCTCCTTTATACAGAAAAGATATATGCATTCCCCTCAAATTACTTTTTATATTATTTTCTTTAAAAAAAATTTAAGATAAATACACTCCCTAAAAAAAACCCTAATTTTTTTCTTTTAATTTCTCCCCCAACTCATTCTTTCTCCTCCCTTCTTTATCCTCAGCTTGCCGTCGCCATCCGCCCACCGTCGCCGCCATCCATCCACCATCTGTGCCCTTCGTCCGCCGTCGCCGCTCTTCGCCCCACCCCAAGAAGCGCCACTCGTCCTCCCCTTCATCCAGCCTCCGCCGCTCGTCCGCCCCAGGTAAGCATTTTTTTCGTTTTTTGTTGAGCTTTTCTCCCGTCTCTAGCTTTTTTTTAAAAATTTTTTTTGACAATATTGAGTCTACCAAAACCACTCCCATCGACAAATTATTGTAGACGGGAGTGTTTTTGGTCGACAAATCAGTGTTGATGGGAGAAATTTTGATCGACTTTGATTTGTCGAAAATAAGATTTTTTTTTTTAATTTCTAAGTTATACTCCTATTTTTTTATTTTTTTTGGGCGGCGGTGGCTGTCGGAGGTTGGGCGACGGCGGCAGCTAATACCTCTCAAATTATGGTTAGGGTTAGTTTAATTTATGGGAAGTGTATGTATTTTTTTTGTATTTTATTAAAAAGGTAAAATAAACATTTTACATGAATATTTAATTAATAAAAGTGAAAGAGACTTCTATTAAATAAAGCTGGAGGGATATATACCCCACGCCTTGATTTACTCACGTGAATCAACAGCAAATAGGCCTGACATCTTGCTTCAATTTCAACTTAAATGGCCTACTATTGACATGCAAGCTGAAAGATGAGCCTTCAATGGGCTGACTGAAATTAATGCATTCATGAATTAAATTATCTCGTTTCTTCACGAACTAAATTTTCTTCCTTCATTAATTTTACGGTAACAATGTGTGTACCGTGTACATACAGATTTTTTTTTTTTTTTTTTTTTATGGATTTCACATATTAGGTCTTTCTACCTAGTGATTTTTTAAATAAGGACATGGTTTAAAATAGTTTAAAATTAAAATCAAAATGTAACATAAATGTACATCATGCCCTTACTATCTAATTTTTAGAATTAATCTAGAGAAAGTCAATAAATTATTCAAATTTAAATGCTCCCGTCAATCAATTAATTGAGCTACAAAATTAAAACTGGATCCCCAATTTTAGAACTTTCTTCAAAGCTCTAATATTCAAATCTTTGCCAAATCAGCAATAGAGTAAGGGCATATAACACTAGAGTAAGGGCAAATTTAAAACCTTCCAAAAGCTCCCGTCAGTCAATTAATTGAGCTACAGAATTAAAACTGGATCCCCAATTTTAGAACTTTCTTCAAAGCTCTAATATTCAAATCTTTGCCAAATCTCTATAACACTAATAAATCCTAAAATCGTACTTATATGTTTCAATACATCAGAAAAATAGAGTATAGCAGTAAAATCATCATCACTACAGATAATATATTCATATTCCATTCGACATATAACAAAAAATCAAAACATGCTCTTCATTTAATACAATACACAGACTAATATGAAATTCCATTGATGCATGTTCGATTCTAGGATTTCTTCATCCCAGACATAATCAAAAAAACTTTGATCGACCCAAAAGGTTTGAATCATTCAGAAAATCAAAAACCTATAAGGTATGGTGGAATTAATTAATGTAATTTAATATATACTTCATTTCTTAATTTGGTACTTAAAATTCTATAGTTCAAACCTCTCAACAGGAGAAATGTTGGCAATACAAGAAGTTACCAGAATTAGAGGACATGTTTGAAGATCTTTTTGTCAGAATTACTCGAATATCACCATTTTCCCCTCCAAACAAGCAGATCAAAAAGCAGCTATAGAGGTTCCAACACCTTGAGGACCCAATTCAGTGGTGGAATCATGGATTCTTGAACCTTTGAAGTTGTTACAGCCATCGGGTTTGTAGTTGTGCAGTCTTTCGGCTAGGTTTTCGATTTCCCGGAAAATTCTTACGACACATATTTTAATCTTTTCGAATTGAGATGAATTAATTATCTCTCGTCAAAATCCATCTACATTTTGGAAAAAATGCAATTGAATTTCAGAGTTTTTGGAAGAAGTATCACAACTTTGGGGAAATTCCTAAAATTAGGAATACAGAATAATCAACGGGATTTTCGAGTGAGAGGAAGATTTGAATTTCAAATTTTAAAATCGTTGACTAATTAATATATTAAAACTCAATTTTCAAATTTTAAAATCGTAGGATTACACAAGCGTATTATGCTGAAAAAAAAAATTTGCATAAGAATATTAATAATGTAAAAATAGATAGTATACTATTTGCATATTCAAATTTTGTTATTCATAAAAATTATATTTATGCAGATCGGACCTGCATTCCCAAATATCAACATTTTTAATAAATTTTAATAGTGAAACATAAGTAAAACTTTATATATAATTATGGAGATATTAAAAAAAAAAAAACTTAAAATTATATATTATACGGAATTCTTGTTAAAAAGTAGTATATAAATAAGAACCATTCAACTTAGAAAAAAATGCAGGAAATAAATTACATAAAGATGTCGTCTAATTATAAACTCGTACCAATACAATTTATGAACAACGCCCGAACTAAACTGATGTTTAGAATTGATCCGAGCGAAACCTTTTTGTCGTATGATTTCGTGAAGAAGGAAATATTTCATTTGGAATAAGTTGATAGGGTATATCGAATTCAACATACATATAAGTATGTCGAAAATACCAAGTTTAGATATGTAAATAATTTTTTTTTATGGTATTTGATTATATAGTAACTTTTTTTCTCGTTGTTGATGGTTTTAGTGTTCTGAATATAAATATACACAATCGTAATATGCAGAAAAAAAAATTGCATAATAATATTAATAATGTAGAAATAGACAATATACTATTTGCATTTTCTAAGTTTGTTATGCATAAAAACTATATTTATGTAGATCAAATCTGCATTCTGAAAAAGGTTCGCCTTTACAATATACACTCTGCACAAAACAATACAAAATAACCAAAATTAAATAATTACAGCACGAAATCGGATGAAGAGTGTCATTTTCACGGCAGCGAGATTCAACACCAAAATGCGTGCAACTCGATACATACATATAAAATTGACCAAAGCACAAACCTTCAACTTTAATTGAAATTGAACAAATTCTACAAACTCTAATTAAAAACCCCATGATGATCAGCGCCATATCCAGAGTTTAAACCACAATTCAGCCTTTAAAAAAACCCTTAGCTCGAAATTTCAGCAAACACCTTAGATCTCCCACAAGAGAAAACAAAAACAATACAACATCAATATACTCTCCAAAAAATACTAACACATCTAAATAAACAAATTATTAAAAATCATTACTCACTATTATAAACAACAAGAAATAATGTACTCTGTAATTCACGGTAACATGATATTTAGATGCTTTCATGAAAAACAGAGCAAAAGAGAGAAAAACAAATGATAAAAAATCATTACTCACTATTATAAACACCAAGAAATACTCCCACGATCGATCTGTAACAAATGAGTAAATTAACTATACTCCGAGCGCCGCCTTCGTCTCTCTATCGTGGGCAACACAACCGATTTTTAAGGCATCAATGAATTAATAACACACTTGAATCTGCACGATCGATTAACTGTACTGAATTAATCATACACAATGTCAATCGATTTTGCAGTAGAATTTTATTATGGAAAGTAGGAATCAATAATTAAAGATTACTCTATAATACTGAGAATATGGATCACGAATAAGGAATGTCAATTAATTAATTTTAAACGCAGAGATCTTAATTAGTTAATTGAAACGTAAATCTTGATCGAGAGAAATCTTGTTGAAGACCAGGCAAAAAATAAGGAATATTAAGAGTTGATTAATTAAATATTAAATTATTGAATTAGTCTTCACATTTCAAATTAAGGGTATAATGGGTTATTTACATTCAATTTTGTCCTTATTTTAAATGATTATAATTTTGGTTCTTAATTAGATAAGTGTCTATAGGAATGACCATTTTTATAAAAATTCTCTCTTTTTTTTAATTAGAGATAATGACAATATATTAATTAATAGGATAATTAATGGCGTGCATGTTTATCTCTCATACTTTCTCGTTGATCAAAACAAGCAATTAATCTCCCAACACGCATAATTATAGCACACCATCATTACATCTAATTTGAAACGGTATTTGTGGTGCAACCTTCATTAAAAAATTATCTCACCATTATCACCATTAATGTGTATTGCAACAATAACTTAAATTTTCGTTTTTTTTTTTCCTTCTGCAACAAACACCAAATCTAAAATGTTTCATTATCAACAATAGCTAATCGTGAATTATTCCGGTCACTTTTTTAAGATGATTCCAACGGCGAAGAAAATATTGTTAAGTCTAAGTGAATATAAAAGTGATAATTTAATCGAGGCATTAATTAATTTAATTTTAACACTAAAAAATGAATTTAAATAAATTAATTTCATTATCATACATAAATTAATTTAATTAACTCTAAGTGTACACTATTGAAAATATATAAGTTTAATCAACACATTGAAAATTAATTTAATGAACCCTTCAATTTAATTCATTATTGTTCCATGTCTCCAATTGACTAATTTTGTTAATCAATTAAATTTGGTAATTAACTAACTCTTTGTTAATTAATTAAATTTGTACATTATTGACAATTAATTGATTAAATTAACATGGTTGAAAATTAATTTTTAATTTTAATCGAAACTTTAAAAAATTAAATTAGTGAGTGAGACCCTAGTATGTATAAATGTACACTTTAAAAAATTAAATTAGTGAGTGAGACTTAAGTATGTATAAGTGTACACTTTACCCTAAACCGTGAACCCTGAACACTATATGCTGAGAAATGAATAATCGGAGATAAGTGTACCATATTAAACTGAAATTCATAATACACATTTGAAATTTATTTATTAATGAATCTTTAGTGTGCACGTTGAAATGAGTAATCAAACACTTTACCCTAAACCCTAAACTCTGAACCCTGAACACTAAACCCTAAACACTATATGCTGAGAAACGAGTAATTGGAGATAAGTGTACCATATTGAACTGAAATTCATAATACACATTTGAAATTTATTTATTAATGAATCTTGAGTGTGCACGTTGAAATGAGTAGTCAAACACTTTATCCTAAACCCTGAACCCTAAACCCTAAACACTATATGCTGAGAAACGAGTAATCGGAGATAACTGTACCATATTGAACATAAATTCATAATACACATTTGAAATTTATTTATTAATGAATATTGAGTGTGCACGTTGAAACGAGTAATCAAACACTTTACCCTAAACCTTGAACCCTAAATCCTAAACAATATATACTGAGAAATCACTACAAAAAATGTTTTGATTAGAGACTAAAATTTTGAGAATCAGTCTCTATTTGAGACTGATTTGAGACCAATCCGGAAAAAAAATCGAGTTTTGAGACTGTTTTCAATTCGGTATTTAATATTATGTTTTCAGACCGCTTAGCCACCGAATTTCAGTCTCTAACCCGAAATTAAAATTATAATTTTGAATTTTGTTTAGAGATCAACAATTCAGTCTTTAATTGGTATCAAAAATTCTGAATCCTAAAAATTTTAATTGACTACAAATTTTGACAGCTCGTTTAGAGACTATTTTTAGTCCAGTCTTTAATATTATGTTTTTCAGACCGCTTAGTGATTAGTGTGAAAATTGCTTGAAATTAATGTGTTTATTTTGCATAATTTTGAGGATTTTGTTGCATTATTCACACTAAATTGGATAATTGCACTTGAAATGGGAAAGGTATGTATTTTGCTATTTTTTTAGGTAAATTGAACTTATTTGGAAGCAAAATACGTCTCTGATAATTCATGAAGTCAAGAAGATAACTGCACCATTGGATGCGTCTCGAAAAAATGAGTGGAATGAAAAAAAGAATCAAGTCAATCGGAGGTCGGGAGCTCAAGATATGATCGAAACAAGAAAGTGTGAAACTGTAACAGATTCCACTCGGGCAGCCGAGTCAACCCACTCGGTTGACCGAGTGAAATCTGCTTCCAGGTCAGTTTTTGGACTTCCATCTCACTCGGTCGACCGTTTGAGCCCGTTTCTGCGCGGAAATTCGAGAATTTTAAAGGATTTCAAGGGCCTAAGTGCAAATTTCGTCTCCAACACTCTTCCTAGCTATAAATACCTCCCCAAATCAGATTATTGAGAGGCTTGGCCTCACTTTCACACACTCAAGCCCTAGTTTCACTCTTAGGTAGATTTTCAACATATTTTGCAAGTTTAATTCCATAGATTAGCTTCAAATTTAGTATTTAGGTTGGGTTCTTGAAGATTTTGGCTACATTCACTTGTAATATTCTAGATTGTTGAAGAATCATCAAGGTGTCTTCCACCCAAACTCTATTTTGTTATATTATTGATATTTTTATGTTTATTTCTAGTTCTCTTGTTATTTTAGCCATGGGTGTTTCATCAAACACCATGGGCTAAGCTTTTTATGCTTTGGATGTTTGAAACCATGTGAATATTTAGTGTTAAAATTGTTTATGCTTTGATTATTGTTGATATTTGGATTGTTGCTTCTCTTATTGGGTTTTATTGGTGCTTTGAGTATTATCTTCTATTAATCCATATTTTGAGACATGTTTAGCGTAGACGAGAGTTACATGAACATGTTTAAATTTATGGTGTGAGTTGTTGGTATACAAATGCGTTTATTATACTTTTAATTCGTCGAGAGAGAGTTAATCGTATTAGAACTCCCATTAGGAGACATTAATTACTTAAATGGTTATTTGGGTAGTTGGTGAGGATTAGGAAGATGTCTTATTACCGGGTTTGGGAACACCTTAGACGTAAGGCTATAGTACCCGAAGGGAAACGATTTTCATCCTAGCATCTTGATGCTCTTAGCAAATCCAAATTGAAGCATAAAAAAGGTATAAGTAATCCCGCTCGATTTCACTAGGTAGAGAACACCCGAAGCATTCCCACTCTTGCACTTCTTCGAATTTCATTCGTAGTTGTTATTTGTTTTGAATTGTTATTTCCTTGTTTTCGTGATTAGTAGTTAATTTACTTACTAGAATTGCGTTTAGCTTTATTTATTATCTTTCGACCGTCTCTTAGTTTTAGTTCAAATTGCTCCCGAAACCGTAGTTACATTAGTATGACAACATACAACTCTAGGGATCCATTGCACTAGCCCACCTTCCGTGGTTCGATACTACTTGGTCGAAATACTTACGTGCATACTACTACGATCTCTTATGCTTGAGGGAAAGTAGTTAGTCAAAAACTTATTGACCTAAAAAATTCGTTCAAGTCAATGGCACCGCTGCCGGGGAGGTGACATAGTGCTATAAGTGGGACTTAGAGTTAGTTGAGTACTAGTGTTAGCTACATTACTTGTTTTATTTTGTTTTCTTTTTATTTTGAGAATTTTGATACTTTGATATTTTGTAGGTGTGAACTTCATCGACTAGATGGATGGATACAATCAACACCCGTGGAATCATTGTTATGATCCACATGGTATGATTTATCCTCCACAACATGGAGATATGAGCTACGATGATTGGAGGAACTTTGATCACCATTATCAAAGGCAACAAGTTTCCTCCTATTATCAAGATTGGATGAATGAAGAAGTATCACCTCCTCCTCAAGGATATTATCCTTCACCTCCACATCAATACTCTCTTCCTCAACATCCATATCCTCCTCCACCACCTATGGAGGAACCTCACCAAGTACACTATCGAGACTTGAGAGAAATTGAGGGTTTGACTTCTACCGATGAGCTCCTTGCACTCATCTTGAAAAAGATGGATGCAAGTGAAAAAAGGATGGAAGCAAATGATAAGAGGATGGAAGCGATAGAATTCCAACTTGGACAATTGGTCATCACCATGAAAGAACTAGAAAAAGAAGGTGACCAAAGTGGGGAGAAGAGTGAAGATGATAAATTCTTGGACAAAAGAGATGAAGAGGAATGTCCCTTGATGGACACGAGCAAAAAAGAACAAGAAGATCTAGAAGCATCGGAATACGATTTGAAGAGTAAAATGAGCATTTCTAAACTTTTAAACTCTTCAATTTACTCTTTAATTGATATTGATGCTTCTATTGATTTTATTTTGCCTCTTGATCGCTTTGACCCAAAAAAAGAAGTTGAGAAAAACTTGAGCATCCATAAGAAAAAAGGAAATGAATGGGCAATAATGATGGTGAAAGAGCAAGAGGATCATCCATTGAGAAAAATATGCAAAATGAGTCTACAATTCATGAGAGCCTCCTTGATTTTGAGGTCAAAAGATCGAAATACAATGGGAAGGAGGCTCGATATCCATGGCCTTTTCGATGAGCTCATTAATTTCCGTCCGGCTTGAAGACGTTAAACTTAGCGCTAAATGGGAGGCACTCCATTCTTTATTGCTTTCTTTTATTTTTAGATTTGTAGCTTGTTTGATCTTTTGTTTAGTTTTTGTTTTGTAGGTTGAGTGTTGTGTTGGTGGTCAAGGATGAGAGATATGCATGGTGGAGCTCAAGGGTAGTGGTGCTTTGGTGCTAAAGGTTCAAGGGACAAATTCTAAGGTAACACACTCATTCCCAAACTTTGCATTCAACTAGAGTTTCATTTAAGTTTGGGGGGGGGGTTTCATGTGTTTCCTTCATTTATATTGCACCGTTGTTCCTAGTTTTGGTGATTGATTATCTTGTGGATTGTTGGTATTTGAGGCGTAATTGATGGTGATTGTTAGTTTTTGAAATTTGGTTGAGCTTCTTGGTATTGATTGATGCTTGCTTGTTCACTTGATTTTGTGAAAATTTGTGCTTGGATTGGTGCTTTTGATTCATGATTAGACAAGCCCGTGAGCTTTAGAGCCTTAGACTTTCATATGTTATGGTCTATTTTCCTTCATGTGAGTATCATTCATGCTTGTGTGCTCTAGAACTTGCCAATTGTCTTGTTTGAGGCTACTATTTGTGTGAAATCTTTGGAAGTGATATAAGGACATCTTTGTTTTGAATAGTCACTTGACCAAATTTTCCATACCAAATGAAATGTTTTCGTAGTTAGCCACTTTGAGCCTATTGACTTATATTCTTTGGCAACCTACAAATTTAGCCTATTTGTCTATCTTTTGTGAGCCTAAATTTTCCTATGAACTAGTGGAGCTTGAATATTGACAAATTTGGTTGAATTGAGGTGAAATGTGAATTTGGTGGATTTGTTTGGTTGAAAAGTGAAAAGAAAAAAAAAAGGAGAAAAAAGATGAATTGTGAGTTGTGCAAAAAAAAAAAAAAAGATTGAGTTGGTGAGAAAAGAAAAATCGAAAAAGAAAACTCTCTTGTGCACAAAAATTTGGTAGAGCTTCAATTCAAAAGTGTTGGTTGGTTGGTGGTGAAGAATGTGCTTAAAAAGAAAAGAAGTAAGTAAATTATGTGAGATAGATAACTTTGAGTTGCAACTTGATCAATCGCAACTTTCCTTCTTGCTCCATTAGTTTATGAGTCACTTTATCCAAATCTTTCATACCTTAACCAAAGAGCCTACATTACAACCAAATGTGAAGTCCTTATTGATTCATTGATTGAACACTTTCATGTGGTGGAGAACTTAGACATTTGGCAAGCATATGGTGGTGCATTTGTGTGATTTGATTTTGAGAGCATACATTTCCTTGATATACACTTTGAGTGATTAGAGATACACTTACTAGTGAGAAAATTGTGAATTGAGCACTTAAACTTGCATTGATTTGAGCATAACGTGTGAATTTGTTTGTGGATTTTTGTAACTCTTAGCTTGACTAGATTGAGGAAAGTTGACAATCACTCATTCAATCTTGATTGAATTTCTTCGCAATCCTCCCACTTGTTCTATATTTCTTTCGTTGCTCGGGGACGAGCAACACTTTAAGTTTGGGGGGGTTGATTAGTGTGAAAATTGCTTGAAATTCATGTGTTTATTTTGCATAATTTTGAGGATTTTGTTGTATTATTCACACTAAATTGGCTAATTGCACTTGAAATGGGAAAGGTATGTGTTTTGCTATTTTTTTAAGTAAATCGAACTTATTTGGAAGCAAAATACGTCTCTGAGAATTCATGAAGTCAAGAAGATAACTGCACCATTGGATGCGTCTCGAAAAAATGAGTGGAATGAAAAAATGAATCAAGTCAATCGGAGGTCGGGAGCTCAAGATATGATCGAAACAAGAAAGTGTGAAACTGTAACAGATTCCACTCGGGCAGCCGAGTCAACCCACTCGGTTGACCGAGTGAAATCTGCTTCCAGGTCAGTTTCTGGACTTCCATTTCACTCGGTCGACCGTTTGAGCCCGTTTCTGCGCGGAAATTCGAGAATTTTAAAGGATTTCAAGGGCCTAAGTGCAAATTTCATCTCAAACACTCTTCCTAGCTATAAACAGAGGCGGATCCAACGTATAATTTGGGGGTACAGAAATTGATTATTTTTTAAAAAAAAATTTATGTAAAAAAAAAAAAAATTAATAATGTCTAAAAAAAAAATAGATAATCAAAATTGTACCCCCAATTTTAAACTTAATATCTTTCGTACCCCTAAATTCTAAATCCTGGATCCGCCACTGGCTATAAATACCTCCCCAAATCAGATTATTGAGAGGCTTGGCCTCACTTTCACACACTTAAGCCCTAGTTTCACTCTTAGGTAGATTTTTAACATATTTTGCAAGTTTAATTCCATAGATTAGCTTCAAATTTAGTATTTAGGTTGAGTTCTTGAAGATTTTGACTACATTCACTTGTAATATTCTAGATTGTTGAAGAATCATCAAGGTGATTTCCACCCAAACTCTATTTTATTATATTATTGATATTTTTATGTCTATTTCTAGTTCTCTTGTTATTTTAGCCATGGGTGTTTCATCAAACACCATGGGCTAAGCTTTTTATGCTTTGGATGTTTGAAACCATGTGAATATTTAGTGTTAAAATTGTTTATGCTTTGATTATTGTTAATATTTGGATTGTTGCTTCTTTTATTGGGTTTTATTGGTGCTTTGAGTATTATCTTCTATTAATCCATATTTTGAGACATGTTTAGCGTAGACGAGAGTTACATGAACATGTTTAAATTTATGGTGTGAGTTGTTGGTATACAAATGCGTTTATTATACTTTTAATTCGTCGAGAGAGAGTTAATCGTATTAGAACTCCCATTAGGAGACATTAATTACTTAAATTGTTATTTGGGTAGTTGGTGAGGATTAGGAAGATGTCTTATTACCGGGTTTGGGAACACCTTAGACGTAAGACTATAGTACCCGAAGGGAAACGATTTTCATCCTAGCATCTTGATGCTCTTAGCAAATCCAAATTGAAGCATAAAAATGGTATAAGCAATCCCGCTCGATTTCACTAGGTAGAGAACACCCGAAGCATTCCCACTCTTGCACTTCTTCGAATTTCATTCGTAGTTGTTATTTGTTTTGAATTGTCATTTCCTTGTTTTCATGATTAGTAGTTAATTTACTTACTAGAATTGCGTTTAGCTTTATTTATTATCTTTCGATCGTCTCTTAGTTTTAGTTCAAATTGCTCCCGAAACCGTAGTTACATTAGTATGACGACATACAACTCTAGGGATCCATTGCACTAGCCCACCTCCCGTGGTTCGATACTACTTGGTCGAAATACTTACGTGCATACTACTACGATCCCTTATGCTTGATGGGAAGTAGTTAGTCAAAAACTTATTGACCTAAAAAATTCGTTCAAGTCACTTAGCCACCTTCAGTCTCTAAACTGAAATTCAAACTCTGATTTTGAATTTTAATTGGAGACCGAAAATTAAGTTTTTAATTGGTATAAAAAAAATTGAATTCTAAAATTTTAATTAACCGTCAATTTTGTCCGCCCATTTTAAGACTGTTTTGACAATTCTTTGTCTAAACTCAAAACAAAGCTTTTCAATCGACGTCTCCCCATCTTAATAAACAGTACGATGAGTCGCCGTCCTAATGAATATTAGCCGTCGCCCTTAAGGTTTTCAACTTGACGAGTCACCGCCAAGCATTTTAGTCGTCGCCGCCGTGAAGACCCTGCTGGAAATACTCCGCCGCGACCTCTCGTGTACTGAACTCCTCCGCCGCCTCTAGTTGTGTGCCCATCTTATGTTTTTCATCTTATAGCAAAAATTAAGAAACTCGCTTCTCATCTTATATTTTTTCACAAGAACATTCTCATTTATATGGACTGTCACAAAAAAAAAATATATATATATATATATATATACAGTGACGGAGCCAGGAAATCTCAATAGGGGGGCCCGATTAACATTACTTTAAAGATAAAATAATATGTACTTATTATACTCATTAAAATTTTACATGATAAAATTGTCAATACATTTCATTAAATTAAATTGAACAAGCTGTCTTTCATTTTATTTTGAAGTTTTGATAGTTCGATTCAAAATGAAGCGAAACAATTTAAAAATTGCTAAAATATTTTGCAATTCTTAGTAAAAACTAGACAATAATTCTCAAATACACCATCAATCTATATTATTGACTCTATTGAAGAAATAATTTATTTTTGGAGTATTAAGAAATAATTTTAAGTAAAAAACACAAGAAAAAATATATTACTCCTTTCAAACTTCGTATGCAAACATTTATTTTTTATTCGTCTATACTTAATATGTATGTGTCAAAAAATAAAAATAATATTTTTATTTTCATATATCAAAAAGTTTCATTTAAATTTTAATATTCAAAAGATAAGATTAAAAAATAGACACGGTTACTATTAATGATTAATAAAAAATTAATAAGAAAAAAGAAATTTTGAATAGACTAGACCAATCATTTTGTGACATGTGGCACCTAATTGTAAATATATGATAATTAAGATAAGATTAAGATATATATGATGAGAATAACTAATATCACATAATATACGGAGTATATAATTATTAAAAATATTTATTATATATATATATATATATATAAAAAAAATGGTGGGGGCCCAGTGGCCCCCTGGCCCCAACGACCAACGTGGCACCGTCCCTCTATATATATATATATATATATATATATATATATATATATATATATTAGTTGTGACATTATTTTGATGTGATGAAATAATGATATGTTAGAGAATATCTTTGGATTAGGGTTAAAACTCCTTGAATCCAATTCGAGTAGCACTCAACTCAACAGTGTAATCCCAAATGGTTGCGTAATTGTCATGCTCACCGGCCTAACGCCCCTTTTCAATTTTTTCCACTTTAACTGATTAATTATATATTAAAATTCACATTAATCAAGTTGTCATTTAAACTATGACCAAATTCAACACAACTTTTCTCATATTAATTAATTTATGAAGTGTTCGTTGATAATTTTATTTTCATATAGTTAACTTAATTTGTCACCCTCTCAAATTCAACCTAACTTTTACATCCTTTTACAATTAGCAATGATTCTTCTATTTGTAATAACTCATTTTCTAAATAGATGATATAAATTATATTTATACTAACTCATTTATGAATGATAGAATTTTTTTTGATCTAAAAACTTTGGGGAACTATTTAAAAAACCTTATGCAAAATTATTTACAAGTATTTTATAAATATATTTAGAAACTTTAAAAAATTATTAAATGGCACCATAGCATGTTGGGAATAAGGAGCACATTTGATACATATTAAAATGTACGACTTTAAATGTCAGTAAATATATATATATATATATAGAAGATATATTTGATTTTTACATTAATTAAATATAAAAGTAAATGAATTAATATAACTCAATTCACTCGTACATTCTACAACCCTATTCTCGATTCTTATTCTTAGTCACCTGTGGTTTCAAGATATTGCCGATCATTCCTTGGTTGATATAACAATTATTGATTCCTATATATTTTAATTTACATTTAATACGCAAAAAATAGTCCTCATGGAATGTGTGTTAGAGCATTAGGCCTAAAACACCTGGAATCCAAATTGATGAACACTTAACATAAAATTTGACGCAATGGCTCGTTGGGTAAATTAAGGTTGTATTTGGGTAAATTAAGGTGTGTACTTTTATATATATATATATATATATATATTATTAAATAGTAAATAATATTTATTCTTTGAATATAGTAATATAACAATATTTATATTATATACATATGTTGTAATTTCTTAAATTTTTTACAATTAATTCAATGATTTTTATCAATTAATATATGTTAAAATGATTATTTTATTTGAGAAAATTATTTTGTACTTCTTAAATTAACGTTGATTTTGAAAATTTATTATTTATAACATATACAATAAAGAAATTAATTATATATGTATATAATTATTTTTAAAATTTACACAAGACAATTACTTGTCAAAGTGGTTGGTGTCCATTTCTGGGCACCCATACACCAGGGATCAATTCCCATGGCCAATAAAATAAAGAGTGTGGGTGTGGGTGTGGGTATCAATTCCCACCAAGGCCAAAATAAAATGGCCAATAAAATAAAGAATGTAGGTGTGGGTGTGGGTGTAAATAAAGAGTGGGGTAAGAGGGTGGGTATGGCCAATAAAATAAAGAGTGTAGGTGTGGGTGTAAATAAAGAGTGGGGTAAGAGGGTGGGTGTGGGTGTGGGTTTGGGTGTAAATAAAGAGTGGGGTAAGAGGGTGGGTATGGCCAATAAAATAAAGAGTGTAGGTGTGGGTGTAAATAAAGAGTGGGGTAAGAGGGTGGGTGTGGGTGTAAATAAAGAGTGGGGTAAGAGTGTAGTGGGTGTGGGTGTGGGTGTAAATAAAGAGTGGGGTAAGAGTGTAGGTGTAGGTGTAGGTGTAGGTGTGGGTGTGGGTGTGGGTGTGGGTGTGGTCTAAATAAAGGTGTGTGCGGGTGTGGGTCGGGTTGGGATCGGTCAAAATTTAAATTAAGACCGTTTAGTGATCGAAAAAATGGTCCCTAACTTTAAGATCGATTTGAGACTGTTTTAGGACCTGATTAGGGCCCGAAAATATTTCGGGCCAACTCACGTTTAGGGACCATTTTAAGACCAAATTGTCGGTCCCTAATTTAGAGACTGACCGAAAATCGGTCCCTAATTTGAGACTGTGTCATAAATTCAATCTCTGAATATTGGGTACCGATGAAATAAGGACCTCCATAAATCGGTCTCAAATCAGTCTCTAACGTGTGTTGAGACTGTCTTTACAGTCTCAAAATCGGTCTCTAATCGATGTATTTTTTGTAGTGAATGAGTAATCGGAGATAAGTGTACCATATTGAACATAAATTCATAATACACATTTGAAATTTATTTACTAATGGCATAAGTGTTTATTAAATATAATATAGTGTTACAGAAATTTATTTACAAAAAATATATTACAATATGCCTATCTCAACCTCTACCCACAAAATTAGAAAATAAAATATAAATAAATAAAGCATATTACATATTAGTACAAAACTATTAAAAGATTAAACGTATAATTTGTTTATTTTAACTTTTCTGTTTACGTTTATTTTTTTTAAAATTAATTAATTATTTTTTACTAGTAGTATATAATTAGTTTTTTCACCAATTAATGTAGTAATCTGTTTTATTAAAATCTGTGCAAAAATAATTACCCTAAAAATGCATATAACAATTATTCTATATTAAAATGCATATAGCAGTTTTTTATATATATATATATATATATTTTTCGAAGCTATTTTCATTTTTTTGTAATTTGTATAACAATTATTTTATGTTAAAATGTATATATATTTTTTTTATATATATTTAGTTTCATTTTTTTGTTATTAAAAAAATTACATAAAAATAAATGAAACGTTTAATAGTTTTGTAATAATATGTATACTTTATTAAAATTTGTTAAAAAAAATAGCGGCAAAAAGAAAAGAAATACTTTTATATTTTATTTTATAATTATATGGGTAGAGGTTGAGATATGCATTTGTAATATATTTTCCAAGTCTTTAGTTTGATTCTCATAAATATGTACTATTAATTAATTAAGCTAATATAATGGTTTGGATAATGTCAAATTATCATTTGACTCCATAGTGTTAAATATGAAATTAACATAAATATTAAAAAAATAATAATAATTACATAAGTTATTAAATATGATAAATGAGTAAATCACGAAACCCTCGTAAATTTATAAATATGGTACAATAATAATAATTAATAATACATTATATTTATTAAAATTAAAATTGACTCTTCAATAAATTAATTTAAATACGTTAACAAATGTAAGATAAATTTTAATTAAATCAACATTTTTTACGCTTGTGCTACTAAACTTTATGGTAGAAGATCTTTTGGTAGAAGAAAGATGAAGAAAGAGACGAAGAAGAAGAGAGGATGAAACGGTAAGAGAAATTTTAATTAAACACACACATTGAAAATTGTTGTGTAATTATTACTTGCCTTGAACAAATAAGAAGAGAGAGAAAAGGATGTCAGACTTTAATATTTTATTCAAAAATAATAGTTAAGCAATATATTTGAATGAAGGGTATATTAGTCATTTTAACAAAACTTAAACAAGAAAGGGACCAAAATATCCCTGTCTGTATGTACAGAATCTGTACATTTAGCACCACCCTTAATTTTACTAAAAATTAGGAAGTTCTTTTACAGTAAAAAATATTCCATTTACTTACAAAAATAGCAAAGCACTACACCACTACATCTCTCATAATCTAGTGTAATTAGAAAAGAAAAAAAAAGAGTAAAAATAACTTAAAAATCTACTTCATCCATCCATGAAAAGTATATTCAATCTTAATTTTTACTCCACAAAAAATATGTTCATTTTATTTAAGTAGTTAGTTAACTTTTAAGTACTTTTTCTAATTTATTAACAAAATTGATGAATTATCGACAATATTCCTTACTCTTTACCCTATCTACTTTACTCAAGAAAAGTATTGCGATAACATATCATTTTGTTCGTGACCTAATATAGTCGTCTCAACTTCAGGTAACACATGTCTTCTCTGTGGATCAATTATGTGATGATGTTCTCACCAAGCCACTCATCAGACATGCAACTTTATAAGTTCAAGATTGATGTCACTAATAGTGCTCCATCTTGAGGGGGTGTACTACTAGAAGTTTCATTACTTTTTCCACGTTGGTTTACCTTACACACTTGCATTTATTTTATTTTTCTATATCTAAATAAACATATTTTCATTCAACAATCAATATAAGTTGTTGGATTAATTTTTTTTCACATCTTACAAGAGATATATTTTTTTTTGACAAAATTACAAGAGATATATGTGTTTACCTAAAAGAGTTGAGATAGGATACGGATAAATGGACAATTTTAGACCGATAATCCGAGTTTTAAATACAAATTACGGTTGTCTTCGCAAGAAGGAGTGCAAATTTAGTGGCACACACTCTTGCTAGAGAATCACGCCGTTTTGAAAACCCTTTTATTTGGATAGACCCTCCGATGATTGTGGATGGGCTATCTACTACGCCTTGCGTTTGTAATAACGGAAGCTAACTCTTCCATTTCTCAAAAAAAAAAATATATATATATATATATAAATTAAAAATCTCCTCCCAAATACAGTAGTAGTAGGTATACATTTAAAGATATGGTCCCAAACAAAGAAAAATACATTTTCAGAACGGGTGGTTAATAAATTAATAAAAATTTCCTGAATAATATATAAACTGTGCCCACTTGCATTAAATTTATAAATAAAAATCAATTTTCATTTAAAAAAAAATATGTGTTCAAGATATATACGAGCAATGAGCATGATAAATGGGAAATAGAGAAAATTGAAATGTTGTGGTAATTCTAATTCGAATGAAGGGTCATATTCAACATTGGTTAATGGTTATGGATAATTAAATGATAGTACTAATATAAATGTTGATTTTGGCACCTATCCACACGGAATGCAACATACTGCCTAACTAATAACACAATGTTATTGATAGGTTATTAATTTCAACAACGATATATTTGCAAACAAATATTGTTAGAAGGTTATGAATTAGTAATATCCAAAACAAAAAGTTTATTTCTTCTTCTTATAACGAATTACAAAACCATAATAATACAATGATATTCATTAATCCAATAAGTTCATGTTTCTTTTGGGATTATGTAAGATGGTGGAAATACGAATGAAAAATTTTTAGTTTTCAAAATCCTGATAAATATTGATTGTGTGTGTTTGTTTTGAAATTTTATGTAGGATATGATGTACAAATTAATTATATAATAGTGAGTGATAGCTACTATCTAGAATAGTACTCCATCCGTCCCCTACTTAATGACTCATTTTGTCATTTTTTGTGTCTCTTACTTAATGACTCATACTTAAAAATATAGTTAAAGAACATTTTAACTATCCCCTCAGAACATTTCAATATTACACCAAATGTCATCATTTTATTCACACTAAAAAGCATCTTTAATACTAATAATTAAAGTTAAAAAGTTTTTACTAATAAACTCACTTTTATTGTCCATAATACTAATAAACAAATAATACATTAAAACTCATGCCCAAAAATTATGAATTCTAAGTAAGGGATGAAGGGAGTATAATTTATAGGCTATTTTTATTAGTGAATGTAGTTAGATGGTGAATTCAAATTTAAATCTCGAACTAGATAGAGCAAGATTGAAAACATAACATTCCACATCCGTGTGAATCTCAAAACAAATATATATGTTGACCGGAATTATGCTCCAAGAAGGCACAAAAAATCTACGTAGTACATATATTAATAGGTATAGGAATTCATTCTTATATATTAATTCCTTATACTCTTCCTTACTCGTGGGCCGAATTATCACCTTTTACCATTTGGGGAGGGGGCCCATCGAGTGAACAATTTAAATGGGTGGAGTTGCTTCCAGCAGGAATCGAACTCAGGTCGTTTGCCTGGAGGCTCTGATACAAGAATTAATTTACAACCTCTCTTCAAGTTCGAACTTTTAGATGAGAGAGAATTATTTCAATGGTATCAGAGCCATAAGGCGTGACGCCCACACGTCCTGGGTTCGATTCCTGCTGAAAGCAACTCTACCCATTTAAATTGTCCACTTGATGGGCTTCCTCTCCAAAGGGTAAGAGGTGATAATTCAGCCCACGAGTGAGGGGGAATATAGGAATTAATATACAAGATTTAATTTTCAACCTCTCTACAAGTTTGGACTTTTAGATAAGACAGGATTCTTTCAATAGGGAGTTTTTTTTGTTGACGTGTCGTCTTCACATTAATTTTGTTGATGTGTCGTCCTCTCCTTAATTTTGTAAGGCGTGTCATATTTTTATAAAGTATATATTTAAATTTCATTATGTATGGTATTATAAAGGTGTCATCATAATTAATGTTGAATTGATTTTAAATAATTATGATAATATGTCAAATATATGGTAAGTATTTACTATCTTTAATATTAATAGTTTTAAAGAAAAAATATTTATTTGAGAAATTACTAAAATATTAAATCATACTAATAAATTAGTAAATATGTTATTAAATTTAATTTATTAATTTTAAAATATTATGTTTTTTAAAAATGATTTAAATATATAATACGTATATACTAAACCAAAATTCATTACTAATCGAATACAGAGGGTTTTACTTTTTCCCTGTCATGGTGTTTTTTATGTAGTGCGAGACTTTAAATTGACACTGGCAGTGATTTTTTTATTTTATAAATAACAATATTATATTTAAAAAATTATTTTGCAAGAGTTTGTCTCCATAGAATTGTTTTGCATATGATATTGCAAATAATATGAAGAATTTTGTCCACTTTTTAGTAGAATGGTCTAGAGCTATCTTATTCCTTAATCTCCAATATACGTACATGCGACTTTCGAATTTCAAATCGTACAACTAAATTCATTCGAAATACGTAATGTAAATTATTGGTGCATGGCATGGGGATCGAATGTATATATAGAAAGCGAGTGTTGAATTTCTTGATAGCTACAAAATTAATTAATATAAGTACAAATGGTTGTTCGAATATTCAAAATGTTGTGTAATGACAATTTTTAATTTTTATTGAATCTTGATTTTTATTTAATTGTCAAAATAATATTTTCAATATTTTCAATAAAAATATTACAATTTTTAAATATTTAAATTCTCGACAGTTAGTATCACCCTATTAATATTACAGGGGTAGAAACTATCCAACCGTAGAAAACCAAATACAGTAGAAACTCTATAAATTAATAATGTTGGGAACACCAAAATTTATTAATTAAAAGAGATATTACTTTATCTATAAATCAATAATTATTAATTTATATATTATTAATTTATGGAGTAATAAAATACTCAATTTATAAACATTATTTCAAACTTTCACCTATAATTAATTGTGGTATATCAAATGAAGGGTCTAATTTGAAAGAATCATTCAATCTTTCACATTATTATGTTTTTTGTGTTCATTGTATCACTTTATGGACATTAAAAAAATATTTTCATGAGACTATTAAATCAGCAATCACGTTGAATCATTTCTTGTTGAATTATGAGAAAACGACAACAGAAATTCTTACAATGATAAGGAAAATTAGAAACTAGATACAAGGTGAAATTGATTTCAAAAAAAAAAAAAAAGACAATTGAGTCATTTTTCAATTAAGAAACCTTCATAAATTATTCATGTAATGGGTAGTATATAAGAATTAAATTATTAATTTATATTTTATATGGGGTCTATAGAAATTATAAAAAATGTATTATCTTATAATTTTAACAAGTTTATTAATTTAGCACTCTATTCTCGAGTCGAAATCGGTCAAAAATATTATTTTAGAGAGTTTATTAATTAATCGAGTATTAATTTATAAAGTTTCTACTGTACTCCTATTTGGTACTCGAAGAGAATCAAGAAAGCACACATTATAAATTTATTTGTAATTAAGATGCAAATTAAATGAGCTCAAAGACATGAAAATAAAAAAAAAGGCTAATGGAGTACTAATTTAGAATATTAGTATAATGTAAAATTAATGATGAAGTGTTTGAACGTGCAAATTGCAAACCACCAAAAAAATACACGCTATTTACTTACTCAATTTTATTTTATTTTGTATCACTTAATTTTTAAGTTGGAGTCCAAAAATGAAAATGAATTATATTATAATCCCACATGTATTACCTATATATAACCCTAGCTAGACCTCTTGTTTGATCTCGCCATAACCTCTCTCTCTCTCTCTCTCTCTCATCTGTGTTCAATCAATGGAGGAGTTGGGCTCTATCCTTCAATTCCTAGACAACAGCTCCATTCTTGTGACTGGTGCCACTGGCTTTCTTGCAAAGAGTACGAATCTCTCTCTCTCTCTCTCTTATTGCTTATGAATTACTATGATATTGGTTGAATAATATATATATATATATAAATGTGTTGGTGCAGTTTTTATTGAGAAGATATTGAGGGTGCAACCAAATGTGAAGAAACTTTATCTTCTTTTACGAGCCTCTGATTCCAACTCCGCCATGCAACGTTTTGATACCGAGGTAAGTACGTACTTATAATACGTACAATTATTCCTTTCGTCCCGGTAGAAGCTCTTAATATTCTTTAATTCTTTTTTCGTCCGCCTCATATATTCAACTAATTAAATTACTTACTTTCACGTTTTATTATATTCATCTCTTTCTCAATCACACCATGACCTCTAATACATCTACTTGTTATATCAGATTATGGCAAAGGAATTGTTCAAAGTGTTGAAAGATGAATGTGGAGCAAATTTAAGTAGTTTTATTGCAGAAAAGGTAAAAGTTGTAGGTGGAGATATTACGTATGAGAATTTGGGTGTCAACGATTCTGATTTAATGGAGGAGATGTTGACACAAGTTAATGTTGTTGTCAATTTAGCAGCAACCACCAACTTTGATGAGAGGTATATAGCTATATATGAGTATATATATAATTAATTAACAAGTATATATAGTATCTTTCAGTTTTAATTTCTTTTAATTAAAACTTAATTTAATTTATATGCAGATATGATGTTTCACTTGAATTAAATACTTTTGGAGCCAGACATGTTTTAAATTTCTCAAAGCGATGTCACAAATTAAGGGTCCTGCTTCACGTATCTACGGGTAATTAGTAGTATATATATATATATATACCTCTCTACTAAATTTGGATATATATATATATATATATGGTGAATAGCAGTTACTACGTGAAATTAAACGGGTTAGACACGTAATAAAATAATGAGGGTAAATACAAACTATCTCTTTTCAAATTTACAAAAAAATTATCAAAAGAAATAAAGAAGGTCCATAAAGCTCGGTTCTAATATGAGGTCAACTAGGCCATGCATCGATTCAGGCCCAAAATTTCAATTGTAGAAGCCCGTTTTTTAAAAATATCTTTATGTGTGTGTGACAGTACTCAATCAAAAGACGCATAAATAAAAGTTACTAAAGTAAGAAGACGACAGACGCTAAAGAGAATTTGAGTTAATTATTTTCTTTTTATAATTGATCAAGCTCGAGGTTCTATAGAACCCCGATTTACACAGTTAGAAAAATATGAAGAATTTTTTTAATTTTTGTTCAATTTAGAGAAATTGTGAAATGTTGATGATGAGAGATTGTTCGAAATTCTCCAACACATAATGGTGTTTCCGACATTGAAAGCAATGAGTTGTTTTTTGAGTTATTATTTTTGAAGTGCTCTTTACCAAAAAGAATTATTGAGCAACTTGATTATTCTTACTTGATTAATACTTTTGCTATTAAAACTATTAAACGAATCGTATATATGTACTTGAAACATCATTGTCTTATTATTTTTTTAAGTTTTGAGCAAAATTATATACTGTCAGTTTTTTAAAAATTGTTTTACATTATGTTTCATAATTTCGTATAGAATAAAGAAATATGAAGGAATAATGTCTTATTTTAATGTTCGATTCATTGCCCAAATATATTTAGAATCGGTCTTGGGTCCATGTCCACATAAATGTGTTTTAATGTATTTACCTTGTTGTACTATTTAAGATAAATAATATTTAATCGGTCCACATAAATTGTGTTTATTTTTTTAAATATGTTTTAAACAATATTGTTTGTTTATGTATAAATTAAAAATAAATTAGATAAAGTATAGATATAAGAGAAAGTAAGAATGGTGAAAAATATTTTTTTAAATGAAATATTAAAAAAAGAAAAATAAACGCATATTATGTGAATAAACGCATGTTATGTGAATAGATGTAGTAAATGACTTATAACAGGGGCCTATGAAAATGATCGTTATTCAATTCAAAAATCATTTGTTATTGGTCGAAACGTGTAACGTCCCATCATTATAACTAAAACTGATCTTTCATAAGCGGACAAAGCTAATAACTCTCTTCTTGCTACAACCACAATTTTAATAAAATAAATAATTACTATAGTTAAATATGGAGGGCTCAATTTACATTATTATAAAGATAAAATAATATTATATTTAATTCATTATAAATTTTATAATATCTTATTTCATTAATTTAAATTTAACGATTTTTGTTATGTTTTTAAGAAAATTAATTTTGATGGTTCCGATTTACGATAGGTGAATCAATGTTAAAATTTAACGTGCAATCCTGCTAAGATATTAGTCATTATTAGACAATGTATAACTTAAAATATATTCCCTCCGTCCCGTAATGACTTGCATACGTTGACAAGTTCACTTTTTAAGAAATGTGAATTTAGTGAGGGGTGGGGTCAAATAAATGAGGAGTATTTTCGGTGATTAAGTGAGGTATAAATTTTTTTTACTGAGGTGTTAAAAAGAATTTAGTGAGATGTAGGGAAGAATGTAGATTAAGGGGGTGTATTGGTTGTAGATTTTGTATGATTTTTTTGGACTTTTAAAGTTTGGGGATATTCAATTCGAATTTTTAAAAGTCTTTAAAAATTCTGAGGTATTCAATATGGATTTTAAAAAGTCTTTAAAAATCTTTAGGTATTCAACAGTCTATGGATTTTAATACTCTATGGATTTTGTTGGATTCTCCTAAAAAATATTAATAAATTTCACTATCCAAAATCTCTTCGAAAAACCAGAGATTTCAACGGATTCTCTAAGAGAACTCTCAAGACGAAAGATCAGAAGTAGAGATGGCAATATTGATCCGACCCGCGGGTACCCATCCCACCCTGCGAGCTTTGGGTCGGGTCTGGGTCTTAGATAGAGAGAAAAAGTAAGATATAAAGTGATGTGTAAGAAAAAGTATTTACCAAAAAATGTATGAGAAGCTTATAGGCGGACGAACCAAAATGGTAAAATGGGAAGTTTATAGACGGACGGAGGGAGTATATTTCACAATCCTGTCAAGTCTATCAAAATCCATATAAATCAATAAAAAAAGTCAGTGTATATTCCAAAATTCTGTCAAGTCTATCAAAATTCATATAAATCAATAAAAAAAGTCAGTCAAACTCTGCATGGTATCTATGAATTTTATAAATCCACGTACTTTTTAAAATCCAAAAAAATCCAATAGAATCCCAATTGAATACACCCCCCCTAAAATGAGTGACAATTTTAAAAATAAAATGATATAGTGAGAATATTAATTTTGTAGATTATTTAAATGTACAAATAATCTTAAAACGTCTCAAATAAAGAAAGTATACAAATAATTATAAAACGGAAGAAATATATATTAAAAAAAATAAAAAATTGGGGGGGGGGCATTGTTGACTACCTCCGTCTCACAAAGATAGCTACATTTGACTTTACACACGTATTAAGAAAAAATAATAAATGTGATCAAGTTTAACTAATATGTTTATTTTACTTTTAGTATTCCATAAATTTGATGTACATTCCAAAGCAGTTGAGTGACTTGAGTCTTAAAAATAATTATGGGGTGAATTTAATTAAAGGTAAAATTATTAATAAAGCATTTAATACTTAAGTAAAATAGAAAATATTGTTATATAATTTGGGACATTCAAAATAAAAATGTAGTTATCTTTGTAGAGAGAGGGAGTAACTAAACTTTTATAAATACATGCATATCAACTCTATGCTGCAATTAATATATTCTCTCCCTCACGCTATTTTGAGCGTACCTTCTTAAAGAATTTATTTCCAGATTTGTCAACATTATACTCTCTCCGTTCCACAGGAATTTACACACTTTTTATATATGGATGTTTCATACCAATTTGCACACTCCATAAAAGGAAATATCTTCACAACCTTCACCCTTGAAATATACTCATATTTACGCATATGCCATTATTTTTCCACACTCAATCTACTTTTTACTTTATTTTATTCATAAAAGTTTACAAAACTACCCCTCAAAACATCCATCATTACACATTTTTTTACACATTTCTTAAAATGTGTGCCGGTCAAAGGGTACAAGTTCCTCCGGAACGGTGGGAGTACTATTTTTCTCATGATTCGAAGTTAGGGGTGGTACTAATATATGTGTAACTTATATATGATATTTATGTGTATATATTTATTTTAAAATACATTAATATTAACTACATTATCAAGTTTTTCATTAACATCACTTAATTTATTAGACTAACTAATTGAAGATATACATATATATATACACATATAAAAATACGTACACATATATATATTAGAAAGGTGATGTTGTGTTACAAAAAAAATATATATTGTTGTCATATTGTATCGTCTAGTATTGATAATTGAAAAAATGAACACTCAAATTATTGAACAATGAAGATATTTTTATTTTTAAATGTGATTTAAAATTAAAGAAATTAATAAATTAAACTATCAATCATATTTTCTTCATCAAACCATTTTTTTAAAGAGTATGTCTTGTGTAGACTAAAGTCTATATATATAAGAACTTGAGTTGACTAAATCAACTTTTAATTTTATTTTTTTATTTTTTTTATGCGTTGTACTTTTCAATTATAGTGACTTACACTTTTCAATAATATTTTCAGTGTTGACTTTTCAAAATTAGAGTTGACCAGGTATTGTGTAGATTCGGTGTTGCACTTTTCAGTTGTAGTGTCTTATACTTTTCATTAAAACTGTGTTGCACTTTTCAATTATAGTGACTTACATTTTTCATTAAAATTTGAGTTACACTTTTCAGTTATAATAACTTACACTTTTCATTAAATATTGTGTTGCACTTTTCAGTTATACTGACTTGCACTTTTCCGTTATAATGACTTACACTTTTCACTAATATTGTGTTACATTTTTCAGTTATACTCACTTGCACTTTTTAATAAAAATTATGTTGCATTTTTTAATTAGAATTTTTTGAGTGCAGATTTATACATCTGCTGCTTCTGATTTGTAATATGTTGTAACTAATTCAGAGGGTATATCTGATACCCTAATAATAAAGTTTGGCAGCTTCCAAAAAAAAAAATTATATTGCACTTTTCAGTTATAGATACTTACACTTTTCGGATATAGTGACTTACACTTTTTAATAATATTGGGTTGCATTTTTTAGTTATATATGTCTTACATTTTTTATTAATATTGTGTTGCATTTTTCAGTTATATCAACTTGCACTTTTTAATAATATTGTGTTGCATTTTTCAGTAACATTGTGTTGCACTTTTTTTAATTATTTAAGATGGATAAAAAAAAATTCAAAAAGTGTCAATAAAAAAAAAGAACATAAAAGTTTTTTTAATATGTTCGAAATAAAATAATAAAAAATAAAATAAAAATATGCCACGTGGAGTCGAGTTCTTATTTAGGTTCAGACTCCATATGAGAGTTGGGCTTTTTTAAAAGGGTTAAGGTAAATGGATATTTTCTTCAACAAACCATTTTCTTCATCAATCATATTATAGTTTTTAAAACTTGTACATATAATACGTAAATGGATAATTTAATATGATTGTCCACCTACATGAAAGTAATTATGGGATGGAGGTGTACTATATGAGTATTTTATTTTATAAAATTTAATTGTTGCAGCCTATGTATCCGGTGCACAAGAGGGACTTATGTTGGAAAGCCCATATAAAATGGGAGATACATTGAATGGTACACGTGGACTAAATATCGAGGGAGAGAAGAAATTGATAGAGGAAACCCTAAAACAACTCAATGCTCTGAATTCTTCACAAGATACCATCGAATCATCCATGAAGGACTTGGGAATTCAAAGGTTAATTATTTCATATTCTATTGTTTTCCCTAAATTTATTATTTCGTTACTTCATTCTTTCTCTCTTTAATATATATATGTATAATTTACTACCATGTCTAGGTTGTTAATAAGTTTGTAGCGTCACACTTTGCGTTAACACTAGATTTTATAAGTATATCATTGACACATATTTTTACATATTGGCTCCTTATGTTTGGATCAAGTATTATTGACAAAGTAGAATAACACAAATGGTTATATCAACACAGCAGAGGCGGTTAGATCATAGGTTCAAATCATGCGAATGGTTGTAAAAGAAATATATATTGAGCTAATTTAGCTTGGTTAAATTGACCAACTAGGTTAATCGGGCTCATGCCATTTCCACCAAATATTTTTTTGACTACCTAAAGAATTAAGTTTTTTTTTTTTTTTTTTTTGTGTCACCCTAAAAAAAGAAGTACTCCCTCCGTCCATGAAAAGTAGTCACATTTGCCTTATATTTCTTGTCCACAAAATGTAGTCTCATAACCTTTATTGAAACTATCACACTTCAACCATCACTTAATTACTCAAATTGCCATCAACTTTATTCACAAACAATCACTTTATTCACCATGAACCCCACAATACCCTACAATACCCTTACTTTATCTACTTTATCTACCTTTTTCTTAAAACATGTGTCCCACTCTAATGGGACTACTTTTCATGGATGGAGGGAGTATTTTTTTCGTGTCTCCAATCTCAGACACGTGTCAAATATTGTAATGCATAGTACTTCCTCCGTTTCAGACTAAATGTCTCATTTACTGTATGTATATTTTTTTAAAAACAATTGTATTAAATGAATAAAAAAGAAAGAAAGAAAGAGGCAGTGGAGTGTTACTCAAATGAAAATGAGTAACTTAGTCTGGAATTCCATAAATGGTAAAATGGGCACTTAGACTGGGACGAGCTATCACTTTTAAAGGCCCAAAGTGCCAAAAAACAATTCATTAAGTTAATTATATACTATATGTTTGATGTTGTGGAATATTTGAATTTGATACAACAGAGCAAGGAAGTATGGATGGCCAAATACATATGTGTTCACAAAGGCAATGGCAGAAATGTTATTGGGAGAGTTGAAAGAAAACATACCTCTTGTAATAATTCGTCCTACCATGGTTACTAGTACTTACAAACAACCTTTTCCAGGTTGGGTTGAAGGCATCAGGTACTACTATTTATCACCTCTTCACTATTACTATTACTACTTCTACATTAACTAATTATATATATGCTGTGATGATCACCAGAACTATTGATAGCTTAATTGTTGGATATGGTAAGGGAAGAATAACTTGTTTTCTGGGCGACCCCAAAACCATTGTCGATGTGGTGAGTATCCCACATGCCATTTTTAAGGCCTCAACCAAAACACATTAGTATATATAGTAAGTAGTATAACTTGAAGTAAAAAACTGCAGATTCCAGCAGATATGGTGGTGAATGCAATGATAGTAGCAATGGTGGCTCATGCAAATCAACCAAATGAGAGCCTTGCAATTTACCACGTCGGAACTTCTGTATCATATCCTCTGGAGTTTACTTATCTCCAAGATTATGGTCTCAAATATTTCACTCAACATCCTTGGATTGGCAAGGATGGAAAGGCTGTTATAGTTGGCAAAGTCACAGTTCTCAGCACAATGGAAAGTTTCCAAAGATATATGATGATTCGATATCTTCTTCCTCTCAAGGTTCCATCAATTTTTACCTCATATTCAATACCTTTCATCTTTTATCTTTTGCTAATGTTAGGTTGTTTTGGGCTTTGAGTAGGGACTGCAAATATTAAACACATTATGTTGTCAATACTTTGGGCGCTTTTACCACGAGCAAAACAGGAAGATCAAGTTTGTGATGCGTTTGATCGATCTTTATGCACCTTATTTGTTTTTCAAAGCATTGTAAGTATCATTCTCTATTCCAATCTATTAATGGTATATAAGTGCATATCAGCCGTTGAAAAAAAAACCAGATTGGAAAGGTGGTTTTGATTGAGATATTATGGCTTGGCTTTGTTCATGTAAAACGTCTTATTGTGAGTGACTCTATTTTTTTTCTTTTGAAAATGGCAGCTATGATGATATGAATACAGAGAAACTGAGAAGGGCAGCAACAGAAAGTGGGATAGACACAGAGATGTTCAATTTCGATACAAAAACGATCGACTGGGAGGATTATTTCATCAACACCCACTTTCCAGGATTAGTTAAACGAGTCTTCAAAAAATAATTATGGGGTGATTATGCAGATTGCTATATGAAAAGTCATATTGGCATGAAATGCGAGTATGGAAATTATGTTATATTTCAAATTATATTTTATGTATGATCATATGGAATTCCTTTGAGTTGTTTGGATTCTATCAAAGTGTGAATTTAAATAAGTCCTAAAAGCTTTTTATTTTTTCTACTCTATAATTTTCCAGGGAATTTATACCATGCTTTTATGACATCAATTAAAACCTTAAATATTCAAGAATCATAACTCGTAAATTTTCCTAGAAGTTTACTAAAGAATGGTAGTATATTAGAAGCACAAAGGACTATTAAAAAATGAAGCAACACTGTGAGGCAGTTCAAATCAGAAGACGTTATATCATGTTTAATCATTTTGCAATTCATTTTACAAACTCTTGTATTCTTTTGCCAGCAAAGATTGCAATTTCATTGTTCAAGAATTTCAAATAAATATTCCCACAGTTACCATATTCTTCATTCAGAAACTTTGTCAGCTTCATGAGATGCTGCTGCTGATCTGGTCACGCATAGCCAACTTCTTGAAGACTCGTCGCTGACTTCCCCTGCTAGAGGTATATGCCATGATCCCTTCTGAGATTCCTGTCATATAAAGAATAAACTGTGTTATTGTTCACCACTACAAAGCATTATTGCAAAAGTGTTCATATTTATCAACTATGAGAGTGATCAAACACTGATTATCATATTTAAATTACATACAACAAAAAGTTAAATTCATGAAGCACTCGTTCTGGATTTTGTTCCAAGTATATTATCAGTCACAAACTCTATAAGTGCATAAAGACAAAGCATTACCTGGATGACGACAGAATACAGAGGCGGCATAATAAGTTTTAGGCTGCCCTTCAGGAATGTATATCTAACCTGCCACATGGAAAGCAGACACATCAATCAACAAACTACTTGAACAGTTATTCTAAAGCATTTAAAAGAGAGAAAAAAATACTCCCAATGATCAAAATTATCCGGTTTCAGTCTCAGTAGATTTATACAGATAAAAATATTATCTTTGTTCAGATATGCATCCGCCCAGCCCTTCATTTAGCATTACAATCCATTATTATCAATTAGAGAGTGACAAGAGTTAAAATGAGTGGGGCCATTAATGCAGATGACACAGGTACGAAATAAATTTTATCCCGACAACTTTTGCGGAAACCTAAAATGTCTCCTGTATAGCAGTCAATGTGTTTGCAAGTATCACTCCAAAAATTTAGGATTAGAGTCAGAGACATGTGAAATAAAATAGACTATACCAATTCAATGATAACAAATTCCAGTTTTGAAAAATTATTTTGACGAAGTTGCAGGACATTCTGATAATTGCTGGTACTAAGACAAACAAGAATACTTTAGGTGAAACTGTGAAGTCCAAATTCCTACCTGATGACTTTCTTTCCATCTGAAGAAAAAATTGTTGCCAAGGAGCTCAAAAATATGATCTCTCATTTCATCGTTTGTTACTAACAAGCACTTCAGTTTCACAGCAGCATAAAGCCAATACCTGGGTTTATTAGGAAAACAGAAGAAAGGAAAGAATAGGGGGTCAAGAACTCAATAGGAGGGGGAGGCAAAACACATATAATAAACAGTCCAGCATTAGACAAAAGGTTAAATGTGAACATCCTACAAAATAGGGACGGATGCGGTCTTAAACTATAAATTAGTTAGCAACAACCAGATGAAGTGAATATCATGGTACTTACATTTAATGTTTAATAAACATAATTGAAGAAGCTAACAGAAAATCACAAAAAAGAGATATTAACTAGACTCAACTTAACACCTGCAGTCTATATAGAAAATAAACCAAACAAACACATATATATTCTTTACAGGAATTTTTTTTACCAATCATCATTTGATCCATATGGTGTTCCATATAGCACTCCTAAATCCATCCACCCCTGAATCAGCTCTCTTTTAAGAGCATCCTCAAGAAGCGAGCGGATACGCTTTTTATGCAATACAATAAGGGGCCATTTCTTTGTCTTGTTATGCACTTCTTTCACCACAGCATCAAGCTGTTCTATAAAAGTTTGGGAAGAAAATAAAATGTGTTATGGCTATCCCTTTCCTTTTGCAGAAAAGAGAATGCAAATAAATAAAAAAAAAGGAAAGAAACTCAGAACCTGTGCAGTACTAAAACCACCCTCTGCAAAATTCTGCTGGTACAATCCAATATTTGCTCCATCTACCACAGTTTCATATTCAGAATGTTGTTCCAGCCAATCCTTCCAATTTAAATGAGAGAAAGTTGGAATTGACTTTTTAATGAACTTATCTTATCAAATAACTTGTACGTTAATAAATCAAAGCCCTTAGTTCTTCAGGTATCTTTTCTACTGATTAAAATTATCCATAAATCACAAGTCAAGACATTATATTCACACTTGAAATGATTTACTTCCTAGCATTTCAATGTGCAAAGGGCACTTGAACTTGCACAACTAAATAAGAAGAAAAATACCTGAAATTCCTTAAAATTTGATTGAAGCCCTCTTTCCATGGCTATAGAAGCAATGGATTGAGCAAACTTGTCAGTCTCTGCTCTATCAATATCAACACAAACCAACTGCTCAGAGCAGGCACAACATAATCCATCAGAGGCAATACTAGATCTCCGCACGACCCATTCACCCAGCCCAAGCCATCCAAGCCCATGCCAACCCCCTCCATTCCTCATAATGGCCTCCTTGATCTCATTCTGATCTAAATTGAGTAAACCCACCTCAGCTGCATTTTTCCCTCTGAACCAGCTCTCTATGATTGCCATTGTTGACTCTTCAACCACTCTTACGGTCCTTCTCAGTTTGTGAAGATACTCGTACACCTTGTTCTCCCTCCCTGTCTCAACACTCACCTTCAAAAGAAGAAAATAGTCCATCAATAATAAGAATGTCCATGACTTAACCTAATTAAAGGATGTTCACTTAATAAAATTGCATTTTTACCGATCAACAAAAGGGGCAAGTAATATGGACCATCATATATCACCTCAATAAAAGGAAAACATTGTAACATATATTAGAATTTAGAAACAAATCACAATCTCTCATATACTCCAATATACCTTTAGCAACGGTGCGAGTTCAGATTCCTCTAAGTGCAACCCCACAGATTCCACATACTCCTCCACTTCGTACGCCTTTTCCGCAGCTCCAACACCAGAATAACAATTCAATGCCGGTGCAAAGGTTCTTAGCTTCGGCGCAACAGCATAATTCTTCACGCTTTTCGCGAGTTCAAACGCGTAGTCTCCATTGCCGTTGGCCGCAGCCAAACGGGCCACAGCCGTGAGCGTTGCCTCGTTTGGCTTGAAATTCTCGCTGTTATGGTGGTTGAACAGCTTGAAGCCGAAATCAATTGCGGATTGAAGGGTTTCCGGGGCAGATAAGGAGTTGGAACAGATATAAAGGAAGGAGTTGAGGTTGCTGAGAGTAAGGGTCGGAGACGCCGAAGATTCATAGAGAGAGATGGCAGTGGAGAGGTCTTTTGTTTTGGAGCAATGGTCGAGTGTCGATCGGAACTGCACTTCCGGGGTCAGTTTCTGCTTCTTCCGCCGCGGGTTGTGGTGGTTCATGGTGGCGCTTCGACGGTGTGTGTAAAACCCTACAATATGTTAGGATTCAATTGGGCATCTATTTTTAAAACTAGGCCCGCCAAACAATTCATAAATAATTGGGAAAAGGTCAATTTTTTTACATCTAAATATTAAATTAACTTTTGCAATTTTAGTAAATTTTAAATAGGAAGATCAAGTTAATACTTTAATAGCAGGTTTTTGTTATAAACTGATGATAGCATATGACAAAGAGAATAAATATTCACCATTACAAGATTTTGTGGCTGTTAATTAATGAGTAATTCCATTTACGGATTCTAAATTCCGTTGATATCATCACCACACCATTCAATTTTCGTATGAATTTGGATAAATTAAAATAGGGAGAGATGAAACTGACACTGTGAAATCAATGGCAGAGTAAAGAAATTGCAGCAACTTCACCGAGACTATGAAATTTGAGCAATCGAGATGGGCGGTGGTCGTGCGCGCCTTTGGATGGAGGTGGGCGTGGTCGGGGAGCTGCGCGCGGCGTGTAGTTGGAGTGCGCCTGTCGCTAGAGGTGACCGGCAGCGGCGCTGGATCAGGGAGGGAGGAAGACGGTGGACGGCGGGATTGGATGGAGGTAGGTATAGTCCGGTTTTGTTTTGTGGTTGTGGGCCTTGTGGCCTGTGACAGGTTATATGCCCCTCCATGAATGATAGATACACTCCCCTCCCATTTTTATTAATTAAACATTCATGTAAAGTACCGATTTAATTTAATAAAATAAAAACATATAGATACACTCCCTTTAAATTCAAACTAATCATAACTCTAATTAGGGAGGCAATCATCTCCAGCAGGCAGCAGCCACCACCGTAATAAATAAATTTTAAAATTCAAAAAAAAACATAGAAATAAAAATTCAAAAGAAAAAAAAAAAAAAACTTATTTTCGACAAATTAGAGTCGACCAACAACACTACAGTCAACTCTGATTTGACGATCACAAATACTCTCGTCGATAAGATTTTGTCAAAAGAAAATTTAAAAAAAAATTGAAAATTGAAATTTTCGACTATATTGGGTTAACCAAAAATACTTTCATCAGCAAATTGACGAGAGTATTTTTGGTTAGTGCGGTGGAGGAGGAGGCAACGCACGATGGAGGAGGAAGCAGCATGCGGCGCTGCTGTTGCAGAAACTTAGGGTGGGGTGCTGCTATTGCAGAAACTTAGGGTGGGGCGCCGAAGTTGCGCGAGGCGGCGCACTGGTGGAGGGAGGGATGGGTGACAAAGGGCGGCGGCGCTGGACAAAGGGAGGACGGGTGACGCCGCTATTGCATAATGTAATTAAAAAAAGGGTAGCAGCTTGGACAAGGGCGACGACGTCAGGCAGCGCTGGGCAAAACACAACCGGCAGAGGGTGGTGGGAGGTGGTAGGCAGCGAGGGTTGAGGAAGAAGAATGATAGGAGAAAGGGAAAAAGGAATGGAGTGGGGAATAAGAAAGCGGGGAAATTGGGGTTTTAGTGTAAAAAATGGGGGGGTTTGTGGGGTGCATTTATTATAGATAATTTTTAAGAGAAAAGTGTATAAATGGTAATTAGGAAGAAGTGCGTCTATTTTTCGTCTATTTTATTGGAGGTACATGTATCGGGGGAGTGCATCTGACATACTTGGAGTGGCATGTAACCCACGCCAATTAGTTTTAGACTTTTAATTTATTTATTTTTAAATGTTGGGCCAGTCCGAAATTTTGGGTCAAGTCTGAACTAAGCTCGTGAATCCGATGGACCAAGTCTAGTTATAACATAAATAATTCTTAGATAAACATTTTAATTTGAAAAAAGTAAATTTAAAGCAATACTACACGTTTGTAATTTATGAGTTAAAGAGTTTAATTGCCCGAAAAAAAAAATGCATAGTAATTTAAAGAAATTTCAATTTAGAAAGGTACAATAGTGTTTGTAGTTTATAATTTTGAATTTGATGGTTTGATAAGTGAATAGGTACTCAAAAGATAGCGAAATTGCTATTTTTCTGTTTATAATACTCCGTATAAATTAAAATTAGATATGTATATTATTATTATTTTATAACTTTGGGTTGGTATGATAGATTTTGTAATGATAGAGTGACTAATGAATAGAACATTCTTATAATTTTTTTTTTTTTTAGTAAGAGTGTATATAAGAAACTAAGTTCATCAAGTGGTCAATCGATCGTTGACTTTTTTTTTGATTATGTTATATTGCACATTTTAGTTATATAGATTTGCACTTTTTTAATTATAATAATTACCACTTTTTATTAAAAATTGTGTTGCACTTTTTAAATTATACTCCCTCTATCCAGTAAAATTTTGCTCACTTCTTTTTATACATATTTTTCAAAAAATCATATTTTAATTATAAAAAATATAAGTGGAATAACGAGTAAAGAATATTGTTGGTACATACTCAATCTTGTTAATAATGTATAAAAAATACTCAAAAGGTAACTATTTAAATAGAATAAACATATACTTTGTAAACCCAAAATATGGTCTGAGCAAAATTTTACAGGACGGAGGGAGTAATAACTTACATTTTTTAATAAAAATGTGTTGCACTTTTTCAATAATATTATGTTGCACTTTTTAGTTATAATAACTTACATTTTTCAATAAAAACTGTGTTACATTTTTCAATTATAATGACTTACATTCTTTAATAAAAAATGTGTTACTTTTCAGTAATATTGTATTACACTTTTTATAGTTATAATTATTTACACTTTTCAATATGCACCAAAAAAAATTACCAAAAAAAAAATTATCAATAAATAATAATAATAATAATAATTAATTAATTAATTATACACGACCTTTACTAATAATTACAAATATACACATCTCTATAGAAATATTGAAATTTGCGTATGCTTTAAAAGTTAGACAGAAACAAAATAGGAGGGAATCTATTGTCATTATTCACCAAATCAAAATCAAAATTATTTAAGGGTAGATAAGTAATTACTCCATATAATTAAATTATAATTAATTAATTTAAAAATAAATTTCTGAATATCTAGATTCTAAATAAATTTCTCTTCGAATTGATATTAGACTAATTATGCCCTCGTCCAAAACAAAAAAGAACATTCAAACTGTTCTCGCCGTAACTCTAGAACACCATGTCTGCAAACTGTTCATCTTGATTTTTTTTTTCAATCTCAAATATTATTTTACTATATATATTACTATAAAACAAAAATATTATTACAAAAATATTTTGAATACTTAATTAAACGAATTTACCTGAATATTGTAGTAATATTTCATGTTATTACAAAATAAAAATAGGTTACTATAAGGTAAAAAAATATTTTGCAGCCAAAACTATGTTATTACAAATCAAAAGTATTGTTAGTGCTATTACTAAAGCGTATTATTACAAATTCAAAAATGTTTTGTATACTTAGTTTTTTTTTATGAGTTTGTTAGAATATTTTTGTACAAGTGGTAGTACATTTTTTATTGTATAGTGATAATATTTTGACCTTGTAGTAAGTCATTTGTTTTTTTACTCATGAATTTTTTTGAACTGATCTTGAATTCAATTTTGTGACTCGCGAATTTTTTAAAAATTATCTTAATTAAATATATTTTATATGTAAAATATTTTATTGTTGTTATTCTAAGAAAAAAATATGTCACAAGTTCATATTCCAAATCAGCAAGTTAGGAATTGACAGTTTTTCTTCCTCAAGTTTTCTCTCTCTTCCAAGAGAATTCTTGCTTTTCCCTAAAATCGCATTTCCTTTTTGCAATCCTTCTTCGAAGCTTTTCCCTAAAGAATCCACCGCTTCATCTTCCGAGATTTGGTCGGAGTTCCCCCCTATCACATTGCCTCGATTATTGTTTTCTTTCCCATACACTCTTCCTGCCTCGATTGTGCCTTGGATTGCGTTTTATTCCCAATCATTACGATTTGGGAAGAGATTTTTTCCTTCCCTGCTTCTGTCACTCACTCGCGTTTTCATTGGGAGTGTTTGGTTTTGATTTCATTCTTACGGAGACAAGAATATGAAGAGTCTTCAGGAGATTGGGCGAATTTTTTACGGGGGGTTTTTTCTCACAAAACCTTCGATTTTTGGTGGTTTTGTGGGATTTTTCGCCGTGGTTTTTCACACATGGATTTGTGAGAAGTGCCCCTTTATATACTGGTTTGAGGGTTTCACTTCTCCATTATCCTCACAAATTTTCTTTCTCCAAAACACTCTCTCTCCTAGTTTCTCACAAATTGCGGACTCCATCACCACAACGATGGCAAACTGCAGAATTTCAAGTAGGGAAACTACTCATATTGTGGCCCAGCGAACTGAACTAGCTATTCCAAAAAATTCTGTAGCTATGAGGTTCGTTGCTTCCAGGCCTATCAATGCAAATGAATTGAAGGACATCTTGGGCAGAAATTGGAGACTTCGTACCCCTCTGAAGGTTGTGGGTATAGGAGAAGACCTTTTTCTCCTTACCTTTGCTGAAGCTTCCAAAGTCACTGAGGTTTTAGACCGCCAACCTTGGAATCTGCGCCGATCCCTCATCGCTCTTCAGCCTTTGCATGGGAGGGAACGACTTTCCCAACTCACTCTTTGCATGGTGCCTTTTTGGATTCAGGTCCATGGGCTTCAACTTTTTGCGATGAGTAAGATTTTAGGGTTGAAAATTGGGAGTATTGTGGGAGAAGTCTTGGAAGTTGATGCTAAGGAGGGTGAGGAGGCGTGGGGTGAATGTTTGAGGATTAGGGTTCTGATGGATGTCTCTAAACCACTATGCCGTTTCTTCTATATTACGGTGGAAGAGGAACCAGTCACGGCTGTTTTCAGGTACGAAAGGCTTTCGGGTTTTTGCTCTTTGTGTGGAATGCTGGATCATGCTGAACATGAATGTAATCTTGGATTTGGACAAGATGAGGCCTGGCTAAAACAACATCGGGTTTTCCCGGCTTGGCTCCAAGCGGATAAAAAGAAGAGCCCTTCTGAGGAGGCTCTTACTAGTTTTTTTGATATGCTGAGAACCGAAGCGGGAGAACAGGCACTAACACAGCAGTTAACTCAGGAAGAGGTGCGCCCGGGATCTAAAGGAAAGGCGATTATAATTGAAGAAGATGAAGTTGAAACTAGACTGGAGATAGGAATTCATAAGAGTCAGGTGGTTCATAATTTTGAAGAACTGATGAGGGGTAAAACAGTCCACGACAATACTCAGTTGCAGGGGTCCTCTTCTGCTAAGGGACGCTTTGATCCCTGCACTGGTACGTTTTTAGCTCCTTTGTCTTTCACTATTCCATTTGGATACCAACACTGTGTTTCGAAGGAGCCCCTTTTGGGGGTGGATAACGGAGAAGACTACAGGGTAACTCACTAACTTGGGAGGGACCTCTCTTCTACTACCTATGAGAAATTTGTTGAGATAATCTATCGTGGAGAGGCTCCTTTTGTTCCAATCTATGAAAAAGAGGCTCAGAAGGGACATGCAAACATCGGAACTCATAATGTAAGTGTTGAAGATGGGATGGCTGTGGAAGCGGGCTCTGCACATAGTGGTGTCATGCCCTACAAAAAGAGAGCCTGGAAGGAGTCTTCAGGTGAGATGATGGAATTTTGGGGGGGTGGTCGAGGTTGGTCCGAAGGAGAAATTGTGAAGGAAGCAGAAGGGTTGTTCAAAAAGGCCCGTAGCATGTGTGATAATCTTGGCACTGCAATCGGGCTCAATGACATGGCGGAGGCTGAAGTGGATCAGCCCCGCCATCGTGAATGAAAATCATCTGTTGGAACGCTCGTGGTGTTCGTAGTGCACGAGCGTTCAGTTATCTTTGTAGACTTGTTTTTAATTTCCATCCTGATGTTCTGTTTATCTCCGAAACTAAATGTTCTTTGGCTAGGGCTGAGTTTCTGAAGATTAAACTTTGTTTTCAATTCTGTTTCTCTGTTAATGTTGTTGGTTGTTGTGGTGGTCTGATGATGTTATGGAAGAACGTTGGTTTAGATGTTTTATCGTATTCTAAGGCTCATATTGATTGCAATATTCCATATGATAATCTTGATTGGAGGTTTACGGGTTTTCATGGTAACCCAAACTTGTTAGATAGAAAGTTTTCTTGGGAATTATTGAAGAAACTTAAGAATTGCAATCATATGAAACAGGAAGCTTGGTTGTTGGGGGGGGGGGACTTCAATGAAACATTATATCATTCAGATAAGAAGGGGGGTAATAGAAAGCTTTTATCAAGACTGATAGGTTTCCAAGAAGCTCTGGATCATAACCAATTGTCCAATTTAAAAACTCATGGACCTAAATTTACATGGACAAATAAAAGATGTGGTAATGATCTCATTCAGGAAAAGTTGGACAGGTTCGTAGCAACTAGGGAATGGTTACAGTTATTTCCTTATTTCACAGCAAAATCCCTCGACTTTATGGGCTCGGATCATCGCCCAATCCTCTTATCTTGTGAATCCCAGTGTATACAAGGCCAAAGAAAGCAAGGAAGAAATTTTCGGTTTGAGAATTATTGGATAAAGGAGCATGATTTTAAAGACACAATTAAGAAAATATGGGTCGTCAAAGGCAGTGGCAGTTCTTTACAAGATTCATTAACTCATTGTGGAAAAGCTCTTTTAGGTTGGGTGAAAAAGAAAGGGGGGGCTCTTAAACAAAGAATATCTCAAACTCAAGAACAGATTAGAATCCAAGTTGATAATGAGAATGTTGTTCCGGATTTTAAACAAGTTGATATACTTGAAAAGAATTTGGAGAAACTATACTCCCAAGAGGAATGGTATTGGAAGCAAAGATCAAGAGTTTCTTGGCTCAAAGAGGGAGATAGAAATACTCGTTTCTTTCACAATCGAGCCACACAGAGGAAGTCTCGTAACCTAATTACCAGAATTCAGGGGGAGGGGGGGCTGGATTTATGAGAAAAAGCAGATTCAAGACACATTTCTCAAATTCTTTGTTGAGTTGTTTCAAACCGGAAATCCGAGCAATCAATGTATCTTTGAAGCCACTAGACACATGTGTAAAATGCTTTCGGATGATCAAATCAAAATGCTTGAGGTTCCTTTCTCTCGTGAGGAAGTGTTTAAAGCGGTGAAGGATATCAATCCTTGGAAGGCCCCAGGTCCTGATGGTTTCCCAGCTTCTTTCTATCAAATTAATTGGCATACAATTGGAGAGGAGGTTACTGATCAGATTTTGGGACATCTTAATCATGGTAAATCTTTGGAGCTTTGGAATAAAACTACTATTGTTTTAATTCCAAAGATCAAAACTCCGGTGAATGTCATGCAATTTCGTCCTATTAGTCTGTGTAATGTTTGCTACCGCATTCTCTCGAGGGTTATCACAAATCGGTTGAAGATGTTTATTGATGATATGATTGATCAGTACCAAAGTGCTTTTGTTCCGGGAAGACTAATATCGGATAATATCCTGATAGATTTTGAATGTCTTCATTGGATTCGGTCTTCAAAGAGTATGAAAGGCTATGCTGCGCTAAAATTGGATATGAGCAAGGCGTATGATCGAGTTGAATGGCCTTTTCTTAAGGCTGCTATGGCACAAATTGGTTTTCCATTAAAATGGATTAATCTTATTCTTGAATGTGTCTCCTCGGTCTCGTATAATGTTTGTATCAATGGAAATCTTTCTGACTCATTTAAACCTTCGCGTGGCCTGCGACAAGGGGACCCTTTATCCCCTTATCTTTTTGTTATATGTGCTCAAAGCCTCTCTTCTATATTGCTGCATGAAAGGAATAATGGGATGCGCTCAGGTTTAAGAATTGCTAGAGATGCACCGATCATCTCACATTTGTTTTTTGCGGATGATAGCCTGATATTTTTGAAAGCTTCTCAGGAAGAATGTGTTGGCATCAAGAACGGTCTCAAGAAGTATGCTGCAGCTTCGGGGCAACTGGTTAACTTTGATAAATCAGCCATTATTTTCAGCCCAAATACTATTGAGAAGAATAAGGAAATGGTAACTCAGACCTTGGGAGTTGGGGTTTCAAATGGTTACGATGTTTATCTAGGGCTCTGACACGTATTTTTCAATACTCACCTCTCAAGTGTAAGAGGATCCTCGTAGTAAAAGTAAGTGCCCGGTTAAATTATCGAACCACGGGACTAGTTAGCTTGTGTAGCCTTAGTGTTGTGTGTCGACACGTAAATATAGTGAAGGAGCATGGGGTGAACGACTAAAACTAAATGCAAAAATAACAAGATAAATACTAACTAAGAAAGAAAAGCAAGTAAAACGATGATCAAATATCAAATGTGAGAAGTAGTGTTCGGGTGTTCTTCATTATGTGGAAATCGATTAAAGCTTAACTTGGACGTTTAATTCATTGGTTGGTGTATGATAAGAGCAATCACTAAAAATGTTATCTAACAAAGCACCTCGGATCGAGAGAAAGAATAGAGACGTTCTTACCCGGGTAATCACACAATTAGGGGGTTCTACTCTATCTAAATTAATCTAATCTAATCCCTAATCATGCTTTTCCACTTGAATACTAGAAACCAAACTCCTACAGTCTCTTCACTAATCACTCAAACTCTCATTCAAATAATTAGTGTAAATTAATGGGGTTCTAATGAAAATTACCCAACTCTCGTTGCGATAATCCAATATAAATTCAATTCACTCGACTCCCAACTCTCGATTATACTATCGTCAAGACTAACCAACTCTCGTTGCACTAATCATGCGTCAAAATATAATCTAATAATTGAATTCAAGCAAATGATCAACCAAAGCCCATTAACCTAATCAATACACCTTCCAATTGAATTAAACAATCAAAATAAAGCTAAAAAAACGAATTCCATCATAAATCCAAACACCCAAACACCAACAAACCTAACCAATAACTAAATTAACAAATGAAATCAAACTCATAAAACATAAATAACAAAGCATTAAATTAAAGAAAGGTATGTCTTCAAATGTCTTCAATACTATGAAATACTTAATTTAAAACTAGCTAAGAAATTGAAAATAACTTAATCTAATCTATTTTGAGTGAGGTGGGGTGGGAGAATTTCCCCCAATTGGAGCTGCTGCGTATTTGCGTGTGTCCTCCTCTCCCAGCTGTGTGCGTGTGTGAGTTGCTTCCAGCTTCCCTGTGTTGAGTGGAATTGGCTGCCCCCTTGGTGAAAATGGGCCTCCACCTCATTAATTGAAAATATTGAAATGGGCCTAGGCCCATTAATTAATTTAAATTCCAGCTGCTTACTTTAAATTTCAGGAGCTCGGCCGTGCCGTGTAGCTCGGCCGTGCACTCCCACTTTCAAAATGTTGCTGTATCGGGTACGACTTGTCCGTGCCTCGGGCTCGGCCGTGCCCCTCCTCTTTTGTTTTGCTCATATCTTTTGATTCGGGTGTCCGATCGACTCGATTCTTGTCTCGTTTCGACCCTCATTTCACCTTCTTTCATGTGGTCAACTCATGGACTCGATCCAACGGTTGAATTTTTCGTGATTTGATTCAAAATACCTCGTTTTACCTTAAAAAAATAGCAAACTACACCATTTCTCCAAATCAAGTGCAATTAGCCAATTTAGTGTAAATAATGCACGAAATCCTATAAAATTATGCAAATTAAATACATGAATTTCGAGCAATTTTCACACTAATCAGGCTCCCTACTTTCTCGGCGAAGAATAAAAGATTTCAATTCAGTTATCTTGTGGATAGAATTCGTCAAAGAATAAATTCTTGGGGTCATAAACAATACTCAGAAGGGGGAAGAGAAGTCCTTATAAAATCCGTCTTGCAAGCAATTCCCGTTTATGCAATGTCATGCTTTCGTATTCCGACTTCTATATGCCATGATATGGAAAGGATGATAGCTAAATTCTGGTGGGGAAGTACAGACGATTTAAGGAAGGTTCATTGAAAAACTTGGGATGAATTATGCAGTCCAAAGGATGATGGAGGGTTGAATTTTAGAAAGCTTTCTGCCTTTAATAAAGCCCTATTAGCGAAACAAGTTTGGAGAATTATGCAAAGACCCCAAGCTCTAGTCTCTAAACTGTACAAGGCCCGCTATTTTAAGCAACAAGATATTATGGAGGCAGATTTGAGCTCTAATCCTTCTTTTATTTGGCGCTCAATGTTATGGAGTAGAGTCTTACTCGATAAGGGTGTTCGCTGGCGCATTGGTAATGGAAAGTCTATAGCTATTTTCAAAGATAGATGGATTCCAAATTTTATTGAGGGGCGGCTTTTTTCCCGAATTGCCAGTGCTTCAAGAGTTGATCATTTTCTGCTTCCAGACTGCTCTTGGAATGAAGAACTTATCCGAAAAGCTTTCTGGCCTATTAAAGAGGATGCTATTTTGCAGATTCCTTTGTTGCATCCCAATTGTGATGATCAGCGATTTTGGCCAACCAATTCATCCGGAAACTATTCAGTTGCATCGGGATATCAACTGACAATCAAGGAGTGGAAATCGAACCAAAGAATGAAACCTTCTTCTTCATCAGCAAAAGACAATCTACAGCCTTTGTGGCAGTTTATTTGGAGCCTTCGAATTCCACCCAAGGTTCGTCTTTTTGGGTGGAAGATATTGAATGACACATTGGCAGCCGAAGGAAATCTTGTAAGTCATCACATTCCCATGGATCCTTTTTGCTATTTCTGTGGTGCTTACTTTGCTAGTACCAGACATGTGCTTTTTTATTGTGTTTTTGCAAAAAAAGTGTGGAAAAAGCAAGGGATCTGGGGGCAGTTGAATGGTTTATTAACAGGCTCTTTGAGACAGTTTTTCTTTGCTATTAAAGATAATTATGATAAACAGTTTGCATCTTTTGTGCTTATGATTGCGTGGGGAATATGGAAAGAAAGATGTAAGTGGATGCATGTGAAGAATCAGGATGGAAACCCACCAAAAAGCCCTCAAACATTTGATGTGAAATGGGTAATTGATTTTTGGCATGATTTTTCAAATCAGAATTCTAACCAAATTGGGGTTTCTATGAAGGATGGTAAACCTTTGGGTGAGTTTGCTTGTGATGGATGTACGGTATTTACGGATGCAGCTTTTAATCAAAATGATCAATTCTTTGCTGTGGGTTATGCCGTTTTCAAGGATGATGATATATTAATAATGGCTGGGGGCAGATGTATTAGCGATCTATGATCAATTATGGCTGCTGAACTGTTTGCAGCTAAGATTGGTCTAGAACAATGTTTAAATCGGGGCTTCGTATGGACTGTCTTTCGGCCGTGAATGCTATTAATGCAAACTTTGAGGTTGAAGGCATGGAGAAGACGCTTGTCCTTCACATCCGTAAGCTTTTGCAGGAATTCTTGTGCTGGGACTGTGCTTTTACTCACAGGGAAAAGAATCGGACGGTTCATCTATTGGCACAAGAAGCTAGGAATATTTCAACACCTTTTGATTGGGTTGAAAGTGAAATTCCCGAATATATTAGGAGAGGATTTTAAACTGTTTTTACTTTTTCCTCCTGATATTTGTTCCTTCAAAAAAAAAAAAAAAAATCAGCAAGTTAGGAAGTAGGATTACTGGATTAGATGTTAACTAAATAATTAGGAACAATCAGCAACTAAACAACTAATGATGAAATAATTCGCCAACTCGAAATGATTGATACAAAGGCGGGTTCAATATTTTGTAATTTTGTTTCTTTCAACTTGATTATTATTTAATGGGTTGAGGTATATACCCTCCAGCTTTGTTTAATGCACTCCCCCCTCATATTTTTTAATTAATTATATATATAAAATATCATCTTTGCCAACACACCCCAATTAAACCTAATTACCTCTTCTTTCCCAAAATCTCTACGGCCGCTCTCTTTCCCCTCCCCTTTTTTTTTTTTCATTTTCTGCACTCCGCTCTCCCCCTCCCTCGCCGTCGCTGTCGCTCTCCCCCTCCCTCCCCCTCGACTCGTCCGTCACCGCCGATCTGCTCCTTTTTTTTTTAATTTCTGTAACAAGCAGCGGCGCCGCCCCTCTCGCCCAGCGCCGCCGCCACCCTCCTTCTCCCCTAGCCGTCGCGGCCCGCCGACGCTCGCCCCCAGCAGTCGCGGCCCGCCAGCGCTCAACCCCAGCCGTCGCCGGCGAAGAACAAGTTTTTTTTTTCTCGACCATTATTGGTCGTTCAAGAAAGCTCTCGTCGACGATGGGTTGTCGACGACAGTGTTTTTGAGCAATCAATAATAGTCAAAAATTTCAATTTTTTTGAGTGTTTTTGGTCGAAGTTGTTAAAAATACTAAGATTTTTTTTTAAAATTTCCAAATTTTATTTGAGGTAGTTATGGTGTGGTTGGAGTGTTATTTCTATTTTATTTGATGAACATGGTGTTAGAATGTGTTTGTGGCGGCGGAGGCGGCGGCAACGGAAGCGTAGGCGAAATTCTAGGGTTAGGATTAATGTTTAAATGATAAGGGGAGTGTATGTATCTAACATTATTTAGTAAAGGGCAAAATTGGTATTTTGCATGAATTTTGAATTAATAAAAATGGAGGGGGAGTGTATTAAACAAAGTTGGAGGGGTATATACCCCAACCCTTATTTAATTAATCCACGCTAAAATAAAAGTACACCCTGTGTTTCATGATTACTTTCATAAGTATATATATAATATGTTTAATAGGATTTTAAGAGATAAATAGAAAAAAAAAAAAAAAAGAACCGCACAAAGATCACGACGGATTAAATGCATCACCCCTTCATCCCGTATACGAGGCGACAAGACGCATTTCATTGGCAAAGGGTGATAAAGAATCAATCGTGAAAATCTCTGATGTGATAGTATTAAACTTGTCGATGACATCTTCTGGTATTTGCCCAAGCGAACGGGTGCCTCTAGGTTCTTCAAGGGCTTCTTCGTAGAGCGAGGGATAACCTCAAGAGCAAGATCTTGGGCGTCGTGGGCGGGCGGGTCCAGTGTAGCAACCACCAATTCCTGGGCATTGTCCGAGAAGTCATCCATGCAGTCGTCAGAGAGGTCTGAGAACAAGTTGCTCACCGGGACCGAAGCAACCACAATAGTCGAGTTAGGTTTCCTTGCCTGAAGAGACCAATCCGCTAGCACATGAAGTGGAGCCGGGCGGGGATCCGAAGGGGCATGAAGCCCAGATCGGCCTTTCTGATGGCGGAAAGAACTTCTACCACGTTGGCTCGCGTTATGGGGTGGCGATACCTTACCCTTGTGGTAGTGGACAATATGTGTCCAACAAATTCGCAATGACTACAGTAGTCTAAAAGCCTCTCATAATTTACCTCCACAATCACAGACTGATCACCATGTTCCAGCACCAATTGCTCTACGAGCAATTGTTTCACGCCCACTTCAACCAAAATTCTAGCATACTGAGCCATCGTCTTCGCCGAGGTGTGACCACCCATCTTAAAAATCGTGCCAACAGCTGAAGCCGCTGCAGAAATAATCGTGGGCTCCAAAAACACAATCGGGAGACCAACTAGACAGATCCACGTCCAAGCAGTCGAGGTCTGAACATGGTGCAGATTGAATCTAGGGGTCCAACTTTAAAGACAAATAGAACCCAAACCCAGCTGCCAAATCTATCTCTGAAAAGTTCGATCACACTTCTCTAAAGAATGGATTTTGAGGACAACGAATCCCTTTCCAATAGGTATAACCGACAAGCTCCCCTGGAGAGACCAAATATTTGTGAGCCTCATTAACAAATCTATGTACGGAACCAAAGATTTACCACGGGGAGTTAGTAAACGACCAATCAAAGCATCCTTAAACTCCCATACGCCAGATTGATACGTGTCATCATCAATCGAAATTAGACTTGCTCAAACGGTTTGGAACCGTCGATTCCCGGTTCCAAACCGGAACCGAAATTGGCGGAACAAGAACCGTGTATTTTGCGGTTCGGTTTTGATTCCTATATTTTAAGATCCGTAACCGTCAATTTCACGGTTCGAACCGATAATTCTTCAATCTATAATATTTTTCTCTGTGTGTATATGTGTCTTTATGTATGTATTTGTATTTGATTTCTCTTTCTCATCATCCCACCACCCCACCTTCTCTCCTCCATTGTAATATTCTCTTCAAACCCTCTAATATTGTTGAAGATGAACCCAAAAATTTTAAAAAGGAAGAAAAAAAAACCTCAATATCTATATATATATATAATAACAGAATAGTGGCTTCCCTAACAAGTTCCCGCCCAAAATGTTGTGGGGCCCACCAATAAAATATCATCTTTTAAAATTCATTTTCTCTCTCTTCCTTTATTTTCATTTTCTTTCTCCTCTAAATGCTGGTCAATTTTTCTTTTTTAGATTTCTTCATTATTCTCTATTAGGAATATAATTCTCTATCATTCTTATATATCTTTTTAGTATATTTAATCAAATCTTCATATCTATTTTATAGACATACTTCTCTATATCTATAAATATAACTGGTAAAACATTATTACTTATCAAAGATTATATAAAATTAATATTTATTAATTATGCTCAATTAATTATTTTTGGCAAATCTTAATTATATTATTGTGACGTTTATTTTTTAAATAAAATATTAAAATTAATGGTCCTACAAAAAATCTTATACTATTGTATGTATATAAAAAATTATTTATTAACATCACACTGTTTATATAAATTTATTAATTTATAAAACGTGCATCGCACGGGAGAAATACTAGTATTATACTCTACTTTGCAATATATGTGTGAGAGTTGTGACTTGTGTGTTGCGTTTAATTTTAAAATAACTTTTTTCTTTCAACTTCTTGAGCCACACGCTGCAGATTGTGGAGTATATGAGTGTATGTATAATGTATTTATCATGTTTATATATCTATCGACGTCCTTCACTTCACACACGCAGTGCAAGAAATAAGTTTTTTTATTTAATTTGGGCCCACGAGTTTTATTTAACAATTTAAGAAAATAATAAAAAAGAACCGTCGAACCGGCGGTTTGGAACCGAAACCGTCTTACCCAAATGCACGGTCGGTTCCGGTTCCAAAATGTTGGAACCGGTGAACCGACAATTCCTGAAACGTGGGCAACTCTAATCGAAAGAGTGTAAAAAAATACCCTTTTCACGCTGGCTCATATGATCCGAAAAAATCACAATAGGCGAGGGAGTGCCAATAGAAAGGGATCGACAAATCAACTAGTTGTCCGCCAAGACAGGAGTTGTTGGAGAATGCGGCTTCTCCGGTGATGGACACATAAGGTGCTGGAGAAAGCTAATAAGATCGGGGAATTTTGCATCTAATTCAAGGAGGTGACCACCCAAGGTAACGGTCGGGTCGAGAGTCTCCAGGTAGGCAACAATGCTCGGATATTGGTCTATAATACGACGTGCATCCGGCGTATTAACGCAAAAAAAAAAAAAAAAATTGGGGCCAGTAGCCAAGGTGGGCCGAATGGGCGGCAACTGGAAGGGGATATTCGTTGTGGCTGGCGACTGCCCATTGGACGTTGAGCCTAAACTGAGGGGTGGTAGACCTGCGACGACTTCTCGCGAAGGGGGGAAGACGGGGCCGTCGCGTATTAACATTTCTTTTTTTATTTAGTGGGAGGTATTTTTCTTCCTTCTATATTCATGTTTTTCCTCTTAATGCATAAAATAAACTCGCATTTTCTCTTTATTGACTGAGATTTTAGGCTCCATTTGAATGGAGGAATTTAAGTTTTTGGATTTTAAATTTACAGTCCAAATTCACTCCACCTATTTAGATTAAAATGTAAATAAATGAATTTTAAATAGAGTTTAATTAAGATTAGGGACAATCCTATCGACACAACTAGGAAAAGAGACAATAAATTATAGCATTAGGATTAAGGTCAAATTCTTAACCAAATGACCAATTATGCCCTTACTCTTTCATCACACCAATATATTAAATTAAAACAATAATTTAAATTAATTTAAATTTCAAATCAATGTAAATTAAAATTATATTTTAAATTTTAAGCATTTTATCATCAACATTGAAACATTCCTTTTGCTGCAAATCCAATCTGCAGATCACATCTTCAATAATCAATATCTTCAATAATCAATAAATCGTTCTCCAAATCCCAATTGCGTATAATCAATAAATCGATCTCCAAATCCCTGGAGGTACGAATTCTGTTCGATCTTCGAATCCCATCCTCGATATTTGATCATCACCGAACCACCTCCATTTTGCTGCAAATCCCATCTTCAATAATCAATACATCGATCTGCAAATCCCAATTGCGCTATCTTCTATACCAGAATCATTCCATTTTGGAGGTATGAATTCTGTTCGAACATATTCCAGAATCATCTAGGTATGAAACAGGCGTAATTCCATTACATTATCTAGGTATGCAATTTTATTACGGGTTGTTTTAATTCAATAATCAATAATTCGATTGGTTCATTGTTATTCCAATTTATACCATGTCCGATTCGATCATCGATTTTTTCTAATTCTACCCTGTTTTAATTTATGCGATTTAGGGCTACATTGATCGTGTTAATTGGAGAAGCTAATTTGCAGAATCAGAGATGGATTATGCTGTGATTTTAAAGTTCGAATTCGAGGAGAAAACCAAGTTGATCCGTGTTCAACAATCTTCAAAGTTCGAAGACATTGTTAATGAAGTAATCGGTATGTGGCCCATATTGTCTTCTTCTAATCTAGGCATGTGTTATTCTGTTGGTTGCATAAAGAATTGTTGTTTATCATCTGATTCTGATTTTGTATTAAAGAATATTTTGGTTTTTTTAATATGATTTTCAGTTTTAGCTTATATTCAACTTATATTTGCACATATGCATTACATATTTAGCATATATTACAATATATGCAGTAAATAGATATGTATTCATTAATTACTTGTCTTAGGGCCAGATATAACTAACTCAAGACATAATATAATGTTTTCTATGACATCGAATAAAATAATGTTAAAATATTATCATTTTGATAATTAAATTTAGAATATATCCAATACTCCCCACAATTATCTCACGTAATCCAAACCAACAATATATTTTTGACATTTTCAAACATACTGATATTCAATGGTAATTTTTTTCTATAAATAATATTATAATTACAATTTTTAAAATGAATATTTTATTTTCATATCCACGTTTGCATAATATGTACACGTCAATATTATAATAATAATTTTTATATTTAATATCTATAACCAAATGATTCACGTAATAATACTATGATTATCGCAGTAATCATAAATATAGAAAATAAATGGTGTATTTTGCATTCCATACTGCACATCTCTCAATGTGCATATTTGTTTAGCATATATGTGCGCATATATTCCATAGAAAACGTGTCACGTTTCTGAATTAATTACATCATAGGTATTTTTTTTTTTGCTACGATTTTCCATCCAGCTTTTTTATGATTGTCTATTCGGGTGCATAAACCATTTTTTTAGTTCCACTAAAGATAACATTAATAACATTAAGGCATTTTAATTTAATGGAGAAGTTACAATTATAATTAATATGACAATCATTAATATTTAGGAAGGTTTGAATTTCGAACGAAATTATGTCTGGGATTTCCTGCCATTTAATATTCAGCTCAAATTTGAATTTTGTATTCTATTTTAATTGAATATTCAAATTTCTATTTTATTTATAAATTGAGGTTAAAAGTGTACTTTTATAAATCAAATTGTCCTTCTCCCTAACTTTAAAATTTTTTGTCCTTATTTCTAGTTTCTATAGGTGAAATGTCCTATATACTAATTATCCCTTTTAAATACTTAGGTTTGAGTCCATTTTTTAAGTTAAAATTGAAAAAAAAAAAAAAATCTCACTATAAAAATGTCATTTAAAATTCATGTATTTATAAATTGTTTCATTTAAAATACCTTCTCAAATCAATTCCCCCACTCCAAACACAACCTAAGGTTTTTCTTTTCTTGTGAAAGTGCTTATATGTTTTTTTTTTCATTTCATCAACCAATTAATGTAATTAGTCATGCTAAATAATTTAATCATTCAATAAAAAACACAGACTTGGTCTTTTATGTATATATTACATATAATAAATTTATGCTATTAATTTAACTCATATCCTCAAATGGGTCCAATAACGTTGCGCATGAGTTTTTACCAAAATAATACATACAAACAAATTGTTTATTAATAGTAGTCAAATCCACAATTAGTTTGTTAGTACAAGAGACACTTAATGTAATTAGTCTTGTAATAATAGCTTAATAGTCAAATGCTTGATGTTGGTGTGTTACAAATTAAAAAAGCTACCTAACTATACGTACTATACATTTTAAGTCACTCATTAATATTATACACGAAATTCAGTTTTTTCTTTCACTCATTAAATATATCTTTTACTTTGCGTAAAAAATAATTAATATTATACTCGATTAGTATGAAAACTTTGCTTAACAGTCATATCCACGATTTTTGTTATAGTGCAAACAGTTTCTAATTTTGAAACCTCAATTTATTTTCCTTTAACAGAAACCTCACCTACCCTACAATAAAGTATACTTCGAAAGTAACCTTACATGAACATTAACTAATACTACCAGAAATATCAATATCAATATCAATATAAATTTAATTTTTTAATTTTCAGTCAGGCTCTTTGTTCTTGCGTGGTACTCCCCCTTAGGTGTGATATATTGTAGGGAAGCGTGATATTAAATTGTTCGGTAACATTTATTGAAATAAATACTATTTCCACCTCCGTCTAATTTTATAATGTCCATTTGAGTTGGACACGTATTTAAAAAAAAATTAATTGTTTATATAAAAAGTGAAAGTTTGAGTGAAGAGATAAAGTAGTGATTAGTGAGAGTAATATTTCATTTTTAGGAACGAGAAATTATAAAATTGGACAGACAAAAAATGAAAGTTTGAATTATAAAATTGAACAGATGAAGTATTATAATAAATTGATTGGTACACAACAAAATGTTGTATTCCCTCCGTCCACAATAAGTAGTCTCATTGAGAATGAACACATATTTTAAGAAAATGATGGATAAAGTAAGAGTATTGTAGGGTATTATGAGTTTCATTGTGAATAAAGTGATTGTTTGTGAATAAAGTTGTTGATAATTTAAATAATTAAGTGATATATGGTTTAAGGGTGATGATAAAGTGATTGTTGAGATAAAGTGTATGAGACTACATTTTGTGAACGAAGAATATAAAATAAATGAGAAAACATTTCATGAAATGGAGGAGTATAATTTTTATATTCGGTTTGATACGTTTTATGTGGTAGGTTAAAGTTAAAAATATCATTTTACTTCTACAACTCATTGATAAATACCATAAAAGTCCCACAATGAATCCCACTAAAAATTCTAATTCTAGTTTTCTACTTTTCCAATTCAGTAAGGTGGCAAGGTGGATAAGAGATGAAGACGAAATGAAGATTAAAATAGAAAATAAATGTTAATATTCAATTGAAACTAAATAATAATAGGGAGAGTGTGATTTCTAGTAAATTTGTAATAGTGCTTGGAGAGATCAAAAGTTGGGTACGTAGAGATTAGAAAATTGGGACGACACAATTTTTAACATTCCTACCAAGTAGTGGATAATAACAATATAATTTAATTATTCATTTATTCATTAAAAAAATAAAAGTACACATTTTCTATTATATACAAAATTCCGTGATTTTATTCAATTCAACAGGTTCAATTACATGCATTAATTTTTAATTTAATTCAATATTTATAAATATTGAGTGAGATTTGTATTAAAAAAAAATCAAACATTTAACTATTACCCCTCATTAATCCCAAATCAGTTTTTATATTTTCATTTTATAATCTGTTTCACATTAGTTTTTCCATTCAAAAAATGAAAAAAAAAAATTAAAACTCTTACATTTAAAATCATCACCTATTTATCTTTATGTCTATCACTTTTTCTTAACTCTTAATTTATCACTTTAATAGAATTGAAAGTACTTCAATACCCTTACTATATTACATTTTCTTACTTTTTATAATTTGTACGAGCTAACTCTCTTATTACTAACTAATTCTAATTGTTTAAAAAAAAAATCACAAGCTTACTAACAAACTTGTTCACAAATGGAATAACATAAAATGATCTGATCCCAAAAATACCCCTGTACTGCTTTATATATATATATATAAAACACTAGAGTAAGTTTTAAAATTATTTGTTTTGTAGATGAAGCAAGAGAGAGCAATGGAGCTGCACAGCATTCTCCACTTTCTTGAAAACAAATGCATTCTTCTCACCGGTGCCACTGGCTTTCTTGCAAAGGGTACTTAATTTCTTTAGTTAATTAATACAATTATATATACATATATATTTCTCTTTAATCAATTTCATATCTTCATATTCATATATATGCATAATTATTAACTTAATTTTCCCACGCAGTTTTTATTGAAAAGATATTAAGGGTTCAACCAAATGTGAAGAAACTTTATCTTCTTTTGAGAGCTGCAGATTCTTCATCAGCTTTACGTCGTTTCAATACTGAGGTGCGTACCAATTAACTTCAAAAATATCACCTTTCATTTTATGAATTTTATCTATATACTGTATTTAATTTGTTTTTCTAATTAAAATCGATCTCCCATGTTTATTTTATTTTACTGAAATTTTCAATAATATATATGTACATTTTTTGGCATGAAATTAAATTAAAGATCGTACGCCATCATTTCTTCAAGGCGATGATGAGCATGAAAATACGTATAATGATGATTGCAGCTGACTAAAGAGTCGTACTTGACCCATTTTTGGACAACTGTGCGTTTCAGGAAACTCTCAACTAATTCAAAATTAAGAGAAGAATATTTCATGTTTTTTATGGTTGAAATTTGACTTCATAGCCATAGTGTTTCTTTTTTTTTTTTTTAAATGTATATTAGGTACATGTAAAATTTCAGTGTATTTTTTAAGTTCAAATAACTCTAATCTTTCATACTATATAATTGAACAATTAAATAGATTCTTTTAACAACCTAAAATAAACATTTTTTTAAAAATGACCTTGAGAATAGTGACAGTAAAAAATTCAATCTTAAAAAAATATATTATACTCCTATATTGTTGAGAAAAGGTCAAACAAATGTCCCACATCAGAAAGGCATGGAAGGATTGTTGGCTATAAAAGGATGGACTAGTATTCCCTTTGGTATGAGGCCTTTTGGGAAAATTCAAAAGTCCCTTCTACATATTTGGCCTTAGAGAGCTTTTAGAAGTTATATAATAATAAAATCATGCCATCAAAAACTAAAACATATAAATAATTATTCATAATTTCAATTTTATATCTATCACAAAGCATACAATTTTTTTTATTTAATTTAAAATAGATAAGGAGGTTATTTACACCAACAAAAATACGTCAAAATTAACACATTTGTTCAATTTTTTTTTTTTTTTTAAACCATAAGATTTATTTGCACAAAAAATACATTAAAATTTTATTTGGGCTGGAGTTGAATGTAGCTTATCCAGCTAATTAATTACTTTAACAACTACTAGAACGTCCCTCTCTGCTAAGTTCGTTTTAATTAGCAGGATCAATATTACTTTATCATATGTAATGGTATGAACTTGGTATGCATTAATATCATGGAGTAAATAATCATAATATTTGATTTTTTTAGTAATTAATTATTGTTCTCAATTTGTTTTATTTGGTAAGATTTTAAACAGAATTTCTGGTTTCGGTGTAAATACGTTCAAATTTCAAATAATCAAAATTCCAGTTGAATTATTGTTATTATTATTTATATTAGCGAGGGCTATATGCATGACAGACACCGCGCCACGCTAAATAGTGATTTGACATACGACCCACAAAGTGTAGTCTTTACTTTTCTTTATACACCCCCACCAAAACCAACTTTCCAATATTTTTTAAATTAGACAGAATACAAATTAAAGCCAAGGTATCGATCTAATTAAGGATTTGATATATATTAATAGATTTTTAAAATAATAATAATAATAGTGAATGTGAATCGATTGGCTTATGGATTGAGGGGAAGAAACTTTTTTTAAGGAATTCTGATGAATATTATTAGGTGTTGGACAAGGAATTATTTGTGGCAGTAAAAGAGAAATATGGAGGGAAATTGGATTCTCTTATACTGGAAAAGGTTACTCTGCTACCGGGAGACATTACACTTGACAATTTGGGATTAAAAGACCCCACTTTGGAACAAGAGCTTTTTGGACAAGTGGAAATTGTCATCAATATAGCTGCAACTACTGATTTTGATGAAAGGTATATATATTATACTATATAGTTTCATTTTCTTAGGACTATATATTTTGAACTCTATCATTTATTAATTTCCTTAATTTAATTGGCAGATATGATATTGCTCTAGGAATCAACACAATTGGAGCTGCAAACGTTTTGAATTTTTCAAAGAAATGCACTAAATTGAGGGTCTTCCTTCACGTATCCACCGGTATATATAAATTTCTACTTATTTCCTTTAAACATTTATAAATTCATACATATATGTAGATATTGGTTTTATAAATGGGATCCGCCAAGGCCCACTTATTCTTTATTTAATACTAACAATTAATTAGGATGTTTCATTTACTCAAAAATTCCAAGGTCCATGATGATTTGATTTTTATACTAGTATATTCCATCTTCTCGTTTACACACACACACACAAAAAAAATGTTTTTAATCTTGCTCTGGATATGATTCTCCAAAACGTAGGGCCATCTCTGTCACCAGATAAGTAAACTATATAGGAATGGGATACATCATTACACAATATTGATATTTGAGTGTAATAAGATAATCGGTTAAATGTAATGCAAATTGAATGTTAAGTGAGCTGATTCTAATGCATGGAGGAAGAGAACCGTCTTAGTTACCAGATCAGCTGAATGAGTTTTGGGCATCTCAGTTGATAGGTCTAGGTCATCTGATCTTATCAACTGAGTTAAGGACTAAGTCATCTGAGTGTCATGTCAACTGATAACCAAATCAGTTGAAAAGATATGTCGTCTGATTCTGATAGTTATCAAGATTAATTTCTAAACAGTTAATTCAGTTGCAGGACAGTTAGAAGTCGGTTATTAGCAGTTCAATAAGGTGTTATACGTACATCTATAAATACACTTTAGTTCATTTGAGTAAAGATTGCTAGACATTGAGAGAGTATTGATAGATTGCTAGAGTTACTATATACATGTGAAAGAAATATATTATGGTGTAAGAAGGAGGCTGGGGTTGCTTTAGGTGGACTATGAATATAAAATTTAATCGCAAACTCATTCATATATATATAGTACAAAAGATGTAATTAAAAAACATTGTATTTGCAGCATATGTGTGTGGAGAAAAGGAGGGGCTGATTCTTGAGACACCACTAAAGCTAGATGAGACACTTGGATTGAATATTGAAATGGAGAAGAAAATTGTAGAAGACAAACTCAAGGAGCTACAAGTTGAACATGCTTCACAAGAATACATTGCATCAACAATGAAGGATTTGGGCTGTCAAAGGTTTGCCAAACCATATCGTATTTTATTAATCGAGTATCAAATAAGTTAATTTAATTTGAAGGTGTAATTCGATCGATCAATGTGACAGAGCAAGGAAGTACGGGTGGCCGAATACTTATTCTTTCACAAAGGCAATGGGAGAAATGGCGTTGGGAGAGTTAAAAGAGAAGCTCCCTCTAGTTATAATTCGGCCCACTATTATAACTAGTACATTTAAAGAACCTTTCCCTGGTTGGATTGAAGGGGTCAGGTAAAATTAGTTTTACATGTACTTTCTTCGTTCAAACTATGTATGTAAGTGTACTTTTTTTCGGATGTTTGTAGGCACATCGATAGCTTTGTTGTTGGATATGGGAAAGGCAAAATGACATGCTTTCCTGGCAATCCTCAAACTATTATGGACTTGGTGCGTTTTTAAAGACATGGTGGTGTTTACAAACTCTATAAAGTGGAGCAGAATCAAATAAGTTTCCCTTTTAAAGTTTTTTGAAAAAAGTGATTCTGAAAGCAGTTTGTGTGATGCATGCAGATTCCAGCAGACATAGTGGTGAATGTGATGATAGCATCGATGGTGGCTCACGCAAACGAACCTTATACACATATGATTTACCATGTCGGATCTTCCATGTCGAATCCAGTGCAATACGGTCGTCTTCAAGATTACGGGTTTCATTTGTTGACAGAGCGGCCTTGGATGAATCGGGATGGAAGTCCTATCGTTGTCCGACGAGGAACACAGTTAACCACGAGGGCTTCCGTACGAACATACATGCTACTCCATTACTTGATTCCCCTTAAGGTTCATTTCTAGCTTCTCTTTTATTTATACTTTGATATTTAGAAATTTTCAATATATAATTTCTTTCTTTCTTTTAATTTACTTTGATGTCATTAATTAATTCTTCTCGTCTAGATTCTAAGTGTTGTAAACACATTAAGCTGCCAATATTTTGAAAACAAGTATGTACAACTTTCGGGAAAAGTGATGTTCTTGATGCGGATGGTGGAACTATTTAGCCCTTATGTCTTCTTCAAGGGAGTGTAAGTAAATCTAATTTTATTTATTTAATTTATGCTAATTAGTTACTTTCTTCTTGTATTTAATAATACAGTAAATGAATTAACACATACGCATCATTTTGCATTAATCTTTTTCTTTTTAATAAAAAATATTCAATTTATGCAGGTTTGATGACATGAACACTGAAAAATTGAGAAGGGCAGCAAAGGAGAGGTGTGGAATTGAGAGTGAAATATTTTACTTTGATCCAAAAAGCATAAATTGGGATGATTATTTCATGTATACTCACATGGCTGGAGTAGCCAAATATGCTTTGAGACGGTGATTGGAACAAAAAGTTGAACATATGCGATTAATCCTAATGAGACAATTTAGGTATTTATTATCCCGGAAGTTGCGTGAGACCGTCTAACGATGGGACGGGCTATAGTTCAAGTAAAATGTTTTAGCTCTTTAAAAATAAATGAGTGTTTATTTGTACTAATTTATAAAATATTTCACTATGACACCCTTCTATATTATCTAATTCTAATAATTATATCCATATATGAAATCCTGAGTTGATGGGCACAAGGAGTAATTAATTCATGTTGTTGACTGGTTTTATTTGGTTCAGTACTGTTATTATGGAGTAATTTTTTTCATCTCAGAGATATATAAACACTAGTGTAGAACTCGTGTATTACACGAAATTTTAAATATATTTTTAAATATTTAAAAATAAATTTTTATTTATTTACTTAATTTAATTTTTCATATTTTTTTAATTATATTTTAAAAAAAATGATTTCGCAGAATTATAATTATTTTGTTAAAAAAATTTAACATTTTTTTCAATTATATTTATTATAACGTTGTATTATAATATAAAAGTTTAACTAACATAATATTTTGAATTATACAAAATAATGACACTTATGTTAGTTAATTTTATAAAGCAAATTTCAAAGAAAATTTGTGAGAATCAAACGAAATGTGACGTTGACATTTAATAAATATGAAAACAACTTTTTAAAAAAATTATAAAATTTCAGAAACAAACAATTTAAGTAATATTAAAATAATTTTTAATAAATTGTAAGTCAACCTTCAATATCAACCGCAACACCTTACATTTAATAAATATGAAAATAACTTTTAAAAAAATTATAAAAATTCAAAAAAAAATAATTTAAATAATATTAAAATAAGTCTTAATAAATTGTAAGTAAACCTTCAATATCAACCACAACACAATTAAATAAATAAATATTTTAGTTAATTTCAAAATAAATCATAACATTTTCCTCATTTGCAATCTAATCTAAACTTTAAGGTAATTGCAAATAAATCACAAACTTTAAATATAGTTGCAATTTAGTCTTTTTGACAATTTTAATTGTGTTCGAATCTAACAAAATTTAAATTTCTTAATGACATAACAACACCTTAATTAATAAAACAATATTGTTTTTCAATCAAACCAAATATCAAAATGTATTATTTAGGAACAAAGTAAACTTGTAAGAAGTCTAATTTGCAATAATATTTAAAGTTTGTGATTTATTTAAAATTCTTTTAAGGTTTAGATTAGATTGCAAATGACCGAAAGGTCGTGATTTAATTTGCAATTACCTCTTTTTAAAATTTACAACTTCATTAAATTATGACACATAAGCCAAATCAACCACAAAATGACACATAGGTCAAATTAACCACAAAATGACACATCATCAATTTAAACTCTCTATTAGTATATAAGGGGATTATATACTATAGAAGTATAGTGTATTATGTATATATAACAAATTTGTTAATCTTGTAAAATAATATAATTATTTATATAATAAATATTATGTATAAAATTATATAATAAGTTTTACATATATATTTTCGAGCTCTATTTTTTAAATGCATTAAACTTATAATAAATTTAAAATAATTGCAGAGAAAATTACTTGAGATATAAGATAAAAGTAATTATAAAATACAATTTAATAACTAATTAAATAAAGAATTGTACACCCCAATAAAAATAAATTTTAGATTGTATTTTAGTCAGAAGAACATTAAATAGTTCTAAAATAAATTAAACTAAAGAATAAAATGAATACTACAATAAAGTTAAGTAAAACGTTTTCCTCTATGGATGCGAGCGGAAGGACAGAGGGGTTTGGATCCTAAAGTTTACGAGTTTCTTAGAAGGGAAAACAACTCTCACTCTTCCCAGAATGTTGGTAATAATGCTGATGGTGCAGGTGGAGCTTCCGCCTCAAATTACAATGCAAGGAATGAACATTTCTTGGGTATGGAATTAGCTCCGGTGGTATGGAGGGGAAATAACAACAGGTTCTTGAATGAAGATAACTTCTTTGCTGACTCGGCTCTTCAAGATGAAGACATTCAACTGATGGACAATGTTAACGCTCAGTACTATATCAAGGAAAGCCAAGTTCATGGTAACAAAGATGAGGAACTAGCAACTAGAAGGATATATGGACCGTCAAGAGGAGTGCAGATTCGTGAGGGAATAGGGGCTGGGAAAGGCACAATGATGAAAGCAATCCAAAAAGATGCTGAAGGTAAGCTGAAGGGGCCAATGCACCAAGATAAGCAGTTGATGCAGATTAAGAATGCGGTGAAAGCATCCCGAAAGAGAGGACGTCCCACTGAAGCAAGTGATAGAATGGCAAGTCAGTTCTGTTCAAGGGATGAGGAAATCTTTTCTGGAGAAACTAGTGGACGCAAAAGGCATAAGAGTGATGATGATGCAGATAGCACAAGCAAGGTGGAGAAGGGGAAATCCCAACTCCGCCGTTCTGAATGAAGATCTTGACTTGGAATGCTCGTGGTTTGAAGGGGCCACAAGCATTCTCTAAACTTAGGCGTGTTATAGCCGTAAATAAACCTTCACTTTTGTTCATTTCTGAATCTAGAGTATCCACAAAGACTGCTGAAGCTTGGAATGTGTTTTTTCAATTTAAATATTGTATTGTGGTGGATGCTATTGGGAGGCAAGGTGGCCTCATTTTGTTTGCAACTGATGAAATGAATGTGTCTTTGAAGTCTTACTCGTTTTGGCATATTGATGTTCTTATTTCTCACATGAATCGACACTGGTTTTTTACGGGATTCCAAGGAAACCCTAAAAAACATCTCAGAAATTTGTCTCAAATTTTACTCTCAAGAATTCAAGAAACGCATGGTACTATTAAAGAATGGGTTGTAGGTGGAGATTTTAATGAAATTATGCATAGTAAAGAGAAGAATGGAGGAATTAGTAATGGCAATAGTAGAAAATTCATGGAAGAATTCAGAAACTCTTTGAATTCTATGAACCTCCCTGATTTGGGATTTCATGGTCCTTGTTTTACGTGGAATAACAAACGGAAAAATGATCAGTATATTGAAGAAAGGTTAGATAGATTTGTGGCTAATCCGGAATGGAGACAATTGTTTAACTCTTTCAAGGTGAATAATCTAAATTGGTATGGATCAGATCACAGGGTGATATGTTTGTTTGTGAATACTGAGAAGCCACAATGGAAACAATGTAAGGCAAAGGATTTTAGGTTCGAAAATGCCTGGCTTCTTGATGAATCTTGTAAGAAAGCAGTTCATAGTTTTTGGCACTCAAGAAGCATCGAATCTTCCTTTTACACAGTTTTGAATGGGTGTGCAGTTACACTGAACAAGTGGGCTAAGGTGAACTTCAACTCAATTGACCACAAAATTAAACACTTTCCTCAGGAAATTTTGAAGATGGAAGAAAGAAATTTGGAGGATAGAGATAAGTGTGAACTGGAAGAACTTAATATGGAATTAGAAAAAGGCTCTGTCTCAACAAGAGGAATTTTGGCGCCAAAGATCAAGAATCAACTGGATGACTTGTGGTGATAGAAATACAACGTACTTTCATAGACGTGCCTCGGAAAGACAAATCCTCAATAGAATCAATGGAATTAATGATGATAATGGGAATTGGATGTCCACAACAGATGGTATCGAAGGTGTTTTCTCAAAATACTTTGAAGAAATTTTTTCATCAACCAACCCCTCAAGAATTGATATTGAAAGTATTACAGAAAATATGGAGGGAGAAATTCCTATGAGTATGCAGGATCTTTTGGAATTACCCTTCAGCCGGTTGGAGATCAAAGAGGCTGTTTTTAGCTTAAATCCAGACAAGGCTCCGGGCCCGGATGGATTTAATGCACGGGTTTTTCAAGAATTTTGGGATATTATTGGTGAGTCGTTTCTGGACGCAGCTCAGAATATCCTTAATAATCAGGGAGACTTAAATGATTGGAATCACACAGTGATCACTTTGATCCCAAAAAAGAAAGACCCTTCATCTCCGGGTGAGTTCCGTCCTATCAGTCTGTGTAGTGTAGGATACCGAATCATTGCAAAAACGATTGCCAATCGTTTAAAGAAAGCCCTCCCCGAGGTAATTGATGATAATCAGAGTGCATTTGTAGCAAATAGACAAATTTTTGACAATATCCTCATTAGCTATGAGTGTATGCACTGGATTAGAAATAGCAAAAGCTCTATTGGTTATGCGGCTTTGAAACTCGATATCAGTAAGGCGTACGATCGTATTGAATGGTCTTTTGTGGAAGCCCAATTGAAAAAATTAAATTTCCCAAGATCAATGATTGAGCTTATCCTTAGGTGTATCACTTCTGTTTCCTATTCCTTTAGGATCAATGGGAAAAGATGTGGATACATTTCACCCTCTAGGGGACTCAGACAAGGGGATCCTCTATCCCCTTTCTTATTTGTCATATGTTCCCAAGGTTTGTCCTCATACATTAATAATCTAGCGAAACAAGGATTGATTGAGGGAGTTAAAGTTGCTAGGGGGGCTCCAATGATTACTCATTTGTTATTTGCAGATGATAGCATTGTCTTTTTTAAGTCAAAACCAGAAATTGCCATCAGATTAAAAAAAGCTTTGTTGGATTACGAAATAGCTTCAGGTCAGATGATTAATGTGGATAAATCTTCTCTTAGTTTTAGTCCACATACAAATGATTGTTTCCAGGATGAGATCATGAGAATTCTCAACATGAGTAGAACTCAAGGCCATCAGGTGTATTTAGGCCTCCCAACTTTTTCTATGAGAGGCAAGAGAATGCAATTTTCATATCTTGTAGATCGAGTGAAGGAGAAAGTAGATAACTGGAAGAACAAGAATTTTTCTGAAGGAGGTCGTGAAGTTTTGATTAAATCAGTTCTACAAGCTATACCAACATATGCCATGTCATGCTTCCGAATTCCTATCCAAATCTGTAAGGAAATGGAGAGAATCATTGCTAACTTCTGGTGGGGTCATAGCAAGAAAGGATTGAAATTACACTGGGTAAATTGGAATTCTTTGTGCAAATCCAAAGAAGAGGGAGGTATGGGTTTCAGAAAATTGGAAAACTTCAATAAAGCTTTGTTAGCAAAACAGATTTGGAGGATGATTGAGAGACCGGATTCTCTTATTGCGAGAGTGTTAAAGGCAAGATACTTTAAACATTCAGACATATTAGATGCTCAGATAGGGCATAATCCTTCTTTCACATGGAGATCACTTCATTCGAGTATTCCGTTGATTTTTAAAGGAATTAGATGGAACATTGGAAAGGGAGATAAGGTTACTCTATTTAAACACGCGTGGGTTCTTGGACTAGAAGATGGATTGATTACATCTCGAATTGCCTCTGGATTTAACCCCTCCTTTTTATTGGATGAGCATAGATTTTGGAAAGAGGATGTTGTTCGGCTGGCCTTCCCCCCATTTGAAGCAGATGGAATTTTGAGATCCTCTGTTGATGATCAGAATGCGGAGGACTCAAGATTTTGGAATTATGATACAAATGGACAATATTCGGTTAAATCTGGGTATAAGGTTAGTCGGAAAATGGGGATAAAGTGCGTAGATGAGGCTTCCAGCTCAAATACAGAGTGCATGACATTGTGGTGGAAATCTCTCTGGGCCATTGATGTTCCACCTAAGGTTCGTATTTTTGGATGGAAGATGTGTCTCGATTGCATTGCAAATGAAGGAAATTTAGCTAGAAGAAATATCCCCGTTGATCCGATTTGTGTGTTGTGCGGCATTTTTATGCCTTCAACTACTCACTCAATCTTCTTCTGTGAAAGTGTTAAGCATAATTGGAAAGAATTTCACTGGTGGGGATTCCTAAAACAAGGACAGAAGGAGAGTACTTTTGATTTTTTGTGGAATTTTCGCAAGGAACATTCAAAACAAGATTTTGAGCAGTTGATCATGATGGCATGGGCAGTCTGGAAGAATCGATGCCACATCACACATCAAGAAGAGAGAAATCTGGTTAGTACAAAAGTTGATGTTGGCAAGCAAGCTTTGATGTATCTTTGGGCTTTTCAAAATGCTCACAAATTGTCAAATGGCTCGCGGACGACAGCGGCTCCAGAAGATCACATGAATGGCGTGCATGAAACAAGCTTATACTACTGTGAGGTGGATGAGGCTTATAATCAAGAACGGTTTAAATATGGTGTTGGTGGTATATTGTATGACCAAGAAGGAAATTTGATTGACCATTTCTCGAAAAGAATTAGGCCGCAGAGATCACCACTCGGGGCGGAATTAATTGCTATTGAAACGGCGCTTCGAATGGCTGAGCAATATCACTTGGAGGAAATTTGGATTAAATCAGATTCGAAACAAGCTATCTCCTTGTGCCGTAACAATTTTAAGAACCCCCTGGGTGGTCCGGAAATAAGTATCGCTCGGAGAATTGCCTCAATGAAACAAAAATTTTTAGTGTGCAAATTTAGCTATTTGGCCCGAGACGACAACAAGAAAGCGCATCGGCTTGCTCAGAATGCCGTTAACTCTACCATTTCTCGCGACAGACGTGGAGAGTCTTAGTCAGGACCTTTTTCTTCTGGGATTTTATCCCCAGGCTGTTTCCATGGTTGGTTCTGGTTGTTTTCCAAAAAAAAAAAAAAAAAAAATAAAATAAAAATTAATTTAATTAGTCAATGTTAAAATAATAAGAATATAATATTTGGAAATAGTTTACAATGTTAAAATAATAAGAATATAATATTTGGAAAGAGTTTATGAATCATATCTTACTCAACCAATAACTTAATTACACATCATACTTTTTAAATTTTACAACTTCATTAAATTATGACATATAAGCCAAATCAACCACAAAATGACACATAAACCAAATTAACCACAAAATGACACATCATCAATTTAAACTCCCTATTAGTATATAAAGGGATAGTGTCGCTTCTTAATTAAAGGAACTGCTATACTCACACGAGATTGTTGAGGACATCCACCTAAAAAAAATCCAAATGAATGATACGTGAAATGTCCAATATATTCTTTGTTGATTTTTTTAAAAAAATGTCCGATGAGTACACCGCTTATATATCTATCGCGGAAAGTGAAAGGGGCGATCAAAAAATGCAATTTTTCTTTATCAAAAACGAAATACCCGTTAATGAGTTTAGACGTGACCGAAAATGATAGGTATTGAGGCAATGACTACCTGCGGGGTGTTAAACACTCATTTGTAAGTTTTTTTTATTTGTTTTGAAACTATATTTTTTGAAAGTTCATGATTTTTTTTAGTTAAGGTTTAGGATTGTTTTTATTAGGATTTATGCTTATTTTTTGGTATATTATGCTTGTATAGTAGTAGTTTGTTTTTAGAATATACATTTTGACACCTATATTTTTTGTTCTGTTTTTTTGGTCGATGCATATTTTGAGTCTGAATTTTTTTAATTGTGTTCCTTTTTTTATTTTATTTTTGGACAACAAACATATTTTTGAAGATTATTATCGGACAATGTGTATTATTTCAAGTATTTCTTTTGAGATATGTTTTTAAATTAATATGGGTTAAGAGTACTTTGGAGTTTTCAGGATGGGTGTACTCATTCTGGAATGCATGTGAGTGGGTGGGTATAACCGTACCCGTTAATTAATGGTCGTAGTAACATAAAAATAATATTGGCCCAAAGTAACCAGTCCATTAAGAGCATGTTTGCTTCATGAGTTGGAATAAAATGGGTTTAGATGTGGTGGGTTGGCTAGATAAATCTAAGGGGAGGCTAGATAAACCCAATGGGAAGCTAAGTTGTCTAAACCCATAGAATCTAGTTTATAAAAATCGGGTCAAATTATAAACCCGGGTCAAGGTGTTTAAAGTTATGAGAAACCAAACATGGGAGAAGATGGACTTACATATCAAACCCGGTCATCACTAAACCCCCTAAACCCATGAAGCAAATATGCCCTACGAGTTTTCTTCTTGATTGGGTATGCCACGGGTCCACTAACGGCTGTGATCACCAATTCACCATCACTAAGGGCATGTTTGTTTTGGGATTTTGAGTATTTTGAAATCCGGATTTCAAAATCTAGTGGATTTCAAAATCTTAATGTTTTTTATGTTTTGTGTTTGTTTTTAGATTTAAATATGGTAGGATTTAACTTTATAGTATAGAATTATAGATTTTATAGGTATTTATATAGGGTTTGTAGGTATTTATAGAGTTGACTTTTATAGGGTTTAAAGGGTGGGATTTTGAAATTTTGAATCAAAATCCCAAACTATAGCGGTGGTAAAGTTTCGAAATTCCAAATTCGAATTTCTCATCCCAAAACAAACATACCCTAAAAATGTGGTGTGAGAGACTATAGTATACATGTTACGGAGTACTTTTTTTTTCTCGATAATTTAAATTCCAATATTTTGACAAGAGAAGTAACAGGACTTCGGTCCTAACTCTAATAAGGAACTTGAGAAAATAATTCAAATAATCAAATTTATTTTAATGACTTTCTAAATACTTCAAAGTGCCGAATTTGAAGTTTGAAATTCATTAACATAAACTTTAAACTCCAGATCCGACACTTCAAAAAAAAGTTCATTATAACATCAAATAAAATCAGTTTGGATAAATTTAAGGCGGGTGTGTATTAATTAGAATGGGTTGCATGCCATGCCGGAGTTAGAACCTAAACGTAAGAGCCTAAGAGGGCTCAATTATAAATAATAAATTTCAATTTGTTCTAATTAAATATTCTAAAAACATAGTACTCCCTTTGTTTCACAAAATTTATACACTTTCTATAAATAGATGTTCCATACCAATTTGTACACCTTATAAAAGGAAATATTTTCATAACCCCCACCCTCAAAATATACTCTTATTTATCAATATGTCATTACTTTTCCACACTCAATCTACTTTTTACTTTACTTTATTCATAAAACTTTACAAAACTACTCCTCAAAACATCACTCATTACCCATTTCTTAAATTGTGTGTCATCCTAGGTGTACAAGTTTCTATGAGACGGAGGGAGTATAATATATTTGTAGACACCTAAATTTTATTAAATTTATCTCTTAACAAGAATATAGATAGAGATAAGGACTAGTTCAAATATCATTTGAATCTTGTAACTACTTCCATGTATTTCTCCATTCTCTCTTGTAATCTTTATCTATATATACTATACTCAATCAACACCAACACTTACGGTGATTGATTACCAATTCTCACATGGTATCAGCCTAAACACCGAAATCTAAAAACCCTAGTTTCTCCTTCTACCGCCCTCACGGCACACTTCTCCCTCTCCAATATGTCTACACTCATGGCTGATCAATCTAATGATTCGATCCCAGTGGCGCAACTCAGCCACATGCTGACAATCAAACTTTCCTCCTCCAACTTCCTCTTATGGCGTAACCAAGTAGTACCCATGCTTGCTAGTCATGACCTCTTCGGCTACGTTGACGGATTTGTTCCTGCTCCCTCTCGCACCATTACAGATGAGAAGGACGCCAAAATCCCTAATCCTGAGTACGCGGAGTGGTTCAGTAAGGATCAGAGAATACCGAGTCTCATCCTTTCTTCCTTAACGGAGGAATCCATGGCCGAAGTTATCGGCTGCCCTTCGTCCCGTGATGCGTGGAAAGCACTCGATGCCGCTTTCAGTTACCCTTCGGCGTCCCGTGCGCATCACCTGAAGAGCGAATTGCTCTCTCTCCGTAAAGCTTCTCTCTCTGTTGATTAGTGTGAAAATTGCTCGAAATTCATGTGTTTAATTTGCATAGTTTTATATGATTTCGTGCATTATTTACACTAAATTGACTAATTGCACTTGATTTGGAGAAGTGGTGTGGTTTACTATTTTTTTGTAGGTAAAACGAGGTGTTTCTAATCAAATCACGAAAAATTCAGCCGTTGGATCAAGTACATGAGTTGACCACATGAAAGAAGGTGAAGTGAGGATCGAAACGAGACAAGAATCGAGTCAATCGGAGCTCCGGATCAAAAGATATGAGCAAAACAAGAGAGGTGCAAAACAGTCGAGTTAGTAGCACGGCCGTGCACGAGGCTCGAGCACCTCTTGCCCGATACAGAAATTTTGGAAAAATGAGAAGCACGGCCGAGCCACAAATTGGAGAGGTGGAATGCGGCAAGAATTCTTAAATAGATTATGGGCCCAAAGCCCATTTCACCATCTCAAATTAATCCATCTGCTGAGTTAATTTAATGGGCCGAAAACCATTTTAATCAATTCCACTTAGGCCCACGTGAGTATAATGGATTATCATTCTTTACATTCCAGAGAGGGAGCATTCATTTGCTGAGAGAGGGCACGAAACAGAGCACGCGTTGGGGGAAACCCTCCTTCCTCCCATTTACACTTTCACTCAATCAAATAGATTAGTTTAATTTCCACTCTCTTAGCTAGTTTTTAATGGAGTATTTTATTTTATCCCAAGGATTGGAGGATTTGAAGACATTTTAGGTGATACCTTTCTTTAATTTAATGCTTTGTTATTTGTCTTTTATAAGCTTGCTTTTATTTGATAATTTAGTTATTGGCTAGGTTTGTTGGTGTTTGGGTGTTTGGATTTATGATAGGATTAAATTTTTAGCTTAATTTTGATTGTTTAATTTAATTGGAAGGTGTATTGATTAGATTAGTGGATATTTATTGATCAATTGCATGATTTCAATTATTAGATTTTATATTGAAGCATAATTAGTGCAACGAGAGTTGGTTAATTGTGTAGATTGTATAATCGAGGGTTAAGATAGTGTGATTTGAGTATATATTGGTTTATCGCAACGAGAGTTGGGTAAATTTCATTAGAACCCCATTAATTTACACTAATTGTTTGAATGTGAGTTTGGGTAATTGGTGAGGAGACCATAGGAGCTTGGTTTCTAGTATTCAGGTGGAAAATCATGATTAGGGCTTAGATTAGATTAATTTAGACAGAGTAGAACTCCCTAATTGTGTGATTACCCGGGTAAGAACGACTCTATCCTTCCTCCCGATCTTAGGTGCTTTATTAGATACATTTTTAGTGATTGCTCTTATCATACACCAACTAATGAATTAAACGTCCAAGTTAAGCTTTAATTCGATTTCCACATAATGAAGAACACCCGAACACTACTTCTCTCCATTTGATCTTGATCATCATTTTACTTGTTTTTATTAGTTAGTATTTAGCTTGTTGATTTTTGCATTTAGGTTTAGTCGCTCACCCCCATGCTCTTTCACTATATTTACGTGACAACACACAACACTAAGGCTACGCAAGCTAACTAGTCCCGTGGTTCGATAATTTAACCGGGCACTTACTTTTACTACGAGGATCCTCTTATACTTGAGAGGTGAGTATTGAAAAATACGTGTCATCTGTCGATGATTATGGCAGAAAATTCAAGTCCATCTGCGATCACCTCTCCGCCATCGGAAAACCTGTCGATGAGGTAGATAAAAACCATTACTTCCTCCGCGGCCTTGGGCCCCAATTCACTAACTTCTGCGATGTGCGCATGGCCATGGATCCGATCCCTACGTTTCGTGAATTGGTTCATCAGGCCAAAGCATATGACTCTCTCCAATCTGCCATGAACGACACCCCTCCAGCCGCGTTTCACGTTCAGCGACGTGATGGCAGTTCTCGTTCAAATAGCCGCCCCCACTTTTCTGCGAAGGGTGGAAACCCTAATTCGCGTGCCCCCACTCCTCGGGGCCCCTCCTCCGGTGACCGCCGTCCCTCTGACCGGAGAAATTCTGACCGCCCTCCATTTGTACCAAAATGCCAGATTTGCAGGGAAAATGGTCACTATGCAAGCCGCTGCCCGGACCGCTTCAACAACTCTGCTAACTCCGATACAGCCAATTTAGCCCACGCCTTTGGTGCTGCTTGCAGCGTCTCGGACAATCCAGATTGGTGTATTGACACGGGCGCTTCTGCCCATATGACAGCCGATCCCCACAGTCTTGATTCTCGTGCACCGTACACTGGCAATGGTAATGTTGTTGTGGGTAATGGGGCTTCTCTTCATATATCTCATACTGGCACTTGTTCTTTGGATCCTAATATTAAACTGCTTGATGTATTAGTTGTCCCACATATCACAAGAAATCTTTTGTCGATAAGTAAACTTACCTCGGATTTTCCAGTTGAAGTTGTTTTTTCTGATAAGTTGTTCACTATTCAGAATCGGGACACAAAGATACCTCTCGCTCGGGGTAGATGTGAGAACGGGCTCTATATTTTGGATCATGGCCATCCTGCTTTGGTGGCTGCTATCAAATCAAGAAAATTGAAGGCTTCTTTTAATTTATGGCATTTGCGTTTGGGGCATGTCCCGTTTTCAATTATCAAACTGTTGAACAAATTGGGCCACTTGTCGGTCACTTCTATTTTGCCGGATCCTAGTCCTTGCTCTCCTTGTCAATTGGCAAAGAGCAAGCGTTTATCATTTAATTTAAATTCCAAACGTGCTTCCAATGTGCTTGATTTAATTCACTGTGATTTATGGGGCCCTGCTCCTATTACTTCTCCGGACGGCTATCGCTTTTATGTCGTATTTGTTGATGATTTTTCGAGATTCTCCTGGATGTATCCCTTATGTGCTAAATCTGATTTTTATGACGTCCTTGTGCGATTTCACAAATTCGTTTGCACTCAATTCTCTAGCACTGTTAAGGAATTCCAAAGCGACGGTGGAACCGAGTTCATTAACACCCGTGTACGACAATTCTTCACTCAACACGGTATTCATCATCGAGTATCATGCCCCTATACTCCACAGCAAAATGGACGAGCTGAGAGAAAACATTGTCACATTGTTGAAACTGGTCTTTCTATGATATTTCATGCTCATGCCCCTGCTTATTTTTGGATTGATGCTTTTTCCACTGCGACTTATGTGATCAATCGTTTGCCAACTCCTGTTCTGGACAACAAGTCTCCATTTGAGATCTTATTTGCTGCTCCACCAAATTATGACAATTTGAAGTCGTTTGGTTGTAGAGTTTATCCCTATCATCGGGATTATGCACCACATAAACTATCTCCAAGAAGTCGACCTTGCATATTTATGGGTTATAGTGGAAGCCATAAAGGCTATCGGTGTTACGATCCTATTTCCTCACGAGTTTTCATCACTCGCCATGCTACTTTTGATGAATCTTTATTTCCATTTTCTGGTGATTTATCTTCTGCATCCTCTTCTAATGATATTACTACCTTCAATGACTCTCCCAGGTCTTCGGCATCTTACACAGTCTGCTCTATTGATGACGATCCCATCTTACCTTCTGCACAACCTACTCCTCCTCGGCCAGTCAAGGAGCTCGTCCAGCCTGCTCCTCCTCGGCCGGTCGAGCAGCGCGCCCAGCCTGCCCCTCCTCGCCCAGACGAGCAGCTCGCTCAGCCCACTTCTCCTCGGCCAATCGAGCACCCTGATCCGATTGTGCAGCCTGCTACTGCCCCACCTGCTGAACGATCTACACCACTGCACCCGATGATCACTCGCAGTAAAGCTGGAAGCCTGGAATTTACAAACCCAAATACCCCCTACACCTAGCCACAACAGACCTGCTTTCTGCCTTGATCTCGACTGCAGTCCCCAAGGGGTTCAAATCCGCTGCTAAATCTCCCCAATGGCTTGCGGCCATGCAAGAGGAAATCGATGCTCTCCATAACAATGAAACTTGGGATCTGGTACCTTGCCCCCCTGATGCTAATATTATTGGATCCAAATGGGTATTTCAGATAAAATTTCATGCTGATGGCACCATCGAACGTCACAAAGCTCGTCTTGTAGCTCAGGGTTTCACCCAAATTCCTGGACTGGATTTTTCTCATACATTCAGCCCTGTTGTCAAGGCTGCCACAGTTCGAATTATTCTAGCCCTAGCCGTACATCACCGTTGGCCACTTCATCTGTTGGACGTCAAGAATGCTCTTCTTAACGGTTTCTTGCCTAAACCTGTTTTCATGCGACAACCCCCGGGTTTTGTGGATTCCAGATTTCCTACTCATGTGTGTAGTCTAAAGAAGGCATTATATGGTTTACGTCAAACCCCATTAGCTTGGTTCCAACGTTTCAGCAATTTTCTAATCTCCATTGGCTTTGTCGCAAGTCGTGCGGACTCCTCCCTATTTGTACTTCATTCCGGAACATTTATTTTATATCTCTTATTATATGTGGATGATATAATTATCACAGGCAACAACTCCATCTTTCTCCGTCGTTTCATCGCTCGGGTTCACAAGGAGTTTGCCATCAAAGATCTTGGCAAGTTGAACTATTTTTTGGGGCTTGAAATCACAAACACACCTGAAGGACTTTTCTTAGGCCAAGCAAAATATGCTAAGGATATTCTCGATAGGGCTTCTCTCACCGATGCACAACCTGTTTCGACGCCCTTAGCAGCCGGCTTCACCCTCACCTCGGACGGCGCCCCCTTCCCGGATCCAATATTGTATCGCTCCTTGGTTGGGGCACTCCAATATCTCACCATCACCCGTCCCGACCTATCATATGCTGTTAATGTGGTTAGTCAGTTCCTTCATGCACCAACTATTGACCATTTCTCGGCTGTCAAAAGAATCTTACGATATGTCAAAGGCTCGATTCATTTTGGGCTCTCATTCGTCTCTCGTCGCGACAACGATATTATTGGGTACTCTGATGCTGATTGGGCTCGCTGTGTAGAAATGCGTCGTTCTACATATGGTTATTCTATATTTTTGGGTGGCAACCTCATTTCTTGGAGTGCAAAGAAGCAACCCACTGTAGCTCGTTCCAGCTGCGAATCAGAATATCGTGCGATGGCTAACGTCGCAGCTGAAATGATTTGGGTTTCGAATCTGTTACGAGAACTGCATGCCACTCCATCCACTTGTCCTACTCTATTTTGCGACAACAAGAGTGCTATTTTTTGGAGTCAAAATCTGGTGGCTCACAAACGCGCCAAACATATCGATTTGGACGTCCACTTTGTTCGTGATTTGGTTTCATCCGGTCGTTTGTTGACCATATTTGTTCCATCCGACATGCAGATAGCGGATATCTTCACCAAGGGTTTACCTCGTCCTGCCTTCGAATTTCTACGCTCCAAGCTCTGTGTTCGGATTAACCCTACGCATCGCTTGTGGAGGGGGGGGGGGTAACAAGAATATAGATAAAGATAAAGACTAGTTCAAATATCATTTGAATCTTGTAACTACTTCCATGTATTTCTCCATTCTCTCTTGTAATCTTTATCTATATATACTATACTCAATCAACACCAACACTTACGGTGATTGATTACCAATTCTCACATCTCTTATAAATAGAATGGTGAAAATAGAGTTTCAGTAGTCCAGATGAAATATGTCACAAACGATTTCATCAACTCCCTACTACTAGTAGGTTAAATTAAAATTCGGAACAAGTCGCAGAAACCTTGTACCACATGTGTTTAGAGAGGGGAATCAAGAGATCAGCGAGAGTTATAACCTAAATTTTTAATAAAAATATGTTTACCTAATTTTTTACCAACTTTTACATGCATATTTGAAGGTGTTTAAATTTATTGGTTTACAATATTAATCAAAAGTAAAAAATTAATAAAAGTTTAATTCATTTTAGTGCTATTGAACTACTCATTACCACAAAATAAGTTACTCCCTTCGTCCGCCTATAAGCTTTCTATTTTATCATTTTGGTCTGTCCGCCTATAAGCTTCTCATACCTTTTTTTGGTAAGTACTTTTTCTTACACTTCACTTTATATCTTACTTTTTCTCTCTATCTCTCTCCTCTCTCAATCACATCACTTGTACAGTTGTACTATATCTATTATTTAATCACTTTTCTTAATCTCTGTGCCAAAAAGTAATCTAACACTTATAGGTGGAACGGAGGGAGTATTATATAGGCCCTATCATTATATTTTCTTGATAATTGAAATAAGTTATTTTTCATTTTCTTTTATTTTTTTCTCATTTCATTTTTTTTTTTCCTAATTATTCTCTCAATGTTAATTTCATAATAATGGAATGTAAATTTATAAAAATTTATGTTTCTTAGTTCAATAAAAAAATATCTGGAAAAAGTAATAATTGCATTACTAATATTTTAATAATATACAGATACTTTGAATCGAGCAGGATCCCTTCGGCAAAAGCGTCCTCCAAACCTTTAAATAACTTGTTAAAGAAATATTTTATGTAATTATATTGGAAGTATGCTTAATGTGTTTAATGGATAAACAAATCTTTTTAGTGGAGATGAATCCTCCAAAACTCTAGGTGCAACTCTAGGCACGTCACATGTATTATCTGACATATTATAATATTCTTGATTTCATCCTAATAACAAATAACGATCTCAGACATGATTGTTTAGAAGATAAGAGTGTGTACATAGCTGATTGTTCTGTTGACTCGTATAGATATGTATTTGCTATTAAACATGAACTTAAAAAGGGTCTAGTTTTGATCGGGTGCAGTGGTGGAGGCAGCGTGGTACATGAGATACAACTGTACCCCAAATTCAATATTTTTTATTATTATTATACAAAAAATAAAATATAAAATTATGTCTGAAAATATCTCCAACTAACACTCTACAACCCCAATAACGGAGTACTCCCTCCGTCCCGGGGAAAGCTCCCCATGAACTCCGAATACAGAGGTTAAAAAATATAATAAATTAAGTAGATGTATTAGAGGTGATGTAGTTAAGAGAGAAGAATATAATGAAATGTGAGAAGGAGTAGTTTGCCAAAAAAAGGAATGAAGAGTTTTCATTGGGACGGACGAAAAAGAAAAGTTGGGTAGCTTTCACTGGAACGGACGGAGTATTAGTTATTTATAATGGAGACTCAATTGTTCACGGCTCAATTGATTAAATTTTGAAAAAAGAGTCTTGCAAACAATTTTTCTTCTTTCCGCTACTACAGTTTCTTCAAACAATTTTTATTTTTAAATGATAATTTAATTACTTTGATTGAGAATAATATATTTTTTATAAATTTTTAATAACATTTGATATCATGCATGAGAATTCCACGGATTAATTGTAATTCAATTTGAATGTTATGTATTTTATTTATTTATTTAAGTTGCATTAAGTTGTACGAAATTTATTGTTAAATACTCCTTCCGTCCCCTGATTACATTACGTACAACCTTTTTTTATTGAGATGTCTCAAGATTACTGGCATATTCTCAAATCCCAACATAAAAACAATCCAAAAATAAATAAATAATAATAATATATTCACAATATTTTTTTTAAAAATTGCCACCCACTTTTTATCCACATTTCACTCTACACCTCACTAAATTATTCAAAATGCACCTAATTTATTTGACTCTGCATAACACTAAATTCTTAGTTCTTAAAAAGTGAACCGGTCAAACTATGCAAGTCATCACGTAAGAGAAAGTAATATTTTATTTAATATCTTCCGTATCCCCAAATTTCAAATTCTGGATATGCCACTAGTCGGGTGTATATATTCACAACGTTTTTTCCTTTTTTTCATTATTGTATGTTTTAAAGCTAAATTAAAAAAAACAAGAAGAAAAAGGAAACTAAACTCAATTATTTCTTTTACAAATTCGTCTCAGAAAAAGCTTTTTTCCATTTCTATGCCATTTTTTAAAAATCTTTTCTTCCTTTCTCCCTTTCCATGTTTGTTTTAAGCGATAATATTAGGCTTTCCTAACTAACTGTTAGAGTTCAAATTTAGGTGGCTCACACAGAGTAGGATGAATCAATAGACTAAAAGACAATTATTAATGTTCATTTTTAAAAATAATAATATTCACTATACTTTATCCATAATATCCTTATCATATTTTCAACTAATTTATTTTATACACAAATTAATAAATACTCCTATATATTGAAATCCATGCCCATAAAAATGACACAATAAATTTGATCGAAGTGAGTAATTAATAAATTGACATTCAAGCACTTAATTACAAGTGTTTCAACAAGTTTTTTCTATATATATAAAATTGGAACCGAATTGAATTAATTTGATAATGATCAGTTTTTTTCTTTTAATAAAAATCACAAAATGTTCTAGCTAAGACACCTGATCCTTTTGTTCGTCCACTGCTGCAGGCGATCTGCTCCCGAAGCAGATCGATTGCAATTGTGTGGTATGTCATTGCGTTTAGGAGACATTGCTAGAAACGTTATTGATTCTAGATACCACATAAAACACGAAAAATATAAAGTTATACACCTAGATACTACGTATACAAGATGCTGAGTCAAACAAAATAAGAGATAAACATGCATGGATCCTAATTATTAAGCAAACAAATCAAATCAAATCCCCATTACAGGTAATTAAAATAATATAGATACTATTTTCCAAAAAACTTGATGCTCCGAATCGGATAATACTTATTCAAGTATATATGTTATCGCAATCTCATTCCTAAAATGAATGTAGTTAATTTTAATATTTTTTTCCTTGTATTAATTAATATCAATATTTCATGTGTACCCCCACCTACTTCAGGAATCTAATTAGAAATTTAGAATATCAGATTATTGAATTCTAAAAAATCAACATTTTTTGTTTCTTATAAGATACAGTGAAAGATAATGCTTGTATAACTGTATAAATAAGACGCAAGATAAAAAATGAAAAAAAAGGACATGGTCCAGCTTAAGCAGTGGCGGCTTTTGATTTAAAAATGTTAATTTAACACCTTTTATATTATTATCTCTACATTCTACACTATAATTATTATCAATAAAAAAAATTATGCAAAATTAACTGCATTATATATTGTTATCATTAATGAAGAGTATAGTTTGCATTGAATTATAATTAGGGGTGCAAATAGCTCGGGCCATCCGCGGCCTAGCCTATTAAGGATCTTGTCAAGCCTAACCTATTTAGGATACGAGTCGGGCATTTTAAAAAATGTATTTAGTTAAATAGTATAGGCTTACACTTTATATAAAGTTTTATAAGCCTAACAGATCGGCCTATTTAAGATTACATATTATATAGTAAGTCTTAAAATATAGTATTAACATTAATATTAAATTAAATTAAAGAAAATTAAATTTATTTTGAAATATCTTTATAATGTTTGTATTTAAACTCATCGTTGTAAAGCATTTATTTTAGTCGAGAATTTTATTTGTAATTTTGAATACTGAACTGCATTTCATATTTGATATATTTTAAATTTTTAATAGGCTTCTAAAAGGCTCACGTCCCCATTTTCATAAAAGTAGATTTAAAAAAATATAACTTACAAAGTAAAAATAAAAGGGTGTGACCTAAAGATTTATTAATGTTTTAGTACAATATAACTTAAAAGGGCCAACTAAATGTATAGTTTTTCTTATAGAAAACTTAATTACAAAAAACACATGACAATAGAATCAATATGTTCAATAAATTTAGTCACAATTATCATACCTATTTACTTAAAAGGCCAGACCAACACTATAAAAAAAAATCACAAATAATAGGTCAGGCTCTCAATATTTATAAAACAGGCCCAAACATTTTCATGTAAAGCCTAGTCCAATCCAGCCTATTTCCAGCCCTCATTATAATCTTAATTTGTCGTTAATTTTTTTTTTTAAAAAATAATTATTAAAAAATGAAGGGAATAGTGCTTATTACTAAAAATGTTTATTGGGCTGGCCCTAACCCTATAGAACCGTGGGCTAAACGGGCTAGGGCCTTATCCGATTCGCTTTTAACGGTCCGATAAAAGTCGAGACCTAATCCTAACCTAGCGGGTCACAGACTAAATGGCCACAAACTAAATATTTAATAAACTTAAATTTTTTCAAAAACATAATTTACGTATTTTATAAATTTAGTCATAAAAATCCCATATTAGGTTAGTTCATACATAATTTTTTCACTATTGCATATAAATTCAATTAAATTAGTTGGGCGTTGCAATGACAATGGTTCTTTTGTGACTTTCATGTTGAATGCAGCATCGACGAAGGACAAAATCAAGTGATAATTGTGAGTTGATTATCAGAGTTATGAAATCTCTATTAGTAACTCAAAAAAAAAAAAATCTGAAATAATTAAAATAACTAATATTTAATTTATTGGTTGATCAATTTGAAGTGTGAGTCGTAATATCAAGTATGGGCCTATGAGGGCAATAGGTAGTGCAAAATATAAATTGTGGGTACGTGAATGATTTTTTTTCATTACTAAAACAGAATATGTATATAATGTATGTATAAAATAAAATTATTCGGGCTGGCGGGCTGGCCCTATTAGCCCGCGAGCTAACCGATTCGGCCAAATAGGGACCAGATTTAAACAAGCCTATGATTTGTTAAACCTAACCCTACATGGATTAAATGGGTGCCCTATTAACCTAAGCTGGATAAATATCTCTACTTATTACTTCATCTATACTGTGATTACTTGCACAATTTTCTTATTGGATCGTCCCAAAATTACTTGTATAATATGAAAAATAACCCATAAAATTAATATTTTTACTCATTTTTTTGTTCACATTTTACTTTACAACCCATAAAATAACCCATGAAAAATAACCCATAAAATAACCCAAAATTAATATTTCGTCCAATCCGGTGCTACTAAGATGGGAGTGTGGATCAATGCTTCCTTCAATGCACTAAACGCCTTCAAACAAGCATCATCAAAAATAAAAGGGACATCCTTTTCAAGTAAATGTGAAAGGGGTTTAGAAAGTTTAGAGAAGTTTTGAATGAACCGTCTATAAAAACCGGCGTGGCCCAAGAATGAACGAATTCCTCTCTCGTTTGATGGAGGAGGGAGCTTCTCTATTGCAACTATCTTTGCCCGATCAACCTGCAAACCTTTAGAAGACACATGATGACCAAGTACCACCCCTTCCTTAACCATGAAATGACATTTTTCCAATTAAGGACAAGGTTGGTATCTTGGCATCTTTTAAGCACTAACTCCAAATGATCCAAACATGTGTCAAATGAGGTACCAAACACCGAAAAATCATCCATGAAAACTTCCATCACTCTCTCAATTAAATCATGGAAAATAGACATCATGCACCTTTGGAATGTTGCCGGTGCATTGCATAACCCAAATGACATGCGTCTCCAAGCAAACGTTCCATAGGAACATGTAAAGGTTGTCTTCTCTTGGTCTTCGGGGGCAATCATTATTTGATTGTACCCGGAATAACCGTCGAGGAAGCAATAATAAGCAAATCCACCAAGTCTATCTAACATTTGATCCATAAATGGGAGGGGAAAGTGGTCCTTACATGTAGCCTTATTTAACTCTCTATAGTCCACACACACTCTCCACCCGGTTGCTACCCGTGTAGCAATTACCTCATTTTGATCGGTCGTGATGACCGTCATCCCCCCTTTTTTAGTTACAACATGCAATGGTGATACCCACGGACTATCACTAATAGGAAAAATCATACCCGAGTCTAGAAACTTGATTACCTCTTTCCTAATGACCTCTTGCAATATAGGATTTACTCGTCTTTGAGGTTGGACTATAGGTTTAACATCACTCTCGGTCCTAATCCTATGCATGCATATAGACGGATTAATCCCTTTCAAGTCACCAATGGTCCAACCTAAGGCTTTCTTATTCCTAGCAAGCACAACCAACAATTTATCCAACTCACCATCATTTAATAAAGAAGAGACGATAACGGGGTACCTCATTTCGTTATCCAAGTAAGCATACTTGAGGTGATCCGGTAACGGCTTCATCTTCTCTTTCTTCTCTTCCGGCCTTTGTCCTCCTTCAACGGGGATATCAAGTGGTAGTATTGGAGGTCTCCTTCTCATCTCCATTGCATCAACTTCTTCTATTGATTCCCAATAAGATCTTGGCAACAAATCATTAGAGACAATCAAAGAATCACATAGAAATGAAGAACTAGAATGAGTTAAAGAAGTGTTAGAGAAATCTTCCCATTCGTCTTGCACAATGTTGTCAACCACATCTAAAAAATTGCAAGATTCCACTTCTCCTAGCTCTTTCAAAGACTTGTAAATTGAAAATGTGATTTCTTCATGATTGAAACTCAATTTCAATTCTCCTTTCTTCACATTGATCATTGCCTCCCCCGTTGCAAGGAAAGGTCTCCCAAGGATCAAAGGTACGTGCTCATCCTCCGCCATATCAAGAATGACGAAGTCTACGGGGAATATGAATCTATCCACTTTCACCAACACATCTTCCACTATCCCTCTTGGCGTCTTCACCGATCGATCGGCTAAATGAAGGGTCATTGTTGTTGGCATCAACTCCCCCATATCCAACCTCTTGTAAATCGAGTAAGGCATGAGGTTGATGCTTGCCCCTAAGTCACATAGAGCCCAAATGGCATCGCTACCCCCAATTTCACAAGGAATTGTGAAACTCCCCGGATCTTTCAACTTGGTTGGTAGACTTCTTTGTAATAAAGCACTACACTCCTCTGATAGATTGATCGCTTGATGAACTCCAAGTTTCTTCTTGTTTGCAATCAAATCCTTGAGAAACTTCATGTAGTGGGGCATTTGGTCCAACGCATCAAGAAGAGGAAGATTGATGTGAATCTTCTTAAAGATTTCCATGAACTTGCTAAACTTCTCGTTCAACCTCTTCTTCATATACCTTTGAGGAAAGGGAAGTGGTACATGAGTAATGGGAACACCTCATTTGTCACATGGTACATCATTCTTCTTTTCTCTTAGCTCCTTAGCAATCTTCCACTTTGGAGTCCTTGGACTCTTTGCTTCGTCGTCCCCACTTTCCTCTTCTTTCTTTACTTTCTCTTCATCTTTATCATCCTTCATTTCTTCAACTTTCAACTCCTCATCTTGCTTTCCTTCCTCAACTTCTTCAATCTCCTCATCTACTTTCTCATCCTCAACGTCCGTAGGCATTTTTGGCCCTTCGTAAAAAGTGTCACTCCTCAATTTAATTGCTTTACAATGCTCTTTCGGATTCACTTCGGTCGTCGATGGAAATCTTCCTTTGTTTGGTTGAGATCCAATTGAAGTTGCCATTTGTCCCATTTGAAATTCCATCGATTTTTGATTACTCATAAGTTGGGCAAGCATTGAATCGGTGGATTTTTAGTTACTCATGAGTTGTGCAAGCATTGAGTCGGTAGATTTTTGGTTACTCATGAGTTGGGCAAGGATGGAGTCGGATGCTTCGGATTTCTTCTCACTTGTCTCCATTCTCTTCATGAGGAGTGCAAGACTCTCATCCGTGGAGGATTTCCCTTCTCCACTTGGGAGTTTTGCTCCGGGATCAAATCCGGGAGGATATTGAATAGCACCTTTAGGATTGGAATATGACAAATTCTCATTCCTCCGAAAATTTGAGTTTTGAGGAGCTTGGTATTGAGGGGATGGTCCCCCTTGACCTTGAGATGATGAAGATTGCCCTTGGAATCGGTTTTGAGTAGGACCTTGAAAGCCTTGACCACGATTTTGAAATGGTGGTTGCCCTTGATATTGTCGATTCCCTTGAAAGTTTTGAGGATACCCTTGTTGACCCATGTATTGCACTTCTTCCATAGGTCCCATTTGAGGGTCCTCTTGCACAAAGGGTAAATGATTATCTCTTGATTGAGATAAAACATTCACCTTTTCAATGAGTGTGACCATCATCTCTCTCATGCTATCATTAACATCCACTTGAGCTACCCGATTTTGGGCTCCACGGTCTACTCTCATCTTGAAAGTATTGCTTGATATTCCTTCAATTATGTCATTGATCTCCTCCACCGATTTCATCCAAATTGAACCCCCCGCACAAGCATCAATGTGGTGTTGATCTTCCAATCTTAGCCCACCAATGAACCAACATGTTGTTTGTTCTATTGGGAAACCATGATGGGGGCATGTGATGAGAAGACTCGTAAACCTTTCCCATGCTTCTTTGATTCCCTCATTTGGACCTTGTTTGAACGTAGAGATCTTTAGCTTTGCTTCCATCGTCTTTGAAGGAGGGTAGTACTTCAATAGAAATCTCTTCTTCAACTCTTCCCATGTTCTCACTTCTCCGGTCGGAATGCTTGATTGTAGCCACGCTTTTGCTTTTCCCGACAATGTAAATGGAAATAGCCTCATCTTTTTAACATCTTCCGACACTCCGTTTAGCTTGAGAATGTCGGCCATCTCTAAAAATTGAGCAAGGTGTTCATTCGGGTCTTCCTCAAATCCTTCCTCCGTCCTTCCTTCAAATTGCCTCTCCCTCAACATCCTTAATAAAGAGGCACTAATCTCAAAATTGTTTGCCTCCACCCTTGGTCTTGCCAACCCATCGTAATGCTCCCTAGGTTGAGGCTCAAAATATTCTCTCATTGGCCTTCCATGGTACACACGTTGAGGCTCTTCTATATGTGGAGGGGGAGGGATGTATTCTTCTTGAATGTGTTGAGGATGAGGGTATTGGTAAGGTGGAGGGTAAGGATGTTGAGGTTGTGGAAATTGATGTGGTGGAGGTGGATAATAGGCTTGTTATGGAGGTGGATAAGGGTAAGGATAGTATCCTTGATATGGAAGGTGCTTTGAGGTGGATATTGGAGATTTTGTGGTGGATTTGGAGGTGGGTTACCTCCAACTTGGTTTCCAACTTGGTGGTTCTCTCTTTGAAGTTCATCATCTCCATTTGGTGGAGGATTTATCTCTTCAATGTTTTCCATCTCAAATGGTTCTTCTATGACTCTTTGACGGTTCCTACTTCGATTCCTTCTTCTTGCGTGTGCCTCGATCTCAAGGTCTAACGGTTCAAGGTTTCCTCCACGTGATCTTGTGATCATGCACCTACAAAAGAAAAGTGTCAAATCCCACAAAGATGAACAAGAACAAAATAACAAAAAGAAATGCTACTATCAATAACACTCAACAAACTCTAAATTTCACTAACAACACTTGCTTAAATCCCCGGCAGCGGCGCCATTGACTTGTCTCATTTTTCAACACTTTTTAAGCACTTGCCAAATCGAGCCCCACAAGCGTATGGGTCCGATTGTAGTACGTAAGTACGACCAAGTAGTATTTTTCGTTCCAAGGATTTAATTAAGTGCAAGCGAATCCCTAAAGTTACGAGTATGCATGCTATTGTAGTAACTACACGTGTTTGTTTGGATTTTCGGGAATAATAAACGCAAGTATTAAACTAGATTAACTAAAGCAATGAGAACTAGTAACAAGAATAATACCAAGTTATCTAACTTTCTTTTGGAAAGTGCAAGGGAAGGGTATTGCCTCGGGTGTTTCCGTTTTGTGAGCAATTAAGTGAAGTAGTGGACCAATTACATGAATTAGCTATGAATTAGGATTAAGCTAAAGGCTATCACATATGTGTGCAAACCCCCTCGAAAGGCATAGGTAAACATCGTGCATTGGTTAGCAATTATAGGATCTAACCAAATACCATAAGCTCCTAAGATAGTGTTTCATAAGCACTTTCAACACGGTTACTAATGCTTATGAAACGCCCTCTCACCAAACTCCTAGACGACCTCTACTCGTTTAGTGTCTAAGGTTGTCGGTCTAGCCATTAACACCCCTCTCGGGTGAGCTAATTACTAATTAACTTCTATTTAATTGATCAAACCTCACACTCACACCCCAATCATGCCACCCAACTCTCGTTGCAATAAACATAATCGAACATGCTCGCTAATAGGGTTGGTCAACCAAATGAATCAATCAAAGTACAACAATAGAAACAATTAACACCCAAATCCTAAGCTAATCATGCAATTACTCACAATTACACTAAATACCCATCAAAACATCCACACCCAAGACAATTGAAGATTAGCCCATGGTTCTAGAAGAGAATCCCATGGCTACAATGTAAGAAATCACAAGTTCCATAACAATTGAGAAATTAAATGGAAGAAATAATAGAATTGGAAAATTGAAATGAGACTTAAAGAGATATCACCTTAAAACTTGAAATGTAGCTACAAACTTCAATTACTTACAAAGCCCAATGGAAATCTTCACTTGAATTGTCAAACTAAACAAGAATCTAAGCTATCTATCAAAAGGAAATTTCAAAATATGAAAAACACACTTGACTATGTGTGATTGTGTGTTGATTGCTCCCCAAGGTGTTATATCCCCCTCAAAACTGGCTAAGGACCCTTTATATATGTTGTGAGAAATCTCCAAAACAAGAATTGCACTTAAGCCCTTCGAATTTAGAGAATTTTGCCAAAAACCCCCGAAATATGCGCCGCCCGGCCGGGCGGGTGAAGTGGCCCGGCCGGGCCAAACTTTCGTAAGTTGGTGGTCTTTGATGCTCGAACGGCCCGGCCGGGCGAGTGATGCCGCCCGGCCGGGCGAAAACTTCGTATTGGTGGCCTTTGATGCTCGAACGGCCCGGCCGAGCGAGTGATGCCGCCCGGCCGGGCGAAAACTTCGTATTCGCTCCAATTTTCTGGTATGGACGGCCCGGCCGAGCGGAAACTTCAAAATTCAAGCTAAGTGGTCATAACGGCCCGGCCGGGCGGAAACTTCGAATTTGGCCATTTTTTGTCATTTTCATCAGTTTTCCGCCTCGAGTCTTCTCAAACGTTTTGTACATTGCTCCCTAGCCTCATTGCTACGCCTCACACGAGTGTCAATAAAGATTGACACTCGTTTTGTGATTTTTACACCTAATTCGCTTCGCATTCCTACAAAACAAACTCACAAACCTTTCTCCAACAAATCAACCCTTTTATCATGAAAATGCATGTAAAACAACGATAGTTTATCACTAAAACACATAAGATCTCATGCAATTTACAACCGAATCAGTGCCCTATTAACCTAAGCTGGATAAATATCTCTACTTATTACTTCATCTATACTGTGATTACTTGCACAATTTTCTTATTGGATCGTCCCAAAATTACTTGTATAATATGAAAAATAACCCATAAAATTAATATTTTTACTCATTTTTTTGTTCACATTTTACTTTACACCTTATTAGATTATGGATTATATTTTTTTTTTGTCCATTAAGTTACCACGTTTTTGAATTTAGTCCATCAGATTACCACTTTTTGAATTTAGTCCATTAAGTTTCGATTTATTTTGATTTTGGTCCAGTTACCTGCTATAGCAGGTTTAACAAGTCATTTTTTTAAAACACACCCCATAAAATGTTATACACACCCACACCACACTAAAATTTAAAAATCATTTTATATTAATATACACACCTCAATTCTTTCATATTTAATAAATTTCCAAAATAATTAAATTTAAAAAAAAATAAGAATTCAAAAATAGGAACCTATAAAAAATAGGGACCTGGGTGAAGCCAAGAGGATATTAGGGATGGATATCTTCAAAAATAGGAAAACAGGGAAGTTGTTCCTATCCCAAAAGAGTTATGTTCAGAAGGTTTTAAAGAGGTTTCTTATACACCAGTCTAAATCAGTGAGCACTTCATTTGGACAGCAATACAAGTTATCAGTCAAGCAATCTCCTCAAACAGATGAAGAGAAGAAGCAAATGATTACTATTCCTTATGCTAATGGAGTGGGTAGTCTCATGTATGTCATGGTGTGCAACAGGTTTGATCTTGCCTATGCTGTAAGTATGGTGAGTAGATTCATGGGAAACCCTGGGAAGCTTTGAAGTGGATTCTAAGATATCTGAATGGACAGAAGACTTAGGTCTAGTGTTCGAGAAGTTAACGTATACTAAGAGTCCTCTGCTGGGCTTCGTGGATTCTGATTTTGCTGGAAATATAGATTCAAGGAAGTTATTATTTGGGTATGTCTTTACATTGTATGTCACTGCTATCACTTGGAGAGCAGTTTTACAATCTATGGTGACCTTATCCACAACAGAAGCTGAGTACATAGCCTTAACAAAAGCTGTGAAGGAAGCAATGTGGTTGAAGGGCATTCTGAGAGACTTTGGCATATGCCAAAAGAGTATTATAGTGCTATGTGATAATCAGAGTACAATCCATCTAGCAAAACATCAAGTGTTTCATGAGAGATCAAATCACATTGATGTGAAGTTACACTTTGTAAGGGATGTCTTAGAGAAGAGCATAGTTGAAGTTCAGAAGGTTGCATCAGAAGAGAATGTCGCTGATATATTGACTAAGGCTTTACCAAGCAATAAGTTCAAGCATTACATAGAATTGGTAAACCCTTAGAATCAGGGATGTTCATTAAGGAGAGAATTGTTAGGAATAATACAATATTTAGATGTCATCTGTTCTATCTATTAGAAGAGTAACCAGTCGTCTTGTCTTGGGTTAGTACAAGCTGAGTAGGCTTACTCAGCTGATAAGGTTTAATCGTCTGTTCTAGGAGTCAACTAATCTGAGATGAGTTAGGACAACTCTGCTGATAACAAGTCGTCTGATCAGATCAGATGAGTTGAGGTCCAAGTCTGTTGAAGCCAAGTCAGTTGATAGGCATATCAGCTAATGGACAAGTTTGTTGATTCCGTTTCCATAGTTAGTTATTTTCGGTTATTTTGTTAGTTTCCATAGTTAGTTAGTTTGTTTGTTTGTGGCAGTTTCAAATGACATTGTACATTTATAAATACACTACCAAAGTTCATAGATTAGAGTAATGAGAGTGCGTAGAATCTTTCTAAATAATCTTCGTGAGAGAGCAAGTTCTAAGTGATCATACTTGTAATATGTAAACTTTTATTCGAGTTAGTGAAGAGAGCCTCTATCCTCCGTGGAGGTAGATCATTTGATCGAACCACGTAAATTTTGTGTTCTTATCTTTTTTTCTTGCTTGATCCAATTCATTGTGTTTCTAGTTAATTGTCTTGTATTATCATTTGTGTTGGAATTCTAAGTGATAAATTCCATAACAAAAGTTGTGTCAATCAAACTGTACAAGTAGGAGTGCACAAAAAAAGACCGGAACAGGACCAACCGGATAGTTTCCGGTCCGATCTCCGGTCCTTCAAATTTAGGATTCCGATTTTCCGGTCCGAAACGAATATATATATATATATATATATATATATATATATATATATATATTGTTTTTACTAATGCATTCACACTTATTTTTCATAACCAAGTAATTGTTGAGGATGTGAGGTAAGATTGTTGAGATGTATTATATTTTTTTCAAATATATAATTTAACAAACAATTTAATTTACTTTTAGAGTCAAAAGATCATTAATAATAATGTAAATAAATTCACATTGACATAGATTAATTTCAAATGAAGAGTCAGCCCTTTAATTTTCATACGAAATTAAATTCATTAATCTTGTTCTTACTTTCAAAAAATTTTAAAAATACATAAAAAAAATATGTCCAAATCGGTCCGGTCCGATCTTCAATCCATCCATTAGGACAGATCTCGATCCGGTCCAATTTTGGACCCGTGCACACTAGTGAGTATTATTATTATTAATATATTTATTTTCAAGTGGCATGTTGATAATGGTCCCATTGGGATATTGAAACAAGTTGATTTGTACTGGGTTTATGGTAGCTGGAAATTAACAGGCAAAAAGACAAGAATAAGTGGTATTTGTGGAAAATCAATCATGACGTTGATTTTGTGTGGCAGTTGGCATGCTCTTTGTATGGTAAAAATAGTAAAGGCACATTAAACACGATTTAAATGAAAAAGTAATTGAGATTAAGCAGCATGCAACATCATGTGACTAAATTTAACGTACGACGATGTCGACGTCACTTATATAGACCAGACCAAACCCTAATTATGGGAAGAATTGCGCTAGCTAGCTAGATATTTTCATGAGTAAAAGCTTTGTCCTTAACAAACAGTTTTACCACGAGTATGTAGTAGGCATATTAATTCACTCACTCAAAACACGATTTGTTTAATTATTCATGTTAATTAAAAATGTGAAATTCATACTTCTCATGATCATAGCGCTAACGTGCACAATGTATGTTTACATGCCGTTTTAGGGACGTCTCTTTCTAACATTTGACTCATCATTTTCTTCTTCACATATTATATGAAAACTGATCGAGTTGACCATCTGATCTAGTTTGGATCGGAGCATCTGGAGAAGATGATCGAGAGCTAACGGATATTTTGGTCAGCATCGACAACTAATCTAAACCAGATCGAAAGTAATTAACTATGGTTTGAATTTACGCGAAAAATTATATTCTATAGCAGAGCATCAAGAATAAAAAAATATATGGGATGGAACAAATACTATACATAAAAACAACAGAGGAACGGCGATGCATAGCACATCAACGTGATTAGTTTGTTAATTTTTTTTTTTATAATTTAATTGAAATTTTAATTAGTTCAAAGTGTTAATTTTTTAATATTTTTTACAAATAAATAATTAAAAATAGATGTGAGTTAGTGGTAAGGTGTCAATCTTATGCGAAGAGGTGGGCAGGACTACTTGGTTTTTTTTTTATATGTAAAAAAAATTAAAAAATTATTACAAGTGAATTAAACGATTTTATTCCTATATATATATATATATTGTGTCAAGCCTTAATTCCCAAACTCATTATACCAATTAATGTACGTGTAAGGTTTGTATCGTTCAAGAATTCATCATCACTATTCACTAGTTAACATCAAGATTAATGTAATCATTGTCGATCCTCTTTTGTGAGGCAAATGAATCCTTCAAAATCTGTTTTAAAAAAAATTATGAATAATTTGGGATATAATTTTTTTAATATATATATAATCATATATATACTGCCATGATTAGTGTGGGGAGTAGCCTTCTAATCTAAAAAAAGCTAATGACTACTAAAATTATAACCTCGCAAGCAGTGGATGAACAAAAAGATCAGGTGTCTTAGAGTTAGATCATTTTGTGATTTTTATTAAAAAAAAAAATCATTACAAATATATGATATGTACATTCTAGATAATTTTCACAACATTAACAAATTAATTCAATTCGGTTCCAATTTTATATAAAAAAAAACTTGTTGAAACACTTTTTAAGTGCCTCAAGGGTCAATTTATTACTCACTTCGATCAAATTCATTGTGTCATTTTTATGGGCACACGGATTTTAATATATATATATATATATATATATATATTTATGTGATAAGAATATTGTGCAGAGATAAAGTATGGTGAATAATATTATTTTAAAAAATGAATGATCATAATAAAATTTGACAACTAAAGAAGAAAAGGTGAAAATAATCGAGCGGATGGAAATATATTTTTTTCTCTTTCTTTTATATTTTTACCTTTTATTCTACCACAAATTCCAAAGCTCCATTTATGTTTTTATCTATTTATGAACTCTAGGATTTTCATGTATCATTAACGAAGTGAAGATATTGGAATTTTTATTAGTAAAGCAATTTGGTTGATGGACGAAGTGAGACAGTCTAAATTGTCTAATAAATGGTTATAACTTCACTATTTAGGTCTGCTCATCAATTTGATTCATCTAGAGCTAGTGGGTAGGATTAAATTTAAAATATATATATATGTATATATATATATAATAATAATTGGTTAATAAGTCTTTGAACCGACGTGTATCTCTTTTGGGTCCTTAAATTAAAAAAAGGGTTTATATTAGGCGCTTTATTAATTAAAAATGGACTTAAACATCTTTCTTACACGAAAAGAGAGAAGACATGTGCATGTTAAAATAAAAGGTTACATAAATCAAGAATTTAAATTGCATCACAAAATGATGAAAATAACACAAAATATAGTGTAAAATTTAACGTGAACCGAAAAATATCATTGATATATGGCATAATATTGTAAAATTTGAAAATCGAATTTTTTAAATCTTATTGTAATATTTATAAAATTATGGAGTACATTTTTTTTAGTAGGGTAGGGAAATATATATTCAATTCATCTATTATATTTAGTGATATTTTTAATCATACTATATCTAAAATTACTCTAATGTGATAAGTTGATATCAGTATTGTTTGAACAAAGATGACACTATACTTACTACTCCCTACTTCCAACAATTATTTGCACACTTACCTTATTTGTCCGTCCCTCAATTGTTTGCACACCTATAAAAGGAAACTCTCTTATAAACTCCATCTTCACTATATTCACATATTTACATAAAATGTCATTATTTTTATATCATCTTTTTACTTTATTCATATAACTTTACAAAATTACCTTATCTCAACACTCCACTCATTACACTTTTTTCTTAAAAAGTGTGTCCATTTTGTGGTTCAAACAGACGGAGGGAGTACTATTTTTTAACCTTATGGATCATTATTTTGATATTAATTGTATTTTATAATGTAGCATGTTTAATCATTTTATGTTGTATTATGTTGTCAATTATTATTTCTCAACTATTTATATACTAACTTATTATATATACGGAGTATGTATGTTTAGATTGTGCTTTTAAATAGAATATATATATATATATAAATATAATAGTAGTATATTATAATAATTTTTAAATTTTTAATATATATTTTTACATTTATTTTTAAAAATTTAGCGATATGTGTTGTGGCCTGTGGGAGTCATATTTCCATCCCAGCTTGTACATTCTGTCATGTGGGCCGTCACTAGTCACTACTCACACTAACATTCACACGCAGGCAACACAAAAACGCTAAGGGCATGTTTGTTTTGGAATTTTGAGAATTTTGAAATTCAGATTTCAAAATCTAGTGGATTTTTAAATCCTAATGTTTTTTATGTTTTGCGTTTGTTTTGGGATTTATGTAGGGTAGGATTTAACTTTATAGAATAGAGTTATAGGTTTTATAGGTATTTATATATGATTTGTAGGTATTTATAGGGTTGACTTTTATAGGGTTTATAGGGTAGGATTTTGAAATTCTGAATCAAAATCTCAAACTGAACATGCCCTAAAGATTACACACAGATTAATTGTTTTTTTGTCACATGCGTTTTTCATGCCTATATTTGCGTTTTCTCCTCGTGCCCTTTTTTACAAAATAGAACAGCTCCCCCCACTTACTCCGTAAATGACAAAATAACCCTTTAAAATACAACAAATTAACTTTTCGCCGTCACCACAGCCACAGTAGAATCGAACATTATATATTCATTCACGCCCCTCCCTTATTCTTCTCACTTACTTCTTCTTCATTCTCCCTCTCTCTAGAAATCAATGGCTTTTGAATCTTCTCTCATGTGGCTGTTGCAGTTCACTTTCGCACTTGTTTTCTCTCTCTTCGCAATCTCCATTTTCATTCTGAAATCCAAGCCATGGTGCGCCTGCCAAACCTGCCAAAGCTTCCTCACTTCTAGCTGGTCCCTAGAGTACAACAATCTCTGCGACTGGTACACTCATCTCCTATCAAAATCCCCAACCGGAACCATTCACGTTCACGTTCTAGGTAATGTCATAACAGCAAATCCAGAAAACGTTGAATACATGCTCAAAACTAAATTCCAAAATTTCCCCAAAGGAAAACCGTTTTCCGTTATTCTCGGTGATCTTCTCGGTAACGGGATCTTCAACGTCGACGGCGATTTATGGAAGTTCCAACGGAAAATGACTTCCCTCGAACTCGGAAGCGTTTCCGTTAGAACTCACGCCTTCGACATCGTCACCTCCGAAATTCAGTCTAGACTCGTTCCTCTACTTTCCTCCTCTGCAGCAAATCCTCTCGATTTACAGGACATTTTTCGACGGTTTTCTTTCGATAGCATCTGCAGATTCTCCTTCGGATTAGACCCGGAGTGCCTCTCTCCGTCACTTCCAGATTGTGAATTCGCTTCTGCTTTCGATCTCGCCTCGAGATTATCTGCAGAAAGAGCGATTTCTACATCTCCGTTGATTTGGAAATTGAAAAGGTTTTTCAATTTGGGGTCAGAAAAGCAGCTGAAACAGGCGATTAAATCCGTGCACGACCTCGCGGAGAAAGTCATCAAACATAAACGGAACGGTTCGTCTGATCATGAAGATCTTTTGTCTCGATTCATGACGACGACGGACGACGACACGTTTCTCCGTGACATCGTTACGAGCTTTCTGTTAGCCGGCAGAGACACGGTGGCCTCCGCGTTAACCAGTTTCTTCTTCCTGTTGAACCGAAACCCGAGAGTAACCGATTTGATCCGAGAAGAGTCGGACCGGGTGATGGGCCGAGAAATCGAAAAACCGGCGAGTTTCTCTATGATACGCGAAATGCATTACCTGAACGCGGCGGTTCACGAGAGTATGCGGCTGTTTCCGCCGGTTCAGTTCGACTCGAAGTTCTGTGAAGAAGACGACGAACTGGCGGATGGGACGTTTGTTTCGAGGGGTACAAGGGTAACTTACCATCCGTACGCGATGGGGCGAATGGAGCGGGTTTGGGGATCCGACTGTCTCGAGTTCCGACCCGAGAGATGGTTGCAGGGCGGGGTTTTTAAGCAGGAGAATCCGTTTAAGTATCCGGTTTTCCAAGCGGGTTCAAGGGTGTGTTTGGGGAAGGAGATGGCGTTAGTGGAGATGAAAAGTGTTAGTTTGTGTTTGATAAGGCAGTTTGATATCCAAGTAGCTAATCCGGGTTATCAGGCTCCGAAGTTCGTACCCGGTTTGACGGCTAGTATTAGGGGTGGCCTACCCGTCACCGTCACTGCCCGAGAACGGAAACATTAGCCTTTTGGAAATATTGTACGCGTTTTCTGTACAGAGAAAAAATGTTGTTTGTAGCTCTAATGTGTATTGTTTTTATTGAAATATATGCACTGCTGATGTAATTATTAGGATATATATGTAAACTGTGTGCATGAAGCAAAAATTCAATTTTGTATCTTGATTGGTATATTTTTATAGAGGGTTGTGCACTCAATTGAAAGGTACGAGTATGATTGGTGTAATATAATCACAATTTAAATAACTTCAAGGAGTTGGCCTAATGGTACGGTGTGTGATCAGTCCTACAGAGCGTAACAGGACCTCCACAAGTGAACGATGGAATTGGTCATCTTCAAGCAAACAATTTATGTGATCAGTCTATACAGGTGATCAGTCCTACAGAGCGCAACAGGACCTCCACAAGTGAACGGTGGAATTGGTCATCTTCAAGCAAACAATTTATGTGATCAGTCTATACAGAATGCAAAACTCTGACTTTAAATGAACTCTTATAGCAAACAAAAATAATTTCAGAGTGCAAAAGTCTGACTTTAAAGGGAACTCCACAAGTGAACGGTGAATTTTTTCTCTCGGGATTAGTCATCCTTGAAATGGATACTCGACACTTTTAAAAACAAATCACAATTTAATTTTAATTTTAATTTGAAGGATCAAAATTTAAATTAAATAATTAAAAAAACATATTAAAATTATTTAAAATCTAATGGCATCTAATTACATAAAAATATTGTCTTATATTTGAAACTGATTAATATTCACAATTCTTGTATGCATTTTTTCTTTTCTCATTATGGTATATTTTAAAAGCGTACAATTCAGAACACGTCTCATTTCACTAGTTGTACGCTATAATTAGAACACTTTTTAATGTTTATTTTATAAATTAGTAACATTTTTTTATCGAAAGAAATTACATATAATTTTTGGTTAAACTAGCCAATACTTTTTTTAAAAATACATAAGAATATTTGCACAGTTCAACCATTGCGCCATAAAATTAAGTCTCCGTACTACACATATAAACATTACATTTTCTTTCAAATTGGACAATAAGCTTATTAGAATTCAAGTATTCAACTACACCAAAATGTGGTGTCATTCCCTACTCTGAAATCTGATAAGTATTTTTTTTTTTAATATTCTAATTTCTGTAAATTTTGTACTGTAGTTATTTTGTTAATATATATATACACGTTTTAAGACTTAGATATATCATTTAACAGACAAAATAGTTGAAAATTATGACGATTATAATTGTAAGATGCTACTTGTCTTAATTATAATGTCTTGGTCAATTTTTTTTAAGTCTCGGATATACGATTTAAGGATCGATTAATTTCGGGGGACCAATTTCACCGAAGTCAAAGTTTTGCGCTCTGTATGGACTGGTCCTATAAAAATTGTTTGGGTCAATGTCGATCATAAAATTATTTGAGCTGAGAAGCATATACAGTATGTTGTAGTGGGCGCCCCCACCGTTTCTATTCAATTTCATGTCATTGTCGACATACATAGAGTTTAATTTATTACTCTTATCCAAAACTGTGTAACATATATTACTACAGTAGAAACTCTTTAAATTAATACTCGATAAATTAATAAACTCTCTAAGATAATATTTTTGGCCGGTCCCGACTCGGGAATAGCGTGCTAAATTAATAAACTCGCTAAAATTATAAGATAATACATTTTTTGTAATTTCTATAGACCCCAAATAAAATATAAATTAATAATTTCATATATACTACCTATTACATGAATGATTTATGAATGTTTCTTAGAAAATGACTCAATTGTTTTTGTTTTTTTGTTGAAATCAATTTCACCTTAAATCTTGTCTCTAATTTTCCTTATCAATTTCACCTAAAAGTTTCACCATAGTTACTAAGAACTCATTTTTGCAATTGCTTTTCAGTGAAACTTGAATTATCCTTGTTGTGCTTGCATAATGCTTTTCGAATCTCGTCAGTCATTGTTATTTTTTTCACACCTGTAGGATGAGAAGTCATGTTGTGCGTATGATTTGTTTGTGTTAGCATATTTTGATTTTATATATTTATATTGAAAATATTTTTTAATGTTCATAAAGTGATACAATAAACACAAGAAGTATAATAATGTGGAAGATTGAAAGAATCTTTTAATTAGACCCTTCATTAGTTCATTTGATATACAATAAATAATTAGAAGTGAAAGTTTGAAAGAGTTTTTCTATAAATTAATAAAATATTAATTAATATATAAATTAATAATTATTAATTTATAGATAAATTAATAACTCTTTTAATTAATAAATTTTGGTGTTTCCAAGATTATTAATATATAGAGTTTCTACTGTATGGGTTTTAAAAAAATTATATTACTATTAAGTGCATTTCTGATTTTTTTTTTGTATGAGTTAGTTGATTTTTTTGTAATAGAATGCAAATCACATAACGTTTATGGTAAAAATGAAAAATGTGTTATAAAAATATTAAAAGTATTAATTAGTAACCTGAACTTTAAACCCTTAATTTGTACGTGGCTGGACATAAGATCACATTTTGAGTTAGAACTCAAACCTTTTTATTAAATTATTATTACTCTGATATTAATATATATTATGATGAAATTAATTAAGGTGAATAGGTCAATAATAATAGTACTCGTATATACCAACTAATTTACTAAAGTCATGCACGGCACATATATGTTAAAACTTATAAATTAATTGATGTCGATTGCATTTTCTAGATGAGCTAACAACATATATACTACTCTATATATTTATTTGATTTCTTCATGTATATGGTTATGTTGGGGAAACAGGAACAGCCTATAAATTATTTCAATTGACCTGATCTAGACAATATTTTTTTATTTATAATATGCATGTAACTGCAAGCATCTAATCTAGCATAAATTAATGGTTTGAAATAATGAGTAAATATAGTTAATCAAATGCAATTTTTTTTATTAGACCAAGAGTGTTTATAAGTCAACCGAAATAAATTAATTAAAACAGCCAGTTTCCTTTTGTGGGAAAAAAATATTTTACTCCATACTGCCGCCCCATGTTTGTTTTCAATTTCCACGTCATTATAATATTTGGAATAATTACATGAATTTATTGTTTAATGATTTTTTGAATTAATTACTAAGTAGGCCGATACCACTTCTAGCTAGGAAACCAATTGAACCAAAACGACGAGCTAGACATTATTTAAATTGCAAATAATAAGTAGCACTTATATATACATGGCCCGCACACTTAATTGATTAATGGGACTTTTATATTTTATTAATGATATATATGTGTCCAAATATGTTAGTATTTTTTTTCTCTAAAATATTACGTGTAATTAAATTATTAATTGACATTTTAAAATTGATTAATTTTCTAAAATTCTCCATTAACATACATAAGTTAATGAAAATTTTAATTACCTATTAATTCAATGAAATTAGAAAATAAATTATTTTACAATTTTTTATTACTTTTTTTTTTTGCATTCATACAATAAATTACTAATGTATCATTCACATTTAAGCATTTTAATTAATTAAAATAAATATATATATATATATATATATTATTTTTTTAAATGATAAAATTGATTTGACTAAAAACAATATGAATTATTTAAAATAAAAATACAAAATATGACTTTTTTCCCTCCAAATTATTTAAATATGTAATGATATTTGATAATATTCCATGTAATACATGGATGTTCATCTAGTGTTTGTGCATCAATATATATAAAAATTAGACTATATATAAAAATTAACACTCATACATTACAGATACTATGTTTCATTTAAAATTTACCAAGTCTTTGAACACAAGAGTATAACATAAATTACATAATCAATGTGTCGTCTATTGTTTTCGGAAATTTACAAGAAATTAATTTATTCAAAGAAACGGGGGGAGGATCCATCATCCACCGTCTCTTTAAGGTTGGAGCCACAAATTACGTTATTTTAAAAATGGTTAGAAAAAAAATGATTATATATTAGCCGCCCAGCTTATGTAATATAATGGTGCATTGAGCAGAGATGGTGGAGAGGCCGGTGATTTAATGAGTATTAATTATATATACTTGTATTAAGCATTATTCAATTCTCACGTTAACACGTAGTATTTCACAAACCTCCATGTGAATTTTGAAGTAGCTATAGGCTATAGCTAGGGGAATAAATCTAGAAATCCAGTGTCAAAACATCACGTGGAGTTCATTACAAATTTGATAGTAGGTTTTTTCTTTTTTCTTTTTAAATCTTTTTGTTTTCCATTCAAATTACTCTTCACTAGTTGTTTTTCCCTTAATGAATGTTAATTTGTTGAATTTCATTAGAGATTGTTCCTTGAAAGATTATTCAATTCCTATTATATATAAATAACACATACTTGTATATTAAATTATATAACGTAATTGAATTAAAATAGGTTTATTTACATAATTTTATATTAATTGTAAATGCTTAGTGTGAAAATTATATAATAAAATTAAACTATGAATTAGAAGTAATTCATAAGCTTACCAACTAGCTTGATCACGGGCTAAGTTTATTGTGGTCGACAAGAAATTGTCGACCATAAACATTGTGGTCGACAACAATTTGTCAACCATAATGTTTATGGTCGACAATTTCTTGCCAAAAATAAAAAATAAAAAACCTACCTGAACTAAAAAGAAACAAGGAGGGAGAGGGATGTGGCGACGGCGCTAGGTAAGGGAGGAGGGATGAAAAAGAAAAAAAACAACGGCTGGGCAGCTTCGATTTAGCAACGGCGACGAGTAGGGGGATGGGGTTGCAAAAGAAAAAAGAAGTGAAAAAGGGCAGCGCGACCAGCGGAGGTGGGGTGTGGCGGTGCTGCTAGTCGAGTGCCACAGTGGCGTCAGATTTGACGGAGGAAGAAGAAGAGTGAGGAAGATAAGTATAATGATTTTTAGGAAAAATGATACTTCCTCCGTCCCACAAAGATAGCAACATTTTCCTTTTTTTTTAGGGTAAATTATTGTTAGGGTCATTTCACTAAAATTTTTATCTAATTGAAAATAGGTTATTGATTTAAATCTATTAGAGTCAAAATGACACCTAATAAGACATAGCCTAATAAGACATAGTTGCCCTTTACCCATTTAAATAATTTGAAATTAATAAATATTAGTCAGATTTACATCAAATCGTTTGAATTAATGCATATCCCCGTAAAACGCGATATTATATCACCTTCCATTATTCAAATGTTCCTAAAATTAAGTCAATTCGAATTAATTAGCGGACTTCGTGTAGCTGAAGGATTACTTTCCCAAAACAAATAAAGGTATAAAATCTGCATTTTATAATCCAGAATTAAATTACAACCAAAATACTCATAACACAATTAAAACACAAAAAGACTAAATAAGCGTGTCATAGTGGATGCAGTTTTCGATTATTTGAATATGCATACATATATGAAAATAGATTATGAAGTTTAATATGAACAGTGAAATGAATTTTGATATGTAGAAATGGGTCATAATAAAATTATGAGTTTATAAGCTTAGAAAAAGGTTCATACATGGATATGCATATTAATATGCACGGAAAACGGGGTACATGCATTTTACATATGTGCATATGTGAAATGCACTATACGATATGCATGTATACATGCATACGTTAATGTGCATATCTAATGTTGGGATATGAATCCTAATACAAGTTCTATTTGATGATGAGATGAGTTTTGATAAAGCCAAAAAGAAGACCTGAAAATATTCTAAGTATTGACTGATCTGTTATTGAAGTCGTCTTGTATAAGACAAGATCAGTTGACAAAAGAAGACCTGAAAATATTCTAAGTATTGACTGATCTAGTCTAGTTAAGTTGAAGTCGTCTTGTACAGACCAGTAGAATTCACAAGACAAGTACTAGTTTCAAAAGATAAGTATGAAAGAAAAATACAAGTACAGTTTATAAGTACTTTGTATACTTGATAGGTTTTATATTGAGCTATTCAAGATGTATAGAAGCTCATGTTTCGTTTATATTAGTTCATATTCATTGTATAAATCTTAAGATGACTAAGCTGATTTATAAAGCTTAATGTAATGTAATAGTCTTGTTAAGATTAGATGTTAGGACTAGATTAGTTCTATGTTGTAATCTGAAGAAGTCTACTGCACAAGACAAGTAGAAGACACAGTCTACTACTACTGGACAAGACAGGTGCGCAACAAGACAAGTGCTGAAGGAAGCTGAAATATTCTAAGTGCTGAAGACAAGATGAGTCAAGACAGTTTAACAGAATTGAAGGTTCGTATTTCTGAAGATAAGAAGTTGGTTACAACTTAATTAACAGAATTAACTGTCGTATTAAGAGATACTTATTCAGAAACGGTTGAAGAGTTTGTTGAAGGAAGTTATCAAGAAAGTTTGTTGGATAACTAACTTATCTTGATAAAGTGAAGTCTATAAATACTTGAAGGCATTCAACGATTAAAGACAACTGAGAGATTACTGAAAATCAAACTAATGTGCGTATAATGAAGAAGTTCAAAGCAAGGAAGCTCGCAGAGTTCAAAGCAAAAGTTTGAAGTTCAAGAAGAAGCCCAGACAAGAAGAGACTACTCAAGAAGGCTTATTGAAGATACAGAGAAGTTTTATTTATTGTTTCAAGTTGCTAGATACTTGTAAATCTCTAGTAAGATCGAAGATATATCTGGAGATATAATCGAGAAGATCTAAGTCTTATTTCTTGGGACTTAAAGCTACAAGAACATATTACTCCATTGGACGAGTTAATAAGAATTTCACAACTGGGTTTGTGAGAGTGGATGTAGACAAGTTGTCGAACCACTATAAATCTCGTGTTCAATTTACTTTACTGTTTTTGTTTGTTGTTTAATTGGTTAATTGTTTGGTTGATTGAATTACATAACTGATCTAGACTAGTTGAGTATACATAGAACAGAGTTCTCGAATTAAGTTGAGTATAAACTTTAATTGGGCTCATTATTAATTTCGTATTCCGCACAGTGTAATTCTGATATATCGAAAGATTTTAGAAAAGTCTATTCACCCCCCTCTAGACATTTTCTTTAGCTTCCCTCGATATTAACTCAACTTAGGGACCTACATCTAATGTTCACCTCCATGTCAAGCTGCTGTATCCATGAAACTTCTCATTTTTTCGCCCAATCTCCGAGTACTAAGTTGCACCCTAAAGACGTAATAATTAGGGCGATTCTTGCTCAGAAAAATACTAACCGGTAATTCTTTCAACGTCGGGTTGCACCTCCCAGTTTTCAGCGAATAAAAGATGAAAGGAATCACTTCTTCAGTCACGAACACAAAAATGAAACTCACACGAGCAACATCCAACAATAGACATTGATTGCAGGACATAAATTCTTCAGAAATTCCAGCAAAAAATATTGAGGAACACCAGCTTTTCTGGTGTTAACACTTGCAGATTTCGCAGATTCGTGTTCTGCCCAATTTGCAGAAATTGATCCTCAATTAACACGAACAAACTCCTACAAAAAACGTGATTGCAGATCTGAATTCTTCCAAGCGAAGATTAACAATTCCAGCAGTGAACGTTCATCAATGGACTCTAGAAACTCCAGTTTTAATCGCGTGAACAGTGGCCGATTTCGCACCAATCGCATCAACAATGGAAGATTTCGAACAAAGCTCATCAACAATGGCAGATTTCGAACAAAGCTCATCAACAATGGTAGAAATTAGGACTAACGTTTGTGATTTTTCCCAAATCGCATCAATAGTAGCACATATTGAATCGTTTCTGCAGCCCATCAACACAATGGTGAATTCTCCTTCGTTCCTCCCAAAATGCATCGATGTGTTCTTCCCAATTGCAGCGATTCCAGAATATTGTAACCGCTCCTTCAGCCTAGAAACCGATGATGACATTCACCCACGATCTTCCAAACAAAAATAGCTTCGCGTTTTCACCAATTTGCAGCAATTGAATTAAATCGTAATCGCCCCCTCAGCCCAGAAATCGATGATGGAGATGAATTTTAAGAATTTGATTTGGGAAAGTCAAGAATTTGTCAAGTTATGCCTATAACTCCCCCCGAATTAATTGGCTGACCATAATTATGAATTTAAAATTGATGATATGAACAATTGAACAAAATTGATAGAAACTTCCTATTTTGTTTCTGCACTGAAATATTTTCTGGAATGAAATGTCAGGATTCGATTTTGGGAAAGACAAGATTTTATTTGAATATACGCTATAATTGGGGAATTGATGTGTTGCAATTAAGATTTGAATTTAAAATTCGAATTAATGAGTAAAATATAGTAATTAAGGAGTTATATGAATATTAAGGGTATTTAAGGTTTTTTGACATTAATTTGACCCTATTAGAGAATTTTAAAAGTTGTAGGTTTTACTTGCTTAAGACTCTATAGAAATGACTCTATTAGGGAATAATCTCTTTTTTTTATGTCCCAAATTATAACAACATTTCCTCTTTTACTTAAGTATTAAATGTTTTATTGACAATTTTACCCTTAATTAAACTCACCCCATAATTACTTTTAAAACTCAACTGCTTTAGAATGTACACCAAATTTATAGAATATCAAGTATAAAATAAACATATTAGTTAAATTTGACCACATTTATTGATTTTTTTTAATTTGTATATAAAGTTAATGTAGCTATTTTTGTGGGACGGGTGGAGTACTATATGTATTCTGGGGGAGTGCATCTATAATATGTCAATTTTGAGAGGAGTGCGTATATTGGTGAAGTACATCTAACATGGTTGGAGGGGCAAATAACCCACGCCTTAGCTTAATTCCTTACATTACAAAATGGGCCAATGAATTTATCCATGGGCGCAGTTATACACACACCAACCTATTGAGGACACCCACGGGATGAGGACACCCACGGTAAAAATAAAAAAATACCCTTCCCCCATTAAAACCTTAAAACCCTAGATCTTCACTCATTCATTTGGTACACCCCCATTTTTGCCTACCCCATTTCCCTCCCACGAGCGGCGTTGTCATCCCCCTCCTCTCGTCGCCGGCAGCATCGTCGGCTCCCCCTCCCCTCCTCACGGCGCCTTAAAAAAAAATCTGCAACTCCGTCGTTTCTCTCGTCGCCGGCGGCCTCCCGTCGCACCCCCTCCCCTTCGCAGCCGTTCGCGACCGCAACCCCTCCTCCCTCTCTCGCCAACCTCGTCCTCGTCGCCCTCCTTTCAGAGGCGCGGCCGCTCGCATCCCTCCTTCCTCGTCCGCCGCCGCCCTCCTCCCAGAGACGCCGTTCTTTTCCTCCCTTGCGTCGCCGCTGCGTTCAAACCCTACCCTTCACCGCCCCTCTTCTCTCCTCGCCGTCGCTCGTTGTTTCAGGTAAGATTAGGGTTTTTGAAAAATTTAGAAAAATCAGGGTTTTTAGAAGTTTGAGAATTAATTTCGAACATATTGAGTTTGTTTTGGAAAAAAATTCGAACAAATTGTGTTTGTTTTGGAAAAAATTTCGAAGAACTTTAGTTTGTTTTGAAAAATATTTCGAACAAATGTTCTATTTTTTTTCCGTACAAATTTAAGTTGTTTAGGATATTTTTCCGAACATATTGAGTTTGTTTATTAAAAAATTCGGACATCTTAACTTTGTTTGAGTAAAATTTTCGAACATATTATGAATTTTTTGTTTTTAAGACTTTTTTATCTAACTGTTGTTTGATTTGAGTTTTTTTTTTTCATGAAGAAAGTATGGTGGTGAATGGTGACGGTGGGATTGATTTTGGCATAATGGTGGTGGTGGCGACCTGGTGGGGACGATGTTGACGGGTGAAATAGGGGTGGGTGTACTCATCAAGAGAAATTTATTTAATTTTATCTTGGGGTAGAATTGACATTTCGCAGGTAACTATTTTGTAAAAAAATCCTAGGTGGGTGTACTCAATAAGTCTGTGTGTGCATATAACCGTGGCCTTTATCCATCACAAATAAAAATTAATAATGGGCCTGAATTTTTTGGATGAACTTGCTGGCTACTCTTTGATCGACTCGTGGCCAATGTATCTCCACACTCGACTTATCCTACGGAGTATGTCTTTATAATACTCTATTTGTACTTAAATTAAAATATTCAAGTATGTGAAAATAAAATAATGATAATATCGAAAGTTAGAACTTAGAAGTAAATGAATTATCGATTGTAAAAGAATCATTTTAAACACATAATTCATATAGTATTTTATTATTAAAAAAAATCATGGGAGATAAAATAAATTATTTTATTTAAGAGCAACGACGGAGCCAGGTCGATAGGGTCCAATTAACATTACTTTAAAAATAAAATAATATTTACTTATTATAATCATCGAAATTTTATATGATAAAATTGTCAATACATTTCATTAAATTAAAGGCAAATACTTATGTGTACCAGTTACATACATGTAACTCGCTATTTACCCTCTTTTTTTAATAAATCCACACTCCCTTCCTTCTTTAGGCACTTATGTGTGTACAAGTTATATACATGTAACTAAATCCAATTTTTTTTACGTGGGCTATTAGTTATTTACCTTATTTTTTATTAATTTCACCCCCAATTTTTTTAAAAGAAAAATATATGTACAATACTATATTACTATTTTATCAATTAAATTAAAATACAACTCATTAAAATTATAATTATACACCGACTATCGAGTCACCAATGAATCACCACAAAGTCAAATATTATTCTATTTTTTTAACTTTCAAAAAATAAATGTAAAAATATAACGAATATAAAAAAAATATTAAAAAAATATAAAACTCAAAAATAAAAGTATGAAATGAAAATTTCAGCTTTTTTTTTTCAAAAAATGACCAAAATTTAGGAAAAAAAATACAAAAAAAAAAATCGAAAAAAAAAAATTAAACTAAAAAAATTCAATTTTTTCACAATTTGGGTATAAATGTATGAATATGACATGAATTTTTTTTTCTAATTTGGGTATAAATGTATGAATATGACATGCTTACTTTCTAGCTTTAATCTGATTTATAATAACTAAGATTATTTTGTTATGTCTTCATTATTTCTACAATAATATCTGGTTTGTTACAGGTTTTTTAAAGTTATAGATTATTTTTTAAGACTAATTAATAACATAATCTAAATGAAAAATAAAATTTATATTTAGAAACTTAAATGAGTGGAAAATTGAGGAAGAAACCAGCATAATATTGCATCACTTTATTATTTTCTTTGTGGTCATTGTCGTGTTGATGCATTCATATGTTTATTGAGTGTGATTGTATTTATTAATTGAATTGTGTGTTCAGTGTGATTCGTTTTCACTTTTATTCTTCTTACTAGTTATTTAATATCAATCTTTTAATATTGATGTATTAATTTGCATGATATGCCTGAAATTATGAATGTGTTAAGTTATGTATTTTTTGTTAAATATAATATTAGTTTAAATACGATATAGTATTAGTACGCCTATGGTATAGTAATAGTTAATACTTCGTATATTGTATAGTACTAGAGATTAATGTGGGTATAAAAATATTATTTAATATATGAACTAATACTATACAATATGTGAATTAATACTATACTATATTTGAACTAGTACCATAGAGTATGTTAACTAATACTCCGTACTATACAATATGTGAATTAATATTATACTATATTTGAACTAGTACCATAAGGTATGTGAACTCGAAACTCGAAAACATTAGAACTTGTACCAATATAAACTAATATTATATTGTATATGAACTAATACGTATAGTACTGCATATTAACTAATAATATAACATAATACTTATCAATTGTTATCATAACACTTATAAACTAAAAATTATATTCATAAAAAATTAAAATAAAGTGATTAAAAATGAAAGTTCGAATGAAAAAAATAATTAAACAATGTAAAACGAAGTGAAATTTATAAGGAATGAAGTAAAATTTTGAAAGGATAAGGTGAAAATTATACACCAATTAATTAAAGTAAAATGCTACCAATATAATTGATCGAACACTTCCCGCTAAGAGAGATGAGAGTTTTATTTTTTAAAACAAATTATTATTATACTATTTAATACTTAAAAAAACAATTAATACTATTATTTTTAAAAATGTACATGAAAAAAATTATCATTTGAAACACAAATGATAAATAGGAAGAAAAATAAATTTAAAAAATAATATTAAAAAGATAAATATAAATATCAATTGGAGTAAAATAAAATTTTAAAAAATTAATGGAGTATTATTTTTTAATGATAAAATTAAAAAAAAAAATTAATTGAAGTAAAATAAAGGCCCATTAAAAAATCTATGTGTTAAATTGATATAGTAAATGAGTTATGTGTTATTTGTAATAGGTTATTGAATTTGATATAGTAAATGAGTCATGTGTTATTTGTAATGGGTTATGGGATTGGATATACTAAATTAGTCATGTATTATTTGTAATGGGTTATTATAACTGGTACACAAGAGTGCAACCCAAATTAAATTGAACAAGCTGACTTTCATTTTGTTTTGAAGTTTTGATAGTCTGATTCAAAATGAAGCAAAACAATTTTAAAATTGCTAAAATATTAAATTTAAAAAACATTTTCTTCCTTCGGTTGTAAATGTCTTTTAATTAATACATTAATGTGTTCCAATATTTTATAATTCATACAATAAAATACTTTAAAATATAAATGGACAAAAAAATTTAAGCACTAAACTAAATTTTTTTAAAAAAATCAATAATATTGTTCAATTTTAAGGACATTTTTGCGATTCTTAGCAAAAATTTAGACAATAATCTCAAATACACCATCAATCTATATTATTGACTCTATTGAAAAAATAATTTATTTTTGGAGTATTAAGAAACAAATTAAAGTAAGAAACACATGAAAAAAGAAAAGATTTTTTTTTCCTTCCAAACAACTTGGGACCTCCTACATGTAGTCAAGATGTCGTATGGTGTCGTAATGATTACCGTAATCAGTTAATATAAACCACTAAAAATCTATCTAAAGGCTTAAACTTGATGACCTGTTACCTTTTGTATATTTTACGGTATGTATTAATCGTATGTGTCGTAATGTGTCATAAATTTGTATTTTATATTAATTTAATTAAAATATGTAATGTTAAAATTACATACTTACCATTATGTTATTAATAAAATTAATAATAAAAAACAAATCAAATCAATTTATTAACAAAAAAAAAAATCAAATTAAACTTTAAAGAAATCAAATTAATTAAAAGTTCATCCATCAATTCAATTGTTATAGTGTTTTGCTCTCTGAGTAAGTGAATTAATACCATTGTGGAGTAGGGTTGATGTATTTGTTCACATTTCTTAATTTTTCCATATTTTGTTATAAGTAGTAGGTGAATTAACATTGTGAAATTGTTAAAATTGGGGTTGAGTTGTTGAGTAGTAATTATTTTTTAAATTGACTCATATCAAATAGAAACTTGATTGTTCAACAAGTGTTCGACAAAATGTCTTAAAGAAAATTTGCAACTGAATTTAACAAAGGAAGTGGCTATTGAATTCATATTCCTAACCGTATTAGATGTTTGATTGCTCTAGCTATTGGAGTGAGCGAGTCGCGATTGTGGATTAGAAAAGCAGAATCAGTGAGAAAAACTCATTCTTGCTTCAAACCTGATAATGGCGATTCAGAGCTTCAAACAGAATCAATTTGGGGAGAAATAAGTCATTCTCAAAATTCTTAAGAATCGTGTCAGACTAATTGAAATTGGGAAAGAAAAAAAACTTAATTTCTAATTTAACTAATCTTATTTAATTAAATTTTGGGTTGATTTATTTAATTTTAAAAATAATAATATTTGTATAAAGAAAGGGTAGAACAATAATTTTACTTAATACACACATATGTATATATATATTAAAAATAATTTAAATAAAAGAAGGGTAATATAGTAAATAATAAAATACAATTTAAAAAATAATATAAATAACTTAAACCTGTATAACAGGTAGCAGGTTGTTACGACGTTTACGACGCCACGTGGCGCAATTCGACAAAGTGACTATGTAGTCACTTTGTAAAATTTGACTACCGTAAGAATTACTCATGCAAACATTTGTTTTTTATTCGTCTATACTTAATATGTATATCTCAAAATGAAAATAATATTTTTATTTTCATATGTATATGAGATGAGAATAACTATTACCACATACTATATATATAATTTTATCATATATATAAATGATTTGGGGCCACTCCCCAAATAAATTTATAAAGACAACATAACATTTGAAAAAATATTTTTAGTGTGATTAGAAAAAAATTAAGCTACCATAACAGAGGAAAAAGATTAAGGTAATAGAGAAATATGATTCAGTCTAATGTACAACTTGTGTGATTAGAAAAAAAAATTGTGAAAAAAAGTTAATGCAAATCACAGGAATAAATATGATTATAGAAATTGCTTTGTTTTGCACAATTTTTTTATTTTTTTTAATAAAAAATTATTTAGATATTACTTTTGTATAGAATATAAGAGAGCTTTTGAGATGGAAAACACTAAATTAATATTCATAATATTAAAGTGTCCAATTATTCTACCGAAGTTAGAGTGAAAAGAGTTAATTTTGCTAGGGTGTATGTCCGGAGAGATGAGCAGTCCAATCGCATAGGGTAGGAATAAAAAAAAAAAGGTCTATATCTACTAAAATAGTCGGCCTAACCTTCGATTTCCGTAACCAATGTATGGCAGAACACAAATACGCACGGTATTGCCCCTAAAAGTCTGTTTGTACAAACGATCTAGGTTGCGTTCCCCAACAGGGGCTGGAGCTCAGGAAAGAAAACACCCGATACTGATAGAAGGGTCCCTAGCCCCCTAAAGATGGAGATTTTTGCCGAAAATTAAAGAAAATATTGATGAATTCGGTGTGCAATTTATGTAAAAATATTTTAAAAACATGTGTATTTTATTACAAAAATAAAATTAGTTGATATTCTATGTGACAATGTGACGAGTTTGTCATTTTCGGCGCCAAGTTAAATTAAAATTGATCGAAAAATATATTAATACATCGAATTGTTAAATATAGAAATGTGACATATAAAATTGCAAGGGAAAAAATATGTTGTAATTGAAAATCAATTAACCCTAAACAAAATTATTTTACTTTTGAATACTTATGTTACTGCAATTTCAACATTCTAATTTCTACCTGAAATTTAGTTATCATTTGTCCATACTATATTTTATAATTCTCAGTGGTGTAAGATTAAATTTTAAGAAATGTTGATAGATAAAGTAAAGTACAAGGTTGAGTGAAAATAAAATAGAATGAAAGTAATATTATTTTCAAAATAGAAATAACATTATTCACTTTGTCCAATTTATTATTTTTACTCCCTTTTTATAATTGTTCAATTTTATTATTTACATTCATTTTTTTTAATACTATTTACAATATTTTTTCTACATTGTTCAACTATCAATTATTTACTTAAATAATTATTCATTTTATTTATAAAAAATATAAATAATTATCATTAAGACTTTGGAAATAGGATATGTGACATCCCACAACCATTAAACTATAGTTATTAAAATTTGTATTAGAAAAAATGGGCATAATGGGAATAAAATTGAGAAAAGGAAAGGCTGAAAACACACCTTATCTCAATTCTTAAGCCCTGCATCTAACCGCCAATTTTAACCCAAATTAGCCAAAAAAAAAACGCTGGAGCAATGGCAGCTTCTGCAACGGCGGTGCATCAATTGTACACTTGTCGGCCTTCCGGCGGATTCCGGCGGTCGATGAGAGTGAACCGGGGAGTGGTGCGGTGCTGTGAGACGGCTGTTGAGGTTGAGGAGAAGAGGAAAACAGTGGTGAAGAATGGGAACGATTCAGTGGAGATATGCAGAGTACTTAACGGGATGTGGCAAACGAGCGGTGGCTGGGGCAGAATCGACCGAGACGACGCCGTGGAGGCTATGCTTCGTTACGCCGACGCGGGGCTCTCCACCTTTGACATGGCGGACCACTGTATGTTCTTTTACTTCTATGCCCCTTCCCTTCTCCTTCCGAAATTATAAATTACTCCTCTTTTATTGTAGGTTAGGATTAATAGAATTTTAAAATTCATGAGATTGCAAAGTAGAGTAGGATTAATAGAATTTTAATTTTTTTACTTTGACGAGATAATTGCGAAACAATCATACACTTTAGGCTATTTGCTAAGTACGGCAATGGCAGCAACTCATGGAATCTAGTTACTTTGGGTTCGATCAAAAGAAGGGCAACTGTAATTGAGACAAAATGGTTGCAAATTTGCAATGCCATTTGTATGAGAGAGTTGCAAGTGAAAAATGGAAAAGATTCATTAGAAATTTGATTGATGGGACATGAGAGACGAGTGGTGGGTAGAGTTATTATTCGAGCTTAGCCAAGTATTTGAAGTTTGAGCTCGACTCGGGCTCTTATCGAACCGAGCTGACATGGATGAGCTATAAAACGAGCTCGACTCGACTCGTTAACGAGCCTAATGGTATTAAAAGAAAAGAAAAATAGATATCGAATTTAATGAGTCGAGTCGGGCTCTTTTAAAGTAGAGTACTTCCACGTCGAGTCTAGCGGTGGGTAAGAGTAGAGTACTTCCTCGTCGATCTCTTTTAAAGTTGTCAATTGTTTTTTCAATTGATTAAGAAATATAATAAGTAGTTAAGAGAAAAAGAAAGTAGAAAAATGTATGAAAAAAGAGAAATGTAGAGTCGTAAAAAAGAAAAAATATGACAAAATTGATAATTTTCTAAAGGACATAGAAAATACTGCAGTATTAATTTGGAAGGGACATAGAAAATTTTATTCAAAATAATGAAACATAAATGTCATTTTAGAGTATAAATTCTATTTTAAATTAAGTGTCGTTTTAGCTATTTTTTCATTTTTTCCCCCTAAGTTACCGTATGTGTATCTCTTATTTAATTGTACATATGTAAAAAATAAAGACCAGAAGATTTAGAAGTTAGTAGGCTTTTCTTTTTTTGGATTTTTTTTTTTTATCGTAAATGTGATGTTAATGCGATTTCGGCTTTTACCTAGAATTTTGTCATCATTCTCTAAAAATGTTGTAATTCAGTTTTGAAGGAAGACTTCAAAAAAAAAAAGTTTTGAAGGAAAATAATATAAATGGGAAAGGCGGAATTTTAATAAACATCTTAATCCGGTTATCGCGTATCAATTGATTAAAGAAATAGTATGAAAAATGGTGATTTCGTTCGAACTTATCCTCTTAAAAAAAATTACCCTTTTTTTGCAAATATTTTTTTATTTTTATACTCTACTTTATATCTTAATGACACGCTTATACAACTTATCTACTTAAACCCCACTGGCATCCAAATTAAATTTACATAACCACCCAAATTAGCCACAAAAACGCTCGAGCAATGGCAGCTTCTGCAATGGCGGTGCATCAATTCATGTACACTTCACAGCCTTGCGGCGGCTTCCGGCGGTCGATGAGAGTGAACCACGCAGTGGTGCGGTGCTGTGAGACGGGTGTTGAGGTGGCGGATAAGAGGAAAACAGTGGTGAAGAATGGTAAGGACTCGGTGGAGATATGTAGAGTGCTTAACGGGATGTGGCAAACCAGCGGTCCTGGCTGGGGCACAATTGACCGCGACGACGCCGTCGAGGCTATGCTACGTTACGCTGACGCTGGCCTCTCCACCTTTGACATGTCGGACCACTGTATGTTATTTTACTTCTATGCCCCTCCTCACTCGGAAAATATAACAAATTTAAAATTTCCTCCTCTTTTTATTATTCTGAAAAAAAATGTGTTTATAAAAAGATTCCTTGTAAAGTGACCAAGTTGAGGGCAAAAACGTAATTTCGCTCTATAGAAAATGTATGGCAGAGAATAGAGAACTGATATAAACTTGATGAGATGATAACAATTTCCAGACCAGACCCTTTAGGCTTATTATTATGCCAATGGCAGAGATTGTCAACAACTCATGGAATCTAATTACTTGGAGTTCAATCAAAAGAAGGGCTAACAAAGTGGTGGCAAGGCCATTTGTATGCTTATTAACTGATAATAAGCAGAGAGTTGAAGTGAAGAATGGAAAAGATTCACTAGACATTTGCAGGGTGGTTAATGGGACATGGCAGACTAGTGGTGGTTGGGGCAGAATTGATCGAGATAATGCAGTCGAGGCCATGCTTCGATACGCTGATGCGGGATTAGACACTTTTGATTTGGCTGATATATGTAAACCAACTTAGCTAACTGTGATTAGTAGTATCATTTATGATGCTTTAGTGGGGCAGACATTTATAAAGCTTTTTATAACTCTAATCATATCTGCTGCGTCCTCATGTTCTTTATTTAACAGATGGGCCTGCGGAAGATCTTTATGGTATTTTCATAAATAGAGTACGTAGAGAGCGCCCACCAGAGTACCTGGAAAATGTCAGGGGGTAAGCAAATAGTGTAACTATTTATCATTTCAAAGAAAATTACAGTAGGGAGTTTTAGGCATCGATTGATTCCATAACGCAAAACCTTGGTTTGGATTTTCTTATGCCATACAGTCTTACTAAATGGGTTCCTCCACCAGTCAAGATGACTAGGAGCTTTGTTGAGGATAGCATTAATGTATCAAGAAAGAGAATGGATGTTGCCGCTTTGGACATGCTTCAGTTTCATTGGTAATGTTTTGGCGCTTCAGTTTTTAGTGTAAGGATATAGGATTGTATTAAACTTCATTGTCCTTCTGCCTGAATTAGGTGGGACTATTCTAATCCTGGCTACCTCGACGCTCTTAAACATCTTACAGATTTGAAAGATGAAGGTTTGTCTGCTAATTATAATAACGGAAGCCACATTTTTTGTTTATTATAGTGGATCACTTTGGTAATTTTCATGCAGGAAAGATTAAGACTGTTGCTTTGACTAACTTTGATACTGAGAGGTTGCATAAGATCCTGGAGAACGAGATTCCAGTTGTCAGCAACCAGGTAACATGACTTTTTCTTGTTCTCTTGGATCTTCACTGTAAGTTTTAGAGTATTCTTCCATAATGATTTGTGTTTTGTCTTTAGGTACAACACTCAATTGTTGACATGCGCCCTCAACAGAAGATGGCTGAGCTTTGTCAGCTCACTGGAGTTAAACTTATAACGTCTCTCTCTCTCTCCCTTTCTCTCTCTCAAACATATTTGTAGTCTTACATTAAGATCTGTGTCATGTAGTTCATGTTCACCACATTCTCTTGCAAACACCCAATGTTGTTCTGAGGGTCTAGGGACCTTTAATTTGATGACATGAAAATATCATGTGGTCCTTGATTTTTTTGAGTGCGCCCAAATCATGAACCCTAGGAGAAACTTGTTATATTGTATTGTTGCCTTTTCATTTTTCATGTGGCTCAGAAAATCTCAATGAGTTGTTGCTTAAGGGAGTGTTAAATTCACATATAGTCATTATGGAACTTCGTTTATCTAGTTGGTCTGTTCGACCTTTGGATTGAAAATGCTACATCAAGTTTTGATTGCGTTGCTCTTGTTACTAATAATCTCAGAACTGAGCTCAGTATTGTGCATTTTATAATTCCATGCCTCACACACAAGCTTCCTATTTACAGGTATGGCACGGTGATGGGTGGACTATTATCCGAAAAGTTTCTTGATACCAATTTAACAATTCCTTTTGCTGGTCCTCCATTGAATACTCCTTCACTGCAGAAGTACAAAAGGGTAACTCTATATATTGCACTGACCATGAAATAATGAATGATGCCTGTTTTCTGCTCTCTTGGGATCTCTCTCAAATAATTGCAAATACTTTCAGTAACAAGAAAAATATATAGATGACCTTTCGGGTTATGCATAATTGTTGGCATTCAGAAATTTAATCATTGAATTGTGTGAGCAGTTGTAACTTGTAAGAAAAACTTAATACTCCTTATCTTTCAAGAGTGTAAAAGTGCTATAATTGCTGGTCAGATGGTTGATGCTTGGGGAGGATGGAGTCTTTTCCAGGTTCTTCTTCAGACCCTGAAAAGAGTAGCTACTAAACACGGGGTTTCGATTCCAACAGTTGCTGTGAGATACGTCCTGGATCAGGTATTTGTAAAATTCAAACTCTGCAATTCCGTTCCATTCCATTCAATCACCAGTAAGGATAATTTTTTTCTTACCACTTGGTATATTGCAGCAAGCTGTGGCAGGATCAATGATTGGTGTTAGACTTGGTCTCTCGGACCACATCAAAGATGCCAACGCTATATTTTCGCTCGCTCTTGATATAGAGGATGTTCAGAGTATACTAGAAGTTACACAGAAAGGCAAAGATCTGATGAGAATAATTGGGGACTGTGGGGATGAGTATAGGCGTGCCTAATACACTGTAATATCATCCTTTGTACTTGGATCATCCATATTTATATCCAATAAAAGTTTTGGTACTTTCAACATTTCCTTTACGTCGTGTTCTTTGCACACATCATTACAAGTTTTCACCAATACAAAGGGAGAATGAAATATCTAAATATAGATCATAACGACATCATATATTATAGGAACCATTCCATGTATTACTAGTACTATAATTCTACAATGATTTCGTTTACGCAATGAATATTTCATTTGCCAATACACAAAAAGACTAGATAATGATTAATTATAAAATAATTAGCCAAAAATAATGTAGTTATACTATCTCAAGTAGAATTACACAAATCCAATATGGCTCTTGATAACTCCGTCTTCACCAGAGGAACCATGATCTCTTCTTGGTAGTCGATTCTGCAACAGGTTCGTCTTTTATCCTATTCTCCATTCCTTTCTTCAGCGCCTCCAGCCTCTTCCTACAAGACAACATACATTATGGATTACCTATTAGTATTGGATGCAGTTGCAATTTAGATCCAGGAAATTTACAAACGGCATTACTTTGTATCAGTAAGGCGACCATGGAGACTCCATCTTTGCCGAAAACCTTCCATGCCTTCAGCCCCACTAGCCAAAATCAACCGTCTACAACACAAAATGCAAAAACCATGAAAGTTTACCCTCACACAACACAGGAAACAAATACATAATGTTTTAGACAACCTAGCAAGCATATACGACACTGGTTTGGCAGAGACGAGGCTCAATTATTGCAACTAGATAACCCCCACCCCATATAAAAAAAAGGAAGACGCACACACAGGTCATACAGAAATCTAATATCACAAGTTTGGCCATTCATTCTGTTCAGATTACTCAAGTGCAAATTCTAATAGAACTTTAAGAAAAATATTATATGGGAACAAATGCATTTGAGTTGCATCTTAAAGCTGAATCTTTTTACGTCTAAAACTTTTGAGATAATTATCCTTCAGAATTTTCTAGAATTTTCCAGAGAAGGCAAGGTAGTATTATATATCTTTGGATTTCACACACAGCTATGACAGACTTCACACACACAAAATAATAAAGAAAGAGGATGATGTATATGCTAAATCCGAGAGCACCATGTTAAACATTGATCAATTAAAGCACATTATGCAAATGAAATTCTAATATGTAAGATATAAGCAGGTGTCATAGATGATAACACATGCTAGACGACAGAATTAACAGCAGTTGGCTATCATACCTCTCTAGTGTTGAAGCTTCTGCTTCCAGCTGCTTAGTTCTTTCATGTGCCAGCTCTAAGGGCATAGATATCCCTAGTTTTCGTTCACTATCTTGTAACCGCTGTCTAAGTTCCTTGTCCTACACATTGAAGATTCCTAGGTCAAGTAACAGTACAAGAGAAACCAAAGAGTTGATTAGAACTCACCCTCCTCTCTGCACATTGCTTATACAATGCAATCTCATCTTGACAGAATGGCTCGATATCATTAATTTGTAGACCTGCAGTGCATAACCAATGAAACAGATGAGCATTGATTGAAACTCCCAACATAATGTTATCCCCTCATCTCCCATTACCTCCCTTAGAAAAGAAAAATAAAAGCTTGTGGCATTGAAGACTTTACATAGGAATAGATTTCGCAAAATCCCATCACACAAATCAACGCCTTCAAGCACATGTGACGCGATTTCTGGTGGAATGATTGGAGAAGGAGGCCCCATCATCAGATCATCACCCACCAGTATGGTTTCCTCCATGCCAGGCTTTGCATCCACTACACACACATGCAGAAAAGAAAACAATAATTAACAAAATTTGCAACCAAATTTGGCTATCTGATTATATCTTCCAAGTTGAGCACTTGTATATGACTTTCTCCTCAAAACCAAACAATACATTAAAATGCTACACCAACAATTTCACCTTTCCAGTATCTTAACCAGCTCCCAGAAAATATTAAGTTGATAACAACAGAGACAGATCAAAGACAAGCTAAACAAGGTCTCACTTACCATCCATAGCGGAAGTTTGTTATGGAACACCACCTGCTCGACGAAATGCCTCTGACGACAAAACACACTGAAACAGCATTTACATTAAAAAATATCCAGCATTTCACTAGTTAGCGTAACGAAAAACATCGATGGAGAGAGAGATTACCGGAGTGCCGGCGATGACAAAAATATCACCGACGGATTACCAGTCCCACAGAATATCGCCCGATCGACGAAAAAAGGGTGGACAGTGAATATTTGATCCAATACTCCTACAAGAAGATTCGGAACTGAGCGAATTTTCCCACACCAATTTGCCTCTCAATTCCAGCTGTAATTCGAAAATGGAGTACTCCGGTAGAGGTAATGCGCAATTTTGGGTAGAGCCGTAGAGGTAATGCGAAATGGAACTTCAGCCTTCTTATATGGGTACGGCTATTTGCACCTCCAGCTTTGTTAAGGACACTCTCCCTTCAATTTATTAATTTAGTAATGGTGTAAAAAACCTAAAATATCCTTTAAATAAAATACAACTACTAAATGCACTCTTATTACTAAGTACACCTCCTCTTTCAATATTTAAATTTTAATTCTAATTGAAACCACCGTCATCCTCCACTTCCTGCCACCGTTGTCACTACCACCACTAAGAAAAAAAACTTTTTTTTTATAATTTTTGATAAATTGGTGTCCGAAATATACACTCTCATCGATAACAATTAAATGTATATATTTGACACTGATTTGTCAAAAATTATAAACATAAAAAGAAAGAAACATACATATAGTGGCCAGTGGGTACTATATGTGGGAATGGTACACACGTAGAGGCTGAGAGGCTTGTGGGCTTGGAGGATGGTAGGGAGGGTGGGGATTTTTTTTTGCTTACGGGAAGTTGAGAGGCTGAGAGGCAGGGAGGGCGTGCGTGGGCGACAACAGGGGTGTGGAGAAATGGTGAAGGAATTTTATTTTTTTGGAGTGAAAAATGGAAAGTTAGAGAAAATGAGGACGGAAGAAGGTGAAATGAGGTTTTGGGGTAGCGTAATTAATAAATACGGAGTATATTTTATAGAGTTTGGGGAGAGAGAAATAAAGAGAAAAGAGAATAATTGGGGAGTTCATAGCATATTCTAATTTGGTGGGAAGTAGGGGGTGGGCACAAAACTGAATTTTCGAACCGAATCGACGATTTTCGATTTATTCGATTGTTCGGTTAAGTTGAAATATTTTTGGAATTTTAGGTTTTTGGTTCGGTTTATATTTTACAAAACCGTATAAATCGAATCGAACCAAATTATCTTATATAAATGAAAGAAATACTTATTTAATATCATATATCAATAAAAATAAATCTTACTTGAAGTGTCCTATTTTATTAATTTTTAATCTTAATTTTTCAATTTGATCTTTGTCGACTTCCTACCTACTAAAAAATAATTATCTCCCATAAAGTTTGATTTAATTGTGAAAAATGCAACCAAACAATTAGTCTTTTACGAGAGACTTATATGGTTTGTAATTTGAAACTTTAAAAAACTTGTTTGATTTTGATTGTGAATTATTGAACATGTAATTTGAATTTGACTTTTGGTGTAAAAAGTTCTTGAAAAATGTTTAATTGTTGAAAAATAATATTTTATGCATGAATTTTGGTTTAAACCGAACCGAACTTCTAATTGGTTCGATTCAGTTCTAACAAAATTTGATTCAATTTTGGTTTCAATTTTAAAATTTTGGTTATTTTGATTCGGTTAAAAAAAAAGCCTAAAATCGAACCGACCGAACGTCCAACCCGGTGGGGTGCTGATTTATTGGGGGTGTACCCATAACAAAGATGGAGGTGCAAATACCCATAACCTTTTACATAGATGACATATACGCACTGGCCCAAAAAGAATTTATTGAGGCCATATATTAGGACCCAATAGCAAGCCCAAGGGTAATTTCAGAATTCTGAAAATTAGGAACACCCAAACCCTAATTATAAATACCTTAGACTCCAACCTCTTTATATAGCCGAATCAACAACTCCGCTTTTCTCCTCCTCTGTGAAACCCTAGCGGCAGCAGCATACGTTGATCTTTGTTCCCAAATCTTATAGGTGAGTAACCCTTTCTCTTTCAATTCATGTTCAGTGCATAATTATTCGACTGTTTCCCGAAATTGAGATGTTGGTTTCTGAATTAATTTGCTTTATTTCTCCGTTTCTCTTATTTTCACAGAAATGAAGGTTATCGCAGCTTACTTGTTGGCTGTTTTGGGTGGCAACGCCTCCCCCAGCGCCGGTGACTTGAACACCATCCTTAACTCAGGTTCAATTCCATCTATATTCTAAATCGTGTAATGTTTTTTTGTTCGATTCTAATGTTGTTAGATTCTGATTTATTTTCTTAACATTCTGGATTTGTAACCTAGAGTATATCTTTTGTGAGCAGCTTTTAATTTCACCGATAAATCTCATTTGAGTAGTATGATATCTTTTTTGGTATTGAAAATATGGCTTTATCCAATCAAAAACAATATTTATTTCCCCGTGTTCTTCTCATTAGAATTGGTTCATATATTTTGATTTATCTATTTATAACTTCATTTGAATATCGAAGGAATTTTAACTTTGTATTTTTTTAATTCTAAATCTGTTTGAAATGATCTTAACAAGTTTTAGTAAACGAGTATCAATCTGAATTTTCTATCTATTCTTGTGGTAGCTGTTCTAGTTTTATGTTTGATCACTAGATGTCATCTTATTTCGATGTAAATTGGCTTTGTGAAACTGTTTTAATGCCTGTCATTTTATTTTTCCTTTTAAGTTATGATGTAGAAAGATTTGAAATGTATGGTCTCCCCTCACCTATTTGTTGGTGTCTTTGGTCTCCTGAAAATATTTTATTTGATGTTCAAATACTGTGTTTGTTAATAACAGTTCATGGTTAATCATACTAATCGTATAAATGCACGACTTCACATTTCAACCATGTTTTTTACTCTATTTTCAGTTGGCATTGAGGTTGATGGCGACAAGATTGAGTTGCTCTTATCTCAAGTTAAGGGCAAGGATATCGCTGAATTGATTGCTTCTGGTCGTGAAAAATTGGCTTCAGTCCCATCCGGTGGTGGTGGTGGTGTTGCTATTTCTGCACCATCCGGTGGTGGAGGTGCTGCACCTGCTGCGGCTGAGGCTAAGAAGGAAGAGAAAGTTGAAGAAAAGGAAGAGTCTGATGAAGTAAGTAATCGTTGTATATTTATATATATACAGTACACTTTAAGTTCATTATATGATGTAATCTTTGGATATTTACACTTTAAGTTCATTATATGATGTGATTTCATGATTTAAGGATTTGACTGATCTTTTATTTTGTGTTTTTGTTTCAGGAAATGGGCTTCAGTCTGTTTGGCGACGATTAAGCAATTCATATGGGTTCATGTAGGCGCCAATTTTCTGTTCTTGAATTTACTACAACTGTAGGAGAGTATTTATCTTGTATGGTATTGGATTTTTGTTTTCTGAACAACGTGGGCACAATCAAGATATACTAGTGTTGTTTTGAGTTTCTTTTGTTATGGTTATTTTGGTTTATCTTATCAGTTGCACACGTTTTTTTTATCAGTTCCATGGCCTCCTTTTATTGTCTAAAATATCATGTTCATTTGAATCGCAGATTTATGAATATTTGGTTTTCTTTTTCATCTTTGGAATTTGTGACAGACAATTTTTTGCTTACATAGACCATGATTTAGTTTTGTTTTGCCCAACATGTGGAATGACTTCTGTTTTTTTGCTGAAAGCTGTTGATCGAATATTGCTATTCTATTTCAATAATGTTAAAGAATGATTTTTGATTGCAATAATGTTCGAATTATATTAATCCGTTGAATAAAAAAAATACAGGTACTTGTAGTGGCCAGTTTCCTAGTATTTTATTGGAATTTGTTAAACTGATAATATAAACTGGAATAATAGTAGGACAAAAAATGTTATTTGCATTGTTTTTTTTTGTATGTGGAGGAGTGGTTCGAAACTTCCAAAGAATTGTTTTTTTTCGTAAGAATAACGACTATACTGATTACCCATCAAAAAAAAAAAACTAGTATTCTGATTACAGAATAAAGTGACACCGATAATTCTAGAAAATAATAAACTACTATACTGATTACAGAACAAAGTGACACTGATAATTCTAGAAAATAATGTTTTTTTCACATAAATTGTTTTCCTTTATAAAAAATGAATCCAAAATGGCACATATTCTAAATTTCAAAATCCTATTAATTTGAAGGGTTTTATTGTTAAATTATCAAATTAAGTTTTTATTTATTTGTCTATTTTTTTAATTAATTAACAAATCCTTACTATTTCTCTTACAAGTTCATTTATCCTTTGAATTTTGAATTAGACTTTTTTTTTAAACGAAAATTAAAGATGGCTGAGATTCAAAGTCATCTAAGTTTTTAAAAAAAAAATCCAAATTATAAGATGACTGTGATTGAGGAAAATAAACTTGTCATGGTTTTATTCGAATTTCAGACTGGGCAGATGACGAAAAATCGAAATCTCGACAATTTCAGAAGGAAAATGAAAATAAAAGGCGTTATTGAGTTGGGCCTATCAATGTTCTGATAGGCTTTGCGTTAGGGCGCGGCTAAAGGCACCCAAGGATCCTATGAGTACAACCACGGAAACTTTTTTTTTATCATTGGAGGTATGCGAAATGTCTTTTATACCTGTAGACACCTAAATTTTATCGGTCCCTTTAATTGGTTTGGGCCTCTAAAGCCCAATAAATTAAGTGAAGTTCAATTTGGGCCTCCAAAGTCCAATAATTCAAATACGGGCCTCTAAAGTCCAACAAACCAAATCAAGCCCAAATAGGGTATTCTTAGCCAATCAAGTAATTCAAATTTTGAATTAGCCCTAACTACTTGCACAAATATCTCCTTGACCCATGAGAAACCTAGGTTCTACACCTATAAATAGAGGCCTCATTTCATTCATTTTATCATCTACAAAGAAAGCAGAAGCATTCAAGGCTCTAAAATTCTCTGCAGAGATTTTAGAGTGTTCTTCAGCAAGCCGAGGAGCTTCAAAGGCGTTCTTCGTGCAAAGCGGCGAGAAGCAGCGTTCGAGTGGAGATTAAGGTGCTAAGCCCCTTCGATTCGGCGTTTCTTCAAGGCGTTCTTCGTGCAAAGCGGCGAGAAGCGGAGATCAAGGTACTAAGCCTCTTCGATTCGGCGTTTCTTCAAGGAGGAGGTGCTTCGTGGATCTTCAACGGCGTTCGTCTCGAAAAAGTCCCGAAAAAGTCCCGAAAAGTCCCGAAAAGTCCCTAAATTCAACGTTTAATCCAAAATACGGCGTCAAGCCCTTGGATTAACGTTACAAAGTCCCAAATTCAAGAACGATCTTCAACGACGTTCATCCAAAAAGTCCCTAAATTCGGCGGTTAATCCAAAATACGGTGCTAAACCTTTGGATTAACGTTATAAAAGCCCCAAATACAAGATCGAAAAGGATTCGACTGCGGATCCAACTCCAGAAATTCCAAAAGCGCTCAAGAAATTCAAGAAGAGAGAATCAGAGGAGCAAATTAGAGATTGTAACCCACAAATACTCAGTTTTAATCCAAAATTAAATAAAATTGTTTCGCATTTTCGAGTTTTTATATTTAATTCACGAATTTGTGTTTACAAATTGGCACGCCCAGTGGGACAATCTTTACCTCTCATCTCTACTCTTCAAGCAAATCAAGTCACGACGATGGCGCCAATCAAGATTAAGATCAAGAGAGGCGTTGCATCTGGATCAACTGGCGTCGACTTTGAAGACGTGAACGTAATCACAAGAAGTATGTCAAGGAGCTCCAAGTCATCCGCTACTTCAAAGAAGAATATTGCAGAGGGTCCACCACCCAACACTGTGAACGAGGAAAACAATGCAACATGTTCTCCCACTCACTCCATGGCAAGCTCATCATTAGATTCAAGTGCAGCTTCAGCAATGGCGACAAATGCCACGACTTTTGAGGAGCAATTGACAAGCTTGACTAGAGCCATAGAAGGACTCACGAAACATGTCCAAGAACAGGATGCTCAGATTGCTAAGCTGATGAGCAACGCAGACCACGGGCAGTCAAGTCGTGCAAAGGGAAAGCAAGTCGAAGGACATGATGTTGAGACGTCTGGTGAACGTCAGCAGATGGAAATTCACCCTACTCTTAAGGAGTTACAAGTTTCTCCCGATGGTTTGGTGCCCATTGACCGGCTAAAAGAAATCATACTCGGGGCGATCAAAGATAAGTTCGAGGAAAGTCCTAAGTCTTCATTCACCTACATCAAGCCTTACACGAAGAGGATTGACAGTTTGAAGATGCTAGCTGGTTATCAACCTCCAAAGTTGCAGCAGTTCGATGGCAAGGGCAATCCAAAGCAGCATATTGCTCACTTCTTGGAGACCTGCAACAATGTCGGCACGTATGGAGATCATTTGGTGAAGCAATTCGTGCGCTCTTTAAAGGGCAATGCATTCGATTGGTACATCGATTTGGAGGCCAGTTCGATAGAAAGTTGGGAGAAAATGGAACAAGAATTTCTCAATCGATTTTACAGCACTCGTAGAACGGTTAGCATGCTTGAATTGACGAACACTTGTCAATCAAAGGAAGAGCCGGTGATCGATTACATAAATCGATGGAGAAATTTAAGTCTAAATTGCAAGGATAGATTGACTGAAGCTTCATCTATCGAGATGTGCATCCAAGGAATGCAGTGGGGTCTTCGATATATCCTTCAAGCAATTCGACCAAGATCATTCGAGGATTTGGCTACTAAGGCTCATGACATGGAGTTGAGCATGTCTACAAGTGGATTTGAAGGGCCGCTATATCAAGAGTGGAGGCAAAGGAAAACGAGTTTGAAGGAGTTGCAACGAAAGCAATATCCATTTCTAGACTCAGACATCCCCGAAATTTTCGATGACTTGATCAAGAATGATCTCATTGAACTACCACAAATGAAACGACCCGATGAGGCTGGGCGAAAGGACGACCCCAAATATTGCAAGTACCATCGATTGGTAGGACATCCAACCCAAGACTGTTTTATACTTAAAGAGAAAATTATGCAGCTAGCCAAAGAAGAGAAGATCTTGCTAGAAGAAACTGAAACAACGACGAATCACGTCACAGTTGAAGACAATCAAGTTAAGGAAGTTTACGCAAATGACGCCTACAAATTGATTTCTGAAGACGACGTATACATTGGTCTCATGAACGGAATGTTTTTTAAACGCTAGTACGCGTAAAGAAAACAAGTATGCTCCATAAACGCACGAGCCTAAACTGCTTGTTGCTCCATGATGCACGAGCCTAAAACTGCTTATTGCTCCATAAATGCACGAGCTTAAACTGTTTGTCGCTCCAAGAACGCACGAGCCTAATCTGCTTGTTACTCCATGATGAACGAGCCTAAACTGCTTGTTACTCCATGATGCACGAGCCTAAACTGATTGTTGCTCCATAAACGCATGAGCCTAAACTGCTTGTCGCTCCAAAAATGCACGAGCCTAAACTGATTGTTGCTCCATAAACGCATGAGCCTAAACTGCTTGTCGCTCCAAAAATGCATGAGCCTAAACTGCTTGTTGCTCCATAAACGCACGAGCCTAAACTGCTTGTTGCTCCATAAACGCATGAGCCTAAACTGCTTGTCGCTCCATAAACGCACGAGCCTAAACTGCTTGTTGCTCCATAAACGCATGAGCCTAAACTGCTTGTCGCTCCAAAAATGCACGAGCCTAAACTGATTGTTGCTCCATGATGCACGAGCTTAAACTGCTTATTGCTCCATAAACGCATGAGCCTAAATTGCTTGTCGCTCCAAAAATGCACGAGCCTAAACTGATTGTTGCTCCATAAACGCATGAGCCTAAACTGCTTGTCGCTCCAAAAATGCACAAGCCTAAACTGCTTGTTGCTCCATAAACGCATGAGCCTAAACTGCTTGTCGCTCCAAAAATGCACGAGCCTAAACTGATTGTTGCTCCATAAACGCATGAGCCTAAACTGCTTGTCGCTCCAAAAATGCACGAGCCTAAACTGATTGTTGCTCCATAAACGCATGAGCCTAAACTGCTTGTCGCTCCAAAAATGCACGAGCCTAAACTGCTTGTTGCTCCATAAACGCACGAGCCTAAACTGCTTGTTGCTCCATAAACGCATGAGCCTAAACTGCTTGTCGCTCCATAAACGCACGAGCCTAAACTGCTTGTTGCTCCATAAACGCATGAGCCTAAACTGCTTGTCGCTCCAAAAATGCACGAGCCTAAACTGATTGTTGCTCCATGATGCACGAGCTTAAACTGCTTATTGCTCCATAAACACATGAGCTTAAACTGCTTGTTGCTCCATAATTTGAAATAATTTCGCAATTCGTCCACATCGAAGACAGACGTTCTTGTGAACGAAATGCGAGGGGGCATTTGTAGACACCTAAATTTTATCGGTCCCTTTAATTGGTTTGGGCCTCTAAAGCCCAATAAATTAAGTGAAGTTCAATTTGGGCCTCCAAAGTCCAATAATTCAAATACGGGCCTCTAAAGTCCAACAAACCAAATCAAGCCCAAATAGGGTATTCTTAGCCCATCAAGTAATTCAAATTTTGAATTAGCCCTAACTACTTGCACAAATATCTCCTTGGCCCATGAGAAACCCTAGGTTCTACACATATAAATAGAGGCCTCATTTCATTCATTTTATCATCTACAAAGAAAGCAGAAGCATTCAAGGCTCTAAAATTCTCTGCAGAGATTTTAGAGTGTTCTTCAGCAAGCCGAGGAGCTTCAAAGGCGTTCTTCGTGCAAAGCGGCGAGAAGCAGCGTTCGAGTGGAGATTAAGGTGCTAAGCCCCTTCGATTCGGCGTTTCTTCAAGGTGTTCTTCGTGCAAAGCGGCGAGAAGCGGAGATCAAGGTACTAAGCCTCTTCGATTCGGCGTTTCTTCAAGGAGGAGGTGCTTCGTGGATCTTCAACGGCGTTCGTCTCGAAAAAGTCCCGAAAAAGTCCCTAAATTCAACGTTTAATCCAAAATACGGCGTCAAGCCCTTGGATTAACGTTACAAAGTCCCAAATTCAAGAACGATCTTCAACGACGTTCATCCAAAAAGTCCCTAAATTCGGCGGTTAATCCAAAATACGGTGCTAAACCTTTGGATTAACGTTATAAAAGCCCCAAATACAAGATCGAAAAGGATTCGGCTGCGGATCCAACTCCAGAAATTCCAAAAGCGCTCAAGAAATTCAAGAAGAGAGAATCAGAGGAGCAAATTAGAGATTGTAACCCACAAATACTCGGTTTTAATCCGAAATTAAATAAAATTGTTTCGCATTTTCGAGTTTTTATATTTAATTCACGAATTTGTGTTTACAATACCCTTCAGCACATTTTTAAAATAAAGGACAGATGAGTACATCCACCCATTTCATTTTACATCCGAATCATTAGGATCCCTACAATCACCACATAAACAACAAAAAAATCCAAAATTTCAACAACAAAAAAATTCAAAATTTCAACAACAAAAAATTCTTAGTATGTTCGAAAATTTTACCCAAACAAAGTTGAAATGTTCGAAATTTTTTTATGAACAAACTCAGTATGTTCGAAAAACATTCCAAAACAAATTAAATTTGTCCGAAAAAAAAGATTGAACAAAATGTTCGAAATTTTTCCCAAGACAAACACTGATTGTTCGAAAAAATTTCCAAAACAAACCAAGATTGTTCGAAAAAAATTCCAAAACAAACCAAGATTGTTCGAAATAAATTCCAAAACAACTTAAATTTGTACGAAAAAAACGATCAACAAAATGTTCGAAATTTTTTCCAAAACAAACACATATTGTTCGAAAAAAATTCCAAAACAAACTAAATATGTTCGAAAATAAATCACGATTTATAAAAACCCTAATTTTTCTAAAAACCCTAAATTTATTAAAACAGGCAAAAAAATTTTAAAAAACCTACCTGGAACTGGGTGCGAGCGGCCGCGGCGGTGGCGGAGGAGGGAGGATGGGTGCGAGCGGCCGCGGCGGACGAGGGAGAAGAGGGGTTGGTCGCGCGAGTTGGGTGGGGAGTGAGGCGGCGACGTGGGGAGCGAGGGCAGCGCTGTCGCCGCGTGGGGAGGGGAGGCGGAGCTGCGCCGCTGCATTGTCGCGCGTGTTGGGTGGGGAGACGGGGACGGCGCTGGCGAAACGGGGACGACGACGAGAGGAGACGTGGAGAGGGAGGGCGGCGCTGCCGGCGACGAGAGCGGCGCTGCTGCCGGCGAAGAGAGCGGCGGTGGCGAAACGTGGGAGGGAAGGTGAGGAGGCAAAAATGGGGTGGGTGTATCAAATGAGGTGATAGATTAGGGTTTTAATAGTTTTAATGGGAGAAGGGTATTTTTGGTTTTTCCACGTGGGTGTCCTTATCCGATTGGCGTGTGTCCTCATCTCCTGGGTGTACTCATAGGATCGCCGGGTGCCTTTAGCCGCGCCCTTTGCGTTAATCAACTCAACAAAAATGGGTTAGTATAATTTTAGGTAATATGGGCTTTGGAAAGTTATAAAATCTATTTTTTTTTTTAAATAAGTAGAGGTTTAAACATTTAAATTAAATTATATGTTTTTTTTAAAGAAATAACTTCAAATTTATTTAGGTGTTGCAAAAATCATTCGGTATGTGCACTACAAGATTCGGAGGGTCGTACCACACATGATGACTCGAGAACATCCTAGCTGCTCTAGCAAAATTGTGTGTCTTAACATTGGTCACACCAGAAATATGATTAGCTGAACAATCAACAAAAGTAGAAACCAACCTCCTACACCATCTACCAATATCTCCCAAACTTGTACGTGCATCATTATCTCCATTGATCTCATCCGCCACCAATTTCGCATCTACCTCCACCACGACCCTCTCAAAACCCAACGTTTTTATTCATAAGAGGGCGGCCTCCAACAAACTCAACGCCTCTCCTTCATCAACATTATAGAGGCCCGAACGCACTCTCGTTCGGCATGCCAAAACATTTCGCGTCACATCGTGAACCACAACTCCAAACCCCATCTCCCTTCATCCCGAAAAAATGTCGCGTCTACATTAAGATTCACAAATGAGTATGCCCACTACAAGATCCGGAGGGTCATACCACCACGAGCTCAATTCCATTCTCCCTAAAATGCAATCGCCATCGACACTGCCACAACTGTTGGCTTACAAGCTCCCTCTCACACCACAACATTTATCTCCTTCCACAAATCCCAAAGAGACACAGCAAAAACTGGTAAAAAGACGCATGCCTCATCGCTCGCAACATCATGAAAAACACCTCCTCCATTGAAGTGGATACATTGCTTGGCTCAACACTCCCCTGTAATCTGCCGATCGCCAAGCTTCTAACACACATGGACATGCTAAGAAAGCATGCCACTCATCCTCGTCCGCAGCCAAACAATGAGGGTAGGTGTTGTTCACAATAACGTGTCGAACAATTAACCTTGATCGAGTAGGTAAGTAGCCTTAGCACAGGCGCCAAATAAAACTATGGACCTTCGGCGGAATTGTCAGCCCCCAAATTGCGCTTCAATCCCTATCATCATCGGGTCCTCCTCCACGAATTAATTAAGTAGCCAGTCGATAGGCAGATTTCATCGAATACTCCCCGTCCCGACTATAATGCCATACCAAACCATCATCTGACCCCACCGAAGAGATGACTGTCCCCACCACTTTATCCACGTCCTTCGATTGCATAATAAATTCTAACAACTCAATATCCCAGCTCCTCTGCCTTAGAATCATCAAATCAGAAACCCTCATACCCTCAAAGCCATTGGGTATCTGTCCACGAATCCAAAAGTCATTTCCATCACAAATTAAGGCTGTCCCTGAACATGGATATGAGCGCCACTCCCCACCTTCCATCGTGTTCTCCATTTGAGAAGATCCTAGGTCTCATAGATACCCCTCCACGTAAAACTTGGATTGTGTCCCAAATGAGCCATTAAAAAATCACCTCTCGGAAAATATTTGGCCTTCAACACCCTACACATGAGAGAGTTCGGCTCTATTTGAAGTCTCCACCCAACCTTCCCGAGCATCGCATTGTTAAAAATATGGAGATTACGAAATCCCATAGAGCATACCTCTTTCCTATCACATAACTTATCCCATGTTGTCCATCAAATTCCCTTAGACCCTCCTCCAGAACCCCACCAGAAAGAATTAAGCATTTTATGCAGTTCCTCAGTAGTAGTTTGGGGGATCAAAAAAGTTCCCATAGCATAGGTCAGAATGTCCTGGGCTACTGCCTTAATCAAAACCTCTTTCCCAGCCTTGGGAATCTTCCTCTTACTCCACCCCTGAAGCCTTCCCCATAACTTGTCCTTTAGATAATTGAAAATCACCCTTTTTCGCCTGCCTATAAGAGAAGGAAGGCCCAAATACCTCCCGGTATTCAGAGGTTGATGAACTCCAAAAATTTAGCCCACGCCAGCCTGTTGTGTTGCATCGACATTGCTGTTATAAAAAAATCCCAGATTTATTATAATTAATCGCTTGGTCGGACGCCCTCTCATAATCATCTTGGAAATAACCGGTGCTCCTCGACAAACCCTATACCCATGCACTCGCCCGTCTCTATTCGATCGTCTGACTAGAGCCGAGAGACCCTCGACGTAGATAATAAATAAATATATAAGAAGACAAGGTTTCCCTTTGCCTCAACCCCCGGCCTGGCACTATAGGCCTCACCTTGTCATTGTTAACCTGAAACGAGTATCTCACCATGTTAACACACAACATCATCCACCGAACCAAGACTGGACATAAACTCAATCTCTCCAGCAACCTCTCTAGATACTGCCAATCCACCCTATTATACGCCTTGCTGATATCAATCTTGAGTGCCACGTCTCCCTCACACCCCTTCTTTTTCTTCTTTATAGCGTGAATCACCTTGAAAGCTATCAAAACATTATCCTGAATAGCCCAACCACTCACAAAAGCTGACTGAGCCTTATCCATAAGGCCTGGTAAAACCTCCTTCTATCTATCACAAAGCACCATTGATAGAATTTTGTAAGCAACATTACACAACGAAATTGGTCGAAGATCCTACATCGTATCAGGATTCTCGACCTTCAAAATCAAAACCACATGCGTATCATTTAATGAATATAGAAACCGAGTCAAAGACATCATGTGATAAGATGTGTGTAATGCTGCATAAAATGTATTGATGTTCATGTATCAAACATATATTGTTACATCCGAAATCAAGACCTAGCAGTAATGGGCTTCCCTATACACAAGGCCCAAGCTATAGAAAAGGTAACAACCATAATTAAGGAAATATCCTATACAGATGGTAATCTACACGAAGGGAAGAGATACACAATAATGGGGATAGTTGACGTATCGCAATACTCCCCCTCAAGGTGGAGTGTGGAGATTTCGCACACCCAACTTCCTACGCAGAAACTGAAAACGATCAGCACCGAGAGCCTTTGTAAAGATATCTACAATTTGATTATCAGTCGAGATGGCACGTGGTTGTATGTCTCCACTGGTCACTCTTTCACGGACGAAGTAACAGTCCATTTCAACGTGTTTTGTGCGTTCATGGAACACCGAATTGACAACAATGTGGCGTGCGACCTGATTGTTGCAATAAAGATGAGTGGGCCCAGATTGGTATACACCGAAGTCTTTCAGCAGCCAACGTAACCATAAAATTTCAGTCATTGAGGTGGCCATGGCGCGATACTCGGCCTCGGCCGAAGAGCGGGAAACTACCGACTGTTTCTTTGTTTGCCAAGATACCGGGGAGCCACCCAAGGAGATAAAGTAACTGGAGCTCGATCGGCAAGTGAAAGTGCAGCCACCCTAGTCGGCATCACAATAACCCTCCAATGTAAAATTTCCTTCGGCAGGTAAGAAGAGGCCTTGTCAAGGCGATTGCTTTAAGTACCGCAGAATTCGATATGCGACATTAAGATGTGACTGTCGCGGCTTGCTCAAAAATTGGCTTAATTGGTTAACAGAGAAGACTATGTCAGGTCTCGTAACCGTGAGGTAAAGTAGTCGAACAATGAGTCTGCGGTATTGAGGGGCATCGACGAATGGAGTCTCGTCATCTGGTTTTAATTTTAAATTATGTTCCATTGGAAAATTACTCGGACGACCTGCCTGAAATCCACTTTCCTCAAGAATGTCAAGAGCGTATTTTCATTTGCTGAGCACAAAACCAACGAGCGATCTAGCCACCTCAATGCCAAGGAAATATTTGAGAGGTCCTAGATCCTTAATGCTGAACTTTTCATGCAAATAACGCTTGACATTGTCGATGTGAGCAATGTCATTTCCAGCCAACAATACATCATCAACGTAAATTAACGCGGAAACGTATATGGTACCTTTACGAAAAATGAATAGGGAGCGATCTGCTCGAGATTGATGGAAACCAACACTTACGAGTGCCTGAGTGAATTTGTGATACCAGTTTCGTGAGGTCTGGCGAAGCCCATAAAGTGTTCTTTGCAATTTGCAGACGCGCATATCCCCATCGTTAGCAAAACCGTGAGGAACCCGCATATACACCAACTCACGAAATTCTGCTTAATAAGCAGCCCAACTATGAAAATCTACGTGTTTTTGGGTGCCTCGTATATGCATGTGACAACAAACACAAAGACAAGTTCGTCGAAAAGGGGAGTCCTGCTATTTTCGTCGGATATCCAATTGGCTAAAACGGATACCGTGTGTTCGATCTGAGAACACACGGAATTTACACATCAAGGGATGTTACATTTTTTGAGGATATATTCCCATTCAAAACTGCTGCAGAATTTTCAATGCTGCAAAAGGCTGTCGATGCAGCCCACATGTTCGTATTGGGTTTGCGACACAATAATCCAGTCACACCACTTCAGCCCCGACATCATATCCGCGGTAGCATGCCACAAGAACCTACCTCAGCTGAACAAAGCTCATCGCAGCATCAGATTGTTCATGACTTACCTGAGCATGTTGATCAGGCTACTACTACTGAGAATGAGCTGCATGTGACTTATGAAATGGCTCCCCAGGAAAGCCAACGAATTAAGAGACGTCCTAAACACTTGGATGGTTTCGAAACTGACTTGCCACCCTCAGTTGACCACTCACAACTTGTCGCCAACTCAGTATCCTCACCGATATATCCTCTATCTCACTTTATTACTTATGACAAGTTTTCTCCCTCTCATAAGGCTTTCTTAGCGGCCATCACTTCCCGTGATGAGCCAAAATACTTCTCACAGGCTATCAAAGATCCTTTGTGGATAGAGGCTATGCAAAAGGAAATTCAAGCCTTGGAGGCCAATGGCACATGGAAATTAGTTGTTCCACCACCTGGCAAGAAACTTGTGGACTCTAAATGAGTTTACAAAATTAAGTATAAGCCGACTGGAGAAGTGGAACGGTATAAAGCCCGGTTAGTAGCAAGAGGTTTCACTCAAATCGAAGGCATAGACTTTCACGAGACTTTTGCTCCTGTTGCAAAGCTTGTCACTGTACTTTCGTGAGGTGTTTTGTTTGAAATGACGGAAGAGGGAAGTCGGTTTATGATATGGACCGCTGTAAGCACACATTCACCCCAAAATTCAATTGGGAGGCCGGCTTCAAACCGCAATGCTCGTGCTACCTCCAGAATGTGCCTATGTTTACGCTCCACAACTCCATTTTGTTGTGGAGTGTCTGTGCATGAAGTCTCAAGAAGAATGCCACGGGAGCTATAGAAGGTGGACATGAGGGTTGATTTGAATTCCTGCACATTATCAGTCCGAATACGTTGTATTAAACATCCAAATTGAGTTTTAATCATATTGCAAAAATTAATCAAGGACTACCCAATTTCTGATTTATTCTTGACAAGAAAAACCCAAGCTCCACGACTATAATCGTCAACAATGGAGAGAAAATAATGTGCCCCAGAAAATGATGCAGTCTTGTAACTCCCCCAAATGTCACAATGTAATACTTCAAAACAACGTTTACTTTTTATTGAACTTGGGAAAAAAGGAAGGTGAGTCTGCTTCGCTCGCATACAAGGATCACAAAAGGGACTATCTCGTCTAAAACCCTTTAAAGAACTAACATGTTCCAGTTTGCCGTCCAACGCATGACCCAATCTCTTATGCCACAAAGTTGAATATTCCCCAACCGATAATGCCACACCCTCAGTCTTCAAAGGTTCCAAGTAATAGAGACCATCACAGTATTTACCCGTGCCAATCAGCTTCCTCGAGGGTAAGTCCTGTAACACACAAAAATCACCAAAAAATGTGAGGGCACAATCCAAATCCTTAGTTAATCTACTAACTGAGAGTAAATTGCATTGAAATGTAGGAATATTAAGGACTCATTGAATAGAAATGCCATTAGGCAAGCGAGTGTTCCCAACGCTTTTGACATTTACTATGTCTCCGTTGGGTATTTTGACAGGCAATTCAGAGGCGTTGGTCACAACTTCATCCAAGAGTTCCTCATCGCATGTAATGTGATCTGTTGCGCCGGAATCAATAATCCAGTGCTTTGCAAGAGGTATCTTACCCGCCATGTTGACTGTGGGTGTCATGAGTTGTTGAGGGGCATCAATCTCAGTTCTTAGAAATTGAGTCAAGCGATTTAATTGATCCGGGGTCAAATTTGAGATTAAACTCGGTTCGCCATCGATGTGATTCGCTCGTGGTGGAGCAGTTCGAGCCTTAGAGTTTCGATTGCCATCTCGGCTGCCTCCATCTCGACCATCTCGAACACCAACATAAACTTTTCCATCCTTGCCGCCTTTGCGACCCCAATCTGCAGGGTAACCTATGCATTCATAACAAACCTCATAAGAGTGATTTGTTTTACCACAATGCGTGCAATAACGGCTCTCTCGATTGGATTGACGCTTGTTTGGATCATGTTCTCTTTTCATTTGAGTTTGGAAGGCGGCTGCTGCTTCAACTTGAGGCTTACGAGAAACAGTGATTTGGCGATGCTGTTCGTCCTCAGAAACAAGGTGATAGGCAGTGCCAAGGGAGGGGACTGGTCTAGTACTCAAGATTTGAGTCTTAATCGGTCCAAAAGTAACATCAAGTTCCATAAAAAAGTCATACAAACGATCACGATCACGCTCCTCTCGCAGCAACTTTGGCATGTTGCATGAACAGCCTCCACAGGAACAATTCACACCAGTGGAGATAGAGGTCATCTCATCCCAAATCCTGCGGAGTTTGCTATAATAAGCGGACACAGAAGACCCATCTTGGCGAACATGACTGAGGGTACAACGCAACTCATATGTACGCGGTGCACTTTCCTTTCCAAAGAGTTCTTCAAGATTCACCCAAATTTCACGAGCAGTCTTGAACTTGACACTCTGACGAACTTCCACATCCATACTGCTATTTAGCCAGCCCTTAACCATGGCATTGGCACGTTTCCAGTATGGTAAATATGGCGAATCTGCCTTTGGCATGGGAATATCGCCGTTAACGAACCCGATCTTATTTTTGGCATATAGGGCGTTGCTCATCTCATCGAGCCAATCGCCGTCGTTGCCATCACAAAGGGGATCCGTAACGAATACATCTCCGGGTTTATCTCCGAAGTGAAAGAAATATAGAGACATTGAATCGATGACGACTTTGGCCGTGTCACCATCGTCGTCGCCGTTCTTATTTTTGTCACCATTGTTGGCCATGTTTGGAATTGAAAAAGATGTGCAGCAGGTAGGCTACTAAGAACTAGGGTTTTATATTACCATGAATTTTAGCTCTGGTACCATGATAAGATGTGTGTAATGCTGCATAAAATGTATTGATGTTCATGTATCAAATATATACTGTTACATCCGAAATCAAGACCTAGCAGTAATGGGCTTCCCTATACACAAGGCCCAAGCTATAGAAAAGGTAACAACCATAATTAAGGAAATATCCTATACAGATGGTAATCTACACGAAGGGAAGAGATACACAATAATGGGGATAGTTGACGTATCGCAATATCATGTCCTACCACATTCCAAAATTATTGATAAAAAATCGGGTTAAAACCATATGGACCTTGGGACTTATCAGGATGCATTTGGAATGTCGCCTTCTTAAACTCATCAATAGTAAACGACCTAGTAAGACGTGAATTCTGATTGGGTGTAACAAAAAAAAAAGCGATAATGCCGACATCACTCCATCCAATTACACGTTACCCTCATTCTGTCGAAAAATTTATGAAAAATATTCATGCACTATGCGACACATCTCAGCCCGCTGATTCGTCCACAATCCCCTCTCATCCTTCACGACCAGAATATTGTTGGCTTTCTTCCTTGTCGTTGCTGATTGGTGGAAAAAATGGTGTTAAGATCCCCGTCTTTCAACCAAAAAAATTTAGCTCGTTGCCTCCAATACACCTCCTCATAAATAAGCATAGAGCCTAACTGTTTTCGCAAGTCCACAAAACTGTCAACCGAATTAGCGTCTAATCTCCCTTGAAGGGCCTCCAATTCCCCCTCAACCCTCCGTTTGTTCTCCTTAAAAGCTCGGTCGATACGACTCCCCTATAATTTTAGGGTGTTCGAGGTTACCTCCAATCGCTGAGCCAAATCAAAGTCCCCAAAACCCCTCCATGTGCGCTGAACCACCATTGGGAGGTCAGCCTCCCCGAACCACTTATTTTCAAACCGAAACCTTCGCAGACACGGAAGAAATGGTATAGACTCGGTTACCAAAGGAATAGGATTAAGACCGGTGCCACCAAATTGTGGAGCCGGGCCTCTAGAAATCGCGAATGTTAAGATGTAGTAGCCAACCCCCTGTCTAGTTTTTCCTCAACAGCACGGGATGTACCCTTCCCCCGAAACCACATAAATTGATAGCCAACCAGCTCAACATCCGATAGACCACAATCTGGCACCACCTCTCGAAAGCCCTGAAAAAGCCATGTTGGGTGCTCAACACTGCCCCTCTTATCTCTCTCGGAAAGCAAATTATTAAAATCCCATAAACAAATCCAAAGACAAATTGTTCTGATTAGATAAGGTATGCAACAAATCCCAGGACTGAGAACGTTGTGATATATTAGGATACCCATAAAACCCGTTAATTGCCAATCACCCGAAGTATCCGAAATAATAGAATCAACATGGTGCAAAGAATAACTCAAAATAATAAATTTATTAATATCACGCCAAAGAATATCAATACCACCACTACGACCATTACAATAAACCGAAAGACAAGACTGAAAATTTAATTTAATATGAATCCCTTCTAATCTAGCAGAAAGCGATAAAGTTTTAAAAAGAAAAACAACATCAGGCCTCCGAGCTCGAACAAGCTCAGACAACGCCGAAACTGTAACGGGCTGGTTGAGTCCCCTACAGTCCTAACTTAACACAATCATTGGTTTCGACAAGTCTCGGAACCAGAACCTGTCGATAAAAAATGAAAATCTTCAGTTTGTTTGGTTAGATCAGTAGTATCATGTGGATGATCCTGAATGATTAATTTCCCACGTTTTCGCTTCTTAGCCTCCTCCACTTCGTCACACTCAGCAGACCCATGTTTCTAAAAAAATAGGGTTTGAGTGGGCCTTATAGTAGACAGTGCAGAAGAATGAATACCTTCCACATTGACTATCTCCCTTGAATGCCGCACGTCACCACTGACTTCGTGATTAGTTATTGGATCCCTGAAATTCTCGATAGTAGTATCCTTCCTTGAATTTCTGTCGTCGCCAGCCTGTCCCATATCCCGGCTCCACCTACCCCCAACTTGATGTCTCAAGCGACGGTCAACAGCCCGGAGAGATGGACCCAACCTCTCTCAATCACCCCACCATCCGGAGCATTGAACAAGATGTCACAAAACTTCTCCACATGTCCCAACCGGCCACATATAAAACAAAAGTGATTCTATCGCTCATACCGAAACATAACGGTAAAGGTAGCCCCATTCACCTGTTTTATCCTCTTATATCTCTTAAACGGGAAAGTAACATTGATGGCAACTCGAATTATCATATAGGTCATCCATGCCGCCGATGAGTTTGACGTATCACACGCCACAAATTCCCGGATGAAATTTCCCAACTGCTTCCAAATGGCCTCCGTGAAGAAACCCATTGGGAGATCATGAATCTGGACCTAAAACTCGACTTTGTCAAAAGGAATTCGGAGTGGGCGGTCCCTCCTACAAAGTTGTTTCAGCACCATTAAGTAGTTGCCAAATGCCTAAGGCGCCCCTTCCAACACATTTTTCATATCCAGGTGGTGAGCAAACTGAAAGAGATACCGATCGTTTCCCACTTGTTTCACCACAAAACCTTCCCAGGGATCCATATTGGCATAATAGAATTCTTTATTCCCGTAAAATTAATGGGATCCTCAGTCAAGAACTACCCCACCAAGCAATGGTAACACGTTCGGGACAGAACCTCAGCAGCCTCCGGTTCCAGGATCAGTTCCTCCTCTTCATCCATGGAGAGATCGTTGAAGTGAGCCTCCATTATCGCAAAAACTTAACTCTCAAGCAAAGAGGGAAAAACCCTAGCTCTCAAACAGTGATAATTTTTTTTTAAAAATTAAATTATATGTTTAGGTTATGAATATCACCATGAAGTAAATTTAACTTATGATATACTTGTTATATTTAAGATGCACTTAACTACTACCATGAAGTAAATTTAACTTATGATATACTTGTTACATTTAAGATGCACTTAACTACTTACTATAGATTAGTAAAAAAAAATTGAGTTCTAAATTTAGCTTTTTAACACTTTTTTTAAACTTAAATTCAAGTTCTGCAATTTAATTTAATTACACAAAAAGAAGATCCAGTGAATTGAACTTTAAAATTACATTCAATTATACTTAACAAATATGGTTTGTGATTTTTTAAAAAACGTATGGCCCTTTCATTTAGCATCGAACCCATAAATTGCAAGATCACATTAATTGAATTTCATATACAACCGAATATATCTCGAATCAGGTTGAATTTCATATACGTACTGTGACCCTCATTGTTAGAACACGATCTAGTATTCACAATCTAAGTGTCATCTGATTGTATTAGTATGTTAGATGCTTATTATACAGATTGCAGAAATTATATTTCAGTATTCCATCTTAGAGTTAGTTGTGACTTGTGAGAGCGTTAGGGAGATTAGAGAGAGAACATCATCTCTTACCCTTAGGTTCGTAGAAAATCCCGGTGAATTTCCTTATATGGAAAGTTAACCAACTTTTTTTCCATATCATCCACTTTAGGTGTGAATTAATGTATACTCCGTATTAACCATTATTTATTTACACTTTTCTGATAGTCATATTTCTCAATCAACACTGATACATGACAAATTATTTTATTGATCACCATTAAAATAAAACGATGCGCTTTGATGATGATTGAAAATATGAAGAAACAATAAAATTGAATAAAAATGACATGGTAGCTCATATGGTTAAAATACAACTACCTAAATTATGGAGCATTGATTCGAGTTATGGGGGAGAGATTGAGAAAAATTAAAGAAAAAAATGGATAATAAGAAACTACTCCTAGTATACAAATATTTGGGATAAAATAGAACCTTTTAAAACCTCTTTTAAAAGAGAAAATGATTAGAGGGCCATCTTAGTTGGAGTCTTGGAGTGGAGTGTTTTTGCTCTCAGCTAAACAGTATACAGTGCTTTTAAAATAATATATAATAAATAATTCCTCCAATTAATAAAATAGAAAAAATACTCAAAAGTTAACTAAATAAATAGAATAAACATATTTTTTTTTGGACTCAAAAATAGAACTGAACACGCTTTTGATAGACGGATGAAGTAATATACATGTATAAAATTAAATAATATATTTCTTGGTATACTTCCACTCCGTTAAGTTACTCATTTATTGTTTGCAAAATTTTTAATAAATATACTCCTAATATTTAATTTGCAATTGATGTAGAGAGAAATAAAAATGAAACATTGTAAAAAACAGAAAAGATAAAGAGAGATAGAAAATGTATATAGAGTGTTGCATTCAAAATGAACGCTCAACGAAATTACTAAACTAACCTTGATCAATCGATAAGAAAATGGATCGAAACGGTGTCGTACGGAGCTGCCTTGTAATTGGCGTTGATCCAGCACCTGCAAAACTGGTGATCACAAAGATAATGTGTGGTCGGAGAACAGTCGAACGAGGGTAAGACTGTTCTCCACAGTAGTGTGCAATGCTCAAATATATGAATACGTAAGCGTGATGTATATTCTTATGCTCAATTCACGTGTATAGTGTGTGTTCTGTTCAATGTTCAGATAACGTAACCCATGCGTAATGATGATGAATAAATATATATATGCGTACATGGGGAAGGGTTTATCCACTCCCTTTATATCTCAACTGCAGATGGTTTTTCTCCAAGTAATGGGCCATGTAGTATTAAGTCAAAGGCTTATCTACCTTAGTCAGCTCACCCGAGCTCCGAGAAAGGTGGGAGTGGGCGAATTCCTCGGGCATGCTTCGCCATTCGCATCGTGGGATCCAACTACCCACGTGAATCTCGTACTTCAACCCCTTAGGACCTCCAGGTGCTCGAGCCCTGCAGGTTTAAATTCCGCAAATCCAGCTTCTGACTCAACAACCCATCTAAAAAGGTGGTATACTTAAGACTTCTTCATATCTAGGCCGATCCTCGTTGGGCTTCAGCCCGGTTCTCCATAAACCTGTGCAATGTGGGCCTGGGCCTTCTGTTAGGTCATGGGCCTCGAGGCCCAGTGAAAGTCCCAGCCCATACAATATGGCCCTCAATCGGGGTATTAACTAACATGGGCCCAACTTATCATAGTATTGGCCTTAATCACATAATTTAAGTATAATTAAAAGAATAAATAGACGAATAACATATAATAATATTACCCGTGTATTCCACGTGTCATTATCCCATAAGACAACACATTTTGGCAACATCATAGAGATAGTGGAATGTTACAAAAAAGAAAGAAAAAAAAAAGTAACTTAATCAGAGATGTTCAAAATGACAAAAAAAATAAAAAAATGGTGACTCAATGAGGGAGAGAGAGTATATTTTAAGCTTTTTATTTATAAAATAGATTAAATTTATAATTTGTGTACATAATATATCATATAATATATTAAAAAAGAAGTCAAAATTATAAATTGCTTAAAAATATAAGTTAATTATTAGTTGGTGACATAAGATTATTACCCTCTATATAAGTCGCTTTTATATGGAGTAATTCAATATTACAAATTAATAGAAAAAAAAAACTGACATCTCAAAACATATAAAAAAATATTTTAATTCAATATAGTGATGACATAAGATTTAAATATACGAAAAATAAGCACATTAATATCTAAATGTCAGTAAAAACAACCACAGTCTAGGGATACAATCACTTTGGTTTTTTTTTTTTTTTTTAATTAGTGTATGAATCATTGTCTTTTACTCAAAAATAAGAAGAATTTTTCGTTCCATTTATAATTTTGAATTTCATTTTTAATCTGTCTAATTTGATAATTCATAGTATTTCCTAAAATGGAAATCTTACAATCCTACATTTAGTATTCACTTTACTCTCTAACTCCTATTATATTGGTAAAAATATGTATTCAAACCATAAATTTGAACCGTGGAAAATGAAAATACTACTTATAAGAACGACATATAAAAAGAATAGGAGTACTACCTAATTTTGAGGCGGAAAAACAGATGATCAAGGGTTTATTATTTTCACTAGTTCCTTAATTAATTTATTATTTCTTTAATATTCTTATTTTTTAATTAATTCTTTGTTTCCCTCACTATCATGATGAACCAATACACAAAAATAATGACACTTATCACATACATACCAAATATTCAACTCATCTATATTGAAGTATTATTCAATTGATGCTAGAACAACAAAAAATCAACCAAAAGACTATACACGGACAATAAAAACTTCATATTAGGATTTTAAAAATAAATAAATACATAGTACTACTATTAAATTTAATGCACCATTGTCTATATCATTAACAAGACACATCCCATCCTACAATTTTCCCTATCAAACATACAACCACAATCACGTGGTGGGAACGTTTAATTTGTCCGATTGCTAATTAAATCAACCAATTAAGAGCCCCACAATTGTTTTGAGCAATGTTCATACTACTAGATTATTTCATGTGAGTTCACACAATTATATCATGAGAGTTGTTTTTCACATTTAAACTAAACACTACTGTATTCACAAGACAATCTTATATATTAGATGAACTCCACTTTAATATTTAAATTTTAATTCGAATTAAATCATAATTCATATAGAATTAATTAATAACAACTCATGACAGGTCGATAGTGGTGTTTTTCTCCTGCAAAGCTATGTATGTCGTTGGCATTGTTTACATGCAAGTTGTCCATATCTTAAGACATGAACAAAAGGAAACATTGACTTTTCGATTATAAACCAAACCGAAAATGATGTCTCCTAATTTGTTATTTTGCAAACATCATCACATACCTTTATGATTAATCAAACATGCAAAAATAAACTTCCAAAATTTAATTCATGTTAATTAAAGATTGATGACCATTATTTACATATAAGTCTGCATTTTCCATTATTACTAGTAATACTCCACCGGTGTATCCGGGCAGCTTTCATCATCAGACACAACATCACGAGTAAACACAGGAGGAATAAAAGGAGGCGAATTACACCTCAACAACGCCCAATTCACTCCCTGAAAAAACGCATGCTGTTTAACGGCAGACGCCCCCTTAGTCGACCCCAATCTCCGCCCCGGATCTTTAGCCAACAACTGTGATATCAAATCCTTAGCCGAGGCGGGCACCGCCGGATCCTTAGGAAACTCCAGCGCTCGTGCCACAATATTAGCTAGGGTTACCTCATGATCGATCCCACGAAAAGGCGTCACACCGTAAAATAGCTCGTAAATAAATATACCTAGCGTCCACCAATCCACCGCGCTACCATGCCCTTCACCTGAGACTATCTCCGGAGCTAAGTACTCGTGGGTCCCGACAAACGACATGGACCGGACATCAATAGGCTCAGCCACGAACTCGGGTCCCGCGTGGGGGCCCGTTTTCTTTTTACGCTTGAGTTTAGGTTTGAAGCACGACACGGCAGGGACGATGCAGTTGGGAAGAATGCAGGACGTCGAGCTAAACTTTGGTGGGTCGAGGGCGTACTGGCTCAGTGGGGGCCCGTTTGTCGGATTCTGATTGGATATAACTTGAGCAGGGGTGGATGTGGAGTCGTCGCATCGTAGAGAGAGGTCAAAATCGGTGAGCATAATATGACCGTCTGATCGGACCAAGACGTTTTCGGGCTTTAGATCACGATATACGATTCCCAGCATGTGTAGGTATTCTAGGGCTACAATCACCTCGGTTGCGTAGAACCTGGTGGAAAATAATAAGATCAACCTAACAAGTGGACATGATCTAATGAATTATTGGTTACAGGTTAGTTAGTGTTGAGACAAAAAAATGGAGCCAAATTGTCACAGTTTCGATATGAATAAGTGGACTCAGGAAACATTATTGTCACAAGCATATTAAACAGGATTATGATAAATAATAATAACGACAGATATGCTACTATATCATTATGTGTTAATCATATGAAGAAGGGACCAATGTGTTTCCATGTTGAAGAAAGGACCACGAGAAATTAAGAAAAGATTACTGAGTGTTGGCAATTCTGTCCTCCAAAATCCAACACTTAGTGCTGATATTATTCTGTTTGTGGTGTTTCTATTGTTGCTTTCTGGACCCTAAATACATATATTCAGAATTATATCACAAAACAGAGAAAGCGTAAGAAAGGTAAAATCGCGTGAAGGGTAATTTCATTGTTGTATAAAATACACAATCATGGATTTATCTCAATTTTTGGAAAGTCTAAAGATTTGAAAGCTATCTACATAGGCGGCATTAATGGACGGTTGGCATGAACAGGTAAGTTTAATTGAATATAATGTCTATTCCAATAGCTATTTGTCACATTCAGACAAACAAATGAAACCAACTTAATTCATTCACCTAGCTAGAACCTACATTGTCCTATCTTCCTAGCTGAACATGGCATATGCTTGTCAAATCATGCAACGTCCAAAACAATTGCATGAATTACGCTTAAGATTTGGTCCATTGAAAAAGCTTCTGTAAATTATAACTATATTGGTATCTACTTTGTGACAAAAGTTGTAAAACAATTACTCAGTAATTAGTAAATACTATCACTTTATACAGTATAACAACTACTCCTCCCATTTTTTAATAAAATATGCAGAATGACAAGTACTATTTTTTTAAATAAGTGAAAAAACAAAGAGACATTTATTAAAAAATAGACGGCGTAATATTTTTAACTGAAAAAACTAATACGTTTTAAATAAACAACCAACACAGTTTAAAAATACACACAAGATGCAAATAGTGAAAGAATGAGAGTGGTTTACATGACCTTTATCTGCAACACTCAATGGAATATTGGCAATTTCAAAGCCTAATAGGGTTAAACCACAAAGTTAGTTTTGAAATAACAACAATAAAAAAATTCCAAGGAAGTTCAATAAATTTAGCAAAACTTTGCAAAACAAACTACAGTCTTTTCAGTCCTACTTTACTTTTAATGATCATATTCATGAAAGCAGACAAAACAGAAAATTCTAACACAAATTAAAATCTTCTTTTTACCGTAAAGAGTGGCTGTCGTCACATTATTTTATACACGGATCACGTGTTATACATCACGCTTTATAGGTCAACCATAATAGTAACAATCCAACATAACACACGCACCAGTTTGAGATGGCATGTTCCTTATTATAAAATATTCATGTAATCAACCTTTTTTTTTTATTACTAGATCTAAACAATTTATTACAGTTATATTTATTTATGCAATTTAGCCACCTTTTTATGAACTCAAACCCCATTAAGCACTTCTGGATTTTTCTACAATTTGGACGTAAATTGTTAATTTGTTATTCAACACTAGACTTGGGTATAGTAATCATTTTATTATGTAATCTCTTCATATCAAACTAAGTGCCTTTATCATTTAGTGTGTTTTAAGCTAATTTTTTTTTTTGTCAAGACTCCATCACATCTCTTTACATTTTTTCTTTCCCATCTCTTTCTAACCCAATACCTCCGCTATCCATTTAACACTATTATTATTAAAAAAAATATACAAACAGTAAATTGGACACTTAGCCCGGAATGGAGTGAATATTTTTTAAAGGAAAAGGCAAATACTCCGTCTCATCGAAAGTTACTTATTTAACTTTTTTTTTTTTTGTAAAATAATGCCCCTGATTCACAATTAACAATTACTCTTACACTTTCTTAGAGGGTGAAAATAAGTGATTCTAGAAGCAGTTAGTGGTGTTTCAAAACACACCCTTAGTGTTGTTATTCGAATCGAACCTTAACGAGACTCGGCTCGGCTCGTTTAGCTTAATGAGCCGAGCTCGACTTGTTAAGATCGATAATTAATTTTTTGTAAAAAATTTCAATAGGCTCGACTCGATAGGCTCGTTAAGCTCATTAACGAGTCGAGCTCAATTTTTAACTCGGTAATGTTTTCGAGCCGGGCTCGGCTCGATAAGAGCTCGAGTCGAGCTCGAACCTCAAATACTCGGCTCGACTCGAATAACAGCTCTACACTTTCTCTTTTCCCAACCTTTTTTCTTTTCCGTCACATCTCACTATCCACTAAACAAGAGATTCACTAGGAGACAATATATGATTTTTTTTTTTATGTGAGAACAATATGAGATGAATTTAAACTAATTATACGTGTACTCATTTATTTATCAATTGTTAATTTATTTAAATTAATTGATAAATTGAGTATATGTAATTACTTGGAAAGTTAAGACAAATTAACATTGTCGACAAAATCAAAAAAATATTGAGAAAGTGAATGACTGGGGAGGGGGTTACGTGCTCACTAACAACTACCACGTGTGATCATAATTAGCAATTTTCTTCTCACTTTTTCCAAATTTAACCTTCACAACTAACACACAGGGGAGCTGCGCTACAGTGTTTCTCATCATACAGTAACAGTACGATTTCGTTTTCTTTTTCAATCAGATACGACAGTGACCAACAACACATGGGGGCCCCACAAGATGGTGGGTCCCTCTTTCTGTATGACACGTCACTCTCATACCCTTTCAATCTCCCATCCTTTACTTTCCCACCTTTTCCTACTCTTTTTTTGAATTAATTTCCTAAAGCTAACACTAAATATACTACTATAAGCAAGTCATTAACAAAATATGATTACATAAACCATTCGTAATATACTTTATTTAATATAATTGTATATATAAATCTCAAAACCATAATTTTATTTTATAAATCCAATTGAGATTAGTGCATGGAAGCGCGACACATGTTAGTAATAAAACAAAATAATTGTTTCTCGAATTAAATTATAACAAAATAATGGAGTTAGGCGAGAGAAAGTGGCGTATGTTTAAAAAAAGTGCTTAAAATGCGCACCTGACGGCGGATTCCGGAAACCGTTTACAGGGCTGACGCTGGCGGAGGATGTGGAGATCTCCGCCGGGGCAGAACTCTGTTAACAGGCAGGACCATTTGGGCGAGTCAACGACGGCGTATAGCGTGGGCAGAAACGGATGATCTAACATTTCCAGAATTTCCTTTTCAGTCCTCGCTCTCCCTTCCTTATTTCGGCTCACTAGCTCTTTCCTATCCATGACTTTCGCCGCGAATAGAGCCGTCGGAGGGGGGCGTTTTGGTGGCTCCGCCGCGGCGGAAGGTTTTGGAGGCATATTCGGGGGCGGGGGCTTGAGTTCGGCTAAGTAGACGGAGCCGATGTCGCCGGCGCCGAGGCGGTGGAGGAAGCGGAGGTCGGAGAGGGAGAGAGAAGGGAAGCGGCGGATGGAGTCCCAATAGGGGGAATGGGATTTGGAGGTAGTGGTGGAAGGGAATCGGGCGGAGGAGGAGGTCCAATCGGAGCTGGAACTGGTGGAGCGGTGGATGTCAGTGGCGGTGGTGGAGGAATTGAAGCTCATGCTTTGGAGGTCGTCGGCGATGTCGTCCACCCATGGCTCCATCGGCGGCGGAATTGAGGAGAGTGTGTGTAATGGGCCAGAAAAGAAGGGTTGCGCGGCGTGGGGTTTGTTGGATATTGAAGAAATTATAAGAGGGGAGAGGTGAGTGAAATGGGCCCGAGATCTGTTTTTTTTTAATATTTTATTTTCCTTTATTAACTGCTTTTGTTTTATTTTGGTATTACTCGTATACTCCGGGATTCGGAAATTGTTAATTTTGTTTTCTCAGGTTATGGGTGTGTTTTTGCAAAAAAGGTAGAGTGATTCATTTCCAAAACTTTTTTCTTAAGTTTTATTTTTTAAAATGAAGAGAATTTAAGTGACACTCTATCGGACCACGTACTGATCATATTTAATACTACATGTGATGAGAATTTGTCTACTACAAAATCTTATTTTCAAAATAAGTGATTTTATAAGTTTACAAATACATCTAAAATTTTGAGTTTATTTGGATAACTTTTTCATTTGTGTTCTAACTATTTTTTTATCAATAGAATGAACAGTTTTATTTGCATGATACTATTATGGGAGGCGATGTTAAAATCTTGGTTGATGTCATTAACGCTCTGAGGGCTATGGTGTCGGGTTTTGGAAACTTTGTGTCAGCTTGCAAAGATCTTATTTATACATTTTTTAATGTTTTCATTTTTTTCGTTAAAAAGGTACAAATTTGTCGGGACTACTTGTACTTTTGGGAGTTTATTCCTATTGTTGGGTACGTTGACTCTCCAGACTTCGTGGTTAGACTGTTTAGCTGAAAGCTAAGTCTTTTTAGATTCGAAGAATAAGGTGTACACATTAATACAAAAGGCATAAATATAACCTATAATAATTGAAGATCAACTCATCAACAAGCAATGATTTTCCTATGATAAAAGAATCTAATCGTTAAAAGAGAAATTGCAAAAGGATATGTTCCCATCGAACACCAACTTCACAACCTTCAATTCCCCTTATCTCATCCACTGTCTTTTTCATGTGATATTTTCAAATGTAACCTTATTTCTTCATTTTCAAATGTCCCAAACGATGCAAACCAAAATTCAATTAATATTGCAATTCTCTCATCATTTTTTCATGGAAGACGTTCTAGTGCTACTAACTAGAAATGCTCCAAGGCTTGACTGTGCATGGCTAAGGAAACATTCAACGTGCAATATAAATTGAAAAAAAGTTACGCTTTTAAAATATGATACAACAAAGTTCATTTTGGCTCTAATATTAATAAAATAGGAATTATTGCGTGAACTCTCATATATTAAATTCTTCTCTTTAAAACATAATTGTGACAAAGCCCAAAAATTTCATAAATTATACGTATAATAATAATTAAAAAAAGGAAATGCACTTTTTTGTCACTATAATTGGTATGTTCTAGTTCTATAGTAAATCATGTAATCTTGATTAGCATGAATCATGGATTCACCTACAAAGTAGCACTTTATTGAGCACATAACATATTGAGGAGTCAATGTCAATATTACTCCTTAATCTATGCATTAAATTTTTATCAGTCAAAGTAATACTTTAATTAATTATTACCAGGCCCCTATCTTACAATCTTTTCTAGGTACGTCCCCCTAATCTATGGAGGAGAATAGCTATATGGTCGCTGTTGACGAGACAAACAGCCATATTATCACCAATTTAAAGAAATACAAATACTGCGTCATATGTGTAACATTTATTTGTATTTGGAATGTCTTAATCTTTAAGATTACATGATTTGCTATAGAAATTAACCTATTGTTAATTACGGTATATATTAATTAGCAAATGATCATCGTGACAAATTAAAATGAAATTAAAATTTAAAAAGGAAAAAACTATAAATAAAGCTTTAAAAAAAGCATGCAACTTTCACCAAATAAGTTGCCCAAAATTGAAAGCAGCGTAATTTCAATTCATTGGGGGACAACTGGCTGGCCTGTGGTGACTTGAATTGGTTTTAATTAATTAGATGCATTTAAAATTCAATTTTAATTCTCCATATGGAGTGATATGCAATGCAAGCCCCCAGTTCTACTATAATTACTAGGCCAACTAATATTAAATGGTCATAATTTGTCACATTCAAATTTCAAAATTTATTCGCTATAAATGAGGTTGCAGTTACGTGACGTGGAAATCTAGCCACGGACACATGGTCTTGCTCAGTTATATCCACCATTTTATAAATAAATAAATTACATTTATTCTTTAGTAGAATTTCATGGAGTATTAATTTGTATTCGTTCATTATTCTCCATGTAAATAGTATAGTGGTAGTTGTCGGCTCGACCATTGAATGATTCAACTGTGCTACACCGGTCCAACTCTTGATTGCGCACATGCTTGCAAGACTAGCCTATGTTCACCTTGAATGAGACCAAGTTTAGTTTCTATTCAATTGGTGTTCACCTATGACCGATAGTCGATCCCCAGAGCGAGCAAACCTGACGCGTTACTACACTCTTGCTTGGATTCTCATCCTCGCCACATACTCTTGTTTAGGAGCGACTTGCCTTGTCCCTAAAGTCACTATCTCGTCAATCTGATTTACAAAGACATAGTCGGTGAGAAGCTAGTCAAATCAGAGTATAACTTTTGGAACAAGTCCCAAAGAAGTAACATAAGAATCGTGTCTTGAAATTAAACTGGAACATCGTGTTTTTCTATTGCAATTGATCATCAGTGAATAGTAGTCACACGTAACTCTATTAAATGGGACATTTGTCTCACTTGTAAAGACACTAGCTAACAGTCTTCGATTAAACGTGATAAGACATGGACGTGTTTAGAGATGAATCACGACAAGAATGAGTAAAATAGAATAAATACCTAGTTTGATTCCTTGAAAATCCTTTAATGGTGAGCAAGACTATTACTGGCCTTGGAATTGGATGACCTGCAAAAAAATCGGGTCGAAAGGATTTCCGGCGACGGCCCTCTGACGCTCAAGTCAGTGAAAGGGACAAATTTGGCGAATGAATAGTATATATACCTTATTCACTATAGGGTAAGATGGTCATTTAAGGAATTAGGGTTTGTTACCGGTTGTATGCCACATCATCGTACGAGACTGACACACCATTAATGGACTGATAGTGCACCCGCCAAAGTCAGGAGATACTCTGACATCTTGAGATTATGTTTGTGCTTGTGGGTCTATTAAGGACAAACACCAAGAGCCAGAACCATAGGTCCAAACTTTAGCTCCCTTTTCTTCTGGCAGTTCAGGTAAGAGGTACAATTCTACCAATAGAAGAGTTCTAGATCAGAGGAGAAGAGAGATATTCTTGTTCCAAAAAATATTTTATCTCAGATCTGGTCCAGTTGTAGAGGAGGTAATATGATTCAATTCTTCATGGTTTCTCCTCTAACTAATCCAGAGGGGGACTAGCCATTTAGGGAATAGACTCGGTTGTATAATACAAGTTGAGACCCTTGGAGACCTCTCTTCTAACTATGTGAGTTTTGAACATGTTCTCGTTCTGAGTAACTAGCCATTGAGTAAATGCAACCAAGGATACGATGTGCCATCTTTCTCATCTGTTTCAGATCTGGATGATATGGCATCATTATGTCATATCAAAACGATTATCAACACTCGATACACCTCAAATATTAATACATCCCCAATCTTGAATATTTGGTGTTTTAGGATAGTTTTCTTATTTTTAATTATTTGATGTGAGATATGGAAAGAGAAAAAATTATATATAATAAGGTATATATTTGTGATTATGCAACTTATTCTTAGTTTTATCAACAACTTAAATTGAAGATATAACCCTTCTCTATTCTCTCTCTCAAACCTTCCCCCTAAAATCTTCTTTCTTTTTTCATTAAGTCACTTTTTCCTTTTTCACTAAACCTCTCCATCTCCACCTTTAAATTTTACTTGCATTCTTCCCCGTTGTGCCGTAGTGTGGTCAACGACGGCGGCCTCCACCCGCTGCAACTGTTCCTCTCTTTCGTTGAAAGTCGTGCCAGTCACTTTTTAGCGTCGTCGCTACCGCGTCATTGTTTTATTTGCCTGATCAAAACCATAATCCTAATCCTTTGCCACCAAATCCAAAAGCTCAATCAAAAAATGAGGGAGGAGAGGTAGGTTTCAGAGAAACAATTTCATTTAGATATGTTATATGATTCATTTCTACCGTTAGTTGAGAAGGAAGGGAGATAAATATTGGTGTGGAGAGGAGAGAGAACATGAAGAGAGATGTTGTATAGAGGATATAGAAAAGATAAAGAAGAGAGATAAAAGAATAAAAATAAATAAGGGAGAGGAGAGAAAAATGCAAAAAAATAATTTAAAAAGGCCGCGACTCTACATACATACAATTTTTTTTTTCTTAACAAAACTGGTTAAAGAAGTGCGGGTGCAACATGCGGCTTTTTAATATGCGTTAGTGTTGTTAGGAAAATTTGCCCCCTACTTCAAGCCCATTACGAACAAACTTGCTCCTCACTCCAAGCCCATTAGGTTAATTCAGGCTCCACACTCCAACAATCTCCCACTTGGAGACTGAATTCTCCATGTAACCATATCTTCTTGATTCTCCTCCTGTATCCGCCTGGCATCCTCAAGCCTTATCTTCAAGTTCCAATGAAGACAAAAGCTCCTTTAAATACTCCTTTTATTTTAGCACAAGTCCAACAAACTCCACCTTGATAAAATAAAAGAAAACTTCATTGTTTTCACCGACAAACATGATTCTTAAACCAAAGAACAAATATTCTCAACATAGAAAATACCTACTCCACCATATGAGTAGAACACTTAGAATCACCCATTCTAAGAATTTTCTTCGGCACATGTCGAAAAATACCTACTGAAATTTATGGTGCAACTTCTAACTTTTGGCATTCCTAGAAGTCCTTCAGCCATCGACATCTTTCACCACACACCTTGCATCCTTGCCAAACCAATGCACATGTGGTCCAACTAACGTCATCACATCCTCGTTCATGGCAGTTGGACATGCCATAATGATGTTCGTTTCCTCAATTAGAGGAAATCATCTTCTATCACAACGTTAGCAACATTTTTTGGAGCCATTTGCCACCACCGTGATTGAAATCTTCTCGTCGCTCATCGTGACTGCTCCCTCTGAATCCGAGGCTCTGATACCAGTTGTTAGAAAATAAACACACGCACACGATGACGATAAGAAAATAACACGAGATTTGTTTACCCAGTTCGTCTTTCGACTACGTCTGGGGGCGATGTCAAGCCAGGTATTTCACTATGTTTTTGGATGCGCACTGATTACAATGAGAGAACATCTATTTATAATAGAAAACTTATCACAATTAACCCTAAGCCCATTAGGCTTAAACTTGCTCCCTACTCCAAGCCCATTAGGAAAAAACTTGCTCCCCACTCTAAGCCCGTTAGGATCAAACTTGCCCTACACTCCAAGCCCGTTAGGATCAATTTAGGCTCCACACTCCAACAATCTCCCACTTGGAGACTGAATTCTCCATGTAACCATATCTTTTTTATTCTTCTCCCGTATCCGCCCGACATCGCCAAGCCTTATCTTCAAGTTCTAAGGCCAATTGAAGCTATGCATAACTTCAACTTCTCTAAGGTCGCCACCTTAGTAAATAACAAGTAGTAGTTAGAGGGAGAATACCTATTAGGTGCACGTCGCTCTCTAACTAGTCTCTACAACGAATTCTCCGGTAGTGGTGGGGTTCTTGGTTCTTCAACAAGAACCTCTTCTTCATTCTGACTCTCTTTACTCCCACTCGAGTTTGAGATGTCTAACTCAACCTCTTGGGTATTGGTCTTGTCAGAATCTGATGCCTCCAATCTGTTCTTGTACATAACTTGTTCATTGAAAACTACATCTCTACTGCGAATAATCTTTCGGTTATTCTCATCCCAAAGTTTATAACCGAACTCATCACAACCACAACCAATGAACGTACACTTAACATATTTAGCATCACTGCAAGAGTGGAATGATGTTCCAGAATCCAACACCCACGATTCTACCGGACTACTGACACTCAAGACCAACGCGTCTCCACTATCAACCGTGGTTGCGTTTGATGTCTTCTTCTCGTTCTGTCCTTTCCTATCTTTCTTGGGTGTTGAACACTGGTTCCTATAGTGACAAAACTCATCACAATTCCAACACTGGATCGAGTCTTTATCTTTCTTGTGTTGACTATATCCTCTAGACTCTGATCTGCCATGATTCTGCCTACCCTTCGATCTGCCCCCTTCTTCTGCATTCAGCGTTGACCTTGAAGTGGATCCAGATTCTTTCCTACGAACCTCCTCGCTAATCATCAGATCCCTCACTTCGTCAAGCTTCAGTTTATCATTCGCGGATGAAGCACTAACTGCAGTTATTGTGGCAGTCCAACTATCTGGCAAAGAAGATAACAAAACTAAAGCAAGTACCTCGTTACTAAATTCGATCTGGACAGAGCACAACTGCCTAATGATCATGTTGAACTCGTTCAAGTGTTACTACACGGGTGTGCTCTCCGACATCCTGAGGTTGAACAACCGTCTGATCAGGTGAACCTTGTTCGCCGTTGTGGGCTTCTGATACATCTCCTCCAAGATCTGTAGCATCTCCCTTGCGGACTTTGCTTTAGTCGTGTGGTAGGCTACGTTCATGAACAACGATAAACGTATCGCACACATCGCCTTTCTGTTCAACAGATTCCACTCCTTTTGTTCCATCTTTTCGGGTTTCTCCTTCTCCTCTAGGGGCACATACAAATGTTTACCGTATAGGTAATCCTCGATCTGCATCTTCCAGAACCCGAAATTCGATCCGTCAAACTGCTTGATTGAAATCTTCTTGTCGCTCATCGTGACTGCTCCCTCTGAACCCGAGGCCCTGATACCAGTTGTTAGGAAAAAAACACACACACACGATGGCGATAAGAAAATAACACGAGATTTGTTTACCTAGTTCGTCTTTCGACTACGTCCGGGGGCGATGCCAAGCTAGGTATTTCACTATGTTTTTGGATGCGCACTGATTACAATGAGAGAACATTTATTTATAATAGAAAACTTGCCCTAACCCTAAGCCCATTAGGAACAAACTTGCTCCTTACTTCAAGCCCATTAGGAACAAACTTGCCATAATTAACCCTAAGCCTAATAGGAATAAATTTGCTCCCTACTCCAAGCCCATTAGGAACAAACTTGCCATAATTAACCCTAAGCCTATTAAGAACAAACTTGCTCTCTACTCCAAGTCCATTAGGAACAAACTTGCCATAATTAACCCTAAGCCTATTAGGAACAAACTTGCTCCCCACTCCAAGCCCATAAGGAACAAACTTGCTCCCCACTCCAAGCCCATAAGGAACAAACTTGCTCCCCACTCCAAGCCCATTAGGTTAATTCAGGCTCCACACTCCAACAAGTGTCACCCGCACTTATGCTTAATTTCATAAAAATATCATTTTTGCTATATTTTCAATATTAAATTTGAAAAATATAATAATTAAAAAAAATTATCTCTTCTTCCCCCTTTCCATTTTTTTCTTCCACCAAAAAAAACTTCCACCATGTCTTCCCAACCCCCACCACCAATCCGTCGCCGCTCTGCTGTCAGGCGTTGCCGCCCCTTCCCATTTCCCTCCCCCTACTGTAAAAAAAAAAAAACCAGAACATCCCACCCACCCACCCCCCGCAAACACCCCCAAGTTGGGGTGAAAACGGAGCGGATATTTCCCGACCGATCGGATACGAATTCGGTATAAAAATTTAGTATTCGGGCGGATACGGATTCGGATACGGATAGTTGACTTCGAATTCAGAATACATAATATCCGACCGTATTCGAGTTTTCCCATATTTTATCGGATATTATCCGGATACCCGGATTTTTTAATATATTTTATTTTATATTTTATATTAATTTTATTAAAGCTCTATTATAACTTATAACATTATTGGGCCTTATTAAAAACTAAAAAGCTTAAACCCTCACCCTCAGCGTCCGCTGCCCACTCCTCCTTCCCTTCCCTTTTTGGCCCCTGCACGGCTGCACCCCCAGCCCCGACCCCCGTCGTCGATCGCCCGTCCCAGCCCCCATCTTGACGTCGCTGCCACCCTGCATCCCGAGCCCCGATTAGATTCAGAGAAAATTTAAGGTACAAATTGTTGAAACTCCATTAAATGAAATGGAGGAAAATTGAGGAGGTGGTTCTTAGCGTGCTTGTATTTTGTTGTACATTACTTTTTCTTTAATTTCTTATATTACCCACTAAACTACATGAAAATCTATGAATAGAGTAAGTATTTATGTGTACTGTGTACATTCGAACATTTGCACGCATATTATAAATTGAATGATAATTGGGCCGAACTGTGAATCAGATTGGGCAAATGGAAGGAGATCCACCGTCGCCGATCAACCTTGTCGTCGGTGAGATGTCCGCCGCCGCCTATTCACAGCCTCTGAATGTCTTTCCCAAACCTAGCACATCCATCCAAGAAATTAGGTTAGATCTCCACTTTAATTTAATCTGAATTAATTCAAGAACTCATTAATTTTTCTGCTTTGTTTCATATTATTTCTCATTAATTCAAGAATATTCTTTGAAAATGGTTTATGTAGGGAAAGTGCAAGAAGTGTGGCTGTATCATCTACAACAGAAAACGTATGTATGTTGCGTATGGTTTTAATATTTTCATGAGTGGATGATTCTTTGGCTTAGGTGTATTTTGTTGATTGCTTTATTCATGCTTGGGTATAATATTATATATGTCTTCTTAGGCGTTATGTTGTGCTAGAGTGGTGATGTTTACAAAAGATATATTTTGATGATTTCATGTTTGTTGATTTTTTATGTGTTTCAATCACATTTTGATGATTTCCATTTGAAATATATTATCCGATTATAGTTATTCGAATCTGGCACGGATTCGTCCGATATCTGTTCCGTATCCGTATACAGAATATTCCGAATTCGTATCCGAATCCGACTCCGAATTCGAGAAAAAAATATGATTTAGGATACGGTATAAGCACTATCCATCCGTATCCGATCCGTTTTCACCCCTACCCCCGCTCTCACAGGTCACAACCCCTCCCCCACCAACCCCTTTTTTTTTCTGCACGCACCCACTCACTATCCACTTCCAAGCCAAGCCCCCTCCTCCAAAAAGCTGTCCACCCAAAAAAACCACAATAGGTTTCTCTATCTTTTTTTTTTTCCTTTAATTTTAACACACTAGAGTCGATCAAATACACTCTCGTCAACAATAATTTGTCGACGAGAGTGTATTTGGTCAACCCTGATGTGTCTATTTTTTTTTAAAAAAAATTTATATATTTTTTTTACCAATCTTTGTCGATCATACACATCTTCGTTGGCAAATCGTTGTCGACGGGAGTGTATATGGTCGACATTGGTTGATAGAAATAAAAAAAAATTGTCAGTTTTCTAATTATTTTTTGAAATTTCTATTCTTTCTTTTTTTGTTTGGTGGTCACCGGAAATGGTGGCGGCGGCGGTCGAAGGTGGTGGTTTAGTTGAAAGATGAAAGAAATGACAATAGGAGGTGCATGCAGTACGAGGTGCATCTAGTATGATACATTTTACAGAAGGATATTTTTTATTTTTTACATTATTATTATATTAATAAGTTGAAAGGGGGGTGCTTCTCTCCAAAATGGAGGTGTAAATAGTCAAACCCTTCTTCAAATATCCGAAAGATGGTTTTTAAATGGGCCGGGTAAATAATGATGACGCGATATATGGTTTTTTTTTTTTTTTTTCAATATTGAGGACATATATGGTCTTAATATGTCCTCAATTGTGGCCCATTTTTCAATATTTATTTTCAGTATCTTGGCTTTTCATTCTTTAAAAAAACTGCTGGTTATTTCTAAATTATTTATCTTTAATAAAAATATAAAGAAGAGGAAAAGAGAAGACCATATAGATAGAACAGAATTTTCTCCATTAAAATTCGATAAAGAAACTTCAATGAAGGCCTTGTACGCAACTATATTCTCAAACCCAACTTGTCCAAAATTACCAATTTGCCACCAGTCTTGTCCACTATCCCTCAAACACCCATCCGCACCATTTCTCCAATTCTCAAAGCAAAACAGAAAATTATCAATAAAACCCAGGAAAATTAAGGCATCATCAATGGCTTCCACAGCACAGAACGGAACTAAACCATTCTCCGTGCTATTTGTTTGCCTCGGAAACATTTGTCGAAGCCCAGCGGCGGAAGGGGTTTTCAGGCACCTCGTCAACGAAAAGGGTCTCGATTCCAAGTTCTTCATCGATTCTGCTGGTACTATCAATTACCATGAGGTAAGGATACCGATTTAGTTTTAGATGAGTTATTTGGGGAATTAGGGTTTTGTGGATGATGATGTTGATTATGATTATGAAAGGGGAATCAAGCAGATCCGAGAATGAGGGCAGCTTCTAAGAAGCGTGGTGTTGAGATAACTTCGATATCGAGGCCGATTAAGCCTTCTGATTTCAGGGACTTTGATCTTATTATTGCAATGGATGAGCAAAACAGAGGTAGAATATTGATTGATTTAGTGCATTTTTCATAAAATTCAATGCTTCATTTTGTTTTTGTTTTTGTTGTATGAAGAGGATATACTAGGTGCATTTGAGAGGTGGAGGCACAGAGAAACAATACCAATTGATGCCCATGAGAAGGTTCACAACCATTGATCACATTGTTCTTTTTTCTTATAATTTATACAAAATGTGTAACAAGAAATCTTTGCATTGTAGGTTCGTTTAATGTGTAGTTATTGCAAGAGGCACGACGAAACTCAAGTGCCAGACCCATACTACGGTGGTGCACAAGGTTTTGAGAAGGTAATACCAATACAACTCATTGCATACTTGTAAATTTGGGATGTAGTAGAAGATTAAGGTTAAGTAATTTGAAAGGACGAAAACGGGAAGCTTATAGACGGACGCATTGAACATTGGTGTTGTGGCTAATAGTACAAGTTTAATGGTATTTGTGGCAGGTATTGGATATACTGGAGGATGGTTGTGAATCGCTCTTGGAAAGTATCGTCTCCAACAACCTCTAATGAATGTTTTACTACCTATTACTCCTACTATATACTGTTGCTGAATCTGTGATTTTATGGATACAGGATGCTGTAAACCTTCATATATTTTTGGCATAAATCTAATGCTTTTCTGTTTTGGTTTATTTAGAGCAAAATAATTTACTTTATTCAAATATCTACTTCATGTTTAAAAAAGAATTACCCACCTCTCTCTCTCTCTCTCTCTCTCTCTCTCTCTCTCTCTCTCTCTCAAAATTTGCAACAAATATGATTTCTGTACCACACTCTCCCCCAAAAATTGGCTCCACGCTTGCAGCTTAATCAAAAAAATATTGTGTAGTGTAGTGATTTTAAGATGAATGCACAAAATTAAGTATTTCTGGAACTCCCTATGTTTAATAATATTATAAAAAAACATTATGTATGATTACAGCGATACTTAAAAAAAAATAAAGAACTCACAAATTCACAAGAGATATATTGAAGAACTAACTATTTCCCCACACTATCTCCCTCACTTAACTAATAGGTCACCATTGGGGAGGATTTGGTGTGGCCAATAAAAAACGATTGAAAGTATTTATGTCCAAAACTATTAAAAAATAAAATAAACATAAATAAATAAAACGGTGCAACTTTATTTTTGAACGTCGGGGCACAGTATTTATGTCCAAAACTTATTCAAAATGTTTAAGCGGGCATAACATTATTCTTACAAGTTGGGGTAGGTAGAAAAGATTTTTGAAGTTCCAAATGGGTATAGATTGGATAATTTGGTCTTATTAAAAAGAAAAGTCAACAAGACTTACGATGAAAAACATCCACAAATATCCAAATTTAATCGAAAGGTACAATAAACACCTTAAAAGACAACAGATGCATCTTTCTGGTGTTTTTTGACATGGAAAGATGCATCAGCTTATATTCAAGTCTGAAATCTAAAAATTATCAGCAATAAAGATGCAGATATTTAAAGAAAAGAACTGGTTTCAAAATCATATGTTTATTAAATTGGGCGCCAATATGGAGAATTCGGTGAACAGAAGGCATCTTCTCATTCCTTCTTCCCTATCCCATGAGACATGTTATATATCCCTCTCCCCTGGAAAAAGAAGGTAAATAGCCATTAGTATCAAATGTATTTATGTCGGAGAATGGAGAAAACTATAAAAAGGGCAAAAAAAATAGTAACTTACAATCAGAAAGAGAGAAGTAGCTGCAAAAGCTGCAGGAATGGCAACTGAGGTGATTTTATCAAACCGTCCTTTCAAGTATGTGTGTTTGTGAACACTCTGGAAAAACTTCTGGTGTTCAGCAAGCTTCTCTCTTGGCCTAAAGGGTTGTTCGGGTGTAGACATCCTGCATCAATTGTATTCTATTTATGTTGACAAATATTCTAGTTATACCATGGATGACACAAACACATAGTTCTAATATTTTGTTCTAGGCATTAAAGCCCGACGTTTTCCCTACACATGCTCTACATATCCTGCACAATTGGTATCTATAAATATGTAAAGAACTTGCAATATTTTACACACAGAAACAAACATTTAGAACCTACCTGAAAGGTGATTTTCCTAACATGATATTAGTCATGCAAGTTACACTCCAATAGCAAAAATGCTTAGTGCTAAAATATCTAAACTATTTGTTGCTTTTAACATCTCCAAATAAACGCACGAAGCCATTTTCCCTAAATACAAGCTCGAAGTCATGAAATCAAACACCTTTGCGTATGAGTTTTTACACCCAATAACGATGATCCCTGATTACTGGAGAGCAGGGTACTAAAGTAACTACACTACCAAAGCTCGGAACAGCCACTCGCACATTTCAGGATTGTTCTTGTATGCTGATGATCCTCTCATCATGACTATGTATCTAATAAAGAGGGTACAAAAGGCACAACAGGAGCATATACATTCTTAGATGATGAACAATAACAGATTTTGAAGCCAATTATCTACTCAACAAAGCTAAATAAAGCTAAATTTTGCCACAAGAATCATAATCAGATAATCCATCAGAAGAAACATAGTCTAGAACAGTAAATCAATGCCATTGAGCTCTCGAAAACATGTGGATACGCCATAGATAAAACACTATCAACAAAGGGTTTGTAATTACTGAAAAAGATTTAACAAAATATAGCCATACAAATCTTTGGGGTTGGGGGATTCATACAAGTTACAATCAAGGAAACACGAGCCCAATCGGAAAAAAAAAAAGATGAATCTTCACCCAATACACGGAATATATATCAACAACGATGAATAAAATGGAAGAATAATAAAACGGTAGACCCCGGAAAATAGATCTAATCTCATAACACAATTAGACACACCCAGATAAAGAGACAAACAGACAAAAAAAAAATGACATAAGATCTACGAACCCTAGATATGAGAAATTGACCGCGTGAAAAATTATAAAAAATTAATCGATGGGAAGAACGACTTGCCTGAGTTCGAATTTAGAAAAAGCTGGAGCAGAAAGAAAATCGATCAGCAAAATTCAGCGAAATGATGCAATTGACAAAAGGTGAAGCAAATGGGAAAGATAGGGAGGCAAATTCGACGACCGAGTATGATGCGGTTTTGTTGTCCGTTTCGAAAATGGGCCGGGCTGCAGGACACACTCACAGCCCATTAATATATAATTGGGTCTAAATTGGTAGGCCACGGTTATACGCACACACGGACTTATTGAGTACACCCACAGAGATTTTTTTTACAAAATAGTTACATGCTAAATGTCAATTCTACCTAGAGGTGGACACAAAACCGAAAAAACCGAACCGACGATTTTCGATTTATTTGGTTTGATTTATTCGGTTGTTCGGTTCAGTTCGATTTAAATATTTTTTAAATTTCGATTGTTCGGTTCAGTTTATATTTTACAAAATCGAATAAATCGAACCGAACCGAATTTCTTTATATAAAATTTAAAAAATACTTATTTAAACAATAAATTATATGGAACAATACGTTAACAAAAATAAACTTTATTTGAAGTATGTTAATTTATTAATTTTCAATCTTAATTATTCAATTCGACATTTGTTATCTTCTTGCCCCACTAAAAAATAATTATCTCCCTTGAAGATGAATTTCATTGTGGAAAATGCAACAGAACCATTAATTTTTTGTGTGATATTTTTATGGTTTGTAATTTTAAACTTTGAGGAACTTGTTAGTTTGGATTGTGAACTCTTGAACTTATACTTTGAATTTGATTTTTAGTGTAAAAAATCCTTGAAAATGTTTAATTGTTGAAAAATAATATTTTATACAAGAATTTCGGTTAAAACCGAACCGAACCAACCGAACTTTTAATCGGTTCGGTTCAGTTCTAACAAATTTCGGTTCGATTTCGGTTTGAATTTTTAAAATTTTGATTTTTTTGGTTCGGTTGAAAAAAGCCCAAAACCGAACCGAACGAATGCCCACCCCTAATTTCTACCCCTCAACTAAAATTAAATAAATTTCTCTTGATGAGTACACCCACCCCCATTTCACCAGTCAACAATCAACATCGTTCCCACCAGATCGCTACCACCACCATCGTGCTAAAATCCCGTCACCATTCACCACCATGCTTTCTTCATGAAAAAAAAAAAAACTCAAACAACAGTTTGATAAAAAAAAATATTAAAAACAAAAAAAAAAATTCTTAATATGTTTGAAAATTTTACCCAAACAAAGTTAAGATGTCAGAAATTTTTTAATGAACAAACTCAATATGTTCGAAAAAATTTCCTAAACAACTTAAATTTGTCCGAAAAAAAAATCGAACATTTGTTCGAAATATTTTACAAAACAAACTCAAGTTGTTCGAAATTTTTTCCAAAACAAACACAAATTATTCGAATTTTTTTCCAAAACAAACACAACTTGTTCGAAATTTTTCCAAAACAAACTCAATATGTTCGAAAATAATTCCCGAACTTCTAAAAACCCTAATTTTCCTAAAATTTTCAAAAACCCTAATCTTACCTGAAACGGGCGGCGATGGCGAAGGGAGGGGAGAGGTAGGTGGCGGCGGACGAGGGAGGAGGGGTGCGAGAGGCCGTGTCTCTAGGAGAAGGGTGACGCTGGCCGCGGCGGACAAGGGAGGAGAAGAGGGCGATGACGGCCGCGAACAAGGGGCGGTGAAGATGGTTGCAAGCGCGACATGAGGAGTGGACGAGGGGCGATGGAGATGGTTGCAGACGGCGGCGACGTGAGGGCAGCGCGACGGGAGGACATGGTTGCTGTGGAAGGCAGCCCGACATGAGGATGACGCGACGACGAAGGGACGCACGCTGTGGAGGGAAGCGCGATGTCGGACTGCATTGGCGGAGTGGGCGGAGTTGATGAATGATGGAGAGAAGTAAGAAGAAAAATGGAGGCGGCTGTGGTAGTGGGGGTGTACCCAAAAAGAAAAAAGGAAATCTAGGGTTAAAGGATAAGGAGGGGTATTTTTTAGTTTTCACCGTGGGTGTCCTCATCCCACGATGTATGTGTTTAGTCAGTGGGTATCCTCAATATGTACGTGTGTGTGTGTATAATCGCACCCAAATTGGTAACGAGTTAGGCTTTTAAGGCCCGATTCAATTTTGTCTAGTTAGTTGGGCTATGGGCAGCATTTACCCATTAATTCGGCATGATTACCAATTTATAAATATTTATTGTATATAATACAAAAGGTGTGAGTGGATCTTGACTCTTATGTGAGTCGGTCTCATGTAGATGACAGAGATCCACTTTAATATTTACATCTTACATTATTTTAAAACATGTTCGAATAGAGCCATAAATCCAGGAATTATAAAATTTGTAAGTATTGAAAACCTATGACATACAAGTTTTTGTCAGAAAAAAAACATATCCTTCCATCCTCAAAAGATAAATAGCACATATTTTGTATAGTACTTCCTCCGTCCCAATGAAAGCTACCAAACTTTTCATTTTCGTCTGTCCCAATGAAAGCTACCCATCCCTTTTTTAGTAACTATTCACTCTCACATTTCATTATATTCTTCTCTCTTTCAATCACATCACCTCTAATACATCTACTTATTATATTAGTATTTCTTAACCTTCGTGCCCTGAGCTCATGGGGAGCTTTCTCCGGGACGGAGGGAGTATATGATTAGAGCCGTAAAAAAAGAGCTGGCCCAACCCCGTCACTAAAAAAAAGTGAGTTGGACTAGCATTTTCCCAGCCCGCTAAAAGGTAGGCCCAAACGAGCCGACCAGTTTGGATCACGGGCTAGGCGGGCTGGCCCGCCATATTTTTAGTTTTTTTTTTATATTAAATAAAATAAAATTAGTTAGTTATTTCATTTTATAATTTTTTAAGTGAGTGTGAAATCCTAGAGCAGAGCACCACATTCTTCAGTTTTTTTCCTAATTTGTGTGATTGTCTCTCCACCACAGAGAAACTCTAGTTTTTTCTGCCTCTCCACCGCCCACCTGCGCTTCTGTTTTCTTTATCATACAAATGCGATTTCACTCTTATGTTTTCTTGCTTTAATATACAATTACCACATTCATGAACTGGAAGTATGTGCCAACTCATCATGGATAGGTTGAGCATTGAAAGGATTGAAGAATTTGAACAGGTCTTGATTTATTTATTTTTGTGTGTGGTTTTCATTCATTAGACAATTATGTCTTCGAATTAAGAGTGCCCGAATATGAATTAAGGGTTTAGGGTTCTGTAGGATGATATAACTATGTTTAATTTAATTAATTTTGTTAGATAATCTTTATTGATGAATTTAATAAATATTTTTGTAAAAAGGCGGGGGGGGGGGGGAGGGGGTTGACCCGTCAGAACCCGCAGTCCACCCACATTTTTGAGTTGGGTTGAGGTTTTGACAGCCCGCTTGACAAACGGGCTGGCCCACCCCGTCAAATAGCGGACTTTTGCGATTTTGCCTCGCCTCGCTAACCCGTCTTGACATGTCTATATATGATCCATTTAATAGTTGCACCATTTATTATATAGTTGTATTATCATTTGTTTGGATGGGTTTGGGAGCATGGGCCCACAACTTTGAGCATATATTTTTTTTTTAGAGGTTTACAAAGATCACTACAAATCAACAATACACTTAAAGTACACGATCTTCAAACCCGCGCGGATCACCAAGAAGGTATCGTTGTCCACTCCAATCGTGAGAAGAGGAAAAAACGTGTGTTCCTTTGTCCACTAAGGTGTTCTCATGTTAAAAAAAGAAATACAAAAAATTGAACAAAGTTCCACCAAGTACCCGACCCTAAGGACTATCAAATCCATCTCAAAAGAAAACCCATCAAGGGCGAGGAGTCCCAACAAGGGAAAAATGACGCACATAGGCGCAAAATACATACCCTAATGTCAACAACAGAAAGACAAAACTAAAAATAAGAAAAGCAGTAGAGCAAGATATAACAAAAGTAAGAAATGAAAACTATCTAAAAAGGCTGTAACATGGATCAACGGATAGTTTACCGAACGGTGATGGTAGCTCCGTTAGGGATAATCTAACCATGGATCCCCAACTACAAGCTAAGAGAAACTACATAGACTGCGAGACCGATGATGAAAACATCTAGTCAAGGGCGGCGGTGGACACGGCGGCGATGGTGGTGGAGGCGGCGACGCAGATTGTTGGTTTTCTGGACAGATCTGACTAGATCTGTTTATTTATTTTTGTAAGAACTTGATTGGAGATGGTTGGAGAAGAGAGGCCGGCGCTAACCGGCGACGAGCGCGCCGAAGTCGAAACCTTGTGTCTAATCTACATGGGAGGGGAGATGGGCTCAGATGGTAGAGGTGGGAAGAAGAATCGCCGGAAAAAAAGTAAGAAGAAAACTACTCTTTCTGGAGAGAAGTATGAGAGAAACCTAGAGAGAAGTAGGAGAGAAACGGTTCCTAGACAGAGAAAACTTATTTCTAGAAAAAATTCTTGAGCATCTTTTTTGGATGCGAATCATGCACCTGTTGAAGATTAACACTAACAAGAATTTTAAAACTGAGAAAATGAATTGTAAAGTTGAATTGCAGTTTCACGTTTGTGGTGTGACTACTTATACACAGAGCTGGATGGGTAACCGCTATTATACTAGCTTGGAGGTTAAGTAACCTCTTCTAACTAATTCTATTCTAGAATGTTCCCACTTGATATTTGTTAAGCTATTCGTATACTAATAAACATGTAGGCTTTATGAATAATATTCATCGACATACACCAAGACTATCAACAGTTTGCCATAATTTGATTTAAAGGATAAACAGATGTCCGAGTCGGAATGAGCTAGGCCATATGACACCATGAACCCTTTTAGCTTGTCATACCAGGCCTTAGGCGCCTGCTTCAATCCATACAAAGCTTTAACAAGCTGGCATACATGAGCTGGTCGTGAAGGGTCTTGAAATACCTCCGGTTGATGAATAAACACAATTTCTTGTAAATCCCCATTCAGAAAAGCGTTGTTTATATCCACATGTTGGATGCACCACCCTTTCGTAACAACAATCGAAAGTACAATGTGAAGAATAATTGGTTTGACCACCAGACTATAGGTAGGGGTGAGCATCGGTCGGTTCGGTCCCCGAACCGAACCGAAATAACCAAACCGACCTAAAACTGAATTTCAGTATTTGAGACCGAAATCGAACCGAATGGGGATAAAACCGAATACAACCGAACCGAATAATTCGGTTCGGGTTCGGTTAAAAACCGAATAATCGAAGAAAATCGAAATTCTTAAAAAATCTGAAAATTCAGAAAAATTGCATCTAAACAACAAATATCACATATCTACACATTACATATGCTAAAATAGTTCAAATAAACTAATGAAATTGTTCAAATTACAATTCAAGACTCCAAAGTTCAAATAACAGCAGTAACATCACAAATAAACTGATGAAAATTTTGAAATAAAAGTCCAAAACAACTGATAAAATAACAGTCCAAAACATAGTCAAAAAACAGCTTAAAAAGTCTTAAAACATTCCAAATTTTCATTCCCAAATCCCAAATAGTTCAAAAAACAATTCTTCTTTCATTCCTCGGGTATGAGAGGTAATGGTGCAGGTTGTGCAGCAACTCCTTGATTTCCAGCTACAGTTGGTAGATCTAAAAAAATTAAGAAAAGAAAATATGCTAATACATAAGTATATATTACAATTAACAAGTAACAACATCAAAAAAACTTAGTTACCTTACTCATGTTTCTCTAGTTCTTCCATTAATTCTTCATAACATATAGGATGTGTCGAACGTCGTAGCCAATCTTGCCCACAAATCAAGGCTTCAACTATTTTAGGAGTTAAAGAACTCATAAATGCATCAAGTACTCTACCACCAGCACTGAAAGCGGACTCTGAAGCAACAATTGAAATTGGAACGGCTAAAATATCACGAGCCATTCTTGAGAGAATGAGAATTTTGTTGGAGTTCACCTTCCACCACATTAAAACGTCCAACTTCCCATCTAAAACAGCTTCACTCAAGTAGAGTTCGAGCTCACTTTGTTTTCGTTCAGCTATCCCACTATCCATTCTTAATTTCTTATATCTTGCTTTAGACACCGACACCTCACTATTCTCTTCACCATTAAACACATCACTAGAACTTGATGTGTTATCATTTACTTCATTCACCGACTGATACTTAGCATTATACTCATTGAACACATCAAACAGTTAATTCCTCACAAATTGAAAGATAATACCACCATTTTCAGCCCCATACATCTCACCCAATGAGAACTCCAAATATCCCAACTTGTCACGTGGATCAAAAACATTAGCCCAAAATATGATTTTATTCATTTTCTCCGCATCTCCCCAATATTTATCAAATTTCTTTTTCATAGAATCCCCCAACCTCTTAGTCTCACAATCTGAACTAGCCATCCAATCATTCAAAATGCAACATAAATCACTAAGAGCATCTCCAATGGGGGTGAGAAATCCTAGGTGGATCTCTACCCCTCACTTAAAATGGAGGTATGAAGCATTGTGGAGATGTTGATGTGGAGGAGAGAGAAAGATTGGGGTAGAAATACTTCTACCTGGTAGAAGTGAAAAATTGAAAAAAAAAAGGAGAGTGGACCACCAAAATTAAAAAAATGCCCATGACTTGGGCGGTTGAAGGTCACATGCGAGTGAGTGAATTCAATGTGTTGTCCCAAGTTGATTGAATTCAATATATACGAGTGAAGACAAGTTGATTGAATTCAATATATGCGAGTGAAGACAAGTTGATTGAATTCAATATTTATAGTTGCCAATTTTAAATTTTTAATGCATGCCTTCAATGCAACGTATAACAAAAAATTGATAGACATGCAATTTAATTCAATAGCATGCATGCCTTCATGCAACATATTAATTATACATTTTAACATTAAATTATGATTCAATTTAAAACTATTTTTTACATTGTTTTTTATTTAATTTTTTATTCTCAATTTAGAAAGTTTTAATTCTTAATTTTTTATGCATGCTTAACATCAAATCAGGTTAACTATCAAACTATTTTTTGCATGTTATTTTTCTTTTTTCTTTTTATTCTCAATTTAGAATGTTATGAATCGCTCCATTAAATTTGAAAACAATTCTATCAACATTATTATATTTATGTTCATCTATAAATAGAGTAATAAAAACCATTTTTTTGTATCAATTTTTTTATCTTCCACTATATTTTGTTCAATTATTCAATCAAAATGGATAAAAATGTGTTTTCATATACCTCCAATATTCGTCCACAAAATTTCGACGTTCGTCCTCATAATTTTTCCAACTATCCTAACTTTCCTAATCCTAACACGAACAACATCAACAATCCATCTATAATCCAAGGATCAGTCGAAGCATTCAATCGCTACCTCCAAGCAAGATTTGAGCTTCGTGATCAACATAAGCATCAACAACTCAAATTGGACTTGATAGAGCACGTATGGGCACGATACGGAGAAAATTAGCAAAATTATTTGAATTTATGAAGCATTTAGTTGTTATTTTAATTTATGTTTTCAATTGTTGTAATTTTTTTATGTTGTACTCATTATTCTATTTCTAATAAAATTTTAATAATATTTTGTCAAAAAATATATTAACAATAATTTATTTTCTTAAATTAAATATTAATTATAATATTTAAATTATAAATAATTAATGAATGAATATGAAGAGAATATTGATAGTAGGACCCATCAATTGTACTTTTGGGGTAGAATGCATTGGAAAAGGTAGAAGTTTTTTGAGGTATGAGTAAGAAACTTTTGAGGTGGCACACATGTGGCAAACTTAAAACCCAAAAATCATCACTAGCACTGTGGATGCTCTAATCTCACTTAAAAAGGAGTTAGAAGTGACATAAGATGAACCCAAAATACGCACAGTCAACTTATAAAAATGCTCCAACAAATTAACATATTTACGAACACAAATCCAATCCATAGAACATGGAACATTTAAATCACCCAAATCAACCTTATAACATGGATCCAAGTCATCATACTTCTCAAATGCTCTTTCAAACTTTTCGGCTGTATCAAGCATTTTATAGGTTGAATTCCACCTTGTATAAACATCCAAATACAATGAACTCTTGCTTTCTATTCCCCCCAACTCCACACAATCATTAAATCTTTTTAATCTAGCAGGTGAGATCCTAATGTACCTAATTGCATCCCTCACACGCTTAACTGAAGGGTCAATGTCTTTTAAACCATCGCTTACCACTAAATTAACTACATGTGCAATACATCTCATATGAAGATACTTACCACTTGCAATTGCAATTCCCCAATTCACTATTTTTCTTTTCATAAACTTTATAGTCCCATCATTTGAACTTGCATTATCCACAGTTATAGTAAAAACATTTTTCAATCCCCAATCAAGAAGACAAATCTCTAGTGCTCTACCAAGGTAATCACCCTTATGACTAGAAACAGGCACAAAGTTTATAATTTTCTTATGTAACTTCCACTCATTATCAATGAAATGAGCAGTAATGCACATGTAATTAATCCTTTGCACTGAAGTCCAAGTATCAGTGGTAATGCACACTCTTGCACAATTTATTTTCAAAGAAGACTTCAATCTTGACCTTTCATTAAGATACAATTGATAGCAATCTCTTGACACTGTCCATCTAGAAGGAATACGAAACCTAGGACATGCTTTACTCATAAAATCTCTAAATCCCTCACCCTCCACACACTTAAATGGCCATTCATCAATCACAACCATTCGTACTAAAGCATCTCTAATCTCATCTTGATCAAACCTCCAAGTACTAATCGTAGCACTACAATCATCATTGTTTGATTGCAAATTAATTAACCCTTGACTGGATTTTTGATTATTAGGATTCTTCATGCATATATTTGCGTGATTTTTCAGTGATGAAGTGTCATTTTTTGAAGTATTTGAACAAAAATTTTTGTTACAATACTTACATTTAGATTTGTGCTCGCCCTTAATTTTATCGAAGTGCAACCATACGTTTGATCTTGGTTTTATCGGTTTTCTCTTTATTGGCCTGGAATTCACTACACTTGATGAGTGAATTTGTGGTTGCGTGATTTGCGCCTCAGATTCAATAGCATTGCTTCCAATATCTTCTTGTAGAGTATTTGAATTTGACATCTACATTAATATCAAAATTTTAAAATGAGTACTAATCTGCATAATCTGTAAAAAAAAACTATAACATAAGTGATAAATTAAATAATTTGCCTAATCTGCATAATCTGTAAAAAAAAAAAAAGCCTAATCTGCATAATCTGTAAAAAAAGCATAATCTGCATAATTTGTAAAAAAATCCTAATCTGCATAATCTATAAAAAAAACTATAACATAAATGATAAAAAAAACTATTACATAATTTGCCTAATCTGGAAAAGCCAAAACAAACTACAGAAGCAGGCATCCCAATTTACAATTATAATTATAGCATGTCCGAAACTGTGAATCCTACCTATACATAAACATAAGATTCACAATGCTATTTAATAGAAAAATCATCCTCACAAAACTAATTTACAATTAAGAATTAAACAACATTCAAATAAGTAACATAAGTTCAATTTTACAAATTAAATTGATTTTGATGCCTTCCTATTTCCTAATGACCTTCTTAGGTGGTGTTAGATCTATCCATCTTAAACAAGATTAAACCTATATAATCGACAAACAAGCAAAATCAAGCATCACAACAAATTTTCAAATTACCGAATAAATTACCGTAACAGAAGCAAGCAAATTTTCAAATACTGTGGAGGTGGGTGACGTGGGTTGTCGTCGCCGTGGGCGGACGGTGGCCGACGTGAGTGTTGTGTGTGCCCGTCGAGTCGTACACTTTGATTTTGAGATGAGACTTGAGAGAGTTGAGACTTGAGAGAACTCAGAGAAGACTAAAGAGAGGCGGATTAAGAAATAAGCGGCTGTATTTGGAATAGGAAATAAGGAGTCCTTTATATAAGGTGTTAGGCAGATTTAGGGTTTCCTTTAAGAAAAAAAAGGGCAAATTTATATATGTAAATTTTCGGTTTCGGTTTTCGGATAACCAGAATATTTTTAATTAAACCGAAACCGAATACCAAAATTTTAAAAAATGGCAACCGAAAACCGAACAGAACTTTTCGGTGACCGAACCGAATTCATATATCGGTTCGGTTTTCGGTTAAAATCCGAATATTGCTCACCCCTAACTATAGGTATGAAAATAGTCTACTCCTGTAGTTTGTTGGAAACCTCGTGCCACCAACCGAGCTTTGTATCGTTCTACCGTTCCATCGTTGTTGAATTTAACACTGAACAACCACTTGGTCGTAATAACATTCATATCATTCAATCAAGGAACCAACTTCTATGTTCCCTTTGCAACTAAGGCACTGTACTCATCCTCCATGGCTTTCTTCCAATGTGGGATCACCAAAGCTTGTGACACATTATCCGGTTCAACGAGAGGGGAGACCAAATTTGCAGCAAATAATTTGGGCTTAACAATACCATTTTTCGAGCGGGTGATCATCCCATGAGTGTTTACAATAGAGGCTGGAATAGGAGAGGGAGCAGGGATGTTGGAAATAGGGGACAGTGGAGGGAGTTGTATATTGGATATAGGTGAAGTGTTTGGAAGGGAGTTTGAAGATGAAATATTTGAAGAAGGATTGTTGGGAGAGGGAGTTGAGTACTGTGGAGGAGCAGGTCCTGAAATGTAATCAGGAGAGGTGAGGATACTTGATTGAGAATTTGGGAAAGAGGAGGGGAAAAGAGATGCATAAGGAAATTCACTCTCATTGAATTCAAATGTGGGAGATGTAAATACCCCCCCCCCCCCCAAAGGATGCAAACATAGACATCCCTTGTGTGATGAACTATAACCAATGAAGATACATTTTGTGGATTGGAATTGAAGCTTGGATATATTGTATGACTGAAGGAACGGGTAACAAGAGCACCCAAACACTCTAAGATGCGATAAGGACGGAGATGATCGAAAAAGTAAAAGAAGGATGTATGGAGATGAGTTACGAAGAGTAGGTGATGGTAGGAGATTTATGAGATAAGCAGAAGTTGTGAAAGCATTCCACCAAAATTTCATAGGTAATTTGCTACGAGCAAGCATTGCCAAGCCCAATTCGACCACATGTTGATGCTTACGCTCAACTAAACTATTTTGTTGATGCGTGTGGGGGCAAGAGTGACGTAGAGATATTCCCAAATCTCGACACATGCCTGATAGTACAGTGAATTCACCCCCTATGTCACATTGAAACGCCTTAATTTTCAACCCAAACTGTCTTTCCACCATGTTAATAAACTGAGATATAATGACTGCTACTTCAGATTTCAACTGTAATGGAAACAACCAAGAATACCGTGTAAAATCATTAACAATTAGAAGATAGTATTTGAAGCCATCTAAAGATAAAACTGAAGCAGGACCCCAAACATCCATATGTATTAATTCCAAAGGAGTACAAGTACGATGGTCAACAGATTTAAACGACTGTTGATGCATTTTCCCCAACATACATCTATCACAAAACGAGACAGAATTCCGAACACAAGGAATACTCAAACTATGAAGGACTCTAGTCTCTAGCAAGTGTATCACCACATGGATGACCTAGTCTGTAATGCCACAGTTTACATATCTCATTATTGCTACTAGAAACATTATTACACTCAAAGGTGTGAGATGAGCCAAAGGAGCCTTCAGCTTTATTGAATTCCAGTTGGTACAGACCATCCTTAAGGACACCCTTCAGAAGAACTTTGTTTGTTGTTGCCTCCTAAACAAAACAACGGTCATGATGAAATTCAATGATAACATGATTGTCCTTCAGAAATTGTAATATGCTTAGTAGATTCTTCGTAATGTCAGGAACATGCAACACATTATTTAGAACGACATGCCGAGAATTAAGTATACACGACAATTTCAATGAACCAGTGTGTTTAATATTTGCACTAGAACCATTACCAACCACAAGGTGAGTATTACCTTGGTAAGGAGTGCTTAGATGTAGATTCTCAAGTTGAGAAGTAATGTGGATTGATGCTCCACTATCAACAAACCAATCAGTGCCACCTCCGGAGGAAGTCGAGGGAGATGCTGAGGACGATGGAAAAGAAGAGACATTAGTCTGAGTGTATGAGGGATAAGGAGCTGACCTGTTTTGGTAATGAGTGAAATTAGCTTGTGGCTGGAACTGAGAGAACGACAGGGAGTGAGCAACATTGGACTGAGGTTGAAATCGATTTGGTGGTATGCGAGGATTTGGACGATTCTGAGATGGATCGAGGCCATGAAATGAAGTATCAAAGCATTTGTAGCACTTTGAAGCTATGTGATAATTCTTCCCGCTTAACTGACAAACAATGCGAGGTTTTCCTCCAAAAGCTGATCGGTCGTGACCACGTCCTTGAGATCGAGTGTCACGCTGAGCCACATGAGCAGTAGGAGTAGGGGAAACAGAGGAGCTACCGCTAGATCTTACTGATGAGAATTGTTGCATTGTATTAAAATGTTGAATGCGCATCTCATGAGTATGAAGAATGGAGTGCACCTCCGCAAGACTTGGAATACTGCCGCGCGTAGTTAAACTGACCACTACTGCATCAAACTCTAGTCCCAGACCAGTGAGGATATACAAAACGAAATCATCATCCGTGATCGGTTGACCTGCAGCTTCCAGTCCATCGGCATTCATTTGCATCCGAAGGATATAATCATCAATTGACAGATCATTTTTCTTCAATGTTTGGAGTTCTAGACGAAGGTTCATCGCACGTGCACCTGATTGAGATCGGAACAATTCATCGAACACATTCCATACCTGAAAAGCATGAACACAGCGACTGACATGACCGAGCATTGATTCTGAGATTGAGCTTAACATTCAGCTTAAGAGAAATTGGTCACGTTTGTGCCAAAAAACCGAATTATCATCTGATACATCAACTTGTGGAACATCATTTGATTCACACAGCAAAACATCTTCAAATCCATAAGCATTAACAGTAGCGAGGATCTGAGATCTCCAGAAAGTGTAATTATTTTGATCTAGACGAATGCTCAGAACAATGAACCAAGGAAGAGATGAGGAATTAGAGGTGTTTAAGGTAGACATGATGATCGAAGAGATATGAGGATTGGAGATTTTAGAATAAGAAGAGGAATTGAAAACTGGAATAATGCATCAACGCAGAAATCATGAAGAACATGTAACCGACTCTAAGATACCATGTTGAAGATTAACACTAACAAGAATTTTAAAACTGAGAAAATGAATTGTAAAGTTGAATTGCAGTTTCACGTTTGTGGTGTGACTACTTATACACAGAGCTGGATGGATAACCACTATTATACTAGCTTGGAGGTTAAGTAACCTCTTCTAACTAATTCTATTCTAGAATGTTCCCACTAAATATTTGTTAAGTTATTCGTATACTAATAAACATGTAGACTTCATGAATAATATTAACAACATTAAATAAAATATTGTAATTAATGCAACTAAGTCACCAATTACTTAAAATTCAATTTCACTCTTGCCATTTATACATGTTCCCTTCATGTTTGAGAGTGTTTTTCTATGGTCTGTCTCCCCACTATGTTGTAATCTGTTTTGAAATTTATCTTATTGAATTAAAATGAGTAACCCTTATATTTAATGATTAATTTCATATTTACAATAGTCATCCACAATTTTTCATACCAATAAAAAAAGTACATAATTAAATTACTCTTTTCATAATCAACCTTATAGTTAATTATGTATACTATTGAAATTGGTATCAATTTCAAGTATACCGGCCACCATACAAATCTCATTTACTATTTCACATGAGTTTGTGAAATCTCAACTCAATATTAGTAAAATACAGTTTTGTCTTATGCAGAGGCGAACCCATGCATAACCCCAGGGCCCTGGCCCCCCAACCCCTACCCACCCACCCTATATATATTAATTGTTTTTTAGTTTTTTTTTTAAAAATTAAATAAAATTAGTAATATAATTATTAATAAATTAATTTAATAAGTTATTTTAGTAATGAATTTATTATAAAAGTCAGCTAAAAAAATTCTTACAGTATTTACTTTTGGTACTTATATAAAAATAATTATTTTATACTTATTTATTTTATACGTATTTTAATTACGTTTCAAAATAATTATATTTTTCATGTTTAAACTATTATTGATAAAAAAATGATTTTTGTATTTTAAAATATGTTTGCTATTAACTCATGTTAAGCTCTTAAAACATTAATTAATAGTTTAATTTGTTAATTTTTTTAATTTTAAATAACATTTAACAAAATATATAAATAATATATTCATTGTTCCAATAATTTGAGTGTTCATTTTTTTTAAATATATTATTTTCTTGCAATTTAACATCACTATTTCTAATATATATATATATATATATATATTAGAAATAGTGATGTTAAATTGCAAGAAAATAATATAATATATTCATTGTTCCATAATTTGAATGTTCATTTTTTTTTTCAACATATTATTTTTTTGCAATTTAACATCACTATTTCTAACATATATATATATATATATATATATATATATTCAATTAGTTAGTGTAATAAATTAAAGACATGCATAATGATATACATATTTGAGAAACCTAATCAATAAAAAAAATCCGGTCCCCCCTAACCATGAATCCTGGGTCCGCCTCTGGTCTTATGTAAGAAAATGTCTCACATGATTTCTTTTTCATTATTACCTTTAAAATTAAAGTGTATTAAATCGCCACTCGATAAGAAATTCTCGTAATTAATACTAGAATTTTTGTTGGTGTCAATGGTTTAATTAAGCACACTGATCTGTGCATGCCAATTTGAGAACAATGTTTGCATGCTACAATATGCTTATATGGTAAATGAATGATATTTGAAAATCCAATGGGGTCATATTTTAGGGGATGAAAACACTACAAAAAACGCGGAGTTTGCCGACGGAAGGCTACCGACGGAATCCATTCTGTCGGTCGGACCGACGGATCGCCGACAGAATTCTCGAATCGACTGACTCCCGACGGAATACAAGATCCGTCGGGACCGGCCGACGGACGTCCCGACGGAATTTAGTTCCGCAGCCAAACGGTGTCGTTTCGCCTTGCTTGCCGACGGATTTTTTCCGTCGGTCGTTCAAATTTCGACTGCCGACGGAAATATCCGTCGGTAGCCGACCCGCTTTGACTGACACATTAATATTCGCGTGCTACCGACGGAAATATCCGTCGGTAGCCGCACCGCTTTGACTGACTAATAAATATTCGTGTGCTATCCGTCGGTAGCCAAATTTTTTTTTTTTTATAAGAACTGCCGAAGAGAGGCAGTTCTTCCCCCATAAGGGAAAAAAAAATTTTGCTTTCGTCCCCCTCTCCCTGTTCGTCTCCTGTTCGTGGATTTTCTTGTGCGTGGTGCGTGGATTGATCGACAAAGGGCATTACGATTATCTACTCCAATTTTCTTCAATTTAAACGGTACGTTTTTTCTTAATTAATTTTAATTAAGTTATTGTATTATAAATTGCATGTTAATTATTATAAAATTTCATGTACGTAGTTGATGAATATATATGTATAATTCATTCAAATATATGTTTTTTATTGGTTAATTGTAATTAATTAATGTATGTTAGTTCAAATATATAATGTAGTTTTGTTAGTTCGTTTTGATAATTAAACTAGGTTATTATTGTTGATTAAATTAGTAATTATTCTTATAAGTAGAGGTTATAAATTGCATGTTAATTATTATAAAATTTCATGTACGTAGTTGATGAATATATATGTATAATTCATTCAAATATATGTTAGTACGTGGATTATATATTTTTTATTGGTTAATTGTAATTAATTAATGTATGTTAGTTCAAATATATAATGTAGTTTTGTTAGTTCGTTTTGATAATTAAACTAGGTTATTATTGTTGATTAAATTAGTAATTATTCTTATAATTAAACTAGGTTATTATTGTTGATTAAATTAGTAATTATTCTTATAAGTAGAGGTGTTGTAAATATAGTAATTATTGTTATTGTTTAAATTAAGTAACGTGATTTAAATATGGTAAATTATTGATTTCATTAGTAACGTGATTTTGTTATTGATTAAATTAGGAAATTATTGACTTAAATTACTAAAATGTTATTAATTAAAATAGAAAATTATTGATTTCATTACTATATTAATTATTGACTAATTTATTATACTTTTAAATTTTATTTATTAAAATAGATGAGTCAAGATGCTAGTGGGGCCTCAGGATCTCGACGTAGGAGAGGCTCACTTAGGCCTGTTGAGCCTGCTACGTTGACGTCGTCGGCATCCGTTCCACAGCATTCGCCACCGTCATCTCAGTCGTCGGCAGCTCGTGGACATCCCACGCGTGCCCGAGAAACCAGACTGAGAATATGGATTGAAGATAATGTACAGTAAGTAATTAATTAAATAATTTTAAGGTTTAACAATATTTAATAGCATCAATTTTTGTACGTTTTTTAATTTATAATGTGTTTGTTTCTTAATATATATATAATGTCACAGCTTACTTCCTGGTAATGAGATATCGAAGATTTGCACTGAGGTGATTACTAAGTGCAAGATTGCTGCGAATGCCTACTCTTGGCTGAAGGTGCCGCAGACGAAAAAGGATGAATACTGGGAGGAATTTCAGGTATTTGAGTGCATTCAATTAAATATTAATAAACAATTTATTATATATATTATTTGATAAATATGCTGATCGAATATGTGCAGAAACATGCTTATTGGCATAGGGAGTTTTTTTCGGACAACGATATCCACATGCTCTGGGTATCTTCATGTCAGTCTAGGTATAATGAGATTATGTACACCTGGAGGAATGCTTGGCGTAGTCGTGGCGTGGAGCAGACGACGTTGGGGGTGGACGATGGAGTCGACGTGTGGAACACGTTGACCACGTATTGGAGTAGCCCGGAGTACGTGCGGAAGTGTGCAACTGCTCGAGCCAACCGTAGAAGTGATGTGGGAGGTGGGATGTCAAGGCATCGGGGGGGGGCCCGATCCGCGTATGAGCACTCAATTGCTCTAGTAAGTGTTCACTAAATTTATTTCAATTATTTATATTATAATATTATATAAAATAATTTTTATATGCTCATTTGGTACAAAATAGGAGCGGGATCTTGGGCGTGAACCCACTCACGTGGATCGGTTGAACGTTCTTCATCCGTTTGATCGAGATTCGCAGACGTCCACATATGGACGCACTACTGAGCTTCACGTAAGTTTAATTAAACTGTGATGTGTTTTTTAATATTTAATTAATTAAATGTATTGAACTATGTATTAATTTAATATTTTTGTAATTATGTAGTTGAATGTGAACCGGAGGATTGCAGAGGCGACGACACAGGCTTCTGCTGATGAAGCCGGGCCCAGCGCCGCCCCTCCGCCTAATCTTAACCGGATTTACCTGGAGGAGGCCCCGGCTGATCGAGGACGGGTCCTTGGCCTTGGCCGGATGAGCCGCTCAGTGAGAGCTGCGTCGTCCAGTTCGTCCCAGCGTGCATCGCAGGCCTCTGTATCCTCCACTGCTGTTCCGGACCCGAACGTAGTACACATGATGAACCACTACTTCCGACAGCTAACTGACAGTATGGGTCGATCGTTGGGGATGTCTTCTGAACAAATAAATACATGTTTTGAACAGGCGATGAGCGTTCCCCCTCCGCCTTTCGATGCTCCGGTTGGTCCAGTTCCCCCTCCGCCTTTCGATGCTCCGGTTGGTTCAGTTCCCCCTTTCAATGCTCCAGATGCAGAGGCAGACGACGACGGCTTGGATTTCATTGGTGGTGGTGATGATGAGTTTTTTCCGTATAATGGTTGATGTTTGAACTATTTATTTTTCTGTCGAACTATTTAATTTTCCGTCGAACTATTTATTTTTTCTGTCAAACTATTTAATTTTCCGTTGGACATATTTATTTCGGTTGATCGATGTTTGTCAATGGATTGTTTATTTATGTTATTTTTTTTAATTTATACATAATACATAATTTTTCGTTAGATTTTGGTATAAAGTAAAGTATTTTTTATTTTATTTTTTCGATTTTTATTTTATCCCGCCAATATTACCGACGGAAGTAAATATTCCGTCGGAAATAACGTCTACCGACGATCAAGTTTTATACTATTACACTGTTGGTATCTATGAAAGACAAATATATGGTAATCATGTCGGCACGAGTACTGAACAACAATTTGGTGGGGAACAACAGTTCGGTGGGGAACAACAGTTTGGTGGGGAAGAACAACTTAGGGAGGGAGAACCCAATATGTATCAAACAATGATAATGGAAGCCGGTTTTTCAAATGTAGAAGAGGAGCCGACGGATGAAGCATTTCGGTTTTATGAAATGCTCAAATTTCTCGATCAAGATTTGTATCCGGGTTGTGATTCACACTCTCAACTGTCATTTAATGCCCGACTTATGGCTATCAAGACCGAGAACAAGCTTTCTAACAGGGCATATGAGCAAATGACACAATTATGCAGTGAGATCTGCCCTCCTGAGAATAAGGTGCCTACAACGTATCATCAAAGCAAGCAAATGCTGAAAAATATGGGATTGCCGGTCGAGAAGATTGATTGTTGTATAAACGGTTGCATGTTATATTGGGGTGATGAAGATAGCAATCTGAACATGTGTAGGATGTGTGGTCATCCTCGTTACAAAGAGCCACGTCGGAAGGGGCCCGCTGGTCAATCGAAGCCGTCGAAGAAGAAAGTGGCACACAAGAAGATGTATTATCTTCCAATCATTCCTCGTTTAATGAGATTGTATCAATCTACTGCCACAGCACAACACATGACGTGGCATGCAACAGATTCGTCTTCGACCGAGTCTAGGGAGATGCGACATCCGGCGGACTCGGAGGCCTGGAAACACCTTGACAACGTGTATCCCAATTTTTCTTCTGAACCGAGGAATGTGAGGCTAGGTTTGTGTACTGATGGTTTTGCACCGTTTGGGAGCTTTGGAAAGCAGTATTCGTTGTGGCCGGTGATTCTGACTCCGTATAATCTTCCTCCGTGGATGTGCTTGAAACCTCAAACAATGTTTCTAACTGTATTGGTGCCAGGTCCGTCGAATCCAAAAGATAAGCTTGACGTTTATCTCCAGCCTCTTATAAAAGACCTGATCTTTTTATGGGAAAGTGGTGTCCAAACGTATGATGTGTTCAGAAAACAGAATTTCACGATGCGTGCTGCTTTATTGTGGACCATTAGCGATTTTCCTGCATATTCTATGTTGTCTGGATGGAAAACGGCTGGTTTTCAAGCATGTCCGTATTGTATGGATTTTTCAAAAGCTTTCAGTCTTGAGAAGAGTAGGAAAGTTACATGGTTCGATAATCACCGAAAGTTCTTACCTCGAGATCATCCATTTAGAAGGAATAAGAACAACTTCTTGAAGAACAGAACAGTTACAATCAATCGACCGCCCCTTCGAAACGGTACGTATTTTAATTAATTATACAATTATTTGATCTAGTATAATGTTATACGTATATGTTTTATTAATTTCTTCTAGTATAATGTTACCGTACAGGACATACGTTGTTACATGAGATTCAGTGGACGGGTTTGAAAAAATCTACTGAGGAAAATGCAGCTGAACACAACGGTCGAATCCCAGGTGGATGGAATAAAATGAGTATTTTTTGGGATTTGCCATACTGGAGTTCACTATTGATCCGACACAATTTGGACGTGATGCACATTGAGAAGAATGTGTTTGATAATGTGTTCCACACAATGATGAACACAGAAGGCAAGACGAAAGATACTCCAAAGTCCCGGGAAGAGCTGAACATTTATTGTCGTCGTCAAGAGTTGGAAAAGGATCCCAGTACAGGTAAATATCCGAAGGCTTGCTACACACTGGACAAGCCACAGAAACAACAACTGTGTCGTTGGATTCACGAGTTGAATTTTCCAGACAACTACGTGTCAAACTTGAGTCGATGCGCAGACATAAACAGGGGTAAGGTTTCAGGGATGAAGAGTCACGATTGTCATGTTTTTATGCAGCGCTTGATACCGATTGCGTTCCGAGACGTTGTTCCTCTCAATGTGTGGAGGGCTATCACTGAATTAAGTCTTTTTTTTAGAGATTTAACATCTTCAACGATCAAGATCGATGATATGATTCATTTGGAGCAAGATATTCCAGTGATTTTGTGTAAGTTGGAACAAATTTTTCCACCTAGCTTCTTCAACTCCATGGAACACTTACCCGTTCATTTAGCGTATGAAGCCAGAATTTGTGGTCCAGTGCAGTACAGGTGGATGTACCCATTTGAAAGGTAAACTCTTACATTTTTCATTTTTTATATATACTACATGCATGCATGTTCACTGAATTAAAATATATGTTTTTTTATTATAAATCAGATATCTCCACAACTTGAAACGCAATGCTAAACAAAAGGCAAATGTGGAAGCATCGATTGTTAATGCATATTTGAATGAAGAGGTTGGCATGTTTTGTTCTTATTATTTTGAAGACCATGTCAACACTCGGTTGAGAAGTGAACCACGTAACTACGGTGGTAGAGATAAAGACAATATCGGTGAAGAGGTTGATGGAATGCTGTCTATATTCAAGTCTAAGGGACGATCAATAGGAAAATTCACTGAACGAGAGTGGGAGTCGAACAGAGAGGCAGAAATAGCACAAACGTATGTGTTATTGAATTGTGATGAAGTTCAGCCTTACATTGAGTAAGTATTTCATATTTTTATCATTACTTCATTTATGTAATTTAATATTAATTGTGATTGGATGTTGTGAATTAGGATGTATACTCAAGAACTAAGACGAACAGAACAAAACATCTCAGATACAGATATAGATGCTCGTCTTCAACGTGATTTTGCCCGATGGTTCCAACGTTGTGTGAGTACCATTTCCTTAAATTTTACGTAAATAAATATGATTCATAATTAATGTTAATTATTTGAACTGTATAGGGACGGTCAAACGATTTTGGGAATCGATTCTTAAAGGATCTCAGCAAAGGACCACTACGTCGTGTAAAGACTTACAACGACTATATTGTGAAGGGCTACAGATTTCATACATCTGAGTATGCATCGAGAAAAGCGACTACCAACAGTGGTGTTTGCGTTAGCAGTGCAAACTACAATGCAGATGCAAGTGACTACTATGGGGTGTTGCACGAAGTCGTTGAAGTAGAATATCCGGGATATCCAACAAAGACTGTAGTGTTGTTCAAGTGTCATTGGTTTGATTCAGGCCCTTCAGGAACAAGGATTCATCCGGAGTACAAACTCATCGATGTTAATCCGAAAAGGAGCTATATCGGGAATGATCCATTTGTATTTGCCCATCAAGTATCTCAAGTATACTACTGCAAGTATCCAGTACGATCATCACGTAGTAAAATTGAATGGCACGCTGTTTGCAAAGTAAAGGCAAGATCAATGGTAGAAGTCCCTACAAAGGACAAGAGTGATGAAGATGATTCTCCGTTTCAAACGGAACAAATAGAGGCTAGAACTGAAGTCTTTACGGGAGATTTGAATATCCACGTAGACTTGACGGCTGGAAATTCACAATTGATCGAAATTGAAAACGATAATGGAAATGAGGAAGATGATGAAAATGAAGAGGAAGAGGAGGAGGAGGAGGAGGAGGAGGAGGAGGAGGAGGAGGAGGAGGATGATGATGATGAAGAGGAAGATGAGACAAATAATGAAAATGTAGATGAAGAAGATGAAGAGGAAGAAGATGAAGAATAAATTATATAATGTAAGCTAATTATTTTATTAGATGTACAATTTAAAAATATTTATTTATCATTAAGTTACAACTAAAAATTGTGAAAAGAAATTATTTTTTTGATTTTTTTAAAAATATAATTCGCAAAAAAATGAATATTTTAGTAAAAAAAATGAATATTTTAGTATTTAAAAATATATAAATTATATTACAAATTTAATTATTTAATTTATGTGAATGAAATTAATTTTATGAAATTTTTTTAAAAATAATTAGCAAAAAAATGAATTTTTTACTAAAAAAATATTAGTATTTTAGTTAAAATATGAATATTTTAGTATTTTAAAATATATAAATTATAAAAATATAAATTATAGATTTCAAATTTAATTATTTGATATATTTGAAAGAAATTAATTTTGTGAATTTAAAAAAAAAAATGGGTCGAAAATGAGTACATATACAATTAATACTACAATTACGAACAAGTAACACATCTGTCCGAGTGGTAGGCGCCCACACACCCGGGTTCGATTCCTAGCAAGGCCAGAATAATATATGGTGGCCTTAATAACAGTTCGGGTCGGGTCGGGTCGGGTCGGGGGTCGGGGACCCACGACAATTAATTTTTTTTTTGGGTTGACTTGCCGACGGATAATTCCGTCGGCACTACCGACGGATAATTCCGTCGGCACTACCGACGGAACCCCCGACGGACACCGACTGAATATAATCCCGAATTTAAAAAATATAAAATCTAGATCCGTCGGCAGTTCCGTCGGCACGTACCGACGGAATTACCGACAGAAGCCGACGGATATATTTTTCTTAAAAAAAATGCTGAAATTAAATATCCGTCGGTAAGTCCGTCGGTACTACCGACAGACGGACCGACGGAATTGTCGACAGATATCAGACCCGGTTTCGAAACGGGTCATTCGGACTACCGACGGAATGAGATCCGTCGGCAGACTCGACAGATTTATTCCGTCGGGAATCCGTCGGGACTACCGACGGAAAAAAAAATTCCGTCGGTAACCCGTACCGACGAGTCTAGAGCCGACTGAATTATTCCGTCGGTAATTCCGTCGGGAAACCACGCCTACCGACGACAATTCCGTCGGTAGGTCCGTCGGTAAATCGCTCGTTTTTTGTAGTGAAAAGTCATAAGAATGATCACAATTCAGACTAATTAATATTCAATTGAACGATACAGACAAATTAATGGAAGAATTTTGATCCATAGTCACTGTCTTCTCATGAGTCATGACACCCTCTCTTGTCAGACCATTGAGAGACCATCAAAAAATTTAAATAGCAAATAAAAATAGTTAGAAATTTATGGGAATACAAATAAGGGGCTGAAATAATTGAAATTTAAATATACCTTGTTTCTCATCTCACACTACATAATGTTTCCAAAAAAGTTATCTTCCAGCATATAAGTTGTATATTTTAATTTGCATGATCATGAATTAATATTAATTGGTACAACACTTAAGAAGCATCATATCTAATTTAAATGCAATACTGTTAAATGATGCGTTATTTGACTTTTTTCGAGAAAAAAAAAAAGAAAAACTGACTTAAAAAAACAAAAAAACATTGAAAACATGCATAGGGTAGCATGATTAATGGTGTATAAATTACTCCACTAATAAAGTAGGGGTAATTATTATACCATGATCGATCATGGTACACCAAGAATATTAATTTCATTTTTTTATTTTTTTACATTGACCCCTAAACTTTATTTTTTGCAACTTTTAGTCCACAAGTTTTTGAACCTGCAATCTCAAATCAATTTTTACCCAACTTTTTTTTTTTTAATTGGAACTCAATATAGTGAAATTAATTATTACATAGACTAAAATTGCAAATAACGAGAGATGGCTGATGTTAATATGTACATGAAGAATCAAATTTATAGCCTTATAGGTAAGAATTCTCAATTGAATTTCGGGTAAGTCCATGCATGATTCTGGTGACGCAAACTAGGCTTAATTTGTTTGATTTTTCTTCTTCTTGAAAGCCTGTTTGACTTGAATTTTATGAACTTAAATGATGAAAAATCGGTAATGAATTTATGTTGAATTTGTATGATGAAAATAATTTTCTCCTATTGTTAACCGTAACTCAAACAGGAATTCTATTTCTAATTCACCCTCTCATTAAAAAAAAATAAAAAAAATCCTCTAACTCCAATTTAGAAAAGAAGAAAAAGAAGTCATAAAATGAAAGCAAAAAATCGTGGATTTTAAATTGCCAACTAAAAAAAGAGAAGTTTAAATACTGATGTGAAAAAAGAAAAAAAAATCCTATTTGATGAAAATTTCAAAATGAAACCAATTAACCCAATCCAAATATTTTAGTCGAAAGTAAAATTGTTACTTACATTGGTGCTCTCTTAACAGGATTTCTGGTATTTGGGCAAAGTTATCGTGCCTTTAAAGCCCCAATTCCAAAGAGAAAAACATGGTTTTAGTCAAATATGGTGAACCCCCCACCACACACACATTAGTATAAATTAAAGTGAGCATAAATGAATCATTATTTTATACAAATAATTATTAATATTAAACAACATCTTAATTTTTGTGTAAATTTAAAAGCGATTCACTACTACATATTTGGCCTTGAAGAGCTTTTAGAAGAGCTCTCCAAGTGTGAGCTGTCCAAGCTAAATTGCACTTGGCTCCAAGTGCAATTTAGCTTGGACAGCTCACACTTGGAGAGCTCTTCTAAAAGCTCTCCAAGGTCAAATATGTAGTAGTGATTATGTCTCCCTTTAACATTTCAAAGTGGATATATACTTACTTGACCACAAATCCTATGTTAAAAGCACTCACATGAAAATGTATGTACACAAGAAAGTGTTTTAATGTAATGTAAAAATCAAATTACAAGTTGCCATGTATGTAATGATCATCATCATTACTAATGTAATATTATATATGTATAACAACTTATAAAATAATACTTCCTCCATTCTACCTACATTCTACAATAGATAATGTTTTAGTTTATCTTTTATGAAAAATATCTCAAAATTTGTACAACCATCTTTAACGAACAACATATATTACCTTGTGAAATATTTTTGTTATTATAAAAGTTAGCAACAAGTTGAGGTGAAATATAGTTCATTAATATATTTTATCTACTGAGTAGTAATTAACTGGTGAAAAAAATTAATTAAAATCATTTTGGTTTGTACGGCAGACCATCGATCTCAACTGTTTTTATGTTTAAATTTCTAACCCACTTTTTTAGAAATTAATCAGTCCCTATTTTACCAGTTCAACATCAGTATGATGTAGATAGAAACTTCCAAACTGAATGGGGAGAAGTATTTATTGCCAAAAAATACTAGTATGCACTCGAGTGCATGCTGTGCACTCTAGTTCATGTGCACTTTTCAGTTTACTGACTTACACTTTTTGATAAATGGTGTTGCATAGTAATAATTGAAAAGTGCAACACCATTTACCAAAAAGTGTAAGTCAGTAAACTGAAAAGTGCAACATAGACTAGGGTGCACAACATGCGCTCGAGTCCATAGCAGACCAACCCATTTCAGAATAAATAATTTCGTGTTACCAATGTGCAGGACCATTGAAATTATTAAAAATTAATCAATCTAGAAGGCGAATAAGTATATATACATCAAAGCAATGGTCAAATTTAATCCAATATAACATGCTTATCTATATATATATATAACGAGGTCAAATACTTTGAAATCAAGTATATCAGTATATGTGAAGTCAGACATACATATATACATACTTTTGCATATATATGAAATGAAATTAGATGTCTGACGCCGGTATAATATCAAAGTACCCTTCTTTTTTTAATTACGTACCGTGACCTCATCTTTTTAGTTATCAATATTATTAAGTGTTATTTTGAGTAAAACTTTCAAAAATAAGTGGTGATTTAATTATCACTAAAACTCTTTGTTTATGATGAATTTTTATTTCACATAAACCTTGAAACATTCTTTGGAATATAACAAAAAATTGTATGAGACTAATTTTCTTAAATGTATAATTCTATTTTAAAATAAATTAAGACATAAATAATACTCCCTCCGTTCCCCTATAAGTTTCCCACTTTCCTTTTATGGATGTCCCACAATAAGTTTCCCATTTCATATTTTTCCATTTTTGGCATATGATTTTCTCTCTCCCAATCACATCACTTACACTTTATCTATTATTTTATCATACTTCATCTCACACTCATCTATTATTTTCTCTCTCACCATCACATCATTTGTACTACATCTATTATTTAATCATATTTCTTAATCAAAACAACCAAAAGAAAAGGGGAAACTTATACCGGGACGGAGGGAGTAGTAAAATGGAACTGGATCTCACCGAGGATCTTCCCACCCAAAAGTGCCTCTCCAACAAAAGATTAGTTGACCTGGCAAGAATAGTTAGTTATTTCTGCACAAAATTAAATATAAGGGTGAACTAATTAAAAATGATTTTTCTTTTTAGGCTTTGTTATGGAATTTAAAATTTTGAATTCCAGTATAGGATCTACTTTTTAATTTTAGAAATTTAGATTTAAAAATATTATTCTATAAATTCCTATATAATCTACTAAAGTCAATCTTATTAATACCTACAAAATTTATATAAAGTTAAATTATAATCTATTCAAATTCCAGAACAAACCCATGTCATTACAAATATTAAAATTTTAAATATATAAAACCTTAAAATCTAAATTTCAAAATCCACTTAATCTCAAATCAAACATATGTGACATTGTTTCACAATTTTGTATGTATTCAAAAAGTAGTTTCACAAGAAAGATGATGGGTTAATTTTGTTTTCCACTCTAATTTAAAAAAAAAAATAGAATTAACAAGAAAGATGACGGGGTAATTGAAAATATGTTATGTTGTTTCACAATTTTATATGTATTCAAAAAGTAGTTTTGGCAAACAAAGAAGACTATATATTTAGAATAAAAATAAATAAATTAGAGTCATAAGTTTACAAGTTCCATTAAAATCTTGTGCCGAAAAATTTTCTTTAGAAATAAAATATGGGTCAAAGTAAAAAGGTACACCTATCTGGATCAAATTAAAAAGAGCATGAGAACAAATAAAACGTAAACTGATAAAAAACGAGGATTGTACAAAGAATTATGGCGGATCAAAGACATCATCCAATCGTTCCGTATATGAGAGGACAAGACACATTTCATTGGTGGTGGTGGTCAGCAAATTACAGTGTTTACACTTTACACCCAAACTTTTCTAACTAATTGTTGGGGAAGTAAAATGGAACGACCACTGTTTGTATTTGACCACACTTCATTCAACCTTAGTGCACCACCCCCACCCCACCCCTCCCCTGCCCACCAATTTACTCTAATATTAATATTCTCTACACACATATATATATATATATTCATAATGTTCAATTGCAAGGAAATTATTTCAGTGAGCCAAGAAAATAATTTCATGCTCACAATAGTAAGACTCTGCACAAAGTGATCCTGAAAGCAGGGTATAATAGTCAATTCAATGGCGGCGGCGTTGGCGGGGGATGTAGAATTGTCAAGGACGAGCAGCAGCCGGAGCTGGCGGTCACAGAGCATCAGGGATGTGTGGCAAGGCCCGGCAGACGTTTTCTCGAGGCGGCGCGAGGTGGAGGAGGATGAGGAAGAGGAGCTGAAATGGGCGGCGATCGAGCGGCTTCCGACGTACGATCGGATGAGGAAGGGGGTGCTGCAGCAGGTGTTGAGCAATGGGAAGGTGGTCAACTCCGAGGTGGATGTTGCTCACCTAGGTGCGCAGGATAAGAAGCACCTCATGCAAAGCATCCTCAAGGTTGTTGAAAATGATAATGAAAACTTCCTTAGAAGACTCCGGAACAGAACCGATAGGTACGTTGTTATTAGTATTTTATTATCTGATTTATCGATACATGACATGTCAGGTCAGGTCAAAAAATGATCCATATACGAATTGAATTTGTGAACAGAGTTGGAATTGAGATTCCAAAGATTGAGGTGAGATTTGAAGATGTATGTATAGAGGGAGATGCATATGTTGGAACGAGAGCACTTCCTACTCTGCTCAACTCAACAATCAATACTATAGAGGTATTTTTTTATTTAATTAAATCAACTTTATTTTATTTATTTTTTGAGTTTTCTATACAAGTTTGTGTGTAAATTGGAAAAAATCTGTTGGGTTGATTTTCTAATTCAACATATTACTATATTAGTTAGGTCAAAGAAGCAGACTTATTTGATTTTACATCATAGTATTACATTCACGCAAAGAATCGATGTTACAATTTTTATGTTTCACTTAATGTTCAACACATGTCGATGTGGTGTATATAGTTCATTGTTTTTTTTCTCAGTCCTTCACATGTCATTCATCCACACTATGAAACACAAAGTGTAACACGGTTTTAATTAAATGAATGGTATGGTACACAGGCGGCTCTTGGAATGATCGGGTTGTCTCCTTCAAAGAAAAGGGTGGTAAAGATACTTCAAAATGTCACCGGAATTGTGAGACCATCAAGGTTTGCTCATAAATCTTGCAAATTAAATTTTAGTTTTTAATTAAAAAGAAATTTAAGTGTTTATAATTATATTTAAAATTTCATTTTTAGGATGACACTGCTTCTAGGACCTCCAGGTTCTGGAAAAACAACACTGTTAAAAGCATTAGCTGGAAAACCAGATGATGATATGAGGGTACGTAAGTTAATTACTTATACATAACAAAATAAAAAATATATATGTTTATTCATATTCAATTTGTGAACAGATAACTGGAAAAATCACGTATTGTGGGCATGAATTTCACGAGTTTGTTCCTCAAAGAACTTGTGCTTATATTAGTCAACATGATCTTCACCATGGTGAAATGACGGTTCGTGAGACACTCGATTTTTCTGGTAGATGCTTAGGAGTTGGAACCAGGTATGAAATGCTTGCAGAACTTTCTAGAAGAGAGAAAGAAGCAGGCATTAAACCTGATCCTGAAATCGACGCCTTCATGAAAGCAACTGCGTTAGTCGGACAAGAAACGAGCTTGATCACCGATTATGTCCTTAAGGTCCGTCTGCATTCAATAAAACTTAGTAACATACATATATAACATGTAAATTTGTAAACAGATTCTTGGATTGGATATTTGTGCTGATATTATGGTGGGAGATGATATGAGAAGGGGGATCTCTGGTGGACAGAAAAAACGAGTTACAACTGGTACATATATATATGAATTTAGTAAAAAAGTATTAGTTGTTTCACTAAAAAGTATTTCAGTAGTAATGTGATGGTTCTGGTGATTGAATGTAGGTGAGATGTTGGTTGGACCGGCAAAAGCGTTCTTCATGGACGAGATATCAACGGGTCTAGACAGCTCGACAACTTTCCAAATTGTCAAATTTATGAGGCAAATGGTTCACATAAACGATATAACCATGGTGATCTCTTTACTGCAACCTGCACCAGAGACATTCGATTTGTTTGATGATCTTATCCTACTTTCAGACGGTCAAATCGTGTATCAAGGTCCTCGTGAAAACGTCCTTGAATTCTTCGAGTACATGGGATTCAAATGTCCAGATAGGAAAGGAGTGGCGGATTTTCTTCAAGAAGTGACCTCAAAGAAAGATCAACAACAATATTGGTGTAAGAAGAATGAGCCTTATCATTACATATCTGTACCCGAGTTTGCAGAGGCTTTCGTCTCGTTTCATGTTGGAGAACGAGTCATGGAAGATCTTCGAGTTCCATATGATAAGTCGAGAACTCATCCAGCTGCTTTAGTTAAAGAAAAGTATGGAATCTCAAACCGCGAGCTCTTTTGGGCTTGTTTTTCAAGGGAATGGTTGTTGATGAAACGAAGCTCGTTCATTTACATCTTCAAGACTGCTCAGATAACGATAATGGCGACGATTGCATTAACAGTTTTCCTTAGAACAGAGATGAAATCAGGTGGAATCGAGGATTCTGCAAAGTTTTGGGGGGCGTTGTTCTTTAGTCTTGTGAATGTGATGTTCAATGGAATGCAAGAACTTTCGATGACGATTGCTAGACTTCCTGTGTTTTTCAAGCAGAGAGACTACTTCTTCTATCCGGCTTGGGCATTTGCATTGCCTATTTGGGTTCTGCGTATACCTATCTCGGTTATGGAGTCCTCATTGTGGGTTATTTTCACCTACTACACCATTGGATTTGCACCTGCTCCTGCTAGATTCTTCAAACAATTGTTGACATTCATTGGGGTGCATCAAATGGCTCTCTCTTTGTTTCGTTTCATCGCAGCTGTTGGAAGAAGTCAAGTCGTTGCAAACACATTAGGAAGTTTCACCTTGTTGCTCGTCTTTGTCATGGGAGGCTTCGTCGTTTCAAAAGGTCTGTCTCATAATCTCATCCACTAGTATATATTGTCTGATTTGATTTGAATATATTTTTAATTTCACAGATGATATTCAAAATTGGATGTTATGGGGCTACTACATTTCTCCGATGATGTATGGGCAAAATGCTATCGCCATCAACGAGTTCCTTGCTGATAGATGGAGTGCAGTGAGTCATCACCATCATCATAATCTAATATGCATAAAAGCTGCATTATGTATGGTTTTGTACTAACTGTTTAAATTTCGATTTAGCCTACTAATGGATCAGAACCAACGGTTGGAAAGACTCTTCTCAGTGACAGAGGTTTATTTACAACTGAGACATGGTTCTGGATATGTATTATAGCTCTTTTCGGCTTCTCTCTTCTCTTCAACGTTCTTTTCGTTGCTGCTTTGACATTCTTAAACCGTAAGTAGCAAATTACCTATATTTTGTTTGAACAAAATGATGATTTAGTGCATGTTTTAACTGCATATTCTACTTCATCTCAGCTCTGGTTGATAATAAAGCTACCATATCTGATGAGCAAGAAGAAAACAAGAAAAAGAGGCCCATTACATCAAATGGAAATAGTGAAGGTGTGTTGTTTCTTTCAATAAAATAAAACTAATAGTATGTATTTAGATAATTAATATGTTTCTTGATTATTACAGGTGTTGAAATGGCTAGTACTAATGAACAAAGAAGAGGGATGGTTTTGCCTTTTGAACCTCTATCTCTTGCTTTCAACCATGTGAATTACTATGTTGATATGCCTTCTGTAAGTCTCTCTCTCTCAGACACATACACACACTATAAAACTACTAGTTTCTAAATTGGGAGAAAATGTGTGATATATGTAGGAAATGAAGACTGGAGGTGTAAATGAGGAAAGATTGCAATTACTAAGAGATGTAAGTGGGGCATTTAGGCCTGGTGTTCTTACAGCATTGGTGGGTGTAAGTGGAGCAGGAAAGACAACCTTAATGGACGTTTTGGCCGGTAGAAAAACTGGAGGTTACATCGAAGGATCCATGACCGTTTCAGGCTACCCAAAGAACCAAGAAACGTTTGCTCGAGTGAGCGGCTACTGTGAACAGAATGACATCCATTCCCCTTATGTTACTGTCCATGAATCACTCGTCTACTCAGCTTGGCTACGTCTCGCCTCTGATGTCAACACACAAACTCGAAAGGCAAATAATCTTTTTTACAATACTTGTAATTTTATTTTCTTTGAAACTATTGATTTCATCTGTTTTTTTTCTTCTGCATTTCAGATGTTTGTAGAAGAGGTGATGGACTTGGTTGAGTTGAATCCATTGAGGCATGCGCTCGTTGGATTGCCGGGAGTTGATGGCCTTTCGACTGAACAAAGAAAGAGGCTTACAATTGCTGTGGAGTTAGTAGCTAATCCTTCCATAATATTCATGGACGAGCCAACGTCTGGTCTTGATGCTCGAGCAGCTGCCATTGTTATGAGAACGGTGAGAAACACGGTGGATACAGGACGCACTGTCGTCTGCACAATTCATCAACCAAGTATCGACATTTTTGAAGCTTTCGATGAGGTACATATATGATATAACCCTCTCTGCAATGTGTACTTTTTAGTAAAATAGTTAATACTTTTTAGTGAAACAACGAATATGATAATTCCTTCAACAGTTGTTGTTAATGAAGAGAGGGGGACAAGTGATCTATGCAGGACCTCTCGGTCGCCATTCGCACAAACTTGTCGAATACTTCGAGGTACAATTTTCTTGATCCTTTATGTTTTTTATAAAGCAAAACTTATCAAGAAATTGACATGTTTAAACTATAGGCTATACCTGGAGTTGCTAAAAACAAAGAAGGATATAATCCAGCTACATGGATGTTGGATGTCACGTCCTCGTCCGTTGAATCTCAACTAGACGTCGACTTCGCAGAACTTTACGCAAACTCTACCCTTTATCAGTAAGTTATATATACACTCTTCTTATCCTACCAACATGTAACAATTAATCTTGATTGATAAACTTCAGGGCGAACGAAGAATTGATAAAGGAACTAAGCACACCAGTTTCGGGTTCTAAAGACTTGTTTTTTCCAACACAATATTCTCAATCATTCTTGACTCAATGCAAGGCCTGCTTTTGGAAGCAACATTGGTCATACTGGAGAAACTCTCAGTACAATGCTATTCGGTTCTTCACAACGACGGTTATTGGGATTATGTTTGGTGTTATATTTTGGCAAAAGGGTGATAAGATTTCTAGGCAACAAGACTTGCTGAATCTTCTAGGAGCTACATATGCTGCTGTTTTCTTCTTGGGAGCTGCCAATGCTGCTGCTGTTCAATCCGTCGTTGCAATTGAACGAACGGTTTTCTACCGCGAAAGGGCTGCAGGGATGTACTCGGAGCTACCATATGCATTTGCACAGGTAGCAATAGAGACAATCTATGTTGCCATTCAGACCATCATCTACTCTTTGCTTCTGTACAGCATGATTGGATATGAATGGACAGGACAAAAATTCTTCTATTTTTACTACTTTATCTTCATGTGCTTCACTTACTTCTCTATGTATGGAATGATGGTTGTGGCATTGACTCCTGGCTACACAATTGCTGCCATTGTTATGTCATTCTTCTTCAGCTTTTGGAACTTGTTCTCTGGTTTCCTCCTTCCTCGTCCTGTAAGTATACTAAATTACTAAAACATGCATTTCAAGAAACATATATTACGTGCACTTTTCAATTATAATAATTTACATTTTTCATTAAAAATTGTACTAATACTTACTTGTTTTTCTAATAATATTGTGTTGCACTTTTCATTAAAAATTGTGATACTGAGTGGGTAGAGTAATATTTTGTTGCACTTTTCAGTAAAACTTACATTTTTCATTAATATTGTGTTGCACTTTTCAGTTATACTGACTTGTACTTTTTAATAAATATTGTATTGCACTTTTCATTTATACTTACTTGTACCTTTTAATAAATATTGTGTTAGCACTTTTTAGTTATAATGATTTACACTTTTCAATATAGTGACTTGCACTTTTCAGAAAAAAAAAATTAAAAAAAAAAAAATTCACATTTCGCCGTTAACTAGTAAACGGTCAACTCAGGTGCACATGATGCACTCGAGTGTAGTATGTATATAAGTGTTTACCATATTATTAAAATGTACTAATGTATGTTTTTTCAGCTAATCCCAATATGGTGGAGGTGGTACTATTGGGCTTCTCCGGTTGCATGGACAATCTATGGGGTTTTTGCTTCTCAAATTGGTGATAAAACGGGAAATTTGGAGCTCACTGGAAACACAAGAACAGTGAAGATTAATGAGTTTCTTAAAGAGTATTGGGGATATGATCATGACTTCCTTATTCCAGTGGTGTTTGCTCATCTTGGTTGGGTGTTACTTTTCTTCTTTGTTTTCGCGTATGGCATCAAGTTCCTTAACTTCCAAAGAAGATAATAGTAACAAGATTTTTCATAAATATATTATTTTAGAATGTTAAGGTTTATCTTTGTCATTGAATTAAGTTAGTGTATAATGTATAGGCTTTGTTAGCTGGTGAGGAAGAAGAAAACTTTGCCTCGATCTACAATTACTTTTGGTGTACAATATTATTATCAATTTTTGTTGTTATATTTTATTTTTCAACTTTGAATTTGTATAATATCACTATTCAATCTAATTGCTTATTATTTGAATTATTCAATAATCTATCTTTTTTACCCATGATATTGTGTCATGTAATTTTAATTGTATATTTTTATTTATAGGGTTATACCAATACGACCCTTTATAGGTGATGTGAGTTGGTTCAACTCACTATGAATGTTCAAAGAAAATAATGAGAGAAAATATTTATACGAAATTCTCCAAATAAAGCCTTGTAGTAATGATTGAATCCACGGGTTTGAGCAACGTTGACCTGCAAAATTGGGTTGGAGAGAGCTCTGATAACGGTCTTTCGATGTTCATGTCAATCAAAATTCTAGAAAGAAAAAATATGAGTGAATAAAAGGATTGATAAAAAAATCAAAACTGAAGAAATAAAATCAAAGTTAAAATAATTCAAGAAAACAAGCAAGAATCCAATTAGAGACATCATCACTCGAGAGTCGAGGATTAATGCTTATAAGGTGTTTATAATTGATTTTACAACACTTTTTTTTTTTTTTTACTTAATACTTCTCACCTACACACAGAGTAAATATTACAGTAATAATTTTTAAAGTGCGAGTATGTAAGATGAAATAAATTGTGGTATGAATAATTTTAAACTTATTTTGTTCACCAATCAATTAATTTTTTTAACTTTTTCAATAATCCTTTTTAAATTAATATATAAATATTGTGAAATAATATATAGAGCCTCTCACAATTAATTATATAGTTTTAAATTACTAAATTCAACATAAATATTAAAATTTTAAAACATGATATTAATATAAAACACACTTAGTTAATTAAAAACATATTTTTCCATCCCTTTTGATTTTTGTTCTTTAAGTTTTTAAATTAGTAATCTATATTTTTAAAACTCAGTGTTTTTGTCATTTTACTGGTATATATATATATATATATATATTGTCTGAATTAAAGATTGAACACTTATAATCGAATATCAATGCTATTTGAGTTTTTAGCACAAACAAAATCATCATTACTATCTAATGTATCATCATATCCCGAACAAATGGATTATTGAATTAACATATTTACTGGTAAAAAGGCTAAAACAATGACTTTTGCAAATATATAGATAACTAGTTTCAAAGTCTAAACATTTAAACGACAAAAATAAAAATTGGTACTACTATTATTTAAAGGGCAAAAAAATGTATTTTTACTAAAATTTAATTCTCTGTTTGCCTTGGTTTTTTCACTAGTTATACATATAACTTTACCTAAATTTTAATCTGGTACTTACAATTTTAGCATTTTGATTTTAGTCCTTTATTTTTTTTTTTTTTAAATTAGTCCATTGAACGACTACATTAGGTTTAGGGATGGTTCGATATCGAAAATATCATATCGATATCATACCGATATCGAAACATCATCACATCGTTACTTCCTCCAGCTCCCACCACCTTTTATCTTATTTTTCCTTTAATCTTTTAATAATAATTAATAAATTATACTCTCTCTATTCCTGAAATGTCTCCTACTAATTTATTAATTCTTCATTAAATAACAATGAGTTTGTGCAATTGCAGATTCAATTTCGAGAGCAAAGAGAGAAGAATAATAGAAAATCCATGAATTCTTTTAAAATTTCATCTCTACTCTACCTCTGTCCATGAAATTTCATCATTCAATAATTTAAAATTTTGAACTTCCCTCCCTGCGTTTTTCTATCTTTTTCCAATCATTCATGTCAATTTTAGTTTTTTTTATTCTTCCTTTCGTGTCATCTCACTTTCTATCTATCAAATATCAACAATGCACCAAGTCAAAAAAAAAAAAACAATGCACCAAGTCAAAGGTTAACTAAAGAAAAATTTCCTCAGAATTCAAAATTCAACATATAACATAATTTCCTCAGAATAATTCACAAATAAATTAGCCAGCTAAATTCAAACAACATTGATCAATTATCCAAAATTAGAACATGTGGTAGGAATTTAAGCAGCAATTTTGTACGTACATAGAGAATCAATCAATCTACTTCATACTCTTGGCCAGATTCGAAACACTAGTCATTATGAATCAGGACAAGAGAATGAAATCAAGCAGAAAATTACCACTTCTTACGTACTTCTTCATGTGTAAAACCAAATCATCCACAGATGCTCAGAATCTGCGTTTTGCTCTTCAGAAAGCTTCGTTTCTTGGTATCAAAGTCGAGTTTATCGAAATCCTCTGCAAGTCCCATGTGACCATACAAAAAGTTGTCTTCTCCCTCAGCTTTCCTACAACTTCTGCTCCCAGATTTGAATTGCTCAAGTTCAGCTCTCCCATGCTTAGATTCAACGTACCTCTGGTGCATCCTCTCTGCTTCTTGTAATCCAGAGAGTGTACCGCTGAACTTCACCAGCATAACACTTTGATTGGCCGGCCTCCCATTGCACACCTTAAGAATGCTTCCAAAATCCATACCTACACCAACAAAATTGGCAAATTACAGAAAGAAAGAACAAAGCCCAAAGCTGAAAAAATGAAAAGTTTTCAACACTATGCAAAAGAACACATGTCATTTTTAAATTGCAGAATATTCTCAATGTTATCACATATTAGTAAAACTACTCATACTAGATTCAAAAATAAAAACTTGTACCCTTTCAATGACCACAGATATAAGCAAATTACATGCCAATATAATTGTGGAGCATTTCCAAATGCATTATTGGCACATTATAAAGAAGCTAGGAAAATTTAATGAGCAGAACCTGAGCTACATGTCCTAACTGAAGATTGAGATGAAAACAACCAGAAAAATCAAAGAGAAACATTACATTTGAGCTTCATATCCAGCTTCTCAGTGGATATGATAACCTGTTCATCAGGATTCTTGTTATCTATGGTACTGTTATGAACAATCACAACCGGCGGCCAAATAATGATGTCTTCCTTCATAGCTGAAGTCTCTGCATAACTCATTAACTCACAATGCCATTCACTGCCGGGCTCCTCTGGAATCTTCCATCCCATCAGCACACAAAGTGCTTTGTGCAAGCCCAGATGCTGAGATCTAAGGCCAGCCTGTTTTGAAGTGAAGGCATGCTTTGCCAAGCTTTCTGTTCCTACAAACTCGTCGGAGTTGCTGAAACAACATCCATATTATAAAGAAAACAAATTAACAAATTCAGAAAAGATTCATATAATAGGTCACAGATGAAATTCTAAAACAGAATTTATTCTATAACGGGCACAAAATGCTTAACAACAAACATTTACAAACAGACCCATGATTTAAGGATATCACATAAGTTTTGGAATGGATTAAATCACCTTAAATAAATGGAGTGTATTAATTATGCTCCAGAAAACACGATGATTCTCATTTAGTATAAGCATGCAATGACCAATCCAAGCAAAAAACAAAAAAGATATACAACATGGCATTTAACATCTCACCAACAGGAAAACTAACCACTACACAAAATACAGAAGATAATACGGAGCCTGTGACAAAGAAGTTCCCTAAACCCAATCCCAACTGAAAATGTCTCAATGAGAGAGCACTCTGCAGTCCTCCCAAAGTCATAATCACTGCATGAAGGATATGAACACCAAACTTCCACCGGTCATAAACAGCACCAAACAATTGATCTCTTACATAAACACAAGAGTATTCCTATGTAGGCTTTTCCTAATCCTATTCCTATGATTTTCTAGCAGACAGATAATTCCACATATATCTTATCTTAGGCGACAAGAAAAATGATTTAAGTACCCACATAAGCCATCATGCAGCGTAGGGGTGTAAGTAAGTCGAGCCAACCCGCGAGCTACTCGTGCTCGACTCAAAAAAAGATCGAAATCGACTCACAGTTAATCGAGTCGAGTTTCGAGCTACTCCAGTAGCTACCGGGTTCAAGTTCGAGCTCATAATACTCGGCTCGAAAGGCTCGCGAGCCTAATTGAGCTTGGACAATATTTACTATTTTGCAATTAATATATAATTTATATTTATATACAGGTAATCGAGTCGAGCTCGGGTTTATTTTGCCATTAATTATATTTTAAAAATATGTTTTACAATTAATTTTGAAAATTAAACCGGTAATCCAGTCGAGTCTAACCGAGCTTGAGTTTATCGAGTCGAGCTTGAGCTTTAAAATTTAGGCTCGATCGAGTCGAGTTTCGAGCTCAGCACTACTCGGCTCGACTCAGCTCATTTACACCCCTAATGCAGCGCCATAAGCACAATGGCGAGGCTGGATTTTACGATCTTTCTACCACTATTTTAATGATATTAGTGGCAACTTAACATAATAAAAATTTCTGCCATTGCTTCAACCAACACAAATTTTGTACATCCAAACAGGAATACCAAAATACACATACACATCCTTCCTGAAAGCACATAGCATAGCTGATTTTTTTCCAACTTCAGCTACTTGTTCTTCACCCTTTCAATTCTTCAAGTAAATAGGCATTAGGACTTCAGATCCCAATTTCCCTTATGCCATATAAACCCCCCCCCCCCCCCCCCTCCTCTGAAGGAAACGCGTACCTAAGTATTATTCTAAGACGTGCTCATGAGCAATAACCAAAAACAGCTTATACTAATGCTGATTAACAGAACCCTTGCAAATAACCAGCAGTAAAGTGCTGAAATTCTGTTGCAGGGAAAAGTCAGTTGTCAGAAAAATGGGGAGCTCAAATTATTATTTTGTACTTTCCCACAACCAAGACACAGTTTGCTCAAATTCAATTTCAGTGATCTTCCTCTGGGATTGCAGTTAGAGCATGTAAAAGGTTCGACCAATGCAGATCATTACCACAAATTCCGAGAGAAGCTTGAGGTAACTATCTCAAGCAAAGGAATGACATGAGATCAGTAAAAGAATACTTACTAGACCACAATAAAATATTAGTAACTTCAAGAAAAAGGGAAGATTTATAGCTCCATCTATGAAAACAATTCATGATGTAGAACACAGACCTGCCGCAAACAATGCACTTTAAAGTACTTGTTTTTCCTTGCTCCATATATTTTTTTCTCTTTATGGGTGTCTCATTAATTTGTTTGAGGAACTTGAAAAATGCGCTTTGCACCAGTTGCTTAAAGTCCTCCGACTTTTCAGGTGGTTCGGACTTTCCTATATGTACATGATCTCCCAGGTGGTCTCCACCATGATCTTGAGCATTTCCATCTGAATCATTTTCGTTGTTCTTCACTATGTTAGAACTCCTTTTTTTCAGCCATGGTGGTAGAGCTGCATGTTTCCTTTGTTGAGCAGGTGCTAATCGCTTCATTACAGAAGGTTTGCTTTTGTCTACTAGGCGTTGTGACACATGAAGCTTTTGACGAACAGGCCCCAACCTCTTCTTTATATCCCTGGAATCGGATTTATGGGGCCTGACTGACCGATGTGGGTGGAATTTTGAAGAGGATGGTTGGTCTTTCGACGTCTCACTCGATACCCTCCATGTTTTCACATAGTCAGATCTGCTTAATTTGGGTTTCTTTGACAAATATATGGGATCAACATCTTCCTCATCTAATTGGTTGTAAATCCTACGAGAACCATTTCCATCTGTTGATATTCTAATCCCAACATCACGCTCATACAATATCTCATCACTAAAACGTTCCTTTCTCAGCCTCCTCTCAGCGTGTCCAACCATGCTCAAGTCTGCCATAGGCGACCTCTTTCTGGGGCTATCGTAAAGTTTGTCAAACGAAGGGTCATATCCTCTTAATTGTGAGAGATCAGACCTTTCAAACTGAGACCAATGCCCACCATCCACATCAACATGACACTCTTCTGGTTTAACACCGCGATATCCGGAATATCCTCCTTCGGTAACATAATTGGGTCGAGAACTTCCAGTGCCCAGCATATCCAAATCTCGATCTCCCAAATGTAGGGCGTCAAATTTATCGTTTCTAGACTGCACTCGAAAAGAAGGATCTTGGCCCCATAGTCCATCACCCCCCATATGACTTTTACTAAAACGTTCATCGACTGAACGACCCAAAAGATCAGTTCTTGGCATATGTTGGTCTCCATAATCTCCTTCAAAATCATCGAGTCTACCCATACTGTCTATTACAATTCTACCAGATTCTCCATATGGCCGATCTACCTGCCTTTCCTCAAGCAGCTCAATAAGTAACCCAGAGCTGCTCCTTGTACCTCCAGATTCTCCTGGGAATACATTTTGCTTCTTTTCACTATATCCATCAAAGGGCAGAGAAGGTAGGCCACTCCCTCGTCGAGTCAAATCTGATGACATATGAGGAGAGTAACCTGGAAAGCCCTCCCTCAAAATGCCCAATGACGCTGTATCATAATCCTTAGACCGAGATGATGATAACATATAATCAGAGCCATCCTTCAAATAACCTCGTGAAAACAGGAGGTTGTCTTCCTCCTTGAACTTATATGTTTCTCCTTTCCTTGAACCCAAAAATTTATCCTGGAAAGAAAAGCCATCATTTTTCTTTTCAACATAATTGTCTTCTCGATCGTGCAATCCATCTCTTCTCTCCAAATGAAGCTCAGTACGATCAGAATATCTCTGTTTGTCATTATCAATATTCAGATATCGTGATGCCACAGATGATATGTGGCTACCACCATCAGTCAATGTGTATGAACGAGGGTACATCCTTCCTCCGCTCTCATATTCTATGGGAGCAGGCTTGGCACCATCCAAATACTGTGGTGCTAATAGTAATCGAGCTCGATCTGAAATCAAATAACGATTTTGGGAATAATAATCTTTCTCTTCGCCTATTCTACTGATATCAGTATCGCCAATCCCACGGGAGTCACGAGTGAAGCTGCTACCTTTCGTGCTGAGATAATCAATTTTTTTGGGTCCATCCGAAAGTGGATCATACTTAAATTTCGTGAAACTCAAATCACCATGATATGAACCCTCATATAATCCCTTCGATCGATCAAAGCTAACCTCATGTTCATACTTACCTTCACCTCCATCTTCATAATTAGGATAACTTACAGGTCTATCAAAGTTATCCATTTTTCCAATCCTCCGAGGACTCTCACGTTCCCTGCCCCCATCCGCGTACCTATCTCTATTTCTATAATCATATTCAGAAAATCTCGAAGCGCACAGATTGGAATCTCTATCCAACTGATCCCTTTCCTCAATCCTCCATGCAGTGTTAGCCTCCCCTGAGTATTCTTCCGTGTCATTCCGACGATAATGCGGAAGCTTGCGATGCCTTGAAGGACTAAAATCCCCAGACGTTGGCAGCGGACGCCGCTGAGGCGACGGCGACCGTCCGAGAGAGTCGACTCCATATCGCCTCTCCCTCATCGATTCAGTAAATCAATAACAAAAGCTTACAAAATCTACGTTAATCAACTAGTATCTGATTCAATAATGAATCGGAATATAAGAGGGGATACAACAATAAACCTAAGACCTCCCGATATTAATTATTAGAACGAGAAATTCAAACTTATGTGCCGAATCTCGAACCCTAGAAACCCATTTCCAAATATTTTGAACAAAATTACATCATCGCCTGAGTTTTTTTTACTAGAAATATATTGATTGATAATCGGATTCAGCAAGAAAATCCAACCTTCGAGGATTGAGAAGCCACTTCCACAATGCGTTTCAAACTCGCTTCAATCTGCAGGTGGATACTGGGTTACGATAATTGGGCCGAATTACGTGATATTCGTATGTTATTAACGGAGCGATAAAGAATTTAAGATAAGGAAGTTTTACAAAACAATCCAATTTTATAAGTAATCTTCAATTTAGTCCTCGTTCCTTTTACTAATTGTTTTGGGGCTCTTTTTTCTTGGTTTTCAAATTAAGGTCTCAGTCCAACATTTAAATTTTAAATTAAGTTTAATAAAATTTGTGTGGCAAAAAAAAAAAGGAAAATATTGTTATGGAAAAAAAAAAAAAAACCCTAGTTAATAGACCTTAACATTCTAAAATTATTACGCGTCAATCTCCATCCATTCTCAATATAAGACAAATATCTAACACTAAGATATTCTCGTGTTAAAAAAAATCATAAAAGACAAAGATTCTCAAGCTCAAAGATTCAAGGACAAACCAACATCACCTCACAAGGTCATACACATAACTCGATAGAACCGCACAAAGACGTAGAAAAACTCATATTTGGCAAGCTAGAGGATGAAAAAAACAAAATGCAAATAAGACATAAACTAAACAACTAAAGATCTAAGAACAAGGAAACACCTAATTAAAAACAACAGACTAAAAATAAAAACTAAGGAGTCAACGAATCGATCTATCAATCAGTCACCGCATAATCGGTGTCATTGAAAAGATCGGATCGTTGGCCCGAACATCTACGCCAAATAAAAGCTCATATAGATCAGAGTTGAAATCGAAGCTACTGCATTAAAAAAAAAAAAAAGGTAACAGTCAGTTGGACAGTCGATAATTAGTAGACGACAGCTTTGCAGAACAACTTGCACGGTCAAAAGGGAATAGAAAAAAGGAAGGAGGATGAGGTGGTGATTCTTTGTGAGAGGGATGGTGGAGTATGTGAAAAGTTTATAGCCCCGTTAATCTAAACATGTTAATATAATTAATTATTCTTTGTTAGGTAGATGAATATCATTTGGGGCAAGAGTAAATTTATTTACATGTTGGTTTGAATTGAAAAATAAATGACGTTTTGTTTACCAAATTTTAAAATTAGAATAAAATTTCCAGAAAAGAAAAAAACAGTTACGATTTTATTTGCAATTAAACCTTTATTAACTGTATTAATTACCAAACGGATTTCAAATCTATGAATTACAGTAGAATAATTCTTTTATAAATCACATTGAATCCCAACCAAAGATTTTAAGCGGATGAATTTAAAATCTATAGATTCGGTTGGAGAAATGAGTTTTTTTTAATAATTTTTATTATTTAATTGATAAATAATGAGGGTGTAAGACACTTGTCTTTGATCAATTAATTGAAGACATGGAATTTAATTTTCAGAAAATTAAGTATGAAATTAATATACGAAGTTGAGACGTCAAATGACACTGTATAGATTAAAGTGTTACATTGTGATAGTGTAGTAAGCATATGATATCTCACATTGCTCAGGTTTGGGTGCGCCTTATCGGCTTTCCGATTGAACTCTGGCAGCCAACGGTTCTCTCGGCTGCAGCCTCAGCGGTTGGCACGCTCATCAAGATGGACACTCACACATCGGCTAAAACCATGGCACAATATGCTAGAATCTTGATCGAGGTGGATATGAAACAACCTTTATTGAAGCAACTAGTCCTAGAGTGTGAGGATCAATCTGTGATGGTGGAAGTGCTCTATGAACAACTTCCGGAGTTTTGCAACCACTGTAAGGTGGTTGGACACATGTATGCACGTTGCTCTAAGGGACATGCCCCGCCACCCACGAACCCACAACCACCTTCTCGTGACGATCCCCGTGGTAGGACTCGCCACAGAAGAAGGTCGAGGTCTTCCCCTTCGGATCTCCGTCCTCGACCGTCCCCACATGATCCCACCTCGGCTAGCGTAGTCGATCCGGTCCCAATTAGCAACTCCTTCTCCAGCCTCGACGATCCATGCATGGATGAGCCCACAGACATTCTTCTGGAGCCTGCGGCTGAGGCAGTCAGCAACAATCAGGATTTGGAGGCTGGTGCATGTGGGGAGCGTATCCTATCAACAAATCTCGGACAGCGCTATCGATGATTTCGAAGCTAGAGCCTGCGCAGACTACACTGTCAGATCTTCGGCAGGGATCGACAATGATATGACCCGAGTCTCAATGTTCAAGTGACAGATGGTGTGATACTTTTGACCCACCATAGATCCCTCATCCTGTCTCGGGTTCTCATTTGATCAGTTTTTTCGAACTTTTTAACTGTTTTACTTGATAGGTGACTTTCAGGGGTGTACCAATCTCGATGCACCCGGCCTCTGGTTCGGATTGTGAACTTATGGCTTCTATATTTTCTTTTTTCCTTTTAATTCACAACCTTTTATTGTCATATGATACCTCACATTGATTAATAAGAGTGTTATTCTACTCTCTATTAATATGAGTTTGTTAAAATAGTTCAAATTATAGTGACTAAGAAGCAATCTAGTAGACTACACATGCTCATCTAGATGTGCCTGAGTGTGGGTCTTGGATCATGACAATTAACAATTGTACTTTTTGGAGCCCACTTCTATTTATTTTTTTTGGGTCACAGTTATTTGCCCTCAAACATTTTATGTCTTCACCCTCCGGATGATTTCACCTCCCATGAAATACCAAAAATAACCTTCTCATTTTTCCACTCTCATAACCATTAAAAATACATTATGACTTCACTCACCCCCATTTCAAAACAAACCCCACCTCCACAATTAAAAATACATTATGACTTCACTCACCCCCATTTCAAAACAAACCCCATCTCCACCCCGATAATTTAAGGTTTAGATGGTATTTTGAGTTTAGGGAGTGGGAAGGAATATGAAAAGTCTGTTTGTTTTTGTGTTTTGATGGGGGTGAACTCGACACACCAAAGTAGTATTGTCTTTTTAACTATTACTTAAAAATATAAATTTGGGTGGGGTAAAGACATAAAAGGTTTGGGGGCATTTAACTGTGGCCTTTTTTTTGTGCTTGAAAGGTTGGGCTTGGTCCATCAGTGGAATTAATCCAACCCAAGAGCCAATAAAAAGGTATGGAATATAAAAGAAAAAAAGAAAACCTAAAACCATAAGCTCACAAGTCGAGCCAGAGGCTGGAGTGCCGTTAAAACCTTGTCTGGGAAAACCCTCCTTAGGGACAAAACCCAGGCGAAGGAAAAAGGTAAACTCCTCTAACAATCAATGTCTGTAAAAGACGGTATACAAATCTTTATGGAAGAAAGTAAGTAAGAAATCTGGAGGATAGCCCCTCCAAATGCAGTTGATCTTCATCTTGGCCACTGCGTCAGCCGCCTGGTTGGCCTCTCTAAAAGTGTGAGAATACCGAATGTGCATGTCTGTGGTAAGAGGATGAACCTGACTCCAGAGACCCTGCAGACGCCAAGGGATAGAAGGAGTAGAGCTCATCAAAGTGATGACTGTCAGACTGGAGTCTGACTCAATCCATAAGAACCGCCACCCTTGGGCATGGGCATACTGAATAGCAATGAGTGTCGTTGTTAACTCCGCCTCAAAAGGAATGCCCCAACCAAGATAAAAGCCCATTTTGTGGCTGGCCTAAGGCCAGAGTATTAATTTGGTGCAGCCCGTGAGTTGACCCGACCAATTAATTCTCATAATATTTGAAACTTTTTTTTTTTTTTTGAATAGTCAATTCTTTGTATATTGCAAAATTGAGAAAATGGGTACTTATTCCGTAATATACTACAAAAGTTTGGAAACAGAATTGAAAACTTTTATGAATCATTTGTAATACGAAAATATTTTTTTGACGGGGAAAATAAACTTCATTAATTAGAAATGTTTGGCATTTGCCTTACATCATTGAGAACAAGAGGGGTACAACTAACATGTATACTATCAATCCATACTTCCTCATATCCAACAAAATGTCCCAGGTGAGCTAAAGAGTGAGCCACCTTGTTTACATCCCTATTGGTGAAAGAAAACGTGGAGATGTTTGAGGTCTGAACCAGCTCCCACAAATCTTCAACAATCATCATCACGTGCATGTCCGACTCATTTTCCTTCCTAAGGGCTTTGATCAAAATTTATGAATCTGATTCCACCTCCATGTTATTGAAACCATACCCTTGAGCACGATGCAGAGCATAGCGGAGGGCAAGAGCTTCAATCAAGGAACTACTCCCATGGGCTTTTTCTCTCTTGGAGCCTGATGGAAGGACCTGTCCTGCATTGTTACGGATGACGAACCCAAAGCCAACAGATCCATCGTGGAACAATGTCGCATCCAAGTTAATATTGCACCTGTTCGGTGGAGGGGACTGCCATGGTGTTTTATGTTTCCTTGGTTTCCTCCCCCGATTAGCAATGGCCGACGCCGTCTCGATGTCGCGAATTGTCCTCAATGCCCTATTGACGTTTGCCTCCGGGTCGATGCTCCGATGCTCAAAGAGGAATTTGTTCCTGGCGCTCCAGATATTATAAGCAATCACAGCAAAGAGATCGGTCCCCTCCCTCGGGAGATTTTCTAACATATCACCGAGAACATGCTTAAAGCTCCAGTTTCGAGGCCTGAAAGTCGATGCGGATTGGTGAAAGACCCCAGGTCTGCTTTGCTGCTGGACAGTGGAGAATGACATGCTCCACACATTCCTCCGTCTCCCCACACAGGTTACAAACACACAATCGATTCTCATACCTCTCCCCACCAAATTAATCTTTGAGGGGAGAGCATTGGCACAGGCCCTCCAAATAAAATGGCGCACACTGAGGGGAATTCTGAGCTGCCACACCTGATTCGAAAAGGAGGTCGTTTCACTGCCCGAAGCAAGATTCAACCCTCTTTTAGAAAATAATTTCACAGCCATGTGATATACCAATTTCACCGTGAAACGACCATCCTTTGAACCCGTCCACATCCTTCGGTCTGGGACGTCCCGATCACTAAGAGACATCCCCATAATGGCAGCTGCGTCTGAAGGTGAAAAGAGACGATAGACCTGCTCCGTCTTCCACGTGTGAGATGCCTGATCGATAAGCTCAGCCACCGGCAACGGCTCGCTTCTGTTTGTTTCCAGCGGGGTCGGTTTAAAGAAGGAGTCCTTCCAAATCCATCTGTCCCGAAAGCAGTCAACTTCTCCACCATTTCCCACCCTCCAAGCTGTCCCATGACACACCAGTTCTCTAGAGTTAATAAGGCTTCTCCAAATGTAACTCGGTAGGAACCCCATTCCCGCAGATTCGATTTGGCCTCTTGGGTGATACTTGGCTATTAGGATTTGAGCAGCGAGGGAGTCAGGGGACTGTGACAGCCTCCAGAATTGCTTGGCGACCATTGCCATGTTGAAATAAAAAAATTCACGGAAACCCAGGCCACCCTCTCTTTTTGATCTCATAGCTTTGTCCCAACTTGCCCAATGAACTTTTCTTTCGCTGCCAGTCGCGCCCCAAAAGAATCTTGCACTAATCAGCTCTATTTCTTCGCACAGAGAGCGAGGGAAGAGAAAGCAACTCATGGCGTATGTGGGGATAGCTTGAGCCACTGATTTGATCAAGATTTCCCTTCCGGCTTTTGATAGAGACTTCTCTTTCCACCCCTTGAATCTACTAATGACCCTTTCCACGACCACCCGAAAGACCTGGGCTTTTGATTTTCCAATAAGAGTGGGGAGTCCCAAATACTTCGAGTAACTGCCCACAGTTCTTGCTCCCAACTGTCTACCAAAATCATCTCGGGTGGCTGAGGAGATGTTCCCGCTGGACGTCATCTCAGATTTATCGAGGTTAATCCGCTGCTCCGAAGCATCTTCGTAGGTCTCAATAATTTCCATGATTTTGTTTACCTCTCTTTGTAATGCTATGAAGAAAATGATGATATCATCAGCGAAGAACAAGTGAGAGACCTGGGGGTGCTCTTCTCGTGACTTGAAAGATAATGATATTACCATTTTCTTCGGCTCGGCGAATAAGGGATGAGAAACCTTCTGCACAAATTAGAAACAGGTAAGGAGACAGTGGGTCCCCCGGTCGAAGTCCCCGTTGAGGGGAAAATGAGGGGGAAGGTTGACCATTCACATGTAGAGAGTATGACATAGTATAAACACATCGAAGAATAAGATCAACCCAATTCTGACAAAACCCAGAGTTAAGCACATATCTTTCAAGAAACCCCATTAAACCCTGTCATAGGCTTTACTCATATCAAGTTTTAAAGCTAGAGAGCCCTTCCTACCCAATTTCTTTTTCCTCATAGAATGAAAGATCTCAAAAGCAATCAAAGCGTTATCAGTGATGAGCCTATTGGGGATGAACGCACTCTGATGGGGGATATTATTTTATTTATGACAGTTTTCAGCCTATTCGCGATGGTTTTAGTAATGACCCGAAGAATGACATTACACAGACTAATCGGCTTAAAATCCTTAGCCGACTCGGGGGACTTAACTTTAGGGATTAGGACTATGAATGTGTGATTAAGGGAAAAGGGATCATGGCCATTATTCAAAATGTCAAGGCATGCAGAAGTAAAGTAAGAACCAACAGTTTGCCAGTAAGATTGAAAGAAAAGAGGGGGCATACCGTTGGGTCCCGGGGCCTTCGTCGGGTGCATCTGTTTAAGAGCATTTTTAACTTCCTCTGTTGTGAATGGTCAAGTTAGGGTCCCGTTCATCTCACTAGTGACCTTAGCCCGCACGAAGGAAGTAAGTTGGTATGTTGCTCTCGGTCCTGGTGAAGAGAAGAGGTTGATGTAGAAGTTACGGAGCTCCTGGACAATATTCTCTTCTTTAGTGATCCACTCTTCCGTGTCGTCTTTGAGTCTAACAAATGAGTTTCTTTCTCTTCACTGGGCAGCTTTCTTATTGAAAAGCTTGTATTCTTGTCACCATTGATTAGTGTGAAAATTGCTTGAAATTCATGTGTATATTTTGCATAATTTTATAGAGTTTCATTGCATTTTTACACTATATTGACTAAGTGCACTTGATTTGGAGAAAGGTATGTGTTTTACTATTTTTATAGGAAAATGAGCACGAAGCAAATTATGTGCCTATATGTCACTGTACTGGAGAGATGATTGCACCATTGGATTCGTCTTGAAAAATAGAGTGGATTGAAAAAAAGAATCGTGTCAATCAGAGGTCGCATTCAAGAATTATGCACAAAACAAACTCAAGGGTGAAACTCGGCCGAGTGTGCAGTCCCGGCCGAGTTGGAACAAAACCTGCAACTCTGGAATTTGTGATTGACTCGGTCGAGTGAATAGTCACGGCCGAGCACTTGGCTAGCCAAAGACGTGGCCCAGAATCATGGCCATCCCAAGGCCCATCACCATTATTTATGCGGCCCAGTATGTAATGCATGGAATCAAGCAAGCAGGCTACTCCAATTTCTTTAAAATCAACCAAGCTAGCAGCTGAAGGAATTAAGCCCACGCACATTTAATTAATCTTGAGGGCCCACCATTCACCATATCCAGTTAAACAACCCCACATCCATTTTAATTAATGGGGGAGAGATACGCAGAACAGGAGAGAGGATTGGCAAAAACAGGGGCATCTTCCATTGGGGGAGAAATCTCTTCTCCTCCCCACCACTCCACTCAATAGATTAGTTAGTTTTAATTGTTCTTTCATTTCTTAGATAGATTTTAATGTAGTGTTTCAATTTAATGTTGGCATTGAAGATTTTGAAGACTAGAGGTGATATTTTTCTTATTGCAAATTTAATTTGGTAATTTCATTTTCATTCATGTTTTGTAGTTTAGTTTACATGAGTTTTATTCTAGTTGTTAATTTAGACATGGGTTAATCTCCAATTGCTTTGGGTGTTGATGTTTTGATAAGAATTTAGTGTAAATTGTGGATTAATTGCATGATAAGCTTATAATTTTGGTGTTTAGGTTTCTAGGGTTGTATTTTGGATGATTCATTTGGTTGATTAACCCTATTAGCAAGCATGTTCGATTATGTTTATTGCAACGAGAGTTGGGTAGCATGATTGGGAGTGTGAGTGTGAGCTTTGATCAATTGAATAGAAGTTAATTAGTAATTAGCTCACCCGAGAGGGGTGTTAATGGCTAGACCGACAACCTTAGACACTAAACGAGTAGAGGTCGTCTAGGAGTTTGGTGAGAGGGCGTTTCATAAGCATTAGTAACCGTGTTGAAAGTGCTTATGAAACACTATCTTAGGGGCTTATGGTATTTGGTTAGATCCTATAATTGCTAATCAATGCACGATGTTTACCTATGCCTTTCGAGGGGGTTTGCACACTTATGTGATAGCCTTTAGCTTAACCAAAATTTGTAGTAAAATCATGTAATTGGTTCACTAGTTCACTTAATTGCTCACAAAACGGAAACACCCGAGGCAATACCCTTTCCTTGCACTTTCATCTTTTTGAGAGTTAGTTTTAGTTGTTTGCATTAGTTGTTTATTTTCTTAGTTGGTATTTGTTTTATCCTCCTATTTAGCTTCTATAACACCATTTTAACTTATAGTTTCGGGGCTCCACATTCATTCAACTAGGTCCTTGGACGATAACTACTAGGTCGTATACTTACTCAACTATAACGAACCCATACGCTTGTGGGGATTGTTATTGTTGTACTAAAAAGTGTGCAAAATACGAACCAGGTCAATGGCGTCTTTTAACCACATTGCTCGAGATCATTGGTACCACCAAATTTTCTCATTTTTCACGAGATCCTTGGTTTCGTGTTTTAGGCGTTTGATCTCAGCAGTAACCTCAGTCGTTTGCTGCTCACATTGCAGCCTCTCAATTGCTTTCTTATTCTCAGAAATCTTTCTGCTAACATTCCCAAAAGTTTCCTGTCCCCAGTTTTTCAGCTTTTCCCCACACCTTTTTATCTTCTCTTCGAAACTAGCTTGGATGGAGTTCCTTTCTCAAGCTCTTTTAATGATATCTCCACATTTGGTGCTCTCCATCCACATTTTCTCAAAATGAAAGAGTCTCACACTACGTCTTCTACCCCCTGCCGCCCCAACAAGAAAAGGGTTGCTATTGATCACGATTGGTGAGTGGTCTGAATCTAGTCTGATGCGGTTGAGTGATATGAAATCTCTTCATTTTCGGACTCATACTCTACGTCAACCTCCACTTCTTCCTCATCGGATAAGAAATCATCATTGTCAAGATCTCTAAGTTGGCCTCCCTCCTCAACATCATCATCAACCGATCCAACCCCATCAACAATCCAATCTTGAACACAACTTGGATCATCTCTTGCTAATAAAACTTTCACATCTGTCCCCATTAACTTCTTGTGTTTGTTCATCAATTTTGCATTGAAATTGACATACACAAGATTGTTTAATCGTTCGGTTAGAAGTTTGTTTCTCTTCTTTGTGTGTATCTAGAAATTAACAATAATTAAAAAACTCTATTAGAAATAAGAAAAAAGATAAAGAGATATAAATAAAGATTACTAACCCCTTCAAATGCACTCCAATTCCTTTCACAACCCGATGAACTAGTAGTCAAAGAAAGTATTCTCATGGCAAGCCTTCGCAAATTAGGAGTGTTGCTTCCATAATTTGCCCACCAATTCACTACACAAAAAATTAATATATATAAGATTCGTTATTTAATATTTACACAAACTTAATTAATCAAAATTTAAAAAATACAAAATAAAGAATTATTTACCTGGATCAAACTTTTCAAAGTTTTCATCCTTCATGCACAAGCTAATCGCACACTCGTGAGCAAAAAGAGATTGCTTACTCTTGTACAGTGGCAGCTCCTCTTGCATAATTTTCATTTGCATTTCGAGATTTCCGCGAAATAGAACATCAATACAATCAATGACTCCAATTGTAACTTCCTCATCCAAATGAAGTAAAGGATCACGATAATGGTAGAATGGATTTAAGAGGTAAGCCATCAAATGAAGTGGAATGTCTAGTCTATCTTTCATCTTTGCATCAATAATATCAATGATCGGTTGGTAGTTCTTAGCGATGTTGTGTAAGGATGTTTTAATCTCCTCCTTTGCCTTGAGAAGCCCGCCCATTGATGGCTTTTTGTCTCCATCAACAAGTCGAAGCACCTTCACCAATGGGCCAAAAACTTACAAACATGAGGAAATGCCATTCCAAAATCCCATACTCACCACAGTCTCGTAAGCGGCTTTTCCTTTACTGGTCTTTGCAAATTTGCAATGGTCCCATTCATTGCTACTAAACATTGCCTTTAACTGTTCTCTTTTCTCGGATATGCTTTGCAAAGATAGAAACGATGATGCAAATATAGTAACTCCCGGTCTCACTATGTCTCTCTTCTTTGTGTACGACCTCATCATTGCTAATGTTTTGTGATGAGCATAGATGAAGATGGTCAACGTCTTTGCTTGATCAATTGACTTCTTGAACTTTTGAAGATTTTCAATGCTTTCAAGCATAAGATTGATCGAGTGGGCAACACACGAGGTCCATAAAATGTGAGGCATACTCTGCTTCAACAACTTTGCAGCTGCCATATTGTTCGAGGCATTGTTAGTCACAACTTGAACAACGTTTTCTGGACCAATCTGTTTTTTCATCAAGAGATAAGGAAAAAGATTTCAATAAATTATTAAATTAAACAAGAAAAAATGAATAATTGAATTATTATAGAATATAAAATGAATAATTAAAGTTATTAAAAAACCTCTTGAATGCACTCTTCGACATAATCGTGGATGACTTGGCCCGTATGTGAAATGTTCGAGAAGTCCTTGGAGGAAATAAAAGCAGTGCCCAATTTGCAATTTACACAAAAATTCATGATGCTTCTTCTCTTTCTATTACTCCAAGCATCGGTCATAATCGAACACCCATGTGTTTTTCACTCTTCTTCTTGTGGTTTTAGTGCTTCTTTTGTTCTTATGATCTCCTCTTTCAAGAACGGCTCGCTGAACTCGTATCTTGTAGTATGCCTACAACCTACTCCATATTGACCAATAACCTCAAACATCATCTTGCAACTATCTAGCTCAAAAACATTAAAAGGAATTCCAGCTTCGTATGCAAATCTGCAAACATACTCTTTCACTTTGTCAAGCTTTTCTTTGCAAATCACCTATTTTATGTTTTGATCACGCATCTTCTTGCTATGATTTAGGCTTTCCTCGGGATTGATTTGATTTGTAAATCTATCCATAGGTCCAATAGTTTTAGAACCCAAAGAATCTTGCATCAAAAACTCACTTGCATTCATATTCATGCCATCAACGTTATTGACAATGTTCACGTGCGATCTTAACATTTCATTACTTTGTTTTTTTCCCATTTTCTTATTGTGAGCTTCTTCTAATGCCTTCTTGCACTTCTCCTTATCTTTTAACTCGGATTTTTGACAAGAAGCAACATTTCCCTTTACACCCGCAATGTGTTGCTTTAGTCTGAAAATCCCTCCACATATGTGTTTATTGCACAATAAACATTTTACCTTATCCATATTGCTTGAATTTACTATCACAGCGTATTCCCAGCCTACATCATCCGATTTCCTTTTCAGTGTACTTTGACTACTTCGAGTATTTTCATCACCCATCATAGAATCTAACGAAGCTTCCATCCTAAATTCCTAACATAATTTAAGTTACCAATCGAGTTAGCAAATAAGTAAATAGCACAACTCAAATACCAAATCCCAGGTTACATAATTAATTAATTAATTAATTACATTACTAAGACTAATAGTAACAATTAACTAATAAGTAATAACTATTATTAAGATTTAAGACTAACAATTAACAACTATGTCTAACAGTAACAACTAACATGAATTGGATGTACTCCTAAAGGGTAGATGATTCGAGTTTTGGGAATTGGAACAAAAAATTACACATATATAAAATTTAGAATTTACCTGTGGACGACGGCGGCGCAGGGAGCGAAGCAGAGTGGTTGTGGCTGCGCGCGCAAGGAGGCTGGCCGCAGGCCGGCGACGGAGGCTGGCCGGCGATCGGGAGTGTTGACGAGCAGCGACGTAAGAAGTAGAGAACCCTAGTTTTTCACTTTTTCTCAAATGTGTAATTACTAATTCCCGATTGTAAAAACTAAAAAGTAAAAACTAAAATGTAAATAGTTTTTTTTATGGTGCAAAACAACGTCGTATTATACTTTGGATCAAGAATTTTAAATTAAAAAAAAAAATCGGAAACAACCGCTTAGGCGGCGTCTAAACGCCCAGCCGATTATAGTGGTCGATTATCATGAAATCGCATCGGATAGCACCCGCCTAGGCGGCGCCTAGAACCGATTTCTGCAACCCTGGTATATATATACAGTATCTTGGTAGTTGATTTTTCATTCTGTCAGAATTGAGGTTGTGACTGTAATTCGATTGAGGTTCAAATTTAAGTTAGTAGAATACTTAGATATTCAAAAGCTTGAAGATTTTGCTTTTTAGTGGTATGCATTAGTTAAAGGATTTGATTGTATAAGTTTTTGTCTATTTGTTAGATTACGGAATGCTTGAGGATGTGAAACGAATAACTGATTCCGCTCGGAGAACGAGAGTAAAGTTATGTGGTGTTTCTCAATTTTCGCTTCCCTTCCACCTTAAACGTCTTCGGAATATTGCTTCGAGTCGTAAGATAAAACTTCAGTTTCTTTCTAATGGAATGTCAAAGAGAGTAAACAACAAGACTTACTATGACAACAGGTTCTTCCCGAACCTGTTTCTGGCCTTTATTATGAGTAAAATTAATAAACACTCAATAATGTTGTCATTTGTTTCCAGGAAAAAATTCATATCTTGGACCATCGAGTGGTGATTTAATTCAACTAATGTTGTGTTGCTTGATCATGGGTGAGCATTTCGGCTTATTTGGAAGGCTTTTAACTATTACTCATACGAATTCACTTGCTGCAAAATAAAGGAGAATTCAACTCTGTCCTTTGTGATCGAAAAACACCTAAAACCTGGCCCATGGAACCATCCTTTAAGAGAATTCTATGATTTAAACCTGGATTCTCTCAAATTTTTCATCCGCAAAGATCCGAAGGTTTGTTTTGACCAATCTTTTTTGTTTGTTAATTCAATCTACATCTTGATTTAAGATTTTAATTTTAGAGAAGAGACTGAAATATGGCTAGCTTTTGTTGATTTGATTCCATCACTAGTCTAGTTTTCCTACTCTGCAGGGGCTAAAATCGCCTTATCGTCAGCTAAACATAAATGCACCAATCCGTCAACAGTTGGCAGACATCGGTATACTGGAGTACCCAGTAATACACGTCTTCTTACCTTCTCACAGCTACGATTTCGTTTTTATAAAAGATGTCAAGCAACATAAAGTGGAGATTAAGGATCAAGAATGCCCAAGTCCTAAAGGTGTGACATTTAGAGAGGAAGACATTGAGGACGAGGATTGCTTAGATCCACAGGTATCAGATCTCTTGAACAATGCCTCTGAGAAGAACGTGAATGAAAAAGAACCGAAATTGGATGGAGCAGAGTCCACCAAATTCCAACGTGTGCAGGACCGTCTTTCCACGGTCAAGATAATGACTGAGTGCTCGAACCCTGATGACTTTTTCGATTTTGATGGGATATCGTTCGAAGAGTTAGAGAAGGTTCCGGAGCGCAGTGAATACCTGATAGATGAAAGATAAACTAGAGGAAACTTATGCTGAAATGAAGAAATTACATAACCCTGCTCCAGTAGATGAATTTGGTGCTGCCCATTTTCAAGAATTGCATGATTATATAAGTACAAGTCTAACACCTTTTTTCTTTTCTTATTTTTTTGTTATGTTACACTCCATTATGATTTGTTTTTTTTCTTATTAGGTTAGGAATTAGGGTATATGATTTCTTCCTCTCATTATTGTGAATACATTTTTATTATTTTAATTCTTCGAGAGCCGCAACCTCACATTGATGATTAGGTGTTTTTATGGAGCTCGACACTGCATAAATTACTTGTATCATGTTACAGTATACAAGTGTTTTATATATGCAAAACTTCAACATTTTCAAAGGGCAATAAACCTATCGTTATAGTCAAGTCATCCCAATTGAGCTCGGTTCCACGGAAACTCAACTTCATGAGGGAATGTGGAAAGCTCACCAAACCTGAGTCGGCCGCCTTGTTCGACTCATTCACCGGACGACCATAGGCACGAGGCACACTATAAACTTGAAGACGGCAGTCAAGGCTTAATCGTTCATAACTTACAAAAGAATTGTTGTTTTTTTACAACAAATTTATCATAAAGAAAGACAAAAAACAAGGACAATAAAAGGTAGATCATATAAAAGAAGAAAAGAAATCTAGGACCATAAGCTCACATGTCGAGCCAAAGGCCGGAGTGCCATTAAAACCTTGCCTGGGAAAACCCTCCTTAGGGATAAAACTCAGGTCAAGGAAAAAGGTACACTCCTCTAAAAATCAATGTCTATAGAAAGCAGTATATAAATCATTATGCAGAAATGAGAGTAAAAAGTCTGGGGGGTAGCCTCTCCAGACACAATCAAGGCCAGTTTTGGCCACAACATTTGCCGCCTGGTTGGCCTCTCTAAAGACGTGTGAGTATCTGATGTGCATGTCCTATGTAAGAGGGTGGATCCAGTGCCGGTCCTGAGATTTTGCAGGCCTGGGGCGAAAAAAAAAATGGGCCCCTTTTTTTAAAAAACATCAATTAAAATAAGTGAAATACCGTATGCACATATTAAAAATGAATGAATTTTATAAAAACTTTTAAAAAAAAAATCAAATAAAATAAGTGAAATACGTATACACATATTAAAAATGAATGAATGTTATAAAAACTTTTTAAAAAAAACATCAAATAAAATAAGTGAAATACGTATGTACATATTAAAAATGAATGAATGTTATAAAAATAAATCATTTAAAATGACTTCTTCTTCTAACATTTTGAGAAGCAAATTCTTCAATAATATCTTCATAATTAATTTGTTCTAGCATATCTTTTTCAATACATAAAGTTATTAGTCCATTTAATCTTTCTTGTGACATAGTGGATCGGTACGTTTTAGCAATTTTAATTTAGAGAAACTTCTTCATTAACAATATTAGATTCATTTTCATTTATATCCTCATTTGAATTATTTATATCTACATCAACTATATGACTAGTTTGTCCATTCAAATTATTTACATTTATGTTGTTTAGCTCTGATCCACTATTAACATTATCATTCAAGTCTTTTAAACAATTCGATTGTCCTAATTTTTTTGAAAAGAGTTTATCCAATGCTCATTTTTGTGATAAAATTAGTTGTTCAAATCTCTTTCTTTTTTGCATTTTCTCACTACAAAATTCATGTTTTTTAGAAAACATATTTATATTAAAAAGTAAAAATGGATAACTAAATGACAATAAATAGTAATTCAATTAAAAGTAAATGAAAAAAAAAAACAACAAGTCAAATAATCCATATTCAATAAGTAAAAAAAATAAAAATAAACAAGTGAATAATATAACCGTGATTGTGGACTTTGAAACACTGAAAGAGAAAGTCGAATGTTGAATCTCCAAATGAGATAAACCATTTTGGATGCAATAATATATTATATAAAATAAATAAATAAAAAATAGATTGAAATTGAATGGAATGGAATATAGAAGAGAAATGCATATCCTAATTTATAGGAATCAATACTTATTAATTAGATATTAATAATTAATTATTAATTAGAAATAAATAATTGTGTTTAGTATTAAAGAGGTACTAAGCTTATTAATTAGATATTAATAATTAATTATTAATTAAAAATAAATAATTGTGTTTAGTATTAAAGTAATGATCATTTTCAAGAATACAATTAATGCTAGTTTATGTAAAAAAAATTTTACCTTTTATGCACTCACATTAATTATTATATTTATTTTTTAATTTTTTTAAAAAATATTAATTATAATATTATATATATAAAAAAGTAGGCCCCTAAAAATTCGGGGCCCGGGGCGATCGCCCTTCTCGCCCTGCCTCAGGGCCACCCCTGGGTGGATCTGGCTCCAAAGGCCTTACAGACACCAAGGAATAGAGGGATTGGTGCTCATAAAAGTGTCAATTGTGAGTGTCGAATCCGACTCAATCCAAAGGAAGTGCCATCCCTGATCATGTGCATATTTGATGGCCATAATTACCGTTATCAACTCAGCCTCAAGAGGGAGACCCAAACCCACCTTAGTAGCGACCGCAGCCACGAAGAATCCCCTGAAGGTCCTGAATACCGCCGCCACATGCAGATTACTTAGGGAAGAAGAGGCACTACCGTCCGTGTTAACCTTGTACCAACCCGGATCAAGTGGGAACCAAATCACAGATGAACCTTGTCTCGTTGGCCTGTGTCTGCTCGAAACACCAAGAGCCCTAGCAATCAGTAGATCCCGAACTGTGCCGTCCGAAAAACCCCTAGCTATGTTGTTGGCCTCCTTAATGCCTGAAATGATCTGAGCCATACATCTCCTAACAGAGGGCGAAATCCCATCGAATATTACCCTGTTCCGCAGAGTCCAAACGACCTAAATAGTAGTGACGAAGCCCGCCCTCCACAACTCAAAAGACTGCGGACTCAACCGAACTCTAGTGGCCTGAAGGAAGATTCTAGGAAGCTGACCCATGTGTGAATCGTGATCCCAAACATGTGATTCAAGCTGCGCAAAATCTCCAACGTGAACGGACAATGGGCAAGCAGATGGTCTAGCGACTCAGAATCCCCGCGGCACAACACACAAATCGACGGACCCTAAATCCCAAAAGACGAGAGTCAATCCGCCGTGGGCAGCTTGCCCCAAACTGCTCTCCAAATCGCAGTGGATCGAGCATTGGGTTGTTATGATTTTTTTTAGAGGGTTGGGATTGGGTTTCTGTGGGGGTTCCAGCCTGTTTTGTGGGGAGTGAGGATTTGGTTGGTTGTTGAGGTAGGTGGGGAGATTCATTAATCATGGATGGTGGGTTTATTGGGTAGGTGGGGTTGCAAAGTTTGACTAGCTCTGAAACAGGTATTAAAGAATTGGTAGTGGGTGGGGTTATGAACAGTTGGTTTCTCGACTTTGTTTCCTTAAATCCAACAAACTTGTTTGTGTTTATGATTGACTCTTCCTTTTCAGAAACTCTCATTCTTTGCTGCCCTCCAACTTGTGTATTATTTACTTTTTCTCCATCTTTGACCTCTACTTTTTCGAGATTCTCTCTTACCTTTTCTATTAGATCCTCTCCTTCCCGTGTTATCCTCTGTTTATTTGAGATGTTGTTCCCTTTCTCCTCACTGTCCTTTTCCCATCTGTTTTTGAAGTTTTCGAAGAGACGTCTTCGAATTCCTGCATCTTCCAATTGTTCTCTGTCTCCACTCTCCACCACAGTCAAGACTGAGGTTCTTTTCATGAGGGAAGCTCTCAACCAATCCCCAAAGGGAAGTTCCTTCTCATGTATGTTTTGAATATTATCCTCTCCTTTCACAATGTCACATTCATTCTTCATGTGTCCCAACAAGCCACACACATACCAAAAAGAGGGGAGTCTTTCATATTTGAATGGTATCCAGAGTGTTTGTGTTCTTGTGTCCAGATTTGCTCCTTTCTTAATTGGTTTACTCATATCCATCAAGACCTTCGCTCGGATGCTTCGTGCAAGGCCCTCCATGGAGGCCATATCCATCTCCAGGACAGATCCATACACTCCTGCAATTTTCCGAACGATGGATGGGTTCCTCGCAACCACTGGGAGGTCATAGATCCGTAGCTAGAAGGCCGACGTGGAGAATTTGATCTGTGACGGTTGAGTGCCCATCTCAAGCTCTTTTAGGATTAGAATGTTATTCTCGAAATGCCATGGCTCCTTTGCCAAGATCTCTTTCATGTCTGTTTCATTTTTGAACTGAAAGGAGAATAGGTTACGCCCCACCTCAGCTGCTGTGAAGCCCTTGGCTGGCTTCATTTCCCGTTTCATAACTTCGAGGAGGTCGTAGGCATTAAATGGTTTGGAGGGTAGGACTTTTCCGATGAGGCAGTTTGTAGATTTTCTTTCGGTTGTAAACTCTCCCTCTTCTACTGTGATAGGGTCGGTCCAATTCGCATGTACCCATTTTGTCCCAGATCCAGAGGCCATAGGGGCCAAGAAAGACGACTATGGAGCGGTTACTTCGTGGGGGCTAAGGACGCTTGTTTTATGAATCTTGGGACCTGCAAAATCAATCCAAAAATAAGCAGGTGAGTCAAAGTCCAAAAATAGAGGCCACCGACATGGCTCGCAAAACACAAATATTTCAGTAAAGAGCAAAAAGGTGAGGGGAAGAAGGGTAGGGAGTGTGAGGGTAAAAGGTGTGCTAGCACTCTGGTGAAGAAAATTGTCGGAAACCAAGCCTACAGGAGGTAGGAGAAAGTCAACTCAAGGTAAGAGACAAAAACCCTAAACGCAGAGGGTACTCCTGGTGGGGTTTGTAATACACAAATATGGATCATACAACCAAGTCGAAATTAACGAAATTTGTATCAAATTGTCTCTTGCTCCTAGCTAAGACCACAAATTTATTTTCAGTCTTTCTAGTGGATTCTTCTCATTTGAAATCTCTCCTGCAAAAATTCTTGCGTTTCTACACCTCCAAAATTTTCATATTTGATACTGCTCGAATCTGGAAATTAGAAGTATCCAGATACATTGACGTTTTCGCAGGTGAAGTGTTTAGATTCAGAATCGATGGTCTCACCCAATAAAGACATTAATTGCCCCAAATAGCCCAGAGGCTCTTTACATGGTGGCAAATATAAATTGATCTGTGTAATGACTATTTAACCATTAATGAATTTTGACATTTATTTATCTATAAGGTATATTTTAATTTTTATGAATAATAATATTACAATTTTGTCATTTTCTAAATATTAAAATTCTAGACAATTAATATCACCCTTTATAAATAGGGTGCATGCTTTGGTGAAAACACACTTGAAAAAAAAATACATTTTTCACCAGAGATTTTCTACACAAAAAAATCGTAACATAATGTATTCTGCATACAATTAGAACTTAGAAGCACAGTTCAGTCCAAATGTTTTTCACTATGTTGGTGCTTTTAAACGTTGTGTTGCTACTCGTTCAAAGGCAAAATCATTTTACTTTTAAAAACATCACGTCGTTATGTGAGCACTAGTCGAGACATGTTTTTTTTTTTTTAAGAAAAAAGGTTTCACCTTGATTCGGCTTAATTTCTAGTTGCTACATTACATAATTCAGTTGTTGTTTGTGCCAACCGATTCGGTTGCTACTGTGAACAATGAGATATGATCACCGTTAATTTTGGTGAGAGGAGAATACTTGTATATATAGTGAAGATTACAAAAACTGATTTACATGATTGTAGGGAATTTAAATATAATTAATGTTATATACAAGGAAAGTAGTTATATACAAGGAATGAGTCAATCATTCCTTAATATCCCCCGTCAAGCGATGCGTGGGATGAGGAAAAACGCAGAGCTTGGAACGAAGGAACTCGAACGTCGGGCGAGGAAGACTCTTCGTGAAGATGTCGGCGAGCTGAAGATGAGTGGGGACAAACTGTGTGGACAATTTGCCAGAAGTGACGAGCTCGCGAACAAAATGGCAGTCGATGTCAATGTGCTTCGCCCGTTTGTGAGCCACTGGATTTTGGCTGAGAAAAAGGGCACTGTTGTTGTCAGAAAGTAGGACGGGGTGAGCAGGTAACGGAATGCGGAGCTCGCCGAGCAAGGAAGTTAGCCAGACCACCTCGGCTGCAGCGTTGGCCAATGCACGATACTCCGATTCGCAGCTGGAGCGAGCAACAGTGGGTTGTTTCTTAGCACTCCAGGACACTAGATTTCCACCCAAGAAGACCGAGTAACCATAAGTGGAACGACGAGTTTCCACACATCGAGCCCAATCGACATCAGAATAGGCGACCACGGAGGAGTCTGGTCGGCGAGTGAAGGAGAGGCCGTAGTTGATAGTGTGATTAACATATCGAAGAATTCTCTTGACTGCCGAGAAGTGGTCGATGGTTGGCGCTTGGAGGAACTGGCTGACATGATTCACCGAGAAGGATAGATCTGGCCGAGTGATTGTGAGATACCGGAGGGTGCCGACCAGGGAACGATAAAGCGTTGGATCCGAGAACGGATCACCAGTGCTGACAAGGGTCTCGCCGGCGGCCAAGGGAGTGGCAATAGGTTTGGAGTCTTGAAGTGCTGCTCGCTCAAGAATCTCGCGAGCATATTTGGACTGTCCGATGAACAGGCCCGATGAGGTGTATGAGATTTCGAGACCGAGAAAGTAGTTGAGGCGACCAAGGTCCTTGAGTGCGAACTCCTTGTTCGCCCGATCAATAAAGCGAACAAGTGTGGAGGGATCGTTTCCAGTGACAATGATGTCATCCACATATAGAAGTAGGTAGACGACCGAGGAACCTTGAAATAGATAGAACAACGAGGAGTCAGACTTGCATTCCTTGAAGCCAAGGCCGAGCAGGAAGGAGCTGAACCACTGGAACCAGGCCAAGGGAGCCTGGCGAAGACCATACAAGGCCTTCTTCAATTTGCATACATGATCCGGGAGCCGAGGATCAACGAAGCCGGGAGGTTGAGCCATGAAGACCGGTTTCTGGAGAAATCCGTTGAGAAAGACATTTTTTACATCCAACTGATGGAGGGGCCAGTTGTTGCGAACAGAGAGAGCTAGAATGATACGGACTGTGGTCGCCTTGACAACCGGACTAAATGTGTGAGAGAAGTCTGTACCAGGAATTTGGGTGAAGCCTTGAGCGATCAATCTGGCCTTGTGCCGCTCAACGGAACCATCAGATTTGTATTTGGTTCGAAATACCCATTTAGAACCAACAATGTTCGTATCCCGAGGGCGAGGAACAAGATCCCAAGTGTTGTTAACTCGCAAGGCATCAATTTCCTCCTGCATTGCGGCCAACCATTCAGGGGACTTGGCAGCAGATTTGAAACCACGGGGCTCCGAGGAGGCAGTAAGGGCACTAATCAAGGCAGTGGAGGCCAAGTTTAGTGGATATTTGGGCTTGAAGATCCCAGATTTTACTCGTGTGATCATCTGGTGTTTGGATGGTGCTGCACCGTAGGCTCAATGGTCGGCAGTGGTTGCTCGGTCGGTGCAGGGGGAGCAGGTAGCTCCTCAACAATGGCTGGCAGAGGAGGGGCGTCCTCGCCGGGGTCAGTGGTGCATGCCGAGCAAGGTGGAGTGTTAGAAGTAGACTCAGGAGATAAGTCATCCGAGGATTCCAGCTCGGCATCCAAGAAGGATGAGACCACTGCACTGGTCGGCAAAGGCCGAGCAGAACCTGAAAAAGGGAAACAACCTTCATCAAATACAACATGTCGAGTAATAAAGATTTTGGAGGATGTAGGATCGTAACACCGGAAACCCTTGTGAAGACTACTGTATCCCAAGAAAATACATGGGCGACTGCGAGGAGAAAGTTTGTTGGCTGCATAATCGCGTAAGTATGGAAAGACCCGACAACCAAAGGGTTTGAAGTTTCCATAAAGGGGTACGGATCCGAAGAGAACCTGATATGGTGTTTGACCACCCAAAATAGAGGATGGCAGGCGATTAATGAGATGGACTGCAGTGGCAAAGGCATCGAACCAAAATTCAGACGGAGCACGAGCATGAAAGAGCATGGAGAGACCAGTTTCAGTGATGTGACGGTGTTTTCGCTCGGCGCGACCATTTTGCTGGGGGGGTGTAAGGACATGACACCCGATGCGAGATGCCATGCTCGACCATAAAATGGCGAACAACCGTATTGATGAACTCAGTGCCACCATCACTCTGAAAGACTTTGAGTTTAGCCGAGAACTGGGTGCAAACAAATTTGTGAAAGGCGACCAATGTGGTGAAAAACTCTGATTTTGCACGAAGAGGATATATCCACGAGAAACGGGAATAATCATCGATAAACACAACATAATAACGAAAACCATCTATAGCAGTAACAGGGGAAGGACCCCAAAGATCGCAGTGTACCAAATCAAGAATAGCAGAAGCACGTTTTTCATTGATAGTAAAAGACAACAAGAGGTGCAAATGGTAGGGTTCGGCAAAAGTGAATTAACAGATAAATGCCCTAATCTATTTAAGTCTTTGATAACATTGAACGGGACATGCCCCAAACGAGAATGCCATAAATCAAAAGAAGCACGAGCAACATCAGGTGGCTTCAAAGCAGCGACCAAAGCCGGGAGTGCTCGTTCCAACACGTACAACCCCTGTTCACACCGACCCTGAGCCACCACTTTCTTGGTAGCCCGATTCTGAACAACAAATGATTTGTCAGAAAAGAAAACATCAACTAGAAAATCAGACGTGAGTTTACTAATAGATAAGAGGTTTTTGGTGATGTGAGGAACAACAAGAACATCCAGAAGGCCTATATCCATAGAAAGTTTATGTCCAACATGAGAGATTCGTAAGGAGTTACCATTACCAACAACCACTTGACCATTACCAGAATAAGGTGTCGAGGAATCTAGATGAGAGGTGTTGGAGGTCATATGGGCCGAGGCACCGGAGTCCACATACCAGTCTGAAGAAGGCGGCGAGGAGACAGTGCAGGCGGAGTGAAATGCCTGAGCGAGATTTACCGAGGGATCCTCGGTCGGACGAGGAGAAGACTGGCGAGCACCCGTGGTGCGAACAAACCGCTGGGGACACTTATTGGCATAATGGTCGCCACGACAGATCTGACAGCGAGGCACATACGATTGGCGATTCCCGCGACCACCAGAGGATTCACGACGACCACCACGATCAGATGTGCGACTATGATGATCGCGAGACTGAGAGCGAGCAGGGGGCTGGCCACGAGTGAAGAAGGCCACTAGAGAGGTGTCGACCGGATCGGTGGTGTTATTCATAAGTTCAAAAGCAGTTGCCTGATGTAGTAAATCCCTAAAAGAAGGGACAAGCAAGAAGGCCATCCGGGTGTTAGCAAACCCGCTGAATTTCGGGCCAAGACCCCGTAGGAACCAGTGGGACATGTCAGAACTCTCGACAAGTTTGCCAATAGCTGCAAGCTGGTCGCACAACACCTTGAAACGACGACCATACTCTGCAACAGATAGGGTATTGCGCTTGAGGAGGAGAAGTTCCTCACGAAGCTGAGTAATTCGAGATTGGGAGGAGTGTCTGAAAGCATCTTTGAGGGCAATCCATGTATCGTAGGCCGTGTCACAGTCGATGACTTCTGCCAGGGCCTCTTCGGTGAGAGAGAGGAGAGAAGGAGGGAAAGAACCTTCTGATCCTTCGATTTCCAGGCGGGGAAGGAGGCGTGGGTTGCAGCAGGGGCAGGAGATGAGCCGTCCACAAGACTAATAAGATCGGCACAAGTGAGCATCGGTACAACCTGTTTCTTCTAGAGGAGATAGTTGGAAGAGGAGAGTTTCACCGTAACCATATGAATGAGGACATTCATAGGGATTGAAGAGTCAGCCATTGAAGAGGGAAGATCGAGGGGGACAAGCTCGATGAAAATATAAGAGAGGCGCTGGCGGCGGCAGAGGTAGAAAGAAATTTAGGGTTAGGGTTTTTAGGTGTTTTAGGCTGATACCATGTGAACAATGATATAGGATCACCGTTAATTTTGGTGAAAGGAGAATACTTGTATATATAGTGAAGATTACAACAACTGATTTACATGATTGTAAGAAATTTAAATATAATTAATGCTATATACAAGAAAAGTGTTATATACAAGGAATGAGTCAATCATTCCTTAATAGCTACTTCACGGGTTCCTGCTTTCTAGAAAGCTACCAAATCTAGAAGATCGATGGATGTTTTCGATTTCAATGTAATTTGTCACACAATTTTTAGTTTTCCAATTTATATCATTTTCGTCCATGGTTGGAAAATGTTGGAATTAATGGGAATTAATTGGGTTTTGACACCCTGATCTAATTTAATTAATTAGACGGACTAAACGTTAATTAAGAAATAATTGAACGTGACATAGTCGATCTACTCGCGGAGTAGATGAACGTGGCTAACTTGATGAAAGTCGTTTTACCTTTGGGAACGGAACGCCGTAACAGTCGAGCACTATCCTGGGCGTATTCTGTTCTGCGGAAAAAGGGATTCCCTTGACTCGACTTATTTGTGGTATTTATTTGTTATTCTGAAATTTTCGATATTACAGTTTACACGGCGTAAACAGGTTACAACAGAAAATATATAAAACCAACAATAAATTCATTCATTATAAATTTATCGTCAAATAAAAACACTAGCTTATATTTTATTTTAACGTGATGTGTAATGATGATGAGAATTATATTTGTGTATATATAATGGAAAGCGATACGAGGCTGGCAGACATTATGGTCATGATTACATTGTACCATGAATTTAAAGAAAAGCAAGAGGGTTCCACACGTACAAATTATAATGAATGTAGCTAGCCTTGTTGTTAAGCATCTTAAACAGGGAAAAGAGAAGCATGATTAGGACAACGCAAAAGCAAAAGAAGATTAATAGACAAACAAACAAGTAGAAGAAAAGGGTACAATTTAAGATTGCGGTTTCAGCAATGACAACAAAGAAACAACAACATCAATTGGATTTGGAGGGACAAGAAGCACAAATGTTGTGCATGAAGAAGAAAATCGACAACGAAGCTAGCCCCTTGCTCGATGAAGACAGGGACGACGAGATGTCAAAATCCGCCTTAGCTGATTTCCGCGCTAAGGAGGAGGAAATCGAGACGAGGAAGTGCGCTGTGAGGGAGAAAGTCGAGGCTCGAATAGGTCGCGTCGAGGAAGAAGCCAAGCGCCTTCTACAAATTCGTGGAGTAAGTATTGACACATTTTGCTATTTTTATTGTTCCAATCTAATTGACTCATTTTCTAAATGTTACATTCTTTGTTATTACTTTCAACTGATTCAATACCATTTTAATATTATATTTTTTAAATGATCGATCTTATGAAAGAAAGTGTTGTGTTTGTTGCATATATAGGAGGTAGAATGTTTAAATGATCCGATGAAGAAAGAAGTTGTAGTTCTTTGCAAGAGGATCGAGCTGACTACTCGAGATGTAAAAGTGTTGGGAGTGAACTGCCAAAAGAAGGTGTGTATTATTACTATTACTTGGTAACTAACTAATTTAATTTCATCTTTAATATTTTTATTTTTATTTTACAGGAAAAAGAGTACAGGGAAGCAATTGAGGCTTTCAATGAGAAGAACAAGGAAAAGGGGCAGCTGATTGCCAAACTACTGGAGGTAAATATTCGTACGTAGTTAATTAGTTATTCAATTTCAATTTTAAATATTTGATTTTTTATTTAAATTTTTTGTTTGTTTAGTTGGTAACTGAGAGCGAGAAGTTGAGATCGAAGAAACTGGAGGAGCTTTGCAAGAATATATGATCTTGTTTGTTCTATCTTGTATTTATTTAATTTGTTGTTGTTTTCATTGATGTTGTGTTTTTTTTTTTCCAAGATTGAGAAACTATTAAGTTAAGTTTGATTTATTTATTTCCCCCCTTTTTACGGTAAATGAAAATCATAATGAGTATATTGTGGTAAGTTATCTTTCCACAAAAGTAAGTTGCACATGAAATGATGATATTCAAATTCAATAAAGTGGGGGTGGGGGTCAATTTTCTACTTTTTAGACTACACACAAGTGTGAGGCAAAGTGGTCAAAGATTTGCATCTTTTATGTAAAGATCATTCCACTCAGCATGTTTCGGTTTCATGGGACAATTCAAATTTGGATTAATGTCCATTTTTATATTTAAAATGTAGCAAATATCCTTCATCACATTTTTATTGTGCTAATATATATTTTTGTTAATAAAATAAAAATCACATGTGGGTAGTCGCTTATGGTCGTAGTCTTGAAGTGATTTCACTTCATTAAGATAATTGTAGATAGAGATGAAAACGAGTCAAATTTTATTAAAAAATGTCAAGACATGATATTTAATTTTTGGGTCCAAGTCTGACCAATAACTTATCAAATACTTCCTGATTTTTTTTTTTAGTAAATAGGCCTAACATAAAAATCTTTTTAAAATCCTTTCAGTCATATTTAGTGTATTTCAAAATAAATTTCTAGAACACTTGTATTATACTATTAGATTATATAAATCAACTCTTTAAATCTCAAAATAAAGAAATGAGAGTGATAACAAATTAATCAAATAGCTCATAAAATTATACACAAACAAAGGTTCCAATCAATTATTTTCAACTATTAAAAAGAAAAATAGAAAAAAAAAAAAAAAGAGAGCATAATTTCTTCAAAACAATCCCATCATATATTGAATATTATTCATCTTGTATCACATATTACATACTATATTATATTTAAGTAAATGAGCTTTTAAATTTTTTTGAGTCCGACTTGTTTATTAAAAGAGTCAAATCGAACTTTGATAGGTAAAGTCGTAGGCCCCTATCGAGTAGTGTGATTCATTTTCACCCCAACTCTCGTAGACGGTTGCAGGGTGTTCACCTCTTTATATACTAAGAGTGATTTGGTAAAAAAAAAAAAATTCTCATAGTAAAAGTACAATGGAGGATATTCACTCTATTTTGGATATAAAAAGGGGTAAAATAAATTGGGAGGGGAAGGAGGTTGATGGAGGTAATTTTTTAATAATTAAATTAGAAAAAATATCATAATTTTAGTTTAGCTTATAAAATTTTAGAAAAACAAGTTAGGGTATTGGTATTTTTTTTCATTTTGAGCTTATGAGTTATAAGAAATTTACTTTAAAGTCTTAAACAATTATTTTTATATTGTTTGTCTAAAACTTTAATAAAAAGTATATAAGTAGGGTGTTTTTCGATTAAAAATAAATAAATTTGCTCGGAATGATAAAAGGAAGAAAAAGAAGAAAAATATAGAAGAACGGTAGGGGCGGCGGGCTGGGCGTGTAGCGACAGTGGGGCGACTGGTGGGAGTGTATTTATTAAGGGGAGTTTTAAAAAAAAAGAAGATATTTTAGATAATTTGGGGAAATGGAGGATATGAGGGGAGTGCATTTAACATTGTTCGAGGGGCAAATAACCCACGCCTCTGCATTATCCGCCACTGGTCCAATGAAAAAGCCTTAAGCCGATATCATCGGCCCATTTATGGACTCCCTCCTAAACTCCCAAGTTCTCGCCGGTACACAGCGGTTGCGGCGGAGAGACAGCGGTAATAGCCCTAGAATGGAAGCTGAAGGCACTCCTCAAGAGCAATTAGCTTCCAATGACCAAAACCCTGACCCGATTTCAACCCATAAACCCATGTCAAAGCCCAAGATTGTGGTGATTCTGGGTGCCACGGGATCAGGCAAATCCAAATTAGCGATAGACCTCGCTTCCCACTTCCCCGTTGAAATTATCAACTCCGATTCAATGCAGGTGCTTCCTTTATTTTTTGAGAATAATTGTGTGTGTAAATTATTCTTCGTTGTGTTAGAGAAGCCCAAGTTAATGTTTGATCCCAGTGCATATTTTGTGGCTGTAGTTACTAATGAGTACAATTTATCATAGGTTTATCAAGGGTTGGATGTTCTTACCAACAAAGTTCCCATGAATGAGCAAAAAGGTTCTTCCCTTGCTCTGTTTTTTTCATGCTTGATTATATGGCTGTCTGCTTATGTTTAATCTTGTGTAATTTGTGTGCTTACTGTTTGTGCTGTTTGATTAATTGAATAGTTGGTTTGTTATTATGGTGGATCATATATTTTCTTCTGTTGCTAGGAGTTCCGCATCATCTGCTGGGGATAATTAGCCCAAATGTTGAGTTCACGGCTAAGGATTTTCGGGATTCTGCTATTCCTGTGAGATTATATTCATTTCATTGTTATGATACCTCCAAATTTATGGTTCATGTTGCTTGTCCATTTCGTCTCTTTCGACTGTTTTTCTTCTTAGTTCAAAAGATAGCTAAACTATCTTACTTCCAAGTAGCTCTGTCTCTATATCAGGCAAATATTTTTTAGGTAAAAAATAAAATCAAGTGTAGTTATATTATCCATTGCATCTGTCTTGGTTAATCCCATCTGGAAATTAGTCCTGGATTGACATTATATTTTGTACAAGTAACAGTTTTATATCATGGGGACACTATTAAACATATTTCAAAATTGTTTTTTATCTTTAAAAAAGTGCATGGAGTAGTTTTTGTGATAAATCATGAAATATGTATTTACATATAACTTGTACTAGTGATATATTGCCAATCTTATGCAATTTTATTGTCTAATCATTTTAAATCTGATTTGATAATATAGCTTATTGATGAGATATGGTCTCGCAATCGCGTGCCTGTTATAGTAGGCGGAACAAATTACTATATCCAGGTTAGCTGCTATCTTCTGTTCTCATTGGGTGATAAGCATTGAATTGTTTTTTTTTTTTTAATGCAATCATCTAGTCGTTGTTGTGATTAACCTGATTTTTTGTTTGTTTGTGTGTGTGTAATCTCATTTTCCTTGCTTGTATTCTTATGCATGTTTTCTAATGCATATTTTGCTAAAACGAGTTCCTTGTTACTTTTCCAGGCTCTTGTAAGTCGGTTCCTATTGGACGATCATGCAGAAGATCTTGAAGCAAACTGCTTGGATCATCCTGGTAAAAGAGATACTTTGTAGCTATGTTTTCATTTACTTATAATAAGGTTTTGTATTTAACTTATCTTGAACCACACATTCTGGTGATGCATGTGGCAAACTGGCAATTGAAAACTTGTTCTGTATCAACGTCGAAGGCATAATACGAAATCTATTAGGCCTGAAAAGTTGATGTATAGTTAGTTGGGACAAGTTGTTCTGTTTTGTATTTTTAGTTGAGGGGCTTCTTTGTCATTTAGCCTTTCGTTCCCCTGTTCAGAATAAGTATTAATAGTGGGGATTAGGCATCTTGTAAAACATTGAGTAATCTTTGGATATTGGAATTGGGCAGCTTCGGCTGTGTTCTTGAATTGTTTCTTGTATTCTTGGCTACTACTCTGTACTCCACAACATAACTAGAATGACGTTTTCCTGCTTTTTTTTTCAGGAGACGATGAGAAACCAGATATTGAACATGGGCCATCAAGCGAAAACTTGCTTTATACTTATAGTCTGCTGAAGGACATTGATCCTGCTGCAGCAAACAGAATTCACCCGAACGACCAAAGGAAGGTGAGAATACATTTGTTCAGAATAGTGTGTATGCAATCAAATTTATAAAGTTTAGCATATATTCATCTAACACATTCCTGTCTTTTTACGTATTTGTAGACTAAAGTTTTTGGACCTTAAGGCATGGTATTCACTTTTTAATTCTTAATTCAGAACTTAAGGGTTATTGACGGCTTTTCACAGGTTTTTAGCAATATAATTACCAGAAGGAGAATGCCACATCAACAGAATTGAGTATATAGAATCATTAAATGTGTACCATGACAACCTAGCTGTGTTAAAAAATGATTTTGTGTACTTACTTTTTGATTAGTAAGATAAGATTGTTCAATCACACACTGTATTTTTTGTAACTATTGCAGATAAAGCAATATCTAAGTCTATATTTGCGTTATGGTGTACTCCCAAGTAAGCTTTTCCAGGGGAATGCCATGCAGGTTTGTTCTACTACTTGCCTTCTATAAACATGTGCACAATCGAAGTTATATTTAAGACCAGTATTTGCTGAGTTTCAATCATAATCCAAATTGTTCTGAGTCCTGACTTCAAAAGATGCTGCTGAGAACAAAAATTATAATGCACTTAAAGGATATTCATGGCATTAAGTGGATAATGAATTTTGTGTAATTTTCTTACTTTGGAATGTGGCAGGGCAGAAATGGGGTCAAGCTGATAATTTAAGATATGATTGCTGTTTTATATGTGTTGATGCATCTCTCTCAGCATTGGATCAATATGTGAATCGAAGAGTTGACCTCATGGTTTCTGCTGGTTTACTTGAAGAAGTTCGTGATATTTACAAGCCAAACACTGATTATACACGAGGACTAAGGCAGGCAATTGGGGTTCGTGAATTTGAAGATTTTCTAAGATATTCCAACTCTGAATGTCAAGAATTTTTCAAAGAAAACGTGTGTCAAATCATGGAGGACCCCCCGAAACTCATGTTGGAAGAAGCTATTGAAAAAGTGAAATTAAATACCAGAAAACTTGTTCGCCGCCAAGTAAGAGAACTCTCGTATGATGTGCATCATTTCAATTCATACCAATGTTATAATTTTCTTGAATTGTTGTTTCAATTTATGATAACATTAATCTTTTCCTTTTTTTTTCTTCTTTCGACAGAGGAGAAGGATTAGTCGACTTCAAATGCTGTTTGGATGGAACATACATTCCGTTGATGTCACAAGCTGCATGCAATGTATGCATCATTAAATCTACTCTGATTTATACCTTTACATTTGAGCAACTTAACGAACAACTTCTTTCATCCATTTCAATCGATATGAGCTGTTTGTGTAGGTGCTTCAGACAATTTATGGGATGTAGATGTGGTGGAACCTGCTGCTAATATCATCAGATCTTTCCTTGATGAAACTGCAAGTGATGATATGACTAAACGAGATTCCAAAGTGGCTCAGAGGGACCTCTGGACTCTATACGTATGTCAGGTTAGTTACAATCCTTCCTTTCCAATCCCACCTAACTGTATTTATACAGCCTACTGAACGGCCATATAAGGAAGGTAGTCAAAGAACTGCTATACGGGGCTCATCTGTCCTACTACCAAACACGCTCTTAATTTATTATCATATGTCTGGATTTGTTGTTAGGCCTGCGGTAATAAGGAGCTAAGAGGTACACATGAATGGGAACAACATAAACAGGGTCGTTGCCACCGTAAACGAGTATCACATCTGAGAAAGTCGGGCGTTATTTTCGATTTAAACAACAATAATAGTGTGAATTAATTGTTGCTCTTAATTTGTGGAAACTGTTCTCTCATTATGCATATGATCAAACTGCAGTAGCTTTTCTTTTGGCCACTTCTTTGTTACTGTGTTCATTCTCGTGGTTATTTACTCCATATATTTACAATTTTGTTGAAATTAGGTCAATATACTTTTATATTTGTAGAAAATAAGTCATTCTGTTTTTTATTTGTATAAAATATAGGGCCTTAATCTATATAAAATTAAAGTGTAACGTTTTAGCATTTAAAATGATATTATAGATTCAAATTAAAATATGTTGAAAGTTCACATATAGTTTTAGAGGTGTTTGCAAAAAAATATGCTTTTCAAGAAATTATTTAATTTAGTATTGTGAAAATAATTGTTGAATGGTAAAAATGATAAGTAGTGCCAAAAGCATTGCAACATTTAGTGAAGCTAGCAAAGTATCAAATAAACCAACTTATTCATTATAGTGTTAGTTAGATTATATAACCAACTAATGAGATGTTGATTTTTTTTTAAGAACAATAAGATTTACCCCTTCTATTTTTACAAAAGTTAGTATACCTTTTTTTATTTGCACACTTAAAAAAAGAAAAATTCTTTCATAAATTTCACATTCATAATATTTATACAAAATTTCATTACTTTTAATTTTACATATACACTCAATTCAATCAATTTTATTTTACATTATATATAAAAGTTTATAAAATTATTTAAAAGTGTTTGCAAACTTATATGTATGTGAGACGAAAGGAACATATTATTGAAAGTAAGGCTTCTCCGTTTATTTTCATTTTCATTTCCATGTGAAACGTCAAAGTCTAGGTGTTGTTGAATCAAAGAAAACAAAATGTGTTGACTCTAGAGTGCGAGCGACATTAGGTATGGGAAAAAGGCAATGTGAAAGAAATATATGAAATTTTGGCCAAAAGTTATGAGATTATGAGAGTAGATAGAAACCGATAGGGCAACTTGGTTCCATTTTTCATATTTTATTTGTCTTATTCTACATTTAAAATACTTGTAAAAATGCGTATTTTGTTTTTTTTATAGACCTACATTTTTTTCTTATTTTCACACCTCTAACCATTTAACCAAAGTGTTCAAGTTATTAGTATTTGATATCATTTTCAGTAGTTTTATAATGCTTTTTTTTTTTTTTTTTGCAATATGAGGGAGCTCATTACAAACTAAATTACAAGTTTTAATAGTTGAAGAAAAAAAATGGTGTGTATCCTACATTACTATTTACTCTCATGCTAAAAATGGGTTGCAACAGGCTATAAGTTTATTCCCCCGAGCTAGTTGATCAGGCTTAATCTGTCTTCGATTCTAGTTGTGTAATTCAAGATAAAATTCGTATAGCATTTGAGACAATATATGCCATGAAGGGTAAGTTTCGAGGATGGTTGGGAGTGTTGCTTTAAATATTGACATTAGTAAAGCTTATGACAAAGTCGATTGAGTTCAAAGCTTAAACAATAATTTTAAAGCTCGATAATATTTCAAACAAGTTCGAACTACATCGCGATCGCCTCGACTCATTTACAGTGATCCCTTATCAGTGATAAACCATATTAAATAAGTTTAAAGTGACAAGCTCGATTATGAAAAATAAGCACAAAAATTTGAACTGATTCACTTGTACAACAAACTCGTAGATCTTTAAGAGGGGTAATAGTATTTTTCATTCACTCGTACGAGGTTATTTAATCAACAATGTAAAAACTGGAAATAAAAAATGAAACAAGATATTTATTAAGAAGTCAAGAAGCAAGAGGTGTGTGTTCAAATGAAGAAAACTATAGTCAATATATGGGACTTATCTAATGGTCCACACATTCACAATTACAAGATATTAAGATAAAACAAACATGTGTTTTTGTCTCGGCCTCAATCAATCTCTAACAAAACTATATATCTAATTTATACATTCTCACCGACCTTATATATATTCTCTATATTAAAATCGGGGGAGAAAAAAACCATTAAGTGAGTACATATATTAAAAACTCCTATATTCTTATTTTACTATTTAACTAGTGGCAGAACCATAAATTTTAAGAAATATTACTATAAAAAAGATATTAAATTGAACAAATTGCTTTCGTTATATCTTATAAAAGTTTTGATTGTTGCGACTCAAAATGAGGTGAAATCGTTTAATAATTGTTAAAACATTAATATCATTAAAAATTAAAAAATAAATCATTTTCGATCTTTCTTCAGTTATAAATCGAGGTTAAATATCTTTAAAATAATACAATAAAGTATTCTAAGATTCTATAATTACTACTACTTTTAAATATTAATTTGTAAAATTTTGAAAACACCATTTTTTTAAAATCAATTCTAATATATTGTTCAATAAAAACATTTTTACTCAGTCTTAGCAAAATTTTAGACAATAATCTAAAAACACTATCAATATATAATATTGACTATATATATATATATATATATATATTAAGAAAAAAAATTTAGAAGAGATTACATGAAAAAATTAAAATCCTCGATCCATTCAAACTTTCTAGGTAAATACTGTATGTCCTAAAATGGAAATAATATTTTTATCATCACTCTTTAAATCATCATTTATTTACTTAAATTGTTATTCACTTTATTCATACTATATTACTTTATTTATAAGTGAACCTCTCCAATACTCCATAAAACACCCTCTCCAACACATAGTATTAGAAAATTAATATACATGGATTAATTCTCGACCTTTCTACAAGTACTTTTAGATGAGACAAAAAAATTTTATGGTATCAGAGCATGAAGGCTCACATTTACACATTATGGATTCGATTCCAGCATATACGTACTTTATACGTAAACAAAAAAAAATAAAAAATAAACCCGGAGGGAATAACAATTACTAAAACAACATTAAAAAATTATTTAAAAAATAAATAGAATTTACATATATAAGAAATAAAAAAAAATATTAGTCGGGGTGGGGGTTGCACTGGTCCCCTCTTGTCCCTAGTGTCCCTAATCCCTGCATTTTTAACACATTTTTTTTCTTTCAGATAATTAAGAAACAGTTTTGCGTTTAACACGTAGCTTCGAAAGTAGAATTAAAGTTGTTGGTTTGAAAGGCAAACATTCAAAGATGCGATTTTTGAATTTAAATATAATTAATACAGTAATTATATTGTTGCTTGGAATGGGATTTTTACTCGATTATGAGTAAACCTTTTTTACATGGAGCTTATGATCAATTGTAATCGATACAATTTAAATGCACGTGCTAATAATTAAAATCTTAATCAGAACACGTTTTTCCTCGATCAAAAGTATATTTGATTTGTTTGTTGGAGAAAAAGACACTACTCTTTCATTGATAACCGATTATGACGACTCGTTTTGATTAAATTATTGATCAGACATTTTTATAAAGTCTAAAATTGTACATAGCTAGTCTCTATCACAGTTATGATATGTTAAGATTTACGCATGCACATATTGATTAATGTCTTCTTCAGTGTACGTATAAAGTTAATCTATATAATATTTCTCGTGACATTGGTAATTGTAATTTGTAAGTAAGTTGTTTTAACATTTTTTTTAATATATAGAAGAAGATTCTGGATTCGAGCCATGTGAAAGAAAAAAAGAAAAGTATATATATATAGAAGAAACTTCGATCTTTCTAACGTGCCACGGTGAAAAGTATAATGATAACATTTTTTACAACAACAAATTAATTAAAATAATAGTAGTCAAAAGTATTTACAAACTTTAGAATTTCAAATGAATTAACCAATGTATAAAACTACTACTAAAGGATGTATATACGTACAATGACCTTTTTTTTTTCGTATCCGTGACATATATACATTATTATAGAATAAAGAGTATTGAAACTTATAGACAACAGTTGTGGGCCCGTATCCAAATTTGTATTTATGTACTTTTTTTGTACCATAATTGTTTGTATACTTTTTCCATATCATGATCAGTTACAATTTATGTGTTCCACTTATTATTCACCCACTTATGTAATTGGATGGATTAATAATCGATAGTTACCTTTTTTTTATGTAATTGGATGGCAACATAAAAAAATCGAGCTGCTCTTGCAATTAAATAATATATACTAGCTCCGTATAACAATTATAATTCCACCATCAATTACTACACAGAGAATTTGTTATCATCATATGAATACTAACATCTGCGACAAAGTGGGATAGTTCAAGTGGTTAGAGCACCACTACCTAGGCCTTAGGTCCTGGGTTCGAGTCATGGGGAGGGGAAAAAAATGGATGAGTATTTAACTTTCCATAAAAAAAAAAGAATACAACATCTGCATAGACGAAAATTAAGATATAAATTGGATGAATTAATATTTAAGTCCACAAATTGAAATCTAAGAGTAGATGATCATATTGGTCCCAATTGAAGCCTTTCTTCATAGCTAGCGGTGTAAGAAGCATCCCCTCCGCCATGCTGTCTAACAAAACCGGCATGTTGAACATCGCCTCCTCGTCTACGAAAACGTCCGATTCTTCGCCCCCATCGACGTCGACGTCTCCACGCGTGATCATTTCCACGTGATCATGATCACAAATTTCAAAATCATCCTTATTTGGTTCTTGCAGATTAATTTGCAGCTCATGTGGTGGTATAGGAGGAATAATATTGCCTTGATGATGGGAGGATGACCGGAAGTTGAGTGGCGCGTTCTCACCACGCAATGCCGCGGTTTCCGCATGGGGGAAACTGCCCACCCATATCCTCGATTTATTCCGCCGCGTCTCTTTAGATATTTTCCGACCGGCTTTAATTGTCTTGTGGTTGGGTTTAGTTGCCGGAGAATATTTAGTTGAAGAGTATTGTTGTATATTTTTCAAATCCATAACTGATGATTATAAGTAAAGTAATATAATGGAGGAATTAGGAATTTAAATATGGATATATAGAGTGTTTTATTTAGACACGATTTAACCTCTTTATATATATACATATGCTACGGAGTATTCACCATTTGCATATGCGTGTATGTGTGTGTGTGTGTGTGTACACTGTACAGCAATGCGTGTGTATATGGATGGCTGTTTTATTTTTATGTTTTGTATTTCACATATGTTATATTCTTTAATTTTTTTAACCATCACGTGTCATGCAAATTTAAAAGTTCGTTTTTTTACACCAATTAATTGCACAATATAATTGGGCACATGTGGTTGAATGTGACAAATTTGTAATACTAACTATTTTTTACTAAAGTGTGTGAGTCAGTATAATCGAACAATATTAGTTTATACTCTCTCCGTTCGTCTATAAGTTTCTCACTACTTTTGAACACATCGATGAAAAAAATGATTAAATAATAAATATAGTACAAGTGATGTGATGGATGAATAGAGAAAAAAAATAAGATATAAAGTAAAATGTAAGAATAACAAATTAAAAAATATTTATAAAAAATTGTATGAAAAACTTATATATAGACGAACGAAAGTACTCCATATAAAAACAATCACAAATAAATAAAACATGATACTAGTAAAACATTACAAGTGCACTAATTTAATAATCATTAAAATATGAAGTACTAATTTGATAGCATTGATTAATTATTTCATGCTAACAAGTAATACTATGAATTAGTTGCACAATAAAATTGGTTCAATTCTTCTATTTCATTTTGTTCCACTATATTCTATTCTACTAAATTTTTAACAAGTGTCTTTTTTAATATAACACAACAATTAAAACAACTAATATCATTGCAATAAAATTATTTGTTTCACATAAAAGACCAAGTCTAAAAATAAATATGTGAACACTCTGACAAAAATCAACTTTAGCTATATATATCACAATCAATTTTTTTTTTTAAGTCATATATATCACAATCAATTTTATAACTATATATGAATTGGTTTAACTTTGTAAATCCAGATTCCAGTAAAACGACAATACTGTAGTATATTTCACACAACACTTTAGAAAATGTATATATTTGCACATGATAAATGTATATTAGAAAATATTTTATACACATAGAAGATACAATATAAAATCAAAATAAAATTTGACCGTCCAAAATAAATAAATCTAGTCTATTACTAATTAAAATAGAATTAATAAACAGTATCAAATGTGTATGTATGTTATTTTGTTTATTTTTTCGAATGGGGGACAGAATCAAAGTTGTTTAAACATGCAAATTTCAGTAATATTTAATTGGGAAGACAAAAAAACACGTGAAGTTAGGGTGGGGTGATATAAGCACGTGACGGATTAAAAAAAATATAAGCACGTGAAGAACGTGAGGAGTTTCCGAGTTTGTTGATATAAGCACGTGACTAATTGTGGGCTGAGGCGAAATTGGGAATAGAGACAAAGGTGGACCAATGAGTGTCCGCTTCTTGACTACTTTGTTGGCTTCACAACAATCTCTATTTCACATCTAATCCCTTTTCTACTCTCAACACTTTTTTTTTTAAAGCTAAAATACATGTTATTACTAACAAGTTTTATTATCGATTTCATAAATAATAAAACTATTAATCAGAAGTTTCAAAAAATATTGTAATCCCTCCATCTCTAAGACTTCTTAAATTAATTTATTCATTTCTATTTTTATCAACACTCTATTATTTCTCTCTATGTTTTTTTTACTTTATATCACTTTATACTTTTTTATCTTTTCTACCACTTTCTAGAGATCTTATAAGGATAGTTCAAATGTCGTCTAAACTATACAGTGACGGACCCAGAAATATTCGGTAGGGGGGCCCGATTAACATTATTATAAAAAAAATATATGTACTCATTATTTTCATCAAAATTTCACATTATAAAATTGTCAATACGTCACATTTTATTAAATTAAATTGATCGAATAAGTTGACTTTTGCTATGTTTTGGTACAAGTTAATACTCCCTCCGTCACGTGATAACTTGCACATTTTAACCGATTCACTTTAAAAAACAATTGAATTTAGTGGTGTATAGTCAAATAAGAAATCGTATTTTGAGTGATTTGATAAGGTGTAAGAAGGATTTAGTAGGATGTAAAATAGATTTAGTGAAATTTAGGATAAAATGTAGACCCAAAATGAGTCACGATTTTAAAATAAAATAATGTTCGGATATATATTAATTTTGTGGATTATTTTTATATTAGAAGTGTGCTAATAATTATAAAACAAAGTATTAATTTTAATATGTGTAAAATTACCAAAATATCCCTAACAAATTTACAAAATTAGTGGGGGGCCCATGGGCCCCCCTGGGCATTACGTAGGTCCGCCACTGAAACTATGAACAATCCATTAATTTTAGTCATTAGATCTGAAATCTAATGACTTATATAGTTATATTTGATGACCTACTACTTGTTGCATTTAGTGTCACAAAATTCATCGCCTTGCATTGCACTTATGATAGTTTAGGTCGACTTTAAGTCAGGTCGACACGATGCGATGCAATTCGACATCCAAATTGTTGATAGTTTAGGCGACTTTAAGGGGTGTTTGCAAACTCTATAAACAGTTTAAAAGCACTTCTCAAAAGTAAAAGCTGTGAAAGGATAACTTAAAAAAAAAAATGATTCTAGAAACAATTCGTAGAGATTGCAAACATCCTCTAAGACTATCCTAAAAAAAACCTCCTTCTATTTTTTTTTTACTTTCGATCTTTCTATATCAACATTAGTTCACTATCCATTTAATAAGGTAAAGTCTAGTATGCACTCGAGTGCATGTTGTGCACCCTAGTCCATGTGCACTTTTCAGTTTACTGACTTACACTTTTTGGTAAATGGTGTTGCACTTTTCAATTATTACTAAAAATATTATTATACAGTTTAATAATTGAAAAGTGCAACACTATTTACCAAAAAGTGTAAGTCAGTAAACTGAAAAGTGCAACATGGACTAGGGTGCACAACATGCACTCGAGTCCATAGCAGACCAACCCATTTAATAATATTATTCTTTAAAAAGTGTGTAAATAATAAATAAGACATTTAGCATAACACAAACTGAGTATTAATTTCGAGGGCCTAGAATTGGATCACAGCCAAAGAAGCCAACTACACAGTACAGATCACTGGAATTCAAGACATGGAGGCTTTCCCCATATCTGATTACGAGGTACTAACATTTAAATGTCAGATAAATGAGTGGGTACGGTGGTTTCTTAGGCTATACCGACTATATCAAACCATACCTTATTATACTTAAAATTTCAATATTGAAAATTTTTCATATCATTACCGTATCGAAAATTTTGGTATTGAACCATCATTTCATATCAAAATATCAGTATACCAATTCATACCGAAAATATTGAAGCATGATTATATATCGAAATTAATTATTTAAGGTTTATTTTATTTAAGTTTTAATAGTTAAAAGTTATTTTAATTTAAAAATAATATAAAATTATAGATTATATTATAAAATTATTATTTTATTAAGGTTTCGGTATTTCGGTATACAGATATACCGTTTCATACCGAATATCGAAAAAAAAAATGGTATATCGAAATACCGCGATATGATCATATTCCATACTGTTATCATATCGTATCGAAAAAATCGATAATTTCAATATTTTTTCGATATACCGAAATTTCGGTATATTTATCGACCACTGTTTACTCCCATTATGTACATATAATCCCATCATTTATATAATTCTTTTACTGACAAAAAAAAGTATTAATTTATGGTCAGAAAAAACGAAACTATCCATGTGAAACTTGATAAAACTATTAATTTAGGATTCACCATTTTTAAGATAATATTTGATATTTTATAATTTTGAGTTACACAACGAAAATAAATCAAGATTCAAACATGTGTCACACAAATGGAAAGAAATAGGAAAAGAAAGTAAGAATTAAAAAAAAAAAAAAAAAAACTATGAATACTAATAAATTAGACTATAAATTATAATATGTAAAACATTTTTTAAATTTTTTTAATTTTAAATTGATAATTTTTATAATTCAGGTGTCCAATTGAAAATTTCTTATATTGCAAGTTCTAAATCGATAGGAAAAAAAAAATCATACTCTAACTAATAACTTTACTGTTTTCAGATTTTCAAATGAAAATAGAAAATAAAAGAAACAACGGAAGCAAAAATGGTCAATAAAGGTAAAATTATAAAAAGGAAAAAGACAAAATTCAAAAGCCATACACTATCACAGGTTGATCCAGAGGCCGGAGCCCTAGAAAACCTTATCAATGGAAAACCCTCGAGCAAAAAAAATGGAACTCTTCTATAAAGAAGACGTACTGAAACAAAATATTGAATTAAAGCATAGAACTTGTCAAAGAAAGCACTAGGGATCGTTTTCTAGTCGAGGAGCCTTTTTTAGGTGGCTTGTATCGTTCATCCTCCTAATTAGATGTGCACAAATCGAAATTGTAACCAGACTGTTTGTAACCGTCGATTACAGTTAAAAAAATTGAACTGTAACCTTAAAATGGCGGTTCAATTAGGGTTATGGATTTTCAAAACTGCAGGTTTGACAATTTTTTTTATTATTATATACAATTCTTTTATTTTTTTAGTATAAATTTAAGTGGTATATTTTTTAAATAAATTACTAGAATTTATTTAAAGTTGGAACAGTTCGATTTCAGTTGTCATTTCGACCAAACCGTAACCGTCGAAATCGACGGTTTTTAACCCGTTTCACATGTCTACTCCTAATGGTCGGAGGTAGTATAAAGTAGACAGAAAAATGCTGCCTATATAATTTCTTACGCATAATGCCTTCAATCAATTGGGCCTCAGTCATATACATTCTAAGATTTGGGCCTAAATTCAAGATTGCAAAACAGGCCCTCTTTACAAAATATAATCGAACATTTAGGCCGCGGTTTTTATGAGTTCACCTCGAACTTTAAAAAAAAAAAAATACATGATAGAAAACTATAGTATTATTTTTTTATTAATTAAATAAAAATACATCTCATTAAAACTCTAATGATACACCTATTAGGAATTAAATATACAAGAATTAATTCTCCACCTCTCTACAAGTTCAGACTTTTAGATGAGACGGAATTCTTTCATGGTATCAGAGCAAACCGGGCAAAACGACCTGGGTTCGATTCCTGTTGAAAGCACTCCACCCATTTAAATTGTCCACTCGATGGGCCTCCTCCCCAAAAAGGGTAAGAGGTGTTAATCCGGGGTTCGATTCCTGTTGAAAGCACTCCACCCATTTAAATTGTCCACTCGATGGGCCTCCTCCCCAAAAAGGGTAAGAGGTGTTAATCCGGCCCACGAGTGAGGGGGAGTGTTAGGAATTAAATATACAAGAATTAATTCTCCATACGCCCCCTCAAGATGGAGCACCGTAGGAGATGGAGCACCGTAGGAGAGTCCAATCTTGGTCATAAGTAGAAGTTGGTAGATAAGTGGCCCCAATATTATCACAATAGATAACAGGAAGAGTTGGAACTGAGAGGCAATGGCACGATACTCGGTCATAAGTAGAAGTTGGTAGATAAGTGGCCAGAGGCAGCTGAGGCAATGGCACGATACTCGGTCATAAGTAGAAGTTGGTAGATAAGTGGCCCCAATATTATCACAATAGATAACAGGAAGAGTTGGAACTGAGAAACGCAATTCATGAAATAAAGACTTTAACCATTGAACTTCAGAGGCAGCTGAGGCAATGGCACGATACTCGGCTTCCGTGGAAGAACGGGCAAAGGCAGCTGAGGCAATGGCACGATACTCGGTCATAAGTAGAAGTTGGTAGATAAGTGGCCCCAATATTATCACAATAGATAACAGGAAGAGTTGGAACTGAGAAACACAATTCATGAAATAAAGACTTTAACCATTGAACTTCAGAGGCAGCTGAGGCAATGGCACGATACTCGGCTTTCGTGGAAGAACGGGCAACTGATTTTTGTTTCTTTGAAGACCATGAAATAGGATTAGCCCCAAGAAATACAATGTAAGCACTTGTAGAAGTACGATATGTAAGCACTTGTAGAAGTACGATCATCACTGTTGTCGGCCCAATCAGCATCAGTAAAACAATGTAGAGATGAGGAAGGTTCAGGTTTCAAGGTTAGTAAAACAATGTAGAGATGAGGAAGGTTCAGGTTTCAAGGTTATTCCTACATCTCGAGTCCCATTTAAATAACGAAGAAGACGTTTAACTGCACCCCAATGAGTAGTGGTTGGAGCATGCATAAACTGAGATAACTTGTGAACAGCAAATGTTATATCAGGTCTGGTGAGTTGGAGATATTGAAGACTACCAAGTACCTGACGAAATTAAGTGGCATCAGCAGGAGGTGTCCCATCCGAAAGAGTGAGACGAGTTGAGGTGGATAGTGGAGGTATGGTGAGTTGGAGATATTGAAGACTACCAAGTACCTGACGAAATTAAGTGGCATCAGCAGGAGGTGTCCCATCCGAAAGAGTGAGACGAGTTGAGGTGGATAGTGGAGTCTGAACTGGTTTGGAGGTGATCATGTTATACCGAGTAAGGAGATCAACCACATACTTTCGTTGGGAAAGAAAACATGATTTCTTGGTACGAAGAACTTCCACACCTAGGAAGTAGGAAAGAGGGCCCAAATCTTTCACTGAAAATTTTGTACCAAGGTCCGTAGCCACTCGAGTGAGGAAGGGAATGTTATTTCATGTGAGAATCAGATCATCAACATACAAAAGGAAATATGCAATAACACCAGATTTATTGTACACAAAAAGAGACTCATCAGACTTTGTGTGAATAAATTCAATCCCTTCCAAGAACGTCCTAAGAGCATAATTGAACAACGATTACGAGGGTTTGAGGTGGGATCGAGGCGTGAGCCGAGAGGCTCTGATACCATATAGAGAAACAATGAATTACGAAATTATAAATTCATTGAGTAAAAGTAAAGTGTTTACAAGAGAGGTGAGTGTATCTATATTTACAAGATATGAATAAATATTTACATTAAATATTCTAAAAGATAGAGATAAATTATAATATTAAAAGATACAAATTTTTGTAATATTATATTCCTAATAGGTATGACCAAATTGAATCACCAAATTCCGACATGCTTTAACTCTCCTAAGTTGAAAGTAGACGCAGAAAACAAACCTTTTGGCATGGTATTCATATTTAAAATATAATCTAACATGTTTTGAACATTATACATCGTGAAATTTGAATATTGTTGTTATTAAGTCGTATATGAAGAAAAGAAAGAGGGTAAAGTTAGAGGGTTTTATTTTAAATTTTAATTCAGATCAAAATATTATTGAATATCTAAAAAAAGAAAAACTAACTCAAGAAATGGATCAAGAATCAGATATATATACCAAACACTAACTATAGAATTGATTAAAAAAAAAAAAAAACACATCCGCCTCTTTTCAAAATAATAATTTTAAAAAGAGTGATAATTGGGTGCAATTGATTGCACCTATATAATTGAAATTGATCTTCAATAAATTGAATTAAATATTGAGTTAAATATTAAATTGAACATTAAAATTCAAGTGTATCTATATACTCAACTGCATGGGAGAATTTATCATCGGAATAATGTTTACATAAATAATTCACTAAAGAAGATGCAAAAAACAGGACATGGGGAGATATTAGGGGGAAAACAGGGAAGGAGGGGGTGATTTAATTAATTAATAGATTTGCAACTTTGGCGTTTGGGAATTGGAGCACATGGAATGGACATGGAGGCCATTAGTAGGCTTACAAAAAGTCATTCATGTTATAAAATAAAATACTACTAGTATGTATTTTTGCCATTTACTTCTAAAATAAGAATGACAGACTAGCCATTTATTTGTTGTAGACAATTGATTCATTCACTTTATATCTCTTATTTAAATTTTATATTTTATTTTATTATTAAACTCTAATCTATTAAGTAAAGAATGCAAAAAAATGATAAAATGGATCATTAAGTAGGAGACGAAGGGAGCAATATTTTTGTTCAAAAAAAAAGCGTGGATTTAGATAATAGGTCTTTATTTTTTGTATAATTATATAGTTTGAAACTAATTAATATTATATGCATGTCACGCACCATTTTATAAAAGTGAGACTAGTGTCTCTCTATGGATGTTGAAGATGGTGAGGTACATTCTAGGACGCAGCTCGAGTTTGATCATATACTATATGTTTATAATTCTAGAAATAAATTAATACATTATATAATTCAAAACAAAATCATATATCCAGAAATAATACTGCCCCCTCGTGCCTTTGTAGATCTGTGTATTTAATGCAAACGACATGTGTGTGTAGTAATATAGTATATTATAAGAATAAATTTCCTTATCTCCTGCCTTTAGAAACTTTTATGTAGAATTTGATCATTTGTGTTTAGAATCTCACTTATTGAATAAGTAAGGCAGCGGCTTAGTGAACAAGCGTTAGGTATACAGAATTTGAATCCTTCATACTTATTGAAATGTGCATCTATTGCTTATAGAAAAGTGCATTTATTACTATTTAAAAAGTGTAAGTATAATTTTTACACAAAATAAATTATTGTAAAATGTACGTTTTGCATACTAAAAAATGTTAATATAACAAATCAAAAAGTACAAACATTACTAATTAAAAATATAGGCATTATTTTTTACCGAACAGTACAAGAATAAAAATACTAAAAAGTGCAAATAGTAAATATTATAAAGTGGGTGCATTACCTACTAAAAAGTGTTAATATAACAAATTGAAAGGTGTCAATCTATGTTAATTAATAGTAACAAAATAAAATGGAACATGTCATTAAGCTCATTATTAAAAATTACAGGAAAATTAATATATTAAACACTAATATATTGAAAAATTATACAAGAGAGTAATAAAAAAATCAAACAAGAAAAATTGAAGTTGGACAAAAAAAAAAGAGAGAGAAGAATTAAAGAGAAAAAATTAAATTTAACAAAATAACAGGAAGAAAAGAAAAAAAACAAAGAAGAATTGAAGAAAAAACTGATTTTGTGCTTTCACTTTTAAATAGATATACATGCACTTTTTTGTAATTACAATTTCCAGTTATGTATACCCTTTTAAAGTTCAAGTGAACTATATATACTTTTCATTTATAGTGGTGACCTGATAGATTTTTGAGCGGATCGGATCGAATTTGGTGTGCACGAATTTCTAATCCGTGAACACTAAATATTTAAGATTTTTTTTAAAGATATATTAACCACTAATGGTTTGTTATGATATATCAAAATAGTTTTTTTTTTTTCAAATAAGAATACTTAATTTTTATTATTAACTGGAGAGCCCACTTGATCTTTTTTGTGGTGGTGGTTACAAATGCAAGTAGAATTAGATAGTCCAACTATATTAAATGGTGGGTTACCAAGAAAATGATTTATCAAAACGACCGGCTTCCTAGCTAAATTTCTTAATGCTGATGGTTTTTAGAGTATTGATATATATCATTTCTATGTGGAATTTTTAGTATATTGTTTTACACTGAAATTTTGAAGAGTAATGTGAAGTAAGTTGGAGAAAGATTGTTTTCTTTAGCTATAATTATAAAGAAAGTGAAGTGTGAAGATATGGGGGCGAAACAAGTATTTTGACGTCGACTTTTGTAGCTTATAGTAATAGCAAGAACAAAAAACACTTATACCTCTTTCTTGTAGTTGGTTGCAATTAATTCACAAAAAGTTTATAATAAATGTTATGTAAGACAATTCTATAGTGAAATCACTTTTGAATGTTAAAAGTGTCATTAATTTCTATTATTATTTTTTATAAAAATATTTATTTTACTATTTTGAAAAGTGATATGTTTCACTATAGAGGTTTTTTTTTTTTTTTTAAAATAATAATTGTAGAGTAATATATTTGATGAAAAAATTAAGAAAAAGGAAAGGTAGGATGATTGAAAAGTAAAAGGACGTAGGTTAAGATGAGAGTGGATAAATATATATATAAATGTGGTCCTAAAATGTAGGTAAAGGACACATCAAAAATTAATATAGTTTTGATTAGAGGCTTTTGAGTTCATTCTTCACACATGATCCAAAGTCAAGCCACCTTCCTTTCCTTTTGTGGTCTCATCAAACCCTAGCTCTCCCCCCATCATGTGGAGTTTCAATTATAGATAGATGTTGCCCACAACAAAATTTGCACCATTATTTCTAACTATTTTTATTTTGGGTAACACTTATGTAAATTTGAATTCATGTGAATTCTCCTTTTTAAGCGACATTTCATATGTATAACAGTTTTAGTTTGTATGCACAACAGTAATACATAAAAAAATCATGTGAACTCGAGTTAATAAAAAATTTTGCCTTTAATTTTTATAAACTGATTTTGCTATTGAAATGTAATAGTATTAGTGGTAATACTAAATAGTGAAAAATATTAGTTGTATTGTTAAAGAGTATCACTAAGTTATTAAAATCTATTAATTGTAATGCTAAAGAGTATCATTAAAGTACTAAAATATATTAATAGCATGAATTCAGTTTTTTGTTGAAATTTTTTTCTCTCATAAAACATACTCTTTAGTATTGTGTTTTTAATCTCTTAAATTTTCACATTTTACTTTTATAGAGCACCCACACACGCATGGGCGCAAGGGCCCAACAATTGATTTGAACAAAAATTAAAGTACAAGAATTCAATAAAGCATCATAATATATATGCACACACATTAATATTTCCTGCAATTAATGGACTAAAATAACACATTTTGGGTAACCTAATTGGCTAATTCACACAAACACATAACGTTAAGAATAACACATTTTTGTATTGTAGTATGATGATTTCATTATTAAATCTCGTACTAGCTAGTTCCCAAAATGACAACAATTAATGTAAGTGACTATCGTACTCCATATTAATTTTGTAGTATTTGTTCATACGAGTTGTTGGATTCTTTAAGTCTAGATTAATTAAGCAAACCAGCTTTATAAATTAATCTCGAAATTAAGCGGCTAACATGGCCACAATTCATAAATTAAAGCTTTACTCAACAACACAACGTACCTTAATTAATTGCTCCAACCTCACCAAATTGGAATTTTCATGTTCAATCTCACTTATTACATACATTATCTAATTAAATTAATCATGAATATTCAAATAGTTGTATGTATGTACGTATTATGATGGCCGGTTTGATAAATGTGAAACAAACGTAATGCAATAAGTGCTTCCATGTATTCAACCCATAACTAACGACACAACATTATTTAGTATCTCTAAATTTATAATTAATTAAATAGAGAAGTCCAGGCTAGGGGGGTGAGGAAAATACGAAAATATTTTGATATATGACACTAGCCATGTCGAAAAACACCGAATTTAATTATAAAAAAATTGATACGATAATGGTATAGTAATTTAAAATCCTTGGTATTTTGATATGTAACAAAAAAATTGACATTTTTGTACCACAGTATTTCGATATTTCAGTATCATGTCCATAAATTTTATAAAACTTACTTACTTCCGTATGTACACTATACAGTATACCAAAATTTTGTCATGGAATGGCATATTGATATTCGAAAAAGATAGCTATTCAGAATTGATTTTTAAAATAAAATGTGATTTTACCTAAATACACTCGTTAAAGAAAATATTACTCCCTCCGTCTCATAATAAGTTTCATAAGTAGATGGACATACATATTAAAAAAGTGTAATAATGAGTGAATTTTTTAGGGGTAATTTTGTAAACTTTTATGTATAAAGTGAAAAAATGAGCTGACTTGTGTAATTGTGTGTATGTGTGTATGTGTGGAGAAAAAGTAATGACATTTGTGTAAAATTGATGATATTGTAGAGTGAAGTTTATAAAAGGTTTTCCATTTTAAGAATGTGAAAATTATTGTAAAACGTCTTGAAAAGAAAAATATGAAAGTTATTGTAAAACAGATGGAGTATAATATTCAGTTAGGAGTATTTTCAACATTTTACATGCAGGGATGTTTAGCACCGTCCATTGATATGATAGTATGAAACTATATGCACCAAAAAAATTCAGAATGAGAGAGCATTCCGAGTTTCTAATATGAAACCATATGCATTTTTAATGTGACACGGTGTTAATATTATTTTTCAGATATCGAAAATTTTAGTACGACCCAGTATTTTAAATATACCGTATCAAATCACCCCTACCTACTAGAGGGTCTAAATTCATGCATAAGTAGTGAAATAAATAAGTTGAGTTATGGAGTAGCAAGTGTAGAGGATAATCAATCAATACTTGTGGAAGATGCTGCTGCGAAGGACATCCAAAAATCATGAGTTTCATCACATCTGGGGTTCATGTACTTGTGTCATGTGGTCCTAAGATTAATGCTGATATAGAAATTATTGCACTGCTCACTAATAACAACTATCAACCGCTCCTATAATATTATATTATACTCTATTCCTTCCGAAATAAATTTCACACTTTCATTTTATCTGTCTCATAATAAACTTCACACTTAAAATAAAAATTCATACAAACTTCATACACTCAATTCAATTTATTTATTTTATACGTAAATGTTTAATGAATAACCCGTCAATATCTTATTCATTACTCAACTTTTTTTTAAAAAAAAGTGTGTCCTCCTACCTCACCTATGAGGTTTATTATACTATATTTTCTGAAATAATAAGTGTAGACACTGAAATTTTATTAAAATTTGAAAGTGTCAAATATTGTAAATCCTGGTTTTGGAGATAAGAATATAAAATAATATCTCCAAAACTTGAGGAATTATCTCTTTCTTTAAGATTTTTGAATATCTTTCTTGCTCTCTAAGTAGTTAGTTTCTTATAAATAGGAGAGTGAAAATAGAATTGCAGAGTTAGAGATGAAATAAGTCACAAACGACTCCATCAACTCCCTAAATCGAGTTTGATGGAATAAGTCACAAACGACTCCGTCAACTCCCTACTACCAAATTGTAGGTCAAATTAAAATCCGGAACACGTCGCTGAGACCCCGGTATCAAATTATGGTTAGAGAGTGGAATCAAGAGATCAACGAGAGTTGTAACCCAAATTTTTAATAAAAAATATGTTTACCTTATTTTTATCACCATTCTTTTTATGCATTTTTGCAGGTGTTTAAATTTATTGGTTAACAAATTGGCACGCCCAGTGGGACAATTTTCGCTCTTCATCTCCACTCTCCAAGGATCCAAGAATTTCATGGGGGCATGCTAAATCACCGTTGGGGGCATGCTAAATCACCTTTTGAGTTCTACATCAAGATTTCGAGATCAAGTTGCATTCGAAATAGATCTCTACAACAGATCTCGAGGGGGCATTTGTAGACACTGAAATTTTATTAAAATTTGAAAGTGTCAAATATTGTAAATCCTGGTTTTGGAGATAAGAATATAAAATAATATCTCCAAAACTTGAGGAATTATCTCTTTCTTTAAGATTTTTGAATATCTTTCTTGCTCTCTAAGTAGTTAGTTTCTTATAAATAGGAGAGTGAAAATAGAATTGCAGTGTTAGAGATGAAATAAGTCACAAACGACTCCATCAACTTCCTAAATCGAGTTTGATGGAATAAGTCACAAACGACTCCGTCAACTCCCTACTACCAAATTGTAGGTCAAATTAAAATCCGGAACACGTCGCTGAGACCCCGGTATCAAATTATGGTTAGAGAGTGGAATCAAGAGATCAACGAGAGTTGTAATCCAAATTTTTAATAAAAAATATGTTTACCTTATTTTTATCACCATTCTTTTTATGCATTTTTGCAGGTGTTTAAATTTATTGGTTAACAATAAGCACTCTCCCTGGATATCCACTCAACTAATTAACAGAAATACGTAGAGTTGGTGATAGATTAGATCCGTAAATCACATTAAAAAAAGATTAATTAAAGGCAGGAGATTCTCCCCCACTAAAAATGTGAGTTGACATTTTTAGGCTTATAGCAAACTTTCTTGAAGTACGTGAAAAAAGAACCAAAAAGCAGAAACGGCAAATCTGCAAAACTTTCAAAATTCCCAATAACTATTTCCAGATTCTACTCTCTTGTCAAAACCCACATTACAATTTACAAATACACAATAAAACTACTCCAAAAAGCAACCCAGAAAATTAGAATTTAAAAAAAAAAAAAATCAATTATTAGGGATGGAAATGAATGAAGACTGAATCACCTGGTTTTTCCATGGAATTTCAATCTTCAAAACACAGTAGTGACTCTAATCTACAGTGTTTACATTTGTAAAATTTCAGAAACACAAACTGCAATTTCATGAGTAATCAACAACAAAAAATTATTATATTAAACAAAAAAAAAACAGAGAAATTAATTATGATCCTAAAAATTATTTGATATCATATGGTCTTACAGGCGTAGATCATGAGCGAAAATTCATCTTTCTGCACCAATTTCTCCTCCAGCCACAGCCTGCTATCCATCCCGCTTCTTGTCCTGAACATAAACACCGCATATCCCGGGCCCGGCGGATTATGAAACCAGCCATGAACATCCCACATTAGATCAACCAGCAATCCGTCGAGAAAAATGGTCTGATTCCCCCTGAAATTCCACTGCAGCCTCTTCACACGAATCACAGTCTTCTTGTCGATGCAAACAGACAACACCGGATGCTTTAATCCCTCGTTTTCTCCGCTGCAATGGATCAGGATATCATGCGGAAGGCCCGCATCGCAGAATCGGGCCCTTGTCGAATACACTGTATTTCCCGAAAAATGCTCTTGCCGCGAAATCAGCCACGATTTGGGAGTTTTTGCCCCAAATTTCAGCCTCCTCTCTTGGCCCATATCCCCCACGACAAGCCCGAGTTCCGAATCGACGTTGATGATAACGTAGAAGCCGTCGAGGGGTTCGGGCCCTGCTTCGTAGCGGGCCGTTGAGAGATCCCAGTATATTTCAATGGTGCTGGTGTGGAATTCGATGGTTTTTGTCCCTTTCAGCTTGCGGAAAATCCGAGGATTCGTATTCAATTTGAAGGAGGTGGATGGATCTTGGCCGATGATTATGTTGAGGCCATTGGAGAGATTTGTTTTGGTCCATGAGAGAGAAATTAGAAAGTGCTTGTGGGAGGAGAGATTGATTTTGTATAAACATGTAACTGCATTCTGAATTGAAGGAATCAGAGCTGGAGAAATGCAGGAATTGGCGGAATAGGTAGAACATGAAGTGTCAGAAACCTGTACCGCGTATTCACTGAAGCACGCTGCAAAGTCTCTCATTTGTGCGTGAGAGAGAGAAATAGGTTTTTTTGAAGATTGAAGAAAGGTTTGTTCTCTCTTTCTCTCTCTTAATTACTCCGCCATTGAAGAGAGAATGGAAATTGCAGGGAGAAGGTTTTTTGTTAATTTATTTGGTGACAGTTCATGTGATATGCAAATATTTAAAATGGAAAGAGAAAGTGTGTACTATTACTATTACTAATTCTTCTTTTTATTTTTTTTAATTAGGAAACACTGGTTGACTAGAATAATACTACTATAATATACTACTATTATTATTATATAAACTATAAAGACGCTGCCTACTTTGTCATTATGCAAACCCATTAACTTCAATTTTGCTAAATTGCTACACAAAATCTGTCGTTAATTATAACTACGTTTGTGAGAAATATGTACAGTCAAAGAATCAACCAATTTTTTAAAATAAGATTTAAGATTAAAATAGAGATTTTTTTTTAAAACGGAAGGAGTATTAATTTTGGTTATAATAAAGTCAACTTGGAATTAATCCAATACATTGCATTAATTAAAGAGTTGAAACGCTTAAACAAGACAAAAGCTAAAGAGTTTTTGTTTGTTATACGACAAAATTGATCGTAGATTTATCTATAAATTGAACGTTATACAATAATTGAATCAAGGGGAATATTTTATGCAGGCAGAATGTGCTTCACCACTACATACTTTTGCCCCTACATTTTTGTTGACATGACTAATTATATATATTGAGTTACTACTCCAATTTTTTTTTAGCAATTAAATCATAATTCAACTTACTCCTAGAACATGATTGGTACGATGGAATGAAAATATGGATGAATGAAATGAACTCATAAATAGAATAAAGATAGGAAATGAATGTAAATTCTTATGATTGGTATGGATAAGAAATAAATATTATTATTGTTAATTTTTGTTGTTGATAGTATTTGTTATTATTATTATTTATTGTTGAAATTATTATTATTAAATATTACAATACTATATATTAATATATATTATTATTATTGAGTGTTTAATTATTTCTATAGTTAATAAATATTTTCATAATTATTATTTTTTACTATATGTATAATTGATTTTTTTATTATATATTATTTATATATATATTAATTTTTAAAATTTATTATTTTTAATATTTATTTCACAATTTGTAAAATTTATGATATATTATTATTTATTTAATAATTATAATATTAATTCTTAATTTTTTAAAAAATTATTAATATTATTATTGTGAAAAAATAATAATGACATTTTGTATAATAATAATAATTAAAAAAAAAAATTCATTCCTAGTAACATGGAATACATAAAACCATGGGGTATGAAAGGAATGATCATTCCTTTAATTTTGAGAATTACCATTCAATTTGGAATGATCATTCCTAATATAATAACATATCAATCATAGTATTTGGAATTAGGTAAGGATCATTCCATTCCTAATGGATTCTCGCATACCAATCATGCCGTTAGTGTTGTAATTTAATTTTTTTATTTAATCAATAAAAATATGTTCAAATTACTTAAAATATATTATGAAGTTGATGGCAGTTCAAATATATAGGGTAAAAAAGGAGTTTGTAAATCAAATATGGGGTAGAAGTGTTCCACCCTTAAAAGCATTTAAAACTAAGTAACGTTTTTTTACACAATTGTACTGTGCAACTTGTCTAATTTTGAGCTGAATAAATATATATGGAGTATTTTTTTCATGAAAGTAGTTTGTATTCATAAGTAATAATGTTATTAGGGTCTTTTTACAATAAACAATGCATCAAATATCATTGGATCGTTGATCCAACACATAAATTTTATTATGCTTGATTGTACTTCGCATTAGTGCGTTTGACTTATGTAAAATGTAACCGCACTGCATCGCCCTACTAATAAATTAAATTAATAAATAAACAATTATGTATATATCCTTTTAATTTAAAATAAACAAAAATATCTAATTATAAAATGACATATATATCTAGAATTGTCAAATAGGTCGGACTGGGCTGGTCGGCCCGCTGGCCCAGCCTCGTTTATTACGTATGTTTCTCTCGAATTAGACCGAGCCCTGGATAGGGCGAGTTGGACCAGGTCCGAGCGGGACTGGGGGGTTGGGGTGAGTCGATCCGGGTCCGAGCTGCTTTCTCTCGGGTCTCGAGATCTACGACCCAGCCTAACTCGAAAAAAAACTTTTGGAATATTTTGTAAAAAAACATTATATTTCAGTAATTTCAATTTTTTTTCAAAGAAATTAAATATTTTATTTAATGGTAAAGTGTGATCGCACATTACAAAGATAAATGATGTGTCAATTTTTAATTTGACGTCTATTGTACGATATGGCGAACCCCCCATCTCACGGTAGAAAAACTCATGTTGTTAATACTCTCATAAAATTAGTATTAAGATAGCTCAAGTCATAAGAGTATCACGAGAGGATTTTGATCCCGCATGAGTCACTTTCTTGGTTTACACATTTGGATTTGGTTGGTTTTTGCGAATTTTTATCGTGTTTATATAATTAACTTAGAGAGGTGTACCTTTTTTCCTTGTCCTGAATTTTGTCCTTGAAAAGAATTTTTCGAGCAAAATTTTAATGGCGTCTCGGCGTCTGATTTATCTTGTGAACATATGACACTTATATTTTTTATTTTTCTTAATATATGGAGTAGTCTTTATTCGCCGTGCTAATGGGTTTGAGTCGTTTGGGTGACAAAAAAAATCGAGAAAACATTTTTTATTATATAAAGTAATAGGTTTTTATTGGATAGTCTAGTCTGTTCTTACCCCCAAAATTACGTGCAATACACACGAGAAAAAAATCAAACGAATGGAATTTGACCTAAAATTGCTAAAATTAAAAAAAAAGATGTCTAAACTTTTTACTCAAGCCAGGTCATATGCAAAGTTCAAAGATGGTTTTGTATATATACCTTGCAATTACTCCCTCCGTCTGTCTATAAGCTTTCCGTTACTTTTTGGCACATAGATTAAGAAAAGTGATTAAATAATAGATATATCATATAGTACAAGTGATGTGATTGGAAGGAGAGAGATAGAGAGAAAAAGTAAAATATAAAAGTGATGTGTAAGAAAAAATACTTACCAAAAAGGATATGAGAAGCTTATAGGCGGACGTATCAAAATGGTAAAATGGAAAGCTTATAGATGGACGGAGGGAGTAGTATAAACCTATTAATAGATTAACTTATGCGCACATCAAAATTCAATAAACCCCTTCTCAAAAAAAAAAAAAAATCAATAAACCCATGCTACAAAAATGTGTCTTTTTCAAGTGTACTTTTTATGAAGTTCGTATATTCATTTAGATTGCAAATTAGTCAATTGCAGTTTTAGAACTTAAAATATTAAGAATTTAAATAAAAAAAAAAAAAAAAGCGATCATTTTCGGATTAGGGCAAAATCAACATGTGGGAGGTAGAGCAGATAAAATCCTAAATGTCTGTATAAATAATTTTGTATAGTTGTAATATAATGAATTGTTTAATTAAATAGAATTTTGCAATTGGTAGTGATAATGGCAGTAAGACCTTGAAAGGAGGAAGATAGGGAGTGTTTGGCCCCCCACAAATTAAATCAGCGTGTGGTGACCCACTACACTACACACACACCTATGAAACAAGTTTTTAAACTTTTCTTGCATTTCCCTTTTCCATATTTTTGTGTAGTGAACTTATTATTTAAAATCAAAATTAAGAGCCCAATATCTATTCCTTTTTTAATGAGGTATGTGTTTCAATTTTGATGTTTTATATTTTATTTTATTATATAGATGATTGATATGTGTCAATTGTCATATTAAAAAAAATTATTGTCCTATAATATTGAAAAAGATAGGTGTTAAAAATTCAGTATAGTAAAATATCATTGAAATAGGAAAATCGAATTCATCCCCTTTTATGACAAGATTGATTTAATGGGTAGAAGTCATGTTTTGATTAATACGTGTTAATATACTCTTTTTTTAAAGAGTGTCAATATACTTTGGATGTCATATAAATATATAAATAAATCTTTGATGCTTGACACTTCAAATTAAAATTTTATTGGGATGAATTAATTCACACTCGAGTATGTGGAGTGGATGGAGACGTCGAGTTTTTAAACTACTATAAATTCTTATACTATTCATTTCATTCATCAAATATAGTCTCATGGGGATAAGACACAAGTTTTAAGAAAAATGTAAATAAAATAAAAGTATTATAGGGTATTGTGAGGTCCATTGTAAATAAAGTAATGGCAAATTGAGTAATTAAGTGATGGTTGAAGGGTGATAGTTTTCACAAAGTGTATGGGACTACATTCTATGGACAAAGAATATGAGGCAAATGAGACTACATTTCATTAGGGCTGTTATTCGAGCTGAGCCGAGCCGAGTATTTGAAGTTCGAGCTGAGCTCGGCTTGGCTCGATAACATTGACGAGCTAAGAAACGAGCTTGACTCGACTCGTTAAAGGGTCTAACGAGCCTATCGAGCCGAGCCTAATGGAATTTAAAGAAAAAAATTAGATATCGAGCCTAACAAATCGAGCTTGAGCCGGCTCGTTAGTAAATCGAGTATCTAACGAGCTCGAGCTCGGCTCATTTAACGAACGAGTCGAGCCGAACTCGAGCCTTATCGAGCCGAGTCGAGCTCATGAGCGACTCGGTTCGTGTAACAACCCTACATTTCATGGACGGAGGGAGTATTATTTACTGTTTTGATATATTTCTTATCATATCATTTGATAAAAAAACATAACACATTCAATTTGATGAATGCCAAACTAGTTTTATTTTTTTTTGATGGAATGAATGCCAAACTAGTTGATCTTTGTTTTGACTTGTATAAAATTAACTAAGGTTCTGTTTGGATTGATGGATTTGAGTATATGGATTTTAAATCCATAATCCAAATCCACCCTATATGTTTGGACAAAAAAACAAGTAAATGAATTTCAAATTTATAATATTTAAAACTAAATGGGAATTTTAAATCCATCCATAAACCTAGTCATTTGAAATTTAAGGATTCTTAAATCCATTAATTTTCAAATCCTTTGTATTTGAAACGACTCTATCGAAACATAGCCTAAGGGTTTCTAAGTAAAAAAAAAACAAGTTTTCTAAATAAACAAGTAATTTAGGGTTCCCACATTTTCGCAGTTATCTTATTTTAATAATTATTTAATTGATCAACTCTCAATCAGTCAGTAGGCTAGATATTAGTCTTAGTTGAACACTTTGCACTCACATCTATTATTTGTCAATCGACTTAATCCACTAAGTTAGAGTCCCAGTACTTATTCACGAAAAGTATTTTTGTTAAAAAATATATATATATTCACCCATTCTTCTAGTCTTTTACCCTCGCATACTTGTTTCGGGACCTATACAAAATTTTTCTTTCACCTTTATAACTTGAAGGCTATTAGACAATTATCTTGAATGTTTTGGTCTGCCATAAAGGTCGATTGAGCTTTGTCCACGAGCTTCGGAAGAACCCTCTTAAGACGGTTATAGAGGACCTTTGAAATAATTTTATACTAGCCATCTCGAGTAAGCACACCGTACCTTTCTTATCACTAGTAATTAATAAATCATTGTAATTTCCAATACACACCCAAATTATGTTATTCATACTAGCCAGATGACAAAGGAGATCTCTGGATGAATGTCTACGACTTTATTCAGGAAACCATAGAACTGCCTCCAATTATCGGTGCAATCATATACTAACATATCAATGTGGTTCTCAGAAACCATTACAATCAACATTAAAGTAAAACTGAAAATTCAACTTAACAAGAATAAACTATATTCTAGAAGCAACAATCAGAGTTTCATAAGGGAGTACAATGTCGGTCAAGCCTTAACAATCTCACACAACGCATAAAGTATAGCAGGTTCATCAAGTCCTCTGCAGTTTCAACTCAAAATTATCACACCTCTCAACTTAGGAGAGAAACACCGAGTCTCTCAATGACGGAGTGAACAAAACAACAGTCCACGATGAAGGAGGGATCAACGAGGGATTTCAAAGAAGGAGAAATCAACAAACTCTCAAGAATGGAGCGACCAACAAAAGAACTCGATATGGGGAAAGCAACAATAGTGGACCCAAAGAAAAACAGTGTTGGTAGTCTCAGATGCCATCGTCGGCGATCAGCCAATCACTACAACAATTAACGATGCACGCAATTGCAGATGCATAATACTTATCATACCTCCAAACTATCTACTTTGTACATAAACTGATCAATATTTATTAAAAAAAATTATTGATAAATGAATACAATACATTTGAAGGTGTAGTGAATAAATTTATAGAACTTCAAAAATTTGATGAATTAAACTTAATTAAAACAACTCATTTGGTAAAATTGTCATAATTTATTTACAATCTCTGATTACAATAGAAGATCGCATTTTATATAGCTTACAGACTTTGGGATGAAATAACAACATTGATTTTAATTGACCCACCAACAAATTTAACTTAATGTAAATTAAATTTAAGGGTAGCTTTTTAACATCACTTTCCACAAAGTACAAAATGTGTGCCCCTCCAATTTCCAACACCAAGAAAGAAAATACACCACTTTATAGCAAAACTAGCTAGTAGCTACCATCTCGTGGTTTGCATTATTTGGATTTTTTTCTTCTAAAAACGATCATATATTAATGTGACACTATCGTTGTACAAACATTTTATATATTATGCTTCACTAAATAATACTCCACGTGACTTGAAATTATTATTTTACCAGTAGTTTTTTGTATGAAGTCGGCCAGTCAGACAGATTATTTATTTTTTCAATGAATATATCCTATTGGGTTTTTCAATAATGGTATAGGGGGGTTATTAATTATAAAATACTATTTGTGCAAAATAATACTCCCTCCGTCCAATTTCATTATTCTTACTTTTCTTTTTTAGTTGTCCAATTTTATTATGTTCATTCATTTTTTTGGAAATAATACTATTCACACTACTTTATCTTCACCCTCCAACCATCACTTATTTACTTAAATTATCACTATAACTTTATTCATAAACAATCAATTTATCTATATAAATGGACCCCCACAACATCTCATCATACCCTCAACTTATCTGATTTATACATAAATTAATCAATATTCATTAAAATTCGTGTTCGGAGAAGTGGGCATAATAAAATTGGACGGAGGGAGTATCTGATATGGGCATTATTATCGAGACCCACGAGTTTTACCTGTGCATCTCGAGTATCATGTCTCAATTTTATAATCTACGTTACATTATACTTGTTGATCTCATCAATTACTTCTCAACAAATTTAAAAAGTTCAATATTAAAAAATCACTAAAAAAAAATAAAAAAATAGAGAGGTATTATGCCTGAATAACTAGATTCTACATTAATTTTAATTAAAAATACTAATACCAAAAAGTAGAAAAGATCAATCATATAAAAGCTCTAAGGCCTGCGAGTATGATTATTCTCTGATTCACCACTTTTCCTTTAATGATACTTCCACTTTCCATCTTATTAAAGAAAAAGATTGAATTTTTTGGGGAATGGATATGATATGGTGATTTAGGGGTATGGAGTTGGAATCTAATACACTTTCTCCCTTACCTACTTACCGGTTTAGCACATTTTTATCACTTTTATTAACTTTGGATACGACTTTTAAGAAAAAATAATTGTTTATACAAAAAAAATAGAAGTTTAGGAGTGGTGATAAAATAGTGTGGGAGTAATATTCTGTTTTTAAAAAATGAAAATTATAAAACTGAATAGAAAAAAAATGAAAATTATAAAAACGGATGGAGGAAGTAATATTTAAATGTGGAGTGAATATTGGCAGGTAATGAGGTGCTAACAAAAATAGAAATAAATAACTTAATAAGGAACATTTAAAATTATAAAATTGATAACTTAACGAGAAATGGAGGGAGTAAAACTTAAACAAAGTTCAGGGGTACTCCGGGGATGTTCGGTTTCTTACGAGGTACGTCAATAAGAGTGGTACTAATAGTAGTGAAGAATGATAATGCTATGGTCTTATTATTGCATTGTTTGAGTTATATTTAAAAAAAAAAAAGTTAATAACTCAGAGGAATATATTAAAAAGAGTTAAATTTATGTGAATTCGATTGCATGGTGCCATGTACAATTGAATTATAATTTTTAACTTTGTTCTAATTTTATGAATAACAAATTTAACTGAATTATTATAAATATATCTAAATCACTTAAAATTCAATTACATATAATATATACTGTCAATTGTATATAAAAATTTATATGTTAAAAATTATCTTAATCCAAAATTTGAGATCATTCCACCCTAAATGCCAAGAAATCATGATTTCTTAGTTTTTGGATATGAAACCATGATTTTGTAGTTTTAGGATATGAAACTATTACATCAAGTGATCAAATATTCGAAATTACACATCAAATTGAAAGAATTTTATTTCATCTAAAAGTTCGAATTTATAAAAAGCGGTCTCGTTACCCGTGAATGTAATGAGAATGATCATTGTTTGCAAATGAGAATAATACTCCAGTGTTTTAATTAAGAATATATATATATATAGTGATGACAGATCCATGTTCGCCAATTAATGTGCTATTGCGATACGTAGATGAATGCGAAAGAGACCAAAATGACAGACACTCACACGTACGTGTCTCCGTGTATTTTGTATTCATACCATCTTTTACTCTACTTCATACCCTCAATTTTAATATTTTTAATTCTATCTAAAAAAGATAGTCATAATATGTGATTGTGGAGGTGAATTATGAGAGGCCTCCGAGCCATAAAATTATTGGACACATATGTTTGCGCGCCAATGTAACAAGGCCAGGTAAGATCCTGCCATCTCATGACACGAACCGACGTGGCAAGAGTTTTTCCCATCATCATAGAAGATCGACTAGGTCTGTCCCCATCGGACCCTCGTCCAGCTTCGACTCGTGTGCCCCCAACGGATCGCATTTCTCGGGTGGAGTCGACTATTGTGTCCACTTCAGTCTCAATACTTCAGTCATGATGACTTCATGAATGAGTTCTTGAACAACACTTAAAAATATGTAGTTGTCACACCTCTAGAGCTGCCCATAATGATCCTCACGACAATCCACAACAATACTAGCTCCCTAATTATATAATGAGATTCATAACCCCACAAAACGTTCCAAACAACTCGATGTAAGGTTGTGTTTGGATGGAGAGATTTGATTTGAGAAGGTATTTCAAATGAATAGGTTTTGAAAATAGATGGATTTCAAATGACATGATTTTAGAGAGGATTTAAAATCCTCACAATTTTAACTAAAAAAAATATGCTAAGGATTTTAAATCCATTCATTTACTTAATTAATCCAAACAATTGGAGTGAATTTGAATGATGGATTTGAAATCCATAGATCAAATCTCTCCATCCAAATGGAGTCTAAATGTATTTAAACTACACTGTAATGTAATAATAATACTAGTAGTAATATTATTAATAATAATAATGATAAGAATATGGATGTGATTAAATGTACCAACTCAAAAATCAAAATTATGTGAATTAATACGTTAACCAACCAATGATTAGCTTTTATGGGATTTTATTGAATAATATATAAACGAACCGACCTAATATATAATTGAATGAATAATTTATCAAGGATCGATGATGATTTCTTAAAAGAGAAAACTTTGTTTTTCTAATAATTTAATTACGAATTTTTTAATTTGAGAAACATCATAGATACACACAACTTTCATATATTGGGCAATTTAATCGCATGGTTATTATCCAACAATTAGATTATAAAAATATCACCAGATTGTTTTTTTTTTTTTTTTTTTTTTTATTTATAGTGATAACCCACTAACTAATATGTGGGCATACGAAGTTGGAAGAGTCTAGCGTGTTATAATTGCTTAAAGTTTTCTTCAATATTTCAAAGTTTAAATTTATTTGTGTTGAGACTTGATCAGAGTATATATAAATATATATATGTGATGATGAACTGTCGGTACAGATCGTTTGTGTCAGTTTTAGTGTTTCACTTTTTGATATATAAACATGTGTTAGGTCAAAATGATCATCGCCTAATAATTGAGATGCGTATGTACTAAAGATATGGTATAATGAAACATCAAGTGGAACATAAAAAGTACAAAACAAATGTTTTGATCTATTTCATGAGTTGTTTTTCCCCTACTTTTCTACCCCGAATTAAATGGCAAAACTACTCCTAAATACATAGGATATGCAAAAACTAGTCCATGTATTTGCCTTTAGTCAACCGCATAAAAACGTGAAGGCGACGACCAAAAATATATAGTGGGATCACGCCAAATAACTTAATTAAATTATCTTCCTAATTTTTATTATAGCCTAATTTAACAAGAATAGATCTGGTCAAATATATATCATGATGTACTCATTTTTATTTTAAATTAAATTTTAACATTATTTTATTGACGAGAAATGGTAATGAGAAAAAACAAAAAGTTAAGTCACGTCCTCGTCTGTAATAGAAAAGGCTAAATTATGTAATTGAGGTCATTAATTAAGACATCCCACCAGTTAATTTTTTTAAAAAATTATATTTACATTAGTTTAGTTTATTTGTAAATAATATATATAAATACTAGGCATGCAAATTGCAAGTTGGTGGTAGGACAACAAACATAAGACCCGGTAACTTTATTTCATTAAATTGTCATGTTTTAAAAAATAAAATTATATGAATTACGTGCTCGTTTATAGAAGCTAGAATTGCACATTGACCTAAACTTGCTAAAAAAATGTTAGTATTCCTCAACAATAATGAATGTGATATTTCATAAAGATATGGACGTTAGGTATGCCATCTTTTCTTGATAAATATATATACATATGAATAGTTGTTTTTGAAAAAATAATACTCCATAATTCTAATAAAATTGACCAAATTAAATTGGTAATTGGTAAATTGGCGTTTGATATTTCGATTTGAGGCTAATTTAGTCTTTACATGGAAGGAAAAAAAAAAAAGGAAATGGGGCATTATACTTTCAATTATTTTTACCTTTGCCTCATATACCTAATTTAGTTGTAATAGGGATAATTTAGAATCATAAATTGTTTGTTTAGATATTTTCTCTTATTTAGATTTATCTTATATTGACCAAATCTTCCCACAATTATGGGAGTTTGTTTGTAATCTCACTTGTATATATATATGAATATACACGCTCACCAGAGAGCAGTGATCTTCTCTCAATTCTTCTCTCAATTCTTTCTTTATGTGTTATTCACATTCTGTCATGGTATCAGCCTTATAACCGATCCAAACCCTAATTCTTTTTTCCGCAACTTAATCTATTTCCTTTCTTCTTCGCCCGGAAACAGTCACTTCTCCTCCATCCAGCGCCTGTTCCTTCTCGGTGAGTGATATCAAAGGACTGGTACCCTCCTTTCTTCTCTCGATCGACAAGATGTCCACTTCTTCTGCCACCGATCCCCTTCCGGTGACCACTATGATCAATATGATGCAAATAAAACTTGACTCGTCCACGTATCTTATGTGGCGTCGTCAAACGATTCACATGGCCGAATGCTTCGATATTCTTGGCCATCTTGACGGTACATCTCCATCTCCTCCCTCCACCATTCCACCTGTTACGCCTGCTGGTGCGCCCGCTACTGCTGCTACTGCCGAACCGACTCCGAATCCGGAATATCAGACATGGCGTTTGAAGGACAAACGCTTGCTCAGTGTTCTGTTTACCTCCCTCTCTCCCGATGCAGCGTCTGAAGTTATTGATTGCACATCTGCACATCAAGCGTGGGAGGCACTTGAATCTGTGTATGCCTCTACTTCTCGCTCACATCAACTACGTGAGGAGTTATTATCTCTTCGACGCGGCGACTTATCCGTGGAAGATTATGGGCGAAAATTCAAACACCTTTGTGATCAGTTACATGCTATTGGTCGCCCGATTGACTCCTCTGATAAAAGCCATTGGTTCCTTCGTGGATTGGGAATTCAGTTTGCGGGTTTCGCCGATACCCGTATGGCCATCTCTCCGATCCCGGCGTTTCGGGATCTCTTGCATCAGGCGGTGCAATTTGACATGATGTTACGATCCATGGAGGGTCCCTCTCCTACGCCTGCTGCTTTCTCTGCTGTTCGCGATGGGCCTTCACACTCGAGTAATCCCCGGCAGCCTCTTCGCTCGCAAAACCGCAGCCAACAGCAGCCCCAACACTCCTCTCGCTCTTCTGGTTTTTCTGGAGGTAATGGACATTCTGGTGGTAATGGAAATTCTGGCAGGAGGGATGGCAACTCTACTGGTGGTGGATTTCGTCGACCTCCTAGGTGTCAGTTGTGTCGCGGGGAACACTACGCCGATAAATGCTCCAAATATTTGAATGCTCTTAATTCCAACTCCGCTGCCCACCTTGCTCAGGCATTTACTTCAACATGCAATGTCTCGGATCCCACACCCGACTGGTATCTCGATTCAGGCGCCTCAGCACATATGACGAACCAGTTATCCGCTCTTGACACTCATGAGTCCTATTCTGGTAACGGTTCTGTTATAGTTGGTAATGGTAATGTTTTGAATATTTCACATATTGGTAACACTAATTTATCTGAGGATGTTAAGCTGTTAGATGTGCTTGTCGTACCCCATATTACCAAGAATTTACTGTCTATCAGCAAATTAACTGCGGATTATCCTGTCGATGTCATATTTTCTGATAAGTTCTTTGCGATTCAGAATCGGGTCACAAAGAAAATCCTGGCTCAGGGAAGGTGTAATCAGGGGCTTTATCTGCTTGATCGGGGTATTCCAGCTTTGGTTGCAGCGATTCGGGTCAAGAGGTTGAAAGCGAGTTTTGATTTATGGCATTTACGTTTGGGGCATGTCCCGTTTTCAGTTATTTCATTATTAAATAAGCAGGGTTGTTTATCTGTTACTTCAGTTTTACCAAACCCTAGTCTTTGTGGATCTTGCCAATTGGCAAAGAGTAAACGTTTACCTTTTTCGTTGAATGAAAAGCGTTCTACTGCTGTTCTTGATTTAATCCATTGTGATTTATGGGGTCCTGCGCCTGTTTCTACTTCTGATGGTTTTAGGTACTATGTTGCCTTTGTTGATGACTTTTCTCGCTTCTCTTGGATATACCCGTTGCGTGCTAAATCGGATTTCTATGATGTCTTTGTTCGTTTTCATGCCTTTGTCTGCAATCAATTTTCTCGAACTATAAAGATATTTCAATCTGATGGTGGAACTGAGTTTTTGAATGGGAAGATTCGTGATTTTATGCACTTACATGGTATTCATCATCGAACTTCGTGTCCTTATACCCCACAGCAAAATGGCAGAGTTGAACGTAAACATCGTCATATCTCTGAGACTGGCCTATCCATGCTTTTCCATGCTCATGCTCCCGCCTCTCTATGGTTTGATGCCTTTGCCACTGCCGTGTATGTCATAAATAGGCTTCCGTCTGTCGTTCTCGTTAACTCTTCTCCATTTCAGGTATTATTTGGATATCCCCCCAGTTACGATACTTTCAAGCCTTTTGGCTGTCGTGTGTATCCTTATCTTCGGGATTATGCTGCACATAAGTTGGAACCTCGTAGTCGACCATGTATTTTCCTTGGGTATAGCAGTGTTCAGAAGGGTTTTCGTTGTTTTGATCCGGAGTCTTCTCGAGTCTTTATCACTCGACATGCTCAGTTTGATGAGCTCTACTTTCCCTTCTCACGGGCCACATCTCTCACGAAGGTTACTGACTTGGATATCTCCACATTTCTTGATATCGCGTCTGATTCTTCTCTGGCTCCTGCATCGGCACCTATCCGTCCTCCACACCGCTTTTATGTTGATCCCGATACTCGTTCATCATCGTTGCTTCCTGATGAACCTATTATACAGACACCTCCGTCTGATCCCGTTGATCCTGTTATTCCCATTGACGGCACACATACTCCACCTCCGTCCCCTGATCCCGTTGTTCATCCTCCGGCTTCGACGTTGTCTGTTCACCCTATGACTACTCGAGCCCGTGCAGGTATATTCAAGCCCCGTTATCCAGTTGATTTGGCTTCTTCTGCTCTTCTATCGGCTCTCGTCGCTACCTTTGAGCCCCGTGGTTTCAAGTCTGCCGTTAAACATCCTCATTGGCTTGCTGCTATGCAAGAAGAGATTGACGCCCTTCGTTCAAACTCCACTTGGGATTTGGTGCCTCGTCCCTCTGGTACTAACATTGTTGGTTCAAAGTGGGTGTTTCGTACGAAGTTTCTTGCTGATGGGTCGATCGATCGTCACAAAGCTCGCTTAGTGGCACAGGGGTTTACTCAGGTTCCTGGTACTGATTTTCACCATACTTTTAGTCCTGTTGTGAAGGCGGCTACGGTTCGGATTGTTTTGGCTCTCTCTGTTCGGCAAGGTTGGCCTCTTCATCAGCTTGATGTCAAGAATGCCTTCCTCAATGGGGTTCTTCAGAAACCTGTCTTCATGGCTCAGCCCCCTGGCTTTGTTGATCCTCGTTATCCAGATCATGTTTGTCGTCTGAAGAAGGCTTTGTATGGTCTTCGTCAGGCTCCTCTTGCCTGGTACCAGCGTTTCAGTTCGTTTCTCTTCGGCTTGGGATTCTCTCAGAGTCGTTCTGATTCATCTCTTTTTTATCTTCATCAGGGTAACTCTGTTATTTACCTCCTCTTATATGTTGATGATATTATTGTTACAAGCAATGATCAGGCCGCTCTTCGTCGCTTTATTCATCGCACTGGTGATGAATTTGCTATCAAGGATCTTGGTTCCTTGAGCTATTTTCTTGGCCTTGAAGTTTCCTCCACTGATACTGGCTTGTTTGTTGGGCAAGCTAAATACGCGCTTGACATTCTTCAGCGTGCGGAATTGATGGATGCAAAATCTGTCTCAACTCCTTTGGCAACGGGTGAGTCACTTGTCAGCACTGACCCTATTTTCAAGGATCCTACTTTGTACAGATCTCTAGTTGGTGCATTGCAGTATTTGACCATCACTAGACCAGATCTGTCTTATGCTGTTAGTTCTGTGAGTCAGTTTCTTCAGTCACCTACTGAAGATCATTTTTTGGCGGTTAAGCGTATTCTTCGCTATGTGAAAGGAACAATTCATTTTGGCCTCTCCTTCACTAAGCGCTCAGACTCTTCTGTTCTGGGTTATTCTGATGCAGACTGGGCTCGTTGTGTTGAGACTCGTCGTTCGACATATGGGTACTCGATTTTTCTTGGGGGCAATCTTGTTTCCTGGAGTGCTAAGAAACAACCAACCGTTTCTCGCTCTAGCTGTGAGTCTGAGTACCGTGCTATGGCGAATACTGCTGCAGAACTTGTATGGGTTATTAATCTTCTTAAGGAACTTCGAGCCCTTCCTCCTGATCGACCTACTTTGTTGTGTGACAACAAAAGTGCAATATTTTTAAGTCAAAATCCTGTTGCACACAAGCGAGCCAAACACATTGACTTGGATTACCATTTTGTTCGTGAACTGGTATCATCTGATCGTATTTCTACTGGTTTTGTTCCCTCTCATCTACAGCTTGCCGATATCTTCACAAAGAGCCTTCCACGTCCCGCTTTTGAGTTTCTACGTTCCAAGCTTTGCGTGTGTCTTCATCCCACGCAGCGCTTGACGGGGGGTAATAGGGATAATTTAGAATCATAAATTGTTTGTTTAGATATTTTCTCTTATTTAGATTTATCTTATATTGACCAAATCTTCCCACAATTATGGGAGTTTGTTTGTAATCTCACTTGTATATATATATGAATATACACGCTCACCAGAGAGCAGTGATCTTCTCTCAATTCTTCTCTCAATTCTTTCTTTATGTGTTATTCACATTCTGTCAAGTTGTAAATTTTGTTGTTTTTAGGTTTACCCCTCACACTTTTATTTATCTTAGCTTTTCCTCCACTACATGTGGAGAAGAATACGTTTGTTTTTAGGAATGAGGTTTTCTACTAGCAAGTTTACGGGGATAGGTTGTGGAGTTGGTTCGTTGTTAAGTATCCATTAAGGTGTCATTTTTCATATAGTGATTGGGTATCTAAAACCAAGGTATTGTCTACATGGTTAATTAGCAAAATCATTGTTGTGCTAGTTTCTTTCCTTTTCGTACGTACTCTTTGTACTTTTCTGTTCAGCAAAAGTATGTTCAATTCTTTTTTTTTTTTTACAAAGAATATGTGTATTCTATTTAATTAGCTAACTTTTAAGTATTTTTCCTACTTTATTAACAAAGTTGATGATCAACCAACAATGCCCTGAGTTTTATTTGACCTGTCAAGAAAATATTACTACTCCATAAGACATTATAAGATTTAACTTGAAGTAACTAAACTTCCCAAACGTCCTCTTAACTGATTATGACCATACCGAAACTTAAATTAAAGCTGTACGTGCGTTAAATCTGACTTTAAATGTAATTAATAAAGACTTTAAATGTTAATTACACGTCTTCTAAATTCTAATAAGACTAATCAACTACTTTTTGCCCCCTTTTCTTAATTAATTAGTATTAAAGTTCAAGCTGAAAAGACGAGAACATGTGGAAATAGTAATACACCTCTCATCCCTAATTAAGAAAGTTTGAAGTGAGATTATGAACAGTAATTAAATATGTTTAAGTCAAAAGCATTTTTTTATTACTAGTTGCATGCGCTTATGACAGCCTTGTTGCTTCTTGGAAGTTGTCGATATTAGTATTTGTTTTATTATTTTGTCTTTGTTTTCGTTGTTTTTTTATTTATTTTTTTGTTGAGAGGAATCCCATTAGTATTTATTTATTAACAAAAAACAACTTGGAAATTCATTGTTCCTTTAACTGCCGGCCCCAGTCATTTTCACGTATCAATTTTAATTTATTTTATGAATTTCATCATTCTCATGGAGCCCACCCCACTAGCCTTTTTACCTCCTTTTCCCTTTGGTTTAGGGTTTAGTACTAATTAATTAATTCATTACGGAGTACTATTTTTTTAGAGAGTTTGATTCATTCATTTATTTGGTTTCTCATTTGTTAAGAGTATTTGATTTTCATTTTATTTTAAATAGAAAAAAAAATCGGACT